>OU830602.1:5000-10005000 GCA_917563855.2 Limnephilus lunatus | reverse complement strand
GATTCTTAATTTAAATTTTGGGTCACGGTTACATTCTGACGATTGTTAGTAGTTACAGAAGAATTTCATCAATTTAACTCATTTAATTAAGCAGGAGAGGTAAGCCAATTTTTTTATAGTCTTAATAATCAATGCATGTTTCTTCTAATCTAAAAACTGTCTCGACTTTTGTATGTTGACCTTTGTCACAATATGTCTTTTCGTATTCTACCTACAAAACCTACAGTCAATTTTGATGAAAATAGATTCACTTGTATTTATTTTTATCAAGTTTAATTTATAGAACTAATGCCTTCAAACAGTTTGATAATGCCTCTGGAAAGCGAAACAGCTGTCACATGTTATAATTTTTTTTTACATTAACTCCACACGGGAGGCCCTGAGGAAAATAATTTCCCTCAGGGCCTATGTCATCTTTAAGGATGCTGTGTGGAGGGTTTTTTTGAGGAAAGGAAGCAGTTAACATGGGTCTTGAAGAGACTCATGTTGTAGGAGGGAGGAAACACAGAGGCCGGTAAATCGTTCCACAGCCGAGCTGTTGAACTCAAGAACGAATCGTAAAAACGACCCGTTCTCGTGTGACTAATATCAACCGTGAACAAATGTAGGGCGCGTGTTTGGCGTGTTTCCCGACTACGCACCGGTGCCGAGGGGATCAATGACGCTAGTTCCTCGGAGCATCTTCCATTGTAATACCGGTAGAACAAGGACAGCATTCCCACCTGACGCCTGTGCTCTAAAGATTGCAATCCGTCTGTTAAGATGGGAGAATCTATCAAACGGACCGCCCGTTTCTGCACAGAGTCAAGGGTTTAATAATTATTATTATGCAGCTGAATTTGTTTACAAATAAACAGTTTTTATAAATTGAATACTAATATTATTAAACATTCAAAAAAGGTAAAATAAATATTCACATGTGTCAATTTCTAAAACCAAATTGGATGTCACTCATGTGTCCAGGGTATGTTGGGGATGCGCATGCAGATTCACATTTCAAAAACATCACTTTTCGGTCCAAAGCTTGGTACAGTGTCAGATTAACTAAATGTATCATCAGATTCACAAAGGACGTGCTGTTTCAAATTTTTTTAACAATTCATCAATTTTTTTAAGTCGATTTTCACGTCGTGTCTACATTCTGTTAGAGTTCTGTTATTATATGAGTATTGGCCAATTGATTCATAAAACTGAAATAATCACAGAACTAGAATAGAACTTTAACAGAATGTGTAAATTAATTTAACAACATTGACGAATTGTTAATTTTTTTTAAGCAACCCTCCCTAAATGTATCGCAATGACAAAATGTATCAGATTGACTAAATGCATCATATTGACAAAATGTGTCAGATTGAATAAATGCGAGATTGACTAAATACATTGCAGATTGATTAAATGAATCATTTTGACAAAATGTGTCAGATTGAATAAATGTGAGATTGACTAAATACATTGCAGATTGATTAAATGAATCATTTTGACAAAATGTGTCAGATTGAATAAATGTGAGATTGACTAAATACATTGCAGATTGATTAAATGAATCATTTTGACAAAATGTGTCAGATTGAATAAATGCATAATCGGATTGACTAAATGTGTCAGATTGAATAAATGTATAATCGGATTGACTAAATGTGTCAAATTGATAAAATGTGTCAGTTGTTTAAATTTTTTTGAATAAACATGAAATTATTTAGGTTAATTTTCATGTTCTGTTAAGTACTATTCATGTTCTGTTATTATAACATCACAGGCCAGTTGCTTCATAACACTGAAATAATCACAAAACTTAAATAGAACTTTCACAGAACGTGAAAATTAACTTAAAACATTACGGCCTTACTAAAAAACCCCGTGAAAATTTCATTCAATTGACAAACGGCCGCGGATGTGAAAACATTACTAATTAAAAAATTGTTCTTGGAAAAAAATACACACTGTTTGCACAGCCTGGAAGGGTAGTTTATCACTGTTTTAGTAATGATGTTTGAACGAAATTTGGAATTTTCCAAAGTACTTTGAATGTTCTATATATTTCTTATTTTTGAAGGTGTCGTAAAAACAAATACCATTTATAAAAACTAGATAAAATTACCTTTTAGATTTGTGGATTTGAAATACACTTTAGTTTTACAAAACTGCCATATTTTAAGATTTATACACGGAAAAAAATGTTAAATAATTTCTTACCAAAACATTTTTGATGAAAGTGTACAGAAATATATAAAAAAATACAGACCTTTTATATATAATGAATTTGGAATGGAACTGTCACCTCACTTTTTCTCGTGCATAAAATAAAAAAATTAATAAAATATTTTAAAGTTTTTTTTATTGCCAAAAAATAACCTAAAAATATAACTGATATTCAAACAGATTTCTTGCACCACTAAAGAAGTTAATTTCTTTCATTATTTTACTACCACATGTATTAGATATGAATTTTTAAAAAAACACCACTTTTAAGAAATTCTCATAAAATAAATATGCTTATGTAAATTTGAATTTTTATGTACCATATAAAATACTTTTTGACATTTCCACTTTGAAAGTACAATTATTATTGTTATTATAACTTCACTAAAACTTATGAAAAACTACAAAAACACGGTAAATATATCAATCATATGAATATAAGGTTAAATTAGTAATATTAATAGAAATTACAATCACATTTGTCAAATTACAAAGCTCATCGCCGGAGACAAAAAAATCTCTCGCTGTTTAATGTGTTTTTACTGCAAAGGACGAATGCGCTGGAGTCGCCACCTAGCGGATACGAATGAAAACAAACAATTTAATGTGTACAGTATGAAAAATTGCGTGGTTGCCAGATTTACAACGCGTATAAAGTGATATTTAAAACGTATTTTAAGAACAGCGTTATTAGTAATATTTCGTGTTTTAGTGTAAATTTGTTTTATTGATGTTGCTGCAAAAACACAGGTTATCGGTCGTGCTGTGGTTTTTTTTAGTAAGGCTGTTTATGAATTGTTCAATTTTTTTTAAACAACTCATCCCAAATGTATCATAAGATTAACTAACTGTGTCATATTGTGAAAATGCATCAGGTTGACAAAATGTAATGTGCAAAATGCAGCTTACCTGGGCTGACTATGATGGAGTTGTTAGGATGACAGTTGCAGGCATTGTTTGGGTCACCATCGAAAGGACACTCCAGAACACAGGTTTTGTCCTCACAGCCAGCTGGAAAATGAAAAAAAAAACAATTGGCTTTAGATCTTCGTAGACATTTGTCTTCTTTTGGAGAGTTTCCAAGCAGTGGTTTGTAATCCGATTTGAGTCCTGTGACAGAGCGGTAAAAGCTTTGGCTCTGGGCCCAGATATGGTGGGTTCGAATCCTGGCGAAAAAATAAGACAAAACAGATGCGATTATTCTTAGATCCATTTTAAAAATCATGATTTATCGGTGTTCCAGATTTTGGCGACGCTCTCGAAAACGCCCGGCCGAGATAAATAATGTATTCGTTACGATGCGTTGCTTGAAATGACATAAATGAATGGTTAGACCATGGATCCAAAAAATCAGGAGTTCCTCAACTGTTCCCCTACCATTTCTCTTTTCCCGCCACTATTCATTTTAGTCACATATTTATTGAAGTGTCAACTGTAAGGATCTAACAATACACTACTTATTGTGATATAATGACCCATTTAAAAAATAAATATTTTACCATCAATCATATAAAGCTGATTTTGTAATGAAGCCCTTTATTTAAAGACAGTCATTATTGTACCTACTAAATCATTCTTGTTTGTCCTCTAATATTGCATATTTAGCATAAGAAAATTGGTGCTATTTTTGTTATGATTTCTGTTATACATTGTATTTAAATCTTCCATGTACATAGGGAACATTCCTCATTTATGTTAAAACAAAGATAATTCCAATAGCCAAAGGATCAAAGGCATACAAAGTGTAGAGATTTTTTAAAGCTGAAAGATTCAGAGAAGCAAAAAGAAGTAACAGCTTAATTTTCCTATCATTTTTTCTCTCCCCGTAAACGTAAACTATTGTCAATCTTCGTACAAAACAGCAGCGAACAGTTTAGTGTCTGCTGTTCAAAGACCTTTTCAGGAGTGATCGCCAACGTCGCGTCGGGGGGACCTGATAAGGCACACAAAGAAGAAGTTCAAAAATGGTCGGTCGAATCACCGATACAATATTGTATTTGTATGTCTTTCTTTAAATAATTGAGTTTTGTGTACGTACAAAACTATTTATTCTTATTCATATTGCGTGTGTATCTGCGCAAACAAATAATACTTAGGTACCTACATCTTAATTTTTAAAGCATAACATGTAAAAAAAACGACCGCCTGGAGCTAAGGCATCCCCAATTGGGGTCTGTTGTTGAGGTTAAAGGTTAGGAGGTGGGGGACAGGAAGGTGGGAAAGTACCTGGATATTCAGATATAGTCACAAACACGGTTAAATCTATTTCTTACACCAGGGTGATACTGAGAGTGGCTTCCACTCCGGAACGTGCCGCAAATGTACGTATTATTTTTCGGAACCGAATACCCGTGAATTAAATAAATATTTTATTGCTATCTCATTCTCACGCAGGCATATCTTAGAGATGCATGACTTTGTGTCTTTCGTTTCCATTTCATCGAGTTTCAAATCATAACGGTGCTAAAGATATTTCACTTCAAAAATTCTGAAAAGACACAAAATTTACCAATTTCCCGCAATCAAAACAATCCATCCAACCCGTTGCAGATACAAACACAGTAACACACTCCACTCAGATAAATGAGGGAATACACAGCGAACGTGTTGGTTTGATGTAATTAATTTATCGTGGTTGTCTTTCCTCAAGCGGGAGATAAGGCAAATAATTTAATGTTCCTCTGAGAGAGATTCCACTGCGAACGCTTGACAGCAGTTAGAAGAGAAATATTAGTTAGATTAACTAAGATTAACGGCGACAGTCGCCTTTGAGGCTGAACTCTAAACTTTTGATAGTTTTCCGAGAGCAAATCGCAAAGTGAACAAGGTCTATGGTAGATGGCACTGACAGTTCGTAATCTATTATTAACCGTACTTTATTTGTTTTCTAGAGTTATTGAAACATATTTTTAAGTGATGAATGAAGTATTTGCTTTGAAAAGTATGCACATTCCACATCAACACAACAATAATAAATAAATAACCTAACAAAAATTACGTTCACTTTTTAACAAATGACAGTTGAGATTTTACGTGGAAAAACAGCGTTATGCGAAAAAGTGAGATCTGAGATATTATGGAGAATTATACACAATGAAAGACTAATAAATTTATATTTAATAAGGTTTTTTTTCAATTAATAGACAAAAATTCTTAAGCATTTTAATTAATTCATTTTCAAGTTATGAGAACAATACACGTAAAAGAAAAAAAATAACGCCATTTTTCCATAAATCAATATTTTTTCGTATTAATAAGAAATATTAACCTAAAATTAGAAAATTAAAAATTCCAGACACATTACAACGTATTAATAAATAGCACAAAATAGAAATAAAATTTTAGCACCATGATACTGACAAATATGCCAATCGCCGATCGCACAAACCGTCAGTTTAAATAAAAATTAAATTTCCACTGACGATAGTGAATGATGTCGGGAATATTTGGGAGGGTAGATTGAAATACCTAGTTTGAGTCATGCTGTTTAATAAATTGTAATTTCATATTCCGTAAAGTCGAGTTAAAAATGTCAATGTGGTAATAATTTAAGTTAAATAAATTTGTGAATGTGTAGATAAAGGAGTTCTGTTAAGCGTTGGTCTTGCAAAGAGGGTGATTAAAAGTAAGCAACTGATTGAGGTGGCGATTTGTAATACGGAACGATAGGCGTTGAAGAAGATCAGAACTATCAATTTAAGGTATCCCAAAAATCTATTTTAAACATAGACATATGAATATAGTAGACCTGCCCTAAGTTATAAAAGCGTATTATTTCCCCCTCCCATTGGAACCATTCCATTGGAACCGGCTGGGATCGAGTACGGCTTCGCGTTAATCTAAAAAATGTGACGTCATCATTCTTCTGCGAGCCAGCATCGAGCACTCATCGGTGCATTTTACGAAATAACACGGTAAAAATAGTGGTTTGTTTTTTGAAAACGTGTAAAAATAGAAGTGAAAAAGAGAATAAACCCAATTGTCGTATTATATTCCATAGGCAAGCATTTTTTTACACTATTTTAACATAATTCAGATCACATAATATGATCGTTTTTGAACATAAACTATCACTCGAGATACATGGCGTGTGCCCGTCAGTTGGATATACGGCGCGTAATTTGAATGTATCTGCACAAAAACAGCGTTAACTATGTTTCCCGCATAAGGGCTAAATTGGAGGCATGAAAATATAAGTAGTAAAAAATATATTTCTCAGAAAATCCACTTCAAAGTTTCTATTCTATTAATTCTATTTCCAAAACAGAAATGTTTTTTTCAAATGAATGAAATTATAAATGTTTTCGCAAATAGAGATAAAAATAAATTAATGACAGTGACAAGACTACGAGGTGGATTATCTCAAAAATAGTTTTTTGTTATCGGGTCTACTAGTATTTTCAGGCCTCAAATTGAGATCCTATATCACATTTTTACTAATTCCTAATGTCATAACTCTGTAAACTTTTAACATCATCAGAGCTACGACATTTGGAGAGTCCTGGCCGCCCAAAAAAACGGATACCTAACCAAACCCAACCTACAATGAATTAACATTACCTAACTTTACCTATTTTTTTACAATGATCTGTTTTGTCACCGTTTTGTTTTATCTGGTTACCTTTTGAAACAATTCTGCAAAGTTCTTCAAAATACAGACGTTAACTTGCAGAAGAAAAATAGCAGATTCGGTAATGTTATTTAAAATTGCACATAACTTAATCGATTTTCCTGATCTTCTTCAACGCCTATCATTCCATGTTCCAAATCGCAACAGCAGACAGTCGCTTACCTTTAATCTCCCTCTTTGCAAGACCAACTCCAAACAGAACTCATTTATCTACAGATTAAAACATTCATTAACTAACTAACTAACTAACTAACCATCACGCCGTTTCCCCGCAGGGGTAGGCAGAGAGGACGGACCGCCACACAACTCGATCTTGGCACACACTCTTTGCCTCGTTCACATTCATACATCGTCTCATACATGCTCTTCTATTATTCCGACTCTTCACATGGCCCGACTCAAGTATCTGATTCACTTGGTCGTGCCATGTCTTCCTCGGGCGTCCCCGACTTCTTCTACCATTCACATTTGCATCATATATTCTCCTTACACTCCTTTCCTCGTTCATTCGCTCTACATGCCCAAACCATCGGAGAGTCCCTTTCTTAATCTTACACATCACGCTTACGTCAGCCTTGCATTCTTTGCGGATATCCACGTTTCTCTCACGATCGTACATGGTTTTACCACACATTCGCCTCAGGGATCTCATTTCTACAGCATTCAGTCTGCTTTCATCCTTCCTCTGCCAGTTCCATGCCTCACTGCCATACATCAGGGTAGGTACCAGCACTCCATTATGGACGGCTAGTTTCGCGTCTTTGGACAGTTTTTTATTACCGCCAACGGCATTCAGTCCTCCATTAATGGAGTTACCGGCATTCACCCTTCTTTCAATATCTCTATCAGCCTTCCCATCTTTCGTAAACATACTACCCAGATACACAAACTCATCCACCTGCTCCAAGTATTCATCATTCACAACTATATTGCATACTGTTTTCGTACTCTCTCTTTCAAACACCATGACTTTAGACTTACTTACATTCATCATTAACTCATTCTTCATACATACTTCGTTCATCCTAGACACGAGAGACTGTAGATCTTCCATACTACTAGAAATTAGCACCGCATCATCAGCATACAAAAGGCAACATACTTCCAGATTACTCAATTTTGCGCCCAATCCCATCTCTTTCAATTCTTGCATACAATTATCCATGTATAGATTGAATAACCACGGTGACATTACGCAGCCTTGTTTAACACCTTTTGTGATGTCAAACCACTCCGTAAAATCGCCGTTCACCCTAACACATGCAACGCTTCCCTTATATAGCGACGCAATTGCCTGAATGAGCTTCGTATTCACTCCGTACTTGGACAACACCTTCCATAGCTTTTTCCTGTCAACTCGGTCGTACGCTTTTTGTAGATCTACAAAGGCACAGAAGAGTTTCTGGTTTTTTGCAAGAAACTTCTCAGTGAGCATACGCAATGAGAAAATCTGGTCCATGCACCCCCTTCCACTCATAAAAGCACCTTGCACATCCCATATTTTATCTTTTGTTTCCATTCTTACCCTTTCAATCAATATTCTACCATACAGCTTGCCCACTGAACTTAGAAGGCTAATAGCCCTATGATTCCCACATTCCATACGTGACCCTTTACCTTTGTATAATGGCATGATTACAGCCCTTCTCCAATCTAATGGCGTATAACCCTCCTTTAAACATTGGTTAAAAAGTCGGCACAGCCATGTTAGAATAATACGACTATCTCCTTTAAAGTATTCGGCAGCAATATTGTCGAAACCCACAGCCTTGCCACTCTTCATGCATTTAATTGATCTTTTTATTTCATCCATACTGATTTCGGTAACATTCACTCCATCATCGTTCATAACCGCTTCACCGCTGGGATCACAACCACTCGGGTTACTTTCAAAGACTTCCTCGAAATATTTCATCCATCTCTCTTTGATTTCATTCTCATTCGTCAACATTTGTCCATCTTTCGATTTTATCACTTTCATGCTTCCGTTCTCTGGACCACTCCGGGACCTTTTGACCTCCTTCCAAAACAGTTTTATGTTTTCTTGGAAGTGGTTTGTCATTTTGATTCCCTCTTCTTCTTCCAGGCGTTTCTTTCGTTCTTTCACCCCAACACTTACTCTTTTCTTGCATATCTTATACACTTCTTTCGCTCGATCTCTCTCTTCGCTTGAAACACTGCCAATCGCTATCAGACGTAACCATGCTTTCTTCTTCTCTGAGACCAGTGCTTTGATCTCATCATCCCACCATGCATCACCTTTTTTCCTACCTTGCTTACTTATTCCACACACATCTCTAGCAGATTCGCATAGACTCACCTTAATGTGGTTCCATGTTTCCTCTATGCTTAGAACGTCCATTTCCTTCTCATTCAATCTCATTTCTGCACAATTCTCATATTCACTTCTGACATAATCGTTTTGTAGTTTTTCTATTTTGACTCTTGTTGGAGCTGATACCGTTTTCACCTTAGAGCGCCAGCCGCGAAAGAGGTTTACTTTTGACACCACCAGAAAGTGGTCGGTTTCAACCTCAGCTCCTCTGTAAACTCTTGTGTCCTCGGTAACGGCTCTCAACCTAGAGTCAATTACTACAAAATCGATTATCGATCTTTCAATTCCTCTTTCCCACGTATACTGATGGATACCCCTATGATCGAAGAAAGTATTCGAAACAAAAAGGTTCCACTCCAAACATACTTCAAGTATTCTATTCCCATTGTCATTCGTTCTTTTATCCCCAAACATACCTAAGGCCGAATCAAATCCGTCACGTCTAATACCGACCCACCCGTTCAAATCGCCCGCCATTATAATCTTTTCATTCAACTCTTTTAGTCTCATTACATCATTCACATTAGTCCAAAAATCATTTTTCACTTCATCACTTTCAGAATTAACAGGGGCGTAGCAAATAATAAGAAACACCCTTGTCAAACCAATTTTGAATCGGATCCACATTATTCTCGGACTTACACATTCATATTGCAACATACATTCAACCATTCTGGGAGACAGTAGCGCTGCAACACCCTGACAAGCCCTCTCTGTATCTGGTCTCCCAGACCAGATGAGGAACTTATCATTATGCTGCAATGTACCGCTCTCTTTTTTCATACTCTCAGTTATACAAAGTACGTCCAAACATTTGCCTTTCATTGTATCACATAATTCATTCATCTTTCTTTCCATTTCTCCTCTTATATTCCATGTACCAATTCGGCATTGCTCACGTTCCAACTAAAATTATTACCATATTAACATTTTTAACTCGACTGTACGTGACATAAAACGAAAACTCACTTAAGCAACACGACTCAAACTAAAAAGTTTAATCTCTATATACTCCCGTCCTTTGCCTCTTAATCCTATTCCTATATTCCTATATTCCTCATCCCCCTCCCCCCCCCTTTTTTAATATATTGTAACTAAAAAAATAAATGATTTAGGAAAACACCCTTACAAGTCACATTTCATCATTCACTATCATCAGTGGAAAGTTAATAATTGGCATAATTAACAACTTATTATTGTATTATTATGTAATCTCTGATTTACTGTCAACTTTCTCTAAAATAAATAAAATAAAAATTTAAAATAAATATAATGAAAAGTCTTTCTGAGTGGTTTTATTGAGCTCACCTGGTGCCATGACGGGGAGTTCGCAGAGGTCTCCTGTAAACCCTCCAGGGCAATCACAGCTAACAGCGGCTGCTCCCATTTGTCTGCGAAACAAAGAAAAACACCAATTATTTATTAAATTATTATTATATTTATTCAATGTGAAGTAACGCAAAATTGTTTGTTTAGAGTTTCGGAATATCTAAAAGATCGTATATTTATTTATTACACACACTAACGGGCTTTTACATTGTATTTTATAAGTTGTTTGTATCACTGTTATTAATACTTAAAAATTAAAACGTTAAAGAAAATAACTAACTAACCATCACGCCGTTTCCCTGCAGGGGTAGGCAGAGAGGACGGACCGCCACACAACTCGATCTTGGCACACACTCTTTGCCTCGTTCACATTCATACATCGTCTCATACATGCTCTTCTATTATTCCGACTCTTCACATGGCCCGACTCAAGTATCTGATTCACTTGGTCGTGCCATGTCTTCCTCGGGCGTCCCCGACTTCTTCTACCATTCACATTTGCATCATATATTCTCCTTACACTCCTTTCCTCGTTCATTCGCTCTACATGCCCAAACCATCGGAGAGTCCCTTTCTTAATCTTACACATCACGCTTACATCAGCCTTGCATTCTTTGCGGATATCCACGTTTCTCTCACGATCGTACATGGTTTTACCACACATTCGCCTCAGGGATCTCATTTCTACAGCATTCAGTCTGCTTTCATCCTTCCTCTGCCAGTTCCATGCCTCACTGCCATACATCAGGGTAGGTACCAGCACTCCATTATGGACGGCTAGTTTCGCGTCTTTGGACAGTTTTTTATTACCGCCAACGGCATTCAGTCCTCCATTAATGGAGTTACCGGCATTCACCCTTCTTTCAATATCTCTATCAGCCTTCCCATCTTTCGTAAAGAAAATTATAATATAATGAAAAAATGTAACAACAAAAGCAAACAAATAAAATACAAAGGTAGAAATGTGAGTAGGGACTACTAAATATAACATATAATAGAAAATGTATACGTCTATTTGCGTGACTAAACAACATCATATTGATTATTTTCAAGATGAAAAATATTTCCCAGACAAACATATTTATTTCACGGAATCGGGGAATTTTGGTAAGCCAGTGTCCAGACCCCCTAGCACAGTCGATCGATAAGGTTCGATAAGATAACTTTAGATGACATCTCATCGTTCCCTAGTGTGATTGCAAATCACCAACGAAAAAATAACAGTTCACAATGAGTTAGTGTTCTTTACATATTCGACGTCAACAGTTGTTTGTTCGTTAACGATCTGCAGTTGTCCTAGGGAACGATGAGATGTTACCGAAAGTTACCCTATCAATACTTATCGGTCGACCGTGCAAGGGCGCCTGGTGTGGTTGTGGCCAATTTGGGCCAATTTGAGCCCCAACTTGGGGTGACCTATGTCACAGGTTTTTTGTTATCCGATAAATGGTACCCATACTTGCCTTCCAAACTGAACCGTCATTATTGTTTGACATGTATTATTTAATGTTTTTGCATGTAAGAGTTATCGAATAGCCTGGACACCAGACGAACGATTCTATATTTTTTGTGGGATCGTTATTAAATAACGGACGTGATCTCCTATCAGATTTGTTAGATTTTTATGGCTGTTATTTGCTTTTTCTATGTACAACGTACATTAAATGAATAAATAATCATGCATATTGCGGGAATTCGTGTTTAAAACCATCTAAACTAAAATATGTGACAATAAATATGTAAAAATCACACAAATCTGTCAGGAGATAACGTCCGTTATCTAATAACGATCCCACAAAAGATATAGAATCGCTCGGCTGAGCGGGCTGTCTGGGCTGATAATTTATGTCCAAATCACAAAAGCTATGTGGACGACATGATTCTCCTAGCTTCGTTGATCAAAATGACCACAATATGATACACAACCCCAAGACTACGGAACTAATCGCATTCCATTACGGAAAAAATCAGGAAAAGATGCTCCCCATACAACTCAATGAAGAAAACATAAATACAACGAATGTAAAATACTTGGGGAACAGTATTACTGAGGACCTCTCGGATGATGGTGATATTGAACGACAGAAGAGAAGTATCAGTATACTGTCTACTATGATTGCCCGAAGATTCTTCCAATGCAGCAATAATGTTTAAAAAAACATTCTTCAATGCATTTTGCACTAGTCTGTATACATGTAAAACATGGTGTCACTACCGATTTAGTTCGATGGAACGACTCCGGATCCAATATAATAATGCATCCAGAATTATATTTTGGTACTGAAGGTGTAGCAGCGCATCAACAATATTTACGGAATTAGAACTTCATGGATTCGCCAGCCTGATCAGACACCGGGTCACTGGAGCCAGGATGCGGCTAATGGTCTCCGACAACACGGTGGTGCCTTCCAGCACCAAGCGCCACTCGTGAGTGAGCGCTGGTGCACTCAAAACCACATATATTATTATTTTTTTTTTCTTCTATTTATGTAGATACCTGTTTCTTTACTGTGTAAATTATATTTCCTTCCCACATCCTGGAATAAAGAATTATTATTATTACTAAAATCCCCACGGGTGTTCCATAAGTACAATTGAATAAAAAAACGTTGGGCGATTCCTGATGTCATTTAAAAAATTCCACCATATTACAAAATTTGTTAGACCCGATTTTCTACCCACTGGATAGTAGTTCAAATATTTTCTGCAGATAATAGTCTGGTGTAACAACAAATTATGTCTAACCCGCTGTGAACGTTCACCTGCATTCCCGCTGCATATCCTGACATATTTATGCGAGCGCATTAAGGGGATGCACCGAAACGGAATGATGCACATTGCACCGAGTGCGCCGCAATGATAATATCACATGATATAACACAAGGCATTATCGTAATAATATGGTTATATCTCACAGAGGGAATTGCGGGAAGCCGTGGAAATAGAGCTTTGGATAAACAGGATGGTGATGGATAGAACCGTAGTAATCTAAAAGGCATTCGAGATGTGGATCTACAGAAGAATACTCAAAATAAGTTGGATAGACAGAGTTACTAATGAAGATGTCATGGTTCGGATGAATAAAGAAAAGGAAGTTATTAAAACAATAAAAATCAGGAAAATTCAATATCTAGAACATGTGATGAGACATCCAGATAAGTACGAGATCTTGCATCTCATAATGCAGGGAAAGATTGCCGGGAGACGGGGCCCTGGAAGAAGGAGAACCTCATGGCTGAAAAACCCCAGGCAGTGGTTTGTCCAGTCTACTGTAGAGCTGTTCCGGGTCGCAGTAAACAAAGTACGCATAGCCAACGTCGATCGAACGTACATGGTACGAGAAAAATATGACTATGGCATCCTCAATCGGGCTATGTTGTTAGGCTTAAGATAGTGGGGGTGGGAAGGAGATGTGGAAGACGAATGTGGGGAGAACCTGGCTATTCAGATGCATATCAAGCCATTTCAAGCAACATTTCAATTCTGAACAGCGATCTTACACCATGGCGATACTGAGAGCATAGTCCACTCTGGAAGGTGCCACAAATAGCGATGTGTCGGTTCAGCCGGAATGGGCTCATGTGATCCGCTCCTTTGCGGGAAGCGGTTCCCACTCCTTTTTCAAAGCAGCTCCCACTCCTTTTTCAAAGCGACTACTCCAAGAGAACCCTGTCCCGGAACTCGGGCTCGTTCCCAAACTCGAAACTCGGATGCCTCCACCGGGCCCTCGGGCGTCCCCGTGATCGCCGCGAGTACTGAGTAGTAGGAACTAGGAATCACCATCCGGCGTCCCCGACGCGCTCCACTCTCCACTAGAGGTGGGTAAGTTCTGCATTTTGCCGGAAGCTTCCGAGACTTGCTTCCTTTTAAAAGTACACGGGTTCTAGGAGCAGGTCCCGGGTCCGAGTTCTTGCGGACTGAGCACTGGGTGTTGTTGCGGCGCACCGAACCGGGACGCACGGGTTCAAGGAGCTCGGAGCCAGGACCTACTCGTAGAACCCGCACGGGAACTTAGAACCCCGGAGCCGGACAAGACCCGCATGAGGGCTCGGACCCGTCACCCGTGCAATGTAGGTACATTACACGGCTTTTATTGAGAATTTAAATAAGTAAATTAGCTTTAAGCTGTGATGCTTTCTTATAAACTATTATTTTATAATGCACTTCACCCTTTGATTATACCAAGATAACATGCTCTAATTAAAAACGACTCCGTGTCTAGCCAAATATTCAAAAATCTAATATACCTACTAAACAATTCCGCGTTTCCGCGAGAGCAGTATACTGTTACGTCAAGCGGTCACGCACGTCTATGTCGATCAAAGGACAGCGATCGAATGAACGCCCGGCGGCCCGGCCAGTCGCAGTGACGTGGCTCAAGGAGAAGTGGTTGGCGGCTCGCAAGTCGCGGGTCGCGGGGAGTGTCTTGTGGTTCACGCAGTTTCGAGGACCCGAAACTCGCGACTCGGGAGTGGAGTGGAGAGTGGAGCGTGTCGGGGACGCCGAACGGTGATTCCTAGTTCCTATTACTCAGTACTCGCGGCGAACACGGAGACGCCCGCCGGCCGTGTGAGTGGCAGGAATGTATCGTGGTTCGCGAGTCGCGGGAATGACGGGAGTGGCGTGAGAGTGGCGGGTTCTTGGTTCACGTGGCTCGGACCAAGACGCTTGGGTTTGAGCGTGCTCGGCGAACTCGGGACTTGTATTCGAATGGTTAGGAAAGCCGGCGCCGCGCCGCGGCTTCGCGCTGCGGCGTTGGGTTTACTCGGACCGCCGGATTTATTTGGATGCGAGTACTGGGCCGGGTTCTCTGGGAGTAGTCGATTTGAAAAAGGAGTGGGAGTAGGAACCGCTTCCCGCAAAGGAGCGGATCACACGAGCCCATTCCAGCTGAACCGAGACATCGCTACTCTCCACTCCACTCCCGAGTCGCGAGTCTCGGGTTCTCGGAACTGCGTGAACCGCAAGACACTCCCCACAACCCGCGACCCGCCAACTATGACACTTCCCCTTGAGTCACTGAGTCACGACACGTCGCGACTCGCGACCGGCGGGTGATTCGATCACTATCCGCTGATTGACATACACGTGCGTGACCGCTTGACGTAACACTATACTGCTCTCACGGGATTGTTTAGTAGGTATATTAGATTTTTGAATATTCGGCTAGACACGGAGTCTTTTAATAAAAGCGTGTAATCTTGGTATAATCAAAGGGTGAATTGCATTATAAAATAATAGTTTATAATAACGCGTCACAGCTTAAAGCAAATGTACTTATGTAAATTCTCAATAAAAGCCCGTGACGGGTCCGAGCCCTCATGCGGGTCTTGGCCGGCTCCGGGGTTCTGAGTTCTCGTGCGGGTTCTACGAGTAGGTCCTGGCTCCGAGTTCTTTGAACCCGTGCGTCCCGGTTCGGTGCGCCGCAACAACAACCAGTGCTCAGTCCGCACCTAAGAACTCGGACCCGGGACCTGCTCCTAGAACTCGTGTACTTTTAAAAGGAAGCAAGTCTCGGAGGCTTCCGGCAAAATGCAGAACTTGCCCACCTCTAGCCACAAATGTGTTATATTATATTATAATAACCACTGGAGCGTTTTTGGCAACATTTAGCCAATTGGCAAACGCCCGCGAGCGTCGGCTGGCCAAAATGTGGCCAATTTGAAAAGACATTTTAAAACATTTTTTGGAATTATTTCAAAAGTTCTCACTTCAATTTTCTTCTTTCTTAATTTTTTTTAAATAGGCAATTCACCCTAAAAAGAGTGCTAAATCACAAAGCTAATCTAGGAGTTTCACACTTTTATAAGAGATATTTCGCATCTCTTCTTAATTATTTGTTTTTTGACATTCCGCGAGACGAAATTAATTAAATATTTATTCTTACACATCATTGAATGTGTTCACGTTTAAAAAACGCATACTTATTCGAATTAAAGTTTATATCTGTTATTATTTATTTTTTTTTTAAGTTTTTTTTTTGAATCCTAAAAATACGGGCGCATTCAATGCCTTTCTAGCACTGCAAGCAGTTATAACGTATTTAAATTCTAAGGCATGATTTTTTGAAAGAGGGCTAGAAATTTCCTTGCGCTTAAGCCTGAAATTGATTATAAGGCGGAACGCTCCAGTGGTTAAACGAATTAATTGTTAAATAACACAAATTATTCAAATAAAATTTATATATTCACGCCGGGATTTGAACCCGCTACTTACGGATTGATAGTCGAGAGTCGTACCCATCGACCACGGAGCCCGTCAAATACTATGTTGGTGAGAGATATAATATAAAGTAACGAAATATCAAAGGCCTCTATTTTGAGCCGTTTAATCGTGGTGAAAATTAACTGCGGTATAATTAATAAAATATATATATTTTTTAATTTCCATAATTTTATTTTGAGTAAAATTAATAATTTTTTGGTTTCACGCACCGTTAGAATGCAACCCGCATATTAAATTGTAATAAACTTTGTAAGGTATAATTAAAATGAAATATAGGAACGGAGCTATATTTTTTGTATAAGGAACTAGCTAAAATCCCCGTTGTTGCCCGTGCTTTACGTAGAGTTTTTCCAAATCTAATGTAAACAGTGACCATCCTCTTCCACAGACACTCTCCTTTATGAAAATAGTTTTTTTAGGTGGAACATAAATATATCAACACAATGTTTTTTTTTCATTGCGCGGTATCTATACTTTACTTGAATCAACTCAAAAAAATTTACTATGCACGACGTCAATCTTAATAGGGTACGGTATTATAGCATGGGGAGGAGCAAACGCTGCCACCATTAATCCAATTTTTAAAGCTCAGAATCTAATTATAAAGATTATTCTAAAACTAGCAAAACAAGCTAAAACTACCAAAACTAACAAATCACAAGCTGTTCGGATGAAATCTTTAGGAGAATCTGTGTTTTGGACATTAGGCAACTTTATGCTAAAAACACACTCTGCAAATATCCAAACTGTTCGAGACACTAGAACCAAACGGTATAATAAACTCTTACTTATCCCTTTTGTTAAAACAACTTTTGACCAAAGAGATTTTAAATACTTTGCAAAAAAGCTATATATACAATGCAATTCCACTGGCCATAAGACAGAACTCAACTTAATTTAAATATAAATCAGACATCAAGTTTTGGAACATCAGCCAAGAAATTTCTAAGATCAAAACCAATTTATAAGTACGCATTTTCAATGGTACGACGTTGGCTGTCTTTTATTTTAAATATTACATTGTGCTCTTATTTGTACTTTTGTTACAAAATGATTGTATTATAAACTGCGACTTTACCTACATATAAGTATGAATCTCAAATGGAACTATGAAGATTGTCCGATATTTTAAACCTAATATTTCGACATTATTTTTGTATTTTTATTTTTATTATAAACTGATTATGTTTTAAAGCGCCTGCTCTCAACACAGGAGTTACCAGTGAGACAGGCATAGCACATCACAAATTGTGAAATAATTATAATTATTAATGATGAATAACATATAAAATACATTAAAAAATCATGTTTAGTAGCCCTCCTCTCACCACCGAGAAACTTAAGTCAGCTGTTTACGTTACTTACAATGCTTGCATTGCTTACCTGTCGAAAGTCCGGAATTGTAGATGTTACAATGTGATTTATTTATTTGTAAACGCCCAATTAGGACTTTTACATGTAATAAAATTAAAAAATACATTTGATATAATCAAATAATTAAAGATATATAACAATTAAAATTTAAAAAAAACCACGTTTAAAGTTTTTAACCTAAAAACAACAAACAGAGTTAAATACAGGATGCATATTCATATAAATTTCGATACATATTGAAAATTTATAAAATTTCAAAGCTATCAAGATAGATATACAGATATAATAACAATGTTTTTATAGGCTGATAAGACATTCAGTGCCGTTGGTGTTCATGTAATATTTATTCCCTGCGCTGTGCAGTCGGTTCATTACTGAGTTTATTTCTGCATTGGTACCTGAATTGTTACAATGGTAAGGTGCATACATGTGATGCGAACACTGAGCAACTATCAGCTTTACGGTGAGCGTTCATCTGACCGCGCCGGCCGCAACGCACGCACAGCACGCAACGGATTTTTCTATATAAAGATAAAGAAAAATCCGTTGCGGGCCGTGCGTGTGTTGTGGCCGGCGCGGGCAGATGGACGCTCACCATTAACCGATATCTCCGGTGAGTATTTGACAGCTTGCTGACCACGACTGACATCGTTTTGTCAGCGATCCGGCGTTGAATACGAACGTTTCATCGAAAGTTTATTTGGTCCACCACATTTATTACGCTGCATATACCGATGTACTTGCCTAAATACGATAATTTCTAATGTGTGTTTATCGGCCCTTGTCTCAGTTATCTCTCCTTGTAACGTCAAACGACGCTTAAAAACAGTTGTCAAACGTTGCCAATAAAGATCATAAGGAGAAGTTGTTCTGTATAATCAATGAAATCAGACTACCAAAAAAGGACAAAGCCAACACGCAAAATAATAGAGATACAAGCCTATGGGTCGAGAGAGTTCGGCTGGAGAGGTTATTAGGTCTCCCTCAACCTTATTATTATCTCCCGATCGTAGCGGGTGGGCAGACATTTCCACCACCAAGACTAGCCCCAGCTTAAGCCTCAATGACACACGGCGAGTTTACAAGCTACTATCCACTAAGTTTAAAAGCGGGTGAATCGGCGAGTGAGATTGTCATGATGACACACAAAACTGTCCACTCGCTCAGTAGCTCGCGACATTTTTGTAGGACTGGACTCGCATGTAGCTGCTAGCGCCAGTAGTGGGAATAACGAGAACTAATTTTTCAGACAGTTAACAGTCGAAATCAGCTGTTAATTGGCAGCCATATTGGAAACATAAATAAACCAATCACGAGTTGGCATGTAGCGAGTAAAGTTGACGACCTTTCAACTTTTTTCGTAGATTGTCAACAATCTGATAGTTAGCAAGTAACACGATGACACTGAGCGAGAACAGATAGTGAATTTCTCAGATAGTAGCTTGTAAACTAGCTGTGTGTCATCGAGGCTTTAATCATCAAACATAGCGAACTACTTGGGGGTAAATGACGGCAGAGGTATGTGTTATCCAATAAATGGTTCACGGGGCTGCGGTACTCATTCCCGCCGCTCAAATAATTTTGAAGGTCAAGTAAGCAAAATTTCATTAATCGAAGAATAAAACTGTAGATCAGCATTAAAAAAGAGACACACCAGGAAACTCGTCTTTACATATTATGTAGATGGATACATAGCTGAAGTCCCCGATGTTGCCGGGACTTAATATATATTTTTTTACATTAACCCCACACAGGAGGCCTTCTGGGAAATAATTTCCCTCGGGGCCTATGTCATCTTTGGGGATGCTGTGTGGAGAGTCATTATAAGGAAAAGAAGGAGATGAAGTTCTGGGAAGGAAAAGGGTATGAGGGGTGGGTAGGAATCTAGGGATTAGTGTGTTCAGGAGTGACGGACGTAGAAATCCATTACTCCCGCTGCAGCTACAGAGGTCATAAGGTTTCCGCAAACCAGCCTCTTTCGTTTCAGCCCACCCCACGCGGCTGCTGGTGGGCAAGCACGTCCGCCGCCAAGACCTGAACACACCTCACTCGATAAACCCCTACTAAGTCACCAAACGTAGCGAACCACTTTGGGTGACCTATGACAGAGGTGTTGGTTATCCAATAAATGGTTCTCGGGCGGCGGTACCTATACCCGCCTCCCTTTCACAAAAAAGGCGCTCTATAAATTATCCAATAATAATAATAATAATAATTAAATATTATTGATTTAACAAATCAGATGTAGAACACAATTTTCCTCGAGCTTCACCAAATAACTCTAACTTTAAATGTTCGAAAATTCATCAAGCAGTATCAAAATTCTCGGGCTGGGTGTGGTTTTTCGAAATCTAACGTAGACAGTGACCTTTCTATTGTTTTGAAGGTCAATTATGCAAAATTTGATCAACCTCGGAGCAAAACTCTAGATTTGTATAAAAAAAACCACGCCGCCCACACGACAATACTAAACTACAAAGTCTGTACCAATTGGTACATTCAAGATGTATTGTTGGAGCCACATTGAGCAAAAGCAGAACACAAATACTAGAGCAGAAAACTTGAGCTTGCCAATGGAGATGAGACAACGACGTGAGATGAATACTAATCATTTAAATTTTAAAAATATATACATCGGTATTTGAGTGCCTTTCTTGAACGAATTGAATTTGTACGTACAAAACTATTTATTCATATTGGCAAATAATTTATCTTAATATTTTAAAACTTGCAAAAGTGTTTT
Source organism: Limnephilus lunatus (assembly GCA_917563855.2). Lineage (NCBI taxonomy): Eukaryota > Metazoa > Arthropoda > Insecta > Trichoptera > Limnephilidae > Limnephilus > Limnephilus lunatus. The sequence goes on along the minus strand of OU830602.1, from coordinate 9,984,162 downwards.
ATCAACGAAAGAGCAGACTATAAATACTTTTAAGTATATTCTTTAAGCAATTTTCATTTTCGAAAGAACCTCGTGGTGGGCGAGGAAAACAATGGTGACACGTCTGTTGATCCCTCGACAGATGGTTATAATTATGATAAAAGTATTTTTTTTTATGGATAATTTACCAATTTTAAACCTAAATCGATTTCAAAAATACCTTTAAGAAACTCGCTTTCAAAGGATGAGAGTATTTATAATTCACACATATTTAAATTTTATTATTATAAGTGATGACAAGAATAAACATCAAAAATAGATTTTTATATTCTTAACAATTAATTTTAACTTTTGCTGAATCAAGAAGTGAAGACTTGTGAGAATTTTGGGCTAGAACTGAATATAAACAAAACAAAATAAATGCTCATAAGCAAAAATAACGCATTGGATGAAAATCTTTATATTGCTGGAACAAAACTAGAGAAGGTACAGAGTATTATATACTTGGGCTGCAATGTAAATGATAGATGGGATCCTTCGGTTGAAATCAAATGCCGCATTGAGCAAGCTCGTTCAACCTTTATCCGCATGAAAAAGATGTTCTGCAGTCATGATCTCAACCTTGGATTACGAATGCGAATGGTCAGATGCTACGTGTTTTCGATATAATTTCATGGAATGGAAGCATGGACGTTTACTGAAGAACTTATTGGGCGAATTGAGGCATTCGAGATATGGATCTACAGAAGAATACTTAAAATAAGCTGGATGGACAGGGTTACTAATGAAGATATTATGGTTCGGATGAATGAAGAAAAATAAGTTTTTAAAACTATAAAACTCCGAAAACTTCAATATCTTGGACATCTGATGAGACATCCAGAGAAGTATGAGATCTTGCATCTCATAATGCGGGGAAAGATTGCCGGAAGACGGGGCCCTGGAAGAAGGAGAACATCATAGCGGAAAAACCTGAGACAGTGGTTTGGCCAGTCTACCGTAGAGCTGTTCCGGGCCGCATAAACAAAGTTCGCATAGCCAACATGATAGCCAACGTCCGTTGAACGGACAGGGCACAAAAAGAAGAATAAGACCAATTAATAAAGTAGGAATAATAAAATCACAGCCAAAAGGTTGTGTATTTTTGACTTATAACAGTCCAAATTGGATATCAAACGAATTTATTCACAGTGACGATTTTTTAAATCATACGTTGTTATATATTACAACTAGTCTTATACTTGATGCAATTGAATGAAAGTATGTTTTATAATTTTGTTATTCGGTGGTACATCCTCTCCGCACACCTCTTATATACCACACCTAGTTATTTGTTGTGTGAGGTATACCATATTTTCCCTAAACCGACTGCATATTCCATATAAGCATGCCGGGGGCCCACCGTTATCGAATCGACAACAAAACTGTCGGTGCAAATGTCATAATAATTCACTGCTACAGAGGCAATAATGTTTTACTAGCAGTTAAAAACCCGCTCCGCAGGTTTTTGCTGCTAGATCCTGCGGGCGGCGTAGCTTAGTCGCTAACTCTCATCCGTATCCAGACTGGAGAGATTAATGAAAATGCAAATCCAAGAGTACTTACGCCTACCAGCCGACAACAGAAGTGGCGACATCATTTGGCATTATTAGCTACCTGCTTGCTTTGGTTCTGTTACAATAGTAGCTTAAGTCATAAACTTCACACTCACAGATGACTTCATATGGTGCGGCGTCAGAGTTGTACTCGGAGTCGGATTCTTAAATTTCAACCGTACAGTCGCTAGGTTATTAATAACGTCAAAAGTCAGATAGGTGATATTTATGCTTTATAAATTACTGAAATTCCATTTATAATAAATACCTTTGGGAGATCTACATTTGAATCAAATTAGTCGAAATCAACACCGAAATTGTTAACCTAAGTACAAATATATAAATATATTATGTTGCTCCGTAATCAAATCATATTCCTTTAAATCATGAATGGAATGCCTTGAATTATCGTGTCTAGTTACTTAAAATTATTAAACTTAATTAAATCTAGAATATTTTAGACTCCCACTTTCAATTATTCTGCCTCCGCACGAAACAAGAACTAACCGATATTTATTAATGAACCGTTGGAATATAATTTAATCAGGAGGATCTCTTCGTCTAATAACATTCCGTCAGTCATTTCGCGGCCGATTTCGCTAATGAGAGATTCATCCGGTTGCAAAAGGGTCCGCTTTCGCTTCAGTGGCGTAGCCACATACTGGCTGCTCCCGGGTAATATGTCTGTTTATGTCTGGGATGTTGTTTTAACTTTAAATATATCAATGCAGGCATTTAAAGGTGTGCCAGCCTAATTGCATATAATTCCTGCGCTGGTGTAATCAAGTCAGCGCGGACGAGGCCTGCTCAGATATTGCGGACTAAAAGGAGGTAATGCGTGCGCAAATAATTTTTTTTTTTTTTTTTTTTAAAAGAAAGACAAACATTCCCGGGTTACGAATAACCCAAAAATGTTTGAAAATCTCCTACTACCACCACAGAAAGCCGAAAATGTTGCTTGTGTTGTGATTATTAATTTATAGTATTTCACAATTAATTAATTAAAAATAATATATAGTATATTTGCTGCATGTTTCTTGTTCGCGAAGGCAATACTCTCAGTATCGCCTTCGTGTAAGACCACCATTCAGAATTGAAACGTTGTTTGAAATGGCTTTAGCCGTGTTTGGTGACCAGATATGAATAGCCAGGTACTTCAATTCAATTCAATTCAATTCAATTCAATTTTATTATTTCAAAAACATTACAAAATTTTATATTTCAATGCGTTTTTAAAATACATTTGTACTACATTGAACACAAACTATATAAGCATTAATAGAGCTTGCCTTTTAAAGGCAGCTTCACTAATGCTAAATATGTCGATATCCGAATTAATTCTGTTTAACAGCAAGATTGCTCTCCCGACCGGCATGACCATTGGCAAATTAGTCCTGCAGGCCGGAAGATAGAACAGTCTATGCTGTCGGTGGCGAAGATACCCATCGGGTACATAGAAATGAATGCTCTCCATGATAGCTGAGTTTTCAAGCCATCCGCGAATCAATCTGAAGAAATGCGTAGCAATGTGCACATCTCTTCTGACCCGTAGATTATTCATTCCAAGCATACCCAAAAGAAAGTCTGTAGGATAGAGCCACGGGTAATAGCCGTACTCCCTCATGTACAGAAATCTCAGAAATTTCCCCACCTTCCTATTCCCCGTCTCCTTTCCCTTCCCACTACCTTCAACCTCACAACATACCACAATTGGGGATGCCATAGTCTCACTGGCTCCAGACGTGAGGAGCTGGGACCCTTGTGAGGTACTCTTTAAAAAAAATGCGCGTTTTTATTCCGCGACAAAATATTCTCCTACAAAATTTCCTACGGACAAAACATCCCCAAACAAAATATCTACTAACAATTAACCTAACCTAACAAAAAACTGGGACAAAAATAAAACAGACATCCTGTAAAGACAATAAACTATTGTTCAAAAATAGTAAAATGGGGTAAAAATAATACATATAATAATAATTTATTGTCTTTACAGGATGTCTATTTTTTTCCAATTGTTTTGTTACGTTAGATTAGGTTTTCGTAGATATTATGTTGGAAATTATTTTGTCGGGGATATTTTGTCGCAGGATGAAAATTCGCGGAACCCAGTAGGGAACCCGGAACGCGGAACCCCGAAGGGTAACTCTTTCCCTTTTGTGTTATCGTTTGCATTAAGTCAGCGTTAAGAGGAAATAAAACAACATCCTGCGTTATCGTCTGTCGAATATATCTGCTTTCTATGGCTTTTGATGTCAGTTGGCGTTGATTAATTACCTATTTAAAAACACGAATTACTATTTATTAATTATGTTTATTACTTACATAATATAAGCTCAGTTCATAAATGATAATCCATTTGTCGTATTATAATATCCGATTTGTAAATATTTCCGCGAGATCGAGGATTGCGCTGCAAACGGTCGTCATTTCTGATGTTTGGGTACCACTTTTAAATATGTATGTCCTAATACAAGCGCAGTATTTAGCTCGATAGCGCGATACGGTATACCGCATTTAACCCTTCAGGCTAATTTCTCATATAGGTCTCATAGAAATCGTTGTGGCTCCCTTACTATCACTGTTAGAAATATAATCTAAACGGTATTAGAAAGAGAAAACACACTCTTTATATTTAAATCTAAAAGTTAACCACAAAATAATTTAATGTACCTACTAACACCGTTATAAATCCAAAGTTTCCGACTGATTTGAAAAGAAAATATTAAAATTTGGGAATTTATTATTAATTATTTTTACATGACAAGACAAAAGAGTGATTTGACGATTGCGTTTATAATACAATTGCCTAATAAAACATGCGAGTGTTTTTACTGTTTTCATTATCAGTAATTCTAGTTAAAAAAAAACGCAAGACGAGCCTTTTTTATGTTGGCATTCAAAAAATTTTACCTTTATTTTGAATTAAACAAAATTAAAGCGTATTTTGTCACCTTTCAAAAACAGTTTTTGGTTTTCGGATACGTTCAGAAATATTGCAGTTAATTCGGTTCTAATGCAAAGCGGAAGTATTTTGATCTTCCCTTAAAATAGGACCGAGGTCTGAGAAATTTGTCAAATGTGTCGTATACGACCGATTTAACACGTGTTACGATGTCGTAAAAGATACACATTCACCATTCAGGGACATTTTCATTTTGTTTCCAGTCGCCGGGACGCGACGCGATGCGACGCCGCGCCGCCTCGGTCAAGATCCTCCATTCAATGTCGTAATTTCCGTATCCTTTTGATATCATTGTAAGAAAGTGTATTCGTATTAAATAAATTAATCTGTGATACGTCGAATCTTCTTATTATACCTGCCTTTGCAAGGTAATAGAGACATTTACAAAATACACATTTTTATATAATGTAATAACAATGATAATCCGTATCATTCGTACCAAGTTTTAGCACACTTGAGGTGAAAAAACCACTGAAACAATTTTATTTTATTTATTTATCTATAAAAAAGTATATTAACATTGTATTTTTATGCCTGTCTCACTAGGATATATATACATGTGTCGAGACAGGCATACAAGTATATAAATGAATATCGTAGTTACAAGAGAGAGAAAAGTGATTGGAAGGGTGGGTAAATCTTTTAAAGAACCTTATGAATGTTGGATGAGATGAAGTAAAGAAGTAAATTCTGTATAATCTATTAATGGAGTTAAATTTTACAGGATTCTATTACTTTCATTTATTTTATATGGGTTGGGTCGTATGTGAATAATTATTTCTGTTTGTGTGATTTATTTTACAGATGTTTGTAATAGTGTAGCGTCCAATACTTATAATCCATTTTTTATAATATCTTGTTTGAATTTTGTAAAGGAGGCAGTTTGTCTGATCGTAGCTGATAGTGAATTGTATAGTTTGAAAGCTATGTATTTAGAGTGTCTTTGTCCAAAGGAGATTTTGGACAAAGGACGGATTGTCTTGCCGCGGATCATTTTTAGACTCGCCCCCTGCCAGTTGCCCTGTGTTGACTGGTTGACGGTCGTCGCGCCACTGTGCATTTGGCCCGGTAAAGGGGTTGGGCCCTAATTAAAGGCTAATTTTGAGTAAAATTTTAAGCGGATATTATAGTCCTTAACGCCTGAGTGGTTCCTATTAAATCTGGGAAATTAAGTCCGTGCAATTTAATATGAGTGGTAATTCGGCAGGTTGTTTTTTAACATGGAATATTTTTGGGATTTTTGGTACTTACAAATTAGCAGCATTCTAGCGCAGATCTGTGAAAAATTGAAAAATTACGGCAACAATAAATATCAAAATGGCAATTAAAATATGTATTTTTTAAATCATTACATAGTATAAAATGAAGTCGCTCAAAATGTTTGTGCGCTTGGATCTTTTAAACTACGCAACGGATTTTCATGCGGTTTTCAATAACAGATAGAGTGATTCAAGAGGAAAGTTTATATTTATAAAACATGCTTATTATCGTAGAAAAAACCGAGAAATTCAAATTACATAGTATAAAATGAAGTCGCTCAAAATGTTTGTGCTCTTAGATCTACGCAACGGATTTTCAAACGGTTTTCATCAATAGATAGATCGATTCAAGAGGAAGGTTTATATGTATAACACATGCTTATTATAGTAGCTACAAGCTGAGAAATTCAAATATTTAATTCAGGCAGCGTGCAGCGGGCAGCGGGCAGCAGCCAAGCGGGTGGTGTGGATTTTATAAAGGTTGGGTAATGGCATTGTGTTTCATTAGCCACAGCAACGTGTGTCCGGGTCTGCTAGTATATTATATTACAGGTTTTTGGCTGCTCCATCGGTGTCTGAATCCACCAAGCAATCAGTTCCAATTTTAAAAAAGACATTTAAATTCAAAACAAATTTTAGTTCAGACAACTGAAGTTAGTAAGTTTGATGATAACCCCTAGCAATATTTGTTGAGAGGTATTGAAATAAATATTTTCTAACGTTTTCTTTATATTGCTTTATTGGCGGTTATTGAATTTGCGTTTACTGTTAATCCGATACTTCGTTGTTTGCGCAAAATTATTGTTACTATGTCAAGAAGCATTTTTTCTTTGTAAATTAACTTATTAAAAGAGTGCACACACTTGCAAATTAGAATTTCTTCCCCTTTCCTATCTCGAATCCTTTCTTGCATCCTCCTGCCTCATAACTAATGGGCGGAAAAATCAAAAATGTGCGCAATTAATTGGTTTATTAGGTGAGGGTTTTCTAGATCTTGTCAAAGGATGCGTCTGCCTACTTGCTGCGTGGCAGGCCAGATCGGGAGAGACTGGTTGAGGGAAACCATTTGGCCACTCCAGCACGAATCATCGTCTTGCACATCAGCGGGAGTGATGGATTCATACGTCCGTCACTCCTGGACACACTCACCCGTAGATACCTATCCACCCCTTATTTTCCTTCCCAGAGTTTCCTCTCCTTCATTTCCTTAAAAAGACCCTCCACACAGCAACCCCAAAGATGACATAGGATATGAGGGAAATTATTTTCTTCAGGACCTTCGACCGGTCAGTGGTTGAGTGGGTATCGCGTTTGGGTCTCGCCCAGGCGTTCCGTGTTCAATTCCTCGGCTGGCTCAGTCCTCCATCAAACTCAAGCAACATGTTTTTTTATTATTATTTTCAGCTTACTGTGGTGGTAGTAGGAGATTTTCAAATAGGTATTGCCGGGTTATTCGTACCATGTTAATTGTTTATAAAAAAAACGACACATTTCGTAAGCAATGCTTACTTCCTCGAGGTTTACTTAAAACTATGCGTAATTACAAATAATGGACATAGACTTAAGGCTCCGCAACCGGGCTCGAAAAGAAGAAGATGTAGAGATACGAAATTACGAATGTTAGAGGAGAGCGCTAACATTTATAGCGCCAAAATCGATGCTAGAATTGCGAAAATGTTTAATAAAACACGACTCTTTTAAAATAGAGCAAAAATCTCCTGGGGAGCATCTTAAGTATCATTTAAAGAAACATCGTGAATTTTTTCACAAATATAATTTATAAAATAATAGAAACAGACTTGTTTTTAATAATTTTAGGAGCATACTTTGCGATTTTTTTCTATCGAGGGAATTTCATATAATTTGCGTTTCGGCTTGGGCAGCATCTAGAAATTATCTTCAAAAATAACATATATTTTTTTAAGAGCTTAAAAACTTCAAATGTTTAAAGGAGATTGCGATTGGGAGAAGCGAGATTGCGATTGGGAGAAGCGAGTTGCGGCCTCTTAAAGGTGTCAATGGAAAGGAGGGAGTGGGAAGGGGGGGGGGGGGGGGGGGGTGTAATAGGGCATAATTTACAAGTTTAATAATTGGTTATTTAAAATGTCGGGTTTTTATAAACCATAAACGTGGTTAAAACTAAGAATCTATTAATTTTGAAATAAATTATTGTTTACATTTCAATTTGTAACATTTAAAAAAAATTCAACGTACTCCGAACACCGAGGACGCAATAGTCCCACTTAGTAGTAGTCTAGTGCGACATTACATAAAAAAAATCCGCAGACGATGCTGAAGATAGTACACGTGTAAAAAATAAACAAGAGGCGAGCTAGTCTAGTCTCGCGTGGATGAAACTTTATATAAACTAAGATTTGAGCTCGTGCCAAGCCAAAGTAATGTCATTATTCGGGCGTTGACCTGCGAATCAAAATACTGATTAACGCTGGGGGATTTGCACCGCGAAATATGTAATTGACTGTTTATCTTGCGAGCTCAGACATATCTTATCGCAAACCAAACCCCTCGAATAAACTTCAGATAAGAAACGGAAATAATTTATTTATTTACGCCCTTGGAGCATTTACATCAATCGAGTAAAATAGTAATAATAGAAATAGAACCAATAAAACAATTATTTTATAGTATTATTTCTCTTCCTTCACACTAAAAGAAAGGAAGCAGAATTAAAAAGAAATAACAACAAAAACAATATTAGAAAATAATAATAAAATTTACATGAGAATTTTAGAAATTTCTTATATAGATTTAGGTAAGGAATAAATAAAAATTTCAACGAAACTGAATTTATTTCCAAGCCTATGCAGTTGTTGGATTGGAGAGTTAATGAAATAGTTCGTTTTAGACGGATAAACAACTCGTGTCACGATTTGGTTATGGGAATGTTTTTAGTTTTGTTAAGTCAGATGCGACAAGTGATCCATTAACTAATTTCAATAAAATAACCAAATCGCTCTTGGTTCTTTTACACGATAGGTCAGCTAAATTAAGTATTTTCATTAACATAATTAATTTGTTCATGGGTATGGAGAGTTTGAAATTAATGAACCTTAAAAATTTATGTTGACTTTCTCAATTTTTATTTGATGTACTTTATAGTATGGGGACCAAATAGTGGAACTGTATTCTAAATTACTTCTTACTAAAGCAAATAATATAAATGTGTTTTTTTTACTAATTTGTGTAATCTGAAACCTGATGCATTTCAGTGAGGCGTTTGGAAAATGTTTTGAGGTTTACGGCGATCCACTAGCCCTGGACCCATTCGGAATTGGGCGGAGCAAGCGACTTTAGGGCGTTGACAAATAAAAAAACGTAATCAATAGCCAACAACGGCGTTTTTTTATATTTCGCAAGTATATTTTTACAGAACGGAGTGACGCGAAGAGCAAGACACGTCTACTCACCTTGAAATCTAAGATCTGGGAGGCGATTAAAAGACGCGCTATCGGTCCTTCTGCAGATGGCAGAAGGATGAAATTCGCAGTTGAGTACCGCCTCTTTTAATTCACTTGAATAAGAACACCGCCAAAATTCATGTTTTATTTTATTTTGTGAAGTTCGGAAACATTTTTTAAGAAACTTTAGCTACATTATTCAATAAAACCATATCCGAAAAAATGTTTGTAAGAAGGAGATTTTGAACTTCAAAGAATTTTTTTATAGGCCGGATACTTTATTTTTTCTACGCTTATTAAAAGAGTTCAAGAGGCTAATACGAGCTCTACTTGCAGTATTTAATTAAAGCATCTATAATATTAAAACACATGACTCTGTATTACTTTGCATTGGATCATCTTAAGGTTCCGTTCCCGACCCCAAAAAGAAGAAGACGGAGAGATATGAAATTACGAATGTTAGAAGAGCGCGCTAACATTTACAACGATAAAATCAATGCAAAAATCATGAAAATCTTTAATAAAACACGACTCGTTTAAAATAGAGCAAAAATCACGCGATAATTGTCTTAAACAGCATTTAAAGAAACGCTGTAAATTTTTTCATACATATATCTAGCTTGTAAAATAACTGAAACAAAGGTGTTTATAATAATTTTTGAAGCATACTTTGCGATTTTTTTCTATCGAGGGAATTTTATATAATTTTCGTTTCGGCGCGACTAATGTCTAGATATTATCTTCAAGAATAACATATATTTTTTTAAGAGCTTAAAATCTTCAAATGTTTAAGGGAGGTTTGCAAGAAATCGGTAGAAATTCGAATACCGGCCTCTTAAGGCAGTATTGAGGTGAAAATGAATGCTAGAAAGTGTCTTGGTATTTATTTATGGTCGCAAAATAAAGCTAAAACCATTTCAAGCTGAGAGCATTTTCCATACTGGGATGCGGTTTAAATCAACTGCTTTTTTGTTATTTCAATTGTTCAACCAAGAAGAAATCTGGTCGGTGAGATGTTTGAACGATAGGTATTTTACCAAACTGTTGCTGTCCCTGTCGCTCTCACTCCCCCGGATACTGAGCGAAAGGGACAACAGCACCTCAAACTATATAAAATCGTAAAATTCGAAGTTTTGTATTCCTCATTTTTCTCCTCGAAAACTGGACCGATGAGCAGTGTCAAAATACAGAGAGCAAATTGGGGAATACGATTGTTTGGGGAAAATCCCACCCGGTTTCCTCTTAAAAATTAGATTGAACATAATTTAATATATTGCCTTAAAGGTTCAGGGCGGATGTGGGCTGCGGGCATTGCCTGACAGCTCAGTGGTTGAACTCCTGAGACTAGTTAATATATGAGTACCCACTCGACACAGCAGACATAAGAACTTATTACTTCGTTACTGTACCGGACGTAAATTTAAGATTATAATTTCATCTAAAGTTTATAATATTATCATGTTTTTTAAATAATAAAATTAATCAGGGGTCATAGCAGTCGACCTGAGACAAAAGAACAACGCTTGACCCCACCCTCTCTGTGTACAAACCTACACACCTTTTAATATTAATTTTACTTTGTCCTTTGCACAAGTTCGATCTGTGCGAAGCCGTTCCTATACAAACCTTCGCACGGGTCCAATTTGTGCAAATCTCTATTATTTACACTTGCACAAATTCAAATTTGTGCAACCTATGTATTTGTATCTGTATAACACTTGCACAAATTCGAATTTGTGCAACCTATGTGTTTGTATCAGTATAACAGTTTTGCACAAATATAAAATAATTCCAATTTGTGCAGACTGTTCATACCCTATGTAAAATATAAAATGTAAAATGTGCAAACTCACATAATAAACGAATGATCGGAGAGGCATCGAGAGTAGGTCGAGATAAAACTCTGTGGCGTTCTCAGCTTCGTTGCGCAATAGCGAAACGAACGCGGTGGCGTTTTACAACTCTAACAGTCAAAATTCTAAGAATTTCATCTCAGTTCGTAGAATTGAGATGAACAAAGGACTGAGATGGGCAGACTCCCGTCTCTGGACCCTTTAAATACGGCTGTTAGACCGCCAGATCGTCAGAGTTCCAGATCTCATCGCCACAACAGCATCTCGCCTTCTCTTCTGCCTTCTCCGATCGACACCTGGACAATTTGGACTTCTTCTTGGCCCTGGCCGAACCGCCCTCCCTGAAGACTTCGAAACATACAATTGGTCGATCGCCTTTTTCAAGGCGAAGGTTTCCCCTCTACCTCCACCCCCCTTCCGCCCCCCTTGCCTTCTACCTTTCTCCCTACATTTACCCAATTTTCCTGAAATCTCCCCACTTTTCCCTCTCCCTACATTTTCCCCACTTTCTCCCTAGGTGTCGAAGCGGCCAGCCGGCAACTTCCCACTTCATCGTCTGTGCGGCTGGCGACTACAGTGCCCGTCCCGTACAGTTACTTTTCACAAATAAATTATGTAGCTATCTCGCTAAATCCTCGCTTACATAGTTTAGCAAACGAACAAAGGAATAATGTCGATATTCTTAATATAATAAATTAAGAGCTATTTCACCATCCCTCTGATAGCTTATCCATACGATAAAGAATTAATACAAACATAATTATTATTCGCAACAGGTAAAAAACTCGACTAACTTATCCTATATATAGCCACTATTCATAGGTTCAAGTACTGAATAGTAAAATCAGACTTTAAAAAAAAACGTGTTTAATTAATCGAAAATTTACGATATTGTATGGATAACCTATGAGAGGGTGATGGAATACCCCCTATTCAAAGTTTAAAACATTCCTAAACAAATTCAAAACATTACTTCTGAAAATATTTAGATCTTCACATTCTTAAAAAAAAAAAATTTTTTTTTTAAACCATTCTTTATTACTCAACCTGTAAAAAAATCCATGATATATATACCCAATATAAAAGTCCTATATGTGTAAAATTAATACAAGAGTGTGGAATGTTACGGGAGCATCTCCTATCCTTATCCTATATTCCTCTTCCTCTCCTCCTCACCTAAAATTAATTTTAAGACTCGGAGAACTTCGTACCACATCAGAATCAATAACTGTTGTATTAAATTATTGGCTGAATTAAATTAAGTTTTTTTATAAAGTTAAATTACACAATGAAGCAATTTTATCGATGCGCAACTGTCCCTGTTTTGTTTGTGTCAGTATCAGAGATGGCGTCGTGCACGGATTTATAATTTTTGTGATTTTCTTACTTTTCTACTTACTTACGGGAATTGCGTTTCATTTTCTTTATACGTGTGAGGGAGATTTATTATAATTATTGTATTTTTCATTTGGAGGGGTGCAGACATACGTCCACCCTTTGTCCCATTTTCGACTGATGACATTTAGTATGTAAAAAAGAGGGATAGTATTATATGAGGCAAAACAATCAGCGCATTGACATTTGACGTCTTTGAATTTTTGGAATTCACTCACTGTTCAATATCATATTTATCACAATATTGCTGCAGCTCTTTCAAAATATGAGAATTTGTTCCATATAAAATGTATGAGTAAAGGAATCTTCGTAATTTTTTTTTCTTCAATTTTTCCGATGTTTTAATAGCTATTCTGCTATTCAGGGTGGAGACTAATCCAACAAATCAAAGATCATAAAAATAGGTCCAGCCGTTCTCGAGTTACAAATGGTGTAACTAACCCGACTTCGTTTTATATATTAAAGATGTATAAGCTATTTGTCTCTCACAAATAAATAAATAAGTAAATAAATAAATAAAACAGTAATACAAAATATAAGGTTTTTCTTCTCTTTGCTTCAATGTTCTGTTTTATCATTGTTCTATTTTTATCATGGAACATCATTAGGCGTAATGCAAATGCATATAACCGGTGTCTACTAACTGCATCAACAACAATAGTCAATGACAGATGTCTGGTAATTTAAAACCGGCCAAACAATTGAACCACGCGTAAGCATTTTATAAACTTGGCTACTTCTAAATGAGTGAACACATCACAATGAATCGTAGCGATCGTAGCCAATAATAGTACGCCACCTAAATACTATGCAGGTAAATAAAATATACTGTCAATAATAGGCATGCGTCTCTCTCGAACTATTTAATAGAAAGAAGTTCTGCAAGCAATCGGATATTACGTGATTTAAACTTCGATAATGATATCGCCTTTATTAAGAAATTGGTTTTTTATGTTTTCACGGAACATTTTTAGAATTCTGTGCCAACTTCTCAAAATTTAATGAGTTATAAAAATCTATTAATTTTAGGTTTTCGAGTTTTTTCCTTTATTAATATTAGGGCTCCGCCCGAGCTTGTATTATTTTCTGTTTTTAAAAATTAAAAAATATCGATAAACAATAATATGGTTTCTTGTCTTTCGCCAGTTTTATGGATATTCCAAAGCTCTTTAGCTCATGATGGATATGGCAGCTGAAACATTTTGCGTTGACCTTGAATATGAAGACAGAATAAGCTGTAGAAATTTAACGATGCCAGAGCTAACGGTTGACGAGATTTAAGTTTTTTTTTACTTTTAACATTTACATGAAGAAAAAAATTTCCCTTAGGCCCCATGTCATCTTAGGGGACGGAGTGAGGTTGGTATTTTTAAGGAAAGGAAGGAGAAGAAGGTAAGGTAAGGAAAATATATGAGGGATGAGTAGGAATCTGGGGGTCAATCTGTCCAGCAGTAACGGACTTATAAATCCATCCCTCCAACTACAAAATATAATGGTTAAGTAAGGTAAATATATTGTGTTTCTTAGTCCTCCTCACTAGGGGTTCCTGTGCCGAGGCGGACTAAAATTGTTTAATTACAGTTTATTTGTCTTCTATGTCGTTTTTAGTGTCTTCATTAGGGTATTTTCGTTGACATCTTTTAGCCATATTTTTCTTGATTTGTACTCTATAATTTTTTTATTGGTTTTATGTCTTGGGGAAGAATGTTATGGAGTTTAGTTGCAAAATAAGTGTAGTTTCTTTGTCCGAATGTGGTTTTATAACTTGGAATGCTTTTTATGTCATAATTACAAAGCATTTAAGTACACAAATGTAAGAAAATTATAAGAAGACAACTGATTCATTCACTCGGACCCATAAGCAGTTTTCACGATAATATAACATACCAGATGTATGTATGACGTGAGAGGCGTACCTGACTTATTATGTTAGTAATTAAGTCATTACTGACTTACATCTTCATGCCTTGTGGGTGCATATTAATTTGTGTAGGGCGGTAATTTCTTGGTTGAGAATCATAAAATCACGGGTAATTTCAGAATCACCCTGGCGAGAAACCAAGAATCGTTTCAATCGTAGTTTGCGATGTTTATTTACCAGCTAGCTCTCTTAACGAAACGGTTTTATGGCTACAGTAAAAAACTAAAGTACTTACGTTTTGATATTAATGTGATTGGGTTTTCTCAGTAGTAAATGATCTCTAAAAATGTATACCAGATGTTCAACGGATGTAACAATTTCATTGAATTTTAATTACAATAATATTTGATATTAAATGAGACAATGGAGAGCGTGGGAGACAATGTTATCTAATCTCTAATAAGGTAGGAACCAATCTAATAATGTTATCTAAATACATATTTGTTTTATTGTGGATTATACACAATAAAACAATAGTAGGTAGCTATCAAATTACTTAAGCCTTCAAGTGAATTTGTTCGCTTTTGGGAATAGCTTACGTATGTCTCATAGAAATCGTTGTAATCTCCCAGAAAAGAGAAACATGATCTAAGCTAAACGGATTACACTAGAAAGACAAGAGTGGTCAAATGACCCCAATGAAGTTTTTGATCAATCATATTATTAAAACCATTGCATTGTAGTCATTGTCGTTTTATGACTTTTAATATTTCGTCATTGTTTACATTATTTTAATATGTGTATACCGATAGCAAGATAAATATTTATAAAAAAAAACTAGCTGGTACCCGGCATGCGTTGCTACGCCATTTAATAAAGAAATTGTTTCTTCCTGCGCGTCCTTTTCACTTTCCTCCTCCCCTTCCTCCACCGCGTCCCTTCCCCTCTCGCGTTCCCAATCCTCCTCCTCCACCTTCCCTCTCCTCACTCTACTCCCCATGATATTACGGTGATTCCCACTCCGCCTCCTCCACCTTCCCTCTCCCCACTCCACTCAACCCCTCCTCATTCCATCCCCCTACCCCATCCACCTTCCCCCCACCCCCCTACACAACACCCTCCTCCCCCTCCCCACACCCTCCCCCTCCCACCTCTCTCATTCCACACATTCATTCCCTGTACATTCATTTTCAAACTACTCGCGTGCCACCTATTACAATTTTTATACAAATTTCATAAAGCCAGAGCTCAACAGTAGTTTTATACAAAATAACGCACAAAAAAAAGTATTATCCAATTTGGTGCAGTCGTTCGGAATTTATTCGCATACATACATTTCCGCGATTCATTTTTAGAGATAGATATTTACTACGACGCCGCGACGCCAACAAAGCACTCTTTTCCGGGTGAATTGTCTAATTAAAAAAAAAAATCGTTCCCAAGGCAACAATTTGTTTACTTTTCTTCTAACGTTAGCAAAGGAAAGTAGGTAGAACAGTTTATATGGGAAAATGAAATTGTTGTTTTTCTCGCAATTTTTCCATAATTTCTCACCGTTTAAACCTTCCCTGGACTACGACAAACATTTCAAAACCAAAATCAGCTAAATTGGCCCAGCCGTTCTCGAGTTTCAGCGAGACAAACGAACACAATTGATTTTTATATATATATAGATAGATGATTACCTACCTAGAAATACCGCAGTGGTAATTTAAATGCAGTGGTAAATATTAACATTTTGTTGAATAAACTTGTGTCACTTAATTAATTTTTTTAACAACTATTAAGTTGTTTTATTTAGAATTAAATTTATAAATTAAGAATGTAAAAATAAAATTATAAGAACAAAAGATTGCAACATATGAATAAGTCATTTGACCCCCACGGTCTTTATAGGTAGTTCAAAATTGCGGTCTTCCTAGGGTTAGAAGAGAAAGCATAACGTAAAGTAAAGTTACCCGCACGAAAATGAAAATGTGTTCTTCTACGAAATCAAAGTTTCCGACCACAATTTATGAAAAAAGGTTTATGAAACTCGTGATTTTTTGATTATTTATTTTTTTATGAAACGACAAAAAGTGAAAACATATAACGTTTATAATACATTTGTTTTTATCGTTATCAGTATACCATACCGTATAATCCATTTATATACCTACATAAAGTATCTAATCCAAGATACACTTGTTAATCTGGAATATTAAAATGTTGCCCAGTCATACATACGAGTACATTCTGGTTCAGTATTGTTCAGTATTGTACAAATTGTAAAATAAAGACCGGTTAGTCGTCAGGCGTCGTGAGTTCAATTCCTCGACTGGCTACGTCAAGGAAATGAACGTGAACATAGTTTTTTTACAAATGCGACGTTTCTTCACAGTTCAAATTCCAGATAATATTATTAATTATTACTAGACATCGGATTATATGCACTAACAAAGTGCCAAAATATGCATGCAAATATGCACTAAAAAAGGCCGAAATATGCACTAAAAACTCTTGATATGCCTAAAATATGCAAAATCAAAAAACCATTTTAATTTTTATATATTTTAATTAAAGACGGTACAAATACAGCAAAATATTCTTAAAATTATGCATAGTTTTTGTGACAATATACAATTAAGTATTTTTCCAAATTTTCGAGCAAAAATTTTTGATTTTTGTCACCCAAAACGCCGAAAACGGCTTCTCTACGTCAACTGACGTCATCCGACAAAATTTGAAAAAATTAGCGCCATTTCTGGAGATATCTATCTGGAGATATCTAGATATCTATATCATTAATGTTCTTTATGTCTTCAAGACTCTAAACAAAATAGCGTCTAACTTTTCACGAATCTTTTCTGATATTGAATTGGGAAGAGCGTGGACGAGTTCAATCATTGTTTCCAGTATTTCTATTGATTTAAATAGAGGAAAGTTTTTTTGTTTCCAATTTCTCTGTGGTATCTGGTAACTTGTGGAAATGTGTTGAGATGAGGGAGATATTCTGTATAATGGATACGTCTTCAAGCGCTAAATATGCACGATTGGGAAAAAAAGGCTAAAATATGCATTAACGTCGTAAATAGAGAGTTATATGCATTTGTATATGCAAATATGCAAATGCATATAATCCGATGTCTAATTATTACTAATAGTTACTACCTCAAGGAATAAATCTGACGAGTTTTAAAACTTTTGCAATTAAATCTGATTTGATGTTAACCGAAAAACTTAGAACAGTGACAAATCAACACACTTTTGAAAAGTGACATAAAGTCATGAAAAATGAAAAAAAAGAAAAACTAGGTAAAATGGGTTTTTTTTTTTTTTAAAGTACCTATGTTTATTCAGTTTTAATTTTACAATACTTTATGTTACAAATCTTACGAAACTGATCAATCTGTTTGATTGTAAGATTTCCCTCATTTTTTCTAATTAATTAATACTATATACTTTTTAGTTTTACATAGTAAATACTAATTATAATACTTAATTTTAAAATACTAATTATATTGTATTGTTTTGTATTTATTATACTTGTATGGTGCACTTACATTGCGTGAATTTACTAGATATTCATTTGTGGAAAAATGTGTGGAAGGGTTTAGTCTTTCATTTGGGAAAGATTTAACCCGGACATAAAATCTGGAGCACCGTAATAAAAATACTGATGAATTTACGAATTCCGTTGTAGTAAAAACATTTTACAGAACACAAACAAACGGTGAGAAAAACATAAAAAAGTAACTATTTTATTTGATATCATATTCTATGAAGGTAGAAAGATTTAACTTTTGTTTTGATTTTTGAATAAGATGTCTCATTTTTAATATTTTAAGGTAATGCGTTAAATATTTCCGGAATTTTATGAATTTTTGTTCTATCACCGATACATGTTGAGATTTATTAATAATAAACATTATGTTAGGGTTATCTTGCTAAAACTATGCTATAAACCTAAGTTTATAGGCCAGTTTCTTCATCTCTTCTAATGACGTTATAACTGGTCAAAAGTGTATTTGTGGTGTAAGTACTGTTGATTTTACTGATGAACAATTCAAATCTGATGAATATTTAACTGGACTTAACGCCCGTTCTAAAGGATGCACTGATACAATGACAGTTAGATGCACTGAGTCAATGAGTCACTGAAGGCGCCCACCTGTAGATCTTATATGTTCGGCTATCTTCGTAACCATTCGGATATAATTGTCTCTCTCATAGATAACAACTTACTAACCTCTGTTGGGACACGTTAAAACCACATATAACTACCTATACTAAAGACATGTACTTAGAGACATTGATACATACATATTCACGTACACTACAGTAATGATTTGTTACTATCCTGATTTGTCATGAAACCGCTTCAAAAGCTTTAGAAGTGGACTAAAATTGAATTTAAACGTGAATAATATTTTCCGAAAAGCGTTATTAATAACAATATAAAATATATATATTCTTTAATATGAATACCTCACAAGGTCCCAATTGCTCCCGTATAGAGTCAGTGAGATTATGGCAATCCCAATTGGGGTATGTTGTGAAGGTTCCATGCCAACTCAGAATGAAACCAACTCAGAAAGGTCATTAAAAGCTATGAAAATATAATTTTAAAATAGCCGGTAACCCTAACCTAACTTGACCTATTTAACACTTCTTTAGAGGACATGGGGAGATTGGCTATTCAGATCTACTCACCAAACACGGCTAAAGCCATTTCAAGCAATTTTTCGATTCTGAATAATGGTCTTACACCAGGGCGATACTGAGAGTATCTTCCACTCTGGATCATGCCGCAAATATACCTTATATTATTTTAAATGACTAAACAGTGAAAACACAAGTCAATCAGATATTTTTGAACCCGCGACCTCCGGATCTCTAGTCGAGTCTTGACACTTGACCACGGAGGCCGTCTTACATTATCTGACTTGTTACGAAAGATTCAAATTATGAAATTAAGTAGACCATTTTAACTAAGTACCTACAATAATTACGATTTTAGTCACGATGATAATTTACATTTTACCATTAGGTTTATTTGTTCGGCGAATTGAGAGCTTAAAAGTTCATTAGATCGAGCTTTAGAATAAAATCCTTGCATATTTTTTCATTACTCATCACTTCGTTACCAAATCAAAAGACGGCGCCCTCCATTTATATATATAGAGCGAAAAATTTAAATGAAAAAAAATGTTAAGAGGAACGGCTGCGCCGCCTCTTTCACACAAAAATTAAATTTTGGATTTGAAACCAAAACACTAGATTAAACATAAAAATATTTTTTTAAAATGAAAAGCAAAATTCCAGCATGGATATGTGCTACTTTATTTATTTGTGCTTCAAATTATAAAATACAAATCATTGAATAAATCGATTTGTGAGTATAATGGACAAATTTGTCAGTCAAAAATAATATTTTTCTGAGCTAATTATGTAATTATAAAGAAATATAAATTTGTAAAAAACGTTTTAATGGGCTTAAATTTAAATTACGAACGACCAATTTACTTATAAAATTATCGTACCTAAATTTTTGATCCACAAACGCTTTTTTTAAAGTCATTAATTTTAATTTTTTTTATTAATTACCATAACCTCATAAAAAAATGTTAAACTTGCCACTAAAATTATGATAAATTAAATTCTTTAGTGTTCTATAATTTATAATTTTAAAAAAATACTAGCTCACATTCATACGAGATATTTGCTATACCGTAATTTGGCCTAAAATCCAAATTTAAATTTTGTATGAAATATCTAAATAAATAACGTAATACGGTGGAGCTTTTCTCTTTTGCAAATATCGTGAAGTTTCTAATCGTCTGGAGCCAGTAAGGCTATTGCATCCCCAATTGGGGTATCCTATGAGGCTGAAGGTAGTGGGGAGGTGAAGGAGACGGGGAAGAGAATGGTGGGGAAGTATAGATCTACCCATTTGTCACATCTTCTACAATATCATCTAAACAAACTTGTCCGATTGCGACAATGATTCGGATTGTTCGCTTGAACTAAAAACTTAAAATAGAGCAAGCGATTATATATACTTTCTGCAAGGTTCGTAGAAAATGTATATAAATTATAAAGGTTAGCTCATACAGGCACTGATACTTTTTTAGAGTTTCACGGCCAAAAGTATTTTTGCTATTCGTTTTTGGGGTGTTATGACGCGGTATTTTATGGGGTGTTATTGGCTAAATAAGGAGGTAGCGCAACACGGCATAGCACCCCAAAAACAAATAATAAGAAAAACATAAAGGCACTGTTCGAAAAAAATACATCGGGCTCGTGACGTAGCTTGAAGTCCAGTAGTCAACTAGAGATGGTTGGGACCTGAAATAGGTTGTCACTGCGGTTCCAGTTACCGGAGACTGTTGTGGAACATGTTCGTTATCCACTTACTTTTAGAACCAGTTCTTTTTAAAAAAAAATAAGGGTGACTAGAGTAATCCTGTGAAAAATTGAACCAGTTCCTTAAATTAAAAACAACGAGTTGTTTTACACTTTTTCCCCAAATATGACATTCCTGAAGGGAATTATTTTCCTCAGGGGCTCCTGTGTGGAGCTAATATAGAATCGATTGACGCCATTAGTTGTATTGCAACAAAATCAAATTTTCCGGTGGGGAACGGACTTCAAGCTATGTCACGGCATTCTAGCGATTCACCGCTCTACCCTCTCGTTGAGCTAACCTTGTTAACCACTCAGGTATTTTGCCATTGTGTAAGTTTGTTGTCTTAAGCGAACTGTCAGATATATAAAAACTTTGTGTTATTTCTGCTTCACAATTAAAGCCCTGTAAATGAAATATTTCTGAAAGTAACCAAATACTAAAAACTGTTTTTGAAAGGTTATGAAATAAGATTTAAAATTGTGTTATAATAAATAAATATTAACATTTGTAAATGTTAAAATTAGGATGCAAACATAAAAAAAATTGTAAAAATGACTCACGTGATGTTTATATATGAAAATGGTACTAAAATAACGGATAATGTAAAAAAACACTTATTCTATCGTATAAATGTATAGTTAACAATTTTGTCACCTCACTTTTTTACAATTTCATTCAAGGATATTTAATTAAAAAAATAACAACGGCTGACGGCGCATGGGCGATTTGGCGGGTAAAAACTGTTTCTACAAAATAAAACCTTTTTATGTATTTCTATGGACAACTTTGAATAGAAATGTGAAGCTTGATTTAATATGGATTTTATACTTTTGGTTTTAGGGTTGTCACTAGAATAATAACGGAGTTATAACGATTTATGTGGGAATAAATGCGCTAGCTTCAAAAGAAGCTTATTGTACCTACTTGAGACTGCTATTGTTATATTGTCGTGTAAACAAACTTAGGAGTCGGAGTGGTTAAATATACTTTCGACAAACCTTGATCTTCAGATGTATTTTATAAAATGGGGAAAAAATTCTCGATAGCATGAAGTGCCTAGATAAAACTCGAGAATAATAATACTTACTTAGAGAAGTTCCTAATCAAGATTCCCGAGAAACTTACAAGTAACGCTAATCCATTTTCAGAAGTTCTCGGGCCGCGCTAAAATGATTATTCCATTGTAGAAGTTGTACAATAATTATTCTACACTGGCAGAAACATTTCGGAGTATTTATAATGAACTGTCATCCAGGCCGTATTTACGAAATAACTTTACATTATTATTAATATGAAAAGATCGTTTTCCTTATTTAGGAATACATTTGGTACACATAAACAGGATGGGGATGTACTTGACTTATTTTAACCAGTACCTAATTCCTGAAATTATTTGGAATATTTGTGTATAAATTTTGGTCTCCGGTGACTTTTTAAAAATCTTAAAACTAAAAAAAAAACAGCAGGTATTGGATTCTTAGGGCCGAGGTGTGAGGTAGGGCGGTTACTCGGCCGAGTGATCAATGGCAACATGTCATGTGGAAGATTTTTTTTATGGTTTGCTTTTGAAAATAATGCAAAAAAATTCACACGCGGTAGAGCAGAAATGAAACTTTCAGAAAACTAAAGTAGACAAAGAGTGGGAGACTATGAAGCACTTTTTTAACAATATAAAAGTAGATTTTTTACATATTTTTGTTGTCGAATTCCAGTGCACCTTTTCCTATACATTTGGTCATCTTATTTGTAGGTATTTGTGTTTTCTTGTTTGCAGTCGCTAAATGCCGCTTTATTTTATGTTTTCTTTTGTCTGTTCATTTTGGAGTGGTTTGAAGATTGTATGTATATTAATTACACAAAAAAACGAGTGTGCTTTAGACCACACGACTGAAGTAAAACTTCACTTACTTATAGTGCGCGCTCTGCTCTCTCTTGCTACAGTGTGATACAGACAATAGGCCTGCACTGTGTCTTAAGAAATACGAAACGTAACTGGCTATGAGAGAAAGAGAGAAAGAAAATGTGTGCTCGCACCTCTCTCTCTTGCCCCTACAGTAATATGCGAAACGTAACTCTCTCTCTTTCTATACGCGTACGTAAAGAAGTTTTACTTAAAAAAAAAAAAAAATATTATTCGTGGGATTCGATCCTTGGTCCGCTAAATGTCTGACCACTGAGGTTCGTCAGGAGCTTTATACCACTACACCAAAGGAAGCTTGCATGGGACTATGGATTTATCGTATTTTATTGGAACCGAGTACCCGTGAATTAAGGGGCCGCAACTCGAATTTCTACCGATTTCTTACATATCTCCCTTAAACATTTAAAGTTTTTAAGCTCATTAAAAAATATTTGTTTTTTTCAAGATAATGTCTAGATGCTGCCCAAGCCGCAAATTATATGAAATTCCCTCCATAGAAAAAAATTGCAAAATATGCTGCAAAAATTATTAAAAACAAGTCTGTTTCTATTATCTTATCAATTTTATTTGTGAAAAATTCACAATGTTTCTTTAAATGATACTTAAGATGCTCCCCAAGAGATTTGTGCTCTATTTTAAACAAGTTGTGTTTTATTAAACATTTACGCAATTTTCACATCGATTTTGGCGCTGTAAATGTTAGCGCTCTCCTCTAACATTCGTAATTTCGTATCTCTCCGTCTTCTTCTTTTCGAGCCCGGTTGCGGAGCCTTAAATAAATAGTTTATTGCTATCTCATTCTTGCGCAGGCTAAATCCCATACATAGATGTATGTGTTTGTGTCTTTTTAGTGTCGCTTGATTCCATCTTATCGAGTTTTAAATCAAAACGGTGACAAAGAAGTTTCCACTTCAATTAAAAAAAAACGAAGAGTGAACGGATTTCAAAATTTCATCTACAAATTAATTCCAAAGAATGTCGGGAATCACTGTTTAATAAAGCGAGCGATGTACGTTTTTGGCGTACGTGATAAGTGATAGCCTAAAGATAGAGCATTCCGTTATCGGTCAAGCGGTGCTCGCTTTGACTCCTGATGCACCTAATTCACACCCAGACGACAATGCAAACATACAGATATTCGATCAGATAAAACATGTCTAATATTATTACTACTGATAAGAGTTGATCCCAAATACCTACTAATGTAGAGGGTTATGAGAAACACCCATTTATTTAAATTGCTAAATATACCAACAAAATGATAATGTATTTTTGGCAGTAGTTTTGAAACCTAGACCTCAACTTCCAGACACCAACTAATAACTAACCATCACGCCGTTTCCCCGCAGGGGTAGGCAGAGAGGACGGACTGCCAAACCACATTTTTTTTTTTTGATATGTACACCGCACAAGAGTCCCAACTGTTCTCGTTTGGAGCCAGTGAGACTATGGCATCTCCAATTGAGATATGTTGTGAGGCTGAAGATAGTGACTATTCAGATATAGTCACCAAACACGGCTAAAGCCATTTGAAGCAACGTTTCAATTCTGAATGGTGGTCTTACACCAGGGCGATACTAAGAGTATCTTCCACTCTGGAACGTGCCGAAAATATACCATATATTATTTTAAATGAATTAATTGTAAAATAAAACAAATAATCAAATAAAATTTATTTGCCACGCCGGGATTCGATCTCGCGACATTCCGATTGCGATTCAAGGGCCTTACCGCTAGACCGCGACGGCCGTCGATATTCATACTAGTACATGGTCTCATACATGCTCTTTTTCCAGTTCCATGCCTCACTGCCATACATCAGGGTACGTACCAGCACTCCATTGTGGATGCTTCGCTTTTTTGACAGTTTTTTGTTGGCGCCAACGGCGTTCAATCCACCATTAATGGAGTTACCTGCATTTACCCTTCTTTCAATATCTTTATCAGCCTTCCCATCTCTCGTAAACATACTTCCCAAATACGCAAACTCGTCCACCTGCTTCAAGTATTCATCATTCACAACTATATTGCATATCGTTTTCGTACTCTCTCTCTTTCAAATTCCATGACTTTAGACTTACTTATATTCATCATTAACTCATTCTCCATATATACTTCGTTCATCCTAGATACGAGAGAATGCACATCTTCCACAATGTTAGAAATCAGCACCACATCATCAGCGTACAACAGGCAACATACTTTCAGAATACTCAATTTCGCGCCCAATCCCATCGTTTTCAACTCTAGCATACATACGATTATCCATGTATAGATTAAAAAACCACGGTGACGTTAAACAACCTTCCAGACACTATAATTAGATAACAGTGAATCAATTGTATTATTCATCGTATTGGAAAAGAGGTGTTAGTCGTAGCTTCAAAAACCTGGGACATATTATCACAGACCACCTGAAAGACATCGAGGATGTAAAAGGGCAAAGAAGAGCAGGTATGCCTTCCAAGGCGTTTTCATTTTGCAGTACAAGCGTCAAAAGGACACTATTCATCGCATTTTGCACATCGCTGTGTACATCAGAACTGTGGATTGATTACACTGGATCCCAATGGCAAAAGCTAATTACAATAATTCTTATCGCCAAATGTTCCGCCTACCGAGATACTGCAGCGCTACGGAAGAGAGTTCCTGGAGTTATCCGCCTCCCAAATTGATTTTATAATGAAATACCCAATCGTTGTGGCGATTTGCTGCTTTTAGTGCTCAAAACCTCCAGAGACAATAAAATTATTGTGATCGTTTACAGAAGTAATCATTTAACTTTTACACTTAATTTATCACAGTAGCTTTGTATTTGGTTCTACCGGGAACGAAACGTGACTCTTTTACAATTTTGTGTCTGTTTTCCAATGTTTTGCACTGGGGAATAAACACAAATTTCAATCCTGGCATAGTAAGCGTCACGTAGCCTTTTCCAAAGAAAATGTTAAAAAAACTTTTCAGCCAACAAAAAACATTTTTGAACAACGCAGTTACATTGTGGTTGTTGTCATTATTCATTACTATTATTATTGAAAATACTAATTTCGGTTGTGTGTCTCTAATTCCGGTTCAATGAACTCTAGAACTCGGTTTTGCTTTGAATCTAAGTGTCACAAATTCAGATAAGCTATAAATTACCTGCCTATAATATAAAAAAAACAGAGTGTGCAGTTCACACGCTGATGAAGTGAAACCTTCAGAAAACTAAAGTGAACAAGAGTGGGGAGGCTACGAAGCACCGCACAAAGAGGTGACCAATTAGTCTCTCTTATTCTCTCGCAGGCTAAATCCTATAGATGTATGTGTTTGTCTCTTTTTAGTGTCGCTATTTTTCGTTTTATCGAGTTTGAAATCACAACAGTGCTAAAAAAAAATTCACAATATTTTAACGAATTTTTTAAAAATCTTTTTCTATTCACGGGTCTGCGCTAGAAACCTGTTTTTCTGTTTTGTATATGTAACACAAAAAAAATGGTTTTATATAAAACAAAATTCTAAAATTCTAAAGTGCATAATTTTTGGCAGGTGGCAATTTAAAAAATTTAAATTTCCAATTTTCTTTATTACATTAATTTAATAAACAAAAAAATTAACAAAACAAAAAACGACTTCAAAAAATGCACTAAAAAGTAAAAAAATAATTTCGTACGATTGTTATTTTTGGAGTCGGTGTCAGCCAAGGTAACTACATACATAGGTAGTTATAGGTGAGATGTGGAGATCTTGGCTGACACCGACTCCAATCGTACGAAATTATTTTTTTACTTTTTAGTCCATTTTTTTAAGTAGTTTTGGTTTTGTTGAACTTTTCGTTTATTTTTTGATTTTTAGTGACGAGCGTGCGTAAAGAAGTTTTACTTCAAAAAAAGAATCATCGAAATCTGTTGGCGTAATATTGAGTTATTCGTCCATTTGTCGCGCACATACTTATTGCAAATTTAAGACATATATGGTTTTCTCATGGATCCCATTGTCAGAACTGGACCAAATTAAAATGGGACCTCACGGGAAGCACCAGCTTTGTAATAAAAAAAATCATCAATATCGGTTCACCCAATCGAAAGTTCTGAGGTAACAAACATAAAAAAAAAAATAATAAAAAAAATGTTGTCGAATTGATGACCTCCTCCTTTTCGAAGTCATTTAAAAAAGTTATTTTTCACGGGTCTGCACTAACATATTTAAATAATTAGATTGTTTTAATAAGCAATTTAAAATAATATAAGACTTTTGAAATTCGACCGAAAGTATTTTATTAACCGCGTTAATTAAAATTGTTATTTCTTGCTGGATCCTCTTGCGCATCATATATTTTCATAATACCCCTCTCTACCCATTCACTCCACATGTCCAATCCATCTGCGCAAATTTCACTGTCCATCCACTCTTTACGTCCATATCCAAACATAAGCATTCCTTTCAATGTGAATTAATCTCTCAAACTCGCACAAATTCTGTCACAAATCCACGGAATTCAGCATATTATTTCGTGTCCCGTTTTATAGATTTTCATCCCTTACATGCTTTATACGAGTATAAAATCTAACCCTTTGAAAATTGAAGTCGACAGAGGGCGGGGATGGGGGCGGTATAAGTAGAACGGACGCGAGGAATATTTCAGGCTGCAAAGCAACATGTTAATTGGGAATAATAAATCCCGAATGAGGGTGGATTTAGGCACGGATTAGAGAGAAGGCTTTGCTTCAATTCAATTATGTACTGCTGTACTTTCAGGGGATGATTATTCAAGAGGTGGTGTTGTGAGCTTCCGTGGGTTGATCACCTTTAGCTATACTTCTAGTTCTTTTGAGTGTTCGCAGACTAGTAAATCTACATATATAAAAATCAGAATATGCTTGCTTGGGTGTATATAATATGAGTTGTATCTGTATTGCTATATTAAGCATATGAACTATTTGAAACTTTCAAAATACCTTCTTTACATCCTCTTTTCTGGTTTATTACAACCACTTGGCAATTAATCTGAAAAGTTCTTTAATCTTAAAAAAACTCTTACGAAACTGTTAAAAATGTCACAATTTCAGAATGACATTTTGCAAAAGAATGAGGGTTCAATCTAAATTAAATTAACGAAACTCAACAAAAATAAATGTTTGTAATAGAAAATTTGGAAAAAAATGCAATAGGTAGCACGCGAGCTGTTTGAAAATCAATTGAATATATTGATCGCCGGAGAGGAGAGAGGTGTTCGCGGGGGAGGGGAGTGGATAGTGGAAGGGAAGGTGGAGGGGATATGGGTGGGGAAGGCGAGGCTGAAGGGGAATGGGAAAAGACACGCAGGGAGAAACAATTTCTTTATTAGTGGCATTGCAACGCATGCCGGGAACTCGCTAGTATTATGTTTATAAAAATCGAATTAATTTACCCGTGTTATAAGTAATGGGCTAAGGGTCAAACTAATGAAATTTCAATATTTTCGTATATCAACAGACTTACAAATTTAATATGTTTTATTGAATACGGTTTTTCTCAGTGAGCCGTTGTCCCATTGTTGAGGACCGTGACATCCACTCCAATTGTTCTGATGAGAGAGGAGCTATTCCGGTTCTACTTAAAAGGAAATTTTCTTTGCCTTAAAATGAACAACTTTTTTGCATCACCCGAGAGAACGTAACGAAAAAATTCGTTAATTTTAAGGTTAAGGATAATTCTTTATTCTTACGTAGAACAATAAAATAAAAATTCGGTAATTTTAAAGTTAAGGATAATTCCTTAAACGATAAGTAGAACCAGAACCGCCCCTAGTTAACGAAAAAGTATTTAATTTTAAGGCTAAGGATAATTCCTTATCCTTAACGATAACATTAAAATCGATAATTTTAAAGTTAAGAGCGCATAACCAGCCAGCGGACGAAAATCCACATTTCGTCGAAAGATGTTCTTACGATCGTACAAGGCGGTTCCAATGAGAAAGATAAGGTATTCTCCGTACCAGCTTTTTAAAATTATAACTCAATATCGATTTTACTTCATTCCAAAGTTGCTTTAATTTATACCTGCATCCAAAAATGCTGAAAGGCGTGACGATAAAACTATTAAAATTATGTACTTTTTGTAATTATTTTTTGATCATAAGTATTTATCATTTTTCAATAATGTCTTAGCAAAATTAGAATGTAAAAAAAATCTGAAATATATTAGTCTGTAAGTGCGCAAATAAATGCACAAACGGACCAATTTTCGTCAAGAAACACATGTACTTATATATTTTTTAATAATTTTATTTAAACTAAAATTAAAATTCTGTTACATACGTTTACCAGATAATATATTGATTTATTTTACTGCATGATTATATGATTTGAAATGGGTGTTGTATAATACATGTACTTTTTTGAAAATTTAACAAATCCGCCAAAGACCTATGGTATAACTTTATTATACTAAAAATTATGATTTTTTCTGAAAATTTAAAACATACGTTTACTAGATTAAAGAACAATCTTTCAAAACCAATTTATATTTTTATGTGGAAAAGAGTCAATACGTCTAAACACTGATTTAAAAATGACATATTTCTGGTGTTCTCTGGTAATACACTCTTAAGGATAATGCCTTAAACGATAAGTAGAACTGGAATCGCTAATTCCTTATCCTAAATAGAACCGGAACCGCCTTTTTTAACGAAAAAAATTGTCAATTTTTAAATTCCTAATTCTTATCCGAACTTATTAGAACCGGAATCGCCCCCGGCGGTGATTTCAGTTTGGCAAGCGACGTTATTTTAATATTTGTTGTAGGCAGGCGGTTGGCATCCCTTTTTGGATACCTCACTCCTCCAGCCTGCTATGTATTCTGCATTTATTTAGGTTATCGTTTTAATTTTTAGTTTATTATGCCGTGTTGCGCTTCCGCCTTCTTTATCCAACGTTTCCGACATATAAAGGCGGCCATACACACTACGGTCCACAGGAGAGGTCTATGCCTGCGCAGGTAGACCGGAGCGTGTGTGGGAATAGACCTGGGCAGTTTTTTGAACCTGCGCAGGCGACCGGAGCAAAATCGAAAATCAATTCTTTCGAAACGAACCTGCACAGGCAGACCTGCGCAGGTCACATCTCCGGTAGACCGTAGCGTGTGGCTTACATTAACATTAAAGTGTCCGTGTCCATCATTAGAGCAGATGCATAGATTGTGGTGAAGTGTGTAGAAATGATATAGTTACGTTGAAGTGTGTTGAAAGCGTTAATCCTTTAATATGGTTTTCTGCGTTTAGTTTTGATGCAGTATTTTTTGTGGTGTCGTTGAATCACGAAAAAACACACAAATTAACACAGTTACCTTTACAGGTGATTAAAGGAAAAACTAATTAATGAACAAACATTTTTTTAAATCGAAAACATTTTGTATTCAATCTCTATTCACGCACTAACGTCACCATCTTCTAAAAATTTGGATGTGTCAAACATGTGTAACAGTACGTGTGGCCAAAACAGGATCTAAGTACGCCAAATCGTTGTTATTTCGCTGTCAAAATAATTTCAGTTGAATATTTTCTGTTTATGTCTTTATGATGAGAAAATCAATGAAAAGTAATGTACGAAACATTATTCTGAAGGTTAAAACATTCACGGACATTAAAAACTAATAAAAACGTTGCTATTACGAGTCGAAATTCAACAGCAATGTAATTTTAAATTTGCTAAAATAATAATAATTTATTGCCCACGCGGAGAGTTAATTAATTTTGAATTTATTAATTTATTTAAAATATTCATACTAAATGGCTCACCTTACGTTTTTTAAACTAAAATTACTTGAAACAAAAAAAAAAAAAACGCATACATATTTTATAATACAAATGTATTATAGACGTTATTGTCACCCCACTTTTTTGTCTTTCTTTATGAAAATAATTAATAAAAATTTCACGATGTTTCAATTTTTTATTGCGATACAAAGTTTTGGTTTCATAAAGGTGTACAATTAACTTTTTTGGTGGTTATTTTGTTAGATTTGAATATAAAGCGTCGTGTTTTGCCTTTCTAACGCCGTTTAGATCACACTTCTCACTGTGATAGTACGGGAGTTACAGCGATTTATATGAAACCTATGTGAGATGGGACAAATGTGGTCTCCTGCGATTAAACAGAACAAATAGTTACGCTAACGCCAGAGATGACGGCGCGTTAGCCGCGCAATCCTCGTTAAGAGATGTTAGTGGTGGAAAATTTTTCGTTCTAATGTCATCGCGTAGAAACATAAAAATAATGCGACAAACGGATAGTCATTATAATATCCATGTTTAACTTTTTAACTAATAAATAGAAATTCGGGTTTTTATGAAGTTAATTGATCCACACCAACACACGACAGCATAGACAAGTCATTGAAAATCACACAAAATTTGACAATAGATAACGCACGACGGATACCTTCCGACATTTGGCGGATTTTGCTTTTTTGTCTTAATTGTCCAGTATACAGAATCAATTTTGGCAATTGGGGCTCTTGTGCCGTATTCACATAGATCTAATAACTTTTCCAATAATCAATAGGTTAGAAAGATATACCTAAGTATAATAATTTATTGTATCACGTATAATTTATACAAATGCCGTGGATGTGTCGTGTTTTTATTAGAAATTTTTCATCACAAACCATAAAGCACGTGGAATTTATTAATTTTTGTTAATTTATTTGCGTATTTAATAACTAGAAAGATTACTTTTTATGTAAAACATTCATAAAGGGTACTAACGAACACATTCAGATTAATAAAGGACGAAATTAATTCTGTCGAGATAAATAGATTTACGACACTTGCATTTTTTTAATGAAAAAATGGTCTAAACTACTAGTGTCTTTTTCGTTTCGGGTACTTACTTGCTCCAGACTGTGGGAACAGCCGGGACTCTTGTGCGAAATTCACATAACTATCTCCCCACTTCTACTATGAGTACCGGACACCGTGTATATAGCATATTGCTATAATTCTTCTTATGATTGCCTTCAACAGTTTCTTGAAAAGAAATTTCATCAATTTCCCCCGGGCAGGTAAAGTTTCCTTCTTCATAGGTCATGTTTATGTACTCGTAACAATATTTCTCTTGCATTTCTCATCTCAGGTTCTTTTTGTAATAATAATAATAATAATACATACATTTATTGAGAGAAATTTGTAACATTTTAAAATAAAAAAAGTACATGTTCAGTCTTAATAGTCGACAAGGTTTTATTATAAGTGCAAAAAGTAGAAAACAGAAAAACATACATATGAACAGTAGGTAAGGTTTAAAGAACAGAGATTCATAGTAAGGTTAGATTAGGTTGAGGATTCTCAAAACCCGGCTCACTAGGCTAGCCTGTGTTAAGGCATCATTTTGTAAGATAATTTGTAATACCTTTCTAACCTGTTAACTTAAACAATATAGCGCGGGTTCCAAACCTGTGAACAGTATTCCAGGTGAGGACGTACATATGTGAAATGTAAAAAAATCAGATATGTTTTAGTGTTTTTGAAAAATTTGCATATTCTCCGTACAAAACCTAGACTTTTTGTTGCTTTGTTGACAATGTTATCAGTTTATCAAATATAAGTTTAAGAGAACCGGTCGCTTAACTTAAAAATAATATATAGTATATTTGCGGCACTTTCCAAAGTGGAAGATACTCTCAGTATCGCCCTGGTTTAAGACCGCCATTCAGAATTGAATCGTTGTTTGAAATGACTTTATCCGTGTTTAGTGACTAGATCTGAATAGCCAGGTACTCCTCACCTTCCTCATCCCATCCCCTCCCCGCTACCTTCAACCTTACAACATACCCTAATTTGGGGATGGCGTAGTTTCACTGGCTCCAGATGGGAGCAGTTGGGACTCTTGTGCTATACTCACATAAAAAAAATTAAAAAGTTGTGTGAAAACTTTGTAACATTTCAAAGTTCCCAATGTAAGAGCCCCATGGGCGTAAAAAAGAGTAAATCAAAATAATACCATCCTACAGATGATTTTACCACGAAAATGGCGCTATAGAAATAATCCAGTCATTATTATCGTAGCGCCCTTAAGGTGACTTTTGTCCAATTATTATAATTATTATAGCTAACAGGATTACAACAAACATTGCCACTCGTGTGTTTTTCTCATGCTTCCAGTTTGATTGATAATATTATTTTTTTCAAGAAGTCAGGTTAGAAGGAAATTTACATTGCCCGTGAGCGATTACATCTAAAAGGTTTTATAACTGGAATTTACCTAAGATAAACATTTTTGATCTCAAATATATTAATATCGAAATTAGCACAATACAATTTGAGTCTGGAAAAACAAGTCGAATACCTACCATATTTCTATCAAGGTGATACTTAAGAGGCCGCTATCCGAATTTCTACTGATTTCTTGCAAACCTCCCTTAAAAATTTGAAGTTTTTAAGCTCTTAAAAAAAATGTTATTTTTAAGATAATATCTATACATTCCCCACGCCGAAATGCAAATTATATGAAATTCCCTCGATAGAAAAAAAATCGTAAAGTATGCTCTAATTTTTTTTATTTTCAATTCTGTTTCCGTTATTTTACAAGTTATATGTATGAAAAAATTCACAGTGTTTCATTAAATACTTTTTTAGACAGCCCCCAAGAGATTTTTGTTCTATTTTAAATGAGTCGTGTTTTATTAAAGATTTTCGCAATTTTTGAATCGATTTTGGCGCTGTAAATGTTAGCACTCTCCTGTAAAATTAGTAATTTCGTATCTCTCCATCTTCTTCTTTTTGGGGCCGGTAACGGAGCCTTAAAGCAATTCATAATATACTCTTTCATAGATGGAGCAAGTTTAATTATTTTAAGAAAAACGCTTTTCACAAGTTATGTCTTAAAATATTAAGTTCAATTAATTGTTTGCGCCCGTACATAAACCATATAAACATTCATAAATAGTTTTGTTCATAAACAAACTCAAATATTTCAAGAAAAGCTAACAAATACGATATTGGATTGGATTTACGATACTGGATTTTCAGAACGATACGAAACTTTCTCGACTTACAACACTTGAAAATGATTTATTTTGCAGTCTATCAATGTATTATTGAGTATGGTATCATAGCATGGGGAGTTTGCACTACATCTGCACTGGACCCAATCATGAAGGCACATAAAACTATTAGTGCAGGTATGTCAATACGTATTTCATTAAATTGACTTACAAAATTACTGCCCCAACACAGGCTAGCCTAGTGAGGCAGGTTATAAGAAACCTCAATTATATAACTATTATTTATATTCTTTAAAATACCTTTAACCAGCTGTTCATATGTATATTATTTTTTGTTTGTTAATTTCTTGTAATACTGTAATCTATAAACCAATGTAAACTACAATGAACAGGTCCTTCTTTAGTTATAAATGTTGCGAATTTCGTTAAATAAAGATAAATATTAATATTATTAATCACCGATACAAGATTGTATTTATTGGCCTTTCTTGAAAGATTTGAGTTGTTTATGGACAAAATTATTTATTTATATCCTTATTGCGTATTTACGGGCGGAAATAATTAATTCATCGTAATATTTTAAAACATAATTATGCATTCTTTTAAGTATCACCTTAATTTATTGCTTTATTTGTTCATACCTGAGCGTGCCCTTGTTCGTAAATTGGTCAATATTCGTGCCTTGTGGTTCTAGACTAACAAATAAAACATTTCTCCACTTCGGCAAGCCTGGAATGTTTCAGGTCTGGTATACAGGAAGCCCGGAATGCAATTCTGGGTAGAACTAGTCTGAAATATGCGGGGAATTGGTTGGACGCCGAGAGATGTTGGTATATATTTGAAAACACATGTCCCCACTATTCGTTTTAACACTCGGGTGAAGATCATTCATGTGTATGATGACTGGAATTTAACCAGTGTCACAATTGGAATGTCCATATTAAGTCGTAAAATGTAACAGGTTTGGAATGTAAATGATTTAAGTGACAAACAAATAAGTGAACCCATGACGCACGCACCAATGTATTGTCTGGATTGACCCAGTCTGAATTATATCGAGTCAAATATGCTGGTTTCACACGAGCGCTATACGCTCATTTAGCCCATCTCACTTGAGGGAACGATATGGTGAAATAGGCCAAGCCATGAGAGTAAAATAGCACTTGGTTGAGACCAGAATAATTGAGTGTTAAATTTACCACGCATGGAACTATTAACTATTAGAAATAAATAGTTAGAAATAAACAAATTGAAATTTAGAAAACATTGGATCAGGAATATAACCAGTCAGGAATACACCCAGTAAAAATATATATCTAGTCAGCAATATAACCAGTCTCGAATATAACCAGTCTGGAATATACAAAGATGTGAATATACTCAGGCTGGAATGTACCCCGTCCAGAATATACCCAGTCTGAAATATCGCCAGTTATCTAGTCTTAACATTTGAAAATAATATTTTTTCTATATATTCCACAATTGGAGAGCAGAATTCATCAACTTTTAAATGTATTAATTCTGGAATGCACAATTTTACAGAAAAAAAATCATAGTGTGCATTCACACGCGGTAGAAGCGAAACCTTTAGAAAACTAAAGTACACAAGCGTGGGAAGACCACGAAGCACTTTTTTTATCAATGTGAAGAATGATTTTTTTCCATATTTTTGTCGTCGAATTCCAGTGTACCTTTTCCTATACATTTGGTCATCTTATTAGTATTTGTGTTTTCTTCTTCGGAGTCGCTTTCTTTCGTGTTTTCTTTGCTCGTTCATTTTGGAGTACCTAGTTTGAAGATTGGATATTGATATTACAAAAACCAAAATATTAACTTTTTCATTTAACAGGATTCGATCCGTGATACTCTGAATATCTGCTCGCTAAGATTCGTTAGGCGCTTTATACCACTGGACTATATAAGACTCGCATGGGAGCGTGGATTTATCTTATTATATTGGAAGCGAGTACCGGCGCAATAAATTAATATTTTATTGCTATGTATGTGTTTGTCTCTTTTTAGTGTTGTTTCCATTGCAACGAGTTTCAAATCACTAAAGAAGTTTCACTTCAAAAGCAATTAACCGTGTCCGGAACTGGCCTCTTCAAATGCAAGTGTGGTTAGTAACCACTAGTTACTCATGTTGTGTGCAATAATATAGTTTGTATAGTTTGTATATAACAATATATGTAAGTTACCTGCAAGCGCCCCCGTTGTGACACGTGGGGCGGCCGTGTCGCTCACACAGGGGCCCCTCCCCACAGTCCCTCCCGCTGTAGCCCGGGAAGCAAGCGCACCCGTACTTCCTGTAACAAAGTGGATATACTAGTTAGTTATTGTTATTGGTGACTTCAATTTCAATATTATAATTATTTTTACAGTAGGCAATCAAATATTAGTACAAAGAAATACATACAGATACTTTAATAGTATACACAACTGATAACCCTGTACAAATCGCAAGTATGCCCCATGGTTGGGAAACACCCTCGATTCTGTGCAGAACTGGGTGGTCCGTTTGAAAGATTCTCCTGTCTTAACAAACGGATTGCAATCTTTAGAGCACAGGCGTCGTCGCGTCGGGCGGAAAATATTCTAGCTTAGCGTCATTGATTCCTTCGGCACCGGTGCATAGTCTGGAAACACGATAAATGCGCCAAATGTTTGTACAGAGTTGACATTTGTCACATGAGAACGGGTCGTTTCTACGACTCGTTCCACACAAAACCCTCCACGCAGCATCCCCAAAAATGTCATAGGCCCTGGAGGAAATTATTTTACTCACGTCTTCCTGTGTGGAGTTTATGTAAAAAAACATGTGCGGTAAAGAACAGACACTGCCACGCTTAGCAGTGTGATCAATGGTGACGTGTTATGGAAACATATATTTTTTGTTTTCAATTAAAAAAGAAATCATCGGACAGCAAAATGACATCTACTTTTTTTACTTCAAACATGCCCCAGAATCGCTGGTTAAAATCCTTTGGGTACGTGCTGTTACACCCCATATAATACAATATTTTAACAAATACTCAGATCGAAGAATTATATCTAAATTAAAATTCTTTTATTTTCAAAATTTAACTAAGCCCATTGAATTCCACATTCCCACGAGAACCACTCATTCTAAAATACTTTTGAAGTGCAACAATAACCGGACTGAGTATACGAAACACTCGCTTGTACCTAGGTTACATGATGTTAGTAATAGATATATATACAGATGTGGCAGATCTATTTAACTGCATGGAAGATAGGTACAAGAAGGCTATGCTATCACAATTTTTTAATCAAATTAATTTTATTTGCACAGATTTTTGCATGTTAGTATATCTCTGGTGTCACTTCCTATTGTAACGCCAAAATTAACTGCTATACATACACTTTTTTTATTATTACTAATATTTTTCCTACGATATTGTGATATGTAATTAATGTTTATGGCACATTTATGCCGTTTTTATTAAATAAATAGATAGTTATTTTAACAGTCATTTTCAAAATTGTAACTGATTTGTCGAGAATTCAGACTTTCCTTTGATTTTCGGGTCTGCACTAGTAGGTACTAGACAATACATTATCTGAATATTACCCCTAAAACATTCTAAATATACATGACCTACTATATTACAAAAGCCTATCCAAACCATTATCAGAATTAATTTACTTCACAAAACTTCTGTCAAGCAATCAAAAAACAACTAAGCGTTTATCCCCGACAATATCACAAACAATTTTCGAATTTCCCCGTCACATAATAAAGCAATTCCCATTCTTGACTCTTGATTGAATCACATCTTGTCTGGGGAGGCGCGGGGAGGGGCTCCCATTGCTAAAACTGGAGCCCGAACCTCGAATCGTAATGTCCCGATATTTATTCCGCGCCGCTACGGGCAGCCAATTTTTCACAATCCAGCACGTTCACGAAATGACGATAGTTTTCCCGAAATGACGATGGTTTCCCGCTAAATTACTATCGTATACTCTTATTAAAATCAATGCCATGAAAACGCCTTTTTCAGAGAATTTTACGGACTTCAGTTCAGTTGGTTATGACTAGGGATATTTTTTAGGGAAAAATGAAAAGGGGGCAGAAAATTGAAGAGAAATAAATCATTATTTATGAAGTAGACTTTTGAATAGCATTAAAGATACTTATTTCAGATTTTGGTGCATGGATAAGTAATAAATTTGACATATTCCTGCTTAATGCGTAACATCATTTAAGTTCAATGAACTTTCGATTTTCAAAATAGGTAGGCACAAAAATTATGTTAATAATAATAATAATAGCCTTTATTCAGGCAGTAAATTACATTATTTATAATAAACTTTTCACATTTATAACACTAATCATGCATCAACTCCCTGTCTGTATGTCACTAGTTGACAAAGGCCTCCTCCAACTGTCGCCATTTCTCTCTATCATTAGCTACTCTTGTCCATGTACCACCTGCTATGTCGTCATGTATATTTTCGATGTCGTCATGTATAATTTCGTACAAAAATAATAATTCTTTATTCGAAAACCACATTTGTTTTGTTCAAACGCAATTGATTTCACTGAACTAGGTCCAGTGGACATACTTTAGCGGCCCTTTCATATACACAATATGATTTTAACGACTACTTATAAAAAATATATTTGTTCCACACAGGAGGCCCCGAGTAAATAAAACCCAGGACATTTGTCATCTTTTGAGATGCTGTGTGGATGATCTTTTTAGGGAAAGCAAGGAGAGGAAGTTCTGGGAAGGAAAAGGGTATGAGGGATGAGTAGGAATCTGGGGTTCAATGTTTCCAGGAGTAACAATCAATAACTAGAGTATGAATCCATTCCTCCTACTGCGGTGTAAGGCGATGGTCGAGAGAGTTCGGCTGGAGAGTACCAAAGGTCTCCCTCAACCATTCTTTTCAATCGGCCCGCCACGCAGTAGGTGGGCTAACGCATACTCCGCTAAGACCTAGAAAAACCTCACCCCATGAACCCGGGCACCATTGCTAACGTAGCGAACTTGTAGCAGGGGTGTTGGTTATCCAATAAATGGTTCCCGGGACGGCGGTACCCATACCCACCTCGCAAATTGACTCTTCATAAGCGGTGCTACATATTTTGTTCCATTACTATGAATATAGCGTGTCTTGTATTTTCATAACGTCATTGAATGGATTTCGTAATTTTTCAAGTCTATTGTAACATTCGACAGGTAAATTTCTTCTTTTGTAAAGCAATGATTCTGAGGTAATTATATCTTTAGATATATAAAAATCTCGCGTCACGATGTTTGTTCAAGATAAACTCCGAACCTACTTAAACGATTTTGATGAAATTTGACTTAATGTGTGTAATTTGGTCCAAATTAAAATATGGGATAGTTTCAATCTCGATTATTGACTTCAATATTTATTATTGCGAATTAAATGTTCATTAACGCATTAAATAATATATTACATATTAATATTAAAATATTTTTCAGTATAAAATAATACGTGTTCACAATTATGTCCTCTGCGTGCGAAATCTATCTAAATTTCTTTAAATAGACAATAAACAGTGTTAATTTCAAGCGACCTCCCAGGTAAGTATGGTCCTGTATTCATTCATTTTTAGGCAGCATGCGTTCATTGGTCAAAACATTGTACATATATTTTCATATCGTTGTCATCGTTGATCAATGAACCGGTGAATGCAATTTTTAGCCATAAGTTGTTTTTAATTGTTTGACTACCTTGTAGTTTTTCTAGATTTTAGGCATGTATGGAAAGTTTGTACAGCGCCTTTGAGGTGATTTTTCATACAGACGACGCTATATAAATCGTCCAAATATTATTATTATATGTTTGTTATAGGAAAATGATTTGTAATTACTTATAAGTTCCATAAGTTTCTAACAGACGACGGTGTGAGTTAATTTATCGACACAAAACTTGGTTATCTAGGTTGGGTAACCAACCATCCAGCAGATAGTGTTGTGTTTCGTTAGCCACGGCGACGCGTGGCCAGGTCAGCTAGTATACATACAAATCGTATAATTTATAATTTATTATTATTTATTTATTTTTTCAGGTTCTCCATAAAACAGTTATAGGTACACCAAATTATTACTGAGAAGATTATAAAATTTAAGAGAAAAAAAGTCCAAGGGGGCAGTTTCACTATGTTGAGACATATTTCAAAAGATAGTTACTGAACTCTCTATAAGTAACATTGAAGATGTCGATGCTCAATACAGAATCGTTAAGCAGTTGAATTGCTCTGTTAAATGGCGCATTCTGAAAGGAAGAAGTTCTCGCTTTCGGAGCATAAAAAAGAGCGTGGGATCTCCCACGAGTATACGCGTTAGGGACATATAGGTTAATCTCCTTCAACATAGGTGGATTCAGTACAGTACCGGAGATCAGCTTAAAAAAAGTTTTCCCCAAAAATATTTTTCGGCGGGCTTCTAAGGTGTTTTTTCGAGCATTCCTGTTAAAAACAACCATGGATACAGGAATGGGTAGTATGTATATTCCATCATATACAGGTAACGCATGAACCTTTTTTGTACTCTTTCTATTTCTAGGATATGGTTTTGTTCAGAGGGGGCCCAAATAATGGAGCTGTATTCCAGGATTGCTTCATATGTCCTTCGTATTGCAATTCCATTAGTAATTTATTATGATTACCCGTGATATAATAATTCGGTTAATAAATAGATTATTCTAGAACGTAACGGGCATTACGCAATCCCACGCCTCCCAATGGTTTAGTATTACTAATTAATTAATTATTTATCCACACGTTATTTCACCATAGAAAGGAAGAAAGCTTCATAAACGTTCATACACCCTATTCTATAAGATCGACTCTTGTTATGAACAGAAGCAAATATTTGATTCATTCTCGATTTTATCGTCCATTCTCTTACTTATACCTATTCTGCTAACAATCCTTTCTTCATCCATTCGTTAATAATAATAATAATAGGATTATTTTTATAGCGCCTAATTGTGATTATTTTTATAGTGGCGATTATACGTGTACTGCCCTAATGAGCTTAGTTAGTCATACTTTAACATGGTGTCCGGCCACTAATACAAAAAAATCAGAGTGTGCAATTCACATGCAGTAGAAGAAAACTAAAGTAGGCAAGAGTGGGGAGGCTACGAAGCACCCCAAAAAGAATAGACCGATTATACTATCTCATTCTCTCGCAGGCTAAATCCCATAGATGTATGTCTGTTTCTTTTTAGTGTAGCTATTTTTCGTTTCATCGAGTTTCAAATCACAACGGTGCTATGGAAGTTTTCGCTTAAAAATAATAGGTGCAATTTACATGCGGTAGAAGCGAAACCTTCAGAAAACTAAAGTAGACAAGAGTAGATCAATAGGCTATGAAGCAGGACAATCATACTATCTCGTTCTCTCAGGCTAAGTCCTGTTATGTTATATTTTATCTCTTTTTAGTATCGCTATTTTTCTTTTCATCGAGTTTAAAATCACAACGGTGCTAAAGAAGTTTTCACTACAATAAAACAAAATTTAAACACATCAATTGTAAACAAAACTTAGACTTTTTTAAATTATACCGAATTCTTTAATTTTCGCAACTTCAACACAACTTTAATTTTTGACCAAACAATGTTATTTAAAATTCTGAATAATTTGAAGGATTAATTAATAATGGACTCGCCAGAGCTTACCAACTTAATAAAATTTATATTCCAACCAAATCAACACGACATGCGACAATCCAATTTATTTCATTTGCCCAAACTTAGAAACAAGAATAGAAAAAAAATCCAAATTCCCCTATATGTGCGCAATTTAACACAATTTAACAATGTGGACATTTTTAGCAATACCCTTTATAAATATCGAATAAAAGTAACGTATACTATCAACAATTAATAGAATAATGTAGATATAATCGGGAGCATCTCCTATCCCTAACTTATATACCTCTTCCTCTCCTCTTACCTAAAATGAGTGTCCATCATCAGAGAAGATCTCCGGATGATGGACACTGTAACGCTGTCCGAAACGCTGACTTAAGAAGGAGGTAGCGCAACACGGCATAACACCCCAAAAATAAATAACGAAAATACTTTTGGCCGTGAAAATCTAAAATCATAACCAAAATAGAAAACGTTCAGATTGGATTTTTTGGGTTCTCTGTGTGACGTAGATTAATCAGTTCCCCGCTTGTACCATTAGTTTCTGGACAACGTGTATACAGTGGCGTGCACAGGGTTTTTGATCAGGGTAGGCAGTAGGAAAACCGCCGAATTGATTCAAATAAATAAAAAATAAACTTACCACAAATAACTCCCTTCGTACAAGTTTTCGCTAAGTGTGCTTGCTGTTAGCTGCAGATGATGTAGGTTTGGATTATCTAAGATTTAAGCCACATCAAATATCCAAATAATAATAATAATAAATAATCGTATCATTTATGAATATTATCACAAGCCAATTGGACATCCGAGGTGGCCTTGATAAAGGCCGTTGGCGTTGTCTCATACTTCATACTTCAGATGTCACTGTCGTCACTGATTGCCATTTGCTAATTTTGTTCCAGAAAGCACTGCCTAATACTAATCAAAAACCTCAAAGAAGAAAATTCAAAGCGACAGTTCTACTCTATGCTACGTGCATTTTGTAAACATTGATTATATCCTGTATAAAGTTAGCTCTAAGCAGAAATAATTCCTGCTTAAGCCTTATTTTAGTGAGGCTGTCGGAGGGCGCGTGTAGTTTCCACGTTTGTAGTATGCCGTTTGATGTGTCACGCTTATTTTTGAAAGAGTCTATTTATTTTTAGCAATAATTTAATAAATTGTAATATTATTTACATGCTTATGTTTTACAAATACGGTAGGGTAGGCAGTGCTTATGTGCCTATATGGAGTGCACGCCCCTGCGTGTATATGTATGAAAATCGGTAGGCTACACAACTACACATAATATGTATCCATAAAATAGTGTATTTTTACACATCTTACATCCTTACTAATAAACTTGTTTTAACTTTTTCACAACTTTAAGGCAAATGGTTGTTTGTTAGTTGTGTTTAATTTAAAACAGGTTTATTGGCAAAGGCGCAGAAAATGTTCAACCGCTAAACGATTAATACTTTCCACCAATAATATAATTAATTCATTTTACAACCCCAAGGATTTGATAATGCTTCAAACATCAATCAATAAAGGCGCTTCAAATCATAACCGTTTCCGTGAAATGTTAATTTTTCAACGCCGATTTAAAAATTCTGATATTTAGCGCAATTTTCTAGTACTATCACGCACACTTTATTTT
This sequence comes from Limnephilus lunatus, assembly GCA_917563855.2. Lineage (NCBI taxonomy): Eukaryota > Metazoa > Arthropoda > Insecta > Trichoptera > Limnephilidae > Limnephilus > Limnephilus lunatus. Next base: position 9,941,267 of record OU830602.1, on the reverse strand, counting down.
AAAAGTTCACATTTTTTGCATAAAATCGAATTAAACAAGATTACATGTACAGCGGAGAGCGTGTCAACAAAATTAAAAATATCGCACGCGAATTGTACAAAGCCTTGCTAAATAATTAATTTTCTTGTCTTGCCCTGTGTTTGGTGACCTTTCCACTAAACCAGCATAACCTTCCTAGCAAACCTAGAGCCTTAATTCCCTTTATCCATTTGACCTCTTCTCAACTGAATGTATTCCACTTTTCACCCCTTTCAAAATTTGCCCTTAAAATACTAGGATACGAACGAAGGCTCATTAAAAACCAAACAGCCGAAAACGTAAGGCATAGCTTTTAAAACGAAAATGTTGTTATGAAAATGTTATTTGTAAACATTTTGTGAATTAAAATATTCGGTTTTGCTTCGCAAAATATTAGTTTCTTTTCTCAAGAGAGAATTTTTGTTTTTACAGAACAAAAATAAAATAGTGTTTTACTTACTAACTACATATATTTAGAAGAGAAACAGAGCATAACTTATATTTGGGGGTTAATGACAGAGCTGCCTATGTCATATTTGGTATTTCAATTTACGTATCAGAAAGAACTCTAAAATGTACCATATTTTAATGTTACGAATACCTACGCTAGGTATTAATAGGAAGTCATAAGCCAAAAATATGTATTCTTGTGTGTGTGTAAACGAAGTGAGCCTTATATCGCCAAGAATATAGATAAAAGGAATACAAATCGCTTGGCAACCGGAGTCTAGAAGTCACGATTTCTAGCACAAAAGTAGTTATATTTATTTTGTGAATTATTTTATAGATATTAAAGAAAAAAAAGTTAATTAATGGAAACTGTTAAAGATAAATTTACATTTAAAATTGTATCCTTAAAAAGTCGTTTCTTATGTGCGTTCACACATTTCTAAAGAAAAAGTAAAATTTCAGTAGTTTACAATTATACTTTTTATAAAATAATTAACAACTTTATTTCTATTCTACTCAATGGAACCGGTAGAAAAATATTTATTTTATCCAACGCATTTTTTTTATTTATTTAAAATATGAACCAATCGTAGTAAAGATTAATCGAAAATAGTGATTAAGCATTAATCTTCGTCTTAAACCTTAAGGCATATTTTGTCAAAAGGTCAAAATATTTCCGCTTTGCGATAACATCCATATAAATGTTATATTTCAGAAAGCATCCGAAAACTAAAAACTGTTTTTTGAAAGGTCAAAGAGCTGTAAGAAAATTCCGTCTTAATTTTTAAAATTTACGATTAACTGTCATAAAATGGACAAGAAGCCATATTATTCAAAAATAAAAACAAAATTAAATCTTTCTACCTCCGTAGAACATGAAATCAAATAATATACCTAGTTTCTTTTTTATGTTTTTCTCACCGTATGTTTGAGCTGTGTAAAATATTTTTACTACTACGCAATTCATAAACATTATAATAATTAGTATTTTAATATTAAGTATTATATTTAGTATTTACTATGTAAAACTGAAAAGTATACTGTATTATTTAATTAGAAAAAATGAGAGATTTTAACAAAATATTGTTGAATTGAAAACTTCTTTAGCATTGTTGAGATTTAAAATTCGATGAAAGGAAAAATAGCGACGATAAAAAGAGACAAACAAATACATCTATAGGATTTAGCCTGCGAGAGAAGAAGTTAGACTAATAGGTCTCCTCTTTGTGCTTCGTAGCCTATCGGTCCCCTCTTTGTGCGGCGCTTCGTAGCCTCCCAACTCTTGTCTATTTTAATTTACGGAAGGTTTCACTTGTACCGCGTTTGAACGGCACAGTTGTATTTTTTTTAAATGGAGGCGGATAGTAAAATTTTATTTAATCCTAAATTTCCTAATGTAAGAAAGATTTATAATGAAATTATTGCATGATTAAATTTACGAAATCAAAAATATCTCAAGGTTTTCAAAAGAAATTCAAACTTAACTTACAAAAAAAGTTTTCTCAAGGGGTAAACATTATTCCGTATTCGTGTTTGAGGATATTCCAGTAATGTAATGTAACCTTCGAAGAGGAAATTTCCCGAGCAAGTATCGGAGAATTACATATCCTGGAAATCAATATTGATATTGAGAAAGGACAAAAAATAGGAAAAACGAAAAACCGGCAAATTCCGGCAGAACATAAAAACCGGCAAAAATATATTTATAGAAATTCGGTCGTTTGAGGACTTGGGTAGAAAAAGGGTAGGAATTAACAAAATCACACAGGACCCTGAACTCGATGATCCGGTATTTTAAACCTTTGAGGTTTTATAGCAGAACGTTTGTAGGGTGAACCCACAGAGTTTCATTTGAAATCGTTGTGTATTTCAGCCCAATGGCAATGAGGTTTTCTTGAATTATTCTGGAGGAAATTACATCAATTATTAAAAGTTCCGGCCAAGGTCGGACTTCTGAAGTGTTTTCGCAGCACAAATGAATAGCAGATGTTTGAAAATTCTCTTGTGGTATTTCATAATAATTGTGCGTAACATGTTTTAGTTTTTATAAATTTGTTCATGCTGCGCGCATCTGTTATTGTGCATTAAATGGTTTTAATTACTTTATTATCTGCTGCACAAGTTCGTAGTGGCTATGGTTCCCAGGGATTAGAAAAAAAAGTCATTTAAATGCCATGGTTCAAAATATATATTATGTAGTGTCGTTTAGTGACGTACAATTATTCATCCAGGATGTAAAATGGTTTCCGGTAAATTCATCGCCCACAATTCACTGACAACATTTCATCGCTAATTCATTGACGGCCTCAGACGAAGGGTTCTAAGATTCGAAGGCTCTCGATTATAAAAAAAAGTCCAAAAAACGTGCGTCCCGCAAAAACTCAGAAGTGAGTCCCAGTACGATCAAGGGAGTTGTATGGTGTGGTAGACCTCTATCCCTCCTCCAGGATGACGGTTCCCGTTTTTACCTAAAGGGCGTGCTTTTGAAGTTATAAGGTCTGGAAGTTTCGCCCTCTTGAAATTTCTAGAACAGTCTTCCGGAAAGTTCTAAAAGGTTCGATAGAGCTCTAGAAAGTTCTGGAATGAGTGAAGGAGTATGTTGTGCAATGTTTGGGAGCCTACTCTCAATGCTGTTCCCGATTCCCTAGAATCGGGAACAGCATTGTGGAATATTTCAGAACACTCTCGAATGTTGTCCTGAGCAAAGCCGGGTAACCCAGTTAGTTTAAAATAATATAATATGTATTAGCGGCACGTTCCAGAGTAGTAGCTATACTATCAGTGTCGCCCAAGTGTAAGACCACCATTCAGAATTGAAACATTGCTTGAATTTTTCTTTAGCTAGATCTGAGTTGGCAAGTACTTCCGAACCTTTCTCTTCCACATCTTCTTCTCCTTCCCACTTACCCTCAGCCTCGCAACGTGCCCCAACTGAGGATGCCATAGTCTCACTGTCTCCAGGCGGTTGGGAGCAGTTGAGGCTCTTGTACGGTATTCATATAAAAAAAAATTCCGAAAAGTTCACCGTTCACGATCCACCGCGGAGCAAGTTAGGTTAGGTTAACTCAAAGATAATGGATTATATTATATTTGGGTTGGGCTACATAAGTCTAGACGCAGATGATTTGGGAGATCCAATCACTAGAGAAGAGTTTGACCTCGCACTGAAAAACCTCAAAAACGGGAAAGCACCCGGAATCGATGACGTTCCGGCTGAACTCATTAAGCCAGCAGGAAAAGGAACTACAGATGCCCTGTTTAAAATGATACAGACAATGTATGAGACTGGAGAGATACCGGAGGATTTCGAGAAATGCCTAATTGTCGCATTACCAAAGAAGGCAGGCACGACAAAATGTGAACAACACAGAACTCTTAGCCTAATATCCCATGCCTCAAAAATATTGACTAATATCATTCTAAAAAGAATCGAACCAAAAGTAGAGAACATCCTTTCCGGTGACCAGTATGGCTTTAGAAGAGGTGTAGGAACCAGAGAAGCAATATTGTCGCTACGAATACTACTAGAAAAAAGAATAAAAAGAAACCAAAACACATTCATCGCATTCATAGACCTGGAGAAGGCTTTCGACAAAGTAGAATGGAAAAGACTCTTCGAGATTCTGAAGAGAATTGATATCAAATATAGAGATAGACGAATAATCCAGGCGCTATACAAGAATGAGGCCGCTATAATTAGATGTGACAATGATACAAAAGAAGCCAGTATAAGACAAGGGGTGAGACAGGGATGCTCTCTGTCACCTGTTCTTTTTAACGTTTATATACAGAGTGCGATTGACGACTTGAGAGAGAGAATGAGTCACAGAAAAGGTGTAAAGATACACGGGCAAAAGGTGGATATGATAAGGTTTGCTGACGATATTGCTTTGGTTGCTGAAAGCGAAGAAGAACTGCAAGAGGCCTTAACAACCATGCAAAGCATTCTTCAAAACAACTACAACATGAAGATAAATAAAGACAAAACAAAGCTGCTGACTGTAGGCCGAACGCAACACCAGATGAGAGTAGAGATGGCAGGAGTTCTCTTAGAATGACAACACGCTTATGCAGTTCGCAAAAGACTGGCTTTTATTAGTAATAAAAGGTTTTAACAATCTTGTTAATAGATGGCGTTAGTAGTTACATTTTTAATTTTGATAAGGATATTAATACCCCCACTTATCAAAATAAATTAAACATACAGTTTATTCATTGCATACAACGCCAAGCAAACTCATGAAATTGTAAAAAAAATTTATAACATAAACCTTTGGTCTGTACATCTGCTGGTAAACATTTATCTGTTGACTTATCCAAATTCAATTTAGGCTCAATTGGAGTACTTTGTGTTTTACAATCAGACATCTGAAATTTAGAAACCAACTGTTCAATATATTGTTGTTGATCTACAGTAATAACATTTTTATTTTTATCTAAATTAATTCTCATGCCTAGATATTGTCGAACAGGCCCTAGGTCCTTTAACTTAAATTCTGAACCTAATACATTTTTTAATTTAGTAGTTTCAACCTCACTGTTAGAAAAAATTAGAAAATCGTCTACATACAGTGCTACTACTATTTTAATTTTACCATTCATTTTTGTAAACAAACATGGTTCATATTGACTATTTTTAAAATCTAATTTAGTTAAAACCTCTTTAACTCTTTCATACCATGCTAGGAAAGATTGCTTTAATCGATAAATGGCCTTTTTTAACTTCAAAACCTTTCCCCCACTTTTGTTTACAAAACCTTCAGGTAATGACATAAATATATTTTCATTTAAGTTTCCATTTAGAAAAGCAGTACATACATCTAAATGAGTAATACTCATTCTCATCTTTACACTAAGGGCAAACAATAATCATATGGTAGAATGTCACACTACCGGTGAAAAAGTATCTGTGTAGTCGACACCAGCTTTCTGTGAAAAACCTTTTGCCACAAGCCGAGCTCGAAAACGCACTTTATTTTCAATATCAATTTTTTTATTAAGCACCCATCTACACTTCACTATCGTCACATCACCCGGATTATCAACAAGCTCCCACGCCTCACTCTCCTCAAATGACTGCAGTTCCTCAGCCATTGCCTGCTTCCACTGCTCCTTCTCTGGCCCCTCAAGAGCCTCTGAGAATACAATCTCTTCAGATGCTGGAAAAGTACTGGAAACACACATGTTACTAAAACCATATCTTTCTGGTTTCTTTCTCTGACGCGTGCTGCTTTCTGTCACTTGTTCGGGTGGTTCTGTTGATTGAACTACGTGTTCTGAGACATCTTGTGTTGGAAATTCAGTTAGTGTTTCATTGCCATCATCATATATTAAAGAATCTGAAAAGCAATCAAAAGGATCCTCAGTTTTTGGAATATTCTGAGATAATTCCCCCACTGAATCACTACTCTCTTCCACGAGATCGTCTTCTGTCGTCTCCTCATTAGGAATCCAGACGGCCGACTCTTCATTGGTTAACATCCCATCTGTCTCATCCTCCATCACTATGACATCTCTGCTAATAATAACGGAGTTCTTAGTAGGATTATACACACGATAACCTTTTACATCCTCACCATATCCAGTTAAAATATGTTTTGTGGCTTTCTTATCCCATTTTAAACGTTTTTGTTTAGGAACATGCACCATGACTTTGCTGCCAAACAAACGCAGGTGACTTAAGTCAGGTTTTGATCCATACCACAATTCATATGGTGTTTTATCCAATCCTGATGCAATAGACCTGTTTTTCAAATATACAGCAGTATTAGCTGCTTCTGCCCAAAATTTTTTGTCTAACTTTGCATCATATAATAAACATTTAGCTTTCTCAACCACTGTACGGTTAGCTCTCTCACAAAGTCCATTTTGCTCTGGTGTATAATAATTTGATTTTTGATGTATTATACCAGCCTGGTTTAGGTAACTCTTAAAATCCTTATTGCAAAATTCTAGACCATTATCTGTTCTTAATATTTTAATTTTCTTACTAAGTTGATTTTCAACAACTGATTTAAACTCTTTAAATCTGTTGAAAACTTCACTCTTCTGCTTCAGAAAATATATGAACGTCATTCGACTATAATCATCTATAAATAGCAGAAAATATCGAGCTCCATTTAAAGAATTTGTTTCCATCGGACCGCAGACATCACTGTGAATCCTATGAAGCGTTTCTGTACTCCGCTCACCCACATGAGAAAAGGGTAATCTCATTTGTTTTCCCTCACAACAAATAATACACTGAGACTTGGTTATGTCAATAGTACTCTCATAATTCAAACCATCCACAACACCGTTTCTCATTTTTTGCATATCTTGACTGTTAATGTGTGCTAGTCTTCTGTGCCATAATTTTCCACTGACAGGAACAGTCAACAAACAACTTTGTGATTGTAATCTCAATTTGTAAACACCTTCTGACAAATCCGCAGTTGCAACCAAATCATTGTTTTTGTTTCGAATATAACAATGCTTCTCTTCAAAAATGACATTATTTCCATTCTTGATAAGTTCACTTACGGATAATAAATTGGTTGTCAAACTAGGCACACATAGCACATTTTTAACTGTTATATGATAATTTAATTCCGAAACAATTTCGACATCTCCGGAACAAACAACTTGCACTTTAGATTCATTGGCGACAGTTATTTCTGGCAAATACGGCGTTTTATTCATATTTTTTACCCAATCTTTCTTCGCCGTCATGTGTGCACTTGCCCCCGAGTCGATGTACCATGAATTCTTGTTATATTTTCCATTCAGGAAAACAACATTAAAAACACATTTATTTGTATTTTTCTTTAACAATGGACACTGGTTTCGATAGTGACCCGTCTGTTTACATTTGTAACAAGTGACATTATTGTCAACCGTCACTTTTGAGTTTATCGATGATACCGCACCATTTTTAAATCTATGCTTTTTGCTATTATTTGCAACGAATGCAGCGCCGCTGGTATCCACGTCATTCTGTGAAATCTCCATATCAAGCAACTTAGATTTTATTAAATCGGTGGTAATCTGCATACCCGAATGCTCCACCGCCATAATCATCGGCATGAATTTTTCTGGCAAACCAGCTAGAAGTAATGATCCGATCCATACTTCCGTAATTGCAAATCCTGTGCCTTTTAATCTCTGAGCTGTTTCGACCACTTGTGTGACGTATGATGTCATGGATTCACAATTTTCTTGTCGTAACGAGATTAAATGTCTTAGTAAGGATATTTTACGAGAAAAACCTGAGTCATCAAACATAGACCTCAGTTTAATCCATAACTCTAAAGTTGTTTTTGTTTCCTTAATATGCACGTACAACCCAGGATCAATAGTTAAAACTAGCTTCGCCTTGGCCCTTGCGTCATCTGATGCTTTTTTCTCAAAATTGGCATCTGGTTCTGACTTGATATAGTTCACCAGATTGTCAAGCACCAACAGATTTTCGACTGCAAAACTCCACTGATCATAATTCTGGCGTCCTGTCAACTTCTCAATGCTTTGAAAATAGTTCACGGCCATATTTCAACGAAAAATCAACAATTTTCGACTGTTTTATACTAAATTCACACAGTAAAAACCGAAAAATATAATGGATATTTGCCCATAACCTCTTAGAATGACAACACGCTTATGCAGTTCGCATAAATATACCAAACCACCCACTAGATCGATAACTTCGGGTTTTAGTACGTGAAAAATTTGGTCACTATTTCACCATCAAATTATCACCTGTGACGTCACGCACCATAGACGAAGATAGAGAAAGCAACAACAGAACAATGCGCGACTATAGACAATATAATTTTATTTCGGGGCCTACCCAATACCACCAAAATCATCAGCCTAAAATATTATTTTAAAAATAAAACTCGTAATTACATGATAAGAATTTTATTATAAACATATAGAAAAAGGAAATACAAGAATATATAATTGAAATATGATTATGAATTCCTACAAAACTACTGAATTAAAATATTTTCATCTTTTAACAGAAAAATTTAAAACTCAGAATTACATGTACATATTTTAAACAAGAATACAATATAAGCAGGTTATATTTCTGTAGTAAATTGCTACATGAGGGCGTTGTTTTAAAGATAAATTTCTCTTTTGAACGTACCTATTATATCTTTCAGCAGGTAAAAATAAATTTATCATATTTCCAAGATCCACGGAGACACAAGTTTGCATAAGATGTTCGATTCTTCATAAGGGGCTCAAAAAACATTATATTTGTTTATTTGGCATTTAAAGTAGCTCAGCTCACCATATTTTCCCTGAAATCATAAAAAATACAATAAGTTATATTTTCTAAAAACTACATTGGTTCAGTTATGGAAATTTGTAAAATAATGCAATTTTTATTGTATTTGTGTATGTGTATTATAGTACATACCTATGTATATACGTAGTTACATTTCTTCCCATGTCTTTTATTTTTTAATTTTATGATAACTCTCATATTAAACCAAGTTCTAGGATACCTACTTACTTATATAAAGAAGTCTACTCAAATACATTAAATTTGACTGACGTTTTTGTAAAATGAGAGTTATAAAAATAATAATTACCTCTGCATCATGCACCATGACTGTATTTATTAGTAACCATCTCCAGAAACAGAAGCGAATGTATTGAAGTGTGGATAAAGAATGTTATATTGTAAAACAAGTAAAGTTTTGTCGGTTCAGATTCCACTGAAAAATATTAATAAATTTATTAATATACTGATAAAAATATTAAAAAAATGTTGAAAATAAGAACAGAAAATGCAATATAGAAAACATATTTACCTTTTTAAGATGTAATTGTGATGTTGGATAGCGTCAATTATTAGATAGATCCCAGGTGAAACATAAATATGTTCTGAAAACGGAAACATGTACATCAGTTTAAAATACAATTAAAGCAATACATTTCAAAAAATACTTTAGGAACACTGAAATAACAACCAAAGGAAGACTCCCACCTGTAATTTTGTTCCAATTGCGGGTCCTGTTCTCCCATTTTTCATTCGATCGTGAATTCCCAAAATTCATAATCGTTACTTATTGCGTCGGAATGTCAATTGTCAATCAAACGTAAATAAAGCAGAAAAATGCAACAAAAATAAAAAATTCCTATTGGTTGATTTAGTAGCCGGTGACCATAAACAAATTGAAGTGGACTTGTGAAGTCACCCAAAGATTCTGACCACGTTTTGGCTCGGAGTTATACCCGCCTGGCAGTTCGCAAAAAACTGGCTTTTATTAGTAATAAAAGGTTTTAACAATCTTGTTAATAGATGGCGTTAGTAGTTACATTTTTAATTTTGATATGGATATTAATAAGTTCCACTAAAGAACACCAAGGAGTTTGTCTACCTCGGGAGCAAAATAACATGGGACGGTCGGTCTAAGAGCGAGGTCGACAGCCGTATACACCAGGCTAGGCTTGCATTCAATAAAAGGTCGAAAGTAATTGAATCAAATAATATAGACCTAAAACTGCGAATACTCCTCATCAAGACCTATGTGTGGAGTATCTTGATGTACGGCTGCGAAACATGGTGCCTATCCGAAAGAGATAAACGGAGACTAGAGGCTTTTGAGATGTGGTCCTATAGAAGATTATTAGGAATTTCCTGGAGAGACCACATTACAAATGAGGAGGTTCTCCAAAGTATCGAAGGAGGAAGGCACCTGCTCAGGACCTTGTCCGAAAGGCGTGCAAGATGGATCGGACATGTTATACGACAAGAAGGTCTCTTGCATACCATAATGGAGGGTATGACCGAGGGGACAAACTCTAGGGGACGCCCACGCCGAGAGTACCTAGACGACCTGCTGGTGGACGTGCGCTGCTCATCATATGCAGAATTCAAAAGAGCCGCACAAGACAGGGAAGAATGGAAAAGAAAATTAAAGGAAATTGCTGCAAACCAATCCCAGGATTGAAACCAGAGAGAGAGACATAAGTCATTTTGAAAAGCTTAGTTATAAGGTTAAATCAGGTTTGACTAGGTTAGGTTAGGTAACGTTGGGTAAGGTTTGGTTATGAGATGTTAGGTTATGTTAGATTTGAGTGGAAATTACGTTTCATCCAGAAATAATGATAAGAAATAACATTTTCATAACGAACATGTTTACGATCTTTCACATCCCAATACGAATATATGACTGCTTACAACATAATATTACTATGTATGTACAAAAGACAGTTAGCAAGTTAATGTTCACACGCTTAAGCCGGCTCCAAAAGTCGGAAACAGATTAATCTCATTTCGTAATTATGCTAAACAATTCAATGCGAAATACTTGGGAGGTTTCTGCTGAAGAGGAAACCTCCTAAGTATGTCTGCTCCCCGGGACCGCATTAACTCGCAGGCTCCGGTAATTCGAATTAACGCGAGGCAAATTGTTTTCCAAAATCACAGTTCGCATTCGAGGCGGAATGGAGGTGTAATTTGTAACGTCCCAGCTAAACGGTATGAGGTTTGAAGCCAGTCATTAACGCCTTCGAGTAATGTCGAATCTCTCTATTAATTTATTTGGAATAATTAGTATGCATATTTTATTTTGGTTTACACATTTCTTTAAATGAACTTCATTGCCGAGTTGTTCAGTACACGGCCGAGTTGTATAGCCTACATCAACAGCGTACAAATAGTTTCTTGGATGCACACTCTGATCGAAGGGATCATTGACGTTATTTTCTCGAAGTATCTTCCATTGAAATTTTGATAATATCTACGACAGTATTCCCACTTGACTTCTATGCTCAAAAGGCTGCAATCCATTTTTTAAGATAGAGAAACTTGTCAAATGAACCGCGCGCCCGTTCTGCACAGGGTCAAGTTATCAGACCACGGATTTTGGCATCCCACAGGGAACTAACTGTACTGGAACCTATTTTATTTATTACTAGCTGACCCGACGAACTTCGTACCGACTCAGAATCAATAACTGTTGAATTAAATTCAGTTTTTTTATCAAGTTCAAAATTAAACAATGAAGCAATCATCAATGCACAACTGTCCGTGTTTTGTTTTTGTCAGTCTCAGAGATGGCTTTGTGTACGGATTTATAGGCGGAATTTGGGAGGCGGGTATGGGTGACGCTGCCCCGGGAACCATTTATTGGATAACCAACACCTCTGTCATACGTTACCCATAGGTCACCCCAAGTGGTTCGCTACGTTTGGTGATTTAGCAAGGGTGGCCGGGTTCATGGGGTGACGTTTGCCCAGGACTTGGCGGGGGATGCGTCTGCCCACCCGCTGCGTGGCGGGCTGGATAGAGAGAGACTGGTTACTTTTGATCTTTCCAGCTGGACTCTCTCAACCCATCGCCTTGCACAGCAGTTGGAGGGATAGATTCGTACGACCGTCACTCCCAGACACACTGACCCAAGATTCCTACCCACCCCTCATACCTTTTTCCTTCCCAGAACTTCCTATCCTTCCCTTCCTTAAAAAGACCCTCCACACAGCATCTCCTAAGATGACATAGTGGCTGATGACATATAAACATTAAGTATAATAAAAATCCCTCACACGTATAAATAAAATGGAAAGCAATTTTTTTTACATCAGCTCACACATGAGGCCCCGAAGAAAATTATTTTTCCTCAAGAAAAGAATTTTCTAACTAACTATTTTTTTCGTTAATTTTTGCGATGTTTGATAGGTTTTATGTTATCCGGGGCGGAGACAAATCCAACAAATCAAAGATCATCAAAATCGGTTCAACCGTTCTCGAGTTATAAATAGTGTACAATAAAAACACATATAAATTTGTTGTAAACCACTTTTATTTTTTAAACACTACCGGTTTCGGAAGCACCCTTCCTTTGTCAGGAGAATATTATAAATATATTATGGCGAGCCACAAAGTTAATGCTTTTTACAAATATGTATAAATAGTATAACTAACCCACTTTGTTTTATATATTTATTAAGATTTAAGTCAATCTTTACTGTAAAACTGTTCTGGTTCTGGGACCTATTTCATTTATTATTTAAATCAAAAGTTTAATCAGACATTTTTGGGCTCCAGAGAAGGATGCCGTAATCAATAGCGGAGCGCACAATGCAGGAGATCTTTCATTATTTTATTTATACGATGACGATAATTGGCTTAACTGTGCCTTCTTCAATTCTCAAGGCAGACTTGAAACAACGTTGTTACCAACTGATTTTCATAAAATATTTTTTCTTTCATCTTCTTTAAGAGTTCAGAGTGGTGATCAGTGACCGTTGATGCAATTGAATCAAAATATGTATTCTATTACGTACTTCCATCAGGCTCATAACTTTCTGGAAGCGTAGTTTCATTGGATATGATTAGAATAGTCAGCTATTTTACTAAGAAGTGAAATCAATGATCTAAACCGACTCCTAAGAACCAGACAGGTCATTCATATTGCTTTTCTGTTCAAGGAAGAATTTCGATAATGGAAAATGTTTGATCGATAAACACCCAATGAAAGATTAAATTTACCTTACTTCGGACACACAGCACATTTCTATCGGTTTATCTCTTCAGCGCGCTATCTCAACCATATTTAAATAGCAATTTACCTCTTAACAGCAAGTGTTCTTCTTTCACACCAAACCTTCAGCATTTTTATGTGAATACTGCACAAGAGCCCCAACTACTATATCACTAGTTACTAGATTTTAATACACAGGTACCATCATCTATCTCCTCTCTAATTTCTACTGATATTGACAATGACAGCCTCTGTTATTTGCTTCCTTACAACCCACGAAATTTGTGTTTAAAGCATTTTGACAGTTTCATTACTTATTTTCTTTAGTTGGAACAATATTTGATAAGAAGCACATTATTAATTTGAGAGTTTGTGACAAGTTTTAATTGTACCTACAATAGGTATTTGGATGTCTGGTTTTGATGTACGGCTTCTTTGACGTCATGGGCTCTACTGTGAACTTAGTACAAGTTGTTTAATAACTTCAATAACGTATGAATAAATAATTACATTCACGGCAGCCAATTGAATAAACTAGAATTTCTACTTCTATTTAGTCAGAGTAGGTATTTATTAAGTTGTATTATATTAAAACAAATTACTTTGTGGACATTAAGTAGAGTATACAAAATAAAATAAATGTTATTAAAAACCAAATATTATACCATTTTTATTATTAAATACATATTATTTTCACATAACACGTATTTTCATATAATAACTATCCCGTATTTATAATAATTTATTTTTGTAATTTAGACATCTGAGTTAGGTATTCTTTGATTATTTTTTTGATAATTTAGGTATAAAAGTTTTTAATAAATGAGTACCTATTCTAAAATATATTTAAATTGTTTTTTTTTGTGACACTCATAATTAATTAATCACCACTCTTCGTAATTTTTTTATTTAGTAGTTTTATTATACAGGGTTTTAAGGGACATACCTACTTGACTTGACGTGAGGTGTTAGCTGGTTCCGTTCTCGGGTGAGTGACGAAACGTGGAAGATTTGTTTGATTTTGAAGAAAACGAAAAAAAAAACACATTTAAAAATTCACCGGAGGCAAAAATTTTATTAATATTTTTTACTCCAAATAATGTCAGGAATCACTGGTTAAAGTTAGTCAAGTTTGTCCCTTAACTCCCTGTACAGAAGAACACAAGAAATAAGATAAGTAAGAAAATATGGAACGGGGATATGTATGTTTGTACAAGTAGAATTATTTGAAATAGAGGGATATCTAATTTGTTCATACGTCCTTTGGCGTTCCGTATCTTTTTTAATAAATGTATTTCATGAACATCTAGTACGTCGATGACATCCGTACGAGCTCTCGATGGGATTAGTTTAGGTACATGTTATATTTTATTTATTATTGTTCATTATTTTATCTTATTGTATTATTATTATTATTATTGTATTAATCTTATTGTTCCTTAAAGTATATCATATTTTGTCGCATATAATAACATTATATTGTAGTAGTATCAGAGAGAGGTCGCATGAGACGTCTTCGTTTTATTAACTTTTGCCTTATTCGTTTTCATAGTAAAAAGTAATTGGACAATAGTCGATGATGTACATACAATCTCTCTCTAGTACTACTATATATGCCCATCTATTTTTTATTGTTACCTTCCTACAGCCCTAACAAAGCGCAAATGACAGCATAAGCGAAACCGGTCGGCTACAATGCTATAAAGTGTAATACACAGTGCCCAATCACACAACAGAAAAACGCTATAGGTTATTATTTTTAAACACAATAAAAATATATAATTTAGACAAATTTTCGTAGGAAAAGATTTTTCCAGAACTAAACAACTAGTAATTCTGTGAATATTAGACCTTGCGTCCAATAATGTATCTTAACTAATTTTAAATCAAATATTTTATGTAACATTTTTTTTTTAAATTCCAAATATAGAATTATACAATTATTCCATAGAAACGTCACTATCGCAATGAAAATTCTTTCTTCAGGTAGGTAAGTAGGTACCTACTATAATAAGGAAAAAATTGAATAAAAAACTCCTAATTAACACGACTTCACATTTGAAAAATTATATATTTACTGAATCATTGAAATTGCCACCATCTTGAGACGGAAACGGAACGTAATCACAAATTTACAGACAGGCGAAATGCACAACGGTGGAGTTAAAAATGGTCCTCACTACGATCAGACAATGCGCAAAAAATACTTTGAGGCGTAACATAAAAAAAAAAATCACTGACCAATTAACTGAAAGTGCGATCCAGAGGTCATTAAGTACCTACCCCCATCTCTGCTTTATTCCTTTGTTCTTTCTCCCTCTTCCTCTTGATGTTTTCGGGTATAAAATATGGAAAGAGAGAAGAGGTGGGAGAAGGATTGATGACCCAATGGGCGAAATGTCCTCCAAATGCGTAATTGAGTAGGCACCCATTCGGGGTTTCTCCCTCTTGTAATAAAAGAGTTGCTTTGTTAGAGCGTGATTAGGATCGGGAGGTCAGAAGTGTGGAAGAGTAATGAATGTTAGCTGTGGAGAGGAGGGACACTTCTAACCCTCTTTCAAACACAGGCGATTTGAATTGTAAACACTTGGAGATTTTTTTATAAATCAAGAATTCTATCTAATTTAGGTAATGTGGTTTTTTTTAACATGATTTATACTACCCATCTCTAGATTTTATAAATTAAAGTCCTCCGCCGCGTCTGTCTGTCTGTCTGTTCGAGATAAACTCAAAAACTACTGTGAGGATTTTCATGCGGTTTTCACCAATAGGCAATTTGTCAAGATTTTGTGATAATATATAAAGGAGAATATCTGTTGTTGGTGGACGAGCGGGTTGGCAAACGGGCGGTGTGGATTTGATTTGTATGCAAATCTACAGTTTTATGCCGAGGTTGATGACATTTTGCACGTGTGACCTTCGAAACAAGATTAAGGTCACTGTTTTACATTTGATTTCGAAAACTATGTGTAAAGCCCGGGCGTCGTAGGAGACTTCAGTTAGTTTTAAATATAAATCAGACACCAAGTCTTGAATTGTCATCAGACAAGACAGATCCAACATCAAAGATTTTATCAAAACCAATTTAATAATAATAATAATAACTTTATTTCACACAAAATTGAACAATAAAACATATGTGGAAACTTTGACTAGCCAACTAGGAATGGATCCTGTTTTAGGCCAGTCAAATTGACAAATTTAATTTCATATTACATTGTTTACTTACATAACATGTTATTTATAGCAGGAAAAAGTGTTAATTATGTATTCCTCACAGTATATAATTTTGTACTCATAAGAAAAAGAAGACAAATAATGATATCTTAAAATCAAATTCAGATATTTTCCCCTAGAGCGCTTAAAAACAAAAACAAAAACAAAAACAAAAACAAAACCAAAAAAGATAAAAGATAAAACCGGTTATAAGTATGTATTTCTAATTTTACGTTGCTGATTGTCATTTATTTGAAACGTCATTTTGTATTGTTATTTGTTCCTGTATTTGTTATAAACTGCGTCCGCTCTCAACAAAAGGGTTCCTAGTAAGACAAGCATAGCACATCGCAAATTGTAATAGAATTAATAAATACATGAGTGATTGTCATACATCTCCACACGTCTTAAAGATATGACACTCTGCGTGCGTTTGCCGTCACAGTGTAGTTGCTGTGGAAAGTTTAATACCACATTTAACTACGTGTTATTTTTAAATGATTTTTTTCCTATTTTCATATGCTTGTTTTTAACTGCGATATGCATTTATTGTTAACCTCTTAGACTTCGACCATATTATCATGTCAATAAGTCAGAATATTTCTACTGTGCAATAAAATTCAAATAAATGGAATATTTGATCCAAAAAGTTATAACTTTTTGAAAGGTGATAAAATATGCTTATTAGAAATAACAGTGTAATTTTTTAAATATAAAATTTTTTAAGCAAATCTTGAAAAAAATAAAAAATGGCTCCCCTTACGTTATTTATAAATAAAATTACTAGTAACGAAAAAAAATATAAAAACACATATATTTTATTAGACAAACGTATCATAGCGGTCCGTTTGATAGATTCTCCCATCCTAATAGACTGATTGCAGTATTTAGAGCACAGGCGTCAGGTGGGAATGCTGTCTTTGTTCTACCGGTATTACAATGGAAGATGCTCCGAGGAACTAGCGTCATTTATCTCCTCGGCACCGTTGCATAGTCGAGAAACACGTCAAACACGCGCCCAACATTTGTACACGGGTTGGCACTAGTCACATGAGAGTCCAACAGCTCGGCTGTGGAACGATTTGCCGGCCTCTATGTTTCCTCTCTCCTACAACATGGGTCTCTTTAAGGTAAAAAAATAAAATAAACGTTATCCCATCTCTCTTTTCCTGAACATACACATTTTTTTTCAAATTGAATTCGGAAACTTTGGTTTTTTTGGTAGATTTTCATTATTTTGTGGTGAACTTCTAGATTTGAATATACATCGTGGTGTTTTCTCTTTCCTTTAGATCATATTTCTCACGATGATAGTAAGGGAAACACAACGATTTCTGGGAGACCTGTAGAAGTTGTACCGAAAAGCGAAAAAAATACCCAGAGGTGTTAATAGTAGATATAGTTACACAGTTAATCAATACATATTATAAAATAAAGTCCAAAAAAACGTGCAGCTCGCAAAAACTCAGAAACTAGACCCGGTACGATCAAGGGAGTTATATGGGGTGTAGATCTCTACCCCCTCCAGGATGACAATTCCCGTTTTCACCTGAAGGGCATGCTTTTGAAGATATAAGGGCTAGAAGTTCCGCCCTCTTGAAATTTCTAGAATAGTCTTCCGGAAAGTTCTAGAAGGTTCGATAGAGCTCTTAAAAGTTCTGGAAGGAGTGGTGGAGTATGTCGTGGAATGTTCGGGAATCGGGAATCAGGAAAATCATTGTGGAACATTCCAGAATACTCTCGAATGATGTCCTGAGCGAAGCCGGGTAACCTAACTAGTATTAAATAAATAAACACTTACCTAGTCGGATCTGCACTGTAAGGCTGTCCAAAACGTTGGCTAAAGAAGGAGGTAGCGCAACACGGCATCACACCCCAAAAACAAACAAAGAAAAAACTTACCTGGTCAATGATTATTGCGAGGCAACCTATCTACCTACATAATATATCGATACTACGCTGCCCAGTTTTGTTTGTTTAGCAATCACAATTCACAATCCTTATACCGAAATCCCTCTAGGTATATTTATTCAGAACTTATTTTGCGCGGTTTCTCGTCTACCTGAAAATGTATTCAAAGATCAAAGAGAGGTTTTTGAAATCGCCATTATTTGGTTTTTATAATCTCGGTGAAAGAAAATCATTCAATCAGCCCATCTATTCTTAACCCTAAGCTTGTGGATTGAATAAATCCACAAAAATCCCTTTCATGTTGTGATACATTACAGACCCCACTTTGGCATGCTCGACATGTACCATTCTAGGAATTTGGGTTCAGTGCTCATTGAACTAAAAAAGTATGATTGATCTGCTAGTACCCACTTTGGGTACCGCGCGGTTTAATCCCGCGACAAAATATCCCCAAAAAAATATCGTCCGACAAAATATCCCTCGACATAATATCCCAAGAATTAAATATCCTACGGACAAAACATCCCCTGACAAGAAAGGAAGGAGACAGAACAAGGAACTTACAATGTAGATTTAATTTTTAAATTAAAAATTAGGCGCCGAAAGGTTTTGTTGCGGTAGGTTCGGTTAGGTTTAAATATAAAATTTGGCGCCGAAAGGTTTTGTTGCGTTAGGTCGGTTAGGTTTAAATATAAAATTTGGCGCCGAAAGGTTTTGTTGCGTTAGGTTCGGTTAGGTTTAAATATAAAATTTGGCGCCGAAAGGTTTTGTTGCGTAAGATTAGGTTTAAATTTTAAATATGGCGCCGAAAGGTTTTGTTGGGTTATGTCAGACCCGCCAAGAATGCAAGGCTGATGTAAGCGTGATGCGTAAGATTAAGAAAGGGACGCTCCGATGGTTTGGGCACGTAGAGCGAATGAACGAGGAAAGGAGTGTAAGGAGAATATATGACGCAAATGTGAATGGTAGAACAAGTCGTGGACGCCCAAGAAAGACATGGCACGACCAAGTGAATCAGATACTTGAGTCGGGCCATGTCAAGAGTCAGAATAATAGAAGAGCATTATAGACATATGAATATTACTAGACCAGAACAGAAAGGTGAGGGGCAGAAACCAACTACATGGGGACGAAGAGCGGGAAGATGACTATGGTGATATGTGATTCGTCGATAACTCAATCTGACAGTATATAGGCATCTCGCATTATAAAATCATCATTTAAGTCTTAAAAATAAACTTTGCTTTTGAATGAATAGACCTTTTTTACATGGGAGCGTGAATTGCTCGCCGCGTCATGAACAAATTTGATAAGTCCAAATATGGCAAAGTAAGGTCACCTATTTTCGCCTATTTAATATTTTGTTTCCGTATTTAGTTAAGACATTTTTACAAATGTTTCATAATTTACTTAACCCAGTCAACAGCGAAGGGCAAACGCCATGTATCTCGAGTTATAGTATATGTTACAAAAACGATCATATTATGTGATCTGAATTAGCTTAAAATAAAGTAAAATAATGCTTGACTATGGAATGTAATACGACAATGGGGTTCATTCTCTTTTTCACTTCTATTTTTACACGTTTTCAAAACACAAGCCACTAATTTTTACGTGTTATTTCGTAAAATGCACCGATGAGTGCTCGACGCTGGATCGCAGAAAAATGATGACGTCACATTTTTTAGATTAATGCGAAGCCATACTCGATCCCAGCAGGTTCCAATGGAATGGTTCCGATAGGAGTGGGAAATAATACGCTTTTATCACTTAGGGCAGGTCTAGTAATATTCATATGTCTATGAAGAGCATGCATGATACGTTGTATGAACGTAAAAAAGGCAAGGAATGTGTGCCAAGACCGAGTTCTTTGGCGGTCCGTCCTCTCTGCCTACCCTTTCGGGGAAACGGCGTGATTTTTTTAAATTTTTTACGTGAATACCTCACAAGAGTCCCAACTGCTCCCGTCTGAAGCCAGTGAGACTATGGCATCCCCAATTGGGGTATGTTGTGAGGCTGAGGGTAGTGGGGAGGGGAAGGAGATAGGGAAGAGGAAGGTGGGGAAGTACCTGGCTATTCAGATCTGGTCACCAAACATGGCTAATGCCGTTTCAAGCAACGTTTCAATTCTGAATGGTGGTCTTACACCAGGGCGATACAGAGAATATCTTCCACTCTGGAACGTGCCGCAAATATACTATTTATTATTTTATATGAATAAATTGTGAAATAACACAAATTAATCAAATAAAATTTATTTGCCACGCCGGGATTCGATCCCGCGACCTTCGGTGCGCGAGTCAAGCGTCTTACCGCTGCGCCACGCCGGCCGTCAATTTGTGATGTTTAGTTAGTTAGTTTAGGTTAAGTTATGTCAGGATAGGTTAGGTTAGGTTTTGATGGGTTAGGTTAGGTTAGGTTAGGTTAGGAAATTTGAAAAGTGGGGGATATTTTCTCGGGGGTTGTTTTGTCCCTGGAAAATTTTCTCGGGGATATTTTGTCGGGGATATTTTGTCGCGGGATGAAAAGTCACGGAACCCCTACTTTGTGTATTTTGAAATGAAATGATACATATCGGATTCTGTGGAATTATCAAGGAAAATACTTTTAATATGCGTGTTTATTATTTAATCGACCGAAATCTATTAGGACTATAGCATCCTTTATCGCTCAGGCTAATTTTTTCGCTTTTGGGAACAACTCACATAGGTCTCGTAGAGATCGTTGTGTCTTCCTTACTATAATGGTAAGAAATATGATCTAATCGACGTTAGAAAGAGAAAACTCCAAGCTTTATATTCTAATCTAAAAAAATATCACAAAATAATAAACACTTATACCTGGAAAATGTATACCATCATGAAACCAAAGTTACCGAACGCAAATTGAAAATGAATGAAGAATTTTTTAAATGAATTATTTTTACATGAAACGACAAAAAACGAGGTGACGATAACGTTAATAATACATTTGTTTAATGAAATATGAATGTGTGTGTTTGTATTTCTTTAAGTTATCAGTAATTTTGATTTTTAACTATTTTTGTGTGTGAATTCAAAATTTTTATGATCAAAAATGTATGTTTTTTAGAATTATAAAATTTGGGTCCCACCCAGGCGTCGCGTGTTCGATTCTTAGACTAGCTAAGTCCGCCATCACGACATAAGCACATTTTCCGCTTACTGTGGTGGTAGTAGGAGATTTTCAGATATTGCCAGGTTATTCGTAACTGGGAATGTTTGTCTACTAAAAGAAATAATAATATTTGAAAAATCGAAATCATGACAGTTGACATGGAATTTTGCCACGTGTTTTTTCACAGATAAAATTAACATATTTGGAAGTGATGAAAAGACAAGCTAGAAGAATATTATGATAGGAATAGATAAGCCTACGAAGCGAATACGCTAGGTACGTTTTTAATGTTCAAAGTAGGTATCTAATTTAAATTCCAGGGGTTCCATGAAAACTCAGAATCATGAAATTTTAACACCCCTATGAAAAGCCATAAAAGGTTATGAAAAAAATTAAAAATAGTACTTAATCAAACCTAATGTAACCTATCTAACCATTTGCTTTTATATTTTTTCAACGCTTTTAATGACTTTTCAAAGGAGGTGTAGAAGTTGCATGATTCTGAATTTTCCGATCACCAATTCGAGGCTAGTGTGGAGGGCTACTGGCAGATCCACGGTGGATTTCTTGACACACTAGGGGTTAATTAAGGGAACGTCGTAAGTTTAAAGAAAGTAGGGAAGGAAGTAACAATTAATTCAAGCTAAGATTCGAGATTTCTAATAATAAAATGGCCATAAACAGCGAACCGATAAAAATTTATGTAAGTCCAAAGAACCAAAGCAACTTTTCAAATTAAGTATACTTAGAAAACAATGACGATGCTGTTGATTGTTGATGTTTTCAATTTTCATATACATGAAAACAATAATTTCAAAATAGACGTTTATAAAAAACGGTGACGATGATTCGATGTATAAAATTACGACGAATTCGAATCGGATGTATATAAAATAACAACGAATTCCTCAGTATTGATATACTAAAAAACAACTACGACAGCGAAATGGATGACTTGTCTGAAAAAAAAACACGGCGACAATATGGATTGCTTTATAAAAATAATGCCGACGCGCGACGCGACGATTTGGATGCCTAAAAATAGTACGATGAATTTATTTGGGACTGAACTAAAATATCTTCGCAAAATTTTAATCAAAATCACACTGTCTCCGAACCTAATTGCTTGTATTCATGAAAATTTCAGTTTGTCGTGGTGTCATTTATTGATATTTCAATTTTTGCTCTGTGCGAATATCGCACTAGCGTTTCTATTATTTTCAACAGTGTTTTTTATAGGAGCCCCTGTGAAAAATAATTTCCCTCAGGGCTTATGTCATCTTAGGGGATGCTGTGTGGAAGGTTTTTTTTTAAGGAAAGGAAGTTCTGGGAAGGAACAAGGTATGAGGGATGGGTAGGAATCTGGGGGTCAGTGTGTCCGGGAGTGACGAGCGTGTGAATGTCGAAAGGTCCTCCTTAAACCCCGGTAGTAAGCGTTAAAAGGAAAAAGAAGGGGAGATATGTAAATACGAATGTTAGAGGGAGGGTGCAATTATAAACGACAATATAAAGCGAAAATTGTAAAAATGTTTAGTAAAACACGATTCGTTTAAAATACAGCAATAATCTCGTGGGAAATTTCTTAAATAGCATTTAAAGAAACACTGCGATTTTTTTTCATACATATAACTTGAAAAATAACTGAAAAAACGTGTTTATAATAATTTTTGGAGCTTCCTTTGCGATTTATTTCTATTGAGAAAATTTCATATAATTACCGTTTCGGCGTGGCAATTGCACATTTATCATAAGAAATAATTTTTTTTTTATGAAACTTTAAGTGTTCAAGAGAAATACGTCATAAAATGTAGTAATTCGGAATGCCGCGGCTTAGTCACTAATCAGCCTTACCCTATGCGGCCCGCCACGCAGTAGGTAGATAAAGACGTTAAAATGTTATGTGTGGTCGGTCTTGCTGTATGGTTGTGAAACATGGACCTTAATAATTAATACCATGAACAGGTTAGAGGCTTTCGAAATGTGGCTTCACCGGAGAATGCTCAAGGTCCCATGGACCGACATGATCACCAACACAGAAATTCTCAGGCGGGCTAGAGCAGATAGAGAACTGCTTACATTAATTAAAATCAAGAAAATTTCATATCTGGGTCATATACTTCGAGGGGAGAAGTATCACTTGCTCCATTTAATATTGAAAGGCAAGATAGAGGGTCGCCGAGGGCCTGGTAGGAGACAAATGTCTTGGCTGCGAAATATACGAGAGTGGACCGGCATTAGAAGTATGGAGGAACTATTCCGGGCAGCGCAAGACAGAGAGACCTTTTCAAGAGTGATCGCCAATATCGGGGGGACCTGATAGGGCACACAAAGAAGAAGAGCAGAACAAATGAACAAGCGAAATAAAACGCTTTAAAGTTAAAACAATTTGAAGCAACGTTTTCACTCTGCATGGTGGTCTTTCACAAGGGCGTTACTAAGAGAATCTACCATTCATGGCATGACACTTAAACATTATCAACTGGAACGCTTTTTGCCACAATATGGCACTATTTAAAATTAAGTATAAGTTTACGATTTTATATTTTTTTTTTATAAATCCTACGAATGTGTGAAACATACAAAATATAGTTGAATTCATTGGCTACATAGAACTATAGCCAGTTTGTATGTCTCCATATTAAAATTTGCAGGTATGATTTTTTTAATGTTAGCGGAAAATATTCAAAATGATCAAAACATCTCGAGCAATCGGAGAAAAAAGTTTTAAATTGCGCTGTCGCTCCAGTGGTTATTTAAAAATCAAAATTTACGTTCGATTATTCGAAGAATTTAATTTTACTACAATAAAAATCTCGGTCGTGCAAATTCTTCGGTAGGTACTTCTGAACAAAATAGATGAAATTCTTTGCTCTGCGAATTACTCGGAAATAAGTTTAATGGCCTATTTATTTTTATTTACAAATAAATATTACACAAATAAAACTGTATTGCGTCTGAAGCAATTGTCCCAAGAATGTAAATACTCGTGTAGTATTTGGGTCACCCGCGAAAAGTCGCACCGCCACCGCGTGTTTCTAGTATGACTCAATTTTCATTTATTTCTGGACCGCGATTTTTTTCATTAGTTGCGGACGATCGCATAAAAAAATGATTTGTTCGCACCACATTGCAGGATAATATAGATTTGACACTCATCCAAAAACAATAGAGATTGTACAAAAAATTCTAAACCACTAAAGAATGTGCTGGTAATTATATCTTTAGTATACCTACCTAAGCAAATAATATAATGTGCGTTTGTCTCAAATAAAGAAGTGAACACGCTAATAGAAAATACTTTTTATAAACTTATAAAACTAACTATTGAATATTTAGGGACGCTATTGTATCGCAGAAATTCACGTGTGATAAAGTAATCAACTGGCCATTAAAAAAAATTAAAGTTGAAAGGTTCTCGTTAAACTCCGATTCTAAATGGGTTTCAGCTTTTGAATAAATTGTGATCACCGAAGAGTACAACTTTTTTTTTTGACATTAGCTCCAAAAAGAAGGCCGTGAGGAACATAATTCCCCTCAGGGCCTATGTGATCTTTGGGGATGCTGTGTGAAAAGATAATGAGGGGTGGGCAGAAATCTGGGGGTCAGTGAGTCCAGGAGTGACGGACGTATGAATCCATCCCTCCGACTGCGGTGCAAGGCGATGTTCCGAGAGAGTACGGCTGGAGAAGTAAAGGGACACCTCAGCTGCCCTTAACCATTCTCAACCGATCCGCCAAGACCCGAAAAAACCTCACCCAATGAACCCGGGAACCCCTGTTAAGTCACCAAACAAAGTCGCGAAACAACTGGGGCTTTCAAGTTCTGGAAAAGTTTTATTCAAGTTATTTTGCTGTTATTATTTTATTGTAGGCCAGTTGTTTCACAGTACTGAAATATTAACGGAACTTGAATAGAACATTCACAGAACTTGAGAAGTGAACATTGAAAATTCTATTGATCTTGTGAAACAACTGCCTCTCGTTTGACCGATTAACATATTTAAAATCGCAACAAATCAACGAACAGCATTATTTTGTATTGTTTGATATTAATTTGAACTTTTCCCATTAAACGTTGATTCTAGGCCGGACAGCGGTTTATCAAATTTTGCGGTTTGCTAATCTGTTGACTAGGCCATCAAGCATAACGGCCAAAAAATAACCAAACGCTAACAGGACAAAAATTGCGGTTAACGGGGACCATGAAAATATAAAAATATTTAAAATGGCACTGAGTAAAATGCGACGGTCGGTCAAACAACTTTTTTTATGTGAATACATCACAAGAGTCCCGACAGCTCCCGTCTGGAGCCAATAAAATTATGGCATCCGCAATTGGGGTATGTTGTGAGAATTTGGGTAATGTAATGTGGGGAGGGGAAGGAGATAAGAAATAGAGAGGTAGGTAAGAACCTGGCTATTCAGATCTGGTCACCAAACTCGGCTAAAACCATTTCAAGCAACGTTTCAATTCTGAATGGTGGTCTTACACCAGGGCAATACTGAGAGTATTTTCCACTCTGGAACGTGCAGCAAATATACTATGCATATATATTTTTAAATGAATTAATTGTGAAATAACACAAATTAATCAAATAAAATTGATTTGCCCACGACGGGATTTGATCCCGCGACACTCGGATTGCGGTCAAGAGCCTTACCCCTCATCCACGCCGATAACAGGTTAAGTTCATACGTAGGTGGTACTCCTTTAATAATCGATTTATGTACAAAATATTAAATTATTCAATTTTCATCTAAGAAAATAAATATAACATTTTAATATTATGTTCCAAGCAATTAAACATCATAACAATACAATATATTTTTTAAGAAAATCATAAAGAACTTTTTTAAAGCTATGCTCATTTAAAAATATTTTTTATCTTTTATATTATTGACACGTGTCAGCGAGACGAATTCGAGAAATTTAACTATATATATTTAAAAAAACTTTATTTTGCAAAAAACGGGCTAACTGTTCCGCTTCAATGCTTTAGGTGCTCAATACCCAATAATATCCAACAAACCTTTTAATTTTTTTCGTTTTAGGCAATAATATGAATTGGAAATATTTCTCTGAGAATTAAAAAAAAGAAGTAGGTACAAACTCAATAAAAGATGTAAAATTTTCTGAATGTTTTGAAGGTGCCTTATGCTAATAATAATAATTATAATATAATAATAATAATATTACGAAAGATTTTTTTAAATATTTATATTGAGGGATCAGTAGGATTTATCGGACCAGTTAGGATTTCATCAGAGCCGAACCCTCTGATATGAAAATATCTGGAGTCGGTGAAATATTTTCCCATTATGTTTCTGGTGGATTGACGTATTGTTCTTGTATTGTTTTATTCTTATATAGTGCACTTACATTGCGTTAATTTACTAGATATTCATTTGTGGAAAAGTATGTGGAAGGGTTTAGTCTTTCATTTGGGAAAGATTCAACCCGGACATAAACTCTGGAGCACCGTAATAAATATTGTTCACGGAATGTGTATTTCTATCAAATATTTTCTGAGCATTTTATTGTATTGCCTTGTTATTTAAAACCTTTAAATTTTCAAAAATAGTTTATGGTTTTTCAATAGACACAACTAAGATATGGCTTTTGCAAGAAAAAAAATGTAACAGAAAATCATATTGTATTTGAATGTATGTAATGTATTCCACTTGTTTATTTAGCAGACAGGACAGGTATCAAATGTAAGATGAAATTCAATAACTTATTTTTTTACATTAGCTCCACACAGGAGGAATATGATATGGCTCACGGCCTATGTTATCTTAGGGGATGCTTTGTGAAGAGTCCTAAGTCACCAAAAGTACCACTTGGGGTGACCTACGACAAATGACAGGTGTTGATTATCCAGTAAATGGTTCCCGGGGCGGCGGTACTCATTCCTGCCTCCCAAATTTTACACATATTTAGGGATAAAATAATGTTTTCTATGTTTTCCGTATTTTTAATTTATGGGAAAAAAATAATTTTGAAACTCGGGTAACGCCATATTCGAAATATTATAACAGAAAATTTTTAAATTCACGTTTAAGATCCCGCATCCGACAAAATATAACATTACTTCCCTTGAGCACTTGTTTTACTGTAGTTTTTAAGCTCTAAAAAATTATTTTTTGAAGACAATCTATTAGGTCCTTACATATGAAATTGGCGTTTTGTATGGGAGTAACTTTGTATGGGAGCTTATGGGAGTCTTGTATGGGAAGCTTTTTCACCTTCCCAATTTGCTTCAAGTGGATTAAAACAGTTTTATCACTAACACCGCAGCCTGCAGCTAACTCGGATGTGGTTTGCGATGGATCCGCTTCCACAATAGCCTTCAATTCTTCATTATCAACTTTGGTCTCCGGCCGTCCATGGGGCTTGTTCTGCAGGTCGAAATTTCCAGAACGAAAACGTTGGAACCAAAAACGCACTGTGTTTTCTTTTGCGGCACCGTCGCCATACACATAATTAATCCTTCGAGCCGTTTCTGCAGCGCTGGTGCCACGGTGGAACTCGTACTCGCAAAAACGCGATTTTTCAAGTTTTCCATTTTAACTAGGTGACGCAAAGAAAAAAAAAACAATTAAGGAAAAAACAACTGAATTATAATTTTCGAAACACAAATACATGTGTATGTATAAATTTGAATTTGGAATTCCTAACCAAAGAGAAGATATTTGAGATCAAAGTTGCCAGTACGGCAAAAGGCCAATTTCATATGTAAGGACCCAATATATTTAAAAACACACAAACACGTTACTTTTTAAATTAATCTCTATTTAAATAAAAAACGCAATAAAAGATAATCTCTCTTTTAAAAATATGTAAACGAATTAATTTTGAATATAATCTAATACCGAGTTGAAAATTTTATTATATTATGAAACTAGCTGTACCCGACATGCGCTGCAATGCCATTCAAAGAAATAAATTGTTTCTCCCTGCATGTCCATTCCCATGCATCCCCGTTCCCCTCTTGGGTTTCCCTTTCACCTTCCCCGCCTTCCCTCTCCCTCGTCGTCCTTCCCGCGAACCCCACTTCCTTCGCTACCCTCCCCCTCTTGCCTTCCCTCCCTGTCGATAAAATATATGAAATACATATATTTTTAAAACACTCGCGCACCACCTATTTTTATTATAAAATTTCATAACGCCAGAGCTTACTATTATATATATAGAAACACTCTTCTGATGCAATGTTCTGAAAAAATTTACAGTCAATCAATCGATTATTTTTCGAGATTTGCGGACTTAAAACACAGGGAACCTAAGCTTTTACATACATACATTCCCTCGATAGAAAATTATAAAAAAAACACCTATGTTTCTGTAATTTTTTAACTTGCCGTAGGTATTTAAAATTAACAGTGTTTATTTAAATGCTACTACTTATCTCAGATGTCGAGAGGTTTTTGCACCATTTTAAATAAGTCGGATTTTATAAAATAAATATTTTCACAACAGTCGCTAACAACCATTATTGATAGTATCTAGTTATTTTTTTAATTACTAAAGCGCTCCCTAATATCACTCGTATTTACATATCACCATTTCTAAAGCATCTTCAGTATTTAAAAAAATACTGATTTTGTATTTATCACCGGACTGGGCCCATAACCTAATAAAACAGCAGAGGCGGTTTGCAATAGACTGACGTTTATTATAAGTATACAGTAACATTGTAGATGGCGTTAGTAGTAAAATATCATATTTTGTTATTTATTCTAACATTCTTATTTTTAAACGCGGATAACGGAGCATAAATTTTTTGTGACATTTGGAATCCCAGTGGAATTTCGGATTGGAATTAATAAAAAAAATGTATGGAAAATAAAATCATGATTTAAGTAAATTGAAAATTTACCTCAGTTTAACATACTAATGTTTTGGTACGCCAATATAGCTCAAACCTGACAGAAGAATTAAAATGACTACCCAGAAGATATTAAAAGTGTCTGCGGTGTTTTATACCCAGAAAAACTTTAGCTTTGTAAAGGTCTCACTGTGAAAATTATATGGAAATGATTCATGATGAGAAGCAGCTAAAAAGTTCCAGGAATAAATTTTCATTTTTACATTTAAAATTGTGTGTAAGGTTTTTGAATAGGATCTCGTATGAAAAATGCTGCCCTAATGCTGGGTTCTTTTTAAATTGACATTGTAACGGTGGAAATTAAAGAACGTGCACAATTATTTTACGGAAAACACAATTAGTCTTTATTTGGAGTAGGAGCAATCAAGTATGCAAGTATGCCACAGTTCAGAAATAGTAAAACAGTACAAAACTATATAACTTTATGGGTACTTTAACAATAAACATCCCGCATGAAAGTAATTTTTCCATCAACCGCTCGTTAAACCTTTTAACAATAGGGTTACGAGTATTCATTTACTCTGGGTTAGCTGAAAGTATTTCAGACCTGCCAGAGATTTTTCCTTGAAGATGCGCGGGTAGAACTGGGAGGCAACTTAACTTTCTAGAGTTAAAATAAGAACTGTTATCGGTTAGCTTTGCTCTGGGTTAGCTGAAAGTATTTCAGATCTAGAGATTTTTACTTGAAGATGCGTGGGTAGGACCGGGAGGCAATTTAGCTTTCTAAAGTTAAGAGTTTTTATCGACCACACCATCGGTGACATCTGTGGCACCTAATCAATACTGGAATGATGATTATTCGAGATTGAATATTTATCAACAAACGATAGAAAATAATTAGATTTGCTATAACACATTATTATTATTTGAAATAAAAGTTATAAATAAGTTTAAAGTATTTTTTATTTTATTTCAGGATCCAGAATAACATTTCTGGAAAGACGATTACATGAAAGCAAACAGCACTAATTTTGCGCGAATGATAATTGTCATTGACTTAGAGTAACCAAGTGTTATAACCAGACCGTTTGGAATTTCATCAGTCTGTAATTTTTTTTGTGTTCCGTATCCGTTTTCGAAAATCTGCTGCATCCACTTTGTTATTCAAGTCTCACATGAGAGGTTTGCTCTCATAATAAACGTGGACTCGGCCTGTTTCACCATTTCGCTTCAAAATATATCGATAGCCGAAATTTAAAATGCTAAAAAGGACGATAAAACCAAAAAAACTTAAATAGGTAGTTTTTCTCCGTTTTTTTCTCTTTCGATCTATGTCGCCGAAATATTTCTGAGAAAACAAGTGCGTCCTTTACGACGTGTACTTTAAGGAGATTTTTATTCTAATGAAATTACTTTATCAGTTGAAACGCAGTACATCATTCTAACTAATATCACTTATAAAAATGCGTTAATTTCTCCGCACGCGTGGTAACTAAAGAAGTTATTTAGATCAAATAACACAAAGCTACTTGGAAACTCTTCAAGTAACGCTGGATATGACCGCACCAATCAGTCTGTTTATTATACAGACTTCACTAAAGTAACATTTAACTATTAGGTACTTGCTATCTACACATAATCGATGGAACAAGAACCAAAAAATAATATCTCGAATTTAGGTAAGTGCCACGATTTTCAGTATTTAATGGCGATGACCATCTGATATTATGTTGCAAATTAATCCTAACCTAATCTAAATCACCGTAACCTAATGTAACCAAACTTAACATAACCTAACCTAATCCATCATAACCTAAATTAACTTAACCTAACCAAACTAACATAACCCAACCTAATCATCCTACGGTTCATACAATATCATCTAATGCTTATTCTTGACATAATCCCACTTTGATTTAATTGATCAAAGTTTAAGAACGCATTATTTCACAGAATTTGGACAACTCATCAAATTTTAAAGTATTTTATAAGTTCTGTGAAAGTTCTTTTAAGTTATGTTATTATTTCAGCTATGCGAATATGGTTAATAATTATATAATAATAGAACTGGAATATAACCTTTACAGAACTTGAAAATTAACTTAATATTTAAACAATTCATCAAATTTCAAATTCAACATTTCAGTTCTCTCAAAGTTCTGTTCATATTCTTTACGGGCCGGTTGTTTCACATTATTTGACTAGGACTTTCACAGAACTTGATTATTAACTTTGATATTTGTGAATCGTTCAAGTTCTGTGAAACAACCCGTTCTAAGTCATTTCGTGACGTCCCATTATTTTTCGTCCACCAACGAGTTATATTTTCTTCTTATAGTTTCTCTGTCCTTTATTGTTTAAGAATCTTTTTTTTAAGAAAGGCAAAGATTCCCGGGTTACGAATAACCCGACATTATTTGAAAATATACTACCGCCAGTAACAGTAAGCCGAAAATGTTGCTTGAGTTGTGAATGAGGACTTGCCAGCCGACGAATCGAAAACGGGAAGCCTGGGTGGGATCCAAACGCGATGCCCACTCTACCACTGATTAGTCCCTTGTCCCTTTTTGAAATTCTTAGGTCCCTTATCCCTTTTTGAAATCCCATAACACCGTAAGTGCATTAATTCCAACCCCATTCGTTACACGATCACCACTTTTCCTCTGCCAGTTTCATGCCTCTTCGCCTCAGATACTTTAGGTTTCGACATCAGACCTACATTGTAGAGTGCTAGCCGCTGCTTTGATTACTTTTAATTGGCTACTGGATCCAGTCCTTAATTAGTCGAATTTCTTGTCATAGTGTCAATATCCTTATCAGTCTTCTTGTCACTCGGTAATAGGGTTTGCACATCTCGCAACTTTTTCAAATCCCGTGGGATTGCGGGATAGAATTGAAGTCCCACGGAATCCTGCGGGATTAGCGAGATTTCTATTAAGAAATATTAAATTTAAATATGGTCAACATTTCACATTATTATTTGATATCAGTCATCTATGGCAGTAGTAATATTATACAAATATTTAGAAAAATTAAAATTAATAAAAAATAAGACCGTAATAAATGTAAAATATAACTATCACTGACAGGACTCCACATAGTCATTTGAGATCAATTAACTTTGGTCTGATAAAATTATTTAAAAAATAAATTAACACGTAACTTTATGAGTATTTTTAGAAGACCACGGTAAAACGGTATCTCTGCTTCCATACTAGTTGGTGGGTTTGTTATAAGTCCCTGTGAAACTTCTCTTTCTTCAAAATCAATTCCAGGTCTTGAAGATCGCGAGTTGGAGATGCGGCTCCATCCTCTCTTCTTAACAAAAAGTTCAGCCCATTTCATTGTCAAAGATTGACCACCGCTTTCTATTTTATACTAGCTGGTTCCCGGTATGCGTTGCTATGCCGTTTAATAAAGAAATTGTTTCTCCCTGCGTGTCCTTTCTCATTCGTCCCGTTCCCCTTCCGCCTCCACCTTCCCTCTCCTCATTCCAACCCCTACCCGAGTTCCCCTCCCCCCTCCCCCCTTCCCCCTCCCCCCTTCCCCCTCCCACATCCCGCATTCCATACATTCAGTCCCGTTACATTCAGTTTTCAAACAGCTCGATTTCGACCCATTACAATTTTTTTATACAAATTTCATTACGCCAGAGCTCACCAGTAGTTCTATACAAACCTTGTCCTGATAATAACGAACATTAAAAATATATGTATCCCATTTGGTGCAGACGTTCGGAAGTTATGCGCATTCATACAGATCAGCGATTCATTTTTATTTATATACTAGCTGGGTTACCCGGCTTCGCTCAGGACAATAAGATAGTGTTCTGGAATGTTGCACAATGATGTTCCCGATTTCCTATTCCTGATCATTCCACGACATACTCCGCCACTCCTTCCACAACTTTCTACAGCTCTATGGAACCTTCTAGAACTTTCCGGAAGACTGTTCTAGAAATTTCAAGAGGGTGAAATTTTCAGCCCTTATATCTTTAAAAGCACGGCCTTTAGGTAAAAACGGATACCCTTATTCCCTAGGGGGGATAGAGATCTACCACACCATATAACTCCCTTGATCGAACCGGGACTCGTTTCTGAGTTTTTGCGAGCTGCACGTTTTTTTGGACTTTCTTTTATAATACATGCCATATTCAAATAAATAAAATGTTAATCCCTACATGTCCTTTCCCGTGCGTTCCCCTCCAGCGTTCCACTTCCACCTTCCCCGCCACCGCTCTCCCGCTCCCCCGTCCCGCAAACCCCCCTGGCACTGCATTTCTTGACTCCTCTCCCGCGCGGCCCGTAGCCGAAACTTTTTTCTAATACTAACATTTTTAAACTCGTGATATCTTTCTAATTAAATATCCGAATTGAAAAATTCAAAAAGTTAAATAAAGGTATTGAAGCTGTCTTGAATATGAAGTAATTTATTTTGATAAGGATTAAAACCAAGATACAAATAAAGAGCCTTTTCAAGCGGCGACATATTAATTAAAATTTTAAAATAAAAGAATACTTATTGTGGCATAACCATAATAGTTAAACATATGCTGTCGCGACCTTTTTTGTAAATAATGATGTGTTCTATAAAGTCGTAGTACATTATTTTATTCTATCATCAATAGTTTTCGCAGCGCACGCGATTTAAATAATATTTTAGGTAATTTTTTTACACCCTGGGTTACATTATTGAAGTTTTAGTAAGGATGCGTATTTTTATAAAAAATATAATATAGCCTATGTCACCCAGGGATAGTGTAGCTTCCCAACAGCGAAAGAATTTTTCAAATCGGTTCAGTAGTTTCGGAGCCTATTCGATGCAAACAAACACACAAACAAACAAACAAACAAATATTACCTCTTTATATAGTGTGTTAGATGTTAGATAGATAGATAGATAGAAGATAAAGAGCATGTCAATTTAATATAAATCTGGGGGATCAAATATCGATGATTGCGGGATGCGGGATTGCAAACCCTGAACGTGCCCTGCAAAACCGAATACGCAAACTGTCAAATGATAGTAATATGCAAAAACCGATGCATATTTACTATGTACCTAGATTTTAATTAATATATCTAAGCTAAACGTTTAAGAAATGCTAATCAGAAATGTGACTGGTTTTTGATTTGAACTGTATATTATTTATGTGTAGTAATGCCTACAAAATACATAAATAATTAATGTTTATCTTTAAAATTAAGACATTTAATACGTTTTCAGGTTGATAAACTTTTAATATACAGTTTATAAAACAGAAAGCACCACCATAAAGATTAAAACAATATTTTTTTCTTATGTAACTAACTATTTAATATTATATCTGTGGAAAGCAATTATTTCCCATATTTTATTTGGTCTCTTAATTTTCAGAATATCTATTTAAAATCGGTTTTAAGTGTCGGGTTGTTTAAAAATACAAATTGTGACAACCAAGCTGTAAGTCAGTTAATTTAATTTAAGGTAAACGCCACTGGGGGAGTAATATTATACAAGAAGAACAACCCTGAATAGATCATCAAGGAAAACGTATTTAATTATTTATAGGTTAAGCTGTCAGAATAAAGTCCACTTGGGGTGAAATATCACTTAAATCAGCTAAATCTTAGCTTAAATATATAAAGCAGATAATCTGTGTGCTGGGGCAGCTAAGGCTCTTGAACGGTGAGCTCTGACGACATGAAAATTGTACAGCGTTTCTGCGAACAATTATTTTCTCCCCATTTAAATACTGCACGATGTTATATTTGGCTAATGAAGGAAACTTGAACATGCTAGTACTTTAATTTTTTTTTCATTGGCTCTACATGAGGAAAATAATTTCCCTCAGGGACTATGTCATCTTTGGGGATGCGTTTGGAGGGTTTTTTTAAGGAAATTATATAAATTATATAAATTATATAACAATATAGACACCTCGTGAACAAGTGTAGTACTGCTTACATTGCTCTTGTAGTTTTTCATTGTTTCTAACTCAAAACATCATTTCACATCGTAAAATTAGTTAAATCGAGTGCGGGACTGTGGATTGTCCATCATCAACTGTTATCTCCGTGTGATTACTCTTATTTTAAGTGAAAAACTCTAATTTGTATATTCAGTGTCAAACTTTCAAGTGTCAACACTTTTTTCGTTATCGCAATTTTATAACAAAATCTTGATTTCTAAGCCTTGAATAACTTTTGAATAGTTTCATCATCAACCCTAATGTTGATTATAAGTGATATTTCGTTCTTTCTCAGCATATTTAAGCGTTTAAACGCATAAAAAGTGCAACTGTCATCCTAGGATAACCATAGACAATTAAAACTCCCACATAGATCTTTAAAACCATAGAAGTATATATTTTATAGATAGTGAACAATACTGTCGTGCATAGATAAACCATAGAAGGACTGCATAGATAAACCGTAGAAGGACTCTAATATCTAACTGATTAATTAATTAATAAATGGACTCACAGGGATTCATCAGTATGGCGAGAGACGCGGTTGAGGCTTTAACTGAATTAATAATAGACCCAAGTAGCAAACTCAACAAGGATCAAATTGCGAAAATGATTCCGAAAATCAACGCTATTCTTGGAACCATTGCGCAAATGGCTGCAAAAATGGCAGCACTCGAGGGTGAGTTAATAGCAATCAAAACATTAACCTCCAAACCTAACTCACTAGAAACTACATGTGAAGCAGCCGATGAACTTGAAGAGAGAAAGATAAGAGCAAACAATCTTATAATTATAAACGTTCCCGAGAGCTTAAAACTGAACCTAATAGAAAAAATCGAGGATGACAATTTACAAATAACAAATATTTTAAAGAAAATAGATAACAACATAGAACCAAACTCAATCAACACCTTCCGTCTGGGGGCAGTGAGGCCTGATAAATCGAGGCCCATTAAAGTTGTCTTAAGAAACTCGACTGAAGCAATGACTATCCTCCGGAAAAAAAACTTTTACCTGAACAACTCCCCCGTCAAAATTTTTTCCGACCAAACACCAAATCAAAGAAAATACTTGTTGGACCTACGTCATACAATGGAAAGTCGGATTCAAGGAGGTGAAGTCGGGCTAACCATTAAATATATCAACAGCAAGCCGACAATAGTTAAGTCAACTCCAAAAAACTCAAAAACATCAATGGATACGGCCAAAACATCCGGGGCTGCCGCACCAAACTCTTAGAGTTGCAAACTAGCATTCCATTATTTCAAAACATCGATGTATTTCTTCTAACCGAAACCTGGCTTGATCCTGATATTCATACCGAGGAACTTGGATTTACATCTTACAACACCTACCGCCTTGACAGAAATCCAGCCACCAGTAATAAAACCAGAGGAGGAGGAGTTCTCATATCTGTTACAAAATCACTGCCATCCACTCTACTAATATGCAAACATCTAGATGTGGAACAGGTATTCGTGTTACTAAAAACTAAATCAGGCAAAATTATACTGGGATGTGTCTACATTCCTCCTGGATCCAACATCACAGTCTACAGAAACCACATTGACGACCTCGAAACCTTTAAAAATAAATACCCTGATGCCAGAACAATTCTATTTGGTGATTATAATATCCCTAGCATTGACTGGATAAATAAGAACTCTTATAACAACTTAAGTCTGCCAGAAAATGCTCGCGAAATAATAGACATGACGAACTTACTCTCTCTACATCAAGTCAATCAAGTCTACAATACATATAATCGACTGTTGGATTTAGTATTCTGTAGTGACCTCTCAATTCACATAGTTAAATCAGTTGATGAGCTTCTCCCCCTAGACTGCCACCACCCTGCTCTAAGCATAACCATTACGACAAATAACTCACCAGACGACGCAACTATTCTGCCTAACCTTACTTATAACTTTTCCAAAGCTGACTACCCAAACATGAATCAATATCTTGCAAATGAAGACTGGTCATTCCTTCACCACAACAATGACATTAACCAGAATCTTGAATTATTTTATGCAATTATTAACAGGGCCATCGAAAACTATGTACCTCTTTCACACTTCAAAGAACCAAAATTCCCGAAATGGTTCACTGGCGAGCTAATTAACCTAGTTATCTGTAAAAAAATTGCACACAAAAACTTTAAAGAATCAAACTCCCCTAATGACTATAAGATATTTCACAATTATAGAAATCAATGTAAAAAACTGTCAAAAAAATCGTACTATAATTATATAAATGGAATTGAAAAATCTATACCCTCTAATATAAAAAACTTTTTCACACATGTTAACTCCCTTAGAAAAAATAAGCAAGGTTTACCCATCTCAATGCACTTTAATGATAAGAGTAGTACTGATATGAAAGTAAAAGTTAACTATTTTGCTGATTACTTCAAAAGCGTCTACGACGAAGATATCCCAGTCAATTATGTACCACCTCCTTCCCTTCATGGGGGCATACATATCCCTGCTGTACACATCAATATAAACGACGTTAAAACAAAAATTAAATCTTTAGACAAAAACAAGAAGGCCGGACCTGACAATGTGCATCCCAATATCCTTATTAATTGCATTGCTTCACTGGCGGAGCCGATTTGTATATTGTTTAACCAGTCCCTCGACACAGGTTGCTTCCCTGACATTTGGAAACGTTCTTATCTAACACCTGTATTCAAAAAGGGTAATAAAAGTGATATCACCAACTATAGACCAATATGTAAGCTATCTGTAATCCCGAAACTCTTTGAAAAACTATTACTTGATCAAATTTCCCCATGTATTAACCATCTCATTGTTCCGAATCAACATGGATTTTTTTCAGGCAGATCAACTCTAACTAATCTTTCGTTATATGAAAATTATATATCAAACGCATTAGCTAACAGAACTCAAGTCGATTCCATATATACAGATTTTATCAAGGCCTTCGACAAAGTATGCCATAAAATTCTACTGGCTAAGCTACGTAATCTAGGTATTGATGGAAAACTTTTAGACTGGTTTGCAAGCTATCTATCTGATAGGGTACTACTTGTAAAAATTAATTTGTTACTTTCCAATCAATTTGTAGCTACCAGTGGTGTACCACAAGGGTCTCATTTAGGCCCAGTTTTATTTTTACTGTTTATAAACGATATTATTGATATATTCGATAAAGATGTAAATGTGTTGCTTTTTGCAGATGATTTGAAAATATTTAAAATAATTAAAACTGCCGAAGATTGTATCTGTCTACAAAATAATTTAAACAAGTTAATAAATTGGTGTTCTTTTAACAAACTTTTTCTGAACATAAATAAGTGTCATTCGATAAGATTTTACAGAATAAGTCAACCAATAATTCATCCGTATGTACTTGATAACTCTACCCTTACCCCTGTCGAAGAAATTAATGACCTGGGCATAATTTTTGACTCTAAATTAAATTTTATATCCCATATAAACACAATCAGTAACAAAGGAATGAAAATGCTTGGCTTCATTCTTCGAAATTCTAGAGGTTTTAGGAATATTTCTACTTTAAAACTTTTGTATACATCCTTAGTACGTAGTCAAGTCGAATATAACTCCTCGATCTGGTCCCCCCATTTTAAAATACATTCAGATACAATCGAAAAAATTCAACACAAATTCCTAAGACACATAAATTTTAAACTCGGTATTCCCATTGAAAACATAAATTATAATTACTTGATGAAAGAATTAAATTTAATAAAACTCTCAGATCGAAGAATTATATCTGACTTAATATTTATGTTCAAAATTGTAAATGCTAGAATAGACTGTCCTGATTTAACTAAGCTCGTCGACTTTCATGTGCCTACTAGAGCAACTCGCTCCAAAATGCTATTTAAATGTAACAACACCAGAACTGAGTACATGAAAAACTCACTTGTACCTAGGTTACATGAAGTTAGTAATAGATACGCAGATGTGGCGGATCTGTTTAACTGCACGGAAGCTAGTTACAAGAAGGCTATACTATCAAATATTTTCAATCAATAAGTATACATTTTATTTTACACTAGTATTATATGTTATTGTAGCTCCTTGTGTCACTTCCCAACCAAATGCCACATCTAACTTATTCTCTCTCTTTTATTACATCTTATGTACAACTATGAAATTGTGACATGTAATCTGTATTTATGGTATATTAATACCGTTAATGTTAATAAATAAATTTCTGTTATACATTCAATAACATTATTATTTAATTTATAAAAACAGTTTATTATAAACAAGTTCTGCTTGTTTCAATTTCGGAAGCGGGAATGGGTACCGCTGCCCCGGGAACCTTTATTGGATAACCAACACCTCTGCCATAGGTCACCCCAAGTGGTTCGCTACGTTTGGTGATTTAGCAGGGGTGCCCGGGTTCATGGGGTGAGGTTTCTCTAGGTCTTGGAGGCGGATGACCAGGACACACTGAACCCCAGATTCCTACCCACCCCTTAAACCCTCTTCCCTCCCAGAACTATCCTCTCCTTAAAAAACCCTCCACACAGCATCCTCAAAGATGACATAGGCCTTGAGGGAAATTATTTTTCTCAAGGCCTCCTATGTGGAGTTCATGTAAAAAAAAATGTAATTATTATTACGCGTGATAGCTTTTTCGCCCTCTGAAGGCATCATCAAGCTGTATTTATATGATGACGATGTATTTATATCATTTCCATGATATAAATAGGTACATCGTCTATAAGTGGAACAACCACAGTTTGATAATACCTTCAGAGGGCGAAACAGCTGTCACGCATAATACTGATTACATAGCAGAACTTTTTTATAATAAACTGTTGTTATAGATTAAATAATAATAATATTGAATATACAAAAGAAATAAACTTGATAACAATAAAAAAGCTCGTAGTTCTAAAGAACACTAGCTGGTTCCCGGCATGCGTTGCTATGCCATTCAAAGAAATAAATTGTTTCTCTCTACATGTCTAGCGTTAATCAATAAATAAATAAATGTCCATTCTCATGCGTCCTTTCCCCCTCGTGAGTTCCCCTTCCATCTTTCCTGCCTTCCCCTTCCCTCGTCACCCTTCCCGCGAACCCTACCTCGTTCTCTACCCTCCCCCTCCTTGCTTACCTCTCTGCCGCTAAAATATATGAAATACACACATTTTCAAACCACTCTCGCACCACCTGTAGTAATTTTTTAATACAAATTTCATAACGCCAGAGCTTACCATTATATATATAAACACACTCTTATGCTAAAATCCAATGTCCAGTAAAAAATTTGAGTCAATCCATCGTTACTTTCCGAGATTTGCGAACACAAACATACGGAACTAAAATTTTTATATATTATATAAGAACATTATATGAAATGCATACTGGGGAAAGGTAAGAATGCAAGGGTAAATCAAATGAGGGAGGAGCTAAAATGGATTCCATTAAAAAGGGACTGCTATTTAATGTGTTAAATTTTGTGCATAAAGTTACGATTAACCAAATGCAAAAATACTTAAAAGAGGAAATTCTTTTCTAAAGATGTACGTAATTATGAAACCAGAAATCTAAAAAGAGTTAGTTTGCCTATGAGAAAATCAGAGTCACAGAACTGGCTGCACAGAGGACTAAATATTTATCATATTCCTGAAAGTCTGAAGAATGAATGTATTTAAAAAGGGGTGTTATACTTACTGTAAAACTATAATTTTATAAAATGAAATGTTACCTTGTGCATCTTGGGCTTTATGGACGATCCGAAACACGGGACGATCAAGTGATCCAAATATTACATACTACGACAGCACAAAGACAATTCATCTACCTTTCTCATAAAATCTTCAACCTTCTCCCTGATAATCTAAAAACCGAACATTAAATTCTTACTTACATTTGCAATACGTTTCAATCACAATACCCATATGTTTTACACTCTAACCACCTAATCTCTCTTCATACGTTTCCCAAAATATTTATAACTTAATATGAATTGCATAAACTTATTACTATTATTATTGGGCATATACGCCGCAGCTACCCGAATTTCTACCGATTTCTTACATATCCTACTTCAACATTTGGAGTTTTTAAGCTCTTAAAAAAATAAATGTTATTTTTGAAGATGATATCTATACATTCCCCACAACGAAACGCAAATAATAGGAAAATTCCCTTGAGACAAAAAAGTCGCGAAGTATGCTTCGAAAATTATTATTTTCACATCTGTTTCAGTTATTATGTTTAAGATATGAAAAAATTCGCAGTGTTTCTTTAAATGCCGTTTTAGACAGCCCCAAGAGATTTTTGCTTTATTTTAAACGAGTCGTGTTTTATTAAACATTTTCACAATTCACGCTTCAATTTTACCGTTTTAAATATTAGCGCATTCTCTCCAACGTAATTACATAGATCTCCATCTTCTTCTTTGTGAGTGGGGATACGGCGCCTTCCAAACTTTAAACTTCACCCGTCATAACACAGGGATATCCTTAGCATGGCGTGTGAAATAATAAATAAAAAAATGTAACAAATATGTTAAATATTTTTAGCATAAAAAATGTATCAGAGTCGGGCCGTGTCAAGAGTCAGAATAACAGAAGCATATGTTTGAAACGATGTATGAATGTGAATGAAGTAAGGAGTGTGTGTGCTAAGACTAAGACTGCGTTGTTTGGCGGTTCATCCTCTCTGTCTACCCGTGCAGCAAAACGTCGTAAGTGTTAATTTTTTAAATTTCTCAAAAATTAAAATGTATCATCTTCACGTCAAACAATTTAGCTCTAATTTCACAGAAATTCGACATGTCAAATGTAATTTTAAAGCACTACTATTTTTTTTTTCAAAAAAAAGTTCAAAGAAAGCGTTATGTTACATGTTACACACAAAGCTTATCTGCCATTCATTCGTGTTCAATGGCATATGAAAATTGAAGTAAAAATAAACAATGCGAGTGTCAGAAATCAGTTTACCCAAAATTAATACACCGAACCATGTTGTTGGTACTTAGCCAAAATCTCAATTTTCTTAATAATAATTCGCCGTAACCGTCAGAATAAAAACACAGTAACCAGTACCGTAGGAATTGGCAGAAAGAGGGCGACCCGCTATGATATTTATAGTTGGCTTTTTTTACATTAATTCCACACCAGATTAGTAGATAACTTCAGTATCGCCCTGGTTAAAGACCACCATTCAGAATCGAAACGTATTGCTTGAAATGGCTTTAACCCTATTTGATGACCAGATATGAATAGCGAGGTACTTCCCCACCTTTTTTTCTCCCATATCCGACTCATTCCCACTATCTTAAGACTTATAATAAATTCTATTTAGAGATGCCATAATCTTAATGGCTGCAGACGGTTTGGTGCAGTTGGAACTCTTGTGAGATACTCATAAACCAAATTTAAATTCAACAACATAGAATGGAGAACTTGTAGGTATTGTATTTTCGGGAAATCGAGCTCAAAATTTGAGAGGTAGAGGTGAGGTTCTCCAACGAATCGAGGGAGGAAGGCACCTGCTCAGGACCTTGTCCGAAAGGCGTGCAAGATGGATCGGCCATGTTATACGACAAGAAGACCCCTTGCATGCCATAATGGAGGGTATGGCCGAGGGGACAAACTCCAGGGGACGCCCACGCCGAGAGTACCTGGAGGACCTGCTGGTGAACGTGCGCTGCTCATCATATGCAGAATTCAAAAGAGCCGCACAAGGCAGGGAAGAATGGAAGAGAAGATTAGAGGAAATTGCTGCAAACCAATCCCAGGATTGAAACCAGAAAGAGAGAGGTGATGAATTTATTATGATATTTTTATTAACACCGACTGCTTTGTGTTCGGGCGTCAATGAAGTCGATTGAATCTTTTCATAGTAAGCACCAAATCAGCGATCGGCAATTGGCTCGATGTGGCCCGCGAAGCGCCACTTTTGTCAGAAGGGAGAAACAGTACGAAAATAAAATCGTCTGTCGACCGCCACGTCACGACGCTACGTAATGAATTCTGTGAATTAAATGGGCCGGCCTAAAAGGCCAACAACTTTTTGGCTAAGATACAGACTTACAGAGTGGTACAATAGCGAGTCATATTATGTAATAAAAATAAGTTTTGTTTTCTTTCATATTGTCGTTTAGATTATTGTTGCTATCTTCTTCTTCAATGATATATTACAATAAGTTTCTTTTGAAAAATACGCTCAGATCAAATTGAGTTTTATCAGGTATAAATTAACAATTGATAATTTTGAAATGAATTTGCATTTAATCTTGTTTATGGCGGTTAAAAAGGCATTTTAAAACTCATGATGAAATTAAGTTATGATTTGTATAACAGATAAGAAAACATAAAAAATAAACAAAATACTTGATTAAAATACTTTTAAACCACACAGTACAGCCTATAAAACCCTTATCCGGTTGTTTAGTAAGCAAGAAAAATGCAGCCATAAAATCCACGGTTCAACGACCCTTTAGAATTAAATGGGTTGCGAAATGTGTGTTTGGACGGGTCCTTATTCTTATCGCGTGTTAAACTGTAAAATACCGCGAGATTTTGGTTTTATTATTGATAATAGCATTATTATTACATAATAGCCTTCATCCCAGGCAACCAAGAAGTATTTTTTAAAAATTATCCTATTATAACAGTGGGAAGAAGAAATAATATAACTTTGTTTATCGGATGAATGAAAGAAAAATTTTGATGAAAATATCGAGAAAAGAAAAAAATCAGAGTGTACAATTTACACGCGGTAGAAGCGAAACCGTCAGAAAACTAAAGTAGACAAGAATGGGGATACTACGAAGCATCGCACAAAGAAGGGACTGATTATACTGTCTCATTCTCACGCAGGTTAAATCCTATAGATGTGTGTGTTTGTCTTATTTTAGTGTCGCTATTTTTCGTTTCATCGCGTTTAAATTCAAAACGGTGCTAAAGAAGTTTTCACTCCAAAAATAGTGTAATTCGGTTTTATTTTCCTGAAAATAGTGGACCTGTGGTACCAACATTCTCCAGGATTGTTTATCCAGAATTATTTAAATTAAAAAAAATTGTGAAATAACGCAAATTAATCGGATAAAATTTATTTGCGCACACCTTGATTTGAACTCGCGTCCTCCGGATTACTAGTCTAGAGCCTTACCCCTCG
The DNA here is from genome assembly GCA_917563855.2 of Limnephilus lunatus. Classification (NCBI taxonomy): domain Eukaryota; kingdom Metazoa; phylum Arthropoda; class Insecta; order Trichoptera; family Limnephilidae; genus Limnephilus; species Limnephilus lunatus. The sequence goes on along the minus strand of OU830602.1, from coordinate 9,897,143 downwards.
ATCAAGGAGGCCGTCATCGAGGGGCAAGTCTAGGTCAAGTCTTAGGAAGGCCATAGCCACCAGTTCTTTTCAGCTTTTAAACACATTGTGATCAGCAGAAAATATCAATTGTCATGTTGTTAAGCTCTTCGATTTATTACCATTTGATAGAAAGCTAAAAAGCAGCTAGAATCAGCATTTAACGGGGATCTTTCAAATGTCTAATAACGCATAAGTAAAATTTTCAAACGAAAATCTGGAGACAGAAAAATCAGTAAAAGATATTGGCACCTCTGGTACTCGAACCATGGACCTTCTGCTTACATGGCAACAGCTCTACTAACTAATATTGTCTTCATTGAATTAAATATTACAAGTTGAGTTTTACTCATAAAGTTAAATGAAAAATGAAATTTTTCAAAATTTTGAGCAACCCCCGACACAAAAAAGAGCTGAAACGCCTGAACGGATTTTCATGTATTGTAGTTAAGAACCATCTCGATCACGGCAGCTTTCAAACAAAACAAAAAAATCATCATAATCGGTCCATTGGTTTAGGAGCTACCATGCCACAGACACACAGACCCACAGATACACAGACACAGACCCACAGACGGCGGTCAAACTTATAACACTGCTCCTTGCGTCGAAGGTTAAAAATAAAGAGAAAATGGAGCTGATTGGCCATTTGACGACAATGTTCCATTTTATTTTCTGTTTACGAGAGATGGGAAGGCTGATAGAGATATTTAAAAAAGGGTAAATGCAGGTAACTTCATTAATGGAGGACTGAATGCCGTTGGCGCCAACAAAAAACTGTCCAAAGAAGCGAAGCTAGCCGTCCATAATATGGAGTGCTGGGTGCTGGTATACACCCTGATGTATTGGAAGTGGACATGGAACTGGCAGAGGGAGGATGAAAGTAGACTGAATGCTGTTGAAATGAGATCCTTGATGCGTGTGTGTGGCAAATCCATGTATGATCACGTGAGAAACGTGGAGATCCGCAAAGAATGCAAGGCTGATGTAAGCGTAATGAGTAAGATTAAGAAAGGGACGCGCAGATGGTTTGGGCATGTAGAGCGAAGAAGTCGGGGACACCCGAGAAAGACACGGAACGACCAAGGTAATTAGATTACCGCGATGAGTCGGGGCATATCAAGAGTCAAAAGAATAGAAAAACGTGTATGAGACGTATGTATGAATGTGAACGAGGCAAGGGATGTGTGCCAAGACCGAGTTGTTCGGCGATCCGTCTTCTCTGCCTACTCCTACGGAGAAAGCGTGATGGTTAGTTAGTTAGTTAGTGAACCAATAGGATCTGAGTGTGAAATAGGTCACTCTCGGTGATGAAGTACTAAGATACATTAAGTTACATTGGGCGTCGATTAGACATCCACGTGCCAAAAACAAATTGTTTCGTTTATAAACACTCCGTTGGGTCTGCCATCTGGAGCCGGTTAAGGTGATAATTTATTAGCATTATGCAGATGATTTCAACACATTTAGCACTTTTATCATAAAAGACAAACATATTAAATAAGTATAATTTTTAATTCAACTTAAACAGATTGTAGATATCAGGTAACTCGTTTCCATCAATGACATTAATTTACTCGTATATTGTGATGTAGCGCAGACGGGAATATTCCCTGACTTAATATTATTAATTCCCCAATCTAGGGATATATAAATTTAATTATAATTTATTGACCACTCAGGCTTCGAGCCTATTTTTGCGGTCGATCAAAGTACTTCAGCGTTGCAATAAAATCAAAAGAAATGGAGTATTTCTGAACGCATCCGAAAACTAAAAATTGTTTTAAAAAAGTGAAGTAATAGATTTAAAATTTTATAATTGGAATCAAATATATATATATATATATTTTAAAATATAACATTTTTTAATACAAACATAAAAAGTTTTAAAAATGGCTCACTACATTTTTGAAGTAAAACTTCTGTACGCACGCTTGACTTGGGGAGTAAGCTGATGAATGCGTTACGGAAAGTGTGATGCGAACGGTGATCGGACGAGGCGAACGGTCGGGCCTTTACGCACGCTTGACTTGGGGAGTAAGCTGGTGAATGCGTGACGAGAGCGTTATGAAAAGTGTGATCGGGCGAGGCGAACGGAAGTTGAGAGGGAGATATAAGTTAGTTGAAGTTTCAGTCGTGTGGTCTAAAACACACTCGTTTTTTTCTAATTAAAATCACTGAAAAAGAAAAAAAAGAAAAACGCATACTTATTTTATTAGGCAAATGTATTATAAACGTAAACTCACTTTTTTGTTGTTTCATGTAAATAATCCTATTCATATTAATATTTATAAAGGCGAAAGTTTGTATGGATGTATCTATGTTTGTTACTCTTTCACGCAAAAACTACTAAATGGGTTTTAATTTTTTTTTCATTAATTACATTGAGCGAATTTACTAGCAGATAGTGAATTCGCCAGTTAGTAGCTTGTAAACTCGCTTAGTGTAATCGAGGCTTTAGGTGAAAATTCACGCAATATTCCCGAAAATAAATTCCAGATAATTTACCCATTACTACCGGTAGAACTTTTAATCAATCTGTATAACAGATTTATACTACAAAAAAGGTTAATTAAGAAATATATGCATTCATGAGAAAGGTGTCTATGAACCGTATTTATTCGTTGTGTGGGTATATGATCGCGCGGATCGTACAAAATAAAGCTAAAGGTGTACTTGTACCTAATACATGCGTAGATAAAGCATGAACCTTATAAAGGCAATCGCGTCTTTGTATGAGGAAAGATTTGCACGGTTGGATTGCTATGGTAGTCGTTAGACCAAAGCTGATTTTAAGTTATGCTTAAAGTTCAAACGAACTCTTTCTTTTTCTACACAGATATTCAATACTTCTTTACTTGCATGCATTCTATCCAATTACTTTTTCTTCGCGTTTTCTCATATTTTCAGTATTTTTTGTAAATTTCTTATCATAAACAAATTAATGTTGTCAACCCATCTTGTATTCTAATACATAAAATCGTATCAAAATAGAAATATCATCTTGTTATTACGTCGTTAGCCACAAATATAAATATATCATCGAATCGGTCATCGTTCATTCTCGCGACACGGCCAGCAGAACATAACTAAATCAAAAGATATTTTTGGCAAACGGGATTCTTGGGAACCCAACCAATTTATATAAAGTTATTTGTGAGAATTTAGAAACCACCATTAGCATCGTGGAAACTGACCTATCCATACTTGATTAAGCTTCAAATGCACCGAATAAAGAATAATAACACAAAAAGTGCCTTGTAGACGTGTTTAGTGATCCAAATATTTACCTAATCGAGGCTTAAACTTTCAATACAAAATTGTGTACGAAATTCAAACGGGATGGTGATCTACGATCTCAGGCGAGTGTAAGTAAGACGGAGAGCTGGGCTATTTGCCTAAATGGAATATTTGTTTCCATTCTAATTTGTGTGGAAGCAACATCAATTCTCTATGCTTTAAATATTAGCATACTTAGCATTGGTTGAAATTGTTTTTGAAAATTATTAAAAAAAATAAAATCACGAAAATGTCATCCATTCTTCCATTTTCATTTCGTTTGTCTCTATCTAAATTCATGTGGGGGTTCAAGCAGTGTCATTTTGATTGTGCATGCTGTCAGCTTGTTCCATCGATTCATCTCTCACACATATGTTGTGTGCTTTCTTAGGCTTCCAACGATTCTCTCTATGGCTCTCTGAGCAACTTTCATTTTTCACACTATGGTTTATGAACATCGAACATCCATTTTGGCATTTCATATGTACACACTATGAATGTAAACTGTTATCAATGAGTTTTATGTACGTGACTAACTCAAGCTGATGGATATGAGAGAAAATAGTTCTGCTAATACAGATTAAACTTGGCAGCAGTGACTTTGACAGAGAATATTATGTTGACAGTTGAATGTTGAAAAAATACAGCTTACAAAAAATAATCGTACCAACCAACCTTTTTTTTTTTATTATTTAAAAATATAACAAGGTAACAGTTTTACAACATAATATATACATTAATATTTCAATCACTCTCCTAATAAAGCAGCTGCTTGTGTTTAGGAGTAAAAACCTTGATCACGAAAGTATTAGTTATATGAAAAATATCAGGGTAAGCCTCTTTTTGGCATGAGTCAAGGGTTTTGAACATTGTGTAATGATTTAGATTCGGATATTTTCCACTTCAAGTTAAAAACCGGGAATTATTCGTAAGACGTAAAAATTCTTCGAAAATTCTTCGAAAATTCTTCGAAAATTCTTCGAAAATTCTTCTATGTTGAACTCTGATGTTATGATATTCTCAATGATTTTAGTGTCTCAAATTAAAAATATATTTTTTAAACATTAGCTCCACGTAGGAGGCTTAATGCTGTATAGTGGGTCTTTTTAAAGAAAGGAAGGAGATGATGTAATGGCAAGGAAAAAGATATGAGGGGTGGGTACAAATCTAAGGGTCAGTGTTTCAAGGAGTGTCCGATGTTTTTTTTACATTAGCTTCATACAGGAGGCCCTGAAGAAAAATATTTCCCTCAGGGCCTATATCATCTTAGGGGATACTATGTGGGTTTTTTTTTAAAGAAATGAATGAGAGGAAGTTTTGACAAGGAAATAGGTATGAGGGTAGGGTAGGAATCTGGGGGTTAGTGTGACCAAGAGTGACAGAAGTATGAATCCATCCCTCCAACCGCGGTGCAAGGCGATGGGTCAGGAGATTCCGGCTGGAAAGGATAAAATACCTCCCTCAACCAGACTCTCTCGATCGCATTCGCCGCCAAGATATAGACAAACCTCATCCCATGAACCCGGGCACTTAGAATGACCTGTAGAAGAGGTGTTGGTTATCCAATAATTGCCCCGTACCCGCCTCCCAATTAGTTCCATTTTGCAGATTTGTTTCCATGGCATGACCAGAGGAAAATCACTCGGACATGAATTTTGGTGTGCTGAAATCTGTCTTTCTAAATATTAAATTAGTGTTACATCCGATGACACTATATATATCGTAAATTTTATAGTTATTACAGTATACTGTAGATTGTAGGTAATACATACATGAAAAATCTTCCCAGAAATATTTTGGATGCGTGCCAATTGCCATCGTAAAGCTGCTAATTATTTTTTAAGCGGTTTACAAAAAAACACAGTTCAATTAGCGTCACTAATTAATTTGAATCAGGATTAAATCAAGCGTTAAAATCGGCAAAATACCAAAGTGAATTTTTTTAGAAAATAATTTTGAATAAATAAGTTTTAATGTTTTTTTAAAATTTATTAGGGATGGGCGAGTAATTATGAATGAACCACTAATAGATTGATGAGAGGACTCAACGACGAGCTTTTTATTGTCTGTCATTGGATAGAAATAGAGGACTCGCTGCTTTTTTCTCCTTTCGGAAAGCGGCTTAGTTTCTGTAAAAAAGAAGGTTAAAATGAAATGCTAATTTTGATAAAAAAGGTGATTAACAGATTTTGAGGAGAAATTTACCAAATAAAAGATATACCCTGCTGTCCATTTTTTGAAGATTTATATTATTTTTATTTTTTAAATAATTCCCTTCAGTCATCTTTGGGGATGCTGTGTAGAGGGTATTTTAGGAAAGAAGAGAGAAAGTTCTGTGTAGGAAAAGGGAATGAGGGATGGGTAGGAATCTGGGGTCAGTATGTCCAGGAGTGACGGACGTATTAATCCATCCACCGCTGTGCAAGGCGATCTTCCGTGAGAGTACGGTACAAGAAGTTAATGGTACTCCCTCAACCAATATCTCCCGATCCGGCCCGCCGTGCAGCTGGTGGGCAAATGCATCCGCCGCCAAACAAATCGCCGGACTAACCTCATCCCATAAACCTGGGCACCATTGCTTAGTCACCATTTGATCTTTATTTATTAAAATTATTTTATTACGTGAATATATACATATTAGGTATACCGCAAGAAGCCCAACTCTTCAAAGTCGGTAAACTAAGGCATCCCCGATTGGGGTATGGTGTTAGGCTGAAAGGAAGTGGGAAGAGGAATGAGATGGGGAAGAGGAAGGTGGGGAAGTACCTGGCTATTCAGATCCGGTAAAAACACGGCAAAAACCATTTCAATTCTGAATGGTGGTTTTACACCAGGGCGATACTGAGAGTATCTTCCATTATGGAACGTGCCGCAAATACACTTAATATTATTTTAAATAATTAAATAGTGAAAATATAAATCGATCAAATATTTAACATAAACCTAACGAATTTTGTGGATCTTGTAAAAAAAATTATTCCAAAACTACTTATTCCTAAACATATGTCTATTTTTGTTAATTTTCTGTATCTTTGTATTTTTATGACTTGTGTGCATTTTTTATCTAATTTTATTTTTTATTATTTCTTTATCTGTTTAAAAATCATCTGTCATGAATTATTATTTGTACAGTCAACCATGTAAAAGCCCTCTCGGCGTCAAGACGACAATATACCCTAAAATATATTCAGAATCTTAACGAGTAAAGAAGCCATGTATACAAATAGAGACTCGCGACCCGTGCATTGCACGGACCTACTGTCATATTTGCCCTATCAAAGAAAATAAGAAGAAGACAAATAATGTGGGAATCTTAACGACGTAAGTGAAGAAAGCATGTAAACAAATATGCGCCCACTGCACGGCGTATTGGACGAACGTGCGGTGGAATTCACCCTAGCAGGCCTGGAGATTAGACCTTTCCACCGCGTTCATTTTAAGTCATTCTGAAGAACGTGTTACAAATATTTAAAATGTGACATTATGTCGCACTCCCGAAGTTATTAATTTATCGTCTAGAAAAATAAAATCTGGTGCTTACCGCTAACTTTATAGTTGAAAAACGGGTTATAAAGTTTTAAAATCGTTGCACGTAAAATACATTAATGGTAAGGTATTGTTTTTTTATTAATCCTAAATACAAAAAACTTACATCCCCGGGACAAGATCTGAATAAAAAAGTTAATATAGTTACGAATTCGCCGGAAATGATTAAAATGTGAGTTTTGAGCAAACAAAAATTATTAGGATTGTGTACCACCTTAAATAATTAAAAAAATAACATTTCCTTGCGAACGCCGGGATTTGAATCCGCCACCTAAGGATCGCTAGTCGAGAACCTTGCCCCTCAACCACTCAATATTAATAAAAAGGTGATTAACAAACTTAAATGAGAAATGAAAAAAAAGAGAAAGTCACAAGTTTAAGTCCCGGCGTGCACTTTTTTTTTTAATTGGACAATTTGTTTTATTTCACAACGAAATAAATTAAAATTATGTATAGTATATTTGCGCCACGTTCCAGAGTGGAAGATATTATCAGTATCGCCCTGGTGTAAGACCACCATTCAGAATTGAAAGGTTGTTTTAAATGGCTTTAGCCATGTTTGGTGACCAGATCTGAATAGCCAAGTACCTCCTTCTCCCCACTACATTCAGCCTCACAACATACCTCAATGGGAAATGCCATAGTCTCCAGACGGGAGCAGTTGGTACTTTATGTGGTATTCACGTATGAAATTAAAACCGGTTACGGAAAACTGTAGAAACAGGAAACGGAGAGGAACTGTAGAAAAAAATCTCAGTTTTTATCTTGGCAACGAAATTTTTATTAATTCAACTAACTATAAATTAAAATTAAGTAATTAAAAAAAAACACATTACAGTATTTCAAATTTAGAATACGTATGACATTATTTCTTAAAATGGATTTTTATGTTCATAAATTATATACATCTAAGTATAAATAAATTTCACAGAATATATAAAATATTGAGGTAAGGTGTTATGATCCCGTATGTACGCAATGAACTACAATTGTTGTGTTCTCGTGCCTAAAATTTCAGCAAATAAATTACTTTTGAATATCATTTACGTGTCATTTACCTCTGAGTAATTTATGTAAATAGAGGTTCGAACTACAAACTGTCTCAATATTTACTCAGTCAATAATTTTCATACAGATGTTGTCTCATGAAAACGACAAATAAGGATTTAGGATCGTACTAATGGAGTAACGAAAGATAATAACCAAATTTAGACAGAAAAAAGTGATTTATTTTATTTTATTTATTCATACTTTATCTGGTAACCCCCGAGTATGAATAACGTATTTATTCTTCTTTCTTGGTGTGCCCTATCAGGTCCCCTTGACGTTGGCGATCATTCTGGAAAATGTCTCTCTGTCTTGCACTGCCTGGAATAGCTTCTCCACCCTTCTAATGCCGGTCCACTCTCGTACATTTCGCAGCCAAGACATTTGTCTCCTACCAGGCCCTCGGCGACCCTCTATCTTGCCTTTCAATATTAATTGGAGCAAGTGATACTTCATCCCAAGTTCATGATCCAGATATGAAATTTTCCTGACTTTTATTAATGAAAGCAGTTCTCTATCTGCTCTAGTCCGCCTGAGAATTTCTTTGTTGGTGATCATGTCGGTCCATGGGACCTTGAGCATTCTCCGGTGAAGCCACATTTCAAAAGCCTCTAACTTAATCACGGTATTTACTTTTAAGGTCCATGTTTCCATCCATACAGCAAGACCGACCACACACAACAATTTAACGTATTTCTAAAAACAAAATTATTGGCGGAAAAAAAGATGAATAACTAAATAATCATCACGCCACAGTGGTCCCAAAACCCAATCTAGCTAGACAAAAATATTTGTCCAAGGCATACATTACAAAAGGGTCACAATATAATAAAAAAATACCTACACCTACATTTATTTTAACCACTGTTATAGAAATTTTTAATCGAAATAAAATACTAAAACAACGCGTCTAGTACAATGGTTTAAAAAAGTCAATGACAGTGTGTTCATTAGTTTAAAAATATTATTTATAACAAAATAAAACCAAATGACATTTGTTGACGAACTATTTGGCTAGGTCAATATCGTCACTATTGTTAAATGATAATATTCCTATAGTGGCACTGTCTACAGATTTCTGCGTTTCTTCGCACTCACTTCTGAAATCGAAAATAATTTTAAGTTATCATTGGGTTAGACATCGGGATGTTTTCTTTATATTGTGGCAATTCCGGGTATTATAGGATCCAAACTTATTAGTAGTTTATGATACAAATCTTCATTTGCGTTGGAAAGTGATGTTTTTGAGTATGAAATCTCCTAATTAAAAAAAAATCTTTGTTTCGAGATTTTGTAGCTTCTTCTAACATTAATCCTATTGGAATAATGTAAGAATTAATGACGTCTCATAATTAACTTGAGTTTTCGAATACTTTTTCCGACTTTACTCTATTTTCTATGAATTATGATTATGAATAATAGTAAATTTTCCTTGAGTCTCGTGAAATTATTTTTCTTTGCAAAATGTTTATATGTTTATATTCATGTTCTCTAGAACAGACTCGGCATGCCTTACATTTGATTATGTCTGTCCATTAGAGATGGCAATCGGTCTGTTAACAACGGATTGTCAATAAGACAAACCTCCCTCCTTTGCAAAGAATCAAGTAGAGTTATCAGGTGTTTGTTATCCAGCCTAGAGGTGGTTATTACCTATTTGAACATTATTAACAAATAAAATAAAATAAAAGGTAGAAAACAAAATTACTTTTTTTAAACCAAATTTGTTTAGGTATCTAAACAAAAAATACTCTTTCATCGAACAAAATAATTTCTTAAAAAATTAAAACAAACACTTTGTATTTAACCACATAACCAAATAATTTCTTCTAAACTTTGGTCATATTGTATGGCACTCTTTTTAATGAACTCTTTTTAGTGAATCAAGTCCTTACACGACTAAGAGCGCGGACGCAGCCAAATCACATTTCGTGGCTCGCAGTTCAGTGCACAGAACGTGTCCGATAGCAGGACGAAATCTCCCGAATTCAGTTTCGGTTTCGGCCGTAGTTTCGGCTGGATGGCGGCCGAAACCGAAACTAAGCCGAAACTCGTTTTTTGGCCGAAACTAGGCCAAAACCGAAAGAACAAGTTGCTTTAATTACGTTATCGTAAAGTTAAGAGTGTATAAGCAGAGAAACCAGAAATATGTCATTTTTAAATCAGTGGTTAGACGTATTGACTCTTTTCCACAAAAAACTATAAATGGATTTCAAAAGATTGTTCTTTTATCTAGTAAACATATGTTTTAGATTTTGAGAAAAAAAAAATTTTTTAGAATAATAAGGTTATACCATAGGTCGTTCGCAGATTTGTTCAATTTTCAAAAAAGTACATTTCTTATACAACACCCATTTCAAATCATATAATCATGCAGTAAAATAAATCAATACATTATCTGGTAAACGTATTTTTCAGAATTTTAATTTTAGTTTAAATAAAATTATTAAAAAATATATACGGACATTTGTTTCTTGACGAAAATTGGTCGGTTTGTGCATTTATTTGTGCACTTACAAACAAATATATTTCGGATTTTTTTACATACTTATTTTGCTAAGACGTTATTGACAAATCATAAATAATTTGATCGTAAAATAATTTCAGGAAGTATTTAATTTTAAATAATTTTGAACATCGCATGTTACCATTTTTATCGCAGCCCGTAAACACAAATTTCAGATTTCATTACGGGCCCAAACGCGGCCAGGAGAGCACGTCTTCGCGACGCTTTGAATAATAATATTTGGAAATGAAATTTGAAAACGAAATTTGAAATAAACACGAATTCCTTGATTCATGTTTGTTAAATCTACAGGGCTGCCCGAACGCAATTTTTCATGTTCATTGAATATTTTTTTGCAAAAATTTTTATAATTTCGAATATTTTTTTAATTTTAAATTTTTCTTGTGTGAATACCGCACAAGAGTCCCAACTGCTCCAAAATATTTTTTTGGGGTAAATCTTTTTTACGCACGCTCGACACTTGGGGGTAAACTGGTGAATGGGTTACGAAAAGTGGTGATAGTTACGAAAAATGACATGCGAACGGTAATCAATGCGAACGGTGATCGATTGCTCGGCGGGTCGGGCCTTTACGCACGCTTGTTTTTCGTGTTATTGTTATATTGTTAATGGACTATTTGTCCGTAAATAAATAAATAAATTATATACAGCGGGTACCCGGCATGCGTTTCATGGGCACTGTAACCTCGCGGTCAACTAAACTGTTATGGTTCCATCACAAGTCCCGGGAATTATAATGCAAGCGCCTGCACTATATAACATTATATACAGCGGGTACCCGGCATGCGTTGCAAGGCCACTCAAAGAAAGAAAGGGTTTGTGCGCTTTAATTCTGTTTGTTGAAGTGCTTATTATTAATTATGCACACGAATAAATATTTCAAAATGCGACATTTTTTACAATCCAACTTAATATTACTCGTTTTTTTTCATGAATACCGCACAAGTCTGGAGCCAGTGGGACTATTGCATCCCCAATTTGGAGTATGTTGTAAGACTGAAGGTAGTGGGGAGGGGAAGGATATAGGGAAGAGGAAGGTGGGGAAGTACCTGGCTATTCAGATCTGACCACTAAACACGGCTAAAGCCATTTCAAGCAACGTTTCAATTCTTAATGGTGGTCTTACACCAGGGCGATACTGAGAGTATCTTCCACTCTAATGGCCGTAAAATACAATTGAAAAACAAAAAACCAAAATATTAAAAAGAATATAACAAATTGTTTATTCATGTAGCTATCTACTTAATACCTACTGTGTTTACGCATTTCACTTGTATCTATTTATGTTTATGCACTTCAATATACAAATAACTACTACTAATTAAAATTCTGGAAGCGAGAATAGTAATATAAAGTAGCAATAGTAGCGGGTAGCCCTAGCTCGAGTGAACAAAACCCTCAAAACTCGGATTGCCGCGGAACGAAATTTAGTTCTGAAAACGCCCGCTCGCGAGCCCTGATGTGTTAGCGCTAGTGTCGGAATCGAAGTTGTCATGTGCTGGTTATTCACTCTTAACAATAAATATTTAACTGGACAAGTCGTCCTCACTCTAGTAGGTTATAAGTTGAGTGTTCTGTCGCTGCGGCGCGAGAGTGATGACGTCTGCCCGACTACCAGATGCCTTCGGCGATCATCGGAACCATTCGTACATTAGACACGAACGACGAAAGATGACACTTCTAAAATCATACTTATCTAACGTCTGTTGACATTTTGGGATGCGGGTATGGTTACCGCCGCCCCAGGAACCATTTATTGGATAACCAACACCTCTTCCATAGGTCACCCCATGTGGTTCGCTACGTTTGGTGATTTAGCCGAGGTGCCCAGATTCATGACATGAGGTTTGTCCGGGTCTTGGCGGCAGATGCGTCTGCCCACCAGCTGCATGGCAGGCCGGATAGGGAGAGAATGGTTGCGGAATCCCTTCGACTACTCTCTCGGAACATCGCCTTGCACTGCAGTGTGAGGGATGGATTCATACATCCGTCACTCCTGGACACACTGACCTCCAGATTCCTACCCACCCCTGACACCCTTTTCCTTCCCAGAACTCATTCTCCTTCCTTACCTAAAAAGACACTCCACACTGCATCCCCAAATATGACATAGGCCTAGAGAAGAATTATTTTCCTCAGGGCCTCCTGTGTGGAGCTAATGTTAAAAAAAAGATACTACAAAATTTCGTATAACTAACTATAATAACGACATCTATTGAAACTATATGACCTACCTATCACCACATTTACCAGCGATCCTCTATCGTTTTCTAATATAATATAAAACTCTATTATGTAAAATTATCTAGGCACCATTATCGTTCTGCCTGCAAGTCTTTCTATTTACCCTGTGAGAGTACACGTGATTTCAATGTTAGCACAATTGTTTGTTTACTGAACGCAGAGGGTAATATATATACAATTCGCGAAGTAATTATTTCACACTCTGTTAGCTTGAGCACTAATATCATTCGCGTACAGTTAGCATAGAGAAAAGTCAATCAAAGGTGCTCCGGGACCTTATACTGTAGATACTTTGTACAACACAAAAGTAATTGAAAACGAAGAATTTGAATTAGTACATAAATAAAATATTTGACGTAAAACTATGAGCAACTAGCTGAAGGCCCTGGCGTTGCCCGGGCTCTACACGTTTAAAAATAATCAGATGTAGACTGGGGTGGTTACAAAAAATCAATGTTGGAATTTTTTGTGCTGACCCCCCTAAAAACTGCCAATTGGCTAAAAAATGAGATTGGTGAAGTTTCAGCTCAATTGGATAAGGTTAACCCGTGCCTCATCAAGGTTGAATTTTAAGTTTCTATGAAAAAAAAATTGTTAATAAAATACCTTTCGGTTTCGTTCGCGAATAAGAACAAATTTCAGAAAATGGGGAATGTAAAACCATATTTTTCAGGGTATGGAAATTCTAATCTTAGGGAACATAAAAACATGTTTACGGAGCATGGTAGTTCATGTGCAAATAATAGGAACGTAAAACCATATTTAAAGAATACGATAGTTCAATTGCAAAGATTATTTTCTGGGGAACCGATGGAATCAAGGGGGAAACCAGGCAGATTTTCTGTCTCGGTTACCGTTGAACACAGTTGAGAAGTCTCAGGTAGAATTAAAAGAGGACTGTAGGTCAGATTTCGTAGCCACTAAATTTGACACGGAAATTCAGAGCGTAATGAGTTGTTTGAGGCAGGGTTGGCCCAAACGGATTAGTCGCGAAGATAATTTATGGAAATATTATATAAAGAGAAATGAACTTTCGATTATTAAGGATTGTTTGCTTTGGCAACATAGGATTATTGTTCCAAGTTCGTTGCAGAACTCTGTTAAAAATACGAAAGGTTTTCTTAAAAAACTTATGGTCGGAAATTAATACTGTTCCATTATACAGTTACTGAATATACCAGCGTATATATACAAAGTAAACTATATCTTTACATAGTATAAAATGAAGTCGCTCCCGCTGTCTGTGCGCTTAGATCTTTTAAACTACGCAATGGATTTTCACCAATATATATAGTGATTCATGAGAAAGCTCTGTAGGTATATGATTTGTCAAGGTTTTGTGTAAATTGATTGAAATATATAAATAAAGGGAGCGGGCTGGAAATCCGGCAACGGGCAGAGGGCAGCGTGCTGGCAAGCAGGCGGTGTGGATTTAATTTAACAGATGGCGTTGGTTATACAGGTTGGGTAATGGCGTGGCGTTGTGTTTCGTTAGCCACAGCAACGTGTGGCCGGGTCTGCTAGTAAACTACTTTATATACTTTATATAACAGCGTATAAGTACAAAAAATCGACATTGTAAATAAATTAGTTGGATATCATTATTAAAGGTATTTTTGTAGTCGATTTAGTTTTGAAATTGGTAAATATTGCACCAAATAATGTAATTTAATAATGTTTATAATTTCGGGGGAGTTAAGTTATCTTTATAACTGTCGGGGGTCATCTGTATATGCAATATTGCAAGATTTAATTACATGTGCTGTCCAGATTTTGCTTTATTTATTTTCTCAATTGGTACATAAAAAAGGGTGTAGTTAAAACTGTTTTCAAAGTAAATACAGCACAATCCAAATTGAAAATGATGGATTTACGAGAAAAGAAATGCAAAAAGGTATAAAAAATAAGAAGAAATAATGTTCCAAGTTTTATTATTTAAAATATACAAAAGAAAGCATTATGAAGGAAAGAAGTTATTATTATTATTATTTACATTTACAATTAATTATTAGATTAAGGTGGTAATGGCTTAGATAACGTGGCTTTTGAAGTGTCAGGAAAAAAATTCCGATACAACTTGTAACAGAAACTGTCGTTATTCGTCTTTTGTCAAACAGGAATTGAAGTCTTGGATTAATTTTGCCCCTCTTTCAGCTGTGTCATTGACAACCTTGAAACCGTTCACTATTTTTTTTTGCTTTTAAATAATGTGCATTTTCACACCATATATCAGGATCCGTATTTAAAAATTCTGTATCAATTTCAAATCTTTTGAAAAAATTTAGAGTTTGATGAGAAACAAAAAAATCGATATCTTTGTCCGATAAATTATTATTATAAATATATTATATTATAAATAATAATTTATTATTATAAAATACTTGATGGAGACTGAGTTTTGCTTTCACATCCCTAACACATGTTTGTTCTTCAATTGGAATTAATCGTAGACTTTGTATAGCCATGCTTGTTTTGACACTCTTTTCTAAATTTTCATCGAAGAAAGAAAATGCGACTTGCTCAGAATTGAGGTCCCACAGATGATTTATCATTTTAGACGGTGCCTTGTCTGCAAGTTCTTTATCGATTTCTCTATATTTTACAAGAGATTTTAAAAATTGTAGATCTTGGTTGGGGGCCAAAGTGGGTTTGGGGGCGTTAAACCACGATTTTACATAAATGCTTATTAAAAATAAACAAATATCAGTGATAGCTTTTTTTATAAATTTTTTAATGTAAATTGATCCCTGAAAAGATATATTTTGATACAATAAATGGCCTTTGCCATCCATCTAGCGTGATTAATGGCACCAGGAACTTTGAAAAAAGTATCTTTTGGGGGAGTACGTCCTAACACAACTAACGAAAGTTGAATTAATTTTTTGTAATCATCCCTTGGCTGTTGGTTTTTAATTTTTCTGGCAATAGCTCTTTTGTAACAAATCCGACCTTTTAAGGGATATAACTATAAACCAGATAATAACCATTAACTTGCAATTCCTAAAAATATTTATAAAGTTGAAAATTTTTTTTGTTTTATGTTTTATTATATATTATATAATTTTTTTAAATATAATGTTTATTATATTGTTTAATAGTGTATAATGTTCAAAGGAAACAAAAATTGATCAAAAGTGATTAAATTAAGTATCTTTATCGCCATTTTCCATATTTTCTAAAAATAGCGACTCTGAGGATTCGGATCATGTTCGGTCTTGGAAAATAATAGATTTCTTCAAATTTAGATATCTTCAAATATAAACGTTTTAACAAAAAAAGTGATTAGAGTAAAACTTGAAGATAGCAACATTTCCTATGAAAAGAAATAAGAATAAAAGTTCTAAGACAAATAGTTTTCATTTTACAAGGAAAAAACGGCGATTTTTTTTTTGCAAAAAATCGTTTTTTCAAATTTAATCTCGATGAGGCACGGGTTAACATTATTCAATTGAGCTAAAACTTACCAAATCTTATTTTCTAGACAAATGGCAAATATTAGGGGGGTCAGGCCGGCATTAGGATGAAAATATTTTTTCACCTTATACCTTGTAACCACCCTAATGTAGACAGTGGGTTTCCTGTTATTTTGAAAATAGCAATTTTGTAAAAATTTCAACAAAAAGTATTAAAATTCTGCGATCGGGGTGGGATAAGGCATAGGGGTGGTTTTTCGAAATCTCATACAGACGGTAGAATTTTTCTTGTTTTGAAGGTCAAGTGTACAAAATTTCATCAATCTCGGAATAAAACTGTAGATTTTTTATAAAAATCAAATCTACATCCCGCCCGCCAAAGTCACTTTTCTTTATAAAAATAGATGATAGATTTACAAAACGAAAAAATATTGTTGTAAAATACTAAAATGTGTAGGTGTTTTGTCGCCATTTGGTTCCATGACAACTCAACAAAGTAGCATTTCAACACCCCTTTGGAAAGTTATTAAGTGATTAAAAAAATAGCCCGTACCTAACCTAAACTATTTAACCTAGTTTTTTTATCGCTTTTACCCACTCAGACCTTGAGAATATTCTGTCAGAAGGTTACAGTATTTCCGCTTTGTAATAAAATCCAAATTAATGGAATATTTCTGAACGTATCCAAAAAACTAAAAACTGTTTTCAAAAGGCGATAAAAATTAGAAAAAAAAACAATACATTTTTTAATTACTAAAATTTAGAGTGCAAGCATGAAAGAAGTTTTGAAAGGGGTCATATTTAACTAAAATTATAGATAACGAATAAACTACAAAAATACACATACTTTACGAGACGAATATATTCCCAACTTTTTGATGTTTCAAAGTTTCATACATTTTCTCAATTTGCATTCAGAAACCTTGGTTTCATACATGCGTATATAAAGAGTGGTGTTTTCTCTTTCTAACACCGCTTTGATAATATTTCTTCATGACAGTAAGGGAGACACGACGATTTCTGTGAGACCTATTTGAGCCGTTCCCAATAGCGATCAAATTAGCCTGACCTCGAGTATTGAAGTGCCACGTTGTTGAGTTGTTCGGTAACAAGTTAAATACAACAATGGTAGATCTAGTCCTCCTTACTGAGGGTTCTATTTTGAAGCGGCCTAAAGTTATTTAATTCGAATTAATTAGGTGCGTCTTCTATGCCGTTTTTAGGGTTTTTTTTTTACTGAACATTTCCGGTATTTTTATTTTTCCAGACTTTAATAGTATCTCTGTAAACAACTTTTTCGATATATGTATGTACTAGCTTTTGCCCCCGGCTTCGCTCGCATATTCGCCCCCCCCCACTCCCCCAGCACTACCCATACCCCTCCCCCTCTTCCCCTTCCCATCCTCCCCTTCCCCCAATCAATCAACAATCAAATACGCTCCGTTTTGCAATCATAATATTAGTATAGCTGTTGGCTTAGGTAAATAATTTCATAACGCCACAGCTTGTTCATAACGCCAGAGCTTACCAATTTATACATCCTATATTACTGGCAAATAATGTAGCTTTCGATTAGTGAAATAAGTTTTATATTCCATTCGGTATTTATTGCGTGAAAGAGTAAGACACATCCATCCATACAAACATTCGCATTTATAATATTAGTAAGATATGAAGAAAATACTTGAATCTATTGAAAAGCTTCATTGAATATGTTGATATCTCTGGAATAATGCAAGTTAGAAATGTCACACCCAAACCCCAAATGACATTTATTACAAAACTAGCGGTTCCCGGCATGCCTTGCTATGCAATTTAATAAAGAAATTGTTTCTCCCTGCGTGTCCTTTCCCATTTGTCCCGTCCCCTTTCCGCCTAACCGTCCTCTCCCGCGTCCCCTTCCCCTCTCGCGTTCCACTCAGCCTCCTGCACCTTCCCACTCCCCACTCCACACCCCCCTTCCCCCGTCGCGCGAACCCACTATCCGAATTACCCTCTCCCTCCCGCATTCCATACATTCAGTCCCGGTACATTCAGTTTTAAAACAGCTTGCGTGCCACTTAAAGAAATTTTTTTTTACAAATTTCAAAATGCCAGAGCTCACCAGTAGTTTCATACAAACCTTGTTCTGACAATAACGAACACAAAATAAAAGAATTATTCAATTTGGTGCAGTCGTTCGGAAGTTATGCGCGTACATACATTTCGGTGATTCATTTTTATTTAGAATTTAGATAGAGATAGATTATATAATTTTTTGGCCAACATTCACCAATTTCAAACCTAAAATCGACTTGAAAAATACATTTCATAATAAGTTGGTATGGACGTCAAATGAATTTATTAACGGTGTTCCAGTAAATCCTAAGATTTACCAACTTTTAATGTTGATAAATCCTAAGCTTTACTAGTAAAACCTAATATTTACCAATTTACGGGCTTTTACAGTAACATGTACAGTTGTTTTATCCTTGATTCATTTGAATGAAAACATGTTTTATTTTATTTTTATTTTTTTTTTTATCCTTTATTCCAGATCTCGGGGAGGGTGGTGCAGTCCCACGAGTTACATATTATACATATACAATATATCGAGTAAAAATAAAAATATTGCAAGATGAGAAAAAAAATTACATGGTAAAAGAAAATAATAGATAATAATACAAAATAAAATAAGAAAATTTGAATTAAGTTAACTTTTTGTTATAAATCTATGTCATCAGGAAGTGGCTCCACCGCTTGTAGATGGGACCCTGCCAGAAGTGGAATGCTGCCATCACAAGACTGTTTTCGCTCGAGGCTAGTCGCGTTCTGAAGTTAGTGATCCGTTTCTTCATGAGTGCTCGGAATCCGGGAACTCGCCCTTCTTCAAACATCTCGGTGGCACTGCAGTACCAGGACAACCCAAAAAGCGTTCGATACGAGTTGTTGTACTGTACTTCCATTCTTTTTAGTGATGATTTCTTGAAGTTGGTCCACAGCTCCGAGTTATATAGGCTCGTGCAGTACGTGTTAAAAAGTTGCTTTTTATTGTTGCACTTGTTAAATCTTCGAGAAATCATATTTGCCCTTATGCATAGTGATCTTCTCTGTCGCTCAATATACGAATCATCGCTGAGGTCCGCTGTTATGATGTGTCCCAAGTATTTGACCTCGATTTTTTCTGTTATTTTTGTGTCGTTTAGACTGACGGGTAATACTTTTATGGTGCCTGCGCCTGACTTGAATACGAGCAAAACAGACTTAGTGGGGTTATAGACCATGTTATATTCGGCAGCGTATTCTTCACATATCTCTCAGTCCTTTATATATTTTTGTTATTCTGCAGCAAATCCTCTCCGCACACCCCTTCGGAAACACTTATTTATATTTTGTGTAAGTAGGTATACCGTATTTTTATTTATATTTTGTGTAAGTAGGTATGTCATTGGATCGTCTGTCATGGAACCTACACTTTTACACTTAAAAAATTTGGTATTCCTTATTAGATTTTAGTTTTGTAACTAATTTTCTTTTTTAAAGTAGAGGTACAATGTCTTTAAACAATCAATACCGAAAAGCCAACTAATAAAAACTACATGGTTCTGGAAAATAACAAAATATGGAATGAAAGACATTCCATGTTTTTTCCAAAGATGTAATTGAAACTCTGTAGGTAAGAGCATTCGTTGCTTCGTAATACCCACGCTAAGAAGTTAAGAAGAAACGAAACCAGTTTAACTGGAATCGAATTTTTGATTTACAAATAAACAATCGGTGAAATGTTACTCTCGATATAATTGTCGTCAAATGTCGAGAAGGGGAAGAAGAAAGGAGGGCCTGGCTATTCAGATCTGGTCACCAAACACGGCTAAATCCATTTCAAGCAACGTTTCAAATCTAAATGGTGGTCTTACACCAGGGCGATATTGAGAGTAGGTACGAGTATCTTCCACTCTAGAACGTGCCGCAAATATACTATATATGACTTTAAATTAATTAATTGTGAAATAACACAAATTAAACAAACAAAATTTATTTACACACGCCAAGATTCGAACCCGCGATCTTCGGATTGCGAGTCAAGAGCCTTTCCCCTCGAGAACGGAATTTGAATCTAGTGTAAAGTATTTTATTTTAACACATTATAAAGGAAAATATTTGAATAAGGCGTATACTTAACATTTCAGAATATATTAGACGTGTAGATAAAAGCATAAGCAATCAGCTGGGATATTGCATTAGATTCTAACTACGTTTCCCCAATGACATTCCAAGAGAGAGCTATGTTCTAATAAATTATTTTTCTTTAAAATTCATTAGACAAGATGAATTTCAAAATCAAAAATTATTAAATATATTATGCGAATTCGTCTTTGCAAACTTTGACACCTCAGAACATGGTGAGACGAAGTTAAAATCCTGTCCAACTAAAGTTATGAACACTGTGCCTCGTAAAAAACTATCAACCGTCAAATATAAACAAAATGATAGTTGCAAAAGGTTCAAAGTAGTGTTAAAACCTTGTAAAATAAACGGAAGCTTTAAAACTTGACGTTTAAGCTTCGTCATACAAGTATCTACGCAAATACATCACAGACGGCTCTGAAAATTATTTTGGTTAGAGAAATGAACAAAAGAAATGGTTTGCATTCAAAGGTTATTTTTGAAAAAAAAAAGTCAGATAGAACCTTGTCGAACTGAGGTGACGAAATGTGGTCGTTTCAATATTTTTCACATTAACCCTCCGCCCGTCGCGCGTTTTTTGTAACGCGAGGTGTCACGCTGGGTCGCTTAGGACCCCAAAAATAAATATGATTAAATTGTTTTTATAGCATACATTTTATATGTTATTTTAACTGATTACAGTCAGGTGATTAAATTACTGCTTTGAAATAAAAAAAAATATATTAAAAACTAGCAGACCTGGCCACACGTTGCTGAGGCTAACGAAACACAACGCCACTATCCAAACTTTATAAAATCCACACCACCCGCTTGCCAGCTGCCCGCTGCCTGAATTGAATATGTGAATTTATCGGCTTTTATCTACTATAAAAGGCATGTATTATACACACAAACCTTCCTCTTCAATCACTCTATCTATTGGTGAAAACCGCATGAAAATCCGTTGCGTAGTTTAAAAGATCTAAGTGCACAAATATTTTGAGCGACTTCATTTTATACTATGTAATTATTAGATATTTATTTTCAATGCAAGAGCTTAAAAATCAGCAAGGAACATGTTTTGGTAATTTTGAATCATATATTTTTTATAGAAAATTAGAAAAAAATCCAACCAATTTTTTATCAAACTTATAACTATTTTAGGTTGACACAGACTTATTATTATAACAACAAAAAAATCAACAAAATACAATGAAAAAACAAATAAACTTGCTTTTTCATTGAATTTTGTTGATTTTTTTTAGCCTCACGCCAAAAACAAGCCAGCATCCCATATCGCCCATGCGCAGACTGAATATTCTCGGCTCTAGCCTAAAGTATTGTCCCTTTTAGGAAACTACCTAAAGAAAGGAATCAGTGGGAACATATAAAATGAACATAATTAGCATTTATAATAACAATAATAATATGAGTACATTATTATTATAGTTATTACACTTTTCCTTCTATGCTTGTAAAAGCCAACTAGGGCGTAAATAAATATACATAAATAAATAAATTTCTGTAAAACCTGGGCTTTTAAACGGGTCGAGGGTTAAAAGCACAGTTTCGCAATAAAAATAAGAATGATTTCAAAATAAAACATTATTACATCATATTTATGTGACTGCGACGCTCAGCAAACACGTGTTTTAATTAAAAATGCAAAGTATTTTTTAAGCGTTTTCAATAAAATTCAAGTTACATTACTTTTATCGTGCATAAGAAATATTAAATCATTTAAATTTAATTTTCTTTTTTTTAATGATAAATGACCGGTTTTTATGTAACCGGAATAATAACGGAGGTTTTATTACTTATTTCATAATATTGTTAATTTGCAATTTGCAACGAGTTGCGAAATAAACACAACTTGCATGAGGGTATTTTTTTTTCTCTATTGTTGAAAATGGTATGAACTAATGACAATGAATAATAACATTTTGTTTGATCTCTCAACACTTAGTTGTTAATTCATGTATTATTTTTTCTACAAATTTACTCCATTTATCATTGTTATTTTTAAATTTTATAATGACTAATGATCGATATTTATTTGTGTTACTTTAATTAAATTGTGAAATTATTAACTCCGACGCATGCGAGCTCTAGTAGGGTTGATAGTTACATGTTAAACAATTTATTTTAATTGTGAAGAAAGAATAAATACATACAACTATTTGAAAAGATTTACTATTGATTACCATATATTTTACCAAAGTTTTGTAAAAGTAATGCGGAAACGGTGGATTGACAATTCATACCTTCATTTTTCAATAACCGCTGTTTTACCGCATAATTACGTTAGTGAATCGAATTTATAAACAAAAAATAATTAATCCTCAGGCCTCGGGCCTATTTTGTCGGAAGGTCAAAATATTTCAGCTTTGCAATAGAATCCAAAAACTAAAAACTGTTTATGAAAGATGATGAAATTCTTTTTCATTATTTGTTTTTGGGGTGTTATGCCGGAAGGTCCGTCACATCTGTCGGATCTGCCCTGATGATGGACACTGCAACGGTGTCCGAATCGTTGGTTAAAAAAGGAGGTAGCGCAACACGGCATAACACCCTAAAAGCAAATAACGAAAATGCTTTTGGCCGTGAAAATCTAAAAACGTACCTATATGATGAAATACGCTTTTTAATTTTATAATTCGAGATAAATACTTATATGCTTTTTTAAACATAAAAATTTTTGCAAATAGCTAACCCTATTTTTTTTTCTAACTTTTCTTTATTTACCTACCTTATATTTTTTTCTAAATTTTCTAACTTAGGTAATTACCGATAACGAAAAAATATAAAAACCCCGACATATTTTATTAGGCAAATGTATTATAAACGTTGCCGTCACTCACTTTTTGTCGTTTCATGTAAAAATAATTAATAAAAAATTCCCAAATTTAATAATTTCTTTTCTAATTGCGGTCGGAAAGTTTGGTTTCATAAAGATGTATATTTTAATTATTTTGTGGTAAACTTGAATTTTGTGGTTAGTATATTTGAATATAAAGCATGGTGTTTTTTTTTTTTTTTTTTTAACATCGTTTAGAATCTAAACTTTAGATCATATTTCTAACCATGATATCAAGGGAGACACAACGATTTCTATGAGACCTATATGAGTTGTTATGAAAACCGAACGAATCAGCCCGAGGGGTTAAGACAATAAATAATAATAATTATTTATTTCAGATAAAAATTATACAATTAAACATTTGTGGAATCTTTGACTAGCCCACTAGGAATGGATCCTGTTTTAGGCCAGTCAAATTGACAAATTTAGTTCATATCATAAATTTTATCTTACATTGTTTAAGTATATAACATATTATTTAAAGAAGGAAAAAAGATTATGAATTCCTCATATAAGCTTTAGATAAATACACAATTTTGTACTTATGAGAAAAAGAATACCTAAGTGAAGAGAAAAAATAAAGAATGCTTATGTTAAATTTGAATGTTGAATGAAATATATATACATTAGTTGACACAGAATTCCATAAAACTGAAGAATTTTTTTTCATAATGTACATTAAAATGGTTCTACACTAATATATATTTCATGTTGAGGCATCTGATACAAATTCGTAACTCTTTTTTCAATCTTGGCAAATAGGTACTGTATCAACGCGTTTGCAGGGTACGGCAAGAGATTCAAGTTGTTCTTTACGCGTGGTAATTGGATGTTGCAAGGCAAAAACTCGTGGAATGTCTCTCAGTGAAATAAAAGCAAAATATAAAATTGCAGCGGACGCCAGGATTAATGCGATGCACATGCACCAGAGGCGTGGCGACAAACTGATAGGCCCCAGGGCGAACCTAAAACGGTTCCGCCACTTTTCAACCCGCGACAAAATATCCCCGACAAAATATCCTCCAACAAAATAATACGTTACGGACAAAACATCCCACATGAAGTCGTTTCATTTTCTCCGGGATTTATATCATTTTGCAACTCCTAGGCAATCACGTATAACTATAAATATACAGCGATTAAGCGCTGCAGGCAAACTTTTTGAAGTGAAAAAGCACCGTTGTGATTTGTAACTCGATGAAACGGAAGCGAGTGATACTAAAAAGAGACAAACACGTGCATCTATAGGATTTAGCCTGCGAGAGAATGAATATTTATTTATTTCACGGGTACTCAGTTCCAAAATAATACGATAAATCCACGGTCCCCCGCGAGTCTCATTTGGTCTAGCGGTATAAAATGCCTGACGAACCTTAGCGGCCAGACATTCAGCAGATAATGGTTCGAATCCTATGAAATCCACAACAAATAAATATTTTAATTTTTGTAAAATCAACATCCAATCTTCAAACCATTCCAAAATGAACAGGCAAAGAAAAAACAAAATTAGATGACCAAATGTACCTATAGGAAAACGTGCATTAGAAATCGACGACTAAAATTTGGGAAAAATAATCCTTCACGTTGATAAAAAAAGTGCTTCGTAGTCTCTCCACTCTTGTCTACTTTAGTTTTCTGAAGGTTTTACTTCTACCGAGTGTGAATTGCAAAATCTGAATTTATTTTTGGCACTGTTTGCTTGTTTTTGCACCACAAACGAACGTTTTTGCATAGGATCACACGAAACGAAAACATTTTTTCATTTGAATGCCTTGACGTGGCCCCTCTAAAGCCCATTCCCAGGGTTTCTGCTCAGTTGGCTGTTACACCACTGCGTTTCCCATGTTGTGAGGGTCGTCAACCTACGAAGGTTTTATGTTGAACCTATAGTTTACTTTAGTACAGTGATGCATAACCTGTTCGCGGGCCGCGTAGGGTCTCTACAGCTTGACATGGTTTACTTTACAGTCGATGGCGTTCCCCATGCAGAATATTATTTTTTATGTGAATATAGTACACTGTATACAGGTCCCTACGGCCTGGAACTTAAAAATAACAAAAAAAATAACTAGGTATCTAATTAACCTATCTACCCTAAACATCGCATTTACTAATTACTTAATGCTAATGCTAAATCTCTAGATGCCTTATAAAAATTTAAATATATAATTTTATAGGTCAGGGTTTGCAAATATATTTTTTTCAGAAAACCTTTTTTCTATTTTGTAATACATTAATCGTTAAATAAAGCAACTGCAGAAGTAAAATCAACGAATATCGTTTTTTTATGAAATCTGAATTGTAAAAAGACGCTTGTAATTTTAAGCGACTGACACAAAAAACTGAAGAGTATTTGTCGCGATACCCCTTGGTATATTGTAAAATAGAACAGAGATGTAGTTAAATATTTTGATATTCACCCAGAATACGAACGATTTTTTTATAAGAAAAATTGAAACTGAATTCTTATAATTTTGTATTCAAAAGCAAGATTTGGACTGTAGATACGCATATTAAACGGAACGCATGCAAGACATACAAGTACAACGCGCATCTACAAAGAATGCGCCGCAGACAAAAATTATTCTAATCCCAAGGTTAAATCAATAAATTAAAGTTGTTGATGTGCGCTGGTCGCACGAATGTGTATCACTGCTTTACTTAATACTCTAAATCTCTAATTAGCCTCGTTATAAATCCCAACATTTGTGAACCCTTATTAGAGTTTTCCATTATGTGGTTAAGGCTCCGTTCCCGGCCCCAAAAAGAAGAAAACGGAGAGATATGAAATTACGAATGTTAGAAGAGCGCGCTAACATTTACAACGATAAAATCGATGCAAAAATCATGAAAATCTTTAATAAAACACGACTCGTTTAAAATAGAGCAAAAATCTTGCAATAATTGTCTCAAACAGAATATAAAGAAACGCTGTGAATTTTTTCGTACATATAACTTGTAAAATAACTGAAACAAACGTGTTTATAATAATTTTTTTAGCATACTTTGCGATTTTTTTTCCATCGAGGAATTTTATGTAATTTGCGTTTGGGCGCGACTAATGTCTAGATATATTCTTCAAGAATAACATTCCCTTAAACATTTAAGAGCTTAAAAACTTTAAATGTTTAAGGGAGGTTTGCAAGAAATCGGTAGAAATTCGAATACCGGCCTCTTAAAGGATGAGGCAACAAAAAATTCAGTTCCAAAAATTCGCTGAACATGACAATCTGATTAACAGTACAAAAATGCAATTTATTTTGGAATGCTGATGACTCGACGTTCTTTGTGATCGCTACAAGGCTCTATCAAACCTTAAATCAATCATACAACAAAATCAAAAATAAATAAAATGTATTTGAGCAAGTGCGTGCACTGCACCCGAATACATGGTCAAGTGGGTGGACCACGGAACAGTTTATCTCTATAACGCCAATTTACATAAGGTCTCAGAAAGGCCAACGAAATTGTTTATCTGCTCGAGAAAGAATTTCGGTAACTGAAAATATTTCAATTTCACCAGAATAGAGGTAAAATTGAGCTTCCTTCGAGCACACACTTCTGTAGGTATCTCTCTTCAGTGGCATAGAACTTTATAATAATATAATAAAATAAATATAAAACTTTTTCACTTAATTTATTTGTGACCGTAATTGGTTAAGGTCATCTTTAGACCGGTACAATTGTTTCTCAATCTAAGGTTTAAATACACAACATATGAGGGAGGAGAAGGGGGGTGGTCTACAAGGATTTTATTCAAATAACTTTACACTACGCGGTCGTTCTAAAGGAAGTGTGAACAATTTTTATCTTTTCGATGCAACCAAATCTCGAAAATATGTTTTTTTAAGACTTTTGTGCATGTCTCGTGCAATCTCATAAGCCAGTGAGGCAATTCCACACCCCAATTTAGTGAAATTTATGCGGCGGAATGAAATGAATAATGCTATGAAACGAGCTTTGCAAACTTTTAGAATGAATTTCAACATTTTTTTTTATAAATATTTATTTCTTATAATATTTGAAAAAAATATACAAAGCTTCGATAGCAAAATGGATATTTTCAAGTTGCAAAGCTCATAATGGCAATGAAAATGAGCTGAAAATTGATGATTTGGACTAGAAATTACAGATTGGAAAAGCTGTTTTTTTACTTTTGGCGCCAGACCTCACAGCGCGAGAGTTTTACTGCTTCAAACTTCAGACAAACAGATTCCTGCTTTATACGGGAGTTAAGGGACGTACTTGACTTACTTTAACCAGTGATTTCTGACATTATTTGGAGTAAAAAATGTAAATGAAATTTTGACCAAGTAACCGACCAACCCCTAACCCGCATCTGTCCAACACATAAGTACCATTTTTGATGTTTTTATAGAAAAAAAAAAATAACACCAAAAATGTCACCGGAGACCAAAATTTCATTTTCATTTTTTACTCCAAATAATGTCAGGAATCACTGGTTAAAGTAAGTCAAGTACGTCCCTGAACACCCTGTATGTAAGTATTCAAACTAGAATAATTTTAAAAAATTTCCTTTTACATTAATTATCTAGGAAAAAGAACTGTTTTATACAGAAAATCTGTCTAAAATTCATTGTTGACAGTTTGAGAGTTTTCGCTGGTTCAAACAGAATCTGGTTTTATAGTTATGACAATATATTAGGTTTTGCAATGTTTTATATTTCCTTTTATACCTTAGGGTCTATAACTTGTTTGAAGAATAGCACTTTTATGGCAAGAAACCGCATACGGAGGGCTGATTTTACGCTCTTTTGAGAGACCTTTAATCCTAGGCTATTTTAAAACACCTTTTTGCCGCACGAGAAAGGCATCAAGTCCTTAAATTCATAATTACACACAACGCCGAAACATGTACCATTCGTTAATGCATATTTAACCCTTTCGGACCGTGTGTATATTTTAAAATACATAGATTTTAGATTTTTTTTTGCACATCTAAAGTGAATAAAAATTTGCAGTTTTCGTTTTTTAATTATTCCTATAACTGGCATCGCATGTTTTTTTTATCGGATTTTAGTTACTAGTTTAGGCGGCAGCCATTTTTATATTTTGAAATGTGATTTTTGTGTTCAATCTCGATCGATTTTTTCCCGATTTTTTTTAAACGTAAGTTTTGAAGGTCTTTTTTCAACTTTACATTTTTAAGTAATTTTTATAATGAAATAAAATGTCATCTTTTTTGCACATAGTGTTCGATTTGACATTTTTTTAACCACACCTTCCATGTTCCAAAACACTTCTTGTGGAGGTTTTATCAATTATTAGTAGGTTTCTCGATATTAACAATCTGTTTTTTTTTTTTGTTAACGTATTTAAAATAATAAGGCTACACTTTAGCCGACCTAACTGTAAGAGAGGAGTATTGGATGTTGGATCTGAGGCGGTCCGCTGGCGTATTTCCTATTCCGTGTTCAATACGAGGCAACCATGCCTCGAAATCAACACGGGTTTGGAACGCCATTTTTTCTCCAAACCCGTATCCAATAGAAGAAAAGAGGCATCCTATTGTGCACGGGTTTATAACGCCAATTCTCTTCCCAAACCCGTGTTTAGTACGAGGCACGCGTCATCCAAACGTGATTATAACATAAAAAAAGGAAGTGTGTGCATACACGCACAATATAATGAATGAGCAATAAAACGCAAACAGCCTTACTAATAAAATAAATAAAAACACTATATAATTTGTACTTATAACACTTTATAGTACCAATCTTATAAAATAAAAACCCTTCATAATGCATAGGTATTAAGGCATTGTTTATGGAAAGTTGAATGAATATAAATGAAACAAGAAGTGTGTGGTTTACCAGAAATATTGGAGACATTCCATTTTGCGCTTGTTTTTTAAAATACAAAATTATATTTTTTTGTGAATTATTTACAAATGTCAAACATAAAATCGACTTCAAAAATACCTTTACTCAGAAGTTGTTATGGATATCAAACGAATTTATTTACAATGTTGTTTTTTTGTACTTATACGTTGAAAGTACGCAGAAAGAAATTTTTCCTTGATGCATTCAAATGAAAATATGTTTTATACTTTTATTATTCGATGGTAAATTTTCCCTGCACATTCAGTTCACTTAGTTATGTATTGTGTAAGTAGGTATACCGTATTTTCCCTAAACCGACTGAATATTGTTTATAAGTATACCGGGGGGCCAAATTTCAGGGGATCAACCGTCATGGAATCATTTTTTCCGTGAATCATAAACTACGAAGTTTTAAACCAACCGTTTTAATCTAAAAATATATTCAAAAATATGTTTTTGTTCATTAATCAATAACAAAAACACCCCAAAAAGATGTTCAGAAATAAATGGGATTCCAGTAAAATGAAGAAGCGAATATAATAAAAAAATAAACAAAAAAAATAATGATCTTACTTGTGCTGACTTTCTTTATACAGTATTCATCAAATACCTACCTAATTTGTATGAACACATTTCCAAAACAAATACCATCAACTCGGTACGGAGATAAGACATACATTCATTCATTCATTATAATACATCAGTCGCTACCAGTGTTACCAACTCGATTTTTAAAATAAAGCTAGACGACTCCTGAAAAGGAGCTAATAAAAAGAGCTAAAATCTTGGGTTCCGCAATTTTTCATCTCGCGACAAAATATTCCCGGCAAAATATCCCCCAATAAAATATCTACTAAAACCTAACCTAACCTAACAAAATATATTGTTATAGATATTTATTTTAACAAATAAATATTTTATTGGAAGATGTTTTGTTCGCAGGATATTTTGTAGGAGGATATTTTGTTTGGGATATTTTGTTGCGGGATGAAAATGCGGTTACCAAAATCTCGTGTAGCGTAAGTTGGGACCAATTAATTAACCAAATTTGCCACGCTGTGTTGAGAAATTCCGAGATTTTTTTTTACAATAACTCCACACAGGAGGCCCCGAGGAAAATAATTTATTGGCTATGTCATCTTAGAAGATGCTGTGTGGTGGGTTTTTTTGAAGAGAGGACGGAGTGAACATGCGGCATGTTGTAGGAAAGAGAAAACACAGATGCCGGCAAATCGTTCCAAAGCCGAGCTGTGAGCTCACGAACGAGTCGTAGAAGCGATCCGCTCTCATGTGAAAAATGTCAACCGTGTACATATATGTTGGGTGCGCGTTTGGCGTGTTTCCTGGCCATGGATATGCCATGGACATGCCAGCTCCTCGGAGCATCTTCCATTGAAATACCGGTATAACAAGGAAAGTATTCCCACCCGACGCGATGCCTGTGTTCTAAAGATTGCAATCGAAACAATAGATAGTTATAGTAATAAAGAATTTTCGTGTAACCCTAAATTGTCAGTTTTTGTTTATGAGTTTTGTATAAAAAGAGGGGCAAGATTATAATTATCTGGCAAACGAACTAAGAAGCAAAAGCTTTTTTGGAGCTGACGGCCTCATTTTGGAGCTAAATCTAGCTCTAAAGAAGCTGAGTTGGCAACACTGGTCGCTACAATACGATACTCGCAGAGAAGTTTATTTTGAAATTTATATCTCATCAACTTCAATTCATAACTGTTTGTTCTTCTGGCTTTTGAGGAATAATAATAATATTATACATGTAGCATGTAGGTATAAGTGTATTGATCCTGCGAACAAAGCAATCAGATCTTCGGATAATAACAATTAAACGAAATACTATGATTAATCATTGAAGTAGAAGATAACACTACGAAAATATGAAAGAGAAAAAGACACAGAAAAATATAACAAACACAAAGGGAACAGTCCCAGAAATGCGAATTTTTGAACACTTATGACCTGTCGTATTTTCACATATAGTTAAATAAATAGCACAAACTAGTTAATTTAATAGTTAAAAAGTACTTACGAATAGTCGTGGTTGGCGTAACAGTGTCCCAGAAACCTGCACTCGATGGTGTTGCACTGATAATCCTTAACGGGCTGCGCCTCCGAGCTGATCTCGTAGGTGATGTTGAACCCGAACACATCAAGCAAGGCGGGCAGGGCCCTCAAGTGGTGACCCTCCAGTCTACTCAGGCTCAACTCCACCAGCAGGTAAGGCCCTGTCACTTGCAACCACTTCACATGAGTAGCACTGGACTCGCTAACTGTATGCACAACCCTCGCACCAGCCTTATACGCAGAATCGTAGTAAAGATACTCAGTGAACTTTAAACCGGTCGTCACAAACACTTGGGTCAAATAAACCACTATATACCCTTTATCATCAGAATCACCCTTTGAAATCAACCACTGACAGTGGATAGGTGTCTGAAAAGCAGCCGGAAAATCAGGAGTGCTTATACTACCAGTTCTATCAGTCAATACACCACCACATTCAGGAGAATTCGCCGTTAATGTCGCAGGAATATACACTAAAACCACTAAGCACACAAACCACATTGCGATAGTTTTTTCCATGTCCACTTATTTGAATAAATGATAATACGCGTTACTGTTTTTATCTGCTGATGTGACTTTATTAATGACTTTGATATACATGTTTACAACGCGTTGATTAAATTTACACTTGTCAGAATGTTCAAATACTATTTTAAAAAGATGTTTTCCACGGGTGCCGGCTAGGTAAACAAAATAATAATGATTGTTATGGTATTTATACGACTGTGACTAATACAAATTGTAGTTCGACGACAAAACTTAAAATATTTTCGCAAGCGTTGTGTTTTATCGCAAGTCTTGTGTTTATCGCTGTGCGAAATCTTATTATGCCGATAAAGTTGTAAATAAACCAGTATACGACTTTGTCCTTGCAGTATTCGCTGCAGCCGTTTTAATGACCCTACTGACACACTTTGGTACCCTCAATGTGAACCTCTTTCTGCCTCTGCATCTACACTAATCAGTGTAGATATATTTGTCGCATTTCTAAAATAATAAATGTTAGAAAATAGTAACGCCCAATGCCAAGTTATAAACGTTATGTGTAAGACATAATATTACTACGCTATAAAAGTTAATTTGTTTAATTTCGCACATTTTTCATCGTCGGTTTAACGTTCCATAGAAAGACTTTGAGGTTCCTTAGTAAGCGTTCAAAAAGAAGAAGATTGTTTGAAAGGGAGATATGTAAATACGGGAGGGAGCTAAATATTAAAAAAATATTCTAACTAAGCGAAAATTTTAGAAAATATTTAAAATATAAAATTACTTGTTTAAAATATAACAAAAAAGTAGTATTTAAAATACTGCGAATTTTTTCATACCTAACATAACATTTTAAATAACAGTACAAAATGTGTTTTACATACTTTGGAGCATACTTTGCGATTTTTTTCGATCAAGGGAATTTCATGTATTTACCGTTTCGGCTCAGCAAATGTGTGGATATTATTTTAAAAATTAACATAAAATGTTCAAGGAAAATATGTTACATATCAGAAGAAATTCGGAATGCCGGGTCTTAACTAAATTCGATGATTTTAAGTCAAATCAATCAAATAAAATTTACTTGTGCACGCCGAGACTTGAACCCGCGACTTCCGGATCGTCAGTCGAGATCCTTACTTCTCGACCACAGTTGCAGTCAAATCTCTACATAGGTATTATAAATTAAAATTCTCCGCCGTGTCTGTCTGTTCGCGCTAAATTCAAAAACTAATGAACGGATTTTCATGCGATTTTCACCAATATGTAGAGTGATTCGTGAGGAAAATTGAAAAGGTTGAAGGTTATTATTATAAAATACTAGCTTTTGCACCCGGCTTCGTTCGCATATTCGCCCCCCCCCCCCCCCCTCCCACTCCCCTACCATCCCGCTCCACCCCCTTCATACTCGTTACATTCATTTTTCACGATGTCACCTATTAAAACGTAGCAATCAAACACGCCCCGTTTCGCATTCATAATATTAGTATAACTGCTGGCTTAGGTCAAAATGTAAATTAGTACCTATTTTATATTTTTACACTAAATATTCATATTTAAATACTCATATTTGAATTTTTGCTATCAAAAGAATCTCCATAGTAACCAAAACAAATGACAGCCCACGTCAAACAATTACTTACGGACAATAAACGTATAATAAATAATTTCATAACGCCACAGCTTATTCATAACGCCAGAGCTTACCAATATATATAGCGTATTTTTGTCACAAATAATGTAGCTTTCTATTAGTGAAAGAATTTTTAAAATAAATTCAGTATTTTTTGAGTGAAAGAATAACAAAAATCCACACAAACATTCGCCTTTATCATATCTATAAGACTATAAGATATTCTTCAACGTGATAATTCTAAAGTAAAGTTCGAAGATAACTCGAAGGATCGTCGGTCCCAGCGGCAACCTTTAACGCTCAATTTTCCACAGCACAGAGCAACATAACGCCGTTATACCTTCGACATTAAATGACAATTTGATGTAGGTACTAAAATTATTCATTGACATCGCCCGTGGGCCGTTAGCGCCTCTGATGTGCCAACACTTGAGTGAAAATGATATTATTTGATTAACATTAACTGCAAACTGTTAAATAATTTAGGGGCCATACATAAATTCATCACACGAATTTCATGATTTTTTACCCCCCTCCCGTCCCTGTCACATTTGTGAAACCCCTCCCCCCCTAGTGAGAAGACAAATATTTTTTAATTTTCCATCTAAAAATAATCAAAACAGCAATTAATTATTTTATTGGTAGTATTTTTAAGTTTTTCATTTACATTTAAGTTTTGGGTTTTAATCATTTAGATTTTTACATGTGACGTCACAGAGCTGATGACCCCTCCACACCCCTTGTCACACTTCTCTAATCCCCTCCCCCCCCTTAAGGTGTGACTTTATGGATGGCCCCTTACCACAAGTTACGATTTGAAATTTTCACGGTCAAATTTTTTATCGTGATAATTTTTTGGGTTATTATGTATGCCATGTTGCGCTTCCTCCTTCTTTATTGACACTTTTACACTTCGGACCATTGCCCAGATGACAGACCGATTTTTGTGGTGGCCCTGAGGAATAAAATTCGTGCAGAGCCTGTGTCAACTTTGGGGATGCTGTGTGGAGGGTCTTTTTAGGGAAAGGAAAGACAGAGAGTTCTGGAAAACGATACGTATGAGGGGTGGGTAGGCATCTGGGGGTCAGTATGTCACATTTTCACCGACGTTCAGAAACCATTGAAACTGATAAAAGCTGAAGATTTTATGCATGTGAAATTTGGAAGGCGGGTATGGGTACTATGCCATCCGGTTCTCATAGATTGTTGGCAAAAACCAAAACTTTAACATCAAAAACAGTGACAATATCATTTATAAAAAGTAAGAACAGTGTTGGACCTAAATGCGACCCTTGAGGTACACCGCTAGTAGCCATGAATTTGCAATTATTATTGACATGAAGCAAGTTAGATGAAGTTATCACTTGAAGAGAAAAAGTATAGAACTGCGCTATACAAATATATTTGCTTATAAGCTTGATACAAATACACGTACAAGGAGACGGTAAAAAGAATAAGGTAGGTATATAAATATATTCCATCGTCCTTACACGGAATAACACATTATTTAATATCAATAGGACTCCTTGTGCGAAATTGTGATAAATGTATTTATTTTTTATTATCTTATCAAAAAGTGACAGTACTATCTCTGCAGTAAGTAACTGAGTGCATTTATCTCGAAATAAAACTTCCTCTTGTAGACGCTAAAAAGCTAAATCATTGTGACGACGTGCGGACAAATTAAGGCGAAGCTTCACGCAAAATCAATACTTAAGATTTTAGATTCATCTTTACTACGAATCGGTTTACATTATAACCAGAAAAAATATGCTTTAGACAAATTGAAGCTTTTTCTACCATTTCCATTAAGTGGAATAAGAATTAAAATGTTAATTACTTTATAAAAAATATATGTGTAAACTTCTAAAAAATATACATTTTAATTACTAAAGTCATTTCAAGCAACGTTTCAATTCTGAATGGTGGCCTTACACCAGGGCGATACTTCCGCGAGTATCTTCCACTCTGGAACGTTCCGCAAATATATACGCTAATAGACAATCGAAACTAAGACAGAGTTTTATTGTACCTCACTACTAAGATGGATATTAAACTATACCTACAATTAAGAAGGGTCTTTTTCAACAAATCTCAATACGTGTTTCTTTCTTATTATTGAATTTAAACTTAAAATTTTTGACCCGATGACAAATGATACGGCTAAGGAAAAAAAAGGATAATTTATTTTTAAATAACAATATTATCTTCTTCAAAAAGGTCAGCCGTTTTCTAACCAGCTTTTGCGAAGTGTTTGTTTGATGTTTATTGCGGACTAACTGCGTGAATATTACAATACACTAATTCTGAAGAGGAATCTTAGTCGTGCGCGAATTCCGTGGGATTTTTCGCAATAACCGCGCCAACTATTTTACTACGTCTAGTCGGTTTTTAGAGTTGAAAATGAGGACGGTTATTAATTATCCTTTTAATGTAATTCCGCATCAATAGTAATATTTTAATAGTCATTACAACTATTAAATAATTCGCGAGGTCATTTAAAAGTAGGTACCGTCCCACATTACATAGCTTGCAAATTAAAAGAGCAAATAAATAACTAAGGAAGGAACAATAAAAAAACGACATTATCGATAAAAAAATTATCGATAAAAAATAATTGACAGAAAAATATCGATAAAAAACGTTTCGATGTGTTAGTGCTCGGGGGCAGGTAGGCTAAGATTTAATTAATGTTTTTGTTTTAGCCATTTTGTTCATGAAAGGAAGATTTTTACGTCTTTAGATCTACTGTTCTGATTTATAGAGTTTTTAGAAAGCTATTTGTCTCGGCCTGATACGGAATTATAAAAGACGTGCTATCACATTTTGTATTAATGTGAGATATATGATTTAAACAGTGTTAGAAAGAGAGAACACTACTCTATGTATTTGCATTTAAAATTTTACCATAAACGGGCCCGAAACATTTGAAATGATTTTATGAAACAACATATAGCTTTTGAAAAATATTTATCATGTTTTGCAAATTTTTCAAAAATATTTTCAAGTGGCAAAAACTTTTATAATACTCTTTGTTTTATTACTCTTTGACCTTTGTCTAATTTAACATTTTTTTTTAGTTCGTGTAAAGTGGTAATTACAATTTTTTAAAAACCGTCGGCAAGCGATTATAAAAACTTTACCTACGTTTTTTAAAATTTCAAAATTATTAATTAAACGTATTTCTGTTAACAGTATCTCTTTCATCTGCTTTCAAAAACGGTATTTTATTTTGAAATAATAAAATAATAATATTTGAATGACTTGTATAGCGCCATTTTTGTGAAAAATCACCTCAAGGGCACTGCCCGCTTGGCCAGATATATATACTAACTGATCCGGCCACACGATGCTGCGGCTAACGATACCTTTATAACCAACGCCATCTGTTAAATCAAATCCACACCACGCTGCCTGCTGCCCGCTGCCGCTTGGCCAGATATATTATGCATTTCAACCATTTTACACAAAACCCTGATAAATTATATACCTAAAAACCTTCCTAACGAATAACTCTATCTATTAGTGAAAACCGCATGAAAATCCGTTGCGTAGATTAAAAGATCTAATCACATACAGCGTGAGCGACTTCATTTTATACTTAGGAAAGTTTTCAAAAATTTACACAAAACCTTGACAAATTATACACCTTAAAACCTCCCTCAAGAATCACACAATCTATAGGTGAAAACAGCATGAAAATCCGTTGCGTAGTTGAAAAGATGTAAGCGCACAGACAGCGGGAGCGACTTCATTAAGATATTTTAGTTCTCTAACAAAAAACATCGTTAGAAGTTGGTGTTTGATCTCAAAGGAAAATCTCATCCGCTGATACAAAATATAAACGCAATGTTTCGAAAAATAATTTAAAAAAATTACACTTCACGATGCTACACGAGATTGGCTACACGAGATTAGCATCAGGTTTGCACTTTGTTATAGAGGGCTCGGTGGCACAACGCGAAGTAAGATTGCTTGCGAAGCCTTCATCCGTCTTACAACCCCCAGGGTAGGCTTCTCGGGGTGGGAAGAGAAAATAAAACTATTCACGGCACTGCGAGATAGCTATGCGTAGCTACTCTTCACTGTCCCGATCACTGCTTGAATTATCCACCTGAAAACAAAGAAAAATATCATTAGTATTTCAAGTAAGACAGGCAGATTATAATGATTTTGTAACAGGTATTTAAACATTTATGCATTAAAATTAATTAAAATAGTATATAATTTTTAAATTTTCTATCGTCTGTTCGTTTTAACTTTGCAGAAACAAATATTAAGAACTAAGTTCAAATCACACACTTTTTTAACATAAGCTTCACACCTGAAGAAAAAAAAACCCTCCGGTCCTATTTCGTCTTTGGGGATGCTATGTGGAGGGTATTTTTATGGATAAGTATGCGGGTATGAGGGATGGGTATCTTGGGGGATGTTGGGGATCAACGTATCCAAGAGTGAAGGACGTTTGGGAACCATTTATTGGATAACCAACACCCCTGCCATAGGTCACCCCAAATGAGGTTTGTATGGGTTTGGCGACGGATGCGTTTGCCCGCCGGACCGGGGGAGAAAGGGAGACCTTACGACCTTTCTAGCTGGACTCTCTCGATCTATCGCCTTGCAGTGGAAGGAATGGATTTATATGTCCGGCACTCATGAACACTCTGACCACCAGATTCCTACCCACCCTCATACCTTTATCCTTCCAAGAACTTCCTCTCAATAAAAAAGACCCTCCGCACAGCATCCCCAAAGATGACATAGGCCCCGAGGGAAATTTTTTTCCTCGGAACCTTCTATGTGAAGATAATTTTAAAAAAATGATGTAATGTAAGAGCGATATGAGAGTGATCTCTTACATATATTTTTAATAATTATTTCCAATACACGTTTACAAAAGTAAGTATATTATATCGATTTTCAAAACTAATAGTCTAGCTTAGTGTCTGCTATTTTATTTGTAGTTTAATTTGAAAAAGAAAATGATAAACATTTGATTTAATTCCAGCATGACTGACTGAAATGGTAATGCGCGTTTTCGCCCTGCAACAAAATATCCCCGACAAAATATCCTCCGTTAAAATATCCTACGGAAAAAACACACCCCCTATAAAATATCCATATAACTTAACCTAACCTAACAAAAAATTTTAAAGAGACAATACATTTTTGTTCAAAAATAGTAAAATGTTATGAAAATTATACAGATAAAGATAATTTATTGTTTTTACAGGATGTCTGTATTATTTTTGTCTCATTTTTTTTAGGTAAGGTTAGGTTTTAGTAGATATTATGTTGGGAATGTTTTGTTCGTAGAATATTTTGTCGGAGGATATTTATGAAATAATGGCTGTTGTCTGAGAAATACAGGCGTCCCGTCATCCCGATGGTACGTTGGGTGACAGGGGAGGTATTTGCAATAAAAATGATTAAGTGAATCATGTCTACAAAGATTATAATAATATTGACAGGGTTAAAAATTCGTTTGATCTACAGCTCACGGGACATCTTGTACATAATTTTTTGAAAATATTTTCTATCAATTTAAACACGGCGTATTAACTAGAAGCAACCTATGCGTGTAGGTAATATTGACAG
Source organism: Limnephilus lunatus (assembly GCA_917563855.2). NCBI lineage: Eukaryota > Metazoa > Arthropoda > Insecta > Trichoptera > Limnephilidae > Limnephilus > Limnephilus lunatus. The sequence continues at coordinate 9,858,424 of OU830602.1, read as the reverse complement.
TAAACTGTTTTTAAATTTGAGTTCAATGCTTTAATTTGATTCAGATGGTATTTTTGAAAGGCAGTTTAAAAATAGTAATACATGTATCTACCTGAACAAAATTTTATTAAATTCCGAACTTCTAGAGATTAATGGCTTTTCTGCGAATGTTCACGGTTCTAATCTTTGGCTAAAAACATTTTACGAATTTATAGAAAATTTGAAGTTTTGCGGAATTTATTTAAACTTTGCAATCATTGCTGAATTACTTAGAATTTCTGAACCAGATTAAATTTGAGTTTCTCATTAAAAAAATATTTTTTGCTTGCCTAGTCGAACTTAAATCACTATCCGATTCTAACAATCTTCAACTGAAAAATAAAATCATAAAAAAGTTCGTAAATTGATCTCAGCGTTACGTTATTTTAATTTTTTTCTTGTTATCTTAATTTGTTTATAGTAGAGTGATAAATATTCAGGTATTGTATCATTCTTTTATTTATTTATTTTTTAATTTTTTATTAGTGACTATTTAATTACAGGTTTGATGAGAATTACAAGATATAATAAGGTATATAAATATTTCATCTGTTTGTTCTTAGTCCTCCTCACTAGGTGGTCCTGTGCTGAGGCGGACTGGTAGATTTCTTTGATTTTCCGTTATTTAGTTTCTACGATGTTTTCAATACATTCTCTAGTATGTCTGCATTCATTCCTATTGACTATAATATATCCAAATCACACTTTCTTAATGGATTAACATTATTCGAAACCACCTCAATCTTTCTCTAATTGAGCGACGAATCACATTTAGGAAGATAAATATTATAAAAAAATCCTTCTGCTATGCCTATCATATCGCCCATGATAACATTTTGCTTTTGCTTTCCCAAACATGTTCGATAAATAATTATTTATTATTATTAAAATATATACGAGGATTAATATCATTTCAAACACGGCTAAAGCAATTTTCAAGCAACGTTTTAATTCTGAATGGTGGCCTTACACCAGAGCGATACTGACAGTATCTTTCACTCAGTAACGTGCCGTAAAAATACCTACTATATATTATTTTAAATGAATTAATTACACAAATCAATCAAATAAGATTTATTTGCCCACGCCGGGCTTCGATCCCGCGACCTTCGGATTGCGAGTCAAGGCCTTACCGCTAGACTACGCCGGCCGTCAAATTAGCGGACAACAAAAATTAGATATCGTAAAAACAACATTCAGTATTATGAAATTACTTTTATAAAACATTCATAGAAGATCATCATATCTTTAAAATGTTATCTTTCATCATAAAAAGTATTTTCTTTTCTGTAGGCTTTTAAATTTCCTTACAGGGAGATATAAATAGGCACTCTTTGTGTTGCTACCTTACTAACATTAGCCTTATTTGCATTACCTCATTTGGTTTAATTATGCTTTTTTGTTTTTCTTTGTGGAAACATCTTAAAAACAAATAACTACTAAAAAATATTTTTAATATTTTCTATAAAGTACCTACTCATAATTGAAAATTTTATTCTAATTCTACTCAACGGAAACGGTAGGAAATGCTTCTATATCAAAATCACATTTTTTTGTATTTACAATGTAAAGCCTCCGTAGTCAAGGGGTAAGGCTTTTGACTCGCAAACCGAAGGTCACGAGATAAAATCCCGGTGTGGACAAATAAATTTGTTTAGATTAATTTGTGTTATTTCACAATTAATTAGTAAGACCACCATTCAGAATTGAAACGTTGGTTAAAATAGCTTTAGTCGTGTTTGGTGACCAGGTCTGAATAGTCAGGTAGTTTCCCCGCCTTCATATTTTCCATCTCTTTCCCCTAATAGTGATTTAGCAGTAAGCTTCGCCTTATTGTGGTCTGAAGCAACATTTTATTTTGAACTAGAAGACCCGGCCACACGTTGCTGTGGCTAACGAAAAACCACGGTATTACCCAATATTTATCAGCAACTTTATCTGTTAATTTGCATACATATCAAATCCAAACCACCCGCTTGCCAGCCCACTGCCCGCTCCCTTTATATATTATATATTTCAACCAATTTACACAAAACCTCAACAAATTATATACTTAAACCTTCCTCACGAATCACTTCATCTATTGGTGAAAACCGCATGACAATCCGTTGCGTAGTTTAAAAGATCTAAGCGTGCAGACAGCGGGAGCGACTTTGCTTTTATACTATGTAAAGATAGTAACTCGCTGTAAAGTTTTACAAAGGCCAATTTAAATATAAGAGGGACGTCATCGTCGTGTTACGAATTTAAACATATCTGTTACGAAACGTAATTTTATTTTGCAACATTGAATGCCTTGGTACTGTGAATGCTTTTGTTACTTAAAAAATACAAACATCTACTCTCGAGTGTGAGCATAAAATAAAGAATAACACAAGAAGTGCCTCGTGGGCGTGTTTCATGATACATACATATATGTATAGGACTATATTTCCAAACAAAACTATGTTTCCGAAATTCAAATGAAATGGAGATCTACGATTTCAGGCGAGGGTAAGTGAGATGGAACGCTGAGGGCTGAGGTTAAATTTTGGGTTATTTGAAACAGGCCTTCCAGTTCAGGTACGGCGACTCCATCAAAGCCAGAGTTAAGTTATCATCATTTACTCCTTGGGCATACTATACAAGGCAGACATATATTTTTAACACAACGGCTAACCCTGTAAAACCTAACCTAACCTAACCCTGTACAAATCGCACGTATGCCCCACGGTTGAATTTTGCAGCCACCTCTGGTCTGGACACCAAAATGGAGACTCGTGCAGAAACGTGCAATCTGTTTGGTAGATTCTCCCATCGGGTGAGAACGCTGTCCTTGTTCTACCGGTTTTTCAATGGAAGATGCTCCGTGGAACTACCGTCATTGATTCCTTAAGCACTAGACTAGTGCATAATCGGGTAAAACGCGAGACGCATTTCCTAATATGACCTAGGCCCTGAGGGAAATTATTTTCCTAAGGACTCCTTTCTGTAGTTAATGTAAAAAAAATAATCAAATTTATATGGAAATTACTTCTAGTGATATATTCTCTATTCTATGCGTGCGTGCCAATACGAATAAATTGGCAATATTTTTTCCCTTCTTTAGTAGCACAAAGAATTTAGGAAATTTATGTTTGCAAATATGTTGTCCCTGTATTTAACACATCGATATCAAAGGCAAATAGTTAGATTAGTCTACTTCGAGATTATTAAAATTTTATTACCGAATTTACTAATTAAATTTGTTATCTCATGTCCTGCAATTTTAACCCTAGCTCACTAAACATATTTCGATGTAACTCTGTCACTAAACATTCGAATAAACAAATAAAAATGCATGTGGTTTATTTATTTATCATAATTAAATGGAATAATTGACGACATCGAAAAGTTTAATCTTTTATTAATCTAAATATTATTATAACATTGTTTTTTTTTTCAATCTTTGCAGTCATTACATGTAAGAACTGTGTGCTCGCCGCAAATTGCTTTTCTGCAAGAGTGGCATGATTATTTAGTCATTTTGCATTTTTTTATATGGACAAAATCCGCATATCTTGCATTAGACGTACTAGGGGAAACATCATTGATTTTTAGAATTTCTTTTATGTATATAGTATGTATTTATGTACGTATTTATATATATATTTTTTTTATTTGAAATATACATATATATATAACAGATTTACAGAAAGAAAATATTTGGTTCATAAAAAAACTAATTACAGATAAAGTTATTTCTTGTTAATGAATCTACCCAATTTAAAAGAGAAAACATTTCTCGTGTTTGAATTGGGGAGTTGTGCTATTATAGAAAAAGATAAAGAAAAAATAATATACAAATATATAATCTTTTTTTTTAAATTAAGAAAATAATCTTATGAATGATAACAAATATTGATTAATAAATTTACTGACATAGCAGTTACTAAAATAGATATACATGATACATGTAGTATAGATAATTAAAAGTAAAAATAATATTATTACATTTCTCGTAATAGGTAGGTGTTAGATGGTAAGTACATATAGTTTATTCTAACAATTGGATTAGCTGATAATAATTGCAGGAGTAGGTACATAATGTTAAGTTACAACAATAATCGCTACATTTCAGTTCAAATGCTGATGAAATATTTTAAGAGGATATGTGCAAATGAGAAGAATACAATAATTTATAATTTTTTTTTTTTTGTTAATTAATGAAGGAATTAAATGATTAATTTTGAACTAAAGTATCAAATATCATAATTAAGACTTGATCAATTACTACTAATCGGTACAAATTCGTTCTGTGAAATTAAAATTTATAATTTGTGTTGGGTTGATCTAGTAGTTTTATTTGTGATTTAAAGGCTTTATAATTTTTCTTCAGATTTGATTTTATATGGAAGGGCATTAAAAAATTTTATACCTTGATAGGTATAGTGGTGTTATATATATGTAGTCACATATATATAACACCACTTATATATATGTTATATGTATGTAGTCACTACACATTCGTCTGTGAGTCGACAATTTTGCTATAACTCCAGAACTAGTAAGCGTTCGTCCGCGTCGTCTCAATCAGGAAGGTACTGAGTATTGAGAGGGGCGGGGCGACAGTGTCGGGAACATACCCAAACATCGAACGCGACAGGTGCTGGTCGACTGTGAGACGGATGATTAGTGATCTTGAGTTAAATTTTTACTACGGAAAAAGAGATTATATTTATGTGCCAATAATATTTACTTATAAGCTTATTGATGTTATCTCTGAATTAATATCAGTAGATATACCTACTGTTTTATTGACATTTAACCTTCACTTTACTTTCAAATTTATGCGAGATGGCTGTGACTTGCAAGCAGCAATTTTTTTTCGTCTCGTCTCGCTGATCAATAATACTTGTTTAAACTGTCAGGAGCCAAACGGCGTGTGGCGCCTGGCGTTAGTAAAAACTTCGAAGGTATCTTCTTCTTTCGTATGGTGGGGGTCAGAGGATGACATCTAGGTCTGCGAGCCAGTCTAGGGCCTCAGGCGTTGCTTTGTGGACCTCATCAATCCCGCCGGGGAATGAATGGAGCGGGCATTCGTTGACCACATGTATCTAATCTAATAAAGGGTATCTAATCTGTAACTAATGCGACCCTATCCGATTCGGTCATATTTAATTGTATCACTCTTCGACTAAGATCTACCAACTTAATCTTCATTTTCTTAGCGCATATTTTTATTGGCTGCTATCTTTATCTTTATCTCGAACTAAATGAAGATAATGGCAAGAAAATGAAGGTTATGTTGGTAGTTCTCAGTCGACGTATGATACAGTTAAACATGACCGAATCGGATAGGGTTAAATTAGCTCAGTGGTAGAGCTCTGCCCCGGTAAGGCAAAGGTCCTGGGTTCGATTCCTAGAGGTGACCGTATCTTTTTATGATTTTTCTGTTTCAGTTTTCGATTGAGTGTCGCTAATACTGATGTATTTATGAAATAAATATTACAGTTTGAGGTTTTACCATCAAGTTTAAAAAAAAATATATATATATATATACATATATATACACACTCAATTATTATGACAAACAAATATATATTTTTTAACTTAATAAAACATATTAATCCATTTAAAATTCAGTTTTTTCTCTATTTTTTACCTCTTGCAATAAAAACTATTAAAAAAATACTAACCGACTAAGATATGGATGATGGACATGGGAAGGAAGAATGTAGATTGAATTTAGCAACCTAACTTATAAATGCTTGTATTATGTTTTCAAATAAACTTGCTAACAAATAAATGCTTTATTGTGTTTTCTTCTAGATATTACTTTAAAATTTTTCTCTTTCACTATTTTAACATAGGTAATTACTTATAATTTAAATACGTAACAAGTACAATGTGACCTTAGAACGGAGTAACCCAGTAAGGCGACATTCTTCTATAAAAAATTGTAGAAAAACAAACCGAAAAAATACTGTCGTGTCGTATTAAAAATCTCTGAATAATTCTGCGCTTAAATAAGTAGATACTGTGGAGAGATTAACATATATAATTAACTAGCTTTTGCCCCCGGCTTCGCTCGCATATTCGCGCCCCCCCCCCCCCCTGTGTATTCTAATATCTGCATATTAGAATACTCATATTTGAATTTTTGCAATCAAAGAAATCTCCATAGTAACCTAAACAAACAGAATGACAGCCCACGTCAAACATTTACTTAGCAACACGCTTTGCCAATAAACGTATAATAAATAATTTCATAACGCCAGAGCTTACCAATATATTAATAGCCTATATTACTCGCAAAGAATGTAGCTTTCGATTAGTGAAAGAATTTTTAAATGCCATTCGGTATTTATTGCGTGAAAGAGTAACAAACATCCATCCATCCATACATACATACATACAAACTTTCGCCTTTATAATATCTATATAAGAAAGATTAGTTGTAAAACTGTGTATATTGATAATTTTAATAAAGTAGACAAGGTAATATTTAATGAGCAATTGAAAATAATAATAAATTAAACCCACATTGCGTTAAACTGTGTTTTTAAGGCCAGTTTTATTAACCAATGCACAAAATTTATAAATTTAGTTAATTGCTTTGCGGGTATTATTAATAGAAACCTTTGTTTGGTGAAAATTAAAAATAATTATGACGCCTATGAGGAAATGTAGTGCAATGAAAGAAAATTGGAGTAGAAGGAGAAGGGTAGAGGAAGGTTCCTTTTTAAAAAATATGTTTTAAAATTTTTAAATTTACTCCAAACAGGAGGCCCAAAGCAAAATGATTTCCCTCATTGCCTCTGTTACCTTTGAGGATGTTGTGTGGAGAGTCTTTTTAAAGGAAAGTGTGGAGAGGAAGTTCTGGGATGGAAAAAGATGTGGGTAGGAATGTGGGGGTTTACTCTGGAACGTGCCGCAAATATACCAGCGTTTAACGTATAAATTGTGAATAACATTAAAATTAGATTTGAACCCGCGACATCCGGATACGTAGCCAGGAAACTCAACCACGGAGGCACCTATCTATCAGATATCAGAAATTAATATGCACATATATTACAAACGCACGTTTATAATTAAAGGGATACCTACTTGTGCTGTGTTCTTATTTTTAATTGAGAATAATAATTTTTTTGATTAATTTAATTTTGGTTATTTGATTTAATTTAAATTGAATATCGATTGTGTATTACTTAATGTGAATCGTGTAAAGTATTAAGTGAATCAACTCACCAAAGATAAACCGTAGTGGTGTAATTTTTAAATTATATAATGTAATAACTATAGTTTTACGCTGATTGTAAAGTAATTCATACAACTAATTGAATACTCGAATGTTGGAAAGATGCGAAAGAAATTAGACGTTACTGACCGGGACACGAGAAAATGAATGAATTTCGGCGGAATAATCGACCCATATATGTATACTAACGATGACTTTCTTATTACAAGTATGTTTCCAGATTTCCGTGTGTTTGCTAACATGTCGAGAATCTTTAGAACCATTTGTTAGCGGTTGCCGTGTGGCTGGTAAATACTGTAATAATTAGACATCGGATTATATGCATTTGCATATTTGCATATGTGCATATTTGCATATTATATGCATTTGCATATTTGCATATGCAAATGCATATAACTCCCTGATTACGGCGTTAATGCATATTTTAGCCTTTTTTTCCCAATCGTGCATATTTAGCATTTGAAGACGCATCCATTAAACAGAATATCGCCCTCATCTAACACATTTCCACAAGTTACCAGATGCCATAGAAAAATTGGAAACGAAAAACCTTCCTCTATTTAAATCAATAGAAATACTGGAAGCAACGATTGAACTCGCCAACGCCTTTCCCAATTCAATATCAGAAAAGATTCGTGAAAAGTTAGACGCTATTTTGTTTAAAAATCCGAGTTTTGAAGACATGAAGAACTTTAATGCCTACATCAACGGCACAGGTCATACATACCCTGCATCAACAGGTATCTCCAGAAATGGCGCCAAATTTTTAAAATTTTGTCGTATGACGTCAGTTGACGTAGAGAAGTAGTTTTCGGCATTTTGGGTGACAAACATCAAAAATTTTGGCCCGAAAATTTGGAAAAATACTTAATTATATATTGTCATAAAAACAATGCACAATTTTAAGAATATTTTGCTGTTTTTGTATCGTCTTTAATTAAAAAATACAAAAATAAAAATGGTATTTTGATTTTGCATTGTGCATATTTTAGGCATATCAAGAGTTTTTAGTGCATATTTGCATGCATATTTTGGCACTTTGTTAGTGCATATAATCCGATTTCTAGTAATAATATAGTACGCGTACAATAGTCCAAATCAACAATCTTCTTGTTCAATCTATTTCATTACGCATTCATCTGATTTGCATACCCTAATAAAAACAATATAAGCAAATAATTGTAATATATTTTTTTACGTGAATAAATTTTTCAATTTGAGAGGCGGTTATGGGTACCGCGCGCAGGGGACCATTAATTGGATGGCCAAGACCTCTGCCATAGGGCACCCAAAGTGGTTCGCTAAATTTGGTGACTTGACAGGGTTGCCCGAGTTCATGGAGTGAGGTTTGACTGGAGGCGGATTCTTTTGTCCACCTAATGCGTGGAGAGCCGGATCGGGAGAAACAGGTTGAGGGAGACCTTTTGACATCTCCAGTCGGACTCTTTCGACACATATAGCCTAGAACCGCAGTGGGAGGGATGGATTTATACGTTATTCACGCCTCAACACACCGACCTCTAGATTCCTACCCATCCCTCATATCCATACCCCACAAACATATTTTCCTTCGCGGAATTTCCTCTCCCTTCTTTCTCTAAAAGGACCCTTCACACAGCTTCCCCAAAGGTGACACAGGCTTTGAGAGTTTTTTTCCTCAGGGAGTGGAGATAATTTAAAACAAAAATACCGCACAAGAGTCCCAACTGCTCCCTTCTGAAGCCAGTGAGACTATGGAATCCCCAATTGGGGTTTGTTGTGAGGCTGAAGAAAGTGGGAAGGGGAAAAAGATGAGGAAGGTGTGGAAGTAACTTATCTATACAGATCTGGTTATTAAACAAGGCTAAAGCCATTTCAAGCAACGTTTCAATTCGGAATGATGGTATTACACCTGGGCGTAACCGAAAGTATCTTCCACTCTGAAACGTGCCGCAAATAAACCATACATTATTTTAAAATTAAACAATCGTGAAATAACACAAATTAATTTTTAAAAAAAATTATCACCGAAGACAATATTTGCGACTCTCAAACGAAAATTTGAAACGGAAAAATCTGAAAAAGATACGGTCGCATCTAGGAATTGAGCCCATGACCTTAGCCTTGGCGGGGCTGTGCTCTACCATTGAGCTAATGGGACCCTAATCCCTTATATTTAACTGAACTGCCATCATTTTATCTTAATTTTCTCAACGCATATTTTTATTGGCTGCTATCTTTTTGTAGAGAGTATCCATTAGCTCAGTGGTAGAGCATCGCGCCGGCAAGTGTCTTTTTCATATTCAAAATAAAAATAAAAATATTTGCGCACGCCGGGTTTTGAACCCGCGACCTTCAGATTGCTGATCGACTGACGTACTCCTCGACCCTGGGTCCATCTCGACCACGTAGGCCGTACAATAACAATTCACCTACAATAACAACCAACAAACCAGTTTTATTTACATAACAATAAGGTACCCACTTTGAACCATTTGCCTAAAATGACTCAATTGACCCATTGAGACAATAACAAAAATATTATTACATCTAGAAACATTTTTTTTAAATAACCCATTGTTAAAAGTTAATAAAAAAAACAGATACACTTTAAATAATTATGCCTGCTCGTAAAAACAGAATTTGGTTTTCTGAAGCGGCGAAAATTCTCGAAACGTGAGTTCTGCGTCTCGAAATTTTATCATTTTATATTAATTTAATTCTGATATAACGTTGTGCTAAAAACTTTAAGAGTAGGCATAACTATGTAAATTGTATATTTATGCCCATATGTGTCCTTTGCACTCACTCTTCACTTTTTAAAATCAGGTCAGTTGCACTCGATCTTGCGAAAGGTGTCCGGAAAAAACATATCGGTTGGAATTGATTACGAAAATAAATTCCTGGTGCGGTAACGCGCCTGACACTTTTCAAGCAATAAATCAAAACTCCCATCGAGATTCCGATTCTAATAAACTAATTTCACAAAATATTATATACAAATATGATGAAAATATAGAAACTAAAAACTTAATTGGGCCGCAGGTTTGGCATGCCTGATCTATGTTTTTAGCCAGCAACTTCGTATCCATCACGAGTTATGGAGCTTTGTTCAACTTTTTTTTTAATAAGACAACACGCCATATTGGTGGTTCCATTTCCATTTGTAGATAAATTAAAATGTCAGACAAAGCCGAGTTGTGACAAAGTACACTTTTCAAAGAACTCGTTTTATGAAATCCATGTTTTTGTACTGTTTTAAATTAAAATTAATTTAAATAATGTTTGGCATATAAATTTTAGTACATTCGTCACGTACCATAAAAATTCAATACAAAGGAGAACAAAACAAGTAGATGATTTGTTTGACTAATATTTATCCAAGTTAATTATGTAAATATATTCAAATTGTAAACCGCAGGCCACATATTTGGTGCTAAAATTAACGCCGTTAGAAAAAAAACTGCTTACAATTCTTTTGGTTTAGTATTTCATGCAAACTAAAACACTACAAAAAAAACAATAATACTAAAAAAAGTTGCCAATTCTTTTTTGGTCGATAAACACTTTACTTTGTGGCTCGAAAATGCGTAAGCAACTTATTGAAGTCTTCGAAGGGCTGAGAAAATGTTATAATCGACAGTCCCGAAGAACAATGTCGGATCAACAAAAAATTGAAAATCGTTCTGTTTGCTTATTTATTGGCTTATTTTGTTGATTAAAAGTGGGTATTTTAGAAATTTTGAATGAAATTAAATGAAATGCCAAATATCAAACAGAACTATATTTCTTGATATCAAAAACAGTAAATAAACAGAAAGGAAACTTTAAGCAACTGAAAAACTACAAAATCACACATCCGACATTGTTCTTCTCGGGACTGTCAAAATTATTCGTTTTAACATTTTTGAAGTGAAAACTTCTTTGGCACCGTTGTGATTTGAAATTCGATGAAACGAAAAATAACGACACTAAAAAGAGACAAACACGTACATCTATAGGATTTAGCTTGCGAGATAATGAGATAGTATAATCGGTCTCCTCTTTGTGAAGTGCTTCGTAACTTCCCCACTCTTGACTACTTTAGTTTTCTGAAGGTTTCATTTCTACCGTTCAAGAGTCCCAACTGCTCGCAACCGTTTGGAGCCAGTGAGACTATGGCATCCTCAATTGACGGATTTTGTGAGGCTGAAGGTACTGAGGAGAGGAAGGCGATTGGTAAGAGGAAGGTAAGTTTATAAGAACTAAAAGCTTCATAAAGTCGAAAGAAAATGGTAGAAGAAGTCAGGGATGCCCAAGAAAGAAATGAATCAAACTAAACTTCAAATTCATATCACGAGTGAAAAAAAACGATCGGAAAATAACTGTACCTTAAATATGTTTCAATATGAATAAAGCAAAGAGTATGTGCCGAGACAGGTTTGCACTGCTATCCGCCTTCTGCCTACTCCTGGGGGGTAGCAACTAGACGTTGCATAAAGTTGATAAAACTTTTCTAGACGTATTGTGGCTTTGGTAATTATTTCCCTAACCACCGCACTTATATACGCGATTATTAGAAATTATTCTATGTTTGCACTAAATAGGTGACAAGGTTCTCAGTTTGGGTTAAACGAGTAATTCATGCGTCTTTAGATTGAAAGAAAATTAACGCAAAAGTAAATTCATACAAAAAAACAGAGGGTGCAATTCACGCGTGGTAGAATTGAAACCTTCAGAAAACTAAATCAGACAAGAGTAGGGGAGGCTACGAAGCACCGCACAAAGAGAAAACCGATTATACTTTCTCATTCCCTCGCAGGCTAAATCCGAAAGATGTATTTATTTGTATTTTTTTTGTGTCGTTATTTTCCGTTTCATCGAGTTTCAAATCACAACACACCGCACACCGAAGGTCGCAGGATCGAATCCCGACGTGGTAAATAAATTATATTTGATTAATTTGTGTTTTTTCACAATTTAGTCATTTAAAATAATATATAGTATATTTGCATCACGTTCCAGAGTGGAAGATACTGCCTGTATCGCCTTGGTGTAAGACCACCATTCAGAATTGAAACGTTACTTGAATTGGCATTAGCCGTGTTTGGTGACCAGATTTGAATAGCCAGGTACTTCCCCACCTTCCTCATCTATCTCCTTCCCCTCTCTACTACCCTCAGCCTCACAACATACCCCAATTGGGGATGCCATGGTCTCACTGGCTTCAGACGGGAGCAGTTGGGACTCTTGTGCGGTATTCATATAAAAATGATTTAAAAAAACTTCGTTTCAACAATTAACACAAGTAACAACTATTTACATGCTCAGAATAGGTTATTAGGCTCTTAGTTTTGGGCTCAATTAAACGAAACTCACCCAAATAATCCATACAAAAAAAATGGCGGTAAAGGAACGCTTTATCCGGGAAAATTTGAACTTTAAATAAAAATGGATTTTTAATGAATCTTTTACCGCCTATCCAAACGTAATTAGTTGTTTCTTGTAGTAATTAAGTTGAAAAGTAGTGTAATTTCCAAAATCTGAGCCTAATAAAAGTGCGGAGTATGGTGGAATATTTGCCGTAGTTTTCTTAAAAACAGTGTAAACAAAGCAAAATAATAAATAAAAGTCCTATAAACTTACTAGATGTTAATCCATGCGCACTCTAAATCACTTCACAATATTATAACAGCACGATAAAGTAAAAATTTCTTTATAAAGTCGAAGAAACTTGTATTTATTATCAAAATATTATTGTACTACGCCCTCAAAAGCGTAAACAATAAACAAAAGAATGTTTTTTTCAAAAGTTTACAAAACATTTTTCCAAGGGTTTTTTTAGTTTCAGAAAGCTCTTAGTGCACTTCGCTTCAGTTCGTGTCGAAGCTAAAATGTTTACATTCGAGAAGTTGAAAATAACGCAATCCAAAATAATAATAGACTCGCGAAAAATAAAGCGCAAAATGGACGTCTGCCTACCGGCGCGGTCGCGAATGAACTGAATCGAAATTTGCAATTCGTTGAATAAAGGCGACTGAAATTTATTCTACTTGGCGAGTAGGTACTTGGGACGCCATAGTGGGCCGTTATTCGAGTGCAGTTCGAAGTTTGAATGCACCTCGGATGGGTGGAAAAGAAATAGCAGCGGTATAGGACGATCCAAAAATAAGCTAGTTTTTTTTTACATTTTGTTGATCCTGCTAAACTACTTTCGTGATTCGTCAGCGGGCATACATGGATTATTTTTTTTGTTATTTAGAGTTAGTTTATACTTCATTTTTTTTACATTAGTTTCACAGGAAGCCCTGAGGAAAATAATTCCCATCAGGTCCTATGTCATCTTTCTGAATGCTGTGAGGAAGGTATTTTTAGGAAAGGAAGTAGAGAAAGTTCTGGGAAGGAAAAGGGTACTTGGAGTGGGTAGCAATCTGGGGGTCGGTGTGTCTAGGTGTGACAAACGTATGAATCCATCCCTCCCATTGCGGTGTAAGGCAATGTTCCGTGCGTGTATGGCTGGAGATGTCAATGGGACTCCCTCAACCATGCTTGCCCGATCCGGCCTGCCATGCAGCTGGTGGGCAGACATATCCACCGCCAAGACTCGGAAAAACCTCACCCCATGAACCCGGGCACCCCTGTTAAGTCACCAAACGTAGCAAACCACTTGGGGTGACCTATGGCAGAGGTGTTGGTTATCCAATAAATGATTCCTGGTGCGGCGGTACCCATACCCGCCTTCAAAATTCTAATAAGCATGAATATAATAAGCACAATATTAACATTTTTACAGTGAGCTTCATATACATTTAAATTTAAATTCACTTATTTTAAAATACATTCATTATTTTTTCATCCTTTCAATCATAATCTTGTCCTCTGTACATTAGGCAGTTCTGTGAATTTCATTTTCATTTTTTCATACGTGGCAATCTAACTCTTTATTTCTTGTTTCGTAATTATATATCTTTATTAGAAACAATTTCATCCTAAAAATATTTTGGCATTTGGTTTTTCATAATTTTATGCACAAAAATTAACACATCATATGGCAGTTAACATTTATCACAACCGTTTTCGTATTCGATACATTCGAAAAATGCGTCGTGTGTTGGATAAATGTTTTTTTATTGTTTTAATTGAAAAAGTATACCATCGGACCGCAAAATGACTTTTACATTTTTTACTCTAAATATGTTCAGGAATCGCTGGTTAAAATCCTTCGGGTAGATGCTGTATACATATTTACATTATTTGGAGAACGCAATTCAACTTTTAATAATATTAAATATGTTCAATCAAAAACAAAAAATCGACATTTGACGTAGACATACTTTCTTAATTCAATTTCATTCGGGATTTTGTTATAAAGTTGGATGGCAGAAGAGATTTCTGGTGATGGATTTCTTGGTTGATTGATTTCTTCATGGTTGGCAATCTAATTTGCTTTGCATCTCGTGTATCTCGTAATAATAATTTAATTTTCTTTTCAGTTATTTAGGCATCATCCCTGTGTTAATTTTAGAAATAAAAATAAATACATTCAAGTACATGGTTTGCTTCGCCGTCAATTTTTTTTTGTTCCTTTAACATGACTCGTATTGCTTTATTTTGCATTACTTGCATTTTTTTCATTTTCTCTTTATTGCAGAGAAAATTTATTAATAAAACTAGTGCAGACCCATGAAAAATCACGAATAGTCTGAATTCTCGACAAATCAGTTCCAAGTTTGAAAATGGCAACTAAACTAAACTTCTGTTAAAAATACGATGTTATAATTAAGCACTTTTTTGCTTGTCAGAATTCTCTAAACAAATGCTTCTAATTTTGAAAATGATCATAAATTGAAAATTAGATTTCAAGTAAAACAAATTCTTTATAGTTTCTTTTTTACTCTGAATTTGGTATTTAATTTTTTTTTCATTAAATTTTTCTTTTTTTAATATAATTTATTTAAAGTATATTACTTTAAATAAATTAGATGGCTAGCCAATCACTTATGTACTTAAAATTACTAGATAAAAAGCGTTAATTTAATTTTTACCTGTGTTTTTTTTTGTTTCCTCTATTGTTTTGATTTATCCAATGCTTTTTTAGTGCTCAATGCTCATTAGTTTTTTTAAAAAAAAAATTTATTACTCAAAATGAAGTCGCAAAATACTTTTTATAACACGGCCTAGGCTAGAGTAGGGTAAAATAATAAAATGTAAGAAAAAGGCGTAAAAAGAAATTATACATCATATGATCCACCGATGCACAACATTTTAAATAATAATAAATGTCTCTCTCTTTCAGGGTTCATTGAACCGGAGATACAAACGGATTCACAACCGAAATCAGTATTTTAATTTTTTTTTGGAATAACTACATAAGTAAACACTAAAACTTAAACATTTAATCATTAATGACAATATTGGGAGTCGCTATAGTAGCTAATATTTGGAATTAGTACGTAGGTATTTTTTAACGGAATTGGGAGTACTTACAACGAATACTTACTTGTATTAAAAACTAAAAACTAAGTAGATAAACGCATTGGATTCAAATCATTGATTATTTTATAACTAACTAATCATCATAAGAATCACTCTATCTATTGGTGAAAACCGCATGAAAATCCGTTGCGTACTTTAAAAACGTACAGACAGCGGGAGCACCATTGCTTTTATACTATGTAAGGATATTGATTTTATCGCATGTTTTTGAGAACCTGGTTCCATCTAATTTATTCTGTACTGCAAGAAATTCATTAAAAAAAATCATTAAAAACATAATTTTGAATCTAATTTAATCACTAACACCCTGTAGTTCGCTTTTCCGATGCACTAGCATTTAGATCACAGGTTCTCAACGTGGGCGATAACGCCCCCTTGGGGGCGTTTCAGACCTTCAGGGGGGCGGTAGAAGACAAAGTGAAAATTGGGGGGCGTTTCAGACTTTCAGGGGGGCGGTAGGAGACCCAGAGAAACCCATCCCACCCCATCAGTGCTCCAGATAGTTCGCCGGCAGGACGTACGTCTTTTTCGCCACGCAAGTAATCTTAAAATTATTAAAATCATTTACAAGTTTATCCTAATGGATGTCAACGAGGAAACGAGTGCGCTTCGTTTGCTAATGACAGTAGTGGTGGTCGCAAGTACCCGAAGTGGTCCCCGAGAGAAGTCATCTCGAATATAGATATCAAACATGCCCTCATAAGCGTTGGAAAGCTGGAGGCCTTCAGAATGAATACGATCTGTTAAGTTTTTAACGTTAGTTAAGCGCGAGGTTCGAGTGGCCTATCGACCTTACGTATCTGAAATCGAGGAAAACATCATACATGATCCCAAGATGTTTTGGCACTATATAAAATCCCTTTGGAAGGATGGTGGTCTTGAATGCACCATGATGAAAGGTAATCAGGAATTTTGTGGATTGGGTGTGGCTAACGCATTTGCTGATCGTTTTCAATCGGTCTACAATAAAGACCCTCCACTTCTAGACATTAATAATACGGCCATATTTAATACCAAAGGAGCTTCAAACGTCGATTTAGATATATTAACGGAATCTGACGTTATGAGTGCCATAAGTCTTATGAAGAACTCACACTTCATCGGACCAAACTTCGTTCAGGTATTTTTTTATTAAAGGGTTCCCCGAGTTCCTAAAAACGCCATTATGTATTATCTTTAACTTAACTATAATACATAGTTAAGTTAAAGATAATTTTCATGAAGTATGGAAAACTTTCAAAATACATCCTATTTTTAAGAAAGGTTCGAAAAAGTTAATCGAAAATTATAGACCATTTGCCATACTATCAGCTCCTGCTTAACTATTTGAAAAATTAATTCATAAATTCCTTACGCCTCAGACATTATCCCCGGAACAGCATAGTTACAGGAAAGGAAGATCCACTGAAACCAATCTGAAGGTTTTTACCAACTATGTTGCTAGGTCCCTAGACAGTGGATACCAAGTAGACTGTTAGTATAACGACTTCTCCAAAGCCTTCGATACTGTGAATCATGATTAGTCATAAAATTCATTAGTCACAAAACTTGCCCAGATGGATTTTTCCCTTCGAATGCTAAAGTTTCACTGAAGAACAGAAAGCAATTTTTCACACACGGAATCTTCCAATCTGCTGAATTTCTTGTTTTTTTTGGGGCTTCCCAAGGATCGATCCTGGGGCCTCTTCTCTTTTCCATTTTTATTAATGACATTGTTGGAGTCATCCGTTTTTCTCGCTTTATGCTGTTCGTTGACGATCTAAAATTATATGTTCTAATGAGAAATATTGAGGACTGCCTGCGCCTTCAAGCTGATGTTGATAATATTTCAGAATGGAGTCAACGAAACCAGCTTCATTTCAATGTCTTGAAATTCGTAGTTCTGACTTTTACCAGAGCATTTACTCTCACCTACGACAGTTACACTATGCTCGGTCATAATATCAGACGAACTTCTAATATAAAGGTTCTTGGGATTATGTATGAAAGTAAGTTGACATTTCGCCCTCATATCGAAGGAGTTTGCCAGTCGGCCTTAAAAATATTAGGGTTTGTTCTCCGAACTATCAGAGTTTTTCGGGATACCCGTTCTCCGAAGATTTTAAACTTCTCCCTGGTCCGCAGTAGGCTGGAGAGTGGTTCGCTTATCTGGAATCCACATGAGGTGGGGTGCTCCCTCATGTCGGAGAGGGTTCAAAAAAGTTTCTAAGATTTATCTACATGAGGAAGTATCCCGAAATCTATCTATGGCTCTACCCTACGAACTTTCTTCTGGGCATGATGGGACTTCACTCCCTGCAGCTTAGAAGAGAAGGGTATGCCGCCACTCACTTATTCAGACTGCTGCGAGGCTATATTGAGAACTCAGCCATTTTGGAGCGCGTGAGTCTCTATGTTCCAAATGACTATCTTAGACAGCGTCATCATAGATTATTCTATCTTCTTGCCTGTAGGACTAACAAGCCAATGGTTCTCCCGGTAGGGAGGAGAATATTGCTCCTAAACCAAATTGATACATTTGGCGTCAGTGACGACAGATTCAAAAGGGAAATTATTTTAATTCTTGAAAGAGTCTCTCCACATTGACGAAATTTTCACCACCGCCTGAAATTTTTTTTAAATTGTAATTTTTCTTGAAATTTCTTTTGTGTATAAATATTTGTACACATTTTTTTGTAAAATATTTATATGGCGTTATTTCTTAAATTTGTAATGGTGTAAGAAATTAATAAAAATAATTATCATATCCCATCTTTCCCCATCCCATTACGCCCCCCCCCCCCCCCCGTTGTGGTAAATATACGATGACAATTGCTTTCTTTGCGATTTAGGGGGCGCTAGAAAAAATAATATTCTCAAAGGGGGCGGTGGGCAAAAAAAGGTTAAGAATCTATGATTTAGATGTACAGACAAGGACTGTGTTATGGTATTAGTAAGAATCTCATTAACTAGAACACTCTCTACTACTATGTTACCTATTAGTAGATAAGTACCGATTTACAATGCAGATTTTATTTAATTGAACTGATCAGAAGTCAAGGAGATATAAATCGAGTGAGAGTGTAAAATGAATTAAAAGTTTTGTGTGGGATGTAGGTCGATTATGTAGTAATAAAAGATGAATAAATTATATAGGTCTGTTTTTCGTAGGAATCAAATGCTTTTGATACGACCTCCGTGGTCGAGGGGTAAGGCTTTAGCCTAGCAATCCGAATGTTGCCGGTTGAAAACTCTACTTTACACAAGATTAAAATTCCGTTTTCGAGGGGTAAGGCTCTTGACTCGCAATCCGAAGATCGCGGGATCGAATCCCGGCGTGCGCAAATAAATTTTATTAAATATTTTGTGTTGTTTCACCATTTATTCATTAAAAATAATATATAGTATAATTTCGGCACGTTCCAGAGTGGAAGAAACTCTCAAGATCAACCTGATGTAAGACCACTATTCAGAATTGAAATGGCTTTAGAGTATTTAAATACCAGATCTGAATAGCCAGGTACTTCCCTAACTTCCTCTTTCTCATCTCTTTTCCCTCCCCACTACCTTCAGCCTCACAACATACTTCGATAGTAGTTGCCATAGTTTCAGAGATTCCAGAGGGGAGCAGTTGGGACTCTTGTGTGGTATTCTCATGAATACCCAAAGGGGCACAGTATTTTGACTTCTAAAACTTGCTCTGAGGATGGGAAGGAGCTTGCATTTCAATCGGTCGGTATAAATGCCACCTAGAACCTATATAGAAATGCAGGATAAACAAGAATAGAAGAAGGAAAATCATCAAACTTTAATTTGCGTTTCATAATTTATTATTCACTTCGCCATTTTACCAACTTCATAATCTATTTCTTTTCCCCTTCCTGTCAATTAAATCCCCTTCTTTTGTCTCTTATTTCTCTTTCTTCCCCGTCTCCTTCCTCTATTTTATATGAATACCGCAAAAGAGTCCCAATTGCTCCCCTCTGGAGGGAGTGAGAATATGGCATCTTCATCCATTAGGCTGAAGATAGTTGGGAGGGGAAGGAGGCGATGAAAAGGTAGTTGGAAAGTACCTGACTATTCCGATCTGAACATCAAACACGGCTAAAATCATTTTAAGCAACGTTTCGATTCTAACACCTAGGCGATACTGAGATACTATAGAGAAAATCTTCTACTCTGTATATACTGTATATTATTTTTAATTAATAAAATGTGAAATAACACAAATCAATTAAATAAAATTTTCTTGCACACGCCAGGATTCGAACTTGCTAGATGCTACTTCAAACTCCATCGTCCTTACTTTTCCACCCCAGTAGGTAACTTCAGCCTCACAACTCACAACACTTCCTTAAATTGGGGATGCCATGGTCTCACTGGCTCCAGCAGTTGGTACTCTTACGCGGCACTCACATAAAAAAAGAGAAATGTGAGTGTCTAATAATCTAGAAGAGTCTAGGCCACAGATAATAGAAACAAAGGGTCTAGGCAGACTGATGCGTTCTTATGCAGTGCTCGTTGGACCAGACAGTGAAATAAACACAGTTTTATAAGTGTTATTACCGGAGAATGATAAAGGTATTGTTTTTCTGTTTTAATCGTAAACACTACAAAAATCTTAGATGAATTAAAAGGTGACAAAAATGTCGAGTAACTCCGAGACGCTTAAAAATATTAGACGGGTCTGAGTTGAGAATTCTTTTCGAATCGGAGACCGATATTCGGAGATCGGACAACAACAGAATCATGCAACATCAACACCTCCTTTGAAAAGTGATGAAAATAGTATATAAAAAATTATTTACATAGATTACGTTAGGTTAGGTTAGGGGCTATTTTACAAAAATGTAACATTTAATGACTTTTCAAAGTTGTATTGAAATTGCACGATCATGAGGTGTTATGGAACATTAATTTTTTTTTACGTGATCGCCACACAGAAAAAAAAATCCCTCAGGTCCTATGAAATTTTTGGGGAAGATATGCAGTGGGTCTTTTTAGGGAAAGGAACGAGAGAAAGGGCTGAGAAGGAAAAACGTATGGAAAGGTGGGAAGTTATCTGAGGGTTTGTGTTTCCAGGAATAACGGACGTACGAGTCCATCCCTCCCACTGAGGTGCAAAGAGATGTTCCTGCTGTTCTGCTGGGTAACATCAAAAGGTCTCCCTCAACTATTCTGTGAAGGTCGATCGGCGATCCGATTGGTCCCCCAGAAACCAATAGGATTCAAGCCTTCTCTCAAGCCACTCTCGCGCGCTGCAGCAAATAGGCTCCCGGTCAATAAACAACCTTATTAATCATGCTTGTTCGCTCTCCACATTATAATTCTTCATATTTAATTATGGTGTTTAGGTTTTGTTTGTAATTTATAAAACAAACTTGTAAGTATTTTAACTACTTATTTGTTTTACCACATACCTTACACACACACATCGAACATATAAAACACCATAGGCCAATCACAGACAAACCCCAATCAGCGAACCCAGACACCCCTGCTAAGTCAAAAAACGTAGTGCCCCACTTGGGGTGACCAATAACAGACGCGCTGTTTAGAAGAGGTGGTAGAGAACGATTGGATTATAGGTAACGTTTCAATTCTGAATTCTAAATATTTATCAAAGCTATGGCGAGGCTGAAATTATCCTACCAGAAATGAGGTGCAAATAATAAATATTAAATTAAACTCGGCAGCACTGACCATGACATCTTTACGCATTTGACCATGAATCGAGAGATTGCGAATTCAGTTCCATAAGTACATGAATTCCTTGACTTCATAAATAATCATTACGATGCGCTTCCAGTCTCTATTTTATAGTAGAGGATCCGCACTAGAAACGACCTTCACCCATCTGTTTAATGGATGAAAAGTATTTTATATCAAATTTAATATATTAGAAAACATATCTCGAGTGGGTTGTCTAAAAAAATTCCTGGCAAGACTATTATTAATTTTAAAAATATTAATTGAAAGAGAGCGCATATGCTATTTATTCGTGCAACAGGTGCAACAGAAAAGGAAGCGTGGTGTTTTCTCTTTCTAACACCGTTTAGATCATATTTCTAAGATTGATAGTAAGGAAGACACAACGATTTCTATGAGACCCAAATGAGTTGTTCCAAAAAACCGAATAGGTATTTAGCCTGAGGAGTTTTTCGACTTGCGGACTGATGAACTGAGGAACAACAAAAATATTTTCACATATCCTGGAATTAAAAATACCATATATCTGAATTACTGCGAAAGAAGGATTAATGTAAAACCTTTTATCGAAAGAAAACAAATCTAATCAAATCAAAAGATATTTATTGTACAAATAAAAATACAAAAGGTGTAGCTTATGGGTAGACCCCATTTCTTCCAGCTAACCACATACATGTTATATTATAACATTTATACAAAAAAGAATATTATAATGTTTACATGATTTCTGAAAATGTTTGGATTATTAAGTATTTATTAAATGTTATCCAATTGTAAATCATACGAAGCTATTGTTTATAATTTTATTAATAACACTTTAATTTTTTTTAACTATTTGTTCCAAGTACGTCCTATGGACGTACAAAAGTGTAAAAATAATAAATAAATAAATAAGTAAGTATTTCATCTACACAAATATACAAATAAAAATACAAAAATAGGTGTTTTATTTATGTGAGGTATTCACTTAAGGTGTATTGACATTTGTTTATAAGGAAAGTGTTTAGTGACGATTTGAATTTGTGTGTATCTTGTATTTGTTTAATGTATGTGGAAGATTGTTGTATACTTTAACGACCATGTAATATGGTCATTGACGTATTATTGATCGAAGAATATGGTCCTTTTTGGAATATTGTTTTGCTTGCTTTTGATATTAATAAGTTTTCTGTGAACCTTGTAGCGGAATGTAGCGTATTTATGTGTTGAGTTTTTCTGTGGGAACTTGACTGTAGATGATCGCACTAACATGCATAACTCCATTATTTAATGTCTGTGACTGTCACAATTTTCAGATTTTTAAACTCAGGTCTACATGAATCCAGACGAGCAGAGTTTGTAATTTTTCTTATAATAATAATAATAATAATAATAAAAGTTTATTCCAGAATGTATGCAGGGGTAGTGCAATGCAATACATTCCATATTTTGAAACAAAAAATGGGTTAATGTTAAAAATAAAGTAAATAAAACATTTAAATAAATTTAAAAACAAAAAAAAAAAAACGAATAAGCATGAACAACATGAGAAAAATAATAATAAACAGTAAAATTAATTCATGCAGCTGTTTACGGAGGGTATTTTATCGTCTCCCGTCTCCAGAGGGCCATCAGGGGGGACTCCAACCAGGTAGTCATGGCGGTGATGATTGCATTCTTCGATTGGCGTAGTCTGCGCCATAAACTTCCCATGCGGTGGCGGAGAAGTGCTCGGAAAGTGTGCACTCGTCCCTCCAGGAACATTTCCGTAGCACTGCAGTATCTCGGTAGGCGGAAAAGTTGACGGTATGCGTTGTTGTAAGCAACCTTTAACTTGTTCCATTGGGATGCAGTGTAGTCAACCCACAGTTCTGATGTATACAGCGAGGTACAGAAAGCGTTGAACAATATTCTTTTTACTTTTGGGCTGCATAGGTAAAAACGTCTTGACAGCATACCCGCTCTAACAGATATCGCTCTTCTCTGCCTTTCCATATCCTCGATATCCTTAAGGTCGTCTGTGATGATGTGTCCCAGGTACTTAACGCTGTGATAAACATTCATTTTCCTGTCATCTAACCATACTGAGGGTGTTTGAATGGTTTCGTTTTTGTTTTTAAAAACCATAACTACTGACTTGGTAGTATTATATAACAGGTTATGGTTTTTTGCAAAGTTTTCACAAATTCTTAGTAACTTCTGTAATGCGCTTAGTGACGGTGCAAGAAGAACCATGTCATCTGCGTAATTAATGTTGTTCACACATACTCCATGTATATGGCATCCTATTTTCGTGGCATTAAGTTTTTTAATAAGATCATCGGTATACAGATTGAACAGAACCGGAGACATGCTTCCTCCTTGCCTTACGCCACTTTTTAAATAGAATGGATTAGACAGCTCCCCAGACCATTTCACAATATTTTCTTGTTGCGTGTGCCAAATTGAAAGAATCGCTATTACATCTTCCGGAACTGCTCTTTTCCTTAGTTTTTCCCACAGTGTATTATGACGTACACGGTCAAACGCTTTGCTTAGATCTAGAAAGCAGGTATAGATTGGCGTTTTCCTTAGTTTATAATAGCTGATGGTTTCTTTTAGGGAATATATTGCCATAGATGTTGACAGTGCAGGTTTGAATCCGAACTGGTTATCTTCTGTTTTTAGATGGTCTGTTACAACAACGGATAAAATTTTTTCAAATAATCTCGCCACGGCGGTTGAGAGTGAAATTGGTCGGTAGTTATTGATCACGGATGGATCAAGATTTGTTGATTTAATTATGGGAATAATTACCGTTTTTGTCATTTCATTCGGGATGTGCCTGTAACGCAAAATATTTGAGAATAGTTTTGCTAGGATGAAATGAATCGCTGGTCCAGCATACTTAATGTGTTCAAGAGCTATTGAGTCATGTCCTGTGGCTTTTCCTGCTGCCATTTCTCTTAAAGCTTTTTCAACCATACACGGAGTAATACTGATAGCGGTGGTACTATATTCAGTTTTCAAGCAAAAATTTATATCCAGAGATTTTTCTGCCGCTTCTTCACCCGCCATAGAGAGGAAATTACGAAATTCATTGGCGATATTTTCCTTTCCTCTTACTCCATTAACACAGAGAGGAGTTTTCATATTCGTTTTCAATTCTGAAGATGTTTTTTGCCAAAATTTATGAAAATCTTTATTTATTAGTGAGGTGGCAATACCATCCATTCGCTTTTGTATTTCTGTCTGTTGACATTTTTTCAGAGCTACTTTGAAAATGCTTACTTATGCATCCTTTTTGGATGATAAAAACATATTTGGCGTTTACTGAGTTTCCTCAAAAAATAATACCGTATTTTATTATTGAATATATATAACCATACTATGCGGCTATTACTGAATCGATGTTTAATATTTTTCTCAGTGTACCTAGAACAAAAGAAAAGCTACTTATTTTTGCTACTATTTTTGATACATGTTCTTTCCAGTTTATATTTCTATTTAGTTATTCCCAGCAGTGAACAAGTTTGGGAAGGTTCTATAATATTATTATTAAAGTTTATATTTATGTGTAAAGGTGTAGCTTGCAGTGGACAAAAATTTAGAATTTAAGTTTTGTTTGTGTTGAGTGACAGATGTTGTGATAACAGCCAGTTTGCTAAGTCTCGTAAACATGTTTGTTAAATTCGTCAACGTCTTCATTACATTCAAACAACAAAGCGGTGTCATCCGCAAACATTGAACATTATGTGCCAGCAATAATTGGAAGTTCATTTATGTAGATAAGAAAGAGGAGGGGACCAAGAATGTAAAACAAATCGAAGTATCTACTGTTCTCAGGGATATTTTAAAGTAGATACTATGTTGTTGACTGAACCGTAATAAACGGTATCCATAAGGGGTCCAGAAGGTGGGGAAATCGTGCTGCTGCTTAATCGTGATAGTGCAAGACATTTCTAGCTAACCTCCACAAGAAAGTGAACAAGAGGAATAAGAATGATAAGAGGATCATGATTCAATGTTATAAACGTTCAGCAGCGGTTCGTACCCAACACTGCAACACTTCAGAATGCTCTGAAGCCATGTTTTCAGATTGTTTTGAAAATCATAAAGTTCCAAAATGATTGATATCTTAATATGTAAAACAGTCTGTTATCTTAATATATAAAACAAAGTCGGGTTAGTTACACTATTTATAACTCGAGAACAGCCGGGCCGATTTTGATGATCTTTGATTTGTTGGATTTGTCTCCACCCCGGATAGGATAATAACTATTAAAACATCACAAAAATTAACGAAAAATATAGTTATTAAGAAAAAAAAAATCCCCATACATTTTGTATGGAACGAATTCTTAAATTTGAAAGAGCTGCGGGCATTTTGTGATACGTAGGTACCTATAATATTGAGTAGTGAGAGAGTTCCAAAAATTCAAAAACGTCAAATGTCAATGCGCTGATTGTTTTGCTTTTATTCTTTCAAACATATAATGCTGCATCTCTTTCTTACACACTAAATGTCAATAGTCGAAAATGAGACAAACGGTGAACGTACATCTCCACCCATCTAAAGGAAAGATACAATAATTATATCTTAATATATAAAACAAAGTCGGGTTAGTTACACTATTTATAACTCGAGAACAGCCGGGCCGATTTTGATGATCTTTGATTTGTTGGATTTGTCTCCACCCCGGATAGGATAATAACTATTAAAACATCACAAAAATTAACGAAAAATATAGTTATTAAGAAAAAAAAAATCCCCATACATTTTGTATGGAACGAATTCTTAAATTTGAAAGAGCTGCGGGCATTTTGTGATACGTACCTATAATATTGAGTAGTGAGAGAGTTCCAAAAATTCAAAAACGTCAAATGTCAATGCGCTGATTGTTTTGCTTTTATTCTTTCAAACATATAATGCTGCATCTCTTTCTTACACACTAAATGTCAATAGTCGAAAATGAGACAAACGGTGAACGTACATCTCCACCCATCTAAAGGAAAGATACAATAATTATAATAAAAATCCCTCACACGTATAAAGAAAATGAAAAGCATTTTTTTTTACATCTGCTCACACATGAGGCCCGAAGAAAATTATTTTCCTCAGGACCAATGTCATCTTAGGGGATGCTGTGTGGAGGGTCTTTTTAAGGAAGGGAAGGATAGGAAGTTCTGGGAAGGAAAAAGGTATGAGGGGTGGGTAGGAATCTGGGATCAGTGTGTCCGGGAGTGACGGACGTATGAACCCATCCCTCCAACTGCGGTCCAAGGTGATGGGTCGAGAGAGTCCAGCTGGAAAGGTTAAAAGACCTCCCTCAACCAGTCTCTCTCGATCCGGCCCGCCACGCAGCGGGTGGGACCCGGACAAACGTCACCCCATGAACCCGGGCACTCCTGCTAAATCACCAAATGTAGCGAACCACTTGGGGTAACGTATGACAGAGGTGTTGTTTATCCAAAAAATGGTTCCTGGGGCGGCGGCACCCGTACCCGCCTCCCGAATTCCCATAAGTAAGTGAAAAAGTAAGAAAATCACCAAAAATATAAATCCGTACACAACGCCATCTCTGATACCGACAAATAAAACATGGACAGTTGCGAATCGATAGTTGCTTCATTGTGTAATTAACTTAATTAAAAAATTGAATTTAATTCAACAGTTATTGTTTCTGAAGCGGTACGAAGTTCGTCGGGTCAGCTAGTATCTTAATATACAAAAGTCTGGTTAGTTACACCATTTATAACTCTAGAACAGCTGGACCCATTTTAATGATCTTTAATTTGTTGGATTTGTCTCCGCCCGAATAGCAGAATAGCTATTAACATATCAGAAAAAATTATGAAGAAAATTCTTTTCCATATACATTTTGCATGGAAAGAATTCTCATCTTTTGAAAGAGCAGCAGGAATATTGTGATAAGTATAATATTGAGTAGTGAGTGAATTCCAAAAAATAAAAAAAAAGTCAAATGTCATTGTGCTAATTGTTTTGATTTTGTTCTTAAATATATAATGCTGCCACTCTTTCTTACACACTAATGTTAGCAGTCGAAAATAGAACAAACGGTGAATATATATCTGCACATCCAAAGGAAAAATACAATAATTATAATAAATTATCTCCCTCACACGTGTAAAGAAAATGAAACGCAATTCCCGTAAGTAAGTGGAAAAGTAAGAAAATCACAAAAATTATAAATCCGTGCACAACGCCATCTCTGATACTGGCAAAAAAAACACGGACAGTTGCGCATCGATAATTGCTTCAGTGTGTAATTCTTAACTTAATAAAAAAACTGAATTTAATTTAGCTAATAAGTTAACATAACAGTTATTCTATTATGATTCTGAGGCAGTACGAAGTTCACCGGGTCAGCTATTTATTGTATAAATGTGCCATTAGAATAATTAAACAAAGAGGTTGCGAACCACAAAACTAAACACACACCTTTTTCCTTCCCAGAATTTCCTCTCCTTAATTTCCCTAAAAAGACCCTTCACACAGCATCACCAAAGATGGCATAGGCCCTGAGGGATTTTTTTCCTCAGGGAGGAAAAAAAATTTCTTCCTCCTGTGTGGAGCTAATGTAAAAAAGGTTAATGACAGATGATTTCATGTTGTTATCTTAGGTTAAAAGTGTTGCCATTTTTAACGCTTTAGTACCTACCATTCCTAAATATGTTTTTCAGCTTTATAAATAATTACATTACACGGGTGGCGCAGTTTATGACACAATCAGTTTACAGCAAAAATAAAATAAAAAATTAAAAAATAAATCAAGTTAACAAAACAATCGCAGATTACAACAAAATATTATATTTAAAATAAAAGAATAATTGTATAATAGTTTTAATAAAATCGTTGATTTTTGATCAGTCAGCTGGTGATGAAAGGCTTGGTATTCAATTGATATTTTCAGTGCATCATAGTATGCAAGTATATAAACAAATTTTTGGTCAAAAGATGACCATCATTTTTTCTATAAAAATTCTTCAAATAACATTTTTTTCTTCTTTCCGGAAAATATCTGCACGAAATCGTACATAATGAAGCAAAGATTTATGGGTCTCGATATTGATCCCATAAGAAGATCGATATGAAAAAAAACATCTTGTAAAACGTCGTTAGATCGATCAAAAGGTAAAATATTATAAATCTTCAGAGAATTTAGAAAAATTAGGCATATTCAATTCCATATGGATTGGTTTAGCACTTATGAGATAAATTTCCAGCCACAATAATAAAATATGTTACGCATAGAAATTTTGCCAGAGTCACTATTGGCCACAATGTACCAAGAAAAAACTTGATAAATGAAGTGTAATTTTGGACACAGAGGTCGAATATGAACGGCAAAAAGTGTGTTCATAAAATATGGCTCATTTATCCCGTTATCATTTTGCGTTTTACTGGAATGGAAAATATTTTTTCATTATTTTTTTTATCGGTATCAAGAGAAACAATTTATTTATAAGTAATAAGCACAACACCGATAAAACTACTTAAATAAATCCGCTTCAGTGCAACTCAAGCGCGACAACCAAAGAATTTATAAAAAAAAATCAAAACAAGCAAACGTTTGACAATTAACTTGACTTAAATGAAAAGAAAATATTTGGTTTTTAGTCACTTTGAAATCCTCACTTTATTTTACACAGTAACTCTATTTTAAGTATGTTCCCAGTTACTTAAATTATCCCACACTCCCTTCCCACACCTCTCTCCCACAACTGACGCACTGTCCCACTCTAGTATACTGTCCCTTTCTTTGTAGACAATATGTATATATATGTATTTGATAGCATTGTCCCAATGCTGGTACGGAGGTAACGAAACCGGTAGATAATGAAAATATATCAATAACGTGTTTTAAAACCATGGAAATATAATACATTATTAAATTCATTAGGGTATTTCCACAAACGAGGGATTCTGTTGAAAATGTACGAAATATTTAAAGATCATTTTTGTGATTTTATTAATAATACAAAAATGTTTGTTTTTTATCTTTTCATTCAATATTATTGATTTTAAAAATGATCTTAAACTGACAAAATCAAAACGGCCCGTACCTGGCAAATGGGATTGTGATGTCACAAGCTACGCCCAGATGAACAAGCATAAATAAACACTGTCAGTGAGCGTCCGCACTCATGAAATCACAGGATATCCACGCCCCAAAATATCGTTTTAGCGGTAATTCAAAAATGGGAAACTTTAACTCAATGTAGAAAATTTATTCGTCAACATAAAAATAAAATAAAAATGATGTAATCATCGTAATTTTTTTAAGCAATAAAAATCGTGGAAATACCCCACTGCATTGACCTAACTGCTTGTAGCTCCTTAAAATGTGTGGATAGTGTAAAATACCTAGGTATTATCAAAGAGAAGTTTCTGAGATGGAACGAACATATTGTATACTCAACCTCCATAAAGGTAAAAAAAAAACGGTTATGTCCCTTAGTTTCCAATAGTATGGATAAATTGAAATGTGTTGGGTATCTTTCAAAGTGTTTAAGATTTGAATGGTTACTAGTTTATTTATTTAGTTATCGTGAATATTTATAATGATTGACAGTCGTCCATACTAGGTTCTAACAAGCCCGCCCTACGTAACTGGAGCCTTCGGCCAAATCGTAACCGTTCATAACCATTAGGAAACGAACGGCGATGGATGGTACTCTTCTGATAATTAACTCAGCTGCTATCTGTTGGGACATGACTGAACTTTCTAACTAAAAACTAACCTATATCTTGAAAAAAGCTGAAACTACATGGATAATCAATACACTAAACTTACCCATATTTTCTTAGCTATTACAAATATTCTCTGCGGAAAAGATCTGAAAAGAATGTATTATGCCATGTGTAACTCGTTATTAGAATATGCATCCTTAGTATGGGTCGGATCAGGGCCGGATTAACCATGTCGGGGCCCCTAGGCAATGCACGTCTCGGGGCCCTCTACCAATGGTGGACTAACGGGGGGGGGGGGGGGGGGGGGAGCGGCCGAGAATTTAAATTTCGTCGAACTATGATCTTGCGATCGTACCCTTGCAACTGTACAGGGCGGTTCCGATGAGTAAGATTAATTATTCTCCATACCAGCATTTTAACATAATAGCAAAATATCGATATTATTTCATTCACAATATTTGCTTCGATAAATACCTAAATTCAAAAATGCTCAAACTCATGATGATAAAACTAATCAAATTATGTAGTTTTTCTAATTGTTTTTTGATCATACGTATTTATAATTTTTCAATAATGTCTAAGCAAAATAAAAATGTTTTTTTTTAAATATATGCGCGGATCTTTTTTTAATGATTTTATTTAAACTAAAATTAAAATTCTGAAACATGTCTTTCCCAGATAATTTATTGATTTATTTTACTGCATTTGTAAATTTTCATTGTTCATAAAAAAAATAGAAGGGGGCCATTATTAAAAAAATCCCTAAGTGGTGCCATACTGATTGGATTTACTAACAGTTTAATATTTAGTCCATGCAAATCGGACGTATAGTTTTTCTAATATGTTGTCAACCGTGTTGAAAATAGCAGTTTGAGAAAAACGCGTTCAAAGTTTTGCTGAACGTTAATTCAACATACAAACTGTTTAAAATGGTTTCATATAAAATGCTGTAGGTATCATTTTCTTAAAACATTTTGTGAGAGCATTATTAACAAATTTATCTTCAGAAAATTAATTTTTAAAAATGTCAATTTTTTTACAGTGGCCTGGTGCCTTTAAGCCTTGTTTAGGATTTGATCAAAGGAACATGGAGGCGTTTGGAGGCCCCCCAGAGTCAGAGGCCCGTGTGAACTAAATAAAAAGCTTGTAAAATTACATCAACTTCTTAAACTAGGTAGGGGGGGAGCGGTTCATCCAGCGTTTCCACCCCGGGCCTCTGACGGGCTTAGTCCGCCACTGTACTTTAACCCTTTTCTAACTTCCAAACTTTTTTTTCTACCACAACGTAATTTTATTCATAATTAATCTGTTTTTTTTTACTACATTTCGAAGATATGCCTTCACCCCCATTCAATAAAAAAATGAAACGAATACAATAGTATAAATAGCGGTGATACAATGAAAAGTGATCTCTTCCAGATAACCTTGGTATGAAGAGAAACAAAGAATTTTAGCAAGCAGATAGGTAGTGCACACTAAAGCTTGTACAACATTTATATTTTAAACATTAGAAATAAAAGCAAAAAAAAAACACAAAAAATGCCAATATAAACCACACACGGCACCTATAATAATATCCCCATTGATACGAAGGAAAGTAAAGAAAAATACAACTTTGTTTAAATATTTGTTTTATTTATTGACTTTTTATTAACTATTTGTGCGTGATGTGAACAGTTATTGGGTTACAACAGTTATTGGGGAACCTAATTATTATGTTTGTTGTTTTCTTTAATGCATGTAATGTTATTAACCTATAAATGTTCGTAATAAAAAATTAAAATATTTAAAACATCTTGAAAGCTGACTTTTTCCAAAAGTGTGCCGGAATTGCTCACTAATTTTGAGTCGAACCGTTGACGCAAGTTATTTTTTCTTGGGGCGCGGGGCCCCCAGCCGATGCGGGGCCCCTAGGCAGTTGCCTACTCTGCCTTAGGGATAATCCGGTACTGGGTCGGATGTACCAAAACATCACTGGAACTCTAAGTAAAAGCACAGAAATCACTACTAAGGGTCATCCTTAAAAAACTATTTCGGTACCCCAGTCATGTATTATTCGAAGAGATGCGAGTTCTTGATGTAAGGCACCTATACCCATATAAGAAAAAATATATTACATCCCATCGAGTAACGGACGTATGAATCAATCCCCCCAATGCGGGCAAGGCGATGTTCCGAGAGTCCTGCTGGAGAGGTCTACAGGTCTTTCTCCACCAGTCTCTGATACCAGCGATAAAGGAATTGAACAAAACCTAATAATTAATGTTCTTGTACCTTCCCGAATTTTGAAACGGAATAAACCAAGGGAATCATTATTCGAATTTTGACAGGGAATGAATCAAGGGAATCACTATGTGAATTTTGACAGGGAATGGAGCAAGGGAATCACTATATGAATTTTGAAAGGGAATGTAGCAAAGGAATGAATATTCGAATTTTAACAGGGAATGAAGCAAGGGAACCACTTTTTGAATTTTGACAGGGAATGGAGCAAGGGAATCACTATTTGAATTTTGACAGGGAATTGAAGCAAGGGAATCATTATTCGGATTTTGACAGGGAATGAAGCAAGGGAATCACTATATGAATTTTGACAGCGAATAAAGCAAGGGAATCAATATTCGAATTTTAACAGGGAATGAAGCAATGGAATCATTATTCGAATTTTGATAGGGAAAGCAAGGGAATAATTTTTAGAATTTTTACAGGGAATGAAGCAAGGAATGGTTATTCGAATTTCGAAAACACTTAAAAGGTTTTTTCGTTTCTAGATCACTAGCACGAATAATGCACTGGTAAATAAAAAAATGGCTCCTTTTGGCTTTTTAATGGGACAAAAATGCACATCAGGGACCGGAAAAAATAAAATCTATAACTCATTCGAAGATTACATTAGCATATAAATTGTTAATTATCCATTGGGTACTTGCATTCCCATTCGTTGTGAACTCGCGGCTCTCTTGTTAACTAGGTCGCCTAGGGGCGGGTTATTTCGTTACACCACTGAGTCGATTTGTCATTGCCATGTTGAATTTACGTGGTATGCTGCTAACCCTTCCTGAATACAATTAATTTCAGCCAAGTGACGATATTTTGGAAAATTTATTACAATATGCAGCGTGAAAATTATGCTCGATTGAAGTATTTGAGGAGTATCTATTATCCTGTATGCCGCGTGTGATAGAAGAAATCTTCTGCAAATATTGTCGAAACGCTGCAATAACGCAGGAGCCTAAATATGTAAATTTAAGCTAGGTATCTACAGTTGTTTTTAATAAGTCAGGTACGCCTCATACGTCACACATATGTTTGGTAGTATTATATTATCGTGGAAACAAGCTTACGAATCTGAGTGGCAAATGTAGCATGCAGGTTTAGTATTATTTTAGATTATTACTTCGACACCATGTCTCATGATATGCTATACGAAAAACTTAAAAATATTGGCATTACTGGAAAACCGCTTAAATGGTTCATCAGTTATATAAAAAATAGTTGAAATAAATAAATGTTTGAGTGACACAGCAGAAATAAAGTACGGAGTGCCTCAGGGTAGTGTCTTAGGCCCAATTCTTTTTCTTATCTATATTAATGGTCTCACTGATATTAAAATCCCAACACTCAGCTATAATGTGATCAGCTACGCAGATGACACTGTACTTCTTTTTAAAGAGCAATCATGGGAAAAGGCCTTTAAAAGCGCAGAATTTGGTATGAAGGAGATAAAAAAATGGCTTGATAAAAATCTTCTTACCCTAAACACCTCGAAAACCAAATTTTTAACATTCAGTAAAACCAATATTGGGCAACCAAAAACCGTCCCGCTTTTACATCTGTATCCATGTACTACATCACAAATCACAAACTGCGACTGCGAAAAATTGAGCATTCTAATAATATTAAGTATCTTGGTTTAACAGTGGATTGCAAACTAAAATGGGAACTTCACATAAATTCACTTGTAATGAGAATCCGGAAACAAATATATATATTTAAAACGATTAGAAACATTATGTCACTTAAACTACTAAAAGATGTATACTTTTCCCTTTGTCAAAGCATTTTAATTTATGGTATATCGGCATGGGGTGGAGCTGCAGACACATACATTAAGCTACTTAATACAGCTCATAAATCACTTATTAGAGCTATGTTCAAAAAACCATATCTTCATCCCACTGAAAATCTTTTAATTCAAAATAAAATACATGATATCAGGAAGCTATTCATAAAAAAAATTATCCATATAAATTGCATAAAATCGTCACCTTCACACATATCTCACTCCCAGAACACTAGAGCTAAATCTAACAATCATTTACAAGTGCCAAAAATAAAATCCACTCTTGCAAAAAAACATGAATCTTACCTCGCACCTTCCATATTCAACACTTTCTTAAAAGAAACACAACATATAACGCAAACCAACAGAAAAAGTACATATAAAAACTTTAATACGTGGTTAATTAACAAAAAAAGAAATTTCATCAACAACTTACTTGCAAACCGTTCGTGTTATTTTTATATATACGCTGTATATTGATATTTAAATATATATGAAAAAAAAACATTCACACTAAAAAAATTATTTGATTATTTCATTCACACTAAAAAAAACATTTTTATATATATGTAATATTTAAATTATTTTATGTAGATAATCTTTGTATTTCTACTTAAGTTTTATTATTTCTTTTTATGGTATTCTGTATCTTTATTTATTATCTTTTGTATTTTTAGTTACTTTTATTGTTATTTAAACTTTATGTAATGATAGATACTGCTACTCGGCTCAGAACAGATATTGTCTAGTGAGTCGGGTAGCGCACATGATTTGTATATTATACTATTGATGTTAATAAACACCCGGGTTACCGGCATTAAAAAAAAAAAAAAAATTAGGTGTGACAATAACTATCTGTATATTTATAATTAGTGCAATAATATATTGTTTGATGGCCCCTTTGGTCGAGGGGTAAGACTATCCGGGAGTCGCGGGTTCAAATCCCGGCGTGCGCAAGTAAATTTGATTTGATTGTCACAATATAATAATTAAAAAAATATATAAGGCATATTTGCGGCGTGTTCTAGAGTGTACCACTATTTGGAATTGAAATGTTGTTTGAAGTAGCTTTAGCTGTATTTGGCGAATATATCAGTACCTGTTCCCCATCTTCTTCCCCTCCCCCCTACTTTCAGACTCACAACATACCCCAATTGGGGATACCAGTCTCACTGGCTCCAGGCGGATGGGAGCAATTGGGATTCTTGCGCGGTATTCATGTAAAAAATGTATACTTATATTTACGTTGTAATTGGACATTGCAAATTTGGTTTTCGGTACAAATCGACGAAGCGCTGCAATAACAACGGAGCCCTATTAGCCTTGATATTTGGAGTCAGCATTTTGGTCCGTTTTTATTTTTGTCGTAACATACGTACAAAGCTTTTCCGATCTTTTGGTCACCAAAATACGGTTAAAAACACTTCAAGCAACGTTTCCAAGGGCGATACTGAAAGTATCTAACAGGTAAATTGTTTGATATCACACTTTTCAAAACTGTGCCATAAAATATTTATATTATTATATCTTAGTACAGGATAAGTAGTAGGTAGATAGAACCGTAAAAATCCCAAGCACGTGGCTGTCCACAAAATCCTTTTTTTCCGTTTGAAGTGTCAGGCAATTGATTTATTTCTGACCCTTAAAAGGACCCCTTGCTGTTGATATCCGTGAAACAAAAAAACAAACACCTGTCAACTCGTGAAACACTTCAAAGAGAAAGGGGAAATGCGAGTATACAGAGTGTTAACCACTCAGGTATTTTGCGATTATGCAAATTTTTTGTCTTAAACGAACTGTCAGATTCATAAAAACTTTCAGTTATTTCCGCTTCATAATTAAAGCTCTATAAATGAAACATTTCTGAACGTAGCCGAATACCAAAAACTGATTTTGAAAGGTTATGAAATAAGGTTTCAAATTGTTATAATATTACAAATAAATATCAAAATTTAAAACATAGAAATATTGTAAAAATGACTCACGTGATATTTTTATGTGAAAAAGGTGCTAAAATCACGGATTATGAAAAAATAAAACTTCTTCATTTGTATAAATGTATAATAAACAATTTTGTCACCTCTTTTTTTTACCATTTCATACAAGGATATTTAAAAAATTAACAATGTCTAACGGCGCGTAGGCGGTTTAGCGGGTGAAAACTGTTTCAACAAAATAAGTCTTTTTTTATGTACTTCTATGGACAACTTTGAATAGAAATGTGAAGCTTAATTTAATATGGTTCTTCTACTGTTTGTTTTTTAGGGTTATCACTAGAACAATAATAGAGTTCTAACGACTTCTGTGGGAACATACGCGTTAGCGTGAAAACACACGTATAAAATTTAAAAGATTATTTTGTCCACTTTCAAAAACGGATTTTAGTTTTCGGACACGTTCAGAAATATTCCATTTATTTGGATTTCATTGCAAGCTGAAATATTTCAAATATTGAAATATTGAAAAAAATATGCCACAGGTCTGAGGGTTTAAGTAATCAATTTTCCCATTACATAAAAAATAAACAGAAATCTTTGAATGTCAGTAGGTATAATAATATAATACCAACGCATATATTTCCAAACTCCAGTTCCAACATAGCGCAGGTCGGTAGCTGAGAGTAAAAATCATTATTTTTATCTTTGTTTTTATATCTTTTATACGACACGCTTTGACAGGATTCATTATTTACTTACATCTTTTTGCAATTTTATTAGCAAATTTCCATTTTTTTACGAGTCCATCGGCGCGGCGCTGGCAAATTGCCGTCGTCAAAATACTCGTACTAACGCCGAGTGCCGCGTGTAAATACGCAAAAAAATCACTGTTCCCCGTGTTAAAGGCGTGTCGCTGATAGCTCCGTTGTCATCTCTCACTCTTTTTCATAAATGATGCATGTAACGGAAAGAAGGATTACAACTAGAAGTTCTCAGTGACAACATTTTGTTAGTACAATGGAAGATTTTGATCGTACAACGAAACGGTTGGATTAATATATATATATAGATTATATATATATAACTAGCTGACCCAGCAACTTCGTACCACCTCAGAATCTTACTGGCAAAAAACTTATTGGCTAAATTAAATTCAGTTTTTTCATTAAGTTAAAAATTACACACTGAAGCAATTATTAATGCGCAACTGTCCGTGTTTTGTTTTTGTCAGCATCAGAGATACGATTAATATTTTTTGTGATTTTCTTACTTTTCCACTTACATTTTCTTTATACGTGTGAGGGAGATTTATTATAATTATTGTATTTTTCCTTTGGAGGGGTGCAGACATACGTTCACCGTTTGTCTCATTTCTGACTGTTGACATTTAGTGTGTAAGAAAGAGGGACAGCATTATATGTTTAAGAACAAGGGCAAAACAATCAGCGCATTGACATTTGACGTTTTTGAATTTTTGGAATTCACTCAATATTCAACATTATTATTATCACAATATAGCCGCAGCTCTTTCTCTTTCAAATATTACAAAATATACAAGGAAAAGAACTTTTTTCACAAAATTTTTACGTGAATTTTTTACACTAAGCAACAAGCGTGTAAGTACAATAAGCGTGTTTTCACGTCAATGCGTATGTTTCCACAGAAATCGTTATAACTATGTTATTGTTCTAGTGACATCTCCAAAACAAAAAGTAAAGGGTCGATGCTGCACATCCCTATTCAATTTATCTATAGAAATATATAAAAAAAATTCTGTCAGATACACGGTTGATACATATTTTACCCGCCAAATTGGCTACGGGCCGCTAGACCGCTTGTTAATTTTTATTAAATATTCTTGTATGAAATGATAAAAAAAGTTCATAAAAATCGGTCCAGCCGTTCTTGAGTTATAAATGGTGTAACTAACTCGACTTTTACAAATTAAGATATTTGAGTAAAACCACTAATTAATATTTATTCATTGAAGACAATATTAGCAAATCTTATTCGAAAATTAGTTTTTAGGGATTAAAACCAAGTTGGCCTCAGTACAAGATCTCCTTGTGAGAAGGACCAACAAAATATTTCATATATACGTCCAACTTTTATGTAATTGCATTCAAACGTGATTTTAACAGCTTTTTATACAGCTCATTACAAATTCTTGTATAAATGAATAGACACAAATTGACTGTAAAGAATACGATTTTTTTTGCCGTGAGAACAAGTAGACTAAATTCTTTTATTTTCTTCTCAGTAACACTTTCATAATCCCGGCTTTCATCAACATCTCAGGAGCCCTTTTAATATAAGAATGCCCCGAAGTTCTTCCTTAAAACGTTGAATGTGATGGTTAAACGCGATTTGAATTTTGAACGTATTTAATAATGTTGCCAGTGCTATGATCTAAAGTCAGATGGGTTGGCACCAGGGGTTTTTGAAATCTTAAAACATGTCTAATATCGGTGACTCGACAGTTGATCTGTTAGTAACTTTCTGGAAGGTAGGAAAATGGGATCGCATAAGCTCACTGAAGCAGGATAATATTGTCTTTTTTGTCCATTTTCTACTTTTTACCTTTTCACCAATTAACACAGTTGTAATTGTGAAGTTTTTCACTGTTATTTATCAAATAAGTAAAACACTGGTCATATAACACTGCTTTCACTTTGAAGACTGTCAAGGCACTGAGTTTTTTTTTTTTTTTTTTTTTTTTACATTAACTCTACACAGGAGGACCTGAGGAAACTACTTCCCCTCAGGGCCTATGTCATTTTTGGGGATACTGTGTGGAGGCTGTTTTTAGAAAAGGTAGAAGGGGAAGTTCTGAAATTCTGAAGAAAATGGGTATGAAGAGTGAGTACGAATCTGACGCAGGTATGAATCCATCTCTGCGGTTCAAGGCGATATTCCGAGAGAGTGGAATATATGCGCTGGAGAAGTCAATGGAACCCCTTTACCATTCTCTCTCGATCCGGCCTGCCATGCAGCTGGTGGGCAGACGCAAGCGCCACCAAGACCCGCACAAACTGCACCCCATGAACCCGGGCACCCCTACTAAGTCACCAAACGTAGCGAACCACTTGAGTGACCTATGGCAGAGGTGTTGGTTATCCAATACATGGTTCTCGAGGCGGCGGTACCCACCCGCCTCCCAATTTGTAACTGGTTAACAAACCTAAATTAATTGATAATCCATACCTCCCGCAACCTCTGGCCGTAGTTGTTTTAATCAAACAACTACGGCCAGAGGTAGCACTGCGATCTGCTATGGAAACCACATAGCAGAACTGACATGTTGGTTCAGCTACGGAGCATTATAATAATAATTAAAACTTTATTCATCAATAGATTTTTTACAATATTATCTACATATTTTGTTATTTTTTCATTGATTCTATTGACGAATTGTCACTGCTCAGCTATAATTCAAGATTTCTCCTAGAATGCAGCTGGTTTTTAGCAATACAATTGCATTATTAAATTTGATTTAGGTACCTACGGAAAATTAAAAATTGAAAAAAATGAATTGAGTTTTACAAATTAAAGACAATAAATAAAAAAAATATTAGATATATTATGTACCTACCATTTGACCAATTCCTTTTTTTTTTACATTAACCCCGCACAGAATGCACACTAAATGGGAATACCTGTAAAAACCCAGTATAATTTAATAAGTAAATCACATCTAATTAATTAAAAAAACCTATCAAAACAAAAATTGGAGGCATTAAAAACCTACCAAAAAAAAAATTGGAGGCATTAGAAGTCAATCAGTGTTAATAGATTTTTACAAATAATTAATTATGACACAAAGTACCCAAAATATTATTGCACATAAAAATATATAGCTTCACGTTTTGTATATTATTTTATGACCAAATTGAGTTATTTTAATTGCCTTGAGTGGGCTCCACGAGGCACAATGAGATAACGTCTAATTAGTTTCGTTTTTTCAATATCTTGAAGTCTTATACTCATTCATTTCTCTGAAAATTATTATCAGGGGTACGTGATTTTTTTAGTAACGGTACAACCCAAATAAGTGGTTAAAACCAAAAGTAAATTAGCAAAAAATAATTTTTTCTGTTCAAGAGCTGATGGACAGAGAAAGCAGTTTTAGGAAAATATATTTTTGACGCAGATGGAATAAGAAGTTGGGGATGTCCCAGAAGGTTTGCAGGGTTGAAATGTGGGGATGCTCAAACATAATAATAATGTGTAAACACAAGATAGATCTAAATTAATTCAAATAGCCGTGCTCCGTAGGTACCCATTGCCGCGTAACACAACTAATCACAAAACCAAACAAAACTTGGTCACTAGAGCGCTAGAGCTAATCGTTAATGATCGGTTCTACTTCGAAAATATTATTTGAGGCGCGCCTCAAACTGAATAACATACGACCGAGCAAGGGCTACCGATTATTTCGATTCCCTGTGTCTGCCCCACCCCCCTCCGCCCACATGAAATCAGCGGCTCTCGGAGGCGGGCCCTATCTCTGCCTCCCTAGCTTATTATTGTGCTGCGTTGCGAAGTTGGAATAGCCTCCCCTGCCTCATAGCGCCAACCGCCACTGATCCCAGTCACGATCAAGTGATTCAAATACCTGTACAGTGTACAGGATAAAGTTGAGGAATAACCTTAGGAAAAATGAATGCATGCATCTGACGCAAGGAATTTATTTTAGGGAAACAAACAGTTATACATATTACATATATAAGGTAATTACATATTACATGAGTGCATTAACCAGTGAAGTTTCCGCAAAAAAATTATAGTA
The DNA here is from genome assembly GCA_917563855.2 of Limnephilus lunatus. Taxonomy (NCBI): domain Eukaryota; kingdom Metazoa; phylum Arthropoda; class Insecta; order Trichoptera; family Limnephilidae; genus Limnephilus; species Limnephilus lunatus. The sequence continues at coordinate 9,817,579 of OU830602.1, read as the reverse complement.
TACAAACATAAAACATTAAAGAAAACATAAAGTTTTAGAAAAAAAGAAAAAATATATATGTATACAACAGAAATGAAAAATCACAAATTAAAGCATGTGGGAAAGAAAAGATGAAGTTAAACAGTGATCCTAAATAAAATTAATACATTTTCACATCATAAGAAAACAAAGGGATGAATGATTAGCCATTTGCCAGCGCCCTTGAGGAGATTTTTCACATTTTTTTTTATTATTTTTATAAAAAGAAGGAAAAACAATATAATGAGAATGAAAAAATAATATACAGCAGGGGTGGAGGGTTCGCAATTAACAATTGGTTTTAATTTTTTCAGTTATGAATTTAATAAATTGGCATGAGGACAAATGGAAAATATCGGCTTCGTAAAACATGTCATTGTATTTTGTGCACGTCCTTCGGAAAAATTAATGTTATGTGTAATTTGTTTTTGAGTGTGGGATGTGGAATAGTTGGTTTGACCTTGTATTTCTTGTTGGACAGTGGAAATTAATGTGTTCTAGAAGTTAGTTGTTGTCAACAACGTTGTTAATGATTTTGATTAAAAATTTCTGATCGGATATATTTCTTCTATCTTCTAAGGTTGATAAATTATGGAATGTTAATGAGTTTTTTAAGTTTTCTGATGTTCGAAAGGATTTAAAGTCTAGGTGTTTCAATACCTTTTTATGAATTTTTTCTAACCTTAAGGAATTAAGAGAAGGAAGGAAGAAAGATCATCCAAAGCGTCAAGCTATTTTTCTACCGTTATGTGTCAACCCCTGCTTAATACTCGTAGTAAAGACAGTAGTTAAATTGCAGTAAAACTGAAACTTCATTAAATTAAATGGATATGTATGATAAATTTAAAGATTGCAGAACGAGGAATAAAATTCATAAGCATGGAAATTATCATAATTTAAAAAATGACCATTAGCGCAGCCTTGGGAATTTTTGTTTGCGTTTATATAAAATAAACGATTCAAAAGAACTTAAAATTTTAATTAAAGATTTATCTTTATTAACTCCTCGTGGTATTTAAGCTATAAAAATACGCGGTTTCCTAGGATTAAATGTTGAATAAATTATTTCTTGTAAACATTCAGGGTTATTCATACTTGGAGAGATATTTTTTATACATTAGCTTAACACAGGATGTTTTGAGGAAAATAATTTCCCTCGGGACCTACGTCATCTTAAGGGATGCCACGTGGAGGATCTTTTTGTGGAAAGGAAGGAGAGGAAGTTCGGGCAGAAAAAAGGTACGAGGGGTGGGTAGGAATCTGGGGTCAGTGTGTTCAGGAGTGGTGGTACGAGGGGTTGGTAGGAATCTGGGGGTCAGTGTGTCCAGGAGTGACAGACGCATAAATCCATCCCTCCAACTGCGGTGCAAGGCGATGGGTTGAGAGGGTCCGGCTGGAGAAGCAAAAGACCTCCCTCAACCAATCTCTCTCGATCCGGCCCGCCAAGCTGTAGGTTTCAAAGTCACCAAACATAGCAACCCACCGATGGCAGAGGTGTTGGTTATCCAATAAATGGTTCTCAGGGCGGCGGTACCGATTCCAGCCAGCAAACTTGGGATACGATACCTACTATAGTAAAGCTAAGGCTCTTTCGAGCCTTTTAAACTCCTTGGGAGTATATTTTACTAGGAAATGCATGAGTAATGTAATTTACTGAAAATTATAATATTTAACTGAGCGAAACGAAGTTCTGTTTTAACTCAATCATTTAGTATTTTATCTGTCGGTAAATTAGTTTATTATATTCCGGTTCAAGACAGTGGCTTTGTTGAATACTACTTTTTTTATTCCATACAGTTCGAATGATTGTAGTTTCTACTACGAGCTGTTAAATCGGAATAATCAATGCGATGGTACCTACCAGATTGAAGAAAGGTTTTTAAAAATCATTTCTATGGACAAATTGTTCAATTCTTTATTTGAAAAGGGTGGGTATTTAAGTACCTACTTCAAGAACTAATTAAGTACCTAATTAAATACCTACTGCACAAATCTTAAGTAATAAATTTGAGGAAATTTTGGTTTTTATTTATTAAATAAGAGAAAATTAGAAACATACTTTTTGGACGCTAGGTCCACCAACTGTTCACAGAACTAGTAATTATTCCACGGTTGACATCGAGTGGTGTGCATTTGGTATTCTATGACCAAAGGTAGGCTGTGTGTAGTTTTATATTCGGGAATGAAATATTGTGCATTGAATATCTGAAAATGGCCATTTTATTATCTTCTTCAGCTGATAATTGAAGCCATTTGAAAAAAAAACGGACCTAAAAGATGAAGGAAAAACGAGGCGAAGAACTACTAAAATGTATTTAAGTAAATCTAAAGACTAAAAGATGGTTAATTTTACGATTTATAAATCAATTATCGAGGGGGGAATATATACGATTAGAATCGTCTTTCCTAAGAAGAGCGAACCTAACTGGAGTTTGGTGTAAAGGTATTAGGGTGGACCGTTAGAGTCTCGAGTGACTCGAGTATGAAAAACATTTGGTTTCAGCTCAAAATCTTTAATCGCCGCACAGAAGGCCGAATAATCTGTTTACGACGCCAAACATATTTTTATTTTGTATTCTGAAGAGAAATGCTTATGAGGAGACCACCCAAGAATATCTTTCAAAAATACATAATTAGAGTTAGGTACTATTTAGTAGTATTTTTATTTAAAAAAAATCGTATTAAATAATTATTTTTGTATTTTGAAATAGCGTGATAGGTACATATATCGCAAATAAGTATGATTAACTCTGAAATTATGATAACTTGTGCAACCGTTCATTTATACATTAAAAATATTAGTAGCTATTTTCGCTGGTTTCATGCCAACTCAGAATGAAACCAACTCAGAACCACCTCAGAAAGGTCATCAATGGCTATGAAAAAATAATTTTAAAATAGCTGGTAACCCTAATATAACTTACTTATTTAAATAATTTTAATTTTTTTTTATAATCACTCTTAATGACTTTTCTGAGGTGTTTCTGAGTTGGTTTCATTCTGAGATGACCGGTTACCATTTTCTGACTACCTGAAAAGAATGCCCTGGATTTAACAAAGAGGGACAATGTGGGACACATGTTTAATGCTTTTATCGTAGACATATAAATATTAATAGACCAGAACAGAAAGGTGAGGGGTGGAAACCAACTACAGCGGGACGAAGAGCTGGAAGACGGCTTTGGTGATATGTGATTCGTCAAAACTCAATCTGACAGTATATAGCCATCACACATAATGACCATTTAGTTCTTAAAAGTAAACTCTGCTTTTGAATGAATAGACCTTTTTACATGGGAGCGCGAATTGTTCGCCGCGCAATGAACAAATTTGAAGTTCAAATTCGTCAAAGTAAGGTCGCCTATAAGATCGAGTCCAATATTTTACTGCCGTATTTAGTTAATACACTTTTACAAATGTTTCATAATTTACTTACCCCAGTAAAGAGTGACGGGCACACGCCATGTATCTAGGAGTGACAGTGTATGTATGGGTGGTTTGGTATATTTATGGTGTATGTTCAAAAACGATCATATTATGTGATCTGAATTAGCTTAAAATAGTGTAAAATAATGCTTGCTTATGGAATGTCATACCACAATTGTGTTTATTCTCTTTTTCTCTTCTATTTTTACAAGTTTTTATAGCACAAGCCACCATTTTTACCGTGTTATTTACGATGAGAGCTCGATACTGGTCCGGACAAGAATGATGACGTCATATTCACAGAATTTACATTTATTCACAGAATATGTAAACCTTTCAAAGATCCTCAATCAATTCTAACACTTTACAATGCCTTAATTAGAAGTAAACTTGAATATGGAAGCACTATTTGGAATCCACATTACTGCAAATATGAAAACATTGTAGAATCAGTTCAAAAAAAATTACTAAGAATGTTATCCTTCAAATGTGGACTACACGACCATCTCAGATCATACGATGTACGTCGTGATTACTTCAAGATTGATACACTTAAAACTAGAAGGCAATTGACTGATCTAATATGTTTACATAAAATTATTCACGGCCATCTTGATACTACATTATGTCTTAACAGTATTGAAATTAATGTCCCCAATTCCCATTGTTTAAGACGCCATAACATTTTTCATATGAATACATTTAAAAATAATATCGCCTACTTTAGCCCTCTGACCCAGATGTGTCGACTGTATAACAAGATAGAGTGCGCTGATGTAGATATTTTCGTTGACAATTTGTACGGATTTAAAAAAAAAGTTCTAGCGCTGTTAAAAAGTACTAACTAATTATGTTGTGTGAATTGTCTTTCTATGCATGCTCGCGTATTTCATATGTCTTTTACCACTCATTGCAATGTGTTACTTGAGTGACCTTGTATATAATTCTGTATTTTTATTTGTGATGTTTTTGTTTTTCTAATTGTATTTATTTGTATTTAATTGTATGTAATTGTAGATTTTTATAATTGTGTAATAACTGAGTTTTATAACTGGATTGTTCTCATGTAAGTGTAAACATCTGTAAAACCCAGTATAAATAAATAAATAAATAAATAAATAAAGAAAAAAAAAAAAAAACCACACTTCTTGTGATTATTAATACAGTGCACTGTATTGATAATCCCAAGAAATATCTAAACCGATATGAAAGAGAACAGAATGTCGTTTGTTTCCACAAGACTGAAAGAGAGAAGATGATTACAAAATCGGGTAGAGCGATAACAGATTTTTCTGTTACTAAGAAGTTCAACATTAAATTGAAAATGGTTGTTCAAAGAGATATTGAGCTTTCTTTGACCACTGACTTCCCCACAATAAACTTCTATTGGTTTATCTCTTCCTTTTATGTAAAACGAATATTTTTCAAGTACCTAAGCATTGGTTGTGGAAGTCTTATACGTAGAATCATAATATTATGATTTACATAATGCATTTAAAATGATAGTTTTGCCCGAAGATATTTATGATCTTGTGTAGGTATAGCAAATAATAATAATAGCCAAACGATTTTTTTTAAAGCTTAGTTGGAAGGCCAAAAGTTATAATAAAAATAATATTATTGGGCCATTCACTAAGCACCGTACAGTTGATAATTTTGAGTATCTAGTTTGACTTTATTATTTTAGTTTGACAATATAAATTATCATTACTTGAAAAAATTGTTAAAAAAAATATATTGTGCGATTCGACCTGATACAGTCGTTTTTAATAGATATCTACAGCCATCTATACATATAAAAAATTAGGTTTGTATATTTGGGTTCGCCACGGACGTACAAAATATATGCACATGCCCTTACGTGTTAAAAAACGTGTTATTTCCCCCTCCCATTGGAACCATTTGTCGGAACCGGCTGGGCGTGTCCGGACCAATGCCGTGCTCTCGTCGTACATTTTACGCGCGGACGCTGTATGTCTATGAAACACATACTTAGACAATGAAGAAGACTTGGCGAATCACAAGTCTCTTTCCTCTCTTTGCCCCGCCATAGTTGGTTTTTACCCCTCATCTGTAAGTTCTCGTCTAGTTATTTGTATGTCTATGGGGTTCGCAGATCTCGGAAAGTAATCGAAGACTCAAAAATTTTACAGAACGTTGCATTTTAGCAAAAGAGTGTTTCTATATATATAATGGTAAGTTCTGGCGTTATGAAATTTGAATAAAAAAATTACTACAGCCAAAAATCGCCTTGGTGCTGAAAAAATTTAAAGTTGTTAAAGTAAACCCTTGAATATATCACAAAACTTAAATTGATGTGACACATTAATATCCATTAAACACAGAAAACGTAAAATTTGCCGGATGCATACGGATGCATTTTTAAAAATCTCGATGAATTCAAAACTTTAAGAATTTTTTTTCATTAATATCCATTAAACACAGAAAACGTAAAATTTGCCGGATGCATACGGATGCATTTTTAAAAATCTCGATGAATTCAAAACTTTAAGAAAAAATACGTTTTGAAAAATCGTTAGTTCAATATTTTTTATCATAAAACACAAGTTAAATAGTTATGATAATCAACTTATTTCCTAGATTTCATCATAAAAATTCAGAAAAACAAATTCAGATTATCAAGATGACGTGCATACTTCCATCCGTGGAGAGATCTAAATTTGACTGATATAAAATTACTCGTTCGCGTTTCCAGATAGTGCGTATTTGCGATGGTGCCATAGGTCGCAAGCAGCTAAAATGTTATCTTTTTTTAAATTCTAACAAGATTAGACATTTAGGTACCCAATTAAATTAAAATGATATCCAGAAAGAAACCTAGGATTTTATAATAAAGTAGAGCTAGATACCTTGAATTGTTAAATTGTTGTGTTCGTGAAAAATCATCTTAGGGTGGTTCTACATTTTTTCCAATTCTCTTTCTTATTAGGTACCAATTATAGTGTTTGTAGATGTATATGTACTTTAAATGTTTCTCAACAGATGTTTTTAGTATGTATAGTTTTAAATGTCTGAACAGAGATCAGTAATAGCGTTGCCCGTTCGGGTCTTATCGGGAACGAAAGAATAATAAAATTTTATAATGTGCGTACAGTATACGCATTGGATTAGAATTTATCTTTTTAATTGTATTCATCCATAGATAAAAAAAACATGAGGTGCACGGCTTTGAATAATGTTAAGAATGGTATTCTCCGGAAGCTTTTGTAATTTGATGATGTGATACCTTCAAAAGTAAGTATTTTGTTTTGGATCGAAATTCAGTTGGGCTTGTTGGCTTTATTTTTAAATTAGCTTCACACCGAAGGCCAATAACAAAAAAAAAAAGTTAAATCACCAAACGTAGCGAACCACTTGTGATAACCTATGGTGGAGGAGTTGGTTTTCCAATAAATGGTACCCAATCCTGCATTCCATATTGAATTATTAGCAACATTCTAATGCGTAACTTTTCAGGAGAAATCTTTGATGGTCACCCTAATGGGAATTTCTTCTAAGAATACGACATTAATGGATTCCATCCCAATTTGCGAATGATAATATCGTTCAGGGACGGAAGAGAAGGAGGGGAAGGGAAGGAAGTTTCTTTTTATCTTTATTCGTGCCGCTGCATAATTCCTGAAGAGATTTACTATTATCTCCGGAAGAATTCCCAGAGCATGCCCAAACCGACCTAGAATTGATTGTATCTCAAGGACTCTGCGAATACGTTGCTTGTGCGATTTTCGCTCTTCTCTTATTATCTGGTGAAATTGCATTTATTTATCCGCACGTTGCCATATTTAAAACAGGTTTATATTAATATATATTTTAAAAATTTTAATATTATATTTACAAAATTTTAACCACTAACCGCATCCATAAAACGAGTATAAATATTGACGCGCTCAAAGTCGGGAAATTTTTGTTTTGCTTAACCTTCCTTTACTCGTGCGTTGATCTCTCAGACCAACAAATCAATAATAGGCCACTTGCATTACATTTTTTAAATATTTTTCCGGTTTTGGCAAATATTCTAAGACATTCTATTTTTTTTATCGTATTTTTGAAACCCTGGCGATTTTTTGGAAATTTCAATCCGAAAAATCAGACCATTTTTTATAAACCGGAAAGACGGGACATAATTTTATGGGTGCGAAAAAACAATAATTACATAGCCGAAAATCATTTTAAAAAAAGAACGTTTTCCATACGAATACCGATAAATTGTACGGGGTTCTCTTTGTATCATCTGTAAAAACACCGCCATCTTTATCAAAAAATCAAATCAAAGGATAATTTCGCATAGAACTAACAATAAATCTGGTGAACGTTAAACGCAAATTCAAAAATTCGCCGGAAATCAAAGTGTTGCCATATAAAAAAAAATTAATCAGTGTGGCATTTTACAAAATTAAGGGAACATATTTGGAGACAGGATATTTTCATGTAGTGACGTCACGAGCTCAAATAATGGATTTATTTATTTAAAAATAAAAAAAAAACTATACATTTCTAAAAAAATTTACTAACATTTTCGTAATCTTAGTAAAAAAATCTATCCACACGATTTTTTCCAAGTCGTTATGAAATCCATGCAAGTGGCCTATTCGTTGTTTTCTCAAAAATTAACATCACTGGGACTAAGAGGTTTTTAGTAGCTTCTTAATTTATCGTTAGTCATTGTTTAGTTTGGCGCGCGCTTTGGTTTTGGTGCCGAGTGGATGTGTGACACTTTATTAGAGTTTTTGGTCCGTGAGACCAACGTGAGTATAAGAATTATATACTATTTTAGATAAGCAACAATTACCACCCAAAAATCATAAAAATGATTATCATATGATTAGATTTCAGAGGGTTTTTTTAATTAACTGATGAAAAAGTTGATTTTTTTTATTATCAGTAGATATATACGATAATGTTATTTTTAAAAGGTTGAGTTAAAAGTCTGTTTCTACCAAATAAAGCAAAAGTTCTAAAATTTTTATTTTTTTCGTTCAATTATACCCCCTTCCATATTATAAACCATATGGTACCCGGCATGCGTTGCTAAGCCATTTAATAAAGAAATTGTCCGTGTCCTTTCCCATTCGTCCCGTCCCCCTTCCGCCTCCCCTTCCTCTCCCGCATCTCCTGCCCCTCTCGCGTTCCCACTCCGCCTCCTCCACCTTTCCTCTTTCCACTCCACTCCCCCCCTTCCCCCGTCCCGCGAGCCCCCTTTCTCGAGTTCACCCCCACCCCCCAGGTTCCCCGCCCCACAACCCACCTTCCTTCTCCCGTATTCCATACATTCATTCCCGGTACATTCAGTTTTCAAAAAGCTCGCGTGCCACCTATTACATTTTTTTAATACAAATTTCATAATGCCATAGCTCACCATTAGTTTTATACAAACCTTGTCCTGGTAATAAAGAACACAAAAAAAGAATTCTCCAATTTGGTGCTGTCGTTCGGAAGTTATGCGCGTACATTCATTTCAGCGATTCATTTTTATTTACGAATAACGCTTAAAAATTATATAATAAAAATAATACAGGCGAGATCAAATCTCGATCTCGGACACCGTGCGCGAGTGTACGTGTGATGACGTTGGGCGCGAGTATAGGAAGGTTAAACTAAAAAAAATATATATTTTTTATTTTCAACTCCAAGATATTCGGAAGGATTCAATCAGTGGAGATTGATGCGAAAGATGATCTTTTAACTAGTAATATTTAAATCAAACTGGACAAACATCGAACCTGGAACGTTATACTCATAAAGGTTTCATTACAAAGTACAGATCATAAATTATTTTTATTTTTAATTCGTAGATCTTCATTTTTTTTTTGCCGTTTCGGTTTTTGTTGTTCAAGTTCATTCAAACTGGGGTTAGCCCACGTTAATATGATTTACTTATACGATTAAATTTAACCCCCGCCTAATTATGAACAGGCTTATATGATAAGCGATTTGATAATTTTAATAACCGGGAAAATAATTGTGACAATGGATTCTGCATTCTGTGGAGTACTCCACAATTTCCCACAATAAATGGTAATGTTTTCTTAATTGAATAATAATGACGTGACTGCTATTGGCTGATTTAAATGTGTTCGGTCTTGTGAACATACTGAGAAGCGGGTAATAAAAAAATTTATCTTACCACAGTTTAAAACTGGCCTTTCAATTCAATTCAATTCAATTTTATTATTTCAAAAACATTACAAAATTTTACATTTCAATGCGTTTTTAAAATACATTTGTACATTTGTACATTTGTACATTTGTACATTTGTACATTTGTACATTTGTACAAATGTACAAATGTACAAATGCCTTGAACGCCGAAAGAGTTTTTACAAAAATAAAACAACTAAAATACTTACAGAACTAATAATCGTGCAACAGCTTTAACATTTGGGAGGCGGGTACGGGTGCCGCCGCCCCGGGAACCATTCATTGGATTACCAACACATCTGCCATAGGTCACCCCAAGTGGTTCGTTACGTTTGGTGACTTAGCAGAGATCTTGGCGGCGGATGCGTCTTGCCACCAACTGCGTGGCAGGCTGGATCAGAAGAGACTGGTTGAGGAAGACCTGTAGACCTCTCCAGCAGGACTCTCGGAACATTGTCTTACCCGCAGTGTAGGGATTGATTCATACTGGAAACACTGGCCCCCAGATTCCTACCCACCCCTCATACCTTTTTCCTTCCCACGACTTCCTCTCCTTCCTTTCCCCAAAAAGACCCACTACACTATATCCCCAATGATGACATAGGCCCTGAGGGGAATTTTTTTCATCAGGGCCTCCTACGTGGGGCTAATGTAAAAAAAGCGTCGTCTCGTCAGCCGTCGGTTTTACCTTCTTAGGCGCGTCAAAATTTTTTTCACTTCAAACATACCTTTGAACGTCAAGAAAATTGTTATGTACGTAATAAAACATTCTTAAAAGAAAAAAAAAGAAAACCGAGTGAAGTGAACAAATCAGATAAACTAAAGAGGAGTGCGTTAATATGTTTATTGGATTGACAAAGGAAAACACTGCCACAAATTCTGCAAATGGTCTCTGGACAATTTCCGAATCAAAGTCGAGATAATTCCAGGAAATAAAAATGTCCCTAATGCTGCCTCTATTGGGTTTTATGCCCCAACAAATCTACCATTACGGCCCGAACTGAACAGCAAGGACCAGGGAGAAGTAATGGACGCTATAAGTCGTAATTCTCACTGACCACGTGCACGCCAAGCGAATATCGGGCGAATCGAAAGTTTTTTTGTGCGGATGAAGTGTTCCGGATGAAAATAGGTTAAGGTCTTGTAATGTACAGATAAATTTATTTATTTATTTATTTACGCCCTAGTGGGCTTTTACAACAGAAATTAAAAACATAAAAAAATTAAACATCATAAAAGAAATGAAATACTATGAGTAATAAGAAAAAATCAGTAATAAGACCAGAAAAACAATAAAGTGCAAAGTGTAAAAGCTAGTTAGTAGGTATAAACAAACAATTATATGTGTATAATAATGTATGATGATAAAACAGAACTAAATAGAACAGCAAAATAAAATAAAATAAGGTTATAAATTACTGGTAAGATTTTAAATGAGAGGAGGTTTTATGAAAAGAACAAAAATAAGAAAAGTTAATTATTAACAGATAAAATAGAGATGAGTTGTCTCTTGAAAATTGCAAAACTGTCAACACCAAATATATCTATAGATTCACAATGTTTATTTGCAAGGCTATGCATTCTAGGGATTGGTGAATTAATAGAATAGTTAGTATTGAGGGTATTGTTAAAATTGAAAATATCTTTATTGCGAGTTAGTCTAGCAGGAACGTTAATACAGATTAATTCTAATAAATTAGGGCAGTCAACTAAAGATTTGATAATTTTGAATAAAAATAACAAATCAATTAACACTCTTCTATCTGATAATTTAAGGAGTCTGGTTTCTGCGCGTAAGTTATTATAATTTATAAGTTCAATTGGAATTTTCATTTTAAAATTAATATACCGAAGGAATTTGTTTTGTACCTTTTCCAATAATTGAGAATGGATTTTGTAAAATGGTGACCAAATGGTGGAATTGTACTCTAATTTGCTTCGTACTAACGAGCAATACAGATTTTTTAATGTTAATACATTTTTAAAATTTGCACCCATTCTCAAAATAAAACCAAGAATTCTCATTGCATCACTTGTTATTTCATCGATGTGAACATTGAACTGTAGACTCTCATGGAATATGATACCAAGATCACGAATCTGTGATACACGAAGAAGATTAACACCATTCATATCATAGGAAAACTTAAGAGGATTTTTACCTTTGTAAAAACTAATAATCTGACATTTACCAATGTTTAGTTGTAAATCATTGACAGAACACCACGTAAATAGTTTGTTCAGGTTCAACTGCAGAATAGCGCGATCATCATCGTTTTTGATTGTTCTATATATCTTCAGATCATCAGCAAATAACAGAACTTTAACATTACTAAAAATATTAACTATATCATTAATGAATAAGCAAAATAATATCGGGCCTAAGTGAGATCCCTGTGGTACTCCGCTCGAGGCTGCAAATGTATAAGAAGTAAACGAATCAACCTTAACCGCTAAGTACCTTCCCAATAGATAACTCTTAAACCATTCCAAAATATTCCCTCTAAATCCCAACAATTTCAGTTTTCTTAATAAGATTTTGTGGTTTACTTTATCAAATGCCTTACTGAAGTCAGTATATATGGAATCAGTTTGATGTGATGCAATCAAGGCATTAACAATATCATTCGTATACAATATTAAATTGGAAAGGGTTGATCTTCCTTTAATAAATCCATGTTGAAGCGGTGAGATGGTGGGATTAATTCGGGATATCAACTTGTCTAGTACTAGACTTTCAAAAAGTTTGGGTAATGTAGACATGGTGCATATTGGCCTGTAGTTTTTTACGTCCCTCTTATTACCTTTTTTGAAAATGGGCGTCAAAAGACTAAACTTCCAAAGATCCGGGAACACACCTGATGAGAGTGACTTTGTAAATAACTTATGTATAGGATATGACAATGTATGCATACAATTAACTAAGAACATGGGTGGAACTTTGTCAGGTCCTACAGATTTACGGGAATCAAGACTCTTTAACTTGGATATAATATCACCAATAGTTACAGTACAGTCAGATATATCAAGAGTCTCAAACAAATCAGAGCATGTGATATTGCTATCTACATTTGCATTAACATATACACCGCTAAAAAAATCCGCAAACAGATTGACAGTTTCCTGGAGATTTTGAGATACTTTAGAATCGAATGACATACAAGTAGGTATATAAGTACCGTGATCTTTTTGAGATTTGACATATTTCCAAAAGAAATTTGAGTCGTTCATGATAGAGCCTTCGACATCACTTATGTATTTTTTGTAACATTCAGCAGAAAGCTTTTTGCAGTCTTCCCTCATTTTTTTAAATGCAATATAGTCGATAGCCCGGCGACTTTGTTTGAATCTCTTATGAGATAATTTTTTGAGGTAAACTAAGTCTATCAGATCTTTTGAAAACCATTTTGGGTACTGAGTTTCCTTGTACGTCGTCAAAGGAACAAATTTATCAATTGCAGAATAAATTGTAGAATAAAAAATATTAAGTTGTACATTAATGTCGGCTTCACTATCCAAGAATGACCAGTCAATCTGTTTGAGATGGTTGGAGATTTTTTCATTATCTGCTTTTTTGAAATTTCGTGTTTTTACTACCCTTTTAACAATAGGAATAGATTTTAGGTTAGACAAGCATAATTCAAGTGGTGGATGGTAAACATCGACAGGTAATAGTATTTCGGTACTTATCGCAACACAGATATCTGACACATTAGATAATGCCAAATCCAATGTACGACCATCAATATTATGACCACTATTACACTGAGTTAGTCCTAAGAACAAAGCCATATCTCTAATTACACGAATATTAACATTAGGACAATAATTATCAGAATTCATATTACTCCAATCATAATGTGGCAGGTTGTAATCACCAACAAGAAGTAATTTAGTGTTAGGGTTTTTAGCACAAATTGATTCAACCTCATCGCAATGATCAATGTAACATTGGACGTCAGAATTTGGAGGTAAGTAAGCACAACCCACAATTAATTTACCACTAGAAATGTTTACTTTAACAAAAAGATGCTCGATGGATAGGTACTTCATGGATATTTTTGAGGAGCTGAGATTTTTTGAGATAGCAATGGCCACACCACCCCCTCTAGATTTGGCACTTGTTTTAGAATTCCTGTCCATACGATAAATGTTGAAATTAGGGAAGCCTAATTCGGCAGAATTAATTCCTGAATCGAGCCATGTTTCGGTTAAAATGAAAATATCACTGCTGATAGTTGCCGCTGAAGTCAGTAATATGGGAAGTTTAGTGCGGACCCCTCTCACATTTTGGTAGTAGCATTTTATTTTTTGTTGTTTTAGTTTTTTGGCGTACAATCAATGATTTTAGGTATGGAGTTTACATATTTGATAGTGATATTGGTTTCACCATTATTTTTCCTCGTGTCAAGTTGTTGGTGTAAGTCTAGAAGTTGAGTCCTCTGCAACACTGTTTGGTCACTTCTGGCTTTGATACCATTTTTCAGCTTAACATTATTTGTCAAGACCTCACGTGCCGAGATAGAATCCTTGAATTCGACCTTAATTGGTCTAATTTTGTTGGATTTTAGTACTCCCAGTCTATACATCTTTACCATATTTGGAATAATCTCACCACTAACATCGCCTATCGCCGAGATGACTTTTTCGTTATCCATTGTTATAGCGGTTGTTTTAGATTCTGAAAAGCTTTCAGGAACGTTGAATAGAATAATGTTCTTCAATCTGTTGTTTCTGTCCTCGGCCTCCACGAGCAAATCATTAATCGAAGAGGTATTATTAGCTGGAGGTTGAGGTTTATCAATTATCCGTTCGTAAGATTCTATTTTTCCAACAAGAATCCCCACTTTCACTCCTACATCAATCATGTTTCCAGAGACGGCGGATAGAAGAGATAGTATTTTCGTCATCTGATCTCTAGTAATTTTGAGTGCGGGATCAGTTATGGCTTTGTGAAGGGCACTAATCGATTCAGTCGCATTATTTAAGGATAACATAGCACTGTTATTCATTAAAAATTGTAAATTGGATGGGAACAAATAATAAAAACGTGCTGTCAAACGGTTGCTAGGGTAAACAATGCCATGTAAATGTAGGAGATATCAAGATTGCTACAAATAAATATATATAGATAAACCAGATGTTATATTAAATGTAAAAGACAGTTAGGTGTCACGCCAAAAGCGGTGTCAGGCGAGGGGATTTGGAAGTTTTTTGTGCGAATGAAGTGTTCCGGATAAAAATAGGTTAAATCTTAACCGGTTAAGGTCTTGTGATGTACAGATAAATGTAGGTGATAGCAAGATTGCTACAAATAAATGCATATACATTAAACCTGATGTTGTATTAAATGTAAAAGATAGTTAGGTGTAGTGATTAATTAAATAAGTTAGTTCCTACGCGATTTTTCTGCATACTTGAGATAGCTTCATTATGAATGGCGGACAATCAGAAGAATTTGGATGCTCTGAAGAATAATTTAGAAGACTGGCACATCCGTAAAATGGTCGGAAAAAAATATTTAAATTCACCACTATCACATTGATTTTGTGAACTAGACTTTTACAAATAGATACAATGAAACACCCTCAGACAATATTTTTCCCGGTGACAATTTTTTCAGACATTTAGCAATTTTATCAGACAGATAGCAATTTCCAAGTTTTATGTACATTAAAAAAAATTATAAACTAAGGGGTTTTCAGTGAAGGAAATATTTAATTAACTCTTAGTTAATATATTTTATTACATTGTCCAAAAATACGTTACCATGAAAATTAAGCAACCTGTAGGGATATATTTTGATAATCATTTTTAATTAATTTTTCAACAGCTGTAACAAGAACATGGAACATTATATTAAAAGTTACATACATATGCGAAAAGACGTTGATATTAAATGCTACTATGAGTATTTTAACTTTTATTTCAGTCTAACTGCACTCGCGTGTGGCAAAGTTTTGATATGGAGTGGTTATTGCAAAAGTTTCAATGACAATCTTCTAGATTTTAATTAAGAAAACCGGATCTTAATTGGCGACAACGGAAGGGCCCCTAAGTTCCCGACCACAATTTAAGAGCGCCCTGTTTATGCAGCCTGGTCTTTCAGATGACATGAATGTTTTTGACGTCTTATGTGGTTTTGGCATGCGGATGTTTTGGTACATGGGCACCTCCATATTTCTCTGCTCATCATGTTTTACAGATTCCCTGAACCAGGGCAAGGCTAAAGGATAATGTAAATATTGGGTCGTTATCCCAATTTGTTGGGAAATAATAATCTGACATTTTATTAAACAAACAGCTTTATTGATAGCGTGGAAGTGTCGGTCGACCATTTATCAATGATAACATCAATGGATTCTATTACGTGGCATTTTCTTACGGTAACCTTTTTAAAGGTAGGATTTAAAACATATATACATTTATTTCAGACGGACATTGTTACAATTTAAAGAAAGAAAGTTTTAGAAGTCCAACTTGAATCATTTTCTCGAAAAATTTCCTAAGGCACATATATATAAATATACATATGTAATTATCATTCTAAAATGACATAGGCCCTGAGGAAAATTATTTTCCACAGGGCCTCCTGTGTGGAGCTAATTAGTAACAAAAATTAAAGTACGATACGTATATGGTTTTGTTCAGTAGGTACAAAGATATTGAAATATAAGCAGATGTGCTATTCGCCGTTTTTACTAGGTGAGACTGCGCTTCTGGGTGTCGCCGGTGTTGTTTACCAATTAACGAATAAACTAAATGAACGAATAATTAACGAATGCTTAACTAAATGAACGAATTCTTTCCGTATTCAAACTATATTGTTAACCAATAATAATGCACACCTTAAAAAAATCAAGAAAATGAACAAATTCTTTTTGTATGCAAACTACGCTCATTAGGCCGTAGTTCGGCGACAGTCGCGCGGACATCATAGCATATCTCTTTCGTATTTTAATATCTTTGAGTAGGTATATCTATTTTAAACGACTTCTAAAAACAGGGTTCTTGTAAAGAAATTTGTCTCTGATAGATATCAAAATCGGTGTACTCTGGTGAAAAGATACCTCTGCTGAGAATTTTGCTCTTTTGAGTAATGAGTTTGCCGACCAGTGCTCTAGGGTATGGCCCGTTTATGGGTACTTAAGCACGGAATTTAGAATAGTGAATTTATAATTCGAAATTCGTTTTTCTGTTTCCTTAACAGTGTTTAACGAACAAAGTAATAATTATGTGGTTTCTAAATTTACATTTTGCAACTAAACATACCGCGCCCACAATCTATGGATAGCGAATTCTATGAAGGGACTACACACCTAATTGTTTTTCCAATAGATCAAGAATTGACTATATTACATACTAGCATACCCGGGCACACGTTGCTGTGGCTAACGAAACACAACATTACCCAACCTTTATAAAATCCACACCATCCGCTTGCCAGCTGCCCGCTGCCCGCTGCCTGAATTGAATATTTGAATTTCTCGGCTTTTATCTACTATAATAAGCATGTATTATACATATAAACCTTCCTCTTGAATCACTCTATCTATTGGTGAAAACCGCATGAAAATCCGTTGTGTAGTTTAAAAGATCTAAGCGCACAGACAGCGAGAGCGACTTCATTTTTATGTAATGATGAATATTTGAATTTCTCGGCTTTTCTCTACTATAATAAGCATATATTATACATATAAACCTTCTTCTTGAATCACTCTATCTATTGGTGAAAACTGCATGAAAATCCGTTGCGTAGTTTAAAAGATTTAAGCGCACATACATTTTGAGCGACTTCATTTTATACTATGTAATGATGAATGTTTGAATTTCTCGGCTTTTCTCTACTATAATAAGCATATATTATACACATAAACCTTCCTCTTGAATCACTCTATCTATTGGTGAGAATTGCATGAAAATCCGTTGCGTAGTTTAAAAGATCTAAGCGCACATGCATTTTGAGCGACTTCATTTTATACTATGTAATGATAATGATATCTACAGTGGATTTTTTTATAACAATAGTATTCCGAAATTACTCGCATAATACGTGCACAAAATAGGTGATCGTGAATAACGAGACGATAAACTACACCCTGTTGCAATAAGTAAAGCTTCACAAGGACAAAACGAGATAAATTCAACTTTAAGCTTTTGCGAGCCAAAGCGATTCAAGCATAGATTACTAGATTTTGAGAACCCCAGCTCGAACAACGCCGGGTTTTAATGCTAATTTAAACTTGCTATAAAACCATCCCACTTCTAGAACTTTGCTTTTAGATGCACCATGCACCGCAGGCTAATGTTTATGGATATCAATTACTGTGACTGCTCTACGCGAAATGGCTGCCTTTAATCTCATTTTAAAGGAATGAAACAAAATCTAGTTTTATATCTTATAAAACATCTTACCATCTGAACTCTGTTCTCTCTCTTTTGTGAAAACTTCTTTAGCACCGTTGTGATTTGAAACTTGATGATTCGGATACGAATGACACTAAAAGTGACAAACAAATACATCTGTAGGATTTACCCTGCGAGAGAATGAGATAGAATAATCGGTCTCCTCTTTGTACGGTGCGTCAAAAAACCTCAAAATGGTGAAAAACTACCATTTAGCACCAAAACGTCAAAATGGTTATAAACTGCCGTCTTGAGCCTAAATCGTCAAAACCTCAAAATGGTGAAAAATTGCCAATCAGCACCAAAACGTCCAAATGGTTATAAACTGCCATCTGGAGCATAAACCGTCAAAAAACGTAGCCTCCGTAGTCCACTTTAGTTTTCTGAAGTTTTCACTTCTAACGCATGTGAACTATGCACCTGAATTTTGTTGTATTGTTTTTATATTGTATAAGTAATTAAAAATAAATAAAAAAGCGATTTCATATGTTTGATACACTCATTTTTGGCACTTTACAACTGTCACATACAATGTGATATCTCAAGGAGCTAGAAAATTGCCGGCAATGACAGATTCATTATTGTCACAAATGACAACAATAATCGTAATTGGTCGAGCTAAGTAAAAAAGTACCATAATTAAATTGCAGCAACCTTTAGACATCAAAAAGTGTCACACATAAAAAATGTCAACATCAAGATTTGAGTGCTTTCTTCGAAATTTAAACGCGCCACATTAGTCTGCTTCAAAAATATATGATTTTTTTTTCAAATTTTCTAAGGGGCACCCTTTTACACGTTTTCAAATATCTTAAAAATTACACAGTTTTTTTCAGATTTTTAATGAGATTCTAGGGGTTGCTACCAGCTGTGAAAATGTAGGGGTTTGACCAAAAAGTATAAGAAGTTGGTATTTAAACTGAGTAATTATTTTAAGCAAATTTTTAGAAAAAATGTGGCTTAACACAAAATTAAAACCAATGAAATTATTATGCGTTACACGTACGCTTGTAAATTCAGTCTAAGAACAAAAAGTACATTATTACTCAAAGAATCTAATTGCGATACTAACACGTTTAATAAACATGCTTCCCATTGTTTACAATACTACGGGGGTCAGGAGAGGGGTGTGTATAACCTTTCTATGGCTTATTTAATTCTCCATGCATTGTGTTTCATCCATCCAGATAGTAGAGGATCCGCACTAGAAACGACCTTCAACTATCTGTTTAATGGATGAAAAGTATTTTATATATTAGTTAATTAATATATTAGAAAATATATCTCGAGTGGATTGTCAAAAAAATGCCAGGATATTTTAGATAACCCACTCGGGATATATTTTCTAATATATTAAATTTGATATAAAATACTTTTCATTCATTAAACAGATGGGTGGAGGTCGTTTCTAGTTCGGATCTTAGACTAAGATGTTTAGCCAGAAGCGTTGCAATCATTGCCCGAAACGTCGCGGATTTTCGAAACTTTGATCAATGGTAGCAACTCATAAAATTTATTTAAATGAAAAGTAAGAATGTGTATATTTTTTTGGATATTGAAAACATTTACAAGGGTGCAACGATGAAAGAGACGGTCTTCCACTTTTTGAAGCAGCTTAATGTCACATTATAAGACATTTCTTCCCCTTTTTTAAATGAGCAAGGCGGTCTTCAGCAATTGGACTAACACATGTTTTCAGTTCCAAAATCGCCAATCTACGAAATCCCGCTTAAAATGTTAGCACACTGTAAAAAGCTCGCGAACAACGCTCTGAATGGGTCCGCAAGGGTGGTAAGCGCCTACTCTCTTGGGGTATATACAAGAAACACATAATATTGCCCCACGCGAAGTTAGCCGGGTGCTCTCAGGCACTCCCATAGACAACGCCCATTATCTCAATCAATTTCCTACAAGTCTGCCCTCTATTATCTACAAGTAGACAAGTATCTACAAAGGAGCAAGAATCTAGTAACAGGTTCGGACCTACAACATTTTGGACCAATGAAAAATGTATAAACGACCTTCCCTCAAGAAAAATCAAATTGAAATCTCAATTTAAAACACTGTTCTCTATAATCACACAAAAAATTATAATCAATATATTCTTCTTCTTCTTTGCGTGCCTTATCGGGTCCCCCCGACGTTGGCGATCACTCTTGAAAAGGTCTCTCTGTCTTGCGCTGCCCGGAATAGCTCCTCCACACTTCTAATGCCGGTCCACTCTCGTATATTTCGCAGCTATGAGATTTGTCTCCTACCAGGCCCTCGGTGATCCTGTATCTTGCCTTTCAATATAAACGGAGCAAGTGATACTTCTCCCCTTGAAGTATATGACCAATATAATATACAATATAATCAATATATACCTATTATAAAAGAGAGTCCAAAAAAACGTGCGGCTCGGTAGATGAATATGGTGTGGTAGCTCTATCCCCCCTTCAGGATGACGGTTCCCGTTTTTACCTAAAGGGCATGCTTTTGAAGATATACGGGCTGGAAGTTTCACCCTCTTGAAATTTCTAGAGCAGTCTTAAGGAAAGTTCTAGTAGGTTCCATAGAGCTCTAGAAAGTTCTGGAAGAAGTGGCGGAGTATGTCGTGGAATGTTCGCGAATAGGGAATCGGGAATATCATTGTGGAACATTTCAGAACACTCGAATGTTGTCCTGAGCGAAGCCGGGTAACCCAGCTAGTATAACGTTAAAAGCCAGAGGACTAAAAATATTATCGGGTTATTCATAACCTGCAAACGTTTGTCAGTATTTTTTTTTTAATATTCTAAAATGATTCGAATTTAGGAAAAAATAAATTTCCTGTGTAATTGTTCATGTCACCGGTCAATAAAACTGACATTGATAAGTTGCACGCCAACAGATCTCAAGTCTAAACCGACAATTGAATTTGGGAGCAACCGGAGTCCGCTAGATGCCCAAAACACTTAATTAAACTGCTTGGCCCTGCGGAAAGAAGGGAGATTTAACTCTTTATAACCGTTTTTGTTGAACGGGTCGATTTCCAACCCTAATATACATAGGAAATTAAGGTGTGCAGAGCCTGCATTGCAGCGAAATGCCCGTTCGTCGTTGGCTTCATGAGAATTGCTTTGTTTCTATGTACGTTGCATTCTTGTAGAAAACATTGCATTCTTTGATTCTACGTTGCATTCTTGTAGAAAACATTGCATTCTTTGATTCTATGTTGCATTCTTGTAGAAAACAACATTCACGTGGAAGTATCTATCGTTTTTCCTTCCGCATTGTTCGGAGCCTGTTCTGGATCCATTAAGCATTTTCTGGTGGTATTTTATCGCGAATCCACACTGAAAAACTGGTGATGTTTCTGAAGTGGTTTCAGAAATTTTCTGGTGATGTCGGTAATGTTTCAAAATTAGTCTATATGGCTAGTTCTCCCACTGCTTTAATTGTCAATGGGCTTTTCGGGTCACTTGGTCTCGTTTAGAAGATGTGCTGAAGGTAGGTGTGCAGAGTCATTATAATCCTAGTGCTCCGCAGATAAAACCAAGCTTCCAGTTAGAAAGGACATTCTTCCAAACTATATTTATAAATTACGATACATCAATAAACAGTCACTGTGATTCAAATAAGCCTAGTCATATGAGCATATTTAGTAGTGGAGAATACTGGTCTCAGTACTGATAAATAAAGAATGTCGCAAGCGAGGACAAAAGAGACATTACATTTTCAAATGTGTGCGCTTATTTAGTTTCACATAAAGTAGTTATATCTTCTGAACTCATAGCTAATTTAAAATAAAACTTTTATCTTTTATGAAATATGTGAATACATATCCATTTTCGTCTCCCGCAAACAACGTGTTAACAAATCCAGTAAGTGGTTTTTTTGCGTCACCCGATGGGTCAGAGAGCAGGACTTTGTCCTCCTCTTTGCCTTGAACACCTGTGATCTCGGTGCAAGTTTGCAATGCAACACATCAAAGCGAGGAAGCAAACTAACTGCAGAAAGCTTATAATCCACCTTGGCATAAAAAAATTGTTGGTATGATATCACAGGAGATTGATTATCTGCTGGAGGAAATAACTCGAGATAATTATGAACTCCGCGGTGATTTCGTTGAACTGAGCAACCTAGGAAGGTGCATGGTTACAGAGTAGAAGGAATTTTTCAGTTCACAGCGGCAACAACACTCCAAGTGCGGATTAAGCATGTGTCAAATCCTAGCGCTGTTATTGATGCATAACATTTCGTCGCTTCAGTTCTTAATTGTTCAAACGACCATTTGAAAATTATGCAGGAGGAGAAGGTTTTCTTTAATTATTTCAATAAAACATTATGATTAAGTGTTTAAGATAAAGCTATTTCCGTAAAGGTAAAGGTCTCATTAGTTTAAATAATTCTTAGTTAAATGATAAACTATCATTTTATGCTTTATTTTTAGTTTTAAAGTCGAGATTGAACAAAAACTAAAATGGTCGTTTGGACAATTATTTTAACTAAGGCGACGATTTTAAACTCACCGTGAACCAATAGCATAGGCATATACCATTCACGAATCAAATATCTTCTTTCGCGCTGCACTGGGTAGTGGAAAAGTTTCCCTGCCCATACACATCACAGAAAGAGGGGCTCTTTTGTTGTTTGTGTCATAAAAATCAGCCCTTTCTTGCATAAGAAAATTTTCCACCTCCAAGATATCCGCCCTGTGTACAAGATTCGCCTGCGCCCATGAAAAATCTGACCCTGTATAGTTCCTACCCCACAGGCGCGCACTATTTCCTAGTCTCAGTCGTGTCTGCCAAGTTTGAAGACATATAGCCGGGGTTCGACACAGGGTAGGGATTAATTAGTTTAATCTCCGGATATGGAGGGGGGGGGGGGGGGGTAGGGTGTGCGACGTCATCAATGACTTAAGGGTTGATCACTCGTGCCGTGTAAGTTTATAATTTATATCTGTTCTTACGTGACCTCACAGAAGATTGGCATAATTAAGAGATGAGCTAGATTTACGTACCTACATTTTACCCAGTTAATCGATCTGGACTCAGTGGGACTATGGCATTCCGAGTATGGAGGCGTTGAAAATGGGAAAAAGGAAAGAAAAGTACCTGACTATTTAGATCTGGTCACCAACCACGGCTAAAGCCATGTCAAGCAACGTTTCGATTATGAATAGTGGTCTTTCACCAGGGTGATTCTGAAAGTATCTACCACTGTGGAATGTGCCACAAATATCTGATTTTGAAGTGAAATTACACAAAACTGCGCTATAGAAATTTATTTTATATAAATTTATTAAACAAAAAGGACAAAACGAATACGCAAAACAGTTTGCTATACAAAGGAATTAAGTTATATAACACACTACCAGAAACTCTAAAGTCCTCACCAATTGAAAAGTTCAAGATGTATTGTAGGAGCTTCATAAAACAAGAAAAAAAGAAAGAAAAAACATAGTGAATTTGAAATATTATAATTAATTAGCTGAAATATAAAATATTATAATGAATTAGAAATTTGTAACCTTAAATGTACAAATTACTAAAATAAAAAATAAAAAGAAATATTACATTATTATCATCTTACTTTCCAACCAATTTTCAGGGATAATTTTTATTGAAAATTTTTCTACTTGAAAAAAATCAAAAGGATATATTTTATAAAGAATTTAAAAAAGAAAATTTTCAAAAATTCCCTATTTTTCGTTTTTCCCAGAATAGTTTTTGTCAGATAAATAAAACAACAAAAGAAAATTTTCAATCATTTCATATTATCAAAATATGTCTTTAAAAACTTTCCGACCGATTTTCCGAATTTCTCAGAATTTTTTTCGTGAAAATAAAATTTTAGGAACTTGGCTAAATTGACGAAGCCCATCAAAAAGCTGCTGCAGAGTCTAGCAAAAAACCCACTGAAGCGGGTTTTTATACGCTGGTACTATTTATTCTTCTAAATTTACAAATTGTGAAATAATATAAATGAAGCAAAATAAATTTATTTTATTTATTTAGCACGTTGGAATTTGGACTTCCGGATTCGTAGCCAAGTAGCCAATTTGTATCAGTTTTTTAAAACATTCACTCGAAGGGCACAATTCTAAAGCACGATCAATTTACAATTGTTTTTAAACTTATGACCAGCTGTTGCATCACTTTCAAATAAAACAAGTTAAAAATGGCAATGATGTTTCAAACTTTAGTCACATTTGAAATCGCTACAATTCATTGATACACAATTTTCTTGTAACGTTTCAAAGGTCACCGTTAAACTCAGATTCTCAAAAATTGTGAACAGCTGACTTGGCGGCTAATCAAACATTGACCGAAGTTGAATCGAGTGACCACTCAAGTGTCAAAAATACAAAATTGCTCCGATCAATGAATTGTGACTATGTCAAATGTGACGAAAGTTTGAAATCACCCAAAGTTGTCAAAACGAGATGTTTGATCGATAATGTCCTCCGCCTGTCACACAATTTCGAAACGTCATAGTTAAACGAACAAAAAGTTAGAAAAGATGTTTAAAAGATGGCGATAGGGTTTCTGACATTTGTGGCAGCTGTCATTCTTTTGCCAGAAGGCACCACAAGCGGATGGATGGATTTCGATGACAGGCGATGAAAACGCTGATAACTCTGAATAAAAAGCTCGTCTTGTCTATTTTACAGAGCTATTTCACGGGTGAAAACGAAAATACTTATAAAAGTACAAAATTTCACTTCGTGAACTATCTATTTATATAGACCAGATTATCTGTGGCAGCCGGTGCGGCGGACGGACGACGTTTGTTTGATTTTTATATAAATCTACAGTTTTCACAAGATTTTTAAATTTCAATTTTAAATTTTTTTATTTTTTTTTACGACAGACAGGTAAGTTCAATTATGGTACAATTTTTTTACAACTAACAATACATGTACATAATTTTTTTTATACATGGTATAGTGATATTAAACACATCTATATCTGCTGGTAGGGCATTAAGCAATGTCATACCTTTTGTCATGCTATGTTGGGCCATTACATCTGTCCGACCCTGCGGTACGCAGAATAGGGCATGGCTAAGAGTTCGTAATTTAATTTAATAATTTAAAATTCATACACTTTACTTTCAAAGCAAAAGGAAGATCACTCTCCAAGTCTGATTTCGAAAAAAATCCGTGTAAAGCCCGGGCAACTCCCGCAACTTCAGCTAGTAAACACTAAAAGAATCAAATTTTAATTTAATATCTCTTTAGTGTTAACCTCTCAGTTTAAATTGTATGCTCTTCGGATCAACTCTTATGGGTCTCATAAAAATCGTCATGCCTCCCTTACTATCAGATTTAAAATATGAGCTAAACGCAGTTAGAAAGAGAACATACCACGCTTTATATTCAAATTTAAAAGTTAACCAAAAAAAAATAAAACATTTAGGAAACTAAAGTTTTCAACCGCAATTTGAAAAAAAATTATGATAATTTAGAATTTTTTTACTAATTATTTTTACATGAATCCACAAAAAGTGAGCCTACAACGTTTATTTTATTTACCGATTTTTTTAAGAAAGATTCCTGAGTTACAAATAACCTAACAATATTTGAAAATCTCCTACTACCACTATAGTAAGCCGAAAATGTCACTGATGTATCGTGATGAAGAACTTAACCAGCCGAGGAATCGAACAAGCGAGGGTCGTTAAAATGTGTGTGTTATTAGTAATTTAGTTAGAAAAGCCATTTTTAAAACAGTGTTTGCATTCCAAATTTTTGTATTTCAAAAAAAATGTTTATTTCGAATTAAAAAAATTTAAAGCGCATTTTATCACTTTTCGAAAACAGTTTTAAGTTTTTGGATGTTTCAGAAATATTATATTTTTAATATGTTTATTTTTGGAGGAAATATTTTGAACTTCGGACAAAATAGGCTCGAGGCCTGAAAGGTTAAGCGACTACTTTAAAGTCGCCTTGCAGGTAAATAATCTATGGCCTCATTAAAAAATATTTGTATAACACTTTATCGTTTTTAGTTATTTCTTATTACCTTTCAAGGGTCTTCTTAGGTTCTTAGCAATCAATTCTATACGCTAAAGTTGAAAATCAAGTAATAATATTAATTTTGATTTATATTTATTTTGTCTAACCATTCTACTAACAAGAAAAGCAATTAGAATCCAATCGCGATAGAAAGGGCTTCTTCGAATGGAAAGTTTTATTTGCCATAGCGAACTTTGGCTTGATTTTGTATTCGACAATCTGAATTCACAGAAGACAAGAAAGGATTTTAATCTGAAATTGCTTACTTTTGGCAAGGAACCGTGGTGCGAACAATATCGTTTTTTCGGTTCACTTCTTTTGACATATTATTGTGAAATTTGGTTGATTAAATATTTTAGGAAGTGTCTAGTTGTTCCATGACAATTCAGAATCATACAATTTCAACACCCTATAAAGTCATTAAAAGTTTTGGAAAAAAAAAGAAAAAAGACCGTAACCTAACCTAACGTAGGCGTAGGTAACCTATTTAACCATTTTTAAATCACTTTTAATCATAGACATATAATTTTGTACGTCCGTGCTTTTAATGATTTTTCAAAGGAGGTGTATGAAGTATAAGATCGGTGCACCCGGATATGAACAAAGGAATAATATTAGTAGATACCTACTTCACAATTATGTAGAATAATATTATGTTCCACAAATTATCATCAATTTGGGAGGCGATAATGAGTACCGCCGCCCCGGGAATCATTTATTGGATAACCAACATCTTGCCAAAGGTCATCCCAAGTGGTTCGCTTTGTATGGTGACATGGGGGACCGAGGTGAGCTTTGTCTAGGTTTTGGTGGCGTATTCGTTTGCACACATTTATTACACAGAAAGCCCTGAGGAAAAAAATCTATCAGCGCCTGTCTATTTGAACCTTGACCAATTATATACCCGAAAACCTTCCTCATAAATCACTCTATCTATTAGTGAAAACCGCATGAAAATCCGTTGCGTAGTTTAAAAGATCTAAGCGCACAGACAGCGGGAGCGACTTCATTTTATACTATGTAAAGATTTCTACGGATTGCTTCTAAAACGGACAATGATTGTGATGGGACAATGTGAATTTTTCGAATTTCACAAGGCCATATAGAATTTGCTCTATTGGGTTTTTATTTTAAGAAAGGAGATTTTCTAGTGCAAAGTCGACCCTCGAAAATTGAAAATCCTTACTTGAAATCGAAAGGTTCTTTTAGAATTTGCAAGATAAACTAATTTTAAGGCGAAATCGACTAAAAAAAAAGTTATTGAGAAATTTACATTGACCCTTTTTTCAGACAGATTTTAATACGAAAAATATTTTTTCCAGGGATTCCATTTTATCTTCCTTGGATCCAATATTTTGGGTTAATGAATAGAGGCAATATCGTGGCTTAATTTAAATGATTAGAAACGATGTCTTGGCTTTATTAAAATAAATAGAAACAAAATTTAAGACTTCTTAGTATAAATATGTCCGCCGCGCGGGGACCATTAATTGGATAACCAACATCCTGTCATAGGTCAACCCAAGTGTTTAGCTACTTAGCAGGAGTGCCCGGGTTTGTGAGGTGAGGTTGGTCTAGATCAGGCATGGGCAACCTTTCCTGGGTCTAGGGCCAAATTATCATTTTGTCTTCGAGTCAAGGGCCGGACCAAATTATTAAACATAGTTAATTAATATTAAATTAAATAAATAAATAAATTAAATAAATACGTTGCCACTTCTCATATATTTTTATTTATTTATATAATGAACGACAAAATATTAATATTGTATATTGATTATATAATTCTATGTGAAAAATTTCTCCCTGAAACTATAAATTTCATTCTCTATTACTTCGCCGAGATGAATCAGGGCCGGAGAAAATTGCTCGGCGGGCCGGCCGGCGGTTGCCCATGTATGGTCTAGATCTTGGCGGTGAATGGGTTTGCCCACCTACTGCATGGCGGGCCGAATCGGGAGAGACTGGTCGAGGGGCATCTTTTGACCTCTCCGGCAGGACTCTCTCAAAACACTACCTTACACCGCAGTGGTAGGGATAGGTACGTACGTCCGTCAGTCCTGCACACACTAACCCCAGATTCTTACCCACCCCAAGTATCATTTTCATTCCCAGAACTTCCTTTACCCAAAAAGACCCTGAAGACAGCATCCCCAAAGAGTTAACGTAAAAAAAGACAGACTAATATACTTATGTAGGTAAAATAGTATGTCGATGTCTACATGAGTTTTGCATTTTTTTTTAAATCGGAAAAACTGATTTTAGATTTTCATTTCTTCATTTCTTATTTCACGTTATCCAAGCAGTATATTAGAAGATCATGCACGTAGACATCGCCAGAAATAATCAAACGTTCCATAAAATACATTAGAGGTTCATCTGTTACGAAACATTCCCTGAATACAAACCGGGGTAGTGAAATATTTACTGCGAATGGGGGGTCATTTCAGCCCCCATCCCCTATTCGAGGGGGAAGTGAAGTATTCCTTATTTCGGTCACATACTGCGAAGCCTTTATTTCTCGATTATACTCTGGTTCAATAAATTCCATAAGGCTGAGATTAGAAGTACCCATTGATTTATAAAGCTTAAGACGTGCTTACGAGACACATGAAATGACTTGAATTGATGGCACTCCTGGGTACAATTACCTTATTACGGAGGTATCAACCAAATTCTAATTTTAACCGACTATAACTAAGCGTGTCCTGAAAAAAGACAACTTTCTTTGAAACGTACGTGCTCGTACAATATGTATAATATAACCTGTATAATATCTAATCAAGCAACTCATGCTTTCAGAATTTACAGAAGAGTAGGTACTTTTTGTATTAGCTCCACAGGCCCTGAGGGAAATTAGTTCCCTCAGGGCCTGTGAAATCTTTAGGAATGCTGTGTGGAGGGTCTTTTAATGAAAGGAAGGAGAGGAAGTTCTGGAAAGGAAAAGGTATGAGGAGTGGATAGGAATCTGGGGTCAGTGTATTCAGGAATGGCGGACGTGTGAATCCATGAATGAGTCGAGAGAGTCCGGCTGGAGAGGTCAAAGGTCCTCCCTCAACCATTCTCTCCCTGGGAATGGGCAGACGCATCCGCCGCCAAGATCCAGACAAACCTACTTCTTTAGGTCATCTCATATATTTTGTGGACTATATTTTGTTACTTATATTTTATGTCTGTATTTTGTTAACGCTTTGGTTAAAACTGTATTTGGTTTTTAACCTATATTATGTTACCTGTATTTTGTAAACTCATTATTTCCACTGTAATTAGAAAAAAAACATGTACCGCATTCTATGTAAAAGCCATTTAAAAAAATTGAAAGCGTTTAAATAAAGAAATAAAACCTCACCCCATGAACCCGGGCACCCCTGCTAGGTCACCAAACATAGCGAACCACTTGGGGTAACCTATGAAAGAGGTGTTGGTTATCCAGTAAATGTTTCCCGGGCCGGCGGTACCCATACCCGCCTGCCATAAACGTGTTAGACAATTTTTTAAACAAATTTGAATGAAACAAGGAGAGTGTGCTACAAACATATGTGTGTTATATACATATTGGCGGTTTACTCTCTCTTTCTACCATTCTAAAATTTAATTGATTGCTTTAAGAACCCACTTCACGAATTTGTAGTGACAAACACGGTTTTAAGCTCTTGAAGAAAGAAATATGTATTTGAAGAAAATTAATCTAAATTCAGATGCTGAAATCAAAAAGGAATTACATTCTTCTTATATGATATTCCCTCCATAGAAAACATCGCAAATTATATTCCGAAAATCTTAAAAAAAACCCACCTGGTTCTGTAATTGACCATGTTATAGGCCAGGTATATCAGATGATTTAAAGCTC
The DNA here is from genome assembly GCA_917563855.2 of Limnephilus lunatus. Lineage (NCBI taxonomy): Eukaryota > Metazoa > Arthropoda > Insecta > Trichoptera > Limnephilidae > Limnephilus > Limnephilus lunatus. The sequence goes on along the minus strand of OU830602.1, from coordinate 9,787,733 downwards.
GGCTTGATTGAAATGCCGACCTTAGCGCGGCTTGGAACATAATCTGTAAAGTTTTTTTTTTCAATTATTTCTGGCTTTCACCCTTCAAGGGTGTTCTAGGCCATCATTTAAAATTACAGAGGAAGGAAAGGAGAATTTATATATTAATTTTATTTAAATGTACAAATTTCAGAATTATATGGAGGATTGAAGTCGAGTTCAGACTTAGAAGGGATGAAATGTTGAATGGAGGGGAGGCAATTTTAGATAACGCTTGATAGAAGAGAGGATATTTATTTAGAGAGGGACAACCAAAAAATATGTGATCTAAAGTGCCCACATCTAGACCACAGAATCTACAATCTGGGGAGTCAAGGATGTGAATTTTAAAAAGATGAGAAGGAACGGAACAATGTCCGATTCTCATTCGAATAAGTGAGGAAATTTTTTTTTTGGAAAAATGGGGGAATTTTTGAAACCACTGTTTTGATGAGATAGTCCTTTGTATTGAGGCGTAGTGGGCTCCCTTGGATTGACTAGCAATGTTCCAATACTCTGTCCAAACATTGCGGGATCTATCTTTGATGATGGAAAAAATATCAGATAGGGGAATATGGTTTATGAGGGTAACAATAGGGTTGGACGCTCCTTGTTTTGCAAAGAATCCGCAATATCGTTACCCACTATGCCAACATGTCCAGGGATCCAAACAAGAATTACGAAGAGGACTGGATTTAAGTTTTTGGAGGGAGCTGAGAGAGTCAGAGAGAACGGAATGGAATGTTCACAATTATTTTTAATTATATATTTGAGTGCTTCAATTATTGCAATGCACTCAGCAGAAAATATTGAAAATTGGTTTGAAATTGAATAAAATATTCTATCATTAGAATTATTGTGGTAAACGTTAATACCTATACCACAGTTAGGAGAGTCAGGAGATTTGGAGCCATCAGTAAATAAAAGAGAAGAGTTGGGCCATTTAGAAGAAATAATGTCATTGAACACAGTATGGGCTGGGAGATTGGAATGACTTTTAAGGATGCCGATCCCTTCTAAAATTCACAAGCCTAAATATCACGGATCGTTACGGATTTTAACAGATGAACAATTTTTTTTCATTGGAAAACCAAACTACTGTCCACTTATAAATGGTATAGATCAGCGTTTCCCAACCGCCGCCGGTCTGCGGGGATTTTCTGCCGGTATTCTGAATTTCTATAGTTTTATAACATATTCCGTTTATTTTTAATAATTAATTCCTTTTCTCCGCCTTTATAACTCGAAAATTGCTTTAAAAAAGGTGTAAAACGAATTAATCAATATATATTTTTAACAGAAAAACTTATTTTGATGTATAACGTGTAATTAATTGTACCATTATATTAATCAAATAAAATATATCCGTTGAACCCTTTAAGTTTCTAAAAATATATATGTTATCTTTGAAGACAATATCTACACATTTTCCACGCCGAAATCGTAATTAAATTAAACTAGCTGACCCGACCATGCGTTGCTGTGGCTAATGAAACAGAACGCCATCTACTGGATGATTACCCAACCTTTATAATCACCGCCATCTGCTAATATGCATACAAATAAAATCGACACCGCCCGCAAATATTAATTTCGGATTTGAGATCATAATACCCAACCAGCCTGAAAAATTATTTTAGTAACCAAACGGTATATCAAATATCTAGTACGGATGTGAGCTACTTTATTTATTTTTACTGTACATTTTAAGATATAGGCCATTAAAATATTTAGTGTTTCATAATTTTAAAGGCAACTTCGACAATTATTTGTGAATGAATGAAAAAAAAAATCAAAATTAGATGAGAAATTAAATAAAAACAAAACTTTATTTTGGGGAGTAATTTTAATATATAAATTACATTTTTTCGTTCCTACGTAAATAGGTAATTTTTATTGTAAAATTACACCCATTACAATTATTATTTTTTTTATTAAATTTTAATTAATTTTATATTTCATCACATTTTCTTAATAAATATAGTAAACATCATTTTTTTTAATATTTTTCATTTGCTCAAAAACAAAGTTGCCTCTAAAATCATGAAACGCTAAAATCGTTAATGGCCTATATCTTATAATTAAAGCAATAATAAATAAAGTAGCTCACATCTGTACTTACCTTTTCATTCCAAAAATAGTTTTTCAGTTTGGTCGGGTATTTTGATCTCAAATCCAAAATTAAGATTTGTATGGCCACGCAAACGTTACATTTTGGTTGGTATCTTGCAATAAAATCGTCATTTGTTATTTCTATACATTTTTCTGTATTCCTTCGGCATTAACTATATAACTATTTCTAGACATTTTGTTTTGAAGAGTTTTAATTTTCAATGTACATTTCTGTACCTTAAAGGATAAACCACGTAAGTCCTTAACAAAATCTATGGCTCTGAGTGGTTTATGCTTTAAGGTACGGATATATTACTTTATATTTTAAATTTTCTGCTACCGGTTTCGACATATCCGTGTCTTTCAATAGTAAACTTAAAAACTGACTTAAAAATTCCATGCAAGTTCAAAACGATTATTTTTTTACATTAACTCCACACAGGATTAGATTTAATTGGGTGGGGGTAGTGAGAGGGGTGAATTTGGGGGAGGAGAAGAAAGGCGGCAGGAGTCGGCATTACATGGAGACATTTTTGTTCTATTTTAAATAAGTAATTTTTTATTAAAACTTTTCGCTACATCTATTTACATTTCTATTTCTACCTTTACATTTATTTATATCTCTCTCTTTCAAACCATCTTCAGTAACCTTCTTCTTCTTTTTGTACGCTTATAACGTAGCCTTAAGAGGAATATAAACGCTAGAAATATTTCGATTCTTGTGCCTGCAAAATTTGCAATCGAGCGTATTATTTGCGCGAGGCAAGTAAGCTAAAAAGTGGTTTTTTATTTATTTTGTCCATAATTTTATAAGAGTGAAATAAAGTTAGAACATAGAAAACCTCAAAAATGGTCTTAGCCATAAAGGAGTATTTTTATAAAAATGTTTCTTGTATCAATTCATAGTTAAGTCATGAAAAAAACATTTTTTTAGTGGTTTACGCTTATTTTTTTTGTTATGTAAATAATAATTTTATTGTAATTCCGTTACATATAAAACCTAGCAAAAGCTTAAATATATCCGTAGCATATTTTTTGATGTTCATACTGTAAGCCAATTCGTCGTAAAGATTAATCTAAATAGTATCTAAATAGGATTTCTCGTATAACTTCACATTAAAGCGGTGGGTTCTTCTTTAGCGAGTTACATGGATGGTTCTTCTATGAAAAATAAATAATAACAGCATTAAATTGCTAGTGGAAATATAATCAAGCTTTTCGTAATATTAAAACATTAAATTGTAAACAAGTATTATTCCAGTAAACTTTATTTGCACAATGTGAAGCTTATATTGTCTTAAGAACGACCAGACCATTAATACTGAAACTCAAGATCAAATTGGATTTAAATATCTATATTCTTATCTCTATTCTTATTTAATGATGTGCTTTTGTGGGTGTTTTTAAAAAAAAAATCTCTGGTTCTGACGTTTCCAAAGGGGCTTTTAATTGTTTAAATATATTTCCTATTGCAGGAGGTAGGAAGTGAAAGGAATTTGGTAAGATTGATATTGGTAACAACTCGGCAATTAAAATCTGGCTTTTCATCTGGAAATACTGAAAGAATAAAATTTAAAGAGAACAAAACATCACGCAACATCAACAAAGCACATGGCAAGAACATCACCCTCTGGAAACGTAATCTAAGATTTTTTCGTAAGTGGACACCTTTTTTTCGCACAGATTCCATGTAGGTCGTATTTCCATATGTCTATGCCATTCGGTTTCCGTCCAGTTTCTAAATATAATTTGAAATACTTGCTTCTCATCCACGATTATGTTTAAGTTGTTACCATTTTTAAGAAATCCGGAGAAAGTTTTGTCCATATGAACGTATGCTCCAAATTCCTCTCTGGATTTTGACATTAGTACAAATATTTTGTAGTATAACATAGATAATAATCGGTACATTTACGTAGGAGAAAAAAGTATGAAAAATGGGTGAATGAGAAAAAACCAAAAATTTGACGATTTTTAGGTATTATCAGCCAGAGGTGCAGTTGGTTGTTGCTGGTGCGGGGGTAAGGGGGGGGGGTAATATTATTAGAAGCAGTTTGGTAAAACACCAATGATTCTAATTTTTCGGCGACCGTGTTTCCTCTAAGTACCGTGTTACCTGGGATGAGATGGCAACAATGTAGATAGTAAATTGTTTTGTGCAAAAATGTCTAGCATGGCAGATGTAAGGTTTTCGGTTGATTTTTAAAGAAAATAGGGTATTAGAAATACAAATTAAATGTGTATTAAATCAAAAAAAGGACATCCTACAACTAAGTCATCCTACAACTATGTCTGGCTTGGGCTTGCTTAGGTTAAATAGTTCTTTTGATACCGTGGTAAGTCGAAGTGACGCATGATGAAGTCTTCTTTTGCGAAACGAATCTCACATCGTGAGATGGGCAGGACTCCTGGGAAATGGCTCCCAGCCAAAAGGACCCTCCAGAAACAGCAAAGGCGTATGACTCTGGATACCAATCATCCCTCCAGGATGACTTGCAGTCCGATCTCAAGATGGCGAGTATGACATGCCAAATTTACAAACACGATCGTAGCGGTCTTCAAAAAAAGGATCCGTCGTATTGCGGTCGAGGGGACCGCCCTGAGCCCTCGGCTGTGATACAATGAATGACCAGATCTCTTTTCAAATCTGCAGATTTTGAATTCTGTCCAGAACTGTTGCATTCCAAAAATATTGCAGGGCTCGCAACATTACCAATGCTCAAATGTCACTGGGCAAGCACTAGAGGTGCCACACACCGAAACCATAAATGAAGTGTGTGTAAGAGGGTGCACACACCTTGTTACAAATACTTTTATGTAATAACCGTTCAAAATGTGGGGCCACAGCGCGGGTAAGCCACCCAGTGTATCCCACATTATCAAATTATGTTGTAAAATATAAGTTTTTGTGCCGAAATAAATAAATAATTTATTTAACTTTTTATAAGAAAAAATATGTTTTTATTATCGAAGAAAGCAAACACTTAGTGGCTTGACATTATACAGAATGAATCAAGTACTTAGTTTAAAACCACTTTTTTATAACTTTTAGGTTATTCCCGTCGATGAAATATAACATTGAAGAAGAAGATAACAATAATAATCTAAAAGAAAATATGAAAGAGAACAAGATACAAAAAAAGATAATGGTTGCCATTGGGACTTGAACCCAGAACCTCTCGTCTTATTGGGACGTGTGCAATGTGCATTTAAAATTTAATAAAAAGGTTAGTTGTCTAAAATATAGAAAAAGTAATTAACGATAATAGTGTTAATTCTAAAATTTGAAATATGAGATTGACAAATATGACGGCTGACAGAAGGTGGCAATGGCGGAATTGGTAAACGCGCACGTCTCAGTTAGACGAGAGGTTCTGGATTCGAGTCCCACTTGGGACCATTAGCTTTTTCTGTTTTTCTGTGTCTTGTTCTCTTTTATATTTTCGTTTAGACTATTATTGTTGTCTTCTTCTTCAATGATGTAAAATAATTTATTCCTTAATATAGATATAGAACCGAAGAGATCAATATTGCTAGTTTTTGAAGTAGGTACCTACATTGTAATACCCCTAAAATATACACAGCATTTCCTCTATATATAATTTTTTTGTTTGTTTAATTATTTTTTTTTAATAATATGTTTTACATGGTACATAGTGATGATTTTACATCTTAGGTTTTTTTACTACTCTTCCATTGAAAGCATTTGCTTTTGTATATTACAAACATACTCAAAAGTTACAAAACCATTAAGATTTTATATGCACTTTCAAAGTAGTTAAATATATTATATGTTCATAAGTATTATTTTATGAGTTGTTAACATATTTTTACACAGTTGCGAGTATCAAATGGGTTAAACATCTACGTGCTTCAAATCTATTAAACTTTGTATTGGTACTTTTCAAGTCGTTAAATGTATTTCACGTTCATAAATATGATTTCATGTGAGCGAGTGAAACATATAATACATATTACTGTTATTAAATTTATGCGTGCTTAAAGTCCATTAAGGTTTTATATGCCCTATTCAAAGTGTTAATTGTATTATCAAGAATCTAGATCTACACGATTGTCAATGGTCGTTAGTGTTAATACTTATAAGTTTCCTCGCAAGAGCCCCTTTGTCTGTACCGTCTAGACAGGAGGACTATATCGACACCTGGGTTCCTAGCACGGACGATCGATAAAACCCTATGTATATCATTCCGATATTGACCAAATTCATCATTTATGGTTAGTTAACAATGTTAGCGATCACGGTAAACAATTTGTAAGAGATATTTCAACCGACACAATTGATTCTTTATTACTTTTACTTACAAGTAAGTACTATTAAGCACTAACGTGTGTATTATATTATATGTATTGTATTATATTAAGTTGTTGCAACTGCAATTTTTTATGGGTAAATTGGCGGCCTTGCGTTTTGAGAGCGGAAGCGTCAAGAAAGAAGGAAGATGGCGGAAGATGTAAATTTACAGAGAGAGTGGGTCGGAATTTTTAGGAAATTGGTTGTTAAAACTCGTGATAAGTCACGTGAGATATTAAAAATGAAGTGGCAGTGTAATTTTTATTTATTTTATATATTCAATAATTTTATTATTAAATTAATAAAAACAGTTTATTTATAAACAAGTTCTGCTGGTAATTATTATTACGCGTGACAGCTGTTTCGCCTTCTGAGGGCATTATCAAACTGTGGTCATGCCACATACAGACAATCTATTTATAGTATTTTTGGATAGGTTTGTACTATGACTCATTTCGAATTTCTGATTAAAAATGACTGAAATTATTAATGGTTATTATTTTCTCAATGACTGTTATTTCCCACTTTGAATGAAAGTCGTTAAGCAATCTAATTGTGAGTCATTCACAAATGCTGACTCATGGTTTTCTTTTCAAGTATAATGAGTTATTTAAAAATTGGTTTTGAATACATCTAAAAGCGGAGAGAGTATTATATTTTTTTGTTCATTTATTAAAATAGCTTTAGGATTATTATTATGTTTGTTAATTTCCAGCTGTTCTAAAAGATTAAGTTTACGTCCTTTATTTTGGATGTGTAAAGGAGTTGGCTTATTATCATCGCTAAGTGAGTGATTCTCATCTAGGAGATGTTTGGCAAATTGTGATTGAATTTTATTATTATTTTTAAATGATCGCATGTGTTCTTTGAATCTAATATTAAAGGACCGGCCAGTTTGTCCAACATAAACAGCGTTACATTCGTCACACTGGAGTTTATAAATGCCGCTATTTTTAAGTTTGGCAGTGTAATACTGAAATCATCCGGTCGTTTCGGGAATAGAGGACTGTACATTATTGTAGTTTCACCATGTTGGATTTGACTCTGCTACTGGTGTGGTATTGGCACGTGGAAAATGTTGAGCCGTTTCCTCTTCATTACGCTTGTTGGAGGGCATTTTGACTGATTGTTGAAAAATGGAACGTTTTCCTGACCGGTGCACGCGCACGTTTTATGAAGGGCTGCCTTTATCTACTCACATCGGAACCCTTGACATGTTTGCTGCTACCTTTTGGAGGTTCCTACTTTTCCTGGCACCTACGTGGAAGTTTGCGGTTGGCGTCAGCGAAAATGCCGTTGAAGACGCCTTGTCGGGGCTCTGGAAGAAATTGCCCATCATCACTACTACGACTACACCTTGCTAAACGTGAAATCTCTCTCTCACTCTCTTCCTTCTTACCATTAAATATGTCTAGTATTTGTACCCTGATTGATGATAATAATTATAAGTTTTGTTGTAATTAATTATATATTTAAAAAGTAGCAATTCTTTTCTTGGTAGAATTTGCTACCTCTTCACAGAGAAGCATATCCAACACACCCGAGTTGAGTTTCTATTTTTGCGCGATGTAATTACTATGGATTTAACGCCCATCACATATTTACACCCCTAAATAAGTCGTTCATTATGCAAAAAGGCTTATTAAATTATAAACAAACAAATAAATTAATTTTCTCCAAAACGAGCCTGAAAATTTCATTTGTCATTTATTGGGTTTATATATGTGTAAATTCTACTACTTAAGAAATTATAAAATTTGTACTTTATTAAAGCCATAGATACACCGGGAATTTATATCATATATGTAAATCCTAATTATACAATTGTAAATGTTCTCTAAAATGACTTGGAAAGAATCTCCTACTTGTGATATCACTAAAGAAACCACTCCTTCACTCTGAATGCAAGTATTAATGTCGTTCAAAATGACCTTGAAAAAAAAACACATCTTTGCGATTCTTTCAAAGACATATAGAAACCATCGCTTCTTTCAGATAACAAATTTTAATGTTCTCAAAAATTGTCTTGACAGAGGCTCATTCCTGTGATATCTTGAAAGAAACCATTCCCTTGTTTAAAATATTATGAACTAAATATACAATTTGGCTGTCCTAAAACGGGTATTCTTCCCAGTTGGACAGACAAAGTATCATTTTGTAATGTTTTGTAATATATATGTTTATAAATAAATAAAAAAAAAATAATGAACGGATTAAATTAACGAAGCTTTTAGAATAAATAGAAGTCGCATAAGCGATTCATAGACTTTAAAACACCAATTATTTATTTAATAATTCAACTGAAAAAAAAGGATATGAAAACGATCTACTATGCATTGTGTCATTCTCGAATTGAATATGGAATTATGTAATGGGGATCTGCTACACAAAAATAAATACACAACCTGAATACAATTCAAAAGGGAATCATAAAAAATTTAAATTTTCAATAGCTTTGACGTACCAAATGTACAACCAATATATGCAAAAAAAATATTATTGAAGCTATTCAAAAATACTGAATCCTCTACTAGGCTGCATATCCATTGCACTAGATCGAATAAAAATGACATCAAAAAACATTCCAAGTTATAAAACCACATTCGGACAAAGAAACTACACCTACTTTGCAACAAAACTCCATAACATCCCCCAAGAAATAAAACTTATAAAAAAATTTATGAGTACAAATCCAGAATAAAAATATGGCTGAATGGAGACACTGAAAACGACATAGAAGAAAAATAAACTATAATTAAATAACTTTAGTCCGCCTCGGTACAGGAACCTCTAGTGAAGAGTACTAAGAAATACAATATCTTTACATAACATAACCATTATATTTTGTAAATAGAAATATTTTATACAGTCGCTTAAGTAAAAAAAATAATAAAATAAAAACTAAGACGCGACCAATTTATTGAGAGACTTTTGATTTTTGAGAAACTAAAGTGGTTGAAATATAAAGACCTCATTAACTAATTAAATCCCGTTTAGTGTAAAAAAATAGATACAGACTGCCAATGCATATGAAGGTTAGTATGTCAATTCGAAATTGTCAAATTATTAATATTTTACCTAATCGATTTGCAATTGGCGTATCGGAGTGCAATTCGTCGCCAGGGGTGTTAGCATGGTCGATCGACAGGATTGATAGGATAACTTTTCATTGTTCCCTAGCATGATTACAGATCGGTAAAGAATAAATAACCGTTCACAATGACTGAGTGTTTTTAATATATTCGACGTCAACTCTTGTTTGCACGTTAGCGATCTGTAGTTGTTCTACAGAACGATGAGAAGAAGATGTTCGACAAAGATCGAATCCTTCAAAATCCAAAACAAATATTTTTTTTTGTAAAATCAATATCCAATCTTCAAATCACTTCAAAATGAACAGGAAAAAGAAAACACAAAAAGCGACATCTAGCGACTCCGAGGAAGAAAACACATATACTAATGAGATGGACCAAATGTACCAAATATTCCTATACCATGGACCAAATGTATAGGAAAAGGTGGAAAATATGGAGAAAAAAATCCACTCCACTCTTGTCTACGTTAGTTTTCTAAAGGCTTCGCTTCTATCGCGTGTGAATTGCATTGTTTTTTTTAAAACATTTATAATCCTTTCAAACTGATTTGTTTTTCACATCTCTAAATCTAGATCGTTCAAAAACTTTGCGGGAGTTTTGCTGTAAAACAACATGTTAACATCAATATAACAATAACCAACACACACAATCAGTATTCTAATGGTAATTAGGCAGATTATGTGTTCACGTGCTTTGTCCCAAATAAATTATATTATATGATTAATAACCCCTATGAAGAGTTAAGAGTTCAAATTTGTCTGCTTCAATAATTTAGTAAAGTCGCAAACCACATGAAGGTAAAACCACAAATGCTTAGAGCAGCGCTTTTCAATCGTCAATACACAACCCCCTTACTAATAAACGTGCTTTAAATGTTACACAGTGGGCAAGCAACCATTCTCCCTACATTAAGAGCGTAAAATCAGAGAAAACCAGAAATAAGTCATCTTTAAATCAGTGATTAGACGTATTGACCCTTTTCCACAAAAAATTATAAATTGATTTCGAAAGATTGTTCTTTTATCTAGTAAACGTATGTTTTAAATTTTGAGAAAGAATGTTTATTTTTAGTATAAGGTTATACCATAGGTCGTTGGCAGATTTGTTAAATTTTCAAAATTGTTTTATACAACACCCATTTCAAATAATTAATATTTTTTATGCAGTAAAATAAATCAATATATTATCTGGTAAACGTATGTTACAGAATTTTAATTAGTTTAAATAAAATCATTAAAAAATATGATTTCTTGACGAAAATTGGTCCGTTTGTGTATTTATTTGCGCACTTACAGACTAATTATATTTTAAAAAAATTACATTCTTATTTTGCTCAGTCATTATGGAAAAATGTTAAATATTTATGATCAAAAAATAATTACAAAAAGTAAATAATTTTAATAGTTTTATCAACACGCCTTTCAGCATTTTTGGATGTAGGTAGGATTTAGGATGTATTAAAGCAAATTTGGAATGAAATAAAATCGATATTGAGTTATAATTTTAAAAAGCTGGTACGGAGAATAATTAATATTTCTCATTGAAACCGCCTTGTACGATCGTAAGAACACCTTTGGGGTTGTCCATTAATCACGTGAGGCTGCAAATGGGGGGGGGGTCGGAAAAAAATCACGAAACATCACGATGGGGGAGGGGGGGGGGGGGTAAACGAGATATCACGTGTATTTATTTTTCATTGATTTTTAAAGGTAAAACGTTCTAGACTTTGTACAAAAAAAAATACACGTGATTTGGGGAGGGGGGGGGGGGGTAGCCTAAAACCTCACAACATATCACCAGAGGGGGGGAGGGGGTCAAAAAGTTGCTAAAAAGCATCACGTGATTAATGGACGACCCCTTTCGACGAAATATGGATTTTCAGCCGCTGGCTGGATAAACGCTCTTAATGGGTACCGCCGCCCCAGGAACCTCTATTGGATAACCAATACCTTTGCCATAATTCGCCCCAAGTAGTTCCTACCCCGTAAGTAGTGCCCGAGTTCACAGGGTGAGGTATGTCTAGGTCTTGGAGGCGGATGAACAGGACACACTGAACCCCCGATTCCTACCAACCACGGTATCCCCAAAGATGACAGAGGCCCTGAGGGAAATTATTTTTCTCAGGGCCTCCTGCGTGGAGCTCGTGTAAAAAAAATGTAGAAAATCAATTCGTGGAAAACAAAGTTTTTTTAAAGCGTACAAAATTTCATTGAGGAGTATCAAAAATCTTTTTTAAAAAGTGAGATAAGGAGGTGGACTTGTTTTGAAGGTCAAGTGTGCTAAATTTCATCACGCTCGGAATAAAACCGTAGATTCGTCTAAAAATATAAAGCCACGCCGCAGCTACGGACACTTTCTTTAAAATAATATATTAAAAAAGATTTAATTTTTTTTTATTGTATTATTGGGCCTAACAATTAACGTCAATAAAACTAAATGGATGACTTTTGGACGACTAGATCACTCTGGATCAATGATACAGTTAAATGGTTGTAATGTCACTGCACTGCAGCGGGATGGACGGATTCATATATCCGTTACTTCTGGACATATTGACTCCCTGATTCCTACAAACATCTCATACCTTTTTCCTTAGCAGAAATTTCTCTACTTCCTTTCCCTGCATACAGCATCCCCACTAGAGCGATTATGGTGGAAAAATGGACCACTTTTATTTTTCTGCGGTTCAAAATTCGATCACATTTTCCTATCATTCGTAAAACATTTATTGTAATTATTTAAAATATTTCCTTGTCTAGCCATTTATTTTAAAACAAAGCTATTGAAATAATCTGTCTATTATGACCATAGATGTCGAAAATCCAAATTTCGTAGACTATTTTAGAATGATGTTAAAAATGTATTTTAAAAATATTTTTATTAAAATAATTTATTAAAATATTTTAAAAATAATATATTATTTTCACGTTGAATTTTTTGATCAGCTGTTTACGGTTAAAATTAAGTCATTTTTTCCATAGATATGCACCTTTGATTATCAAGTTCACCACAGGCAACATAAAGAAATTCGAAATATTCTATATTGACTCGAAAAAGCACCACTCACAACTCAGTTTACAACACGCAGAATTCGCGCGGTTATAAATTTTACGAGTTTTTTATACTTTTTTTTATAAATCCTACAAATCTGAGATAAACGGTAAAATACAGCTTAATTCATTGACTATTAAGCAATATAATAAGTTTGTATGTTTCCAAGTTAAAATTCGAAGGTATGATTTTTTTTAATGTTAGTGAAAAAAAAAAAAAAAAAGATCTTCTGGGAAATCACGAGCAACCGAGGCAAATTTATTTATTTCGCGTGATCGCGCCAGTGGTTCTAAAGATAACATGGCCAAAGGTAAAAAAGAGAATTTTTCCTCGGCGCCTCCTGTATTGCTATTGTAAAAAAAGACGGTGGATCCTGGATACTGAAGGAGTGAACCAGCTGCAGCGTTTTGAAGTGACCCTTGGTGCAGCAGGGAGTACCTACTTCAGATCATAAATCTATTATTAGTAGTAAATTTATTATTACTGCTGTCGCCCTTAGAGATAAATCGGAAAAGATTTTTTAACACTTGGAATTAAAATGGAATCACCAGAACATCCAATAGACTCATTCACATTCTACAATTTACCAACCCTAGAAGATAGAACAAATATATCCGACGAAATTTTTTTATCAAATCCTCAACAACATTGTCGACAACAACTATCTTCTAGAAAACATTAATTTCTACTGTTTAATACGAAATACAAGATCCAACCAACTATTCCACATCACATACTAAAAAAAAACAACAGAACAGAAGGACGTGCAAAAAATACTGTAATATCTTTTCACGTGTTAATATTTTCCATTTGTCTTCAGGTCAATTCACTAAATGTGTAATAGAAAAAATTAAAACAAATTGTTACCATTTGGGAGGCGGAGATGGGTACCGCGGCCTCGGGAACCATTTATTGAATAATCAACACCCCTGCCATCGGTCACCCCAAGTGGTCCGCTAAGTTTGGTGACCAGGGGTGCCCGGGTTCATGGGGTGAGGTTGGTCTACGTCTTGGCGGCCAATGCGCTTGTCCACCTACTGCACGGCGGGCCGGAACGAGAGGGATTGGAGGGAGACCTAACCTAGACCTCTCCAGCTGGTCTCTCTTGACCCATCACCTTGCAACGCAGTTGGAGGGATGGATTCATAGGTCCGTCACTCCAAATTGACCCCCAGATTCCTACCCATCCCTCATTCCATTTTCCTTTCCAGAATTTTCTCTCCTTCCTTTCCCTAAAAAGACCCTCCACACAGCATCCCCAAAGATGACACAGGCCCTAGAGGAAATTTCCCCAGTGCCTCCTGTGTGGAGCTAATGTGAAAAAAAATTACGAACCATCTCTTTCCCTTCTGTATGTTATTTTTTCATTCTCATTATGTTTTTTTCTGTTTTTACCCGGTTTTTTTATAGTTATCATTATCTTATAATGTGAAAATGTATTTCATTTCACATTGTGTATCTTATTTACTTTAATTTGGGTTTTTTATTTCAATTTCTTTTTTCTTCAATTTTTGTTTACTTTAATCATCTATATTTTTCTGTGTATACTTTGAATTTTATGCGGAAACTTCGCTGGTTCATGCAACCATGTAACAAGCAACTACTTTAATCAAATACGTATAACTGTTTGTTTCCCTAATAAACTAAAATAAAAATAAAATACAATACGGAAAGTTGCGGGGAGTGTGAAGAAGAAAGATGTGAATACATATTTACAAATCCTGGATTATGTTTTATCACAGAATAAAATACGTAATGTCCGTTCAAACAGTAAATTTAGGAAGTATTTTGGAGCACAAAAGAAAAATCTGCGCTTACGCGAATACAAATAATGCACATATTCCGGCAAACACGATCAAATATTCATACAAAGAGAATTCGAATGCAGTACAAACAGAATGTATGGAGTTGGGTACGAAGCGAAATACAATTTAAATGAAGAAAGGAAAAAAGGTAAAAAAACAGGGTGTTAAAAACGAAACCAATGTTGTGGAATTTGGATTTAGAATTAACGGCAAATGTATTTACATACAACATTATGTTATCGCATATAGTATCGTAAAAATGTAGTCCATATTTTTAAATATTTTGTTATCTACTACACTATATAAAGAGGTAATATTTGTTTGTTTGTTTATTTGTGTGTTTGTTTGCATCGAATAGGCTACGAAACTACTGAACCGATTTGAAAAATTCTTTCGCTGTTGGGAAGCTACACTATCCCTGGGTTACATAGGCTATATTATATTTAAAAATAAAATAGGCATCCTTACTAAAACTTCAATAATGTAACCAAGGGTGTAAAAAAATTACCTAAAATATTCTTTTAATCGCGTGCGCTGCGAAAACTATTGATGATAGAATAAAATAATGTACTACGACTTTATAGAACACATTATTATTTACAAAAAAGGTCATGACAGCATATGTCTAACTATTACGGTTATGCCACAATAAGTATTCTTTTATTTTAAAAATTTAATTTAAATGTCGCTGCTTCAAAATGCTCTTTATTTGTATCTTGGTTTTAATCCTTATCAAAATAAATTACTTCATATTCAAGACAGCTTCAATACCTTTATTTAACTTTGAGAATTTTTTCAATTCGGATATTTAATTAGAAAGATATCACGAGTTTAAAATTGTTAGTATTAGAAAAAAGTTTCGGCTACGGGCCGGGTGGGAGAGGAGTCAAGAAATGAAGTGCCAGGGGGGTTGGCGGGACGATGGAGCGGGAGATCGGTGATGGGGAAGGTGGAAGTGGAACGCTGGAGGGGAACGCACGGGAAAGGACATGTAAGGAGTAACATTTTATTTATTTGAATATGGCATATATTATAAAAGAAAGTCCAAAAAAACGTGCAGCTCGCAAAAACTCAGAAACGAGTCCCGGTTCGATCAAGGGAGTTATATGGTGTGGTAGATCTCTATGCCCCCTAGGGAACAAGGGTATCCGTTTTTACCTAAAGGGCGTGCTTTTAAAGACATAAGGGCTGAAAGTTTCGCCCTCTTGAAATTTCTAGAACAGTCTTCCGGAAAGTTCTAGAAGGTTCCATAGAGCTGTAGAAAGTTGTGGAAGGAGTGGCGGAGTATGTCGTGGAATGATCAGGAATAGGGAATCGGGAACATCATTGTGCAACATTCCAGAACACTATCTTATTGTCCTGAGCGAAGCCGGGTAACCCAGCTAGTCGCATATATTTCGGAATATTTTGGTTTGGCAAAATCGTAGTCCATATTTTGGAATATTATGTTATCGCATTTTTTTCGGAATATTGTGTTATCGTATGTACGAGTATTTTCGGAACATTTTGGTACGGTAAAAACCAAAGATATTGAAATATAAGGAGATGTGCTATCCGCAGTTTTTACTAGGTGAGACTGCGCTTCCGGGTGTCGCCGGTGTTGTTTACCAATTAACGAATAAACTAAACGAACGAATAATTAACGAATTAACCAAACGAACGCTAAACTAAATGAACAAATTCGTTCCGTAGACAAACTATATTGTTAACCAATAATAATGCATACCTTCAAAAAATCAAGAAAATGAACAAATTCTTTTTGTATGCAAACTACGCGCATTAGGCGGTAGTTCGGCGACAGTCGCGCGGACATCATAGCATATCTCTTTTATATTTGAATATCTTTGGTAAAAACATAGTCCATAATTTGGAATATTATGTTATTGCATATATTTTGGAATATTTTGATGTAGTAAAAACGTAGCCCATATTATGTTATTTTATCGCACATATTTCGGAATATTTTTGTATCGCAAAATCGTAGTCCATATTTTGGAATATTGTGTGATCGCACATATTTTGGAATATTTTGATATTGTAAAAACGAAGTCCATAAAATGTTGCTATGTTATCGCATTTATTTCTGAATATTTTGGTATCGTAAAAACGTAGTCCACATTTTCGAATATTATGTTATCGCATAATTTTGGCATATTATAGGAGTTTATGGGAAATACGGGCGGTTTACTGGAAATGTGTCTAGAATAGGAATTCTAGAATGCCATCCTAAACATATTTCCGGTAAATGATTTCTAGAATCTTATTCTATAAACATATTTTCAGTAAACCGCTCTGTTTTCCCCGTGATTCCCTAATTAAGCCTTCCTGTTGACGCCTCACTCAAACACGTAAATATTTTTGTCTAGGTATGTCTTATTATTAAATTCTTATGTTAGTTTTAATATTCACCTGGTGAAGGAAAGGTACGTCTGAAACTGTTTGTTAATAAAAAGAATTAACACAAATGAATATGTTTTATATTTAAAAAAAAAAAAGAAATTAAAAAAAAATATATATTTATCAATTACTACGGGCATAAACTATTATGTATACGGTAACATTTCATTTTAAAAATTATATTTTTAAAGTGAGCATGATAACAATTTTCAAATGCATTTCTTTTTTTAGACTTTCAGAAATTTCATAATACATCTTTAGTCCTCTACACATTTAGCAGTTCTGTGACTCTGTTTTTTCATACGTGGCAATCTAATTATTATGTAGGTATCTATTAAAACAATTTCATTTGTTATTTAAAAACAATTTCATTTCTAATTTTATTAGTATTTTGGCATTTAGTTTTTCATAACTTTACACACAAAAATTAAGGTGATCCAATAGTCTAGGCAAAAATCAAAATTGGAATTCACGCCCCTTTATGGGAGGAGTTTAAAAATACTTGAGAAAAAGCTTTTGGAAAGGTTGGAAAAGGTATGTGAGATTATTGTAATAAAACGGAAATTTAAAATTGATTCACGGAACCAAGCGACGCGGAGTCTAACGTCTAATCACCGCTCCGGCCGGGGCCGGACTGACACAAAATGGGTGTGGCAAGTCAGTAGTTCTTGGGTGGACGGCATAAGGCTCACTTTGAAAATCCAAATCCGTCAACTACCGCCGTTTTTTGCGATTATTATAAAATAAACTCAATTTGCTACATTAAACAAAAAAAACATATCCGAAAAGGCGTTAATAAGTAGAATTACCAATTGATTTAATACTTTATTTTTTCTAGGCTTATTAAAAGACTTATAAAAAAATTACCGATATTTCAAGGGCCAAGATATGCATTAAAGCAATAAATAGAAATCTCTTTTTTATTGGAATCCACTTTAGCTCCTCTCTCATTTGATAAGCAAAGAGAGGAGATTCGAAACTTGCTTTCAATCGATCTAATAAACCTTATATATTGTTCTACAACTTACATTACAGCACACATGTACATGTACAATCTACTCTCTTTCCCCTTGAGACGATCTGAAGGTGTTTGACTCAAGCCCCGGGTTCTTTGTGATGCAGGAACAGATTTCCATGTATTGTTTTTGCTTTGAGATCGCGGCCTTTGTTTACGCGAAAGAGCAGCATTCAAAGAGAGGCTCTCGGAGCTTTAAAATAAATAATATAAATAAAAGGTTTAAGGCTGCACATTGTAAGGGTATCTCCACATCTACACTTGATGGATTTATGGATCGAATCGAACTCGAGTTTTAAAAGAATGGTTGTACACAATGTTGCGAATAAGAGAAACATGTCTCTTATCAGCAAAGAAATTACATTGTATTTCCTTTGTTGAATTTCCGTTACAACGTAGTTATGCAGTGTGAGGTCTCTTATGTTCTCTCCACAGACATTCGTAATTTAGTATTGTACCCACGGACGTACAAAATATATGGACTTGCCCTTACGTGATAAAAGCGTGTTATTTCCCCCTCCCATTGGAACCATTTTTCGGAACCGGCAGGGCTTGCGAGAGCCTCGCTAATCTAAAAAATGTGACATCATCATTCTTGTCCGGACCAGTGTCGAGCTCTTATCGTACATTTTACGCACGGACGTTGTATGTCTATGGAACACATACTATGACATCGAGATACATGGCGACGCGAAACACAAAGCCGCTGTTTACTGGGGTAAGTAAATCATGAAACATTTGTAAAAGTGTCTACGGAAACAAAATATTCGACTATGAAAATACTCAGAACCTTACTTTGCGAATTTGGACTTGACACATCTGTTCATAACGTGGCATGCAATTCGCGCTCCCATATAAAAAAAGGTCTATTCATTCAAAAGCAGATTTTACTTTCAAGAACTAAATGGTGATATTATAGTGCGAGGTGCCTATATACTGTTAGATTGATTTATTGGCGAATCACAAGTCTCTTTCCTCTCTTCGTCCCGCCATAGTTGGTTTTTACCCCTCATCTGTAAGTTCTCGTCTAGCTATTTGTATGTCTATGATTGTACCTGTATTCTCCAGTAACTATTGAATGCTTACTGAAAAGACTTTGGTTGTAAAACACTGTGTCTGTTTATTGAGGTAATTTATAATAATACTTCTGAGGACAAACGTCCTTCCGGATTGAAAGCTAGTTTTGATCTGCGGAGCTGCTGAACTGTAATCTTTACTTTCGGTCACCTTCGGCATAAATCGGCAATGAGACCATATGATTCGAAGAGCCCATAGAAAAGTATAGTAATGTAGGAACTAAATCAAAGACTAATATGATACATTACTTGCAGAAAGCAGCAAGTTATAAAAAAAACTCAAACTGAGATGAAGCAATTTTGTTTGAATAGTCAAATCTACACGATACCTGCAGTATTTCTTTATTTTAAAAGTTATAAATTGTATATAGATGCCAATTTCTTATAATTTTAAAATTTAAGTGTAGAATTTTGGAGATATCGATATTTCTCAGGTCTGGCTATTTTCTGTAGACTACATATTAGTGAATAGTAATATTTTGATGATTTGTAAAGCGCCGTTTTTGTTAAAAAATCACCTAAAGGGCGCTGTACAAATTTATAATATATTTCTAAAATCTTACTTCTAAACTTCTAACTACAGACTAGAAAAACCATTATAAAAACTTATGTCTAAAAAATTGCATCCATCATTTCGTCGTTCATCATTTGACCAATGAACATTTTGCTGCGTAAAAATGTACATATACTATATATATGTACATTTATATATAGTATATGTACATATACATATACTATATCGTATTGTGTCATTTATCTTAATAATATTATAAATGCGAAAGTTTGTATGGATGGTTGGTTGGATGGTCCTTACTCTTTCACGCAATTAAAATCGAATGGATTTTAAAAATTCTTTCACTAATCGAAAGCAACATTATTTGCGAGTAACAACGGCTTTATGTATTGGTAAGCTCTGGCGTAATGAATGAGCTGTGGCGTTATGAAATTATGTATCATACGTTTTCTGTCCCTAACAAAATCGAGTTATTGCAAACGTCAAACAAATTGTTACCTTGGAAACAATGTTT
Source organism: Limnephilus lunatus (assembly GCA_917563855.2). Classification (NCBI taxonomy): domain Eukaryota; kingdom Metazoa; phylum Arthropoda; class Insecta; order Trichoptera; family Limnephilidae; genus Limnephilus; species Limnephilus lunatus. The sequence goes on along the minus strand of OU830602.1, from coordinate 9,767,824 downwards.
TTTTTTTAAATTTTAGACTTAAAAAGAATGCTTCGTTGTGATAAAAAAAAGTTTCTAATATCTACATATCTCTAAAAATTTTTATTCTCCGAACAAAAAGCATAACGTTGCTATAAAGCATAGCGTTTGAAGTGGACTGTCATTTTCTTATTTTTTTAGGTTTCTCTGGATTCACATATGAATAAAACACTAATAAAGGGAGTAGGTACTTAAAATAAATTTCTCTTTCTATAATTTAAATATTTTCTAAAATAGAATTTTTATTTGCGAAATGTCATTCTCAAATTTTGAAATTTTCTATTAAACCATAATTATTTTCAGCAAGAATAATAACAATTATGCCACGAAAGCGTAAGTCGAATCTAAGCAAAAGCTCTAATAAAGCTCGAGCTAGGAAAGTTGCAAGACTTGAAGAGACGTTTCCACAAGCTGAAGTGCGAAGACTTAAACATGCGGTGCGTCAGGCAGCACACAGAGGAAAATAATTTTCCTCAGGGCCTATATCATCTTTGGGGATGATGTGTGGAGGGTTTTTTTTAAGGAAAGGGAGAACAGGAGAGTTCTTGGAAGGAAAGGGGTTGAAGGGGTGGGAAGGAATCTGATGTTCAGTTTTTACCAGTCAACCCCTCCAAGACCTAGACAAACCTCACCCCATGCACCCGGGCACCCCTGCTAAATCACCAAAGTAGCGAATCACTTGGGGTGACCTATGGCAGAGGTGTTGGTTATCCAATAAAGGTTCCCGGGGCGGCGGTACCCATTCACGCCTCACAAATGATTAATATCGCAGTTTCAATAAGTTACTACTCCGATTCAGATGTTTAATATTTTATTTGTAGGTATGCAAACATTAAAAAAATGTTAAATCAAAATAAAAAAAAAAACAAGTTGGTACGAGAATTTTAATTGTCTTATAGTTATTTGTTGTTTATATTATGTGATTTTTTTTAAACAGAGAAAATTGGAGGAATGGGAAATGACATAGGCTATTTTTATCACGGAATATTTTTTTCATTAACGTGGGAAAATTCTTTATACAGTAATTTCCCACTAATACCATGCGAGCGAAGCCGCAGTAAAAGCTAGTACTCTATACATGCAGAAAATATACCTACCAGCAAAGACTCACCTGGGTAGGCACTTGAGAATAACATTGTTTATTGTTAATTTAGATAAAACCTAATCTAACCTAACCCAACCTGACCTAACCTAACCTAACCTTACCCAACCCAACCTAACAAAAAATGAGACAAATATAATACGGACAACCTGAAAAGACAATAAATTATTGTTCATAAATAATCAAATGGGACAAAAACAATACATACTCGTACATTCTGTAAAGACAATAAATTACTGTTCAAAAATAGTAAAATGTAAAATAAGGTAAGGTTAGATTAGGTTAGGTTTTAGTAGATATTTTGTTGAATGATTTTTTGTCCGTAGGATATTTTGTCCTTGGGATATTATGTCGAGGGATATTTTGTCGGAGTATATTATATCGGGGATATTTTGTCGCGAGATGAAAACGCGCGGTACCATATAAAACTTCTATGACATTTACTACCTTTTATATTTCAAATCATAACGGCGCTATCCGCTTCATTATAAAATCACCTCATGGGTTATGTTAAATATATAAATGTGTATATTCGTATGGCATTAAAGCTTCAAATATGTTTAATCGTTACGCTATGTCTTTAATACCAGAATTACACCTTTGGCTTCGATAAGCCGGCCGATTTATCATATGTTGTCTTTATTATATCAGAGCAATCTTAAAGTGAATTGTTAATTTACAAGTTTGTGGGAGTTTTGTGCCCAGAATGAACCATTTTCTTTTCAAAGATCTCCAATTACGAAAGCGAACAACAAACGAGACTCCATCGAAAGTTCAAGAATTTATCCTCACAAAACAATATTCTTAAAAACAGTTTTCTATACTAAAAATAATAATTGCGAAAGAAAAAAAACCGCGCCCGTTTTATTAATTTCGTTCTTGGAAGTTCCCGAAAGTTCGTCGTGGTAATTTCCTAACAAGTAGAAAAGTATTGAAATCATAAAATAAACATATAATCTTCTTACTTCGCAGGGTAAAAGTTTTTCCAGTAATAATACCAAACACTCTGTCGATTCTTTCCAGGCGAATAAACGCGGGCAGAAAATATTTTAAGATTCTTTTTCATCACCGTGTGTAACTTTTATTTTTTGCTCTGTTAAAGTAGAAAGCATGTGAGATGAAAATGACTTCGAATTTTTTATAACTTTTTTTTTTTTTTTACATTAGTTCCACACAGGAGGCCCTGAGTAAAATATTTTTTTATTTATTTTCGGGAAATCGACAGTTTACATTTTTTCAGTTTTTTATTTTATTTTTTATATTTTTTTATATGAATTCCGCACAAGAGTCCCAACTGCTCCCGTCTGAAGCCAGTGAGACTATGGCATCCCCAATTGGGGTATGTTGTGAGGCTAAGGGTAGTGTGGAGGGGAAGGAGATAGGGAAGACGAAGGTGGGGAAGTACCTGGCTAATCAGATCTGGTCACCAAACACGGCTTATGCCATTTCAAGCAACGTTTCAATTCTGAATGGTGGTCTTCCATACACCAGGGCGATACAGGGAGTATCTTCCACTCTGGAACGTGCCGCAAATATTCTATATATTATTTTAATTGAATAAATTGTGAAATAACACAAATAAATTAATCAAATAAAATTTGTTTGCCACGCCGGGAATCGATCCCGCGGCCTTCGGGGTGCGAGTCAAGCTCCTTACCTAAGTATTATAATTTCCCTCAGAGCTTATGTCATCTTAGGAGATGCTGTTCGGAGGGTATTTTTAAGGAAGGGAAGGATAGGAAGTTCTGGAGAGGAAAAGGATATGAGGGTTGGGTAGGAATCTGGGGTCAGTGTGTCTAGGAGTGACGGACATATGAATCCATCCACTGTTGTGCAAGGCGATCTTCCGTGAGAGTACGGCTGGAGAAGTCAATGGGACTCCCTCAAATATCGCCTCGCCTTGCAGCTGGCGGATCTGGCGGGCAGATGCATCCGCCGCCAAGACCCGGACAGTTTGGTGACATCATGCTATGACCTGGATAGCTAAGTTATTAAGATTTCTGCAATATTTTTTCCATCCCTTCAATCCATTCCTCACGCCTTGCAACATTGCTCTAGTCATCCGTATGAGGGCGACCCTTTGCCTCTCCAGTCGGACTCTATCGACCCCAGCGTCTACTTCGTACAGCATCTACAAAAATGACGTTGGCCGCGGAGGAAAATATTTTCCTCAGGGCCTCCTATTCAGAATTTATTTTCAATTAGCTCCACGCAGGAGGCCCTGAGAAAAATAATTCCCCTCAGGGACTATGTCATCTTTGGAAAAGGAAGAAGAGTAAGTTTTGGGAAGCAAAAGGAGAATGTGGGGGTGGGTTGGAATCTGGGGCCGGTGTGTCAAGAGTGAAGGACATATGAATCCATCCCTTCCACTGCGGTGCAAGGCAATGTTCCGAGAGAGTACGGCTGAAGAAGTCAAAGGGACTCCCTCAACCATTCTCTCCCGATCCACTCTGCCAGGCAACTGGTGGGTAGACGCATTTGTCGCCAAGACCCCAACAAACCTCCTCCTATGAACCCAGGCACCTCTGCTAAGTCACCAAAAGTATATAACGACTTGGGGTGACCTATGGCAGAGGTATTGGTTATCCAATATACGGTTCCTGGGGCGGCGGTACCCATGCCTCCCAAATTAGTGTGTCTTAACATCTTGATGAATATAGGTGATAGACATAAAAATCGCTTAACAAGTGGAGTCTAGAAATGGTAAAAATGTTATTAAATTTTTATTTGTAAGTAGACGTTTTTAAAATTGATGGTAAAATAAAATAAAAAAATTCGTCAATTGTCATACATAATCTTAGGCATAAAATTATGTTTTGTGAAAGTTGTTTCTTATATGCGTTCATAAATATCTAGTGAAAAATACACTATTTAGTAATTTTACTTCAGCGAAACGATAGAAAATACTTCAATATATTCAAAGCATATTTTTTGGTATTCATAATTGTACTGTACATATTATAAATTATAATAGTCTATGATCTAGTATCTCGTATACTTTACCATATTAGTCTATGGGCTCTTCGGGTCACATGGTCTCGTTGTCGAGTTGCGTCGAAGGTAGATTTACGAAGTCTTTAGGTTTTCAGAAGCTTATTAGCGGATTTTTTACCCTTACCGACCCAATGGGATGGAACGACGGGCTAAGAGTTCCAAATGCGGGTTGTGAGGTCGAATTTAATCAAACGAAGAAAAGAAGAAAATTGGAGATGTCTTACTATTCAGATACGATTCACTTTTAAAGATGTAATTATTTATTATATGTGAATACAGCACAAGAGTTCCAACTGCTCTAAACTGCCTGGAGCCAGTGAAACTATGGAATCCCCAATTGGGGTATGTTATGAGGCTGAAGTGGAGAGTTGAAGGAGATGGGAAAGATTTTCCCTCTCTAAACACGAGAATTTCTCAATTAGGGAGGTATTGTTACCACCAATATTATATATATTTTGTTTAATTGAATATATTCCACGCTAAACATAGATAAAACCATTTTAATAATAATAATAATATTTTTATTTGGAAAACAAAAAGCTTTACAAAGATACATAAAAAGAAATAGTGCTAAAATAAAACAGTAAGCCTAAAAACATGTTTTCGCTGAAAAAAAATTTTTTTTTTTAGTAAACTAAACTAGCTTGTAGCTAGACAAGAAAAAAAATATAGTTAAGAGAAGTTAAAATAAACCATAAAGAAAAAAATATTTAAGAGAAGCTAAATACTTAAATATGCATGAAAAGAATATAGAAAAACACAATAAAGGATAAGCTTATGATCTTGTAGGAGTATAAGGATTATATGTATGTAATTAGGGAATATGTAAATATATTGCAAATTAGGAAAATAAATCTGATTAATAATATAATAAATATAAATTATTTTAAAATTATTTTAAGCAACGCTCCCGTAGGAGGCCCTGAGGAAAACAATTTCTCTCAAGGCTTTTGTCATCTTTGAGGATGCTGTGTGGAGGGTAAAGACCCTCCACACAGTAAAAAGTTACGGAAAGGAATGAGAGAAAGTTCTGGGTGGGAAAAATATTTGAGGGTTGGGTAGGAATTTAGGGTTCAGTGTGTCCAGGAGTGATGGACGTATGAATCCATCCCTCCTGCTGCAGTGCAAGACGATGGATGGAGACCAGCTGGAGTGGTCAAAGGGTCTCCCTGAACCAACGATTAGTCTATTGATACTTGCCATTTATCTGGACAATGCTGAGCATGTCTGCCATTCGCGAAGGAGATGCAAATATACTTACATATTACATGCTTAAATAAATAAAATCTCCCCACATAATCAATGTTATTATATATGTATGCACCTATTATTTTAATTATTCGCTCAATTTATCTTTAACTAGCTGACCCGCGCGAACTTCGTACCTACAGCCTCAGAATCAATAACTGTTGTGTTAACTTATTAGCTGAATTAAACAGTTTTTTATTAAGTTAAAAATTACACAATGAATGAATTACCGATGCACAACTGTCCGTGTTTTATTTTTGTCAGTATCAGAGATGGCGTTGTATACGGATTTATATTTTTTGTGATTTTCTTACTTTTCCACTAACTGACGGGAATTGCGTTTTTTATTTATACGTGTGAGGGAGATTTATTATAATTATTGTATTTTTCCGTTGGAGGGGTGCAGACATACGTTCACAGTTTGTCTCATTTTCGACTATTGACATTGAGTGTGTAGGAAAGCGGGGCAGCATTATATGTTTAAGAACAAAGCAAAACAATCGGCGCATTGACAAATGACGTTTTTGAATTTTTGGAATTCTGTGGAACTCACTACCTACTCAATATTATACTTATCACAATAATGCTGCAGCTCTTTTATTATATATTTATATTTATAAATGGTGTAACTAACCCGACTTTGTTTAATATTAATTATTATTTTTAATTGGTAAACTAATGTTTAAGACAAGATTTATTTCAATGTTGATAAGTGTTTCAGGCTAATAATTATTGCTTATAATAATTGTTTTATATATTAAGATAATGTATACTTACCTGTAAAAACATTCAAATAAAATGAAAATAAATAAATAAAAATTGTATCGTTTTTGCCCATACTGGGTTTCGACTCAGTTTCACATTTCTGGTGGAACTTGCCGCTTTGCCCAGGGATCACCGAATACAAAAGCATGGCTCCTACTTGTATTAAAAATATTGAAATATGCCTATTTTTCACGGTGAATCGAACTCGTTCATACCTCCTAAAACCGAACGTCAAAGCTTTGACGTAAAGTGTCAAACTCGTGATAAACGGCCGAAAAATAGGTGCCTCGTCCCCGCGGCGGCACGCCTCTGCTTCGGGAGTATGACCGCCATACATTATCGCCGGCACACCGCTGACAGTCGCTAAATCCATTCGGAAACTTTGTCCATTGGCGTGCGCCCAACTTTCACTGCGGCCAGATAAGGTAGTTTTATTCGGTGGATGATGACGGTTTTTCACCGGAGTAACGACAGGTAAATGGAGATTAGTTTTTTGTCAGTTTTCGAGCGCTCTTTTATAGGGTGTCCTTTTTGAATTACGATAAAAATCGGTCAAACAATAGAGTGATTATAATGTGGAAATTTTTTCTCGCTTGGTGTTATATTGGCATGTACTAAATAAGTAGTTAAAGGGTAGGTAAGGCTACGTAACAATAACACGAAATATGTGCAACCGTCGGAGTTTTTTTTTTAAAAATTAACTCTAACCAATTTGGGAGGCGAGTATGGGTACCGCCGCCTCGGTAACCATTTATTGGATAACCGACACCTCTGATATGGGTCACCCCAAGTGGTTCGCTACGTTTGGTGACTTAGCAGGGTTTCCCAGGTTCATGGGGTGAGGTTTGTCCGGATCTTGGCGGCGGGTGCGTCTGCCCACCAACTAGGAGAGACTGGTCGAGTAAGATCTTTTGATCCTCTCCAGCAGAACTCTCTCGGAACATTGCCTTGCACCGCAGTGGTAAGGATAGATTCATACGACCGTCACTCTTGGATAGACCGACCTCAGATTTCTACCCACCCCTCATACCTTTTTTCCTTCCCAGAACTTCTTCTCCTTAGTTTTCCCAAACACAGCAATATCAAAGATGACATAGTCCCTGAGGGGAATTATTTTTCTCAGGGCCTCCTGTGTGGAGCTAATGTAAAAAACTCTATATAGATAGGAAGCCCTGAGGAAAATAATTTCCTTCAGGGCCTGCGTCATCTTTGGGGATGCTGTACGAAGAAGACTCTGGGGTCGATAGAGTCCGGCTAAAGAAGGCAAAAGGTCGCCCTCATACGCATGACTAGGGTTATTTTGAAAGGCGTGAGGAATGTATTGAAGGGATGGAAAAAATATTGAAGAAATCTTAATAACTTAGCCATCCAGGTCATATCATGATGTCACCAAACATTATATACGTAGGTATTTTTTGAAAGAGCTTGCTCTCCTTACTCGTAGAACATCGGTATCTTTACAATTTACAAGACTCACTCCTTGCTTTCCGTAATTATACCACACACATGACATTCCTAAAAATGATATAGGATATATTATGCCTCCCGTGCGGAGTTAATATAAAAATAAACCGGTAAATAAATAACATTTTTGTATATTGTTTCGTAGAGCTTTTAGATAAAAGAAATCCTAGTAAGTTACCACGTCGTAAGATCAGAGTCGTAGCAAGTTATGAGGCACACAGCCGCCCGGGAAAATAAGTACTAAATTATTTATTTTGAACCTTGTCACATTTGAAGTCGTCATTAAATCGATAATCACTTAACCCATTGGCCACAAACCCCGGCAGTCTGTCGGGTGTGCAAAACCCCGGCGCTGAGAGTAGGTCCGCTAAAAAACGGACAACGAGCACGACAGTGATATTTTTTAATAAAATTTTGAATGCCGAACGCTCTGTAAGTAATTAATCATTCATTAAATTGAGTTGGCAATAATATGTTTCTTATGTTTTTTCCCCGATATTTGTGTTCCAAGTTTTATATGCAGCCAGCCGCCATTTAATTTCTTCAACAAATATTATAATCAATAATTTTCAGCCCGAAACACTCATCTACATTGGAAAAATCTTCCGAGAAAAGATTCCGTTGGCGGCCAGTATCTTTTCTCGGAAGATTTTTTCAATGTAGATGAGTGTTTCAGGCTGATAGTTATTGATTATAATATTTGTTGAAGAAATTAAATGGCGGCTGGCTGCATATAAAAGAAGATTTTTCCAATGTAGATGAGTGTTTCAGGCTGAAAATTATTGATTATAATATTTGTTATCTACCCTTTGTGCTATGCATAAAAATCTTGTTTAAACGTTAGTTTATCAATTAAAAATAATAATAATTTCTTCAAAATTGCGAGCGGTTCTAGGCTTTTGGTAGTGACCCTGAACGTCCCTTATTGTGTTGAGGACTATCATTCTATATTATTTTATTAGGTTTTAGTTTACATGTATATAAAAAATAAAAAATATTATCGTTTGATTTATGAATATTATGTTTTTTTGTAACTTTTCGAATAAAAATGTGGAAAAAAACTTACGAAAAAAGAGAAGGTTATATTTGTATCCTTATTTACATATATTTTAATATTTTTTAAATTGTCATTTTTATGTTTTTCTTTACCTTAATCCAATATGTAAACAAATTAATAGAAATTAATTCATTTGAATATACGGTTCAAAAGTTACAATAGATTTGGTACACGAATGCAGGTTTCAATTTTTGGTACAAAATTAATTCAGTAGTGAAGGCCAATTTTTTAGCTCATTAATTCTGTGGCCAATGGGTTAAAAAAACGTGCTTCATTAACTTCCTATTTTAGCACGCCGATGCAATTTTTGGTTTAATATTGATGACTATGCTTGATGACTGATTGAATATTACAATCCAATTGAATATTACAATCTAATTGAAAAAACATGTTTACAGTATATGTTTGAAATCAAAATAATATTTCAAATAAGATTTCACGTTTTGTATGTATCCAAGACCATCCACAATCAGTCAGTTATGTTTTTATATGTATATTTCTGTACTCATACATGAAGTTTACAAGTAAATAGATGATTAGTGCAAGAAATGCAAAAAATGTTACTAATGTAAAACATGGTAGTAGAGTGAAAATAATCAGTAACTCTATGTTAGTGGTTAAAGGGGTAATGTTTTGTGAACACCTCACTAGGAGAACCTCTGCTGAGGTATTCGCATACTTTAGATAAAGTGTTAGGATTTTTTTCGTTATTTGTTTTTGGGGTGTTATAAATGGTCACATCTGCCCTGATGATGGACACTGTAACGCTGTCCGAAACGTTGGCTAAAGAAGGAGATAGTGCAACACGGCATAACACCCCAAAAACAAATACCGAAAATACTTTTGGCCGTGAAAATCTAAAAACATATCCAAAGAATTAGGTATTATATATTGATTAGCAGAGAGTAATAATCATTGTATAAAGATATAGTAACAATAGGAAAAAATAATATACTGTCGATAACTATATCTACTGTTGATGGGTTTTTAAAAATATATTTTTCAGAAATAATCAACATTATATCGCGCACATTCTCAATAGTTTTGTCAATACACAAAATAGTCACACTATTCTCTAGCATATATCTTCTAAGATCTAGAAAGACTCTAGATTCAAAGTAAAAAGACTGCCACTATACAGAAGCAAACACAAGAGGCCGCTCCTTGTTTCGGCCGCCCGTCTGCGGCGGCCCTGCGTAAAATGTAAGACACAGGCGTATCGCACGTGAGGGAAAAGTTAAGCTTTATGAGTAGGTACGCGTAGGTACGCCAGGTGAGCTATAAAGGTATAAAAGACCATCTTCAGTTTCCCTTTTCCTCTCCTCCCGCCCCGTATACGAGCTACATTATTCCTCGCGGGAAATGTCTCAGCGCAATGAGGTTTTTTATGAATATTATATCGTAATGTTACGACATTGTTCGTTTAAATCACGTCTTAGACGTCGCGAAATGGTATTAGCTTATTTATTTTTACCTTGAGAGATGATATAACATTTTTTTTATTTCATCTTCCCTTTTTTGTAAATATGTACATGTCCACTCGTTTATTTTATATGCATATTGCTGAGATCACCCTGTAGTGAAAATAACTGAATTTACGAAGGTTTATAAATTCATTCAATATCATCCTCCTAGAAAGAACTTTAAAAAAACTTTAACTTTTCGTAAGGCAGGGCCTCCGTGGTTGAGTGGATACGAATTCGGAGGTGCGCAGATAAATCTTATTTTATCAATTTGCATTATTTATCAATTTATTCAAAAATACACTATTCTACTGCAGCATTGTCCACTCTCCGATGCAACGATTTCACACTATGGGAAATCAGTACTTCGGTGATGTTGACATATTTAATATTAACTTGGCGAGTTTTGTGGATAATATAAAATATTTATTCCAATACTATTCCTAAACGCATATGTTTGTAAACCTCTTAAATCACTGTATTTTTCAGCTTGTGTTTATGACACTGACTTGTGTTTATTTATATTATTTTATTTATTTATTGAAAAAAAAAAAAGAAATACATGAAAACATAAGCTGCACATCTCACTAGGGCATTCCTGTATCGAGATATGCAGTTTTACAATAATGTAATTTAAAAAAAAGAAACATACATATACCTAAAATTAAAAGAAATGTAATAATAAACCTACAAAAGAAGCACTGAGTACAGTTATTCAAACATTACTAATTAATAATGATTACAGCTGGGCAGTATGCTCATTCTTGGCAAAAATAACATTATACTGTAAACCAAATATTAAAATATGTAAATACAAGGTACCTGTTGTGGCTTACCAGATGCAATAATAGGGTGATCATACCACAGTAGCATTAAATTATTAACAAAAAATAAATAATCATAAACAATTATGTAATAAATTTATATAGTTTATGAAATAAATATAATATATTAAGTAAATATGTAGATATTAATAAATTAAACAAATAATATAATATAATATAATTATGAGTAAACAATAATAAACAGTTTAATAATAATAAGTAAATAAACATAAGTAAATAAAGTACATAATAATTATGAGTAAATACTAATAAACAATTATAATATTGTATAGTAAGTAAATTATGATAATAGTAAGTAAATACTTATAACAATAAGCAAATTAAAAAGTACGAAAGAAGTAGATATTATTATTTATAGTAATTTTATTTTATTTTCTACCTCAAGTTTCAAAATTATCTGTCATTAAAATATTGTACTACCAATCATGTAAAAGCCCTGTGGGCGTTAAATAAAAAGTAAAAATGTATAAATCCTTCTAAGTCGGTTCCTTATCGCTGAGATTGTGACTTCTCCACTCGACGCGTTCTGACCTACGTGGAGAGCTGTTGACACCAATGTACCGGACACCAGTGATATTTAGTCACTCCAGCGGATTGGTGACCTTCCTCTGATTCTTCTACCTTCCATTTTATCAGCGATTATGAGTTTTTCCACGTTGGACTCTCAGTTTGGCGAGAAACATGTCAAAACACTTAAAATACGTTTTAGGCAGATAGTTGAAAGCCTATTGTTGAAGTCTAGTTCTTCCAGAATGGACACATATTTGCATCTGGATGTCCAAGAAATCCTGAACATTTTTCTCCAGCACCATATTTTTCTTATAAATAATATAATATAGCAGATTTGCGGCACGTCCCAGAATCTTAGACACTTTTAGTGTTGCACCGGTGAAAGACCAGTTCTGAATCGAAAAGTTGCTTGAAACTATTTTAACTGTATTTGGTGAATAGTCAGATATTTTCTACCTTAATTTAACTCATCTCCTTCCCCTTCCCACTAACTTCAGCTTCGCAACATGCCCCAATTGGGGATGCCACAGTATCACTGGCTCCAGAACGTTGGGTTAGGTTAGGTTAGGTTTTAGAAAACATCACATTTATCATTACGTAATGCACTTTGGGACATAACTTATAACAAGTCTGTCAAGACGATGGACACTGTAACGATGTCTGAAACGTTGGCTAAATCAGGAGGTATCGCAATACGAAATAAAATCCCAAAATTAAACCACGATAATACAGTTGGCTGTGAAAATCATACTCCATGAATAACTGATTAAAGTTTGTCGACAACGACCTGATTCAGCCTGTAGATACATCTATATAATAATACGTGTCAGTCTTTGAAATAGTATAAGCCCCCATAATTAGCCCAAAGGTCGCAAGAATAAACAAAGCCCGCAGAGAAAGCCCCTATTAAATGACCTCCCGCAAGAATGGGTAATCGATAGTTGGCAGTTGGCATAAGGCAGGAAACTGTAAACCCTCGGGGTCGCTACCCCTGGAAGCTGGGACCCTTCAAGCTTTCTTGAGAAGGGATGAAAGCACCCGTGACCTACAGTTGCCCTAAAACATCCTCCGTAAGACCCTACTTTTTATCTGAATTACTTTCAATGTTTTTTGGGTAAATTTAATCAACGTAGAATTACTGCAAGGAAACGTTATTTAAAAGAGTATACCTAAAGATGAAAAATTGAAAAAATAAAAGCGAAAAAATAATACATTTTTTACTTCTTCAAACTTTGTGGCATCATTATTAATATAATGAATAATAAATATCTTCGTTCAAACCACTATATAATCAACAATATCAACATGTTTCAATAACAATGTTATCTTCATCAGGACAAGATGTTAATAAATTAAATGAACCTAAATTTTTATATTTATTGAGATATCACCCAAGAACGGAGATTTTGAGGAAATGGTACCTACCCAAATTAACATCTTTTCCTGATGAAGATAACATTGTTATTGAAACATGTTGATATTGTTAATTATATAGTGGGTTGAACAAAATTATTTATTATTCATTATATAAATACATTTTTAATTTAAAGTGATTCGTTGAGTATCGCCCTGCTAAAAGACCATGATTCAGAACCAAATCAATTTTTCAATTTGGAAGGCGGGTATGTGTACTAACTCCGCCACAAGTCACCCCAGTTGGATCGCTATGTTTGGTGACTTAGAAGGGGTGTCCGAATTCATGGGGTGAGGTTTGTCCGGGTCTTGACGGCGGATTCGTCTGCCCACCAGCTACATGGCATGCCGGATCGGGAGAGAATAGTTGAGGGGGTCCCTTTGACTTCTCTAGCCATACTCTCATCGCCTTGCATCGCAGTGGGAGAGATTGGATTAATTGTCCATTACTCCTGTCCGTCGCACTGACCCCCAAATTTTTACCCACCCCTATTACCCTTTTCCAAGAACTTCCTCCCCTTCCTTTCCTAAAAAGACCCTCCAAACAGCATCCCCAAAGATGACATAGGTCCTGAGGGTATTTATTCTCTTGAGGGCCTCCTGTGCGGAGCTTATGTAAAAAAAAATCGTTGCTGATATGGCTTTAGCCGGATTTGGTGAGCAGATCTAAATAGCCAGGAACTTCCCCACTTTCTTCAACCTCACAACATTACCTAATGGTATAATTCTGCACAGTCTCTCTGGCTCGGGTCACTCGGGAATCTTATGCGATAGTCACATTAAAAAAATATTTGATAATAATTATACTGAAATAAATTAAATATTGCAATTTATACGAAACTAGCTGTACCCGGCATGCATTGCAAGGCCATTCAAAGAAATAAATTGTTACTCAATGTCTCCCTTTCCCGTCTTGCGTTTACCTTTCACCATCCCTGTCTTCCCTCTCCCTCGTCACCCCCTTCTGCCTCCCTTCCCAGCCGCAAAAGTATATGAAATACACACATTTTCAAACCATCCGTGCACCACCTGTGGTAAACTTTTTATACAAATTTCATAACGCCAGAGCGTACCATTGTATATAGAAACACTCTTCTGCTAAATGGCAATGTTCTGTAAAAATTTTGAGTCAATCCATTGATTATTTTCCGAGATTTGCAGACACAAATACACGGAACCCAAATTTTTATTTATGTAGAGATATCACACCAAGAACGGAGATTTTGAGAAAATGGTACCTACCTAAACAAATGTCATTCATTATGATATATTTTTAAATCGACTTAAAAGTAGGTATCATATTTCTTGACTTTAAATTCCTTCGGATTTTATGTTCAGCTTTCTAAAATTAGTTGAATTTTTCGTTATAGTCCATTTTTCTGGTATATATGTTTCTTTCCATTTCAAATCTTTCAAGATCAAATAATAACCCCGTCTCAAAACAATTTATTACTTTATTTTTATTTATTTAAAAAAAATATCCACTTAAAATAATTATTAAGAGGGTGAGTAAGAGAGGTTTTCATTTACCGATGATAAGGCGACCATTTTCTATTGACGAAATGTACAAATGAACCAGTTCCTACGCCATTGCCTGTCTCGGATGTGTACCGGTGACTAGCGATCACTGAATGACAGTGAATTCAAGGAACAGTTTTTTGGAAACAGGTCCTATTGTAGCACGCCTGATTACGGAGGCAATTGAAATCTACAACCATTTTGAAGTATACTTTAATACCGGCTCGTATTGGAGTGGATCTGGCAATGCGGTATCGTTTCCAAGTAAAAAAGAGCACATTTCACCACTACAATTACACTTCTGCCCTGAGGATGGACCCTGTAACGCTGTCCAAAACGTTGGCTAAAGAAGGAGGTAACATAACACCCCAAATAAAATAACGAAATTGTATTGATGCCGATTCTTGACGGGTTCATCCACTCGAAACCAGAAATTATTTTTGGCAATCAGCCTATCTCATATCATCTCATCTGTAGATGACCCGTTTATTTTTCGATACCTAATAAGCAATCGTAACACGTTTTTTTGAAATGTCGTACTATCTAACAATCATAATCATAAAATAATTGATTGATAAATTGATTTGAAACTTTCATAAATGATAATTATAATTGGTCTAAGACTAACGAAAAATCAATGTTTGGGTCGTCTTTTCATATTATGGATTCCGGTTGTAAAAAAATGGACGTGTTCTATTTTGGTATCGAATTTCGTGCAGTTTAAGATGGCGGTTATGATTTAACATCTGACTGGCATTGTTTTACGTGTTGTGTGGAATTGTTGCATGTTTATTCCGTTTTTTGATTATACCGGTACAAAGATTTCACACTATGGGAAATTAGTACTTAGGTTATTGTTACATATTTAATATCAACTTGGCGAGTTTTGTGGATCATGTAAAATACTTATTTCAACAACTATTCCTAAACACATCTTGTATTTTTGTAAACCTATTAAATAGCTGTATTTCTCTGTTTTTGTTTATTTTATTTGCATGTTAGTATTTTTTATCTAATGTAATTTTATTTTGAATATTTCTTTCTTAAGTTTCAAAATTATCTGTCATGTTAAAATTGTACCACCAATAAAGGAAAAGCCCATTGAGCGTTAAATAAGTAAATTAAAAAATAATTAAAAATAACATTTTTTAAAATGAGACCAATGGGGCAATGACATAGAGAAATGACAAATGCTTTCACGTATTATCTATGGTTATGTTCAAGGTTTTGTCATTTTTGACGATTTCTGAAAAAGTTAATAAATTTCGTTTTTTTTTTACTTGCTACCTGCTTGTTTTTGGCAGGACAGTTACAAGAAAATACCTACCATATTATTGTAACAATAATTCTTCTTCAACATCGCAATATTATACGCCTGAGATGAGAAACATATATTCCGAAGTTTTAGATATATTTAGTTCATAAATATCGCAATATAAGTCAAAAATCCTCTTGTTATCTCATATGAATAAAGAGTTTTTTTTAAAGCTGGCCAGATACTTTTTTGTCATCGAATGTAGCTGATTTCTATAGTGAAATAGTTTCTCTGGATATGCAAAAGAACGTTTATTGGGGCTGGTAAAATTTTATAAAATCTGTCTTTCTTTCTCGTTTATTTTTTTTAATACATTGCATAAAATGTACTAATAAAATTAAAACGTCTATTTAACAGGAGTTAAGCGATAAGTTAATAAAATTATACACTTGTTGAACACCTTGTGCAAATTTCAACGATTATGCAACTACAAATTAAAATTGTTTTGAAAAGTATTCACCGTACTTACTGATATTTATGTGCTGATTTATATATTATATTTCTGCATTATGTAAAATTTCGACTTATATTTGTAAAAGCCCTACGGGCGTTAATTAAATGGCTGGAATTAAAACTCAAATTACTAAAATTTGGTATTACCATTCTAATGTAATTTTACAAGTATAATATAAACATTATAATATAAACAATTGGAACAAAGTTTTAACGTTATTTAATCGAAATATTACCATGAATTTTCAACACAAATGGACAATAATAATTAAGAAGTTTTCCTATTATTTGTGCTGGTATTTATTTTCAGCGGGCATAATTATGAGAATACTTTGATTCCTTAATATAACCACAATCAAACTATAAGAAATGATTACATGGAGTTGGAATATCTGAATAGTTTCAAACCCTTTAGTAGGCTATTGCGGTAGCGCCCCTAGGTCCAAAAACCCCCTCAGTTATTCTAATACGGTCTGTTCTAGATCTCTTTCTGTTAGATGCATCTTTTTCGAGAGAGAGTGAGAGGACATAACAGAGTTATCAGTGGAATCTTTATGAATCTCTGAGATCAGGCATTCCATAGTTAACCTTACGGCCACCCTTGTGGAAATTAATTGTTATTTCAGGGGGTGGTGATAGTCCTCTCGGATTTCACTAATGAAAGCCTCAGGCTTGTATAAGACAACAATAACAATAAAAACACTGATATGGAATAAGACTGGAAAACCTTCTGCTAGGGAGAAAACAAATCATCAAAATAATTGTGATAAGCTACAGTACTGTGCGAATTAATGTGAACACAAGTGATCAATTGGAAAAAAAAAATATTATTTATCGAGGAAAAAAAAAGAGAAACAATAACAATTATTTTTTTTTAATACAAAGTGTGTCCTCCCTTAACTTTTTTTAACTTCTTGTACACGGTTTGGCATAGAATCAGCAAGTTATTTTTACAATTTTCTGATATTTGCGTGTCTCTAAACCATATCTGAATTACTGTCTCAATTCTCAATCAGCTTGGTTTTTGTTGTGCTTGTCTTGTTTTAACTATAGCCCACCGATTTTCAATTGGATTAAAATCCGGAGAGTTATATGGCTATTCAAGGTATGTATTTTTTTTTGTCTTTGAAATATTAACAATCTTAGTGCGTTTTTTAAGAGAAATATCAATCTTCAAAATTAGAAATAAAAAAGCTTTAGTTAAGTTTACCTCTGCAAAAAAATTGTGATTCTAAAAAATTACAAAATTTAACGCATCTGTAGTTTGGTGAATGATTTAACAAGAACATAAAATGGCCGCTATTACAAAATGCTGCATACAACTGCGAAAAACAAGATTATTGTGCTAATTTTATTGTGTTCGAATAGTACTGTACTAGTAGTTAGATACTTATTTTTAATTGGTGTTTTAAAAAAATATCTGAATTGCTCGTGCAATTCGGAAATTCTAATGCAAATCCGTGTTTTTAATAAGTCCAACTACGCGTACATTCCAGGTCTTGGCGAGGGACTTTTAAGTGTCACGTGTTTAAATCGATGCCATCAAGAAATGATAGTTCGCAAATGGCGGCAATTGTTGTGGATACTCGTTGTTACTTCTGATTTGTGTATTGGTCGCCGCTACCCGAATTTATACCGATTTCTTACATATCTCCCTTAAACATTTGAAGTTTTTAAGCTCTTAAAAAAATATGTGTTATTTTTGACAATAATATCTAGACAGACGCGTTCCACGCCGAAACGCAAATTATATGGAATTCCCTAGATAGAAAAAAAAAATCGTAAAGTATGCTCCGAAAATTATTATAAACACGTTTGCAACAATGTTTGTTTAAATGATAATTAAGACACCTTCTACGATATTTTTGCTCTATTTTAAACGAGACGTGTTTTATTAAACATTTTCAAAATTTTCACATAGATTTAATCGCTTTAAATATTAGCGCGCTTCTCTAACATTCGTAATTACGTATCTCTCCAACATCTTCTTTTTAGGCGCGGATGCGGCGCCTTAACGAAAGCATTTTAAATAAGCAGTACAACATTTTAAGTGAAGTTTACTTAGCGACACCATTAACTTCGTAATTTGACGGTCAGTGACGTCACGATATTTAGTTTTTTTTAATGAATTGAAGTAAATTCCGTATAACAGTCCCAACTGTCCGAAACAACTGGGACTATGGCATTTCCATTTGGAGTATGTTGTGAGGCTGAAGGGAGTGAGAATGGAAACATTAGAAGTACCCACCTAGCTATTTAAATCTGGTCACCAAACACGGTTAAAACCATTAAAAGGTGGTTATTCACTAGGGCGGTATTAAAAATATCCAGCATCCTGAAAATATAATGTCACTACCTATTGTTATTCGAGAAACGACAAGAGACGATAAAAATATGTTTTTTTCCTTTTGTTTTTTTGTGGTAATAAATTTAACGAATTTTTGAAAAAAGCAAACGGATAGAACCATTAAGCAATGAAATTTTGCTGGGAAAATAAATTAATATTATGAAAAGCCCCCTACACATATTTTTTTGATATTGCGATTAGTATGAACTGAAAACCGTAATGTGAAAAAGTATATTTTATTTTTTATTATTACGAGTATACCCATGGCGTGACGTTATTTTTCTTACCCAGGAGGTCTGAGGAAAATAATCTCTCAGGCTCTATGTCATTTTTGGAAATGCTGTGTGAAGGGTATTTTTAAGGAAAGAAGTTCTCGGAAGGAAAAAAAGCATGAGGGGTAGATATAAATCTGGGGGTCAATACGTCCAGGAGTGGCGGACGTATGAATCCTTCCGATTCACTGCGGTGCAAAGAATGATGGTAAGAATCCGGTTGGAGATGTCAAAAGGTCTCCTTCAAATAGTCTCTCATGATCTTGCATCCACCGCAAGGACCTAGACAAAAATTAGCCCATGAAACCGGGCACCCCTGCTAAGTCACCAAAGCGAACCACTCGGCTTGACCTTGACAGGGATGTTGGTTATCCAATCCCGGGGTGGCGGTACCCATACTTGACGGCCGGCGTAGCGCAGCGGTAAGACGCTTGACTCGCGCACCGAAGGTCGCGGGATCGAATCCCGGCGTGGCAAATAAATTTTATTTGATTAAGTTGTGTTATTTCACAATTTATTCATTTAAAATAATAAATAGTATATTTGCGGCACGTTCCAGAGTGGAAGATACTCTCTGTATCGCCCTGGTGTATAAGACCACCATTCAGAATTGAAACGTTGCTTGAAACGGCATTAGCCGTGTTTGGTGACCAGATCTGAATAGCCAGGTACTTCCCCACCTTCCTCTTCCCTATCTCCTTCCCCTCACCACTACCCTCAGCCTCACAACATACCCCAATTGGGTCTGCCATAGTCTCACTGGCTTCAGACGGGAGCAGTTGGGACTCTTGTGAAGTATTCATGTAAAAAAAAAAAAAAAAAAAAATACCAGCCTTCCAAATTGAGATTTAACTTGACATTAAAGTTTCACTGTACTGTTTTTTGTTATTTTGCGATTTATGAAAAATTGAACTAGGATTATTGTCAGTAGCGTGGCAACAAATGTTCTGCCCCATCGCAAACTTGAAAAATAGAGCAAACATGTCAATGATATTTTTTAAACATTTCATGAGTGCTAAATATGTGAATTAGTGCACAAAATTTGAAGACAAAATTTGCAAAATTTGATGCTGATGATGCGTTCATAACTCCTAATCACCGATCACTGTGGTTAGGAGTTGCTTGATTCGTTCACATACACACGAATCCTCTGTTTTCAGTGATTTTTGGCCGAAGGACCCTACTAGAATATTAAATTTCCTTAGTGCCATGTCTTCCTCAGTCGTCCTCGAATTATTCTGCCATTTTCTTTCCCTTTCTCAGACATCCCACTCTACTTTCCAAAACCATCAAGCTCCCTTATCGTGTTCATTACACTAGTATCCGTTTCACTACCTTAGTATTTTAGCCTAGCATAATTTGAGAAAAATATTTTTTTTAATTTGTTTCTTTACATAGTAGGTATTATTATATACATTTCAATTTTTAACCTCACTAGGGCCTGTGTTGAGGTTAATGTATTTTTAAAGCAATTCAAATAATAAAGGTATTTTATAATACAATAAAGTCATAATTACATTTTTATTTTATTTTAGGGAAATCGACAGTTTACAATGCTGTTAATATACTGTACAAGTATCATTCGCCTAACTGAGAAACTAATTATAGATTTACTTATTACACTAATGTGTTATGTATTTTAAAATTTAAACATTTTACTTACAACAATCAAATGATATTACAAAAATATAAATGTGAAATATAATAATTAAATATATATATGATTATAGGAGATACTTCATAATATACGTATGTCATTATATAATATATCATTACATTTTATACAGTTTTGTACTCGTTGAATTTATTTTACACTGTTTTTCTTGAACTGAGTACTTTCAAATAATTATCTTTAATAATTTAGGACAATATTGTTGAATTAATAGTGTGGATACTATTCCAGATTATGGGTACCCACTAAGCTAAATGAAGCTAATACATTATAATGTAAACATGTAAGGTGACCATGTGTGCTGAAATTTGATTTGAAATAATATATCAAGCCATTAATTGGTTGAAAAAAGGACTAGGATGAAAAGAAAAAAATATAGGGTTTATTTAACTACACTTAAATGCTATTAATTTAAAAGGACAAAGATGAAAGAAGGTAATATAATATACTAAACATAAATCATTTAATAATCTTTTTAAAAGTGAACGAGGAATAAGATGACCTAATACGTTCTGCAAGGCTTTTATGTATAAGTGGAGCGTTGATACAAATAATTTCTTTGACGAAAAAAGTTTTAGTTTGAATTACCACGAAGATCAGAGCAAATCCATCTTCTAGTATGTAAAATATAGCTTCTTCTAACACAGCAAACTTATTTTGTGGTACCATTTTAATTCAAATTAATAAAATGCTTAGTTTTTACCACTTTTATTGTTTATAAAAATCGACATGTTTCGTGAGCAACGCTCACTTCTTCAGGGTTTTAATAATACTAATTTAAAATAACAGACATAGACAATGGTAACAATGGAAAGATGAGAATAGGTAGGGGGCAAGGGGCAATATGGAACAATTTACAAAGGAAATAGGTTTAATATTAAGTCATTTAAAAACAATTTTTAATTATTAATAATATTCATATTCGCATCCACACTCTTTCTGATCTCTAAAATTTCTAGTTTATCCAACTGAATGCCGTTGACATTATAATGCATTAATTCTATTCCACTATTGAAGTTAAAGATGTGACTAGTTTCCAACAAATGGTTGGCAAACTCCGAGAAACTGTTATTGTTGAAAGTTGAAAACTAGTCACACCTTTAACTTTAACAGTGGAATAGAACTAATACATTGTAATGTCAATTGGCGTTTTAAACACGATTTTTTTTATATATCGGTCTTCTATCTATAAAAAATAAAAATGAATCATCGAAATGTATGTACGCGCATAACTTCCGAACGACTGCACTAGCGTTTTTTTGTGTTCGTTATTGTCGGGAAAAGGCTTGTATAAAACTACTGGTGAGCTCTGGCATTATGAAATTTGTATAAAAAAATTGCGATAGCTGGCACCGGGAATGAATGTATGGAATGCGAGAGGGGGAGGGGAACTCGGGTAGAGGGTTCGCGGGAGGGGGGGGGGAACCCGGGAGGGGGGATAGGAACCTGGAAGGGGGGAGGGGAACTCGGGAGGGGGTTCGCGGGACGGCGGAAAGGGGGGAGTGGAGTGGGGAGAGGGAAGGTTGAGGAGGCGGAGTGGGAATGCGAGAGGGGAAGGGGAGGCGGAAGGGGAACGGGACGAATGGGAATGGACACTCAGGGAGAAACAATTTCTTTATTAAATGCCGTAGCAACGCATTCCGAGTACCAGCTAGTTATTTTTATAAATACTAAAAATGTGAGATAAACGTTATAATATAGGTGCATTTAACGGCTCTCTAACACTATAAACAGTTTATAGGACACCGTATTGACTTTCGGAGGTATGAATTTTTTGAAAGAGGGTGGGAAATTTCCAAACCCCGAAGGTCAAAAAAATCAATGGTTATGAATGCTTATTTCTATTCCGAATCATTGATGTTTGTATTGTTCTATCTCTAAGGATATGTTTTTTACGGTTGTATTTTTCTGTAGAGATTATGTCCTTACTTCTCAAAGGAACGCATTAATGGGAAAGGCTGTGATCGTTTTGCGAAGCCTTACCCAAGGGACGGCATTATTATTTGGTCCAGTATAAGTTCACCGCCGTAGTTTGAATAAACCATCGTGTTTAGAGCGTCCAAAGCACTACTCGGTCAAGCGGACCGCAAACTTTAGACGGCCATATCAAAAGTCGGAATACTATCAAAGTCCTTAACCTGGCAACAGTAGCAAACCCACTCAGAATAATCAATAGAGTTGTATAAAGTGGAAGAATTTAAAAATGAGATTTGTTGTTTTTCTTAGGTATTTGTATATTCTTCCACTGAAGCGAAGATTTAGTAATTTGTGTTGGTGGTGGTTGGTGGAAAACTGGTACCACAAATTGGTATTGAAATTATAAACGCGTGATTAACAGTTGAACGTGTGATAACGTTTTCCTTAGAACGTAAACATTTATGGTTTACATTAATTATTTTAGACTACATTCAATGAATGCGTTGTTTTAACCTTCACCACTAAATGTACCTATAATGTACCAAATCAAACTATCTACCTTCTATTCTTCTTTTAACCTAACCTAACTTAACAAGAAACAAGTTTGGCTTTGAAATAAGAATATGCTTAGTTCCTACCGGGGTGTTATTTATACGGTTCTTACCTCTCCCTAACCATCACATTTGCTGGAAAAGTATTTGAAATTTGGAATAATGGCAAGAAAAATAGTGAAAATACGAGTGTATTTATTTAGAAAACAAAAGAATGAATGGGACCTTGGAAGCAAGTTGTTGGTGTTTTTCGTAAGGAATTTAACCGTCTTGAAGGTACATAATATCGTTTTGTACTCATTCGTTTTGTTATGGCGATAATTATTTCAAGGTTTCGCGGTGAAACTATATAACTATATCGCCGTGTGCTCCTTCGCAGAGATACAGTGGTTACTGATTTGTCATTTTGTTTTCTTTGAGCACCTTGTTTTTTCCTGTACATAATAATATCACAAAATTCCATCAAACGCCATTTCGTCTAGTTAACAAACAGTTCTCTGGAAAGACGTGGACATAAGACGAAAATACAAAAGATATTAATAAATGTTATATCGTAAGTTTTAACTACATACCTACACCCGGTAAAAAAATCGTCCAATGAAACTTCCCCAGCTTTTATCCAGTTCTTCGTCTTCGAGAAGTTACCATCGTACGGGTTCCATCCAATCCTGCATTGTTGGATTGTGGAGTTTGTCAGGTATCACGGCTCCATACAAGTCCGAGTAAATCTGGCTTCTAATAAACTGGACGTCTTGTATAAATCTAGCAGATTATTCAATAGTGACCAGCTGCTACCCCTATACAAATTTCGAGTACGCCAAACAATTGTATGTGGAAGTCACGTTTGGACCGGAGCCCTGCAATACTTGATAAACCTAATTTGATACAGAGCAAAGGAAGGAGGTCGGTTTGATTGACAATCCGTCGTTAAAAGATCGATTGTCATTTCTAATGCACTAATGCAATATAAAGGGGATGGATTTTCGACGTGTATTTTAATGGAGCCTGCACTAAGGAGTTAGCAGCACGGTGCACCAATGCACGTGAAACACGACATACCATCCGTTCACAGCTGATGTTGGCTTCATGAGAACAAATCGTTTCTTCGACTCTTTATTGTATATGTCGGCTCGTATGTGGAACGAGCTACAAAATTTTTGCATTAATAAATTCCTTCTTACAGCCTTTCCCTTAACCCGAATCACAAGGCTGTACAACCGGGTGGCGAATAGTTCACCTGCATTTATACCATACGGACAGAAGAGCTCTTGTAAGGTGGTACATACAAAAATACGGACCTTATTTAAAACGAAATGGAAGTCCTGATTATAAAATCAATGAACTCAAAACATGAACATAGAGCTAAACATAATTCTATGGTTCCCATTAATCACTATAGAAAACCCCATTAAGTTTAATATGTTCTTCGTCTGGCAAAGATTACTGTTGTTGACGGAAATAATTACGTCCAATTAGTTAATATCTTTACTACTTCAATAATATTAATGCTTGTATAGCTGAAAGTCCATTTGCTTATATTTTACGTAATACTATTACAAATGTATTTAAAAATGCACAAAAGTGGTAATGTTTTTAAAAACTATAAATACATTATATTGAAAACTCCGGACAGTGTTTCATTTATTTTTATTTATTCATCTTTAATTAATCTAAGCTTACAATATGTGAAATTCTTTCTATGCCTGTCTTTCTAGGAAAACCTGTGTTGAGAGCTGGCGCGTTAAAAACATGAAATTTTATAATAAAAACAATAATACATACAGTAAAAATACAAATAATAACACAATACACATTTAAGACGACAATAAACCCAAAAATATATTCAAAATCGTCGTAAGTAAAGAAGCCGTATATACAAATTGCGAATCGCGACCTGTCTATTGGACCTACTTTCGAATTTGCCCTATCAAAGAAAAGAAGAAGAAGACAAATAATTTGGGAATCTTAACGACGTAAGTGAAGAAAGCGTGTTAACAAATATGCGCCCGCGGCACGGCGTATTGGACAGACGTACGGTCGAATTCACCCTAGCAGGCCTGGAGATTCGACCTTTCCGCCGTGTTCATTTTAATCAAGAACTTGATACAAATATTTAAAATATGTTTCCATGTCGCATTCCCAAAGTAATAATTCATCGTCTAGAAAAATAAAATCTGGTGCTTACCGCCAATTTTATAGTTTAAAAACGGGTTATAAAGTTGAGTATTGTTTTTATTCACCTTAAATACAATGAATTTACATTTACAGTATTCTGTTGGAATAAAAAAATTATTATAGTTACGAATTCGCCGGAAATGATTAAAATGTGAGTTCTGAACAAACAAAAATTATTAGGGTTGTGTACCGCCTTAAAGTAACCAGACAATCATCATCGTATTATTGAAAACATACATACTCGTACACGCTTATAAGTTCGTTTTGGTAATATCTTTTAAGTTGGATCTGTTTTGGCTGGTAATCCAGGACTTGATGTCAGATTTATATTTAAGATACATTGTGTTTTGTTTAATGGCCAGTGGAAGTGCATTGTATAATTTTGTTGCAAAATATCTAAAATTTCTCTAGCCAAAAGTTGTTTTAGCAAAAGGGATAAGTAAGAGATTATGCCCTTCGGTTCTAGTATCTTGAACAGTTTGAACAATTTCAAAGATAGATCAGTGTTTGAAGAGGTATGCTAGTCTGTTTTTGGCATAAAGTTGCCTTATGTCCAAGACACAGATTATCCTTTTGATTTCATCCGAACTACTTGTGATCGGTAGTTTTAAAATAGTCATTATAATTAGTTTCTGAGCTTTAAAAATCGGATCCATGGCGTCATCGTTAGCTCCTTCCCAGGCTGTAATACCGTATTCAATTAAAGATTGATTGATTAGTTTGATATTCTTGTGTACTAACTCTTGTTATACTGTAGATTGAAAAATGTAAATGATTGCAAGGTTCGTCAAAAAATGCTCCAATTCAACATTCAGTGAATCGCGCGAAGGAAATTGAATTTTTGTCTCTAAAAAAACCTCGATAAATCCCATAGTAATGAAACTGCGCGTTTCAGGTGAATGAAAATTCCTCATTCCGGTAGCTTAATCAAATGGCCAGACTGAAGACCATAATTTCTGATTAGGCGATTTAAAATTGGCACGGTGAAACAGTTAACCGTCGTCGGAACGTGGGAGCAACCGTGCCAACAAAGTTTCCACATCACTAGTGGCCCCACTGAAGACATAGACACATAGAAGTGTGATGTTCACGTGTCTGTGCCCGAATAATGCATAATTTTCCCTTACTTCTGGTGAAATTGAACTCACATAAAAAAATGTTACTAAATATGTACCTGTAGGGCCTAGGTAGGTCGTAAAGTCACATGCACTGAAGCTATGAACAGAAATAATGTGTTTATTGCATGGCTATGAGTCCGAAATAAGCTTAATTTTATCTTACTTCTATTCAAACCATCACTATCTATCCATCAAACCGTTTACTAGAGGGGTAGGCAGAGGGAATAACGCCATTCAACTCTGTATTGGCATACACCTTTCTTCATTCGCATCGTATCGTGTCATACAAAATCTTCCATCTTCCGTTATTCTGATATTTACGTAATATTTATTTACACCCATCAAAGCCAGAGTCCAGTTAGCCTCTCAGAAGCTAGGCGTACTGTACAGGGCACGCAGATACTTTTAAACACAACTGCTGACCATGTAAAAATCGCAAGTGCACCCCACACGCAAAACGTGCGCCCAACATTTATTTGTACACAGTTGACATTGGTCGTTTCTACTAATCATTCTTGAGGTCAACAGCTTGGCTTGGCTTTCTTTAAGACCCAGGTACACTCCTTCCTTTACACAGAAATACCCCCTGTAGCATCCCCATAGGTGACAAACCCTGCGAGAAAATTTTTACCAGTTAAAAAAGATAACGGTTCTAGGAATCGTCTATTCAGTGAATGTCCCGCAGTAACAGAGTAGCAGCTAAGTTTCTTATCTGTGTAGATTAATTTAAACCCCATGAACCTTAAACGACTGGCTAGTTGGAACCGCCCCAGGAACTAGCGCTGCTAACTAGGACCAGTAACCGACAACTTGGAACTGGTGTTATTCAGTTAGAAAGAGGCGATAAGGAGGTAAAGTTTTCATGTGTTCTTGATGTGTTCAATGGCTTCGGGATTGCGAAATGAAAAGCCCTCGTAAAATTTGTTGGTTTACAAACTCTACAATTATTTCGAAGCGTTTTATGTGAAATGCACGATCAGCAAATCTGTTGTTGTGTATAAGCTATGATTAGCTTCCGAAATGATCAAACGGCTTGAAGGAAGGCACATAATTTTGTTCTATTCTCAAGCAGCTTGACGCGTGCAGCATAGACAACAAGATACGTTTTTGGTGCATCATAGTACAATGAAATTGATAAAAATAAACACTCTCGTCCGCTATTAAAAAAAATATATATTTATTTAAAAAAAGAAACACAAGAACTAACAAGAATTAAACAATATAACAAAAAAGTCCCAATAAACAATTTTTTAGCAATCAATGGGTACTTTTAACACTGAAAAAACTTATTATATTAGTTATTTCAAAGTAGATATGTTCATATTTGTAGGTATATACAGTTTTTATTTATACATATTCACACAAATGAATAAAAACATGCACACAGACATTTTAAAAATTAGAAAAAGTGTTTAAACTTTTCACACGTTTTCGTCAATTAAATATTTTAGTTAACCATTTTTTTTTTGTAAATAGCCATCTCTCAAAATTATTTTATCATTAATCTTACTAATATTATAAATGCGAAAGTTTGTATGGATGGTCCTTACTCTTTCACGAAATAAATATCGAATGGAATTTAAAAATTCTTTCACTAATCGAAAGCTACATTATTTGCGAGTAACAACGGCTTAATATATTGGTAAGCTCTGGCGTTATGAATGAGCTGTGGCGTTATGAAATTACGTATCATACGTTTTCTGTCCCTAACAAAATCGAGTTATTACAAACGTCAAACAAATTGTTAGCTTTCAACAATGTTTTTTTTTTTAATTTTACGCTTAAAAAGAGTGCTTTGTTGTGATTAAAAAAAGTACTTTTTTGGCGTCGTAGTTAATATCTGCATATCTCTAAAAATGTTTATTCTCCGAACAAAAAGCATAAAGTTGCTATAAAAAGCATAGCGTTTGAAGTGGACTGTCATTTTCTTGTTTTTTTATGTTACTCTGGATTCAAATACGAATAAAATACTAATAAAGGGAGTAGGTACTTAAAATAAATTTCTATTTCTGTAATTCAAATATTTTCTAAAATAGAATTTTTATTTGCGAAATGTCATTCTCAAATTTTGAAATTTTCTATTAAACAATAACTATTTTCTATTAGACAAAATAGCAAGAATAATAACAATTATGCCAGTAATTTCTTACTACTACTACGCGAGCGAAGCCGTGGGTAAAAGCTAGTACCTACATATTTTGAAAATTATTTATTTTATGTTATTTAGACATCTCGGTGATTCTTTGATTATTTTGTGTTGTTTTATAAAAATATATATATATGCATAAATGCAATAATAATACCTATTTAATAATAAAAAAAATGTTTTTAAAAATGTGTGGAAGGGCTTAGTTTTACCTGTGGGGAAGATTTAACCCGGACGTAAAGTCGTAAAATTTATTTAGTGTGTTATTTAATAACTGATTAATTACTACTCAATCAATGGATTCTGTCTACTGGTACTTATTTGTCTCTGCTTGTTTGCCTATTTTCAAAAAATATAAAATTGCATCCAGCATGGGCTAAGTACATAACATGCTTGGCTTAAGTCACAAACAAACACTGTAAACGATCAAAATGCTTGGTTCAAGCAAAAAAATTACGTGCTTGGTTCAAGCCGCTTGTTCATGTCGGAAGTCTTCATGCACATGGTTTCATATTCATGGTTTCGTCAATCATTTTCCAGATAAGTTGATTTATGTGTAACGATCGCTAGCTTTAGACTTAGACCAAACAATATAATGACTTGGCTTATTTTTGGACAGTTATACGGATATTTCATTGCTTATGGCGGAAATAACGTTGCGAGCTGGAATGAGTTTTGTTAACTACGTTATGCAAAAGAGATCACGATTCGAGAGAATTTACTGCTTAAACCGAACAAACATTCAGTTTATTGGAAAGATTAATTATTTTAGGTCTGTATTGAGCTTTGGACATTTTATAGAGGTTTGATTTTTTTAAGTAGGTTTTCAGAGTTTTTTTTACATTAACCCCACACAGGAGATATCTTTGGAAATGGTGTGTGGAGGGTCTATGTGTGAAATGGAAGGAGTGAACCCGGGTCTTGAAGAGGCCCATGTTATCGGAGGGAGAAAACATAAAGGCCAACAAACTGTTTCACAGCCGAGTTGTTGGTCTCAAGTCGTAGAAACAACTCGTTCTCATGTGACAATTGTCTACTGTGTACAAATGTTGGGCGCGCGTTTGACACATTTCCCGACTGTGAAATTAAAATACCGGTAGAATAAGGAGAGCATGCCCAGTATACCCACCCAACGCTCGTGCTGTATCTTGATATTTTCAATATCATCTCTGGTGACAGATCACCATTCGAAACTGAAATCGTTGCTTGAAGTGGCTTTAGCCGTCTTTTGGTGATCACATCTGAATCTTCCCCATCTTTCCTCTTTCGCAATTTCTTTCTTCTCCCTACTTTCTTCAGCCTCACAACGTACCCCGATCGGAGATGACATAGTCTCAATTGATCCATGCAGTTGGGGACTATCGTGCGATATTCACATTAAAATGGTTATTTTAACAAAGCAGCAAAATCAAAATGAAAAAATCCAAAATATTTAACATAAATGCCACAAATTAAAAAAAATAACTCAAAACATGTATTCCCTCTTAGAAGATTGAAATCTCCAGATTTTTATGCACTGTAAGAAATTAAATGTCACCATTCAACATTTAAAAAGGTCACCCAAATTCCAACGCAAATTTTTATCAAAAGGAATTCAAAGTATCTGAAATACATAACCTGACTGCCATTAATTCAATAAATAAGATAAGGTAATAATTCTGCGTCTAAAGTCATAGAAAAGTAAAGTCATGATATTTCATCTTAACGCATGTAAATGTACCTAGAATCTTTTAAGTCTATTGGGACTAGAAGTGGGCGAAAAATAATGATTGAATTAAATGAATAAATTCAATCTTGTAACACACTCGATCTGATTCTCATTTTCAAAAGGAATTGAATCTTCGTTTACCTTGGCCTTGTATCCTTTGATTTTTTATCGGCACCATTTTTTTAAAAGTTCTATTTATTTTACTGTTAAATTATTTCATTTTATATTAAGGTAAGAATTAAGAACAATGTGTGTAACTGTAAATGGTTTAAATATTTACATGTGTTTCGTTGGAATTTAAATTCGGGAGGCGGGCTTAGGTAGGGCGGGGTAGTGCCGCCCGGGAACCATTTATTGGATAACCAACACCTTTGCCATAGGTCACCCCAAGTGCTTCGCTTTTGATGACTTAGCAGGAGTTCATGGAGTGAGATTTGTCTAGGTCACGGTTCAGAATGCGTTTGCCCACCTACTACGTGGCAGGCCGGAACGGGAGAGACTGGTTGAGAGAGACCTAACCTTAACGAGATTAGAGACCTTGGCGTTATTTTTTAAGCAAATCTCTCTTTCAAATCCCACATATCTGACATTGTCTCCCGCGCCAAAAAATGCTCGGATTTGTTCTTCGTAATGCGAGATCATTTAATAATGGAATTGCAATACGAAGAACATATTGACGGCCGGCGTAGCGCAGCGGTAAGACGCTTGATTCGCACACCGAAGGTCGCGGGATCGAATCCCGGCGTGGCAAATAAATTTTATTTTTATTCATTTAAAATAATATATAGTATATTTGCGGCACGTTCCAAAGTGGAAGATACTCCCTGTATCGCCCTGGTGTAAGACCACCATTCAGAATTGAAAAGTTGCTTGAAATGGAATTAGCCGTGTTTGGTGACCAGATCTGAATAGCCACGTACTTCCCCACCTTCCTCTCCCCTATCTCCTTCCCCTCCCTACTACCCTCAGCCTCACAACATACCCCAATTGGGGATGTCATAGTCTCACTGGCTTCAGACGGGAGCAGTTGGGACTCTTGTGCGGTATACATATAAAAAAAAAAAAAAAATTATGAAGCACTTGTCCGCAGCATTCTGGAATACAGCTCTATTATTTGGGCCCCCTCTGAACAAAACCATACCCTAGAAATAGAATGAGTACAAAAAAGGTTTATGCGTTACCTGTATATGAGGGAATATACATACTACCCATTTCTGTATCCATCGTTGTTTTGAACAGGAATGCTCGATCTTAACACCTTAGAAGCCCACCGAAAAATATTTTTGGGGAAATATTTTTTTAAGCTGGTCTCCGGTACTGTACTGAATCCACCTATGTTGAAGGAGATTAACCTATATATCCCTAACGCGTATACTCGTGGGAGATCCCACGCACTTTTTTATGCTCCGAAAGCGAGAACTTCTTCCTTTCAGAATGTGCCATTAAACAAAGCAATTCACCTGCTTAACGATTCTGTATTGAGCATCGGCATCTTTAATGTTACCTATAGAGAGTTCAGTAACTATCTTTTGACATAAGTCTCAACATAGTGAAACTGCCCCCTTGGACTTTTTTTCTCTTAAATTTTGTGATCTTCTCCGTAATAATTTGGTGTACAACTGTTTTATGGAGAACCTGAAAAAAAAAAAAAAAAACCTCTCTATCCAAAATCTCTCGACCCATCGCCTCGCCTTACGTGATGGATTCATACCTCCGTCACTCCCCCGTCATAAACTCCTAGATCCCTACCCACCACTCATATCCCTTTCTTCCCAGAATTTCCTTTCCCCGAAAAGACCCTCCACACCATCCCTAAATATGATATAGGCCCCAAGGGTTTCTTTTCTCAGGGTATTTAAAGATCCTTTAAAAAAATCATTTCATTTAAAGGATCATCCCACCGGCTGCGCCAATTGTGATGTTTGCAATAAAGAGCGTGTAGACAGATTGTTGAGAAGTAATCAATTGAGCATTTATTAATTGATTACTTTATTATATATTAATCAATTGTTGGTGATTCTTTCTTATTCTACATTTAACAATTATTGTTTGTCATTCAGTTTTGCATATTTACGAGTAACTAATTATTTTTAATACTATTTTTGTTGTAATTTCTGTAATTTAAATCATTCATGTATGTAATTTTTTGGGCATAATTGCCTGTTTTATGTACTTAAATAAAAAAAAAATAAGAAAAACAAAAAAAAATGATGAAAATTGACCAACACAACATTTATAAGATGTGCACGCATTTCTTACCGCTTGCACACTATTCCGTTCACGCACACATTACACTTATTATTAAAAGAAAAACCTAGACGAGAGGGAAAATACGTAGGGAAAAGGCTTCATTTGAAGATTCGTAAGAACTTGGAAAGATGAGACAATGTTTGTGGACTTTTTCTGGCTGTCCTGACTCTTGACGACAAACACTACAAGGCTATCCAAAACATTGATTCAAAATGTTGCAAGAAGTACAACAGGTTTAACATACCAAAAGCTAATGAAAATCTCACTCACTGCTGTGAAAACAATAAGCACATATTCAAATAAATAAAATTTTCCAATCAAAAGATCCGTGTTTGCACTATAAACGCACAACATTATAAATTTAAATTGACTGCACGTGGCAAAAACCTATTTTAATTAAAATTGGCGTTTTCAATTTCGTATTTCTGTAAATATGTTTGTTACGTTCCGCTTAAAGATGGTGGCCATTTTAACTTGTCGTGCGCCGCAGTCGCCGATAAGCTCGATAAAAAGTTTTTGCACATAAGAAGCTGTTTTGAGGAATATACTAAGGTAGATTATATTATACTTCTTTTATAAAATGTAACATATTTACCGGTAAGACAGGACAATTTACAAAAAACATCATATAGCGTCAGCACACTACGCGACGGTTTCATGTTACATCCAACATTAACAATCCAAATTTCTTTTATCAGGTGTGATATGTCGTCGTATAGCCATGTTTATTAGTTAAGGAGATACATATAAGTACCTACCTACTTATAAATCTTATGATTTCAAGGGAAATTAAGGTTTTGAATTATTAAACGTCAGAAAATTATAAACCTATTTTTAGTCTCTTTCCCAGAACCACTAGTTTATAATATAACGCCATACAAATATTTGTAAATGGCGAAAAATGGGAGTCTTTGTCAAAACGTTTATCTTTTAATTTATTCTAATCACGACCCAGTAGGATTAATCAAAAGGCTTAAGCCTTTCATCCCTTTGTCTACAAATTTAATAATGTATAAAAATCTGAAAAATATCTGATTTTTTCAATCCTTCTCAAAATTCGATTTAATATTTGAAATATCTAGAATCCCATCGGACCCCGTTCTCCCGCAACAGGTAACAGAGATGTTTTCCCCGAAGTCTCTTGATCCGAAGTCGACGCGGAGCATTTCTTGATTGGAAATATCTGTGTCAGAACCGTAGTCGAGATTTCTGCCAGTCGACAAATAATGGGGTTGATTAAGTTTCAGGGAATCGGCCGCGTTGTTGAGGGCGCAGAAATATCTATGGACTAGAATGTAGACCCAGATTCCTAGCTCTAATGGCGCTAGATTCCGAGAATTTGATTGTAAGTATTTGTCAGTGGAATTCTAAATATTTTACAAGTATCAATCTAAAGATATCGGAGCAAAGATTGGTTTTCATTTCCCACTTTTCTTTTTCCATTTCCCTTTTTCTTACCTTCGCTATTGCAATTGACACATTTTTCTTGTTCTTTTCCTGCCGATTGACAGCGTAGATTGCTTTTTGTTTTCGATTTTCTTCTGGGAATTTTTGTGTAATTGACATATTTTTTCTTGTGTTTATCGACAAAGAGACAGTTTGACGCTTACGTTGAAATGAACACTGCCTGGTCCTGGGAACAATTTTTTGTAATTAATTTTAAAAGCTCTTTGTTCTGTTCATTTGGAATGTTTATAAAATACAAAAGCTTGAATTTAATGAGATACGATGTACCACACGGAGTTCTGGTAACTAACCATTCGAATTCATTATTTTTTACCTACCTATGGTAAAAGAGCTTTTTTACCATAGGTAGGAAAAAAAAATTTCACGGGGTCACCATTTATGGGGATTTAAAGTGTAATGTGTGTCGTAAATCAAATAAGCAGGATGTCGGTACAATACTTACAAGTTTATTTACAAATTACAAGAGAATATAACCACCATAGTTAAATATTAAATATTAACGATAATAATAAATGTGAAGGGCGAAAAAACACGATATACAAGTTGCTTCTTGACCGGGAGTTTAAAGCAGAATCAATTATTGGTGATATTCGTCGCAGCGCGAGAGAGTGTCTTGTGGCTGAGATTGATTCCAATTGGTTGATGGGGGACCAATCATATTGCCGCACGACTGCAGATCAATGCCATTGTTCAACCTCACAAATGCATAATTATTTTTCAAAGGATTTCGATTGTTATATAATTATTTTTAATTGCATATTAAATCCCGAAATTAAGACTATGTAGGTATAACAATTTTATTATTTAAAAAAAACACATATTCGTGTTTATAAACGGGACTTTCCACAAGCTGACTGATCAAAACCACTGAACTATCTAGATTATTTTTAGAACCACTGTGAGCAGTAGAAAATAAATTTTAATTATCCCAAAACTAGATCGAACGATTTTCTAAGGACATTAAATTCCATAATATGTACGATCAGTTTTCAAGTTAAGACAAAGGTGCACACATTCTGCTGACTAACAGGAGAATTAATTCAATCCTGGTTGTATCACATAGTCATTAACAACTTAACTGACATATTCCTACCGGTTCCATGCCAACTCAGAACCACCTCAGAAACGTCATTAAAAGCTATGAAAAAATAATTTTAAAATAGCCGGTAACCCTAACCTAACCTATTTAACCATTTGTTAAATATTTTTTATCATCAAGAAGTAGTTCTGAGTTGGTTTAATTCTGAGTTGGCCGGGCACCATCCCTACCACCGTCGCTACTATTAAATTCCATGTGCCGACGAGAAACACAAGGGAAAATGTAACTTTTTTCTGCAACACATACTTACACAATCAACTATAAGACACACCTTACTAACCAATAAGATTCATGATCTGTGTAACAAGTTTGGGACGCTATTGATATATTTTCTAACTCCATTTATAGAATTTAAATTGCCGTTACGTGCTTTTTTTATTTATTTATTTGTTTCTTTACGTGGTACCTAGGTCTAATGTTGACAATTCAGTTTATAACCTCACTAGGACTAGGTCAAGCCTGTATTGAGGTTAACAACTCTACAATTTATTAAAATAACACAAAAATAATACAGTTATTGAAGAACAATATTGTTGTATGTTTCTTACAGATTATGAGTATGATAAGTACCTAATTAGCTGAAGGCGATAGTACATTACAATGAAAACATGTAGGGTGACCATAATGTTGAGATTTGATTTTTAGAAAAAATATATTTATTTTAAAAGAATGAAGATGAGAAATATTTATGTAATCAATATATTGTGCTATTACTTTGGCAAGAGAAAGATGAAAAAATAGTTAAAATAGGAAAAAATAGACAAAGTAGTATTATATTAATTTAGAAAGGATAAATTAGAGAAAAACAATTGGCAATCCTCGGCTAACACATATAATTTAACAGTCTTTATAAAGTGCTAAAGAAATAAGATGACTTAATTTGATCTGGAAGGCTATTAAATATTAATGTAAATTTACTAATACGTTTCAGATTTAGTTTATCGGTTACGTCATGCTTTAACCTTTTTAATCTCAGTAGACCATATTTGTCCCAGCTCACATATGCCTCATTTATATGTGGATCCCTTAATCTCACAGTGAGAAATACTATCTAAACGGTATTGAAAAGAGAAAACAACACGCTATATATTCGAATCTAAAAAATAACCACAAAATAATATGTACACCTTTATAAATGTATTTTTCTCGTTTTCAAATATCCTCTTAAAATATTTCATCAGCATTTGAACTGAAATGAAGAGATTATTGTTGTAACTTAACATTATGTACCTACTCCTGCATTATTATCAGCTAATCCAATTGTTAGAATCAACTACATATATGTACTTACCATCTAACACCTACCTATTATGAGAAATGTAACAATATTATTTTTACTTCATCTATATTTTACTTGTAATTATCTATACTACATGTATCATGTATATCTAATTTAGTAACTGCCATGTTAGTAAATTTCTTAATCAGTATTTTTTATCATTCATAAGTTTATTTTCTTAATTTAAAAAAAAAGATTATATGTATATGTATATTATTTTTTCTCTATCTTTTTCTATAAAAGAAATAACTTTATCTGAAATTAGTTTTTAAGACCCAAATATTTTCTTTCTGTAAATCTGTTATATATATGTATATTTCAAATAAAAAAATAAAACCAAAGTTTCTAACCGCAATTTAAAAAAAAATTTATGAAGCTTCGTAAATTTAGAAAAAAAATGGATTTTACATGAAACGACAAAAAGTGAGGCGACAATAACGTTTATAATTAATTTTTCTAATAAAATATGGTAGTGTTTTTTTTCGTAATCGGTAATTTTAGTTAGAAAAAACGTAGGGTAAATCATTTTTAAAAGTTTTTAAAATTTGTATTTAAAAACAACATAATATCTTTAAATTATATCGTTATATCTATTAGAAAGCGTATTTCATCACCTTCCAAAAACGGTTTTTAGTTTTCGGATACGTTTACAAATATTCATTTTTTAAGGGTAAAATTCTTTTGTATAATTTTTTATAGTTCATTAGGTATATTCTGTTTTCATAATAATCTATGTAATATCACAGCTGGACGTAAAACCAAATAAAATAAAATAATATCGAAATTCAATTTTACTACTCGTATTTGTGCTCCACAAAATAAAATACGTTTTATTTGATGTCTCATAAATACATAAATAAATAACATTGACAAATACAGTGCCAAATTGACTGATTTTGCAAAAAATAAAATTGTGAGCAATATCACTCCTGTACATAATAAAATATCAGCAAAAGAAGCGATTCAATGGCGTGTCGTTGTTATCGAATTTCGTTTTGGGCTGTAGTTTCCTGGGCAGGTGCGCCGTGGTTTAAATTGGCATAAACCGACGACAAAATTTAGGTCACCTGAGAAAAAGAATCTGGAACTGGGGCGGAGAAGAACCGGCTATATTAACGGGATACATAACCTTGTTGCATTTATGAAGTATTTACAAGCCTTACTAAAAAACATCGTGAATATTTTATACAATTGATTAACAATTGTGTATGTAAAAACCTTACTAATCAGAAACCGACCGACCTAAATTGCTTATACAGCCAAAGAAGGTAGATTATTTGTTATTTACACTGTTATATAAGGTATCACGGTACAACGTATAACCCCACTTTCTGAGAACACGAAGGTTCAATTTAGAATATGCAATTACAATTATCTATAATTTCTTGACTAAAACTGACGAAAAATAA
Organism: Limnephilus lunatus; assembly: GCA_917563855.2. Classification (NCBI taxonomy): domain Eukaryota; kingdom Metazoa; phylum Arthropoda; class Insecta; order Trichoptera; family Limnephilidae; genus Limnephilus; species Limnephilus lunatus. The sequence goes on along the minus strand of OU830602.1, from coordinate 9,730,249 downwards.
AACAAATAAGTTGTTAAACAATTTTGGAGGCGAATTATTGGACAGCCAACACCTCTGTCATCGGTCACCCTGAGTAGTACCCTTTGTTTGGTGACTTAGCAGGAGTGCCTGGCTTCATGAGGTGAGGTTTGTCCGGATCTTGGCGGTATATGCGTCTGCCCATCAATTGCCTGGCAGGCCAGATCGTGAGAGACTGGTTTAGGAAGACTTTTTGAACTCGCCAACAGGACTATCTCGGAACATCGCCTTACACCGCAGTAGGAGGGATAGATTCATATATCCGTCACTTCTAGACACACTGACCCCCAGATTTCTACCTATCCCTAATACTTTTTTCCTTCGCAGTACTTTTTGTTTCTTTTCCTAAAAGACACTCCACACAGCATCCCCAAATATGACATAGGTCCTGATGGGAATTATTTTTCTCAGGGCCTCCTGTGTAGAACTAATGTAAAATATCCTCCGCAAGATACCCAGAGCGCGGTAAAATTAATCACAATTGCTCACGCGTGATTGGTGTTGCCAGATTCAAATAATTTAGTTGGAGACTTTTTTTATTAGTACCAAACCGAATTTAAAATGCACGGTATTTGTACAATGTGTAACTAAAACACTATTTAACAGTTGGGACGTGATTTTTTATTAGTTAGGCTGTAATGTTTTATTTTAACAAACAGTTTTCTTCAAGTGTATAGTGTGAGTTTATGTGCTCTCATGTTGCTTTATGTGCGGTTTTCTTTGTGGAATATAAAATTAAATGACTTATTATAACCACTTGAAAGGTCACAACAGTTCAATAAAAATAAAAATAAATTTACAAGGTACAAATTTTACGAGCGCGCGGTCACAGATCATTCATTGTTCCGATATGCAGAACTAATCTACAATTACACAGTTAGTAAAGCAACTCAGAAGAATAATATATCTTTCCCATTTTGCGAATCCAGTCTTCCTCTTACAGCTTCAGATCTTCATCTTTCCGGGACGACCAACTAGATCCTCTGTGGAATTCTGTCGTTCTGTTTGCAATCTGGGAAGTTCTGTCATAGACATCTCATCTGTGATTTTGCTAACACGAGTAAGTAGCAGAAGAGTGAAACTAACGTCGCTTGAAATGGTTATAGCCGTTGATCAGATCTAAATAACAGAGAATTTTCCTACCTCATCCTTGGCCATCTCCCTTCCTTCTCTTATCCCTTCAGCCACACAACATACCACACTTAGGGATACCGTAGCCCTGACTGACTCGGGACAGCTGCTAGCAGTTGGGACTTTTGTATGGTATGTTAGGCGCTTTAAAAATGATCATCATGACGATGCAAATAAATATACAATTTAATACACAGATTAGATGGACTGGCAACTGAAAAATATTGCTGGCTTCGGATGGGCGAAACAAGCAAAAGATGAGCAAAACGCAACAAATTTGAGGAAGACGATGAATGGAGCTGAGCCTGAATGCTAAAAGGCTTTTGATTCTGTGGCTACGTCCTGACTAGAGAGCGAATGGATCTCTTGGAGATCCATTCGCTCTCTAGTCAGGACGGAGCGTTAAGAAGGGACGAAGTATTTTTGTTTCTAAAGTAGCTACACACGGCAAAAAAGCTTTACTTAAAAAAGGCTCTATTTGAAGACGTTAACTATTACATTACGAAAAAATCTAATTAAAAATTTTAAAAAAATATTCGCAAAAATGAGGTTTTTTTCCATATTTTGTCAAAATTTAGGGCCTATGCGCGAACGAAAGATGTCGTCTGATTTTGATAATTTTTTTCTTTGTTTTTCTCTATATAATTTGAATCTTTTCCGCGCTATTACGACTTCGAAATCAAAAAACTCCTCGGTTCTTACCCCGCATCTTCAAGTAAAACTCTGGCAGGACTGAAATGATTTCAGCTAACCTAGAGTGAAGATACTCGGCTATACTTGGTCGAAGGTTGTAACCCTTTTGACAAAACGAGCGGACAGGGAAACAATGTAGTTTCCTTTGAGAGTCCCATAAAGATATTGTAAAAATTTATTATACTGTTTTTCCATTATTGAACTTTGCCATACTTGCAAATAGATTTTACCCAAAATAAACACTAACATTAAAGAAATTATGTTAACCGTTAATTTTTTTTTTAAATTTTGATGGGAGGACTTGAATACAATAATAGCTACAATAAATTGATTTCATACACTTTATGTTTTTTCCGTTATATTACTTAGTTTGTCTGTTTTATTATTTATTTTATAGATGGGGGCGGTTCAAAGTGCGTTAGTATGAAGTGAAGAAATAAATCGAGAGTAATAAAAAAAAAATTGATACTGTCAACCCTTTCAGCAATACCAGAATATCAATCGCACATTCGATACCCTAAAGATCCAAACTAGTCTCGCTGGAGATGAAGTTAGAGTAACTTTGTTCGCATTGCCCCATTAAAATTCCATAACCGTTTCGTCCCGGCGCGGCGGATTCGCACAAGTTAAACTTTTGATGATCTCACAAAACTCCGCTGGAATTGTGATATTGTAACGCCACCGATATTTGTAGTTATCGCCTTCAAATGCTTTGCAAACAGCCTTTTTTTTATTATAGCGACTATATAAAATGTTGCACATACAAAATATAACAAAATAGAATTGTGAAATGAAGTATAAATATGATATTTCTTAGTGCTCCTCACTAGGGGATCCTGTGCCGAGGCGGACTAGTTATTTAATCAGAGTTTATTTGTCTTCCATGTCCGTTATCAGTGTCCTTTTTACGGTTTTTTCATTGTCCTCTTTCAGCCAGATTTTTATTATTGATTTGTACTCATAAATGTTTTCATTAGTTTTATGTCTTGGGGAAGGACATTGTGGAGTTTTATTGCAAAGTAAGTGTAGTTTTTTTTGTCCAAATGCGGTTGTATAACTCTGAATGTTTTTTATGTATTTTTTATTCGTTCTGGTGTGATGGATACACGGTCTAGTAGAGGATTTAGTATTTTTGAATAGTTTCAATAATAATATATTCGTTGTACATTTGGTACGTCAAAATTATTGAAAATTTCTATGAAAGTCGTTCTAATGGGTACTTTCAATATGTTGTTTATGATACCTTTTTGCAATGTATTCAGGTTGTGTATATACTTATGATAGGCAGGTCCCCATCCTATAATTCCATATTCAATTTTCAAATCTTTTCAAAATTTTTTCAAATCCTTTTTATGTAGCAAATTTCTCAGATTTCTAAATAAATGTGTAAGGCTTTGTGTTTCTGAAAATATACATTTTAAGGGGTTAAATTGTACCTACTACCTTGATATATCTGGGAAAACAATTACGAAGTCTAGCTTAGATTTACAAAATATATTTGAACTTAACATTTTATACAGTTTTGTAAACTGCATAAATGACATAACTATACCCGATGCGTCACTTATAATTCCAGAATAGCCATGGCAGGTTATTAAATCTGGTGCACATACATTCGCACTCTCATTCTTGCATTCCTATCTTATTCTTTCAAACTCATATAATTCTACCTTTAACAGTATACAAAGCGTTTCACGCTCAATTCAAGGGGAGTGAAAAAATCATGAAATTGATTTTGTAGTACTTCTTCTTCTTTGTGTGCCTTATCAGGTCCCCTGACGTTGGCGATCACTCTTGAAAAGGTCTCCCTGTCTTGCGCTGCCCGGAATAGTTCCTCCACACTTCTAATTCGGGTCCACTGTCGTATATTTCGCAGCCAAGACATTTGTCTCCCACCAGGCCCTCGGCGACCCTCTATCTTGCCTTTCAATATTAAATGGATCAAGTGATACTTCTCCCCTCGAAGTATATGAACCAGATATGAAATTTCCTTGATTTTAATTAATGTAAGCAGTTCTCCATCTGCTCTAGCCCGCCTGAGAATTTCTGTGTTGGTGATCATGTCGGTCCATGGGACCTTGAGCATTCTCCGGTGAAGCCACATTTCGAAAGCCTCTAACCTGTTCATGGTATTTATTTTCAAGGACCATGTTTCACAACCATTTAGAAAGACCGACCACACGTAACATTTTAGCATTCTCTGCCTTAGTTTTAAGCTGATATTGTCATTGCAGAAGAAGGATTTCATTTTTATGAACGCAGTTCTTGCTGCTTCAATTCTGCACCTAATCTCTATATCTGGGTCAAGAGTCTCCGTGAGAATACCGCCGAGGTATCTAAATCTCTCCATCTTGTAGTACTAATCAACTAAAATAAGGGTAATCGGAAAAGAAAACGATAATGATAAAACTGAACACTTTAAAGCACCCCCGACACAAAAATGAGTTGTTGACCTTGAAACCCCTGAACAGATTTTCATGAATTGTAGCTAAGAACCATTTCGACCACGTCAGCTTTCAAATAATAAAAAAAATCGCATCAAAATTGGTCCATTCGTTTAGGAGCTACGATGTCACATACAGACAGACAGAAAGTCAAACTTATAACAACGCTCCTTGCGTCGGGGGTAAAAAATTATAAATTAGAACATGAAAAACAGACCATGAAAACAGATCAATCAAACAAAGCAGGGAAAAAAACAAATTTTTAATTCGGTAGGTATATTCTAAAAATTTATTTGCAAAAACAGCTAGGTATGTTTCAACAGTATATTATTTCTACAAAAAAACAAATTTTTAATTCGGTAGGTATATTCTAAAAATTTATTTGCAAAAACAGCTAGGTATGTTTCAACAGTATATTATTTATAATGTTAGGATAGGTTTTTTCAAGTGCTATTTTTTCCGGGTATCTTTTTCTCCACTGTTCAATTTTATAACTGTTCTTTTTTTATTCTGTTTTATTATGGATCCATAAATTAAACATGGCTTACTTATTTGCGTCTCAGCATTTTTTATTTTCTAAAATAATACCTCTACCAATAATAAAAGCTCTACCAATATCCATTCACATATTTTTTTACATAGCTGCACATAGGAGGCCCTGAGGAAAACAAAATTCCCCACAGGGCCTATATCACCTTTGGGGATACTGTGTGGTGTGTCTTTTTGAAGGAAAGAAGGAGAAGTTCTGAGAAGAATAAGGTATGAGTGGTGGATAGGAAACTTGGGTTCAACTTGTCCAGGAATAACTAATGCTTGAATTCATCCCACTGCGGTGCAAGGTGATGGATCGAGGGAGTCCGGCTGGAGAGATTAAAAGGTCTCCCTCATCTAGTCTCTCTCGATCCATTCCGCCAAGCAGTAGGTGGGCAAACACATCCGTCTCCATGACATGGACAAATCTCACCCCATGAATCCGGGCACCCCTGCTAAGTCACCAAAAGTAGCGAATCACATGGGGTGGCCTATAGCAGAGGTGTTGGTTATCCAATAAATGGTTCCTGGGGTGGCGGTACCCAAATAAATTTTAAAAAACATGTTATGCGAATATGCACTATACTTCAGGATGCCATGTATTAAAGTTTAAGTTCACTATTTTAATACTTGCGTTATATCATTACTGTTATTTTTCGTTATTTCTCTTATTCCAGGCTTCCTCTTTTTTTTTCTAACACTTTTATCTGTATATATTTTTCTCTATAGATTTCAGAAGAATTATTCCACAGGCTGACACATTTATTATTCTTTTGTATTATGTTACTGTAAATACTTGCATACTGCTTTCTTACTCCGTATGCATGGACATTGGAGGGTCTAGAGTCGTTCAATAAATGTAGCTTCGCTCAATAAAATAGAGTCTTGACGTGTGCGGCGAAGAAGAAAAACATATATGTCTCCTTATAACGCCGTCGAGAAAGTGGTGGGGTCCCTCCAGTATACTATTTTTACTTTTTTTCTCCACTAATCGCTTCCAGGGTTAAGTTCCGGAAAAAGTTGCGCGGGGGTTGATCCAAGTGGACACATCTTTAAAGCCCAACTCTTGGAAACAAGAATAAGAAAGGTTTCTTTTGAAGTCAGAGCGCGCAAAAGTTTATTTTATTGCCGGGTAGTTCTGTTCTTAAAGAGAAATTTCATTTGTTGTCGCTAAACTGGGAAATAAATAACTTTTGTGACAGTTCATGGCTATTCATTGAATTCATAATTCCGCAGAAATGTTTGTGAAAGTTTTTTTCATATTAAACTTTGAACAATAAAGCCGATATTTTGACAGATTGGAATAATATTAAGCTGTGTGTATCTCGAATGCGGATATTATACCTAGTTAAAAGCTTGGCCTTCGGAGATATTTCTAGTAAAATACACAAAGCTCAAACTAACCATAAATCAAAATAAACTACTTGTGTGCATAAGCACAATTGTTTTTTGCAAACATTTCAGAATGGGTTTGCATAATAATATTATAGGATGTCCATGTTCTTAAATAACCTTGAGTAATGCGTGTGGAAATATACTGGTCAATTGCGTTGGTCACAAGCTTTAAATTGCGTCGTCGCCCAACCGCATGTCTAATATTATAAAAAAAAACTTTACTTTTGAAATTGTTAGAAGTAAGTATGTCAAATATTATGTATAAAATGTTGGTCTCCAATGGCTATCTTGTTTTTTACATTTTTTTTTCTGTCAAAATCATTTTTTTTACTTACACGTTTCGTCACTGGTCACTCAGCTGAGTAACCAACCAACTCCTCGTCCCTCCTCTAACTGACCAAAACCTAGAGATTTTAAAACGTCTTTTAGAAGAAGAAAAAACATCAAAAATGTCATTGTAGATAAAATTTCCATTTTATTTTTAGTCCAAGTACTGTCAGGAATCACTTATTAAAGTACACCCCTAATAACTTGTGTAATATCACTTACTTTAGGTTCAAAATTTACAAATAACATCACCTAAACTTAGATAGTAGCGTCATCTACATTTGGAATAAATAAAATTAAATGAACAAATAAAATCACTATTGTGAAATGAAAGAACACGATTATTGAATTATCTAACTCAAAATAAACGTGTAGTTCTGTGAACAGTAGATCTCACGTCCAAAAAAATATATTTCAATTTTTTTTATTATTTAATAAATCAAAACCCATTTTTAAAATAAAATAATAAATTTAAGTAGACGGGCACTTAAATTCCTATCTACTTATTTATATGTCTGAAATATTTTATTTATTATTTTAAATAAGAGACATTACTATCTCAATGTCTGAAAATCCACTCAAACGTTCTTCAGGTGGGTAGATAGAAACGTATTGAAAAAATGCGAATAAGAAAGTGCAAATTAACACTAAGATCTCACCTTTGAAAAAAAAATCTTTACTGAACCATTTTAATGGTCGCCATCTTGAAACGAAAATGAAACGTACAAAAAACTACAATTTTCAAAACGGTCGAGTTCAAACGTAAATCACAATATTATAAAACCATCAGACGAGCTATTCTACATCTTTTGTGGGAACGAGATAGTTCTCGGTCGAGATCTGCTGTCAGATTTGTATTTTTTTTTTTTACAGTGAATAAATACCTCACAAGAATCTCAACCGCTCCCGTCTGGAGCCAGTGAGACTATGGCATCCCCAATTGGGGTATGTTGTGAGGCTGATGGTAGTGGGGAACGGAAGGAGGTGGGGAAGAGGAAGGTTGGGAAGTACCTGGCTATTCGGATCTGGTCACCAAACACGGCGAAAGCCATTTTCAAGCAACGTTTCAATTCTGAATGGTGGTCTTACACAAGGGCGATACTGATAGTATCTTCCACTCTGGAACGTGCCGCAAATATACTATATATTAATTTTAATGAATTAATTGTGAAATAACACAAATTAATCCAATAAAATTTATTTGCGCACGCCGGGTTCGAACCCGCGACCTCCGGATTGTGAGTCAAGAGTCTTAGCCACTGGACTACGGAGGTCGTCAATGTATGTATGATTTTATATGGCTGTTATTTGCTTTTTCTATGGGCTGATGTCAGAATTTCAGCTGTGAGTTCAGTGTTTTAAACACGAATCCATGCAAGTATACATGATTATTTATTCATTTAACAGCCTTATAAAATCACAAAAAATCGGCAAGAGATCTCGCCCGACATCCGTCTCGATCGAGATAGATACCGGGCGATATATACACTTGCATAAATTCGTGTTTAAAACTAGCTAAACCAAAATACGTGACAGCTCACAGCTGAAATTCTGACATCGGCCCATAGAAAAAGCAAATAACAGCCACATAAAATTACACAAATCTGACAGCAGATCTCGGCCGAGAACTATCTCGTTCCCACAAAAGATATAGAATAGCTCGTCAGGTTACGGATATTCATATTGAAAGCATGTTGTAAAAGTTGTTGTTCAAACTACCTAGTATGTTTCATTAGATTCTATCTTCGACCAAGTATACCCTACGTCAATGGATTCTATGAACTATTTCGCCTCCTTTACCTTCCGTGTCAATACGTGAACCATCCGCCCCGTCGCTTTATAAACATTATCAAGATATCAGCTTTTTAATCAAAACCTCTGAATATCTCAGCAGACCATCATCTTTCTGAATAAGGCAAAGAAATCTCAAGGCATCCTAGCAGTGTCAACAAACAGATTCCCATTCTAAGGCTTTCACAGGCGGGGTTAAGTCCACATGTCTACGCGGCCCTGGGAATCTTGAGGCTCGTTCTTTCGGTGAATAAAGACCCTTTAAGACTCGTGGAAGGGCTGAATGGGCTCCATTTCAGCGATGAATCGTGAAAACCTACCCCTAAGGCGGCCAGGCGACCCCCGCGGAGGTGCTGTCAAAGGGATGTGTTTAGTAGGTGCCATTTTTGAAGGGGTTCTGAAACTTTGTGGTTTCGAGTCTATCAGGCTGGCGGTACATCTTTATCGTCCGTACTTTGTTATTTATTCCTGAAGGATGAAGGTAAACTTTTGATGGAAAACGCTTATAACATTCACATTATTATCTCCCTTACCTACCTATGAATTATAATTTGATTATTCACAAAACTATTGAATATCTCGGTATTTACATTTCATCTTTTTTGTACTGCTTGTTGTCAGTCACGTCAGTGTCATTGACTGTAAATAGCCACTTTCTCTCAGCGCCGGATCTGTGACGGATATGTTAAAAAATGTGCAAAAAACTCCTCAAGGGCGCGCGCCGTGAGAAAATAAAGATAGTATTAAAATATTCCCGAAATCATTTAAAAATTACCCATAATACGGGTTATTACCCATAATACGCGCTAGCAACAACCGTCTTTCAATTCTCTCGAACCGTTCTGCATGCGCAATGTCTGCATTTGACGGTTTCCGAGTTTCAAATTTGTCATGGAATTTTTTTACAAATTCCGTATTTTTAATTCGAACGTAAAATCTCCTTTTGCTTTTACAACGAATCGATGGGATCCAATTTCGATAACCAGGCCCAATTTTTTTTATCCCGTTCGTGCGATGAACCGGTATTGAAAATGTTGTACGTTAACTAGCCACGAAGATTTCTTACAAATATTATAATTCCTAATCTGACTTAGAGCTTATAGATATCTAAAAAGCTATTGTTAAGCTACACGACACATGTGAATTGATAAGAACCACATCAAAGATGAGTCGTCGTGGTAATATGTGAGAACAGATAAACAATTATTATTAGATAGTCTCACCAAATCCACAAAACTTACAATATGCACGGTACTACCGCTCCATTATTAATGCTCGTCAATTAAACGATCTAGCCCTCATCATTTAACTTCAAATTTGAGATTAGTAAAGTTAAATTATTTGTGTACCTACTTATGCGCTAAATAGAAAAATTCTCAGTGTTGAACCACTTCTTGTTTAATTTAATAATACCCGCTTAAAAAAGGTCTATACCAGGGATATAGTTTAAATACCTACACAACAACCTTTTTTTTGTCTCGTGTTTCTCATTATTTTATTTGTGAACCAACTTTTATAACATTTTGACGTTTAGAAATAACAAATTAACTATAACTATGAACTAAAATTAACATTATCTTCATAATTCTAACTTGTTTACCTATGTTTGATTGTTAAAAGTTTATTTAATTAAATGAAGACAGGGAATTATAGGAAATTATAATTATTCATCTTAGGAAATAATAGATAAACAAATCATAATGTTTGTTTATAGATATCAGTAAAAAGGTCTCGAACCATGAGATTTTGCAATACAAAATTATAATATCTTTTCTACATTTCTCTTCTTATGTCCAAGAGAAGTATTCAAAATACGCTCCCCTATTTTAGGTATAAGCTCTTGAGCTTTACAAATAACCTGACAATAATTTGAAAATCTCCTACTACCATCACAGAAATTTTGTGTTGTGATGGGGAACTTAGCAAACCGTTCATTTAAATGCAAACGCCGCGAGCCATTGACCGGTCGTATACTCGTAACTAACTAACTAACTAACCATCACGCCGTTTCCCCGCAGGGGTAGGCAGAGAGGACGGACCGCCAAACAACTCGGTCTTGGCACGCACTCTTTGCCTCACTCACATTCATACATCGTCTCATACATTCTCTTCTATTATTCTGACTTTTGACATGGCCCGACTCAAGTATCTGATTCACTTGATCGTGCCATGTCTTCCTCGGACGTCCACGACTTCTTCTACCATTCACATTTGCGTCGTATATTCTTCTTACACTGCTTTCTTCGTTCATTCGCTCTACATGTCCAAACCATCTGAGGGTCCCTTTCTTAATCTTTAATGTGCATGTGATTGTCAAAAATAAAATAGTGTGCCATGTTGAAGTTTCATAAAAAGCTTTATTTGATGCATTTTTCACTTTCATTTTGCAGAAATACACACAATGAAATTCTTTTTTCATAAATACACTCAAATCTTTCAAGAAAGGCTACAACAATATTGTATTTATTGAAAGATTTGAGTGTATTTATGGACAAAACAATTTATTCATATATATATTGCGTATGTACGGGCGCAAACAAATAATTTGTCTTAATATTTTAAAGCATAACTTGCAAAAAGCGTTTTTCCCTAAAATAATTACGCTCGCGCTATGAAATAGTAGATTATGAATTCTTTTGAGAATCACCTTAAGGTTAAACGTCACGTACGTTATAATCTACGCATTCACAGATGGCGCCAATCAAATTATTTTAGGTTTTTAATGCTTTTTGCACGTAACACTTTAAAATATTATGGTAAATTAATTGTTCGCGATCGTACATATTTAATTATAATATAAATAAATAGTTTTATCCATAAACAAACCCAAATCTTTCAAGAAAGGCTGAAAAATTCAATTTTTTATCGGTGACTCAATCCAATATTGTATTTTTCAGCCTTTCTTGAAAGATTTGGGTTTGTTTATGGACAAAACTATTTACTTAAATACTAATTAAATGTGTACGATCGCGAACTATTAATTTACTCTAATATTTTAAAGCGTAACGTGCAAAAAGCATTAAAAACCTAAAATAATTTGATTGGCGCCATCTTTGAATGGGTAGATTATAACGTGCATAACGTTTAACCTTAAGGTGCCCATCGGAAATGATTGACTCTCTTCGAAACCGTTCGGGCAACAGTTGTCTCTTTCGTGTAGTAAACTACTGAACTCTGTTTAGACACCTTAAAACTACACACATCTACCTATACTGAAGACACCCGGTGAGAGATATTGTGTCTGTGTGCATTTTCATGTACCTTAAGGATTGATAATTAAAATAAATAAGAGAAGAAAAATACCGATGTGGTTTAAAAATGACGTCTATTGCCGATGGTATTATAAATTCCCAGGGAACCAGCAAAAGAGACATTTTCTTTATAAATGACCACAACCCCCCCAAGCTCGTGTATTACGATGCTCTCCAGTAATTTCTCTTTTATTATAATTTGATTATTTTTAAATCACTTTATTCATAATGTTTCATCAGGCGGTGCGACAAAGCCACCCCTAAACGCCTCCTCAGTCTCCATAACGAACCCTTAATGAGCCTTCAATCACTTCCCCGGCGGTCTTTGTAAGGCTCTAAGGCCCGAAGGTAGGAATTCTGATTGGGGGAAGGAAAATGAACGATTATTAAGATAAAAATTCTTCGGAAAATTCACCCAGTTTATCAGTAATTTGATATTTAACATCCTTCTCCTTCAAATTAAATCTGCTTTTATGGAAAAATGGGGTTTATTGGATTTTTTAAAAATCGTTTTGGATGCCTATCCCTTTTAAAATAATGTTGTCCTAGACTCGTTTTTAAACGAAACTCCTTATAATTTCGATTTTGTTTTGTTCAACAAACGTTGAACATCATCGTGAGTGTTTATATTGTAATAGCCAAAGTTTTTATATTATAAAGGCCAGATAAAAATAATTACTTTTTTATATTAACTCCACACAGGTGGCCTGATGAAACAAATTCCTCAGGGCCTATGTCATCTTAGGGGATGTTCTGTAGAGAGATTTTTAAAGGAAAGAAAGATGAGGAATTTCTGGGAAGGAAATAGGTATGATGGGTGGGTGGGAATCTAGAGTTCAATGTGTCAAGAAGTGACGGACGTATGCATCCATCCCTTCAACTGCGGTGCAAGGCGATGGCTCGAGGAATTCTGGCTGGAGAGACCAAAAAACCTCCTCAACCAGTCTCTCTTGATCCGTCTCGCCACGCAGCAGGTGGGCAGATACATCGGCTGCCAAGACTCTGACAAACCTCAACAGAACCACTTGGGTTGACCTATGGCAATGGAGTTGATTATCCAATAAATGGTCCCCGGGGCGGCAGTACCCATACCCGCCTCCTAAAATCCTCTGTAATGTATTCATAATCAAATGAACAATTCACAATTGGATGTCGTTATTTTATTGATCACTGATATAAAAAAAAAAAAACGCCTATCACTGTCAAATATGAATGCATAAAGACTGTTTATAACCCAAATAAATAAATAAATTAGTATCTTATATTAATTGAATTTATGGATTAATATTAAAAATAAATTATTATAAATATAAGCTTAAGTATAAAAATAAATTTAAGAGATGGCTATTAAAAAAATATTTGTTTATTAATACTATTTAATTGGCTAAATACATTTTCTAATTTCTAAAATATCTTGGTTATCTAATTGCATATTGTAAAATTGAAACCCTTTATATTAAAATGATGATTTGTTTACAAGATGTGGTTCGCCAATTCATAATAATAATTATTATTTAAACACCTCGAGTGAAACTCATTAACTCTTGTTTAAAATTTTCTAAAAGTCTTCCCATTATAAAATAAGTTACAATCTTATCGAAGGAAGCAAATACTTAGTTTTAGTTGATATAGTAAGCCCTGATGAAGCTTGAGCTAAGCGAAACCTGGTTGGCTGTTAAATATTGATTCAAATAAAGTGGTGTTTTACAAAGTGTGTTTTTCCATTTAATATAAGTTACAATCGTTACAAATGAATTTACAGATTCCAAATTTAATATATTAAAAAATCTGATTGAATATTATTACTTGGCATGTTTTTAATGATTAAATTTGAAGTAGGTATTATTATTTTAAAATGTTATTTTTCTCAAATTCTTTTCGTTGTCTAATAAACCAAGATCTAATAAACTTTTTCCTATATTTCTTGTTTGCACATTATCTTTTTTTTTTTTGCTATAACCATTATTGATTTTATCAAGTTATTCATTTTGTTTGAATGCTAAATAATTTACAATTACAATGAAACCCACGTGTTGTAAATGGTATCATTTATCCCATTTTCCACAAGAGATCGTTCCCGGCAAAACAAAATTAAGAGCATTTTTACGGTTATTATTTAGAATTGACCCAGAAACAGATATGATAATTTTCCGCCCGCTTTCATAATAAAAAATCTGATATTATAGAATATGCTGAAAATGTAACGTTTGTTTTGAAGGTTAGGTGGAGAAGGCTTTACATTTCGTTTTCATTCATATTTAAAGTTGCGTTTTTTCATCTTGTTTGTGGTAGCGAGAAGTAGAACCTCCATAAACAAAAAAGATTTTCAAAACTATTGTCTGTGCGGAGAAATAAATATTATGTTAATTCAACGAATATTTTATCCCATGTTTTCTACGGAATATAATATTTCGCCAGAACAGAATTTTCATTTAAAAAAAGGTTATGGAAGAACCCGCCTACTATGCACCATAAATATTATTTTAATAAAAAATATTTATGTACATTTAAAACTTAATAAGGTCATGGAAAATTAGTTGATGTTTGTATATAACACAGGTATACCCTAGCGAGACAGGCATCGAATAATATATTGTAAACATCACGTATCAATAAAAAAAAAAAATTTACAGTTAATACTTAATATTGTTGTTGAAAATTAGGTTATTTTTGTAAATTTCTAAGCAGTTAAAACTTAATATTGTTGTGAGAAATTAGTTTATTTTTTCATATTAGAATAAGTTAACAATAATAATCTAAACGAAAATACGGAAAGAGAACAAGACACAGAAAAAGACAATGGTCGCAACTGGGACTCGAACCCAGACCTCTCCGTCTAACCGGGACGAGTTGCGACCATTGTTTTTTTCGGTTTTTCTGTGTCTTGTTCTCATTCCGTATTTTTATTTAGATTATTATTGTTAACTTATTCTAATATGATATACTTCACTGACGGGAATAACCTTCAAAAAAGAAAATAAAAATAAATAAAAAATAAAGTTTTTCTTGTAAATATTGAATATTTAGTTTATTTTTGTAAATTTTTTGTATGGTTGAAACATAACATGGTTGTGGGAAATTGATAAATTTGTTAACAGAAAACTTAATATTGTTGTGGGAAATATTATTATGTTTGCAAATTTGTGTACAGTTAAAACTTTATATTATAGTCATGGGAAAAATAGGTCATATTAGAATGTTTTTTTATATAAAACGTAATGTTGCCCTGTTATTGTTATTGTTCTATTTCAACTTGTCAATTTTTGTTCAGTTAATGCTTAGTATTGTTATGGGAAATTAGTTTATTTTTGTAAATTTGTTTTTGGTCAAAACTTTATATTATTTGTCTCCGAAAACATGTTTATTTTCGTAAATTTGTACACATATAATTTTCTTTTATTGTCGTGAGAATTAAGGTTATTTTTGTAGATTTATGTAATTACAGTTAAAACATAATATTTAAATGATAAATTTCTTTATATATCCATTATTCCCCAGTCAATTATCAATCGCTTCGATCGTTCTGTAAGCGATAAATCACAATTGATATTGACGCTCCGGGGCGCTTCAGAACATTGCTTTTTTACCTCTGACTATTACAACACAATCTTCGTACAACGTTTATATTTTTTCAACTGAAAAAGTATTTAATAAAAACATAAAACGATTTATGGCTAAGAAATAAATGTAAAAAAGTATATAGTTAAAGGCCTTCATTTTTAACTACTAGCCAACCAAAGCATTTCAAACATTGAAAAATATTAAAATAATTTTTACAAAGGTTTTTTTAAACGAATAGTTTTTCGTCAAAAAAATAAACCATTATCAAACGGAGCGTCAAATTGGAGGTAATAATTTGCCCAATTTGTTTAAGCGTCTAAGCCTTGGAAACTTTTTATTAAAAATGAGAAGAATTTATACAACTCAGGCGTTAACATATTTCCAAGAAGAATAAATTACTTACCAATGAAAAAAAATCGTCTGTCATAGAATAAATGAATTTATGATTCCGCGTTCGAAGTTTAAACAAATAATAACTCTAATTTTGAAATTCGAAAGCTTTCTAAAATAGGTATTCTATAATTCGATTGTTATTTGTTCCATCGTGATAATTTATTTATTTATTTATTTATTGTTTGAAAATATTACATAATACAATATAGTGAACTTAAAATGTCCAACTAGGCAATTGCCCGTTTTAGGACATTCCAGTATGATAATGTTTTTACATTTAAATTATAGTAAATTATAGTAAATTATAGTAAATTATAGTAAATTATAGTAAATTATAGTGTTGACTATTCTGTTGGTAAAATAATACATATGTATATTCATATTCTAGAATACTTTCAGTTATACCACGACATTTTTTACTATTCTAGCAGTTAAAACAGAATTCTAGTTCTAGAAGGAAAATATTATTACTTATTTATTTAGAACTAAGAGATGCGTTTTTTAAGTAAGTACCTTTTTGAAATTAACGTTAAACAAAACCCGCGTTATAATCTACTCGTTCACAGATGACTTTTACAAGTTACGCGTTAAAATGTCAACACGAATTAATTCCGTCCGTACGTACGTAATATGAATATGAACAAACAGTTTCGTCCATTAACAATCTCAATTCCTTGTAGAAATACATACAAATACAATATTGTATCGGTGTTTTAATTCGATATTGTAGTTGTTAGCCTTTCTTGAAAGATTTGAGTTTGTTTATGGACAAAATGTATTTATATTCATATTGCGTATGTGCGAGCGCAAACAATTAATTTAGCTTAATATTTTTAAGGCATAACTTATAACATTATGTCCTCTGCGTGCGAACTCTATCTAAATTTCTTTAAATAGACAATAAACAGTGTTAATTTCAAGCGACCTCCCAGGTAAGTATGGTCCTGTATTAATTCATTTTTAGGTAGCATCCCGTTCATTGGTCAAAATATTGTACATATATTTTCGTATCGGTGATCAATGAACCGGTGTATGCAATTTTTAGCCATAAGTTGTTTTTAATTGTTTGTCTAGCTTGTAGTCTTTCTAGATTTTAGGCATGTATGGTAAGTTTGTACAGCGCCCTTGAGGTGATTTTTCACAAAAACGGCGCTATATAAATCGTCCAAATATTATTTTATTATTATTATTATTATTATAACTTGTAAAAAGTTGTTACTTGGGTAGGTACTTACCTAGTTAACTCCTTGTCAAATAAAAGCTCTTCATTATTTCTTCCTGCTAGACTAAGAGTCTAAAAACTGAAATAAATTCTTTCTGAATCGAAAAGTCTCAATTTAAAGTTCCTCGCAGTGTTCCATAAATGGCCATATTTTCATAGTGTGTTCCAACCATATATTCTTTTTATACTTGTAAGTTAATAAAATTTTGTAACATTTATTATAAAACTATTATTTGTTTCAGAAGGGTGATTTCGTGTTTTCTTTTGCGTTAAGACACCATTAAGACACTTTTTTTTTTTTTTTTTTTTTTACCTAAGCGACTATGTAAAATAATTCTATATGTATACAAAATATAATGTTTATGCTAATATTGTATTTCTTAGTCCTTCTCACTAGGGGTTCCTATGCCGAGGCGGACTAAAATTGTTTAATTATATTTATTTGTCTTCTATGTCGTTTTTAGTGTCTTCATTAGGGTGTTTTCGTTTACCTCTTTCAGCCATATTTTTATTCTTGATTTGAACTCATTAATTTTTTTAATTACTTTTATATCTTGGGGAAGAATGTTATGGAGTTTAGTTGCAAAATAAGTGTAGTTTCTTTGTCCGAATGTGACAGGTCTTATAAGAGTAAGTTACGTTTGTCCTCTTGCCAGGTATCAGGTTGCCATGGTTACACGTCTCACGACCTGTCAAGTTTTCGAGTAATTTGCGATATGTCAAAGCAAGAAAATATCTTTTTTTTATTCTTATTCAAGAGGTTGATAAATTATTATTTTATATTTAAGTTGATATTTGGTGAATTATTAATAAATTTTATTTTTAATAAACGAGCTGATATCTTCTTCTTCTTCGATGGCGCTACAGCCCATATCGAGCTTTGGCCTCCTGCAACAGTCGCCTTCAACTCCTCCTGTTCTCAGCGGCTGACTTCCAATTTCGTACCTGGAGCCCTCTACCTCGAGCAATATAATTAATACAAACGAGCTGATATAATTAATTAAATCGTAAAGTTGAGTTGCGCCGTGAATTGAGTTGAATTCAACTCAATAGAGTTGCCAACCAGTTTACAGTATCGCCTTGAGGAAAGCCCAAAAGCTTGATAATTATAAAAAAGCCGTGTACAACAAAAGCGGTATTCATTACAACGTGCACACTTCACAAACAAAGTCAGGTACAAATGCCAAATAATTTAGATTTATTCCGTTTTCATTAATCACTTAAACCTAAAAACCAACAATTCAAAATCTCTTAATTTCTAATCGAACCTTTTCCTGAAATCCGAGCAATTTCCTTTGTTGCCGAATTCCCCGCTGATCCCCTGAAAGCTCCCGGAGGAAAGGTGAAATAATTATTCCTGGGAAATTCTCCACCGGAATAGGGGCACGGGGCGTTATGTTCATTTCCCCCTATTTTTGCTGCCTTTACTACTCTTTCCCGAGAAGTGGGGAATTTAGGAAACAACTCGGGGAAATAATTTGGGTCGTACCTCGGACCGTCTACCTGGAAGGCTACACTTTGGAGCATTGGTAAAGATACGCTAGGCTGTATTTTGCTTTCATAAAATAACATGATTATAAGTTATAAGGATGGATTCATACAATCGTCGTATTCATACTATCGTACCGTTTTTTCTCATATTCGTTTCCTTAAAACAAACCGCCACACAGCATTCCTAAAGACGAAGTAGGCCCTGAGGGAAATTATTTTTCTCAGGGCCTTCTGTGTAGAGCTACTGCAGATAAAGCAACTTTTACGGTAATTATTGGGGAAATTTAGGATTTTGTTTTCTGACCCATTTACTAAACTTATTATAAATGAGTCAGAAATTACTGTAGACACGGAACCAAAAATCGTATGTATAAAATGTGAACAAATATTAGTGGAACTAATTGTACTCCAGCATGTTCTACACTTAATTCAACTTCCAAAATTAAATATCTTGGTGTATCTACATATAGATCAACATTTTAAATGGAAAACACATATTTGTGAACTTGTCAAAAGAATTAGAAAAAGTGTATATATATTTATAAGACTCAGAAATGTTCTTAGACTGGAAAACCTAAAAAAAGTGTACTATGTAATTGTTCAATCTATATTACAATACGGATGGGGAGGAACATATTATGATGTTAATTTAAATCCTCTCAAAATAGTTCTAAGATTAAAAATTAAGGTTATTTTGAAAAAAAAACATCTACATTTTCTACTGAACAAATCGTTTCAATATTCAAAGCATCTACAATACACAATTTATAAAAAAAATATTCAATCCTACAAACTTTCAAAGAAATATAGCCAAAAAAATACATTTCAATATATCAGCAAGATATCAAAACAATACTAAAATCCCAAAATGTAATGCAAAGCACGTCAAAAATTCCTGTCTGTATCTTGGTATAAATTATTTCAACAAACTCCCATTAAAATTAAAAATTATCGAAAATAAACGTAAATTTCAAATTAAATTAAAAAATTACCTGAAACAACTGTAAGAGTACATTACTATTATTAATATTTCATTTCACTTCATTTAAATCTGTTAATTGATATATCTCTAGTTTCTCTTACATATCTATTGTTATTAGTTGCAATATTATTATCCACTTACTCAAATGATAACATTGATAACATAATTGAGTATGAATTCACTCACCAAACACAAGAGCCTTGTCTCTTTATGGTGAGGAAAGGCTTTTATTATATTCATATTACAAATCTGTTTTACATGTTAAAAAAATGTATAATTATTTTAAAAACATACAAATATTAAATTTAAAAAAAAAATAAAATAATCACAATGAGAATAATTTTGGCAAACTTACCTTATATGACGGTATTATTGTGACCGACGCGACGTAGGTTTCTGAAACAAAGAGGAAAAAAACTTTAATTAGGCAAATAATGAAAAAAAGTCACGTTATGTTGTGCATGTAGTACATTGTATATATAAATACTACAGATACATTGTACAAAAAGTATAGAGTAGAAAAAGAGTTAAAATCATAATATTATATAGTCACAATGTAGTAATTATACATAAGGTAAAGAAGAAAAGGAAGCTACAAGCTCCGTCGGGGCCTATGTCATCTTTAAGGAACCTGTGTGAAGGGTCTTTTTAGGAAAATGAAGGAGAGATAGTTCTGGGAAGGAATTTTGGGGCTCAACGCGTCCAGGAGTGACGGACGTATGAATTCATTCCTCCCACTATGGTACAAGGCGTTGAGTCGAGAGAGTCCAGCTGGAAAGTAAAATGTCTCAATCAAGTTTCTCCCGATCCGACCCGCCACGCAGTAGGTTGGCAAACGCATGTGCCGCTAAAACTTAGACAAACCTCACCCCCTGAACCCGGAAACCTCTGATAAATCACCAAACGTAGCGAACCACTAAGGGTGACCAATAGCAGAGGTATTGGTTAACCAGTAAATGGTTCCCGTCTCCCAAATTGGTGAACACCACTCATAATTTTCGAATGAAACAATTGTCTCCAATTTGATTGAGCGTAGCGCCCATCTCGAGACTTCTATATCATTGAGCAGGATTGTATTATGTATATTCAGTTTGCACGTGAAGAGGTTCACTTTGACCTCAAGGGGCATATTGTTTCTACGCTCTCTGAGGGAAGGTCAAATTTTATAGTAAAACAAATAAATACTCATTTCACAAAAGCCATTGTTAGACTAGCTAAGTGTTGTGGTAAACGGATGTTCAAAGGATGAATAAAGAAACAAAAGAGAGGAGTTTGTTCAAATTGGCTCTAAGATATAACACAGTATAACTTTTGAAAGGCAGTAAGACAAAGCAATGGAAGCAGTGTGTAACCTCAGAGACCTCGAAAATGCGGGTTTGCAAGGATTTAAGATGAGGATAGTAATTTATGGCAGTAAACATACTTACCACAGTAAAAGAGGTACACATACTTCTAGTAAAAAAGCACCAAAAGAAAATAAGCAAGTGAAGAATAAGCGTCCTTTTTTAAATCGTAAGTTCGGAGCTCGACTGTTGCAAACTCCTACGGATATAATATTATATACCCAAAGTAAAACCGGTGTAAAAAGGCGTATAAAAGAGCGAATGAATAAATAATAATAAAAAAAAACAGAGTGTGCAATTCACACGCGGTAGAAAAGAAACCTTCGAAAAACTAAAGTAGACAAGAGCCGAGAGGCTACGAAGCACCGCACAAAGAGGAGAGCGATCGGCTACGAACCACCGTACAAAGGGAAGGATATACTATCTCATTCTATCGCAGGCTAAATCCTTTAGATGTATGTGTTCGTCTCTTTTTAACAGAATGCATCTAGCTATTTTTAAAGAGAATACAAATTGGTAACGGCAAACAAAACTCAGAAAACAAACACAAAATTCGAGCTTTACTAGTCCCAGCGAGAAGTCACTCGTACGTGACGTTATCGTTCTAGTATTGTGTCTCCTTCGTTTTGATGCAAGAAGTATGATAAGGAAGAGGACGATCGTCGATGACGTACAAACCATCTCTAGAATAGTTGATTTTATGAATAACTAGCGCAGACCCGTGAAAAATCACGGTAGGTATATTTATTTATATATAATTTGTACATTTATTTATAACAAATTACAGACAATATAGCCTAAGACGTTATAATTGTACCATTTATGCGGTGTATATGCAATGCCAAAAATCTTACAAATGTGCTATAGGACACAAAAAATAAATCTATTTTTTTATCCACCGCAATCAAAAAGCAAGTAACTCTCCCCACAGGTGAGTTCATAAATAAATTAGTGCGGCTTGCTCTACTATATAGGAGGTTGTGATGACGTCCTCGAGAGTGAGACTCTGGTACAAAAAAAAATAATTGGGCCAGTATCTCATTATTAGATAAGTGACCGTTTATTAGTTGAAAAAAATATTTAAGCAAAGCAATTCTTCTACGTGTCTCTAGGGAGTGGTAATTGGTCATGCCTAATAAATAAATCTATGGGTAAAGCCAAGGGTAACGTCCATAGAGCCTCGAGAATAAAAACCTTAAAAAGTTCCTACGGACTCTTTCAATGCGTAAAGTGTGTGTTAATTCGTGTGGGGCCCAGATGATCGAATTTGACTCAGGTACACTCAGGACTAGTGTGTTATATAATAACGTCAGTGTTTGTGTGTTACGAAACGGATATGAGTTTCTAATTACGAAGCCGAGAAGCCTGTATGCTCTGCTTATTAAATCATCGATCTGTTGGTGAAAAGTTAGTTTGCTGTTGTAAATAATTCCCAGATCTTTGATTTGGTTTAGGTGTTAGAGAATAATTTCATTAATTGTATATTGAAATACATGCGGTTTCTTTGATCTTGTATACGAGACGATATTGCACTTGGGTGTACTGAAGTTCAAGCCATTTATTTTGGCCCAGTTTAAGACGCAGTCAATATCACGTTGAAGGAGAATACAGTGAAGAAGATTTTTTATTGAGCGATATAGTTTCAAGTCATCTGCAAATAGTAAATACAGCGAATGTGTGATGACTGAACCGTATACGAGTATGTCGGTGCTCAATCGTAAAATCAGACAGATCATGATGCACCTCAGGCATATCACGAACTGCCACCATTTCGTGATGCGGCAGATCATGATGTGGCTAGGCGCATCATTATGTGCCTGCTTTTACGATCGGCATACCACGTATATGTAATGATTTGTGGAGCACAAAGTATTCATAAAAATATATATTTGCTTTACCTTTCAAAACAAGATATAAATAGATAACACCTATCGGATGATAGTGTAGCCGAGCAACGAACAACCATAAAAATACTATATTTATCCGATTTTATTCATTCTGGTTCTAGCGTTCGTTCTTTCTACCTGCTTTTTCTCTAAGCAAGACAATTATTAAACCTGTGCTAATTATTGTAACACGAAGTTTCATTTGTAAATATATTTGACTCGCGTTAAGTCAAGAGTTGTTATTGAAAACCTCCACAACACACGCATACAGTTTACAGACGTGGCAAAATGTGTAAGCTGTCAAACCCACTGGATAAAATATCAAAATATACCAACATTGCCTAAATAGTAACCGTAAACCGAAACTACTTTTTCGAGGACTATTAATATCTCTTAGGGGTGCCTAAAATATTTTGTTTATGGCATTACATTGCATCAATTTGCGGTATCTTATGGGATAATAAGGAAATCCAAAAGGAATACATAAGTCACCGCCTCAAAGGAGTATCTGTACAACAAATAAGTACAGACTAAGTACACCTTAAACCAAAATGTTGTTCACCGCTTATAAAAACGATAGCCATTGAACGGGCCGTTAAAGTATGTCCACTGGACCTAGTTCACTGAAACCATCCGCGTTGTTTCAGTAACGTATCTGGAATTCATCTAAGCTCTAAGCATTTGTGAACCATTTGATTAAAACAAATACTCGTACGTATTTCGAATAAAGAACATTTTTTCTTTGTCTGATGTGATAAGTAGTTCCAGTGTTGAAGTATACTTGGAATATTTCACATTACTTAGTAACCCACACACCAACAACCTAAATTAGCATGTTTAATAATAATAATGGAGTTCCAAAATATTAAATTAATTTAAATTCCTAAAGTGGTTTAAATGTTTCAGCACAACCCAATTATTACCAGACAGTGGTCTGCCTAAAATATTTATTTCATCTCACTTTGAAAATTTCCCATTTGAGGCCGGAGGCTTTTGGAAGATGTAAATGGATCCTATTTTGAAATTAAGTCGAACCTTCTGGAAAGGAGACCGGGGCCATCACTTGCCGTCACGGGGCTCGAACTCCTGACCTTTTACAGGACAAGTTGTCCGCCGCCCTCCCGTTGGCCGCCCTTCTGTTGGCCCCCCTCCTCTTGCCCGCCTTCCTGTTGGCCGCCCAACCACAAACTAACCATTCATTACGGTCCCCTTGTTTCAACAAAATCGTCTGGGACAGTTTAAGTTTTGCACAATAAATTCTTTGCACAGTTCTGGCAACAATGAGGTGATCTAAATAGTTTCGTAGTTTTAAGTAGTAGTGTTTCGAAATTCTTGTGGAATAGTTATATTATGCAATAAATATTTGGCATATTTTTTCTTTTGACTTGGAGGTTCTGCAAATGTGATTGGAGGAAATAAAAAACTCATAAAAATTAAAATCAAAAACAATTTATAGTACAAATTAAAAATTCAAAGGGTGTAGCATATGGGTAGACCCCATTTCTTCCAGCTAACCACGTACATGTTTTATTATAATGTTTATACAGATCAGAAAATACAAATATACCGATAAAAATACAAAAATAGGTGTTTCATTTATTTGAGGTATTCACTTAAGGTGTAATGACATTTGTTAACAAGGAAAGTGTTTAGTGACGAATTGAATTTGTGTATATCTTGTATTTGTTTAATGTTATGTGGAAAGTTGTTATATACTTTAATGGCCATGTAGCATGATCCTTTTTGGAATGTTGATTTGTTTGCTTTTGGTATTATTCAGTTTTCTGTGATCCTTGTAGCGTATTCACGTGTTGAGTTTTTTTTTTGTGGGAACTTGTCTGTAGATAATCGCACTAGCATGCATAACTCTATAATGCATCTACAGCGCACGAACTTTACTCAATCGAGAGATTTTATTAGTATTCATCCCCTTATTTGTTGGTATACTAAGCACCCCAGAGGTGATATTTCACAAAAAATACGTCTATTTCACATAAAAATCACACTATGTAAATGTGGAAGCATACGGAATTAAAATGAGACTACCAGAAGTGGAGATGTTTCCTAAAGGTAATGACAGCAATAAACTATTCTTACTTATATTCTTATCCATAAATAATAATACAAAAACCCATGGGCGTAGCCAGATTTCAATTTAGGGTGGGGCAAAAACATAAAATCTAGAATATGAACCGAAAAAAGTAGGCTTCTAAAACATATTCATACTTTAGTTTAGGCTCTATGAATACAAATAATATGAATGAAGAAGGAAAAACCATCCTAAGAAGTGCTATAAATTTGAAAATATAGGATAGGTATATATATATGATAGGTCATGTATCGGCCAGCCAGGGTGAGGAAAACGCCCCTCCTTGCCCCACCGTGCCTACGCCCATGCATGAACAGCCTTACTAATAATGAAAAAATCACTTCCAATCGTTAACCGATGTTTTAGGTACCTATTGCATAAACACTACAATTTCTATTTCATTGTGTGTGTAACTGTGCTACGATCGAACTGGCAACATTGCATTTTGGCAGGCTGACACATGCGCCATGCGCGTAAGATTCCCGTCAAAAGGAAGTATTGATTTAGTGATTCGTGTTGTGCGATTCAAAACATGTGTTTTAGTTCATAATTTCTTTTCAAATAATTATTATATTATTATAATAAACAATATTCTCTAATATTTGTGTTATTTTTCACTACTTTTAATCTATAATGTCTAGTTGTGAAATTAGTTTAATGTTATCGGAAAAAGTGGTTATTTCTGACTTATAATTTTTTAATTGACTTCTACCGCGCGCAATCAACACTTGCATAAAAGCGATATTTTTTTGAAGGTCAAAGATAACGATGTTTAAAAATGAATCGAATGTGTGGGTTTTTTTAGTAATTCTCTGTGAATTATTGTTATAATGCTTAATAATTTTTAATTAATTTATAATTCAATACAATTTACTTGTAAATAGTACAACAATGTTATGTAAGTGTCTTACTTAATTTTCTTTTTTTTATATATATAGGTTGCTAATGCGTGTGCGTCGTCAGGTAATAATTTCCCTTAACCCTAGTCCGGTCACGTGGGGTCTTAAAGCCTAGACTAGAAAGAAATGCTAATTATGTACATTTTAAATGTTCCCACTGATTCTTAACTTTTAAATAGCTTCCTAAAAGGTACTATACTTGACGCTAGCGCTGCCGACGCCGACATTCAGTCTGTGCATGTGCGCTGTGAGATACGGACGTGTGCTTCGGCTTGAGGCTCAAAAATATTAAACAAACTAAAATGAAAAACCAAGTTAATTTGTTTTGTAATTATTTTTAAAATTCTATTTATTAAAAATCACTTTACAAAGTATAATAATTTTGAATACAAAATAAATTACATAATAAGTTTTCACTGTTTATTTTTTTAATGTTATTTCTCTTCTATAGAAGCAGACGCTCGCAATTAGATGAAGGACGAGTATCGTGATGAAAATATATTTAAAATGTATTTACAAAATATATTTTGTATCTTATAATTAATTATGGTAGGAACTTAAAAAAAATACAAATTTAATAGTTATATAAGTTATGAAGATAATTTCATCATTTTGTTATTTTTACCTTGAATTGCTCTTTAATTACTTTTAGTTGGCATATATCATTTTCGATTGTTCTTACCTTTTCAGGTAGGCTATTGAAGTATTTTTTGCCTAGATATGTGTAATGATGTTGTGCAAATGAGATGTTACATTTATGTATTGGAAATATGTATTTTTGACGAGTACGACTTTCAGTTAAAAAGCTATGATTTTGTTTTTCTTTTATTATTTGAATTTATTTATTTTTTCGGACTAGATTGTTTAATTTTAATGCTTTAAATTCTTCAAAAATAAGGTGTGTTGGATAATCTCTTGGTTTTTCAATATAATTTTTTTAATCAGAGGTTGCACAATTTCAACAGTTGCACAATCATTGTAATTTTTTTTGTAATAATAAAGTATGTACCAATCTCAAATAGTTATAGATTTTTTAGAAAGTTTACTATTAAAAAAAAGGATGATTCAAAATTATTAAAAAAAATGATCCTTGTTGATTTTTAAGCTTTCACATTGAAAATAAACATCTGACTTAAATTATTTATTTTTATATAAATGAACCATTTTTATATATCACCTGATTTTAATCAGTTTAAATAACACATAAAATGTATGCTATAAAAACATTTTAATCATATTTATTTTGAGGTCCTTAGTGACCCCGCGCGACACCTCTCGTTAAAAAAAATGACGCGACGGGTGGAGGGTTAAAAGCCAATCGAATTACCTGCCAAGATTTAACATTCGGTGTACCTTATCGGGTTTTGCATTCGCTCAGCGTTCGTTGTCTTAAGAATTTACGATAATATTGTAATCCGTTCACTTCCTGCTGGCAGCGGCTGCTTAGGGAAGTAGGTAAGCGCTCGGCGGAAGAAGCTAAGCGCTTTACGGAAGGCGTTAAGCACTAGGCGTAGGTAGGCTCTCCTCCCGTTGTATTCCCACAGGATAATGGACGGATAAACACAACCTCCGGAGCTTAATCGGTCTGAGTTTCCATAAGCCGACTTTTAGATTTCCGATTTTTTTCCGAAATAACAGTCCCAAAAGGAAAAACCAATTTGCTTAACTTTTTAAAGCCGAACGTTTTGGTTTGACTTTTAGATGTTGACTTTTTTTCCTGAAAATAACAGTCAAGGTAAAACCAATATGCTCAGCTTTTTAGAGCTGAACCTTTTGCTTTGTTCCAATTTTAAGGTTGCCTTTTTCCTTTTTCATAAAACGAAGATTGTGGTTTTTTGAGTAAATAATGATATTTCTTAAGATATCAAATATCAATATTTCCTTTCGAGAATGTAGAAAAAATGGATTTACATTTTTTCAGAAGCAGCACATATGTCAATTTGTGGAGATATGTTTGTACATCTACATACATTATAGTGACAAAATTCATATGATAGCCTCCATGGTTGAGTGGCTACGATCCTCGACTATGAATCCACAGGTCGCGGGTTCAAATCGCGGCACACGCAAATAAATTTTATTTAATTAATTTGTGTTATTTCACAATCATTAAAAATAATATATCTATAATATATTTGCAATATATTCCGGAGTGGTAGATACTTTCAGTATCCCCTGTATTATATGTATTATATTATATTATGTGGAATATTAACATTAAGAATGGAAATGTTGCTTGAAATGGCTTTAGCCGTGTTAGTGACCAGATCTGAAGAGTTAGTTACTAGCGCACCCTCCTCTTCCCCATCTCCTTTCCTTTCCCCACTCTCTTCACTCTCACAAAGTACCCCTATGTAATGTGAATACGTGTTTCAACGTGTGCGAATTTCGATTTTGATTTTTTTGCTTTATTTGAAATATTACATATGTTTTTCCGAACAAGATCTTAAAATATTAATACTTAAAAAATGAGATTTGTCGGATAAATAGTAACATTTGAATTTGATTAATCGACCTTGCAAAATTTTGACAGGGAGTATTTAGATTTATTTGGTATGCAGCCTAGGGCTTATACAAGGGTGGGGTTCACCCCCCCCCCCCCCCCTCCCACTCCATCGGCGGCCTCAATTTGGCATACGAAAACAAGAGAATGCTCGTAGTTTACATTCTTGGAAAATAAAGCAATATTATTTGCACCATCTTTCTACCGATTCCGCGAGAGTTGATCTCCAACAGTGGCCCGCCGGCATACTTACATATATACAATATGCAGTTGATTTAGGGAAAATACGGTATATCACCTTACACAAAATATAACTAAGTGTCCCCGAAGGCGTGTGCAGACGGGATGTACCGCCGAATAATAAAAGTAACTTGTTTTCATTCAAATGCATCACGGATAAAACCCCTTGTTCAAATACTGCTTTTACCAAAGTATAAACACAAAAAATGGAGATCGGACAAGTCAGAATCATGCAACTTCAACACCTCCTTTGAAAAGTCATTAAAAACGACGAAAAAAATGGTTAAATAGGGTACGGGCTTAGGTTAGGTTATGGGCTATTTTTCAATTTTTTTTTCATAATTTTTAATAACTTTTCAAAGGTGAACCTAATAATAAATAATAATGCTAATCATAATAATAAACTAAAATAAATAACACGTATTTAAATGTAATTTTAAATATATGTAGGATTACGAAAGATTTTTTAAATATTTATATTGATGGATCAGTAGGATTTATCGGTCCAGTTAGGAGTTCCATCGAGCCGAACCCTGTGATACGAAAATATCTGGAGTAGGTGAATATTTTTTCCAATTTGGTCTCTGGTAGATTGATGCACTGTTCTTGTATTGTTTTGTATTTATTATACTTATATAATGCACTTACATAGCGTGGATTGACTTAATAAACATTTGTGGAAAAGTGTGTGAAAGGCTTTAGTTTTTCCTGTGGCGAAGATTTAACCCGGACATAAAATCTGGAGCACAGCACCATAAAAACCTAATAATACCCAATTTTTTTCGAACCCTAATAATCGACACTCTAAAATTTGTTTTTACCAACTTATTATTAAAGGTACTTTAAATTAGATTTTAGGCTTCAAATGGGTAAATAATGCACAAAAATTATTAAATAAATTATATTGATTATTGATTCAAGGGCCAACTGTTGGGGCATCAACTGTGTGGTCACCCTTTTATCAATGTGTTGTAATTTTTTTATAATAAGTTATGGAAAGTGGAGGTCCCAAAAAACTACGAGGTCTGTCAGTAAAATAAGGTCTCCAAGGTGCTGCGGTCGCGAGGAACAATTTTACGCGAGATCCGGGAAAATTGGCGTGTAGCCTGGTTTCCCTGCGCCAAATCCCCACAAAGCTGTACTCTCAGTAACACTAAGCGTGGCAGCCGTTCGCGATGAAGCTTCCGCTCGCCTCACCCGCCAGGTGTGAATTACGCTCGATAAATTGATTTTTTGTGCGAAGAACAAAACCCCGGTAGAAATTCATTCTCAGCTTTTTGAAGTGTACGGAAAACAGTGTATGACTGCGAAAACGTGCGCAAATGGTGCAGAGAATTTAAAAGCTGCCGGACTTCCATCGGTTTCAGATGAAAAAATTGCCAAAGTGGATGAACAATAATTGCAAACCGACGGGTGACGGTTCAGGAGCTCTGTGATGTGATCCCTAATGTCAGTAAGACCACTGTTGACAAGAATTTGCCAAACATTTGAGAGACCACAAAGTCTGCCCAAACGTGGGTCCCAAAATGCTCACCGAAGATCACAAACAACAACGGGTTGAAGCAGCCCTCAGATTCCTTGAGTGCTACGACAACGATGGCAAAGAATTCTTGAATTCAATTCTGACTGGATACACTACACGACCCCAGAGACAAAGGAATAATCCCAGTGGCATCATTAAAATTCGCCGAAGCAAAGTTTCAAAACGAATTACAGAGCGTAACTCACACCTGACGGGTGCGGCGAGTGGAAGCTCCATCGCGAATGGTTGCCACGCCGAGACTAAGCGCCACAGAGGGTGTAACGTGGTGGGGATTTGACAAGGGAAAATCATTCCTCGCGACCACAGCACCTTGGAGACCTTATTTTACGTACATCCCTAGTAAATAATAAAATAGCCTCCCTCCACTTCTCCATTTAACCCAAGATTGAACCCTCCTCTTAGGGTCGAACCCGTCCATGTGAATTATATAGCTACACCCCTGAAAATGCAGCCTGCTGATTAAAGCAATGTAATGTATATTGCTAACCTGTAAAATTAAAGGGTTGTACATCATTAAGAGGCCTATCTATTTATTATAAAGCGCCCTTAGATGGATTATAAAACGAACTGAGTCTTTTTATATGTTATTTTTTAATTCAGAACTTTTCGTACATTCATCAGTCAGTCACAGTTCCTATTTTAAATGAGTCCATTCCATGTTTCAGGCACTTGACGGTATGTCACCGCATCTCCCTTTGATGTCAAAGTCGGGTTTAACTGTGTAATACGTATGGGCTTCACGCCGCTTGAGTAGGTACTTTTATAACCGTTGAAGTTTTGGTATGTTTGGTAATTGAATGGTAAAAGCAGTGATATAAAAAGTAATAAAGAGTAATTTTTCGAAATATATTTTATTAACAGCAACAACTTTAACAGAACAGAACCCAAGGTTCGTATAAAATGCTTTTAACGAGGTTAGTTCATCGAAGGGGTAGAGCGGTGTTTGGCTACAAATTCATGACGTATCTTGAAGTCCGTGTTCCATTGAAAGATTTAAAATAACTGCAATATAAGTGGCAACGTTTTACTTCAGACTACGAAATTTCGAAAGCGGCCCGACGAGTTTGTTTTCGTAAAAGGCTCGTAAAAACCTTGTTAAATGCATTTTCTACGAACCTTGAACAGAATCCATTCTACCGGTTTTAGAAGCGCTCTTTCTTCATCAAAACAATATTATATCGTTCCAGAGCTTCAAGAAGCTCTGCGGAGAATGATTGCTGACTGCACAGTCAACCGCAAAACATCTTAATTAATAAAAAATTTCAATTGAAGGAAAAAATTATTGTTTTTTCGATTTGGTTTATGAAAATACATTTAAAAAAAAAATATTGGTTTTTGATTTTATTAGATTTGAATTGATTACATTATATTTTATTATTTTTCACATTTTTATTTTTATTTATTTATATATGAATTGATTAGGTAAATTATTTACTTTGATTACATTTTTGATAATATTTTATACGTAATTTGATTTTATTTTGAATTTGATTTTATTTTGAATTTGATTTTATTTGAATTGATTATATTTTATTTGAATCGATTTTATTTTGTATTGGAGTTTTGATATTAAGATTATTGGCTTTAATTTGAATTCCGATTTACATTATCAATTTATTTTTTAATTAATTTTTTAATTTTATCTTCTATTATATTATATTGTGTGCGTTGAATTAGAGATTTGATATTGATTTAATTATTTTTTATGGAATTTAATTTAATTGTATTTATTTTATTTTCATCCAATTAAAGTTTTTAATTCAGTTTTATTTTATTTTATTTATTTATTTCCTGTTTTATATTGGATGCACTGCTGAAAACCAGCTGCTTTCCAGAAGAAATCCTGAATTGTAGCCGAGCAGTGACCTTTTCATCTATAGGATCAATGATACGAGAATATGAATGTATACCTATTGTAAAAAAAAATCTATTGATGAATAAACGTTTTATTATTATTATTATTATTATAAACTAACTTTAAACTTTTCACTTTTCTCATACATTATTTTTTCGTGTGAATACCACACAAGAGATCCAACTAATCCCAACCGCCTAGGCCCAGCGAGACATGGCATCCCCAATTGGGGTATGTTGTGAGGCTGAAGGTAAGTGGGGAGGGAACGGAGATGGGAAAGAGGAAGGTTTTGAAGTACCTCAGATCTAGTCACCAAACACGGCTAAAGCCATGTCAAGAAACGTTTCAAATCTAAACAGTGGTCTTACTTTTACACTAGGGCGATACTGAGAGTATCTTCCACTCTGGAACGTTCCGCAAATATACCTTATATATAAATGATTATATTGTGAAATCACAAAAATCAATAAAATTTACGAACGCCAGGATTTGAAACCGTAACCGTGATCGCTAGGTTAGAACACATTAGCGTCTTTTAGCGGCACGACTTGGAAGGCTTTGCATTTCAAATTCTCATCGTAGTATCCTTGAATACGCATCTCAAGTGTGGAACCCAGGCTACGCAATACACGAAAATAGAATTGAAAGTGTTCAAAAGAGATTTTTAAGGTATCTTAACTTCTGCTCTTTTCGATCTCAATTAAGTAATGAAGACTCTGCAAAGTTCTTCAAGATACAGACGTTAACTTGCCGAAGAAATATAGCAGATTCGGTATTGTTATTTAAAATTACACAAAACTTATTCGATAGTCCTGATCTTCTTCAACGCCTATCATTCCATGTTCCAAATCGCAACAGCAGACAGTCGCTTACTTTTAATCTCCCTCTTTGCAAGACTAACTATAAACGTAACTCATTTATCTACAGATCCTCACTCATTCATTTAACTTAAATTATTATCACATTGACATTTTTAACTCGACGTTACGTGAAATAAAACGAAATCTCACTAAGCAACATGACTCAAACTAGGAAGTTCAATCCCAATATATATATTCCCGTCCTTTGCCTCTTAATCTATGTTCTAATTCTATGTTCCTTCTCCCCCCTCCCCATTCATATATTGTAATTAAAAAAATAAATTAATTAAGAAAACACCCTTACAATGTCACACTTTATCATTCACTATCATCAGTGGAAAGTTCATAATTGGCATAATTAACTATCTTACTATTGTATTATTGTGTAATCTCAGATTTGCTGTCAACTTTCCCTAAAATAAATAAATAAATTAAAAATAAAATAAAATTCTTTCATACATTTTAATGCATTTTATGCATGATTATGCCATGCTACACTAGCGCTTCTAGCGACCAGAGTTGCTAGACAATAAACTAAATAGTGCCATCGTTATACTGGAGCTGGACGTATTACTAATTAATATTCTAGGGTATTTGTTAAAACTAACCTAATTAAAATACACAATTCTAACGGATACACATTTACGGGGTGTAACAGCACGTACCCAGAGGATTTTAACCACCGATTCCTGAGCATATTTCAAAAGTACAAGAAGATATATGAATATATTTTTCAATTGCTGCTGATCACTTTCCTACACGTCGAGATGGAATCACGTGATACGCGGACTGTTTCGTGTGTTACCGTGCGGTTAGAATGAGACGAAGTGCTTATCACTTGACCCGTTAGGCTATATCCATCTACTCAGTTGCGACGTGTTCAGTACGAGGCATGTTAAGTGAATGCATTATAGACAGCAGAACATGGAAAGAAATGTATTAGAATATTTACACACACCCACTAGACAAACCCTGCTTTGCCAAACAAACCATTCAAAACCTGGGATGTTTTTTTTTAAATTATGATGACATGCGAGTTTATTTTAGAGAATTTATTTTAAAGTGTTATAAGTACCATATTATAAAGTGTTTTTATTTAATTTATTAGTAAGGCTGTTTGCGTGTTATTGCCCATCCATTATATTGTGCGTGTATGCACACACTTCCTTTTTTTAATGTTATAATCACATTTGGAGGACGCGTGCCTCGTACTAAACACGGGTTTGGGAAGGGATTGGCGTTACAAACCCGTGCACAGTAGGATGCAGGTTGCCTTCTATTGGACACGGGTTTGGAGAAAAAATGGCATTTCAAACCCGTGTGGATTTCGAGGCATGGTTGCCCTGTATTGAACACGGAAAAGGAAATAAGCGCCCGGCTTCATGGGGAGAGGTTTGTTTAGGTCTTGATCTACTACGTGGCGGGTTGGATCGGGAGAAACTGGTTGAGAGAGACCTAAACCTAACCTAGACCTTCTTCAGCTTGACTCTCTCGACCCATCGCCTTACACCGCAGTGAGAGGATGGATTTATACGTCCGCTACTCCTGGACACATTGTCCTCTAGATTTCTACCCACCCATCGTACCTTTTTCCAACCCAAAACTCTCCTTCCTAAAAGACCCTCCACACAGCATCCCCAAAGAAAACACACTCCTCGAGGCATTCTTTTCCTCAAAGCCTGTGTGGAGATATTGTTAAAAAAATATATATTCATTGTTCTTATATAGTTATAGTAGTAATCTCTCTTATAATGTATTCCATCTACGATTAGATACAAAATAAATTATTTTTAGCTGCCGGTCGTCTGAAAAAAATTAAAAAACTTTGAAAATATACTTTTCAAAAAATGGCAATAACTTCAGAGGTACGTGAAGTGCACAATTTTCCACATTATAAAAATGCCATAACTTTGCTCTATGAATATTAAATGTGAAGAATGTCGATTCACACGTCCCCTAAAGCTCACCGGAACATGGCATGGAACGGAACGTAAAAATCCAATAAATTCTTCTTGGCTGCATTCCCGATTTCATGAAATTTTTGCACTCAAATATAAAAGTATAAAAAATCTTAACTGCAACCACGTTTTCAGAGGTTAGCGTTCTCACACCAATAACATTTTTCTACTTAAGCCGATCCAATAGTCCAGGAAAAAAATCGAAATCGGAATTCACGCCCCTTTATGGGAGGAGTTTAAAAATAGTTCAGTAAAAGCGTTTGGAAAGGTTGGAAAAGGTATTTGAGAATTTGTTTTACAAGTTGAATTTTAAAGGCCTGTAAAAAACATTAACTCCTGTTTACGCATTGTTTATTGTAATAAAACGGACATTTAAAACTGATCTCACGGAACCAAGCGACGCGGAGCCTAACGTCTATTCCCCGCTCCGTCCATTTCTCCGTCTAACGTAGTCCTTGGGTGGACGCCATAGGGTTCACTTTGAAAATCCACATTCATCGACTGCCGGCCGTATTTTAAAATAACAACGCGAAAATGCATATTTTATTTTAGTTTGTGAAGTTCGGGCGTAAATTTAATTTATTTTCCGATTATTATAAAATAATAAAATCATATCCGAAAAGGGGTATATAAATAGGAGAGTTTGGCCTTGAAAGTGTTTTTTATAGACCTTATACTTTATTTTTTTCTATGCTTTTTGACAGACTTATAAAAAAATGGCCTATGTTTTGTGGGGTCAAAATATGTTGTACACGCAGTATTTAATTGAAGCATCTGTAATACTTCTAAGCAATCTAAGCGATCAAATTTTCAAAACAAAAATATATGTATTTGTTTGATTTTGCATTATTTAGTATGGCTTCATCTTAACTCCCAGGCCTATGGCATATTCTATCAGAAGGTTATTTTTTCTTTACTTTTATTTTACTTTCTTAGTCCGAAGGATTGTATTAAATAAAAATATAAATATGTATGTAAATGTAATATTTCTGAACGTATCCGAAAATTAAAAACTGTTATTGAAAGGTGGTGAATTATTTCTTAAGAGAAAATTTCTTTAGCACCGTTGTGATTTGACACTCGATGAAACGGCTACCAGCGACACTGAAAAGAGACAAACACATACATCTGTAGGATTTAGCCTGCGAGAGAATGAGATAGTATACTCGGTCTCCTCTTCGTGCGGCGCTTCCTAGCCTCCCCTCTTGTCTACTTTAGTTTTCTGAGGGTTTCACTTCTACCGCATGTGAACTGCACACTATGATTTTTTATTAGAAATTAAAATTTTGAATGCAAACACAAAAAGTTTTGGAAAATACTCACCTAACTTGTTCCTGATAACGAAAAAAAATCACGAACATATTTGGTTAGAAAAATGGATTATATTTTTTTTTCACTACCTTTTTTGTCTTATGTAAAACAAAATAATAATTAAAAAAAATTATAAAATATCATTATTTTTACTCAAATTGCAGTCGGAAATTTTGTTTCATTCGTACGTTTTAATTATTTTGTGATTGTGTTGTAGATTTGATTATGAAACATGTTTTTTTTTATTGGTACCTAGAAAGTTATTGCATTTTAAATGTGTCGCAGTATTTTCTATCGTCCATATTCAAATATTCGTGGACATATTGTAACGAAAGTGCTTATCTTTGAAGATTGAAAATTTTATAATATTTCGCAAATTCTCATTCATATTAAAATGTGCTTATTTTGATCTTAAACTATGCGATATGGGAATATTTTGCATCATATATCGTACAGGAACGTACTTGACTTACTTTTTTAACCAGCGATTCCTGACATTATTTGTCTCCGGTGACATTTTTAAGTTTTTTTTTTTTTTTTTACATTAGCTTTACACAGGAGGCCCTAAGGAAAATAATTCCCCACAAGGCATATGTCATCTTTGGGGATGCTGTATGGAGGGTCATTTTAAGGACAAGAAGGAGAGGAAGTAGTGGGAAGGAAAAGGGTATGAGGGGTGAGTAGGAATCTGGGGTTCAGTGTGTCCAGGAGTGACGGATGTATGAATCCATCCCACTTCCTCAACCACTCTCTCCCGATCATCCCCAAACGCATCTGCCGCCAAGACCCGGACAAACCTCACCCCATGAACTCGAGCACCCCTGCTAAGTCACCAAACGTAGTGAACCGCTTGGGGTGACATGGCAGAAGTGTTGGTCATCCCAGGGCGGCGGTATCTATACCCGCCTGCCAAATTGAAATACGTAAAAAAATAATAGTTATCGGATATTTGGGGGATAAGAGGTTAAGCGGTTAGTCGACTGAGTGACCAGTGACGACAAGGAGATTTTTTGAAATAAAACTGCTTTACGCACGCTTGACTTGGGGAGTAAGCTGATGAATGCGTGACGAGAGCGTTAC
Source organism: Limnephilus lunatus (assembly GCA_917563855.2). NCBI lineage: Eukaryota > Metazoa > Arthropoda > Insecta > Trichoptera > Limnephilidae > Limnephilus > Limnephilus lunatus. The sequence goes on along the minus strand of OU830602.1, from coordinate 9,693,452 downwards.
GAAAAGTGTCATCGAGCGAGGCGAACGGAAGTTGAGAGGGAGATATAAGTTAGTGAAGTTAGAAAGAGAGAGAGTTACGTTTTGTATATTACTGTAGGGGCAAGAGAGAGAGGAGCGAGCACACACTTTCTTTCTCTCTTTCTCTCATAGCCAGTTACGTTTCGTATATCTAAGAAACAGTGCAGGCCTATTACGGTGCACACTGTAGGAGCAAGAAACAAAAACTGAAAAATACAGCTAGATGGGTTTACAAATATACAAGGTGTGTTTAGGAATAGTATTGGAATAAATATTTAACATGCTCCACAAAACTCGCCAAGTTGAAATTAAATATGTCAACATCACGTATGTTGTGAGACTGAAGGAAGTGGGGAGGGGAAAAGACAAAGGTGGGGAAGTACCTGGTTATTAAGATCTAGTCACCAAAACGTTTCTACAGCCATTTCAAGCAACGTTTCAACCTTGCATGCTTGTCTCACACCAGGGCGATACTGAAAGTATCTTCCACTCTAGAACGTGCCGCAAACATAACAATATGAAATAACACAAATTATTTTAATAAAATTTATTTGCGCGTCCGGGACTTGAACCCGCGACATTAGGATTGCTACTGAAGAGAGCTTTACCCCTCGACCCCGAAGGCCTTAAAAAAACTTAATCGAAAAGACGTATCTTCGTAAAGTTATTGCATTAATAATTCAAATTCCATGAAATTCACGTTAAAACCAATATTATTATTCGATTTTCGGTACATACCTGTGAATATATTCATATAAATGTATTTCGAAAAGGTTTATCTTTGTAAGCTTACAGCTTTTCCAAACTATCATAATATTTCTCTTCTTCTCCCGTGTTCATCTGCCATGTTATAACCAGACAATCTGATATGCCTATATTGCCTTTATATTGTGTACCGTATGCAGTGAATGTATATTGTATCTATATTGGGTATGTATGTATGTTTTATCAAGGCTTATCTTCGTACGTCCCTTTTGACATTCGCGCTCCACAATATTCCCAAAATCAATTCCCGATATCAAACCACACCGTAGTGCTCACTCGTAAAAATAAACCGAACTTATTTCATAAAAGGCCGAAAATACAGGCAAAAACAATTCATTTTTACTGCTCGCCACACTCGTTTCTGCCGCGAACGTACGCTCCGTTAGGACCCAAATTAAATTGCCTGAAACACAATGGTTTACATTTTTTTGTATTTTTGTAAGTCCGCTATTTATTGATTAAGATTTTGTGTTTTGGAAAATAATGGATGAGAGCAGGCGCTCTCAAGTTTTGGATTACCGCGACTCATTTTTATGGAATAACTTTTGCGACTAACATTGAACTTAAATATTTTTAAAATGTTATCCTTCACAGGAGGCCTCGAGGAAAATAATATACTTAAGGACCTGTGTCGAATTGGGGGATGCTGGGTGGGGAGTATTTTTTAAGAAAAGTAAGGAGAGGAAGTTCTGGGAAGGCAAAATGTATGGAGGGGTCGGTAGGAACCCGGAGGTAAGTGTGTCCAGGAGTGACGGACTTATGCATCCATCCCTTCAACTGCGGTATAAGGCGATGGTCGAGAAAGTCCTGCTAGGGAGGTCTCTCTTGATCCGGTCCGCCTCGCCACCGGATGGGCAGACCTCATACCCCATGAACCCGGGAACTCCTGCTAAGTAATGAAACGTAGCGAAATTCTTGGTGTGACATATGGCAGAGGTGTTGATTATCCAAAATTGGTTCCCTAGGCAGCGGTACCCATTTCCTCTTCCCAAATTGAAAAAAACTAATTTACGTGAAGATGGGTAAGGAAGGGGGGGGGGGGGGTTAGTATTTTCCAATGTACCTATTTTTGCACTACATGCTTGCGATTTGAATCTGTATATTAATTTTTATCCATCACAAATGTGAATCCTTTCAAAAGTTTCCCTATCTATATATTTTCAATTTGGGAGGCGGGAATGGGTACCGCCGCCCCGGAACCTTACTTGGATAACCAAAACCTCTGCCATAGGTCGCCCCAAGTGGTTCGCTACGTTTTGTGATTTAGCAGGGGTGCTCGGGTTCATGGGGTGAGGTTTGTCTAAGTCTCACTGAACCCCAGATTCCTACCCACCCCTTAAACCATTTTCCTTCCCAGAACTCTCCTCTCCCTCCTTTCATAAAAAAACTCCACACGGCATCCCCAAAGATGACATAGGCCCAGAGGGAAATTATTTTCCTCAGTGTCTCCTTTGTGGAGCTAGTATAAAAAAATTAAAAAAAATCTGTGTATATAAGTAATTTAAATATCTACCGATCTCTTTTGTATCTCTTTTGTACGTGTATTTATTGTATAGCATTTTAGTTTTTTAATCGAAAATAAAACCTTTTCTAATACGTATCATTATATTTAATAACTGATTATGTGTCCAGTGAGGCTAAATTTTATTTACTTTGGGCATACGTGCAAGCACATAACACACATCTAACCTTTTATCCCTAGCAGATGTACACAAATTAATAATAGCAAACATCAATATTTTATTAAATACGGAAATATTTGTGATTTTTTTTTTAATTCTAGACGAAAGATAAGCGATCGTTGGGATTTTCGTCAACTTTGAAAAGCAGACTATTGTTCCTGGCTTTCTGGGGTCTTATTACTTAGCCGTTGGTCCCACGGGACGAAACGGAACCCAGTGACGTCACATAATGAAATTATGGGAAAGCGCGGAAACAGGAATAAACGTTAGTAGTGATTATGGATGGAAACCACGGAGCAAAAATTCAACATAGTATAAAATAACATGTTAGCAACTTTCAAATGAAAATTTGAAACAGAAAAACCAGAAAAAGATGCGGGCGCATCTAGGAATTGAATCCAGGAGTTTAAGGGGCTCTGCTCTAACCGCTGAGATAATTCGACTTTGTCCCCTTCGGTCATAACTTAACTGTATCATATATCGACATAGAATAAACAACATTATCTTCATGTTCTTAACCCATATTTTTATCGACTGCTAACTGATAGTATTATTGCAAAATTCTACCCGAACTGAATGCAATCTTGATAGTGTTTCGGATAAATACTCGTTATCAATTTATTTAATGTGGACATCTATTGACTTTTAACGATTTGAAAACATACAACGAAGTTGCACTCCCATGAGTTATCAAAACTCATTAAGGGATCGCCAATTGGTATCTACTTTTGAAAAGTTAAACCCAACCCAACTCAATATGCAGACACAATATATTAAGAAAAATATTACAAAACATTTCACAGAAGCAAGAGTTTGAAAGTTTGAGAGTTGTTAGTATTGTCATAACGATTAAATATTTACACTTGAGGTTTTACTGATTAAGTTATTCCAAAAACAAAAATAAATTTGAATGACAGTTTATTTGAGCTGGTATTATTTATTTATTTATTTAACTCTTACAGGGCTTTTAGATGTTTGGTAGTAGGTACAATTAATTCATGACGGATAATTTTTAAACATTGAAGAAATAATAAAAATAAAATTAGATAAAACTGCACACAAATCATAAAATGACAAAAATACAGCGTACAAAATGCATACAAAATACATTAATTTGATAGGTTTAAAAAAATACAGATATCTTTAATAATGGTTTTGGAATAATTTTTTTACAAGATCCAGAAAACTCGCCAAGTTGATGTTAAATATGCCAACATCACCCAAGTACTAATTTCCCATAGTGTGAAATCTTTGTATCGGAGAGTGGGCAATATAGTTCCGCTTATGAATGCTACAGTAGAATAGTGTAGGTATTTAGTGGTATTATATTGTTTTAATCATTTTAGAACTGAGTTAGAACTACTGGCAGTGGTAAAAAATAGTATTATTTGATACTTAATTTGAAGTCTAGTAGAATTATTTGAAAATTATCTTTAGTTTAGTTTTTTTTCTACGCCTGTATTTACAAAGTTAAAGATAGTATGTTCATTTGAAGTAAGATTAGGCCTCAAGGGATGTGAGATGAAAAATTATATAATACGCAATTTCGGCACCGAATTACCCCGATTTTTTTCTTATGAAACACTTGAAATAACACAAAACTGCGTTATATAAAAATTATGTTCCTAACGCAGACCCGCGAAAAATCGCGGATTGTCTGCATTTTACACAAATCAGTTCCAACTTTGAAAACATAAATTAGAGTCACTTTCTGTTAAAAATAATACAAATTTTCTCCCTTGTCTGAATTCTCCAAAAACACTTCAAATTTCGAAAATGTATAAATTAAGGAAATGAGTTCTAGAGTTCATTGAACCGGAGTTACAAACAGATAGACGGAGTCACAATCGAAATTGAAGTTTTTTTGATCATTATTATTGAAAAATGTAGAACGAACAATTTGACATCTTTTCGTTTTATAAATATTTCTAAGATCTGTAGCTCATAATTACGTTGTTACATTTTCAATTTGGAACCGCCGCCCGGAAACCATTTATTGGATAACCAACACTCATGCCATAGGTCACTTCAAGTGGTTCGCCACGTTAAGTTACTTAGCAGGGATGCCCGGGTTCGTGAGGTGAGGTTTGTCTATATCTTGACGGCCAGTGCGTTTGCCCATCCACCGCATGGCAGACCGGGTCGAGAGAGATTGATTGAGGGAGACTTAACCCAGACCTCTCAAGTCGGTCTCTATAGACCTCTAGCTGTATGATAGCCTGCATGATCTCCACACGTGAGGCCCTGAGTAAAATGATTTCCCTCAGGGCATATGTCATCTTTGGGTATGCTGTGTGGAGGTTTTTTTAAAGGGAAGTAGAGAAGAGTTCTGGGAAGGAAAAGGGTTTAAGGGGTGGGTAGGAATCTGGGGTTCCGTGTGTTCTGGTCATCCGTCTCCAAGACCTAGACAAACCTCACCCCATATGCCTTGCACTGCAGTTCCGAGGGATGGATTCATACGTCACTCCTAGGCACATTGACCCCCAGATGACCCTCATAACCTTTTCCTTCACAGAACTTCCTCTTCTTCCGTTTCCTAAAAATACCCTCCACACAGCATCCCCAAAGATGACATAGGCCCTGAGGGAAAATATTTTCTTCAGGACCTCTTGTTTGAAGTGTAAAATATAAGTAAATAGATTGCCTGCATATATCTATTCGTTTCTTCTATTCGTTAGTCCCATCTTACATTGATAGTTTGTACAATATACAAGATTCTTACCAAATACCGGCCCTACCCATGTAAATCGGGCTAAATGTTTTTCCATCCCTAGCAAACATGATAGAAAAGGACAAACTTAACTCCGCCCGTCCGAACAAAACCATGCAAAATAGAACGAGAAAGTTAACCTACTTACGTGACTTCCCACTACGCGGAAATTCTCATATTAGACAAAGAGCGATGTACATCCAGGATTCCGTTTAACGGGGAAAACTGTGAGTGCGAGGGGGATAGATATACCATCAGGACTTTATCGATTGGTACTCGATGCGCGCGCACCCATTTTCCATTATTTCTTGCGGTTCTTCAGAATGTTCGCTTTGTGCGAATTTTAAACTACTTTTTGTCCGAGTTTAAAACGGATTCTTTAATTATTTATTATTAAATGAAGAATTATTACTTTTGACGTATTTAAATAATAATTCTTAATTTTTACAACCGATTTAGACGAATAGAATGATAAGCTAATATTCAGAGAATGCTCCTAAAAATATTCGAACTTGACACACATTTGAACACAATGGCGGTCTCGGTTGGGGCAGGCAGATTTTGCAAACGAAAATTTAAACATTAAACAATATAATGTTACAGTTTTGTTAGCTTACAAAAATGCAGGATGTACTTTATCATTAAAAATAAGTAGTTACTACCCGGCTTCGCCCGAGATTCAACACAATTTTTTAATCGCGTTAGACATGCCCAGTTTCATAGGAGTATGTTCATAGAACTCCGGGCGGCGGATGCGTCTGCCCACTAACTGTGTGGCAGGCTGGATCGGGAGAGACTGGTTGAGGAAGGTCTCTGGACTTCTCCGGCAGGACTGTCTCGGAACATCGGCTTGTACCGTAGTGGGAGAGATGGATTTATGTGAACCCGTGGACCCCTGATAAGTCACCAAACGTAACGAACCACTAAGGGTGTCCTATGCCGGAGTTGTTGGTTATCCAGTAAATAGTTTCCAGGGCGACGTACCCATACCCGCCTCCCTAATTGATGTTGTATGTGCATTCTCAATCGAAACGATGGATTCTTTTTAGGTAAAAACCACATAAGAATCGTAACTGACCTGAGCCAATTGGTCAGTGGCAACCACAACTAGAGTATTTTGCGAGGCTGACAGAAAAGGAAGGAGATGGTTATTCAAATCTAGTCATCAAACACGATAAAGCAAGGTTTTGAATACAATTGGACAATTAGTCAACTAAAGTGGGATGCGTGCTTGTTCCATGCGCACAGAATAATGGCTTGGAGACAGCCCAGGGCTCCAAAGGGGTTTGGCAAAAACGTCAAGTGCAACTTCTAACACACTATATAAAGAGGAAAGATTTGTTTGTTTGTTTGTTTGTGTGTTTGTTTGCATCGAATAGGCTCAGAAACTACTGAACCGATTTGAAAAATTCTTTCACTGTTGGGAAGCTTCACTATCCCCGGGTGACATAGGCTATATTATATTTTCAAAAAAATTAGGGATCCTTACTAAAACTTCAATAATGTAACCCAGGGTGTAAAAAAATTACCTAAAATATTCTTTAAATCGCGTGCGCTGCGAAAACTATTGATGATAGAATAAAATAATGTACAACAACTTTATAGAACACATCATTATTTACAAAAAAAGTCGCGACAGCATATGTCTAACTATTATGGTTATGCCACAATAAGTATTCTTTTATTTTAAAAAATTAATTAAAATGTCGCCGCTTGAAAAGGCTCTTTATTTGTATCTTGGTTTTAATCCTTATCAAAATAAATTACTTCATATTCAAGACAGCTTCAATACCTTTATTTAACTTTTCGAATTTTTCAATTCGGATATTTAATTAGAAAGATATCACGAGTTTAAAATTGTTAGTATTAGAAAAAAGTTTCGGCTTCGGGCCGGGCGTGAGAGGAGTCAAGAAATGCAGTGCCAGGGGGGTTGGCGGGACGGGAGAGCGGGAGAGCGGTGGTGGGGAAGGTGGAAGTGAAAGGACATGTGAGGAGTAACATTTTATTTATTTGAATATGTCATATATTATAAAAGAAAGTCCAAAACAACGTGCAGCTCGCAAAAACTCAGAAACGAGTCCCGGTTCGATCAAGGGAGTTGTATGGTGTGGTAGATCTCTATCCCCCCTAGGGAATAAGGGTATCCGTTTTTACCCAAAGGGCGTGCTTTTAAAGATATAAGGGCTGAAAGTTTCGCCCTCTAGAAATTTCTAGAACAGTTTTCCGGAAAGTTCTAGAAGGTTCCATAGAGCTGTAGAAAGTTGTGGAAGGAGTGGCGGAGTATGTCGTTTAATGATCAGGAATAGGGAATCGGGAACATCATTGTGCAACATTCCAGAACACTATCTTATTGTCCCGAGCGAAGCCGGGTAACCCAGCTAGTATAATATATTTCGATACATAAATACAAAAAAGACAATTTTATGTCCCTTCTCTAACCTTTATTTAAATTTTATCTGTTTTACAAGAGAGTGATAACTGGGTCCTTTTTTTCTAAGTTATTTTCAATAATCTCTTTGAATTTCACCCTTTTAGCCATCTATTTAAAGTTGAGGAATTTTCTCGGTGATGGCCAAAACTATTGGTGAATTTAATTTTTATAAAATCAAAAACGATTGATTCTCCTATATTAAAAACGCATTGCTTTAGAGAACAGGCGTCGGTTGGGAATGCTGTTCTTGTTCTACTGGTATTTCAATGGAAGATGCTCCGAGAAACTAGCGTCATTGATGCCTTCGGTATATCGATGCAGGTTGGGAAACACGCCAAATGCGCTTCCAACATTTGTATACAGTTGACATTTGTCACGTGAGAAGGGGTTTTTTCTACCACTCGTTTTTGAGTTGTGTTAGATTTGTCGACCTCTGTGTTTTCTCCCTCCTACACAACGCGGGTCTCGTCAATACCCAGATTCATTATTTCATTCCGACAAAAATGCCCTCATCACAACATCCCCAAAGATGAAATATGCCCCGAGGGAAATTATTTTCCTGTAATTAAATTTTATTAATCAGTCATTTTTTAATATCGTCTTTCGTTCTTCGGGACTCGAAATGTCTTATTTTATTTGGTAACAACGGTCTCCATTCATATCAAAACAGATCTAATTTTTAGATAGGGTCTGTTTAGTGAAAGAAATGGCAGACAAAAAGGCAAAATGATTTTTTCGTCTACTTTCCAAGGGTCGTTTTTTTATGTGAACTCGGAATGAAAAGGGACCTTTTCTATTTTTGAACCGATTTTCGTGTAGTAAGATGGAGGACGTTATTGACATTTGTTTTCTGTCATTGTTTTACCTAACTATTTTATGTGGAATTTTCGTTTCACATTATTTAAAATATTGATTAAAAATTCTATAATATTTATCATTGAAGACGAAGATAACACATAAATCTAAATCGTGACATAGAAAAGAGTAAAGGTCGCAACTGCAACTCGAACCCAGGTCTTTATTCTCTTACCGGAACAAACACCTTAACCAAGTCGGCCATCACAAAATTTTGAGTAATTTATTTGATCTCATATTTCAAGCTCAGAATTATTAACAATAATATTTTCAATACGAAGATATTATTGTTAAAATTTAAATTTAACAATAATATCTTAAATATTGTTAAAATTAAAATTAAATTAAAATCAATTCAAACCTAAAAACAACCTTAAAATCCATAATACTAGTTGCAATCAAGAAATGTGCTTCGTGTGCAACGAACTCACTTCTGTCGAAAATATAAAATATTTAGGAGTATCAATAAATATACATCTTAATTGGAAATCACATATTAATCAAATCACTCCTAAATTAAGATATCTGACCTACATATTTTATAGACTTAAGGAAGTTCTAAACATTGAGAAATTGAAAATGATCTACTTTTTGCAATCTTCAATCACTTATGGCATTATAGGATGGGGTGGTGCACTTGATACATTTATTTAGCCTCTACAAATAATTCAAAAACACATAATTATACGTCATATATAACAAAAATAAAACATTCTCGACCAACTTATTATACAAAGAAACTAAAATATTTAATATACGTAAATTATTTATATTACAAACTTTGAAATATGTATTATTGTAGAAAGCAATCACTTTGTGGTTTGACATACTATAATAAAATAAAATACTTTTTTGTTTAAAACCACGAGTTTTATTAATTTTTTGAACCGACCGGTTTCGCTTTACTCAAGCATCAATTAAGCAAGTATTAATTTGTACTAGTATTAATTTGTACCCTTATGATGCTTGAGTAAAGCGAAACCGGTCGTTTCAAAAAATTTATAAAACTCGTGGTTTTAAACAAAAAAGTATTTTATCTTATTATTATTTGAAATATGTATTTAAAAACAAAAATAATTTCGAAATAAATGAAAATAGGATGAGCAAAAGAATAAATAATATATATTACACCCACATACCAATACTAAATTATTGCAGACACATAGCAGTTTCATTGGTCCTCGTACATTTAACCTTTTACCACTACAAACTCAAATGATAAAATATGTAAAAGAGGTAAAATTATGGCTGAATAATGTAGATATTGAAACGCTTTTTCTATAAATTTATCCATCCTTCTACAACTCACTTTCTGTAACTTTCTAAACTGTAGTACAATATGTTTTCTGTTTATTTATTTTTTTATAAAAACTAAAAAAAAGAAGAAAAAAAATCAGTATGTTTTTCTCCATATTTTTATTTTATTTTTATAATAGCTGAAAAAAATCCTTTTCACTTATTCTACCTATGTAATGCTTACCTTTTCATGCTTACTTTATATTTTATATATTTTTTTAAGTCTATTTATACTTCTTATATTCTACCTACGTAATACTAACTTTTTATAGTAACTTTATATTTTATATCTTTTTTTAAGTCTATTTATACTTTGGGTACTTGGAAACATAGTATTTTTATCTTTATCCGAGACACTATCCAGGTTACAAACTATTTCTTTAGAACTTTGTGATCAACTAAAAAGTAGCAGCTAAAAATATTGGAAAAAACAGTGGAAGAAAATATTTTTAATTCAGAATTTCAACATTTCGACAAAATGACTTAAATATTAGAGGTCCCAATGGTCGAGTTGGTAAAGACGTTTGTCCCGGAAAGGGATCCTGGGTTCGAGTCCCAATTGCGACCGTCGTTGTTCATTTTCACATTTTGGTTGAGATTTATTAGTAATATCCTGTTCTTCTGTGATATATTATATTGATGTGTATAACCTTCAAAAGTTATTAAAGCAAGAGTTATTCTTAAAAAATAAGCATAATATGTGTTTATTACTGATTGTGATCGTGTATTTTTGATGATTTGTTGACGGCAAAAGCAAAGGCAAATGAAAAATGCTTTTATGTGATCTTTAGATAAGTTCAAGGTGTTGACATTTATTTTTATGACGATTTTTTATCATCCAAAAATATTATGTCTCATACGCAAATAATGATTGTGTAAAGTAAAGATTTTTCGAAAGGGTCCCGACCTAGTTACAGTTAACATAAATAGAGGATTTATATTATATAATAATAATGTGTAAAACGCCCAAAAGTAATGGTACAAAGGAGAAAAAATATGTTAAAAGGAGGAAAGAATTCATTGAAGAAAATGTCTTAGTAACAAAAATAAACTGAAATTTGCCCTGTGAAAATTTGAACACGTCATAATATTATAATAAAGCAAGTCAACTAAATATGGTTAGTCAATAAGCATATTAAATTAGATATTTATATCAATCTTCCAGTTGATTCATCAGATATCCCCGAAAAATCGAAATTAGAGTTCAGTACGCAGTTACGAAAAGAATATCGTATATCTGGTACAATTCTCAGACTATTATTTACTAGCAAACCCGGCCGCACGTTGTTGTGGCTAACGCCATTACACAACCTTTATAAACTCCACACCACCCGCTTGAAAGCTGCCCGCTGCCCGTTGCCCGCTGCCTGAATTGAATATTTGAATTTCTCGGCTTTTATCTACTAAAATAAGCATGTCTTGTACCTATAAACCTTCCTCTTGAATCACTCTATCTATTGGTGAAAACCGCATGAAAATCCGTTGCGTAGTTTAAAAGATCTAAGCGCATATACATTTTGAGCGACTTCATTTTATACTATGTAATGATGAATATTTGAATTTCTTAGCCTTTCTCTACTGAAATAAGCATGTATTGTACATATAAACCTTCCTCTTGAATCATTCTATATATTGGTGAAAACCACATGAAAATTCGTTACGTAGTTTAAAAGATCTAAACGCACATACATTTTGAGCGACTTCATTTTATACTATGTAATGATAATGCAGAAAAACTTGTGGTGAATTATTGATGTTTTCTGGGTCATCAGTAGGATATTTCAAAATGTGATACTAATGTACCGAACAGTTGTGCCTGCCGGTGTTATTTTATAGCATACATAATTAAACACAGACACGTGTAAAAAAAAGATTTGTGGTGAGTATTCGAATGTTGCTTTTCCTATTATCTCAAAACATAGTATTTGAAGATGTCTGAATAATAACTGGACGATCGGTATGTGTACATAGATACCTATCTTCTACCACCATTGCCGTAATTGATGTCTGGAAAAATGTCGAAAAAATGTTCTGTGAATGTATTCAGTAAAAATAAAGCTTTCATTGTTTCGAGCATCGTTAGACTAATTTGACAAACCAATAAAACCCTCAAGCCCACAAATGTAAACTCTAAACACAATACATTTAATTGTTTTTTGTACATTTTGTGATTTCACAGAAAACGTTTCCGAGAAATGTATTTCAAAGCGATTGAATTCTGTTCTAGGAAAAACATAATGCCGCCGATTAAACTTTCAACAATGTTTAGCGCTGTGTAAAAATTACACGTCCATCAAAATATAATTATGTATTTCGCATTACACTGAGTTGGATTACTACTTTTACAACCCGGCCCCTCTTAACAACGCTCTTTTTGAAGTGAAAACGGCTTTAGCACCGTTGTGATTTGAAACTCGATGAAACTAAAAATAGCGACACTAAAAAGAGACATACACATACATCTAGAGGAATTATCCTGCGAGAGAATGAGATAGATTAATCGGTCTCCTCTTTGTACGGTGCTTCGTAGTCTTCCCACTCCTGTCTAAATTAGTTTACTGAAGGTTTCACTTCTACCGTGTGTGAACTGAATATTCTGATTTTTGAAATGAAAACTTAGCGACACTAAACAGAGACACACATATACCTATCTATAGGATTTAGCCTGCGAGAGAATGAGTCAGGAATTTTTTTTTTTCACTTCACGGGTACTCGGTTCCAATATAATACGATAAATACGCATCCCAGGCAAGTGTCCTTTGGTCTATTAATATAAAGCGCCTGACGAACCTTAGCGGCCAGACATTCAGCGACCAAGGATCGAATCCTACGAAATTAAAAATTTTCTTTCAAAGGGCTCAGTTTGTGAAGGAATGTCAAACGTATGAATCCATCCTTAACCCTAGAAAGATAACGTGCGCCTCAGAGGCCCCCGCGAAACCGATACATCGCTGTCTTCTTTTAACCGACCCGATGTAGTCGATTTTATACAAGCATGTGTTTCCTAGCCAACTCAGTAGTCGGTCAACACTGCCGAAGGAAGACCGCTGCTGTTCGGTAAGTACCACAGTTTTGATGCAATGACAACTCGTTGCGCTTGAGAGGCGCATGTTTATCTTCTGTTTAACTTTTGCTACTGTTCAACAACTGTTAATAGTTTTTGATTTTTTCAATATTTTTTTAAATTTTAGACTGATAAAATCGTAATTAATTAATTAGTAAGGCAAAATACTCAAAATATATATCCTTATACTTAGTTACTACTATGTATAAATACCAATAATTTTTGTCCGTTTTTGTAAAACCTTACATATTTCCTTAAAATTAAAAAATTATAATTTATATTTGTGTTTTATTTACGTATTAAAAATGTAACACTTGATGAAGTTATGAAAAAAGAGTAAAATTGTTTCATTGTGTTAATAAATCGGTTTTTAAAACCGTGCGCCTCTCAGGTGCATGTTTATCTTTTCAGGACTAAAAAATAAGGTTATCTTTCTAGGGTTAACAAAGTGGTGCAAGGCGAAGCCATGGGTCATGGTTGTGAGTGGACGAAGTTTTCGAAGAGCTTTTAAATAAAGTAGATTATAATAACATACAAATAAATGTAATGACTCAAAAATAAGGAAGGTATGTAGGTAGCTTCACGCAAAAGCTTTCATGAAAAGTTTCCAGTTGTCGAAATTGTCTGATCCATTTCATGGAGGCCGGGACCCCAGTTGGAAACTGAGGTAAGTTGATCAAGTTATCCTTTAAGTTTAAAGATTCAATTTCCGATAGAGACCGAAGACTTGTTGAAGATCTTTATGGGCCGATGGCTATTACATACGATATTTTATGGCAACCCATAAATAACAATATAATGGAAGTTTTCACATCAAGAGATTCAAAAAAAATATATATTGGTTTCGTGCAAGAAAGTACTTAAGTATTGAAATATTGCCACTGATAATAATAAAATTTTGGTCATAAATATTTTTCGTTGTGTTTCGAAATTGTTAGAAAGTACTTGTTGCCAAACAGTTTTTTTAGAATGTATTCAGAACTTGATTAGAACAGTATTTCATGTTTTTGTAAATACCTGAAAAAAAAAAAAAAAAAAAAAAAAACGAGTTGCCACACAAAACACACGTAAGAAGAATAGAAGGCTTTATGCTTGCCATTCAAGATAGAGTCATTAATACTAAAAATTATAGGAAGCATATCATCAAAGATACAAATCAAATTGATGATTAATGTAGAAAATGTTTGGCTTTTCCGGAAACTATAGAACATATTATAGCGGGATGTTCTGTATTAGCGCCGTCCGAGTATACATTTAGGCACAATCAAGTTTTAAAAATATTTCACCAAAGTTTGGTAACTAAACATAACTTGATTGACTGCTGTAATGCACCATATTATGAATATGAACCAAATTCATTTTTAGAAAATGAATTTTATAAAATTTATTATAATAAAACTATTCTAACAGACAGAACAATTAGTCATAATAGACCCGATATAGTTTTACATGACAAAATTAAAAAAATAACTTATATCATTGATGTCGCTATTCCAAATTCTTGTAATATTCAGAAAACTGTTTGTGAAAACATAAGAAAATATACAGATTTAGGAAATGAGATTAAAAGAATTTGGCATCCTCAGACTATAAAAATATTACCATTTGTTATTTCGGCTACTGGCATTATACCTAGCTCTCTCATTCAAAATTTAGGCGTATTAGATTTGTCAAAAAATTTGTATGAAAAAATGCAAAAGTCGGTCATTTTAAATACATGTAGGATTACGAAAGATTTTTTAAATATTTATATTGAGGGATCAGTAGGATTTATCGGACCAGTTAGGATTTCATCAGAGCCGAACCCTCTGATATGAAAATATCTGGAGTCGGTGAAATATTTTCCCATTATGTTTCTGGTGGATTGACGTATTGTTGTTGCATTGTTTTGTATTTATTATAATTATATAGTGCACTTACATTGCGTGAATTTACTAGATAATCATTTGTGGAAAAGTGTGTGGAAGGGTTTAGTCTTTCATTTGGGAAAGATTTGACCTGGACATAAGATCTGGAGCACCGTATTAGAAAAGAAAAATAGATTATTGTACAAAAAAATCTATTTTCTCAGCATCGCTCTTGCTGTTATTAATTATATGTCGTGATCGGGATAATGGACTTTTTGTATTCCAAACACTTGAAGTTTAATGAAGCCATTTATTCACATATTTTACAACTGTTATTTTAATTAACACTGGGCAACATTTTTAACATTGGTCGACCCCCACAAACAACCATAGAGGTAATCTTTTATAACGACAGTACGGAGAAGAGAGAGAGAGTCTTTTTTTAGGCATAGACCTTTTTATATGAAAACAAAACAACAATCAAACCGGACACTATTCATTGTTGATCATAAACATAAGCTAAGTCGGTAAATGCAAATCTGTAAACCTATCGGCGGTTTCTGACATAAATTGCCAGCAGCTAATTCATGATAATTAAGTAGAACAAGGTACCATAGATGATGCTAATGCTCTAATTCCTAACACTAGCAGTGACCACTTTTCAGAATCAATACTGTGATGCTTGAAATGGCTTAAGACACGAGTTTAGTGAACAGATCTGAATCGGCAGGTACTTTTTAACTGTCCTCTTCCCCATCTCCTTCCATTCTTCGCTCCCTTCTGCCTCATAGCGTATCCAAATCGGGATTGTTATTGATCCACTGGCTCCGTACATTTGGAGCAGATGGCTTATGTTTTTATTTCAACAAATTGTTTAACTCTTGGTGCAAGAGAACGTTGGTTAATGACTGACAAGAAAAGATCTGCCAATTTTTCTTCTTTATTTTTATAAACATATTATATGAAATACACAAATGTCTACATAAAAGTTTATTTAACAGGAAGTAAAGAGATAAATTAGTAAAATTTAACTTTTTTTTTTTACATTAACTCCACACAGGAGGCCCTGAGGAAAATAATTTCCCTCAGGGCCTATGTCATCTTTGAGGATGCTGTGTGGAGGGTCTTTTTGAGGAAAGGAAGGAGTTAACATTGGTCTTGAAGAGACTCATGTTGTAGGAGGGAGGAAACACAGAGGCCGGTAAATCGTTCCACAGCCGAGCTGTTGAACTCAAGAACGAATCGTAAAAACGTCCCGTTCTCATGTGACTAATGTCAACCGTGTACAAATGTTGGGCGCGTGTTTGGCGTGTTTCCCGACTATGCACCGGTGACGAGGGGATCAATGGCGCTAGTTCCTCGGAGCATCTTCCATTGTAATACCGGCAGAACAAGGACAGCATTCCAACCTGACGCCTATGCTCTAAAGATTGCAATCCGTCTGTTAAGATGGGAGAATCTATCAAACGGACCGCCCGTTTCTGCACAGAGTCAAGGGTTTTTTTAGGTATTTTGGAGCTCCAGACCAGAGGTGGCTACCAAATTCAACCGTGGGGCGCACTTGCGATTTGTACAGGGTTAGCAGTTAACATTTTTTTACGACAATATAACTACAAAATAAGATGAAAAGTGTTTATTGTACCTACTAATATTTATTATGTTTTATATTTCTGCTTTATGTAAAATTTCCACTTGTATTATGTTTGTCAAAGTCTTGGGGGCGTTAGATGAATAAATATATAAATAAAACTCTGCTCACAGATTTTCTTTGAATTCGAGTGTTTTTTCAGATCGCCTTAAGTATTTCTTGTGTTCACATGTTTCATTTTGTGAATTTTATCCATAAGTAATATTTTGTGTTCAACCATTCATTCCTCCCTCATTTCGACATATTTATTTTTAGGAGTGCTCTTAGCAAAACTTACTTTTATTTCTGAGATTTTATCAAAATATTCTGTCATACAGTTTAACCCAAATTCTCTGAATTCATCTCGAAAGTGTTTTTATGCAAAATGGTTACTTTATTTCATTGTTTTTGAAAACCACCGTCTTTCAAAACAGTGAGTTGTAACACACTTTCAAGTACCTACGTCTAATTTTTGCGTTTTTGTCACTAGCGAGTAGATTTTTTATTTGTTTTTACATTAGCTCTACATATAAATCATTGTCGTCTTAGGGGATGATGTGTGGAGGGTCTGTTTAAGGAAAAAAAAGAGAGTGAAGGAAAAATATATGAGGGTTGGGTTGGAATCTGGAGGTCCAGATGGTTCAGATTCCTGGTGTCCAGGAATGAAGGACATATGAATCCATCCCCGTGGTGCAAGAGGATGGGTTGCGAGAGTCCTAATGGAGAGGTCAAAAGCACTCCCACAACCAGTCAGTCTCTGTCGAACCGGCCCACCACGCATAATGTGCCCGCCAAGACCTAGACAATTCAAACCCAATAAACCCGAGTACCCCTGCTAAGTCACCAAAAGTAGTGAATCACTCGGGTGACGTATTGCAGGGGTGTTGGTTTTCCAACAACTGATCAAAAATCATTAGTTTTGCATGCAGAGTGGATGAACGGCTAAAAAGTATGAATAAATATAACAAATATTGTTTGCAAGTGGATGAAAGAATGGTCTGGGGCGCCAAAGAAAGACACGGCACGATCAAGTGAATCAAAAATTTGGGCCGGATCATTTCAATAGTTTGTACTATAGAATAGCGTGTACGAGAGATGCAAATTTGTTATTGAGCAAGCAGTGTGTTGCATTACTTAGTTAAGTAATTGGCCGTCCATCCTCTTATTCCACATAAAAGATAAATGTGATAAATTGAATTTAGCCCTCGTGATAAATTAACAGGCCTTATTATCAGGATGTTTTATCGATTTGCATTGATGACGACACAAATAAAAATACATTATAACAACATTACACATGCACAAAATATTATGGTGATTAATAATTTATTCTTAAATATCTTAACAAGGTATACGTCCAAAATCATAATATTGCATTTAATTCCGATACTCTGTTATTTAACAAGAAGTTGTGATAATTTGAGCATGTAAAATTCTTGTACTTTTTCTTTAGTTAAGTGAATAATAAGAAATCATAATAGCCGTATATTATTCGTGTTACCCGTTAAATTATTCGTACAGAACTTTAATACTATGGTCACAATATGGTGACTTGTTCTTGAATTTCTGAAATATCTCTCTATCTATATAATCAAAATGGCACAGAGTATAAAGCCAACGTTTTGAATAGCGTTACAATGACCCCTGAGGCTTACATTAAAATATCACTTCTTCGTACACAAATACACACTCTACAACAATCTACACATCTGTCCTTAAAATGGACACTGTAACGCTGTCCGAAACGTTGACTAAAAAGAGAGAAGCGCAACACGGCATAATAACCCAAAAATTAACCACGATAATACTTAGGCCGTGAAAATCTCAAACCATATAATCATATCTGCCATGGTCATCACAAGTGGTTCGCTACTTGTTATGACTTAGTACTGGTGCCGGGGTTCATGGGTGAGGTTAATCCGGATCTTGGAGAAACCGATTGAGGGATTTCTTTAAACCTCTCCAGCAGGACTCTCTTGGAATATCGTCTTTCACCGTAGTGGGAGGGATAGTCTACTTTTGCCACTAATCTTTTCATAAATGTAATACTAATAGTGATGAGGGGAGCAAACGTAAAATCGTGCAATGTCCAGTGTTTTAAATATAATGTCCTCCGCGTACAAAGCCGAATCTTTTCCAAGCATAAACTTTGTAATTAAAGTGTTTATCGGAAGTGACCTGCCAGGTAAGTATGTTTCTGTATCCATTTGTAAAGAGTAAAATTAGATAGAACCTAAGAAATCTTAATAAATTGTACGGCGCACTTGAGGCGATTTTTCACAAAAATCGAGCTCTACATATTATCCAATTATTATTATTATAGATTCATCACAGACGTCCGTCACTCCTAGACACACTGACCCCAGACTTTAAACCACCCCTCATATTTTTCCTTCCCCTCTCCTTCCTTTCCTAAAAATACCATTTACACGGCATTTCCAAAGATGACACAGGCCAAGCTAATGTAAAAGAATACGCGTTTTGAGAAAAAAATCATTTAAAGGTAACAGATTAAATAAAATATATCAAATACATTATACATAAATTTTTCGAATCAACCAGCTTTTCTGTACGGTCATTAAAAGAGCTCAACACGCTGTTGGTTGCCCCAAATGTATTATTTTACCATTAGAATTTGCATTAAAAACCCCTTATGCAAAACCCTTTTTTTAATCACCCATTTGACCTTTCCTGACTTCGCAATTTGCCATCAGAAAAGACAGCATAGAATACATCGAAAGCACGACTTTAAAGTGAATTTTTAACTTTAATAACTAATCATACAAGGATTATTGTCTAAGTAATAAATATATGTAATACCTAATGGTGCTTGAGTTTATATCAAATCAGAGTTATAAAAAAGAGAAACTACACCGACAGTGTAGAGAAACGTAATATATATATTTTTTTTCAAAAATTAACAATAAAAAACCCTTGCCGTGCCCTCGTTAAAAACTACATAATTTTAGGACGGGTTGTTTCCCAGAAATTCCAACGTAACAATGTTATCAAATGGTCATTCAGCGCCATTTTGATTTTTTGACATTTGAAAGGTCCCCGTTAAATGCCGATACTAGGTCCGTTTCAGCTTTTGAACAAATTATAATCAGCAGAATAGGACAACTAACATGTTGTTCAGCTTTTCAGATTATTACAATTTGATAGAAAGTTGAAACACACCAAGAATCAGCGTTTAACGGGATCATTTCAAATGTAAAAAAAAAATCGCAATGACCATTTGACGACTATGCTACATTTAAATTTCTTTGAAACTCACACGTTTTATATAAATTGATATAAGATTTTACATATATCTCATATCAATTTGTCTTACCAAACCAGCGATTCAAGACATTATATGGAGTAAAAATGAAAACGAAATTTGGTCTCCGATGACATTTTTTTTGTTTTCATTTTCAAAAATAAATAACATCACATGTAGTCATTGAGCACCCAGTATTCGTCCAACCTCAACCCTGACTGTACGTTACCTCGTGATTTTGACATATTTTAGGAAGAAAAGTCACCGTAGAGCAAAACGTAATTAACATTTTTTACTCGAAATATACTAAAAAAATCACTAATTACAGTAACTCAGGTAGATGCATCTCTTAACATCCTGTACGCATTTGTGCGTCAATCATGTTAAATTTAATTACCAGTTCAAAAACTCCAAAGTAAATGTTCCGCTCTCTCAAAGATGTCATAATGATATAAATTTTAAATCATGTTTATACTCTTAAATAACGCTCAAAGTTTTAAAATTACTCAATCAATAAATAAGTATTTTGTAATTAAATTAATTCCCAATCGAAACCCTTGCGGAAACCCGAAATAAATTTATTTTTGAACATGGATTGTTTGCCTAATTGATCCTTTCGGAAACATAATACATTTAACTCTCTACACGAATTGTTTATTTGTGATCCGATACCTCACGTCTAGTATTTAGCTTGTTGGGTTTGACTTCCTGTCAGCTTCCGGTGTGGCCAAAGGATCTTCCCGTCAGCCTGATTCCAGAAAAACCCTTTCCTTTGTCACCGCGCGTCATGTGGATTCCTGCCGGAGGGGGTGATACCTTCCGCTTCCTGCTAACAAAGGCTATGAAGGACGGGACAAGCCCCGAGCAACATGATGAGAATAAACACACATATATTTTGAAATTTCCAACTTATTTACAAATGTGTTGATAGAAATACAACTCAAATCCATTTGGTTTGACATTGGATCCACAAAAATCCTTGTATATCCGTTATTTTCTTGTAAAAGGCCAAAGATATCAGTGAGATGAATTATTGGAACAGTGTTGTGAAAGCAAACAATCTTACTAATATTAAAAATGCGAATGTTTGTATGCATGGATGTGAGTTACTCTTTCACAAAATAAATATCGAATGGAATTTAAAACTTCTTTCACTAATCGAAAGCTACATTATTTGCGAGTAATATAGGCTATGTATATTGGTAAGCTCTGGCGTTATGAATAAGCTATGGCGTTATGAAATTATTTATTATACGTTTATTGTCCGAACGAAAAACAAAGCGTGTTGCTAAGTAATTGTTTGACGTTGGCTGTCATTTTGTTATTTGTTTAGGTTACTCTGGAGATTCCTTTGATTGCAAAAATCCAAATATGTATAAAATAGGTAGTATTCTACATTTTGACCTTAGCCAACTGCTAGCGCGTATTTGATTATTACGTTTTAATAAGTGACATCGTGAAGAATGAATGTAACGGGTTTGAAGGAGGAAGCCGGGGGCAAAAGCTAGTATGAAATATTCTAGAGCTAAGAGGAACGCCTGCGCAATATTTCATTCATACAAAACTTAATTTGGATTTGAGACCAAAATACTTAACCAAACTGAAATATTTTTTTTATAAATAGGTACAACAAATGTCTTGCCGGCTACTAGCTGGTACCCGGCATGTGTTGCAATGTCATTCAAAAAAATAAATTGTTTCTCCCTGCATGTCCATTCCCTTGCGTCCCCTTCCACTGTCTCCGCTTCCCCTTCCCTCGTCACTCTTCCCGCGAATCCCACCTCCTTTGTTACCCTCCCTCTCCTGCCTTCCCTCCCTGCCGCTAAAATACATGAAATATACACATTTTAAAACCACTCACGCACCACCTGTAGTAATTTTTTATACAAATTTCACAACCCCAGATCTTGCCATTATATACAGAAACAGTTTTTTTTATTAAAATGCAATGTTCTGTTAAATTTTTGGTCAATCCATCGATGAATTTCCGAGATATGTGGACACAAACATACGGAACCTAAATTTCTAAGTATATGGATGTGCCATTCGATTTTTCACGATTTTAGAGGCAACTTTGGCAATAATTTACGAGATAATGAAAATTATATAAAAAATCTTTTTTGCCTTACCCACTACATTAATATAATGAAATATAAAATTTAAAAACATAAATTACCTACCTATTAAAAAAATCATTTTGATGGGTTTCAATTTATATATTTTTAATACCAGTTTGATAATGTCTTCAGAATGCGAAACAACTATCACGTGAAATAATAATTACATAGCAAAATTTGTTTCTGAATGAACTGTTTTTATAAATTATATAATAATATTATTGGATTTCATGTAATAAAAGACATAAAATTTTTTATTTTATTTATTTATTTATTCAAAGATTGTACATTTATGTACATTATTTATTAATTAAAATGAACTTTCTACATATTAAGCTTGATAACAATATAGGCATTAATTTAAATTACGAATGACAGATATACGATGGAAATCAAACTGGTGGAATATGAATTAAAACTTCGATCAAAAAAAACCTTTATTTCAACATTTTTTATTTCATGTTTCGCTATATTACCCCAGTAGTTTAGGCAAGATAATTTTACAATTATTTACTCACAAAAAATTGCCAAGGCTTTAAATTCATTCAAATATTTTATACTTTAATACACAAATAAAAATTGGAACCATTCTAGATATTTACTATACATTTTTCTTAATTAATTGCTAAATAATACAAATTAACCGAATAAAATTTATTGCTAATCCTCCGGATTGCTACCTATGAATCTCACCTCTCGACCGTGTAGGCCGTCAACTTTTAAATATTATAATCAATGTAATATTTAATCATTAAGGCAGAAAATAATATATATATATATTATATAGTATTGTTTGGTTTTTCAAAAAACTCACTTTTTCCTTGATGCGAAAATCGACCTCACCGCCCCCCGCGTTTCACCAACCTCAAGGTTCTCTTTGGCTCGAAGTCTAGAATTGTCCCTTCGGCTGACACGCGAGAATGGACATTAGCGCTCGCTATTTTGGAACGCTTCAAAGTTCACAATCCTTCGAAGAGTCGATTATTTTCCAGCCACTAGCTTTTGTTTCTTTTTTGTTAGGGGAAACATTTTTCATCGTTATCAATATGTTTGCCAAAACTTTACGGGAGACTTCTAGCGGTGCGGAATACAAGTATGGATTATTCACATTAGAAAAAATCAAATGTCTATCGAATACTGTTGTAGTTCTATTTTCATCCGTTCGAAATGGCAGCTTCGTCTGAATTTAAATAAATACGCTAGCTTCACGATTTTCACAAAAAAAATAGACTAGACAGGAAACTCACATAAAATTGAACTGATACATTTTAAGAGCGAAAAATAATATAAATTTGCGGCGAAAACTGGAACTACTCATAAAATCACTCAATTCGGCTAGGTTATATTTTCCGCCGACAGGTTCGCCCCTTTAAAAACGTCGGATCGAGAAGGGAAGTAAAAAAAAGTTAGTTTCCCATACAAAACTGATTTCGCTAGGAATTTATTCTAATTAATTAAACGGCTTCGAGAAGGTTCTTTAGAAAAAATGACATTTTGTAGGGGCATTACGGAATTAAAGATTGCGTTAAAAGTACACCTTCCGGCGGAGATGTTTTTTAATAAACATAAACAATACAAGTTTTAGAAACTTTTAAAACCAAAACATGTTTAGCTCCCCCTTGAAAATGTTTCACAATATTGCATTCAAATTCGACATTTTTCTGACATTTGCGAAAAATTCACTTTCATAGATAATGTTAATTGTTTGCAGCCTGTAAAATCGCTTATAAAATTCGGCAGATATTTAAATTTTCCCCAACTGTGCAACACTGAAAATGGAATGATATTCCAACTCTCAACATACCACCTTAAGCCCTCGGCAAGGCCAGGACAGCTTATTTGTATGGAATTTTTTTTAAAAACGATGCCTTTATTCGATTTTCAGGCCTGGTTTGAGGTGCTTTTTGACAATGTTTTCCGTTGGTCTTGCCAGCATTGAAAAAATAATTTTAGAATATTGAGATGAACTAGGTAGGGACCCGATAAATTATATCTACGAGTATTTATTTATATTATTATTACATATGAATTGTCGAAATATGTCCGCACATAATTTCCAAACGATTGAACCAAATTGAATAATTCTTTTTACGTTGTGATCCTTATTGTTTGGACAAGGTTTTTATAAATTTACCGGTGAGCTCTAGCATTATTAAATTTGAATAAAATGAATTACCAAAGTTTATGTACGTTCATAACTTCCGAAATACTGTAACAAATTGGAAAATTCTTTTTTTGTTGTGTTCGTTATTGTTAGGGCAAAGTTTGTATTAAACTAATGGTGAGCTCTGGCATCATGAAATTTGTATTAAAATGAATCCCCGAAATGCATGTACGCTTATAACTTCTGAACGACTGCACCAAATTGGATAATTCTTTTTATGTAGTTATTGTTATTGTTAGGACAAGGTTTTTATATAACTAATTGCGAGAACTGGCATTATGAAATTTGTATAAAAATTAATCGCCGAAAAGTATGTACACGCATAACTTTCTAACGACTGCACTAAATCGGATAATTCTTTTTATGTTGTGTTGGTTATTGGCTGGTGAGCACTGTCATTAAGAAATTTGTACAAAAAATTTCAATAGGTGGCACGCGAGATGTTTGAAAACTAAATGTACCGGGAATGAATGTATGAAACGCGGGAGTTGTGGGAAGGGGAAACAGGGAGGGCATTTCAGGAGGGGGTTTACGGGACGGAGATGAGGGGGGGTGATGTGAAGGGGGGGGGAAGGGGGGGGGGTGGAGTGGAAATGCGAGAAGGGAAGAGGACGCGGGAGAGGAAGGGGGGGGGGGATGGGGAACGGGACGAATGGGAAAGGACACGCAGGAAGATTTTTTTATTAAATGGCATAGTTACGCATGCCGGGTAACAGGTATCTTTTATATATGTAAAAATCAAAAAATGTTTGCATGTATGTATGTATGTCCGCTTAGCGTTGCTAAACCATTCATCCGATTGCGATAAAACTTTTGGGATTTGATGTGCGCATGCTTGCGATGGTTTCTGTATACAAAAGTGAGCTCTGGCATCATGAAATTACGCATTGCTAAACCGTTCATCCGATTGCGATGAAACCTTGGGGATTTGATGTGTACATGCCTACAATGGTGTCTATATACTAACGTATGGCAGAATTTTGCTGCTAGGCCCTGCGGGCGGCTTTATGTTTATTTGTATGTTTAACCGCTAACCGTTGCTACACCATTCATCCGATTGCGATGAAAATTTGAGGATTTGATGTGTGCATGTCCCCGACGGTTTCTGTATGCAAAAGTGAGCTCTGGAATCATGAAATTACACATTGCTTAACCGTTCATCCGATTGCGATGAAACTTTGGGGATTTGGTGTGTGCATGCCTACAATGGTGTCTATATACTAACGTATAGCAGGTTTTTGCTGCTAGCCCCTGCGGGCGGCTTTATATATATTTGCATGTCTAACTGCTAAGCGTTGCTAAAACATTCATCCGATTGCGATGAAACTTTGAGTTTTGAATTTTTCGCCTTATCCACATTCAAACGTCGTTTTTTTCTTCATATATTTAGTTAAACACCCTCTCCTCGCTTCATCCACGTTCACACGTCAAATCGCATAGTGTTTTAACCCGTTAGTTGCATTTGCAACAGGCATAAGCTAGTTATATAGTATTGTTTGGTTTTTCAAAAAACTCACTTTTTCCTTGATGCGAAAATCGACCTCACCGCCCCTCGCGTTTCACCAACCTCAAGGTTCTCTTTGGCTCGAAGTCTAGAATTGTCCCTTCGGCTGACACGCGAGAATGGACATTAGCGCTCGCTATTTTGGAACGCTTCAAAGTTCACAATCCTTCGAAGAGTCGATTATTTTCCAGCCACTAGCTTTTGTTTCTTTTTTGTTAGGGGAAACATTTTTCATCGTTATCAATATGTTTGCCAAAACTTTACGGGAGACTTCTAGCGGTGCGGAATACAAGTATGGATTATTCACATTAGAAAAAATCAAATGTCTATCGAATACTGTTGTAGTTCTATTTTCATCCGTTCGAAATGGCAGCTTCGTCTGAATTTAAATAAATACGCTAGCTTCACGATTTTTACAAAAAAAATAGACTAGACAGGAAACTCACATAAAATTGAACTGATACATTTTAAGAGCGAAAAATAATATAAATTTGCGGCGAAAACTGGAACTACTCATAAAATCACTCAATTCGGCTAGGTTATATTTCCCGCCGACAGGTTCGCCCCTTTAAAAACGTCGGATCGAGAAGGGAAGTAAAAAAAAGTTAGTTTCCCATACAAAACTGATTTTGCTAGGAATTTATTCTAATTAATTAAACGGCTTCGAGAAAGTTCTTGAGGAAAATTGACATTTTATAGGGGCATTACGGAATTAAAGATTGCATTAAAAGTACACCTTCCGGCGGAGATGTTTTTTAATAAACATAAACAATACAAGTTTTAGAAACTTTTAAAACCAAAACATGTTTATCTTCCCCTTGAATATGTTTCACAATATTGCATTCAAAATCAACATTTTTTTGACATTTTCCAAATATTCACTTTCATAGATAATGTTAATTGTTTGCAGCCTGTAAAATCGCTTATAAAATTCGGCAGATATTTAAATTTTCCCCAACTGTGCAACACTGAAAATGGAATGATATTCCAACTCTCAACATACCACCTCAAGCCCTCGGCAAGGCCAGGACAGCTTATTTGTATGGAATTTTTTTTAAAAACGATGCCTTTATTCGATTTTCAGGCCTGGTTTGAGGTGCTTTTTGACAATGTTTTCCGTTGGTCTTGCCAGCATTGAAAAAATAATTTTAGAATATTGAGATGAACTAGGTAGGGACCCGATAAATTATATCTACGAGTATTTATTTATATTATTATTACATATGAATTGTCGAAATATGTCCGCACATAATTTCCAAACGATTGAACCAAATTGAATAATTCTTTTTACGTTGTGATCCTTATTGTTTGGACAAGGTTTTTATAAATTTACCGGTGAGCTCTAGCATTATTAAATTTGAATAAAATGAATTACCAAAGTTTATGTACGCTCATAACTTCCGAAATACTGTAACAAATTGGAAAATTCTTTTTTTGTTGTGTTCGTTATTGTTAGAGCAAAGTTTGTATTAAACTAATGGTGAGCTCTGGCATCATGAAATTTGTATTAAAATGAATCCCCGAAATGCATGTACGCTTATAACTTCCGAACGACTGCACCAAATTGGATAATTCTTTTTATGTAGTTATTGTTATTGTTAGGACAAGGTTTTTATATAACTAATTGCGAGAACTGGCATTATGAAATTTGTATAAAAATTAATCGCCGAAAAGTATGTACACGCATAACTTTCTAACGACTGCACTAAATCGGATAATTCTTTTTATGTTGTGTTGGTTATTGGCTGGTGAGCACTGTCATTAAGAAATTTGTACAAAAAATTTCAATAGGTGGCACGCGAGATGTTTGAAAACTAAATGTACCGGGAATGAATGTATGAAACGCGGGAGTTGTGGGAAGGGGAAACAGGGAGGGGGGAGGGCATTTCGGGAGGGGGTTTACGGGACGGAGATGGGGGGGGGCGATGTGAAGGGGGGGGAAGGGGGGGGGGGGTGGAGTGGAAATGCGAGAAGGGAAGAGGACGCGGGAGAGGAAGGGGGGGGGGATGGGGAACGGGACGAATGGGAAAGGACACGCAGGAAGATTTTTTTATTAAATGGCATAGTTACGCATGCCGGGTAACAGGTATCTTTTATATATGTAAAAATCAAAAAATGTTTGCATGTATGTATGTATGTCCGCTTAGCGTTGCTAAACCATTCATCCGATTGCGATAAAACTTTTGGGATTTGATGTGCGCATGCTTGCGATGGTTTCTGTATACAAAAGTGAGCTCTGGCATCATGAAATTACGCATTGCTAAACCGTTCATCCGATTGCGATGAAACCTTGGGGATTTGATGTGTACATGCCTACAATGGTGTCTATATACTAACGTATGGCAGGTTTTTGCTGCTAGGCCCTGCGGGCGGCTTTATGTTTATTTGTATGTTTAACCGCTAACCGTTGCTACACCATTCATCCGATTGCGATGAAAATTTGAGGATTTGATGTGTGCATGTCCCCGACGGTTTCTGTATGCAAAAGTGAGCTCTGGAATCATGAAATTACCCATTGCTTAACCGTTCATCCGATTGCGATGAAACTTTGGGGATTTGGTGTGTGCATGCCTACAATGGTGTCTATATACTAACGTATAGCAGGTTTTTGCTGCTAGCCCCTGCGGGCGGCTTTATATATATTTGCATGTCTAACTGCTAAGCGTTGCTAAAACATTCATCCGATTGCGATGAAACTTTGAGTTTTGAATTTTTCGCCTTATCCACATTCAAACGTCGTTTTTTTCTTCATATATTTAGTTAAACACCCGCTCCTCGCTTCATCCACGTTCACACGTCAAATCGCATAGTGTTTTAACCCGTTAGTTGCATTTGCAACAGGCATAAGCTAGTTATATAGTATTGCTTGGTTTTTCAAAAAACTCACTTTTTCCTTGATGCGAAAATCGACCTCACCGCCCCTCGCGTTTCACCAACCTCAAGGTTCACTTTGGCTCGAAGTCTAGAATTGTCCCTTCGGCTGACACGCGAGAATGGACATTAGCGCTCGCTATTTTGGAACGCTTCAAAGTTCACAATCCTTCGAAGAGTCGATTATTTTCCAGCCACTAGCTTTTGTTTCTTTTTTGTTAGGGGAAACATTTTTCATCGTTATCAATATGTTTGCCAAAACTTTACGGGAGACTTCTAGCGGTGCGGAATACAAGTATGGATTATTCACATTAGAAAAAATCAAATGTCTATCGAATACTGTTGTAGTTCTATTTTCATCCGTTCGAAATGGCAGCTTCGTCTGAATTTAAATAAATACGCTAGCTTCACGATTTTCACAAAAAAAATAGACTAGACAGGAAACTCACATAAAATTGAACTGATACATTTTAAGAGCGAAAAATTATTTAAATTTGCGGCGAAAACTGGAACTACTCATAAAATCACTCAATTCGGCTAGGTTATATTTCCCGCCGACAGGTTCGCCCCTTTAAAAACGTCGGATCGAGAAGGGAAGTAAAAAAAAGTTAGTTTCCCATACAAAACTGATTTTGCTAGGAATTTATTCTAATTAATTAAACGGCTTCGAGAAAGTTCTTCAGAAAAATTGACATTTTATAGGGGCATTACGGAATTAAAGATTGCGTTAAAAGTACACCTTCCGGCGGAGATGTTTTTTAATAAACATAAACAATACAAGTTTTAGAAACTTTTAAAACCAAAACATGTTTAGCTCCCCCTTGAAAATGTTTCACAATATTGCATTCAAATTCGACATTTTTCTGACATTTGCGAAAAATTCACTTTCATAGATAATGTTAATTGTTTGCAGCCTGTAAAATCGCTTATAAAATTCGGCAGATATTTAAATTTTCCCCAACTGTGCAACACTGAAAATGGAATGATATTCCAATTCTCAACATACCACCTCAAGTCCTCGGCAAGGCCAGGACAGCTTATTTGTATGGAATTTTTTTTAAAAACGATGCCTTTATTCGATTTTCAGGCCTGGTTTGAGGTGCTTTTTGACAATGTTTTCCGTTGGTCTTGCCAGCGTTGAAAAAATAATTTTAGAATATTGAGATGAACTAGGTAGGGACCCGATAAATTATATCTACGAGTATTTATTTATATTATTATTACATATGAATTGTCGAAATATGTCCGCACATAACTTCCAAACGATTGAACCAAATTGAATAATTCTTTTTACGTTGTGATCCTTATTGTTTGGACAAGGTTTTTATAAATTTACCGGTGAGCTCTAGCATTATTAAATTTGAATAAAATGAATTACCGAAGTTTATGTACGCTCATAACTTCCGAAATACTGTAACAAATTGGAAAATTCTTTTTTTGTTGTGTTCGTTATTGTTGGGGCAAAGTTTGTATTAAACTAATGGTGAGCTCTGGCATCATGAAATTTGTATTAAAATGAATCCCCGAAATGCATGTACGCTTATAACTTCTGAACGACTGCACCAAATTGGATAATTCTTTTTATGTAGTTATTGTTATTGTTAGGACAAGGTTTTTATATAACTAATTGCGAGAACTGGCATTATGAAATTTGTATAAAAATTAATCGCCGAAAAGTATGTACACGCATAACTTTCTAACGACTGCACTAAATCGGATAATTCTTTTTATGTTGTGTTGGTTATTGGCTGGTGAGCACTGTCATTAAGAAATTTGTACAAAAAATTTCAATAGGTGGCACGCGAGATGTTTGAAAACTAAATGTACCGGGAATGAATGTATGAAACGCGGGAGTTGTGGGAAGGGGAAACAGGGAGGGGGGAGGGGATTTCGGGAGGGGGTTTACGGGACGGAGATGGGGGGGGGTGATGTGAAGGGGGGGGAAGGGGGGGGGGGGGGTGGAGTGGAAATGCGAGAAGGGAAGAGGACGCGGGAGAGGAAGGGGGGGGGATGGGGAACGGGACGAATGGGAAAGGACACGCAGGAAGATTTTTTTATTAAATGGCATAGTTACGCATGCCGGGTAACAGGTATCTTTTATATATGTAAAAATCAAAAAATGTTTGCATGTATGTATGTATGTCCGCTTAGCGTTGCTAAACCATTCATCCGATTGCGATAAAACTTTTGGGATTTGATGTGCGCATGCTTGCGATGGTTTCTGTATACAAAAGTTATATTCATACGCTCGTAACGGCAGCCCGTGCCTCGGTACTGTCCTAGCGCTCGCGTTACCGTAACACTTTCATGACGGTAGAAGAATTATTAGTAACATTGAAAAATGAAGTTCAAAAAATCCAAACGATTAAAGACTCGAAAACCAAAACCAACATCGAAAAAATTATTGGTGATCTTGATAATGAAGTAAAATCTGATATATTAAAAATGCAACAACAAATAATTCAACTACAAGACAAACTAATTGAAAAAAACGACCAACTGGTGGGAAACATTGAAAAAATAATGAAAAACGCAACAATACCATCCTATGCCCAGGTATTATCAACAACTAAAGTTACTCCTCGAGAAGAAGAGAGATTCTCAATCATCATTTCGTCGACCAAAAATAATGCTAAAGCAGAAGAAATTGAAAAGATAATAAAAAAAGAAATAAATTTAAGCAACATAAAGATAGGAATAAATGGTTTGAGAAGAACAAAAGAAGAAAAAATAATAATATCATGCCCAAAAAAGGAATATGCAAATACTCTAACTGCCGAAATAAAAAAACTGAAAACCGAATTGGTGGTAAATGAAATTCAAAAGAAAAGACCAAAAATAATAATAAAAGGATTAAAATCAAATCTTACTGAAGACGAAATAGTTTGCGGAATAATTACCCAGAACGAAGGAATTGAAGATGTTTACAAGGAAAGTGAAGACAATAAAATCACATTAATAACGGAAATAAAAAATACAAACGTAAATGAACAACAGCGCCAATTCACTAGCTACATCTTGGAAACCAGTGGCAAAATGCGGAAAAGTCTTCTTGCACTCGGTAAACTAAATATACAGTTTCAACGAGTAAAAATTGAAGATTGCAGTCCATTAACTCAATGTTTTCATTGCTGTATGTTCATGCATACAGCTAAAAAGTGCCTACACCGAACCGGCCCTCCAATTTGCCCACACTGCATGGGCGACCACATCCTTTCAAAATGTCCGGGAAGAGAAACAATACCAGCGTGTGTAAACTGCACCAGACAAAATTCTAAATATGGAGAAAAAAACACCACGGACCACACAGCCAACAGTATTAAGTGCAACTATAGAAACAAAATGCTGAAAATTGCGAGGGATCGCATCGATTACGACTAATTATGCATATTATTAATTACAACCTAAATAATATCTACAATATTTCAAAAAAATATTTCCAAAAGCCCGCCCGCAAAGTGTTAACACGCAGTGATAATATACACACATATAATACGTACTATAATTGCAAATGTGAAGTGTATTCCCAGCGCCAACATTATTGTTATAATTATTACTACCTCAAAATGAACGAATTTATAATAAACGCAATAGATAACTCATATAAAATAGACGAAAGGATTTTAAACACGGTAAATAAAACAAACGATTTTAATGATATAAAACCTACAGTCAGCCTAATAATAATACACATGAACGTTAGATCTTTGGAAAAAAAATTCGAAGAATTTCTAATAACTATTAAACAATTAAATAGAATTGACTCTATAATATTATCAAAAACGCATTCATCGAATGAAATTAATTATAATATGCCGAGTTACTTGTACTACGCAACAAAATATATAATTAACAGAAATAACGGCGTTGCCATATTTATATCAAATATTTACGCTGTCACAAGTGTAATTGAAATAATGGTGAATATTGTCAATTTATTAAACTTAGAGATAAATTTAATAAATTATTCATTTAATATAATTATTATTTATCGGACACATTCTTCTGCTTTAACCACATACATAGAAGAACTAAAAAAAATATTACAATATCATAAAAACAAAAAAAAAACAAACAACTATGGATGACTTCGTAAACACGCAACTGGACAACTGCTTCAAAATCAGTGAATTCAATAGTCAAAGTGCAAAAGAGTGCAACGAAATCATCACTGACAAATTCTCTGGTATACAAATACTCCATCTTAACATCCGCAGCCTTCAAAAAAACATAGAAGAATTTATACTCAATATAAATAATCTTAATGTAAAGCCGGATGTTATAGTATTAACTGAAACATACACAAACAGTGACTCACCACATTATAATTTAAGTGATTATATCTACATGCAAACAAACACAAACATAAATAAAAACAGTGGCATTGCGATATTCGTAAGTAAGAAATATAATATTGTTACACATTTAGAACACAACTTGGATTCATCAAACTGCATAGAAATCCATCTTAACCACAACAAAATCAATTATTATTTGTTAGCAATCTATAGAACGCATGAATCGAACGCTTATTTATTTATCGAACAAATACGAAATATAATATCAAATTTAAAAAACAAAACTTGCATAATAACAGGGGATTTTAATATCAATATTAACAAAAATATAGACAATAGAATTAAACATGAATATTTGAACTGTATGACTGAAAACAACTTTAAATCGTGTATAAATGAAAATACGCGCGAAATTCAAGGTCAGAAACCATCTTGCCTAGATCATTTTTGGACGAATA
Organism: Limnephilus lunatus; assembly: GCA_917563855.2. Taxonomy (NCBI): domain Eukaryota; kingdom Metazoa; phylum Arthropoda; class Insecta; order Trichoptera; family Limnephilidae; genus Limnephilus; species Limnephilus lunatus. The sequence continues at coordinate 9,660,483 of OU830602.1, read as the reverse complement.
TTAACATAAAAGATCTTCATAAAATAAAAACCATTGTCTGGAAAAATAACATCACCGATCATCATACGTGTATATTTTTGTACGAGGAAGAAAAAACAATACAAACAAAAAATAAATCACTAAAAAAATCATATACCAAAATAAATCTGCAAAAATTAATTGAAAACTTGAAAACGGAACATTGGCAACCTGTAATCAACTGCGAAGAAGTTGAAATATGCTCAAAGTACTTTGAAAATATTTTATCCAAACATGTAGAAAACTCAAAAACAGATATTCCATATCGTAAATTAGATAAAAATAAATACTTAAAACCATGGATCACACCGGGTTTATTAAATTCAATCAAAGAAAAAGGTAAGCTTTACAAAAAAACAATAAAATTCCCAAACGACAAAAAAATAGAATTTAATTATAAAAAATATAAAAATAAATTGACACGCTTAATAAAAATTAGTAAAGATGAATATTACAAACATAAAATAATAAGTTCTGAAAACAATCCAAAAATAATCTGGCAAGCAATTAACTGTGCAATAGATAACAATAAACAAAAACATTCAATCAAGGTAATTGTAGACGAAAATGACGTTAAAATAAATGCAGAGGAAAACCCTAAAAAATGCGCGGATATATTCAACTCCTTCTTCGCGAAAGTTGGACAAAACCTCGCTAAAAAAATTAATGTAACAAAGGGAGCGACAACTCAACAAATTATCGAAGATATACACAGTGTAAACTCACTGTCCCATTTTAAAATGATCAAGGAAGTAGATATTCTTAACATTATTGATAATATGAAAGGAGGGTCGTCACCAGGTTTTGACAACATAACTGTAAATATGTTAAAATCTATTAAAAGCCACGTGATAAAACCATTAACTCACCTAATTAATTTAAGTTTAAAAAATGGAATATTTCCGACTAATTATAAGAGGACAATTATCTCACCTATATTCAAAAGTGGAAACGCACAAAATGTAACTAACTATCGACCAATTTCCCTCATTTCAAATATTGGAAAAATATTTGAAAAAATCGTAAAATCTCAACTAATGGAATTTATTGAAAATAACAAAATACTTCACGACAATCAATACGGATTCCGAAAAGCGCGCAGCACACAAGACGCGATTGCAAATGTCACATCACGCATATATAAAAACCTTGATATGAGCAATAAATGTATAGGTATTTTTATAGATCTGAGAAAAGCGTTTGACAGCATATCCCATAAAAAACTTATGAAAAAATTAGATAATTTGAACATTAATGAAAACGTAGCAAATTGGATAAAAAGCTACCTAAAAAATCGCCCTCAATGTGTCAAAATAAATAACATTTATAGCGACGAAGAGACATCTGAATATGGAATTCCACAAGGTACTGTGCTAGGTCCTATATTATTCATCTTATATGTAAACGGTATATTCTCACAGCCACTTCATGGTAGTATAACCTCTTATGCCGACGATACAGTACTTATTGAAAGTGGAATCACATGGCAAGTTGTAAAACAAAAAGCAACAGAAGACATAAACATACTTAAACACTGGTTTGATATAAATCTACTATCTCTTAATAGTGAAAAAACTCACGTTATACCATTTGCAATAAAATCAAAGGACGTTCCGGTAAATTTTGATATAATTATACATGATAATTCTAAAGATCACAAAAAAAATAACTGTAAAATAAACTGTTCCACATTAAAAATTTCGAATAAAATCAAATACTTAGGAATAACAATAGACAAAAACCTGAACTGGAAAGATCAAATCAACCTTACCGTTAACAAAATAAGGAAATTAATTTACATATTTTTAAAAATCCGAAACTTTCTCTCATTAGAAAATCTAACATCAGTCTACCATGCTATAGTACAGTTAAATCTCCAATACTCTGTAGTAAGCTGGGGAGCTGCATACAAAACAAATCTACTCCCTGTTGAAATTGTGCAACGTCTAATTATAAAAATTATCTTGAAAAAACGAAGAGATTATCCAACTCACCTTATTTTTGAAGAATTTAAAGTATTAAAATTTAATGATCTAGTTCGAAAAAATATAATAATCCAAATAATAAAAGAAAAACAAAATCATAGCTTTTTAATTGAAAGTCGTACTCGTCAAAAGCATATATTTCCAACACAAAAATGTAACACCTCATTTGCACAACATCATTACACATATCTAGGAAAAAAATACTTCAATAGCCTACCTGAAAAAATAAGAACAATCGAAGACGATAAATGCCTATTAAAAGAAATTAAAGAGCAATTTAAAGTAAAAATAACAAATTGATAAAATTTATCATCATAAATTATATAACTTGTAAATTTGTTTTTTTTAAGTATCTACCACAATTAAATCAAAAGATTCAAAATATATTTTGTAAATATATTTTAAATATTTTTTCATCCCGATACTCGTCCCTCTTCTAATCACAAGCGTCTGCTTCTATAGAAGAGAAATATCATACAAAATAAAAAATAAAAAAATCAGTGAAAATTTATTATATAGTTTATTTGTATCAAAAAAAGATTATTTTGAAATATAAATATTATATTTTATATGTTATTTTTGCTGTATAAATAATGTATCTTCTGTAATGAATAAATGAAAAAAAAAAAAAAAAAAAAAAAAAAAAAAAAAAGTGAGCTCTGGCATCATGAAATTACGCATTGCTAAACCGTTCATCCGATTGCGATGAAACCTTGGGGATTTGATGTGTACATGCCTAGAATGGTGTCTATATACTAACGTATGGCAGGTTTTTGCTGCTAGGCCCTGCGGGCGGCTTTATGTTTATTTGTATGTTTAACCGCTAACCGTTGCTACACCATTCATCCGATTGCGATGAAAATTTGAGGATTTGATGTGTGCATGTCCCCGACGGTTTCTGTATGCAAAAGTGAGCTCTGGAATCATGAAATTACCCATTGCTTAACCGTTCATCCGATTGCGATGAAACTTTGGGGATTTGGTGTGTGCATGCCTACAATGGTGTCTATATACTAACGTATAGCAGGTTTTTGCTGCTAGCCCCTGCGGGTGGCTTTATATATATTTGCATGTCTAACCGCTAAGCGTTGCTAAAACATTCATCCGATTGCGATGAAACTTTGAGTTTTGAATTTTTCGCCTTATCCACATTCAAACGTCGTTTTTTTCTTCATATATTTAGTTAAACACCCGCTCCTCGCTTCATCCACGTTCACACGTCAAATCGCATAGTGTTTTAACCCGTTAGTTGCATTTGCAACAGGCATAAGCTAGTTATATAGTATTGTTTGGTTTTTCAAAAAACTCACTTTTTCCTTGATGCGAAAATCGACCTCACCGCCCCTCGCGTTTCACCAACCTCAAGGTTCTCTTTGGCTCGAAGTCTAGAATTGTCCCTTCGGCTGACACGCGAGAATGGACATTAGCGCTCGCTATTTTGGAACGCTTCAAAGTTCACAATCCTTCGAAGAGTCGATTATTTTCCAGCCACTAGCTTTTGTTTCTTTTTTGTTAGGGGAAACATTTTTCATCGTTATCAATATGTTTGCCAAAACTTTACGGGAGACTTCTAGCGGTGCGGAATACAAGTATGGATTATTCACATTAGAAAAAATCAAATGTCTATCGAATACTGTTGTAGTTCTATTTTCATCCGTTCGAAATGGCAGCTTCGTCTGAATTTAAATAAATACGCTAGCTTCACGATTTTTACAAAAAAAATAGACTAGACAGGAAACTCACATAAAATTGAACTGATACATTTTAAGAGCGAAAAATAATATAAATTTGCGGCGAAAACTGGAACTACTCATAAAATCACTCAATTCGGCTAGGTTATATTTCCCGCCGACAGGTTCGCCCCTTTAAAAACGTCGGATCGAGAAGGGAAGTAAAAAAAAGTTAGTTTCCCATACAAAACTGATTTTGCTAGGAATTTATTCTAATTAATTAAACGGCTTCGAGAAAGTTCTTGAGGAAAATTGACATTTTATAGGGGCATTACGGAATTAAAGATTGCATTAAAAGTACACCTTCCGGCGGAGATGTTTTTTAATAAACATAAACAATACAAGTTTTAGAAACTTTTAAAACCAAAACATGTTTATCTTCCCCTTGAATATGTTTCACAATATTGCATTCAAAATCAACATTTTTTTGACATTTTCCAAATATTCACTTTCATAGATAATGTTAATTGTTTGCAGCCTGTAAAATCGCTTATAAAATTCGGCAGATATTTAAATTTTCCCCAACTGTGCAACACTGAAAATGGAATGATATTCCAACTCTCAACATACCACCTCAAGCCCTCGGCAAGGCCAGGACAGCTTATTTGTATGGAATTTTTTTTAAAAACGATGCCTTTATTCGATTTTCAGGCCTGGTTTGAGGTGCTTTTTGACAATGTTTTCCGTTGGTCTTGCCAGCATTGAAAAAATAATTTTAGAATATTGAGATGAACTAGGTAGGGACCCGATAAATTATATCTACGAGTATTTATTTATATTATTATTACATATGAATTGTCGAAATATGTCCGCACATAATTTCCAAACGATTGAACCAAATTGAATAATTCTTTTTACGTTGTGATCCTTATTGTTTGGACAAGGTTTTTATAAATTTACCGGTGAGCTCTAGCATTATTAAATTTGAATAAAATGAATTACCAAAGTTTATGTACGCTCATAACTTCCGAAATACTGTAACAAATTGGAAAATTCTTTTTTTGTTGTGTTCGTTATTGTTAGGGCAAAGTTTGTATTAAACTAATGGTGAGCTCTGGCATCATGAAATTTGTATTAAAATGAATCCCCGAAATGCATGTACGCTTATAACTTCCGAACGACTGCACCAAATTGGATAATTCTTTTTATGTAGTTATTGTTATTGTTAGGACAAGGTTTTTATATAACTAATTGCGAGAACTGGCATTATGAAATTTGTATAAAAATTAATCGCCGAAAAGTATGTACACGCATAACTTTCTAACGACTGCACTAAATCGGATAATTCTTTTTATGTTGTGTTGGTTATTGGCTGGTGAGCACTGTCATTAAGAAATTTGTACAAAAAATTTCAATAGGTGGCACGCGAGATGTTTGAAAACTAAATGTACCGGGAATGAATGTATGAAACGCGGGAGTTGTGGGAAGGGGAAACAGGGAGGGGGGAGGGCATTTCGGGAGGGGGTTTACGGGACGGAGATGGGGGGGGGCGATGTGAAGGGGGGGGAAGGGGGGGGGGGTGGAGTGGAAATGCGAGAAGGGAAGAGGACGCGGGAGAGGAAGGGGGGGGGGATGGGGAACGGGACGAATGGGAAAGGACACGCAGGAAGATTTTTTTATTAAATGGCATAGTTACGCATGCCGGGTAACAGGTATCTTTTATATATGTAAAAATCAAAAAATGTTTGCATGTATGTATGTATGTCCGCTTAGCGTTGCTAAACCATTCATCCGATTGCGATAAAACTTTTGGGATTTGATGTGCGCATGCTTGCGATGGTTTCTGTATACAAAAGTGAGCTCTGGCATCATGAAATTACGCATTGCTAAACCGTTCATCCGATTGCGATGAAACCTTGGGGATTTGATGTGTACATGCCTACAATGGTGTCTATATACTAACGTATGGCAGGTTTTTGCTGCTAGGCCCTGCGGGCGGCTTTATGTTTATTTGTATGTTTAACCGCTAACCGTTGCTACACCATTCATCCGATTGCGATGAAAATTTGAGGATTTGATGTGTGCATGTCCCCGACGGTTTCTGTATGCAAAAGTGAGCTCTGGAATCATGAAATTACCCATTGCTTAACCGTTCATCCGATTGCGATGAAACTTTGGGGATTTGGTGTGTGCATGCCTACAATGGTGTCTATATACTAACGTATAGCAGGTTTTTGCTGCTAGCCCCTGCGGGCGGCTTTATATATATTTGCATGTCTAACTGCTAAGCGTTGCTAAAACATTCATCCGATTGCGATGAAACTTTGAGTTTTGAATTTTTCGCCTTATCCACATTCAAACGTCGTTTTTTTCTTCATATATTTAGTTAAACACCCGCTCCTCGCTTCATCCACGTTCACACGTCAAATCGCATAGTGTTTTAACCCGTTAGTTGCATTTGCAACAGGCATAAGCTAGTTATATAGTATTGCTTGGTTTTTCAAAAAACTCACTTTTTCCTTGATGCGAAAATCGACCTCACCGCCCCTCGCGTTTCACCAACCTCAAGGTTCACTTTGGCTCGAAGTCTAGAATTGTCCCTTCGGCTGACACGCGAGAATGGACATTAGCGCTCGCTATTTTGGAACGCTTCAAAGTTCACAATCCTTCGAAGAGTCGATTATTTTCCAGCCACTAGCTTTTGTTTCTTTTTTGTTAGGGGAAACATTTTTCATCGTTATCAATATGTTTGCCAAAACTTTACGGGAGACTTCTAGCGGTGCGGAATACAAGTATGGATTATTCACATTAGAAAAAATCAAATGTCTATCGAATACTGTTGTAGTTCTATTTTCATCCGTTCGAAATGGCAGCTTCGTCTGAATTTAAATAAATACGCTAGCTTCACGATTTTCACAAAAAAAATAGACTAGACAGGAAACTCACATAAAATTGAACTGATACATTTTAAGAGCGAAAAATTATTTAAATTTGCGGCGAAAACTGGAACTACTCATAAAATCACTCAATTCGGCTAGGTTATATTTCCCGCCGACAGGTTCGCCCCTTTAAAAACGTCGGATCGAGAAGGGAAGTAAAAAAAAGTTAGTTTCCCGTACAAAACTGATTTTGCTAGGAATTTATTCTAATTAATTAAACGGCTTCGAGAAAGTTCTTTAGAAAAATTGACATTTTATAGGGGCATTACGGAAATAAAGATTGCGTTAAAAGTACACCTTCCGGCGGAGATGTTTTTTAATAAACATAAACAATACAAGTTTTAGAAACTTTTAAAACCAAAACATGTTTAGCTTCCCCTTGAAAATGTTTCACAATATTGCATTCAAATTCGACATTTTTCTGACATTTGCGAAAAATTCGCTTTCATCGATAAATGCAAATCGTTTGCAGCCTGTAAAATCGGCTGGTATATTAAAATTTTATAATTTTTCTCGAACTTTGCAACACTGAAGATGGAGTCGTGATGGCGTTAAAATCCACTACCACCTTAAAAAAAAGCAGACCCCGCCCTAATAGGTTTTGTATGAAGAATTTTTTTTTTTAATGGCGGATTTCAATTTGTGTGATTCGGCAGGGCCTTAATTTAAGCAGGAATTGTGCAAATTTGTGCATCGGTCTTGCCTGTTTAAAAAATATAATTATGGAATATTATCTGTCTGTGTATGATATATTAGGTAAGTACCTAATACAAAAGCGCTAGATTTACCCGCGCTTCAACAGCAAATTGAAATGTCAAAAGAAAACGGATCTCTCAGCGGTTTGGGTTGTTGTTTTTCGGGAAACGGCATTGCGGCCGGAAAAACGATTCCGGCTTGAATGTTTTTGAAAAATTCGGTACCCGAAAACATTTCGCGTCTTTTGATACCAATATGAGGTGTCTGTCCCATGTAAAAAAGTTCAGGGTCGCCGAAAAACCTATAAAATTTTCCAAAAAAAACAAGAAAATTGGTGTCCATAGATTCACTTCAGTAGGGTGGATATTTACCGGCCAGTACATTGAAATGTTATTAATTCAGGGTAGGTACCTACTTATCTCGGTAGTATTGCAAATATGATGAGAAAAGCAAAAACATTGCCGGAATTTTGTAAGGAAATGCGCCGGTACCTGCCGGAATGGGTAGTTGGACAATTATTTAGGTTTAAATGCAATTTAATTTACTAAGGTAATGTTGTTTCACCGATACTGAATAATTTAACAATTTTTTAAAGTTCATTTTCACTTTCTGTGTAAGTTCTGTTTTTTTATCAGTAAATGCCAGTTGCATCATTAAACTGAAATAATTACAGAACTTGAATAGAATTCGAACCGAACTTTTACAGAACGTTAAAATTGACTTGAAAAATTGAAGAATTTTTAATTTCGTTAAACAACCCAGCCTAAATATGAGTTCTTTTTTACGTATGTATGCAAGTACCTATACTCAGAATATAAGTAGGTTCCTACCTGCACACAAACACTCGATATCATCCGACGATATTGCATAAGTATTAGTTTTCTAATTTTACAATGAAATTACTCGAAGTTGAACGGGATATTTTTTAAGTATTAAATTAATATAGCGCTTATTTTTAAGCAGTAAAACTACTGGTGAGTTCTGGAATTATAAAATTTGTATGAAAATGTACGTATGCTCATAACTTCTGAAGGACTGCAACAAATTGAAAAATTCTTTTTTTGTTGTGTTCGTTATTGTTAGTTCAAGGTTTGTATAAAACTACTGGTGAGTTCTGGCTTGACGAAATTTGTAAAAAAAAATTGAATAGGTGGCGCGCGAGCTGTTTGAAAACTTAATGTACCGGGAATTAGTGAATGTAATGAGGCAGGGGGGGGTGGAAAAAGGCAGGAACCTGGGAGGGGGGAGGGGAACTCGGGAGGGGGTTTACGAGACGGAGAAGCGTAGGAGTGAAGTGGGGGAAAGGGGAAGCGGACGCTGGTGAGGAAAATGGGGGGGGGGGGGAAGGGGATTGGAACAAATGAGAAAAGACACGCAGGTAGAAACATTTTCTTTATTAAATGGTATAGCAACGCATGCCGGATACCAGCTATCTTCTATATGTATAAAAATCAAAAAAATATTTGCAAGTAAGTATGTATGTATGTCCGCTATGCGTTGCTAAACCATTTATCCGATTGCGATGAAACTTTGGGGATTTGATGTGCGCATGCCCGCGATGGTTTCTGCATACAATGGTGAGGTCTGGCATAATGAAATTACGCATTGTTGAACCGTTCATCCGATTGCGATGAAAATTTGGGGATTTGATGTGTGCATGCCTAAAATGATGTCTATAACTAACGTATGACATGTTTTTGCTGCTAGGCCCTGCGGCCGGCTTTATATGTATTTGTATGTTTAACCGCTAAGCGTTGCTAAACCTTTCATCCGATTGCGATGAAAATTTGAAGATTTGATGTGTGCATACCCACGACGGTTTTTGTATACAAAAGTGAGCTCTGGCATCATGAAATTACGCATTGCTAAACCATTCATACGATTGCGATGAAACTTTGGGGATTTGATGTATGCATGTCTACAATGGTGTTTATTTACTAACGTATGGCAGGTTTTTGCTGCTAGGTCCTGCGGGCGGCTTTATACATAGTTTTGTGTTTAACCGCTAAGCGTTGCTAAACCATTCATCCGATTGCGATGAAAATTTGTAGATTTAATGTGTGCATGCCCACGACGGTTTCTGTATACAAAAGTGAGCTCTGGCATTTTGAAATTACGCATTGCTAAACCGTTCATCCGATTGCGATGAAACTTTGGGGATTTGATGTGTGCATGCCTACAATGGTGTCTATATACTAACGTATGGCAGGTTTTTGCTGCTAGGCCCTGTGGGCGGCTTTATATATATTTGTATGTTTAACCGTAGGTACCTACCCGCTTACTATGAAATATATTTTTTTTCTGTTAGTAAGTAAGTCAAATTAGTTTTAACCCGTTAGTTGCATTTGCAATGGGCATAAGCTAGTTATATAGTATTGTTTGGTTTTTCAAAAAACTCACTTTTCGCTTGACGGGAAAATCGACCGCACCGCCCCTCGCGTTTCACCAACCTCAAGGTTCACTTTGGCTTGGCGACGCAAAAACGCCGCTGGCACGCCAAAACGACCTCTCCGGTCCTCGAGTTTCGCACACCTCAAGGTTCAATTTTGTTCGAAGGAAATTGTCCCAACGGCTGACACGCGAGAATGGACATTAGCGCTCGCTATTTTGGAACGCTTCAAAGTTCACAATCCTTCGAAGAGTCGATTATTTTCCAGCCACTAGCAGTTGTTTTTTTTTTGATAGGGGAAACATTTTTCATCGTTATCAATATGTTTGCCAAAACTTTACGGGAGACTTCTAGCGGTGCGGAATACAAGTATGGATTATTCACATTAGAAAAAATCAAATGTCTATCGAATACTGTTGTAGTTCTATTTTCATCCGTTCGAAATGGCAGCTTCGTCTGAATTTAAATAAATACGCTAGCTTCACGATTTTCACAAAAAAATAGACTAGACAGGAAACTCACATAAAATTGAACTGACACATTTTAAGAGCGAAAATTATATAAATTTGCGGCGAAAACTGGAACTACTCATTAAATCAACCAATTCGGCTCAGTTATAGTTCCCGCCGACAGGTTCGCATTAAAAAAAAAACCACAAATTAGGCCTTAGTTTCGATGCAATGGAAAATACTAGAGAGAATGTTGAGACAGGTCAGTTATCCGAGATGTCAAAACAAAACGGATCTCTCAGCGGTTTGGGTTGTTGTTTTTCGGGAAACGGCATTGCAGCCGAAAAAACGATCCCCGGTTAGATGTTTTTGAAAAATTCGGTACCCGGCAATATAAGGCCACTTTTAAAACCAAAATTTTGTGTCCGTTCCATGTAAAAAATTTCAGGGTCGCCGAAAAACCTATAAAATTTTCCAAAAAAAAACAAGAAAATTAATGTCCATAGATTCACTTCAGTAGGGTGGATATTTACCGGCCAGTAGGTACAAATTGAAATGTTATTAATTCAGGGTAGGTACCTACTTATCTCGGTAGTATTGCAAATATGATGAAAAAAGCAAAACCATTGACGGAATTTTGTTAGGAGATGCGCCGGTACCTACCGGAATGGGTAGTTAGACAATTACTTAGGTTTCTTGATGCAATTTAATTTACTAAGGTAATGTTATTTCCACGATACTGAATAATTTAACAATTTTTTAAAGTTCATTTTCACGTTCTGTGTAAGTTCTGTTTTTTTATCAGTAAATGCCAGTTGCATCATAAAACTGAAATAATTATAGAACTTGAATAGAATTCGAACCGAACTTTTACAGAACGTTAAAATTGAAGAATTTTTAATTTTGTTAAACAACCCAGCCTAAATATGTGTTTTTTTAACTCACTCTTTTTTCACTCGGAATTTAGGTAGGTACCCATCTGCACATAACAACTCGATATCATCCAACTATATTGCATACGTATTAGTTTTCTAATTTTACAATAAAATTATTCGAAGTTGAACGGAATATTTTTTTAAAAGTATTAAATACATATAGCGCTTTATTTTAAGCAGTAAAACTACTGGTGAGTTCTGGCATTATAAAATTTGTATGAAAATGTACGTACGCTCATAACTTCCGAACGACTGCAACAAATTGAAAAATTCTTTTTGTGTTGTGTTCGTTATTGTTAGTACAAGGTTTGTATAAAATTACTGGTGAGTTCTGGCATTACGAAATTTGTAAAAAAAAAAATTATAGGTGGCGCGCGAACTGTTTGAAAAATAAATTTACCGGGAATTAGTGTATGTAATGCGGCAGGTGGGGGGAAGTGGAAACAGGAAGGGGGGGAGGGGGACCTGGGAGGGGGGAGGGGAACTCGGGAGGGGGTTTACGATACGGAGAAGCCTAGGAGTGAAGTGGGGTGAGGGAGGCGGAGTGGAAAGGGGAAGAGGACGCTGGTGAGGAAGGGGGGGGGGGGGGAAGGGGATCGGAACAAATGAGAAAGGATACGCAGGTAGAAACATTTTCTTCATTAAATGGTATAGCAACGCATGCCGGGTACCAGCTATCTTCTATATATATAAAAATCAAAAAAATGTTTGCATGTATGCATGTCCGCTATGCGTTGCTAAACCATTAATCCGATTGCGATGAAACATTGGGAATTTGATGTGCGCATGACTGCTATGGTTCCTGTATACAATAGTGAGCTCTGGCAACACGAAATTACGCATTGCTCAACCGTTCATCCGATTGTGATGAAATTTTGGGGATTTGATGTGTGCATTTCTACAATGGTGTTTATATACTAACGTAAAGCAGGTTTTTGCTGCTAGGTCCTGCGGACGGCTTTATCCACGGTTGTATGTTTAACCGCTAAGCGTTTCTAAACCATTCATCCGATTGCGATGAAAATTTGAGAATTTGATGTGTGCATGCCCACGACGGTTTCTGTATACAAAAGTGAGCTCTGGCATCATGAAATTACGCATTGCTAAACCATTCATCCGATTGCGATGAAAATTTGGGGATTTGACGTGTGCATGTCTACAATGGTGTTTATTTACTAACGTATGGCAGGTTTTTGCTGCTAGGTCCTGCGGGCGGCTTTATACATAGTTGTGTGTTTAACCGCTAAGCGTTGCTAAACCATTCATTCGATTGCGATGAAAATTTGTAGATTTGATGTGTGAATGCCCACGACAATTTCTGTATACAAAAGTGAGCTCTGGCATCATGAAATTACGCATTGCTAAACCGTTCATGCGATTGCGATGAAACTTTGGGGATTTGATGTGTGCATTTCTACAATGGTGTTTATATACTAACGTATAGCAGATTTTTGCTGCTAGGCCCTGTGGGCGGCTTTATATATATTTGTATGTTTAACCGTAGGTACCTACCCGCTTACTTTGATTTTTTTTTTCTGTTAGTTAGTAAGTCAAGTTAGTTTTAACCCGTTAGTTGCATTTGCAATGGGCATAAGCTAGTATATAGTAATACATCTAAAAGAAACATGAAACAAAACATGGAAAAATATGGAAAATAGGATAAAAATGGTAATTCGTAGAATTGAGAAATAAAATCGACAAAAATGACGGAAAATAATCAGGCATTAATAGCTTAGTAGTTAAGAGCATCATCCCGGTAAGACAGCGATCCTGAGTTCGAACCCTAGTTGCGACCGTAACATTTTTTTTAAATTTTATATTTCTTGTTTTATTTCATGTTTTGTTAATAAAAGAAGGCCAATAGAACGGTAATAAAAAGGTAATAAAACATTAAGTGTTGTATGTAAGAAAGAATATGAAAAAAAGGTTTGAATTACTTACAGGTTACAAGTAAGGGTTTATCTAGTATCTAGGGAATTTTATCAGCATATCATGTTATACAGCAAAAATATATTTCGGAGGCTTTACATAATATAAAGTAAATACCTACCCTCTCACTCAAACAACCCGGTCAGAATAAACATTCGTCAAACACGCATCCCCTCACAGCTCTCAAGTGGGAACGTATTTCCATACTAGGGATGTGACGGGGCATATTTTCCGATTTTCCAGAACAATGGAATCTACATTCCTACTTTCATAATATGCTACTGCGTAGCATTCCGACTCGTTTACTTTTTTTTATATTCAAAATGACATACTCATCTCAACAGAAAATCTTATAAAACAGGAATTAGCCAATGAATTAGTATTATGGTTCCCCGCGTTTTTATCTTACGACAAAATATCCCCCGACAATATATCCCCGACAAAATATTCTACGGACAAAACATCAGCGACCAAATATCTACTTAAATCTAAACTAACCTAACAAAAAAAATTGGACAAAAATAATACAAACATCCTGTGAAGACAATAAATTATTGTTCAAAAATAGTTAAAAGAAAGAATTCAAAGTAGTGGAGATACATTTTGTCCTTGGGATGTTATGGCGAGGGATGTTTTGTCGGAGGATATTTTGTCGAGTATATTTTGTCGGGGGATGAAAAAGCGCATAACGGAGCATTATAAATGATGAAGCAGTACGTACCGAAAGATTTTAATCAGCGATTCCGGGGTATATTTGGAGTAAAAAATTTGGACGTCAATTTGTCGAATGATATATTTTTTAAAATTAAAAACAATAAAAATATTTTTCCAATATAAATCGTAACTAGTAGTAGTCGGGTATAGTCTAGCCGGTCTAGCGGGTCACTAGATAAGCACTCCGTCTCATTCCAGTAGCACAGTAATAAGCATCGTGCGTATCACCTGATTTTGTACCGACATGTAGTAGTATGATCAGTAACGGCGTGTGTTTGATTTTTTTTTTATTTTTCATAAAAAATATATATTATCAGACAGCAAAATGACATTTACTTTTGTACTCCAAATTGCTGATTAAAATCCTCCGGATAAATGCTGTTACGCCCTTTATAAGCATAGATTATACACAAGCCAAAGATGTGTTCATTCTTAGTATGGCTTATATCACCACGAATTAGGTACAAGCCATAAAAATCGCTTAGCAAACGGAGTCTAGAAACGGTCGATTTTAGCGTAAAATTGTTTTTTATTTATTTTGTGAGTAATTTTATCACAGAGAAAAAAGTTAATCAAAGAATTCTATCACAGATTATAATGTGTGTTCTTAAGTTTTTTTATTAAATGCGTTCATAAATTTTTGATCATAAAATACATTTTTTAGTAGTTTACCCTTTCATTTTTTTAATAAAATAATCATAAATTTTATTTTAATTCTACACCAATGAAACGATAGTAAAGCTTCAATTTATGTATTCAAAGCATTTTTTTTTTTGTTGAAAACGATTATTTCACATTAAGCTTCGCCATAACATTCGTATTATCTATAGTAGCGACGCCCTCGACTACACAGATAAGTTTGTAAACCTGTAATTAGATTACAATCATTTTTCAAAAAAATATGCCAGTATTTACTTATCCAGTGTCGCCCAAGTTGCAACGCTACTGGTGAAGTAATGAAAAATGATGTCCGTCTTATTTTTGGTATGTTAACTGGATATTTCAAAGCTTTATCAGCATGAGTGAAATCTAAATCTGTGATCTGTATAATTTCATAACGCTGGAACTCACAAATCGAGAGATTTGGCTGTTTCATTTAAGAAATATTCTAATTTCAAAGCCCCACCTAAAACAACAAAACGCAACAGGAACAGACAGTTAATAACTTCAATTTGGGAGGCGAAAATGGGTACCGCCGCCCCGGGAACGTTTATTGGATAACCAACACCTCTGCCATAGGTCACCCCAAATTGTTCGCTACGTTTGGTGATTTAGCAGGGGTGCCCGGGTTCGTGGGGTGGGGTTTATCTAGGTCTTGGAGACGCATGACCCTAGATTCCTGCCCACCCCTTAAACCCTTTTCCTTCCCAGAACTCTCTTCACCTTCCTTTTCTTAAAAAAACCCCTCCACACAGCATCCCCAAAAATGAAATAGGCCCTGATGGAAATTATTTTTCTCAGGGCTTTCTGTGTGGAGCTCATGTAAAAAAAAACACCCGAAAAAATTTTCTCACACTAAAACTTGGGGGGGTTTAGCTGAAAACAGAATTTTTACACAATACCAGATTTTTTGCTGAATCTGTAAATACAGTAATTTTTCACGACGAAACGGTGTGTTTTTTATAAATAAAATTCGATATAAATTAAGCCACTGGCTGGCGCTTCGTATATCAAATAACGCCTCCCGTGACAGGCGTGTATTTAAAATTTAATAAAATATGCATGTGCTCACGACAGCCGTGATCAGGGGTAAATAAAAACCCCCAAAATGTGTTAAAGCAGGATTCCACCGGAGTAAAAAACAATGTTCATGAGGTTTTTGGCAGGGAGGGTATGGAAGAATTTTAGTGGGTTAAGAGAGACTGCTGCGCGGCCTCTTTCGTACAAAACTTAAATTTGGATTTGAGGCCAAAATACTTGACCAATCTGAATTATACTTTTTTTATATTCAAAAGGAATCATAAATATCTAGTGCTGATATGTGCTAGATACGTTTTTAGATTTTCACGGCTAAAAGTATTTTCGTAATTTGTTTTTGGGGTGTTATGCCGTGTTGCGCTACCTCCTTCTTTAGCCTAACCTTTTGGTTAAATTAGAAGGTAGCGTAACACGGCATAACTCCCCAAAAACAAATTACAAAAATGATATGTGCTACTTTATTATATGAGGCCGTTACAATTTCAATTTTTGATGATTTTAGAGTTTTGACATTTTTTGTGAATTAATAGAAAATGCCAAAAAAATTATCTTGCCCAAACCACGACTTAAATGTAATTTAATATAAAATAAAAAAAATAACAAATCTTTAATTTGTATATGACAAAATTGTGTTCTAGCGAAAATTAATCGTTAGTGATATACTCGTAAATGTAAGGCCATAATAATGCATTTTAAATAATTATTTTATATATAATTATATTTAAATAGTAATTCGAAAAAATATATTTAAAAAATAAAATAATTGGCAAAGTTACCTCTGAAATCGTGAAAAAATCAATTTGCTTAATGCAAAAATAAATAAAGTAGCACTTATCCGTACTACTGGTAGCATTTGCTATAATTTTTCATTAAAAAAATAATTATTCAGTTTTGTCATGTATGTTAGCCTTAAATTCAAATTAAAGTTTTAATTATGAAAAAGGCAGTCCAGTCTTTCCTCTTAAAACGCGGTATAGCAGAATATCAGTGAGGTACAAGAGAATTTCAGCTGGGAAGATCGGGGTCAGTCAGTGCAGGGGTACTATGGGGCGGCTTTGTGTACCGGGGTTGGTCGTGTCACAAGTGTTGAGTTAGGACGATCATGTTTTAGCCAGATAAACCAGTGTAAATGTTAAGGTTCAATGTGTTTTGTGTTATGGATATAATGCGCGGTCGAGGGAATACTGACATAAGTCAGATTTTTGCTGTTTTATATGAAATATTTTGTTTGTTTGACGGTGCGTTAATACCCCTTCCATAGTATATCGGTGGAGTAAATCTCGAGAGGTAAAAATAAAATTAGAATTTTTTTAATAATACACAAATGGAATACTCTCACAATTAATTGTCGTGGTGAGAGAAACAATACGTGTGATCAGATCAAATACTGAATAAGTAGCTATCTAAATCAAACATAACTCCCGCAACGGCCTCCGTGGTTAAGTTGAGGTTACGATCCTTGACTACAAATCCGGAAGTCCTGTGTTAAAATCCCGGCGTGTGAAAGTAAATTTTATACTAATAATTTGAATTAGAATAAGTAAACAATAATAATCTAAACGAAAATATGAAAGAGACCCAGACACAGAAAAACAGAAAAAAGACAATGGTTGCAACTGGGACTAGAACCCAGACCTCTCCGTCTAACTAGAGAAAAAGGGTAGTTGCCCGTAACACGGAGAAAAATAATTAGTTGATAATAATGTTAATTCTAAAATTTGAAAATAAGAGATTGACCAATATGACGGTTTGACAGAAGGTGGCAATGGCGAAATTGGTTAACGCGCTCGTCCCGGTTAGACGGAGAGGTCTGGGTTCGAGTCCCAGTTGCGACCATTGTTTTTTTTTTTGGTTTTTTTGTGTCTTGTTCTCTTTCATATTTTCGTTTAGATTATTATTGTTGACTTATTCTAATATGATATATTTCACTGATGGGAATATTCAAAAAAGTAATAAAAAGAAAGTTTTTCGTATAAAAATCTAATAATTTGTTTTATTTCACAATTAACACATTTAATATGGTAAGTACCGATATTTAGGAATCATCATAGATAAATATCTGAGATGGGAAGAACACATTAACTCAACTGCCTCAAAAGTCAGAAAACTTACTCACCTTTTTATTACCATCAGAAATATTCTCTCTGTAAAAGACATGAAATCAATATACTATGCCATGTGTAATTCTTTACTTGAATATGCATCCCTAGGATGGGGTGGATGTGCCAAAACAATATTGGACTCCCTGGCTAAAGCACAGAAATCTTTACTAAGAGTCATCCTTAAAAAACCATTCAGGTACCCCAGTGATGCATTATTCACGGAATTTAAAGTTCTCGATGTTAGACAATTATATATTAGAAAGATTGTATTACATGCTCAAAAACGACGCCAGCACTACCCTTCCATTGACCACCTTCACGACACCCGACATTCAAGGAACAATCCAATAGTCCCAATAAAAACCACGACGTCCCTTGGACAACGTCAATTTTCGTACTTAGGACCTAAATTATTTAATATCATTCCTAATGCTTGGAAAACGAAAAGTACTAATGTTTTGCGCAAATTAATCAACGACTGGCTCCTTGATTTAGGGAGGGTCAAAAGCGAAGATATGTTGACCAAGAGATAGGCTTCTTATTATTACCATCTGGCTTGTATTTGCTTTATTTACTTTACCGGTTTTATTTACTTTACCGATTTTGTTTACTTTACCGGTTTTATCTTTTATCTTTTATCTTTTATCTTTTATCTTTTATCTTTTATCTTTTATCTTTTATCTTTTATCTTTTATCTTTTATCTTTTATCTTATATCTTTTATCTTTTATCTTTTATCTTTTATCTTTTATCTTTTATCTTTTATCTTTTATCTTTTATCTTTTATCTTTTATCTTTTATCTTTTATCTTTTATCTTTTATCTTTTATCTTTTATCTTTTATCTTTTATCTTTTATCTTTTATCTTTTATCTTTTATCTTTTATCTTTTATCTTTTATCTTTTATCTTTTATTTGTATTTGTTTTTGTTTTTAAGCGCTCTAGGGGAAAATATCTGAATTTGATGTTAAGATATCATTATTTGTCTTCTTTTTCTTATGAGTACAAAATTATATACTGTTAGGAATACATAATTAACACCTTTTCCTGCTATAAATAACATGTTATGTTAGTAAACAATGTAATATGAATTTAAATTTGTCAATTTGACTGGCCTAAAACAGGATCCATTCCTAGTTGGCTAGTCAAAGTTTCCACATATGTTTTATTGTTCAATTTTATGTGAAATAAAGTTATTATTATTATTATTATTATTATTTGATGCACGTTACAGAGTGGAAGATGCTTTTAGTATCACCCTGCCGAAGGACCACCGTGTAGAATATAAATATTGCTTAAAATAGCTTTTGCCGTGTTTGGTTTCCAGATCTGAATAGTTAGATACTTTCCCACCTTCTTCGTCTTCTTCAGTCGTCACCACCTCCAGACTCATAACATATCCCATTAGGGATACCATATTCTCACTGGCTCTCTCTAGACGGTTGAGAGCAGCTCAGACTGTTGTGTGGCACTAAAAAAAATGATATGTTAATACAAAAAGTCACTAATAAACTATCGTATTGTTTCATTGCAAGGGTTATGCAAGTAGCACAGACATAAGAAACAATAGACTGGTAGATAAGGGTGAGGGGAACAAACCATGTTGCGAGGAGCTGGAAGTAACGTGGGCATCACTAAATATATCCGAGAACTCGCATAAAATCTTAGTCTTAATAAAATCTTCTTCCGTATTACATGCCATCAAACTGTGGGAATCATAAAAGCGGCCAATGGCTGCTTTTAAGATCAACAAATGCACGGGTCCCATGCGTTTTGGCTTCAATTCCTCGGCTAACTGTTTTTTATTTTATTTATACACTAGCTGGGTTACCCGGCTTCGCTCAGGACAATAAGATAGTGTTCTGGAATGTTGCACAATGATGTTCCCGATTCCCTATTCCTGATCATTCCACGACATACTCCGCCGCTCCTTCCACAACTTTCTACAGCTCTATGGAACCTTCTAGAACTTTCCGGAAGACTGTTCTAGAAATTTCAAGAGGGCGAAACTTTCAGCCCTTATATCTTTAAAAGTACGCCCTTTAGGTAAAAACGGTTACCCTTATTCCCTAGGGGGGATAGAGATCTACCACACCATATAACTCCCTTGATCGAACCGAGACTCGTTTCTGAGTTTTTGCGAGCTGCACGTTTTTTTTTGGACTTTCTTTTATAATATATGCCACATTCAAATAAATAAAATGTTACTCCTTACATGTCCTTTCCCGTGCGTTCCCCTCCAGCGTTCCACTTCCACCTTCCCCACCACCGCTCTCCCGCTCCCCCGTCCCGCCAACCCCCCTGGCACTGCATTTCTTGACCCCTCTCCCGCCCGGCCCGTAACCGAAACTTTTTTCTAATACTAACAATTTTATACTCGTGATATCTTTATAATTAAATTTTCGAATTGAAAAATTCAAAAAGTTAAATAAAATTATTGAAGCTGTCTTGAATATGAAGTAATTTATTTTGATAAGGATTAAAACCAAGATACAAATAAAGAGCCTTTTCAAGCGGTGACATTTAAATTAAATTTTTAAAATAAAAGAATACTTATTGTGGCATAACCATAATAGTTAGACAAATGCTGTTGCGACTTTTTTGTAAATAATGATGTTTTCTATAAAGTCGTAGTACATTATTTTATTCTATCATCAAATACTCGTGATATCTTTATAATTAAATTTTCGAATTGAAAAATTCAAAAAGTTAAATAAAGGTATTGAAGCTGTCTTGAATATTAAGTAATTTATTTTTAACACCTCCTTTGAAAAGTCATTAAAAAAATGAATAAAATATATTTTTGGTTAAATAGGTTAAGTTAGGTTTTAGAGCAGATGGATGAGTTTGTGTATCTGTGTAGTATATTTACGAGAGAAGGGAAGGCTGATAGAGATATTGAAAGAAGGGTGAATGCTGGTAACTCCATTAATGGAGGACAGAATGCCGTGGCGCTAATAAAAAACTGTCAAAAAAAGCGAAGCTAGCAGTCTACAATGGAGTCCTGGTACGTACCCTGATGTATGGCAGTGAGGCATAGAACTGGCAAAAGAAGGATGAAAGTAAACTGAATGCTGTTGAAATGAGATACCTGAGGCGTATGTGTGGTAAAGCAATGTGTGATCGTATGAGAAATGTGGATATCCGCAAAGAATGTAAGCCTGATGTAAGCATTATGAGTAATATTAAGAAAGGGACCATCAGATGATTTGGGCATGTAGAGCATGAATGAAGAAAGTAGTGTATGAAGAATATACGACGCAAATGTGAATGGTAGAAAAAGTCGGGGACGCCCGAGGAAGACATGGTACGATCAAGTGAATCAGATGCTTGAGTCGGGCCATGTCAAAAGTCAGAATAATAGGAGAGAATGTATGAGACGATGTATGCCAAGACCGAATTGTTTGGCGGTCCGTCCTCTCTGTCTACCTCTGCGGGGAAACGGCTTGATGTTTAGTTAGTTAGTTACGTTATGGGATATTTTAGATTTTTTTTTCATTCATAGCTTTTAATGACTTTTCAAAGAGGTGTTTAGTTCACTTGATTCTGAGTTTTCATGGAACCTAATTATTTGTATTTTTTTATAAGTTAATCCTTTGTCTGTTATGTACATTAATAAACTAAAATAAAATAAAAATAGTTAGCCGAGGAACTGAACCCCGACGCATGAGTGTGCACCCATGCATTTGTTCACTCAGCTACTACTCGGTCAATTCACAGAGGATGCTTCGACTTCCCTGATGTAAGATTACTTTCATGCAGTGGACTTTGCGTTTGATTCCCATCCCAGCATCAAAATTAAATTACATTGGCGCAGCCTGGGTTGCATGAAAGTTTCTAATATCAAATTTCCTGTAAAGTGAATTGACTAACAAATAAATAAATGATATTAATATTCCTAATAACTTCGCACGTTAGACATTACAAGCAACTCCGAATTTTCCACATTCACGCAGAAATTGAGAGATTCCATGGCACTATAAACTACAACTTTACTCTTAACTTGGGTATCTTTTCCCGCGATGGGCGCGGTAAACAAAATAACGATGTGTAGAGTCCGCTGGGTAAACAGACCGCAGATAGGAGTATCTTCCATTCTGCGCCGCGGACCAAATAATTAATTCAAACCGCGCACCCGGCTCTAAGGAAATATTAGCACAGACAACGCAGACTTTGTTTATCTGTAGTTTAACGGTTGAGGGCTGTCGCGCGAACTTTAATGTCGCTCGTGGGTCATTCTTACCCCAGCGCGGCCTTGAGAAGTTATTACTTTCTCTAGATAAATAATACTGCGTAATATACAATAGGAAATAACTACTGCTACTTTTCATGAAGCCAACCATATTATGAATGGTACGATCAGTGTCGCTGTGGAGAAATCTTTTTTTTTTCAACGACAATGAAGATGTTTGTTCTGTAGTAACGATTAGTGTCGGTAATAGCGGTCAGTGTCGCTCAAGAACAAAGTGTCCTTGAAAAGTTATTGCAATGTATGGTGCGATCAGTGTCGCTTTGGAGAAAACTATTTTTTTTCAATGATACTGAAGATTTTTTTATCTGCAGTAACGATTATTGTCGCGCGAGGGTCATTTGAATACTAAAGCGGCCTTGAAAAGTTATTGTACTGCATGGTGCGATCAGTGTCGTTCAGGAGAAATTATTTTTTCTTTCAACGACAATGAAGATTTTTTGATCTGTAGTAACAGCTAGTGTCGCTCGAATTAACCCCAAAATGGCCTTGAAAAGTTATCGCACTGTATGGTGCGATCAGTGTCGCTGACGAGTAATCCATTTTTTCTTTCAACGACAATGAATATATTTTTATTTGGAATAACGGTTAGTTTCGCTCGAATTGACCAGAAGGTCCTCTTGAAAAGTTTTTGCACTCTATTCGCTGTTGAGAAATCCATTTTTTTTTTCAATGACAGTGAAGATTTTTGTTCTGTAAGTAAGTGTCGCTCGAGGATCATTTGGACCCCAAAGTGGCCTTGAAAAGTTATTGTACTGTATGGGACGATCAGTGTCGGTGATGAGAAATCTATTTTTCTTTCAAAGACAAGAAGATTTTTTTAACTGTCGTAACGGTTATTGTCGCTCGAGACGAAACAAAATACAGCAGGATATTTTGACGGTTGTTCTGGTTTTCAAATTTGATTTATGGTGTGGCCGCACCAAAAAATAATGCGGTGCGATTTTTCACATAATTTCTAGAAATATTCCGCTTTTTAGACTGGCCACACTGACAATTATTACTTTAGCAAAAGTACACTTGAAACAGCGCGTGATCCTTTTTATCATCCTTGTTACTTTAACTGACGGTACAAATTTAAATTTAGTTCACGATTTAGCTTTCTGTTGAAACAGACGGCCCTTAGATTATCTTCTTCTTCAACGATATATTACATTTACGTATATAACCTTAACATTCAAAATATTTTAAAAAGATATTCTAATAAATTTTAATAATTAATTAATTATTTGCAATGGGTTTCCATTTAGATGTTGAATTCTGATTAGTTGTGGGTCAGATTAGGAAGGCGACGTTCACCTAACATACTTCTATACATTCCTTCTATCACACTGTCCTATTTTCGAAATTACTGTGCCTTGAGATATTTCCTAAAAATGGCGTTTAATTTACAAGATTTATTTATTATTTTTATCACAACGCTTAGATCAGTCGAAAGATTTTTTGCAAAGCTCTGTCCAATGGAAAGAAAAAACTTCCAAAAGCCTCGATTACATTGAGTGAGTTTACAAGCTACTCGCCGGTAAGTTTAAAAGCGGGTGAATCGGCGATTGAGATTGTCATGATGAAACACAAAACTTTCTACTCGCTCAGAAGCGACAGTAGCAGCTGAAATAACGACTCCCGCGCGAACCAATTCAATCAACATTTTCTAAAAAAATTGAGCTCGCAGCTAGCGCCATACGCTAGCCAGTATCGAGAATTACGGCTCCCGCGCGAACTAATTCTGATAGTTATGAAATCAGCTGTTGGTAGACCGCCATCTTGAGCGAGTAGCGAGTAAAGTTTTCAACTTTACTCGTAGATTGTCCACAATTTGAAAGTTAGCAAGTATACACTGAGCGAGTTTACTAACAAATAGTGAATTTCCCAGATAGTAGCTTGTAAACTCGCTCAATGTAAACGAGGCTTTAGATCGGTATTAGTATGAAACAGTAAATCATGTAAATGTTTAACACCTGAAATCGAAATTCGCATCAAGCAGAAGAGTTAAGCTGTTAAAAGCCGTTTTCAATCAGCCCGGTAGCTTTTGCTAATCTGTGGTTTTCGGCTGTCAAACACGTCCCGTGTCTATATTCCTTTACCGCTACTCGAAAGGGAACTAGCCGCATTTTCAAGTACTCGTCAAATATACAGGACGTACAGTTTGTCAAATAAGAGTAGAAAATAAATGAGGGCGCCACTGTTGCCCAAATGGCAATACTAAAAATATGACAATGGTGTTGATCTAAAGCTGTGTAACCTACATTTTTATTAAAAATTAAAAAGGCATTAAAGTGAAACAAATATTTTTCCACTACTATATAGATACCCACTGATCTCAAAATTAGAATTGCATTTAGGTATATTATTATTGTTCATTTGCAATTTTGTGTTAACATAATGAAGAATAACGATATTATAATAAAATATAAAGCACACTTTAGAAATTGCTCGCATTTATTTAATACTAGCTTAAGTACCTAGCGTTGTCCGGGCTTTAGATCATGCCTCTAATTTTATATCTGAATATATTTAACTCATTCAGATCTAAAAGTAGTGTGACTAAACTCACCATTAATGATTCTTCCTTTTCACCTACTGTTAAATTAAAATCTATGTTAAATTAAATGAAAGCCAATCACTTTGTAAAACACAATTTAATCAAATTTATGTCATTTAGTAAGTACCTTCACAATAGTGCTTATTCGATTTATTTTTTTTTAAGAACAAAATGTTTTTAAATGCGTATACAGCGTTTTGAATTTTCAGTGTCATTGCACTTTTAAAGAATATTTGACAGATAAATTGGTGTTGCCAGCCTAAAAATTTCTTAGTTCCATTTTATTTATTTTCTACTCTTATTTGACAGACTCTATAAGCATGCACCCGATTGATTTTAACCAGCGATACCTGGGCACATTTGGAGTGAAAAATGTAGATGTAATTTTGAATAGATATTGAAAGAATTTTTTATTTAGATAGTCGTATAAGCTTTTAGTGTAAAAAACTGTGACTGTGCGGGTCTAGCCTATAACAACAATCTTAATACGTAAAACAAAGTCGGGTTAGTTGCACAATATATAATTCAAGAACGGCTGGACCGATTTTTATGATCTTTGATTTTTTTGTATTTGTCTCCGCCCCGAATACCAGAATAGCTATTAAAAACATCGAAAAAATTCACAAAAAAAAATATGAAGAAAATTCTTTTTCTCATACATTTTGTAACGAATTCTCATATTTTGAAAGAGGTGATCAGTATAATATTGAATAGTGAGAGAATTCCAAACATTCAAAAACGTCAAATGTCAATGTGCTGATTGTTTTGCTTTTTTTCTTAAACATATAATGCTGCCCCTCTTTCTTTCACACTAAATGTCAACAGTCGAAAATGGGACAAACGGTGAACGTATGTCTGCACCCCTCCACAGGAAAAATAGAATAATAATAATAAATCTCCCTTATTCGTATTTTTTTTAAATTAGCTCCACACAGGGCCTATGTCATCTTAGAGGACGCTATCTGGAGGGTTTCTTTAAGGGAAGGAAGGAGAGGAAGTTCTGGGAAGGAAAAAGGTTTGAGGAGTGGATAGGAATCTGGGAGTCAATGTACATAGGAATGACGGACGTATGAATCCATACCTCCAACTGCGGTGCAAGGCGATGGGTCGAGAAAGGCCAGCCGGATAGGTCTAGGTTAGGTCTCCCTCAATCAATCTCTCTAGAACCGGTCCGCCGCGGCGCGCCGCGCAGTAGGAGGATAAACGCATGGGCCGCTAAGACCTAGACAAACCCCATCAAATTAACCCTGTCATCCCTGCTAAGTCACCAAACGTAGCGAATCACTTGGGGTGACCTATGACAGGGGTATTAGCTATCCAATAAATGGTTCCCGTGACGGCGGTACCCAAATTGTTATGGCCATATACGCATACAATTTGTGCTAAATTATATTATTAGATGTTCATACATCAACACCAAAGCAGAGAGATTATGGAATTCCATCCGGCAATTCAACGAGGAAATTCTTAATTATAAATAAGTCGCAGAAAAATCAATCCAATTATATAATCAATTCGAATGATATTATAATATCATTCGAATATATCTAAAACTCCAATGAAATTTCAATCAAAGAAACTCAGTTAGTTTGTGGATTGAAAACATCTTAATCTCTATACATACTTCATGGGATCAGAAATCTAGCATCATTTCCACAAAACCTACGGGTCTTACTAAGGTCGGAAAAAATATGAAAAAAGTACCCGCAAAAAGGCAAACGCAGCTATATACATTCTCCTTGAGAATTTCCCACAGTGAACCAATTCCCAGTTAAATACATAACCGAGAAGTTTGCTGAATGAAAATAATAAAAAAAACTCCTCATCTTTTACGAGCGAACATTTTGCTCCCAGCTTTTGTGCGAATTTAGACGTACCACCCGGGATAAAATACGTATCAAATACTCCCTTACTTAATAAGGGATGTACGGGGTGTATAAGAATATAATAACTCGTGTGTCTGAAATATATAGCCATAGTCCAGGGAACAGATAGCAAATTCCTGGACTCGTAATATTAATGTTCGGAGTATTAAACGACCCTCAGATTAGACACGTCGGAGTATTTTGAAGATAAGAAGTAATTATTGTATGGTCGATCGATAAAACTCTATATCAATAAGAAATTGATGAAACGCGTCATATATGGTCATTTTTCAATATTTGTGATCACGGTCATCATTGGTAAGGTCATCATTTTAACCGGGACTTCATAGTATCAGATAAGTTTGTTTTAACTGTCAATACCTACACTCATTTATTTGGATAATGTCGTTAGTAACGCAAAATTACTGGCTTATTATTGAACGGAATTCAACTAATGAAGCTCTTAGAATTGAAAGAAGTCGTATTTGAGATCCATAAGATGCGACCAATTTATTACGTTCGATTTTAGAGAAACTAAAGTGGATGAAATACGACTATAGACCTGATTAATTAATTAACTCCCGTTTAGTGTCAAAAGTAAATGCGGACTGCCAATGCATATTTAGGTTAGTATTTCAATTCGAAAATGCCAATTTAATAATATTTTTAATTGCTTGGCGTTTGACATTTCGTAGTGTCAACTCATAGAAAATACCTTCAGTGTTGCCGGAGTATATCAATTTCTTATTAATTCCCTGTCAATATATCGGTTTGGCGGTCAATGGTGAAACTGTGCTCGAGATATCGATATAAAATCATCGGAAATTACGCTTATCGATCCGATATTGTAAAGTTATCGATTAATTCTGTGGTCCGGTGCTAATACGGCCAAAGAACGTTTTTGTATAAAATGAGATTGTAATTCCTGTTTATTGAAAGAGTATGACATTTTTTTTGTGCTAAAAGGGCGTTAATTTATCAACAATATTTCAAAAGGTACTATGAAAAAAAGTCCAATGTAGTCTGCGCTTTCATACCGTTTAGTAAAAAAAAAATATGATAAAAGGGCTGCAGTGTACTTAAGCCAATAAGGAATATTATTCAATTTTCTAGTAACAGAGTAAGAACTAAAACGATCAAAGTTAACATTGGCCCTTTTTTGTGACAGAATCTTAGCTTGCTGCTTTATTTTAATAAAACAAAATAGACCAATGTTGCTTAGACTTTTTAGCTTAGACTTTTTATGCGTCGCTGGAGACTGCCCCCCAAACGGAGAATATTGTCATGTTCAGATGAAGAAATAATGTAAACTGTGATTTAATTTATCAGAAAGATAATATTAGGTTTTTTAATCTTGTACATAATTAGGAACTAACATAATAATAATCATCAGTGCTAAAGGAGCTTCAGTAGTTATTTTTTTCTGAAATACCCATTTTTTCTTAAATTAGAATTTCATTTATAAATCAATTTAAAAACCTAAATCAAATAACAGTAAAAAAATCCATAATAATAATATAACACGTAAATAATAACTAGCAATGTGGGTTCATTGTTCTAATGTTCATTACTGAAAGTAGTGATTATTGATATTGGCCCTATTAGCAACAGACCACAGAATTATACACGCAGTATTTGCCCAAATGTTTATAGTTCTGAAGCCTTAAATCGATTTATACCATTACATACCTATTCAAAATAATGTCTATTAGTTGGTTAGTTAATTAGTCTATTATCTAGAGTTGAACTTAATAAATAAGTAACTTAATACAATACAACAAAGCCCTAAGCTTTGTATTACTAAGCGAATAATACTTGGCAGGTCTTAAAACGGCAATTTTTGTGAAATATTAACTCATGAGAGCTTAACAAAGTTAGAAATTAACTTCAAAAACAAAATTTACATGGATTAAACAAAGAAAGTTAGTGTTTTTAGGCACCGCTGGCTTTGAAAGGGATCACAAGTCATATTATAATAATTACAATAAAATAACTTTGTTTGAATATCACTTGATTATCATATATTTTAATATTTTAACTAACAGTTTCGGTTCAACGGGAACCTTCATCAGAAGTGTATAAAATATATTAAATAAATTAATAAGTTACCGAGTATATAAAGGTAAAATAGAAGAGGGAGTGAGAATTGAACTTTGGTGGTAGACGAGGGGGAGGTAACTAAGAGAGAGGGGGTAAAAGTAGATGTGGGGAAGGGAAATATGTTTATGATGATGCTACTTGACAAATCTGATTGTTTTAGTTATTTATTTTTGGGGTATTATGCCGTTTTGCGCTATCTCCAAATTTCAAAATTTTTGTCTTTCAAATTTTCGGACAGCGTTACAGTGTCCATCATCAGGGCAGATGTGATGGGCACTGTTACGCTGCAGCTGTCCGAAAAGTTTTGGCTAAAGAGGGAGGTAGCGCAACACGACATAACACCCCAAAAATAAACAACGAAAATACTTTGGCCATGAAAATCTAAAACCATTTCTCAATATAATAAATTTGTTTTATAAACTGATTATATTTAATGTTTTTTTGCTAATTCAAAAACTTCTATATTATTAAGGTTAAACGTCACGTACGTTACAATTAATTTACCTTAATATTTTAAGGCGTAACGTGCAAAAAGCATTAAAAACCTAAAATAATTTGATTGGCGCCATCTGTGAATGCGTAGATTATAACGTACGTGACGTTTAACCTTAAGACATAAAACTATCTCATTTCTATGTAGTATATCGTACATCTATAAATTATATTATGTAATGTCATTATACTGTCAAATAGATTACAAGTTTATGTCAAAAGAAGCAAAAATAAAAAGACGAAAGAAAGGACGCCCAAATTTTCTAGCGAAAAAGAGTTTGAAATACGTTATAAAAATAATGTTTGAAAATTTAACCAAGTCCGTAAATTTGTTCACAATAACCCTTTTACTGTGATTTATTTTTGTTTTATTATACCGTGTTGCGGTTCCTTTTTCTTTACCCAAAGTTTTGGAAACCGTTACATTGTCCATCAAGCAAAACGTGTAACATGCAAAATTTAAATGCTTTTCATTTCGATTTCCATAGTTCCAAAATAATTCCAAATGACTAATGTTTTTCTCCTACCATCCAAACTAAGTAAGACCATCAAAGTAGGAAGTTTTTGCAAGAAAAGAACTGTTTTTTTTTTAAATTATTTTCTCTTCTTAAAATATCATTTTATCGGTGGTTTACAGCACGAACTTTGAGAATTCAGCAATAAAGTTTCAGAAGTTTATATTTTTTAGTTTATTTTCTTTGACGTTTTCATTGTTTTCTTTCAATGGCCAAAAAGTTACCTGAATTATTAATTAAATTGTTTTGACAGCTTATTTCTGGTTACAATCTCACAAGAGTCTCGATTGGCGAAAAAACCTGAGAGCCTGAAGCCTGAAGCTTTCTTACACTAGAGGATTACATTTAAAAAAACCTTATACTAGAGCCACACCACATTACTAAAAGCTTTAAAAAAATAATTTTGTCTTTTTTTCAAGCTACTTCAAATATTAACAAAAGTTGAGAGACAGTAGGAAATGATGGAGAGTAGAGTTCAATGAGGTGTAGGTATATAATCAAATGCAGCAGTCTCCAAATTCGTTATTTTGAAAAAGCAAAAAAAGAAACCTTTCATTTCAGTAATTCTCACGCATTCATAAGTTAATAGTTATATTTACAAAGTGATAAAAGAATATCCAGCTGATTTTAATGCAAAACAACTGCTTTTCTAGGTAAATGGGTGAATTATTAACAAAGTTGCATTGTTAGTCCAAATTTCAAAAAAGTGGAGATTGCTGCATTTGATTCTATACACCTCAAATAATAGTTTCCGAGTTTTAAAAAATATTGTCCCTGCCATAAGTCACCCCAAGCTGTTCGCTACGTTTGGTGACCTAGCAGAGGTGCCATGGCTCATGGGTTAAGGTTTGTCTAGGCTTTGGCACCTGCTGGGTCGGGAGAGACTAGTTGAGGGAGATCTTTTGACCTCTCCAGCCGGTCTCTCTTGGAGGGATGGATTCATACGTCCGTCACTCCCGTACACATTGACCCCTAGATTTCTACCCTCATACGTTTTCCTTCCCAGAACTTCCTCTCTTCCCAAAATAGGACATAGGCCCTGGGAAAATCTTGGGAAATCTTTTGTTTACTAACTGAACTCCACTAATGTTAGAAAGAGTGGGCCCAATAATCTTTCTTTCATTTTTTTCAAACTTTAATCCTCTTTCGACGAAAGCGCCCAAACATAAGCACCAACTCATTTAGCTTTCAATCGCAAAAAACATCAGATAATAATAAATATTCTAACTATTTTCTTCTTCCACAGTTTAACAGAGGTGGGCTTTTATTTAGAGGTTGCCTTCTCAGAATAGCGTTTGCTTACATGCCTTTCACATCCTTGATTCACGTCATATTATACTTATTCCGCTAAGATTAGATTTTCATATACTTACCTGAAGTTGTGGCTTATTAAATATAGCCGGGGATTTAGATGTACTCGTACCATCCGGGATAAAGTACACCCCTGCTTAATTTGAAATATTACTTAAGATAGATTTAGCACAGAGCCTCTTTAGACGTACCGGGATACAACCTCTTGTATGCAGGGACGGATTAACCTGGAACTTTATAATACCTACCTGGGCCCACTTTTCTATTAAATTATTATTAATTTACAGGATTGTTTTGTCCAGGATGTTGTTTTTATGTGTTGGTTTAAATTGCATTTTAGATTATTTTATTTTATTTATTTATTTCGAGACTTTTGTTTTTACATTAAAAAAATGATAACATATGCAAGGTTATACAACTTTTTTTTATTCTACTACTCGATAAATTGAGCTCTAGGAGCTCGTGTTTATGGGAGGAGTATTTATACACACGCAAAAAATAAAATAATAATAATGTTCTAATTAAATGTTTAAACAATATTCAAAGAACTTATGAGATAAATACAAATATTAATTGACATAGGTTCGTAATTTAGGAAAAAAATAGTTATACAAGGTCAATACTATTTTTTTAATATAAAATATTACAGTTAAAGTAAGTGGTTACGCCAATACACATACCTACACATACACACACCTACATAGCACGCATACATACTGTTACTGCTTGGGATTGGTATTAATATTGTTGCAAATCCTGTCCTACCTTGTTCCAAAATCCGCACCTAAAAATATTATCACCACGTGCTTCAGTCTGCAATTAACAGCCCGCGCCGCAACATACCCTATAGCCACTGTGCTCCCGCTACCTGTTAACATAATTCCGCCGTGTTATCTATAAATAAACGAAACGCACGCCTATTGCTGTTTCTGTGCCTATTGGATGGGGAGAAAGCAGATAAAATTGCCAGCATACAAGTTCTTTATCCTGTTCGGTGAGTCCTTTCCTTTATATGCAGCATATGTTTTTTCCTCATTTCAAGCAGTAACAGTACCACAAAAATCAAGGTCCTTCGTCAGTCAATCTTCGCACATATCAAATCCACTCTACACACACAATCTCATTCATCTTGATCCAAACGAGCCGGACATTTTTGAACCATAATATTAGTAGATAATAATCCAGCAGATTGTGAATACGTTTTACAATACCGCATATAAATAATTACCCGCATTCCCGCAGTTTGATATACCTACATGAGTAATTTTGTTTCATTATACCTATCGTATTATGGTTGGAAATAACATATTTACCCGCTGTTAGAATAAATAAGTACAAGACACTGCTTTGATATGTATTTCTGATAACTCATGTAATTGTATCTTGCTAATCAAATCGCATTACCTACCTTATAAATAATACGATTATTTCTTAATATTCGTATTGTTTATATTATTGGATATATCATTACAAATAAAATAATACGATCGTAATATTTATAATTTGTTAATGATAATAAACGCAAAATAAAAATAACTTTGTTTACCCACGTAGTGCACGGCGCATTCGTTAATCTCTCACAGCTCACCAGTCAATTTAACCCCGTGCGGTGATCACTGTGAATTAATTGAATATACATTAAATATTAATTAATTAATTCCGCATAAATAATTAAATAATACAGACACATTATTTAAACCGCATTTTTAGTTGTTTATCGTCTCATATTTTGTAAAATATAACCGGAATAAATAAAATGGCTACAAGCGCGTCATCCGGGTCGTCTCGGGACGAAAGACGTCTCAAACGTTTAAATGCTAAACTATCAGCTAGTTTTGCAAGCTTACAGTCGGTGTATGACAAGATAAGAAGAGCTTCGGAAAGCATTAGCATCGCCAATCTTTTTTGTCAGGCGCAACTACTGTTGAAAAAATTCGTTCTGAATTTATAACAATTTTAGATGAAAAGGTGGATTGCGAACTGGAATTGAATCCGGAAGCAATTGCTGAATACTCTCAATTAAATGCATTTGAAGAACTCTTCGGGGTTATTAAATATACCGAAGCAAATATGCTTTCCAATCCAGTTGCGAAACCTCGCCGTCAAATTAAGTTACCGCCTTTGGAAATAGCGTGCTTCGACGGAAAATTAGATAATTGGCCTCTTTTCTATGAAACATATAATTCGGTTATACATTTGAATGATTCTCTGGATAATGCTGAAAAGATGCAGTATCTGATGTCTAAATTAACCAAAAAAGCATTAAATATTTGCAAAACTATTACGCCTACTGGTACAAATTATCAAGTTATTTGGGACGCATTGTGTACTAAGTATAATGATCAACGCGTTCTTGCTGAATCATACTTTGACCGATTGCTGAAATTGCCTCCAGTTAACTCAGCCACGCCCGCTTCTTTAGAGAATTTCGGAGATGCATACTCCGCTAACATCGCCGCGCTGAATCAATTAAAAATAAAAGACCTCGCAGAATTCATATTGCCACAACTGGGTCTTAAACGGCTTGACATAGAGACTGTAAAGGCTTTCAAATCTTCTATTAAAAATAATGAAAATTTACCTTCCAGCGCGGAACTAATCGACTTTGTAAGACAACAGCAACGAATTCTCAACCGCGCGCAAATCACGCAACCGACCTCGAGCCGCCTTGGCTCAAATATTAATTATACCGCTAAACCGCAAAAAACTAATTCCGCAAAGACATTTATTAATGTCGAAAAAATCGATAATCACTCCATCGAAATTTGTTTTTGTTGTCAAAAGGGATCGCACCCTTTATACCAATGTTCTAAATTCACAAGTCTAGAACCACGCGATCGATTTAACTTTATTAAGTCATCGAATACTCGAGTTTGTGTGAACTGCCTCAGTACTAGGCACATCTAGAAAGCTTGTAAATCAAAGAGTACATGCAAAACATGCGCGCTCAACCATCATAGTTTATTGCATTTCAAACAAACTGATGGGCGGAAGTCACAAACAGACCCAATACCATCTCCCGCGTTACAAGCAGATGCCGATAATGATAACTTAAATTCTTTGAATCCGGTTTCGCTATGTGTAACAAATTCATGCCTTAGTGCAAATACTACTGCACTATTAGGAACGGCTGTTTGCACTACCAGAGACGCTAAGGGCCAGGTACAGACGATACGGGCTCTAATAGATAGCGGCTCCCAAAGGGACATAATTACGCGCAAATGCTGTTCACGCTTGAATCTTACGGTGCGGTCATCTCCAAGTACTTACGTCACGGGAATAGGTGACGTAAGAGATGTGACAAATGGCGTAACTTGCTTCAAATTACATTCCCGCTATGACATCACTCAGTCGTATACGATTAAACCATATGTAGTAGAAACTATAACCAGTGAGTTGACTACTGTTAACATTAACCGTTCCTCTTTGTCGTATCTTGACAATTTGCTCTTAGCAGACACAACATTCTGTACGCCCGGTGAGATTGATATTATCTTGGGATGTGACATATTTGCTCGCATTCTAAAGGCAAACAAAATATCAGGTTCTCTCGGCCAGCCATTTGCTATTGAAACCACTTTGGGATATCTCATCTTGGGTACTGCCCCAACGATGATTGAAAACCCAAGTATAAACGCCACGCAATCATTTTGTACGTTCACGCAAAATAATGATTTTGCCTGTCGCGCTTCTTCGAATTGGAAGACATTCCAGATGAGAAGTTTTTAACGCCTGATGAACAAGAGTGTGAGGAAATTTTTAAACTCACTACCTCTCGTGACACGGCAGGTCGTTATATCGTCGCGTTGCCGTTTCGAAACAGTCCCTCTGTTCTCGGTGAATCGTTACCCGCCGCCGAACGCAGGTTTCGATCTCTCGAACGCCGCTTGATATCTCAACCCGCAATAAAGTTAGAATATGACAAAATATTACGCGAATACCTACAGAAAGGGTACATTTCGCCGGTCGACAATTCTGACTTACCTCATTACGTTATACCGCATCATATTGTAGTTCGTGAAGATAAACTTACTACTAAAATTCGCATGGTGCTAGACGCGAGTATGAAATCCGATTCGGGTTATTCGCTTAATGACATCCTACATACCGGAAAGAATTTACAAGGTGATTTGTTTCGCATTATCCTCAATTTCCGATTGTTCGCAATAGCTATAACCGCTGACATAAAACAAATGTACCTACAAATCGTAGTGCAAGAAGAATGCCGTGGTTATCAGCGCATGCTGTATAGATTTAACAATAGTGACCCTTTACAATTGTTCGAATTTAATCGCGTCACTTTCGGCATGTCTTGTAGCCCATTTTTGGCTATGCGTTCACTGCGCCAACTCGCAACGCATGAAAAACCTCGTTTCCCACTCGCGGCAAACTTGGTGGAAAATGGCTCATTCTACATGGATGATTTCGTCACCAGTTGCTCATCAGTCGAGGAAGCTACCGAGTTGTCGACGGAATTAATTCAGTTATTCGCTGCCGGAGGATTCGACCTTGTAAAATTCTCTTCTAATTCTCCAAAGTTTTTATCCACGATTCCTACAGCTCGTCGTGTTAAGGAACATGCGGAATTTAATCCCGATGAAAACCTAAAAATACTAGGGCTTCATTGGATACCCGCTTCTGATCATTTTGTATTTGTCGTACACACCGACGAAAGAACGTGTACTAAACGAAACATTCTCTCGACGATTGCTCGTCTTTGGGATTTGATGGGTTTCGCCGCACCAGTTGTATTATTGGCTAAGCCGATAATTAAATCTCTATGGGAGTATAACCTGGATTGGGACGATACTCCTCCTGAAACAGTTGTCACACTTTGGCGACAGTTTAAAAATGAATTGTCATTACTGCAATCTATTAAAATTCCTCGTTTTTTAGGAATCGAACCCCAATGTGTATAAACGCTTATCGGGTTTTCAGACGCAAGCGAACGCGCATATGGAGGTGTTATTTACTTACATGTTTACTGTCCGAATACTGATAAAACCACAATTAATTTATTATGCGCTAAATCCAAGGTCGCTCCGACTAAGACGATTTCACTTGCGCGATTAGAACTATGTGGAGCGCTAGTACTTGCACGATTAATGCATACGGTCAGTAATACCTACACATCAAATTCGAAAGCTCATACGACTTTAGCTTTTTGCGACTGCACGGTTG
The DNA here is from genome assembly GCA_917563855.2 of Limnephilus lunatus. Lineage (NCBI taxonomy): Eukaryota > Metazoa > Arthropoda > Insecta > Trichoptera > Limnephilidae > Limnephilus > Limnephilus lunatus. The sequence continues at coordinate 9,624,706 of OU830602.1, read as the reverse complement.
CTCTAGCTTGGATAAATTCACCGCTTGCAAAATGGCAGACCTTCGTTGCCAACCGTGTCTCACAAATACAAAACCATCTTGGGGCTGAATGCTTCCATTATATAAGAGGTCAAGACAATCCCGCCGACTGCTTATCGCGGGGTCTTACTCCCGCTCAGCTAATAGACCATCCGTTATGGTTTAACGGTCCCGTATTTGCCCAATTACCTAAAAGTGATTGGCCTTTACAACGTTTTGATACGAAATCGATATCTGATCCACCCGAATTAAAAACAAAAATTTTGATGTCCGTTCAAGACAATAACCGCCCCAAAACAATCGCACCACCGTTATTGTGTGCACTAGCTTCTCGTGTTAGTTCATGGCCGAAATTAATTTGAATAGTAATTTATGTTTTTCGTTTCATTAAGAAATTACCACGAGCATTCGAATTAAGCCATATCTTAGTTGCAGAAATCGCTGTTATAAATTCTATACAGCAAGAACATTTCTCCGAGGATATAAAGGCAGTCAAAGATGGGAAGAAGGTTCGGCGAGCGATTGCAAAATTAAATCCGTTTCTTCATGACGGAATTCTAAGGGTAGGAGGCAGATTGAGTAACGCTGAAACAGAATTTGACAGTCGTCATCCCATTCTATTGCCCGCTCGGGATAATGTAGTCAATTTAATAATAGACTACTATCATATAAAGAACATACCGCAGGGCAGTCGTTAAACTCTGTCCCTTACCGTCACAATAGATTTAACGACATCTTAGAAGTTAGTTCATAATACTTTAATTTTTAAAAATCAATTAGATTAGTTTCATTGTTAAATAGGTACCAAACCCTACTTCTAGTTTTATCTACCGCAGGTTCAGTATTATTTATTGAATCCTTTCAAATCATATTTTCGTTTCAATGTTTTTTTATTTTTTTATTTCCTTGCTATATCAGTCATTTTGACCATTTGGTAAAAGCATTTATATAACTTACATAATATTTTCTTAACTTGTACATAATTTATTACATTCTACCGCGTGTCATTATAATTTTTGTTTGCGCATTGAAACGTATTGGCAATCTTTTGGTTTATGGAAGTGGATTCTTTCATCCCCTTCCAGGCGGGGGGCATGGTTACGCCAATACACATACCTACACATACGCATACCTACATAGCACGCATACATACTGTTACTGCTTGGGATTAGTATTAATATTGTTGCAAATCCTGTCCTACCTTGTTCCAAAATCCGCACCTAAAAATACTATCACCACGTGCTTCAGTCTGCAATTAACAGCCCGCGCCGCAACATACCCTATAGCCACTGTGCTCCCGCTACCTGTTAACATAATTCCGCCGTGTTATCTATAAATAAACGAAACGCACGCCTATTGCTGTTTCTGTGCCTATTGGATGGGGAGAAAGCAGATAAAATTGCCAGCATACAAGTTCTTTATCCTGTTCGGTGAGTCCTTTCCTTTATATGCAGCATATGTTTTTTCCTCATTTCAAGCAGTAACAGTACCACAAAAATCAAGGCCCTTCGTCAGTCAATCTTCGCACATATCAAATCCTTATATTTTAGATAATAATATATTGTACCATCTTACACCTAGATACAAATAGTGATAAAGGGAATCAGCGAATATATCCACAATACCACCAAACTTGTTGCCCAAATCATGCATCCTATTGATAAGTGAGTGTGATTGATAGTTAGTTGTGTATGTGTTGCAAAAGAATGATATATTTTGTCTAGTATTCGTTTTCGGTACATAGAGTTTAATAGCAGCAACGATGGCAGGGCTGTCAATAAGGTTGTTCATGACTCTGTATAATAAAATTGCGTCCGAAATGATTCTTCTGTCAGACAGCGTAATTAAATTAAGTGGATTCATCAAACTTAAATAATGTTTTCTATTGAAATTTTGAGTATAATGACAGGAATCACCGTTTTTTTACATTTTTGCAATACAGGAGGCCCTGAGAAAATAATTTCCCTAAGGGCCTATGTCATCTTTGAGGATGCTGTGTGGAGGTTTTTTTTAAGGAAAGGAAGGAGAGGAGAGTTCTGGGAAGGAAAAGGTTTTAATGGATAGGTAGGAATCTGGGGTTCAGTGTGTCCTGGTCATCCGCCTCCTAGACCTAGACAAACCTCACTCCACGAACCCGGGCAACCCCGCTAAATCACCAAACGTAGCGAACCACTTGGGTTGACCTATGGCAGAGGTGTTGGTTATCCAATAAAGGCTCCTGGGGCGGCGATACCCATTCCGCATCCCAAATTGTAACCGGTTAAAGTAAGTCAAGTAGATCCCCTTAACACTCTATATTGCTAGCAGACGTGTACCCTAGGTTGTGAAATCTACTATACCTGAAAACTGGTTGTAGTTTTAAGGTGGAAAAAATATTATTGTTAAGAATTGAAAAGATTAATTCTTTTGAAATCTTAATAATTCTTGATCGCGTCATCTATTTCTCGGGTATCCTCGACCTTTTCTATCATTTTCTTCTATTTAATACATTCTCCTTATACTCCTTTCCTCGTTCATCACATATGACATCTTCGTTCATGACATTTTACCATGCTTAAGGCTCCGTTACCGGCCCCAAAAAGAAGAAGATGGAGAGATACGAAATTACGAATGTTAGAAGAGAGCGCTAACATTTACAGCGCCGAAATTGATGCGAAAACTGCGAAAATCTTTAATAAAACACGACTCGTTTAAAATAGAGCAAAAATCTCTTGGGGGCTGTCTAAAACAGAATTTAATGAAACAGTGTGAATTTTTTCATACATATAACTTGTAAAATAAAGGAAAAAAACTTGAAAATTAAAAATAAATGGAACATACTATGCGATTTTTTTTCTATCGAGGGAATTTCATATAATTTGCGTTTCGGCGTGGGGAATGTATAGATATTGTCTTAAAAAGCGGAGAGCGGCCTCTTAAGTAGATATTTGATTCACTTGATCGTACCATGTCTTTCTCGGCATTAAGTTTTCCTCGGGCGTCCCTGATTTTTTTCTATCATTCACTACAGTATACCACATTGTTATTGTTAAAAATCAGCATTTTATCGACTTTAATTCGACTCCGTATATTATTCCAGTGCTGCGATAATCGGCAATGATAAAACATACATACATCTTTACATAATTTCTACATTCTTGCAAACAAGCTTCGAGAAATGTAAGAAAGAAAAAAAAATGAATTGGTGACTTGATCAGGTGTCCGGGTTATGGGGGGTGAGGTTTGTGTAGATCTTCGCGGCGGATACGTCTGCCCACTTCTGCTTGGCGGGCCAGATCGGGAGAGACTGGTTTTGACCTCTCCAACCGGACTCTCCCGATCCATGCTTCACCTTTACCCGCAGTGGGAGGGATAGATTCATACTTTAGTCACTCCTGAACACATTGACCCCCTCCGATTCCTACCGATCCCACATACCTTTTTCCTTCCCAGAACTTCCTCTCCTTTCTTTCCCTAAAAAGACCCTACACACTGCATTCTCAAAGATAACATAGGCCCTGAGAGATTTTTTTTCTCAGGGCCTCCTGGTGTCCTTTTTTAACATTATCAGTGGAAATAATGTTAGAAAAATACACTAAAACCATCTCAAGCATCGTTTTGATTCTCAAAGATGAACTTCCAACGGGGAGATACTGAGAGTATCTACCACTTTTTTTTGAGTATATTCCAAATTTAAATTAGTAAATACAAAATTAAGTCGAGTAAACGTATCTTATGCTTACGCTCAAGTGTATAAAAAATACTATCTACTTCTTCAATTTGGTAGTTATTTGAGATGAATGGATCGTGTTTCAAAATTTTTGTACGCTAGAGTATTTTATGTATTTTAATCTAAAATAAGATGTCGAAATTTTCAGTTTATTCCAAATTTAAATCAGTAAATACAAAAGCATTTATTCGAGTAAAAGTATTTTATGCGTACGCTCAAGTGTATAAAATACCATCTACTTCTTCAATTTGTTAGTTATTTGAGGTGAATGGAACATATTACGAATTTCAAAATTTTAGTACGCTAGCATATTTATGTATTTTAAGCTATACGATTTAGTATTTAAATCAGGTTCACTTCCAATAAATAACAGCGGAGACTCCTGGCGAACAAAACTAGAAACAGATGGAACAATAATTACTACGTATTCAAAACTTTGAATATTTATTTGGGTTCGCGGCAGGTTTGAAGGTTTCGCGGAATCTCAGTGGTAAGAAATTAAATGCCAGGGATAATAAATTTCTAGGATTTTTTTTTACTTTAGCTCCACATGGGAGGCCCTGAGGAAAATAATTCCCCTCAGAGCGTACGTCATCTTTGGGGATGCTGTGTGGCGGATCTTTTTATGAAAGAAAGAAAGTTCTGGGAAGGAAAAGGAAATTGGGGGTGGGTAGGAATCTGACGGTGAGGCATGTATGAATCCATCCCTCCCACTGCAGTACAAGGCAATGTTCCGAGAGAGTACGGCTAGAGAAGTCAAAGGGACTTCCTCAACCATTCTCTCCCGATCCAGCCTGGCATGCAGCTGGTGGGCGGACTCATCCGCGACCCGGACAAACCTCACCCCATATACACGGGACCCCTGCTAAGTCAACAGCGAACCACTTGAGGTGACCTATGGACAGAGGTGTTGGTCATTCAATAAATTGATGAATACCGGTAATGAGCATTTTTTTTCTCATATGATTAACTAAAACCGTATTTATTTATTTATTTATTTATTATTACATTTATTACATACAAGAAATAACAATATAAAAGGAAGCTTTGACTGCCCAACTAGGAAGGTTTCCCGTTTTAGGACAGTCAACTTGGCAGGTTGCGTGTACATAATTTCACATTAGTGGATTCAATAATAAATAACAATAATGGTACATATTGGGGGAGTTACTTAGATATTAGGTACAATATCGGATATAAGTTGTGTTATTCTAGGTATACAGCAGTAATAAACAATAAAATCCAGATAGGTACATGTAAAATATAAAGTAGAACTAAAATATAACAAATGTAAGAAAGAAAAATAATAAAAAAAAGATTTTTTTTTTTTATGAAAATACAATTTAGCAGTAATAAGCAATAAAATCCAGGTAGGTATATGTAAAATATAGAATAAAAATATAATATATAAATATAAGAAAGAAAAATAAAAAAGAAAAAAAAGAAGAAAATAATTTATAGGAAAATACAAATACAAAACCGAAGAAATCAACTCAGACTACGTTTTTTAATAATTTTTCGGAATCTGTCCTACCTAAGTCTAATAACCATTTTGTAATTTTAGTACCGAAGGATGATAATTCACACAGTTTCAATTGAGAGGGGATTTTGTTGTATATTTTTGGTCCCAGGTATGAGAAAACTTTTTGATAAGCCGCAGTATTGCTTGTTGGAATAGAAAGGTCGTTTCTGCTTTTACTTCTGGTTTGATGATTATGATCGATTGTTATCGTTTTGTTTTTATTTTTATGGACGCAGATTGTTATTTTTTTTATGTAACATTGTCGAACATCAAGCACCTTAAACTCCTTGAAGAGAGCGTCGCTCGAGTATCTGAAGGGTTTCTTCATAATGACGCGTATATAAGAGTATATAAGAGCTATTATGTACATAGTGTAACAGCCCGTTCCTGAATGATTTTAACCAGTGATTCCCGAGCCTACGAGTATTTGGAGTACAAAAAGTTGATGTCACTTTTTCTGTCCTATCCATAGACATACAAATAGATAGACCAGAACATACAGATGAGGGGTAAAAACTAACTATGACGGGGCAAAGAGAGGGACGATGACTGTGATTCGCCAATAAATCAATCTAACAGTATGTAGGCATCTCGCATTGTAATATGACTATTTAGTTCTTAAAAGTAAAATCTGCTTTTGAATGAATCGACCTTTTTACATGGGAGCGCGAATTGCTAGCCACGATATGAACAAACATCTGAAGTCCAAATTTGGCAAAGTAAGGTTTCACTTACTTTCGGAGTGAAATATTTTGTTTCCGTATTTAATTGAGACGCTTTTACAAATGCTTCATAATTTACTTACCTCAGTAAACAGCGACTTTATGTTTCGCGTCGCCATGTATTTTGACGAAACAGCGGCTTTGTGTTTCGCATCGCCATGTATCTTGATGTGTTATCATATTATATGATCTGAATAAGCCAAAATAATGCTTATCTATGAAATGTAATACGAAAAACGGGTTTATTATCTTATTCACTTCTATTTTTACATGTTTTAATAACACAAGTCACCATTTTTACCGTGTTATTTCGTAAAATATACCGATGAGAACTCGACACTGGTCCGGACAAGAATGATGACGTCACATTTTTTAGATTCACGCAAGGCTCTCGCAAGCCCAGCCGGTTCCGATAAAATGGTTCCAATGGGAGTGGGAAATAATACGCCTTTTATCACTTAGGGCAGGTCCATCTATTTGTATGTCCATTGTCCTATCATATTTTTTTCTATTAAAAACAAAAACAAAAAAAAATCAATTACATGTCAATTGTCAGTCATCAGATCATACTCCTACAAGTCGCGACATGATCACGTGACACGCGCGCTGTTTCGTACGTTACCGTGCTGCAAGAATGAGATGGAATGCTTATCACTTAACCAACTAGGCAGCACCCAACTTCACAATTGCAACATGTGATGGAAAAATATTTTTATCTTTTTTAATTGAAAAAAATGTCATCGACGACAAAATTACATCTACTTTTTTGCTCCAATTTATAGTTAAAATCCTTCGGGTACATGCTGTTACACCCTATATAACTAATTTCAAATTTTATGTTAATCCCGCAAAAGAGTCCCAATTGGGAGTGCTCTTAATTGAATGAGACCTTATATATTAAACACATTCTTTTGGCTCCCACATTTGAAGAAAGTTCGGCATTACTTATATGTTTACCTGCTACACCCCTGGTTGCGCGAACTATATTAAATTCACATCTCACGTGAACATGAACGTGAATCAAAATAATATTATTTTAAACACACACGAGTGCAAACATAATAATATATGATGAACCTTCATGAATTGTAGTAGAACATTCATTAAGATTCTATCAGATTCTCAGAAAGGAACGAACTGAATTGTGCTCGTATGAGTTTGTGTCGAGTTTTGTACGAATCCGAGAGAAAACCGCCATTGCGAAATTCTATTAAAAAACGTAATAATAAATTAGAGTTGGAATTCAATTAAGTTCGTTCTTTGTAAAGAAAGGGCAAGTTTGGGTTACCAGAAATGACCCTATTTTATTGTTTTTTTTAAACTGGACTAAGTACATATTTTTACGCTAGTTTATTGTTTTTTTTATGTGAATATCACAAGAGTCCAAACAGCTCCCGTCTGGAGTCAGTGAGACTATCGCATCCCCAATTGAACAATATGGTATGTTGTGGGGCTGAAGTAGTGGAGAGGGGAAAAAGATAAGGGAGAGAAGGTGTGTAAATACCTGGATATTCAGATCTGTTCACCGAACACGGCTCAAGCCATTTCAAGCCACGTTTCGATTCTGGTTGGTGGTCTTACACCAGGCCGATACTGAGAGTATCTTTCACTCTGGAACGTGCCGCAAATGTATTATGTATTTCTTTTAATTAATTAATTGTGAAATAACACAACTTAATGAAATAAAATTTATTTCTAAATGCAAGCTTAGAGCCTTACTCCTTAACCAGGTAAGGCTCTCAAAATAATATTTAATTTAAAATTGGGTTATTGACCGAACAGTTAAAACCCTAGGTTCTCACTGGGGTGTGGCTGATTCAATACGCTCGTAGCAAAGTCCTCTATCGTTGAAAAAACCAGAGCTTTCCTCGTTTATTTGTGGTGGTAGAAGAACTTAAATATTATCAATTACTATTTAATGTTTTATTAAAAAGTTTTCTGCTTGTAGGTTCGATTCCCCATTGTAATATTTTTATTACTCAGTGTTCAGTTTGTTAACTTTTGATTGTAAGCGTGAGATCTTATCCGAAGTATTTCTGTATCAATGCCAACACGCTATCGGAGTATTCAATACTCGTTTGTATTAAGAACTTGAATCTGAAACTTTTGTATCATATGAAACTCTTTGTGATGTTTGATTAAAATTGTCTTAAATAGCATAACCTCCAAATTTTATATAAAAAAAATAATACTGGTACAATAAGCAAGCCTTTAGGTATTCCAGGAAAGTGCTACGTAGATGACGTGCTCTATAGAGAAATCTCTATAAGATCAGCAAATAATATATTATGTATTATTATTCTATAGGAGGTTAACTGTGTTCGGCGTAATTTCACTCTGTAAACAATGTAAAAATTGAAAATAACACAGATCCCATAAATATTAATAGAAAAACTAGACTATTTTAAAATATAATGTAATACCAGCTCTTAGAGAATTGGAGCTGGCAACACGATATCGTATCTACATACATAAGCACACACTTTACCACGATTCATTACGAATCTGTCCTGATGATGGACCGTTTGTAAATTTCACTTGTCAAGTACTTTGATTTCGAAGACATGAGATAAAAATGGATTTAAAATATCGTTTTTTTTTTTTTTTTTATTTATTTAATATAGATATATAAGTGTACAAAGGTGTTACATAAATTATATATCGGTACAGAAATTATTTAAAATTGCAATCTCATCAAAGAAGAAGCTAGTTCTTGTGCTTGATGAGCGAGTTACACTAATTATAACAGAAATAGAATAACATTATTTTATTTTATTTTATTTTATTTTATTTTGCAGAAACAAACAGTACATAATTACATATTAGAAAGTAGTTACAAGTTATAGAGTTAATACAATAATTGGTACCAATGACATGTCGCTGTTATATAGTATATGTATGTTTTTATGTGACAAATGATGCATTTTACCTATATTTAATTAATAAATTATTAAGGGAGAGGGGTAAGGGTGTGTGTGTGTGTGTGTGTGTGTGTGTGTGTGTGTGTGTGTGTGTGTGTGTGCGGGATGCGTGTGTTATGTGTGCAAGTTCAGTGTGCTAGAAATGTTTTTCTTAAATAAAGGAAGGGAATCAAAAAATATATCGATATTTGTACTTGTTTGAATTGAGTTGAATCTTTGAAGGATGCGGGATATGGGGGAGTTGGCTGCAGCGTTCGTATTATTACTGGTTGTGTAAAAAAGGTTGGTGTGGCGAGTTCTTTTAGATGGGATGTTAAAATTTATTTGGGATAGGAGTTCTGGGCAGTCTATTTCGTTATGTATTATTTTATGGAGAAATGTCATGTCGGCTACCGTTCGCCTGGATTTCAGGGATTGGAGAGTGCAGATATAATTATTGTTGTATTTATAACCGAGATACTTAATAAATTTATTTTGTATGCGCTCTATATTATTGACGTATTGGGTGTATTTGGGATTCCAGACAGGCGATGCAAATTCCAGTGTACTTCTGACTAGTGAGGAGTAAAGCATTACTAGCGTATTTGGATTTTTAAATAATTTACTCAGACGTAGTATGAAACCCAACATTTTGTAGGATCTATCAGTGATTGAATCAATGTGCGTATTAAATATAAGTTTACTGTCTAAATATACTCCTAGGTCCTTACATTCATTTTTTGAGATCACGGGTTCATCGCAGAGTGAATAGCGGTAGTTAATTATATGCTTGTTTCTAGTAAAGGACATAGTGTGGCATTTAGAAACATTGAGATCCAAGTAGTTAGCTGTGCAGTAGTTGCAGAGCCTATCTAAGTCACTTTGTAGCTCTTTACAGTCCGATAGAGAGCGAACCGTTTTATAAATTTTCATATCATCTGCATACATTAAAAATTTAGAGTGTTGGAAGCATGAGCCTATGTCATTTATGTATATATTAAAGAGGAGCGGACCAAGATGGGAACCCTGAGGGACACCCGAGGTTGCTTTGATAATTTTGGATAAAACTCCATTTATTGAGATAACTTGACTACGATTGCTGATGTATGATTTGATCCATCTAAACAAGTCACCGTGTATTCCAAGACGAGTGAGTTTATTTAACAGAATTGAGTGGATAACGCGGTCGAAGGCCTTTGAAAAGTCGGTATACATAGCATCGACCTGCACCCTTTCGTCCATATTGCTGTGCAAATAGTTGACGAAAAGGGCCAGGTTAGATGTTGTAGACCGATTTTTCATGAATCCGTGTTGGTTCTGTGTAATTATTGTTGTGATAGTCGGGTAAAGTTGGTCGTAAACGATTTTTTCGAGAATTTTACTTAAGATGGGAAGTTGAGAGAAGAGAATGCAAAAGGTAAGTATATAATACGAACAATTGAGCCTTCTGGATCATCAATATATTGTGTAGGTGCACATACATAGGATACGGTACGAAATTCGAAAAATCTAAATAAAATAGAGATGAATATAATTTATAATAAATGGAAAGAAAGAGAAAACAGGTAATTATTTAGTTTTAATTATTCCTGATGAAGTGTAGCTTCAGTTTGAGTTTCAGTTTATTGATATCTTTGGTTTTTTTATCGTTATTCTATATATTTCTAAAACGGACAGAAATAAACTTCCCACGAGTTATTCCTTTTATTAATTGAACTACTTAAATCAGTAAAAGTTTTCCACGAATATTCATTGATCCAAGCATTGTAATTAAAAATGAAGTTAACTGGAAGTATCTACCTGCCTCAAAGGATTGTTGTACCTACTCTTGCTAACCTATTAAGTATTTTTTTACGGTGCTCCAGATTTTATGTCCGGGTTGAATCTTTCCCAAATGAAAGACTAAACCCTTCCACACACTTTTCCACAAATGAATATCTAGTAAATTAACGCAATGTAAGTGCACTATATAAGAATAAAACAATACAAGAACAATACGTCAATCCACCAGAAACATAATGGGAAAATATTTCACCGACTCCAGATATTTTCATATCAGAGGGTTCGGCTCTGATGAAATCCTAACTGGTCCGATAAATCCTACTGATCCCTCAATATAAATATTTATATTTACATTTTCATTATTAGTTACATTCATCTTAAAATAACAAAATTAAACCAACAACCCATTCCTGTATACGGCCCGTACAGGTTAAACCATTACATTCCCTTATAATTTAACAAGTTTTACACAGCCCACTGAATTTAACGACTGAAGTTGGGCTGCGTGCTACATTATTTATTTGTATGGGATTTCTTTATTCTGACGTTCAAATTAAAATGAGACGTAAATGTACTTTTACTCCCTTGTTTCAAAATAATAAACCCCGGGAGAGATGTGAGAAGAATTTTATTATTTATTGTAATAATTTTTATTACTCATTTAATGAATAAATATGTATTGCAATTTCTTTTTTAGGGCGATGCGCGATTCAAAATAACAAACCCCGGGAGAGATGTGAGAAGAAGTATTTTATTATTTATTGTAATAATTTTTATTACTCATTTAATTAATAAATATGTGTTGCAATTTCTTTTTTAGGGCGATGCGTGAGTCCTTAAAACAATCGAAATTGGAAGGGGCGTGGCCATTTGGGAGGGATTATAGAATACTTGACAACCAATAAAAAGAAAGCGTGCACCAAAACTAATGAACAAGATTTATGGAATTAAATCGCACAGAGTCGAGAGATGTCCGTTTGTCACCGGGGTGGGGCGGTAATTGATATAACATGGACATAATCTTTGTCAGATCCGGACGTATAATTTTTGCAAATTCCAAGATTTTGATTAATACAAAAAAAACAGAGGTCAAGAAAGAGTAGCTGGAATCGTCAAAGGATCTCCCCAAACCAACCTCTCAAGACTTATAACCCAATGAAACCGGGCACCCCTGATAAAAAGGTAGCGAACCACTTGGGGTGACTTACGGCAGTGGTGTTGTTTATCCAATAAGCGATTCCCGGTGTAGCGGTACCCATACCCGCCTTCCAAAATAATGCCTTCCCCGTAATAATTCATAAAAAAGGGAAATCAGATAGTAAAAAATTGATGTAAAAGCAATGATTGGCATAAGAAAATCTTTATAAAATTATTTCGAACTAAACGTCAAATATGACAAGTTCAAACTTATTGGCTACACGTTGATAAGGTCTTTTAAGTAACAAATTTGAAGTATCTCCGTATTTTCCATGTTTTACGAAGCAATATTTTGGCCAATCCATAATTTCTATCAGTGTTTAAGTTTGATGTGCAAAAAAGAGTTTGCAGCTCATAAAAAGTACCTCCTTTCAATTCTGATCGACGGAAAATAAATTGAAATAGTATAAAAGTTTGTTTACTTAGCCGTACGCTTAAACACGGAAAAAAAGTGCTGAGGCAGAGCATAAACAAAGGGTTGTTTGAGCTAGATTTAACAAACTGGGATCATTTGTTTGGATCACCCAATGAACAGAAAAATTGTTTCCGTGTCCTGTTTTTGCAAAAATTTTGTTTTTTAACTTCAGCATTTGACTAAACAAATGGTAATTTACTCTCAAAGGGCGAAAGAAGGATAGTGACATTATCGCAGTGCGATCACAAAACAAACAAATGGATCCGCGATGGATCACAAAACAAACAGAAATGGCAAAAAAAGTCGTTGGAAAGTTGACCCCTCACTGGGCAAATTGCTCACCGCAAGAACAAACCCGGAAAATTAAAAAACCTTCTGGTCGGACGTTATCAGACTAGCAGTCCCAATAAGGTGAATTAGAGATTCAGGAAATGTTAGGCAACTATTTAGACACTTTTTGGCAACTCTATGGCTACTACATGTCCACTTTTCGGCAACTAATCGACCAATATTCGACTTATTATATTAATATTTGGCCAACTTTTGACGGAAACTTACTAATTACAACGGTAATACGATAATTTTTGACGGAAACTAATTAACTAATAACAATTTTTTGCTATAGTATCGAAAATCAGTAGTATTTAGCAAAATTCAGCATTTAATTTTCAAGCCAACCGCTGTAGAATAGTGTTGAACCCATGATGGTTATAGTCCAATATGTTCAACACTGAAAAATTTTAATACGAAGAAGATGGTTACTACACAGAATTGTAGACATTTTATGTCTTTTATTTTTTTCGGTACGCTAACTTATCATTCCTCGTGGTTTTAAAAAATGATTCTGGAAAAAGAATTCTCTAATGTTTTTTAAAGGCATTTTGAGTCTATTAATTCAAGTTAACACCATGTTTAAATTATTTATGCTAAAGCGAAAAACGAAATTCTTGTAACAATATATCACTTACTTCATGACATAAATTAAGTAACCCCTGACCTATTATTATGCTGAAAGTTTTGAGTTTAGGTACTTCGCATTAACTCAGGGTACGTCTATCCTAGCTAAGGATGTTTTACATTTAGAAAAAAAACAAAGTACTTAACTTATACAAAAGGAAATGAAAACCTTCCACTGAAACATACAAGAAAATAACCCTTCAACAAAAACTTTGTTTTGAATATGAAAACCGTACAAAGGTTTTCATGGCAGGTCGGATTCTATTTTAAGAAGCAGACCAAAATACAAACGAATTTATGATGCTTCCGGATAATGGGAAGTTCTAAAAAACCGTTTTATATTCCTTAAGTCATCCCTAAAAATCAGTGACACACAACCTTTTTAGCAGTGGTGCACAGAAGCTACAAGTAACCTGATGTAACACACGCGATTTCGAAACCACCCCTGTAAGAGGTACCAAGCAATACGGTTGTCTCAAATAACGAAATTTCATATTAATTGCAAATGTATCACATTAAATGGAACATGCCGAAGACAGATATTTTTTAAGTTTTTGGAAAACATGGAATAGTACCAAAAACATAATCTATCAAAACAACGATATTTGCATGAAAAGCATGTGACATCACTGTACATGCGCGGCAGTGTTAAATATAGAATATTTAAAAAAAAATTGGACCCCTAATAAATAATTGTATTAAATAAAACAACATTCCGACAATTCACCCAAGAATAGAGTGACCCTGACCTGCATAAATTTGAAAGCTTATTGTTATCCTGGAGCACTCTTTATGGCAGCGACTATCATAAATCTTCACATGAATTATTGTCCGAGTTATTATTTTTCTTCTGATATTCTATCATTTCTATAGTTGATTATCACCGAATCAATTTTCACCTAGTTTGTTATTCCAAGCTCAGGCTCAGATTTTTCCCTAAAAAACGAGCGGTGATCCGGTTCGGTAGCTGCTTCAGAGCGATCTTTGCAATCGTTTGCGATCGACCGACGGTCCGCTGTCGTATGCCGCCGACTGGGAGGTGCGCTCAATTATTCGCTTTCTCAACTAAGATGGAATCCGACCTGTTAAAGTTCGTAAGATCGCAATTTTGATCCCAGACGTCAATAAGTCTACCACACAAACGATTTTGAGAGAAAAAATGGCGTATGCAAATTGCGTGCTCGTTGGGTTCCCAAAATGCTAAAGAGCAAAGTCGTGTAGAAAGCGCTAGAGGGTTCTTCGAACCGTTTTTCAAACTCAGGCGAGGCTTTTGATGGGTTGAAACATGGGTTCACCAACTAACTCAGGAATCAAAAAGGCAATCAATGACATGATTTGCATCTTTTTCTTCATCTAAAGGCAAAATTTGGCAGGAAAACCTTTGGAGACCGACTAGGACGCGGAGGTAGAGATGATAGCATATTTGGCGGCGGAATTTGGCGACAAGGGAACACGGACCTCGTGCCACGGCTCACCAAGTGCATCGATCATAACAGGGACTATGTGGAAAAATAGTGGGGACTTGTACCTAAAACGTCAAATGATTGTTTTGTAAATATAATTTTTTCCTGAATTTTTAAATTAGAACGATCTTTAATTCGTGAACAACCCTCGTAACTACTTTAAATTTTCCCCTGTATATCAGTTGGGTGATCATTGATGTAAATTGTTAAATTCTAACTAATAGTTTAATGGATCCGCGGGTTGTCCATCACTGCTTCAAATTAAAATGAAATCTTTAAAATAAAACCAAAATTCTTTCTGTCTCTTGCATAATTCGCAGCACGTGCCAATTACTTTGTTTTCTGACATTCCGACCAACCTATCTTTCCCAGTGACAAGTACAAACCGCGGTGACGTTCCACCCCACCTCCGCGACCTCCACCACCCCGTTCACCCTTCTGTATTCCTAGTTACTGGTACCCTTATACCCTTTTTTGCTCCTGGTATCTCTATCAGCACATTCCACGGCCCAGAAGAAGGTAAATGAATATGTCTGAGGCTATTTTTTAACCTTACGCCGCAGTGACGTGTGTAATGTATTTTCCAATAAGGCTTTGCGGGAAGGCAACACAAATAACAGGGTATTTGTTTTTTCTGGAACGCCTGCGAATATATTGTGGGTTCAAAGGTAATACTCATTAAAGTGGCATATAAATTGGATGTAAAGATAATATATGTACATTAAATACATGTATAATAGGTGACCTTTCGAATAACATTAAGAAGATAGGTTTATTGTACGTTTGGGTATGTTGAAGAAATACCATTTTGGTTAGTATCTGGAATTTTTATTTCTCATTGGAAGACCTTTGAATAAAGATACCAGAGTACCTAAAAACCGTATTGAATCGATGAGAAATGGAGAACAAACAAAATTGTGTATAATTATTTTTTTACAATTAACGAGATATTTCAGAGTACATAATATTGTTTTAGAAGTGCCGTAGCGACCTGAAAACAAATTCGAGGTTCTATAAATTGCAGACGGAAAAAACAATGCAAAATTTGACCTTGAAATTGATAAATGTACGCGATTTTTGCCGCTTTAGAGGAACAACAGATTTCTGACTAAATATCAAGATTATGAAAAAAGTTTGAAGCAGGTTAAGAAAATTCCTATTGAACATTTTCAAAATGTTTAAATGAAGCACATAAACTTCAGCAATATATAGATAGACTTGCTAGCTGGTGTGGAATAGAAAAAAATATTCCTAAACATGAAAAAATGTTTCCCAAGTGTTCTTACCATTCGCGGAATTCCATAAATATCTATAACTTATTCAATTAATGATAACGAAATTGTATTAGTACAATTTATTAAAGATCTCGGTGTTATTTTCGACGGGAAACTTTCCTTTGTTTGTCACTACAAAACGATTTCCAATAAGGCCAAGCAAATTGTAGGTTTTGTAATGCGTAATACTATTACTTTTCATAACGTTGAGTGAATGAAACTACTCACTTATTGAATTTCTTGTAAGATTGCAGCTAGAATATGCATCTCCTGTATGGTCTCCTATTTATACCGTAACTTACCGTTTGGAGAAACTACAAAGGAAGTTTCTTAGATATGTTTAATACATATTGGGATAGCCCGTAATTAATAATAAACCATTAATGTCTAATGTAAAACTACCTTTGTTCTTTACCCGGAGAACTATTAATGATATTCTATATTTTTTAAATTACAAAATATGCTCATAAACTGCCATTTTTTTTCAAATTGCCATCCGATATTTTGGTGTCATAAAGGTGAACATTTTAGTTATTTTGTGGTTAACTTTTAGATTTCAATGTATGTATAGGGTGGTATTTTCTCTTTCACACAGATCATATTTTTCGTCATGATAGTAATTTAGACACAACGATTTCTATGAGACCTTTTCCCAAAAGCGAACAAATTAGCCTGAGATGTTAACTAAAATAAGTTAAAAATAACCTGAGAAATATTATCAAGTATTTCTTATACCCAAAATTAAATACATAATATAAACTTCAAATGTCTTCTGCGTCTAAAATTATAATAATTTTTCACGACCTTGGCCCTTTGACTTTCATACATTTTCATCTTCCGTACATTTTCATCTATTTCCATAAATTTTCGTCTCCCAGGTTATCAAAAAGCTCAAACACCTTCTCCCTCCGATGTATGCTTTGTTTCCACCTAATTTACATTCTGAATTTAAATTATTCCACGAAGCTTCCGTCTTACTCTTAAAAAGCTGTCATCTTACGCCATGTAACTTGTCTAAGACGTTTTAACTATCGTATTATAAAGTCTAAAAACCGACGAGACTAGGGCATGCAAAATTACTGAGCTTTTTTAATTATTTTTTAAACTTAAAATAGTTCTACTATATTTGATATAGTGAAAATATACATTTTAATGTACGTATTGCTAATTTTTATAATAATAATTTCTAAAAACCTTATTTTTTACATTTTAATCTACATTTTGCTCATTTATTGCATCTTTCTTTAAATATGCTTAACTAGTCTAGGTGCATTTCTTATTTCACTGAGAACTCAGCTGTACATTGAATGTCTTTAGAGTAAACATTTTAGGTTTTTGACTTGGTCATTCATTTTACCAGACTATTGTTAGACCCGCGATAATCTATGGCTCCGAATGCTGGACTCTGTACAACTCCTACCGTAGGCAACCCGAAACAGCAGAAATGCGAATGCTTAGATGGTCGGCAGGAGTATCACTAAAAGATAAGATTAAAAGTTCACGAACCCGTGGTAACCTGGGTGTCAAAGACATAAACAGTAAGCTGGAGGAACGACACTTGAGATGGTATGGCACATAAGACGGAGAACATCAGACCACACAGTGAAGCATGCAATGTCTATGGAGCTTCATCGACAGTCATCCAGAGGAAGACCAAATAACTCCTGGATGACTCAATGCTGTGAAATATTTCAGAAAAACAGCCTGGATGAAGGCGATACCCAGAACCGAAGAAGTTATAACCTGAGAAGAGCCGACCCCAACAGCCTACCTAGGTAAAAAGTTGGGACAGTGCAAGGAAGAAGACTTAGTCATTCATTTTCTTCTAATAATTTATATCTGCCTTGTACAGTGTGTGCGGGAATCTAGTTTTCACTAAAGTAAGTTTGTAGTAAATTGTTAAAAACCGAAATACAAATAAAAAACAAAGTGAATGCCTATCACAAACGATTCCTAACTGCTTTCAACCGTCTGGAGGCAGTGAGATCATGGGGTATGTTGTGAAGTTTAATATAGAGAGGATGGGAAGAAGAAGAGAAAGAGGAAGGTGGGAAAAATCTATATATACAGATCTGGTTACCAAACATACGGCTAAAACTATTTCAAGCAAAGTTTAAATTCTGAGTAGCGATCTTACACCAGGGCGAAATTGAGTGTTTACCTCTCTGGAATTTACCAAAAATATTCCGCACGAGATTTTAAATAAATAAATTGTGAAATAACACAAATTAATAGTATGAAATTTACTTGCGCACGCCGGCATTTTAACTCGCGACCTTCGGATTCGTAGACAATGATCATAATAACTCAACCACAGAGACCGTCAATTAACTTCGGTTATGTCCGACCGTCAATTAACTTGAAAATAAAAGTAAATTCCAAACTAAATTAAAAAATTACCTGAAACAACTGTAAGAGTTACATTACTATTTCACTTCATTTAAATCTGTTAATCGACACATCTCAAGTTTCTCTTTTTTTTCTTATTTTTGTTAATAGTTGCAATATTATTATTCACCTACTCAAATGATAACATTGATAACATAATTGAGTATGAATTCACTCACCAAACACAAGAGCCTTGTCTCTTTATGGTGAGGAAAGGCTTTTATTACATTTATATTACAAATCTGTTTAATATGTAAAAAAAATGTATAATTATTGTAAAAACAAACAAATATTAAAAAAAAAAAAATTAAATTTAAAATATAAAACATATGTATTTACCGGAATAACAGTAAAGAAATTTAAACCGGTTTACCGAGAACCATTATTGCGCGCCCTGAACCTTACGTCAAGAGATACACTCGAACCAACATCATATTTCTTATAACAAAGTGGGTAGAGGGGTAAGAGGTGGTTGTGCGAGAGCACGGGGATGGGACTCTTTCGTTTGATGCTTATATTGGGGTGTGTTGGCACATACGCATTTACACAATTGTTGGCTCTGTTTTCACATCCTTTTACTCATTTGTCTCTTCGTACAGGGTGGACTAAGTAAATAGAACCTTATAAAATATATCATCAAAGAAAAAGAAAAAAGTCGAAGCTCATATTGTATATTTAAATAATAAATCTGTCCGAAAAAGCAAAAAAAACTTGGACAGGTGGAGTGTTAAATCTGGGGCAAGACGGCTACCAGGCAGGCACACACGGGGTTTTCACAAGGTTTTTATAGTAATTGTTCAAGACCTATAGGCCTGCACAAATATTGTAAACAATAAGCGCCGGCACAAAGAGACGCCCGACAATCGAAATGTCTTGATAGAGATGTGTTCTCGCCATGACGGCTGTTAGAGTTCCGTGGCATGGTCACAAGCGTCTATGCTGGACGGGCATCTTTTGCGCATTGAGGTGGAGTGGTATTGCGTCTTCCACCGTGCATTGTGAGATGGAATGCTCTGGCATCGGAGCATGTAGGCTGCGGTGGACGCTGGTTGCTAGAAATCAAGACGGGCTGCGCCCCAGATGGTGTATGTTCTCGTGAGTTGCTGCATATCTGGCATCAGCATCATAGGGGGTGGTCGCAGCAACTCCCATGTTGATTGAATTCAGGGTAATCGGTCTGCATTTTATTAGGCGTGCTGCGGGTGTATAGCACGAATGTATAAATGGTGTCATCATTTGACAGACGTGGCGTCATCATCAGGTAGATCTGCATTCTATTGAGCGTGGCGGGACTGCTGGGGCGGTCGCAGCCACTCACATGTTGATTGGGCGTGCTGCGGGAGTCCTTATCATGTATCTTGCTCAGGCGTTATCATCATGGCAAAGAGATGCAAGGCCCGATGCAAGGGGACCCCAGGCTAGCAGCTTGGAGCAAGATGGCCAGGGGTGGCGCAGCGACTTCAAGGGCTTGGTAAGAATCAGCAAGTTCAAAGGAGCCCGAGGATGGCCATGGGGCTCAGGCGTCAGCGTTTTGTAGGTATTATTCAGACAGGCTGGCAGGCGATGTCGCTCCGACGAATTCTTGAGGTGAAAAGAGACTGCAGTCTTGAAGTTCCAACTGGTGATGGCGATACTGACGTCTTGAATCGAGTAGAGATGTTGCTACTATTACTGACGGCGGATGACTGAATAAAGCTGCCCCTTTGGTACAGTCTTTTATAGTAAGGTGGTAGGTGCAGGTGACAGGTGATTCACGTTTTAAATGTTGTGACATCAATATTTTTGCACCGTCTAAAATGCAAAATTTGTCTTTATAATAATGCAAAAAGGATTTGGTTGTGAGTCATCTAGATTGCATAACACGTTTGATACAGTAATTTTGATTTCTTCCATACGAAAAAGGGTATTGAAATTGAGTATCAAAGCATTTCTTACAAATTTGAAACCTAAATTAATTCATCCAATGGTTACCGTAGGTAAGCAATCAATCATATCAATTTATTGTTATCTTTGTCGTACCAAAATTGTCTGTGCGTGTGTTAGTAAGTTCTGCGTGAAATCTTGTTCTCATATTTTCTTTGAATCTAAGTGTGTTTCGTAACGCTTAATTGGATCTCGATGGGTTTGTTCTGTTTCACATACGAAGGCCAGAATTCAAACCTATAGGTGAATTCGCACTTGGGTGCCTACCCTGGATGATATCGGTCCGCTAACAAAAGTTGTCAAGGAGACGAAAAATTATATTCAGTATACTTATCGTCAAGCTTATGTCAACACCTAAACTTTTTTATCGAGACAAGCTAACAGACTCAAAAAGTAAATTGCCACCGGTAATTAAGCTATCGCTATATAAACTGACTTGCAACTGTCTGTGATCATCCAGACAATAGCCAATCGACCACGAGGGACCCCAAGCCGGGCAAGATTGCCAAACTAACTATCGTAAGTGCCCTTGTGAATAACCTTCGCTATTTGTTTCAGTTAACATACTATATCGAGATCCACAGGCAAAGCACGCATTTCGCTTCACTCTTGCGCAAGGTTGTGCCTTCAACGGGCTATTCTTACAAAGTGTAAATATCAAAATTGGAATCTGTTGTGTAAAGAATTGAGACAAGCGATAAAGTACCTCTTTATCTGTGTACCGATAATATATTATAGTTTGGCAAGAAAGTGTAGAAATTTATTAATTTGGAACTAAATTTTGTCATTACTATGGTAACACCAAAATACTTGATTTGTCAATGACATTTCGTATGGCTCTTGGCTTTACTGACTTTAATCGTGTTGAACACACTGAAAATCGCTAGTTTAATAAAAAAAAATCATTGTTTGCCTGTGCATTGTTTGAATTGAATTAAAATTAATAAATCAATACGTAGTGGTGCAAGAGAAGTTGTATATTGCGTTTTTCAATGCTGCCTAGCTGAATATCGCGCGACAAAGCTCCCATCTAATTTGGAAGATGTTTACAAACGAACTGCAGAAATGAATGGTATTTAGTATAGTTTTTTTTTAAATAAATTTCATTAGTATTACAAGATTTATGCCAATTTTCGAGCGATTATAATCAT
Source organism: Limnephilus lunatus (assembly GCA_917563855.2). NCBI lineage: Eukaryota > Metazoa > Arthropoda > Insecta > Trichoptera > Limnephilidae > Limnephilus > Limnephilus lunatus. The sequence continues at coordinate 9,603,285 of OU830602.1, read as the reverse complement.
TACAATCTAATTTGTGGTTAGGCTTAAAAATCTGAATTTGACAGTTAATATGCGGCCACAAGAAAAAGGGAATAACTCAATTAAAAAAAAGTGCAATTTCTAAACTCATACAAATGTAACTTTTCACTTAATTTTCTCTTTCTTTCTTTCTAAATGAATATTATCTAGTGTGTTTTTTTTTAAATTTTATATTACTTTCTATAGAATAATAATTTTAACGATGTTTTCCACACACAGGTAAATCTGAATCAACGGTAAGATGTATCGTCAAGGAAGGGAAAAAGGCAGAAGGAAAATTTGAAACACCTGTAAACGGAAAATAGCATAATAATAATAATAATATGTAAAAGCATAAAATTTCTGATGATTGTAAAAATTGTTGCAAAACACGTGATGAAAATTGAGGCAGAATATATGTTGATATCGATGAACTGATAATACGTTTAGATGAAGATACAGAAGAAGAAGAATCACATGAGGACGAAGACAATAATGTCGGGTGTTGAATTAATAGACTCAAAATTTTAACTACCTACGTTTTCATATTGAAATAAACGCCCACTTAAAACTTGTTTTGTTTTATTTTACTTCCATTAAATTCCAGTTTTCTGTGCAAAATTTTTGAAAGTACAAATACATACGCTATGAAATATGCATTTTGGCCGAAGTGTTTTTAAAAAGATACATTCATTGTCTTATGAGCCATCTTGGTGTTGCCATTTAAAACCTAAAAACGATCGCAGGGCCATCATTTATTTTCTACACTTTCTTGCCAAACTGTACAGTAGTTTATTTTTTCAAAAATTGATAGATTTGTCAAGAATCAATAATTCAGATTATCCCGTAATGCTACTGCTCTGACATAACTGACAAACTGAAAATTTTATTACTGCACAGATATATTATATGTGCATGATCAACAAAATGTACGTTCCTCTTGCTTCGTAATATGTTGTACCATTTAATGTTTCTCCCCTTTCTGAACCCCCTTGGATCCCTTGCTACTAAAATCAGTGAATCCCTTCCTATTCGTTTAGCACGAGGAAGTACTAAAGCGTTATATCATATAAGACTTACACTATTACAGCCTTATAAAAAACCTCGTAAATTTTTTATTCAATTGATAAACGGCCACGAATATGAAAACATTACTAATTAAAATTTGTTCATGGAGAGAAATATACATTGTTTACACAGCCTGAGAAGGTTGTTTATCTCATATATGCGATTGTTTTGTTAATGATGTCTGAACGAAATTTGGAATTTTTCCAAAGTATTTTGAATGTTCTATATATTTCTTATTTTTGAAGGTGTCGTAAAAAACAAATACCGTTTATAAAAACTAGATAAAATTACCTTTTAGATTTGTGTATTTGAAATACATTTTAATTTTTTAAAATTTCCATATTGCCATATAGATTCAAACGCGGGAAAAAATTTCTTACCAAAACATTTTTGATGAAAGTGTAGAGATTTAAAAAAAAATAAAAATTTACAAAATTGAGTGCTTTTATGTTGTGAATTTGGGAGGAAACTGTCACCTAACTTTTTCCTCGTGAATACAATAAAAAATTTCAAAGTTTTTTTCAAAAATAAAAATAAAACCGACATTTAAAACGGATTTCTTGCATCTCTAAAGACTTTATTTTTTTTGATACATTTACCACCACATGTATTAGATATTAATATTATTTAAAAAAAATCACTTTTAAGAAATTCTCATAAAACAAAGATCCTTAAATGTAAAATTGAATTTTCATGTGCCATGTAAAATAATTTTCCCACAATTCAACTTTCAAAGTACGATTATTGTTCTTATAACTTGACTAAAACTTATGAAAAACCACAAAAACACGGTAAATATATAATTTATACGAACATAAGAATGAATTAGTCATATTAATAGAAATAACAATCACATATTTTGTGATTGTTATTTCTATTGAATTGTTTTTGAATATTTATTTAAGATGTATGCAAAAAAAATCATACATCTAATAAGAAAATATATACAAATACAGTTTAAAAATACAGTTACAATTTTTCAAATATATTTTAAAAATATTACTAGACAAAAATACATCTGAAGGAAAACAGATAACTATGTGACTATGATATTGGTAAGATTGTTACAAATCAAAAAAAAAAATCCTCACATATAATGCACATATCCTAAGAAAAGTGCTAAGACTTGAGGCTTCCTTTACGGCATTCGGCAGGCTGTTAAAAAGTTTTTGTCCTTTATAAAACGCGCTATTTTGTGTGCACGAAAGTTTAGTTTTGGGAAGCCTAAAGTCTCTGCGTCTTCTCGTAGGATATTTGTGAAAATTTTCGTGAAGCATAATGTTACTCTTCAAATAATTTGGTAGCATATTATTTTTTAGTTTGTAAATCATTGTTAATGCATTATATATTATATGTTGTTTTGTTATCATCATATTTAAATTTTGTAACATAATTTTGACTCTATTAAAAATATTGCATTTTAAAATCATCCCCATCCCTCTATTTTGCATAACCTGTAGTTTATTATTTTGGGCTTCGTTACATAGGAATAAAACACTAGAACAATAATTTAAATGCAGAGTTACAATAGAATTGTAAACAAGGCGCGTTGTCTTGAGATCCAAGTTATTTCTGATCCTTTTTAAGAATCCAACTTTAATGTACTGTACTGACAAGTAGATTTTGTATTGATTTATTTGAATGAAAATATGTTGTATACTTTGTTATTCGGCGGTACATCCTCTCGTCGGGTTATTTAATTATATTTTGTGTAATTAGGTACACCTTATTTTCCCTAAACCGACTGCATATTCTATATAAGTATGCAGGGGGGGGGGGGCAATTGTTGGCAGATCAACTGTCAAGTGCAATATATTAGAGCTCTTCTTGAAGTCGATTTTATACCGGTGGTAATTTGTGCACCACTCTGTATCCCCGTGGCTTTCCGCTTTACTTTGCCCGGGCGGGGGCGGGCGCGGGGAGGCAATATATCAGGGAATTACTTAGCGCATTATACAGTGACAAGTTGTCTGATGAAGCCAGCCATATCTGGAGGAAACAGGAAGAGGGAGAAGTGGAAGGCTTTATAAGATGCGCTGTGAGGTAGGTGGGAAAATCAAGTGAAAAGACGATCACCTCGGAGAGGAGAAATATGAAGGAAATGGCACAGGAAGAAAGCAAAATACGAGTATTTGGCGTTGAAATAATAACATTTTTTATTCATTACATTTCTTTTTTATCTTCTTTAACTTTTAGGGTGCATAGTTTACACCTGCGCTGTGCAAGCGGGTTCCCCATAGAGCATCGGTCCATCCTTGTTATAGTACTATTCAAGCTAATTACTATTATGGGCATGTTCGTGTGCTGGAAGAAAGATAAAAATTTTCTTACTTTTAGTAGTACAGGAGTAAGGGTCTCGACTAGCGATAAATAGTAAATGTTATATTTGTTTTCAAAATTAAACCATTTAAAATAATAATATATAAGGTTGGCACGTTCCAGAATGGAAAATAATCTCAGTATCGATGTAATACCACAATTCAGAATTGAAACATTGCCTAAATGGCTTTAACTGTGTTTGGTGACCAGATCGAATTCCCAGGTGCTTCCCCATGTCCTCTTTCCCTCTCCCCTTACCTTCAGCCTCATAACATACCCCAATTAGGTACGCCATAGTCTCACTGAATCCTGGTGGTTGCGAGCAGTTGGAACTCTTGTGCGGTATTTATAAAAAACCGAAATTCTCTCCTGAGCAGAAAAAAAAGTTCAATAACCTTTCTGGGGCTAGCAGTCAAAATGTCTTATCTAAAGTTTTTATGTCATTTCGGTACAGATTCCACAACTAGAGATATAGGTATTTGAATCTATTAATTTGTTTTTTTTTTTAAACAACAAAACTCCATTTTTTAAACTTTTCAATTAAATCAGTTGACCAGAAATGAAATTAAAATAATGATTCAGTCTTTTGGCGTAATTATTGGCGAGTCGATTAGACTGTACATTTTTTTGATATCACCGGAATAGATAGCAATGTCGATAAATTAGCCGGATTCATTAATTTCAATCGTACAGTCCCTGGTCTATTAATCCTGTTATTTAAAAATGGTAGCGTATTAATTATTCATAATTTTCAGCTGCCTTTAATAGATGTCGATAGCATGGTTAGTAATTCGAAGTTTTGCTATATGCCAACAGATGCCAGTTGAATGTGACACCAGAAGAGTTCCATCTATCGTCGTTCGTGTTAGGTACGAACAGTTAAGATGATTGCCGAAGGCAACGACAAGTTGGGCGAGCATCTCCATACCGAGTCCGCTACCGAGAGCGGCGTAACTACTTAGAGCCTAGTCTAGTAAGGACTGCTGTCCATTCAATATTCATTGTAACGCGAATCTCAAACTCATTTGGAAGATATCCAACACATCTTAAGTTGTATTTATATTGATAATCAAGAGACACAACAATACTCAACCTTACTTTTGATAGTTAAAAGGGCTTTCCATGGGTCGTGGTCATGATGGAAAAAGCGTTGCGAGCTCTAAAAAGATTGTTAACCTTGAATCTGGGGATCTTAAGGTTTAAAATTGCATCCAAGAGTAAGATTTACTGCTTTAGATAAGATAACGTATTTCTGTAATACATATATTTTTATATTCGAGTATTACGTGTAATACATCATAATTTTTTTTACTGTTGTACATCCACTTCCAATATTCATAGTAAAAATACGATCCCACGCACCGAACGGCATGAACACTCCATCTCTTGGGCCGGCTAGTAGCCAATTTGGCCTGAGTACCACCAACAGTCCACATTTGTCACATCGAACCCATACGACATCGCTTCCTACAAGGAATTGCTTGGAGGTTAGGACTTGAAAGAGGCGAGTACTGGTATGATGAAATTGAACAAACTGTAAACATTTCTTCTTTAGAAAAACATAGAAAGGACTCTGATCTAATTTGCATATTCAAAATAATCAACAGTAGATATTACTGACACACCTGCTTTGTTATAACTCATCCAGTTCAACATCCCTTCCTGTAGACTAATAAATAATGAATCGCTGTTCCTCAATCAACATTCTACTAATTAAGGATATCATTCTCCTTTATCCAGAATGTCGAGACTTGTCAACGCAAATCAAAGCATTGAATTTTTTGGCGTAAACCTAAATAACTTTCGGCAGTCGATACGCAATGTGTAATTTTAAAGCCTTTTAAATTCATCTTCAAGTTACTTATAGTTACAATCTATATGAACTTTTATATTTATTTATTTATTGTTTTGGAACATTTAGAGAGTTTAACATAAAAAAGTCATTAGATTAGCATTGTAAAAAGCGTAGATGTTAATAGTTCACTTAAAAATATTCACAGAATGCACAGTTTAATAGTTTTTTCGTTGATAGTTTTTGGGGTGTTATGCCGTGTTGCGCTACCTCCTTCTATAGCCGACGTTTCGGACAGCGTTGTAGTGTCCATCATCAAGGCAGATCCGGTAGATCCGATGATGTGTACCGGATCTGCCCTGATGATGGACACTGCGACGCTGTCCGAAACATCGACTATAGAAGGAGGTAGCGCAATACGGCATAACACCCCAAAAACTAACAACGAAAATGCTTTTGGCCGTGAAAATCTAAAAACAGTTTAATAGTTGTTTTTCGCTATATATACATAGAAGTTAACAGAAATTAGAAATAGCAAAATATAAACAGAGGTAGGTATAAAGAAAGATAACAAAAATAGTGATGATAAAATATAGAGATGACAAAGATAAAAAAAGATCGATACACGGTGTGAAAAACAGAAAAACAAAAACAAAAAGTAAGGTACAAATAGAGTAAAAGAAACAGCCATTTACATTTAAGTTCAAGATCAAATATAAGTATATTCAATTCTCAATTACTTGTTAGGTTAGTCTATTGTTAATTTGCTTTTTAAAGTAAGCGAGACTATTTGCATAGATGTCTATATGGTTATGTACAATGGAATTATACAGACGACACATTCGAGACAGTGGATTGAAGTATGCAATATTATTTTTATATAATTCAAGATGAAATATATTCCGACTCCTTAAATTACGTCTATTGGGAACCTTAATAAGAATATTACTCAGACAATGAGTTGTTTCAAGCTTATCATGAATGATTTTGTATAGACTCATTAAGTCAGCAATCTCTCCGAAAGACCAGGTAACCCTCATCAAACAATTCATTACTGAATAATGATGAACTCAACCAAGTTTCGGTGAAGCAGATTATATCATAATTATTGATTACAACTTCGTTTTTTATGTCATTTATTTTGGTTCTAATTCCTCTAACATTTTGGTAGAAAATTTTCAGATCCATTTTGTAATTTTGACAAGACAAGTAAGACAACATTAAGTTTAAAGGACGGAGGAAGACGGGTTTGAGGGTGATTTGTCGGTATGATTCTGTAGTACGGCCTTGTTCTTCACGAGCAGTGGTGGAGACATGTCATTCTTGAAGTTCAGGTCCTTTGCTGCTCGCCTAGTTGCTGCATGAAGTTCCTTGTTATAAGGTGATAGATGTTCACATACGTATATCGGAGAAGAATCTGTGAAACCAAGGTGTTGGCTGTTCAGCTTCCTATCCACATTCCTCTTGTTGAATACCTTAACTGCAGACAGAAATTCGCCACGGATTCGAGGGCTGGGCAGAGTCAGTACAATATTTTTTGGTCTTGATTTGGGAGTTGCTCCAGGGTGACGTGGTGTACGATGACAGGAAATTATTTGTTCGTCCTTTACAGGATATTTCACCGATGCACACAGGTTTTGTATTGTAATCTTGTTGTCTTCGTTCCGCTTCTCCAGGACCATCTGAATCTCCAGATTTCAGTTCCGGTTAGTTTGTTCGATTTCGTTCATTTTTTGGGATAGTATGTCGTAGTTCCGCTGCAAGATTTCATTTTCAGAACTCAGTTTGGATATTTTTGTCTCATTAGCCTTGCATGAAGAATTTAATCTATCATATTCTGCAGCGAAGTATTCAAGGGATGATTGAAAATCTTCCATATGGGGCAGCTTGTTTTTTATATCCCCTAGTTCGTCCACTATTTTGGAGTTAAGGTATTCAAATAACTCATGTTTTAGGGTTTTCAGTACCTGGTCTAATTTTTCGTCTATGTGTTCTATGATTATTTTAGATACGTCGCTTGAACTCGCACTTTGTGGGGTGGATATAGATGTGTCATTAATATTTTTTTTGGAACCTGTTGCTTGTCCGTGCAATATGGTGGGAGATTGAAGAATCAGAGTTTCTGCGTTATTTCCAGTAAATTTCTGTTTACCTTTGCAAGACAGACATTTCCAAGTAGCTCTATATTGTTTAGATTGCTTTGTGTAATTTTCTTTGGAAGTTCCTACACATTTAAAATGATAGCTTTGGGAACATTGACTGCAAGTCATTATCTCGTCAGCTTTCGCGTTCAGCTTACATTCCTCACAAAGATGCATTATATATGTAGCGCCTGTTGGTAGACGAACTCCACGACACCTTTCAATTTCTGGTAATATGTATTTATACCGCCTGTTGGTAGGCAAACTCCGCAACACCTTTCAATTTCTGGTAATATGTATTTATAGCGCCTGTTGGTAGGCAAACTCCACGACACCTTTCAATTTCTGGTAATATGTATTTATAGCGCCTGTTGGTAGGCAAACTCCACGACACCTTTCTATTTCTGGTAAATTATCTGTTAAAATTTGAATGTTGTTTTTTTAGATAGAAATGTAATAGAAAAAAACAATCACAGATGTCATTTAAGCTCATAAAAGTCCGTTCATGCAGTGCACGATAATCACTTTAACTTGTTGTTTACAAACAAATCAATTAAAACTACGAATTGATAAGTACTTATCTATTACATTATATGTATACTGTCAATGCTCTTTATTTATATGTATTATCCTTTCATTGTCATCTTTTTTTTTATTCGTGTTATCTAAGATATCGAAAGAAGGGTAAATACAGGAACTCTATAAACGGAGGTCTGATCGCTGTTAGCACCAACAAAAAACTGTCCAAAGAAGCGAATTTAACCGTCCATAATTGAGTGCTGGTACCTACCCTGATGTACGGCAGTGAAGCATGGAACTGGCAGAGGAAGGATGAAAGTAGACTAAATGCTGTAGAAATGAGATCCCTTAGGCGTACGTGTGGTAAAACCATGTACGATCGTGTGAGAAATGTGGAAAACCGCGAAGAATGCAAGGCTAATATAAGCGAAATGAGTCAAGATTAAGAAAGAGACGATCAGATGGTTTGGGCATGTAGAGCGATGAACGAGGAAAGGAGTGTAAGGAGAATTTATGACGCCAATGTGAATGGTAGAAGAAGTCGAGGGCGCCCGAGGAAGACATGGCACGACCAAGTGAATCAGATACTTGAGTCGGGCCATGTGAAAAGTCGAAATAATAGAAGAGCATATATGAGATAAATGTGAACGAGGCAAGGAGTGTGTGCCAAGATCGAGTTATTTGGCGGTCCGTCCTCTCTGCCTACCCCTGCGGGGAAACGGCGTGATTGTTAGTTAGTGTTATTGTTATATTCTTAATGGACTATTTCTCACTAAATAAATAAATTAAAAAAACAGTAGAAAAAATAATGTCGTGGTTAACAAATCTATCTGCCAAATTTCAGCTGGATCGGATGTCAGGAAGTGGGCTTTTTGGGAATTTTGTCTGTTAATAAAACCGGTTTCACAAGGATCCGTAGTCAAAGCTAATGCGATAATGCTAAGTGGGACATCGGGGTAAAAAAATATACGCAAAATAAAGTTGAAAAATATTCATTTGGAATTCATCACATTTTAATGATATTTTCTTTGGTCTCGTAATTGTCATACTTCCTCATTTTGAAGACAGCCCATTAGGAATTGTGAGATAAAAAAAATACCCTTTCATTTCTTCAGCCAACCCTTCTCTTTATTATAATGACAACCCTAACTCTCATACAGCCTTCAACACCACGGATGGCGAATTCATAATATTAGAGGGTGCTGTGCTGAAATTCAGGATTTTTTTCTACCTCGTCTACTAAAAACTAAAAATAATAAAACTAACTACAAATACATCTACAATTCCTCACAAAAAAACATATCACAGACTAAATCAAACAACAATGTATTGATATAAATTGATATATTTAGTAAATTAAATATTATAAATAACAAAACAATTTTTTAAAATAGCCATCTTTTAAATTTATTTTCTTATTAATTCTTACATGAATATGTGCGGCAAGCAGTGTATTGCGTCCTCTCTACAGCTCAGTAATAAGAAAAGCCGAGCTTAGCACCAAGACAAAGATGGCAGTGTTTAAAACGGTATACCGTCTAACGCTCACTTACGGCCACCAGACATGGATGCTAAATGAACGAACACGCTCCAGAGTCCAAGCTGCCGAAATGAGATACTTGAGAGGAGTGGCAGGGGTTACGAAATGGGATCATATAAGAAACTCGACGATCCGAGATTATCTAAACATTGAACCACTGCTACTCTTCATAGAAAAATCACAATTGAGGTGGCTTGGGCATGTACTAAGAATGTCTGATGACCGAATTCCGAGGAAGATACTGATTGCGATTCCAGAGGGAAAACGTCCAGTGGGCCGCCCCAGACACAGTTGGGCGAGGCAACTCCAGAAACTGTGTGAGGAGAGGATGGGTCTTCCATGGACAGAGGCCGAACAATCAGCACAAGACAGGGACTTATGGAGGAGCCTTGTCGATGCAATGGGTCCCCGACCCGAATAGGACAAGGGGAAGAAGATGTATATTAATTCTTACAATATTATAATTATTTATTTTGTGATTTAGACTAATTATTTTAATTATTTGTTCTCAAAAGTTTTTTATTATCTAAATGCAATTTTTATTTCCTTAAAAAAAATTATATCTAATTTTGTATAACTACTTTTATATGAGATTTTTTAAGCAATTAATCACCTCTACTTTTTAATATTTTGTCTTTGTTCTAATTTATTCTAATTTGTCTATACTTGTTTGTCATTTAGAAACATCACGTACGTTATAATCTACGCATTCACAGATGGCGCCAATCAAATTATTTTAGGTTTTTAATGCTTTTTACACGTTACGCTTTAAAATATTCAAGTAAATTAATTGTTCGCGATCGTACATATTTAATTAGAATATAAATAAATAGTTTTGTCTTCAAACAAACCCAAATCTTTCAAGAAAGGATGAAAAATTCAAATTTGTATCGGTGACTCAATCCAATATTGTATTTTTCAGCCTTTCTTCAAAGATTTGGGTTTTTTTATGGACAAAACTATTTATTTATATTTTAATTAAATATGTACGATCGCGAACAATTAATTTACCTTCATATTTCAAAGCATAACGTGCAAAAAGCATTAAAAACCTAAAATAATTTGATTGGCGCCATCTGTGAATGCGTAGATTATAACGTACGTGACGTTTAACCTTATTAACATATCCTGATGAAGATAACATTGTTATCGAAACGTTATATGTAGATATTGTTTATAATATAGTGGTTTAAACAAAGTTATCTATTATTCATTATATAACAACGTATTTACTTACTCAAAAAATTATAACACCTAACCAAACATAACCCAACCCAAACATTTGAAATACAATAATAATAAAAAAATTGTTTCGAAATTATTTACACCAGTGGCGTGTGGTCCTTAGAAAAATTTACCTACCTGTTTATCAAGACAATTATCTGTCTAACCCTAATTATTACTAACTGCTACTATTCTTAAATTTATGTATAAAATACTGCCGCCATGGGTCGATCCATAATACCCTTCTTGACAATATCAAGGAGGAAACTGTGTTTTTACCAATGCCGACAGAATAGGACATAAAAATAAACATGGGAACACCTCAGCACAAGTTCTCCTAGTGAGGTATTCACAAACCACTACTACTTAATTCATTGGTTAAATTATTAGCTGAAAAAAATGTATACAAAGAAAGGCATAATATTCCATACTTTTATCAGAGCCTCAAAGTTCTTTCAGTGAGAGCAATTCTGTGGTACAAAATTATATTTCAGCACATAAATAATCCTTTATATATTAACAGGCTGGAACACAACCATAATACTCGTTTTAACTTTAATGAAGGGCTAATTGTACCTAAGCATACAAATAAATATGGACAAAGAACGTTAAATTACATGATTCCGAGTTGTTTAAATATGTTACCTGCTGAAATTAAAAACTATGCCCAAAACAAACAATTGATGAATTTACTGAAGATTTGGCTTATGGAAAGAATTAATTTGTATTAGCTTACAATGACATTATTCTAAAGACTTTAAAAATGTTATTTATGTTTTCAAAAATTTATTTTTGTCTATATTTCTGTAAAAAACTAAATTTTATTTTATATAATTGTAAAAATGTAACTATTAAATCACTATTATAAGATCTTTAACGTAAAGAACCCGTTAGACAAACTGCTAAAAAGTAGTTTATCGGGACTTTTTTTTCTTGTATTTGTAAAGTGTATTAAATAAATAAATAAAAAAAAATAAAAAAACTATCCTATTTACATAAATACTGATCATCAACATTTTTTTATTTTTAATTACTGAAACATACTATCTACGAGTATGTAAACCACTGTAATAATCTGTTAAATGTATGTATGTACGTTCAAAAATAGAAATAAAAACAAAAAAAATAGTTTGTTCTCACAACACGTACCTGCATAATAGACCGATCAGTGCTGATTTGGCATGTCGTCTGGTTGCTACCCAGGCGTTTTGAGTTCAATTCCTCTGCTGGATTAGTTTTCCATCATGACAAAAGCGACATTTGCCGCTTACTGTGGTTGTAGTAGGAGATTTTTAGTGTTGTCAGGTTATGCGTAACCTGGGAAGTTTTGTCTTTCCTAAGTGAACGTCTTCAACAATATTTTTATTTGAATTTTTTTATTGAAAACTAGCGAGTTCCAGGCATGTGTTGCTATGCACCGCATATCCCCTTCCTCTCCCGCGTCCCCTGCCGCTTACGCGTTTCTACTCCGCCTTCCCTCTCCCCACTCCGTCTCCCGCTTTCCCCGTCCCGCGAACCCCCTCCCGAGTTTCCCTCCCCCCTCCGGTATTCCATACATTCAGTTTTCAAACAACTCGCGCAACTTATTGTATTTTTTTCATACAAATTTCATAATGCCCGAGCTCACCAGTATATATAGAAACCATCGCGGGCAAGCGCACATCAAATCCCCAAAGTTTCATCGCAATCGGATGAATGGTTTAGCAACGCATACAAATCTCATATACTCATATAAATACACCCAAGCAAGCATAATTTGATTTTTAAAGTGTTGTCTTCAATGTGATGGATTTCTTATTGCACATCCCACACGTCCACCCTGTTTTTTATAGTTTTCCCAAAATGGTTGGATTTTATCTACTCGTATCTAGACTATATTAAGTCAGCGCATTTTAAACGGTGTGATTTTATTGTAAAAACTTGTTTTCAAAAAGTTTTATTAGTTTTACTTCCCAGTTTCAACTTTTATTAGTATGGTTACGTTTGGTACTACTGCATCCTCTTATTTATGATCCACGAGCTGCCGTCATTTCTACTACATTGTAGGCTGTTGTTGAATTGAGAGATTGTTCACATTATTTCAATCTCCTACTTCCGGTGCACGGCGCGCCACCTGCTTCCGGTCCACGTTTTTACAAAGCCTATACCATTTCAGGCATGGTGATGACTGTATTAGAGTAGCACTATTCATATGTTTGTGCAACACTAACAAAGTTCATATCATTGCAGTCTATGGACTTTACTTTTTTGGGAGATCAGAAGATACATTTGTGGTGGCAAAATCTAGTCTTTTGTAGTTACTGGTTAGGTTAGATCAGGTTTGCACAAACACAAGCCAATATAGTATTATAGTCCACACCATGACTGAAATGATATAGGCTTTGTAAATACGCATCCGTTCGCCCCCAATTTCCAAAAGAACATAAAATGTCGCACAAATTCTGAAAGAGAATATTTTGATATTATTTTCACCATAATATTTGATTTTGATGATTTTTTATTAAAAAGTTAAATATTCAACGTAAGTGTATTTTGATTTTACAAGTAGGTCGTCTTTTATATGACGGCCGTCTTGGTTGAGGGGTTAGGCTCTTGTTTCGCAATCTAAAGGTAGCGGGATCGAATCCCGGCATGCGCGAAAAAATTTTATTTGATTAATTTGTGTTATTTCACAATTAATTCATTTAAAAATAATACATAGTATATTTGCGGCACGTTCCAGAATGGAAGATACCTAGTCCCAGTATCGCCCAGGTGTAAGACCATCATTCAGAATTAAAACGTTGCTTAAATGGCTTTAGCCGTGTTTGGTGACCAGATCTGAAAACCAAGTACTTCCCCACCTTCCTCTTCCCCATCTCCTTCCTCTCCCCATTACCTTCAGCCTCACAACATACCCCAATTGGGAATGCCATAGTATCACTGGCTGCAGACGGGAGCAGCTGGGACTCTTGTGAGGTATTTACATAAATAAAGGTAGTTATGTCAAAGCAGTGAATTTAATTCGAACTGAATCAATTAGTATTAATATTCTGCTCTACGATGAGGGAAGTAATGGACTAAATTCGAATAAATATTTATGGGATAATCAGTTTGTACACGTGTAGTATAGCCAAAATAAAACCAATTATGTTTTTCCTCCTCATGATTTTACCTCTAATAAGACAAGATAATGAAAAATAAGTAATAAATAATTAAATTCATAAGAAAATTATAAAAAACCAAAGATTGCTTGTGAGAGTAAGAAAAATATTTGTTTTATAGAGCTCATTCTGGTGTCAATAAAGATGTCATATTATCAAGTCTTACTAACTAACTAACTAACTAACAATCACGCCGTTTCTCCGCAGGGGTAGGCACTAGAGGACGGAAAGAGGTTTATTTTCTCTGGTGTGCACCTCGAATTTAAAGCTTTTCTTGGTTTAAAGAGTTAATTTGTATGCGAGTCGTTTTTAATCTACACTCTATGCGAGCAATGTTGTTCTCGTACGTAGAATATTTAGGTACTTAAGGAGTTATTTCTTATTATCATCAGGGACTTTTTTTTCACGATTGGCCGCCCCTAATATTTGGCTGCCCTAGGCTCGGTCCTACATGGGCCTTAGGGCAAATCTGCCACTGTATATGATGCCTTAGTACACTCAATGCATCAATTTCAAAGTATGAAGCTGCCTGCATAATTATTAAATCTTACAAATTACCTCCAACAAAGATATTGTAAGATACGTTTTGAATCGCTTCGATTTTGTTAATGTGAAATTTATAAAATCGAGCATGATGCAAACTTCAGATGACTCTATTCGTAGGCAAATTAAAATTATTTAATAATGTTTTATTCTGTATTTAACCAAGGTTAAGATAAAATTATAATATTATAACCAACGAACTAAATTTCACTAATTAAATTTGGTTTTGTTCATCATCCTATTCATATCTATTACCAATTAAATTTAAAAAAAGTTTATATTATAGTCTACCTAAATTACTTGATTGAAATCTGGGGAAATGCGTATGAAACATACATCAATGAATTACAGGTAATTCAAAATAAGCTAATCAAAAAATTATTTCACTACGAATCCAAAACATCCACAAAAAATATATATTTGGAAACAAAACTGCTAACATTAAGAAAACTATACGAGTACAATATATGTCTCATTATATAAAAAATAAATAATAAACTCATACATACAAACACAGAATTCATAAAAACGTCCCAAGTACACAAACATTTTACACGACAACACGATAACATACGTTTAAACACCATTCATACTAACTACGGTAAGCAATCAATTAGTCACGAGGGGGCCAACTTATATAATTGCCTTCCAGATGATATCAAAAACGAAAAAAGTATGTGCAAATTCAAAAAAAATTTATTCATGTTTATTCACAAAAAACAAAGTAGTGAAAGTGAATAATATCGTATGGTAATATAATGTTATGTAAATGTTAGTACTGCAATCTAATGTAATTTAAGGTTATGAAATGTAAAAACTATGTATAAATTCAATATTCTAGTTAAGTAAGTGAAAATGTTATTTTTTTTTTTACTGGAATAAAAACTTATAAAAAAAAAAAAAAACCGTTCCCTACAAAGGAACTAAATCTACGCTCGCTCAGTCAATTACAACTTGTTCCAACTACACATACACATACGCAGCATGGATCTCAAGTCTACAGCAGTCACTTTCGTTCTTCCTCTTTAGAATCAGGCCTCGCTAACATACCTAATATAAAAAATAAACTTTTTATTTATTTATTTATTATTGTTATACGCCCATATGGGCTTTTACATAGATTATAAGTAAGTTTTACAAAAGTTATCGAGTAAGTATTTATACCAAAGTTATAAAAGTGAAAAATTAAAAAATTGTATATACAAGAAGTTTACGAAAAATATGGCGTAAAGAAATATTTTAAACAATATAATATTTGAGTTATCGAGTTAGAATTTATAACAAAATTTATAAAAGTGAAAAATTTAAAAAAATAATTATATAAGTAGTTTTTGAAGAACATGGCGTAAAGAAATATTTTAAACAATATAATATTTAGATATCGAGTTAGAATTTATACCAAAAGTTATAAAAGTGAAAAATTAAAAGAAATATATAAGTAGTTTTTGAAGAACATGGCTTAAAGAAATGTTTTAAACAATATAATATTTGACAATAACATAATATACAACATTACAATAACACATAAAATCGTTAAATATATTAAACCCGTTACAATAATTTGTAGGATTCCACAAAGTGTTGGTTTAATTTGCATTTAAGATTATAAAGGGAATCAGCAAATATATCTATAATACCACCAAACTTGTTGCCCAAATTATGCATCCTATTGGTAAGCGAGTGTGATTGATAGTTGGTTGTGTATGTGTCGCAAAAGAATGTTGTACTTTGTCTCGTATTCCTTGTCGGTACATAGAGTTTAATAGCAGCAACGATGGCAGGGCTGTCAATAAGGTTGTTCATGACTCTGTATAATAAAATTAAATCAGAAATGGTTCTTCTGTCAGACAACGTAATTAAATTAAGTCGATACATCAAATTTACATAATTTATGTTTTCTATTGGAATTTTGAGTTTGAAATTTAAGTACCTAAGAAATTTGTGTTGAAGCCGTTCTAATTTGTTAGAGTGTACTTTATAGAAAGGAGACCAAATAGGTGAATTGTATTCCACTTGGCTTCTAACTAGTGAAATGTAGAGTGTTTTCATGCAATACAAGGACTTAAAATCAGTTAGGGTTCTACAAAGGAAGCCAAGAATCTTTAAAGCCTTATTAGTTATATCATCTATATGTGCTGTGAATGTTAAATTTGATTCGAATATAACTCCCAAGTCACGAATTTGTGATACTGGTGTTAATTTAACATTATTTAAATTATATTCATGGAAGATATGAGAATGAGTTCTGGAAAATCGTATTACTTGACATTTCTCAATGTTCAAAAATAACATATTTTGTTCGCACCATTTAAAAAATTCATCTAAATTAGCTTGTAAAATTAGGCAATCATATATATTTCGTATTCTTTTAAACAATTTTAGATCATCTGCAAAAATTAGGACTTGTACATCTTTAAATATGTTTACAATGTCATTAATGAATATTAAGAATAGTATTGGGCCGAGGTGGGACCCTTGCGGGACACCACTTGTGGCCTCGAATACATAGGATTCTATAAAATTAATCCTAACACTAAGCACTCTATTACTGAGGTAACTGATAATCCATGTCAATAAACTACCTTTGATGCCTAACAGTCGGAGTTTGGCTATAAGAATGTGATGTCGAACCTTATCAAATGCTTTACTGAAATCGGTGTATATAGAATCCACTTGTTGTTTCAAACTAAGGGATTCGGATATGTAATTATTATAGATAGTTAAATTACTTAAGGTAGATCGACCTCTGATAAAGCCATGTTGGTTAGGAACAATAATATTGTTGATAGGTTTTACAATGGTATCTAATACTAATGACTCAAAAAGTTTGGGTAAAGCAGACATAATACAAATAGGTCTATAGTTTGATATATCGCTTTTGTCGCCTTTTTTATGAATGGGTGTTAAATAACTTTGCCACGAAGATTATTGTAATTAGCCTTAATCTAAATACATAAGTCCAGTTTTGATCTGAATTGTATCGGCTTAAGGCAACATTATCTAATATTCTTAGATCTGTAAACTACATCCACATTTAAGCCCTGATTTGTCATTTTGTCCGGTTAATAACTTAATGCCATTGACATACGATATTATCCTTGGTCGAAGCTTAAAGCGCATCATTTCACTAATCACTAATAAGAATTATACTGAACTCAGGGCTGGGAAAAATACACGCTTTGCTGTAATTAAAATACAAATTACAAAATACTTTTCCGCATGTTTTTAAAATACGAAATACAAAATACTTTCAAGTCGTGTATTTGAAATACAAAATACAGTATTTTAACCATTTTTTTAATTTCAAATACTAAATACAAATTACAAAATACATAAGGTTTTGGTAGAACCTTTGTTTGGAATAAATTGTTTTTTTTTTACATTAGGTCCACACAGGAGACCCCGAGGAAAATAATTCCCCTCAGGGCCTATTTCATGCTGAGTGGAGGGTCTTTTTAGAAAAGGAAGGATAGGAAGTTCTGGTAAGGAAAAGGATATGAGGGGTGGGTAGGAATCTAAGGGTCAGTTTGTACAGGAGTGACGGACGTATGCATTCAACCCTCCCAATGCGGTGTAGGGCGATGCTCCGAGAGAGTACGGCTGTAGAAGTCAGAGAAACTTCCCCAACCATTCTCTCCCGATCCGGCTTGCCAGGCAGCTGGTGGGCAGACGCATCCACCGCCAAGATCCAAAAAAAAAAACCTTACCCCATGAACTCGGGCACCCCTGCTAAGTCACCAAAAATAGCGAGCCACTTGGGGTGACCTATGACAGATGTGTTGGTTATTCAACAAATGGCTCCCGGGGCGGCGGTACCCATACCCGCCTCCCAAGAGTGAAACGAGACGTCCAAAAATTGACCAATCATATTGCTCAGAAGACACAAGTTGCTTGGACATTATCTTGGTCGTTACTATTGTCGCTGTTGATCACCGCGAAATACTTTCCAGCAGTTAGAATTAGTGGATAAATCACAGCATTCACTTTTTTTTACATGTGCTCCACACAGGAGGCCCTGAGAAAAATGATTTCCCTCAGGACCTATGTCATCTTTGGGGATGCTGTTTGGAGGTTTTTTTTAAGGAAAGGAAGGACGGGAGAGTTCTAGAAAGGAAAAGGGTTTAAGGGGTGGATAGGAATCTGGGATTCAGTGTGTCCTGGTCATCCGCCTCCAAGACCTAGAAAAACCTCACCCCATAACCCCATCACTTGACTCAATCCACCGCTCGCGCCGTCATCGTCCGGCGTCGTAAATGATGATGTTGACGGAATTTGATCATCCTTATCAATTATCAATTAACTAACGTCCTTATAAATAAGTACCGCGAAACGATGAAAACGACAATTGACAAAATACTTGTTTTGACGTACATTAACTCTAAATATTAACATATATTACTCTGGATTCCAGCGTTTTAAGTCTATGTATTATGTATCTCAGTTTATTTTTCATTTTCATTATTGAGATCGCTAAAAATATTTGAGAATGTATTTTGAAGCCATAAGTATTTGAAATACAAAATTACAAAATACCTCAGCATCAGGTAATTGAAATACCAATTACAAAATCCATTTTTAGGAAGTAATTGAAATACAAGTACAAAATGCGTATTTGTATTTCAAATACGAATTTCAATTATAGGAATTCAAATACTGCCCTGCCCTGACTGAACCGAAAAACCGATTAAATTTTGCAAGAGTGTTATGGATTAACTTGTTATGAATCGTTGTTTCAGACCGATTGCCTTCTCTAATGCACAGACGCAATGTTTATTTATTTATTTATTTAATATAAGAATATTGTACATTGTATATTATTTTTGTGTTATTTCAACCGCCATGCTAGGGATGTCCCTGTGTTATGGCGGGTGAAGTTTTCAGATAGTAAATTATACATGTTATGTTTGTAAAGTAAAAATTTAAGTTCTACAAATTAAATCAAGTTGCACATATTATATATCATGGTTTTTAAATGTTATAATAATTATATTCTTTGATAATAATAAGAGTAAAATAATTAAATAATTAATAATATTAATAGTAATAATAATTAGGTCGTTAATAAAATTCAATGTGAGTAAAAGTTATAAATTTGTTAGTTCAAAATTTTTTGTTAAATTATACAATTTAATTGCGAAAAGAATAGTCATAATAATATGTAATAATAATTAGGTCGATAATAAAATTCAATGTAAGTAAAAGTTACAAAATAATTTGTTAATTTAAAAAAAAATTATAAGTTATACAATTTAATTTCGAAAGAATAGTAATAATAATATGTAATAATAATTAGGTCGATAATAAAATTCAATGTAAGTAAAAGTTAGAAAATTATTTGTTAATTTAAAAAATAGTTATAAGTTATACAATTTAATTACGAAAGAATAGTAATAATAATATGTAATAATAATTAGGTCGATAATAAAATTTAATGTAAGTAAAAGTTACAAAATTATTTGTTAATTTAAAAAATAGTTATAAGTTATACAATTTAATTGCGAAAGAATAGTAAGAATAATATGTAATAATAACTGGTCGATAATTAAATTCAATGTAGGTAAAAGTTACAAAATTATTTGTTAATTTAAAAAAATAGTTATAAGTTATACAATTTAATTGCGAAATAATAGTAAGAATAATATGTAATAATAATTAGGTCGATAATAAAATTCAATGTAGGTAAAAGATACAAAATTATTTGTTAATTTAAAAAAATAGTTATAAGTTATAAAATTTAATTGCGAAATAATAGTAATAATAATACGTAATAATAATAAGGTCGATAATAAAATTCAATGTAAGTAAAAGTTACAAAATTATTTGTTAATTTAAAAAATAGTTATAAGTTATACAATTTAAATGCGAAAGAATAGTAATAATAATATGTATTACAAAATATATACAATATATAAAATGTATATTGTATAACACTTCAATTATCTCAACCAAACCTATGTTGACAAATTTTCGTCAAACAAATGGTTGAGTATTGGAGAGTTGAGCGCAGAAATAGAAGGCTTTATGCTTGCCATACAAGATAGAGTCATTAATACTAAAAATTATAGGAAGCATATCATCAAAGATGCAAATCAAATTGATGATTTATGTAGAAAATGTTTGGCTTTTCCGGAAACTATAGAACATATTATATCGGGATGTTCTGTATTAGCGCCGTCCGAGTATACATTTAGGCACAATCAAGTTTTAAAAATAATTCACCAAAGTTTGGTAATTAAACATAACTTGATTGACTGCCGTAATGTACCATATTATGAATATGAACCAAATTCATTTTTAGAAAATGAATTTTATAAAATTTATTATGATAAAACTATTCTGACAGACAGAACAATTAGTCATAATAGACCCGATATAGTTTTACATGACAAAATTAATAAAATAACTTATATCATTGATGTCGCTATACCAAATTCTTGTAATATTCAGAAAACTGTTTCTGAAAAAATAAGAAAATATACAGATTTAGGAAATGAAATTAAAAGAATTTGGCATTCTCAGACTATAAAAATATTACCATTTGTTATTTCGGCTACTGGCATTATACCAAGCTCTCTCATTCAAAATTTAGGCGTATTAGATTTGTCAAAAAATTTGTACATAAAAATGCAAAAGTCGGTCATTTTAAATACATGTAGGATTACGAAAGATTTTTTAAATATTTATATTGAGGGATCAGTAGGATTTATCGGACCAGTTAGGATTTCATCAGAGCCGAACCCTCTGATATGAAAATATCTGGAGTCGGTGAAATATTTTCCCATTATGTTTCTGGTGGATTGACGTATTGTTCTTGTATTGTTTTATTCTTATATAGTGCAATTACATTGCGTTAATTTACTAGATATTCATTTGTGGAAAAGTGTGTGGAAGGGTTTAGTCTTTCATTTGGGAAAGATTCAACCAGGACATGAAATCTGGAGCACCGTATAAAAAAAATATTAGGTCGATAATAAAATTCAATGTAAGTAAACGTTATAAAATTATAGGTTCATTTAAAAAATTGTTGTTAAATTATACAATTTAATTTGATAATAATAGTATTAAAACATTACAATTCAAGTAACAAGTAAGCTTGCTGAGTCTGTTAGGAATAATTGCTTTGAAAAAGGAAGAATTTTGTGTCATTGGTGCAATCCAAAACAAGCACAAGGACATGAATTGAATGATTTTTTAAATTACACTGTATTTTGCCTTCTTAAATATTCATTTGCAAGTTGGGAACGGCTCGCGTGCGTTGTGCGGCTTGTCTGTACGAAGCTAGTCGTCTTTCTACAATACTATTGAATCTTCACGAAGCTACTGAGACACACTTAAAATTATAATATAGTAGTTGGATAATTCTAGGGACGCTGTCTGAACCTCTCGACATAATGGACTTGTTTTTTACATTTTGGGCGCGACTGTCACAAGCGGGGCATCCAAAATACCTTAATGTGTTTATTTTGGCATATGAAAATAATTCTACAACTCGAAACATTGTGTACGGTCAGTATTAAAGGATATGATGTAACTTGCAACAAAATGTGGTAGAAGAACGACATAGATATATAATTATTATAAATAACTTGCTTATATAAAACTTTAAAAATAAAGTTTAGCATGCTCGAGAATAAACTAAAAATAAAATGAAAGCAAATCACTTCGTATGCATCACTTATTTTGTAAAAATGATCTTGTTTCCATATCAATGATTTCTTCGTCAGGATAAAAAGAAAATTAACAAAATTTCAAAGATTAAAAAAGAATTATATAGATACTTTTTAAAACACATTTGAAAATAGACGTGCTTGTAATGTACGTACGTAAAAAGCTTTGTTTTTACAGGTTTATTTCTGAAAATAGATGCAATTGTGATGAATGTATTGGGATTAGACTTAATATTAAGTTATAAGATAAATAAAGGACTTATAATCTAATGATAATATTCAATTAAGCACTGTTTATTACATTAGGACCATACCGTCAACTTTTCCGCCTACCGAGATACTGCAGTGCTACGGAAATGTTCCTGGAGGGACGAGTGCACCCTTTCCGAGCACTTCTCCGCCACCGCATGGGAAGTTTATGGCGCAGACTACGCCAATCGAAGAATGCAATCATCACCGCCATGACTACCTGGTTGGAGTCCCCCCTGATGGCCCTCTGGAGACGGGAGACGATGAAATACCCTCCGTAAACAGCTGCATGAATTAATTTTACTGTTTATTATTATTTTTCTCATGTTTTTCATGCTTATTCGTTTTTTTTAAAATTTATTTATATGTTGTTATTTACTTTATTTTTATTTTTAACATTAACCCATTTTTTGTTTCAAAATATGGAATGTATTGCATTGCACTACCCCTGCACACACTCTGGAATAAACTATTATTATTTTTATTATTATTAGGTGCTTAAACCACGTTAGAGCGTCTCACCGTCCAGATAAAAGGACCACCATTCAGAGCCGCGTTGCTTAAAAAGGCTTTAGCAGCGTTTGGAAACCAGATCTCAATAGGCAGTTCCTTACCTTCCTCTAACTTATCGCCTTCCCTTCCCCACTTCTTCCAGCCCTTAAAAAAATCCCCAATTGGGCGTGCCATAGTCCCACTGGCTCCGAGCTGTTGATATATATAGATATGTGTTTTTTTTAATTTAAAAACAGCACAAGAGTCCCAACTGCTCCCGTCTGAAGCCAGTAAGACTATGGCATCCTCAATCGGGGTATGTTGTGAGACTGAAGGTAGTGGGGAGGGGAAGGAGATGAGGAAAATGAAGGTGGGGAAGTACCTGGCTTTTCAGATCTGTTCACCAAACACGGCTAATGCCATTTCAAGTAACATTTCAATTCTGAATGGTGGTCTTACACCAGGGCGAAACATGAGTATCTTCCACTCTGGAACGTGCCTATGTATTATGTTAAATGAAAAAGTTATGAAAAAACACAAATTAATCAAATAAAATGTATTTGCACGCCGGGATTCGATCCCGTGACCTTCGGTGTGCGAGTCAAGAGCCTAACCGGTGGACTAAGCCGGCCTGTAATGTAAATTCGTTCCAAATTTAGGAAACGTGTGTTTGGCTGAATAATGGTAATAATTGGCAAGACAAATTGCAGGCAAAGGGTATTCTAAAAAGCTATAAAATAACTCTGAACTTTAGATAAATTACTTAAAAACTTTTCACCCATTCACACGGGATAAAGGAGTTTAAAGTGAGCGAAAACTGGAATTTATAAAGCAAAGTCGTGGGCTGTTAAAGGGTCCAGATTTGTGGGATAAAATTAAAGTAAAAAAGGCAATTAACGGCAAAATTAAAAAAGGCAAAATTAACGTCAAAAATAAAGGCAATTTTCCACAAAACTGTTCATAGAATAGATAGCATTTTCCACACGCGGGGTATCCCTGAAATCAGGGTTTTGAAAAAAAATGTGTGAGAAGCATATCGAGCCCGAGGAAGACATGGCGCGATCAATGAACCCGATACTAGTCGGGCCATGTCAAAAGTCAAAATAATAGAAGAGTATGTATGAGACGATGTATGAATGTGAGTGAGGCAAAGAGTGTGTGCCAAGACCAAGTTGTTTGGCGGTCCGTCATCTCTGCCTACCCCTGCGGGGAAACGGCATGATGGTTAGTTAGTTAACTTTGTAAAGTTTTAGGTTCATTTATGGAAATAATTTACTTAAACGATGAGTTTTGTTCTGAATTCTTTACTTTTTTATGTGAATACCACATAAGAAACTCAACTGTATGGAGCAAGTGGAACTATGACATTTCCAAATTAAGTGGAGAGTTGAGGAAGAGGACGGTTGGAAAGTATCTTGGTTCATGTGGGGGTTTAATCGTTTAATCTAAGTTTTGGGGCCGGTTACTCTTGGGTTCTTCCACATTTCGATATCACTTCATTCTATCAGAATCTATTACCTTCCATTCCATCTCTACTGCCTACTTTAAAATGTTAACATCATTTTTATTTTAGTTAAAATCCAAACACCTGGGGGTCTAGCACAGTAAAATCGATAACTTTAAAATATCGGATAGTAGATGATTTGATGACGATTTCCGAGCACGGTCGCACTGTTGATAGCCAGACCGATATTGACAGGGAATAACATATCGATATACGATGGCAACCAATGATATTGGAATACAAATGGCAAGGCTGTCTGTCTATCGATTTAAGTACATTCTGAAATGTCAAACGGATTCAAAAAATCAAAAATTCTAATAATTTGACAATTTCAAATTGAAATACTAACTTTAATATACGTTGGAATTGCATGTACTTTAGTCAGATTTCAAACACTCTCGTTTCTCGAAGATCGATCCGAATAAATTGATCGCGTCTTAAGACGAGATGAATTAATTAAGTCTATGGATCACGTATACGATTTCTTTCAGTTCTAAGAGGTTCGGTAGTTCACCTCCATTCACCAATAAGTCTTTTGCATAACGGATATTCAGGTGACCGCCCTAAAATTTTTCAATCGTCCGTCGGAATATAAATTATCAATAATTTTTCATTTTGCTTGATAATAACGGCAACTGACCATAGATGATGAACTCCAGAAAGAAATCGCTTTTATCTGACTTCGGTTTATCTGAATTTTATATTCGGTCAAAAATTAACTTAACCCATTATCAATATATCTCAAGTTCAACGATTATCCATTATTATTATCGATCATCGATTATTATTATCGATCATTATTATGATTATCAGTTATCGATTATTATTATCGATCGTCCATGCTAGGCCTAACCCATTATCAATACCTACACCTCAAGTTCAACGATTATCCATTATTATTATCGATCGTCGATTATTATTATCGATTTTTATTATTATTATCAATTATCGATTATTATTATCGATCGATACTAACGATCGTCCATAGAGCTATAAGACCTCCAGAAAGAAATCGCTCTTATCTGACTAAATTCGGTCAAAAACTAACCTAACCCATTGTCAACATAGGTACCTCCAAATTCAACGATTATCGATTATTATTATCGATCGATATTAACGATCGTCCATGCTAGACCTCCATAAAGAATTCGATTTTATCTGACTATATTCGGTCAAAAATTAACCTAACCCCACGCACGTACAAAATACATGGACATGCCATGCCCTAAGCGATAAAATGCGTATTACTTCCCCCTCGCATTGGAACCATTTTTCGGAACCGGCTGGGCTTGCGAAAGCCACGCGTCAATCTAAAAAGTTTCATTCTTGTCCGGACCAGTGTCGAGCTCTCATCGTAAATAACACGGTAAAATGGTGGCTTGTGCTATAAAAACGTGTAAAAATAGAAGAGAATAAACCCAATTGTGGTATTACATTCCATAAGCAAGCATTATTTTACACTATTTTAAGCTAATTCAGATCACATAATATGATCGTTTTTGAACATACACCATAAATATACCAAACCACCCATACATACACTATCACTCCGAGAGACATGGCGTGTGCCCGTCACTGTTTACTGGGGTAAGTAAATTATGAAACATTTGCAAAAGTGTATTAGGGAGCAAACAGGAGCAAAATATTGAACTCGACCTTTTAGGCGACCTTACTTTGACGTATTTGAACTTCAAATTTGTTCATTGCGCGGCGAGCAGTATACGCTCCCATGTAAAAAGGTCTATTCATTCAAAAGCAGAGTTTACTTTTAAGAACTAAATGATGGTTTTATAGTGCGAGATGCCTATATACTGTCAGATTGAGTTTTGACGAATCACGTATCACCAAAGCCGTCTTCTTGCTCTTAGTCCCTCTGTAGTTGGTTTCTACCCCTCACCTTTATGTTCTGGTCTATTAATATGCATATGTCTATTAACCAGTGGCGTGCACAGGGTTTTTGATCAGGGTAGGCAGTAGGAAAACCGCCGAATTGATTCATATAAATAAAAAATAAACTTACCACAGATAACTCTATTCGTACAAGTTTTCGCTAAGTGTGCTTGCTGCTAGCTGCAGATGATGTAGGTTGGATTATCTAAGATTTATGCCACATCAAATATCCAAATAATAATAATAATAAATAATCGCATCATTTATGCATATTATCACAAGCCAATTGGACATCCGAGGTGGCCTTGATAAAGGCCGTTGGCGTTGTCTCATACTTCATACTTCAGATGTCATTCCACTGGTTGCCATTTGCTAAATTTGTTCCAGAAAGCACTGCCTAATACTAACAAAAAAACCTCATAGAAGCAAATTCAAAGCGACAGTTCTACTCTATGCTACGTGCATTTCGTAAACATTGATTATATCGTGTATAAAGTTAGCTCTAAGCAGAAATAATTCCTGCTTAAGCCTCATTTTAGTGAGGCAGTCGGAGGGCGCGTGTAGTTTCCACGTTTGTAGTATGCCGTTTGATGTGTCACGCTTATTATTGAAAGTGTCTATTTATTTTTAGCAATAATTTAATAAATTATAATATTATTTACATGCTTATGTTTTACAAATACGGTAGGGTAGGCAGTGCTTATGTGCCTGTATGGAGTGCACGCCCCTGCTATTAACCCATTATTATTATACCTCAAGTTCAAAGATTATCGATTATTCTTATCGATCGTCGATTATTATTATCGACCGTCGATTAATATAATCGATCATTATTATTATTATTATCAATTATCGATTATTATTAACGATCGATATTAATGATCGTCCATGCTAGACCTCCAGAAAGAAATCGCTCTTATCTGACTAGATTCGGTCAAAAACTAACCTAACCCGTTGTCAACAAACCTACCTCCAAATTCAACAATTATCAAATATTCTCCACCGAATAGGAATTTAATTTATTAAACAAGTTTACATATTCTTACAACGTTACAGCGGTCCCTCACAAAATACGTGTTCTAAATGAAACGTGTTTTTTTAAAACACTGCTTATCCATGTTATGTTGATAGTGCGTGCTCAAATGCGTGTTAAGGACTCCATTTCAATAAGGTACAAGTATTGACTTCTCGTGTTTGAAAGCACGTTTATGTAAAGATATATATTTTTATCCATTACAAAAAATTATAAGTCAAATACCATATTTTATTTTATTTACACGTAAATAATATCGTAAAGTGGCGTGCAATTCATAAAGGCTGAATAGCTGTGCCTACACTAAGAAAAACAAATCATTTTTTTTATTTTTTTATTGTAAAAATAGTTATTACAAATCACAAACAAGTCCTGCTAAGCCAATTGAATTGGCTTGTCAGCAGGTGCTTATAATTAAGTTACATATAAATTTTCAATGTTATAATTTTACATCTTATATCTACAAATTCAACATTATTCATACAAATCAATCTAAATATAAATATATTTTTTCAGATAGCCAATTTTTCAGCATATATTTAACCTTATTCATAGAATTCAATTGCTTTATAATATCAGGTAATAAATTAAATATTTTCGGTATGTTGTATTCAAGCGTTCTCTTTCCGTACTTATTATTAAATTTCGGAACTATCAACCCG
Source organism: Limnephilus lunatus (assembly GCA_917563855.2). Taxonomy (NCBI): domain Eukaryota; kingdom Metazoa; phylum Arthropoda; class Insecta; order Trichoptera; family Limnephilidae; genus Limnephilus; species Limnephilus lunatus. Next base: position 9,575,502 of record OU830602.1, on the reverse strand, counting down.
TCGTTGCGCGTGAATCTAGTGCTGTATTTATGTTCTAATTTCTCTTTATGCTGCTTTTAAGAAAGGTTTTTTGAAGTGAAAACTTCTTTAGCGACGTTGTGATTTGAAACTTGATGAAACGAAAAATAGCGACACTAAAAAGAGACGAACACATACATCTATAGGATTTAGCCTGCGAGAGAATGATATAGTATAATCGGTCTCCTCTTTCACGCGGTGCTTCGTAGCCTATCGGTCTTCTCTTTGTGTGGTGCTTCGTAGCCTCCCCACTCTTTTTTACTTTAGTTTTCTGAATGTTTCACTTCTACCACGTGTGAAATGCATTTTTTTTTATATTATTTTAAATAATTTATGAATATTTGTTATGTTACAAACGTGCTACATTGATAAATGTTTTCTGTTCGACAAATTGATAATTTAAATTAGAGTTAGGGTATTGAAAGCTGGGCAAATGCAGCTAACTCCATTAATGGAAGACTGAATGCTGTTGGCGCTAACAAAAAACTGTCCAAAGAAGCGAAGCTAGCAGTCCACAATGGAGTGCTGGTACCTACGCCGATGTATGGTAGTAAGGCATGGAACTGGCAGAGGACGGATGAAAGTTTAGACTGAATGCTGTAGAAATGAGATCCCTGAGGCGGACGTGTAGTAAAACCACGTATGATCGAGAACATATGACGCAAGTATGGATGGTAGAAGAAGTCGGGGACGCCCGAGAAAGACATGGCACGATTAAGTGAATCTTATGTATCTGATACTTCTGATACTTGAGACGAGCCATTTCAAGAGTCAGAATAATAGAAGAGTATGTATGAGACGATGTATGAATGCGAATGAGGGAAAGACTGTGTGACAAGACCGAGTTGTTGGTGGTGTGTCCTCTCTGCCTATTCCTGCGGTGAAACGGCGTGATAGTTTGTTAGTTAAGGTAACTAATAAACTACTAACAAATTTCAAAACATATCATTTTTCTCGGTTTTCAACCCATGTTTTTGCATTTTTATTTCTTGAGAATTAGGAGGAAAAAAATAGGAGGCATTACTTTTTGACTGGCCCTAGTATTATATTGAGGACTCCATGTTGGAGAAAAAAATTCAAGATGACTGCGAACATAAGAAAAATACAATGTTTTAAGTGTTTGAATATTAACAATAATTATTATAAGCAACAATTATCAGCCTGAAACGCTCATCTACATTGAAAAAATCTTCCGAGAAAAGATACATGCCGCCAACGGGACTTGAACCCGTGTCCTTCTGATTGCCGGTCAGGTGCTCTACCACTAAGCTATGTCGGCTTATCTAATAAATTATCCGCCAAATAATTCAATTTATACTAGTGTTTCATTCAACAATTACAATTAAAAAGGAACATTTTGAATTTATTAAAACTCGTAATAAATATAACACGACTAATTTTTTAAGATAATCTCTATTCGGATGCCGAGTTGAAAAAGCAATTATATGAAATTCTCCGTTATAAGTAAATTGCAAAGTGTGCTGAGAAAATTATAAAAACACATCTGCCGAGCGATTCTATATCTTCTGTGGGATCGTTATCGAGATAACGGACGTGATCTGTCAGAGTTGTGCGATTTATTTGCTTTTTCTATGTACAATGTACATTAAATGAATAAATAATCATCTAAACTAAAATATGTGAAAGTACCTAAATATGTATAAATCACACAAATCTGACAGGAGATCACGTCATTTATCTCGATAACGATCCCACAAAAGTTATATATCGCTCGGCAGGTCTCTTACAGGGTTTTTATGCGACGTACTTGACTTATTTTAACCAATTATTTGTGACGGTTTATCATTCGGAGTAAAAAATGTTAATTAAATTTTAGCTTTCGGTAAATTTTGGTTTTTTTTTTTCAATTTTTTCTTCTTACAAACAAAACAAACAAATAAATTCTTCCATTTGTCATCATTATTCACTCCGCCGAGTAACCACCCAACCCCGACCCTAACTGTCCAAAACCTAGTGCGTTTTTATGTTTTAAGTAAAAAAAAAAAAAAAAAATACACATCAAAAATTTGACCGGAGACCATAATTTCATTTTCATTTTTTACTCCAAATAACGTCAGTCAGTATGAAACTTAACACCCCCATTTTATCGATATGAAAAATTCACAATGTTTTTATTTTTTATTTTACGGTAATTAACTCAGATATCAAGAGATTTTTGTTCTGGATAAGTTGTGTTTTGCCAAATATTTTCACAACAGTCGCTTACTCCTATTCACCATTTATGTTTTATTTTTATTTTGATACAGTATTTTACATTTCATGGTACAATCCAATAATGTTGGTCTCACTGGCTGGCTTACCCGTGCTGAGGACCCCATTTTATAATATAAAAGTTTGTACATTATAATTTTTTTTATATGTATCTCCCTGGTAATCATTTTTAATAATATTCTTCTTCTCTTTTAACATTCATAACGGAGCCCTAAAGGAGAGCAAAATCAATGATCCATTCGAATTTTAACCATTTTAAAAATACCTTTTTGTTAAATTACTCTACATTTTTATGATCAACTTTCATAAACATGATCAGAAACAATCATGAAATTCTTGCAGTAAAATTTGTTATCATTCGTGAAATTGTTTTTAGGGGAGAGTTATTAGTGAGCACGAGGTTTGAATGCTCTGTACGTCCTTGGCAATAACAATCGCGCAAATCACTGGAGTTGTTTTGTCGGATTGAAAATAAAGGAAAATCTCTTTTGTGCCCGTTTCTGGTAATTATTAGCATCCACAGCTGGTAAAAATTCCAGACTAATTTGATTGAAAGAAATAATTGGATAAAAGCAAACGAACAAATTGGATATACGGAATGAATGCCGTGTACGAGATGATCTACCAACAAAAACTATAGAAATAATTTTGTGATAAATATTGCTTTTTGTATTCAGTTGTTTTTGGTTAGCAACCGCGTTTGAAATAATTGATTTCAAATGTATGCAAACTTTTGGAGTGCCATTTACGTCAGTTAAAGTATCGACTGTTAGTTTTTGATTGGGGTCGTCATCAAAATGGACTAAGCTGTTTTGTGTATATTTTAATCTTTAACATTGTTGCATCTAATGACTTTTTTTTATGTGATTCTGAAAAAAAAGACTGGAAGCATTGTAAAAATGGAATGACCATTTGTGAGACTATCGAACAATTTGCATTATCTTGATGTTATGATTCCACCACTGAAGCTCTGTTGTATCCCAACTTTATGTACCATCATTCATTGTTAATAAGAAAGAAGAAGAGGTTTTTATTTGAATTTTGTTAGTTTCTTTGACAAAGTATGTACATGATGTAAGTATAAAGCGTAATATAAGAATAATGTCACGGTTTTTACCATCCTCCTCATTAGGGTTGTGATGATCTCGCCTTTGGGCCTACGAAATAATTCCTTTAAAATTGAGAGATCGATTTAGAAATATATTTAATTTGTAACATGGAATGTTTTCAGCATACGATTCTCTGTTTCCAATTCATGGGGGTGATTTATGGGTCCTTACCACTAAGTAACCACATGTGTTTGCGTGCCTCAAGTGCATGCGAGCCCCGGCAAAGGCCATTTTTCACAAAACTAAGAAGGGACCCAGAATAACATTTAGAGGGATTTTTTCAGGTTCATTATCAAGTCAGGGGCGGCCGATGGATATTTGCCCGAGTGGTGACTGACTTTAACGCGAGCAAATTGATTTGTGAAACAATTGTCTTGTGCATTTTCTATGGCAGTGGGGAGTTGAAAAATTAGGCAATAAAGATTGATCGTTGGTGCATTTAAATATACGAGAGCGACGCGCCGATTACGGGTTGAAATATTTGACATATTTGTCAAAATAAGATTGCAGAATTCGTTAAATAGTGACGCACGCAGAAAGAACGAAAACGTGTACAGACAATGCTTATATAATGTTATTATATAACCAATAAAGTCGACGCAAGTAATGAGGCGGTCCTAACTAGATTGAAGTACGCCACTGAGCTCTTCTTTTAAGCGCTATTGGGATAATTTATGACTTCGGCGCAGACAAAATTAGTTTGTATTCTGTTATCTAAAGGTTACACACAAAAAAATAGCAAACATGAAAGTTGCACTGATTTCTTGGAATTTGGGATGTAATGTGACAGAACACTATTAAAACGATTGAAATATGCATATTGGGAGATGTGTTTATCACTTAAGTTTTAAAAAAGAGGGACTAATATATTATTGAAACCACACAAGTAGATGGGTGGGAGTCGGGGGGCAGAGAGTTGGAACAGGACAGTGAGGGAAGGAACCTGGAGGCGCGCGGACGGGATAAAAATCATCGAGTTTTGATAAACGGCAGAGTAATAATTTGGTGCGCGTAAACCGGGAATAATTCAGATAGTAATATATAATAATAGATAGTCGGGGCAGGGAAGTGTTAGAGGACAGTCAGGGAGAGAATTAAGATCGTCAAGTTCTGAGAGTCGCGAGGAGACCAGCTCGGTGCTTCTAAATCGGGGATATTTCATTTTAATTAAACTAAGAATAGTTCGTCTTTATTAAACAAAAAGAGTCCACGCGAATAAGGAAGTCAGAGATTGCGGCTTGCGAGTTCATATCTGTGAAGTTAAATAATATAATTTGTAAATTAAGGCGGTCAATGTTAATTTAATATCAATACAAAATGCACTTTTGGGGCGTTTGTCAGGGAGGATAAAATTTAATACAAACCGACGCGAAAGTTAGACCGAAATAATAAGTGCTTTAATTAGTGATTAATCAATCAGTGCACGAGGGATGCTGGTTTTGGATTGTGATTCGTGCATGTCAAGGTTCGTGTGCATGAGAGGGGTAAGTTTGACAAATTGAATTAATTATTAACAACATTAATGTTTGGATTTCGTACAAACTAGGGTTAAAACAATAGAATCATCATTACTCCCGAGTATTTTAATTGGTTATAATTGTTCGTCTAGCTTGTATTTTTCTAGATTTTTAAACATGTATTATAGTTATATAGCGCCTTGAGGTGTTTTCCATAAAATCGGTGCCATGTGGATCGTTCAAATATTAGTATTATTATTATGGCTGCTTTAATGGGGCCTTTAATAAGGAACCATGTCATCTAAGTCGGATGATTTAATCGGAAAATTATAACGGTAACATTTAAAAAGCTATCGGGTAATTATCGGTAATCGTAAAAAAAGGAGCGTTCCCTCCGTAAGTCGATCCGGAGCTGCCTGATGTTGACCGGCGACGATTCTTGAGACAATACCGTTGTAAAATAATAATTTGGGGTTCAATGAACTAAAATACTATTTGAAGCACAAAAGACACTTTCGGGCAATAAATCTTAGACGAGAGACTTCATTTAAAAGACGGGATTTTGAAACCACAAAGCAATAATAAAATCCTTTAAAAGTGCTTTGTTGGTGATCTAGAAAACTAGGTTACTGGGTATTCTCCAATACATAACGGGTAACAAAATACATAGGTATAGAATGTAGGTATAAATTAATGTGTAAAGCGCCTTTGAGGTGTTAATTATTATTTACGAGTTACGTAATAATAATTTTAAACGTAGCTAGGGGACTATATTCAGGAAGGTTTTTTGAAAAAGCATTGGGTAATATAACGGTTTATGAAGGGAGCGTAGCATGGGCATTTTTGATTACTAACAAAATCTGACATAATTGAATTCCCGTTCCAAAAATTTCCCACACCTTATTCCAAATTTTAGGTATCACAACAAGTCTATTACATAGGACTTTGCATAAACTTGGTTCGATATCTTATCATATAATCACCTTTGGTTCACGGTTAGGTATATTTCTTTCGACTTAGCGAAAAACTTTCATATTGTCGGTTGAATGAAGCCGTCGGTAGGTATTCACATTTTAGCGTGATGCGCTATATCCACCTACTTAATTAACAAACTCTTTTTCTTCAAACTTAATTGAGCGGGTGACGACTCGAGAATGGACGGCGGTTGTCGAATGGATTAACGGGTCCGGCTTTCCTATTCCACCATGAGGAAGTATCTCACGCGACTTTATCGGGGGCGATGTGATCGAAATGCAGGTGGGCTTACACTATTTTTCTAATGTGGAGGCGAAGTAAGCGATGGTCGTGTCTGGTCCGAGCAAATTGGAATCCCTTGTGATCACATCTCGGTAACGTGGATCTCGTACCCGCTCTAGACTGGATTGGAAGCGTGGCCGGAGCCATTTCATGATGTCGACGTATGTACGTCACTAAGGCATTGGGGGACTTCAGGAGAACAAAGGACGTGCACCCATTTCGCCCTCCCTCTACCGCCGCTCCGAGGTACCAGCGGATAAAAGTTGTCGTCGCGGGAGGCCAGTTTGATGCAGGACGAAGATTACGATCTGGCCGGACTACCTTCGTCATGGGGAAACGAAGTGACGAAATTTGCGTGGGCTTCACTACCTTTTAGGTTACGCTCGTGTGGGGTCTGCCTTGTCGGCGGAACGAAGGGAACATGACATATGGAATCGTTTTGGCAACCGATCGGCGGTTCTTTGTTGGAATCCGGATAAGTTTTCTTAACTCCCTCACACTAGGAATAGGGATCATCCAGCATCAGGGTGGGAATGTACTCTGGACGAAAGGGCAGCCGGGGAAATAGAAGGGAGGGAAGCCAGATTCACGACCTGGTGCCTTTCATTCTTGGACCCAGCACCCTGGACGCCGAGCTTGACCTTCCTTCTTTGAGCTGATATTTGAGTTTGAGCTTGAGGTACGCCTATCGTAGAGCATATGCCCGTAACACATATAGGGGAAGGTCCCAAGTTACGCTTGTGTATGTTATGCGAGAGGACGTATTTTTCATTCAAATCAAATACCGGTGACCATCGCGATTGCAGGCTGGCGCATGTTTTGTAGCGTGCCTAGGAAAAACGTAATCATTATTTCTACTGGTTCGAGGCGGCGTGCTGGACGGAGAACGGGACTATTGAGGACATGAGTGACTGCCAAGGCGAGGATCGGTGACATCAAAATCTTCCTTAATTAAATTCATACATCGCCAGATCAGAGGAGAGAGCGGCCCCACCGATCTCCTGACATTGCCGATTGTCTAATCAACTTCGGTTTAATGTTTATGCCGATGCTTTAGGAGTTAATGGAACTCAAGTCATCGGCATGCTGAAGAACTTCAACATCATCATCAATCCAGAGTAGGATGTCACGTTCCAAAACCTCGTGCCACCCACACATTTCCTGAACAGTTCCTGACATCGGCTATCACGCCATTAATCGGAGCAGACCCTCATATCAAACGGTATGAGATGACCTTTCATCATCATCATCAACATAGTTATAATTTGGCTGCGTATTGGTCGATATTATTCCCATTACCACTCTATGATCCAGAAACACACATCAAACTCTTTCCCGACAGAAGGCAAAACATGTCGATTTTCATTCGTCGCTTGCGACCTTAACATTCTCCGGAGGCGTTGGAATTGGAAGCTGATTCGGCGGTCTATGACCATCACCTTATCAGTTGGGCTATGGAGGAGTCCAATTATTTAAACAGCACATGTTCTGTCTCATGTTAATCCAAAATACCTACCCGTAGAATCAAATTAACAAAATAAAACAAGCTAGCTAACTAACAAACTGCATCTAGAACTGTGAGTGTAGAATTATTGCACTCCGGACTGCTTGAGTGTAAATCTTTTGTTAGAATGTACATAAATGTCAAATCATTTTCATGATAGCATTTTATAGAGCTGCAGAGAGTACGTGACATCGCATCGAAAGGTAGGATCTTCTCAATTCGCCGTTTGAATGTAAATTTATATATAAGATGCTAGGAGGGAAAATGCAGATTACTTCAATAAAAATAGTCGTCGATGAGTGTAGGTGTATAACAGGTGCTAGGGGAGGAAGCTGAACGAATATAGATAGATAATTAGTTAATTTTCAAGCTAGTCAGACTCAGTAATTGTTATTCGAAGCCTTGCAAATTGTAACACGCCATATCTAAAAGAACAAGGGTTTACCACAAATAAATTATTAATTAAATTGGATTAACTATACCAAACCACTAAAACAAAAAAGTACACAACGTTGTGGGGTTAATGACAATTGATTAATTGAGAGCATCTCGTCACGTTTGCATAAAAGTATTACGTGATGGGGTTGAAAAGGCGCTGCAAAAGAAATGCAGGGGAGAGACGCGAGAACGGGCGAGCTACGAGCTTTTAAAGGCCGGCCGGGGTTGCGCCTGTAGCTGTAGCACTGTAGCAGCATTTGGATTCAAAAGTTAGACGTTACTTCGTAGAAGGGGGGGGGGGGGTTTATCACAGTTTTGCTAAGTGACCAGGAGGTATGGTATTACAAAGTGTTGCATTTTGCGGGGCTTTATACAATGACTTAAACAAGAATAGAAAAAAAATTAATACAGTAGGTATAACGGTTCAAATGTCATCCGAAAATGACTGAAAACCCAACGAAAAAAAAAAGTAAAATATTAGGACAATAGATGTGTCGCAGAGGAATTAGAAACAATAACGTTTACATTAGCTTAACTAGATAAATATAGGAAAGATAGGCCGAAAATGTCCAACTTCCGATGAGACGCAGGTTAAAGGTGTCATGTTTTGAGGGGAGTAGCGCCGTACGTCTATAAAAAGTGAAACAAAAATTAATCAAGAGAGTAGGTAGTGTAATAATGTACACATTAGCTTAACCAGATAAATTTAGGAGAGGTTGGTTGACGATGTCCAATTTCCGATGAGACGCAGGTTAAAGGTATCATATTTTGAGGGGAGTAGCGCCGTACGTCTATAAAAAGTGAAACAAAATTAACCAAGAGAAATTAATGATATCCAACCTTCGATAAGTATTAGTGAGAAAGGGTGTTACGTTATTAGGGGAGATAGTCCTTCAATAATGCATTCAATATCAGATCGCCGGGGTGATAATATTGATGTTAGTCAACCTTCAATTGGGTCTGAACGTTTGGTAAATTGGATACCGGACGATTAGTTAAAATAATAAAAATACAAAACATCGAGGAGTAGTTCTGGCTACCGAAGTAAACAAAACATTACAATTGTAATATTGATAGGTATTAGTGTCCTTTAGTGTCAACAATAGAAAAAAGGGTCTCTTTCATTTTGAGGGTAGATCATTTAAACATTTAACACTCAGCGTGAAGAACAAAAAAAAAAGGGAGGTCATTAAACCGAGTGCCGACTAGCGGAGATATGTGTCAAATAGGTTTGTGCGTTTAACGTAACGGTAAATTGAAACCCTTCCTACAGCCGGTCATCACAAGAAGTGGGTGACAGTCGGAATAAAAGCATTATTTTGAAACGTAATTTCAAAATAATCTGTACAGGATTAAACGAAATTAGTTTGACTAAATAGTTCAAAGAAACAGAATCTGTTGAAAAACAAAATACATGTAGAATAAACATTAGTGACGTGAGCCGGATTAGACGTGAAGACAATGAAATCAAATTGAAGATGGGAGAGGTAGGTGAAATGTTAGACGACCTCCGATAAGTATAGGGAATAAAAGGTATTCCGATGTGAGGGGAGGAAGTCGGTTCTTGATGGCGAATTAAAATTTTAAAAATAAATTGTTTGCTAATATTCAACCCGACTTACAGAATAAGCGTATCCAAAATGTTTAATTCTAAAAATGCACTAGATTTAAAGGACTACAATAATAATTACGTACTCAAACGTATGAATCTAAGGAAATAAAAAAATGACTAGGTATTGTAGACAGTTGATTTCTCAGCAGTTAAAAATTTATAGATGATATTGGTCCCCAGTACCAAATTGTTAAATTTAGAACAACGGTCAGGTCCATTTTGGGCAAAGTTCCTTTAACGAAAAAACAAACAAAAAAATAAGGAAAGGTCGTTCACACTCGTATAATTACGGCAGGGATATTTTGGAAAAAAAAAAAATACAGGCGGACCTTCGAGACGGCCATTATGTGAAACCGAAAGTACCGATTAAGGAGAGACGTACCGACTTAAGCGATCTAGACAGAGCCGAATTGGGGAAAATACTCTGGGTTATTTTATAGAGTAAAATACATTATGAGTTTAGACACAGTGAGATGTGGAGCATTGGAACATTTATAATGTTTAGTAGTAGATTGTGGGTGGGTTTACGAAATTGCGCAAACAGAGTTTATTGTGAATCGGTGAGTTTGAAAAAAAAATCAGCGTAAATAGGTGATAAAGTTAGGCAGAAATTAAAATTTGGATTAATTGGTTTAGAGACAATAATAGACAACTAACTACTCACATAATACATTGTCGGCTTATGTGGGGAGTACAATGGGAGACAGCGAGGGTACCATGGCTAGGTACCGTTGTAGGTGGTAACCGGGACAAATTCCTGGAAATATGTAGGCGTAACGCAAGGTACATTGACCGTAGTTTCAACATTAGATAAACATTGGGCAAGGCCGACGTAGAAACGGAATAGGGAAGGGATGCGATGACGTACAGGACAGGGCCGGATTAGGAAATATTCATCATTACAATTTTGAAAAAAAAAGGCACAAAGATTTTAGGCGAGTCCAAACGGGCTGACTACTGCTGAAGTTCTGGAACAAAATAGGTGATTGTAGTTTGGATTTCTATCTACCTCCACTATTTTTTTCCATAAAGGGGAGACTGTGATGATCTCGCCTTTGGGCCTACGAAATAATTCCTTTAAAATTGAGAGATCGATTTAGAAATATATTTAATTTGTAACATGGAATGTTTTCAGCATACGATTCTCTGTTTCCAATTCATGGGGGTGATTTATGGGTCCTTACCACTAAGTAACCACATGTGTTTGCGTGCCTCAAGTGCATGCGAGCCCCGGCAAAGGCCATTTTTCACAAAACTAAGAAGGGACCCAGAATAACATTTAGAGGGATTTTTTCAGGTTCATTATCAAGTCAGGGGCGGCCGATGGATATTTGCCCGAGTGGTGACTGACTTTAACGCGAGCAAATTGATTTGTGAAACAATTGTCTTGTGCATTTTCTATGGCAGTGGGGAGTTGAAAAATTAGGCAATAAAGATTGATCGTTGGTGCATTTAAATATACGAGAGCGACGCGCCGATTACGGGTTGAAATATTTGACATATTTGTCAAAATAAGATTGCAGAATTCGTTAAATAGTGACGCACGCAGAAAGAACGAAAACGTGTACAGACAATGCTTATATAATGTTATTATATAACCAATAAAGTCGACGCAAGTAATGAGGCGGTCCTAACTAGATTGAAGTACGCCACTGAGCTCTTCTTTTAAGCGCTATTGGGATAATTTATGACTTCGGCGCAGACAAAATTAGTTTGTATTCTGTTATCTAAAGGTTACACACAAAAAAATAGCAAACATGAAAGTTGCACTGATTTCTTGGAATTTGGGATGTAATGTGACAGAACACTATTAAAACGATTGAAATATGCATATTGGGAGATGTGTTTATCACTTAAGTTTTAAAAAAGAGGGACTAATATATTATTGAAACCACACAAGTAGATGGGTGGGAGTCGGGGGGCAGAGAGTTGGAACAGGACAGTGAGGGAAGGAACCTGGAGGCGCGCGGACGGGATAAAAATCATCGAGTTTTGATAAACGGCAGAGTAATAATTTGGTGCGCGTAAACCGGGAATAATTCAGATAGTAATATATAATAATAGATAGTCGGGGCAGGGAAGTGTTAGAGGACAGTCAGGGAGAGAATTAAGATCGTCAAGTTCTGAGAGTCGCGAGGAGACCAGCTCGGTGCTTCTAAATCGGGGATATTTCATTTTAATTAAACTAAGAATAGTTCGTCTTTATTAAACAAAAAGAGTCCACGCGAATAAGGAAGTCAGAGATTGCGGCTTGCGAGTTCATATCTGTGAAGTTAAATAATATAATTTGTAAATTAAGGCGGTCAATGTTAATTTAATATCAATACAAAATGCACTTTTGGGGCGTTTGTCAGGGAGGATAAAATTTAATACAAACCGACGCGAAAGTTAGACCGAAATAATAAGTGCTTTAATTAGTGATTAATCAATCAGTGCACGAGGGATGCTGGTTTTGGATTGTGATTCGTGCATGTCAAGGTTCGTGTGCATGAGAGGGGTAAGTTTGACAAATTGAATTAATTATTAACAACATTAATGTTTGGATTTCGTACAAACTAGGGTTAAAACAATAGAATCATCATTACTCCCGAGTATTTTAATTGGTTATAATTGTTCGTCTAGCTTGTATTTTTCTAGATTTTTAAACATGTATTATAGTTATATAGCGCCTTGAGGTGTTTTCCATAAAATCGGTGCCATGTGGATCGTTCAAATATTAGTATTATTATTATGGCTGCTTTAATGGGGCCTTTAATAAGGAACCATGTCATCTAAGTCGGATGATTTAATCGGAAAATTATAACGGTAACATTTAAAAAGCTATCGGGTAATTATCGGTAATCGTAAAAAAAGGAGCGTTCCCTCCGTAAGTCGATCCGGAGCTGCCTGATGTTGACCGGCGACGATTCTTGAGACAATACCGTTGTAAAATAATAATTTGGGGTTCAATGAACTAAAATACTATTTGAAGCACAAAAGACACTTTCGGGCAATAAATCTTAGACGAGAGACTTCATTTAAAAGACGGGATTTTGAAACCACAAAGCAATAATAAAATCCTTTAAAAGTGCTTTGTTGGTGATCTAGAAAACTAGGTTACTGGGTATTCTCCAATACATAACGGGTAACAAAATACATAGGTATAGAATGTAGGTATAAATTAATGTGTAAAGCGCCTTTGAGGTGTTAATTATTATTTACGAGTTACGTAATAATAATTTTAAACGTAGCTAGGGGACTATATTCAGGAAGGTTTTTTGAAAAAGCATTGGGTAATATAACGGTTTATGAAGGGAGCGTAGCATGGGCATTTTTGATTACTAACAAAATCTGACATAATTGAATTCCCGTTCCAAAAATTTCCCACACCTTATTCCAAATTTTAGGTATCACAACAAGTCTATTACATAGGACTTTGCATAAACTTGGTTCGATATCTTATCATATAATCACCTTTGGTTCACGGTTAGGTATATTTCTTTCGACTTAGCGAAAAACTTTCATATTGTCGGTTGAATGAAGCCGTCGGTAGGTATTCACATTTTAGCGTGATGCGCTATATCCACCTACTTAATTAACAAACTCTTTTTCTTCAAACTTAATTGAGCGGGTGACGACTCGAGAATGGACGGCGGTTGTCGAATGGATTAACGGGTCCGGCTTTCCTATTCCACCATGAGGAAGTATCTCACGCGACTTTATCGGGGGCGATGTGATCGAAATGCAGGTGGGCTTACACTATTTTTCTAATGTGGAGGCGAAGTAAGCGATGGTCGTGTCTGGTCCGAGCAAATTGGAATCCCTTGTGATCACATCTCGGTAACGTGGATCTCGTACCCGCTCTAGACTGGATTGGAAGCGTGGCCGGAGCCATTTCATGATGTCGACGTATGTACGTCACTAAGGCATTGGGGGACTTCAGGAGAACAAAGGACGTGCACCCATTTCGCCCTCCCTCTACCGCCGCTCCGAGGTACCAGCGGATAAAAGTTGTCGTCGCGGGAGGCCAGTTTGATGCAGGACGAAGATTACGATCTGGCCGGACTACCTTCGTCATGGGGAAACGAAGTGACGAAATTTGCGTGGGCTTCACTACCTTTTAGGTTACGCTCGTGTGGGGTCTGCCTTGTCGGCGGAACGAAGGGAACATGACATATGGAATCGTTTTGGCAACCGATCGGCGGTTCTTTGTTGGAATCCGGATAAGTTTTCTTAACTCCCTCACACTAGGAATAGGGATCATCCAGCATCAGGGTGGGAATGTACTCTGGACGAAAGGGCAGCCGGGGAAATAGAAGGGAGGGAAGCCAGATTCACGACCTGGTGCCTTTCATTCTTGGACCCAGCACCCTGGACGCCGAGCTTGACCTTCCTTCTTTGAGCTGATATTTGAGTTTGAGCTTGAGGTACGCCTATCGTAGAGCATATGCCCGTAACACATATAGGGGAAGGTCCCAAGTTACGCTTGTGTATGTTATGCGAGAGGACGTATTTTTCATTCAAATCAAATACCGGTGACCATCGCGATTGCAGGCTGGCGCATGTTTTGTAGCGTGCCTAGGAAAAACGTAATCATTATTTCTACTGGTTCGAGGCGGCGTGCTGGACGGAGAACGGGACTATTGAGGACATGAGTGACTGCCAAGGCGAGGATCGGTGACATCAAAATCTTCCTTAATTAAATTCATACATCGCCAGATCAGAGGAGAGAGCGGCCCCACCGATCTCCTGACATTGCCGATTGTCTAATCAACTTCGGTTTAATGTTTATGCCGATGCTTTAGGAGTTAATGGAACTCAAGTCATCGGCATGCTGAAGAACTTCAACATCATCATCAATCCAGAGTAGGATGTCACGTTCCAAAACCTCGTGCCACCCACACATTTCCTGAACAGTTCCTGACATCGGCTATCACGCCATTAATCGGAGCAGACCCTCATATCAAACGGTATGAGATGACCTTTCATCATCATCATCAACATAGTTATAATTTGGCTGCGTATTGGTCGATATTATTCCCATTACCACTCTATGATCCAGAAACACACATCAAACTCTTTCCCGACAGAAGGCAAAACATGTCGATTTTCATTCGTCGCTTGCGACCTTAACATTCTCCGGAGGCGTTGGAATTGGAAGCTGATTCGGCGGTCTATGACCATCACCTTATCAGTTGGGCTATGGAGGAGTCCAATTATTTAAACAGCACATGTTCTGTCTCATGTTAATCCAAAATACCTACCCGTAGAATCAAATTAACAAAATAAAACAAGCTAGCTAACTAACAAACTGCATCTAGAACTGTGAGTGTAGAATTATTGCACTCCGGACTGCTTGAGTGTAAATCTTTTGTTAGAATGTACATAAATGTCAAATCATTTTCATGATAGCATTTTATAGAGCTGCAGAGAGTACGTGACATCGCATCGAAAGGTAGGATCTTCTCAATTCGCCGTTTGAATGTAAATTTATATATTAGATGCTAGGAGGGAAAATGCAGATTACTTCAATAAAAATAGTCGTCGATGAGTGTAGGTGTATAACAGGTGCTAGGGGAGGAAGCTGAACGAATATAGAAAGATAATTAGTTAATTTTCAAGCTAGTCAGACTCAGTCATTGTTATTCGAAGCCTTGCAAATTGTAACACGCCATATCTAAAAGAACAAGGGTTTACCACAAATAAATTATTAATTAAATTGGATTAACTATACCAAACCACTAAAACAAAAAAGTACACAACGTTGTGGGGTTAATGACAATTGATTAATTGAGAGCATCTCGTCACGTTTGCATAAAAGTATTACGTGATGGGGTTGAAAAGGCGCTGCAAAAGAAATGCAGGGGAGAGACGCGAGAACGGGCGAGCTACGAGCTTTTAAAGGCCGGCCGGGGTTGCGCCTGTAGCTGTAGCACTGTAGCAGCATTTGGATTCAAAAGTTAGACGTTACTTCGTAGAAGGGGGGGGGGGGGTTTATCACAGGGTTAAGTATTTTGAAGCGGCTTGCAGTTTTTTTTTTTAATATTTTTGTATTTAGTTTAATTGTCATTACACTGTCTTCATAATGTTTGCAATATGATTATCATTCAATTCTCTGTGTTTTTAATTTCTTCTTTTCAAGTCGGTTCTTCATTGTCGAGAATCGTGACTCCTACTTCAATTTCCACTTCACTCCTCGCTGTCCTGCGCTGCGTGGAGAGCTGCGGACACCCTAGTAACAGATGCTAGTGATATTTGGTTACTCCAGCGCATCATTGACCCTCCTCTGCTTCTTCTACCTTTCACTTTTCTAATAATTGTGAGTTTCTCCAAGTTGGAGTCTTCAGATCGGTGATCAACGTCTCCAAAGTATCTTAAGATACATTATAGACAGGAACGATAGACACATTTGTGCGTCTGAATCTCCATGGAATCCTGAATATTTTTCTCCAGCACCACATTTCGAGCGCGTCTATCCATTTTCTTTCGCTACCTTTAA
This sequence comes from Limnephilus lunatus, assembly GCA_917563855.2. Taxonomy (NCBI): domain Eukaryota; kingdom Metazoa; phylum Arthropoda; class Insecta; order Trichoptera; family Limnephilidae; genus Limnephilus; species Limnephilus lunatus. The sequence continues at coordinate 9,559,397 of OU830602.1, read as the reverse complement.
GTGTTTAGGTTTCTACACCGTACAGAAATATGGTGAAAATCAAAGCCCTGAAAGTAAAAATTTTAAATTTATTTACTTATTAAAGTATCTGAAACATAAAATATGCTATTACTTTACAGTCTCGTAAATAACTGACGTGTTAGCATCCGACACGTCTGGTATATACGAAGCAACTTCGTGAATTTACCGAGCGCTTGAGCGCTGACAAAATATTCTGAATAAATCGTCGGGTATTTACAGCCGAGTGGCTCCAGCCGGAATCGATGGCAGCGAACCTATTTTAAAACTGTATCCAGCAACCTATAATTCTTAGCAAAAAATATATATACTCATCTATAGTAAGATTTTTATACCAATTAATTCACTGTTTTTCCTGCTGCCTACCCTGATTTTAAACTGTGCACGCCACCACCCACATTCAAGAACTAGCTTGAAGAGCAAAACTCTTAATTCTTTAAAATGACTTAATGATGTCATTATTTTTATCTCGCACTAAAAAAATTCACTGTATATATTTCACATCACAAACTTCTTTCTAAAGTTTGTAAAAAAAGTCTCAAAATAAACGACTTATACTTATTTTAAAAGTTCCAAAAACAACTCGAAATAAAATTGACAACTCCATTGGGTCTAATATCTCCACTGCATAATGTATAACTCCCCCATTTTACTCACGGATCCGTCAAAAGTTTTGCGGCTTATCAAAAGTTTTTAAGATATTTATTTATTTAATCTTTTTCTTCGGGTTGCCCATTTTTCAAAGAATTTTGGAGTCCGTCTTGCCAAACTTTTTCCGGTTCTAAAATTTACCCGAATAGCTCCTAATTCCTATACACCTTGAACAATGGACACATTTTTGATTGACAAGTCTTCTGTTTTAGCTGTAAACTACAACAATAAAATAAAGTAGTCTTTATTTTTTTACTTTCTGTCAAATTGTAAAATGTGGCAAAATTAGCAAAATTGTAGCACGAACCTCCTGAACATTTATTTTGTGTTATCTTAGCACGGAAGTCTTACTATGCACAGAAATTTGTAGCACAAGCGGAAGATTGAATCGAAAACGAAAAGTAAATAAATATAGTCTTTTAAAATGTCTAGACCCGTAGAACCGACTTAAAACGTTTTTCAATTCTTTATTTTTTAAAAAAAATTAAAAATCGAAATACCCACATCGAAAAAAATTTTTTTTTGGGTTTTCCGTGTGATGTAGATTCCACTTTTGTACTCGAATTTCAGGACACCGTGTACGCTAGTAGTTTTTATCCAACCTTGTGCAAATTTAAACAATATTTTCGTATAAGAAAGTAACCGACTTTATTCGCAACACTAACTAACTCGGTCTTGGCACACACTCTTTGCCTCACTCACATTCATACATCGTCTCATACATTCTCTTCTATTATTCTGACTTTTGACATGGCCCGACTCAAGTATCTGATTCACTTGATCGTGCCATGTCTTCCTCGGCGTCCCCGACTTCTTCTATCATTATCTTCCATTACCATCTTTCTAACATTACCTTTAATAAAAATAATTATCGACATATGAAACTGTTTAAAATCATTAATGATATGCACGATTGCATAATCTTGCAAGAGAACCTCAATAACTTTTTCAAATGGTGCTCAGGTAATAAACTTCAGCTAAATATTAACAAATGCCAAGTTTTTTTTATTTATTTATTTATTTATTAACGCCGATTAAAGCGGCTTTTACAAAAGAATTACAATTATTTTACATATGAATACAGAATATACATAGATAAAAAAAATATATAAATAAAAAAAATATGAATGTAAAATACATAAAAAAGAACAATAGAAATTGTAGTATCAGCATAAAAAAGTACAACGAGTAGGTTATTATAAATACAATACAACATATTACAAATCCCGGATAATATGTATTAAGAAATTAATACTTTTTTCGTTGTTAGTTTTTGGGGTGTTATGCCGTGTTGCGCTACCTCCTACTATAGCCGACGTTTCGGACAGCGTTGCAGTGTCCATCATCAGGGCAGATCCGGTAGATCCGACGATGTGTTACCGGATCTGCCCTGATGATGGACACTGCAACGCTGTCCGAAACGTCGGCTATAGTAGGAGGTAGCGCAACACGGCATAACACCCCAAAAACTAACAACGAAAATGCTTTTGGCCGTGAAAATCTAAAAAGAAATTAATACTTTAAAACTGTATTTGATTATAATCAAGCTGAAAAGCGCTGACAGACAGTTTTAATTAAGTAGTGTTTGTATGAGGTTAAACTAGCAATGTTTATAGATTCATCCAAAACATATTTATTTCCAAGTACATGCAGTTATGAGGTTCTACAACATTAAACGCCCAATAATATATAATTATACACTCTGTAATGTAGACTTAATCTCTGTAGTCGAAATACTTGACCTAGGCATCATTTTTGACCAGATAATTTTCTTTGTATCTCATGTAACTTCTATAGCCAACAGGGCAATGAAAATGTTAGGTTTTATTTTAAGGTTTTTCAAAGACTTTAAAAATATTCACACATTAAAAATTCTGTTCACATCTCTCGTTAGAAGCATTTTAGAATATAATTCTACAATTTGGTCACCTGTCTTACATAATATCATTGAAAGAGTCCAACGCAAATTTTTGAAGTGAATTAATTTTAGACTTGGAATTCCTTTAGAATCTATAAATTATGACTTTTTATTACATTCATTGAAATTGTTGAAGTTAAGTGACAGAAGAAACTTTTTTGATCTAATATTTTTATATAAAATTGTAAATCATCAGTTGGATAGCCCTGATATATTGAAACTGATTCACTTCCATGTACCTACCATTAGATCAAGGTTCCGTAGTATGTATTATTGTGACCCAATTCTGTTATAAATAGAATACGCACCATTGGTAATTTTTATGCCAATGTTGCTGATGTATTCAATATTTCATTATTAAAATACAAGGCTCTACTGATGAAACATTTCAGTCGTATGCATTTTAACGAGGTCACTTCATAACAGGTTTTTTTCATTTTATTGTTTCTTTTTAATGCTTTCATAAGTTGTTAGTATTTTATTTTCTTTTCTATCGTTATGTGAAATTTAAAAATAATAATAACATAAAATCTTTCTCCACTGTACTGCGACTGTTTAAAAAATATTAAATAAACACATGTTTGTAAGTGGTACTTTGTGCCGTAAATTTAAATAAATAAATAGACATGTTTTAAAACGAATTGTTTCTTCTTCGGGATATAAAGTATACTGAAAATTAATATATACTTATAAGAATAGATCAACAAACGTAAATATTTTTATATTCTTCAGACGAGGTACTTGACTTACTTTAACCAGTGATTCCTGATATTATTTGGAGTAACACATTTAAACTAAATTTTGGTCGGTATTATTAATTTTTGAATTTTGCCACAAACCACAGATATTTGGTTTTTAAAAGTATAATTGGTGGGCATTTAAAAACAACATTACTAACTGAGCTAAAAATAAGTGCGTTGAATCGAGGCAGAGCAAATTACATAATATCAGAGTTCAACATTCTATCGGTTTTTAGGGGCAACATAATATATCAATGGGGAATACAAACAGTGTTGCTTCTTGACATTTAGGATATTTTTTTCAATTATAGTTTTTTTCAATGGATGCCACCCCCTAAATTATTTTTTGGATAACCAACACCTCTGCCATGTGTCACCCCGAGTGGTTCGCTACGTTTGGTGACTTAGCCGGGGTGCCTGGGTTCATGGGTGAGGTTTGCCTTAGTCTTGGCGATGAATACGTCTACCCAGCTGCATGGCAAGCCGGATCGGGAGAGAATGATTGAGGGAGTCCGTTTGACTTCTGCAGCCCATCACATCTCCAGGAAAATCGCCTTGCATCGTAGTGGGAGGGATGGATTCATACGTCCGTCACTTCTGGACACGCAGACCCCTAGATTCCCACCCCTAAAACCCTTTTCCTTCGCAGTACCTTCCTCTCCTTCCTTTCCTAAAATGACCCTCCACACAACATTCCCAAAGACGACAAAGTCCCTGAGGGGGAGTTATTTTCCTCAGGGCCTCCTACGTGGAAAAAAAAAGGATAATGTCTCTACCCAAATTGAATCGCGCGTTAGTTACACAATATTGTTATTTCGACAAAAATCGATTTCGTAATTCACAATTTTCACTGCCGATTCTTGGAACCATTACGCCGCTAGATTTTAATTAATGATCAAATTAGATTGAAAAACAACAATTGTTCCGTACATTGTTACCAGTTGTGGGTCAAATATTAAACAAACAAATCATAAGCATCTTTTGGCTTTCTAAAATAATGATTTAATATCTATAGAAGCCATCTATTTTAAAGCAACAGCAATAAAATGGATTACGTGAGCCCTCCAACTGCAAAAAGTGGCCAGTGATCACGATAACCATATTATGGCGTTATCGACATTGCTTGGCCAATGAAATAATTGATCTCAGTTCAAGAAGTAATTTGTATATTATTTGTCAGTTCTTGATCATTTTCACCAAAAGAAAAAATGGACCCACCCACAAAACAGTTATATCTGTCAATCACTTCAGTGATTCAATGACCTTCGTGTTTGAGCGTGTTAAGATCATCGGCCACGAATCCAGAGAACGTAGGTTCGAATCTCATCGTTCCCAAATAAATTTAACTTAATTAATATACTTACTTATTTTCGGTGTACTTTTTATGTATCTTAATATATAAAACAGTCGGGTTAGTCACACTATTTATAACTCGAGATCGGCTGGACCGATTTTGATGATCTTTGATTTGTTGGATTTGTCACCGCCCCGGATAACATAATAACTATTAAAACATCACAAAAATTCACGAAAAAGAAATTAATGAAGAAAAAGAACTGCAGCAATATTGTGATAGGTATAATATTTAACTGTGCATGAATTTCAAAAATTGAAAACGTCAAATGTCAATGCATTGATTATTTTGCTTTTGTTCTTAATCATATAATGCTGCCCCTCTTTCTTATACACTAAATGTCAATAGTCGAAAATGAGACAAACGGTGAACGCATATCTGCAACCCCTCTAAAGGAAAAATACACTAATAATAAATCTCTGAAATGAAACGCATTTTGTTTTACGTAAGCTCCACTCAGGACCTATGTCACCTTAGGGGATGCTGTGTGGAGGGTCTTTTTAAGGAAGGATAGGATAGGAAGTTTTGGGAAGGCAAAGGGAATAAGGGATGGGTAGGAATCTGGAGGTCAATGTGTCCGGTAGTGAATCCATCCCTCCAACTGCGGTGCAAGGCCATTGCCTTGACTGGAATTGACCTTTTACCTTGACCTTTCCAGCCGGACTCTTTCCACCCATTGATCGAGAGAATCCGGCTGGAAAGGTCAAAAGGCCTCCCTCAACAAGTCTCTCTCTCTATCCGGCCCGCCACGCAGCAGCTGGGCAGACGCATTCACCGCCAAGACCAGGACAAACGTCACCCCATGAACCCGGGCACCCCTGCTAAATCACCAAACGTAGCGAACCACTTGGGGTGACCTATGGAAGAGGTGTTGGTTATCCAATAAATGGGTCCCGGGGCGGCGACACCCGTACCCGCTTCCCAGTAAGTGGAAAGTAATAAAATCACAAAAAATATAAATCCGTTCACAACGCCATCTCTGATGCTGACAAAAACAAAACGTGTATATTTGTATGTCCATGGTATTTTTAAAAAAAATGAACTTTATTCAACAGTTATTGATTCTGAGGCGGTACTAAGTTCGTCGTGTCAGCTAGTTACGAATATAAGTAAATAACATATTGCGGAAAATTAACAATCAAAGACGGATAATTGCCTATGAAGTGCGATTCTTAAAGACAAATTTAACTTGATTCGAAATCAATAATTACTTTCCTACCTAAGGGTGAGTTATCTTTAGATGACATAGGCCCTGAGGGAAATTATTTTCCTCAGGGCCTCCTGTGTGGAGTTAATGTAAAAAAAAAAAAAAAAAATCTTCTAAATTTGTTTACTAAATTTTAATTTATTTATTAATTTTCAGGAAATCGACAGTTTACATTATTTTTAGTTTGTACATAATATTAAATAGCCAAAATAAAACCAATTATGGATTTCCTCCTTGTGACTTTACTTGTACTGAGACAGCATAATAAGAGTAAGTAAATTAATTTTATAAAAAGCAACATGAATCCAAAAATTATATAAAACAAAAACCAAAAACAAAAAATATAAAACAAATTTTTTCTTATATAAAATGAAACATTACTAATCAAAAAATCTATCAATACATTGAGAGAGGTAAAAAAAAAGGTTTAAAATTAAATATAAAATAAAAACCTAATAAAGCTCACATTGCTAGTGTTCATTACGCTCATCCCTCTTATAAACACAATAAGCGTTCGCTTCTGTAGAAGACATTCAAAAGAGAAAAACCAACAACGACATCAAATATTAGAAGTAATACGTATACGTATGATAACTATACAGTGTAATGTAAATCTACCTCCCTTTGCTAGCTATCCGAAGGTCGCGGGTTCAAATCCCGGGGTACACAAATAAAGTTTATTTGATTACATTTGTGTTATTTCCCAAATAATTAATCATTATCATTACATAGTATAAAATGAAGTCGCTCAAAATTTTTGTGCGCTTACATAGATCTTTTGAACTAGGCAACAAATTTTCATGCGGTTTTCACCAATAGATAGAGTGATTTAAGAGCAAGGTTTATATGTATAATACGTGCTTATTATAATAGAGAAAAGCGAGAAATTCAAATATTCATCATTACACAGTATAAAATGAAGTCACTCAAAATGTTTGTGCGCTTATATCTTTTAAACTACACAACGAATTTTCATGCCGTTTTCGCCAATAGATAGAGTGATTCAAGAGGATGGTTTATATGTATAAAACATGCTTATTATAGTAGAGAAAAGCCGACAAATTCAAATATTATAGCCGGCAAGCGGGTAGTGTGGATTTTATAAAGGTTGGATAATGGCTTTGTGTTTCGTTAGCCACAGGAACGTGTGGCCGGGTCTGCTAGTATAAAATAATATGCATATTTGTGGCACGTTTCAGAGTGCAAGACACTCTCAATATCGCCCTGGTGTAAGAACACCATTCAGAATTGAATCATTGCTTGAAATGGCTTTAGAGGTGTTTGATGACCAGATCTGAAAAGCTAGATACTTCCCCACCATCCTCTTCCCTATCTCCTGTCTCTCCCCAATACCTTCAGCAACATACCCCAATTGGGGATGCCATTGTCTCACTGGCTCCAGACGGAAGCAGTTGAGACTCTTTTGCAGTATTTCATAGTAAAGAATAAATAAAAAAAACTTATTTTGTTTTCAGTAAAAATTTATAAAAAAATATTTGCGTAACGTATCAGGGGGATAAATACTTTTAGTATTAACCTGGTATAAAACAACAGTTTTATATGACTTAAACCATGTTTAGCGACCAGGTCTGAATAACCAGGTACTTCACAACTTCTCTCTGCCCCATCGCTTTCCTTCCCCACTCCCTCCAGCCTCACAAATTACCCCGATTGGGGATACCATAGTCCCTCTGGCTCCGGTCATTCGGAAGCAGTTAGGACTCCTGAGTGGTACTCAAAAAAAAAATATATATCAAAAATATTGAAAAATTGTGCTCATTAATGTCACGCAAGAACGAACACAACAGACTTCTTTCGGTTTAGATCAACTTAGGGTTCATCTGCTGCGTGCAATATCAATGGTCAATACAAAACATAATAATAATAATACAGCGGCGGTGTAATCTGACATAATTCTGCGAATTTTTCACCAAGTTTATAATAACACTAACAAGGGAAACCAATATCATCAATGAAGCTTTCGAGTACTTCTCACAAATTGTAACACAATATTATTCCATTTCGAAGATATTTGAGAACCCTTCTAGTGATAACTGACTGACCGACATTTAGGTTTATCATAGTTTTTCATTGTCAACCAGGAAAAAAATTATAGCCAAAAAAAAAAAATTTTTTTCAAAATAATTAATATAAGTTTAAGCAAAGGTATTGTTTTAAAATTAACCTTATCTTCCAAACAGCAGTGTTGTTTTATTATCGTCACGTATTAGTAATGTATTGTGATGCAATTTTTTATGTAATGTCTTATTGTTCGTGTTATTTCAACGTTTGATAACATCAGAAAATATTTACTTTCAGAATCGGAAAACAGCATTATGTTCATAGATACCGCAACAGAATATCGGTATAAGAATATATGGTCATGAGTCACTACTGCTCCCAACCGTCTGGAGCCAGTGAGACTAAGGCATCCCCAATTGGAGTATTGTGTGAGACTAAATGTAGTAGGGAGGGGTGGAGACAGGGAAGAGGAAGGAGGGGAATTACCTGACTATTTAAATCTGATCACCAAACTCGGCCAAAGCCATTTAAAGAATCGTTTCAATGCTGAATGTCAACAAGACGATATTGAAAGTATCTTCCGTTTTGGAATCGTGTCGCAAATATAGGCTTCTTCTTCTTCTCGTGCCCTGTCCGTTCAACGGATGTTGGCTATCATGTTGGCTCTGCGGACTTTGTTTACTACGGCCCGGAACAGCTCCACAGTAGACTGACCAAACCACTGTCTCAGATTTTTCAGCCATGATGTTCTCCTTCTTCCAGGACCCCGACTTCCGGCAATCTTTCTCTGCATTATGAGATGCAAGATCTCGTATTTCTCTGGATGTCTCATCACATGTCCAAGATATTGAAGTTTTCGAATGTTCATTGTTGTAATAACTTATTTTTCTTTATTCATTCGAACCATAACATCTTCATTCGTAACTCTGTCCAACCAGCTTATTTTGAGTATTCTTCTGTAGATCCACGTCTCAAATGCCTCAAGTCTACTTATCAGTTCTTCAGTAAACGTCCATGCTTCCATTCCATAAAATAATACCGAAAACACGTAGCATCTGACCATTCTCATTCATAATCCAAGGTTGAGATCATGACTGCAGAACATCTTTTACATGCGCATAAAGATTGTACGGGCTTGCTTCAATGCGGAATTTGATTTCAACCGAAGGATCCCATCCTTCATTTAAATTGCAGCCCAAGTATACAATACTTTGTATCTTCTCTAGTTTCGTTCCAGCAATTTTAAGATTTTCATTCCAATTAACTGGGTTATTTTTGCTTACGAGCATGTATTTTGTTTTAGTTGTATTTAGTTCTAACCCAAAATTCTCACACGTATTCACTACTTGATTCATCAGAAGTTGTAGATCCTCAACGTTACTTGTTCGAAGTAATAACAAATATAGGCATGAAGTATATATTATTTTTAATAAATTAATTGGAAAGCAACACAAATTAATAACATGAAATTTATTTGATTCATAGTCGAGAGGCTTACCCTTGGACAACGAAGGCGTGTATTGTACCTATTCACATAGTTTTCTTAATTTTAATACAAGTTTTGTTTCCATATATAATATTTTGCGGATTGGCTGAATCTGTAGTGAAATAGTTTTTTTGATTACCTTGTTTTGTATTATGTATGTTTCATATGCGTTTCCCCAGATTAAAAAATTATTACTTTTTATTTTAAAGAAAGACAAACAAACATTACCGGGTTACGAAGGACTTAGCCAGCCGAGGAATCGATCTACATTGGGATCTGTAGTGGGATCCAAACGTGATGCCAAGTCAGCCGTATTATGTGGTCTGTATTATTTGATGATTAATTATTACTTAATCATAAAAAAAGACATATAATTAATTATAATGTGATGATTAATTATCACTTAATCAACAAAAATTCCGTTTACATAATCATCACATATTCATTTTAAAGTTTTTATAGAGTTATGATTTAATTTGTTTTATTACTTCACAGCTTAAAATATTATGACGTTGAGAATGCTTATACATAAGAAAATGAAAAAAAAAATAAACTAAAAGGCAAATGTTAAAATTAACGTAACGTGACATTTTGATTAAACCTAACTTCACAAAGTCACGGACGGCAGGTTACCTATCCAAATTCAAAGTCTTTATAAAACAATGCTTTATGAATTTAAAGCCATTGAATCTTAACTGTTCCAACCAGTCTAAATAACTTAACCATGTCTAATAAAGTTTCGTTTTGTGTTGTGTTTTTGACAGTAGTTGTAACCCTCGTAAGTGTTTTACTTGTTCTTTCAGTGCGTTAGGCAGTTCGCTATGTCTTTAAAAATAATAATATCTAGCGCAGACTCATGAAAATCATGGGGTGGTCTGATAAATCATTTCTAATATTGAAATTTTTAAAAATAATTCTCAAAAAAAAAATATTACTTTATTGCTTTTCTGAATTATTCTTCATGCAATCTGTTTCAATTTTGATAATGATTTTTTTTTTTTATACACTTTACAAATACAAGACAAAAAGTCCCGATAAACTACTTTTTAGCAGTTTGTCTAACGGGTTCTTTACGTTAAAGATCTTATTATAGTGATTTAATAGTTTACATTTTTACAATAATATAAAATAAAATTTAATTTTTTACAGAAATATAGATAAAAATAAATTTTTGAAAACATAAATAACATTTTTAAAGTCTTTAGAATAATATGTCATTGTGAGCTAATACAAATTAATTCTTTCCGTAAGCCAAGTCTTCAGTAAATTCATCAATTGTTTGTTTTGGGCACAGTTTTTAATTTCAGCAGGTAACATATTTAAACAACTGGAATTCATGTAATTTAACGTTCTTTGTCCATATTTATTTGTATGCTTAGGTACAATTAGCCCTCCATTAAAGTTAAAACGAGTATTATGGTTGTGTTCCAGCCTGTTAATACATAAAGGATTATTTATGTGCTGAAATATAATTTTGTACCACAGAATTGCTCTCACTGAAAGAACTTTGAGAATCTGATAAAAGTATGGAATATTATGCCTTTCTTTGTATAAATTTTTTTCAGCTAATAATTTAACAAATGAATTGAATCAAAGAAAAAATGGCGGGACTCACAGACAACCGAAATCTTTATATAAAATATGTTACATTGTTATAAATACCTCTTAATTGTATTTGGGGTATAAAAAGGGGAAATTTAAAAAAAAATTGGGAAGATGAAGGTAAGTAAAGTAAACACTGAATTATTGTTATTTTTAATGGTTTTAAAGAAAATCGTTGTCGCCAATTAGCATACGACCATTCGACCTCAGATAAAACAAAGAAATTGGTAATCTGCGATATTTTAGAATATATTGTGAAATACTTAACGTCATTACGACGTAAAGACGCTGTTGACCGTTTTATAAATATCCACGATAACTTTTTAAATGTCCACGGTGACGGTACAAAAAAGGCAATAAACGTACGTTCCTTCATCACAAAAGTGCTGCAGTTCTTTATAACAGATTAAATAATAGTGAGACAAACAATGGACATATGTCTGCTTCCTCTCTCCCTAACTCTCGTTAAAAATATGACCTGCCACGAGTCGTTGTCATCGCCGTGCCATTGCCGTGGAAATTATAAAGGCTTGCCGGTGTGATGTTAACAAAGCCAAGAACCAAAACGAAAATGCCGTTTTGGCGGCATATCAAAAATGGCACTGTTTTAAATCGTTATAGAAAATTAATCCGACAAGTAGAATTGAAATTAAAAAACTTTTTTTAAAAACTTTTTCACTTTGTTCCACTTATTTATTATTACCAGGACCGGTTTCATCCTACTACGGACATTTTCAGACTGGTAGTTGAAACTCTTATGCTATTGATTTTATACAAACTTAGGCAGGGGTACACAACATTGTCTATATATGCTGAATGATTCTATTTTGTTAATTTAAGGTATTATAAGTTATTTTGTTAATTTAGGGTACATTAGGTAATTATAAAGTGTATTTTTAAAAATTATGAATAATGTTACATAGTAAGTAAATATTTTTAGTTCACATGAATATAAAATAATTTATATAATTAAAAAGGTTTGTGATTTCTGAAATTTTATTTTTGTAATGTTGGGATATTCCCTGTTGTTGCTTAGGGCTTATTGTCAAATATTGGTAGCACTAAAGTAATTATTATTGTTAGGGTTCTCCACATATTTGGGTTATTACATTTTTAAAGTACATACTTAAATTATACCACTGCTCTCTGAAGTAAAATTATTCTAAGTTTTTTTAATTTCAATTCTATTACAATGGAATTCCACCACGAATTAACAGTGCAAAAACTAGACTCATTAATCCGACAAGGTTAAAAAATAATAAAGTGCCATAAATATCGTAGATTTTATCCCTTGTAGCATTTTTGGTTTTGATCTTCCGACATATTCTATTCTACCACGTCTCTAACAATACTATCCCGCTTCTTTGGTCGAGTGTACCACAGATTGTAGACTTAGGGGATGAATGGACTTTTAGAGGCTTTGTCTCGCCTAAAGGCATGCGAGGTTCATTCAGTCGCAAAGTTTGAATTCTGACCCTAGAGAGAATGAGGAAAAGGACAAACATGCCTGAGGTTCAGGCCCACAATTGCATTAAGGATTTTTTAAACTGGCTTTGTACGAAGGAGGTTAACTTTGCACAAACATGAGCGACCAAACACATTCATTTGTTTCGCCAAGCGACATGTTTTTTAAATGAGCCTTAACAGGAAAAATAGACCTTGCCCATTTTATAGCACGTTAGGGCGGTGCAACGTGCTACTTGGGTACTTTTTTTATTCACACGTAATAGGCTAGTTTTTTCGTAATCTCTAAATGGCGTTTTAAAAATAAAATATTTTTTATTAGAATAACTGTCTTTAATATACTATAATATTATAATAAACCATTGAAGAAGAAAATAAGAAGGTAACGATCACAACTAGAACTCGAACCCGGGATCTCTCGTATTACCGTCTAACTCTTATTTAAAATTTAGAATTAACAATATTATTTGCGAAATGTTTTTTTTTATTGTCTTCTTCAATCTTCAAAAAATGCTTTATGTTTATCACAATATAAAGATCGATGTTTTTTAAAGAGTCTTAATTTCTTGAAATTGTTGTGCATTTAGTAATCAGTTTTTGAAGTGATGACTTTTTTAGCACCGTTGTGATTTGAAACTCGATGAAATGAAAAAAACACTAAAAGAGACAAATGCATTCATCTACAGTTCTACAGGAATTAGCCTGCGAGAGTATGAAATAGAAAAATCGGTCTCCTCTTTTGTGCGGTGCTTCGCAGCCTCCCCACTAGTGTCTACTTTAGTTTTCTGAAAGTTTCCCTTCTACCGCGTGCGCACAAGAGTTCCAACTGCTTCCGACCGTAAGACTGTGGCATCCTCAATTTGGGTGTATGTTGTGAGGCTGAAAGTGGTGGAAAGGGGGAGAAGTAGGGTTTGCAGAAGAGAAAGGTGGGGAACTTCTAAACCATTTCAAACAGCTTTTCAATTCTAAATGGTGGTCTTTCACCAGGAAGACACTGAGTATCTTCCACTTTGGAACCTTAGCCTTACCAAAAACAGAGTCTTACCTCTCGACAACGAAGGCCATCAAAATCTGAATGAACCAAACAGAGCTTTCCATTCCCTTACTCTACTTTCCCCAATGGGTATGCCATAGTTTCTACTAACTAGTAATGCGGTATCTTGCAAAATTAAAAAATCTTTTTTCATTCACTTTTTCTTTCCAGATTTCGGCGAAACCAACTGAAGAAGGCCAATGTCCAGCGTTTGAGTCATTCAATCACATACATATTCCTATGGACGTCCTGAAGAGGATATACGATTACGTGCACAAATACCCATCGGGGTCCAGCCAACCCTTAATCTTATATCCACCCACTCAAGGAGACATTAACCCCTATTTCCAAATTCAAAAAGTCGATCGCCCAGAAGAAGATGCTGAACCAAAACTCAACACAACTCGATGATATTTTTGACTTATCTAGTCTTCCCTATAGAAATCAGAAATGATTAAAAATAACAAGAACAGCTTCCCTTCAAACTGGAAATGATAAAACTGTAAGAGACAAGGAGACCAACGTGAAAATGATTAAAGTTCGACGAACGAACGAAAGAGTTCATTTTCGTATAATCTCCATAAGGTACCATGTACCATTTACCCACCATGCGAATACTTGTGAAAAATCAATAAAATATCTTCTCTCACATTTTTTTTCATTTATTTCTTGCTCTACACTTTAACTACTGCTCAACTTTTATTTTCCTGTCTAATGAACGACAACTAAATAATTTTCCAAAATAGGGCAATGAGATAATATTTCGGCGAAATAGATGTTCAAAAGTAAATAAAATGTTAAAGGCACTAAATTGGCTAGCCTGAAACAGATTCTGACCTTGCACGCGATGATATTTATCCATAAAATAGTAAATAACATGTTACCAAAATACTTCTCAAATAAAATTGTATACAAAAGGGACATTCACAGAGATAACACAAGGACGTGCAAGGAAATCAGGCTACAAAAAAAGAACAAAACGAATAGTTTACTGTACAAAGAGATGAAGTTCTATAACACGCTAACAAAAACTTTTAAAGTCCACACCAATTGGAAGGTGCAAAATGTATTGTAGGAGCTACACCAAACTGTAAAAAAATATAGTATGCAATGTGTAATGTTTTAATTAATTAGCAATTTGTAAACTTTAATGTACAAATTACTAAAATAAAATTAATAAATAAAAAATATGTTTGCCATAAAACGTACAAGATTACAAACTTGAGACATTTCTAATGATAAAAAGGTCGTGGGGGCACTAACCATTGTTGTTGAACAATCTATATAGAGACATTGAATTGATGTTCAATAGAGTTGCTCTGTTAGTTGGTGCGTTCTGACGGGCAAAAGTTCTCATTTTTGGAACATAAAGAAGATCATGGGATCTCCCACGAATGTACTTGTTAGGCAGATTCTAACCTCTTTTAATATAGTTGGATTACGTATAGTTTCAGAGATTAACATACAAATGTTTACCTAAAAATCTTTTTCGTCGGGCTTCTTCAGGTGTTGAAATCAAGCATTCATGTTAAGGGATAAGGTAAGGATGGATACAGGAATGGACATTATTTATATTCCCTCATATGCAGGTAGCACATAAACCTTTTTGTGGTTCCATGACAACTCAGAATCAACTCAAATCAACATCTCTTTGAAAAGTCATGAAAAACTGTAAACTTTTTTTTTTCGAAAAATAGCCCATAACCTAACCTATTTAACCAATTTTTAATATATTATTTTCTTCGCTTTTAATGACTTTTCAAAGGAAGTGTTGAGTTAAATTGATTCTGTGTTGTCCGGTCACTCTTTTTGTATACTTTTTATTTCGAGGATATGGATGGCCTTCAATGATCAAACAAAAAGACTTTTGATAGCATAGAAAATTGCTAGACATTGACACTAGACATTATTACATAAATATGGGAATATCATTGAAAAAACGTAATATCTACAAGTATATTCTTATAGACTTGCTACATTGAGGCAAACATGTGAGTAATCCCAATACACAAAAGAGGTTTACCATTACATGAATAAGATGTTTCCTCTAAAAAATTTCACATTCTTAAAGACATTTTCAAAGCGTGCTGTATATATTAATAACCACCGAAAATATTATTAATTATTTTTTATCAAGTTCATCAAAAACAGATTTTCTTACTAAATTAAGAAGGTATTTCACCATCCTCTCGATAACTATCCATTATAATAAATACATATTCGCAAAATATAGAAAACTCCGATTAAATATCCAGTACCTACAACCACTATTCATAGGTTCGAGGAACTGAATAGCCAAAAAATATACTCCGTCTTTATATTTAAATAAATTCATTGCTAAATCTTTATTCGAAAATATGCCCCATCCTATGGATTGTGATTTCGATAGGTATTAAAGATTTAAACTGTAAAAATATATTTCAGACTAATGAACCACGTTGTATATAATTTATTTATTAATAAATAAATTAGTGTGATCTACATATATCTAACAACTCCTCAAATTTTTCAATTACTAAGAATTTTCTAACTTCTTCACTTCTTCTTGTAACCCAATCTAACTATATATCATTTTCTTATAGAAGATATGTGTGCACAGTATTAAGAGCAGGCATAACATGATATATTTTTACATATTTTTATTTACCATCTAAGCAGCTTTGCATGTATGTATAAGACTGATTACTGTGACTTATATACCAATAATTCCTTAATATATTAATAATAACTTCTCTTTTCCAATAACTCTTTAACGTCTTTACCTTATTCTTATAATCCAAAATAACAACATAAACTCTCTTATTGTAGAAGAATATGTGTGTATAGTATTAATTAGTGAATATTCTCAACCAATACTAATGAATGTAATCCGAAAATTGTAAACTTCACCCGCCATAACACAGGGTCATCCCTAGCATGGAGGGTGAAATATCATAAAAAAACTATATGTACTTTCGATTTTTCATGTATTAAATAAATAAATATTTCTTGACGTAACTACTTTTAAATTAAAGCTTGCATGAGTAAATGATAGAAGAACTGCATATCAGTGCATAAAGATCTAGATAAAATATATTCGAACTATCATAATAAGTATTAGAATCCAGCATAAAATAAATATAAAGATCCTACCTTATTTAATTAAAAAATGTGTCTCCTTCCTCCAATTTTTGTCGTTATTTGTGAACACCTGAAACAAATAAATTAAAATTGTGTTACAAATGAATAGTGGTATTTTAAAAATATTTAATATCATATAAATTAAAAAGGGAACCGGGACACTTATGCTCGGCCACCCTTCACACAATGTGTCGAGACAAAGATAGCATAATAAACTTAACATTTAATTATTATTTTTTTACGAAAAAGCACATTTTTCACCTTCTGAAGTACCTACATTTCAGCAGGATATACCATCTCCTAAAACATACAAAAAAGCATTGCAACGCAACAATGAAAATTGGTTTTTCTTAAAAATCTTTTTTTAAGAAAGACAAATATTCCCAGGTTGCGAATAACCTGACAATTTGAAAATCTACGATATGGAGGACCTAGCCATCCGAGGGATTGAACACACGATGCCTGGGTGGGACACCCAGCCACTGGCCTATCGTCAAGAAACCACAATAAATCTGAACTAAAATGGTTTCTTACCAGGGTGATTTGAAATCTGATGTTTTTCCACGAAAAGCGTTTGCCTGGAAAGATCTGTCAGTACGAAAAGTAACAAACAGCAATCAATATGGTTCATAATGTCGTAATGGAAGTCTATATTCCAAATTCCAATATATTGCATATATTTCCTTGTTTTTATTTTAAACTAGCTGGGGAACCCGGCTTTGCTCAGGGAGTTGATGTAAGATTTAACTGACGTTCGAACCCACGACGGATCTTGCTTTATATACTTACCCCTACCAATGGGTAGCCCCAACCGTACAAAAAAGGCTTCGAATGGTCCACAATGTTCCAGACTGTTCCTGAACATTCCACAGCATTCCAGAATGTTCCGAGATGTTCTGGAATGTTGCAGAATGCTCTCGAATACTCTCAAATATATGGAAATAGGCAAAAAGCGTAACACAGGGTTAAATTTGACAATTAATGGTGAAAAAATTGGAAAAGTAAATGAAATCAAATACCTGGGTGTAATACTCGATTCAAAACTGACTTTCACAGCAAACTTTGAATATGTGCTAAAAAAGGTGTCAAAAAAGGTAAATTTTCTTAGAAGACTAAGATATAAATTAAATAGAAACACTACGGAGCTAATTTATAAAACTATTGTTACTCCACATTTGGATTACTGCTCTACGATGTTATATTTGGCCAATGAAGGAAATTTAAACAAACTAGAAGTTATACAGAACAGAGCTATGAGATGTATACTGGGAAAAGGCAACTACACAAGGATTATAAAATGAGAGAGGAGCTAAATTGGATTCCAATAAAAAAAGACTACTATTTAATGTGTTAATTTTTGTACATAAAATTATGAAAAACCAAATGCCAAAATACTTTAAGGATGAAATTGTTTTTAATAGAGACGCACATAATTATGAAACAAGAAATATAAACAGAGTTCGATTGCCTCAAATGAAGAAATCAAAAGCACAGAACTGCCTAATGTATAGAGGACTAAAGATGTATGTTGAAATGCCTGAAAGTATGAAGAATGAAGAAAGAATGAATGTATTTAAGGCGATCCACTAGTACAGGAAAAAATCGAAATCGGAATTCACGCCCTTTTAAGGGAGGAGTTTAAAAATACTTGAGAAAAAGCCTTTGGAATGGTTGGAAAAGATATTTGAGTTTTTTTTTACATGTTGATTTCGTAAAGGCCTGCAAAAAACATTAATTCCATTTTTATGCATTGTTAATTGTAATAAAACGGAATTTTTAAATTGATTTCAGGAAAACAAGCAGCGCGGACCCTAACACGTTGTTTCTCCGCTCCGTCCGGAGGAGTAATGACGGAAGAATGGGGCGGCTGCCAGTCGTTCTTCGGTGGACGGTATAAGGTTCACTTTGAAATAACAAATTCGTCGACTGCTGTATTGTCGCCGTGATGTCAAAAATACCAACCCGAAAATGATGTGATTATATTTTATTTTGTGAGGTTCGGGCGTAAATTTTTTTTTTTTTTGCGATATTTATATAAGAAACTGAATTTGCCACATTATGCAATAAAACCATATCCGGAAAAGTGTTTATAAGTAGGAGAGTTTGCTCTTAAAAATGTTTTTTATAGACCTAGACTTATTAAAAAAATGACCGAAATTTTTAAGGGCCAAGGTATGTTCTACACGCAGTATTTAATTGAAGCATCTATAATACTTCTAAGCGGTCAAATTTTCAAAACAAAAACATACGATTTTGTATGATTTTGCATTATTTAGTATGGCTTCATCTTAAATAGAAATGTTATGCTTACTGTAAAAAAATTTAAATTTATCAAATGAAATGTTACATTGTGCTTATTAGTTTATATCCATGTAGTATAAACAAACTCAATAAATAATAAAAAATAAAAATAAATGTTCTGGACTGTTCTAGAAATGTCTAGAGGGCGAAACTTCCACCCCTCCTATCAAAAGCATACTTCCAGTCCAGAACATTACGCCCTTAAGGTAAAAACGGGAACCTTCTCCATGGATGGGGGATAGAGGGCCACGACTTTGATAGTACAGGGACTTGTTTCTGAGTTTTTGCGAAACGCACAATTTGTACACTATCTTCTACAATATATAATATATTGATTATGCTCTCGTTTTAATACGATGCAAATAGCGTAAAAAAATTTTCGTTTATTTCATTCAGAGTTCTTGGGTATATCTTTACAAAGGATTTTTTTTTTTAAAAGGAACTATTATTCTTAGTGGCAATCAGACCCGGACTGGCCAGGTCCGCAGGTCCGCGATCGCGGAGGGCCCACACAACGTGCAAAAAAAAAAGTTTTTGTTTGTTAGTAGTTATTTTGTGTTCTTGGTTAATGTTTGTTTACATTTTCGAAAAAAATTACATTTTCCAAAAGTAGATGTCCAACAACTGTATTATTTTTCTAAATCCTATCTAATTATTTTTACTACACAAATAATTTTGACATAATTCATTAATGCTTTGGTGTGAATAAAATCCTGCCCTATATTTTGAACTCCGTTATAATTATTGGCAGTTCTACAGCATGTGTTTTGTAGTGTTACGGTATCCTAAAAATACCGTGAATTTCTTATTTCAATAAATAATAATGTCAACATAAGTCGAAAATCATAATATTCGTATAAAAACCTATCTGCATTTCTTCTTTATACATAGGTGCCAATATAGCGTAGAAATGCGTTTTCATTGCACCTAATTATTTTCAAAAATTATTCAGGGGAGGCCCCTGGACCCCCCGTTTTCTGAAGCCCCCCCCCCCCCCTTCCGCCCCTCCCACCCCTCCCACCCCACGTTAGGGGGCCCCTTTACAGGTTTTAGCGGAGGGCCCAGAATGGTCCCAGTCCGGGCCTGGTGGCAATAATTAAGAACCATAATATTATCACCTTATCACAAATAAATGATTCCCACTATTACACACATTTTAAAAGCAAAGCAAAAGTATAGCTATGTAAAACAAAAATGGTTAATAAAGTCCTTATGGAAATTTAAAATCTGCAACGAAACAAAATTACATTTTTACTAGGTTAAGCATGTTATTGAAGTTGAAATTTGCAACATTTACAAAAAAGTTTACAAAAGCTCGCATATTGAAAAATACGTGACGATAAATGAAATTGCATCTCTTGCGTAAAACGTCCGCTGATTTCACAGTGGAGTGTGAGTCAGCACTCTGTATTTAAACAAAGATAAGTGCATAATAGAACGCCAATTTACCGACTTATAATTTACAAGCAGCGTAAGAGATTGGGTGTTGCCGCGCGTTCTGTCCTCTTTTGTGAAGTTTTACGACACCTGAAGGTAAGAACTTTAAAATTCGCAATTAAATTAATAAACATTCTATATCTACACCTTTATAATTATTATTTATTTTTTATTTAGACATATTGTTATTTCAACATGATCTATGGGCGTTGTTTATGTACTGCCGTGTTTTTATCTGACGCCATTTTGAAATCAGTGAACAAAGGATCATAATAAATGCTTAGATTATTTCATGCAACGTTAATTTTTATTTGGCATAACAACAGTTATTTTTTTATTGAACGGTTGAGTATTTATTTAAACATTTTAAATATCTATCTGTACCGCCGCCCGGGAAGCATTTATTGGATAACCAACACCCCTGCCATAGGTCACCCCAAATGGTTCGCTACATTTGGTGATTTAGCAGGGGTACCCGACTTCGCTCAGGACAACATTCGAGAGTGTTCTGGAATGTTCCACAATGATGTTTCTAATTCCCTGTGTTTCATATATTTCACGTATTCACAAAACATTCCAGAATGTTTCCGGAACCTTCTAGTCTTACTGACACACTCCGCCACTCATTTAGAAAGTGATTCCCCCTTGTTGGCGTTTTGGAGGTCTGAGGAGGCGTTTTTAAATTTTTAGCATTTAAGGGCGCTGCAGAAGTTCGAGTGGGTATTGTGTCAATATAGAAAATAAGCTCATTCGCGAGCTATGTACACTTATACAATGACACACTTTCTTTAGGTGCAACGATTTGTTAAGTTCTGTTAAATAAACTTTACTTTCAAGCACAAAAATTTAAACTAAGGCATAATACTCAACGGCAACGTAATAATAATGTGTTTTATTGATCTTTCATTATTTTTTATTACTACAATATACATTTTAAATTTCATTTCGTGGTGGAGGGGCGCTGGATAATTTTACTGTGGTAAAGGGGGCGATTCTTTCAATACGACTAAGAAACGCTGTCTGGAACATTCTCCTTCCATAACTTTCTAGAACATTAGCGAACCATCCAGAACGTTATCGAAACTTTTAGACTCACCGACTCCGTCATTCCTTCCAGACCTTTCTAGAGTTTCTTCTAGAACTTTCCGGAAGACTGTTCTAAAAATTTCTTGAGGGCAAAACTTCCAGCCATTATAACTTCAAAAGCGAGCCCTATAGGTAAAAACGGGAACCCAAAAAAACGGGGGGTAGAGATCTACCACACCATATCACTCCCTTGATCGTACCTGGACTCGTTTCTGAGTTTTTGCGGGCCGCACGTTTTTTGGACTTTGTTTTATAATATATATATTGACTATCATCTATTAATATGTATCCAATTTTAAAGTGCAGGTCAATTATTATCTTGTTATTCAATTTACAATGATGATTTATGTATTTACCAGCTGGTTCCCAGCATGCTTTGCAATGCCATATTCAAAGAAATAAATTGTTTTTTCCTGCATGTCATTTCCCGTGCGTCCCCGTTCCCCTTCCGCATCCCCCTTCCACTCCCACGTTCCCCTTCCACCTTCGCCACCTACCCTCTCTCGCTCCCGCGTCCCGCCAACTCCCTCCCGCGTTCCATATATTCAGTCCAAGTACATTCAGTTTTCAATAACTCGCGTGAAAATTTTCATTTTCAAATATTATTTTTTGTACATTATAAGAACAATTAAAAAATGGGACCTAACGTAGGTACATATTTAAAATACCTGTACTTTTAAAAAATCCATGAACAATTCTTGTTACACAAAAAAACAGCTGTCTGCTAAATTCACTTTCATCAAACGCGCGAGCTGTCAAACGTGCGAAGTTAAAATAGTCGTTTTCTGAAATAATCCAATTTTCTGCGCAAGTTTCTTAAATTTACCTTTCGTAAGAACCTTCTACAAAGTACAAGGTGGGGCAAAAGTAATCACTCGATGTTCTTTTGCTGTAATTATTTTTTTAATGAAAAACCTTGGTTCTTCTTGTGAAATTTGTTTATTTATTCCATTAGAATTTAAAAAAAAAATAATGAAATAGGTAAAGCCATTTTGAAGTTATGGCGTGAACAAGGGAAAGAGGGATTAATTTTTATATATATCGATAAATATATATGGAAATAATAAAAGTAAAATTTTCAAAATTTTGATCAACCCCCGACACAAAAAAGAGCTGATGACCTTGAAACGCCTGAACAGATTTTCATGAATTGTAGCTCAGAACCATCTCGATCACGTCAGTTTTCAAACAAACAAAAAAACGAATCAAAATCGCTTTATTCGTTTAGGAGCTACGATGCCACAGACAGACACACACACAGACAGACAGACAGACACACAGAAAGTCAAAGTTATAACACCGCTCTTTGCTTCGGGGGTTAGAAAGAGTATTAATAAAAGTATGTTTAATGTAATACTTTGTGTCATTATATATATGTATGGTGTCCCAAAACTCAAAATTACCCTTTGAAGGACTAAGAGGCGAACCCATGATAGACCAGAAATTTATAACTTGATCATTGGTTTACGGGATATTGGCACTTTTATGAATTTCGAGAAAATCGACACTTTAGATCAGTTTTATTATACTATTATAGATAATAAAATGTTTGTAGAAGATTGCAACCGATCCACAACTAAAAGATATTGTTATATTGATTATTTAAAAAAATATATATATTCTTTATGTGCACCAGCTAAACTGCCAAAGCACTTTATCAGCAGGTCAATTTAACAATATTTGTATAACATTAAAGCACACATATGACTAGAAACCATAATGTAGAAAACAGATAGATATAGAAGAATAGTATTTCATCGAAATAAAACAATAAACTTGTTTGTAACCACGATTTATTTTATTTCTTGGTTTCAGGGTATAAAATTAAACTGCCAATAAAATTAAACAATCAGTTTAATTTTATACCCTGAAGATGCCTATGTAAAGCTAAACCAGTCGGTATAAAAAAAAACAACGTGTTTACAAACAAGGTTATTGTTTTATTTCAATTAATATGTCAAACCACAAAGTTGCTGCTGTCTATCAAAAAAAAAATTATAATAATATTTCAAGTAACTAGAATACAAAGCTAATACATAGACAGAAAGATGTAACAAAGGAAACATTTAAAGGTATACACACAACATGTCTAAATACGAGTATATTCGTAGGCATATTTAATTTATACATAAAATTACATGCATACAATCATTTCATACTAATGTATAATATATGCTTAGAAACAATGTCAATATAAAAATATTATCTATTAACCATTTATTCAGTTTTTTTTGAGTTCGGTGGTGCCATTTGATTCGCTTTTTGTATGCATTTTATTAAATATAGTTAAAAGCGCCATTAACCAGCTAGCGGCCGAGAATTCAAATTTCGCTGAAAGATGTTCTTACAATGGTACAGGGCGGTTCCAATGAGAAAGATTAATTATTCTCCGTACCGGCTTTTTAAAATAATAATTCAATACCGATTTTACTTCATTCAAAAATTGCTTTAATTTATACCCACATTAAAAAATTCAAATTCGTAATGATAAAACCATTAAAATTATTTACTATTGGTGATTATTTTTGATCATAAATATTTATAATTTTTCAATAATGTCTAAGCAAAATAAGAATGTAAAAAAAATCTTTTATCTATTAGTTTGTAAGACCGTAAATTAATAGACAAACTGAAGTATTTTCGGCACAAAACATGTGTGCGGATCTTTTTTTTTATGATTTTATTTAAACTAAAATTAAAATTCTGAAACATAGCTTTCCCAGATAATTTATTGATTTATTTTACAGCATACGATTTTAAATGTGTGTTTTATAATACAAAATTTTCTTTGAAAATTTAAAAAATCTGCCGACGACCAACGGTATAACCTTATTATACTAAAAATACTTTTTCATAATTTAAAACATAACTTTACCAGATAAAAGAATAATCTTTCGAAATCAATTTATACTTTTTTGTGGAAAAGACTAAAATTTGATTTAAATATGACATATTTCCAGTTTTGTCTGGTTATTCCCTCTTCAGTATTTATTTGTAATTTTTTCAATCTCTTCATATTGACTAAATATTGTGCTGTGTTATTGATTACAATTACAGATGTCTACCATAAAAAAAATATCTTAAGAAATAGGAATATTAAAAAGTTTATATTGATTTTCAGATGTCCCAACATAAGCCGATCACCGAAGAAATACAACTGAGGGAGATCGTAATTTCATCGCCAAGAGATGAATGGCATCTAGATCGTCCTTCTCTGAAATCAGACATCACAGAATCCCAAGCATTGGCACAGCACGTATCCGGAGGAGAGGTCCACGAGACTTTTGCAAATCTTCCAGCTTCCGAAGTTCCAGTTCCGAGGAAAAAAATATCTTGGAAATCTACTGCGATGATCATGGTCTACACTTTCCACATCGTTATTTTTGTGATGTGCGGGATATCTGCATATGTCGCCTTCCATTAAAAAAACAGTGAAATTAATATCTTTTCAATGTAATACATCATCTCGTTTAGTTTTCCTCTGATTGTTCAATTCTGGTTGAGGACCCAGTATCGCCTCCAAGAGGCACCTCCAGGAGTACCTGACCTTCGCTACTTCGGTGGCCTCCATCCACAGTAGGCCCAAACTCTCGTAGTACAGTCACTGAAGTCAGACCTATATGTATGGTGTAGAAACATGGACTAATTGGACACAGAGCCAGCTAAAGGAAACGGACAGGCGCACTCGAAACGTGGCCCTGAAGAACCATGCTCAGGATAAAATGGACACTATGGACAGCGAGGCGAGCTGGGCATCCAAAATAGGTCATCAACTACAGTCTATCTACAATCAATCTGAAGATACTTGGAAACTGAAAACTCCAACCTGGAGAAGCTCATGGCGACTTGCGAAGTGGAAGTCAGGAAAAACAGAGAGATCACCAACGCATTAAAAGGAATGGTTGCGCGGCCATTTTCGAAAAAACATTAATTTATATTTGAGGCCAAAATACCCAAACTGCCAAACTGATACGTTTTTAGATTTCCACAAGTATTTTCGTTATTTCTTTTTGGGGTGGTATGCCGTGTTGCGCTACCTCCGTCTATAGCCAATATTTCTGACACTGCGACGCTGTCCGAAACGTTGGCTAAAGAAGGAGGTAGCGCAACACGGCATAACACCCCAAAAACAAATAACGAAAAAATCTGCAAAACCTTTTTTATTCAAAATTTATAGCAATTATCTAGTACGGGTATGTGCTACTCTATTTATTTGTGCTGAAAATTATAAAATACCTACTAGCTTTTTTCGCTCGCATGGTATTAGGTAGAAATACCACTGATTCATTAATCCATTCATTCATTCAGTCATTTCTTCAATTATTCATTCATTCAATCATTCCTTCATTCATTCATTCATTCGTTTATTCATTCTTTCATTCATTAATTCATTTATTTATGCATTCCTTCATTCATTCTTTTATTCATGTATTTATTCGTTCGTTGGTTCATTCGTTCGTTCGTTCGTTCGTTGGTTTGTTTGTAAATTCTTTCTTTCTTTTTTTTCATTCATTCATGCATTCATTCATTTATACATTCATTAATTCATTTATCATTCAAACATTAATTCATTAATTCATTAATTCAATAATTCATTAATTCATTAATTCATTAATTCATTAATTCAATAATTCATTAATTCATATATTCTTGCATTCATTCATTCATACATTAATTAACTCATTCATTCATTTATCATTCAAACATTAATTCATTGATTCATTGATTCATTGATTCATTAATTCATACGTTCATGCATTCATTTATTTATTCGCTCATGCATTCATTTATTCATTCATGCACTCATTCAATCATTCATTCATTCATTCAATCATTATTTCTTTCTTTCTTTATTTGTTTATTTTTTCTTTCATTCATTTATTCGTTCATTCGTTCATACATTCATTCATTCATTCATTCATTCATTCATTCAATAATTTATACATTCATGCATTCATTCATTCATGCATTCATTAAATCATTCATTCAATCATTATTTCTTTCTTTTTTATTTTATTCTTTTTTTCTTCATTCATTTATTCGTTCATACATTCATTCATTCATTATTTCATTCATTCATTCATGCATTCATTATTTTATTTTTTCATTCCTTCGTTATTTCCTTCATTAATCCATTTATTCTTTCATTTAATCATTCATTCATTCTTTCCTTCATTCTTTCATTCATTCCTTCATTCATTCGTTCGTTCGTTCGGTCGTTCGTTCATTCATTTATTCTTCACTCATTCATTCATTCACTGTTTCGCAAAACATAGAAATCTCAAATAATCACACATGTACATACATACCCAACATATTTTGATTTTTAAACATATAGTTGTATATAGAAACTATCGCGGGCATGCGCACATCAAATCCCCACAGTTTCTACTTTTACAAAGCTCTACTGATCAAACATTTCAGCCTTACGTATTTTAACTTCATAACAAGTTTTTCATTTTATTGTTTCTTTTAAATGCTTTCATTAGTTGTTAGTAATTTATTTTCTTTTTCTATTGTTAAGTGTAAAAATCTTTCTTTATTGCACTACGACTGTTTAAAAATATTAAATAAACACATGTGTGTAAATGGCACTTTGTGCCATAAATTTAAATAAATAAATTGGAAGATTATTTTTCTAATTATTATAATTATCCCACAAAAAAGGGTAAAGTTTTCTCTAAAATCACGCAAAATTGATTTCTCAAATTGCATATGTATCATAATTTACTAAAAACGTAAATAACTAAAATAGCACATATTCGTACTAGATATTTATTTAATTTCTATTATTGAATATTTAGATATTTAAAAGATTATTACGGTGGTTTACAATGTTTACATATTTAATAAGTTTCAGTAATGACAAAAATGTTAATGATCAGGATCTGTTTGTAAATACACTGGTTAGAAGTAATGTTTTGTGAACACCTCACTAGGAGAACCTGTGCTTAGGTGTTCCCATGTTTAGGATTAAGTGCTATTCTGTCGACGAAGTAAAACACTGTATCCTCCTTGATATTGTCAAGAAAGGCACTGTGGGTCGACACATGGCGGCAGTATTTGTTTTTGCTACACCTTTTGATTTAAAAAAACAATTATTAGGTACGTTTGGTTGGGTTTCGGGTTCAAATCCAAATTTAAATGAAGGAAAAGGCTCAGGTAAAGGAACGTCTGCTGTCCACAGCTCTCAATGCAATGCAGGACCATTAGGATTAGAGGATCCTGCTTCATCAGGGCATTACTCAACGAAGAAAGTTCAGCGATGAACATATTAGATGCCTCTCACTAAATGTCTCACATTTTCAAAAACAAGACAAATTCAAGCCATTCGATCCCAACAAAGACAAAACAAAAATTCACAAAAATAATAAAAACCACCATGTTCATTTTTAAATTACTTTAATGTATGTAATTATTATTGTACGATTTTCCAAGTTCCAGTTATTGTGAATGGGATTTATTCAAATAAGTTAGTGACAGAAATGATGTTTTTAATAATAAGATGTTTGCCAAATTAGTCGAATGTTATTACAGGTTGTATTGCTTTTAAACAATATTCTAAATATTATATATTTTTCATAAATAATAAGTAATAATTCACTTTTATGAAAAAACGTTCAATAAAAAATATTTTTTTCGACACACTTCATAATCAAAATGTATGTAAATCTTTTTTTCAATAATACAAAAATTTTACTGGCAATGGAAGAAAAACTGTTCTGATAAAAAAAAACTTAATAATCAGTTTTTGTTTTATACATGGTATTAAGAGGGTATAACCGGAAATATGTTATATTTAAATCAAATTATATAAATTGATTTCGAAAGATTGTTCTTTTGCCTAGTAAACATATATTTTAAATTTTGAGAAAAAATGTTTATTTTTAATATAATAAGGTTACACCATAGGTCGTTGCTAGATTTGTTAAATTTTCAAACGAAAAATCTTATTTTAGAAGACATATTTCGTATCATGTAATCATACATTATTGTAAATCAATACATTATATAGTAAACGCATGTTTCAAAATCATTAAAAAAATATATCTGAACATTTATTTATGACGAAAATTTCTCTATTTTGTCTATTTATTTACGTTCTTACAAATTAATATATTTTAGATTTTTTTTGCTTTGACTTTATTGAAAAACTATAAATAGTTATGAAAAAAAAAATATAAAAAGTACTTAATTTTCATAGTTGTATCATCACGCCTTTAAGCATTTTTAGATGTGGAAATAAATTAAAGCAAATTTGGAATGAAATAAAATCGATATTGAGTTATAATTTTAAAAAGCTGGTACGGAGAATAATTAATATTTCTCATTGGAACCGCCCTGTACGATCGTAAGAACATCTTTCGACGAAATGTGGATTTCCGTCCGCTGGCTGGTTAAAGGCCCTCAAGGGACGTACTTGACTTAATTTCAGCAGTGATTTCAGACATTATTTGAAGTAAAAAAATTAAATTAAATTTTGGTCTCCGGTAACTTTTTTGAGACAGTTTTTTCAATTTGTTTTTTTTTAAATCAAATTTTAAAAAAATTTTGTCACTGTTCTCTCAGCCAAGTAGCCGACCAACCCCCTACCCCGCCTCCAACTGTCCAATACCTACCGTTTTTTTTATGTTTTATAGAAGAAAAAAACATCAAAAATGTCACCGGAGACCAAAATTTCATTTACTTTTTATTTACTCCAATTAATGTTAGAAATCACTCGTTAAAGTAAGTCAATAAATATGTATACATGCAAACAGTGCGACTCTAGCACTCCCACTAAGGGCACTTTTCGAGGAGGAAAGAAATTATCTGGCTAAGGATAAGAGAGAAGAGCTGGGTAAAAATTTTGTATTTATTTTTATTTTAAGGTAATGAGTAAAACTTCAAATTGTAATATTTATTTAATAAAGACAATATAAGAAACTCTCATACTATACTATAGATAAATACTACCGTACGAGTACAAAAATCGATATTATAAATAAATTCAAAGAGAATACTTTGTTTTATGTCACTTTATTGATATTTTATAGTCTACCGGTTTCGGTACCTCCGTACCATCATCAGGACAAGTAAATACTTTTATAGTAATATTTATAAAAGTATTTTTATAACAGTCCTGATGATGGTATCGAAAAACCGAAACCGGTAGACTATAAATATCAATAAAGTGACATACAATAAGGTATCTATTTTTATTTATTTAAAATAATGTCAAATCACAATGTCTTTGCTTCTTTTGAAAAAAATAAAAATTCGTTTGATATCCATACCAACTTATTATTAAACGTATTTTTGAAGTAGATTTAATGTTTGAAATTGGTAAATGATGCACAAAAAATTATAAGTATTATAATTTCGGGGGGCCATTTGTCGGGGATCAACTGCCGGATTACCTTAAAAAATATGTCAACATTCACAATTAAATAGTGACGACACGTTATAAAATATTGATTTTTTAAGATGGCAATCAAAGTTCTTACTTACGCCGTGTCACCAGAACATACCTATCCCTTCATTAACTACTAAAAGTCAATGAAAAGCGAGAACCTAACAAAAAAGGTCAATAAAGCTCTGTCACGAATACGAATGCAGCAGTCAAATGAAAATCCCTTTCTACTAGATTGTAAAGAAACTATGTTTTTGCTGCCTCTTCACTCTACGTTTGTGGACGTTTAATAGAACGCCACGTTATTCACCATTCACAAGCAGCGCCCCGGTTTGGTTGCAGTTTCGCGTTCTGTCCTCTGCGAGTATTTCTAAAACGGAACGAATCATGGTAAGAGCTTTAAAATATCTTTTTTATTCGCATTCAATCCAAACTTTCCGTTTAATATTTTATATTAAGTGATGAGTGCGCTTAAATTTTAATGTTATTTTTCCAAATATCGAAATGATTAGCAGTTTTCATGTGACGCCATTTTTAATACATTGAACAATGGAAGCATAATCTGGAAAATTCCATATCTTTTATTTAATGTTTTGAATTTTAAAAATCATATTGGTTTTTGCTGTATTTGCGGAAAGTTTGCCTTTGAAAATATTATATGTATAATTAAGTTCGTAATAAAAAGCTAGAATATCCTTTTTTTAATATTATATTGTAAAATAACGAAATGATTTGGAGTTTTCATGAGACGCCATTTCGAATTTCTTGAACACAGGAAATATAATCTAGAAACTTCTAGATCTTTTATTTGTTGTTTTGAATTTTCAAAGTCGTGGTTTATTTATTTCAGCAGAAAAGCTGCATTTGAAAATTATATGAATAATAATTATTATCTAAGTTCGCTAATTAAAAAAAAAGTTAGATTCTTCGATACAAATCGTTCTTCATACGTGATTTATTTTAACAATTAGAATACAGTACATGCATCATTTTATGAAAAAATCGTAGTGATTTTTAAACAATTATATATGTATATAAATAATATGTCGTTATGTGCCCTAATTAAACGAGCTTTTAAAATTATTACACTTTTTAAAAATGGCTACCAATGGGTTCAGTCGTTATCGTCGAGGAAAGGCTGCGCAGCCTTTTATTCAAATAAAATTTTAATTTATATCCGAGACCAAAATACTTGACCAAACTAATTAATTATTTTTTAAAATAGTGGAAAAAATATAATACAGATTTGTTCTACTTTATTTATTTACTTTTAAAATTATAAAAAATAAGCCATCAAATTGATTTTACACGATTTAAGAGGTAAATTTGTCAATTATTTTTTGAGTTAATGATAATCATTAAAATAAATAATTTTCCTCCACCTACTATGTATGTATTTAAACATCGAGACCACCATTCAGAAATTGAGACGTTGCTTGAAATGGCTTTAGTTTGGTGATCAGATATGAATAGCCAGGTACTTCCTCACCTTTCTCTTCCCCATTTTCTTCCCCTCTCCACCACCTCCAGCCTTATAACATACCCCACTTAGAAATGACATAGTCTCACTTGCTCCAGACGGGAACAGCTGAGTCACTTGTGAGTTATTAAAGAAATAATACAATTAACATATGTATTTTTTATTTTATATTTCATTATATTTGCGTAGTAGGTTGGGAAATTTTATTATAACTATCAATTACTCAAAAAACAAAAAATGCCTTTAGATATTTTCTATACCTTTTGATTATAAAAAAAATATAAAATTTGGTCAAATATTTTTTAGACCTTAAATCCAAATTCAAGTTTTGTATGAAAGAGGCCCCGCAGACGCTCCTCTCATGTATTTATTTTATTTTGATGTTTGCCATTTTTCACCCTACTCTGTTATTCTGACTCAATCATTTGATTCACTAGGTCTTCTACGAGTATCTTCCTCGGATTCTAATTATTCCTATCGTCCTCATCTCCTTTTGCTATTCACTGTTGCATCGTGATTTCTCCTGGATTAATATTCCTTTTTAATTTGTTTTCAGGTGCCTAAGTATACCGAGATCCAGATAGTAGAAGATCCAAAGGGTATTTTAACAACGGAAGAAATGGAAATATTAAAGGATGAACTAAAACATGCCGTCGATGCCGCCGCGGAGAGGCCACCAACTACATTAAACGAACTACGCGAAAGAGCTCTACCTCATGTGGTGAGGGTCGTCGTCAAGGATCTTCGCGCTAACCCAACCAAACATTCGGACTTAACCAAAAACCTCACCTTCTTGTTGATCGGTTTGCACCTCACCCTGCTCGGTCTTATCTGGGCAGCTGTCCTGTACCGTTCA
Organism: Limnephilus lunatus; assembly: GCA_917563855.2. Lineage (NCBI taxonomy): Eukaryota > Metazoa > Arthropoda > Insecta > Trichoptera > Limnephilidae > Limnephilus > Limnephilus lunatus. Next base: position 9,527,230 of record OU830602.1, on the reverse strand, counting down.
ATGTAAGGAATGGATTTATTTAAGTTGCTACAATAGTAACCAAGTAAGCATTGATGCATGGTGATTGCAGCAAATCTGAATAATGTAAAAAAAGTTATTTGAAATTTTCTATCAAAATGTACTTTTCCAGTTCAAGGCTTCATTTTTACATGAATATATTTTTAATAATATCCATTAAATTCTATTATTTTTGCAACACACTGTCATTAAATCGCTTATTACAATAAAATTATCAAAAAATAATACTTCTTTTTATTATTCTAATATTTGAATGGTTTCGTCCATACGATCCCCGAAAACCGCACTAAGCTGCAAGAACTAGCAAGTAATTTAATAGATAGTTGAACATTGATGGGAAGGTTTGTTCGCTTTATTTTGCCCTTTTAAGATTAGTAGCAGCTCAGCGCGTTCTGAGGGCTTCGTGTGGTCAGAACCATTGAATTTCATTATTAATTTGTGGTTACAAATCTTTATTTATTTATAAACAGAAACAAACAGTACATTAGTTACATTGGTGAAAACAATTTACAATTAAATAAGTATTTTTCATGGTGAGTACCTATTATGTGTTTCATTGTAGTGACTTATTTATGGTGGTGTGCATATTAAGTAATAACCGGGTGTTGTGTGTAGTGGGAAGGTATGTGTCTGTGTGTGTGTGTGTGTGTGTGAGTGTGTGTGTGTGAGAGTATGAATTTATGTATGCGCACTAAACAATTTATATTATCGACATGATGCTCTTTTTAAATTTGGGCAGTGAATCCGAGAAAATGTCGATGTTAGAATTTAGACCAATATTATTAAACATATGAAGAGCACGATTGATTGGCGCATTAGTTGCTGCATTGGTCTTGTAGTTAAGCGTGTGGAATTTTCTTGTACGGCGTGTACGTCTTAATGGTATGTTAAAATTAACTAGAGTCAATGTTATTATTTAAAATTTTGTGAATAAATGTCAAATCTGCTATTGCTCGCCTTTGTTGTAAATTTTGAAATATGCATTCAAAGTTATTGTTGAATGTGAAATTAAGATATTTTTAAAATTTATTTTCAATAAGTTCTATGCTATCTATGTATAAATTGAACTGCGGGTTCAACTATGGTTGTAACTATGTTACAATTCTTATTTGTGTTAAAACAAGTTACACCCATCTATTCATACATTAGAAATACAACAAATTAAACGCATCGTTATATATACCACTTGGTCGATGGTTAAATGTCATTATATTGACTCGTTTAAAGTTTTATTAAATTATCCCTTTTGGTCACAAATAAAAAATAGAAACAAAGTTCTAAAATTTTTAAACCACAAAATTACTGGCAATGGAAGAAAAATTGTTTTGATAAAAAAATGCTTTATCATCAGTTTTTGTTTTATATGTATATATATATATTATAGATACATGAGTTTTTTTCTGGAATCAGTGCGACTAAAGCACTCCCACTTAGGAAGTGGGAGTGCTTTAGTCGAGGAAGCAAGAAATGATCAAAGGATAAGAGAGAAGAGCTAGGTATTAATTTTGTATTTATTTTTATTTTAAGGTTATGAGTAAAAATTCTCAAATTGTAATATTTAATTAATTGTAGACAATAGTAAGAACTCTTAATCGAAAATTTGAAACAGAAAAATCAGAAAAGATATGGTCACATCTGGAATATGCTTTTTTGGTTTAAAATTTTCGATTTAGAGTCTCAAATATTGTCATTATTAATTTAAAACTTAGTAACTCAATATACCTAGTCAGAAGTTATTTCAAGCAATCCTTGAGTTTTCCTCTTAGCAGAGTGATTCTGAAAGAGGCTTTAAGTCTTTGAACCGGATGAAAGTATTATTATTAAACATACAAGGGCCTTTAAACGTTTGATTATTTTATTGTTATTAATTTTAATTTGTATAACTCCATTTTAATTTTTATTTCTTATATATATTCAACAACACTATTATCCAACTTCTTTACACATACAAAATAAAGGTCGTATACTAGATCTTTTAACCCGTCTAATCACAGGAGACCCAAATTGTCCCAAAACATCATACGCCGTTATGTTGTCCCAGAGCGACCGTGCATTATTAAAAGTTAGATATCTCTCGTCCTGTCATGCGCACATTTCTGATTTCTTTTATGTTAGAAGCGAAATAAATAATGCTGCTTTTTGTCGGAATATATGAGCTATTTTGTTTAGATATTTTACAAACCGATGCCGATTTTATTTTCTACCAATTTGTGACGTAACAAACACTTAATTTTAAAATGAAATTGTATAAATATGATAAAAAGTGAAGTTACAGTTTTATTTCAAATTTTCTTATGAAAAGGAATCTAAAAATTCGTTTGATATCCATACCAACTTATTATTAAACGTATTTTTGAAGTAGATTTTATGTTTGATATTGGTAAATGATGCACAAAAAAATATAAATATTATAATTTCGGGGGGCTATTTGTCGGGGATCAACTGACGGATTACCTTAAAAAATATGTCAACATTCACAATTAAATAGTGACGACACGTTATAAAACATTGATTTTTTAAGATGGCAATCAAAGTTCTTACTTACGCCGTGTCACCAGAACATACCTATCACTTCACTAACTACTAAAAGTCAATGAAAATCGAAAACCTAACAAAAAGGGTCAATAAAGCTCTGTCACGAATACATATGCAGCAGTCAAATGAAAATCCCTTTCTACTAGATTGTAAAGAAACTATGCGTTTGCTGCCTCTTCACTCTACGTTTGTGGACGTTTAATAGAACGCCACGTTATTCACCATTCACAAGCAGCGCCCCGGTTTGGTAGCAGTTTCGTGTTCTGTCCTCTGCGAGTACTTCTAAAACGGAACGAATCATGGTAAGAACTATAAAATATCTTTTTTCTTCGCATTCAATCCAAACTTTCCGTTAAATATTTTATATTAAGTGATGAGTGCGCTAAAATTTTAATGTTATTTTTCCAAATATCGAAATGATTAGCATATTTCATGTGACGCCATTTTGAATACATTGAACAATGGAAGCATAATTTGGAAAATTCCATATCTTTTATTTAATGTTTTGAATTTTAAAAATCATGTTTTTGCTGTATTTGCGGAAAGTTTGCCTTTGAAAATATTATATGTATAATTAAGTTCGTAATAAAAAGCTAGAATATCCTTTTTTTAATATTATATTGTAAAATAACGAAATGATTTGGAGTTTTCATGAGACGCCATTTCGAATTTCTTGAACACAGGAAATATAATCTAGAAACTTCTAGATCTTTTATTTGTTGTTTTGAATTTTCAAAGTCGTGGTTTATTTATTTCAGCAGAAAAGCTGCATTTGAAAATTATATGAATAATAATTATTATCTAAGTTCGCTAATTAAAAAAAAAGTTAGATTCTTCGATACAAATCGTTCTTCATACGTGATTTATTTTAACAATTAGAATACAGTACATGCATCATTTTATGAAAAAATCGTAGTGATTTTTAAACAATTATATATGTATATAAATAATATGTCGTTATGTGCCCTAATTAAACGAGCTTTTAAAATTATTACACTTTTTAAAAATGGCTACCAATGGGTTCAGTCGTTATCGTCGAGGAAAGGCTGCGCAGCCTTTTATTCAAATAAAATTTTAATTTATATCCGAGACCAAAATACTTGACCAAACTAATTAATTATTTTTTAAAATAGTGGAAAAAATATAATACAGATTTGTTCTACTTTATTTATTTACTTTTAAAATTATAAAAAATAAGCCATCAAATTGATTTTACACGATTTAAGAGGTAAATTTGTCAATTATTTTTTGAGTTAATGATAATCATTAAAATAAATAATTTTCCTCCACCTACTATGTATGTATTTAAACATCGAGACCACCATTCAGAAATTGAGACGTTGCTTGAAATGGCTTTAGTTTGGTGATCAGATATGAATAGCCAGGTACTTCCTCACCTTTCTCTTCCCCATTTTCTTCCCCTCTCCACCACCTCCAGCCTTATAACATACCCCACTTAGAAATGACATAGTCTCACTTGCTCCAGACGGGAACAGCTGAGTCACTTGTGAGTTATTAAAGAAATAATACAATTAACATATGTATTTTTTATTTTATATTTCATTATATTTGCGTAGTAGGTTGGGAAATTTTATTATAACTATCAATTACTCAAAAAACAAAAAATGCCTTTAGATATTTTCTATACCTTTTGATTATAAAAAAAATATAAAATTTGGTCAAATATTTTTTAGACCTTAAATCCAAATTCAAGTTTTGTATGAAAGAGGCCCCGCAGACGCTCCTCTCATGTATTTATTTTATTTTGATGTTTGCCATTTTTCACCCTACTCTGTTATTCTGACTCAATCATTATTTGATTCACTAGGTCTTCTACGAGTATCTTCCTCGGATTCTAATTATTCCTATCGTCCTCATCTCCTTTTGCTATTCACTGTTGCATCGTGATTTCTCCTGGATTAATATTCCTTTTTAATTTGTTTTCAGGTGCCTAAGTATACCGAGATCCAGATAGTAGAAGATCCAAAGGGTATTTTAACAACGGAAGAAATGGAAATATTAAAGGATGAACTAAAACATGCCGTCGATGCCGCCGCGGAGAGGCCACCAACTACATTAAACGAACTACGCGAAAGAGCTCTACCTCATGTGGTGAGGGTCGTCGTCAAGGATCTTCGCGCTAACCCAACCAAACATTCGGACTTAACCAAAAACCTCACCTTCTTGTTGATCGGTTTGCACCTCACCCTGCTCGGTCTTATCTGGGCAGCTGTCCTGTACCGTTCAATGTAAGGAATGGATTTATTTAAGTTGCTACAATAGTAACCAAGTAAGCATTGATGCATGGTGATTGCAGCAAATCTGAATAATGTAAAAAAAGTTATTTGAAATTTTCTATCAAAATGTACTTTTCCAGTTCAAGGCTTCATTTTTACATGAATATATTTTTAATAATATCCATTAAATTCTATTATTTTTGCAACACACTGTCATTAAATCGCTTATTACAATAAAATTATCAAAAAATAAAACTTCTTTTTATTATTCTAATATTTGATTGGTTTCGTCCATACGATCCCCGAAAACCGCACTAAGCTGCAAGAACTAGCAAGTAATTTAATAGATAGTTGAACATTGATGGGAAGGTTTGTACGCTTTATTTTGCACTTTTTGAATTAGTAGCAGCTCAGCGCGTTCTGAGGGCTTCGTGTGGTCAGAACCATTGAATTTCATTATTAATTTGTGGTTACAAATCTTTATTTATTTATAAACAGAAACAAACAGTACATTAGTTACATTGGTGAAAACAATTTACAATTAAATAAGTATTTTTCATGGTGAGTACCTATTATGTGTTTCATTGTAGTGACTTATTTATGGTGGTGTGCATATTAAGTAATAACCGGGTGTTGTGTGTAGTGGTAAGGTATGTGTCTGTGTGTGTGTGAGGGTGAGTATGTGTATGTGTATGTGTGTATGCGCATTAAACAATTTATATTATCGACATGATGCTCTTTTTAAATTTGGGCAGTGAATCGGAGAAAATGTCGATGTAAGAATTTAGACTAATATTATTAAACATATGAAGAGCACGATTGATTGGCGCATTAGTCGCTGCATTGGTCTTGTAGTTAAGCGTGTGGAATTTTCTTGTACGGCGTGTACGTCTTAATGGTATGTTAAAATTAACTTGAAGTTTGGTACAGTCGGTAGAGTCAATGTTATTATTTAAAATTTTGTGAATAAATGTCAAATCTGCTATTGCTCGCCTTTGTTGTAAATTTTGAAATGTGCATTCAAAGTTATTGTTGAATGTGAAGGTAAGATATTTTTTTAATTTATTTTCAATACGTTCTATGCTATCTATGTATAAATTGAACTGCGGGTTCAACTATGGTTGTAACTATGTTACAATTTTTATTTGTGTTAAAACAAGTTACAACCATCTATTCATACAAGCTTTTTATCAATATTTCCAAATGTTGCAAAGTCACATTCACACGTAACCATATAAAAAATACTGCATGAATACACCATTTCTGGATCGTTGTTAACAAATAAAGATTATATACGTGACCTCGGGGTTATTTTGGACTCTAAACTTACCTTTGATAAACACATTGATAATATTGTCACCAAAGCAACAAAGTGTCTAGGCTTTGTACTGAGAACATGCAAATTTTTCAAAAACACTAAGACTTATCTGATTCTGTACAATTCACATGTTCGTCCTCACCTGGAATACTGTTCACAGGTTTGGAACCCGCGCTATATTGTTTATGTTAACAGGTTAGAAAGAGTTCAGGAGCGATTTCTCAAATTCCTCAATTTTAAATAATTCAACATATACAATTCTTACGACGAAATCGAGAAACATTTTCGAATCTCGAAACTGCTCAATAGGAGGCTTGTCGCTGATCAGATGCTTCTGTACAAAATTATTAACTCAAAAGTTGACTGCCCGGAGCTGCTAAATAAAATAAATTTCCACACGCCGACTCGATACAGCAGACAAAATACCCTTTTCTACATTGATAGATGCAACACTAGTTCCAACCAAAATGAATTTATACAAAGGGCATGTAAATACTATAATAATAAACTTGCACATATAGACACACTTGCTGACATATTCACTGCTAGTTACTGTCGTTACAGAATTTCCTTGTTTTACATTCTATGTAGGTGCGAATAACACATATTCATGACTAAATTCATTGTACCTAATATTATTATATTACTTGCGTGGCAACTTTCCCTTATCCCTCTCCTCCCCTTACCCGTCCCAACCCAAATACCTATTTCGCAGTCTATTTAAGTATTGTTTTAATTATTTTATTATTGTTTATAACATGTTTATCACTTGTTGACTTAACATCTGTATTATTATTTTTTTTAAATTGCTGCTTAGTTCTGTTTTTATTTTTTCTGTTTTTCTTAAATTTTCTAGTTTACATTCAGTTACTTCTATGTTTCTAAATACCTATCTGTGAACATTAATAATTGGTCTGTTTTTTTTTGCCATCCTCTTATGTATATTTTGTTACAATGACTGTTTATGTTCCTTAAATAAATAAATAAATAAATACATTAGAAATACAACAAATTAAACGCATCGTTATATATACCACTTGGTCGATGGTTAAATGTCATTATATTGACTCGTTTAAAGTTTTATTAAATTATCCCTTTTGGTCACAAATAAAAAATAGAAACAAAGTTCTAAAATTTTTAAACCACAAAATTACTGGCAATGGAAGAAAAATTGTTTTGATAAAGAAATGCTTTATCATCAGTTTTTGTTTTATATGTATATATATATTATAGATACATGAGTTTTTTTCTGGAATCAGTGCGACTAAAGCACTCCCACTTAGGAAGTGGGAGTGCTTTAGTCGAGGAAGCAAGAAATGATCAAAAGATAAGAGAGAAGAGCTAGGTATTAATTTTGTATTTATTTTTATTTTAAGGTTATGAGTAAAAATTCTCAAATTGTAATATTTAATTAATTGTAGACAATAGTAAGAACTCTTAATCGAAAATTTGAAACAGAAAAATCAGAAAAGATATGGTCACATCTGGAATATGCTTTTTTGGTTTAAAATTTTCGATTTAGAGTCTCAAATATTGTCATCATTAATTTAAAACTTAGTAACTCAATATACCTAATCAGAAGTTATTTCAAGCAATCCTTGAGTTTTCCTCTTAGCAGAGTGATTCTGAAAGAGGCTTTAAGTCTTTGAACCGGACGAAAGTATTATTATTAAACATACAAGGGCCTGTAAACCTTTTATTATTTTTTTGTTATTAATTTTAATTTGTATAACTCCATTTTAATTTTTATTTCTTATATATATATTCAACAACACTATTATCCAACTTCTTTACACATACAAAATAAAGGTCGTATACTAGATCTTTTAACCCGTCTAATCACAGGAGACCCAAATTGTCCCAAAACATCATACGCCGTTATGTTGTCCCAGAGCGACCGTGCATTATTAAAAGTTAGATATCTCTCGTCCTGTCATGCGCACATTTCTGATTTCTTTTATGTTAGAAGCGAAATAAATAATGCTGCTTTTTGTCGGAATATATGAGCTATTTTGTTTAGATATTTTACAAACGATGCCGATTTTATTTTTTACCAATTTGTGACGTAACAAACACTTAATTTTAAAATAAAATTGTAAAAATATGATAAAAAGTGAAGTTACAGTTTTATTCTTATGAAAAGGAATCTAAAAATTCGTTTGATATCCATACCAACTTATTATTAAACGTATTTTTGAAGTAGATTTTATGTTTGAAATTGGTAAATGATGCACAAAAAATTATAAGTATTATAATTTCGGGGGGCCATTTGTCGGGGATCAACTGCCGGATTACCTTAAAAAATATGTCAACATTCACAATTAAACAGTGACGACACGTTATGAAATATTGATTTTTTAAGATGGCAATCAAAGTTCTTACTTACGCCGTGTCACCAGAACATACCTATCACTTCACTAACTACTAAAAGTCAATGAAAAGCGAAAACCTAACAAAAAGGGTCAATAAAGCTCTGTCACGAATACATATGCAGCAGTCAAATGAAAATCCCTTTCTACTAGATTGTAAAGAAACTATGCGTTTGCTGCCTCTTCACTCTACGTTTGTGGACGTTTAATAGAACGCCACGTTATTCACCATTCACAAGCAGCGCCCCGGTTTGGTTGCAGTTTCGCGTTCTGTCCTCTGCGAGTACTTCTAAAACTTAACGAATCATGGTAAGAACTATAAAATATCTTTTTTATTCGCATTCAATCCAAACATTCCGTAAAATATTTTATATTAAGTGATGAGTGCGCTTAAATTTTCATGTCATATTTTAAAATATCGAAATGATTATCAGTTTTCATGTGACGCCATTTTGAATACATTGAACAATGGAAGCATAATCTAGAAAATTCCATATCTTTTATTTAATGCTTTAAACTTTTAAAATCATGTTTTTGCTGTATTTGCGGAAAGTTTGCCCTTGAGAATATTATATATTATGTATAATTAAGTTCGCTAATAAAAAACCTAAATTATTCTTTTTTTAATATTATATTGTAAAATAACGAAATGATTTGGAATTTCCATGAGACGCCATTTTGAATTTCTTGAACAATGGAAAAATAATCTAGAAACTTCTAGATCTTTTATTTGTTGTTTTGTACTTTCAAAGTCATGGTTTATTTATTTCAGCAGAAAAGCTGCATTTGAAATTTTTATATGAATGATAATTAAGTTCGCTAATTAAAATAAGCTAGATTCTTCGATACAAATCGTTCGTCATACGTAATTTATTTTAATAATTAGAACTTTTTACATGAATCATTTTATGAAAAAATCATGGTGATTTTTAAACAATTATATATAAATAATATGATAATATATAACACTTAAATTGTTACACTTTTTAAAAATGGCTACCAACGGGTGCAGTCGTTATGAAGAATGGCTGCGCAGCCTTTTATTAAAAAAAAAATTGGACCAGAGACCAACATACTTGACCAAATTGAATAATTATTTTTAAAAATTGTGAAAAAACATAATACGGATTTGTTTTACTTTATTTATTTACTTTTAAAATTATAAAAAATAAGCCATTAAATCGATTTTTCACGATTTTAGAGGCAAGTTTGTCAATTATTTTTTCAGTTAATGATAATTATTAAAATAAATCATTTTCAATTTTTTAAGAAAAACTTTCTTTTTATACTTTTTTGAGCGTTATTCCCATCAGTGAAATATATCATATCAGACGGAGAGGTCTGGGTTCGAGTCCCAGTTGCGACCATTGTCTTTTTCTGTTTTTCTGTTTCTTTTTCTCTTTCATATTTTCGTTTAGATTATTATTGTTAACTTATTCTAATATAAATCATTTTCCTCCACCTACTATGTAAATATCGCCCTGGTGTAAGACCACCATTCAGAATTGAAACGTTGCTTGAAATGGCTTTAGTTTGGTGATCAGATATGAATAGCCAGGTACTTCCTCACCTTTCTCTTCCCATTTCCTTTCCCTCTCCACCACCTTCAGCCTTATATCATAACCCATTTAGAAATGCCATAGTCTCACTTGCTCCAGACGGGAACAGCTGAGTCACTTGTGAGTTATTAAAGAAATAATACAAATAACATATGTATTTTTTAATTTAATTTTCATTATATTTGCGTAGTAAGTTGGGAAATTTTATTATAACTATCAATTACTCAAAAAACAAAAAATGCCTTTAGATATTTTATATATTCTATACCTTTTGATTATAAAAAAAAATATAAAATTTGGTCAAATATTTTTAGACCTCAAATCCAAATACAAATTTTGCATGAAAGAGGCCCCGCAGACGCTCCTCTCATGTATTTATTTTATTTTGATGTTTGCTATTTTTCACCCTACTCCTTTGTTATTCTGACTCAAGCATTTGATTCACTAGGTCTTCTACGAGTATCTTCCTCGGATTCTAAATATTCCTATCGTTCTCATCTCCTTTTGTTATTCACTGTTGCATCGTGCTTTCTCCTGGATAATTATTCCTTTTTAATTTGTTTTCAGGTGCCTAAGTATACCGAGATCCAGATAGTAGAAGATTTAAAGGGTATTTTAACAACGGAAGAAATGGAAATATTAAAGGATGAACTAAAACATGCCGTCGATGCCGCCGCGGAGAGGCCACCAACTACATTAAACGAACTACGCGAAAGAGCTGTACCTCATGTGGTGAGGGTCGTCGTCAAGGATCTTCGCGCAAACCAAACCAAACATTCAGCCTTAACCAAAAACCTCACCTTTTTCTTGATCTGTTTGCACATCATCCTGATCGGCGTTATGTGGGCAGCTGTCCTTTCAATGTAAGGAATGGATTTATTTAAGTTGCTACAATAGTAATCAAGTAAGCATTGATGCATGGTGATTGCAGCAAATCTGAATACTGTAAAAAAAAGTTATTTGAAATTTTCTGTCAAAATGTACTTTTCCAGTTAGTTCAAGGCTTCATTTTTACATGAATATATTTTTAATGATATCCATTAAATTCTGTTATTTTTGCAACACACTGTCATTAAATCGCTTATTACAATAAAATTATCAAAAAATATTACTTCTTTTTATTATTCTAATATTTGATTGGTTTCGTCCATACGATCCCCGAAAAGCGCACTAAGCTGCAAGAACTAGCAAGTAATTTAATAGATAGTTGAACATTGATGGGAAGGTTTATACGCTTTATTTTGCACTTTTTGAATTAGTAGCAGCTCAGCGCGTTCTGAGGGCTTCGTGTGGTCAGAACCATTGGATTTCATTATTAATTTGTGGTTACAAATCTTTATTTGTTTATAAACAGAAACAAACAGTACATTAGTTACATTGGTGAAAACAATTTACAATTAAATAAGTTTTTTCATGGTGAGTACCTATTATGTGTTTCATTGTAGTGACTTATTTATGGTGGTGTGCATATTAAGCAATAACCGGGTGTTGTGTGTAGTGGTAAGGTATGTGTCTGTGTGTGTGTGTGTGTGTGTGTGTGAGTATGTATGTATGTATGCGCACTAAACAATTAATATTATCGACATGATGCTTTTTTTTAAATTGGGCAGTGAATCGAAGAAAATGTCGATGTTAGAATTTAGACCAATATTATTAAACATATGAAGAGCATGATTGATTGGCGCATTAGTCGCTGCATTGGTCTTGTAGTTAGGCGTGTGGAATTTTCCTGTATGGCGTGTACGTCTTAATGGTATGTTAAAATGAACTTGGGAAAGAAGTTTGGTACAGTCGGTACAGTCAATGTTATTATTTAAAATTTTGTGTTTAAATGTCAAATCTGCTATTGCTCGCCTTTGTTGCAAAGTTTGAAATGTGCATAAGTTATTCTTGAATGTGAAGGTAAGATATTTTTTAAATTTGTTTTAATATGTTCTATGCTATCTATGTATAAATTGTACTGCAGGTTCAACTATGGTTGTAATTATGTTACAATTTTTATTTGTGTTAAAACAAGTTACACCCATCTATTCATACATTAGAAATACAACATGTTAAACGCATCGGATATAATATACCACTTGGTCGATGGTTAAATGTCATTTTATTAACTCGTTTAAAGTTTTATTAAATTATCCCTTTTGGTCACAAATAAAAAATAGAAACAAAGTTCTAAAATGTTTAAACCACAAAATTACTGGAAAATCCGACATGTTTCGTAAGCCAAGCTTACTTTATCAGGGTTTTAATAATATTATTTATTAAAACCCTGATGAAGTAAGCTTGGCTTACGAAACATGTCGGTTTTTTATAATCAATTATAGTGGTAAAAACAAAGTAATTTATTAATTTGAATTAAAATGGTGACACAAAATAAGTTTGCTGTTTTAGAAGAAGTGAAAAAATTGTTTTGATAAAAAAATTCTTTATCATCAGTTTTTGTTTTATAGGCAATTTTTTTTCTGGAACCAGTGCGACTAAAGCACTCCCACTTAGGGCACTTTTCGAGGAGGCAAGAAATGATCAAAGGATAAGAGAGAAGAGCTAGGTAAAAATTTCGTATTTATTTTTATTTTATGGTAATGATTAAAAATTCTCAAGTAAGAACTCCTAATCGAAATTCTGAAACAGAAAATTCAGAAAAAGATATGGTCATATCGGGAACATGCTTTTTTGGTTTAAAATTTTTGATTTAGAGTCTCAAATATTGTCATAATTAATTTAAAACTTACTAACTCAATATAGTCAAAAGTTGAACCCGACGAAAGTATTATTATTAAACATACAAGGGCCTTAAAACCTGTGATTATTTTATTGTTATCAATTTTAATTTGTAGAACTCCATATTAATTTGTATATCTTATATATATTCAACAACACTATTATCCAACTTCTTTACACACACAAAATAAAGGTCGCAAACTAGATCTTTTTATTTATTTATTTACTTATGTATTTATTTATTTACGCCCTTTTTCGGGGCTTTTACACATGAAACTTAAAAATTACAATAAAAATACAAATACTATATATTTCTTTATGAACGAACTGAACGGCTTCAGTAACATTAGGTATTTTGTATTTTCTTAAAGATAAATTGAAGATGTCCACTGACTTGGTATAATTATTTCCCTCCATTAGTATTCTTGGCAAAAGGGAATACATATGATAGTTAGTTCCAGAATTTTTGCTCTGAAATAAATCCTGACTTCTAGTAATACGTAGTGGAATCCGGAAGTTTATCAATTCAAACAATACCGGACTATCAACTAAATCATTTAGAATTTTACATAGAAATACCAAGTCAGTGAAAATTCTTCTGTCTGACAATTTGAGCATAGTCATATCATTTAAAATAGTATTTTAGTTCAAAATAATTTCTGGATTACCCATTTTAAAATTTGGAAAACGTAAGAATTTGTTTAATAAAGAGATACCAAGTCTGTGAAAATTCTTCTGTCTGACAATTTGAGCATATTCATATCATTTAAAATAGTGTTGTAGTTCAACTTGTATTCTTTCAACAGCTTTTACATGTATATGATAATATGGGCTCCAGACGGGAGAATTGTACTCAAGTTGACTTCTAACAAATGAAAAATATAATAGTTTAATACACTTTATATTATTAAAATTTCTAGTAAGCCGTGTAATAAATCCCAACATTTTAAGCCCTTATTAGAGATTTCTGTTATGTGGTTAACAAATAAAAGATTCGATTGAAAAGTGATGCCTATGTCCTTAATTTGTGTTTATGTCTCGAGAGTATTGTTATCAATATTGTAATTAAAGATCACTGGATTTTTTATTCGATAAAATCTAACTACTTGACATTTTGAGATATTTAAGTAAAGTCTATTATCATTACACCAGATTATGTATTTGTTGATATTATCTTGAAGAATGTTGCAATGGTCAATATTTTGACTAATTCTAAACATTTTAAGGTCATCAGCAAAAAGTAAGAAAAATACATTATTAAATATTTTTGTAAGATCATTTATAAACAAGATAAATAAGACTGGGCCAAGGTGTGAACCCTGCGGAACTCCACTTGTTGCATAATTTTTTTCCGACAAGGAGGATTTTATTTTAACAATTTGTTGTCTTCCAGTAAGATAGCTTACAATCCAGGTTAACATATAGCCATGTACACCAAGTTTTTCTAATTTCCAAATTAGAATTTTAATGGAAACTGAATCAAAAGCTTAACTAAAATCAGTATAGACAGAGTCTACTTGTTTTTTTTTCTTTAAAAGCATTGGTTATAAAATTTTCATAAATAATTAAGTTGTAAAGAGAACTTCTACCTGGCATAAATCCAAACTGGTACGTTGATATTACAGGTTTTATTTATGTAAAAAGTTTGTCAAGTATTAAGCTTACGAAGAGTTTCGGTATGGTGGATTGAATGCATATTGGTCTGTAATTACAAATATCAACTTATCGCCAGTCTAATCACAGGAGACCCAAATTGTCCCAAAACATCATATGCCGTTATAATAACAGGAGACCCAGATTGTCCCAGAGCGACCGTGCATTATTAAAAGTTAGATATTTCTCTTCCTGTCATGCGCACATTTCTGATTTATTTTATGTTAGAAGCGAAATAAATAATGCTGCTTTTTGTCGGAATATATGCTATTTTGTTCAGATATTTTAGAAACCGATGACTATTTTATTTTCTACCAATTTGTGACGTAACAAACACTTAATTTTAAAATAAAATTTTATAAATATGATAAAAAGTGAAGTGACAGTTTTTTTCCAAATTTTCTTGTGAAAAGGAATCTGGATTTAAAATTTTAAGTTTATTCTGTTTTTAAGTATTTTAACTCAAATATTCGCAGGTATGTATTTTTAATCCAATTTACATTTCCAGTATCATAATTTTAATATTTAGAAAAAAATATGTTTATTTCTAATTAATACGTCGGAAAGATTATTTTATTTAGATTTTAGAAAATTTTGTTTTTGCAAAAGATTAATAAATAATCAATATTGATGTACATTTAAAATGCGTGGGAAGAACCGGAAATTTTGAGCGCAAACCTTAACCTATCTTAAAATTTCATAGATATTATTTTCTTATTATTCGAAGGGTTAAAGCAGTTGAAAATTAACAAAAATTATAATAATCCGAAAGATATTTTCAATAAATGACCAAAAAAAATAATTCTCTCGCCGCTCTTAGATAATATGTTTATGCCAATTTCAAGTAATTTATTATGCTGGATAATAAACCCATGAGTCTTTATTTGGGAATAACTAGACTAGAATAACGATCTTCAGTAAAATTTAAACATTTCAGTAATTGGACAAACTTTAAAAAGATAATATCTTAATAACCATTAATAATTTCAGACATTTTACACAGAAATTAGTAAGGGAAATAAGTAATAAAAATAAAAGCCATTATTTTTTTCATCTTAAATACTTATCTAGAAATTTTATGAAAACATCGTCTGTAAGTGGTTTAACCATAGTTTAAAAATACCTTCAGAATGCGAAACAACTGTCATGCGTAATAATAAATTATATAGCAGAACTTGTTTATAAATAAACTGTTTTTATAACCTGTGATTATTATTTTTTTTTCCTTTATTGCCAAGGGTTTTCAGATCCCAGCAAGTGTTTACAACATTAAAACACAGAGGTACAGTTTGTCACATAAGAGAAGAAAACACAGGAGGGTGCCAATGTTGTTCAAATGGCAATACTAAAATATAATACATGGTGCAAATGTAAAGCTGTGTAACCTACATTTTTATAAAAAATTAAAAAGGCATAAAAGTGAAAAAAAAAATTTTTCATTGCAATATAGATACCCAGAGATCTCAAAATTAGAATGGCAAATAGGTGTATTATACATACCTTTGCAATTTTGTGTTAACATAATGAAGAATAACCATATTGTAATAAAATATAAAGCACATTTTAGAAATTGCTCTCATTTATTTAATACTAGCTTAAGTATCTATCATTTCCCGGGCTTTAGATCATGTCTCTAATTTTTGATCTAAATATATTTAACTCATTAAGGTAGTTTCTAAACTCACCATTAGTGATTCTTCCTTTCTAGCTATTCTTAAATTGAAATTTATGTTAAATTAAATAAAAGCAAATCACTATGTAGAAGACTATTTAATCAAATTTGTGTTATTAAGGCGATCCACTAGTACAGGAAAAAATCGAAATCGGAATTCACGCCCTTTTATGGGAGGAGTTTAAAAATACTTGAGAAAAAGCTTTTGGAAAGGTTGGAAAAGATAGTTGAGAATTTTTTTTTACATGTTGATTTCGTAAAGGCCTGTAAAACACATTAATTCCTTTTTTATGCATTGTTTATTGTAATAAAACGGAATTTTTAAATTGATTTCACGAAAACAAGCAGCGCGGACCCTAACACGTTGTGTTAGGGTCCGCGCTGGTCCGGAGGAGCACTGACGGAAGAATAGGGCGGCTGCCAGTCGTTCTTCGGTGGACGGTATAAGGTTCACTTTGATATAACAAATTCGTCGACTGCCGTATTGTCGCCGTGATGTCAAAAATACCAACGCGAAAATACATATTATATTTTATTTTGTGAGGTTCGGGCGTAAATTTCAATTTTTTTTGCAATAATTATATAAGAAACTGAATTTGCCACATTATGCAATAAAACCATATCCGAAAAAGTATTTATAAGTAGGAGAGTTTGCACTCAAAAATGTTTTTTATAGACCTAATACTTTATATTTTTCTAAGCTTATTAAAAAACTTATTAAAAAAATGACCGATATTTTTAAGGGTCAAGGTATGTTCTACACGCAGTATTTAATTGAAGCATCTATAATACTTCTCAGTGGTCAAATTTTCAAAACAAAAACATACGATTTTTTATGATTTTGCATTATTTATTATGACTTCATATTAAGTATGTACCTTTACAACAGTGCTTGTTCGATTTTTTTTTTCTTTAAGAATTTTATTTTTAACGTGATTACAGGTTCTACATATTCAGTGATATAGCGCATTAAAATAATATTTTACGTTTAAATTAGTGTTGCCAACCTATAAATTTTGTGGTTCCATTTTTAATATTTTCTACTCTTATTTGACAGACTATAACATGATTGTTTATATTTTATTTAGACTGTAGATAAGTTTAGCGCTTTATTTCGGTTACTTGTTGAAATTACATATCCGTGAAATTATATAAAGAAAAACAATTAAGCGTAGACCTTTCTAAACGTTAGATACTTTTTATTGCTTAAGACAAACACACTCAGGGCCGGACTTCCGTTAAGATCCTCGAAAGTCCCAGCCTATGGACCAGCTAGGGATTTTTTTTTTACAAATATTTCACACATATAACATGTTTCCTAGGCCTCCCAATCCATAGGAGCCCCCGGCTAGGTGTGAAAATAGGACACAAATTGTAGTCACAGGAGTTGGAAATAAATATTTCAACAAATTTCCAAGGACCCCAATCCCGGACAAGGCCTCCACTGGTAACGAAATTATGCACATTGAGGAAAAATAAAATGAGACATTCATTGCCAACGAAATCATAATCTCAAAAATCATTGTAATACAATAACTTGGGCGGATAATGTCGTTTAAGATTCACTAATCGATATAAAATGGAGGAATAATTTAAAAAAAATAACGAAATAGTTACTTGTGTGAATTTTAATCGTTTTACTTTAAAAACAATTACTAATAATTATTTGTTGATATGTTTAAATTAGAACATGAATATGTGTAATCATGGTAAGTACATAATATTAATGTGTACTGCTTTAATAAAAATAAAGAAACCAGTTCCTTCGCAGAGAAGAGGGTTCGTCACGTGGGTCGCGTGGAGATCTAAACGAATTTAAATTCATTGTGATGATGAATGTTAACTCATATCCTCCTGCCTCCTACTATCTTCAACAGTGTTATTAGAAAATGGAGTAGGACACTAAGAACTATATGTGATGATTATTGTCAAATCCTAACCTCTTTCCTCCTACTCTCTTCAACCAACAGTGTTATTAGAAAAAGGAGTAGGACACTATGAACTGAATGTGATGATGCATGTCAACTCCTCCCCTCTTGCCTCCTACTATCTTCAACCAACGGTGTTATTATAAAATGGAGTAGGACACTAAGAACTATATGTGATGATTATTGTCAAATCCTAACCTCTTTCCTCCTTCTCTCTTCAACCAACAGTGTTATTAGAAAAAGGAGTAGGACACTATGAACTGAACGTGATGATGCATGTCAACTCCTCCCCTCTTGCCTCCTACTATCTTCAACCAACAGTGTTATTAGATAATGGTGTAGGACACTAAGAACTGTATGTTATGATGAATGTCAAATCCTAACCTCTTTCCTCCTACTCTCTTCAACCAACCTTAGTGTTATTAAAAAAAGGAGTAGGACAGTAAAAACTGTATGTGATGATGAATGTCAACTTCTACCCTCCTGCCTCCCACTATATTTAACCAACAGTGGTATTAGAAAATGGAGTAGTACACTTATTTATTTTACAGTTATTTTTCTAATTATTTAACTTTGATACGAGTTTATATTTCTTTTGTAATTCTTTTCAAATTTATCTCATTGTACTTCCAATAACAACTGTGTATATTATTTTTTCAGCGATATTATGTATGTGTACTCATACATTATTTTAATACTGATACCCTCCTGTGTATCACTAAATACTTATAATCTCATGTATCCTTGATAGTAACAGCCTTTTTACAGCGTTTAAATAAATAAATAAAAGTATTACCGAAAACAACCTTTTTGGTAAACTTCCATAAAAGGGTTGGTCCCGAAGTAAGTGCAAGTGCCTAGGGCCCCTAAGTCACTAAGTCCTTGCCTGATTTAAAAATAAATAAAAACAACAGGTGAAATTGCTTACACCTGTTGTTTTATTTTTTTAATGAAAAATGTATTAAATAAAACTGATGATCTCCTAATTATTAAAACATTAAAAGATATTGAAGTACTGATGTGCAATGTGCATAAATAAAAATAAAATAATTAACTATTGCTAAAATATTTAGTGTCAACATTCACATTAATAAAGTGACGACACGTCACAAAGGATTGATTTTTTAAGATGGCAATTAAAGTTCTTACTTACGCCGCACAATGGGGTGGATGACCCTGAAAGTTGGCATCAAATCAGGGGTTGTAATTACATCAAACCTTTTTCGGTTTTTAGTTCCGTATAGACATGTTAATAAAAATAAGTAAAAAAAATTTTTTTAAAAGTCAACATTCACATTAATAAAGTGACGACACGTCACAAAGGATTGATTTTTTAAGATGGCAATTAAAGTTCTTACTTACGCCGCACAATGGGGTGGATGACCCTGAAAGTTGGCATCAAATCAGGGGTTGTAATTACATCAAACCTTTTTCGGTTTTTAGTTCCGTATAGACATGTTAATAAAAATAAGTAAAAAAAATTTTTTTAAAAGTCACCCATATTTACTACAAAAATATTAAATTGAAAAATATAAGATAAATTAAATCAGTAATAAAGCTCACTTCATTTCACAAGCTATTTATTTACAGTTATACACAGAAAAGATCGTCTTCGTCATCTTGTGATAATATACTATCATCATCACTACTTGGTTCAACTACCGAATCATTCCCGGTAGTCGTATTAGGGTCTGGTAACATAAGCATTAGCAGTACTTCTTTTGAAATTGTTTTCACTGTCCTTAATTGTTGTTAATTTTTTCCAAGCTTGAGATAACTGGATCCGACGAAATCTCACTCAGAGAATCGATGACGGGCTGTTAACTTGTATTAAGCGTTCAGCAATGTGATCTAGCAATTTATGGTTGTAATTTCACTTCTTCACTGAAGATTCCATTTTTTCTTAGCTCCTTGTACAATTGTATAGGAAGGAAATGCTTCTTTATTCTTTTCACTGACTAAACTGTATTGGTAACGTCTAAGATTGGCATCTACAATCAAAGGAAGTGCTTCATCATCAATCAATACCTTTTTGTTTTCGGTTTTATCGGTAAAAGCTTTTCTATACCTACTTCTTTGCTCTGGTCGGCGTACTTAACGTGACTTCTTTAAGTAAACGCAAGGCTGTTGCTTTACCTGCCCACCGAACTCATATGAGTAGCAAAGGCCAACTCAGTACTAGATGTTTTAGATCGCAATATCATAGTTTTATGACGTTTTGTACGCTCAGCCGACATACCGAAGACGGCGTGTTTCGACCTCTTTTTGTTTTTATCACTTCAGGTAAAGATTTGCAATTCTTAAATATAATAGGCCTTTCAAGCCGTTCTTTATTATTTAATATTAAGGTGTCATAGTTTCTGCAACACTTCAACCATCGGATTTTCAATTTACAACAGAATACAGATATTTGATTAAAAAGTTCTTTTTGATTCAAGTGGTGACAATGTGTTTCTAAGAAATGTTTTTTCAGAAATTTTACTTTATCATCAAATTTCGTAATGCCAGAGTTCTTCATAATCATATATAACTCGAATCTCGTACGAACTACTTCAGAAATTGCATCTAAAACAAAACACACTGATTATAAGACTAGAACCATTTTTTATCAAAACTGATAGTCCTCACTTTTAAGTACTATAATTAATAAAATAGTGCATAATAGTACCATCTTACAATTTAGTCTAGTAGCTAAGATACTAAAGTATACAAAACAAATCATAATATGACGGAATATGGTGGAACTTTTAACTATTTGCCTCGATATTTAATAAATTTACAAAAAATATTTCATTCAAAAGGGTGTTTGTTTTAATTGAAATTTTTGCCATATCGTATAAGTTTTTTAAAAAACTACTATAAAATAATAAAAGTACAAACCACCATACATCGTATCCATGTTGAATTGGATCTGAATACTTGGTAGATTTAGCTTTTTTTAACTTGAAACGTATTGAAATTTACGTGACTGCAAAAACTGACACGGTCTCCCGCACAAAAGTCAAGTTCAAACTGATCTCCTTCCGTCAGTATCGCGATAAGGGTGACACACTTCGAGGGAATAATGAAACATTTAATGAACTTCAAAACTAGCATATTCTTTTATTGTAAAGAACACTTAACTTTCTGAATTTCGGCCAACGCGGTCCATAGAGCTACCCCATTGTGCGCCGTGTCATTAGAAGATATCTACCACTTCACTAACTACCTAAAAGGCAATGAAATGTGAAAATCTAACAAAAAGGGTCAATAAAGCACTGTTAAGATTACAAATTCTGCAGTCAAATGAAAATCCCTTTCTACTAGATTGTAAAAAAACTATGTTTTTGCTGCCTCATCACTCTACGTTTGTGGATGTTGAATAGAACGCCACGTTATTCACCATTCATAAGCAGCGCCCCGGTTTGGTTGCAGTTTCGCGTCCTGTCTTCTTCTAGTACTTGTAAAGCTGAACGAATCATGGTAAGAACTTTAAAATATCTTTTTTATTCGCATTCAATCCAAACATTCCGTAAAATATTTAATATTTATTGATGAGTGCGCTTAAATTTTAATGTTATATTTTCAAATATCGAAATGATTTGCAGTTTTCACGTGACGCCATTTTGAATTCATTGAACAATGGAAGCATAATCTAGAAAATTCCAAAATCTTTTATTTGATGTTTTGAACTATTAAAATCATATTTTTGTTTAGTGGAAAATTTCCCTTTGAAAATTTCATATGTATTTATATAAATAAGTTCGCTTATAATAAAGTTATATTGTTATTTTTTTAATATTGTTATCAATGTTGTGTTTGTCTTTAATTAGTGATAGCATCAACCATGGTTCAGTGTAATTGTATCTGTGAAAGCTTTCATGTAAATCACTGTTGACAAACCTAATAAAAAAAAATAAAAAAAATAATAAAAAAATATTACATTTTAAATTAGATTTTGAGTTGTCATGCAACGCCATTTTGAATTCATTGAAAAATGGAAGCATAATCTATAAACATCCATATCTTTTATTTAATGTTTTGAACTTTCGAAATAATGGTTTATTTATTTCTGCCGAAAAGCTTGCCTTTGAAAATTTTATATGAATAATTAAGTTCGCTAATAAAAGCTAAATTGTTCTTCGATGTGATTAGTTTGTCATACGCAATTTATTTAACGATTAGAATTTTGTTTCCTCGTTTTGAGTGTACATGTACATCGCAGTTTTGTTCCAAAATATATGATATATTGTTATGTTCCTAATAAAATATTTTTTTGAATTGTTCACTTTTTCAAAATGGCTATCAATGGGTGCAGGCGTTATGGGGAACGGTTGCGCGGCCGTTTATTGAAATAAAACTTAAATTTGGATTTGAAGTCCAAAAACTGAATATGTTTTTAATAAAAAATTGTAGTAAATATCTAGTACGGATATGTTCTTCTTTATATATTTGCGTTTAAAATTATAAAATATAGACGATAATCATTTAAATAAACAATTTTCCTCCACCTACTATTATTCCAGGCAGTGGGGAGTTTTGCCTTGCAAAAGGTCAGGTAGTAGCGATTTTGATATGTGTTGTTAAGATTGGGACTTGGGATTGAAGGTGCCGAAATTTTGTTTTTTCAAAATAATTGTGAACTGGTTGATCTTATAACCAAATCGTTGAAGTCAAACTTGAAGACAAATGGTAAAACTATAAAATAGTCACCAACACTAACTGGGAGAAGCCAAACTAAAAGCCGCTAGATTTTTATCAGCTATTTTTGTAATGAATAGCCCGAAAAAATAACAAAAATTGGGATATTCACCATTTTTTAGAAAAATATTCCCATTTCCACCGCTGTAACTCGTTACCTATTAGACTTATAAAAAAAGTTGTTAAACAAAAAATGTAGATAATTTAGCTGTCTTCAAGTTTATTCTGAACAATTTGGTTGTAAGATCAACCACTTCACAATTATTTGAAAAAAACAAATTTTGGCACCTTCAATCCAAGATGGCGTGTCGAGCTCGACCCCCCCCCCCCACCCCCCCCCCCCACCCCCCCCCCCCCCTCCCCAAGGTCGAAAACTTTATTTTTTTCCTTAGAGTCCCAATCTTAACACCATATATCAAAATCGCTAATACCTGACCTTTTGCAATGTGAAGCCCTTTTTTATCCCCCACCGACTGGACTATATGTAAATATCGCCCTGGTGAAAGACCACCATTTAGAATTGAAATGGCTTTAACTGTGTTTGGTGACCAGATCTGAAGAGTCCGAAACTTCCCCACTAGTACACTTTTTATTCCTTCCCCACTTAATACTCCTTTTTAAATTTATTTTCAGATGCCTAAGTATACCGAGATCCAGATCGAAGATCCGAAGCGAGTTTTGACTGCGGAGATGGGAAAAATAACGAATGGTCTAAAAAAGGCCATCGAAGCCACCGCGGAGAGGCCCCAGAAGCCACCAGCTACTACTATCAAGGAACTACGTGAAAGATGTGTGCTTCATGAAGTGCGGGCCGTCGTCAACCCAACCGAAAATTGGGCCTTAACCAAAAACCTCACCTCCTTGTTGATTGTCTTGCACCTCATACTGCACTGTTTTATCTGGGCAGCTATCATTTACCGTTCAATGTAAGGAATGGATTTATTTATGTTGCTACAATAGTAGCCAAGTAAGCATTGATGTATTATGATTTAAGCAAATTTAAATACCCTAAAAAATATTTCATTTCGAAATTTTCTATCAAAATGTAAGGCTTCCTATTTGATTTTAATGTCTTTATAATAATATCTTTTAAATTCTATTCCGTTTTTTGTTAACACACTGTCATTAATTCGCTTACTACAATAAAATCATCAAAAAATAAAACATCTTTTTATTATTCTAATATTTGATTGGTTTCATCCATGCGACCCCCGAAAACCGTTCTAAGCTGCGAGAACTAACAAGTAAGTTAATAAATAGTTGAAAAAGGTTTGTACGCTTTATTTTAGTAGCAGCTCAGCGCGTTCTGAGGGCTTCGTATGGACGGAACCATTAAATTTCATTATTAATTTGTGTTTAAAAATCGTTATAACTATGTTACAATTTTTATTTGGAATAGAACAAGTTACACCCATCTATTAATACATTAGAGATACAACATGTTGAATGCATAGATATAATATAACACTTGGTCGATGGTTAAATGTCATTTTTTATTTTTTTATTTTATTTATATTCTCACCATACATTTTGTTGTTGTTTTTTTTTACATAAATTAACCTCACTAGGACTTATGCCTGTATTGAGGTTAACAATTATAATTTGAGGATGCATTTTACATACAAAACACAATATACATAAATACACTACTTTTAAAACACTAATATTACATACTAATTACCCATCTGGTCACTAGACCAGATGGGTAATTAGTATGTAATATTATTGTTTTGAAGTATGTAATATTAGTGGTCTAGTGACCAGGTGGGTAATTTGAGAATGATTTTTAACAATATTTATACCTGCCAAAAGCAAATTAAGTTCAAAAGAACTAGGGCGACACTTCGATTTGTGCAAATGGAACTCAAATATCTTATTATTTAAAAAAAAAATCTTATTATTTAAATAAGGACAAGGATGAAAATATAGTATGCCAATCCTCTGTCAACATAAATTTCTTAACATTATTTTAAAATTTAGTTAATGAATTGGAAGACTTAATGTAATCTGGCAGAATATTAAACATAAGTGGAGCCTGATATAAATAGTTTCTTTGTCCAAAAGATGTTTGTATGTATTGCCACAAAGTTCATTGTTGAGCCAATTCTAGTGGTATGGATTTGTTGGGTTCTTTCTGCAGATTTAGTATTGATAAAAAATCTACAAATGATTTTAATGATGTACAGCTGTTTTATACACATAACATTAGATTCCTTGTAAAGTAGTTTAGATGGATAACGAAAAATTTTTTGTACATGACTTTAAGAATTAATTTGTGAGCAATATTTAGTGGTTCTACATTTGACTTTAGACAGGATCCCCAGCATACTATATTGTAAGAAAGTCGAGATTGGACTAAGGCATAATAGACAGATTTTAATTTCTCTTTATCCAATATATGATGACGTTCTTTAAAAATATAGGTAAGTCTCCTGATATTTTTGTTAACATATCAATATGGTCGTTCCATCTCAAATATTTATCAATAATTACACCTAGGTACCTAATACAGTCTACTCTTTCTAAAGGGTGGCAATTACAATTTTGCAGACAATTGTGTATAGTTAGATTATGAATGTAGGAAGGCTGACTTTTTGATGATATGCTAAAAGTTACATATTTTGTTTTTGATGTATTCAAAGTTAAGATGTTATTATTTAGCCACTCTTTACTATTCTTAATCCTGAATAACATTTTTCAAAAGCATATTTCCAGGTTTTACCCTCAAATATTAAATCAGTGTCGTCTGCGAAACTGACAATATGACCTGGAATATCTAAATTACATAAATCATTAATGGAGATTAAAAAATCATTATATTGATTTTTTTAAAGTTTTATTAAATTATCCCATTTGGTCACAAATAGAAACAAAGTTCTAAAATTTTTAAACCACAAAATTACTGGCAATGGAAGAAAAATTGTTTTCATAAAAATATGATTTATCATTATTTTTTGTTTTGTATCTATATAAAGATCGTGCAAGAGTTTTTATTTTCTAGAACCAGTGCGACTAAAGCACTCCCATTTAGGGCAATTTTCGAAGGCGCAAGAAATTATCAAAGGATAAGAGAGACGAGCTAGGTACATGGTAATTGTATGGATCCCTAATTGTAATATTTAATTAATGAAGACAATATTAGGAACTCTTAATCGAAATTTTGAAACAGAAACATCAGAAAAAGATACGTTCACATCTGAGAACTTGCTAGACATGATAGTATCTTTTTTTGTTTGATATGTTCGATTTAGAGTCTCAAATATTGTCATCATTAATTTAAAATTTAGTAACTCAATACAGTAAAAAGCCATTTCAAATTTCAAGCAGATTTGAGTTTTTCCTCTTAGCAGAGTAATACTAAAAAAGGTTTTAAGTATTATTATTTAACATACAAGGGCCTGAAAGTAAAACCTGTGATTATTTGTTGTTATCAATTTTATTTTGTAGAACTTAATTTTTATTTTTATTTCTTTTAAATATTCAACAATACTATTATCCAACTCCTTTACACATACAAAAGCAGTTGGAAATTAACAAAATTCTTATAATCCGAAAGTTATTTTCAATAAATGAACAACAAAAAAATCTTCGGTCAAATTTAACGGAAAAATTTAGATGGCCGGCGTGGTCTAGCGGCAAGGCTTTTGTCTCGAAATCCGAAGGTCGCCGGAACACAATTAATACATTAAAAATAATGTATGGTATATTTGCGGCAAGTTTGGGGAGGAAGATACTCTCAGTATCGCCCTGGTGTAAGACCACCATTCAGAATTGAAACGTTGCTTGAAATGGCGTAAGCCGTGTTTGGTAACCAGATCTCAATAGCCAGGAACTTGCCCACCTTCCTCTTCCCCATCTCCTTTCTCTCCCCATTACCTTCAGCCACATAACATACCCCAATTGGGGATGCCATAGTCTCACCGGCTCCATACGGGAGCAGCTGAGACTCTTGTGAGGTATTACTATAAAAATAAAATAAAAAGCAATACAGTAATGGGGGAAACTTTAAAAGGATAATAACCATTAATATTTTGTTTATTTATTTTTTTAATAAAATGTTTTGCATGGTACATAATGCTAATTTTACATATTAGGTTTTTTATTACTCTTCCATTGAAAGCATTTGCTTGTCTATGGAAGGGGAGTATACATAAATGTGGTTATTAGTTAGTACTTAAATAATTCTTTTACATAAATATATGTGCTATCGTATTTATTTTGATAATAGTTTGTATTTAAAGAAAAGAAAGAATGTTATGGAAAACTAAGGATATTAAATTTGTAAGATTAATTAAGTGGCAGTAGTTTTTTTTTCAGAATATTTTTAAAATGTCTCTTGACAGAGAGCAGTATTCGGGTTTTATCATTAATGCTTCTGATTTCTTCTGGTAGACGATTGAAAAAAGTTGTTCCTGGTAAGTGTAATGATGTTGTGCAGACTTATTTAGTTTTGGGCATAGAAAAAACATGTTTAAGTCGCGTTCTGTTTCCATTTAAAAATTGATATTTATCTTCTTCTTATATAATTTGTAATAACGAATTTTTAATATATAAATCTTTAAATTCAGGTACTTGGAATTCAGCAAATAGGCGTTCTGTTGGGTAGTACAAGGATTTTTTTAAAATATAATTTTAATAGTTGTTCTTTGTACAATTTCTATTGGAAGAAAGTTACATTTATACGCGGATCCCTAACTAATAATGGCGTATTGTAAAGTGGATTGAACTAAGGCATAGTAGATAAAATATTGATTTTTTATCGACAGAAAATCTCTCATTCTTAAAAATACGTAGGTATATTTTATTTTTTTTATTTTGTTTACTACTTGACATATTTGCTCCATCCATTTCAGATTTTTATCGATAATTACTCCTAGACATTTAATTTTATTTGTTTTTAATATTGTACAGTTTGATTTGCAATAGTTTTGGCTGTGAATTTTAGTATTATCATATGTGACAACGTTCAAATTTTTAGGAGCATCGTTTAAATGGAGAGATATATAATGGTGATTTTATAAAAAAATTAGATTTTATAATAGTTTGTCGAACATATTTCGGTGTCATCACTGTTTAAAACATTGTTCTAATCCTCCTTTTTTAGTTTTTCAGAGAGAATAGTCATATCTATTGTTGATTTTTTGGTTATTAAATTATGTTTTTTATGTTTAATATTATTATTATACAGAAATAAGCATGAATGATGATTAATTATGTTAGTTTTCCAAACAATTGATTTTAGTTTGTGAAGATCTTTAATGTTTATGTTTGTCCAAATGTGGTCTAAACAAGATGGAGTATGTTCTTTTATTTCTTTAGTATTTTTATTTATGCAAGCTATGAAA
The DNA here is from genome assembly GCA_917563855.2 of Limnephilus lunatus. Taxonomy (NCBI): domain Eukaryota; kingdom Metazoa; phylum Arthropoda; class Insecta; order Trichoptera; family Limnephilidae; genus Limnephilus; species Limnephilus lunatus. The sequence goes on along the minus strand of OU830602.1, from coordinate 9,499,195 downwards.
TTTTGTTCAGTCATACAACTGATGTATTCATTTTTGTTATTATTTTCTATTTTTTCATTAAAGTTCAAGTTAAAATCACCTACCACGAAGCAAAGTTTATTTCTTAATAATATGTATTTGAGGTCATTAATAAACGTTATAATACTCGAGGCATGCGTTCTATAGATAGCTATTAGATGATATATTGATTTGCCGAGTTTGAAATGTACTACGATGCAGTTTACCAAATGTATTGGGTGTTCTATTATGTTAACAATACTAAATTTATTGTTTGCAAATATTATTATTCCCGAATTTTTGTTGATGTCTAATTTGGTAGAAATATACTTGTACTCGGGTAAGTGATAAGACGGTGACTCAGCGTTCGTAAATGTTTCGGATAACACTATGAAGTCCGGTTTTTAATTAAATTATTTATTTTTAGAATTTGTTCATCTAAATTTTTTTTAATGCTACTGATGTTTGTGTGCATATTTATTATATCATTGATGTTTTAGAAATAATTTTGTTAATGAGGCAGTACATATACATTCATGTTCGTGAATTTTAATATTTAATTTTGATTCGTTATTTGAGAAATTATCCATTTAATGCATTTTCGGTTGTATTTTGCAAAATCATTTATAAGATTTTTATTCAATGTCGTAGTTTACTCTTTCTTTGGCTAATTTAAGCATGTAAGATCGGAACTTACATGTTTCGCTGTTTGTTCGGTGGTCTACTTCATTCATTTTACTGTTGAAGGAGTTTTTCTTCTTGTTAGCATAGTGGCAGTTGACCATTAACCCATACCTCAAATGGAATCTACACACTCAGCTCATTGCAAATAAAATTAGAAAAACAATACACTTCTTCAGATCCATAAAAAAACTTTCTTAACTTTCAACTCCTAAAAACTATTTAATTTGCAATCACACAATCTATCATTGAGTATGGTACCATTGCATGGCACTTCATCAGCTCTAGATCCTGTCGAAAAGGCACAGAAAACAATTATGAAAACTATTCTCAAACTTCCTCTAACTGCAAACAGTCACCTAATATTCAAAATTATGAGAGAATTTGATGTTCAACAGTTCTATGTAATACAAACTATCCTCATACATCTCTTTAAAAAACAAACATGTGCTTTACGAAAAAAAAAACTATAAACTATACAAAGATTTACACGAAATTCGAACAAAGACACATTGCAAGTTCCAGCACTCTCTTCCACCTTTGGCCAACGTAGCTTTAAATACTTTGCCACAAAAATATACAACATGCTCCCAGAAAACATCAAACTGAGTCAAACACAGAAAGAGTTTAAAAAATATGTTAAAATTTGGATATATTCTAATGATCGAGCCTATACTGGTTATCATTGTAGTAATAACCTTGCAGTTTTCGTATTGTGTATATGCAAACAATAATGTAAACTGAAATAAAGTTTTACTTTATAGAAACCTACATTACACGTTTATAAAAAACATAGATAAAATGCGAGAAACAATTCACAAAAAATTCTGCCCCAATACTGGTTCACCTAGTGAGGCAGGCACAACTAAAAAATGCTATTTCTATATAACCGTTCTTTATTACTTTTATATTTGTTAATTTTTTTGTACTGATGTAATCTATTTGTAAACTGCACTGAACATGTACTGTTTTATTTATTATGTTGCCCATTTCATTAATATATAAAAATTCCAGGGATTTACACTCGGAGCTGGAATGATCTTCTGAACAGTTCTTGCATGATGGTTTATTCATTTTATTGTAGCATTTTTGTGCTGCGTGTCCAAATCTTTGACAGTGAAAACATTGGGTAAGAGGATAACAGTCGTCTACATAGATTCTCATGAATCCTATATGATTTTTTTTTTATTAATAAGATGAAGTCTCATTTCGAGATTTGTTTGGAGAATGAAGTTTTTCTGTTAGTTTTTGTAATATTTTTTTGTCTTGGTATTTTTCACACATCATTTTGATGTCATTGTTTTGTTCAATGATGTCTTTTAAGAATTCTTTTTCGGTATAGTCTTTGTCAAGACCTTTGAATATTACGCATTGATCCGTTTTCAGAAGTACCTCCGATATTCTGGTTTTGTCGACTTCATTTATCTTATCTTTTATTTTTTTGCGTCTTCTTTTTCTAGGCATGTTATCATAAGTTTTTTTTGTTTTTTTTTTTTTTTTTAATTTCGCATACTTGAATTCCCAACAGCGATATTTATTTTTTTTGTATTTTCTCATTTATTTTTTAGTGTCTTCTTCTTTTAAGCTTTTTATTATTCTAGGAAATCGTTTTTCTTGCGTTTGTGGTTTTAAGTTTTTCACTGCAGAAGATTATGAAAATGAGTTTTTTTGTGTTTGGTTTTTTCTTGAATATCACTTTTTTATAATTTAGCTAATTATATTGCCATGTGCGATATCATTTCCATGATGTTATTTATTTCTTTCATCATTTTTGATTTGGTTTCTTTTGTAAGTTTATTTTCTTCTTTGATTGTATGTAAATCACTTGTGTTTTGTTTCGCCTTTGTTATGGAGGAATGCGGATCAACCGCTTCCTCCATTTTCAAAGGTTATGAAATTATTTTCGGTTAATTTATATATTTATAAAATTGGTTTGTCTTGGTTTGAAGGTGTTATTTTATTTAGTCACCGCTCACGGCGCTCGCTCGTGTCCAACACCGAGAGGTTTAGGCGACACTGCATTTTTCAGCCATTTTATACTCAGAAATTAGTTAATAATAAAAATTAAAACAATTTTTTTTGTTCATCGTTTATACCTTTCTAGAAATACTATAAATACATCGTCTGTAAGGAGTACAACCATAGTTTGATAATACCTTCAGAATGCGAAACAACTGCCACGCGTAATAATAATTATGTAGCTGAACTTGTTTTTATAACCTGTGATTTTTTTTTCCTTTATTGCCAAGGGCTTTGCGATCCCAGCAAGTGTTTAGAACAAAGAGGTAACATGCTTATTTTTTTTTTTTTTTATTTCGACTGAAAGTTTAGCGCTTTATTTCGGTTACTTGTTGAAATTACACATCCGTGAAATTATACTAAGAAAAACAATTTAGCGTAGACCTTTCTAACTGTTGGATAGTTTTACTGCTTAAGACAAAAACTCAGGGCCGGACTTCCGTTAAGAGGCCCGAAAGTCCCGGGCCTATGGATCAGCTAGAGATTTTTTTTGACAAATATTTCACATACATAACATGTTTCCTAGGCCTCCCAATCCATAGGAGCCCCCGGCTAGGTGAGAAAATGGGACAAAAATTGTAGTCACAGGAGTTGGAAAGAAATGTTTCAACAAATTTCCAAGGACACCAATCCCGGACAAGGCCTCTGCTGGTAACGAAATGATAAACATTGAGGAAAAATAAAATGAGACTTCCATTCCCCAATGAAATCATAATCTCAAAAATATCGTTTAAGATTTACCAATCGATATAAAAAAAGGAATAATTTAAAAGAAATGACGATATAGTTACTAGTGTGAAGTTTAATTGTTTTACTTTAAATATAATTACTAATAACACAGACCAACAAAAAAAATGATTGTGAAAACATTTTAACAAATTTATCAAAAACTTATGTATTTTTGGATGCCGAAAACGTATTTCATAGCAGTTTTTCGTATCACCCACCATTCTTTCACAATAATATGACATCGATTTAATATTTCAAAAAATGGGAAAATTTTATGTTTAAGAATTAAAAAATTCATAGTTTTTAAAATTGGTTATATTTTTGTTAACGATCATGTTTAATGACTTAAATTCCATCGTCCTAGGTACCGTTTCTCCATCTCGTTTATGTCCTGATGAAACCGTTCCCCTTTCTCTTCACTCACATCACCTAATTTTTCAGGAAAACGTCAAGATGTTTGTGCAAGAAGTGGACTTTAAGGCTCATCAGGCAACGACAGTTTTAAACTTTTTTATCATTACATTACCCAAAAACCTAATCACAACTTCTTTAAATGATTTCTAATCCTCCTTTTCCTTCTCATTCATCGTTTGTTCGAAGTTGAATCGAATATCAATTTATGGATATCAGGCCCGACGAAAATTCCTTCTTTTAGCTTAGCTTTTGATCATTGACGTATGATATCTAGACGCGCCCTGTGAAATGCAAAATGACCCCAGAAGCCAGCAAAAGCAGGCTCACGGCCCATTTATGAAAAAGTGCCTGCATTGTTTTGCACCGTTTAGATCGCATAGTGCTTTGTGTTGTACCTTTTATCGGTCTACAAGGTCTACACCGAAACCAATTTGTGTTCCAGCCGTCCGCACCGGAGTTAATTTTTTCAAACACAAAAATATCTAACTTCCGAATGTTGTACAAAGTACACACCGCTGGCTTTATTTTTGAAAATGTAGTCAGCTATCTGACTACAACAAAAAAATAGACCTTACATTTGTCTTTTAGACAGCGTTTTCATAAACGTAATAATGTTACAGAATTACTTTTGTTGCCATCAAAGTTTCCTACGTCATCAAATCACCGCACTGCCTGTGTTCGACTACTAATACATACAACGAGGGCTAGTATCACAATTTGGAAGAGTTTTCAAACTTTTTTAAAGCGCGAACCGCTTTTAGTAATAAAATAAATTATATTATTTCCATAAATTATAATTATAATTACATAAATTCACCACCAGCTGTTTTTTAGGAATGATCAACCTTTTTAGTCGAAGTATTATTAATGTATCCATTATTATTATGTACTTATGCGCACCTTGGTGGGAGGGTATGTACAACATAACCTGGTTAACTTTTTTGTCGGTGAAGTCGCAAACCTGCTTTACATATTATAAAACAATATTTGTTTAAATAAACTATCAAAGAGGGTAAAAAAAGCCGCAGCTGAAAATTTTATATCCGCAATGCCAAAACAATGAATGATATCGATTTTTTTCATTTGGAAATGTAAAATTTTGGCGGTTGATTCAAAAAGGGCAAAAATTGCCAGACAAAATTTTTACTACGTTCAAGGTCAAACCAGTAAATGGTGTTAGTTTATTTTCGTTTGTAATTACAATATTTATAAGTACAATATTTCGTCAAGATTATTTTTATTATTTTGTAAAACGGAAACCTTTAAAATACATAAAAAACCCAGATTTTAATAAAAAATCGTTTCAAAATTCTTTAATTAAGGTCGCAAGTTAAACAATTAACAATTACAATTAACACTTATAATTTAACTGTATGAAATTTCCCCCAATAGATAAAAATCGTAAGATATACTCCAAAAACATTATTAACACGTATTACAAGATATATAGATATACGAAAAATTTCGTAATTCATTGTTTTTTTCAAATCCTTTTTGAGACATTTTCCGTGAGATTTTTGTCCTATTTCAAACGAGTCATGTTTTTAAGAATAGCGCGCTCCCTCTAACACTCGTATTTACGTATCTCCCCTTCCTCTTCTTTTTGAGCGCTTACTACTGGGCTTTAAGTATCCACTAATTTCAGTAATTTTTTTTATTTATTAAACGCAAAAAACTTAATGTTTTGAGTAGCTGATTCAAAACTTTAAAAAGAAATTATAGTTTTTGGTTAATACCTTTTGCAAAACGGAACAGAAGCCTTTGAATATTTTTAGCGCAATTTTTTGATATTTTTTTGTAGTCAGTCCGAAAAGCAGTAAATGGGCTTGCGGACCGCTGGTTGCTCATCACTGTGTTAATGATGAGCAACCAACTTGGGTAGCCCACGGTGCATGGGCGGTAAAAAGATGATTTTTTCGTAAATGTTTTCAAGCAAATGATGATTGGTTTTTTTGATAAACTCATTAAGCTTACGAACCAACAGAAAAAAAATGCAGACGCATCTGCCGCCAAGACCTGGACAAACATCACTCCATTAACCCGGGCACCCCTGCTTAGTCACCAAACGTAGCGAATCACTTGGGGTGACCTATGGCAGAGGCGTTGGTTATCCAATAAATGGTTTCCGAGGCGGCGGTACCCATACTGGCCTCCGAAATTGAATCGCTTGTCAAAATAAAGTAAAAAAATATTTTTTTCCAATTAAATTTATAAATGTCTCGTGACCCCCACTTTGAAAACCACTGTATACAGCACGGCTTGTGGATATTGTTCATGCGGCCAATCCGTGAACAACTATCGATGTATTAGTTTGACAGAATTACACAATAGGATAACTTGGCGGTCAGTTGTTTATTGCCGGGAACTCTGTATGCAAGACGGCGGAATTGGGAGGAGAGTTTTGTTGCGAAATTACTGTTACTGGCGTTATTTTATTCTGATTGTTACTTTGAGAGGGCTTGTCTAGGGTATACTTGGTCGAAGCTTTTGATAAATGAGGAAATTTTCCACACAAATATTTAAAACAATCACAATCTTTAGGCAAAGCTTTGACAAATAGTGTCATTAAGCCCAACTTTATGTGTAAAGCTGGTAGAAGAATCTTCTTGGGGTCAACTAAAGCTTCATATCAGGTATCAAAGTTTTTCTTAAAAGCCATTGCTGTTTTTCAGACCAATGTTGATCCCTTGCTATGATGTCTCACTCATATATAAAACATGGAAACTTTGTGAATCCCTTTTGTTGACCATGGAGCATGGAGACAACTTTTAAATCCCCACACAGCATCCTAGCTACATAAAAAATATTTTTATTCAATGAAGTGTGAAAAATTTGTTGGTGATATGACTTTTTTATTTTTTTCCTAATCGGGACAATTATTTATGTGAACTTACACGTTCTTATTTTGTTCTGATTAATACTGATACCCTCCTGTGTACCACTGTATACTTATAATCTCATATATCACTTGATAGTAACAGCCATTTGATGGCGTTTAAATAAATAAATAAAAGTATTATCGAAAAAACCCCTTCCAAAAAAGGGGTGGTCCCGAAGTAAGTACAAGCGCCTAAGGCCCCTAGGTCACTAAGTCTAGGACTGAATAAAATTGGTTCTACATGTTGTTTTAATTTTTTTAATGAAAAATGTCTTAAATAAAACTGACGATCTCCTAATGAATAAAACATTACATGCTATTGGAATTGGAGACCTGAATGTACATAAAGAATTTAAAATAAATAATTACTAGTACTTACCGTTAAAAAGTGATTCCATGATAGTTGATTCTTCGATAGGTTGCCCCCGGCGTGCTTGCAGTCGGTTTAGGGTAAATACCGTATAAATACTTACACAAAATATGTGTCAGAGAGGGTATACCGCCGAATAACAAGATTATAAAACATATTCCATTCAAACACATCAAGGATAAAACTACTTGTCTATGTAGGTACTGTAAATACTAGTATTCAAGTACAAAAATTGATACTTTAAATAAATTCGTTTGATATCCCTACCAACTTCTTATTAACCGTATTTTTAAAGTCGATTTTATGTTTCAAATTGGTAAATATGCAAAAAGAATATTATAATTTTATAATTATTATAATTTCGGGGGACCAACTGCCGGGGCATCAACTACCGGGTTGCCTTAAAAAATATGTGTCAACATTCAAATTAAAATAGTGACGACATGTTATAAAGCACTGATTTTTTAAGATGGCAATCAAAGTTCTTAATTACGCCGTGTCACCAGAAGATATCTACACTTCACTAACTACCTAAAAGGCAATGAAATGTGAAAATCTAACAAAAAGGGTCAATAAAGCACTGTCAAGGTTAGAAATTCTGCAGTCAAATGAAAATCCTTTTCTACTAAATTGTAAAGAAACTATGTTTTGCTGCTTCATCACTTGTTTGTGGACGTTTATTCCCCATTCACAAGCAGCGCCCCGGTTTGGTTGCAGTTTCGCGTTCTGTCCTCTGCGAGTACTTGTAAAGCTGAACGATCATGGTAAGAACTTTAAAATATCTATTTTATTGGCACTCAAACAAAAAATTACGTAAAATATTTTTAATTTATTTATGAGTGCGCTTAAATTTTAATGTTATATTTTCAAATTTCGAAATGATTCGCAGTTTTCATATGACGAAATTTTAAATTCATTGAACAATGGAAGCATAATCTAGAAAATTCCATGTCTTTTATTTGATGTTTAACTTTTAAAATCATGTTTTTGATGTATTTGCAGAAAGCTTGCCATTGAAAAATGTATATGAATAATAACGTTCGCTAATAAAAAAAGCTATATTATTTTTTTTTTTTTCAAATTTTATTTTTAAATAACGAAATTATTTGGAGTTTTCATGAGACGCCATTTTGAATTAATTAAACAATGGAAGAACATTCTAGAAAATTCCATACCTATTACTTATGTTTTGAACTTTTAAAAACATGTTGTTTATTTGCGGAAAGTTTTTCATTGAAAATTTTTAGTGTATAATAAAAAAAAGCTAGGTTATAGTTTTTTTAATATTATATTTTAAAATAACGAAATGATTTGGAGTTTTCATGAGACGCCATTTTGAATTTCTTGAACGATGGAAAAATATTTTCGTTATTTGTTTTTGGGATGTTGGGCCTTGTTGCGCTACCTCATTCTTTAGAAAACATTTCGGACAGCGTTGCAGTGCCCATCATCAGTGCAAAGAAGGAGGAAACGTTGGCTAAAGAAGGAGGTAGCGCAACACGGCGTAACTCCCCAAAAACAAATAACGAAAATGCTTTTGGCCGTGAAAATCTAAAAACGTATCCAATTGAAAAATAATCTAGAAACTTCTATACCTATCTTTTTTTTTCATGTTTTGAACTTTAAAAATCATTGTTTATTTATTTCAGCAGAAAAGCAGTTTTTGAAAATTTTCATATGAATAAAAATTAAGTTCGCTTATTATAAAAAAAGCTAAATTCTTTGATACAAATTGTTCGTCATACGTAATTTATTTTATCGATTAGAACTTTGTATATGCATCGTTTTATGGGAAAATCATAGTGATTTAAAAAAAATTATTTGTTAATTATACCTTGTTATGTGCCCTAATTAAAGTTATTTCCAAAATTATTGCACTTTTTCAAAATGGCTACCAATGGGAGTTATGGGGAACGGCTGCGCTGCCTTTTATTGATATAAAACTAATATTTGAATTGAGGCCAAAATACTTGACCAAAATATAAATATTTTTCAAAACTGTGGAGAGAATATAATACGGATGTGTTCTACTTCATTTATTTGCGTTTCAAATTATAAAATATAGGCCATCAATCGGTTTTTCACGATTTTAGAGGCAAATTTGCCAATTATTTTTTGAGTTAACGATTTCCCTCCACCTACTACGTAAATACCGCCCTTGTGCAAGACCACCATTCAAAACTGAAAAGTCGCTTGAAATGGCTTAAGTTTAGTGACCAGATCTGAGTTGCCAGGTACTTCCCCACCTTCCTTACCCCCATTTCCTCCCCCTCCCCACTCCCTTCAGCCTCACAACATATCCCAATTAGGGGTGCATCGTCTCACTGGCTCCAGACGGGAGCAGCTGGGTCTCTTGTGAGGTATCGAAAAAATACAAATGCAATGAAATATATAATTGATATTTGTATTTTTATTTATTTTACATTTCATTATATTTGCGTTAGGAAGTTGGAAAAGATGTTTTTTTTATAATCACCAATAATTTTAAAAAAATGATAAAGTTTCCTCTAGATATTTTCTATACCTTTTCATCATTAAAATAATTATACAATTTGGTCAAATATTTTTTAGACCTCAAATCCAAATTCAAGTTTTGTATGAAAAAGGCCACGCAGCCGCTCCTCTCATACTCGTATACATTTTTTTTATGTGTGAAACTTTTCACGTACTTCTTTGTTATTCTGACTCAAGCATTTGATTCACTAGGTCTTCAATCTTCCTCGGATTCTATTTATTCCTATCGTCCTGTTATTCCAACTCAAGCATTTGATTCACTAGATCTTCAATCTTCCTCGGATTCTAATTATTCCTATCGTTCCCAACTCCTTTTCCTATTCACTATTGCATCGTGCATTGTCCTACACTCTAGACTAATCCTTTTTTATTCGTTTTCAGATGCCTAAGTATACCGAGATCCAAATCGAAGATCCAGAGGGTTTTAATACTACCGAACAGATGGAAAAATTAACGGATGGTCTAAAAAATGCCGTCGAAGCCACCGCGGAGAGGCCCCAGAAGCCACCAGCTAATATCAAGGAACTACGTGGAAGAGCTGTGAACGTCCTCATCAGGGATCTCCGCGCTAACCCAACCAAACATTCGGCCTTAAACAAAAACCTCACCTTCTTGTTGATCGGTTTGCACCTCATCCTGCACGGTCTTTTCTGGGCAGGTGCCCTTTACCGTACAATATTGCTACAATAGTAACAAAGTAAGCATTGATGCATGATGATTGCAGCAAATCTGAATACTGTTAAACAAATCAAAATGTATTTTTCCCGTTAGTTAAAGGCATCATTTTTTACATGAATACACTTTTAATAATATCCAATTAATTATTTTTGCAATACACTGCCATTAAATCGCTTATTACAATAAAATTATCAAAAAATAAAACATCTTTTTATTATTCTAATATTTAATTGGTTTCGTCCATACGACCCCCGAAAATCGCACTAAGCTGCGAGAACTAGCCAGTTAGTTAATAAATATTTGAACATTGATGGAAAGGTTTGTACGCTTTATTTTGCCCTTGTTGTGATTAGTAGTAGCTAAGCACGTTCTGAGGGCTTCTCGTGGACGGAACCATTGAATTTCATTATTAATTTGTGGAAAGATCTCTATAACTATGTTACAATTTTTATTTCGAATAGAACAAGTTACACCTATCTATTCATACATTAGAGAAACAACATATTGAATGCGTCGATATAATATAACACTTGGTCGATGGTTAAATGTCATTGTATTGATTAAAGTTTTATTAAATTATCCCATTTGGTCACAAATAAAAAATAGAAACAAAGTTCTAAAATATTTAAACCACAAAATTACTGGCAATGGAAGAAAAATTGTTTTGATTAAAAAAATGCTTTATCATCAGTTTTTTATGTATATATATAATGTCAGTTTTTTTCTGGAGCCAGTGCGACTAAAGTACTCCCACTTAGGGCACTTTTCTAGGAGGCAAGAAATGATCAAAAGATTATAGAGAAGAGCTAGATAAAAAAAATTGTGTTTATTTTTATTTTAACGTAATGAGTAAAACTCAAATTGTAATATTTAATTAATGAAGACAATATTAGGAACTCTTAATCGAAATTTAGGAACAGAAAAATATTCGGTCACACCTGGGAACTCGCCCGATATGATCGTATCTTTTTTTGTTAAAAATTTTCGATTTAGAGTCTCAAATATTTTATTTATTTATAAAATACATGTTACATATATTAGACATTTACGTAAATTAGATACATTAAATCACCACACTAGGCGGCTCCCTGTTTCATGGTGACAATGAAGGCTATTTCTTCAAGTGAAGTCTAATGTAAACATGTGGTACTAGTATGTAATGATGTTGAAAATTGGTAAAGTTATAATAAAAAATAGAACAAGAAGTGCGTAAGGATAATATTGTGAAAATGTACATATGTATCCTTATTTTAAATTTTGTATTTATTTTTATATGTGTGCGTGCTTACGTACATGTATATAAAGGTGCACACATCCATACACACATAAACATACACACACACACACACCCTCTCACCCTCACACACACACACACACACACGCACACACACACACAAACACATACATACATATGCACCTACGTACATGAGTACATTTAAATGTATATATTTTTATTTATTTTTTTACATGAGCTCCACACAGGAGGCCTTGAGGAAAATAATTTCCTTCAGGGCCTATGTCATCTTTGGGGATGCTGTGTGGAGGGTTTTTTATGGAGAGGAAGGAGAGGAGAGTTCTGGGAAGGAAAAGGGTTTAAGGGGTGGGTAGGAATTTGGGTTCAGTGTGTCCTGGTCATCTGCCTCCAAGACCTAGACAAACCTCACCCATGCACCTCTGCTAAGTCACCAAACGTAGCAAACCACTTGGGGTGACCTATGGCAGAGGTGTTGGTTATCCAATAAATGTTCCCGGGGCGGCGGTACCCATTCCCGCCTCCCAAATTGGAAGTGTAAATATAATAAATATATTTAAAATGTATATATACAGCCATGGACACAATATCAACACATTCACAAACAGTTGTAATGATTTTTGAAATGTAGGAAGATGTAATTAGAATGGAGCTTGAGAATTTCAGTTAATTTCTTTCCAAGTTTTATATAAGACTAGCTGGTTCCCGGCATGCGTTGCAATGCCATATTCAAATAAATACATTTTTCTCCCGGAATCACCTTCCCGTGCGTCCCCGTTCCCCTCCCGCGTCTAATGCATTCTTACGTTTCTAATACTTACATTTTTAAACTCGTGATATCTTTCGAATGGTATGTCCGAATTGAATATTTTAAAAAGTTAAATAAAGGCATTGAAGCATTCTTGAACGTGAAGTAATTTTTTTTTGATAAGGACTACAACCAAGATACGAATAAAGAGCCTTTTCAAGCGGCGACATTTTAATTAAATTTTAAAAATAAAAGAACACTTATTGTGTCATAACTATAATAGTTAGACATATGCTGTCGCGACACTTTTTGTTTATAATGATGTGTTCTGCAAAGTCGTAGTACATTATTTTATTCTATCATAAATAGTTTTCGCAGCGCACGCGATGTAAAGAATATTTTAGGTAATTTTTTTACACCCTGGGTTACATTATTGGGGTTTTAGCAAGGATCCCTATTTTTTTGAAAATATAGCCTATGTCACCGGGAATAGTGTAGCTTCCCAACAGTGAAAGAATTTTTCAAATCGGTTCAGTAGTTTCGGAGCCTATTCAATGCAAACAAACAAACAAACAAACAAGCAAACAAATCTTTCCTCTTTATATAGTGTAGTAGATTTGACATTACAATTTGTGACAGTAAATATGTTAAAACCAGAGTAATCCGTTAAAGAATGTATGAATACATTATTTTAGGAAAGTACATTGTTAATGTTGGTGTAAATTATATAAAAAAAATGCGAGTGAAAAAATATGTACGGAATGATCTACCGTTTTCTTAAGGAATTGGCTTGAGTTTTGGACAAAAAAGTTGAACTACGGTAGGAATAATTAGAAGTTAGATTAGCAATTATTATAATAATTATGCTGATACAAGAAAGTAAGGATACGTTATTTTGAGTATATAAATGATTAAGAGTTGTATGACTCATACAAAAACATGCAAAGAAAAAAAAGTTCTACTTTTTTCTTAAGTTATATTAAAAGAGCGTTAGTGTGGATGATATGAGGTAGAGAATGGTAATAATGTTTAACAGTAATATTAGCAGTGATTATAATAATTATGCTGGTGCAAGATCATTTTTGACCGGTCAGTGGTTGAGTGGGCATAGCGCTTGGGTCCCACCTGGGCGTCGCATGTTCGATTCCTCGGCTGGCTAAGTCCTCCATCACAGCACAAGCAACATTTTCGGCTTTCTGTGGTGGAAGTAGGATATTTTCAAACATCGTCGGGTTATTCGTAACCCGGGAATGTTTGTCATTCTTTAAAAAAAAAATATAAAAAAATTTAAATTTAATAACTCAATATAATCAAAAGTTATTTCAAGCAATCTTTGAGTTTTCCTCTTAGCAGAGTGATACTGAAAGAGGCTTTAGCGAACTGGAAGAAGTATTATTATTAAACATACAAGGGCGTTAAAAGTAAAATCTGTGATTATTTTATTGTTATCAATTTTAATTTGTAGAACTAGATTTTAATTTTTATTTCTTTTATTTTTTTATTTAGGTTACATAAAATATAATAAAACATACATTTATATGATATAATAATTTAAGTACATGTTCAAATATTTAAACACCACTCTTCCATAGAAGCATTAGCTTGTGTCTGGAAGAGTAGTCTACATTTTTTAATGCTATATTATAAATAAATTACAATGTGAAGGTAAAAAAAACAATGAGTGGTAAGTTTGGTGTTATGCAAGTTTTTATCTACTCTCAAACAATTTTACTATTTGAATAATGTATCTAGAAATATTGTAATTAGTTCTTAAAAACAAAACAGAATTTAACTTATTTGAAGAATGGAGTATCACTTCGAAACTGAGTTATAAGTTATTTTCAAGATTTAATAAGTCGGAAACTTTTTTTTTTGAGATTATCTTAAAAAAAAAAAATCTGTGTTTATTAATCTGATTTTATCTTTAATGTTTCTTATATATTCCGATAGGTAAGAAAAAAAGTCTTACTTGGTAATAAGTAATAATAATTTCGTGCAAAAATATATTCAACAATACTATTATCAAACTGATTTACACATACAAAATAAAGGTCGCAAACTAGATCTTTTAAAGCAGTTGCAAAATAAAAAAAACAAACAAAAAATTCGCTTGCCGCTGTTACATATGTTAAAACCAATTTCAAGTACCTACTTAATTATGCTGGATAATAAACCCACGAGTCATCATTTGGGAATAACTAGACTAGAATAACGTTCTTAAGCCAAATTTAAACAATACAGTATTTGAGGAAACTTTAAAAGGATAATAACCATTAATAATTTCAGTCATTTTACTCAGAAATTATTAAGGGCGTAGGTAATAAAAAAAAGCAATCATGTTTTTTCATGGTAAATACTTATCTAGAAATAATATAAATACATCGTCTGTAAGTGGTAGAACCATAGTTTGATAATACCTTCAGAATGCGAAACAACTGTCACGAAGAATTTTTTTTTTCTTTATTATTAATTTTTTTGTTACACACATTGGCATAATTTTACAATAAATACAACTTTTTTATGTTAACAGTTTAAAAATAAAGAATAATACAATTAGCAGATTAACCAAAAAAATCCCAAATAGGCATCGCCAGTTCGTAGGTATCTTCTTCTTTATGTGCCTTATCAGGTCCCCCCGACGTTGGCGATCACTCTTGAAAAGGTCTCTCTGTCTTGCGCTGCCCGGAATAGCTCCTCCACACTTCTAATGCCGGTCCACTCTCGTATGTTTCGCAGCCAAGACATTTGTCTCCTACCAGGCCCTCGGCGACCCTCTATCTTGCCTTTCAATATTAAATGGAGCAAGTGATACTCCTCCCCTCGAAGTATATGACCCAGATATGAAATTTTCTTGATTTTAATTAATGTAAGCAGTTCCCTATCTGCTCTAGCCCGCCTGAGAATTTCTATGTTGGTGATCATGTCGGTCCATGGGACCTTGAGCATTCTCCGGTGAAGCCACATTTCGAAAGCCTCTAACCTGTTCATGGTATTTATTTTCAAGGTCCATGTTTCACAACCATACAGCAAGACCGACCACACATAACATTTTAGCATTCTCTGCCTTAGTTTTAAGCTTATATTGTCATTGCAGAAGAGGGATTTCATTTTTATGAATGCAGATCTTGCTGCTTCAATTCTGCAACTAATCTCTATATCTGGGTCAAGAGTCTCCGTGAGGATACTGCCGGGGTATCTAAATCTCTCAACCTTTTCGACTTTACAACCATTTAACTGAATCATTGATCCAGAGTGATCTAGTCGTCCAAAAGTCATCCATTTAGTTTTATTGACGTTGATTGTTAGGCCCAGTTGCTCACCATCATTATTAACAAGATCTGATAGGTCTTGGAGGTCACTGATACTGTCAGCTAGTAATACAGTATCATCTGCATATCTTATGTTATTAATGACAACTCCGTTGATCTTGAGACCCTTCTGGGTATTACTTAGGGCTCTTTTGAAGACATAGTTGGAATAAAGATTAAATAATAGTGGCGACAGGATACATCCTTGTCGTACTCCACGCTGAATGGCGATTGCATTAGATCTCTCATTCCCAAGTCTTATTTCTGCTGTTTGGAACCAATACAGTTTTTTAATGAAATTCTGGTCTTTGGTGGCAACGTTACAATCCGCAAGCATTTTCATTAGGTTAGCATGTTTTACCCTGTCAAATGCCTTTTCGTAGTCAATAAAACAGGCAAAGACTTCCTTTCTTTGGTCACGACACTTTTGCAATAGTACGTCGACAGAAAATAATGCTTCACGCGCACCGAACGCATTTCTGAAGCCAAACTGAGTGTCATCCAAGTCCTGCTCGCACTTATCGCGTATCCTGGCATGTATTATTTTAAGGAATAATTTAAGGGCATGACTCATCAAGCTTATTAATCGATAGTCACTGCACTTCTTAGGGTATTGTTTTTTAGGTAATGTCATGAAGGTGGATTTTAGCCAATCTTGGGGTATATTCCCTGTGTCATATATAGAGTTAAATAACCTCAACAGGTAGTCAACATTTTCATTATCAAAGAGCTTCAACACCTCAACTGGAATATCGTCTGGTCCGCACGCTTTTCTATGTTCTGAAGTCTTTATCGCATGAAGAATTTCTGATTTTAAAATCGATGGTCCATGCAATTGATCGTTAGGAATATTAATGTCAGGTCTAATATCTTTGAATGTATCATGAATATGCTTTTCCCACGTTTGTAAAATATCTTTTTCATCCAATATCAATTTATTGGAATCGTCAACTAAACATGATGGAGTAATTCTTCTAGAAGTGCCTGTAATTTCCTTCAATTTTTTGTGATGTTTAAATGCATTGTGACTACGACTGTACGACTCTAGTTCTTCACACTGTGACTTCATCCATTCTTCTTTGGCTTTTTTAATTTCACATCTAATTGTTCTTTGTAAGTTTTTATATTGTGTCTCATTATGTTTGTGTTTACGTCTCTCATCCATTAAGTTCAAAATGTGGTCAGTCATCCAATTCTTTTTTCTAATTTGCTTATCAGCTTTCAAATTTGTATCACAGGTTTCACATATAACTGACTTCAGGTTATCCCACTGTGTTTGTATTTCTATCGATGGATCACGAGGGAGTAGTCTAATATTATCGTTCAAAGTCTGAGATACCTTATTTCTGACCACTTCTTCTTGGAGTTTCGAGATATCCATTTTAATTTTGTTTTTGGGCTTTTTTATTTGTTTTAAGCATAAAACAATATCGGCAGTAAACAAAACATGGTCAGAACCAATGTCCGCACCAGGGTACGTGGTGACTCTCTTTACAGAGTTCCTGAATCTATGGTCTACTAACACATAGTCAATTTGGTTCCTGAAAATATCATAGATTGTTCCATCCTGAGGTGATCTCCATGTATAAAGCCTTCTTTTCGGGAGTTTAAACCAAGTATTTAATACAACCATATTTTTATCCTGGCAGAATTCATATAGTCTATCACCTCTTTGATTGCTTATGCCTAAGCCATATTCACCAACTATATGAGAGCGGCGACCTTCACCAATTTTGGCATTTAAGTCTCCAATGACAAAATTGACTTCTCCTCCTTTCAAACTTTGCAATGTACTGGCTAGTGAGTCATAAAAAGATTCCACATTACCATCATATCTCACTTCCGCTGTTGGTGCATCCACTTGAATAATATTAATGGGTTGACAGTGTAATTGTAATAATATTATTCTGTCCGAGATGGGTACAAAATTCTTAACAAATTTTACATACTTCTCCATGACAAATATAGCAACTCCGTTTCGACGATTTTTGTCCTGCGGGTCACTTCCTGATTAGTATAGATTTCCCTTCTCATGTTGGTGTATGCCGCTGCCAGTCCATCTCAGTTCACTAATTCCAAGAATATCCACTTTTAATCTTTCCATTTCCTGTATCGTATTATCCAATTTACCGCTGTATAAACTTCTAACATTCCATGTTCCTAATCTTATATTTGAATTCACTATTTTGAGCCGGAAGATTCTTCGCACCCCTGGCCCATTTAAGGGCCGCCCGGGACTCGGGGCCATTGGTATACTAGTATTATTTTTTAAAACAGTTAATTTTTTACTGTTTGTAGAGATCAAAAATTATCTTTGCATACATTGTCTTTGTAGAGATCAAAAAAATAAAATTAAATAAATAAAAAATGAAATAATTTTTACTGAATTACAATTCAAACGACATGTAAAGATTAAAAATTGTTACATCAGGTCAGATGTTTCAGCAAGTAAAGGTTTGCATCATTAGTATTTATCCAAGACTTTATTAAATTTTAATATATGCTGTTGGAGGACATATATTTAAATAAAATACGCATGTCTTTGCGCAAGCCGAGTTTTACACAGTGGAACTTCAAATACATTATTTAAATTATTACTAAATCGGTTTTCATTTTTTGTAAAAAGAATATTTCAAAAAAATATATTTACTTTTACTTTTTAAAAGAAAGACAAACATTCCCGGGTTACGAATAACCCAACAATGTTTGAAAATCTCCTACTACCACCACAGAAAGCCGAAAATGTTGCTTGTGTTGTGATGGAGGACTTAGCCAGCCGAGGAATCGAACATGCGACGCCCGGGTGGGACCCAAGCGCTATGCCCACTCAACCTCTGACCGGTCGTATATATTTTAAACATTTTAGGTATACTGTAATTTTTTTATCTCTAATAATAATTCAGCTTCTTGGAATATTTGCAGGGAGGGATATTTCATATCTTTATGCAACATTATTTTTAGTATTAATTTTTGGGTTATTTCTAGTGTGCGTATTATACAAACATGCTATATAACCCCACTAAAACGGCTCTACTGGTCATAAGACATGAACAAGTACCAATAAATATTCCTCCAGCTACCCTGAACAGTGTGAACCTGCAGTTGACTGAAGTAACTAAATACCTAGGACACATAATCACCAGTAATCTGATGGACGATGATGACGTCGGGCAAAGTAGAGCTCTCAGCGTAAAAGCAAACATGCTCAGCAGTACCTACCGCTGTAAAAAGGACGCTCTTCCTTTCCTTCTGCGCAACGCTGTATACTGCAACTCTGGGCAAACTACAAGAAGAGTAGTATAGAAAGACTCCGGATTCAGTACAACAACAGTATTCAGTACAACAACAATTCAGTACACCTTTCGCATAATGTTTGGTCTCCCCAGATATTGCAGCGCTTCCCGGATGTTAACGGAGGGGCGAGTTTCCGGCTATGCAGCCTTTATTAGATCCAGGGTTGCAGGAATGAGGGAAAGGATAAGCAGATCTGAAAATATACTCATCATGGAAGCCCGCCTCAGTCCATCATCCAGCATTGATGCACACTGGAGAAAAATACTGGCTCCTAATGTGATCACAGAATCCTAAAAGCTAATTTTTTTTTCTTCTTTTATTATTACCTTTATTTATGTACATATATTTACCAGCTTTTCTTTATAAAATATCTTGTGTACGTGTAATACGTGTAACCCTCATGGACTGTGTGGGATTGCACTATTCTTCCCACATACCGGAATAAACATTTATTATTATAATTTATTTATTTATTTATCTATAATAAAATATAATTACAATGGTTTTATGTATATGCCTGTCTCACTAGGGTATACCTGTGTCGAGACAGGCGTACAGGTATATAAATGAATATTGTAGTTACAAGGATATTTAAGGTAAAATACATATCACTTTGAATAGAATTAAAACAGAAAGGCGATTGTAAGGGTGATAAATCTTTTAAAGAGAGTTATTTTATAAATGTTGGAGATGAAGTAGAGAAGTAAATTCTGTGAGTAATCTATTTAAAGGTTGTAACAAATCTAATTATTTTGAGCGTATTTGAGAAGTGTTCATGCTCGAATACTTTCTCTGTCTGGCATTGGTTGTCTCTTACTGCCGCTGCCGTTAGGGGCAGCGGGCCAATAGGTACCTATATAAAGACAAGCGTACCCTTATATTTTAAGTTAACTTTCCAAGTTTTCTGGGGTAACTTCCGGGCTCTATTGAGGGAGCATACTCGTGAATCTTTTGTATAAAGTGACGAGTGATTAAAGGATAATTGGTGTCCTTTGGGGTTATTATTGTGATAATAACCATAAAGCTACTGTTAAAGCTTGTACATTTAAGTTACTACTGTTTTTACGATTATTGAACTGTCTACTTGTGTTGATGGCTTGTACCCACCCAATAAAGTCTCATTTGTGTTCAAGAAGAAAAGAGTGGAGTGATTTTATTTTAATTACCCCGCTATAACTGGCGCCCAACGTGGGGCAAGTCAATTCGCGAGTATTGTAGTTCATAGAATCAGTAAATTCAGTGAAAATTGTGAAAATCGTGAAACTACGGAAAAAGTTAAGTAAAGTCGCGAAAGTTGTGAAAATTTCGAGATAAAGTTTTGTTTAGGGGGAGAGAAAATCGAAAGTGAAAGTGTGAAAGCGCTAGTGAAATTAGAGAAAGCATAATATGTAGTCACAACAGTGAAAAATTAAATAATAACGCTTGCGAAGAATACAATGGCGTCGAAAAGACCAGCATATGTCTTGTTGCGCGATCTCTTTAATATTGAAAAATAGAAGTGAAATTTGTCGACGAGTACAAAGTGGCGTCCACGAAACAGGAGTCAGGAAAAATTAGCTATCCTCGCCGTAGTCCAAGATTTAAAACGGCAAACATGTCGATTACTGCGGAACAGCTTGAGCTGATATTGGCGAAATATTTAACCTATCTTCCTGTAACTCAAACAATACCGTTAGAAGTGCCACCGGATATAAAAAAAACAGAAACCGAAATCTCTGAAGAATCAGAAATAAATATGTCTGCAAAAATATTGACATTAGATTACACAGATGTACCGTCCGCAAAATATACCGAAGAAGATATTGATGTCCCGATGGCAGCACCGCTGAGTATCCTGGCCCCGCGCAAAAAGGACATCCTACAAGCTGCGCTACAAGACGAGATTAAAATAATACCTACAGAAGTGCTACCTGGTAAAACATCGCAAACCATAAAAGATGTTTACGAGTACAGTGAAGAATCAGAAATCTACCATCCTGTAGCTCAAACAACACCTTTAGAAGTGCCACCGAATAAAAAACCAGAAACCGAAATCTCTGAAGTATCAGAAATAAATATGGCTGCGAAAATATTGACATTAGATGACACAGATGTGCCGTCCGCAAAATATACTGAAGAAGATATTGATGTCCCGATGGCAGCACCGCTGAGTATCCTGGCCTCGCGCAAAAAGGACCTCCTACAAGCTGCGCTACAAAACGCGATTAAAATCATACCTACAGAAGCGCTACCAGAATATACCGAAGAAGATATTGATGTCCCGATGGCAGCACCGCTGAGTATCCTGGCCTCGCGCAAAAAGGACATCCTACAGGCTGTGCTACAAGACGAACTTCAAAAGGGATTAGTATCCGAATCACCATTGAAAGCACCCTTCGTGATGGCCAGCCGATTTTATGCAGACTATCCACAAAAACAGGAAGCAATCACATGCAAAGTAGGAGGGTATCATCTGCTTGGTATTGATAACCTGCCACCAGCTACAAGAAGAGCCGCGTTTGTAATCCCCAAAGATGTCCATTCAGGTGAATGGCGCATCAAGGTGAAAATAAAAGATAAATCCAAAATCTTCCGCCCTTTGGGTATCTGGGCTTGTACGCGAAGTAAATTATACGAGGCGATTCTGAAAACTATTGAACTATTCATTTCAGGTTCATGTTTTTTTCAAAATTCTGTGAACCCGGCCACCAAGTCAGTTAAGTACAAAGAAGGAAGAGTGCTAAGCTGTTGGGAGATTTACGAGCGGTCAACTCCTACGAAGAGCATTCAAGAAAGACATGTGCACAGGCCTGCCAAACTGTTTATTGGAACTGAGCTGTAATACGAGATTTTAAAACTTGAAAAAAAAGGTCATTATCCATAATGGACCCTTACTTATAAAAGACAAAACCTGAAAAAACCATAAATCAAAGTGCAATTGCAGAGTCTGCTAAATTGTACAATGAACAGAGATAACATGTGTGCCGAAACAAGTGGCATACATTTACGACCAGCTGTAATACGAGACTTTAAAACTTTGGATAAAGGTCATTATCCAGAAACCATCATTCTTCAGAAGTAATAATGACTTACTCTAGCATTATTTGAAACGCCGGACGGAGAAGACAACAGAGGCCTATCATAAATCACCAGAAGTTGGACCATATTATTGAAGACCTACACAATGGCAACGGAAGGGAGCTGGTCACAACCCACCCACGCTGCAGACTGAAAAATCAACTTCTACTATAATAATTATTCTAATGTTTATTTCTAAGAACAAAATGATTTTATTTATGGAAATTAATTATCGAGACGATGTAATTAATTTCAGGGGGAGTCTGTAACAAATCTAATTATTTTGAGCGTATTTGAGAAGTGTTCATGCTCGAATACTTTCTCTGTCTGGCATTGGTTGTCTCTTACTGCCGCTGCCGTTAGGGGCAGCGGGCCAATAGGTACCTATATAAAGACAAGCGTACCCTTATATTTTAAGTTAACTTTCCAAGTTTTCTGGGGTAACTTCCGGGCTCTATTGAGGGAGCATACTCGTGAATCTTTTGTATAAAGTGACGAGTGATTAAAGGATAATTGGTGTCCTTTGGGGTTATTATTGTGATAATAACCATAAAGCTACTGTTAAAGCTTGTACATTTAAGTTACTACTGTTTTTACGATTATTGAACTGTCTACTTGTGTTGATGGCTTGTACCCACCCAATAAAGTCTCATTTGTGTTCAAGAAGAAAAGAGTGGAGTGATTTTATTTTAATTACCCCGCTATAAGGTCAATTTGACAGGATTCCATTATTTTCATTTATTTTATATGGGTTAGGTTGTATTGACATAGTTATTTTTGTCTACGTGTGATTTATTTTACAGATGTTTGTAATAGTGGGGCGTCCAATACTTATAATCCATTTTTTAATATCTTGTTTGAATTTTGTAAAGGAGTCAGTTTGTCTGATCGTAGTTGGTAGTGTATTGTATAGTTTGCAAGCTATGTATTTAGAGTGTCTTTGCCCGAAGGTGGTTTTGAAAAAAGGAGTTTGGAGAAGTTCGTTGTTTTTGGCTCGGGTATTGTGTATTGTTTGTGTAGCTTTGTATAGTGTTTTGTTGTTTTTGTGTAAATTAATTAGTATGGATCTTGAGTAGAGCTGTTTTATGTCCATAACGTTGAAGGAATTGAATATAGTATCCGTGCTGGTAGTAAGTGGCATTTTAAGAATTATTTTTATGATTAGTTTTTGTGCTTTCATGATGGGATCTAGGGCATTGGAATATGCATTACCCCAGGCTAAAATTCCGTATTCGATGTGAGATTGGCACAGTGAGTAATATACTGTTTTTAAAAGTTTTAGGTTAAGGAAATTGCGTGATTAAATTATATTATATTGGGCGGATAAAGTCGTTTAAGATTTACCAATCGATATAAAGAAGAGGAATAATTTGAAAGAAATGACGAAATAGTTACTTGTGTGAATTTTAATTGTTTTTTCTTTAAAAACAATTACGAATAATTATTTTTTTGATATGCTGAACATGAATATGTGTAATCATGGTAAGTACATAATATTAATATATCTATACTATTTTAGGAAGGAATGATCAGACAAAACCTGAAATACGTCATTTTTAAATAAAGTTTTAGACGTATTGACTCTTTCCACAAAAAAATATTAATTGATTTAGAAAGACTGTTATTTTATCTAGTAAAGCCGTGTTTTAAATTTTGACAAAATATGTTTATTTTTGGTTTTACCGTAGGTAAAATATTTTAGTTGTATATTTATTTACGGTCTTACAAACTAATAAATATAAGATTTTATTACATTCTTATTTTGCTTAGACATTATTGAAAAATTATAAATAGGTACTTATGATCAAAAAAAAATTCAAAAAGTACACAATTATAATAGTTTTATTATCACCAGTTTTGAGCATTTTTGAATGTAGGTATTTATCAAAGCAAATTGTGGATGAAATAAAAACGATATTGAGTTATTATGTTAAAATGCATGGAGAAAATTTAATATTTCTCATCGGAACCGCCCTGTAGAGTTGCAAGGGTACGATCGCAAGATCATCGTTCGACGGAATTTAAATTCTCGGCCGCTGGTAAAGAAGCCAGTTCCTTCGCAGAGCGTAGGGTTCGTCGCGTGGAGATGTAATCAAATTTAAATTCACTGTGATGATGAATGTCAACTCCTATCCTCCTGCCTCCTACTATATTCAACCAACAGTGGTATTAGAAAATGGAGTAGGACACTTATTCATTTTAAAGTTATTTTTCTAATTATATAACTTTTTCACGAGCACATATTTCTTTTGTAATTCTTTTCAAATTTATCTGCTTGTACTTCCAATAACAACTATATTATTTTTTCAGCAATATTATTTATGTGTACTCACACATTCTTATTTTATTCTGATTATAATTGTGATACCCTCCTGTGTATCACTGTATACTTATAATCTCATGTATCACTTGATAGTAACAGCCATTTTATGGCGTTTAAATATATAAATAAAAGTATTATCGAAAACAACCTTTTTGGTAAACTTCCAAAAAAGGGTTAGTCCCGAAGTAAGTGCAAGTGCCTAGGGCCCTAAGTCACTAAGTCCTGGCCTGATTAAACGATGAAATTGGTTCTACCTTTTGTTTTATATTTTTATTGAAAAATGTATTAAATAAAACTGATGACCTCCTAATTATTAAAACATTACATGATATTGAAGTACTGACGTGCATAAATAAAATAAAAAATATTAACTATTGCTAAAAGTATGTAGTGCCAACATTCACATTAATATAGTGACGACACGTCACAAAGGATTGATTTTTTAATATGGCAATTAAAGTTCTTACTTACGCTGTGTCATTAGAAGAAAATCTACCACTTCATTAACTATCTAAAAGGCAATGAAATGTGAAAATCTAACAAAAAGGGTCAATAAAGCTCTGTTAAGATTACAAATTCTGCAGTCAAATGAAAATCCCTTTTTACTAGATTGTAAAGAAACTATGTTTTTGCTGCCTCATCACTGTCCGTTTGTGGATGTTTAATAGAACGCCACGTTTTTCACCATTCACAAGCAGCGCCCCGGTTTGGTAGCAGTTTCGCGTTCTGTCCTCTGCTAGTATTTCTAAAACTGAACGAGTCATGGTAAGAACATTAAAATATCTTTTTTATTCGCATTCAATCCAAACATTCCTTAAGATATTTTGTATTTAGTGATGAGTGCGCTTAAATTTTAATGTTATTTTTCCAAATATTGAAATGATTTGCAGTTTTCATGTGACGCCATTTTGAATTCATTGAACAATGGAAGCATAATGTAGAAACTTCTATATCTTTTATTTGATGTTTTGAACTTTTAAAATCGTGGTTTAGGTATTTGTTTCTGCGGAAAAGTTGTCTTTGAAAATTTTATAAGTTTAATTAAGTTCGCTGATAAAAAAAGCTCGACTATTCTTTTTAAATTTTATATTTTAAAATAACGTAATGATTTGCAGTTTTCATATAACACCATTTTGAATTCATTGAACAATGGAAGCATAATGTAGAAACTTCTATATCTTTTATTTGATGTTTTGAACTTTTAAAATCGTGGTTTATTTGTTTCTGCGGAAAAGTTGTCTTTTAAAATTTTATAAGTTTAATTAAGTTCGCTGATAAAAAAAGCTCGACTATTCTTTTTAAATTTTATATTTTAAAATAACGTAATGATTTGCAGTTTTCATATGACACCATTTTGAATTCATTGAACAATGGAAGCATATTCTAGAAACTTCTATATCTTTTATTTGATGTTTTGAACTTTTAAAATCGTGGTTTATTTGTTTCTGCGGAAAAGTTTTCGTTGAAAATTTTATAATTTTAAAAAGCTAGAATGTTCTTTGATACAATAAGTTCGTCATTCGCAATTTATTTAATGATTATAACTTTGTACATGCCCTATTTTAAGGGTACCTACATCGTAGTTATTTCCAAAAAAATATCAATAAGTAATTTGTTTTTATGTGCCCTTGATAAACTAATTTCTTAAAATATTACAATTTTTCAAAATGGCAACCAATGGGTGAAGGCGTTATTACTTTTATTGAAATAAAAACTAAATTTGGATACGACGCCAAAATACTCGATCAAACTGAATAATATTTTTTCTAATAAATAAATGTAGCAAATGTCTAGTTCGGATATGTTCCACTTTATTTATTGTGTTTCAAATTGTAAAATATAGAATATCAAAGAAATCGATTTCTCAACTATTTTTGAGTTAGTGATAATCATTTAAATAAATAATTTTCCTCCACCTACTATGTAAATATCGCCATGGTGTAAGACCACCATTCTGACTTAAAAAGGCTTTAACTGTGTTTGGTGACCAGATCTGAACAGCCAGGTACTTTCCCACCTTTAACTTCCCCATTTCCGTCCCCTCGCCACCACCTTCAGCCTCACAACTCCCAATTGTAAATGCCATAGTCCCACTGGCTCCAGACGGGAGCAGCTGGGTCTCTTGTGAGGTATTCACATAAAAAATACAATGAAAATATAAAACAGAAATATATAATTTTTATTTTATGTTTCATTATGTTTGCGTAGTAGGTAGGGATTATTTTTTTTAAATATCAACAACTCAAAAAAATTGTCATATTTGCTAAATTATGTTTGCAATTTCTCACACTACTCCTCTGTTATTCTGACTCAAGCATTTAATTCACAAGGTCTTCTATCTTCCTCGGATTCTAATTATTCCTAACGTCCCCATCTCTCTTTCCCCATTCACTGTTGCATCGTCCTTTCTCCTGGATTAATACTCATTTTTTTATTTTATTTTCAGATGCCTAAGTATACCGAGATCCAGATCGAAGATCCGAAGCGTGTTTTGAATGTGGAGGAGTTAGAAAAATTAAAGGATGGTCTAAAACAGGCCATCGAAGCCACCGCGGAGAGGCCCCAGATGCCACCAGGAAACCTCAAAGAACTACGTGAAAGGGGTGTGCCTCATGAAGTGAGGGTCGTCGTCAGGGATCTTCGCTCTAACCCAACCGAAAATGTGGCCTTAAACAAAAACCTCGCCTTCTTGTTGTTCATCTTACACTTCATTTTGTACGGTATTATCTGGGCAGCTGTCCTGTACCGTTCAATGTAAGGAATGGATTTACTTACGTTGCTACAATAGTAGCCAAGTAAGCATTGATACATTGTGATTGCAGCAAATTTAAATACCCTAAAAAAAGTTTAATTTCGAAATTTTCTGTCAAAATGCAAGGCTTCCTATTTGATTTCAATGTCTTTATAATAATATCTAATAAATTCTATTCAGTTTTTTTGTAACACAATGTCATTAATTCGCTTATTACAATAAAATTATTAAAAAAATTAAACATCTTTTTTATTTATTTGTATTTTTAACTTTATGAGTAAACCTCAAATTGTAATATTTAATTAATTAAAGACAATATTAGCGAAATTCAATCGAAAATCTGGAAACAGAAAAATATATCGGCACCTCTGGAACTCGAACCCAGGACTTTCCGGGCCTCTGCGCTAGTGGCCCGGAAAGTCCAAGGCCCTGGGTTCGAGTCCTAAAGGTACCTATTTTTTTCTGATTTTTCTGTTTCCAGATTTTTGATTGAATTTCGCTAATATTGTCTTCAATTAATTAAATATCTTTTTTTTATAAAATCTCCTCACAGGAGGCCCTGAGGAAAATATTTTCCATTGGGACCTATGTCATCTTATGGGATGCTGTGTGGGTTTTTTTTATGAAAGAAAGGAGAGGAAGTTCTGAGAAGGAAATAGGTACGAGGGGTGGGTAAGAATCTGCGGGTCAGTGTGCCCAGGAGTGACGGACCTATAAATCCATTCCTCCAACGGTGCAAGGCGATGGGTCGAGAGATTCTGGCTGGAGAGGATAAAGTACCTCCCTCAATCAAACTCTCTCGATCTAGCCACCACGCAACGGGTGGGCAGTCACATCAGCCGCAAATACCTGCACAAACCTCACCCCATGAACCCGGGCATCCCTGCTAAGCCACCAAACTTAGCAAACCACTTGGGGTGACCAATGGCAGAGGTGTTGGTTATCCAATAAATGGTTCCCAAGGCGATGGTACGCATACCAGCCTCCTAAATATTTTTAATAATAATATTTGATTTGTTTTGTCCATACAACCCGCGCAGAAAACGCTGAGCTCTGAGAACTAACAAGTAAGTTAATAAATAGATGAACATTGACTGGTACACTTTATTTTGTCACATTTGTGCTTAGAAGCCGCTCGGCGCGTTGTGCAGGCTTCGTGTGGACGGAACCATTAAAATTTTATGATTTTGTCGTGGTTAAAAATCGTTATAACTATATTTAAAAAATTGTTTGGGATATAACAAGTAACATCCATCCAATCATACATTTAAAGAGAATGTAGAATGTTGAATCTAAATTCAATGTTGAATAAACACAAACAAATATAACACTTGTCATTATATTGACTTTTTTAAGTATTATTTAATTATCTAATTTGATCACAAATAAAAAATTGAAAGAAAGATATAAAATTTTTAAGCCACAAAATTATCACAAAGCCATTCCACCAGAATTCAAGGCTGTAGAGAGCGTATTGAACAAGATTAAAAAAGGGACGCTTGTATGGTTTTTATACATGTGGGACGGATTAATGGAGAAAGGAGGTAAGGAGAATATACGCGGCGAATGACAGGAGTCCGGAACGGCCTAGAAATGGTACGATCGAGTGAATCAGATACGTGAGTTGAATCAGGGACTCCGAGGATAGAAAATCTCTTAGGGCATTGTTCACAACGTGGGCGGTAATGCCCCCTTGGGGGCGTTTCAGACCTTCATGGGGGGGGGGGGGCGGTAGAAGACCAAGAGAAAATTGAGGGCGTATCAGACTTTTACAGTCCGTCCGATCTTGCCTCATCCCATCCCATTCGGGGCCATCCATCCACAACAATATTTTCCCTATCCCATTCCGCCCCCTTCGTTTTGCAAAAATAACCCCATCGTGGTATCCTACTACGCCCCCTTCGTCAATGTATCCTGGCTCGCCCTCTCCGTTGTGGCAAATGTAAATGTAACCCTATCGTGGTATCCCATTATGCCCCCTTCATCGTAGGGGTCAATGGGGCACTATAAATAAAAATATTCTCAAAGAGTGGGCGGTGGGAAAAAAAAGGTTGAAAATCTATGTTCTAGATTTCAGACCATAGATTCTCAACCTTTTTTTCCCACCGCCCACTCTTTGAGAATATTTTTATTTTGAGCGCCCCCTACCTCGTGAAATCGAAACAGCAATTGACCACTTAGGGGGCTTACGAAGGGGCATAATGGGATACCACTACAGGGTCACACTTGCCACAACGGAGGGGGCGTAACGGGATAGGGAAAATATTTTTGTGGAAGGATGGCCCCTAATGGAATGGGGCAAGATAGGATGGGGTGGGATGGGTTTCTCTGAGTTTTCTAACGCCCCCCTGAAAGTCTGAAACGCCCCCCAATTAGATCTTGGTCTTCTACCGCCCCCTTGAAGGTCTGAAACGCCCCCAAGGGGGCGTTTCAGACCTTCAGTTTCAGACCTCTGTTTTCAAATGTAACCCTGTCGTGGTATCCCATTACGCCCCCTCCGTTTGGATTCAAGAGTTAGGAGGCGCCAGAAATAAAAATGTTCTCAAAGCGGGCGGTGGGCAAAAAAGGTTGAGAATCTTTTCTTGACAAACCCATGTACACGGGCATTTTTTTTTTTTAAAGATAGACAAACATTCCCGGGTTACGAATAACCCAACAATGTTTGAAAATCTCCTACTACCACCACAGAAAGCCGAAAATGTTGCTTGTGTTGTGATGGAGGACTTAGCCAGCCAAGGAATCGAACATGCGACGCTCGGGTGGGACCCAAGCGCTATGCCCACTCAACCACTGACCGGTCGAAATCGGCCGCATCCCTGATAAGTCACAAAACGTAGCGAACCACTTGGGCTGACCGGGCGGCGTTACCCGTAACCGCCTCCCGAATTTATGGCAGAAATCTGAATAACAGAATAACTAAGACGAAGCATGAATGTGAATGGCGCAAGAGCGTGTACCAAGACAAATATGTGTGATATTCTATCCTCTCTGCTAATCTCTCGGGAAATGGCCTGATGTGTTTAAATATTATTTTGATTTCAAAGTCAATTCACAAGCCTACACAATAGTCATAATACCATCATATAATGACTATTGTGTAGGCTAATGCAGAAGATATACTCGTACGAGTATTAAATATTTGCTGATAGCGCTGAGAACGCTGCCGATAAATGAAACCCGAAACGCAAAATGATGCATTGTTATATTTATGCATGCTTTAGAAATTAAACAATCGTTTCTCAGTAATCAACATCTGCAGGCTAAAAATAAAACAGATGACGATGCATGGACTTCGGACGTGAATAAATGTAACATTCAACGCAGACTATCCTCGTGTATAACCGATGTGTTTAAATTTGTTGCGGACTGCCGATTCAGCGAAAATAAATTTCGTTCATTTTTAAATGAAAAGAAATTGAAATATGAATACCTATCTACCATGTAAGCATATTATTTAAAAACGAGGTAGGTATAACACGTGAAAAGGGGTGACCTGACAGTTGATCCTTGACAATCCCCCCCCCCCCTCTTGAAATAATGATGATTAAAATTTATGGTGCATTATTTACCCTTTTGGTTCGATTTCACCCTGTGTTGGTGACCATTTTATAAATCCGATAGGAACTGGTTCAAAAAATTGCCGGTTCATCGGATGCACTGTGATCTGATCCAGTGACAGCTAGCCACCGTGACAAAGTAGCCGCGACAGCATTGCATGCTTGATGCATTTGAATGAAAATATATTTTACACTTTTGTTATTTAGCGGTACATCCTCTCTGCACATTCCTTCGGGGACACTTAGTTATATTTTGTATATTTAGATATACCTTATTTTCCCTAAGCCGACTGCATATTGTATTTAAGTACGCCGGGGGATCAAATGCCATGAAACCGTAAAAAGAAGTTACTTGTAGGTACATTTTCATATGTATGTGAGTAACGCACCAGAGTTCCATCTACTGAAAAGTAGTGAGACCATGGTATCCCCAAGAGGCCACTTGCATGGATTTCATAACGACTCTAATGCACAGAAGCAATGTAGGCACGTTGAAGTGATTTGACAGCGCCCTTGAGATGATTTTTCACAAAAACGGCGCTCTATAAATTATCCAATTATTATTATTATGAGTCTTTTCTATAGGTTTTCAGTGGAGTCTGGGGCTCACAACATTGATTCGCTGAGTACCAGTGCAAGTACTTGAAATTCGACGGACACGAACTGAACACCTCTTCATATTTAATGTTGGTTTAATGAAAACGGGTCGTTTCTTCAACTAGTTTTTTTATACAAGTCGACTCAAATATGGAACGAGCTAACATCTGTAGGTTTTAGCTAACATCTGGAGGCATCTGTTTTACCTCCTTTTTATATAATCCGCATGATTAAAATTGGCATTAATGAATTCCATTCCTACAGGCCCTTAACCCGCCCCACTAAGCTTTCCAACCGAGTAGCGAAACAGATTCACTGTCCTTACACTATGAAAACATGGATGCTCTTGTGAAATGTAACATAATTTATTTTTAAGGCATGTCCAGACAGAGTTTAAACAAAGAAAATCAAATAGAATTACAGAGCATCACCGGACATTTACAGAAACAAGCTATTATAGCAGTCATCCCTTATCCCAGATCCATCATCCCTTTACATGTGGTTAGACAAGGAGACAAGGGAAGGGTAGGATCAACCCATGTGGGTTAGGTGACCTCTGGGGGTCAGGGCTCTTTGGGGGAAGGTCAAACAGTCCTCCTCAATTACTGATGAACGGGAAGGAGTGAGTTCTGTTGATGCGTGTTGCTGCTCGAGTTGGCAAGTTTTTTTATTGCTGACAAAAGTTTTTCATATCAATAATGTTCAAGTGTACGTATTCAATTAAGATTTTTTATTTTAACTCCACACAGGAGCCCCCGAAAACAGTAATTTCGCTC
Source organism: Limnephilus lunatus (assembly GCA_917563855.2). NCBI lineage: Eukaryota > Metazoa > Arthropoda > Insecta > Trichoptera > Limnephilidae > Limnephilus > Limnephilus lunatus. The sequence goes on along the minus strand of OU830602.1, from coordinate 9,467,251 downwards.
ATTGCTTATGTCATCCTTGTGGTATATGTGTGGAGGGTATTTTTTAGGAAAGGAGGTTCTGGGAAGGGACAAGTTATTGGCATCGGCCTGTACAAGAATGATGGACCTGTGAAAGAGTCCGACTGGAGAAGTCAAAGGGTCTTTGTCAAACGGCCTCTCCCCCGCCACGCAATTGGTGGGCAGACCAGGATAGACCTGGACAAATCTCACCCCATGAATCCGCGCACCCCTGATAATTCATCAAACTTGGCGTGACCTATGGCAGAAGTGTTGGTTATCCAATCAATGGTTCACTGGGCAGCGGAACCCATACCCACCTTCCAAATAGAAAACCTTTCTATAAATAAGTTTTATTTACGGTAAGTGCCTTTTTTTCGAAGGTAAATACAAGCCTTGGACAAAGACAACATAAATACCGAGCAATAAAGGCTTTCAACAATTACTTTCACTTGATACAAAAAATTATGAAAACAAAAATAAATTCAGAATCGAAATTAAAAGTTGGAATATAGAACAAAAAAACAATATACCAAAAATTTTATAACATAAAAGAGTAAAAAATGTTTAAGTCGCAGGCAAATCGTAAAATCAGGCCGATCATGATATACATACCCGTAATCAGGGCTGGGCACTCTGGGCAGTATTTGAATTACTCGTAATTGAAATACGTATTAGAAATACAAATACGTATTTTGTATTTGTATTTAAATTACTTCCTAAAAATGTGTTTTGTAATTGGTGTTTCAATTACCTGATGCTGAGGTATTTTGTAATTTGTATTTCAAATACTTATTGCGTCAAAATACATTTTGAAATACATTTAGCGATCTTAATAATGATAATGAAAAATAAACTGACATAGATAATACATAGACAACGTTACCATGTTTGTTTCATAATATATTACACTTTTCATTGCTTTGTATTGAACATTTTCGTGTCATAGTATTAGATCAAGAACTATGGGAATAATTTTACTGAATACTGGATTATTTTATTAATTACAGTAGAACGCACTTGAAGAGAAATAACACGACACTGCGCTATACATATCTCATGTTATTATAATTATTATTATCGAACACCGGGGTCCTATACCATAAAACTTTACAAGTGCAGCGGAGATGAGATGTGTCTTCTGAGCAATATGATTGGTCAATTTTTGCACGTCTCTATTTCACTCTGCTCAGCTTTGCTTCTATGGAAACGCACCCTTAGATAAGGGCACTATATATATTTCTATATATATATATATATTTTTTTTAAATGATTAAAAAGCTATTAACTAAAAACACTTCATGATTGGTCGAAAGAATTCTGACGTCATCTGTACGCCATTATTAAATCATTCGAATCATAATCGTGCATTTCTTTCTGAGAGATGGTTTGTTTATGATGAGAGAGGTATAGACCAATCAGTTTTGCTTGCTATCTCGTTATTAGTATTTTTAGTTTAAGTAAAGCCTCGATGACATTGAGCGGGTTTACAAGCTACCAGCTGGGAAATTCACTATCTTCTGTTAGTAAACTTGCTCAGTATAATCATATTACTAGCTAACTAACAAATTGTGGACAATCTATGAAAAAAGTTGAAAGGTAGTCAACTTTGCTCGCTACCCGCTGGCGTTTACCTGAAGATGACGGCCCACGAACAGCTAATTTCGTTACTGTCAAAATTAGTTCACACAGGAGTCGTAATTCTTGGTACTGGCTAGCGTATAACACTAGCTGCGAATTCAAGTATTCTACAAAATGTCAACAGAATTGGTTCGAGCGGGGGTCGTTATTCAAAAATTCTAACTTTAAAAATGTATTTAACTATAAAATCTTGATCAATTTTCTTTTTAAAATACCATCAATACTGATAAACGGTTAACATTGATAAAAAAAATACTGGAATTCCTTATTGAAGAATTTAAAAAATCTCTATACAAAATGCTCAATCTACGTATTTTTCAGAGTCCAAATGACGTGATACGCACACACCGCCTGTTACCGCTCGAATTCCGCTCGTTTTGGCGGGTTTAATAACATTTTAATTTAAAGAATTAATTTAAGTAATTATGAAAACGAACTTTAAGAAAAAAAAATACTAGTATTTAAGTTTGAATGTGAACATTGATTAAAAAAAAAAATTGTTATTATTATTTATATCCTGAAGAAGTTTGATGTAAGCGAAACCGGTTGATATATACCAAAATAAATTCGTGGTTAAATACAAAGTGTTTTATTTATTTTTATATTATAAAAAAAATTTAAATATGGACTCAATTTCCTTACTTATTGCAACCACAGGTTCTACTAAAACCAAATGTATTTTGTAATTTGTATTTTGTATTTAAAATTTAAAAAAATGGTTAAAATACTGTATTTTGTATTTTGTATTTCAAATACACGACTTGAAAGTATTTCGTATTTTAAATACATGCGAAAAAGTATTTTGTAATTTGTATTTTAATTACAGCAAAGCATGTATTTTACCCAGCCCTGCTAGTAATACGCGATATGAATTTGAATGAATAGTTTTGTCCATAAACAAACTCGAATCTTCCAAGAAGGGCTAACAAATACGATATTGAATTGAATCACCTATACAACATTGTATTTGTTAGCCTTTCTTAAAATATTTGAGTTTGTTCATTAACAAAACTATTTATTCAAATTCATATTGCGTACGGGCGCAGTTAATTCATTTGTCAAGCATAACTCGTAAAAAGCGTTGTTCCATAAAATAATTATACTCGCGCCATCTATGAAAGAGAAGATTAATTCTTTTAGTATCACCAGGCAAAGTAGTAAGCATTCAAAAAGAAGAAACGGAGATTTGAAAATATGAATGATAGAGTGTTTATATTAAAAACGATAGTAATTAAGCGAAAGATGTGAAAATGTTTAATAAAACACGACTCGTTTAAAATAGAGTAAAATTATTTTGACAAATGCTGTATTTAGAGAAACACTATGAATTTCTTAACACTCGTGTAACGTGTTAAATAACATAACAAAATGAGTTTTTAATAATTTTTGGAGCATACTTTGCGATTTTTTTCTATCGAGGGAATTTTGCATAATTCCGTTTCGGCTCTACAAATTGACAAATGTATAGATATAATCTTAAAAAATAATATAACAACAATTTTTTTAGAAACTTAAAGTGTTCAAGAGAAATATAAGAAGAGGTAGAAATTCGAAACGAGGGGTTTAATATTTTAAAGGATTACTTGCATAAAGTATTTTTCCCAAAAAAAATTAACTTTATGAAATGAAAAGCAGATTTGAAATCTCTTAAGTTTACCCAAAAAGCCGTGCATTATTTTTAGTTATTATTAATTAATAACAACACCCATATTTTAAATGAGAATATATCTAAAACGATAACAAATATTATAATCAATAATTATCAGCCTGAAACACTCTATCTAAAACGATGTTTTTTTAAGTGGCTCAATTCTCATCAGCAATCTTGTTTTAACCGACTTTTTATTTTATATCTTTATATTCACTATCTTAACATTTTAAAGGACAGCTTTTGAATATTATTAATTAATTAATTTAATTTGTTTTTCTTAACCGGTAGATTATAACGTGTGTTCCGTATAACCTTCATAGCAAATATTTAAACTATTAAATCGAGTGTTATTAATTCAGCAACAAATTAAATTTGTGTACTTGTCAACAGATGTCGATGGCTGTTTCACGGACCCTATCGACTAATTTATTCGTTTAGGAACTTCTGTCTTATAATTATATTACACTAGACTTAGTTACATTACTTTAACCTTAGCTGAAAAGCCGTGGAGCAATATTAAGGATAACACTATTAAATTATTAACACAAAAACCAACTAAACGAAGACATTAAATAGAAAAGCCATCGCCAGTATCGATCGACGTAAATGTGGGTACTTACAGGTATAAAGGTATTTTTTCTTGTGTAGTGGTGTTAAAAAATGATTATTTCCCTGTTTAATACATGACATTTGGACAGTAATTCATTTTATTTTTATTTTAACTAACTCAATTTGGGAGGCGGGTATGGGTACCGCCACCCCGGGAACCATTTAAACCAACACCTCTGCCGTAGGTCACCCCAAGAGCTTCGCTACGTTTGGTGACTTAGCAGGGGTGCCCGGGTTCATGGGGTCAGGTTTTTACGGATCTTGGCAGCAGATGTGTCTGCCCATCAACAGCGTGGCGGGCCGGATCGCGAGAGACTTGTTTTAAAAGATCTTTTGACCTCTCCAGCAGGACTCTCTCTCTGAACATTGCCTTGCATCGCAGTGAAAAGGATGGATTTACTCTATGGAGCTAATGTAAAAAAAACGTGCTAAAAACTCATTTTGGGACTTAATAGTAATTAATCAACTATTTACTACAGGTCGTGTATGTGTGTATGCAAAGCAACCGCCTATTTCAAATATATATATATATGTATACATTTTTTTTTACATGGAGGCCCTGAGGAAAATAATTTCCCTCAGGCCCTATGTCATCATGAGGATGCTGTGTGGAGGGTTTTTTTAAGGAAAGGAAGGAGAGGAAGAGTTCTGGGAAGTAAAAGCGTTTAAGAGGTGGGTAGGAATCTGGGGTTCAGGGTGTCCTGGTCACCCGCCTCCAAGACCTAGACAAACCTCACCCCATGAACCCGGGCACCCCTGCTAAATCACCAAACGTAGCGAACCACATGGGGTGACCTATGGCAGACAAAAATTACGAATTGTTTCACAGGATTCGAAAGAATCAACAAATTTATATTAAAATTAAATTTCTGTGAAAATGTTGGTTCCATGACAACTCAGAATCAATTCAACTCAACATTTATTTTAAAATAGTCATTATTGCTAAGAAAAAAAGATTAAAAAATTGTCCGTTACCTAACCTAACGTAACCTATTTAATCATTTTTTTCATCACTTTTATGAATTTTTAATGGAGGTTAAATTCACTTTAAGTTGTCCGGTCACCAAAAGTTCTACGCAAGTCTGGTTTTTATTTCATCGCCGGTCTGTTAGTTCAGTAACTTAGATAACAACGGAACTCAAATAGGACGTTCTCAGAACTTGAATTTGAACTTTTGTGAAACAACCCTTCCTAAGAAACCCCACTAAAAAATCATGTGTGCAGTTAGAAGTGAAATCTTCAAACTTAACTCGGAAGAGTGAGACGAATGCAGAGTATCAGGAGTAGGATAATAGAGAACTTTAGTCCAATTTTTTTATTTTTTTATTGAATAATGACCTTCTAACTTAAATAACTGCATATTTATTTTTATTTTTAGAGTTAGTTTTAATAGTTAAAATAATAGTCAAAATTTTAATTTTTCAAGATACCCGAAAACCACCGTATCTATGGTATATAAGATCGCGCAATCAGCTGTTCGACTCACCGCCATTTTTAAATTTTAAGTTCGAAGGAATCTCCTTGGAAGTACTATTTTTTTGTTCAGTAGTTTTTGAATATTTTCAATAATAGAGATAAACTATTAAGGCTCAGTTCCCGGTCCCAAAAAGGAGAAGACGGAGAGATATGAAATTACGAATGTTAGAAGAGCGCGCTAACATTTACAACGATAAAATCGATGCAAAAATCATGAAAATCTTTAATAAAACACGACTCTTTAAAATAGAGCGAAAATCTCGCGATAATTGTCTTAAACAGCATTTAAAGAAACGCCGTGAACTTTTTCATACATATAACTTGTAAAATAACTGAAACAAACGTGTTTCTAATAATTTTTGGAGCATACTTTGCGATTTTTTTCTATCGAGGGAATTTTATATAACTTGCGTTTGGGCGCGACAAATGTCTAGATATTATCTTCAAGAATAACATATATTTTTTTAAGATCTTACAAACTTCAAATGTTTAAGGAAGGTTTGCAAGAAATCGGTAGAAATTCGAAAACCGGCCTCTTAAGAGATACCTTTATTTTTTAAACTGAATTTTTTAGGTCTAAATAATGTTTCAATAAATACAACAACTAAATCTCTATAAACAGTATTTAAATAAACGAATAAGATGAGATGTTGTGAATACGATGGCTTGTGTCATTCCTACATTCCCGTACAAGGACTTTACAGTGATTAGTGACGTCACCACTAAACATTTTAATAATACCAACTTGACGGCGTGTTTCAACTACAATACTGAAAATGCACTTTTTATTTTTTTTTTAAACTGTACGTTTAATATTTTAAATAAAACTTATATACCTATTCAGAATCAGCGTTTATTGGTCTATACTCAATATTCAGGGTTTCCCAAACTGTGTTCCGCGGAACACCACGGTTCCGCGGAACCTGAATAGGGGTTCCGCGACAATTTGTTGGAAGAATTTAATTTAATATAATATACACATATTCATATTTCAGCACTACTGAAATTATTATTTTTATAAATATTTTACAATAGTTCTTAAGTTAGGTACCCATCCAGGTACACATACTAAGCTTTATGGAAGTTGAAAGAGCCGTTTATGCTGTTATCGCAGTAAATCTTCATTTTACGAACTAAAAAAATCTTTGATGTTTATTACTATGGTTTATAATAATGTGGTAAGAGTCAATAATATGAACATCTGTGCAATGTGGAAACAATAACAACGGGCGAACGGATCAGCACATGTCATGTCATGTATCACGAAATATCTGTTCCCAAGGAACCCAACAATGTTTTTTACGATACCGACTTTATCTGAAAGTAAAAATATGTTAAAATCAATCAGTCTTACTACATCCTTATTAGCAATTGGTCGAAATATAAACGCGCATGGTGGCGTAAATTTTGGTGAAAAAGGTTTTTAAAAAATTACAATTTTGGATTTCATCAGTTCAATCTGATCATTTTGATTGTTTTCCTGCCTTAAATGAATGTTTGAATTAGTTAAATTTTAAAGGAGATGAAGAGGTTTTAAAAGAATTTTAAGAACACATACATAACTTGAAAACAACTCTTTTGATTATTAGTAAGGACGATTCCTAGATTCGGAATCCATTTTCCGTGACAGCTAAATCAATAGGATTAAGGACCGGTCAGTGGCTGAGTTGGCATCGCGTTTGGGTCCCATCCAGGCGTCCCGTGTTCGATTCCTCGGCTGGCTAAGTCCACTATCATAACAGCAACATTTTCCGCTTACTTTCAAGTATTGTCAGGTTATTCGTAACCCGAAAATGTTCGTCTTTCTTAAAAAAAAAAAATAAGTGCAAGTGAATATGAAATTCTAATTGATTTAATTAGTGACTCTAACTTGAATCAGAAATACAAAATCATCCTTTAAATGCTTTCTGGGCGAGTTTGTCAGAACATTATAACAATTTATCAAAACAAATTGTTTTACTACCGTTGTGTACAACCTATTTAATGAGAGGCGGGATTTTCTAATCATGATGTAACGATGTCAAAGTGCAGGAACATGATCGATACGACAAAAGATATTAGAATCCAACTAACCAATGAATGTGCCTGAAATGTGCCTGATCTCAAGATTTGCAATTCATGGACTCAAAATCGTCAGTCATTAGGTGCTTTATTAATTCAATTTTTTTTTGGTTCATATTCTGTGTTTTATTTTTTTGTACATATGCTTAACAAACAATGTGTTTAAAACCTTTTTTTTTAAATTTTACTATTATGAATTTTTTGAAATAGGCAGTTAACACTAAATAGAGTGGTTTACACCCAATCTAAAAAATAAGCCAAGTGTTTCGTTTAAATTTACGGGTTTGCAAAGTGTTCCATTGCAGAAAAAGTTTGGGAAACCCTGCTCTATATGAACATATTTTTTTAAAGCCATAATATTTTTCACTGGAGTTCTTTTTGTAGGGTTTATTATTTATTCTAATATCGTTACCAAGTTTAAAAATTATGTTTCATTTTATTCTACGAAGCACCGCACAAAGAGGACACAGATTCATCTATCTCAATCTCTCGCAGGTTAAATCTTATTGATGTATGTGTTTGTCTCTTTTTAGTGTCACTAGTGTCCGTTTCATCAAGTTTCAAATCACAGCGGTGCTAAAGAGGTTTTCACTTCAAAAGAAAACCTATAAATATATCTTACTCCAACGTTTCGACGTAAGGCATTGTAAACTATTAATTTAGTACAATAATTTTCAAGTCAAACAGCCAAGACGTCGTCGGTCACTATCTAAAGCCTGCGGGCTTCTAGGGGCGGGGGCGGGCCGGGGCCAGGGAAGGTCCAGCCAGCCCTTGGACCGCCTCTAAGCAAACACCCCTAAACGTTGATAAACTTGGCCGCTTTAAACGATGGTTACTTACCACCGCCCTTGTGCTTACGGGGTTGTTTATAGCCATCTGAATATGGAATGATTTAAAGGGTTATTTGAATTTATGAAATTATTCACGACCTAACTAAATTTAAATTATGCTGTACAAGTTTTACTTGCGGGGCATGGCATGTACCAAACAATGTATAGGGTTACCTTAAATAGGCAAATAACATTTCCAATGATAATTTAATTTGAATAAATGGATCATCTATTGTTTACGACCGTTTTAACGTGACACCAGACAAGATTCTAATTAGCTCGGAGGCAATGGCGGTTTATTGCCTATCTCATTGAGAGTAACGATTAGTAGAATCCGCGTTCTGCCGGAGGCTTTAGAGGAGTGCTTCGCTTTATAATAACTCGAGTTCTAGGAATGGTTCCACTTTCCGAGTTCTTGGTATGAATTGGGTTCTGGGAGCTGTGGCGGGTGCCGAGATGCGCGGTTCGGGTTCGGCCTTCAAGTCCGCGATCGATTCTTTGTCGAGTATTGTTTTGACCGAGTCCGGGTCTGAGTCCGGGCCCGAGTCCGATTCCGAGTCCGAGTCCGGGTTTGAGTTCGGGTCCGAGTCCGGGTCCGAGTACGGGTCCGAGTTCTCTAGTAGTAGATTAGAGTAGTAGAGTAGCGTTTGTGTCTGAGCACGGGTCTGAGATCTCTGGGAGTAGTTGATTTGAAAGACGAGTAGGAGTGGGATCCGCTCCCGTAAAGGACTCAGTTTCAAGAACTCATTCTGGCTGAACATTCACATTGATAATTAGAAGTTACATTTAGATTTAAAATGAAGAAAAAACCTCATACTCATACCAATTAAAAAATAAGGAATATCATGTCATAGGTAAAAAAAATGTTTTAACTTCGAAAATCTCAATTGACGCATGAAACTCGATTTTTTTAATAAATATACGCAATATTTTCATGTTGTTGTTGAAGCAATAAATATTGAAAGAATATCAACATAATTATAAACATTATTTAATCAAAGCAGCTTTTCAGCGCTTGTAATATAAAAAATATGAGTTACATATATACAAAATATTATATTAAAGGTCGTTTTTGGTCATGTATACCTTATCAGAAAAGAGGATCTCTTTGGATGTTTATATTCTTGAACACATGGTTTACTTCCGGGATTTTTTTTTACGTACTTTTCAAAATATTTTGTATACATGTACCAGTGGTATATTTTTATTTTATTTTTTCTTCATTCTTACTTTTTGTACTTTGGTGTTGTTTCTACAATACTTATTTTTTTTAAATTTTGTTTACATTTCGTGCACTTTTCCGGTTGAATTTTTAACATTTATATTTTTTATACTTATATTTTTCTTACCTATGAATATTTTGTATCCACATCTCAAATTACTGTAAAATTACTATGTAAAAATCTATTATTAATTAATAAATAAATAGGTAATCTTCATGATACCTACGTTACGAAAAAATCTATTTATTCTTGCAAAATACTATAGTACAAATTTGGTGATAATCAATCTCGGTTCCATGACAACTCAGAATCAGCCCAACACATCTTTGAAGGAATGAACAAAAATTGAGAAATAGACCATGACCTAGCCTAACGTAATCTAATTAACCAATTTTTTATGCATTTTTTTCATCACTTTTAATGATTTTTAAAAAGAGGTCTGACAAACTCGTAGTCGCTGCGCACCTGTGCAGCTAACAGGTTCCTACGGTTTTAACAGTCGAACTTTTTTTTTTAAGAAAGACAAACATTCCCGGGTTACGAATAACCCGACAATATTTGAAAATCTCCTACTACCACCACAGTAAGCCGAAAATGTTGATTGAGTCATGATGGAGGACTTAGCCAGCCGAGGAATCGAACACGGAATGCCTGGGTGGGACCCAAACTTTTTTTTACTGCTGAATGTATTCACAGAAAGAGTTTTTAATTGACATAAATCATCGCTGAATTATGATTACCGCTGAAACTCCACGAGTATGTGTGAACTAGGTATTTCTTAGAACATAACATAACAATTCAAATAGAACATAACATAACATAACAATCGCATTAGATTAATTAATTAGATATTCATTTAATTATTACTGAATTTTATAATTGGGATAGATGGTTAGTAGAGACACGTTCATTAGAGAATTTCACAGAAGAAAAAAACGCCTAGAGCGGTTAAATCTGAAAATCTTGGCAACCAATCGCTCGCCGATGTCAACGCTTCTGGAATTAATCAGTCTGGAAAAATCTCATCAATATGGTAATAAAAATAACACGTTTCTGAATCGTTAAAAGCTCCATATTAAATTAATCAATTTTATTATTCATTGCCCGGCTAGACTGACTAGCTAACTGATCAAAAAATTCAAAATCAATTTTTTGATGAGAGATGGGAAGGCCTATAGAGATATTGTAAAAAGGGTGAATGCAGGACTGAACGCCGTTGGCACCAACAAAAAACTGTCCAAAGAAGCAAAGCTAACCGTCCATTATGGAGTACTGTTACCTACCCTGATGTATGGCAGTGAAGAGAAGTGATGGAACTGGCAGAGGAAGGATGAAAGTAGACTGAATGCTGTAGAAATGAGATCCCTAAGGCGAATGTGTGGTAAAACCATGTACGATCGTGTGAGAAACGTGGAGATCCGCAAATAATGCAAGGTTGATTTACGCGTAATATGTAAGATTAAGAAAGGGACGCTCCGATGATTTTGGCATGTAGAGCGAATGAACGAGGAAAGGAGTGTAAGGAGAATATATGACGCAAATGTGAATGATAGAAGAAGTCGAGGACGCAGAAGAAAGATATGGCACGACCAAGTAAATCAGATACTTGAGGCGGGCCATGTCAAGAGTCAGAATAATAGAAGAGCATGTATGTGACGTTTTATGAATGTAAACGAGGCAAGGAATGTGTGCCAAGATCGAGTTGTTTGGCGGGCCGTCCTCTCTGCCTACCCCTGCGGGGAAACGGCGTGATGGTTAGTTAGTTAGTTAGCTCCACACAGGAGGACCTGAGAAAAATAATTCCCCTCAGGGCCTATGTCACCTTTGGAAATGCTGTGTGGAGGGTCCTTTTAAGGAAAGTAAGGAAAGGAAGTTCTGGAAAGGAAAATTTTATGAGAGGTGGGTAGGAACCTGGGGGGTCAATATGTCGCCCCCTCCAACTGCAGTGCAAGGCGATGGGTCGAGAGAGACAGGCCTAGACAAACCTCACCCCATGAACCCGGGCACCCCTGCTAAGTCACCAAACATAGCGAACCACTTGGGGTGACGTATGGCAAGGGAGTTGGTTATCCAATAAATGGTACCCATACCCGTCTTCCAAATTGTGACGCAATTGTATTGAATTTGAAAACTGATTATTTTTCTGAGATAGGTTTTAAAACTCATCACTAAATTACTTAAAATATTATAGAAATTCTGTAGATTTTTGTAAAAATCGACGGAAGATCTATACATTACGTTTCTGATAATGTTATACAAATACATATAATAAAAACAACGTAACAATGTAATAAAATTATTTTTATCTAAGTTTACTTAAATTTTTACGGTGCTCCAGATTTTATGTCCGGGTTAAATCTTTCCCAAATGAAAGACTAAACCCTTCCACACACTTTTCCACAAATGAATATCTAGTAAATTCACGCAATGTAAGTGCACTATATAAGTATAATAAATACAAAACAATACAAGAACAATACGTCAATCCACCAGAAACATAATGGGAAAATATTTCACCGACTTCAGATATTTTCATATCAGAGGGTTTGGCTCTGATGAAATCCTAACTGGTCCGATAAATCCTACTGATCCCTCAATATAAATATTTAAAAAATCTTTCGTAATCCTACATGTATTTAAAATGACCGACTTTTGCATTTTTATGTACAAATTTTTTGACAAATCTAATATGCCTAAATTTGGAATGAGAGAGCTAGGTATAATGCCAGTAGCCGAAATAACAAATGGTAATATTTTTATAGTCTGAGAATGCCAAATTCTTTTAATCTCATTTCCTAAATCTTGCCTAAATCTGTATATTTTCTTATTTTTTCAGATACAGTTTTCTGAATATTACAAGAATTTGGAATAGCAACATCAATGATATAAGTTATTTTTTTTAATTTTGTCATGTAAAACTATATCGGGTCTATTATGACTAATTGTTCTGTCTGTTAGAATAGTTTTATCATAATAAATTTTATAAAATTCATTTTCTAAAAATGAATTTGGTTCATATTCATAATATGGTACATTACGGCAATCAATCAAGTTATGTTTAATTACCAAACTTTGGTGAATTATTTTTAAAACTTGATTGTGCAAACATTTTCTACATAAATCATCAATTTGATTTGCATCTTTGATGATATGCTTCCTATAATTTTTAGTATTAATGACTCTATCTTGAATGGCAAGCATAAAGCCTTCTATTTCTGCGCTCAACTCTCCAATACTCAACCATTTGTTTGACGAAAATTTGTCAACATATGTTTGGTTGAGATAATTGAAGTGTTTTGCGTGAAGAATTTTATTTGACCAGGAATCTAATAATTCCTGGTTGGTATTTATAAGAATGCTGGCATTCTCGTCGTATAACTTTAATGGCGAAATATTTCTATCTGCCTTGCAAATTATTTTGTGCATTTCTGAACTATCAGCTTTCCTATGGAAAAAATTTCTTAGCATTTCTACTTGATTATGTCTTAAAGATGTTATTTTAACTAAACCCCTACCTCCTAAATTTCTTGGTAAATTAATTCGTTCTACAGCTGAATTTGTAGAACTGTAGAACTCCATTTTAATTTTTATGTCTTTTATATTATATTCAATAATACTATTATTCAATTTGAAAAACAGACAGCTGTTTCGCCTTCTGAAGCCATTATCAAACTATGGTTATACTACTTACAGACGATGTATTTATAACATTTCTAGGTAGGTAGGTATTTACGATGAAATTGTTTTTATTGCATTTATTTTTATTACCTACGCCCTTACTAATTTCTAAGTACAATGACTGAAATTATAAATGGTTATTATCCTTTTAAAATTTCCACAATGACTGTATTGCTTAAATTTTATTGAAGGTCGTTATTCTAGTCTAGTTATTTTTTTTTTTTAAGACATACATTTCCAGGTTACGAATAACCTGACAATATTTGAAAATCTTCTATTACCATCACAGAAAGCGGAAAAGGTTGCTTGTGTTGTGGGAATAAGCTAGCCGAGAAATCGAACACGGGACGCTTGGGTGGGACGCTTGGGTGGGAGTTCCAACTCAGCCACCGGTCAATCAATGCGTAACGCGTTAAATTAGTTAGGCATTCTGAGGCTTTTTTTTGTAAATGCATTTATTATCACAAAACCTACAATAATTATAATACCCCGTGACTGTTCTCGGGTCCGTGCGAGTGAGCATATCTAATTTTCTGTCTAAACATAAATACTTTTTGAAAAATTATTTATCTTTTAATATGAATACCGCACAAGAGTCCCAATTGCTCTCGTCTGAAGCCAGTGCGACTACGGCATCCCTAATTCGGGTATGTTGTAAGGCTGAAGATGGTAGAGAGGGAAGGGAGATGGGTTGATGAGGAAGGCGGGGAATTACCTGACTATTCAGATCTGGTCACCAAACACCGCTAAAGCCATTTCAAGCAACGTTTCAATTGATGAACGGTAATCTTACACCAGGCCGATACTGAGAGTATCTTCCACTATGGAACGCGCCGCAGATATATTAATTATTCTAAATGAATAAATTATGAAAAAACCAAAATTATTCAAGTAAAATGATTTTCACACCGGAATTTTAACCCGCGACCTTTGGATTGCAAATCGAGAGCCAATCAACATGACCACGAAGGCCGAAAAAAATGTATCTTCTCCTTTAATTTAGTTTTCCTTACCTAATGTTCTGATATAAATCGTTCAAAAACAAAACATCCTCAGCCAAATAGTTATAATAACATTAAATATAATTCCTATTAAGTATTCATTTGCTTCTTGTATCTTTGTAACTTTTGTACTTAGCTGTTATTTCATTAAGGAAGAGAAGCCATCTAATATTCCATAATACGGGGCTCCTTTGTAAACGTAAGAAGTCTGAAACGTTTCATTAACGGGGCTAAGAATTGTGTTTACAACCCCTAAGGAACTAATTAAACCCTTAAATTCAGACGTGATGGCTTTTGGTGTTTGCACCTTTCGCCTTTTTTGGGAAAAGTCCACGAAATATTGCTGATGTTATTAAGGCATCACAAATGACTTGCTTGTGGAACACGTTTAATAAAATAACATTTTTTCTTGTAATATACTTTTATCGTGGACCCAAATAAATAAATACTCTCCTATCGTGCGATTCTTTATGGTACTGATACATCATCGTCATCACTCTTGGCTCTACAAACCCTGGAGGGTCTTGGCCTCCTCTATCTCTGAGGACGTTGTCACTCCATCTTAATCTTGGTCTTCCCAGGCTCCTTCGCCCTATCGGTCTTGAGTTAAGCAGGGACTTTGTTGCTTTGTTTCTCTCTACATGACCCAGCCACCGAAATCTTCCCAGTTTTATAAATTTTGTGACGTTTAGCTCCTTAAACAGAGTATATAGCTCATTGTTGTAAAATCTGCGCCAAAATCCATTTTCTAAAACCGATTCGAAGATACGCCTCAAAATTTTCCTTGCATAAACGTCCAGCGCTCGCTCATTCCTCTTAGTTAGTACCTACCCAAGTCTTAGCTGTGTACGGTATTGGTCTGGATGGTACTGACTTAATAAGTCGGCTTATGAGCATGCTCATAAACTCTACACATTTGCTTATAAATGAGCAAGCTTGATTTGAGCTTTCTCGTGAATGAGCATGCTCAAAGCCAATAATTGAACAAATCGCTCTTTAATGAGCATGCTTATGTCAAACAAATGTCAACAAATGGAGTCAGTTCCATTCGCCCAGAACTAAACAAAATAATCTTATTGCTTGCAACGCAATTATTTAAGAATCTCTGATGAAAGAAAATAAAATGGTTGATTTGGGCCCAAGATGTCATCAAATCCGAAAATGACTAAATAATTCAAATTAAATGCTAATTTCAATAGAATGTGGTTTTATTTTGGATGTAAAGGAACTTATGGGGAATTTGGTATTGTAGGTATTTTAGTGACCTTGTGTTCCCATAATAAATCACGAAAAGCAAGGTTTTTTGTCTCCCAGCGGGCCATTTATGATATTTTTGCAAATAATGCGCAGAATTTGTCAATTTGTGAGTATGCTCATTTGAGTTTAAATACTAGCAACGCCATTGACACTTGCTACTATTAATAGAGTAGCATGCTCTTTGGCTTCTAATGAGCATAGATGTGTCCGAAGCATTATTAATGAAATATGACGTAATATGATGTATGGCGTTTCAGAATTTTAAATTCAGCATCGAGCCAAACGGATTTTTAAACACTTATAATTACTGAAGTGTTATATATTTGCTAATTACCTGTTGGTATACAGTTATTGTAAAAAAGAATAAAGGTGTAAACTTTCATTCTCAAGTAAAATTGCATATTCAGCCTTCCAAGTTAATCACATATCCACAAATAATTAAATTATATATTTTAGTTGTGCGTACGACATTTTTAAAATTGGACATTTTGTGCGTGACATTTTTAAAATTGGAACTTTTCAATTCAGACAAGTGAAGAAGTCTATATTTTAAAATACATCTAATCAAATCGGAAGATAATTTCATACAAAAATTATCAATTTTCATCTTGGCAAGTAATTTTCTGCCATTTTTCACGAGTAACAAACAACTAGTTAGATAATAGTTTATAAACGGTAGGGGTAAAATAATGCGTCTTTGTATAAGGCACTAACGGCCGTTGTTCCCAATCCTACTGATCAACTGTTGAGACAAAATTTTGCGTAACGCAACTCTCCGACCAATAGGCGAAACGAGCGTTACTAAACAAATCACTTAGCTAATCGGAGACTCAGAATGATCAATCGAAAAGTTGGGAATAACGGCCGGCTGATCATGAGGCATGTAGTATGTAGTAAATATGCTAGTGTCATTTGGTCTCCTTTCTATGCTGTCCACATTTGTCACATCGAATCTGTACAACATCGCTTCCTACAAGAAATTGCTTGGAGGTTAGGACTTGAAAGAGGCGAGTACTCGTATGATGAAATTGAACAAACTTTGAACATTTCTTTTTTAGAAAAAAGTAGAAAGGACTCTGATTTAATATGCATTTTCAAAATTATCAACAGTATTACAGACACACTTTGTTACAACTTATCCAGTTCAACATCCCTTCTGTAGACTCCGAAATAATGAATTGCTGTTCCTCAATCAACATTCTACTAATTATGGATATCATTCTCCTTTATCCAGAATGTCGAGACTTGTCAACGCAAATCAAAGCATTGAATTTTTTGGTGTAAGCCAAAATGACTTTCGGCAGTCGATACGCAATGTGAATTTTTAAAGCCTTTTAAATCCACTACTTCCTACTACTTGCAGTTATCTTCTATATGTATTTTTATATTATATGTGTATTTTCAATGCTCTACATCTATATGTACTCTCCTTCATTGTCATCTCTTTTTTTTATTCGTTTTATTGTTATATTGTTAATGGACTATTTGTCCGTAAATAAATAAATAAATAAATAGATAAGTGTGCCTACAGGGTTTTGAAATAACTATTGAAGAAATGGAGTTTTCGATAGATAAAATCGTTTTAAAATTATTTGAGTTGACAGTTACTTTTCTCTGTCTAAAATTTTTATGTGAACGCATTAACTTTTAGTTCACATTGGCATTTCCATCATGAGCAATAGAGTTGTGAAAAGTCCATATTATAACAGTTAAACAATAAAGACGGGTTTTTCACAGTATTTTAACAAGTCATCACAATATTATTCAAGTTGTGTGAAAATCCTATTCAATTTAGTCATTATCCAAGTATTGACTATCCAATGTCGATTGTTTCATTATCCAAGTCAATACTTGGATAGTGAAACAATCGACCGATGATGAAATAATAACAGAACTTGAAAAGAAGTTTCAAAGAACTTGGATTTTAATTTTGATAAATTGTCAGCCAAGACAAGCAGCAAGTAGTCAACTAGTTTGATCGTTAAAAAAGTAGTGTTACTCGGATGTGGAAATGACTAGAATGTACGTAAACAATAGTTCAAAAAAGAGTTTTTGTTGGAGATTATATTGCTTTATTTTTTTTACTTTAAAAAATAACCATCTTATTAATCTTTTCATCTTAATTAAAGTAATAAATAGTACCTACCATCCAGAATGCCTTGAAGCCTTTTCAGTCAGAAATAATTGAAATGTTCTTTTTAAAATCCTTGTTAAATTCTCCTTTGAATTGTACCCCGTGAATGCTGCCCTAAATAAAATAGGTTCTCACTAATTACGAAGACGTATCCGACTTTTTAACGACGTCCTTTAGTCCTGTGAGGAAACCTGTTTAATTTCTAAAGACAGGAAACTTTCAAGTCTTCATTCCATTCTTGAAAATACAATTCCATAAAAATTCTACATAAGTTAAAGACCTCGATATCAAATTTGCGGAAATGTCCTTATAAGCCAAAGGACATCAATTTAGGTTTCAAATTTAACAAATAAATCCTAGTTTAGATTGACTTAATATTATTTTTTTATTAGAACAACTCTTTTTACATAACTTGTGAAGGTTGTTCTCATCAATGTAATAATATATCGTTGAAGAAGAAGATAATCTAAACAAAAATTTGAAAAAATTCACAACTAGGACTCGAACCCAGGATCTCTCTACTTACTGGGACAACCCCTTGTCAATTCGGCTACTGAGACCTCTTACTTAAATGTAATGTTTGTCAATCTCATATTTCAAATTTCAGAATTAAGGTTAAACATCACGTACGTTATAATCTACGCAATCACAGATGGCGCCAATCAAATTATTTTAGGTTTTTAATGCTTTTTGCTCGTTACGATTTAAAATATTCACGTAAATTAATTGTTCGCGATCGTACATATTTAATTAGAATATAAATATATAGTTTTGTCCATAAAAAAATCCAAATCTTTCAAGACAAGCTGAAAAATACAATATTGGATTGGGTCACCGATACAAAATTGAATTTTTCAGCCTTTCTTGAAAGATTTGGGTTTGTTTATGGACAAAACTATTTATTTATATTCTAATTAAATATGTACGATCGCGAACAATTAATTAACCTTAATATTTTAAAGCGTAACGTGCAAAAAGCATTAAAAACCTAAAATAATTTTTTTGGCGCCATCTGTGATTGCGTAGATTATAACGTACGTGACGTTTAATCTTAACAATATTATCTTCAATTTTTTTTTCCCATATTATTGGCATCTGACTTTTTATTTGGTAACAATTGTTGTAAGAACTGGTTTGCAACTTAGATAGTGTCTCGGATAAATATATATAATTTTATTTTATATGGGGGGACACCTTTTAAACCTTTTACTAAAAGTCTTAATGAATATTCATTTTTTATTAGAACAATTCCATTTTTATAACTTTTAAAGGTTATCCCAATGCAATATATGATGGAATTTTTTTTCTTTATATTTTCATTTAGATTATTCGTATTATCTTCTTCTTTAATGATATATCGAACAGTATTAAAAGGTCAGAAACTCTACGGTTGAAATTTAAGAATCCGGCTTAGACAGCAACTTTGACGCCGTGTCGTACTTTAAACCGTTTTCGTACGTGGAATTTGTTACAAATAGACTTTTGTAATAGAACCGAATTTAAAAAAAATGCCAATATGATATATATTGTTACTTTGTCCCGGTGACTAGCTGTCACTGGATCACAGTGGATATGAGGACCCGGCTATTTTTGGAACCAGTTCCTATCGGATTTATACAATGGTGCTCAACACTCAAACTGGGTGAAGCCGAACCAAAATTTTTGGTGCTAGGCAGGGCCTAGCACCAAAAACCTGCGGAGTGTGTTTTTAAGTGCTAATGACTTAATATTACCTCCGTTAATCACTATACAAAAGATAAACGTATTAATATTTTATTTACAAGATTCTAGTTTGCAAACAAATTCTGGTAGAATCTTGCAAACATGCACGTCCTCTCTGCATATCCCTGCGAGGAAACGGTTAGTTAGTTAATTAAAGAGAAGGACGCCGCACTTCATGACTATGAAACAAACTTGACCTTCAAGCGCAATTTAAATGATATTATAAGCAATAGTCCGTGTGGAGAACATTATCCTGATAATACTACTACAACAATAAACAGTGTGTACCACGATATTTGCTCTACCGATAAAATCATAAAATCTATATTTAAAACCATCATATTGAATATTAAATGTATTGGAGGTGATTCCTTGGGTCACATTTAGTGTACAAACTTCAAACTTTCTGATAATTCATTAATTCTACAGTGATTTCAAAGGTCTCTTAATTTTCGATGAACTGACAGTTGTTGTGATTTCCAGTGTTTATTTGTGTTAAGAACTGTGACTGCTTATTAAATAACTTATCCACTGCCTATTACAAATAACATAAAATAACAGTGAAACATCATCAACATTATCAAACATCATCAACATAACATACATCATCAACATGAATAATATCTGTCAACAATATTCCGAACCTACACTATCTGCCGAGTCTGTTTTTGTGTGCATAACCTGCAAGGAGACATTTCATCTGCAATGTGGAGGTGTAGCGGAAAGTACCTACCGTCGCCTCTCTAAGGAGCGGCGGGCCCTCATAAAATGTAAACAATGCATTTGTGTCACACCGACTGTCAAACCCAGCGGCAGTTCACTTATTGATAGTGAACTACTCTCTAAACTCCTCGAACAAAACACCCAAATTCTTGCCACTCTAGCGGGGATGAGCAAGCAATATGAGGAGATTCTCCTTCGCGTCCACGAGCTTGAGGACACTAATAACAAACTGGAGAAAAAAAACACCGGCCTCGAAGCAAGAATTGAGGCGTTAGAAAACCACATGGAGCAAATCGATAGACAAAATAGGTCCAAAAACGTGGAAATCAGGGGAGTCCCCGAAAATAACGAGGAAAACTTGAAAAACCTTATATTTAACATCCAAAAAACTACTAATTCAAACGTGGAAATGAACAAGATTGACGCAGCTTACCGCATCTCCCAAAAAATACCTAAAGATCAATGCAGACCCATAATCATATCATTTAAAACCAGTATTGACCGTGATGTTTTCCTGACAGACATAAAAAAGTTCAACAAAGAAGCTAACAATAGAGAGGAAAAACTAAACACCACCCTCGTCGGAATTGCAGGACCTCGCTCCCACATATACGTCTCAGAACACCTGACTTTTCGTGCGAAACACTTGTGGTTCCTTGCACGTAAGGCTACACGGGAAAACTTATATAAATTCGCCTGGACCCGTGGAGGGCAAGTGTACGTCCGTAAAGAAATTGGGACACCAGTCATTATTATCAATGACAAAAACAAACACCTCTTATCTCCCGCACTCAATAACTTGTAAAAAAACTGTAACTATTGTACCTATGTTTACATATTTTTTTATTTTACCCAAAACTCATTAATATCACTATTTTAACTATTAATATCAACCTATTATATGAACCACAAGGGCACAGGTATACAGGTACACAGGTGACAGGGCTATTTAAATTATTTAAATGGTATTTTTCTAGTTTTCTTTTAATTCTTTACCCAAACACTGCATTCAGTTTTAGTATTAGCAAATATAAATCTTGTACTATGTATCAATTCTTAGTTACACTATATTATGCCTGTTATAATCATGTAAAATACTTGCAACAACTAAATCCTTATAGCACTTGTGTACTTTACATGCTTATGTTTTATATTCTCTATATTCTTATGTTTTATACTCCTTATATACTTATGCTTTATATGCTCGTGATACATACTCACAACAACTATATGCATACTTTGTATACTAAAGCCTATGTTATAAATGTTAAATATCCGCAACAACCAAATCCATATATCATTGGTATACTTTATATGCTTATGCTTATGTTTTATTTTCTTTATATGCTTGTGTTTTATAATCTTTTTAAGTTCATGTTTTATTTTCTTTGTATGCTTGTATTTCATATTCTTATGTTGTATATTATTTATATGCTTATGTCATACATTCGCAGTAACTATAAGTACACTTTATACACCTATGCTTATATTATAAATACTTTATATGCTTATGTTAAATACTCACAACAACTAAATTCTTATATCACTTACATACTTTTTATGCTTATGCTGATGTTTCATACTGTTTATAAGCCTATGTTTTATTTACTTTATATTCTTTACATGCCTATATTCTATATTCTATATATGCTTGTGCTATATATTATATATACGCTTATGTTATATTTCCGCAACAACTATATGTGTACCTTATATACCTATGTTTATGTTATACATACTATATATGCCTATATTATAAATTCACAACAACAAAATCCTTATATCACAAAGCTAACACTATGTACTTTATATGCTTATCTTATATACTATTTATGTGCTATTCTATATTTTCTTTATGTGCTTATGTTTTAAAAAATTTTATTTGGTAATTTCAACCTATTATTTAAACATGCAGAACCCCTCAGTCTTATTCTAACCAATGTGACTAATCCGTTTATACATTTTATACAAGTAACTCTGTTTTCATTACAAACAATATTGATGGTAGAAATACCTGAACAAAATATTAAAATAGCACCCTATATTAAATGTACCACACCAACTTTAAAAAATGGAAGATAGCATAACAAATATTTTGGACAACATGTCGCAGATTCCATGTATCGAAACAAATAGCTCTATAGAAGTTCGAAAAACCTTAAATCAATCTAACCTAAAAATATTTTCCATGAATATCAGAAGTATTAATAAAAATTTTACTGAACTAATGATACTACTTACAGAACTTGACTCAGACTTTGACTTGATTATTTTGACCGAATGCTGGATCAAAGATAATTATATTCCTAAAAACATAAAAAACTATAATCAATACAGCACCCAGAATAATCAATCACAAAACGATGGCGTCATTATTTACATAAAAAATCATATACAACACTCTGTACAGGAAATCACAATCACTAACTCAAATCTTCTCAAACTCGAAATAGAAAACAGCGTTACTATACTATCTATATACCGATCACCGAGCACATCCAACATAACACCATTTTTAAACGCACTTAATCAATTTTTGGTACGTATTAAAGATCATGAATATGTCCTTATTATTGGTGACCTTAATATCAACATTATAAATACAATGCATCCCCAAGCAAACGAATACATAAATCTTCTAACTCTGCAAGGATTTTCCGCAGCTATTACAGCCCCCACTCGTGTTACAGAGTTGTCCGCCAGTTGCATAGACCACGTTTTTGCCAAATGCAAACTAAATATCAAATCTTTAATATATCAATGTACTGTTACAGATCACTACGCCACTATCACATCCATTTCACATAAAATACCAAAATCACCAGCATCTACTATACAACTAAACAAAATTTCATATGACACTCTCTTTAAACTGGTTTCCGAGGAAAACTGGTCAAATTTCTATCAACTTAGTGACCCGAACCTAGCATGTTAATCTCTCATCGACATCCTTCATAAACATCTAGTAAATGCCACATCAAACACAAACAACCACCAAAGTAGACATAAAATTAAAATTAAACTAAAACCTTGGATAACAAATGGCATTTTACACTGTATACGTAAGCGGGATAAACTCCATAAATATTGTAAAAATAATCCCACCGACTACGAATCTCTCTTATTCTATAAACGATACAGAAATACTTGTAAAAAAATAGCCTGTACGGCCAGAGAAGAGTATTATAGGAAACAGATAGACGAAGCTGCTAATGATACTAAACAAATCTGGAATATTATCAAAGAAATATGCTACACAGAAAAAGTTACCACACCCATAAATAAAATCACAATCGCAGATAAAACATTAAGTGCAACTGAAAACTCAGAAACGATCACAAAGCATTTCAAACAATTTTTCTCCACAATCGGATCAGACCTAGCAAATAATATCCTTAATAGAAATAGAACATCTGAAGATAACCTTGCAAATAAAATCTCTCTCGATAATCTGAGTTATAACCTTTTTAATCTCACTCCAACATCAGAACAAGAAATCAATGAAATCATATCTTCACTCAAAAATACACACTCCACGGGAATTGACAATATATCCACTAAACTAATTAAACACCTCAAACCAATCATCACTAAACCCCTTCAACATATCACAAATCTAAGTTTTCGAACTGGCCTTTTCCCAAGCACCCTAAAACATTCAACCATTATTCCTGTCTTTAAATCAGGGGACAGATCATCTGTGAATAACTATAGACCAATATCCTTACTAAGTCCGATTTCAAAAATAATTGAAAAAACAGTTAAACGAAGACTCTACAAGTTTCTCGAAGATAATAAAATCCTGTCAAATAATCAATACGGCTTCCGCAAAGGTCGTAGTGCCTCAGATGCAATTGCAAATTTCACTAAACTAATTTCTGACAAACTCGATAAAAGTCGCAAACCCCTCGCTGTATTCTTGGATCTAGCTAAAGCCTTTGATACTGTATCTCACCGCATACTGCTGAAAAAACTCCTGCAGATAGGTATAAAAGGTACTCCCCTTAAATGGTTTGAGTGCTATCTAACAAACAGGTCCCAGTCAACTATTATCAACTCGGCTAAAGAGTATAGAAGTATAAGTTTACCAATCACATATGGCGTACCCCAAGGCAGTGTTCTAGGCCCACTTCTCTTTCTAATATACATTAACACGTTATGCAATCTGAATACTGGTGGCACTATTATATCTGAGGGAGCGGGCAGCGATCGGCAGAGACGGGTAGGACGATTGAATGAAAGGCGTCCGTCAATGTATGAGTCAGTCTTTATTGCTGCTACGTAGCGATGGTAAGTTTGGAGTAAAGTAGCGGTGTAGACAGGAGCGATGATGATGTGGCTCTATGGTGTTGCATGTGATGAAGGTCGGTGATGCAGTGGTGTAGCAGAACTCGTGTCTGCATGTCACCAGCATGTAGTTGCGCACCGTGTTGGTGGAGATGACCTTGACGTCCAGGATGGATGCTCGACGCGGTGTCGCGGAGATGGCTGCGGTGAACCTGAGGAGAATGAAATCTCAGTGGCTGAGAAGTTGCTGCCTGCGTGACAAGAAGGTGCGGCGGGCCTTATGTCGCGGGCAATTGTGTCGCTTGTTGCGTCCTCAAAGGTTAATGATGCACCGGCACAGTCGGCAGTGGGTCGCCGAGAGTCTGGCCGGTACCGCACTGGAATCGTTATCACTCGATGCACTGTCTATGTGTGTTAGTGACGTTACTTGCACTAATGACTGGAACTGACTGACTGACTAGCGCGGTGTCGCTGCGCTTTATATAGCCGACCGTTGAGTACCCGGAACGCCAAGTAATGTTGAGCCACCGCGCAAAGCGGAGAAGCCTCTGGAACATTCCGCGGCCGTAAGAATGTGACGGCTGTTAGATCGAGGCCTTTCGCTGCGCTTCCCGAAATATTTAGCCGTGTGCGGCGTGGAAACACTACAACTGTAGGTAGTATGTACATTTCGAGAATGCGCTGGCTGTATCAGTGGCGGCGCAAGGATTGTGGCAAAAGAGGGCGACCGTTCTGGTCGCCACACACCCCCTTTCCAGTGTACGGAGTACAGGGTTGTAAGATGCCAAATGTCGCAGGTAAGCCGGGTTGATGCTGGTCGGTGCGTCCATGATGATGCGTCCATGTGGTGCTGATGCGTCTCTACCGATTCCCTCAGTTGCTGCTTTCGCGTGCTGCTTGATGCTTGTTGCATGTTGCATGTTGCATGTTGCGTGTTGCGTGTTGCATTTTGCGTGTTGCTCGTTGCTCGTTGCTCGCGTGTTGCGTGTTGCTTGTTGCATATGGCTTGTTGCCTGTAGCTTGTTGCTTGTAGCTCGTTGCTTGTTGCGCTCGTTGCGTGTTGCTCGCGTGTTGCGTGTTGCATATGGCTTGTTGCCTGTAGCTTGTTGCTCGCGTGTTGCGTGTTGCAGCTTGTTCGTTGCTCGTTGCAGAAGGTTGCGTGTTCAAATCACGTCGGGGTCACCAGTTGAGGGAGCGGGCAGCGATCGGCAGAGACGGGGGACGATTGAATGAAAGGCGTCAGTCGATGTATGAGTCAGTCTTTATTGCTGCTACGTAGCGATGGTATATTGGTATGGAGTAACAGTGTAGACAGGAGCGATGATGATGTGGCTCTATGGTGTTGCATGTGATGAAGGTCGGTGATGCAGTGGTGTAGCAGAACTCGTGTCTGCATGTTGCCAGCATGTAGTTGCGCACCGTGTTGGTGAAGATGACCTTGACGTCCAGGATGGATGCTCGACGCGGTGTCGCGGAGATGGCTGCGGTGAACCTGAGGAGAATGAAATCTCAGTGGCTGAGAAGTTGCTGCCTGCGTGACAAGAAGGTGCGGCGGGCCTTATGTCGCGGGCAATTGTGTCGCTTGTTGCGTCCTCAAAGGTTAATGATGCACCGGCACAGTCGGCAGTGGGTCGCCGAGAGTCTGGCCGGTACCGCACTGGAATCGTTATCACTCGATGCACTGTCTATGTGTGTTAGTGACGTTACTTGCACTAATGACTGGAACTGACTGACTGACTAGCGCGGTGTCGCTGCGCTTTATATAGCCGACCGTTGAGTACCCGGAACGCCAAGTAATGTTGAGCCACCGCGCAAAGCGGAGAAGCCTCTGGAACATTCCGCGGCCGTAAGAATGTGACGGCTGTTAGATCGAGGCCTTTCGCTGCGCTTCCCGAAATATTTAGCCGTGTGCGGCGTGGAAACACTACAACTGTAGGTAGTATGTACATTTCGAGAATGCGCTGGCTGTATCAGTGGCGGCGCAAGGATTGTGGCAAAAGGGGGCGACCGTTCTGGTCGCCACATATCTTTTGCTGATGACACGGTTATCGTATTTGATGACGAAGATTTGAATTCAACCTTTGAAAAAGCAAATTATGGCATGAACATAGTAAAAAACTGGTTGGATTCTAACCTTCTAACTCTAAATATAGATAAAACAAAATACCTACTTTTTTCCATACGTAAACCAAATATCCTCCACAACTGCCAAAAACTTACCATACATACATGTTCACAGAACCTTAACACGCCTACATCACCTCACAAAAACTGCTCATGCGATAACCTAAAAATATCAAATGAAATTAAGTACTTGGGAGTTATCATAGATGATCAACTACGATGGGAGGCACACATAAATTCTACAACTAAAAGGCTTCGCAAATTATGTTACATTTTCTACTCTCTTAGATCTATCCTTAGCCTACAAACACTAAGATGTATTTACTTTGCACTTTTTCAATCAATTGCTACATATGGTATTGTAGGATGGGGAGGCTGTGCAACATCAATTCTTCATCCCTTGGTCTTAATACAAAAACTATTGCTAAGGATAATATTCAAATGTAACCCATCACACCCATCAGAACCACTTTTTAAAAAATTCGCAGTATTAGACATTCGACAATTATACATAAAGACGATTCTCATATACTTATGGAAAAATGATTTGATGAAAAAAACACAACAAAAAATTCGCACCCGGTACTCATCCCAACTAAAATGCATAATTCCTCCAACAAAAACAGCCTTCGCACAGCACCAGTTCTCTTACATTGCACCCAAAATGTTCAATTTGCTAAGTATTGATACCAGGAAATCGAAAACTGACAATCAATATATCACAAGTGTTCAGAACTGGTTAATTATAAAGGGAAGGAACTATTTTAAAGAATGCCTGACACCACTAAATTGAGTCAACTTGATCTTAATTAACCTAACTTGACTTAACTTAACTTAAATTACTTAACTTAACCTGACTTAACTTAACTTAACACTTTCTGCAAAAACAGGAATACATTTCTAAAAAAAAAAAAAAAACATGTCTAATTTTATTATAAAGGTCAACATCTGCCTAAACCGTTTCTGTTACTGTTATTTGTATAATATAGTATGTCATATTACTTAATTTATTTGGAGGAAAACATCATTTTATTTTTAAACCTAACATTTATTTGTACAAAAATTGGTGTAAAATAATGTACCTACCAATATAACCATGCACATTTAGATTTTCAACAAAATAAAATTCCTTTCTCATATGCATACCATATAGTACCTACTCTTATTTTATATATTTATAATTACATACCTTTGTTTGATTTATTATTATTTATTTATTATTATTTATTTATTTATTAATTTATTTATTTATTTATTCATTATTATTACAACTCTTTTATATTACTCTATAGCAATTTAGATTCTTTTATATTTTTTTGTATTCTTGAATATCATATAATTTTATGTATATAATTTCTTAATTCTTTCACATTCTTCATATTTCATTTGTTAATGTACCTACTGTATATAAAATCGATCGCCACAACACGGGCATGTGCCTAGCATGGTGGTCGAAAAATCCCCAATGTATGTAATGAAAAATCTAATGAATAAAGAAAACTTAAAAAAAAAAAAATATTTAACCCCCAATAGGAGAGAGTTCAAATTTGGGAGTAGGATATGGGTACCGCCGCCCCGGGAACCATTTATTGGATAACCAACATCCTTGCCATAGGTGACCCCAAGTAGTTCGCTAAGTTTGGTGACTTAGCAGGGGTACCCGGGTTCTTGGGGTGTGGTTTGTCCAGTGTGCGTGTGTTTGACAATTTCTGCCCACCTGCTGCGTGGCGAGTCGGATCGAGGAAGACCAACCTAGACCTCTCCAGCTGGTCTCTCTCGACCCATCGCCTTGCACTGCAATTGGAGGGTTGGGTTCATACGTCCGTCACTCCTAGACAGATTCCTCCCCACAACTCATACCTATTGGACATGGCGGCCAATGCGTTTGTCCGCGTACTGCACGGCGAGAGAGGTTGGTTGAGGGAGGCCTACCCTAGACCTCTCCAGCCGGTCTCTTACTACACATCGCCTTGCACCGCAATTGGAAGGATGGTTACATACGTCCATCACTCCTAGACACATTGACACCCAGATTCCTATCCACACCTCAAACCCTTTTCCTTCCCAGAACTTTCTGTACTTCCTTTCCCTAAAAAGACTCTCCGCACAGCATTCCCAAAGATGAATTAGGCCCTGAAGCAAATTATTTTCTTCAGGGCCTCCTGTGTTAAGCTAATAAAAAAAAAAGAGAAAGTACCAGAAAGAGTTCTATAAAACAGTGATATTATTTTTTCCGGGTTTTGTTTCATGTTCCGATAATTCACTTGAAAATTTAATTACATTAAATTGCTGAAAAGTTTTTTCAATCTATTCTTAAATATTATCCGTACTTTTTAAACCCACAATAGAGTTTTTTTACGTTTTGGTAATCATATTATGCTAAATTCTTGTACCACGCCATCTGCTGAAAAATTGTAACGGCTTGAATAAACTTTGAAGAAAAATTAAATGGGAGACATTAACGACTCCTCCACAAGACGTGATTTAATAAAGAAATGTGCGTGCACACCTAATGACCTGTAATCATGGAAAAATATAAAAATGATAATACAAATGTAGCTTTTTTCCTACATTGAGGGGTAAGGCTCTTGATTCGTAATCCGTAGGTCGCGGGATCAAACCTCGGCGTGCGCAAATAAATAATATATATTATATTTACGGCCCATTCCAGCGTTGAAGATACTCTCAGTATCGCCCTGGTGTAAGACCACCATTCAGAATTAAAACGTTGCTTGAAATGGCTTTAGCCGTGTTTGGTGACCATATCTTAATAGCCAGGTACTTTCCACCTTCCCGTTCCCCATCTCCTTTCCCTCCCATTACCCTTGCCTCATAATATACCCCAATTGGGGATGCCATAGTCTCACTGGCTCCAGACGGGAACAGATGGGATTCTTGTGAGGTATTCATATCAAAAAAACTCGGCGCTGAGAAAAATAATTTCACTCAAATCTTATGTTATCTTTGGGCATACTGTGTGGAAGAGTGGGTAGGAATATGGGCGTCAGTGTGTCCAGGAGTGGCAGGCGTACAATCCATCCCTCCCACTGCGGTGTAAGGCGATGTTCTTAGGGAGTCCTCATGGAGAAGTCTAAAGTTCTCAACCAGTCTCCCCCGATCTGGTCCGCTACGCATTAGGTGGTCAGGCGCAACCTCCACCAAGGCCCTTGCCAACTTCACCCCGTGGACCCGGGTGCCCCTGTCTCCAAACATAGCGAACCACTTGGTTTGACTTTTGGTAGAGATGTTGGTTATTCAATAAATGGTTCCTGGAGAGACGGTACCCATGACCGCCTTCCAAATTACATATTACCCATACCCACCCAGTATTTTTAATATATTTTTTTAATATTTCACATTCTGGTAATCAAAAATTTATTATACTGGTAAAACCATTGTGAAAAAACCATTGTGGTAAAACAAGATGGAAATTGCCTTGCAGGTTGAAAACTGAGATATTTTGTTTCTACAGATCAAAAATATTAATTCGTTTAATCCAAATTTCACACTTCTTTTACTTTGTAAAAGAAAGCAAAATGGAAGAAATTTTTAAATATGGAAAAAAATCATTTGTCAGATAAAATGTACAGGGTGCGCCAGAGAAACTTACTTATTTTAAAGCTTAATAAAAACAAAAGCACTCTAGTTGTTGTTGTAATTCTTTTTTTATTTGAAAATACAATGTACCAAGTTTTTTTTCATACTGTCTTAAAAATTACATATTTTAAATGGCGACCCTCATCGCGCATACACTGGTTAAGTCATTTTTTGAAGTTCTCGTCCACTCTTCTTAGCATATCAATCGGAATATTGGCAATAGCGTCGCGAATGTTGTTCTTCAGGTGATCTGTGGTCCGTGGTCGATCGACATAAATAAGGGATTTCAAATAACCCCATTAAAAAAAATCACATGGAGTCAAATCCGGAGAGCGCGCCGGCCATGGGCCATGGGAGATCGCCTCGGAGAGAGATGAGGCGGTCGGGGAAATGTTGTCGCAGCAAATTCATTGAGTCTCGTGCTGTGTGTGCTGTGGCTCCATCTTGCTGAAACCACACGTCCCTAACGTTCGTTAACGCGAGCCGAACGCCGGGGAGAACGCAGAATTGACTGCCTCACTCTTTCCACAGCTTCCGGTGTTCTGCTGGTCCGTTGATGTCCATTTCTGGGTTTAGCGACACTTCCACACTCCCGAAATGAGTTGACCCACGACAGAATCGAATTACGGCCAGGCACGAGTCTGTGAGGAGGAATTTCGAAGCGAGCGCGAAAGGCACGTTGTGTAGCAACAACTGAGCGACCTTACAAAAAAAGCTCTCGACGGCGAAGGCCCGCTGCTCTCTAGACCACAGCATAATGGCAACTGACGAGAATGGGAAACAAACTTGGGGACGTCCCCCTCCAGAGGCGCCCCCTCCCGCCCCTCTACCTGCTCAACTTAACGGTCGGGATTTTTTTCAAATAAGTAAGTTTCTCTGGCGCACCCTGTATTATGGCAAGATACTTCGCAGCTGATCAGATTTCAAATTAAATTCTATAGGCATAGGCCACTTTCATGGATTTCGTAACGACTTGGAAAAAATCGTGTGGATAGATTTTTGAACTAAGATTTCGAAAATGTCAGTAAAAATTTTTAGAAATGTATAGTTTTTTTTTTATTTTTAAATAAATAAATCCATTATTTGAGCTCGTGCCGTCACTAAATGAAAATGTCCCATCTCCGATTATGTTCCTTTAATTTTGTAAAACTGATTGATTTTTTTTCATATGGCAACACTCTGATTTCCGGCGAATTGTTGAATTTTCGTTTAACGTTCACTAGATTTATTGTTTGTTCTATGCGAACTTATCCTTTGGTTTGATTTTTTGATATGTGTTTTTACAGATGTTACGAAGAGAACCCCGCACAATTTATTGCTATTCGTGTGGAAAACGTTATTTTTTAAAAATGATTTTCGGCTATGTAATTATCGTTTTTTCACACCCATAAAATTATGTCCCGTATTTCCGGTTTATAAAAAATGGTCTGATTTTTCGGATTGAAATCTTCAAAAAATCGCCAGGGTTTCAAAAATACGATTAAAAAAAATACGGAATGTCTTAGAATATTTGCCTAAATTGGAATTTTTTGTGGCCTATTATTAAAAAGTGATTACAATTACTCTTAACATTTTTAAAACCAGTTTCGAATATGAGACTAAAACATATTTTTATTTTAAATTTAATAATAACATAGCATAAAATATTAAAACATACAAGTAGGTAACACACAAAAACAACATAAAACACAATCACCCACAAACACACAACACTTATTAAAAATAACGTTTTTAACCTTAAATAATATTTTTTAATTTTTTAATTTTCTTTATTTTTTTTTCTTTATTTTTTTTTTTCTTTATTTTTATTTTTAATTTTTTTTTTTTTAATTTTTGATTTCCTTTTATTTAAATCTCTAATTTTTAAGTTTAATTTATATTTATATGTATTGTGTAAATTTTGTATATGAAATGGAGGACTCAGCACGGGTAAACCACCCAGTGAGGCCAACATCATTGAATTGTGTATAAATTGTAAATATATTGCATCAAATAAATAAAAAAAATAATAATAAAACAATTTGATTGTTTTTTCGACAACCGGGGCTTTTATTGACATAATATATACGGGTCCATTAATATGCAAGTACGTAACCGGCTTCACTAGATTGTGTTTATTCTGAGAAGGGTAGCAAAATCGTTTGTGTTAAATCTTGTTAGTAGTCTGCAAGAGATATACGAGAGTGGACCGGTATTAGAAGTGTGGAGGAGCTATTCCGGGCAGCGCAAGACAGAGAGACCATTTCAAGAGTGATCGCCAACGTCGGGGGGACCTGATAAGGCACATAAAGAAGAAGAAAAAGTAGTCTGCATAAAATAAAAACAAAATAGAGTTACATAAAACAAAATTAGAATTACAAAAAGCTTAAAAATACGTAAAAAGCATTTAAATAAGGTGAAAATTTTGTAAAATAAGGTTCGTAATTCTAAACAGCGAATTATAATTTTTTTTTAAAACGAGTGTGCTTTAGACCACACGACTGAAGTAAAACTTCACAAACTTATAAAAGAACATATGACATTGGGATGACATTGACATTGACATTCCAGACAATTTGATTTGTTGTATTTCGCACAGCAGTACATACTGCGTCTTTTTTTCGCTGGGCATAAGTTGTTCCGTTTCCTTTTGCATGCTCCGTTTGACGTTGATTACATTGACCACTGTTTGTATCATTATCGTCACGGCAAGTAGTATTGTTTGAGAGAGATACATGAAAATTATGACTTTTTTCCTATAGAGGAAACAGACCCACGTGCATTGTGTATCTCACCTTTGTTGCTGCAGCATTATAGCGATAAAGAACTTAATAACAAAATGTTTATTGTCTTTTTTACCGTCAAGGTCATTATAAAGGCATGTATTGAGAGAGGAGCGTTTCTATTTCCAGATAACTGCGTGGTGCCATACCTTTTTAGATTAATATCAGTGATAATTTTTGTTTAAATTTTTCATTAAATATCTACGATATAATAAAAATAAAAATTATTACTTAAAAAATAATATTAGAATCACTTAAAATTAAATCACAGAAAACCATGTGAGAAAGAATCTAAAAATAAAATAAATTACTATTCGTAAATAAAATTACCATTCGTAATTACTTAATTAATAATCCATGTTAAGTGTGCATATTACATAAATCGCAAGTGGTAAAATTAATTGAAAAATTCAATGGGCGTTTTTAATTCTATTGAATCAAAGCATTTTCTATTTCGGTACAAATATTACTCTTAAAAAATTACATTATTTTGCTTATGGCGATGTTACACGGTTCAATCAAATTGCTTCAATTTGGTTGAACGGCGCAGAATTGAACGGGTGTGCTGTTTACACATATCCTGAAGAAGTGAACTATTCGATTCACATTGCTTAAGGGTGTCTTCGAATCAGGTTGTCCCTTGGGAATTACGTTACGTAATAATTAAGCAATAAATTAAACCCTCCTTTTAATATTCTACAGGCTAGGGTACTTCTTAAAATGCTCCAAAACATAGACCTGTGCTCCTCTTTCCATTTATTAACCATTTTGACTTTTTTTTACATGGCTCCACACAGGAGGCTCTGAGGAAAATAATTTCCCTCAGGGCCTATTTCATCTTTGGGGATGCTGTGTGGAGGTTTTTATTAATGAAAGGAAGGAGAGGAAAGTTCTGGGAAGGAAAAGGGTTTAAGAGATGGGTAAGAATCTGAGGTTCAGTGTGTCCCAGTCATCCGCCTCCAAGACCTAGACAAACCTCACCCCATGAACCTGGGCACCCCTGCTAAATCACTAAACGTAGCGAACTACTTGGGGTGACCTATGAAAGAGGTGTTGGCTATCCAATAAAGGTTTCCGGGGCGGCGGTACCCATTCCCGCCTTTTAAATTGAGTACTACACAAATTGAAATTGAAAACTACATTGACAACGCAAATATTCACGTGGCTGCGGCGCGCACGAATGAAGATCGATTGAATCATTCAATGCTTGTGTTTACACGTTCAATTCTCATTCAACCGCATTGAATGTTGAACTTTGAATTCAATGCGATTGAACAATGACATTGAATCATTCAATTTTATAATTACATGATTCAATTTGATTGCTTCAACCAAATTGAATTGCAGAATTGAACCGAGTAACATCGCTGTTAGCAAATGAGTCGACCCATTATTTCTGTGTTTCCGCGGTAATTTGCAAGTAATTATACAAGGCCATTAATGCGGGGGCGAACATGCTGCTTTTTCTTTAAGTCTCCTTAGTAAGCAGGTCGTTTTATCATAATATATCAGCGGTATTATTAGGTAAGAAAGTACCAACGGTTTGTTTTCTTTTATGACATTTGAGTTGATATTTTAAAACAACTAATGAAGACATCGTATTGCTATATGAAGACAGTTAATTAAATTTTCCAGACAGAAAACTCTGTTCATGACGACAGAATTTCAGAAAAAAAAAGCAAACACAGAATTGATTTTCTGTTTTAATTCGAGAAAAATATTAACTTTCGACAACATTACATTTCTAGTGCAAACCCGTGAAAAACACGGGCTATTATAATTCCTATTTTGAAAATGCCAAAAATTTTTTTTTTGTAAAAAATATTTATTTATTGTTTCATTACACTGCAGGTAAAATGTTTACAATACAATTTGTCACCTCTCTAGGACAAGCCTGTGTTGAGGTTAACAAATTTACAAATTAACAAAATAACACAAAATTATACAGAATTTGATAGAACAATATTGTTGTATTTCTTGCAGATTGAGATTATGGGTAGGTACATAGGTACCTACTAAACTGCTGGCGCTAGGTAGTACATTAGTGTAAACATGTAGGCTTTTAGGGTGACCATAGTTTTGAGATCTGATTTAAAATATTAAATTGCATTTTTCATAGACCCACCTCCAAATTGAAAATTTTCGATTTGAGAGGAAAGTATCGATACCGCCGCCCCAGGGACCATTTATTGGATAACCAACACCCCAGCCATAGATTGTCTTAAGTGGCTCGCTCCGTTTGGGACTTGGCCGAGGTGCCCGGTTCATGGCGTGAAGTTTGACTAGGACATGGCGACGGATGCCTTTGCACACCTACTGCGTAGATGACCGGTTCGGAAGAGAATGGTTGAGGGAGACCTTTTGACCTCCCCAACCGGAAATTCTCGACCTATCGTGTTGCACAGTAGTGGAAGGAATGGAATCATAAGTTCAACACTATTGAACACACTGACCTCCAAATTCCTACCCACATAGGTACCTTTTTCCTTCTCAGAACTTCATCACAGAAGATGATGCATGAAAAGGTATCGTATCGATTCATCGCTTTATTACAATCATAGACATATGAATATTATTAGACCAGAACATAAAGGTGAGGGGTAGAATCCAACTACAGCTGGACGAAGGGTGGGAAGATGGCTTTGGTGTTACGTGATTCGTCAAAACTCAATCTGACAGTATATAGGCATCTCGCACTATAAAATCATCATTTAGTTCTTAAAAGTAAACTCTGCTTTTGAATGAATAGACCTTTTTACATGGGAGCGCAAATTGCTCGCCGCGCAATGAACAAATTTGAAGTTCAAATACGTCAAAGTAAGGTTGCCTATAAGGTCGAGTCCAATATTTTGCTCCTGTAGTTAGTTAATACACTTTTACAAATGTTTCGTAATTTGCTTACCTCAGTAAACAGTGACGGGCACACGCCATGTATCTCGGCGTGATGGTGTATGTATGGGTGGTTTGGTATATTTATGGTGTATGTTCAAAAACGATCACATTATGTGATCTGAATTAGCTTAAAATAGTGTAAAATAATGCTTGCTTATGGAATGTAATACGACAATTGGCTTTATTCTCTTTTTCTCTTCTATTTTTACACGTTTTTATAGCACAAGCCACCATTTTTACCGTGTTATTTACGATGAGAGCTTGACACTGGTCCGGACAAGAATGATGACGTCACATTTTTTAGATTGACGCGTGGCTCTCGCAAGCCCAGCCGGTTCCGAAAAATGGTTCCAATGGGAGGGGGAAATAATACGCCTTTATCGCTTAGGGCATGTCCATGTATTTTGAACGTCCGTGATTACAATTGTTTCCGGTTTTGCAAATTACACTTAAATTCAAATATCATATCCGAAGCAAGCATATCCGAATTCTAGAGTTCTTTCCACCGAAATTAGTTTTAATATTTTTTTATAACGATTCAGATATCATTCATAAAAAAATTATTCAGATAACAAAACAATTCTAAGCCTCATAAGCAAGGATTAGATATCACATTATTATCTTAATTCTCCAGTTATTGTAAAATACCTTTATCTGTATGGGCATATATTATGAATTGCGAACAAATTAATGTAACTTCTGAACTCCGTGAGAAATTCTGACGTTATAATATGGCCGAGCTGTACAACGGTCATTATGGACACCTACTACACCATAGGTTCTCAACGTGGGCGATAACGCCCCCTTGGGGGCGTTTCAGACCTTCAGGGGGGCGGTGGAAGACCAAGAGCAAATTGGGGGGCGTTTCAGACTTTCAGGGGGGCGGTAGAAGACCCAAAGAAACCCATCTTATCCCTTCAGTGCTCCAGATAGTTCGCCGGCAGGTCGTACGTCTTTTTCGCTGCGCGTCGTAATTTTAAAATTATTAAAATGATTTACAAGTTTATCCTAATTGATATTAACGAGGAAACTAGTATCTGAGAAGTGGTTCTCGAGAGAAGTCATCTCGAATATAGAGATCAAACACGCCCTTCATAAGCGTTGGAAAACTGGAGGCCTTCAGAGTGAATACGATCTGTTTAGTTCTTGCCGAGCGTTAGTTAGGCGCGAGTTTCGAGTGGTCTGTCGAGCCTACGTGTCTGAAATCGAGGAAAACATCACGCATGATCCCAAGATGTTTTGGCACTATATAAAATCCCTTCTAAAGGATGGTGGTCTTGAACACACTATGATGAAAGGTAATCAAGAATTTCGTGGCGTGAGTGTGACTAACGCATTTGCGGATCATTTTCAATCGGTCTACAATAAAGACCCTCCACTTCTAGACATAATAATACGGCCACATTTACTACCAGAGGAGCTTCAAATTTTGATTTCGATATTTTTACAGAATCTGACCTTATGAGTGCCATAAGTCTCATGAAGAACTCACCCTCTATCGGACCAGACTTCGTTCCCATATTTTTTATTAAAGGGTGCACCGAGTTCCCAAAAACACCATTATAATATGTCTTCCACTTTTTCTGAAGTATGGAAAGCTTCCAAAAATATGTCCTATTTTTAAGAAAGGTTCGAAAAAGTTAATCGAAAATTATAGACCAGTTGCCATACTATCAGCTCCTGCAAACAGCTAAACTATTTCAACAATTAATTCATAAATTCCTTATGCCTCAGATAGACGCATACATTATCCCCGAACAGCATAGTTTCAGAAAAGGAAGACCCACTGAAACCAATCTGATGGTTTTAACCGACTATGTTGCTAGGTCCCTAGATGGTGGATACCAAGTAGACTGTTCGTATAACGACTTCTCCAAAGACTTTGATACTGTGAATCATGATATCTTACTCTTAAAACTTGCCCAGTTGGATTTTTCCCTTCAGATTTTAAAGTTTTTAAAATTTACCTCAAGAACAGAAAGTAATTTGTCACACACGGAATCTTCCAATCTGCTGAATTTCTTGTTTTTTCTGGGGTTCCCTAAGGATCGATCCTAGGGCCTCTTCTCTTTTCTATCTTCATTAATGACATTGCTGGAGTCCCCCGTTTTTCTCGCTTTTTGCTGTTTGCTGACGATCTAAAATTATTTCTTCTAATAAGAAATATTGAAGACTGCAAGCGCCTTCAAGCTGATGTCGATAACATTTCAGAATGGAGTCAACGAAACCAGCTTCATTTCAATGTCTTGAAATGCGTAGTTCTGACTTTTACCAGAGCATACCAATCTCACCTACCACAGGTACACTATGCTCGGTCATAATCTCAAACGAGTTTCAAATATAAAGGATCTTGGTATTATGTATGAAAGTAAGCTTTATTAGTAATTTCGTCCTCATATAACCGTCAGAGTTTTTCGTATTTTTTAAAGTAAGCTTTATTAGTAATTTCGTCCCCATATAACCTTCAGAGTTTTTCGCGATACCTGTGCTCTGAAGATTTTATACTTCTCCCTAGTCCGCAATAGGTTGGAGAGTGGTTCGTTTATATAGAATCCTCGCAAGGTGGGATGATCCCTTATGTTTGAAAGGGTTCGAAAAAAGTTTCTAAGATTTCTCTACGTGAGGGAGTACGACCACTATCTATGGCTCTACCTGACGAACTTTCTTCTGGGCATGCTGGGACTTCACTCCCTGCAACTCAGAAGAGAGGGGTATGCCGCCACACACTTATTCAGACTGCTGCGAGGCTATATAGAGAACTCAGCCATTTTGGAGCGCGTGAGTCTCTATGTTCCAGATGACTAACTTAGACAGCGTCATCATAGATTATTCGATCTTCCTGCCTGTAGGACTATTTTGCCAATGGTTCTCCCGGCAGGGAGGAGTATGTTACTTCTGAGCCGAATCTCCTCCGAGATCGATATATTTGGCGTCAGTGAGGAGAGATTCAAAAGGGAAATTCTTTTGATTCTTGAAAGAGTCTCTCCACATTGACGAAATCTTCACCACCGCCTGAATTTTATTTTAAATTGCCATATTTCTTGCCTTATTTCTTATATATAATAAACTCAAATTTGTAATGGTGTAAGAAATTAATAAAAAATATTATTATCGTATCCCATTTCGCCCTATCCCATTATTAAAAGAAATAATTTTAGATCGTCAGCGAACAGCAAAAAGCGATTAAAACGGATGACTCCAGCAATGTCTTTCAATTTTTTTTAAATTGTCATATATCTTGAAATTTATTTTATGTATATACCCCCCTCCCTCCCCCCCTCCCTCCCCCCACTCCTCCCCTCCTCCCTCCCCCCACTCCTCCCCTCCCTCCACCACCGTAGTGGTAAATATAATCGTGACGACAATTGCTGTTTCAGATTCACGAGTTGGGGGGCGCTAGAAAAATTAATATTCTCAAAGTGGGCGGTGGGCAAAAAAAGGTTGAGAATCTATGTACTACACAATTTAATTTTACTTTTTAAAAAGTAGGCAGGGACGTTTAACCTATGTACAGAATTAAATCTCTTGGGATTACGATATTATAAATAACGGTACTTGACTACTTCCCCAATAACATTTTCACAGATCAGAGCTTTATGAATTATGAACATTACTTTGGGTACTATTAAGTTATAAATGCGGACTGGAAAATAAGTGTGGAGGTTACAACAAAGTTATTTTTCTCCGCTGAGGGAACGGTTATTTTTTTATAATGAGCAAAAGTATTGTAAAAAATATACCTTCTAGCGATTTTATTGCTTTTTTTTAAAAACAACCCGGTTTTATTAAGACGTTAGGTTAAATTAATATTTTGAAATGGTGAATATATATTTATTTATATTTTGAACGCATACCGGCCTTTACAGACATCTGATAAACATAAAAAAAATTATGGAACAGTTGAATATAAGAAAAATTTTCTATTGAAATAACTCGAATATATATGTAAAACCGATGCAGAAGAAAGAAAACAAACATTAGTTATTCTTGTTGCCTTCTTGTAACTACGTGTTCCACGCAGTTGAACACATATTATACTATTTCTGCGAAATTATTACCAACCGCTCACTCTAGGTACAATCGAGATCTAAATTACTGAAAGAAATAATTTATAATATATTCGTTTAATTTGTTTATTTTTTTATAGGGAAGGTCTTTAGTTTGACTGTTCAAAAATGTTTTAAAAACAATAATAATTCTTGAAACATTCAACATAAGTTGTATATATAAACTATTCATTCATATTCCTGTTCTAAGCATTGATTATAATTACCCATGCCAATTGAGAATAAAGTCAACTCAACACCTCTTTGAAAAGTCATTAAAAGCTATGAAAAAACTCATTTTAAAATAGCCCCTAACCCTAACCTAAAATAACTTATTTTATCCTTTTTTATGTTTTCTTTATTTTTTTAT
The DNA here is from genome assembly GCA_917563855.2 of Limnephilus lunatus. Lineage (NCBI taxonomy): Eukaryota > Metazoa > Arthropoda > Insecta > Trichoptera > Limnephilidae > Limnephilus > Limnephilus lunatus. The sequence continues at coordinate 9,427,170 of OU830602.1, read as the reverse complement.
AATCACCTTTAATGACTTTTCTGAGGTGGTTCTGAGTTTGTTTCATTCTGAGTTGGCCGGTCACCAAATAATTTATTTTTTTTACTTGAGCTCCACACAGGAGGCCTTGGAGGTTTTTTGAAGGAAAGGAAGGGGAGGCGAGTTCTGGGAAAGAAAGGGGTTTAAGGGGTGGGTAGGAATCTGGGATTCAGTGTGTACTCGTCATCCGCCTTCAGGCCTAGACAAACCTCACCCCATGAACCCGGGCACCCCTGCTAAATCACCAAACGTAGTGAACCACTTGGGGTGACCTATGGCAGAGGTGTTGGTTATCCAATAAAGGTTCCTGGGATGAAAACGAAACAGAGAGAAGATACTGGAATGATAACATCACGTACGACCTCTCTCTAGGACTACTATAATATTATTTTATGATATATCACACACATAGATTCCTTTGTAAACCAAAGTTAATAAATTCACACTCATTATAAGAATATATGTTTTTTAGAAGAATATAAAATATTCATTTTTATTAAATGAGTAAAACCTCAAATTGTGATATTTAATCACTGAAGACAACATTAGCGACTCTCAATCGAAAATTTTAAACATAAAAAGATATAGTCATTTATAGGAATTCCTAGATGCGACCGCATCGGTTTTGAGATTTTTCTGTTTCAATTTTTCGATTTAGAGTTTCTAACATTGTCCTCTGTGATTAAATAAAATATTCAGATTATTAAGAATATTAAAAAAAGAGCACGTTCTGCTCCACATTGAGAATATAAAACAAAACAAAAATCTCCTCAAAGAGAACATATTAAAAAGTGAACAAATTCTCCCATTCTATAAAAGGATTTTCTTTTAAATAAAGTTTAAAAACACGTATCACATTTATGGCACTGTAATATTTTTATAATATCCAAAGATTGGCATGATATAAACATGACAGGCATATAAAAATCAGTGACTCGGCACCGAAGAGCAGTTTATTTTTAATATTATTATCACGATAACGGGGGATGATACTAACTGAAAATATATTTCTTGAAAAATGCGCGGAATATTATTGAGATTGGATAAAATACATGAAATATATACGCTACAGCCTGAATATAAAACTCATATTAAGAGGGTATAACCCGAGAAAATCAGATATATGTCATTTTTAAATTAGATTTTTCAGACTCTTTTCCACAAAAAAAATTATAAACTGATTTGGATTTTATCTAGTAAACGTATGTTTTAAATTTTGAGAAAAAATGATAATTTTTAGTATAATAAGGTTATATCGTAGGTCGTTGGCAGATTTGTTAAATTTTCAAAAAAGATTTTGTATTATTCAACACCCATTTCAAATCATATAATCATGAAATAAAATAAATCAATACATTATCTGGGAAACGCGTGTTACAGAATTTTAATTTTAGTTTAGATAAAATCATTAAAAAATATATACGTACATGTGTTTCTTGACGAAAATTGGTCCGTTTGTGTATTAATTTGCGCACTTACAAACTAATATATTTCAGATTTTTTTACATTATTATTTTGCTAAGACATTACTGAAAAATGATAAATACTTATGATCAAAAATAATTACAGAAAGTACATAATTTTAATAGTTTGATCATCACGCCGTTCAGCATTTTTGGACGTAGGTAAAAATTAAATCAAATTTGGGATGAAATAAATCGATATTGAGTTATAATTTTAAAAAGCTGGTACTGAGAATAATTACTCTTTTTCATTGGAACCGCCCTGTACGATCGTAAGAACATCTTTCGACGAAATGTGGATTTCGGCCGCTGGCCGATTAAACGCCCTTAACAAAGGATCATACGAACGCTAAAGCCAATTTTTAAATTTTTTTAGTACAAGGATTTGAAGCTCTAGTAAGTCTAGTTTGTAGATACTATAATGTAATAAACGAAGGTCAGTCAAAAACTAATGCCTCCTATTTTTTTACTTAAATAAAGTTAGTTAAGTGAAAAAATTGAATTTGGCACTATTCCTAAACCTTCTTCTACAATCTACGCAGTAGGTAGAAACTTTCTGTTCTGCAGTCGCTTGCAAAATGGCCGACATCGAAGTTCGTATTGGATAGCGTTCTGTGATTGAATTCTTGAATGCAGAAGGTGAAACGCCTTGTCGCTTTCACGAAAGGTTGAAAAATGTGTACGGAGATGCAACGGCGGATGTCAGCAATGATAGATGATGGGTTCTTTGCGGTATAGCGTAGTTGAAATACAAACAGCGTTGGCTGACGAAAAGCAGAGCTTGTGAAAAGCGGAAACAGTGCTATCACACAGAGGGTGTGATTACAGTTGATTTCTTGGAGTAGAGATGCACAATTAATTCTGTCCAAAACGTCACAACCCTTAAATACATAGCTTAAAGCAGTCTTCAGCGAGTTCGCTCAAAAAAGCTCTTGCAGATGTATTACATTTGCATGACAATGCAAGACCACAGTCGTCACACCAGAAGAGATTGTGAAAATTGGATAGGTAGTCTTGCTTCATCCTTCATATAGCCCAGCCATCAGATTTCCATCTGTTCGGGCTGCTAAAAGAAGCTCATCGTGGGATTCACTTTGAAGATGAGGAGGCCATTAAAACATCCATAAGTAAATGGCTTAGGAAGCAGGAAAGCAGCTTTTTAACCACACTGTGATACACGCCCTTATTAAGAGATGGACCAAAACTGTGGAAATGGACGGAGATTATATGTAAAAGAGAAAAATTAATCAGTAGTGTGGTTTTAGACCTACGTATTTGCATTTTAATTTCTTGACGGTTAAAAGGAGAAAATAGAGGAGGCAATAGTTTTTGACTGACCCTTGTATTTTTAACTTCTAATATTTCTTGTGGAGATGCCCTTTCCAGTTTATTTTTTACTCGAGTAAAGAGGGTTCTGGGCGTTCTGACGGTAATTTTTAATTTGGCTTTCCATCTATGGTGAGGAACATTGTTTGATCCAATAATAAAAACCGATTCCGAAAGAAATGTGTCGATATTCTGACAAAACCGGGTAGTAGCTTCAAGTGCACACACACGTGGAGATATAGTTCGAAAGCACTTTCGATGTAACAATCGGAACCAAAAATTTAAATCAATCAAAAAACAGCCTCTTTTGTTGAGTAGTTATAATCCTTGGCTACGAATCCGGAAGTCACCTACCTTCCTCTTTCCCATCTCCTTCCTCTCCTCAATAATTTCAATTCAGCCTTACAACATACCCCAATCGGAGATGTCGTAGAATCACTGACCCAAGCGGTTGCGAGAAGTTGGGGTTCTTGTGCGGTTCTCACACAAAATTAAAAATATTTGAATGGGAAATTCTTTCAAATTACAAACCAAATGTTTCCTATAATTGAACACCATAACAAGGGCATGTGCCTACCATAGTGGTCAAAAAATTCACAAATTATGTGACCTACCATCAAAGCAATGAATAAAGAAAAAATTTAAAAAAAGTTTATTATCTCTTCTGCATTGCTAAATTATATAAATTTTAATCTTGTAAGAAGCACGTAGCTTCATTTAAAAAAAGAATTCTACCCAGTCAAACAGAATTAGAAATATCTATTAAAAAATCAACCCTCCCGGATTGCCCGAGGTTATTTAAAAAAATGCGATTCTTTTTAATAATGGTTGAAAGACATTTTTGGGACCTCTTTGTGATTTATATCCAAGGGTTCATTAGGTTTCCGCTAAGAGATTTATCAAAATTATTATATTTTATTTTAATACGAGCCGAATCAAGCGAACCGCTTTCATAATTGTTTGATAAATTACTTATTTAGGTTCCATTCTCGCACAGAAAAAATGTATTTAAAAAGTTATATGCTTATCTCATAAATTTTCGCTTTGAATGGAATAATATAATCATTAAATAATATTATAATAATTTATGATATTCGTAAGTTGGGGTTTCGCATTTTCACACTGTGGTTTTTTTTGAAGTGAAAACTTCTTTATCACCGTTGTGATTTGAAACTCTGTGAAACGAAAAATAGCGACACCAAAAAGAGACAAACACAATACATCTATAGGATTTAGCCTGCGAGAGAATGAGATAGTATAATCGGTCTCCGCTTTATGCAAAGCTTCGTAGCATCCCCACTGTTGTCTACTATAGTTTTCTGAAGGTTACACTTCTACCGTGTATGAACTGCACGCATTTTTGAAGTAAAACTTCTTTGCGAACGCTTGATTTGGGGAGTAAGCTGGTGAATGCGTGACGAGAACGATACGAAAAGTGTGGTCAGGCGAGGCGAACGGAAGTTGACAGGGAGATACAAGTTAGTGAAGATAGAAAGAGAGAGAGTTACGTTTCGTATATTACTGCAGGGGCAAGAGAGGTGCGAGCACCTCTTTCTCTCATAGTTCATTCATCATTACGTTTCGTATATCTAAGACACAGTGCAGGCCAATTGTCTGTATCACACTGTAGGAGCAAGAGAGAGCAGTGCGCGAACACATTTTCTTTCTCTCTTTCTTTTATAAGTTAGTGAAGTTTTACTTCAGTCATATAGTCTAAGCACACTCGTTATTTTTTAAATTTCGTTATTCATTGCTTTGGTAATTACATCATTTGAGGATTTTTGACCACCATGATCGGCACATCGAATAAATCGGCTCGGCTCGATCAAATATTATAATCAATCGTGAATTGCGAAGTAAATTATGTTTTACGTAAACATTATTTACAAGTTTAAATACCTATTATATAATTACATGTTTATAAGGTGAGACACGGTTTAAAATAATTAAAATATGTTAATTGAGGGACACAAAAGAAAAACCGCCACTATCTATACATACTTCGTTCATTTTGTTCTAGTGATTGATTAATACCTAATCTATATCTCACTCGCTACACCATACAACCTTCAAACCAAAGTAAAAACGCGTCTAAGCCTTAAAAACAGTGGTCAAATGCAAAACCGCCACTCTTCAACTTTTGTTCAGTTTCAAAAGCGTCATTCTCGAAATGCACCAATCACTAGCCAGGAAACATATAAATACTTCGTAAATGCAATACGGCCGCCGCGCCGTGCTGGAACAAAAAATATTCAGGTGCAATAACGTCACCAAGCTGAGTGCAAAATCTCCAATATTATACATTTTTGAAGTGAAACTTCGGAAAAAATTCGGTTTAGTGGCGAAATTCCTAAAAAATCAAACTAATTATTTTTATACTAACTATGGGCCAGGGAATCCGAATCTGAAAGAATTAGGCGGCGGCAAGCAATATTAACTGAATTACACGACTTTTAAATTTTCAATACACACATACGAAAACAGCCATTTTAAAAGCATTTTGACACATGAAAACCATAGAAACCATAGAAAAACAACAATTTAAGTGTGGCCATTAAACAATAATATCATCGAACATACCTTATAAATCAAACACATCTTCGTCGTCCGTCGTATCTCTGTCAAACTCTAATGTCTCCAAAGGTTCTCCCAGTTTTCAAGTAGTTTAGCGGCTACGCAAGGTTTGTGTCACATGGTTTGCGCCCCTTTATACCGCCTGCTCGCGTCAATTTAAAAAAACATCCCAGTTTTCAAGTAGTTTAGCGGCTACGCTAGGTTTAGGTAGCATGGTTTGTGATACAAAAGTGAGTAAAATTTATAAAAAGTAAGTACTTAAATTATAAACATGTTATTTTACGTTATTGATATTACTGCTTAATGGCAACACTTAATTTTATGTGGTGTAACATCTTTATTCTTTTTCTATGTTTTCTTGCGACTTCGATAGTGTCAAAGTGCTTCCAAAATGTCTTCTTTTTGTGTCTATTTATAGCAAATTTTAAAGTCGTATAATTCATTTAATATTGCTTGCCGCCGCCTAATTCTTTCAGATTCGGATTCCCCGGCCCAAAGTTAGTATAAAAATAACTAGTTTGTATTTTTAGGAATTTCGCCACTAAACCGAACTTTAGCCGAAACTTCTTTAGCCCCGTTAGTGATTTTAAATTAGGATGAAACGGAAACGCGTCACCAAAATTTATTATATGACGGGTCCTCGGTTCTAATATAATGCGGTAAATTCACAACTCCGCACGATATAGCCCGTAGCAAATCTCAGCGGCCAGAGAAATCCAGCGAACGGAGGTTCAAATCCTACGAAATCCAAAAAAAATAAACACTTTTATTTTCGTAAATCAATATTTAATCTACAAACCACTTTAAAATAAACGGGCAAAAGGAAAGAAAGCGACATCTAGCGACTTTCTAGTTTCACCTCTACCGCGTGCGAATTACACTATGATTTTTTTTAGAGCAGAAACAAATCTAAAAATGATTGATTTGAAAATTGAATTTGAAATGGTGTCAGTTTTGCTTTTATACCCTTCAATAAAATGTTGAGGTTGAGTATTTTAAAAAATTGTAAATTATGGTAAATCGTGGTGAAATAAAGTTAAAAATGTACAAAATGTTTAAATATGATTATATTATAGTCAAGGACAGTAATTGTAAAATTGTGAAATTCGCTTAAATTTGGTTCAGATTTGATGACATCAGGAAAAATGTTATTTCATATTGAAACATGTTGAATATTGAATTAAATAATATTGAATTATGTATCTGTATTGAGAATTTTTTTATAATTGTACATCCATTTTACCATCTATCTGCATGAGCTGTTTTGTATTTGTCTATTTGAACATTTTTTTTTCCATTTGGACAATTGTAAAATTTGACTTTAAATTCGAGTTCAGTTCCTCCCTACAATCCCTAAACCGATTGCAAACCAATAAGTCTTTAACTTGTGTAGCACTACCGTAGAATAAAGATGAATCATCGATATATCAACTCTAGATATGGCGTGTCTTACAAATTCGATCGACAAATCGGCCACCAATGAGTAACTTTATAACCAAACTCTCCATCTGATTCCATCGCCTCGCTTCGAAAGCATAATATCGAGGAACAAATAAAAGATAAAAAGCAATGCTACTTGCAATCTTCTGACTGCAAAATAATGCATTTTATTTTTGATAAATGTTTTCGTTATCCAATGTTTGGAACCAATAAGAACACAATGTTCAGACCTTGTTGGTCGATAAAAAGAATGCAAGAAATGCCATGTCTTACATTTCCAATGCAAAACTGTTTTTCACCATGATTATGAAAATTAAATCATTTCATTTTTTATGTGAAAACTTCTTTAGTACCATTGTGATTTGAACTTCTATGAAACGAAAACTACCCACACTAAAAAGAGACCAACACATACATCAATAGAGAATCACTTCTAACGCGTGTAAACTGCACACTCTGATTTTTTTATTAGCTCCACAAAGGAGGTTCTGAGGAAAATGATTTCCATCAGGGCCTGTTTCATCTCCGGGGATGCTGTGTGGAGGGTCTTTTTAAGGAAATGAGAGGAAGTTCTGGGAAGGAAAATGTATGAGTGGTGGGTAAGAATTTGGGGTCAGCGTATCCAGGAGTGACAGATGTATGAATTCATCCCTCCCACTCAAAAACTTTCTTCAACCAGCCTCTCTCGATCGGGCCCGCCCCGCAGTAAGTGGGCAGACGCATTCGCCGTCAAGACCCGAACAAACCTCACCCCATTAACTCGGGTACCCCTTCTAAGTCACCAAATGTAGCTAACCACTTGGGGAGACCTTTGGCAGAGGTTTCGGTTATCCAATAAATATTTTCCGGGGCAACGGTACACATAGCCGACTCCCAAATACTTTAAAAGTTTTCCATCAGGGCCTGTGCCATCTTAGGGGCAAGTGGGCAGACGCATCCGCCGTCAAGACCCGAACAAACCTCACCCCATGAACCCGGGCACCAAACGTAGCGAATCACTTGGGGAGACTTTTGGCAGAGGGGTTGGTAATCCAATAAATAGATCCCGGGGCAACGGTAAACATACCCGCCTCCCATATACTTTAGAAGGGCCTGTGCCAGTTAGGGGATGTTAGGTGGAGGGTCTTTTTAAGGAAAGAAGTAAGAAGAAGTTTTGGGAAAGAAAAAGGTATGAGGGGTGTGTGGGAATCTGTGGGTCAGTGCGTTCAGGAATGATGGATGTTTGAATCCATCATACCCACAGCGGTTAAAGGCGATGGTCCGGTTGAAAACCGCTGCCAAGCCCCGAACAAACCTCACCTCATGAACCCAACAAGTCAGTGGCCATATTTTGTTTCCATTAAAATTTGTATGGAAGGCACTTCTAGTATTTTTCTTTATTCTATGATCACAAATACACACCGCATCAATTGTACTTTTTTAAAAAAAAAATTAGATTGAAGAATGATAATTGTATTTTTGTGCACAAAAATATTAATTAAATTAAACCAAAACACAATCTACATTAAGTTTCCTCTTCTCGTGCTACCGAGTTGATATTAAAAAAACGGTTTCCTGCAGAAAAGTGGGTTGCGGTGAAATTACCGCAGCATAAAATAGCATGGATTTTTCGCTAGAAAGCATAATATTTGTCGGTATAAGTGGGGAAAATGCAGAGTGCAGCGTTCTAAGCTTTTTGCTGTAATGGAATTCCCACTACAGCTTTGCGGGCAGCTAAGCTTTGCTAAGTGATGGCCAACTATTGGTCATATTCATTTTTTGTTCAAGTTTTTTTAATCAGCTTAACTAGTTTTTTTTTTCATTTATATCGATTAGAAGTTAATAAAACTACAAAAAATTCGAAAATTTCAATATATTGGACATGTGAATTGGAAACATGGAATTGGACACATGAGACATCCAGAGAAGTGTGAGATTTTGCATAATGCAGGGAAAGATTGCCGGAAGACGGGGCCCTGGAAGAAGGAGAACATCATGGCTTTTTTAAGGTTTATCCACCACTTACCCGTCCTGGTATAAGTAACAGATGGGTACTCCTTGAAGGCTCTCGAAAGATTCTAATTTTAAACGAAGCTACATTTATTTATTTTGAACGATTCAAGACCTCCAGAGTCCCTGCATATGTTGTTAGTAAGCAAGTGCATATGAACATCATGGCTGAAAACCCTGAGACAGTGGTTTGACCAGTCTACTGTAGAGCTGTTCCGGGCCGCAGTAAACAAAGTCCGCATGGCCAACATGATAGCCAACGTCCGTTGAACGGACAGGGCACAAGAAGAAGAAGAAACTATTTTTATGGTTATGTTTGTTTCTAGGAAAAACGGTGCTGCGGGACGGTCTTGCGCAATACCTGCTGTTAATTTTTTTAAATAGGTTTTTTTACATTTACTCCACACAGGAGGCCCTGAAAAACCTAATTTCCCTCAGTTCCTATTTCATCTTGGAAGACGCTGTGTGGAGGGTCTTTTTGAGGAGAGAAAGGAGCGGTCATGGGTCTTGAGCTGTTAAACACAAATGCCTACCCTGGACGTACGATGGGCGCGTGTTTGGCATGTTTACCGACTATGCACTATCAATGGCGCTATTTCCTCGGAGCATCTTGCATTGTAATACCGGTAGAAAAACAGAGATTGTTCTTGATATCAGTAGATCGTTCTTGAGTTCAACAACTCGGCTGTGGAACGATTTGCCGGCCTCTGTGTTTCCTCCCTCCTACAACATGGGTCTCTTCAAGACCCATGTTCCCTCCTTCCTTTCATCAAAAAGACCGTCCACACAGCATCTCAGATGACATAGGCCCTCAGGGAAATTATTTTCCTTAGGGCCTCCTGTGTGGAGTTAATGTAAAAGAAAAAGAACAGGCACAGCATTCACATCTGACGCCTGTGCTCTAAAGATTGGTATCAAACGGACCGCCCGTTTCTGCACAGAGTGTGCTATTTTGGGGCTCCAGACCTGGGGTGACTGCCATATTCTATGATTTTTACAGGATTAACCTGCGCCAAAGCGACCGGTTCTCACGCGGCATAATATTATTTCGATAACTTATGAATGTTAGTAGACTGATTATATTAATGTATTTATGAACATCACAAAACACCATTAAGGCGATGCACTTCTAAGTAATGCAAAATCATGTAACTTTGGTTTGAAAATTATATCGCTTAGAAATATTTTAGATGCATTAATTAAATTCTGCGAAGAGAACACATATTTGGGTTGATTAAAAAATTTTAACAATTCATCAAATATTTGAAATTAATTTTCAAGTTTTGTGTAAGTTAATTTCAAGTTCTGTTTTTATCTCATTATAGGCCAATTGCTTAATAAAACTGACACTATGCTTCACCTTAAGACGACAATATACCCTAAAATATATTCAGAATCTTAACGACGTAAGTAAATAAGCCATGTATTGCACGGACCTACTGTCGAATTTGCCCTATCAAAGAAAAGAAAAAGAAGACAAATAATGTGGGAGTCTTAACGCCGTAAGTGAAGAAATCGTGTAATCAAATATGCGCCCGCTGCTCGGCATATTGGACGAACGTACGGTGGAACTCACCCTAGCAGGCCTGGAGATTAGACCTTTCCGCCGCGTTCATTTTAATTAATTCTGAAGAACGTGTTACAAATATTTAAAAAGTGTCCCCATGTCGCACTCCCGAAGTTATTAATTCATTGTCTAGAAAAATGAAATCTGGTGCTTACCGCAAACTTTATAGTTGAAAAACGGGTTATAAAGTTTTAAAATCGTTGTGCGTAAAATATATTAATGGTAAGGTATTGTTTTTATTAATCTTAAATACAAATAACTTACATCCCCAGGACAAGATGTGAATAAAAAAAAGTTAATTTAGTTACAAATTCGCCGGAAATGATTAAAATGTCAGTTTTGAGCAAACAAAAATTATTAGGATTGTGTACCGCCTTAAGGCAGTGTGTAGGAAAACTGACAAAAAAAAATTGAAGTGCATTGCACCACTTGTAGATTAGCTGAGAAGTTTTTCGTTACAATGGTTGCCGATTAATGTTATGAGATCCCTTCCTTCTGTACATGCATCTAGGGATGTAGGTACATACAACTTGCACGTAGAACCAGTAAATCCCTTCAGGATATTTGAACTCCACAAGGCTCTGTACACATAATCCTGGTCAAAGCAAGAAAGCCTTCGATCGCTTTTGCAGACCACGAGATTAAACTCTTTCACAGAGCGACCATACGACAGAATAGGTTAGAAGATCTTGTGTAACTTGCACCCTATTCCTTCTAGATATTTTGGTGATATACGTTCCATAATATGTTTTTAACCATGTGATAAACTAAGTATCGAAACTACAATACCAATAGAAAACACCATGTCTACCTTGGTACCCTCTTTACATTGGTACATCCTCGTTGCATCTTTCACATTCATACATTGGAACTGATTTTTTCAAGAATTCAGCGGAACGAGAAAGTACCTACCTACCTCTAATATTTTTTTAAAATTACCAGAAAATTGTTTGAAATTTGTATTTATTTTGTACAAATATTTTTCAGGTGCTTGATGGATGTCTTAATTACTATAAAATTCTGAGGGTAAATAAATGTTATTTTTTATTTTGAAAGGCAATGATCCTTAGGCAAACATATTTTTTATAAATAACAACTTTCAGATTCACAAGTCGTGCAATTGTAATTTTTAAAGGTTGTCATACCAGGTTTTCAAACATAGACTCCGGGTCTGTCTGTGAGTGATTGTAACTATGATACATGAACTCGGATATGTTCTAAATAAGAATGTAAGTTTAATTTTCTAAATTGAAACTGATTGCATCAAGAATTCAGACAAGCGACAGTGTACCTACATATCTATAATTACTTATCAATAAATTATTTCTAAAGTAGATTTCTTTTGTTCAAACGTTTGACAGGTGCTTGATACTTGATAAATGTCTTAATTTTCATGTTTTATATAAAATTAGAAAGATAAATATCTTATCGTGATTAATTATTGGTTTATTACTCCTTGCTACTTCATTCTTTAACCAACGTTTCGGACAGCATTACGATTATGATGAACACTTTAAGGCTGTACGAAACGTTGGCTAGATAAGAAGGTATCGTTCGTTACACGACATAATAACCCAAAAATCAATCATGATAATACTTTTGGCCGTGAAAATCCCAAATCAAATCCGATAAATTTCTTGTTTTGAGAGGCAAATATTTTTTTAATAAATACTTTCAGCTTCACAAATCATACAATTTTAATAATTATTGGCACAGTCAACCTTTAAAACCAAGACGTTGAATAAAATCTATTTTTAGATTTAATATTGTCGGTTAATCTACAAATTAGGGTTCGCAAAATACCGACGTCCTTAATAGCGGTAAATTAACCTCAGAAAATCTTATACCGGTTTTCAATTCCTTGTGATAGAGGGGCATAGTTACCGGCTAAATTTAATTACCGTACTGGTTGGGTGAAATGATTTTCTTTTAGAATTCTCTGGCTACCTATAAGTCGAAATAGGAGTATTATCAGACTATTTAATCCTACATAGAATATCAGACGAGATTTTTTGAAGTGAAAATTCGAATGAAACGGAAATGATGCATTACAGTACTTACGAAGCGCCAAACTGCGCTCATTGGCCGCTTTGATTATGATGTCACTTTTCAAAGCTCCTATTGGTTGAGATTGTTTTGGTGAAGTTTCGCTTCTACCGCGTGTGAATTTTGAAGTGAAACTTCCTTAGCCCCGTTGTGATTTGAAATTCGGATTCGATTCATCACTAAAATTTATTATTTGGCGGGTTCTCGGTTCTAATATAATGTGGTAAATTCACGGCTCCGCGCGAGTCTGCGAAAGCGCCTGACTAATCTGAGCGGTCAGAAAGACATCCAGCGAACGGGGCTCGAATCCTACGAAAACCAAAAAAAAAAAAAAAAAAATATTTTTGTTAAATCAATATCCACTCTTCAAACCACTTTAAAATAAATAGGCAAAAGAAAATCAATCGACATCTATCGATTTTCTAGGCCAATTTCATCTTTGGGGATGCTGTGTGGAGGGTCTTTTCATATAAATGAAGGAGAGGAAGTTCTGAGAAGGACAAAGGTGTGAGGGGTGGGTAGGAATCTGGGGGTCAATGTATCTACGGCTGACGGAAGTATAAATCCATTCCTCCCACTGCGGTGTATGGCCATGGATCAAGAGTCTAGAGATGGAGTAGAGATCAAAAGTTTCGTATCGAATTTGATAAAAAAACGAGTGTGCTTTAGACCACACGACTGAAGTAAAACTTCACTAACAAAAGAAGGGAGAAAATGAGCGTGCGCACTGCTCTCTCTTGCTCCTACAGTGTGATACAAACAATAGGCCTGCACTTTGTCTTAGATATACGAAACGTTACTGGCTATGAGAGAAAGAGAGAAAGAAAATGTGTGCTCCCACCTCTCTCTCTTGCCCCTACAGTAATATGCGAAACGTAACTCTTTCTCTTTCTTTGTTCACTAACTTATATCTCCCTCTCAACTTCCAATCGCCTCGCCCGATCACACTTTTCGTAACTCTCTCGTCACGCATTCACCAGCTTACTCCTCAAGTCAAGCGTGCGTAAATGAGTTTTACTTTAAAAAAATTATAAGTCTTTGGAATTTTTTATTAGGTAATTATTTTTTCATAGGAGACAAAAAATGAGGTGAAAATAGCGTCTGTAATATAAACTTTTTTATGTTTTTTATGAAAAAATTTTATACTTCAAAAATTATATGCTGTGTTCGTTTTATAAAATTTTATCACCTTTAAAAACAGTTGTTAGTTTTTGGATACGTTCAGAAATATTTCATTTATTTGGATTTTACGCAAATTGAGAAGATATCTTTGAAACAAGAAACAACGTAGTCTGTTGACGAAATATCAATTTGGATTCGTCTCTTATTATTATTAAGCTTGCAGACTGAAGTAATCTTGCTATTTTAAGTGTTATTATTTCTAATTAATTAACGCAGTTAAAATAAATGAGCTTTTAAAGGCAATATAGGAAAGTTTGCAAAGCAATTATTTATGCTACGGTAAAAGCATTACTAAGCTGGGTACTCGAATATTAAAATCGATATTTAAAACCCATTGAGACACCATCTAAAGTGATCCGTCATTCTCAATATGTTAAAAATTGTTATTTTTTAATAATAATACCTTCCTCATAAAATTATTCAACTGTTCTTTTTTTAAATAAAACCCTTTTTCCCTTTAGTAATAATCGCGTTATAAATATTACGCTGCGCGTAAAGGTCAAAAGATTAAAAAAAACTTGACTTTTTACATCGGAATTTAAGTCGATTTAAACCTGGCTTAAAGAAGAAGTAACTATTCCAACGCTGAACCGGGAGGCGCCGGCGTGAAAGAATATTAAGATGAAGCCATACTAAATAATGCAAAATTATACAAAATCATACGTTTTTATTTTGAAAATTTGATCACTTAGAAGTATTATACATGCTTCCATTAAATACTGCGTGTAGAACATATCTTAGCCCTTAAAAATATAGGTCATTTTCAAAAGTCTTTTAATTTATTTATTTTTTTACATTAACTCCACACAGGAGGCCCTGAGGAAAACAATTTCCCTCAGGGCCTATGTCATCTTTGAGGATGCTGTGTGGAGGGTCTTTTTGAGGAAAGGAAGGAGTGAACATGTGTTACGAAGAGACCCATATTGTAGGAGGGAGGAAACACAGAGGCCGGTAAATCGTTCCACAGCCGAGCTGTTAAACTCAAGAACTAGTCGTAAAAACGACCCGTTCTCATGTGAATAATGTCAACCGTGTACAAATGTTGGGCGCGTGTTTGGCGTGTTTCCCGACTATGCACCGGTGCCGAGGGGATCAATGACGCTAGTTCCTCGGAGCATCTTCCATTGTAATACCCGTAGAACAAGGACAGCATTCCCACCTGACGCCTGTGCTCTAAAGATTGCAATCCGGCTGTTAAGATGGGAGAATCTATCAAACGGACCGCCCGTTTCTGCACAGAGTCAAGGATTTTTTTTTAGGTATTTTGGAGCTCCAGACCAGAGATGGCTGCCAAATTAGACCGTGGGGCGCACTTGCGATTGGTACAGGGTTGGCAGTTGTGTGCTATTAAAGTATCTGCTGACCCTGTACAGTACGCCCAGTTTCTGAGAAGCTAATTTAACTCTGGTATCGATGGAGCCTCCATACCTGAGCTGGTCACTTAGAGTTAGACCAAGCATATCAATGGAGGTCCTGTTCGGAAGAATAAGCCTAGAAAAAAATAAATTACAAGGTTTATAAAAAACACTTTGAAGTCCAAACTCTCCTATTTATAAACTCTTTTCGGATATGGTTTTATTGTTTAATGTGGCAAATTTAGTTTCTTTTATGATAATCGCGAAAAATAAATTTTTTGCCCGAACCTCACAAAATAAAATATTATATGCATTTTCGCGTTGTTATTTTTGACATCACGGCGGCATACTACCGTATAGTCGAAGAATTTTGAATATCAAAGTGAACCTTATACCGTCCACCGAAGAACGACTGGCAGACACCCCTATTTTCTGTCACCACTCCTCCGGACGGAGCGGAGAATAGACGTGTTCGGCTCTGCGTCGCTTGTTTTCGTGAAATCAATTTTAAAATTCCGTTTTATGACAATAAACAATGCGTAAATAAGGAATTAATATTTTTTAAAGGCCTTTACGAAATCAACATGTAAAAAAAATTCTCAAATATCTTTTCCAACCTTTCCAAAAGCTTTTTCTCAATTATTTTTAAACTCCTCTCATAAAGGGGCGTGAATTCCGATTTCGAATTTTTCCTGTGCTTTTGGATCGCCTCAAGAATCTAATAAGTATAGATAATGTACCTTGGTCTAAATTCTGATCGAACAATTTTAATTTGGGTATTTTTATTTACTGGGTGTCAGAAAACTAGTAGTACGAAAGGGAAACTGATGAGCTAGTGACCTTTTTTTTCAGTTTGTACCTAAAAAACTTCAACTTCGGACTCTTAAACTTTATTCGAAAACGAAAAGACAAATCAAAACAAAATTAAATCCTGAAGTCAACTCCAAATGTGGTACAGATTCATGTTCGTACAATAATACCGGTTGAGTGGGCATAGCGCTTGGGTCCCACCCGGGCGTTGCGTGTTCGATTCCTCGGCTGGCTAAGTCCTCCATCACAACGCCAGCAACATTTTCGGCTTTCTTTGGTGGTAGTAGGAGATTTTCAAACATTGTTGGGTTATTCGTAACCCGGGAATATTTGTCTTTCTTTAAAAAATTTCAAAAATATATATATATATGCATATATATATAAAAATAATAAGATTTGAATGATTTGCGTAGTGCAGTTTTTGTGAAAAATCACTACAAGGGCGCTGTAAATATCTTCCTGAAAGTTGTGTTTGGCAGTGGAATCAGTCAACACTTTTACGGGTGTAAAATAATTTATTCACTTCTCTCAGCTGATTTGCAAAATTAGCATTTTCACATATTTTTATGCGAAAGATTTAACGTTGAAGAAATTGATAAGCAGTCCTTGATGCGTCTGGGCACGTGACAGCGATACGGAATTGACGGGCCCCGGCAGTTACACTTTACATAGAAAACGAAATCACAAATCAAAAAAAATTATATACAAAGTTGACTCCAAAAAATATGGCATAGATTCGTCGGTTTCCCGCTTGTCCCACGAGTTTACGTGCACCATGTATAACTTTTTAATGGAACTATGCAAATGCTTTGAACTCCAGGAATTACGTCAAACCGTTTTTCTTGTTCGGCTATGTAATGTAGAAAATTAAAATCATTGAATTCAGAATTTACAGAAGTTTCTCAATACTAAAATCATGTAAAATACACTTTTTGACGATTTAATTTCCGTATTCTATATTTAAGGTAAGAGTACACATTCCATTTTGCGAATTGAGAAGTAAGTAGCCACTCTTAAAATAAATTATTATTTATTTTTTATTATAAACTTTATTTATCAAGTTACATAGGTGATTGTGCTGTGCCTGTCTCACTAGGAATTCCTTTGTTGAGAGCAGACGTATTTTAGCATAAGTAGTTTAACATAAAAATTAGGAAAACAACAACAATGTTATTTACATTTAAAGTAAAAGTACAAGGACAATCAGTATCGTACCAATGGGAAAGCATGCATTAGTAGGTTCTAAAAATATTGTTAATGTATGATCTGTCTTTGCTAGTGATCGAAGACTTGGTATCTGATTTGTATTTTACATTATTAGTTTACATTATTAGCTGTATAATGGTCAGTGGAAGTGTATTATAAAGTTTTGTGGCAAAGTACCTGAAGTTTCTTTGACCAAACGTTGTTTTAGCGAAAGGGATAAGTAAGAGATTTTGCCCTTTGGTTCTCGTATCACGAACAGTTTGGATATTGTCAAAAACAGTTCTATGTTTGAATAGATAAGTTGCCTAATGTCCAAAACACCGATTCTCCTAAATATTTCATCCGAACTACTTGCGATCGGTAGTTTTAGAATAATTTTTATAATTAGTTTCTGGGCTTTAGAGATCGGATCAATAGCAGCAGCGTTTGCTCCTCCCCAGGCTATGATACCATACTCGATTAGAGATTGACACAGTGCATTGTAAATTGTTTTGAGTTGATTAAAGTTAAGAAAGTTACGAGTTTGTCTAAAAAAGTATATAGATTTTCTATGTTTATTTTCAAACTTATTTTGGAATTGCATCACATTATTAAAAACATCTGGATAAAAAGATACAAGCCATGAAATATTATTTTTCCCTATTTTTTTCATTTGGGAGGCGGGTATGGGTACCTCCGCTCCGGAAAAAATATTTGTTAGATAACCAACACCTTTGCCATAGGTCATCCCAAGGGATCGCCCTGGTGAAAGGCCGTCATTCAGAATCGAAATGTTGCTTTAAATGGCATGATCCGTGTTTGGTGACCAGATCTGAATGATCAACTTTCCCACCATCCGCTTCTCCGTCTCGTTCCCCTTCCCACCCCAAGAAAAAAAGGGAGATTCCAAAGTCCCACTGGCTCCGGGCAGTTGAAACTATTTTGCGGTATTCACATCAAAAATATGTAACACAAAAAAATTACAACGAAACCTTTAGTTGCAAGAGCAAATTTTCTCATCTGGCTGGAATAAATGAAATAATTAAAATAATAAAACCAGCTGTTTTCTTGGCAATACTTTTAATATTACGAAAGACAGCCTCGTGTTTTTTTTTTTAAAAGTGTGCAGCAGGATATGTTGAAAGAATGTCACCGGCTTGACCCTATTCTTTACAAGGTTTTATAATTTTAAATCTGGAAGCACATAGTTAATTTGGTAACCAAAGTTTAGTGGTGAGGTAGCTTGCGCTCACCGTGGTACGGTCGATTAATTTTGAAAGGAAAATTTGCATTATAAATATAATTTAGACGTCCGACGGCTTCGTCCAAGGTATGTTCAACCACCCGGTAGATTAAATTAGATGAAACTCCTCTGACGAAAAGAAAACTGAAAAAAAGGTGATGAAAATGATCGCCATTAGCGAAGATTAATTCTATCTTTGCTTGGTTCTGGAACCCATTTTGTTTTTTTATTATACGTAGTATTTAGAAATTTAATAGATATTTATAAGATCATTTCGTTCTAAAATGAATATACGAGTAGGTACGTTAATCCAACTAAGTATCACTAATTATTCAGACATCTCAGAAAAATCGAAATTTGAGTTAAGTACAGTTATTATGTAAAAAGTATTCCCTCTATCTGGTACAATACTCAGATTACTCTTAAACACTACCACATCAATTATAATGCAGAAAAACTTGCAGTGAAATAAATAAATTATTGTACCGGACCGTTATGCTTCCCGGTGTTATTTTATAGCATTTAACAATCAAACTATTCTTAGGTGGGCATTCAACGATATTAGGTCGATGTAGGTAGGTACTACAATGTAAACAAAAACAAAATAAAAAACAAACATTAGTACAAATAACAATTCAATTAAAACTTATTTAAATTAAACAAGTATTAAAAATAGCATTGTAATCGTAACTATAAACCAGTAAATATATTGTGTGATTAAAAAAAGACAAGTACTGCACAAGAATCCCAAATCTCCGATGTTAGTGGGATGGCATCCCCAATAATTAGGGTATTTCCCTCCACACAGCATCCCCATAGATGACACAGGCCCTTAAATTATTTTTTTTGCAGGGCCTCCTGGGAGATAATGTTAAAAAAATGTGTGGCCATTCACTAAATGGTGAAAATGGGTATTTCGTTGAAAATTGTTTCACATGATCAAGTTGTAGTAATCCGCTTCACTTGGCCAATCATGGCGTCGAACACTTCGTCGAACTTGTTTTTATTAATTTTATTACTCATCGAAATCCGGAGATTTTCCAAAGCATTTTAAATGTCCTATATATATATATCTTATTTTTGAAGATGTCGTAAAAACAAATGCTTTTTAAGAAATTAGATAAAATTACCTTTCAGATTTTTATACCTTAATATTTAAAAATTGCAATATTTGAATTTAAAACATGAAAAATGTTATTAAAAAATATTGATGTTGAATAAATTGGTAAAATTAAAATTTAAAAAAAAAACACAGATCTTTTCATTTGAGGAATTTGAAACAAAACGGTCACTATAATTTTTATCTAGTTAGAAATGAAAATTACAAAAAAATATTATAATAATTCCTCGCGTATAACAAAAAAAAATGACATTTTGAATTATTTTTTGTACAATATAAACGTTGATTTCTTAAATTTTGTATTTATTTACACATACCCAAGGCATTTTTGTTATTAATAAACAATACTTTCATAGAATTTTTTATATATTAAACCGGGAAAAGTCATTTAAAAATAAGGGGTTATAAATAACCTAACTTTTCTGTAAAACTTAATTCACAATTGACATTATTAAACGATTAAAACTAACGAAAAACAACTTAAATGAGAGTTATTATTTTTAATTGATAAACTAACGTTTAAACAAGATTTTTATGCATAGCACAAAGGGTAGATAACAAATATTATAATCAATAATTATCAGCCTGAAACACTCATTTAGATTGAGACGCCACCTAGCGGGAGATTTAGTATTAAAAATACCTCTCTCACAAAAATAAAGTTGGTTGTTTTCAGTTGGAAAAATGTAATAATGAGTAATTGTCGAATGAAACACTAGTATATATTGAATTATTTGGCGGGTATTAGATAAGCCGCCATAGCTCAGTGGTCAGAGCTGCTGACCGGCAATCAGATGGTCACGGGTTCAATTCCCGTTGGCGGCCAGTATCTTTTCTCGGAAGATTTTTTCAATCTAGATGAGTGTTTCAGGCTGATAATTATTGATTATAATATTTGTTATCTACCCTTTGTGCTATGCATAAAAATCTTGTTTAAACGTTAGTTTATCAATTAAAAATAATAATTAATATTAGACAAGCTAAAGTATTTCAGCAAAAAATGCAGACATAATCAGTCTCGACGCCACCTAGCGGGAGATTTAGTATTAAAAATACCTCTCTCACAAAAATAAAGTTGGTTGTTTTCAGTTGGAAAAATGTAATAATGAGTAATTGTCGAATGAAACACTAGTATATATTGAATTATTTGGCGGGTATTAGATAAGCCGCCAAAGCTCAGTGGTCAGAGCTGCTGACCGGCAATCAGATGGTCACGGGTTCAATTCCCGTTGGCGGCCAGTATCTTTTCTCGGAAGATTTTTTCAATCTAGATGAGTGTTTCAGGCTGATAATTATTGATTATAATATTTGTTATCTACCCTTTGTGCTATGCATAAAAATCTTGTTTAAACGTTAGTTTATCAATTAAAAATAATAATTAATATTAGACAAGCTAAAGTATTTCAGCAAAAAATGCAGACATAATCAGTCTCGACGCCACCTAGCGGGAGATTTAGTATTAAAAATACCTCTCTCACAAAAATAAAGTTGGTTGTTTTCAGTTGGAAAAATGTAATAATGAGTAATTGTCGAATGAAACACTAGTATATATTGAATTATTTGGCGGGTATTAGATAAGCCGCCAAAGCTCAGTGGTCAGAGCTGCTGACCGGCAATCAGATGGTCACGGGTTCAATTCCCGTTGGCGGCCAGTATCTTTTCTCGGAAGATTTTTTCAATCTAGATGAGTGTTTCAGGCTGATAATTATTGATTATAATATTTGTTAAATGAGAGTAATTTTTCTGAAGTATACTAATGCAATAGTGAATTAGTTATTGGAATAGAAACTTTGTACAAAAACATTATATGAATCGCACGTCAAATATCACAATTCAAAACTCTAATTTTGCAAAGCGTGAAATGTTTTTTTTTTAATTAATAAAGCTGAATATATTTTAGCCAGAACAACATTCAAATGAAATGGAGACAAGGGTCCAAGACTTTGTTTCCTTGAGTGAGGTTAAATGTAAGGGCAAACGTTGCTTCGGTGTATTCGTAGAAGAAAAGCACTATATTGTCATGAGTCATAAGTCATGACTCATACCTAACAGTTATAACCATTGTAAATTTGTCTTATTTTACTAATAGTATGTACGTATATATTTTTTTATATATATTATACTAGCTGACAGCTCATTTTCGACTTTTGACATTTAGTTTGTAAGAAAGAGGGGCAGCATTATAATGTTTAAGAACAAAAGCAAAACAATCAGCGCATTGACAGTTAACGTTTTTGAATTTTTGGAATACACTTATTCAATAATAATCCAAATTGTAACAACTGTCAAGTATGTATAGTACTGTCAATCTGATAGTGCTCCCTCTCTAAACACGAGAATTTCTCAATTAGGGAGGTATTGTTACCACCAATATTGTATATTATATGTATTTTGTTTAATTTTATATTATATGTATTGGTTAATAAAAAAAAAATTTAAAAAAAAATTAATTTATCATTATATTCCTGCAGTATTTTTCAATTTGGAAGGCGGGTCTGGGTACCGCCGCCCCGGGAACCATTTATTGGGTAACCAACACCTCTGGCAGATGCGTCTGCCTATCTGCTGCGTGGCGGGCCGGATCGAGAGACTAGTTGAGGACGGCCTTTTGCCAGCCAGACTCTCTCGACCTATCGCCTTGCACCGCAATTATAAGAATGGATTAATACGTCCGTCACTCCTGGTCACACTAACCCACAGATTCCTACCCACCCCTCAAACCTTTTTCCTTCCCAGAACTCCCTATCCTTCCCTTACTTAAAAAGAACCTCCACACGGCATCCCCCAAGACGACATAGGCCCTGAGGGAAATTATTTTCATCAGGGCCTCCTGTGCGGAGCTAATGTAAAAGAAAAGCTCTTTCAAATGAGAATTCGTTCCATACAAAATGTATGAGGAAAAGAATTTTCTTAATTATTTTTTTATCGTGCATTTTTCCGATGTTTTATATGTATTCTGTTATTGCTGGGCGGAGACAAATCCAACAAATCAAAGATCTTTAAAATCGGTCTAGCCGTTCTTGAGTTATAAATGGTGTAACTCCATGACAGTTGATCTACCGTACCGACAATTGCCCCCCCAGCGTACTTATATATTTATATATTCCACACAAGAGGCCCTGAGAAAAATAATATCCCTTAGGAAGCACGTCATGTTCGGGGATGCTGTATGGAGGGTCTTTTAAAGGGTAGGAAGGAGATGAAGTTCTGGGAAGGAAAAAGGTAATAGAGGTGAGTAGGAATCTAGGGTTCAGTGCGTCCAGGTCATCCGCCGCCAGAACCAGACAAACCTCACCTCATGAACCCGGGCACCCCTGATAAGTCGCCAAACGTAGCGAACCACTATGGCAGAGATGTTGGTTATCCAATAAATGGTTTCCGGCCGGTGGTACCCATTATCTATATCTTATCTGCATTGTTTAATTATATTAACTTGTAAAATTATCCTACCTCTTTTTATGAATATGTTGTCTTCTTTATTGAAATCTAAAATGATAAGATAATGATATTTATTGTCTAATTAATTTTAGAAAAGAAAATCGTTTTGGAAAAATTGTTAATATTTTTCTTGAATCAGCAAATTTCAAATAGTTAAAATATATTAGTTTTTCTCTCGTAAGTACAAGCATCTGCTTTATTATGAGGCATTATGGCAAACAATATTATTACATTGTAAAAAAATTGATAGAAAAAAAACATGTATACCTATATATTTTCACTCATAGACTACCGAAACTACTCGTAGTAGATATTTTTAACGTATAAACTCTTAATTTTCTTCATAAAAATATTTGTTTTCTAAATAAACTTTGGGAGTAGATTCTACGTACATGAAAGTATCTGAAAGTAAAAAACATGAATAACTTTTTTCTTAATTAAGTTATTTTTTCTCATGCGAAAATAATTTTCTTTAGAAGATTTTTTTCTATTCAAAACAATGAAACATTTTTTTTAAATTTCCGATAAAAAGTTATACATTATGTCTTAGGACGGATTAATACGCAAAATTTGAACAACTCATCAAATTTCAAAGTCAAAAATTTAAGTTCTTTCAAGTTCTGCTTTGAACTTTGAAATTTGACGAATTGTTCAAATTCTATTAAACAACTGGCCCTTAACTTTGCACACTCCTTCCTCACGCCACTGGCCATGCCAGAACATGCCATAGTTCCAAAATCTAAACAGAATTAGTTCTAAGATTCTGTTTAACTCAGCTCAAACTTCTGCTACCCTACAACATCATTACATTCATCTTTGTTAATTCAACCACAGGTTTGTTCTCGTGTAATTGCCTTGCATCTAATTATGTACACATGAGGCGTGTTGAAACAAAGGCAGCAATCTCCAATTATTTTCATTTTGAATAATATGCTAAAAATGTCTTTTTAGTTCTTTTGCCGTACCTACTATAAAAAATTAAGCATAATTTTTGTTATTTATTGTTTCCATTAGTTACACTCTGTTATATTTTATTGCGATTAAATGGTAAATTATTGTGTTATCTTCAATGAATAGATGGAGATTGCCGCTTTTGTTCTGTCTCTCTGATTGGCCCAAAGGGATATTGCCGTTTTTGTTCCGCACCCTGCAATACCCGAATGGAGTTTGCCGATTTTGTTTCAGAACTAAGTACATTTATTCAAAAATGTATGGTTAATTCGTCATTTTTGTGCAACGAACCCCTTGTAGCTGTCAATAATATTTTTGTTTCTCTATCCATCGCCATATCTAACTCATTTTTAAATTGCCGTCATTGTTTCAACACGCCTCATATGTACATAATAATAATAATAGCCTTTATTCAGACAGTAAATTACATTAAATTATTTAAAATAAACTTTATCATGCATCGACTCCCTGTCTGTATGTCACTAGTTGACAAAGCCTTTTCCAACTGTCAACATTTCTCTTTATCATTAGCTACTCTTGTCCATGTACCACCTGCTATGGCTCTGATGTCGTCAACCCACCGTCTAAATGGTTTACCTCGTTTTCTTTTCTTGTCACGTTTTCTTTTCAATTGATGACTAATTTTGACAATTTTTCACTTCCTCTAATTGTGTGGCCTGACCACTTTAGCTTTTTTATTATTTTTATGACATCTTTTGTTCTTGTTTGTTTCTTAACGGTTGCAATTTTTATTCTATCGGACCATAGACATACAAATAACTAGACGAGAACTTACAGATGAGGGGTAAAAACCAACTATGGCGGGGCGAAGAGAGGAAAGAGACTTGTGATTCGCCAATAAACCAATCTAACAGTATATAGGCACCTCGCACTATAATATCACTATTTAGTTCTTGATAGTAAAATCTGCTTTGAATGAATAGACCTTTTTATATGGGAGCGCGAATTGCATGCCGCGGTATGAACAGATGTGTAAAATCCAAATTCGCAAAGTAAGGTTCTTAGTATTTCCATAGTGGAATATTTTGTTGCCGTAGACACTTTTACAAATGTTTCATGATTTACTTAACCCAGTAAACAGCGGCTTTGTGTTTCGCGCCGCTATGTATCTCGATGTCTAAGTATGTGTTTCATAGACATACAGCGTCCGTGTGTAAAATGTACGATGAGAGCACGACACTGGTCCGGACACGCCCAGCCGGTTCCGAAAAATGGTTCCAATGGGAGGGGGAAATAACACGTTTTTTAACACGTAAGGGCATGTCCATATATTTTGTACGTCCGTGTATCGGACAGTCTTACTATCCCTATCATACTTCTTTCCAATGAGGTTTGACATGTTTCGAGCTATATATACTAGATCTAAATACGCTTTTACGTTACTAAGATAATTCAAAATTATGACAAAGTTTTGTTCAGCTGCAATTTATTCTGTGTATGTTAATTGATAAGAATTATTTTAACTTGCTTAGCCGTGTTTGGTAACCTGCTGTGAATATCTTCTATCTCATTTCCATTCCCACTACCTCTGTCTAACAACATATTATACTGATTAGTCCCATGGCTCAGAAAATATCACCAAATTCACATACAAAAAAGCATAAATTTTTCAAAAAACTTTACAAATTGGCCATCACTCCTTTGAAAACTCAATAAAAATTATGAAAAAAAACAACTAGGTTCAATCAGATGTGATTTTAGATTTTCGCTGCCAAAAGTACTCGTGTCTTCGTTATTTATTTTTGGGGTGCTTACAGTGGCCATCACACATCTGCCCTATGTACACTGTAACGCTGTCCGAAACGTTGGCTAAAGAAGGAGGTAGCGCAACACGACGTAACACCCCAAACATAAATACCTAACTAAAAAAACTAGGTTCAATAGTTACGCCAGGTTACGTTATTGGCTTTTTTTATGACTTTTCAAAGGTGTGTAATGCCACTTTGTTGAGTTATCATGAAACAAAATTTTGCATAATTGAATATAAAAATAAAGGTTTTAAGAATGGTTATCCTCATTTTAAATATATTTCTCTAAATAACTTTCTTTAAATATTTTAATAGCAGTTTATAGTTTAAGAATTTGCTTCAAAAGTATTTAAAATGGGGTAAATATTCAAAGAAATTACAATAATAAAATCTTGTGATAAAAATTCCGTCTAAAAATATTCAGCGGCAATATTATCGTCGTTCCCTGGGGACGTTTTCGCCGAAAAACTAACAAAATTAAAGTTGCCAACATCTTGAAAGAAATTTGTTTGCCTTTTCTCAAAATTCGACAATTATAAGACTTTGAACGGTACCTTCGCAGAAAGATGATTTTATTTTTATTTTCGAATATGATATTCTACCTCGGTTAAAGCATAACCAATGAGGAACTCCAGTGAAAAAGATTACAACTTCAAAAATATATATTCATGATTCATATAGATTAACAAACGCTGATTCTAAATAAATTAGTTTTATTGTATATTATTACTAGCTGATCCGACGAACTTCGTACCACCTCAGAATAAATAACTGCTGAAATAAATTCAGTTTTTTTATTAAGTTAAATATTACACAATGAAGCAATTATCGATGCGCAACTGTCTGTGTTTTTGTTTTTGTTTTTGTTAGTATCAGAGATGGCGTTGTAAACCGATTTATATTTATTTATGATTTTCTTACTTACGGGAATTTGGGAGGCGGGTACGGGTGCCACCGTCCCGGGAACCATTTATTCGATAACCAACACCTCTGCAATAGGTCACCCCAAGTTGTTCGCTACGTTGAGTGATTTAGCAGGGGTGCCCGGGTTCATGGGGTGACGTTTGTCCGGGTCTTGGCGGCGGATGCGTCTGCCCACCTGCTGCGTGGCGGGCCGGATCGAGAGAGACTGGTTGAGGTTGACCTTTCCAGCCGGACTCTCTTGACCCATTGCCTTTCACCGCAGTTGGAGCGATGGATTGGATGGATTCATACGTCCGTCACTCCCAGACACACTGACCCCCAGATTCCTACCCACCCCTCATACCTTTTTCCTTCCCAGGACTTCCTATCCTCCCCTTCCTTAAAAAGACCCTCCACACAAAAACCTCTAAGATGACATAAGTCCCGAGATCATTTTCTTTAGGGCCCCCCGTGCATTCATTTCTACATTTCATTTCAGAGATTTATTATAATTATTGTATTTTTCCTTTGGAAGGGTGCAGACATACGTTCACCGCTTGTCTCATTTTCGGCTATTGATATTTAGTGTGTAAGAAAGAGGGGCAGCATTACAAGATTAAAAATAAATGCAAAACAATTAGCGCATTGACATTTGACATTTTAAAATTTTTGGAATTCACGCACAGTTCAATATTACATTTCAAAATATGAGAAATCGTTCCATACAAAATATATGAGGAAAAGAATTTTCTTCATAACTTTCTTTTTCTTAAATTTTTGCGATGTTTTAATAGTTATTCTGTTATCCGGGGCGGAGACAAATCGAATTCTCGAGTTATAAATAGTGTAACTAGCCCTACTTTGTTTTATATATTAAGAAGATACGTAAAGTTTATAAATATCCATCATCATAAGTGAATAAAATTCCATTTACTTTAAACACCCCGCGTTGTTTGCCCGGAACATTTTATGTTTTGCTATCAAAAATTTGTAAATCATTAATATACAACAAAATGAATAACTAGTTTTAAAAGCAGATAAAAGACTCTTTCAGATTTTAATATGACAAACGGACATATACAATTACAAATATTCAAATTTGGTGGAATTTTTTTACGATCGTTCTGTCGCTTACCGATTGCTTTTTTTCTTGTAAATTGTAGAAATACCACTTTATAAGAAATTAAAAAAAAAAACAAATTTAAATACACAGACATTTATAAAGGTCATTCATTGCCAATTCTCTTTGTTTCATTTCGTATAAAAATAATTAATACAAAATTCATAAACATGTTAATTTAGATATATTTATTTATGTAACGTTTTAGTGCAAATACAAAATGAGGTGTTATATTTTTCCAACACTGCTTAAATCATGTATCTTTCTGTAATACAAAAGTAAATAGAAAAACTATTATTATTCGACCGGCCGAACCTCAGCTTAGCATAGATGTACTGAGTTGAACCTGTCGGTAAAAAAACTGAGTGTGTAATTCACACGCGGTAGAAGTGAAACCTTCAGAAAACTAAAGTAGACAAGAGTAGGGAGGCTACGAAGCACCGCACAAAGAGCAGACCGATTATACTATCACATTATCTCGTAGGCTAAATCCTGTAGAGGAATGTGTTTTTCTCTTTTTCTTTTTATCGAGTTTCAAATCACAACGGCGTTAAAGAAGTTTTCACATCAATATAAGTTACAGATGACCGGTGATGTCACATGGTTACTTATGACGTCACGGGCGTTTTAGTAGGCATAGACAAATATGAACTTTGATTTTTTTTTTCTATTTAAACTAACTACAAAAATTAATACGCTGTTCTTGAGTTAGAAAGTCATTATCTTACTAATATTATAAATGCGAAAGTTTGTATGGATGACCCTTGCTCTTTCACGCAATAAATATCGAATGGAATTTAAAAATTCTTTCACTAATCGAAAGCTACATTATTTGCGAGTAACATAGGCTATATATATTGGTAAGTTCTGGCGTTATGAATAAGCTGGGGCGTTATGAAATTATGTATCATACGTTTTCTGTCCCTAACAAAATCGAGTTATTGTAAACGTCAAACAAATTGTTACCTTAGAAACAATGTTTTTTTTTTTTAATTTTAGGCCTAAAAAGAGTGCTTTGTTGTGCTTAAAAAGAGTGCTTTTCTGGCGTCGTAGTTAATATCTACCTATCTCTAAAAATGTTTATTGTCCGAACGAAAAGCATAGCGTTGCTTTAAAGCATAGCGTTTGACATGGAGTGCCATTTTGTTATTTTTTAAGGTTACTCTGGGTTCAAATATGAATAAAATACTAATAGTAGGTACTTAAAATAAATTTCTATTTCTATTATTTAAATATTTTCTAAAATAGAATTTTTATTTGCGAGATGTCATTCTCAAGAATTTTATTTGTCTTATCGTTATTTGTTGTTTGTATTATGTGATTTTTTTAAAACAGAGATAATTGGAGGAATGGGAAATGACATAGGCTACTTTTCACCACGGAAAAAAATTTCATTACTGTGGGAGAATTCTTTATACAGTAATTTCCCACTAATACCATGCGAGCGAAGTCGCGGGTAAAAGGTAGTTAATAATATAATAAAACGAACAAAAATTACCGGAGTACTTTATTACTTTGATTACTTGAAGGTCACCAGGAAAGTTTCTGATAGAGCTGGTAGCTACTAAATTCTAACCAATAAATTATTTATAATCAACGTCAAAGGAGCTGCAAAATATAAATGTCAGCAGTTAATTTCAAAGTTTTGGTTTACTCATAAATAAAATGAATGCGTTCGTGATACATATGCATGTAAGGCTACCCAATTTAAAAACACTGAATATTTTTATTTTGAATAAGCTGTCCAAAATTACAATCTATGTAAAATTTTATACTTTTTGATGACTTTTTTACACGCTTTTTAATAAGGTGATTGATATATACATAAGTATGAAGATTTATTAATTTTAAGTCGTGCACAAGTGTGATTATATTGAATTTAGTTAGGCGACGTGGTGAATAAGATAACAGTAACATATAAACAACAGATATACTAGTCCCAGCGAGAGTTCGTATGTGATGTAATCGTTCAAGTATCTTCTGTCTTTTACATTTTCAAACAAGACGTGTGGGAAGGAAGAGGATGAACGTCGATGACGTCCGTAAGAACTCTCGCTGGGACTAGTTTAGTGTTTTTGCTTTTCACCTTGACGTCGTTACGAAGCAAATAAAATTCATTATATTCCTTTATGTTTCCATTATCTTCGCTACTGGTTTACGTTATATTACGACTAAGTCACACTTGTACTAAAACCGTGATATTTCTGGCCTTTGTTGCCGAGTTTGTTTATGGCTTTCTTATCTAAAGCGAAAAGTTAACGGTAATACACAGACATTTTAAAATCTCAATTTATTCGTACTGTAGAAACCTGAATATTGTAAATTTTTAAGTTTTACCGATAAATACTGGAGTTTATTGATTATGTTCGATTCCTCGGCTGGCTAAGTCCTCCATCACAACACAAGCAACATTTTCGGCTTTCTGTGGTGGTAGTAGGAGATTTTCAAACATTGTTGGGTTATTCGTAACCCGGGAATGTTTTTCTATCTTTTAAAAAAAATAATAATAATTAAAATTAGCTCCACTCTTCAGGAGGCCCTAAGGAAAATAATTCCACTCAGGGTCTATGTCGTATTTGGGAATGCTGTGTGGAGAGTATTTTAGGAAAGGAAGGAGAGGAAGTGCTGGAAAAAAAGGTGTGAGAGTGGGTAGGAATCTGGGAGTCAGTGTTTCCATGAGTGAACGAATCTATTCCTCCCACAGATGTGCAAAATATCGACGGAGTCCGGCTGGAGAAGTCAAAAAGTCTCCATCAATCAGTCTCACGATCCGACCCGCCACGCAGTATGTGCTTAAACGCATCCGCCGCCAAGACCTAAACAAACCTCACCAACCCTTCTAAATCACAAAACGCAGTACTTGGGGGGACCTATGGGAGAGGTGTTGGTTATTCAATAAATGTTTCACGCGGCGGCGGTACCCATACCCTCCTCCCAAAGATTTGAAATTAAATTAGGTATTGCTTTTTCTTCTAACAATTTTCCTTTTTTCTTGAATACCAATTCTGTTATTTTTTTTTACTTCTTTCTTTAGATGTATTATTATTATGCATTTGTTATTTAAAACACAGAGGAGCTAAAGTAGAAAAAAGGAAGAAGAAAAAGGGAAGAAGAAAAAAATAAAACAGAGCTCGTTTAAAATATTGAAAAAATCTCGTGGGGAATGTCTTAAATAGCAATTAAAGAAACACTGTGAATTTTTTCACATGTAACTCATATTTACATTATATTTTTTCACATTTACGTATAACAGAAAAAAACGTGTTTGTAAAATTTTTTTGTTTGCGATTTTTTTATATCTAAGCAATTTCATATAATTACCGTTTCGCCGTGGTAAATATAAATATATCGTCAAAAATAACATATATTTTTTTAGTCTAGTGAGGCGGGTTACTTAATTGTTTGTATAAGATATTATTATTTCCATAAACGCCCGGGTTGCCGGCATTATAAAAAAATAAAATAAAATAAATTAAGCTTGAATTATTTTAATTAAATGAAAACAATATTAGCGAAATTCAATCGAAAATCTGAAAAACAGAACAATCAGAAAAAGTTACGGTGACATCTGTGACACGAACCCAGGATCTTCGCATTACCGGGGCGCAACTCGATGTGACCATATATATTTTTATTTCTTTTTTTTTCGAGAATTTCGATTGAGTTTCTCTAATATTGTCTTCATTCAATTAAAATATTTCTATCTGAGATTTTACTCATTAAGTTAAATAAAAATTAATAAATTTGATTTGTTCCAAAGTACATACATATTATCTTTATTTATTTTTAATGCACATAATATAATGATAATGTGTTTATATTGTCATATTTAACTGAATGCATAATTTTATTTTTCCTTCTGAACTTTCTTTTAAAAAATCAGTATACTTTCAATTTTCTCTATCTTTGAAAACAAGTTTTTTTTACAACAAGAATAAAACTACACATTTTGATGTAACATCTCACTTATTTAATACCAACCAAAATTTTATGTATTTTAAAATTATAAATTCACACGTCGTAGAAGTTAAACCTTCAGAAAACTAAATTAGACAAGAGTGGGGGGGGGTCACGAAGCACCGCACAAATAGGAGACCGATTATACTATTTTTTTATTTTTTTTTATTTATATTTGGGAAAGTTGACAGCAAATTATAAATTACACAATAATACAATTATAAAATGGTTAATTATGCCAATTATAAATATTCCACAGATAAAATTTTAATGTGTGACATTATAAAGGTGTTTACTAAATTAGTTCATTTTTAGTTACATTATGTGAGGGGGGGAGGAGAAATATAGGATAAGGATTAAAAGGCTAAGGACGCGAATATATAGGGGAGGGGTAGATTGAACTTCCTAGTTTGAGTCATGTTGCTTAGTGAGATGTTGTTTTATGTCATGTAACGTCGAGTTAAAAATGTCAATGTGGTAATAATTTGAGTTGAATGAATGTGTGGATCTGTAGATAAATGAGTTATGTTTGGAGTTAGTATTGCGAAGAGGAAGATTAAAAGTAAGCGACTGTCTACTGTTGCGATTGGGAACGTGGAATGATAGGCGTTGAAGAAGATCAGGACTATCGATTAAGTTGTGTGTAATTTTAAATAACATTACCGAATCTGCTATATTTCTTCGAAAAGTTAGCGTCTGTATTTTGAAGAATTTTGCAGAGTCTTCATTACTAGCATGAGATCGAAAAGAGCGGAAATTGAGATACCTTAAAAATCTATTTTGAACACTTTCAATTCTATTTTTGTGTACTGCATTGCCTGAGTTCCATACTTGAGATGCGTATTCAAGAATACTACGAACATATGAGAAATATAGTGTTTTGAAAGTAGTAAGGTCTTTGAATTGTTTACATGAGCGGATTATGAAACCAAGCATAGAAGATGCATTAGTGACTATGTGGTCGATATGTTTATTAAAATTCAAAATTCTATCTCATTCTCTCGCATGCTATATCCTATAGATGTATGTGTTTGTCTATTTTTATTGTCGCTATTTTTCGTTTCATTGAGTTTCAAATCACAACGGTGCTAAAGAAGTTTTCACTTCAAAAACTACGGTTTACATATTTTCGGGCATTTACTGTAACAATATTATATTATAGACTAAATAATATGAAATGGGTTTCGAAAATATGAATGCAAATTTAAAATTTTATGACTTTGGCCTAGTAATGGTACAATAACAGTAAAGAAATGTAGTAAACATAGTTTCTATAAATTTTGTCGTAAATTTGTGATTAAAGCTAACAAACAATGACGAAAGCGTGAAATCGAAAAGAAAATATTTATTTAAAATTTATTTGTCCTTAACCAACGTACCAATTTCTTTAACAGTCTAGATTACCATAAAAAAATATCCTCAAATAAATTGACGGCCGGCGTTGTCTAGCGGTAAGGGTATTGACTCGCAATCAGAATGTCGCGGGATTGAATCCCGGCGTGCAAATAAATTTAATTTGATTAATTTGTGTTATTTCACAATTTATTCATTTAAAATAATATAAAGTGTATTTGGGATACGTTCTAGAGTGGAAGATACTTTTAGTATCCCTGGTGTAAGACCCATTCAGAATTGAAACGTTGCTTGAAACGGCTTTAGCCGTGTTTGGTGACCAGATCTGAATAGCTAGATACTTCCCCGCCTTCCTCTTCCCTATCTCCTCCCCCCCCACCCCTACCTTCAGCCTCACAACATACCCCAATTGGGGATGCCATAGTCTCACTGGCTCCAGACGGGAGTAGTTGGACCTCTTCTGCGGTATTCATGTAAGAAAAAAAAAACCATAATAAAATAAACATACGGTATGTACACGCCCAGGGTACCATTTATTGAATAAAGAATCGGTCGCCCCAAGTGGTTCGCAACGTGCGGTGACTTATCAGGGGTGTCCTGGTTCAGATGGTGAGATTTCCGACCTCTCCTCATACGAATTTCCTTCCCAGAACTTCCTCTCCTAGAATTCCATCCACACAGCATCCCCAAAGATGATATAGGCCCTACGGGGAATTATTTTTCTCAAGGCCTCCTGTGCGGAGCTAAAGTAAAAAAACAATAATAATATGTTGATTGATATCTGAGTCACACATGTGTTTTTGTTTAAGAAATTCTTTAAGACAGAGTAAAATTTATTTATCGCTTGGTAATCAATCAAATATATTGAGAGTAAATAATAATACAAGTAGTGGTTTATACGCCCTGGGTGCGTGTAATGGAATTTATTGGAATGTTAGTTTTTATGAGATGTGCGTCTGAATCAGAAAGATTTATTAGTTGAAAAAAGATTTTAATGTCAATTTTGAAATATGTAACACATGTGTTATCATGTGTCATTTATTTGAAAATACTCATGAAAAGTTCAATGGCCTTTTTGTAAGGTTTTAAATATTGAATAAGAAAAATAGTATGGAAAAAGAAGATAGCACCAATAAGCTAAACTAAAATATGAATCAGAACAAGACACAAAAATAAAAAATAAATGTAACGGTCGCAACTGGGACTCGAACGCAAAACCTCTCGTCTTACCGGGATGAGCGCCTTACAAATTGAGCCACTGCCACCTCTTATCGAACCGTCATATTTGTGTGACAGAAAAAACTACAAATTCGATTCGAAACGGTTAGTCCTTCGATTTAGGACCTAGAGGTTCAAATCTCAATGAGTTAAAGTCACACAGAAGACCCTGAGTAAAACTAAATTTGGAGGATCTTTTTTGAGGAGAGGAAATGTTGTAGGAGGGAGGACAAATTGTTCCACAGCCGAGTTATTAAACCCAAGAAAGAATTGCAGAAACGATATGTTCTTATGAGACAGATTCACAAAGATAAACTAACAACAAAGTCATCTAACACCAGGCTGAGAACCTTAGGACAAATAATAATCCCTAAACTTAATACAACAACAGCCCAACATCATTACACATACTCAGCCATATAATGCTTTAACGAACTCCCCAAAGAAATACAATCCGAAAGGAATTATGAAAATTTTAAACAAAAACTTAAAAGACATTTTACTATTTACTAGATTTAGGTATATGTTTAACCCGTTTAAAGGGATTCCCTAATACGATTTTGATCTATTTTTTGTTTGTTTTTTTTGACTTAGTAACGTGTCGATCTCCTATACGTTTAGTTTGATGTTTGATTGTACTGTCTTGTCGCGCGTCTATTCTATAGTTGCGTCAACGTCGACGTTATTTTCAACACTTGAAAATCGCCTACGATAACGACGTTGGCGTTGGATGGAATTATCGTCAACGCCCAGTACTACTATGCACTGGTGCCGAAGGGATCAACGTTTAGTTCCTCGGACCATCTTCTATTAAAATACCGGTAGAAGAAGAAAAGCTTTCCCACCTGACGCTTGTGCTCTAAGTATTGCAATTTGTTTGTTAAGATTCCTATTTATTTTTCCTGCCCACCACCTGCATCCTCAACGTTACTCAATTGGTTCATACCCGATAGTCACAATGGCTTCAGATATGAGCAGTTGAAATTTTTGTGCGGTATTGAAACTTATCTCTTGAACGAACCGCTCGTTTCTGAACTTTGTTTGTTTGTCAAGGGTTTTTTCAAGTATTTTGGTACTCCTAGGCTGCCAAATTCAACAGTGGGGAGCACTTGCAATTTTTACAGGATCAGCCGTTGTGTACTTTTAAAGTATCTGCAGGCCCTGTACAGTGTACAGTTGTACAGTACGCCAAACTTCAGAAACGGTGATATGCCTCAGGCTCTAAGAATAATCAATAACTTGTCTCTAAAAAAATTAAAGGTTATATGAGATTTTCACAATTGTTAAAGTAAAATGTACAGTATATTTGATAATCGTTTCGAACAATCGTCGTCGTAATCAATAACACTCTGGTGAAATATCACCATTCCGAAACAAGACATTTTTTCAGCTAAAACAAAGTTAAAAAAACATATCCGAAAATAAATATCGTTCCTATCCTTAGAAATCCTCTTATATTTCCTCTCACTTATTTCTTGACGTCCTATGAAAATCCCTTAATAAGAATAACATCGTACCATACTTTATGAGTGCACGCTGATTCTTTTGTGTTATTTATTAAAGAAGAAAATGTGAAGTATAACAAAAATGCGAACTTACATTATTTGAATCTCCTAATTATTTCACATATCAAAAAAATATGTAACAGATAATTTTTTATATAATTTTATTATTGATTGTAAAATTAAAAATATATTTCTTTAAAATTAACGTCACAAGTGCCGTTTATATACATTTTTAACAGTCATATTTTTTTTTATATGAATACCGCACAAGTGTCACAACTGCTCCCGTCTGAAGTGAGACTATGGCATCCTCAATTAAGGTATGTTGTGAGGCTGAGGGTAGTAGGGAGGGGAAGGAGATAGGGAAGAGGAGAAATTACCTGGCTATTCAGATCTGGTCACCAAACACGGCTAATGCCATTTCAAGTAACGTTTCAATTCTGAATGGTGGTCTTACACCAGGGCGATACTGAGAGTATCTTCCACTCTGGAACGTGCCGCAAATATACTATATATTATTTTTAATTAATAAATTGTGAAATAACATAAATTAATCAAAGAAAATTTATTTGCCACGCCGGGATTCGATCCCGCGACCTTCGGTGTACCGCTGCGCTACGCCGGCCGTCATATTACAATACGGAAAGAAATAAAAGAAAATATCTAACATTACGTAAGTGAACAAAGCATACAAGTTTTAAACTCTTCTTCCATCCACAAGCTAATGATTTTAATGGAAGACCAGTAATATTATAATATGTAGCAATTTTAAGATAAATAAATAAAAAAAATAAAAAACATCTCACTCTTAAAAATTAACTATGCCTAAACATAATTCTGGACGTGTACAAAATTTACTTTTTATTATAGTTTTTTATTATCACTCTTATTGACTTTTCTGAGGTGGTTCTGAATTGGTTTCATTCTGAGTTGTCCGGTCACCGTACAAAATACAATAATATCTTCTCAGACAATGACATTTTCCATTTGCCCTATGGTCAGTGGTCAGTTATATATATAGAAAAAAATTTAAAACAAATTGTTAATTGCGAACCAACCCTCTATCCCTGCTCTGTGTTATTTTCTTGTACTCATTAAGTTGTTTTTCTTTTTTTTCTTATTTGTCTAACATGACCCCATCATGTAAATATGAATTATTTTTTATATAGTGTAATTACACACTATCTAACACACATATAATATGTAGGTACATTAATCTGTCTTCTTTATTTGTTTTTCTGTTTTTAACTGATTTTCTTTTTCTACCAACTCCACTTTATGTTTTCTTTAATCCTCTGTATATAATGTGAATATTATGCGAAAATTTCCTGGTTCATACAAACTATCTATTAGCAAAATATCTGTTTGATTCCGCAACAGACTAAAAAAAAACTAAAAAAAAGTAGTCGGTACAAAATTAATGAAAAAGAAACAAAAACAGAAAATCTGAAATGCAGTGATCTCGTTTAAATATGTACTGCTAAAGTGTAAATGTTAAATTAGTACAGCTAATCAAACACTTTAGCTATATTGATGTATTTTGAAAAATAAGATAATTAAATCTTTCATAGAGTTTATTTTAGTTCGTCTAAGGTTTCAAACGAATATCATCGAAATTTGAAGAAAAAAATCTCAAAAAACATGTATATATAATGACATTTCACTCTATTAGAAGCAGACGAAAGAAGAAATGAAGTTTTTCTTATATATTTTTGAAGATAACATTCTTATTCGGTTAAAAGTAATTTTAATATCGATTTCAGAACGTTTAAAAAGGATTGAAACAAAATTAAAACAACTCAAACAGTCAACCTCATCTAAAACAACGTCTGGGTGTCTACGAAACCTCTCTTCAAACACTTCCCGTAGCAAGTTGTTTCGTAGAGAGCGTAGTAGCCGTAGTACTCGTAGCTTCAAGTTCAAAGAAATGGGTGTAAGACGCGGAAGAAGCACATCAAAGAAGCCAAAAACTTGTTAAAAAATTAAACCAAAAAATCTATTGAAGGTTCTTCTAGTTTAAATTAATTTTGGAGGTATAGATTCATACGTTCGTCTCACCGGGACACACTGACCCCCAGATTTCTACCCA
This sequence comes from Limnephilus lunatus, assembly GCA_917563855.2. Classification (NCBI taxonomy): domain Eukaryota; kingdom Metazoa; phylum Arthropoda; class Insecta; order Trichoptera; family Limnephilidae; genus Limnephilus; species Limnephilus lunatus. The sequence goes on along the minus strand of OU830602.1, from coordinate 9,389,549 downwards.
CTCCTCAAACTTTTTTTCCATCGCAGAACTTCTTCTCCTTCCTTTCCTAAAAATAACGTGCACACAGCATCTGCAAAGATGACATAGGCTCTGAGTGGAATTATTTTCCTCCGGGCCTGCGGTGTGGAGTAATGTAAAAAAATATAAACAATTTCATTGATAAAGCTTTTCGTGACGTTTTTCCTCTTTCCCTTTTTCATTTCCTCCCTTACTGTCCAACATCCCCTAAATGGGATATCAAATTTCCACTGGCTTCGGCAGTTGAAATTCTTAAACGCATCAAGGAAAAAAAATTTAAATCACATAATGAAAAATAGCAATAGCACCCATTCTATCTTTTCTGTTCCTTTGTCTATAACTTCTCTGAACACGGATGTCATAGCTTTACGCAATTGTAAGACTTGTGCAGAATCACATCAAATAAATTATAAACGATTAGCTGCTTAACATAATTTAAAACCAAAAATACAAAATTAAAAATAATCGTGCAATGTTATTTGAATCCTTTATAACTGGGGCATATAAAATTAACTTGTTGTAATTAATTCCTGAAAACAAAATTTAACGTTTGTACAAGTAGACTAATAGGTTTTTGATTGCAAAATCTAAACATACATAATGATATAACGGGTACTCACTTGGTGTGTTTATTACCGCAGCGATGAAAACCACGTAATTACCACTTGCCACATCACATTAACATTTCATGACACATTTAATTCATGACATCCTGAAAATACAACCAAAAACTACACTAACCAATGTTTGAAAAATGAAACTAACAAAAATAACCTAAGAGTTCCGCACAGAATCTAGTAAATAACTGACGTTTCTACATAGAAAATTGCTACATTTCACACACGAAAAAATTGTCATAAATACCATTTAATGTTTTTTAAATAATTGTTTGCAAGCTTTACACAGATTGGTTGAATATAATTTCATTTATTTTGTGTTATATCTCCACAGATTTATCAATTTTCATACATGAATTCAGCGTTTTTCGCGAGCGGGATTGCTTTGTCTCGCAACGTGGAAAATCGGGATTGCGTCTCGACTGTCGCAGGGAAAATTAGCGTGGACTCGCTCCGGGACCTGTCTGGAACCCGGTCCGACAGAGACTGGCTGGGAAGCTGGCAGAATGGCGCATATAAATACATGGGAAGTACCACTGGCGGGGGATATCCGAAACACAGGGTGCTGTGAATTCCTAATTCGAAAATTTAAATCCGAAAGATGGAAATTTTTATACAACTTCCGCTTTTCCAGAGAAAATTCGTGAAAATTGGTCGATTTTCAAACAGAAAAGCGTTAATGATGGTTTGCAGGAAAAACTTTATTTTTTTTTACAATCATCGAATTGACTGACAAGTTTTTATGAAAACTTAACTCATATCTCATCAGCGAGAGGAAAATAAACATAATTTTTGTTTTTAGATCTTTCAAACTTATGATTTTTCTGAAACAAAAAAAAACCCTTTATTTTTTAGTTTTTGACAAAATTAAGACGTATGAAAACATTATTAAGAGCCTACTTTATGTATAGTCAAATGACGACCTTCGTGGCTACGAGCTCCTACGCTCTGTACCCAGAAGTTGCAGTTTTCAACCCCGGCGAGAATAAATAACGCAAACATTTTCATTTTCCTATAAAGAGTAAAAATAACATCAAAAAAATACATTACCGCTGCCATTATAGAATCTAACTTACAAACGAGGTAGGTACAAACCTTCCATTCTCTTTCCTCTCCCTAATCCCTTCATCCCTATTAAATATACACATTTGTTATGCCATAGTCTCACTAGCTCCAGTTATTAACCATATTCACAATAATAAGTCAGGTACCTCTGACGTCATATGTATGCCTGGCAACAATATATATATATTTTTTTTTTTTTTTTTTTAATGCCAGCAACCCGGGCGTTTATTGTTTTAAATTATCATATGTAAACAAGTAAGTAACCCGCCTCACTAGACCAATGTCTGTTCTGAGACGGATACATACACATATATTTACAGATGCATACACTTACACATACATACATATATATAAATATATACACACATACATACATGTATACATATATACACATATTATTCTCATACATACATATATATACACATACATAAGCATATTGTACATAATCATACACATACATGTAAACACATATAATCAAAGAAGAATTATTGAAATTTACATAGTTTCACATATAACCAAAATACATTTTATACAATGCAAGCATATAGAACTAAGACTATTAAATTTTCAATGAAATAATATAACCAAAGGGGAAATTATTGGAATTTACATAGTTTTAAATAACCAGAAATTCATTAGATACAACTAGTAATGCAAGAATCTAAAACTAAAACTATTTAAAATTTCAACCAAATAATAAAGATAAACATAGGCAGTAATAATAATATATGCAGGCATATAATATAAGCAGTAGTGATGAGTAAGAATAAATCTCTCTACACGTAAATAACACATTTATATTTTATTTATAAAAAAAAAATAATAATAATATTATAAAGAATGTATAATAAAGACTAACATGAGATATAACTTGGTAATGGATGCCCTTTTTTTGAATAGTAACCATGTAGTGAACTGTTTATATAACCAGTTTAGGTTTTTTTAGTTATGCAATAAGTGGTTTCTTTTAAGAAGGTGTTGAAAATAAGATGTGCGAGGTAGGATTCGTGCTTTAGGGCAAAAGTTGATTTAATTTTTGGCACTAGAAGTTGATAATGCGATTTTGCTCTTGTGTTTTTTGGGTGAGTTATGTGGCATGGTGAGGATTTTATGCAGTTTATTTGAATGATCTTCTTAATGAATAGTTTCCTGATATCTAGAATGTTATTAGTAATAGTTATCGTGAGCATCACAAGCTTATGGGTCCGAGCGGTCAAAACAAAAACATTTGAAGACGGTCATGTAAGATTAACTTGATGAATGAACGATTTTTTTTAAATCTTTAACCATGTTTAGTCACCAGATGAACGCTTAATAACCTTTCAGATGAACGCTTTTTTTTTAATCTTTAACCATGTTTAGTCACCAGTTCTAGGTAACAGTAGCTCCAGGGAGGTGCTTCCGCCACCTTCCTCTACCCCGTCTCCTTATTCTCCCCAATACCTACAGACATAATACTCACAAAATATCCCTATTGGGGATGCCTTAGTATCACCGGTTGTTGACGGTTGTAGGAGCAGTTGGGACTTATGTGTGGTATTCATATAAAATATTAATAATCTTTTTAATACGCGAAAGTTTGTATGGATCTATGTGTGTTTGTTACTATTACACTCAAAAACAACTGAATGGATTTTAATGAAACTTTACAATAATATAGCTCATACATCAGAAAACTTTTTTTTTTTTATTCAGAGAAAGATACATAAATTACAATAAATTCAATATAATAATTAATTACATAATATGTGTACATATTTGATTTATCCCCATAAAAAAGCAGGGCTTGTGTGTATGGGGGTGTTATTATATTGGTTTAATTTTTTTATTTTTTATATTCAGTTCAAATTTTCGGTATAATTTTTAAGGTGAGTTTTAAATTTTTTGATATTAGATACTGTTCATGTTTCTAATTTTTTCAGGAAGTTAATTAAATTTTTTTACTTTTTTATAGGCATAAGCTGTATATAATTTTAAGCTCTTGCGTTGTGAAATTTGTAAAAATGAAAATGTGTGTATTTCATATATTTTAGCGACAGGGAGGAAAGGCAGGGGAAGGGAAACGGAGGAGGTGAGGTTCGCGGTGAGGGAAGAGACGAGGGAGTGGGAAGGCGGTGAAGATGGAAGGGAATGGGACGCACGGGAAAGGACATGCAGGGAGAATCAGTTTATTTCTTTGAATATCATTGCAACGCATGCCGGGGACCAGCTAGTACAAAATATTACTAATAGTTGTAATAATATTCTAAATTCTATTGGTAGTAATAATATATAGTTGTCCTCTCGTAGGCACAAGCATCTACTTTATTAGGACAGTGTATTAAATATTATGTTATATAAAATTGTAAACACTATAAATGTTTCAAAGTTTAAAAATAAATAAATAAAATAAAACAACTGTTTACGAATATGAAATAATTGAATGTAAATAACTTTGTTTAAGCCATCCTTTTCTCCAAATTATGTTATTTTTTCTAACAGAGACATGCATACCTATACCTAAAATGATATATCAATGTTTATCAGTCAATGTGTACCCGTGAACAGTATATATTATACACAAAAGCAAAACAATACTACGTTTATAATCCTATTTTTTTAACTCCAATCCCATTTGATGCCTGAAATTGGTTCTATAAATAATATCGGAGTCGGTCGTTATCCACGCATGGTTTCCCAATTTTCACATTTCCATACATAATTCCATTGCAAGTCTACGGGTTCTGCGGCGGGGAACTGGGTAGGTACCACATGCGGCCATTGTTGTCAGAATGATGAGCTATTATATGAATATTTATTTTATGCCGATACTAAAATTGCCAAAAACCTTCGAGCTGCACCATTTTGATAGGTTTTTGTTTCGCCAAAAAACATTTCTGAGATTTGTCGTACATTTTGAAATACCGACGCAATTTTTGCAGTGAACACCGCCCGGAGCAATCGGATACGTTGCTTCCTAATCGAGATATGTCGAGAGGCTAAAGATGAGAAGTATTAAGCCTATTAATATTTGGTAACCAGACGTAATAAATGCCATTTTAAACAACGCTTAGATTAAGAATGGCGGCACAATAAGGGCAGTAGGTACCTACCCGCTTACTATGAAATAATATTATTTCTTGAATTTTTTTACTTCGATAAATCTAAGTAGTGGTTTCTAAGAAATTCTTAATAACATATTTTTATAGAGCCGTTTTTGTTTAAAATCTCACTAAGGGCAATAGGTACCTACCCGCTTACCATGAAAAAATATGATTTCTGTAATTGTTTTACTCCGATAAATGAAAGTTTTTGTTTCTAAGAAATTCTGAATAAAACATTTTTATAGCGTCATTTTTGAGAAAAATTACAACAACGTGCCTTCCAAGTACCTACCAGCGCACTATGAAAAAGTATGTTTTCTTTAATATTTTTACGTCGATAAATCAAAATTATAGTTTCTAAGAAATTCTTAGTAATACATTTTTATTGCGCCGTTTTTGTGGAAAATCACAATAAGGGCAGTAGGTACCTACCCGCTTACTATGAAATAATATATTTTCTTTCATTTTTGTACTCCGATAAATCAAAGTTTTAGTTTCTAAGAAATTCTTAATAATACATTTTTATAGCGTCATTTTTGTGAAAAATTACAACCACGTGCCTTCCTAGTACCTACCCGCGCAATATGAAAAAGTACGTTTTCTTTAATATTTTTACGTCGATAAATCATAGTTATAGTTTCTAAGAAATTCTTAATAATACATTTTTATTGCGCCGTTTTTGTGGAAAATCACAATAAGGGCAGTAGGTACCTACCCGCTTACTATGAAATAATATATTTTCTTTAATTTTTTTACTCCGATAAATCAAAGTTTTAGTTTCTAAGAAATTCTTAATAATACATTTTTATTCATTTTTGTGAAAAATTACAACGTTGTTCCAGTACCTACTTGCGCACTATGAAATAATATTTTCTGTTAGTCAGTTAAGTTAGTTTTAACCCGTTAGTTGGCTGCAACGGGCAAAAGCTATATCAAAATAGGTTGATGCACTCAGTGGGTAGGTACTGAAAGCAGAAATTATTTTTTTCGCGTTATCTACATTCAAACATTTTTTTTTCTTCATATATTTAATTTAACACCCGCTCCTCGCTTAGTGTTTTAACCCGTTAGTTGCCTGCAACGTGAGTTGCGGTAGAGTATAAAACCATTTTGGTGCTTTAAGAGCGTTTAACCAGCCAGCGACCGAAAATCCACATGTCGTCGAAAGATGTTTTTACAATAGTACAGGGCGGTTCCAATGAGAAAGATTAATTACTCTCCGTACCAGGTTTTTAAAATTATAACTTAATATTGATTTTATTTCATTCCAAATTTGCTTTAATTTATACTTACATCCAAAAATGCTGAAAGGCGTGTATATAAAACTATTTAAATTATGTACTTTTTGTAATTATTTTTTGTTAATAAGTATTTAGCATTTTTCAATAATGTCTGAGCAAAATAATAATGTAAAAAAAATCTGAAATATATAAGTCTGTAAATGCGCAAATAAATACACAATCGGACCAATTTTCGTCAAGAAACACATGTACGAATATATTTTTGAATGATTTTATTTAAACTAAAATTAAAATTCTGTTACAAACGTTTACCTGATAATGTTTTAATTTTTTTTACTGAATGATTATATGATTTGAAATGGGTGTTGTATAATACAAAATCTTTTTTGAAAATTAAACAAATCCTCCAACGATCTATGGTATAACCTTATTATACTAAAAATAAACATTTTTTCTCAAAATTTAAAGCATGCGTTTACTAGATAAAAGAACAATCTTTCGAAATCATTTTATAATTTTTAATGGAAAACAGTCAATACGTCTAAGTCTAAACACTGATTTAAAAATGAAATATTTCTGGTTTTCTCTGGTTATACGCTCTTAAAAAATATATTAATTACACACAGATGTGGTTTTTATTTAATGTGAATGCCGCACAAGAGTCCCAACTACTCCCAACCGCCAGGAGCCAGTGAAACTAAGGCATCCCCAATTGGGGTAAGTTGTAAGTCTGAAAGAAGGTGGGAAGGGGAAGGAGATGGGGGAGAGGAAGGTGGGGAGTTACCTGGCTATTCAGTTCTAGTCACGAAACACGGCTAAAGCCAATTAAAGCAACGTTTTAATTCTGATATTTTAACATTAACTCCACACAGGAGACCCTGAGGAAAATAATTTCCCTCAGAGCCTATATCATCTTTGAAAATTCTTTGTGGAGGGGCTTTTTGAGGAGAAGAAGGAGCGAACATGAGCCTCTTAAAGAATATTGTTGGAAGGAGGAAACACAGAGGCCGGCAAATCGTTCCACAGCCGAGCTGTTTATTTTATTTTATTTTTTATTTTGCAGAAACAAACAGTACATAATTACATATTAGAAAGTAGTTACAAGTTATAGAGTTAATACAATAATTGGTACCAATGACATGTCGCTGTTATATAGTATATGTTTTTATGTGAATAATGATGCATTTTACCTATATTTAATTAATAAATTAATGAGGGAGAGGGGTAAGGGTGTGTGTGTGTGTGTGTGAGGGTGTGGATGTGTGTGTTATGTGTGCAAGTTCAGTGTGCTAGAAATGTTTTTCTTAAATAAAGGAAGGGAATCAAAAAATATATCGATATTTGTACTTGTTTGAATTGAGTTGAATCTTTGAAGGATGCTGGATATGGGGGAGTTGGCTGCAGCGTTCGTATTATTACTGGTTGTGTAAAAAAGGTTGGTGTGGCGAGTTCTTTTAGATGGGATGTTAAAATTTATTTGGGATAGGAGTTCTGGGCAGTCTATTTCGTTATGTATTATTTTATAGAGAAATGTCATGTCGGCTACCGTTCGCCTGGATTTCAGGGATTGGAGAGCGCAGATATAATTATTGTTGTATTTATAACCGAGATACTTAATAAATTTATTTTGTATGCGCTCTATATTATTGACGTATTGGGTGTATTTGGGATTCCAGACAGGCGATGCAAATTCCAGTGTACTTCTGACTAGTGAGGAGTAAAGCATTACTAGCGTATTTGGATTTTTAAATAATTTACTCAGACGTAGTATGAAACCCAACATTTTGTAGGATCTATCAGTGATTGAATCAACGTGCGTATTAAATATAAGTTTACTGTCTAAATATACTCCTAGGTCCTTACATTCATTTTTTGAGATCACGGGATCATCGCAGAGTGAAAAGCGGAAGTTAATTATACGCTTGTTTCTAGTAAAGGACATAGTGTGGCATTTAGAAACATTGAGATCCAAGTAGTTAGCTGTGCAGTAGTTGCCGAGCCTATCTAAGTCACTTTGTAGCTCTTTACAGTCCGATAGAGAGCGAACCGTTTTATAAATTTTCATATCATCTGCATACATTAAAAATTTAGAGTGTTGGAAGCATGAGCCTATGTCATTTATGTATATATTAAAGAGGAGCGGACCAAGATGGGAACCCTGAGGGACACCCGAGGTTGCTTTGATAATTTTGGATAAAACTCCATTTATTGAGATAACTTGACTACAATTGCTGATGTATGATTTAATCCATCTAAACAAGTCACCGTGTATTCCAAGACGAGTGAGTTTATTTAACAGAATTGAGTGGATAACGCGGTCGAAGGCCTTTGAAAAGTCGGTATACATAGCATCGACCTGCACCCTTTCGTCCATATTGCTGTGCAAATAGTTGACGAAAAGGGCCAGGTTAGATGTTGTAGACCGATTTTTCATGAATCCGTGTTGGTTCTGTGTAATTATTGTTGTGATAGTCGGGTAAAGTTGGTCGTAAACGATTTTTTCGAGAATTTTACTTAAGATGGGAAGTTGAGAGTTAGGTCTATAGTTTGTAACGTCATGTTTGTCGCCCTTTTTAAAAATCGGAGTTATTACGGCAGACTTCCACTGAGGAAAAGTTCCTTCACTTAATGATTTTTTGAAAATTGCACTGACCGGAGGAGTGATATATTTACTACAGTTACGTATGAAGATACCAGGCAAACTATCTAAACCGGGTCCTTTGTTAATGTCAATGGATGAAAGATACTTGTAGGTGATGTCGTCATTGATTGTAATTGAGGTTATAGATATATTATTCAGTGGATCAGGTTCGTGAACATCGGATGCAAAATTTTGGGTATGATCAGTGAAGACGGTAGAGAAATAGTCAGCAAACAGATCTGTAATCTCCTTACTATTGTGTGCGATTCTCGAGCCGTATGTTAGGTGTTCAGGTATGGAAGGAGATTTTCTTTGCGTTTTGAAAAAGCTCCATATTTTTTTAACATTATTTTGTACGGCGTATTCTAAATGTGAAATATATTTGTGGTATGTGAGAGTAGCGATTTTCTTTTGTCGTTTTCGGAGCAGTGAAAAGGTTTGATAATCTAGTGGATTCTTGTGGCGTTTCCAGGCTCGAAAGAATTTGAGCTTTTCTTTTGTAATGTTGATAAGAGCCGAAGAATACCACGTTGGGAATTTGTTTGGTTTCAGAATTTTTTTGGAACAAAGTTATCTATTAAGGCGTCAATGATTAAAAAAAAGCTGTGAACCGCCGTGTTGACGTCCTATGCGTTTAAGACAGAAGACCAGTCAGTTTTTGATAGAGCGTCGTTGACTAGGTCATAGTTGACTTTATTGAATAATTTGATCGTCTGGGGTGAGGAAGTAGTTGTGGGGGAGTGAATATTGAGTTCGACTATTAAGGATGTGTGATGTGTATCCTCCTGAACCAGAGGGGAGTCGGCAGGAGAGACGCAGACTGTGGTGTTACAGAGCACTAGGTCAAGTGTTCTACCGTGCCTATTTGGAATGTGGTTGTATTGTTTTAAGTCCGAGTAAGATAGGCAGTTTAGGAGGGTGGTGGAGCAAAGGTCAGTACCGCGGGGATGATGTGTGGTGTTCCAATTGATATTAGGCATGTTGTAATCTCCGATTAGTAGGAAGATATCGTTTGGATAGTTTGTGGTTAGATCGGATATTCTAGACGTATGACTGTTGAAAAAAGATAATCGCTGAGTGTTTGATAGCTTTGGACCGACTCCAGGTAAGTACGAAAAACAGATGTGAATATTAAATATCGTTTTGGGTCTCTTAATACTAGTGAAATCCAAATGTCCTCAGCCTCCGAGCTCCACAACTCGCGTGAATGTGCAGTAAAAAAAAAAATTATACCAATTGCGACACCGCCTCCTTTGGTTTTACCCGTGAGGGACGTGTCCTCTGTCTTTTCTATAAATAATATACCTGGAATCGAAGAGCTCGTTGTCAGATATACTGTCTACTAACCATGTTTCAGTAATTAAAATTATGTCGAATTCATTTATAAGAACATTGTGATAAAACTCGTTCGTTTTAGTACAAAGGCCACGTGCGTTTTGGTAAAAAATGATTATTTTTTCCAACATTGGAGAAAGAAGTAAATTACCGATTTATTATTGTCTGCCACAAGTCCACTGGAATATGCATTCGGCGAGTGTGTCGCTGGATAATATGCTAAATGTGCGAATGTGTAGGTACGGTTGTTGAACATTTTAGCTGTTGATATGGGTAGAATGAGTGTGTTGTTATGATGTGTTGTTTGCGCGGGATAAAAGGAAAGATAATAATAATTTAATGAAATGTAAGTGAAATGAATAGGAAGTATACAAATTTTTGTAGTTACACCAGGTTTAATAATTGAGCAGGGTAAGATATCAGGATTGCGGGAGATGTTTCGTTCTTTCTTAAATATATCTTGGAGTTTCGCACCCATAAAAAATTAAAGTTATTAGCAATTTTGAACTCTTTCGCGGAACGTAATAAATATTTATTTTTCCTTGTGAGTTGGTCATTGATAAATATTTTTCCTCCGATTAAACCTATGTGACGGCAGTCGAGTCCCTTCTTCTTCTTGATGGCAGCAATCAATTCGTCCTTCAATTTCTTGCTGGCAAATTTGGCCACAATGTTTTGGGGGCGGGGATCGCGGGGGGTAGCAAGTCCAGGACCATCGGGTAGAGGATATTGACGTATTTTCATCCTGCTGGCGTAAATAATATCTTGTGTGTTTATCGTACATCCCACGTTAGTTGCAACTTTAATAATGGTGTCAGCAAGGTCCTCATTAGTTTTTTCTGAGATGCCGAAGATTTCAATGTTATTTTCGAGCAGCTGTTGGTCGTGGTTATTATTCCTTTTATCCAGGTGATTAACAATTTTCTTAAGCTCCGCAATCTCGCCTTCCAACCTAACTGACTTTGTTTTTTCTTCTATTAGGTCAAGGTCCATAGTTTTAAGTTTTCCTTCGTAATCATCGATTTTTTTTGACATATAATCTATTGTCTTTATGAGGTCCCGGATTTCAGATTTAAAAGACGTTTGAAAGCTGTCGAATTTTAGATCAATGTGCTTCAATAGTTCGGAGTCATCAGACTGCAACTTCTTGGGAGGCATCGCAAATAATTATTTATTGAAATCTTTTAAAGTTTGTTTACGTCAAACACGGCCAATAGGAGTGGGCAGTGATAGCAATAAGCCAATGACAAGGCTGCGATAAGAAATGGCGGCGATTACACTCAATCACAGCTGTCAAAACGAGGATGACAGGTAATTTTGTAGGAATCACTGATATTAGATTAGAAATGATGAGTTTGAGTTTGAATTTCAAGCAAGTTATTCTGCACAGAGACCGTGGATAACAGTTTCACTTATGGATTGCACTTAGCTCTATTCGTTTTACTAGAACTGGAATCAGATGGTATAGTAATAAACAGTTTTAACGGTTAACACACTAGGCGTAATTTGAACAGGTAAATGCTAGGCATTGATATATTTGAGATTATGATTATATTATTATTTAAGATTTAACTCAAGAATGAGTTCTCATGTGACAAATGTCAGCCGTGTGCATATATTTCAGCGCGCGATTGGAGCTTATTTCATCTCCCATCGAAACACCGGTTATGGTCGAAATACACTTACTTTCTGAACACGCCTAGTATTTAAATGATTAAATTGGGAAAACAAAAATCAACAAATTAAAATTTACTTGCGCATGCCAGGATTTGAACCCGCAACCTACGGATCTCTAGTCGAGAGCATTGCCCCTCGATCAAGGATTTCATCAAAATATTACAGACAAATTACTAAATTTCACCTAGCTACAAATGAGTAAATGAGTAATTAGTAAATTTCACGTAGCTACAGCCCATCGTTCTTGATTGTTTCTATTTTACCAATAAATTTTAAGGTTCCGTGCGTTTTCATCCTCCGACAAAATATCCTCAATAAAATATCCTCCAACAAAGTATCCCTCGACGTAATATCCCAAGGACAGAATGTCTTCAAAATCTCCACTACGACGAATTCTTCTTTTGTTAGGTTAGGTTTGGTTAGGTTAGGTTTAGTTAGGTTAGGTTAGGTTATATTAGGTTAGGTTAACTTAGGTTAGGTGAGGTTTTATTAGATATTTTTGGGGGATCTTTTGTCCGTAGGATATGTTGTCGGGGATATTTTGTCCCTGGATGAAAAGTCGCGGAACCAAATTTGAATGCGGAGAGAATACAAAGCTTTGACATGGATGTACAATTACAGTGTACATGACAAATAGTTTAAAGATAATTTGAAGATATACATATCATGTAGAAACGAGAAATTTGATCTGACGAATGAAGAAATAATGCTAAGATATTTTGCATATCTACCTGCGAAAATAGCTGTTCAGATAATTCGGGAGTTTGTTTCCATGGGAACTAATTGTATAGCGTACAATCAAGGAGCTAAGAAAACCCATCAGTATTAAATTTGTTTGTTTGGAAACAAGTGAGTAGTTGAATATCAAAACGTACTTATCTCCACGAACCAAATTTTTGGCAAAAGCAAGAAAACTGTTTCAAAGCATTTAAGTATAGTAAAGTAAAATTAAATGTTTTGTAAAAATAACGGTAAAATAAAACATTTTAAATGCATATTTGAAATATAAATCTGAAAGATAACTAATTAGTTATTTAATATTTAAAAATGGACTTAGATACATTATGATATTGAACCATGGAATTAGATACATTTTGAATGTGAAGTCTTTGGATTTAGTCACATTTTGAAACTCATAAACTGTATTAGATAATACTTCTCTGCCAGGGGTGTAATGAAGAAATTACATCATTTATATACATATAGATAGATATTTATATATACATAGTTAATATCTCACATAAATCACAATCACATCAGATACATTAACTTCAAAACCACTCACAAAACATGTGTTTCTTGTAATGGTGTCCATTGCACAGAAAGTAGCTCATTGATTGGTTAAAAAAACTAATATCAACAATACGGAGAATACACGCATTATTTTTATCCTAACAGATTGCGATTATCTATATAACACCGACTGGTCTGTACTAGAAGGAGATAATCTTGACGAAAATATTAAAGCCTTTTATGAACATTTATATAAAGCCATAGAAAACTTTGTTCCAATAAGCTATAAATCATCTTCAAATTTCCCTAACTGGTTTAGCAAAGACCTCATTAACATAGTAATCGAAAAGAAAAAAGCTCATAAAATTTACAAAGAAACAAAAAATCTTTCCGATTTTACAATTTTTAACAAGCTACGTAATGACTGTAATAAATTATCAAACATTTGTTATCATAAATATATCAAGAATGTTGAATTTTCTATTGTTAACAATGCAAAACATTCTTATTGTAAAACACAAAATAATAATTACCTTGGCATATCTGAAACTGAAAACTTCATGTAAAATCAAAGAAACTGTCAATTTATTTGCAGACTTTTTTAAAGATATGTATGATACTGATATCCGTGATGAACACATTTCTAACTTTGAGTCAGATATCGATTTAAACTAAGTCAGTTACATATCATCAGAGGAGGATGTTAAGACGGCAATATCCGCACTGAGTAAGCCCAACTCAATGGGACCTGATAACATACCTACGTTCATTCTTAAAGGTTGTTCTGACTTTTTTATTTTACCATTGTGTCATTTTTTTAACACTTGCTTAAAAACTGGATCTTTTCCGGACATATGGAAACGTACCAAAATAACCCCGATAAATAAAAAGGGTGAAAAATGCGATATCCGTAACTACAGGCCGGTTGCAATTCTTTGCTCTGTAGCGAAAATATTCGAAAAAATCCTTCATCGGCATCTGTACAACCATGTCAAACCTCTTCTTGACGATCGTCAACATGGGTTTAGACCTCAGATGTCAGTATCATCAAATCTACTATGCATTTCCGACTTACTATCAAGAACTCTCGACCAAGGAAATCAAGTAGATGTTACATACTTTGACCTTGAAAAGGCCTTTGACAAGGTCGATATCGATGTCTTATTAAAAAAAATAGCTACGTTTGGCTTTTCCAAAAAACTTTTATTACTTTTTGCTTCATACTTCACTAATCGCAAACAATACGTTTTTTATAAGGGTTCTCGTTCTGCTGAATTCGTGGTTTTTTCTGGAGTCCCGCAAGGATCAATTCTTGGACCGCTTTTATTTTTGTTGTTCATCAACGATATTGGCTCAATCATCACTCATTCCTCTTATTTATTATTTGCTGATGGCCTAAAACTCTACCGCATAATAAAAAATCTCGCTGACTGTGTCCTCCTACAAATCGATGTAAACTCTGTCGCAAACTGGGCTAAAATTAACTGCTTAAGCTTCAGTGCACCTAAATGCAATGTAGTCTCTTTCACAAGGGCAAAACAGACGATCATATTTGAATATTTAATTAACGGTAACATTTTTCATCGCTTTAGTCAAATAAAAGATCTAGGGGTTACTTTTGACAGCAAAATGACATTCCACCAGCACACAAATGACTTATGCAACAGAGCATATAAACTGCTGGGCTTTGTCATTCGCAATTCACGCTCATTTCAAAACCCACTAACAATTAGGCTACTTTACAACTCACTGGTGCTAAGTGTACTGGAGTCGAATTGTATTATCTGGGCCCCATTTGAAGCATCCTATATTTTAAAAATTGAAAGAGTTCATAAAAAATTCCTTCGTTTTTTTTTATTTTTACGCCTCTATGGAACATATGCATATTTATATCCATCGAGATTTATTCTAGGTATGACTAACTACCATTCTCTAGAAACTCGTAGATGTTTTGCGTTGCTAAAATACTTCTTTCAATTAATTAATGGCATCGTCTCTAACGGTGAGATTCTGGCGCAAATCAATTTATTTGTACCAGAGTCTCACTCTCGGGGACGTCACCATAACATATTATATTGCCGATTGAGTCGTGCAAATCTGTACCCGAATTCGCCCGTGGGAAGAGCGATACGCTATTTAAATATATTAGATAAAAATTTCGACATATTCTTCGAAAAATTCAATGAGTTTGTAAGGTTTTTGGCGCTACATCCTCACTGTGAAAATGGTACTATTACAATTAATTAGATAAAATATCTGTAATGTTGTAAATTTTTGTACACAAATAAAAAAAATTAAAAAAAAATGAGATTAAAGAAATCACAGCATGTATTAAACTACTGGAACCTAAATCTTGTTCAGGGCCAGATAAAATTGTGGGGGTAGTGTCTCTTACCCACTAAACCTACTCTTTAATCAATCACTTTCAACGGGTATGTTCCCGCAAATATCGAAAAAAAGCTTTCTTACTCCAATATTTAAATCCGGAGACAAGTCTTTAGTTGAAAATTACAGACCAATATGCATACAATCGTCGATACCGAAAATTTTTGAAAAGTTAATTCTTCAAAAAATAAGTTCTTGTATAAAATTTAATATTTCATCATTTCACAGGCATTCCTTGACCACATGTCCAATTGATGGCGGACCAGAGTTTACCAGGCAATGAGAACCCAGGCTGTCTCTCAGTGGGGTCTTGTATGAGATGGCTATATCTTACGTTGACCGATTGTAACTAAACTTTTCACCTATCTTCTGGGGTGAGAGGTAATCGGAGGAGACTCTCTCCTTTTCACAAAGCCGGAATTAATATATTGGAGTGATTTCTTGGTACATCTTAAAAACTAAACTTTAAAACAGGAAACTTGTTTGCTTGATAACTAAAACCACCTCTGTCACATAATTTCAAACATTCAGCTTGCCACGCCATTTCTATCATAAGCTTCGGAGCTTTAGATGTTCAAGAGTTTCCGAGCATTAAATTTTCAATGTTTAAACTATTTAATTTTACACGCGACAGCTATTTCGCTTTCATAACAAATATCTAGTGGCTAGTGATGAAGTCACTCAAACACACAAACTTTCAAAATCCTAAAACTTTTTATTATTAAATATGATTTCGATTGTTGGTGCGTAGGTATGAAAGGTTAAAATATTCCTGCGTATTGTGTAAAATTATTCAAGTTCAATAAACTTTCATTTTTTTAAATTGAAACTATCTATCATTATTTCAGGCAAACGATAAAGTAGGTACATAAATAAATAGGTATTCAAATACTTGACAGATGCTTAAATGAAAATGTGACACGTTTTTTTCCTGTTAAGCACTTGCATATTGCTTTCTAACAACGTATGCAGGGACACTAGAGGTCTTTATTCGTTCAAAATAATTAAATGTAGCTTCGTTTAATAAAAAAAAATAGAATTTTTCGAGAGCTTTGAAGGAGTAACCATTTGTTACTTATACCAGGGCGGGTCAGTGGTGGATAACCTCCAATAATCTACTAGCGTATTATAATAAAATTATACAAAGTTAACCTAAAAACGATAAAAATTTATGCATTTTTTCGAAAAATAATCCCAATAAGTACATAGATTCCAGTAAAGTTTTGCTTACTACATTTGGAGGAGATTGCTGAAGATATCTTGGCCTTAGTTAAATTCTCAAAGTGGTAATTTCCCTGAATCTACGCATCTCAGACATGAACATTGAAAACAAACCCATTGACCAAGATCAAACTAAGATCAAAGCTTTCAGAATAGGACAGTAGATAAGATTACAGAATTCTAATGCACGGAAAAGCGGTCTCAGAAGTGGTCTAAGGAACCATAAAAGCTCAAGAAAAACATAATTAGGAATTCTGCTTTTAAAGACATAATTGTTGTAAATTAGGGTTAATTGAATAGATAAATTGGTACCATTTATCGAAACTTTAGATATCTGTCTGCAGTTTTCGAGTGAATAAATTAATTAAATTAATTTATAAAATCGAATGTTACACTGATATTGTGGTATTGCCTGATGTGTACGTCACTGAATAATTATTTTTTTATTTATTTACTAAAAATCGCGGGATATTTTAATTGTAAGATTTGCGAAGAAAAAAGTGTTAATTTACCGTTAAGTTACCTCTGTAGTTAAGCTCTGCTTTAACATTTTTTTCTTCTTTTTTTTTTAAAAGAAAGACAAACATTCCCGGGTTACGAATAACCCAACAATGTTTGAAAATCTCCTACTACCACCACAGAAAGCCGAAAATGTTGCTTGTGTTGTGATGGAGGACTTAGCCAGCCGAGGAATCGAACATGCGACGCCCGGGTGAGACCCAAGCGCTATGCCCACTCAACCACTGACCGGTCATACATTGGCACTTCGCATATACTTTTCGTACTTAACGGAAGTAATTAGTTAATGAGGTCTTTAGTCATATTTGAACAACTTTCGTTTCTCCAATCTAGAACGAAATCAATTGATCGCATCTTAGATAAATTAATCATGTCTATGGAACGAGTATACGATTTATTTCAATTCTAAGAGCTTCGTTAGTTCACTTTCGTTCATTAATAAGCCAATTATTTTGCATATCGAAAGACATTATTAAAAAAATTGGGGATGTTGACAACTTATCTGACACTCAGAAGGCCGCGCTAAAAACGAAGGTTTTTGTAAACCGAATGTCGGAACATATATGTTGACCATGCTCGCAAATATCGCTAACTGACGAATTTAGTCAGTATACAGTTTTTTTACAGGATTTTCGACTACCACACTAGGCAAATGTCCGTATTATGGTAGTCGACCGATCGTAACGTATCGTATCGACATAGGGTTTTATCGATCGACCGTGCTAGACCTCCTGAAACGGTTGGTACGGTGTTTTTCATACAAGTTAATTTTATCTGAGGATCGTTCAAACTGGAAACTTCTCTGAAAGCTGTTATCTTAAGATTAAAAGTTTGGGGTCGGCAAATTTCATGCCGTCCATTTACAGAGTTCAACTTCTATGATTGGATCGACGAGACCCGAGACACAAAGTAAGCAATAATTACACCAGAGCAAATAATGACTGGACCCAGGGAGTCTGGAAGGCAAGTTTCCATTTATCTCAATGCGATTTCAATTACAGACCTCTCATAAATCAATTACTCGTATATTTTTTTAGAAACTTGGTTAATTGGCTCTTAACCTACAGGAATCATAAAAGTAGATAAACAGGCATATTATATTTTATCAGATGTTCATGTTGAAGCTGGCAATATTTAAATTTCTGTTACATCCATTGCAATAAGCGGAAAATACAAACGCAGGAGGCCCTGAGGAAAAAAACTTCCCTCAGGACCTATGACATCTTTGTGGAAGGTATATTAGGGAAAGGGAGGATAGGAAGTTCTGGAAAGCAAAATGGTTAAGTGGTGGATAAGAATCTGAAGAAGAACGGACGTATGAATACCAGTCACAGAACTGCCTAATTTATAGAGGACTAAACATGAATAATGAAATGCCTGAAAGACTGGAGAATTAATGTATTTTGGGACGTTATACTTACCGTAAAGATATAATTTCGTAATGTTACCTTGTGCATATTAGTTTATATACGAGTGTAGAATAAACTAGATATTTTCTTTTGAAGAGTTTTACTTAATATGTAGGTACATTTGTTTCGTGTCATTTATTAGCAAACTTAAAACTAACTTATATATTTAACTAGCAGACCCGAACACACGTTGATGTGGCTAACGAAACACATCGCCAGTACCCAACCTTTATAAAATCCACACAACCCACTTGCCAGCTGCCCACTGCCAATATTATTGAATATTTGAATTTCTCGGCTTTTCTCTACTATAATAAGCATGTATTATACATATAAACCTTCCTCTTGAATCACTCTATCTATTGGTGAAAAGCGCATGAAAATCCGTTGGGTAGTTTCGAATATCTAAGAGCACAAACATTTTGCGACTTCATTTATACTATGTAATGATACAGGTACAAAAATTATTAGATTTTATTGGGTGGGGGTAGTGGGAGGGGAGATTTTGGGGGAGGGGGAGAACGGTGGGAGGAGTTAACATAAAATGGGAACATTGTTAGTAAAGGTGATTTATTTTATTAACTAAATCAATTTTGATATATTTTTTTTATTTATTTCTAAGCTTTCTAAAGCGCACAAATTAAAATGTGTTATCTATTTGAATGTTTAAACTTGTTATTTTTTCTTTGTTGAAGCTACGGCCTCTCTCAATTAAATGATTAGCGAAGTCGGAATAGTTATTATTTCGTAAATAGAGTTCAAGTTCCCTGATTCTAGTTTTAAAATTTCTAGTATATTTTAATATTTCTAGTATATACTATGCCAGTATACTGTATGATACATAGTTAATGCCCAAGAAATACAAAAAATAATTTAAACTTACTAAAAAATAAAATAAAAATATTCACCGCTATTTTTTTTTTAATTAGCTTCACACAGGAGGCTCTGAGGAAAATAATTCCTCTCAGGGTCGATGCCATATTTGGGGATTCTGTGCATTTTTTGGTTTTCAGGAAAGGAAGGAGAGGAAGTTCTGGGAAGGAAAGGGGTATTAGGGGTGGTTCAGTATGTTTAGGAGTCATGGACGTATGAATCCATCCCTCCCACTGCGGTGCAAGGCGATGTTCCGAGAGTATGGCTGGAGAAGTCAAAGGCACTCCCTCAATTATTCTCCCCTGATCCGGCCTGCCATGGAGACATATCCGCCGCCAAGACCCGAACAAACTTCACACTATGAATCAGGGTACCCTTGCTAAGTTGCCAAACGTAGCGAACCACTTGGTGTACTTATGGCAGAGGTGTTGGTTATCTAATAAATAGTATCCGGGGCGGCGGCACCCATACCCGCCTCCCATATTTTACGGGTGTGTATATCACGGGAATTTTTTTGTTGTTGTTATTTATGGAAAGATTTTTCAATGTGAATATTTGTTCATTTTAAAAATGCAGACACACAGCTGACATTATATCGTAAGCACAAAATTCCATTTGGTGCGAACAAAAGTCTGGTAACGAATAACTTTCAGCGAGCATGTGTGCAAATTAACTGAAACGCGAAGCTAAAACAAAACGTAAGTGATTTATGCATCTAGGACCGTACTTTGAACACGTACATTTAACGTGTTATACACATATGTAGATACCAGGTATACCAGGACATACCCGACAAACTTTAACCAGCCATTCCTAAGCTTATGTGAGAAAAAAATAATATACTCGTTTATATGGAATTTTGTCACCCACCCCGCCCGAAACTTACTGATGAAAGCTGTGTGCACGACTGATACTACTGATTGGGATAATAAAAACAAAGAAGATGGGCCATTATGGTGTCGCCAACACCGTTTAGCCATCTACATACAGCATGCGGCGCCGTTATTTTACATTAACTCCACAAAGGAGGCCCTCAGGAAATAATTTCCTTCAGGGCCTATATTATATTTGGGTATTCTGTATGGAGAACCTTTTTGAGAAGAAGAAGGAGTGAACATGGGTCTTGAAACGACGCTTGTTGTAAGAGAGGGGAAACACAGAAGTCGGAAGAATCGTTCCGCAGTCGAGCTGGTTCGCTACATTAAACTATTTTTTAAAATACACTTTTTTTTAAATTAACATTTGGTGATTTAGTAGAGGTGTCCGGGTTCATGGGGGTTTGTCTAGGTCTTGGCGGCTAATGCTTTTGCCTATCTACAGCGTGACAGGCGGGAATGGTTGAGGGAGACCAAACCTAACCTAGCCGATATCTCTCCAGCCGGACTGTTTCGACACATCGCCTTGAACTGCAGTGGGTTGGATGGATTCATAAGTCCGTCACTCCGGGACACATTGACCAGATTCCTACCCACCCCTCATATCTTTTTCCTTCTCTAACTTCCTCTCCTTCCTTTAACTAAAAAATACCCTCCACACAGCATCCCCAAAGTTGACATAGGCCCTGGGGGATTTTTTTTTCCTCGGGGTCTTCTACGTGTAGCTAATATTATAACAAAAAGTTAGGGGTAAACTTTCTAAAAAAGCAAGGAAACGTTCCACTCATTTTTGCACAAAGGCAGGAGATTCTTTAAAGTATTTTGGGGCTCCATGCCAAAGGTGGCTGCCAAATTCATCAGTAGGACGCACTTGCTATCCGCAGTCGTGTACTGTTAAATTATCTGCGGGCCCTGTACAGCTTTTGGGTGGCTAACTTGACTTTGTTTGTACCTACACCCCAAACGCCTATTTTCCATCCCTTCGCCGTCTAGATAGTCCGTGCAGATTGGTCATAGCTCGGTGACAGTCGGTACACTTCCATTTAATATGGTTCTGAACACTTCCAGTTAATATATTTATTTTTATTATTACCGTACAACAGAATTATTCCAATTACGCGCAGTTCTTCAATAATAGTTTTAAGACATACAGAGAAAATCAATTACATCCAAATGGTTTGCAAGTTCATTTAATAGCACCACTCCCCTCGTCATGCTATGCTTTGCTAGGACGTCTGTTCTGCCGTTCGATACTCAGAACATTTCATGAATTCGACTCCAGCTCAGTGGTCTGGTACATATAAATCATAGCATCCCAAGAGAAATGGGCTATCGATGAAATTGTTCGGAATATTGAAAAACAGAATGGCATGACTTGCTTTACGCATAGTTTCTAGACTCACAGAATCAGTTTCCTCAAGTCAGTCAATATGGTGCATGAACCTTGGATAGGTTCCATGCTTCCGCATATAAACACACCTGAGGAATTTCTTCTGGATTTACTCCAACATCAATGTATTTCTGGTGGTACGGTGCCCAAACATCGCTCGCTTACTCCGGCTTGCTTCTCATTATGCCATAGAATAATGCTATCATAGCTTCTTATTTATTAAACTGCTTACAAGTCCTGATGCTGAACCCAAGAAGTTTGTAACAAGACTAAATGAGCTGCGATATATGGCTACAGAACGTCAGTTCGGGATCAAAGACGACACCGAGATCCTTCACGGATTTTACACTAACACCTTGTATAAAAGTTGAATGTTTACAATGTACTTACTGTTCATACATGTTTTGTATGTATGCATGTATCTGAGATACTTCTTCATCGATCTATTTAATTGTGTGTATGTATCTTAGATCTTGTTCGCACGTGTTCGCAATTTCTACTTGAATATATCTTAATACTATAATGTCTGAGGTTTGTAATTAAACACAAAAGCCGATTCATTATATGAGACGTTTATTGACACTGTTAACAAGTTCAAGGTTAGATAACAAATATTATAATCAATAATTATCAGCCTGAAACACTCATCTACATTGAAAAAATCTTCCGAGAAAAGATACTGGCCGCCAACGGGAATTGAACCCGTGACCTTCTGATTGCCGGTCAGGTGCTCTTGACCACTGAGCTATGGCGGCTTATCTAATACCCGCCAAATAATTCAATATATACTAGTGTTTCATTCGACAATTACTTATTATTACATTTTTCCAACTGAAAACAACCAACTTTATTTTTGTGAGAGAGGTATTGTTAATACTAAATCTCCCGCTAGGTGGCGTCGAGACTAATTATGTCTGCATTTATTGCTGAAATACTTTAACTTGTCAAATATTAATTATTATTTTTAATTGATAAACTAACGTTTAAACAAGATTTTTATGCATAGCACAAAGGGTAGATAACAAATATTATAATCAATAATTATCAGCCTGAAACACTCATCTACATTGAAAAAATCTTCCGAGAAAAGATACTGGCCGCCAACGGGAATTGAACCCGTGACCTTCTGATTGCCGGTCAGGTGCTCTTGACCACTGAGCTATGGCGGCTTATCTAATACCCGCCAAATAATTCAATATATACTAGTGTTTCATTCGACAATTACTTATTATTACATTTTTCCAACTGAAAACAACCAACTTTATTTTTGTGAGAGAGGTATTGTTAATACTAAATCTCCCGCTAGGTGGCGTCGAGACTAATTATGTCTGCATTTATTGCTGAAATACTTTAACTTGTCAAATATTAATTATTATTTTTAATTGATAAACTAACGTTTAAACAAGATTTTTATGCATAGCACAAAGGGTAGATAACAAATATTATAATCAATAATTATCAGCCTGAAACAAAAAATAAAGTTGGTTGTTTTCAGTTGGAAAAATGTAATAATAAGTAATTGTCGAATGAAACACTAGTATATATTGAATTATTTGGCGGGTATTAGATAAGCCGCCATAGCTCAGTGGTCAAGAGCACCTGACCGGCAATCAGAAGGTCACGGGTTCAATTCCCGTTGGCGGCCAGTATCTTTTCTCGGAAGATTTTTTCAATGTAGATGAGTGTTTCAGGCTGATAATTATTGATTATAATATTTGTTATCTACCCTTTGTGCTATGCATAAAAATCTTGTTTAAACGTTAGTTTATCAATTAAAAATAATAATTAAGTTCAAGGTTATCTATCAAGTCAGTTGACAGACCTGCCAACTATCAGAATGTGACAGCTGATGCATACTATTACCAACATAACATCCTTCCCTCCTTCCATTTTTATTTTATTTTATTTTTATTTAAAACCAAATACAATGACAAGGAAACTTAAGAGTAATCACTATGACTAAATCGTACAGGAGGTTTCACAACTCTGCCAGACCTAGTTATAACATCATTATTTCCACTAGTGCTGGGTAAAGGTTCAATAACAATTTTATTTTCCTGACTTCTAACGTCTTGCCATTTATCGGGATTCTCATAACTTGATTTTGACTTAAGACAACTTTTTTTTATTTGGTTAACATGAACCTTTTTCACCTCTCCTCCGATTAATTGAATTAAATACACCCATGAACTTAATTTTAATTTAACAGTTCCCTGAAACCATTTCACAGGACCTTTCACATGTCTTAAATAGACCAAAACATTATCATTTTCCTTAAACTCTTTCAATGTATTTTTTCTCGATTGTTTGACATTTTGTGATTGTTTACTTTTATTGACATGATTTTCTTCAGACAAAATATGTAGTGGTGTACGTGGCTCATATGAAAATATTTTAGCCATTGGAGATACACCCGTAACAGAAGTAGGAGTGGAACGATAACTATACAGACAATCTATTAGACGTTGAGCTGGCGACAAAAATTTTGAATTTTTCGAAAACATAAATTTAATTAATATTTTTTTGAAAGTTTGAACAGACCGTTCTGCTAATCCATTTGATTCAGGATTATACGGTGGACTAAATAATAATTTAATTGATTTTTCTTTACAAAAAATAGAAAATTCTTTGCACGAAAATGGAGGACCATTATCACAAACAATAGTTTTCGGAAAAGCGAATCTGGAAAAAAACTTCACTTAATTTAGATAACAAATCCGAATATTTAGTATTTTTCATGTAAAAACATTCTATCCACTTTGAATATGAGTCGCAAACTAATAAGTATTTAGAACCTTTTAAATCAAAAAAATCCAAATGGACTCTTTCCCATGGACTTTCTGCAATAGGCCAACTATGGCGCACATTTTTGTTAGCATTTTGTACAGACTGACACATTTCACATCTAGAAATAACATCTTCAATATCTTGATTCATACCTAACCACCATACATATGAAATGGCAAGAATTTTTGATCTGACTATACCAGGATGACCATAATGTATTAAATTTAGGACTTTGGACTTAAGAGATTCTGGTATGACAATTCTGTCACCAAATAAAAGACATTTTCCTTTGACTGACAGTAAATTTTTAAACTTAAAATATTTTTTAATTTCTGGACTTGACAAGTTTTCAATCCAACCGATTGAAACATACTTAATGACTTTACATAATATTTCATCTTTTTCAGAATGGCTTTCAACTTCTGAGAATGGAATTAAAGGTGTAGACATGTATACAAAATTACATTCCTCAGTATTGAATTGTTGTTTACTTGGTAAACGTGACATTACATCTGCTTGAGGAATTTTCAATCCTTTTTTATATTCCAATTTATAATTGTACGCAGACAATATTATAGACCATCTTATAAGACGTGATGCTGCTAAAACGGGGACTTTTTTGTTTTCAGCAAATAAAGACAACAATGGAGCATGATCAGTATATATCGTAAAATGACGACCAATTAAATACTTGTGAAATTTCTTTATTCCAAAAATAATTGCAAGGGCTTCCTTGTGCAATTGACTATAATTTCTTTGAGCTGAATTTAATGTTGCAGACTCAAAAGCTACAGGAAATTCTTGATTCTTTACGACATGACTTAAGACACAACCGACACCGTATGCACTGGAATCGACTGTTAGACACAATGGTTTTGACGGATCAAATAAAACTAACATAGTTTTATCTGACAAAAGAGACTTACTATTTACAAATGCCTTTTCGCATTCATCAGACCAACACCATTTTACATTTTTTCTTAATAAATTATGAAGTGGTTCTAGCACTGTAGGACACATAGGAATAAAATTCCTGTAAAAATTCAACATTGACAAATATGACTTTAGTTGAGTAACATTTTCTGGACACCCAGTAGACTTAATTTTCTCAACTTTCGACAAAGACGGACTTTTGCCTTGACCTGACAAAGTGAAACCTAAAAATTCAAAAGAATTCACAAAAAATTCACTTTTTCACATATTAATTTTTATATTAAACTCATTTAATTTTGACAAAACTTTATCCAAAGTATCAGAACACTCCTTTTCGTCTTTACCACCTACACAAATATCATCAATGTATGCAGCACAGTTCTTTATGCCACCCAAAACTGTATCAATTACCATTTGAAATACGGCAGGAGCCGATGATAATCCGTAAGGTAAACGATTATAGACATATAAACCATAACATGTATTAATTGTAAGTAATTCTTTACTAGAATCTGACACAGACAACTGTAAATATGCGTTTGTTAAATCTAATTTACAGAATACTTGACAACCTGAAAATTTATTAAAAATATCCTCTGGACGTGGAATAGGATATTGATCAATTCTCAATTGTGGATTGACTGTAGATTTCAAATCTGCACATAAACGTAATTTTCCATTTTGTTTAGGTACACAAACTATTGGGGAAGACCAATTACTATATTTTACTTTTGAAATAATGCCTTCGCTTTCAAGACGACTTAGCTCTTGGCAAACTTCAGCACGAAGTGCGTAAGGAACTTCATATGCTTTGTGGAAAACAGGAGTAGCATTATTTTTTAAATTTAAATTCACAGAAAATTTTTTAATTGGTAAATCGTTATTAGTAATCGAAAAATAATTTAAATATTTTTGTGACAATTTTTTGATAATATTTGATTTATTTTTCTCGCTGACAGACACTGAATTTATAGTATTATTATTCATATTTGACACTAAAGAACTTATGAAAGTATTTTCCCAAGATGGATTAAACACTTTTAACCAATTTCTACCCAGAATAGCATCAGACGATAGATTTTTTATAACCAATATTGGTAAATCTATTATAACATTAGAATCAACAACATTTACTTTTGCCATAAAAAATCCAAAACACAATAAATTTTGACTATTTGCTGTAAACAAATTACCGTAGAATTGTTTTAACTGACAAGTTTTGAATAATTTTATGTACATTTTATGACTTATTAATGTCGATGAACTTCCTGTGTCAATCATGAAAGAAATTTGGATACCATTTACAATTAAATTAATTTCCGCTGAATCAGACACTGACATATTTAATACATTTATATTATTGACACATTTTACGTGATTGATGATTGATTTTGCACTTGGACAAAATTTCGACGTATGACCGTAAATATTACATTTGTAACATTTCCACTTTTTTGACGGACATAACTCCGGTTGGTGAGTTATAAAACACCTCTCGCATCTTCTGGACCCTTGACGTGATGGAGATGAGGGCTGACTTGATGACCTTGAACTCCTTTGACCCAGATGAATTCGCCTACTCGGACTATGCTGACGTGAAGGGCGATCCTTTGAGACATGACATGTTTTTTTACGTGACATTTTTGACTTGACTTCACAAATTTCCGAAGTATAATTTTCTTTGTGTAAAATTTGCTCTGAGCTGTGACTTACTGTCTCAATGTTCTTGACAATTAATTTTGCTTTTTCAAAAGTTAACGTTTCGTCTTCAGATAGTAATCTTCTAGTCATTGCATCGTTTTTTAAACCACACACCAATTTGTCTCTCAGAGCTTCGTCTAGAAAAGCACCAAAATTGCATGATATTGACAGACTTTTTATATCCGTAATATAATCATCGATTCCTTCGTTAGAATGTTGTTTCCGGTTACAAAATTTATATCTTTGGGCAATTGTACACTTTTTTTCTTCATATTTACTCTTGAGTGTTGTTACCATATCGTTGAAGGTTAAATCTTCTAGATTTTTCGGATGCACTGTCTCTTTTAAAATTTTAAATTTTTCTGCACCGATCAACATACATAAGTAACCAATTTTTTCTTTCTCTGCGATATTAATAATCTTCAGATAAATTTGAATGCGTTCCAAAAACATATTGAAACTTTCGCAATCCGGTTCGAAATGAGGCACTGGCAAATTATTATTCGACATTTTGAAAAAAATGTTTTTTTCCGCGGCGAAATCACTGTTAATTACTGACAATATTATTAACACACGTTTTAATATGTTTTACTGATTTTCTCGTCGCCAATTATAATGTCTGAGGTTTGTAATTAAACACAAAAGCCGATTCATTATATGAGACGTTTATTGACACTGTTAACAAGTTCAAGGTTATCTATCAAGTCAGTTGACAGACCTGCCAACTATCAGAATGTGACAGCTGATGCATACTATTACCAACATAACAAATACAATTTATTTAAAACCTACTTGAAAGCTCGCAAATATTTTAATTATTTTACGTATCGGGACTTTCGACATTTTGATTTTGACTTGATGATATTATTTTTAGGAGCATTATAATAAATTCTCAAGTAGGTAATACGGTTGTTGTATTAAATCAGGGGTGGGGATCCTTCGGCCCGCGAGTACATTTGGTCGACCCGCAAAATCCAAGAACACTACGTACCTATGTGAAGTCATGAGAACAAATAATGATTGTTTTCCTTTATTCGGATTTGGATGAAGTAAGTTGCTGCTATCAAAGTTAGACAAGTGGATAAAAATATAATTTAAATGCACAAAAGAAAATATGCTATTTTTTATTTAATTTAATGGTACATTTTTTGGAGGAAACAATGGAAAAATAATTTTTTTTATATATAAAACGAAAAAAAGGTAATTAATAGTAAACAAAAAGTCATATACATCTCTTATATGTGTACATATATATTTTTTTATGTATATAAAACCAATAATAGATAAGGAATGTAACAGAAAGAAGAAGATGAGATAAAAAAGAAAGGAGATTACAAATTACAGACTACAGCTATACACTGTATCTATTTTGCACGTCCATCACAAATACTTGCCAATATCCACAAATATCCAAAAATCTTCACAAACAAATGTAAATATATTTAAATTAAATAACTTTGTTTATGTGTACACCACACAATTGTCCCAAATGCTCCCAACCGAGTGGAACCAGTGAGACTATGGCATCCCCAATTGCGGTACGTTATGCTGAAGGTTGTGATGAGGGGAAGGAGATAGGGAAGAGGACGGTGGGGAAGTACCTGGCTGTTCAGATATGGTCACCAAACTCGGATTTTCAAGCAAAGTTTTTATTCTGAATGGTGGTCAATACTGAAAGTATCTTTAACTCTGGAATGTGCCGCAAATATAACTTACGAGCCGCAAATATAAATATAACTTATTTTAAATGATTAAATTGTGAAAAACACAAATCAATCAAATTAAAAGTACTTCTGCACGCCGGGGAATTGAAACCCGCGACCCTTGGATTGCATGTGAAAATCAACATTTCGTCGAAAGATGTTCTTACGATCGTACAGGGCGGTTCCAATGAGAAAGATTAATTATTCTCCGTACCAGCTTTTTAAAATTAAAAGTAATACCGATTTTATTTCATTCCAAATATGCTTTAATTTATACCTACATCCAAAAATGCTAATGATGATAAAACTATTAAAATTATTTCCTTTTTGTAATTATTTTTTGATCTTAAGTATTTATCATTTTTCAATAATGTCTAAGCATAGTAAAAATGTAAAAAAATCTGAAATATGATTGTTTGTAAGTGCGCAAATAAATACACAAACGGACTAATTTTCGTCAAGAAACACATTTTTTTATTCTTTTTTATTCAGAGAAAGATACATAAATTACAAATAAATTCAATATAATAATTAATTACATAATATGTGTACATATTTGATTTATCCCCATAAAAAAGCAGGGCTTGTGTGTATGGGGGTGTTATTATATTGGTTTAATTGTTTTATTTTTTACATGTACGTATATATTTTTTAATGATTTTATTTAAACTAAAATTAAAATTCTGAAACATACGTTTACCAGATAATGTAATTATTTATTTTACTGCATGATTATATGATTTGCAATGAGTGTTTTATAATACAAAATCTTTTTTTTAAATTTAACAAATCTGCCAACGACCTACGGTATAACCTTATTTTAAGAAAAAAAAAACATTTTTTCTCAAACACACGTTTACTAGATAAAAGAACAATCTTTTGAAATCAATTTAAATTTTTTTGTGGAAAAGAGTCAATACGTTTAAACACTGATTTAAAAATGATATATTTCTGGTTTTCTCTGGTTATACGCTCTTAATAAGCTGATACCACGGTGTCCGTCCAAGAACATAAATTTCGAAAAATATTCACAAATATCCAAAAATATTCACAAATATCCAAAATGTTCATATGTTTACACCCACACATCCGCCAAAAAATGTACAAAAGAACAAAAACATTGTCCGAATAAAATATTGTCAAAAAAATTATGATGATATTATTTCTTGTGCTTTCTTTATTCTATGGCGATATCATATACTCATTCACTCACTTGGGACAGTTGGAAGCAGTTGGGACTCTTGTGCAGTATTCAAATTTAAAATGTAAAACGTCGTCATCATCATTAATGTATGTATTCAAATGCGATATTCAAAACAATCAATCAATTGATCTTTCCGATTTCATCTTCTTCTCATAAAGGCCTCAGGAAGGGTTTTTTTTTTATAAAGATTTCCGATAAAAGGGCTTTTAAGGCAAAATTTTGGCAAACGGACAAAAGTTTAGCTGCAAAGTCGCTCCTTCAGTTAACTCCAACTGTCAAAAGGTCTTGCTTATCTGCTATTTAAACTTATTGATCTCTCGGTGGTAGTTTTTGGCGATAAATGGCGTATGGAGGGTTGATGTTTAGATTCAAATCGAGCTGTGAAATTGATTATGAGTAATAAATGTTGAAACCGGGTTTTTACAATTGTGAAAGTTTGTATTTATGACAAAATTACTTTGGTTATACATTTTTTTTTATATTTAAGGAGAATGTACCTTGTTATTTTTTAATACATTTTAGACGGCCTCCGTAGTCCAGTGGCTAAGACTCTTGACTCACAATCCGGAGGTCGCGGGTTCGAACCCGGCGTGCGCAAATAAATTTTATTTGATTAATTTGTGTTATTTCACAATTAATTCATTTAAAATAATATATAGTATATTTGCGGCACGTTCCAGAGTAGAATATACTATCAGTATCGCCCTGGTGTAAGACCACCATTCAGAATTGAAACGTTGCTTGAAAATGGCTTTAGCCGTGTTTGGTGACCAGATCTGAATAGCCAGGTACTTCCCAACCTTCCTCTTCCCCACCTCCTTCACCTCCCCACTACCTTCAGCCGCACAACATACCCCAATTGGCGATGCCATAGTCTCACTGGCTCCAGACGGGAGCAGTTGAGATTCTTGTGCGGTATTCACTTTAAAAAAAAAAAAGGAAATTTTCAGAAATTAAACAACGCGAAAATGATTATCATTATATTTGAAACATTTTTTAATTAGAATTAGCCCGCAAGGCTAAAGTTCTGGGTTCAATTCCTAAATGCGACTATATCCTATTCTGATTTTTCTTTTTCAAATTTTCGATTGAGAGTCGCTTATATTGTCTTCAGTGATTAAATATTACTACTATTTGAGGTTTTACTCACTAAGTTAAAATAAAAATAAAATATTCATCCTAGACCTGCGAGAAAGAGTCAAAAGATATAGAACATTAAATAAAAATGGAAATATTTATCCAAGACACAATATTTTCCTTCAAAACAACTACAGCCAAGGATGGTACCACGATCTTCTACGTATTCCGCATAGCAGAACGGACGTACCTACTTAACTGGCTCGTAGCATGACACGAGGTATGGCGCTGTTAAATAACGCTTCCAAAACTGTCGACATCTTTAACAGAAGCCTTGAAGAATTCAAGAGACATTTAAATGACACACATTACCCGCTGTAATATGTATGTATCTCATGTTACTATTTACCTTTTATTTTATTTATACATAAATGTGTAGTTTGTGTCACATGTGTATTATAATTAAACATAGTCTGTAACACACAAAAAATAATTATAAATAAAAAAAATTAAAAATAAATAAATAAACATCAGTTTAAGATGTCATAGTCCTACTGGCTCCAGACAATTGGGAGCAGTTGGGAAATTAAATATGAAATTTTCAAGACTCTGTGGTAGTCATTAAGTATGCGCATCATTGCCTTTTTTGTTCGTGATTACAGCAAAAAAATCCAGTGAATAAACTAATTTTGAGATAAACTGATCACAAACACAAACCACAAACTTTTGACAGATTCTTCAATAAACTGGTGAAGTTTGCGGTGTAGATATAATTTATTAGGTCGACGTTTTATTATTTTTTTCATCGCTTTTTCGAACTTAATAAGTTAACGCTGTAAAGAGATAATTTGAACTAATGGTTTAGTTAGGACTTGAAATAAGATTTTGTGAAAAAAATCCCCTCTAGGGAGGTGATATATAAAAAAAACTTAATTGACAGCCCTAGCAATAGTGGTGACGCGTCGCGTATTCTATTATTATTAGTCCCAGATTCAGAACTTCCTCTCCTTCTTTTCCTAAAAACACCCTCCACATCATCCCCAAAGAAGACACAGACCCCGAGGAGAATCATTTTCATTGGGACCTCATTTTCATCAGAGCCTTACCTACAAAAAAAATGGAAAAAATTATGTATCGTGCGTTATTTTTATAATTTTATAAATATCTTGTCTTAAAATGACGTCGTCAATTAATACCAGAATAAGCTCCATGAACATTAATGTTTTACTTACTTTTCTGAAGAGATTTTTTGTTTCATATTATTTTCTCATAAAATTTAACATTTAATATTTTTTTATATTTTGTCTTAAAGCCACGGAGAGGAAGTCCGTTATTGTTTTTATTTTGGCTATATACTGCACATGTTCACATGTGTACAAACTGTTCCAATGTGAACTGCCGTTTACATGAACCCCACACAGGAGGCCCTGAGGAAAATAATTTCCCTCAGGGCCTATGTCATCTTTGGGGTTGCTGTATGAAGGTTTTTTTTTTAGGAAAGGAAGGAGAGGAGAGTTATGGGAAGGAAAAGGGTTTAAGGGGTGAGTAGAAATCTGGTGTGTCCTGGTCATCCACCTTTAAGGCCTAGACAAACCTAGATGAACCCGGGCACCTCTGCTAAATCACCAAACGTAGCGAACTACTTGGGGTGACCAATTGCAGAGGTGTTGGTTATTCAATAAAGGTTCCCAAGATGGCGGTAACCATTCCCGCCTCCCAAATCTCCCAATTAAATCACTAACCCCAATTATTAATCTAGGAGTGTCGCAGTCCCACTGGCTCCGGGCAGTCTGGACTATTGTTTGATCTTCGCATAAAGAACATCAATCAGCAGTATCAATATTAGTATAATCAGGCAGTTAGTTAGTATGGCCCATAACGGCCTGTCAAACCTTCTCTGGAATATTCGATTTCGTTCAATTTAAGCAGGGAGTACCCTTATCACTTCCTTCCCTCGCCCCTGCTGCCGACCTCTGCCAGGTATATTACACTCGGGGCAGGGGTACGCAGGGAGTGGCACACGTACAAATTTGTAATTGTTATTCAAATAAAACTGAAGATTGTCAAGAAAGTAGAAGAAAAAATTGGTGACGCCCTACGAAGATGTATTACTAACAAGTTAATCAAATACTTCCCTTTTACACAGTACATTTTAAAGAACATCGATTTCTAATTTATTTCTCCCTATCTATATGTATATCCTAGCCGAGCCAATTCATATTAAGAACCATTAACCATATTTGGTCGAAAGATATTCTTATGATCGTACAGGGCGGTTCCAATGAGAAAGATTAATTATTCTCAGTACCAGCTTTTTAAAAATAATAACTGAATATCGATTTTATTTCATTCAAAATTTGCTTTCATTTATACCTACATTCAAAAATGCTGAAAGGCGTGATGATTAAACTATTAAAATTATATACTTTTTTTATTAATTTTTGATCATAGGTATTTACAATTTTTCAATAATGTCTAAGCAAAACAAGAATGTAAAAAATATATTAATTTGTAAAGCCGTAAATAAATAGACAAACTCAAGTATTTTCGTCACAAAACACGTGTGCGGATCTTTTTTTGAATGATTTTATTTAAACTAAAATTAAAATTCTGAAACATAGGTTTCCCAGAAAATTTATTGATATATTTTACTGCATTTTTTTTTGAAAATTTAACAAATCTGCCGACAACCTAAGGTAAAACCTTATTGTACTGAAAATAAACATATTTTCTCAAAATTTAAAACCTAGCTTTACTAGATAAAAGAATCTGATTTCGAAATCAATTTATATTTTGTTTGTGGAAAAGAGTCAATACGTCTAAAATTTGATTTAAAAATGACATATTTCCGGTTTTGTCTGGTTATTCCCTCTTAACGGTTTTTATTTTAGAATTGCTGATGTAACTAACTTTGCGCTCTTTTTTTTCATTGAATTTTAGCTATTTTTTTTTATTTCTAAGATATACAAAAAATACCTAAAATTATTAAAAATTTAAAAGAATTCATGTGAATCAGATACATACTTGAGTCGGGCCATGTCCAGAGTCAGGATTATAGAAGAGCATGTATGAGACCCCTGCGGAAAAACGGCGTGATGGTTAGTTAGCTAGTTTTAGATGGAATGAGCTTAATTATTTTGCGGAAAAACGCTTATTAGAAGTTATGCTTTAAATACACACCATCATAGATATTTTTGTAAATAATATAACTAGCTTCAAAAAATATCTCCATGATTTGTGCAACTAATAAAAAATAAATAAATGCTTTTGTTCCATTACTTTTCAATAATTACTTCATAAATATTTCACATTGTTTTTCTTGTGATTGCTTCAGTGAATAATCTTGTTAATAGTGCATCTAAAAAGAAAAAAAAAGATTTTTATTCATTACTTCTCAATAATCTCTTCATAAATATTTCATATTTTTATTATGTATTTCAAGTTTTGTATTTTAGTTTTCAATATTTTGTATTTTAGTTTTCAAATTTTGTATTTTAGTTTTTAAGTTATCTATAAATAATACTTACATAGTTATTCATGTTGCTTCTGTGAATTTGCAAATGTTATTACTGCAGACACATAAGTCTAGGGATATTTATATTTTATTAGAATTTATTTTATATTACCTGCAAATTTTTTTAATAAATATCCTGTTTGTGTCTCAAATAAATAAATAAAGTATTTAGATGGATTAATTGATTGCACCCGTACGTACATGCGCAATATGAATTTGAATTGCTGCTCAAATTTTTCAAGAAAAGCTAAAAAATATAATATTTTATCGGTGATTCAATCCAACATTGTATTTGTTAGCCTTTCTAGAAAAAAATAAGTTTCTTTATAGACAAAACTATTTATTCATATTCGTATTGAATTAATTCATCTTAATATTTTAAAACATAACCTGTAAAAAGCGTTTTCCTTAAAACAATGAAACCCGCGCCATCTACAAAAGAGTATATTATAAATTATTTTAAGTATCTCCTTAAAAGTGTACATAATAATTTGTAGACATTTTTTTTTGAAGAGTTTTATTGACAATAATAATAATAATTGGATAATTTGTAGAGCGCCGTTTTTGTGAAAAATCTCCTCAAGGGCGACCAAAATGTACATTTGTTCCTTAATTTTATTTATTTGCTACCGGTTTCATAAAAAAAATATATATTTGGTAAACAATCACCCGATAAGTCACCTTTATTGACCATGTTTCATTGTTATTTATCCTCCCGACAATTTATTCCCCCCCCCCCCCCCGCTTAATATTTATAATTAGGAATTATAATTCTGGTTAACCCTACAACCGGTTTATACAGCTGATACTAAAAAATTGACGACCGGCGTAGCGCAGCAGTAAGGCGCTAGACTCGCATGCAGAAGGTCGCGGGATCGAATCCCGGCGTGGCAAATAAATTTTATTTGATTAATTTGTGTTATTTCACAATTTATTCTTTTAAAATAATATATGGTACATTTGCGGCACGTTCCAGAGTGGAAGATACTCCCTGTATCGCCCTGGTGTAAGACCACCATTCAGAATTGAAGCGTTGCTTGAAATGGCATTAGCCGTGTTTGGTGACCAGATCTGAATAGCCAGGTACTTCCCCACCTTCCTCTTCCCTATCTCCTTCCCCTCCCCATTACCCTCAGCCTCACAACATACCCCAATTGGGGATGCCATAGTCTCGCTGGCTTCAGACGGAAGCAGTTGGTACTCTTGTGCGGTATTCATATAAAAAAATATATATATATTTTAAAAAAGCATCGGCCCACAGATACTACAGACTGTAAAGTTTGCACACCCCTGCTGAAAAGGGTGGGGCGAAAATCAGCTGTCAATATCAAGCTCTCGAAGATAATATTAAATCAGAAATGAAACCTGAGACTTACGATGACTGCCGACACTCTGTCCTTTGGGAAAATTTGATACATTCATTAGAAGATAGAAGCACACGTTCAAAAAATACACATTCTAGAAGGTTTGTGAATAAGAATTTTATCTGTTTTCTTGTAACATAAACTAGAAGGAAGAAAATTAGAAAAAAACGTCAGATGAGTTCTGGTAAGAGCGTTAAATAATCGTACCTATTCTAATGCGATGTTTTTTTTCATACCGATCCACCGAACCTTTGCTTTACCTCCGTATTTGAGGGGTAATGCTCTCGTCTAGCAGGTCGCGGGCTTAAATAAATTTTATTTGATAGATTTATACATAATAAGTTGAGAGGTTTAATTCCTTTCTATTAATTTATAAATAAAACACTTGTGTTGCTAAGTTTAACAAAGAAACGACATTTATGTTTATTTATATGATTTTTCTTTGAATGGTTTCTTCTGACTAAAATTGATATTTTACAATAAAATAATAGAACAATAAAACAATTGACAATTGATAATTACATTCTAACTGTTACTGCAGGATTCAAATTTAAAGGGAATATATTTCCTTTCCATATATATTTAACGTTTTTATTGGTTTTTTAAACGACTTCGAAAAGGAGGAGGTTATCAATTCGACGGTATTTTTTTTAATGTTTGTTACCTCAGAACTTTTGATTGGGTGAACCGATATTAATGATTCTTTTTTATTAGAAAGCTGGTGCTTCCCGTGTGGTCCCATTTTAATTTGGTCCAGCTCTGACAATAGGATCCATGAGAAAACCATATATGTCTTAAACATGCAATAATAACTCAATATTACGCCAACAGATTTCGATGATACTTTTTTTGAAGTAAAACTTCTTTGCGCACGCTCGTCACTAAAAACCAAATAATAAACAAAAATTTTAACAAAACAAAAAACGACTTCAAAAAATGCACTAAAAAGTAAGAAAATAATTTCGTACGATTGTTATTTTTGGAGTCGGTGTCAGCCAAGATCTCCACATCTCTCCAAAAATAACAATCGTACGAAATTATTTTTTTACTTTTTAGTGCATTTTTTTAAGTCGTTTTTTGTTTTTTTTAAATTTTTGTTTATTCACAATTTACTTATCTAAAATAATATTTAATGAAGTATATTTGCGGCAGTGGATTTTCCATAGTGAAAAATACCCTCAAAATCCCCCTGGTGTAAGGCCACAATTCTTAATTTAATCGTTGCTTAAAATGGCTTTAACCGTGTTTAGTGACTAGCCAAGACCTGAATAGTCATGAACTTCTCCGCCATCTTTTTCCCCATCTCCTTGTTATTGACAAATCGCGAACCGAAGTTATTGAAATATGTTTGCTTACGAATCATTGATCGTGTGGTATATATTAAAAAGTGCATGTTTGAAATTAAATTTATACCAGTGATTATCAACTAGGCTATATACATCACGCACAAGTTGTTATATTTTTTTTCTCCAAATAGTTAAAACATATGCCAATTTTAAATTAAATAATGCACAGAATTCATCTGTTTATAAATTTAACGATTTTTTCTATGAATCCTAAAGATACGGGATAAGCTGGTAAATATAGTTGTATTCGATGGCTTTCTAACACTTTAAGCAGTTTATATGTCATTGTATTGAACTTCGGAGGCATGATTCTTTTTTAATAAGGGCGGGAAATTTACAAATCCGACGCTTAGAAATCCCGGACGCTTGGCGCGTATTCGAACGCTCGAGTGAAGTGGTATAACTAGAAAAAGACAAGACACAATATTTTTTAAACCAAATGTCGGAAAAAGGCGGGTAAAGCTAATATAAACAGGAGTATATTAAGGTTCAATATTTCTTACCAAATTTATCGCCTCTAATTTGAAACATCAATCGAAAAGCGGGAATTTCTGTATAATTTTGCATTTCCGTACCAAAGTTAGTTTGTTTATTTGTCCCTCAGGAAACCATTTTGCTGTTCGTTCGCAGAACTCAGTATCGACTTATTACGTGAATAGCTTTTACAAAACAACTGAGGTTTACGGAATGATTTTACATTTAGGTAATAAATTTGATAATACCTACACCATAATAATTTCAGTCAGTGTGTCAGTCTATGTAACATAGCAAATTCAAACGACAGATAAACTAAATTTGTTCAAATATAAGGTAATATAGTACTTTACTCAATTGCTGAAACTTATGCTTTCAATTAACAATATTATATATTTATTTTTATATTTAGCTTCTATGAGTAAAACGTCAAATTGTACTCGTAATATTGAATTAAATGAAGACAATATTAGCAAAACTCAATCGAAAATTTGGAAACAGAAAAATCAGAAAAAGATATTGACACCTCTAGGACTCGAAACCAGGACCTTCGGCTTTCTAGGCCGCTGCCCTCCCTATCCAATACGGTAAAAAAGAAACAATCAAAACAAAAAAATAAAAAATAAAAATATCGTAATTGCAATAATTTTATCAGTGCATGTATTTTTTTTATTAGGAAGACAAGCATTCACATTTTTAAATAGTATAAATTTAAAAAATATGTGAAACTCCTTTTAACCTTATTTACACAATAATATTTTTTTTAAATTACTAACATGTTGGCACGTACGCAATTTCACAATCGAATTCGAGAAGGAATGATTAGCGTACTATATCTGTTATTTGCCAACTTCTAGCAAACTTGAAGTGAACTTTTTCAAGACTCAGTTGAAGAGAAATAACTCAAATATCTTATCGTGATAAAATTTTGAGTTAATACGCCTTGCTGCGCTTCCTTCTTCTTTAGACAACGTTTCGGGTAGCATTGCGGTATCCATCGTCAGGGCATGTGTGTAGCTTGTGGTGAAGTGTGTGTTTATTTATGTAGATGTCATAACTATATTTCACACATACATATAAAAACACTTCGCTGGAATATGCACATCTACCGTGATGATGAACACTGTAACGCTATTCGAAAAATTGGCTAAAGACAAAAAAAAGAAATTTACTTTCTTGAAACTACAAGGTGCGGCAGCATAACTTCTTTTTTTCAAAACTTAATAAAATCCATCGTATGAATCAGAATTTTTTTATTGTTTTTTTATAATGTAGGCACATACATAAAAAAAAATCATTTAGTTTTGAAGATCATATCAGGTAGGTGCCGTCCCCCACTCTCCATACATTGAGCGAACCGATTTCTGGCGTTTGTCAAGACTCTTGCCAGCATATCGGGCGTTATCCTGGCAATTTCTTCATGGATGTTGGTCTTTAAATCCTGTATGGTCCTTGGACGGTTCACACAAACAATCTCCGAGAAATACATCAAAGGCCTTTGCATTCTCCTAAAATCACAGTGTGGTGTGCAATTTCCTCAAGTGGGATTATTGGTCCCAGGTTCTTTGAGGAAAATGAAGTAACAGTGACAGTGAATTCGGACCGGTATGTAAACATGTAACAGTTTTTTTTTCCCACGGCTAGACGATAACATTATTATCGAAACATGTAGATATTGTTTATAATATAGTGGTTTATACAAAGTGATCTGTTATTCATTATAATATAATTAATGATGCCACAAAGTAATTTTGCGAAGTTTGAAGAAGTATTTAATTTTTTTACTTGTACTTATTGATCTAATTTAGCACTTTTGTTTACTTTACCCACACACAGTCAGTGCCTTAATGGGTTCCCATTACCTACTTTTGATTTACTTTTTGTGTTACATTACATGTTGTTTGCATCTTACTGTATTTAGAAATTGTGTAAAAATTACTTTTGAAATGTATATAGATATAATGAGAAAAATAAAGGGAAAAAAAAGTGCAACACGGCGTAATGACCCGAAAAACAATCATAGTGATTCTTTTGGCCATGTAATCTCAAATCAATTTCATATTCGTTTTCATCTTTCGCTATTTGGAGGAAATCCATTAATAGTGTTTTTTTTGTCTAACAAGCTTTATCGACTAGTAAATCGAAATTTGAAAAACCCTGATTCTGTAAGCCAGCGTTTCCTAACCTTTTTCAGCCACGGACCCCTAGGAAATCAAGCACAATTTTCAAGGACCCCCTTAATAAAAAAATCAGCAATAAATTTCGGACCAATTTTTTTAGTACTATAAAAACAAACAAAAAACTACAACAGAAACACCAACATTCACATTAATTAACGGTTAATTAATGTGAAGGTTGCTGTTGCTTTTTTGCAACTAAATTAGTGATTTTCGAGTTATTACTAAGTTATAATCTCAAATCGGATTCCACTTGTCATCTGTTCCTGTATTTTTTTTAGTATATACAAGACAAGAGAATGCCTTTTCACTAAGGTATGTGGTTGAGAAAAGCAGTAAATTTTTCGGTGCTTCTTCTAATATTTCCTTATAATCTTTCTTTACATTCACCCAAAATCTTGATGAAGGGGGTTTCTCGTGCACAAGATCACAAGATAATTCTGAAGAATCACAAGATATTTCTATTAATTGGTTTTCCTGTGCCATTGTCAAGCTAGTAATATCAGTAGGTAACATCTGTGTTGAAAGGGTCTAATATTATTTTTTTTATTTTTGTCGGGTACCTACTGGAAAATAATCCCGAAACGAAGATGCGTAGCTATAATAATAATAATAATAATAATAATAACTTTATTTCACATAAAATTGAACAATAAAACATATGTGGAAACTTTGACTAGCCAACTAGGAATGGATCCTGTTTTAGGCCAGTCAAATTGACAAATTTAAATTCATATTACATTGTTTACTAACATAACATGTTATTTATAGCAGGAAAAGGTGTTAATTATGTATTCCTAACAGTATATAATTTTGTACTCATAAGAAAAAGAAGACAAATAATGATATCTTAAAATCAAATTCAGATATTTTCCCCTAGAGCGCTTAAAAACAAAAACAAAAACAAATAAAAGATAAAAGATAAAAGATAAAAGATAAAAGATAAAAGATAAAAGATAAAAGATAAAAGATAAAAGATAAAAGATAAAAGATAAAAGATAAAAGATAAAAGATAAAAGATAAAAGATAAAAGATAAAAGATAAAAGATAAAAGATAAAAGATAAAAGATAAAAGATAAAAGATAAAAGATAAAAGATAAAAGATAAAAGATAAAAGATAAAAGATAAAAGATAAAAGATAAAAGATAAAAGATAAAAGATAAAAGATAAAAGATAAAAGATAAAAGATAAAAGATAAAAGATAAAAGATAAAAGATAAAAGATAAAAGATAAAAGCTATTACGAGACTCTTGTTGGCATGTATTTATTATTGTTAAATGGTCCCGAGATGGGACTGCGGACCCCCATACATAAATTCGCGGACCCCTAGGGGTCCGCGGAACACAGGTTAAGAAAACTGGTGTAAGCGATTTTTTTATATGAATACCGCGCAAGCCTCCCAACTGCACCCATAGCCAGTGAGACTATGGCATCCCCAATTGGGGTGTCTTGTGAGGCTGAAGATGGCTTGGAGAGGGGGGATAAGGGGAAGAGGAAGTTGAAGAAGTACCTAGTTATTCAGATCTGGTCATAGAACATGGCTAAAGCCATTCCAAGCATAGTTTTAAATCTGAATAGTGGTCTTACATGGCTTACCGTGTCAGTTCTTATCATGGCGATATTTAAAGTATCTTCAACTCTGGAAAGTGCTAAAAATTTACAATTTATTTTAAATTGTGAAATATCACAAATTATACAAATAAAATTTACTTAAGCACAATGGTAACAGCCCTGAGCCACAGGAATTGTCACCCCCCATTGGGATATGTTGTGAGACATGAGGTAGTGGGAGAGGAAGAGGGCGGGGAAGAGGTTGGAAAGAACTTGGCTATTCAGATCTGGTAGCCAAGCACGGCTAAAGTCATTTTAATCTACGTTTCGATTCTGAATGAAAACAGTAGCGCTGCTGGGCGTTGACACACAACTGTCATTTTAACCATTTCGGAACACTGATTTTAATAGGGTAGATATGTTTTTACTGTTGGCATTTTTATTTTTTATTTTATGTAAACAAATGAGTTTTTAATAACGGTTTAAAATGTGCCGTTTTTGGTTTGGCAACAAAAAGACAAGTTCGTTGTTCTGCTTGAATCTGGCGTTGTTGATTTCACCCCGCAAACGTCGGAGAGAGGCGCTCAAAAAGAAAAAGAAAGGAAGATATGTAAATATATAGGTACGAATGCTAGAAGTAGCGTCCTAATAAGCGATAATAATTAAGCGAAAATTGTGAAAATGTTTAATAAAACACGACTCGTTTAAAATAGAGCAAAAATCTCGTGGGAAATGTCCTAAATAGCATTTAAAGGACTTTTTCATACGTATTACTTGTAAAATAACAGAAAAATCGTGTTTATAAATTTTGCGTTTTTTTCTATCGAGGAAATTTCATCTAATTACCTTTTCGGCGTGGCAAATGTATAGGTGGATAATATCTTAAAAATAACAATATTTTTTTAGAAACTTATAAACATAAAGTGTTCAAGAGAAATAGGTTATAAAACGGTAGAAATTTACCAGACAGCAGCGTTTTCTACGCCATAGCAAGTGTGCGGTTTTAGATCTTTTTAATATCAATACTAATTTATTATGAAAGAAAATATTAAAATTATAGATTGTTTTATTTAATTATGAAGAGAACTAGAAACATTGATATTAAATCTTTATTTTTTTAACGGAATCCGTAGCTTGTGAAAATACTCCATTTAAATACAGATGGATGCTCCCTGTCAATGAAATATTCATAATCGTTAAGTACAATTTCTCTGTAACATCTATCATGAGCAGTATCCAGAATGGCTGTTTCACTGCGGCAGTACTCGAGGGAGGTGGGGGTACAGGTTACAGGGCCGCCATAAGGATTGAAGCTGTAGGTACTAACAATGACTAACACTGCAGTGAATGCCTCCACGACAAATCAGTCACTGAAGCTTACATCACTTGATTCCGTCCCAGGGACAAATTATGAAGAACGTAAAATAAAATTATTTTATGAGAAAAATGTGTTCTATTCATGGTTTCTGGAAATTCGTGGTACAAGAGAGAAAATGGTAAATCTACAACGCATTTGGAGTCGATTTTGTGATTGAATTTTTTTGGATTGATTTAATAACTTTAAACCACTCGGACTAAATAAGTCCCATAAGTTATTTAAAAATGCTGGAAAAGAAAACCATGAGTCAGCATTTATGAATGACTCACAATTAGTTTGCTTAACGACTTTCAATCAAAGTGGGAAATAACAGTAATTGAGAAAATAATAACCATTAATAATTTCACTCATTTTTATGCAGAAATTAGAAATGAGTCATAGTATCTACAAACCTATCCAAAAATACTATAAATAGATTGTCTGTATGTGGCATGACCACAGTTTGATAATGCCCTCAGAAGGCGAAACAGCTGTCACGCGTAATAATAATTACCAGCAGAACTTGTTTATAAATAAACTGTTTTTATTAATTTAATAATAAAATTATTGAATATATAAAATAAATTAAAATTAAAATGGAGTTCTACAAATTAAACTTGATAACAATAAATATCCCATAAGCTTGTTTCAAGCTAACGTGTGTGTTCCCACGGAAATCTTATAACTCCGTTTTTGTTCTAGTTAGAACCCGACAACAACGAGGAGAATATCTATAATAAAATACGCTTCACCACTCTATTCAAAGTTGTTTATAGAAATAGATAAAAAAAATACTTATTTGGTAGAAACAGTTTTCACCCACCAAATGCGGGAAAATTTTGTCAATTTTTTTAAATAATTTTCATACGAAATGGTAGAAAATTAAGGTGATAAGATTGTTTATTAAACATTTGTATGGTGAAATGTGTATTTTTTTTACGTTATCCGTAATTTTAGTACCATTTTCATATAAAAACATCAGAGGTGATTTATTTTACAATTTTAATGATTGCATTCTAAATTTTAATATTTACTAATTTTAATATGTATTTGTAATAATACAATTTGATATCGTATTTCATCACCTTTAAAAAATATATTTTATTATTCGGCTATATTCAGGAATATTAAAGCGGAAATAACACAACATATTTATCGATATGACAGTTAATTAGGACCTACACAAAGGCGATAGACCCAAGTTGTCGAATTTATAAAGCTTAACTTGTAAAAGCGTTTTTCCTAAAATAATAAAATTAAAAAAAGTTAAGCAGACCAATATTCTTATTCCAGAGGGGTAGATACTCTCAGTGTTGCCCTGGAGAAAGAATACCAGTATTAAAACTAGCAACGTTGTTTGAAATAACCATAGGCGTATTTAGTAACCAAATCTAGTATTTTCCAACCTTCCACATCCCTCCCTCTTTCATCAGGCTGAAAATTTAAAAAAAAAATTGACGATGCCACTAGGTTGGAACATTTAAGACTTTTGGAAAAGAATCATAAGAAAAAAATCTAACAAAAACTGTTGCATCCGAAACTGTTGCGAATTACAGCTTCAAATGCAACAGGAAAAAAATTGGACTGTAAGTTATACAAAACGAACTTGTTTGTTTGAATTGGGTGTTTATGTGCGTGTTGGGAAGATAATGGATTAAGGTAGAAGGAAACCAAACACTTACCTCTGAG
This sequence comes from Limnephilus lunatus, assembly GCA_917563855.2. NCBI lineage: Eukaryota > Metazoa > Arthropoda > Insecta > Trichoptera > Limnephilidae > Limnephilus > Limnephilus lunatus. Next base: position 9,345,090 of record OU830602.1, on the reverse strand, counting down.
AAACCGCAACACAACACAATCACACATAAGAGTAGTTTCTTTAAATCCACTACAGTACCTCAAGGTAATTAACGCCAACACAAATAAATACAACACAATACTTTCGATATGTTCATAAACGAGATTATAACATAAAACAACAAGTTGCTTCCTTCTAATGTCCGAAAAGCTTCCGGTGTTTTCACACAATGCTTGCTTGCAATTCAGTTGTTGTTATTGTTCCCTTTTTCAAAATGCTTTCTTCAGCAAGGTGACATGGTTAAGGAGGGTAGGAACTAGATAAATGACATTCCGGTAGGAACTACGCATATTATCTTTTCAAAACCAAACAAAAACCAATACTTAATAAGGTATCTTACTAAGATCGTCGATTCAAGTGCCCGTTGGTGCAGATGAGATTTTGTAATTGAGAAGGTCACCTACTAGTTAGGCCGCCCGGCGCCCGGGTGCGTCGCACCATTGCGTTTTATGAGATTAAGAAGTACAGCGGCCCTGGAGGGGAGATGGGTAGATGGAGGCAATCATCCGCATGTGGCGAGTTCACCGTAAATAATTCATGAATACACTCGTCGGGTAATGCACCCCGATGTACTCTAATAACCTCCTTCTCTATGGTCTCGGATTTGGCGGCAAGCGGCTCTGCTGTGTTGCCTGTATTTCAGCTTTTGCGTGGGAAATGGACTAAATCGTATTTGAATAAAATTTTTACATTTTGCATATTTTAGAGTCTTCAAAACACAGTTGCCATTCCAAGAACATAATATATCTATCTATATTTCATTTCCGAATAATGTTTGTGATTTTTACGCATTAAGGCTGTGAAAATGGAGAAGGATCGCTAGGAATCATCTCGAAGTCTAGTCCGACAAATGCTTGCATGGGTGCGCGACGGCCAAATTAAGAAGTCGCCAAGAAGGGAAACTTCCACCGTTTAAAGTAGTCTAATCATTATGTTTACTTATTATGCTTGCGGTAGCAGCAAATATCAAAAAATGTATATTTGTGTCCAAAACTGCAGAATTCTAAAAACCTTTAAGTACCTATGTCATTTAAAAAATATATTTATTTTTAGAGCAGGAAAACCACATAGCTATACCGACCAGTAATATTGAAGTAAAAACTGATCTTTTCAAGTAATATTTTAGTTCATATTTTAGAGCGTCCTTTTTTTAGATTGGACTGATTTAGTTTTGACAGGTGGATTGCTGTCAAGAAAACAGAGCTTAAAGGCAAAATTTGTAGAGTAACCCATGTTTCCCTACTGGGTTAGAAAATGGTTAAATAAGTATTGGTTCGTGACTATTATTATTCTGTGAATATTATTTATTGAGCTTTATTTGAGATTTGTAAAATGGAAAGAAAACATGTAGTCCTTATTTGATTCGTCAGTGAAATGTAACGAAAAAGTCTATACAATATTAAGGAAAACGTATGAAACTAGACATTGAACAGAAGATCCTTAGAAGTGCGATATTTTTTTTACATTAGCTCCACACGGGAGGCTCTGAGGAATATAATTTCCCTCAGGTCCTATGTCGTCTTTTAGGATGCTGCGTGCAGGGCCTTTTTAGGAAAAGGAAGGAAAGGAAGTTCTGGGAAGGAAAAGGTATGAAGGGTGGGTAAAAATCTGGGGTCGGCGTATCCAAGAGTGACGGACGTACGAATCTATCCTTACCACTGCAGTGCAAGCCAATGTTCCGATAGAGTCCTGCTGGAGAGGTCAAAAGATCTCGCTCAACCAGTCTCTCCCCATCCGGCTTTCTACACAGTTGGTGGGCAGACGCATCCGCCGCCACGATCCGAAAAAATCTCACCCCATGAACACACATCCCAAATTAAACTAATGTCACCAATTAAAAACCTTTCGACTTCATGAAATTGATTATTCGTTCAAGAAAGAATTTCGATAATTGGAAATGTTGAACATCTCAATTGACTTATTTGACGTTTTTTCCCCTCAAAACCTAACAAGAGCAAAAAATCTTCCACATGTCATCACTGGTCACTCAGCTGAGTATCTGCCCAATCCCTAACCCTGACTTTAACTATCCAATACCTACAGATTTGTTTAAACTTCACCGGAGACCAAATGCTAATTATCATTTTTTACTTCTAATAATACACGAATCACTGGTGAAGGTAAGTTAAGTACGTCGCTTAACACTCTGTATAATTATATTTATAAATTATTAACACACTGATGAAAAACTGAAGATTACATTATTATTTTTAATTGATAAACTAATGTTTAAGACAAGATTTTTATGCATAGCACAAAGGATGACAATCAAGCAAATCAAATTTCAAAATGCGCCTTTAAACTACTCTAGGCGCTAGTTGACTCAAGTTAAACATTTTACCAAACGATGCATATTACGACAATAATTATTATCCAATCAAAATCACATTTCAAAACGCCCCATATAATGCTATTACAGACACTATATGACTTAGGCTAAATATCTTACTACCATCAAACGGTTCCGCGACTTTTTTATCCCGCGACAAAATATCCTCCGACAAACTATACTACGGACAAAACATCCCTTAACATATCTACAAAAACCTAGCCTAATCTTTTTTTACATGAATACCGCACAAGAGTCCCAACTGTTCCCGTCTGAACCAGTGAGACTATGGCATCCCCAATTGGGTTATTATGTAAGGCTGAAGGTAGTGGGGAGGAGAAGGATATAGGGAAGAGGGAGGTGGGGAAGTACCTGGCTATTCAGATCTGGTCACCAAACACGGCTAATGCCATTTCAAGCAACGTTTCAATTGTGAATGGTGGTCTTACACCAGGGCGATACTGAGAGTATCTTCAACTCTGGAACGTGCCGAAAATATACTAAGTGTATATTATTTTAAATGAACAAATTGTGAAATAACACAAAATAATCTAATAAAATTTATTTGCCACGCCGGGATTCCATCCCGCGATCTTCGGTGTGCGAGTCAAGAGCCTTGTGCGAGTCAAGGACTACGCCGGTCGTCAAACCTAACCTAACCTAACTTTACACAAAATGGGACAAAAATAATGCAAACATCCTATAAAGACAATAACTTATTTTTATCTTTATAATTTTTTTCCTATTTTACTATTTTTTAACAATAATTCATTAATAATATCCAATTTTTTGTTAGGTTAAGTTAGGTTTTGTAGATATTTTGTTGGGTGATGTTTTATCCGTAGGATATTTGGTCGGAGGATAATTTGCCGAATATATTTTGTCGCGGGATGAAAAAGCGCATTACCCCATCACACGATGCATATTGAACGTCCCTTTATGGCAGATGAATTACCCCACAAATTCTATTATTTTGTGCATAATTTATTTCCATCACCAAAGTCAAAGGTGCAATAAATTGCATTTGTCACATAATTGCATGGGACGCAAAGGAAGGTGGAGTTTAAGATAACATTTCCTTAAATTGTTTCGTTCGGAAAAATCTTAAATGAACGTCCCACGCTCACATAAATCTTCACACCCATTTTATAGCGAAAATCATATAAATCAGGATATGAATTGGTGTAGGGGAAAATTATCAGTTTCAAACAATCGCAACGTGAAATTCCTAAAAGGAATGCTTTTTTGGAAAAAGGGTGAATATAATTTAGGTGTTGTAAAAATATTTAAGGCTCCGTTCCTGGCCCCAAAGAGAAGAAGACGGAGAGATATGAAATTACGAACGTTAGAAGAGCGCGCTAACATTTACAACGATAAAATCGATGCAAAAATCATGAAAATCTTTAATAAAATACGACTCGTTTAAAATAGAGCAAAAATCTCACCATAACTGTCTTAAATAGCATTTAAAGAAACGCTGTGAATTTTTTCATATATATAACTTGTAAAATAACTGAAACAAACGTGTTTATAATAATTTTTGGAGCATAATTTTTGGAGAAAACCAGAAATATGTCATTTTTAAATCAGTGGTTAGACGTATTGAGTCTTTTCCACAACAAAATTATAGATTGATTTCGAAAGATTGTTCTTTTATCTAGTAAACGTATGTTTTAAATTTTCAGAAAAAATGTTTATTTTTAGTATAATAAGGTTATACCATAGGTCGTTGACAGATTTGTTAAATTTTCAAAAAAGATTTTGTATTGTACAACACCGATTTCAAATCATATAGCCATGCAGTAAAATAAATCAATACATTATCTGGTAAACGTACGTTACAGAATTTTAATTTAAGTTTAAATAAAATATTAAAAAATATATACGTACATGTGTTTCTCGACGAAAATTGGTCCATTTGTGTATTTATTTGCGCACTTACAAACTAATATATTTCCGATTTTTTTACATTTCTGTTTTCCTCAGACATTATTGAAAAATGATAAATACTAATCAAACATATATTATAAAATAAAGTCCAAAATCACGTGCGGCTCGCAAAAACTCAGAAACGAGTCCCGGTACGATCACGGGATTTATATGGTGTGGTAGATCTCTATCACCCCTAGGGAATATGGGTATCCGTTTTTAGCTAAAGGGTATGCTTTTGAAGATATAAGGGCTGAAAGTTTCGCCCTCTTGAAATTTCTAGAACAATCTTCCTAAAAGTTCTAGAAGGTTTCATAGAGCTCTAGAAAGTTCTGGAAGGAGTGGCGGAGTATGCCGTGGAATGTTCGGGAATATGGAATCGGGAACAACATTGTGGAATATTCCAGAACAGTCTCGAATTGTCCTGAGCGAAGCCGGGTAACCCAGCTAGTGATAAATAATTTTAATAGTTTTATCAACACGCGTTTCAGCATTTTTGGATGTAGGTATAAATTAAAGCAAATTTTGAATGAAATAAAATCTATATTGAGTTATTATTTTAAAAAGCTGGTACTGAGAATAATTAATCTTTCTCATTGGAACCGCCCTGTACGATCGTAAGAACATCTTTCGACGAAATATGAATTATAGGCCACTGGCTGATTGATGGCCCGCGTCCAAAAATAATGTTTCAAATTTGCTATTATTGAAGTTAAAACTTCTTTAGCACCGTTGTGATTTGAAACTCGATGAAACGAAAAATGGCGATACTAAAAAGACACAAAGGCATACATATATGTGATTTAGCCTGCAAGAGAATGATATAGTGTAATCGGTCTCCTCTTTGTGCGGTGCTTCGTAATCTCCTCACTTTTGTCTACTTTAGTTTTCTGAAGGTTTCTACCGCGTGTGAACATCACACATTTTTATATGTTGTTGGAAAACGAATTGTGAGATTATGAATAAAGCAAATTGCAAATAAACACTAAAAAATATTTTAAACCGCAGCTTTAAGTTCAAAAGCTGGCCTTCGTTGTAAATTGTTTTTCAACGTGAACTTCAGCAAAACAACAATTATTATTAATTTAATAAAGTTCTTCATTTTACGGCAGTTTTGTGACGTCAGAGAGAATTAAAATTCCTCACCGATTCAGGGGCGTGCATGATATAAGCAATTATTTTAGCAATTATTTCTTTACACAAATGCTCGTAGTTCTTGGTCGAAGAATTATATAGTTAAATATGACCGAATCGGATAGGGACACATTAGCTCATTTGATAGAGCACTGACCTGGTAAGTCATAGGTCTTGGATTCGAGTCCCAGATGTGACCGTATCTTTTTGTAATTTTTCTATTTCAGATTTTCGATCGAGTTTTGCTAATATTGTCTTCATTAAAAATAATTTTTTGTCATTATTTCGTTATAAAAGTACAGAAAAAATACGGATTTTATCATTAAATTTGAAAACTGTAATAAAATTATGTAATACTATTAATAATTGTTTGTTTGTTCATTATAAGGATTAAAGAACTTACGAGGTGCCTAAACAATAATAACTTTCTGATTTCGATAATTACAAAATTTCAAAGAACCAAAGTTTTGATAAAGATATAAGGATCAATGAAGTTCATGATAACAGCAAAGGAAAACGATTAGATAGTTTACTTAGAGTTAGAGGGTTTAGAATTTATGCAATCCGTAAATAGCAATGAAAACAAAATTTCTAATTTATACAAACCTTAAAATAAATAATAACACATTCACGAACTATAAGAACATAATTAACAGAAGTATCTAACTAAAATTTACCTATTAAAATTTATTAATTTAGTGACGCCGCCTAGTGAGAAATTTAGCACTTACAATGCCTTTCTCATATAAAAAAGTTGGTTGTTTGCAGGTGGAAAAATTTAATAAGCAGTAATTGTTGAATGAAACACTAGTATCTACCTACATATTGAATAATTTGGCGGGTAGGAGATAAACCAACGTAGCTCAGTGGTCACAGCATTTGACCGGAAATCAGAAGGACGTGGGTTCAAGTCCCGTCGGCGGCATGTGTCTTTTCTCGGGAGATTTTTTTCAATATAGATGAGTGTTTCAAGCTAATAATTATTGCTAATACTAATTAAAATTTACCCTTTATTTACCTTTTATAAGAGGATTAGATCATCATAGAAAAACATTGTAAAAACAATAACTATAATATATAGACCTCAGAACAGGTCTAATACCTAATAAGGTCTGTATAAAAATAATAAAAATATTTGTAAGTAATCTACCTGTTTTTATGTATTCAATAAAAAAATATATTCTAAAAAATCATTAATTCCGCTCAATTTTGAGTATGTTTCCATTCTCCACACAATCTTTCTCTGTCTCCCATTCCCACTCTTTACTTACTTCCCCCTTCCGCTCCACCAGTCTCGCTTCAACCTGTCTGTATGTATCATATAATTTTATAATAATCTAAAGTCAGCAATGACGTTGTACATCACATCCAGACTCGCCATTGTATCGCAAACTCAAAATAGAATGTGGCAAGCAAGAAACACTCCTTTGTTTTTTAGTAAATTCTTAATTCAAAGTTATTCATGTATGATAAAGATATACATTCAAAAAATGTGTGTGCATGTACGACATACATACAGAACGGAGAGACGTTTTCGTATTACCGAATAGTACATTCTACATCACGGGTGTGTCTGAGATGCTAAGATACGCTAACTCGCTTACACTAAGACGAATACGGCATGCTGTATAAGACGACCTACTATCCTAGGTCGTCCTTCTTATAATAATTTTAAAAGTAAAATCGTCCATATTTTAAAAATAGAATTATTAGAAGTAAAATCTCAAATCATAATATTTAATAAAATGAAGACAATATCAGCGAAACTCGATCGAAAATTTGGAGACAGAAAATTCAGAAAAAGATATTGGTTCCACTGGGACTCGAACCCAGGGCCCTTTGATGTAAGCAAATTAAATAAAATAAAATAATTTTCATGTCTACAATCAATTCCAAATTTAAAAATTAAAGCGTCTCAATTCTAAAGTTCATACAACCCGAGTTACACATACACACAACAGTAACAGAGACATACCGCCGAAATTAATATTTTTAATAATACATAAGTACGGGAAATACACATTTATTGGAAATATATCAAATAAGTTAATATTTTTCTTTTATTTCTGGTAAAAATCGTTAGTATTATGCTGTCATTTAGTGAAAAGATCCCACACGGGCCTTTCATTCGTCCGTTGATTTCATTCGTTTGTCCACAATAATTACATTTTCTAATCTCTTCAACGGGGGACCATTACACCCACAACGCCCCACACAAACCTACATAAACTAGTGTCATTCCTTCCAGACTTAATTACATAATTGAGATTTTAAAAATGTCGGCACGCCGCTGATATCTTTAAAAAGAGAAGGGAGGGATTTTCATTAAAGTTAACCACCGGATATGCCCTAAACAAAGTCCCTCCGCCCTTAAATCTTCCAGCCTTTTAGTTCCACTTCCTAATGAACGTAAAAAGGTCCTAATGGAACATTACCTACGGCTGGAGTTATCTTGGCTTTTATCCTGGGGCCACCACTTATTATTGTATGGATGCAGAAAGCATTGCTTTTGGAAAAATCTTGTTTCAGCTTTACCAGGTAAACCAGGTTACTTTATTATGCTGCGGTTCTATGGAATGGACGTAGATTCAACTTTCTTGGTAAATGCGCTACGTGAACATTGTAGGGACTAAGTAACTAAAAAATGCTACTATGGTGTTGTGTTTACGTGGGTTAAAGGTGTAAAATGTGTGGTAAAGCAAATAAGCAAGATGTCGGTACAATATTTACAAGTTTATTTACAAATTACAACAGACACAGAATACAACTTTTTAGTTAAATATTAACAATAATAATTACTGTGAAGGGCAAACAAACACGATACACTTCCTAAAACGGGAATCCTCCTAGTTGGGCAGTCAAAAAATTTCTTATTTAATGTACATAAATGTATAATCTTTTACTGAATAAAAAATAAAATAAAAATAAAAGTTGTGTCTTGACCGGGAGTTTAAGGCAGAATGATCGGTGGTCTACGTTGCAGCGCGAGCGAGAGTGTGACAAAGATTGAATAATGCGGATTTGATATGACGAATTTGAGATAACGAATGAATGAGAAGGTAATGAATTAATGCCTACAAGTGCTCTTACACCTATACAAATTTCTACTGAAAAACACTCACAGTATAATAAATCTTTAACACAAATTGAAGAAAACTCCCAAAATAATGTTTCATTAGGCGATGAAGTAATCTCAACAAATGCAATAAAACATCTCAGTGAAGAAATTACTGTCCCACTGACACACCTTATCAATCTATCTATAACTAAAAGTATATTTTCCATGTCCCTTAAAGAAGCTACTGTTATACCTATATATACCTATATATAAACAAGGATGTAAAAATGACATCAATAACTATAGACCGATAAGCTTTCTAAGTACATTTTCTAAAATATTGGAAAAAGTACTAAAAAAACAATTTATGATGTATCTAGAAGAAAATAACCTAATATCGAAATCCCAGTACGGCTTTAGACAAAACTTGAGTACTGCCGACGCCATAGACGATGTCATAAATACAATCACAAAAAGCTTAGACAAGGGAAATAAATCTTTGGCAATTTTTGTAGATCTGCAAAAGGCCTTTGATACGATAGACGATAAAATCCTTTTCAAGAAACTTAAAAAAAATTGGGATGTCAAACACAACTTTAAATCTGCTAATAAGCTACATGTCAGAACGTTCACAGTGTGTTAAAATTTAAAAGCGTAAAAGTAAGCCTCTCCCAATCAATTACGGTGTACCGCAAGGAAGTTTCTTAGGACCTTTATTATTTTTGATATATATAAATGATATCTGCAACCTACACACCAAAGGCAAAATCATTAGTTTTGCCGATGACACTGTCATTTTATTTAATGAAAGTGATTGGTTAACCACTTTCAAAGATGCTGAACACGGGCTTATACTTCTGCAAAAATGGCTTAAGCAAAACTCACTTACACTCAATGTTAACAAAACTAAATATTTAAATTTTTCTATAACAGCCAGAGGACAACCAGCTGAGGATTACGATCTTAAATTACACGATTGTCAAGGAAAAAACTTAACCCAATCATGCCACTGCCCCACCATAACACATTCTAAAAACATAAAATATCTCGGCATTGAAATCGATGAAAATCTTTGATGGGACTCCCATATAAATAGTATCACAAATAAACTTACAAAGCTTGTATACTACTTTAGAAACATACTTAATAAAAATGATCTATATAAAGTACATATACTATGCTCTTTGCCAATCACGCATGGAATATGGAATAATAGGATGGGGAACTGCCTCAAACATTCACATGAAGCAGCTAGCTAAAACGCAAAAGGCAATAATAAAAACAATCATAAAAGTACCCATAAAAACTCCATCAATAGAAATCTTTAAAAACTTTAATGTATTCAGCATTATTAAATTATACTTAAAAAATGCACAACTCAAAATTTAAGAAAAATATGAATACCCTGTGGACCAACACACCTACACTACAAGGTCGAAATCCACAAAACTACTTAACATCCCGCAATTAAATACATCTTTTGGCCAGAAAAACCATAATTTCCATGCGACAAAATTATATAATGCCCTTCCAATTGAAACTAAGAACACCATGGAGTTACAAAAGTTTAAAAAAGATATCAAATTATGGTTAAATAAACAGGACGATGAGGAAATCATTAAAATTATGAAGTAACCACAACGCAACCTACAGACAACAAACCAATGCTTTTATTTTATTTATTTGTTTATTTTTTTTATATTGTTTATCTATAATCAAGAAACTAGAAGATGAGGAAATAAAGATCAGCACCCATTCAGCAACATGCAGTCCGCCTCGGAACAGGAAAACCTAGTGAGGAGGACTGTAAACAAACCACATAACTTGGTATTTTTACTTATTGTGTAATCTTACTTTATCTTATATTGTCATTAAATAAAAAAAAATTAAAAAAATAAAATCTACCAAAACACATTTCAAGATATTGGCGAATTAACGTTTTTTTTAAATATAGACAAACAATCCCAGGCTGCCAGTATCCTTTTTTTAAATTTGGGAGACTGGCTGAGTACCGACGCGACGCCAGCACTTAGATCACCCAAGTGCTTTAATATATATGTGGACTTCACAGGAGTGCCTTTGTTCATTGTTTTTAAAGGTCTTGTCGGTTTCAATGATTTAATATTACAATTTGAGGTTTTACTCGTTAACTTATACCAAAATTAAACAAAATATTCATCCTAGACTATATAGAAAAGTTAAGAGCGTATAACCAGCGAACACCCGAAATATGTCATTTTTAAATCAGTGTTTAGACGTATTGACTCTTTTCCACAAAAAATTATAATTTATATAATTATATATGTATGTTTTAAATTTTCAGAAAAAATTATAATTTTTAGTACAATAAAGTTATATCATAGGTCGTTGGCGGATTTGTTAAATTTTCAAAAACGTACATTTATTATACAACACCCATTTCAATTCATATAATCATGCAGTAAAATAAATCAATACATTATCCGGTAAACGTTTGTAACAGAATTTTAATTTTAGTTTAAATAAAATCATTTCAAAATATATACGTACATGTGTTTCTTGACGAAAATTGGTCGGTTTATGTATTTATTTGCGCACTTACAGACAAATATATTTCAAATTTTTTTACATTCTTATATTGCTGAGACATTATTGAAAAATTATAAATACTTATGATCAAAAAATAATTATAAAAAGTACATAATTTTGATAGTTTTATCAACACGCCTTTCAGCATTGTTGGATGTAGGTATAAATTAAAGCAAATTTGGAATGAAATAAAATCGATATTGAGTTATAATTTTAAAAAGCTGGTACGGAGAGTAATTAATCTTTCTCATTGGAATCGCCCTGTACGATCGTAAGAACCTCTTTCGACGAAATGTGGATTTTCGGCCGCTGGCTGGTTATACGCTCTTAATAGATGTCGCGAATTAAATAAAAGTGGACATATTTACACTATCTAGATTGCATTTCGTTCAGATAGAATCTTGCAATCATACATAAATATAGCAGTCAATTAAAATATGCGTCAAGATCATGAAGAAAATTTTGGTAGCTCTTGGTGGAAGTATGACCGAAGGGAATGGGGTCGAAATAGCTCTGTGGTGGAGCAGAGCTCCGGCAAAGCTAAAGTCATGGTTTCATTTCCTACATGCGACCGTATCTTTTCAGATTTTTCAGTTTCAAATTTTCGATTGAGAGTCGGTAATATTATCATCAATAATTAATAATACAATTTAAGGTACTACTCATTAAGTCAAAATAAATAAAATAATTATAGATTCATGAATTATTTTTACACTTACCTTATCGCTACTCTGATATGGTGATAAGTAGTTCCAATTTTGAAAACAATTTACTCATTTTGTAATAATATTCACACGACATCCTTTCTTTTTTTTAAAGGACAAACATTCCCGGGTTACGAATAACCCGACAATATTTGAAAATTTCCTACTACCACCACAGTAAGCCGAAAATGTTGCTTGAGTTGTGATGGAGGACTTAGCCAGTCGAGGAAACGAACACGGGACGCCTGGGTGGGACCCAAACGCGATGCCCACTCAACCACTGACCGATCGCATAATGTACCTATCACGGACAGCTGAAATTAACGTGTTTAATATTTTTGCTTTCGCATGTATGTACTCGTATATACTTTACGGGATATGTGGGTATGCACTAACCTCCCCACATTCCGAAATAAGATTATTTTTTGTTGTTACCAGCGAATTCCCGGCATCCGTTGCAATACCACGTAAATAAAGAAATTGTTCTCCCTGCGTATCTTTTCCCATTCGCCCCCGTTCCCATTTCCCTCTTGCGTTCCCAAACGACTCGCGCGCTACCTATTGAAAATGTTTTATACAAATTTCATAACGCCAGAGCTCTCCAAGTTTTTCTCTGCGTGTCGCACTCCACCTTCTCCACCTTGCCTCTCCCCTCTCCAGCTCCTCCGTCCCGCGTTCCCCTCCCCTCTCCCGTGTTCCATCTATTCAGTCCCGGTACATTCGAATTTTCAAACAGTTCGCGTGCCACCTATTGCAATTTTTTTAACAAATTTTATTTTTTTCATACATATTAAAACATTCATTTTTGTATATTATAAGAACAATCAATCAAATTTAGTACCTAACATAGGTACCTATTTAAAATATGCACTTTTTTTTTAATGGCTTTTCACCCCAAAGGAGTGTTCTGGCCAAAAAAATATGCACTTGATTAGATTCAAAGTATTCGATTTTGGTTAGTACAATAAGTGAGTACTTCGATTAAATTTATTAATTTAAAGAGTTTATTCTAAAATTCAATTTTGATTGTACAATCGATGGTTTGCAAAATGTCATTTTCAAATTGTGACATTTTTAACAGTTTCGTAATGATAAAAAACTTTTTAGATGTTTTGAAATGTGGTTGAAATATTCCAGAAACCTTCAAGAGAGTAGAAAGAAGATATTTTAAAAGATTCAAACATTTCCTATGCTTAATATAGCAATACATAAACAACATACATAAATACATGCATATAAGCAAACATAAATTGATTTTTATATATATAGATTATCTAGCAGGAGATTGAACCTGCGACGACTTGATGGAAACCCCGACACTATGGACTGTGATAAAAATAATTCAAACAAGCGTTTTTGACCGTGATGCAATTTTCACTATTCTCCTTTTGTGTGCAGTCTCACAAGAGAGTCCACAGTAGCGTTAAACGTCTGCAATTTTTCTGTTTTTTTATTGTCTTCGAAAAGCTTCAGAAGCTGAAGTATTAATGGTGGTAGAATTCAAATTTCTATGATCAATTTTATATTTTAAAAGGAGGTGTATTTGAAGGGAAATAAACATTATAAGATCCATTTGGCACTTATTATTCGTATGCTGGGAATCTTTTATACAAAAGAAAGCTTCATGTATACAAAAAGAGATAATAATTGACATCTGAGAGTTTTCTTCTGGGAAGTGACGATGGCGTTAGGGCTTCTTTTTACCGATTCAGTTATCCGTCCTCCCATAAAAAGAGGTTATCCGGTTTGAACCGGTTAGTGGAAGATACTCTCAGTATCGCCCTGGTGTAAGACCACCATTCAGAATTGAAAAGTTGCTTGAAATGGCATTAGCCGTGTTTGGTGACCAGATCTGAATAGTCAGGTACTTCCCCACCTCCCTCTTCCCTATCTCTTTCCCCTCCCCACTACCTTCAGCCTCACAACATACCCTTATTGGGGATGCCATAGTATCATTGGCTTCAGACGGGAGCAGTTGGGACTCTTGTGCGGTATTACTATTAAAAAAAAAAAAAGATAGCTTCACTTTGTTCATATTACTCTTGTGATAGTTTGAGCTACAAGAAATAGATGCCTTTAATCTATAGAGATCTTAGATATGTTAGACCAGCGATTCGTAACGGGGGCGCCAGCGCCCCCCCTGGGGGCGTTTGGAGGACTGGGGGGGCGTTTTTATTATTTTTGCTTTAAGGGGGCGCTGCAGAAATTCGAGTGGGCATTGTGTCAAAATAGAAAATAATCTCATTCACGAGTTATGCCCACTGACACATTGACACACTTTCTTAAGGTGCAACAATTTGACAATTTCTGTTAAATATACTACACTTAACAAAAATTGTTAAGAAACACTGTGTAAGACTTATCCAACAGATGTTGGTAGTACTCGTATATATGTTTACCCCTCCATGTTCAGAAACCCAGTTGGGCCAGTAGGTAGGTTTCTAGGATTATTAGAGAATTTTTTAAAAGAATAATGTATATGTCATTAGCCCCCAGGTCATCATACCCACTCTTTAATGATTAAAATAGTTTTTAGTCTAAATAAAGTCAAGTTATTTTGTTGTGAAGATGGCGTTATTATTATTCATTTCACACATTCACAACATATATTGAGGTATGTCGTGAGGCTGGTGGTAATGGGAAGGGAACGGAGATCGGAGATGGAGAAGAAGGTGCGGAAGTACCTCTCCATTCAGATCTAGGCACTAAGCACGGCTAATGCCTTTTCAAGTAACTTTTCGATTCTGAATGGTGTTCTTAAACCAGTGCGATACTGAGAGTGTCTTCCACTCTGGAACAGCCGCAAATATACCTTATATTATTTTAAATGATTAGATTGTTAAAACACAAATCAAATGGTGCCCGTCTCAGAACAGACATCGTCTAGTGAGGCGGGTTACTTACTTGTTTATATATGATAATATTATTTCAATAATTGCCCAGGTTGCCGGCAATTAAATTAAATCGGATCGCCAATCGAGAGGTCAAGAGTCGATACACCTCGACTACAAATAATTTTAAAAAGTTTACGAGAAAATTAAAAAAAAAAAAAAAAAACTGATATAGTTTTTTTTTTAATTTGAGTGCAGTTCACACGCGGTAGAAGTGAAACTTCACCCACACAATCTCAACGAATAGGAGCCTTAAAAATGAGCTCAAAATCAAAGCGGCCAATGCGCACAGTTTGACAGAGCGCGAAGCTTCGTACGTTGGTACTGGTTGTGGGTAAGGTTTCTTTCTATCTCATTCTCTCGCAGGCTAAAACCTATAGATCTCCGTGTTTGTCTATTTTTAGAGACACTTGTTTCCGTTTAATCGAGTTTCAAATCACAAGGGTGCTAAAGAAGTCTCACTTTAAAAAAATGATTTTGACCGGTGACACACTGTTTTGAAAAATATCTTCCAAATAGCCGGTTAACATTTTATCGATTGAACCGGTTTTGAAGCCCTATCCAACACTCGTGAAAGCCAAATCGCAATCTTCCTGCCTCAAGTCACGGCGCTCAGAATTGTGCTTTCTCGCGAAAAGCTCTTTGAAGAATGAATTTCTCCCACGTTTCTTTATAAATGGCCCGTCTAGACAGGTCCGCAGAATGCTGGAGAAATGTTTTTTTGATTGATGGCCTTAGAATGTCAATATGTTCAACAGATTTAATGGCAGAGAAATATGGCTGGTCATGGTGACTGTTATGTAATAGAGAATATTGGTTTTAAGTAGCAATACAACTACAATTTTCCAGATTGTTTATAGCTGGGGGAATAAGTACAATTTCATTATATGATACTAGTTCTCAGTGTAGCTTTACGTCCCCGACGTTGCCCGGACTTTATACACACACGAATTTTTTCAAAATCAGATGACAGGGTAGACAGTAACCTTCCTTTATTTTGACGGCCTCTATGGTGGAGAGGTAAGGCTCCCGACTAGTAAATCGAAGTTTGCGGGTTCGAAACTCGGTGTGCGCAAGTAAATTTTATTTCATTAATTAGTGTTAATTAACAATTTATTCATTTAAAAAACATATAGTATATTTGCGGCACGTTACGGATAGGGGCACGAAAAAAGTATCGATACTTTGTGGTATCGAGTACTTTTCCTTCCGATACCGATACTTTTGTACTCGATACTTTTACTCAATGAGTACCTTTTGGCAAGTATCGATACCTATAAAAACTTGGCTAAGCGGCTCATGTTTATGGCAACGCCATCTAGTTCAATCATAGCAAGCCTTCTAAAACATTCCATTGCATTGGTATAATTGCAAGCACAAGCAATCTAGTGTGTCATGGAACGAATAGATGGCTTATAATTTATAATTCATGAAAAGTAAGTTTATTTTGTTATCTAAACATTTGGTTGCTGAAAAACACCATTAGGTAAAAAAAATCTGAAAATCGCCATACTGACTGTCCTGCCAAAAGACAAAGTAGAGAAAAAAATGTATTGCAAAAATTTTGTTTTAGTTTCTTGTTATAACAGGGCAGCTGTGTTTCAATATTTATTTAATTACGCACGTTTAGTTTTGCAGTTTATTATATACATAAAAAATGACGCACGTTTAGTTTTGCAGTTTATTATATACATAAAAAAACATTACAGTTTTGTTGTGAATTTATTTTATTGTGATTATATGTACTTAAATTTGATTGTTTCTTTTTTCATTTCACTGTCGTTGGCGTCCTTTTACCTTTTTTAACTAAAATAGATACTTGCATTTGAAAATTCTGATCCTGGGGAGGGGAGTTTAATACGTAGTTAGCCCGGTCAGAGCTGTATGTCAGACCCTATGAAATGTACTCGATACTTTGAAGTATCGATACTTTTGTTTCAATACTTTTACGAGTACGATACTTTTTTTCCGATACTACTCATGAGTACAGTATCGATACTTTCTATTCGATATCGTGTCCCTAGTTACGGAGTGGAATGCAGCAAGCATTGCTTTTGTAAAAATCTTATTTCTGCTTTACCAGGTAAACCTGGTTAGTTCTCAGTTACTTTAGAGTTGAAGGTACTCCCAGTCCGCCCTGGTGTAAGACCACCATTCGGAATTAAAACTTTGCTTGTAATATCTTTATCCGTGGTTGGTGACCAGATCTGAATAGCCAGGTACTTTCCCACTTTACTTTTCCCCATCTCCTTCCCCTCCTCACTATCGTCAGCCCGCGATTTCCAGTCAGTCATTTGAACCCGCGACCTCCGTATTCGTAACCAAGGATAGTAACCCCTCACCGCGTCGCCGGAGGAACCCGACGCATTTATGCGTCGAGTCATTAACCTGTCATGTGTTCTATACAAAAGTTTATTAGAATGGCTTTTAAAAAAATAGCTATCAATCAATAACAAATAAAAATGAAACACCACAACGTTTAAACAATAACACAATCTTTTTCCGAACGGCTTTAAATGGTTTTCACGGAAAAGGTTTAACGGTTTCCCTTTTACTTGTGAATTTTTCCTTTTGCCTCTCTTTCGTTCTTCCGATATCACGCCTGAGACTATCCCCAGGTTACCTCGGCATTGCCCGGACTTAATATATTAAGTGACACTTGTCGCAAATGGTTACATTTCCCATAAAATACATTTTCCTTCATCTTTTCGATAATAAAAAGTAAATTATTGCATTAATGCTAACCGACACCTTTTTCTTGTATATTTTTTGTTATTTACATTACGTATTATATTAAAATTATAAATCAGATTTGCTGAAGAAAAACCTCTCGAACATTGAGCTCTGGCGTCGTGTAATTTCACACCTTTTTCTATTGGGATTTCTAGGTCGATATAAATATTTTTAGCTTCCAACATAGCATATAGGTACATATATCTAAAAATTGTACTAAAAAAATTATAATTCATCATATAAAATAGGGGGTGTAACAGCACGTACCCGAAGAATTTAAACTAGGGATTCCTTGACGAGCATATTTTAAATTAAAAATGTTGATGTTATTTTGCATAAACCTACATATTGCATCATTTTTTTAAGTGAAACTTCTTTAGCCCCGTTATGATTTGGAATTCGGATGAAACGTAAATGACGCATTACAGCACATGTGAAGCATCAAACTGCACTCACTGCCGCTTTGATTATGTCACTTTTCAAGGCTCCTTTTGGTTGAGATAAACGGAAATGACGCTAGTTCTGCGCTCATTGGCCGCTTTGCTTATGACCACACTTTTCAAGGCTCCTATTGGTTGAGATTGATTTGGTAAAGTTTCGCTTCTACCGCATGTAAATTTTTTTTTTTAAATAAAGAAAATTGTACAATGAAAATTCTATTTTCTAACTTCTTTTGGTTAGATAGGGAGGCAGTCAGGTAGCAACCATAAAATTGAAAAAAATGCGATTAAGTCCAAATAAACACGAATATTTCACATTTAAAAAAATAAACTTAAAATAGTCACCATCTTCAAAGGGAAACGGAATATACAGACGAAATGCAAAACTCTCACCATTAAGCTCGCACCATATCGAATAGTAACAACTAACATAACATAAATGGGTTTTACCTACGCATCACAAAACCGTTCAATAAACCTTTTACACTTGAACTACTATACATGGCGTATGTAAGATCTCATCTCGAATTCGCATCTGTCATTTGGAATCCACAATACCAAACTTATATTAACCGAATTGAAAATATTCAAACAAAATTTTGAAAACCTTTCGTATCGTTTCGAAAATCACCAGTGTAAACCTATTGCTCTTTACAATCGGAGAAAAATTTCTGAAGTACTATTTCTATACAAGATTGTGAACTGCCTTATTGACTCACCAGATCTATTAGAAAGGATTGCATTTCTTTGCCCCGAACGCAATACCAGATCGAATACCCTATTTTTTATACCACATTTCAAATCAAAATATGCACAAAATTCTTTGCTCGGACGTATCTGCAAATCTTACAACGCCCTAAGAATATCGATATTTTAGACTGTTCCCTTAAAACGTTTAAAATTAAATTAACCTTACGATGTACTTAAAACTAAACTATTATTTCTTTATTGTTTACTTTTTCTTTTTACTCACTTTTTACTAATCTTACTAATATTATAAATGCGAATGTTTGTATGCATGGATGTTTGTTACTCTTTCACGCAATAAATACCGAATGGAATATAAAAATTCTTTCACTAATCGAAAGCTACATTATTTGCGAGTAATATAGGCTATATATATTGGGAAGCTCTGGCGTTATTTTATTTATTTATTTATTGATTTTCAACGCCCTGGTGGGCTTTTACATAACATGTTTATAATACAGAGACAGGTTTTTAAAAACAAAAGATAAACTATAAAAAATAACTAGTACACGTCATGAATAAGCTGTGGCGTTATGAAATTATTTATTATACGTTTATTGGCAAAGCGTGTTGCTAAGAAAATGTTTGACATGGGCTGTCATTTTGTTATTTGTTTAGGTTACTATGGAGATTTCTTTGATAGCAAAAATTCAAATATGAGTATTCTTATATAAATATTTAGTGTACAAATATAAAATAGGTAGGTACTAATCTACATTTTGACCTAAGCCAACAGATATACTAATATTATGAATGCGAAACGGCACGTATTTAATTGATTATTGATTGGTGGAAGGGGGATGGGGAGGGGGGGGGGCGAATATGCAAGCGAAGCCGGGGGCAAAAGCTAGTAGATACTATATAATATTATAGCTATCAATATCTTCTTGCTTCCTAATCTGTAACCATTTCTTATTTTAAATCATTAATGGAACTTCACTGCTTTATATTATATTCTCCATTAAATGTAAAATAAATGTATATTTACAACTATATGTTTCCTAAGTACTTAACCTATGCAGCCCAAAAGTAAAAAGAATATTGTTCAACGCTTTCTGTACCTCGCTGTATACATCAGAACTGTGGGTTGACTACACTGCATCCCAATGGAACAAGTTAAAGGTTGCTTACAACAACGCATACCGTCAACTTTTCCGCCTACCGAGATACTGCAGTGCTACGGAAATGTTCCTGGAGGGACGAGTGCACACTTTCCGAGCACTTCTCCGCCACCGCATGGGAAGTTTATGGCGCAGACTACGCCAATCGAAGAATGCAATCATCACCGCCATGACTACCTGGTTGGAGTCCCCGCTGATGGCCCTCTGGAGACGGGAGACGATAAAATACCCTCCGTAAACAGCTGCATGAATTAATTTTACTGTTTATTATTATTTTTCTCATGTTGTTCATGCTTATTCGTTTTTTTTTTTTTTAAATTTATTTATATGTTGTTATTTACTTTATTTTTAACATTAACCCATTTTTTGTTTCAAAATATGGAATGTATTGCATTGCACTACCCCTGCATACATTCTGGAATAAACTTTTATTATTATTATTATTATTAAATAAAAATAAATAAAATAAAAACATAAAATGAGATAAATTCCAGGAAATTTTAATCAATTTACGTCGGGTTAAAGTGTTTCCGGGTATGAGGGATCAGGCGCCACCTGTTGTACACGTGTAAAAGTAGTATTTATATCTATCTAGCCCAGGGGTCTCCAAACTACGGCCCGCAGGCCAAGTCCGGCCCGCCGGTGTCATCAATCCGGCCCGCGACAGCTTGTGACCAGTGTCATCAATCAGGCCCGCGACAGCTAACGGCTTATTGTTGTTGTGATAAGTTGGATAAAAACGAAAAATGATAGTAACTCGGTTTTATTTACTTGCTATGGAAAGCTTGATGACAAGTATAAAACCGAACCAACGAGATTATTCGAGAAAAAGTACTACTAGCACTATCTGTGCGATGAATGGAGAATACTTCCTGAAAGAATTTAAAACTCACCTTATAAAAGAATTTAAAACTCACCTTAAAAATTATACTGAAAACTTAAAATGAATCATGTAAAAAAAAAAAAAACAATACAATAACACCCTCCCATACACACAAGCCCTGCTTACTTATGGGGGTATATCAAGTATATTTATTATGTAATTAATTAGTGTATAAAATCTATTTGTAATTTATGTATCTATTTGTTACTAATAAGAAAAAAAACTATTTCTGCGTGTAACCACCTAGATGCCGTATTGTAATCGTGAAAATACAGTACAATACAATAGTAATTGAACTAGTGAATTAAGCAAGCGTATTTTTTCTTTTTACATTAACTCCATACAGGAGGCTCTGAGGAAAATATTTTGCCTCGGGGCCTATGTCATCTTAGCGGATGCTGTGTGAAGGGTGTTTTTAAGAAAGGGAAGGATAGGAAGTTCTGGGAAGGAAAATATATGAGGGGTGGGTAGGAATCTGGGGGTTAGTGTCCAGGAGTATCGGACGTATGAATCCGTCCCTCCAACTGCGGTGCAAGGCGATGAGTCGAGATAGTTCGGCTGGAAAGGTCAAAAGGCGTTCCTCACCCAGTCTCTCTCGATTCGGCCCGCCACGCAGCAGGTGGGCAGACGTATCCGCCGCCAAGACCTGGAAAAACCTCACCCCATGAACCATGAATGATAATGGCAGGAAAATTAAAACGGTATTGGCCCTTGGAGCTTACTGGAGTGAACAGTATGGCCCTAAGGCTGAAAAGTTTGGAGACCCCTGATCTAGCCGATAGTGGTGGCGGGCAGCCAATGTGGGCAGCGGATAACACCTCCTTGGCCGGCTAACAAACCACTCTACCGAATTAGCCATCTCCTTATACTCTACTCTACTTTATGCTCTCAATTCAATTATCTTAGACACATTGATATGGGTTGTAGTAGGCTGGCCTTGGAAACACATTGATGGCAATAATAAAATATGAAATAATTATCTGGGGAGGAGCAACAAACTCAGCTATCGATCACTTAGAAATCGCGCAGAAAACGATCTTAAATTTAATACTAGACAATCGTACAAAAATAACATAGAAACTCCAACGGTAAATACAAGCTTTGGACAAAGGCACTATAAATATCATGCTATAAAAGCATTCAACAGTTTTATTACCCTTGAAAATAAAATGGAAGAAAACAAAAATAAATTCGTTCTTAAAATTACAAAATGGATTAAAGAACAAAAAAGACAACATTACCAAAATTTCATAACAAAATAAGAATAAAACACATACCTACACGTATCACACAAAACCAACATAAAACACACATCACTCACAAACACACAACACATAATATATACCGATTTAAATTTTATTTAGGTAATGAAATAATTCATTTTACCCATAATTTTAACTTAATTATAAGTTTTTATTTTCAGTTTTTTTGTTTGTTTTATAAAATGGAGTCCTCAGAACAGGTGAGCTACCCACTGAGGCCGACATTGTTGAATTGTATTTGAAATGTAAGATATTATATCAAAATAAACTATTAACTATTAACCATTAACTCACCTAATTAATTTAAGTTTAAAAAATGGAATATTTCCGTCTAATTATAAGAGGACAATTATCTCACCTATATTCAAAAGTGGAAACGCACAAAATGTAACTAACTATCGACCAATTTCCCTCATTTCAAATATTGGAAAAATATTTGAAAAAATCGTAAAATCTCAACTAATGGAATTTATTGAAAATAACAAAATACTTCACGACAATCAATACGGATTCCGAAAAGCGCGCAGCACACAAGACGCGATTGCAAATGTCACATCACGCATATATAAAAACCTTGATATGAGCAATAAATGTATAGGTATTTTTATAGATCTGAGAAAAGCGTTTGACAGCATATCCCATAAAAAACTTATGAAAAAATTAGATAATTTGAACATTAATGAAAACGTAGCAAATTGGATAAAAAGCTACCTAAAAAATCGCCCTCAATGTGTCAAAATAAATAACATTTATAGCGACGAAGAGACATCTGAATATGGAATTCCACAAGGTACTGTGCTAGGTCCTATATTATTCATCTTATATGTAAACGGTATATTCTCACAGTCACTTCATGGTAGTATAACCTCTTATGCCGACGATACAGTACTTATTGAAAGTGGAATCACATGGCAAGTTGTAAAACAAAAAGCAACAGAAGACATAAACATACTTAAACACTGGTTTGATATAAATCTACTATCTCTTAATAGTGAAAAAACTCACGTTATACCATTTGCAATAAAATCAAAGGACATTCCGGTAAATTTTGATATAATTATACATGACAATTCTAAAGATCACAAAAAAAATAACTGTAAAATAAACTGTTCCACATTAAAAATTTCGAATAAAATCAAATACTTAGGAATAACAATAGACAAAAACCTGAACTGGAAAGATCAAATCAACCTTACCGTTAACAAAATAAGGAAATTAATTTACATATTTTTAAAAATCCGAAACTTTCTCTCATTAGAAAATCTAACATCAGTCTACCATGCTATAGTACAGTCAAATCTCCAATACTCTGTAGTAAGCTGGGGAGCTGCATACAAAACAAATCTACTCCCTGTTGAAATTGTGCAACGTCTAATTATAAAAATTATATTGAAAAAACGAAGAGATTATCCAACTCACCTTATTTTTGAAGAATTTAAAGTATTAAAATTTAATGATCTAGTTCGAAAAAATATAATAATCCAAATAATAAAAGAAAAACAAAATCATAGCTTTTTAACTGAAAGTCGTACTCGTCAAAAGCATATATTTCCAACACAAAAATGTAATACCTCATTTGCACAACATCATTACACATATCTAGGAAAAAAATACTTCAATAGCCTACCTGAAAAAATAAGAACAATCGAAGACGATAAATGCCTACTAAAAGCAATTAAAGAGCAATTTAAAGTAAAAATAACAAATTGATAAAATTTATCATCATAACTTATATAACTTGTAAATTTGTTTTATTTTTTTTAAGTATCTACCACAATTAAATCAAAAGATTCAAAATATATTTTGTTAATATATTTTAAATATTTTTTCATCCCGATACTCGTCCCTCTTCTAATCACAAGCGTCTGCTTCTATAGAAGAGAAATATCATACAAAAAAAATAAAAAAATCAGTGAAAATTTATTATATAGTTTATTTGTATAAAAAAAAGATTATTTTGAAATATAAATATTATATTTTATATGTTATTTTTGCTGTATAAATAATGTATCTTCTGTAATAAATAAATGAAAAAAAAAAAAATAAAATAAAAAAAAAAAAAAAAAAAAAAAAAAAAAAAAAAAAAAAAAAAAAAAATAATTATAACTAGCAGTTAAAAACCCGCTCAGCAGGTTTTTGCTGCTGGGCCCTACGGGCGGTTTTTGGTACGGCTTTGTCCAGTTTGAGTGTTGGTAACCATTTAATCCGATAAGAACCGGTTCCAAAAATAGCCGGTGCTCGTATCCACTGGGATCCAATGACAGCTAGCCACCGGGATAGAGAAACCACGACAGGCAATATGACGTCATTGCTATAGTGATATTATTATGCACAACTGCAAATTACAATAATAATCATATTTTCGTCAATCTCTCCATATCCGGAGAGATTTACAAAATTACAAATCCAGTAGTACTATTCACGCTAACTGTTAACGTAAGTGGTGCCATCTTTTGGCATTGCTTTAATTCGGTTCTATTAAAAAAGTAGATTTGTATACAAACTCCACGTACGTAAACGATTTTGCGTAAGGCGCGGCGTCAGAGCTGCATTCTTAGCCGGATTCTTAAATTATTATTCAAGCACACACTACGAAATATGGGATAAGATCTCAGAACTGTATTGCCTCCACACTATATATTTCGCTTCCAGATATGTGTATGCAAAAACATCCAGCATAATGAAAAATTTCAAAGTAATGCTTTCAAACAATTTTTTTAAGTATCTACATTTAAAAATGAAAACATATAATTTGCTATAAAATGAAAACAAATAACTTATTATGCACCACTATATTATTAACAATATCTACATGTTTCAAAAACAATGTTTTCATAGTCGGGATAAGTTGTTAAGGCGATCCAATAGTACATGAAAAAATATAAATCGGAATTCACGCCCCTTTATGGGAGAAGTTTAAAAATACTTGAGAAAAAGCTATTGGAAAGGTTGGAGAAGGTATTTGAGAATTTTTTTACGGGTTGATTTCGTAAAGGTTTGTAAAAAACATTAATTCCTTTTTTACGCATTGTTTATTGTGATAAAACGGAATTTTAAAATTGATTTCACGAAAACAAGCGACGCGGAACCTAATACGTCTATTCCCCGCTCCGTTCGGGGGAGTACTGACAGAAAATGGGTGTGGCCGCCAGTCGTTCTTCGGTGGACGTATAAGTTTCTCTTTGAAATTCCAAATTCGTCGACTGCCGTATTGTCGCCGTGATGTCAAAAATAACAACGCGAAAATGCATACTGTATTTTATTTTGAGATTTTTTTGCGATTATTATAAAAGAAACTGAATTTGCCACATTAAACAATAAAACCATATCCGAAAAAAAGTTTATAAATACGAGAGTTTGGACTTCAAAGTGTTTTTTATAGACGTTATAATTTATTTTTTTTAGGCTTATTAAAAGACTTATAAAAAAAATGACCGATATTTTTAAGGGCCAGGATGTGTTCTACACGCAGTATTTAATTAAAGCATCTACATAACTTCTAAGCGATCAAATTTTCAAAACAAAAACATATGATTTTGTAAGATTTTGCATTATTTAATATGGCTTCATCTTAATATTTTGTTATTTTTTTTTTTCTTCACCTTTTGTAATCATCCATATTTGCATAGCCTTGATTTTTTTCTTTATTTGTTTTCTCTTATAGTTTGTTTACTTGCCCTGTCTTTTATTTTTATTTTTATGCTGTACTGTATAACTGTATACTAACTTATATTTTGTACATGTTTTAAAAATTGAACCTATTTGTTAACATTTGCTCCACGCAGGAGGCCCTGAGAAAAATAATTTGCCTCGGGGCCTGTGTCATCTTTGGAGATGCTGTGTGGAGGTTCTTTTGAGGAAAGGAAGGAGAGGAAATTCTGCGAAGGGAATAGGTAAGAGGGGAGCGTAGAAATCTAGGGTTCAGTGTGTGTCTAGGTCATCCGCCGCTAAATTTAGATAAACCTCATCCCATGAACCCGGGCACATCTGCTAAGTCACCGAACGTAGCGAACCACTTGGGGCGACCTATAACAGAGGTTTTGATTATCCAATAAATGGTTCCCGGGGTGGCGGTACCCATACCCGCCTCCCAAATTGATATACATTCTACATTACAATAAAATACATTCAACCAACCTAGACTAAAACGACATTTGGACAAAAAATTTGCAATAAAAACTATTAAAAAATAACCGACTTCAAAATAAGCATTAAGATTTGATTATGGATATGGGAAGGAAGAATATAAATATAATTTTGCAACCTAACAAATATTAAAGCTTGTATTGTGTTTTCTTTCAGATGTTGTTGTATATTTTAACACAGGCACCTACTCATAATTCAAACATGTAACCTTAGACCGGGATACTCTAATAAGGCCAGGTTCTTTTCTAAAAAAATGTAACTGTAAAAATTCCGTATTTCTGTAATGAGTGAAAATAAAAGCATAAATCGGAAGTTGCTTTATCTCCAGAAATAGAGCGGAAATATAAGCTTACTCAACTTAAGCCATTAAAAATTCTCAAGCTTTTGCAAACTATTCACTTTGTACGAGAACTTCCAAAAGGAACGATGACACTATTAATAGACAGAATAAGATAAAAACTTCACTACTTGAATAAAAACGAACGTACAATAATAATTAGGAACAATAAAGACGTTACAACAATGAGTTGTATACTCTGTTTAAGGGTCTAAACGTCACAAAATTTATAAATTTCGGTGGCTGGGTCATGTAGAGAGAATGACCGAGCATCAAGCACCAAATTACCTGCTGAACTCAAGACCGACAGGGCGAAGGAGCTTGGGAAGACCAAGATTAAAATGGAGCGACAACGTCCTCAAAGATATATCTACCTTGGAGATTCTAAACTGGAGAGATCTGGAACAAAACCGAGATGAGTGGAGGAAGACTCTTGAGGAGGCCAAGACCCATTAGGGGTTGTAGAGCCAAGAGTGATGATGATAACAATAAAGTTAGAATTTTTTTCCACTTCCTCGTCTACGGCACATTCCATTTGTATGTGTGTTTATTACTAATAGTTGTTATCCGGCTTCGCAAAACTTTTTTAGGAGTAGGTATATTTCAAAGCTCAATAGCAATTTTTTATGTGAGTACCGCACAAGAGTCCCAATTGCTCCCAACCATCTGGAGCCAGTGAGACTATGGCTTTTTTGTTTTGTTGTGTGGCTGAAGGTAGTGGATAGAGGAAGGAGGTGGGGAATTTTCAATAAAGCTCTAGGTTTTGTTAACTAAAAAGGGCCCCACTTGGCAGCGCCAGTTTTAACTAAAAAAGGAAGGACCCCCAAGTTATAGCAAACCTGTTTCCGGTGTCTAGCTCAGTCGATCCGGTGTAGAGCAGGCTCTCTTCACCCAGGGGCGGGTGGGCAGCAAGAAATGGTTAATTGGTGAAACTCCACACATGATTCGTCTCAAAACAAAGAATGCTTCGGGGTAACAAAAGCAGTGTATTGTATTCTAAAGTTGGTTACATTGTACATGGATTAAATCAGGGTAAATTGGCTACCTGAATCCTAGCTATTTCTCTCTCCAAGTCTGGGTTTAACGCGCAGGTGCAAGGAAATTTACATGGACACAATAAAATGGGAAAAGGAAGCAACTCACGGCGTTTGTCGGGCGGCATGTCGTCACGTGCTCCATAAGCGAGGAATCAATACCAAGTCTCCTTGAGAGACCCGAGCGTGTGGTGTACGTTATCTGGACATCCTCTAGCGTAGAAAACCACTCCGGAACGGGGGACCAACTGTAATCTCTCCCCGTCCACAGATTAGGAATACGTAAATTCACATGTTTGGTTTAACTGCCTACGGCGCGAGGGAGAGCACGGGTCTGCTTACCTCGGCGGCTCGTTGGTTTCTGGCGCGTGGTCTCTGCGGACCGAGGGGGGAGCAAAACGGGGAGCGGGGGGAGAGGGTGCCCGCTGTTGGGTCAGGCCACTGGGTGGCTCCAATCAGCGAAAACTTCCAGTGTTGCCGACTCACGAAACATTTTTTTCCGAAAATTATCATGTACCTACTTGTGTTACATAACAGTTTGTTGATTACAAGTTACTTTATTCACGTTATCCTGTTGTTTACAATGAACATTTAACTGGACTAAACATCCGTTTTAATGGATGATCTGTGTAATTCTGAAGCAAGAAAACACGACACTGTAGGTGCCCAAGTTTTAATCGTATATTATTCGCCCGCACTCCTTTATACCAAGCCCATATTGAAAGAATAGAAAGAATTCGAAAAAAAATATTTTAAACAGATACGGCCTTACTAAAAAACCCCGTGAAAAATTTATTCAATTGACAAACGGCCGCGGATGTGCAAACATTACTAATTAAAAAATTGTTCTTGGAAAAAATACACGCCGTTTACACAGCCTGGGGGGGTAGTTTATCTCTGTTTTAGGGATGATGTCTGAACGAAATTTGGAATTTTCCAAAGTATTTTGAATGTTCTATATATTTCTTATTTTTGAAGGTGCCGTAAAAACAAATACCATTTTTAAAAACCAGATAAAATTACCTTTTAGATTTTTGTATTTAAAATACACTTTAGTTTTTAAAAACTGCCATATTTTAAAATTTAAACACGGAAAAAAATGTAAAATAATTTCTTACCAAAAAATTTTTGATGAAAGTGTACAGAAATATTTAAAAAATTCAAATTTAAAAATACAGACATTTTTCCTCGTGCATACAATAAAAAAATTATAAAAAATTTCAAAGTTTTTTTTAATGCCAAAAAAATAACCTTAAAAATATCTCTGAGATTTCAACACATTTCTTGCACCACTAAAGATTTTAATTTCTTTGATAAGTTTACCAACACGTGAATTTGATATTAATAGTTAAAAAAAAACACCACTTTTAAGAAATTCTCATAAAATAATGATTTGAAAACGTAAATTTGAACTTTTTTGTAACCCAAAACAATATTTTGACTGTTCAACTTTTAAGTACTGTTTATTGTGCAATAACTTCATAAAACTGATGTAAAACCACATAAATAACACGGAAAATATATTAATTACATGAATAGAAGAGTGAATTGGTCACTATAATAGAAATCATTCAGTAAAATCTCAATATTTACTAAAAACATTCCCGTCATGCATGAAAACCAACTGCGCGGCAAGGCGGTAGAATGCGGTAGAAAATGTGCCGGTTGCCATCTAGCGCCTATGAATGAAAACAACAATTTAGTATGGACATTACGCAAAATTGCACTGTTGCCAGATGTGAAATTCTTTATTGGTAGAATTTCGTGTTTTAGTGTAAATTTGCTGTATCCATGGTGCTGCAAAAACTCAGGTAATCGGTCGTGCTGTGGTTTTTTTTAGTAAGGCCGATAATTTATAAACTAAACTTACCCTTCTCAAATTATACTGAATCCATTAAATTTCATAATTTCCAATCCCTCCAAACACGACGTCTAATTGTTGATCAAATTTTATTGTTTAAAATTTTAAATAATATCCTGGACTCACCAAAACTTACCAATTTAATAAATTTTCGTATTCCGTCAAGATCAACCCGACAATCCGATTTATTTTATTTACCATCATATAGAACAAATATTAGCAAAAATTCCCCAATTCCTCGTGTATGTGCACAATATAATACAAAATTTCACAGCATTGACATTTTTAGTAATAACCTAAAGAAATATCGATATGAAATAACGCGTACGACCGATTATTAATCTGAGCGTATAGAATGTATCGGAAGCATCTCCTATCCTTTTCCTATAGTCCTCTTCCTCTCCCCTTCCAATAACCCAAAATTAATTTAAAGATATTAAAACTTCATTTCCGATGTACTTTAGCATATGAAACTTCTGTGGCTTGACATCAGCTCACTTGTACAAGTACATTTATCACTGTATATTATGTAAAAGCTGTTTGTTTATTACAAATAAATAAATAAATAAAATTAAAAAATAATCATCGGCCATTTCCGTAACCGTTCGGGTATTAGACACGAATGGCGACAGCTGCCACTCTACTAAGGTATTAAATAACTGAAATCTATTGAGACACCTTAAAACTACATATAACTACTTACACTAAGGACATCTGTAGAAGAGCATTGAAACTATATACATAAACTATATACATAAATCGACGGTTTTACTTCATATATATTTATCGCTACTAGCGGCGTTCCGCAAGGGTAACATTTGGGACCAATTTTATTTTTGATATTTGTGAATGATGTTCTTTCTACTTTCAACGATGTTCAAGTTTTAATGTTTGCGGACGATATGAAAATATATAAAGCTATAAGAAATATTAATGACTGTCAAACATTGTCTAATAACTTGTTTAAACTTTTTGTTTGGTGCCAAGAGAACTATCTACAACTTAATTTAAGTAAATGTCTTATTATGAGATTTCATAGAATAAAAAATCCAATAATATATGAATACTCCATTAATGATGTAGTACTAACAGCTGTAACCGAGGTGAATGATTTAGGTGTAAACTTTGATCAAAAACTGAAATTTATAAATCATATTGAAATTACATCGAATAAAGCTTTGAAAATGCTGGGTTTTGTAATAAGAATTTGCAGCCAATTTAAAAATATTCAAACCATTAAAAAATTGTACATGTCATTGGTTAGGAGTCAAATCGAGTACAACTCGACAGTATGGGCACCTAGTTATGCTAGTCATTCAATCACGATAGAAAGAATTCAAAAAAAATTCTTAAGATATATTAATTTCAGAATGGGTATTACAAGCGAATGTATCAACTATGATTATCTACTACGTCAACTTAATTTATTAAAATTATCCGAACGTAGAATAGTATATGACCTAACATGTTTACATAAAATCATAAATTCAATAATTGACAGCCCTGAACTTTTATACTTGATTTCTTTCCATATACCTCGCAATTCAACATCGAGGCACTATCTACCATTCTATTGTGACAACTCCAACACCGAATCACAATTGTATACCCCCGTTCGCCGTATACAAAATTTGGGTAATGACTATAAAGATGTTGTTGACATATTTAACACATCATTCACTAAATATAAACAAGCCATAGTCGAATTTATATCAGAAAGAAGAACCACAAATCTCATTTATCCAACTGCATAGCTCTGCTTCGATTTATTCCATATGTATTGCACTTTTCCCAGTTTTCAGTTTTTCCATCTTGCATGGTGGTGTGTTTTGTTTTTATTTCAATTTGTTTTTTACTCTATTTTTGTTTTAAATTTGATATTTGATTATGATTTTGATTTTGATATTGATATTGATATTGATATTGATATTGATATTGATATTGATATTGATATTGATTATGATTTTGATTTTGATATTGATATTGATATTGATATTGATATTGATATTGATTTTGATATTGATATTGATATTGATATTGATATTGATATTGATTCTGATTTTGATTTTGATTTTGTTTTTGTTTTGTTTATGATTTTGTTTTTTTTTTTATTTTGTAATGCACATTTAGATTTAGATGTTCTTTGTTTAAAAAAAATGCATGTAAAAGCCCAGCCGGGCGTGAAATTCCAAATAAATAAATAAATAAATAAATAATCGTGTACAGTTTCAATGCTCGAAACTATATACACACCATAGTATATATGGTTATCGATCTTTGACATGGGTAGCTACATACGATTAGGTACATTTATGAACTGTTTCAACAATTTATTGCTTAATAATAGGCGGTAAATTATTACCGTAGAATAGGTTGTGGCTCTGACTGAATTATGGCCATGAATGGGATACTAGAACTGGAGAGAATCCGGTGATAACCTAACTGTCTCTAAACTGACGTGATGGTGGACATTCGGGATGTTATCAATATTTTTTCGAGCGCGACCACCCGAGTGTCAGTAAAGCTGTCAATACATTTTAAATGATGTCGTTCGTTATGCATAATAACTGGTTTATTAATAACTGACGAGGCTCTTAGAATTGAAAGAAATCGTATGCGCGAACCATAAATTTGTGGTTTAATTATTAATAAAGACCTCATTAACTAATGAGGTCATTATTAATCCCGTTTAGTCTCAAAAAGTACGTTAAGAAATATAAATCCATAGATAGATCCGCCGGTGTTGCCAGCGTATATCGATTTCTTTTTTATTCCCTGTCAATATCGGTGTGGCTATCAAAAGCGCGACCGTGCTTGGCAAAACGGTATAAAACGGTATAAACGGGATTGACATAACGGGATACCACGACAAAGAAAGGGGCCGTAATGGGATACCATGACAAGGTTACATTTGCCACAACGGAGGGGGCGTAATGGGACAGGGAAAATATTTTTTTAGATGGATGACCCCCAAAATGGGATGGGGTGGGATGGGTTTTTCTGGATCTCCTACCGCCCCCCTGAAAGTATGAAACGCCCCCACTTTTTTCTCTTGGTCTTATACCGCCCCACCCCCCCCCCCTTAAGGGGGCGTTATCGCCCACGTTGAGAACTAATGAGTTAAATGGAACGTACTTTACAATCTACGTATTCACAGATGGCGCTAATTTAATTATTTTAGTTTAAAATACGTTTTTCAAGTTATGCTTTAAAATATTAAGACAAATTAATTGTTTGCGCCCGTACATATTCAATATGAATAAATAGTCTTTTCCATAAACAAACCGAAATTTTTCAAGAAAGGCAAAACAAATCCAATTTTGTTTAGGTGACTGAATCCAATACTGTTTTTTCTTTCCTGAAAGATCTTAATATTTAAATGTATAACTTGTAAAAAGTGTTTTCCTTAAATAATTATACTCGTGCCATCTATGAAATAGTAGATTATGAATTCTTTTAAGACTCACCTTAAGGATGGCCATCAAGAGACTTTGTGTCAATGGCCAGATGCGATGTCACACTATAGTGACATAGGATTACGACGATACTTCATTAATCCAATACAATGAGAAGCATTTTAAAAATTGGATTGATTTATTTAACCTATATAACGTCGATCAATCTTCACGTTTTGCTAATTTTCGGGGAGGTTTAAAAAACCCCTCTTTAAAAACAAGAGGCCACAAGCGCAAGAGCGATCTAACTCCGAATTTGTCACCATAAACATCCTTTAAACGACGATGAATCTCAGTAGGAGTTACTTTTTAAGTAGTTAAAAAATCGATAACAGAACAGCTGTTTTACTAGCATTGACATAGCACTAGAACACATCTCCATACTTCCGCGCAGTGGGGTGTTGTGCAGATTGTTTAATATTTAATATTTGCACGTATTCGGTTAAAATTTTATGTTTATTTCAGTTGTGATAATTTTATTCGAGTGTAATTTATTTTAATGGTTAGGGCAGTTTCGCGAGCCCATTTTGGACGACCCACTTGGCTAAATAAAAAAATCAAAATGTTCGCGGTAGGTAGGTACCTAATTCCCATTTGAAAACCGTGATTATGTTTTTTTTTATTGTTTGCCAATCATTTATTGGAGACGAATCACACTTTAATAATGGAATTTAGTTACTACATTGTAATTTTAGTGGTTTTCATTTATACAAATGAAAGATCTTAGAAATTAGAAGGAGCGTATATATGAGTTTAAATGTTATAATTAATCAAAAAATATTTTGATTAAGCTTGTTCCCTTAAAAATAAATAATAATTTATTTCCCCCATCTCTTTTCCACTCCCACCTTTCCATTGACACCTTTAAGTCTATGTCTATTGTTGTAATTAGTTTTAAGTAAACCCTTCTTCTTCTTTCGTATGGTGAGGGGTCTGAGGGGGACATCTAGATATGCGATCCAGTCTAGGGTCTCAGGCGTTGCCCTGTGGACCTCATCAATCCCGCCGGGGAATGATTGGAGCGGGCATTCATTGACCACGTGTTCGGTGGTCTGCACCACACCGCATTCACACTTGTCCTGTTTTTTTGCCCACTGTTTCCATGTGTTTCCAGTAATTCGGGCTCCTGTCCAAAGTAACTCCAAGATAGCGGGGTGGGGGTCATGGTAAATATTTTTTCCATCAAACTGAATACCTACAAAGTTTTGCGTTTGCCTGTGAATTACTGAGATGGAAAGCTGTCACAACTGTTTCCGACCTATTTGGCTTTTGTTGCCAATTCAGTCCAAGAAGAAGAAAGAAACCCTGATGAAATAAACATTTCTTACGAAACATGTTGGTTTTTTAACAATTAACGTTGTTAAAACTATGTAATCTATTATTATATAAATACTAAATACCCCAAAAGAAAATCAAAAACTAATAGTTAATAAATTCAATCTTGCGCTAATGACCTCATTATAAGCATAGGCAAATGCCCTAAAAGACGAGTAAAACGAATGAACGAATATTTAGATTAAAATTCATCCAGACTTTTTGATTAAAAAACAAAAATAGTGTAAGTAGTTTATTTTCTTGAGAAAATAAAATTCGACGCCATCGTTCATCTTCAAACAGACTTTCGAATCGATTATTTATACTCATCGCTAATTTGCGGTGTCACTATTGTTGTGTACAGACCATTCCCACTATTTGAAAAAGACATAGTGTCCTTGTCAAATAGGATTTCAGGGTGACGTAAGCAGTGATTGATTCACAACGAATATTATGATGGATTGAAATTCTTATATATTTTAATGCACATAACACGATGGATTGATAGCATTACTTCTTCATTAATTGAGCCCTTGCCCGGGAAAAAAGTTGTATCCAACAATATTCTAGTTCCGATAAAAACAAAAATTTTAACAAAACAAAAAACGTCTTCAAAAAATGCACTAAAAAGTAAAAAAATAATTTCATACGATTGTTATTTTTGGAGTCGTGTCAGCCAAGGTAACTACATGCATAGGTAACTACATAAATAGGTGAGATGTGGAGATCTTGGCTGACACCGACTCCAAAAATAACAATCGTTCGAAATTATTTTTTTACTTTTTAGTGCATTTTTGAAGTCGTTTTTTGTTTTGTTAATATTTTGTTTATTTTTTGATTTTTAGTGACGAGCGTGCGTATTGAAGTTTTACTTCAAAAAAAGAATCTTCGAAATCTGTTGGCGTAATATTGAGTTATTCGTCCATTTGTCGCGCACATACTTATTACAAATTTAAGATATATATGGTTTTCTCATGAATACCATTGTCAGAACTGGACCAAATTAAAATGGGACCGCACGGGAAGCATCAGCCTTCTAATAAAAAAAGAATCATCAATATCGGTTCACCCAATCGAAAGTTCTGAGGTAACAAACATAAAAAAAAAAATAAAAAATAAATAAAAAATAAAATAAAAAATAAAAATACCGTCGAATTTATAACCTCCTCCTTTTCGAAGTCGTTTAAAACTGGAAAAAACAAGACCAGTTATGATTCATCACATTTAATATTTAAAATACAATAAACATACAATTCTTAAGAGTTCTAAGTGAAAAGTATTGAAGAAAGGCAATTCAATTAGAATTTATTACTAAATGAAATTGCTGAATTAGTAGAAAAATGTTGTATATACAAATTTCAGACATAACGTTATTCTAAGAAATGTTTTTTTTTACTCTTCGTACCTTACAGAAATCAACATGCTCTTCTATCTTAAATTTACACATGTAATTTATGTTTATGAGCTTAAAAGACTATAAATCGATATGATTAAATAAAATCATTAACGTTCGAGAGGTTGTCATGAGATCAATTTACAACATTATTCCACAAATCCGTTTCAACGGCTAAAAAGCAGATACAATAATATTTTTTCTAGACAAATACTACTTGCATGAATCCTTGAGCTTTTTGGATTTGAAAGACTTCCTAGTTGAAACCATAAGATGTTGGTTTCTCCCTTTATTCCCATGTATTAACCTCTGAAAAAACCTATGAAGGTTCTCACCGTAAGAGGGAATAACCAGACACAACCGGAAATATGTAATTAAAAAATAAAAATTTGCCGTATTGACTCTTTTCCACAAAAAACTATAAATTGATTCCGAAAGATTGTTATTTTATATAGTAAAGTTATGCTTTAAATTATGCGAAAATATGCTTATTTTTAGTATAATAAAGTTACACCGTAGATCGTTAGCAGATTTGTTAAATTTTCAAACAAAATTTTGTATTATACATCACACATTTGAAATCATATAACCATGCAGTAAAATAAATCAATAAAATATCGGGGAAAGCTACTTTTCAGAATTTTAATTTTAGTTAAAATAAAATAATTTAAAAAAATCACCGCACATGTTTTGTGACGAAAATACTTCAGTTTGTCTATTACGGCCTTACAAACTAATATATTTAAGATTTTTTTTACATTCTTATTTTTCTTAGACAATATTGAAAAATTATAAATACTAATGATCAAAAAATAATTACAAAAACTACATAATTTTAATAGTTGCATCGTCATGCCTTTCGGAATTTTCAAATGTAGGTTTAAATTAAAGCAAATTTTGAATGAAATAAAATCGATATTTAGTTATAATTTTAAAAAGCTGGTACCGATAATAATTAATATTTCTCATTGGAACCGCCCTTTACGATCGTAAGAAAATCTTTAGACGAAATTTGAATTCTTGGCCGCTGGCTGGTTAATGGCCCCTTAAAGATGGGTATTAATATGCCATCACTATTACACCAATAACTCAATATTGATAGTTTTGTTGGATACAACGTTATTCCGGGCAAGCGCTCACTTCTAAAAGTTCTCTGTGGCACCATTTTTATCTCATATTAATAACTTTATTTCCTAAAAATTTATTTTTCAATATTTTTGTTTTAAAGTATCATATTTAGAGATTATGCACTTTCATACCTATTATATCCTGCTTTATTTGTATGTAATGGTTTAAATCTCTCGAACGGTGAGCTCTGGCAACCTGAAATTTAATCATCGATATCTGTCGTGAAGTTCTTTTTAATATGAATACCGCACATGAGTCCCAACTGTTCCCAACCGTCTGAAGGTAGTTGTCTTATTGGGGTACTTTGTTGTTGCTAGTTGTCTGATAGGAGCGGTCACCTACTACCTGATAGGCCAGATCGGGAGAGATTGGTTGAGGGAGACCTAATCTAGACATCTTCAGCCGGACTCTCTCCTATCGCAGTGGGAGGGATGGATTCATACGTCACTCCTAGACACATTGATTCTTAACCACCCCTCATACCTTTTTCCTTCTCAAAACTTCCTCTCCTTCCTTTCCCTAAAAAGAGCCTCCAAACAGCATTCCCAAATACGTAGGTCCAGACGGATTTTTTCCTCAGTGCCTCGTGTGTGGAGCTAATGAAAAAAATAAATTAAGGCAACATTTTGATTCTGGTTGGAGATCTTTCACTTGGGCGATACAAAGGGCAGGTACGACTCGTACTTCATTATTCATTACATATATCCAGTAATGTTGCAGGTAGCGTGAAATAGCCTATGGGTTCGAGTGGTTAACAAGGAGTATCTAATTCTTTGTAACATAACTATTTTAAGCACCCTACGACCAATCTTTTAAACATCAATTTCACATTTTTTTTCAAAGGACTTTGAAACTAGACCAATACCAGGTTGTAACTAAAAGTAGCTACTTACCAATATTATTTTCAATTTACCCTAATTTTATTCTAGAAAAAATCCGTACGAAATTAATAACACATTTTTATTCGCGCCTTCTCGGGTTTGTAAGTAAGAAAGATATCATCGGGAAGGTACCGAAAGGTCGAATTGGGTTCAATAATTTATGGGGAAAAGGGAAAGGTCTTTGTACCCCGAGCTACAAATAAATGTGGGCGACGGGGTGCAAAAAAGGTGAGATTTTTAGAATTTCAACCCCACCTTGTAAATTACCTTTATTTTTCTCTTAAACTTTTCTATACTTTTTATGTGGTTACCACACAACAGCCATAAATGCTTTTAACCGTGTGGAGCCAGTGATTTATTTATTTATTCATTTTCGGGAAATCGATAGTTTAAATTTTATCATTTTGTACATGAGTAATATAGCCAAAATAAAACAAATTACTTATAGATCTCCTCCTTGTAACTTTACCTATAATTAGATAGGGAATAAGAAATAATTAAATTTATAAGAAACGAATACGAAGCCAAAAAGTATATAAAACAAAAAATTATCAATGGTAACCATAAGAAGATAGGTTGTACATAAAAAATCAAATCATAGCAGAATTTTAAATATAAACGATAGAAACATTTTATTCACGAAACATCAGAGAAAAAGGTACTATTTTATGGACCCCTTATATTTGGTAAATTCGCAGTTGAAAATCTCCACCTTGGAAAATACGCTCTTGTAACTATTGCATAGTCTGTTCAGGCAAGAATATAACAATGAATGAAACCATGGTTTACCCAATTGGGGAAATTGTGAAGAAGGTAGTGGGCGGAGAAGGAGATGTGGCAGGGGAAGGTGAGGAATCCAAGGTTTGAGTATAGTACACGCCAAACTTTAATTAATGCCGACCTGAACATACTACGATCAATTCTCGCGCAGTTACCTACAATGAAAGAGAATGACGCGTAAAAGCACATGTGCGGCAGAGAAAGGCGTGGACGGGGAGGCATGCCACATTACTGACCTTCAACTCGCCTACTGCGACGATTTCTGAATCAACTTCAGGCCGGTATTAAAGTTTGAGGTATACTATACCTGTCTATTTCGATCCAGTCTGGTGTATTTAGGTTGTTGATTACTTAAAATATCGTAAACATGTTGTTGACCTAAATATACATTGGTGAACATTTAAATATTTCTTCAACGCAAACCTAAAGATAATTATGTGACGCCATCCGTGGTTGAATGGTTACGAACGTTAGTTACAAAACCGGAGGTCGCCGATTCAAATCCGGGCATCGAAAAACCTAATGTAAACATACTTTATGTAGATAAATAAATAAAAAATAAAAATAAAGTATCGCCCTGGTGAAAGACCACAGCTCATTATTGAAACTTCGTTTTAAATGGCTTTAGCCGTGTTTGGTGACCAGATCTGAATTGCCAGATACTTCCCCACTTTCATCTTCCCCATTTCCCGCCCCTCTCCATTGCCTTTAGCCTCACAACATACCCCAATTGGTAATGCAATAATCTCACTGGGTCAAGACTATTGGGCGCATTTGGGACTTCAGGAGAAGTTAATTAAGAAGAGACTTTAATTTTCTCCTTAAAGAACTTAAATTAATAAAAAATGGATGAACAAACGAAGAAAATAGTCGTTTTGACTGCTTTTGTAAATTTTATTAAGTGGTTTGAAGAATGTGTAAGTAATACGGCCATTAGTCGCAACATTCCACCCTTCATGATCCAGGTGAATAACTACCGGAGCTTCCTGTCAACAATTTTCTTTCGCGCCATTTCAGCTCGAAAGCTGGTTATTAAGGCGGGAAATTGTTCGGCAATGATGTGGCAACAAACAGCGACAAACGAAACGGCGACAGGCAATAGCGGGGACAAATAACGTAGACAAATAATGGCGACAAATAAATGATGTTCTCGGGCCGATAATGGTCAGCCATTGTCCAGTTATGCCTTCGAATGGGGTTCGGATTAAGGAAAACTGTCATTATGTTTACTCGGTAATTTAACTGTTTATTCTGGTGACAAGAACTCCCAACAAAGACTATAATGGTGTTAATCGAGAGTAAGCATGTCCAAGTGCTTTAGTTGCGGTTTAGTGAGGATCAAATTAATGGAAACAAGTGTTTTGTATTATTTTTTGAATTGCATTGAACCTAAAGGAAACCGGACAAGAAGCGAGGGTTCCCATTGAAATGGCTAAAAGTAAGATAAAGAATGCAAGATAAAGAAACTCTTCTTTAATTATGACATAAGACCAGATACAAGAAACAAAACATTTTATAGCTATTTTTTTTACATTAGCTTTTTTTACGTTTCCTTTATTTACATTAGATACCTACACACAGGAGGCCCTGAGGAAAAAAAATCCTCAGTGCCTATGTTATCTTTGGGGATGCTGTGTGGGGGTATTTTC
The DNA here is from genome assembly GCA_917563855.2 of Limnephilus lunatus. Classification (NCBI taxonomy): domain Eukaryota; kingdom Metazoa; phylum Arthropoda; class Insecta; order Trichoptera; family Limnephilidae; genus Limnephilus; species Limnephilus lunatus. The sequence continues at coordinate 9,305,294 of OU830602.1, read as the reverse complement.
ATGAAAAGGAAGGAGAGGAAGTTCTGAGAAGGAAAATGGTATGAGGGGTGGATAAGAATCTAATATCAATGTGTCCATGAGTAACGGACGCATGAATACATCCCTCCCACTGCGATGCAAGGCGATGGATCGAGAGTCCGGCAGAAGAGGTCAAAAAGTCTCCCTCAACACTCTTCACTCAGCCTCTTCCGATCCGGCCCGCCCTCCATTGATTCGCTTGGTATAACTCTAAGTGACCAGCTCAGGTACGGGAGCTCCATCGAAGCCAGAGTTAAGATACGTAGCTACTCAGAAGCTGGGCATAAAGTACAGGGCCCGCAGATACTTTAATAGTACACAACTTCTAATGCTAACCCTGTACAAATCGCTAGTGCGCTCAACGGTTGAATTTGGCAGCCGCCTCTGGTCTGGAGCTCCAAAACACTTGACTCTACAGAAATGGGCGGTCCGTTTGATAGATTTTTTTAAAAGAAAGACCAACATTCCCGGGTAACAAATAACCCGATAATATTTAAAAAAATCTCCTAATACTACCACCACAGTAAGCCGAAAATGTTGCTTGAGTCGTGATGGAGGACTTAGCCAGCCGAGGAATCGAACACGGGACGCTTGGGTGGTACCCAAAAGCGATGCCCACTCAACCAATGACCGGTCAAAAGATTCTACTATCTTAAGTCGATAGTAGAATCTTAGAGTCGTATGTGCTTACGGGTATTGGTTGGGGAAGAGGAAGGAGGGAGGTACCAGGCTACTCAGATCTCATATGAGATCTCAGAGGCAAAAACTCCCTCTGGGCCCATGTCATCTCTGGGGAGGGTGTGTGGAGGGTATTTTTAAGGAAAGGAAGGAGGGGAAGTTCTGGGAAGAAAAATAGTATTAGGGGTGGGTAGGAATCTAGGGGTCAATGTGGTAAGCGTTTGAATATATCCTTTCCACTGTGATGCAAGGCGATGGTTCGAGAGAGTTCGACTGTGTGGGCAAACGCATCCGCCGCCAAGACTTGGACGAACTACAACCCGTGAACCCGGGCATCCCTGCTTAAGTCACCAAACTTAAGGTGACAAGCATTACGCACGCATAAAATACTACACTGCTAATTGTAAAAACTTCTGAAAATATGTTTATTTTGCTTAGGATTTACCGTAATTTGGATGATATCGTTAAAAACTAACGACTGTTTCCGTTAACCAGGAAAAAAAATTATAAAGAAGTAAAAAAAATATTAATTTTTTTACATTAGCTCCACACAGGAGGCCTTGAGGAAAATATTTCCCCACAGGGGCTATGTCATATTTGGGAATGCTGTGTGGAGATCTTTTTGCGAAAGGAAGGAGAGAAAGTTCTGAGAAGGAAAGGGGTATTAGGGGTGGGTGTGGGTAGGCATCTGGGTCAGTTTTCCAGGAGTGATGGACGTATAAATCCATCCCTCCCACTGCGGTGCAAGGCGGTGTTCCGAGAGAATGCGGTTGGAGAAGTCAAAGGGACTCCCTCAACCCGATCATCTCTCCCGATCTGGCCTGCCATGCAGCTGGTGGGCAGACGCATCCGCCGCCAAGACCCGGACAAACATTACGCCATGATCGTGGGCACCCCTGCTAAGTCACAAAACGTAGCGAACCACTTGGGATAACCTATCGCAGAGGTGTTGGTTATCCAATAAATGATTTCCGGGGCGGCGGTACCCATACCCGCTTCCCAAATTGTTTTTATATTTCGATGTTCTCGATTTAGGTACCTGCAATTTTTTTCTTCACTAAAATATTGAATATTAAAGCGTGATCGATTTCACCGCCGTGGGTGGGGTGATTTCATTTTCCTTGAGTTGTATTGAAATTAGTTATTATAAAGTGATGATAAAAAATGAGAAAAGCGTCGAAGATTTCCTGTTCGAAAACAACCCAAATTATTGTAAACATTTTGGGGCAAAAAATTTGTGGTGATTGTTTTATTGCAGACTTTATGGACATTGTTGTCTGGTGACGGGAATATTTTTCCTTGTCTTCGAAACAAAGCCCCGGGGAGAGGAATCGAATGATAAATCCCCGATATATTCATTCCGCCATGAGGAAAACATCAAAATTCATCGCAGCCATTTGTAAATTTTACGACGGCATATTTTTTGCTGAAAAATTGGATACTATCAACTAGTATGATAAAAGAGGAGTGTGAAATTGTTTGTTTTATGCGGGAGCTTTGTTTTAATGGCGGGAAAGGGGTAGCGGGGGTGTTGCCTAAAAAGCATCCAATCAACCACGCCATGTGTTTCTTATTATCCCATTTTTGTATTTTCCGGTTTTACATTTGTTTTCTACGGTAAAATAAGTAGGACCTAGTTAGATTTAGCATCAGTTGTTTCTTCTCTCGCAAAAATGTTGATGTTTCAATTCTGTTATTTGGTTATAATATTTTGTAATTCATAAGTTAATATGACTGCTTTATCGTCATCCCGGAACTCTGGGGTTTAAAAGTCGGCGAGGGCAAATATATTTTTTTCCTTTTTTTTAACTTTTGAAACACGGCAACAAATGTGAAATCGTCGTGCTTATTTGTCTGCTTATTCGCATTTCGCTGCTCTCGTGCTTATTTGGAATTTTCAATATTATGGCTGAATAAAGTTTGAAAAAAGAATTGTCATTGAGATGATGGACAATTTTTTTAATTCATTATTTGAAATAAAAAATATTGCAAAATAGTATATTAAAATATAAGTGGATAAACAGGTCTTTAAAACACGCGTGATTTTTCGAGCACGACGGCGTAGCCGAGTGCTCGAAATAAAGCAAGTGTTTTAAAGACCAGTTATCCACGAATATTTTACGCTATTTTTTTTATTGGTTCGCTTTGAAAACATAAATATTGATATTATTATTAAAAATTTGTAAATAAGAACTATTAATGAATTCGTGATGTGACATTACAATATCTTGTTGTCATGGAAATGAAAAACACAAACATTAATTTGCAATCTAAAAGTTGACATTTAGACTTCACATTTTGTTGATTTGTTGATGTTGCCATTGTAACTTTAAAAAACGCGCGTTCCATAAAGTGCGATTTAAACACGCTAGAGCGTACTTTAAATGAGTAAAAAAGGGCACCAATAAAAAAAAAATATTTTTAATAATTATGTAGGAAGGTACTTAAGTACTTAATTACAATTCTTATGTCATTGAAGAAGAAGATAACACTAATAATCTAAACGAAAATATGAAAGAGAATAAGACACAGAAAAATAGAAAAAGATAATTATCGCAACTGGGACTCGAACTAGGAACCTCTCATCTAACCGGGACGTGTGCTTTTACCAATTTAGCCATTACCACCTTCCGTCAAACTCATATTTTCAAATTTTCAAATTAACAATATTATCTTCGACTAAGTTTTCCAGATCATAGGCAAATGGTTTATAACCTGGAGATAGCGTCTCGGATAAATGTATCCGATTTTATTTATATGGAACATATTAGATTGACCTTTAGACGAGAGGTTAGGCGAGAGGTTCTGGGTTCGAGTCCCAGTTGCGACCATTATCTTTTTCTTTTTTTCTGTGTCTTGTTCTCTTTCATATTTTCATTAAGATTATTAGTGTTATCTTCTTCTTCATTGATATATAACATTGATGGGAATAACCTTTAAATATAAAAATAGAGTTATTCTTATACAAAATTGACAATTCTTACGATTTCAGAGGAAATTTCAGTTTTATTTTTAATTAGATACCTAAGAGATATTTCAAAACATGCTATCTGGACATGAGGTGTTCTATTCACAGAACTACTTGTCGTAATGTGTTTTAAATAAATTAGGTATATCTGAAAACCCTTAATTTGACTTTCTAAAAGTCATTGATATATTGGTCAAAGGTCTGGGCAGTTAGACCAATAGGCCACTTAAATGGATTTCACAATGACTTGAATGAAAAATCGTGTGGATAGATTTTTTTACTAAGATTACAAAAATGTTAGGTTCTAAAATTTTTTAGAAATATACTTTTTTTTAAATAAATTAATCCGTTATTTGGGCTCGTGACGTCACTACATGAAAATGTTCCGTCTCCGATAATATTCAATTAATTTTATTAAATCCCAATGATTTATTTTTTTATATGACAACACTTTCCGGCGAATTTTTTTAATTTTAACATTTAACACTCGTTAGAATTATTGTTTATCTTAATTAATTATTATCGTTTGGTTTGAAGTTTTGAGAGATGTTACGAAGTGAACCCGTACATGTTATGCCTTCTTTACCTGTTTTAGAAACGTAATGGTAATAGTGCTGATTTTAATAAAATCGAATTTCATAATATATTAATATAATTATAATTTACAAGTACAAGTTTATTACATTGGATTTTTATCAATTTAGGAGGCGGGAATGGGTACTGCCGCCCCGGAACCTTTATTGGATAACCAACACCTCTGCCATAGGTCACCCCAAGTAGTTCGCTACGTTTGGTGATTTAGCAGGAGTGCCCGGGTTCATGGGGTGAGTTTTGTCTAGGTCTTAGTGGCGGACGACCGTGACACACTGAACCCCAGATTCCTACCCATACCTTAAGCCCTTTTCCTTCCCAGAACTCTCCTCTCCTTCATTTCCTTAAAAAACCTCCACACAGCATCCCCAAAGATGATATAGGCCCTGAGGAAAATTATTTTGCTCAGGGCCTCCTGTGTGGAGCTCATGTAAAAAAAAAAGACGTATAAAGTCGTTGAACATTATAATAATTTATGATCAATAAGATAGATCAAGGAAAATAATATTTATGAGATGTAATATTTTTGGTATGCCTCGTTGGTTTTTCGAAAAATTTTCAAAAAACGATAAAAAAAATACGGAATGTCTTAGAATATTTGCCTAAACCGGATTTTTTTAATGTGATGCAAGTAGCCTATTAATAGAGCAGTATTTAAAAAGTGTTTATAATAATAATTTTGAATGAAGAATGGGTTCAGTTTTAAGTCCGGTGTCCACATATAGACAATAATAACTTTTTTAAGCGTTCCTGCAGAGCCTCAAAAGCTTTTATTATAATTTAAAAGTAATATTATGTAACCGGCTTATGAGATTACGCAACACGAGTAACCCCGATGCATTGTTGAAAGCTTAATGGTAATAATTAGCCCGCTTTATCCCAATTACTATTCTGGATTAGTGATTAACATTACCGAGATAACATTTTGAAATAATAATCGTAGGTACCGATATTTTAAGCACGAAAATATTTCGTTTCAACTATATTCGAATTATTTAAAAGATTCGTGGAATAACAGGCAACCGAAAGACGGTTACGAAAAACGTAAATAAACAATATTGGGCCCTTCGGAACGGCACAAAAGAGTAATAAACTTGCACTTTTCACAATAACGCTGCAGCTCTTTCTTACACGCCAAAAACAGTGAGATAAACGATGAGACAAACGATGTATGTTTCCAACGAAGGAAAATTGTATATCTTGCATCTCCCACACATATTAAAAATGCGTCGCATGCCGTTGCCGTCGTCGTGCCGTTGCTGTTACCATGGAAATTTTAAAGTAGTTTTGCCGTTGCTGTTTTTTTTACGTCCAGATTTGCCTTCATTGTAGTTTTAAACAGCGGGAACTGGGGTTGTCTTTATTAGGTAGCAAGAATTACCATCATTGATTCATCAACTGCAAGAAATAGGTTTATCGTTTTTAGATGGCAAAATTTATCATCTTCGTTCTTAACCCTTTCAGACCGTGAGTATATATTTTTTTGCTCACTATCTAGAGCCAATAAAAATTGATGGCTTTCGTTTTCCAAGTGCTGGTATAATTGGCTTTGTAGGCTATTTTTTGGCCGGGGGGGGGGGGGGGTTAGCTACTACTTTAGGGGGTCTCCATTTTTATATTCTAAAAGGCGTTTTTAAGATATTTAAGGTATTTCTTAAGTATTCATGACGTATATGTAATTTTTTTAATTTGAAAAAATGTTATATTTTTGGTGTATAGTGAACTATTGGTTATTTTATGTAAATCATGTGCCCTGAAACCTAACGTTATTTCAAATGAAAGTAGGAATAACTACTAACCAATAAAAAAAAAATAACAAAAATTTTCAAATAATCCCACCGACTTTTAGCAATTCTGCGTTAATTAGACAAGAATAGCCATCATTGTGTTTTTATACAGCAAGAACTGGGGTTGCCGTTTTTAGATAACGGGAATTATTATAATCGTCGTCGTTTTTTAAACAGCAAGATGGACTGCGACTTTGGACAACAAAAATCGTTATTTTAGAAAATAAGAAATTCGGTCAACGGTTTTTAGATAAGTAGAAAGAATTGCCGTCATCGTCTTTTTAATAAAAAAAAATTATCATTCTTTTTAAACATCAAACATTTTTCTTTGTTTTATTAGATAACGTAGAACGTGGATATTTTAAAATCCAAAACATCAATATCCAAGAAATAGATTCGAAACATTATTCGAATATTAAACCGTTTCGGATAATTCGATCATACCAATCACTAGTCAGATTTAACATTATCAGTGGCGTATAACGGAAAGCTGTGGTACCCCATTCTCTGTATTATGTAGGTATCATCAACACAGGCTAATAAATAATGAATATATCATTATAATGTTAACGTGATAATATTATATCACAACAATGAGTACCGACGCCTGTTTCCGGCTGAACGACAACAATGATTAAAGAACTAAAAATATTTTTTGAATGAACGTTAATTTTTGCTTTATTTAGCAAAAAGGGTTAGTAAAGCGTGCTTTTTCTGATGGAAATTTATTTTAATATTTGTAATGTATAATCTTGTATATACTTACCCTATTTTCTTGTATATACTTTACGATAGTAGTCTATGGGCTCTTCGGGTCACATACTCTCGTTGCCGAATTGTGCCGAAGGTAGATTTACAAAGTTTTTCAAGAGCTCCCAGATCAGAACTCAGAACTAGCCTAGAGCCTGGAAGATCGTTTGTCCTCAGAATAACCTATTATTATAATTTCAATATAACAATAAACAGTTAATTTGTTATTACATTATATTTATAAGGATAATAAGTACTGGAAAATATAGGTTACAGAACTTAACAAATGAAGTTATTCCCTGATTTGTCAAATTTAATTAATTTTAAGTCTGGAATAGTATGTTTACAATTGTGGGGTGATAATGCAAAACTGACCATTTCCAAAAACTCAACTTTTCAGGAGAGACAAAAAACTGTACCGACCCTCACAAACAAAATACTTTTATTTATTTTATTTTTTAAATAATAACTAAAAATATTTCAAACCATTTCTGTATATAGACTCCGGGGTCGATGAGAAATATTTCAAATTAATATTTGAAAATATTTTTTTTTCAAACATAACTATTTCCTGCAAAATTGTGCGTTTTAATTTGTATTGGAAATAGTTCACTTTGCCATAACACGGAATTAGTCACTTTTGCAGAAAAATGAACCTATTTTTTAGCTGGAAATAGTCAGTTTTGCAGGAAAAGGTGATTTTCAAATTGAAAACTGATTTCATCATTTTATCGTAAAAATAATGATGCCATTCGATTCCTTGACCTCGAATTAGTCTGACTGCATATATAAGTCAATTTAGCCCATAGTCAATTTTCCATTATCACCCCACAATTTCTACATGTATTATAGTTATCATTGAGTTTATTATATTGTTGCACTCTTTGATTAGATACTGAATATGAGTATCTTAGCTGTAAGTTGAATATATTTATGTAAATACAAGTGTGGTGTTATTTTATGTGAGAAGGGTTGGAAGTTACATAAATATTAAGTTATTTTTATATTCATTAATATAAATGAGGCATTGTGATGTTAGGAATTTTAATTGAGCTTTGAAGTTGGTGTTTAAAAGGTCACCCGTGTATTGGAAGGCAGCTCGTTTCAAAGATGTGTTGCTTGCTTATGAAGGGATGAGTGAATGATTTGGAAAATTGGATTGGTATTTCGAGGATTGTGTTACTACTCGAACAAATGAGAGGCGTAATGAAAATTTATCTTCTTAGAAGCAAATCAATATTGATAATGATATTGTTAATAATATAAAAGATGAAAAGATGAACCGTTTCACGTTGTGTTTCGATAGGTAGACTGAAAGATAAACGACGGATAAATAAAACTAGGAAGAAACGGACATGGAAAGAGAGTGAGAGGGAAGAATAAAGGTAGGGAAAGAGATGAACGGAATGAAAATGGTCGACAAGAGAGATAAAGGGAAAGAGAATGATTGAAAGGAGGGAGAAAATTAAGAAGAAATGGCAGGAGGAAAGAATAAGAGATGAAAGGAAGGGGAGGAAAAGGGAAGGAATATGGTCGGAAGGAGGAATGAAATGAAGAAGACAGGGGTGGAAAAGGAATAAGGGATGAAAGGAAGGAGAGATGAAAAAGATAGTTGGAAGGAGAAATGAATTGAAGAATATAGGAGTGGAGAAGGAATAAGAGATTAAAGGAAGGAGAAGTGAAGGGAAGGTGAGATGGAGAGATGGAGGATGATTGGAAAGAGGGGTGAAATGAAGAAAAAATGGGAGGAGGAAGGAATAAGGGATGAAAGGAAGGAATGATGACGGGAAGGATTATGGCTGGAAGGAGGAATGAAAAGAAGAAGATAGGGGTGAAGGAAGGAATGAGGGAAGAAATAAAGGACAGATGAACGAAAGGAATATATTCAGAATGAGGAAGGAAATAAAGAAGAAATAAGAGGAGGAAAGAATGATAGGATGAGACGAAGGGTAGGAAGGAGGGATACGATGAAGAAGATAGGGGTGGAGGAAGGATTAAGAGATGAAGGGAAGGCGAGATGAAGGATAGGAAGGTGGTCGAACGGAGGAAGGAAGAAAGAAGGTTAAAAATAAAATTAAGGAGGGATAAAAAGAAGGAGAGATGTGGGAAAAGAAGGAATAAAGGAAGCAAAAAAGACAAAATGAAGACAAGGAAGATGGTCGGAAGGAAGGAAGAATGAGGGTTAGAAGAAGGTGTGAAGTGGAACTAGTGGAAAGACGTTTGGGGAAAGGAGGAAGAAAAGGAAGGGAAAGAGGAAGGGAAGGAGACAGGCGTGGAGAAACGAGGAGAACGAGTGAGGAAGTGGAAAGGAAGGTAAAGAGGAAGGGAGAGGGGGGAGACAGTAAGGAAAAAATGAGGGAATGAAAAGAGGGTAAAGCGGGGATGGAAATAAGATCAGATCATAAAAAATGTTTCTGAAAATTTAAATTTACGCTTCTACGAAAGGTTTAGCCTCATCCTATACAGTTATTTAATCTAAAGACTACCACTAAACTTCTACCCACTCGGCAGCGGCGGTCGCATAAACCGCAGCCTATTTACAAATAGCAGCACATATTATTATGACGGCAACGCGCGTACATTTAGTACTCTGCTGAAAGCTGTTCATTCCACAGAGTTCAGAATGAGATGAAAACCACCAAATACTATTAATCTATCATGTCACTACAGAGGTCGTTAAATATTATATTTTCACCAAGGTGACATATCTATTTCACGTTTTAAAGGTACCTAATTGTATCAACTTGTTTTATACTATTTTGTTAATACTGGTAGTTACGGAATTAAATTGAAAATTATGTCGAGTATTCCCACTAAAAAAATTTTTGGTAAGAAAATATCTGCATAATTATTAGATATTATTATAACCGTCGCCAAAGATGAAATGCATTTCCCGACATTCAAACAATTCAACTGAAACACGGCAGATGGACTCTTCGTCGATGTCAATTCATTTTTTCAACTTTTGGTGACAATCACGGTTACGCACGCAGACATATTTGAAATTTCTCTGAAATTGTAAAGAACAATTATTGCGAACAGTTATTATACTTTTTTTTTAAAGGAAGGCAAACGTTCCCGGGTTACGAATAACCTGACAATATTGGAAAATCTTCTACTACCACAACATTAAGCGGAAAATGTTGCCTATGTCGTGATGGAGAACTAAAGAAACTGGAGAAAAAAAATATCTTTTTTGGGAAGAATTCGGCCTAAAATTTCCAGAAAAACCGCCATCACCATTTTCAATTCAATTATTGCTCCACACTTCAACCACTGTTCAAGTATCCTTTTTCTGTGTAATGAAAGAGAACAGAATAAGTTTCAAACTCTCCAAAACAGAGCAATGAGAATTGAACACTTTGATATTTATTCACAAAATATTAATAACATGTTACCAAAATACTTCTCAAATAAAATCGTATACAATAAGGACATTCACAGACACTACACAAGAACGTGCAAGGAAATAAGATTAAACAAAAAGGACAAAACGAATACGCAAAACAGTTGGTTGTACAAAGGAATTAAGTTATATAACACACTACCAGAAACTCTAAAGTCCTCACCAATTGAAAAGTTCAAGATGTATTGTAAGAGCTACATAAAAGAAGAAAAAATATAGTGAATTTGAAATATTATAATTAATTAGCTGCAATATGAAATATTATAATTAATTAGAAATTTGTAACCTTAAATGTACAAATTACTAAAATAAAATCCAAATAAAAAATAAAAATAAAAACTTAGGAACTTTTGAACTAGCCGAGGAACTAGAGACGCCTGGGTGGGATGCAAAAGTGGTGCCAACTCAGCCCCTGCGCGGTCATAATTGACAACAGGGCAATAATTCAAATAATATATAATGTGAAACATTTCATTTTCATAATAATTTTGTACCTGTGTTTTTATTTAAATATTTACCCCCCATAAAGGCTATGCTTTCGTGTACAGGATGTGGTGTTATTAATTTAGTAATTAAAAAGATTTTTATAACTGTGGTTATTTTTTGTAGTTTTAATTTTTAATGTACATATTTTTAGTTTCAGTTTCATCAGTGTATCCATTATTTCTCCCTTTTCCGTGACATAGAGGCGAATTTCAATCATGTTTTCATCAGCGAAAACTGCCTCTGATGGGTAGCATTGTTTAGATTTGTACACCGATTTAGAGTGGGCAGCGAGCGGCGAGCGGCGTGGGCTGTGCGAACAGATTTTGTTGGAACTAGGCTGATTGTATATTAAAGTTGCACACTTCCATGGACATATGAATATTACTAGACCAGAACAGAAAGGTGAGGGGTAGAAACCAACTACAGCAGGACGAAGAGCGGGAATGCGGTAATTTGGTGATATGTGATTCGTCAAAACTCGATCTGACAACATATAGGCACCTCTCATTATAATATCACCATTTACTTCTTAAAAGTAAACTCTGCTTTTAAATGAATAGACCTTTTTACATGGGAGCGCGAATTGCTCGCCGCGTAATGTTCAAATTTGTGAAGTCCAAATACAGCAAAGTAAGGTCGCCTATTTTCGATTGAGACCAATATTTTGTTGTCGTATTTAGTTTTAACACTTTTACAAATGTTTCATAATTTACTTACCACAGTAAACAGCGACGGGCACACGCTATGTATCTCGAGTGATAGTACCTATATGTTACAAAAACGATCATATTCTGTGATCTAAATTAGCTTAATAAAGTAAAATAATGGTTACATATGGAATGTAATACGACAATTGGGTTTAATCTCTTTTTCACTTCTATTTTTACACGTTTTCAAAACACAAGCCACTATTTTTACCGTGTTATTTCGTAAAATGCACCGATGAGTGCATTTTACGAAATAACACGGTAAAAATAGTAGTGAGTTTTTAGATTAACGTGAAGCCATACTCGATCCCAGCTGCTTCCAATGGAATGGTTCCAATGGGAGGGGGAAATAATATACTTTTATCATTTAGGGCAGGTCTAGTAATATTCATATGTCTATGCACACTTCCAAAAAGTATGGATGACTACTATTCCCTTCTCATTGCAATGTTGTTTAGTGAATGCACATATTGTAGAAGAAGTGAACATTAATTGATGAAAACATGCCCGAAGCTACATTGTAAAAGATTTTTGAAATGAAAAGTTCTTTAGCACCGTTGTGATTTGAGACTCGATGAAACGGAAACAAGCGACATTAAAAAGAGACAAACACATACTAAAATATTTATTTTATCCACGGGTACTCGGTTCTAGTATAATACGATAAATCCACAATCCTGCACAAGTCTCCTTTGGTCTGGTGATATAAAGCGCCTGACGAACCTCTGAAGACATTTAGCGGACTAAAGATCAAATCCAACGAAATCCAAAAAAAAATATTTTTGTAAAATTATATTTAATCTTCAAATCACTCAAAAATGAACAGGAAAAAAAACACAAAAGAAAGCGACATCTAGCGACTAATAGGATTATGTATAGGAAAACAATAACACAAAATGACAATATTGTTACATTAATGTTTCTTACAGATGGGTTCCAACCTAATTATTTATGTATTTTCTTCGTCATAATTGTACGGAAATTAGTCAAATTTTAACATGAATAAAGAACAAGTCATTTTTAACATTAACTCCACAGGAGGCCGCCCCAGAAAAAAATTTTTTTTTTGGGACGAGTCATCTTTGAGGACGCTGTGTGGAGGTTATTTTTGAGAAGATTAGGTTGTAAACATGGGTCTTCAAGAGACCCATGTTTTAGGAGGGGGGAAACACGAATATCTGTCCACAACACGACGAATCGTAGAAACGACCCATTCTTATTAGAAAAAATAATGTCAGCCTAGTATAAATAATGTTGGGCGCTCGTTTGACGTATTTCCCGACCATGCACCGGTGTTTTTGTTTATTTCTGTTAGATATAAATACATTATATCAACTTTAATTCTACTTCGGATTCGAATCCAGTGCAGAGATAAAGCGTTGTCTTCCTCGGGCGTCCCTGACTTTTTGTACTATTCACTACTGTGTACCACATTGTTAAATTAAAAACAACATTTTATCTACTTTAATTCGTCGTTTGCACAAACATAAGTGCGAGGGCTTTTACTTAGATTTACTAAAAAATAATATTATATGTAGTGAAAAGTGAAATAACAACTTCAATTGGACTTCAAGATAGGTCACGAGGTTTCGAGCGGCCCGTAATGTTCTTTTTTTCGATTTTTTTTTTTTTTGTTACAGTGAATACCGCACAAAAATCTCAACTGCTCCCGTCTGGAGCCAATGAGACTATGGCATCCCCAATTGGGGTATGTTGTGAGGCTGAAGGTAGCGGGGAGGGGAAGGAGGTGGGGAAGAGGAAGGTTGGGAAGTACCTGGCTATTCAGATCTGGTCACCAAACACGGCTAAAGCCATTTTCAAGCAACGTTTCAATTCTGAATGTTGGTCTTACACCAGGGCGATACTGATAGTATCTTCCACTCTGGAACGTGCCGCAAATGTACTATATATTATTTTAAATGAATTAATTGTGAAATAACACAAATTAATCAAATAAAATTTATTTGCGCACGCCGGGTTCGAACCCGCGACCTCCGGATTGTGAGTCAAGAGTCTTAGCCACTGGACTACGGAGGTCGTCGTCGTCGAATAGTACCTGTATGAGCGAAACTTGTTAAATACATTTTCTATTAACCTTGATTACAGGTTATAATACCAAATGTTTGTTCTAATAACCACCGGAGCGATTTTTGCCATAAATTGGCGCCATTTTAAATGTCTCCGATTGCTTTTCGGATAAAAAAGGCAAATTTTTGTTTTAATTCAGAAAAAAAAATAAAAAATATTTGTAGTTCCAACGTTCGTTATTTTTAACTTTAAACGAAGCTATTGACATGGTATATCTATTATGACCATAGATGCGCAAATCCGAACTTCGTAGACTATTTTATAACGATGTTAAAAATAAAAAAAAATTAATACTTTTTTGACGCAGAATTTGAGTCCTTTTTCCATAGACATTCACCTTTCATTTTCAAGTATACCACAGACAATATACAGAAAACGATAATATTCTATGTTGACTCGAATAAGTACCTCTTACGGCAGTTTCAAAGTAACAAACACGCAGGATTCGCAAACGGTAAAATACGGGTTAATTCATTGGCTATATAGCACTATAATAAGTTTTTATGTCTACATGTTAAAATTCGAAGGTATGGTTTTTTTTAGTGTTGACGAAAAATTTTTTAAAATGATCTTTTAAAAATCTCGAGCAAACGGAGAAAAAAGTTTTAAAATGCACTGTCGCTCCAGTGGATAAATTAACGTACATTTACCCCCTTATTAAAAAACTTGCATTAAATTTTGATCATTGATTTTCAACTATTTACCCTGATTGTTTGCCAGTAGTGCAAAATTTAAAACACGTTTATTAGTGAACTAATTAGGTTTTAAACAAAACGTCGATTTTGTCATCTATCGAAATTCTAATAGTTGGTTAATTCAGATACATATTTAAATCTCGCTCGACCATACAAGTTGTGGCGACGTCCCCGAGTGTGATATGCATAGCATTATGAGCACCATGTTATGCATTTGCGGGGTTATCTCGTAAAGCAATAGATTTATTTATGTAGTTAAAACATTGAGTTCAGTTTTTGTCTTTGACAAGACCTGTCACACATTTTTTTGCTACCGCAAAATTCTCTCACAAAGCCTTAAAAATCGAAACAAACCAACCAAAAACAATTCCATCGGGTGCGGCTCGGTCGGTACGCCACCGATTAACGTTATCTCGGTTATAGTATTTGCCGTAAGTATTTCCTAGTTATAAGTTATAAAAAAAATATCATAAAACATTGCATTTGTCAAACCGATAAACCATAGACAATTTAGTGATATCCACAGAAACTTTCGCATTATAACTTCCAGCGATTTAAAAATTTATAGAAGTGATCAAAACTAAATTGTGTCCATTTTCTATGGCTAACTAAAGTTAACCATAGACTTTAACATGGCATCAGACTCAGATGACTCCGACGCTGAGTGCTTCCAACGATCTATCATTGAAGAAAACTCGATACTTAAGTCGATTATCAGCGACTTAAAGGCGGGCAGGGAGGTGCGCTCCACCTCGCCCTTTCGAAGCCTGCATAGCAGCCATCTGATGAAGGAAGCTAGGCCCCCAGGTAGGGTAAATCAACCGGAAGTCGAGGGTTTGCTAACACCAGCCAACGTGTGGTCTGCTCCCCAGTTACCAAACCAGACTGAGGCACATAATGCGCCAGGGCCTTCTAAATCGCCAAACCAGGCAAACAGGAAGAGACAAAGGGAGGAAGAGGCCAGTCTTCAACTAACCTCGGCTGACTCTCTTAGCACTGAATTGATCTTCCCGATCTGGGCTCTCCTCAACACCATCAAGCAGATGTGCACTGAGGGGAAGAATAGACTAAACAAAGAAGACAGGACAACAATCGGTGCAGCTATAGAGGAGATCAGAAAGCACTTACATAAAACAGCCATGGCGCACTCGGCTGCCGTAGGAAAGGCAGAGGCCTTATCGGACGCTCTACATAATAACGCAGAGCTGGCTAAAAAGGTTGAGAAAATGTGCACAAGATCAGAAGGGAATACCATCCCTCCTCCCACCGCCCGGAAGACGTACGCGAGCGCAATATCGGGAGGACCACCGTCGAGGTCTATCGTGGCGGGAGGACAGGAAAGACCTGTCCCTTCCAGGCAGCCAACGGTGCTCCTTTACCCCACCATCCCAGAGGGTAAAACCTCCGAGCAAATGGAGAAGTTGCTTCCGACTGTCTTAGATCCCAGGAAGGATGGATTTCAGGTGATCAGGACGCGCAAAATAAAGGGCGCCGGCGTTGCCATACAAACTACCTCTCCTGGAGGAGTAGCCAATTTAAAAAAGGCTGAAGAAAAACTGGCTGCAGCAGGTATCAAGATGATCTCCCCTCAGGGACGCCTCCCGAAGGTGGTAATTTATGACGTTCCCAGAGGCGAACCCTCCACGGACGCTGCTTTGTTCTCTGAAATCTTTGACAATAACATTGAAGGTAAGTGCTCACTTTCCAGGGAGGATCATCTAAGGACCATGCGGCGAGTGTCTCTCTTTGGAAAGCGGGACTCTGGAACGATGCATATGATCGTCACGTGCCATCCGGAAGCCAGAAGGCTTCTGAGAGACAGCGGCCTGTGCTTTCTTGGCTGGAATGCCTGTCGGGTGAGAGATTACCTAGGAGCCACGAGATGCTTCAAGTGTCACCTTTATGGCCACATCTCAAAGTCCTGCACGCAGGTGGGTGCAACTTGTCGTCATTGCGCCGAAAGCGGACACAGACACGACATAGAGGATTGCCTCAAGAAGGCACAGCCCGCTGTCTGTGCCACATGCACAAAGTTTAAGAAGCCTTCCAATCATCCCACGGGTGACCGGTCTTGCCCGGCGCACCAGGCCGCCGTTGATATCCAGGTAAAAATGACCGATTATGGCCACTAATTCTCTTTCCGTAGGTCAGATTAACCTTCAGCGCTCCCGGGCCGCCACACTGGACGTTATGCGGGTCATGTCTGACCTTCACATCGACATTCTGCTCATCCAGGAGCAGTATACCTGGTCAGGAAAGACACCGGTAAGTCATCCGGGCATGGTACTCGAGGTCGGAACCTTACCGCAGGCGGGTGTCCTGGTCAACACCTCGTTGATCAGCCCCCTCCTGCTGGCGGGCCTGTCAGACGAGTACCAAACCTGTGTATCTCTTAGATTTGGCGAAACTGAGATCGTTCTGATCTCGGTCTATTTTAAGTATGGGAACCCGGTTGGACCGCATATCTTGAGCTTGACGCGCGCTCTGAACGTGCTTAAAGGACGTAACGTAGTTATCGGAGGAGACTTTAACGCTCGCTCACCTTTATGGTTCGATTATGATGCTAGACATAGGACGGAACGATCAGACGCCGTCGAGGACCTGATTGCGGCGCAAGGTCTGGTTATATTAAATGAGCCTCACTCATTAAGCACATTCTCGAATACCGCTGGTGAGAGCAACATAGATCTATCTCTCTGCTCTGGATCAGTTGCAGCCAAGATAATGCAATGGAAGGTACACGATTGCGCTATAGCCTCCGACCATAGGCTCATTACCTTCAAAGTGGGTGTTAATAAGACCGGAGCCCCTAGATCCTCCTGGAGCTTCAAAACCACAGAGGCGAACTGGGATAACTTTGGGGAAGCCCTGCGCGATACTTTAAGGGGATTCCATGACGTAGCGGCAAACGATCCGGATAATTTGGGGAACTTTTTTAATGCGGCCGTGGTATCAGCCGCAGAGTCCTCTCTGGGAAGAGTAAACCCAAAGAAGACTATCAGGACGCCGTGGTGGTCGATAGAGCTGACTTCGCTCAAGGGGGCTTATAAGAGAGCCTGCAGGGCTTTTGGCGCTACCAGACGAGGCGGTATCACGGAGGAGGAGATTACTGCTCGGAAGGCGCGCGTCAGGGTTACTCGCAGTGCCTTCAAATTAGCCGTGCTCTCGGCGAAACGAGCTGAATGGCATAAGTGGGTTTCAGAAGTGGGTAACGCCAACCCGTGGGATGTCCACAGCGCTGTTGAAAAGACGAAAAAAGGCTCTGACCGGTATCTTTCCAGCGTTATATCAAACTTTGAGGGCAGGGACGTTGAGACTGTGGACGTGGCGACCACTCTCCAAACGCTTCTGGGCAAGCTAGTCCCTTTAGAATCAGTCACTGGGGAAAGCGACCACCACAAACAGGTCAGAATCCTGTCACGGCTTCCACCGAGTAACCCCGCCCAGGAGGATAGCATGAAAATAACGAGATTAGAGGTTGAAAATATAATAAAGGGTTTGAGTCCTAAGAAGGCACCTGGGCACGATAGGCTCAATGGCGTGATAGCGAAGCAAGTCTGGGTCCACGCCAAAGAGGAACTCTTTCAGGTGATGGAGACATGTCTGAGAAGAGGAGTTTTCCCTTCAGAATGGAAGAGGGGCGTGCTCAGGATTATACCAAAGGGAAACGGAAAACCGAAGTCGGACGTGAAGGCGTACCGTCCTATCACCTTGCTGCCAGTCCTTGGAAAAATTTTAGAAAAACTGATTAAGGAGAGGCTACGACGTACCTTGTCCCCCCCCAGCCCGCTTCAATTCGGTTTCGTCCCCGGCAAGTCCACGGAGCACGCTCTAACGTTTGCGCTTGAATGGGTGAAGGCTTGCACAAAGAAGTATGTCATTGCTATTTTCTTAGATATCACAGGTGCCTTCGATTATGCATCATGGGCCATGATACTCATCAAACTGAAAAATAGGAAGTGTCCTCCTAAACTGTTTAAATCTGTTGAAAATTACCTGAGCAAAAGAACAGTCATTCTCTCTTTCGGTGACTTTTCCATTGAGAGAGAGGTTGACATGGGCTGCCCTCAGGGATCCAATGTCGGTCCAGACTTCTGGAATATATTGTTTGATGACTCCTCTAGGTTGCCCTTGCCTGAAGGTTGTATCGCGGTCGATTTTGCTGATGACAAATTCTATCTGGTCTCGGGGAACAGCAGAAGAGAGGTAGAAAGCAAGTCTGAAGAAGGTTTGAACACGTTCCTCCAATGGGGCGAGAGAAATAAAATGACCTTCGCTCCCCAGAAGACCATGGGTCTCCTGATGAAGGGCTATCTCAGTAGAGAGAGAAACCCAACCATCAGAATGGGAGATACCAGAATCAAATTTGTTGAGACAGCTAAATATCTTGGAGTTACTCTAGATCGATCGTCCTCGTTTCTTGCCCATGTTAAGGAAGTCTCCAGCAAGGCCCAGGCACTCTTCCTGAAGCTGAGGAGAATCTCCACGACTGAGTGGGGACTGAGAAGTCCGGCGCTTCGTTTGATATACAGGGGGGTGTACGTAACGCAAGTAGCGTACTGCGCCTCTGTGTGGGAGCACCGCCTGGATAATTCTCTAATACTCTCGGCGCTCAAAAGAGGCCAGCGAACTCCCTTGCTGGCACTCTCTGGTGCCTACAGAACGGTAGCTTCGGACGCACTACCCGTGCTGGCAGGTGTTCTGCCAATCGATCTAGAAATTAGGGAGGTGTTAACAAAGAAGAAGTTGACCAGGGGACTCCCTGCCATCCACCTCGGGGTTGTCATAACACCAGGTGGAGTCGGGACTCTCCCCGGGCTACTTAAACGAATGAGAGAGCTAACACTCGATGAGTGGCAATCTCGCTGGAATAGATCGAATATGGGAAGATGGACCTTCTCCTTCTTCCCATCAGTTAAGCTCAGGATGGAAGGGGCGTACATCAACCTGGACCATCACATGGTACAGCTACTCTCCGGGCATGGGGAGTTCAGGGGGAGGCTGCATAGACTCTCCCTATCTCCCCATCCAAATTGCACCTGTGGCAGCACAGATCAGACTGCCGAGCACATTCTGTGGCACTGCGAGATCATGACGGATGCTAGAGACGAATTACTGGATGGTTTGCAAGTGGTTACGAGACCGGTTTGGAACTCCGATCTCGTATCGAACAAGGTTAATATTGAGTGTCTGAAGAAGTTCACAAGGAGATGGGTTGAAAGATGGTCTGCTCTTAGAGTCGAAGATTAGTGTAAAATCAATAGACACCAGGTGTACTAGCTCCTGGACCAACTGACTACGATTTGAACTTATTTTATTATTGTTTATGCTTTCTTTCCTTCTATTATTTCATGTTTTCCTCTCCTAACCATTCTTATGTACTTATTGCTGCCACACCTGAAGCCAATTTCATGTCACTATTGCCTTCCGCGAGGAATGCCCACCTTGAAATCACTAGCCAGTTGTTACCTTCTTAACAATCCAAAAGCCGGTTTTGGGCTTGGTATGCAACATTACACTTTATTGTTTCCCCTATCCAAAATTTATCCAACCAATTTTTGCGTAATATTGCTATGTGGTGTTGATGCAGCACACGAAACCCTTCCATTGTCAACACTGCCTCTGCAAGGAGTGTCTATATCGCAACCAGTTGTCCACTTAAACTCCTACAATAATACACAAGCGGGTTTCGGGTGTTGTATGCAACGCTACAACAACTATGTATCCTTTTGACATACAGGAAGAAAATAAAACCTTGCTGTGCTGGCGCCTTCGTGAGACATCATTTCATAAACTTCCGTGCACCTCAATTTTTCTTTTATTTCTTCATTTTTTATTGTTCTCTAACATTGGTATTAATATGTTGCAATGGTAACACAAACCGGGTTTTACTCTGTTTGGGGGTTTGTTGCCGTGATCACACTGAGGTGAGTGAATCACACCCAGAGTTAATAGAGACCAAAGACATTTTAGAATATTCCACATAGAGACTTGTTAAAAAACCATAGACAAAACAACATTAACCATAAACAAAGCGCTTTATTGAGCTTATGATTGGAGGAAAAGAGCCAAAAAAAAAAAATATATAGATGATGCAAAAATATAGATTGTGAACAATCTTCAAAATTTTTATCTGAGCTTTTCCAACAAACCACTTATATGTGCAGTATGCATCACTGACAAGGACAGCTATCAAATAAATCCCAAGCGTAGGAAACCATCTCGGTGTGTTCACTGCAGCATGGGCCCCGGTTACTTAAATCTGAGCTTAAATCAGAAAGCCGTTTGTGTGTCCATAATGCAACACTTGTATGATTGCCTCTCATAATTGTTAATTTATTTCTGCTGTTGACTTTTGTTTCTATTTACCTAAACCACTCCGATGTTCATATTGCTACCACACCTGAGGCCCATCTTTTATTTTCATTTTTATCTTTTTTTTCGTTTTCTCCTTGTCACTATTGCTATCCACACGGATTGCCCATATGGTAACCACTATTCCAGTGGTTATCTTCTTGATAATTTATGGGTCGGCCCCGGGTGCGATATGCAATACTATACTTATTTCCTTTACTGTAGGATTGACCTTACCATTTTGTGATAGTGAAACCACTTCAATGTGTTTACTGCTACACTAATCTGGGGCTTAGGAATTGCGCCAGTATTCAGGAACCGCTTACACGTTCGTACTGCAACCACTCGCCAGTATGAGAACAATTTCTTTTCCATTTTTATTTATTTTTATTTTTACTTATTTTTCTTTTAAGAGACCACTCGCAAGTACTGTATGCATCCATAAAATAGTTATCACTAAAATGGAATATTCTTAACTACATCGCTCTTTTGTGTTCTCTGATAATAGTATTTACTGAGAGCACCCACAGTAGCCACTTATGGTTTCCTTTCTTACCGTTTCTTTTATTATATTTAAATTAGTTTTCTTAGTTTTGTGTACTTGATTTTTATTGGTTTTGTGATTGTTTAATGGGTACCCGGTTAACATTGCAGCGGAAAAATTCTATAGTAACGTCTCAGAGACGAAAGCTGAACCAGCGTTTGTGTCTCGTCCATATCCCTACTATTGGGGTGGATTGTGACCCCGTCCCTGCATGCGGACACTGGAGAGAAGCCGACCCGGAGCGCTGTCTCATGGATCGTCCGCGCCTCCCCTGGGGAGAGGTGTGGGTCGTAAGGGTGTCTTGCGCGAGTAAGGGGACCCTCCGCCCTGCCTCCGATAACCCGACGCTGTCCTTCCTAGAGTCTTTGGGCGTTCTGTCACCCACTTCCAAATAGCCGTGTCGTCAATGCATCACCGGGAAGTCGGCTTAGGGGCGCGGAAACCAATCTCAAGCTTGGCTTTCCTGAAAACATGCACCTCTCAACAGGACTGCCGGGTGTATCTGTGACACACTCGCTCCCTACCAGCAACCACATGAAAATTGAGTGATGTCTTTTATGCACAATAAACCGGCAGGGTAGGCATACCGCCTACACTTGAAAATTTTATTTCTCCCCTCTGCTTTTCCCCAAAGAAAGAGGTAATGTATATATTTATTTAATTATTTAATACTAACCTGTACATATAAAGCACTTGCATACTGCTCGTTAACACCGTATGCGGGGACATTGGGGGTCTAGTCTTGTTTAATTAAATGTAGAGACGTTCAAATAAAAAAAATTAGCTTCCTTGTGAGAGCCCTGAAGGAGTAACCATAAGTTACTTATACCGGGGCGGGTATGCGGTGGATAACCTCCAGTGTAGTTAAAACAAATTATTTAGAATTTAGACCATTACAAATTGTGATTCACCAATAGGTGTTTACGAACAGGAGTGGTTATGAACAGGTCGTTACGAACAGGGGTCAAACAGATTGCATTTACGTATAATACATTTGGGTAGTTTCTATCCTTTGCATTAATTACCAAGTCAGGAACTGTAAATATTCTATTAGTAAAAAACGGACAAAACTGATATTTCTTTTAACTACCAACTATCATATTTTTCCGTATTTTTTGTATCGGTTTATTTTGTACTTAAAAAATAGAGCCATTTATCCATTTGTTGAATATGGATACCGCCGCCCCGGGAACATTTATTGAATAACCAACACCTCTGCCGTAAGTCACCCCAAATGCTTCGCTACGTTTGGTGACTTAGCAGGGGTGCCCGGGTTCACGGGGTGAGGATTCTACGGGTCTTGACGGCGGATGCGTCTGCCCACCCGCTGCATGGCAGACCGGATCGGGAGACAATGGTTGAGGGAGTCCCTTTGACATCTCCAGCCGTACTCTCTCGGAAAATTGCTTTGCACCACAGTGGGAGTGATAGATTCATACATTCGTAACTACTGAACACACTGACCCTCAGATTCCTACCCACCCCTAATACCCTTTTCCTTCCTGGAACTTCCCGTCCTTACTTTCTTAAAAAAGACCCTCTACACAGCATCCCCAAAAATGAAATAGACCCTGTAGAGATTTATTGTACTCAGGACCTCCTGTGTGGAGCTAATATAAAAAGAAGTACTAGCTTTTGGCGGTCACACAAAGCTAAATACAAAGCTAGGATAGAAACTTCGGTAGTGGGGGCGCTACTCGTATAAATCTAGTAATAGAACCGCATCCAGACGCTAGAATTCAGACGCTAGCTTAATAGCTTCCTCTCTAAGTTAAAAACAAAAGTAGTTCTGATTGCACGCAGCTTGCAACTTGCATAATACATTGTTTTATCTTGTCATATTTACATCCCCCTTTAGGATTGATTTACATTTCGACATGACTGAAAATGTTGACCTTTTACGTGACAAATAAACGTAGGCTGAACATTTTAGAAATAAAAATACATCGACATTTTCTAAACTAATCCTCAGGGACGTTCAAAGTTTTCAAATTGATTTTATTGCCAATTCAAGGAAAATATTCAATTCATCATCAAACTGTTTGTAAGTTTCGACAAAGAAGCTTTTCAGTAGGTAGTTAAATCTTCAAAAATACGTTTCGAGGGTTAAACGAAATAATTCATTCGAAATGCTTTATAACTTTTGTTGAAAATTGTAGAATTTGCCTATGATATTTTTGTGTTCAATGGAAAGTAAGTCAGGATTTCGGCACTCGAAATTGAGCAGATTCTCGTACACTTAAAAAACTAATAAAAACTAGAGTAGGTATAAAAGAATAAATAATTTAATAGTAGATGTACATACTTAAAGCGGCATTACATCATATAGATACATATCTTATATATATACAAATCAAAATATGCTTTCTTGGGTATATGTATTTAAATGAGTACATGAGATGTCTATGTATTGCTATATAAAGCATAGGAAATATCTGAAACTTTTGAAATACCTTATTTACACCCCCGCGAAGGTTTCTGGATTATTACAATCACAGCAATACATCTGAAAAGTTTTTTTAATCATTACGAAAAGTCTTACAAAACTGTCAAAAATGTCACAATTTGAGAAAGATATTTTGCAAAAATCTATTGTTCAATCAAAATTCAATTTTCGAATAAACTCTTTAAATTAATGAATTTTATCGAATTTTTATTTTGAATATATTGCAAAATTATATTTATTTTAAATAGGTACCTATGCTAGGTACCAAATTTGATTAATTGTTCTCATAATATGCAAAAATGAAAATTTCTAATATACGAGCTGTTTGAAAATCGAATGTACCGGGAATGAATATATTCAACGCGGGAGAGGGGAGGGGATCGCGGGAGAGGGGTTCGTGGGAGAGGGGGAGGGAAGGCGGGGAAGGTGGATGGTGAACGTGTGAGGGGAAGGGAACATGGGAGGTGAAGGGGAGGCGGAAGGGGAACGGGATGAATTGGAAAAGATGCAGGGAGAAACAATTTCTTTATTTGTGGCATCGCAACTCATGGCGGGAACCAGCTAGTCTTTTAATAAAACTAATAGTATTGTACTAGTATTGTATATATATATTGTATTGTATATATTACAGGGAAGAATGGAAAAGAAAATTAAAGGAAATTGCTGCAAACCAATCCCAGGATTGAAACCAGAGAGAGAGAGTATTGTATTATTTGTATTTGTTGGGTTAGCTGGAAGAAATAGGATGTACCTATAAGCTACACCTTTTGTACTTCAATTTTTGTGCAAAAAACATTTTTTTGAATTTTGAATTCAAATTGGCAAAGCAATAATACTGCGATGGATGACGATTTTAAATAAAAATGACCTGAAACAGTAAACAAAGTATGACATATAAAAGCAAGTGCATAGACACGTGTAATGTATATGCATACAGTAATAATTATTCAAGTGCATTACAAACCTGTTAAACAAAAATATAAGAATACTAGCTGACCCGGCCACGCGTTGCTGCGGCTAAAGAAACACAACGCCATCTACTGGATGGTTACCCAACCTTTATAACCACCGCCATCTGTTTTGCATACAAATCAAATCCACACCGCCCGCTTATCAGCCCGCTCGTTCACCATGCATAGACATTCTCATTTATATATTATATATTTCAACCAATTTATACAAAACCTTGACAAATTATATACCTAAACCTTCCTCATGAATTACTATTGGTGAAAACAGCATGAAAATCCGTTCAGTCGTTTTTGAGTTCATCGCCAACAGACAGACGCGTCGGAGGATTTTAATTTATAATACGTAGAGAAGATACTTACTAATATGGGGTAGGATCGAGTATTGGAAGACACGATAAAGGTGTTAATTTAAAAGCTTCAGAGCTCACGATTAAAATGCCATGGCGACTTCAAAATAATTGTCTTGACCTAAAACAAAAAAAAAAGAGTGAAAAGAAAATTACATCAAATGTATTATATGACCGGCTTGCTTCTCTACATCAAAATCTTCCAGACATTATTTGTAAAGAAGATTTTATGAAGGACTATAGACTGGGATCCCGCTACAACAAACAAAAAGTTTGTCTGCCGGTGGGCCTCTTGAGGGGTTCCGCGCAGTCATGGAAACAGTGAACGAATCTTTTCGACAAAATTACGGCACAAATACATGAACGGGAATTATTTCTTACGATATGGATCGATTAGGATTTGAGAAAAAAATGGCCTTTTGCCAGGCAACCGGATATAAAGTAGGTACATAGAAATTGCAAAATTTTGCCATATCGAGTACATGAATGAAACTAACGAATAATTGTAGTCTATATCTAGATCATCCCATTTAATAATTTCTTGGTCTGCCGACCACCACCTTGTGATTTTTTTGCGAACGTTTTTTTTAAATCTGGCTGCCTGACGACTCTCCCAGGCTGCCGGCCGGCAGACCTGTTTTTTCCTCATCTACTAATCGACCAATTTTTCTTACATTAACCCCACATATGAGGCCGTGAAGAAAATAAATCTTTGGAGATGCTGTGTGGAGGAAAGGAAGGAGAGGAAGTTCTGGGAAGGAAAAAGGTAAGAGGGGTGGGTAGGAATCTAGGGATCAGTGTGTTCAGGAGTGATGGATGTACGAATCCATTCCTCCCGCTGCAGTGCAAGACCAGCTACAGAGGTCACAGGCCTCTTCTTTTTTAGCCCACCACATAGCTGGTGGGCAAGCACATCCGCCGCCAAGACCCTAACACCCGATGAACCCGATAAACCCGGGCACCGCTACTAAGTCACCAAGTTAAGCGAACCACTTGGGGTAACCTATGGCAGAGTTGTTGGTTATCCAACAAATGGATCCCGGGGCGGCGGTACCCATACCCGTCTCCCAAAGTTAAATAAGAAACTGTTCCCGTTCATGTATCTTATGACGTAATTTTTTCGAAAAAAATCGTTCATTTTTTCCATGACAGCGCAGAAATAGTGAACAAGACGCACTGGCAAATCACTTACTTACTAAACCACTTTTGACAATTCTCACTACAATTTTGTGTACCCGATGACGTAGCGTTTGTTGTAGCGGGATCCTAGTCTATAAGAAATTTTTCTCGTCTGGCAATTTGTAAGCTAATAAATCAAGCAAGAAGAAGAATTCACGTGCTAAAAAGTGAAACTCTTTTTTTATTATTTTACGTCGGGTGGGTTCCTATCTAAAATACAAAGAATGAAAAGTGTGTTTTTGAAATCTGAGCTAGCAGCACTGTTGCAAGGTTGGCAGTATTCAGTGTTGCCACCCATGTCAGAACATTATTACTCAGCAACGGTGATTAATTAGGGGGTTCCTACCGGGGACTTGCTCCATTTATCTTGCAGAATAGAATTAGGTACTCTGAGGGGTTATTTTTGTTTTCATTATTTTATGTGAGTGAATGATGACGAAATTTATTACGTTTGATGTGACGTGAAACGGTTTGATTTATCTTTAATGATTGTTGACAATGTCGATATTATTACTACTCAGTGTGCATTAATTTTGTTTAATTGTATGTTTTACAAATGTATGTAACCACAATAATTTACTAAATAGTATTATAGATATTGCAGCGAATTTTGATATGAATCCAGTACCCAAACAGATGCAATGCTTGCATATAGTATGTTCCAAACATTATAAAGCTCAATTGATGCAATCAAAATAGCACGTTGTTAATCTTTTCGGATATCTGTGAAAACTTTTAGAATATGTTCAAATTTGATGATCGTATGTAATTATTGTTGTCCCTTTTTCGCTAAAAACCATAAGCAGCAATAAAAAAAGAAAATTAAGATAAAGTTTAAATTCCCGTTTTAATATAGCCGCCTGGTTTTTTCCGCCTTAATTCAAGAAAAAAAATTTCCGAAAAGCGAGCTTTATTTTATTTTGCGAAGTTCACGCAATATTGACATCATTTTCTAAAGAAGTTTAATTACAACATTATACAATAAAGCTATAATCGAAAAAAGGTTAATAATTATGAGATTTTACACTTTACATCGGTTTTTAAAGGCTTGATACTTTATTTTTCTGGGCTTGTATTTTATTAAACTTGTAACAAATATTTAAAAAATACAGAGTGCGCAATTCACATGCGGTAGAAGTAAATCCTTCAGAAAACTAAAGTAGACAAGAGTGGGGAGGCTACGAAGCATCGCACAAAGAGGAGACCGCTAGGTTACGAAGCACCGCACAAAGAGGAGACCGAATAGTCTATCTCATTATCTCGCAGGCTAAAGCCTATAGATGTATGTGTTTGTCTCTTTTAGTGTCGCTATTTTTCGTTTCATCGAGTATCAAATCTTAACGATGCTGAAGAAGTTTTCACTTCAAAAATACTCGATTGTTTCAAAGACCAAGATGTGTTACTCGCAATCTTTAATTAAACCAAAACAGTTGTTTTATATTTTCCCTTGTTAAAAATATTATGAACTATATATACAATTTGGCTGTCCTGAAACGGGTATCCTTCCCAGTTGGAGAGACAAAGTATTATTTTGTAATATATTGTAATATATATGTATTTAAATAAATAAATACATAAAATAAATAAATATTACTTCGCAGGCTTCACCTTAACGGCTCTTTCTCGGTGACGTTTCGCAAAGACCTGCTTTTGAACAAATAAATACGTGTTCATCAAAAAATCTATGTTTATGGTAGTTTGGGACGACTCTAATTATTTTCCAACCAATTGTTAATAAGAAGTTTTAAAAAAAAAATTTAATCTACAAAACAAGAATGCCTTTAAGTATATTAGGTAATATTTTTTCTTTCTCCATAAACAACTCTCGAATTTGTTATCTGTTAGCGACAAGCCATGGGATTTACAAGATTTATTTATTTCCTCATTGCGATAAGACTCTCCCACCCTGAAAGCTGGAGTGATATATGACAAGGGGAAACTGACAATATTTCACTCAAAGATAATATTAACATTTCGATTTCGTATCAGAAAATAGAAACGTTGAAAGATTTCGTCCTCATGCCTCTTACCCGTGTCTATGTCAAAAAGATTTACATTTATCAATATATCTGGATTCTAATATCTGAAAATAAAACAGCCTACGCTTTTTATTGATTTTTCAAGATTCGTGCATCGTTTTAGCTACCTTTATATGTTGTATTTGTTTTTACATAATGTGAATAATCATGTAAATAAAATGGTGTTAGGAAGGGCGGGTGAAAGAGTTTTCGCGATTGCCAATCGTCCGGAGATAGTGGTACTATTATTCCCCAATTTGGGGAAAGTTGGAAAACTGAAGGAGTAAGGAGGAGAAAATGGGAAGAGGAATACTGGGGAATTCCAATCTACTCATACCTATAATACTAAGGACGGGTTATTTCACAAAATCTGAACGATTCATTAAATTTCCGAGTTAAAATTCAAGTTCGGTGAATGTTCTATACAAGTTCTATTATTATGTCAGTTTTTGTTGTCAGGTCGGTTGTTTCACAGTACTTGGATAGTAACAGAACTTGAAAAGGACTTTCACAAAGCTTAAATATTAAATTTTGAAATGATTCAATTTACAAGATTCAATTAAAGCCCTGTTCAAGTTTTATTTTTATATCATTATTAGCCAGCTTCACAGAACTGAAAATTATGAGAACTTTAATAAAACTTTTGCAGAACTTTACTCCGAATAAGGAATTTCCTCGTTATTCGAAAGCAAATTAGACATTGTTCGATTCCTCAATTTGGGAGGCGGGTATGGGTACTGCCGCCCAGGGAACTATTTATTGGAAAACCAACACCTCTGCCATAGGTCACCCCAAGTGGTTCGCTACGTTTTGTGATTTAGCAGAGGTGCCCGGGTTCATGGGGTGAGGTTTGTCCAGGTCTTGCGGTGGATGCGTCGGCCCACCTGCTGCATGGCGGGCCGTATCAAGAGAGACTGGTTGAGGGAGGCCTTTTGACCTCTCCAGCCGGACTCTCGACCCATCGCCTTATAGGGATGGATTGATACGTTCGTCACACCTGGATACACTGACCCCAGATTCCTACCCACTCCTCATACCTTTTCCTTACCAAACTTCCTATCCTTCCCACCCTTAAAAAGACCTTCCACATACCATCCCCTAAGATGAAATGGGCCCTGAGGGAAATTATGTTCATCAGAGCCTCCATGTGGAGCTAAAAAAAATACTTCTCACCTTTTTTAAATTCATGTCCACGACTCCCCAGATTGTACTTTCTGTGATCTAGAAGTGGTAACCATAGATTTTATATTTTTTGATGTCCCTCTCTAAAAAAATACCCTCTCTTCTATCTAGCCTTTTCTAAAGTTGCCTCCCCTCCATTCAACATCTCATCTCTTCTCAATCTGAATTTGACTTCAATTTTCCAAATAATTTTGAAATTCGCCCATTTAAATAAAGTGAATATATGAATTCACCTTTCCTCTTTCCAATAAAAATTGAGGTAAGGATGTAATTTATTTATTTACACATATACGGCACAACATGTGCCACTAACATCATTAATTTATAAATAGTACAACAAATAATAGTAACATAATTTACATATAAGTAGACTACAACAACATGAAGAATAACAGTACCTATAAATGTAATTTAAATCTAAAAAAAAGTTAAAAAGTAAGGAGTAAGTAAGGTATAAAAAATATAAAGTACTAGCTGGTTCCCGGCATGCGTTGCAATGCCATATTCAAAGAAATAAATTGTTTCTCCCTGCATGTCCTTTCCCGTGCGTCTCCGTTCCCCTACCGCATCCCCTTCCCCTCCCGCGTTCCCCTTCCACCTTCCCCGACCACCCTCTACCCTCTCCCGCTCCCCGTCCCCCCCTCCCGCGTTCCAATTATTCAGTCCTAGTACATTCAGTTTTCATACAGCTCGCGTGCCACCTATTACCATTTATTCATTATTACAGATATTAATTTTTGTATATTATAAGAACAATGAATCAAATTTGGTACCTAACACACGGTACCCATTAAAAATATCTATAATTTTTAAAATCCATGGACAATTTTTTAATAAAAATAAAACAAATGCCCGCTAAATTCAAATTCACCAAATGCGCGAACTTTCAAACGTGCGAAGTTAAAATAGTCGTTAAATTTTCTGAAATTATCAAATTTTCATTAAGAACCTTCTACAAAGTATTAGAAACCTTTTTTTAAAAAGATTAACGAAATAGGTAAAGTCGTTCTGAAGTCCAGGTCCTACAAACAAACAGTGTGTAATAGTGAAGTACGCTCCACCTTAAATTTACAGTAACAAGATAAATTTGCAAGTAAACATAAAAGAAAGTGTTACATAATTTAAATCAGTTGGTGTTTGACATTTTAAATCAGTTAGATTTCTGAATCGTAGTAAGTGCTGAACTGTATTGTGAATCTAAAACCAAAATAATCCAGCATCGGAAATCAATAACAATCCATGAACAATCTTTAACGCGCAAGCGCAAACATCTTAAACGCCATTGGATTAAAGTGTCGTCATCCTGTTACCATTGGTGGAAAGTGTCATCATTTTCGTTTCGTGCTCAACGGCTTGTCAACAAATCTGTGACCAGTCAATTAATATACAAATATTTCACACTACGTCACAGGGCCACGGTAGCCTAGCGGTCAGCACGTTTGCAAACGGACACTGAGCAACCGAGTTCGAAGCTCACCTAATCCAAAAACTTTACTGTTTTTTTTTTTTTCTCAGTACTGCTAAGGAGATTTATTTCTACTTACTCAAAAATAAATTGTAGTCAGGATAATAAATAATAATAATAATTAAACGGAATTCAGTTCAGTTGAGTGCAGAGATCTTCACTGACACTCGTGCTATCAATTTTGCCTGCCTGCAGGCGCTACAGACTGTGCCATTAATTTTGCCTACAAACAGGCGTAACTGACAAATTAATAATACATAATCGTCACCTCATTTGGACAAGTCATTATAAATCATTCACAATGCACTGCCGTGTCTGCCCTGAAGTTATTCTATCAGACGAGTCGATGTTTGTGTGTTCGGTGTGTAAATGCACCTACCACCTAGCCTGTGGTGGAATAACGGAAAGCACATTCCGTCGACTTACTCAAGAACGTCGTGAGCAACAGAAGTGTAAGCAGTGTAAAAGGGACACTCGGTCGGCAGCCGCCAGCGATAACACTTCTTTGGAACCGCCCAAAAAATCAACGGTTACTAAGGATCAAGGAGTTCCATCATCATCATCATCCCCGGCTAATCTCGAAGATATTCAGGATTTAGTAATGACCAAAACGAACAACCTGGAAAAAAAACAGAACGACATCATGGACCAAAACAACAAGATACTGGAAAGCATACAGTTCATGAATGCACAATATGAAGACTTTATGGCCAAAATCCGTGTCGTCGAGCAACGTAACGATGAGCTTACAGCGAAGAATTCTGCACTGGAAGCTAGAATCGCAGTACTGGAAAATAGCCTCGATTTCCAAGAGCGGGCCTTAAAGTCTAGTAATGTAGAAATTAGAGGCATCCCCGATATGAAGGACGAAACCCTAAAAGACGTGGTCTTCAACATCTTCAAAACAACAGGATCTCCCATAGAAACTAACGACATCGATGCCGTATATCGTCTACAAAAAAATAATAATAACCAAAAGCAACCCAGGACAATTGTTCTTAAACTAAAATCGAACATGGCTAGAAATCAACTGCTATCTGATGTGAAATCTTTCAACAAGAACAAACCCAATACCGAAGATAAACTTAACACGTTAAATATCGGTCTCGCCGGCCCCCGGTTGCCAATCTATATATCTGAGCAGCTAACATTTCGGGCGAATCAGATCTGGTATAAAACTCGCCAAGTCGCTAAAGAGAAACGATATCAATTTGCTTGGATCAAAGAGGGTCAGATTTACGTGCGGAAGGAGACAGGATCAGGTGCAATTCTCATATCCGATGAAAACAAGCTGGCCTCGCTGTGATTATCTTAAACACAATATACCTATTGCCTACAACGATAATAATATGATGGTTCTATCATTACTATTGCCATTATTATATCCTGTGATTATACGTACACAGTCTTTAGAACTAAAGTACTCACTAGGTTTGCTCTTTTCTACTATTTATTATACTGTTATTATTTTACCGATTCTGCTATGTACCTCATTACCAATACTTTTGTGTTACCCCACTTGGGATTACTTCAATCATTATCACATGTTTGTTTTCCTAAATATTATTATTTTATGTATGTTATACTGTTTTCTAGAAATGGATCAAAATCGTATAGTAGTGAAATTTTCATTGCATCGCATTTCAACTGAATAATAATGATTCAATTACCTCATGATATTTATAATGACTCAGATATAACTTGCAACACGTATTTGATTGACGATCTCAACAAATTAAATAATCACAGTTGGAAGTCTTATAGTTTAAAGATTATTCACCAAAACATCAGAAGCATGTCAAACATTGATGATTTTTTGTTATTTCTAGATCATTTCAATCATACTTTTGATGTGTTAATTTTATCAGAGTGTTGGATCAACGAAAACTACACCTCTAAAATAATACAAACTTACACAGAATATCACTCAATTAAAAATTTAAATAAATCTAGTGGTATTGTTGTATACATCAAAGACGGTATTCAAGCACAAGTCGAAGAAATTTTATTATCGCAAGCTAACTGCCTTAGAATTATTCTGAACAATAATTTATGTATCTTTGCTATATATAGATCACCTTCTTTCCAGATCATAGATTCTTTTTTGAATTCACTCCAAACTGTTATCAGCAGTTCCGATAAATTTGAACGTCAAATCATTATAGGCGACCTTAATATCAACACTTTATCTCCATTTCACCACCAACTCAATGACTACTTATGCCTGCTCACAGAAAACGGATTCATAGCGACAATCAACACACCTACTCGTGAACAGGGCACGAAAAAATCCTGTTTGGATCACATCAACGTAAAAAATATTAACTTCACTGACTCATTCGTTATCCACTCATCAATTTCCGACCACTATACGACAGCACTGTGCTTTAAAGATAAACCGCCCCCACCTGCCAAAATAAAGTATGTCCCTCGATTAAACTTTAATAATTTAATTGAGGACTTGCATTTAGAAAACTGGCAAAAAGTATTTAATCAAACTGATACTGACATTGCGATGAAGGAATTCATTTGTATTCTACATATGTATATTTCTAAACACAGTAGTAACAAACGCATATCGAACAGCCAGTTTAAACTTACGCCCTGGATCTCTCCCGGCCTTGTCAAATCGATTCACAAAAGAAACCAACTCCACAAAAGGGCGCAAAAGTTTCCAGATGATATTTTAGTACAAATTCACTACAAGAAATATAGAAACTTATGCAAAAAGATTATTAAATATACGAAGGAAAATTATTATAAATCGTTCATTTACGAAAATTCTTATTCTCCAAAACGTATGTGGGAAGCGTTTCGTAATATTAGTAGAACAAAAATCAACAGGTCTTCCGAAATCAAATCATTAGATATCGGTAACATAAACTCTTCTATTTCTAAAAATATGGCGAATTTCGCTAATAACTATTTCACATCGGTAGGATCCACACTTGCCAAAAAAATTCTCGACAAATGTAATAAAACTGAAAACGATCTTGCCAACTTGGTCACCTCTAACCTCGTCCATAAAATAGACAATATACAAACATCGAAGAACGAAGTCCTGAAAATAATTGACGACCTAAAGCCATCTAACGCTTGTGGACCAGACAAAATCTCGACAAATCTGCTTAAAGTAATCAAATCATTCATAGCATCTCCGATAGCGTTCATTTCCAATCTAAGTCTCAAATCAGGAATATTCCCTAACCATCTAAAACATTCAATTGTTGTATTACTGCACAAAAATGGAGATAAATCTGCGATTCAAAATTACAGGCCGATATCTTTGGTCAATTCGGTGTCAAAAATTATCGAGAAAATTGTTAAAAACCGTCTCAGCTTTTACCTTGAAGATAATAACATTCTTTCTGAGAGACAATATGGCTTCCGACCGGGTTTAGGTACAGAAAATGCCATTGGCAATCTGACTAAAGTTGTTTCTAATAACATCGATCGAGGAATCAAAAGCATCGCGCTCTTTCTGGATCTGGCTAAAGCTTTCGATACCATCTCGCACAAAATCCTTTTGAAAAAATTACAGCTAATCGGTATACAGGGGCAGTTACTTAAATGGTTACGAAGCTATTTAGAAAATCGGAGCCAAAGAGTTAATATTAATGATACTTTAAGCGATCCAGCAAATATCGAATTTGGTGTACCACAAGGAAGTACTTTAGGACCGATATTGTTTAATATCTATATCAATGAACTTTGCAACAGTAACCTTGCCGATCATATCATCACTTTTGCTGACGATACGGTCTTAATATTTGAGGGCAAAAACTGGTACGAAGCGCATAGAAAAGCCGAAATTGGAATAAACAACGTCAAACAATGGCTAGACAATAATCTCCTTACTCTTAACACGGATAAGACCAAATTTATACGTTTTAGTGCAACACAAGCGGGACAACCCAAGGTAATTATTAATATTACTATTCACATTTGCAATGAACCGAACACTTGTACTTGCAATAAACTAGAATGCGTTGATAGTTTAAAATATTTAGGAATCATCATAGATAAATATCTGAGATGGGAAGAACACATTAACTCAACTGCCTCAAAAGTCAGAAAACTTACTCACCTTTTTATTACCATCAGAAATATTCTCTCTGTAAAAGACATGAAATCAATATACTATGCCATGTGTAATTCTTTACTTGAATATGCATCCCTAGGATGGGGTGGATGTGCCAAAACAATATTGGACTCCCTGGCTAAAGCACAGAAATCTTTACTAAGAGTCATCCTTAAAAAACCATTCAGGTACCCCAGTGATGCATTATTCACGGAATTTAAAGTTCTCGATGTTAGACAATTATATATTAGAAAGATTGTATTACATGCTCAAAAACGACGCCAGCACTACCCTTCCATTGACCACCTTCACGACACCCGACATTCAAGGAACAATCCAATAGTCCCAATAAAAACGACGACGTCCCTTGGACAACGTCAATTTTCGTACTTAGGACCTAAATTATTTAATATCATTCCTAATGCTTGGAAAACGAAAAGTACCAATGTTTTGCGCAAATTAATCAACGACTGGCTCCTTGATTTAGGGAGGGTCAAAAGCGAAGATATGTTGACCAAGAGATAGGATTCTTATTACTACCATCTGGCTTGTATTTGCTTTATTTACTTTACCGGTTTTATTTACTTTACCGATTTTGTTTACTTTACCGGTTTTATCTTTTATCTTTTATCTTTTATCTTTTATCTTTTATCGTTTATCTTTTATCTTTTATCTTTTATTTGTTTTTGTTTTTGTTTTTAAGCGCTCTAGGGGAAAACATCTGAATTTGATTTTAAGATATCATTATGTGTCTTCTTTTTCTTATGAGTACAAAATTATATACTGTTAGGAATACATAATTAACACCTTTTCCTGCTATAAATAACATGTTATGTTAGTAAACAATGTAATATGAATTTAAATTTGTCAATTTGACTGGCCTAAAACAGGATCCATTCCTAGTTGGCTAGTCAAAGTTTCCACATATGTTTTATTGTTCAATTTTATGTGAAATAAAGTTATTATTATTATTATTATTATTATTAGTTATGGCGTGACCAAGGGAAACAGGGATTAATTTTATACATATAGATTAAATAAAAAGTTAAAATAATAAGTTGAGGGTATTAGAAGCTAATTAGGTTTTGATCAGGGTATAGGCCAGAATAATCATTTGCGGTTTTCAGAAAATGAGAAACGGTGGAATTCACAAAGGTCAAGGAAACATATCGAACACGTGTTTTGCGGTCGCTTTAGTAGACTAGTTTCTAGTAATCAACGAACAGCAGGTATGTAAAGATCAGATATTACCCCTCACGCCTGTGCCTGATGTATCTCGCATGAATTATAAATAAATAGTTATATATAATATGCTCAGATCAGTTGGAACAATATGGCACCCATTGTTTTGTTTAATAATAATAATCAGATAATTTTGATAACACTGTTTTTGTAAAAAATTATCTAAACAGCGCTGTTATGTACAAGCAGATACATAAAACATATTAACCTGGCAGCTGGCAGGTCACTTCAGATGAACATTGTGTTATTAGAAAGGTTAAGCTTGGAGAAGATACGACTTTGCACGCAGAAGGCACAATATTAAAATCGCTGGCTAAGATTTTATAGATGCAACTATTGATGTTACGGATATTTTTAGATACATTTATTAGAATATCGGTGGCAAAAACAGAGTTGATATATATTTTCTCTTTCACAATGTGAGGTTGAATGGATGGGTAACAGAAAATTTGCCTAAATGGAATACGATACAAAAAACATATCTAAAGATCTTTTACGCAACGTTTCATTTCTGAATGGTGGTACAGGATGATACTCAGCCCCGGATCTGCGACTTTTTCAAACCGGGGCAGAAACTTATCAGTGGCGCCCACTCTCGCCAGCGTTTGAGAGGGGGCGCGGGAGGGGGGACGGATTAAAAAAAGTGTTAAATTATTATTTGTTACATCTTTTTGTTTAGCAAGTGGAAATCAGTACTTAGGTGAAGTTGACATATTTAACATAAACTTGGCGAATTTTGTGGATCTTGGAAAAAACTTATTCCAAAACTATTCCTAAACATGTCTGTATTTTTTTAAACCAATGAAATCGCTGTATTTTTGTATTTTTATGTGTGCATTTTTTGTCTAATTTTATTTTTATTATTTCTTTATCTGTTTAAAAATCATCTGTCATGAATTAATTGTAATACCAAACTTGTAAAAGCCCTTTGCGCATTAAATAAATAAGTTCAAAAAACAATTATTTTATATTTAAATTATTGGGTTGCTACCTTATTCCTTCTTGTATTCATGATATATTGTCAATTCTTAATAATAATAAAATTTGTAAAATGATAATATTATCAATGTAATCTGAATATAATGGAATATTTCAGTTCAATTTTCCTCCACTTCCCGAACTACCGAAATATGTGAATTTTCGCACACATAATAAAAATGATTACATTACATACAATAATAAAAATTAACCAATATTAATATTCACTTTGATTTACTAGTACGTGATTGGGGTGTCTTTTTCAGACCTTTTTCCCTGCCCATGCCCTCACTGTCCCATTTCAACGCCCGCTAATTTTCTCTGGGTTTTCTACTGCCCTCTGAAAGTCTCAAACGTCCACAAAGGGGCATTATCGCCCACGTCGAGAACGTGTGACGTACACTATGCACGCGTTTAAAAACAACTTAGGATAGGTTCATAAATCATCTTAGGATGTGTCCAAAAACCTACTGGGCGTTTTAAAATCAAATTAATAATCGATAGAACAACATGCGCTGGATGCCAGGCGCTTTGTGAATCAAGTTTATCTTTCAATCAAACAAATAAATTACTATTTTGGCGCCCCCTAAATCTGCCGCCCGTTATATTATAATGTAGGATGTCTTCCACTCTGGAAAAATGTAAATTAGGTTTAATATTTAATTTTTACATTTTAAAATGGATATGAAAAAGAAAACCACAATAATATTTTTTTATTACCTTCCTTTTTTGAAACAAGTAAAGACAATCGGATCTCACTTGCTTAGCACTTCATTTATATATTCAAATGTAATAGTTTGAATAACAGTATTAAAGTAAATGAATAATTCATACGATTTTCATCATATTTTTTTACTTTCCACCACTTTTGTAAGCGTTTAAATTGGTTGGTACTATATTCACATGAGCTTTTTTGCTTATACATAATTATTGAATCCTCGTCTATAGCCTCTACATTTTATATCTATGTAGTACCAGACACCCTCCACATGGCAAAAGATAAAGACCATACTATTTTCTTATTATAGCATTTTGTAATATATTGAATGATCCGCCGAAAATATTGTCTACATTTCGAACATAAGAGTGATTACTCAATAAGTAATAGTGTTGTTTTTCTCAAGTCTCGCGCTGATTTATGGTAATTTCCAACGCAGTCATTGCTGCATTTTTAGGAAGCCATTAGGAAAAATGCACATCATTTTGAAAACAAATGAATCCGAAGAACAACAGTTATGAGCAACCTTTTTAGTAGTAGGGGCAAATAATCCATTTTCCAAATGTTCCCAGCCAGCAAATGGTGTTCGTGTTTGTGTATTATATAATTTTATTAGAAACAATAGCTTGTTTAAAAAATAAACACAATCCAGAAAAATAAACATATTGCGTGCGAACCCAAAAATATCTAACTATGTATCTAATTTGTTTATTAGATAAACAGAATCAATGACCAAATTCAAACACGAAATAAAGAAATGGATTGCAAGTAGGTACAGGACGTCACACTATTGCGAACATCTCTAAAATAAATTACACTTAGACAGAAATAACAATTTCCATAAAAAATAAAATAAAATAATACAATCCTGTCAAATTTATGTAACTAAATAATTAGATTTGTCAGGATTTATTACTTTACTACATATCTTCCTACATTTGTAAGATTTTTGTGGGATTTACCCACACTTCCAATTACCTTTCTTTTTTTATTGTATTGAAAGTAAAATGTATTCGTCTTAAATATCCATGTAACTATGTTACTAGTGGCCCAGTGAGCTAAACATCGAAAAATCGCTTTTAAATAAACTTTATAATAAAATATATTAAAGTGTTCATTTTTTTAAATAAAGGCAAACATTTCCGGGTTAGGTACTAATAACCTGACAATATTTGAAAATCTCATACTACCATCACAGAATGAGGAAAATGTTGCTTGTGTCGTGATGGAGGACTTAGCCAGCCGATGAATCGAACACGGGACGCCTGGGTAGGACCCAAACGCGATGCCAACTCAGCCACTGACCTGTCTAGTACCTATTCAGTATCGGTCTTCTTTATTACTAAGTATAAAATGAAGTCGTTCTCGCTGTATGTGTTAGATCTTTAGCTGTATTAGATCTTTTAAACTACGCAACGGATTTTCATGCGGTTTTCACCAATAGATAGAGCGATTCATGAGGAAGGTTTTTAGGTATATGATTTGTCAAGATTTTGTGTAAACTGGTTGAAATATATAATATATTTGGCCAAGCGGCAGCGGGGAAAATTTTGGGCACAATGACCGGCCCAACGCACACTTCTATCGATTTATAACTTCAGTGGCTGCAATAAATTAGTTTCTAAAATGGGTTGCACACCACTGCCATAAATAGTAGTTAAGTTACCTAAAGGAGGGGGCAGCACAGATAAAGGGGGTAACCTTTCGAGAACATTGCAGCGACCAACAATAGACCATCTATTGAGGAATATTTCTAAAGATTTTTCATCTCAAATTAATGACGATGCATTTTTAAGTCTCAAAGAAATGCACCGGCCTCCTTTTTCCTCGGCTATCCGGGTGAGTTTTTTGTTTTGAAGTCTACTGTTTTGTTTGAGAGATTTTTTTTTCAATTTTTAAACAAAGGAAATGTTTTAAGTGACCTTAAAATTAATTTATTTTTACTGATTAGTCATTAATTTTGATTAAATATAAACCCTTCAAACAAATTTGCTTTAATCATTGAAGACAATATTAGCGACTTTAAAACGAAAAATTCAAACAGAAAAATCAGTAAAAGATATGGTCGCATCTAAGAATTGAATCCATGTGATCTTAGACTTTTCGAGAGCCAATTGAACTAATTCAACCCTACCCCCTTCGATTATGTTTAGCTGTATCATACTTCGACTAAGAACTACCTTATCTTCATTTTCTTAACCCATGTTTTTATTGACTGCTATTTTTCATACTACTAAAATGTCAAGTACTAAAATGTTGTATACAATATCCATTGCGCTGCCACCGACGGAATCAAAATAATTGTTGATCGAGAACGTTTTTAATTCGTCAAAACCCGATTTCCGTAGAAAGGAAATGGATTTCTTGCTGATTTCTTCACATCGATATTATTTAATTTAAATACATCGTACGTACGAAACTAAACGTAGTTCCAGAGTGGAAGATATTGTCTATATTTACATAGGTATATCAATATACATATGCTTTTACAAATTTTACGAATGTTTGTTTATTTTAAGTAAAACCACGAAATATATTCCCACCCCTTCCCCTCACCCCTTGGTTGTTTTCTATCCGTTAATAATTTCTGTATGCTATAAATATTTACCTTAATTTCCGAAAAATCATTTTTCAAAATAAAAATTTCCGGAAACATGTTTTTTTAACCTGAATGAAATAAATAAACCTTCATAACTCGGTATAAAAATGTAAAAATATAAAATATATAAATAAATTATACAATTTCTGATTTGAAATTTTTAAATTTACATATAATAATGGTGTATAATTAAGTTGGTAGGTATTTAAGTGTTTACTAACAAATAAGAGGATTTCTGTGGAAATTTTTGACTTATTCAAAAAGTGAAAAATAGAAACATATTTTTTGGACTCGAGTCTACTAACTATTTACAGAAATACTAGTTTATCTCTGTTCAAGTAATGGTAATCAATATATATTATAAAATAAAGTCCAAAAAAACGTGCGGACCGCAAAAACTCAGAAACGAGTCCCAGTACGATCAAGGGAGTTATATGGTGTGATAGATTTCTATCCCCCCTAGGGAATAAAGGTAACCATTTTTACCTAAAGGGCGTGCTTTTGAAGATATAAGGGCTGGAAGTTTCGCCCTTTAGAAATTTAAATAACAGAGTATGTCAGTGAGTCTAAAAGTTTCGAGAACGTTCTGGATGGTTCGCTAATGCTCTTGAAGGAACATTCCAGAACACTAACGAATGTTGTCCTGAGTGAAGCCGGGTATCCCAGCTAGTGAAATATAAAAATGTTCACCCGAACCAAGTACAATTTGACCTTACTTCGGGCATACAGACACGTCCACAACACTATTGTATCTTTCACGATATAAATTAAAGCGATGCACTGCTAAGTAATGCAAAATCATGTGTTTCTGCTAGAAAATTTTATCGCGCGGAAATAATTTAAATGCTTTAATTAAATTCTGAGAGTTGATCATAGCCTTTGAAGTAATCGAGCATTTTTATACGACTTTTTATAAGCCGTAAAAAAATAAGGCATCAGGCCTATAAAATCTGCTTTTGTAATTCAAAATCTCCTACTTACGAACCCCTTTTCAATAATGGTTTTATTCTATAACTTGGAAAGTTAAGTTCTTTAGAAAAGTTCTTTATTTACATGAGGAGTGTTATTGTTGACGGCCCAATTTGTCTAGTTTACGACTACTTTTGGTTTTTAGTGAAAAGGGGACAACAATGATATAATATCATCCAATTTGTATATATTCAAAATGTTTACACAGTTATTCTTTGAAAAGCTAACTAAAAAAATTGCCAAAAAGATTAATTTCTTAAGTAGAATAAAGGGAAAAATAGACATTAAAACTAGGAAATTGGTCTATAACACAACTGTAGCATCCCATCTGAATTATTGCTCAAGTGTAATCTTTCTGAGCAATAAAACACAAATTAAAAGAATGGAAATAATTCAGAACAGAGGCATGAGGTCTATATTGTGCTGTAGCAGATATACCAGGATAAAAACCATGCAACGCCAACTCAATATATTAAGTGTGTGGCAAAGATTAGTTTTCAATACCCTAGTTTTTATTTATAAGTTAAAAAATAAAATGTTACCAGATTATATGTCGAATAATGTTAGAATCAACAGTACAGTTCATTGTTATCCTACGAGAAACTGCAACGATTTTAGGCTTCCTAAAACAAATTTATCGGGAACACAAAATAATATTTATCATAAAGGTTTTAAAATGTTCAATGAACTCCCTGTAAATGTTAAGGAGGCTAAAAGTCTTGCAGTTTTTCGTGGATTATGTCTTAATGTTGTAAAGTTCAAATTTTAGTCAGTAGGTAGTAAATAATATTGTAGTAGTCATAGAAAAGAAAACATTAGATATAAGATGTCAAATTTTATATCTAAATAAAATACACAATAATAATAATAATAATTCGAAAAGATAACCAATGTGAAAGAAGGTTCTTCAAAAAATTGCCGATTAAGAGCATACAACCAGAGAAAACCAGAAGTATGTCATTTTTAAATCAGTGTTTAGACGTATTGACTCTTTTCCACAAAAAAATATAGATTGATTTCGAAAGATTGTTATTTTATCTAGTAAACGTATGTTTTAAATTTTGAGAAAAAAATTTTTTTTAGTAAAATAAGGTTATACCATAGGTCGTTGGCAGATTTGTTAAATTTTCAAAAATGATTTGTATTATACAACACCCATTTCAAATCATATAATCATGCAGTAAAATAAATCAATACGTTATCTGGTAAACGTATGTTACAGAATTTTAATTTTTAAAAATAT
Organism: Limnephilus lunatus; assembly: GCA_917563855.2. Classification (NCBI taxonomy): domain Eukaryota; kingdom Metazoa; phylum Arthropoda; class Insecta; order Trichoptera; family Limnephilidae; genus Limnephilus; species Limnephilus lunatus. Next base: position 9,262,784 of record OU830602.1, on the reverse strand, counting down.
ACGTACATGTCTTTCTTGATGAAAATTGGTCCGTTTGTGTATTTATTTGCGCTCTTACAGACTAATATATTTCAGATTTTTTTACATTCTTATTTTGCTCAGACATTATTGAAAAATGATAAATACTTATGATCAAAAAATAATTGCAAAAAGTACATAATTTTAGTAGTTTTATCAACACGCTTTTCAGCATTTTTGGATATAGGTATAAAATAATGCAAATTTGGAATGAAATAAAACCGATATTGAGTTATAATTTTTAAAAGCTGGTACGGAGAGTAATTAATGTTTCTCACAGGAACCGCCCTGTAAGATCGTAAGAACATCTTTCGACGAAATGTGGATTTTCGGCAGCTGGCTGGTTAAAAGCTCTTAAGCGTTAAAACTTTTGATCAACGATACTGCATCGTTTATTTATCCGATCGTAATTCCAATTAATCAAGTAAATTCAAAATTTTCCCGTTTGTCACTTGGAGATAATAGCGTCATTTCTCGTGCGGGAGATGATCGCTTCTTCAGATGTTAGGAATCTAAAATTTATGAAAGAGTGTTGGGGGAAAATCTTTTCCAAAATAACAGGGGAACTCCCTGCAAGTCATACCTCTGTGGTGATAATTAATAAAATTGATTCCAGTACTGAACTAAATAAATATCTATAAAATATGGTGGATTTTTTCAATTTTTTTTTTAAGGAAGGCTCTCATTCGCAGATTACCAATAACCTGAACCCTTTTGATATTAGTCACATGAGAACGGGTCGTTTTTACGATTCGTTCTTGAGTTCAACAGCTCGGCTGTGGAACGATTTACCGGCCTCTGTGTTTCCTTCCTCCTACAACATGAGTCTCTTCAAGACCCATGTTAACTCCTTCCTTTCCTCAAAAAGACCCTCCACACAGCATCCTCAAAGATGACATAGGCCCTGAGGGAAATTATTTTCCTCAGGGCCTCCTGTGTGGAGTTAATGTAAAAAAAAAAAAAAAAAAACCTGACAACATCTTACTAATATTATAAATGCGAAAGTTTGTATGGATGGTTGGTTGGTTGGTTGGATGGTTGGTTGGATGGTCCTTACTCTTTCACGCAATAAATATCGAATGGAATTTAAAAATTCTTTCACTAATCGAAAGCTACATTATTTGCGAGTAACAACGGCTTTATATATTGGTAAGCTCTGGCGTTATGAATGAGCTGTGGCGTTATGAAATTATGTATCATACGTTTTCTGTCCCTAACAAAATCGACTTATTGCAAACGTCAAACAAATTGTTACCTTGGAAACAATGTTTTTTTTTTTAATTTTAGGCTAAAAAGAGTGCTTTGTTGTGATTAAAAAGAGTACTTTTTGGCGTCGTAGTTAATATCTACATATCTCTAAAAATGTTTATTCTCCGAACAAAAAGCATAACGTTTCTATAAAGCATAGCGTTTGAAGTGGACTGTCATTTTCTTATTTTTTATGTTACTCTGGATTCAAATATGAATAAAATACTAATAAAGGGAGTAGGTACTTAAAATAAATTTCTATTTCTATAATTTAAATATTTTCGAAAATAGAATTTTTATTTGCGAAATGTTATTCTCAAATTTTGAAATTTTCTATTAAACGATAATTATTTTCTATCAGACAAAATAGCAAGAATAATAACAATCATGCCAATAATTATGCCAGTAATTTCCTACTAATACTATGCGAGCGAAGCCGTGGGTAAAAGCTAGTTTTTAATAATGGAGCGTTCCGCTATAAAATCGATTTCAACCTTTGCTCGGGATTTTTGAGCCTTCCTGTGGTCGCAATATATTGCGAATCAATTGACCTGGAAAGAATTTCAAAATTGTGATCGCCCGAAAGAAGCCATTCACCTATTCTGAATGCAATTATTGATGTGATTAAATGTAATGTCTCAGTAAATTCTTTGAAAAAAAAAGGACTTAACTTCTTATCTAAAATATTAAAATTCACAGTTCCGAACTCCTGCAACTTGCAGAGAGGGGAATGAGTACATAAGGTAGGTACCTACCATCGAAAAAGCGGGCTGCGGCGATTTAGCACTAAGCGAAACATACTACGGTGTTATTAGACAAGGTTATTATCGCAATTTTGCAAACCTATGATCACCTTACTTTTATTTTTTGTTGTTTGTATTTTTATATTATGTATGTATTCTTTCTTATCGTAACTTATTGATAGTATATATTATTATTTTTAATTGATAAACTAACGTTTAAACAAGATTTTTATGCATAGCACAAAGGGTAGATAACAAATATTATAATCAATAATTATCAGCCTGAAACACTCATCTACATTGAAAAAATCTTCCGAGAAAAGATACTGGCCGCCAACGGGAATTGAACCCGTGACCATCTGATTGCCGGTCAGCAGCTCTGACCACTGAGCTATGGCGGCTTAAATAAAGTTGGTTGTTTTCAGTTGGAAAAAATGTAATAAAGCCGCCATAGCTCAGTGGTCAGAGCTGCTGAGTGTTTCAGGCTGATAATTATTGATTATAATATTTGATAGTATATATCTCACCCCCTAGCTAAGGGATGGAAACCCCTACAGAAAAACCCTGGCCCTCCTGGTAGGGGGTTGGGCGAGAGGCTAATAACCTCTCCCTGTAAAAGCAACGCTATTACAAATCCTAACACAGAGCCTCGGACAACTATTGGACTTAGGAAAGGACCCGGCAAACGAAATAAGGACTTGAAAATTGCTACTTGGAACGCAAGAACGCTGTATAGAAGTGGAGCCCTAGAAGAGATCACTAGGGAGATATAAAATTGAATAATGGCGGTACAAGAAACAAGATGGATAGGATCTGAGCCATTTGACACAATAACACATACGATACTGCATAGTGGAAATGAAAGACATCATAAATTCGGAGTGGCCTTCATTGTGGACCGGAAAATGGAAAAATGCATATTAGACTTTAAACCCATTAACGAAAGAATGTGCAGCTTACGTAAAAAACGAAATTTTTCAATGTAACATTGATCAATGTACATGCTGAAACGGAAGATAAAGATGACATAATGAAAGATACATACTATCAGAAACTCGAACAGGTCTACGACACATTACCATCTAACGACATTAAGATGGTAATTGGGGACTTAAACGCCAAGATAGGACAGGATCCTTTGCTCCAACACATTGCGGGAATGAACAGTCTACACAAGGACGCTAATAATAATGGAACCCGAGTGATTGATTGATGAATCGTGGCCTCAACTCAATTTCCAAGAAAAGACATACACAAACGGACCTGGACATCGTCAGATGGTAGACACCATAACCAAATTGATCACGTCCTGATAGAAACAAGGGGGCAACGAGCATAACAAATGTAAGGACGTATAGGGGCGCCAACTGTGATTCAGACCACTACATGGTGTTAGCCACCTATAGGAGCCGAATTGCAAACAACAGGACACGGAAACCACCAACTATTCCAAAAATCAATACGGAGGCTCTAAAAACACCAGAAGGCAAAGGGTACTACCACAACGCCCTTGTAAATAGCCTACCAGGTCAGATCACTGAGCAGAACTCCCAGGAAACCCTCGAAAAAGACTGGAATGATATAAAAGAAGCAATTGTAAGAGCAGTGGAATCAAGTGTCGGAAACATGCCCAAACAGCCCAGGAACCCTTGGTTTGATGAAGAGTGTGAAAGAAAGATAGCTGAAAAGAATACACTCAGAAAGAAGTACTTGGAAAGGTCAACAAGAAACAAAGACAGGCGTACGAACAAGCAAGAAAAGAAACGAATAAGCTGATAAGGGGAAATAAAAGAAAATTCTTGAATGATATACTGCTAAAAATGGAACAGGACTTTGTTGATACTAATACTAGATAGGCATATATGGGAAGAAGAAACAAGAAGGGTTTCAAACCGAATACAACACTATGCAAAGACGTTGATGGTTCAATTATATCTGATAAGGAACGAATTAAAACAGTGTGGAAAAACTACTTCTATAAAATTCTTAACACTAATATCGACCTGAGAAGCCACCCTACTAACATCCCCACTGAATCAAGTAATGAAGAATCAGCGAACCCACCAACAATGTCAGAAATAAATGCTGCACTAAAGAGACTTAAAAACAACAAATCACCTGGGAAAGACAACCTGCCGGCAGAGTTGTTCAAATATGGAAATGAGCACCTGAAAAATCTGCTACTTAGTTTAATAACAAAAATATGGAAATTGGAAAAAATCCCAGAGGAATGGCAAATAAGCATAATAAGCCCAATTCACAAAAAAGGTGACAAATTAAAATGCGAAAATCATAGACGCATTTCACTTCAATGCACAGCATATAAAATCTACACCATGATACTGAAACAAAGAATTGATAAGTATGCAGAAAACCTACTGGGAGAGTATCAAGCAGGATTCCGCACAGGTAGATCCACAACAGACCAATTGTTCACCGTCAGACAGATCTTGGCAAAGTGCTGGGAGTTTGATATAGATGTACATCACAGATTTCAAGCAAGCATATGATAGCATAGATCGGGAGTGTCTATATGACATACTACTTCAATTCCAGATCCCACCTAATTGGTTAGGTTCATCAAAGCCACAATGTCAGACTCAAGATGTCAGGTCAAAATAGACGGAGAACTGTCGGAATAATTCAAACTGGAAGTCAGCCGCTGAGGACAGGAGGAGTTGGAGGCGACTGTTACAGGAGGCCAAGGCTCGATATGGGCTGTAGCGCCATCGAAGAAGAAGAAGATATATCTCACTGTACTTAAAAAATTTATTACTCATATTTTTATTTCATTTAAATGCTTTTATTTCCATCGTAACTTTATTTATTCTATTTTTTTTCTCATGTTAAAGATGAACTACCTTTATTATTATTTACATAAAAGCCCTCTGGGCGTAAAATAAAATAAATAAATAAACAACCAAATAAATTAATGTTCTCCAAAACGAGCCTGAAAATTTCATTTGTCATATATTGGATTTATAAATGTGTAATTTCTACTACTTTAGAAATTATAAAATTTGTAGTACATTATTAAAGCCATAAATACACTGGGAATTTATATCATATATGTAAATCCTAATTATACAATTGTAAATGTTCTCTATAATGACTTGGAAAGAATCTCCTACTTGTGATATCACTAAAGAAACCACTCATCCACTCTGAATACAAGTATTAATGTTCTCAGTGGCGGATTTCCCCTTAGGCCTAATAGGCCCGGGCCTAGGGCGGCCAGATATTAGGGGCGGCCAATCGCGACAAAAAAGTCACAGATCATAACAAGAAATTACTTTCTAAGTACCTAAATATTCTACGTACGAGAACGTCATTGCTAGCCGCAAGGGTCTCGCGCTCGTGCTCGGAAGTTTCATAAGAGCGTGTTCACACACAGCTATAATATGCGTGGGATGGCGTATTTCGGCCTATCGCTCGCTATATATTCCCAATTGGAATATATGGCTAGCGATATGCAAGAGCGTGTTCACACACAGCACACAGCGCGCCCCCCCCGCCCCGCAGCTGCCCTCGCCACACCTATCATGCGCCGTCGCTCGCCCGCTCGCGTATTTCCAATCCCTACCGGGATTCAGTCGCGCTAGTGCCGCTAGTGACTGAACCGCGTTAGGTATTGTTATGCATAAATCACCTTACAAAAGCTATAATAAATCAGAGATTACAAAATAATACAATAATAAGCTGTTATTTATGCCAATTATGAACTTTCCACTGATGATAAATAATAAAGTGTGACATTATAAAGGGTAGGTATTTTCTTTAAAAAAATATATTTTTAGTTAAAATATATGAAAAAGGAGGGGGGGGGGGGGAGGAGGAACATAGGAATAGGATTAAGAGGCAAAGGATTTTTATTTATTTTTAACATTGTTCTAAAGTAGCCTACGGATTTCGGATTTGTGACATCATGGTCAAAATAGATAAAGCATTGCAATAGCTCCGTGTAAAAATGGTAGGAAATGTGGTCCATTTTTGGACCAAAATCAATCGCAGAAAAATAAAAGTGGTCCGTGGTCCATTTTTCAATCGAAATCGTTCCAGTGTAACAAACCCTATCGCGACTGAAAGGCGGTAGGGATTGGAAATACGCCCCCGCTCGCGACAGGCGACAGCAGTCAGTGGTCAGTGGTCAGTTCAGTCGTTCAGTGTGCGTACAGCAATTGCAGCGAGGGGATGAGCGTTTTTCTAATTCCGTAAAGGTATTCGCGACGCGACGTGTATGTATGTACTGCAATATTATCAAAAATCGAAATATTTTACAGGACGTGGACGATACCTCACGTTAAAAGTGTTATTTCGCATAATTAGATATGGATGGAAAGAAAAGGTTAAGTGGGGCTGAGTATCGCAAGCGAGCTAAAGAAAAAGATAATAAACAACAGGATGTAATTAAAAAAACGCGGAAATTAGACGATTTCTTTGGAAAACCATATGTCATTGATCCAACATGCGACGTTCCAAGTGGTAGCGGTGTTATATCAACTGATTTTTCTTTAGTGTCTTCAAGTGCAGATATTTCTATCGTTGTGGCAAGTGGATTAAAGGAAGAAGCCAAAGATGTTCCACTAGTACCAGGAGTGCAGCCTTATCCGGATCAGGAACTGTGCGAAATCAGCGACGATCCAGCCAAATGGACAATCGACGAGTTCACGCGTGATTACATTTGTAAGAACGGAGCTAATCAAAACATTCAAAATAATTTTTCTAAGAGTGTGCGAATTTACAAAGATAAGGTGCGACAGTTGTCAGAAAATTTATTCGAACGTCAACTTCTAAATGGCGAAAAAGTTCCGCGAAAGTGGCTAATATATTCCGGAAGTACTGGACATGTTTTTTGTGGACCTTGTCTTCTTTTTAATGGCGGGGAGAGTCAGTTTGATAGAAAGGAAGGTTTTAATGATTGGAAAAATTCCAATTACCGAGTATCGACCCATGAAAATTCGTCTACTCACAAAATATCTGTCCTGCTTATGAACGAACGAAGCAACACGCTAGGTCGCATTGACCACGCATTAACAATACAATTAGATGAAGAAATAATTTACTGGAGAAACGTTTTGAAACGAGTAGTTGCATGTGTAAAAGCGCTTGCATCACGTGGTTTGTCTTTCAGAGGACATGACGAGAAATTTGGTTCATTTCACAATGGAAATTTTTTGATGTCTTTAGAACTTATCGCTGAGTTCGATCCGTTCTTAGCCAAACACATTACACGTTGTGGGAATCCAGGCTCAGGATATACGAGTTATCTCTCTTCAACAACATGCGAAGAATTCATTCGGCTTATGGGAAACAAAGTTTTGAAGACAATTGTAATGGAAATATTAACAGCGAAATATTTTTCTCTGATCATCGACTCGACGCCGGATATATCTCACGTAGACCAGCTCACTTTTGTAATCAGATATGTCCTGCCTAATGGATCACCTGTAGAACGTTTCCTCATGTTCATTCCAAACACAGGCCATAAATCACAACAAATGACAAATATTGTAACCTCAACTTTAATTGAATTGGGAATCGACATTTCAAACTGCCGAGGGCAATCTTATGACAACGCAGCTAACATGTCAGGCATATACAACGGCCTACAAGCTAAAATAAAGGAATTTTCTCCCCTTGCCGAGTATGTTCCCTGTTCAGCACACTCGCTCAATTTAGTAGGTGAGTGTGCAGCTGAAAGCAGCCAAGAGGCTTGTTCGTTCTTTTCTCTACTCCAAGAGTTGTATAATTTCTTCGCAGCATCAACTCAGCGTTGGGAACTCCTACAAGCCCATTTCACCGTCAAAAGTCTATCAATGACTCGTTGGTCAGCTCGTGCAGATGCACGCAAAAGTTTACGCGAATCGTGGCATGAAATCCATCAAGCGTTAGTCTCCATCGAAACAGACACGGAACAGAAGAAAGCCGTTATTTGCGAAGCAAGAGGTATTCGTTTAAAGCTGGAACGCTTTGAAACGGCCATCATGACTGTGTTTTGGGGATTCTTACTAAATCGCATTAACGCCACAAGTAAAAAACTTCAGAGTGTGGAAATTGACATAACCATTGTCATAGAACTGTATGAGGTACTTATTCGTTTTATTGGCGAAATACGGGATAATTTCGATGATTTCGAAAACCAAGCCAAGAAACTGTCCTTTTTACAGGAATATGAAAGAGATTTTCGACGCATTCGAAAGCCTAAGCTACTTCCTGGCGAGACTAGTACAGGTGAAGAGATGCAACAAAAAAACGGCCGTGAAAATTTTAGAATTACTACTTTTTTAGTAATCATCGATTCATTATCAGAAGAACTAAAAAAACGACTGGGTGCTTACAAATCACTTTATAACAAATTTAATTTTATTACTAAGTTGACAAAACTAAGCCCGACTGAAGTCGAAGAAAAGGCAAAATCATTGCAAATGATTTATTCTAGTGATTTAGATGCTCATTTTTCAGAAGAATGTCTCCATTTTCGCGCACACTGCAGTGTGAAAAATGAGGATCGCAACAGTGCTGTCAGTTTGTTAAAATGGTTACGAACTGAAGATCTTCAAACCATTTATCCAAACGTGGATATTGCTCTTCGAATGTGTGTGTGTACTCCCGCCAGTAACTGTTCTGGAGAACGATCATTTTCTTGTTTACGACGTGTAAAAAATTATTTACGCACAACAATGACGGAGCAAAGGCTGAACGATCTTGCTTTACTTAACATAGAAGCAGATCTTTTAAGAAAATTGGAGTGCGAAGATCTAATTAATGATTTTGCTGCACTTAAGTGCAGACGAGAATTGTAACTGCCAGATGTTGATTTTTTTTACCAAAGTTATTTTTATTAGCCTTGAAGAGATGCTCAATTTTTTGTTTTAACTTTTTTTAAATATATTTATATAATACCTGATGTTGATTTTCTACCAAAGTTTAATTAATAAGTCTTAAAGAGTTGCTCATTTTTTGTTTTGAGTTCAGTTTTTTTTTATGTTAGATAATACTTTACGTAATTTGTTTTTACCAAAGTTTTAATTTGTATTTTAGGTTTAGTTTTTATATTCGAATATTTACCTTAAGTTGATTTTTATTTAAAAGAGGTGCTGATTTCTTTTATTTGTTTGGAGAGATTGGAGACTAACTATAACTTTTTATCCATGGCTGTATTATGTATGTTAATAATCTCCGATGTTGAGTTTTTACCAAAGTTTTATTAATAAGCTTTGAAGAGATGCTCAATTTTTTATTTTGATTTTTTTTTAAATATATTTATATAATACCTGATGTTGATTTTCTACCAAAGTTTAAATAATAAGTCTTAAAGAGTTGCTCAATTTTAGTTTGAATTCAGTTTTTTTTTTATGTTAGATAATACTTTACTTAATTTTTTTTACCAAAGTTTTAATTTGTATTTTAAGTTTAGTTTTTATATTCGAATATGTACCTTAAGTTAATTTTTATTTAAAAGAGGTGCTGATTTCTTTTATTTGTTTGGAGACTAACTATAACATTTTATCCATGGCTGTATTATGTATGTTAATAATCTCCGATGTTGAGGTTTTACCAAAGTTTTATTAATAAGCCTTGAAGAGATGCTCAATTTTTTATTTTAACTTTTTTTAATATATATAATACCTAATGTTGTTTTTCTACCAAAGTTTAATAATAAATAATAAGTCTTAAAGAGTTGCTCAATTATTAACATATTATTATTATTATTGACTAACTATAACTTTTTATCCTTGACTGTATATGGTATGGTTGGTATGTATGCAGTTTGTTACTTAATAGATTTCACAAAAAATAAAGGTATGTTTTATAATCATTTGCTTTTTTTCTTTTAAAATACAAAATACCTAACTAGTAATTTAGTAATATTTTTTTCTATTGCCCATCCAACAGCCAACATTTTTAGTTGGATTTCGACTTCGACTCTAAAACCCCAACTTCGTCTGTAACCCCAGAAATGTCCAGGAAAAGATAAGCCCATATCTGGCAACCCTAATTGTAACTGTGAAACACGAAACACTTATATATTATTGTATGAGAATAAACCTGAAACTGTTAAATAAATTAAACCTAAAACTGTTTTAAATGTTTTATTCAAATCCTTGAAACCTTAGAAAATATAAAAAAACTAGCAGCTATTAGAGTAAACTAAATTTCTGAATCGATTTCGACAAAAGTTGTCAATAAATAAATTCATTATGTAGTCTATAGTCTATATCAGGGGTCTCTAAACAACGGTCCGCCAATTTCATCAATCCGGCCTGCGACAATTATACAGTAATTGAACTAGCGAATTTAGCAAGCGTATTTTTTTACATTAATTCCACACCGGAGGTCCTGAGGAAAATATTTTCCCTCACGACCTATGTCATCTTAGGTGATGCTGTGTGGAGGGTCTTTTTAAGGAAGGGAAGGATAGGAAGTTCTGGAAAGGAAAAGGTATGAGGGGTGGGTAGGAATCTGGGGGTTAGTGTGTCCAGGAGTGACATACGTATGAATACATCCCTCCAACTGCGGTGCAAGGTGATGGGTCAAAATAGTTCGGCTGGAAAGGTCAAAAGGCCTCCCTCACCCAGTCTCTCTCGATCCGGCCCGCCACGCAGCAACTTTGAATGATAATAGCAGGAAAATTAAAACGGTTTTGACCTTAGGAACTTACTGGAACTTACTGAAAAGTTTGGATACTCCTGGTCAATATGATGGGTACTGAGAAAGGGGCGGCTACATGGCCTGGGGCCTAGGGCGGCCAAGACTGCAAATCCGCCACTGAATGTTCTTCAAAAAGACCTTGAAAAAGAAAACACATCTTTGCGATTCTTTCAAAGACATATAGAAACCATCGCTTCGTTCAGAAAACAAATTTTAATGTTCTCAAAAGTTGTCTCGACAGAGGCTCATTCCTGTGATATCTTGAAAGAAACCATTCCCTTGTTAAACATATTGTGAACTAAATATACAATTTGGCTGTCCTAAGACGGGTATCCTTCCCAGTTGGACAGACAAAGTATCATTTTGTAATGTATTTAATATATATATGTATAAATAAATAAAAAATTTAAAAAATTGGACTGTGAATAATAGATACCTACTGTAATAAAAAAATATGGCGTTTCAATATGACACAACTACGAGAATATGTGGACACTGTACACTGGAAGGAAATCTGTCTCACCTGGATTTCCCGCATTTTTTTTATTTTTTTTTATATGAATACCGCACAAGAGTCCCAACTGCTACCGTCTGGAGCCAGTGAGACTATGGCATCCCCAATTGGGGTATGTTGTGAGGCTGAAGGTAGTGGGGATGGGAAGGAGATAGGGAAGAGGAAGGTAGGGAAGTACCTGACTATTCAGATCTGGTCACCAAATACGGCTAAAGCCATTTCAAGCAACGTTTCAATTTTGAATGGTGGTTACACTAGGGCGATACTGAGGATATCTTCCACTCTGGAACGTGCCGCAAATATACTATCTGTATATTATGTTAAATGAGTAAATTGTGAATAACACAAATTAACCAAATAAAATTTGTTTGCCATGCTGGGATTCGATCCCGCGACCTTCGGATTGCGAGTCAAGAGCCTTACCGCTGGACTACTTCGGCCGTTCTTGTGATATTATTTTGATTATGTATGTCTTACTCCGCTTCTCGGTTAACAGGGAATATTTTTGATTCAAACAGTTAGATTTAGCTTTATTGTCATGAAAAGTGAGTAGTCTCCTCTGATATAAATTATTTATATCAGAGGAGACGCAAAAATATGCAAAAAATATGCATTTTACAATTTAATTTTGTTAAAATTAATACACTTATGCGGTATAAGAACTGCACTACGCCTTATTTTTATTTATATTACAATTCACATACAATAAATGCTGCCAATTACAGAAAAAATATTATTGCCAGGTAAAACAATAATTTATTCGTGTTTGAAGTGAATAATAATAGTATTTATAATAGAAGGAAGAATTAAAAAAATTGCATATACCCGTTAGAGTCGTTAGACAAACCCTGCTTGCCATACAAACCATTCAAAGCCTGGTATGTATATCTTATTGATGGATGATACGCAGCTTGAACCTCAACACAGTAGTACTGGGAATAAATATAAATTGTTAAATGCGCATGCTTACATACATACATACACATATTCACACACACACACACACACACACACACACCCTCACCCTCTCACCCTCTCACACACACCTCTCCCTCAATAATTTACTAATTTAATATAGGTTAAATTTATAATTTGTCACATAAAAACATATAGGTATTATATAACAGCGACATGTCATTGGTATCAATTATTGTATTAATTCTTGTAACTATTTTCTAACATGTAATTATTTATTGTTTGTTTCTGCAAAATAAATCTACTTCTACTACACTATATAAAGAGGTAATATTTGTTTGTTTGTTTGTTTGTGTGTTTGTTTGCATCGAATAGGCTCCGAAACTACTGAACCGATTTGAAAAATTCTTTCGCTGTTGGGAAGCTACACTATCCCTGGGTGACATAGGCTATATTATAATTTAAAAAAAAAAATATGCATCCTTACTAAATAAAACTTCAATAATGTAACCCAGGGTGTAAAAAAATTACCTAAAATATTCTTTAAATCGCGTGTGCTGCGAAAACTATTGATGATAGAATAAAATAATGTACTACGACTTTATAGAACACATAATTATTTACAAAAAAGGTCACGACAGCATATGTCTAACTATTATGGTTATGCCACAATAAGTATTCTTTTATTTTAAACATTTAATTTAAATGTCGCCTCTTGAAAAGGCTCTTTATTTGTATCTTGGTTTTAATCCTTATCAAAATAAATTACTTCATATTTAAGACAGCTTCAATACCTTTATTTAACTTTTTGAATTTTTCAATTCGGATATTTAATTAGAAAGATATCACGAGTTTAAAATTGTTAGTAATAGAAAAAAGTTTCGGCTACGGGCCGGGCGGGAGAGGAGTCAAGAAATGCAGTGCCAGGGGGGTTGGCGGGACGGGGGAGCGGGAGAGCGGTGGTGTGGAAGGTGGAAGTGGAACGCTGGAGGGGAACGCACGGGAAAGGACATGTAAGGAGTAACATTTTATTTATTTGAATATGGCATATATTATAAAAGAAAGTCCAAAAAAACGTGCAGCTCGCAAAAAATCAGAAACGAGTCCCGGTTCGATCAAGGGAGTTATATGGTGTGGTAGATCTCTATCCCCCTAGGGAATAAGGGTATCCGTTTTTACCTACAGGGCCTGCTTTTAAAGATATAAGGGCTAAAAGTTTCGCCCTCTTGAAATTTCTAGAACAGTCTTCCAGAAAGTTCTATAAGGTTCCATAGAGCTGTAGAAAGTTGTGGAAGGAGTGGCGGCGTATGTCGTGGAATGATCAGGAATAGGGAATCGGGAACATCATTGTGCAACATTCCAGAACACTATCTTATTGTCCTGAGCGAAGCCGGGTAACCCAGCTAGTAAATAAATAAAAATAAAATAATTCGAATTATGTACTTTTGTTTTTATGTTGACGATAATTTATTTTATAAGGTTGGTACTTCCGCCCAATGTCATATTTGACTGTCTATTAATTTAAAAAAAAAAAACAGAGTGTGCAATTCACATGCGGTGGAAGTGAAACCTTCAGAAAACTAAAGTAGACAAGAGTAGGGAAGCACCGCACGAAGAGGAGGCCGGAAGGCTACAGCCAGTACCGGATTATCTTTTAGGCAGAGTAGGTAACTGTCTAGGGGCCCCGCATCGGCTGGCGGCCCCGCGCCCCGAGAAAAAATGAAAAAAATGTCAATGGCGAGCAAGTACTTACTGTCAATTAGTGAGCAACTTCGGCACCGATTTTAGAAAAAGTCAGCTTTCAAGATGTTTTAATTTTTTTATTATTAGGAACATTTACAGCTTAATAACATTACAAGCATTAAAGAAAACGACAAATTAGGTTATAACCCAATAACTAATGTTCACATCATGCACAAATAATAAATAAAAGTCAATAATTTAAATAAATCTTTAAACGCAGTTGTATTTTACTTTACTTCTATTCAGCAGCATTACTTATTATCAATGGGGATGTGATTACAGGTGCCGTGTGCGGTTTGTTTTTGCATTTGTTTTGTTTGAGTTTTTTTTTCTTTTATTTCTAATTACATATATGTTTAAAATATAAATGCTGTAGCAGCTTTAGTGTGCACTACCTATCTGCTAGCTAAAATTGTTTGTTTCTCTTCGTACCAAAGTTGTCCGGAAGAGATCACATTAGTGAAAAGACCGCTCATTGTACCGTTTTTTTCACATATTTTTGTTTTTATGTATGTGTCCTTTTATGTGCAATGAAGAGTTATTGTATTGTGTTTTATTCGTTTAATTTTTTTTATTGAATGGGGTGATGGCATTCCTTCGTAATGTACTTAAAAAACAGATTAATTATTATTCGTTTTTAACTGCTAGTAATAATAATAATTATGCAAAATGTTTTCCTTTTTGTAGCAAGTAGACTGTAGAGACAATGATATTCTCACCGGAATCTCCCGTGCTGAGGATTTCATTTACATTCGAATAATACGAAGTAATTAAAGACGAAAAATGTTGCCTGGGTAATGATGGAGGACAGCTTAACCAAAACCAAGGTGATGAGGTTGGGGTTCTCAGAAAAAAAAATCATGTTTTATAATTATACAATATGGAACGAACCGTTTTATTTCAACTTAATGGTATTTCAAAACTCCATATGGAAATAAAATCTAGACAGAGCACACTGTACAAATTTCATAACGTCAGAGCTCACCGTTCGATAGCTTTTGCTGCTTTAGATATTACAAATTTAACTTTTCTGCTCAATAATGTTAGGTAGGTAGAAATGGGTCAAATACTTCGAGGGGAGAAGTATCACTTGCTCCATTTAATATTGAAAGGCAAGATAGAGGGTCGCCGAGGGCCTGGTAGGAAACAAATGTCTTGGCTGCGAAACATACGAGAGTGGACCGGCATTAGAAGTGGGGAGGAGCTATTCCGGGCAGCGCAAGACAGAGAGACCTTTTCAAGAGTAATCGCCAACGTCGGGGGGACCTGATAAGGCACATAAAGAAGAAAAAGGTAGATATAGTTTTAAAATTTCTGTTGCAACAAAAAACGTAAGTAGGTACCTACGTGCCTTAAGAAAGAATACTTGTTAAAATAAAAACAGTTTGAAATTCGAAATACCCACTGAACAAAATAATAAACTATAAACTCTATGAAAAGAAACTGTTATATGAGAGTAAACAGTACGTTTTCACATAGATCTTTTTGTATGACTTTATAACGAACAGAATTATTTGTATTTCTCTATTTTCAAAACTTTAGGTTCATAATGAAATAATCCAAAAGCTCTCCATAAATTATTTTGGTCCGATTTCTGCGTATTTTGGCAATTCCGCACGTCCATATTAATTTAGTTCAAAGTTCTCAGAATCGGAATAATTTCAGCGACATTTCTCCAGCTGTCGTCGCGTTGACGCCAATTTTCGCTAATGAGAAGCTAACGATTGCTCGGAGCTCCGATTGTCCATTAGTAGTTTAACTAATCATTAATAACGTAATATACCTACTTCTTATAAATTATATTCAAAATAGCACAAATAATGGAATAAATGAAATACATGAAATACTTAACAATAATAATAAAGTTAGATTCATTTCAGTTTTTTCTACATCCTTTTGTCGGTAAGTACAGTAGTCCCAGAGAGAGGTCGTATGTGACGTCGTGGTTCTAGTATCTTCTTTCTTTTCCGTTTTCATACGAGACGTGTGACAAGGGAGACTTTTCGCGATGACGTCTCTCTCTCTACATCAGAAATTAAAAATAATATTTTTTTAAGTTTCAACTAAAGAAAGGGCCCTTTTTCTTCCGGCCCTGCCAAAATGCAAAAAGATACTTGTTATTTGCGATATATTATTGTACTCTCTTTGGATGCAAGTAATTTGTAAACATTCTGTTACGTAAAAAGACCGAACGAAACAGGGAAATGCTTCATAAATCAAAGACTCAACGGAGAGTGAATAATCCGAGAAATATAGCAGCAAAAAATCGATAATAGGAAAATAATAGTCACCCCTTGGAAAATACGTTGTCAGGTAGCAAAACTCGATAAAAGAAAATTTTGACAGTGCACTTTTCAATTTCTAACTTCCAGGGGTGGAAGGCAAATTGAACTTTTTTCTCACAATCATGCAACTCCATTAATTATTTTTGATTTTTATTATTTTAAGGGTGTTAGGAATATTTGTAGGTAGGTAGAAAGGTTGGAGAAGGTACTTATTTTGGTAGGCAGATAAATTTCTGGCCTACTCACGGCAAAGAAATTTATGCGTTCAAATTGGAAATGACTGTATTTAACTTACATTGCTATCTCCGAATATTTTTCGATAATTATCATTTCGATAATCAAAATACTAATTTCGGTTGCATGTGCGTCTTACGTAAATCTGGTTGAATGAATTAAAATTTGCTTAGAATTTAAGTATCATTTTAAAAACTGGAACTGAATGTGTGAAGAATTTAGACAAGCGAAAAAGTATCTACCTGCAACCTGCAATTCGAGTGTGCGACGTATTTGTATTGGAGCCGCAAGGTGTCAGGTAGTTGATGACATTGATGTAGTGGCCCTACATTTCATGTATGGGACATGGGACGCATTTGTATTAGGGCCATGACGTGTGGGGGTGCATTCGGCACAAGAATCCCAACTGCTCCCGTCTGGAGCCAGTGAGACTATGGCATCCCCAATTGGGGTATGTTGTGAGGCTGAAGGTAGTGGGGAGAGGAAGGATATAGGGAAGAGGAAGGTGGGAAGTACCTGGCTATTCAGTCTGGTCACCAAACACGGCTAAAGCCATTTCAAGAAACGTTTCAATTCTGAATGGTAGTCTTACACCAGGGCGATACTGAATATCTTCCACTCTGGAACGTGCCGCAAATATACTATATATTATTTTAAATGAGTAAATTGTGAAATAACACAAATTAATCAAATAAAATTTATTTGCCACGTCGGGATTTGATCCCTGAATGCGAGTCAAGAGCCTTACCGCTGGACTACGCCGGTCGTCGTGTCAGTTTCGTGATATGGTTAGGTGAGCTGTAGGTACCTACAGCATGGGGACTTATAATATATATGGGACTTCAAATCAATGGGGCGGGGGGGGCGGCCCGCCCCGGGCCCCCGGTCCTAGGGGGCCCCCAAACGCCTCTAAGTTCCCTTGACCAAATTCTAAACAAGGCTTTAAGGCACCACTGTAAAAAAAAAAGAATTTTTTTATTTCATTTTTTGATTGATGCACTAGTTAAGAATGCTCTCACCAAATTTATTAAAAATATATTCGAAAAATTGCCGGAGACACAACATTTTATGCGAAACTGTTTGAAACAGTTTGTATGTTGAATTATCCTTCGGCAAAACTTTGAATGCGTTTTATTTTTGAATGAATTTTATTTTCGATAAATTGGTAAATTATCACCCTTCATAAGAAAAAAAAATAGAACGGGCACATTTATAAAACAATCCCTACGTAGGGTCATAGTCCGGGCCAGATTAAACATTTCGGGGCCCCCGGACAATGCACGTCTTGGGGCCCCTACCCGATGCGCCTAAGGCCTACACTGCCTTATGGACAATAGGGCCCTGCTAGGGCCGGCTTAATAATGTCGGGGCCCCTAGGCAATGCACGTCTTGGGCCCCTTTACCCTAGGGGCCCCTACCCAATGCGGGTAGGGGCCCCTACTACGTCTTATGGATAATACGGAATATAATGAATTTTATTTTCGATTTTTTATGATAAATTTCATGGCATCGTTCATAAATATAATAAAATGGAAGGGGCCATTTTTAAAACGATCCCTACGTAGGTTCATAGTCAGGGCCGGATTAAACATGTCGGGGCCCCTAGGAAAAGCACGCCTCGGGGCCCTTTTACCTAAGGGGCCCCTGCTCAATGTGGACCTCTAGACAGAGGCCTACACTGCCTCATGGACAATATGGCCCTGCCACGGCCGGCTAAAACACGCCGGGGCCCCTAGGCAATGCACGTCTCGGGGCCCCAGCCCGATCGATGCGGGGCTCCTAGGCAGTGGCCTAAACTGCCTTATGGACAATAGGGCCCTGCCAGGGCCAGCATAAACATGTCGGGGCCCCTAGGCAATGCATGTATTGGGGCCCCCTTACCCTAGCTTTCCCTACCCAATGCGGGGCCCCCTAGCCCCTAGGCAGTTGGCTATTCGTCTTATGGATAATACGGCCCCGGTTGTAGTGACTGGATTTTCGAACAGTTGAAGATTTGGTGCATAGTAAATGCAAATCAGATGTATAGTTTTTCTAATGTGTTGTCAAACAAGGTTTTAAGCCGCGCGCCTCAACCCGAATTTCTACCGATTTCTTTCATATCCCTCTAAAACATTTGAAGTTTTTAAGCTCTTAAAAAATATATATTATTTTGGAAGATAATATCTATACATTCCCCACGCCGAAACGCAAATTATATGAAATTCCCTCGATAGAAAAAAATCGCAAAGAATGCTCCGAAAATTATTATAAACACGTCTGATTCAGTTATTTTACAAGTTAATATGTATGGAAAAATTCACAGTGTTCCTTTAAATGCTATTTTAGATAGCCCCCAAAATTTCCATTTTTTCTCTATTTTAAACGAGTCGTGTTTTATTAAACATTTTCAAAATTTTCGCTTCAATTTTATCGTTTTAAATATTAGCGATTTCTCTCCAAAATTCGTAATTACATATCTCTGCATTTTCTTCTCTTTGAGTGGGGATATGGCGCCTTGAGGCACCAAGACACTGTAAAAAAAAATATTTATATTTTTTAAATTTCATGTTCCGAAGTTAACAATGCTCTCACCAAATATTTTTTTACAGCATTTTATATGAAACCGTTTGAAACTGTGTATAACGTTGTTGAATTATTCTTCAGCAAAACTTTGAATGCGTTTTTCTCGAAACTTTTTTAACACGTTTTTAAACGTGGTTGACAACATATTAAAAAAACTATACATCCGCCTGTATGTATTTTTATTGCATTTGCATTTTCATTTGCATTGAAAAAAAATATTAAATTTCACCAACTCTTCAACTGTTCGAAAATCCATTCAAGTCTATGGCAGCACGAAGGGGAATTTTCATATCTAAAAAAAGAAATATAGCGGACCAGCGAATGTTATATTCGAATTTTTATGGAAAATTTTCGGCGTTCTTAAACAAAAATAGGGGGCCCCAAAATTAGAAACCCGGAGGCCCTTTATAAAAAAATTCTTATGTGGTGCCATAGTGACTAGATTTTCTAACAGTTTAAGACTTGGTGCGTGCAAATCAAATGTTTAGTTTTTCTAAGATGTTGTCAACCAGGTTGAAAAACGTATTTTCGAGAAAAATGCGATGAAAGTTTTTCTGAAGGTTAATTCAACATACAAACGGTTTAAAACTTTCTTGAATTTTTTAGAATTTCATTAAAACATTAGGTGATAGCATTATTAACAAATGCATTTTTTAGAAAATGAAATACAAAAAATTACATTTTTTTACAGTGAGGCCCCACAGGACCAGAGGCCCATGTGAACTGAATAAAAATCTTGCAAAGTTACATAAACTTTTAATACTAGGGAGGGGCCTCATTCAGCTTTGCCGCCCCGGGCCTCTGACGGGCTTAGTCCGCCACTGCTTCAAATACCTCATATACCTAAATGTATTTCTATATATTGTTGTACTACCGTGGCGTTTAGTCCTAAACAATACAATCACGTTTTGGATTTAGGGGTGGTGAGGGTGGGTATGAGTATGAGTGGAGGGAGTGGCTGAGTGGGTGGGGTGAGAAGGGGGGGTGAGAGGGGGGTGAGAGAGGGGTGAGAAAGGGGGGGGGTGAGAGAGGGGTGAGAGGGTAGGTCAGATTTTTTAATTATTATGTGAATACTGCACAAGAGTCCCAATTGCTTCCGACCGTCTGGAATGAGTTAGTGACTCAACAGTCTCAACACTACTCATATAACGGTAATACGAGTACATTTGTATGAGTTGATTGTAGTCACTTCAATTACTACTGTTATGTCGTGTGGGTTAGGTGCATAATAATACTATGAACTTTCCAATATAGTCTAATCTGTGGCTAACGAAACACAACGCCACGCCATTACCCAACCTTTTTAACCAACGCCATCTGGTAAATCAAATCCACACCGCCCAGATGATGCATTTATTTATTTATGTGAAAAAGTACTGTTGTATATTGATAATTATACTTTTAAGGTACTTCACATACAAAGGGGAACAGCAATAATTAATATGCGTATTATAAAAGAGTAGGTATCATTTATTGCTCCCTTACTGGAATCGTACAGAACACAGAATAAACTCTATATCAAAGTCATAGACGTTCTCTTCCCGTGCCCGTCTATGAAGGAGGTAGGGTAGGTATCACAAATTACATTAAATTATTTACGACGCGATATAAGAATGTTTATCAATATTGGCTTCGTCACGGCTGAGTTACATATGCACTACAAATCCATTATATTTATAACTAGCTTTTGCCCCCGGCTTCGCTCGCATATACGCATAACCATGATACTATTCCTTCATTGATTCTTTGTTGGTGTGAATAGGGTCATTGGTAGATTGGTAATAGACCACTTGCATAGATTTCATAATGAATTGGAAAAAATCGTGTGGATAGATTTTTCTACTGAGATAAATGTTACTATATTTTTTTAGAAATTCATAGTTTTTTTTTTTTTTAAATAAATATTGGGTCCTTACATATGAAATTAATTGGCATTTTACCGTACTGGCAACTTTGATCTCAAATATCTTCTCTTTGGTTAGGAATTCTAAATTCAAATTTATACAGCTATTTACTCATGTATTTGTATTTCGAAAATTATAATTCATTTGTTTTTTCCTTGATTTTTTTTTTTCTTTGCGTCACTTAGTTTACAAAATGGAAAACTTCAAAACTTACGAGTAAAAGTTCCACCGTGGCACCAGTGCTGCAAAAACGGCTCGAAGGATTAATGATGTGTATGGCGACGTTGCCGCAAAAGAAAACACAGTGCGTTTTTGGTTCCAACGTTTTCATTCTGGATATTTCGACCAGCAGAACAAGCCCCGTGGACGGCCGGAGACCAAAGTTGATAATGAAGAATTGAAGGCTTTTGTGGAAGCGGATCCATCGCAAACCACGTCCGAGTTAGCTGCAGGCTGCGGTGTTATTGATAAAACTGTTTTAATCCACTTGAAGCAAATTGGGAAGGTGAAAAAGCTTCCCTTACAAAACTCCCATAAGCTCCCATACAAAGTTCCTCCCATACAAAATGCCAATTTCATATGCAATGATTTAATAAATCCGTTTTTTGGGCTCTTGACATCACTACATGAAAATGTCCCGTCTCCAAAATATTCAATTAATTTTGTAAAATTCCACACTAATTTATTTTTTTTATATGGCAACACTTTGATGTCCGGCGAATTTTTCAATTTGTTCACTATTTATTGTTTGTTACCTTGCAAACTTTTTTTTTTTTTTAAATGGAAGTATTTATTAACCAATACATATAATATACAATTAAACAAAATATATATAATATTGGTGGTAACAATACCTTCCTAATTGAAAAATTCTCGTGTTTAGAGAGGGAGTTTGTTTTGATGTTTTGACAGATGTAAAGTACTAAAGGACAGTAATAAAGATGGCGGTGTATAAATTGAACCTCGTATAGATGCTTAGGAGAATCATGGTAATAGTGCTGATTTTAACAAAATCAAATTTTATAATATATTTTATTATAATTGTAATTTACAAGTACAAGTTCATTACATTCGATTTAGTCATATACATATAGACGTTGAACATTTTAATGATTAATGATCAATAAGATGGATCAAGGAAACAAATATTTATGAGATGTAATATTTTTGGTATGCCTCGTTATTCTCCTGTGCCATTCATGTGGAATGCGTCTTTTTTTTAAATGATTTTCGGCTATTTTTTTTTTTTTTTTCACACCCATAAAATTATGCCCCGTCTTTCCGGTTGATGAAAAATTGTCCGATTTTTCGGATTTTAAAGTTTCAAAAAATCGCCAGAGTTTCAAAACTACGATAAAAAAATTTAAAAAATCAGAATGTCTTAGAATATTTGCCTAAACCGGAAAATTTAAAAAAAAAAGTGATGCAAGTGGCCTATAGTAGTTATAATCTTATAGATATTATAAAGGCGAAAGTTTGTATGGATGAGTGTTATTCTTTCACGCAATAAACACCAAATAGAATTTAAAAATTCTTTCACTAATCGAAAGCTACATTATTTGCGAGTAACATAGGCTATATATATTGGTAAGCTCTGGCGTTATGAATAAGCTATAGCGTTATGCAATTATTATACGTTTTCTGTCCCTAACATAATCGAGTTATTGCAAACACGTCAAACAAATTGTTACCTTGGAAACAATGTTTTTTTTTTTTTAATTAGGCAATTCACCCTAAAAATAGTAAAAAAAATGGCGTCATAGTTAATATCTACTTATCTCTAAAAATGTTTATTGTCCGGACGAAAAGCATAGGGTTGCTATGTAATTATTTGACGTGGACTGTCATTTTGTTATTTCTTTAGGTTACTCTGGATTCAAATATGAATAAAATACTAATTCCTACTTGAGACGAAATCATCAGAATAAATAAGGTGAGTAGGTACTTAAAATAAATTTCTATAATTTAAATATTTTCTAAAATAGAATTTTTATTTGCGAAATGTCATTCTCAAATTTTGAAATTTTCTATTAAACAATAATTATTTTTTATTAGACAAAAAAGCAAGAATAATAACAATTATGCCAATAATTATGCCAGTAATTTCCCACTAATACCATGCGAGTGAAACCGCGGGTA
Organism: Limnephilus lunatus; assembly: GCA_917563855.2. Lineage (NCBI taxonomy): Eukaryota > Metazoa > Arthropoda > Insecta > Trichoptera > Limnephilidae > Limnephilus > Limnephilus lunatus. The sequence goes on along the minus strand of OU830602.1, from coordinate 9,239,827 downwards.
ATAGCTAGTAAATGCATAATTAAATCTAAATAAAATAAAACACAACCATCCTTTCCAATTTACATAGATTTTTATTATCTAATGAAGCCAGATACACATTATTAGAATATAAAAAATACTTATACCCAACTGTTATATTAATATGATTTAACAGATTTTACTCTAATTTATTGCATTATACTATATTTAGAGTAATTTATAAAATCATTCTACAGCAGCTTTGCTTTAGTACGTACAAGAGCAACAAAAACATCTTAAATAATGTACTTAATTTATTTTTAAACCCTATTTACAAAAAAAGACAAAATATTAGTCCGATTTACAAAACATACAAATATATTAAATAATAAACCATAAGTCTGTATTGTGTACTGATTAACTATATTATACAAAATAGTACTAAATTTATAGCTAGCGTAGTATTTCTTCTAATATATTTCCTCAGAACAGGGGACTATATTTTATTCCTATAATAATGCTATATTATCACGAACACGCTGCCTTGGCTGCCTTCACAGCTGAAAAAACAACAACAAAATTATTAGTAACATGACACTTCCCACTATCCTCTTTCCAACCTCCTTCCTCTCCCCACATCCTCACAATATATTCCTTGGGATTGCCATGGTCCCATGCCTCTGGAACCGGACAGTAGAAACTCTTGTGCAGTGTTCACATTTAAAAAAATAAACATTATTATCAACCACTGAGCGACTTATTAAAAAAAAATTGATCGATAGACATTTCCGGGTTTTCGGCTGCGGTAATTCCAAAAATCATATCTCCAAATGTTAATTTGGAAAAATATAAACTGCTTACTGTAGTGTGCTATCTTATTTTACCCCCTTTTAACAGCCATTTGAAGCGATACAATCCCCTCCCAATAGTACAAAATGTTTTCACTACGAAAGAAGTAATTTCCGCATGTTTCATAGTGGAAACATTTTGTACTCTCAGGCAAGATCAATTTCACATCGCTTTTAAAAAAAAGGAAAAAATAAGATAAGGACATATTGCCAAATCACCATCGATATTCTTTGAAAAGAACCTTAGCGACATCTTTTGGCTTTCAATAGAAAAGTAACTCCTTATGCATCTTCAATCTGCAGAAGTATAGAGTGGACGTCCGAGACCACGGGATTGCAGGCAGAAAAATTGTCTTAAACAAGTGAGGTTATAAGAGTGAACTCACCTTCTCTCTCCTTCCTTCTGAGCTTCTTCCGCCGCCTATCAATGGTGGCCAGCTCCGCCTTTACGCTGTGGTACGCTTTCCTTAGGTCAATGAGCCGAGAGTTCAGAAGGGCTATGCGTGCTGCGCCGTCCATGCAAGAATCTACAGGAAAAATACACCATTATAAATTTTTTTTAATGCAAATTTGTAATTCCATAAGTCAATACTCCTAATGAACCATCTCCAGTATATAAGCAAGCAAGAGCGCACATATCCCTAGTTTTATGACCCTCCTTAAGAATGGTTCTTCCGCAGAATTGGACTTACCGAAGATATGTAACTACATGCTTATTATAAAACGTGGTTCATTATGTGCCAGCCATTATCAATAACCAAATATCTTCCACAAGATACAAAATACCATTAAGAGTGAATTACCAGCACATGACAACTTCGATTCCGACACTAGCGCTAACACATCAGGGCTCGCGAGCGGGCGTTTTCAGAACTAAATTTCGTTCCGCGGCAATCCGAGTTTTGAGGGTTTTGTTCACGCGAGCTAGGGCTACCCGCTACTATTACTACTTTATATTACTATTCTCGCTTCCAGAATTTTAATTAGTAGTAGTTATTTGTAATTTGTATATCGAAGTGCATAAACATAAATAGATACAAGTGAAATGCGTAAACACAGTAGGTATTAAGTAGATACCTACATGAATAAACAATTTGTTATATTCTTTTTAATATTTTGGTTTTTTGTTTTTTAATTGTATTTTACGGCCATTAGAGTGGAAGATACTCTCAGTATCGCCCTGGTGTAAGACCACCATTAAGAATTGAAACGTTGCTTGAAATGGCTTTAGCCGTGTTTATTGGCCAGATCTGAATAGCCAGGTACTTCCCCACCTTCCTCTTCTCTATATCCTTCCCCTCCCCACTACCTTCAGTCTTACAACATACCCCAAATTGGGGATGCAATTGTCCCACTGGCTCCAGACGAGAGCAGTTGGGACTCTTGTGCGGTATTCATGAAAAAAACGAGTAATATTCAGTAGGATTGTAAAAAATGTCGCATTTTGAAATATTTATTTGTGTGCATAATTAATAATAAGCACTTCAACAAACAGGATTAAAGCGCACAAACCCTTTCTTTCTTTGAGTGGCCTTGCAACGCATGCCGGGTACCCGCTGTGTATAATGTTATATAGTGCAGGCGCTTGCATTATAATTCCCGGGACTTGTGATGGAACCAGTTTAGTTGACCGCGAAGTTACAGTGCCCTTGAAACGCATGCCGGGTACCCGCTGTTTATAATTTATTTATTTATTTATGGACAAATAGTCCATTAACAATATAACAATAACACGAAAAACAAGCGTGCGTAAAGGCCCGACCCGCCGAGCAATCGATCACCGTTCGCATTGATTACCGTTCGCATGTCATTTTTCGTAACAATCACCACTTTTCGTAACCCATTCACCAGTTTACCCCCAAGCGTCGAGCGTGCGTAAAAAAGATTTACCCCAAAAAATATTTTGGAGCTGTTGGGACTCTTGTGCGGTATTCACACAAGAATAATTTAAAATAAAAAAAAATATTCGAAATTATAAAAATTTTTGCATAAAAATATTCAAGGAACATGAAAAATTGCGTTCGGGCAACCCTGTAGATTTAACAAACATGAATCAAGGAATTCGTGTTTATTTCAAATTTCGTTTTCAAATTTCATTTCCAAATATTATTATTCAAAGCGTCGCGAAGACGTGCTCTCCTGGCCGCGTTTGGGCCCGTAATGAAATCTGAAATTTGTGTTTACGGGCTGCGATAAAAATGGTGAAATGCGATGTTCAAAATTATTTAAAATTAAATACTTCCTGAAATTATTTTACGATCAAATTATTTATGATTTGTCAATAACGTCTTAGCAAAATAAGTATGTAAAAAAATCCGAAATATATTTGTTTGTAAGTGCACAAATAAATGCACAAACCGACCAATTTTCGTCAAGAAACACATGTCCGTATATATTTTTTAATAATTTTATTTAAACTAAAATTAAAATTCTGAAAAATACGTTTACCAGATAATGTATTGATTTATTTTACTGCATGATTATATGATTTGAAATGGGTGTTGTATAATAAATGTACTTTTTTGAAAATTGAACAAATCTGCGAACGACCTATGGTATAACCTTATTATTCTAAAAATAAACATTTTTTCTCAAAATCTAAAATATACGTTTACTAGATAAAAGAACAATCTTTTGAAATCCATTTATAGTTTTTTGTGGAAAAGAGTCAATACGTCTAACCACTGATTTAAAAATGACATATTTCTGGTTTCTCTGGTAATACACTCTTAATGAAGAAAAGCACTGTTAACATACCCAATTCCACATAAAAGTTGTATTTAAGCGGGCGGTGCTGCTGTGCGTACTGGGCGGCCAAGGCTCCCGCCGAGGACGGGGGATGCTCCTCACACTCAGAGGCCCGCAGAGAGCGGGGCCTGCGCCCCCGCCGCACGCCCCCGGGCCCCGGACTGCCTGGGGCACTGCCGCGGAGGTTGGAAGCTGGGGACGAAAGATTGAATTAGTGTTGTGCATTATAGGTTGTGAGATTGTATGCGATATCTAAAAATGTTAGTGCTACAAAGAAACTGAATATTTTATCATAAAAGTTGTAGCTTTAGTATTTTTTTCATAACGTGGACAGCAAAATAAAAAGGTTCAGCATTGTAATTTCATAAAGGCCAATAAAACTACAATTCTGAGCCTTGATGAAAGAATACAGGATACTTTTGAGAAATAGTTCCTTAGAAGATCATTCTTGGAGACATACATGAAAAATATGGTTGGTAGAAGAGTTACAACCGTGAAGTAGGTATACAGATACAATATCTAAGGACCAAATCTGCATATGGTAAATATTGACTCATTTCGTTATTACTTTCGCCTACTGAATTGTATTGAAACTAATTTACCTGAGCTGCTTTTTTCAATGTCGTGCATTTTCTTTGATGACGGCATTGTTCTATTTTCTTCCTCCATTGTCTTTACATCATTTGGATTGTCTCCATCAGACATTTGTTGCTCCCTGAAAATAATTAGAAATTAGGACTCACATAAAAGAGACTTGTGATACAGTAAAATAATAAAAACCAGAATTTTTGCAAGTGAATAAGAATTTTACCACTTTTAAGGATGTACGTACAAATTATGTATTAGTATACATTGTTACTATCCAGCTGCGCCCCAGTTTTAAACATCTCTTATCTTATTTATACCATATTATGATACAACCTTAAAACAGTTGTGTTGACTGAGAAATTCCAGACAGAAAAAACTGTGTAAATTTCATGGTGCAAAAGAGCTAACCAGTTTTGTGCTTCTTTAAAGTAAGATATCCAAGATTCAGTTTTGGAAATATGGAAAACGATGGAGTATATTTTGTGAATTTTCAAATATTAACCACAGTTTTGCACTGCTTCAATTCCGAAGAGGCAGATAGAGTATAGCTGATAGATTATAGCTGATAGATTATAGCTGATAGAGTATAGCTGATGGTAGACCTACCGAGGAGACATGTTATCCAGGCTGCTGTCCGGAGTGATGGGTGGAGTATTGTCCAATACCATGTCAGTGGTATTGCTGTTTCCTCCCATGCATTCTCTCTCCCTTTCTCTGTCTCTTTCCCGCTCCCGTTCCCGTTCGTTTCGCATGCCGTCGCGGGAATTCTCTCTATGCGGAATATCTGGAAAACAAAATGAAAAAATATTATAAATAACCACTGAGAGATCCATTGAAACTTCTAGCATAACAGCCATGTTACATGTTATTCTTTGGTGAGCCAAAATGCCTTTTGAATAGGAGCAATCCTTTGTATGTTCCTTTGGACGTTTATTCCTCTGGAACTCTGGACCAACCATACTCAGCCTGCGGCCCGGCAAGCTTTTGTGTGCGGCCCTAAACACTTTATTATCAGGAACATGTTTTAAAAAAAATCTATCATTCTAAATTTCGTATATCTTGAGATTTGTTTCGACTTTGACGCACACGAAAAGCATCATGATCCACATAATCTGGTGTAAGAGTGAGATACGTTTTTTAGATTTTCACGGCCAAAAGTATTTTCATTATTTGTTTTTGTTATGCTGTGTTGCGCTACCTCCTTATTTAGCCAACGTTTGAGTTTTCTACAGCGTTGCAGTGTCCATCATCGGCAGATGTGTAAGAGTGTTGCTATTGCAAACGCTAGATTTATTCCCAAAATACAAATATTTGACACACAAGTACGGGCGAAAATAATTTATAAATAAAAAAGACTTCTAGAAACCACCGCATCAATTATAATACATAAAAACTGGTTAATTTCACTGGTTAGTCAGGTACCTACTTGCAAATTTTAACAGCATTTCTTGCTGTCGTATAAAGTATTGTTGTTCCGTTATAATTTAAATACGCATAATAGCGGGAGTGTCTTCAAAATGCAATTGAATGTCCGACGAAAAGAGAGTGCTTCAAGAGAAATGGGAAGAAGAATATTTCTTTGTTGGGGGGTTTGATGATTTTTTTTCGTCATACCAGTATAGTGTTGCGGCCCGCGTAACTTTACAAATACATGTATGTGGCCCGAAGAGAAAAAAGGTAGGTAGGAAGAGTATCGTTGCTCTGGACAGTAGTGTTTTCTCCTAAACCATTGATTTTAATATTGTTTTCTGAACGCTTCCAACAACAATACGGACTTAAAAAATCTGACAAAAACTGACTTGCCACTCAGTCTCTCCTGTCAAAATTGAAATGAGAATTTTATATAAAAAAATTTCTAACAATATATTAAAAAAATTTTAAACTTTTTTCCACTTTATTTCTGACCGTAACCGATTTCAGCCTATTAAGGTAATCTTCAGACTATATGTTATATTAAGTGATTTTTGTTGTCAAAACTCTAGAATGTACATATCGTATTTCAATTCCATATTATCATGCGTATTATTTTAGGATGCCGAAGGTGTGGTTATATCTCTGACAACCTAACTTCAGAATGAGAATCTTTTAAAACTATCAGAAATGACAAATTAATGTTCCCCTGGACACATTTTTTCGCATTCCTCTGGACACTGCCAGAGGAATCGACAACAATCCATCACGCCCTTCTGAAAAGCAATTATAATTTGATTAAAAAGATATTCAAAAAGCATGCATAACAAAGAAGCACCGAGAAAATAAACTGGAAAGTGATGATGAAGGCTTTTTTAAACGACTTCGAAAAGGAGGAGGTTATCAATTCGACGTTATTTTATTTTTTTTTTTTTTTTTTTTATGTTTGTTATCTGAGAACTTTCGATTGGGTGAACCGATATTGATGATTCTTTTTTATTAGAAAGCTGGTGCTTCCCGTGTGGTCCCATTTTAATTTGGTCCAGTTCTGACAATGGGATCCATGAGAAAACCATCTATGTCTTAAATTTGCAATAAGTATGTGCGCGACAAATGGACGAATAACTCAATATTACGCCAACGGATTTCGATGATTCTTTTTTTGAAATAAAACTTCTTTACGCACGCTCGTCACTAAAAATCGAAAAATAAACAAAAATTTTAACAAAACAAAAAACGACTTCAAAAATGCACTAAAAAGTAAAAAAATTATTTCGTACGATTGTTATTTTTGGAGTCGGTGTCAGCCAAGATCTCCACATCTCACCTATAACTACCTATGTATGTAGTTACCTTGGCTGACACCGACTCCAAAAACAATCGTACAAAATTATTTTTTTACTTTTTAGTGCATTTTTGAAGTCATTTTTTGTTTTGTTAAAATTTTTGTTTTTTGTCAGAATTGTTATGACTTGAACAATGACTCTGACTGATCTGTGAACACCGACGATGCATGCATTTTGTAAACAATTTTTTTTTAAATCTAATTGACTGAAACAGATCTTACCTTTTAAAGAGAGTTGATCCTTGGAGGCCTGCTGATCCGGGCTGATACTGGGCGCCGATGCGAACGGAATCTCCAAATTCCTTGACCTCTGTTTCGAAGAGCTCTTCCCCTCTCCGAGGTTCTCAGGAGCCGGGCTTCCCGGAATAGTCTCCTCACACAGCAGCAGGGATATATTGCTGTCTTCTTCCGGTTGCTTGGTCGGAGGGGGATCTTTAGAAGTGGTGGAGTCGGGTTCCTTGTTGGAAGTTTCCTGTTCCTGAGGGGAGTCAACAGGCGCTGACCAGATGGTGGTCTTTTCGGAAAGTAGTTTTGGAGGGTGGGAAGTACTGTCAGATAGACTGATGCCGCTTTGAGATTCTTCTTCACTCAGCTTGTCGATTATCAACCTGAAAATAAAGCAAGGGTTCAATTAGGACAATGGTTCAAGAGACCAATAAAAATCACACTTCTGTGGAAATTTTATAGGGAGATTTTACTGTAATAATATTCTAGGATTCTAACCTGCGATCAGAGTCATCACTGTCGGATTCCTCGCTCCTCTCATCAGTCTGGTACTCCGGCAACGCCGGTGTGGGTTGGCTGATCTGACTGGACAGCTTCTGTATGGTCTCACACAGCACCTTGTTACTCTTCCCCCCTAGGACCGGCTCCGAGCCGCTCTTCCTCCTCTCCATGCCCTCCCGCTTAGCCGGCAACAGGGGTAGGCAATCTGATTTATTTGGTAGCTCCAGCTTGGCAAACGCCTCGCTAACCGTTGTTGGTGCTGACTCTTTTGGCTTCACATCCAGTCTTGGAGATATCTTTGGTGATATCTTGGGTGATATCTTTGGCGATATCCTTGGTGAGACTTTAGCGAGGTCTTTGTGGCTATGCAAAGGTTCTTGCACTATATCTATCACAATTGTATTCAGTTTGGTTGAGTCCGTAGTAGAAACTAGTTTGGAAGACTCTGTAGAAGTTTGAACAGTTATTGTACTAAGTTTGGCGGCCTGGAATTTGGGCAGGGTGATCTTGGTCAGTTTAGGAGCGTCCCCTTTGGGGGTTTTGACATTTTCCTTGGGAGTTGGGGTGGCGGCACGTTTGGCACTACTTATTGCGCGTAAGACTTTCTCGGCTATGGAAGGACCCTCCTTGTGTATGAGGAAGGCTGGTGGTTCTGGCATTATAACGTCAGTGTATGAAGCGGCCCCCTCTGACTCGCTCTTCAAGTCTAGTTGTGAATCACTATCTTCACTGGATTTAGAAGAAATGGGCTCGATGACCTCTTGTGGTAACATAATTTGTTCATTCTTTTTAATGATGATTGGTGAATTTTCCTTAATTATGACTAAGTTTGTACTTTGAGCTTCCAGTTTGGGCTTGGGAGATTCCACAGCAGGTTCAGGAATTAGTTCTTCTGGTTTTGAGATGGTCTCCTCTTTAGGCAAGACTTTAATTTCTACAACAGGTTTAACTTCCGGTGCCTTGGGGAACAAGATACTGCCAGCCGGGGGGGTAGGTGTGGCGGGAGTTTTAATTAGTAATTCTCCATCGTTACTGTCATCCGACATGGAATGAGCATTGACCCTTTGTATGGCTGCATCGATAGGGTCTTCATCGGAAGATTGTTCACCTTTAAGTACCGGGCTATTGGTGAATTCATCGTCTATATCGCTTCTCAGTTTATTTGTTGCGTCTTTTTTGGAGTAAGTCTCTTGATTTTTGGCCGGAGTGAATCCCTTGAAGAGGAGGAAGGACTTGTCAGGGAACATCTCTTGCTTGTGATAGGTAAAGAGAGGTTCCTGAGAGTCTTCGGCCTCAGATATTAACAGTCTGTCTCCACTATCTTCCCCAGCTAGCTCGCTGAAGAGTGAAAGTGTTTCTCCTTCCTTTTCCACGGAATCTTTACTACTATTATCTACATTGTAATTTTCCGATTCGCACAATTTGTCAAATGCAGAGTCTAAATGTGATTTGGGGTCATTGTCTTCTTCTGCTGCAGGATTAACACTAATATTAACAGGGGTTATAACATTTGAACTAGCTTGAACGGGAGACTTGGAAGAAGCTGGAGTCAAAGAAACAACTTCAGAAGACTGAAGAGTTGGACTCAGCTTCAACTGTGGAAGATCATCAAATATCCTATGAGTGGTTAGTCGTTTTTTCTTTTCTTCTGATTTCCTGGCTTCAAACTCGAAGGGTTCGGGCTCTTTGAACTCGTAAATGTCTTCTGTGACCTTCTCGGGTGTCTTCTCTTGTTTGATGACAATAATGGGCGGCTCTTCTGCGGGGCATTCAGCCTCTATCTCCAGCTTCACTATCTCCGGAGCAGGGGCTTTAATAGTCTTCTCAAAGCCTTTCAATTCCGAGCGAATTTCATTGAGATCAAAGTCCCTTCCTGAAGAAAAAATAATCTCTTTAATTCTTTGGTTTAATATACATAAATGAATACACAATAAAATAAGTGAATCAATTTCGAATAAATTGTATGCCAAATACTGAATATATCCTACCTCTGGGTGTATCACTGTCCTCCTGCTTGAGGCGGGAGCGTTTGACTCGGCTGTGCGTTCCTTCGGCCGTCCTCTTCACCTGGGGACTCCTGCTGACGCGCGTCACCTTGATTGTCTTGTCCTTCTCGGGCTCAGTGAGAGCCTTATCGATGGGGGATGATGACAATGATGCACTGGCAGCTATAATAAATATAGAATCATTCATTACAAGCAAGGGAATGTTTTGCAGTCAAGAGCCATTTGTGCATAGTATCACCAGCAGGCCGCACATAGATCTTCAGGTGAAGGGGGGAGAGGAAGGTATTGTTACATTCTGAACACAAAAGTTTTAACAAGAATGAATCTGTGTATGCTAGTCCCCAGCTTAAATTATGGTTAACGCAGAGCAAGCAAATGTTTTTCCTCTGAATTTTGTGGCATATGGTGTGAAACTAGAATTTAAGACTAAACTCGGAATATAATAGAATAAAAGGTAAGCAAGTAGAATTTTATCTATGAATTCTGAACATAAGACCGGTTTTAAGTTAAGAATGAATCTGCGTACGAGTCCTCAAGTCCACTACCATAAATTAATTATAGTTTTACTCAGAACATGTGAATGGTTTTCCTGCATTGTGCAGCACATTTGTGGTTCGCAATTAGATTTTTATAATTACACATGGAACACGATGATGATATTATATTTACTTAACTATCTTTAAAACCTATCTGACACACCGTGTAAGAAAACCGTTCTTGCTTTCTGAATGATTTTTTTACAGTTTTACTCAGAACACGTGAATGGTTTCCTGCATCGTGCAGCACATTTGTGGTTCGTAACTAGATTTTTATAATTACGCATGGAACACGATTACGACTTTATATTTATTTGACTATCTCAAAAACATATCTGACACACCGTGTAAGAAAACCATTTTTGCATTCTGAATGATTTTTTTTTGCGTTGCAGGCTGAACCGGAAATTTTTGCGGGCCGCACAAAATTGCCTCGCGCACCACATGCCGACCGCAGGCCATAATTTCTCCACCCCTGATTTACAGTCAATTACTATACAAGTCAACAGAATTACGAACTCCAGTGAAAAATATATTACCAACCCAGGGTTGGTCTGTAGGAACCATTGTGACCGTTTAGGGGGTTATAGATCAACAAACATGGTTCGGAATACACAAGTTTTATTGTAAACAAATTATGAGAAATATAAAAAATTATTGTCATTTAAAAAAATTTTAAATCATGCATTGGTAGTTGTTAGTACTGCAAAAGGGTGAAGCCCTATAAATGGTCACCAACACTTTAAGTACAACCAAAAGCTGCCGCAGGATGATAGTGATGATTTCGATTAATTAATGTGAAAGTTTATTAATTCCAATTTGGTTGAAAATGGCGTAGCCCTGACTATCTTCAAGTTTGCTTGAAAAGGCTTTAGCCATCCATGTTTAAATTGTTCAATGGCTTGAAAAATTGACAAATGATTTTGGTTTTAAGAGGGGGAAGGAGTGAGATGAAATGAATTAGCATAAATTTAAACCATTTGAGGGATGAATTTTTGGGGGAAAAAGTGATGAAATTTGTGTAATAATTGTTTCTTACATTTGTCCTTAGGAAGTTTGATTTCATCGGGCATTCCTTTGGGTCCCCTCTGTCCACTTGAGTCTGATTCACACTCACTATCAGAATCAGAATGGTTTGAGGCATCTAGAACAAACAATAAATCAAATATGAAACACGTATCATTTATAAAAGATTAAAAGGATAACACCCAAACAATGTCCACTTGTTTCCAGATTTTGTGCTGCTATCGAGTAAAGAGTAACATATTGTAAACTTGTTTCCGGATTTAAACTGTTATCTGGTACGCAGTGACATATTGTAAAACTTGTTTCCAGATTTTATGCTGTTATCTAATAAGGAGTAATACATTGTAAACTTGTTTCCAGATTTTATGCTGTTATCTAGTAAGGAGTAATACATTGTAAAATTGTTTCCAGACTTAATGATGTTATCTAGTAAGGAGTAATACATTGTAAACTTGTTTTCAGATTTTATGCTGTTATCTAATAAGGAGTAATACATTGTAAACTTGTTTCCAGATTTTATGCTGTTATCTAGTAAGGAGTAATGCATTGTAAAATTGTTTTCAGACTTAATGATGTTATCTAGTAAGGAGTAATACATTGTAAACTTGTTTCCAGATTTTATGCTGTTATCTAATAAGGAGTAATACATTGTAAACTTGTTTTCAGATTTTATGCTGTTATCTAGTAAGGAGTAATAAATACATTGTAAACTTGTTTCCAGATTTTATGCTGTTATCTAGTAAGGAGTAACACATTGTAAAATTGTTTCCAGACTTAATGATGTTATCTAGTAAGGAGTAATACATTGTAAACTTGTTTTCAGATTTTATGCTGTTATCTAATAAGGAGTAATACATTGTAAACTTGTTTCCAGATTTTATGCTGTTATCTAGTAAGGAGTAATACAATGTAAAATTGTTTCCAGACTTAATGATGTTATCTAGTAAGGAGTAATACATTGTAAACTTGTTTCCAGATTTTATGCTGTTATCTAGTAAGGAGTAACACATGGTAAAATTGTTTCCTGATTTTTTTTATATGAATACCGCACAAGAGTCCCAACTGCTCCCGTCAGAAGACAGTGAGACTATGGCATCCCCAATTGGGGTATGTTGTGAGGCTGAAGGTAGTGGGGAGGGGAAGGAGATAGGGAAGAGGAAGGTGGGGAAGTACCTGGCTATTCAAATCTGGTCGCCAAACACGGCTAATGCCATTTCAAGCAATGTTTCAATTCTGAATGGTGGTCTAATGGTAGTCTATGTTTGTACTATTATCTAGTAAGGAGTGACATATTGTATCTAAACATAACTTTCAGATGTACATATACAATTTTATTAATCAACATATATACTCACCTTTAAAGATTTGTATAATATCAAATGAAAAATGTTTAAAAAAAATAAAAACACAAATTTACTCACAGAGAATAACATTTTTATTTTTAAAGCAACATAAGCAAATTACTTAAAATAACATTTAAGAAGGAATGAAATACATCACACAATATTTATAATCGATAAGAAAATGTTTAAAAATATATAATCAAAAAAGGTATATTTGTTCCAGGGAGAGATCGTACGCAAGTCATCGACGATCGTCCTAAAAGCCGTTCATAAAAATCTTCCTTCTCACACGTCATGTATAAAAATAAAAAAGGCAGAAGATACTAGAATGTCGAATGTCTTCATATTCCTAGACATTTCACGAATGTTTGTTTCTTTTGAATTGTAGAACTATTATGGTATTGCCAGTTATAAAAACAAACAAAACAAAAAACTTTATTTCATGAAATGCACATTATCCACTGGATTGATTTTGGTCGAAAAATGGAACACTTTTATTTTTCTGCGATTGATAGTGGTCCAAAAATGGACCACATTTTCCTACCATTCGTAAAAAAATTATTTTAATTATTTAAAACATTTATTTGGCCAGCCATTTATTTTAAAACGAAGCTATTGTAATGCTTTATCTATTATGACCATCGATGTCGCAAATCCGAACTTCGTAGACTATTTTAGAACGAAATTTAAAAATATTTTTTTCCAGCCGAATTTTCGATCAGCTTTTACGGATAAAATTAAGTCCTTTTTGCATAGATATGCACCTTTCACTACCAAGTATACCACAGACAACATAAAGAAATCGAAAATATTCTATGTTGACTCGAAAAAGTATGCCTCACGGCAGTTTCAAGTAAAACACATGCAGGATTCGCGGGATTATAAACTTTACGATTGATAAATGACCATCTTGGAAATCTTGAGCAATCGAGGCAAATTTATTTATTTCGCGTGATCGCTCCAGTGGTTTTGGTAATAAAATTAACACAGGTTGAGGTAGACATTTAAAATTAATTACATAAGTACTTAATTGTTAATAATTTTACTGTAAAAATAATATGAAATTATAAAGTGTAAAAGTACCTGTCCGAGAAAACTAAATTTTAGATATAACACTTTGAATTCAAATATCAAGTAATGAAATTGTAAGGTGACCACCCAATTTTTAATAATGGAATTATTAGAATAATTAAAACAATAATAATAAACCTACAGTGTGTCAAATAAGAGTAGAAAAAAAGGAGGGCGCCACTGTTGATCAAATGGCAATACTAAACACATAATTAACATGGTGTTAAAGTAAACCAGTGTAACCTACATTTTTATAAAAAATTAAAAAGGCATAAAAGTGGAAAAAATATTTTTTTCATTGCAGTATAGATACCCACTGATCTCAAAATTAGAATTGCATGTAGGTATATTATACCTTTGCAATTTTGTGTTAACATAATGAAGAATAACGATACTGTAATAAAATATAAAGCACAGTTTAGAAATTGCTCACATTTATTTAATACTAGCTTAAGTACCTAGCATTGCCTGGGCCTTAGATAATGTCTCTAACTTTAGATCTGAATATGTATATTTAACTCATTCAGATCTAAAAGTAGTGTAACTAAACTCACCATTAGTGATTCTTCCTTCCTATCTATCGTAAAATTCAAATTTATGTTGAATTAAATGAAAGCAAATCGCTTTTTAAAACACTTTTTAATCAAATTTATGTCATGAAGAAAAAATGTTTTTTAAAATGAGGTTTACTGTGTTCTAGACATTCAGTGTCATTTCGCTTTACAAGAATATTTGACAGTTAAATTGGTGTTGCCAGCCTACAAATTTAGTAGTTCCGTTTTGTTATATTTTCTACTCTTATTTGACAGACTCTACCTCTTGTTTTCTCTTTGTGAAAATCTTATATGAACATTTTGTTTGTTACTTGAAAAATGTAACTAATTAAATTGTACTTCGATACAATTTTATGTTTATATGTATTCATAATTATTTCTTTAGATGTACATTTTCAACTGAACAAGTAAATACTATGCATTTATAAATAAACAAAATTTTTGTACTAACTCGCGTTTTTATTCTGATTTCACAAATATATTAATGTATGCAAACAAATAAAATATTATGCATTTGAATCACGGATGTAGGTACTTATTGATACTATATTATTAATATAAATATTAACATTGATCCCCGATGATTGAGCCCTGGGATCCATTTATTGGATAACCAAAACCTCTGCCATAGATCACCCCAAGTGTGATAAGTTCACTACATTTGGTGACTTAGCAGGGGTGCCCGGGTTCATGAGGTATGTCTGGCTCTTGGCGGCGGATGTGTCTGCTCACCAGGTGCATGTCAGGCCGGATCGAGAGAGACTGGTTGAGGGAGTCCCTTTGACTTCTCCAGCTGTACTCTCTCGAAATATCGCCTTGCACCGCAGTGGGAGGGATGGATTCATACGTCCGTCACTCCTGGACACACTGACCCCCAGATTCTTGCCCACCCCTCGTACCCTTTTCCTTCCCAGGACTTTCTCTCCTTCCTTCCCTAAAAAGACCCTCCACACAGCATCCCCAAAGATGACATGTACCCTGAGGGGAATTAATTTCCCCAAGGCCTCCTATGTGAAAATAATATTTAAAAATGTATATATATATTTAAAGGTACCGTTAATTATAGAAGAATGGTCATTGCCACCCATCAATATCATAAGAAGCAATGCTCTATGATGACGTGGATACAACCTCTGCCTGGTTTTACTTTACAAAGATTTTCATTTTTTATAATTTGGCACAAGTACATCATATCTGTTGTGTTATATAAGTTTAACATTTCCTGAACAAATAACAAAGAATTACATACTTAACATAATTCACATATAACAAAATAAAGATCGGGATTACTTTAACTTATTCTTCATTCTTGTTATTTAATTTAACTTATTCTTCAAATACATTAAATAACAAATTCAACCGCACAACACTGGAATGAACCTAGTATGGTGGTACTAAAACAAACAAACAAAAAATCCATAACAAAGTACTAAACTGAATAAAGTTTAAAAAAATTAAATTGTGTAAAAAAATTTCTCATCGAAAGAATAGAGAGCATAACACATGATTATAAAAATTCATCTGTATTTAAAATCACAATGTAAATCAGTAATAACAATATAAACATTTCAAATAAAAAAAAATAATCTTTAAAAAACTAAATATAATATTACACTATTGCACTCATCTATCAATTGTGATGCGTATATAATTTTATAGTCTGTTTATTGCCTTACTTATAAAAAAACACTTCCCAACAGTCAATGCTGTTTTTCTTACACATTGTATAAAAGCCTGTACATTTTATTTTTTGAAATGTTACTAATAAAAACAATGTCATTATTATGTTGGCAACATTGAACTTTGGTAGATCTTTGCATGTGCGGATCAGCCATGTTTTGAAATTGCAATTTTGACAGGAGATATTTTATGCGCAATTCGTTTAATGTTTTTGTACATAATTTCTGTCCTAATGACCAATTCACTATTATATTAGTAATTCAACATAATTATTATTATTTGTGTTATTTTTTGTCAATTTTAATCCTTTAAATAATGTCTTGTTGTTAATTTAATTTTGTTAACAGTTAAAAAAAGGTTATTTCTGAACCATTAATTTTTAATTGACTTTTCCGCGTGAGCTTAATAAAACTCCCATGAAAGTAATGTTCTTTAATAAAATAAATGCCTTATACATGTATAGTAAATATAAATTTGAGAAATCAAATTTAAATTGTGGAAAAATGAATCCAAGATGTCACATTTTTTCAGTTATCCTTGGGGAATAATTGTTACATTTTTTTTTTTTTAATTTTCTGAAATTTTTCGACATTTTAATAGAAAATGTTTGAAAGAAAACTTTTTTTTAAACCTTTTTCATGTTTGATGCTAAAAATACTGCAATTATTAAACACGAAAGTATATTTCAAATACAAAAATCTAAAAGGTAGTTTTATCTAGTTTCTAAAATGTTTTTATGACATCTTCAAAAATAAGAAATACGAGGGTAGGCTGAAAAGTAAAGCACACATGCTTGTACAGCGCAAACAAATTAACCTTCTGAATCGTGCCAAAGGAATGTGGAAGTGACATTCCCCTTCTATATGCATGCATAGGTTTGAGGTCATTGAATTCGTGTATTTTGAGAAGCGAAAGTATCTGTTCTAGTGCTATGTCAACGAAAATTAAACAGTGTGCTGTTATCAAATTTTTAACCTCTAAAAAAGTGACTCCCACTAAGAATCATCGTTTAAATTATGTTTATGGTGACGATGATGTTGATGGGTCTACCGTAAATAGATGGGAAATAAAATTTCATCATTGCGAGCCTGGAAAAGCCATAAATGTTGATAAAATACGCAGTGGGCGTCCAGTCACCGCCACAGACGATAAACATCACAAACTCGTCGATGATTTGATTCAAAATGACTGGCGAATCACTCATAAGGCTATCACAAACCATATTGAAATATCCAAGGAAATCTGTGCCCAATGGGTACCATGCAGTCTCACAAACGAGAATAAACATCCAACTGCAGAGGGTCTGCGAAACCTGAAGTTTGAACCGATTCCACACCCTCCTTACTCTCCCGATCTTGTGCCTTGCGGTTTTTATTTTTCTCCTCTACTCAAGAGAGACCTTAAAGGTACATTACACCTCGGACCAAGAGGTGAAGGCAGTTGTCAAGTCATAGATTTGAGAAAAGTCGGAAGAATTTTTCAGTGACGGAATGAAAAAACTTGCTACACGTTGGGAGAAATATTTTAGCCTTAACGCTGATTATGATGGAAAATAAATATGTACATATATTTATTGTTATTAAGTTTATTTTGTAGAACTCCATTTTAATTTTAATAAAATTATTGAATATATTAAATATATAAAAAAATATATGGATATGATTTTGAAGCTTAAGTATTGCACTTTTTTCCCGATCTTGCTATTTGTTTTTGTTCGAATTCTACAAGCATGTGTGCAGAAATTATAAATAAAATAAGTTTATACAACAGAAAGACTACCCTCTTTGACTATACAGGCAATGTGTATATCTTTCCATGAACAATTTTTTGTCAATTTGTAATTAGTAATTTTTTCACATACACGGTCATTTATCAATTAAATAAAATTTTCACAATGTTTTTTTTTTTTAAGGCTGTAACTAAAGAGTCTTTCATATGCCAGTTCCACATCTCTAAACAATTGTTTTAATAATTAGATAACACAATTTTTTAACATCTGCAGTATCCATATCCTATAGCAAATAGCATTTTTTTAGCACAGATGACATTAGATCCTTTCATATCATCGCAAGTAGTGCTGCCAAGAGATTTATTAATTTTTTCTGTGGTTTAAGAGTGTCTTACCAGCTAATCATTATTCTGATTCCTGCGCCAGCGCTCTCATATCAGAGCTTGTTAGCGGAAGTTTTTGGAAATAGATAACGTTCCGCTGTAAACTGGCTTTTGTGTATCGCGCGGAGCTAGGGCGGCTACATTGCTACGGTATGCTTATATTCTAGCGTCCAGAATTTTAATTAGTAGTAGTTATTTGTAATTTGTATATCGAAGTGCATAAACATAAATAGATACAAGTAAAATGCGTAAACACAGTAGGTATTAAATAGATACCTACATGAATAAACAATGTGTTAAATTCTTTTTAATATTTTGGTTTTTTGTTTTTTAATTTTATTTTACGGCCATTAGAGCGAAAGATATCTCAGTATCGCCCTGGTGTAAGACCACCATTAAGATTTGAAACGTTGCTTGAAATGTCTTTAGCCGTGTTTGGTGACCAGATCTGAATAGCCAGGTACTTCCCCACCTTCCTCTTCCCTATATTTTTACCCTCCCCACTACCTTCAGTCTTACAACATACCCCAATTGGGGATGCCATAGTCCCACTGGCTCCAGACAGAAGCAGTTGGGACTCTTGTGCGGTATACTTATGAAAAAAGTGTAATATTCAGTTGGATTGTAAAAAATGTCTCATTTTGAAATATTTATTCGTATGCACAATTTTTTATTTTATATTTATCTGAATACCGCACAAGAGACTTAAATGCTCCTACTGGAGCCAGTGAGACTATGACGTGACTATGGGGTATATTGCGAGGCTGAAGGTGGTGGGGGAAGAGGAAGGCGAGGAATTACCTGGCTATTCAGATCTGGTCACTAAACAACATTTCAATTCTGAATGGTGGTCTTACACCAGGGCGATACTGAAAGTATCTTTTACTCTAAAACGTGACGCAAATATATTATTTTTAAATTAAATAATTGTGAAATAACCCAAATTAGTCAAATAAAATTTATTTGCCTATGCCGGGATTCGATCCCACTACCTTCAGATTGCTAGTCAAGAGCCTTACCCCTTGACCACGCCGGCCGTCAATAGGTAGTATCAGTAATTTGGAAGGTACATCCACCAACTACATGGAAGGCCGGATCGGGAGAGACCGTTTTTTTTACACTCGCTCGACACACTGCTTATCTCTTCTTTGGGAATGCTGTGTGGAGGGTCGTTTTAGGGAAAGGAAGAAGAGGAAATTCGGAGAAGGAAAGGGATATTAGGGGTGAGTAGAAATCTGGGGGTCAGCGTGTCCAGGAGTGCGGATGTATGAATCCATCCCTCCCACTGCGGTGCAAGGCGATGTTCCGAGAGAGTAAGGCTGGAGAAGTCAAAGGGACTCCCTTAACTTTTCCAGATCCGACCTGCCATGCAGCTGGTGGGCAGACGCATCCGCCGCCAAGACCTAAACAAACCTCACCCCCTTGAACCTAGGCACCCCTGCTAGTCACCAAATGTTATGAACCACTTGGGATGACCTATGGCAGACGTGTTGGTTATCTAATAATTGGTTCCCGGGGCGGTGGTACCCATACCCGATTCTCGTGTTTATTATTTTTCCATCAAAATTATTTATGATTTGTCAATAATGTCTTAGTAAAATAAGTATGTAATAAAATCTGAAATATATTAGTTTGTAAGTGTGCAAATAAATAAACAAACGGACCAATTTTCGTCAAGAAACACATGTACGTATATATTTTTAAATAATTTAATTTATCTATTTATTTACGCAAAAATAGTCTATTAACAATAAAACAATAACACGAATAACAAGCGTGCATAAAGGCACGACCCACCTAGCAATCGATCACCGTTCGCATCGATTACCGTTCGAAGGAAATTTTTCGTAACAATCACCACTTTTCGTAACACATTTACCAGCTTACCCCCCAAGTGTCGAGCGTGCGTAAAGAAGTTTTACTTGAAAATAAATATTTTGGAGCAGTTGGGACTCTTGTGCGGTATTCACATAAAAATAATTTACAATAAAAAAAATTTCAAAATTATAAAAATTTCAATGAACATGAAATTTTGCGTTGGGGCAACCCTATAAATTTTACAAACATGAAATCCTATTTATTTTGCTTCGTTATTCGTTTGAAAATGTTGCGATGTAGAGCGCCGCGAAGACAACCGCCAGTGGCCGCAGTTGCGGTCTGAATGAGCGCTCTCGATTCGTGTTTTCGTTGATAAGAAAAATTGTGAAACGCGAAGCTGTAAATTAATTAATATTAAATACACCCTAAAATTATTTTTCCATTAAAATTATTTATGATTTGTCAATAATGTCTTAGCAAAATAAGTATGTAAAAAAATCTGAAATATATTAGTTAGTAAGTGCGCAAATAAATAAACAAACGGACCAATTTTCGTCAAGAAACACATGTACGTTTATATTTTTTAATAATTTTATTTAAACTTAAATTAAAATTCTGACAAATAATTTTACCAGATAATGTATTGATTTATTTTACTGCATGATTATATGATTTGAAATTGGTGTTGTATAATACATGTACTTTTTTGAAAATATAACAAATCTGCCAACGACCTATGGTATAACCTTATTATACTTAAAATAAACATTTTTTCTCAAAATTTTATCCATACCTTTACTAGATAAAAGAACAATATTTCAAAATCAATTTATAATTTTTTGTGGAAACGAGTCAATAAGTCTAAACACTGATTTAAAAATGACATATTTCTGGTTTCTCTGGTAATGTCCTCTTAACAAGTTTAGGGAAGCACCTACTCTTTTATGATTTTACCACATTGAATTCGGATTTCTTGCCAACACCACAAGATGCTGTCATAATACCTATTTATTTTTACCACCATTTGCCTTTGCTGTGTTATCACAATACATTGCAATGCTCTTATATAATTTTACCACTCTATTTAGACTCCTTGCTGCTATCACGAGTTGTCAATGGTGTCAGGGTGTCAATGGATTACTTTGCACCATCATTAGATATTTTTGTATTTTGTCCCATCATTAGATTTTGCAACAGTATCATTGATCATCAGAGCTCAAAATCTCAATTGATTTACCAGATCCATGATATTTTGGCAAACCGTCGTCGGAACTGATGGAGCTATCAGAAATAACAATAGAATTTTCAACACTATGTGACTTATTTTGTTGTTTGTTATATTTTAGCCAAGTGTCGATCATTTTCACTTTCCTGTTGTTAAGTTTAACCCCACTTTCCTCAATGTTACCATCAGATTTATTAGGGCTAACATGGTCTAAATTTATTGTGGCGTCACTAAATTCATTTGTGCTTTTAAGTGATTTTTGTTCGCTGTTATTTTTTAGGTTACTATTTTTCGATTTTAATGATTTATCTGTGCCATCATGAGATTTTAGCATTGCAAAATCAGAATTCATTGTGCTATCATCAGATTTCAGTACCTCATCAGATTTTACACTGTCACTAAACACATTTTCGCTTTGATGTGAATTTTCTTCACTGTTAGCATATTTTTTTAGGTTATTACTGTTCAATTTTAATTTGTTGACATTACGAGCATCCTTGATTTTATCAGATTTAGAAATGCTATCAATAGCTTTATCTGTGCTTTCACGAGATTTTTGCATTACGAGATCAGAATGCACTGAGTGATCTTTAGGTTTCACTATTGCATCATCAGATTTATCACCGACTCCTTCATGTTCAGAAGATGTATAGATGGAAGGTCCTGGATAACAAGTTGTAAGAGAGTGCACTGAATCTATTTTGCGGTTTTTTGCTGTCCTTAATTGAGCTGACACAACCAGTGAGCTAAATTCGTCTTTTAATCGTGCTTGTTCCGAAGGTGGTAGTCTTTTAATCACCTGGGCCATGCTGAGGTAGAACAATTCGATTTTGTTCTGAGATTTTCGGGCCATGCTGTTGAGTAGTTTTATTCTCAGTTCCAATTGGCGACGAACCATGTTAAACGTGTTCAGCTCATGGTCTTTGTATCTTTTTTTAGGTTTCGTGTCTTCTCCGCTTGAATCGGTTTCTGTAATAACGAAACAAAATGCACATAGCATATAAACTTGGCAAACGAAAACGAAAAATTTTAAAGCAATTTACAGACGGTTATCGATTTAAGATGAAATTAATAACTTTCCACTTTTCACTAGCGGTGTACCCCAAGGATCAAACTTAGGTCCAATTTTGTTACGAGAGTAGATTGTGGTTGTGAGTGAGAGTAGGTTGGGGTTAGTTGAGAATAGGGTGGTTTTACTATACATAATGTATAAATTAAAAAATAAGCCACAAAACATTGAATAGAAAGTCAGGTGATGAAGTTGGGGAAGGATCTTCCTAATACCAATGTATTTAGAAAATTTGATTGGGTATCGTGTATGGGTTCCACCCGGGGGTTGTGAGCTCAAATCTTCAGCCGCGCCCTCCATCCAGAAAGTTCTCCATCACGACACAAGCAACATTTTCCGTTTACTGTGGTGGCAGTAGATTTTCAAATATTATCAGGTTTTTCATAACCAGAAGAAGAGTTTTTCTTTTATTTATTAAAAAAATATACATTATAATATAATGCACCAATATTTTATTTTTATTTCATTTATTCATTTTCAGATAATCAACTTTATCAGTTTGTACTTGTGTACTATATAGCAAAAATAAAACCAATTATTGATTTCCTTCTTGTGACTACCCTCTAAAACATATTAAAAAATTAAAATAATAAAGTTTATGATTATTATTTAAAACAAAAAAAAGCACATTTAAATTATTCTCAGTTAGGGCATCCTGTCTTAAAGTGGTTTAGGTTTTATTTTTAATGTTGTGTTCAATTATTTTTATCCCCTATGCACTTTTGAAGGTCCTTTTTATAATATCTTCTGAGCGCACTTTAAACCTTTTACGTGCAACTTGACTTAATTTTCCTTTGAATGGTGTTAATTCTTTAAAAGATACCGTACATGTGTATTAAAAAACATTCTGACACTTAGAAATAATTATATTAATTTGAAACACAGAAGAAAATGCGACAAGTAGGGATAAGGGGAATATACACTTATGTATAGGGAACTAACAAGCACACAAAAAAAATGGTATAAGCGAAAGAGCAGGCTCCCTCTATCCGGTAAAAGTAAAAACATATTGCAAAATTTTGCCACCACCAAAATATTTTTTTTATTTGTAAACTTACTTTCTTGTCAAACAGAGATCATAAATAGTTTTGTTCTTCAGTACTGAAAATTTTTCGCTGGCTTTATATCATTTAAGCTGGCACCACCCCCCTTTTGGATATTAAAGGGTGGTCTGCAATGCATTCATCTAAGTTATCCTAATTTCTGCACCACATCATCTACTTCTTCTTGTGCCCTGTCTGTTCAACGGACGTTGGCTATCATGTTAGCTATGCCAACTTTGTTTACTGCGGCCCGGAACAGCTCTACAGTGGACTGGCCAAACCACTGTCCACATCACACATATGTAGGGGAAGATTGGCACCATTCATACACGGGGAAGCTTCATACAGTCACTCCTACAGCTTGTTAGAACAGCGTATTTATTTAGCTTTTCGTGTGTGGGTAGGCGCGGGCGACCGTCAGTTGTCCACGAATTTAGCCGCCATTGCGGCCGCTGCGAGCGTCACGACAGGGCGTAATGTGTTTTCGCATGCTCAAAGTAAATATTTTGTCGACGTTGTTGGATGTTTCGTGCTTTAGTGAACCCTCAAATTCTATAGGATTATTGCTCAATGGTAAGCGACTACAATCAAGATAATAATAATGTATCTATTTTGTAGATTTTTCTGCATGATTTATCTGTCGGTAAAAATCTGTTATTTTTGACCTTCGGGGCACATTCGTACACCTTTTCCAGGGGCACATTCGTATTAACGAATTTCTTTTCATTTAAAAAAATTTGAAAAAATGGTCCGGAATTATAAGAAATAGGTGCAACAATATGCACAATAACAAGGTGCATAATAATAAATTAAGAAAATATGTCTGCGGCAATAAAAGATGCTTTGAAAGGAAAATTATCTTACAGAAAGAGAGTTCTGGAGAGTCGGGTAAAGAAAATAAAAGATAAACCTGATGATGACGGCACGATCCGCAGTACATATCAATCTAAATACACAAGTTACCAAGTGTTTTCTACTGAAGAAGAGTCACAATGAATGTTCCCCTGCCCATGTACGAATGTACCCCATGAGTGGGGTAGATTCGGACAATTGTCGGCTTTTGTTAAAATTCAATCCATTAATTTAATTTAAGTTAATATATAATTTTCATTTCAAAGCATATTGACTACAAACTTTTTTAATAAGGAGCGGAACGAATGCTATCATGTTATAATAACTGATTGAGCAATCTATCTTTAATTATCAATTTTTGAAAAATCAAAGTCTAAAAAGTGTATGAATGGTGCCAATCTTCCCCTAAATGTACAATATTAGATCGGGAGTTGTGATCGATCAGTTGTGATTGTCAATTTTCAAAAACACCTTTTATCTGTGGTAAATGACTGTGGGGCATTGATAAATAAATAAACCCCCCCTTCTGTCCCTACAGCAAACAATTCAATTGTATCATCCGGAAACCTGACTGGCACAAAAAGCATAATACATACATACACATCAATCAATATCAACCACTAAGAACTTTCTATATTCCTTTCCAAAAGAACCAACCTCTCCCAACATCTTGTGTGAATGTGTCGACATTCACTGTAGTGGCGAGATTCCGTACTTTACTAAATTTCTTGATTCAATATAATTATTATATTATTTAATAATTTATTTCTTGTTTTATTATTGTTGGTGTTGTTTAACCTTTAGACGCCCAGTGGTACAGGATCGCGGATTCGCGTTGTTCAATGCCCAACGGTCCCGTATGGGACCAGTGATTGTGGTGCGAATATTTCACAAAAAATGCTTGGGCGTTGGGTAACCTTTATTGCAGCACCACACAAGCGCTTTAACATGGTTATTTTTTTGTAATTTTGTTATGTCTGTTATAAATAAAATAAAACATAATTATATGAAAGGCACAAAAAGAACAATAAAAATAATCATTGGGGCCGCTTCTCAAAACATTTATATTTATAACTAAATAATTAGAAGATAAGATAATAATAACTAAATAAGGATGATAAAGGGCTCTACAATGTACAGTTTTGTGATACGGATCTATATTAATCTTCGAGCATTAACACGGCAAATTTCAAATTTACAACTGCCTAACTATAGTCCCAATAGTCAAATTTAAAAAAAAAGTGGCATGCTGTCGATTAACGCAATTAATATTGGAATAAAGAAAAGACACACGATCAATATCAACACGATAAAAGTTTTTATCAACCGATTTTAGGCGACAATCACGAGCATGGCGCTGGATCACTAACATTTGACAGTTCACAACTATGAACTTGACGCTCCCTGTCTAAATTTTGCAGCAAAAATTTGGTGCAGAAATCAACATTTACAGGCTACTTTAAACGAACCTCGACGGATCTTGACTTGGAGAAACAGAGTTTCGATAGTTAATAATGATAACGGCTAACGTCTATTGGTAAAAAACAATTAGCAAATGTTTTAATAATTAATAAAATCTGTTTTTTGATAAGTTTACCCAACAGATAAAATGCATTCGATTATCTTGTGCATTGAGCGCTAAGTATTGTGGAACCCACCCTGATAAGAGTGCCAATAAAGGAAAAGAAATCATGATTTATTTTTTGGGTATTACGCCGTGTTGCAATACTTCCTTCTTTAGCCAACGTTTTGGGCAGCGTTACAGTATCCATCATCTGTCGAACATCTGTCCACCATCTGTCCACGATGACCGACAAGTTGGCTAAAGAAGGAGGTAGCACTACACAGCACAATACCCATCAAAAATAAATCATGATAATTCGTTTGGCCGCGAAATCTCAAATCATATTCGAAAAGAAATCACGATGTATAAATTTTATTGTGATTGAGCGAACAACAATAAAATTGTAGATTAAAGAAAATTTTGACTCCTACATGTTTTAATTAGAAGTTTACTTAACAAAAGCAAGATAAAGGCAGACAACGACACAGAAGTGCGCGATTCCAGTTGACACATTTAAACTGATGTACAAATACAGTGAAACTCTCTTATAAGATATTTCCAAAAGACCGGAAAAAAATGTTGTATGTGGAACACTTATTAATTGGTATAAATTAGGCCATGATCAAGCCATGAAAAATAAAACATAAGCATGAAAACTTCCTATGAGAGAACCTTATAAGTGGTTTTCACTTGAATAAAAATTGAATAAAAAATTAAAAGATGATAATGAAGGCATAAATCTAATAATAAAAATAAAAACAAGACATTGAAAACAGGAATAAATAAATAAAAATGATGATGTGACATAACAGGGGTTGTGAAAGGATTGATGATGCGCTTACCTGTGGTAGGTTGATTGGATGCGGTGGTGTTGTTAGAGCTGCTCCGGTTCCTCGTGTGCGGCTTGGAGGGGGTGGGGGTGGAGGGGGCAGCGGAGGGTGGATGTGCCCCACGGGACTTCTTGGCCCCGGGGCTCTCGGGGGGCCCGGTGCCAGTGTTGGGGGTGTTGCGCCGGCCCTGGAGAAAACAAAATTCATCAGTTGAGTCAACTAAACTCCTAACTAAAGTGACAATGTTTAAAAAAAAAACTGAAAAGAAAATGGACAGATTAGTAGTGGAGTGGAGAAGTGCATCGGGTTCCCTTTCCCAGACGTCGAGAGTTCAATTGCTCTGTTATTGCACAAGCAATATTTTCCATGTAGTAGGAGATTTTCAAATATTGTCAGAATATATATAACCTGGGAATGTTTGTTTCTTTTTAAAAAGAATTCATTCAATTACGCATCTTAAAATCAACAAAATAATACATAATTAATTACCTTATCCTTGTTCTTATTCTTCTGTGACAAGTTGTCGGCTATCCTGGACGGCTTGATCCACTCGTCATACCTGGTGTTCCACCCGGTGTAGTGGACCCGCAGAACCACCTCCTGGCCCTTACCGTCCACCTCGATGACCTTCGCCTCGTAGGTGACCTTCGACTCGGACTGGGCCGGCCCGTAAAACACCTTCAGCTTGTCACCGACCACGGCCGATATCAGAGTGGTGGTTTCAGATGTTCTGGAAAGAACAATTTTTTGTTTAAGTACATATGAATTACTTCTTCTTTTCAACGGACGTTGGCTATTATGTTGGCTGTGCCGACTTTGTTTACTGGGGCCCGGAACACCTCTACAGTAGACTGGCCAAACCACTGTCTCAGGTTTTTCAGCCACGATGTTCTCCTTCTTCCAGGGCCCCGTCTTCCGGCAATCTTTCCCTGCATTATGAGATGCAAGATCTAGTACTTCTCTGGATGTCTCATCACATGTCCTAGATATTTAAATTGTTCTAGATATCTGAATTACTGTTCTACGTACACTAAAGACTGTTGTGTTCACTTAATTAAATTAAGATCACTCTTTAACCTAACTGTGCAGAGCCAGCGACAAGCCATTTGACTGCCGGTGAGCGCTCATTGAAATAACCAGAATCTGTGAGTGAGTGGTTAAGGGAAGGAGATGAGGAAGGAAAGGTTGGGAAGTATCTGTCTAATCAGATCCGGTCCCTCAACATAACTAAAACCATTTCAAGACACGTTTTGATTCTGAATGGTGGTCTTGCAAATAGCCATATTTAGAGACATGGATAGCTAGATACTTTGTAACCTTCCTCTTTCCCATATTCTTATTCTTCTTCCCACTCCCTTCAGCCTCACAATATACCCCAATTGGGGATTCCAAAGATTCTATAGACGCACTGTCTGTGGACAGTTAAGAGCAGCGGGATGTGGGGGACAGTGCGGGGGACAGATTGGAGAAATGGTGGTTCCTAATTGCAAATAATTCCGGAGCCAGTGTGGATTTGGTGCTCATTGATTGCAGACCCGAACACAACACAACACATTTATTTCTAGTCGGGTCTAGAAATGTAAACAATAATACCACGTTATGTCATGCTATTATTGTTTACATTTCTATTTTTAACCTCACTAGGACTAGTCTACCTTGAGGTTAATAATTTCATAAATTAATAAAAATAATGTACATATTGAAAGTTACATTAATGTTTCGTACAAATAATGGGTACCTTGTGACTGAAATTGCCAGCAGTGCATTTCAAATTCATTCAATCCACTAAATTACTTTTGTACCATAATTGAATAAATAATACTTCTCCATCAGCATTTGCAAAATCATCTCGAGAGTAAAAATCGCTGAAAATACAAAATTAAATAAATACCGGTCGGTGGTTGAGTGGGCATAACGCTTGGGTCCACCCGAGCGTCGTGTGTGCTGGCTAAGTCCTCCATCACAACACAAGCAACATTTTCGGCTTTCTGTGGTGGTAGTAGGAGATTTTCAAACATTGTTGGGTTATTCGTAACCCGGGAATGTTTGTCTTTCTTTTTAAAAAATTAAAAAATTAAAATTAAAATAAAATAATTTTTTTTATATATTGGCTTACTCTGTGATCTTTCTCTTCCTCGGCTTCTTGGGATGGTTCTGCATATTGGAAGAGGAACCGGGTGTGGAGGGCGGTGTGTCATTGGGTGTGTTTCTCCGCGACGGAGTCTTGCCATTCTTGCTACCGCGGCTGCTGCTGTCACTGTCGTTCCGGTCGCTCGAGGAGGCGTTGGTCGCACTGACGGTGCCAGCTTTCCTGGCCGACGGAGGCTCCTTGGCGGAGCTGGATGAGTCGGGGCACGGCTTCTTGGTGGCCGTCGAGGAGTCGGAGGACGAGGACTTGCACCGAGCCTCAGCTGGGGATAAAACATAAATAAAATATGTAATAACCTTACAAAATGAAGAAATCACAAATACCATATAAAATAATGACAAATATGTACCAGATATGCCAGCAGTAAATTATTTAATGTTCCTAAAGACAGTATTTTTTTTGATCTCTTCACATTTCTACGGGGCAGTTGCGAATTTAAAGATTTGTGTGGTGGTTAAAAAGTCAGTTTAACAACGGTTACAATGTTCCCATTATTATTATATTAAAGATGGCCTAGAACACCCTCCTCGTGTTCTAGTACTCAACGTTGAAAAGTTGTTATTGAGGCACACAGACATATTTTCAGAAAATAATGATATTTACAGCAAATTACTTCAAATTGTATATTTTCGGTTAAGAGTGACAAATTAACATTTAATATTAAAAAAATAAGGAGACAACGTTTTCTGTGAGCGGACCCTCTATTGGTTTCTTTAGGGCTTTAAAAAAATATATAAAAGAGTTGTTGGTAGTACCTCTGCGGGTGTTACCTTTCATTGGCACGGGCGAATCCTTGGCGCCGCACTTGGGCACAGAGCTCCTGCGATGCCCCATCTTCTTAGCGGATCCCTTATCACCCCGCTTGCCGTCCATTAGCCCCGAGGAGCTCTTGAACAGCTTGGACTTGGACGAGGTGTCACCCACCTTGGGCTTCTCCGCTGCCGGCTTTTCTGATGCCGCGGGTGAATCTGCCTTTTCAATCTTGCTGGAACTGAGAAGATTAGTTCAGGGAATCAGTAAAATCAGCTAATGTAGAAAGGAGTTCATTACAGTGAAACCCTCTTAAGAAGTTTTGTTTTTTCAGTCCCTCGTCACAAAATTGGCCTAATTTTTCCCATATATAAGGTTTTCCTGCTTAAGAAGTTTTTTTTTCTGGTCCCTAGGAAAACTTCTTAAGAGGGTTTCACTGTAAATACTTACATTGTATCATCATAAGCAGTCAAATAAATAACATAGCAAAGCGGTAAGCTCCAGATGTGGTGGGATGGAAAACAGGGTTGGCCTTGTTTATGTTTAGTGATCAAATCAGATCGAATAGCCATCCATGTACATATTTCTAAACCATCTTCTTCTCCCCACATCCTCGTGCCTCACAAAATTACCAAAATAAGAGATAACATAGGTCACTGACTACGGGCAGTCGGGACTGTTGTGTGGTAATTATATAAAAATAAATATTCCGAGTTGAAATCAACTTACTTGGATAAAGGTACTAATGGCTGATTATCTCCACTGTCTTCTTCATCACTGCTGTTGACCATATCCAACTTCATTTTTGCCTCCTTTTGTTGCTTAGCTTTAGCTTCCTTTAGTTTCTCCTTTTCCTTCTCTTTAGCTTCCTTCTCTCTGGCTTCGTCTTCTTTAGCTTTCTTCTCTTTTAATTCTTTGGCTTTTGCTTCCTTTGCCTCTTTGGCTTTAGCCTCTTTTTCTCTTTCTTTTTCCCTTTCCTTCTCTTTTAATTTAGCTTCTTTTTCTCGGGCTTCTAATTCCTTCAGTGCTTTGGCTGCTTCTTTCTCTTTTAGCTCTGCCTCCCTTTCTCTTTCTCTCTGTTCTTTTTCTTGTTGTTCCTTTTCTTTGGCTTCTCTCTCTTTTAATTCTTTCAATTCTTTAGCTTCTTTTTCTTTAGCCTCTCTTTCTAACTCTTTTTCACGCTCCTTTTCTTTTTCTTTGGCAGCTTTCAAAGCAGCCGCCTTGGCTGCAGCAATTTCGGATGCCTTATCCTGCAAAATATTAAAGGTAAATGAAAACCTGTCCAATAATTAGATGAAGTTTTAAGTTCCTATACAAAAGCAAGTTAACTTGGTTTACTAACCTCACTGGTACTAGAATGGGCAGGACTGGAAGCAGAATGCTGTATCTTGTCTCTGTCGCGAATGAGACTGCGCCCCGTAGAGCGTCCACCCCTGGGGTGAGCCACCAGGGTGACACCGAGCTTCCGGTAGAACTCTTCAAAGCTGTGCAGGAACCTAGGTGGACAGATACCAGTTGCAGTTAAAATAGAGACTCATCTAACCATTAAGTTTTCTAAAATGGTATGCGGATGTAAAATTTTACATGAACTAGTCCACATTGCTAAACTTTAAGCTTGTTTATCTCAGTTGGACATTTTTGAACTGATGCCATTTCTCTACTAACTTAAACATACAGTGAAACCCGAATTTAAGTCCTCAGATTTAACGTTTTCCCGCCAATTACGTGTAATTATTTCGGTCCCGATATATTTTATTACATTTATACCCCCTTTTTACGTTTTTGTTCCCGCAATTTACGTCGAAAATATTCAAAATATGTGAGTTACGCGCGCTTGACACGGCCGAGCAGTGATTGGTCGGCAAACTGCGCGAAACGTGGTGATTGGCCGACATCTTTCCATTTTTAGCCGGCCGTGATTGGTCGGCGTACTGCTCGCAACGCGGCGATTGGCCGACATCTTTCAACTTTAGCCATGTGTAAAATGCTACAGCATCTGTCAGTTTGTTTATTTACGCATCTGTCGTTTGGTTTTGACTTGATTTGTGATTTGAGACGCTTTTTTCCGACATTATTCGTGATAATCGTTTACACACAGTTTTTACGTTTCTTGTTTTGTTTTCGTTAAGTTAATTACGTTCGTAATGTCTCAACAAAGAAAAACTGTCAGTTCAGTGCGAGAAAAGGAACATTCTCGAAAAAGTTGATAAAACATGTTGGTTAGTTTTAAATTGAATCGGTTTACACTAGAATGTCGTATTTTTACAAATTTACTTCGTATATATGAATTTAAATGGCCGGCTGCGGCGGAAATCGGCTGCAAAAATTCGATTTACGAGGAAATTTATCATATTTTTACAAATCAGCTGCGAAAATTTGATTTTCGCGGACATTATGCGGAATTTTTACAAATTTATTTCAAAGAGGTATCTAAATTTAGAGTCGGCCGCGAAATTTCGATTTATGCGGAAATATATCGTATTTCGACGAATTTACTTAGAATATCTATACCCCCAGTATTGAAGAAAAGATCATTTTATTTTTTATTAAAAAAATCACATAGATTAGTTTGTTACACTTTTTTGTTCTAATTCTTTTTCAATCATGAATACACATTTAAAAGTTTTGTCTTGAAAGCAAACAATGCTGGAAAAATAGATTTTAAGACCCTCGATGTACTTTATTACTTCTTCTTTTGTTGGAATAACATTTTTCTCTTCATATTCATGATTATATTAATAAAAAATAAAATTTAAAGGGTTCTTTTCTTCAATTCACCAATATACATGATTAAATAAATAAAAAACAAAATTTAAAATGTTCTTTTCTTCAATACCCCCCATTTACATTTTCCCTCGGTTTAGGTTTTTTTTTTTCGGTCCCTTAAAAAACGTAAAATAGGGGTTTTACTGTACATATTAAAAATGAATCACATACTTTTTATATGCTTGCTTGCAGAGGTTTGTCACACTGTTGGTTGCCGGTTGGAATCCTA
The DNA here is from genome assembly GCA_917563855.2 of Limnephilus lunatus. Taxonomy (NCBI): domain Eukaryota; kingdom Metazoa; phylum Arthropoda; class Insecta; order Trichoptera; family Limnephilidae; genus Limnephilus; species Limnephilus lunatus. The sequence continues at coordinate 9,207,581 of OU830602.1, read as the reverse complement.
AACGATTGGCAATTCCCTTCCATTGATTCTGGTTGGTCACCCTGTTATAACCGCCTAACTTTTGTACAACCTAAAAATAAAACAAATTGTACAATGATACACTAAATAATGTTTGTTTCTTAAAAAAAGCGTATTCAATTATCGATGGTTGGTTAACTCACATTGAATAGTCTGTAGAGGTCTATGTCTTTATTGGCAATGGTCGGCTGACGGTTGAGAGGAGTGCCGCGATCATCCATAAACTTGTAAAGCTGGGCCACGAAATGGTCTTTCTCTTCTCTTGGTTCATCATCAGAACTCTGGAGGAAAAATAAAATGTGATTTCTTCATAATCCCAACATTGTACATAAATGGATCCTCTTCTAGATTTCGCAAGTTCTTTTCAACCCTCTTACTTAGGAAGTATTCTTTCTTACTACTTATTCTTTGTTTTTCTACCCAATAATGAACACCATTGTATTATGTATATGCGCAACAAAAATAATAATAAAAATATTTGGATGATTTGTAGTTTTCTTTTAAAAGAAATCATCTCAAGGGTGCTGATAAATAATATAACCTAATAATAGAACAAACTAATTCCTTTTTGATACTCACCTGGTACTCCTTACTATCGCTTGTTTCTCTGATTTCTTATATTAAAGGAGTTTTTTTTTACATTAGCACCACACAGAAGGCCCTGAGGAAAATAATTCCCCTCAGGCGATGTTCCAAGAGTGCCGCTGGTGAGGTCAAAAGTTCTCCCTCAACCAGTCTCTCCAGATCCGGCCTGCCATGCAGTTGGTGGGCAGATACATCCGCTGCCAAGATCCGCACAAACTTCACCCCACAAACATATCGAACCACTTGGGGTGACCTATGGCAGAGGTGTTTGTTATCCAATTCCCGGGGTGGCGGTACCCATACCGCCTCCCAATTTGAGAGACTGGTTGGATGGAAAAATCCCTCATGACTGCAGCCCCGAACAATGTAATAGCTTTCTCAATATTTCAAAGCCATCAGGAATATCTCTAGATAAGTGCCAAGAATGCACCCCCCTAGTTATTAAAACGGTGTAAATATTACGAAGCGTAAAGCCAGAATAGTGACTTATTACCGCGGTGTAGGTATAGTTAAACCGGCTGTTTACCAATGCTGAACGGGTGTGTAAGCATCTAATAAATAAGATGGTATGGGTAATGTTTGGTATTATTCATATTCAAACTCTCTATTAGTTCAGTGGAGGTACTTCTCAATAACAATAGGTTCTTGTAAGAGTTTACATATTTACAATAATTATACTGAAATTCACACGACCTAACTATACTAGCAACTAGTTGAATCTGAGCGGTAACCACTCTCGACGGCCACCGATTACCCGGGCACCCCTGTCCGCAAGCGAAAGAAGCACTTTCCAAACTGGCATCTGTCGGCATCCGATAGAAGCTCTATGAATAAATTACAGTATGGATATAACTTACATCATCAGAATCCCCATCATCGGACTGCGAGTGCATGTCCTGGCCAAAGAGGATGTCGCGGTCCCAGTGCGGGGGCAGAACCCCCTTGTCCAGGTACTGTACTGCCGCCTCCACTCCGCCCCACTCCGCATTGTTGCTATTTCGCCGGAACTCTTTCGCCTCTTTCTTGGGGACTGTGTAGCTGAAAAATGCATTGGATTTTAGAATAAGATATTCGTTACCGGAGCTTCAAAATTTTTGCTTCTGTAATATTTATTACTTGACTTATCAAGCTGATTTAATTATTTTTAATTTTTAATTCTAATAAAACACTGTATTAATGAATTTTACAGTGTAATTTTTTTAAAATCATTTTTTCACATTATTAATAATTTTTAAATCATTGTTTTTACATAAAAATTATTTAAAAATGCGTTTTCATCCTGCAACAAAATATCCCTGACAAAATATCCTACAGACAAAACATCCCCCAACAAAATATCTACTAAAACCTAACCTCTGACCTAACAAAAAAATTGGATAAAAATAATACAGACATCCTGATTATTGTTAGGTTAGGTTAGGTTTTAGTAGATATATGTTGTTGAAGAATGTTTTGTCCGTAGGATATTTTGTCAGGGATATTTTGTTGCGGGATGAAAACCGTTACCGTATTGTAAGGTACTTGTACGGTAAATAAACTATTGTTGAAAGATAAAAACATTTTAAAAATGCATCATATGCTCTAATATATTCGTCACCAAAATCTTTCTTTTTAAACAAATGTCACTAGATCGAATAATTAACACGAGTTAAAAATCTCTTCTTCTCTGTCATTGGTAGGATTTTAACAAGTGATTACGAATATATTTGGGTACAAAAAGTGGATATCATTTAGTCATCCGATGATATTTTTTTCTATTAGAAACAAAAATATTTATCAAATCACAAGTCGCCACTGATCACACTCCTACACGCCGCGACCGGATCAAGTATGCGCACTGTTTCATGTGTTACCGTGCTGCTGGAACGAGACCTTGTACTTATCATGTGACCCACTCGGCTATATCCTTGTTGCGATGTGTGATGGAAAAATATTTTTAATTACTTCTTCAATCTTTGCAAATTCAATTTATGGCGTCATTTTAATTGAATGAAAACAAATCACTTTGTAAAACACCGCTCATTTAGTCAAAATTATTAACGTGTTTCAAAACCAGTTGTTTCTTCATCAGAATAAAATAAAAAATTAAATTAAGAGGGAACCGGGCGGCGTTTTTCCATACTGGATTTTGACCCTAAAGCAAATATTTTTTCATATAATATAGATATCGACCACTAGCATGTCAGTACATTTTGCTTTTTTTGGTAAGTTACTTCTTATAGGAGTTAGGACTCTCCAAAAATCATTAAAGTTGCCTGGTTTAAACGCTGTCAAAAGACATTCAGTATACAAACTAAACACTGTATTCATAAAAAAAAGCAAAATGTGCAAATATAGAATAGTTTTTTCTTATGTAATTGGTAAAATATTACAGTGCTACACGTAAAAATTGGCTGTGGCGTAATCATGAACTAACGCTATTTTTTTTATACTTTAATCTGGCAACCACACCTATTATCACAAAAATTAGATAGAACCTCAGAACTCTTAATAAAGTGTACAGCGCCCTTGAGGTGATTTTTCACAAAAATGGCGCTATACAAATTATCCAATTATCAAACAGTATTAATAGCTTATCGTCTGTGTGGTTGAATTCCAGAACCCGACTTCCATTGCATGTCCGAAGTCACGCCTTATACGCCGTGCCACAAATAACATTTGTGTATGTGGAGTTTCACACAAAGCTACTGTTGTAGTTTGGTTTTAAGTTCAAGAATTTGTCACGAGATGTCACTACTTCCGTCAACAATCGCGCGTTATTAATTCCCCCCTAAGTATAAGTACTACGGATTTTAATTCTTCAAGTATCCAGTCAGTCCGCTTTTGTTACTCAAGGAAGCAACAGTTCAAAAATCGAGCTCCGAATAGTGCATCGCGTTCCGAACACTTTATTTTCTAATCATTGTTCGCGTCATCTGGTTCTTTTGTTTCCTTCCATTCTCATAGTTATTTCGTTCTATAAGTTTCCAAACAAAAACAAATTTTCATGGTTACAAAATATTGAGCTGTCAGCTTTCAAAGCAGTGTTGTGTTTTTCATTTTTAACCAAATCCAAGCCTGCAGACCCCCGCTTACACATTGACCTTTCACAGTTTACCTTCCTCACTATTAACCTACGCACAAGATCCTGGATTCGATGTCTAATCTCCGCCAACAACTTGCCGCTGTGGGTGCGACAGAAGCACAACTAGAAGAATTTTTAGCAAAAAAATCAAAAGTAACGAGGTCCAGACGCTCAACTTCTCTATATTTAAAGCATTTCGGAAGTGAAGAAGATGTCTCCGACTACTCCTCAAAACCTACAACAACTCCCACCCTCACTACATCTCTGACCTCCATCTCTACTTCCACCTCGACCTCTGCTACTTTTTCAACAGCTCCCACCACTTCGACAACCGCCTCCAGCTCAACATCAACCGCTCCATCCTCTTCCGTAAACTCATTCCCCCCGCTATGGGTGACTCCAGCTCACAAAAAACGAAGGGCGTGCGCTTCTCCTCCTCCCTCCACCGAAGTAATAAAAACTTCAAACCGTTTCTCCGCCCTCGCTACAGACGATGAAATCTCACCACTGCCAGTTACAAACACCGTGTCTGACTCCACTGCAAATGACATCACTGATATCACAAGAACTAGACCTGCTAAGATCCCTCCAATTTTTATAAAATCCGAAAAAAATTGGAGCCTCCTGGAAAAGCGCCTCTTGAATGCTGGGGTTACTATAATTAACGCAAAGGCCATCCCAACAGGTGTGGTCCTCAATACCGGTGACTCCACCAGCTTCCGGCTGGCAACAAAAATTCTGCAAGAGGACACAACTCCCTTCCACACATTCCAACTCGCAGAAGACAAATCTACAAAGGCGGTTCTGCGAGGAATACCGACGACAATTAGCGAAGAAGAGGTCCGCCTGGAACTAATAGATCTCAACTTCCCTGTTAATTCAGTAACTCGAATGAGATCCGGGCCAGACAGGAAAAATATTCCACTGGTCCTCGTACAACTTGATCATGGAGAGGCGGGACAAAAAATCTTCTCCCTCACTTCCCTCTTTCACTTAATGATAAGAGTGGAGTATCTAAATAAGAAGACAGCCCCCTCTCAGTGTCACCGTTGCCAGAATTTTGGGCACTCATCAATGATGTGCCACCTGCCCGCCCGCTGCGTGAAGTGTGCGGGTGACCATTTTACGCAGGAATGCAAGAAGCAGAGAGAAGATGGACCCGCCACCTGCGCAAACTGTTCTGGAGCCCATCCGGCAAATTACAAGGAATGTCCGAAACGACCATCTCCACAACCCATCTTGCAAACAGTACGTAATGTCACTTTCACCTCACATACTACAAATCCCTCTTTATCATACGCGCGGGCCACTGCCCAAACTCCACTAACGTCCACACCCCCCTCCTCAACTCCCTCAACCTCAACCTCCCATACACCTCCTTCCACCCCCTTCAATATTTTTGAATTTTTCAAAAATTTCAATTTCTCCAAGGTTGGCGATCTCCTCTCCGACCTCATCCCCAAATTTCAGTCTGCCACCTCACCGGCAGACTACATATCGATCATTTTCTCCGCTGCCCCTCAGATTTTTTCACTTTTTTCAGTGTAAATGGCTAGCTCTACTACCATGCCCTCCGCGCTACGCATGGCATTTTGGAATGCTAATGGTCTCTTAAAAAATTTACATGAATTACGTATTTTTGCAAATACACACGCTCTCGACGTTTTACTCATCAATGAAACTCACCTCAACCCATCACAAACGCCAAAACTTTCGAACTATACATTATATAGAAATGACCGACAACACACCAGAGGCGGTGGCACTGCCATTTTCGTTAAATCGAAAATCGCCCACAAATACAACATTACACCTGCATTGTCCTCAATCGAGTCAACCTCAATCACAATTTATACAAAACATTCAGGCCCATTGAGAATAAACTCTATCTACCACCGTCCGCAAGATAAGCTTGATCCAAATGACCTTGATACTCTCCTCGATAGCCACACTCCTACTATCCTCGCTGGGGACTTTAACTCAAAGCACCCCAATTGGAATAGTAGGATTACTAACACAAATGGACGTATCTTACGCAGGTACGCTAGCACTCATCCTGAACTCTCCATCGCGGGCCCAATTGAACCCACACATTTTCCAAACAGCGGGGCTAGACCCGATGTTCTGGACATTGCACTTCTCCACAAATTACCCTGGGTCTACGATATCGAAACCATAAATGACCTAAGTTCAGATCATAATCCTGTTTTGCTTACTCTTAATCAACTTTCCACTCCAATGACACCCCGCAAATCTATAAAAACTGATTGGACGTATTTCACTCACAGAGTTGGGAAAAAAACAATCATCCCTCAAAATATTACCGACGGCCCTGAATTAGACAAGGCAGTTGACAACTTTGCCGAGATAATTATATCTTCCATCACCGATGCCTCTAAAACTCTTCCTGAACATTCCCCCCTTAATCTCAAAAGAGACCTCCCAACCGACATCCAGGATTTAATCTCTACAAAAAACAATCTTCGCCGACACTGGCATAGAAACCGAAATCCCTCGGTTAAAAAAACAATCAATAGAATTCAAGCACTTATTAGAAAAAAACTCTCCGAGCTTTCACATTCCACCTGGAACAAAAAAATTCAAGATATAAATCCACAGGACGGCTCCCTATGGAAGTTATGCAAATCTCTCCAAACTACCCCTTCCCCAAGCCATCCCATTTATACCGAAAATGGCCTCATATTTGACGATCAAGATAAATCGGAGGCGTTTGCCGATAATCTTGAATTTCAATTTAGCCCCAGCTCCAAGCACGCCGACCCAATCCATATAGCAAATGTCAACCACCAAATAGACATAATTTTCGACTCCCTTCCCGGAACAAATGTACATTTCACCACCCCATCAGAAGTCCGAAGGGCCATTAAACACCGCAGCAACAAAAAAGCTCCCGGTCCAGATGGCATTACAAACTTTGCCCTTAAAGCCCTCCCCCCTAAAAGCATTCTCGCCATTGTGAGCCTCATAAATTCCGCTCTCAGACTGCGTTATTTCCCCAAAAGTTGGAAACACGCGCACGTCATTCTCATCCCAAAACCTGGGAAGGACCCAAAATTCTGTGAGAACCATCGTCCAATCAGCCTTCTCTCAAATGTTGGTAAAATATTCGAACAAATTCTCCTCACCCGACTCTTAAAGCACATTCACGAGATGAAAACCCTTCCTGATGAACAACATGGCTTCAGATCTCAACACTCAACCCTTCATCAACTGCTCAGAGTTTCCGAACTAATCCTCGGCGGCTTCAACTCCCAACGGTCCACTGGCGCCATTTTCCTGGACATAGCCAAAGCCTTCGACAAAGTATGGTCAAACGGCCTGCTCCTCAAATTGCACAACACGGACATCGATCCCCAACTCCTCGGTATATTAAAATCATTTCTTCAGCACCGGACTTTTCAAGTAAAGATCCGAGGTGCACTCTCAACGCCCAGATTCATGACAGCAGGCGTCCCGCAAGGATCCCTGCTTTCCCCTACTCTCTTCAATATCTACTTACACGATATTCCACTCACGGAGAACCAACATTCGTATAAAGCCTTGTACGCTGACGACACCGCCATTATGGTTCGATACAGTTCTCCCAGGATGATCACACTTCGCTTACAACATAACATAAACATACTCCAAGACTTTTATAACAAATGGCGTATAGATGTGAACCCTTCCAAGAGCGCTGCTATTTTCTTCTCACGAAGAAAGGTTCGCAGCGCTCCTAAGGGTCAAGTTTATATGTACGGCCAAGCAATACCCTGGCAAAACAATGCTAAATATCTTGGAGTCACACTCGACAAAAAACTCACATGGCACACACACATCAAACATACAATTAAAAAAACCAAAAACGCTGCTTCATCCCTTTACCCGCTTTTACATTATAACAGTCAAACGTCGCTTCAAAACAAACTTCTCATTTACAAATCAAAATTACGACCCATCATGACTTACGCCGCTCCAATTTGGGCCACAAGCAATACTAAGAGTCTAGAAACCTTCCAAAATGTCTTGCTTAGAAGATTCACCAAAAGCCCTTGGTTCGTCCGAAATAGCATTATTAATTCAGGCACGAAAATCCCTCCACTTAAAAAACACATAATAGACCTGGCCAAATCATTTTTCTCAAAACTTGCTTCAAATCCGAACCCAAGCATCTCATGTCTCGGGCATTCAAGTCCCGATGACAATCCCCTCCACCGCCTGCCCATATCCATCCTTCATCCACCTTGATGCGCGGGCTATAACAAAATTTACCTTTATATTCTTATATAAAAAATTAAATACTTGTATATATTTATTATGGTATACATATTTGTGGTATATGAATACATACATGCATGGGTGTATGTAAAAATGTCTGTATGTGTGCATATATCTATACAAAATATATGCCACTCGCAGATTTAAAACAAGCAATAAAAAAATATGAATGCCCTTCATCTTGCCCAAGGCAGCCCGAACATCGGGTTAAAAAAAAAATCCATCAGGTGACATTACTACAGTTTGCAAGACAAAGGGGTTAATTTCTCCCTGTAACTTGCTAAGAACCAATATATAATATATCTTCAAGTATCCTTCTAGATTTCGAAAGATTGTCGGCAATGACGAAGTTGTTATAAATTACATACGACGTCATTGCGTGTCTCGATTATTTTGTCACTGTTACTTTGTCTCAGTGAGTCTCCGACGGTGTCCAGCTGTCGCCTGTCAATGGTCACTGGATCACAGTAAATGAGTAGATCCGAGAACTGGCTAATTTAGGAACCAGTTCCTATCGGATTTATAAACTGGTCACAAACACTCAAACCGGGCGAAACTGAACTAAAAGCCGCCCGCAGGGCCTAGGGCAAAAACCTGCGGAGCGGTTTTTAACTGCTAGTTATTAGTATTATCAATGTGTCATAGATGACAGCGCCCTCCTTTCTCACCAACTTATAGATGTAGCCAGGCCAGGCTACATCTGGGCAGTATTTGAAATACAAATACGTATTTTGTATTTGTATTTCAATTACTTCCTAAAAATGTATTTTGTAATTGGTATTTTAATAACCTGATGCTGAGGTATTTTGTAAATTGTATTTTAAATACTTATGTCTTGAAAATAAATTTTCAAATACATTTAGCAATCTTAATAATGATAATGAAAATTAAACTGACGTAGATAATACATAGACTAAAAACGCTAGAATCCAGAGCAATAGGCCACTTGCATGGATTTCATAACGACTTGGAAAAAATCGTGTGGATAGATTTTTTCACTAAGATTACGAAAATGTTAGTGAAAATTTTTAGAAATGTAAAGTTTTTTTTATTTTTAAATAAATAAATCCATTATTTGAGCTCGTGACGTCACTACATGAAAATGTCCCATCTCCGATTATGTTCCCTTAATTTTGTAAAAATTCCACACTGATTAATTTTTTTTATATGGCAACACTTTGATTTCCGGCGAATTTTTGAATTTGCGTTTAACGTTCACTAGATTTATTGTTTGTTCTATGTGAACTTTTCGGTTTGATTTTTTGATAAAGATGGCAGTGTTTTAACAGATGTTACGAAGAGAACCCCCTACAATTTATTGCTATTCGTGTGGAAAACGTTCTTTTTTTTAAATGATTTTCGGCTACGTAATTATCGTTTTTTCGCACCCATAAATTATGTCCCGTCTTTCCGGTTTATAAAAAAATGGTCTGATTTTTCGGATTGAAATTTTCAAAAAATCGCCAGGGTTTCAAAAATACGATTTTAAAAATGAAAAAAATACAGAATGTCTTAGAATATTTGCCTTAACCGGAATTATATTTTACTTTTCATTGCTTTGTATTGTACATTTTTGTGTCATAGTATTAGATCAAGCACTATAGGAATAATTTGACTGAATACTAGATTATTTTTAAGTTAATTACAGTAGAGAGTACTTGAAGTGAAATAACAAAAAACTGCGCTAAACAAATGTCATGTTATCATAATAATAATTATTATTATCTAACACTTGGGTCTTATACCACAAAACTTTACAAGTAGAGCGGAGATGAAATGTGTCTTCTGAGCAATATGATTGGTCAATTTTGGCACATCTCTATTTCAATTTGCTCAGTTTTGCTTCTATGGAAACGCACCCTTAGATAAGGGCACTTATGATAATTTAGTGCAACCAAAGGTTCTACCAAAACCAAATTTATTTTGTATTTTGTTATTTGTATTTTGTATTTGAATTTTAAAAAATGGTTAAAATACTGCATTTTATATTTTGTATTTCAAATACACGATTAGAAAGTATTTTGTATTTCATATTTTAAATACACGCGAAAAAGTATTTTGTAATTTGTATTTTAATCACAGCAAAGCTTGTATTTTGCCCAGCCCTGGATGTAGCACTGTACAGACATAGTAGAGAAGGTTGATATTCAGAATGGGTGGCAATAAGTGGTAAAAATCGGTAATTTTAGCCACATAACTATTGCAAGGAAATTGAATACTTTATGAATTAATATGAAACAACACAAATTAATCAAATAAAGTTTACTGGCGCAGTATATTTTATTTTAAATTTATAATATTTAGAGTATAAATTTATTTTATTAATACATATTTGGGTAGGTGTACCTATTTACTTTGGTAGTAAGTAATAAGTGCAATACTATAAAATAATGTAGGCCTCGCTATTTTATTACGAATATCATTTTCGGAATAAAATACGTAATAACAAAAAAAGGTAATTATTATTCATTCGCAAATCTCTTGAGAAAAATATCTATAACAGCATACTATTTATAGGTTGCTAACAACTGCACGGAGTGCTCCAGTAATGAGAAACTGAGTGAATCCACAAGATCGGACTTATCAGAACAAATAATAATAATTCGGCTGGCGATTTGCATTCAGTCCTTATTGCAAACAGACGGAAGACGGGGCCCGCGGGCTCGCCAGCTACGCATACACGCTTACCTACACATCATAGCTCGATCGCTGAGGCTAGCGAGACAGCAAGAGCATTTTAAAAATATCTACTGATGAAATTTCTCAGTGACCGCTTTCCCTCTTAAATTTTAATTTTATCCTGATGAAGAAACTATTGGATTTGAAACATGTTGATAATTTTGATTAAATAAGTAGGTTTCACAAGTGATTTGTTTTGATTCAATATTTTTAATTAAAAAAGATATCATCGGACAGCAAAATGACATCTTTGGGTACACTCTGAGGTATACTGTAATATTATTACTCCACTTATTGTTAATTGGGTTAGCTACCAGAAATAGGACATACGTAAAAGCATTCTTTGTACTTTATGTTCATTTTGTACGATAAAAGTTTGTAATTTGAAAATATGAATTGATGAACATGAACAACTTCTGATCCTGTTTTAAAAACCCACATCACCACCCTACAACCGGTGACCTCTGAAAGGAATATTTATTTTTCAAAAATAATAAGTTCATCACAATATTGTTTATACACTAACCACTATATAGCTTATTCTAGTCCGCCGGGCAGGAGCGCTACACGAGCACCATGCAGGCGCGTGTAGGTTAAGTTAGGTTTAATATACTCACTATCTCCCATCCTTGAAGGATCGCACCAGGTAATCCTCTTTGACCCGTATCTTGACAGTGTCCTGAGCGGAGGGGGCCACCACAAGGCCGGGGAACCAGTGCCCCGCCTGCGGCCGCTTCTTGTCCCCCGAGCCGGAGCACTGCACGAGCACCACGCGGCCCGTGTGGGGCTCACGCTCCACTGACCCCGACGGGGGCCCCGAGGTGTCGCATGCCTCGCTGTCTGAGTCATCCGACCTAGGAGACCGGTAGTCAAACAAATTAATATGGAAGAGTCGCATTTTTAATGACATATTTCAAATTATTTATTTATTCGATTTTTCATATATCTATATTACTCCTCCGAAACGGCTCGACCAATTTTTATGAATTTTTTTATGTATATTTGTTAGGTATAGGTCGTAAAGTATATTTCATACCGCTAGGTGATCAGGGTGTCCCTATCCAGATTTTTTTTCCATTTTTTGGACAATATTTTTTGTTTTATTTTTTTTAATTTGGCCTAAAAAAATACCTATAACCCCAAATTTTCACCCTCCTACCCCCACCCTCCCATTTTTTAATAGCGATTTTAGTATTTTTGTATGAAGAAATTTAACCATTGTTCGTATTTAAAACCATCGAGCTTATTTGTGTTGGCTAAAGACGGACTGACAAAAAAAATCGTACACTCAATTGCTCTTTGAAATTAATATTTATTTTCTTTATTTCATTTTCCTACTTCAGGAAAAAAATAAATTACTTTTTTTCACTTAACATTTAACAAATGAGATCAAACAATGAATATGTCCGTTACTTTAATGAAATACATTGAATTGAGAAAATGAATGGTTGGTGATTTTTTGATTTCATCGGCGGTCATCGTCTACAGCGCTCCATTCCTTTTGATGTCGTAGATCCCATCCCCACACACTTACAATACATTAGTTATTTTTTATTACATTCACTACAAATAATTTATGTGGCAAAACAATGTTTGCCGGATCAGTTAGTATGCATATATTTTTTTAATTTATTTGATGCTGTGTGGGAGTTTTTCATATATCTACACTAAAAATTCAGAGCTTAGCACTTAGATGTATTTAGCTTGTCTATTAGCTTTGATTTGTGTGATGCACAGAGTATTTGCCTCTTTGTCTTTTTTGAGGTGATGAACCAGAATATTTTGGCGTAGATTTTTCGCATTATCTTTACTTCTCTTTTGTTGTAGAGCTGTTAAAATCAAAGGTGTAAATAGAAATTCTCTTACTGCGTTCTGTTGTTCCGGCGCCCACGACGGCCCGAGGAGCCGCCGATGACGGGGTTCCCGAAGTGCTCCGGGTGCGTCAGGGGCAGCTGGTCCAGGGTCTCGCTCTCCGCAAAGTGGCGCCCGCTCTTCAGGCAGAGGGCGCTGCGGCGGAGGGTTGTGATGTCGCCATCATCAAAAACTACAAAAAATATTTTTTTCTCATAAATTCATAATTCCCAACTGACCGAAATAACCAACTAGGGTAGTTGTAAAGCTGATGGGAGCGGGGAAAGGAAGGAGATGAGTATGAGAAATGTTGGGGAGGGCCCGGTTCTGCAGCTCAGGTCACCAAGCATGGCTAATGCCATTTCAAGCAAGGTTTCAATTCCAAACAATGCTTTTCACCACGGTGATACTGATAGTATCTACCACTCCTACCAAAACCTTTCCAATCCATCATTTTATTATAATGATAATAATTTGAATATCTAGAAATATTTCTGTAGAATTGTTACAGAGAACAATAAAATAAATCACCAAACAACAAAATTATTAAAGATCACTGATCATTTAATTCATTATTTTGTTACACATCTTTCAAAAAGTAATAAACAACACAAAAGGCTATCAATAATAATAATAATTGGATAATTTGTAGAGTGCCGTTTTTATGAAAAATCACCTCAAGGGTGCTGTACAATATTAAATTTACTAATAAAAAGTTAACTTTTTACAGCTGGTGATAAAAATATTAATTTGCAAGTATTTTATAAAATCATACCCTAGCATATAATATATTTGATAAGCCGCCATAGCTCAGTGGTAGAGCTCCTGACCGGCAATCAGAGGGACACGGGTTCGAGTCCCGTTGGCGGCCAGTATCTTTTCAATGTAGATGAGTGTTTCAGGCTGATAATTATTGCTTATAATAATTGTTACCCTTTGTGCTATGCATAAAAATCTTGTCTTAAACGTTAGTTTATCAATAAAAATAATAATTAATTAAATTTTTATTGAGTGATTAAAAATGAACCAGTCTAAAGATGACTACAAAAGGATGAAATCAGGTACGTCCAAATACATAAGTATAACAAATTTTATTAATCCTAATACAGTACTCTCTTATTTATCTGCCACCCCAAAAACCGGGCAAGTCCAATTAGTGGAAGTGGCGGAATACAAAATATGTCAAAAATTGAAACAGGTTTTACGTAAAAGCAAACAAACTCCATCATCGAGCTTTTATAATTTCAATTTTTTGTTTAAAGTTAAGGTTTCTCATTAATGCTTGTGAGAAGAATCCATTTTGCAAACTTATTAAAAAAAAAAAGTGGCAGAATGAAACGATCAGAAAAAAATTAACAGTTGCTAGAATACACTGAGGGCTAACCGAAAAGTCCTAAAACAACAATAATGAACCCTGGTAAGTGCTGGCAAAATGGTCAGCTATAAAAATCTAGAGGGCAGTATAATTAATAACTGAGTGTATTAGAATTTGGCGCTCGAGTCTAAGCATGCGGCGGATTACTGAATTTGACATATGAATATCGGCGAATTATAGAGCTTGATATTGTTCATTCAACTGCATTATAAAATAGAGAGGCGGATTAGGAGAGGAGAGATAATTGAGAGAGGATTGTGTTAGAAGGCAACTGCCAATTTTGTAAAAAAATAAACATTCTTATAACTTACCGACAGTGTACTGACTGCAGTCCTGTATTTTAGTGATGATGGCCTCCACCATTTCCTTCTTGTCCTGGCGCACCTCCACGGTGTTGCCAACGCGGAGGGTGCCCTTCAACACTTCATCCGTCACGGTGCTTGCGGAACCGGCACTCGGCCCGGACTTAAAGCTTATCTGGAACGGGGAAAACATGATTATTATTCTACCAACACTGCAATATTCTAATAATGTTTGGATAGGTACCAAGATAATTGTTTTATAAAATGCTAAAGATTTGTGTTGTTACCTTGCATTTAATATTTCTGACGACCTTTTTGATTTTAGCCTCACAAAAGGCCCCTTTGTATTTTGCACTAACATCAGTTCCAACAGAAAGGAAAGGGGGGTCATCAGCTTGCTGAAAACAGAAATAGGGTAGGTACTTTTTATATTTAAAAAAAATACATAATAAAAAAGATGCAAAATATTCTTTTTTTATTTTATTTTATTTATTATTATTGTACAACAGAATAATTCCCCCCCCCCCCCCCCCCAGAGTTTATGTCATCTTTGGGGATGGAGGGTGGAGGGCTTTTGAAGAAAGAAAGGAGAGTAAGTTCAGGGAAGGAAAAAGGTCTGAGAGGTGGGTAATAATCTGGGGGGAATGTGTCCAGAAGTGACGAACGTATGAATCCATCCCTCCCACTGCAGTGCAAAGGAAATGGGTGTAGAGAGTATTGCCGGAGAGGTCAGAAGGTCCCGATCCGGCCTGCTACACTGGGCAGATGCATCCACCGGCAAGACCCGGAGAAAACTCACCCCCCATGAAACCGGGCACCCTTGCTAAGTCACCAAGCGTAACGAACCACTTGGGGTGACCTATGGCAGAAGTGTTATCCAATAAATGTTATGGCAGTACCCATATCCGCCTCCGAAATTGATTTATAGTACCATTTTTACTATCAGCATTTCTTGCAAAATTATAAAGTTAAGTTCGTTTGATCACATTGATGTCATCATTAAATTAGGTCAAAAAAAGAAATGTTGTAATAATCGCAAAATAAATTTACATAAACTGTGTATCAAACCAAATCCTAGCCATATGCAGAAAAGCAATGTAAACAGAATCATTGAGAAATTGACTGCATGTACTAGAATTCAATGTCAAATGAAAAACTAAATATACTTACCATAATTAAGAAACTTTTGGATAGAATGCCACTTCAATAAAACTGAAAGTAAGGACTTTCATCTGAAAAAAAAAGAGATTTTATTATTACCTGTGATGTTTTGAACATTATCAGTATTGAGCATTTCCCATGACATAAATCTTATATTCACACTCAAAAATCGCTCAAAATAGACTTAAGTAATTGGGGTGCGTTGGCATGTTGTAGGAATTGTAATATAGGAATACTAATATGATATTATAAGAATAATCCGATAATATCGTCCACAGAAAAGAAGTATTACAGAGAAAAATCTATGAAATAATATCAAACGCAAAAAACAAATCACAGATAAGAAAAATATTTTGAAGTACTTTGAAATCTGTGGTACTTAATAGAATCTTGAATAATTGCTGCATGCAGACGCAGACAGATGACGCAGAATACCGAGTGCAATGAAATTAAGTACGTTGATAACTAGTAGGGGTTAAAACAGTATTGTTTTCCTATGTCCTTCAATCATGAAAGCATCATTGCCATTGCATACAGATCTGTAATTTTCTAGTACATAGGATGTTTTATACTTAAAGCTTCGAAACCTTGAGGATGCATTCCTGATTAGCATTAATGGAAGTTCTACGGATAAAATATCGCTTTTAATTGTTAAATTTGATAATGAATACATTTAAAGGTCGTCTAAATACATCACTATGTAGTTGGTAGCTATAATATTACAAAGTACCAAGACCGGCCAAGGTGAAAGGCGTGAAAGTTCAGAGCATTGTTGTATGAAAACATTAAAAATTCAAAGGAATAGAATAAATGGGTGTGATGTTTTGATAAAAACAAAGTTTGGAAAGCCTTTTTCACGGTTTTCAATAGCCTACAAACTTGAACCATAATTTCGAAGTACGCGGAACGATCTGAACATGATATGATTTCTAACAACACTACGGATTTGAATGGGGTGCTTAAAATCATTATGTGCAAAATGTTGTATGAACAACGCAAATATTCATAAAAAACATAAAAACAGATAGTCGTTGTAAAAATAGAGTGACAGAAATTCATAATGAAATCAATGACCGAACAAACAAAAACTTGAAATATATAATGAAAATTACTTACAAACATATAAAATCAACACATAATATGCAAACTTAATACATTAATACTGTGACACATTTCCAAATAAATGCTTCACAAAACGAACGAGAAACGCCAAACAACCATTTTTTTCTGACTCTTAATAAAATGTTACCATATAACAAAAAATGTCACCGTCGTTTGTTCCTTTTTCCCGAAAATCAATAGAGAGCAAAATATGCAGCATCCACATTCAACGGTGAAATGCTGTTATTTTTTGTACTCAATTTTATTTGAGTTCATGCATCATTTAGCTTTCGTAAATTTGTATCCTTTCGTCGCTTTAGTTCGTTTTACTCCAACAGACCATTTTTAGCGAAATTGAGTTAAGTATGCAGTAGTTCTCAGAAAGTCTTTATGTTTACAATGCAAGTGAAAAAAAAAATTTAAAAAAATTATGTAAGGGGTTTTCAAAACGCAGTTTGTCTTACATCCTCTAAAATGAAACAACATTTCGAGCGTATTCCTCCAACATCCACACGTTGGCCAAAAAGACCCCCCGTTTTCAAACCGGCCGTTTAATTAAATTTCATACAAATTTCTCCAACATCCAAGCTGTATCTTAGCCTACGTGTGAAATTTGAACTCTCGGTTCCGGGCGTATCTCTCTTACAGACCAAAGAGCCAATAGCGTCGCAGCTGAGAACCACGTGACCGCTCTCATTTCAAATATTTGGTCATTAGCCCCACGGCAGTAAACATCTTTACTTGTGATTTTGCTATTTACAAAGTTATTTTAGTGGTTTTCTGGGAGATTTCTCCACACAAAGTGCCTTATGATGTACACTGTAGAAAAGGATAAAAATTTCCAAGAAAAATATAGCAGGTAATTAATTTTTCATTATTTTCTCAGCAAATTGTTTCAACTGGCCGTTCGTTACAGGGTGGTTATAATAACATTATACAATATATTATATTATTATTATATAATATATTATGTATACACTGTAATGAAATTAGGTTTTTTCAATTTTTCCTGTAATATTTCACTATATGTAATGTATTATGTATACAATTATCTATACATAATATATGTAGGTATACATAATTGTACACATAATATATAATCGAAATACCCAATGTTATTATAACCACTCTGTAACGAATATATTATGCTTACGTAATATAAGAATATATAATACGAATATATTATACATACGTAGTATAAGACATGCTAATTTCTAAAATGTGATAGTGAAATATTATAGGAAAAATTGAAAAAACCTAATTCCGTTACAGTTCGCGAAGCTGAAATTAATTACTTGAAATCAGCAAGATTTAATTAATTTTATTAAATTAAAATTTCATTTTATCCTGACGGAGAAACCATTGGTTGAAACATGTTGATAATATTTATAAATACGTGGTGCATACAAAGTCACATCACATTGTAACGTGGTGCATACAAAGTCACATCACATTGTAACACTCATATGTTTAACTACCTATAGGTAATTATTTAAATCTTTGTGTAAAATACCTATTTATGATATTTAAAACAATTATAAGAAAAAAAAAATTGAATGGGCTTTTGTTTTAAGCACATTTAATGCGTAGTATCGGTATTTTTATCTACCTATAGGTCCTATAGTTACGTGATTATTTAAATGTTTGTGCAAAATACCCATTTGTGATAGTTAAAAAACACAATTATTAGAATAATTTATTTACTATAAATTATTCTAATAAGGACTGATGTATTATAGTACCTAATATAATATATGTGACTATCTACCAAATCTTAGTGAAATCATTATTCTACTTTAGATACTTAAAACAAGCCAACAATTAGAAAAAGGTAATGAAGGAGTTCTAATTTTCGGTATATTTAGTTCCTAAAATATCTGTTTGTTTATCAACCTAATTTGTATGAAATTATTCTACTTATGATATTTAGAACAAGCCAATTATTAAAATAAGGAAATCAAATAGTTTTAATTTTCGGTTCATTTAGTTCCTAAAATATGTTTGTATGTTTATCAGCCAAATCTTTATGTAAAAATTCTACTTATGATATTTAAAACAAGGCAATTTTTAGAATAAGTACAATGAAGGAGTTTTTGTTTTGGGCACATTAATAGCTTCTTGTTTATCTACCTGTACCTAATTATTTAGATCTTCGTGTAAGAATGCCTACTTGTAATACAAAACACAATTATTAAAATAAAGGAGTATTAAAATAAAGGTGCATTTAGTACCTAATATTTATGTGTTTATCTAACAAACATTTGTGTCAGAATTCTACCTGAGATATTTAAAACATGTTTATTAGGTATTAGAATAAGGAAATGAAGAAGTTTTTGTTTTTGGTACATTCAGTATCTTATTTTAATCAACCAAATCTTCGTGTAACAATGAAAACATTTTTGGTATATTTAGTGCCTAAGATCAGTTGTATTTGTATACCTATAAATATCTTATTACTGAAATTATAAATTGAAAGAATTGTACACTGAATGACAATGAAAGCATATCTATTATTTTATACATTGAGTTGCTAATATTTCTTATTTTTTTGTTTATTTCTTACCTATTCGAGTTTTATTTGGTTCAGAGCAATGAATTCAGAATGTCAATAAAAACTTTATTACTATTCGCACATTTTTAATGATTAGGAACCCCTTTCATTTGACTTTTTTACCTAGATCCATTCCCAGTCCCTTTATTCCAGCCGCTTTTGTAACCCTTCTAATAATTTGGCCCAACTAGGTGGTACTTCAAATATCGGAACACATTTGTTATGAAGCTAAATGTGGTTAGTGGTTAGGAATATTTTATGACCTCTTTTTTTACAAGGTCTATATTGTGTAATAGACGTAAATCGCGTCCCATGTGTTCGAACATAGGATCATTTTTAAAAAGAAGTCGTCGTACATTGTTTTAAATATTTCTAAAGAACTTGTATTTATCTATTGTGTTTCAAAATCCTTTGAGTTATCTTTTTATTTTAAATATTAATACTACATTTCTGTTATCACGTCATGACGGCCTCCTGTGGTCGAGGGGTAAGGCTCTCAACTAGCGATCCGGATGTCGTTAGTTTCAAACCCAGCGTGCACAAGTAATTTTTATTTTGGTAGATTTGTATAATTTGGGGGGGGGGGGGCGGGTATGGGTACTACCATCCCGGGAACCATTTATTGGTTAACCAACATCTCTGCCATAGGTCACTCCAAGTGGTTCGCTACGTTTGGTGACTTAGCAAGGGTGCCCGAGTTCATGGGATGAAGTTCGTACAGGTCTTGACGTCTGATACGACTGCCCACCTGCTGCGTGGCGAGAGAGAGACTGGTTAAGGGAGGCCTTTTGACCTTTCCAGCCGGAATCTCCCGACTCTCGCCTTGCACCGCGATTGGAGGGATGGATTCGTATATCCGTCACTCCCGGACACACTGACCTCCAGATTCCAGATTCTTATCCACCCCTCATACCCTTTTTCTTCCCAAACGTTCCAGTCCTTACCTTCCTTAAAAAGACCCTCCAAAGAGTAATTATTATCCTCTGGGCCGCCTGTGTGGAGCTAATCTAAAAAAATATATATATTTCACAACTGAATCATTAAAAAAAGTATAATATGTAGGTATATGTGTTTTTTTTCTTTTTGTTTAAATAGTGAAATAACACAAATCAATACAAAAATATATATCATAAATATATATATATATATATATATATATATATATATATATATATATATATATATATATATATGGTGTATTTGCGGCACGTTCCAGAGTGGAAGATACTCTCAGTATCACCCTGATGTAAGACCGCCATTTCGAATTGAAGCATTGCTTAGAATGGCTTTAGACGTGGTTGGTGACTAGATTTGAATAGCCAGGTAATTACTAACCTTCATAACTGCTTCCTCTTCCCACTAAATCCAGCCTCACAAAATGGGGTATGCCATAGCCTGCCTGGGTCCAGGCGGTTGGGAGCAGTTGTATTAACATAAAAATAAAATCACGTAAATCAATCCAACCTTTCGGGTCGGATCATACTAAAGCTCGGATTTATACGCCGATATATGATAAAAATTATATGTGGATAATTTGAATAGCATTGTTTTAGTGCAAAAACGCTTTACAATATACATATTTTTTACATTAGCTCCACACAGGAGGCCCTGAGGAAAATAATTTCCCTCAGGGCCTAAGTCATCTTAGGGTATGCTGTGTGGAGGGTATTTTTGAAGAAAGGAAGAATAGGAAGTCCTGGGATGGAAAAAGGAATAAGGGGTGGGTAGGAATCTGGGGGTTTGTGTGTATAGGAGTGACATGCTTAAGAAACCATCCTTCAAACTGCGGTGCAAGGCAATGGGGTCGTGAGAGTCCGGCTGGAAAGGTTCAAAGGACTCCTTCACGCAGTCTCTCTTGATCCGGCCCGCACGCAGCAGGTGAGCAGACTCATCTGCCGCCAAGACCTGGACAAAGCTCACCCCATGAACCCGGGAACCTCTGCTAAGTCACCAAACGTAGCGAATCACTTAGAGATACCTTTTTTTCTTACCATAGCTCCACACAAGAGGCCCTGAGGAAAATAATTCTCCTCAGGGCCTATGTTATTTTTGGGAAGGAGGTAGAAGAAAGTTGTGGGAAGAAAAATCTGGGGGTCAGTGTGTCAAGGAATGACGGACGTAAGAATCCATCCCTCCCCACTGCGGGTAATGCAATGTTCCGAGAGTCCTGCTGGAGAGGTCTACAGAGCTTCCTCAACCAGTCTTTCCCGATCCGGCCTGCCATGCAGTTAGTGGGCAGACGCATCCACCGCCAAGATCCGGACAAAACTCACTAAGTCACCAAACGTAGCGAACCACTTGGGGTGACCTATGGCAGAGGTGTTGGTTATCCAATAAATGGTTCCCGGTGCGGTGGCACCCATACCCGCCACTCAAATAATAACGATGAATAAACGTAGGACCTTTCTTATAACTAACGGTTGATGACTTGATTCATGAACGATTGCATTTACTGTGCTGCTCGTCAATCAACAATCAAACATGCAATAAATTAATCGATGAGCATATTGCCACCTGAAACATTATTTAATAAGTATGATTGTCTGAAAACATACGTTTTCATTGATGATTTAACGATGTTATTATTTAACAAAAACTTACTCTTGAAATTTGGTTCCCAAACAAATAACATATTAGGTATTTCTAAAAAATTGTCGAATGCTCTAAGAAACTATTTAAAAATCACATCCGAATATTTAGGTCTCACCGCGAAAACATAGGACACATACATCCATAAGTATTAAAGTTCAATTAATTGAAATGCTTTCCGATCTCCCTGTAATACCAAGCACGTTAGATAAAGTAACTTCACGCAAGAGTACGCGCTCTTGTCTAACATCCAGTGTCCTTTGTCCAATATCCAACTTTCGCAAACAAGAATTCGTCACTTTGGCCAACATCCAAATTAAAAACGTGTTTTCTGCGTAATTTTATACATTTAGAACATATTGTACTTAAAAAAAACAATTTGTAATACTTTAACACATTTTAGTAGACTTACAATTTAGCTAATTTAATTTTATATGCCTTTTTCGTAAAAAAAACTTTAAAGCGCTGTTTCTCACGATTTACGTTTTGGTCTGTTGGAGTAATACGAACTAAAGCGACGCTTTCATAGGCATTTGCGTCTCTTCACCTCCTCTTCTCAGCCTCATTAGAAGAACATGATACACGACCGCAAAACGCACCTAAACAATTCAATCCAATGACGTTATATAAAATTCAATCGCAATGCTTGTTATCCAATTATCCATTTGCATACTCGCAAGTATTGTGTCAAATATAACTAGCCATCGGAAATAAAAGCTAGATGCCGTCAACTTCCAAAGCTATTTACGAAAAAAAAAATTGTGTTGAATTTGTTTTGTAATATAATTTAATCATTAATTTTTCAAAGCAACGCCTTCCTATTTCAACCTAGTAGATATGTGTGTATTTTTTTAGTTTTCATCATTGTTTCGGCTGTATGGAAATATTGAGATTTTGTTTTTTTTTTAATATTTGGCTCTTCTCATTATGCTCTCTCCACACTAAAGCCAACCTTCCAACTCCGAACTTAATTCGGAGTTGGAAGGTTGACCGATCGTGTGGTGGCTGCGGCCAACCCTCCAACCCCGAATTACGAACTTCAAAATGGCGGACATCGAACAGCTGTAGCTACTCTGTATCTTATCCAGTTGCCTACAATTATTACATACGTATTATTATATACACGACATGTTTTCAAACAATTGTTATACCACTCTCCGTAATAATATTGCCATTTTAATAGTATGTGGCATGTGGCATCTTGATCGCCTGCCGTGATGTGTGGACAGCTGCGGCAGGCTGGTTCCTTTACTCTTGAACGTATTGACCCCCAGATTCCTTCCAACCTCTTATACATTTTTCCTTTACAGAACTTCCTCTCAATGAATAACAATTTTTGTAATTTGCAGTTTGTGGTATATTTTTTTGGGATGACGCTTTTGCACGGAACAAAACTTCATTCGGGCTAGCCTTATTTTGGTAGGTGGGTATGGGTACCACCGCCCTGGGAACCATTTATTGGATGACCAACACCTCTGCCACAGGTCACCCCAAGTGGTTCGCTACGTTTGGTGACTTAGCAGGGGTGCCCGGGTTCATGGGGTAATGTTTGTCTGGGTCTTGATGGCGGATGCGTCGGCCCACCTTCTGCGTGGCAGGCCGGATTGGGAGATGCTGGTTGAGGGAGACCCTTTACAACCGGTTTCCGTTGCCCGGGCCACTCGGTAGTACAGGGGCCCGACCCTCAGGCTCACGACTGAGGGTGGGCTGCCCCATCAACGAGTGCAAAAACCCTGCCGCTGCTGTTGTGCCGGTTCGTGACCGGAGGGGACCCAGCAGTAGCGTTTGGGGCGCATTGGGCGACCTCTCCAGCCGGACTCTCCCAGCCCATCGCCTTGCACCGCAGTGGGTGGGTTGGACTCATACGTCCGTCACTCCTGGACAGTCTGATCCCCAGCTTCCTACCCACCCCTCAACCTTCCTTTCCAGACCTTCCTTTCCCCTCATAACAAAAAAAAATTTTTAAAAAAAATAAATTAATTAACATAAAATCATGAATAACACAATAACATCAAGTAACGTTATTACAACGGCGATAAGCAGGAGTCCCCGGTGCAGGCCAAAACTGTTGGTGAACTTCACCAACATTCGCGGCCTGCACAAAAACTTAAACTCAGTCCACCACCACCTTCTCACCCAACGTCCCAACCATCTCTTCCTTTCCGAAACGCAGATAGCTGAGCCTACAGACGCCTCCTATCTGGATTGCCCGGGTTTCACCCTCATGGGCAAATTCAGACCCAAAGGAGGTGTCTGTCTCTTCAGCCGAGCTGATGTCAACTGTGTGCGGCTGTTGAATCTGGAGAACTCCAAATTCGACGTAATGTGGGTGCGCGTCAATCTTGCCAGTACGGTAAGATTTTACGCGTGTTTATACCGCTCACCGAACGTCAGCGTTTCAGATACGTCCGAACTCTTCAAACATCTAAGCAATACTGTTGATGACCTCTTGCCCCGCTTCCCTACGGCAGAGTTTGTGGTCCTGGGGGACTTCAATATTCATAACGAACCTTGGTTAAAGTTCTCAGGACCAACGGACTCGGCTGGACGAGAGGCGGAATCTTTTGCCCTCTGCTACGGACTGGAGCAAATGGTGCAGGAGCCTACAAGGGTTCCTGATGTCCAGACTCACCGCTCCAATCTGTTAGACCTGTTTTTAACCACTGTGCCACATGGTTACAAGATTGAGGTCACAGCGCCTCTAGGATCGTCCGACCACTGCCTGATGACGACGTCAATCCCCGTAACCTTCAGACCGCCAAACGAGCGACTGAAGAGAAAAGTGTGGCACTATAGATCAGCAGATTGGTTTGGTCTGCGGGCTCATTTCAATGCTTTCCTGTGGTCAGCTGTCTGTTTTCGGACTTCGGATCCCTCAAGATGTGCCCAGGAAATTGGTGAAGTCATCACATCTGCGATGGATGGCTTCATCCAATCCACTGTCAAAGAAACTGGTGTGGGCTCAAAGCCGCGGTTAAGTCGACAATGCTCCGAAGCAGTGCGACGAAAAAACGCGGCTTACCGAGCCTACAACACATCTAGAACGTCCTTAAACAGAATAGTATATAACAAAATGGCAAAGGAATGCAAGAGCATCATTAACAGGTCAAAATTCGAGCACGACCTGCAGATCAGCAGAAAGCTGGCTGCCTGCCCGCACGGCAGCAGAGCGTTCTGGTCGCTTGCGGGCTCAATAGGTCGCAATTTCTGCAAACCCAGTCTGCCACCTCTTACCAGACCTGACGGCTCTCTAGCAAATACCGCCGCCGAAAAGGCTAACTTATTAGGCAAAATGTTCGCGGAAAACTCGACCCTCGATGATCAAGGTGCTACCCCGCCGTCGGTTCCTCATTGCGGTTTTTGTATGAAAAAGCTGAGGATCCGGCATCGGGATGTACTTCAAGTCTTACGAGGGCTTTATGTTAAAAAAGCTAGCGGGCCTGACGGAATTCCTGCCCTGGTATTGCAGAGGTGCGCTGTAGAAATAGCTCCAATTTTGACGAAGCTTTTCAAGATGTCCCTGAAGTCTGGCTCTGTGCCCTCTGTTGGAAAAAAACGATCATTCACCTCATTCCAAAGAAGGGTGACCGCTCCAACCCAGCCAACTACCGCCCCATAGCGATCACATCTGTTCTGTCAAAAGTAATGGAACGTGTGATCAACAACAAACTGCTCACATACCTCGAGAAGAACAAAATTATTAACGACCGTCAATACGGATTCCGGCGGAACCGCTCGTGCGGTGATCTTCTCGCGTATGTGGCGCATGTTTGGGGACAGTGCCTGGAACGTTTTGGTGAGACCCAAACGGTTGGACTGGACATTTCCAAGGCCTTTGTTCGGGTTTGGCATCGAGCGCTTGTCAACAAACTGCTTTCGTACGGACTTCCCGCATCCTTGTGTGCGTGGATTGCCGACTTTTTGAGGGGGAGATCGATTCAGGCGGTTGCTGACGGTTTCACCTCTTCCTCGCATTCGATAAATGCTGGCGTCCCACAGGGATCGGTTCTGTCTCCGACTTTGTTTCTGTTGCACATCAACGACCTCTTGTCATGTGCACCGATTCATTGTTACGCGGATGACAGTACAGTCCATGATAGCTTTTTGTTTGACAAGCCTCCAAAGAGCACACAAACCCCAATAGCTCGGAGGGCTTTGAAGCAGAGAATGGACGGTTACCTCGAGAGTGTTTTCTCTTGGGGTAAGAATAACCTCGTCGAATTTAATGTTTCAAAGACCCAATCATGTTTGATAACGTCTAAAAGGGATCGAAATGATAATCTAGTCTCCTTCAACGGAAGCATTCTTCCGAACAGGACCTCCATTGATATGCTTGGTGTTACTCTAAGTGACCAGCTCAGGTATGGGGGCTCCATCGAAACCAGAGTTAAATTAGCTTCTCAGAAACTGGGCGTACTGTACAGGGCCCGCAGATACTTTAATAGTACACAACTGCTAACCCTGTACAAATCGCAAGTGCGCCCCACGGTTGAATTTGGCAGCCACCTCTGGTCTGGAGCTCCAAAATACCTTAAAAAAACCATTGACTCTGCAGAAACGGGCGGTCCGTTTGATAGATTCTCCCATCTTAACAGACGGATTGCAATCTTTAGAGCACAGGCATCAGGTGGGAATGCTGTCCTTGTTCTACCGGTATTACAATGGAAAATGCTCCGAGGAACTAGCGTCGTTGATCCCCTCGGCACCGGTGCATAGTCGGGAAACACGCCAAACACGCGCCCAACATTTGTACACGGTTGACATTAGTCACATGATAACGGGTCGTTTTTACGACTCGTTCTTGAGTTCAACAGCTCGGATGTGGAACGAATTACCAGCCTCTGTGTTTCCTCCCTCCTACAACATGGGTCTCTTCAAGACCCATGTTCACTCCTTCCTTTCCTCAAAAAGACCCTCCATACAGCATCCTCAAAGATGACATAGGCCCTGAGGGAAATTATTTTCCTCAGGGCCTCCTGTGTGGAGTTAATGTAAAAAAAAAAAAAAAGCCTTGTGACTCGTCGGCTCGTTCCGCCGGTTGCCAAAACCATATTTGCTTCTATTGTGCGCTTTTATAATTCTCACGGTAACGGCACGGCAACGGTACAAAAGCATAAAACGTACGTTCTTTATCCCAATTATGCTGCAGCTCTTTCCACATTAAGTAATGGTGATACATAAAATGAGACACACAATATATATATACGTGTGTATCAACATGTCTGTTTCCTCCAAAGGAAAAGTAATAATTTTCTTGCATCTCTTTCACACACCGCATGAAAGTAATAGAAAAAAAATATGGGTCCTCCTCTAGCTTATCAAATAAAATGTAAAATGATCCTTTTAAGTATTTAACTTTTCGGAACGGATGTTGCCGTATTTCTCATTATTTGTCTTTTTGCTACTTAAATACAACAAATAAAATACAACAAAATACAACATAAAATACATAAGTCGATTAACAAATATATTAGACGCAGTCGTTGGTTAGAGTCCTACACTAACTACCATTGTAAATTGTAGAAAAATATATATTGGATTTTTCTGTCTCATCTCATCGACCCGAATGTTTTTTTTAAATAAAAAAAATATTTCTATTTTTATATGTAGGTACTACTAAATAAAACTTGATAATTAAAACTCTTTCATTTAAAATATATTTATAGTTGTACGGTGTTTTTTTTATTAACATAATTTTTCCCGTGATTCCTTATAGATTCTTCACATGATAGGTACCGTTATTTTTTTTTCTCAATTAAAAGCTTACGAAAAACATGTTTTTTTCGGCGACCGGACAACTCAGAATGAAATCAACTCAGAGAATAGTGATAAAAAAATATTTTTTCAACCCTGAAACAAGATTTTTCATTAATGGCATTGGTTTATTTATGATGGCAACACTAGAATGCATAGATGATATTTTTTACGCCAACGTCGGAAAAATCGTGAATTCGTGATTCGTCGCGTGTTGGATATTGCATTTTTGGTTTTTGAGTTGAATTAAAACATCCATATCTGTCTGTATTTTCAAAATGTCATCTGTAGAACAAGATGATTCTGCCGGTGCCGAAAATGGGAGTGGTACGTGCATTATACAATATATTTTGACAAATATAAAAGTCGACATCCATGAAATGGCGCATGGTGTGTTATTATTTTGTTGTCATGACTGTCGTTGGCTATAAATTTAATCCGATAAATGCATTTCATATTTTTTCAGTTACACGTCGAACACGTTCAGGTCGCCCATCCAAAACTCCAGCGCCTACAGCTACTCCAAAAGCTACCAGATCCAAAAAGCCACCGCAGAAACCGGTAAGTTTTTTTTCTTCATTTGAATAATTTTAACTCTAAACGCTTCACACTCGAAATTCCTCTATTTAGATTTTTGGATACCGGTTTCGTTGTTAGTTTTTTAATTTTAGTGGATTGTGCGAGCATGTGCAATACTGTTTATTTTTTTTATGGGTTTTCATAAATATAAGTGTGGTGACACAATCTCGTAGTAATGTTTTTTTACGCTTACAAGCCGATAGTTATAAATTTTGCTAATTATTGTTTTAGATTTTTGAAGAATCACAAACATTACAAGAAATGTCAGCAGGATTGGACAATTTCTTCGCCCAGGAAGGTATTGAAGATCAAGAAGATTTTGACATGCCAGCCAGTGATGGTAGCGAGCAACCCATCAAGAATGATTCGCCGAATGCGAACATTTCCCGAGCTTTGGACGAAGGAAGCAACGGCAGCATGGACGGAATGCTGAAGACATGTTTCGAAGACGGTGTGAGCCGAGAACCAAATGAACCAATGGATGTCTCGATTACGGAGGATTCTTCAATTGTTAATTTAGAATCTGAAGATGAGACAAATGACAAGGAAATCTCATCTGACAAAGAAGCTGCCTTATCTGATAAGGAAGCTGCCTCATCCGATAAAGAGCCTGCTTCTTCTGATGTTGAAGAGGTAGCAGAAGAGACTTCAGATGATGTGGAAGCTCTAGAAGAGAATCAGCCTGTTGTTGATGAGCCTATGTCTGATGATGCAATTGAAGATGTAGTTGAAGATGTAGTTGAAGATGCAATTGAGGATGTAATTGAAGATGTAGATGAAGGTGCAGTTGAGGATGTAGCTGAAGGTGCAGTTGAAAATACAGTTAAAGATGCAGTTGAAGTTGTTCCACAAGTGGTCCAGGAACCAGCTCCTGAGGTTGTGGATGAGACGTCAAATACTACCGAAGAAAAGGATCAGCAAGAGAAGGAAATAACCACCGTTATATCAACAGATGATGAAAAATCTAGTGAAAGCAAAAAGGATCAGGAAATGGATGAGGAAGAGGTAAGATCTTGTATTTTATTCCTGTAATAAAGTTGTTCAGTTTTCGGTTAGGCCTTTCTATTTAGTAAATGTACCTCCAAATATTAATATAATATCGAAAGATTTGACCTTCTCAATGAGGTTTAAGGTCAATGAGTCCATTTAGATTTCACCGTTTATCTCGTATTTTTAGGTTTTAAATTATCTACCTAAATTTGAATAACATTGTTCGAGTGGTTATAAATGCTTGCAATCATTTTACATAATCACACGTACACGTTGTGTTACAGCAATCATCTTCCAAGGTGATTTTAATTAATATTTTAAGTAAATTTAAAATTATTATTTTGAAAAATGATGATAAACATGCCTGGGCCTCTATGGTTGCGTTGTCACCATTTTGATCTCATAAATACACATGTTGACTGGCAAGGGCCATCTGATTGCACTGAGTAAATTCAATGAACAATATGTTTATTTGAGTTATGTAATTACTTGGAAGTAATATAGCATAAAATGTATTTTGTTTAGAAACAGGAACGCACGAGGGATGATGAGACCGAAGTAGTGTCGGAAGATGAGCTCCCGGGAGTAGAGAAGCCGGAAGTGAAGGATGCGGAGAATGTGTCTGATGATGAACTACCCGGACCTAAGCCGGCTGATCTTCCTGCTGATACTGAGGTTTGAAGGATTTCACACCTGTAATATGTATATACTGTTAGCAATAATAAAACGCTATGGAAATGTTTATAATGAAATTTATTGTCTCCACGGTAAATGACAATAATAACATTCGATAATCGGCAAAATTACATTGCGCCATTCAAATTCCCCAGCCTGTTGGTTGTGTGCCCAGTGTTGCCAACCCCAAAGGGGGGTGTACTGAGTGTCTTCCACTCTGTATTATGTCTTATCTTCCCTTCTCATCTATTATAATTGTGTTGGTTCTAGGTGGTGTCGGAAGACGAGCTCCCGTCTTCGAAGAAGGAGCAAAGTAGCCGAAAGCGCAAGGCCGGCAGTACAGCCGAGTCGGGCTACGACCCCGGCTCCCCCACATCGGAGGGAGAGACCACGGCCAAGAAACAGGCAGTCCTCAAGGTAAGTCACGGTTCTGCTTTACACTGACTGCAGTCTCTCGCCATTCACCTCCCCTCCTTCCTGTCCTTAGTCTGCCTCTGACTCACCTTTCGGCCACCCTCTGAAGATTATTTCACCATCATCATTATTGGTCGTTAAGATCATCAAATATGTGCTGATGATCCGAAAATAAATTCCTCCTTGAGAGCCTCAAAGATTCATCAATTTTACCGAAAGTAAGGAAAAATTGACCTTACTTCATGTGACCCGCCCACAACACTCTTCTAACAGTTCTCTTCTATGCATTCCAAGCTTAATTTGAATGTGTTTGATTTGAAATGTTTGATTTATATTATTTACATTTTATTGGCGGTGTAAATAAATAAACAATTTGTTTGATAAGTGTAATGTATCGTAAATGCGTATTGATTCCTTATCAATCTTGGATACTGGGCCCTTATCTCTCCAGTATCCCGTTAACTCCATCACAATGAATATTGAAACATGTAAGTACTTCTTGTACACGGAAGGTTTATTATCAGAATATATAATAATACAATGGATGTTGCCTGAAGGCCAGTTAATAGAGAAGTGGTGCTCCCGTCGACGAGAGCGCATTGATATAACGGATCTACTTTCGTAAATCTCCGTTTATGGTTCGGTAAACCCGAACTTACCCGAATACAATAATATGTCAATATTCCAAACACTACAATAACAGGGTGGCCACAGGACCTGGAAAACCTGGAAAACCTGGAATTATCAGGGAATTTTACCGAACCTGGAATTATCAGGGAAATGTCAGGGAATTTCAAAATTTTTTTATAATATCAGGGAATTCCAAAAATAAAACTAAATTCGTTATATTGCGATTTGTGAAACCCCAAAGTTGTATTTTATTACTTTTACTTGCGACGCACAGTGGACGGAGTGAAGAAAAAACACGAATTAATTACTTGCTGACTAAATATTAATGCAATTTTTATTTTTTTGATCTTATTAATGAATTATAACTATTTTGAAGTAAAAATTATTAATTTACTCTTCCGTAGAAATTTACAACAACAAAATAATACATTGTGAAAATATACAAATAATATCTAGGCAAATAATAATACATAATAATAATTGGATAATTTATAAAGCGCCGTTTTTGTGAAAAATCACCTCAAGGGCGCTGAATAAAACATATTCATTTTAAATTTTACATATTATATTTCACATAAGTATATAAACAATAAAAGACGGGCAATAATAAGGTACACACATATTTTAATCGAAAAATGGTAGAAAATCTAAGTGCTAAAGGTGTGTTTGCGTTGTCGTTGGAGTCTAAATCATCACACAAATTTCCAGAACCAT
Source organism: Limnephilus lunatus (assembly GCA_917563855.2). Classification (NCBI taxonomy): domain Eukaryota; kingdom Metazoa; phylum Arthropoda; class Insecta; order Trichoptera; family Limnephilidae; genus Limnephilus; species Limnephilus lunatus. The sequence goes on along the minus strand of OU830602.1, from coordinate 9,176,271 downwards.
TGAACGAATTTTTAGTAGACTTAAAACTTCGGTAGGTAAATAGAACCTTTTTTTTGGAAGTGGTCGCTAAATGCAAATTCATTTCTTATTATCTCGGGAGTTTCTTATTTAAATTGTATTCTTATTGGTCTGAAGTTCCTTGTAGATGAAGACCGTGGGTTTAGCTATATAATAGTCTTGCTTCTTGAGTTTCCTTCGCTGTAGAGCTGAAGTGGCACGTACGACGTTGTAGGGAGATTCGAGTCATCATGATATTCTCCATCACTATACCTTTGCTTGAAGTGACTGTGACTACCATAACCATCGCAGCCCCATTTATACATTTGTGCAATCTCATTTCTTCTGCTGTCCATCAAGAGTGCGAGACTCTAACATGTCATGCACTTTTTTTCTTCCTTGATCTAGAACCAATTTCTTGAAATACTTCTATTGGTCTACCCAAAGATTTGGAGACAACTGTCATTTCTGACAACCACTATAAATTATGTTTTTCAAACCTCACAATAATAACTGCGGCTTTTTCTCCATTTCTTCACCGATTGCAGTGAAAAATATTGTTTCATGTGATATTTTTTTAGTATCTCTTCTAATGTTAATGTTTTTTTTTGTTTATTTGTCTATTTTTGTCTGGTCTTTTCATTTATTCACAAATTGTCTTCAGGCGAAATATCATAAATTTGTAACAAGTGTATTTTGTTTTTAATGGATTATTGGGATGCAAAGAAATAATAAATGCTATAGATGACGGAATTCCCTTTATTATTTATCTAACGAACGATATCAAATCAAACACATCAGGGAAAAATGTAGAAACTGCCCTGGAAAACCTGGAATTATCAGGGAATTTTGAAATCCTTTTTTTGTGGCCACCCTGAATAAGCATTCACAATTTAAGGGCTCAGGCTCAGATAGTGCCAACGTCGGTTTTCTTAGTTTCGAGATAAAACAATTTTAAACTTTGAGCTAATCCATAAATCAAAATACAGTATTTTTTTTGTTCAAAGTATTTATCTGCTAAAAGAAAGTACATATAGACTTTATCATAACATTCTTTACTATTTAGTAACAATTTAAATAAATAAAAAAAAGTATTTCTTGGGCATTAACTATATAACAATTTCTAGACATTTTGTTTTGAAGAGTTTTAATTTTCAATGTACATTTGTTACTTAAATTTTAAATTTTCTGCGACCGGTTTCGACACATTTGCAGAAAATTAAAAATTTAAGTAACAAATTTACATTGAAAATTAAAACTCTTCAAAACCAAAAATAGATTAAAATGCCTATTAACCCCACAAGCCTCAGGTCTATTTTCTCGGAAGATTAAAATATTTCCGCTTTGTAATAAAATCCAAATAAATGGTATATTTCTAAATGCATCTGAAAAGTAATGACTGTTTTTGTAAGGTGATGAAATACACTTTAAAATTTTTTAATTTGAAAAACATTTCATTTTAAATATAATTTTTTTTATGTAAACATTAAAAAGATTTCAAAATGGCTCACCTTTCATTTTTTCTAACTAAAATTACTGAAAATGAAAAAATAAAAAAACACAAATATTTTATTAGGCATATTATGTACTATAAATATTATCAACTAGCTGGGTTACCCGGCTTCGCTCAGGACAATAAGATAGTGTTCTGGAATGTTGCACAATGATGTTCCCGTTTCCCTATTCGTGATCATTCCACGACATACTCCGCCACTCCTTCCACAACTTTCTACAGCTCTATGGAACCTTCTAGAACTTTCCGGAAGACTGTTCTAGAAATTTCAAGAGGGCGAAACTTTCAGCCCTTATATCTTTAAAAGCACGCCCTTTAGGTAAAAACGGATACCCTTATTCCCTAGGGGGGATAGAGATCTACCACACCATATAATTCCCTTGATCGAACCGGGACTCGTTTCTGAGTTTTTGCGAGCTGCACGTTTTTTTGTACTTTCTTTTATAATATATGCCATATTCAAATAAATAAAATGTTACTCCTCACATTTCACTCACGTTACACTCCTTTCCTGTGCGTTCCCCTCCAGCGTTCCACTTCCACCTTCCCCACCACCGCTCTCCCGTCCCGCCAACCCCCCTGGCACTGCATTTCTTGACTCCTCTCCCGCCCGGCCCGTAGCCGAACCTTTTCCTAATGTAATCTAATCAATGTAGGTCCATTGAATGTACCTACATTGCACGGTGACGGGTCCGAGCCCTCGTGCGGGTCTTGTCCAGCTCCGGGGTTCTGAGTTGTCGTGCGGGTTCTACGAGTAGGTCCTGGTTCCGAGTTCTTTGAACCCATGCGTCCCGGTTCGGTGCGCCGCAACAAAACCCAGTGCTCAGTCTGCAGTGTCCGCACCTAAGAACTCGGACCCGGGACCTGCTCCTAGAACTCGTGTACTTTTAAAAGGAAGCAAGTCTCAGAGGCTTCCGGTAAAATGCAGAACTTACCCACCTCTAGTGTGAACACTGTTTTGTTCCAAAGTATTATCAAATATCTACGGGAAAAACAATGAACTATGGCCAGGGATCCAACCGATCTACCAAATGCGAGAATTGTTAGATAGACAGACAGCTTGTATTTTGTTGTAACTCAATTTTGACAAAAATAAATATTTACACTATCTGCACCTGAGCCTTTCAATTCACCTTTGTTTGCCGGTATCAACATTACAAAATATATTTTTTTCAAATAAATGATAATAATTTGTATAAATGTACCTTGTCAAGGATGGAGAGAGCAAGCCCCAAGCCAGCGATAAGAAGTCGACTGAAGAGAAGCCGGCCAAGAAGAAGACGCTGCCGGAGCTGGACAAGTACTGGAAGGCGGTGAATGACGATGCCACCGATTTCACCGGATGGACCTATTTGCTGCAGTATGTGGATCAAGAGGTATTGTTATTATCTCTTATGCCAGATCAGTTCCACAGTCCCTAAGAACAATGTCAGATATGCGATTTTGTAGTTTTGCAGTAGAGCGTCATTTCTGCATTTTTACCGATTTTGAGATCATGAAATATAGTGTTGTTTTAATATTTTGCATTTTTTTCAAAATTCCGAAATACAACTTTCAAATCATCATATAATAATAATAATAAGCCTTTTATTCTGAACTTCTGATAGGTATAAATACTAGACATGTTTTTGTTTATTATAATATTTCGAAGCTTTGTTTGTCTTTTGGCATAGGCCTCCTCTAACATTATTTCTTCGAGAGCTTTTTCAAGCTCATGTAGTTTTTCTTTATTCTTTATTCTTTCTTTCTTCGGTTCTAAGGGCTCTCGTTCTTAAGGTTGCAATATTGAGTGTTTTGTTTCTTCTTGTTGTTAGAGGGTGGTGGTCTATATCTCCCGCGGGGACCAGCCGAATTGGGAGACTTTTTGTTAATAGGTTTTGATTGTTAATTCTCGTTGGAGCATCTCATCAAAAGGAGATTAAAATAGCCAACAAACGATTTTCGTTTTCACACAAGACTTGTGAAAAGGAAGATTTTTCATCAATGACATACATTCAACTTCTCTCTGGGACTATTATAGGAGGCAACCTCATTGAGCTATACACTTTTGTTCCCTTTTTACATTTCTTTTGTATTACTACTCATTGTCAAATTTGCTAAAGGTTTTACCAATTTTATTTGAAAATATCAATAAATGCTCTGGAGTACCTCTAATGGGTTAATTTTATTAACCCATTGGCCACAGAATTAATGAGCTAAAAAATTGGCCATCACCACCAAATTAATTTTGTACCAAAAATTGAAAACCTGCATTGGTGTACTAAGTCTGTTTTAACTTCTGAACCATATATTCAAATGAATTTATTTTTTAAATTTTGTTTTCATATTGGTAAAGAAAAACATAAAAAAATAAATTTTAAAATTATGATAATATGTGTAAATAAGGATACAAACATAACCTTCTCCTTTTTCGTAAGCTTTTTTTTCACATTTTTATTCATAAAGTTACAAAAAAACATAATATTCATTAATCGAACATTAATAATTTTTGTTTTATTACATATACATAATATATATATATACTAATAAGTAATAAAATAATTTGGTATGATAGTCCTCAAAGCAATCAGGGACGTGCAGGGTCACTGCCAAAAGCCTAGAACCAATCACAATTTTGAAGAAATTAAATGGCGGCTGGCTGCATTCAAAATGTGGAACACAAATATCGGTGAAAAAACATAAGAAACATAATATTGCCAATTCTACGAAATGAATGAGTAATTACCTACAGAGCGTTTGGCATTTTCATTTTTTTTTTAAATGTCAATGTCGTGCTCGTTTTCTGTTTTTTGGCAGACCTGCTCTAGCCCGTTAGCGCGCCGGGGTTTGTAGTTAAGTACCTGAGTTGCACACCCGGTAGGCTGCCGGGGTTTGTGGCCAATGGCTTACTGCCAATACATTTTGACTGTTATATGATTAAAATTGACTTAATTTAATACGTTGTCCATATTAGAGTTGTAACACTTTGTGAAGTGGTCAGTAATAGAAATGTGGTTGTGTTGTTTGTGGTTGCAGAGTGACGTAGAAGCGGCGCGAGAAGCCTACGATGCATTCCTCTCGCACTACCCTTACTGCTACGGCTACTGGAGAAAGTACGCCGACTATGAAAAGCGAAAGGGCAGCAAGAAGAAGTGCTTAGAGGTCAGTGTCCCCCTCCCTACAACCGTTATACCTTAATTAATGCATGCAAATAATCTTTCATTAAACAACAGTGCTTCAAATATTATCAAATTATTACTCTTACTTAATAATTACTATAATTATAATAATTATTCACAATTTTCTAATTGATTGTTTTCCCTAGTCTAAATTGGAAATGAAATTGTCTTTGCCTACAGCTGATCGAGCGTTGGATTCTCGATGATAATATCAAGCAGCACCATTGATACGACACTCGATAATATAATATAATATAATGAAGTATTATACTTAGTCCAATACTTAAGATATTGATATATGCTCAGGTAGCTTGCCAGTTGTGGTTTATAGAAATACAGACAGTGGCGTGTTTTAGCTAGGCTGTGCTGTGTTTGTTTGTTGCAATATGTGAGATACTTAGTAGATTGTAAGTGGGTGTTGTGACGGGAGGAAGCAGCCGGGGGCGCCTCGAGGGACCTCTCAGGGAACAAACACTCCGGAGACTCCTCGCCAGTAAGGAAAGGTGTTGAAACTAAACAAAACTTTTTATATTTCAATTAAATACCACAAAGACTCTGGACTAACACAGTACACAATATATTATTGTTGATGGTTTATTAATTTATTCCAGGGTCTTTTGCATATGCTAAAATCAAATAAAAAAATATATATAAGATACAAAACTCTTATCTTCTATTTAAGCGGTGAGGCGGCATCGCTCGGCCGTTGTCCGCTACAATAGCTGTCCCGGTTGTCTGTTGTCCCCCCAACTAACGGTCTGTTTCGGTTAGGTGTTGGAACGCGGGCTGAGAGGCATTCCGCTGTCGGTGGACCTGTGGATTCACTACCTGAACCACGTCAAGACCACGCGCGCCGATGAACACGATCACATTCGACAGCAGTACGAGCGGGCTATAGGTAACTTCCATATATATCTTGTTATTTTAAAGAGAGGAGAGGCGTGGCCTGCAATGAATAGGGTTATCTGAAGATGCCGTGTCGATGTGATGGGTTCTTGTCCTGAAAAGGAAGAGTTGTTATTAAAAAAAATGTATAACTTGCATATAATATCTTGAAATCGTCTATAGTTACTGATTTCACCAATAGAAACCAAACCTATCAAGTGTAGCACTGTAGCAACATGGACAACTGTGGACTTTAAAAATAATTGAAATAAGAAGTTAACCCTTCAGGCTAATTTGTTCGCTTTTCGGAACAACTCATACAGGTCTCATATATGTACACCTTTGTGTCTCCCTTACTATCATAGTGAGAAATATGATCTAAAGAGAATCCGCCATGCTATATCTTCAAATCTAAAAGTACACCGTAAAATGATTAAAATGTACATCTTTATGAAACCAAAATTCCTGACCGCAATATGAAAAAAAAAAAATTAAACTTTGTATTCGTAAATCCAAAACACAAGAAATATGTATTAGAAACACTAGATTTCAGGGTCTAAAATAACATAAGTCTAAACAACATGGTCTAAAACAAAATACGTCTAAAATACACAATCCAACAAGTAACTACAAATACAACATTTGGGCAAAAAAACTTCTTGTACTGTGGTACTAAACTCTACATTTCACTTCTACATTTCATTTCTACATCTCACTTCTTGTACTGTGGTACTAAACTCTATTTTTTTATATGAATACATCACAAGAGTTTCAGCTATTCAAGTCTGGAACCAGTGAGACTATGGCATCCCCAATTGGGGTATTTTGTGAGGCTGGAGGTAGTGGGGAGGGGAAGAGGAACGTGGGGAAGTACCTGGCTATTCAGATCTGGTCACCAAACACGGCTAAAGCCAATTCAACAACGTTTCAATTTTGAATAGTGGTCTTACACCAGGGCGATACTGAGAGTATCTTCCACTCTGGAAGTGCTGCAAATATACTATATATTATTTTAAATGCATTAATTGTGAAATAACATAAATCAATGAAATTAAATTTATTTGCCCATGCCGGGATTCAATCCCGCAGCCTTCGGATTGCGAGTCCTACCTCAGCACGAAAGATTGCAGTTAGGATATTATTACATATCACTATTTGTTAAACAAAAAAAGGAAGATAATAAAACTTTTTTTTTTTTTTAATCTTTGCAGTCTGTGAACAATAAAACTTAAGATACTAAAAAATGCAAAATCATACAAAATCGTATGTTTTTGTTTTGAAAATTTGACCGCTTAGAAGTATTATAGATGCTTCAATTAAATACTGCGTGTAGAACATACCTTGGCCCTTAAAAATATCGGTCATTTTTTTAATAAGTCTTTTAATAAGCTTAGAAAAAAATAAAGTATAAGGTCTATAAAAAACATTTTTAAGTGCAAACTCTCCTACTTATAAACACTTTTTCGGATATGGTTTTATTGCATAATGTGGCAAATTCAGTTTCTTATATAATTATCGCAAAAAAAATTGAAATTTACGCCCGAACCTCACAAAATAAAATATAATATGCATTTTCGCATTGGTATTTTTGACATCACGGCGACAATACAGCAGTCGACGAATTTGTTATATCAAAGTGAACCTTATACCGTCCACCGAAGAACGACTGGCAGCCGCCCCATTCTTCCGTCATTACTCCTCCGGACGGTGCGGAGAAACAACGTGTTAGGGTCCGCGCTGCTTGTTTTCGTGAAATCAATTTAAAAATTCCGTTTTATTACAATAAACATTGCATAAAAAAGGAATTAATGTTTTTTACAGGCCTTTAAGACATCAACATGTAAAAAAAAATTCTCAAATATCTTTTCCAACCTTTCCAAAAGCTTTTTCTCAAGTATTTTTAAACTCCTCCCATAAAAGGGCGTGAATTCCGATTTCGATTTTTTCCTGTACTAGTGGATCGCCTTAATATTGATGGCATCCACTTTTTGGCGAATGACTTCTATTACAGAGAACCAAAATTTGTAAACCATAAATTATACAAAATGATGATAAACATGCCTGGGCCTCTATGGTTGCGTTGTCACCATTTTGGTCTCATAAATACACATGTTGACTGGCAAGGGCCATCTGAATTATAAACTTCACACCTCCTTCTGCCATGAAACTCTAAATACTCGGATAAACTGATGGATATTTTATATTCCCAGCTGCATGCGGTTTGGAATTTCGCTCCGATCGCCTTTGGGAGTCCTTCATCAAGTGGGAAACAGAAAACGGCACGCCTCTGAAGGTGACAGCGCTGTATGATAAGCTTCTCATGACTCCTACTCTGGGATACACTTCCCACTTTGACAAGTAAGTGTTTTTTTATATTAACCACTCCGATGTATCGCCAATATGCACTTTTTACGTCTTAAACGAAATGTCAGATTAACAAAAACTTTGTGTTATTTCCGCTTCACAATTAAAACTCTATAAATGAAACATTTCTGAACGTAGCCGAATACTAAAATTTATTTTTGAAAGGTTACCAAATAAGCTTTCAAATTGTCATTATTACAAATAAATATTAACATTGGTAAATATAAAAATTTTGAATGCAAACATAAAAAAAAAGTAAAAATGACTCACGTGATGTTTTTATGTGAAAACGGTACTAAAATCACGGATTATGTAAAAAAACAATACTTATTCTATTGTATAAATGTATAATAAACAATTTAGTCACCTCACTTTTTTATCATTTCATACAAGTATATTTAATAAAAATTAACAATGTCTAGCGACCCGTAGGTGATTTGGCGGGTAAAATATGTATCAACCATGTATCTTACAGAATAGGTCTTTTTATATATTTCTACGGACAACTTGAATAGGGATGGCAAGCTTGATTTATTATCGACCTTTTATTTTTTTTAGGGATGTCACTAGAACAATAACGGAATTTTAACGATTTCTGGGGAAACATACGCTTTGACCTGAAAACACGCTTATTGTACTTGACTGCTATTGTCATATTAACGTGTATATCTGCTTACATTGCTGAGTGGTTAATACTAGCGTGTACCAGGCAAGCGTTACAATGCCACTCAAAGAATAATGTGTTTGTGTTTTAATTTTGTCCAGCCCCATCCCCTCCTTCGTCCCCTCCCCTGTTTCCCTTCCACCTTCCCTATCTTCCCCCCTTCCTCATCACCCCTCCCGCGTTCCCCCATCCTTCATTCGGGCCCTCGCCTTCCAGATTCCACTCCCCCTCCTTCCCTCCCTGCTGCTAAACCATATGAAATACACTCATTTTTCAAACAACTTGCACACGCCGCCTATTGTCATTTTTTATATAAATTTCATAATGCCAGAGCTCACCAGAAAAATACAATAATTATAATAAATTTCCAAAAACCTTTGCGGGCGTGCGCACAACAAATCACCAAAGTTTCATTGCAATGGGATGAATGGTTATGGAACGCATAAGGGACAAACAAAGAAACATTCATTTTTATATGTTAATATTGTTACAAAGAGATTCTATAGATAAATCTTAACTATTATCCAAAAGATAGAAATTTTATCCAGTTGGATGGCTGAAAGAGAAACTAATGCATCTATAAACTTTTTTTTTGCTGATATCCCCAATATTTACAGTAGCAACACCTCTATCTGCACAGATTGCGCCCAAATTCAACTGAATATATGTGGAAAATACTACAAGGAGGTATCACTGTATATATTATGTAAGTGGGAAAATGATATAAAAAGATGTGTTCTTTGAGTTTTTAAATCTTCGAATTTCCACCCGGCAATTTTGGGTTCAATTCCTCCGCTAGCTCTCTATCATTGCACAAGCAACATTTTCTGCTTATAATGATGGTAGAAGGAGTTTCCTAATATTGTCTGGCTATCTCTACATATTATAAATTAAAGTCCTCCGCCGCGTCTATCTGTCTGTTCTCGATAAACTCAAAAAATACTGAACGGATTTTCATGCGGTTTTCACCAATAGATAGAGTGATTCATGAGGAAGGTTTAAGCATTCATGTGGTGGACGAGCAGGCTGGCAAGCAGGCGGTGTGGATTTGATTTTTATGCAAATGTACAGATGGCAGTGAGTTAATTTATAAAGGTTGGGTAACCATCCAATAGATGGCATTGTGTTAAGTTAGCTACAGCAACGCGAGGCTGGGTCAGCTAGTTCATAAGATAATAAGAAAGTTTGTTTTTCTTTAAAAAAAATAATTAAATTTAATTTTTTTTTTTCTTGGAACTAACATGTTTTATTTTTGCCCAGTTTCCAAGAGCACATTCTGGCAAACGCCCCTCATGCCTGCATCACCACTGAGGAGTTCTTGCGTCTTCGGGGAGAGGTCAGAGCGGAGCAGAAGTCGGAACCGCCGCTGGACTCAGATCCCGACATCCCACCCGGAGAAGAGGAATCTGACGATCACGTGGTAAGGATTCTCTATCTCTTTTGATCACTCATTCTTCAAACATGAAATCTAACTTTCTATTTTGACTCACTATAAATATTCATCAGGACGACAAAGCTAAACTTAATACTTTGCGGCATCTTTTATTAGACGGTTATTTCGAAACGCTGAAAACCATATTGAGAGTGTAACATCTCAGACTTTATTATTTCTACACAAATAAACATAGTTTTCACAACAATATACACATCCGCCCTCATGATGGAAGCTGCAGGGCTATCTATTGGCTAAAGGAGGAAGAAGAGCATCACGGCATAATTCCCGCAAATCATGATCAGATTACCATTTAGCTTTAATTTGGCCTAGAGCAGGGGTCGGAATCTGCGGCTCTTTGCATAGGCGTCTGAGGCTCTTCAGACATCAATTGCAATTTCACCTCTACTCAACCAGCCTTATGATATATGGAACTAGAATTTTAATGGGCAAAACACAAAGCAGATCGTAATTATCGTTCCACCACATTTACCACAGTACGATTACAACCCCTGCCCGCCCCATTATAATATGGCTCCCTGATATATTTATACCCTGTTTCTTTGACAAATTGACTCTTCACACTTGACAAACTGCCGACCCCTGGCCTAGAGCATGCTCAAATGCACAACTTACGTACTAAGTGGGAGATCGGATAACACCTTTGCCGATGCAAAAACAATGGTTTTTTAAAAAGCGTAATCGCACATCCCATAGAAAAGGGTTTTAAGTCAAAATGGTCTCTGTCTCTGAATAGTAAAGTGACTGTGAATAGTTAAGTGACTATGCCCCATGAAAACCGTATTTAAGTTAGTGATCTCTCCACTCCCGTGAGATGGAGTGATGATGAATTTAAAAAAAGAAAGACAAACATTCCCGGGTTACGAATAAACCAACAATGTTTGAAAATCTCGTACTACCACTACAGTAAATGGAAAATGTTGCTTGTGTCGTGGTGAAGGACTTAGCCAGGCGAGGAATCGAACACGACGCCCGGGTGGGACCCAAACTCGATGCGCACTCAGCCCCTGACCGGTCAACTTTTTACTTTCACCACTTTTCTGTGGGATGGTGAATATAACCTTCATCCACTCGCTTCTTCAAATGTTAATGTTTTAATAGATTTAATGTTCATACATTATTTGATAATTCCAGCGTTCTGAAGAGGAAGGTACGGCTATCAAGGAACGCATCGTGTCTGTGCGTCGTAAGGTGCATAAGATGACCGTAGAACAAGTGGCTCAGAGGTGGAACTTTGAAGAAGGGGTAAGTTGTTTATATCTTCTCTATCCAAAAGTGCTCTTTGCAGTTACTCGCTTAACCCCTCAGGCCTCGACCATATTTTGTCAGAGGGTTAAAATATTTCTGTTGTGCAATAAAACCCTAATAAATGAATTATTTCTGAACATATCCGAAAACTGTTTTTGAAAGGTAAATTTTATAAATCGAAATAAACATATACATAACTCTTAAAGTACAAACATTTTTCATGCAAAAAAAAAAAAATTAGCAATGGCTCACCTTATGTTTCTTCTAACTAAAATTACCCAAGATATTAAAATTTATGAGGAAAAATATAATCACATACATATTTTATTACATAAACGTTATTGTCTTCTTGCTTTTTTGTCGTTTCACGTAAAAATAATTAATAAAAAATTCCCAAAGTTTCATCAATTTTTTTAAATTGCGATCCGAATCTTTGACTTCGTAAAGGAATACATTTTACTTCTTTTGTGGATAATTATGAGATTTAAATGTAAAGCTTGATGTTTGCTCTTTCTAACAATCGTTGTGTCTCCCTTAACATCATATTTCCACTACGATGGTAAGGGAGACACAACGATTTCTATGAGACCTATATGAGTTGTTCCGAAAAGCGAACAAATTATCCGGAGGGGTTAAGAAGTTTTCCAAGGGATCGGAAAACTTTACATGTGGGATAAATTGGGTCATTCAGCCTTCAACCTCTTCCAGGCCAAGGGGACACCGGTGTCCCATCAAAAGTTTTTTCCCACCAAGGGACCGAAAAAACCAAACTTTTTAAGATGTTTTACTGTATATATTTACTATAAATGAGTAGTTTAGACATCTGCATAAAATACTGGCAACAATTCCAGAGGAAAGACAACCAGTCAGCTTTCCCAGACAAAGTTGGGGAAAGCAACTAGAGGATGTGTGAGGAGAGGCCGGGCTTGTAATGGACAGAGGTTGATCAAATAGTTAGACTGGCATGCCTGGAGTCAGTCCCCCATCCAAGTGATACCGAATAAAACAAGTTAAAGAAGATGGTTATGATTTACGAAACATAAGGGAGGGTGCATTAGTAAGTATCCGACTGGCTTAACCAGCGATTCCAGAGCATATTTGTAGAAAAAAATGTTATGACATTTTTCTACTCCATGACATTTTTTTCAATTAAAAATGAAAAAAAAAGTGTTTTCCTATCTCTCGTTTGCCAAATACTCAGTGAAATGTGTAAATAATATATGTGACGGTGTTTAGATCAAGCGTCCGTACTTCCACGTGAAGCCCTTGGAGCGGTGTCAGCTGAAGAACTGGAAGGCGTACCTGCAGTGGGAGGAGCAGCAGCACGAGCAGCAGCGCACACTGGTGTTGTACGAGCGCTGCCTCATTGCGTGTGCGCTTTATGAGGACTTCTGGCTGAGGGTAACTACATTTTGTTATATTTTTTTTTTTTAAAGAAAGACAAACATTCCTGGATTACGAATAACCTGACAATAATTTGAAACTCTCCTACTATCAGCACAGTAAGCGGAAAATATGGCTTGTATCGTGATGGAAGACATAGCCAGTCAAGAATTTGAACTTTTAGTGAATATCTTTGCTGTTATGAGACTGAAGGGAGTGGACAAGGGAAGGAGATGTTGACGAAAAACTTGGCTAAAGGCACTTCATTCAATTTACCTACAAAAAATTATCCTTTTCAATTTAATAATATATTTATTTCCACCATAAAACTGCAACCAGTTTACTAGAATTCACAATCCCAAAATTTTACTCCAAACCATTCATAACCCTGAGTAATGCCGGAGTTAAGCTATTTATACAAAGATTATCTGTGAGGGCTTTTTTTTTATTTTTATACAAATTTTGCTGGGAATTTATTGTATAACCAACACCTCTGTCATAGGCCACCCCAAGTGATTTGTTACTTTTGGTGACTTAACAGGGTTCGTGGAGTGAAGATGTTTATGTTTTGGCGGCGGATGCATCCACTGCATGACAGGCCGGATCTAGTTAAGGGAGACCTTTTAACCTCCTCAGCCAGACTCTTTCAACCAATGGACTTGCACCGCAGTGGGAGGGATGGATTCATAAGTCCATCTCTCCTGGACACACTGAATCGCAAATTATTTTCCATCACTAGGGGAACGAAAAAAATATGGATACTTTGTGGTTGTAATACTAGGTGGATGTAACCCACCTTTGTCAACCGACAGCTTATCGTAGAGCAAAAAGAACATCCTTCTCAGGATGGTGGAGTTAGGGATTTGAGGTCATGCATATAAATGAAGCACCTATTTTTTCTAGTGAAATTTATAACAAAAGTTTATTGCACTTTGCAAGGAAAATAAACACCAAAGAAGGCTTAACCAAAAAGAACATAAATACCTTTGAGCATTTAGCAACAGATTTGGAGAGAGAGAGAGTTATTAAAATTATAGTTAATTTTTAATACCGCATACGTCACGTCGTCGTGATTCTGCTCTTGCAGAGCGAAACCTATCAAGTTAGCAAACAGCCATCCCAAAACGCTGTCCAGCGCGTCGCGGGGGGCCACTCGATTATAGGGAATCCACCCAACAAAATAGGCACGGCGATTTCTCACCCCTCAGGCGGCATGAGCGAATTTCGCCGGCCAAACAAACAGCAAAAGAATACTTGCGGGCAGAACATCATCCATTGATTCAAGTCCAAATTAACTTCCGCACGCGAATCACTTTATCCAATGACATCCGGCGAGGGATTAATAAAAATAAAAAGGCTTCCATGCCATTTGGGTCGTCACACACTCTCGTGACATATCAAAATAATATTTCCAGGCTACATTGCACTAGGATAAAAACTTCTTAAGCCCAATCGCCCCAAAAAACCCCGCCGCAAACAAAAACTAACTCACGTCTTCCGCCATGAATCCAAGAATGACCTCTTTCCGGTCTCCTTCCAGTTTGGCCAACCAACAAAGTTAAAATCAGAAAAAAAAATAATGAATAGACAATAAACAGTACCTACTTTGCGCAGTACCTGCTCACGAAATAGATATGTTACATGGTATAGAGTACTTTTCCTTTCGATACCCCGATACTTTTGTACTCGATACTTTGTATTCGATACTTTTACTCATTTAGTACTTTTTGGCAAGTATCGATACCTTTAAAAATTTGGCTAAGCGGCTCATGTTTATGGCAACGCCATATAGTTCAATCATAGCAAACCTAAAACATTCCATTGCGTTGGCATAATTGCAAGCACAAACAATCTAGTATGTCATGGAAGGATTTTGTTTTACTTTTTAGTTTGTGTTTTAACAGGTCAGCTGTGTTTCATTATTTATTTAATTACGCATGTTTCGTTTTGCAGTTGATTATATACATAAAAAAACATTACACTTCTTTTGAGTACCTAAGATAGCAATTTGTAGAATTTACAGGTCCTTTTTTTACTATTGATTATACTCGTACGTACTTAAATTTGATTGTTTCTTTTTTCATTTCACTGACGTTGACGTCCTTTTACCTTTTCTAACTAAAATAAATACTTGAATTTGAAAATTGTGATCCTGTAGGGGGGAAGGGGTTGATACATAGTTAGCCCGGTCAGAGCTGTAAATCCGGCCCTATAAAATGTGCTCGATACTTTGAAGTATCGATACTTTTGTTTCAATACTTTTACGAGTACGATACTTTTTTTCCGATACTACTCATGAGTACAGTATCGATAACTCATTCATTCCCAGATCTTGTTTATAGATTTAATGTAAATAAAATAAAATGTTTCTAATGCAGCTGGTGCAATATCTGGAGCGCTGCACTGCCGCTGAGACTGAGGAGACGGAGCGCCAGGCGCTGATTGTGCGCACGCGTGACGTCCTGGAGCGTGCGTGCACCATCCACCACGTGGAGCGGCCCGCCCTGCACGTGCATTGGGCCGCCTTCGAGGAGCGCCAGGGCTCCCCCGCCAAGGCCGCCGATATCCTCGACAAGCTGGAGAAGGTGTGCCCCAATCTGCTGCAGGTCGCTTGCAGGTACAACTGTCTAACTTACCATCAAGCCTTTTTACATAGGCAGAGAAGATTGTCCATCAAACAACTAGCGTAACTCAAGCATTCGATTCACTTGATCATGTCATGTCTTCTTTGGGCGTCCTCGACTTCTTCTATCATTAACTTGCGTGTCATATATTCTCATTATACTCCTTTCTTCGTTCATCCGCTGTTCGTGTCCAAATCATCGCTTCCCTTTCTTAATTTTCACCATTATGCTTAGGTCAGCCTTGCATTCTTTCTGTATCTCCACATTTTTAACGCAGTTATACAAAGTTTTACCACATTTATGCCTCAAAGATCTCATTTCTACATCATTCAGTTTACTTTCATACTTTCTCTGCCAGTTTCATGCCTCACTTATTATTCTACTAGTAGTTTATTTACAGAATGTTGCAAGAACTGCAAAAACAAGCATTATTATTTCAGCAATACTCCACAATATGTTATCTTTCGGAATGCTTTACGGAGGGAGGATGGGAAGGAGTGAACATGAACCTTGAAGAGATTCATGTTGTAGGGGGAAAGAAACACGGAAGCCGACAAATCGTTCCACAGTCGAACTGTTGAACACAAGAACGGGTCATAGAAGTGACCCATTCTCTTGTGACAATTAACAGCATCTTTCGTTGAAATGCCGTTAGAACAAGGACAGCATTCCCACCTGACGCTAGTGCTCTAAAGATTCCAATCCGTTTGTTGATGGAAAAACTATCAAACAGACCATCCGTTGCTGCACAGAATCCATGAAGGGTTTTTTCAAAATCGACAGTCCCAAAGAATAATGTTGAATCTGCTAAAAGTTAAAAATCGTTCTGTTGGCTTATTTGGTTGATTTAAAAGTCTGTATTTTCAGAATTTTGAAAGAAATGAAATGCTAAATATCAAAACAACACTATATTTCTAGATCTCGAAAACAGTAACGAAACTTTAAACAGCCCTACTACTGTAAAACTACAAAATCGCACAACCAACATTGTTCTTAGGGACCATTGAGATATTTTGGGACTCAAAATTAGAGGCGCCTGCCAAATTTAACAGATGCACTTGTGATTTGCACAGGGTTAGTACTATCTGTGGGGGTGTACAGCTTCTGAGCTTCTTGACTCTGGCTTCGCTGGAGCCGACAATTTATCTTCCAACATTATTTAATTAGAGACAGAATAGTAGTTAGAAAGATCGGTTCCACCATCATGAATTCAAATTAGCGCGATCAATAAAACGCAACTTTTATTTGCAGGCGTATAAACCTGGAGCGTCGTCGCGGCGACCTGGACCGCTGCACACAGCTCTACGAGCAGTACATTGCCCAGTACAACAAGCAGCTGGCTTCCAACATGACGGTGAAGTACGCACGCTTCCTGCAGCGGGTCAAGCGGGACCCCGCGGCCGCTGTGGAAGCGCTGCGGGCACAGGCTACCCGGGACCCCACCTGCCAGCGGCTGTATCTGCAGATGATGGACATCAAGTTGTGCAGCGGGGAGAACAATCTCAAGGATGCTGTTGGTGAGTTAGCACTAATGGAAAATATCTCCAACTTAACAGCCTAGTTCAGTCAGTTTTTAAGAGATGGCCTCCGAATCAAAATTTCTTTTTATTTTTTATTTTCCATCTTCACACCGCATTAAATTGTGCACTGGTGAAGGATGCTACGTTATATGCATAGGTGAAAATTGCATTCTAACTTATTTTTTTTAATCTGAATACAGCAGCCCAAGTCCCAACAGTCCCAACTGCTTCCAACTGCCTGGAGCCAGTGAGAAAATGGCATCTCCACTTGGGGTATGGTGTGAGGCTGAAGGTAGTGGGGAGGGGATTGAGATGGGGAAGAGGAAGGTTGAGAAGGGCTAATCGTATCTGGTCCCCAAACATGAGCAACGTTTCAATTCTAAATGGTTGTCTTTCACTAGGGTCATACTACACCTATCTCCCACTCTGGAACGTGCCGCAAATATACCTTATGTATATAAATTTTATTGGATTTGAACTGTCGAGAGTGTTATCCCTCGACCATGCAGGCCGTCAAAATGTATGTAACTGTGCATGTTTTGCATTTTATCTAAACAAATATTGATTGTATAATTTAATAATTAATATGTATAATTAATTTGTACGGAGAACCATACATTCGCCACATTCAATTGATTGCTATGTTATACTTAAGGCGGGTCCAAAGCTCAAGCATTTGCCGTGATAATCCCTCAAACGTCACTAAAACATTTTTTGTTTTCAGTCTCCTCCGTTTGTGTTAAACAAAACACCAAACAATTGAAAGATTGGTGCGAAGTTCGCGCGATCACACAAAATTGTCACAATTTGGCTTGTGGTCTGCGAGAAGGACGTGTCCACACTGTCCACGTGTACACAATGAACACTAGACATTTGACGTTTTTGGCGTTTATATCAATGTTAAAATGCGTTCTGATAAAAAAATATATGCATCAGGGAGAAAACACATATTTTAATAGATATTTATTTATCAGGAAAGATTTCCGACTAATATCAATTATTACACAACGTAAAGTATTAAGAATTTAGAGTGCGTAAATATTTACGTCAAAAACAGAATAATAATATTAATATTTGATATTATATTATATTTAGGTATAATAATATTTTAAACTCGTGATTATGCTCGCTCATTGCACATAAGCACAAAAGGCCGTTCTGTTTATTCCCCTATACACGACCGCATCGCGCGGCTCCTGTCAAAAAATAAATTATCCCCCCCCGCCAGCCCCCGCCTGCCTTCCCGCTTCACCCGGGATGGAATGTTTATGGAATGTTTTCCATCGAGCATGGGAAGCTCGAAACACAACAAAAATTGTCAATGTTTATCATTATGATGATGAACATTGGATGTTATTATGAGACTGTCATGGCAAATGTTTAAGCTATGGACGCTGCTTTATGTAGTCCTAAAATATGCTTTTACCTCAAAAGGAATTTATATATAAACACGAAAGCTAATGTAATTATCGTACAGAACGCACTGTGGCACCCGGCTGACTCAAGCATTCATTTCATAATATACTTTGCAACTTTAATTTTCATTAATTCCAGGCTATATTGATGAGTTCCTCGCTGTGGAGGGCATTGACAACGAGTCTCGCATACTGTTCATGCAGCGCAAGGCTGAGCTTCTGGAGGAGCTGGGAGACGACTTGGCAGAGGGACAGGCGGCGCTGCTGGCCTACCAGGCCCTCAGCAAGCTGCAGCACAAGAAGAAAAACAAGGAGAAGAACTCCTCCAGGTATGTGACAGCATCCACACTTGTCCTGTTCTGAATGTTTTCATATTATTCAACTTGCTCATATACAATTTGGGAGGCGGGTATCGCTGCCCCGGGAGCCATTTATTGGATAACCAACACTTCTGCCATAGGTTACCCCAAGTAGTTCGCTACATTTGGTGACTTAGCAGGGGTGCCCGGGTCCATGGGGTGAGATTTGTCGGGGTCTTGGCGGCAGATATGTCTGCTCACCGCTGCGTGGCGGGCCGGATCGAGAGAGACTGGTCGAGGAAAGCCTTTTTGACTCTCAATCCATCGCCTTGCACCACAATTGAAGAGTTGAATTCATACCTGGAAATTGACCCCCATATTCCTACCCAGCCCTGATACCTTTTTTCTTCCCAGAACTTTCTCTCCTTTCCTTTAAAAGACCCTCCACAAAGCATCTCCTAAGATGACATAGGCATTATTTTTCTCAGGGCTTCCTGGAGCAAATGTGAAAAAAAATTTAATATTGATTGATAAATTGTGTTTTTACCATCAATATAATTGTTTTCCTCTCCAGCGACAACAACAGCGGCAGCAAGAAGAAGAGCAACGACACCACCGTAGCACCCCCGCTGCCTCCCTCCACCCCCAACACGGGCGCCAACACCCCCGGAGGCTACGGTAACACCTACGGGGCCTCACAGGGCCAGGGGGGACAGGCTCCCACCCAGCAGCAGCAGCCGCAGTACGAGGGGGGCCCGGGCTACCCCCAGCAGCCCTACCACCAGTGGGGCCCCACCTACCACCACCCCTCGCAGTACCACCACAACCCCTGGAACCCCTACCCCAACTATTATTGAATTTAGTCACTTTGTGTTCGCAGTTTGTTGCTAAATCGGCAGGTAAACCTTATTACCAATTGATTTCATCATTGTGGTTCAAATATGACATGCTTATTATTATAATGACGTTTTTAAAATTGAACTACAGAGAAACTTTCTTATAAAGTTCTTCAAGGGAAGGGTAAAGAAACTTTTTATGCCTGTTAGATTAGACCGGTTTTTTTAAGTTTCAGTTCTCAATAGGTGGAAAAATCAAAACTTTTTAACCCCTCAGACCTCGGGCATATTCTGTCAGTAGGTCAGAATATTTCCTCTTTGCAATAAAATCCAAATAAATGGAATATTTCTGAATGTATTTGACAACTAAGTCTTTGAAAGGTAATGAAATACGCCTTCAAATTTTATTATTAGAAAGTAAGCACGTATTTTTTTTAAATCCTCACCTTACGATTTGTCTAGTTGAAATTAATGAAAAAAAAATCACATTTAATTAAGACAATTTTGTACTATAAACATTATCATCACCTCACTTTTTCGTCGTTTTGTGTAAAAATAATTTGTAAAAAATTCACAAAAAAACTTTAATTTCATAAAGGTGTAACATTTTAACTCTTTTGCGGTTAACTTTTAGATTTGAATATAAAGGGTGATGTTTTGACTTTCTAACACCGTTTAGATCATATTTCTCACAATGATTAGTAAGGGGACACAAGGATTTCTATGAAACCTATAAGAGTTGTTCCCAAAAGTGAACAAATTAGCCTGAGGGGTTTTAAGCATGAAAACATCTGTATGCAGAATTTTATAAGTGGTTTTCACTGTATTATATCTATTACTTTAATTGTGATTCACCCATCGGCATATGAATATCTGTTTCGAAATCATTATATGGTCAATCATTGAATCTAACCATGTGGCGGATATGCTATGAATATACAAATATAGTCACTGTTGCAGCAAAGTGTGTGCCGATGGGTTAATTAACCACAATGAAACTTACTTTTGTCTGACCATTGTATATCAAAGTAACAATGCGAATCTTTGCTATTTGTAATCTTATTGTTAAATATCATATTACTGTGGTCAAAATTTTTACTGATATCTATTAGTTAGGATAATTCTGTGTTTACCTTGTCTGGTTAGGTTTCTTATTGTTAAATAAAATAATCTCTAGCAATCTTACTCATAATCGCAAAATAAGATAATACCACAAGAGCAAGAAGAGAGATTTAGTAGCTGTCAGAATTTAAACCACCCAATCACCAGGGGTTAACTCAGTACTACGGCAGTGTAACTTTCGAAATGGAGAATCTTGACGTTTTGAATGGAGCTTTGACAAATATTGACCGTATTCGCGGCACTCGTGCATCACGGCTACCGAAAAGGTACAAAAAAAGGTACGATCCATTTGCGGCACTTACGGAAGGAGATTTTAGGTCTAAATATAGATTTACAAAATTTAACATGAGACGTTTGATTGACTTGGTACGGCCGTATTTGGATGTGAACAATAAACGGGGTGGTAAAGAATCTACTGATTTCCAAGTTCTTTGTGCCATACGATACTGGGGTAGAAACGAAGTGAGATAGTGTTTATAATTGCATTCTTGTGAAACAAATCAGTGAAATCGATAACCGAACAGGCGTTATTATTTATTTTTTTATAACAAAACAAGATAAAAATTTCAAAAAACTTTTCAACGTCACCCCTATTCTTATACCTACGCCTTTTTGTTTTACTGATTATCCGAATTACTGTTTATGATGTTGTCCATTCTTAGTTATTTTATAGTGAAACACAAAACAATCTCGTCGAATAATATTTTGACGTATGAATAAACGTGACGTTGGCAACACGCCACGAAATGCCAAATTGACCGCTTTTATTTGTTTTATTATAATCTATCAAATTGACCGCGTTTTTCAGCTTTGGAGCAGAGTGTTGCTACCGTAAAAAATCATAATTCAGCTGTCAAGCAATATTGGAAAAATTTATGATTATGAGTAAAGATTTTTAACCTGAGCAGTGTAGGTCCCCTCCCCTGTGCTACAGCGTCATGTTAGGGTTTAATTATGAGTAAGGCTGTAGGAATTTAAGATTATATTACATGCATCACAAATGCTGTAGTGCCTCAAATGTGAAACGAATTTTTAAAAAAAATCTGTAATTTTTATTGTGCTTGTAATTTTGTCTTGAATAAAAAAAAATAAATATGTATTATTTTGTCATGAATGGCTAGGTTTTTGCGATTTTTTTTAATGAATATTACACGTTTCGAAAGGGAGTGTTTCTTATATGAGCTGTAGTAACAACCTGCGTACCGCTTTGCGGTTGTGGCTCAAATCAAATATCGAACGTTATTAATACCCCAGCATCAGTTGTACTCTGTCGTTGCTAAAGACTAGTGTGTGTGGCATTTTGCCATCATAATGTATGGAAAATGTCAGAAGTTGGAGGCATTATTAATAAAATTGTAGGGTATTTGCTCAAACTGATTGCATTACTCAAAGATTTTTTTACTCCCAAGTAAAAAATCTAGATCACAGATCAAAATTCTAAATTTAAAAATGTAAAGAAAATCAAGAGTTACCTTTGTTGTTTTCACTCCTTTGTCAAATTCGAACATGAAGAACAAATTTCAAAGACAAGGTGGTTAGCTTGGTGTTGCCATAGTGATGAAAGTTTTTAGCTCTCCATTTATTTCCAAAATGTAAGGGCGCCCACAGACAAGAGATTAGAGCGGTGACATATTCCAAAATAAAGTCTTGTGTGCGTGTATATACCTACCATAATTTATTTTTACGCCTACAACTAAAGTCCTGTCTGCGGGCACCCTAATTGAATTTCTTACGATGCATAATAATAGGGATTTTGTTTAGCATCAAAGTCCTAGGAATCTAGGAATTAAAAATTTCAAAAACTTACTGTGCCACTGTTCACTTTTGATTGTTACATTATATTTTAAGGTGTTATAATATAACGTGGTTTGTCGATTTCGCATGTTTTTGTATTTTTGCACAAAATTCCAGCATTTTAATATATGCAACACTTCCGTTTTATCACACATACTTAATTAAATCTTAAGTAAAGATAATTATTGTAGTAATGTGAATGTCATACTTGTCACTGTCACCAGCTGTCTTATGCCCCGTTCTGATTGGGCAAGTATTTTAGTTGAGTAGCAAGCATTTTAGTAACTAAACGTGTCCGAACACCATACATTTAGTAATAAGTAGGAGCATTTTGGTCAGTCAAGTGGCGAGTTACTCACTACTCGATTAAATTACTTGCCCAATCAGAACGGGGCTCTAAGGATATATTTTTTTTAATTTCCTCCATGGCATCGTCAATGGTTGGCTTTGATAACAGCCTTCTCATTGGAGACAATCTCCACGGTGGAGCGCAGCGAGGTCTTTGGTTCTGGACCCAGAGGCTGCACTTTTTTACAGGGTTAAAGATACTCTCAGTATAACCTTAGTGAGAGAGACCAGCATACATCAAATGGTGGATAAGCCAATTAATTTAATATAATTATAATGGATTTTAAAATATCATAATCTATGTTGAAAAAACTGGAACTGCTTGAAAATTTATCAGACTAATTATAAGGTATACCATTCATGTCAAAATTTAGTAGTCTTCGATTTCATCTTAAATGTGATAAATGAATGACTGCTGCATAATAAGATTATTAATAAGTCAGGTACGCCTCATATGTCATATGTATGTCTAGTAATGTTACATTGTCATGTAAACAAGCTTATGGGGGTCCGAGTGGTTAAAAGTTAATATGTATTTTCAGAAATATGATACATTATTAATTTGGGATAGATAAAATGTATTGAGAGAGTTGGCTGCTCGCATTTTTATGTAAATGTTTGGGATTGTTAATTTGTAAGTACAGAATGATCAAAAAAGAGTTTTTTTTATATTGTCACGTTTGATAATAAATGTGTAGATATTTTTGATTTTTTAAATACCCAAATTTGACATAATATTAATCCTTGATTTATAACTACAAAAATTGTATGCATAAAATAAATCATTAAAAATGATCTGGTTTTGTTTGTCTTCTCTTCTCTTGCACAGCACCTTTCACCTTTCTTGTTGATGAGGAACTTGGAAAAACAGAACAGAGCAGTTTATATAATACCAATATTTTTATTTTAAAACCAGAATGTATAATTGTTTGTTGCAGATTTCACATAAATCATCACATTCCCATAAACTGCTGTTATATTATGTATGTATGTATGTTGGCTGACTCACAGTAGCTAAATAAAAAGGTATACAATGCATTGTGACGACAGTACGTGCATGCAAACATACTTCAACAACGTTCAACTCCCAAATATTTTCTATACATTTGCATTGGACTATAATGTAATAATGTATACGATGGGGTGATGACGACAATCCGTGGGGTGGTAGGAAGCTAGTTATGGCCGGCCCTAACCCTCGGAGAGTAATCCCATTCACTCGGCTCCATTCGCTGGGACATTTGCTCCCTTTGTATAAAACTTATTACACATTAACGGCGGTGTAAAACATGATAGAGATGACACTATTAGCTCTGCTCCTAGTGTCTGCACTGGGAACTCCTAGCTTTAAATATAAATATGAGAATATATAATGTATGTACTCGTTTCAAACAAACAAAAGACTGCCACATGTGTCCATGAATATTACATATTAGATTAGCGATGATACCTTATACAATATCTATACAAGAAAATACATATTCATGAATGAATTCCATATGTTTACTGTAGTGTTGTTTATATATAGTAACATTAAAGGTAGCTCTATACAATAAGGTTTGTGCAGTAGAAGGAACAGCACTACATATATTAGTAGAATAAGGAGACGTCTGGAGCAGTAAACACTCACTGGCGGCTCGGCGCGCTACAGAACAACACACCATTTCATTTCTATACATTTCCCCGCACTACTATATATACTAGACAAAGATCATCTTACCGAGTGGGGCTTGTTTCTGTTCTGTTCTCTTCTCTACTGAGTTTTAGTCCTTTTACAAATATTGCTTACGTTACTTCTAGGTTTCATAAATATGTATAGACAACAGGGAAACTTTACTGTTAACATTAGGTTTCAAAACAGAAAATGAGACATTTCTAGTAATACACAGTTTACAGTAGGTATAGTATTCTAATGATCTTCCACATAACAAAGTAAGAAAACATTAATCACCAGCTTAATGTAAGCGATTTATTTATACCCAAAACAGTGGGTATCTAAATCTAAGTGTACCGATTTGTAACTGCGCTCGCACTAAATGGAGCAGAGGCGCACACTTAAATACGTAATATGTTAATCTCAGGGGTGGCCGCAGAGGAGGAATAGTAGAGTGCAGAATAGAATTAATGCCAGTTAAGTAGTAAGTAGTGTTATCTGAGTGGCTGTGACAGTGTGAATTGCGTGCGTGTGATGTGTGGGCAGTGTAGGTTCAAAAGGAGAACTCAGATTTATTGAAATTTTCTTTATTTATCCCTATTTTATAGCAAAATTATAAATTGTAAACTCCTTCATCAAGTCTGAATATTTATGCAACACATATATGTATCATATTTAATTATGTCTATTTATAAAAAGTAACGAGCTCTAGTCATAAAACCTTCTGGCGATGAGGGATTGGTTTATTTGTTGTATGATCTGATGACCAGATGAACTGCGGCGGCCGGACTCTAGAGAAGTGCCGTTGCCGGAACGCCGTTTAGAAAAGTTTGTTAGTCTAGTAATGTTCTACTAGTGCCTGCCTAGTCTCTAGTCTCTAGCAGGGGCACGGGCATCTTCACCAGTCTAGTTCTTCCCTTTAAACATATGTATGCATATAGTGATCACTTCTACTTACTGGCTACGCATTCTATAACATCTAATCAACTTTTAACACAAACATATCAAGCAAAATCAAATGTATTTATACAAACATACTTCACTTAACAATTTTAGTAAACGCCATAAAGAAAGATGAAAAGATCCCACAGTAAAATAAATGTACATATCATGTTTAACAACTGGAAACCACCAAATGAAGTTTGCCGCCTAATTGGTAAATTACAAACTAAACAATTCAGGATAAATGACAATCTTAACAATAAACAAAAGTTATGGAAATTTTAATTTAGTTTGGCATTCAGACTAAATAAATTTATTAAATACTTGCGTATGATTCTATACATTTGTGGGTAGCTTGGAAAATAATAAATCTATGTGAAAGGGTCGCCTACGAATCCGACTATTCGTATAACGGACTAATATACATTCATCCCATCAACTGACAACTGAAGACATCGTAGGAAATATGCTTTAGGTATATAAAAATACTTAGTGCAGGACAAAGTTTACATTCTGTGGAGTTTAAATACGTTATCACTTTTATAACTATTTTATTCATACTATAAATGTCTCCCGGGTGTCGAGAGCAGTGTGGCCGCTTTATAATTCTTATTATTACGGATAGAAAATTTCACTAAGCCACCATTTCAACAAAATTACAATAATTTATTATAAAATGAAATTTGCACTCTAAATAAATAAATTCATCGTAGTCTCCCTTGCAATATGGCGGTCGGCATCTAAACAATTCATTCAAACTAATTACGTAATATAAAAGAAACAATACAAAGTCATCTTCAGCGCTTCATATTTCATTGTCCAAATAATTTATTCAACTTCTGTCATAGAATTTATTAACGGTGTAAAAGTAATTAAGGAAATAAAATCATTTAAAAACAATATGCAAGAAGCATACATACATCAGGTGTATGAGGTCAGAATCATCAGAGACCAACACTCATCAGTGAAACGTCGCAATGAAATATTCATTCTAAATATTATGTTTGTATTTTTAAATTCAACAAATATCACTAAAACTTCATAATATGGAATAAAATACATTTATTTAAAGGGTATGGATGATAGAATATTATTGTAAGGCGGTTTAAAGACATTCCCATGTTTGATGGTTAGCAGTTAGCGGTGTTCTTGACTTACATTATATTAAATTATTACATTAGAGGCAGCGGTTATGTTCAACACATTCAACTTTAGGTTAACATATTCACTAAATAATGCGTAATGGTCAGGAGGTCCCGTACGCAAGCTTTATTGGGACAAGCGAGACAAACTAACGGTGGCGTTATATTCATTTCAAGCGGTAATTTACAGCCGACGCTGGGTTTAATAGCCTGGAGATGTGAACAGGACCTCGCTCTATACAGAGTGTTACGGTACGCACGTACAACGGTACGGGAAATTAATTAACTTGATAAGAAATGCCTCACGAGAACAAACAGTAAATAAATATTACTGCGGATTAAAAAAAAAAACAATTTCAAAGTTCACCAAGCTTATTTTATTTGAATCAGATATGATACACTCTGTATATTATACGATAACAGATAAAACAGACATGATCAATTTAGGTTAAATGCTGCTCTTCATTAAAATAAGTTCAGAGCCATAAAGAATTCCCCCAGTTAACAGAATGGTTGCGGTTGCAATGGCCGGTTCAGACAGTTCCCCAAATAAGATGTTTTTAATAAAGAGTTAAAATAACTAACATAATATGTGTTAGTATCACTTGATAATGCATCAATACTTCAAGTACTAAAAAATAATCAAAATTATGTACATTGGATACATTAGAGTATATTATATAACCTCACATACAAAAGCTGTTCATTCCTCTTGCGAATGAAACACATACATAGTATTTCCACTACGAAATTATTACAATCCAAATTTATTTAACAATATGTGTACTGAGTCGTAATGTTTGGCCATTTTCCTATCAACACCGTCCTCAAAGCCATCGCCAACTGCCTTCGTTCTGCATCTATATACTTCCCAATATACTTCATCATCATATACGTATGTGCTAATATTATAACATAAGTGTAGTGTAATGCCGATCCTCGCAAATTGACACAAATGTCTAATTATTATTATTATTGTTGAGGTACTCTTGCCAATCTTTAAATAGATTCACATACTCATTCCTTTGCAGAAAACAACCGGCCATGGACAAATTGTTAGGAAGACCAACACTAATGACTTCTGCTGTCAATGTGACATCATTCAACTAATGCATCCATCATAATTCTCAATATGCTCACACAACACGGTTATATCTCAGATTTCCTCCGCCGTTCTCATCGAGGGAATATCGAAGCGTGCTTCGCTGCCCAGCATAATAATAATAATAATAAGATAGAGTCCTAGAGATGCATTAGTGCCAATGTTATTCTCAAAATAAATAAATGAATTAGCTCCCCCTCGGAAAGCTGGCTCGTTTGCAAATGAATAATGATGGGAATAGAAAGTCTACTGTTTAGTGTGACTCCCTCCAGGCCTCGTCCTAGTCCTACCTCCCCACGGATGGCAAGAGATAGAATCTAATAGTCTGTATTTGCATCTGCACCCAACCACCTTTTCACGGATGATTGACCAAGTGATGTGTGTTCATCTCATTTCCATTTACCTCACCTGTGCCTGACCTGTTGGTGGCGGTGGCATCAGACCTTTTACTTTATTATTTGTTAACCTTTCAATTTTACATCTATTCTTGCAGAAGGCAACAATACTTGATCAAATCCATAAACCAAAGTGTATTGCATGTAAGTTTAATTCTGAATGCTGTTTATAATATCTAAAGAAGGTGACAACGCTTTAAATTCAATTCACTCATAATCAAATACACTGTGGCATTTTAACAGCATTTACAATTGAAAAAATATGAAAGCGTGCTACGATTGTTCAGAGAATTAACCTATCAACACGGATTGGCGTTACATTTGAACTCCTGGAAATCTTTAAGGATTTATTAAGGCCAGTGCGTCATACCGCATATGGAAATGTGTTTCAGAACACCAAACGGATGGGTCATTAAGCTACCGGGACAATTTATTCTAAAAGCACAAATCGGGATAAAATAAAATCAATTAGTGGATAAATACAATAGTTTACAGTTACATTTCGGTTTGACTAACTACGGTGGGGGGATGCGGTTCAGATTATGTACTCGGTTATACACATTGACGGACGAAGACTCGTGTTAAGGTGGGATTGATAAAAATACTCGGCATAATTGCGTTACTGGTTAATCACGCACACGTGTTAGTCAGACGCACAATAATAATATGGTGCTTAGATAGAAATATGGCATTGGGAAGGATTGTTTGCAAGTTAGGAAAGAGGCATGCTACGATTCCTTCAAACACAAACACTCTAGGATAACATATAATGGGCGCTTGCTTCTCATTACGTATTGGTCTGTGCATCTAACCAGTTGATGATGACAAGCATTTCTTAGGACACAACTAAGTAGACGAGTGGTATAACATATAGTAGTATAACCTTGTTTGGAAGAGCTTGGAGGGGAGGGGAGCAGAACGGAGAGGAGGTGGTTGTTTGTTTGGTTGGTTGGGTGGTGTTGGTTGGTGTTGTTTGTTAGAAGAGACGGTGTCTCTTGGCTTTGGGCGGCGGAGTGAGCGGTGAGGCGCATCACTTGCCGCTGGACTTGCTCTTGTGACTGATCTCCAGTTCCCCCAGCTTCTTCCACAGCTCGTCCCGCTCCTTCTCGCGCTTTTTCTCTCTGGAACACGATACATTCATTAAATACTGAATTCCTGCAACCAACTTAAGCATTCCTTCTAATATTTCATCAGTAATAGGGAACAATTAATAATAATACTGTCAAACTATTGTAAAATTAGATATGAGCGCATCAGCAGAATGCTGCCTGCTCATTACATAATAATTACAATATGGAGGAATTGGATAAACAGTGAAACCCGAATTTTACGTCCCCAGATTTAACGTATCCCGCCAATTACGTGTAATTATTTCGGTCCCGATATATTTTAGTACATTTATACCCCCTTTTTACGTTTTTTTTTCTGCAATTTACGTTGAAAATATTCAAAATATGTGAGTTACGCGCGCTTGACACGGCCGATCAATTGGTCAATTTAAACTGCGCGAAACGTGGTGATTAACCGACATCTTTCCATTTTTAGCCGGCCGTGATTGGCCGGCGTACTGCTCGCAACGATTGGCCGACATCTTTCAACTTTAGCTATGTGTAAAATGCTACAGCATCTGTCGGTTTGTTTATTTACGCATCTGTCATTTGGTTTTGAATCGATTTGTGATTTGAGACGCTTTTTTCCGACATTATTCGTGATAATCGTTTACACACAGTTTTTACGTTTCTTGTTTTGTTTTCGTTAAGTTAATTACGTTCGTAATGTCTCAACAAAGAAAAACTGTCAGTTCAGTGCGAGAAAAGGGACATTCTCGAAAAAGTTGATAAAACAAGTTGGTTAGTTTTAAATTGAATCGGTTTACACTAGAATGTCGTATTTTTACAAATTTACTTCGTATATATGAATTTAAATGGCCGGCTGCGGCGGAAATCGGCTGCACAAATTCGATTTACGAGGAAATTTATCATATTTTTACAAATCAGCCGCGAAAATTTGATTTACGCGGACATTATGCGGAATTTTTACAAATTTATTTCAAACAGGTATCTAAATTTAGAGACTCGGCCGCAAAATATCGATTTATGCGGAAATATATCGTATTTCGACGAATTTACTTAGAATATCTATACCCCCAGTATTGAAGAAAAGAACATTTTATTTTTTATTAAAAAAATCACATAGATTAGTTTGTTACATTTTTTTCTGTTCTAATTCTTTTTCAACATGTATACACATTTAAAAGTTTCGTCTTGAAAGCAAACAATGCTGGAAAAATAGATTTTAAGACCCTCGGTGTACTTTATTGCTTCTTCTTTTGTTGGAATAACATTTTTCTCTTCATATAAATGATTATATTAATAAAAAATAAAATTTAAAGGGTTCTTTTCTTCAATTCACCAATATACATGATTAAATAAATAAAAAAAAGAAAATTTTAAATGTTCTTTTCTTCAATACCCTCCATTTACATTTTCCCTCCGTTTAGGTTTTTTTTCGGTCCCTTAAAAAACATAAAATAGGGGTTTTACTGTATTTAACATTGTAATATTGCTTCTACTCGTCACACTAACTTCAATTGTAGAGAGCCAGACATTGCAAATTCTAGGACATTAAAAACAATCAAGAACCAATCAAACAGCGTATTTAAAAAAAACATGACAATGATACTCTTTAAAGAATTTCGTTTTCTCCACACATTAATATCATTTGAATCTGTGGTGAACGAACAATACAGCGCCTTTACAACAGACACCTAAGACACAGATAAGTCAGTGATTCAATCAATACAATACCGACACTCTATAGCCCGAGATGTTTAGGTTAGGTTAGATCATAGGTTCTCAATGTGGGCAATAATAGCCATCATCTCACCCCATTACACATTACACCCCCCCCCCCCCCCCGTTATGGTAAATATAATCGTAACAGCTGTTTCAGATTCACACAACGACAGATGGTAATATAAAAATAACGTTGAGAACCTACGGGTTAGATCATGCATAATACAATCAAAAAGGAATGTGCTGTTACTTTTGGCGCTCAGCCTTGTAGCTGGCCGTGAGCTCGTCAAACAGCTTGGAATTCATCTCCATGAAGGTCTTGAGAACATTATAGACAAGCGCCACGATGGTCTGGTTCCAGTGTTCTTTGCTGATGCGGTACAGCGCTGGGAACATGATGGGCATGATCATCTGGTTGTTCTCCTCCATCAGGGACATCACATACTCATTGTTCCAGATGTATAGCGCCCGCTCGGCAACCTGAAATGTGCCACATACTTCAATCAAATCAATGAACACCTTCCATTTTCCACATCATTTAGGGAAGCCATAGCCCCCACTGACTTTGGGCAGTTGGACGCCACTTTCAAATTTCAACCAATCAGAAATCCTTATTTCACCATTATCTTATGGTGCGTTTCCATGCTTGCCAAGGCTCGGCAAGCCACCACAAGCTCCAAGCGTCCACAAATCTCGCTTGGCATTTGGAAGCCGTTTACACGCTTGCGACTGCGTCAGTACGCTACCAACACCCAAGCATGGCGGACGCCGAACTTATGTCGGCTATTGCGTTTGGTTTAACATACTTTTATTTGAAATACAAGCAAAAGTATTAAAAAACAATATAATATTGTCTTGTATTATAAAAAAAAGTTATTCCAACAAATATCATATGTTTTTTTATTGTAATAAATAATAAATCATCAATAAAAGATTATATATTTATATTGACTTTTTAGGTAAATCCAATAAATTAAATTAGTGCATTCAAATTATGTACTTATACATTTTAATAAGTCACTCACGCCTCTTACGTCATACATATGTCTCGCAATGTTAATTATCGATATACCGCATGGAGCAAAAACAGCGTGCATTCGCCGCCAGTTCGGAAATTACACTGAGCGTTTGCCGAAGCTTGCCGCTGGATCCGACCCCGACTGGATCGGCGGCAAGCTCTCGCAAGCCTACGCAAGCCAAGACAAACGACCTGTTTCCACGTTGGTGTCAATTGTTGAAATCAAAAACGGCACATTTAAAATTGTTATAGAAAATTTATTCACCAACATCTGTTTGTTTTTGAAATGATGATATGCATAGTTCCTACCGGGATGTCATTTACCCAGTACCTACCCTCCCTTACCACATCGCCTTGCTGGAAAAGCATTTTGAAAATGGAACAATGACAAGAGTGAATTCGAGTGCTTTTGTTTCTGAAAAAAAAACAGAAGAAAATTTGTGACTACATTGGAAGCAAGTTTTGTTGGTGTTTGTGTTTTTGAACTAAAAGAAGATTTTTGACCTAATCAAGATCGTTTTATACTTATTTGTTTGGTTGTGGCGATAATTACCTAGTTGAACTGAATAAACTATTTGTGATTGTTTCGTGTGCACCTTCACTTCACAGAGGTAAGTGATTGGTTGTTCTTCTTTGCTTCAACAGTTTTCCCTACACATATTATCACCCAATTCCAGCAAACACTATTTCATTTTGTGTCTATTCTTTAGTATTTACAGTTCATTTCTAAGTGCATCTGAAGCTGTAATTCGGAAACAGTTTCAGATGCAACAACATCAAAATAAACTACCTTCCTTATCGTAATTTTTTTGAGAATATAAATAATTATTGTTTTACATTATTCAATGGTGATTTGAAACTCGAAAATAAAATAATTACATTTTTATACTAGAGGTTATATTTTATCTTTGCTATTAGATGTTAGTCATCATCAATAGTCATTAGAACTACACGCCTACCAGTAGTCTGCGCTTGCATCAAATCTGGCTAATATCTATGGCTGTAATGTCTGTTGAATGGTATGAGTCTACTATAACATACCTGAAAGTGGGGGCTGGAGACACACCGGGAGATTTGCCGGAAGAGGGGCTCTTGAATTTTAACAAATTGTGACGGCTCTATAACATCTAGGATTTCTTCTATTTCTCCCAGGAACATAACCTGCAAACAAACACATTACAATTAATCAGGTTAATCATTGATTTGTCCGCAGTTACCAAAAATCTCTCAAACCAAGAGCCTGGCATTGTGAAATTTGCACAGCTTTTCTTGCAGCATTGTTTCATAGTCATATATATATACGTTGGGAATTCATGTCATATATTTTGGTTTTTAAATGTGTGATTTCAAATATTTAGTAAATATTTCAAAAAAATTATGGTACTCTATATCAATATATTCATAAATACATTGGAAATTCATATGTCCTATATTTTGGTTTATAAATGTGTAATTTCTAGTACTTAGTAAATGTTTAAAAATTATAGTTACATACTATATTTTTTAATTAAGCAATTATAATTGTTCTCCAAAATGACCTTGAAAGAATATCATTCTTGTGACCTCTCGAAAGAAACCTTTCTTTTGTTCTGAATGCAATTATTAATGTTCTCCAAAATGACCTTGAAAAAATCACATCCTTGCGATTCTTTCAAGGACATAAAGAAACCATTCCTTCATTCCGAATGCAATTATTAATATTCTCAAAAGTTGTCTTGATAGAATCTCATTCTTGTGATATCTTGAACGAAACCATTCCTTTGAAGAATATTATGAAGTAAATGTGCAATTTGGCTGTCCTGAAACGGGAAACCTTCCTAGTTGGACAGACAAAGCATCATTTTGTAATGTGTTGTTATATATATATATAAATAAATTAATTATTATCACAGGAACACCTAGTGAGGAGGACTAAGAACAAACAGATGAAATATTTATGTACATTATCATATCTTGTAATTCTCATCAAACCTGTAATTAAATAGTCACTAATAATAAAAAAAAATTAAATAAATATATCACGGGCTATGGAGATGTGATTTTTTTTTTTACAGTAGCTCCACACAAATAGGCCCAGAGGAAGATAATTTCCCCCAGTCGATTAGTCAAGACATCTCCGAAAAACCGAAATTTGAGTTGAGTATGCAGTTATATGTAGGCGTGTACCCTCCATCTGGTATAAAACTCAGATTACTCATTAACACTACCAAATCAATTAAAATGTACAATAACTTATAGTGAAATAAACAAAATGTTGATGTTTTCTGACAGTACTATTTACTTGTGTCTTGAAGCACAAAGTATGTACTTGTACATACATAATATTTGTAACACCAATGGTCATGTCAGCTGCAAACATTTAAGGTAGGTACCTAAATAAGGTTGTAATACCATTCCAAAGTTATGTGTCTATGTACTATTTGTCAGAAGCCGTACAAATTGAGCAAATAATATTGTACTCATTTGCTGATAATTTTAGCTGAAATCCGACAAAACCGTTTATGAGGAAAGACTTTATGTGATACTAAACTGACCAACAACAATATTACCAAGATCCACTATCATCCTGGTGAAAGACACATCATTCAGAATTGAAGCGTTGCTTGAAACCGATGTTCGGCAACGGATCTGAATAGCCAGACACTTCCAAACCTTCCTTTCCTGACTCCCTGCAGCCACACAACATACCCCTATTGGGGATGCCCTCTGACTCCGTACAGTTGGTACTCACAAAAGGCAATACATATTCTGATCCTTCACTGTGTTTTGTAAAATAGATGAATATTTTTAATTACCCAAAATTGTGTTATAATAAATACAGGGGGAAGTTTTTAACCCCTCAGTTCTCGATGACATTCTGTCACAGTCAAAATATTTCCGCATTGCAATAAAATTCAATTCAATGGAATATTTCTCAATATATCATTTCACTTTTTTATTGATCTATGTAAAAATAATTAATAAAAATTTTGCAAAGTTTCATAAATTTATTTCAAATTGCGATTCGAAACTTTGGTTTCATAAAGGTCTACATTTTATTTATCTTTCTAATTCTGTTTTTATCATTGTTCCCACTATGACAGTAAGAGAGATACAATGATTTATATGAGACCTACATGAGTTGTTCTGGAAACCGAACAAACAGACTTTAAGGATTAAGCCAGTTTAATGTATACAAATTGATTTAGTAAGGTTTTTATTAAGACAAGCACAAGACAGGACAAATTAAAATGAAATTAAATATCTTTAACGTATGAGAAGTAACCCATGTGAGAAATTGAGCAGGTGGAATAAGTGGGTTTGGTTTGCTACAGTACCTCCTTCTGGGAGCACGTCTTGGGCCAGAACTTGAGCAGGCCGCGCACCACGGGCTCCGTGAGCGTGGCGTCCTTCTCCAGGAACTGCACCACGCAGTAGGCCAGCTGCGCGTGGTACAGCGCTAGGCACTTGACCTTGTGCAGAGGCAGGAGCACCTTCACCAGGAACTGCTTGTGCTCTGTCTTCAGCGGCAAGGCAAACCCGTTGATTATGCTGGAACCAACACAACACAACATTACATACACTCCATTCCACTTCATTACGATTGCGATTTCACCACAATCGGCTGTCAAATTTTGATTTATACTTTATTTCTATGAGTTTACTTAGAATACCTGAATATGCAGGGCTAATCGCAACGGTAATCGGCCGCGAAATTTCTATTTACGTGGACATATGTCGTGTTTTTTTTATGGATTTACTTTGACCGTGATAATCGGCTGCAAATATTCGTTTAATAAGTTGCCTTGTTACAAACTTCCAGTTGCTTGCCATTCGTTTTATAAACATGTGTTCACTTTAGTTGTCGTTACATCAGTGATTATTGCTGTTGTGTAATAAAGACAAATTTTTCAATATATTATGTTTTTTTATTACACAGTTTGGCGCTTTTTACGCTCTTGTTTGATTTCAGGTGGAGGTTTTCTGTGGTACTCACTTTTGTAAATCAAACGCTTGTTTTGTGTTTGTTTGTCTGTTCATAATTTATTATTCTTTTATTTACATAATCCTGATTTTTTATAAGATTTATATTGTGATCTGCTTGTTGGAACACATTTTTTTACGTAAGAATGGAAGCTACCTTCCTTTGTTCTTCTATAGAACTATTTGAATAATGGAACAAAAAAGAAAATAATAAAATTAGGTA
Organism: Limnephilus lunatus; assembly: GCA_917563855.2. Lineage (NCBI taxonomy): Eukaryota > Metazoa > Arthropoda > Insecta > Trichoptera > Limnephilidae > Limnephilus > Limnephilus lunatus. The sequence goes on along the minus strand of OU830602.1, from coordinate 9,140,414 downwards.
GGTACTTGCCTAGAAGTAATTGCCCATAGAACAAGTACCTACTCAACAAGCATCAATTTTAACCATAGCTCCCCGACAAAAAGGGCTGAAATTAAATGAAAGTTCTTTTTAGAACCCTATAATAGTTAAAATTGATTATTATTATTTGTGAGGATATTTTTTTTTTTTTAAATTAGAAAGAATAACTTATTTTTATAAAATAAAAAGAGAGTTGAAACTAGCTATTACACATATCGTAATCATCCATTGATTGTTGTAGTTAGTTTAGAAACAATAATATAATAAATTGAAGTAAATCATTAGAAGATATGCATAAGAAAAAAAAATAACACTAAATTATAAAATGTTCATCTTCTTGATCCTCGATCGATAGCCTCTGCAGTTCTTGTCTTCAAGAAAGATGGCTTCTTTTTGATCCTTGGCCTTAGTAAAGATGACTTATTTTTTATACTGCTCTTCTTAGATGTTAGTAGTTTATTTTGATCCAGTTCTTCTAAGATGTGATAGCATCGTCCATTGGTAGAAGACACAATTTGGTAATGGGCCTTTTCATAGACCCTTGCTGCGTCTTCAAGGTGACTATACGGGTTATCCCATCTTGTCCAGGGTGAGTGGCGATGACACGTCCCATCCTCCATAAATTTGGTGGTGCGTTGTCGTCTTTGATGATAACTAAGTCCCCAATCTTTAGTTGTCGCCGGTTCCCATCCGTCCATTTAGTCCTTTGCTGCAGCTCTCCCAGATATTCAATTCTCCATCTTGACCAGAAGCTCTGTCTTAGTTGGCTTAGTTTTTGGAAATTATTAAGCCTGTTTATGGGAATCTGTTGTAGGTCAGGTTCAGCTACAGCTGACAGGTTATCACCAATAAGAAAGTGACCTGGAGTAAGTGCGAAGAGGTCGAGGGGATCATTGGATAGTGGAATTAAAGGCCTAGAATTTATGCAGGACTCTATTTGGTATAATAACGTACACATCTCTTCATATGTTAATGAAGAGACGTTTGCCACTCTTTTTACGTGATATTTCACACTTTTTATGTTAGATTCCCAAAGACCTCCATGATGAGGACCTTTAGGTGGGATAAAAACCCACTGAATAGACATATTAGTTAAGTAATTAGCTATTTCCTTTTGAGAGACATATAAATTATACATATTTTTCAATTCATTATTCGCTCCAACAAATGTAGTAGCATTATCAGAATACAATTTACTAGGTTTTCCACGTCTGGAAATGAAACGCTTTAAACAATTAAGAAATGCATCTGTAGTTAGAGCGGTGACCAGTTCTAAATGAACTGCCTTAGTAGAGAAGCATATAAATAAACAAATATAAGACTTGACTGAATTGGATCTCCTACTAATTCCAGACTTTATTAAGATTGGCCCTGCGTAATCCAGTCCTGTAACAGAGAACGGTCTACATGGTGACACTCTATCCTCTGGAAGGTCAGACATTATTTGATGACTTGTTTTTGGACTGCATTTGAAGCACACAATGCAATTTTTAAGTATTTTTTTAATAGCATTTTTTGCCATTATAGGCCAATATTTTAGTCTAATAAGTGCTAGTAACGTTTGAGTACCTACATGCAAATTTGTATAATGAAAATGTTTAATGATTAACTTTGTTAGAGGGTGATCGTGAGGTAGTAATATCGGATGTTTTTGTGCTTCATGTATTAGTTTTCCTCTGGACAATCTCCCACCTACATGCAATAAATCCATATGTATAAATGGGTTTAATGATTTGAGATGACTGGTTTTATCTAAGTTTTTTCCCGCCTTTAATGTTTTAATTTCTTTTGAAAATGAATAAGATTGAGTGACCGTTATTAATGAATGTAACGACTTGTTTAATTCTATTATTGAAAGTTGTCCGCTAAATGTATGTTTTTTTCTTGTATTATTAATGAAACGTAGGATATAAGCAGTTACTCTTTGTAAACGCGTGAGAGAAGAAAAACGATAAAACAATTCCCAATCTTTATTCATACTGACGGTTAAATTTATTTTGCTTTTTAATTCCGGTGGATCGATGCAAATTTCCTTATAGTTCGGCCAAGTTACTTCATCTTGAGTTAACCAATTAGGACCTCTCCACCAGATTTCTGAAGAAAATAGACTTTTAGCACTGGTTCCTCTTGATAAAATATCCGCAGCATTATCTTCGGAGTTGACATGCTTCCATTGACTGGTTTCGCTTCTTTCCTGTATTTCTGCAACTCTGTTTGCAACAAATGTATTCCATCGCGCTGGTTGATTTCCTATCCAGCATAGAGTTATAGTGGAATCACACCAATAAAATGTTTTATCCAAAGGTATAAGTAGGGATTCCTTTACTTTTCCAACAAGTTTTGTTAACAGAACAGCACCACATAATTCCAATTTAGGCAAAGAAATCGTTTTTAATGGAGCTACTCTTGATTTAGCTGTGATTAATTGAGAATGCCGTTTTCCTGATTGGTCTGTGGATAGCATATATATGCAAGCAGCATATGCTTTTTGAGATGCGTCACAAAATCCGTGCAATTGTATATTTAAAGTTTGATTACATATAATTTTTCTAGGTATTTGAAAAGAATTTATACCTTTTAAATCTTCTAAATATTTTTTCCAGAGCTTCAGAATTTCTATAGGTATTTCTTCATCCCAAGATATCTTTTCTTGCCATAATTTCTGCATAATAAGTTTAGCATTCACGGTTACTGGTCCTAGCAAACCTAATGGATCGAAAATACTAGCAATCAGTGACAAAATATTCCGTTTATTATAAATAGGATGTGACGGTAGTTCCACGTGATATAAAAAACTATCTTTTTCGCAATTCCAAGCTAAGCCTAGAATTTTCTCTCCTTCTGGTTTGTCCAAAATTACCATATCAGTGGCCTGATCGGCCTCCGATGACAAATCAGAAGAATTAGACCGCCATTTTCTTAAGTTCATACCGGCTGAATTCATTATGGAGATTAACTGTTCTTTTAACAAATTACAGGATTCCACATTGTCTGCACCTGTAATTAGATCATCTATGTAAAAATCTCTCTCTAAAATGAGACTAGTTTCAGGATATAACTGAGCGTTTTCCATACTCAGCTGCTTCAAGCAACGCGTGGCTAAGAAAGATGACGGTGGAAGACGCGGTCCTCCTCTCTAATGTTGACCTGCCTGTACATTTTCTCAATGTCAGCCGTCAATGCCACTTGATACTTTCTAAAATTCAACAAATGGGTATATAAATCATTTTGTATTATTGGACCAACCATTAACGCGTCGTTTATTGATATCCCGCTGGAGGTTTTTGCGGAGCCGTCGAACACCACTCTTAGTTTGGTAGTGCTGCTGGTTTCCTTCTTGATTGCATGATGAGGTAAATAGTAAGAATTTTCTTTATTTGAAACTGGTTCAAATTTTGTCATATGACCTAAGTTTTCATATTCTTCCATGAATTTAATGTATTGAAGTTTCAAATCCATATTAGAAGATAATTTCTTTTCCAAGTTTAAAAATCTTTTTTCTGCCATAGGCAAGGAAGTACCTATTTGATCTATACAAGGTCGGAATGGTAAGCTTACTTCGAAACGCCCATTTTCATCCCTTTTTTGGGTTGACTTGAAGCTCTCTTCACAAGCCTTTTCTTCATAATTTTGGTGCTTGATGGACACCAATTCCTCTTGTTTCCAAAATCTTTCAATTTGATTGTGAATCATATTTAAAGATAAGTGACATGAGGATGATTCTTGCTCTTTTTTTGTAGAGCACATTCTAATTGGCCCGGATAATATCCATCCAAGTTCAGTGCGTTGCAGCGTAGGTCCAGTTGTTCCTAATCTCAATTGATCAGTGGTCAGCATTTCCCAAAATAGTTCGGAGCCGAGTAATATATCCACATGACCGGAAGTGGAAAATTCAGGATCGGCCAATTTCAATCCTGGTGGTATGTTTGCCTCCCTTTTTGGAAAAGAGGTCTGCGGTAACTTGCTGGTGATTTCTTGTAATACCAAGCAAGTAACAAGTTTTTTGTAATTAGAGTTTATTGATGACAATTCAAACGAGAGGCTCTTCTTTACATTTGTTATATTATTATGTAACCCAGAGACCGGCATATTTAATGACTTGTACTTTATGTTTAATTTTTTAGCAAATCGTTCAGTTATGAAATTCACCTGAGAACCATTATCCAACAATACTCTCGCTGAATGAATAATTCCATTACTGTCCTTAACGTTCACCATTGCCGTTGATAACAAAATTGTTTTTTCTGCTTCTCCAAAAGTGGAATGGTTTGAGACTGGTACTTGATCTATGCCATTCTCAGTGTTTTGATCCTCTTTAGGGAAAATATGGAGTAATGTGTTGTGTCCTGCTTTATCGCAAGTTCTACAATTATTCTTACTCCTGCATTCTTTAGTTGAATGACCTACATTTAAACACTTGATGCAAGCTTGTAATTGCTTGATTTTCTCAAACCGTTCATGTTGGTTTAGTTTCAAAAACTGTTTACAGAAATAAATCTTATGATTTTCCTTACAAACAATGCATTTCAACCTTTGCGACAATAATGAAACTGAAGATTCCTTTTTGTAACTTGACGGTTTATGATGCGCGAATATTGGTTTGGCTGTGGAACATGTTGCTTCCGATGCTTCCAAGACTATCGCTCGATCTGTTAAACATTTTAAAAATTCTTGCAATGTCGGTATTTTTTCTTTAGTTGGATATTGTTCCCAATAGATCCGGGTATTGGAATCTAATTTGTTGGCCAAAATATAAATTATTATTACATCCCAATACTCCGTGGGTAGACCTATGTTTTTCAATGAATTCAAATGTAATTGTGTTTGATCTAATAAACTTCTCAAGGCGACGTGATTTTCTTGTTTTAATTCCTTGAGCTTAAACAATGAATTTAAATGTTGATTAGCTATTACACGCTTATTTTCAAATCTATTTGATAAAACCTGCCAAGCTATTTCGAAATTGTCTTGGGTAATTTCAAGTGCGTTTAATATTTGTGATGCCTTTCCTTTTAAACAATCACGCAAATAGTAATGTTTCTGAAAATTATTTAATGATTTATTATTACCCACTATCGTGACGAAAGCATCCTTAAAAGATAACCATTTCGAATAATCACCACTAAATTCTGGGAGCGAAAACGTAGGTAATTGGATCTTAATATTGTTAGTATCATCAATTTTTTCAATGCTTTTTATGGATTTTTTTGCTAACGTCACTACTTGATAATATTGCAATTCAAAACACTCAAGTGGGCTATCCTCTTCATCTGAGTTACTATCAAACTCTTCGATCTGAGATTGTATATTCTTAAAGCGATTTAACAGTGTGTTTACCTCCTCCAATCTTGTTTCCGTTTCTATTACATCAACTGAATCACTTAATAGGTAATTCTTAAATCGTGTTAATTGTGCCTTCAATTCACCGCGCTTCTTCACCAGTGATTTTAATGTTTGTGGCATAATGCAGAATTTTTTACACAAACATACACATTAAATTATTTAAAAATAAACTTTTGTTTGTACCACCTTTGCGGGAGCGAATAATAAATAGATTACAATAAAATAAATTATATTATTTATAATAATCAGTGGTAATCATAGAGTAAATTATTTGGAATCTACCTACTGGTTAAATTATATTATGTTGACAATATTTTATCTTGTTGATTATAATATCACGCAAAAAGAGTGGCTCTTGGTGGCGAATTCTTCGCGTGATTTTACAAGTTATATTATAATGCCTTTTTACCTTAGGAATATGTAATGATGAATAAGAATGATGTAGACCGGACGGCTGGCTGGATGAGCTGGTTTTCATCTGGCTTCTCGAAGGACCATATGGCGCTTTTTACGCTCTTGTTTGATTTCAGGTGGAGGTTTTCTGTGGTACTCACTTTTGTAAATCAAACGCTTGTTTTGTGTTTGTTTGTCTGTTCATAATTTATTATTCTTTTATTTACATAATCCTGATTTTTTATAAGATTTATATTGTGATCTGCTTGTTGGAACACATTTTTTTACGTAAGAATGGAAGCTACCTTCCTTTGTTCTTCTATAGAACTATTTGAATAATGGAACAAAAAAGAAAATAATAAAATTAGGTAGGTACTTGCCTAGAAGTAATTGCCCATAGAACAAGTACCTACTCAACAAGCATCAATTTTAACCACAGTTTATTAGTTACCTTATAAATTATCATTTATTTGTGTTCTTACTTCTTACATTCATTCTTACTTATCACTTATTTTATTTTTTATTTAATATTTACAATTTTGTATGTTGTAAATATTTTAGCCTACGGGTACTGGACCCTTAGTTTTTTTTAATAATTTTATGTTATGTGAAAATCAAAATCTGTTATTAGATTTTATTTGTATTATTAAGTTTACGGTAATAGATGTAAAAAAATCTGTTGATTTTCTAAAAAAAATAAAATAGCATAAAAAATTACGAATTTATTTAAAATACCTACCTGAATTTAATGAGGCGTAAAATTTCAAAAAAATTCTGATATTTCAAAAATATTTATAAATTCCCCGACATTTCCTGGTTCAATACAATTCCCTGATAATTACCGGTTTCCCCAGATTTCCAGGTCTGCGACTTTTCCATATTATTAGTCATATAATTTCATACACTTGATTTTGTTTGCCCTTTTTCACTGAAAAGAAATGAATTGTTGATAGAAAACTGGCTGGAATTCCAGCTGTGATCACTATTGAAGGTGGTGCTGACTATTTGAAGGCATCGGTGCTACAACTCTGGGCGACTTACCTGCCCAGTATCTCTAGTAGCTCCCCAACACCGTTAAAGTGCTCCGTCTCGTAGACGAAGCGCAGGAAGATGTTGTTGATCTGCTTGCGAATGAAGGCACGGAGGCCCAGGAACTTGCCGTAGATGCGGTGCAGCACAGTCTTCAGGAAGTCACGCTCTCGGGGGTCCTCTGAGTCAAACAGGTCCAACAACTAAACAACAACAAAGATGTTCATGTAATTGCAATTTCTCCAAGTGAAGTATTCGTATTGTATGAGCATGGATGTGTCCAATCATCAGGGCAATCAACACTTTGGAGGTAACCATTCGGAATGGTAATTAGTAGATATGGCATTATATGGCACTTGCATATGCATATTTCATCAAAGTTACCAACCCACATGCACAACTTCTATCTAAATTTGAATTTTAGAGCAATAATCTAACCTATTTGAATGCTTTTATTTTTTTTTTCGATTATTATGCGGGTAGATAATACTTTGACATTCCCGTTACACAAACTTTAAAAACGTATCTTTTAATTCAGTTTAAAATTTCAGCCATTTTATTCTTCAAAACAAGAGCTTGTTAACCCTTAATGGAATTGTGGTATCCTAGTAATAACACATGCAAAATAATTATAAACTAGTGTAGCAGCGAGCTTTTTAAAATAGCACATAAATTTTGAAGTAACCAATACTAACAAATAATTGACATTGTCAAAAACTTCATGAAAAATTTGAATAACATCATATTTAATTACATTTTTGTCATTCAGTTCAAAATTTTTGAAGTAAAAAAAAAAGTCAAATGTTGCGCTAAGGGTTAAATTAGAAATGCTTGATTTTTTTTGTCTATTCTAAGGAAATTGATAAGAATTAATTCCACCCCCCTGTGAAATTTTCCCAAAAAAAAATTGGATCCCAAAAGACTTATTCCTGTTTTTGTAGTTAAATTTAGGCACTTATTCAGTAATTATTATCAGTGCATATTTTGGTATCGATAGTTCATATTTGGCTATTTTGATAGTGCACATAATCCAACATCCAGTAATTGGATACTCTTCTTTTTCCTTGCAAAATGTGATTTAAAACTCGATGAAACGACAAAGCGACAAACACATGCATCTATAGGATTTAGCTTGCTTGTGTGGTGTTTCGTAGCCTCCCCACTATCGACTTCAGTTTTCTGAAGCACTTTTACCGCATGTGAACTGCACACTATTTTGTCATTACACAAAATATGACTAAACAAAATTTCTTATTTTAATAGTGAGAAACTAATTTCTTCCTAAGAAACTATACACCTAGTGGTAAATTCTGTTGTAATATTGAAATCGGTCTTTTAAATTGCATTGAACATTAAAAGCTTTATAATATTTGTATAGTTTATCAAAAATAACAAATCACTGATCACACAGATCAGACCTGACTAAATGCATGTAAAAATAACAAATCACTGATCACACAGATCAGACCTGACTAAATGCATGTAAAAATAACAAATCACTGATCACACAGATCAGACCTGACTAAATGCATGTAAAAATAACAAATCACTGATCACACAGATCAGACCTGACTAAATGCATGTAATGAATTTCATGCATACACATTCAATTTCTGGTATCTTATTTATAGATTTTAAAACACACTCATACAACAAATTGATAAAACAATATGTATTGGAGAAAAAATAATTAACATTTTAAATTACTTTGATAAATATAGAGGAAATTAAATCCAATGATAGAAAAAATCTTAGGAAGTTTTTATTAAATACTTGCTAAAAATGCAGCATTTAATATGAGATTCAAATATTTGTGTTCGATGGCAAAGCTATTAACAAGTAATGAAAACCTACATCAAAGAATTCATCAAAATTAACTACTATTATAGTGCTCCATTTTATTTCCCATCACCTTGAAAAGTTACTGAGTTGCCCCTATCCACGTTCTGTATGAAACAAACATTCATTTCATTTAATTAAAAAATAATATCTTAGTACGACACGTGTCAACCCATCTGACCCACATCTGTGGAGGCAACATGTTTCTATTCAGTGCTATATCTATCTGCGGGCACCCCTTACTTGCACTCACCGCATCCAAATAATTACAAGCAAGACACAGCGGTGTTTGTTTAATTCGCACATTGCATGGCTGGCGTATGGGGACAGGGAAAATAAAGTACCTAATTAGAAGTTAACCGTAAATGGCATCAAAAGGTTAAGGTCAAAGAGACAATTTTACTTCTTCTTTGTGTGCCTTATCAGGTCCCCCCTGATGTTAGCGATCACTCTTGAAAAGGTCTCTCTATCTTGCGCTGCCCGGAATAGCTCCTCCACACTTCTCATATATTTCGCAGCCAAGACATTTGTCTCCTACCAGGCCCTCGGCGACCCTCTATCTTACCTTTCAATATTAAATGGAGCAAGTGATATGACACAGATATGAAATTTTCTTGATTTTAATTAATGTAAGCAGTTCTCTATCAGCTCTAGCCCGCCTGAAAATTTCTGTGTTGGTGATCATGTCGGTCCATGGGACCTTGAGCATTCTCCGGTGAAGCCACATTTCGAAAGCCTCTTAACCTGTTCATAGTATTTATTTTCAAGGTCCATGTTTCACATCCATACAGCAAGACCGACCACACATAGCATTTTAGCATTCTCTGCCTTAGTTTTAACTGATATTGTCATTGCAGAAGAGGGATTTCATTTTACTGAACGCAGGTCTTGCTGCTTCAATTCTACACCTAATCTCTATATCTGGGTCAAGAGTCTCCATGAGGTGTTAATGATTAATAAATGAATAAATTATGTGTTTAATTAGTTCTGGTAAATAATTGAAAATGAGCCTGAAAACACACAAAGTAAATGTAGGATTCTTTTATATTATAAAGGTCCCAAATTTTTCTTAGTCAAATCCTTGAAACTGTTGCAATCGTTTGGGATCTGTTTCACTTTATTTTACCCACCTCTAGCTCTAGTCATTGGTGGAAGAGACCCAGAGGCAGACTGAGGAAGAGGCAGAGTGAGGAAGAGGCGGATAGAGGGAGTGGATGAGGATGGGAAGAAGCACAGATGATGATGAGTATAGTACCTGCAGCACAAACTTCTGGTCGATGACCTTCTTGCCGATGGTGGGCTGAAAGTCCGAGGACTCGAGGAAGCGAAGGAAGAACTCGTAGACCAGCTGCAGGTGCGGCCAGGACGCCTCCAGCGTGGGGTCGTCCTCCTCGGGGTCAAAGTCGGGGTTCTCGCTCGGGGGCAGAGTGCGGAATAGGTTGGCCGATATCTGCAACAACACACACATCACTCATTACCTTACTCTACTTTACACATAAATAAATGTCCGCTGTGTTGATGCTTCACTTGTGATGTCATGCTCATTGTTATAATTCTTGTACAATATGATATAATGATGGGAGAGAGTCTAATTGGCTTTTATGCTATTTTATTTATTTATTTATGCCCTTTTATGTAAAAATTATACCATATTTATTATACAAACTCAACTGCCTCACTAAAAATATTTTGTATTTGTATAGTGATAAATTGAAAACCGACTTAACTGACTTGCTATAATTATTTCCCTCCATTAGTATTCTGGGCAAAGAGGAATACATATGGTAGTTAGTTCCAGAATTTCTGAACTGAAATAAACCCCGACTTCTTACATGAATGCTATACATTATAATATATGTGAGCTTGGCCTGATCCATCATAGTGCTCGTCATACATTCCCAACGGGCTTTATTGAATTCTCAAGAATACCTAAATAATTAACCGATACATATATAAATATTGTTTTTTCTTTAAATTTCCTATTATATATTGAACTTGAAAGTATTATTATTTCGTCTATGTAAATTAATGCCGCCTATATTTTCAAAATATGTTTTTATGGCACTCTCAGTTGAACAGCACAAGGCACATTGATTGATGCTTTCAAATTTATAAATTCACCAACAGACTGCTTGTACTGGGTAAAAGTCAATACTGCAAATGAACCATCCCCAGTAGAGAAGCAAGCAAGAGCGTTTACATCCCCAGATGGTTTATTGTCCCTTCTGAACATTTTTACAATATTGGACTTACACCGACGACCTGTGAAAAATCACAGGGCATAACTTGACTTGCCAAGATTAAAACTAAGAAATTTTATTTCTACAGAATCAAAAAATTTACTCATTTCAAATAGATATAGAATAAAAATAATCTTCTGGTAAAATATTACCTATATTATAGGCAATGGCGGATCGTGACTTTTGGGTGTGCTAGAGTGCTGATATTAAGAAAAAAGTCATTATTGATGTTGTTGTAGCCGAAAAAAAAAATTGTATTTTTTTTTGAAAATCAGTTTTTTGTATGAAAAATTTCAGAAAGTTTCAGTTTGGTCAGGCGCCACACGGATTTACTGAAAAATCTTCATACAAAAACGAATTTTGAAAAAAAAAAAATTTGCCTACGACAACATCCATAACGTTATTTTTTTAATACTAGCACCCTAGTACACCCAAAAGTCACGAGCTGCCACTGATTATAGGTAGGTACTTTATCACATTGATTTGAAAAGATACTTATTATAATATCATAATTTTCTTCACATAAAAACAGCTTTAATTTTTAAAATGTCACATTTGAAAATACTTAAAAAAAATACATAAAAACAGGGGTTCTGGTTTATCCCAGGTAAACCAATACAAAACACGCTTTTTAGACAGGTTGATCGGCGTGAGGGTTATTTCATATGGTAATAACAATAAAAAAATCCTAATAGGTACTTTGGAGACTTATCTGATTACATAGTGATAACAAGATCCCGTTTATAACTGTAACCGAAGATTATATCTTCAAGGTTAACCAATAACTATTTTTTTTGTATTTCTTGGGCAAACTATGTAACAATTTATAGACATTTTATTTTTGAATAGTGGACTGTAAGAAATTAAGTGATAAATGTACATTGTAAAATAAAACTCTTCAAAAACAAAACGATAATTACTTTACTAAACTAAAGCTGACCTCTCGTCCCGGTTAGACGGAGAGGTCTGGGTTCGAGTCCCAGTTGCGACCATTGTCTTTTTCTGTTTTTCTGTGTCTTGTTCTCTTTCATATTTTCGTTTAGATTATTATTGTTAACTTATTCTAATATAAAGCTGACAATTTATCTAGTCAGTATATTTATTTTATTTTATTTAGTATATTTATTTTTATTTTTTTTTTTTTTATTGAGTAAATTTTTTACAATAAGTTTATTTCATTCTAATATTACATGTTTTATATACTCTCCTAATAAAGCTAGTGCTTGTGTTTAGATATATATTATATTATTTGCTGAAGAATGTAAATAAACCTAATCTTGTATTTTATATGCAAAATGTATTATTAACCCATTGCAGTTCATCTCAGTTAGTCATTTTTCCAATGCACTAAAACAAAATAGCACCTGCGTCATTTTTTACACGCGTGGAGAAAATTGAGTCGATGTTGCTTCAACGTACTGTATCTTGAGGTATTCAAGTTTTTGGGATGGAAATAAGTGCAATAAATTCATATTAATAAAAATATGATAACAAATCAATAAAAGTAATTAATTAAAATACGAGTAAAATACTAAGAATAATAAAGTTAACAATCAGAAATCAATAATCCTCTGACCAGCTGGTAACATATTATAAATTAACAGACTTTATTTACAAGTGAGTTCAAGAAATAAATAATAATCATCCATTACGACAGTATTTATTTACGCCTACCTTCCCACTTCACCCGGGATGGGAATGTTTTCCATTGCCCATGGAAAGCTTAAACACAGCAATTTCGAGCAAGAATTGTTCTAGGCCACGCAAGTTTATAGTGATATTCAAGCGAACGTTCATGTTTATGTTCATGATTTTGGTCGGAGGGGACCCGTCTTGAGAGTTGTTGCTCCACTATTGATTGGTGATTAGCTGATTTTAGCAAAACAACAAACCACTAATTTTAAGTCTTTACACTTAACAAGTAACATCTGATGCAATGTTACCAATTGAATTCAAATAGTGTTTTGTCCTGATCTTATTGATGAAAAAAAGAAACCGCTAATTTAACCCCTCAGGCTAATTTGTTCACTTTTGAGAACAGCTCAAATAGGTCTAATAGAAATCGTGTCTCCTCTACTGTCATGGTGAGAAATATTATTGAAACTGTGTTAGAAAGAGAAAACACCACTTTTATATTTAAATATAGAAGTAAACCAAAGAAAAATTAAAATTGCACCTCTATGAAACCAAAGATTTCGACCGCAATTTGATAAAAATTTAGAAACTTTGTGAATCTTTATTAATTAATAACGTTTATAATCATTTGTCTCATAAAATGTTTGTGTGTTTTTCAGTAATTATAGTTAGAATAATAGTGAGGTGAGCCATTTTGAAACTTTTTTAGGTTAGCATTGAAAATTTTAATATGAAAAAAATATATGTTGATTTCTAATAATAACATTTCACCTTTTAAACACAGTTTTTAGTTTTCGGATACAGTCAGAAATATTTTACTTTATTGCAAAGTGGAAATTTTGTGCCTTGAATGTGTCTGATGTGAATGTGTTAGCTGGAAGAAATGGAGTGTACCCATAAGCTACACCCTTTGTATTTCATATGTACAATAAATATTTTTTGATTTTGATGACTGATGGGTTAACATTTGCATGTTTCCAAACTAACAGGTCGGAATTAAATAGTGTAAAAGGCGGTAATATTATTGGTTTTTCTAGTGGTTTATAACCTCACAACCACTTTTTATGAATGAAAACAAGAAACCACTAAAATGAGCGCATAATTGTTATAATTCCACTATTGATTATTGAGACGATGATTTGCAGATATTAGAGTATAATATACTATAAACAATCAGGTGGAGTTTAATCAATAAAGAATTATTGCTAGCAAAAGGTCATGTGAATACATAATAAAATTATTCTTCTTATCTTTTCTAAAACGTATTTCACAAAGTACTGTTGGAGCCAAATAAAGGCAGTGGGAAATGCTAATAAATGGAGTGGGCTCGGATGAATTGGCTCTCAGGTTTGGTAGAATGGCTCACAAACATGAAGCAACTTAAATTGCGATAGAAGATCTACATTATTATGGGTTTCAAGTGTAATTTGGGTTTATTGGATTATATGTATAACTGGACTTGGATTGAAAATAACTGCAATCAATCAGATTTCTCATTTATTGTACGTGACATTGAACATTCTATCCTAAACCCTATTACAAATGAATATCTAAATGTAATATACATATAGCGAAGGATATCTATCTTACATAAATAGCCCCACTAGACATGGCCATCACAGTGTTTCCTGCCTTGATCATATATTACTCAAAACAAATAAAAATTTTGTACCCAGATCAGCTGTCCTAAAAACTGATATGATTGACCACTTCCCAACTTTTTACGGACACAGTACCTTTAAGTCACATCATATAACTAAAGACCAACATGTGGGAAAAAATAAAATTAACTACCAAACATTAAACAATTCTCTGGAAAAAGAAACTTGGAACCAAGTCTTATCCAATGATGACCCAAATCAATCATTAAACACCTTCTACATGATATTAAATAACAATATCGAGAATAGTCTGCAACCAATGTGAATACCTAGAAGAAAACACAAAAAAATTAAATCATGGATCACGCGTGGACTGATAATTGCAAGCCAACACAGGAACAAAATATTTAAAATTTACAAAAATCAGGAGAATTACTGTATGGTCATGGGTATACCACCTAATGGAAATTTAAGACAGCAATACATTATTACAGAAATTTGTTTACCATTCTTTTTTTATTTTTTATTTTTTTTTATTAGGTTTGTCGACAGTGATTTACATCAGAGCTTTCACAGATACAATTACACTGAACATGGTTGATGCTATCACTAATTAAAGACAAACACAACATTGATAACATAATACTTACATATATATACAATCATTCACACACACACATACCATACATTACAAAATAATAATAAGTTTTTGCAACAAGTTTTTAGAACAATAATATTGTAATATAAGTTTAAAGGTTTAGTTTATAGGTTTATATAACAATATAAAAGGGAGCTTTAAATCTTGTTAAGAGATGATTTGAAGTTGGCCAATGTTGACATTGTCAAATTAATGGAATGATTTTTATAAGCCTCATTAAAATTACGGCACATTCTTGATAAAGCTGAGTCATACCCCAGCTTAGTTTGATATTTTTTAATATTTAACGGAACATAATTTACAAGTCGTGAACCAATTCTAGGAACATTGAACCTGATTTGATGAAGTAGAAAAGGGCAGTTTATTAAACCATTAACAATTTTGAAAAGAAAATTTAAATCTGTATTTAGTCTTCTCTGTTCAAGGGTGCGTACATTGTAGAATTTTATTCTATCAGTGTAGTGAGAAAGTGATCGAGCTCGTTTATCGGTATACGCTAGGTGGTACATAAAATGTTTTTGAACTCGCTCTATTCGCTGAATATGAACTTTGTAGGTTGGACTCCATACAGCACTTGCGTACTCCAACACGTTGCGGGTGAAGGAATTGTACAGCGTTATTTTTGATATGGGGTTTTGAAAATGTTTACTAATTCGTTTGATAAATCCTAGCATTTTCAAGGATCTAGAAATGATGTTGTCGATATGAGGTGTGAAACTAAGTTTTTTATCAAATAATACGCCTAGGTCCCGAATGGTTGCGACTTCCTGGAGTTTCGTACCGTCGATAAAATATTGAGTTGGAATAGGATTGTGTTTACGTGTAAAAGTTATGTGAACACATTTTAAAGAATTTAGAAACATTCTATTGTTGTTGCACCACTTTGAAACTCTGTTAATATCATTTTGGAGAAGTATTGAGTCTAGTGATGTATGAATAATTTTGAATATCTTACAATCATCAGCAAGCAACAAAATTTCAGAATCCAAAATAACATTGCACAAGTCATTTATAAAAACAAGAAATAAGATTGGGCCCAAATGGGACCCTTGCGGCACTCCAGATGGCACGTCTAATCCTCTTGACTCATAGCCATCAAATACTACTCTTTGTATGCGGTCAGTTAGATAGGAGTAAAACCAGTTTAGCAAGGTACCATGAACACCCATTTGTTTGAGTTTACGAATTAATAATCTGTGATTTACTTTATCGAAGGCCTTACTAAAATCTGTGTAGATTGTGTCTATCTGTTGACCTCTATCGACAGCTTCGGTTAAGGTATTGACATAGCAAAGTAAATTAGAGGATGTTGATTTCTGGGAGAGAAAACCATGCTGTTTTGGAGTTATAAGATTTTTGAGATGATAATTTAGATATGGACAAATTAATTTTTCGAAAATTTTCGCAAACGAACAGAGAATAGAGATGGGTCTATAGTTTGTGACTTCGTGAAGGTCTCCGTTTTAGGTATTGGTACAATATTAGCCTGTTTCCATCTTGTTGGGAAAATGGATGAAGACAATGATTTTCTGTAAATGATAGTCAGAGAGAATGCGAGACTGTGTGCACATTTTTTTATTAGGAGTGGTGGAATTTTGTCGGGGCCAGGGCCTTTGCTCTGGTCAAGGTTTAGCATTTCTCTTTTTACATCGTGTACACTAATGTTTACTGTGTGCAGAGAGCTGTTCGAATGGTCTATTGATTCAGATTGAGGTTGAGTTTCTTCGTTGCTTCTATTGTCATCTTTCTCATACACTGATGAAAAATGTTGAGCAAATAGTTGGCTGCTTTCCTCGCCGTTTGACGACTTTTTTTCTCCAAACGTCATGTTTTGGGGGATAGTACTTATGTTTTGTTTCTTGTGTTTGACAAATAAATTCTTATGAAGAAATGTAAACAAGACTACTATATATAACAATTGCAAAA
This sequence comes from Limnephilus lunatus, assembly GCA_917563855.2. Lineage (NCBI taxonomy): Eukaryota > Metazoa > Arthropoda > Insecta > Trichoptera > Limnephilidae > Limnephilus > Limnephilus lunatus. Next base: position 9,123,732 of record OU830602.1, on the reverse strand, counting down.
ATCAGAAAATGATTCTAGAAAAACGTGGCAAGTCATAAATGAAATAACAAATAGAAAACATAAAGTAAAAACATTCCCTGAAAAAATTGTAACAGACGATAAAATAGTAATAACTGACATAGGAAAAATTGCGAATAAATTCAACAATTTTTTTACAAATGTTGCCTCAGATCTAATAAATAACAATCCCTCATTTCAAAACAACGTACACGAACTCGCACAAATGGACACACTCTCTGAAAATACTCCTAACTTATCTCAATCTAAACGGGTAACTGAATCTGAAATTATAAAATACATTGAAAAACTAAACTCAAATACGGCCAATGGTCCAGATGAATTAAGCTGTACCACAATCAAGTCTATTAAACAACACATTTCCATGCCACTGCGATACATTTTTAATTCCTGCTTTGAAAAAAACATTTTTCCAAATGCATTTAAACTTTTAAATATTGTACCGATACATAAATCTGGATTGGTCTCTAATCTTGACAATTACAGACCAATATCGCTGATATCCCAACTTGCAAAGATTTTAGAAAAAATTATAAAGACACAAGTATGTATTAGTTTCTAGAATCTAACGCACTTTTGTCCCCAAACCAATACGGTTTTAGATCAGGTCTTGGTACAGATGATGCCTTATTTAATCTAACAAAAAATATATATACCAATCTCGACTCAAATATGAGAAGTATAACAATCTTTTTAGACTTAAAAAAGGCTTTCGATACCGTTAATCATAATAAATAATTGTTTGTCACTCTTAATAAATTATTTACTTGATCGCAGACAATCCACCAAAATAGGTGAAAATATTAGTAAACCAGCATATGTGCGACATGGGGTTCCACAAGGAACAGTTATTGGTCCGTTATTGTTCCTAATCTATATTAATGACCTATGTAATATTAGCATTCCGGGAAAACTATTCTCATATGCTGACGATACTGCAATTGCAGTTCATGGTAAATCCTGGGACGAGGTCTCTGAAAATGCAAATAAGTGCACATCCATTGTCAAAAAATGGCTCAATATGAATCTTCTGACACTGTGAAAAAACTCTTTACATTCCATTTTATAATACCAAAAAGGCGGCACCCTTAACTCCCTTAAATATAAGGTTTCACAAAAATACTTGCAATCCTGTCTCATGCTTTAACTGTACAAAAATGAATACCGGGAATAAGGTTAAATACTTAGGAATTATAATAGACAGCCAACTCAAATGCACAGATCACATAAAAAAGCTTGTAAATAAACTTAGGTATTTAACTTATATTTTTAAATGTTTAAATTACATTGTCGACATTAAAAGAATGAAGTTGGTGTATCATGCATTGGTGCAATCATCAGTGTCTTATGGAATAATTGGATGGGGGGGTGTGTATAATACACACATTTAAGTGACTAGAAATAACCCAAAAATGAATACTAAAAATAATGTTCCAAAAAGATAAGAACTACCCCTCCCTGCAATGGGGTATTTCCACGTATTTTTTTTTTGCTTAAAAAAATTAAACAAATAATTACAATGATTAAAGCATTTTTATTTTATTTTTATGTTGACGAATAAATTTTCTAGAGCGAGTTAAAGTTTACCATTTTTGAATCACCGCTAAAACGATATTTTGGGGCCTGGCTATCGTGTGACGTCGTGAGTGCGGACGCTCCCTGACGGTGTTTATTTGTGCTTTTTAGCCGGGAGTAGCTTGCGACGTCACAAACCCATTTGAAAAAACCGGCCATTTTGATTTTGTCAGTTTTCGAGCATTTTTAAAATCAATAATATTGAATGAAAACATAAAAAACAAACATTTTTAGTAGGATGATTAAAATCAGAAAAATGGTCTTTAAATATTCCGTACATTTTCGACAGAATCCCTCGTTTGTGGAAATACCCCATTATTCCAAGAAGCTGAATTGTTAGAGATAAGAAAAATTTATTGTATACAATGTTTAAAATATATATTTTCTCGAAATATTCTTTTTACAAAAAATGAAAACCGATTTAGTAATAGGTTAAATAATGTATTTGAAGTTCCACCGTGTAAAACTAGGCTTGCGCAAAGACATGCGTATTTTATTGCACCAAAAATGTATAATGCTCTCTACAAGACTACAGAAATTGAATGTAAAAATATATCCTCTTTCAGCAAATATAAAAATGTAAAAAAGTCTTGGATGAATACTATTGATACAAACATTTACTTGCTATAACATCTGACCTGATGTAACTTAACACATTTTAATCTTTATTAACATCTTGTTTGAATTGTAATTCAGTAAACACTAATTTTATTTTTTTATTCTATTTTTTGTTTATTTAATTTTATGCTTTAATATCTACAAAGATAATGTATGTATACGAGTCAAATTTAAACCGTTTTAAAAACACACAAGTATACCCACGAACAGGCGATGCCTATGTGGGATTTTTTTGGTTAATCTGCTAATTGTTTTATTCTTTATTCTTTAATTTATAAATGTTTATATAAAAAAATGCCTTTATACCAATGTATGTACCAAAAAAAAAATTAATAAAAAAAAAAAAAAAAAATGTACTTCAGAGTAGACTATTTTCATATTTTTGTGTTTACTGCTTTTAGATTTATAACCAACAGTAGTTACTATCCAATTTCACAGTTATTCACTTAAAATAATGTATACATTGCAGCACATTCCAGAGTATCTCAGTATTGTTGTGGTGAAAGACCACCATTCAGAATTGAAACGTTGCTTGAAATGGCTTTAAGCGTCCAGATCTGAATATCTGGGTACTTGCCCACCTTCCTCTTTCAATCTTCTCCCCTGCCCACTATCTCCAGCCTCACAGTATACCCCTGTTGGGGATGCCATATTCTAGCTCTATTTATTTTTTACATTAGCTCCACACAAGAGGCCTTGAGCAAAAAAAAAATTCCATCAGGGCCTATGCCATCTTTGGGGATGCTGTGTGGAGTCTTTTTAGGAAAGGAAGGAGAGGAAGTTCTGGGAAGGAAGAAAAGGTGTGAGGAATGGGTAAGAATCTGGGGGTCAGTGTATCCAGGAGTGACGGACGAATCTATCTCTCCGACCGCAATGCAAGGTGATGTTCCGGGAGAGTCATGCTGGAGAGGTCGAAAGGTCTCCCTTCACCAGTCTCTCCCGATCTGGCTTGCCAAGCACTGGGTGGACAGACGCCACCGCCACCAAGATCCGGACAAACCTCACCCCATGAACCCGGGCACCCCTGTTAAGTCACCAAACGGTAGCACCCAAACTCGCCTCCCAAATTGAAATACGGTTGGGAGCAGTTAGGACTTTCTTGCGGTTTTCACATTTTAAAAAGTTAATTTGTGTTTCATTCATCTTGTCTTTTTTTATTGATCATTTGCTCTTTTTTTTAAATACAATACTGAAGGTTTACAATGTCAAAGAAAATCTTGCTTTACATGCAGAATGGTTAATTAACATAGAATTTCATATTTTTTGTTTCTGCTAGTATATCTTCAGGAAAGCAAAATTGCTGCAAACTAGCTACCTCTACGATATAATATGCATTATTTTGTACTTTGGCTAAAGTAACCTTTCCTTGCAAGATGTCTATCGGCAAAAGTGAACTCAAAACTTGATTTACTGACTGATCCCCCTTCCTCCTTTCACACACAAGACTAACCAAAACCATTATCAGCTGATTTCCGCTAAACTTATTGTCATAGAAACATTATTTTGTACAGCAAATCATTTTCCAATAATGACAAGACCAAATCATTATTCGTTTGTAAGAGTTTATAAATAGATCGTTAGTCAGTCACAAGGGCTACAAAAGATGATTCAACATTCCTCAAATTACTAAGCTCAACGCAATCCAAAAGAATTACACATTTCAAAATATTATTCGATTAAAAAATACTATCTCACACAATCGTTACCCGTTACCCCAAAGCAATGGTCCTAAATATCTCGAAGAGTAGTTTTTTACCCAAGAATTGTTTTTTTATGTTTTTGTAGATAATGTTTTTTTGACATTTTTGGCCACAGATGCAAATGTTTGCAAATCCCTAATTTCTTTTAAAAATCTCATTCACTGTATGAAAACATTTCCATGGGTTCATCAACATTTCAACAAAAATCTGGGTAACTGATATAATTATTTAATTAGTATTTAAATTATACCACAGAAAATATATCAGTCTTTAAAATGTCTCAGTTAAACCTAACCCGGTAAATTGAGAGTGATGTATGAATGAATTATATGTACATTTTTTTAAAATTCCATAATTGTAAGGCAGCACATCTCGATACAGGAATGCCGTAGTGAAATGTGTAGCTTATTTTTTTATGTATTACATTATTTTTCAATAAATAAATAAAATAAATAATTGCCCTCGAGGTCATCAAAGCAACACTGCCACAGTTTGCATGTACTGTGTTGATGTAATTGCTGCTGATTGAAGTAAAAGTTAGTCTTTTTTATCGGGGCACCTTTGTAAATGCTTTCAACGGCCAAAAAAATACACACATGTTTTTTTATTTATCATTTAAATAAATTTTAGGGGTCGCTAGCATTGATCAAAGTTTAAAAAATATGTGACATTTGGGGCAATGATTGCAGCATTTCAGAGCAAATGTGTCACTGCATGCAGAATTAAATAAGCCACAGATAGGTTAAACAAACCCTTCTCCTGACCCCCGCAGTATTGTAAACAATAGGAAGCATATTTAAATGTGTTAGTATGGCAATTAGAGTCTTCGAGTAATAATGTACTTTTTGTTCTTAGATGAATTTACAATCGTGACATAAAATCACCTAAATGTATGTGTGACATATAATAATTTCAGGAAAGCCTCATACGTCATACATATGTCTAGTAATGTTACATTGTCATGTAAACAAGCTTATGTGTCCGAGTGGTTAATCTTGTGTTAAACTACATTTTGTAAAAATTTGCTTAAAATAAATACTCAGTTTAAATACCAACTTCTCAATACTTTTTGGTCTAACCCCTTCATTTTCATAGCTGTTAGCAAAACCTAAAACCCCATTGAAAAATCTGAAAAAAAAAACTGTGTAATTTTTTAAACATTTGGAAACATGTGAAACGGTGCCCCATAGAAAATTCGAAAAAAAAAAATTTCATACATTTTTGAAGCACCCTAAACTAAAGTACATTTAACGATTATTATATATTACCATTTTGATGATCTCTGGATAGACGGGATCCGTGAGAACCCCCCTGCCGCCGGTGATGTACTCGACCAGCTCGTTGAGCGACGCCCGCTTGATTTCCTTGCCCTTAAGGTCCGCCACGGGGTCCATGAAGTCGAAGGCCACGCAGCACTGCCGCAGCTTGCGCATGAACAGCTCCTCCTGCTCGCCGCTGGACACATCTGTAATAGACGTGACAGTAACGTAAAGTAACCACTATATTTCAAATGCTGTAGGAAGGAGTGTTAAAGAGCAAAGTCTTTCATGAGGAGTTTTAATGTTTTAACAAGAGCAGTTCCTTACATGAATGTTATACAAGAGCAATGTTTTTTTATGAGCCGTTTCATAAGATATTTTAAATTTATGAAGCGATTTCTTACAAATAAATTATTTTTAACATTTTTAATGTTTACATTGGCGCACATTTGACGCATTTTCATCCATCATACTAGGGGTTGCTGTTGTTTACAATGTCATATTAATTTCATGGAGTTACTGCCAAAAGTTGGTAAGAATTAAAAACCAATGGAATGGCTATTTGTTTTTACTTCAATAACTATATTATTATGTAATCTTGGTAATACCAAACTCTGTAAGCAATTTTTATAATATTATAAACAAATTTTCACAGGCAATGTTAAAAATGCGCTGTGAATACAGTATTACCTATTGTCTGTACACTTAATAACCGTTCGGGTCTTTAAGAAAACGGATAGAGTCAGGGGTGTATTTAAATGGTCATTTCAGAATACACGGCTACAATCGATACCACATTCACATTGCATTTTTGACATTGTAAGCGTACCTTTAGTCTGATTTACTCTACTTTTGGCAGTCACCCCAACAACGTCAATAAAAGTAGTGTAGAAAATAATACTAACCCGATGTATGGAAACCTGAAGACACTCTGAAGGTTAAACTAAATAATTAAATAATGTACTGCCCGACCCCGTAGATTACTTCGTCCAAGTATAGTTTAAACAGTCGGCACGGATAATCATGCAAGACAGAAAACAGTATAGGAGGAATATCGTTTCTTAAAACATATTTGATTAACCCTCCCGCACCGAAGAGGAGTAACCCACTTCCCCAAAACGAGAGTTTTGTGTGATCCTAGATAAAGTATTCAGCATTAAAAATATTTACCCCATTACTCTTTTCTCGATTTCTTTGCTCAATCTCTTTTACCGTTTTGCATTACTTAATGACTGACTGCTGGGCGAAGATGTGCGATGTCTGGTTAAAACGGTAAGTAGAAAGGAATATCTAATTACTATTACGGACAAAAAGAATATTAAGAGACATGATCACTCTGCGATGTGTGGGGGACCCTTGTGACCCCCCTTCGGGGGATATGTTATTTTAACCTTCAGGAACGTAAAGGTTAACAAAGCTGTGCAAAGGAAATATCTCCCAAGAGTCATATTGTAGATTGCATGTTTGATTCAACAACAAATAATGATTCACTAAGAGTATGATACCCTAAAAGAGCTACAGGAGCAAACTCTTGACAAGACGGCAAACAACGAAGTCTCAACAGTAAAGGGTTTGACTTTGTAAATACCCGCTTGTCTGCATGTTTACAGAGTGCATTCAAATATTACATCACGGAGATAGAGATATCAATATAACATCATATTCTCAAGAATGCACATTTGTGCATAAAATTCACAGAGGAGAGAACTGAACTTTAACTCCCAATCCTCATCATTTTGAAATATGAAGGTAAGAACCAACACACCCTCTATCCATCTATTTTCTTTATAAAATTTCTTAACAATCGAATTCAGCAGAGCCATTTCTTATTTGATTTGATGTAATATCTGATGAATGATTAAAATTGTAATATTTAACGGTAGCTAATTAATGTTACAAACAAAATCCTTTCAACATTCAATCAAAGCTATATATTTTCATTTAAGGGTAAACGAAACACAAGTTATAAGCTTTGCATTCATAGATGAAGTTTGTAACTTGTATTTTGTTTACCTTTTAAAAGAAATTAATATGAAAAAACTTAATATTGAATAATTTAAGTAGATACACATTTGACTTTCAGTTGGGATCTTCCCAGTCAGATTTTGCTAAAAAATGCGTAAAACAGTTTTAAAGAGATTTTTTCGATCAATGAATGAATGCTGCATGGTCTGGATGATTAAAAAGTTTGATGAATCTTTATAGCAGTGGTAAGGAAGAATGATAAATAAATAAACTAGGAAAGTCAAACTAGTCTGGATAGAGACGGAAGACTAAATTAAATGCTTTCTTTCGATAATAGTATATTCAAACAATATTTGCTCTGTGCTGAATCTCTCTTAACAAGAAATCCGGAATATATGCAATAGTGTCCATTTCAACTATGACTAGGGTTGCCATATGTGGTAGGGCCTCGCCAGGAAGGGGGGTACACAAAAAACAAAATAACGAACATTGTCATGGCACACGAACTGAATGTTCAAAAAATCCCGGCCCTCGCATCCTCCCACATGCGCAAGAGCATCTACTCGCTCAGCATGGCTATTATTGTTATTAACAGCGTTACTATATTATATTGTACAGGTATAAATCGGGACATTCAAATGATTTTATGTTTTGTCAGGACAGAGGACAGACTCGATAATGGTTGGCAACCCTAGCTATGACTAACCGTCAGTAATATGCTCATTCGATTAAAGAACTGCAGATTTCTTAGAGGCAAATTAACTTGTTCAGTCTTAATCAAATAACACTGATTATTCTGTTTTGCACTTGCAGAGGCAGAGGTACAGTTCCATGAAATTAATCGGCAAATTAAGTAAACAAAGAAAATAACCGCATGATATCCGTAACACAGACAAATATGTAGATACAAAGATAATCATTTTGATAGCGGTAATAATAAGATTTATACAGATTCTAAAGTTTACTACTTTTTCAGCATTATCGTAAGAGGAATCAACAGAAATATCAGATAATGCATCCAATATATGCAAATTTATCTTTATAACATTGATTGGGGCCAGGGAAAGGTTATTTATCCACACAACATTATATGTAATACTAAATGATAAATTTATGTTTACGATTATCGTCAGATACTTTTATGTCTCATTGTTTTCTGTCGATCCTTAAAAAAAATAAAGTGTCCACTATTATATATATGATTACAATTTTAAAATGAGAATGGCCACCTTAGAATCTAATAACCCAGAACCAGTAAAACCAGGGAATTAATAGATAAGGAACATTTAAAGAAAGAACTAAAAGGGGAGGAGAAAAGTGTTGATTTATTCAGATAAAACGTTCACTAAAAACATGGACACTTACTGAAGAACTGATAAAGTGACTTGAGACATTCGAGATATGGATCTACAGAAGAATACTCAAAATAAGCTGGATGGACAGAGTTACGAATGAAGATGTTGTGAAAACTTCAATATCTAGGACATGTGATGAGACATCCAGAGAAGTAAGAGATCTTGCATCTCATAATGCAGGGAAAGATTGCCGGAAGACGGGACCCAGGAAGAAGAACATCGTGGCTGAAAAACCTGACAGTGGTTTGGCCAGTATATTGTAGAGCTGTTCCGGGCCGCAGTAAACAAAGTCCGCAGAGCCAACATGATAGCCAACGTCCGTTGAACGGACAGGGCACGAGAAGAAGAAAAACATTTCAAACAATGTTTCAATTTTGATTAATGGTCTCACACTGAAAGTATCAGTTCCTCTGCTCAGAATGAAGCATAAATATATTGTAATATAATGCTTTTTATTTGTACTTTTCCACGTTTGGTACCTGAAATCTCTGGAGCCAAAGCCAAGGGTCTTACTATTCTATCACGGAAGAGTTCAGATAATAGATGATATAAAATAGATTGAAACCACAAAGTTGCTGAAAATACGAACAATAACAAACTGCAGTATGCTTAAGATGGATTAGAGCTACATATTGAAATGCAAAAATATATTGAAACAAAACTGTGAATCAATCAAATTGTGAACATCAATTAAATTCACATCAAGATAAATTTATTAATTAGCACTATATTATACGCATTTTACTAGAGATGGCAATTCATTGCAAACCAGTTTCTTAGTAGGAATAAAAATATGAATGTATCATTTTCTATTTGTTGCGAATGTAAATAAATGTCTTCAAGGGGGAAGGGAAAATATTGAAGGAGGGTTTGCAAAAGAATTTTGTCAAATACACAATCTATTTACCGTTAATAATGGTAAAAACACTGATGCCCAGTTTGGCAACCACCATCATGTGGAAAAGATAACATCCCTGTGACTATTGGTGAATGAATGTAGTTTTGGGTGAGTGAGTATTATTTTCTTGCGCTTGCAAAACAACCCAAATTGGATTATGTGTCAGAGACTCTACTGGAAAATCAATGAAGTAAGTTCGACAGGTTTTACAGGCTAATTATTTGTACACAATACTGTGAAGATATAACTTAGAAAAATTGTGAAATGGCCTATTTTAGAGTCCTCTTAAGGGACTACTAGACGTTCCACAAAAACTACATTTTATGGCAATGTAATATTTAAAACCTGCTGACAAGCTACCTGCAGTAGCTTAACAGGAAAAATTTCTACTGTATGAAATTGGCAATTAATGATGAAATAATTGAAATGACCCAGGTGTAATATTGGATTCAAAACTAATTTTCATCGCAAATTTTGAATATATGCTAAAGAAGGTATCAAAAAAGTAAATTTTCTTAGAAGACTAAGAAATAAACTAAATGTAAACACTACAGAGCTCATTTTTAAAAGTATAGTTGCTCCACATTTATATTACTATATATTTGGCCAATGAAAGAAACTTGAACAAGCTACAAGTTAATACAGAACAGAGCTTTGAGATGTACACTGGAGCATGCAAGGGTGATTAAATGAGAGAGGAGCTAAATGAATTCCAATAAAAAAAACTGCTATTTATGATATGAAAAACCAAATGCCAAAATATTTTTATAAACCAGAACCACAGAACTGCCTAATGTAACTAACTAAAGATGTATAATGAAATGCCTGAAAACCTGAAGAATGAGTGATGATTAAAAAGGGATGTAATGCTTACTGTAAAAATATAATCTTATTAAATGAAATATTACCTTGAACATAATAGTTTATATACGAATGTACAATTTCACTCAATAAATAATTATATTACCAATAAAAAAATTATTTTACATTACTAAAAAGACAATTTATTGATCTATCACAGAACTTCACAGACAATTACTACTGTTGGTATTCTACGTTTATATTAATTATTATGCTTCAAATGTAATTCAAACATCAAACTAATCAACACACCCACTCTCTGCAGTAGTAGGCAGAGAGGGTGGAATACCACCTAACTGTATCTTGACACAGCACACTCCTTACTACTCACATTGATATTAAAAATAATAAAACGGTCAACTTTTTATAGTACCATTTTTAGTGAAAAAATCATCTTATGGCTCCAGTTCACGTTGGGCCAACGCATTGGGCGAACGTGTATAGGGCCATTTTGTGTTTATTTGGCGTTTGCGGCCAACGCTCGCCGACGAGCCGATGAGTGTCGGTTTTTCGTGCACAAATCAAAGGAATTTGGCACGAGCCGCAAACAGCGATCACACGTTGGCCAAGCGTTCAGTTCATAGTTACGCGTCGGCCGGAGTAGATGCGGCGCGGCGTCGCGTTTAATTGTTTCAATTTGAATTTAAACCACTATCGGTGTGCATAAATATATTCAAAAACGCCACTGTATAATAATACGAATAATTGATGAAACTGATCAAAAAAATCCTGATGAAGAAAATTAACTTTACAGTATCTACTGCAAATAATCATAATTATACAAAAAATTCTAGAGATATTATTGAATGATTTATTTTGTCATAATTAATTTTCTCTTTGCAAAATGTATTCATTCAACAAAGTTATCACTTATGCAAGCCGTAGACGGATTTTTTTCACCCTTCTGCTTACCGAAAGCCTTTATGAAAAGGCTTCTGAGAATTTGTTTCAAAAATATAAAATATTCTTGAAATATATTACTTAGGTAGAATAGAAATATATTTTTGCAGGTCTAGAATATATTATATTCCAGACCTGCAAAAACATTTAAATGAAGATATGTATTACGATTTCATACTTATCTATTTTAGTCAATTTGACTAGTAACCTATTGAAGACATATGTTAAAAAATAATCTAAATAAATCATAGTGTAAAACTTTCCAAGGTAGCAATCAGTTTATGGTTGCTACCTAATTGTAAATTGAATAAAATAACTTAATAATTAAATATTAAAATAAGTTTATTCTTATGTGAATATTTTCTATTGAATATAAAAATTAACATATCTGGGAACTAATTTTCTTGGTGTAAAAACCGCTGAATCAAACTTTTAACTTCTTTAGATAGGACGTAATTTCATCTACGAACGCACGTCCATCTTCATCTAGCGACCAACGCAGATGAAACACGCCAACGTGTGAACAGTATCACGCAAATCTGCCGAGCGCATTGGGCCAACGCGTTGGGCCAATGTGAACTGGAGCCTTTACATTTTGTTAAGAGTTGAAAGCCTTTTCTAAATAGATATGTTTTAAATTTATTTTTTAAGTTTCAAAGTTGTTTTCTGACCTTAACCTCTCAGAAATAGACGTTTTGTTTATTATGTGTCCCTTAGAAAACTGTCAAAACGTGATAATATTTGTGTTATTTACGATTTTTACTAAAAGCTTCATAAATCACGTTTTGGGAAACATAGCCTCATTCTAAAAACTGTTTTGAAAAGTTTATGAAATAAACTTTCAAATTGTATTATTACAAATAAATAATAACATTTGTAAATATTAAAATTTAGAATGAAAACATAAAAAAATTGTAAAAATGACCCACGTGATGTTTTATGTGAAAACGGTACTAAAATCGCAGATGATGAAAAAAAAAACTTATTCTATCGTAAAAATGTATAATAAACAATTTTGTCACCTCACTTTTTTACCATTTCATACAAAAATATTTAAATAAAAAACTAACAATGTCTTGAACAAATGACAATCAAACAAGATGGAGGTTTCATTCGGCTCAGATAATTAATCTCTATGTTCCATAGATATTTTTGAATACAGACGCGTAGCGTTGTTCATTATCGATATTCTGTTTTTTATTTCATGATAATTCGTATACTAGTGATGGAAATAAATCAATTTTTGTAAAATCTCACGCGTTGACATCAAAAGACGCTCTAATGTCTTGACCGCTATTATTATATTTGCGTCTTTTGACGCTCTAATGTTCCGAGTGGTTAACATAAAAACAAGCGCCTCTTACACACTCTTTTAAAAATACTAGAGAATTGGATTCAATAGGTATTTTGATTTTATTTAAGCATTCCTCTCTTCCACCGAATATAGTTGTACATGTTTTTTTGTTATTTCATGGACCTCACGACAACGGATCACGCTAACGGCTTGTTCGCACAAGTAGTTTAGTCGGGTAGCAAGTAACTCGCTACTTGACTCGCCGAAAAGCATTCGCATTATAGTCGAGTAGAGTACATTAGTGAGCGGCGCGTTGTAAGATGACGGGCTGCAACACAACAAAGTAGATACACCAATTAAGCTGATTGTAATGCTTATTTTAGAAGAGGTGGAAGAATAAATTAGTGAGATGAAAATAAGCAGTGGATGGACACGAAAAGAGATTAATAACAGCAAAAAATAAAGAATTTTAGAATAGCATCTTCACTCCAACGGGATGACATATCAGCATCCAGTAAAACTAAGGGTTCGCGCATGTCAGTGCGAAGGGACGCATGGAGGGGGGCGCTACTCGCCCGAAAAATAGAACGAAATGAATTGACTCTTAAAGAGCTGACTAAACTACTCTACTAAAATTGTGGTGTTCGGACACGTTTAGTTACTTACTAATATACTCGCTACTCGACAAAACTACATGCACCGTGCGAATGGGTCTTAAGTTCTTTCAATTTGTATGGTTTAGGTTACCAAATAATAATGTTTATGCAAAACGTTTATTGATATGGAAACACTGCCAAAAAAATTTATCTTACTTACTGGCTCAGGCAAAAAATATTTAATTATTTATAAGGGACTCTTGTGTTATATTCAGATATAAAAGTTATATTATATGCAAGTAGGAATCTTTAGCGTTTTTTTGCTAAACCGACTGCTCGTATAAGTATGTCGTATTTTGTGATTGCCGTATGCTACTTCGGAGAGTCTAAATTATTAGTAAAAATATTTTTACAGCAGATTTTCACTCAAGACGCCTTCAGATATAAGTATATCGACATTGGTTGTACGGCCGTATATCCTCTTTTGCATACTTACTTGAAGAAAACATCTTCTAAACTTTCAGCCGGACCAATTGTCGGCCGGACCAACTGTCACCGGACCAACTGTCATGGAACCGATATTTTAACACATGGTTCGGGCTAGGAAGGTCTGAGACTTAAACTAATAGAATTAGTTTTATCGAACATGCTAATTCTCAATGAAGAGCTCAATATCCATATCTCTGACTATTCTGTATTCATAGAACAAGTTAATGTTAATCAGAACTACAGGTTTCAAAATAAAATAGATAAATCCAAACAAGTATATTCCACCTCCGACAAAGATAAGGTGATAATATTAGTATTTGGCAATGGGCTGTGGCTTCCATGATTGATTAGATAAAGTGTAATATTTTGTGAATATATTTCACATTGAGAAAGAATGGTAGATATGATGAATATCACAGTTTCATTGTGAAACACCATAGCTCAATTAATAGATATTTTATATGGTTAAGTAGAAAATTAGTAGACAATATTTAGATTCTTTTTAATTTCAAGCATTAAGGAGATTTAAAGAAGAATAATATATTTATAGTTTAGAAGGAATAGCGTAAGTTGTAACTAGCTCGATGGATAGAGATGGGTAGGATAGCAGTCGGATGAAGATCGAATATAGAAGGTATAGCGTAAATTGTCACTAGCTCGATGGATAGGGATGGGTGGGCTAGCAGTCGGATGAAGATCGAATATAGAAGGTATGGCGTAAATTGTAGATAGCTCGATGGGTAGGGATGGGTGGGCTAGCAGTCGGATGAAGATCGAATATAGAAGGTATAGCGTAAATTGTAGATAGCTCAATGGGTAGGGATGGGTGGGCTAGCAGTCGGATGAAGATCGAATATAGAAGGTATAGTGTAAGTTGTAGATAGCTCGATGGGTAGGGATGGGTGGGCTAGCAGTCGGATGAATATCGAATAAAGAAGGTATAGCGTAAGTTGTAGCTAGCTCGATGATAGGGATGGGTGGGCTAGCAGTCGGATGAAGATCGAATATAGAAGGTATAGTGTAAGTTGTAGATAGCTCGATGGGTAGGGATGAATGGACTAGCAGTCGGATGAAGATCGAATATAGAAGGTATGGCGTAAATTGTAGATAGCTCGATGGGTAGGGATGGGTGGGCTAGCAGTCGGATGAATATCGAATAAAGAAGGTATAGCGTAAGTTGTAGCTAGCTCGATGATAGGGATGGGTGGGCTAGCAGTCGGATGAAGATCGAATATAGAAGATATGGCGTAAATTGTAGATAGCTCGATGGGTAGGGATGGGTGGGCTAGCAGTCGGATGAAGATCGAATATAGAAGGTATAGTGTAAGTTGTAGATAGCTCGATGGGTAGGGATGAATGGACTAGCAGTCGGATGAAGATCGAATATAGAAGGTATGGCGTAAATTGCAGATAGCTCGATGGGTAGGGATGGGTGGGCTAGCAGTCGGATGAAGATCAAATATAGAAGGTATAGCGTACGTTGTAGACATTGGTTTATAAAAACCTTAAATAATTGAAAATTGAAAACTGAAAACTGACAACTGAAAATTGAAAACTGACGCAATCAACTCAAAAACACATCTGACCATATTTTAGAGTTAATCCACTCCACCAGTTTCCCAGATCTAACAGACGTAACAGATATTAAGAATCAAGTGACTCCTGATGCTATTGACTGGTTTGATAATCTCAGCATCACATCCACCAACTCCCCTCTACTACATAAAAAAAAGAGTAAATTCTAAAAAATCTGATAATTATCAAACAGGATACAGGTGTATGGAGTTTTATCTTCACAATCCACCCCTGCAGAAACTGTCAATTTGTAAAGCTCGATACGTCATTAAAAAATATATTGAATCCACAAGGAGCGCAGAAATGAAGAAGGGTTATTTGAATGAAAAGAAAACTGTAAGGAAAACGTCATAGCCGAGTAACACATTAAGTAGTGATGTGGACATAAGTGATTACTATAGAGCGCATGCCAGCATTAGAGCTGGCAGCCTTCTCAATCAAATTATCGTTTAAATAGAGTTAAACAGTTAAATAAGCATGTACATTGTGACCAGGCCTGTGGCGCAGCGATATCTTCTGTCAATAATGCTGTGTGATCTATTCTCAATCGCTTTCAATTATTTTTATATGTGAAACATTGTAAGGTGTTAATGTGTGAATGCGATAAGCAATAATAATTTTTCAAAACCAATATAAATTGTCTCTTTTGAAGTAAGGTGTGACGTGACAATATCGGTTAATAATACTGCTTTGTATGACATTAAGACGTTTGCGCTATGGAGGAGGACTTAGCAGATTATAAAAAGAATTAAGAGTGGGAACTAAAAACTTATGATAGGACATCCAATACCTACATCAAATAATGATATTAATTTTCAGATTAGATTTTTGTGCACTGAAAAATAGAATAATAATAATTGTGATTGAATGTTGAACTATTGAACAGTCTTCGCGAGCAATATATAAATAATATATTTTGAATAATGTCTAACAGTTTGTTTATAAACCTTTTGACATAAATGTTGGCGAGAAAGTAATATTTACTGGGAACATTACTAAAAAAAAAATATCTTTATAAATACATACCGCTTAATTTGAGTGTAAAGCCAACTAGTTTAAGACACAACACAGATGTTCTGTATTTGTCATTTTATAATTTTTAAAATAAGTAAATATATTTACACAGACATCTTCTCAATATTATCCGATATAAAAGATTAAACAAAAAAAGGTAAAGGTTAAATTTAAGAGTAATCAATATTGTCATTATTGTGTATTGTTGCAATGATTGGAATTCAGTGGCAAACATCACAAAGTGAAAAGCAGTTCATTTGACATTATTGTACTATGATTTATTTGTGAATTTTAAAAACAAATGTACACACTGTGGCAGTGACCCGAGTCAAGTGTAATTTGTTTAAATACCGACACATGAGGACTGAAGATAGTAAGGAATCCTGGCCACAAAAAGGCCTACACTGTTGCACTACTGGCACATAAATAATAAACATTGCAACACCCAGATTGAAAATATCCGTAAAATAATACTATTGTTAATTTACAGTACACAATTCAACGGATAAAATAATTATTCCGCTTTTCTTTTACTCCAGTTTATTATTCTAAAACAACACTCACTTAACCATTTACAAAACGAAAACATCTCTAGCCTCAAAACTAAATCTGTTCAAAATTAAAAAAAAAAAATTAAAATCTCTCTTCAACTTGTTCTTTTTCCCTCCAATACTGTTTTCACTTCAATGATCTGTCAAAGAGACTGCCATGGTTAATTACACTTTAAAAATGGGAAACATAAAAATATAACAGAAATCTATTAAAAGGTACCTACCCCATTCATTCTATTATTAAAAATATCAAAATATTTTTGCACAGGCAATTAAATCTGGACATTACATGTTTATCAAAATAAATATAGCAAAATTTAGAATGGTTCAATTTTATGTACTACATACTATCATTATAATAAATTCTATATTATGATAATTTGTGTAAGCTTGAAAAAGCATCATTATGTTGGTTGCCTGCTTGTTGACATTCAAACTCTGGTCAGCTGTTGTACAATACACTATTCAACATTTAACTCGGCCTTGGTCAACATTAAAAAAATATATATTATACATTTAAATACTAGGCTCATGCCTGTATCATGATAGTGGTACATGAACTTGATAATTATATATTATATAAATCGGTAAGTACCTACCCCAAATTCTTTACTATAGAATTCCTCAAGTACTTTCTCAGCATCCGGTCATGTCACCTAGACTTTCCACTATTCAAAATATCTACGACATTTACTAAACATTTCAAGGTCAAAAGTTGCTATAAATTAGGGAACCATTTAACCACACTGGAATCAAATTAAAAACCAAAAAATCGTTATCATTTATTCTAAATCAAAACTAATTAAAAATTCCTCGATAAATCTCCCAAGATAATCTTATATAAAGGAATATAAATGATATTTCACTACTGATAGTAAGTTATTGGCAAACTGATATTATATTTATCGCTAGATTCTTATCAGATGATAAATTTTTACATTCACAATTCTGAAGCCGGCTTATTTCTTTTCAAGAAAACTGATAAAATATCATTCGCAAATACATAGTAGACAATTCTAATAAGTGGAATACTGACATAAAGTTAAACAAGTAATAAAAAAAATATTGATAATGTATTGTTGTATAAAACGGGCTTATCTCACAAAATTTGATTCATAAAACAATATTATATCTTTACTGTCAGCATTTTTACGCAATGTGGAGGAATGGCTTGAAATCATTAATCCTCATCCAAATTACTTGTCTATTTATCAGTATCTCTTCCTTTTTAATGTCAAATTGTACGTATGTAGAAAAACCAGAAAACTATTTCAGAATCATAAATTCCTTTTCTATTCTATTTGTCTATTCTTTGAAAACTAATCTATAGAAATATGCACAGATAATTAATAAAAGTAATACATTTATTTACGATGCGATGAGTATCGAATGAGTAAATTTCATTTTAGATTGTCGTCACCAATCATTGCGTCTGTCAATCCTTATCTACTCTGTTAGACTTATCAAAGTTTCGAATTGATCTAAGAAATGTCAAAATGATAAAGGATACACAATCAGAAAACTTCCACCAGAATGGCTACTTTTTACTAAAGAAAGAATGAAATTTGTCAAAATAGTATTTAATTTGGTTGAAATGTCACTAATTTATAAATATAATAAATTTTTTGTAGGAATAACGCTGCACGCATTTCAATGGTAAATTTAAATGAATCAATTACTTAGTATAAAAAAAAATAGAAATATGTATAAGCAAGTAAGCAGTATTTTGTATTATTTGCTTATTTAACCAGGTGTTCCTTGGTGATTGTCAAATAATTAGCCTTTTTATTCTGAGCCGGAATGGCTGACAAACATGAATAAGCAATTACTTATGTAATTCAGAATATTAGTCATTTTCACTTTATTAACCCTTTAACTGACCATTCCATCTCCCAGACAAAATATAAAATGTCGCAAACATTATGCTTCAGGAAAATTTAAAAAAAAATCAGTAATTGAACAAATTCGATTACATTGATTAATTAATAAGTTAAGTGTTGCCTCTGGGTTCAGATATTGAGATTATATCGACGGTCCCGAAGAATTATGACAAATCTGCAAAAAGTTGTAAATCGTTTTGATCGCTTAATTTAATTTCCTTTTGATGATTTTAAAGTCTGTATTTTGCGGAATTTTTAATGAAATGCAAAATATAAAAAAATCACTATATTTCTTGATATAAAAAACAGTAAAAATGCAAAAACGAAACTTTAATTAACTGTACTGCAAAACTACAAAATCGCATATTTGACATTGTTCTTCAGGACCATGTCGATGTGGTAATATTGATAAGGAATTTAAAATATATATAACTTGATGTAGGAATTTCGTCTAAGCCACATGTCGAGAGCAAGGTGAGATTTTATCGTACTTCTCTCTCGCATTTTCCTATTATATAAAAACAGGAAACAAAACATTTTTTTTTACATTAAGGTAATCAAATTTGAGATGCTGTGTGGAGGGTCTTTTTGAGGAAAAGATGGAATGAATGAGTGTTTTGTGAATGAGTGTCATGTTGTAGGAGGGAGGAAACACAGAGGCCGGCAAATCGTTCCACAGCCGAGCTGTTGAACTCAAGAACGAGTCTTAGAAACGACCCGTTCTCATGTGACTAATGTCAACCGTGTACAAATGTTAGGCGCGTGTTTGGCGTGTTTCTGACTATGCACTGGTGCCGAGGGGATCAATGACGCTAGTTCCTTGGAGCATCTTTCATTGTAATACCGGTAGAACAAGGACAGCATTCCTACCTGACGTCTTTGCTTTAAAGATTGCAATCCATCTGTTAAAATGGGAGAATCTATCAAATGGACCACCCGTTTTTGCACAGAGTCAAGGTGTTTTTTTAGGTAACCAAATTCAACCATGGGGCGCACTTGCGATTTGTACAGGGTTAGCAGTTGTGTACCATTAAAGTATCTGCGGGCCCTATACAGTACGCCCAGTTTCTGAGAGACTAACTGAACTCTGGTTTTGATGGAGCCCCGTACCTGAGCTGGTCACTTAGAGTTACAGCAAGCATATCGATGGAGGTCCTGTTCGGAAGATTGCTTCCGTTGAAAGAGACTAGATTATCATTTCGATCCCTTTTAGACGTTATCAGACATGATTGGGTCTTTGAAACATTAAATTCGACGAGGTTATTCTTACCCCAAGAGAAAACACTCTCGAGGTAGCCGTCCATTCTTTGCTTCAAAGCCCTCCGAGCTATTGGGGTTTGTGTGCTCTTTGGAGGCTTGTCAAACAAAAAGCTATATCAGACATGAAGCACTACAGTGGCGTAGCTAGCATGGGTGGCACCCAAGGCGGATAACGTGGTTAGTGTCACCCCCCCCCCTTCATTAAAGTTGATAAACACTAATTTCGACTCATACAAAAATTGGTCTGTCCTGGGGGGAGAATTGTGCCCGACCCGACTGAGTGTCACCCCCCATTGGGTGGCACCCAGGGCGGCTGTGAAGTACTACAAAGGTATCACGACCGGGAGATATTTCATCTTCCAGTCCCTCATTTAGCCATATTTATTCAAGAAAGAAGATTATAATGATCCAACTCCTACCGTACAAGATTTACGATATGCGTACAAAACTTTTTACAAGTGAGAATGCACAAAACAAATATTTTTGTGGCTTGCTTTTAAAAGGGTCAATGTTTTTTTTACATTTCACGAGGCCTATTCTAGAATTTGCTTTTTTAAGTATGTTTTAATTTTATGTATAACATTTGGCCACGAAAATCGAAATCCTCTCTCGAAATAGAAAGGTGAACAAAAGATATAACATAATTTTGAGGTGAAATTGAAAAAAAATATACATTGAAAAACTGACATTGTTCGTTTCATAAGCAAGCCGTTAAATTAATTTTAAATTCTCCCGTAATACAAAGCAGTGGAAGGGTTAATAAACACGGCGCCCACTATATTGTAATTATGACGTTGCTAAGGTGAGAAACTAGACGTCTTTAAAATACAAATAACTGCCTGGCTGTTCGCCTCTTGTCATTGAATTGTGATTAACACTTTAAGATCTTTAGACACACAGTTGTGCTTCACACTTCCAAGATGTATTAATTGATTGAGCGTAGTCCTGTTTTGACTGGACCACTTTGCATGTCGTCTGTCTGTGAATTTGCTTATGTCCGGTCAATCCTGTGAAGATAGTTTAGCTGTGTTTGATAGAACCTGAGAGCGCATGAGCATCGTGACTGTTGGGAGCTGTCAAGTCAGAGTAATCAATATTACGCAAAGTCTACCGTTTACAGAACTAGGTACTATATTACTGGGAGTACTGCTACACCGATAGGCTTTCACACTGAGCTGAAGCTCAGACTATTTTACTGCTCCAGATTTTTTAATTAGGTATAAGTTTTTTTTTAAAATAAATTAAAGTGAACTAAAATGACATAAATCAAGTTCAGTGTAAAGGGGCATCCATTAAACATGAGCACAAACGGGGGGGGGGGGATCCAGCAAAATCTTACATTACTTGAAAAAATATACGAATTGGCCCAAATTTATCTCACTGAGGGGCGGGGGGGGTCTAGATTGGAAGAAAAACTGCTCACGAAATTAATGGATGCCCCCTAATGAAAGACAACTTGACATTCACAAGCCTGGTTTATAGAATATTAGTATCTCTATTTGTGTAGCTCTATGGCCTATATCTTCATGGGTTTTTCTTGTTTTTCTGTTGTTCTTCAAAAATTTTGATGAAATGAAATACCAACAAATAATAAAAGCGTAAGTTTGAATGTAACTTTTTAAAAAGCTCTTTTTTACATTAGCTCCAAACAGGAGGCCCTGAGGAAAATAATTCCCATTGGGGCCTTTGCCATCCTTGGGGATGCTGTGTGGAGGGTATTTATTTATTTATTTATTTATTTACGCCCTTGTGGGCTTTTACAACAGAAATTAAAAACATAAAAAAATTAAACATCATAAAAGAAATGAAATACTATGAGTAATAAGAAAAAATCAGTAATAAGACCAGAAATACAATAAAGTGCAATGTGTAAAAGCTAGTTAAGTAGTAGGTATAAACAAACAATTATATGTGTATAATAATGAACAATGATAAAACAGAACTAAATAGAACAGCAAAATAAAATAAAATAAGGTTATAAATTACTGGTAAGATTTTAAATGAGAGGAGGTTTTATGAAAAGAACAAAAATAAGAAAAGTTAATTATTAACAGATAAAATAGAGATGAGTTGTCTCTTGAAAATTGCAAAACTGTCAACACCAAATATATCTATAGATTCACAATGTTTATTTGCAAGGCTATGCATTCTAGGGATTGGTGAATTAATAGAATAGTTAGTATTGAGGGTATTGTTAAAATTGAAAATATCTTTATTGCGAGTTAGTCTAGCAGGTACATTAATACAGATTAATTCTAATAAATTAGGGCAGTCAACTAAAGATTTGATAATTTTGAATAAAAATAACAAATCAATTAACACTCTTCTATCTGATAATTTAAGGAGTTTGGTTTCTGCGCGTAAGTTATTATAATTTATAAGTTCAATTGGAATTTTCATTTTAAAATTAATATACCGAAGGAATTTGTTTTGTACCTTTTCCAACATACAAATTTTTTTTTATTATTATTTTTAGGAGAGGTAGGAGAGGAAGCACTGAGAAGGAAAAAGGTATGAGGGGTTGGTAGGAATCTGGGGGTCGTTTGGCCAGAAGTGACGAATATATGAATCTATCCATCCTACTCCAGTGCAAGGCGATGTTCCAAGAGAGTCCTGTTGGAGAGGTCAAAAAGTCTTCCACAACCAGTCTCTCCAAACCTGGCCTGCCATGCAGTTGTTGGGCAGACGCATCTGCCGCCAAGATCCAAACGAATCTCACCACATGAACCCGGGCACCCCTGATAAGTCACCAAATGTAGTGAACCACTTGAGGTGACCTATGGCAGAGGTGTTGGTTATCTAATAAATGGTTTCCAGGGCGGCGGTATCCATACCACCTCCCAAATTGAGGCTATAAACATTTGATCTGAAAAGATTAGCAAGGTGGTCCTGCTGATAGTATTTAACTCATTCTGAACGACAGCTAGCTAACCTTCCTTTCCTTGCCTAGTTTTAAATATCTATTTTGATATGACAAAACTTAAGACACGAAATATTATTGAAGATTTGCAAGATAACATAATAATATGTAGAGTCAAGTTGGTCACCCTACTCGTGGAAAAAGATTATGAAAATATAACAAATAATAGTGTAGGAAATTATGTGTGAAAACACTTAAGATTTGAACTAACTTTACTAATGTAATAAACCACACATATTTGCAGACGGTAAAACAAAATAAGTTGCTCTAATGCAGCAATCAAGTATTAAAATATTCAAGCTTACTGATAGATTACCACATTTATAAATTAATTAATCCTAGATCGGATTACTATAGACATCTGAAGCACAGCATCCAATTCTAATGAGAAAGTTGCCTTATTAATATTCTTCTGAAATTTCACTGACAGGTTTTTTTTTCTAAAGAATAGTAGGTCAAATCTAGGAAAGCCAATTTGCATGTCATCCAATTAATCAAAAATTGCAGTCATACCGCTGGATTAAAAATTAATTTTATTTAATCCTGATTTTAAAATATCAAGGTAGATTTTGAAGAAGTTCCAAAATTCAATGCAAAATGTTAGATATTTTTTTGATACTCAGATTTTAAAAATTGTTGTAGATTTTTTTATTCATGTGAAACAGGAGGAGGTAATTTTGAAATTAATATTAACCACTCAGCAACATAAGCAGATATACACGTTAATATGACAATGGCAGTCAAGTACATTAAGCGTGTTTTCACGTCAACGCGTGTGTTTCCACAGAAATCATTATAACTCCGTTATTGTTCTAGTGACACCTCTAAAACAAAAAGTAGAAGCTCCATAATAATTCAAGCTACCCATCACTATTCAAGTTGTCCATAGAAATACATAAAAAGATCTATTCTGTCAGATACATGGTAGACCACAAAATCGCCTACAAACCGTTAAGATTGTTATTTTTTATTAAATACTAGCTTTTGCCCCCGGCTTCGCTCGCATATTCGCCCCTCCCCCCCCTCCACTCCATCCCCCCACTCTCCCCGCACTACCCCCCCTCCCCTTACTCCAATCAATCAATACTCAAATACGCGCCGTTTCACATTCATAATATCAGTATAGCTGTTGGCTTAGGTCAAAATGTAGATTAGTACCTATTTTATAATTGTACACTAAATATTCATATTAGAATACTCATATTTGAATTTTTGCTATCGAAAAAATCTCCATAGTAACGTAAACAAATAACAAAATAACATGACAGCCCACGTCAAACATTTACTTAGCAACACGCTTTGCCAATAAACGTATAATAAATAATTTCATAACGCCACAGCTTAATCATAACGCCAGAGCTTACCAATATATATAGCCTATGTTACTCGCAAATAATGTAGCTTTCGATTAGTGAAAGAATTTTTAAATTCCATTCGGTATTTATTGCGTGAAAGAAAATATCCATCCATACAAACATTAGCATTTATAATATTAGTAAGAAGTATTGTTTTTTACATAATCCATGATTTTAGTACCATTTTCACATTAAAACATCACGTGAGTCATTTTTATATTTTTTTTATGTTTGCATTCTAAATTTTAATATTTACAAATGTTAATATTTATTTGTAATATAACAATTTGAAAGCTTATTTCGTAGCCTTTCAAAAACAGTTTTTAGTATTCGGCTATGTTCAGAAATGTATAATTTCTGAACGTAGCCGAAGAGGATATACGGCCGTACAACCAAAGTGGATATGTCACTGTAAAAGCCCGAACTACGGTAAATCCTAAGATTTTCCGGTAAATCCTAAGATTTACCAACTCTTAATGGTAAAAGTCCGAACCGTTCTACGCATATTTAAAAAAGAAACGATTTTTTCGGCTTTTACCATTAGAATTTAGTACATGTTAGGTTAGATTAGGTTATGTTAGGTTACGAATATTTAAATAAGAAACAATTTTTTCGTGTTTTTTTTTTTAATTTAGTACACGTTAGGTTAGGTTAGGTTAGTTAAGGTTAGGTTAGGTAAATGAACGATTATTATAGAACGGTTCGGACTTTTATTATTAAGATTTGGTAAATCTTAGGATTTACCGGAAAATCTTAGGATTTACCGTAGTTCGGGCTTTTACAGTAACAGATATACTTATATCTGAAGGCATCTTGAGTGAAAATCCGCTGTAAAAATATTTTTACAACCATAATTTCGACTCGCCGAAGAAGCATTTTTTTTTACGTTAGCCCCACACAGGATGCCCTGAGGAAAATAATTTCCCTCAGGGCCTATCTCATCTTAGGGGATGCTATGTGGAAGGGCTCTTTAAGGAGGGGGAGGATAGGAAGTTTTGGGAAGGAAAAAGGTATGAGAGGTGGGTAGGAATCTGGGGGTCAGTATATCCAGGAGTGACGGACGTATCAATCAATCCCTCCAACTACAGTACATGGCGATGGGTCGAGAGTCCGGCTGGAAAGGTCAAAAGGCTTCCCTCAACCAGTCTCCCTCGATCCGGTCCACCATGCAGCAGGTGGGCAGACGCATCCGCTGCTAAGACCTGGACAAACCTAACCCATGAACCCGGGCACCCCTGCTAAGTCACCAAACGTAGCGAACCACTTGGGGTGACCTATGGCAGAGGTGTTGGTTATCCAAATGTTGTGTACTTATCACATCACAATTTGATTGGTAAGGTTTTTTTTTTTGGTCCAAATAACTTGATGGAAAAAAGGGGGGGTTTCGTTTGTTATCCCTGTAATGGCTTGTTCGCATTGAGAGAGTAGTTTAGTCAAGTAGCAAGTTACTCGCTACTTGAAAAATGTTCACATTACTTTCAAATAGAGTACATTAGTGCCCGGCGCCCGTTGCAAGATGACGGGCTGCTGCACAACAAAATAAATACGCTAATTAGCTGATTATAATGCTTATTTTAGAAGAGGGGGAAGAATAAATGATTAAGATGAAAATAAATAAACTATGGACACGAAAAGAGATTAATAGCAGCTAAATAAATAATTTTAGAGTAGCATCTTCGCTCCAACGCCACAACATTTACACGCGTCTACAAATGAACTCTGCTAAAACGGAGGGTTCACACATGTCAGTGCGCAGGGACGCGTGGTGGGTTGCTTGCTACTTGCCGGAAAAAATAGAACGAAATGGATTGACTCTACTAAAGAGCTGACTAAACTACACTACTAAAATTGTGGTGTTCGCACGCGTTTAGTTACTAATATACTCTCTACTTGATTAAAACATTTGCCATGTGCAAACGACTCTGAAGGGAGAGAACACTGGTGCAATTGTTTAAAAATAATAATATGGAAATTATTGCAATTTCTTAAACATTACGTGGCTGCTTTATAAATGCATCTATTTGAAATTCACTTTTGTTTTCTTGATTGAATAAATATATAAATGAAGTGGAAATTAACCCACTTACCGACATCCGTTCAAGCTGAAACTTTGCAGATAGACTCGGTGTCGATGACAATGCATTCTATCAACTTTTGGTGACAATCACACACACACACACAAGGATATATATGAATTTTTATGAAATTCAATGACATTACAGCAGTTAATATACTCAACGTCAGTCTTATCCAATTGGGACATGTCTCGGTTGGTAGAGTTGCTGACTCCAGTTTCTGGGTAGGAAGGTACAATCCTCAGTTAAAACAAAAAAAAATTTTAAAATACATTTGAAAATAGATTTATGATAGTAAAAAACTTTGTTTTTTACGGGTTGATTTTAATATTTACAAACCTGTGGAAATGTCTGATAAGAGGTTCACGTGAACCGTGAAAAGAAGTTAAGAAAACATCATTATATTAATAATCAAGGCGGATGTTTTTAGGTGAGATTAAATAAAACAAAATTGAAAACACATAAAAAGGTGTTCAGCCTTGAAATCACTGCAATTAAAATTTACCCAAGAGTATAATTCCATGGGTATAACTAACTAACCATCACGCCGTTTCACCGCAGGGGTAGGCAGAGAGGACGAACCGCCAAACAAATCAGTCTTGGCACACACTCTTAGCCTCACTCACATTCATACATCGTCTCATACATACTCTTCTATTATTCTGACTTTTGACATGGCCCGACTCAAGTATCTTATTCACTTGATCGTGCCATGTCTTCCTCGGGCGTCCCCGACTTCTTCTACCATTCATATTTGCGTTATATATTCTGTGCGCGCGCACTGCTCTCTCTTGCTCCTACAGTGATATACGAAGCGTTCGCATCGCTTTTCGTAACGCTCTCGTCACGCAGTCGCTAGCTAACTGCCCAAGTCAAGCATGCATAAAGAAGTTT
This sequence comes from Limnephilus lunatus, assembly GCA_917563855.2. NCBI lineage: Eukaryota > Metazoa > Arthropoda > Insecta > Trichoptera > Limnephilidae > Limnephilus > Limnephilus lunatus. The sequence goes on along the minus strand of OU830602.1, from coordinate 9,096,680 downwards.
TACTTTTAAAAAAAAAAAATTCCAATTGGGTGACTTGACAACTGACAGGGTCACAAGGTGGCTGGTCCTAAAACTTTTTGATCAAGGTGGTATATCTGCAAATCTGAACCTAGAATAAAGAATATACCAGAAATGCCTTCATACAAATGTGAATGAAAATTAATTAGTTAACTAGGGTTTTTATGCCCTTCTTCCACAGGAATATGCAAGTATTCAACACTGATGTTGTGTATTCATGTTTTGCATACAACTTGTCGCGTCACCACTACCTCTGAAAATGTCAAATTTAGCTTTCATAACCTCATTCACAACTGCTGTAGCCATTTGTATTTGTTCCTAGCATTAATCTAAAGCACATGCATTGTTACAGACCAAGTGACGTTAGACACTATTGACAAGTGACGATAGACAATAGTTTTTTACTATTTTAGATTATCATAATACATATTTATCAATTAAGTCTAGACAATGTCGATAATGACTTTGACTGAGTATGGAGTCACTGACGAGTTTACAAAATGTTGGCAACGTGTGCCTGTGTATGAATGGTGCAGATGTACAGCGGTGGTCGCCAAGATACTTTAATCGTCGAGTATCGGTACTTGCGTATGCCCGTGGAAGAAGGACCTTAGAGCATGACCTATGAACGAACTATATGGAAGAGTCTTGATGTTGGTGATGATGCAGAACTAAAAATAATTAACATTAGTAATCTGGTGCTAAACTGGTCGCAAGCCAGGGGGTAGGATGCTCAGCTGGTAGTCGGACGTTATGAGATCTTCAAAGCGGGTATTATTTTCTTTTTACAACATGTTATGCATTTTGTAAAGGTCTGTACTATAACTAACTAACCATCCGTTTCCACGCAGGGGTAGGCAGAGAGGACGGACCGCCACACAACTCGATCTTGGCATACACTCTTTGCCTCGTTCACATTCATACATCGTCTCATACATGCTCTTCTATTATTCCGACTCTTCACATGGCCCGACTCAAGTATCTGATTCACTTGGTCGTGCCATGTCTTCCTCGGGCGTCCCCAACTTCTACTACCATTCACATTTGCATCATATATTCTCCTTACACTCCTTTCCTCGTTCATTCGCTCTACATGCCCAAACCATCGCAGAGTCCCTTTCTTAATCTTACACATCACGCTTACATCAGCCTTGCATTCTTTGCGGATCTCCACGTTTCTCTCACGATCGTACATGGTTTTACCACACATTCGCCTCAGGGATCTCATTTCTACAGCATTCAGTCTACTTTCATCCTTCCTCTGCCAGTTCCATGCCTCACTGCCATACATCAGGGTAGGTAGCAGCACTCCATTATGGACGGCTAGCTTCACTTCTTTGGACAGTTTTTTGTTGGTGCCAACGGCGTTCAGTCCTCCATTAATAGAGTTACCTGCAATATCTCTATCAGCCTTCCCATCTCTCGTACTGTAAGTATTAGCTATTAAGGATTTATAGATTTTTAATTAATAATATTTAAGTACAAAAATCTTATTTGCATATTTGTGCAAGTTTCCCAGGTTTATTTTCTTAAATAAAGTAGACAAATAAAACAGATTTCAGACAATAAACAATAATAATGGAAAAAAGAAAACTTGCACAAATAATAACAGTAATTTGAGTCATAATGCATTTTTCGCATCTGTTCCTATAGAATTATTACAGCTTTAATCTTAAATGTATAGGTAGGTACATCTGCAGGTAAACTAAGTTCCTTTCCAGTTTGTAATGCATTTTGTCTGTTTTATCTTATTGCAGACTTCCTTTCATGTCAATCGAAACTAGACTTTAAGTTTAAAATATCTCAGGACTGTGTTAGGTTAGGTTACCTTATGCAATTTTCCTTTAGAAATATCGACCCTTTGGAATAACAAGGTTCCATCTGTAGCGGTAGCGTCATGTTATAATGGAATCTTACTTTAGAGTTCATGGGTAAAGTTCGGTTTATGGGCGAAATTCCTAAAAATACAAACTAGTTATTTTTATACTAACTATGGGCCGGGGAATACGAATCTGAAAGAATTAGGTGGGGGCAAGCAATATTAACTGAATTATACGACTTTAAAAAATTTTTTTACACACATAGGAAAATGGCCATTTTGGAAGCATTCTGATTCCTAGAAAATCAAACTAGTTATTTTTATACTAACTTTGGGCCGGGGAATCCGAATCTGAAAGAATTAGGCGGCGGCAAGCAATATTAACTGAATTACACGACTTTTAAATTTTCAATATACACAAACGAAAAAAGCCATTTTGACACATGAAAACCATAGAAACCATCAAATTAAGTGTGGCCATTAAGCAGTAATATCAATAACGTAAAATAACATGTTTATAATTTAAGTACTTACTTTTTATAAATTTTACTCACTTTTGTATCACAAACCATGCTACCTAAACCTAGCGTAGCCGCTAACCTACTTGAAAACTGGGATTTTTTTTTAAATTGACGCGAGCAGGCGGTATAAAGGGGCACAAACCATGTTACACAAACCTAGCGTAGCCGCTAAACTACTTGAAAACTGGGATGTTTTTTTGCCTTGACGCGAGTAGGCGCTACGAAGGGGGCACTTTCTTTTCAATCACAAACCATGTTACACAAACCTAGCGTAGCCGCTAAACTACTTGAAAACTGGGATGTTTTTTTGCCTTGACGCGAGTAGGCGCTACGAAGGGGGCACTTTCTTTTCTATCACAAACCATGTTACACAAACCTAGTCGTTGAGATAGTCATAATTCATCAGGTTAATGTGAGTTAAGTGATGAATTATCATGTGAGGAATTATCGTGTCGAAAGTTTTACGTTATTGATATTATTGCTTATGGCAACACTTAATTTTATATGGTAATATGTAATATCTTTGGTTTTTTTCTATGATATTTATTGTCAGAAAGCGTTCAAAATGGCCTTTTATATTGTTTTTGAATTCAAAATAGTACAGTCGTTAACTCAGTTAATATTGCCGAGTGTAACCTAATTCTTTCAGATTCGGATTTCCCAGCCCAAAGTTAGTATAAAGATAATTAAATTTCTTCTTTCGGAGTATCGCCCATAAAACGATGTGTCGTTATTTCATTGCAGATTGTTTGTGTATCGAAATTTTTAAAGTCGTGTAATTCGTTTATTTTTGCTTGCCCCCACCTAATTCTTTCAGATTCGGATTCCCCGGCCCAAAATTAGTATAAAAATAACTAATTTTATTTTTTAGGAATTTCGCCCATAAACCGAATTTTTTCCGAGTTCATTATCGCATGATGTTACCGCGACAGATGGAACCTTGTTATTCCAAAAGGTCGATATGTCAGATGGTTTAACCAGTCAGTGGCTGAGTTGGCGTCGTGAGTTCAATTTCTCGGCTGGCTAAGCCCTCCAGCATATACAAGCAGCATTTTCTACTTGTAGTGATGGTAGTTGGGAGATTTAAAAATATTGTCAGGTTACTCATAAACCGGGAATGGTTTGTCTTTCTTTTATAAAGAAAAGTATGTTGGAGAGAAAGGACAATGAACTGAGAGATTTGAGAGAAAAGACAGAAGAGGAATAAATGCTGCATTTATTTTATAAAACAATACTACATATTTCAGGATATATATTTTTATCACATTTATGAATTAATATTTTAAATGAGAGATTGTTATGTCGAATTTGAAAATGCATTCACAAAATTTTAAAGGAAACGAAAAATTAGTTCACATGTTGATTTTAACACAACATTTATCACAACGAGAATTGCAATTTTCTTAAATATGAGAATTTTCATTATCTTCTGTTGAATAATCTAAGGTGGTCACTCACATATTTGAAAATATATTCCTATACACATCTGTCAAATTATTTGACAGCTACTTAGAAATTATTTGACAGCTACTTTGCGGCTAGTTCCTTCTGCTAAAGGTAAAAACACTAAACTTGATACAGATTTGACAGTCAAAATCCATTTTTGGGGCTGTTCTCCATACCCTAAAATGACTTAGTTACCAGCGATTAAACTCATGCCTCATGGCGATTATTTCCGTAATTAAAAATAACTCAATAAGCTTGGTGGCTTAATCCTTTTGGTCAGGATGTGCTTTGTACTAATAATTTTAACAAGAAAGTAATTAATTTCTCAAAGTTAGGGTTACATCCATCTTTTAGTCAATAAATAGCTAATTAATTATGTAAATTGATTAACTTATTTACGGTGACCGGCCAACTCAGAATGAAACCAACTCAGAACAACCTCAGAAAGGTCAAGAGTGATGATAAAAAAAATATTTTAAAAATTGGTTAAATAAGTTAAGTTAGGTTAGGGTTATCGGCTATTTTAAAATTATTTTTTCATAGCTTTTAATGACCTTTCTGAGGTGGTTCTGAGTTGGTTTCATTCTGAATTGGCATGGAACCCTTATTTACATACCAAACTTTTAACGATGCCCTTTGTGCAATATGGTGGGTAAGAAACTGTCTAAGAACAACACATTGAAGAAGATACTGTGATTTAACCCTAGCCATTCAATCTATTAACGGAGCATTTTACAAGGTTCAGATATCTCAGTACATCATTCCCTTTAATTTAACTGCAGGAACGGATATCATCAATCTTAACACTACGTCAGAGACCAACTTTAATAAAATGTACTTATACGATAAAGATGCATGATTCACAAGGGAAAACTTTAAAAAAGATTGATAAAGTATATCACTATTATATTGATAATAATGTTAACGTTTAGTAAGTAATACGCGTGCAGGTCAAACCACAAGAATGTTTCACCTGACCGATTGTTGTTAATTAATAACTCTTGACATTTCACTCAATGAAAACTCCTTCATTGTCAAAATACCAACACAACAAGTAAATAAAATTGTACATTTCATGCTCTACAAATTATACCAAATATTTGAGGTTAGGTGGAAACACAGTTTGTCTAATAAGGCAATGTTTATCAGCAAAATCTAATTCAACATATTTTCTGAAGTTCTACCACATCGTGACATTTATAATAAGATTAAATATATTAGGTATGTTTACAAAATTAATATGTAAACTGTAAACTAACCTATCTAACATTGCCTTGAAATTAGGCACAGGCTCGGTATGATCCACGAATATTCAACATAATATTATTATTCGAAACACTGTGTAAAATTTTGTATTGCAAATGATAAACTAGGCAAAGCATAATCTCTGGTAAACATATCACATTGTTTATCGCAGGTATTCATGAGCAATAATTTTTCAAAATAAACACACGAGTCTCCGTAAACTCTCGGAGGAAATTTGCTTGATTTTCATATTATGTATGCCTTTATGGATAAATTCAGGTGGATGCTCAAATCAAATGTAGGACTGTGGATATTAGGAAAAATCAATACTACTCATCAGAAGAAAACATGAGTAACATAATTAGGATAGTATGTGGTTTGTCAAGGGTAAGTATTACTGGTATTTATACCTATATTAGAGTGTGCGTAGTGTGTGATTAGTAAGGAAATCAGTAAACAAAGTGAGAGCATGCAGTGTGTGGAATACAAATAGTATAAATAAGACTGTGCATACCTTTTAGCAATGGCAATGTCTGTAGCTCCACATCCTGGTTATTTCTATACCTAGATGACCCCTGAGATCTTTTTGTCTTCTTCTTCAATGACCTCTTGGCATAAGGGTCTATTCTATCTACAAATGTCTGTCTATTGTCCACAGAAGACATTTTGCCAAGTGAAGAGTGATAAAACTATGGTTCTGACAAAATGTCAACAGCTATTATCAGTGAGGATTTTCTTTCAAATAGAAAAATCGGAGCATGTTATATTGTAGCCAGTGTGATAAATGCAAAGATATTCATGACATATGCAAAAGGCGGTCATGTAGCTGTGGCCTGAATAAACATGAATGAAGAGTTCGATCGAGAAATCACCTCACTGGTCACTAGAGCACTCAAGACATTGCTGTCTCACTGTTACCACAATTACCAAAAAGTTACGTAATTATCGGTCATATGTCAAATGATATTTATATTATAAATTGGCGATCTTTTAGCTTTTCTTTCCAAAGGCGTGTCAAAATCTCTCAGAAGGTTGGTTCAAGTCACCCATACACGCACGCCCTGTCCAGTACGAGAATATATCAGCCGTCAGCCGGTCCGCCAATGACAAGATGTAAAACAAGAACGGTTTCGCCTAATGTTTTATTGACAATTAAACACTCACTTTACATTTAACAATTAAATAACACGAATCTCATCCTTTCAATTACGTAATTTACTTATTTTAATGTGACAATAAAGCGCAGATTTTCACATCGAAGGTGTATCCCATCGTATTTTCGCCATCACTCGCCATCCGTTGAGATAGTAAATGAAACCTCATTTTCGCACAAACCACTAGTACGAATAACAAATTAACACTTTATCCATATTTCACGGGTCACTTAGTAACTGTTTGCGTTAAAATGCGAAAGAAATATACCGAGTACTTTACAAAAATACCGAAAAACGAATATCACTTATGGTTTTTGATGCTGCGAAAAGACTCAACACTCATAGAAAAGTACCTAGCTCTGAAAATAGATGGAGATTGAAGGGTTCGTACGTAGAGTCATACTAAGTACTTTTCATTTAAAATTAACACTCAACAACCGTTAAAACTATTATTAATAACATTTTAAATAATAAAAAATAATCCATTAGTAATAAATGTCTTTTTATACGAACGTTTAGGAGAAAAAAACAGTTTTACACCAAGAAATCAAGTGATTATATCGCATCTTGATTTTCAAAGCCGTGAAGTACGCTCTGAAGTTTGCACAATCTGAATGTACGGTAGAAATCGAAAGGAAGCATCAACGGATATAAATGCACTTCGAATCACGAAATTCCATCGTATTTGACAACTACTCGGTAATGTTTGTGATAATTAATAAGATTTATATTTTATTTTATCAAAACTTAGGCCAATAGGACTGAAATGTATATAGAGAAAAATCTTAAAAGTAATACCTAACCTCACCAGGAAAGTACTGACCGGGGCAGGTTGTTTCAGAATAAATGGGAAGATCCAGGTTAAATAGGCCATTTACCAGTAGAAAAGAATAATCAAATGTTGTGTTTGTTTCTAATATTAAACAATGCACATCTTTCAATCATAAACATTTCACACACACCTCTCCCTCAATAATTTACTAATTTAATATAGGTAAAATTTATAATTTGTCACATAAAAACATATATTATATAACGGCGACATGTCATTGGTACCAATTATTCTATTAATTCTACAACTTGTTACTACTTTCTATCATGTAATTATGTACTGTTTGTTTCTGCAAAATAAATAAATAAATAAAGTATTCAAAACATTATGATTACTTACATTTATAAACTTATTAGATTTAAAAAACTTTCCTGCTTAAATTTCCATGCTTTCCTGATTTTTGGTCAACTTGTTTTTGTATCTTTTTCAAAAATGATTACATAATATTTTACCTTATTTGTTTTATTTTACTCGCTCTTATACAAATATCCTAAACATATTCCTTATCGTACTTTTCTTTAATACGTAATTCTCTATGAAGAGTTATGTAATGCACACCTACTCAACCAAGCTGGAATATAAAATCTAATAATTATTAAAAATTAAATCATTGCACACTTTCAAAATCAACTAGAAAATACTAAAAAATGTTCACAATTTATTTGAAAAAATCAGGGATTCTCAACCTTCACTCACCTTGTCTTTATGTTTAAGTTTTTTTACATATTATTTTCATTTCTAATCGTGTACATCCAATTTATGATGCCTAGTTATAATAATAAATGGATAATTTTTGTAGCGCCATTTTTGTGAAAAATCACTTATCGTGGGCTGCACAGGTGTGTTGCTTCCTAGACTATATAATTAATTAAATTACCTGAGTTTTTAATATATTATTCGGCTTTCGGAGGAAGCAATATTGAAATTGAGGGCCTATAACCAACCAGCGGCCGAGAATCCAAATTTCGTCAAAAGATCGTACAGGGCGATTCTAATTAGAAAGATTAATTACTCTCCGTACCAGTTTAAAAAAATTATAACTCAATATCGATTTTATTTCATTCAAAATTTACTTTACTTTATACCTTCATTCACAAAATACTGAAAGGCGTGATGATAATTAGATGTAATTTAAAATAATACAATAACTTTGTAAACACCACTTTTATTTTTTATACTTTATGCCGACCGGGTTTCGCTACAACCGTAGCTTCTTCAGGGCAGTAGAGTAGTCAATCAGTAGAGATTGTACTGCCCTGAAGAAGCTACGGTTGTAGCGAAACCCGGTCGGCATAAAGTATAAAAAATAAAAGTGGTGTTTACAAAGTTATTGTTTTATTTTAAATTATAATGTCACATCACAAAGTAACTGCTTCATATGAAAAAAGATAATTAGATGCTTAAATAGATAATTCATTGATTTATTTTACTGAATAAAATTATATGATTTGAAATGTGTGTTGTATACCTAATACCATTTTTTTGTTGATGACAATTTAATAAATCTGCCAACGACCTACGGTAAAACCTTATTGTAGCATTGTAGGTACTAAAAATAAACGTATTTTCTGAAAATTTAAAACATAGCTTTACTAGATAAAAGAACAGTCTTTCGAAATCAATTTATAATTTTTGGTTGAAAATAGTCAATATTTCTAAAATTTGATTTAAAAATGACATATACATATTTGGTTTGGTCTGGTTATTTTCTCTTAACATTTTTATATTCGACTAATTCTTTCAGGTGTGATGTAAAATTTAAGAAATCGGTACTTGATAAATAAAGTGTTGAAAATATGTGGAGGAGTGGGTATGGATTTCTACCATTTACGGATATGACTGTCTGAAAAGACGAGTAAAGCTTTAAGTTTAGCTCTGAATAATTTTTTTAAAGTTTTTTTTTGCATAAAATGTAAACATAATTAATAAATAACCCAAAAAAACATTTTTTCTTCCTAATTTTGAACGTATTCGTATATATTTTTTAAGATTTACTCCCATATAAAGCTATGCTTTTGTGTGTGGGAGTAAGGTGTTATTTATGTTATTAAGATTTTTTTTATAACTGTTGTAATTTTTATTTTTTATAAAAGTTTTTGTTATTATTATTATAATACATGTTTTTTCGTTAGTTTTCAGTATATTTTTTTAGTTGAATGCGTCTTTGAGGTGATTTTTCACGAAAACGGCGCCATATAAATTATCCAAATTTATTATTTTTACGGTGCTCCAGATTTTATGTCCGGGTTGAATCTTTCCCAAATGAAAGACTAAACCCTTCCACACACTTTTCCACAAATGAATATCTAGTAAATGAACGCAATGTAAGTGCACTATATAAGAATAAAACAATACGTCAATCCACCAGAAACATAATGGGAAAATATTTCACCGACTCCAGATATTTTCATATCAGAGGGTTCGGCTCTGATGAAATCCTAACTGGTCCGATAAATCCTACTGATCCCTCAATATAAATATTTAAAAAAAAAATAATAAAAATAAAAAAAAATAAAAAATAAATCTTTCGTAATCCTACATGTATTTAAAATGACCGACTTTTGCATTTTTATGTACAAATTTTTTGACAAATCTAATACGCCTAAATTTTGAATGAGAGAGCTAAGTATAATGCCAGTAGCCGAAATAACAAATGGTAATATTTTTATAGTCTGAGAATGCCAAATTCTTTTAATTTCATTTCCTAAATCTGTATATTTTCTTATTTTTTCAGAAACAGTTTTCTGAATATTACAAGAATTTGGAATAGCGACATCAATGATATAAGTTATTTTCTTAATTTTGTCATGTAAAACTATATCGGGTCTATTATGACTAATTGTTCTGTCTGTCAGAATAGTTTTATCATAATAAATTTTATAAAATTCATTTTCTAAAAATGAATTTGGTTCATATTCATAATATGGTACATTACGGCAGTCAATCAAGTTATGTTTAATTACCAAACTTTGGTGAATTATTTTTAAAACTTGATTGTGCCTAAATGTATACTCGGACGGCGCTAATACAGAACACCCCGATATAATATGTTCTATAGTTTCCGGAAAAGCCAAACATTTTCTAGATAAATCATCAATTTGATTTTCATCTTTGATGATATGCTTCCTATAATTTTTAGTATTAATGACTCTATCTTGTATGGCAAGCATAAAGCCTTCTATTTCTGCGCTCAACTCTCCAATACTCAACCATTTGTTTGACGAAAATTTGTCAACATATGTTTGGTTGAGATAATTGAAGTGTTTTGCGTGAAGAATTTTATTTGACCAGGAATCTAATAATTCCTGGTTGGTATTTACAAGAATGCTGGCATTCTCGTCGTATAAATTTAATGGTGAAATATTTCTATCTGCCTTGCAAATAATTTTGTGCATTTCTGAACTATCAGCTTTCCTATGGAAAAAATTTCTTAGCATTTCAACCTGATTATGTTTTAAAGATGTTATTTTGACTATACCTCTACCTCCTAAATTTCTGGGTAAATTAATTCGTTCTACAGCTGAATTTGGATGATGGCAATGAAATTTTGTTAATGTAGTTCTAATCAATCGTTCTAAGCTATCTAAATCTGTATTAGACCATTTAATTATGCCAAATGAGTAAGTTAATAGAGGTATTGCCCAAGTATTTATCGCCTTTACTAAATTTTTAGCAGATAGATTGCATTTCAAAATTTTTCTGATCCTAGTTTTAAATTTAATCCTAATATCATTTTTAATACTAGTATGATCTAATCTATTTGATTGCGGATATCCTAAATATTTATAAACCTCACCCCCTTTCATACTTTCAATTTTGAAATTTCTAAATATACCCTCGTCTCCATCTACAATTTTACTTTTCTCTATATGGATCGTTCTACATTTATCTAAACCAAAAGTCATTTTAATATCATCTGAAAAAATTTTAACTACTTTAATCATTTTCTCTAAATTTGGTTCAGAATTCGAATATAATTTTAAATCATCCATAAATAATAAATGAGAAATTATATTTCTCTCTCTAGTATTACCTTTAATTTTTATTCCAAACTTGCTTTTAATTAACATTTTAGATAGAGGATTTAATGCTAAGCAAAACCAAAGAGGACTCAATGAGTCTCCTTGAAAAATCCCTCTTTTTATTGAAATGCCCGGTACTATAATTTTCTTATCTTTCAAATTCAAAAGCAAATCGGTATTCCAAAATGCCATAATTTTTTCCAAAAAGCTAATAATAATTGGGTTAATTTTGTATATATTTAAAACTTTTATCAGCCACGAGTGCGGGACACTATCATAAGCCTTTTGGTAATCTATATAACAAATATGTAAATTACGTTTTTGGGTTTGAATCTGTTTTAGAATTACAGAATCAATAACTAATTGTTCTTTACATCCCATATGTTTTCTGCGACAACCTTTTTGTTGTTCAGATAAAACATTTTTTTCATCTAAATGGGTGTATATTAAATCTGTCAAGCAAGAGGTTAAAATTTTATATATTGTCGGTAAACATGTAATGGGTCTATACTGAGAGGGATTATTAATATGTTCGCTTTTAGGCAACATATAAGTAATGCCCTTAGTTAGAAAATTTGGAAAAATTTGAGGTTCTCTGACAAATTTTGAAAGATTTTTTGCCAAAAGGGGATTATTTTATGTCCGGGTTGAATCTTTCCCAAATGAAAGACTAAACCCTTCCACACACTTTTCCACAAATGAATATCTAGTAAATGAACGCAATGTAAGTGCACTATATAAGATAATAAATACAAAACAATACAAGAACAATACGTCAATCCACCAGAAACATAATGGGAAAATATTTCACCGACTCCAGATATTTTCATATCAGAGGGTTCGGCTCTGATGAAATCCTAACTGGTCCGATAAATCCTACTGATTCCTCAATATAAATATTTAAAAAATCTTTCGTAATCCTACATGTATTTAAAATGACCGACTTTTGCATTTTTATGAACAAATTTTTTGACAAATCTAATACGCCTAAATTTTGAATGAGAGAGCTAGGTATAATGCCAGTAGCCGAAATAACAAATGGTAATATTTTTATAGTCTGAGAATGCCAAATTCTTTTAATTTCATTTCCTAAATCTGTATATTTTCTTATTTTTTCAAAAACAGTTTTCTGAATATTACAAGAATTTGGAATAGCGACATCAATGATATAAGTTATTTTCTTAATTTTGTCATGTAAAACTATATCGGGTCTATTATGACTAATTGTTCTGTCTGTCAGAATAGTTTTATCATAATAAATTTTATAAAATTTATTTTCTAAAAATGAATTTGGTTCATATTCATAATATGGTACATTACGGCAGTCAATCAAGTTATGTTTAATTACCAAATTTTGGTGAATTATTTTTAAAACTTGATTGTGCCTAAATGTATACTCGGACGGCGCTAATACAGAACATCCCGATATAATATGTTCTATAGTTTCCGGAAAAGCCAAACATTTTCTACATAAATCATCAATTTGATTTGCATCTTTGATGATATGCTTCATATAATTTTTAGTATTAATGACTCTATCTTGTATGGCAAGCATAAAGCCTTCTATTTCTGCGCTCAACTCTCCAATACTCAACCATTTGTTTGACGAAAATTTGTCAACATATGTTTGGTTGAGATAATTGAAGTGTTTTGCGTGAAGAATTTTATTTGACCAGGAATCTAATAATTCTTGGTTGGTATTTATAAGAATGCTGGCATTCTCGTCGTATAAATTTAATTGTGAAATATTTCTATCTGCCTTGCAAATAATTTTGTGCATTTCTGAACTATCAGCTTTCCTATGGAAAAAATTTCTTAGCATTTCAACCTGATTATGTTTTAAAGATGTTATTTTGACTTTACCTCTACCTCCTAAATTTCTGGGTAAATTAATTCGTTCTACAGCTGAATTTGGATGGTGGCAATGAAATTTTGTTAATGTAGTTCTAATCAATCGTTCTAAGCTATCTAAATCTGTATTAGACCATTTAATTATGCCAAATGAGTAAGTTAATAGAGGTATTGCCCAAGTATTTATCGCCTTTACTAAATTTTTAGCAGATAGATTGCATTTCAAAATTTTTCTGATCCTAGTTTTAAATTTAATCCTAATATCATTTTTAATACTAGTATGATCTAATCTATTTGATTGCGGATATCCTAAATATTTATAAACCTCACCCCCTTTCATACTTTCAATTTTGAAATTTCTAAATATACCCTCGTCTCCATCTACAATTTTACCTTTCTCTATATGGATCGTTCTACATTTATCTAAACCAAAAGTCATTTTAATATCATCTGAAAAAATTTTAACTACTTTAATCATTTTCTCTAAATTTGGTTCAGAATTCGAATATAATTTTAAATCATCCATAAATAATAAATGAGAAATTGTATTTCTCTCTCTAGTATTACCTTTAATTTTTATTCCAAACTTGCTTTTAATTAACATTTTAGATAGAGGATTTAATGCTAAGCAAAACCAAAGAGGACTCAATGAGTCTCCTTGAAAAATCCCTCTTTTTATTGAAATGCCCGGTACTATAATTTTCTTATCTTTCAAATTCAAAAGCAAATCGGTATTCCAAAATGCCATAATTTTTTCCAAAAAGCTAATAATAATTGGGTTAATTTTGTATATATTTAAAACTTTTATCAGCCACGAGTGCGGGACACTATCATAAGCTTTTTGGTAATCTATATAACAAATATGTAAATTACGTTTTTGGGTTTGAATCTGTTTTAGAATTACAGAATCAATAACTAATTGTTCTTTACATCCCATATGTTTTCTGCGACAACCTTTTTGTTGTTCAGATAAAACATTTTTTTCATCTAAATGAGTGTATATTAAATCTGTCAAGCAAGAGGTTAAAATTTTATATATTGTCGGTAAACATGTAATGGGTCTATACTGAGAGGGATTATTAAGAGTGAATAACCAGCACATGACAACTTCGATTCCGACACTAGCGCTAACACATCAGGGCTCGCGAGCGGGCGTTTTCAGAACTAAATTTCGTTCCGCGGCAATCCGAGTTTTGAGGGTTTTGTTCACTCGAGCTAGGGCTACCCGCTACTATTGCTACTTTATATTACTATTCTCGCTTCCAGAATTTTAATTAGTAGTAGTTATTTGTATATTGAAGTGCATAAACATAAATAGATACAAGTGAAATGCGTAAACACAGTAGGTATTAAGTAGATAGCTACATGAATAAACAATTTGTTATATTCTTTTTAATATTTTGGTTTTTTGTTTTTCAATTGTATTTTACGGCCATTAGAATGGAAGATACTCTCAGTATCGCCCTGGTGTAAGACCACCATTAAGAATTGAAACGTTGCTTGAAATGGCTTTAGCCGTGTTTAGTGGTCAGATCTGAATAGCCAGGTACTTCCCCACCTTCCTCTTCCCTATATCCTTCCCCTCCCCACTACCTTCAGTCTTACAACATACTCCAAATTGGGGATGCAATAGTCCCACTGGCTCCAGACTTGTGCGGTATTCATGAAAAAAAACGAGTAATATTAAGTTGGATTGTAAAAAATGTCGCATTTTTAAATATTTATTCGTGTGCATAATTAATAATAAGCACTTCAACAAACAGAATTAAAGCGCACAAACCCTTTCTTTCTTTGAGTGGCCTTGCAACGCATGCCGGGTACCCGCTGTATATAATGTTATATAGTGCAGGCGCTTGCATTATAATTCCCGGGACTTGTGATGGAACCATAACAGTTTAGTTGACCGCGAGGTTACAGTGCCCATGAAACGCATGCCGGGTACCCGCTGTATATAATTTATTTATTTATTTACGGACAAATAGTCCATTAACAATATAACAATAACACGAAAAACAAGCGTGCGTAAAGGCCCGACCCGCCGAGCAATCGATCACCGTTCGCATTGATTACCGTTCGCATGTCATTTTTCGTAACTATCACCACTTTTCGTAACCCATTCACCAGTTTACCCCCAAGTGTCGAGCGTGCGTAAAAAAGATTTACCCCAAAAAAATATTTTGGAGCAGTTGGGACTCTTGTGCGGTATTCACACAAGAAAAATTTAAAATAAAAAAAATATTCGAAATTATAAAAATTTTTGCAAAAAAATATTCAATGAACATGAAAGATTGCGTTCGGGCAACCCTGTAGATTTAACAAACATGAATCAAGGAATTCGTGTTTATTTCAAATTTCGTTTTCAAATTTCATTTCCAAATATTATTTTTTTTTTTTTTTTTTTTTTTTTTTAAAGAAAGACAAACATTCCCGGGTTACGAATAACCCAACAATGTTTGAAAATCTCCTACTACCACCACAGAAAGCCGAAAATGTTGCTTGTGTTGTGATGGAGGACTTAGCCAGCCGAGGAATCGAACATGCGATGCTCGGGTGGGACCCAAGCACTATGCCCACTCAACCACTGACCGGTCGTATTATTCAAAGCGTCGCGAAGACGTGCTCTCCTGGCCGCGTTTGGGCCCGTAATGAAATCTGAAATTTGTGTTTACGGGCTGCGATAAAAATGGTAAAATGCGATGTTCAAAATTATTTAAAATTAAATACTTCCTGAAATTTTTTTACGATCAAATTATTTATGATTTGTCAATAACGTCTTAGCAAAATAAGTATGTAAAAAAATCCGAAATATATTTGTTTGTAAGTGCCAATTTTGTGACCAATTTTCGTCAAGAAACACATGTCCGTATATATATATATATATATTTTTTTTTTTTTTTTTTATTGAGTAAATTTTTTACAATAAGTTTATTTTAATACAATATTACATATTTTATATACTCTCCTAATAAAGCTAGTGCTTGTGTTTAGGAGAGGACAACTTGATAATAACTTTCTTTTTTTTTTTTTTTCAAAACCTTATAACAAACTTAAGAACTTAACTTATGAATAGATTTAGACTTAATAACATATAAGATTATAAGGGTAATTAAACAAAATATATATAGGATGTACATAAAACCTTTGGAATAACAAACAGTCAAAAACATATATAATAAAAGTTAAAATTATATGGTGGGACTACCAAAATATGATTTAATTTTTTTTTTATATTTGTCGTAATTTTTTTCTGTTCGCATATCGGCGGGTAATTGATTAAATAATTTTATTCCTTTATATACATAGTGATTCTGTGCTGTTGTGGTTCGTATGGGTGGTATAGTTAGTCCACCAATAGAAGTATTCCTTATGCTAATATTTAGCAGTGGGGTAATATTTTTTTTAAATATATCTTTGTGTAGCTGAAGTAGTGCTATTTTTTCGTAAATTTTTGTAAGTGGGGGAACAGGGAATTCTTGGAATACGTTTATTGTTGGGTAGTAATACGGTTTTTTTAGGATAATTTTTATAAGAATTTTTTGAATTGTTTCGAGTGGGAGAAGGGATGATTTATATGCACCCCCCCAAGCTATGATTCCATATTGTAATACCGAGTGCGCAAGTGCAAAGTAAATTTCTTTTAATATTTTTAATGTGATAGTATTTCTAAGTCTGAAAAATATATATATTAGTTTTCTCATTCTGTCTATTGTGGAGTTTATTTGATTTTTCCATTTAATGTTATTGTCGATAATTATTCCAAGATATTTTATTTGTTCTTTACTGCTAATATGTATACAATTTGAGTTACAGGGTGTGATTTTAAGTAGACAGTTTCTGTCGTGAACTTTAATGTTTACATTTATATTTGAAATATGTTCTGTTAGGCTCAGAGGTAGAAAATGAGTTTTTTCAACATTTAAAGAAAGTAAGTTTTTGTCAAACCATTGTTTAATGATATTTATTGCATTATTTGCCGATATTTCGGCTTCTTTCCAAGAGTTTTCTTCAATTGTTAATACTGTATCATCCGCATAAGATATAATCTTTCCGACGATTGGGAGTTCAAAAAGTTCATTTACATATAATAGAAATAGTATTGGGCCCAGTACAGTTCCTTGTGGGATTCCAAAATTAATTTTTTCTATATCACTTAACTCGTTATTTATTTTCACTTGCTGTGTTCTTTGATATAAATAACTATTTATCCACGATTTAGCTTTGTCGGTTATTCCTATATTATTTAGTTTGTTGATTAATTTTGAGTGTGAAACACTGTCAAAAGCTTTACGGAGGTCAATGAATATACTTAAGCATTTTTTCCCTTTATCCAATGCTTTATAAATAACTCTAGTTAATTCCGCTATTGCGTCTTGTGTGCTCATTTTTTCTCTAAAACCGTATTGACTAGGATTAATACATTTTTTATTTTCCACATAATCTACAATTTGTTTCTTTATTACTCTTTCGTATATTTTAGCTACATTGGATATTAACGATATTGGGCGGTAATTGTTTATTTCTTTCGGGGTTTTTAATAATTTTATTTAAACTAAAATTAAAATTCTGAAATATGCGTTTACCAGATAATGTATTGATTTATTTTACTGCATGATTATATGATTTGAAATGGGTGTTGTATAAGAAATGTACTTTTTTGAAAATTGAACAAATCTGCGAACGACCTATGGTATAACCTTATTATTCTAAAAATATTTTTTTTTCTCAAAATCTAAAACATAAGTTTACTAGATAAAAGAACAATCTTTTGAAATCCATTTATAGTTTTTTGTGGAAAAGAGTCAATACGTCTAACCACTGATTTAAAAATGACATATTTCTGGTTTCTCTGCTTATACACTCTTAATATGTTCGCTTTTAGGCAACATATAAGTAATGCCCTTAGTTAGAAAATTTGGAAAATTTTGAGGTTCTCTGACAAATTTTGAAAGATTTTTTGCCAAAAGGGGATGTAAAGTAGTCAGACGTTTATACCAAAAATTATGTATCCAATCGCAACCCGTGGCTTTCCAATTATGAGTACTCTTTATAATTTTGGCTAACAATTCAACCGATATATCAGAAAAACTCATTTGTTCAATGTCTGAACAATTGAGTTCTTCATTTTCTATCCACGGACCTGACTCGTTATGTTTTATATCTTTACTCCAAATATTTGTCCAAAAATCGCGCATATCTGATTCAGATGGCAACGGATTATTATTATTCGAAATAATATTTTGTTTATCGTCAAGTTTGGAATAAAATATTTTCTCATTTTTCTGAAATAATCTATTATTATTTTTTTTTATTATACGTATAATAATATCTTTTTAATCTACTAGCTTTTACACCTAATTTTTGTTTTAACAAATCTAATAAATCATTGATTATATTTTCATTATTATTACTACCAATGCTATAACCAAATTTTCTCCCAATTACATCTACATGTCTCAAAATATTCCTACTTCTATTTCCGTTTTTATACTCTATTATTCTAGCTATGCTACTTCTTAAAAATACTACATCATTTTCTAATCTACTCTGCCATTCTGGTTTTCTATAATTATATGATCTATCATCAGAAGACGTTAATTTAACTCCTAACTTATTACATATAGTGATAGCACTAGCGTACACTATTGTATGAAGATCTAAAAAACTAATGTCATCAAATATAATTTTTGGTAAAATTATATTATTTAATTCAGAAATTAATTTAGATAATTTCTTTGACGTATGTAATTTTGGTCTAACTGTGGGCTCTATATCTATATATCTATTTATATTATTATGAAGTAAGTTAGCTTATTCTATAATATTTTCATCTAGTAAGTTTAAATTTGCAATGTTGATTTCCCTAAGATTATAAATAACGTCTAAGTTATTTGAGTCTACTGTAATATCATTGGATTCTTCGACTAGAATATTATCTGAACTATTTACGTTCAATGTATCTGATATAACATTACTACTCGTATTAACTTGTTCTAAATTATTTTCTAATTGCAATCTATCTGCTACTTCCTTTTTTATCTGATCTAATGTTACTACAGGAACTAAATTATTTTTGAAAATTGCCCTCTTTTGGTCTGCTAATCTTTGTTCGTTTACTTGGGCAATCGGATAATTTTGTGAGAAAATTAAATGTAATTTTTTCCTATACAATAACATATCTGTTTCTAATTTAGTTACATAAAAATATGAACGAACGATGAACATATTGACATCGTTCGTCCATTTCATACGCTGCCTAGGAATACCTGCTTTTGTTTTTGGTGGTCTCAGACTATCATTGTTCATCTGTGTAGATGACATAACAGACCTCTCTTCATTTCGGTTGGTTGTAAATGACATATTATCAATTTACAAAACAACACGAAAATGATTATTATTATTAGTTCCTACATTCCAGTAACCAAGCAACTATCGTTACCTAGTAATATTATAATTTTATTATTATTATTATTTGAGGCTATTTTTAAGTGATCTTATGTTTTCTGGAAATTTATTAAAGAAATTTGTTCCTCGGTATTTGTAGTTATCTTGACTCGAAGTTTTTCTTTACATATCGGAATCGATTACATGTATTTTGCCTGAGATTTTCTGTGTTTCTGAATAGCACTGCTTTGTTTAAAACGTTTTCTTTATACACTTGTAAAGTTGTAAACAGATAATTTAATTTGCTGATCTTAAATTCTTTAAATATAAGTTCAGAAGGAAACAAAAATGGTTTTTAAATGATTTTGGGCAACGTAAAGAGATTGTCTGTGGGTTTTATAAACGCCACCCCATCCTATTATACCATATTGGATTATGGATTGACAAAAATTCTACTTATTATTCATTTGTCAGTATGATTATCATTATTAGATAGGCACCTATACTGAATAGATTATCCATAAGCTTTATCAAATTATGGGCATTAATATACATTTTTAAATCGACGAAAGAATAATTACTGTAATATTTAAAAGAGTTTTTGGCAGTATAAATAGACGTTGTACTTCCATTGTTTATAAGTCTTAAAGAAAATTAAATAAGGTTAAAAGATAGTGCCTATTTACCTACAGTTGCGATAAGAGTTTATTTACCAAACGTGTTCAGATATTAATATGACGTTATTATTTTTCTTTTATTTTGTTCTCACCTACATAATAACAAGAACTTTCTGGAAAATGCATTCCGTCTACTTTTAAATGCATTATTGCGAGCTGGCTTTATTCTCTCTTACGTAATCGTATTGATAAATGAATATTGTTCACCAGCCCACATAATTAAAGAATAAAAGAATAATAATTATAAACTGTTAATCCCGTAATTAAACGGGTCCGTGCTGATACATCCTATGTGTAATAATATGTATATACAGGCAGTGGCGTAGCGAGGGGGGTTGACTCTCGGTCGGTTGGCACCCCCCCAATCACATTTCTCTAGCCACCCCCCCCCCCCCCCAAATGTGTATGAGTCGAAATTAGTGTCTGTCAACTTTAATGGGGGGGGGGGGGGGGGTGACACCAACCACGTTATCCACCCTATCCACCCCGGGTGCCACCCATGCTAGCTACGCCACTGTATACAGGGTGGGCCTTAACTGTATACCTAGTTTCAATTAACAAAAAATAAATAATTGTAGAACTTAGAAATGTTTCATTTATATTTTCGGAAACTACAATAAATTGAAATTTTAATGATATCTAAGTTTTTAAAATTATATTGCCCAAGTGAGTTCCACCAGTTTGTTGACATTCTCTAAGGCGGATTCGAAAATTCTCAAAAACCCGTTGACAAATTTCCCGTGGGATGGCGTTAATTTCCCGTACAATATTTTGTTTTAACTGAATTATTGTTGTTGGATTGTCTTCATAGACTATTCATTTCAAGTATCCCCAAAAAAATAATCACACGGGTTGAGATCCGGGCTACGCGGGGGCCACTCAATGTATCATCCTCCTGAAATGAGTATCCCGGAGAACATCTCCTTAAAACGGTCCATAGAAAGTTAGCAGTGTGACAGAGGTGGCGCCGTCCTGCTGAAACCACGTCATGGAATTGTGACCTTGAAATTCTTGAAGAGGTGGGACCAAGAACTCCTGAAGTATCTGACAATAATTCTCAGATTTTACCGTCATAGCAACTCCTCTTTGCGGCTTCTCTTGCGAGTCGATTGTTGTGGATTTTCTTCACTAATATTGTAATCATTAATAATTCGCTGAATAACTTCTGGTATCCTTGCTGACTTCGGGCAGCCTTCATTCATTATTTTTACCGTTGGGCCGGTTGTCTCAAACATTTTGATCGATTTCTGAATAGACTTTGCGCTATGTGTTTGACTAATGTCTCGTAAACCGAAGTGAGCACGGTACATTCGTCGGAAATCGTTACTAATAATCGTTTACGTAATATGCACAAACAGAAAACGCGCGCTGCTCTCCCGTGAACTGCTCCATGGAGACTAAAAGTTCCACGAAATAGCGCGTCTAACGCTACCCACTGCACCGTGCCCGCCCCTCATATTATTAAAAAAATAACTAAACAAACCGCGAACACAGTTAAGGGCCACCCTGTATTTACCCCCTCAGGGCTTTTACATAAAACGATTAACATTTTTAACATAATAATAATATTTTTAATCCCAGCTACATTCAATTTATCCATATCGGCACTATAATAGCAAACAATGGAATATAAAAAAATCTATTTTAGGATATTTAGGATTTAGGTTATTATGTATATATTTTTAAATCTCTGTAACGTGTAGGTATGTTTTTTTTAATTATGACCTGTTTGCATGAATATTTATTTTACGTACATATTTGTAATACATCTCTACCATTTAAATAATGTGCTTCTAGTCTAGACTTTTGGTTGCGTGTTTCCGCCAGTGGTGTGTAAGAAAATTTCCCTAGGCCTAGGGGGAAAACCTATAAAGGAAAAGGCTCAAAATATAGGGAAATTTTTGAAATGTTGGTTTTGTAGTAAACCTCATAAAAACTCATTCTGAAATCTAGGGAAAAAAATTGTCATACCTACTGTAATTTATTTTTACAATAGCTCCACACAGGAGGCCCAGATGAAAATTATTTCCTTTTTCATCTTTAGGGATGCTGTGTGGAGGGTCATTTAAATGAAAGTTATGAGAGGAAGTTCTGGGAAGGAAAAAGGCAAAAAGGGTGAGTAGGAACCTGGGGGTCAGCGGGTCCAAGCAGTGGCGTAGCGAGGGGGGCTGTGGAGGTGGCGGGGGGGGGGGAGCAGTAAATGGGCAGACGCATCCTCCACCAAGACCTAGACAAACCTCATCCCATGAAGCCGAGCACCCCTGCTAAGTCACCAAACGTAGCGACCACTTGGGGTGACCTATTTCAGAGGTGTTGGTTATCCATAAATGTTCTCAAATAACTGCCGCCAGTCATCGAGTGGTGTTACACCCCTACCATGTTTCTCAAACTTCTAACATAATTTACACATATTTGCTCGAATTTAAAATATAATATTTGTAATTATTATTCTCATGCTGTAAACTTTTTTCTGAAGGTAAATGAACTCATTGACAGATTTGTCTTTCTCCGTCTCAAAAATACTCTGATGAATAATGCCAATTTGCCTTCATTATAATTTTGTAAAGTGTAATATTGGCTGGTTGCCGACAATTTTTTATTTTATTTTGATGAATTCAATTTTAAATGGTCCATTCAATTTTTGATGTCCTGCTTACATACTGTTTTACATATTTTGAATTTAAATTAAAAAATCCTAAAAGACGATGCAATGCGAAATAATGGTACCTACTGACACACATGCTCATATCTCATATATGAGCATGCTCATTTTCCCTTCCACCTGCGAATTCCATCAATGAGCATGCCACACATGCTACTAGGTATCATTTGCTCATAATAGTAGCAAGAGAGCATGCTATTGATGAGCATGTCTGTCAGTTCCATAATGCAAAAGCATGTCTTGATGCGTTAGGAACATGAATAATGTGTATAATGTTGGTAGTTCTTAGTCGAAGTATGTTACAGTTAAATATGACCAAAGAGGATAGGCTTACATTAGCTCAGCGGTAATGGCCCTGGGGCTAAGGGCTAAGGGCTAAAGGCTAAGGTCCTGGGTTCGATTCTTTGAGTAGCGATGTGTCGGTTCAGCTGGAATAGGTTATTTAACTCGGGTTCTTCGCGGGAAGCGAATCCTACTTCTACTCCTTTTTCAAATCGACTACTCCCAGAAAACCCGGTCCAGGACTCGGGTCCAAACCCAGAATTCGCAGCAGGACTCCGAGCCGGAACCCGAATGCCTCCACTGGTCCCCATGTTCGCGGTCCGAGTCACTTGCAACACTCGAATTCTTGTGCGGGTTCCGGCTCCGAGATCCGGTTCCGGCCGAACCCGTGCGTCCCGGTAGCCGCAACAGCACCCATTCAACTGCAGGGGGAGGGATGGATTCATACGTCCGCCACTCCTGGACACACTGACCACCAGATTCCCACCCACCCCTAATACCCTTTTTCCTTCCCAGAACTTTCTCTCCTTCCTTTCCTAAAAAGACTCTCCACACAGCATCCCCAACGATGGCAAAGGCCCTGAGGGGAATTAATTTATATGGATGTAAAAATCTGTTGATTTTCCAAAATAAATATGGCGAATACAGAACACAATATTTTGGCTATTAGTTTCACTCTATAATAAGCCCAGGAAAAAAATAAAGTAGTATCAGGCGCTAAAGAACTTTGCTTTTAATAAAATCTCCCACTTCGAATCCCATTTCGGATATGGTTTTATTATGTTATAATGTGGCAAATTAAGTTTTTTATACGATAAACATTTTATATTTGTGCTTGAACTTCACAAAATAAAATAAATCGTTCATTTTCGCGATGTTTTTTGTTTGTCTGAAAAAATTAAAAAAACGTATGGTGTGCTTCGTAATTAAATTTGCACAGATGTTTTTCCGAAAGGAATTACAATCCCACACTAATTATGGATCGGGAAGGATACCTAACCTAGGTCTCTCCAGCCGGACTCTAGACAGCTCAACCCATTGCCTTGCACCGCAGTGGGAGATATGGATTCGTACTTCCGTCATTCCAGGACACATTAAACCCCAGATCGCTACCCACCCCTCACACTTTTTTCCTTCCCAGAACTTCCCCTTCTTCCTTTCCCTAAAATGACCCTCCACATAGCATCCCCAAAGATGTCACATGCCCTGAGTGAAATTATTTTCCTAACGGCCTCCTGTGTGGAACTAATGTAAAATAAACAAGATCACTGCAACTATTTTCGGCTCGCTCCGTCATTTCTACACAGCATCCCCAAAGATGACATGGGCCCTTCGGCTAATTTAAAAAAAGATTAAAGTATTTTCAGCTCGCTGCGTTATTTCTAACGTGGGCTCTTAAATATCCGTTTAACTGCAAAAAATAGACAAGATGTCATTTTGTTTGTTCCAAATTTTGTATGCAAATCCCAGACGAAACCAGTTATAGAGAAAAGGCTAGGTACTATTTGTCTACCAGCTACCTGAAAGATCACAAAACAGGGAACAAAAGTTAGGGTTGTACATTCCAGAAAGGAAACTATCTCTACCTCTACCAAAACAGTCCCAACTTCACCTTATGAGCGTTTAACCAGCCAGCGGCCGAAAATCCACATTTCGTCGAAAGATGTTCTTACGATCATTTAGGGCGGTTCCAATAAGAAAGATTAATTACTCTCCGTACCAGCTTTTTAAAATTATAACTCAATATCGATTTTTACGTCATTCCAAATTTGCTTTAATTAATACCTACATCAAAAAATGCTGAAAGGCATGTTGATAAAACTATTAAAATGATGTACTTTTTTAATAATTTTTTGATCTTAAGTAATTATCATTTTTCAATAATGTCTGAGCAAAATAAGAATGTAAAAAATCTGAAATATATTAGTCTGTAAGTGCGCAAATAAATACACAAACGGACCAATTTTCATCAAGAAACACGCGTACTTAGGTATATATTTTTTTATGATTTTATTTAAACTAAAATTAAAATTCTAATACACACCTTTACCAGATAATGTATTGATTTATTTTACTGCATAATTATATGATTTGAAATGGGTTTTGTATAATACAAAATCTTTTTTTAAATTTAACAAATCTGCCAACGACCTAAGGTATAACCTTAACTAAAAACCAACATTTTTTTCTAAAAATGTAACACATACGTTTACTAGATAAAAGAACAATCTTACGAAATCAATTTATATTTTTTTGTGGAAAAGAGTCAATACGTCTACACTGATTTAAAAATGACATATTTCCGGTGTTCTCTAGTTATACGCTCTTAAACTTAAAATATTCTAAGGGTAATGCGCGTTTTCATCCCGCCACAAAATATCCCCGACAAAATATCCTCCGACAAAATAACCTACGGCCAAAACATCCTTTAACCAAGTATCTACTAAAACCTAACCTAACCTAACCTTATTACACATTTTACTATTTTTGAACAATAATTTACTGTTTTTATATGATGTCGGTATTATTTTTTTTCCCATTTTACTATTTTTGAATAATAATTTATTAACTCAACAAGATGTCTGTACTATTTCTGTAGGTTTTAGTAGATATTTTGTTGGGGGATGTTTTGTCCGTAGGATATTTTGTCGGAGGATATTTTGTCGTGGGATGAAAAGTCGTGGAACCATTCTAAGTACCGTTATTTTTGACAGCAATATGATATCCGAGCCTACATTGTACGTTAGCGGCCCGATTGAATTTTGAGTTTACTACCTGTTGTACCATAAACTGCTCACGAATTACAGCTTCAGATGCACTAACTTGTAAATACTAAAAACGAACGAAACGAAATGGTATTTGCAGGAATTGAGTGATAGTTTGTGTAGGAAAAAAACAAGGTATGCAAAGGAAAAGGAATGACCAATCACTTACCACTGTATCTCTGCGAAGAAGCACACTTAACAACCACAGTATAGTTATATGGTTCCAACGCGATACCCCGAGGTAATTATCGCCCCAATAAAACGAATGAGTACAAAACGATATTATGTACTTCCGAGATAGTGAAATTCCTTAATTTTACTTAAAAGATTGTGTACACGAAAAACACCAAAAACTTGTTTCAAATCTTCTTGTTTTTCAAATAAATGCACACGAATTTTCACTATTTTTCTTGCAATTGTTCCAAATTTCTAATATTTTTCAAGCAAGGTGATAGTTAGGGAGAGGTAGGAACTGGACAAATATCGGTTAAAATCCCAGTAGAAACAAAGCATTTCTAAACAAACACTACCACTGATATATGTATTATCTAAACGACGTTTCGGCTTAATCAATCAGCCATCACGGGTTTTAAAATTACTATACAAATACATACTTAAATTATCTTTGACAAAGTAGGTACTCAACTACAACTAACTTGAGTACATTGTAAATTAGTTTAATTTAAGTATCTAATTAATTATTTGTGTTTGACTTTTTTGCCCTTGGTTTTTTTTTCTTTTAATCTTCGCTCCCTATTCCCTTGTCATTTGTCATGTATGTATAGTTTTATGGTTTACGAACGCGCTCGTCAAGAGATTATGTTATTTGTTAAAGGCAAATAAATTGTCGTTTCGGAATCTTGGCACACAGAACAAAAATACAGAAAAAACTAATGTCGGATGCTATTCTCTTCTGCAGTAGAAGTGGGAACACAGTAACCTTTCATAAGAGTCGAATGAAGAAGTGGGTTTCGTATTAGATCTGTGAAGAGCTCTCATAAGTTCGGAACTAACTACGCGCATGAGCGCAAATGACAGCCACACAGCCTCTGGTTCCTACTTTAGTCGCCTGTATAGTTATCCGTGTCAAGCTCTACATTTATTAATCAAAAAATCTAGTTGTAGTCAGGGTAAAATATAACGCATATTATTTTTTTTATTTAAACAAACATAATACATGCAGGGTGTTAGACAAAGATTTTAGTGAGATTCACACATTTATAACAATGTAGACAAGACTATAATCTAAGTACTATAATCACTTGAAATTTCATTCTCTCTGTTAATTGGTTTTTGAACAAATAATGCGCTATTTAAAAAGCTCCCAGTTTTTGCATGGCTCATTAGAGCCTCTAAGAAGTATCACAAATCAACGGCCCCAAAGAACAATGTCAAATGTGCGATTTTCTAGTTTTCAGTAGAGCTGTTTAAAGTTTCGTTTCTCCATTTTTACTGTTTTTAAAATCCAGAAATATGGTATAGTTTGATATTTTGTATTTCATCTCACTTCATTCAAAATTCCGAAAATACAGACATTTAAATCAACAAAATAAGCAAAATAAACGATTTTCAATTGCTAGCATATCCGACATTGTTATGTGAGACCGTCGAAATGGTCACCATTGTTGCTCTACAGCAAGTTTTTTGACTCCCAATATGCACAAATATAAAACGAGGTACCTAATTAAACCTAACAATTATTCCGTATTATAACCGTTATTCCGTGTTAAACGCTTTCGCCTTAACCGATGTACACTGTATTTTTATTACGCTTGAGCAAAAATATCACGGAAGTCCTCTGAAATCCCGGTTAAAAGTAAAATTTATAACAGGAGTAGATATAGGAACACGCGACTACGCAAATAAAGATTTGCGCCTTCTTCCATGACGTGCGCCAGAAGTACCTACCTAACACCAATAATAATAAGTGTTTTAAATTGATTGGGAAATAGTATGATTGAGTGCATATGAAATAAATTGACGTAGGTACGATTTGAATGCCCGCTTGTTATTGACCAGTCGAGTTCTTGGTTCAATTGACAATTGACACCCAAGGTTGGCTTCTTAAATCTTCTTCGGGACATTATATTGGACGCATTGTGTCTCCGACATGTCATTACTAACGTCAGTACACGCTTACTCAGTAGGTACTTACGCATGCAAGTGTACATTTAACATCACGACTTATTATTATAATAGTTAACGAAGTAATGCTAAATGTTATAGATAAGAAATACGTACTAAATCGCCATGCGACATACCTTTTACCTACTAATAGATTATGTTTTATATCATGCTTACGGGAATAACCTTCAAAGGTATTATTGTTATTACTAGACATCGGATTACATGCACTAACAAAGTGCCAAAATATGCATGCAAATATGCACTGAAAAGGCAGAAATATGCACTTAAAACTCTTGATATGCCCAAAATATGCACAATGCAAAATCAAAAAACCGTTTTTATTTTTATATATTTTACTTAATTGGACGTTACCAAAACAGCGAAATACTCTTAAAATTATGCAAAGTTTTTGTGAAAATATACGAGTACAATTAAGTTTGCAGGGCTTGGCCAGCTTTCACCATGTATGGCTCAGCATCAGAATCAAATATTCAGATTTTTTCATCCACAGAAGAATCGAGAAACACAGATCTAATAGAATCATTTATGAAACGATCAACAGTTGAATGATTTATTTTTTCTAGGATTTTACAGGCAACCAAGTGGGGAATAGAGAGCTCCTTTGTTAATTTTCCAACGTTCAAATTCGCTATAGGTAAATCTTTTACATGAATCCGTAGTTTCATCAGCTGATATCCTGAGTGAATTTGACTTAATACGTCTTTGTGGATAGCGGACAGAATTTAGAATTTCACTTAATACGTCTTTGTGGATAGCGGACAGAATTTCACTTAATACGTCTTTGTGGATAGCGGACAGAATTTCACTTAATAAGTATTTGTGGATAGCGGACAGAATTTCACTTAATACGTCTTTGTGGATAGCGGACAGGTAGTTTTTTCGAATACTAGACTCTTCAAGGACTATCTTATTCGTACAATATTTCTTGAGGAATTTTGTCACCTAGCTCCCTATACGCACCTTCCGCTACTAAACGAAATATGCACGATTGGGAAAAAATGATAATATATGCATTAACGCCGTAATTAGAGAGTTATATGCATTTGCATATGCAAATGAACAAATGCATAAAATCCGATGTGTAGTTATTACTATCACTATGATTTAAACCAATAGTTGGGGCTATAATGGATACTAGAAACAAAAGGTTTAAAATAGAAACAAAAAGTTTAAAGGGGAACACGCCAAACGCGCGCTTAAGGTATGTAGGTACACAGTTGACATTTGTCACATGAGAACGGGTCGTTTTCAAATCATTCCACAGCTTAAGTGTTAAGCTGTGGAATGATTTGCCGGCCTCTGTGTTTTCTCCCTCCTACAACATAGATCTTCTCTTCAAGACCTATGTTCAATCCTTCCTCACCCCAAAAAGACCCTTCACACAACATCTTCAAAGATGACATAGACCCTGATGGAAATTTATTTCCTCAGGGCTTCCTGTGTGGAGTTTGAATAAAATCGTTTCTATGATCTGACCGACTACCAGTTCAAAACAATCTTTTTCCATTGTTTGGTTCCTCTTTTAGTCATCTGCATAAATACTTTGGTACACCTGTATATTTGTAGGTAGATATCTATTTATATTCTTATAATTTTGGTAACAGCACTACCTAGGTACTTATCTACCTCATTAACTATTTTGCAACAAATTAACAATTTTACAACAGTTCACTGCTTGAATTCCCAGTTTATTTATTTACTTGCCGACATCCGTAAATACATTTCTGTGAGGTCCAGAGCAGCCAACATCACAACACCTGGACTTGGCAGCGTCCATATTGTAATTAGCTAGAAAAAGATGCCGGGAGCGGTAGATGCTCTCAGTATCGCCCAGGTAAACCACCACCATTCAGAATTGAGACGTTGCTGCGATATCAATAGCCGTGTCAGGTGACAGGATCTGATTAGCCATATACTTCCCGACCTTCCTCTTTCTCATTTCCTTCCATACCCCAATGCGGGATGCCATAGCCCCGCTGGTCAGTGGCGGACTAACGGGGGAGGGGGGCGGATCAAATTCTAAACAAGGCTTTAAGGCACCAGGACACTGTCAAATGTTTTTTTTTTGTAATTTCGTTTTCTGAATGATTTGTTAATAATGCTCTCACCAAATGTTTTAAAGAAATTCGAAAAATTGACGGAGGTACAGTATTTTATATGAAACCGTTTGAAACAGTTTGAAAGTTGAATTATCCTTCAGCAAAACTTTGAATGCGCTTTTCTCGAAACTTTTTCAACCTGGTTGCAACATATTAAAAAAAACTATACATCCGATTTGCATGCACCAATTCTTAAACTTTTTGAAAATCCAGTGTCTGTGGCACCATGTAGGGGAATTTTGATATCTTAAAAAAGAAAAAATGGCGGACCAGCGAATTTTTTTTTTCGATTTTTGATGGAAAATTTTCATCGTTCATGAAAAAAAAATAGAAGGGGCCTTTCATAAAAAAATCCTTACGTGGTTGCCATAGTGACGAATTTTCGAACGTTTAATACTTGATGCATGCAAACCGGATCTATAGCTTTTCTAATACGTTGTTAACGAGGTTGAAAAACGTAGTAAGGATAATTCAAAAATGACTAAAAAAATCTATGTGTCCCGGTGCCTTAAAGCCGTGTTTAGGATTTGATCAAGGGAACCTGGAGGCAACTGGAGGCCTCCCAGGACCAGAGGCCGGTGTGAACTGAATAAAAAGCTTGTAAAATTACATCAACTTCTTAAACTATGGGGGGGGGGAGGGCTCATTCAGCTTTGCGGCCCCGGGCCTCTGACGGGCTTAGTCCGTCACTGCCGCTGGCTCTGGACAGTTGGGACTTTTGTAGGATACCTATTCAAATAAAAAAAATTAAAAATACGTCGGTCGAGTTTTTACTTTCAATTTGATTAGGGCCTGTCAATACAGAGTGTTAGGGACGTACCTAGTTGACTTAAGGGGTCTCCACACGGTGCTGCCGCAGTACCAACTGCCGCAGAACTGTAGTCAAAAGCGCCAGCCGTATTGTTATTATAATTTTGACTACAGTCAACTAAAGTTCTGCGGCAGTTGGTGCTGCGGCAGCACCGTGTGGAGACCCCTTTACTTTACTTTTTTTTTACCAGTGATTTCTAACATTATTTGGAGTAAAAAATGTAAGTAAATGAAATTTTGGTCTACGGTGACTTTTTCGAGGTATTTGTTTTTTCAAATCAAAACGTATAAAATCTGTAGGTATTGAACAGATAAGGCGGGGTGTTGGGTTTGGTTAGTTATTTATTAGGGGTTGGGCGGTTACTCGGTTGAGTGACTAACGATGGCATATATAAGATTTTTTTGTTAGGTTTTGAAGACAAAAAACACCGGTAAAAGTTACCGCAGATCAACAATTTATTTTTATTTTTACTCAAAATAATGCCAGGAATCAGTGGTTGTATGTCAAATACTTCCCATGCGCTCTACAAATAATTCGTTATCTACTTATTCATCACGTAGAAAACCCCATTTTTTGTTTGTTTTTGATTTGAACAATTGTTTTTCGTTTTCACATTTTCTTCGGAATCTAAACGGTTGAAAAAACTTTTCGGGCCGTATCTACGCTTCAAAGCATTTTAAAATACACAAGCCACAGATTTTTATAAAAAATAGCCAAAAAAATTCCAACATCGGAGTCGATTTGCTGGAAAACGAAAGATCAAATCACAAAACTTACTTCAAATATGACGTAGATTCACCAGTTTCTCGCTTGCACCACTAGTTTCCAGACACCATGTACATATTTTATTTTCATTCGTTTACATTAGTTCCACACAGGAGGCCCTGAGGAAAATAATTCCCCTCAGGGCCTAAGTCATCTTTGTGGAAGCTGTGTGGAGGGTCTTTGCAAGAAAGGTGGGAGAAGAAGGTCTGGGAGGGAAGGGAAGAGGCATGAGGGGTGGGTAGGAATCTGGGGGTCAGTGTGTCCAGGAGTGACGGACGTATGAATCCAACTCACGCAGTGCTGTGCTAAGTCCGGCATGCTACGCAGTTGATGTGCAAACGGATCCGCCGCCAAGACCCGCAAACCTCAGCCCATGAACCCGGGCTCCCCTGCAAAGTTTCCATACGTAGCGAAGACCTATGACGGAGATATTGGTTATATGATAAATGCTTCCCAGGGCGGCGGTACCCATACCCGTCTCCCAATGTATATTAGTATATATTATACTCATACAATTTATCGCATGATATTATTGAACTTGTATATTTATTATTTATATGTTTTATTGTTTGATTTGTTATCATACCTAAGAAATAACAATTGCACAACTCAAAAAACTTTTTTTTCGAGAGAGCCGAGCAGTTTGAATATTTCGTTTGAATGTATTAAATCAGTTTATTAACCAATAAAAAAACATTGTTTTACAAAAGATGAGAAGCCGTCAGGTAATTTCGTTTCATAGGTTTTGTTTTTGAAATTTCAATGATCATTGTGCCACTATTTTTGCTTGAATTAGAGTTAAATATTATAATATATTTTTTTATTAGTATCTATAACAAAATTTGTACATAATGTATTTATAAATTATATTATATTAAGGTATTATAAAGTACATTTTTTTTTCACAGTCCTCCTCGGTTTCCTGTTCTGAGGCGACCTGTAGTTTTTCCACATTTGTATTTAGTATCCAGTTGTCTTTACATGGTCTTCAGTATGTTTGATAGTTCATTTTCACTTTGTTCTCTCAACCATATTTTTACTTTTGTTTTAAATTTATTTATTTCTGTTATTTTTTTTGTTTGAGTTGGTATATCGTTGTATAGTTTTGTCGCATTGAATTTCATATTTCTTTGTCCAAAAGATGTTTTCAAACTGGCTGTAGCTAGAATATTTTGGTTTATTGCCCTGGTTGTGTATCTATGTTGGACAGTGGAGTATTCTGATATGTTTTTTTTAATTTTAAATAAAATATTTTTTGCATAAAGTTTTTGTATGTTGTAGACTTGAATGCTTTGAAACAAATTGTCTTTAGTACTCCTTTTTGGGCTATATTGAGTCGGTCCATGTGAGTGCTCAAGGCAGATCCCCATCCAGTTATCCCGTACTCTATTTGTGATTGACATAAAGCATAGTACACTTTCTTAATGTCGTTTATGTTGAAGATGTTACGGATGGCTCTAAAGAAGTAAATGTACCTGGTGAGTTTTTTTGTGATTACTTCAATGTGTGCATTCCATCGGAGATTATCATCAATTTCAATACCAAGATATTTGATACTTTTGGAGTGTGCTATGGTAGGACAGTGGCATGATAAGCCTTGATTTTGATAGTTTTCTTGGCATGTATGTAATTTGAGATTAAAGTCATCCTCTGGCTGTCCTCTGGATGTTATAGAAAATGTCAGATATCTTGTTTTATTGACATTAAGTGTAAGGGAATTTCTCTTACGCCAGTTTTGCAGTATATATAACATAGACATTTTCGCTTTTAAGACCACAATAATATTTTTAAGAATTGTGTCATTTTTAACGAAGATATAATAGATATCCAGGAATATTTCTGCATACTTAATTAAAAAATGCAATTTTTTTGTCTTTTGCCACTATTATCGCTCCGGTACGACATTTATTTATTTATTTATTTATTCAACGCCCAGAGGGCTTTTACAGTAGTACAATTTGTTTATGACAGATGATTTTTAAACAGATGGAGAAATGATAAGAATAAAATTAGATAAAAATGCACACAAGTCACAAAAATACAAAAATACAGCGATTTGATAAGTTTACAAAAATACATATATGTTTAGGAATAGTTTTGGAATAAGTTTTTTACAAGATCCACAAAATTCGCCAAGTTGATGCTGAATATGTCAACATCACTTAAGTACTGATTTCCCATAGTGTGAAATCTTTGTATCGGAGAGTGGGCAATGTAGTTCCGCTTATGAATGCTGCAGTAGAATAGTGTATTTTGTCGTGTGGTTACTGTCGGTATTCGTAAGTTTATGAGTTGTAGGAGTTCGCAACAGTCGAATTTAGAGTTAAGTATTTTGAATAAAAATGTTAAGTCGTTTATTTTACGTCTGTCTTCTAGTGTGTGTATTTTTAGAATATTTAGTAATAGATTATATTTTAAGTCTTCTAGTGGGATATTTAATTTAAAATTTATAAAACGCAGAATTTTTTTTTGTATTCGCTCAATATTATTAACGTGAATTTTGTAAGATGGAAACCAAACTACCGAGTTATACTCAATTTGGCTTCTAACTAGAGATACATATAATAGTTTAATGGTCATGGCATTTAGAGGGTGATACAGGTGATTTAGCAGGGGTTCCCGGGTTCATGGGGTGAGATTTGTATAGGTCTTAGAGGCGGATGATCCCTATACCACTTTCCTTCCCAGAACTCTCTTCTCCCTCCTTTCCTTAAAAAAAATCCTCCATACAGCATCCCCAAAGATGACTTAGGCCCTGAGGGAAATTATTTCCCCAGGGCCTCCTGTGTGGAGCTCACGTAAAAAAAAGTCTATCTCAACTTCTGTTTTCTATTTTTCCTGTTTTACAAGATCACTAGAGCTGTATTTTTCATGTTTTTGTTATATCTGATACTATTATTATTCAAAAACCGAAAGGCTTTAATATTATAAATAAATATTTTTGCGCTGCGACCGGAATCGAATCCTCAATCTCCTGACTCAAAATAAAAACTTTAACCACTACGCCACGTAGTCTGTCTATCTCTCTA
Organism: Limnephilus lunatus; assembly: GCA_917563855.2. Taxonomy (NCBI): domain Eukaryota; kingdom Metazoa; phylum Arthropoda; class Insecta; order Trichoptera; family Limnephilidae; genus Limnephilus; species Limnephilus lunatus. The sequence goes on along the minus strand of OU830602.1, from coordinate 9,062,153 downwards.
TTATCTTTGGAAAATTGAAAACAGGTTTTCTGGAGAATTTTACCCAAAGAGTAGATATTATGAACCTGCTGTGGGTATGAACTAGATCTGGTGCTATTAAACCAGATTCCTGTGTATATTTTAGTATTTTTAGTATCAACAAACAACTTGTTTATTTTTTCAATCAAACGTGGTTATCAATTCCCGCTGTCGTCACTTGGGCAATTTCAGATTAGATATTGAATATGGCCTCCGTGGTCGAGTGGTTACGAACCTTGGCTTCGAATCCGGAGATCACAAATTCAAAACGGAGGTTCAAATCCATTACGTACGCAAGATAGATATATTTGATTAATTTGTGCCATTTATAATTTTTGTTATATAATATCGTAACATTGGTAATGCGTTATGTACACATATCTCTCTTTCTCTCGATTACTATGTACTTTCATACTTTCTCACATATATAAACTCACACAATGTATTTGTTGATCAGTTTAATTTTATACCCTAATGATGCTTGTGTTAAGCGAAACCGGTTGGTATTAAAAAATTAAAAATAATATGTTCTATATTTGCCGCAAGTTTTAGACTGGTCGACAAAATCGACTTCTACATAGTTTTAACGAAATAAATTAATCTTATAAATAAGGTAACAAAATTAGGTAATTTCTTCAGTATGCCATTATCAGTTGGGGAGCAGCTTACAAAACTAGTCTGACCCCCATAGAAATTGTTCAAAAACTAATAATAAAATTTTTACTTAAAAAACCTCCAGACTTCCCAACTGATCGCATATTCGAAGAATTCAAAGAATTTAAAAACTTATTTATAAAAAATTCAATCGTACAAATTATAAAATAAAAAGACAAATACTCATTCATAACCGAAAATCGTACTAGACTTAAACATGTATTTGTATGCCCCAAATTAAACACTTCATTTGCCCAACACCATTATACTCACCAAGGAAAATTCTTTTTTAATAACCTACCAATAGAAATCAGAAGCATAAGAAACAAAGTTCAATTGTTGAACTCCATCAAAAAGTATTTTAGAGAATGTCACACTAAAAATCACACTTATTTTTCTTCTTCCTGAATACATCTATGTTTGTATCTTTCAGTTTACGGGTCTGATTGCCATGTGTCTGTATTAAGTTATTAAGTGCACCTATATATTGAAATACATGATTATAGTAAATAGTAATTGTACATATATAAAATGTATTAACTGTATTAACTGCATTGTATTAACTGTTCACGTGACTGTATTTGTACATATATGAAAAAATTTAAATTCTTCTTCCATCCACAAGCTAATGCTTTTAATGGAAGACCAGTAATATTATAGTATGTAGCAATTTTAAGATAAACAAATAAAATTAAAAAAATAATCAATGAGGTACAGCCGGTTCCATAAAATAATATGTTTTCTGTATTCTGTAAGTCTAGGAGGGAGTTTCACCACCCTATCGGTAGCTTATCCACAAGATAACTAACTTATAAATAAACAAATAAGTACTAGCTATAGGTAGAAAACTCGGCTAACTTATCCGATAAATATAGCCAATATTCATAGGCTCGATTACCAAATAGTAAAAACGAACGTTTAAAATAAATAAAAACGTATAAAATACCCTCCGTAAACAGCTGCATGAATTAATTTTACTGTTTATTATTATTTTTCTCATGTTGTTCATGCTTATTCGTTTTTTTTTTTTTTTTTTTTTTTTTTTAAATTTATTTATATGTTGTTATTTACTTTATTTTTAACATTAACCCATTTTTTGTTTCAAAATATGGAATGTATTGCATTGCACTACCCCTGCATACATTCTGGAATAAACTTTTTTTTAATTTTTACGGTGCTCCAGATTTCATGTCCGGGTTGAATCTTTCCCAAATGAAAGACTAAACCCTTCCACACACTTTTCCACAAATGAATATCTAGTAAATTAACGCAATGTAATTGCACTATATAAGAATAAAACAATACAAGAACAATACGTCAATCCACCAGAAACATAATGGGAAAATATTTCACCGACTCCAGATATTTTCATATCAGAGGGTTCGGCTCTGATGAAATCCTAACTGGTCCGATAAATCCTACTGATCCCTCAATATAAATATTTAAAAAATCTTTCGTAATCCTACATGTATTTAAAATGACCGACTTTTGCATTTTTATGTACAAATTTTTTGACAAATCTAATACGCCTAAATTTTGAATGAGAGAGCTAGGTATAATGCCAGTAGCCGAAATAACAAATGGTAATATTTTTATAGTCTGAGAATGCCAAATTCTTTTAATTTCATTTCCTAAATCTGTATATTTTCTTATTTTTTCAGAAACAGTTTTCTGAATATTACAAGAATTTGGTATAGCGACATCAATGATATAAGTTATTTTCTTAATTTTGTCATGTAAAACTATATCGGGTCTATTATGACTAATTGTTCTGTCTGTCAGAATAGTTTTATCATAATAAATTTTATAAAATTCATTTTCTAAAAATGAATTTGGTTCATATTCATAATATGGTACATTACGGCAGTCAATCAAGTTATGTTTAATTACCAAACTTTGGTGAATTATTTTTAAAACTTGATTGTGCCTAAATGTATACTCGGACGGCGCTAATACAGAACATCCCGATATAATACCAGAAGAAATCATAAGCATTAATGATAAAACCCAAATACTGCTCTCTGTCAAGAGACATTTTAAAAATATTCTGAAGAAAAAAACTAATGCCACTTAATTATCCTTACAAATATCCTTAGTTTTCCATAATATTATTTCTTTTATTTAAATGTATACAAATATCCTTGGTTTTCCATAATATTCTTTCTTCTCTTTAAATATATACTATTATATACGATTACAACACACATATATTTATGTAAATGAATTATTTAAGTACTAAGTAATAACCACATTTATGTACACTCCTTTTCCATACACAAGCATATGCTTTAAATGGAAAAGTAGTAAAAAACCTAAGATGTAAAATTATCATTTAACAACATGTAAAACATATTAATGAAAATAAAAAATAATTTTAAAAAAAAAAATATGTTCTATAGTTTCCGGAAAAGCCAAACATTTTCTACATAAATCATCAATTTGATTTGCATCTTTGATGATATGCTTCCTATAATTTTTAGTATTAATGACTCTATCTTGTATGGCAAGCATATTATTATTATTATTATTATTATTATTATTAAATAAATGAACCGTAGATAATATATGTTATCTTATAGTGTACGAAGAATATACGAAGCAAATGTGAATAGAAGTCGGTGACTTCCGAGGAAGAAATGGCACAATCAAGTGAATCGGATACTTGAGTCGGGCCATGTCAAAATTCAGAATAATAGAAGAGAATGTATGAGGCGATGATGAATGTGAATGAGGCAAAGAGCGTGTGCCAAGACCGAGTTGTTTGGTGGTCCGTCCTCTCCGCCTACCCCTGCGGCGCGATGGTTAGTTAGTTAGTTATGGATAAACTATCAAGCGGATGGTGAAATACCCCCTAGTTGTTTTAAATTGTGTTGGAAGTGAATTTTATAGCTACGCGGGCAGGCTGAAAAGTAATGCACACATGCATGTACAGCGCGAACCAAACGACCTTCAGAAGCGCGCCAGGTGGAATTTGGAAGTGACATTTCTCTTCTGTTCGTACGCGCAAATTTAAGGTCATTGAATTCATCCAGTGTATTTTGAGAAACGGAAGTATGGAGATGTGTTTTAGTGTTAGGTTAACAGCGTGCAGTTATCGATTTTTTAACTGCTGAAAAAGTGACTCCTACTAAGATTCATCGTCATTTAAAGGATGTTTATGGTGACAATGATGTTGATAGGTCTGCTGTAAATCGAGGAGTAATAAAATTTCATGATTGTAACTAAAACTTCTGGAAATGCAATAATTTTTGATGAAACAAGCAGCGGACGTCCGATCATTTATTCAGACGATAAACAATCCAAACTCGTCGGGGATTTGATTCAAAATGACAGGCGAATCACTCAAAAGCGTATCACAAACCATTTTAGAATATACACGGAACGTGTCGGCTTCATTGTTGAACAATTAGGATAAGTACCTACCTTAAATTCTGTGGACGATTGGTACCACACCGTTTCACAGACGAAAACAAACAGCGTCGATTTGAGCCTTTGCAAAAACTGAAGTTGAACCGATATCACACCCTTCTCACTCCGCCGATCTTTTGCCATTCGATTTTTTTTCTCTACTCTAGAGATACTCATTACACCTCGGACTATGAGGTGAAGGCAGCTGTCAAGTCCTGGATTCGAGACATGTCGGAGTCGGAAGAATTTTTCAGTTACATAATGAAAAAAACTTGTTACACGTTGGGAGAAATGCGTTAGCCTTAACGGTGACTATGTTGAAAAATAAATATATGATTTTGTTGCTTACTTTTTGCTCGATCTTACTATTTGCTTTCGTTCGCGTTTTACAAGCATGTGTGCATTACTTTTCAGCCTACCCTAGTATATAGCCTGATATCTTTGACCAAAGGATGTATTTGTTTTTGCCGTGTTTGGTGACCAGATCTGAATAACGCATCTACTTCCCTTCCTCGCCACATTCAGACTCACAACATATCCCAATTTGGAATGTTATGGCCCCACTACCTCTGTACAGATGGGAAAATTGTGATATTTTAGAGCCGAAGAAATTGGGGTGCAGAACGACATAGAAAAATGAATATTGGTAGGTAAGTAACTGGCTATTCAGTTCTAAGCACTAAACGTAACTATCGACATTTAAAAAAAAATCTTTTCTGAACATTGATCTCTCACCAGGACTATACAGAGAGTTCTTCCACTCTGGAAAGCATCGATTAAAGATAATAATATTATTGGAATAGTTGTAAATTGTACCTATACCTACTCATTCTGTAGAAATCCTACTCTGCTCCTCTGAAGTAGAAAGATCTATTGAGAAATTTTATTATTACCGTGAGGATCCACGATAACGGTACCGTGACGGCACAATAAAAGCATAAAACATAGGTACGTTCTTTATCCTAATAATACTGCAGCTCTCTCTTTTTCTTGCAGCTTTCTCTTTCCTCATATTAAATAATGGTGAGAGGAAAGATGAGACACACAATATGCGTGCGTCTGTTTCCTCCAAAGTACTATTTTTTTTCCTTTGGAGGAAAGTTTGTCTCATTTTTGACTGTTGTTACTTCGTGTGTAAGAACAAAGGCAACACCATCAGCGCGTTGACGTTTGACATTTTAGATTTTTTGGAATTCACTCACACTTCAATATTATCCTTTTAAATATGTTCCATACTTTCAAAATTATCACCACGGCTAGTAGTATTGTAGGGGTCTACGGAGACGTCACGGTGTAGTGTGTGAAAGTGATGCAAGAAAATTATTACTTTTTTTCCTTTGCAGGAAACAGACCTACATATCTCATCTTTTGCATGAGCTGCAGCATTATTGTGATAATGAACTATGTTTATTGTATTTTTGTGCCGTCACGGCAATAATAGAAGCGCTCATTAACATCGGCCGCCGCTGGTTTTAACATTGAGACTTTCTTCCATAATTCAGTGGATTTCGTTAATATATTTAACCTATTAAAATTACACTATCAAAGCCATAGCATGTGGTACATGGACAAGAGTAGCTAATGATAGAGAGAAATTGCGACAGTTGGAGGAGGCCTTTGTCAATTAATGACATAGGTACAGACAGGGAATCGTTGCATGATAAGTGTGTTAAATATTATAAATAATATATAATGTAATTTATTGTCTGAATAAAGGTTATTATTATTATTATGACCTATTTAAATTACACGGTTTTAAAGTCCCGTCAGACTCCATACAATTGAACATCGAAAATAAAATGCTTCACAGTAAAAAATGCTCCTCGTCCAAGTGTGGTTTTACAGTTCAATTTGGAATCACACCAAGGCCAGGGGGCTTTTCTAACACTTCTGCAATTAATGCTATTTTAAAATAACCCTTCCCCTGATTATTTTTAGCCCAACACTCAACACTGTTGAAACTTCCTTTAGAAAGGAATTCAGTACAATGAAAAGCTTGCTCGGCTGCGTAAATATTTTGCAAGTCTCTTTTTGCGTTATTAATTTGCAAACTGATGAAAACCTGCCAATAATGATTATGGAAAACAGAATAATAGGTAAATACAAAATACAGTATACACGTAAAAAACTATTATTAATTATTTTATAGTACCTAAAGAAAAACACGCTTTTCAAATTGAATAATTACATTTCGAAAAAACCGTTTTTTTATCTTTTACCTCCCATTTGTAGATTTTAAATCTCCATTATTTGTTTTGCCTAGTGATATTCTGTGCATTCGGGGGTGTCGCTGCTGTCGATATTATGTTGCCAGTGTTAAAAAATTGTATTTATTCATAAAGAGGTCTAAAAATTAACTACGTTACAACTTAATAAACAAATCAAATACAGTTGAACATTGAACCTCGTGCCTTTTACAAGTTTTTTTACAAGTTTAAGCCACAATACAAGTTTTTTTTATCATTTTTCTCTCAGGCGAAATATGTGATTTTTTCTACTTTAAAAAGATAAATGATAATGCTTCTCAGTTTGTCTCAAATATAATGCCATGAATAAAATCAAGCAAGTTCCCTGAACCGAAGAAACGTATTTTTTTAAATATCAAGTTCTATCCATTTTTATCACGATTCTAGTATTGGAGTAAAAAGTTAAAGTAAAATGTGGATAGCGTCTTTGCAAACATTTTTCAAGTTATAATTAAAACTAGATAATTTTATTGAATTTGGGAGGCGGGTATGGGTACCGCCGCCCCGGGAACCGTTTAAATAACCAACACCTCTGCCGTGGGTCACTCCAAGTGATCCGCTACGTTTAGTGACTTGGTAGGGGTGTCCGGGTTCATGGGGTGAAGTTTGTCCGGGTCTTGGCGGCGGATGCATCTGCCAACCTGCTGCGTGGCGGGCCGGATCGGGAGAAGCTGGTTAAGGGAAGCCGTTTGACTTCTCCAGCCGAACTCTCGCAACCCATCGCCTTGCACCGCAATTGGAAGGATGAATTCATACGTCTGTCGCTCCTGGACAGTTACCCAAATATTCCTACCCACCCCACATACTTTTTACCTTCCCAGAACTTCATCTCCTTCCTTTCCTTAAAAATACCCTCCACACAGCATCCTCTAAGATGACATAGGTAGGTCCTAAGAGAAATTATTTTCCTCAGGGCCTCCTGTGTGGAGCTATGGAAATACGTAATTCAACTATCTTTATTTTGCAGAGCATTATTAAAAAACCAGCATTCGAACAAAGTAAACTTAGTACCTACCAATGATATGATTACGATAATAAAAATTATAAAAATCTTTTACATTACATTGTCATTTCCACACAGGAGGCACTGAGGAAAATAATGTACATAATAATTTGGGGATGCTGTGTGGAAGGTCTTTCTAATAATACAATAATTAATGTTTAAGTATGTACGAAAATAGAACCCAAAATATTTCTTTTAATTGAAAGTAACAATTTAGGAGGCGGGTATGAGTACCGCCGCCGCCCCGAGAACCTTTATTGGATAACCAACACCTCTGCCATAGGTTACCCTAAGTGGTTCGCTACGTTTGGTGATTTAGCAGGGGTGCCCGGGTTCATGGGGGTGAGGTTTGTCTGATTGAAACTGATTTTTATTTCAGAAAAAATATGTTTCTAGATAGGTACTAGTTTTTGAATAATGTCGGGGAAAGATGAAATTCGTTTTAATTTTGCTAAGTTTATATAAATTTCTTGTTGTAAAGTAAAATTGCAAATTTTATATTGATCTCACTTAATTCGAAAATTATTATTGTTAATAATTTCATAACGCACTTCTTAAATTGATATGTAATTTAAATCATAAAGTATAAAAAATATTTCCCGTCAAATATTTTAACAAGATATTATTTTTAATATGAATGTGCATTTGAATTATTTTAAGGAACTAACTATATACATATAGTGTGATAAAGACAAATTATATAATAAAATAAAACAAGAAATTGATTTGTGATTTTCAATAAAAATATTTATTTTATTATGAACATAATAATAAATCTACTTAGGATTAACTCTTTTTCTACATACATATAAAACTCACATCTTGAATAATACTTTTTAGATATATAATCTACTTGAGACCTGTTTTTCATGTAATGTGCGTAAGAATATATGACGTGTTAAATATTTAAACATTTTTAACATTTAGTAAGTTGGAATACAATATAATATTTTTATGTACACGTATATCTTAATTAAAGGACATTTATTAGATATTATTTTTGGTAATGATTTTGAGTTATAGTTAGCAAATACGCGTGTTAAATGGAAAATGGAAGCCATAAATTTTCTTTAAAAAAATAAGTGATAAAATCTCAGTTGTGCGTGACCTATTTAGAAAAAGCTCTAATTCAACGATGATTTATTGGCGTTTTAAAAATTTCCGGTGAGTGATAAAACTGTTTGATTTATCAGACGGCCAACACACTTCCGCGATGTTGGTCCAGACTTTGAGGAATTCACTTTGGAAACTGTACGTTTTATTGGTTAGGCATCAAATAAACCCTCTTGAGGTTATTTTCACTAGGCGGACGATCGCACCCGATATAGAAAAAAACAGAGCACCAACAACACAGATTAAATATAGACTAAAAACAGACGCTTGGGTAGACCTAGGCACGTCACTGAGCAGCATTAGGGGGCTGCCTGCACAATGCACTCTCTAATTATAAATCTCAAATGCAGTAAACACAATTTGATCAATCTCGTAGCACCATCGGAATGATTAGACGTATAAAACAACATCATTGAAACAGAATGAAGATGTTGCTTCTATGTTGTCTGCCTGGCGTTCTTCATGTCCTTGCGTGCCTTGAATCCTCTGAAGCCCGCTTGGATTTTTGTAGCGGCTTCCTTGGCCAATCTCTGCTGCTTCCTGACTAAGTACCCTCGTATGCCGGCTTGAATCTTGACAGCACTGCGGTCTTCCACAGTGGCTGGTTGCTCGATCTGCTCCATGATCAGTAGTTGCATTGGAATTGAGAAGAACAGCTTTGCGGTATCCCGAAACTTCGACACTTGACTCAGGTTCCACGAGAAGCACTTGTTGAAGGTTTGGTCGCGTTTTAGTTATGACTCGCTGTTTTAGTAATAAGCCTGTGTTTAGTGATGACTTGTGACTGGCTGATGTGCTGGGTTTTTGCTTGGTTGGTTGGTTGATTGGTTGCAGTGACTGCGACCGGCTTGTTGGACGGTCGGAGAGAATATGAATATTCAATATGATGTCAACACGGCCACGGCGTGTGGTGAGTGGTGTGTGGTGTGTGGTGTGGGTATGTAGGATGTGTGTTGGTGTGTGGCATGTTCCCCGCTCTAGCTTTGCTCTTCTGCCGTGGTTTGGAAGCTGACCAACGCAGAGTCAAATAGGGGCTGGATCGGGCCGGGGCGATCGGAAATTATTCGTCTGAAAACACAAAAACATAATTAAGTTTTACAAATGCTTGGATAAAATGATTCTCAAAAATGCATCTGTATATAGCCTGTTTCCTGCCAAAATCTACAGATTTGAATGTGCAGTCTTTTTCTTTCATCAATCTTCCTATTCTTTTTTCCCGCCACACTTATTTCAACCTTACAACATCCCTTAAATGTTTCATTGGCTCTGGACAGTTTGTACTCTTGTGTTTATTTACATTTTTATTAAACATACGAATTGACCCGTTCTAGAAATAATTAATATGATTATTGTACTTTATTTTACAGTCGAAGAGTATCATTCGATCGTATTGTGCTTTTTTTTTTTTATTCTTCATTTTAAGCACCCGCTAAACCGCCAAAGCAGTTTGTCAGCAGCAGTTAATTTGTGGTAAACGCACACAAGTAAAATAAATGCAAACGATCGTTTTTTTTAACTTTTTTTAATGTAATATAATAAGAGTCCCAGCTGCTCCCGTCTGGAGCCAATGAGACTACGACATCCCCAATTGGGGTATGTTGTGAGGTAGTGGGGAGGGGAAGGAGATGGGGGAGAGGAAGACGGGGAAGTACTTAAATATTCAGATCTGGTCACCAAATACGGCTAAAGCTGATTCAAGTAACGTTTCAAATCTGAATGGTGGTCTTACACCAAGGCGATATCTTCCACTCTGGAACGTGTCGCAAATAGACTACATATTATTTCAAATAAATTAACTGTCATATAACAATTAATGAAATAAGTTGATGATAAATAAATTCGGGTTGCGAGTCAAGAGACTTACCCATCGAGCACGCCGGCCATACAGTAAAATAATTTCTTTGCCTGTGTCATACTAATTTAAGGATGCTGCGTGGAGAGTGCAAGTTATGCATTAAAAGATCTAGAGATCAATTAATCGTTTGCGCCCATGTATACAAAATATGAATACGACTGAATAGTTTTGTCCTTAAAAAAACTCAATTCTTTCAAGAAAGGCGTACAAATACAATTTTGTATCGATGATTTATTTATTTTTATTTTTATTTATTTATTTATTTATTTCTATATATTACAGTTTTTACCTTATATTTAATATTTTTACATAATATATTTTGAAAACATTTTTATATATTAATATTACATTTTATTATGTTGGGTGTGTAAGGTAGGTTTGAGAAGGTGAAACTGTTAGTTGATAATGTTGTATGTTTCGTGAACACCTCACTAGGAAAACCTGTGCTGAGGTGTTTACGTGGTTATGATTCAGTGTGACAAGTATAGGTATTTATGTGTTGTAGTAGAAAGTTAGTTTTTTTTTTCTTTATTTTTTATTTACATTTAATGGTTATTGTACATGGATTATTTGGAAGAAAAAAATATATAAAGTATATATAAATATATATGTATACATGAATAGTTGGTAAATTCTTGAAAGACATGTTTATTTATTTTACTAGATGATATAAGTGCCAATATTATAAAAAGAGTTATGCACTATCAATTAATTTTGTAGATCTAGTGGTTTAATTTGAATACCAAGTGAATTTTTATGTTTGGTTTGGAGTAAAGAGGTTTTGGAAAAATAGTGTTCCTTTAGTTTTTATCCAGTCTGTGATTTGTTTTTTTAGTTTATTTTTTGGTGAATGATCAGCAAGATGTTTCAGAGAAGGTGGCATGCAGTTATATAGTTTAATGGAATAGTAGTTAAAGGATCTTTGTCCGTGGGTCGTGTGCTTTAGCGGGATGTTGAGTGTTAGGTTTGTTGAAGACCGGCTTGTTATTGAGGACTGAGAAAGTAAAGGGATATGTAGTTTGAATTTGAAGAGGTGAAGAATAGACGATTTAGCGTAGAGTTGTCTGATTGACAAAACGTCGAGCATCTTGTAAATTTTTACAGAGTCTGTGTCATATGGTACTTGAAGAATTAGTTTGATTGTTGCCTTTTGTGCCTTTTCTAATGGATCTAGAGAAATATTACTTGCACTTCCCCAAGATAGAAGACCATACATGATTAAGGATTGGGAAAGAGCAAAGTAAATAGATCGTAGTATTGAGCGTGGGAAGATGTTTTTTATGTTATTTAGGAGATACATGATTTTTTTAAGCTTGGATGTAACTAAGTTAATGTGGTCATTCCAGCGTAGGTTTTCATCAAACATGACGCCTAGATATTTTATTTGTTTGACATTTTCTATGATTTCGCAATTGCATGTTGAGGAGAGTTGGGAGCAGTCATGTAATTTCAGAGCGAAGGTTGGAGGAGGTTGACCTCTTTGAGTTATACTATGTGTAATGAATTTAGTTTTTTTTGTATTTAGAGTAAGTTTGTTTTCATTGAGCCATTGTTTGATGACAGCAAGACTTTTCTCAGCTTTAAGGAATGCCTTGATCCATGAGTCAGCTTGACAAAGTATTACAGTGTCATCAGCGAATGTCACAATATTGCCTTCTGTAATTAGTTCACAGATATCATTGATGTAGATAAGAAACATTATGGGACCTAGAACACTACCCTGGGGCACTCCGTAACTGATCGGAAGGGGTTCACTTTTCACTTTGTTGATAATGACTTGTTGAGTTCTCTCTGACATAAAACTTTTCAGTAAGTTAAGTTCATTTCCAGTTATGCCGAGTTTAATAAGTTTCTTAAAAAGTATATTGTGCGATATTGTATCGAAGGCTTTACATAAGTCTAGGTATATTGAAATTACTTTTTTCTTCGAGTCAAGGTTAGAGTTAATAAAGTCAGTTACTGAGTTTATAGCGTGTTGTGTATTTCTGTTCTTTCTAAAGCCATGCTGGTTCTTCGAGAGTAGATTCAATCCAAGGTAGGAATTTTTAAATTTTAGGTGTTCAATTTCGGGATTTTAATTAAACGACTTCGAAAAGGAGGAGGTTCTCAATTCGAAAATTTAAAAAAAAAAATTATATTTGTTACCTCAGAACTTTCGATTGGGTGTACCGATATTGATAACTCTTTTTTTTATTAGAAAGCTGGTGCTTCCCGTGTGGTCCCATTTTAATTTGGTCCAGTTCTGACAATGGGATCCATGAGAAAACCATATGTGTCTTAAATTTGCAAAAAGAATGTGCGCGACAAATGGACGAATAACTCAATATTACGCCAACAGATTTCGATGATTCTTTTTTTGAAGTAAAACTTCTTTACGCACGCTCGTCACTAAAAATCAAAAAATAAACAAAAATTTTAACAAAACAAAAAACGACATAAAAAATGCACTAAAAAGTAAAAAAATAATTTCGTACGATTGTTAGTTTTGGAGTCGGTGTCAGCGAAGATCTCCACATCTCACCTATAACTACCTATGTATGTAGTTACCTTGGCTGACACCGACTCCAAAAATAACAATGATACGAAATTGTTTTTTTTCCTTTTTAGTGCATTTTTTGAAGTCTTTTTTTGTTTTGTTAAAATTTTTGTTTATATTATTTTGATATCTTGCTGACGTATATTAAATTGCAGGTTATGTAACTGTTTTTCTTTAAAAAATTGTATTGAATATGTGCATACATTTTGTCTATTGTATGTACATTAAACCTTGTAATATCGTAAGAATTCTGTTATCATCAAACAGTATTAATAGGCCAGAGATTGTATATACGGTTGACATTTAAGAATCCGGCTAAGAACGCAACTCTGACGCCGCGCCGTACGCAAAACCGTTTTCGTACGTGGAGTTTGAATACAAATGTACTTTTGTAACAGAACCGAATTAACAGATCGCGTGATTAGCATACCCCGGCAGGTGTAATTACTACGGATTTGTAATTTTTATTGTAATTGGCAGTTGTGAATAATAATAATACCTCGCGGCTATATATTACATATGATGTCATTGCCTGTTGCGGTTATATTGTCCCGGTGACTAGTTGTCACTGGATCACAGTGGATCCGAGGAACCGGCTATTTTTGGAACCATTTCCTATCGGATTTATAAAATGGTCACCAACACTCAAACTGGGCAAAGCTGAATGTGGGAGTGGGTTTTTAACTGCTAGTACATATTTATTTTTTTACCAGTGCGATACCCTTTTACATTTTTTTGTCGTTATTCTGCTATGTTATTAAGTTCTTAGGGATGCAAAGTTGATTTAATAAATTTAATAGGAATGATGTTTGAACGAGATAGGCGGCCATTTTGACTTTCAATGTCTAGTCTTTTAAACTGGTAGATGTTGACGCTGACAGCATCCTTTAGAAAAATATGTTTATCAGAAAAACGTAAGCCGTCCATGTGAATAAACAGTTGCCATAAAAACAAATAGTAAATTACTTGTCGGGAGTTAATCTAGCTTTAGACCGGGACTGACGCTCCGTTTCAAATTATTTGAGTTATTTTCATTGTGACACCTGCAATAAAATTATAATCGTAGCGTAACACCCGCCATAAATTAACAAGGTATTTTGGATGCTGTCAACAATGGAATGGTTAGACATTTCCTGCTCATCCACAACGGTTGGTACCGGAAAAGCATATGCCAAAAAATGTTTTATAATAATAGAATATTATTATTATTAATTAATATAAAAACCAAAATATGCTTGCTTGGGTATATGTATTAATACGAGAATACGAGTATATGAGATAATCATAGAAAATGTTTGAAACTTTCAAAATATCTCTTTAAACCCCCGCGAAGGTTTTTGGATTATTACAACCACATGACAGTACACCTAAAAAGTTTTTTAAGCATTACAAAAACTCTTCCAAAATTGTGAAAAATGTCAAAATTTGAGAATGACCTTTTGAAAAATGATGGTTAAATCAAATTCAATTTACGAAACCCTTTAAATTAATGAATTTATTTGAAGTACTTACTCGTCTAATACTTTGAATCGAATCAAGAATTATAGATATTTTAAATAGGTAGGTACCTATGTTAGGTTAATTGTTCCTTTACAAAACATACTTGTATACAAAAATGAATATTTGTAATATTATATGAAAAAATGAAAATTTGAATAAAAAAATTGTAACAGGTGGAACGCGAGCTGTTTGAAAACTGAATGTACTGGGACCTGGGACTGAATATAAGGAACGCGGGAGGGGTATTGACGGGACGGGGGGTCGGGAGAGGGGTGAGGTAAGGCGGGGAATTTGGAAGGGGAACGCGGGAGGGGAAGGGGACGTGTGAGGGGAACGGGGACGCACGGGAAAGGACATGAAGAGAGAAAAATATTTCGTTGAATATGGCATTGCAACGCATGCCGGGAACCAGCTAATTAATTATAAACACTAATTTCAAATGTGACTCCGTTTGTAACTCCGGTTAAATGAACTCAAAATTAAAAGTGTTTGTATGGAGAATTCAACAAAGTACCTACCTGCCTACGAAATAATATTTTTAACAGAAAATTATTTTAATTGCCAATTTCAAAATTAAAACTGATTTGTCGAGAATTCAGACTATCCAATTTAGATGAGACACAAAGCGAATAATTGGTTAAGCTTTTTATCTCCAATTAGTTCAATTTGACCTTTAATGCTCCTAAGGCTCTAACGCCGAACGACCAGAAACTACCGAATCCGATCCCCGCGAACTTCTACTATTAGTAGGTACTAGTAGTAGTAATGGATTTTTATGGTTATGCGCTTGTAATTTGTAATATTATAATATGTTTATAATATTATATTATTAGACCAATGCACTGAAAAGATAAACCGATAGAAGGATTTTGTGTACGTGTCTGCATGCCTGAAGTAAGGTAAGTTTTTCCTTACTTCTGGTGAAATTGATTAAACAGATAATCAATATAATTGACCTGTCTGGGGGCCTAGTGGTCGAAAGGTGTTGTGTAAACTGGCGATATCAATTTTCTTTCAAATCGGTATACATCAGTGTTTCGAAATCGTTTTTTGCATTCGACAATTTAGGCGGGTATAGGTACCGCGGCCCCGGGAACCTTTTATTTGATAACCAACACCTCCCTTCCCGGAGGTGTGAAACTCGTATAGTACAAGCGGGAAATTAGTCTACATCTGCATCATATTGGAGTCGATTTTGTTGTGTAACTTAATTTCGTTTAGAGCTTTATTGACTTGGATAATTTTACTGTGGTAAAGGGGGCGATGCTTGCAATACGGTTAAAAAACACCGAGTTAGACGTTCATTTTAAATAAGACGAAAATAAATAAGACTCGTAATCTAGACGAACCGAAATAATTATTGAAACTCCCGATCACCAGAGTTTTATAGTTCATCAGAGGAAACTATTGTTGCAAAGTGTGGTGTACTGTTTCATCACACTTTCCTTCGCTTATTTATACATAAATTTGTTTACTGAATAAATGCTTTCATTTTACCAATCCCATTCTGCGCTCCCGATATATCCAGCAGATGAACGATGAACGATGGACGCTAATTGAACAGATTGCAATCCTATCGTAAATATTAAAGTGGCACAAATCGCAAATTATTACATCGGTTATAAGTTATAAACAATGAGACCATTTCTTTTCGATACTTATATTAATAATACGTTACGCAATAGTTCACTGGACTAAATTTAGATAAATCGCAGCCAAAGTAGCTCTACCGTTTTACGATTTTCCAATAAAAGAAAATGAGGCATCCATATTTAAAACAAAAAATATGTACAATACTGTAGGTAATTTTCTTTTACGCAAATAAGTACTTTTTTATAATTACTTTTTATTGATATAAAGCTCAATGACGGAACTTTATAGTAAGATACAATGTCATTACAAGACGTAATGACATATACCGTTTATAACATATTTCTCTTGAACACTTAAGTTTTAAGTTTCTAAAAAAATATAGGTTTTTTCTATACATTATACACTACACATTCGCCACGCCGAAAAGATAATTACATGAAATACGTTCGAAGAAAAAAATCGCAAAGTAAGCTCCGAAAATTACTATAAACACGTTTTTTTCTGGTATTTATACGTTATACGTACGAAAAAATTCACAGTGTTTTTTAAATGCTACTTAATATATTTCACACGAGATTTTTGCTCTATTTTAAACGAGTCGCGTTTTATTAATCATTTTCATAATTTTCGCTTAAATATTATCGTTTTTAATATTGGCGGGCTCCCTCTAACGTTTGTATTTACATATGTATATATCGCCCATCTTCTTCTTTTTAAGCGCTTACTACCGGGCTCACTACTCAGCAATTCACTACTCAGCAACGCAAAATTATGTGATTTTGGTTTGAAAATTAGTTTCCTTTAGAAATAGTTTAGCTGCTTTAATTAAATACTGAGAGTAAAACATATTTATTTGTCTGTGAAATAATCAAGGATTTTTTTTGATTGGTCTTTTTATAAACCCAGAAAAAAATAAAGTATTGTCCTGCAAAAAACTGATTTAACGTTAAAAATCTCCTACTTGCGAACCCCTTTTCGGTTATGGTTTTATTTTATAATATGGAAAATTAAATGCTCTAGAAAATGATCGTAAAATATTTACATGTTTGTGCCTGAGCTTCTCAAAATAAAATGAGACACGCTTTTTGGCGATGTTTTGTAATACTTTTCGCCTGGGGCGTTATTGTTATCGGCATGATTCTGAATCATCAACTTAAATTAATATATTTAACACTGATAAAAAAAAAGCCAAACTTTACCGGTCGACAAATATATATTTTTTTAAGTATTAATAAATTTAATATATTTTTTTATAAAATCACAATAATAGTTTTATATAACGGGTTGAAATGCGATACATAGAAATATACTATAACAAATACAGTTGATTTATGTACGTATATATATATACCTATGTGTTATATTTTTTTATATTATCTTTTTTCCTTTGCACCCAAGAAATGGGATCTACCCATAAGCTATACCCTTCGTATCTACAAAAAAAATTAATAAATAAATTTAAAAAAAGAAAATATAATAATAAATATTTTTATCTAATCTAATCTAACATATAACACACTATATAAAGAGTTAATATTTGTTTGTTTGTGTGTTTGTTTGCATCGAATAGGCTCCGAAACTACTGAACCGATTTGAAAAATTCTTTCGCTGTTGGGAAGCTACACTATCCCTGGGTGACATAGGCTATATAATATTTAAAAAAAAAATAGGCATCCCTACTAAAATTTCAATAATGTAACCCAGGGTGTAAAAAAATAACCTAAAATATTCTTTAAATCGCGTGCGCTGCGAAAACTATTGATGATAGAATAAAATAATGTACTACGACTTTATAGAACACATCATTATTTACAAAAAAGGTCGCGACAGCATATGTCTAACTATTATGGTTATGTCACAATAAGTATTCTTTTATTTTAAAAATTTAATTTAAATGTCGCCGCTTGAAAAGGCTCTTTATTTGTATCTTGGTTTTAATCCTTAACAAAATAAATTACTTCGTATTCAAGACAGCTTCAATACCTTTATTTAACTTTTTGAATTTTTAAATTCGGATATTTAATTAGAAAGATATCACGAGTTTAAAATTGTTAGTATTAGAAAAAAGTTTCGGCTACGGGCCGGGCGGGAGAGGAGTCAAGAAATGCAGTGCCAGGGGGGTTGGCGGGACGGGGGAGCGGGAGAGCGGTGGTGGGGAAGGTGGAAGTGGAACGCTGGAGGGGAACGCACGGGAAAGGACATGTAAGGAGTAACATTTTATTTATATGGATATGGCATATATTATAAAAGAAAGTCCAAAAAATCGTGCAGCTCGCAAAAACTCAGAAACGAGTCCCGGTTCGATCAAGGGAGTTATATGGTGTGGTAGATCTCTATCCCCCCTAGGGAATAAAGGTATCCGTTTTTACCTAAAGGGCGTGCTTTTAAAGATATAAGGGCTGAAAGTTTCGCCCTCTTGAAATTTCTAGAACAGTCTTCCGGAAAGTTCTAGAAGGTTCCATAGAGCTGTAGAAAGTTGTGGAAGGAGTGGCGGAGTATGTCGTGGAATGATCAGGAATAGGGAATCGGGAACATCATTGTGCAACATTCCAGAACACTATCTTATTGTCCTGAGCGAAGCCGGGTAACCCAGCTAGTTATATATAAATATGTTTCGCTGTTTGTACTGTTTTCTATTCACCCGTTCTGTATCTTCAAGTCATGGAATTTGTACACCTTTTATTTTAATGTGTAAAAAAACTAAAACTTCTAAAACCGACTTAATCACCGTTACTCCTTCGCGAAAGTCGTCGTTAACAACCTTATATGAGATAATACTGAATAAGCCCCACCTGACGGTAAGCTCTGGCGTCATATAAATTGCCCGGATTTTGAGAAAGTGTGCTAAGATCTAAGTGCAGACAATATTTCACTGCAGAAATGTAGAAAATGTAACTTCCAAACCCGAGTCAATCATCGTTATATTTTGTTTAGTGAAGGTCTTGTTTAACGACCTTTTGATACCTATTTTGAACTGTTCTCGTTTGTTCGCTGCACTAAATGCACTGACATTGGATATGATGTGTTTAACGATGAAGACCACGTACATGCTCTAATAATGCGAAGCTTTTAACGACCCATAAATCTCTGATTTATTTATGTCTGGGAGATCGCCATTGATGTCTCTCTCAATTTTAGCTGCGCTGACGTTTTGGAAGCTTCCGTTGAGGGTATTTCATTATTTGTCGAAATTAGTGACGAGAGTGGAAAGTATTTCCGAAGTTAATGGAAAATCTTTGTGTTCATTTAAAGTCTAATCCCTCAGGCCTCGAGCTTTTTTGACAGAAAGTCACGTGTTTTCGCTTTGTAATAAAATCCAAATAAATGGAATATTTCTAAATGTACTGAAAACTGTTTTTGAAAGGTGATTAAATAAGCTTTCAAATTTTATTATTAGAAAGAAGTGAACACAATTTTAGAACTCTTTAAAATTTTAATGCAAAACAAAAACAGTTTCAAAATTTCGCAGCTTAAGTTTTCTCTAACTAAAATTGCTGATAACAAAAAAATCTATTTTATTAGACAAATATTATATTATATACGCTACTAGCAGACCCGGCAACACGTTGCTGTGGCTAACGAAATACAACGCCATTACCCAACCTTTATAATATCCATTCCACCCGCTTGCCAGCTGCCCGCTGCCTGAATTTCTCTACTATAATAAGCATGTGTTATAAATATAAACCTTCCTCTTAAATCATTCTATTTATTGGTTAAAACCGCATGAAAATCCGTTGCCTAGTTTAAAAGATCTAAGCGCACAAACATTTTAAGCGACTTCATTTTATTTTTAATTTATAAACTAACGTTTAAGACAAGATTTTTATGCATAGCACAAAGGGTAACAATTATTATAAGCAATAATTATCAGCCCGAAACACTCATCTATATTGAAAAAATCTTCCGAGAAAAGATACTGGCCGCCAACGGGACTCGAACCCGTGTCCCTCTGATTGCCGGTCAGGAGCTCTACCTTTGAGCTATGGCGGCTTCATTTTATACTATGTAATGATTAATATTTGAATTTCTCGGCTTTTTTACCCAACCTTTATAATATCCGCTCCACCCGCTTGCCAGCTGCCCGCTGCCTGAATTTCTCTACTATAATAAGCATGTATTATACATATAAACCTTCCTCTTAAATCATTCTATCTAATGGTGAAAACCGCATGATAATCCGTTGCGTAATTTAAAAGATCTAAGCGCACAAACATTTTGAGCGACTTCATTTTAAACTATGTAATGATTCTTACCTCCCTTTTTTGTCGTTTCATGTAAAAATAATCGATAAAAAATTCGCAAAACTTCATATTTTTTTCTCATATTTCATTCGGAAACTTTGGTTTCATTTATGTGTAATTTAAATTCTTCTGTGGTTAACTTTTAGATTTGAATATAAAGCGCGGTGTTTTCTCTTTCTAACACTGTTTAGATCATTTTCTCACAGTGAGAGTAAGGGAGACACAACGATTCCTTTGAAACCTATATGAGCTGTTCCCAAATAACATTTAGGTGGATATAATCATTATACATTTTTTAAACTTTTTACTGATTGACTTACAGAATAATGGACCTAGAGGCTTCCGTTTTAAAGTGGAGAATTATTCTCCCATAGTAATTTTTGCCTTCATTCACGTCTTGCATGAAAACGAAAAGAAAGACAATAAGTAAATACCAGAATTCCGAATGTTTCATAAACATTAGAACACGAAGAACGTATTTTCATTATTTGTTTTAAGGGTGTTATGCCGTGTTGCACTACCTCCTTCTTTAGCCAACGTTTCGGACAGCGTTACAGTGTCCATCATCAGGTCAGATGTATACGAAGAACGTAGTACGTTTCATTTTCGAAATCATATTATTTTGTGGTGTCGACCAAAGTGTTCGATTAATAAATAACTAGCTGAAGTCCCTGACGTTGCCCGGGCTTTGCACAGAGTTTTTCAAAATCAGATGTAGACGGTAATCTGCCTTTTATTTTGGACGTCAAGTGTGCCAAATTTCATCGATCACACGTAAAACAAATTCTTGAAAAAACAAACGGAACACTCTTCTTTATTGACTGAGCGCAGAAAAGTCCTCCTTTGACCCGACCGTTTCGCATTCCATCTGTCTGTAAATTTGTTTGCGTGTTCCGTTTCCGATTTCGAAAATCTTTTGCATCCACTTTATTATTCAAACAAATCTTACTTTGAGTAGATGAATTGTAACCGAGCTTTTCAATATTATGGCACCTACCTGCCTGATGAAAGTTTACAAAAGAATTGTCATTGAGATAATGACGTTTATTTAGACAAATTGTATTATTCCTTATTTGATGTTTAAAAAAAAGTTACATAAAATATTTTATAGTATACACGTGTACGAACCATCTCTGCATCCCTTTGTATAATTAAGTAGGTAGGTATTTAAGTACCTACTTACAAATCTTATGATTCTAGAGTAAATTTATTGGACGAGAGGTCTAATGTATATAGAACTACTGAAATAGAGTAGATAGATATGGAAAACTTTAGATTGTTATACGAATCAAAGCTGCGAAACGCGTTGGCTTACGACTTATGACGGATCTCTCAAGAGTTCTACTATGGGTTAGGCAGGTGTTTTTAGGGGGGGGGGGTGTTGGCCGGGCCACTTTTGGGGGAGCGGCAAAATTTCACAATCAATAATCATCTTGTAAAATTTTTTTCTAGGTTATAGTTTCTTAACATCTTTCTAAAGTTTTATATACTGTAAAAATCAAAATATTAATGACAGACGTTTTGTTTTTATTTCTAAAACATACATTATTTTTAAATAAAAATGTAAATAGCAACAGTATCATTTTAGCTCTAATTGATAGTCGATTTGTGTTTTATATTTGTGAATTTTTGTGCGCCCTGCTGAAAGCGCACAAAAAATTACACTTTTACGGTTTTCTTCCACTTATTCGAATTGCAGTTATAAAATTCTAGATGCACACTATCTATGTGCTGCCAGAATCAAAGAAAAACCATTTTTATGTTCTGAGTGTAGTTTTAATTCACCGCATACATATTTAATTAAAAGCAGTTTTGTGTTCAAAATGTATATTTCCAGTTGTGGATTCATCTGACGACACATTTTGAAGGAAAACATTATATTATTTAAAGTGCTTTATAAAATTCTTACAGACAATTTATGTGCCGCCAGAATCAAAGAAAAAACATTTTCATGTTCCGAGTGTAGTTTTAATTCACCGCTTACAGATTTAATTAAAACTCCTTTTGTGTTCAGAATGTAAAATTCCAGTTGTGAATTCATCCGACGACACATTTCGAAGGAAAAAATTATTTGAAGTGCTTAATAAAATTCTTCCAGACAAGTTATGTGCCGCCAGAGTCAAATAAAAACCTTTTTCATGTTATGAGTGTAGTTTTAATTCACCGCATACAGATAAAATTCAAGCCATTTTATTGTTCAGAATGTAAAATTCCAATTGTGTATTCATCTGCTGACATATTTCGAAGGAAAACATAACTTTTTTCGAAGTGCAAATATAAAATTCTAGTTGCAGACAATTTATGTGCTGCCAGAACCAAAGAAAAACCGTTTTCATGTTCTGAGTGTAGTTTTAATTCACCGCATACAGATTTAATTAATAAATGTAAAAAAAAAAAAAAATGTAAAAAAAAATAAAAAAAAGGATCACTACCCCCTCCCTCCCTGGAGAAGTACCTATATAGGGGGGGGGGCGGCAAAATTTTCCTCCGCCCCGGGCGGCTGATACCCACGCTACGCCACTTTATAGTACCTCAATGGTTAGGATACTAAGACAAGGCACGAACAAAATTGTGGTCGAGTTTCAACAAGTAAATTGACGTAGGTTTGTTTTTAAAAAAAGCTAATATCATATGAAAGGAAAGAATGTATGACACGCAGTCTTTCATATGACTCTGAAGCTAGATGTGATGAGATTTAGTATTATATAAAATTATCTTTACAATATTAGTCAAGAAAGTATGTGCGTAGATTTCGTCAGGGCTAACAAGTTAACTGTTTTATTTTTCAAAAAAAATAACCGAAAACCGGCTATTTTTATTCAGTTAGCCGGATAATTTAAAAAAAAAATCCGATCATTTTCCGAAATTTTGCAAATAGGGGTGGACGATTATCGTGATTTATTTTTGGTGCATATGCCGTGTTGCGCTACCTCCTTCTTAAAAATACAAGACGAGTAGTCCATAATGGAGTTCTGGAAACCAACCCTGTAGGGTGGGGCGTTAGCATTAGAGATCTAAAAATAATGCAAGGCTGGATGCAATGTAATACTATACAAAATTAACATAAACTGGGCTGTGGACAGTGGTTGAGTGGATGAACAAATAAATAAGTTCCTGGAAGATACTCGTAAATGACGTCCAAGAGGATGAACCAAGTATTAAGTTTATGGAAGATACTCGTATACGACGCCCAATAGGATCAACTAAGTAATAAGTTCCTGGAAGATACTCGTATATGACCCCCAAGAGAATGAATAAGTAACAAGTTTCAGGAAGACACTCGTATATAACGCTCAAGAGAATGATCTAAGTAACAAGTTTCATGCAGATACTAGTATATAACGCTCAAGAGAATGAACTAAGTAACAAGTTTTTAACAAGATACTCGTATATAACGCGCAAGAGAATGAACTAAGTAACAAGTTTTAGGAAGATACTCTTATAGAACGCTCAAGAGAATGAACTAAGTAACAAGTTTTAGGGAGATGCTCGTATTTTAGGCTTAAGAGAATGAACTAAGTAACAAGTTTCAGGAAGATACTCGTATAAAACGCGCAATCGGATGTAAAAAGACGCCGGAAATAACCCAGAAAGACAAGGGACAATCAACAACAACCAAAATATGGGTTATTTTAAAATAAGGTACCTATCAAAACAGACGTTTAAAGACAACCGTTTGTATAGTAAGACGATCAAAATGACGCCCTAGAAATAGGCATGTCGTATTTTGTAGAATAAATCCCTTTTCAACGTTAACAAATATGATGGGAACCTATTTATTCGAGTCATGTAGGGTGAAAATCAGTAATCCATTTAACAGTTTCGTAAACTGTGTAATTGACGAAACCGGTTTGAATAATTAGGCAGCTAATTGGAAGCCCTGGCAATAAGCATGCATTCGAATAATAACTCTCCTTTCATTGTTTTGTTTGCGTCTATTTATCAAGTGCGCGTTAAACTCACCTCGTAAATGTAATTGTGCTAAAATTGCTTCATTACCTGAATGTAATTTACTAGGTAAGTGATGTCTGATGTCCGGCGATTTGCTCGCCCAAAAATAATACACTACGTTCTTTGCGAGCCTCAAATAATAATTATTATTATAAAACATTCATATTGTGATGTACAACTAAAGTAAGAATCGTGACTCCCGACCAGGCGTAAGAGCTCCTCATTTCTGATAAGGTATACACGACTAATAATGACCCTAAGGCGATGCACCACGTCGTGTAACATTTGGGTCGTGCAAATAACAACAACACTCCTTGTGTTTTTGTTAATAAGGTTTAAATTCCCGCTTAACACCAGTTGATTTATGCAAGAAAAAACATCGCAATGGGCACAAATATTGACATATTTTATGATCATTTTAGAATTAACTTAATTTGCCACGTTATACGATAAAACCATACCCAAAAGGGGATCGTAAGTACGAGATTTTAAACTTTAAAGCAGTATTTTTTTCTGGCCCTAGAAATACTTAAAAACGCCAGATTTTTTCAAAGACCAATCATCTGTTCTACTCGCAGTACTTAATTGAAATATCTTAAATATTTCTAATCGATCAAATTTTCAAACTAACAACACATGATTTTACATTACTT
Organism: Limnephilus lunatus; assembly: GCA_917563855.2. NCBI lineage: Eukaryota > Metazoa > Arthropoda > Insecta > Trichoptera > Limnephilidae > Limnephilus > Limnephilus lunatus. The sequence goes on along the minus strand of OU830602.1, from coordinate 9,037,379 downwards.
CGTATTGCTTCGCCTTAAAAATAATATTTTGCGAAATTTATTTATGTAAATGTAACCCACATTATTTATATTACAATAAATAAAATAAAAATTATATATATATTATATTTACGTCGTGGTTTTCCGGGAACCTTTATTCCGTGCTGAGGGGGGAAAGCGAAATCATGTTATTTTCTCCTTGCTGTATTAAATTTATCGTGTGACCCGAATATAATAGGGGCTTATTATAGAATGTTGGGTTGTGTGACTTTCTTGACAAAAGGTGTATAAAATTTCAAGAAATTTTCAGTTCGTTCCACGAGCACGACAACAAAAACTTTTACCATATTTCAGTAATTTCAACGAAAACTTGCCTTAAATTACATTAATATTCAGAATAGGATATTTTCAGAGTGTTTTTACTGACGACATATCAATTTTATTTTTATGTCAACGAATAAATTTAAAGTACTTCATTTTTGATTTGCCGCCAAAACTAGCTGACGTCACGCCGGCCAACGTCAGTGACACCATCTTACCAGCCAGTAGCGTTTTCTACGTCATGACGTAATAACATTGTACCAGTTTGAACCGTTTAGGTATGTGCGGTTTAAGATCGTTTATAAAATCAATAATTATGAATAAAAATATTAAAACTACACATTTTTAGTACGATGATCAAATTAAGAAAAATAAAATTTAAATCATCCACATATTTTAAATGGTGTTCATAGTTATTACATACCTATTCAGAATTTAAGCGTTTTATTTTTATTATAAGTAATTATTATGAGTGCTTGCGTCATCGAAACCCACGCGAAAACCCATCGAAAACCACGACAATGAGAAAGATGACAGTCATTTATCTATATATAAATGAATCCCTGTTTCCCTTGGTCACGCCATAACTTCAGAACGACTTTACATATTTCATAAAAAAAAAAATTAATACTTTTTTTTTTTTTAACTTTCTTTATTCATTATATAATGTGTGTACAGTTTTACAGGTGATTCGACTACCACGCTAGGCACATGCCCGTATTATGGTAGTCGAATTATGAATATATAATTATATAAATGAAAGAATTGTTATTGGTTAATACATAGTTTAGTTTGGTACAATATTTTTGTATAACAACGAATTCTTTAAGTGATTTCGCAATTAAGTAGATAGCATAAGCAATAAACCATTCTTATTGTTGGCTGCTTTTTCGCTTAAATAAAATAGATACATAAATACATGATAGATAGATAAATAAATGAATAACTCTTCCTGTGGAGATGTTGAAAATAATTCATACAAATATAAATATTAATATGATAATTATCAAAAGTTTTTTTTTTAAATTTGAATGTAAAATAAGACTAAAAATAATAATAATAAAGCAAATTAACTTAATTTGTTGACTTCAGGCATTCTTTAAAATAGTTCCTCCCCTTTGCAAATAACCAATCCTGTACATTTATGATATAAAGCTTGTCAGTTACTTTGTAGAAGGTTCTTACGGAAAGAAAAATTAAGAAAATTGCGCATAAAATTGAATAATTTCAGAAAACTTAACGACTTTTTTAACTTCCCACGTTAGATGAAATTGAATTTAGTAAGCAGTTTTTTGTTGTTGTTTGTAACAAAAGATTTGTCTATGTATTTTTAAAATTAGAGATATTTTATATATGTACCTATATTAGGTACCAAATTCGTTAGATTTTTGTTATAATAATACAAAAATGAATATTTGTAATATACGAAAAATGAAAATTTTAATAAAGAATTGTAATAGGTGGCATGCGATTTGTTTGAAAACTGAATATTCTAGGACTAAAAATATGGAACGCGGGAGGGGGCAGGCGGGGCGGGGGAGCGAGAGAGGGGAGAGGGTGGGCGGGGAAAGTGGAGGGGGAACGCGGGAGGGTAGGGGATGCGGGAGGGGAACGGGGACGCACGGGAAAGGACATGCGGGGGAAACAATTTATTTCATAAAATAGAATCATTTTTATGAAAGGGAATCAAACAAATGAATTAAAAGGTTGTGATTTTTGAAAATTTAGCTTTTTTTGATATGTGATCGAAAGAATTTCTTATTTAAAAAAACTAATTCTATGTATTGTATTAAAATAAATCTGATTGTTGAAGTATTCCAAATGATGACGCAAATCACAGTAATTTGGCTCTTTGTTTTAACAGCTGTATTTATCATTACCACATAATAAACTGCCCGTATTATGACCATTGAAGTAAATCACGAGGAAAACATACTCTCTTTCAATGTTTTGGCACACATATATCAATATGTATGTCGTGGAATTTTGCCTAATGTTTTAGCTAAAAAGATAAACATTGTAGAAAATCTGTTTGTATGCCACACTAACAACACGCGAATGGAAAGCTCTGACTTAAAACATCTTCCAAAGATCAGTCGAACGATAAGAACATGCCATATCAGTTAAGCATTTATTTTCAATTTTTTAAAATGTTTCTGTAGGTATGAAAATGTACCTGTTGTGACTTCATAAATTTTTTTCGGCTTTTTCTCCTATAAGCACACATTCTACTACAATTTTCACTGAAACCCTATAAAAATGGTGGTTCCATGACAGCTTGACAAAGTGGCATTTCAATCGTTCCGCGACTTTTCATCCCGTGACCAAATGTCTCCGACAAAATATCCTCCGACATAATATCCTAGGGACAAAACATCCGCCAACAAAATATCTACTAAAAACTAACCTAAAAAAATGGGACCAAAATAATACAGACATCCTAATAAGACCAGAAGATAATAAATTATTATTATCTGTATTATTTTTGTCCCATTTTACTATTTTTTAACAATAATTTATTGTCTTTACTATTTTTCTGTCTTTACTAAATTTCTGTATTATTTTTGTCCCTTTTTTTGTTAGGTTAGGTTAGGTTAAGTTTTAGTAGATATTTCTTTTGGGTATCTTTTGTCGAAGGATATTTTATTGCGAAATGAACACGAGCATTTTTAACCATTTTTTCCTTCCCTTTTAATGCCTTTTTAAATGAGTAGTGAAGTTGCACATTGTTGAGTTGTCCGGTCACCAAAAATGGTGATCCCTTAAATTTTAGAAGACAGATATTTCTGTATTATATGGGGAATCCATTACCATGTAGATAAAGTGACGGGGAATGCGAAACGTCACTTGTACCTAAAATAGTTATTAGTATTTCTGTCATCGATACCGGCGTGGGTTCCGATGACGTCAGAACTCAGCCGGTCAAACATGGAGCACACCTACGTAAGTCATTGCATTTACTAAGGAAATTCCTTAATCTTTTCTGAAAATCGCGGCCCTGCAACTGGCTACGTGAACCCTACGACGTGAGACAAGTCCCGTGTAATGTACAAGATAATGATTCAGTTTAATTTGCGTACGTGCCGACCATCTTGACTGACGCTCAGTGACGACAACTCTTATCTTTTGACGTGTCCCTCTGTGCGACCGACCACCCCTGGCACTGAAGATAAAATCTGTAGAAATATGACCAGGTACAAATTTGGAAGAAAGCTCATGCCCTCATTTTTCTGGTAATGCGCGTTTTCATCCCGCGACGAAATATCCTCGATAAAATATCCTACAGATAAAACGTCCTCCAACAAAATGTCTTCTAAAACCTAACCAAATCCAACCTAACCTAATCTAACAAAAAATGGGACAAAAATAATACAGACATCCCGTAAAGACAATAAATTATTTTTCAAAAATAGTAAAATGGGACAAAAATAAAAAAAAAACACACAAAAAAATAAAATAAACACCTAGCTGTTACCCGGCATGCGTTGCTATGCCATTTGATAAAGAAATTCTTTTTCCCTGCGCGTCCTTTCCCATTCGTCCCGTTCACCTTCCTCCTCCCCTACCTCTCCCGCGTCCTTTGCCCTCCCGCGTTCCCACTCCTCCTCCTCCACCTTCCCTCTCCTCACTCAACTCCTTCCCTTCCCTGCCCCGCGAACCCCCCTTCCGAGTTCCCCTCTCCCCTCCCGTATTCACCTCCCTCCTCCCGCGAATCCCCCTACCGAGTTCCCCTCCCCCCTCCCAAGTTCCCTTCCATCCTCCTGGGTTCCCCTCCCCCCTCCTTTGCATTCCATACATTCATTCCCGATACATTCAGTTTTCAAACAGCTCGCGTGCCGCCTATTGCATTTTTTTATACAAATTTCATGATCCCAGAGCTCACTATTGTATACAATAACCATCGCGGGCATGCACACTGCACACATCAAATCCCCAAAGTTTCATCGCAATCGGATGAATGGTTTAGCAACGCGTAGCGGACATACAAACATTTTTAGATTTTTTTATGTATATTCTTTTAATTTCGAATTAAAATGGTGCCACAAAATAAGTTTTCTGTAAAAATAATTTATTGTCTTTACAGGATGTCTGTATTATTTTTGTCCCATTTTTTTGTTAGGTTAAGTTAGATTCTAGTAAATATTTTGTTGGGTAATGTTTTGTCCGTATGATATTTGGTCGGGAATATTTTTTCGGGGATATTTTGTCGCGGGATGAATAGTCGCGGAAACTCTTAAACTTGCTCATCTTTACTTGATTATCTACTGAAGAGATTTTTTCGATTTGAAAATATTTCAGTTTCACCAGAAGCAAAGAGAAGTTCAGATAATACACACTAAAGTTCTATAGGTTTACTAACTCAGTGTGGCCCCTGTCCTGTATGTCCTTGTTCCGACCCAGCTCTACGTGGTCTCCACCATTTCGTGTCCCAGAAGCCGACGAGGCGATATATTAAGATTTATTATCGGCCCGTCTTCTTCCAAGAAATGATGGACGTTATGAAAGTCAGTGTTCCCATTTCCCTATACACAGCGTAATTCTCCAGAGCAATTGGTACTTTTTAAACTGTTACTATTTGTGAGTGTTCCTGAACAGAGGGATTATTTTTATTTGATATCACACAAAAGAGTGCTATTTATATCATTCTGGTCACTAAATATAACTAAATTCATCGCCATTCTCAATTGTCTCTCACCAAGGCGTTATCCGCTTTTTATTATTATAAATCTGACACCAAAGACATTCTATTGCTTCAGATAAAAGATTTCTGCTGTGTAAGTTATATAAGTCAATATCTCAGTAAATATCAACCTTTGTGTCGTCGTGCACGAGTATAAGTTTTAAGAAATTGCCAATTGAACACACGTGCTATTTAAAAGCACGCTCTCAAGAAAATACAAGTAATCAAAACAGAGTCAGCTCCCTACAGATACAACGATATTATAGAGCAGTAGCACGTGAGCGTGCTCATATACGAGCATGCTTATCAACTATACACAATTACTCATAAATGAGCATGCTTATTTTGTGCATACTCATGAATAAGCATGCTCAAAACAAAAATTTGAACACATGTGCTCTTCATGAGCATGCTCGTGTCAAATGATTAATTTCAACAAAAAGAGTCAGTGTCATTCGCAGAACTAAACAGAATTTTTATTACTTGCAACGCAATTATTTAAGAATCTTTTGACGAAAGAAAATAAAACGGTTGATTTGGGCCAAAATGTCAACGGAGGTCGCTCATATTATTATTTAATAAAGTTTCATAAGTGTTATTTCGTGCAATGTTATTTTTATAATCAGGTGACCCTGTATTCCAGAGACAATCCGACTACGATAATAAATGACGAAAAGCAAAGTTTTTCGTCCTCCCAACACAATCAATAATTTTGTAAAAAATGCACACGCACAGCTGCCACGAACTGAGATCGAATCGAAATGAGCATGCTCATAAGCAAGCCTGTTCACCCATGCTTAGATGCTTCCTTTTCCATCCGCGATTCCGGTAGCATGCTCACAAATCAACCAACTACTGAGCTTGCTCAATACTAGCAATGTCACTGATACACATGCCACTAAGTAGCATGCTCTCGAGTAACTAACGAGCATGTCTGCCAGTACCATTATTGCTTGCAGCGCAATTATTTATGAAACTTTCGGCGAAATAAAATTGTAGATAAAAATATCGAGTTGAATGACTATACAGCATGCTTCCACAAAAAATTGATAAGCTACTCTCTTAAATGATAAGCTAGTATCGAAAATTAATTATTTATAAGCAAACACTGAGTAGCAATTGCTTAATAGTAGCATGCTTTCATGCTAATCTAATGAGCTTGTTTGTTCGCAGCATTTTCGCTTTATTTCTATGTATCATGTAAATATTTGAATTCAATATAATAAATTTCAAACCTCCTTTCCTCTGCAAACTTTGTATACTTTGGCAATTTCATTAGTTTGCATTCCGATGCTTATTTTGCTTTAATTAACAACACCGACCAGTAGTAGAGCGGAAGGCGTAGGTTTAACCGACCAACCCTAGTTTAAATCATTCCGCGATTCGTAAATTATACATAATATAATAATAGTAAATAGTAGATGCTGCAGAAATAACTCTAAGATGAAGTGTTCAAGCTAAATTAGCTCTGTAGGTCGTCTGTGCCGGCCCTACATCACTGCCAATCCAATTAGAGCACGATGAATAGGCGAATTAGTTTAGGAACAATAGAGCGTATGCAAGACAAATCAACACATTTCAAAATCTTCTGCTAGTGTGGTGAAATTTAGTAATAAATCTAAGATGCTCATCAATTGGATGTTCATCAAAGTACCTGTGGGAGCTTTTATGTTTACCGCGATTTTTACCGGTACTGTGACGGTAAAAAAGGCAATAAACATACGTGCCTTATCGCTATAATGCTGCAGTTCTTTCTTACACACAAAATACATGTTACTGTTTCCTCCAAAGAACCAATTTTTTTTCGACGGGTAGGTATTGCGTTTCATTTTCTTTATACGTATGAGGGAGATGTAAGTAATAAGTACCTAAGGTAAGTAAAAGGAAAATGAATGTATGTTTCCTTTGGGGGGGGTGCAGACATACGTGCACCATTTGTCTCATTTTCGAATGTTGTCATTTATTGTGTAAGAACGTCAGTATTATATGAATAAAAGCAAAACCATCAGCACATTGATATTTGACGTTTTTGAATTTTCGGAATTAACTCACAATTCAATATCATCCTTGTAACTATCTTACTAATATTATAAACTAGCTTTTACCCGCGGCTTCGCTCGCATGGTATTAGTGGGAAATTACTGGCGTAATTATTGGCATAATTGTTATTATTCTTGCTTTTTTGTCTAATAAAAAATAATTATTGTTTAATAGAAAATTTCAGAATTTGAGAATGACATTTCGCAAATAAAAATTCTATTTTAGAAAATATTTTAATTATAGAAATTTATTTTAAGTACCTACTCCCCTAATTTATTCTGATGATTTCGCCTCAAGTAGGAATTAGTATTTTATTCATATTTGAATCCAGAATAACCTAAATAAATAAAAAAAAATGACAGCCCACGTCAAATAATTACATAGCAACGCTATGCTTTTCTTCCGGACAATAATTTTTTTTAGAGATAGGTAGATATTAACTATGACGCCAACAAAGCACTATTTTTAGGGTGAATTGCCTAATTAAAAAAAAAAACATTGTTTCCAAGGTAACAATTTGTTTGACGTTTGCAATAACTCGATTTTGTTAGGGACAGAAAACGTATGAAAAATAATTGCATAACGCTACAGCTTATTCATAACGCCAGAGCTTACCAATATATATAGCCTATGTTACTCGCAAATAATGTAACTTTCGATTAGTGAAAGAATTTTTAAATTCTATTCGGTGTTTATTGCGTGAAAGAATAACACTCATCCATACAAACTTTCGCCTTTATAATATCTATAAGATGCGAACGTTTGTATGGCTGAATGTGAGTTACCCTTTCACGCAATAAATATCGAATGCAATTTAAAAATTCTTTCACTAATCGAAAGCTACATTATTTGCGAGTAATATAGGCTATATATATATTGGTAAGCTCTGGCGTTAAGCTGTGGAGTTAAGAAATTCTTTATTATACGTTTATTGGCAAAGCGTGTTGTTAAGTAAATGTTTGACGTGGGCTGTCATATTGTTATTTTTTTAGGTTACTATGGAGATTTCTTTGATAGCAAAAATTCAAATATGAGTATTCTAATATGAATATTTAATGTAGAAATATAAAATAAGTACTAATCTACATTTTGAGCTAAGCCAACAGCTATACTAATATTATAAATGCGAAAAAGCGCGTATTTGATTGTTGATTGATTGGGGAAGGGGAGGGGGGGGTAGTGCTGGGGAGGGGGGGGGAATATGCGAGCGAAGCCATGGGCAAAAGCTAGTATTCCAAAATTTCAAAATTATCGTCACGGCACGTATTATTGGTAGTGGTCTACGGAGATGCAAGAAAATGGTGACTTTTTTCCTTTGGAGGGAACAGACCTACGTACATTGTGTATCTCATCTTTTGAAAGAGCTGCAGCAATATTGTGATAAGGAACTTATGTTTATTGCCTTTTTTATGCTGTTACGGTACCGTTACCGTGAATCGTCACGGTAAAAGCGTCCATTGTTTAACGAATATTATTATTATTATCATTTTAGTGTATCTTCTAGTCTATTAGGTACTTTATAAAAACCATTTTGCAAAATTTGATTTGAACTGTAATAACTATTGCGTCCCCGTTAATCGTTAAGAGGAAAATCGGTCGGCGTTTTGTCTGCCCAATTTCCTCTCTGGATGTTGATACTACTGAAATATTTTTTTAATATAATTTAGATGTCGACCACTAGCGTGTCGGTAGGTTTTGATTTTTTTGAAAAGTTACTTTTTATAGGAGTTCGGCCTGCTTCTTAGCAGATATCCAGACTAGTTGACCGGTCAGTGGTTGAGTGGGCATAGCGCTTGGGTCCCACCTGGGCGTCGCGTGTTCGATTCCTCGGCTGGCTAAGTCCTCCATCACAACACAAGCAACATTTTCGACTTTCTGTGGTGGTAGTAGGAGATTTTCAAACATTGTTGAGTTATTCGTAACCCGGGAATGTTTGTCTTTCTTTTAAAAAAAAAAATTAAAAAAATATAGAGTTGGAAGCTGAAGTCGAAGCGGAACTTCGTGATTCATTTTGTGCATCACATTTATTTTTATTTGTTTCCTTTGCAACATGCTTCTTTCTTTGTTTCAAGATATTTGATCTTCATTTTTTCATTATAGGAATTTTTATTAGCGCACATGAAAGTAAATTTTGTACATCTTTATGGTTCTTATTACTCTCCTAAATCCTAAAAGAAATGCCTTTTATGCTTTTTTATGTGAATTCCTCACAAGAGTCTCAGCTTCTCCCGTCTCTTCCGATCTGGCCTGCCATGCAGCTTGTGGGCAAATAGATCCACCGCCAAGACCTGGAAAAACCTCACCCCATGAAATAAATGGTGCGCCTCGTAAATTGAAAATGCCTCATTCTTCAGCCTGTTAACTATGACAGTTAATTAAACCTGCGATGTATGTCGTTATAAGATGATCCGAGAGTGGTATTTGAAGGGGCACGATAAAAATAATAAAGTTCCATAAATATGGCCACCGAGCCATCACATCGCTGGCAAGCCGACAAGTTTAAAAATATGTTATTGATTTTAAATTTGCAAAATAAGAAAATGTGTAGCGTGTATACATACGTACATAGGTAGTTATTAGTCTCTCAGTCCTCTGCTAAGAAAGAGAAGAATAACATTGTTTGACGTCATGGTGACTCTTTCTTATTAAAGCACTCTAAAAACTATTACATTGAGGACTTAACCGATCTTATCAAATGATTCAAGGGTATAATCAATTGGCTAGGGAATTCCAGTGAAAAAAATATTCACGTGAATCAGCAAATAAGCCGAATTTGATTTTGAATTTATATTCATTATGTATTAGTCGTTTTATTTTACGTTTACGTAATTACGTGCACAATTAATTACCTTTTTTTCCAGATCCGGGGGATTAAAAAAATCTATTACAATAATCTACTTACAGAAACACAGTGGGTACGTAGGTAGGTGCCTACTAACTACATTTAAAAATAGTTGGTATTAAATTTAAGCTTGATATAGGTATGTACAAAAGTAAATAAAAAAAATTATACTCAGGGTGTAACAGCACATACCAACCCGCCCTTCCTTAGCGCATTTGGAGTACAAAAAGTTCATTTTTGCTCTCCGATGATATTTTTTTCTATAAAAAATAAATAAAAAAAATGATTTTTTTCAATCATACGTCGCCACTGATCACACTCCTACAGGTCGCTTTGGGATAACGTGATATGCGCGCTGTTTCGTGTGTTACCGTGATGCTGGAACGTGACGGAGTGCTTATCACGTGACCCGCTTGTTATACTCAACTACACAGTTGCTATGTGTCATGGAAAAATATTTGTATTGTTTTTAATTGAAAAGATATATTATATCAACTGACCGCAAAATGACACCTATATTATTACTTCAAATACTTGAATATGGAAGCACTATTTGGAATCCACATTACTGCAAATATGAAAACATTGTAGAATCAGTTCAAAAAAAATTACTAAGAATGTTATCCTTCAAATGTGGACTACACGACCATCTCAGATCATACGATGTACGTCGTGATTACTTCAAGATTGATACACTTAAAACTAGAAGGCAATTGACTGATCTAATATGTTTACATAAAATTATTCACGGCCATCTTGATACTACATTATGTCTCTAGCCCTCTGACTCAGATGTGTCGACTGTATAACAAGATAGAGTGCGCTGATGTGGATATTTTCGTTGACAATTTGTACGGATTTAAAAAAAAAGTTCTAGCGCTGTTAAAAAGTACTAACTAATTATGTTGTGTGAATTGTCTTTCTATGCATGCTCGCGTATTTCATATGTCTTTTACCACCCATTGCAATGTGTTACTTGAGTGACCTTGTATATAATTCCGTATTTTTATTTGTGATGTTTTTGTTTTTCTAATTGTATTTATTTGTATTTAATTGTATGAAATTGTAGATTTTTATAATTGTGTAATAACTGAGTTTTATAACTGGATTGTTCTCATGTAAGTGTAAACATCTGTAAAACCCAGTATAAATAAATAAATAAATATGATCAGGAATCGCTGGTTAAGATCCTTCGAGTAGGTGCTAATACCTACACCCTGTACACGTATATATATACTTTTTAATGACTTTCGTATATTTGTCACTCGTACGCAGCTTGTTGGAATACAATTCCATAGTTTGGTCCCCATACTATCAAATTCATATAAAAAAATATCGAAAGAGTGCAGCACAAATTTTTAAGATTTATTAACTTCAAGTTACACATACCTATTCAACACATTAACTACACATCCTTACTAAATACACTTAAATTGCATTCCCTAGAAAACAGAAGAAAAATAAATGACCTAACTTTTTTGTTTAAAATTATTCATTCTGAATTAGATTGTTGCGAACTCCTGCATCTCATCGATTTCAGGGTACCCAATCGAGCAACAAGGCAAAATGTATTATTCTGAAACAATAATTCTGGGACGAACTACCACATTCATGCACCTATTTCTCGACTTCACACATTAGGAAACAAATTCACCTCTAATATCGATGTATTTAACACAAGTTTATCATTATTTAAGAAATACCTGAACGACACTTTTATGTAGAATACTTTGATATTTAAGGAGCATCACATAGGGGCTTATGCATTTATTCGTATATTTCTATATTAATCCACAATGTAAAAACTTGTTACCATTTTATTTTTATGTATCTTCCATTTTGTCATGTATTTACAACTTACAACTTTCTCTTTTATTGTTAAGTATAATCTTTCCTTAATTTATCTGTATACTCTTTATGACGTGTACTAGTTATTTTTTATAGTTTATCTTTTGTTTTTAAAAACCTGTCTCTGTATTATAAACATGTAATGTAAAAGCCCACCAGGGCGTTGAAAATTAATAAATAAAATAAAATAAAAAATAAAATAAATGAATTCGTAATCGGTGCAAGAGTTTTTTTTAAACCGCGTTCATTATTACGTACTCGCAAAGGCTTTATTAAGAATCTACGTACTTCTGCAGAAACTGTGTCAAGTGGCCTGTTTGCCAAATACTAAGTGAATACTGGTTCGATTACGAATAGAAATCAGAATAGCAGTAAATAATTTTAACAAGATGTATGCACATTCATTATTACCTTAAAATCAGTTAAACAGATTTATTGTAAAGGGGGGGGGGGGGGTAACTAATTCTACTTTACTTTAACTGTCTCGTATCAAAAATAAAATTTTGGTTATATTTTCAAATCACGACATTAGTACATAATTTATATTTTAGAGGCTGCTAAATCAATTTTATTATTAGATAATCGAAAACTACAATTCAAGATTTCCGTGAAAAAATGGAACAAAAAACTTTTTGTCTCTGAATTTTCTAGATAACGTTAATTTTTTAAATTTAAATTTCGCATTTCTTCCACTCCGACCTTTTGAGATTTTGGTTATGGCTGCGCGGCATTTTTCATGCAAAACGTAAATTTGCGTTTGACGACCGGCGTAGCGCAGCGGTAAGACGCTTGACTCGCGCACCGAAGGTCGCGGGATCGAATCCCGGCGTGGCAAATAAATTTTATTTGATTAATTTGTGTTATTTCACAATTTATTCATTTAAAATAATAAATAGTATATTTGCGGCACGTTCCAGAGTGGAAGATACTCTCTGTATCGCCCTGGTGTAAGACCACCATTCAGAATTGAAACGTTGCTTGAAACGGCATTAGCCGTGTTTGGTGACCAGATCTGAATAGCCAGGTACTTCCCCACCTTCCTCTTCCCTATCTCCTTCCCCTCCTCACTACCCTCAGCCTCACAACATACCCCAATTGGGGATGCCATAGTCTCACTGGCTTCAGACGGGAGCAGTTGGGACTCTTGTGAGGTATTCATGTAAAAAAAAAAAAAAAAAAAAAAAAGAAGCCAAAATACCCATCTACAACTGAAATATATATTTTTTAATCAAAGGTATAGTGTAGGTATATTAAATACAGGTTTAGTAAATATAGGCATAGTAAGTATGGATATTTGCTACTTTATTTACTTGAGTTTTAAATAATAAAATATAGGCCATTAAAGAACTCATTTTTCCAAAAAATGTGTTAGTGGTAGTTAGTTGTAGAGTCGAGTTTGACAATTATTGGTGAGTTCATTGTAATTCTTTAAAAAAAATATTTTGCTTTATTTACTGTAAGAAAACGGTAAAAGATATTATGAAATAATAATAACGATTAAAAACATTTTGATGGGCGTAAGTTTAAATTAAAAACAAATTTATCGCATGTAAATTTTAATTTCAACCCAAAAAACACCTTTTTAAAAATATTTTATATTTTTTTTTATTACATGAAAACTGTAGGTAAGATAAGATTATTTTTTTTATAATTAACTCTCAAAAAAATGTAACTATGCAAAATCAGGCAAAAATTGAATTCTTCAATGGCCTATTATCAAAATTTAAAACACAAATAAATAAAATAGCACATATTCTTACTAGATATTTGTTATAATTTTTTATTAAAAAAATAATTATTCTATTTGTTTGAGTATTTTGGCTTCAAATCCAAATTTAAGTTTTTTATGAAAATGGCCGCGAAGCCATTCCTCTTAACGTGTCTAATTAAAATTTACGCCGTAAAATTATGTTCCAAACTTTCAAATCATAATATATAAAACAAAGTCGGGTTAGTTACACCATTTATAACTCAAGAACGGCTGGCCCGATTTTTATGATATTTGATTTGATGGATTTGTCTCCGCCCCGAATAGCAGAATAGCTATTAAAACATCGGAAAAATGCCCGAAAAAAAATATATGGAGAAAATTCTTATCCTAAAACATTTTGTATGGAACGAATTCTCATCTTTTGAAAGAGCTGCAGCAATATTGTGATAAGTATGTATAATATTGAATAGTGAGAGAATTCCAAAAAAATTCAAAAACGTCAAATGTCAATGCGCTGATTGTTTTGCTTTCGTTCTTAAACATATAATGCTGCCCCTCTTCCTTACACACTATATGTCAACAGTCAAAAATGAGTGTGTCTGCACCCCTCCAAAGGAAAAATACAATAATTATAATAAATCTCCCTCACACGTATAAAGAAAATGAAACGAAATTCCCGTAAGTAAGTGGAAAAGTCAGAAAATCACAAAAAATATAAACCCGACACCATCTTTGATACTAACAAAAACAAAACACGGACAGTTGCGCATCGATAATGGCTTCATTGTGTAATTTTTAACTTAATAAGAAAACTGAATTTAAATCAGCTAATTAGCTAACAAAACTGTAATTATTTTTTTAATCAGTGTTGAAACTTGGCCTAAGCCGGGTAGTAACTAGTTACTGCTACCTACGAGTACTTACCTATACATATGTATGTAATTTGAAAGACGGGGATTTAACCTTTTTTAGCTATTTCCTCTTTCCTGGTGATTAGCGAATTTGCCACTTTCGTTCTTTTGACTTAAAACAGTCGATATTTTTAAGAAATACAAATATATTTTATAATAAAAGTACCAGCTTTGATCTTGCCCTCCCAAGTTTTTCGCATAAACAATTTCGAGCCACGCTAAAAATCTGGGCATATAAAAGTGTGGGCATATTATATCCGTACACGATGTAAATAGATACATTAACGAAGAAAACGTTGCTCTCAACTCATCTCATCTAGACTGTCTGTGGTACAAAAATAATATGAAATATTTGCCCGGTGGCAAAATATGATAATTTAAACAGGTCAACATGATAATAATTATAACTTGACTATAATGGACTTGAGATGAGATACCTTTCTTTGCTAAAGCTAGGCAACTGAGCAAGCATTGCATACCTATCTATTTATACATTATCATATATGTACGAAAAAACATTTGAAGTATGAAGCTTTGTGAAAAATTTAAATGTAGTTCACTTTGAACAAGGCGTTAATTATATTTTCAATTACCCGCAGAGCATTACAAAGAACGATTTATTGTTTGCCAAACGTTATTTAATCATAAGCTATCAACAAAACAACATATTTCAGAACCAAAGAATTTCAAACTTAAGTCACACATGGTCAGATTTAAACATCAAAGTCTAAAGCTTTTGGACTGGGTGTATTATTTTGGCCGTAGAGCACGTCAAACATGATATTTATATTACTTGGAACAGTTATGACTTTTAAAACACTCATATATTCCATACATTTTATAAGCCCCAATGGTTCTAAAAAAAGCTCTGTTCTTGTAACTACATCGTTTTGGCCTAGGTTGCATGTGTCTCAAAAGTTCAAAAGTACTAAAAGTACTAAGTATAAAAACTAGAACTTCTAAAGTAAAACCTTTTCGACGAAGTGTGAAATCCACGAAAAATGTATTATTATTTATGAATGATTGATTGACACCAATGCCAAATGTTAGTCATTTTGGCATTACGAAGATCCAAGAAAATCATATTTCATAATGCTTTGTGACTTCAAGATTACAAAGAATTTTTTCAGGGTGTACCAATTTTTTTAATAATGGTAATATCTACCTATTGCCACTGTTGCCAGAAAGTCTGTTGTTGGAAAAAACCTGGGTGGGAAATAGGAAATAGCTATTGTGTACATATAACACAAAGATTCCAGAGTCGCCGCTGAAACTGTCACGTTCCCTGACTTTTAGAATATCCAATACGTTCATACCACAAAAAGATGTTAGGAAATACGACCAGAAAGGTGGTATAATTGAGTAGTATTTTTCTGCAGAAGGCAGAAAACCAATTTTGTTTTGAAGACGATAGGGACTCTGAGACATGTTATTGTATTACATCTTAGATTCAATTGTAAAAGCAACATAAATATAGATCTTACAACAACTACATAATCATTGCAACATAAAGTGATGTTTAAAAATGACATTCAAAACATCAAGTGCATTAATAAAAAACGAAGATGAAACAGAAATTATAGTTCTGCAACTTCTTATTATGATAAATGACTAATGACAGACATTGTAAAAACTAGAACTACCTACTGTACTTATGAAACATGCGATGAAACGTGAGTATGTTGTGATTGTGGTTAACTAGGCAACATGAGGCAATAGATAAAATTTGTCAGACAGATGGTCGTCGCCAAAACAAGAAACATCTTAAAAATACTACTGAAGTTGAATAAAAGCCAAAGGGTTATTTTTGATGCATTTGAAAAACGTATTTTCGTTGGTTTTAAAAGTGAACAATATTGTCGATAATTCGAAACATCGATTGTTATTATTGCTGTGCAAAAAACCAATGTTTTCGTGTTGGCCAAATGATGGTTATGCACGGTACAAGGTTTATTATTCTGTTTTTCAGCGATGTGTGCTTTGAAATTAAATAGGTTTAAAACGTTCTGGGATTTTACAACCTTTGTAAAAAAGCCAGATCGACAATATCCATAATATATCGAGGGCAATAAATGTGTTTTTATTAAATTTTATTACTGACTTGAAGTAAACATTGATAACACGGCCAGTCTGTTGCGTATACAGACAGATTTAGAAATGGATTTTGGATGCGTGTTTTTAAAATGCGTAAAGTGCTTGGTGAATGGGTCTACGTTTGCAAAAAACACGTGTAGGTATTGACAACCGCAACAAATAATCTACTCGGTGTTGCGGTGGGAAAAGATTGTGTGTTCTCGAAAGCTCCCGAGAATTCTCTTTTTAGTATTTTATTCCGAAAAAACAGAGATTAAATAAATGAAAGTTTATCAAAGGTGAGTTTATGTAATAGTCCACACAGGCTGTAAAACACGCCCCTAGTAGGCGAAAACATATTAATTTAAGGAATTTTATGGAAAATTAACACTTTTATTTTAATTTATCAGATTTTTGTTTTCCTTCATATTTTCTTGAAATTTTACTGTTTTTATGAATGGCAATCCTTGGGAGTTGGTTGGTTAAATTGTTATCAGTGTGAATATTATAAAGTTGCATAGTGGGAAGCTGTTTTTTTTATGTAAGGTAAATTCTAGATTCTAGAGAGATCTCGAACACAATCTGTGACGGTGAATATAAGATGCCCGGGCTTTTAAAATAGATGTGAAATATGATTTAATTTGTAAGGTTTCAGACCCAAGTATCACCTTTAACATTGTATCGGTTGACAGTGCGGATAGACAGCCTTAGGTGTATTTAGCACTGGGCACATTACAAGCGTTATTTCCAAATTAGAAACAGGAGTAATACGGCGTCAAATTCTAAAATCAACAAAAACACAATTATGAAAGAAAAACAGTAGCTTTTAATCGACTTAAATAACTCGATGTGATGTAATTAACAGTCCCCACACTAGCAACCAAATTATTGTAAGAAATAAACCGAATACTAATATTTAGTCGAAGATCTAAGCTCTATTATAATAAAATTGAAAATGCATCCCTCCTATTTGTGCCCAAATATAAATACACGTTTCTAACGATTTCCATGTTTTATTTTCGCTAAAATATCTTATATTGAACACCTAATTCGGCTCTCCACTATAAATTAGAAAATAAAACATGGAATTCGATAGAAACTTGTATTCATGTTACGGTGGTAGAGCTGCGTTCTCGATTTTATTGCGGTTTATTGACAAGATTTTCGATGCAATTTTAGAATACGTAATATTTACTTTTTTTAAATTTGTTCACTTGTGTGAACGGCTGCTGAGCAAAAGGAGACCTTAAAATATAATTCTATTGCGTAGGTTGGCTTAACAATAGTTTTTAATTGATTTTTTTCAATTCGTAATGTTCAATTGAAAATTTTATTAATAACCCACGAAGTACGAGACTGTTACGTAGGTTGGTTTTAATTAAATTAGAATGGCCAGTGGTATTTTCTTTCATGTAATGTTTTTGCGCCCGTGACGCATGTAAAATATAATAATCTTTTATTTTTAACCTATAAATGACGTCAATATCAAACGTTATTCGTTCGATGGTGCATAATTACGGAATCTAACTACTAAAACAAAAAAATGTGAATAAGCAGAGGTTGCATTGAGATCGGCATGAATTTGCAAAAAAATCTTCAATTTGGGTTTACGACTTGTGTGGGAAAGGTTAAAAACTTTACTGTGTGGTTCAAATTCTAAAATACTGAAATACGGTTTATGAATCAATACTGAACAGTACGAAGTTAGGCATACATATTATAGTAGGCGCATCGGTTATACAGAGTGATAAAGGATGTACATGACTTACTTTAACCAGTAATTCCTGACATTATTTGTATTAAAAACTGTATATGAAATTTTAGTCTTCTGTTACTTTTTTGATTTAATTTTTTTCTATAACGAATAAAGATGTTGTGATTCGGATGAATAAAGAAAAATAAATTATAAAAATAATAAAAATCCGTAAACTTCAATAGCTAGGACATTGTACGAGATCTTGCATCTCATAATGCAGCGAAAGATTGCCGGAAGACGGGGCCCTGGAAGAAGGAGAACGTCATGGCTGAAAAACCTTTGACAGTGATTTGGCCAGTCTACTGTAGAGCTGTTCCGGGCCGCAGTAAACAAAGTTCGCATAGCCAACATGATTTCAACGTCCGTTGAACGGACAGTGCACGAGAAGAAGAACTTTTTAAAATGCGCCATTTTTAATTTGCCGCCAAAACGGCATGTTCGTTTTTATACGTGAATTTGGCAGCGTTGACGTCACGTCGGGCAACGTTGGTAACAGCCGCCTTATCAGTCAGTGGCGGTTTCTATGTCATAAGGACATTGTAGACATTTGAAACCGTTTTGGAATGTGCGGTTTTTTAAATCAATAATTAAAACTACACATTTTTAGTACAATCACAATTAGAAAAATAAACTTCAAATCTTCCACGTATATTGAACGGTGATCAAAGTTTGTGAAAATACACCATTAGCTTGTGCAGGCTGTACGGAAAATCCAATGTTTGTGATGAAACCTACTATCGCTACTATCGCTACTATCCTATTCTCTCGAGTTTCAAACACAAATTAGTTTTATGCAAAATACGAAACAAATAATTTGACGACTGTTCCTATTTTACGACAGTTATTTTAATTTGGCTCACAATTCATTGTTCGTGATGAAATTGACATTGCTAAAACTCGTAGCTTAAACCGCGAGGGAATTCAGAAAGGATGTCTGGATACACAATTCCTGCTTCATTCAAAATCATACACAATCTGCTGTTATACCGAATCTTAGAATGACCTGCCTCAGTGTTTTATTTGACCTAGAAATTCCGCACAACGCAAAAAAAGTTTATGACGCCAGATATAACTCTCCATAAGATTAGGCTCTCGACTAGTAATCCGGAGGTCGCGGTAAATTTTATTTGTTGATTTGTGTTATTTCCACGGACGTACAAAATTCATATGTCTATGGTTATTTCGCAATTGTGAGGTGTTTTGATGAGTGGAGGATACAGCATCGTCCTGGCGTTAGTCCACCGCGCACCGTTCAGAATTGAAACGTTGCTTAAAATTTGTACGATTAAATTAAATTAAAATACGAGAATTTTGTTCCTTAGAACGGGCAATCTTCATAGCTAGGTACTAATATTGACCCGATAAATCATAATAACACTTGTACACGTTTCTAAATGTTATCAATTGTTACGCAATATCATTACTAAGTTATTTTAGCTTTATAATTGTATCTAATTTAATGTAATAAATAAAAAAAGGCTTTATCGGTGTTCGGTGACTAGATCTGAATAGTCAGGAACTTCGTCATCTTCCTCTTCCCATCTCCTCTCCCTACGTACCACCTGCAGCCTCACAACGTACCGACCCTTTGGAATAACAAGGTTCCTTCTGTCGCGGTAACGTCGTGTGTTAATGGGATCTAAAGTAAGCTAATTTAGAGTTGATTATCGCATGACGTTACCGCGATAGATGGAACCTTCTTATTTCAAAGGGTCGATACCCTAATAGGGGAAGCCATTTTCCCTAGGCTACAGGCAGTTAGGAACAGTTGGGACCCTTGTGCCAAAAAAGAGAATTTCATGTTTTTCTATTCAAACAGATTTCAGTTTGTTGGGAATTATGATGTTAGAGTGAATAATTAATTGAGACCTAACTGGTATACGTTATTTGCATCGTTATTTCGCATCTTAAGATGAAGCCATACTAAATAATGCAAAATCATACAACATCGTATGTTTTAGTTTTGAAAATTTGACCGCTTAGAAGTATTATAGATGCTTCAATTAAATACTGCGTGTAGAACATACTTTGGCCCTTAAAAATTTCGGTCATTTTTTTAATAAGTCGTTTAATAAGCTTAGAAAAAAATAAAGTATTAGGCCTATAAAAAACATTTATAACTGAAAACTCTCTTACTTATAAACACTTTTTCGGATATGGTTTTTTGCATAATGTGGCAAATTCAGTTTCTTATATAATTATCGCGAAAAAAAATGATATTTACGCCCGAACCTCACAAAATAAAATATAATATGCATTTTCGCGTTGGTATTTTTGACATCACGGCGACAATACGGCAGTCGACGAATTTGTTATATCAAAGTGAACCTTATACCGTCCACCGAAGAACGACTGGCAGCCGCCCCCTTGTCTTCCGTCATTACTCCTCCGAACGGAGCGGAGAGCAGTCGTGTTATGCTCCGCGCCGCTTATTTTCGTGAAATCAATGTAAAAATTCCGTTTTATTGCAATAAACAATGCATAAAAAAGGAATTAATGTTTTTTACAGGCCTTTACGAAATCAACATGTAAAAAAAAAACTCAAATATCTTTTCCAACCTTTCCAAAAGCTTTTTCTCAAGTATTTTTAAACTCCTCCCTTAAAAGGGCGTGAATTCCGATTTCGATTTTTTCCTGTGCTAGTGGATCGCCTTAATCAATATTTTAACTCTTGCTGAAGCAAAGGAAATTTTTGTGATTCGCTCCCCGAAGGAATGCGAAGTTCATCATCAAAACCTTGTCTTGGCACTCCACTAAGACTAAATAGCAGAGAAAGAAACTGGTCGCCTGGCAACCGCAAATTAAGTACAAGATCAGTTAAGATGATGTATGTTTGTCATTGAAACTTAGTGTTTCGGAAAATCTAGCTTGTCTTATGTAAGATTATGTTTGTACGTATTTATATAATATAAACAGAAGAATTGGATTGTATCCAAGATTACGTACAATGTTTATTATTAAATTCAGTCAGTTTTCAGGTCCGGTTTCAGCGTTAAGAATTTTCCTAGTACAAGAGGATTAATAGAAAATTTTTAAGAAATAAATATATTTAAAAAATCCATTACAATTCTAGACTATATTACTTTCGACTATAGAGTGAGTAATCTGATATTTCTTTAAAGATTTTTTGAAAATTAATATATCTCATCCTAAAGTTTTTTTTCCAAAAACTTGTATATAGTTATTATCTAAATATCTGCTTCTGCAACATTCAATGAACGCAAAGCAAAATTAATTTAAGATGAATTAGCTTGGAAATATGTTGCTATTTGCTAGTTAAAATTCGAATTGCTATAACATATTAAAACTTTTTAAAAAGAAAACCTATTGGAATTCTAAGATTTTAAATTAGTACTTTCCACAACAGTTATTGCTATTTCTGGAATAATTTAATGAGTAAAACCTCAAATTGTAATATTTAATCATTGTAAACAATATTAGTGACTCTCAATCGAAAATCTTAAAAAGAAAAAAACAGATAAACATAAGGTTACACCTGGGAATTGAACCCAAGAGCCTTGCCGTAGCTCTACTCTACCACTGAGCTAAATCAACCCTTCGGTCAAATTTAACTGTATCATATTTCGAAAGAACTACCAACACTAACTTCATTTTCTTAACGCATATTTTTACTGGCTATTTTCTTTATCTATGATTGCAAGATTAGCGTCTTTGATAAAAACATATATCCATTTTTATTTAATGTGCGACATCTATTGACTTTTTCTGAAGTCTAGGATGATTTTTTTTTTGTAATAATGAAAGCAGTAAATAAAAGCATGTGTTAGGAAAATGAAGATAATATTGTTTGAATGGAGGTCGAAGTAGCTGAACGGCAGAGCAGCGTCCCGGCAAGGACAAGTTCCTGGGTTGAATTCCTAGATGCGACCGTATCTTTTTCTGATTTTACTGTTTAAAATATTCGATTGAGAGTCGCTATTATGCTTTTCAATGATTTTATATAACAATTGTTGCACTGAACACTATAAATTTTAAATCACTCATTTCCATAGTAAAACCTCATCGATATCTAAAAGGCTGTCGAACCGATTTCCAATTTATTTTGTTTGTTTTAAAAAAATGTATCAACGTATGAAAATATTACGCTAGTTGCCTCCAGATGTACCGCACAACGCACTTGAGCCGTTACCAACAAGCAAACAAGACAATCGTCGCTTACATTATCTCGTAACACGGCGTATCTCATTTTACACATGTTTTCAGGCAGAACAAAAACCGTTTGGTTTATTATAAAATAGCACATTTTTGAAAAAAAGGGTCATTAATATTTGAACCCTTCCCGGAATAATGTCGTATCCAACAAAACTATCAATGTTGAGTTATTGATGGAAAAATGTTGGGCATATTAATATCTACGCATCTCTTAAGGTAAGGATTATGGTAACATATAACGACCGAATTCTACACTATAAACTACACTCTCTGACAGGAAGACGGAAACTTTCCGATGTATTGCTTCTGCACAAAATTATACATGCATCAGTTGATACACCAAAAATTTTATCCCAAATTAACATCAACACACCATCAAGAAATTCAACAAGGAGGTTGCAAGATATTTTCTATATATCTACCTACCACACAAATACAGGATATTTCTCCCCTTTACCACGAACATTAAGACATTATAAAACTATACACTGCTCTAATAATGAAATTGACATTTTTAATAACCCATTCAAAAACTTCAAAAAACATATTTTACCATCAATCGTATAAAGCTGATATTGTGATGAAGCCCTTTATTCAAAGACGTGAAATATTGTACCTACTAAATCCAGGTGCCAATAATAAATTGTTGGTGATTCTTTTGTATTCTACATTTAACTATTATTGTTTGTCATTCAGTTTTGCATATTTAAGAGTAACTATTTATTTTTAATACTATTTTTGTTGTAATTTCTGTAATTTAAATCATCCATGTATGTAATTTTTTGGGCATAATTGCCTGTTTTATGTACTTAAATAAAAAAAAATAAAAAAATAAAATAAATAACATGGGAACACCTCAGCACAGGTTCGCCTAATGAGGTGTTCACAAAATACTACTAGGTACTTACGTACTTACCTATATACAGTTACTGATCGGTAATTTTTTTTTCCTTATTAACTTAATATCTATGTATACCAATGTAATTATCTGTAATATGAATGTATGTTGAAGAATAGAAATAAATAAATAAATAAAAAAATGAAATTTTTTTAGGCCTGTGGCAGCCTTTTGATGTTTGGTTTGTGGAAGAATGTTGTATTATGCCATTTATAAAAATCACGGCGCATGGTTTAATTTATGGGAATAAATGGAGAAAACGAACGTCTTATGGCTTCAACTAGAAAGTCTTCAAAGCCAAGAAGCTGAAGAATGCAGGAAAGAAGAATTTGTCCAGGAAAAATATAATAATTAAGCCTGCTTTTTAGCCGTTGAATCAGTTTTGTGGAATGATGTTGATCTCAAGACAATATCTAGAACGTAAATGGTTTCATTTATTCATATCGTTTTTTTTTTCTTTTTAAGCTCAAATACACCCAATGACAGGTGTACATACATTTATGTTAGGAGGCAATGTTGTTTTCTGTAAGGTACGAAGAGTAAAAAAAAATTTTTTGTGGAATAACGTTGGATGTGAAATTGTTTATATATCTACCTACAACATTATTCCACAAATTCAGCGTAATAAACTCTTATTTAATTGCCTTTCTAGACGACTTTTCAATTAAAACTCTTAAGAATTGTATATTTTATGTATTTTAAATATAAAATGTAATGAAGAATAACTGGTTTTTCAACATTCTTCCGGGCAAGGGCTCATTTAGGGATCGGTTATTTGGAAAAGTATTTTTTTTTTCATAAAAAACACACATAATTTTTAAAAAAATCGCGGTGTAGTATACAAAAATGATGAGAAATATAAGATATGCGTTATTCTTATGCGAGAAATATATAATATTTTATTTAACTTTCTTCAAATAATAAAACATAAATAGCATTAAAAAATTATAATGATTTTATTTTTATTACTAAATTAATAAAAGGAGCGGTGATTGGTCAAAACATTTGTTTGTCGATTCAAACTATGGCACATGCGCAGTGTTAAAAGAAATTCTTTTTTTTCGTATTTTTTTAGATAAGCGGTGTAACGAGTATAATAGCGACGTAATGAATAGGTACTTGAGCAAAGATGGGAAGGCCCGAATAGAAGATCAACTATTATAGAACATTATTATAGAATACACTATTATATTCACAATTGATTTCATATACTTTATTTTGCCCTTGAGACTGCTTAATTATTTATTTTCTAGTTGGGAGCGGTTCACGTGCCTTATCTGTCTGGAGGTAACTACTGGCAAACAAAAATAAGGTATGATTTGAGATTTTTACGACCAAAAGTATTATCGTTTTGGGTTATTATGCCAGGTTTAGCTTATTCCTTATTTAATCAACGTTTTTTCAGGCGGAGTTACAGTTTCCATCATCAGGACAGATGTGTAGATTATAGAATGTGGTGAAGTGTGTGTTTATAGTTCCATGACAATTCAGAATCACGCAATTACAACACCCCTTTTATAAGTCATTAAAATTTAAAAAAATAATTAAAATATACTGTAACCTAACATAATTTTTTTTATATATATTTTTTTAATATATTAGCTCCCCACAGGAGGCCCCGAGGAAAATAATTCCCCTCAGAGCCTATTTATTTATTCAACGCCCAGAGGGCTTTTACAGTAGTACAATTTGTTTATGACAGATGATTTTTAAACAGATAGAGAAATGATAAGAATAAAATTAGATAAAAATGCACACAAGTCTCAAAAATACAAAAATATTTCATCATCTTTGGGGATGCTGTATAGAGGGTCTTTTTAGGAAAGAGAGGAAGTTCTGGGAAGGAAAGGGGTATTGGGGGTGGATAGGAATCTAGATGTCAGTGTGTCCAGGAGTGACGGATGTATGAAACCATCCCTCTTACTGAGGTGCTAGGCGATGTTTGGGAAGAGTATGGCTGGATGAGTCATAGGGACTCCCTCAACTACACACTTCCGATCCGGCCTGCCATGCAATTTGTGGTCAGACACATTCGCCGCCAAGACCCGGACAAACCTTACCCCATGAACCCGGGCACCCCTCCTAAGTCACCAAACGTGGCGAACCACTATGGCAGAGGTGTTGGTTATCCAATAAATGGTTCCCGGGGCGGCGATACCCATACCCGCCTCCCAAATTGTAATGTAACCTATTTAACCAATTTTTATGTATGTAAAACGTGTTACCGCGATGCGCGCGCAATTCCTCATAGGGCCAGTATTTCAGTATAAATTTTAGTGAAATTATTGTGATTTTCAGCGTTTTGTTTCGGTGTAAACGTCAAGTACCTACAGGATAACAAAAAGAAATGGAAATCGGTTGAAATTTACTTTCTTCGGCTCTTTTCCCTTCAGACGCTTCTCATATGAAAAGGGCTGAATAAAAATGTCCTCGAAGTCATAAAAGTTCCGATCTAAACAGTTTGTGGGGTTTTAGTTCATATTCTAAATTAGTTCCTGCATTCTCAGGCCGATCGCCCAAAATCTCCTCACACATGCTTGAAATGACACACTTAAACGACAAATTGATAAATGGTGGCCATCATTCTTCTCCTAAAGATCACTAACATCCGAGCTTTAAGCTAATGAAAATGCGGTTGCAATTTTGCACTTGCGCTGGCCATTTTTGGACATGGTCGAAATGTGACGTCTGTCTGTGGGAAAATAGATTGAGTGCACTCATTAAATCCATTCATTAATCATTAATGGAGGTTATTCTTGATGGTCGATTAAAGTGCTTTTAAATCACTACTTAACAAGTACATAGGTAGGTACTTAATAATTATAAAGTATCGGGTAAGAATCGTATTTGACTAAGTATTCTATTTCACCGTCTCTGGGCGAACTGCAGATTAGTGCTAATCGCCGAGTAGCGTGTAATATCAATTTCACTACTGCTGAGCAACGCTAGCCGTTAAGGTGCCGTATCCCCGCTCAAAAAGAAGAAGATGGAGAGATATGAAATTACGAATGTTGGAGAGAGAGAGCACTAATATGTAAAACGGTAAAATTGAAGCGAAAATTGTGAAAATATTTAATAAAACACGATTCATTTAAAATAGAAAAAAAATCTCTTGTGAGGTGTCTAAAACAGCATTTAAAAAAACATGAATTTTTCATACATATTACTTATATCAAAAATAACTGAATCAGATGTGAAAATAATAATTTTCGGAACATACTTTGCGATTTTTTTCTATCGAGGGAATTTCATATAATTTGCATTTCGGCGTAGGGAATGTATAGATATTATCTTCAAAAATAAGATATATTTTTTTAAGAGCTTAAAAACTTTAAATGTTTAAGGGCGTAAAAATAAAAATAAATCGGTAGAAATTCGGGTAGCGGCGGCTTAAGTAAATGCCTGTTTTAACAGCCATGAGCCATGACTAATGTTTTTTGACGAATAGTTACAATTTTTTTTTTCTTTAAACATTCTATTCGAGTTCTGTTATTACTTCATCATGGGTTGATTGTCTAGAGTACTTGGATAATAACAGAACTTGAATAGGACTTTCACGGAACATGAATTTTAACTTTGAATTTTGGTTCATTATTAAATTCATAAGCATTATATAGATTTATTGAGAATTTATTAAGATTTATGACGGGTTGTTTCACAGAATTTGAACAATACTTCAAATAATATTAAAGTTATCTGAAAGTGCTATTCTGTTATTATCCAAGCACTGTGATACGACTTATGGTGTATAACTTGAGCAGAGATAAACTACTCCAGAAATATTCTCATCATAGAATCCCGTCTGACTTCAGAATCGAACATCGAAGATACTGGAGAAAGTCACTGGCTCCCAATCTCAGATCCGATGGACCAATAAACGATTTTATAACTAAAAGATTTTATTTTATCATATTTCTTTGAATTCTTATTATTATCTAATGATACTACTTCTTCTAATTTTATTTTTATCTTTCTAAATTCAATTTACTATATCATTGTTTCTTTCCTGTGTTTCTTTGTTTTCGTATTTATTTTTATTTTTAATCTATTATTTTTTTTTTTAGTCTTGACTCGTTGCATCTTAACTCTTATTTATAAATACCTATGTTTTCAATATATGATGTACTTATACTCTGTATGGGAAGTGTGGATGGCACTCTCACCACATCCTGGAATAAAGACCTTATTATTAACTTTGGTTTTGATCCATTATTCAATTTCTGTGTAACAACCCGTCCTTCTTAAAATGGAATCTTATCTAATATCTAGATTTATTATTTGGTTTTCCCGGAAAATCGATCTATTTCTATCCATTGAACAATCGAAAAATACGGAACACATATTTCCTACCTACCTTATCTCATTTTTTTACAGTTAAGGTAATATTTCAAAGCACACGATGAAAATGAATGCTACCTGAAAATATGTAGTTGTTTTGGCCTAGAAATATCAGACAGAAGTAGTTATGCAAATTTAATGACGCAAGAGCTAACCGTTCGATAGTTTTTGCTACTATGAAATCGGCAAAAAAACGGATCAGATGACTTTCAGACATCTTTCGATTTTATTTTGACGTAGGTGTCCATTGTTGAAATATTGTGACGTTACCACTATTCTGATTATTATCTTAATAATTATTTTATTTTAAAAAAAGGCATGCAAGGTGAATTAATTCGTAATAAAATATATGTTTGATACGAAAAAATCATGTGTTATCGCCTAATCCTACCTCTACTGACGTCAAAGTAGAAGTTTAAGATTTTACTCCATGTTTTTCCGTCAGTGAATTTCTTAGAAATTAACAAAGAATTTCAGGCTTACCGCAGTAAAAAATAGGTGTAGTTAGTAAATACGTATTCAAATATCCCTTAAGATGAAGCCATACTAAATAATGCAAAATCATACAGAATCGCGTGTTTTTGTTTTGAAAATTTTATCGCTGAGAAGTATTATAGATGCTCCAATTAAATACTGCGTATAGAACATATCTTAACTCTTAAAAATATCGGTAATTTTTTTTATCAGTCTTTTAATAAGCGTAGAAAAAAATAAAGTATAAGGTCTATAAAAAAAACTCCAAACTCTAAAAACTCAAGTCCAAACCCTCCTATTTACAAGCCCCTTTTCAGATATGGTTTTATTTAGGGAATGCAATCCCGGTATACCGGGATCCAGAAATACCGAGATCCCGCAGACATTTTGCGGGACTAATCTCGTTCGAAAATTTTGCGGTATCCCGCTGGACTGGCGGGATTACAGAGAAGCGTAGTTCATACGTGTTACTTGTCTAGAGTACACGGATAACAACGCAGTGGCCACTGCTCCTGCTGACGCTGATGATCCTTACGATGACGATGACGACACTCCTCTCGCTAATCTGGAGACATTCGCAGCAGCAGCAGCAGTACCAATGTCACTTCAAGACGAACTCGAACTTACTTTGATTAGTATGAATAGTTCAAGATCAACAGCCCAACAACATAGATCTGGCAATATGAGCAATCTTGAGGTTTTGATAAAAAAAAAATGAATTACTTCGAGTCCGGTGGATTAAGGCACATACCTTCAATTCACTTACAATGCGCTAATGACTATTGTGCCAACCGGCGTGGAAGCTGAACGAGATTTTTCAGCCGCTGGCTACCTTGTGTCCAATATCAGAAGCCGTTTATCAGTCGACACAATTAATACTTTAAGTTTTTTACGAAGCTATTTCCAAAAGAATGTTCAAACTTATGATGCTTATTGTACAAGAATATTGGTTATCGTGTGAACATTATTATTTAAAATTAAGTTGTTATGTAAAATTATGTTTTATCTTATTCTTTGCCAATTTATGTCTTAAACTTTCTAACTAAAGGTGTATTAAAAAAACCATTTAAAATGTCCCAAAGAACTTGTTTGATTAGGTATAAATTTAAAACTCTGAAAACAAGGTTGGTAGATCGAGGTATTAGGTCTTTATTATACGATTGATTAGATATCTTAGTTCACCCTGCTGGATCCAGCGTGACTAAGATTGATCAGTCGCGCAAATACCTGGATTGACATGGTCTTGCGGGATTGCATTCCCTAGTTTTATTGTTTAATGTGGCAAATTCAGTTTCTTTTATAATAATCGCAATAAAAATTGATATTTACTCCCAAACTTCAAAAAATGAAAAAAAAAAAAATTGGCGATGTTTTTTCCCAGTGCATTAAGAGAGGCTTTACCCAACTGCGAATATAATCCCTACGCCATCTGCAGAAGGACCCAGAGCGCGTAGTATAATCACAGTTAGTTGCCGCCCGGATTTCTCTGTTTTCCGCGTCGCTTCGTTCTGTAAAATTGTACTTGCGAACCGTTGTTGGCTACTGATTATGGTTTTTATTGGTCAACGCCGTAAAGTCCTTAACTCTCCCCGAT
This sequence comes from Limnephilus lunatus, assembly GCA_917563855.2. NCBI lineage: Eukaryota > Metazoa > Arthropoda > Insecta > Trichoptera > Limnephilidae > Limnephilus > Limnephilus lunatus. The sequence goes on along the minus strand of OU830602.1, from coordinate 9,007,740 downwards.
TCCGAATGGGTCCAGTACTAGGGGATCGCCTTAACGCATTCGTGGGAATAACACGGCAGGTGTGAAGATTGTCGCTTTAGTCAATAGTTAGTTCAGCATAAAAGCACCGTTGGCGCTGGTTTAGTTGGATATACATAAAATTACAAAATGGATTAAGATGAAGCCATACTAAATAATGCAAAATCATACAAAATCGTATGTTTTAGTTTTGAAAATTTGACCGCTTAGAAGTATTATAGATGCTTCAATTAAATACTGCGTGTAGAACATACTTTGGCCCTTAAAAATATCGGTCATTTTTTTAATAAGTCGTTTAATAAGCTTAGAAAAAAATAAAGTATTAGGCCTATAAAAAACATTTATAACTGAAAACTCTCTTACTTATAAACACTTTTTCGGATATGGTTTTATTGCATAATGTGGCAAATTCAGTTTCTTATATAATTATCGCGAAAAAAAATGATATTTACGCCCGAACCTCACAAAATAAAATATAATATGCATTTTCGCGTTGGTATTTTTGACATCACGGCGACAATACGGCAGTCGACGAATTTGTTATATCAAAGTGAACCTTATACCGTCCACCGAAGAACGACTGGCAGCCGCCCCCCTGTCTTCCGTCATTACTCCTCCGAACGGAGCGGAGAGCAGTCGTGTTATGCTCCGCGCCGCTTATTTTCGTGAAATCAATTTAAAAATTCCGTTTTATTGCAATAAACAATGCATAAAAAAGGAATTAATGTTTTTTACAGGCCTTTACGAAAACAACATGTAAAAAAAAAATCTCAAATATCTTTTCCAACCTTTCCAAAAGCTTTTTCTCAAGTATTTTTAAACTCCTCCCATAAAAGGGCGTGAATTCCGATTTCGATTTTTTCCTGTGCTAGTGGATCGCCTTAAAGAAGAAAAAAAGAAAATTTTACCAAAATTTCATAACATAAAATAATAAAACATAACGTTATATATATTAATACTTTTTCGATTTTATGTCCAGGTTAAATCTTCCCCACAGGAAAAACTAAACCCTTCCACACACTTTTCCACAAATTATCATTTAGTCAATCCACGCTATGTAAGTGCACTATATAAGTATAATAAATACAAAGCAATACAAGAACAACATGTCAATCAGAGACCAATGGGAAAATAATTCACCGACTCCAGATATTTTAATATCAGAAGGTTCGGCTCGGTAGAACTCCTAACTTTTTTTTAAAATTATTTATTAACCAAGATAATATAAGCACAAAAATACATTTTTTTACAGTTTGAAGTACCTACAATTTATGTTAGTATTAATTTTTTTGGTATATACCACCTCACTAGGCTGAGCCTGTTCCGAGGTGGCAGGAATTTAATGAAATTTTGATTACTTTATATTGTAGGATAAAATTAAATAAAAAATTTAATTTGCATTTGAAAAGATAAATTGAATGAAGGGAAAATAAAAAGAAAAGAAAAAGAGAAGTGATGAGAAATATAACAAATAAGAAATATTAAAATATAAAATAATTATTTAAGAATAATAAGAAATACAAAAAAATAAAAATAAAAATTATTATTTGATAGGAAAAGAGAAAGATATAGGCGTTTAGTTGGTTGTTATTTTGTATAAGTTATCTGCCCGCAGTATACAATGCCTTTGTTGAATATCCACGTATAAATGTTGGTTTTTAGATTAACATTTTTTGTCATATGAATATCTTTAATATCTGTTTCAATTAAATTTAAAAATTTTGGAGCCAAACTATGGTAATGTCTTTGTCCATAGGTAGTATTTGTCTTTGGAGTCATGTGTTGGTATCTGTGTCTTGTGTCGTAATTATGTTGTGCAGTATGATGGTTTAGTTTATCTTTTTGGTAATGTATAGATATAATTTTGATGTACAGTTGTTGTATGTTCAATACAGCAAAGTCCTTAAATAACTGTATTGTCGAAAATCTATAAGGTTTTTTTGTAATAACTTTAATCAAAGCTTTTTGTACTTTGTCGAGAGGGTCCATATTAGTTTTAGCAGCACCACCAACTGGACGGATAAATCCTACTGATCCCTCAATATAACTATTAAAAAAATCTTTCGTAATCCTACATGTATTTAAAACGACTGATTTTTGGATTTTTTTTAAATAATTTTTTGACAAATCTAATAAGCCTAAATTTTGAATGAGAGAGCTAGGTATAATGCCAGTAGCCGAAATAAAAAAGGGTAATATTTTTATATTCTTAGAATGCCAAATTCTTTTAATCTCATTTCCTAAATCTGCATATTGTCTTATTTTTTCAGAAACAATTTTTTGAATATTACAGGAATTTAGAATAGTCGCTATCAATGATATAAGTTATTTTTTTAAATTTTGTCATGTAAAACTATATCGGGTCCATTATGACTAATTGTTCTGTCTGTTAGTACGGTTTTATAAATATATATATTATAAAATTCATTTTCTAAAAATGAATTTGGATCGTATTCACATTTTTTAAATTTATTATGTATATATTTGTGGGCTTAGAATTAATTAGGTGCTCAGGTACCTACTGGTCGGCTGTTGCTCCAGATTCAAATATTAGAATATTATATTAGTTTTGTTTTTCTCTAGTGTTTTTAGAGCCAGGAAAAATCATGTGGTCAGTTGACAGTTTTCACAATGTAATAAAAAATCTAAAACTCTTTCAGTTTCATTTTTTATATTCATCACCTTATACCTACATATTTTAATTTTTTTTTAAATGGAGGCCTTATCTCGGGTAAGTCACCCAGTGAAGCCAACATTACTGGAGTGCTATCGAAATGTAAAATATTGTATCAAAATAAATAAATATCATGCCAACCATTATTTGTATCCAGTGGCGAAATTTTTTTTACAAAAGTTTAATAATAAATGTCACTAATTTGTATTATTTATACTACTTCAAAACATGAGTTAACCTCACTTTTCAACATTTTGGCAAAGAAAATAGCAAAAAAAAAATTCTGTCGTAAGTCGCTAATTTCTTATCTTATTCTGTTAAAAGTATGCATAGATAACTGTATACGTTCGTAGAAAACCAATCTGAAATAGTTTGCGGTTATAAATGTACCAAGTCTTCGTTTTTCTCAATTAATTTTGCATTTGTATTTCTAAATTCCAACTATGACCTTTTCAACCTTTTTTTAAATGTCTTTTAGTTCAAAACAATATCTTTTAAACCGCATTATATGTATAGCGGTCATGTTATCCAACAACACCAGCGCCATCTGCACAAGCTTTCCAAATTACTTGCCGTTATATTAGTTTTTCTTCGAAAGAAAGAAAGTAATTCCGAATGAAAGACCGTTTGATAAATAATTTCAGCCGAAGTAAGGATAAATTGACTTTAGTTCAGGCACCCAAACACGTCCTCAACACACTTAATTATAACTGTGTGTTGCTGATTTATTGAGGAACTTATTGCCTAACCTGTGGTGGGAGATTTCGCTTGCGATGAGACAATTAAAAGGCGTGACGTTCTTGTGATGCGCGGCCTGTCGGTAGTCTGTATGACTAACCGCCCCGGAATCTCATTCGCAAATTCTATTTTCACGTGCGTTTCGCGAGACCAGAAAATACACATATAATATTTATTTCCGAGTTCAAGGTGTTGCGGACGAAGTATTTACAACGAGAATAAAAGGAACCTAGAGGAAATTCGTCATGACGCCTACAAGTGGTACCTATTGCTGAATTTATTTACTCGAACTGACCCATTCAGTTTGAATGGGTATATAACACATAACTTCAGCAAGAATTTCTTAATATTATCAATTGGAATCAAACATAGCTAACATGAATCATTCATTAACCTTTAGCAGTGTACCCTCTTCCAAAAGAAGAAGATCGAGAGATGTGTAAATAGTGTAAATACGAATGTTACGGAGAGCGCGCTAATATTAAAAACAATGATATTCAGGAGAAAATTGTGAAAATGTTTAATAAAACACGATTCGTTTAAAATAGAGCCAAAATATGATAGGGATTGTCTAATATAGCATTTAAAGAAACGCCAATTTTTTCATACACATAACTTGTAAAATAACTGAAAAAAACGTGTTTATAATAATTTTCGGAGCATACTTTGCGATTTTTTTCTATCGAGGGAATTTGATATAATTGCCGTTTCGGCGTGAGGAACGTCTAGATATTATCTTTAAGAATAACATATATTTTTAAGAGCTTTAAAACTTTCAGTATTTAAGGAAAATATGTAATAAATTAGTAGAAATGCGGGAAGCCGGGCCTTAAGAGGAAACCCGGTCGCCGAGAAATTTGAATTTGGTATTTTACAAAACTTTTGCTGTCACTGTACCTCTTACTTTCCCGAATACTGTGCTAAAGAGACAACTGCACGTCAGGCTGATAATACCCCAATAAAATCATCAAAATCAAGTTTTAGTATTCCCCATTTTTCTCCTCCGAAATTGGACCTATTTTTTTTTTTTCTAACTGTATAAGGAGAAAATACTATATATCTGTATGTTTTGATTTTTTTAAAATACATTGTCTGGTTTGCTTACTGAACGCCTGTTAATGGCGTTCAAACCAGGTAAATTTTCACGATTTTTGGAGGGTCCTAACTCTTGTAAGAAGTAACTTATCAAAAAAACCAAAAATTGGCAAGCGGACCACCTCCATATTCTATTCAAAAATATTTGCAGTAGTGTCAAAATCGTGAGAGGAAATTGGGGAATACGTTTGCAAGGACAAAACGCCACCCGGTTTCCTCTTAAGAGGAAGTCACAAGCTGAAAATGTATGTATTTATAGTATGCCTTATATCGTCACGAATCTAGGTATTAGGCATAAAAATCGCTTGGCAAAAGGAGTCAGGTCACGATTTCAAGCGCAAAAGTTTTTTTTTTTAAATTTTGTGTATCATTTTATACGAAAGAAAAAAAGATAATTAACGGAAACTGTCAGAGATAATTTTAGCCATAAAATTGTACCTATATTAAAAAAGTTTTTTCTTATTCGGGTTCACACATTTAAAATTAAAAAATACTTTTTTTTAGTGGTTTAGTTTTTATTTACGTTTATATATTTTTTATAAATTATCAAGTGAGTGCCCGGCATGCGTTGCAATTCAACTCGAAGAAAGAAAGTGTTCCCTCATCCACCTTTCCTCTCGCCTTCCCTCCCTGCCGCCAAACTATATTAAATACACCCGTTTTTTAACTCGCGCGACACCTATAGTAGATTATGTATACAAATTTGATAAAGCCAGAGCTTACAATTATATATTTATATAGAAACCTTCACGGGCATACGCATAACAAATCGCCAAAGTTTCATCGCAATCGTATGACTGGTATAGGAAATGATTTCATAACGCCAGAGCTCACCATTATATAGTATAGAAAGCATTGCGGGCATGCGCACAACAAATCACTAAAGTTTCATTGCAATCGGATGATAGGTATATGAAATAATTTCATAACGCCAGAGCTCACCATTATACATATATAGAAACCATTGCCGGCATGCGCATATTATTTTGTATTGATTTTGTAAACCGATTCGTAGTAAAGATAAATATAGGATTTAACATTAAGTTTCACCTGAAGGCTCCGTTACCGGCCCCAAAAAGAAGAAGATGGAGAGATAAATTACGAATGTTAGAAGAGATTGCTAACATTTACGGCGATAAAATTGATTCGAAAATTGTGAAAATCTTTAATAAAACACAACTCGTTTAAAATAGAGCAAAAATCTCTTGGGGACAGTATTTAAAGAAACACTGTGAATAATTTTTTCATACATATAACTTATAAAATAACGGAAACAGACTTGAAAATAAAAAAAATTGGAGCATACTTTGCGATTTTTTTCTATCGAGGGAATTTCATATAATTTGCGTTTCGGCATGGGAAATGTATAGATATTATCTTTAAAAATAACATATATTTTTTTAAGAGCTTCAAAACTTCAAATGTTTAAGGGAGGTTTGCAAGAAATCGGTAGAAATTCGGATAGCACAATGTACAACCAACATTTTTCCTTATAATGATAGAAGTCGAAAGAATTCAAATATTGTATGGAGAATATTTTTCGTCTTTCGTTTAGAGCAGGGGTCTCCAAACTACGGCCCGCGGGCCGCATCCGGCCCGCCAGTGTCATCAATCCGGCCCGCGACATCTTAGAACCAGTGTCATCAATCAGGCCCACGACAGCTTATGTCTAAAACCTTGCTCAGAAGCGGCGAATTCGCCGAATTCAAGAGCCACACGAAAGCTGGCACGAGTTGCAGCCTCTTGTTCAGCATTGAGTTTCATAAACGAAGATTGCTGCGGTTTTAATCCACGCTTCAAAGCTTCAATTTTTTCTGTCCGCAAACTTCCTGTATATTTTGAGAAATTTTGAAAATGTTTCGTTTCATTATGACGTTTAATATTATATTCTTTGAGAACTGCTATGGTTTCATTGCAAATCAAACAAAGTGATTTCTTACTGGACTAAATTACGAAATATTGAAAGTTCAATTGATCTTGGAATGTTCTGCATTTACGGTCTACTTTTCGCTTCTTTGCCATACTTTCCATAGTAAATCACACCCAAAAAACAAATTCAAACCAAAACACTGTTACATAGATGTCTTTTAAAAACACACAAACACGTTTATTTTCTTTTTATCGAAGGAAGCAAATACTTTGTGGTGTGACATTATATTAAATGAAAAAACATACTTTGTAAAACACCACTTTATTTGAATTAATAATTATTTAACAGCCAACCAGGTTTCGCTTAGCTCAAGCTTCGTCAGGGCTATTATATTAACGTTTATTTTCGCTTGTAAAGCCTCGATGACACACGGCGAGTTTACAAGCTACTATCTGAGAAATTCACTATCTGTTAGCAAACTCGCTCAGTGTTATCGTGTTACTTGCTAACTAGCAGATTGTTGACAATCTACGAAAAAAGTTGGGAGGTCGTCAACTTTACCCGCTACACGCAAACTCGTGATTGGTTTATTTATGTTTCCAATATGGCTGCCAATTAACAGCTGATTTCGACTGTCAACTGTCTGAAGAATTAGTTGACGTTATTTCCGCTACTGGCGCTAGCAGCTACGTGCGAGTCCAGTTTCCTACAAAAATGTCGCGAGCTACTGAGCGAGTAGACAGTTTTGTGTGTCATCATGACAATCTCACTCGCCGATTCACCCGCTTTTAAACTTAGTAGATAGTAGCTTGTAAACTCGCCGTGTGTCATCGAGGCTTAATCACCAGATGTCGTTAAGCGTCGCAGTCGTGACAAAACAATATAACACAATTAGTAATTGAACTAGCGAATTTAGCACACGTGTGCTTGCTCAGAGCGCGTGCTCGGCGAATTGTCTATAAATTATAGATAACTAGCTGACCCGACTAACTTCGTACCGTCTCAGAATCAATAACTGTTGAATTAAACTGAGTTTTTTATTAAGTTAAAAATTACACAATGAGGCAATTACCAAACTGTCCATGTTTTGTTTTTGTCAGTATCAGAGATGGCGTTGTGTACCGATTTATATTTTTTATGATTTTCTTACTTTTCCACTTACTAACGGGAATTTGGGAGGCGGGTACGGGTGCCACCACCCCGGGAACCATTTATTGGATAACCAACACCTCTGCAATAGGTGACCCCAAGTGGTTCGCTACGTTTAGTGATTTAACAGAGGTGCCCGGGTTCATGGGGTGACGTTTGTCCAGGTATTGGCGGTGGATGCGTCTGCCCACCTGCTGCATCGCGGGCCGGATCGAGAGAGAATGGTTGAGGGAGGATTTTTGACCTTTTCAGCCGGACTATCTTGACCCATTGCCTTGCACCGCAGTTGGAGCGATGGATTGGATGGATTCATACGTCCGTCACTCCCAGACATACTGACCCCCAGATTCCTACCCACCCCTCATACCATTTTCCTTCCCAGAACTTCCTATCCTCCCCTTCCTTAAAAATACCCTCCACACAACATCCCCTAAGATGACATAAGTCCTGAGAGAAATCATTTTCCTTAGGGCCTCCTGTGCGTTAAACTACATTTAATTTCAGAGATTTATTATAATTATTGTATTTTTCCTTTGGAAGGGTGCAGACATACGTTCACCGTTTGTCTCATTTTCGGCTATTGATATTTAGTGAGTAAGAAAGAGGGGCAGCATTACGCGATTAAGAACATATGCAAAACAATTAGCGCATTGACATTTGACGTTTTTGAATTTTGGGAATTCACGCACAGTTCAGTATTATAGGTAGGGTAGACTGGGGACGATTGAAACACGTTATGATTGAAACATCTCAATTTACTCGAAAACTATAATACCTAAGAGTGTGATACAATACTCGAAACTCTGTCAGGTCTGTTGGGACGTTTCTACAAAAGCGCAGTAGCCGGCGAGTGACTCAATCGTGCATAGGGGACATTATTGAATTTCGCACTAAAACGCAAATATTTAAGACATTATTGTTTATCTTATAACTCATTTTACTCTCGCAGCTTGACGAAATGTTTCATTGCATTCTCTTCTTTATCTATTTAAGAGTATTTATAATGCATTTGCGTGGCGTTAATGTCTATTTAAAAGACATGTTTTTGACTTTGAAGCAGAAAATGCAGCGTGGGGATGTTTGAAACAACTCGTGTGGGGATGATTGCAACGTTTCAATCATAACCATGTTTCAATCGTCCACACTGAGAGAAAATTTAAAAGTTATAATGAAAAAAGGTCAGAAATTTAAATCATTAAGTATTATTCAAATTCAAATCATTAAGTCTAATGTACTTCTGTGATCTTGAATGGTGAACTTCTGTGATCTTGGTTGATAAAGTCGATCTCATTCGACCACATTCGACGTCACACACCCTCACGTGACATTTTCGTAATAACATATCTTCATTGATTTTCATACATTTATAACTAAAAAAAATAAACGTTAATAGTATACATTGTTTTATCAATTATGTAAGTACAGACAACAGAGAAAAAAAATTATGTTATGAAGAAAGTGTGTTCCCCTTCTCAAGAAACCGAGGTTGCAAACTATGCTAAAAAAAACAACCGACATTTACCTATTTTGGGCTATCTTCAAAAGATTTAAGACAATTGGCATTTGATTTGACCACACAAGGCCATATTCATGGTACACAAATGGGATGGCCGGAATAGAATGGCTCCGAGGATTTTTGTGCGCCATCCAGAATTTATTATCTATAAGATGTGCCCAAGCCACGAGTAGGTATGGCACAAGCAACAAGTTTTAATTGACATAATCTTGATGAATTTTTCAACAATTTAGCGAACGTTATGGATAGTTTTAAATTTGAACCAAAGGACGTCTATAACGTAGATGAGACCGGTGTCACAACTGTTCAAAAACCTAATTGGTTTATAGCCAGGAGAGGAACTCGGCAAGTAGATGCAGTAACGTCGGCCGAACGAGGAACTTTCATAACTGTCTGTAGCGGCAAATGCAATTGGCAACTCAATTTCGCCGATGTTCACATTTCTATGTATCAATTAAGCCATTTCTTAAAAGATAGTCCGATTGGTAGTATCGGTACCACGAACAAATCTGTCTGGATGCAAGAAGAAGATTTTAGCAAATTTCTTATTCATTTTCAAAAATTCACCATTTCGTCCTTAGATCGCAAAGTTCTTTTATAACTTGATAATCATTCATCGCGGTCGAATCCTACGAAATCAAAAAAGAATATTATTTTGTAAAATCAATATTTAGTCTTCAAACCATTCCAAAATGAACAGGCAAAAAAAACTACACCTACAGACTCCGAAGAAGAAACCACAAACAAGATGACTAATGTATAGGAAAAGGTGCACTGGAATCCGAGGACAAAAATATGAAAAAAAATCACCCTTCACATTGATAAAAAAAAGTGCTTCGTAGTCTCCACTCTTGTCTACTTTGGTTTTCTGTATATTTCACTTCTACCGCATGTGAATTGCACATCCAGATTTTTCTTTTCTTTTAATAGATAATATTTACTTGTTTAATAGATTTTAATGCCACTTAACAGATTATTTTTTAAAAAAATTCTTAAATATTGCGATGTTTTGTATAATGATGTCACATCCCAAACCATAAATTCAATAAATTTTTATTTTTTCGACTTCTTAATTGTTGAATTTTACACACAAAAAATGCTCTTAATTCAGAGGTAAATTCTACATTGTTATGATTGAAACAGTGTGATGGTTGAAACAAGCACTTTTGTATGAAAGCAAAAAACTTATTTTTAATACCGTTCTATTCTGCTCCAGGATAATATCGCAGTAAAAGTATGTTGATTATGCCAAATACTCATAATAAGTATAACTAAGAGCACGTAAACATAAATAATAAAAAACATATTTAAAGTTGCTTCATTTCAAGACATTTATGTTTATAATTTTTTAAATACTTGTGATATGTTTAATCACTATTCATGATTTCATTGAGTACTGTTTTAATAATGAAAATGTTAAACATTGATTAAAATTATTCCAATTATTCCATAGATATTTAGAGTGTTTCAATTATCCCCACATACTGTTTCAATCGTCCACACTATGGGGATAATTGAAACAGTTTTCCCCATCGTCTTTAAGTGGTCATTGTAGCTTACCTGTACAAGTTGTGGCCATACAATAAATTTAATTTGATAACTAGATAGATCATAGAACATCTGGTATAAACATCTTTTCCATAAATACATAAGAAATATTACTACGCCTAGTTAAAGTAAAAGTGTTTCAACCATCCCCAGTCTCCCCTACTTATCACAAAATGCCCGCAGCTCTTTCAAATATGAGAATTCGTTCCATACAAAATGTATGGGGAAAAGAATTTTCTTAATAACTATTTTTTTCGTTAATTTTTGTGATGTTTTAATAGTTATTATCCTATTCGGGGAGGAGAAAAATCCAAAAAATTAATGATAATTAAAATCGGCCCGGCCGTTTTCGAGTTATAAATAGTGTAACTAACCCGACTTTGTTTTATATATTAAGATGGCAGGAAAATAAATTGGAAAATTTAAAATTATAGGTTTTGGCCCTTGGGACTCTCTGGATTAATCAGTACGGCCCTCCGGCTTAAAAGTTTGGAGACCCCTGGTTTAGAGAAATCGGATTAGATAAATACAGATAAAAAAATCGAATGTAGTTAACACGCGGTAGAAGGGAAACTTTACCAAAACAATCTCAATCAATTAAGAACCAAGGAGCCTTGAAAAGTGGGGTCATATCAAAGCGGCCAATGAGCGCAGACCTAGCGTCATTTCCGTTTTATATCTCAACCAATAGGATCCTTGATATAGCCCAGTCAATGAACGCATTGAACTGGAACAAATTCGGGGAGAGCTGATTTTTTGCAAGTGAATAGTACTTTCTACAGAGAGTATTTTCCAAAAAGTCCCCACCCCTCCCCCGCTTGCTTCCCCCGCTGCACCCCCCCAAACTTTGAAATTGTAGAGTTCTACAAAATCCATTATATCTCCTAAACTATAACACATATCTGAAAAATAATTACACCTTTATACTTTTAAGAAAGTTGTCTAGAAAAAAGATTTAAAGTTTTTTTTTGTTATCTACTACGGTTTGGCAAATAATAATGAAATTGTCGCCAAAAAAAATTTTTTTTTCGAAAAATTTTGATTTAAGGGTGAATATTTTTTTTGTCTGAGGAATCACGCAAAAATGTTTCAAATAAACTATTTGCCAAATTTAATAGGATTTAAAACGACATATAACATTGTTTACCTTTATCCTTAATACTGGTCAAATTTCGACTCAATCGCGGGAGGCACGGAGTGTAGGCTATGAGGCTTGGCAGTTGAGCCCGGCCCGCAGTGGTGCAGGTGACCGATTTGTGTTTAGGTAGCACTATTTATAGTTTTAAATTAAAACACTGGGTCCTTTTTCATTGGTTTATGATATTAAAACCCTTTTAACATTAAAAAGTATTTGCAATAAAAGAATGTAAAGAATTATATTACAAAAATTATAGGGTAGGTTTTAGGGGACTATTATTATTATTCACTGGGCATCACAGTCGTCTTCAAATATTTCATCAGTATTTTTAGATGTGTTACTGCAGGAGAGTCCATTGCATTGGCCACACATATCAGAACACTCTAGTCCTGCCCTCCGACAGCTGCACCACTTTCCGCACGAGGTTTTACAGTTACAAGAAATCAGCACGAGAAGTTCATTTGGAGCCGCGGGACATGTCATTGGAATAGGTGTTAACTTATATTTTCTTGTTTGCCATCCCCACTCATTAGACGATAGTTCATTTCCTAGCCATGTTTGAATTTGGAAGTACGTCCTAAGGAGATGCTGGTGGGCTGCGTTCTTTGTTGGTGGAAGTCTTGCCAAATCAAACTTAGATTTAAGATACATTTTGGCATTTAAATGCTTAAACTTAAAATATCTAGCCTCATCAAGATTCTTGTATTTTGCCAATCCGTACAAACTTAAAAGAAAGATTTCACCATTTTGGAAGAGCAGGTCCTTTTCCATGTGGGGCTGAATGAAATTCTTAGCCGCATCTTTCAAATCTGTCCGTGTAGTTATTAGACTTCCAGCCTTCATTTTTCCGATACCATACAAAGCAGAGGTTGTGTCACATCCTGTGACAGCATGAGCAAATAATATGAGTTTCCTTTGATTACCATACATATGTACAAAAAACTGAACAGAATACACAGTACTGGTGTTAGTAGAAGTGGCTATTGGTTTCCAAAAAAACAGCTTGTTTTCCGTTGGAGGGGCCAATGCTACTAGCAATACTAATAAATCTGTCTGTTCCAACAACCACCATAGTGCTACCAAGCTCTATAGACTTAATCGCCTGACCCACTATCTCCGTATCAGCATCATCGTTTGCTGTTATTGTCTGTATGTTTACAGCATGACACTTAATTTTAACAGCTTCTATTAACCTCTTTTTATTTTGAGAATTGGCGAGAAATTCTACCTGAGGTGTTGTAGGTACAGACAGTATCATCAGAAAATATAATTTCACTTGATGTTCTTTTCGCAGCTCTTCTTGACTGCTCCTGCTGTTTTGTTGTAGCGTTCTCGGGATAACCATCAAAAACTATTATTACATTTGCACCATACTTTTTAGATACATAATTAACATATCTTTCGGTAATATCATGGAAAGTAGAGACTTAAGGCCACACTACTGCATGTAATAGGTATCCACCATCAAGAATAAACGCAGCTTCATCCTTTGTGGAATTGATATCAACGATACCATCGTCAAATGCTTTTACAATGGAGGCTTTCTTACCTTTCTTTAAAGAAACATCAAATAAAGAAGGTGGATGTTAGTATAGTTAATAGTTCAAACTTAAAGTAGGATTTGAGCTTTGCGGGACTGTCACATACGCATAATATTCTATTGAATATCTGCTGAGGGTTGATTACAGCTTCTTTGTTTCTAATTCTGACAAACTTATTACTGGCTTGAGTAACAACCATATCCGATCTGTGTAGCTTTAGTTCAGATAAACTTTGCCCGTCATTTTCTTCATAGCTTTGAAACCTATCTCGTAGGCATGGTCACATGTTACGGTTGAGTCTGATACTAATCCCGAAGAAATGCAAATTAATTCACCAGACTTTTGAGCAAAAGGGTTGTGTTGGTTTAACCAGTTTACAAATTTTGATAAGTCTTGGTTGTCCATTCCAACATTCTGCTCACTTGTCTTGTAGCTTAAACCCAAGAAATTATGAAATGCTAATTGTGTGAACGTGTCATCTTTGATTGTAGGAGGCCCAGCTCTTATTAGAGATCTTTGGTATCTGTCACTTTCGTGATAAGATGAACAAATGCCCCATGATGACAACACTTCTATTTAATGTTTAGATCCATACATTCTTTGTAGATATAAACACAAACTTGTTTGTATTGATGATAAAAAAGACCTAGGCCTTGCAGATGCTATAATGGCGTGGTTAATTACTAAACGTCTTCTCATAATATCAGGTCCATTATCGTACAATGTCTTCTTTGTTTCAGTTGACGTGAACAGATTCAGAGTTTCAGGAACTAAATCATCACCCCCACGACTAATTTCTGGAATATCAGGATAGCTTTCACAATCATATGGCATTTTTTGAAAATCTTCTCTGATTATTTCTGCGGCAGCACGTACAATTCTTAAACGTTCCAGATTTACATTTTTTCTTTATTTCTGTACCAGTCATCTACAATCTTATAAGTAGAGTGGGACATGCGTATGACAGTCTTTTTGCCAAAAATATACGTATATATCCGTTCTTGAAAATAATCAATAAGTTGTTTTTTCAGAAATTTATCTGAGTACGGAAGATCAGTGCCACAAAGGTCTATTACTATTTCCCTTAATTTCTGTAATGTAAACTGACATTCGTCAGAAAAGAAATTACAGATTTTAAGAAATTTTTTGTTGCATCTTCATCTTTAGGTCTTCCTACATACTGATTTGATTTACTTTTACAGAAATTCTTGTAGCAACTGCCGTGATAGCGAGCTTCTGCAGCGACCAAATCAAACACACTTAACAGTTTAGATTGTACTTTTGCACCCCATTTATCATCTCTTGTATTGCAAGAATTAATCAATGTTTCTCTTATTTCCAGTGTTAACACCAAATGTATTTTTCCACGATATTTTTGAGGTAGTTAGACATTTAAAACTGTTTTTTTGTCACAAATAATACAATTCTCCAAGAAATTAAACGTGTTTTCTAAATGCCTTAGGAATGGTTGAGATGTACTGGTCGATGGGCTACACTTAACATTTGTAAAAGCTGTACTTTTTTCTACAATCTATATGCACGGTTACGCTATCCAAACGGGTTAATTTAACATGATTATTGTCATTTCTTTCAATACTAGCGTTAATTAGCATTTGTATCCCTTTCGTTTCTTTAAAAACATTTCCATTAAGGTCTTTTTTGCATAAAATACACCATAGGTTCACTTCAGACATTTTCAGATTGAAAATTTCTTGTTAAATAATTGTTTCTCAATATTTTTACCTGATGAAGGTGGTAAAACGCACAAAAAACTTGATTAACTGAACGCTTGGCACAACAACGTCAAAACATAACGCACAAAACTGACACACACCTCAACCTTAAGGCATCGGAGATCAAACTGGTAAAAAAATATGCAGCGATGCGACGCAACAATGCGCGATGCGTCACTTGGCTTCGCGCACGCCATTGCGTTCATCCACTTTTTTCAATAGAAATTAAGAATAAAAGTAAATACTGTTATACATGTTTTTAAAGCTTATTAAATTTGGCAAATGATTTGTTTGAAGTATTTTTTAATATTCTCTCAGACAAAAAAAATATTTTACTTCAAAAAAAAATTTTGCAAAAAAAAATATTTTCTTAACAACAATCTCATTATTATTGGACAAACCAATGCAGATAATAAAAAAGTGCAGTATAGTATTTTTAGGAAATTTTGTAAGAAGTTTATTGGTGAAATTTTTTTTCTGATATATATTTTAGTTTATGAGATATAATCACTTTAGTAGAACCGCACATTTTAATGTTTGGGAGGGCACAGGGGGGGGAACAAGCGGGGTAAGAGTGGGGACTTTTTGTTAAAATACTCCCTAGAGTATGTACTACTAACCTGCAAAAATTCAGCTATCCCCTAATTTGTTCCAGTTAGGGCATGTTTTTTGTCTAGATTGACTGGGCTAATAGGAGTTTGATGCTTCGCAGGTGCTGTATGCGTCATATCCGTTTCATCCGAATTACAAATCACAACGGGGCTATAGAAGTTTCACTTCAAAAGTTACATAAAAAAATTACATATCTACCGAAACAAAATGTACGTCTTTCGGTAATTTCACTGAGGAGAAAAACTCTGCCCGAATTAATATTAAATTACCGCTTAGTTCTGGTGAAATTGATCAAACATTTTCCAATATTGAAATATGTACCTACTTCAAATAATTGATCGGAAAATTAATTCATTTTTCCTCTCTGGGTCATATCTAAATTGGCCGCTAGAGGGCCGCGCGTCACAAGATTTTTGGATTTCTTCGAAAGTTGGTGTACTAAAAACATGAAAAATCAAGATATGTTCTATGTAACCGGTGACTTTAACATTGACATGAAAGTCAAAAATACCTGCAGTAATAGACTTCAATGTTTAGTAAATAATCTAGGACTGAAACAACTTGTGACCAAACCAACTAGAATATCAAATACATCAGCAACCATTATTGATTTAGTTATTACAAATAATTTTTACTTGAATGTTAATGTTGTGGATACTCCAAAAATATCAGACCACGAAAATATATTAACAATATTTGAAACGAGTATAATTAAAAATGAATCAAGGGAAATTACATATAGAGATAAAAGTAAATATGAGCAAACAAAATTTTGTGAAACTTTACAAAATAGTATTTCTCAAGTTACCGAATCAAATAACCTAAACGACAAAGCAGAAAACTTCGTCAATATTTTGACTACAGCAGTCAATAAAATTATGCCAATGAAAAGGGTTAAGTTTAAAAATACGAATAAATGGTATTCGAAACCATTACACAACCTTCAGCAACAAAGAGATAATGCATATAAAGCGGCAAAATTGGAACCATCAGAAGAAAAATGGAATGCATATAAAAAAGTTCGAAATATATACTCCAAACTAATTAAACAACATAAATGCGATTATTATAAGCAAAAATTAGAAACACAACAGAATGAACCAAGAAAACTTTGGATAACACTAAAAGAAATCATAAAGGGTAAACAAAAAGAAATTGTAAAGTCAATTGATTTCCCAGATGGAACTGAAGAAGAAGTAGAGAAGATAGCGACTAAATTTAACAAGCATTTTATTTCGAGCATAGATCTTATAATCGAAAGTATTCCACAACATCCTGAGAACCAACTAGATGAGCCTATACGCACTGATAAAGAATTTAAGTTTAAAAATGTGGATTTACCGTACTTAAAGATGGTGTTGAGTAATATGAAATCGAAGGAATCTGCAGATGGTATTACAATAAATATAATCAAAGACTCTATAAATATTATTGGCGAATCGATGGTCCAAATTATCAATGAATCTTTGAATAGTGGAGTATTTCCCAAAACTTGGAAGACGTCTGTAATAACTCCTATCCCGAAAATTGATAACCCAAAAAAATTTGACGACTATAGGCCGATCAATTGTTTACCCAAATATGAACAAATACTGGAATACATTGTAAAGGAGCAATTAACAGAATATATTGAGGCCAAGCAGATATTAGTTCCACAACAATCTGGTTTTAGAAATAAATGTTCTTGTGAAACCGCTATTAACTATGTAATAGATGAGTGGAAAAATTTTAGAGATAAAAAAATAAAATTATTGCAGTATTTCTAGACTTAAAGCGGGCATTTGAAACAATCGACAGAGATAGATTAATAAAAAAATTAAGTAATATTGGAATTAATGGTAAAGAAAATAAGTGGTTTGTTGATTACCTATCAGAAAGAACACAAATTACAAAATATGGTGGTAAAACATCTGAACCACATAGTACTAATAAAGGCGTTCCGCAGGGATCTGTCTTAGGTCCATTGTTGTTTATTATATACATGAAT
Source organism: Limnephilus lunatus (assembly GCA_917563855.2). Lineage (NCBI taxonomy): Eukaryota > Metazoa > Arthropoda > Insecta > Trichoptera > Limnephilidae > Limnephilus > Limnephilus lunatus. Next base: position 8,990,121 of record OU830602.1, on the reverse strand, counting down.
GATATTATCAAAGTGTTAAAGCATTGTGCAATTAAACTTTTTGCTGATGATACATTGTTATATATTGCCAGTAAAAATTTACAGGACGCCATTGAAAAAATACAAACTGATTTAAATTATGTAGCGCTTTGGCTTCACCAAAACAAATTAAAATTGAATGTTACGAAAACAAAGTTTTTAATTGTGGATAGCCTAGGCGGAAAGGAGCAGGCAATACTAACAATCGATAACGAAAACATAGAAAGGGTTAGCAGTATTAAATATCTGGGTGTAATATTAGATGATAAATTAAAATTCGACGAACACTTAGAATACATAACAAAAAAAATTGCTAAAAAAGTTGGATTCTTAAAAAGGATCAGAAATAACTTGGATCTCAAGACAACGCGCCTTGTTTACAATTCTATTGTAACTCCGCATTTAAATTATTGTTCTAGTGTTTTATTCCTATGTAACGAAGCCCAAAATAATAAACTACAGGTTATACAAAATAGGGGGATGAGGATGATTTTAAAATACAATATGTTTACAAGAGTCAAAATTATGTTACAAAATCTAAATATGATGACGACAAAACAACATATAACATATAATGTATTAACAATGATTTACAAACTGAAAAATAATATGCTACCAAATTATCTGAAGAGTAACATTATGTTTCACGAAAATGTTCACAACTATCCTACGAGAAGACGTGGAGACTTTAGGCTTCCCAAAACTAAACTTTCGTGCACACAAAATAGCGCGTTTTATAAAGGACAAAAACTTTTTAACAGCCTGCCGAATGCCGTTAAGGAAGCCTCAAGTCTTAGCACTTTTCGTAGGATGTGTGCATTATATGTGAATAATGTTTTTTGATTCATAATAATCGTACAATATTATTGTCATATCTGTTTCCTCAAAATGTATTTTTATTTATGTAATCTTTTCTTTTTTTCCTCTTAAAATGTATTTTAAAAATGTAACTGTATCAATTGTATTTGTTTATATTTTCTTACTAGATGTATGAAAAAAATTTTGCATACATCTAAATAAATATTCAAAAACAAACAAGAACGTCACACTTTTTAATTGTATCTCGAAGAGCGATAAGTGATCCAAAAGCCCAGAGTTGTTATATTTTATTCCTTAGTTGCATTTTTAAACGACTTCGAAAATGAGGAGGTTATCAATTCGACGGTATTTTTTTTTTTTTTTTTTTTTTTTATGTTTGTTACCTCAGAACTTTCGATTGGGTGAACCGATATTGATGATTCTTATTTATTAAAAAGCTGGTGCTTCCCGTGTAGTCCCATTTTAATTTGGTGCAGTTCTGACAATGGGATCCATGAGAAAACCATATATGTCTTAAATTTGCAAGTATGTGCGCGACAAATGGACGAATAACTCAATATTACGCCAACAGATTTCGATGATTCTTTTTTTGAAGTAAAACTTCTTTACGCACGCTCGTCACTAAAAATCAAAAAATAAACAAAATTTTTAAAAAAACAAAAAACGACTTCAAAAAATTCACTAAAAAGTAAGAAAATAATTTCGTCGTTTTTTGTTTTGTTAAAATTTTTGTTTATTCAAATTAAATGTATGCAAAAGTTTTTACTTTTTAATGCACTGTGATACTGACTGCGTTTATATTTTGAGTAGTTTTTGCTCTCAAGAGGTGCCTATACATGTACCTATAAACCTTGTTTGAAGTGAAAACTTCTTTAGCACCGTTGTGATTTGAAACTCGATGAAACTAAAAATAGCAACATTAAAAAAATAAGATTTAGCCTGCGAGAGAATGAGATAGAATAATCGTCCCCTCTTTGTGCGGTGCTTCGTAAATAATCTGTATCCTCTTTGTGCGGTGATTCGTAGCCTTCCCACTTTGTCTACTTTAGTTTTCTGAAGGTTTCATTCTACCGAGTGGGAACTGCACACTTGTTTGTTTTTCTTATCCGTGAGTAAATATATTGTTCTTACTTTCTTTGGTTCAGAATGGTTCCGAAAAACTTAGGGCTGATAATTTTTTTTTTGTGATTGTAACAGTCGATATATCTTATCTTTTCAGGACTACTACCAGAGAACAACTTGAAGGATGTAAATATCTCCCTTAGCAAGCTTAAGGATCAACTGAAATTTCGAGTCCTAGGTAGGTAACTAAAGTTTAAAAAATCACTAAAACCCTAACACAAAAACAAAAATGGTTCGTGGAAATCTAAGGTTATTTTTATTGGAAAAAAATGTTGTAATTCATCCGGTCGACAAAGGCGTTCGAAATTTTCGTGTTATATTTAGCGAACACGTCTAACAATAATAATAATAATAATTTGTAGAGCGCCGTTTTTGTGAAAAATCACCTCAAGGGCGCTTGGTCTAAGGCTACATATACACACGCGAGCAGAACTGCCGAGCCGATCCACGGATTATGGGAAAGGTATGAAGCAACCGCAATGGCGCGAAACGATGCTTACGGTTGCTTCGTTCCCTATCCATAATTCGTGGTTCGGCTTGCGCTTCGGTTCGCAAATGCAGACGCAGCACGATGAACTCGCCTAACCTAAGTAAAAAGTAAAGCTATCCTCACACAACAATTTGCCTATAATTTGTTGATGGTTCTGTTTGAAAAACGCACTGAGGGTTCTTTACACGAGCATATGACATGGTGTGCAATGGAAATCTAAAGATTTTGGATTGCGATAATTTTTGGACATTGTGCCCACGTTTCCTACATTCATTTATTGTCACAAAAATTTCTGTAATTTCTAGTCCATCTTTTTTACCTAAATTTAGTTTGCACGTAATCCTTAATGCCAATAACATTCAAATGTGCTAATACATTTAACTGTGAAAATAAAATCACTCGAGAAACATTTCTCGAATCTAATCTCAGTGATAATTTCGTAGTTTCTGCATTGAAGTATTTTTTCTTTAAATATTTTTTAAACACGTGCTGGTGTCCTATTTCTGAAAATTGTACGTTACATAAGTGTACAAAAAATAGAAGAAAACTGGGTAAAGAATGATGTATTTCTAATTTTCAGAAATAACCACATCATTATTTTTGCAGAATGGCCGACACTCTCGTTTTTTGATATCTTAGTGAGCCGTTTGCGATGGGACAGTCTTTCCTTTTGTCCCAGCTTGGTGATTGAGGAAGGAAAGTTTGCTTAGAATTATTAATACGTTGCGATTTACCGAGAAATAGACGTCATAGGGACGTCATAGAATTCTGTCAACACGATAAACAGCTCTTGATCCGTCATAGGAAGACAGGCATTCTGTAAGATATTCATTTGGTAGAGTGCCAAAAGGAACGAAAATTGGCTCAAAATATTTTTGATGTGATTGCAAACAAGATTACCGGCGTGTACAATGTGTAATTCGGAATATGAGTGACTCAGGACAACACAGAGCGGAACAAATGTGCAAATCTGACTATTATAAATTTATGCCATCTTACCTTTTTGAATACTTAGTTTCCTTTCAACTTTAGTTGGCAAAACGAGCGTGTCGTGAAACTCGCTGGAATGCAGAATAGCTGAAAAATCTAAATCTACTTTATCCGCGCCGGTTATGGATCTATGAATATAATTTTCCTCAACGGGCAGCTCTACAGAATCCAAAACATCGATTTTTTGTTGCTCTTTTTCGGTCTCGATTCCTGAAACTGTGGGTGAAGTTATATCTTCCACTTCATCTTTAATATCTTCCATATTTTCTTTGTAATGCTTGGAGACTAACGTCTCAACGTCTGTACTAATGTACCTTGGCAAGGCGTTGCGAACTCTGTCTTCTTTCACAACAGACTCATTTATTATATTTTTCTCCTCCATCCCAGCATCCGGCGAAATAGTTGTGGCTTGGCTTTCTTCCTCATCATCGTCGGAATGTAAATTCAGCTCTGGTATTTCAATAGTATTCTCACTTTTGCTGTCATCTTTTGGATCATTGGTTTTATTGTAGACATATTTTCCAGTGTCAGTCTAAAAAGCAAAGTAGCATTAAAAAATAATATTCACATTTTTTTTTATTACATGCAGTACGCTTTTCAAAAAATGTGATATATTTGCACTTACCTCCTCTTCACCTGACTCTTTAATTTTTGCGACTAAAGCCCTTTCATCATCCGACTCTCTACTATTTAATGGCTCACTGAGAGGTGTCAGCTGCGGGCTTCTGGTGTTTTGCTTTATTTGGACGACAGGTGTATAAGTGTTGGATACGATCTCAGTTATAATGCTCTGTGCCAGATCTCCAATTGGTTCCTCGTCTTCACTAGCCTTGCTTATTTGTTTAATATTGTTCGGTGTTTCTCCGCTGCTATATGGAGACTGTATTTGGATTGCGTCTTCTCTCCTCAAGCGCTTTCTGTTTTGGTTGGAGCGTCCTATAAATTCCACACTTTCTTTGTTAGCTTCGATTAAATTTATATCAGGTATAGTTTTATTTTCGATACCCTGATCCAAATTTTCGAAATGTTCCAATTGTTCAAGCAAAATAGATGAGGTAGCAACAATCATTTGGTTGACAGTATCGTCCGTATTTGGGTCACCAGAATTTCCCATTTCATCAAACGACCTGCTGTCTTCTCCGATGGAAGGAGCTGTGGTATCGGTAGAATTACCAGTTTTATTTCGGAAGTATTTTCTCGTCAGGAAACCCCGAACTCCAGCTTGAATTTTTGTGGCCGCACTCGAAAACGTGGAAGATTCTTCTTCCGTTGAATATGAATTTCTTTCTTCGGAGACCGTGTACAGCTTATTGTCCATTGCAGTTTGATAAGACATTGTTCTCATGAGGCTTTTCGGATTATCAATGATTTCACCTTTATCGTGCTTACTAATTTCCCCAAAAATCTCTACATCTTTTTCCTGAAAATAAAAATAAAATCAGCAAACTTAAAAAAATTTTTCAACATTTCTTTAAATTATCAATTTGAAGTGCAAAAATGGAACATAAATTAACAAAAAAGTTTATTACCTTTGAGAGTGGTGCAGATATTTGTGGTTCGTGTTCGTTCACCAATTTCTGGGGTAAATTCTTACGAACTCTGAAACCCCTGTACACTTTCTGTATCATTATCGATGCCTTTTCAACCATGTTGTTTCCATCCGAAAAGTAAGATGATGTATTATGTTCATTATTCGAGTCTGAATTCGGTTTTACTAACTCACTTTCAAAGGTCACAGATTGACTTTTGTCATTTTGATTTTCAGAAGTTTCTTCTATCAATGAACCAACATTTTCCCCTTTTGCGTTTTTATGATTTGATGATTCTATGGCGATCGCATCTGTGATAATCCGTACTTCTTCGATAAGGGGAATGGTGTCTTTAGATTCGTTTTCTTCTTTTATCCGAACGATAACTTCTTCTTTCTGGATAGCAGCATCTTTCTCGTGTTCTTCTAATTTATCATCTGTTTCATTTGTCTCACTGTTATTAATTTTGTCATCGTCTATATTTTCAGATACGTTTCCATCTTCTAAGTTTATCACATCAGCATTTTCAAAATTGGGTGTTTGATCTTGTATAATTTCAGTGACAATCGTTTCTGTTTCGATGTGCTCACTTTCTTTTGGACTCGATTCTGTAATCAAATCGTTCATTTCATTGATTTCATTTTTAATGTTTTGCTCTTCGTCACCTCCAGCTTTAATTTCGATGCCTTCGATTTCATTTTCGAGATCATTTTTCACAATCTCGATAGTTTTCTGATCAACCTGAATACTTTCTTCTACATTATGGGTCGTGTTTTCACTTGCTTCAGCACGTGATTCAGGAGTGCTATTAAACTTGTCCTCTGATTTTTCCTCAGAGTTTTGAATTTTTACACTGTCGATTTTTTCGAAAGCATTAAGTATTATATCACTTTCTTCATTTATGGAAGGTTCTGCCTGCTTCTCAATCTCAATAATAACATCTACGTTGGAAATTTCCACAGCACTACTTTCATGTTGATATTTATGCTCCTTTGGAATTATTTCTTCTGAAATATCAGGATTTTTACCTTGAAGATTAGCTTCACTGTTCAAAACTATTTCTTCGGGCGTAACGTCATCTCCAGTGGATGGGCTTTGAACATCTAATGTTGTCTTTTCATAATTCAAAGCAGGCGGTGCGCTTTCTTCGAGGGTTTCATTTGTTGAAATTGTATCATCGCCGTGTACGGCTTTATCTTTTTGTTTTCCATCAGAAATTAAAGTATCTTCATTTGCAATAAAAACGTCATCATTCTCAGTGTCAGTTTTCTGCGTATCCAGTGAGTGAAGTTCGTTCTCTGTCACATCAGTAAACGAGCTTCTATTCCCTATACCGATTTCTGGGTCATATTCCTGAACTGATATGGATCGCTTTCCCCTCACAGAAACTTTATCAGAAGAATTATCAACCGATGCATGCATTATTTGAATTACATCATTTTTCTCCAGGTTATTTATTGACGTGATGTCTTCTAGTAAGGTTGAAGTATTTCCAGAATTATTTCCATTTGTATTATTTTCATTAGTATCGGCAACATCCTCTTGATTCTCTGTAGATATTTTTTGAGAACTTAGTAAGGTATTTGCCGCATTCGTAATAGCCTTGAAAAATACATTTTCATCTTGATTTGAACCGTGTTCTCCGTCGGATATGTTTACGTTGTTGGCTTTATCGTGATGTTTCGCTTGAACAAGATTATCGGCCAAGAGTTTTTCATGGTGGATAAATGATGAAGTTATTTCTTTAAAATTATCATCAATTGATAATGGTTCCACGGTAGTTGTGGGATTTCTTTCTTCTAGTAAGATTTCCCCTTTGGTTATCTGCTCTTCTTTACTATCGTTTTCACCAGAAATTACTTTATCGTCATTTGATTTATTTTCTTCTTGTAGAAATGTTCTGGTTTCATTAATAATTGAAGATTGGTTCGCTTCGTGCGGCGCAGTAACTCCAGTTACAATTAACTCGGCATCACCGGTTTCATCATCTATTCCGTGATTTTCAGTAGAATCTTTCTTTACGTCATCATCATTTTTATTTCCTTCTGTTCTGTTCTGTTCTGGTGACGTAGTTAGATCAGATTCTTTCTCATTCTTTTCAGATACTTTAACTTCCTCCTCCATTTCATCAATAATGTCTGTATTGCCAGTTTCATCACTTTGTTTTAGTTCTTGCGTATCATTTGCTGTTTTGGCGTCATCCTTTTCTAATCCATCTACCTCATTATCTGCTTCAACGCTTTTTATTAATATTTGCGTATCCTTTAACGTTTCCGCTTTGTCTTCTTCTAATTCATCCACTTTACATTTATTGTCTATAGCTTCTGCTTCATCAATTTGTTTTAGTTCTTCTGAAGATTCTGCATCTTCCTTTTCTAATCCATTCCCCCCGTCAACTGTATTTTCTACTTCAACACTTTTTGATAGATCTTCAGAAACTTTTAACTTTTCGTCGTCGTCCCTTTCCATTTCTTTTATCATGTCAATTTTATATTCGCCATCTATAAGTTCTGTTTCACCACTTTTTGCTGGTTCTTGTGGATCTTCTAATATTTCTGCGTCGTCTTTTTCCATTGCCTCTTTCACGTCAACTTTACAGTCAATGTCTACACTTCCTGTTTCTACCTCTTTATCTTCTGCAGCATTTTCTTCTGGAGCATTCTCTACATCATCTTTACTGTCTTCTGTATCGTCAATCTTTTCGCCAGACTCTTCTTTTATAAAATCGTCATTTATTTTAATTACATGGTCATCTACTATTGTTTCCGCAACAACTTCCTCTAAGCCACTCTTAATATCACCTTCACTTTCTCTTATATTCTCAGCCTTTTCTACAGATTCTTCCTTTATAAAGTCGTAATTTATTTTAATCGCATCTGACATTTCATGTTCTGCTTGACCACCTTGGTCTGGCTCTTTTTCCACTTCTGATACTCCTCTTTTCACATCATCTGTACTTTCAAATATATTGTTTTCCATTTTCTCACCAGTTTCTTCATTTGTGGTATCGTCAGAGGTTTGTTTAATCACTTCAATCAAAGATTCTGGACCAGGCGTCAAGTTTTTAATCTTTTTTTTGCTGTCTATTTCTATTAATTGTCTTGTTATATCTTTTTCGAATTCACTCTCAAGACTTTTAGGATATGAAGGAATTCTGATTAACTTCACGCGTTTTTCGACTGGGTCAGTATTTTCACCATTTTTTGAAATTAAATGTGTGTCCAGGCTGACACTTTTAAGTTTATCATTTTGTCTTTTATTTGGGAAATCGTATTTTTCTTGGCTCTTTGATATATTCTTCTTCTGCGTTTTCGGTATGTCATTTGCCTTTGCTGCGGGAACTGGATTAATGTCATCTGTATTGCCTTTGTTATTCAGATTAGCGGAAACCAAATGCGCTATGTCGGTTGGTCTACCTGTAAAAAATAACGTAGCAATATGTATAAAGAAGTGAGTAAAATCATTCTTCTCAATCAAGCTTCTTTTGCCGAGGAAAAACACATTAACAATCGCTCAATCATACAGACCAGTGCAAGAATCCAGAATATAGTTATAAAAACTCAATTTCGCAAAAATGTTAGTTAGCTACTTGTCAATTTATTATAGTTTTCAGCTCAATAACCAAATTGCCAAAATATACATTGTGTATCACGGTCGTACCGCAAAACATCAAGGGATTTTTTTAAACTTTAGATTCACACAGATCCTCCTGCAAAATAATTTCCCCAGGGCCTATGTCAACTTTGAGAATGCTGTGTGAAGGGTTTTTTTTAAGGAAAGGAAGGAGAGGATGATTTGGGAAGGAAACAGTCATGAAGTCCTGCTGGAAAGGTAAAAAGGTCATCCTCAACCAGTCTCTCCAAATCCCGCCACGCAAGACCTGGACAATCCTTACCCCACGAACTCGGGCACCCCTGCTAAATTACCAAACGTAGCAAAGCACTTCCGGTGACCTGTGGCAGAGGTGTTGGTTATCCAATAAATGGTTCCCGAGGCGGTGGTACCCATACCCGCCTCCCAAATTGGGGATAAAGGATTTGAGGATGATTGTTCACGAAAATCTACAAAAGCAATGAAAACGTTTAAAAAATGGCAACTATTCATTTATTTTATTACTTTTTTCTAATTCTGTTAAGACAGCTTCACCTACTGGGTTTTTACGGCATTGTTTTTGTACGTAAGATGGCATTCATTTGCAAAGTGAAGATTATATTAATCATTGAAGAAGAAGATAATGCTAATAAATCTAAAGGAAACGCGAAACAGAACAAGACACAGAAAAATAAAAGGGTAACGGTCGAAACTGGGGGTGAAGTTATACATGAAATCCTATTTAGGTACTATTTAGATTAATTTTTACGACGAATTGGCTTACAGTATGAACATCAAAAAATATGCTACAGATAAATTGAAGCTTTTACTAGGATTTCTATGTAACGAAATTACAATAAAATTATTATTTACATAACAAAAAAAATAAGCGTAAACCACAAAAAAAGTTTTTTCATGACTTAACTATGAAATAATACAAGAAACATTTTTATAAAAATACCCACATATGGCTAAGACCATTTTTGAAGTTTTCTAGGTGCTAACTTTTTTTCACTCTTATAAAATTATGGAAAAAATAAATAAAAAAAACTTTTTCGCTTACTTGCCTCGCGCAAATAACTCGATTGCAAATTTTGCAGGCACGAGAATTGAAATATTTCTAGCGTTTATATTCCTCTTAACGGGACAACGCTTCAACCAACTCGGCTATTGGGACGTTTATTTTTAATGCGAATACCGCACAACAGTTCCAATTCCTCCCGTCTGGAGCCAGTGAGAATATGTCATCCCCAATTAGGGAATGTTGTGAGGCTGAAGGTAGTGGTGAGTGAGAAAAAAGAGATGTGGTAGAGGAAGGTGGGGAAGTAAGGGGCTTAATTTAATTGAAAATTTCACGAAAAAAAAAATTATGGAGAAAATAATTTTCCTCGTACATTTTAAATGGAACGAATTCTCATCTTTTGAAAGAGCTGCAGCAATATTGTGATAAGTGATAAGTATACCTAATATTGAATAGTGAGTGAATTCCTAAAAATCAAAAACGTCAAATGTCAATGCGCTGATTGTTTTGCTTTGTTATTAAACATTTATTTTTATTTTTATTAAAAACATACAACAATGTTGCACTCCCATGAGTTATAAAAAATCATTAAGGGATTTCATGAGTTATCAAAACTCATTAAGAGGAATATAAACGCCAGAAATATTTCGATTCTTGTGTTTTATTAAATCTAAAACCGAGCGCCGTGAACCGTCATATTTTGGTCTGATTTGCACGAGGCAAGTAATTTGAAATAAATACTGTTGCTATGACGTGGTGCTTGCAATACGTAAGAAGCGCCCTGCGAGATCTCCGTTCGCCGATGTTTCTATACATACCTTGTTACCCGGTGGATGAATACCGTCAATTCTATTTTACCAGCAGCGGCCGCGACGTGAGCGTTGTCGATATTATCGAGAATCCTCAAACTATGGGGAATGCTAATAAAAGTAAATGTTTATAAAATTTGAATTGATTTTATTTATTTACAATCTAAAAAATTTTATGAAAGTGAATTATTAATACATATTATTTTAAATACATATAAATATTAATAAAAAGAAACTTGATTCAAGTTAAATATAATATGTATATATGTTAACAAAATGTAACTAATACGTACTTTTATAAAACTAGGTATAGGTATGTACTTTTATCAAATTTACATACACTTTCAAAATACCCAAATTACATATACTCAAATTTCCACATCTAAAATTTTTGTAAAATTCATTTACGAAAATAATTTTTTTGGAAACAAATCAATACACCAATCACAGTATTAGAAATGATGACGGAACAACTCACAGCTAGGTTTAAAAATATTCTACATTAGATACATCAGTTTATTGAAACATACACTTAAAAAAAATGGTGAAAATAAATAACTTGCATCTACATATGCTGAATTTATCCTAAAAGAGCATAATTAAAACGAATGCAATATAATATTTTAAAATAAAAAGTAAAATTTCGACGGTCTCCATGGTAGAGGGGAAAGGCTGCCAGCTAGCGATCCGGAGATTGCGGGTCTTAGTATTAGACATTATCAAGGAACAGTTCCCAGCTACATGTATTAATAAAAAGAAACTTGATTAAGTGAAATGTAATAAATATATACAAATGTATACTTTTACAAAATTAGGTATATGTACTTTTATCAAATTTACATACACTTCAAATTTCCGCATTTAAAATTTTTGTAAAATTAATTTACAAATAAAACTTTTGGAAACAAATCAACAAACCAATTTCAGTATTAGAAATTATGACGGAACAACTCACTAGGTTTAAAAATATTGTACATTAGATACATCAATTTATGGATACACACACTTAAAAAAAACGGTGAAAACAAATAACTTGCATCTACCTATGCTGAATTTATCCTAAAAGAACATAATTAAAACAAATACAATATATATCGCGGGTTCAAACCCCGGCAAACAAATCTTAGTATTAGACATTATCAAGGAACAGCTCCCAGCTTCATATATTAATAAAAATAAACTTGATTAAGTGAAATATAATATGTTTATATATATTAACAAAATGTAACTAATACATACTTTTACAAAACTAGGAATATATACTTTTATCAAATTTACATATACTTTTATCAAATTTCCGCATTTAAAATTTTTGTAAAATTCATTTACAACTAAAATTTTTGCAAATAAATCAACAAACCAATCTCAGTATTAGAAATGATGACGGAACAACTCACAGCTTGGTTTAAAAATATTGTACATTAGATACATCAATTTATGGATACACACACTTAAAAAAACGGTGAAAATAAATAATTTGTATCTACCTATTCTGAATTTATCCTAAAAGAGCATAATTAAAACAAATATAATATATATCGCGGGTTCAAACCCCGGCAAGCAAATGGGGTTTGTCAGTATTAGACATTTTCAAGGAACAGCTCACAGCTACATATATTTAAAAAATATTCTTTTAAAATATTAATCCTACCGATAATGAATTTAAGCATTATATTCGTCAACCTAAAATTTCTCAAATGATATAACATTCTGAACATCAAAAGAGTTGAAATCAGGAATAGTTGATGCTGACTCATTTTGAGCTCACGCTGTTTGAGAACCAAAAATGCTCGCTGTAACAACGAATCCGCTACGTATATTGCAAGTAAAAAACTTCGAAAACACGGGCACAGATCCCACGTCCGTTTCTGGCCACGGCTCGCGGCATTATGGTGGAATACAAGCGTTGGCCGCAGATCGTATGAATTAGTACGGTTCTAAAAATTTGACGTAAGCGCCAAAGCGGTTTTTATTTTTTTTGTGCATAATTTTATAAGAACGAAAAAAAGTTAGAACGTAGAAAACGTCAAAAATAGTCTTAGCCATAAAGGGGTATTTTTTAAAAATTGTTACTTACATTACTTCATAGTAAAGTCATGAAAAAACTTTTTTTTTAGTGGTTTACGCTTATTTTTTTTGTTACGTAAATAATAATTTTATTGTTATTCTGTTACGTAGAAAAGGTAGTTAAAGCTTCAATTTATCCGTAGCATATTTTTTTATATTCGTACTGTAAACCGATTCGTTGTAAAGATTAATCTAAATAGTGATTTCACGTATAGCTTCATCTTAACACATTTCAATTCTGATTGATAGTCTTACACCAGGGTGACCCTGAAATTATCTTCCACTATGGAACGTGCTGCAAATACGCTGTACATAATTTTTAATTAATAAATTGTGAAATTATATGAATTAATCAAATTAAATTTATTTAGTGCACGCCGGAATTTGAAACCGCGACTTTCGGATTGCTAGTCGAGAACTTTACCGCGACTGGCGGACGGAGACTAAAAAGTTAGGAAGAGTTATTAAAAAGTTATTCCAATAAAAGTGAAGAATATGTATTTTGTGGGTGGGTAGGCACGGTAGGCACCTATCTACGTTTATTCGAAGTTTTTATGAAAAGGAATCGAATTTAAAATAAATAAAAAAATTTGAAATTTCCCGGTATGAACGGGAACTTGGTGCGAAATAGGTGCTACCGTGCAAGTTCGATATTTTCAACATGGGTTATCTACCTAGCGCCGGTATTTCAGTTGCTTTTTAAGCTGGGCTTGAAAGACATCGATCACGAAAATTTGAAATGCTGTAAAAGATAAAATGTTATATGCTCAGGAGAGCGGAAAGATTTATTTTTCTTACGTGAAAACTTGTTTAGCACCGTTGTGATTTGAAACTCGATGAAACGAAAAATAGCGACACTAAAAATGGACAAACACATACATCTATAGGATTTAGCCTTCGAAAGAATGAGGTAGTATAATCGGTCTCCTCTCTGTGCGGTGCTTCGTAACCTCCCCACTCTTCTGAAGGTTTCACTTCTACCGCGTGTGCACACTGTTATTGCACACTCTGTTATTTTTCTTAATAAAATCATGTCTCCTGTTTTATTCACCTATAATTATGATTTTTTTATTAGAAAATAACAATGAATAGATCTTTCAGAATACATTTTTTTGAAAATTTATTTAATAACAAAATAATAACCTATTTAATATATTTTTAATTTTTCAGAAATAAAATTTAGAAATATTTCGACGGCGCAGATCGAAAAAGAAAGAGTCAGATCCATAGACATTGAATATTAGTAGACCTGCCCTAAGTGATAAAAGCGTATTATTTCCCCCTCCCATTGGAACCATTCCATTGGAACCGGCTGGCATCGAGTATGGGTTCGCGTCAATCTAAAAAATGTGACGTCATCATTCTTCTGCGAGCCAGCGTCGAGCACTCATCGGTACATTTTACGAAATAACACGGTAAAAACAGTGCTTTGTGTTTTGAAAACGAGTAAAATAGAAGTGAAAAAGAGAATAAACCCAATTGTCGTATTACATTCCATAGGCAAGCATTATTTTAGACTATTTTAAGCTAATTCAGATCGCATGATATGATCGTTTTTCAAAATCCACTATCACTCGAGATACATGGCGTGTGCCCGTCGTTTTTTACTGGGGTAAGTAAATTATGAAACATTTGTAAAAGTGTCTTAACTGAATACCTCAGCAAAATATTGAACTCGACCTTATAGGCGACCTTTCTTTGCTTATTTAGACTTCGCAAAATTGTTCATTGCGCGGCGTGCAATTCGCGCTCCCATGTAAAAAGGTCTGTTCATTCAAAAGCAGAGTTTACTTTTAAGAACTAAATGGTGATATTATAGTGCGAGATGCCTGTATACTGTCAGATTGAGTTTTGACGAATCACATATCACCAAAGCCACCTTCCAGCTCTTCGTCCCGCTGCAGTTGGTTTCTACCCCTCACCTTTCTGTTCTGGTCTATTAATATTCATATGTATATGGTCAGATCGAAGGCTAAAATGAAATATTTAACTCATTTTTCAATTTCAGCATTTAAAATTTACGTTGGTCAAGTTTGCCATTAGGTAGGAACTAAAAATGCGGCGTTAGTGAAAAAAGCTGTGCTAATATCTTAAAAAATCTTACCATCAAAATTAAACTGGTCCCTCATCCTGATCAGCTTTTCAAAGTAGTCCGCTGCGAAAGTGAAAAGGTCCGTGGGGGCCTTCAGCAGGACTTCCCGGGCTAGTCCCTCCATAGCGGCGTTGAGGCCCTGAGGGGGGCGCAGACCCTCGGGGGGCACCACACTAGCGCTGTTGGCAGTGGTTATTTCCCTCATGGTGATCTAGAAAGGGAAGGATTATCTGTGAGGGAAAAGTGATTGGTTAGATAACCTGACAAAAGTTAATTAGGTACCTAAATCGCGATTCTTTCCGTCGCGCCGCACACTGGTGCCAGAACTTATATTTTTATTCAAGAAACTAGGGTTTCCTGCTCTGAAGTGACCAATAGTTTTTTATGTGTTTGTATTTAGGAGGTTATTTCTTTCCAACGCTTTAGCTATGCCACTGATGAAACCATCATGACTTAAAAGTTTTATAATTTTTCTTTACTGTTTTTTTTAAAACCACTGGAGAGATTAAGGTCGAAAAATGGTCCACTTTTATTTTTCTGCGATTGATAGCGGTCCAAAATTGGACCACATTTTCCTATCATTCGTAAAACATTTATTGTAATTATTTAAAACATTTTCATGGCCAGCAATTTTAAAACGAAGATATTGAAATGCTTTATCTATTGTGACCGTAGATGTCGCAAATCCGAACTTCGTAGACCATTTTAGAACGATGTACAAATAAAATTTTAAAACATTTTTCCCACCGAATTTTTGAACAGCTGTTTACGGTTAAAATTAAGTCCTTTTTCCATAGATATGCACCTTTCATTATCAAGTATAGGTACCACAGACAACAAACAGAAATCGAAAATATTCTATATTGACTCGAATAAGTACCCCGCACGGCAGTTTCAAAGTAAAAAACACGCAAGATTAGCGCGGTTATAAACATTACGATCACGGACGTACAAAATATAGTCTATGATTACGATTTTTTTATAAGTCCTACAAATATGAGATAAAAGATAATATACAGGTTAATTAATTGGCTATATATAGCCTTATTATGGTGCTATAGCACTATAATAAGATTTTATATCTCCATGTTAAAATTCGAAGGTATGATTTTTTTCATGTTAGCGAAAAATTTAAAAAATGATTCTGGGAAATTTCGAGCAATCGAGGCAAATTTATTTATTTCGCTTGATCGCTCCAGTGGTTCATTTGTCTAACTTTTTCTTAATCATTCTACAACAAAATGTCTCTATTCCATATTCACAATAACTTACTATAGTAATGTTTAGGTTAAATTCAAACCGATTAAAATTTAAACCCCTAATAACATATTATAAAACATTTCACCCTTACCTCTTATATTGGCGAATTCAATTTTCTTCGGGCAATATTGAGAACTCAAGCAACCATTGTCAGCAACAGACTGATGAGGATTTATGGATTAGTTTCCAATGAATGCGAGATTTGCAGAGTTCATTGGGTGTTTTGGTTCGCGTTGCCATGGCCCCGGGCTGAATTGGTCGATTGCACGTACACACCGCATGGTACTAACCACACACCATGGTTGATTGGAGGCGAGATTGTGTTTGACATCACTCAACTTTATAAAGACAAATGTAATTTTTTAAATTTATATTTGTGTACACGCTATTTTACAAACAGAACTGGGTACTCTATGCGCACTTGGGGTGAACTTTCACAAAACTGGGCTCTTTTTTTAAGTGAAACTTCTTTAGCACCGTTATGATTTGAAACTCGATGAAATGAAAAATAGCGACACTAAAAAGAGACAAACACATACAACTAAATGATTTAGCCTGCGAGAGAATGAGATAATATATAGTTATATATTTATTTGCAAAAACAGCATAAAACCAATACATTGCAAAAGCGGTAAAAAAAGATACACAATAAATACATTTACAGTTAAAAGGATACATTAAGTTAAAACGTAAGTGCTATTTCACGCTTAAAATCGTTGTAGGAAATGTGGAAAATATCCACACTTCTTGCAAGGCAGTTAATTGACCTAGTGAGTCGTCCCAGGGGCATCACCATTGGTAAGTTAGTTCTGCATCTAGGAAGAATCAAAAGCCTGTGTTGGCGGCCTCGCGTGAAATTATCCGGGATATAGAATCCTATTTCAGCCAAATAATCGGTCTCGTCTTTGTGCGGTGCTTCGAAGTTTCCCAACTCTTGTCTACTTTTGTTTTCTGAAGGTTTCACTTCTACCGCGTGTGAATCACACACTCTGATTTTTTTACATTAGCTCCACACAGGAGTCCTCGAGGAAAATATTTCCCCTCAGGGCCTATGTCATCTTTGGGGATGCTGTGTGGAGATTCTTTTTAGGAAAGGAAGGAGAGGAAGTTCTTTTAAGGAAAAGGGTGTGAGGGGTGGGTAGGAATCTGTGTCCAGGAGTGACGGCCGTATGAATCCCACTGTGGTGCAAGGCGATATTCCGAGAAAGTACGGCTCGAGAAGTCCCTCGACTCAAACTGCCGTACAAATTTAAAGGCTAATTTCATCTAGTTTCTATAAAGGTTTTTGTTTTTATGTTGATATCTCCAAAAATAAGGAATAAAAGGTATTTTCAAGGAAGGGGAGGATAGGAAGTTCTGGGAAGGAACAAGGTATGAGGGGTGGGTAGGAATCTAGGGGTCAGTGTGTCCGGGAGTGACGGACGTATGAATCCATCCCTCCAACTGCGATGCAAGACAATGGGTCGGGAGAATCCGGCAGGAAAGGTCAAAAGGCCTCCCTCAACCAGTTTCTCTCGATCCGGCCCGCCACGCAGCAGGTGGGCCAACGAGTCCGTCAATAAGACCCGGACAAACCTCACCCCATGAACCCGGGCTCCCCTGCTAAGTCATCAATGACCTATAGAAGAGTTGTTGGTTATGCGCACTTGAAGTGAAATGACACATAACTGCACTATATAAATATAACGTTATTATCCAATAAATGGTTCACGGGTCGACAGTATCCATACCCGCCTTGCAAGACACTATCACTAATTAAAGACAAATACAACATTGATCTCACAAGTAGCTCACAACTCACAATACTAAGAAAATATACTGTAGACCTGTAGAGTATATATACTTCATGTATACATTTTTTTCTTCTAAATAATCAATGTACGATAACCATTACAATTTTAAAAAAATAATAAAAAAATAACTTTCTACTACAACACATAAATACTTATACTTGTCACACTGAATCATAAACACGTAAAAACCTCAGCACAGATTTTCCTAGTGAGGTGTTCATGAAACATACAATATTATCAACCAATAGTTTCACCTTCTCAAACCCACCTTACACCCAACATAATAAATTGTAATATTAATATGTAAAAATGTTTTCAAAATAAAAGGCTTTATGCTTGCCATTCAAGATAGAGTCATTAATACTAAAAATTATAGGAAGCATATCATCAAAGATACAAATCAAATTAATGATTTATGTAGAAAATGTTTGGCTTTTCCGGAAACTATTGAACATATTATATCGGGATGTTCTGTATTAGCGCCGTCCGAGTATACATTTAGGCACAATCAAGTTTTAAAAATAGTTCACCAAAGTTTGGTAATTAAACATAACTTGATTGACTGCCGTAATGTACCATATTATGAATATGAACCAAATTCATTTTTAGAAAATGAATTTTATAAAATTTATTATGATAAAACTATTCTAACAGACAGAACAATTAGTCATAATAGACCCGATATAGTTTTACATGACAAAATTTAAAAAATAACTTATATCATTGATGTCGCTATTCCAAATTCTTTTAATATTCAGAAAACTGTTTCTGAAAAAATAAGAAAATATACAGATTTAGGAAATGAGATTAAAAGAATTTGGCATTCTCAGACTATAAAAATATTACCATTTGTTATTTCGGCTACTGGCATTATACCTAGCTCTCTCATTCAAAATTTAAACGTATTAGATATGTCAAAGAATTTATATATAAAAATGCAAAAGGCAGTCATTTTAAATACACGAAAGATTTTTTAAATATTTATATTGAGGGATCAGCAGGATTTATCGGACCAGTTAGGATTTCATCAGAGCCGAACCCTCTGATATGAAAATATCTGGAGTCGTTGAAATATTTTCCCATTATGTTTTTGGTGGATTGACGTATTGTTCTTGTATTGTTTTGTATTTATTATACTTATATAGTGCGCTTACATTGCGTGAATTTACTAGATAATCATTTGTGGAAAAGTGTGTGGAAGAGTTTAGTCTTTCATTTGGGAAAGATTTAACCCAGACATAAAATCTGGAGTACAAATGTTAATAAAAGGTAAAAACTGTTATATATAGAAATAAATAAAATTAAAAAAATAATAATAGTATATTCCACCCAACAAGATACAATACCGTAAATTCAATACCGTAAATTAACTGTTATAATATTTTTGTAAATTAATTGTAATAATATTTTTGTAAATTAACTGCTATAATATTATTGTTATAATAGTTTTGTAAATTAACTGTTAAAAAATGTTTGTTATAACATTTTTTTGTAAATTAACTGCTATAATGTTTTCGTAAATTAACTGTTAGGTATAAATATATTTGTAAATTAACCGTCTTTACCCCAAGGGCACGAACTCAGGTGCCCTCGGAACTGATACTACAGAAACATTTTGTTGTGTATTTTTTCTTATTTGTTTTTGCTTTTAAAAATAGCCCCCAAACTTAGTGCAGGGCCCCCAAACTTAGAACTTGGTGAAAATGAAGGGGTCCCCCCAGTCTCAATGTGCCCTGGGGTCCCCTCTGTTTATAAGAGAAGCGGGAATCCACATCACTTAAAGAACACAAAAATATAACGATCTGAACATTTTTATTTTTAACTTTCTCAGTTATTTCGTTAACTAAAAGGTTAAAAAACTGTTTGACCCTGAGCTTTGCTTCGATGTATTTTAAAAGGGCTGATATTAACCCCCTAGCAACAGATTTTTTTTTTAATATGACATAAAATTCCACCTTCGAAGTGAAACGAGAAAGTCGCTAGATGTCGCTTTCTTTTCTTTTGCCTGTTTATTTTGAAGTGGTTTGAAGATTGAATACTGATTGAATATTATTTTTATTTCGTAGGATTTGAACCACCGTTCGCTAGATTTCTCTGGCTGCTGAGATTAGCGACGCGATATACCGCTGTCTACCGGACGCCCGCGCGGAGTTGTGAATTTACCGCATTATATTAGAACCGAGGACCCGTCGTATAATAAATTTTAGTGACGGATTTCCGATTCATCCAAATTTCAAATCACTAACGGGGCTAAAGAAGTTTCGCTTCAGAAAGTGCAACACAAAATCGACTGCAAGTCAATCTGATGTAGATTTACCAATTTCCGGCTTTTACTACGAGTTTCCGGGCACCATGTAAATAAATATGTTTAAATAAATTCTTGTACATTATCAATTCTTGTATTTATAAAAATAATTAAAATAATCTAACCCCGATCTTGACATCTTATTAACTCCACGGCTGCAAGTGAAAAAATGATCAAGTTCAGTATATTACGTGAAGATTACATAGATGCAATTAACAAAATAAACGAAGACCTACGAAATATAGCAAAATGACTGAAATTAAACATATTGAAACTAAACGTAAACAAAACAAAATATATGGAAATAGGCAATAAAACGCGAAACACAGGGTTAAATTTGATAATTGATAGTGAAAAAAATGGAAAAGTAAATGAAATCAAATACCTGGGTGTAATACTCGATTCAAAACTGACTTTCACAGCAAACTTTGAATATGTGCTAAAAAAGGTGTCAAAAAAGGTAAATTTTCTTAGAAGACTAAGACAAATTAAATAGAAAAACTACGGAGCTCATTTATAAAACTATTATTGCTCCACATTTGGATTTCTGCTCTACGATGTTATATTTGGCCAATGAAGGAAATTTAAACAAACTAGAGTTATCCAGAACAGAGCTATGAGATGAATACCGGGGAAAGACAAATACGCAAGGTTTAATCAAATGAGAGAGGAGCTAAATTGGATTCCAATTTTAAAAAAGACTACCATTATTTAATGTGTTAATTTTTGTGCATAAAATTATGAAAAACCAAATTCCAAAATACTTTAAGGATGAAATTGTTTTTAATAGAGACGTAAATAATTACGAAACAAGAAATATAAACAGAATTCGATTGCCACAAATGATAAATCAAAATCACAGAACTTCCTAATGTATAGAGGACTAAAGATGTATGATGAAATGCCTGAAAGTATGAAGAATGAAGAAATAATGAATGTATTTAAAAATAAATGGTATGCTTACTGTAAAGATATTTAAATTTATCTAATGAAATGTTACATTGTGCTTATTAGTTTATATTAATGTAGTAGGTATAAACCAGTGATGGGCAAAGTACGGCCCGCGGGCCAGCTCCGGCCCGCAAAAGTATTTAATCCGGCCCGCCGACGATCTTTCGAGATTATAAGCATACCTAAAAATCAGCTATTTCTGTTTTATAACTGCATTGAGAAGAATGATTTCACTTTCCGCACTTAGAATCCGTGGCACCAGTGAGTGAGAACAAACTGAAAGAATTCAGTCAGGCATTAAAGAAACATCACACAGAATTTGAAATTAGGTTTCAAGATTTTAAGAATATTCAGTCACCGCTTGATGATTTTTCAATGCCTTCATGTGAACCCGGAGAATGTTCCTGCAGAATTGCAGTTAGAAACTGTTGAAATACAGTGCAGCCCCCATTTAAAATAGTTGTTCTTAAATTCCGAATTTTTTATAGAACACTGCCGAAAACTGAATATCCAAAGATAATTGATCACGCCCAGAAAATAATAACGATGTTTGGGTTGTTGTAAGTCTGCAAACAGACTTTTTCGACCATGAAATTGCGAAAATCTATTAACTGATGAGCATCTTTTCTTGCTGCTAAAGGTTACTTCGTCGCAGCTCAAACCTGCATTTGAAGACATTATGACCAATCAAAAACAATTTCATATGTTTCACACACCTACCATAGCAGGACCTTCGAATAAAAGTTAAATAACTGTAATCTGTAACTTATATTAGCGTTTGTGTGTAAAGTTTTATAATTAATATATAGATTTTAAAACAAAATGCATTTTGGCTATACAACCTGGCCCTCTGAAATTTCTGTAAACTTTCTGGCCCCCCATGCAGAAAGTTTACCCACCACTGGTATAAACTAACTCAATAAATAATAAAAAATAAAAATATATATTTCGGTAGCGCCGTGTACGGGAAACAGTGTTAAAGAGTAGCATATCGGTAGACAACTCGTGGTTACGTCACAGTCACGTAGCATGTAAGTATCTCTGTGTACAAAGGGCCTAATTGTATTTAGTATTTGTAGTTTGTAGTCTACATAGTGTCGGGAGGTCGCGTATTCTATAATTTTTAACAAACCAAACCAAAATTGTCTAAGAGGTTATAATGATGTTTGGTTACATATTTTATATACGTATCAATATTGATAATGGTGTTAAACCTGCATACCTCATATTATTTTCGAGAGAGAAATGGTAATACGAAAATAGAAACAAAGCAAAAGGGTGTAATACCTACAGAAGGAATAATACGAAAGAAATTAAAATAAATTAGCTTAAAATTTGACAATTTATTGAATGACTTCGGCGATTTGATGACTTTATCACTCGTGAATTTTTCCAAAACAACTAGGTCTAGGTAAGTAGTACATAACTGTCTAACCTGTGCAAATCGCAAGTGAATTTGGCAGCTAACTGGAGTCCCAAAATACTTGACCGAAAACACCTGTGCAAAGGCGGGCGGTCCGTTTGATAGATTCGCCTAACTTAACAAACGGATTGCAATCTTGAGAACAGAGGCGTCAGGTGGGGATGCTGGTATTTTAATTTGAAGATACTCCGAACAACCAGCGTCATTTATCCCATCGGCACCGCTGCATAGTCCATAGTCGGGAAACAGGCCAAAGATGCGCTTGTAGATCGTTTGTACACTGTTGACATTTTGTCACATGGGAACGGGTCGGCTGTGGAACGATTCTCTACAAGACCCATGTTGTAAGAGTGTAAATATAATAAAGGAAGCCTGAAGAAAATTATTAGGTTATTCGGCGCTCAGGAATGTTTAGATTGGCTGAAGTTGCCGCCACTGGCCTGAAAGTGCTATATCGAAACAATGGGTTACAGACCCAAATAGGAAAAAGGGCGGAAAATGATCATGCTTATTTTAAACATGCAAAGAAGAATCTTGTTTTATCATTCGTTTGCCTTTTCTCATGTTTGCTGTAGGATCCAGAACAACTGTGAATTAAATTTACGACCACAATATTTATGTACCTAGATTGAGAAAATAAAATGTTGAGTGACGCGGATATTTGATAATGAGAAACGAGGAAAACAATATATCACCCGCGGTATGGATGGGAAGGGGGAAGGGGGGGGGGGGGGCTAGAGAGTGTTGCCCTCTTCTCTCCCCACCCTCCGACTTCACCCTGGGAAATTTATTGGCGGAGTTTTCAGGCTCGTTAGAACTCATGTGAAAAAATATTATCTTTAATTCAGTTTTATTTATTTTACCTGCAATTTTTAGATTAGCTCCACACAGGAGGCCCTCGACAACGGAGGTCGTCATAGCTCTGTCCTCAATTGCTGATCTTGATATTTTGTCAATTTGTATTTGCTCTACTGTTTTTTGACACTTTCTTAATTCAGATTTCAATTTTCTTCTCAATATTTTTCTGTTTTCTGCCAAAGGACCCGGCCGAGGTTTTACGTTTTCAATGCATTTCATACGTGTATTGCGTGATGCTCAAAATGAATCGGTTCATTGTTATTCCGTCCAGGAATATGTTTAGCTGCTGTTACGGTTATGTTTGCGTCCTTCGAAGACATTTTACTATTTTAGCTGCAGTGCATAGTGACTCTGCAATCGTCGCATACAGTTCGTCGATGGCATCTTTATGAAGGTTATTTTTGCATCCTGACTTTTTCAGAGTTCGACACCGCTGCTACATTTAACGCGCTTTGTTACAAATGATGCCGTTACAGAATAGGACCTGATCTAAGATGTATGTGCTCTCCATTTTACTGGATTCAAAGCTAACGGGGGCAATTTCCTCCGTGGCAGTTAAACCTGTTGTTTCTAAACAAATTGACATGCGCCGATGATCTATCCAGTCAACACTGTAGGTACTTTATCGAAATGTTTTTGGTCATCTTTGAATAGTGGCCGTACGTACCTATGCAGTGATATAACCATCGTTGTGTTGTGTGCATCACTAATATAGGTTTAAAAATTTCTGGCAGTTTTTCAACATCGACAGTGATATTTGTTTTCTTTGCAATAGGATAATAAATCTTTCCCGAATAATGATCTTGCTTGGATCAGCATTAAAATCATCCAAAAAAGGCAGTTCGTATTATGGGTGATTTATGATTTATGGTGAATGTTCGTCCTCTTTCGTCTCACGCTTCTCGTTTGAAAACTAAAACGACAGAAGGTACTAGAACGATGACATCACGTACGATCTCTTTTTTATGTTTTTTTGTGTGAATACCGCACAAGAGTCTCAACTGCTCCCCGTAGCCAGTGATACTATGGCATCTGTTGTGAGGCTGGTGTAGTGGGGATGGAAGGAGATGGGAAAGAGGATGGTACCTGGCTCTTCACTAAACACGTTTATAGCCTTTTCAAGCAAGGATTCAATTCTGAATGGTGGTCTTACTGGTTATTGAGAGAATTTTCCACTCTGAGACTGGTATATCTTCAAATCACGGTTAGGTTGCAACGTAGCTACGCATTGCGCAAACCCATTCAATAAAATGATAGATATATTATTTTGTGATTTATTTTCTTGTAGGTTTTTTACTTTGAAAGGGGCCCTCAAACTCGGTGTGTCCATCGGCCCTTTCACGGCTGAAGACGGCCCTACCCGCAGTAGTCCTACGATACAGTAGGGTAGACTGGGGACGATTGAAACATGTTATGATCGAAACATCTCAATTTACTCGAAAACCATAATACCTAAGAGTGTGATACAATACTCGAAACTCCGTTAGGTCTGTTGGGACGTTTCTACAAAAGCGCAGTAGCCGGCGAGTGACTCAATCGTGCATAGGGGACATTATTGAATTTCGCACTAAAACGTAAATATTTAAGACATTATTGTTTATCTTATAACTCATTTTACTCTCGCAGCTTGACGAAATGTTTCATTACATTCTCTTCTTTATCTATTTAAGAGTATTTATAATGCATTTGCGTGGCGTTAATGTCTATTTAAAAGGCATGTTTTTGACTTTGAAGCAGAAAATGCAGCGTGGGGATGTTTGAAACAACTCGTGTGGGGATGATTGCAACGTTTCAATCATAACCATGTTTCAATCGTCCACACTGAGAGAAAATTTAAAAGTTATAATGAAAAAATGTAATGTACTTCTGTGATCTTGAATGGTGAACTTCTGTGATCTTGGTTGATGAAGTCGATCTCATTCGACCACATTCGACGTCACACACCCTCACGTGACAATTTCGTAATAACATATCTTTATTGATTTTCTTACATTTATAACTAAAAAAAAATCAACGTTAATAGTATACATTGTTTTATCAATTATTTAAGTACAAAACAACAGAGAGAAAAAATTATGTTATGAAGAAAGTGTGTTCCCCTTCTCAAGAAACCGAGGTTGCAAACTATGCTAAAAAAACCGCCAACATTTACCTATTTTGGGCTATCTTCAAAAGATTTAAGACAATTGGCATTTGATTTGACCACACCAGGCCAGATTCATGGTACACAAATGGGATGGCCGGAATAGAATGGCTCCGAAGATTTTTGCGCGCCATCCAGAATTTATTATCTATAAGATGTGCCCAAACCTAATCGGTTTATAGCCAGGAGAGGAACTCGGCAAGTAGATGCAGTAACGTCGGCCGAACGCGGAACTTTCATAACTGTCTGTAGCGGCAAATGCAATTGGCAACTCAATTCCGCCGATGTTCACATTTCTACGTATCAATTAAGCCATTTCTTAAAAGATAGTCCGATTGGTAGTATATAGTTAAAACTGTTAATTACCAATGGGATCTTTTACGTGATCAGGGAATAGTTTAGAAATAATGCGCGTGTCGAGTATAAATTATATTTGCACAATAATGTGTTGAACAGCTAATCCTAGCTTACGGCGCTATCGGTGATAAAGGAGACAGAGCAAGGGCGAACATCTTCTTTTATACACGTTCATCTCCCGTCTCGCTCTTGCATACTCAGTACCATTCTCACATCCTCCCCTACTTAAAATTGAAAGTTCCCTAACTACATATTTCATTTTCCTATTGCTATAAATTTCATTTCATACAATACAATATAAGTCTACATATTTCATTTTCTTACAATATAATATAAGTCTACATATTTCATTTTCTTAATTTAATACACATTATTCAAGTAACTTAAAATTAAGTATAATTTCTCCTCTTCCCTTCCGTTTCTTCTCTCTCTCTCGCTCGTCCGTCTCATCTTGGGCGAAGTCGTCCATGCCACGGTTTAGACCTGAAACATGGAGAAACAGAATTAGAGTCGCTTCTACTGCGCAACATACCGGAGAGATCTAATTCGTCCTTCGACAGTTCTAGTGTGTCAGACGCGATGAATTCAGGACCATCTTCCTCCCGCCATGAAACATGTAATTTCCTTATCTGGTCTAAATGTCTTTTCCATACCATATTAGAATTGTTAATTTTAATGAAATATACTTTGCTGCCTTTTTTCTCAACCACAACCCCAGGGACCCATAATCTATTACCCTGAGATCTGAAATCTCTGGCCATCACTTTCTGACCTACATCAAAACCTGTCTTAGTTCTACCCCTATATTGCCTTTTCTGATTGCCTTGGCTCTGAATAACCTTTTGAATTACTTTGTTTTGTCGAGAAGAACCTGAATTACTGGTTCTTTCCTCCACTTTCCTAGGGATCAGAGAGTCAAAGACAGTCCTAATTTTCCTTCCCATTAACAATAACGATGGCTCACACCCTGTAGTTGCATGCACGGTATTCCTATAATCTGTTAAAAAGTTACCAAGCTGCTCTTTATAGTCTGATGGAAATCTATTACGTTTACAAATTTTTTTAAGAAATTTTTTACATATTTTAACCGCACTCTCTGCTTGTCCGTTGCTGCTAGGGTGATTAATTGGATTAGTTATATGTACCATACCATTTTTTTTACAGAAAATTTCAAAGTCCTCAGAACAAAAACACGTACCATTATCGCTAACTAAAGTTGCTGGAAAACCAAATTGTGAGAATAACCTATGAAGTACCTCAATATTTTCTTTTGAAGACAGACTGTTTACTTCCAGGCATTCGATCCACTTCGAAGAAGCGTCTACCACAACTAAAAAGTTTTTGTTATGTAAGCTACCATGGTCAATATGCACCCTGAACCATACTTCAGGTTCATATGGCCAGACTGCTAGAGAACTCTTTTGAGATTCTGGTTTAATTTCTAAACAATCCTTACAATTTTCAGTTATTTTCTCTAAATCTTGATTAATTTTTGGCCACCAAACGAAACTTTTCGCAATACCTTTAGTCTTAAAAACCCCTAAATGAGATCTGTGTAACATCTTTAAAACCTCTTGTCTTAAAGACTCCGGAACCACAACTCTATGTTGATATAAAATACACCCATTTATCAATGATAATTCTAACCTTTTTTCCCAGAAAATTCTATTAAAATTACTATTTTGAACTTTTTTTACTTATGCTGGCCATCCCTCGATAAGAAATTTCTTAACTTGACTTAACATATCGTCCTTTTCGGTCTCACTTTTTATCACGTCTAGAGATAAATTAAACCCGTTATTTTCGAAGTAATTAATGTAACCAGACTCTATCTTATCCTCACAGCTTCCCTTTTCAATCGGACACCTGCTCAGAAAGTCTGAACAATTGTTTTTCGACTTTACATATTCAATCTTAAAATTGAACGACCCTAACATAACCGCATAACGTTGTAACCTAGACGCTGCGATTTTAGGAATTTCTCTATTTTGACCGAAGATTCTCACTAAGGGTTGGTTATCCACAGCTAAGGTGAATTCTCTCCCGTACAAATATTGATAAAACTTTTTAATCCCAAAAATAATAGCAGTTGCTTCAATATCTAAAATTGAATAAATTTTTTCCGCTTTACTTAAAGTTCTGCTTGCGAAACCTATTGGCCTTTCAACCCCATTCTGAAACACATGTATAAGTGTCGCTCCAACACCATTGAGACTACTGTCTGTGACAAGTTTCACAGGAATATTTTCGTCGAAATGAGTTAAAATCCTATCCGAAGTTAAAATTTTTTTTATAATCGCAAAACTATTCTCCTGTTCTGTACCCCATTGGAATTTGATATCTTTTTTAAGTAACTCGTACAACGGTGACAATACATTTGCCATGTTTGGGATAAAATTACGATAATAGCTAATCATGCCCAACAAACTTCGCAAATGATTTAAATCACTAGGTGACGGTGCATTTAAAATAGCTTCCTTATTCCTTTGACACGGTTGAATCCCTTGTTCACTTATCTTATAACCTAAAAACTCAATAACTTTTAAATTAAATTCGCACTTTTCACTATTCACCGTTAAATTACAGCTTTTTAACCTTTCCAAAACGTCACACACGTTTTTCTCTAAATCTTCTTCGTCTTCCCCGATCACAATAATGTCATCCAAATAGAATGTCATCTTCTGTAATCCTGACAAACAATTTGCCATTGCTTTTGCAAACATAGCCGGTGCAGAAGCTAACCCATACACTAACCGTTTATACTGAAACAACCCTAAATGTGTGCTGATCGTTGTGAAACGCCTACATTCCTTTTTCAAAACAAACTGGTTATACGCCGACTTGAGGTCAATCTTTGCAAAAACTTTCCCACCATTGACTTTGGTTAACAGTTCTTCAATCCTAGGTAAAGGGTACTTGTCAATTAACAGCTGATTATTCACTGTTGACTTGTAATCACCACATAACCTAATACTACCATTTTTCTTAATCACTGGTACGATGGGACTCGCAAATTCACTATACTGAACCGGCTCTATTATTCCATCTGAGATTAAAGTATTTAACTCTCGTTCGACTTTTTCTTTTAAAGCGAACGGAATGATTCTATTATTTCGAAACACCGGAACAGCGGTATCTTTCAATCTTAAATTAACTTCATATTTATTAAACTTGCCTAGTTTATCCGTAAAAACTTCTGGAAATTTTTTTACCAATCGCTCTTTTAATGTATTTCGATTAACACAATTCACGATCCCAGTAATTCCTAAGTTAAACAGTTCCATGAAGTCTCGTCCTAATATTGATAACGTAGAGCTACCTACAACAATAATCTTTAACTGGCGGCATTGTCCGTTATATTCTACCAGCGGAGTAAATGCACCTATTACTTTGATGAGCGTATTGTCAAAACCCCGTAGACTAATGTTTTCATGCACTAACTTATTACTATTAAACTGATTGAAATAACAATCCTTGCCAATCACGCCACAAGATGCACCCGAATCTAACATGAATTTACTTCTAATGCCGTCCACAGAAACTTCTACACAATATGGTTCAACACTATTTATATTATCGACACTTGTATCTGAAAACAAGGTATTCACATTTTTACGAACTGAAAAACTTTTACACTGTTTTGCTAGATGACCCTTTTTACCACAAATTCTACATGTATAGCCTTTGAATCTACAATCCGCCGAAATATGATTATCGTTTCCACAAACGAAACATTTACGCTTTGGCGACGGCGATCGCGACTTATGTGGACTACTCATCCGGTTGAATCTATTGCTTACTCTTTTCTTTTCATATGAACTAGGTGAAACACGACCACTGCTGACACTGTTATTTGCTAAAACAGAGTTAAACTCCCGACCTTGGGCTTGCGTTGAAGCTACGAGTTCGATGCACTCTGCTACTTGGACACACTTTTCAAAAGTATACGATTCACTTTCAAGAAATAATTTTTCCCTGACTTTCCCGGGCTTACATCCTAGCACAAAGAAATCTCTTAATTTCTCCGACAAATTATTCCCGAATTTACAATTAACCGAAAGAGCCTTTAACCTAACTACGAAATCACGAATTGTCTCATCACTCCTCTGTTTAGCTGTGTAAAACTGTGACCTCTCCTCAAAAAAACATTTCGTCATGCTACAATACTCATTGAGTTTAGAAATTAAATCTTCTAATTTAACATCGGTTACTTTTTTAGGAATACACAAATTTACCAAAAGTGAGAAACAATCATCCTGCAAAGCATTAAGAAAAATAGCCCTTTTTTTCACATCTGATGCGTATTTGTCATCATTCACAAGGAGATACTGTTCGAGGCGGACCTTGAAATTCTCCCAGTTACCGTCACGCAAACTGAAGGAACCCAATCCTCCTGACTCCATGTTTCCTCTGCCCAGATGATACAACAAGAGACGAGAAAAGAAAAAGAGAAAAACACCCCCCTAGGATATTCCTCCGCAATCTGCACTGCTCCGTTGACCCTCTCAGGAAACCGCTTCTTGACCCTTGATGACGATGGTTATGGCTGATGGCTCCTTCCAGATCCGTCTAGTGACCTTGACACTCAGCTGCCGCTCTTGAAGTCCTGGACCCTCCCGTGCAATCTTCCCCCTTCCGAGAAGTTAGGCTGGCTCCAGTGTTCCCTTTCTTCTTCACTCCTTCCAGTGAAGATTTTTAATTTCGTCCGGCCTTTTTTACCGACCCGAAAATAATGTTACAACACGTATCTATTGAACTCGCGTGCTTAGCGTGCAATTTTGCGCGTCGATCCTCGCAATCGTTATTATTGATTCCGTATTGGCTGCGCCACTGTTAAAACTGTTAATTACCAATGGGATCTTTTACGTGATCAGGGAATAGTTTAGAAATAATGCGCGTGTCGAGTATAAATTATATTTGCACAATCATGAGTTCTACAGCTAATCCTAGCTTACGGCGCTATCGGTGATAAAGGAGACAGAGCAAGGGCGAACATCTTCTTTTATACACGTTCATCTCCCGTCTCGCTCTTGCATACTCAGTACCATTCTCACAGGTACCACGAACAAATCTGTCTGGATGCAAGAAGAAGATTTTACCAAATTTCTTATTCATTTTCAAAAATTCACCATTTCGTCCTTAGATCGCAAAGTTCTTTTATAACTTGATAATCATTCATCGCGGTCGAATCCTACGAAATCAAAAAAGAATATTATTTTGTAAAATCAATATTTAGTCTTCAAACCATTCCAAAATGAACAGGCAAAAAAACTACACCTAGAGACTCCGAAGATTTTTAGTGTTTCAATGGGTAAGAAAAATTTCAAAGTGTACATTCTGCCAGCAATTGATCTGAGTCTTTTACAGGTTTTTTTAATATGTTTATCCCATTTAAAAAAACAATCTACGGTAACACCAAGATACACATATTCCGTAACTAATTCTAAACTTTCACATTTACAATTAGTTGGAATATTTTTATGGATGCAATTAAAATTATGAGAAATAATATTAGGATTAAATTGGAATTTGGCATTAGGTGATCTTATATGCATTACTTTGGTTTTTTTGGCATTAATTAATAATCCTGCATCATGGGACCATTTACAAAGTTGATTAAAGTCAATTTGCATGAGTTCAATTGCAGTTTTTAGATCTTTATGTGATATGACCAATGCTGTATCATCTGCAAATACAAAATGTTTAACAAAAGAGAAAAGTTTTTTCATTATAGTTACATAGATTATATACAGTGTAGGTCCCAATATGGAACCTTGTGGAACTCCTGCAGATACATTTTTTGTTTTACTAAAAGTATTATTTATTTTGGTACATATTTTTCTATTTCTAAGATAATCTTTAAATAAATTTAACACATTTCCTCTTATTCCAATTTTTTCTAGAGTTTTTAGCAGTTTTTTTGAGTTAATTGTGTCAAAAGCTTTAGAGTTATCGATAAATAAAACAATGACATGTAATTTATTATTTAATTGATTATTTATGTAATTGGAAAACTCTTGCAGTAGTTTTTCAGTATTTTTTTTTTTTGGAAGCCATATTGATTTGGGTCTATGATAGCGAATTTTTCAATGTAATTATTTAATTTATTTGATAAAAAATTTTCGAGAATTTTTTCTAATGCTGGTAATAGGCCTATAATTTCCTAGTTCAATGTGTTTTCCACCTTTAAATATTGGTCTAGTAATACTACATTTAAACTCTTGTGGAATTATTGCTTGCTTTATTATCATATTGATTAAATAAGTAATTATTGGCCCAAGGGTTTTTATATTTCTTTTTAAATCAAACATTCTTATATTGTCAATACCTGTGCTTTTAGAGTTTTTCATTTTTTTAACAATGTTTTCAATATCAGTTATAGTAGCTCTTGGTATATATAAACTGTGAGGTAGTTCTTCCAGAACTATATTAGTAGCTTTGTGATTGCATTTATGTAACATGTTGCTGATGCTATCCGAGAAGTAATTCACAAAATCATTTGAGACAGAATCCTCAGTTCTATCTTTTAACATATATCGTGTTATAGTTTCATCACAATCGTTTTTGGGTTTACGTCCTAAGATATTATTTATCTCGTCCCAGGTTTTTTTAGTATCATTAAAACAGTTTTTAAATTTATTATTATAGTAGTTAGTTTTATCTTTATTTATAAGTTTATTGACAAGGTTACGAGTTTTTTTGTATTCTGTTTCATATGTTTTGTTTGTTGGTGTACTTTTCCATTTTTTATAAAGTTTATCCCTTTTATTTATATGACATAATAATTCACTGCTTATCCATTCATTTATTGCATAAGGTCGTGTTTTCGGTTTTTGCACTATCGTTTTAGAACTACTCTTGTAAAATTTGTTAAATAAAGTTTTTATTTTTTCATATAATGAAATACAATCCTTCTCTTCTATAAGTTTACTCCAGTTATAATCTCTGATATATCTATCAATAGCCTTTTGTGAAATGATTTGAATATACTTATTTGCAAGGTCTACCTGACGTTTATGAGATCTTATATTAATAGCAGTAATAAAATGATCGGCGATATTATTTTCACAGACGCAAGCAGTTATTTTCTTGCCTCTAAATTTGGCAAATATATGGTCAATACACGTACGAATAATTTGTCCATTTAATACAGCTTCTCTGGTTACTACATTGATGCATTTAGTTAAATAATGGTTAGTAAGTAAGTTTTCATATGAGCTTATGATATAATCTTGGTCATTAAGCAAATTCAGATTTATATCTCCAAGTAAGATAATATTTTCCTTACTATTAATTGTATCAAGATATGATGATAATTCCGTTAAAAATGAAGATTTACTGAAATTAGGGGGTCTATAGATAGCTATTACGTTAACTTTAGTTTTGTCCTGGAGTATGAGCTTTCCTGTTATATTTTCAAAATGTAGTGATTGGAACGATTTTAGTCTAAACTCAAATTTATTTCTTATATACAATATAATACCTCCTCCTGACTTATCAGTCCTGCAGTAGTTATATGAATTATATCCGGGAATATTATACATAGACGCACTTTCAGTATGAATAGAGGTTTCACATAGCATTAGAATGTCAATATGCTTCAAACAATTAAGTAAATATATATGCAATATATCCCAATATTTTTGTATAGATCTTATATTTAATTGAATACAAACAAGATTATCAGACGCATTTATGTTTTGTTTTTTTATCCAATCTTCTAAATTATTTACTGTACTACTTTCTATTTCATTATCATTATCTATATACGAAAAATTATTCTGTGCCATTTAATTCGTAGTTAAATTTGAAACAATACAGTAAGATTGTGGTACGAAGTTTGGTTAATTTTACAAATAGAAATATTTCTATAAGAAATATCTCTACAGAATGCAGTATAAGGTTCAATTTAATACTTGATATAATTCCTTATTTTTTTTTTTCTAACACCTGTTTTTATACTTAGCATATTACAGCAATGAACAGTTATTATACACGATAATATGATAAAGCATTCGTTTTTATCAAAGATACCACAATTATTTTTCTTAAAGTAAAAGTAGGTATAACATAATGATACAAAATGGTTTTCAATGCATTTAGCATTAAATAATATTACAAATATTTCATTTATAGATAAAACAATAAAATTTAATATTTTTGTTAGGTTGATTAAATTCCATACATAAATAGTATATTTAACACATATTCTTTTTATCTTTATGGTAAACATGAAAAGAGAGCAATATAAAATAACTCCATTTATGAAACCAGAGTAATTAATATCTTTTGTAGGTTTCAGCCCGTAAGAATGAATTCTTTTCTTGTTTTGTTTAAAAAGAGAAGTATTTTGAGTATAGATTGAAGGATTTAATGTTAAATATTTAGCAATATAAAAGTGCTTGTGTCTAGAGCTAATTGGTACAAGTACTTTTTGATAAATACTTAATAAATATAAAATAAATTGAATGTTTACATCTAGGGTTATTTCAGAATATTTATCACATTTTAAGATTTTTTTTAAAAATGTTATATTTATGAATGTGAAATATAGTACACGGTGAATATATACATGTATAGGTAAACAAAAAAATGTTTTTGAAGGTGTCGTTATGATATTACCGTTAAAAAAATAATGAAATATAATAATAATATTTTTGTTAGTTTTTTTGTGATTTTTTATAATTTTTATAACAATATTTATGTAATAAAGTGAAAGTTCAACAACAGAATATGGCGATGTTTGGAAATCTAGAGTCTTTTTACAATGATTTTTTTCTTTAATATAATATATAAATAGAAATGTGTAATGTTTGGATTCACATTATTCAATTTAATAAAATTTTATGAATGCGATAACAAGTGTAAAGACAGTTTTTTTACAATTTTTTTTATGAAAAGGAACTTGTATTTAAAATGTTGAGTTTATTCTATTTTAAGTACTTTAATTGGAATATTGCAGGTGTGTATTTTTGAGCCAATTTACATTTCCAATATCAAAATTTTAATATTTAGGAACAAAAATGTTCTAATAAGCACACAAATTATTATTTCTAGATTTTAGAAAAAAAATGTCTTTTGCAAAAGGGTAAAAAAAATCAATAAAAAGGAACATTTAAAATGCATGTGAAGAACCGGGAATTTTGGGCGCAAACCTTGACAGGAAAAAGTTTATAGATATTTTTTTCTTATCATTCGAAGGATTAAACCAGTTTTCAGAATGTAAAATTCCGATTCCAATTGTGGATTCATCTGCTGACACAATTCGAAGGAAAACATTATCTTATTCAAAGTGCAGCTATAAAATTCTAGTTGCAGACTCTGTATGTGCCGCCAGAATCAAAGAAAAAACATTTTCATGTTCTGAGTGTACTTTTAATTCGCCACACTTTTAATTTTAATTTAAACCATTTTTGTGTTGAGAATGTAAATTTTCTGTTGTGGATTCATCTGCTGACAAATTTCAAAGAAAAATAACCTCTAATTCGAAGTGCGGTTATGAAATTCTAGTTGAAGACTAATTATGTGTTGCCAGAATCAAAGAGAAACCATTTTCATGTTCTGAGTGTAGTTTTTAATTCGCCGCAAACAGATATGATTTAAACCAGTTTTGTGTTCAGAATGTAAAATTTCTGTTAAGGTTTCATTTACTGATAAAAAAACTGAAAACATTGTCTCAATCAAAGTGAAGTTATAATATTCTAGTTGCCGACTATGTATGTGCTGCTAGAACCAAAGAAAAACCATTTTCATGTCCTGAGTGTAGTTTTAATTCGCCAGGTACAGATTTAATTTAAACCAGTTTTGTGTTCAGAATGTAAAATTCCAGTTGGATTCATCTGTTGACACATTTCGAAGGAAAACATTATCTTGTTCGATGTGCAGTTATAAAACTCTAGTTGCAGACTATTTATTAAATGCCAGAATCAAAGAAAAACCATTTTCATGTTCTGAGTGTAGTTTTAATTCAACGCATACAGATTCAATTTAAACTGGTTTTGTATTCAGAATATAACAATAAATTAAATGACGAGTTGCAGATTCATTGTGTACCGAGTAAAGCTTTACATTTGAGTTGCGTACCAAATACTGCAAAATTCTGAGAAATTGATTGTTACGCGTGTAACTATTATTTGGGGACGCAGAATCAATCGTCACTTAAAACCTGCCTTGCGTTCTAAGCACGGTGTAAAAGTTCGAGATGCGAAATCCTTTTAATTGGATACCATTCTCGATATCCGACAGCAGTTATAAACTTTGTAGTTGAGTTTATAAACAAGATATTTGTTGGAAGAATACTCGTCAATTGTGATTATTAAAAAAAAAATCGGCTCGTATTTAAATATTTCGTACAAAAAAATGGAATTTCCTCTCCGCCCCGGGCGGCCGACATCCACGCTACGCCACTGACGTGGGTACTAAGTTGATATTAGGGTAGAGTGTTAGACTATCTCCCCTGGAACTGAAATTGTCAGATAGATAGGTAGGCGGGTTTACATTTGAACATGAACGTAAATCCCCCCTAGGGGGGGCCTGACTCCGAAGTCCCTAAGGCCTTTAAGTCCGATTGTATGTGGGTTGCATTTTCTAAAGTGCATGGGTTTGAATCAAGGTTCGTAGAAAATGATTTTAACAAGGTTAGCTCATGTGGGCCTTTTTTGAAAAAAAAACTCGTCGGGCCGCTTTCGAAATTTCGAAGGCGTGAGCTCCAGCTTAACATTGCCACTTGTATTGCAGTTAATTCAAATCTCCCGGTGGAACATGGACTTCAAGCTCCGTCACGAATTTTTAGCCAATCACCGCTCTACCCCCTCTATGAGCTTACCTTGAAGCATTTTCTGCGAACCTTGGATTTGAATCGAATTTTGGATGACCGAACAACTCAACAATATGCAACTTCATCCAAAACCTCCTATGTAGATCACACTTCATCACCCCTTTGAAAATTCATTAATACTTTTGAAAAAAAAAACTTGTTTAAAAAAGTCACATTAAGTTAGTTTATATGCTATTCAAAAAATATCATCACGTTTAATGAACTTTCAAATGAGTGTTAAATGCCACTTTGTTAAGTTGTCATGGAGCCGAATTTTGGGTTCAAAGACCCCTAATTTCGATATCCTGTCGTCTGGCATTATTTATACATTGCCAGCCCATCAGGATGTTTGTTACCCACAACATCTTACAATGGTTTCATGCTCAATTTAGATTATCAAGTTCATGGTTCATTTTAATTACATTCCATTTTCCAGCACGGGTCTAATTTAAGTTTTTTTGCCATTGACTTGGCTAGAAAGCAGATTATAGTTCTTCGCGATTTCAACATCTGCAAGCTCCATCATTGCACAAGCAACACATTCAGATTTTAACGACGAAGAAAATAGAATTCAAATATCAGTTGTCAGTTTATTCAATATTCGTATCACGGGAAACGAGAATGTTTGTAGGTATTTCTTTTTACAATAAAAAAAATCGATAATTTGGATTCCTCAGAATAAAATCTGAGCGTAGCGAAGTTCTGTTTTATGGTTTTATCTCGACCGTTTGGAATTTCATCTATCTGTAAATTTGTTTGATCTTTGTAATCTGCTGCGTCCACTTTATTATTCAAGCAAGCCTTACTTTAACTACGGTTCAGTAAAGATTATATTTTCAAACTTATGGTACTTACCTGCCTGAAGAAAGTTTGAAAAAAGAATTCTCATTTGAGATAGTGACGTTTCTTTGAAAACATTATATAATTCCTTACTTGAAATATTTTTTTACCATAAAAATATGTTTCATAATTATGTAATAGGTATTAATTACCTACTTACAAATCTTATGATTTCAGAGGAAATTTTGGTATGAAATGAATTATTAAAAAAAAGAGAAAATTAGTTACTTAATGAAAAAAAATCAGAGGTTGTAATTCACACGCGGTAGAAGTGAAACCTTCAGAAAACTAAAGTGAGTGGGGAGGCTACGAAGCACCGCGCAAAGAGAAGACCGATTATACTATCTCTTTCTCTCGCAGGCTAAACCGAATAGAAGTATGTATTGTCTCTTTTTAGTATTGCTATTTTTCGTTTCATCGAGTTTCAAATCACAACGGTGCTAAAGTAGTTTTCACTTCAATAAGTATCCCACAGGCTCGGTCAGTTACCAACTGTTTTGTGAAGACGCCATCCAGCTAGACTTTTATTAGACAACTAGCTGACGGCCAGGCGTTACTGCAGGCGTTAGGCATCTACTGGATGGTTACCTAACCCAGATAACCACCGCCATCTGTTAATTTTCATACAAATCAAATCTACACCGCCCCCTTGCCAGCCCGCTCGTTCACCACATACAGACATTCTCCTTTATGTATTACATATTTCAACCAATTTACACAAAACCTTGACAAATATATACCTAAACCTTCCTCATGAATCACTCTATCTATTGGTGAAAACCACATGAAAATCCGTTCAGTAGTTTTTGAGTTTATCGTGAACAGACATACAGACACGTCAGAGGACTTTAATTTATTATACGTAGAGATAGAGATAATGTAATAATATTAAGTAACTAGCTGTTTCCCGGCATGCGTTGCAATGCCATATTCAAATAAATAAAATTTTACTCCTTGCATGTCCTTTCCCGTGCGTTCCCCTCCAGCGTTCCACTTCCACCTTCCCCGCCACCGCTCTCCCGCTCCCCCGTCCCGCCAACCCCCCTTGCACTTCATTTCTTGACTCCTCTCCCTCCCGGCCCGTAGCCGAAACTTTTTTCTAATACTAACATTTTTAAACTCGTGATATCTTTCTAATTAAATATCCGAATTGAAAAATTCAAAAAGTTAAATAAAGGTATTGAAACTGTCTTGAATATGAAGTAATTTATTTTGATAAGGATTAAAACCAAGATACAAATAAAGAGCCTTTTCAAGCGGCGACATTTTAATTAAATTTTTAAAATAAAAGAATACTTATTGTGGCATAACCATAATAGTTAGACATATGCTGTCGCGACTTTTTTTGTAAATAATAATGTGTTCTACAAAGTCGTAGTACATTATTTTATTTTATCATCAATAGTTTTCGCAGCGCACGCGATGTAAAGAATATTTTAGGTAATTTTTTTACACCTTGAGTTACATTATTGAAGTTTTAGTAAGGATGCCTATTTTAAAAAATATATAATATAGCCTATGTTACCCAAGGATAGTGTAGCTTTCCAACAGCGAAAGAATTTTTCAAATCGGTTCAGTAGTTTTGGAGCCTATTCAATGCAAACAAACAAACAAACAAACAAATCTTACCTCTTTATATAGTGTATATAATATAATATAATAATATAATATAATATAATATAAAATAGAAAGAATAGAATAGAAAGAATAGAAGAAGAAGAAGAAGATAGAAGAAGTAGATAGTAGATAACCAAGGGCGCTGGTTCTACAGTGTGTTCGTGTGCAGCACTGGTAAATTATATCGCCTAAAATTACTTTATAATATCTTACCGAAAAATATAAAATCTATGAATCTCATTGAAAATATCATCTACCAATATTATTGGAATCATTTTTACTTAATGTTGCTTAGTAATCGTTATCTCATAGGTACGGATTATTATCAGTGAACCACCACATTTTCAGGGCAGCGGCCGCCACTGGTAATAACCTATCTATAAGTAGTAGTAACCTGTTTTATAGTGCAGTCGGCAAATTACAAAACGTTCTTTGTGTCAGCTATATCCAGCTTGAAGCCGATTTAATTAACAATTTAGTTAATTGACATTAGATCATCTTGTTGTCGCAAAAACCCACACGAAGGCAACTCATAATAACATACGCACAATAATAATAACTGTGATGACTGATGACAGATTTTAGCTCAAATTAAGCATATTAATTATTTAGTGGACCTAAACTGTTGTTTGTTCGTGGGCCGATTCGCAATAGTGTTCTTGAACGACAATAAAGTTCGACATTATCGAAAAAATTCTTTATCGAAACACTTTATCGGTCCAGGGATTTTGTTTTTATACACCTTTTACTGACGACAGTTTTATTTCATATTTATTTTAAACGTGCTACGCTGTGTTTACCAAGAAAGACATTGAAAAACAAACAAATTTTGCCTAAGTATTGATTCTAAAAAATATGGGGTAGTTTAATTCTTACTAGTGTCCAAGTATTTACACAGTAGTGGTTAAAATAATTTTAAAAAATAAGGTTGTTTTATGTAACACCTCACAACAGTGTCTCTGTCTCTGATTTTGTTAGTGAAGGACATTAAGAAACCGAAATTAAATCGTTGAGGAGGGAATTATGCCGATACTTAATAATTCATGTTACTTTCGGTATAAAAACAAGGTTTTCTCTTTCCTTAAACAAATTAACTTATTAATATTTTTCATTTTTGTTAGTTTTTCCGCAAGTCCGCGACATCTGTAAAAACGCAGTTTTCTTTCAAAACTTTTAATCGTGTTAAGAATGGCCTTATCTTGAACTACCTATACAAATTTATAACATGCCTCTTAGGAGACATTTCAGAAAATAATATATTTATGAAAAATTGCCAAATATATATTTAAATACATTATGCATAGACTATGGCCTCTTTCCCCCTAACGTAGGCGCATTTCAGTATTGCTAG
The DNA here is from genome assembly GCA_917563855.2 of Limnephilus lunatus. NCBI lineage: Eukaryota > Metazoa > Arthropoda > Insecta > Trichoptera > Limnephilidae > Limnephilus > Limnephilus lunatus. The sequence continues at coordinate 8,949,859 of OU830602.1, read as the reverse complement.
TTTTCGAGATTAAATATTTTTTACACTCTGTAGCCAAATAACGAACTGTCACCTGCACATTTTTTAACCTCCAATATTGACGTTGTGGAGTTGTTTACGTTGACATTTATTAATTTAAAATGTTTTATTTAATAGGATTGGGCCTCGGAGACGCCAAAGATGTGACCGTGAAAGGACTTGAAATAATAAAAAAATGTGATCGAGTGTATTTAGAGGCCTACACCTCTATTTTGACAGTCGGCAAGGAATCACTAGTAAAGTTCATTTTTTTTATATTATTTATAAATATGTATTAGGTAGCGTTATTTTTGGTAAAAGCCGTATAATTTGCTACAGTAAACTATTAATTTACAACTTCAATAATCGCGAATTGTGGCGTTATTTTAATTAAATGAAAACAATATCACTTTGTATTCACTACTTATAATCAAAATTATTTTCATTTTATCCTGACGGAGAAACCATTGGTTTCGAAACATGTTGATAATTTTGATTTAAATGAGTGGTATATACAAAGTGATTTGTTTTCATTTTATTATTTTATCATTTTTAAAAATCCAGTTTATCCATTTTCTTATACATTATTTTTATTATTTTATATTATACATTTACCATCCATCCGAACATAATTAGTTGTTTCATTAAATAATCCATAAGCCGCCGCATTTTTAAGCACAGATTATGGAAATCACACTTCATTTCAACAATTACTACAAGAAACAACTATTCACGTTCACAAAATAGGTTATTAGATTCTTAGTTTAGGTAAATTTTGTAACACCTACTTGTGTATTTATTTTGAAACGAAACTTCACAAATGCCAAATCCATACAAAAAAAAATGGCGGCAATAGAAATTTTTAACTTGATTGAATGAAAATCGAATTTTAATGCATATTTTTCCGTCTTTTCTGACTGAAAGCGATGTTTCTTTTGGTAATTAAGTCTAAAAGTAGTTTACTTTTCAAAATCTATGCCTAAAAGGGTAGCGGCGGCTTGTGAATTATTTACCATTGTTTTTTGTAATAATGCTTATGTTTCTGGTAGTGTAATTCTCAAAATCTGTGAACATAAAAGTGCGGTGGTTAGTGGAATATTTATAAGACACAGGTGAATGGAAGTAGAAATCAGAGATGTTCCACAAAGACATAGCATGATCAAGCATATCAAATACTTAAGTCGTTTCATGTCACGGATGTGAAGTTTAACAGAAGAGTTTGTATGAGAAGATGTATAAATGTGAATGAAGTATTTGTAGAATTGCATGATGGTTAGTTAGTCAAAGGATTATGATTTGTGTGAATGTGGACATAATCAAACTTTACTGAACATAATCTTTACTGAACCAAATAACTCCTGATACTGTTGTAATGTGATTGATCTCATTATCCTGTTAACCTCATTATCCCACTTTGACCTCCGCCAACAACTCTCCTCCACCATAAGAAGAAGAAGAACTGAGCCAGTCTATTCGCTTATGGGGCAACTGAAAAAAAACAGTTGGCAACTCAATCACTATCCACAGGAAAGCAACTTGCGAATTTCATTGGATTTTAACACACAGACAACTTGTTAAAGACCAGGTCCTATATTATCAATCTTATATGTAAACGGGATATTCTCACAGTCACTTCATGGTAGTATAACCTCTTATGCCGACGATACAGTACTTATTGAAAGTGGAATCACATGGCAAGTAGTAAAACAAAAAGCAACAGAAGACATAAACATACTTAAACACTGGTTTGATATAAATCTACTATCTCTTAATAGTGATAAAACTCACATTATACCGTTTGCAATAAAATCAAAGGACGTTCCGGTAAATTTTGATATAATTATACATGACAATTATAAAGATCACAAAAAAAATAACTGTAAAATAAACTGTTCCACATTAAAAATTTTGAATAAAATCAAATACTTAGGAATAACAATAGACAAAAACCTGAACTGGAAAGATCAAATCAACCTTACCGTTGACAAAATAAGGAAATTAATTTACATATTTTTAAAAATCCGAAACTTTCTCTCATTAGAAAATCTAACATCAGTCTACCATGCTATAGTACAGTCAAATCTCCAATACTCTGTAGTAAGCTGGGGAGCTGCATACAAAACAAATCTACTCCCTGTTGAAATTGTGCAACGGCTAATTATAAAAATTATATTGAAAAAACGAAGAGATTATCCAACTAACCTTATTTTTGAAGAATTTAAAGTATTAAAATTTAATGATCTAGTTCGAAAAAATATAATAATCCAAATAATAAAAGAAAAACAAAATCATAGCTTTTTAACTGAAAGTCGTACTCGTCAAAAGCATATATTTCCAACACAAAAATGTAACACCTCATTTGCACAACATCATTACACATATCTAGGAAAAAAATACTTCAATAGCCTACCTGAAAAAATAAGAACAATCGAAGACGATAAATGCCTACTAAAAGCAATTAAAAGCAATTTAAAGTAAAAATAACAAATTGATAAAATTTATCATCATAACTTATATAACTTGTAAATTTGTTTTTTTTTTAAGTATCTACCACAATTAAATCAAAAGATACAAAATATATTTTGTTAATATATTTTAAATATTTTTTCATCCCGATACTCGTCCCTCTACTAATCACAAGCGTCTGCTTCTATAGAAGAGAAATATCATACAAAAAAAAAAAAAAAAATCAGTGAAAATTTATTATGTAGTTTATTTGAATCAAAAAAAAAATTATTTTGAAATATAAATATTATATTTTATATGTTATTTTTGCTGTATAAATAATGTATCTTCTGTAATAAATAAATGAAAAAAAAAAAAAAAAAAAAAAAAAAAGTTGTCAAGGGCGACGCCGCAACTCGCAGTGCTGGTCGCTGCGGCCAGCGCGTTTCAGTTGCCAGGTTGACGGGTTGCCATGGTTATGCCTCACGAACTGTCAAGTTTTCGAGTAATTTGCAATATGTCAGAGCGGGAAAATATCGATTTTGTTTAGGAGATTGATAAATTATTATTATATAGTTAGGTTGATAATTGATAAATTATTAAAAAAACAAGCATTATTATTATTATTAATTTTTGTTAAAAAAGCTGATATAATTATTGAAATCGTAAAGTTGAGTTGCGCCCTGAATTGGGTTGAATTGAGTTGCCAACCAGTTTTCGGTTTCTCCATAAGCGAAGGTCCTTAGTTAGCATTCTCTAATAAGACTGATTTATTATTATTTTTTTTTTTTTTAATTGATAAACTAACCTTTAAACAAGATTTTTATTTACTGATTTATGTTTACAGGAAGAATTTTACAGCAGAGAACTGATTATCGCAGATAGAGAAATGTGTGAGAGTGGAACTATGGACATGTTGTCAGGGGCTGCAGACAAAGACGTGGCTCTCCTGGTTGTGGGTGACCCATTGGGGGCCACCACGCACACCGACATGTTGCTGAGAGCCAAAGAAATGAACATTCCGTTTCAGGTATGCACTCATTATTACATTCCTTAAAAATCAATTACGATACATTTGCAAATATTGCTGAGAGCTAGCTAGCTCGACTGCTACCACTAGCAAAAATTTGAAAATTGTCTTTAACATCTGCTGTCTTATGCCCGATTAAGACACGATATTTCACATATTAATTAAAATTAAAAATATGAATCAAATAATATGCAGATCTATTTGTATCAGTTTTTGAAGTGAAACATCTTTAGCACCGTTGTGATTTGAAACTCGTTGAAATGCAAAATAGTAATACAAAGATATAAACACATCTATAGGATTTAGCCTGCAAGGGAATGAGATAGTATATATAATAGGTATCCTCTTGGTGCGGTGCTTCACAGTCTATCAGTCTCCTTTTTGTGCGGTGCATCATAGCCTTCCCGCTTCTAACGCATGTGAATTGCACAATCTGATTATTTTTTTTGTATAACACGGCTTTCACCCTTCAAGAGTGTTCTTGGCCATCGTTGCAGTAGATGGAGAAGGGAATGAGAATTTATGATGTTATAGTATTGTTTCAAAATATATGAGTTCAGATCATAGAGATATACTATAGAGGCGTTATCCCGTACATAATTCTCCGAGATTCGTGTTCAAATCATGCACGAACAGGCCTTCGGGAAAGTGAATTCTAACTGAAGCCACCGTGTCGAAAGGCTCGGCCGTCAAACCGTCTTTTCCTTTTTCTCAAGCCCATGGTTTCATTTTTTTCCATCCTACTTTGATACGTCACACGCCAGCCACAGTCGACGGTTGTAGAACTTCTAATACTAATAGAGAAATGGAGGTACTAACCTACGATTCCGTTGAACCAATTTATTCGCTAAATGTCTCATCTATAAAATAAAATTTTGAGTAGCGGGGAGCCAATTCTAGACAGGGCTTGACAGAAGAGAGGATTTTTGTTTAGAGAAGGACAATGAAATAATATGTGATCTAAAGTTTCCACTTCTAGACCACAGAAATTACAATCAAGGGAGTCCAACATGTAAAAAAGGATGAGGAGGAATGGAGCAATGTCAAATTTTTGTTACACATAAATTTTTATTTTTTAAAAGTGTGGGAACTGATCAAACTAAGGTTTTGATGAGTTTTTTGTATTGAGAAATGAGAGGTTCTTTTGGATTGGCTAACATTATGCAGTATTCAGCCCAAACAGTGCGGGTTCTGTCTTTGAGAATGGAAAAAATGTCACTTAAAGGGAGTTTGGAACAGTTAAACTGATGTATTTCAGAGTTCCATAACTCATGTTGGAAATAACATCAAGTGTGTGACACTTCTATTTCTTCAAGTTCTGTGAAATAAGTGGCCCATAAAGGAATAATAACAACAGAACTTGATTATATCGACCGCCATAACACAGGCATGAGCCTAGCATGGTGGTCGAAAAATTCACAAATGATGTAACCAATTATATGCAACGAATAAATAAATATTTAAAATAATAATAATAATAATTTGAAATTTTTGAATTGTACAAATTCTGTGAAGTAACTACGAGGAGGGACCCAAAAGTAACATTAGTTGTGCTGTGGTGGAGAAGTGTGGGGGATTGTTCGACCAGGTATCCATTAGGGTCACTCCTCCTGAGTCAGTATGCGAAGTTGTGTCGCTGTGAGTGCATCGGTTGGCCCGTGAGATTTTTTTCGTAAAACAACTTTTTTCCATTTCGGCGAAAAAGCGATGGCAGATTATCGAGAACAACGCGCGGCTGTGAAATTTTGTTTCCTGTTGGGGAAATCGGCAAACTATTGTAATGCTGACTGCTTATGGAGATGTTGTCAACAAAATCAATGCCCTCGTTCATGGAGAATGTCGCCGAACCATTGATCAACTCTGTGAGATGTCTGGAATGTCATTGAGTTCAAATCAGAGGATTTTAATCAAAGAATCGCACATGAGAGTGTCAACTTCAGGCATGTTAAGAGCTTCAAAATCAGCTCGAAGAGGACCCTGAATTTTTTTCCAAGGTGATCTAGCCCCTGTGACTTGTCTTTGTTCCTCGTACTGAAAAGGGACATGAAAGGAAAGCATTTAGTCACTGTGGAGGAGGTAAAACAAAAATCGCCGGAAGGCCTAAAGGACATCCCAATAAGTGAATTTAAAAACTGCTTCGAGCTATGAAAAAAGCATTTGGAGAAATGCGTTGTGGTCAATGGAGAATACTTTCAAGGTGATCAAAATTTGGTATATAGAGAAATAAAGAAGTTATGACGAAATTACCCTTTTTTGGTTTTAGAGTCTTTCTACTCAGACAAATTGGTTTTCCATTTTACAATTACGATTAATATTGTTTGTTTCAGGTAGTCCACAACGCTTCTATTCTGAACGCTGTTGGGTGCTGCGGGTTACAGTTGTATAGCTTCGGAGAAACAATCTCTATTCCCTACTGGACGGAAACCTGGAAACCAGATAGCTTCTTTGAAAAAATCCTATCGAATTATACTAGAGGACTTCACACATTATGTCTGTTAGGTTGGTAATTTTCATTGAATTCCTTATACATAATAATTTCATTCTTCCAATTTCAGCCAAAAAATTAAAATAAGATTAGATTCAATATTATAACGTCTCGAAAGTAGCCACTAACTGGTTGCCGGTTATTTCATCTCTAATAAAGGTGTGGTTTATACAGTGTGTCCGGGGGTAAAGTGCATTAATTTCGGGAGATGATTCTGCATGATGGTAGGAGTAAAAAAGATTAACAACTTCCAAAATTCCAACATTTTTTTCCATACAAAAAGACGTACCTACTAAAAATCCTTAGTGTGGGGTGCAATCTTACTTGCTGAGGCCGGGCACGATTTTGGCAACAGTGCATCGTTGTGATTGGCCTGCATCATAACAGTGGAAAATAATAAAGCTGGCGGCACATGCCGGTCTAATTTTATCTTTGTACCACAAAACTACCCCTAAAAGTTGGAATTCCGAAAAAAGTTATTTATTTTTTATACTTTTACGTAATATCATGTAGAATCACCTCCCAAAGTTAATGCACTTTACCCCAGAACACCCTGTATATAATTCTTATTTTCCTCAGGGCCTCCTGTGTAATAATAAATACCATTGAGATTGTGTACTATAATGTAGGATTTCCCGAAAGAAATTTCATATTTAATATAGCGGTATAAATAAAAGTGAGGCATTCATCAAGAAAACCTTTATTAATTATCAAAATACACATTTTAGGAAATTACTTTTTTTAAACAATGTCATCTAAATGTAACCCTTCTCACATACAGTACTCATCTAAATGAACAGCAAAATTCCTTAGGGCGTCTCGGCACATCGACTCAAGCAATTTATGACACCTCTCTTGGAAATCAATTTTTTTATGGAAAATTTCTCAAACTTGTGGGATAGACATGTTGGAAGTGTGTGACATTGCTCCATCTTGCTAGAACCATGTTTTTTTATTATAGCCAGGAAAGTTTTGCAGTTCAGGCACCACAAAATTGTCCAGGATCTCCACATAACGCTCTGATTTGACGCATTGTAACTGCGTGTCCCCTTTCATATTCAAAAAAGTATTGGCCGATTATTCCTCATTAACAAATAAAGTGGCGTTTATTTCGTTATAAAAACGTAGGTACATAGGTATTAAAAAATCTGAGTATATTAATTCAACACCCGACATGTAATTATTGTCTTAGTCCTTATATGATTCTTCTTCTTCCATATCTTCATCTTCATCTAAACGTATTATCAGTTCATCGATATCATCATATAGAGTACTTCCTCGTGCCTAATATTCTGACTCGATTTTCATCACGTGTTTGCAACAATTTTCAACAACACTTATGCTATTTTCCGTTTTTCCCGTGTTTCAAATTTTCCATCTGCCTTTTCCCCTTCCTTGACGATTCATCTTACACACTAGATAATATTCATTTAGAAAGAAAGAAAGAGAAAATAAATAAAAAAGTTACATTTCTATGAGTTTAAAGAAGTTGCATATTATTTTTTTTTTTTTTAATTGAGTTATTCCCTTTTTCTTGTGGCAACATATTAACTGTCAAATGGAAGTGTCAAATTCGGATTTTTAATCAGATTATAATGGTTATAATCGCTCGAAAATTGGCATAAATCTAATGAAATTTATTAAAAAACTATACTACGTACCAGTCATTTCTGCAGTTCGTTTGTAAACTTCTTCCAAATTAGATAGGAGCTTTTTCGCGCAATATTCAGCTAGGCAGCGTTGAAACACGCAGTTTATAACTTCTCTTACACCACTACGTATTGGTTTGTTCATTTAAATTCAATTCAAACAATGCACAGGCAAACAATGTTTTTTATTTATTAAATAAGCGATCTTCAGTATCTTTTACACGGATTTAAGCAACATAACATGACAGCCATACGAAACGTCATAGTCAAAGCGAGTAATTCGGTGTTGCCATTGTAATGAAAAAATTTAGTTCCAATTTAATAAATTTCTAGACTTAATTGCCAAACTGTAGAGAAATCTCCACCGGCGTCCCCGTGTTTGTGGTCCGAGTCACTCGGGTTCTTGTACGGGTTCGAGTTCTTGTGCGGGTTCCGGCTCCGAGGTTTGGCTCCAGCCGAACCCGTGCTTCCCGGTAGCCTCAATAGCACCGAGTACCCAGTTCGCACCAAAGAACTCGTACCCGGGACCTGCATCTAGAACTCGAGTACTTTTAGAAGGAAGCATGCCTCAGAGGCCTCCGGCAAAATGCAGAACTTACCCATCGCTAATCACCAACCATATCGGGATATTGTAATCTCAAGTCTTAATTAATTAGTTAATCAAAAATGTATGAATTTATTTTCAGATATCAAAGTCAAAGAGCCAACGGAGGAAAGTTTGACAAAAAAGATTAGAAAATACATGGATCCTAGATTTATGTCTGTCATGGAAGCATCCAAGCAATTATTGGAAATAGTTGAAAGCAGAAAAGGAAATGAACCATCAGGTAATTAAGATAATATTATGAATAATGCTATTATTATGTGGTGTTTGTGGTTTGTTAAGTGAATCTCTCAGAATTGACAACCACAAAGTAAAGAAGGGATAGACCAATGACGTTATATATATAGACTCGCCATAGTCTCACATACTCACAATATAATGTGGAAAGCAAGCAACACTCTTTTATTTTCAGCGGTTTTCAGTATAATTTCTAAATTCAAAACTTTATTCCTGTGTGATAAAGACAGACAATCAAAGAATGTACGTGTGTGAATGTCATAGATATATGGTAGGGCGGCTTATTAATTTCTTCGCCGAATACTGCTTTCACATCACGGGTGTGACCTATGGGTGTGACTGAGATAACAAGATACTCTCACTCGGTTACACAATGGACAGGGAAGGGTAAAGAATACAATGACGTATTATTATAAAATTAATTGTAATAATTATAATAATTGATAATAATAAGTAATTTGTGTGTACTTACAAATGAAGTGTTATTCCTTCGCCTTTATGACTATTTGCCGTGTAATTGAAGCATTTTCTCATCACACAGGAGGGCATTTTGGCGCTTTGCAATGCAATTTACTTACTGGTAAGACACAACCTCACTCGACGCGTAGCAGTTTAGTACTAAAGTACTAGAAATAGAGACAGCTACAATCGTCTTGTGTTTGGCTTCCCACTTTGAGATTTCTACCCCGCGTCCAGTATTAATGTCATTGGCATAGACATGAACCAAATTAAATCCTTTCTTCTATTTCGCATAATTAGTAGGTGTCAAGGATGGGACTGCCTGAAAAAAGAATGTTGCCAATATTACTTTGGCTCACAACTTAAATGCAAAATATTTTGATTCAATAAGAGATACCTACTTATAGTATCACAAGTCATCAAAATATGTCAAAAAATATAAAGGAAACTATACCTACCGGAATATGGAATTCACTAAAAAAATTCTAAGGAAAAACTAACAGTTTTTCTTAAATTTAACTTTTGAAACTATGGGGGTATTCTCTATTCTGTGTGACAAACAGTGACCGGACAACTCAACAAAATGGCACAACAATAAAAAAAAACAACTTGGTTAAATAGGTTACGTCAGGTTAGGTTATGGGCTATCTTTTTTTCATAATTTTTAATGACTTTTCAAAAGGGTGTTGAAATGTCACTGTCATGGAACCGAGAACAATATGAAGTGTATTCCATTCAATGTTTTCATTGTCATTATTAACTTGTTGTGTGCCGAATGTGGCCGCATATGCTTGAAATATTGTCACCCGGATGACAATCGGCACTCAAATGATTAAAGGAAACTTCACATTTCATAGAATTTACTATGAATATTATTATAATGAATCATACTGTTTCAAAGAAATGATTATGTACATAATATGCATCATCGGCACTAAAATCCTTGGAGAGTTCTAGCTGCCCCCACTTTTGCTGTTTCCCTCTAGTTCATTATGCCTAAGGCTGTGGGGTTGTCTTTCACACTATCCAGATACCCTTCCAACACTTCTTCTTCCTGCAAGTTTATTATATAGCAGCCTCTTTAGTCAGCTTTTTCCATTCAAACAGTTAAATTCTGGGAATTCTATCAAAACACATGTCGACCCCTCTTATGTAAACTACTGTATCTTCCAAATCGGGTTGTTGAGGAGAGCAGGTGAAAGTTTATTTTTTTCACTAATTCCAAGTATTGTTAAAAAAGAGATATTGAAAGAAGGGTGAATGCCGGTAACTCCATTAAGAGTTACTAACCAGACAAAGCTGAAAAATGACATTTTTGAATGAGCTCATAGACGTGTCGAAGCTTTTTACAGAAAAACGATAAATTTATTTCGAAAGATCGTTATTTTATGTGGTAAACTTATATTTTAAATTTTGAAAAAGTTAACATTTTTTTAATAAAAAAATAGTTTTACTGTTGGTCGATGGCAATATTTGTTAATTTTCAAACGAGTAAAGTTATTATACAATACATATATCATACCAAATAGTAATACAGTATTATAAAACTGTTCATTATCTAGGTAAAATATGATTTAGAATTTTAATTTAATTTCAAATAAATTCATTAAAATAAAAATCCAAGCACCCGTTTTGTGCCGAAAATACTACAACTTGACTTATTTATTACACACGTACAAATTGATTTCTCTCGGATTTTTTAACACAGAAATTTAACTTAAGACGTTATTGAAATATTAGAAATAATTTTTAACCAAAAATATTTTCTCGAGTATATAATTCTGTTGAATTTGCGACACGCTTTTGTGAATATTTTATTCTGTATTTTGACGCGCACGGCGCTAGCCAAAACTCTTAGTATCTGCCGATTCACGGCAGCGAGCGGTCGTGTTGTCCGCGCCGGTCCAGTTCATAACATTTTAAATTTATTCGTCCGCTTAAAATGGGGAGAAAAATCAATAAAGAGAGAACTTTCATAAAAAAATCAAAATTACCACACCAAAAACATAACTGGGAGAAATATAACGAGAAAAAACAAAGATTAGTAATATTTAATTATCAATTTACGTTGTACATACCTTATATGCTACAGGGTCGTTGGAACGAATCTGTCAGATTTATTGTGTATTTTTTATAACATGTTGTTTAATTTTTAGAGAAAAGAATCAACATTCTAAAGTAAATAATGACTGTAAAGTTTCATCGGTATGTGCAATTCAAATTTTTATTATATATATATATTATTATGTACGCGTAAATGGGCTTCGACAAAGTATATTTGATCAATGAAAATGGGTAATAACTTCAATACATTGTGATTCATGGATATTACGGTGACCGATTTATCCGTTTATACCGCGGAAATTATAAACTAGCAATACTACCCAGCCTTACCGTGTATAGGTACACGGTGTCGGGAAATACGTGGTACATTACGGTGACCGATTCAATTGTAATTACCGCGGTAATTATAAACGATAATTTACTAGCATTAATACACGCAAGCAACATTGCCTTATATACACGGTGGCGGGAAACCGGTGGTACATTCCGGTGACGTAATTATAAACAATAATTCACTAACACTAATACCCGGCGTTGTGCGAATAATACGCTCGAAACATTACCTTGCATATGTATGTCGTAGGCCGATCGTAAAATCAGGCAGATCATGTTGCGCCTAGCCACATCATGATCTGCTGCATCGTGAAATGGCGGCAGATCGTGATGTGCCTGAGGCGCATCGTGATCTGCCTGTTTTTACGATTGGCCTGCGACATATACAAGGTGTCGAAAAATACGTGGTACATTACGGTGACAGGTTCATTGTTATTACCGTGGTAATTATAAACAATAATTTACTTGCATACCCGGCGTTGCGCGAGTTACACGCATACTTCATTGCCTTATATATGTCGGCGGTCGATCGTAAAATCAGGCAGATCATGGTGCGCCTAGTTACTTCGTGAAGTGCCTGGCAGCAGATCGTGAAGTGCCTCAGACGCATCAAGAACGGCCTGATTTTACGGTTTGCCTGCGACATATACACGGTGGCGGGAAACCCGTGGTACATTACGGTGACCTAATTATGAACAATAATTTACTAGCATTAATACCCAACGTTGGGCAAATTATAGACATGCAACATTACCTTGTACACACGGTGTCAGGAAATTCGTGGTAGAAGCGGAAAACTGAGGACTCAAATTTCACCACGGGAACAGAAGCTTTTTACCATACTCTTTCTTCTATTTTTAACTTATTTATTTTTCTTTTTACGAACATATTAATTTATTAACAATAATCTGCGTAAATCGTCCTCAAATTCAATTTGATTCTGAATCTACTTTGCTTAAGACAAGTTCGTCCAGTCAATGAATGATCCAAAAGGTTTTAGGGTGCATGAGCAGGAACCTAAGCGATTCCTTCAAAAAATTGTTTAGGGTGCTTAGGGTGTAAACATACTAAAAGTCCTGACGTCTAGGTGGTGAGTTAAGGGGTGGGGGGAGGTCCCAATTTTCAGGTTTCCGCTTATATCTCGAAAACGGTACGTTGCAGAGGAAAATTTTCTGAAATTAAGTAAAAGCTCATAAAATCATCTCCAACTTTTATTCTTTATGTAATTTTCGAAATCCCAGCCGTTTTTGAGTTACACGTTCTACAAACGTAGATATTTTTGAAAAAAATCATTTTACCTCACATTTTTCATCACACATTCCTTCATGTCGTCTAAAATATTCAACAAAGAAAATAAATTTACATTAAAAAAGTTGTAAAGAATTTAATTTACTTTTATAATATAATTATATATATATATTTAGATGCAAATTAATCTCCAACCAGTAAATATTTACAACAATTTTAAGTTTTTTCGTAAAATATCATTTTCAGACAAAGCTGTTTTTATCTCATTACTGACACACATTTTGTTCGTTCGCCTAATAATACGTGTGACCACAGTTTAAAGCCAATTTTTAAAGAAAGTAGAAAAAAATAATATCACTTGAAAAATTTTAAATTGTATTTTATAATGAAAATTTTAATTATCTCATGACAAAATTTTACGAAAAAACTTAAAATTGCTGTAAATGTTGACCGGTTTGAGATCAATTTGCATTTGCATATATATATATATATATATATATATATATATATATATATATATTCTAAAAGGGAATTAAATTCTTTATAACTTCCTTAAAATAAATGTATTTCTTTGATGAATATTTTAGACGATATGAAGGAATGTTTGATGAAAAATGTAAGGTTAAATGATTTTTTCGAAAATGTCTACATTTGTGGAGCGTGTAACTTAAAAACGGCTTAAATTTCGAGAATTACGTATAAAACAAAATTTGTAGATAATTTTACAAGCTTTTACTTATTTTAAGAAAAATTTCTCTGTGACGCACCGTTTTCGAGATATAAGCGGAAATCCGAACATTGGGACCTTGTCCCCCTCCCCCCGCTAGCTCACACCTAGAAGACGTCAGTACTTTTAGTATGTTCAGACCCTAAGCACCCTAAACAAGTTTCTGGAGGAATCGCTTAGGGTCCTGCTCACGCACTCTACACCTCCTTCCTTGACTGGACTAAATGTGCACATCAGCGTGGAAAATGAGACAAATATTCCTATTATCGTTTTCCAGTGATTTCGAAAGTTTACCCACATCCATTCACATTTTATTTTTATAAGATCTTTATTTGCTTTTAGCAAGCATTCATTTGTCATTTTCTATTTTTCTTTAGCTCTCCGGTAGGTTGTTTCTTTTTTTACCCTTAGATTAATTTAACACACTAATTTCGGTAATAATTATATATTAGAAATGTGTACTTGCTTTATTTAATTTTTTGACAGATGATTTTTGAGCTTACTAACGACGTTCATTCGAAATGTAAATTTCTGACGCCTCTCTAATTTGTCAAAAAAATATATTATAAAGAAATTTGATACTGTGTCTTTGAATGGTTATGGATCGTGTTTTATATTAAGAACGACTGGTGAATCCAAATCAATATTTAAAAAAAATTAAAACGCTCTTTAGAAGTTACTTTCTGTTAAAAGAACTTAAACTTTCTCTGGTTAGAAGTTACTTTCTGTTAAACAGTGTTTTAGTAACACATTTAATAAATACTGTACAATTTCTGTTTTGAACTATTACTAGTAAAAAATGTCTTTAACTGGCTGCGAAAGAGAGGCTAGACATATGCATACACCATGCGCGTGAATTTCCCGTAAAAATTATGGTTTTAATTTGTGATTGTGTAATTCAAATCGTGTTTTTGTTAATAATTTCTGTTATAATGACCAAGTCTCTAATATATTATTAGTATATTCAGTATATTTTATATTATTTTCAGTTTTATTCCATTAATAATGCCATAGAGACATAGTCCCTGTTACGATCAATGCACTAGGTGAGCCGTGGAACCAGGTCTTCATTCCCTTATCGTTCAACTCCGCCGTCAAAAATGCAATCAACTCTCCCTCCGCATCCTGGTCGGTCTCCAAAGATTTTTCGTCCATGTGTTGCTTCAGGTGAAGAAAGAGGTGTAATTCATGTCATTCATTGCCTTTTTGGTAGGGTTAGGTGGTGAACCCATTTTTCAACCCATAAAAGTTTCGCCTTGGTTGGAAAAACAGTTCGAAGAGATCCGAGCGCATTTGCGCAACGAGGATTAATTTGCATACTCCATTTTTCCCTCAAAATCATTTGTGTGGTAGACTTACTGACATCTGGAATTAAAATTGCAAGCTTATGAACTTCAACAGGGCTAACTCCCTCTAAATTGAAAAAGCGAATAATTGAGCGCACCTCGCAGGGGGTGGGATTCGACAACGGAGCGTCTTTCTCAAACGAACGCAAAGATCGCACTGAAGCAGCTACCAAGCCGGATCACCGCTCGGTTTTTTGGGAAAGTCTGAGCTAACGCTAGTGCCACCATATTTTGAGAAACAACGAGCAAAGGTAGTTAATTCTTGGACAACCTTCACATTATTGTATTGCGGTCTGTTTTCACTGTACAACTACTAACAGTCCTACTGTTTTTATATTTTCAAGTTCTGTACATATATTATGTAGACTATACTAAAATATATGCTTGTTGCTATATTTTACATATTTTTTTATTATAATGCTGCGGTTTTTTTGGTTATCTTTATTTATAGTTGAATTACATAATTTTGGTAAAAATAAAAATGTTAAAAATAAATTTTACTTTTTTTGACATTAGCTCCATACAGGAAAATATTTCATAATAAGAATAAATATGTCATCTTTGGGGATGTTGTGTCGAAGGTCTTTTTAGAAAAAGGAAGGAGAGGAAGTTCTTGGAAGGAAAAAAGGTATGAGGGGTGGGTAGGAATCTGGGATCGGTGTATCCAATAGGATGTATGAGTCTATCCTCACCACTGCAGTGCAAGGCTTCCGAGAGAATCCTGCAGGAGAGGTCAAAAAATCTCCCTCAACCAGTCTCTTCCGATCCGGCCTGCCACACAGTTGGTGGGCAGACGCATCCGCCGCCAAGATTCGAACAAACCTTATCCCTTGAACCCGGGCAAGTAAGTCACCAAGCGAAACGAACCCCTTGGGGTGACCTATGGCAGAGGTGTTGGTTATCCAATAAATGGTTTCCTGGGCGGCGGTACCCATACCCGCCTCCCAAATTGGGTTCTGGATTCTGGGAAGGAAAAAGGTACCAGGAGTGGTAGGAACCTAGGGGTCCAAATTGAGTTCCGTTTCCCAAATTGGGTTCGGGATTCTGGGAAGAAAAAAGGTATCAGGGGCATGTAGGAATCTGGGGGTCAGTCCAAGAGTGACGGACATGAAAAAATCTATCCCTCCCACTGTAAGGAGATGTTTCGGAGAGTGCTGCTGGGTAGGTAAAAGATCTCCCAGGTCCAACCAGTCTCTCCTGATCCGGCCTGCCATGCAGTTGGTGGGCAGGTGCATCCGTCGCCAAGATCCGGACAAATAAATGAACCCAGGTACATGGGGTGAGGTTTTTGAAATTCAATTTAATTTAGATTACCAACAATAATCTCCCTGGTTCCCGGGCGGTAGTACCCATACCCGCCTCCCAAATTACTGATAATACCTATTGTGAGAAGAATAAATATGTAAAAATGAGATATTTCTTACAATCAAACTGAATATCACTCAGTAGAAATACAATTAAAAAACAACAACAGAATACTCGTAAAAACATTTCAAAAATCAAGAAATTTGTATATTACGTAAGCACCTATTTTATACCCACTATTTTTACGCATTTCACTTGTATCTATTTATGTTTGTGCACTTCGGTAAACAAATTACAAATAACTACTTATTCGGAAAAAGCTGGAACCGAGAATTCAATATCGATGTCGTCTGAACCATCCTATAGATATCGCCAGTTGAGTGGGACATGCTGCTTGCGGCGGAGCGAATGTGGTATTTCTATCTCGTTCTAAAAAACTTCCGATCGTGAGGCCGTCTTTTGATGAAATTTGAATTTTCGGCCGCTGGTAATGCCCTCTTAATGGAGGACTGAATGCCGTTGGCGGTAATAAAAAACTGTCCAAAGACGCGAAACTAGCCGTCCATAATGGAGTGCTGGTACCTACCCTGATGTATGGCAGTGAGGCATGGAACTGGCAGAGGAAGGATGAAAGCAGACTGAATTCTGTAGAAATGAGATCCCTGAGGCGAATGTGTGGTAAAACCATGTACGATCGTGAGAGAAACGTGGATATCCGCAAAGAATGCAAGGCTGATGTAAGCGTGATGTGTAAGATTAAGAAAGGGACTCTCCGATGGTTTGGGCATGTAGAGCGAATGAACGAAGAAAGGAGTGTAAGGAGAATATATGATGCAAATGTGAATGGTAGAAGAAGTCGCGGACGCCCGAGGAAGACATGGCACGACCAAGTAAATCAGATGCTTGAGTCGGGCCATGTGAAGAGTCGGAATAATAGAAGAGCATGTATGAGACGATGTATGAATGTGAACGAGGCAAAGAGTGTGTGCCAAGATCGAGTTGTGTGGCAGTCCGTCCTCTCTGCCTACCCCTGCGGGGAAACGGCGTGATGGTTAGTTAGTTAGTTAGTTAAAAAATTTGGAAAAGTGATCAAAATAATCTTTAACCCTTAGCGGAATAGTGGTATTCCAGTGGATAACACATACAAAATAATTACAACCTAATGCAGCAGTGAGCTTTTGAAAATAACACGTACATAGGGTGTAACAGGACGTACCCGAGGGATTTTAACCATCGATTCCTGAGCATATTTGGAGTGAAAAATGTGTGTCATTTTGGTGTCCAATGACATTATTTTTCTATTAAAAATAATGAAAATATTTTATACCCTGTATATTGAAGTAACCAATACTGCCAAATATTTTCCATTGTCAAAAACTTCATAAAAAACTTGAATAACATCATATTTACTGACATTTTTGTCATTCATTCAAAATTTTAGTTAAAAAAAGTCCAAAGTTCCGCTAAGGGTTAAACCCTTTAGTCCCAGCGAACGTTCGTCCTCTTACAATCTCTGGCTGGGACTGTATGACTGGGACGTATGTACTGCTCTCCTGAACAATCGCAATTTTCAAGATATACTTTTTTTTTTTTTTTCAATAGTTCGCGTAGGAGGAGTCAATATATTTTCCTACCCAGAAGACCTGTCCCAGTCTTATAAACTTGTTATTCACGACTAATTCTAACTGTAACTCATGGTTGTACCTCGTCTGTCAAATATCATTTTCTTGTAAAAATTCAAGAATGTTTAAAAAACAAGTGTTCATCATCATGGCACCGCATCCCATGGTGGGATTTTGCCTCGCCATTTGTCTCCAAATCGTCGGAACTTCCCTTCTTGCTACAATCCTCTGCCACACAATCTATCCACTTCTCCATCAGCCACAAACAAGTATTTACTCAATTTAATTTTAATGAATTTTCAGATATTTCAGCGGAAACATTAGTGGTGGGCGTGGCCCGAGTGGGTTCACCCGAGCAGCAGATAAAGGCCTGCTCCCTCAGGGAAATGAGCTCCACGGTCCTGGGCAAGCCCCTTCACAGCCTCGTCATTCCCGCTAAAGTCCTCCACCCGCTAGAGGAAGACTTCTTATTGCAATTTAAATGATTACACCGGGAGTGGGTAGATACCCAAACTAAGAATGTTATTTGTCTATGGTTGATCGAATAAAATTAAGAACTTTAACCTAACTCGGAGCTATAACATCGTCAATAAAAGAATGTTGATGAAGAGACTTCTCATCAGTCGACCGATTCCGTATCTTTTGTGGGATCGTTATTGGATAACGGACGTTACCTCCTGTCAGATTTGTGTGATTTTTACATTTATTGTCCAAGTATGGAGTGAATACGAATCTCATACAGGCAATTGCGTCTCTATGTGAGGGAAGCGTTGCATGTATTAGGGTGAACGGCGATCAAAAGGTGTTAAACAAGGCTGCGTAATGTCGCCGTGGTTATTCAATCTATACATGGATAATTGTATGCAAGAATTGAAAGAGATGGGATTGGGCGCGAAATTGAGTAATCTGAAAGTATGTTGCCTTTTGTATGCTGATGATGCGGTGCTGATATCTAACAGTATGGAAGATCTACAGTCTCTCGTGTCAAGGATGAACGAAGTATGTATGAAGAATGAGTTAATGATGAATGTAAGTAAGTCTAAAGTCATGGTGTTTGAAAGAGAGAGTACGAAAACAGTATGCAATATAGTTAAGAACGATGAATACTTAGAGCAGGTGGATGAGTTTGTTTATTTGGGAAGTATGTTTACGAGAGATGGGAAGACTGAAAGAGATATTGAAAGAAGGGTGAATGCAGGTAACTCTATTAATGGAGGAGTGAACGCCGTTGGCACCAACAAAAAACTGTCCAAAGACGCGAAACTAGCCGTCCATAATGGAGTACTGGTACCTACCCTGATGTATGGCAGTGAAGCATGGAACTGGCAGAGGAAGGATTAAAGTAGACTGAATGCTGTAGAAATGAGATCCCTGAGGCGTATGTGTGGTAAAACCATGTATGATCGTGTGAGAAACGCGGAGATCCGCAAAGAATGCAAGGCTGATGTAAGCGTAATGAGTAAGATCAAGAAAGGAACGCTCCGATGGTTCGGGCATGTAGAGAGAATGAGCGAGGAAAGGAGTGTAATGAGAATATATGACGCAAATGTGAATGGTAGAAGAAGTCGGGGACGCCCGAGAAAGACATGGCACGACCAAGTGAATCAGATACTTGAGTCGGGCCATGTCAGGAGTCAGAATAATAGAAGAGCATGTATGAGACGGTGTATGAATGTGAACGAGGCAAGGAGTGTGTGCCAAGACCGAGTTATTTGGCGTTCCGTCCTCTGCCTACCCCTGCGGAGAAACGGCGTGATGGTTAGTTAGTTACTGTCACATATTTTAGTTTGGACCGATTTAAACATGAATTCCTGCAAGTATGTATGATTATTTATTCATGCATAAAAATCTCTGACAGGAGATCATGTCCGTTATGTAATAATGATCCCACAAAAAATACAGAATCGCTCGGCAGATGCTAATTTTTATGAAACTGATTTATTATTTTTGTACATGTGTACTGCAAAAAGGAATTATTATTTTTATAAAATAAAGGTATATAAAATACACACAATTTTACATATAGAATCTTTTATTTTCATAAATACTTTATGTTGATAGATACATTTGTTTTTACAATATAAAAATTACAGTCGGATTAAGCATGTGACACTGTGAAACAATACTTAAGTGCTTGGAATTATAAAGTTAACCTTACTCTAACATACGCTACTAACTTTCAACAGAGATTCTATGTTTAATAACAATTTATTTCACAATATTAAATAAAATGTTTAGAATATACGGTGTGTGATAAGACAGATAGGTGTATCGTCAAAACTTTGAGTCGACTGGGCTGGAAATACGCCAATTGCCACAAGGAATCGATATTCCAAATACACAGGCAGCAGTGTTGTTCTTTTCTATGAGAAGTATGTAGTAACTGCTTGAAGCTGTTTATATCTACTGCTTGTAGCAGTCAGTGTAATCCCAGCCTAAATCTTTAAGCTGTCATTTTCAAATATGAAAATGCAGGTATGTAATGTTTTAGGGCACATTGTGTTAGATGGTAATTGAACCACGATGAATAAGGCAGTTTTAAGGTCAAGACTTCGCTAGACAATGGTTCGAAAGGTACAATATCAACAGCCAAACTTATTGAGAGTTACATTGATGAAAGTGATTGAATATTGTCAGAGTCGAAACATATTCATTCTCATTTCCCATCTTTTTCAGATACGGCAAATAACCTGCGTCATGTTTAAAACCATTGGCGTGCCCGCTCTCTCTGCTTGGGTACATTTTTTAATGACAAAAATAAGAGTAGATTAATGAAAAAATTATCAGACAATTTAAAATTAGATGTTTTAACTCTTTTAGCCTCAGAGCGCGATCTATCGGCACAACCAGACCGTTAAAAGTCTTAGGGACTTCGCTCTTGGAGAAACCGAAAACTAGTTTGCAACTCAATTCACGGCACAACTCAACTTTACGATTTCAGTAATTATATCAGCTTGTTTAACAAAAATTTAATTAATTATTTATCAATTATCCACCTTAATATAATATATATTAATAATTTATCAACCTCCTGAACAAAATTGATATTTTCTTGCTCTGAGATACCGCAAATTACTTGACACGTCTTGAGGCACTACCATCGGCAACATGGCAACTGAAACGCGCCGGTCACAGCAATTAGCACTGCTGGTCACCCTTAACAGCTGGTCTTTAACAAATTGCCTGTGTGCGGACCGCCAATGAAATTCGCAAATTCCTTTCCTGTGGATAGCGATTGAGTTGTCAACTTTTTTTTACAGTTTCTCCATGAGCGGAGGGCTTTACAGTACCGATTTCTAAGCGACAACTTTGACATTGTATTAAAGAGGTGGTACAATGTAAGTAACGAGAGTAATCTTTTGTGATTCAAATGAGTTTTTTTTTTACCGAAAAGTGCCCAAGGTCAAAAGGGCAAAGATAAGTGGTGCAAATGGGAACTAATTTTAAAAGAAATATTGATTTGTTGATGGATTAAGGGTTCATCTAACTTAACAATCAATCACAACACCCAGAATAAAAATACTAATTTTTATGTTTAAAAATGAGAAAAATTAATGCCAATATACTTTTGCACATCGACCAGAGACTGAATCATGGCTTATGAGATAAGAACTCAAATGAACAAGCTATTAGTATTAGCTCCTTGTTGATATTAGTTTATAGAAAGTCATTATTGAAAATATACTATTTGGAAGTTAAATTAAGTAGGTAGTATTTATCTTATAGTTTTGAACTGCATCTTAAAACTAATAACAAATGTTAATAACGAGTCGGAGCTCAAATGAGTGGAAGTATTTACAAGATTCATTATAAAATAATTCCGATTAAATTAAAATTAAACTATTTGTTCGAAGTCAGAATTTTATCTTGGCCGTCAAAAACTTCGTTCGGATACCAAGTCAATTCGTAAAATGTTAATTATAAATTAAAAATTGTCTTTCGCTTATAAAATAGACATTTTACACAAATAAATTTACAGACCAACACTAGATTGGGAAATTCACAGGGTAACATCAACGTTTATCCAATTTTTCAGTGGGAGTCTTCCACGCTGTTAAATTTGTTAGTTATATACCAGAAAGCCAAATTTATCTTTGTAGGTGTTTGAATTTGAGTTCATTTTGGTCCTGTATTAGAAAGCTTATACATAGTTTGTACATATATCCTGTTAAATAGTATTTTTAGTTTATGTTGAACATAATTGACAAAATAGGATTAACTCCCATTGGAAAACCGAACAGAGTCAACAAAACACAATAATTAATCGTTATAAACTACCTATGTAAGCTATTAATCTTTGGATTTTCAATCAAAACACTTCACTGGGTACCTTAACTTATGGCCCTACACATTCAAAATATTTGTTTTACAAGATGGAGATACTGCATTTATTTTGAAAAATATAATAATTTTACTAATTAATATTTTCCTAACCGATAGCTGTAAGGTCGTTCGAGCTGAAATATGAGTTCAAAAAAACTTTTCTGCAAGTAATTTTGGATAAATTCTGTTATGTGATACTGGAGAACCCTTCTATCGTCACGACTCTTAGCTTTTATCCGGTTCAAAGTTGAAATACACAAATTGAGTTATTAACAAACTTTAATACTATTGATACCACAAGACTAATGTAAATTTCAATGCATCCAAAATTTAAAAAGCTTCATTAATGGAATATTTATGAAAATTGCAAATGTACATATTAAAAAAGATAATATCGACTTAAATTTGGAAAAGATTTAATTCCTACATAACAGCAATCGTAAATATGAAAAAACAAATTAATACAAGGAATATACTTTTTCAAACTGACCATCATTCGGCAAATAAACAGTTTTATCAAAATGATCACCCTACATCTTTATAATTTGCATATAATAATTTAGTATATTGGCTTCAACCAGGAAGTCGAATAAATAAACCCATTGTTTAATTTATATTTATGTAATAGAGAAGATTATAACATGATTATCTGATAAATGCTAGAAATACATTTATATTTATACATACACAGTATAGTCTCTGTATCCGAACCTGTTATAAACCGAACCTCTAGTAATCTGAACCACAAGGTGATGGTGGCCAGAAGGGTGGGTGGATGGAAAATACAAGACGTTAATCTTTGAAGAAAATAGTATAATTTTAAAGAGACTTGAAAGTGGGAGAGCTGTAAAGTCAAAGTTGAAGTTAACGGGAGAATATAACATTGGTAAATCCACAGATCCGGTATGTATATCCGATTTGAAAGGCAAAAGAATTAAATTTTTGACCATGTGGCATCTTCGTTAAAAGGTTTCTGAAAACATCAAACCCTCAAATATACCGAAAATCTGGCTGTTTCTTAAAGATTTCAATAATCTGAAAATTCGTTAAACCAAACAAGGCTCTATTTTTAATTGTTCGTATTATAGAGACTATACTTTTATCCGTAAATACTAAAATTAAGGGTATAAATTTTGAAAAGTTTTTAAATTCATTTACAATTTTTAAAAAAAGTACCATATTAGCCGGATTATAATGCGATTGACCACGTTGGGCTTCCTTCTTTTTTAGAAGCAACATTTTGGACAGCCTTGCAGCATCCATCATCTGACTAAATATGTCCTGATGAAGGCAACTACACAGCTTTTTGGCTGAAGGAGGAGTACCGGCCATTGTTCCCAATCCTTCTGATCAACTTTTGAGCCGAAATTTTGGCTCAACACTCCTCAAATGTATAAATACGCTCTTCCCAAAAAACTCTCCGACCAACAGGCGGATCGAGCGTTACTAAGCAAATCACTCAGCTGATCGGAGACTCAGATTGATCGATTGAAAAGTTGGGAACAACGGCGTAAGTGAACCACAGGTCTTAATATCTCGAAAGTCAAACAACATAAACTGGCTATATTCTCAGTATTGACGTTTGTCGTTGAAGTATAATCGGGCAAATACAATAGTTATTTCATAAGGCATTTTACATGAGTGAAGTAATCAAAGAGAGCATTTTTGTATAAATTTAAAAAAAGTTTCACAGAAATTTCTGCATATTCAACAATTTCCAGAATTACAAAGTCGAATTACATTATGTTGAAACATTGATAATTGTGTAGAAATTCTTTTGATGAAAGTTGCAGATTGAGCAATAATAACTTCAAATCATGAATAAAATCCCTTGCCATGTATTCTGTATGATCAGGTTGTTTTTCTATCAAACTTGGGACAGTTCTGAAAACATTAGAAAGTCTGTAAGTTGTGATCAGTACACTCCTTAAGAAGTTTTCCAAGGAACCAGAAAAAAAACTTCTTAACCTCTCATATGCCGCGGGCCCTAAAAAATCTTTGCTTATTTTTAAAATGCGATTTTAACCCTTATGTATAAAGAAAATGTATGAAGGACAAGGTCAGAATCACTTGCGCCAATATCAATCTAGTTTAGATTATTGTAGCTTCTCTGAATTATTTTTAAATAATTTTCTATGAAATATGTGGGTGAGTTTTCGAAATACTATCCAATATTCGACAGGTTAAGCGGGAAAATCTCTTATATGGAATAAATTGGACCATTCAGTCTTCAAGGGACCGAAAAAATCAAACTTCTTAAGCATGAAAACTTCTTAAGAGGGTTTCACAGTATTCTATTTTTTATTTATTCAAATAGTGTTTTTACTAGATATCGGTAGCAGAATTCTGTGACAAAAAATCTCTTGGTTAATATTTTTCTCAAAATCTGATATTTTTATAAACAAAATAAGCTGTCGGGAGATTATTCACTCACAATTTCATTTTCACACAATTTCATTTTTTTCCGAAAAATGTTATAATTTTAAGAAAAAAAATTGTTGAAAATACGAAATTGGAAAAGATTTAATTTTTTATTACAGCACACCCATTCGAGTAATCTAATCTGAATATTAAACCTCAAGTGATTTTATTACAGGATTACAGCCATTGAATGCAACGGCAGTTTTCTGGCCCTTTACTAGGGCAGTAGTTTTGAAAGATAAGAAATATTCACAGTATACGAATCAAATCCACATGGTACATTCCTGAGCATTTAATCATTTTCCTACAGTTAGCTGTTTGCAGTAAAGAGATAAAGGTGTGATTCAGAGATAGAATAATCATTGCGGAAAATGTAATACATACATACATTAATGACGGCTTATCATGGGAAAATATGCAATTTATAATCAATACAAAGTCAATAAAATTTTAGATCTGTTTCCAAAACCTTCCTAAAACATCAAAGGGTGACATAAACTCTTATCAAATATTCAATATTTTATTAGATCAAAATTTAAAGAATTACTTTTTACTTATATTTTCCGAGGGAATTAAAAAAGAAATACTGTAAATCTCCACATGCATAAAGGCGCTACCACTGATAGTTCCTTTGTATGCTCTCCTCTCTTACTTATAATAAACAAAGCAGGTAAAGGAAAGATCGATTTACAACGGAAATCTCAGCGGCGGGACCACAAGAGCAAACAAATACTTGATTTTTAAAAGTTATAATAAAAGCTCACAATCTTTGATATAAGAAAAACCTATCTTACGATTGATACTAAAATAAGTAGTATAAATATATATAGAGACAAAAAAGGTTTCTTTCTGTTTTTTGACGCAATAGCAACATTCACAATAATAATGTACAAGATTGCAATATGAGTTGTGCGGAATTAAATTCTTAAATTAAACAAAGTGCCAACATTTCCAGGGCGCCTTTGAACACAGAATATTAATCAATCAATCAGGGCCGTGCCATAGCTAAAGTCTACCCATCGCAATCGCAGCCTCTCGCTAGATATTATAATAAACATTTTATTATCTTCTCAGTTTAATGTTTAGAGATAAATCTAGTAATAATGATAGTAAAAATCACACAGTTCGTGCAATGAAAAATAAATATGTACAACTAAATTACATAAAGACACAGAATAAAAGACAAAATGTGCCGGAGAGTGTGGAAATAAATATTATGAACTGCGCTACAATACACTGGACACCGATACACGAAATTATAAGAGATGAATTAATCAACGAGTGTTCAAAGTGAATTTTCTCCCAAAGGAAGTAATATCAAAACAAGAGTTTTACAGGCGTTTAAACCGCAGAAACTTGCTGGTCCTCATCGTCATCTTCCGGCGGACCGTGGTAGTAGCCGTCATAGGGTCTCGTAACGCCCTCGTGGCTGTGGGCCCGTCCCAGGCGGTCAAGGCGGTCCAGCCGGGCCAGCTGAGCCGCCAGGTTGTAGGGGGGCGGCAAGCGAGGGGGAGGGGGCGGGCGGACCACCATGCAAGAACCGTGCCCGCTGTCGCTAGAGGTCCCCGAGCCCGCCTTCCGCAGCGGCAGGTTGACCAGCGACGTGACGCTGCTGCTCTCCGCTGACAGGTCCACCGAGGGCAGCGGCGTGGGAGTGTCCGAGTGCGAGCGCTCGTGCACGGCGCGGTGGTGGTGCAGGTGGCAGCTGGAGCCCGAGCTGCTGGTGGAGCCCACGCGGCGGTGCGCGCACGGAGATGGGCCCGAAGGAGGTGGAGGCCCCCGAGGTTGATGGGGCCGAGTCTTGGCGGGCTCGGACAAAGCTAAGAGCTTGCGCACGGCTTGAGGGGACGCTGCGCCGAATTTGTTGCCCCCAAACCCCTTTTTTCCTTCGCTCGCAGAACTGGCACTGCTGGTGGTGGAGAGGGAAGGAGAAGGGTGACGCCGGCGCTGAGGACCCGCAGCCAGCCCGCTGCCTTCACACTCGGCTGACAGAGCGTGCAGCCTCTCCTCATCGGTCTCCACTTGCATCTTATTTAAGTATGCCTTCACTCTTCTGACCATTTGCGCCTCTTCAAACATCTTTTTGGGATTGGGAGCGGCGGTTGATTTCTTCCGCCGTTTGACTGTGACCTGCCCCTGCTGGGTGCTGCCGGCTGTCATCTGGTTCAGGGCCACCATGGCTGTAGACGGAGGCTGCTTGCTGAGCTCCAAAAGGGTGAGGAGATCGTAAGGAGAGCTGCACATATTGGTGAGGGAGCGCACTTCTTTGGCAATCATGCGCAGCTTTTCAAAATTAACTAAGCCTTCTACGCACGAATCGTTTCCCAGGTGTATAAAGGTGAGATCTTTCTTCACTACGGGATAGAAGGGAATGACGGGAGAGCGTCCCTGTTCGCAGGTCACCAGCTGCCTGTACTTTGACATGTTCCTGGAGGGGTCCATCAGCTCTTGGAGATCTGAAAACAATTTTTGGTATTTGGTCGGTAACTTCTCCCAAGATTGTCTTAACCGTGAAACTGCCCCGTGTCCCAAACCGGATATAATAGCGAACATAGAGTTGAAGTTTTTACACTCTTTACACTGGCGCGCTACCTTGATGAACTGTTTGATAATCTTGGACCGTCTGACGATGTTCTGCTCTTTGACAACTTCCGTCACCACCCAGAACATTTCTTTGTTCACCAACTCCGCAAACTGAGCCAACATGGGAATGCCATATCGACTCTTAAGTTCAAACAGATCATCCACATACTCGGTGCTTTCAATCTGACGGAATATACTGAAGTCCTGCAGAGTCAACTGAATAGCGACTTCAACAGCATTTAATTGTAAGAAATGAACAACGCTCTCTCTCAAGAGTTCGGGAGCCATATCGTCAGGTACTAGAGTTTCTGTGACTCCGTTGGTCTTCAGGTAATATCTGGAACTGAGTCCTATTCTCTCGGCTAAGTTTTGTAATTGGTCAGGTAAGGTGTGCTGCTTTATAATGCCTCCTTCTGAGACAGATACTTCGCACAGAGAGAAGTGTGAACTGGGATCCACAATGCCAAACTCTTGTAAAGTCAGCATGACTACTTCGTGCGCCGTGGTTTCCTTATGAACTAATAAATACTTGCAGGTTTGATCGGCCTTGTACACTTTGAGTACGTGCTCCGGATAATCCGACGATTGCAATTCTTCGTAACATATAGAAATGAGATCAGGGTTACTGTGAGAATTGTAAAAAGTATTATTGCTTTTGCCGAGGGTGTCGGTGTTGGGCAGGCAGCTGTCATCTGCGAGAAGGCCGTCCGAAATGGTATTTTTCGGGAGAATGTTCATTTTCATCAAAGCCTTTTGCAATCGTCGTTTGGGACCTAGAGTCATGAAGCCTTTTACAGAATCCTTTTTGGAGGGTGGAGGTGGCTTCTTGTTGGGAGATTGGAATGTTGGAGCAAAGGAGATGGGATCATCTCCCAGCAGCTCCACGGTGGAGAGGCGGGCGCGGGGGTCGGTCTGCCAGCGCATCATCTCTGATGACGCCTTGTACCCCCGCTGGCGGGGAGAATTCTCCGGTAACAACAGCATTTGTTTAAAGGCCAGAAGATTGCTCTTCACAGACAAACATAAATGAGTAGAACCAGTGAGGATCTCCAGAGCTTTGGCATGGCTGACGTGCTTGAAAGACTGTCCATTTACATCCAATATTTGATCTCCTCTTTTTAAACCGACCTCTTCGGCTCTGGTTTTCTTATCCACTTTCAATATAAATATTCCAAAGCCTCTTTCATATCCACCCAGAATGGTAAAATGGAGCGGTTCATCTCGTGAGGAACGGGATAAGGTAACACTCCGCGTTCGTGCTTTAGCCGAGCACGCAAAGTTCAGAAGCCTCAGCTGGATTTCCATCTTTTCCCTCTCTAGGCGAGACTCGAAGGTTTCCAGAAAGTCCATCATGTGCGGATCCATCTCGAAGTCTGTGAAATGGTTGTTGACCCATAGAATTACCACACGAGTCACTCGATCCCGCACAGAAGGTTCGTCGAACCAAGCCAGCAGTTGGCTGGCAACAATGAGCGGGTTCTCAATGAATGTTCGGTGAGTTAAAAGAAAGTCTTCGATGTAAGTAGTATCGCATGGGTTCTCTTCAATGAGCTGCAGCATGAGGTGCTCTGCTGAACCGCGGATGAGCACGTGCCCTTGTCGCGCCCCGTCCACCGGGTCCCCGCGTATCTCCGTTATCATCACCAGCTGCCCTCCTTCTTCGTGTCGCCTCGTGTTCTCCTCTCCCTGGTGCTGGATGCGGAAATAGTCTGTCTGGGTAATACAGACAAACTGGCAGTCATCACACCGGGTGGTCATTATTCCTCGGTGATAGAGCTTCTCCATGGTAGCTTCTGCCATCCCGAAGCTGTCGCCGATGTGAAGGTGCTCCATCTCACCGCTGGGGTGCAGCACCTCCACGTGACCATTGATGAGGACAGACCAGGAGTCATGCTCCTCTCCGTCATTCATCACAATGGTCCCGGACTTCTCCACTACTGCAAACACCATCACGGAGCATAGGGCCCGCCGCACCGTGAGGGTCATGTTAGTGAACGCTTTTAAATGCTGGGTGAATTCCAGGAGTATTTCCAGGTCGTCTTCGGTTCGTTCGGAGGGATCTTTTTCCAGACATTCTCGGACGGCGTCGCGAACAGTGAGACTGTCCAAGCTTTCCTCCAAATCCTCCTCCTCGTCAGAGTCGACGATGGACTCCAGCAGGCCGGAGAGGTCCACCTCGAGCTCCAGCTCCAGTGAGGAGTGTACGGAGGTCATGGTGTCGGAGCCGCTGTAGGCAGAGCTGGTGTCGCTACAGTGGGAGCACTTGTGCGGCAGGCCCGGCAACACCTCGGGGCTGTGGCGCCCCCTGAACATGGTGTCCCCCACACGGCAGACACAGCGCTCCCCCCTCAACTCTCAGCACTCCGGGACCGTTCTCAGAGGCATGGCCAGCGTATGAGGTGGACAGCTGCTGCCTGGAATTCAAAATCAATACACATTAGTATCTAATCTATTCATTCAAATTCATACTCTAATCATCAAATTCATAATCTAATCATCAAATTCATAATCTAATCATCAAATTCATAATCTAATCATCAAATTCATAATCTAATCGTGTAATATCTAATCCATTTATTAAAATTCATACAAAATAGAACCAAAAAAAAAATTTAAAAGGCTGCTGAAAATTTAAAACCAACAATTTTATTTATTTGAAAAATGAAGCTTTCTTTTCAACTAACAAATATAAAAATATATTTATACAAATGATACACTTATTTTTGTTTTAGATAAGGGATGGATTCAATACCATGTAAAAAAAAGACAATACATTATGTTTAGGAAAATCGGAGACAATTTTAAAAATTTGTAGGTAAAATTTATATTCACTGTCGCTGACAGACAATAAATGGTTTTAAATATTTATCATAAATATTTTTCTAGTAATTTTTCAAGATATATGTATATTTACATACAATAAAACATATATTTGATATTTAAAGATAAATATTTGTGTGATTGCATTCCTTTAACAATACAGAACAAAACAAATAACCATGGTATGTTTCTTGTTTATGGAAGGAAGGAAGCACTTAAAATAAATAATAAAGGTGAAAATTATAACAGAAATACTAACTAACTAACCATCACGCTGTTTCACCGCAGGGGTAGGCAGAGAGGACGGACCGCAAAACAACTCGGTCTTGGCACACACTCTTTGCCTCGCTCACATTCATACATATTCTCATACATTCTCTTCTATTATTCTGACTTTTGACATGGCCCGACTCAAGTATCTGATTCACTTGATCGTGCCATGTCTTCCTTGGGCGTCCCCGACTTCTTCTACCATTCACATTTGCGTTGTATATTCTTCTTACACTACTTTCTAATATAAAGATTATAAAAAAGTACACCATTAACCCATTGATTAGGGAGTTATTTTTTTATCATCTCTGCATAGTATAAAACGAAGTCGCTCCCGCTGTCTGTGCGCTTAGATCTTTTAAACTACGCAACGGATTTTCATGCGGTTTTCTCCAATAGATAGAGTGATTCATGAGGAAGGTTTTTAGGTATAAATTTGTCAAGGTTTTCTATAAATTGGTTGAAATATATAATATATCTGGTCAAGCAGCAGCGGGCTGCAAACGGGCGGTGTGGATTTGATTTAACAAATGGCATTGGTTATAAAGGTTGGGTAATGGCGTGGAGTTGTGTTTTGTTAGCCATAGCAACGTGTGTCCGGGTCTGCTAGTTACTTATATTTTGTTATAAAAGTACAGATGTTTAACAAATATATTTGTATTATTTATAAATCATAATTTAATCGAAATACAAACATGGCAATAGAAAAATTCAAATAGTCGCAAGGCCGCACATACGCGACGATAGTCTAAACTCTAAATCATAGGTTCTCAACGGGGGCGATAACGCCCCCTAATCATTCAATCTTGTTGTAAACTTGTAAACCATTAGAAATAAGTGGAAAACCTCATCATTATAATGTAAAATTATTAATATTTTTATAAAATCAAAGTTTTACCGGTTTGCACAAATTGAAAACGATATATTTATAATTGCTCAGCAACTTGCAATGTGAGCATTGTTTCCACTTTTGAGCATGTTTTGTTTACATTTCTAAACAAACATTTTGACGCAGGTGAGTTTTACGGCATTGTCGTTTTATGACCCGTATGTTCATAAAATTATTGTGGAACCACTTTTTTCATACAATATAAACAATAAAAAAAATTGTATTAAAAAGGAGAAATATCTTTGGAAAAACAAGGTTGAAGGTGTAAATTTGATTGATTTCAATGATATTTAATGAATTCTGGACATAACAGATGGACCTATCACGATTTTAGCCATTTAGCATTTTGTTTATTATCGGTACTAATCAGCAGATTCCGTAATATTACCATCATTTTTGACATGTTATCGTTTATTATGGATCAATTTCTTATTTGGGGGCATAGAAGGTGTATAATTGGTGATTTCCTGTCTGGAAATGAACGATTTTCGAAACCGTATGCAACGAATAGGATGTAAATTATGTACATACATATTTGCAAAAAATGTCAATAGAAGCATTCCAGCGCGAATTTAACCGTTACCCAGTGTTATTAATGACGATCGTTAGATATCAACCATAGGAACTGTAAACATCATTAACGGATAGCAGATAATGCAATGCGTATTATTACCTGAAAGGTTTTTATTTGCATTCATGGCTGAACTGTCATAACTTCCATGTTGCTTTCTAATCATCAATTTTTCTCATACATTATCACTTGAAATACACGCGCGACAAGTTTCGAGGAAAATTTTGAGTGCACTGGAACTTTATAAACACAGATTTTTTTAATAGCACTGAATAAACACCAATTGATTTAGAATTTCGCAAATTATTGGTGAAGTCTCACCCACGAATTACATAGCCCACGTTAAACCGTTTCCGATCAACAGAAAAATATCTCCTCTTCTTCTTCTTCTTCGTAATCAACAATTTGTTAGTGTTGCAATCTATTTTAAGTGTGGTCATAGCATAAATCAACCAGTCATGGTCGTGTGGTGCTTGCAATATTATTTTCCTTTTTTTTGGAATGTCCGTGTTTTTCAATGATTCTGTTATTCTTTATTCAATGGTATTTTCCTCTGTTTACCTGTAAAATGTCAATAAAATTACACTCAAATATACTTTTATGCATGAATTCATACACGCTCGACTTAGGCCGGGCGCATATATCAGATCTTTCCATTCGATTGTCTGACCAGACAACCGGAAGGCCTTCGTGCCATACATTTCTTATGAAAGCCCGCATACATCCGATTCGAAAACCGTTTCGGTAATAAAAATAGGCGACGCCCTTCCACGCCGGCCGCCCAATCCGTTCCGACAACCGTATCGGATCGGACGAAAAAAGACGTGACCCCGGTTTTATTACCTTTCCGGTTTTAGAATCGGATGTAAAGCGGTGTTTATCCGATCCGATTGTCTGAACGCTTTCATGGCAACTCAGAACCACCTCAGAAAGGTCATTAAAAGCTACGAAAAAATAATTTTAAAATAGCCGGTAACCCTAACCTAACTTAACCTATTTAACCAATTTTTTTATATTTTGTATCGTCACTATTAATGACCTTTCTGAGGTGATTCTAGGTTGGTTTCATTCTGAGTTGGCCGGTCACCATAATTGTAAAGGCGGGTCTCTTGAGATGAGTTTCAACAAACATTGAACCAAATGTACTTGCAAACATGAGAAATGGGGCGTGTCTGTACACATTTTTGTTTGCGGACGCATATTTTGTGAAAATATTTGGTTCAATGTTTGTGGACAGGCAACGCATGAGATCCGTCTTAAAAATGTGATTGTAGATATAGATTTTGCAAAAAATAGAATGTTTGTTGAGTGATTAATCACACCAAACAACTATTTATTTTAAAAAAGTGGTAAGCTTCAAATCCCGGAAAAAATGTGAATATTAGTTATCTTATCAATGTACCTTTTGTTTTTGTTTCAAAGAAAAGCCCCGGCAAAGCAAATACTAGTTGCGACCGACTCTTTTTCTGTTTCAAATTTTCGTTTGAGAGCCGCTAATATTGCACATTTTTAAAAATATTTTTTGTTATTATTCAATTTAGTTGGTGAATATCTCCATCCATAATGTATAAAAAATGTCGTCAAATAGTGTCAATTATTGTTATATATTAATTGGATTTGTAAAGATGTGAGCCACTTTGAGCAAGGAATATAAATAAAATGTTATTGTTATGGCAGCACAAATCCTTGACACATGAACTGGGGAAGGGGGCACCATAGACATGCCGGGAGCCCGGGATTGGATTATTTATGGACATGCCATAGACTAAAAGCTTAACGGTGATTGTAAATCTCGTTTTTGAAATTTGAATAATTTTGATGTTTGATATTGATAGGATGTTAGGCGGTCGTCGCTTTTTAATGACTTTGTTATAAACTACTTAAGATTAAGTTAATACACCTTGCTATTGTTGTATTCACAATGTTTATCAGTGACCTCGGAAACGTGAGAAACCTACAATGCGCCGTACTGCAAGAATTAAGAAATCACGGAATCAAGTACAGGCTAAAAAAGTCAAACGGCAAATCTGTACAGGTAATTAGCAATAAAACTGTCGTGTACAGTTTTTTTGTAAGTCTGACAGTTTTCAATACTTTGTTTAAGTGATCTTCTTCCGTTAGTTACACCGGTTACCATAATATATCAAAGTTATGTTTGGTATTATTATGATTTTACTTGTCAAATATTATTTATGCACAATTTAGAAAATAATATCTTCTAAGCTTTTTTGTATCATTATGTCCAATTTTTCATAATTAAAAGTAATTCTACTAAACTGTTTGGATACAGCCATGAAAACATTTAACCAATTAACAAAGCAGGTGCCTGTTTTGTCATCCAATTTGAATAAATTTATGTAAAATTTCATTGCGTCCATTGCGTTTAAATTTGTGTATTTATTTTCATCAACAGAGAACTGCTGTTACATTTGGCGCTGATATAACAACCGTACCTCTTCAATCAGTAACCTGCTGTGGAAGTAAATTGACTGTGCCATTAATAGTCTACGAGGCTTGTAATATGCTGAAGTGCCATGTCCACATTGAAGGACTCTTCCGGAAGGCCGGTTCCCAAACCAGGCAGAAAGAAATAAAGGTTTGCATTGACTTACTATGAAGCTAAATTTCGCAACCCAGTACCTACAGTGATAAATTACTATGTTGAATGTGTTTAGTAATGATCAGAGGAGTAAGCGCAAGAAATCAAGGCGCTGATAATACCTAACAAAGCGCCCTTGAGGTTTTTACTAGCGCCAGGTGCCGTTTGGCTCAAGACTAGCCCTGTGTAGATGGATGGATTTCATGAGTTATTTGTTCAGATTTGATTTTATGTTAAGAATATTATTAGTCCTCCTTATATCCTGTGCAACTCTTTGTTTAATTTTCACTCCCCTGACTGACAATAATATAGGTACTTCATTTCTTATCAATCTGTTATCTTTATACAAATATGAATTTTACATTCAATGCAATAAACTGTATGGTTATACTAGAAGTTACTACCCGGATTCAAATCACTTTTTTTTGCAAAAAAATGGTACAAACAATATGGCGTCTTGTCTTCTTTTTTGATAATTCAAATGAGTTTATTATCGCTTGGGAATGCAATGCATATTTATTTTATACTTTTTAAAATAAAATAATAAAGGAAATGAAATTACCACCTGAAAATAGTTATGCTGACCGACTCCAGATACTAATATCTATAGCCTGTATGTCGGACGAATATCTACAGCTCATATGTTGGACAAATTTCTATGAACTTCAGAGTGAGGACTAATATCTACAGAGCTAAGGTCGGACTAATATCTATGACGGTCCCAGTGGTGACTAATATCTATGGAGCGTAGGTGTGACTAATATCTACAGAGGGCAAATCCTTAATAATCAGCTAAATGTGTCCAATAGTCCGATATTAATGATTTTTACATACATACATACATACATTAAGTTTTTCAAACTGCATACGCAATATTACATTATTCTAATATGCTACACATAATTGCAAATCCAACCTCTGCCAGTGCTGTAGATATTCGTCCTCACTTTGGTTCTCATAGATATTAGTCCGATTTGTTCAGTTTTTGCAATTCCTGTAGATATTAGTAGACGCCTCCTGCTGACCTAGACATTTTAAACAGAAAAAACAATCACGTTGCTGTAGCTCACTATTTTAGAAGTTAATGATGTAAACAATGTTTTCTGTGAAGTATGTGGAAATAACGTATTGTAATGTAATAAACGATTGTGAATCGCTGCATGTGACCACACCACACAATGAGCTTTTGCAATTGCCATCAGAATTTATATCTGAATAGTTTCCTACAAGCTTTTCTCTCAATGTAGCACTCCACAATCAAACTGCGCAGAATCAAAGCTGCAGAGCCAATGAAAGTTATTTGGTGTGTGTGTAAGACGGGCACTGTATGTAGATGGGTGAACGATGTTGGTGACACTGGTGTACACGATTTCATACCAATGATGGTTCATGGCCCACCAGATTTTCTATTTCTAAATGTGGCGCAAAGTCAAACAATTCATCTTCTCCCTATCTTCCAGAGGATCTTGGACAGCGGCGGGCGGATCGACAAGACCTGTCACGCTGTGGACATTGCCGGCATTCTGAAGCTGTACCTGCGCTTGCTGCCGGAGCCCGTCATCGCCAGCGACATGCAGGAGCTTCTGTTGCGGTGCCTGCTGCTGTCCGACACGTTGAGACTGAGCGCCATTCAGAACGCGCTGCTTCTTCTACCCGTGCCATATTTGTTCATTTTACATTATATAATGGAGGTAAGTTCAAGAGTAAGAGCGCAGTAATAAAGAGAAAATGCAAAAGTGTGTTTGTTTGTCCTCATTTCACGTTGCGATGGAGCGACCGATCAATGTGATTTTTGTGCAAAGGGATTGTTGGAGGTCTGGGAAGTGACATCGGCTACTTTTCATCCCGGAAAAACATTTCATTCCTGTGGGAAAATTATTTGTAAATTAATTTCTCCCTGATGGCTTGTTCGCACTTTGTAACCAGTTTATTTGAGTAGCGAGTACTTGTAATGCTTATTTTAGAAGAGATGGAAGAATAAATTAGTGAAATGAAACTAAATAAACTATGGACAGGAAAAGAGATTAATAGCAGCAAAAATATAGAATGTTAGAGTAGCATCTTCGCTCCAACGGGACGACATATCTGCGTCTACTAATGAACTCTACTAAAACAACGGGTTCACGCATGTCAGTGCGCAGGGATGCGTGGTGGGGGGCGCTACTCGCCTCAAAAAATATGATATGACTCTACTAAAGAGCTGACTAAATAATTTTACTAAAATTGTGGTGTTTGGACGCATTTAGCTAATATACTCGCTACTCGACTAAACTACTTGCCCAGTGCGAATGGGTCTTAATAAATATGTGTATAAAATTTAGCACAGTATTCTTATAACATTTAAAATTAAAATAAATAATAAATTGAAATGTTTCCAGTTTTTTAGGTTTGTATCTTCCAAGAGCGATGTCAACAAAATGGATGCCAATAACCTGGCCATAGTCCTGGCCCCCAGTGTGATGCCGCTACCCTCCCCCTATCCCCCGCAGAGAATGGAGCAGCATGTGAGACTAGTCAAGGTAAGGAGACACAGATCTAAGCCCCACCCACTTCAACATCTCCAAACTTGAATGCCTCTGCGTATTCAGGTGGGCATTACATCTACGTCCCGGCGCAGAATTGCGCTGTCGTTAGCAAAAAAAGAAGTTGCAATGCCATTTTCATCTCTGCCCCAGGTCTAAGGGGCCGTTCAAGTATTACGCAACGCAATTTGGGGGGGGGGGGGTCTTGTAAAATGTAAATACTTTACCGGGGCGGGAGGGGGGTTCGAACAATGCGTTACGTATCATGGTTTTTTTTTATTTAAATAAAAAACTAGGGAATTAAAATCTTCCAAGTTGGCAACCCTTTTCATTTATG
This sequence comes from Limnephilus lunatus, assembly GCA_917563855.2. Lineage (NCBI taxonomy): Eukaryota > Metazoa > Arthropoda > Insecta > Trichoptera > Limnephilidae > Limnephilus > Limnephilus lunatus. Next base: position 8,912,973 of record OU830602.1, on the reverse strand, counting down.
TTTTACGGGGAATCCCTCGATTGTACTGTATGTCATTTTTATTTTGTTCTTCCAAGTTGGCAACCCTTTTCGTTTATTTTACGGGAATCCCTCGATTGTATATTTTGTTCTCCCAAGTTGGCAACCCTTTTCGTTTATGTTTTATGGGGAATCCCTCGACTGTATTGTACGTCACTTTTATTTTATTTTCGTAGTCAGTATTCGTTAGTGTTTTAAACACGAAATACACGTAAACATAAATTGCTGAGCTGTTCTTGGCCTATAAAGGCTCTCATGCTGACTTGGGTGTTACGTAATGTTTTTGGGGGGGGGGAAGAAAAACGTTGCAGTGCATTACATTGGGGGGAGGGAGGGTCAAAAATTGCATAATACTTGAACGCCCCCTAACCATCATCATCATCATCACAGCCCCATACCGGGGTAGAATTTGGCCTCATTTACAAATGTTCTCTACTGGCTCCAAGTCCCTCGTCCCGCTATAAAAGTATTTATCAAAACTTTAAATATGTAAGGGTACAGTCTTCATTGCAAGAACTTCTGTTTCTTCAGTCACGGGGAGATTAAGAATTGTATCATTTTCTTTCACATGAATGGAAGGTTTTCCCATATCGATCATCCAGTTCATTAGTCAGACATCTCCAAATATTTAGTTTTGAGATAGTGACGAGAGCAATGTTCAAATTCTATTTCAAATATTATATTCAAATATTATGTATCTGTATTTTACATAATATTTTATTTATTAAATATGCTATAACATAAAACCGGGAGGCTTAACGGATTTGAAATATCCTACTAGTGACCCAGAAAACATCAACATTTTGTTAAGTTTACTACAAATTTTTCTGCATTATAATTGATTTGGTGGTGTTTGAGTAATTTCAGTATTGTATCAGATAGAGGGTACACTTTTACATATACAAATGCATACTCAAATCAAATGGATTTTCGATATGTACTAGTCCCAGCGAGAGCTTGTAGATGATATCATTGTTCTAGCATTTTCTGATTTCTTTTTTTCAAATAAGATGCGTGAGAAGGGAGAGGACGTCCGTACGAGCTCTCGCTGAGACTATGTAGTTTAAAAAATATTTCTTCATGTCACTTAAAAAGCTTATAAGAGAGTTTCACTGTAATACCATAATAATCGTATCTTCTGTGTTCCAGTTCTTCATAGAGAATGCAAGTCTGATAGGGCGAGTGCCCCCCGCCACCGTCACGCACCTGGACGAGGACACGGAGAAGGAAGAGGAGCAGAGACAGAAGAAGAAGAGGAGAAGTGGGTCCCTTACACGTTAGTAACTTAGGATACATCCCGGAACCAGTTTCAATATTGTTGCTTTGCCTTTCCGTCTTGCTTTCTTCAAGATCTTCTTTCAATCTTCACTCTATCTTGTTTCTATATTCTTTTCTTTTGTGCATGTGACGCTGATGACCCCCTCATACCCCTTGTCATACCATGTCACACTTCTCTACCCCCCTCCCCCGCCCTGTTTTTTAAATCAATAATTATGTATGAAAAAATTAAAATTATTTTATTCAGTTTTAATCAGAAAAATTAACTTTATATCTTCCGCACATTTTTAAGGTTACTGGCCCAATTAATAGACTTGCCGAGGAATTAATTGCCACGCCACTGAAATATGTATGTAAATTTTAAAATTCTTTGTGGGTGTTTTCAGGCATGCTGAATGGTCTCCGTAAGATGGTTGGTGTGAGTACTACCTCCAGCAAATCATCAACGCCCGATCCTCTTGCCACACCAGTTCTCAACAAAGGGATGAATAAGAGAAAACAAGATAGTCAATTGGGATTGTCTGCCAAGAAGAGGTAAATACGTCTTCACTATGACTTTAGTCTGTGTCTTGTACAATTGTTTTTAGTGAATAAAAAATGTACGTATGTTTTTAAATGTTGTTTCACTGGTGTTATTTTGTTTCAGGAAGGAGATATTAGATAATTTACCTCAGCGAACATTAACCTGCACCCCAATGAGAGTGACGTGAGTATCTTAAATAATTTCAAGAATATTTATTTATGTATTTCACTAATGCCAACATTATCAATGAATGTACTTTTTGGTTTTCAGGGGTGACAAGGAGCACAAAAAACTTAGATTAAGTATTGGAAAGAAATCTAAAGATAAACAATATGACTATAACACTTTAAAAGAAATGCCACACGACGTAACTAAAAAGAGTCGCAAATCACTCGATAGTTTAAGTAATTTTAATATCAAAACAGATTATGAAGATGAAAATATAGATCTTTCAGATAATAAGGATAGTGAATATGTGAGAATACCTAAGAGTGAGTACGAGGCCATCAAAAATAGAGTATCTGCAATTGAAAATAGGATATCGCAAGAATTCAACGTTATGACGGCCATAGATCAATCTAATGTCAATGAACCGGTGAAGCAGGTGCAGACAGAATATGAGAAAACTCTGGAAGAAGCTGCCATACTGGCCACTCCTGGCTCCGAACAACTGGCCAAGAGACTCAGCCGAGAACTCAAGATCCGGCAGAGTGATGAACATAAGATTATTCGCTCTCCCAGCGCCAGGAAGATAGGAACTCTCAGAAGAAGATCAAGAGAAAACGTAGTTAAACTGACAAGAACACAAACGTGGAATGTCTCTTCGCAAGCCATGTGCGGTAATCCATTCTATCCTCATGTCAGTCTCAGACGGGGCAGGCCAAATACGGTAAACACCGGCTTGTCTCACCCCAGCCCCGCTATTCTAAATGGAAGCTCACATTCAGATTCCAGTAAAAGAGTAATTTCTGTTAGTAATCAGCCATTGAACCCAGTGCCAAATCAACCTTATCCAACGAGAAACAACTTCACCAAACGAGCCTCTTCATTCCACGGAGATGTCTCGGTGGTCAAACAGTCTCCTAAGGAAACAAAAGACAGGATGACCAACGTTTCTAGTGAATCAGCATGGAAGAATGCCAATTCATTTCTATCCAGTGCAGAAAACTTGGAGAATCCTCTCACAGGGAGGGCTTCAGTCGCCAAGTTACGCAGTCAAAATGTCGGCATGGTAATGGCGAAAGCTCGACTATTTGACGGTATGACAGATTCTGACACTTCGCTGGAAAAGAGAGTCGTCACTACGAAACCGACGCGGCACACCGGCTTTGCAAGAAAACCTAGGAAATACGCATCGGCCGAAGCGCAAAACAAGCATTCTAACAATAATTCATCAATGGATACCGACACCTCATCATCAGCACTGGACAACAAAAACTTACGGAAAATCTGCAAGAGTCCCGGGTATGTTTCAAAGAGATCTCGATCAAAACAAATTCGTTCACCAGTTACGATGGCCAAGGTGAAAGAAAACCTTAATTTATCTTCGCAGTTGAAGGAAGTTATATACGATGTTTGCACACCGATGAGTGAAAAGCTCAGTTTCCCCCTAACTGATGACTTAAACACCCCGAATCTAATCAAACCGAATGGATTGTATAAAACTCCCCGCACTACTCCCCCGATAAAGAAGCCGCTAAGTGTAAAGGCGAATAAAGCATTCAAGGTAACACAAAGCACTCTTCAAGATGGAAGGAAAGCAAACACCCCGCTGAGAGTCAATCACTCCACTCCGAGACGGCAATCTCCTCGACTCGTAAGCATGAAAGCCAGACAAATCGTACACAACTAATTAAATGTTTGAAGTCATTGAAAAAGTACAAAATGATGCAGTCATTCATCATGTTTGTAATTTTTTTTAGTCAAAGGGGTGGGCACTGATTTTGTGCGGACCAAAGTTGGTTTTGGATATATGTATGTATTAATTAACGTTCATCATAGTTTTTTATTGCGGAATTGTTACAACTATCAAAATTCATTGAAAATGAATAAAAAAAACATGACCCAAACTAAATTTTGTTTTATTTAAATAAATAAATATAATGTACAATATGCGCCAAACTTTAATGCCGATCTGAACTTGATACGGTACAGTCACTTTACAATGACCGTAAGCGAAAGATGCGTAAAAACATATGTGCGAGAGAAAGGCATGTGCGGGTGGGCATGCCACTTTTCGAACCTTAAACTCGCCTATCGCGAATATTTTTGTATCAACGTCAGGCCGGTATTATAGTTTGGTAACTGTACAATAATTTATTTTTTATTATGCTCTTGAACGACAAGAAATCGAACAGTATTATTACAGTAGCGTCTGCGTGGTTGAATTTCAAAACCCAGCTACGAGTGCGTGTCGGATGCCACGCCATACGCCCTGCGTCACAAATAAGATCTGTGTACGTGGAATTTCACACAAAGCTACTGTTATAATTCGGTTCGAATTCAAGAATTCGACAAAAGATGTCGCTACTTCTGTCAGCAGCTCGCATGTGGACGTTTCTTCCCTAGGTATAAGCACTACGGATTAATAGAATTTCTTTCTGGATATGGAGAGATTACATATGGCGTCATTACCTGTCACGGTTACTTTAACTCGGTGACTAGCTGTCACTGGATCACAGTGGATCTGAGGAACTGGCTATTTGTGGAACCAGTTCTTATCGGATTTTTAAAATGGTTACCTACACTCCTGGGCGAAGCTAAACTTAAAGCCGCCCGCAGGGCCTAGCAACAAAAACCTGCAGAGCTAGTTTAAAATTATTGGCAAATGAAAGCACAGGTATACAGCTTCAGATGAACTTGAAAATGGACTATAAATACTTAGACGGAATGGTGTTTGATGGAATGGGGTGATAATATTATGTAGAATAACAAAGTATGGGAAGGAAAAGGATGACCAATCACTTACCGTTGTACCACCTCAGCGAAGGAGCACATAACATAATCACTTAAATATTATATACAGTGAAACTTTATAATTCTGTGTGTGTTTGTGAAGCAACAAAACTCTTGAACAAATGAAATGGTAAGCTCTGTCACCATGAAAAATGCTCAGCTTTTTATGACCAGAATTTCTAGATCAGTCTTATTTTCAGTCTGCAACATATTTTCAGTCATACTCAGAAATATTTATTTTAAGTGCCTCCGTATGTGACGCTACTTACAAGCTACTCGATCCTCGTGCGCGTATCACCCCCCATACGATTTTGCTGGTGCTCGTACACGGCGCTACGCGACGGCTGTCGGTTTCAAATCTGTTGCACGATATTGACGGTGCTGATCGCACGCGACGCGTCGCATCATTTGTGTCTGCTACTCTTCGTTTGACAGAAATGGCGTCGGAACATGAAAGTATTGTTAGATTTGTTCTGGAAGTGGAAAAAAATGCGTGTTTACCAGAATATGTAAGAAAGGATTTAGTGGAGAAGGCATGGATTGATGTTGGAAAAAAAGTCATATGACTAAGTATCAGTAATCATATGATGTCATATGAATGTTAACTCCACGACTGCACATGAAAAATGATCAAGTTCAGTTTATTTCGGGTAGCGCCGTGTACGAAAACCAGCATTATAGAGTAGTATATCTGGTTGCATCACAATCACGTAGTTTGTAAGTATCTCCATGAACAGAGGGCCTTATTGTCAAAAAATAAGACAAGAAACCATACTGATTTATAAATACTTAACTACTTTTAAAAATTATTTGACAATTAGGTAAAAAAAATAATATTTATTTTGAGTTTAAATATAATTTATTTACAATAATCTTACAACTAAATCAGTAAATATAAATTGGAAGAAAACAAAAACTAGCAAAAATGTGATCACTTAAAAAGTCATTTCATTTTACATTCAACAAAAATTTAAAACTTTCAAAATATTATTCAGATGAAAATAATCATTGTAGTTTTAGATTTTTCAGTACTTTTAAGTTTTTAGATTCCATTTCTTCTTTCAGCAATTGTGATAATTTGATAAAATAGAGACAGGGGGTGCCACCGTCTTCATGGCATTCTTCCATAGTCGGGTTTGTTGAATACAAGATGATGAGGAATGCATTTAATTTCCCATAAGGCCCAGATAGTCGTCCATTAGGGTTCCTATCGCAAACTGAAAAAAAAAAATAATGAGTTAACAAGACATTTAAAAAAATAATAACTTTACGAGTAAAACCTGAAATCGTAATATTTATTTAAATTAAGACACTATTAGCGAAACTCAATTGAAAATCTGGAGACAGAAAAATCAGAAAAAGATATTGGCACCTCTGGGACTCGAACCCAGGACCTTCTACTTTCATGGCAATAGATCATCTACCAACTGAGATAAGTTGTTCATATGTAAAGATATCAGCTAATAATATATGCGTTAAATGAAGACAATGTTGGTAGTTGTTAGTCGAAGTATGATACAGTTAAAAGTGAAATCCCCATCCCATGTAATATGCGTTGGGCATGTCAAATATGTTGAGAGAGTTGGGCTCTTCAAATATGTTGAGTGTTTAGAGAGTTAGGCTGGCAAATATGTTGAGAGAGTTTAGAGCAGGCATGGGCAACCTTTCCTAGGTCTGGGGCCAAATTATCTTTCTGTCTTCGAGTTAAGGGCCGGACCAAATTATTAAAAATAGTAAATTAATATTAAATAAAATAAAACACATTGCTACTTCTCATATATTTATAATTATTTATGTAACGAACGACAAAATTTTAATATTATATACTGATCATAAAATTTAATCTGAAAAATCTCTCCCTGGAACTATTAATTTCTTTCTCTATTACTTCGCCGAGATGAATCAGGGCCAGACAAAATAGCTCGGCGGGCCGGCGGTTGCCCATGTGTGGTAGAGAGTTGGGCTCTTCAAATATGTTGAGTGTTTAGAGAGTTGGGCTGGCAAATATGTTGAGAGAGTTGGGCACTTCAAATATGTTTAGAGAGTTGGGCACTTCAAATATGTTTAGAGAGTTGGGCATGGCAAATATGTTGAGAGTTTAGAGAATTGGGCAATTCAAGTTGGACATGTCAAATATGTTGAGAGAGTTGGGTATGTCAAATATGTTAAGAGAGTTAGGTATGTCAAATATGTTAAGAGAGTTTAGAGAGTTGGGCATGTCAAATATGTTGAGAGTTTAGAGAGTTGAGCATGTCAAATATGTTGAGAGTTTAGAGAGATGGGCATGTCAAAGAGTCAAAATGCAACATGGTTGGGCATGTAGAGTGAATGAACGAGGAAAGGAGTGTGCCTGAGGTAGACATGACCCTACCAAGTGAATCAGATTCTTGAGTCGGGCCATGTCAAGAGGCAGAATAATAGAAGAGCATGTTTGAGACGATGTGAATGAGGCAAGGAGTGTGTGCCAAGACTGAGTTATTAGGCAGTCCGTCCTCTCTGCCTAACCCCTGCAGGGAAACGGCATGATGGTTAAGTTAGTTATGTTGGTTAGTCAAGCGAGGATAGGGAAGAATGGAGATACATAAATAAATGGAGGTTCAGCTGATTGGTGGGTTAATACTCACAATTCCCGTGGCATCAACTCGGGTTCCCACGATCTTCAGTCTGATCTCGTCTTCAGCCTGAATCACCACATCTTCCTCCTTAGTCATGTAACAAGGAGGATTCTGGTTGGGACAGAACTGCATGTCTGCCGGGATGGACTGTAACAAGAACAATAGATTCTAACTCACATTTACATGTTTTGCAAGAGCTAGGCACCCAAAACAGTCTGATATGATTTGAGATTTTCACGGCCAAAAGTATTACATATAGTGATTTATTTTTGGGGTATTATGCCTTGTTGCCCTACCTTCTTGCTCGCTACAGTCTTGATGCCTTCTTTTCTAAGTATCCTGGCAATTCCGTCCATCACATGGCAAGAAAGTGCAGCCTTTTGGCTCTTTTTAAATAAATCACTATAATTCAACTATTTGCCTAAAATGCAATCTGAGTTACTAAAGGCCATTTGTTTTACAGAAATTCAAATGAAACATTGTCATCAAATTGATGGCCATTCAGTGCCATTTTTGATAACAATGTTACAATTAAATTTCTGTGAACTAGCCCAACTTTAGTGTATTTGCCTCCTATACGAGAGAGAAGGGATGAAAGCGAGACAACCTGTGTATTATAAAGAGTGTGCAATATACTTGTCCAAACTCTCCACATTATCACCTGTCATATAAGATAACACATAGTGTTACATAATTACAGTATTCTGACCATTATAGAAAAGGAAAAGACATAACATTTAGGTACTTAGATACTACCAGATTTAAATTTTACAATCAAATCAAAGTAAGGCTGTTTAAATCCATACAAGTCCTGATCCATTGTAAACGTAAAATTAATTTGGGAACTCACATGATGTGAAATAAAGCACGACAGAGGTCCAATTTCAGCAAACATCCCAACCTGAAGATAGAAAGAACATTAATTCATATGGAAACAGATAGAAAAACCAAAAAAAATTTATCAATGTTGTGAATCTATCACCATTAATTAGCGATGTGTAGGTTCACCTGGAGTCTTGAACTTGGGTTCTTCGCGAGAAGTGGACCCTACTCCTATTCCTTTTTCAAATCGACTACTCCTAGAGAACCTGTCCGGGACTCGGATGCAACCCCGGAACTTGGTGGTCCGAACCACTCGCGAGTCATGGTCCCGGGTTCGAGTTCTTTTGCGGGTTCCGGCTCCAGCCGAAACCATGCATCTCGATAGCCGCAACAGCACCCAGTCGGCACCCAAGAACTCGGACCCGGGATCTGCTCCTAGAACTCGAGTACTTTTAAAAGAAAGCCCATATTGGAGGTCTCCGGCAAAAAGCAAAACTTACCCATCTCTAATCACCATATTGACTACGGTTTGGTAAAACCCTTCAAGCCATAAAATGAAAACTTTAAAGGAGACGATAAAAACATATATTTACAAATGCATAAAACCAATAAAAAATCTTCAAATTTATATAAAAGTACCTAGTTATTTGTATTGCAAAATTTTGATGTAAAATATTGCTATTCTATTTACAATTATGAAAGATTTGAGGGTTGAGTAATTTCATCCGTGTTTTTTTTAAATAATGAAAAAAAAATTACGTCGGTTATAAAGGTTGGGTAATGGCATTGTCAGTAGATGGCGTTGTGTTTCGTTAGCCAAAGCAACATTACCGGGTCTGCTAGTATTTCTTATAAACGCAAAATTAATTAAATTGTTCCCATTGGTTAACGTTTACAATGGCTAAGTATGAAATGAAATGAAATCCATCGCGGCACTCTTTGATACAATGTATTTATTTATATGATGTATGATATATGTATTTATTTATGTATTATTTTAGAGAAACTTCACGGATCATATAATATGTGACATCCGCGTATAGGGATAACTTCAATTGGATCACATATACGACAAGGACGTAGGCCAGGTTAAATCACGTTGAAATATTGGGTTAAGTCAAATATCTGATACCTCACTTCAGAGGACATATATACATTATAGTCATTGCTAGAGACATAACAGCTGTAAATGCAAAAAACTTTTTCATGAAGATCAGAAAGAACGTGAACTTGTTAATTTTGTTTTGAAAATCTGACCTTGTTGACTTGAGTAACGATGGCATCTAGCACCTCTCCCTTGAAGGGCCGGAACACAATGGCCTTGTACTTCACTGGGTACACCACAAACCCTTGGCCCGGCTGAATGAGACCTGCTCCGATGCTGTCTATCGTCGTCACGGCTATCACAAAACCATATCTGGAAGAATGAAGCGTTGAAGAATTAATGGTCAACTTCACATATTTATCACTTTTATTTATTTTATTTGTGTACAAAAATTTACAACATTACAGATATTTTATCTAATTAATTGTAATAGTACCATTTTCACAGTGAGAATGTAGCGCCAAAAACCTTACAAACTCATTGAATTTTTCGAAGAATATGTCGAAATTTTTATCTAATATATTTAAATAGCGTATCGCTCTTCCCACGGGCGAATTCGGGTACAGATTTGTACGACTAAATCGGCAATATAATATGTTATGGCGACGTGCCCGAGAGTGAGACTCTGGTACAAATAAATTGATTTGCGCCAGAATCTCACCGTTAGAGACGAGGCCATTGATTAATTGAAAGAAGTATTTTAGCAACGCAAAACATCTACGAGTTTCTAGAGAATAATAGTTAGTCATACCTAGAATAAATCTCGATGGATATAAATATGGATATGTTCCATAGAGGCGTAAAAATAAAAAACGTAGGAATTTTTTATGAACTCTTTCAATATTTAAAATATAGGATGCTTCAAATGCGGCCCAGATAATACAGTTTGACTCCAGTACACTTTGCACCAGTGAGTTGTAAAGTAGCCTAATTGTTAGTGGGTTTTGAAATGAGCATGAATTGCGAATGACAAAGCCCAGCAGTTTATATGCTCTGTTGCATAAGTCATTTGTGTGCTGGTGGAATGTCATTTTGCTGTCAAAAGTAACCCCTAGATCTTTTATTTGACTAAAGCGATGAAAAATGTTACCGTTAATTGAATATTCAAATATGATCGTCTGTTTTGCGACTACGAAAGAGACTACATTGCATTTAGGTGCACTGAAGCTTAAGCAGTTAATTTTTGCCCAGTTTACGACAGAGTTCACATCGATTTGTAGGAGGACACAGTCAGCGAGATTTTTTATTATGCGGTAGAGTTTTAGGTCATCAGCAAACAATAAATAAAAGGAATGAGTGATGATTGAGCCAATATCGTTGATGAACAACAAAAATAAAAGCGGTCCAAGAATTGATCCTTGCGGGACTCCAGAAAAAACCAGGAATTCAGCAGAACGAGAACCCTTATAAAAAACGTATTGTTTGCGATTAGTGAAGTATGAAGCAAAAAGTAATAAAAGTTTTTTGGAAAAGCCAAACGTAGCTATTTTTTTTAATAGGACATCGATATCGACCTTGACAAAGGCCTTTTCAAGGTCAAAGTATGTAACATCTACTTGGTTTCCTTGGTCGAGAGTTCTTGATAGTAAGTCGGAAATGCATAGTAGATTTAATGATACTGACATCTGGGGTCTAAACCCATGTTGACGATCGTCAAGAAGAGGTTTGACATGGCTGTACAGATGCCGATGAAGGATTTTTTCGAATATTTTCGCTACAGAGCAAAGAATTGCAACCGGCCGGTAGTTACGGATATCGAATTTATCACCCTTTTTATGTATGGGGGTAATTTTGGTAAGTTTCCATATGCCCGGAAAAGATCCAGTTTTTAAGCAAGTGTTAAAAAAATTACACAATGGTAAAATAAAAAAGTCAGAACAACCTTTAAGAATGAACGTTGGTATGTTATCAGGTCCCATTGAGTTGGGCTTACTCAGTGCGGATATTGCCGTCTTAACATCCTCCTCTGTGATTTTGACTAAGTCGAATGGCTGACCTATTTGCTCGGTGTTTAGGATGGCGTTAACGTCGAGAGTTGGTTGTTTAGTATTATAGACGGATGAAAAGATGACGTATTTAATTCATTGCCATCAAATATCATAGATTTAAACGCGTTATTTGATTTTTTAAGCGCCTTTACATAAGTCCAGAACTGTTTGGAATCTGAAGCTAATGATAGTTCGATGGAGTTTAAATAATTTTTTTGCGAGTCTCTTATTTCACGTTTAACTAAATTACGGTAATGTGAGAATTGAGCGTAGTCTGCGAGGAGTTTACTTTTTTTCCATTTTTTATGTTTTTTTTTTTTAATTTTTATATTACTAATAATTAGATGAGAGTACCATTTAGGGTATACTCTGAGCGATGAAGTGCGGGGTGTAGAAGTCGGTATACATTTGTCAAATATATTATAAATTGGATTGTAAAAGATTTCACTTAGAGTATTCACGTCTGTTGAGTTTTGGTAGACAGGTTGACACGAGCAGTCCGATAACAATTGGTATAATACCTGGTAGTTTCCTTTGTGGAAGGGCCAGGTACTTCCAACCCCTGCCCTGACCTGAGGAGAATCTGTACCCGGATTGGGATGAGCATAACATATGTTTATAGTTAACAATGGGTGAAATTTATCTTCATTTACAATAGGATCATAGCATTTTTCAACAGAATTTACAAAGTTTTCGGTACTACATAGTACAACGTCGAGAGTGTTGTTAAAATCATTACATATTGTATTGTGTTCCTTAAGACCATAAAAGCACTTAAAATAGTCATATATATTTAAGACACTAGGGTTGCAAGATGGAAGATTTAGATCACCTAATAATAAAATATTTTTTCCACGGAGAAGATTACACTCACTTTCAGTTTTTTCAAAAAAGCTTGAATAAATTGAGACTGATGAGCGGGGTGGTATATAAATGACGCATACATATAAAGTGGATGAATTAAATGTTAATTTGACCCAAAGCGATTCAACGTCAGGAAGATCCATCGAAGATATTCGTTCAGCGCGCAGAACAGATTCTGAGCGCACAGCCAGAAGAACACCCCCGGCACGCGTACCACGGTCTCTGCGGAAGACGATGTAATTCTCGGGGAATAATTCAGAATCGTATATGCTTGATGTTAGCCAGTATTCGGTTACTGCTAGTACATCGACATTACATCGAGAAAACAGATTATTCTTAAATACTTTCATTTTCTAGTTCAACCCCCTCACGTTCTGATAGTAAACGGATAGAGTAGATGTTACTTTCCGTTCCTTTCTTGTGCGTGAAGGGCTATGGCTTGTTGGTATGGTTTGATCTGCGAAAAAACCACTCGTTGAACGAAATATGGTTTGGCCATAAGTTTGGATCCATAAATGTGGCGAATTTTGATTCCGGGATCCCGATACGGAACGAAGCGTACTCAGACCGAGACGGTAGTCTGGCAACGTCACACTTTAAAGTGTTGTCAGTATTGCGCAGGATGAGGCACTTCTATTCAGGTGTGACACTAATGAAAGGTAGTTAGTTTAGTTTCAGTTCTCAACTGCCACTAGTGGAAACTACGAAATCGAAGACAAATACAATTGCCTTGTCTTTGGCTTACCACTTTGAGATTTCTACCATGCCTCTATATATATATATATAACAAATCTGACACTGTGTTTAGATATTACATTGAATCTGGCACTATGTTTGGATATTATATTGAATCTGACCCTAAGTTTGGATATTACATTGAATCTGATACTTTGTTTGGATATTATATTGAATCTGACACTATGTTTGGATATTACACATAGAGATATACTATAGAGGCGCTACCCCGTACATAATTCTCCGAGATTCGTGTTCAAATCATGCACGAACAGGCCTTCGGGAAAGTGAATTCTAACCGAAGCCACCGCGTCGAGAGGCTTAGCCGTCAGACCGTCCTTTCCTTTTACTCAAGCTCATGGTTTCATCCTTTTCCATCCTACTTTGATACGTCACACGCCAGCCACGGTCGACGGTTGTTGTTGTTGTTGTACTAATAGAGAAATGGAGGTACTAACCTACGATTCCGTTGAACCAATTTATTCGCTAATTGTCTCATCTATGTATATATATAAATGGACATTACATTGAATCTGAAACTATGTTTGGATATTAAGTATATTGGATCTGACACTACGTTTGGCTTAAAAGTAATTTTTTCATAGGAAGCAATTACTTTGTGGTTAGACATTATATTATAAAAATAAAACACAAACACTTTGTATTTAACCACGAATTTATTATTGTATATATCGACCGGTTTCACTTCGACCAAGCTTCTTCAGGATATAAATAATAACTAAATGCTAAGACAGAGTTATGGCTAATATATAAGAGTGACAGAGGGAGAAAGAACAAAATTAGAGGGAGACAAAGTATTTGACATAGGTAAAGTGGATAATCAAGCAGTGGGAGGGAGACAATAATCAATTACTGGGAGGGAAACATCAATACACATCATAATCACAAGTAAATGAACAAACGGTAATTCTTCGGAACAAACGGTAACGGTTAATACGCACTTTTTTTTTATAAAACTTTTAGATTCTTCTTAATTACCATAAAAGACAACTATTTGCATTGGGGGCGGTTGAATATGTTACATTTTTAATTTTAGTTACGTAAATTGAAAATTGGCTTTCACTGTCAAATCACTCTGTTTGCCATATTATTGTTATTTTAATATGTTGGTATTACTGATATTTTACATTGCACTGGCTGTATAAGATAACGAGTGGCTAGAAAATTAGTTATACCACCAATTTGTGTGAATTAGGTAAGCACTAATTTGGTTAGAAACATTGTTTGGAATTCAAACTAGATAAATCCTGGGGTGTTTTTTTTAAAGAATTGATGTTTAACGATTTTTTCTTTTGAATCACAAACCATGTTACACAAACCTAGCGTAGCCGCTAAACTACTTGAAAACTGGGATGTTTTTTTTGCCTTGACGCGAGTAGGCGTTATAAAGGGGCACTTTCTTTTGAATCACAAACCATGTTACACAAACCTAACTACTTGAAAACTGGGATGTTTTTCTCACCCCCCGCCTCCTTTAGGTACTATTTAATATTAAAAAAAAGTGAAAATCAATGGTTTCTAGCCGTAGGTTTTTTCGGTTACGCGCCTTTGAATATATTGCCATGAAGTCTGTGATGGTATGATGTAGCCTTCCTTAGGGCACGTTCAGACGTTTCGATTTTTGTTGATCCACTTTTATTGAACGTTAAAAGTTGAATGAGATTATGTTCACACGTTTCAATTTAAGTAGAACCGAATTTGACATTCAAGATGGCGTCAACTGAAATTGTTAGTGCGTGCGTCTCTCTAATTTCTGATGTTCTGCGAGAGGAGCTCGAGATTATGAAAAAGAATAAAAAACGTCATTTTTGGTCGAGAAAATGGATCATGAGAAGGAATGAATTAGGCGTATCCAACACATTTTGAAAGAGATGGCCCTAGAAGACCCCGAAGGATATAGAAATCACTTGAGGATGACAGAAAAACAATTTGATGAGCGATGAGCTGCTTGCCAAAATTTATTTTATTGATTTATTTATTAATCCTAGTTCCTTCTTGTACATCGTTCTAATAGTTTTTATTTTATTTTTTACGTCGGTCGGCGTTAGTTCCATAATACCCATTTCAAAAATAATAATATTTATCGCAGTATCACGGGCATTTCTATTTTTGTATACTTCTTTCTTTTGATCCCAAAGACAGGGATGGCTTTGGTACAGATCCAAAAGCCTGAACATCAAATCATCCGACCATTTCAGATATTTTTTTTGTTACGGATTCCATGACGGTAGAAACAAGGCAACACGCTTGACGTCTACTTTTGCCCGCGAAAAAACCCAAGCGAGTGGAAACATGTGTTCATACTCGTCGATTCTCTATGAAACTTGATCGATGAATCATACCAAGATGGCGATGGTCATCAGTGGCGGCTGGTGTTCATAAAAATAGGTGGTGCGCTAAAATAATAATAATAATGGTCTTTATTTCAAGATGTGGGAAGGTGAGTGCAATCCCACACATCCCATAGAGATATCCCATAAATCTTGGACCTACCTACTCTAATTAAAATAAATTCAATTATGAAAAAATCCTACCTATTTGTAAATTAGGTCGATCCTCCATTATCTCTGGGTGCATGCAACACATTGAGTCTAAATTAATTTTATTTATTAAGATAGATTAAATTCTTTTAAAGTTTAACAACATCGTTCAATCTAAACAGATGTCATAAGGATTGTGAGGAACAACTCACTGAAAAAGCATTCCATATTCCATTATTTTAAAAGAGTTCTAGTAAAATAAATATTGATCCATCACCATTTGTAAAGTCGCCGCGATTGTAAATTCAAATTCAATAACAGTTGACTCCTATCCAGAAAATTGTATGTAGATACTTATTGGCACGAAAATCGAGTTAAAAAATCGTTCAGTTTATCACACATCCGAAAGTCTTCCTTACGCTCCGTAACTCCAATGAAATATATACTGTCATAACTCATAACAAATAATGTCCGCAATGCTTATGTTGATAAGCTGTCGTTGGTCGATGCTGAGTGAAACATAGCATGAAAAAGAGTAGATATTAAAATAAAGACACGATATGGATAATAATATGACACAAACGTGTCCCCGTTTAACATGCTACAGAACGAACCATTCCTTTTGATGTGGTGGAAATTTTTGGATCGTCACCGGCGATTTCGTAAAATTTGCAAAGCATTCAACCTACCTACGATTTTGGCTCATTATAGAATTATAGAAGAACTCCTGTGATCGCTTTGCAAAATGAACCACCACTCTGAATATAGGCACACAACGATCTGCTTTGTTACGCGCGCAGTGCCGCGCAGTCCAGTAGGCACCTATATTACGCATGCATTATAGCCGAGTGTATATTGTGAACTGTGATGAGGCGTGTCGGAAATAAGTATGTTTTTTGGCGCTCGGGAATTTTTAGATTTAAATTAATTAATTAGATTAGATTTAAATTAATAGATATATTTTGGGAGTGCGGCGCTCCTCCGCACCTTAGAGCTGGCCGCCACTGATGGTCATACTTGAACGTCAAAAGTAGACGGGCTTTCAACTTTAGCTAGTCAACAAAAAACTTGATCAACTTTGTTGAAAAAGTGTTCACACTTGTCAATTAGCTTTCAATTGTCGAGTTGATCAACAAATGTTGAACCGTGTGAACCGGCTAATATAGTATCAGAGTATCAGTAATACCAACATAATAAAATGACAATAATCATTACAAATTGCATATGGTGAAGCGTTGTGTCTAAATACGAAAGCAAATTTTCAATTTACGTAACTAAAATTAAAAATGTAACATTTTCAACCGCCCCCAATGCAAATAGTTGTCTTTTATGGTAATTAAGAAGAATCTAAAAGTTTTATAAAAAAAAAGTGCGTATTAACCGTTACCGTTTGTTCCGAATATTTACCGAACAAACAACAGTTAACTGTAATCTATGAGATATTAAAAAGTTTGTTGTATTTTACATTAACTAAAGGACAATATTTCGATATATGATAATATTAATAATGAATCACGCTACAACACATAAATAATATCATGGGTTAGGATGGATTGCGGGAAATAAATTAAAAATAGGACTATAGGGTGTATTTTTTAGATTTGATAAGTTAATTTGATTATTTAGTAAGTATTCTGACATATTTGTATTTAAAGATTTCCTAATTTCTAATGCTTCTAAGTTATCTAGTTTTATACCTATACTATTTTTATGTAAGATGCGAGTTCCTGAAATTTTATTAAATGTGTGATCTGTTGAGATCAAGTGGTTTGCGAGCTCAGAGAAACCTTTTCCATTTAAGCAGCGTAAATGTTCTTTTACTCTAATGTTGACATTACGTGCTGTTTTGCCAATATAGAACGCAGGACAATCACTACAGCTAAGTTTATAAATACCTGAAGAAGCTTGGTCGAAGTGAAACCGGTCGATATATACAATAATAAATTCGTGGTTAAATACAAAGTGTTTGTGTTTTATTTTTATAATTAAAAGTAATTAGTAGAATCAGATTAAAAACAAACCCGGCAGCATCTACTTTATATTGTTTACCAATGATTGCCGCCTGACTGAGTGACTGATTTGACGGTCGCCGTTCTTGTATGAATTACAGTGTACAAGCCATGATAAACTTTTAAGAAAATGGGGTTTCAAAAATGGCAAAAAAAATTAGAGGTAGACATTGAAAATCGGGGAGTACAGTTTAATAATAAGTACATTTTGGAAACTGTCAGATATCTTTCGAGAGGTTAGAGGTTGAGGTGAACTAACTGAGCTAGTTATTATTATTAGTGATTGAATGTCATACTTACTTTCCGGTGCAGGTTCCTTCCACTTCAGAGTATAATTTCTGTTTTACTGTCTCCAGAAGTTGTAAACCAAAATATCTTGGGTGTAATAATATTTCATGCTCCAGGGATATCTAAAATATAAATGAATGTAATACCTTTTATCATAAACTTTATTTTCCCTCCTAACCTATATTTTCATCCTGTCAAAATAATGGTAAAAATCGGTAAATTTCTAGGTTTATGATTTACAAGTATGCCATTACTAGGATAGTTGGTTATTATGGATATCGAAATTATTAATATTGTTGCGGAACAGTATCATGAATTACAGAATACACAACATTTCGCCCTGTCCCGTGACAAGGTTGAATCGTTAACTTGCTCTATGAAAACATTAATCAAAGTACGTAGAACACTTACGTGGTAAAACATTTTTAGTTTTAATTTAAATAAAAGGTCAGGAAAACTGCATTCAGGTATTAATTAAAAACAAACATTTACGATAAAAGCGTACACACAACAACGCTACAAAAAATGCCGCTAAGTAATCGTTTTGATTTGTTTGAAAGATGAAAGTTGACAGCCCAGCCATAGATAAAGCCATGAAAAAGCCATAAATCATAAATGAACTAATACCCAAATACACAAAAATCCAAGCGTAAAGATTAGAGATGCCAGATATCCTGTCCCGAATATAAGGAGCCGGTTCCTTTGATGTCACTGGAACCGCCGACATATTAATCTCGGTTATTTTCGGAACTTTGAATATTATTTATCGAAAATAAAAAATATAATGTTAGAAAAATTGTTTATCCATTGGGTGAAGATAATAAAAAATAACACAATTTATTATTATTACATGATATGAAATGTGTTTTTATTATTTATGCAAGAAAGATGAGAGATGAATTGAATAAGAAAGAATCTAAATTTACAATTTCGGCGGCGAGCTTGAAATTCTAGATTTCTCAACCGATTTGATTAAAAAAATTAGTAAAAGAAATGTTAGTGAGGAGATGAATTCGATTCTAAAATCAAAATTCTAAATTTCCACGGTCATCTTGAAATTCTAAAGTTATTAACCGATTTGATTCAAAATTTGTATGGGGTTAGGAGGTTTTACTTTGATGTTTATGTATGTTTATTTATTATCATTGAATTAAACTAAAATATTAAAAAACGAGTGTGCTTTAGACTACATGACTGAAGTACAACTTCACTAACTAATATCTCCCTCTCAACTTCCGTTCGCCTCTCCCGATCACACTTTCATAACACTCTCGTCACGCATTCATCAGCTTACTCCCCAATTCAAGCGTGCGTAAAGGCCCGACCGCTCGCCTCGCCCGATCACCATTCGCATCACACTTCTCGTAACGCATTCACCAGCTTACTCCCCAAATGAAGTTTTACTTCAAAAATATATACTTCTTTCGTTCGGGGGCATTTCCGGCGTTTACTAAATGAACAAGTATTCTTAGAGCATTCTAAATTTCGGCAATCGCGCAGTGCACCGAAAGAATGCTTTATTACTGTTTACACCAAAATAATTTGTAAAAGCAGACTAGAATGACCATTTGCTCGTGTAGTCTAAGCCCACCTTTAGAAATAACACGGTCGTTCGTCGTTCTCATTAGAGGTGGGTAAGTTCTGCATTTTACCGGAAGCCTCCGAGACTTGCTTCCTTTTAAAAGTACACGAGTTCTAGGAGCAGGTCCCGGGTCCGAGTTCTAAGGTGCGGACTGAGCACTGGGTGTTGTTGCGGTGCACCGAACCGGAACGCACGGGTTCAAAGAACTCGGAGCCAGGACCTACTCGTAGAACCTACACGACAACTCAGAACCCCGGAGCCGGACAAGACCCGCACGAGGGCTCGGACCCGTCACCCGTGCAATGTAGGTACATTCAATGGACCTACATTGCATGGGCTTTTATTGAGAATTTAAATAAGTAAATTAGCTCTAAGCTTTATTATAAACTATTATTTTATATTGCACTTCACCCGTTGAGTAACAATACCAAGATACGCTTTAATTAAAAAGACTCCGTGTCTAGTCGAATATACTAAACAATTCCGCGATGACGTGCCACACGGGCAGAGAGAGAGCAGTTTACTGTTACGTCAAGCGGTCAGGCACGTGTGTGTTGATTGCCGGCTGGCAATTGAATATTGAATGTGTATTATGTCGGAGTTAGCAGCAAGCCAGCAACCACGGGTTGAGTCACGGGGGGCAGGAATGTATCGTGGTTCGCGAGTCGCGGGAGTGAAAGGAGTGGCGTGAGTATGGCGGGTTCACGTGGCTCGGACCAAG
The DNA here is from genome assembly GCA_917563855.2 of Limnephilus lunatus. Taxonomy (NCBI): domain Eukaryota; kingdom Metazoa; phylum Arthropoda; class Insecta; order Trichoptera; family Limnephilidae; genus Limnephilus; species Limnephilus lunatus. Next base: position 8,892,969 of record OU830602.1, on the reverse strand, counting down.
ACATTGGGTTTTTGAGAGTTTGAGCGTACTCGGCGAACTCGGGACTTGTATTCGAATGGCTAGGAAAGCCGACGCCTCGCCGCGGCTTTGCGCTGCAGCGTTGAGTTGCTCGGACCGCCAGATTTATTTAAATGCGAGTACTGGGCCGGGTTCTCTGGGAGTAGTCGATTTGAAAAAGGAGTGGGAGTAGGAATCGCTTCCCGCAAAGGAGCGGATCACACATCGCTAGTTCTCATACATGTTTAAAACATATATCTATGGCCGTTCTAATACAATTTGTTCAAAAATGACCCATAAACTATTTTTGCATATGGCTAGATATAATATGATCATCCGAAACATAAAACCAATAAAACGAATAAAACAATCCGAACTGTCAAACAGCGACACAGCGTGCCACATAACCTCTAACTGCCTAAATTTTACGACAAAAACACGCGCGTTTCCTGTTTACGTCAGTTAGTGGTATAATTTTATGTTAAAATAAACTGCAGTTGTAATAAAATATCTCCGCATAAGTGAAATTCACTGTTGTTTTACAATGACGTCTTATAAAAATATTAAAACAGCTCTAATAGAAGGTAAACACAGATTTTTTCAAATGAATATTTCAATATTTCCCCTAACAGTTGACTAAAAACATCAGTAGTATCCTGCTTGAATTATTAATTACTTGGTATTTTCACCATAATCCTAACACATAACATACTATCCGGTTTTTGAGGGAAATAATAGGTTAGAACTCGATGGTCGGATTTTATAGTTTATTCTGGGGAGCGGACGCACAATGCCTCCTTATTTAAACAAGAAACCAAAAAATTGGCTTCGCGTTAGCAGTGTTAGCTGCTACTTTTGGTATGTTATATTATTGTGTGTTATTGAAGTAGAGCTTGTTAAGTTATTAAATATTGCATTGTAGAATTTTATAGAAACATTTATTGTTTTCATTCATTCAAGTCTAGCTCTATCTACCTAATAATTAAGATTTTGTTATTTTAATACTTCGTGATGTGCACATTTATTTTACAAACACTTTGATCAGTTAGAAAGTACAATACAAGTAGTATTTCAGTTTTCAAAAATTGAAAATAATGCATTTCGGTAGCAATTTCGTAAAAAACGGATAATTTGATAATGGCCGCCAAGTGAACAATCCGAGCTGCACATTATTAAAGGCAAAACAATTAAATTATCATTATTTAACCTGTCAATTTTGTTTTATGGGGCCAACAGACTTAAGGGCGCCTTCCACTGCGAGCGGAAAAGAGTTAAGCAGAGCGGGGTGGGAGATGAGCGAAATAGCTTTGACCTTCCACCAAAACAGAGTCGCTAAGAAGTTAGGTGTTTGCCTTCTACTGCCCGTGCTAGAAATGAGCGAGGCGACCGGAGCGACGTCAACAAAAAATGAGAAATAGTTTTGCCCTTCCATTGAAAACGAGTCAGTATCGCTTTGACGTTTGAAGCGAACAAAGTGATTTTTGTGATGTCAAGTACTGATTCTAGTGAAAATGATTCTGACAGCAAGTATGCAATGACAAAATGTTTGCTAATGTATATTTATAAAAAGATTTTCATCCCAAAAATTTTACTTTCTTATTTCCGCCAATTTCATCTCAATGATGGTTTTCTAAGCCGAATTCTCTTTTGTCGACATTGCTACATTATTTGCTAGTCGTATCCTATAAACAAAATTGGCGAATGGCTTCAATAAACACCTCCTTCTCTACAAAAAATGCAGTCGAGGCAACTGAATTGACGACAGTTTTTGAGCGGAGTCCGCTGAAAACTAGTCGGCGATGGTGTGCGCGAGCAGACTCGTTCGGACCTAGTTTAACAAGTTCGGTCCGCTCCGCTTACCTCGTTCTTGTTGGAAGCACTTGTATGCAGTGAATGGTTGCGAGTCGAGCGGAGCTCGTACGGAGTCCGCTCCGCTCGCATTAGCGGAGCGGACTCGTTTGAACCTATTTTAACTCGTTTGGTCCGCTCCGCTCACCTCGTTCTTGGTGGAAGCATTTGTATGCAGTTGACGTTTGCTATTCGAGCGGAGTCCGTAAAGAGTCCGCTCCGCTCGCAGTGGAAGGCGCGCTTTAGTTATAAAAGATCATTTGGCTTGGCGTATTTCGGCAAATCGCTCGCTCAGATACTAGTAATAAGTATTTTTCCCAGAAAGCTACTTACATTCAAAGAAATGTTTTTATCTCCCTGGTTTTATGTACTCAAGTTAAATAAAGAAATCTTATTTTTTTTGTCATTTATTATATTTTCATAAAGCTGAATGACAATGACAGTGACAAAATGACAGGTTAAAATAATATTAGGATATATTATATACTAATATTAATTTGGTAGGTGGGTACGAGTACTGCCGACCCCTCTGCTATAGGACAACCCAAGTGGTTCGCTACTTTTGGTGGCTTAGCAGGGGTGCCCGGGTTCATGGGGTGAAGTTTGTCTGGGTCTTGGCGGTAGTTGCCTACCTACTGCGTGGCGGGCCGGATCGGGAGAGACTGGTTGAGGGAGATCTTTTAAACTCTTCAGCAGGACTCTCGGAATATCACCTTGCACCGCAGTGGAAGGGATGGATTCCCATAAGTCACTCCTGGACACATTGATCCCCAGATTCCTGCCCACCCCTTATACCTTTTTCTTTCACGGAACTTCCTCTCCTTCCCTTTCCTAAAAAGATGCTCCACACAGCATCCCCAAGGATGGCATAGTCCCTGAGGGGAATTATTTTCCTCAGGGCCTCTTTTTGTGAAGCTAATGTAAAAAAAAATACCTTTGTCAAGTGAATAAAATATATTTTAGTATTCCAGGAGCATTTCTGATGAGCAATGTCGGTGCACAAGCGGAAACTAACCTAATTCATGAAATGTTTATTTATTTCTATGATCATAGATGTTGAAGATGATGACAGCGATTCATCAGTTGAAGTAGAAGAGGCAAAAGCAAAAGTAAACAGTGAAGAGGACTCAGATTCATCTCAAAATGGTGAATCAATGAATGAAGATGGTGACGATGAATCCGGAAGTGCAGAGGAAGGAGGGGATAGCGAAGATGACCCAAATGAAAACGCAGGATGGGCAGACTCTTTAGCCAAGATTTTAAAGACAAATAAACCCAAAGGAAAGAGGTCATTAGTGCTGTCAAGAGCTAAAAAAATCTCCGACATTAAGAAGGCTAAGATTGCAGAGAAGGATGCTTTCGAAGTTATCGGAGATGGAGAAATCAAGGAAGAGAAACCTGACATTGATGGTTTGAAGTTACTCATTCCTGGTCAGGAAGAAGATGACTCAAAAGACAATATTAAGGTGAGAAATACAATTCCTTGTTTTGCCTCATTTAATCCGTGGTTTGTATAAATAGCTGTCTGAAAAATATCTGTTGTATGCGCAAGCTAATAGATAAAATTAGGATTTATAAATTTATTTATTTACGGACAAATAATCCATTAACAATAACACGAATAAAAAAAAAGAGATGACAATGAAAGGAGAGTACATATAAATGAAGAGCATTGACAATATAATAACTACAAGTAGCTTGAAGATTGATTTAAAAGGCTTTAAAATTACACACTGCGTATCGATTGCCGAAAGTCATTTAGGCTTACACCAAAAAATTCAATGCTTTGATTTGCGTTGACAAGTCTTGACATTCTGGATAAAGGAGAATGATATCCATAATTAGTAGAATGTTAGTTGAGGAATATCGATTCATTATTTCGGAAGGGATGTTGAACTGGATGAGTTGTAACAAAGTAGGTGTATCAGTAATACTGTTGATAATTTTGAATATGCAAATTAGATCACAGTCCTTTCTACGTTTTTCTAAAGATGAAATGTTTATACTAAACGAATACAAAATACGATAGATTTATTATGGCTTGTTAACTATGCAAGCTATGTGCATAAAAATCAATCAATTTAGTGTAAAAATAACTAGGTGAAACAAACAAAAAAATCTGGTTACGAAAATTGGTAGAATTTAGTTATTTCATATACCAATCTATATTTTATGTACTGAAAATAAAAATCTAGGAAAAATAGCAGAAAGATTTTTACTCGAGAAGTTTTCAGGAAAAACATCAAATGTACACCAATGGATCAATGATTTTGAAAATGAATGTACACGTTTCGAGATATTAAAGGAGGCAGAAAAAATTGAGACTTTAAAGTATTTACTTGAAAAACAGTGCCTAGATTGGTACACTAGTATGATAATAAAATATACAGTAAACGCAGAATGGGCAATATGGAAAACAAATTTTTGTGAAGAAATTTTAATGAAATTGGCATGGTTCTCACCGACCAATATCCTGGAATTAACTCAAAAGAGTTTAAAACTTTTTTAAATGAAAGATCAATCACACTAATTTTCACTGCAGTAAATTCGCCATTTTCTAATGGACTGAACGAACGGCTAAACCAAACACTCGTAAATAAAATAAGGTGCAAGATAAATGAAAATTTAAATACTAACGCATGGACAACTATTGCTCATAATTGTGTTGATAGATATAATAACACGGAACACTCAATAACAGGCTTTGCACCAAGATACCTATTGGATGGTACTGATGTTTCATTCATACCAAATGAACTTAAATTAAAAAAAGAAGCAGATGACTGGATTAGAGATAGAAAATTTGCATTAGAAAGAACAATTAAGTCACATGAATATAATAAAATGTTAATTGATAAAAAAAGAACAATTCATAATTTTAAAATAGGCGATATGGTATGTGTTGAAAATGGTCACAAACTAAATAGAAGAAAATTAGATGAGTTAAGGATTGGTCCATTTAAAATCGAAGATAAACTATCCCAATCAATATACAAGATTAATACAGGCCATAGAAAGATGGAGTCAAATTTTTTCCATATTACAAAACTTATTCCTGCCCCCATACTAGAAGAAAATGAAGATTAGAAAGAAGAAAAAGGAATTGAAAGAGACGAAAATCTCCAGAGAAATTTTCTAACCCTAGGGGGGAGATGTAAAGGAATACCTACCTAGAAATTCATAGGATTCCTTTATGTTCGAATTTTAAAAAGGTGTTGTCATGGAGACAGAAAATGATAGATGATTGTTGTTCTGTTGTCTAGCTGGGTAGCACAGATTGAAGTAATAAGAAGATTGAAAAATAAGTTTATAATTAAAAAATGATATAATATATAATATATAATTGAAGACAGACAAATAACTTTGGAAAAAGTTCGGATTATGGGCGAAATTCCTAAAAAATAAAACTAGTTATCTTTATACTAACTTTGGGCCGGGGAATCCGAATCTGAAAGAATTAGGTTGGGGCAAGCAAATATAAACTGAATTACACGACTGCAAAATTTTGAATTCATACACAGTTTACAGGTAATTTTGACATTTTTGACGCTCTCAAGAATGCCATAGAAAAAACCAAACATATTTTATGTTCAACCACAGAAAATTAAGTGATGCCATAAGCAATAATGTGCAACATGGTTTGTGATTGAAAACAAAGTGCCCCCTTCGTAGCGCCTACTCGCGTCAAGGCAAGAAAACATACCAGTTTTCAAGTAGTTTAGCGGCTACGCTAGGTTTGTGTAACATGGTTTGTGATAGAAAAGAAAGTGCCCCCTTCGTAGCGCCTACTCGTGTCAAGCCAAGAAAACATCCCACTTTTCAAGTAGTTTAGCGGCTACGCTAGGTTTGTGTAACATGGTTTGTGATAGAAAATAAAGTGCCCCCTTCGTAACGCCTACTCGCGTCAAGGCAAGAAAACATCCCAGTTTTCAAGTAGTTTAGCGGCTACGCTAGGTTTGTGTAACATGGTTTGTGATAGAAAAGAAAGTGCCCCCTTCGTAGCGCCTACTCGCGTCAAGGCAAGAAAACATCCCAGTTTTCAAGTAGTTTAGCGGCTAAGCTAGGTTTGTGTAACATGGTTTGTGATACAAAAGTGAATAAAATTTTAAAAAATAATTACTGAAATTATAAACATGTTTTTTACGTTATTGATATTATTGCTTAATGGCAACACTTAATTTTATGTGATAATATGTAATATCTTTGGTTTTTTCTATGATATTTATTGTCAGAAAGCGTCCAAAATGGCCTTTTATATTGTTTGTGAATTCAAAATCGTACAGTCGTTTAACTCAGTTAGTATTGCCGAGTGTAACCTAATTCTTTCAGATTCAGATTTCCCAGCCCAAAGTTATTATAAAGATAATTAAATTTCTTCTTTCGGAGTATCGCCAATAAAAAGATGTGTCATTAATTTATTGCAGATTGTTTGTGTATCGAAAATTTTTAACTCGTGTAATTCAGTTTATATTTGCTTGCCCCAACCTAATTCTTTCAGATTCGGATTCCCCGGCCCAAAGTTAGTATAAAGATAACTAGTTTTATTTTTTAGGAATTTCGCCCATAATCCGAACTTTAACCATAACTTTAATTGTAGTTTCTTTGTCAGCAAAGCAACTCATGATAATTGTATGTCACATTATTAATAAAAAATTACAACAAATAGACAAATTGTCTTATATATATATGTATAAAGAAGAGTGTCTGTGGTGAGCGGGCCAGCAGTCTGGCTTTGTTTTTTATACAATTCTAAAGTTTCATTCTGTGATTAATGGGTCTTATAATTAATTTTAAAAAAAAACTAAATTAATGCATATACGATCTCCACATGCCAAATATACCATTACGCCTTTAATAAAGTTACATACATTTGAGTGTATACACAATTCTCCACAGTCATGCAATTGCGAAACCATTGAACTTGTACAAACGTATGTATATTTGGGGATAACAGTAGACACGCATATGAAATGGGATATTCACATAAGCAACATCTGTAAACGCCTGCGAGCTATTGCGGGACGAATTTACAAAATTAAATATTTTATGTCCATAAGTACATTGAAAATAATTTATTTGTCACTAGCGGAATCTACTATCAGATACGGAATAACTTCTTGGGGAAACTCGTGCAAGACAAATATAGATTACATTCAAACAATTCAGAACTCTATGACTAAGCTCTTGGTAAGCAAAAGTATTTATGCACAAAGAAGAAACACAAAATTATTATATGAGTCAATTAGTATATTACCTGTGCGAGGGATATTATGGTTTAAAATTGTATGCCAAAACCTATTATCGGATTCAAAGTACAAGGAAAAAGTAGATCATGATCACTAGATTAATTAAAAATGAGGGGTTGTCCATTCCGAAAATTATAAATAAATACGGACAACGGACATTCGCTTATCTTGTCCCTACCATATTTAATAAGATGCCAATGAACATAAAAAACTAATCAAATTGCACCACTGATCTAAAAAAAAGCTGAAAAAATGGCTAATAGATCAAGACTTTTTATATTGAATTTTGTTTTAATCTTGTGTATAATATAACTATGAGTAATTTGCCTGTATTATATCTGTCTGTCTTTGAATTTTATGCCTTTATATTGTAATTACTTAAAAGTTATTCTTCTGTTTCTATTTTCTATATTGTGGTATCTTGTTATAATTGTTCTTTTGTGTTATTTTAATATTGTTAAATTGACCTGCTGACAAACTGCTTTGGTGGTTTAGCGGGTGCTTAAAATGAAGAATAAAAAAAAAAAAAAAAAAAATGTAATTTTGCACACTTGACCTTTGAAATACGAGAAAGGTCGCTGACTACATGTGATTTCTAAAAACCACCCTTGCCTTCTATTTTCGCAAACAGAAGAACTCGCAATGCCTTGAATAATCACATGGAATGAATATTTTTTCTAAAACCCTGGTGACAAGAATTTCGAAAAGATTGGCCGACAAAAATGCTCCATTTAACAGGCCATTTCTCTGAATCAATAATAATTTAGAATGAAAATTCATGTTCCAGCCAATCAATGAAATCCAGAAGTACTTTCTCAGGGCTCGAATTCGAGTTACGCACAAACCACGGGTTATACAACAGCTGGTTTTTGTGGTCTGCACATCACTATCGCCAATATCCCAAAGATCTTATAAAGCTGCACTAGTCCTAACTACTGATTCTAATAACCTCCATATTTCAGATCTGTTTCTTAGACAACATTATAAAATAAATTTGTCATCCATTTCTCTGCTCTTTGAATTGATGGGAAAGACCATCCTTGAATAGTGAAGGCCCCTACTATAGTAAAAAATCTCTAGTTTAATAAAATGCATATTTCAATTAATTAATTTTGTGTATTTGTTTTCAGCGACGGGACAATCTTCCAAACTTCAGAGTAAAACCCACAGTTCTAGAAAAGGAAAGAGAAAAAATCTTATCTAAAACTGCCACCCGAGGAGTTGTGCAGTTATTCAACGCTGTCCGAAATCAACAAAAGGATATAGAAAGAAAAATGTCGGATGCGGGACCTCTGGAACGTAAAAAGGATAAGGTTATGAAATCACTAGACAAAACGAAATTCTTAGATAAACTAATGGGACAAAGTAAATCAGATAATGTTAATCAGTCGGAAAGTTTAAAGAGAGAAGCTAAGAAAGAAGTTAAAAAGGAAGAACCATCGACGTGGAATGTGTTTAGGTGAGTTTAACATTTTCTATAACTAACCAGCCACCGCACCGTTATCAAGGAATGCAATATGACTCTGTTCTGGCACATTTCTTGCTACATTCGGTTCCATGATAGAACAGTGACAAAACATAACATTGAAGAAATATAACAAACAAACAAACCAAACCTATTCTCTAATCACGTTCTTTTTTCACAGTTTTGTTATACAGAACATTGAAGAAAAAGAACAAAAAAAAACCTAATCTATTCTCTCATCGGTTCTTTTTTGTCACTTTTCTGTTATGGCGATAGTCACCAAGACATTTGAAATCTTGAGTGTCGGATACTTGTATTTCCCTGTGGAAGAAGGACCTTGTCCGCAGTGTTACCAACTCGGAATCTCCGTTCCCGCTAAATCGTGATGGATCGTCAGTCAGAATTCCGTCAGACACCCATATTTTCGTTCATCCGGGATGGCTTGAGATTTTCAGAGATAAAAATTTCTCCATAAATCCATAAATATAGACTACTTTTGCCTACAAAAGTGTGTAATTTGTTTCTTTATTCGATTCCGCCAGGAAATCCTTCATCCTGTAAATTTTGTTAGACACAAAATTCTCCCGTTTCGGGCCAGATATGACGGGAAATCCGTTAAGTTGGCAACACTGCTTATCCGGTGCCTGTTTTGTGATTTTGTTTGTTTTGTGATGTCACATTGTTTCATCATAGGTCTTGCCAGAAATAAAAATAATGGCAATGAGTTTTATAAAAATAAAAATCATCCATTATAGCTAATGGCAACATAGCTTCCCAAAATAATCTTTCTATTATTTACATAAATTATTGTGATGTCTTATTTCTTTACCTCTTTTTCAGAGAGGACTTCATGATGGGAGCAAAATTGAAGGATTGGGACAAGAAAGAAAAGAAAAATGAAGAGGAAGAGATGTCTAGCTTGAGTGATTCCGATTCTGATTAAATCATTTTACTTGGAAAAAATGTGTTTTATTTTTATAAAGATAATACCAAAAATACCTTCCATTTCAAAATCTAAGAAACTTTAGTCTGTCCAATTTGAATCAGCTGCACAAAATTGCAAGAATTTTTTATATCACCGTTGCATGCGCAATAATAATAACTAGCTGTTAAAAACCGGCTCCGCAGGTTTTTAATGCTAGGCCCTGCGGGCGGCTTTTGGTTCGGCCTAGCCCAGTTAGTGTTGGTGACCATTTTATAGATCCAATATGAACTGATTCCAAAAACAGCCCGTTCCTCGGATCCACTGTAGCTAGTCACCGGGACAAAGTAACCAGACAGAGCAATGAAGTCATATGTAATATATAGCCACTTGATACAGCATGTATTACCGTCAGTCTTTCCATATCCGGAGAGATACCACATATTCACAAATTCATAGCAGTTATGCCTAGGGGGGAAGACGTCCCTGTTCGACCTTCTGACGGAAGTAGCGACATCTTGTGTCGAATTTTTGAATACAGTAGCTTTGTGTGAAATTACACGTACACAGATGTTATTTGTGGCGCAACGCGTACGGCGTGGCGTCAACATGCACTCGAAACTGGGTTCTGAAATTCAACCACGCAGACGCTGGGGTAATAATAATTTTGAGGAAACACTTAAGTCGGCAAATCTTCCTTAGCCGAGCTGTGCTGAGCATAAAAATGATACATAAAAACGAACCATTCTAACCAGAAAAAAATTTCAACATTTAATAAAGCCAGCAATAAAACATTGAATTATCTTTGTTAAATAAATTATATTGTGTTTTAATAGAATTGTTATAAATACATAACTATGTAAACATAAAAATTTAGAGTATATTAAAGTTATAATATATTATTTTATAATTAAAGTACAGACATTGCTGGGTTGGCAAAAGTGTGGAATTTGTTTTGGAATTGTGGGGTAAATCCGTACGGGTAAATTCCAAACCATCGTCTCAATGGGAACGTTTATGGGGGCGTTCCAATCACCCCCGTCTTCAGACAGATTCAGCTCCCGGCAAGTGCTGGTCACAAACTCAAAGTGGAGCTTCCACTTTAATGAAACTGAAAAAGAAAATGGCTGTTACATTTCAATCTTTAATAATAATTTTTTTACAACACAAGGTCCAACTATCCTCCAATGGGATCCTCACTAAACACGACTAAAGTTATTTCAAGCAACGCTGCAATGTTGATTTTCTCTAGTTTTTAGAAATATACATCATATTAGTTGACTCCCATATTGCGAAACAAAAAATTATTCATATTTATCCTATTACCCCATTTATTATTTATCCCAAATGGGGATGCCACCCATTGGCTCCAGACTGTTGGGACTCTTGTGCAGTATTCGCATTAAAAAAAGTCTTACAGGCATACAACCGATAGCTACATTGTAGCCTCTCCCTATTTTTTTTATGTGAATACCTAACAAGAGTCCCAGCTGCTCTCGTCTGGAACCAGTGAGACTATGGCATCCCCAATTGGGGTATGTTGTGAGGCTGAAGGTAGTAGGAAGGGGAAGGAGATGGGGAAGAGGAAGGTGGGGAAGTAACTGGCTATACAGATCTGGTCACCAAATACATCTAAAGCAACATTTCTGAATGGTGGTCTTACATCAGGACGATGCTCAGAGTATCTTCCACTCTGGAGTGTGCCGCAAATATACTATTGTAGTTTTACCTACCATTAAAACTTTTATTACTCAAGGAATATTCTGGATAAGGAACGGCACTACATATTGTATATTATTTTTTAAATAAATTAATTGTGAAATAACACAAATGAATCAAATAAAATTAATTTGCCCACGCCGGGATTCAGTCCCGCGACCTTCGGATTGCGAGTCAAGAGCCTTACCCTTCAACCATGGAGGCTATTTCTCATAAACAATGCATGTAACAAAAAGAGAGTTTCCAATGATGCTCTTATTGGACGACCAAAGATATCGAAATATAAGAGATGTGCTATCGACAGTTTTTACCGGGTGGGACTGTGCTTCCTGGTATCACCGATATTGTTAACTATTATTACTGCACTACTTAAAAAAATCAACTAAATGAACGAATTCTTTCCGTATTCAAACTATTCCCATTAGACGGTAGTCCGCCGACGGTCGGGCGGTCGTCATAGCATATCTCTTGTATTTCAATATCTTTGGGACAGACTTAACATTATTGTAAAATGTGGGTTACCTATGTCAGTATCAAACGCAGGTGTGATATGCAGGGGAATGGGCAATATAAGTTGTGATCTGCTCAGTCCAAGGGTGACCTCGTGGTGCCTGGCAAAGGTGATGGCTCTCAGAGTGCCCTCCGTTCCGTTGGGGGCATCCTTGTTCTTCAGCTCCTCTTCCGACTGTAGGGCCACCGACACCTGCATACACTTCACGGTGCCGATGGAGAAGTCAAAAGTGCCCACAATGTCCTCGCCCAGTTTGTAGGCGGATTTGAAGAGGCAGAATCGAGCCACCTTGCCTCGAGCGTTGGATATCATGTAGAAGTTGGGGCTTCTTCTGGCTGTGATGTTCTGGAAATATAAAAACTTGGGGTACTATCTCTACTGAGTTAGTTAAAGACAGTGAGAGCTTTAACAAAAATTTATTGAAGTTTCTTGTCTGTAGTTAAATGGGTGTTAGTTAAAGCAAAAAAATAATTTACCTGTAATACTTGCAGTGCAATATCCAGTGGAGTTTCAACTTTTCTCTCTTCCAAGAATGGGTTTGCCGGTTGAAGTTCCTCGGTGGTCTCGTTGCAGCACAGCCCCGCCACATCTGGCATGTTGGTGATGGAACTCACGGATAGCACTCGCAGGGGGATCCTGATCATCTTTATGGGGGAGTTCACTCGCTGCGTGGCTATGGTGATTTTGTAGGAATATTTGGCGCTGAAGCCTCGGTAGGATGGGGGAGCTTCCATGGGTAATACTTCACGGTATACAACTGGAATTTAATGCACAAATACATAATATTATTTTGCAAATTAACTAGTATAGTAATTATAAACTTAATGCGATGCACCTCACGGTATAAAATTCGGAATGTAATGTGAAATCACGCACCCTTTCGCAGATGGCGAAAAGGTTGAAATTCCCACATAACACCAGTCGCCTGTTTTGATTTAATGCATATTTTACTTTATTTAGCGCAGTTCAGACACAAACATTAAAATGTTTTTCAATCACAATCGAAAGAACTTAATTTGCCAAATTTAACTAAACTAAAGTAATTTTTTTTTTTAAAGTTGACGATTGCAAAAATGGCGGACATAAAATGAAAATACACAAAAAAAAAACGATATTTTTTACAATAAATTTGTCTCATAATAATAATTTTTCATGTCGAGGTTCATCCGCATAAATTTAATTTTTCTTTTATTTAATCTTTGAATTAAGTGAATCCGATGAGCTACGATTCCAGCTAACTTGAAAAATGCAGTTTTGAGAAAAACGCCTTTAAATTTTTCACTTTAATCATCGCATCGTTTTCTGGTTTACCTGCTCCTAACCATATTCGAAGGTCGAATTTGATGCTATAACTTTTGGAATGTATTCTCCACATGTAAAGGAAGATTTTTAGGCAACAAAAAATAAGTAAGGACCAGACCCCACCTTAAACCTGTCATTTGTCGTGAGCCCGCTCAAGGGCTCAGGAAAAGTTTTTTTTTTTTTTTTAATGCGATTTTAACCCTTATGTATAAAGAAACTGTATGAAGGACAAGGTCAGAATCTTGACGTAAAGGTTGGTTTCATTAATCTGACTATTCTAGAATATTTTTAAATGAATTTTCTATGACTCTGCGGGTCAGTTTACGCAACAGCCAAAGGTGAAAAAATCGATGTTTTTATTTATCGGTCTTTATTTATTTGCACTCTTTTAAATTGTGTTTTTTCATGTTGGGTGTGTTATTCAGATATGTGTAGAAATAATAAAATCAGTTTATATTAATTTGTGTGATTACATTTTTTGACAATTATTTCCAAAATTTTTTTACCTTTTTTTTTAGTTAGTTTGCTATTCTGGAAAAACCTCTTACGATATTATCATGTAATACATATGAATACTAAGATATATTATCTGGTAAACAGAAAACAATTGCAAAAAAAACTATTGCTTTGTTTTTATGCGGACCTTTATTCCTTTATTTTTATATTTGACCAGAAAGCAAGAAGGTAATTTCCGTGCGGTTTTTCAAAATACCACCCGACATTCAACAGGCTAAGCGTGTCCCTATTTTCTGTACATTTACCCCTACAATAATTAGACAGTAAAATTTAATGCAAAAAACTTACATGATCTGGTTTCACCAACAGGAATGGTCAGGTCGCAGAATAATATCTTGGGATTGGTCTGCAGCACCAGCTGACCCAAGGTCCCGTTGGAGGTCTGCAGCGAGGTGCTAGTGCTGCCAATGGAGCCCACTCGGTGCAGTCCCTTTGGAGACAGTGGCTCATTCTTATCTTTAGTGGAATAATAGCAGTGAACTTGCGCTGACGCCCATCCCAGATTCTCCAAAATGTCACTAGAACCAAAATTGACAATAAATGTAATTAGAGAGAGTAAAATATAACTAAAGCCAACAACTAACTATCACCCCTCGCTATAGGTGTAGGCAGAGAGGACGGAACACCACACAACTGTATTGGCACACACTCATAACTTCATTGATGCTCACTCATCATCTCATACATACTCTTCTGTTATTCTACTTCTTGACATGTTATTTTGTTTTTAATGTGAATACCGGACAAGAGTCCCAACATTCACCAACCGCCTGGGGCCAGTGAGACTATGGCGTCCCCAAATAGGGTGTATTGTGAGGCTGAAGGTAGTGGGGAGTGGAAGGAGATGAGGAAAAGGAAGGTGGGGAATTACCTGGCAGTTCAAATCTTTTTCACAACAAAAGGTAAATACAATGATAATACTATTATGAAGGTATTCATACTGCCTAAAACCATTGAAAAGTGCTCACCTGTGGCTTTGAGATATTTTATGTTCCGGTTGAGTTGTGTGGTAGAATGTTATAAGGCATTCCACCAGTTCCCCTGATAAATACACTGAACCATTCAATAACTTTGCAGTTACTTCAATCATTTTGTTTTATTTTTGTAAAATGATCATTTGAGATCACGGAAAAAATCGTTGCAGTAGTTCAATATGATGTAGGTAAATACTGTGGTTAATTGTGTATAAGATAAAAACTAACAAAGTTAAAGAATATAATGTGTTTATGACAGTCCGTTTTGACACTTTTGGACATTTTTGGAACTCATTCATGTAAATATCATAGATAAAATTGATTTACGAAACACGTCATAAAAGCAGTGATGGCAACTCGATTTTTGGTGGATGATCTCTGTACAAAAAAGAGCTAAAATATGTGAAAAAAGTGTCGAAGCAACCACTTTTTTGGAGCTAACGACCTCGATTTTGAACTGAAAATATCAATTTAGAGCTAAACATAGCTCCAAAAGAGCTAAGTTGGTAATAAAGGTGAGCCAAAAAATATAGCTGTGAGTCAAATATTCTGAGTCGAGACTAACTATGGAATCCGTAATTGTGGTTCCATGTGTTGAGGCTAAAGGAGAAGAGTAAGAGATGGGGAAGAGGAAGGTTTCGAATTTCCTGGTTATTCAAATCTGGCCATCAAATATATATTCTTGCTTCCATGCTTATAAACATCACCGAAATTGGGATTACAGCTACGGACACATGTCATGCTCATTAGTCGCGTGCTCTCTTACTACTAATGAGCAAATGATACCTAGTAGCATGTGTGTCACGTCTAAATGAGTACGCTCAAATCGACCATCTGTTGATTTGTGAGCATGCTCATTGATTCGCGGGTGGAAAGGGTAATGAGCGTGCTCATTTATGAGCATATGTGTTAGTAGCGTACCATATTATTTCCACTAACCTAGAATCCTGCCCGAAGATTATTATGTTGTTGAATTTTAAAGTTTAGAGCAAATACAAAGTAGCCAAGCGTTCACAAATGTTGCTAGGCCTTCACTGGAGTTAATAAGAACCTTTTTCGGTTTCTCAAAAATCCACGGTAAGCGCCCCGGAGTACTTTCACCATACGTTCCAAAAGTTTCCGATATTCACTAGGTAAAAATAATAAAAAAAAATTATACATATATAAACTAATTATGAATTATAGTTTAAAATTTCCGCGCGATCACAAACACATCTCAGCCTATATGGCCAATGACAATTGATCCACGTAACAACCATTGTCATTGGTCAGAATCTCTCTGCGATTATTTGTCATTTTGTCTGTGGATTAGCCTTTTTGTATTTGTGTGGCTGACATTTGACAACTGGGAAAAGTGAAATTGTGTTGTGCCAATCTGATGAGTTTTATACAATAACTAGGGTATTATATCGGAAAAAACTTCAAAATGAGGGCACTAGGATTAACGATGTTAAGCTTGACGCTAACGGCGGGCGTGATTGGAAATGCGTACATCCAAAAGAAACAATTTTATCCATCTGTCGTTTATATCACCAAATCTAATCTTAGCATGGCTGTAAGTAAAAACCGCTTTACGGAACTTATAAAAATATTTAGAAGTTTGAAATAAAGTTTGTAGGTATTCCATTAATTGTTTGATAAGAAAATATTTTATCAAATGGTACAAAAATTGTTTACAATACCAATGTCAAAATCCAAGTTCTTGATGCCAAGCTCAGGAAATTTTGTGCCGACTTCATCTAGTTTTGATATTAAATGACAATAACTAACTATTTTATGAATTACGGTATGATGTTTCGTTCGATTGTGCTACAACATTATCTTATTTATACTTACTGGGAAGCAAAATGTTGCAAACTAGATCCACATCCACATATTATTATTTTCCATCATATGTTGAACTTTCATAAAGTACCTACCATCAATTCTTTTACATCTTCGTGTCGAAACATCATAGTATTATAGTTTCTTGTAATCAAATTTCAAGAATATGAATGATTTCACCTTTTCTACAAACTTTATTAGATAACCTAAGCAAATGTTGCATTAGTTTTTTTAGCAATGTGGGTTGTGTTTAGATATTTTATTCCGAGTTTTTGACAGTTTACAGGCCTTCCCACGTCTGTAAACTGGATGCGTGTGTTGTGGAGGTTTTCAATAATAACTCTTGATTAACGCGAGTCAAATATATGGTAAATATTCGGAACAAACGTCAACGGTTAATACGCACTTTTTTTTTTATAAAACCTTTAGATTCTTCTTAATTACCATAAAAGACAACTATTTGCATTGTAGGAGGTTGAAAATGTTACATTTTTAATTTTAGTTACGTAAATTGAAAATTTGCTTTCGTATTTAGACACAACGCTTCTCCATATGCAATTTGTAATGATTATTGTCATTTTATTATGTTGGTATTACTGATACTGTATGGAAGGCTACATCATACCGTAACTGACTTCATGGCAATATATTCAAAGGCGCGTAACCGAAAAAACCTATACACTAGGTCTGTGTAACATGGTTTGTGATTCAAAAGAAAGTGCCCCTTTATAACGCCTACTCACGTCAAGGCAAGAAAAACATCCCAGTTTTCAAGTAGTTTAGCGGCTACGCTAGGTTTGTGTAACATGGAATGTAAAATATCAGTAATACCAACATATTAAAATAACAATAATATTGCAAACAGAGTGATTTGACAGTGTTAAAGCAAATTTTCAATTTACGTAACTAAAATTAAAAATGTAACATTTTCAACCTCCCCCAATGCAAATAGTTGTCTTTTATGGTAATTAAGAAGAATCTAAAAGTTTTATCAAAAAAAAGTGCGTATTAATCGTTGACGTTTGTTCCGAAGAATTACCAAATATATTTACATTGAAACTTTATGTTACAATAAATTAGCACGGATTTAACAATTATCTCGCTTAGAGGAAAAGCAGGCGAACGGAACGAACGTTGAAACCGGAATAAGTTTGCATCGTCATGCACTTGACCGGAGAGCGGTGCCCGGTGATACCAGTCTGTAAAATCGAATTTGAATAATCTTTTTAAGGTTGTTCGTTGCTCGGCTACAGTTTGTTGCTCAATTTACTTCGTTTTAAAATTTCCTCTGTTTTCAAAGTTGTAAATTGAGTTAAACAAAATCTTGCCTGTCTGCAATCATTGTAAAAGTTACTGTCTAAAAGCCCTGAAAAATGGCGTAAATAAATAAATAAATTTGTCAGAAATTACATATCCATTAAGACACTGCTAAACAATAATATATTAAACATTTCAGGTAATCTACATACAGGCATTTATAATGGTTTTTCTGATGGGAAAATTAATGAAGAAAGTGTTCTTTGGTCAATTGAGAGCCGCAGAGTTTGAGGTAAGTTGTCATTTGGCTTTATTTTAATGCATTGTATTTGTGTGTACTAAATAATAGAAGAGTTGTATTTATTTCGTAATATATTGCAAAACATCTTGCTGAGTAAGCTTTAACTACAAACTACCATGGTTTGAAGCTTGGAATAATTATCAACTTGTTAATTACTAATAAAGTGATGTAATATTCTTCATTGAATCAATTTAATTATCTATAATAATTTAATCCCAATATCTTCGGATTTCTAGTTTTTTTTAGTAGTTTACATAAATGACTAGCACCTACCTAGTTACTATACAGCTTCGCTTAGATTTGAACTTTTTAAAAATTGAATACGCTATCGATTGAAACACGCAGCATGGTGGCTTATTTTATTTTTGAAAGTTTAATGGTTATTTCAAAACTCCTTAAGGTAGAGTTCCGAGCACATTTAAAGCGACACTATTGTCAGTAACACTGCATCAGTGTGGCTGCGTCACTGAAGTACTAGTCCCTTCCAAGGGCCGCTACTCTATCGCCGGCGGACTCCAATCATGTCTTGCTCCTATAAATTTTATCTACTAAAACTAATGTATTTTAATTAATCAATTGTGAAAGATCGATAATTTCATTCTCAAATAAGGAACTCCAGTACAATTTTTTTTTTTTTAATCAATAATGACCTACTAACTTAAATAACTAAATATTATTAAAAAAAATTATAGTTAGTTTTAATAGGTAAAATAATTGTCAAAGTTTTAATTTTTCAAAATCCCCGAAAACCACCGTATGTATGTGTGACGTCATCACTCTCCAAAAGTTTTATTTATTTTCAACAGGTGTTATCATTTTATACGGAAGAAACTGTTCCAAACGTAAAAACTGTAAGGGGAGTAGGGAAGTGTGACAGGGGGTATGGGGGGGTCATCTGTGACGTCACATATAAAAATCTAAATTATTAAAATAACTTATACACGAAAAACTTAAAACATTAATTACGTGAGCAGTTTTTCTTCCAATCTAGACCCCCCCCCCCCCCCCCTTGGTGAGATAAATTTGGGCCACTTCGTATATTCTTTTCAAGTAACGTGAGATTTTGCTGTCCCCCCCCCTCTTTTGAGCTCACGTATTTAATGTATGTCCCCTAAGGTTTAAGTAGGTTTTATTCGTTGGCAAGTTCACGCTTGCTGTCCTGCTGTTCCGATCGTTTTTAGATGTAAAATTTGCAAAATATGTGACGTGACCGGGGGGTAAAAATGATGAAATTCGTGTGATGTAATTTATGGATGGCCCCTTAGCAGTAAATTTTTATTCAAAAGTTTTATTTAGTAATAAGAATAAAATTATTTTAATTTTTTAATCCTCTTTTAATTATTTTTGTTTAATTATTTAAAAAAAGATTATATATTTCTCGCATAAGAATAACGCATATCTGCATAGCCACTGGAGCGACAGCGCAATTTATAACTTTTTCTCCAATTTCACGAGATTTTTTAGTATTTTTTTTTCCACCCACATTAATAAAATAATACTTCCGAATTTGAATATGGAGACATGCAAAATGATTATAGTTCTGAATAGCCATTGAATCCACCTATCTTTTGTTGATTATCACTTATTCGTAGGATTTATAATTTTTTTTTTTATAAAATCGTAAACTTCTACTTAATTACTTACAAATAAGGGAAAATTTGCCAAAATTGGCAGCAAAGCAATCCGAGGTATTTTAAATAGTGCCATGTTGTGGCAAAAAGCGCTCCAATGGTTACAACGCGTATTGAATATTTCTCAGCCTTTTTTGTGTGTTACAACGCGAATTTCATTTAAAATACTTAACCATATGTTCAATGAAAACATTATTGAACTTTGTTTTAACCATATATTTTATTAAGCATTATTTAAACCGTATATTTTATTAAGCATTGTTTAAATTGAGTATTTTATTGAGCATTATTTGAACCATAAAAATTAGTAAGCATTATTTAAACGGTATATTTTATTGAGCATTGTTTAAACTGTGCATTTTATTTAGCATTATTTTCTCCATATATTTATTAAGCACTAGCTGGTACCTGGCAAGCGTTGCTATGCCATTTAATAAAGAAATTGTTTTTCCCTGCGTGTCCTTTCCCATTCATCCCGTTCACCTTCCTCCTCGCCTTCCTCCCCCGCGTCCCCTTCCCCTCTCGCATTCTCACTTCTCCTCCTCCACCTTCCCTCTTCTTACTCTACTCCCCACCCCTTCCCCCGTTCTGCGAACCCCCCCTCCTGAGTTCCCCTCCCCCTACCCGTATTCGCCTCCCCCCTCCCGAGTTCCCCTCCCCCCTCGCGAGTTCCCCTCCGCCCTCCCGGGTTCCCCTCCCCCCTCCTGCATTCAATACATTCAGTTTTCAAACAGCTTGCGTGCCACCTATTGCAATTTTTTTATACAAATTTCATGATGCCAGAGTTCGTATATGTTATTCTGATGTATGAGCTATATTATTGTAAAGTTTCATTAAAATCCATTCAGTAGTTTTCGCGTGAAAGAGTAACGAACACACATAGATCCGTGTTTCGTTTAATATTATGGCTGTCCGATGGCATACGATCTAATGCCATTTTGACTAAATCATTGTTCTGATGAAGAAACGTTTGCAGTTCTTGGACAATGGTTCGTTTCACTGTTAGATTATGAGCACAACGCCTTTTAACTTCCGCATCTTGATTGCCCATAAAACGCTAGTTTTTTCCCGCGGCTTCGCTCGCATGGTATTAGGGTGATTCCCACTCCGCCCCCTCCACTTTCCCTCTCCCCACTCCACTCCCCCCATCCCCCCCTCCCTCCATCCCCCTCCCCCACCCTCACCCACCCTCCCCTAACCCTACCCCTCCCCCTCCACCTTCCAACCCCCTCCTACACCCCTCCCCCCTCCACCTTCCCCCCTCCTATGCCCCTCCCCCCCTTCCTTCCCTCTCCCCTCTCCCTCCTCCAACCCCATCCACGCCACCATCCTCCCCCTCCCTACACCATCCCCCCTCCCCCTCC
The DNA here is from genome assembly GCA_917563855.2 of Limnephilus lunatus. Classification (NCBI taxonomy): domain Eukaryota; kingdom Metazoa; phylum Arthropoda; class Insecta; order Trichoptera; family Limnephilidae; genus Limnephilus; species Limnephilus lunatus. The sequence goes on along the minus strand of OU830602.1, from coordinate 8,872,092 downwards.
CACCTCTCGCATTCCATGCATTCATTTCCGGTACATTCAGTTTTAAAACTGCTCCCATACCACCTATTACAATTTTTATACAAATTTCATAATGCCAGAGCTCAACAGTAGTTTTATACAAAATAACCAATAAAAAAAAGAATTATCCAATTTGGTGCAGTCGTTCGGAAGTTATGCGCATATATACATCTCGGCAATTCATTTTTAGAGATAGATAACTACGACAAAGCACTCTTTTTAGGGTGAATTGCCTGTTTCAAAAAAAAAAAAACATCGTTTCTAAGGCAACAATTTGTTTGCTTTACTTCAGACGTTTGCAATAACTCGATTTTGTTATTCTGAACGAACCAACAATGACAACCATCAAAATATTAAAATTTAAATACTCGATAATTCGAGTAATGTGGATATATGTTGTCGATTCAAAACCCTTAATTTAATACATCCTTCAATCCGAGTGGACCCGAGTCTACCATACCGAAGGGACCAACGTCAAATGATTGACAGGAAATTAGGTAGAACAGTTTATGTGGGAAAGTGAATTTTTTTTTTACTATCTTTCTCGCAATTTTTCCATATTTTTCACCGTTTAAACATTACCTGGACTACGACAAACATTTCAAAACCAAAATCAGCTAAATCGGCTCAGCCGTTCTTGAGTTTTAGCGAGACAAACGAACAGCAATAGATTTTTATATATATAGATTATTTAAACCAAGTATTTTATTTCAGCACTTGATGGAAAGGTCCTGGTATGCCATCACAGAAACCTGTCTGGCGTTCACCGTTCTGAGAGATGACTTCAATCCTCAGTTTGTGGCATTCTTCACAATGCTGCTCTTTCTCAAGTCCTTCCACTGGCTTGCGGAGGACCGAGTTGATTTTGTAAGTAACTCATACAGGATTTAAAATTTTTACGTAGTTGCCCAACCTACAGTGGGGATGTGAAACCAGTAAGTACAGATTAAAACATAATTTTATACCTGAAGAGAAAATTTAAATAATAGGTATTTTACTACCTTTTACCCCCCCCCCCCCCCCCCCGAATACTGAGTAATAGTTGACATCTGCACCTCAGGCTGATAATACCTAAATAAAATCGTCAAAATCGAGGTTTTGTATCCCCCATTTTTCTCCTCCAAAACTGGACCGATATTTAATTTTTTTTTTACGAGCTGTATTAGATGAAAATATTCTATGTCTGTACATTTTGCTTTTCCTAAAAGTTGTCTGGTTTGTACACTAAATTTCTGTTGATGGCGTAAAAATCAGGCAATTTTTATGATTTTTGGAGGGTCCTAACTCCTTTATGAAGTAACTTATCAAAGAAGCAAAACGTACCGACACGCTAGTGGTATAATATCTATATTATATTCAAAAATATTTTCAATAGTGTCAAAATCCAGAGAGGAAATTGGGGAGTATGATTGTATTGACTAAATGCCGCCCGGTTTCCTCTTAAGAACAAGTTCACCAACGTATCAAATAAGTCAGGTACTCTGCAGGTATACGTCTGGTAATGTTATATTATGAAAACAAGCTTATGGGTCCGAGTGGTTAAGCATACTATGAAAATTATTTGTCTGAATATAAGTAACTATTCTGGGGAAACTACTTATGATGATTATATACGAGTACTACTTTAAAAAATATAAATACATTATCTGGTAAGACGGAACAATTTACAAAAATTCATTTTTCAAAAACAAGTAACTTATTACAGAAATAGAATCAGCCGGCGCACGGTGAACATTTAGCGTCAGCGATCAAGAAGTTAATACATATACAGAAGCTGTGCATGAATATTACAAAACTGGCAATTAAAAGTTTTTCTTTTTTTAAAAGAGAAAAAATCATTATTGAAACAAATTTGTACGTAATTAAATAATAATGTGGCATATTTTTTGGGAAAAAAAATTAATGTAAAAAAACAAAATAAATTCAATGTGATTCAAACATCTGGGTATAAATTATTCAGATGTGCTCCGTTTTTAATAATTCATACTTTGGACTGAATTCTTATTTAAAGCACTGATTTTATATTATTTAAACTTGGTTTCACAATGGCCTTTTCATGACAATAGTGGTTTTGAAGTACAAACATAAAATAATTGTTTGTTTTAGTTATATTTTGATTATAAAAAACTTGGTTTTGAATTCTATTGTTTTCTGTTGAATATTGTTATTACATTTCAAGAATCAAGGCTTTCCATAATGCGTTTTTATAATTTTGATTTTGATAATTTTAATATAGGTATATGATGGAAAATATTCTTCAGAACATAAAAAAATATAATTATGAGTAGACTTTGAGTTAAGTGGTCTCCACACGGTGCTGCCGCAGTACCAACTGCCGCAGAACTGTAGTCAAAAGCGCCAGCCGTATTGTTATTATAATAACAATACGGCTGGCGCTTTTGACTACAGTCAACTACATTTCTTCGGCAGTTGGTACTGCGGCTGTACCGTGTGGAGACCCCTTTAGGCTGGGGTTACACTCGTAATTAAAATTTACGGATTACGTAAGATTTTGACAGGTCACTCACAGGAGCGTTTATATATGCATCCGACTTGTGGTAATTAATGATCACGGAAGATGTTCGGAAGTTCGACCTGTATAAATGCTCATGCGACCGTTTACATCTGTAAATTTATTTGCGGTAAGATGGCTTCCTGTCGACAACGATCTGCTTCTGTCAAATTTACGCGATTTTGTCAAAGACGAAAAGGCCCAAATAAAGTGTTGAAATATATTTTGGCTTTAATTAAACAATTCTTCACGCGTTTTTGTGCCGTCAAAGGCGGCAATTAATTTCGTTTTATCCGAATGACAGCTATCTGACATCTGCTGACAGCAACCGACTTCGAAATCAAAATTTCAAATACGTAAATGTTAAAAACAGAAACGTTAAGATTGGACCAATAATTGAATGGAAGGATGCTCATTTTCCAGAAAACTTAAATAAGTGGAAATAAATACTAGTTTTGTAGGAAAAAATTCTACGAAAACAATAAAATTGTCTTTTAATTTTTGACATTTCGCAACGGCGCATTTCGGTTCTATTTCTTCCGGTAGTCTCTTAGCTTTTCAAACTGATTTTATAAGCTGTAAGAAGGCTGGAAATTCGCGCGGGCGCGATTAGAAAAACGATTAAAAAAATTAAAAACTTTCGAAAGAATAAATTCTGTAACTTGCTATTAATTACTATAAGTGACTTATGGTGTCGTTTACATTGGTAATTTGGCCATAAATCGCTTCCAAGAGCGATTTACAGGAAAAAACTTACGAGTCTAAACCTAGCCTAACTGCTTAGCCGATGAATAAAATTTTTTTCATGCGGAAAATTAATAGCAACCATTTATTGTGGATCTTTCCCTTCGCTGGTTCACTGGAGCACCTTCCATTGAAATACAAGTTAAAAGTAGTTGTATCATTCCAGAGTGGTAGGTACTCTCAGTATTGCCCCGGTGAAAAAAAAAATGATTCAATCGAAAAAAAATTATGTATTCCAAGAAATATTCATTTTTGAGGCCATAAAAATTATTTATTCTATTTTAACCCGTCAGGATAGTTTGGTTGTTTTTTGGAACAACTCATATAGGTCTCATAGAAATTGTTGTGTCTCCCGTACTATCGTAAGTAATATGATATAAACAGTGTTATAAAGAGAAAACACCATGCTTTACATTCAAATATAAATTAACCACAAAATAAGTAAAATGTATACCTTTATAAAACCAAAGTTATGGATCACAATTTAAAAAAAAATTTCAACCTTCCACAGGGTGGGGCAAATGTAATCATCCGATTTTCTTTTGCTGTCATTTTTTTGTTTAATGAAAAACTTTGGTTCTGCTTGTGAAATTTGTTTATTTAATCCATTAGAATTTATTCCATCAAGTCTCGAAAATGATATCGGCCAAGTGGCCGCCACCAGAGTTGACGACCATACGGGTCCGTTTTATGGCATTTTCCATCACTCTTCCCAGAGCTTCGGTCGAGAAAATGATATCCTACGCTCAAGCCATCCTGAATCTCAACGAAGAGGTGGACGATTTTTATCAAAAATTATCATGAGCGATGAAGCTCATTTCCATTTTAGCGGTTACGTAAATAAACAAAATAATCATTTCTGGGGTACCGAAAATCCGTGTATCACCCACGAAGAGCCATTACACCCGCTCAAAGTTACTGCGAGGTGTGCTGTTTACGCTGGAGGAGTCATCGGGCCATTTCTTTGAGAACGCCGCGAGTCAAACGACGAATGTGGACGGCGCGCACTATAGAGCCATGATTACCGATTCTTTTCTTCCTCAGTTGGAAGAATTGGGACTGGAGAACATGCGGTTCCAAAAGGACGGTGCAAAGGCGCACACTGCTCGAGCCACAACCGATATTCTGAAGGAAGCATTTCCGGGTCGTTTAATCTCTCGTTTTGGTGATTTGCACTGGCCGGCCAGATTACCCGATTTAACCGTTCCAGACTTCTTTTTATTGGGTTTTTTGAAGTCGTGGGTTTACGTCAATAAGCCTCAGACTCTTGAAGCCCTTAAGGAGAATATTTGCCAGGAATGCTAGAACCTGTCGCCCGAAGCTCTGGGAAGAGTGATGGAAAATGCCATAAAACGGGCCCGTATGGTCATCAACTCTGGTGGCGGCCACTTGGCCGATATCATTTTCGAGACTTGATGGAATAAATTCTAATGGATTAAATAAACAAATTTCACAAGCAGAACCAAAGTTTTTCATTAAAAAAAAAATTACAGTAAAAGAACATGGGTTGATTACATTTGCCCCATCCTGTATATGCAGCAGCCGCAAATATAAGGTTAATAGATGGTTATATTTAAACAAATTTCTAACACGTCTGAATTTTCAGATGGAACGAAGCCCTGTAATCGGCCTGCTCTTTCACATCCGGGTGCAGAGTCTCCTGCTGGTGCTGGCCGCCCTAGACCTGTTCTTCATCTACTACGCGTACCAGTCCACCATCGCCAAGGGAGCCTCGGTCCAACTGGTCTTCGGCTTTGAGTACGCCATCCTCCTCATCATGATATTCAACATCTCCGTCAAGGTAAACCCAATTCAAAATTTCAGTACGAGTAACTCTATGTTACTTGTAATTAAATTTTGAAGAATGCAGGAGGCCCTAAGCAAATTCTCTCCCTATAGCATCTTTGGGGATGGTGTGTGGAGGGTATTTTTAGGGAAAGGAAAAAGAGGAAGTTCTGGGAAGAAAAAAGGTATAAAAGAATGTTAGGAATCTGGTGATCAATATGTCCAGCCCGCCTTGATTCGGCCCGCCACGCAGTAGGTGGGCAAACGCATTCACCGCCGACAAACTTCACCCCGACCCGGGCAACCCTGCTAAGTAAAACGTAGCGAACCTCTTGGGATGACCTATGGCAGGGGTATTGGTTATCCAATAAATGATTACGGAGACGACGGTGCCCAAACCCGCCTCTCAGATTGACAACCATTCACTTTTTTATGATTCTTTTGTTTCGCTCTCTCCTGTCATCTCTTTCATATTAGAATCGGTTTCACAGTCGTTGTACACTCTACATGGAAATTAAGAGAAATAATTTTTGTTTGGTCAGTTTTTGAGTTTATATGTGTAAGAAAAAATATTATGAATATTTTAAATCAATATATATTATAAAAGAAAGTCCAAAAAAACGTGCGGACCGTAAAAACTCAGAAACGAGTCCCGATACGATCAAGGGAGTTATATGGTGTGGTAGATCTTTATCCCCCTAAGGAATAAAGGTACCTGTTTTTACCTAAAGGGAGTGCTTTTGAAGATATAAGGGCTGGAAGTTTCGCTCTCTTGAAATTTCTAAAACCGTCTTCCGGAAAGTTCTAGAAGGTTCTATAGAGCTCTGGAAAGTTCTGGAAGGAGGGCCGGAGTATGTCATGGAATGTTCGGGAATAGGGAATCGGAAAGATCATTGTGGAACATTCTCGAATTTTGTCCTGAGCGAAGCCGGATAACCCAGCTAGTAATTTATAAAACAAAATATATTTGCCTTATTGTGATAAATATATGTATTTTATGTTTATAAGTCCTTTGTCAGTGATTTATTACTATAGTAGAACACCATTTTTAACCCCCGACGCAAGGAGCGATGTTATAAGTTTGACTTTCTGTGTGTATGTCTGTCTGTGTGTCTGTCTGTGACATTGTAGCTCATTGTAACGAATGGACCGATAATGATGCATTTTTTTTTTGAAAGCTGACGTGATTGAGATGGTTCTTAACTACAATTCATATAATAAATATAAATAAAGCTATTCAGTCGTTTCAAGGTCATCAGCTCTTTTTTTGTGTCGGGGGTTGCTTAAAATTTTGAAAATTTACTTATAGTACAATGTATTTATTTAATTTGTTTTTATCAAATGAAATACAGTGAAACCCTTTAAGAAGTTTTCCAAGGGACCGGAAAAAACAAACTTCTTAAGCAGGAAAACCTTATATGTGGGAAAAATTGGGCCAATATTCAGCTGAGGAACTGAAAAAACCAAACTTCTTAAGCCACGAAACGTCTTAAGAGAGAACTTCTTAAGAGGGTTTCACTGTATTTCAAGTTCTGCTAGGTATGTTTTACTACACGTGACAGCTGCTTTGCCTCCGGCTAGCTTTACACTATAAGTAAAATTTACGACTAAACATAAGTTTTGGACAAGTTACTCACAGGAGTGTTTACATATGCATCTGACTTGTGGTAATTAATGCTCACGGAAGTTTAGCTGGTGTAAGTGCTCATATCGACGATACGACCATTTACAACTGTAAATTTATTTGCGGTAAAGATGGCTTCCTGTCAACAATGATTTGCTGCTGTCAAATTTACGCGATTTTGTCAATAAAGATGAAGAGGGCCAAATAAAGTGATGAAATAGAAATTGGCTTACATAAACAATTCTCCACGCCCTTTTGGGCTGCTGGCGGGGGAAGTTCTTTTTAAATGGAGTTCTTTAATTTTATCCGAATGGCAGCTATCTGACAGCAACCGACTTCGAATTCAAATACATAATGTTATAAACAGAAACATTGAGATTGGACCAATAAAGAAAAGATTCGACCAATGGTTAAATAGAAAGATGCTCATTTTCAGAAAGCTTTTTTCCACCTGAAAAAAAATGATATGTCTTCGGTTTTTGGAATCAGAAAAGTTTCTTTCCGTCTAAATTTGTTTTCGTGGGTGGTACGAATTTTGAGTTTTATCTAGTGCTATTTTTATATTGTTTTAGGGAGATAATAAGGTGGATAATTATCCAGTTAACTTGATCAGCTTTTAGTTATTTATTTTAGATAATAATTATTTTTATTTTATTTGAATATAAAAATGTAGATACATTATAAGAAAGCTTTCACCGTCCAACTAGAAGTTTTCCCGTTTTATAAAAATACTAGTTTTACAGGGAATAAATCCTATGAAAACAACTGTCTTTTAATTGTTGACATCCCATAATGGAGTATTTTGGTACCATTTCTTACAGTAAGTCTCTCAACTTATTAATCTGATTTGATAATCTCTGAGAAGGCGTGAAGTTTGTGCGGATGAGATTAGACCTGGCTCAAATTTACGTAATAACTACTTCTGTAACTTACTATAAATTACGGTAAGTGACTTTTGGTGTCGTTTACATTGGTAATTTGGCCACATGTCGCTTACATAAACGACTTACAGTAAAAAACTTCAAAAGAATAATGAAAATTTTAGATTTTTTTATTTTTTAGACTTTGAGTCCGATTCATCTAAAATTTCGACAGAGCCGTCTACGAGAATGTACTACACGATAGTAAATTTCTCTTGCGATAGTGGCACCATCGGGCGGTGAGGCTAAGTACTTATCGGACGGCCTGCGTATTATTTTCTTCTGGTGCCCATATTTTGTATCGGAGGTTTGCTATCATCAGGGCAATCTTCACCCAATCAACCAATCAACTCAGAGGAACTCACTTGTATCAGTTTTGCAGTCATGAGGTGCAGCATCATGAAGTGGTTCATCAATCTTACCTTAGGTTATCAGTTGGTAATCTCGTATTGGTTGCTCCCTTCTGTTTTATCTTTTACAGTGAATAATATGCTGAATATGTTGTAAAGTGACCTAGAGGTAGGTCAAGGAAGAGGCGGACTGATTGCGTGGAAGAAGATCGATGGACAATGCGAAGGCTTGAGGACTGAAAGCGAATGGCGACGGACCAGAACAAGTGGAGTATATTTCTAGAGGTGGCCAAATGAAGGCGGAAGGTCACTATTTGATGACACTACTTACATACATATATATATCTTCTTCCCTCATCAGGGAGCCATCGCATCGACCCTGTGCTGCTTTCTTCAGCGACCTCCATCCATAACATAACCTATGGATTTGTTTCTCCTAACTATGTCTAAGGCAGCTTACTAGATGTTTTTTACTCAAAACAAATAATTATTTTTTATCTGTTTTCCAGTATTTGCTGCACGCCATAGACGCCCGCTGGGAGAGTCCGTGGGAGAACAAGGCGGTGGTGCTGCTGTACACGGAGCTGATTGTGGGCTTCTTCAAGGTGCTGCTGTACGTCTCCTTCGTAGCCATCATGGTGCGCAAGTACACTCTGCCGTTGTTTGCCTTCAGACCCATGTACTACACAATGAGGTAAGAGAACCGCTTCTATGGCTAACCAGAATAATGACAAAACAGAATAATGACAATGAAATAAAAAATTCTACCACATGTCATCACTGGTCATTCAGCCGAGTTACCGCCCAACCCCTCATCCTGACCCTTACTGTCCATTAACTACTGATTTTTTATGTTTAAGTTAAAAGTAATAAGTTAAGGTAAAAAAAAATCACGTGAGACCAAAATTTTATTTACATATTTATTTCAAATAATGTCAGGAATCATTGTTTAAAATAAGTAAAATACGTCCGTTAACGCCCTGCATAATAACACTTTTATTGGTGTATCTCTTCAAAGTGAATGATACTCTTAGTATCGCCCTGGTGTAAGACCACCATTCAGAATTGAAACGTTGCTTGAAATGGTTTTAGCCATGTTTGGTGACCTGATCTGAATAGCCATATAGGTACTCCCCCACCATCCTCTTCCCCATCTCTTTCCCCTCTGTGGCCTTACAACATACCCCAATTGGGGTTGCCATAGTCTCACTGGCTCCAGATGGGAGCAGCTGAGACTCATGTGAGTTATTCGCATATAAACACCGTGACTAATATAAGTGTTTTTGTTTGCCCTATTTTGTTAAATCATCTATTTTTTGGCAATTTTGAAATCTTGAAATTTTGTTTAATAAATTTTGAAATCATGGCCAATAGGCACATTTAAAACACTCTTATCATGAGATTTCACATCATAAAAATGTTTGTAGCTTACTATGTAAAATAAATCTTATTCAATTGGAGACACAATAATGAACGAGATAAGAGTTATTGCTTTTGGTTTCATAATTAAACCATTTTAAAATAATAACTATGTTAGCATTGCGTCATTCTTTAATGCGCCCGTCTACCGCGCAATTTGAGTGTTTTTTTTTTAAATGTAAAAAAATACTTATTTAACTTTGTCTGTATCAAACCAAGCTCTATTTATATGGTTTGGCCTATTTCAGCGTATCGCTCGCCATACATTATCATTGGAAATGTATATACTCGCCATACATTATCATTGGCAAGCGATTTGCTGAAATAGGTCAAGCCATGAGAGTTTAGCGCAAGTATGTCAGTCTCTTTGTACAAAATATAATAAATCTTCAAAAATAATTTTGTATTTCTTTAAAATATTTTTATATAACACGAGGAAGAGAAAATACATTTCTCTAAATATAGGTAGCTATTTAATTTACCGTCGGCACACGACAGAGGTATAAGGTCGCAAGAGTTCACGTTGCAAAGATTAATAAAAATAAATAAAAATGTCTCTGAAACTGTTCTGCAGTGTTTGGATATCGTAAAAACAGTTTTATAACAATTTTTTTTATTACGGTGCTCCAGATTTTATGTCCGGGTTGAATCTTTCCCAAATGAAAGACTAAACCCTTCCACACACTTTTCCACAAATGAATATCTAGTAAATTAACGCAATGTAAGTGCACTATATAAGAATAAAACAATACAAGAACAATACGTCAATCCACCAGAAACATAATGGGAAAATATTTCACCGACTCCAGATATTTTCATATCAGAGGGTTCGGCTCTGATGAAATCCTAACTGGTCCGATAAATCCTACTGATCCCTCAATATAAATATTTAAAAAATCTTTCGTAATCCTACATGTATTTAAAATGACCGACTTTTGCATTTTTACAATAATATAATAAGTAATATTTTCTGTGCATTTTTAATCTTATCACATACATAATGATTTTAATTAAATTTTGACAAAAACATGAGTTTGCAATGGAGACAAAATTTTCAATGTTTACAAACCCATTTATTAGAAGAGAGAGTTTAATAGTGTAATAAAATAATACCAAAGGTTAAGAATTGTTTACTTTCTGTGGAAAGCGTTAGAATGGACTTTGATTTTGTTTTTATTTTATTTTATTGCTTTCTTCTTCTACGTAATTTTTTTTCTATCAGAATTATTCTATTTAAACCAAACACTAAAATGGAGAAACGAAATAATATTTTTGACGGGTGCAAAATAATTTATTTTTTATGTAAATATTTTCAGAAATTTCAAGAAGGCGTTCAATGATGTAATATTATCTCGGCGTGCGATACGCAACATGAACACGCTGTACCCGGATGCTACGCGTGCCGAACTTGCCGCAGTGGACAATGTCTGCATCATTTGCCGTGAAGAGATGAATACAGGTACGTTTATTAGTTTTTCAAATGTAGATGACTTCTATGGCAGAATGGCAAGTACTTCGACTCTCAATCCAGGTGTCACAGGTTCCACAAACTGGGAAAACCACAGTTCGACTGGTCCATGCAGTAGTGTAGTATCTATATATATAATAATATGTAGTTTTAATAATCGTTCAGTCAAGATGTAATTGGGATTAATTAGGTCATCATTACTTATATTTTGGTCGATTGTCTATTATAATTATTTTATTCATGAAATTTAACCCTTCAAAAAATTGGCATTTTTTTCGGTTGATCAAAATATTTTAGCTTTACAATAAAATGCAAATATTTGGAATATTTTTGAGCACATTCAAAAACTAAAAACTGTTTTAGAAAGGTGATGAAATACGCTTCCAAATTATATAATTCGAAATAAACATATATTTTTAACTAAAGTTACAAATAATAAAAAAAAATAAAAACACATACATATTTTATTAGACAAACGTATAACAAACACATATTGTTATCTCACTTTTTGTCGCTCTTTTTAAAAATAATTTATAAAAATTTCCTGAAGTTAAAATTTTTTTTTTCAATTTGCGATTCCAAACTTTGTATACATAAAAGTGTACATTTTAATTTTTTGGTGGCTATTTTTTAGATTGGAATATAAAGCGTGGTGTTTTCCCTTTCTAACACCGTTTAGAACATATTTCTCACTATGATAATAAGGGAGTTACAGCGTTTTATACGAGACCTATGTGTGTTGGGACAAATATGGTCTCCTGCCATTCTAAGGGTTTTAAGGTTGTAATCTAAAAAAAATAGTGCATTGAAGACTGACATCTTGTATGATAAAGACAGCATTAAATAGAGGTATATAAGAGTGTTCAAGTTTGTCCAGTGTCTCTTCAGCTGTAATCCAATATAATGCTGTATTAGTTAGTACTAATGTATTGACTATTAATACTAAAAGGCAAAAGCCCACACATTACAAATAGGTTGTGTTTATGTTATTTGTAAAAATTGGAGATCTCTCCTTGTAAATTGTGAATACATTGCAAACTCAGTTCCAGTATTTTATTTATTTACATATTTACGGCATCTATTGTCTTGACTTACCAAATATATTAAATCATGGGATATTACTTTTTTTTTTTTACATTAGCTCCACACAGGAGCTAATTTCCCTCAGAGCCTATGTCATCTTATGGAATGCTATGTGGAGGGTCTTTTTAAGGAAGGGAAGGATAGGATAGGAAGTTCTGGGGAGGAAAAAGGTATGAGGAGTGGGTAGGAATCTGGGGGTCAGTGCGTCCAGGAGTTACAGACGTATGAATCCATCCCTCCAACTGCTGTGCAATGCAATGTTCCGAGAGAGTCCTGCTGGAGAGGTCAAAAGATTTTCCTCAACCAGTCTCTCTTGATCCGGCCTGCCACGCATCAGGTGGGCAGACGCATCCAACACCTGGACAAACCTCACCCCATGAACCCGGGCACCCCTGCTAAGTCACCAAATGTAGCGAAACACTTGGGGTGACCTATGGCAGAGGTGTTGGTTATCCAATAAATGGTTCCCGGGGCGGCGGTACCCATACCCGCCTCCCAATTGGAAATTATTTCAATTAATATTATTTCAACATATACCTAGCTATTGTAGGATTTATGAAGCTGAAAGCATTTATAAAAACAAATTTGACTCAGCATCATTGCCTTTTTCCTTTCGAATGTTACGAACTTGAAAAATTATGACATCTTCTATCAAGCATCTGACAAACGTTTAAACAAATCAAACACGTATTTGAAATAAAAAATATTAAATAAAATATTGTTGGTACCTACTTTATTGCTTATGTCAGGGCTTCCCAAACTTTTTTCAACTGTGACGCCCTTGGGAAGTTGCCATATTTTTGCGACGCCCCCCCCCCCCCCCCCCCCCCCCCCCCTTCCCTCCCCCCCCCCCCCCCGGTGACTAAAAATCTAAGCCCCCCGGCACTCATTTGTACCAAGTGTAGTATTTTGAAGCCCTCCCCCCCTGAACAGGCCACGTAGTATGGGTACGTTACCTAATAACAATTTGTCATAAAAACTCCAAATAGTATCTATTTTTTTATTAGAAAATAAGAACACAACATAAAAACAAAAATGGAAGCAAACAAAAAAGATAAAAAAGCATTTTTTTCTTTGGTATTAATGAGAAGGATGTGCTTGCTTTTCTGAGCATAGTTTCTCAAAACGAGGTTTATTACTAGCCCCCGCTCCCACCGGCCGCCGCATCATCACAATGTGCGTGGCGCTCACTTGAGTCGGTCGCGTCAACACAGACAGCCAACCTATAAGCGTCTCCCACACGCACACTTCAGAGCGACCGAGTCCCGCGCCACTTCAGGCGCAGAAAAGTAAAGACGGATAGGTTTACAGCGCAGTTCACTGTGAGACTTTTATGCGCGGCGGCCTGAAGTGGCGCGGGACTCAGTCGCTCCGAAGTGTGCGTGTGGAAGACGTTATAAAGATTGCCTCACGACGCCCCTGGGATGATCCCGCGGCGCCCCGGGGCGTCGCGACTCACAGTTTGGGAAGCCCTGGCTTATGTGATGTGATTTATACTTATCAGTTACAATTTTGAAAATTAATAGTTCATTGAACTTGATTAATTTTACACATTTACACAGGATCACCTAGGAATATTTCACATCATGCTTGCACTGGCAACAGAAATTAGTTTGTTATATTATTTCATGTAATTGTATTTATTCCAGGTGCTAAGAAGCTGCCGTGCAACCACATATTCCACGCTGCCTGCCTGCGCTCCTGGTTCCAGCGTCAGCAGACCTGCCCCACCTGCCGCTTGAACATCCTGCAGGGGTCGGCCCCCGTTGCCCCCGCCGCCCCCGCTCCCCGTCCCGCTGGAGATGGGGGCCCCGCACCTCCCCAGCCGCCCCCGGCGGCCCCGCAGGCCCAGGCGCCCCGCAATCTGCAGCAGTTCAGGGTGCAGCAGGGGCCTTTTGGAGCCATCCCAACCATGCCTAATCCCAACATGCCTGGCATGCCCGGAATACCAGGGATGGCCATGCCAGGAATGCCGGGTCTGTCGGGTATGCCGGGCATGCCGGGAATGCCTGGCGTGGCTAACATGGCTAATTTACCACGTGAGTTACATCAATATTTACCTAGATACTGGTTTTACCTTATAATTTATATTTACCTTCATGATCTGTCAAATGTAACTATTGCTTTTGTTTACAAATTTGCTATACTTTAAAAATGGAACAAATTCAAATTTGCTGAGAAAATATTTCAGGAAAGTACCTACCTCAATACCTACAAAATTGAGAAAGTACCTAAGCTCAATTTATTTCTCTCTTATTTTATTTCCTTCACCGATTCACCTATCAAAACCTGCTGCATTTCCTAAAATTGCCGTTAGTGAAAAATAGAACACATTTCAAAAAAATGTATAATGAAAGTAGGTACCTAACTCAATTTTATTATCTTTTTAAAAATGGAACAATTTCAAATTTGCTGATAAAATTTTTCAGGAAAGTACTTTAATTTATTTTTTTCTTATTTTACCCTTACTGATCCACCTATCAAAACCTGCTACATTTCGTAAAGTTGCCGTTAGTGAAAAACAGAACACATTTAAAAAAAATATATTGTGAAAGTAGGTACCTACCTCAACTTTGTTACATATTTAAATACATAATATAGTGAAATAACTGCATCTCACATACTTGTTTATTGTCGTTTCTAGCCTTTATGGGATTCCCATTCCCGCCCCCCGTCATGCCTCCTAACCTCAACACCCTCACCCCGGCTGAGCTGGCTCGCATGGAGGGCAGAGGGAGAGAACACATTGAAGCTAGAATTCAGGTAACGATTATGTTCCAAGTTCCATGTTAAATATCAAAAACAGGTTTGGCACAGCACTAGAAACTTGCAAGACAATGGGTATGATTTTTGAACAAAATAAAACCGAAGTACAGCAAAGAGGGACTGATTTCACAGTTGATTCACAATATACGTCAGTAAATTGAAAATGCAAACTAGAAAACAGTTGTATGCTATTCTCACATGGAGAGCTAGACTCTCAAAATAAGTATGGGCTTGGCCTGTTTCACCATATCGCCCGTCATATTTAATTATTTTTTACATCGGTTTCACACAGGAGGTCCTATGCAAAACAATTTCCCTCAAGGCTTATGTCATCTTTGGGGATGCTGTGTGGAGGGTCTTTTTGGGTAAAGAAAGGGGATGAAGTTTTGGGAAAGAAAGAGGTGTGAGGGGTGGGTAGGAATCTGGGAGTCAATGTGTCCAGGAGTGACGGACATATGAATCCATCCCTCCCACTGCGTTGCAAGCCGATGGATCGAGAGAGTCGGGTTGGAGAGATCTAGGTTAGGTCTCGCTCAACCAGTCTCTTCCGATCCGGCCCACCATGCAGTATGTGGGCAAACGCATTTGTTTTCATTTAATTGAAAATTTCTTGTTTAGTACATAAGAGAATAAATATAAATACTGGTCTATAATCCACTGTAATGATGGCAGGTATGGGTGTACCACTGATAGGTCCATTCTCTCTTTCTAAAATGTGAACAATGTAACAGAAAGATAGGTTACAACGGAACTCTCAGCTGCAGGACCGTAGCATTATTTTAGATGAATTCTACCAATTTGGCTATTTATTTTATTTCAGTGCTTGCAAAACATACAAACGATGCTGGACGCATCCGTGATGATGATGCAGCAGTACTCTTCCATTGCCAATCGTTACCCGACGATATGCAAAGAAGTCGGCACTCAAACTGCCGCTGAGGAGGCGGCCGCTGCAGCTGCCCCTCCGCCTGCCAGCGAACCGGCAGACCCTGGGCCTTCCGGAGCCAGCTGTGAAGCTCCTCAAGCAGAAACTAATGTTCCCAAAGAGGCGGAGAGTCACGTGTCTGTCAACGATATTCCCGGAACGTCGGGAGTGCAGAAAGAGGAGGAGGTGAAAGTGACGATGTTGAATAAGGAGGCTGGTGACGCGGAGGTGGTGCAAACGGCGGTGGAGATGGTTGAAAGCAAAGCGGAGGAGGTTTCAGAAGTGAAGACTCCGGATGAGAGCTCAGAAATGAATGCTGCTCAAAATGTAGATGATAGTCTTAATTCAAAAAGGTAATTATGACATTTATATCCGTCTCAATTTTTATTATTGCATGAAGCAAATTTCAGAGATGATCATGTTTTGTGGGAGTTATACTACTTTTATGTACTTCTTAATGCTTAAGGGCGTTTAACCAGCCAGCGGCTGAAAATCCAAATTTCGTCGAAAAATGTTCTTACGATCGTACAGGGCGGTTCCAATGAGAAAGATTAATTATTTTGCGTACCAACTTTTTAAAATTATAACTCAATATCGATTTTATTTCATTCCAAAGTTGCTTTAATTTATACCTGCATCCAAAAATGCGGAAAGGCGTGACGATAAAACTATTAAAATTATGTACTTTTTGTAATTATTTTTTGATCTTAAGTATTTATCATTTTTCAATAATGTCTAAGCAAAATAAGAATGTAAAAAATCTGAAATATATTAGTTTTAATATATTTCAGATTTTTTTACATTCTTATTTTGCTTAGACATTATTGAAAAATGATAAATACTTATGATCAAAAAATAATTACCAAAAGTACATAATTTTAATAGTTTTATCGTCACGCCTTTCCGCATTTCATTTAAGTGCGCAAATAAATACACAAATGGACCAATTTTCGTCAAGAAACACATGTACGTATACATTTTTAATGATTTTATTTAAACTAAAATTAAAATTCTGAAACATACGTTTACCAGATAATGAATTGATTTATTTTACTGCATGATTATATGATTTGAAATGGGTGTTTTATAATACATGTACTTTTTTGAAAATTTAACAAATCCACCAACGACCTATGGTATAACCTTATTATACTAAAAATAAAATAAAATCTGAAAATTTAAAACATACGTTTACTGTATAAAAGAACAATCTTTCGAAACCAATTTATAAATTTTTGTGGAAAAGAGTCAATACGTCTAAACACTGATTTAAAAATGACATATGTATTTCTGATTTTCTCTGGTTATACGCTCTTAAACTTACACATATTTTAACATTAGGCCTTCAATTCTGCACTGTTATTAAGAATATTCTTAAGGGGTAATTTACGCAAACCCAAATAATGTTTCGGGGTGGAGAGGAATGGAGTGGGTAAGTTGGAACGGGGAACACGCAGCGGCCGCTACGCGCTTGTCAGTCAGAGCAGCAAAGAAATATAGACTAGATAGTGCCCTTCAGTAAGGTTTGTACATGAAACGTTTAATAAATAATGCGCATCTTTCAAATTGTGTTTATTAAGTTGAATGTGCATGTTTTAGGTAAATTTAGATAGAAAAATTACCTATTGCAGAAGGAGCTTAAGATTTTATGACTCTTTGATTTCGAGATCAGATTTCGATCAAACTTGTTTGATAAATTATTCGATACAATCAACTAAACTGCTAGACAGCAGGCAGTAGCTCTTGACTCGTAACCGACACATTCTTCATTGACAGATGTCAAAATAATACGGTATTTAATTACGCATCATTTTCATAAAATGTGATCCTAATTATATCTGAATATATTGGCAAGATAAATAAAATATCAGTCATTTTCAATCATTATTATTATTGTTTACAAAAAGTTACATGTAACAAAAAATTATGTAAAGTACAGAGCATAACACTTTTTTTTATAAAGCGGTGTCCGGGGATAAAGTGCATCAACTTCTGAAGTTGATTCTCCACGATATTATAAGAAAAAAAGATAAAATACTTTTTTCGAAAATCCAACTTTTAGGGGTAGTTTTGTAGTAAAAAGATAAAATAGGACCTGCGTGTGCGGCCAGCTTTATTACTTTCCACTGTTAGGATACGGACCAATCACAACCATAAATATTGCCACAATCGTGCCAGGCAGGCTCTCAGCAAGAAGATCGTACCTCAAACTAAGGATTTTTAGTAGGTACGTCTTTTTGTATGGGAATTTTTGAAAAAGTTCTTAATCTTGTTTACTTCTACCATCATGTAGAATCACCTCCCGAAGTTAATGCACTTTATCCCCGGACACCCTGTATAAACGCCATAATTTATTATTATTATATCATTTAGGAATACTAAAAATAATCTTAATACAGTAGAACCCCGTAAACTCGAAATCCATGGGTCATCAAAAATAAAATTTTGAATTAACGAATTCCCACGTAATTCAAAATTTTATGTAAAAAACGTTAACAAGTTAAACGTTAAATTTTATTAAATTAAATAAATAAAAAATACTCGGAATAAATTCATAAAAAAATTCGATATATTTTGCGTAAATTGAATTTTCGCGGTCAAATCTCGTCACGGCCGGCCATAATTCAGACACCTATTTGGAATAAACTCATAAAAATTCAATTTATTTCACGTAAATCGAATTTTTCGCAGCCGAATCTCGTCGCGGCCAGCCTTAAATTCAGATACCTATTCGGAATGAATTCATAAAAATACGATATATTTCGCGTACCTAAATCGAATTTTAATAAATAAACAAGAAGTTTCACTTCTGTCACGCATGGATTCCATGCACACACTTTTTTTATTGTTTATTTTATTTACCCATGTTATGTTTAAAATGGGTTTCAACAATTTTTTTTTTAATCCTTTATTTAATTTTTAGGAGTGTGTCGACTTCTTTTTGTTTGTTTGCAAACCTAGTTTACAATTTTGTTACTTTTTATAACTTTGTAACTCGTTTTATTTTACCATAATTTATTCGATATACCATTATTACAACTGAAATAACTATAATTAGAAATTTATATAAAAGCCCAGTAGGGCGTAAATAAATAAAACTAGGAATACGATTCTGGTGAAGGGTCACTCTAAAACATTATATGCCGCTGGTTGTAGCAAACGGCTGCGGAATGGAATTTCGAGTAAAAAAGTCAACTCGGTTCTGAAATAATACACGATAACATAATGACTAGCCTTTAGTGTGACCCCTTTTCTCAAGTGCCACCACATTTACGTATTTATTTCTTGCAAAATTTGACGTCCTCCCACCGTGAACGCATCTCATATACTAATGGGAAACAACTCGTCTTCTCCTTTATATTATGGCGGGAGGATATCGTAATATTGAAAAACGGTTTTTATTTCTATTATCATTGTTTTTATGCTTTTTAAAATAATTTTATTATCTAGCCGTTTAGAAAACATTGATGTGGTGAAAATGTATATTTTTATAATTCTCCCGTATTTAGAATTAAAGGATATAATGGAACTTTAAGCTATTTTTAGAGGTTCCGTAAATATTTTTTTACGCAATTGTTTTAAACATTTTAACACGTTTTGTTATTTCACCATTTAGAAGAATAATTTATTTGTTCAAAACATAATATTATTTTCTAATAAACAATATAGAAATTTTCTAAAAACTGCATCAAAAACCTGCAAATATGCTGCGATTGCGGTAAGATCCCCTTAGCAAAGAATGTGTAATAAAAATAAATATTGTTTTTTTTTTTAAATTAGCCCCGATTAAACTAAATAATTATCTACTTAAACTCATTGAATTATCTGACCAGATAATTATGAATTAATCGCCTTGTGTATCATTTATTTATTGGCAATATTTCTGATTCCTCACTTTTGAAATGACGGCCGTACTAGGACATCAACCAACATTTCGTTGTGTCATGTTAACGGATTTATATTATTATTTCAATTAGGTTATCCTATCGTTGAAGGACACTTAATAAACACAAGGTACATATTGCTACAAGCTTGTTCATTTGCTCCATATTAACACTAATAGTGGACCTCCAACCTTGTAATAAGTAATTTCAACTGTAATTGAAAATGTACTTTCTATGCTTTTTACATTATTCTTCTTTTCTAATTTTCCAGTGATGATGATGAAGCCAATGAATTGAGGCGACGCAGGGTACAGAAATTCACCCCGGAGCATTGAAGTTCGCCACACAAGTGCACCGCATCTCAAATTATACAATGGACCTTAAACTGAATTATATAAGTGATCGCGTCAAGTTCGTCTCAAAAGAATTTACACGTCGGTTTTCGTACTAATGACTTGAAATGAATTTGAAAATATCTAGGATGAAATCAAAAGCAGTTGAAAATACATTATTAACTGTTTGATTAAATTCTTAGAGAGGATGCGTTGAGTGCCGAGATCTCAGGTGCTTGGGGAAGCGACAGCTATTACGCAAGCACTTATTCTTTAACTGGTGGGGTAGATAATACATTCTTTCATCACTGCCAAATCTTTCCTGAATCATAACGCTTTCCTTCCCAGCAACTGTGAATCTTTGAGACTTAGCGTGTCTTCATTTTATTCATCTTCGTCGACTATTCAACCTTCAGATTAGATTATATTTAAAAAAGAATTTATATTGAGCTTTAGGAAATGCTTCAGGGACATAACAAGCAATTTGTTTCAGAAATAATTTGTTATTTATTACGTTTTTATGACTTAGTTATAGTGATTCAATTTGGAAACATAAATAGTCACAGAAAACTAAAGAATTATATTTTAATTCAGTTTTTAACGGTTTAAATACTGTATTTTAAATCATGTACTTCTTGTGTCCAAAATATGATTCAATCCAAGCAAATTCCTCTACTTTACAAAGTACAGAAGTGTTCTCAAAGATGTATCATTAATTTTGAGATTCTTCTTGGTGTAACGCAGGTTAAATCAACAGAGGGTAGTTCGAAATGTCTTGTCAAACTATATACATACTTATAAATTATTATATTTAACTTTGTTTTCCTGGCAGTAATGTGGCCAATATTTGGATTAATCAGCTAATAGACTAGAGCTACCCTTAAAAGTACCAAGTAAAATATGCATATATCAGCAACATAGAATGGAAATTCATCACCCCTAATTAATTTGTAATGATTCATATATATTTTTGTAAATAAAATATTAAATAGGGTGTCTTAGTAACATAGATTTTTTTTCCAATCATAATATATGTCCTATGTCAAAGAGAATGCAGATATCTCATTTGATAATATTTTATATTTGATAGAATTAAATAATGACCTATCAACTATGGATATTTTCATTGGCATAAATGTTAGCCGACGATTCAGAAATGCGTCAATTGGAAGTCAAGAAATAAATATAGATATCACAACTGGAGTTGAATCGAACACAGTACTCACAAATGCATTCCTTACATACATCATGTTTCAAACTTGCACCAATTCATAACCCTTGATTTGGGTCAACTCTGATTGTGCGGATAACTATGTAATGATGTATTCATGTTTTAAAGGAATTAAAACATTCCACTGTCAACCAGCAAGAACTAAAGATTCTGTAAAATATTCTTGTAGGATGATCGAGTTCTCTGCAGCATCATAAATTTATGTTTAAAATTCATTTTTCGTTGTGTAGTTATAAGTGGATTATTTATTTTGATTTTAATTTGTGTCTTAACCCATAGCACATTTATTTGGTTCAAAGCAATGGATACTAAAATTAATACTTGTTATTTTCTTGGTCGATACATTATTAAATGTTACATACTAACTTGTGTTGAGATACACCTACTTGTCTTCACACGTAAAGGGTATCCTCTTCTTGATGTGAAACATTGATTAAAATACATGGACATCAAATTATGTATATGTCTTCTTTATGATACCCTTCAATATTAGGCATTGTGTACCTACTAATTGCTCCATAGACATTAAATACGTGTCTTCTCTACAATGTCCTTCAATATTTCAAATAGAGACCATACCTGTAATAGTCACCCCACAGACATCAAATATTTAATGTCTTCTCTACAATGGTCCTTCAATATTTCAAATAAAACATACCTACTAATAATCACCCCATAGACATCAAATAATGTGTCTTCTCTACAATGTCTTTCAATATTTCAAATAAAGAACATAACCTACTAATAATCACCCCACAGACATCAAATAATGTGTCTTCTCTACAATGTCTTTCAATATTTCAAATAAAGAACATAACCTACTAATAATCACCCCACAGACATCAAATAATGTGTCTTCTCTACAATGTCTTTCAATATTTCAAATAAAGAACATAACCTACTAATAATCACCCCACAGACATCAAATAATGTGTCTTCTCTATAATGTCCTTCTATATTTCAAATAAAGAACATAACCTACTAATAATCACCCCACAGACATCAAATAATGTGTCTTCTCTATAATGTCCTTCTATATTTCAAATAAAGAACATAACCTACTAATAATCACCCCATAGATATACATACCTATGTATGTACATGTGTTCTCTGATTTCACATCAAGAACGAATCTTGTAGGCATTGAATATTTCTCCTCTATATAATGCCCATCAATATTTCAAATTGAGTACCTACTGAGATAATCTTTGATATCAAATATTGTATATTTTAGTAGGTGTGTATACATATTTAATAAGAAGTAAATGTTATCAAACTTACAACTACTGGGAATTACTACAGTGTATTTTTAAATTTACTTTTGAATGTAGCTATAACTTTGTGGTTATCTTAAATTTCTTTATATACGTCGACCGGTTTCGGAACAACCGTTCTTTCAAAATATACATGAAAAACAATGGGTGAACAATATATTATTATGTGATGAAGTGAGGATTGGTGCTAGAGATTAGTGAAGAGTGGTGGGAGGAGATAGAAAGGACGGTGAAAGGGATCATGTCTGAGATGGGACTGTAAGATAATATTTTATTTTTTCATTATTAATAAATGAAAAATAAAAAATTAAAGTCCCATCTTAAACATGTTTCCTTTCAACGTCTACTCTATCTCCTCCCTTCACTAATCCTTGGTCACGCCTCCACCCCCAATTAAACACTTGCTTTTGTAATGTTAAGTTAGTATATTTTACTCTGAGGAAGAAACAGTTGTTCTGAAAACGTTCGGCGTACATAAAGAAATATAAATGGTAAAAAAAAAAAAAAAAAATTATTTTTAAACTGATTAAAACAACCCTTTTTGATGTATCTGTGTGGAGACTGGTGACCGTTTAGGTAATATTATGAATACATAAATGTTTCATTTACTGGCGTAAAAATATTCAGCAACCTAGTTTTATTGGGCCTAAAATGTGTAAGATTAAAATTAATAAGTGTTCTGCATGTTCTCATGAACCCAATTTCTAAAAATATGTTGAATGCATTGTCTAGTCAACCATCACTTGAGACTGGAAAACAAACTAATCCACTTTTTTGAGAGTTACATAAACCAGCCTGTTATTATTTGGGATTATGCTTCTAATATCATCATAGAATAAAGAACAATAGAAATGCCTTCCATATAGATTTTACTATCACCACTGACTTGGTAACTTTTGGTTCTAGCCCATTTAGCTTGTGTTCTGTCTCTATCTTTTTTTATTCTTTCTCTGTAAAAACAGTTGTGCTTATGAAATAAATGGAGAATTCTCAGAGTTTTCGATCACGAAACACACCTGGCATTTCTTGTGTTGTTCTTTATTCTACGATCATCTTCATTAAAGAGGGTTTTACAAAGATAAAACAGTTTATTTAAAATGATCCTCCAAGAACTGATATTAAGAGACGTGCTGAATCCATTCGTAGAGGTATATTTATATAAAAAACTACTAAATAAGATGTGTGGTAATTTCCTAATTATTGTTTAATAATTTATAAATCAATATCACATTTATAAACTACAGATTTTTAAAATTATACTGTTTTCTTTAATAAATAAATAATGAAAACAATTATTTACTTATTTCATATAGAATATGTGTTCACCAGTTTCCCAGAGGCACCTCTGTGCTGAACCGAGAGACTGCCAATGCTGTTGATTGGCAGAATAACCTGAGCATCCCACTATGAGCTCCACAAACTCTTCCCCACCATAATATGAAGATTAAACTCCTGTGTCTCAACAAAAACTCTCAAACGGTGGAATCTGGTGTCACGAAACTTGCACAGCTTTTTCTGTATGGGATTTCTAGATCAATTATTCAATTATTTTCAGCTTTGAAATATCCATAAAACTATCAAAAAGTTGGACAATTCGCCATACTTTTAATTTAGAGACAAAGATGTTCAAATCTGAGGTGAAGGGGGAATTACTATAATTATTATTATATATACATATTGATAATATGGTGATAGTTTTTACTTTTAGATTGGGATAAAAAAAAAAACAAATATAATATCTTTAAAATATTTTGATTTATTTTCAAATAGAAATCAGTAATACTACAACTTATTGTAAATGATCATTGGTTCTTACACAGAACCATTAATTTTTGTACAGAATCATTGGATTTTGTATAGAATCACTAGTTCTTGTACAGAAATATCGGTTCTTGTACAAAATCATTGGTTTTTGTACAGAATCATTGGTTCTTGTACAGAAACATTGGTTCTTGTACAGAAACATTGGTTCTTGTACAGAATCATTGGTTCTTGTACAGAATCATTGGTTCTTGTACAGAATCATTGGTTATTATACAGAAACATTGGTTCTTGTACAGAATCATTGGTTATTATACAGAAACATTGGTTCTTGTACAGAATCATTGGTTATTGTACATAAACATTGGTTCTTGTACAGAATCATTGGTTCTTGTACATTGCATGTAGATAATTATACACTTCGGGATTGTAACCTTCCAGTACAGGTATGGCTTTGGAATATCCGGAGATCTCATATAATTTCATGATTGGTGCCTTGTACCACACATTCTTAGTTCCCTCGTTTCCATTCAGGTCTAGATTGTTCAGCTGCAAAACTCCCAAGTAGAAGTTGCAACCATCAGATTGTACGCACTGAATTGTAACTGGTTTTGGGAGTAAGGTGACGTCTTTCTGGAATTGGATAAATCATATTATTTAGACGATGATATAACATTTAGCAAGTGATGATGCAGTTGTGTTATAATTTTTAAACATATACTTAAAAATTCTGAATGCAAGGAATTTGTATGATATAATCAGTCTTACTCATTATCACAAAATAAGATACAACCACGAGAGCAAGACCGGAGTAGGTGAAATTGTTACTCAACATGGTGGGTCAATCGCGCGCATCCGTGTTTTCTTACCCCGTCGCTGTACGGGAGATGTAGTAGCTGTCAGAATTTAAACCACCCGATCACCAGGGTTAACTCAGTACCACGGCGTTGTAACTTTCGAAATGGCAAACTTTTATGAGAATCTTGATGTTTTGAATGGAGTTTTGAATATTGGCAAATATTGACCGTATTCGCGGCATTCGTGCACAAAAAAGATTCGATCCATTTGCGGCACTTACGGAAGGAGATTTTAGGTCTAAATAAAGATTTACAGAAGTTAACGTCAGAAGTTTAATTTGCCTTGGTACGATGATAAACGGGGTGGCAAAGTATCTACCGATCTCCAAGTTCTCTGTGCCATACGATAATGGGGTAGAAACGAGTGTTTATAATTGCATTCTTGTGAAACAAATCAGCGAAATCGATAACCAAGCAGGCTTTATTATTATTATTTTTTATAACACTCATTTCAACGTCACCCCAATTCTTATTACGCCTACTAATTTTTGTTTCCTCATCCGAATTACTGTTTATGATTATCCATTATTAGTTATTTTTGAAACGCGAAACACAAAACAACCTCGTCGAATAATATTTTGACGTATGAATAAACGTGAAGTTGGCAACACGCCACGAAATGCCAAATTGACCGCGTTTTTCAGCTTTGGAGGTGAGTGTTGCTACCGTAAAAAACTCATAACCCATAATCCAGCTGTCGAGCAATATTATGAAGATGAGTAAAGATTTTTACTTTGAGCGGTGTAGTGTACCCCCCTGTGTAGCTAACACGACTACAGAGTCGTGGTAGGGTTTCATTATGAGTAAGGCTGTATATGTATAAGATTGCTGTAAAACTGATGAAATTGGGTGAAGCCGACAGTGACAATGAATAATAAAAGAAATGGAGCAACTTACTCCGTATAAAGTCTTGGCGTAGGCAGAAGCGATGGTGAAAGAGTGTATGAGACCCCTCCCCAATACCTGATCTTCTGATACCATGGATCCATGAAGATTCTTTACTTGGCTTTTGTTGTAATGCAGGAAAGTTGTGTGCGGGTGGTACGACTTGATGCCTTCTTCAATGGCTGTAAAATATAAGACATTCAGGAGACACCAAAGTTATAAGATCTGAATACTCCACATCGTTCAGAGTCGGAAGTTTGCTACAAGCACCACAATGTCAAATATAAACTTAACTACCCTCAAAAAGTTTTGGCTTCAACCAAAATAAAGTGGTGTTACAATAAGTTAATGTAGTACATAATAAGATTACTAGATGATAAGATCCTTAGATGAATGCTAAGGAGCCACACAGTAAAACAGTGATCGGCGGATGAAGTACTTCGCTGCGCGGGACATGTAGTAGGGACAGCCAATTACCAAAGTTGAATCAGTATAAGAGGCAGAAGTCTGCAGGACGAAGGATTGTTTAGACGCCCAAAATTTGTTGGCTGGAGGAAACACCGCATCCTTAAGCTTAAGGAACTCGAGAGAAATAACAGGAGACCTGTACTGATGTCATCAGCATAAAGGCAGCTGAAAATTTTCAATGGTCACATTCTGATATGTGAGACCTTTCATGTTTATCAACCTATTATAATAAAAAGTACACCAGATTGGTTCCAAAACAATTGATTTCCTGACAGTTGACCCCCCGGCATACCTTTTTATAATATGCAGTTGGTTTAGGGAAAATACGGTATACCTACTTACACAAAATATAACTAAAGACCGGTCAGTGGTTGAGTGGGCATAGCGCTTGGGTCCCACCCGGGGGCCGCATGTTCGATTCCTCGGCTGGCTAAGTCCTCCATCACAACACAAGCAACATTTTCGGCTTTCTGTGGTGGTAGTAGGAGATTTTCAAACGTTGTTGGGTTATTCGTAACCCGGGAATGTTTGTCTTTCTTTTTAAGAAAAAAAAAAAAATCCATGTATTCACTGAGAAACAATTGTTTATAAAACACTGTTTCAGAAACAACATCTACGTGTTTCTGAAACAATTTAATATATTTCTGCGGTCAACACTATGGGTTTCTCGCAATGTTTCAGTGCTCCCCGATTGGAGTGGAGAGCACGGAAACAAATCAGTTTCGCAACAGCTGTTTACAAGTGTGGACGTGTATTTCAGTTGTTTATAAACATGAGAAATGTGGATATCCGCAAAGAATGTAAGGCTGATGTAAGCATAATGAGTAAGATTAAGAAAGGGACCTTCAGATGATTTGGGCATGTAGAGCGAATGAACGAAGAAAGCAGTGTAAGAAGAATATACAACGCAAATGTGAATGGTAGAAGAAGTCAGGGACGTCCGAGGAAGACATGGCACGATCAAGTGAATCAGATACTTGAGTCGGGCCATGTCAAAAGTCAGAATAATAGAAGAGAATGTATGAGACGATGTATGAATCTGAGTGAGGCAAAGAGTGTGTGCCAAGACCAAGTTGTTTGGCAGTCCGTCCTCTCTGCCTACCCCTGCGGTGAAACGGCGTGATGGTTAGTTAGTTAATAAACATGACGGTAGTGTGGGACGACAACATCGTTTAAATTAATAGAATTATTTGAAACGAATCCGATATTATGGGATTGCTCGACTACAGATTACAAAAACAAAATCAAGAAAAACATTTCAACACATTTTGTCTTCTCAACAAATAGTTCCAAACCTTGAGACTAGCCATTGCTAAATAAATATACGCGGTACCCAACATCACTACCTCCTCAGGCGACATATTTGAAACAACTGAGCGTAGGGATGAAACGATACGAGTAAATACAAGTACATACTCGATATTTTTCACCGATACCAAGTACTTTTAGTATCGATACTTTGAAATTGAGTATTGAGTAGGTATCGGTCAAAAGTACTCATATCAGTATGCCAATGTCACTATTTTATTTAACATTCACAAAAAAATTGCATATCTTAAATTGAAGTTTTTGAACGCACCCTAACCCTAGCGTCCCTAGCTAGTCTTAGTTTTGTGTAGTTGGCAAGCTTGTTTGTCTATGCCCAAAAAAAACAGGCAGCACCGCCACCGCCATATTTTGTCGTCATTGACAATTGACAATGTTTTCGTTCGTTCGCTTTCGCTACCATGTTCGTTAATCCTTTAACAATAGTCGGTGTTTGTTTAGTGTTTCAACTTTTTGAGTTATTGAAAATGGGGCCTCCGAAGTCTAGTGTGTGGCAATATTTCACGAAAAACGACGAGAAAACCGCAAGGTGCAAAAAATGCTTTAAAACAGTACGGTTTTGTGGCAATACTTCTAATTTGCATAAGCAATTTTTGGGAAGCACTACAAAAACAGACTTTTTTTCATAAGCCTGTTTTTGTAGTGCTTTTTAAATTTATTTTGCCATTTTAGCTTATAATTTTCTATGTTTTTCTTATCAATAAATTACTTAAAATACTTGTTATGGTTTTTACTCTAAATTTTCCAAAAAGATGCGATACGAGTAAGTATGTATACTTTTCAACTGTTACTCGACGACCGATACTGTATTGAGTAAAAGTATCGATACCTCAATGGTATCGATTCATCCCTAACTGAGCGTGGACAGCCAAGTTCCCGAAACATCGTTTGTTGTTTCAAAAACTTTGTTTCCGAAACATTGTTTACAGTGAATACATTGCTTGAGTGGCCCAAAGGTCGTGCAGGTAGGATGTACCGCCGAATAATAAAACATATTTTCAATCAAATATATCAACAAAAAAATTACTTGTCGATACATCAGCGTATTAGTTAAAAAAACAACACGGCAAATTAATTTGTTTGATATCCATATCAGGTATTTATTAATATTATTTATATTAGTATCAGGTATTATAATTTTGTAAATAACGAGTGGAGACAATTGTTAAAATACTTACGATAAATGTCTTCAAATTCATAGAAATTGTATTTGGCAATTGATATTGTGTGGTGAACGGGATACAGATCTGGTATTTGCTCTTCTTTTAAAGTTTCTAAGTTGCGTATAGCCGGCTTTAACGGCTTGGTGGATGTGAGGAGAACATCCGACTTGAACTGAAACTGGAAAAGGTCTCCATCTTTTTCAAAGCTAGTCACAATGTCAGGGTCTCGAGATATAAATCTCTCCTTTGCAATGCCGTCGGAATTTTTTTCCAAAATGGTCAAAAGTCTATTTGTTGTTATGATGCTGGAATTAAAATAAAATAAATTTTAATTAACAGGTGTACACCAAATTATTTTATGAAGAAACAATACCCTAATTGGGAAGCGGGTATGGGTGCCCGCCTCGGGGATTTATTGGATAACCAACACCTCTGCCACAGGTCACCCCAAGTGGTACGCAATGCCCACCTACTGCGTGGCAGGCCGGAGAGGGAGAGACTGGTTGATGGGGACTTAACTTAGACCTCTCCATTCAGACTCTCTCAATGCATCACCTTGTACCGCAGAGGGAGGGATGGATTCATGCGTCCGTCACTCCTGGACACGTTGACCTCCAGATTCCTACTCACCCCTCATATCTTTTTCCTTATTAGAACTTTCTCTCTCTTTTTTTTTACATTAGCTCCACATAGCAGGCCCTGAGGAAACTAATTTCAATCAGGCCTACGTCATCCTTAAGGGATGCTGTGTGGATGGGTTTTTTTAAGGAAAAGAAGGAGAGGAAGTTCTGCATTTGAACATTGCTTTCCTCATTATCTCAAAACATAGTATTTGGAGATGTTTGACTAATCAACTGGATGATTGACCTCTTAGTGCTTTGTTTCCAGTGCTACCCGGGGGCGGTACAGATCTTTTTGGGAATCATAGGTTTCAATTATTATAAAAATTTTGTACTAACTTTTTCCTAATATCTCCAATGCCCAAAATTCTTGCAAAATTGTAAGCAGGCCTCAGAGGATCTTTGATTTTGGGCAGTCTGGTCTGCTCGCAATCAAACACGTTTGCCATTAGGATGGCTTTCTTCACCTGGCTGTGGACCTCATCTGGTTGTGGGATCCGCGCCGCATCTTCAATTACTTCAGGAAGGGTGTCTTCGATGATCACAGTCTTGGTGAGGACTTGTGCTTGCTTTAATGCTTCTAGCAGGGCATTCTTTTCATTGTAAATGTGGCATTCAGTCTCCTTCCAGTCAGGGTGGGTATGGTCTCGGGGGGGAGGGGGGTCAACCATACCAACTGGTTTGTAACTGTTAACAAATATTAACAGGATGTTATGGGTCTATTTTTATAATAAAAAAAATAAGAAGAAAATTTGCTAGGAAGGCTAGCATAGAATTGAACCCGCAACACCTGCATGAGAACCCAATGGCAAACTTTTAGAATCGCTGGACATGCTCAATATGACTGTATCAAACAAGAAAAAAAAATGTCCCAACTAAAAAAACGCATGAAATATTGAAACTTTGATACACTGGAACTTAATGCAGCATTTTCCACCTCCCCCGACTTAAATAGTTGTATTTTATAATAATTAAGTTGAATCAAAGTGTTATTTCAAAAATATATTAGAATGAAGTGTGTCTAGCTATCCTAAAGGATTATAAAAATAATAATCATGTTATTTTAGTTTGTCCGAAAGAATTATAAAGAAAATTTAAGAATACTGTTTCATGGATAATATTAAAAATGATTGCAGCAGAATTTTAAACCGATTAATTCAATCAAATTAAGAATATTTTGCGATAAAAACTTACTTGATGGGAGAAAATTTCTCTTCAACAAATTTAACAGCATCAAGAACTTCAATTCCTGTAGATTTAATGTAATCAACTCCATGTTCTACTGGTACCCTTTTTCCCTGATAAACCCAATTCTTTTTAAACATAAATCCTATGTGCTGTTTGCATAATACTTTTGTCAGGCGCATCGTGAATCGGACAAAGCTCTGTTACACTTGTTTGTTTAAAATCTGCAGGTTTTCATTAGTATTAATCCCTTTGAATATTTAATATCACACAGCCTAACCTTAAAAAAAAACTTCCCGATTTGACGTTTGATCGAGAGTATACCAGTAAACAAAATAACATCTTTAAAAATTAGTGCCATCACCGGGGTAGCTTGTTACATGAAAATGGCTCGTCCAAAAAAGCCTGTCTGCCGGCTGCCCACAAAAATAATGACTGACACGAAAACACTGTTTCTTCAATGGTTTCTTCTGTCACTTTATAAAATCACAAAAAGTGTAAGATTACTTCAAACTTATGCCAACATTTCCTGCATAAAACGTTGTATTTTGAAATCCAAAATTTGGTTATTTTTATACTAGTAATTAATTTATTTCCCTCTTTCCCTGTTTTTATTTTATTTATAGCAAAAAAATGAAATTTTTTAATTGTCCAATCACATCATATAATCATATATATATATATATATATATATATATATATATATGTTATGGTTAAGGTTTTCACGGGTGTAAGATGTAGAACAATTTTCTCGGTTTACCCGCGTAACGTAGTCCTTAAAAGGACTTTTTAACTCCTGACGTTTCGGACAGATCACACTGTCCATCTTCAGAGGCCTTATGTCTTGAGTTTTTGTCTCAAACTGATAGCTTTCGCATATCTGTTCGGTCCAGAAGCTAAGACTTAAGTGAGTGCAAGTCACTTCTTATGTCTAGAACGAAGTACCCGGGTTGAAGGTGATTGATAGTGGAGGGGGTTGGGGGCGGGGCCGGCAGTAGATACCTGATTGGTTAAGCTAATTGGAGATACTACTGGTAATTTTGGAAATGCCATTTTTGGGGGATTTTCATCGATTATGACTTTCCAGGTGTTGGGAATTCTGACTGAGTCATTTCTAGCATTCATATTATTTTTATGTTTATAGATTTCTATCGCTTCGCGGTAAATTCTTTTTGGTTCATTGTAAATGCAAGCTATTGTTGTTGTATTATTAAAATCTATTTTATGACCTTCATTAAGGACGTGTTGAACTATGGATGAAGTTAAGCTAGTAGATGTCACTAATAAACGCTGTATGTACCAATGTTGTCATTATGTACCTGCTGACAAACTACATAAGTAGTTTAGCGGGTTTAAATGTTAAATTAAAAAAAATAAAAAAAAAACATAGAAAATAGTGGGTGGAAAATTTATCCCCCTATAGTAAATTTTTGGGACTCAAAAATCAGGATAAGTGGGCCTCTGAAATACCTATGTTGATGGCAGATTGATGAAAATTCATCAATTATTTATAATCATTGCATGTCGTCACGTTTTCGGGGATGTTAGGTACTATATAATAAATAATAATGATAATTTTTTATAAAAAAGGTTTCCACGCCCCTAACTGCAAAGTCAAGCGTGATGATTTATAACAAATGGTGACTGTGATTACCATTATGTTTATTATTTTTATGGTAGGGTTAAAGCATCGTTCTATCAAATCGATATTACTAATAAATTATGTTATATGTAGGTAAAGATACAGGATGGTGCCGGTAAAATGTGGAATTAAGAGTCTTACGTAATAAAACATAAATGATAATTTTCATAAGATTTGTTACAATATAAAATACATAACAGCGATTAAATTTGTGAGTGCGTGTATTATAATGAGCATATTTTAATAGCACTTGTTAATTTATTAAAATCCAATTAAAATCATTCTAGTGTTTTTATTATACATTAGGACTAGAAAAACAAAATATCGTACCTACCATAGACATACAAACGTCCGTGGTACCTACATACAACCACTTTCGTGTAAGAGTTAGTTCATAGGTTCGAGACCTGGAGTTGGTAAATTATTTATAATTTTTTTTTTGTTATTTATTTCACACTCTTACCTATCGTACCTATTTATTCACGGTGAAGAGAAACATCTATAGAAGCGTGTTGCTGGTGTCGGTACTTTTCGTTACTAACTTTTTCAAATACCACATATTTTTTCTTGATCAGATAATCAATTTTATTGGCTTGTCTGGGGCCTTGGTATTTTGTAAATTAGTGTAAATGAGTTTTTGAAGTGAAAATTTCTTTTAGCACTGTTGTGATTTTGAAACTCGATGAAACCAAAAAAGCCACACAAAAAATGATATAAGGGGGGTGAATGAGATTGTGTGTAGAGTGGATTTGATATGTGCGAAGATTGACTGACGAAGGACCTTGAATTTTTTGTGTTACTGTTTACTGCTTGGAATGAGGAAAAAACATATGCTGCATATAAAGGAAAGGACTCACCGAAACAGGATAAAGAACTTGTATGCTGGCAATTTTGTCTTCTTTCTCCCCGTCCAATTGGCACTGAAAACAGCAATAAGCGTGCGTTTCGTTTACACGGCGGACACGGCGGAATTACGTCAATGTTGCAGGTAGCGGGAGCACGGTGGCTATAGGTTATGTTGCGGCGCGGGCTGTTGATTGCAGACTGACGTGGTGAAGGTAGTTATAGGTGCGGATTTTGGGAACAAGGTAGGACAGGATTTGCAACAATATTAATACCAATCCCAAGCAGTAACAGTATGTATGTGTGCTATGTAGGTGTGTGTATGTGTGGGTATATGTATTGGCGTAACCATGCCCCCCCGCCTGGAAGGGGATGAAAGAATCCACTTCCATAAACCAAAAGAGTGCCAATACGTTTCAATGCGCAAACAAAATTATAATGACACGCGGTAGAATGTAATAAATTATGTAAAAGTTACGAAAATATTATGTAAGTTATATAAATGCTTTACCAAATGGTCAAAATGACTGATATAGCAAGGAAATAAAATGAATAAAAAACATTGAAACGAAAAATATGACTTGAAAGGATTCAATAAATAATACTGAACCTGCGGTAGATAAAACTAGTAGGGTTTGGTACCTATTTAACAATGAAACTAATCTAATTGATTTTTAAAAATTAAAGTATTATGAACTAACTTCTAAGATGTCGTTAAATCTATTGTGACGGTAAGGGACAGAGTTTAACGACTGCCCTGCGGTATGTTCCGGAGTTAGTTTTAACTTCCGCAACCCGGATCACCCCATCTGCCCCGGGGTAGACATTGACTATTACCCCAATAGGCCATTGAAGGGGCGCGATGTTGTCACTCTTAATCATTACTACCGTGCCTGTCTTTACCGAATTAGCATTTGTATTCCATTTCTGGCGAGCTTGCAAAGTATTTAAATACTCAATTCGCCATCGGTTCCAGAACGTCTGAACAAGACGATCCACGAGATGTTTGCGTTGTATCAAGTTGACTGGCTCGTCTGACAAATCAGCAGCGGGTAAAGATTTTAAGGGAGTGAGCGTTAAAAAATGCGCGGGGGTTAGCGGCAATGGAGCCGAAACATCGTTAACGCTAAGTACAGATAGCGGGCGTGAATTTAGAATTGCTTCAATCTGAGAAAGCACTGTTTGCATCTCTTCATAAGTCAGTAGAGAGGTGCCTACTATTTTATTTAAATAACCTTTCAGGCATTTAATGTTACTTTCCCAGATCCCACCAAAGTGAGGAGCTTGCGGTGGATTCATCTTCCATTCGATTCGATTCTCCAACAGATTGTCTGAGAATTCCTTTTTGTAATTGGGTGACTCTATAAGTGCAAATAAAGACCTTAAATGGGATTTGGCTCCCACAAAGTTCGTCCCATTGTCGGAGTACATTATACTCACAGGACCTCGACGAGAAAGGAAACGCTTGAAAGCGTTGAGGAAGACTTCGGTGGAAAGATCCGAAGCGAGTTCAATATGAACTGCTCGGGTCACCAAGCAAATAAATAAGCAAATGTATGCCTTTTGACTTCGCACCCCCCGACGTCTATAAGGGATTATTTGAAGCGGGCCAGCGTAGTCAACCCCCGTGTGAAGAAAAGCCTTAGCTTCGCGGACGCGGCATGCGGGTAAATCTCCCATTAATGGGAATTGTGGTTTAGGATTGACTTTGAAGCACGTATTGCACTGATGCACACGTTTCCGAACCAAATTGCGCGAAGAAAGTATCCAAAATCTTTGTCTTAGCAGCGACATCAGTAACGTAGGACCCGTATGTAGGTTCTTAATATGATAGTAGTCTATTATTAAATTGACTACATTATCACGAGCGGGTAATAGAATGGGATGACGACTGTCAAATTCTGTTTCAGCATTACTCAATCTGCCTCCTACCCTTAGAATTCCGTCATGAAGAAACGGATTCAATTTTGCAATCGCTCGCCGAACCTTCTTCCCATCTTTGACTGCCTTTATATCTTCGGAGAAATGTTCTTGCTGTATAGAATTTATAACAGCGATTTCTGCAACTAAGATATGGCTTAATTCGAATGCTCGTGGTAATTTCTTAATGAAACGAAAAACATAAATTACTATTCGAATTAATTTCGGCCATGAACTAACACGAGAAGCTAGTGCACACAATAACGGTGGAGCAATTGTTTTGGGGCGGTTATTGTCTTGAACGGACATCAAAATTTTTGTTTTTAATTCGGGTGGATCAGATATCGATTTCGTATCAAAACGTTGTAAAGGCCAATCACTTTTAGGTAATTGGGCAAATACGGGACCGTTAAACCATAACGGATGGTCTATTAGCTGAGCGGGAGTAAGACCCCGCGATAAGCAGTCGGCGGGATTGTCTTGACCTCTTATATAATGGAAGCATTCAGCCCCAAGATGGTTTTGTATTTGTGAGACACGGTTGGCAACGAAGGTCTGCCATTTTGCAGGCGGTGAATTTATCCAAGCTAGTGCAACCGTGCTGTCGCAAAAAGCTAAAGTCGTATGAGCTTTTGAATTTGATGTGTAGGTATTACTGACCGTATGCATTAATCGTGCAAGTACTAGCGCTCCACATAGTTCTAATCGCGCAAGTGAAATCGTCTTAGCCGGAGCGACCTTGGATTTAGCGCATAATAAATTAATTGTGGTTTTATCGGTATTCGGACAGTAAACATGTAAGTAAATAACACCTCCATATGCGCGTTCGCTTGCGTCTGAAAACCCGATAAGCGTTAATACACATTGGGGTTCGATTCCTAAAAAACGAGGAATTTTAATAGATTGCAGTAATGGCAATTCCTTTTTAAACTGTCGCCAAAGTGTGACAACTGTTTCAGGAGGAGTATCGTCCCAATTCAGGTTATACTCCCATAGAGATTTAATTATCAGCTTAGCCAATAATACAACTGGTGCGGCGAAACCCATCAAATCCCAAAGACGAGCAATCGTCGAGAGAATATTTCGTTTAGTACACGTTCTTTCGTCGGTGTGTACGACAAATACAAAATGATCAGAAGCGGGTATCCAATGAAGCCCTAGTATTTTTAGGTTTTCATCGGGATTAAATTCCACATGTTCCTTAACACGACGAGCTGTAGGAATCGTGGATAAAAACTTTGGAGAATTAGAAGAGAATTTTACAAGGTCGAATCCTCCGGCAGCGAATAACTGAATTAATTCCGTCGACAACTCGGTAGCTTCCTCGACTGATGAGCAACTGGTGACGAAATCATCCATGTAGAATGAGCCATTTTCCACCAAGTTTGCCGCGAGTGGGAAACGAGGTTTTTCATGCGTTGCGAGTTGACGCAGTGAACGCATAGCCAAAAATGGGCTACAAGACATGCCGAAAGTGACGCGATTAAATTCGAACAATTGTAAAGGGTCACTATTGTTAAATCTATACAGCATGCGCTGATAACGACGGCATTCTTCTTGCACTACGATTTGTAGGTACATTTGTTTTATGTCAGCGGTTATAGCTATTGCGAACAATCTGAAATTGAGGATAATGCGAAACAAATCACCTTGTAAATTCTTTCCGGTATGTAGGATGTCATTAAGCGAATAACCCGAATCGGATTTCATACTCGCATCTAGCACCATGCGAATTTTAGTAGTAAGTTTATCTTCACGAACAGGAACACTGACCTTGAAACGAGAATCGACATCCTAGAAAACCAAATGGAACAAATTGACAGGAAGCATAAGTCAAAAAATGTAGAAATTAGGGGGATCCCCGAAATTAATGGGGAAAACTTAAATAACTATATTTTTAACATTAAAAAAATAACCAACTCCAATAACGAATCCAACAACATCGATGCAGCTTACCGTATCAACCAAAAGTCCAAAAAAGATCAACGCAGGCCAATAGTAGTGAAATTCAAAACCACCATCGACCGTGATGATTTCCTGAGAGACATTAAAAACTACAACAAGCAAGCCCCAAATCGTGAAGACAAACTAAACACCACCATCATCGGAATGGCAGGACCAAATTCCCAAATTTACATCTCGGAACACCTGACCTTTCGCGCAAAGCATCTATGGTTTCTCGCGAGAAAAGCTACACGTGAAAACTGGTTTAAGTTCGCCTGGACAAAGGGAGGAAATATATATGTCCGCAAAGATAACGGGACACCTGCTATTATTATTAACGATACAAACAAAAACATTTTGTCGCCCTCAATCAATAACAAATAAACAAAGCTCTTTTAGATATACTCGTATAACTTACTCTCATATGTTTATACTTTTTCACACAAATCTATATGTAAAACACAGAATCGAGGAGTATATGTTGTGTCTTAACATGCTCATGCCTTATATCCTTTATATGCTTTTGTTATGTATTCGCAGCAAATATATATATTCTGTGTATACTTACGATTATATTATATATACTTTATATGCCTATGTTAAATATTCGCAACAATCAAAGCCTTATATTGCTTGTATACTTAATATGCTTATGTTTTCGTTTCATATTCTCTATATGCTTAAGTTTTATAATCTTTATAAGCTCATGTTTTACTTTCTTAATATGATTATACTTTTTATTCTTTATATGCCTAGGTCTTATATTCGCGAGAACTATATGTATACTTTATATACCTATTCTTATGCTGTATTTACTTTATATGCTTATGTGAAATATTCGCAGCAACCAAACCCCAATATCACTTGCATACCTTATATGCTAATGCTTCTGTTTAACATTCTTTATAAGCTTATGTTTTATATCCTTTATATGATAATGTCTTATATTAGCTACATGCCTAAATTCTACATACTTTTTATGTTTATGTTATATATTATTAATACACTTATGCTTTATATTCCCAACAACTCTTTTATAAGACACACGTTTTCAAAGTCCGATGAATAATATAATTACGGATGAACTAGATAGCACTTATAATATTGCAGAAAAAGTATGTAATAATGTCGACGAATGTAACCTTCTGTTCAAAAAAAAGACAAACTCATTAGTCATTATGCACTTAAATATAAGAAGTATTTACAAAAACATAAATGAATTATTATGTACTCTTAGTCTCTTAAAAACTGAACTCGACTGTATCGTTTTGACTGAAGCCCACCTTAATACAGTAAATATAGATAATATACCACAATTACCAAACTTTACATGTATTCCCACGAAAACACACATTAACAAGAATAGTGGCCTAGTTATTTACGTTAACCAAAAACATCAAGATATATCTTATAAAGAAATAAACATGACTCTCACGAACTGCATAGCATTACAATTAAAAGTAAATAATCAGATTTATCAAGTTATTGCTGTATACCGAACCCACGGTTCAAAAACTCAACAATTTATAGAAAACCTCAAAGATGTACTTAACAAAAACAAATGTCAAAATACTATAGTGACGGGTGACTTCAATATAAATATAGGTCTTAATTCAAACAGCGTCGAAAAAAATGATCTACTTAATACGATGGCTGAACTGAACTTCATTTCATGTATAAACGATTACACTAGAGTTGTGCCCCGACAAAACCCATCATGTATTGATCACATTTGGACTAAGGCTGACACAACTACACAATTAACACCTATCATTTGGAAAACAAACATTACCGATCACTACACGTGTTTCTTAATTCTTGATTTTAAAAAAAAAATGGCTTTTTCCAAAACCGCATTACAACAGTATAACATAAAAACCTTAAACATACAACTTCTTGAACAAAAATTGAAATTGGAAAAATGGGAAGAGACATTAAACACTGAAGATGCCGAAAAATCTTCAATTTTATTCGAAAAAACACTTCGCGAACACATAATTAACGCAACTAAACATAAAAACGTCAAACTAAAATCAAAACATAGAAAAATTAAGCCCTGGATTACCCATGGAATAGTTACCTCAATTAGGAACAAAGAAAAACTATTTTATCAAACCCGAAAACAACCTAATGACTTAACTTTATTACAATCATATAAAAAATACAGAAACAATCTTACAAATTTGATTAAAACAACAAAAGAAAATTACTTCAAGGTAAAAATTGAAGATAGTGGTAAAGATAACAAAAAAGTCTGGGCTACAATTAATAACATTATTGGCAACGGTAATAAAAATAAACAAATAAATAAAATAACTTATGACAACGAAACAATGGACTCAATAAAAGAACCAACTAAAATTGCAAACATTTTCAATAACTACTTCGCTAAAGTCGGAGAGAATCTAGCCAAAAAAATCGACTCTTTCCAATCTAAAAATACTTCCAATACATCCACACAAACTTGCCAAAATATTTTCGAAAAGTTTGAAAAATGCACCCAAATAGAAATAGAAAAAAATATAATGAACCTACGAGTTTCCGCGAGCCCTGGTTTTGATAATATCACAGTAAATGTATTAAAACAAATGAGACAATTAATATCAAAACCAATTGCACATATCATTAATAATAGCATACAACAAGGAATTTACCCAAAAATATATAAAAATACAATAATAACCCCAATTTTCAAATCAGGAAATACATCTGACATCTCAAACTACCGTCCCATATCTATTATATCTAACGTAGCAAAAATATTTGAAAAAGTCGTAAAGTCACAAATAACTAAACATATCACTTCAAATAAAATTATCAATGATAACCAATTCGGCTTCAGAGAAAATTTAGGTACGCAAGATGCAATTGCAAAAATAACCTCTATAATCTATAAAGCTCTCGACTCGGGAAATAAATGTTTAAGTATATTCATCGATCTAAGGAAAGCATTTGACAGTATAAGCCACAGGAAGCTAATCGAAAAATTAGAAAAAATTGGAATCCAAGGAACAGTTAAAGAATGGTTTAAAAGTTATCTTCATAAAAGACACCAACACGTAAAAATTAACAATATATTGAGTGAACCCACCTATTCCGAATTCGGAATTCCTCAAGGGACAGTTCTAGGTCCAATATTGTTTATCATTTACGTGAATGAAATGCTTACAGTACCAAAAATGGGAAAAATCATATCTTTCGCCGATGACACAGTTTTAATCATAGAAAAAAAAACTTGGGAAGAAGCCTATCAAACTGCGAATGTAGAAATAAACAACCTCAAACAATGGTTGGATGACAACTACCTTTCCTTAAACTCTGACAAAACTTATTTCATGACTTTTACATTATCAGACAAATTCCATCCAACAATAAATTCCAATATTACTATTCATAACTCTTGTAATAATTATACGGACAACTGCAATTCACCTAAATGCTCTAAAATCTCAAAAAAAAGTAATATTAAATATTTAGGCATAATTATAGATCAACATGTTAAATGGACAGAACATATTGCACAAACTGTAAACAGAATACGTAAACTTTATTACGTATTCCTCAAACTAAGAAATATTCTACAAAAATCTATGCTACTAAAGGTTTACTATGCATTAGCCCAATCAGTTCTACAATACGGAATAATAGGCTGGGGAGGAGCGTATAAAACCAACTTAACCCCACTTGAAATAGTACATAGAAGACTCATCAAAATTATTCTAAAGAAACAAATAGATTATTCAACCCAAAAATTATTCGATGAATTCAAAGTGTTACCACTTAATAAAATTTACCAAAAAAATGCATTACTTCAAATCCACAAAGATAAACTAACAATAAAGTCATTTAGCACCAGGCCGAGAACCTTAGGACAAATAATAATCCCTAAACTTAATACAACAACAGCCCAACATCATTACACATACTCAGCCATAAAATGCTTTAACGAACTCCCAAAAGGAATACAATCCGAAAGGAATTATGAAATTTTTAAACAAAAAGTTAAAAGACATTTTACTTTTTATTAGATTTAGGTATGTGTTACGATGTGCCAACTTATATTTCCATTCTGATCAAAAAAATGTCAACTTATATTTTTTCTATGTATGAAAATTCACATTATGTTTATGTACAAAAAAAAATGCCAACTTATATTTTCATTGTAAAATTTTTTTTCCATTTTGCACAAAAAAAAAATAATAATAATTTCAAAATTATTATTCAACTTATTATCCATTGTATATATTTAAAAAAAAGTAGTTCTACATACATCCAAATTGTAACAACTGTCAAGTATGTATAGTACTGTCAATCTGATAGTGCTCCCTCTCTAAACACGAGAATTTCTCAATTAGGGAGGTATTGTTACCACCAATATTATATATTATATGTATTTTGTTTAATTGTATATTATATGTATTGGTTAATAAAAAAAAAATAAAAAAAAAACTACAATATGATGCGGTATAACGTAATGAGGTAAGTCAGAATTGTCGACCGGCGAAATGTACCCTTTCTGTAGGTATTCGCGTAATATTTTGTCATATTCTAACTTTATTGCGGGTTGAGATATCAAGCGGCGTTCGAGAGATCGAAACCTGCGTTCGGCGGCGGGTAACGATTCACCGAGAACAGAGGGACTGTTTCGAAACGGCAACGCGACGATATAACGACCTGCCGTGTCACGAGAGGTAGTGAGTTTAAAAATGTCCTCACACTCTTGTTCATCAGGCGTTAAAAACTTCTCATCTGGAATGTCTTCCAATTCGAAGAAGCGCGACAGGCAAAAATCATTATTTTGCGTGAACGTACAAAATGATTGCGTGGCGTTTATACTTGGGTTTTCAATCATCGTTGGGGCAGTACCCAAGATGAGATATCCCAAAGTGGTTTCAATAGCAAATGGCTGGCCGAGAGAACCTGATATTTTGTTTGCCTTTAGAATGCGAGCAAATATGTCACATCCTAAGATAATATCAATCTCACCGGGCGTACAGAATGTTGTGTCTGCTAAGGGCAAATTGTCAAGATACGACAAAGAGGAACGGTTAATGTTAACAGTAGGCAACTCACTGGTTATAGTTTCTACTACATATGGTTTAATCGTATACGACTGAGTGATGTCATAGCGGGAATGTAACTTTAAGCAAGTTACGCCATTTGTCACATTTCTTACGTCACCTATTCCCGTGACGTAAGTACTTGGAGATGACCGCACC
This sequence comes from Limnephilus lunatus, assembly GCA_917563855.2. Lineage (NCBI taxonomy): Eukaryota > Metazoa > Arthropoda > Insecta > Trichoptera > Limnephilidae > Limnephilus > Limnephilus lunatus. Next base: position 8,829,924 of record OU830602.1, on the reverse strand, counting down.
GTAAGATTCAAGCGTGAACAGCATTTGCGCGTAATTATGTCCCTTTGGGAGCCGCTATCTATTAGAGCCCGTAACGTCTGTACCTGGCCCTTAGCGTCTCTGGTAGTGCAAACAGCCGTTCCTAAGAGTAACTAACCTACCTCGTTAACTAACTCCTACTGTGTTCCTACCTCGTTAACTAACTCACGCTGTGTTTGTCACAAAATTGATTATGCGCAAAATATTAAATATCTCGGTTTAACTGTTGACAATAACTTAAAATGGGATCTCCAAATTAACCTAATTACAAAAAAAATACGGAAACTCTCTTACATCTTCAAAACAATTCGAAATATTATGTCACTACCTCAGCTAAAAAATATATATTATGCACTCTGTCAAAGTATTCTAATGTATGGTATTTCAGTATGGGGAGCAGCAGCAGAGACTCACCTCAAATCACTTAAAATTAATCATAAAACAATAATCAGAATTATGTTTAGAAAGCCTTATCAACATCCGACAGAACAGCTAATGATCAACAATAACCTATTAGACATAAATAAACTATACATAAAGAAGATCATCTACAAAAACTGCATAAAAATATCACCACACTTCATAACTCACTCGCAAAACACAAGAGCAAACACACACAATCAATTACAAGTACCACATATCAAATCAAATTTTGCAAAAAAACATGAATCTTACTTGGCACCATATATATTCAATAAGTTTGTAGCCCAAACAAAGACCTACGTCGCATCTAATAATTTGAATTGGGTTTTCAAAAGATTTTTAAACTGGTTGAATGTCAAAGAAAGAAGAGAGATAAGTAATATTCTTAATATCTAATATTATATATTTTCTTTTATTCTACTCTGTTTTTAAACTCTGATATCCTCTTATTTTATTATTATTATTTTTACTATAATATATATATTTCTTTTTTTATTTTATTTTTACCACTTACTTGTTTTTATGTAATTAAAAATTGTTAGTTACCAGCCTCAGAACAGACTCTGTCTAGTGAGGAGGGTAAGGAAAAAAAACTGATGTACATAACTAATTATAAATAAATAAACGCCCGGGTTGCCGGCACTGAAATTATTAAATTACTGAAATTATTAAGAGTGCAGTAGTATTTGCACTAGGGCATGAATTTGTTACACATAGCGAAACCGGATTCAAAGAATTTAAGTTATCATTATCGGCATCTGCTTGTAACGCGGGAGATGGTATTGGGTCTGTTTGTGACTTTCGCCCATCAGTTTGTTTGAAATGCAATAAACTATGATGGTTGAGCGCGCATGTTTTGCATGTACTCTTTGATTTACAAGCTTTTGTGATGTGCCTAGTACTGAGGCAGTTCACACAAACTCGAATATTCGATGACTTAATAAAGTTAAATCGATCGCGTGGTTCTAGACTTGTGAATTTAGAACATTGGTATAAAGGGTGCGATCCCTTTTGACAACAAAAACAAATTTCGATGGAGTGATTATCGATTTTTTCGACATTAATAAATGCCTTTGCGGAATTAGTTTTTTGCGGTTTAGCGGTATAATTAATGTTTGAGCCAACGCGGCTCGAGGTCGGTTGCGTGAATTGCGCGCGGTTGAGAATTCGTTGCTGTTGTCTTACAAAGTCGATTAGTTCCGCGCTGGAAGGTAAATTTTCATTATTTTTAATAGAAGATTCGAAAGCCTTTACAGTCTCTATGTCAAGCCGTTTAAGACCCAGTTGTAGCAATATGAATTCTGCGAGGTCTTTTATTTTTAATTGCTTCAGCGCGGCGATGTTAGCGGAGTATGCATCTGCGAAATTCTCTAAAGAAGCGGGCGTGGCCGAGTTAACTGGAGGCAATTTCAGCAATCGGTCAAAGTATGATTCAGCAAGAACGCGTTGATCATTATACTTAGTACACAATGCGTCCCAAATAACTTGATAATTTGTACCAGTAGGCGTAATAGTTTTGCAAATATTTAATGCTTTTCCGGTTAATTTAGACATCAGATACTGCATCTTTTCAGCATTATCCAGAGAATCATTCAAATGTATAACCGAATTATATGTTTCATAGAAAAGAGGCCAATTATCTAATTTTCCGTCAAAGCACGCTATTTCCAAAGGCGGTAACTTAATTTGACGGCGAGGTTTCGCAACTGGATTGGACAGCATATTTGCTTCGGTATATTTAATAACCCCGAAGAGTTCTTCAAATGCATTTAATTGAGAGTATTCAGCAATTGCTTCCGGATTCAATTCCAGTTCGCAATCCACTTTTTCATCTAAAATTGTTATAAATTCAGAACGAATTTTTTCAACAGTAGTTGCGCCTGACAAAAAAGATTGGCGATTGCTAATGCTTTCCGAAGCTTTCCTTATCTTGTCATACACCGACTGTAAGCTTGCAAAGCTAGCTGATAGTTTAGCATTTAAACGTTTGAGACGTCTTTCGTCCCGAGACGACCCGGATGACGCGCTTGTAGCCATTTTATTTATTCCGGTTATATTTTACAAAATATGAGACGATAAACAACTAAAACTGCGGTTAAAATAATGTGTCTGTATTATTTATGCGGAATTAATTAATTAATATTTAATAAATATTTAATTACTTCACAGTGATAACCGCGCGGGGTTAAATTGACTGGTGAGCTGTGAAAGGTTAACAGATGCGCCGTGCACTACGTCGGTAAATCATTAACAAATTATACATATTACGATCGTATTATTCTATTTGTAATGTAATCCAATAATATAAACAATACGAATATTAGGAAATAATCGTATTATTTATAAGGTAGGTAATGCGATTTGATTAGCAAGATATAATTACATGAGTTATCAGAAATAAATATCAAAGCAGTGTCTTGTATCTATTTATTCTAATAGCGGGTAAATATGTTATTTCCAACCATAATACGATAGGTATAAAGAAACAAAATTACTCATGTAGGTATATCAAACTGCGGGAATGCGGGTAATTATTTATATGCGGTATTGTAAAAACGTATTCACACTCTGCTGGATTATTATCTACTAATATTATGGTTCAAAAATGTCCGGCTCGTTTGGATCAAGATGAATGAGATTGTGTGTAGAGTGGATTTGATATGTGCGAAGATTGACTGACGAAGGACCTTGAATTTTTTGTGTTACTGTTTACTGCTTGGAATGAGGAAAAAACATATGCTGCATATAAAGGAAAGGACTCACCGAAACAGGATAAAGAACTTGTATGCTGGCAATTTTGTCTTCTTTCTCCCCGTCCAATTGGCACTGAAAACAGCAATAAGCGTGCGTTTCGTTTACACGGCGGACACGGCGGAATTACGTCAATGTTGCAGGTAGCGGGAGCACGGTGGCTATAGGTTATGTTGCGGCGCGGGCTGTTGATTGCAGACTGACGTGGTGAAGGTAGTTATAGGTGCGGATTTTGGGAACAAGGTAGGACAGGATTTGCAACAATATTAATACCAATCCCAAGCAGTAACAGTATGTATGTGTGCTATGTAGGTGTGTGTATGTGTGGGTATATGTATTGGCGTAACCAGGGGGTAGACCACGGAAGGCCACTCCAACAAATAAACAGTTATTTTTCCTTTATTTACTGGATAAATGAAACAAAAAAATTATAAAGTAACACTTTGTTTTATTATGTAAAACATTTTTGAAGTGAAAACTTCTTTAGCACCGTTGTGATTTGAAACTCGATGAAACTAAAAATAGCGACACTAAAAATAGACAAACACGTACATCTATAGGATTTAGCCTGCGAGTAAATGAGACAGATTAATCGGTTTTTTTTTTTAGAAATTTAATTAAATTTAAATTTGATATGTTATTATCGAGTTCTGCAAGTATTTAAGAATGTATTTTAGTTACAACTATTTCGACTTGCAAGGTCATTTTCAAACTGTGGTGAAGCCACGTACGGACGACTTATTTATAACATCGTCAGTACGTGGCTTCACCAGTTTGAAAATGACCTTACAAGTCGAAACAGCTGTAACTAAAATACATTCTTAAATACTTGCAGAACTCGATAATAACATATCAAATTTAAATTTAATTAAATTTCTAAAAATTAAAATGGAGTTCTACGAATTAAACACAAAAACAATTAAAAGATTAATCGGTCTCCTCTTTGTGCTTCGTAGCCTCCCCTTTACTCTTGTCTACTTTAGTTATCTGAATGTTTCACTTCTACCGTGTTTCAAATAAATCTACAATATTTTTTAATATTGTAGAGTTAATGATTATTTATCAAATTTAAATTTAATTAATTACTCTTACAAAACGGCCTTGCAAGGAACAAGGCTCCATATATAAATCAGTCGTTTAACTTAAAACTAACGTTGTGATAATCTAAATATCTGCTTATACTTAAACTGCATAAAAAGGTCATTTTTCAACGGAAACACATTATGGAAACGCGACGCGACGCAACGTGTCGACACCCGATATGCACCGTTCACATTACCAACACGCGACGCCACGACATACTACTATACTAGCAATATCTGAATACAGTTAGCTAATAGCAGTGGAAGTGTATGGTTATGTACTATGGATTTAATAAATAACGAGTCAGATGAAAGACTTTGAAGAAGATTTGATGCAAATTTTGGGTACATACATATATGATACTTAAACGACTCAAGAAAAAGAGAATAACTAGGCGTTACTGGGTACATGAAATAAATTAAAAGAGAAGTATGTATGGTGAATATCATACTCTGTATCGAGACTTACTTCAAGATACTGAAAGATTTCATATGTATTTTCGGGTTACTAAAACACAATTTAAAGAAATACACGAATTTATTCAAAGTGACATAGACACGAAAGACATGACATTTGCTCGGCAATTTCTTCCCATGCATTATTTCTCACAATATTTTTTAATTAATTTTTTTTTTTATTTAGAAAAAAGTAAATATTTACAATATCAATCAGACATCACTTTTTTTTGTTACCCAATTAGCAGAGAAATATTCTCGGGTCTAACTGGGGAGCTAGTCGATGTAATTATATATATAGATAATAATATGTATACTTACAAAAATGGAAATTAATATTTTCAAAAATACTGCAAAATATTACAAAATATTGTACAGTAAGATAATTACACATAATTATGATCCCTGTATATAGGCTAAACTCATGTCATATAGAACAGGATATCGTTTTACCAACTCAATTAATTATTCGTCGGTCATTCCGCTAAATAAATGCAAAAAATTACATTTAATTGGCATAAAATCCGTATATGCTCTGTGACAGTTCTCGTCGTTCTCGAACGACTGACGCGTGGCGTCGGGTGTTGTCTAGAAACATACCGCGCGCGCCACGTCGGATGGCGTGTTTACCCCTACCACGGGCAACACACCGACCTAGTTAGTATTTACCAATTCGGTTGAGGTATCGTTTAAATCGAAATAAATCATATTATATCTTATTATATTGTATTATACCTTACCCTTTCAATCAAAAAAAGATCAAACCCGTAACCCGTAAACCGGACCTCGAATGCACTAGTTTGGTAAATCCAGAAACTTCAACTGACAGTTCGGGTTACGGACCTTACGGACTACCAAAATTTTGTCAAAATGCAAGGACTTTGTGAGGCGTCGCCGTAACCGAAACGGGCCGGTTTGTAGGTTTAGCGTTTCCGTTTACGAATTGGATAGACTCTACCAATCTGTCAAAATACGGGTATGTGACGTAGTTAAACCCGTAACTTTCATTAAACGGAGGTTTAACAAAATTAGTGACTAGGCCTTCGGGGCCTACTCTCTATCTTCCACAACGTCCGTACGGCAGGTTTAGCTACGTCACAAACGCGAATTAACCATCCTCCTATCGTGCTAAAAACTTCTTCTCGCTCCGGTGCCGTACACTCATTAAATATTTCTATGTTGTAATTGTTTAATCCAATACATAAATGTATTGCGGAAGAATACCTAAAGTATGAACTCTATTTTTAGTATATTTACAGAGATATTTCAGTAATTATAGACCGTGTCCGCTTAGTTGACAGCGCCCGCTAGTGAAGGTTAAACCACAAACTTGCTGGTTTGTGAAACCGAAAGATAGAGAGTAGACCCCGGCTCGTCTGGATCGGATGGCGTGTGCATGCATGGCGTCGCGTCGGATGTTCATAGTGTGATTCTGGTCTATAGAAAACAATACATTTGATTCGACTCACCACGCATCGGGTTTCATCGGGTCGCGTCGCGTTTTAATAATGTGTTTCCATCTTAATTGGCGCCAGCGATTCGCCACCGCCTCTGTGTCCTTGAGTTCGATGGGTATTAGTGTGTAGAAGGAATTTGTCATCGCATGGCAATAACTACGACTTATTAATAATTGGCCTTACAAAGAGCATGGTCTTCCATGGTCCACCCACCTTACATACATATATATAGGATTTAGCCCGAGGTAGTAGCCTCCCCCACTCATTCCTACTATATTTTTCTGAATGTTTCCCCCTGCCGCGTGTGAACTGCACACTTGTATTATTATCATATTTATGTTTTTATACTTTACTTCACTATTTCATCATTACTCATTCGTGCACTTCGATCCTCCCATTCAATCACCGTTCCATCTACCATTACCATCCATATTATCAATAATGACTTTTTTTCAGATAGCATTATATCAATATACATATAACTTAATATAATATATTGTATTTAATATGGATTTATTTTTTAATTTCACGCCCAGCTGGGGGCCTAGTCTCTATCTTTTATTAACCTCAGTTAGCGCGTTAATTACGTCACAAACACGTATTTTGAGAGCTACGCTAATTAGCTTAGCTGTCAAAATACGTGTTTGTGACGTAATTAACGCGCTAACGGAGGTTAATATGTTTATTATTTGTTTAACACAAAGAACATCTACATGAGGATAACATCACAAAAACAAAATACCCATAATTAAAGATGGAGAAATAGTAGATTGGGAATAGTGCAATACATAAACGAAGCAGAGCTAGGCAGTTTGTAATAGGATTTGTGGTTCTGCTTTCTGATACAAATTCTTCCGAGACCTTTTAACATCTAGTTATTGATACGTTAAATATGTCAATAACATCATTGTTATAGGTAACGCAACGAAAGATGAGCACAATAAAAATGCTTAGAATTGATGTATTGGTCTATCTGTGTGAACGTCAAGCGACGCCCACTAATAGATAAGGTTCTCTGTCTTGCTTACGCTCACTTATTGTAACTAGTTAGAAGAGAGGCAAGTTTTAACGACACCTTACGGACTGCACTAATGGGGTGTCCTATTCATTCAGTTCGTAATTTGATTTAAACATACGTGCACCTACATATCGCAAGTGAAATAATTATTAATGTTTAAATTTGATATAATAAATAGTTTTCATTATTTTTAATTCGAATCTTTATTAGTAGATTTACAGAGTGTTTTTAAAGTGTGCAAGTGTAATATTTATTACGACATGGAGTCCTGTTTCAAAACGGGACGTGGCAAATCACTGAATGGACAAAGTCGTGAAATTTTATTCCGCGTGTTTAATTATTTTATGCATAATACAAAAAAAACGGTGGCCAATTTTTAAGCATGAATGACTTATATGATTTGAAGTCTGAGGCAACTGGAGTATCGCAGACTAGTATTCGACGTATCGTAACTGGAGTGGCAAAGGAAGCAGAAACACAACCGTCGTCATCGTCAACTCAACGACCAACATTCAGCACACGGAAGAAACGACGCAGACTATCAACCAAATCAGATGTAGATGATTTCGATGAGAAGTTATTAGAAGATGTGTCTATGATTTTAATTTAGTTTTCATTCAAGTCTTTGCCAACGATGAAAAAGATTCATAGAGTTCTGAAAGGAGACATCGACTATGTAGGATGTATAACTACGTTAAGGAAAGTTGTTCACAATTTGGGTTTTCGATGGAGAAAGACGGAAACAAACCGAAAGTTGCTTATTGAAAAAAATGATATCCGACTTAAACGTACCACATATCTCACTGAATTAGAAGAATACAGGAATGACGGACGTCCAATTGTGTATTCTGATGAGACATACATTCACAGTACACCGAAAAACAATTAAGTACCTATATATTTCGATTGCCGTAATTTCCGTGAATTAGGGTCATTACCAATGGAAGTTTGTTATTTACAGTATTCTTAAATAAATGGCTAAGAATTATTAGCAATACCATTGTCTTTTTTTTATGAATACCTACCCATTTGAATTCAATCCTGAAAATTATCACATAAAAATGATTATCTTCAGTATTTCAATACAGATGTTGTAAAACAAAATTAGTTTTATATGACCGACTTTAAAACGCTTTGACTTCGAATTCTCAATTGTGAAATAATCATTAATTGTTTTTTTTAAAGCCTAAAACGAAACACGCTGTATGAAAGTTTTGCATCTGTGTGAATACTGTGATGAAGTCAACTTAACTTGCGAGACCTATACCCGGCTCAGGGGGTCTAGTCCCCATCTTTTACGTTTTACTAACAGCCTGTTAGCTTAACTTGGTGGTTTGAGCAAATTTGTCGCAACTGGCTAAAAATGGAAGTCAGTAACTTTTCTGTTTCTTTTCTGTCGGTCGCGACGATAAAATAAACTAAACCTTAACAGAAAAGTTTCTGACTACCATTTTTAGCCAGTTGCGACAACTTTGCTTAAACCACCAAGTTAAGCTAACAGGCTGTTAGTAAAACGTAAAAGAAAGGGACTAGGCCCATATACTATTGATGCGTATATATAAACGCCCGGGTTACCGGCATTAAATTATTATTATATGTAATTATAATTATTAAAAGATTTAACCCGGACATAAAATCTGGAGCACCGTAGTATAATGTGGGTGGTTTGGTATATTTATGAGTATAATCATTACTCAAATTCTATGTATGCAAAATGGGAGTAGGTATGCAATTGTGATTCCTTGTCGGAGTGTCACAATATGGGTGGTTTGATATATTTATGGTCACAATATAACGGTAGATGCTGCCTCGATGTTGGTTTGCGAGGTATAGGGAAAGAAATCAAGTATAGGAGTTCAGGGTTGTCAATTATTGAATTTATGATTTTATATAAACGAGTTAAGTCATTAACATTCTACGTTCGGATAATTTTAATAAATTAAGTTGACACAGTAGATAATCATAATTGGCACATTCCCTTGTAATACCTATACCTACTTTCTATCGTGAGTGAATAAATAGCATAAATTGGTGACCACACTGTTGAGTTGTACTCAATTTGTCTTCTAACTGTACAATAAAGTTACATTTAAAAAAAAAAATTTGATCTTGGGTAGCTAAGTATATTGTTCCAACGTCCCCAACGTTTTATAATTCAGTGTGATCCATTTTTTAGCATTGCGTTCAAAATTAATTTGGTTACATCAACCCACCTACCTGTAGATATATATATACATATCAAGATGATTATCTTTAAAATATATTATGTATACGAAATTCTAATAAAATAGCGTATTAAAAAATCTCGCTCCGCCTGCCTAAGCTAAATGAGGAACTAGGCCACTTTAATATTAATGGGCGTCCTTCAATTATTATTAAAATAAAAATAATATTACAGCAGCAGACCGTAATGTCGGTACAGCAAATACCTCATAATAATTGCAACAAAGCGCACTGCTTTCTATAATGAACTGTAATTATTGATTTTCGAAATGGTCATTATTGGTTCGTGCAGGAATTACATTGCCACGGAGATACCTGAGACCAGTAATCAAGTTCAGTTAAAAGTGGTTCAGTATATTATTAAATAACTTCGCCTGCAAAAAATATATTGTAATTCCAAATTCCAACTGATATGGACTCCTTTCTACAAAGCCCATATTGAAAGAAAAGCATTAAAAAAGATATATATTTTAAACATATAAATTATATCTACTTAAAAAAAATGTTCAAATTACACCGAATCTATTAATATTCACAACTTCAACTCTCTTTACACGCGACGTCTATTTTTTTACCAAATCTTGTTAGGTATTTAAAAATTATAAATCTGTATAATGGCGACTCACAAGAAAACTCTTAATAAATTTTTTTTTTTTTTTTTTTTTTTTTTTTTTTTTTTTCATTTATTTATTACAGAAGATACATTATTTATACAGCAAAAATAACATATAAAATATAATATTTATATTTCAAAATAATCTTTTTTAGATACAAATAAACTATATAATAAATTTTCACTGATATTTTTTTTTTTTTTTTTGTATGATATTTCTCTTCTATAGAAGCAGACGCTTGTGATTAGAAGAGGGACGAGTATCGGGATGAAAAAATATTTAAAATATATTAACTAAATATATTTTGAATCTTTTGATTTAATTGTGGTAGATACTTAAAAAAAACAAATTTACAATTTATATAAGTTATGATGATAAATTTTATCAATTTGTTATTTTTACTTTAAATTGCTCTTTAATTGCTTTTAGTAGGCATTTATCGTCTTCGATTGTTCTTATTTTTTCAGGTAGGCTATTGAAGTATTTTTTTCCTAGATATGTGTAATGATGTTGTGCAAATGAGGTGTTACATTTTTGTGTTGGAAATATATGCTTTTGACGAGTACGACTTTCAGTTAAAAAGCTATGATTTTGTTTTTCTTTTATTATTTGGATTATTATATTTTTTCGAACTAGATCATTAAATTTTAATACTTTAAATTCTTCAAAAATAAGGTGAGTTGGATAATCTCTTCGTTTTTTCAATATAATTTTTATAATTAGTCGTTGCACAATTTCAACAGGTAGTAGATTTGTTTTGTATGCAGCTCCCCAGCTTACTACAGAGTATTGGAGATTTGACTGTACTATAGCATGGTAGACTGATGTTAGATTTTCTAATGAGAGAAAGTTTCGGATTTTTAAAAATATGTAAATTAATTTCCTTATTTTGTTAACGGTAAGGTTGATTTGATCTTTCCAGTTCAGGTTTTTGTCTATTGTTATTCCTAAGTATTTGATTTTATTCGAAATTTTTAATGTGGAACAGTTTATTTTACAGTTATTTTTTTTGTGATCTTTAGAATTGTCATGTATAATTATATCAAAATTTACCGGAACGTCCTTTGATTTTATTGCAAATGGTATAACGTGAGTTTTTTCACTATTAAGAGATAGTAGATTTATATCAAACCAGTGTTTAAGTATGTTTATGTCTTCTGTTGCTTTTTGTTTTACTACTTGCCATGTGATTCCACTTTCAATAAGTACTGTATCGTCGGCATAAGAGGTTATACTACCATGAAGTGACTGTGAGAATATACCGTTTACATATAAGATGAATAATATAGGACCTAGCACAGTACCTTGTGGAATTCCATATTCCACTTCTTATATATTCTTCTTCGTCGCTATAAATGTTATTTATTTTGACACATTGAGGGCGATTTTTTAGGTAGCTTTTTATCCAATTTGCTACGTTTTCATTAATGTTCAAATTATCTAATTTTTTCATAAGTTTTTTATGGGATATGCTGTCAAACGCTTTTCTCAGATCTATAAAAATACCTATACATTTATTGCTCATATCAAGGTTTTTATATATGAGTGATGTGACATTTGCAATCGCGTCTTGTGTGCTGCGCGCTTTTCGGAATCCGTATTGATTGTCGTGAAGTATTTTGTTATTTTCAATAAATTCCATTAGTTGAGATTTTACGATTTTTTCAAATATTTTTCCAATATTTGAAATGAGGGAAATTGGTCGATAGTTAGTTACATTTTGTGCGTTTCCACTTTTGAATATAGGTGAGATAATTGTCCTCTTATAATTAGACGGAAATATTCCATTTTTTAAACTTAAATTAATTAGGTGAGTTAATGGTTTTATCACGTGGCTTTTAATAGATTTTAACATATTTGCAGTTATGTTGTCAAAACCCGGTGACGACCCTCCTTTCATATTTTCAATAATGTTTAGAATATCTACTTCCTTGATCATTTTAAAATGGGACAGTGAGTTTACACTGTGTATATCTTCAATAATTTGTTGAGTTGTCGCTCCCTTTGTTACATTAATTTTTTTAGCGAGGTTTTGTCCAACTTTCGCGAAGAAGGAGTTGAATATATCCGCGCATTTTTTAGGGTTTTCCTCTGCATTTATTTTTACGTCATTTTGGTCTACAATTACCTTGATTGGATGTTTTTGTTTGTTGTTATCTATTGCACAGTTAATTAAAAATTCAATTTCCCTCAAGATAAATACGGCAATTCATTTACTTTCATTTGCCCACACATAGAACCAACATTAGATAAAATTCGCAATTACTTCGCATATGTGCAAAATATAAGACAAAATTTCACAATATAGGCATTTTTAGCAATACACTTCAAAAATATCGAATACTTAGAAGTAACACAATTAATACAAGAGTGTGGAATGTATCGGATCGGGAGCATCTCCTTTCCTTATCATATATTCATCTTCCTCTCCCACTCACGTAAAATTATTTTTGAGATACAATAAAACTCCACATCCAAGCAACATTATAACAAAAAAGACGTTTTTGGCTTCACTTCAGTTAACTTAATATTTACATTTATCCGTGTATTTCATGTAGATATAAGTTGTTTGTTTCTTACAAATAAATAAATGAACTGTGTTGGTAACCACTCTATAAAAAGATCCCGAAATTGTGCCTACTTTTTCGATATGTTTTCTAACTTATTTAGTGGACGTAATGTTGAATAATCATCACACCCTGAAAACGAAATTGAATAATCTTGTCATTGTGAAATCTAGGAAGGTAATACAGGTATAAGTGCCTGAATATTTTCAGTGGCAAACATGATCTGATTGAAATCTTCTATAGCAACGCGTGGGTTATTTGTGTTTGATCGATCCCATCACTATTATGTAGCCAGGTATTTTGAATTGCTATTTAATCATAAGCAGATTTTGGTAGTTACCTATATCTCGACTTGGTATACTTATGTAGGTACATTCATAATTATTGAGAGAACGAAATTGTCAACAAAGCTATTTGATTCACAATAACCGCGTGCGAAGTTATGCACGAGCAATAAAACATATTGAACTTTTAATTGAAAATTTGTTCTTCAGGGGCGGATTGGAATTCAAAATAGACACATAATAGGCGGCCACCTTGAAGAACACTGAAATTATTTTTTATTTAAATTGTTTTTATTTTATTATATCATTTTTATTTTTCTCTTATGTATTATTACTTTCATGTTTAATCGTGTAATATGGTAGATTGGGTGTTGTAACATCCACCCAGTCCTGCTGGAATAAAAACTTAAATAAATGAATATATTAAAACGAAACTAACTTAAACATTTGGTTGATAGCTAGTCGAGAGCCTTAGCGAGCCTATCATTGGAATGCCGTGTGAAGGGATTCAAAGAAAAATGAGTTGAGCAGTTCTTGCGCATGACAAATGTCAACCGTGCGCAGATGTTTGTTACGCATTAATTTGGCGTGACTTGATATCGTGCACCGGTGTCAATGTGATTATTGAAGCTAGTTCTTATGACTACCTTCCATTTAAATACCGCTGTAACAATCACTACTATTACTATTCACTACTATTACATACTATCACTGCTATTACTACTAGGTACTAGTACCTACCCACTACACACTATTATTACTATCACTACTAATACCTACTATTAGTACCTACCTACTACAAGGTGGCACAAAAGTCATCACTCTATCGGAAGATGCCATAATAGGCGGCAAATGTCAGTTCTGCTTTGACATTTGTGAAGTAAACAGATAAAAAATACACGTCAACAAGACATGAATCGCTATAGATACTCCTCGAGAACGCGGACATTTTTTGGAAAAACGTATTTTCGGGTCGCCCAATCTCTCGTTTTGGTGATTTGCATTTGACTTTTAACCGATTGGCCGATTGACCGATTTAACAATTCCAGACTTCTTTCTGTGTGGTTTCTTGAAGTCACGAGTCTATAGCGCGGGTCCATCGATCAATTAAGTCCTACGTCAATGCGCGGGTCACATTATGCTGGTTGCCAGCTGCTGCTTACCAGCGGCTGGTAGTAGTACCAGCTAGCAGCGGCGGGCAATCTGGTCACACTACTGCTCCAGTTAGTCATTCACTATATGTCGTCTGTCGTTTCACGTAAAAAGCTAATTAAGCAGTTGTTGAGAGAGGGTGTCAGGGAACTTAGTTTAGAAATGCTTAACCAGCTTCACCGCAAACAGAGACGATGGTGGGTCAGGCCATGGATACAAATAAGGGAAGAATTAGGGGAATCGTCAAGACTTCTCCAAGAACTGAAAGAAGAGGATCCAGAAACATACAGAAATGTTTTAAGAATGACGGCACCTCAATTTCAAGAATTGTTAGAATTAGTTGAACCTTTAATTAAAAAACAAGATACAGTATTCAGACAGGCAATCCCGTGTAAAACAAAGCTGGAAATTACTCTAAGATATCTCGCAACTGGAGATATCTTAAAGTTTAAAGTTTATTTAAAGTTTCTATTTAAATAAACACACGTGCTTTCTCGTTGCTGATAGACGCAATAGTGGTCAGACTCAGTGTTGCCAACAGTTATACCAGCTTTCCGCCAGATTGACCAGATTCTACCTTTAAATCCACCAGAAAACCACTAAAAAATATAGTACTACACCCACACTCGCAAAATTTTCCCCTAAAATAAAGTTTATTGAAAGACATTGATGAAAGAAAATAAGTTTAGAAATTATTTGTTTTCTTTGTTATTACAAAAATAATAATAAGTAACCATCACACCATTTGTAGGTAAATCAACATTTTAAAATTATTCAATTAAGACTAATTCTAAATTAAGTCGTCTTCTTCAGACGAACCATTTTTACCTGCACCAAAATAGTCGGTTTCAGATTGATATGACCGATATTTGGTACCGATTTGATTTACAACGGCTACTGGAATTTTATAATCATTGCAGCATTTTCTTTCCAACCTCAAACCACAGCGTACTCTCAATATAGCAGTTAAATGATTTACCTAACTTCATTCTATTCCTCTGTTTGTTTTTTATTATATTCATGCTGCTAAATAGTCTCTCAACATCGGCATTAGAATGAGGCAGTATTATGAGACTAATCGCAAAAGTCGCTAATTCCTTAAACCTCAGCCCTCCTTGAGCATCTTTAAAATTGAATACTTCGTTCCAAATTTTTTTCGTGCTTTTCGTCTCATCTCACTCCATTTCAATTAATGAATTTGACGCCACTGGTGTTGCCTACACAGTAAACGTAAATCCCATTTAAAATTAAAGAAAGTAGAATGAAAAAGGATGAATAAGATTAAAAATAAAAGTGGATTAGTGGCTGAGTGATTGTGTTTTAGAAATTAAACAAAAATTTTGGAAACCACTAAAAAATCCACCAGCCACTAAAAGAAATATTTCGCCACTAAAGAAGTATGAAAACCACCAGTTTTAGTGGAAAATCCACTAAGTTGGCAACACTGGTCAGACTGCGCTGCCGGCTGGTGCCAGCGGTCACGTGATTGATTATTCGCCGCTGCCTGCTACCAAAACTTAAACATGTCCAACTTCGTCAGCCGCTGACAAATATTCGGCGCTGGCGTCAAATACTCGCCGGCTGGCGACGCCAGCGCCGAATTTTGTTGTCACACCAAGCTGATCGACGGCTGGCAGAAGCGGCTTCTTCAACTCGCGGCTGGCAACCAGCATAATGTGACCCGCGCATATGTCAACAATTAAGCCCCAGACTCTTGAAGTCCTCAAAGAGAATATCTGTCAAGAAATCGAAAGCCTATCGCCGGAAGTTCTGGAAAGAGTGACGGAAAATGTCATAAATCGAGCCAGTGGATACCTCAATGGCCAGTGGTCATCAATTTCGACATGTCGGCCAAACCTGACATCATTTTTTCGAGTTAAGGCGATCCAATAGTCCGGGAAAAAATCGAAATCGGATTTCACGCCCTTTATGGGAGGAGTTTAAAAATACTTGAGAAAAAGCTCTCGGAAAGGATGGAATAGGTGTTTGAGAGAGTTTTTTTTACAGGTTGATTTCGTAAAGGCCTGTAAAAAACATTAATTCCTTTTTTACGCAGTGTTTATTGTAATAAAACGGAAATTTAAAATTGATTTCATGAAAGCAAGCGGCGCGGAGCCACACGTCCATTTCCCGCTACAGCCGGGGCGTGACTGTGACTGACACGAAATGGGTTGTGTCCAGTGCATGGTTCTTGTGCCCATGGGATAAGGGTCACTTCAAGATCCAAATTCGTAGAGTGCGGGCCGTATTGATTGATGCATGAGAAAATGCATGTTTTATTTTATTTTGTGAAGTTCGGGCGTAAATATCATTTTTTTGCGATTATTATAAAGAAACTGAATTTGCCATATTATACAATAAAACCATGTCCGAAAAGAGGTTTATAAGCAGGAGAGTTTGCACTGGAAAGTGTTTTTTATAGACCTTATACTTTATTTTTTTCTAGGCTTATTAAAAGACTTATAAAAAAGACCGATATTTTAAAGGGTCAAGGTATGTTCTACACTCAGTATTTAATTGAAGCATCTATAATACTTCTAAGCGATCAAATTTTCAAAACAAAAATATATTATTATTTTTAATTATTATTTATTATTTATTTATTTATACTGGGTTTTACAGATGTTTACACTTACATGAGAACAATCCAGTTATAAAACTCAGTTATTACACAATTATAAAAATCTACAATTACATACAATGAAATACAAATAAATACAATTAGAAAAACAAAAACATCACAAATAAAAATACAGAATTATATACAAGGTCACTCAAGCAACACATTGCAATGAGTGGTAAAAGACATATGAAATACGCGAGCATGCATAGAAAGACAATTCACACAACATAATTAGTTAGTACTTTTTAACAGCGCTAGAACTTTTTTTTAAATTCGTACAAATTATCAACGAAAATATCCACATAAACGCACTCTATCTTGTTATACAATCGACACATCTGGGTCAGAGGGCTAAAGTAGGCGATATTATTTTTAAATGTATTCATATGAAAAATGTTATGGCGTCTTTAACAATGGGAATTGGGGACATAATTTCAATACTGTTAAGACATAATGTAGTATCAAGATGGCCGTGAATAATTTTATGTAAACATATTAGATCAGTCAATTGCCTTCTAGTTTTAAGTGTATCAATCTTGAAGTAATCACGACGTACATCGTATGATCTAAGATGGTCGTGTAGTCCATATTTGAAGGATAACATTCTTAGTAATTTTTTTTGAACTGATTCTACAATGTTTTCATATTTGCAATAATGTGGATTCCAAATAGTGCTTTCATATTCAATTTTCCTTCTAATTAAGGAATTGTAAAGTGTTAGAATTGATTGAGGATCTTTGAAAGGTTTACACATTCTGTGAATAAATCCCATCAGTTTTAATGATTTGCACTTAATGTCGTTAATATGTACATCAAATATGAATTTAGAATCAAGAGTGATTCCTAGATCCCTTATTCAAGAAACTTTTTTGAGAATAATATTATTGATAACATAAGAAAAATCCTTTATAATTCTATTTCTAGTAAAGTTTAAAATGTAACATTTTTCAACATTTAAGTGCATATCATTGACAGTACACCAGTTATCGAGTGTGTCGAGGTCATTTTGAAGCAGCTGATGATCGGAAACAGTCTTAAGTATGATTTTGTATGATTTTGCATTATTTATTATGACTTCATCTTAATGGAAAAAAAAGATATCAAATAAGCACAATCCAAAAGCAGAATCAACATTTTTCATTCATATAAAAAAATTCCAGCTAAACAACATCGGAAGACAACTTTTGCGCTACCTTGTACTATTACTATCACTTTACTATCGCTACTACGTCGCCCCGGGTGCCACCCGACGGGAGGGTGCCACCCGATGGGAGGGTACTACCCGATGGGGGGGGGTGCCATTGGACCATTGCCCCACCCATTGAGGGGGGGGGGGGGTGCCATTTGACCGAGTGTCACCCCCACGAGCACAATTCTCTAGCCACCCCCCCCCCCCCCCAGGATGGAGCAATTTTTTTATGAAGTTGAAATTTGCGTTTGTAACCGATAATAGGGGGGGGGGGTGAAACCACGTTATCCCGCCCCGGGTGCCACCCATGCTAGCTACGCCACTGCTTTTCAAAACAAAACCTACACCTACTACCATTACTAGATACTACTATCACTACTATAATTATTACTTTTACTATTACTACTATTACCTACTATTATTCTACTACACCTGCATTATTTGAAAGTCAAGATTTTTTCAGGAAATATAAATACCAAAGGACGCCAGGATGTTCAGATCAGAATGATAAGGTTGCTAATTTGTTTAGAATTTGTAGAAGACCAGTAGGTTTTTGTAAGTAGGTAGTGTGTCCGTAAGCTCTGTATAATGTGTAATTCTTCTACAAATAACACAAGTAGGGCGCCTTTTCACATGTTTCCAAATGTCTGATAAATTACACTTTGTTTCTTCACATTTTAATGCGGTTTTAGGGATCGCTACCAGCTCTGAAAATGTAGGGGATTATGAGGAAAAAATGTAAGAAGTCCATATGAAAACTGAGTGTTTATTTTAAGCAAATTATTACAAAATGTAACTAGCACAAGATTAAATTTAATGAAACTGTTATATTATTTTACATAAACGCTTTTAGGCGCCATTTTATGCCACGGTTTGAATTGAGTCTAAGAACGCGCAATTTTATGTCACGATTTAAATTGAGTCTTAGAACAAAAAGTACTTTATTACTCAAATACTCTAATTGCGATACTAAACACGTTTCAACACACTTCCTATTGTTTAACACTGCAGGGCTCAGGAGAGGGGTGTGTGGCTTATTTAATTCTGCATGCAGTGACACATTTACTCTGAAGTGTTGCGAAACTTTGACCAATGGCAGCGACCCTTAAATTTTGAAGTAGCCTATAAACCCACGTACATATTTTTTTCAGACGAACATGCTTACGATTTTAATTAGAGTGTCAATACCAAATCAATCAAACCGTTGGTTGATTCGGATTATTCGCACTTCGGACTTTGGCCCACCGGAGAATAGAAAAGAAGAAGAATTGTCCGGCAAAGCTGTAATCAAAACTAATCCAATATGGTGGTTGTTCTTGCTTGACCTTAACGTCTCAAATGGTGGACGAGGATTTTTGAAGTAAAAACTTATTTAGCGCCGCTGTGATTTGAAACTCGATGAAATGAAAAATGCGGCACTTAAAAGAGACAAACACATATATCTGTAGGATTTAGACTGCGAAATAATGAGATAGAATTATCCTCTTTGCGCGGTGCTTCGTAGCCTCCCCACTCTTGTCCACTTTAGTTTTCTGAAGGTTTCCCTTATACCACCCACGTGAACTGCGCACTCGTAATATTTTTGAAGGGAAACTTCTTTAGCACCGTTGTGATTTGAAATTCGAGGAAACGAGCGACATTAAACAGAGAAATCACATAGCTCTATAAAATCTATAGGATTTAGCCGGCCATGAGATAGCAATAAAATATTTATTTATTTCACGGGTACTCAGTTCCAAATAATACAATAAATCAACGTCCCACGCATAGAGATATATATCAATATAAATATATATATATATCAATGGTCCCACGCAAGTCTCCTTTGGTCCAGTGGTATAAAGCGCCTGACGAGCCTTAGCGGTCAGACATTTAGAGGACCAAGGATCGAATCGTACGAAATAAAAAAAATTGTTATATCAATATCCAATCTTCTAACCACTTCAAAATAAACAGGCAAAAGAATGTGACATCTAGTGACTCCGAAGAAGAAAGCACAAATACTAACAAGATGACCAAATGTATAGGAAAAGGTGCACTGGAATTCCAGGACAAAAAAATGGGAAAAATCATCCTTCACATTGATAAAAAAAAGTGCTTCGTAGTCTCCTCACGCATATCTACTTGAAGGTTTCCCTTCTACCGCGTGTGAACTGCACTCTTGTATTATTTTTTATTTAATTTATTACAGAAGTATTCAATTCAATCCAGGAAAGAAAAAAGACCATAATATTTACTGGCCGGCACGTGGAAAGAATATTTGAAAGATTGTGTTTTTATAAATACCCATTGTTAGGCCAGTTCATCTCTGATTTACTGACTGGCAGAGTTAGTAAGTAGCAGTTTAATATAATTTATGAAACGTGTCGGACCGTTGTTGATATTGGCATTGGACCATCATTGGACGATTGAACCTACAATCGGTGATCAGTGTAAACAATAGATGTAGATAAATCCAGTTTCACCAACCGTCGAACCATCTGTCAAATATAGTTGCAATTAATTGCTAATATATTATATTTATTGCCAATCAATCATACCAGCGGTAAAATGAGCCGGCAAATAACACAAACGTTAATGCATGCATATTCAATCAATTGATGTTATAATTTCGAATGGTGCATAACCTAAGCCATAATTTAAGTTTTATGCTAAAGCTTTTAAAATGGTGTTTTTTTGCATAAACTCCACACATAAGATAATTTTCCCATTGTGTCATATTTTGGATGCTGTGTGGTGAGTACTTTTAAGGGAGTGAAGGAGAGTAAGTTCTGAGAAGAAAAAAGGTTTGAGGGGTGTGTAGGAATCTGGAGGTCCAGATATGATGGTGAATCCATCCTAATCTAGGTATCCATTCCCGGTGCAACCAATTAATAATTATAGCACCTCTATGGCCTTCTTCGGTCGAGGGTTAAGGCTCTTTGAATTCCGGCGTGGGCAAGTAAAATTATTAAAATGAATTTGTTGTTTCATAATTTATTCATTAAATAAATATACATAGTAAGAAGGTATTCTCAGTATCGCCCTGGTAAGACCACCACTCAGAATTGAAACTTTGCTTGAAATGGCTTTATCATGGCTTTACAATTTAGGAGGCGATATGGGTACCAACAATTTATTGGACAACCAACACCTCTACCGTAGGTCACCCCAAATGGTTCGCTACGTTTGCTTACTTATCAGGGGTACCCGAGTTCGTGGGGGGTCAGGTTAGTCTTGATCTTGGCGGCGGATGTGTCTGCCAATCAACCGCGTGGCAAGCTGGATTGCGAGAGACTGGTTGAGAAAGATCTTTTTACCTGATGAATTCATTCATTCGTCACTCCTTTGCACACTGATCCCCGGATTCCTACCCACCCCTCAAACCCTTTCCTTTCCAGAACTCCCTCTCCTCTCTTTCCTTAAAAATACCCTCCACACAGCATCCCCGAAAATGGCAAAGGCCCTGAGGGGAATTATTTTCTTCAGGGCCTCCTGTGTGGTGCTATTGTAAAAAAAACCGTTATTGGTGAATGGTACTTCTTAATATATGGGGTACCGCAACTGGGGATGCCATAATCTCCCTGATCCCAGACGGTTGAGAGCAATTGGGATTCTTGTGCGGTATTCACATAAATAAAGTAATTTTGTATTGAAAAATAAGTGACCAGGTCAGATACGGGGGCTCCATCGAAGCCAGAGTCAAGTTAGTCTCTCAGAAGCTGGGCGTACTGTACAACAGGTCCCCAGATACTCTATACTGCTAACCCTGTACAAATAGCAAGTGCGTTCCCACAGTAGAATTAAGTTAGCAGCCACCTCTGGTCTGGAGTCCCAAAATACCTGAAAAAAATCTCGATTCTGTGCAGAATCAATGGAAGATGCTCCAAAAAACTAGCGTCACTGATTCCTTCGGCACCGGTACACAGTCGGGAAACATGACGAACGCGCGCCTAACATTTGTATACAGTTGACATTTGTCACATGAGATCGTTTCTACGATTCGTTCTTGAGTTCAACGCCTGTGGAACGCTCTGTGTTTCCTACCTCCTACAACACGGGTCGCTACAAGATCCGGGTTCATTCCTTCCTTTCCACAAAAAGACTGTCCACGCAGCATCTCCAAAGATGACAGAGGCAACAAATGGATAGGAAATTATTTTCCTCAGGGCTCACGACGTGTAGAATTGATGTGAAAATAAGTAACCAACCAAATAGCGTCTTGTCTTATTTTTAGGCAGTAATCTTGAAACTTGGTTCATATACGGTGTCCGGAAACTCGTAGTACCTACAGCCGGGAAACTGGTGAATCAATAACAATTTTGTTTATCTATTTTTTTCTTCTCATTTCCTAAATGATTATTTTTTTAATTAGATTAAATTCCTGCCACATCGGAACACGCTGATCCCAGTTAGGCAGTTTATAACATCAACAAAAATGTATTTCTATAGGTATATCATATTTTCTTGGTTAAAAAAAATGGCGGGAATCTAAATCGATTTTACAGTATACATTTTTAAAATTTGAGCTTTCGTTTTCGAGTAAATCGAATTCGAAGATGAAATATTTAAACCCAAATTTAGAAAAAAAAAATCGGTGTCTAGAGGGTCACTTCAGCTGTTTCTTGTTTTTTAAAAGACTTCGGAGCGTAGACCCTGCTCCAAAAGTTTTTTTTAAACCTAGTTGCTGAAATCGAACTTGATAAAAAAAATGTTCAGATAAAAAAAAAAACTTTTTTTTGGGTTCTGTGTGATGTAGATATATTCACCAGTTTCCGCTTGTACTACGAGATGATTTCATAGTTTTATAGGTAGAATGGAAATGATGCAATTTGAAAATAATTGCGTTCATCTTTTTAGGCTGATACATATTGTCTCACTAGCGGAATTATTAGTAGGTTCAACGATGTTTACATTATGTTTCTCTCCAATGATAATAATTATTTTCTTAACCCTAGAAAGATAATCTACGTCGTTGCGACGTAAGCGAGACTCAAAAATTGCTTTTTTTATTTTTTATTTCGCAACAAAAAGCTTTTTCTTTAAATTTATCAATCTTCATACAACTCACTTCCTGTAACTTACTAAACTGTAGTACAATATGTTTTATGTTTATTTTCATACATTTAAAAAAAATTTAAAATCAGTATGTTTTTATCCATATTTTTATTTTACTTATATAATAGTCGAAAAAAACCTTTTTCAGTACAATATGTTTTCTGTTTATTTTTTTATTTTTTATTAATTAAAAAAAAAAAAAAAAAAAAAAAATTTAAAATCAGTATGTTTTTATCCATATTTTTATTTTACATATATAATAGTCGAATAAAACCTTTTTCATTTACTCTAACTATGAAATACTAACTTTATATTTTATATGTTTTTTTTTTTAAAGTCTATTTTATACTTTGTGTACTTAGAAATATAGTATTTTGTTTTTAATATTACCCACACTCAGGCAGTGCCTTAGTGGGTTTTCATTTCTTGTTTATACTATATGTTATTATGTTTTATGTTATAATATACTATTAATTTTTCTATTATACATTATATGTAAAAAGAAATGAGAATAAATAAAGTAAAAAAAAAAAAAAAAAAAAAAAACTATCTCAGTTAGCTCAGTTCAGTGGCGTAGCGTGCCTTGGAGGGGCCCTGTATCAAATATTCCTTCCTCCGTGGTTGGGGCCCTTATTATTGCCCGGTACAATACGTGATCAGGTATTTTCATGTATTGAAGGTTGCCATTGTTCTTTCAAAAAACAAAATTCACCCTTCGCTACAGGTAGATAAATAGGTAGTACTTACCATTGCAATCTAAATCACTCACACAAGCTGATTGTTGAAAAAATGAAGAAATTTTGGGCATTTTTTTTGACCTCCTCCTTTTTCTATTTACTTTTTCTTTTCAAAGCTCCACTGGTATAATCTCTTTTCCTTTCACTCATTCTTTTCATAAATCAAACTAATTAACCAAAAAATAATCAGAAGAACAAGACTGTATTGTATTACAATGTAATAAATAACGTTTTAACCGGAATGAAATAAAACGCGTAAATATTGCTCTCCGTGGTTTGTCATTGTACGTAAATATTACTCTCCTTGGTTTGTCATTATAAACGGGGGAATCCCGCAATAACTGATGCAGGATGTTGCCAACTTTTGGATGCACGCTTAACCCGGGAAAAAAGAGATTGCTTTTTTTTACTTTTGTCATTTCTGAAGTGAAAACTCTATAGGCACGTATGACATTTTTTTAATGTTTTTTTTCCCGGGAAGCTCGAGATTAAGTGACATTGTTAATAATAATTTACTAATTTTTGCTTAAACACGTTAGGGGCCTCTGTAGCCCAAAGGGCCCGTATTGTTGATACGGCTGATATGGCGGTTGCTACGCCCCTGGTTCAGTTGCCGAGCAGAGCTTGCGCGGGGCGGCTCTGTCACTACGAAGTACAATAATTAATGAGAAACACGTACACCATACGTCCGAAAGACGTATGATTATCTTTTGAGTAATCTTCGTACTTGTTCATATAAATGTGATTTAGTGAACAAAAAAAATAATTAAGTATCTACTGATTAGCATTTAAACTTTCATAGCATATAAAAAAAATAAACATTATTTTTCATTTAAAAAAAGACTTAATATTTTGTAGTTGATTTTTAAGTCCAGAATTATGTTAATTTTTTTAATTACAATGTATTTTTTATAATTATTTTGGTTTTATTTAAAGTACAAAACCCTAAACCAATTATTCAACTACCTTTAAACTGTTTACATATGATAATATGTCAAATATTCACTTTTAAACTTCAGTACATCTTTAAGACGTACTGACTTTTTAACGTGGGTAAAAATAAGATTATATTTCTAGGGTTAAGTACCTACATTATAAACATGTTTTGTGCAAACTCAACATTAATCATTTTATACGCCAGGATTTTATAAAGAAATAATTACTCCACTAAAATGATAAATCAAGTAAGAAGGGTTTTCCAGTGCCTACTAGATTCAAGAAGGAATCAATTTCAGTTTCAGGAACAAGATTCGGTTTTTGCTTAGAGCAACATTTTGATCTCAAACGTTGGCAATCCTGTTTCCATGGAAACAGAATGACGTCGCGGCGCCCTACAATTTATTCGTGATGCCATATACATAACTTCGCTTTAGATTTGTAGGTACATAATATTTACTTTATGAATCAGCGCATTTTGTTACTTTATTGCATAAATTTCTACTATAAGTTTATTGAACAATGTATTAAACTTTTCTGACAAAAGGGCAAGAGAAGGCATATTATCTTTATTTATATTTTGGCCGTCTTAAGCGAATGTTGTGCGTTGCGCTTCTTCTGTCATACTGTGTCCATCATCAGGATAGAGACGTAAAAGGATAAAACTAAAAACTTGTTTAAAACGTTGGCTGAAAAAAAAAACATTAAATAATCCATAAGCCGCTGAATTTTTAAGCACGGATTGTGGAAGTCACACTTCATTTCAACAATTACTATAAGAAACAACTATTTATGTTCACAAAATAGGTTTATTTATTAGGTTGTATTAGGTTCTTAGTTTAGGTAAATTAAGTACCTAATTCATGCGTATTTGGTTTGAAACGAAACTTCGCAAATGTCAAATCCATACAAAAAATGGCGGTAATGGATTTTTTTTACTTTGAATGAAAATCGAATTTTAGATCATATTTTTCCGTCTGAGAAAATAGAGGGGGAAAGACGAGGTAAGAGGGGATGCACCACAGCTTCTCCAGGTACCAAACTGGAAGTCAGCTACTGAGGACAGGAGGAGTTGGAGTAGCGCCATCGAAGAAGAAGGATATTTTTCCACCTATCCCGACTGAAACCGATGTCTTTTTTGGTATAAAGTTTAAAAATAGTTTACGTTTCAAAATCCATGCCTATTAGAAGTGTCGCGGCATGCGGCGGCTTGTGGATTATTTACCCAAAACACGGTTCAATCAAAAAACCAGCCAACTGGCCGTGAAAAACTTAAATCATATCTCATACTTATTTCATTTGACCTTTCACTATATTAAGTGTACTTCTTAGGTAGGTATAGGTAAAATTATAAATTCAAATTACACTTCTCAAATTATACCGAATCCATTAAATTTCACAATTTCAAATCCCTCCAAACACGACGTCTAATTTTTGATCAAATCCTATTGTTTAAAATTCTAAACAATGGCCTGGACTCACCAGAACTTACCAATTTAATAAATTTTCATATTGCGTCAAGATCAACCCGGCAATCCGATTTATTTTATTTACCCTCTTGTAGAACAAACATTAGAAAAAACTCCCCAATTCCCCGTGTATGTGCACAATATAATACAAAATTTCACAGCATTGACATTTTTAGTAAAAACCTTAAGAAATATCGATATGAAGTAACGCGTACGATCGATTATTAATATGAGAATATATCGTGAGCATCTCCTATCCTTTTCCTATATTCCTCTTCCTCTCCTCTTCCTATAACCCAACATTAATTATAATATAATAAAACTTCATCTCCGATGTACTTTAGCATAAGAAACCTCTGTGGCTTGACTCCAGTTCAATTATATATTTATCACTGTATATGTATTATGTAAAAGCTGTTTGTTTCTTACAAATAAATAAATAAACTAACAGCAAGCTAGTATTACTATTTTCTGACTTTATAATATAATAAAAATAAAGAAGAAATACTTTTATATTTTTCACACCCACAATGCACATTTTTCCTGTCCGAAATTTACACGTCAATGTAACGTTTTTAGATCCTAACATCATTTTCATAAATCAAGAATCGAGTATTGGAGTTTTGAAATATCCATTCAACTGAAAAAATAAGAAAATGCCCCATATTAGCGCTTGTCAATTGCTTTTCATTCGTTCAATAAGAAAAATATTCTGGTAAATATTCGGAACAAACGTCAACGGTTAATACGCACTTTTTTTTGATAAAACTTTTAGATTCTTCTTAATTACCATAAAATACAACTATTTGCATTGGGGGAGGTTGAAAATGTTACATTTTTAATTTTAGTTACGTAAATTGAAAATTTGCTTTCGTATTTAGACACAACGCTTCACCATATGCAATTTGTAATGATTATTGTCATTTTATTATGTTGGTATTACTGATACTATATGGAAGGCTACATCATACCGTAACTGACTTCATGGCAATATATTCAAAGACGCGTAACCGAAAAAACCTATACGCTAGGTTTGTGTAACATGGTTTGTGATTCAAAAGAAAGTGTCCCTTTATAACGCCTACTCACGTCAAGACAAGAAAAACATCCCAGTTTTCAAGTAGTTTAGCGGCTACGCTAGGTTTGTGTAACATGGATTGTATAATATCAGTAATACCAACATATTAAAATAACAATAATATTGCAAACAGAGTGATTTGACAGTTTAAAGCAAATTTTCAATTTACGTAACTAAATTTAAAATGAAACATTTTCAACCTCCCCCAATGCAAATAGTTGTATTTTATGGTAATTAAGAAGAATCTAAAAGTTTTATCAAAAAAAAGTGCGTATTAACCGTTGACGTTTGTTCCGAAGAATTACCAATATTCTGCTGGATCTGGGGCAATGCCGGGTAGTAAAGCTAGTTATAATGTTATAATATACGTGACCCGTTATTAGCTGAGTGGACAAATGCGCCCGGTTCTCACCAAGCTTCGTCGGCTCACTTCGTCTGCAGATAAGTAGGTACCTACTCCATCATTGCACAAACATTTTTTTCCATTCATAATGATGGTAGTAGTTAGATCATAGAATGTCATGTTATTCGTATCCTGGGAATGATTGTTTTGTCTTTCTTAAAAAAAAAAAACATATCTTGGTATTATAAACGTCAATCTTGTTTTTTTTTATCCTCAAACAGATTTCAGAGAGAAATTTCAGCTGAAACGCACGTGCTTCACAGAATTATGTTTTTTTACTTCTGCGTGACGAATGGCTGACGTATTTTTGCAGAATTGTTATACAATATTTAAATAAATGGTGTAGATTGTAGATACATAAAATGTATCACTGACCGAAGACAACCTGTAAGTTATATTTACACTGGCTGGTCCAACACTCTACTCCGATATTTTTCAGTACATCACACGTGTTTGGTCGATACGGTCGCCAGTTGCCTAATCCCTGCGCGTTCTGTGTAAATGAGCACCTATCTAGTTAATTAGGTACTTGCCTACTTTCGTAAAAGAATTTCGATAAAATAAGTTGTCTGTGAATTCTTTTTTTGAATTTAACCGCGCACTTTTTAGCGCTCAGCTGTTTTACATAAGTGAGTAGTTCTCCTGAAAATTTTATTTTCTTCTGCGTTCTAGTATTAACTGAGCGGGTTCGTTTTATTTAGATCTTTATCGTTTTTGATCTATTTACTGTGGACTATTGTGTTTGTGATACTACCGATCCGCTGATAGGCAGATTAGTGAAATAATAATTATTAATGTAATTACACCGGTCGTTGTGTAATGTATTGTGTTTGAGTTATTGATTTTGTATTCGGTTGCGGGCATGTTATTGAAGGAATTTTGAATGAAAACATTGACATGCTTCCAAAATAATCTTAAAAAATCGTACTCTCAAGTAGAATTAAGTATTTTATTATAAATGTAATCCAATATTCATTCAATATTTCGTTTTTTGAAAGTTTTTGAATTTAGTATGAAATTATCGCATCGTAGGTCACACAAGACTCAAAATAATACAAACTTAGAATTTATAGTTTTAATGAAGTGAAAACTTCTTTAGCACCGTTTTGATTTAAAACTCGATGTAACGAAAAATAGCGACACTAAAAAGAGACACATACATACTGATTTAGCCTGCGAGAGAATGAGATGACTAATCAGTCTCCTCTTTGTGCGGTGCTTCGTAGCCTCCCCATTCTCTCTACTTTAGTTTTCTGAAGGTTTCACTTCTACCGCGTGTGAATTGCACACTCTGTTTTTTATTTTTTATTTATTTGTTCGTGTGTATAATATAGATACACTTCTGACAAACGTTTTATAAACGTCACTGAGAAACAGTATTTTGTCTTTCTCACGTGTTCTTATTGACATTAGTGAGAAAGGAACAACAAGAACGTAACTCGAAAGGTTTTACGGTGTGTTGTTTTTATTATTAAAATTTTTGGTAAATATGCATTTAGTCCACCTCACGGATAATACGGAACGTTCGTGTTATCGAAGTTTGATGCACGGATAATACGGAATATTCCTTTTTTAGGTTGAGGTTACTACGAAAGCTACATGTCATCAAAATTTTAAAAAACATCCCAGGTTTTGAATGGTTTGTTTGGCAAAGCAGGGTTTGTCTAGCGGGTTTGTGTAATTATAATTGATTGTCTATGAAATAAAAACGGTAAATATAAAATGGCGTTACCGCGTAAGCGAAATAATTTAAATAAAATTAAAATGTTAAATGCATATTTTTTGCATGTTTTTTTGCCTCCCGCGACATAAATAGTCACTTTTCGTGATAATAAAGCTAAATCTAACTGTTTGAATAAAAATATTCCGTGTTAACGAGTAAGCGGTTTAGAGCATAAATAATATATTTTTAAATTTAATTTTCAGTATTTGTTTTTATTTTCTTAGTCGAATTACAAGTTTAAAACACGCTGTATGCAAGAAATGCGTCTGTGTTTGTGCTGTGTTCAAGTCTGGTTGCGATATGCTATGACTTTAGCTGCATAAATCCCAAAATAAGTCTATTGTTTTTTTAACTTCGAACCGCTACTTTATCGTAGGTGTGGTATTTTAAGTTTGATTTCAGAGATTTGAGAGTTAATGGGCAGTGTTGTGTATTTCATAATCTGAGTTATTTTGAACGTGTTCTCTTTTCAGTTATCTCGAATCTAGGGTACATTCCTAGACAGCAGCATGCACACTGATGCAATATTTAGCATAATATGATAATAGTTTGAAAATATTTAGTTGTGAAAAATATCAGTGTCTAAATAAAAATGTAATTTGTATAAAACAAATAATTTATTTGTATACTACCGCATACCCGTGATAGTCTGATAACCACACAGATAGTCTGAATTCTCGACGAATCCGTTCAAATTTAGAAAATTGCGATTAAAATCATTTTCTGTTTAAATATTATTTTATATATGGGTAGGTACTTCTTGTCTTAATTCTTCTAACAGACATTTCCTATTTTGAAAATGACATTCAAATTCAAAGCAAAAGTTCTAGAGTTCAATGTGCTGGATTTACAGACCGACAGACACAAACGAAATTAGATTTTTAAAATTTAGTACCGCGTACAAATGAATGTATATTTCATGAAAGCTTTATTTTGGGAGCATTATTTTTGTGACAAATGAGACAAAAATAATAATTATTTTACTTTTCAGGAAAATTAGTTTTCCACGTATTAAGTATAAGTAAATTATTTTAAACTCAAAGTGGCTCATGGAAAAATGAAAGTATGTCTAAAAAGCACAACGGTTCAAGTGATTTTTTTTACTTAAACAAAAAAAATCCACGTTCAGTGTAGATAGATTTTTAGTCAATCCCAAACAAATACTATAAATGAACGCTTGGGGTTGATTCTAGTTAAAGTAAACTTAGTAAAGAAATAAATTTGGTAATCCATGAGCCATTTTTTAAAGTAATACATGCTTAACTTTTATTGACAATATAATGATTATATTATTGTATTAACAAAGATAAATGTATAAAAAAATGAGTGTGCTTTAAACCACACAGCTGAAGTAAAACTTCTGCTCCATATGATAGGAAGAGAGAAAGAAAATGTGCGCGCGCACTGCTCTCTCTTGCTCCTACAGTGATATACGAAGCGTTCGCCTCGCTTTTCGTAACGCTCTCGTCACGCATTCCCAGCTTACTGCCCAAGTCAAGCATGCGTAAATAAGTTTTACTTCAACAAGGGTTTCTTGTGCTAATGTTGCTTGGATAGGAGTTTTATTTTGACAACTTACAAGAAAGTAAAGAGAAGAGGAATATAGGATGGGGATAGGAGATGCTCTCGATACATCCTATACTCGTGCATTAATTTGTGATCGTACGCATTACATCAGTTCGATATTTCTGAAGATTATTGTTAAGAATGTCGATATTATACCTACTACTCCCAGCGAGAGATCGTACGTGACA
The DNA here is from genome assembly GCA_917563855.2 of Limnephilus lunatus. Taxonomy (NCBI): domain Eukaryota; kingdom Metazoa; phylum Arthropoda; class Insecta; order Trichoptera; family Limnephilidae; genus Limnephilus; species Limnephilus lunatus. The sequence goes on along the minus strand of OU830602.1, from coordinate 8,798,930 downwards.
TTATCATTCTAGTATCGTCTGTCTTTTTTGTTTTCAAACAACACGCATGAGAAGGAAGAGGACGAACGTCAATGATTTTTGTACGAGCTCTTGTTGGGATTAGTTTAAGTAATATTTGAAATATCAATAATACATCATATTATTTATGACATAACAAATATATATGTAATATGAACCCAAATGTCCTTGACGGGAGCGATAGACGTTCATTTATACGAGAATAGGCCGGTTTCATAATTTAAAAGTAATAAAGCCGATTATGCAAATAATTCAGTTCTTAATACATGTATATTTTGTGATAATTAAATTACACGGAAATATCATTGTTTTTCAAATAATTACAACATTAATGAAGTATCTTTACATGGTATAAAAAGAAATCGCTCCCGCTGTCTGTGCGCTTAGACCTTTTAAACTACGCAACGGATTTTCATGCGGCTTTCACCAATACATGGTGGGATTTAGGTATAAGGTTTTTAGGTATATAATTTGTCAAGGTTTTGTGTAAATTGGTTGAAATATATAAATAAAGGGAGCGGGCGGTGTGGATTTGATTTAACAGATGGCGTTGGATATAAAGGTTGGGCAATGGCGTGACGTTGTGTTTCGTTGCAATGTGTGTCCGGGTCTACTAGTACAAAATAAAATAAGTACGACAGAGGTTGTGGGAGGAGACGATGGGCCTGCAATGGACAATAAACGGAGGCAGCTAAATTATTTTCCCAAGGCAGTAATGCCTCGAGGCGCCTTGACGAAGTGATAGGTCCCTGTCTCGAATATGATAAGGGGAAGAAGATGCGAGATGAGAATAAATTTACACAATCAGAAGCATTATCGAAGTCTGTAATATAAAACTATAGAAATAAAAATATTCGCGCACCTCTTGCTAAAAAAAATGCAACTTAATAAATCTCGAGTAATTTTTAGTATGGCGACAGTTGTTACTCCAATGAATATTCTTTATCGTGTTTTTGACGCTTTTATGAATTCACTGACCTTGATAATTTATAATATTATATCGTATTATATTATTTACCTTTGAAATGCTGGGTCAGTGGACGTTTGCTTGCCTTAAAGCCTACGATTATTTAGAAGGGTTAATTCGCAGCGGTCACAATCAGTGCGGTGCACAGCGGACCGTCTAGAACAGTCGTTTTCAACCTGTGGTACGCGTACCCCTGGGGGTACGCGGAGCCAGACTGGGGGTACGCGGCTCGATATAGGATTTAAAACTCGGCCCAACGTGAAATTTTCCAATTTTCTAAAACTTTGCTGAAGGGTCACATTGACTGTATTGACATTATTATGTTGTAACAGGAAATCGGGTTGTTATTGCAACTACCGAAACATGAGAAACATTTTTTCTATAAATTTTTTTGAGTTAAAAAAAATCGTCCTCTCAATAATTTTACTTGATTAATTTTTATTTTTTCTTTAAAAATATTTTAATATATTTTTTATTTTATTTTTTATTCTTTTTAATTTAATTTCAATTTTATGATTAATTTTTTTGTTATTTATGTAACGAATTTTATTTTCATTTTATGTTTTAATTAGGTATCTACCTAATATGTAATCACATTTTATTTCTTTATAGTTTATAGTTGTTTATGTAATATGGCAGACTTGCACTATCCTCCCAGTCGCGCTGGAATAAAACTTAAATAAAATAAATAATACATTTTGTGAGCTGAAGTTGTGTATGGAGAACGTTAATTTTTTTTCGTCGAAATAAAGACGTGGAAAAAAAATTTCAATTTTGCATGTAGAATCGCCGGTTAAAATGCCCGAAGTCAAGTTACACTCTGTATTAATCATATTTGTGCGACATTATTGTTAAATTCATTCAGATTATTAAAAAAATACAAATAATTTATTTATTGATATGAATATGAAATAATTAAATTTATTAAAATTAAATTAAATAAAGATAGGTAGAGGGTACGCTCCCTTGCAGTGGTTTACAGCGCCCTTGAGGTGATTTTTCACAAAAACGGCGCTCTATAAATTATGATTATTATTACGGGGTACAACAAATTTGTAGTAAGAATCAAAGGGGTACGCAGACTAAAAAAGGTTGAAAACCGCTGGTCTAAAACAAGACAGATTGACAAAACTATTTTATTGTCTTTTATGTAATATTAATAATGGTATTATGAAGTGTCATAATTAAAAACATTAAGTTTTTTTAGCTGTTTTTTTTTTTAATGAAATACATCGTTTTTTATGATTTTTCAAGAATACATTTTCTGAGTGCATTTTAGATGGGGAATAATTATAATTATGTAATTGAAATGATTCCAAGATGTAAATTTATCATCTAGATCAGTGTTTCTTAACCCGTGGTTCGCGGACCCCTGTCTCATCCGCATGACCCATGTCCGCAGTCTCATCTTTGGACCATTTAGCAATAATAAATAAATGCTACCAAAAGTCTCGTAATCGCTACACGTTTTCGTTTCGGATTATTTTCCAGTACCCGACAAAAAAATTGCATATTAGACCCTTTCAACACAGATGTTACTGGCTTGACAACGGCAAAGAAAAGCCAATTAATAGAAAATCTTGTGATTCAGCTTTGAAACGTAATTTCAAAGAAGTCTCTTTATCAATTTTTTTAATGTGAAGAAAGATTATAAGGAAATATCAGAATAAATACTGAAACATTTACTGGTTTTCTCAACCACATATATCTGAGAAAAAGTATTCTCTGCTCTTGTATATTATACTAAAAACAAATACACAAACAGATTACAAGTGGAATCCGATTTGAGATTACAACTTAATAGCAATATCAACCCGAATATCACTGATTTGGTTGCAAAAAACACAAACCTTTACTTTAATTAACCGTCAATTAAAGTGAATGTTGGTGTTGCTGTCGTTAATTAATTATTATTTTTTTTTATAAAAATAAAAATAAATTGTATGTGTAGTACCTACGTACTAAAAAATATAACAGAGTATGCAATTCACAGGCGGTAGAAGTGAAACCTTCGGAAAATTAAAGTAGACAATTTTGGGGAGGCTACGAAGCACCGCACAAAGAGGAGACCGATTATACTACCTCATTCTCTCACAGGCTAAATCCTATGGATGTATGTGTTTGTCTATTTTTAGTGTCGCTATTTTTAGTTTCATCGAGTTTCAATCACAACGGTGCTAAGCAAGTTTTCACTTCAAAAATGGTTCGAAATTAATTTTTGGTTATTTTATTGGGGGGTCCTTGAAAATTGACCTGGATGCTAGCGCCACACTTGACGGAAATTCCGTCGCGGATCTTCCGCAACGGAACGCCAATACATGTAATTGCATATAATTTACAAATAGCGGGCACACTACGCGGAAGATCGGTCGTTCCGTCGCGGACGATCGGTGGCTCCGTGGCGGACCGCTCGCAGACGCGTCTGTTCCGTCCTCCGCGCACCGATCTTCCGTCGGCGGAAGATCGGCGACGTCGCATTCCAGGTATTTGTATTCCAGGTTCCTTGGCTGAAAATGGTTAGGAAACGCTGATCTAGAATATCTAATCTAGATGATGGCACCTGTGTGAGTAGACAGAGATTAATGTTGAAAAAAAAATCACATTATTTTACTTTATTTAATCACAATTTTAAAAGCTTTCCCAAAAAAATCATTAAACTTGTCTTACTCCGATTCTTGGTTAATACGGAATACTTCTTATTAAAACAGTAGATTTAGCTTTATTGTTACAAAAAGTGAGTTTACGTCGGCGGAGACAAAAAAATATTCATTTTACATTTTAATTTTGTAAAAATTAATTAAAAAATTAATACGCCATATTCATATTTACATTACATTTCATTGATAAATCAATGCTGCCAATCATAGAAAAAATATTATTGCCATATGAAACAATAATTTATTAATGTAATGAAGTGAATGCATTATTTACAAGTTTGAACCTGTATTTATAAAATAACATGGAAAGAAAGTTATTAGAATAATTACACATATTATACGTTATACAAACCCTGCTTGCCATATAAACTATTCAACCTGGGATGTATGACGATCATACGCATCTTTCGCAGCTTGAACTTCAACCCAGTACCAGTAGTACCGGGAATAATTCGAATTAGGTACTTTTGTTTTTATTTTGACAAGAATTTATTTTATAAGGTTGGTACTTCCGACAAATGTGATATCTGGTTGTCTAATTTTTATTCCGTATTATCCGTGTATCGAACTTCGATAAGGAATATTCCGTATTATTCGTGAAGAAAAATTATACATTTTTAACAGAATATTAAATGAAATCCAAACGCACTAAAGACTTAACATCGTAGATATATAAACATCTACTTTACTTCAATAAAAAATGTATTATTATTGCACTTACATATAAATTGTAGCAAAAAATAGATTTCCACAATTAACATTGTCACATTATTTGAAAGTACTTAAAACATTTCAATTATTTTTAAAACCCTTAAACAACTTGTTTAAGAAAAATAATAAAAGCTAGTCGCGGCTTAAGAATTATACTGTTCTTTCATTTGAACACAAATTCAGCTAGGATAGACTGGGATAAAAGTAAATGTCTATTATATTCAGAATTTTTTTTAAATTCTCGAAGTTTAAGACAAATAAAACGCTCTCGTATTTTTTTTTTTACAGTGAATACCGCACAATAATCTCAACTGCACCGTCTGGAGCCAGTGAGACTATGGCATCCCCAATTGGGGTATGTTGTGAGGCTGAAGGTAGTGGGGAGGGGAAGGAGGTGGGAAAGAGGAAGGTTGGGAAGTACCTGGCTATTCAGATCTGGTCACCAAACACGGCTAAAGCCATTTTCAAGCAACGTTTCAATTCTGAATGGTGGTCGTACACCAGGGCGATACTAATAGTATCTTCCACTCAGGAACGTGCCGCAAATATACTATATATTATTTTAAATGAATTAATTGTGAAATAACACAAATTAATCAAATAAAATTTATTTGCGCACGCCGGGTTCGAACCCGCGACCTCCGGATTGTGAGTCAAGAGTCTTAGCCACTGGACTACGGAGGTCGTATAAAATTGAATATTTCATTTACTAATTAAACTTTAGTGATGAGATTATTCTTAAATAGTAGGTACATACCAGTGGCGGCCCGTGAGTTTTCAGTGAGCTAGCTGAAAATGAATTTTATATTTTTTCAAAATTTCAATTTTTTGTATGAAGATCTTTCAGTATGTGGATGCGGCGCATTTCTTGACTGAAATAATCCTGAAGATCTTCATACAAAAAGTAAAAATTTGAAAAAAAAAATTCTTTGCAGCTACAACAACGTCAATAACGTCATATTTTCAATCTTAGCGCTCTTGCTCACTGAAAACCCACGGACCGCCACCGGTACATACCCTTTTTAATAACATCCATAACAAAATATTAATTGACAGAACTGCATAAAGAAATATACGTTGTCGATTAAAGGACTAAGATGTGAGTGGTTTGGTTTATTTACGCACTAAAATCAAAGATATTGAAATAAACTAAAATCGAACTAAAACCAGGCGAAAATTAGAATATATTATTACGTCAACTTTGTTGTCTCACCTTTCTCTTGGTTCGTGACTAATTATGTAATACTTTGATTTTTTTTCTATCCAACTATCCCTTAAACGTGATCCAATAATCCATTTTATTAATATCGTGCACGACTTTTGTTGAGCTGGCTTGTTCTACGCGGTCTTCTGTGCAGTGTTGATATTTAATTTTCTTATCAGAAAGTTTATCACTTATAACCATAAAACTATTTTTAACAACCATTTGCAAGCGTACGAAGACATGAAAATAGATTAAAAGTTATAAATAATTAGATGATATATTTTGTCTAACGATTTTGACTCAAACGAAAATTTGAAACAGAAATATCAGAAAAAATTCGGCCGCATCAAGATGCGGGTAAATGTTCGTTTGAAAGTCGTTAATGTTGTCTTCAATGATTAAATATTACATTTGAGGTTTTACTCATTAAGTTATTCGAAAAATTTAAAAATACATAATACTTATACATATACAATAATAATAATAATAAATATAAAAAGCCTTTGCAAATAAGTATGTTATAGAGTTATAAAAAGTATAATTAATGCTTTTTACGAAAAATGTAACCTAGGTATCTTAAATTTTTCATAATTCTCTCAGGCGAAGGTGAAAGCTCCTCCAAAGAATTCCATTTATCTCTTGTTTGTTTGTAGGGTTAAGTATTTCTTGTGTTTGTGCCACTTCTTGTATTTTTGAGGACGTTTAGAATTTCTTCTTCGGAGGGTTTTAGTCTTGATCTTCCACGGTGACCAGCCGGGTTGGAATATGAGGTTTGGTTTTGATAGTTTTTATTATTTTATTTTTATTGTTGTTTTTTTTTTAAATTTTGGTTTTTGTTGTTGTTTTTTGTTGTTTTTTTTCATGTTACCTGTGTCGGAGGGGGCGGTAGTTGCTACAAGTTGTCGGCGGTTGCTATAAACACTCGTATATAATACTTCAAATAAATTTGGGAACTTTTTTTACGGATAATTCACAGTAGGGTTCTCAACAGGTCCAAAATAATTATAATAGGTAATGCATTCATGGTTATCAGGTATATAGTATGGCCGTAGCAAAAAAGGTTATTTCGGAGGTAGTAACAAAACTCCATTCAAGAAACAGACCCACATTGAGACAGAAGTACCTTACCTTCTATTTTTGCTTTTTTTTATATTTTCTCAAAACTATGAAAGCAAAAGTTTATTTGTGAAGAAATTCTCCAACAGGTAGATTACATGGAAACTTATTTAAAGAAAAGGTTTCCATTGTTGACGGTCTCCATGGGCGAGGGGTAAGACTCTCGACTGATATTCCGAGCATGCGCAAGTAAATTATTAAACAAAAAAAATAGGTAAATTTATTAAACCCCCAAACCTAGTGGCTATTTTGTCGGAAGGTCAAAATATTTTCGCTTAGTAATAAAATCCAAATAAATGGAATATTTCTGAACGCATTCCACAACTAAAAACTGTTTTTGAAAGGTGATGAAATAAGCTTTCAAATTTTATATTAAAAAATAAACACATACATTTTTAAATATAACATTTTTGAAAGCAAACATAAAAACGTTTTGAAAATGAGTCACCATACGTTTTTTCCAACTAAAATTACTGTTAAAGAAAAAAAATAAAAATACAGACATATTTTATCAGGCAAATGTATTATAAACGTTGTAGTATACTCATTTTACATTGAAATATTGCTGAACATGGCTTTGGCCATGTTTTTAGATCTGAGCAGGCAGTTACTTCCCCACCTTCCTCCTCCCCACTTCCTTCTTCCCACTTCTCTCAACCTCAAAATATACCTACACCTATTTGGGACACTTTAGGTTTAAGTCTGATGCATTTGGGATGCTAAAGTCTCACTGGCTCCAATGATCAATTTATGTCATTTCACAATTTATTAATAATAATATATAGTGTCGCCCTGGTGTAAGACCACCATTCAGAATAGAAACATTGCTTGAAATGGCTTTGCCGTGTTTGGTCACCAGATCTGAATAGCCAGTTTAATTTTTTATTTCATTTATATTAAACAAATTAATAATGTTGTTTGTATATAAACTTGTTTATAATAAACTGTTTTTATAGATTAAATAATAATATTTTTGAATATAGGTGTAAAATATATATTTTTAAAAGCCAGTTACTTCCTTACCTTCCTCTTACCATTCCTTCCCCTCACCACTGCCTACAGACTTACAACACTCCCCAATTGAGGATGCCATAGTCTCACTGGCTCAAGGTTGAGAGCAGTTGGGATTCTTTTGCGGTATTCACACATTTTTTTGTTATCGAACCATGACTGCCCCCAAATACTTTTTTGGTTTGTATTTATTTCGCTAAGCTAGTATTATTTATATTTCGGTATTTAAGTACCTATGCAATAAATTTCACAATCCGTAAATCAAGAATTTTTACATAATAAATCACGATAAAAACCACTACATCTTGTGGAATGCTCTTGAAGTAAAAATTGAGGTGTGCAATTTTGTAATAATTATTGACCATTCAGGGCCGGCTGATTGCAGGCGCAAATGGAGCTGGAGGAACATCTGCTCCAGGCGCCACTTGCCAGGGAGCTGATAATACACCTAATACAGTGCTCTTGAGGTTTGTTACTAGCGCCTGGCGTCGTTTGCCTCAGGGCTCTCCATGTGAGCATCACGAGTTTTTTTCGCAAAAATGTGTGCTGTTAAAACATTAGGTATTCCATAATGGTAGGTGGCAGGTACACCCGAACCGGTCTGAATATTGTTGACTCGTCACAAAGGAATGCTTCCTTTGTGCTGAATGCACCATTTCTTTATTTATTAGGGCTCCTAACAAAAGCTGTAGGACCATTTTTGTAAGGTTCGTCAAACTTATCAATCAACTTCACAAGACCAAACCTGGTAGGGCCCATTTCAGCCATTCAAAATCCTTTCAAAGTTATGTAGGACTAAAGAAATAAAGATTTTTTTTTTTTGGATTCCTTTGATTTACAAAAAAGCCTAACACTGAGGTGAAAAACTAACAATAAATATGTTTGTTTTTGTCCTTCAGTGACACTCTGTCGGTGTTTATTGCCAAATATTATAGTACCTACCAACTAGAATAAAAACAATAATAACGATTCGTGGGTGTAGGGTAAAATGTCCCTAATAAAACGTTCAGAAAGAAGAATTACCACAGATTAAATATCTAATACAATATAATAAAGAGGAAAGATTTGATTATTTGTTTGTTTGCATTGAATAGGCTCTGAAACTTGTTTGCATTGAACAGGCTGGGAAGCTACACTATCCCCGGGTGACAGGCTATATAAGCTAGGAAGGGGAAGAGGGAGGCGAACAGGGACGCACGGGAAAGATTATTCAGGGATAAAAATGAATTTATTTGAACATATGGCATTGCAACGTATGCCGGGAACCAGCTAGTTATTACATAAAAAAACTGCATTACAAAATTGACTCTCCTGAATTACTTCAATTAATCAACATCCATATTCCCAAAAGATCTTGCCGACAATATGAAAAAGAACAAAGACACAGAAAAATAGAAAAAGATAATTGTCGCAAATTGGACTCGAACCCAGAAACTCTCCTCTAACCGGGACGTGTGCGTTTACCAATTCCCCCATTGCCACCTTCAATCAAACCGTCATAATTGTCAATCTCATATTTCAATTTTTTTTGGATTAACAAAATTATCTTCGACTAAAGTTGCCTTGTTGACAGATTGCCATGGTAGTGGCTCACGACCAGTCAAGTTTTTTCATCTTTTGACATGTCAGATCAGAAAAATATCGATTTGGTTCAGGAGATTGCGATTGCGTCGACAATTGTTTTTTTTCAGTTTCTCCATGAGCGAAGGCTCTTAGACGGCTCGGTAAGAAACGCTCGCTCAGACCCTGCGCAGAAAAGTCCCACTATGGATTGCGCTGCAAACCATTACCTTACCTTAGTTAATTTTACTTTTCTGTCGAAGATCTCGATATTTCAATGTTCGCTCGCCGACGGTGAATACGAATATTTTCGTCGTTTATTCAAGACCTGTTGGAACTCTCCTGGTTCCAAAATGATTGTCATTGTTGGTTTGTCTCCAGCTCTTCGAAATGATACCGGATTTCATGTTAGGGCAAGTTTATCTTTTCTGGTGCCAATGAATGTAGACTATCGCTACGGGAGACGTCTCGTCTGTTACCTCGCCCATTGAATATAATCTTAGGCATCTACTCAAATAAATACATTCCAGTGGTCTCACTAAGAGAATAATGCACAATGCAACTTTTGTTCGTGAACTTATTTGTTGATAAGTAGTTACAGTAGTACTGTTTTTACTTTTCAGAGCACTATCGAATAAAGGAGAGGGGAGGCCTTTCCACATTCCTCGTTCTTCATACCTACGCTATTGAAATAGTTTATTACTTGAAAAACAATGAGCGGGTGCTACAGACAAACGAACGGGAGCGTGGTTCCAAATGGCATACCTGGAGCCGGTTCCATTAATGGTACGAATGGTGCCAATCCCCTTAATGGTACAAATGGTGCCAATACCAACCGTGGTATCTCAAATGACACAATCATCAACGACAAAGATGACGTCATTAATGTCTCCAAGAATGGACATGACCAGATTGGAATGAAAAACCTAAAGAGCAAGAACAGCATTGAAGACGACGGGATCTACCAGGTTCGCTCCCAGGAAACTAGGGTCTTGGTGATCTACACTGGGGGGACGATTGGAATGCAGAGAGACAATAGTGGAGGTAAGATGCAGATGATTAAAGATATTTATTTATTGATTGCACATTTACAGTAATTTTCAATTGGTGATTATTGTTTTTCAATTCTCCCTCTTCTGTTGGTCGTAATTCACTGCCCGCAATTCACCGCCTGCAATTCACCGACTACAATTTACCAACCACAATTCGTCCACCCCAATTCAACCATGATACTGTTAGGTTGGGCTACCAATAACAATTACCAATTCAGGTTAGTTTGGGTTAGTTAATTGCGGTCGCGTTTTATAAGTACAATGTTACTATTCCATGAAAAAGCCATAAAAAAATCATAAAAACGCTCTATAATAATGGCAAATAATTCCCTCCGCGGTGAATTATGGGCGGTGAATTGTGATAGGTGTATTATGACCGTATTTTGAAAGAACCAAGGAATCCGTCCAGGGAATTTTGTGAATGCGACTGAAGATCGAAATTTCAAATGCTTCTTTCTTCCGTGCCAGTGCTTAATAAACAGAGAAGACATTTCGGATTGATACCTTCATCATCAATGGTTTTTATTTAAAAATATGTTTAGCTTTGATCGTTCAATGAAAAAACTCTATTTTGGATGTCATCAACAGCTCTGGCTCCAGCATCTGGTGTATTAGCCCAGAGGGTAAGGGTGCTGCCGCAGATGCACGATGCTGAATATGCAGCCAAAATGATCGGAGAACCTGGCTGGGAGTCTACGCTGGTTCTTCCAGGTTAGTTTTTATAGAAGTTGTCTCTTAAAAAAAAGCTGTCTTTTCGTTGAACATGTTCTATTGTTCTATACAGTTTAAAACACTCAAACTTCGTTATCTTAAATATGGTAGAGTTTTCATTTTAAATGTTAATCAACATAATAGATGACCTTCTCTAACCTTGACGAGCCTTATTTAGGTACAATATTTTAATTTACTTAACGGCGAACATGATATTATGGTTTTCCATAGAAAGCAAACACTTTCTGGTTTGACAATATAATTAAAATGAAACGCAGTAATTTTGTTTTTAATCCTCATATCAAATTATGTTGAAAATATCATTAATAACTTATTCGAAATTTGTTACGTCCTAGTACAGCTTGAGTCACAAAATTATCAAATCTTTAGTCGAAAGCCCTAATTTGTTGGAACTAATTTGCATTAATATACCTGCCCGACAAACTCGAAGTATCTAAAGATATTTTCTAAGCAAAGAGTTGCTTATTTTCAGATATTGAACATCATGGGATGAGAATAATCTATAAGATATTCGAATGGGAACCATTGACGGACTCTTCCAATATGTCTATTGACGATTGGATCAAAATCGCCAAGGATATTGAGGTAAGTAAATTATATTTGACCGGTCAGTGGTTGAGTGGGCATAGCGCTTGGGTCTCACCCGGGCGTCGCACGTTCGATTCCTCTGGCTAAGTCCTCCATCACAACACAAGCAACATTTTCGGCTTTCTGTGGTGGTAGTAGGAAATTTTCAAACATTCTCGGGTTATTCGTAACCCAGGAATGTTTGTCTTTCTTTAAAAAAACAATTACATATATTTAAACGGCGACGATATTTTATACGACATAGGTCGCCCCGAGAAGTGACATAGCAGGGGTGCCCGAGTTCGTGGGGTTGCGTGGCGTGCCGGATCGGGAGAGAATGGTTGAGGGAGACCTTTGATCCTCTCCAGCTGGACTTTCTCGACCCACCGCTCCTGTCACTCCTGGACACTCCCAGATTCCTGCCCAACCCTCATTTATTCTTCCTTCCAGAACTTCCTCTCTTTTCTTTCCATAAAAATACCCTCCACACAGCATCCCCAAAGATGAAACAGGCCGTGAGGGATTTTTTCCTTAGGGTCTCCTGTATGAAGCTAATCTTAAAAAAGGTATCTAAACTTGTTTATTTCTCGTAAACAAGTTTAGATACCTTACCACCTAAAATCACTTCCAATTATTAGTTTTACTTATTTCTTCAACTTTGAATTTTATGTCCTCCAAGCTATTCTGGGTTTTGGGTTCACCCTATATCAAATTTTTATTGTTGTATTATCAATGTTTTCAAACTTTCAACTAGTCATAGGATATAGGGGAACGGGGAAATACCGTTTTAGGTCAAACCTCAGACCTTACGCATAGATAATCATATCATCAATAATAAAGTTCCGATTGAAATGCTTACTATTACTTAACAAAATATTGTTCAACACACTCATAAAAGTTTTTAAATTTTTTTATACAACTGATGAATAACCGTTTAACATACAAAAATGGTCGCGTAAATTTAAATCACGTTTATTAGTAACGGGGGGGGGGGGGCAATGTTTTGTATTATTTAATTTGTAAATTAATTTATTATACCGACTTAAGGGAAACGGCTGAGGCCTTTTTCATACAAAACTTAAATTTGGATTCGACTCCAAAATGCTTGACCAAACTGATAAATTATTTTTTTTAATCAAAAGGTATATATAGTAGATAACTAGATAGCTACGACAAATATGTGATACTTTACTTATTTGTGAGTCAAACAATTGATATCTTTAATAGAATTCAATTTTTCATGAATTTAGAGGCAACCAATTTTAATTTCAATGAAAACAAATCACTTCGTAAACCACCACTATTTAATCAAAATTATCTACATGTTTCGAAATCGAAGGTTTCTTCGTCATAATAAGATTAATATGTAAGATAAAAATAAAACTTATTCTACTTAACTTTGCACTTAGAAATTGTCGGTGTTAGAGTTTAATACAAACCATTTCTTTCAGAGGGCCAATTTTTCTACATAATATTTTTTTTTTCATTTGTACTTTTTTTAAATTTTGGCAGGTAACATATTTAAGCAATTATGTATTATATAGTCCAGCGTTCTTTGTCCATATTTGTTTAAGTGCTTAGGTAGGATTAGTTCTTCATTTAACATTGTAAAAGTGTGGTCCAGTCTATTTATGTAGGTATATAGGGCTATTCGTATGCTGGAATATAATTTTATACCACAGAATGGCTCCTACTGAAAGAATTTTGAGATTCTGGTTAAACATTAAGCATTTTTTGAGTCACACTTTAAAATTTATATATAACAAATTTGTGTTCCAACGTAAATCGGTCGTTTATAATTTAAATATACGCCCTTCAAAATGATGTTTTAATAATAAATATTTCTTTAGTTTACACTTTGCATCATTCAAATAGCTTAAATAATAACAGAACTTGTATTGAACATTCACAAAAACTCGCAAATTTGATAAATTGTTTAAATTCTGTTTAAAACGATCATAGGGTACCATTATTTTTAAAAAATAAGGTCGTGTTTCTGAAATAAAAAAAATTACAACCTACCTAGATATTTTTACACACCAAACCAAACCTGGCCTAGCCTAACCAGAACTGCTTTCTAAAAATTCGTGGTGCAATTTTTGGGAATAGATTTAGGGCGATTGATTCTTTGGATTTTTTCTAAAGGTACTCTGCTTTGGGATAACGTCTTACCAAGGCATTTTATCAAGCTGATCTTATCATCTATTTTTTTTCAAAATAATGTAATATAATATATTTTACCTGTTCCCTTTTGTTTTATCTCTAATCGTCATCTCTTGACTGTCGCTAATTTCCCGAGGACAAGCTTGAACAATTCATCAAATTTAAACATTTCACAGAATTTGAACTTGGCTTGAACATTTCACAGAATTTGAATAATTCATCAAATTTAAAAGTAAAAATTCTAGTTCTGTGAAAGTTAAATTCAAACAATTTAAGAAAATTCTGTTATTATTTCATCGTGGGTCGGTTGTTTCACAGTCCTTGGATAATAACAGAACTTGAATATTATCCGTGAAATTTAATCAATCTTTTATTTTCTAACAACTCGTTCTGAGCCTTCCACTTATATTTTTCACAACAAGCGTCATTCATTGCATATTCTTTAGGATTACCTTTTTTCACCTTGATTCTCATGTGTCACGTTAGTGTCCCCTTCACCTTGTTAGAATTTATAATAAACTAATTATTATCTTTTTCAGTATTGATGGATCACGAGTTATTTATATAGATCTAATAATGATGTGGGTAACATGTAGAAAACCCAACAATAATATTGTAATTTACACGTATCATTAAACTTATTGAACGACATGTTATTATTCTGCGAGTCACTACCATAAAACTGTTTACAAATAAATTTAACTATGCTAATTGAGAGAAAGACCACACTAATAGTGTCAAATAGGTGAACAGTATTACAAAGAATTTTTTTATCTGATTAGCACCAGATACTTAGAAAAGCGCGTTCATGGCAATGAATTTTTTGTTTACTAGCTTGTTATTTTCATTCACCGTCTCGGTGTAATATTTTATATCTCAGGGGGGCTTATCTTCTAATAAAGGGTTTTCCAATGAGAGGTGTTATTTTGATATTCAAAGAAAAATGCAATTTTTAAATATAAATGATCGGATGTTTATTTCATTATAAAGAGGAAGGTATGCCGTTAATAGTGGAAAATAATATCAGGCAAATGACCACCACGACCACGCTTACAGGACCATAACCTTTTCATGAAATTTTCCATAACCAAATCGCAAAGTGGCTGCCCTATGTCCTCAATAGCCTCACGAATTCCATCTTTGAGGTCTTGAATCGACGCTGGGCTGTTGGCGTAGACATTCTCTTTCACGTGGCCCCAAAGGAAGAAGTCGCAAGATCTCGGTGGCCAATAAGAGGTGTTATTTTGAATGGAACGGTGAATGGATTGCGCTATCGAGAGATGATTAATGATTTTTTATGGCCGGAATTGGATGGTACTGATCTGGACAACGTTTAATTTCAACAAGATGGCGGTACGTGCCACACAAACAACGAAATCATTGATCTTTTACGGGAAAAGTTTCCAGACCGTGGTATCTCTCGAAGAGGTGATCACAATTGGCCACCGAGATCTTGTGATTTAACACCTTGCGACTTCTTCCTTTGGGGCCACGTGAAAGAGAAGGTCTACGCCAACATCCCAGCGTCGATTCAAGACCTCAAAGATGGAATTCGTGAGGCTATCGAGGACATAGGGCAGCCACTTTGCGATTTGGTTATGGAAAATTTTATGACATATGGTCCTGTAAGCGTGGTCGTGGTGGTCATTTGCCTGATATTATTTTCCACTATTAACGGCATACCTTCCTCTTTATAATGAAATAAACATCCGATCATTTATATTAAAAAATGGCATTTTTCTTTGAATAATCAAAATATCACCTCTTATTGGAAAACCCTTTATTATGTAATTATGGGATAGGCTAATTGTGAGAAAGGTGATAGTCACGGATGATTGCGTGAATAGGTCGGATGCGTCGCGCCTCGAAGGCGTGGAAATATCTTATCGAAATTAATTTATAATTCCCGTTTTACCTGGTAACCTGTTGTTATTAGGAATTTAAATGAACATCAACAGTGTCTTTATAAATGGTACAATTACCAAGTTTCTAAGGGAATTAAAACTGTCAACCAAAGCTCTCATCTAACGAAAGACAGTAGCCAGATTGGAAAATTGGTTGAAACCCATATTTATACGAAATTACCGGTAACATTCGGATCTCTTACTAAAGTAGTAACTGAGTCTTGTAAAGTACGCATGTATTGTAAATGACCATGACCTAACCTACCAAAATTAATTTATTCTAGTCCTACTCGTGGCCAGGGGACAAAACTGCGATGCGAGATTTTTTTTCTAAACAATGATATTATCCAATAATATGAGAGAAATAGCTGTATTTAAATTTCCCAAAATTATTTCATCATTTATTTATTGGCGCCCTATTGGGCTTTTACATTTCGAATACAAATTTCATTTATAATATCAGTACAACATAAATAAAAAAGATTAGAAAATATATAAATAAAGCATAAACTCAAAATAATAAATAAGAATATATCTAATGCTAAATCCAAATTGATGACTTTAGAGAACTCGTAGGTACTTGTTGCTCGTAGGTATCTCGTAGGTTGCTCGAGCAACAGAAACAGAACCAAAAAATCAAAACACATTAATGATGTTCATATTTATTTATTTATTTATTAACAGAAACAAACAGTACATTATTTACATTATTTACATATTAAGATATAGCTAAAGTTAAACACAACTCCATGGAATTTTTTATTAGCGCATTTCCATAAACATCCAAAAATATTCTGAACCTCAAATAAGAACTACCTTTTTTTAGTTACTAGCGAGTTACCGGCATGTGTTGCAATGCCACCTAAATAAAAAAATGTCTCTCCTTGCGTGTTCTTTTCCATTCGTCCCCATTCACCTTCCGCCTCCCCTTCCCCCCGTACATTACATAATGTACATTTCACAACGCCTGAGCTCACCAGTATATATTGCGCCCAACAATTCGCCAAAGTTTCATCGCAGTCGGTTGAGTAGTATAGGAAATAATTTCATAACGCCAGAGTTCTCTATTATAAATATATAGAAATCATCACGGGCATGGGCACATCAAATCACCAAAGATTCATTGCAATCGAATGAATGGTTTAGGAACGCATAAGGAACAAAGAAAGAAACATCAACTTTTATGTATTAAGATTAGCCAATCTATAGTACCTACATACTTCAAACATGAATGTTATTTTAGAAAACGTGATCAATCATTTCCACATTTTGTCGATTGCATATTTTTGTAATACAGCCAAAATAACTCATGACGCTTGTCTGAAAAAGGATTGCCTACCGATCAAAACTAATAGATCTTTAGCGTGTCAGTCGTCGGGAAATGTATATAATGTCGCATCAGTCAATCATATCTGAAATCTAAATCCGGCACCATTGAATGAAACTTGGAGTCATGTCAAATAATAATTTTCCCTGATTGTTGTCTTTTTTTCGCAGAAAAACTATACGTCATTCGACGGCTTCGTTGTTCTTCACGGAACCGACACCATGTCCTATACTGCATCAGCCCTCTCTTTCATGCTGGAAAATCTTGGAAAGCCGGTTGTGGTCACCGGATCTCAGGTAATCTTAAAAATATTAGTAAATATTTTGGTCAAACGAAACTAGGAGGAGTTTATTACATAAGCTAAGTATCATCATTGTCGCTCAAAATCCTTTTAGAGTCCTGGCCGAGAATAGGAAATACCTGCACTCTTACTGGTCTTCCGCTTTTATTCCTTTCTTTGTGCCATAGGTATGCGGTGTTTGTCCTCAAATCGCCCAGCCGCAGCCTACAGAGAAACAATTTTTGGTGATCGGCTATCTTCTAACCTAGGCACATGTCCTGCCCAGCGAAATCAGTTCTGTAAATTGTAAATCTTACTATATTGTTACCAAACGGTCTTCAAACAATTGGTACAACTCGTGATCAACTTTGTCCACAATATCTTAAAACCGTTTTTAGGTATGGCCGTAGAATTTCGCCTCAATAGCCTTTCGCTGTTTTTGTCAGGGCCCAATACTTCTTGTTTTGGCACTCATCTGACGAGTTCTTCTTTTTCTTTCAGATCCCCATATTTGAACCCAGAAGTGATGGCGCTGACAACTTTGTATCAGCGCTTATCATAGCCAGTACACACGATATTCCAGAAGTGACGCTGTTCTTTGGGAACAAACTCTTCAGAGGAAATAGGTAAAAATCGACGGTTCCGATGGCTAACAGTTTAGCTCCAATGTTTCCAAAGTTTCCGAAGGCTGTTTATGTTACCAAATCACGTAGTTCTGATTACAGCTCTAGCTCAGTCTGTTCCCGGGAAAATGTTAATTAAAAAAAATTATCAACTACTTCTGGCTTTAACCCTTCGACGGTAAGTCATCATTTAAAATCCCAGAGAAAGGAAAGGCGAATTTATACATTAATTTTATTTAAATGTGCAAATTTCAGTATTATATAGAAGACTGAAGTCGAGTTCAGACTTAGAACAGATGAAATGTTGAATGGAGGGCAGGCAATTTTAGATAAAGCTTGATAGAAGAGAGGATATTGATTTAGAGAGGAACAACCAAAAGATATGTGATCTAAAGTTCCCCCATCTAGACCACAGAATGTACAATCTAGGAAGTCAAGGACGTCAACTTTAAAAAGGTGAGAAGGAAAGGAACAATGTCCGATTCTCAGTCGAATAAATGAGGAAATTAATTTTTGGATAAATAGGGGAATTGTTGAAACCATGGTTTTGATGGGACAGTCCTTTGTATTGAGGCGTAGCAGGCTCCCTTAGATTGACTAGCAATGTTCCAGTACTCTGCCCAAACATTGCTGGATCTATCTTTGATGATGGAAAAATAACAGATTGGGCAGGAACATGTTAAAATGTTGAAAATTCTTAAGAGCATTGAATTCATTGCTTCAACATGAAAATTCCATCTTATTTCAGAGACTTCAGTCAATTGTTTGTGGCTCATTTTTATTCAGAAATCATTTTCATCAATCAGGACTTCCAAAGTGTCTGCGGATAACTTCGACGCGTTCAACTCCCCGAACTGCGAGCCGCTGGCCGTGTCGGGGCTGACTCTGCAGGTGAACAGCCGCGCGGTGTTCCGCCCCTCGGCCATCCAGGCCTTCCGCGCGCACAAGCACCTCAACCGGGACGTGGCCCCCGTGCGCGTCTTCCCCAGTATCACGGGGGCTGCCGTCAGGGCATATCTGCAGCCGCCCATCAAAGGTATGGATAATTAAAGACTGGTCATTTCACAACTTTTGTGGAAATTAAAATTATAATTATTTATATTTCATTAAAAATAAGTTTGAATTTTTTGTGGTTGTTAGATATATTATAGACCTCACTTGTTTTTTTGTTCTGAGGTTCACATATTAAAATTACCGTTTTACATTATTCGATTATTCTGTAGTGATTTGAATCTCTGATAAGAAAATGAATACATGATAGTTCTTGATCTTAGTGTGTTGCTTCTGTTAGTTTTGTTTTGTGGTTCGTGTGTATGTCATTCTTTATTTTCCAAACATTGTTTTTTTTTAAATCTCTTCCTGTTGACTTGATCCAGTTTAATTTTTAAATTTGTTTTTGAAAGCTAGATTGTTTATTTATTATTTTGGGTTTTAATTGCGACATTGAAATTCGAGAGTGGCGACTTACCTATACGTTGCGCTGGTCAAGATAATATATAGTATTGTAGACTGCCTTTACATTAATTTTTCCCCTAAGTCGCTTATGTGACTTATGGCCAAATTACCAATTCAAACGCAAGTCACTTTCCGTAATTTAAAACAAGTTGCGGAAGTCGAACTTACGTAAGTTTTTTGACAGGTCTAATCTAATTACTTACTTTTGAGTTGGATGCATTTATGTTAACTCTTCTGTGAGTAACTTATCAAAAATTTTCTTAATTATTAAATTTTGCTTATCAGTGTAAAGTCAGCCTTACCTCTGTAAACAGAGCCAGGAGAAATTTCTCTCCCTTTTTGCGTCAATTGTGGGTAGAGGTGCACGTGCAC
Source organism: Limnephilus lunatus (assembly GCA_917563855.2). Lineage (NCBI taxonomy): Eukaryota > Metazoa > Arthropoda > Insecta > Trichoptera > Limnephilidae > Limnephilus > Limnephilus lunatus. Next base: position 8,779,211 of record OU830602.1, on the reverse strand, counting down.
ATATGAGGTGATATTCTTTTCCACCCGGTGAGCGGGATGGCTATTGCCATAATTGTAGGGCTGCGCTGATCACGATGAGGTTGAAAAAGCCTTCTCGCGTCGGCCAACTGTTCCGAATTATGCATTAAAATAGCCTACATGCGTACACAATTGTAAAAAGAAAACAAAATACGACGTCATAAAAGTATTTTGTTTTTTAACCTTCTGAAGACCGCCCTTAATGACCCATTTTCTAGGTGCGCTATTTGGCCGACTCTTTATCAGTGTGATAATTTATTTACAACTCAATGTTTTCCCATTACCTACCAGAAAACAGAAAACATAGTTTATTATAGACTCATTAGTTGTCTTCTGCTAAACTGTGATCAAACACACGCGTTGAAAGCATTAAAAACAAATATTTTTGATTGATGATAACAGTGTCTGGTGATTGACTTCGCCGTGCCTCTTTCTTGGTGGGGTCCGCACAGTTTTACGCGATATTTACAATTGGTCAATATTTTTGTGGTTCCCACTCTAATATTTGTTAGTCTTTTGTTTACTTGGAGTGGGAGCTTCCTGCGTAGTTTTGATCCTTACCCTGAAATTGGAAATTCTGTCTGGGATATGCCACTCCATGTGTCATGTTAACAAGGCCCACCAAAATAGGTCAACCAAAAATATGTTATGTCAATTTCATTCTGGGCGTGTCTTTTAGGTCAGTAACAGTGGCGAAAGTAGATATTTCTCCAACGCTTTCTCACATTCCCTTTCTCCACACTCCTTCACATACTTCTTAACATACCCCAATCGGAGATTCCATTGTTTTACTGCCCGGGGTCGCTTAGTCAGCCACTTTCGAGGTATTCACATAACAAAAAAACAGATGTCTTGAAATGTCTTTAACTTATGGTTCCTTCTTGAATTCAGGAGTTGTCCTGGAGACATATGGTGCTGGAAACATCCCCTCCAACAGGACAGACATCCGCGATGCGCTAAAGGGGGCCGTGGAGAGGGGAGTCCTGATAGTCAACATCACCCAGTGTTCCAGAGGAAGCGTCAATGCTCTTTATAAGACTGGGCAGGTACACAAATCACAATCCTTTATTAAATTGCGTAAAAATGTATTCATGCCTAGTCCAGTGAGAGGGGATCTCCAAATGATTTAATCACTGATAAACCACCAGGAGTAGTACTATTAATTAATGTTGTATCAAAAACTGCCAACACACAAAAGCCACAATCCCTAAAATGTTTATATTTCATTGTTTCAGTTTGCAAACGAAGTTGGAATAGTATCTGGGTATGACATGACTCCAGAAGCTGCTTTGACCAAACTTTCGTACGTGCTTTCAAAAGATGAATGGGACTACAAAACCAAGTGCATGGTGAGTTCTTATATCCCTTCTCGATAAAATTATACAAATTCAAATTAGCAATATTGAATCAAAGAAGGAACTAAGAAAAGGCGTTATAAATAACTTTTACATTCTATCTATCAAATATCTTTTATAGGTCACTTTTTAATCACTGAAATTGTTTGTCTATTATGGTGTTGAAAATTGCTGTTTCTTCCGTTCATGTCTTGTATAAATTTTGTGCTTTAAAATTAAAATTTAAAATGCGTTTTTCTTTCTAGATGATGGAGACAAGCATTCGGGGGGAATTGACGAATGGAAAGAGTAAAGCAATGGTACGTCAGATAGTTTAAGTTTCTCATTAGAAATCTCTAGAAAAGTATGACCACATACCTCACGGTAAATTATGAAAGAGTTGAAAGAACATCACAAAGAAATGCGAGGTAAAGTATCTAGGTCCACTTCTGGTCTTCAAAACTAAACGATTTGATTTATAGATTTTGATGGGGGATCCTGAAGAACATTCAGGTGAAATATAAATAATGTGTGATCTAGTAGACCCTAGGAGTGTTTTTTTGATATTCCAGGTTTACAAAGGAAGTGTGATTGGGCAAGGAGACCAACAGCAACCCGCTGTATGTGTTTCAGAAACCTTGAACACAATACAAATATTGGACGTTGACTTGAGGGGTTGGACAGCAAGTCTTTGCTCGTGCGCTATCTTCTGTATAAGAGGCCGAATATAGAATTATATCTTATTAAGTTTATGGTACTTATTTAATAAAGTCGGTTTTTAATGGATTTAATTATTTATATAAAAAATGGCCTTTCATTACATTTCCCAAACAATACCTTCTGAAAACAATAACTGATAGCAGAAAAAAGATTTACTTAATCAATAGCCGATTTGATAACAATAGGAAAAATCTTATACAAGAAAAATAAAATAGATGTTCAAGAAAAATTTGGAGTGGTCGGTCCAATTCTCTACTCTATGGCAACAACAGTTATTTGTTTCTGTGATTTGTTTGCTATATAAATACAAAATATATTAGTTTATTTCTAGTCCTCATCACCAGGTTATTGTTCTGAGGTGGTAGTTGGGTTAGATATATAATGATTTCCTCATCTTCGTGTGTGTTGATACATTCGTGTTTGTTGATTTTCCCATCTTCAAGGTTGGGTTTTTATATATTTCTAGTCCTGATATTTTTTGTTAATAATTATTTCACCTGTAAGTTTGCAATGTTGGATTTGCTTGTAGGATTTCTCAATAATCGACGCCGTGGGTAGGTGCGTGGGGGTCACAGGCGCCAATGAGGCCGCTTCAGTGGCTGCGAGCAGCGTTATGCCAGCCCTACTCACGTACGCCGCTGTCAACTCCAGACCAGATCTCGTTGATAACCTGCTACGTAAGTAAAGAGACCATTGTTCACTTTTCACCATGCAAGATTATTCAGCAAGCGGAATTCAAACCAAAGCGCGTGGTCTTTTGTTCATTTGGTTTCTTTCACTTCACGGCTTTTAGTAACTTTATTAGCAAAAAAATATCACAATTGCACAATTGTTGGTGTCTATGACCAAAAGTTGGCATGTTTTTCTTTGATACGTTCCTACCAGCTACAATCGAAGAGTCAATAGCTAAGCCACAACCTGACCCGACTACATAATAGCAAAATTTGGTTTTTCCCATTGTCTCTTTTACTTATATTATTATGTTTGAATTGTCCTGTTTTTATTGTTCAAGTGACTTTCAATATTCTGTTGGGGGAAGGCCTTCTAATGCCGATCATTTATGTGTATCCTTTTTTTTAGATTTCGGCGCTGACGTGTGTTCGTCCAATTTCGATGGCAGATCCGCCCTCCATGTTGCTGCGTGCCTGGGAGAAATTCCTGTGATGGAAAGGCTATTGCACGGTGGGGCGAATGTTCATTTGAAGGATAGGTAAATACTGATTTCATATACATATCTTAGATTTTTTCCCAGTCAACTTTAGTCCTGATAGAAATTTTTTTTTCGAAAGACACATCAACTCAACTTTATGTAAGATAATTATAATGATCCTCGTAGTAAAAATATTTTGAAAATGGGTCTCTTTTTCTTTCATGCTAATTCAATTTTATTGGTTAAAAAAATCGTTCAAATCAACCATTGTAAAACTATTTCATATTCCTAAATAGTACAAGATTGCGGAAATCCTGATAATAATTATTTTAAATTACAATTACGTTTCAATGAAACCAATTGCGACTGAACTATTTTAAACCCAATTTAGGCTTTGTCTTGACATGCTTTATCAACATTTTCTAGCAAATAAATTATGAACTGAGATCGTGTTAACTTAAAGTTTTTATTAGAAGCGGTACAAGATTTGAACCTTGTGGAACACCAGAATAAAATGCTTTTGGTGTTGGTAGGTTCTAGTCTTCATAATCAACCAGATCAGTAATTTCTGCATCATTATAGGTACGGAAACACCCCTCTGATGGACGCCATCCACTGCGAGCAGGAGGGCTCGGTGGCCACGTTGATGAAGTGCGGCGCTCACCTCGGTAGCGCTGACTGGGAGCGCACGGCGCAGGAGGTCATAGCGGCCGCCTCTCGAGGGCTCGTGCATCGCCTCAGCCTATACAAGAAGGCCGGGGCTTACCTGGCCACCACGGACTCCGCAGGCAGGACTGCGCTTCATGTGGTTAGTGATATCCCATAACCGCTTATGTGGTGTTCAAAATGTTTACATTTCAAATAAAATACCGTATCACGGTATAAGAACACCGCATCTCAGGCGTGGGAGATAGCTGGAGATCGAAAGTGCAGTGATCGTGTTACTTAGAGGTGAGTAGGATTCTTCAAATGCTGTTGCACCGATTTTGACGATACTGTAAGAGGATGGCAAGAGAAAACTGCATTTTCTGATGATACATTTCTGAGTTAATAACAATAATTTCAAAATCTACCACCTAAGTGAGCGAAACGTGTTGTTTGTTGTTTGTAATGGAGGACTTAGCCAGCCGAGGAATTGAACTGGGTGGGACCCAGATGTAATGCCAGCTCGATAACTGACCGGTCGATATTGATCTTTGATTTACTGTAAAAAATCCGAGACCCTCTCATAGCAAGTCCTTAAATTCAAATTCCATGAAAATTGCCGGAGTTTGCTCTATTCCTCGATCTGTGGCAAATTGTAGATCATATGTATTGTAGATTTCCTTAAATTGCTTTATATTCCTGTGGTATTGTAGTTGATGTATCTATTTCATTATCATCGGCGCTAGAATCTTTGAAGAGTATATACTTAACCGACTTAAGTGATATTATTGTATTGTTAATTGTATGGCTCACTTGACAAGATAAGAGTTCCGACACAAATGCTTTATTTTCCAAGTGTTCGTATTACCAAATTCATACGAAGGAGGACTAAGGTTAGGATACGACATACAAGAGTAAGTATCTTACATTCTCAATATTGTTTCCACAGGCGGCCCTCCTTGGTCACGAAAAGACTGTGGAGTATCTTCTCTCGGTAGGCCTCTCCCATCTGCAACAAGATGCCTTTGGCCTCACCCCAGTGGACTACGCACAGAATGGAGGACATTACCACATCCTAAACATCTTCAAAACAGCCGTGCCTCCGATGTAATAAATAAGAAAATAAAATTTAAATTTTATTTTAGATATAGTATTCTCTCACTAATCCGCCACCAAAAAAAGGGCAGGTGTCCAGTTAGTAAAAGCGGCGGATTATGGTGCGTAGATACATAAAAAATATTACTAACAAATAAACATCGTTACCGATCTTTCATAAAATTTCCATTTTTTGGTTTTATGTAAGGGGTCGCTTGTGAGAAGACTCCATTTTATAAACTTATTCAATAAAAAAAACACGGCAGAACGAAATGAACAGAAACACATGAGAATTAATTTAAATATAATAATATAATAACCGAGAGCAATCTAGACGGCGATATAGGTAGGAGACAGCGTTACAAGGCTGTCCGAAACCGAGGTAAACTGAGTTTGAAAGAGTAACAGCCCTGCTTTTTTCTGATTTTCTAATCGACCTTTATCATATGAAACCATTCCCGTTCGTGTACTCGATGACGTAATTTTTTCGAAAAAAATCGCTAACTATTTCCATGGCAGCGCGGCTCCTGCCAAGAGACGCACCGGCAGACCAGCTTTTTAAATGTTTTCTAAGTGTCCATTATCACTAAAAAGTAGTTTCATCCGTGTACTCGATGACGTAGGGTTTACCTACCACGTCTACTAGTCTAATAACATCGGTCGCGTCGCGTCGGTATACAAAGCTTGGTGTTCGAGCTCTTCGTAATGCGGCGGATTACTGAATTTGACATACGAATCCCAGCGGATTAGTTGTCGGAAAATCAAGCCGCGGATAACTGAGAGAGTAGGCACTGTATTATGTTTTATGGGAATTTGAAACATGTCATATATGGGAGTTTAGAGAATCTCACCGGCAATGTTGCCAAGATAGTTAAGTTACAGCAAAATTTGTTGTGTAGTGTGTAGGTTAAAAATAAATATTACCTATTAACGTAAATATAGCTGTAATTGGCTTTATGACATAACTATTGTGATTTACAAACGATTGGCGTGGTATATTTTAGTATGTGGTTAAAACGACACGCCTTTGCGGTAAGTATTTAACTACAAAGCATGGTGTGGGCTGATCAAGTTAGTGCAAATGGTAAAGGGTAGAAAAGCAGATAATAGAATAATGATTAGAGTTATTCAAAAGTGATGCGCGTAGTTTGAAAATATTGTTTGAGCCAATGGACGCTTTTATTATTACCGTGACGATCCACGATTACGGTACCGTGACGGCACAAACAAAGCATAAAACGTACTTTCTTTATCCTAATAATGCTGCAGCTCTTTCAAAAGATGAGATACACAATGTATGTAGGTCTGTTTCCTCCAAAGGAAAAAAGTAATTATTTTCTTGCATCTCTCTCACACATTACACCGTGACATCTCCGTAGACCCCTATAATACTACTAGCCGTGTCGATAATTTATAAAGTATGGAATATAGTTATAAGGATAATATTGAACAGAGAGTGAATTCCAAAAATTCAAAAACGTCAAATGCGCTGATGGTTTTGCTTTTATTCTTAAACATATTATAATGCTGGAGCTTTTTTTAAACACACTAAATAACAACAGTCGAAAATGAGTCAAACGGTAAACGTATGTATGCACCCCTCTAAAGGAAACATACAATCATTATAATACATCTCCCTCACACGTATAAAGAAAATAAAACGCAATTCTCGTCGCCGTAGCTGAGCTGTAATAAGATATATCTGTTTCCTCTAAATTAAAAAAACAGTAGTACTTTGGCGAAAACAAACACACGTCCATTGTGTGACTCATCATTATCATACATCTCCCTCACACGTGTAAAGAAAATGAAACGCAATTCTCGTCGCCGTAGCTGAACTGTATATGTTTCCTCGTTATGTTATAAGATGTATATGTTTCCTCCAAAGGAAAAAAGTAGTATTTTGAAGGAAACAGATACACGTATATTGTGTCTCATCTTTTGTCTCACCATTATTAATGTATAAGAAAGAGCTTTAGCATATTAGGATAAAGAACGTACGTTAAATGCTTTTTTTATGCCGTCACGGTACCGTGATCGTGAATCGTCACGGTAATAATAAAAGTGCTCATGACGTCTTAATACATCTGTAACGTCATTGCCTTGAGCTACTTCGGGGTGAAAAAAAATTGTACGTATTAGCTACTAAAAAGTAGTACGAATGAAATTATGCAGAGAATAGTAGGAGCTTCTCTAGAATGGTGCAAATGTCATAAAAAAATTTATGATTCCAATAAGAATGGTGCGAATAGAGTTGAAAAAGTGAGGCTTTTATTGAGGCTATATCTAACGTAGTGAAATAATGCTTCCATCTTTAAACTAAGTTCTGTATAATTAGTTGACGGGCCGTAAAAATTGACCAGTAAAAGTAACAATTCATTTCGAAAAAAGGTTTTTTTAATTATGGTCTTTCAACAAATAAAAAAAGTAACTTTCTGCCACAAATCTTAACCCTCATACTAATTTGTTCGCTTTTCGGAACAACTGATACATTTATGTCCCATAGAAATTGTTGTTTCTCCCTCACTATAATGTTTAGAAATATGATTTAAATGGCATTAGAAAGAGAAAATACCACGCTTTATATTAAAATCTAAAAGTTACCCAAAACATAATTAAAATTTACATTATTAAAACGTATACCAGAATGAAACCATTCCGAACGCAATTAGAAAAAAAATTATGAAAATTTGGGAATTCTTTATTAATTATTTTTACATGGAACTTGCCTAATAAAATACGTACGAATTTTTATTTTTTTCGTTATCAGTAATTTTAGTTACAGGAAACTTTTTTATGTCTGTATTCAATTTTTGTATGCTTAAAATATTTTGTGTTTATTTTTAATTACAAAATTTGGAAGGTTATTTCATCACCTTTCAAAAACAGTTCTTAGTTTTCGGGTGCGTTTAAAAATATACCATTTATTTGACAAGACGATAAAATTTGAAAGATTAGGTACTGTGTCCAAGGTAGTAATATTTTTTCATAGCTAATAATATTTTACAGTAAGCAGGGACATACTCTGTCTTTTGTCAAATAAGAAAAGGAAAACTTTGAATGTTTTAACTCGGTTTAGTGTTATCTAAAAATATATTTACATATTTATTTGTTTTTAAGCATAGTAGTAAGAATAGCAATCATTTTTCAGCAATCTCTTGAAATCGGTTGTTACATAAATTGATATAAAATAATTATGTAGAAGAAGTTATAAGTTATAAAATAAAAATGTTGAAGTGTAGCAATAAATCCAATAAAAATTATAAAGGAAAGGGTTTATTAATAAAATGATAATACACAATGCTAAGTAAAAATAAAAAATAAAATTAATTTTTACATACAGCACAAAATAAAAATACGAGGGTAGAAAAAGTAATGAACACATGTTTGTAGAATTCGAATAAAAACAAATAGCAAGATCGGGCAGAAAGTAAACTGAAGCAAAATTCATAAGCTTCACAATCATATATTCATTTTTCAACATAGTCACCGTCAAGGCTACATATATCTCCCAAGGTGTAACAAGTTTTTTCATTCCGACACTGAAAAATTCTTCCGACTTAACTATTCAACGATCTCAAACCTGCACATGCTTATAAAGGGGGAATGTCACTTCCACATTCCACCTGGCGCGCTTTTGAAAGTAATTTGGTTAGCGCTGTACATGCATTACTTTTCAGCCTACAACCTAATTTATAATGGGGTATTAAATTGTACCTATGTTTAGAAATTAATATTGGTGATTTAATGTTTTCAGCAATGAAGTGATATTTTTTGTATCTGAGTAATAAGTTGCGTGTTTTCGATCTGTTATAATTATTTTACTATACAGGGTGTAACAGCACGAACCTGAAAAAGCGATTCCTGAAAGTAGATTTTGTAGTACAAAAAGTAGTTGTCATTTTGCTGTCCGATGATATATTTTTTCTATTAAAAACAAAATATATTTTTCAATCACACGTCCCCATCACCGGGATCACGATATACGCACAGTGTTTCGTGTGTTACAGTGCTGCTGCTGCTGCTGCAGTGGAACGAGACGGAGTGCTTATCATGTGACCTGCTTGGCAATACCCGGCCATTCAAAAGGCCACTTGCATCACATTTTTTAATTTTTTTTTCCGGTTTAGGCAAATATTCTAAGACATTCCGTTTTTTTTTTAATCGTATTTTTGAAACCCTGGCGATTTTTTGAAAATTTTAATCCGAAAAATCAGACCATGTTTTATAAACCGGAAAGATGGGACATAATTTTATGGGTGCGAAAAAACGATAAATACATAGCCGAAAATCGTTTTAAAAAAATAACGTTTTCCACACGAATAGCAATAAATTGTACGGGGTTCTCTTCGTAACATCTGTAAAAACACCGCCATCTTTATCAAAAAATCAAACCAAAGGATAAGTTCGCATAGAACAAACAATAAATCTAGTGAACGTTAAACGCAAATTCAAAAATTCGCCGGAAATCAAAGTGCTGCCATATAAAAAAAATTATCAGTGTGGAATTTTACAAAATTAAGGGAAAATAATCGGAGACGGGACATTTTCATGTAGTGACGTCACGAGCTCAAATAATGGATTTATTTGTATAAAAAAAAAAAAACTATACATTTCTAAAATTTTTTACTAACATTTTCGTAATCTTAGTAAAAAAAATCTATCCACACTATTTTTTCCAAGTCGTTATGAAATCCATGCAAGTGGCCTATTGCGACGTGTGATGAAAAATATTTTTAACGTTTTTATTTGGAAAAATATATCATGGGACAGCAAAATGACATATAAATTTTCTACTCCAACTATGCACAGGAATCGCTGATTAAAATCCTTCGGGTACGTGCTGTTACCCTATATTACCTATATACGTATAACCTTTTCGGAAAAAGTTTATTTTTGTAAGTGTTTATAATTCTGTGACTTGTTTCTAAAAGGGCAATGTCAGTTTTTCGAAATACCCATATTTTTATGCGATTTTTCCTCAAAATTGAGATATCTTCCGAATTTTAAAGGAACCTTTAGATTTCGAAAAAGGATTTTTCGATTTTCGGAACCAACGATGTTACACTAGAAAATAACTTTTCTTAAAATTTAAACAAATATAATATGTATTTTTTAAAAAAAATATTTTTGGAATAACTTGATGAGTAAAACCTCAAATTGTAATATTTAATCATTGAATATAATGTTAGCGACTCTTAACGAAATTTAAAACAGAAAAATCATATATAAGATTCGGTCTATCTATGCCTTGCCGGGGCTCTCGCTAATATTATCTTCACTGATTAAATATAATGTGTTTGAAAAATAATAAACATTAATTTATTTAATTTTCTAATGCAATCTTTTAATTTTTTTACTTAAAAATAGCATTTCATAAAGTGAAATTTTTTCAAACCTAGAAAATAATATTTTCTTGCATAAACGAAAAAATGTTTATATTTATTTATACACATATTACTATATTTTTCCTAAAAAGACTTTCAAATACGAATAATATCTTCCTATATTTTATTAAGTATCGTATTTTATTGTAATATCATATGAAAAAAATAAAAACATGTTCGAAATATTTAGATTATTTTATTTACACACATTAGGTAACCTACACATAATCAATCTCAGGAAAGTATTAAAAATTAAAAAAAATTAATAATATTTTCGATGGACATAGGTATCTACGGTAATTTACGTATTGTTCGTTCAATTATTAGTCAGACATCTCCAAATACTAATTTTTGGATAATGTGGTAAGCAATATTCAAATGCTCACCATAAATCAAATATTATTTACACGCGTCTGTATTTTACATATTAAATATGCCGTAAAATAAAACCGGGTAATTAGTAGGACATTTTGAAATATTGTTTAATTCACAATAGTTTTTCTGCATTATAATTGATGCGATAGCGTTTATGAGTAATCTGAGTATTGTACCAGATAGTGGGTACACTTTTACAGAATATAACTACATAGCAGGGCGTGCACTCCATATAGGCACATAAGCACTGCCTACCCTAGCGTATTTGTAAAACGTAAGCATGTAAATAATATAATAATTTATTAAATTATTGCTAAAAATAAATACACACTTTCAAAAATAAGCGCGACAAAGCTGAGCAACCAAAACTACGCGACCGCCACATCAAACGGCATAGGTACTACAAATGTGACATAAACTGTAACTAAAAACTACATGCGCCCCCCGCAGCGTTGCCAACTCTACGTCTTTTTACGTAGATCTACGTATTTTAGGTTTTCCCTGAACATCTACTAACTTTAGTCCAGAATCTACGTATTTTTTGTCAAATTGTTCAAATTTGAAAAATAAAATAACACATTAGGCTGAAGAAGCATATTTTCCGTTACTTTACGGTGGCGCCCCCGTCTGCGGGGCAAAGTATGTGGCGCGGACTCCAACAAACGTTCCGTTTCATACTAGAGTCCGCGCCGGGGTTGGGATGTCTAGGGAAATTACCCTAGATATAGGGGAGAAAAATATTACAATATATAATACATCGTCGGATCTACCTTATATGCCCTGATGATGGACACTGCAACGCTGTCCGAAACGTCGGCTATAGAAGGAGGTAGCGCAACACGGCATAACACCCCAAAAACTGACAAAAGAGAAAAATATTTTTTAGGCAAAAGGGAAATCAGCACAAATCTAGGAAAATTTAGAACAATTACCACTATTTTTTTTAATTGGTGTTGTAATCTTCTACTTTCCGGTAAAATACATAATTTCAGACAAAGGCAATTTTCAAGTTTTTTTCCCTAAATATTGTCTATTACTCCACATTTGCATAATTACCAAAACTATATTCCGTTTCATTTAAACCTTAGGTTCTCAACGTGGGCAATAAATAACGCCCCATTACGGATGTTTGAGACTTTCAGGGGGCAGTAGAAGACCCAAAGAGAGGGCGTTGAGGTGGCACGGTGATGGCGAGGGCAGGTAAAAAATATAGTCTAAAAAGAAAAAAAAAAACACGCTCATCACGTACCAATAAAGCAAAATAAACTTTAACATAGGTTAATTTTTGTTATTTTATGTAATGTAATCATTTTTATCAAGTGTGCAAAAATTCACATGTTTTGATAGTTAAGGAAGTGGAAGAAAATTGAATCCACAAACCCAAACATAAGAAAAAAGGGGGTCTCTAAAAAAAAACCTCAAAGTGGGCGGTGGGCAAAATTGAGAACCAAGAGTGAAAGGCAAGGTTGAGAACCTATGATTAATCATTAAAAAAAAATTAAAATTTGCAAAAAATGCATTAAAAATAATAGATACATTTCAACTTAATTACTACGAGAAATAACTAATTACGTCCACCTACCTTAACTTCTATATTTCACTCAGAAAAAAAGTACGTAGATCTACTAACTTTTCATAATCCAAATTATGCGATTCTACGTAATTTTCTAGTCCGATCTACGTCTTTTTCAAAAAACGGGTTGGCAACACTGGCCCCCCGACTACCTCACTAAAATGCGGGCTAAGCAGGAATTATTTCTGCTTAGAGCTAACTTCATACTAGATATAATATCAATGTTTACGAAATGCACGTAGCATAGAGTAGAACTGTCGTTTGAATTTGTTTCTATGGGTTTTTTTTTGTTGGTATCAGGCAGTGCTTTCTGGAACAAATTAGCAAATGGCAATCAGTGGCGACAGTGACATCTGTTGTTATCTGAAGTATGAAAGTGAGACAACGCCAATTGCTTTTATCAAGGCCACCTCGGATATCCATTGATTGGCTTGTGATAATACGCATACATGAAGCGATTATTTATTATTATTATTATTTGTATATTTAAAGTGGCTTAGATAATACAAACCTACATCATCTACAGCCAGCAGCAAGTACACTTAGCTAAAACTTGTACGAAGGGAGCCATCTGTGGCAAGTTTCTTTTTTATTTATTTCAATCAATTTGGCGGTTTTCCTACTGCCTACCCTGATCAAAAACTCTGTGCACGCCACTGCGTACATAGTGCATACTCAACTCAAATTTCGATTTTTCGGAGATGTCTGACCAATCAACAGGAAGCTTGATATTATCATACCGTTTTTAGAATAAACATTTATATTAATATAATAATTACACTCCATAATATATTTTTCATCAACAATATTTTTTATTTAAAAAAAAATATCTTTGTACATATAACTAAGTTCTGTCTTACAACTTTTTATTTATTATTTGAAATTTAAAACATTTAGATTGGGAATACCGAAAGCAACCTCTACCGGCGGTGAAAACAGTAACTACAAACATCATCGTACATTTTTTTTAAACTACATACGAATATAATATGTTCATATACCAATTTCAATCTCCACAGAAAAAAAGTCTGGCAGAAAAGTTGGTCTAACCTCTAACCCAGTGTTTTTTTAACCCTTCCGAATGAATCGCCCCCCTTTCCACAGTAAAATTACCCAGCGCCCCCCCCCCCCCTACCCCCCGCGAAACGAAAATTAAAAAATACACATTTTAGTAGGAAGGCCATTTGCGCAAAGGATTTCCAACTACAAATAAAAAATGACGAGAAGTATAAATAAAACACATTATTATTACATTGATATTGAGTATTTATTACACCTCAGTTAAAATTTTTGTTGAATGAGCTTATTTTCTATATTGACGTAATGCCCACTCGAACTTTTGCAGCGCCCCCTAAATGCTAAAAATTTAAAACCGACTCTGTCCAAAACGCCCACAGGGGGGCGCTGGCGCCCCCGTTAAGAATCACTGGTCTAACCCAACTCAAATACATACAGCCTCATACAGGTATGCAAGCGTATCCTGTACAAGCGGCTAAAATAGGAACTAACGAACGAAGGAACATTTTTTACACTGGTAGGTACATTTACGATGGAAATGCCCCCCACTGCACAGAAAATTGGATTGCCGACCAACAGTGGCAGCCAGTGAGAATTTTATAAGAAAACTAACGAGTACCCGGCATGCGTTGCAACGTTACATAAAGAAAGAAATTGTTTCTCCCTGCGTGCCATTTCCCATGCGTCCCTGTTCTTATTCCGCGTCCCTTTCCCTTCTTGAGTTTCCCCACGCCTTCGCCCCCGAGTCTACCCATCCCGCAAACCGTCCATATTGTATTTCCCTCCCGACCTTCCTGCCCCTTCTACGTTTCCCTTCCCCCTCCCGCTTACTCTTTCAACCTTCCCCCCCTCTCCCCTCCCTGAAGTCCATCTCCCTTCCTCCCTGCCGCTAAACTATACAAAATACACTGATTTTTCAGACAATTTGCGTGCCACCCATGATCATTTTTTAATATAAATTTCATAAAGCAGAACCCACCAGCATGTAGACACTTTCACAGGCGTTCGCACAACAACTCGACAAAGTTTCATTGCAATCAGATAAATGGTGTAGGAAATAATTTCACAACGCCAGAGCTCACCATTATGCATAGAAACCTTCGTGGGCATGCGTACAACAAATCACCAAAGTTTCATCGCAATCCGACGAATGGTTTAGGAACGCATTAGGGACAAACAAAGAAACATTCATTTTTATACATGAAGATGAGCCAAGATTAAAAATAAAACGTAATTATTGATAGGTTTGCATTTTGCCCCTCTTAAGAAATCAGTCAGTTATACGTCAGGTGCAGACGATATATGAATACCGAAAATTCGGAAAATCAGTCGTTAGCGAAAATACTCTTCGATATAGCCTTGGCAACGTTGTGCAGGGCCGCCTGGTTTATTTTACACCGGGGAAACCTGGATGTACAGCTCTCGCCACTGTAACCAGAAGCGATGGCCTCCGATACGAACGTCCCTTTCATCAGACTTAGCAGCCATTCATTACTGAAAATAACAAAACAAATTAACAAAACTTCGTTCATAAAAATCAGTTTAATTCTGGTTTGTGTTAATTTCATTGAATTTAAGGTACCGCCGCCCCTGGAACTATTCATCGGGTAACCAACAACATAGGTCACTCTAAGTGGTTCGATTTATTGGGTAACTTAGCAGGGGTGCCCGTGTTTAGAGTGCGAGGCTTGTCCAGGTCGTAGCGGCATATGTTCCTGCCCATCAGCTATGTGGCGGGCCGGATCGGGAGAGACCGGTTAAGGGGGACCCTTTGACCTCTTCGGTCTCACTCTCTCAATCCATCGTCTTGCTCCGGGGTGGGAGGGATGGATTCATACATCCGTCACTTCTGGACACGCTCACCCCCAGATTCCTTCCCACCCTTCATTCCCTTTTCCTTCCCAGAACATCCTCTCCTTCCTTTCTCTAAAATACCCTCCGCACAACATCCTCAAAGATGACATAAGTGTTTTTTTCCCGTGTGGAGTTAACAAAAACATGAAACGAGGAGGCATCCTAGGATACAGACCAGGCTGCCATCAGCAAATAATACTTTCGTCCTGTAACGCTATACGTGTATTTACTTCATCTCAACTGGTAAGTTAAAAGGACTAGGCTACTGTCAGCAAATAATGCATCTGCTATATCGTACTGTAACGCTATACGTGTATCTATTTCATCTCACCTGGTAAGTTAAAAGGACTAGGCTACTAACTGTCAGCAAATAATGAATTTGCAATATCGTACTGTAACGCTATACCTACGTGTAACTATTTCATCTCACTTGGTAAGTTAAAAGGATTAGGCTACTAACTGTCAGCAAATAATGAATTTGCAATATCGTACTGTAACGCTATATCTACGTGTAACTATTTCATCTCACTTGGTAAGTTAAAAGGACTAGGCTACTAACTGTCAGCAAATAATGCATCTGCAATATCGTACTATAAGGCAATGCGTTTATTTATTTCATCTCACCTGGCAAGCCCGTCCACAATTTTTTCCGAGCTGGTTTGTTTGGTAGCTCCCGAGGATTTGCGCACAAGGGCACAGATGGCTCTCTGCGCACACACGTCCGCTGGGGCCCCATGGTCGCTCAGGGCCCGTCCCAATTTGAAAGCTATCGATGGATTCACTTCATCATCACCATCACCTAAAAATAAAAAGACATATTAAAAAAATCTTATTCCCACGACAATCTGATTATTGCATTTTTTTTAAGTAGTTAACTCTAATATAATCCACCTCTCTAACAGAAGTTTTTTTTCCAAAACCAAAATATAAAAAGGAATAGGTAATTAATTTACAGTTAAGTAGGTTCCAACATGTTCATCAGCAATTCGCATTTTGAATTCCGATTCTAAAATATTTTTAAGAATACGTTGATGTTTTGTTTTGTTGAAAAAATCAATGGTCAAAAGTTGAAATGTTGATTTGACCAGTTACGAAATTTAAGTTTAAATTACAATTTTATATATTATTTGGATTGATTTTGCTAAAAAATCTATTTGTTTGTCGTCAGCACGGAAAAACACAGGTATTAATTAGAATACTTTGAAACAATACTATTTGCTAACTGTTGTAGATAAGTTAAGTATTTTCTCGTTGAAAACACCAACAATATTATATCAACCAAAAAAATCATTGCTCGGTTTTTTCAGTAACATATTATGTATTTAAGACACTCGTAATAAAACGTGGAAAATAAAACAAAATAATAAAATAGACTTGACGTTTACAATATTCCAATGACCTGAAAATCTTTCAACAGGTTGGTCAATATGGAACAACTTTATCTGATCGAATTTCACATTAATTCAATTTGCCTAAAAACTCCGCCCGGAGGAGCCATCTCAGCGGAAGACAAGAAATTAACAGTGAGCGTCGATTTCGGAAAGTTTGCTTCTTTAATCGTTAATGAAAATGAATTCGCTAACGATATATTAGTAGATGACATATCTGATGATGAATTGGAAGTAGTTCCTCCACCACCACCTGCCCAAGCTACCCAGGACCAAACTATCTCCGCACCAACCTTACCAGAAAAGTGCTGTTTGGTAACTAATGAACCGAAAAAAGAGGAAAACCCCAATGAATCGGATAACGAAGACTATTCCGAAAATACAGTGACTGAGAGGACATTCGACTCGGGAGCTTCTTTAATGTTTGCTCACAATCCACCTGCACTGCAACAAACTTTCAAGCTTTTTCCTCTGGAATTATCGGTGTGGACCGATGATGAATCAGAGATGAGGGCTTGTGTCGGAACCACGAAAATATCCTGGGCTTCAGAGTTCATCGATATGGTTGGTAATTGTCCTAACAAACCTGCACAAAATCCAGAACAACCACTGCAACAAATTCCATTGACACTACAGATGCGAGAAGATCTCAGAAGCCAGATCAGTGGTTCTGTGATCGGTCAAGTTTGCTGCACGGTCCGCTTGACAGCTTTAGGGCACAAAATAATCACTCGTTTTAGACAGGTGGACGATGGAGATGGTTTTTTATTTAGAAATCGCATGGCGGCATCGTCAGTTAAGTGCAAAAAATACGGAATGAATACTAGCTGTGTACCAGATCAGATTGTTTGCTCTCTTCAGCTAGACAACGTGGACACAGGCGGAACGGATATTTGTAAAATATTAGCGGCCAGCAAAACAGCCCGTGAACCCCCGTATGCTGCTGGAAATCAAATGAGAGGACTCGAGCCAAACCGCACTATGACCATTCCTTGCAGTAATCCGTCTTGCAAATTATCACAACTTATCCAGAAATCTGCGGGTGAAGATCCAAAATCGAAAACGAAGGCTGACTCCCCTGGAGCGTCCTGTCCGCTTGGATCATCGCCGGGTTTAAAGCATAATGACGACTGCTGTTGTAACTGCAAATACTTAAATATTCCTTTGGAGAAAGACGCCATACCAATCTTCTCGGACAAGCAGAAGTCTGTCGTGTGCGAAGTCTGCGGAGGAGTATCGTATGATGGTAAGACGTGCAAGGACAAGGATAAGCCGGAGTGCTCTGGGCCTTGCAACCTTGAAAAGGAGGGGCGGGAAAAGAATCCTGATCCCAATATACAGAGGATGCTCTATGAAGGACTCACCAAGATGTTGTCCAACGCAAGAAGTGGAAACCACAAACAGTTCTGCCCGGATTTTAAGCACAAGTCGTCATGCCCAATAGGAGGAGCCTGTTGTCAATAAGTGAAAATAGTACACCCGAAACAAAACTAAAATTAAATATAAAACATTTATACAAAATAAAAATAAAAATAATTGTATTGTTTACTCGCAAAACCGTTATTACATGCAGGGGAAGTCTAGAAATGCGCATAAAATAATTAAATAAATTTTTAATTAATAAATAATTGTTAACATTGCTTGCCTCCAAATGTATTATAAAATTAAACGTCTCTCTGCAGGTTCACCGGCCATGGAAGAAATATACATGATTGAATTTTTCATACAAAGCATAAGCCTTCAGTGCAAAACAGGAAAACTGAAGACGAGTGATAAAAAGTTAACAGTGAATTTGGAATTTGGGAAATTCGCTTCATTTATCGTAAATGAAAATGAATTTGAAAATGATTTATTGCCGCAGAGTTCAAATGACCCAAATAATCCGACAGAAGACTGGCAACTCGACATTGAACCCCGAACCCAGGAAAAATACACAGATTCAACAATTACATTAGCATCAATGAACCCTGATGCAGATGAGCTACGCAAGGGGAAAGTGTTTAACGCCGGAGCTTCCATTGTATTTGCTCATAACCCAGATGGCCTCAAACAGACGTTCAAACTATTCCCCCTTGACATAGCAGTTTGGACCAACGACGACACAGAGAAAAGGGCATGCGTGGGAACAGCTAAAATATTGTGGGATTCAGAGTTCCTCGAGTTAGTAACACAAAGCTCCAAAACTTGCAGGTTGCTACCTCCGACGACAGTCAAAACTATACAACAACTTAGGAGCGAGATCAGTGGCTCAAACATAGGGGAAATGACTTGTCTCATTCGCTTGACTCATCTGGGCAAAAAGAATATTACATGCTTTAAAGTTGCCAACAGCAGGAAGGGATTTATGTTCCGAAACCGAACAGGAAACGCTTCGAACAAGTGCAAGAAATACGGAGTGAACACGGACCTTGATCAGCTGGTCACAATTGGAGTTATCTATGAAAGTTTAGAAATACAGGATCCAGATATTGTCAAGGCTTGTGAGAGGAAAAAACAAGTGTCTGAAGAATTAAAGGCTGCTGGTTTGGACAAAGAATGCATTATGTTTGTCACGGGGGATCAATTACGTAAATCGGACGAGGAACAAGAAAAGGGCCCCCTTCCTTGTGGAAACGCCAACTGCAAGCTAACAAAAATGATCCAGTCGTACTTGAGCCAAGGAGAGTCACTGAAGTTAGGGGATCCGAAGAGTAAGGAGCCGTGCAAGGTTAGCGGAACAGCAGCAGCGAAGAAACAGGGGAATGAGTGTGGAGGGTGCTGCGGATGCAACTATGGCGAGATTCCTGAAGAGCCGATGGAATGTGGAGCGATCGCAGCTGACCAACCCAAGTATGTCATTTGCGAAATATGCGGCGGTTACTCCAACACCATCACTTGCAAGGACAGGGAGGCTGGTATGGGGGCATGTCCCGGCCCATGCTATCTGCGCACTAGTCCAGCGCAGTCCAACAAGCCGCCAAATGTCGAAAGGATGTTATACGAAGGACTAAGCAAGATGCTGAGTGGATCCAAGAGTGGAACTTGTACTAGTAACCCAAATGCAAAGCCTCCTTGTAGCAAATGATTTGAAATTGTCAAAGTTTAATTATTTTCTACACTACAGAGAGTAATTACTTAAACAGCACCCAATTATTTTCTTTTAGCTTAACTTGCGTAGTTAATTTTAAAATTATACGTAAATATCTTACCAATAAAACATTTAAAATAACAAACCCCTTGTTTCCATTAAAGCCTTCATTTGGGAGGCGGTTATGAGTGCCGCCGCTCCGGGATCCATTTATTGGATAACCATAACTCTGTCACAGGTTACTCCAAATGATTCGCTATGTTTGATGACTTAGCAGGGGTACCCTGGTTTATGGGTTGAGTTTTGTCCAGATCTCGGCAGCGTATGCATCTGCCCACCAACTGTGTACCAGGTCGATCAGGAGAGGCCAATTGAGTGATGGATTCATACGTCCATCACTCCTGGACATCCTGATCCCCAGATTCCTAACCACCCCTGTTAACCTTTTCCTTCCCTGAACTTCCTACTCTCCCTTTCCTTAAATAGACTCTCTTATATAGACTATAATAGACTGTTGAGTTAATTTTAAAAAGCCTGTGTTTAAATCGCACATGAAGGTTTTATTGATAAACATCTTACAACATGGTAATAATTGGCTAGAACAAAATTATATCACTAGTACATTAAACTAAATATATATATATGTTGATCATGATCATAGATATCAATTGGTCTAATACCGAAGGTTTCGCAAAATGTCGACATCTACCGGACCTGACAAAAGAGGTAAAAAGAAAAGGCGTAAGTCATACAGGAGCAAAAGGTATATCTACACTGTGGGGGATGAATATCCAGGTAAGAAAATCGAAATAATCACCTCCCCTTCCAAAAAAACATCTATATTATATACTTTATATTTTGCTTCCCCGTACCGACTAAGAAATCAAACTTTCTTATACCTTAACAGCCTTACTAAAAAACCCCGTAACAATTTTATTCAATTTTATAAAACCTTTACAAACAACTCAAAATAAAATTATATTGTCAAAGTTATGTATAATACAAGTAAAACTTTTTTGACAGATGCATTATACAAAGAATCTAAACCATTCAGTCTTCGTAAACTATTTATAATGTAAACTATGAAATATATCTTTAAAAACAAAAACAAATAATAAAAAAATGAAAACAGAATCCACATTAGAAATAATAATGTGTTTTATACTCCCCAAACGAATGACAAAACAATGCAAACGCACAGCTGTTTCATTGGACCTCGTACTTTCAATCTTGTACCGAAAATTATTCAGGTGGCAACTAAACTTCCCCAATACCTAAAAGAGTTAAAAATATGGCTTAACAAGATGCAGATGTTGAACTTTATTTTTATAATTTATATCTTTTATTTTTTCACACAAACTTACACTGTACACTATTGTATACACTTTTTGTACAAACTATTTAGACAAATTTTATTTATGTCTTTGCTTAATATGCACACTGTTTTGTTTTTCTTTATTAAAATATATTTAACTTTATTACCCATGCACAGGCTGCGCCTTAGTGGATCCCATTACTCTTATGATTTTCAAAATATGTATATGTTACAGTCAATCCTCGAAGCTACGGCGCTCATAGATTTGACTAGTCAATCCTCAGGTCTGACTTAACCTAACATAACCTAACCTTACTTAACCTAACCTAACCTAACCTAGGATAAACCAGTCATTTCGCGAAGAGAATGCATATCGACCTTTGACTATGACATATATATAAAATGTAAAATTCGGAAAAATAAAGGATTAAAAAAAAAATTTGATAAACGGCCGCGGATGGGAAAACATTACTAATTAAAAAATTGTTCATGGAAAGAAATAAACATTGTTTACACAGCCTGAGAGGGTAGTTTATCTCATGTGTACGACTGTTTTGTTAATGTCTGAACGAAAATTGGAATTTTTCAAAAGTATTTTGAATGTTCCATGTATTTCTTATTTTTCAAGGTGTCGTAAAAACAAATACCATTTATAAAAACTAGATTAAAAAATTACCATTTAGATTTGTGTATTTAAAATACATTTTAGCATTAAAAAATGCCATAATTTAAGATTCAAACGCGGAAAAAACTGGAAAAAAATTTCATACCAAAACATTTTTGATCAAAGTATAGGGAAATTTAAAAAAAAAATCAAAATTAAAAAAATACAGTCCTTTTATATAATGAATTTGTAAGGAAACTGTCACCTCACTTTTTCCTCGTGCATACAATAAAAAAATAATAAAAATTATTAAAGTTTTCTTTAATGTCAATAAAATAACCTAAAAATAAACCGACATTTAAAACGGATTTCTTGCATCTCTAAAGACGTTAATTTCTTTGATACGTTTACCACCACATGTATTTATTTATTTTAATAATTTTTTTTGTAAAATACATAAAAATATATATAAATATTAAAAATATATTTCTTTTGATATAAAGTAAAAAAGAAGGAACTATAAAATTAAATAGGTAGCTTTAAGATAAACAATAATACAATTGAACAAAACAGATATTACAATAGTATGCATATATGTATGATATCAAAAAAATCCCACATAAGCACGGACGTATATAAGGGGGGGGTCTTGGGGGTCTGGACCCCCCCCATTGCACCGCGCCGATTGTAGAAATAAAGGCTGATTGATTAAGACTGACTATTTTTTTCACGAAAACATGACCTTATATATATTTTTTTTAATTTGCGGACCCCCCCCTTATCAAAGCTATATATACGTCCGTGCACATAAGTATCGCCAGTTCGTGGGTATACTTATATTTTTTATGCAGGTAAGATTATAAGTAAATTACATAATTATGTTTCAAAATATTTATAGAACAAATAATTCCGTTTTTAAAAAAATAAAATTAAGAAAAAAATATATAAAAAACAAAAAAGGTTAAATAAAAATTAGGGATTCATAAAGTTACAGCAGGTAGGATGTTATAGCAGGTATGTATTTGAATCATTTGTAGTAATCCAAGTCTCTATTATTTTTTTGTATATGCTGTAAGAGGATATGTTTTTAGATTTAATTTCTATAGTCTGATAGAGTGCATTATAAATTTTTGGTGCAATGAAAAAGCATGTCTCTGCGCAAGCCTAGTTTTGCATAGGGTAACCTCAAATGCATTATTTAATCTACTGCTGGAGCGATTTTCGTGTTTCGTAAAATATATATTTCGTGAAAATATATATTTCAGACATTGCATACAGTAAATTTTTCTTATATGTAAGAGTTCAGCTTCTTGGAATAATTGCAAGGAGGGGTAGGTAACATCTTTATGCAACATTATTTTTATTACTAATTTTTGAGTCATTTCTAGTGGCTTAATGTGGGTATCATAAATACCCCCCCTTATCCAATTATTCCCTAAGATATTGATGATTGCACTGCATGATATACCAGTTTCATTCTTTTAATATCAACTATGTTATTTAATCGTTTAAAAACGTAAGTCAAATACCTAAGTTTATTTATAAGCTTTTCTACATGATTTGTCCATTTTAGTTAGCTGTCTATAATAATTCCTAGATCCCCGAATTCATTTCTACACAGTTAGAAACACAAAACAGGGTTGCAAGTATTGTTGTGAAACCTTATATTAAGGTGAGTTAAGGGTTAAGGGTGTCGCCCTTTTATTTTTTATTTTTTTATTTATTTGTTTTTGTTACAAAGAATACATCTTTACAAAGAAGCTTTGACTGTTCAACTAGGAGTCTCCCGTTCTAGGACAGTCAAATTGACAGATACATTTTGATAGGCGTAAATTTAATTTACAGATGACCGATTTATATTGGGACACAAATCAAAAAATCATCGCCAAACATGGAATATGGTACTATATTATATGGTATTATAGAATGGAATATAAATACTTTTTTCACAGTTCAGAGTTAGAAGGTTTTGGTTTAGCCATTCTTTGACAATGGATGTGCACTTATTTGCATGTTCAGAGACTTCTTTCCAAGATTTACCATGGACTGTGATTGCAGTATTATCAGCATACGAGAATAGTTTTCCCGGAATACTGATATTACACAGGTCATTGATATAAATTAGGAACAATAACGGACCGATAACTGTTCCTTGTGGAACCCCATGCCTCACATATTCTGGTTTACTAATATTATCACCAAAGTGCATCTGATTCTAGAAAATCTAGTAGTTGTTTTTTAATATTTTTTTCTAATATCTTCGCTAGTTGGGATATTAGCGATATTGGTCTGTAACTGTCAAGTTTCGAGATTGATCCAGATTTATGTATTGATACAATATTGAAGAGTGTAAATGCGTCTGGGAAAACGTTTTTTTCAAAGCAGGAATTAAAAATGTATTGCGAGGGCTTCGAAATGTGTTGTTTAATAGATTTGATATCGATGGCGCTCAATTCATCTGGACCATTGGCTGTAATTGTGTTAAGATTGTCAATGAGTTTTATTATTTCAGATTCGGTAACACGTTTAAATTGAGATAAATTAGGACTATTTTCAGAGTGTTCGTCCATTTGAGTGGGTTTATGCATAAGGTTTTGAAATGAGGGATTGTTATTTATTATATCTGAAGCAACATTTGTAAGAAAATCATTGAATTTTTTTGCAATATTTCTTATATTCGTTATGACTATTTTATCATCTGTAAAAATTTTTGCAGGGAATGTTTTTACTTTATGTTTTCTATTTGTTATTTCATTTATGACTTGCCAAGTTTTTTTAGAATCATTATCAGCTATTTGTAATTATTTAGTATAGTACTCTTAGATATTAATATTATAAAAAACATCACTTTTAAGAAATTCCCATAAAATAAAGATCTTAAAATGTTAATTTGATTTTTTTAGTAACCCATAAAACATTTCAACTTTCAAAATACGATTATTATGCTAATAACTTGATTAAAATTGACAAAAAACCACAAAAACACGGTAAATATATTAATTATATGAATATAAGAGTCAATTATTCATATTAATAGAAATTACAATCAGATATAAGTAAAATTATAGCACACATCCGCAGAGCCTTTTTTTTAGTGGCTAATGTTTTTTCCGCGTGAACGACAAATGCGCAGGCGCACTAACCATCGCCACCTAGCGGTTATGAATGAAAATAAACAATTTAATAAGTACCTATAAGAAATTACAACGTTGTCAGATCTAAAATAATGCAATTCGTTTTTACAGCGTGGCCGCGGAACAAAAGGTTATTAGTAACAGATCGTGTTTTAGTGTATACGGACTTTATTTATGTTGTTGCAGCAACACAGGTTATCGGCCGTGAAAGGTTTTTTTTAGTAAGGCTGTTAACGTACTAGTAAATGTAGTAAACCCTAGCGGGTGGTTTTAACCCGAGAATCTAACTGCATTTTTTAATCCTACGATTTTAGGTATAGTTGCTGGACATAAGGAATGTGTTGGAACTCGAGTGGGTTTCAATGGAGTACCTCCCACCATGGGCTGGCTCTGGAATCTTGCTGAGGTTGGGTCTTTTGATAACTATATACTCACATAAAAAACGGGTAGATAATAAGTTTTAAAAAACAACAGAAGTTTTTTTCGATTTCAGCCGAGGAAGGGTTGGCGGCCAGGTGCATTGGGCAAAAGTGTTCTTAAGCTAATGAAACTCAAGTTGGCTCCGGCATCCCAAGCAGGAGCGTCAGCAAGCAGGGGAAAGAAAAAGAAGATTGTAGAGAACAAGCAGGATGTTGATCAGGGTGAAAATCCATCAGATTTAGAGGATGATGTCATAGAACCAAAGGCAGCCCTTCAAGTCAGCAGACAGGGAGATATCATCACAGTTACTGTACATCCTCTAAGGGACGTTTCTGAGATAGAAGACGGAGAAGACCCCTTCATGAGTTGTGACCCCATAATTTTCAAGATAGTCCAACAGCCAACCCCAGAAAGAGCAGCTAAGAGGATAGCAAAAGAACGTAAACGATACGAAGAAGATATAAAAAAATCATTAGAATCAGCGTTAGAAGAGATATGCCAGTGTGCCTACGAGGATGTTTACTGCACAGACCTCAGTGCTATAGACGCTGTCATTGGAAAGTCCCCAGCATTCGTGGAAGGACCCAAATGTAACTGTAATGAAGACAGCGAGGAGGATAGCGGTTCGGATTGGGATATCGAATATACTCCTCCATTTGCAATGACCGGCTTGAAGCCCAGAAGACCAACTGTGTGCCACCAGGAAACTCAGTACTCGGAAGCCGACTTTGCCAGGAAGGTGAAGATGTCAGCTAAACAGTTGGCAGCAGAAGCATCCTCTCTGAAGGTAGCTAAATCGGGCAGTAATAATAGTCAGACTAAAACACTCAAGTAATCCGTTGAACAATGGTGGTGACGTCAATCGCAAGGTGAATCTCTCATAATTTGCGTGTCATATGTGTATTTACTCTCTTGTATTATGTTGAGTTTTGATATTACCCGTGATTTTAATGTTTTTGTGTGTTTTCTGACATGCTTGTACTCTGTCATATTAAAGAATGTTTAAAAGATATTGCGTTATAATTGTTTTTTGTTTGTTCTGGTCTTTTTCAGGGATTACCAGATTTTGAAAGAAGAATTTCTTCGCACAATATTCACTCATTTTGGTCAAAAATATTTTCAAAAACTCCTTCTCCACATTATTATAAAATTCTAAATTGTATTTAGGTTGAAATAATAAAGAAAATCTCCACAAGCTCAATTTTGAATCCAATGTTAATACAGTGATATACCTACATTACCTACGGGAATGTGGGAGGGGGGAGGGGAGAGGGAAGGTGGAGGAGGCGGAGTGAGAACACGAGAGGCGAAGGGGACGCGGAGGAGGAAGGGGAGGCGGAAGGGGAACGCATGCCGGGAACCAGGTAGTTTTTTTTATATAAAAGGTTTTGTAAATATCTAGTATGGGTAGGAGCTACTTTATTATTTTTTGTTATAATAAAAATTAGGTAAATAAAGAAATCAATTTTCATCCTTTTAGATATGTATAACTTTGGCAATTTTTTGTTAGTTAATTATAATTTTAATTGAAATTTTAATTTATATACGACATATTCGTGCTAACGACTTGAGTCGGTCGTTTAATTTGTATTTATGCCCATCAAAAAACCTTTTTCTTTTTATCATTATAATGTTTTTAAAATTTTATATTTCATCCTATTTAAATAGTAAATAAAGCAATTTTTTTAAGTGATTCTTAATTAACTCACAAATAATTACCAAAATTGCCTCTAAAACATGAAAAAAATATTTATCTTTATTTAAGTATATTTTACATTTTAAAATACAAATAAATAATGTAGCACGCATCCGTACTAGATATTTGCTACCTTTTGATAAAAAAAAATCAATTTGGCTGTAATTGGCCTCAAATGCAAAATTAAGTTTTGTATGAAAGGGACTGCTCAACCGTGAGAGAATGTTTCATCTATAGGTACCAAAATAATTTCAATTAAAAAATGTTGAACATTTGACAATTATTGAACATTTTGAGCCGACTTTTTAGTTACCTTGTAGACAGGTACCTATTGATTTTATTTATTTATTTTTTAATACTTACAATGGATAAATGTGCATATGTACATATACAGGTATACACATAGGTAACAGAAAAGGGGGATGGGTCATGAATAATTATTAATTCCATCGCACAAAAATGTCGCCAACTTCGTTCACCAACACAGTTTTAAATCGCATCTACGCACAGCAGCGCATTACACCTCTTTTCTGAAACTCGACTACTTGGCATTCCATTGGTCTGAAAATCTGTTTATCACGTTCCGGTTCCGGTTCAAGATGGTCGCCGTGTTGGATACTACATTTTATCCCACCAGAGTTCCCATGATTGTGGTTCCTACTACGAGTCGTCGTCTATCGAAATAATCATTTTATGGTAGAAACCTACCGACATGAAGAAAGTTTGAAAAAATAATTACCTAACATTGAGATATATCTTTGGACAAATTGTGTAATTCCTTATTTGAAAAAAATGTTACATATAATATTTACTGTTACAAGCAGGTAGGTATTTAAGTATGTAAATATCTTCAAATTTTATGATTCCAGAGGAAATAATTTTTTTGATTGATTAAGTAAGAGAAAATTACAAACATTTAAAATTCTTCTGATTTACGCTGTATCATCAACCAATCAGAGCAAATAAAAAAAAATTAAACAATTTTTCAAAAAAAAATTACAGTAGATAAAAAGTTAATAATTTTATACAAAACATAGGTATTATAACTTACAACCTAAGTAAGAATCGTGGTTCCCTTATCAGGCACAAGAGCTCCTCTTTTCTGATAAGGTATACATGACCAATAACGACCTTTATTATAATATTTTGTAAAATATATATGTAACTCGTGTTTTATATTACAATATTTTTATTTTTTTTTGACACGAGGTCTACTGTTCACAGAACTACTAGGATGTATGGCGGGGGCTCCGACTGCGAACAAAACATTTGCTTGACAATATTATAAACATTGGCAATGGGGGTGTGGCCTTGATGCAGATGCATACAAAAATGTGCAAAGCCACGTCCCCATTGTCAATGTTTATAGTAATGTTCAAGGAAATGTGTAAGCAAATGTCCATGTTAACGGTCGGAGGAGACAACGCTTTAGAGTAACTGTTAGGTACTCACTTCTCTTGAAGGCGTTTCCCTTGGTGAAGTGTTCCACGTTCATGAGTTTAGCCAGGCTGGGGATGATGAACGCTGATCCCAGAATGACCACCCCTGCCAGCCCAAAGGCCGCAAGATTCAGGTTCGCCGACGGGAACTTCTGCAATAATCAACCCCTGGATTACACGTCTTATTTATATACTTATTATACTAGGTCAGGGGTCACCAAATGGCGTACCGCGGTCCGGATCCGGACCGTCGACCTATTTTGTGCGGACCTTGTGTTAAAAATACAAAATATGTTTTTATTAAGGATCTTAAATCGGAATTTGAAAACAGATTCACAGATTTTCGTCAACATCCTCAGTAACATTTACTCTTTGCATCCTGGTGATAAATGGAGCAATGAAGCTGCAAATATTTTCGGGAGTAATAAAGCTGCGCTCCAGATGGAAATGATCGATTTCCAAGAAAATACAGTTTTAAAACACAAAAACCAGGAAGTTTCTTATTAAGAATTTTGAATAAAATTTGTTTATGGTACTAAATTCCCAAAATTAAAAGAATTAACCTTGAAACTTCTCACTTTGTTTGGGTCAACATATGTTTGTGAAGCAGCATTTTCCAAGATGAACATCATTAAAAATAAATTCTGGAGCCGACTTACCGATGAACATCTCCAAGATTTCATGACAATAGCCTGCACAAACTTTAGTCCAAACTTCGGACGGATAGTCCAAGGCAAAAAATGTCACTTTTCTCAATAATATTGTAAAAAAACCCTTGTACTTCTTTTATTCATAACACTTGTTTATTATTTAATAAAATAATGTTCCGGAACCCATTTGTTTTATTTGGTCATCGATATTGTATCTAATCATATTTAAATAGTACAGTTTATTACTTCAATTGTTAAGCCGGGAGAGGGGGACCCTTCCAGACCCCGACGGACATGTTATTTAAAAAAATGGACCCCTAATGAAATTAATTGGTGACCCCTGTACTAGGTCAATGCCTTTACAGCATTTCAAATTACGATATATGTTTTTACGAACCTTCGTCGAACGATTCGACAACGCGCGCGTGCCTGTTAATTTGTTAACTTGAAAAAATACAAAAATAATTAATTTAGTTTAGGCTTAGTCGATTTGATGACGGTTTGGAATCGAGGGTTAAAACCGAATAAGGGGAGTCGGGATGTCTAATTAATCTAATATAAACAGAAAATATGTTTGCGTTTTTTTTTTACATTAACTACACACAGGAGGCCCTGAAGAAAATAATTTCCACTCACAGCTTATGTCATCTTTGGGGATGTTGTGTGGAGGGTCTTTTTAAGGAAAGGAAGGACAGGAAGTTCTGGGGAGGAAAAAGGTGTGAGGGGTGGGTAGGAATCTGGGGTTCAGTGTGTCCAGGTCATCCACCGCCAAGACCTAGACAAACCTCACCCCATGAACTCGGACACCCCTGCTAAGTCACCAAACGTAGTGAACCACTTGGGGTGACCTACGCCAGAGGTGTGTGTTATCCAATAAATGGTTCTGGGGTGGATTTTAAATTCCCCCCGTTTAACCGCACAATAAACGCCAACGGTCCCGAATCAGTGGAAATATGAACCATCCCATTTTAGGAAAAGCTAAGTGGTTACTGCTATTTAGATTCAAATTATTATCGTGAATTACTGAAAAATTAAAATAAAATATACACTCACCCCCATCAATCCTGTAGCAGAGTCAATTGTTCTCTTGACAGGGATCGTTAGAAAAGGCACTGAAAGTTGCATTTCCACCTGAAATAATAATAAAAAATAAATTGTGGAAAAAAAAATCAGAGTGTGCAAATCACATGTGGTAGATGTGAAACCTTCAGAAAACTAAAGTAGGCATGAGTGGGGAGACGGAGACCGATGCACTTTTTTTATCAATGTGAAGATGATTTTTTCCTTATTTTTATCATTGCACCTTTTTATATTCATTTGGTAATCTTATAAGTATTTGTGTTTTCTTCTTCGGAGTCGCTAGATGTCGCTTAATTTTGTGTTTTCTTTTGCCTGTTCACTTTGGAGTGGTTGGAAGTTTGGATATTGATGTTAGAATTTATTTTTTTTGGATTTCGGATTCGATCCTTGGTCCGCTAAATGTCTGCAGATGTTCGTCAGGCGCTTTATACCACTACACCAAAGGAGACTTGCAGGAGACTGTGGATTTATCGTATTAAATAAATATTTTATTGCTATCTCATTCTCTCGCAAGCTAAACCTTATAGATGTATGTGCTTGTCTCTTTTTAGTGTCGCTCGTTTCCGTTTCATCGAGATTTAAATCACAACGGTGGTAAAGAAGTTTTACGTAAAAAAATGTAGGATTTTTAAATTCCCGCGATAGGCGATGGAGCAAGAGTTTAATGGGAATAATCTTATCCTACGACCCCGTAGGCAACCTTCAGAAACCTTCCCTTCCTGTCAGTGGAGTTATCTATTTTCAAATATACACAATTGGGTTTCTAACAACAAAAATCTTCCAATGGATATATAAGAGATAAGTAAGAAATAGTTTTATTTATGTAATATTTGTATGTTTTACAATAATTATAATTTTTTTGTTATGTGAATATAATAAAAGCATTTCCTCCTCACCATAAAGAGACAAGGCTGGTGAGTGAATTCATGCTCAATTATGTTATCCATGTTATCATTTAAGTGAATAATAATATTACAACTAATAACAATAGATATTTAAAAGAAACTTAAGATATATCAATAAACAGATTTCAACATTTAAATTAAATGAAATGAAATATTAATAGTAGGTACTCTTACAGTTGTTTCAGGTAATTTTTAAATTTAATTTGGAATTAACGTTTCTTTTCAATAATTTTTAGTTTTAATGGGAGTTTGTTGAAATAATTTATACCTAGTTACAGATTAGTATTTTGGATGTGCTTGGGATTAAATTTTGTGATTTTAATATTGTTTTGATATCTTGCCGATAAATTAAATGTAATTTTTTTAGCTGTATTTCTTTGAAAGTTTGTAGATTTTTAAAAAATATATTTTGTATATTGTAGATACTTTGAATATTGAAAAGATTTTTTCAGTAGAAAATGTAGATGGTGTTTTCGGTATAACCTTAATTATTAATCTTTGAACGATTTTGAGAGGATTAAAAATAACATCGTATGTTCCTCCCCATCCTGTAATACCGTATTGTAATCTAATAAGAACAATAATATCAAGAAGCTGTTAATTAATGGAGAAATCCTTGAAACTAAGAATGAACCATACAAACTGGCTAATTACATTAATTCTCATTTTTCCAACGTAGGCCTAAATCTAGCAACCAAAATCCTGAACAATCACCACACTGCAAAACAACTATCATCTAATCGCAGCCCTACCAAGCAACCATTACACTATTTTAATATATATAAACCCAATAAAACAGAAATTTCCGACTTTATTTTATCTCTTAAACCACAATGCGCTCCGGGCCCGGACAAAATCTCAAACCAAATTCTGATTGATCTGCGTGAATATATTGTATACCTCTTCTACACATATTCAATCAAAGCTTCAGCCTAGGGATTGTCCCGGATAAACTTAAAATTGCTATTATAACGCCAATTCACAAATCAGGAGACAAAACTCTAATTGCTAACTACAGACCTATCTCACTAAAGGCAATGAAAAAAAGACTAACATACTACCTCGATAAACACAACTTACTCTCAGATTGTCATTTCAGTTTTCGAGCTAAAATGAGCACAGAACAGGCAATATCTGAATTAACTAATTACATTGTTAAAAACACAGACGAGGGATCCAAAGTCATCGGAGTTTTTCTAGATCTGGCCAAGGCTTTTGATACTATCTCTCATGACATTCTGTACGAGAAACTCAAAAAATATGGTATTAACGGACCGCCGCTCGAATGGTTAATTAGCTACACTAAAAATAGAAAACAAATAGTAGTACTAAATAAATGCTACAGTGATCCGGAAGAAATCAAGTATGGTGTCCCTCAAGGTAGTGTACTTGGTCCTCTTCTATTTCTCATGTACATAAATGAACTTACCGATATTAAAATGGCACATATCGACTACAAGGTAATTAGTTACGCAGATGACACGGTAATTCTATTCAAAGCACCGAGTTGGGAAAAGGCCTTCAAAAGTGCGGAAACTGGTATGTTAGAAATAAAAAGTTGGCTCGATACAAATCTACTTACCTTAAACATCTCAAAAACAAAATACTTAACATTCAGCAAAACCACTACTGGGCAACCAAAAATCTTTCCGCCTTTATACCTACACCCTGATATTACCTCAATTCCCTCAAACCACAACTGCGAAAAAATAGAACATACTGATAATATCAAGTATCTAGGCTTAACAGTGGACTATAAATTAAATTGGTAACTTCATATTAACTTACTCATTAATAAAATCCCTAAACTATCATTAATTTTTAAAACGATTAGAAACATCATGTCACTAAAACAACTAAAAAATGTTTACTACGCTCTATGTCAAAGCCTTTTAACTTATGGTATTTCGGCTTGGGGGGGAGCCGCTGACAAGTACATTAAACCGCTTAACACAACCCATAAAACATTAATTAGGATCATGTTAAAAAAACCCTATCTTCATCCAACGGAAAACATCCTAATTACTAATAACATACTAGACATCAGGAAACTATTCATTAAGAAAATCATTCAAATAAACTACATAAAATCCTCACCATGCCACTTAACTCACCGAAAAAACATAAGAGCAAAATCACATAATCAACTTCTAGTCCCAAAAATTAAATCAACATTTGCCTGAAAGCACGAATCCTACCTCGCACCTCTCATTTTCAACACCTTCCTAAAAGAAACCACTTATTGTTACTACACAAAAATAGGGCTAGCATCACCAAGTTACTAGTAATCTCACCTTAGTCTTAATCCTCACTCTTTATTTACATATATGTGTTAGTTACTTACAGAAATTTATTCTTACCTATAAATACTGCTTTTGTTTTACGAATGCTTATATTTTTATTACCTCATATGTATACTTATATTATTTTGTTGAAATTTAATAGTTCTATATTTAGATTCTAGCATTTCTATATGTATCTGATGAATTTTTGGTTTTATGAAAATATGTCAAATCCATGATAACTTTATAACAACTCCCAATAATTCTCATCTGATTATATGTACTATGTTTTATATTATGTTTTATATGATGAATTTTTAGTTTTATGAAAATATGTCAATTCCATGATAATTTTATAACAACTCCCAATAATTCTCGTTTGATTATATGTACTTATGTTTTATACGTATCCATGTGTATGATTATATACATGTATGCGAATACCTGTATGTATGTTTGTGTATGGATATATGTGTGTATATATATATAGGGGAGAGTAGGGTATATCGTACCGGTCGATAAATCGTACCACCTGATTATTTCCGCTACTGGTCACTTTTTGTTAAGCCTGACAACACTCCGTGAACCCTTTGAAGTGTCATAATTGTCCCGTCATTTTTAATTAGTGTTGGATCGTGCGTCTGTTTGCAGTACAGTTTTTTTGCTTTTTCACAATCTTGATCTAATTTTTTTGGGTCCTACCTAAGGTGATATCGTATTCAAGGGTATGTTGGTTTTTTCTCAAATTATCTTCAGCTAACATGTTTATATTCTATAATTTGCTATTACAAAATCACATTTGTCAAGTGTATTGTTACATGTTCTGCAGTCATTATTTCATAGAAACTCAGAGTTTGCTAAATCGTACCGCTTGTGGTTTGATAAATCGTACCAGTACGATTTACCATACTTTTTCTTGTTTTCTAGTTTTTTTTTTTTTTTTAATTTTAGATGACGTCGAAAAGAAAGTATTATCAGTGGTCTAACGCAGATTTGGAAGCAGCGATTTCGGCCATCAAGAACAACGTAATGGGACCAAACGAGGCTTCACGAGTGTTCAAAGTTTCTAAACCTGAAGACATATGCAAAACAGGAATGCATTTGCAAATAACTTGGTTTTACAAAGGGGAAGACCAACGATTTTTCAAAATTAGCTTGAAAGTATACTTGTAGAGCATTTGTTAAAACTTGAGGCTCATTTGTTTGGTTTAACTATAAGTGATATTTGTCGATTAGCTTACCAAGTTGCTGAGAAGAATTGTATTCCACATACTTTCAGCAAAACCAAAAAAATGGCAGGTAAATCGTGGTTTTACAGTTTTATGAAACGCCACCAATGATTTAGAAGTTGCTGCTGGTAGACGCTCAACTCTCAAAATTCTCAAATTAAAAATTGAGAAAAGGACAAATTATCAAAAAAACTGACAAAAAACCCAATAAGGGTAAGAAGTGTACTCGACGAAAGAAGCCTAGAAATTGCAGTAGTAGCGATAGTGAAGATGCTGATACTATTGTCGTTTTGGATGATTCGGACACGGATATTGATGATGATGATGAAGAAAACGTGTGCCATCTATGTTTTGGAAATTATTTTGACAAGGCCGGACCCAAAGGAGACTGGATCCAGTGTGTTCGATGCCATAAATGGGTGCATGAAGCTTGCACCAATAAGCCAGACATTTGCGACGCATGCATGCCTTAAAAATGACCATATTTTCTTTAATGTAAATTGACGTAATGTTCTAGGTACGATTTATGTACCGGTGGTACGATTTACCATACCGGTTGGCCAAATCGTACCGAAAATCATTTTTTATAAAACCTTTAATTTGAAAACTTTACAGATGCATGAAAAATATGATTTAAATAAACATGGTACCCAATAAAACAGGCTTTCATTTAAACCTAATTCCACTTCTCTAATCAAATTTCATCATACTGTATTGAGAGTTAAGAGCAAAGTGGTACGATATACCCTACTCTCCCCTATACATGCATATATGTATATGTATATATGTATATGCAGTACCGGATTATCCTTTAGGCAGAGTAGGCAACTGCCTAGGGGCCCCGCATCTGCTGGGGGCCCCGCGCCCAGAGAAAAAATGACTTGCGTCAATGGTGAACAAGTACTTACTGTCACTTAAACTCACAGTTGCTCAATAAAAATCGAAAATGAAATTCGATGATGAATGGGATGTATAGTTTTTTTTAACCTGTCGTCAATCAGGTTGAAAAACGTTTTAAAAGAGTTTCGAGAAAAACGCATTCATAGTTTTGCCGAAGGATAATTCCACATACAAACTGTTTCAAACGGTTTCACATTAAAATATTTGGTGAGAGCATTTTTAACAAATGCATCTTTCAGAAAATGAAAAAAAAAAATTACAGACCAGAGGCCCGGGGCGGGCCGCCCCTTCCCCCCCCCCCCCACCCGTTAGTCTGCCATTGGTAAAGGGGCCCCGAGACGTGCATTGCCTAGGGGCCCCGACATGGTTAATCCGGCCCTGTGTATATGTATATATATGTATGTATGTGTGTGTATGGATATATATATATGTATGTGTAAGGTTTATGTGTAAATATATGTATAAATATGTACCCGTCTCGGAACAGACTTAGTCTAGTGAGGCGGGTTACTTACTTGTTTTGTCTAAAATATTATTATTTCAATAAACGCCCGGGTTGCCGGCATTTAAAAAAAATAAAACCTTATTGTACTAGATTGAACAATTGCATAGTTTAATTTCTTTAGGTTTTACAGTCTAAGAATATTTCTGAGTCTTATAAATATAGTTCTTTCAACCATTTAGATATTAACATTATAATACAACATATTTGGCTCTAAAAATGCATATTAATTATTTAGTATCCACCAACATAATACCGTGAGGTAATTACTAGTATTACTACAACTAAGCAAGTCTGAAATCAGCTTTAGTAATCAATGATCTCTAAAAAACACTTCCTCTGCTGGACCAGATGAAATTACAACCAAAATCCTTAAAATGCTGTCTTCAGATATCACATTACCTCTGGAATATCTTATAAACTTAAGCATTACACGGGGCTACTTCCCCTCTAACTTAAAACAAAGTATCGTAATTCCCATCTACAAATCTGGAAACAAGTCAGATACTAATAACTACAGACCAATTACTTTACTGAATAGCTTGTCTAAAGTTTTTGAAAACCTCATTAATGCACAACTTTTAAAATTCATCGAGAGCCATAAAATACTCTCAGAAAACCAATATGGATTTCAAAAAAATAAAAGTACCTCAGATGCCATTGCTAGTGTGACAGACTTCATTGTAAAAAGCCTTGATAAAGGAAAAAAATGTATCTCAATATTTTTAGACCTTTCTAAGGCTTTTGATACAATATCACATGTTAAACTAATTCAAAAACTAGAAAAAATCGGCATTACAGACAAAGAGCTAAACTTCTTTAGAAGCTATTTAAATGGACGCAAACAACAGGTTAAAATACAGAATACCCTTAGTGATCAGCGCTCAACTGACTATGGAATTCCACAAGGGAGCGTTTTGGGACCGACTCTGTTCTTACTGTATATTAACAACTTTTGCAACCTTGAAATTCAAGGAAAAATTGTTAGCTTTGCAGACGATACGGTCCTATTATTCGAAGACAACAATTGGCCAGCGGTATTTAAAAAAGCTGAAAGAAATATTAACTTCGTTAAAAAATGGTTAGATATCAACACGCTTACCCTTAACACGAAGAAAACCAAATATGTCACTTCAAGCATCAATACTACAGCCCAACCTAATGATGATTATTCCATTAAAATACATAGATGTACGAATTCCAATGAATGCAGTGAGTGCCCCATTATAGAGCGCACATCACAGATGAAGTACCTAGGGCTCACCATTGACCCATACCTCAAATGGAATCTACACACACAGAATATTGCAAATAAAATTAGAAAAACAATACACTTCTTCAGATCCATTAGAAACTTTCTTAACTTACAACTTCTAAAAACGATATATTTTGCAATCACCCAATCTATCCTTGAGTATGGTATCATTGCATGGGGAGGGGGTACTTCATCAGTTCTAGATGCTGTTGAAAAGGCGCAGAAAACAATTATGAAAATTATTCTCAAACTTCCTCTAACTGCAAACAGTGACTTAATATTTAATATAATGAGAGTATTTGATGTTCGACAGATATATGTAAAAACTATCCTCATGCATCTCTTTAAAAACAAACACGTACTTTACGAAAAAAATATATATGTACTTAAGATTTACACGTAATTCTAAAAAAGATACATTGCAAGTTCCAGCACTCTCCACCACCTTTGGACAACGTAGTTTTAGATACTTTGCCACAAAAATATTTAACATGCTTCCTGATAATATCAAACTGAGTCAAACACAGAAAGAATTTTAAAAAAATGTTAAAATTTGGATATGTTCTAATGATCGATCCTTTACTGGTGCCCTCACCCAAACGCCTTGTCATTAATGGTTATTGTAGTAATAAAATTGCTGTTTTTGTATTGTGTATCAGCAATAATGTAAACAGAAACAAAGTATTGCTGTATAAGAACATTATATTATACATTCATAAGTAAACCATAGACAAAATTACGAGAAACAATTTTACTAAAAATTCTGCCTCAATACAGGTTCGCCTAGTGAGGCAGACTATGCGCAACTTAAAATATATATTATGTTACTTCTATATAACAGTTCTTACCTTCATATCTCTTTTCCTATTTTGATACAGCTTTATTGGCATCAATTATTATTATAACATTATTCTTATAACAATGTTATTAACTTATAGATATTTACTTACTAATGCATCATTCATTACCTTATGTTTTTAACTTTGTAAGTAACATGTTATTGTCATTAAAGTTATGTTATTATTACTACTGTGTAAAAGAAAAGGAAGAAAATAAAAAGGGAAAATGTACTTAAAATGTAACCAATACCGACTGTAATATGATATTATATAATGTATTCATATATTTTTTGGATGAAATAAATAAATAAATAAAAATAAATAAAAATGGTAATCAATCTGATAAATCGGTTGCTGTATATTTATACTGAAAAGTATGACTTAAATCGTAGATTTGTGTGTTGGAAACCGTAATAATTGCATTTTTTAAATAAGAAAATGGCTAATCATCTGTTTATATATTCATTTACAAAAATGGATTAACTTACTTAGTTGTTATGTACAAAAATTCAACGAAAGCAATTACACAAATTTTAATGCTACAACTAGATAATAGTTTTATTTTTAATTTTTAACTTTATGAGTAAAATCTCAAATTATAATATTTAATTAAATAAAGACAATATTAGCGAAACTCAATTAAAATCTGGATTCTCAGTGGAACCAAAATCTTTTTCTGGTTTTTCTGTCTCCAGAATTTGATTGAGTTTCGCTAATATTGTCTTCATTTAATTAAATAGATAATAGTTGCCTATTTGAAACTTGTTAAAATAATTGTCGTAACTAGAGTTACCTAGTTATAGAATTAAACGATATCTACCGTTCCTTGGAGATATCCACAAAAATAGTATTCAAATAGACGAAGAAATATAGTTACGTTTTTAGTTGTAACTAAAAAACGATGATTTTCGAATTAACTAGTTGTAGTAATTACCCCACGACATAGGTACCTATTGTCTTCTTTAATCGCAACCCATCTATATAATATGAGAACCACTAAAGACATATTATTTTATGATCAAGTGTTACCAGTTAAATAATCCATGCAATGTAAATAAGGTTTTTAAAAAATAAATTTGCATAATTAATTCACAAAAATATTGAGAAATAGGTGTTTTTTTTAAATATCAAAGTCTTCTATAACACTAAAAAAACCGATCTGCACAATATGCATAACTTAATCTAACCTAAAAAAGAATAACATCTAACAAATAGTTTTGTGTGAAAATATATCCGTAATTCAAAATCACAGCTGCTGGAAATCGGCAATTTTATTTAAGAGGACATTTTACACGTCATAAAACGGTTTTTTAAAAGTAGCTGTACATCGGCTCATTATAAATTTGGATTTTTTTTCTTAAAAAAATCATGTACTTACTTGTCTTCCCGGATTTACTTATCATCTAGATTCGAAAACCAAGTGTGAAATTTTTTGAAATGTATCTTTTTTATACTTTTATCCACATTTAATCAAATAACATCCTCCTATTTTACATCAAGTTTAATCTAGAATACATCCCGCTTTTAACATTTAATATCCTCTCAGTCTCGATGCCAAATTCAATTTTTTTTTTAAATTATACTAGAACGACACACAAATATTATTTCGTCTTTGAATTTTTTTGTCCTTCGAACCTGTTCCACCAACCAACCCTCGAAGGGTGAATGCCAAATATAATAAAATTTAACTCACAGAGATCTCGTCGTCCAAAGTGTTGAAGCTCAGAAACTTCGGCTGCTTTCCAGCTCTTATTCCCAGGAACCTGCCCTTCATCAGGTGATCTTCATCCATTTTCAGGAATGGATCCGAAGTATTGCCTACCGCACCAGCAGCACTCACAACCAAACTTAGGCACAAAACAACAGCAACGATCACAAACACTTTGGGACATTTTAGAAATAAATAACACTCGGACATGATTGATGTTTTGATAGCGCTGTCTCATTAAATAATAAACCTGAAAAATCAATTTAAGACTAGCAAAAACGAGTACCTACTAACTGTATTACCTAATTAATCACATGAAAGACCCCGTGAACTAAAACAAAAACCGCACTAAATTGAAACACAAGAGCGAGGGTTATCTGTGCATTTTTCTATGGAAATTCGACTTAAAACTGATATCATAAGTTATTTTGCGTTATTTATAATTTAATTTTTAAAGAGCAACGGGTTGAAAATGCTCATATATAAGCAGATAAAGACTGGACACTTCTTCCTTTGCGTAGATCAACGTAATGAAAACGATATCTTAGCGAAACTTCAAATAAAGACAATTGTTACGCAAATTAATTGTTATGTGTTTGTTGTCGCATGTATTTCAGAGTGCGTGAAATGTTAAATAAACAAGACGAACAAAGCTGCTTTAGATTTGCGTCAGATATGTCAGCTTTGTTAAGCATTTTATATTCAGGTGACAATCGCCACAAACGTCCAAAGGAATCGGAGTGACCGTGAGGAGCCTCATTTACCAACGTAATTGGATAGGTACCAAAGTACCTAACTAGTACAAAACTAAAATTATAACAATTAACCCCGTAATTCACCAACCCGTAACGAAAGAGGGGCCATAAAAATAATTTTAATTGATGATTTGTTCTATTTAAAGCTGTGGCATTCGTAATTTTTTTAGCACTTGGTTATGATTTATTATTTGACTTGACCTTCAACTTCTGACCTTGAATTCATTCACTGTCTCAAGAAGAACAGGTCAGTACCTACCTGCACAATTTTAAATATTTCACATCACTACAATAGTATTTAAAATTCGAAGGTTAGACCAACAATCAAATTTTCTGAACAAACACACTGCGGTGTTGCCACAAAAGAATATTAAAAAATAATAGCAGGGGAGGTATTCCAGTATCTACTTAAATAAAGCGTGTTGTAACCGTCACCCGCGAGAGTTTCCTGAACACTGACAAGCTTTTCCGTTCAGAGGCGCTTTTCCAAATGAGTGCCATTGTTAATTCCAACTTATTTTAAGGCAATCTCAAATATGAATGTATCTTTCTTCTTCAAATCGTATCTGGGCGATTATGCTCTTATCTAAGGTTTGATCGGCATTTTGCGAAAATTGCGCAATTGTTTTGGTAAATAAATGTGGGGAAAGTCAACGCGCAAATAAAATGTAAACAAGTTTATATTAGTTTTACGGAAAGACAATGGAGTGCTAATTGCACGGAAGGAAGAATGTCGGAGAATAGCTCGAAAAATGTTTTTGACGCCAAAATATTTTCCAGTACTTAGGTAGATCGTTATCTAGAGAATTCCTTTGATTCAAACATACAAACAATACGGACAGTTTTTTTCTTACCATATTGGTATCAGTTAGCAGAGTTGTTCTGTAGAACAACCAATGGTTTGTGGCGGAAAAGCAGTGGGATAGCGAACAAATCGTAGAACCCTGGGCAATAATTGGCAAATTTGTTGAACGAGCCCCACCAGATGTTTATGGGTAAGAACCGATAAAATAAAATTTATATCGTTCGCCTAGTGACTAGGAACTAGTCAATCAAAAATATTCCCAGGGATGTAGTAGATTTAGTTTGTGTAATTAACAAGACAATCGGATGAGTCGTTACTAAATAATTGATGGAGATTAAGCGATCGTCACTAAGCGCCACGAGAATGGTCAGAAAACAATATTGGGAATTTGATAAAACAACATTCCTTATACATAGGTTCTGAATTTCTCACTATTTTCACGCGTTGAAGATATACAGATACGTATAAAATGTCTCGGATCTTAAGTACCTATATCTAAATGGAAGTGCCATCGTGACATTATCTGGAGAAATTACAGAACTTATTTATTTACCTAAGAACACTAGGTAAATAAATCGCCATTTTGGAGATATGAAATCGACAAAAAGGTGGACAAGCAACATCATTAATTTATTCTTGTAGGACAAACAGTGAAGAGTACCTACTAACGCATCGACTAATTAGAAAGTACCGCAACTTTGAAAAGAGAAGAGAAAAAACCACTTACGAAAGCAGTGGATTGATAATGCAATGACTTATAAAAGTAGAAAGAATAATTGAACCTAATGAGCACAAAGTGCGTTATGTAGGTGCTTGCCATTTTCCACTCGAGGGAAATAACCTTTTGGAACTACATGATACAAGTCCTCTTCCAAATGAGCGAGCTGGTGCAATGATTGCACTTCGAAGAGATGTCGAACACCTCAACGAAAAATATGTAAATTCAGACGCATAAATCAACATGGTAATTGGGGTGATGACTTGTGCAAAAACTTCACAATAAAACAGTGAGGATGACTCTGGCCGGAAACCCAGAACGATCATCAAACTGTCTTGATAATAATATGTCAACGGCTATGCCTCTGCGGAAGATAATCGGAATGGTCTCGCTTCGTGCAACACACATGCATTGTGACACTGAAAGCGAGATTATGACAACATGTAAGAAGTCAGGAAGATGAGACATAATGTTGGCGGAATCAAAACAAAAGAAAGGAAAAGGCATAATGGAGAATTAGATCTAACAATACCTAGAGTACTTACTTTGGATTACTTCATCCAGCCATTGTTTCTGTCCAAAATGTATAACGGATTGTCATCTATATAACGCTGTTGTGATAGAATTATGGCTCAGTTGTAGGGAAGCATCCGACATCCGATAAGCAAATTAATCACCAGAAGATGTTGAAGAGTTTTGTGGTAGCGGTCGTGTTATTGGTAGCGTTGAATAGCTCAGCGGATGGGGTGTCCAGTCACAGCTATAATCCAGAGTAAGAAATTTACCTTTTCCTTCGTTGTTGGTGTTGGGCAAACGATGGTTTGAGTTGTACCTACTCGAATCATTCCGTTGATGGCGGTATCGGTACTTTTTTTAACAATACCTGTGTTGTGCGTACTACGTGTACTGGACACACCAGTGATTATTGACCGTCAACTACCGGCTTCCTTTTTAGTACCTATACCTTGGGTAAAGGCAGTAGGTACGTACTGCGGCAGTACCGTG
Source organism: Limnephilus lunatus (assembly GCA_917563855.2). Lineage (NCBI taxonomy): Eukaryota > Metazoa > Arthropoda > Insecta > Trichoptera > Limnephilidae > Limnephilus > Limnephilus lunatus. The sequence continues at coordinate 8,736,347 of OU830602.1, read as the reverse complement.
TGGAGACCCCTTAAGCATTTGCAAATGAAAGACCGACTTCACGAATGTCGTCGGGCAACCGACTCGTTAGACGAATCGCATCCCCTTTTATTGGACTAAAATATAAACTGTGCCTACAGCCTACAGTGTTACTGTTACTTGTTAATAACTTGGAACTAAAGAATAATAATAATTTTTTTTTAAAAGCGTAATGAGTAAGATCAAGAAAGGAACGCTCCGATGGTTTGGGCATGTAGAGCGAATGAACGAAGAATGGAGGGTAAGGAGAATATATGACGCAAATGTGAATGGTAGAAGAAGTCGAGGACGCCCGAGAAAGATATGGCACGACCAAGTGAATCAGATACTTGAGTCGGGCCATGTTAAGAGTCAGAATAATAGAAGAGCATGTAAAGGACGATGTATGAATGTGAACGAGGCAAGGAGTGCGTGCCAAGACCGAGTTGTTTGGTGGTCCGTCATCTTTGCCTACCCCGGCGGGGAAACGGCGTGAGGGTTAGTTTTTTTTTTATAATTTTAACTTATTCAGTTATTATAGCTCTTAGGTTCTATGTATGCTATGGAGTTAGCAATATCATCACAAATAATTCATAATTCAGTCTAGAGAAAATATGCATAACGATTTCTTGAAAACAAATGAAACAAAGAAGTCATGGGTGACCGGACAACTCAGAATCATGCAACTTCAACCCCTTCTTTGAAAAGTCATTAAAAAGTGAAGGAAAAAATCAGAGTTTGCAATTCACACGCGGTAGAAGCGAAACCTTCAGAAAACTAAAGTAGAGAAGAGTGGGGAGGCTACGAAGCACCGCACAAATAATAATAATAACGTAACATTTGTAAAGCGCAGTTTTGTGTTATTTCACTTCAAGTGCGCTTAACTATAATAAACTTAAAATTAATCCTATCCTTATGAGTCCGTACAAAATATTGATCAAATAATATGAAACAAAGAATATACAGTATATACAAAGCAATACCATGAGAACAAAATTAATAATAACAGAGCTGTTTTGGCACAGGTGGGTGGCAGAGATAATGGATAACAAAAATCTCAACCAATAGAAGCCTTGAAAATTGAGCTCATAATCAAAGCGGCCAATGCGGTATGGTTTCATTCTCTCGCAGGCGCTAAATCCTATAGATGTACGTGTTTATTTCTTTTTAGTGTAGTTTCCTCGTGTTTCAAATCCCAAGAGTGCTAAAGAAGTTTCACTTCAAAAATAATTAAAAAAATGGATAAATAGGTTAAGTTAGGTAAGATTATTGGTTATTTTAAAATAATTTTTTTTCATAACTTTTTATGACTTTATTTATTTATGACTTTATATATTTTTTTCGGTGTTGAAATTGCATGATTCTGAGTTGTCATGAAACCGAAGTCTTAAGTACAGATGAATATAAATTGCCTTAATTACAAACACTTATTACATCTTAGGTATGTATACATTTCTGCTCTCCGAAGCACCACGCATATAGTGCAGTACAGGTTCAACGCAAAAGTTCTTTAGTGCCTACTTGCAGAATTAAATTTTATCATAACTCGCAAAATAATTAAAAATAATTATTCTAAGCGCACACGAGCAACTTTAGGCGTGCCGAGGTGACGCGACACTGGGAACTTTAAAAAAAAATTGTATGGCTTTTGAAATACCAAGCTACTACTGAAATTTAGAATTTACTTTTAGAATTAAATTTTTAGCACTCGCTTAACTGCCAAAGGAGTTTATCGGCAGGATACATTTAGGTAAGATTACTTTTTTTATATAAATATTTTTATATGAATACCGCACAAGAGTCCCAACTGCTCCCGTCTGAAGCCAGCGAGACTATGGCATCCCCAATAGGGGTATGTTGTGAGGCTGGAGGCAGTGGGGAGGGGAAGGAGATAGGAAAGATGAATGGAGAATGCCATTTCAAGCAACGTTTCAATTCTGAATGGTGGTCTTACACCAGGGGATACTGAGAGTATAGGGTGATAACCGCACTGACGAGAAAAAGTAAAAACTAAAACTTCATTGTGATGTTTTAATACAGATAGTATTATTTTTCGTTTGTTTTTTCAGTAATGGCTTCCACCCCAACTCTGGCTACTATCGCGCGCTAGACCAAGTGGCTGAAGCTTCGGAGGGGGTGGCGGTGAGGAGGCAGGGCCAGAGCCAAGGGGTGGAAGGGAAGCAGGCACACCAGGAGGGGGAGAGCAGGGAGACCCTGGAGCAGAGGACCCAGAGGTTCGGCATCACCAGCTACGGAGGCAGCGGCATACAGGTGGGATCTGTTGGAAGTTGGAATAGGCCACTTGCATCACATTTAAAAAAAAATCCGGTTTAGGCAAATATTCTAAGACATTCTGTATTTTTTTTTTATTGTATTTTTGAAACCCTGGCGATTTTTTGAAAATTTCAATAATAATAAACCGGAAAGACGGGACATAATTTTAGGATGCGAAAAAGCGATAATTACGTAGTCGAATATCATTTTAAAAAAAGAACGTTTTCCACACGAATAGCAATAAATTGTACGGGGTTCTCTTCGTAACATCTGTAAAAACACCGCCATCTTTATCAAAAAATTAAACCAAAGGAGAAGTTCGCATAGAACAAACAGTAAATTTAGTGAACGTTAAACGCAAATTCAAAAATTCGCTAGAAATCAAAGTGTTGCCACATAAAAAAATTAAACAGTGTGGAATTTAACAAAATTAAGGGAACATAATCGGAGACAGAACATTTTCATGTAGTGACGTCACGAGCTCAAATAATGGATTTATTTATTTAAAAATAAATAAAAAACTATACCTTTCTAAAAAATTTTACAAACACTTTCGTAATCTTAGTAAAAAAATTTATCCACACGATTTTTTCCAAGTCGTTATGAAATCCATGCAAGTGGGGTGGTATTTAGTCGTTAATGGTAGCAGGTCCAACTACGAAACAGCGAGAGGTAGGTCGGATTGGATTTGTAGTATTGGGATAAATATTTATTGCAATTGTTAATCAAATAAGCAAGATTTGTACTTACAGGTTTATTAAACAGTATTCGTCTACTTACAAGTAATTTATATTTGATTATTTTTCAAAAGGTGACAAGAAAAATATTTCTACATATACTCGTATTATAAATTAAAGATCTCCGTCGCGTCTGTCTGTCTTTCTGTTCGCGATTAACTCAAAAACTACTGAACGGATTTTCATGCGGTTATCACCAATAGATAGATAGAGTGATTCATGAGGAAAGTTTAGGGATAAAATTTGTTAAGGTTTTGTGTAAATTGGTTAAAGTATAATATATGAAGGAGAATGTCTGTAATCCTTACCTGAATCCGCATCCCTTTTTTGCTAATCAAGTTATTCAATTATATGGATGCCTGGGTTCAAGGGGTGAGGTTTGTCCAGGTCTTGGCAGCGGATGCGTCTGCCCACCTGCTGCATAACGGGTCGGATCGAGATAGACTGGTTGAGCTTTTGACCTTTCCATCTCTCAATCCATCGCCTTGCGCCGCAGTTGGAGGGATGGATTCATACGTCTGTAACTCCTGGGCATACTGACCCCCAGATTTCTACCCACCCCTCATACCTTTTTCCTTCCCACGACTTCCTCTTCTTCCTTTCCCTTAAAAGACCCTCCACACAGCATCCCCAAAGATGACACAGGCCCTATTATTTTCCTCAGGGCCTCCTGTGTGGAGCTAATGTAAAAAATAAAAAATAATAATTGTGAGGAAATTCTACGGTTATTGTGAAGAAAAAAAAAGTTAAATATCTTATTGAGTGTTTTATTTTGCAGGGAGGTTACCCATCAGGATCCGGGTCCCCGGGACTGTACGGCCCCCTAAAGATTGACCTGGGCGGGATCCTGCTGGGGTCCCTCATCGGTCTGGGGGCCGTGCTGATCCTGCCCAAGCTGGTGCAGGCCTTCTCCTATTCCTATGGCGGAGGATACGGAAGGAGTGAGTATCAAATAATTTTAGATATCTGCCATTTTATATCATTGTTCCAAGTGTAACTGCATACATTGCCGAGGATGAAATCAAAAGCCAAAACACAACTGAAAATCGAGTGTGTACCTATGTACTATTTTTAGCGAAGCGAGTCCTGTTTTAACTCGACTGTTGGGAATTTCATCTACATGTAAATTTGTGTTTCTTTCCGTTTCCGGTTCAAGATGGTGGCCGTGTTGGATATCTTTTTATACCACGCATGAGCGTGGATCGTACCTACATACTCCGAGCTGTCAAATTGGGATAATCAATACGGTTCCATGATAACTCTGAATCATGCAATTTCAACACAAAAATAGCCCATAACGAAACCTAATGTAACCTATTTAACCAATATTTAATACATTTTTTTCATCACTTTTTATGATTTTTAAAGGGGTTGTTGAAGTTACATGATTCTGAGTTGTCCGGTCACCAATCATTACAATGGTACCAGCCTGCTGGAAGAAAGTTTGAAGAAAATGTCATTGAGATGGTGACATTTCTTTTGTCAAATTGTACAATTCCTTCTTTGAAATATGTTTAAAAAAATGTGGTATATAATAAAGGTATTTAAGCACATACCTATACTTATCAGTGGCGGTCCTTGAGTTTTCAGTGAGCTAGAGTGCTAAGATTGAAAAATACGACCTTATTGATATTGTTGTAGCTGAAAACCAATTTTTTTTTTTTTCAAAATTTCAACTTTTTGTATGATAGGCCTGCGGATAGCGACTTGAGTTGCCAACTGGTTTTTGGACTTAATCTCATAATTTCAAAGGAAAATTTGGTTTTGATTTAAAGAAAGAGAATGTTAGAATCATACCTTTTTGGACGTAACTTCTGCTGTTCACAGAATTTTAAATTTTTTAAAATTGGTTTTTCACCCCGCAGGAGTGTTCTAGAATGGCTAAGCTGCAGGATTTAGTCGATGTTGGTTAGGATTACAAATAAAATATCCGTATAACCCTTCGACCAAGTATACAGTATACCCTATGTCAATGGTATAACCGCTTCATTTATTCACATTGCAAGTCAATTACTGGTTACATAAAAATTCCAAATTTATTTCTTTCCAATTTAGTAAAGTTCCCTGATAGTAGAGTTTTGTCTCTTTCTATATACAACCGCATATATTAACTTGTCACGTACCTACGAACATTTTTCTATCCATTATTTGTGATTGCATACATAATATATGTACGTCGTATAACTTAGTTAATTTAAAATTCACTGGACGAATGAAAACTAATTTCCACTAAGTAAATAACTCCCAAACAAAAAAATGTAGGTACTGCCAACCAGAACTTAAAGAATGTCGCCGAAATTGGGTATTTAGACATAGAATTAGAGTTTCTCCCGCCAACCCTCCCTTACGCAATATTTAACTTAACAGGTTTGAGAGCTCTAAAATTTTAAGATTTCCATCTTTTTTGGAGGTTGCTCAACCACTTTCCCACGGTGTTCTAAGGAAACAGATGGTTTCCTCCTTCACCGTACACCTCAGGACTCTAATTTTTTTTTTATAAAGAAGCTACTTTTTATTTAAAATGATTCTAGACCTCCAATGTCCAGGCATACATTGTTAGCAGGCAGTATGCGAGTGCGTACAGTTGTTAGTTATTTATTTCACAGTATCACGTCTCATCTCCGCCACTTGATGTAGCTGAAATAAAAAATTTATTATTATGTAGGAAGAAAAGTTAATAGAATCAGGAAAAAAAAATTATATTAGATGAGATTGTTTGACTTCACCAAAGCAGCTGAGCTGCAGTCGTCCGGCGGTCCCGCCAAGAATAAGCGGAGCCTTCAGTCCAGTTGCAAGCGAGACTCGGTGTCCGCGCCCCTAAGCCGACTTCCCGGTAGGCCCTCGAAGAAAGTGTTGGGATTAAGGGGGAAATACCTGAAGACACTAAGGATAAAAGTGAGCATCGGGTCACCGGAGGCAGGGCGGAAGGGCACCGGTCTGCTACGGTTGGTCTTCAGGCCCGCTCATGGCGACGGGGGAGGCGCGGGCGGGTTATACAGCGGCTACCTTGGGAGTCATCTCCTCGGTTGTTGCACAGACATAGGTCTAGTCCACCCCCTTGATGGGGTGTAGGACAATACGAAAATGAGATGGTAGTTCAGGTCCGGCTCCTTGAATGATGCAAATCCAGACACGAAAAACTTGTTGTATGTATCCTAGATTTAGAAAAAGAAAAATGCAAGTGTAGTTAGGTTACGCCAAGGCTATTGATAATGTCTAGTTAAACGAGAAAAAAAATAAAGATTTAAAAAAAAAATAGTAATAGCCAAATTTTAGATGTTAAAGATGTTGTTGAAGATGGTGCCTAAGAAAACATGATACATATTAATACAAAACTTGATAAATGAGTAAACAGTTTTAGTGTGAAATAACAGAAAATATAGTGCTCAATATCCGGGCAGTAGTAGTAGTATAAATATTGCAAAAAGGTGACCGTGGACGCCAGGAGCAATTACACCCGCCTGGATCCTAAACACATAATGAAGTTAAATTTAATCATCGACTCTAAGTTCAGGCCATCTCTCAACCCAAATCCTTGTAAATTTCCTCAGGCATTCGAGATTTTCCTTGTTCGACACGAGATCCGCATTCCATGCTGGTCTCGTAGTTACTTTCAGACCTTCCAACATTTCATCTCTTGCATCCGTCAAAATCTCACAGTGCCACAGAATGTGCTCGGCTGTTTGGTTTGTGTCACCACACGCACAGTTTGGATGGGGAGACAGGGTCAGGCTGTGCAGTCTTCCCCTGAATTCACCATGACCTGAAAGTATTTGTGTTAAGTGATGATCCAATTTGATGAACGCCCCTTCCATTCTGGCTTTAACTGACGGGAAAAAGGAGAAAGTCCATCTGCCCGTATTCGATCTTTCCCAACGTTTTTGCCATTCATTAAGAGTGAGTTCGTGAGTTAAGATTTCCATCTATAAATAATATGTTCGGATGATGGGAGGATGATGTTAGGAAGGATGCAAGAGAAGGACTACTCTGTGTCGCAGATTGGAAGACGACGGCCGAGGACAGAGGGCGGTGGAGGCTTATCTTAAAGGCTTATCTCGAAATGGGCTGTAGCGCCATTGAAGAAGAATAAGAAGAAAAATATGTTAATTTTAGGAACATTTTGTTGTTAGTAGGCACAGCTCAAATTTTTGAATTTTGTAAAAGCAAAAAGTAACCAATTCTAAAAATGGTCGTTTCCTTGGAAAAATAATATCGGGCAATCCAGTAGGTAGGTATTTGATTTTGGATCGTTATATTTGGTTCGACTTTTATCTTTTTCATTTGGTTATTTGAAGTTTGAAGACTTTCCATATTGGCAAATTTTTGATCTGAAAAAATTTTTTTTTCTGAAAAATAATTTTTCTGAAGGAAATCAGAAAATTTGGTCGGAAAATAGGTCGGGAATTTTTTTAAAAAACATTTATCTTATACTTATAAACAGTTTGGAATTTGTCAATGTTGAGATACTTAAAAAAAAAAAATTTTCCCGAAAAATTTTTATTAAGAAAATTGGAAAATATGTCGGGAAATTTTTAAAATTACTTTTAGACATTTATCTTTTTGATTTTGTTTTTTGAAATTTGGTAACTTTTATGTCTCGGAAATTATTGATCTTAGATAAATTTGTTTTCTGAAAATATTTCTTCTGTAAAAACGGAAAATTCGTCGGAAAAGTAGGTCGGGAAATTTTTAACATTAAACTTTTTGATATTAAGTGTAGTTGGCAATTTTCCAAATTTTAATTTTATAAAAAAAAAATTGGGGAAAATTACAAAATGGATTTTTTTTTCTACGAAAATGGTAATTTTTACAAAACATTATCTCTTTGATTTTGCTATGCGATGTTAGGAAAATGATTAAGTTTTAAACACTGGGAAATTGTATTAAAGTTTTTGAAATCGAGAAAATCAAAGTTTTGTTAATTATTTTTTTGATTAATTAGCGCCATCTTTGAAAGGGGTGGGGTTAAGGAAACAACGGGGTAGGGGGTTGGAGTATTTATTAGGAAATTTTTTGGGACCCCTGCCTACTTACCACAACATATTATTTACATCACATTAATAAAAGAGATGGTGCAAATAATACATTGTACTTATTTGAATGTAATCTACGAGTACTATTATCTTTTATCCTACGCAATACTGCGGCAGGTGGGGGTGAGCCCCCTAAACCCCCCCCCCCTCCCCTTATATACGCCCTTGACCTTAACCTCCTAGACTGACTTTTTTCAAATTTGACCTACAAAATTCCAACTCTGGACTTGAATTATTCGAGAGCTCAGATCAAAGAAGTTATACCACAAAATCGATTCCAATAGTCGTGATATAGATTCACCAGTTTCCCGCTCGTACTACGAATTCCCAGACACCTTGTATAGATATAGACATTTTGTTTATCAATGGTGATCTCATACAAAGGCGGGTAACTTTCACTCTGTAAAGAGGCGTTGTAATTTTTTTATAGAGTTTGGCAAACTAAACAATGCGCCAAACAAGTTATGGCCAAACTTTTCGGGAATCTAGAATGGTATTTCCAAAATCGTTTTCTTTGTATCTATCATCAGGCCCATTCTCTTGTTGCCAGACTCCATAGTGAGCTTTGGCGTCATTATATTAGCAAAGCTTTTTCTTTCTGGAATATCTTAGATCAACGCAATCATTTTCAGCTGGCAAAGTCATTTCCATTATGAGCTAATAGAGCTTTGAAAAATTCGCATATCAAAGAAACTCGGGCAAAGCCAAGCAGGGACGTCTATAATATATAATCTTTTAAATTATTTGAATGAAATATTGATTATTTTATAATATAATAAAACAATTTTAAACTTTTTTCCACTTAATTTATTTGTGACCATAACACCAATCAAAAATTCCACGTTATCATAAATAAAATAACTTTATTAACATGATAACAACAAAATAGGTTGTTAATAATTCGTGTAAGGTATTCCCAAAACAAACATTAAAGAAATATTTAAACCCGAGGTAATTATACCTACTGGTAATAACCAAATAACTTGAAATTCAATTGTCAAAAATAAATATGGGTAAAAATACATATAATTTTTAAAAAAATCTTTTTATACCACCTCTGTTAACCTCCCTCCCCCTCTCCCATATGTTATGCACATAAACCGTAGTTTAAGAAACAATTGTACCAGTCTGAAGATAGCCTTGACAGGCTGAAACCGGTTACGGTCACAAATAAATTAAGTGAAAAAAAATATTGTTTTAACATATTATTATAATGGAACTAGCAGTTAATTGCTTTTAGGCCCTTTTGATAGCGGGCAACACGACAGTAGCTTAGTCACAAACTTCACGTACATATCGTCCTTATCCAGACTGGAGAGATTCATGAAAAGCAAAGAGTAATTACGCCTGCCAGCTGACGTTCCTCATGCTAGCAAGTGGCGTCATCTTTCGGTTCTATTATATATATTTTACGATAATAGCTTAGTCACAAACTTCATTTTCACAGATGGTTTCTATATGGCGCGGCGTCAGAGTTGTATTCACAGTAGAATTCTTAATTTTCAACCGTACAGTCGCTAGGGTATCAATACTGTAAGATACTACGAATTGTCAGTATCAAAAATAGAAATTATATAATTTGTTTACCTTTTCCAGGCATAGAAGCTGAGATGAGTGCCTTCACGGAGTTGATCTCGAAGGTGGAGCGGACGCTGGAGAAGCACAATGTGGACTCCTCGTCTTGTGCGCAGAGGGTGGCCTGCTCCTATATCCAGTCCTCCCTGGACAACATGGCTGTGGGCAACGCCACTGATGTTGACAGGTTCATAGCCAGCCTGTCTAGGTATGCTTTTATTTGATTATACATGCATCGTACTTGATAGGAATTTGTCACAATTAAAATGGATTGGTGTCCCAGATAACTTAAATAAATTAGTATGAGTATAGTTTTTTTCATCATTTTAATGACTTTTCAAAGGTGATGAAGTTGTATATTGTTGAGTTGTCCGGTCACCAAATAGGTTTAGGTTATGGGCTATTTAAAAAAAAAATCATCACTTAATGACTTTTCAAAGCGGTGTTGAAATGCCATTTTGTTGAGTTGTCATGGAACCGATTCATACGTCAGTCACTACTAGACAGACTGACCCCCAGATTTATACTCTTTATTTGTACCTTTTATCTTCCCAGAACATCCTCTCCTTCCTTTCCTAAAAAGACCCTTTACACAGAATCTTCAAAGTTGACGTTGGTTATTATTTTCTTCAGGGCATCCTGTGTGTGTGTAGCTAATGTAAAAATAAAAAGTTGGAGATTTTCAAATAATGTCAGATTATTCGAAACCTGTGAAAGTTTTTTTAATGAATTAATAAGTAATATTATCTCTTTTATTCTGGCAGTAACTCCCTGGTGGAGAACATGTTGGATGGAACGGCAATAAAGGAAGCCGTAGAGGCAGGGAAGGATATCAAAACCGACTGTGTGACTCTCTATCCTCGCTGCCAACTCGACAAGCAGACGCTGGTGAAGATCATGGCCAATATGCTGCCATAGGACAACCACTGATAGAAGACTGGATTAATTAGCTAATTTATATGATATTCTAATACTTTTTTGTGAGATTAAAATAAAAATATTTTAAAGAGTTTTTCTTGCATAATTTTGACGAGTTGGTAGATAATTTAACCCTTAAATTTCTGGGAGTTTCAAAGTAATCTATCCTATTATGCGGCGTGTTTTAATTATGAAAGTCTTGGTCACATATTGTATAGACCTTACAACTACTTACTTATATACGTATATAAGTACGAGCCAAAATAAAATAAAATTTTATTGTTTAGTCTAGATGTTTCATGAAATCAAATTGTTGATTTGTTCTTGGATCATCGAAGGAATTAGTGGAGCTAATTGTAAATTATTATGTTATAAAATTGTTGTATAAAGCTCCTTTGATTTTTTTGCAATACATATGTCGAATGAATACTGCGAAAACATTGGATATGCTTTAAAGTTTGGAAGGTACTATACTATTTTTTCTTTACCACTTCACATTCAATAGATTTCATTGAATAAATTACTGTAATAACTTGTCATCTTTACACAGTATAAAATGAAGTCACGCCCGCTGACTGTGAGCTTAGATCTTTTAAACTACGCAACGGATTTTCATGGGTTTCTCACATGATTCATGGGGAAGGTTTTTAGGTATATAATTTGCAAGGTTTTCTGTAAATTGGTTGAAATATATAAATAAAGGGAGCAGGCTGGCAAGCAGGCAGCAGGCAGCGAGCTGGCAAGCGGGCAGTGTGGCTTTGATTTAACAGATGGCGTTGGTTATAAAGGTTGGGTAATGGCGTGGCGTTGTGTTTCATTAGCCACAACACGTTGCCGGGTCTGCTAGTACTGGATGGATTAAAAATATTCCTGTTTTATTTTTCAACGGTTAAACTGATATTCCAAAGCTCCACAGCTGATAATGTAAATGACAGTGCTTGCTGAGCAAATTTCGTGTCAGAGCTCACTTTTTGAAGTGAAAACTTCTATTGCACAGTTGTGATTTTAACTCGATGAAACGAAAAATAGTGACACTAAAAAGAGACAAACACATAGGTACACACATCTATAGGATTTAGCCTGCGAGAGAATGAGTCTGATATAATTGGTGTCCTCTTTGTGGGGTACTTCGTGGTCTCCCCACTCTTGTCTGATTTTATGATACGAGTTTTTAAAGCTTCAAAAAACGCCTAGAAATGGAATGAAAGGAAATGTTAGGAAAAATATAAATAACAAGATCATTTTTCAAATATGTAAACGGTTAATTTATTTAAAAATATATACAGTGTTCAATATTTACGATTTGTATCGAAATTATTACAATCTGGCAATATTATGCTCCCCTAGCTCTAGGTACAGGCAGTAATGCTTATCGAAGGAACCATTATGTTCCTTATTCACAATAATTATAATTATTTAAAGTAACCATCTGAATGCCCTGAGAAAAAAATATTACTTATCAAACTTGTACAACAATAAAAAAAAACACTAATTAAATAAGAATGTCTTGTGTTTCTCACCCAAACAAAATTTATTAACCATCACACAAATGGTTTTTGAAATCAAAAGATTCCAGAGTTGACTGTTTAGTTATTAAACAATTATCTGATAACAGGAGAAATTAATCATATGAGGGCTGTCCGTAAAATAAGTCTCCAAGGTGCTGCGGTCGTGAGGAACGATCTTACGCGCAATCCGGTAACACTGGCGTGTAGCCTGGTTTTCCCTTGCCAAATCCCCACAACATTGCACCCTCTGTGACTCTTAGTCTCGGCGTGGCAGCCATTCGCGATGGAGCTTCCACTTGCCGCACCCGCCGGGTGTCTGAATGATGCCACTGGGATTAATCCTTTATCTCTGGTGTCGTGTAGTGTATTCGGGTCTCGTCCCCAGTCACAATAGAGTCCAAGAATTCTTAGCCATTGATGTCGTAGCACTCAAAGAATTCGCGGGCTGCTTCAACCTGTAGTTGTGTGCGATCTTTGGGACCCACCTTGGGCAGACTTTGTGGTCTCCGAAATGTTCTGTCAAAATCTTGTCAATAGTGGTCTTACTGACATCAGGAGACATCGTATCACAGAGTTCCCGAACCGTCAATCTGCAATCATTTTTTATTCCACTTTGGCAATTTTTTCGTCTGAAACCTATGGCCGTCCGGCAAGCATTTAAATTCTCTGCACCATTTGCGCACATTTTCGCACTCATACACTGTTTTCCATATACTTCAAGTAGCTGAGAATGAAATTCTACCGGGGTTTTTTTGTGAACAAAATCCCGGCAGAAATTATAGAGCGTGATTCACACCTGGCAGGTGCAGCGAGCAGAAGCTCCATCGTGAACGGCTGCCACGACGAGACTAAGTGTCGCAGAGAGTGCAGCGTGGTGGGGATTTGGCGTAGGGAAACCAGGCTACACGCCAGTATTGATCCTCGCGAACGTGGCACCTTAGAGACCTTATTTTACAGACAGCCAGCATACATTATTGATCATTATGCATCGAAGCAATTTAAAGTTAACCTTTACAACGGCACATTTTGACACAACGTATTTTAGTGAAACTTCATGGATCACATATATGACACCCATGTGCGGGGATAGCAACTGATGGATCACATATGCAACAGTTGCATATTTTAGATATTATGGTTAAATGAGATTGTTAGAACAGGAAAAAGCTTATTTATGGGTCCTTTCAAAAACTAACATACTGAGGGTTTATTGTACACTGTTTTGTTCTTGCAAGAATAATGTTTTGATTAAAACAGAATATTATTCGTTACAACACTTATCAGTCCTTGAAAGTATTGGGGGTAGTAGAATTGGATAGGAGATCCATAGATTTGAAAGCCAAATACATGTCGAATAAATTTTTTCTTTGGTTCACTTTGTTCTTTATTTTACAGGTCACTTCTTAAACCCACTGTGAAATGAATTATCATTGAATTTTGGATAAAAAGTTGCAATTCTGTTATCATCTGGTTTTATCCAGTTGTTTTATCATGTGTCACTAAAGTGGTTTTTACAACCAACGATTCGGTTGTTTGATCGAGAGTTACAGTAAGCGCCAAAGTTTAATGCCGACCTGATGTTGATACAGAAATCGTCACAATAGGAGAGTTTAACGTCACAAAAGCGGCACGCCTACCAGTTCACGCCTTCTCTGTCACACATGTTTTACACATCTTTCACTTCTTCACATATGTTTTACACTTCTTCGCTTACAGTCAACATTGTGAAGCTTCATTGTGAAGCCAGTAAAGTTACTGTAGCTGCCTGAGAACGGATTGTATTAAGTTCAGGTCGGTATTTAAGTTTGGCGCACACTATTCATCGTTCGGAATTTCAGCAAAAACATTATTGTTTGACCAAATTCAACCTTTACATTGCACGGCTTGGCGGCATGTTGACATAATACAGTAAAACCCTCTTAAGAAGTTCTCTCTTAAGACGTTTCGTGGCTTAAGAAGTTTGATTTTTCCGGTCCCTCGGCCCAAGATTGACCCAATTTTTCCCAAATATAAATTTTCCTGCGAAGTTTGTTTTTCCGGTCCGTGGAAAACTTCTTAAGAGGGTTTTACTGTATATGTAGTCTGGTGACACTTTCGTGACCAGGGGTAGCCATCAACGGGTCACATATATGTGACAGTCGCCTAAATGAGGTTACAGGATGAATGCTGTTGTTACGCAATGGGTTAAGGACCTGATGACCTTAGGGAACAAACATTCATTTCATACATAATTATTACAAACTAAGAAATAATTTCACTAGAAGGGAAAAAATGACTTTTTGTGACATTCAATAAGAAATTAAAAATAATTAATGCTCAATACAGTGAAACCCTCTTAAGAAGTTTTTTGACTTAAGAAGTTTGATTTTTTCGGTCCCTCGGCCCAATTTTTCCCACACGTAAGGTTTTTCAAGGCACCGGAAAAACAAACTTCTTAAGCAGGAAAACCTAATATGTGGGAAAAATTGATCCAATTTTGGGCCTAGGGACTGAAAAACAAAACTTCTTATTAAGCCACGAAACTTCTTAAGAGGGTTTCACTGTATTTATTTTAACACAAAATCAATATTGGAAGATGATAAAGAATAAGATTTTCTAAAAAATAATTTTCTAAGAAAATGTACAGATCCATCCAGACAATTTATTTATTTCAATAATTATACTTTAATAATGATGATCAAAGGAACAAATTGCCATTAAGAGCATTAATGCACTAGGGGTTAGGTTTTGTAAAAGTAAAAATTATAATATTTATTACAATACAAATTTTACATAATAATAATTGACTAAAAAATGGTGACAAGAAAATCTTCTTGAATGGCGGAATACACAAGATCTCCTAAATATAGGAGAATATAACAAAATAATAAATAAAATAAAACATAAGAACCTTTGCCTATATTAGCACTTACTAGGGAAATTATTAGAGACCTGATTATTTTATTAAGAGTCTTTTTACTTTTTATTGTTAATTATGCTCAAAATTCCCACTGATAGAGCTAATGCGACCACGGTAACCCCAATTCGGGAATGTTGTGAAACGGAAGGAAATGCGGAAGGTAGAGGGCTAGGGGAGAAATTGGGAGATACCTGGCTATTCAAATCTAGATACCATTCATAGCTAAAGCCATTTGATTCTGAATTGTAGTCTCTCATCAAGGATATTACTCAATATATCTTCAACTATGGTATGAAGATAATACGAATATGGATTTTGATTATGTAACCTCTGGGATTTTAAATTTTTTTTTAAAATGTCAAAATTTTAAAATTATATTTAGTGATTATGCAAAAATTCAGATCCCTAATTATTATCATCGATTCTTTGTAAAATTATTATATCAATCAATAGAGAAATATTGAAACAATGCAATAATTATAATAATAACTTTGAATAATAATTATAGTAAGTACCCTATCTCTAACTAAACATAGTTTTATTGTACTTTAAAATTTTTACTATCTACGACGGCGCGTAAAGTTGCGAATCAATATTAAAATAATAATCATTCATATTATTAGAAAATATATAATTTAATGCATGGATAACTAACTGCAAATGGTATGTATTAAACTGCTTCAACCACGCTACGCTAATTCCCATCACGGAGAACAAACATTCATAGTGACATATCGCTCAATCCTTTCAGAAACCAAACCAGTTAAGTCAGAGTAAACGCAAACGTTATAAAGTGCTGTGACGATGGAATTAATTGTGGCCTTTTCAATGCAATCCCATCATGCGGACGTATAAACACAATGTAAGAGTTTTAGTCAAACTTCATCCATCACATATGCAACAGCTGCATATATAAGTTTAAAAACCGTTAGCACTGGGAGAGTAGTTTAGTCGATATTAGTAACTAAACGCATCCGAACACCACAGTTTTAGTAGAGTAATTTAGTCAGCTCTTTAGTAGAGTCAATCCATTTCGTTCTATTTTTTCGGGCGAGTAGCACCCCCCACCAACGCCCCTGCACACTGACGTGCACGAACCCGTCGTTTTAGCAGAGTTAATTTGTAGACGTGTAGAAATGTCGTGCCGTTGGAGCAAAGATGCTACTCTACAATTCTTTATTTTTGCTGTTATTAATCTCTTTTCGTGTCCGTAGTTTATTTATTTTAATCTCACTAATTTATTCTTCCACCTCTTCTAAAATAAGCACAACAATCACAATCAGCTTAATTAGCGTATTTACTTTGTTCATCTTACAATACGCGGCTCACTAAAGAACTCCACTTGAACGTAGTGCGAATGCTTTTCGGCGAGTCAAGTAGCAAGTTACTCACTACTCGATTAAACTACTCTCCCAATGCGAAGAAGCCATAACAGCTTGATGATTTGTAGTCATCGTTCGTAGAAAAACCGACAGTTGCACAGTTAGGGCTACAAATCACAGTGAATTTTTACTTTGCGTGTTATGGCGCATCGTTATTTGGCCTGTTTAAATGAGGTTGCTGACCGAAATAGTTTACAGTAGTTGGTGACCGAAAAGGGGCTGCAGTCGAATACGGCCCAACCGAATAATGTAAATGCCGCAATATGCAGACCTTCATAACGATGCGTCCAATGTTGTACACAAAATAAAAAGAATCGAAATGCATGGAATGGAAATTTGCGTAAAACAATATCAATAATATACAAATGAACGTGTTTCGGTCACCTGAATATAAAAATAACAATAATGTAACAAGTTAAATTCAGGATTGTTGGTTGTACACTGTGATATGTGTTAGGGAGAATACAACTCGATCTGAAGGCTTGGTGTACTACGGGTGTGTATTGTTTGTTTATGTAGTGTGTAGTTTGTTATTGCGTATCCATCCGTAGGGTTAACACATCATGCTGAGGAGGGGGTTGGCGTACGCCATCGGCTTTACGTTCGGATGTGGCTGAAAGAAAAAAAATATTTTGTGAACATCATGAAAACAGTGTTAAAAGCCCAGACACTGCATCACCTCATTTGGATAGGATTCTAACTGTCATTTTTTTCAAAAATGACCTTTGAATGCCAAAGCATTTCTTTTGCTCATTTCTATACCCAAAATAATTTTCAGAACCATCTTTGTTGTATTTTCGTAGATACAGTGAAACCCTCTTAAGGAGTTCCCTCTTTAAAGGTTTTGTGGCTTAAGAAGTTTGGTTTTTTCGGTCCCTCGGCCCAAAATTGACCCAATTTTTCCCACACATAAGGTTTTTCTGCTTAAGAAGTTTGTTTCTTCCGGTCCCTTGGAAAACTTCTTAAGAGGGTTTCACTGTATATGTATGACAAAGTTCTAACATCACTTAAATTCTCTATTTTGTTTTTATCTGACACTTAAATACGAGGCGCATTATGGTTCGTCACTTCATTTGGATAGGGTTCTAACTACGACTTATCATTTTCTAAGGTTTCTAAGTTTCCAAAGACAAATTTTCGTAATCTATTTAACAATTTTAGTTAAAGTATTTTAGTATCATATTTAAATGGAAAACATTTAAATAGGACGTGGCCCTAGCTTGGGTATTAGGGAAATGTAATTCAAACCTTGTGCAATGAATTATTATGCCCTAGCTAGTTGCATAGGGTTCTATTGGCATGTTCTAAAATGATAAATATACGTCCTATTTAAATACTTTCCATTAAAATACATAATATGTTCAATTAAAATACTTTACACAAGTTTCAATCTCAAAATTGGAAATTGGT
The DNA here is from genome assembly GCA_917563855.2 of Limnephilus lunatus. Taxonomy (NCBI): domain Eukaryota; kingdom Metazoa; phylum Arthropoda; class Insecta; order Trichoptera; family Limnephilidae; genus Limnephilus; species Limnephilus lunatus. Next base: position 8,718,614 of record OU830602.1, on the reverse strand, counting down.
AAATAGATAATGAGTGTATGTCTTTGCAAACTTTGACACCTCTTATCTCAGAATAAGGTGAAGCGAAGTTAGAAACCTATCCAAATGAAGTGACGACTGATAAAGTGTTGATATGGCTGCCTATTTCTAGTTCCTATATTATGGTGGATTTTAAAAATTTATTATTAAAATTCACATCACTAATGAAACGAGGCAAAAAGTGAATAAAACTTACCACAGCCTTATAGGAGGTGAACTTGGGAGTCATGTCCTTGCCGGTCATGTTGATGAAAGCACCCAGATTGTTCATTGTGTCACTAGAAGAATAGATATAAATTATTACCCCGTGTTAAGTGTTTGCATTTGACAATACAGTGAAACCCGAATTTTACGTCCCCAGATTTAACGTTTTCCCGCCAATTACGTGTAATTATTTCGGTCTCGATATATTTTAGTACATTTATACCCCCTTTTTACGTTTTTGTTCCCGCAATTTACGTCGAAAATATTCAAAATATGTGAGTTACGCGCGCTTGACACGGCCAAGCAGTGATTGGTCGGCAAACTGCGCGAAACGTGGTGATTGGCCGACATCTTTCCATTTTTAGCCGGCCGTGATTGGTCGGCGTACTGCTCGCAACGCGGCGATTGGCCGACATCTTTCAACTTTAGCCATGTGTAAAATGCTACAGCATCTGTCAGTTTGTTTATTTACGCATCTGTCATTTGGTTTTGACTCGATTTGTGATTTGAGACGCTTTTTTCCGACATTATTCGTGATAGTCGTTTACACACAGTTTTTATGTTTCTTGTTTTATTTTCGTTAAGTTAATTACGTTCGTAATGTCTCAACAAAGAAAAACTGTCAGTTCAGTGCGAGAAAAGGAACATTCTCGAAAAAGTTGATAAAATAAGTTAGTTAGTTTTAAATTGAATCGGTTTACACTAGAATGTCGTATTTTTACAAATTTACTTCGTATATATGAATTTAAATGGCCGGCTGCGGTGGAAATCGGCTGCAAAAATTCGATTTACAAGGAAATTTATCATATTTTTACAAATCAGCCGCGAAAATTTGATTTTCGCGGAAATTATGCGGAATTTTTACAAATTTATTTCAAAGAGGTATCTAAAATTTAGAGAGTCGGCCGCGAAATTTCAATTTATGTGGAAATATATCGTATTTCAACGAATTTACTTAGAATATCTATACCCCCAGTATTGAAGAAAAGAACATTTTATTTTTTATTAAAAAAATCACATAGATTAGTTTGTTACATTTTTTTCTGTTCTAATTCTTTTTCAATCATGTATACACATTTAAAAGTTTCGTCTTGAAAGCAAACAATGCTGGAAAAATAGATTTTAAGACCCTCGATGAACTTTATTGCTTCTTCTTTTGTTGGAATAACATTTTTCTCTTCATATACATGATTATATTAATAAAAAATAAAATTTAAAGGGTTATTTTGTTCAATTCACCAATATACATGATTAAATAAATAAAAAAACAATTTAAAATGTTCTTTTCTTCAATACCCCCCATTTACATTTTCCCTCCGTTTAGGTTTTTTTTTTTCGGTCCCTTAAAAAACGTAAAATAGGGGTTTTACTGTATGTAATAAAAAAATAACATTAATTAAGGTACTATTATTTTTTCATTACTACAGCAACATCGATTTTATATTTCATAACATCGATAAATTATAGTAGGTTTAAATGAGAGATCATAATTGATTCCCGAATTAGATCCTTTGATTTTAGGTTCAAATGTGAGATTATGATAGACTCCTGAATTTGCTCCGTTCTAATTGGACAGTAAAAATGGCATAACTCAAAATTTTTTCATAACATTGTATTTTTAATTTGTTGAAGATAATTACATAAGTTATTTTAATTTATTAAAGGTTAAAGAGTAAATTGGTGCAGATAATGTATTTCTACAATGTATTCTGTAGTTCGTATTTTTTATCCACTACATTCACGCAAATCAGAGTTCTATAGGCTGGGGTTACACTCGTAATTAAAATTTACGAATTACAAAAGATTTTGACAGGTCACTCACAGGAGAGAATACATATGCATTCCTGACTTGTGGTAATTGATGATCACGGAAGTTGTTCGGAAGTTCGACCTGTGTAAATGCTCATGCGACCGTTTACACCTGAAAATTTATTTGCGGTAAGATGGCTTCCTGTCAACAACGACCTGCTGCTGTCAAATTTACGCAATTTTGTCAATAAAGACGAAAAGGTCCAAATAAAGTGTTGAAATAGATTTTGGCTTTAATTAAACAATTACCCACGCGCTTTTGTGCAGTCAAAGGCGGCAATTAATTTAGTTTTATCCGAATGACAGCTACCTGACATCTGCTGAATTTCAAATATGTAAATGTAAACAGAAACAGATTGGAAAGGATTGGACTGATGATTGAGCTCATTTTCTAGAAAACTTAATAAGTGGAAATAAATACATACTAGTTTTGTAGGAATAAATCCTATGAAAACTACTGTCTTTTAATTTTTGACATCTCGAAACGGCACATTTCGGTACTATTTCTTACGGCAAATCTCTTAGCTCATCAAACTGATTTTATAAGCTGTAAGAAGGCTGGAAATTCGCGCGGGCGCAGTTAGACCTGTCAAAAAACTTCCGAAAGAATATGTTTTGTAACTTGCTATAAATTACGTTAAGTGACTTTTGGTGTAGTTTACATTGGTAATTTGGCCATAAATCGCTTACAAGGGCGATTTACAGGAAAAAACTTACGAGCCTAAACCCAGCCTTAGACAATTTGTGCATCATATTTATTGCACAGTGATTGTGGATGCTCCGGTTTAGTGAGGCCCACTTTTCTGAAGGATAAGTAATAGCCAGATCTACAATAAAGTATATTCATTGAATTGAAAATTTTTATAATTAAAAAAATATATGTTTATTTCGAATTATATAATTTGAAAGCTTATTTCATCACCTTTCTAAAACAGTTTTTAATTTTTGAATGTACTCAGAAATATTCCAAATATTTGCATTTTATTGTAAAGCGAAAATATTTTGACCATCTGAAAAAAAATGCCAAATTTTTTAAGGGTTATAGAAGTTTTGACAAATTTTCTTTTACATTTTAGTTTTGCCATCAAGAATAAAAAAAATTAATGAAGCTCCCCGTTTACGATTTCGTCCAATTTGTCTCAGTTGTAGGAACGAAACTCGGCCGTGTGAATACAAGAATAATGAATGGTAATCAAAGGGAGGTTACCAGTAGTTGGGCGCGGAGAAGACGGTGATGCACTTGCCGTCGTGGGCCACCTCGTAGCCGCTGTTCTTGACCTCGTGGCTGCGGATGACGTACTGCAGCTTGTTGAGCTCCAGGAAGCGCTTGGTGACGTCGGGCCCAAACTGGCAGCCCACCCCGCGCTTGCTGGGCGCGCGGCCTAGCTCGGGCTGCGGGTCCGACCAGAGGAGCTCGCACATCACACCTGGGGGGGGGAGAACGTTGTTATAATTTTTGTATTAATTAAAAGCAGATGCAAACATGATGGAACGTGATTCGAAACATGTTAGATCAGTTGCACACTCAGTTCTATTTGGGAGGCGGATATGGATACCGCCGCCCCGGGAACCATTTATTGGATAACTAACACCTTTGCCCATGGGTCACCACAAGTGGTTGCTACGTTTGGCGACTTAGCTAGGGTGCCCAGGTTCATGGGGTTTGTCCGGATCTTCGCGGCGGATGCACCTGCCCATAAACTGCGTGGCATGCCGGATCAGGAGAGATTGGTTGAGAAAGATCCTTTGACCTCTTCAGCAGGACTCTCTCGGAACATTGCCCTGCACCGCACTGGGAGGGATAGATTTATGCATCCGTCACTCCTGGACACACTGACCCCCAGATTCCTACCCACCTCTTTACACTACCTTTCTCCTTCCTTTCTCTAAAAAAAACCCTCCACACATCATCGTCAAAGATGACATAGGGAAGGGAAAAATAGGGGAATTAACCTCTCAGGGCCTTCTATGTGGAACTGTATAAAAAAACACCAATTTCCAACTACATATTCCAAGAAGTAGGTCAGTATGTATGTTTGTCTTTTTTATAGTTTGATGGATAATTAAAGCTCAATACCTCATGATCAAAACGAAAGCTGTAAAGGTTGCATTGATGAAGGTTGCACCCCTAAAGTCACATGAAAGTTCTATGAGATCTACCTCATCAAATCGATGTATTCTTCAAAAATACCAATAAATCTCAGTGTGTGGTTGGAACAAGATGAAGAATTGATATCCTAATATATTTTTTGAAGAGCCAAGTCAAATTTTATGTGTAAGAAGATACATTTATAAAAAGAAAAAAGTTTGGGAGAAGTGCAGCATAAAATGAAAAAAAAGTTGACTTGTTTTGAAATCAGATTATTACACACTCATTTCTTACAATTAGGTTGCATAGGATCTAGCAGATCTAATTTCCAGTTGCAACACACAAGCACAGGCACCTAAGATCACCACACTACTGGAACATGAGGCCCCACAAGTCAGGAGGATTTGGGGAGGGAGGGTCCTCCCAACCCAAGCGGACGAGAAACACATAGGGGATCTCTCAGATCGCGTATAATATATTCTTTTCTTTGTCCCTTGAAAAAACTTTGTAAAAAAAAGTTTGATGGTAATACCTTCTTGCGGTGGTTGCCTATTCCTGTCAATGTCGGCGATGTCCTGTAGCGTGACATTGTCCTGCGAGAACAGGCCTCCGTGCATAACCATGACCTTGGAGTTGAGGCAGTGTGCCAGAGGCAGCCAGTTGTATACCTCGGTGAAGAGGTCGGCCATCTGCGCCGAGTACTTGGCCTTCACCTCCCCCTCGAAACCGTAGATCTGGTTCAGGGTGGAAGACTCGTGGTTTCCTGGAAAATTCACATCGTATTCATTCAAATAAACAGTTAAAACATTGATTTTTTCACACCAATCCACCCACACAGGAGGAAAACAATTTCCTGCAGCCCCCATGTCATCTTTAGGGTTGTTGCAAGGAGGGTCTTTTTAAGAGGAAGGAGTGAGTAAACATTGTTCTTGAAGAGACCCATGTTGTACGATCCAGAAAATCATGGAAAAGAAGTTTGAGTCGTAGAAACGACCCATATGACAATAATATATGAATCATATGACAATAATGTCAACCATGTACAAATGTTGGGTGTGCGTTTGGTGTGTTTCCCGAATATGCACTGGTGCCAAAGGGACCAATGATGCTAGCTCCTCGGAGCATCTTCCAATAAAATATCAGTAGAACAACGACGGCATTCCCAACTGCGCCTGTGCTCTAAAGATTGCTATTTGGTTATGTCGCTGAAGGGATTGGGGAGGGAAAGGACATAGAGAGGACGAAGGTTGGGAAGTACCTGGTTATTCAGATCTGGTTATCAATGCAGCCAAAGCCATATCAAGCAATGTTTTGGTTCGTAATGGTGGTCTTCCACCAACGACACTGAGGATATCTAAGTATGTACCATATACATATTATTTATATTAATATGTAATATATATTCGCAACATGCGCAAAAAAACACATCAGACCGTGTGTGACCTTTGGAATGTGAAGGTTTGTATTTTCAGTCTCTGAAAGACTGAATTAAACATTTTTGAGGTGTATTTATTTTTGGGTGACCGGACAACTCAGAATCATGCAACTTCAACATCTTCCTTGAAAGGTCATTGAAAGTGATAAAAAAATAGTAAAAAAGGTTACGTCAGGTTAGGTTATGAGCTATTTTCCAATTGTTTTTAAAATATTTTAATGACTTTTCAAATGGGGTGTTGAAGTTGCATGATTATGAGTTCAACCTAATTTTAGACTTGGAATTCCTTTAGAATCAATAGATTATGATTTTTATTACATTCATTAAAATTGATGAAGTTGAGTGACAAAAAAAATATTTTTGATCTTATATTTTTATACAAAATTATAAACTGCATGTAAATTATCAGTTGGATAGTCCAGAGATATTAATATTGATTAACTTTCATGTACCTACCATTAGATCAAGATACCAATTTTGTTATTAATAGATTACACACCATTGGTAACTTTTATGCCATTGTCGCTGATATTCTTAATATGCCTCTACTGAAGTTTAAAGCTGTACTAATTAAACATTATAGCATTACATATTTTAACAAGGTCACCGCATAACCACTGGAGCGATCACGCGAAATAAATAAATTTGCCTCGATTGTTTTAGATTTCCCAGAAGGTAATTTTTTAAATTTTTCGCCATCATAAAAAAAAACATACCTTCGAATTTTAACATGGAGGCATAAAAACTTATTATAGTGCTATATAGTCAATGAATTAACCTGTATTTAACCATTTATCTCATATTTGTAGGATTTATAAAAAAATCGTTAAGTTTATAATTGCGCGAATCCTGGGTATTTTTTTACATAAAACTGTCGTGAGGGATATTTATTCGGGTCAACATAGAATATTTTTGGTTTCTGTATGTTGTCTGTGGTATACTTGATAATGAAAGGGCATATCTATGAAAAAATTACTAAATTTTATCCGTAAACAGCTGTTCAAAAATTCGGCGGGAAAAAAATATTTTAAAAATTGTTCTAAAATAGTCTACGAAGTTCGGATTTGCGGCATCTATGGTCATAATAGATAAAGCATTTCAATAGCTTAGTGTTAAAATAAACTGCTGGCTAAGGAAATGTTTTAAATAGTTACAATAAATGTTTTACGGATGGTAGGAAAATGTGGTCCATTTTTGGACCAAATTAATCGCAGAAAAATAAAAGTGGTCCATTTTTCGTTGATTCTGTTTCTTCTTAACTTCACCTTTCATTAAATTGTTACTAATTCATTTTCTTTTGTTATGTTTACTTATGTAATCTTAAAAAATATATCTAACCTCTGGACATGAAGAAGTGGTCAGGGTATAAGAGTTTAAAGCTGAACAGCGTGAAGATGCACTCCACGCTGAAGGATCCCCGGTCCACAAAGTCCCCGTTGAAGAGGTATGGGTTGGAGGGGGAGGGCAGCCCGTTAATGCTGAAGATGTTCATCAGGTCGTAGAATTGCCCGTGGATGTCTCCGCACACCGTGAACTTGTCTTCGTCCGCTATAGAGATGTTGATAAGCGACGGCTGCTTCTGCATGTACGCTTTGATGTCCACCAGAATCTGAAAATAATTATTGAAATCCGGATGCTTACAAAATGAGAATAAGGAACTCCAGTGAAAAATATTATGGCTTTAAAAAAATATGTTCATATAGAACAATAAACGCTGATTCTGAATATGTATATAAGTTTTATTAAATAATATTAAACGTACAGTTTTTAAAAAAATATTAAAAAGTGCATTTTTAATAGGGTCGTTGAAACACGCCGTCAAGTTGGTACATATTACTAAAATGTTTAGTGATGTCATCACTGTAAAGTCATTGTACGGGAATGTAGGTATGACACAAGCCATCGTAGTTCTTATTTGTTTATTTACGTACTGTTTATAGAGATTTAGTTGTTGTGTTTATTGAAACATTATTTAGGCCTAAATAATTCGGTTTCAAAAATAGAGGTATCTCTTATTAGTTTATCTCTATTATTGAAAATATTCAAAATCTACTGTATGAAAAAAATAGTAATGCTATTTCTAGGGAGATTCCTTCTAACTCCAAATTTCAAAATGGCGGTGAGTCCAACAGCTGATTGCGCGAACTTATAGTAGATGACATGATTGATGATGTTACACGATCCACCAAAGATACGGTGGTTTTCGGGGATCTTGAAAAATTAAAACTTTTGAAAATTATATGGCTTAAAACTAACTCTAAAAATAGAAAATAAAATATGCAGTTATTTAAGTTAGAAGGTCATTATTCATTTAAAAAAATATTAAAATTGGACTGGAGTTCTTTATTAACATTTTCACGGCGATCCTGACGCTTATAGAACCACGGTTGTATGCAGCACTTTTCATGACATTCATACAGTTTCTATGAAAATGAATAATGCACAAATAGTCTGTCAAGAAAGCGTACAAAATTTATTCCAATGGATTTTTTTAATAAGTTGCAATACCAATTTCAGAACAAATCATAGTAGACTAGCTTTCACCTGCAGCTTTGCTCGCGTGATATTAGGGAGAAATTACTGTAGAAACAATTTTACCACAGGAATGAGATATTTTCCCGGGATGAAAAGTAGCCTATGTCACTTTCCAGTCCTCCAACTATCCCTATGCAAAAAATCACGTCGATCGGTCACTCCGTTGCGACGTGAAAGAATGACGAAAAATCAAACAACCTTTTGCTTTTTAGTCAGGATTCTATTAACTTAAAATAAAAAAATAAAAAATAAATAAACTACTATTAATTTTATTAGATCAACACTCTGCTATAGGTCACCCCAAGTGGTTCGCTGGGTTTAGTTCGCAGGGGTGAGAGGGTTCATGAGGTGAGATTTTTCTAGATCTTGGCGGCGAATGCGTTTGACCACTTTCTGCGTAGCGGGCCAGATTGAGAGACTGGTGTAGAGACCTAACCTAGACCTCTCTAGCCGGAGACTTTCGACCCATTGCCGCAGTGGGAGTGATGGATTCATGTCCGACACTCCTAGATTGACCCCAGATTACTACCCCCCCCCCCCTCTACCATTTTCCTTCCCAGAACTTTCTCTCCTTCCTTACCTCAAAAAGATCCTCCACATAGCATCCCCAAGGATGACAAAGACCCCGAAAGAATCTCCTATAATATAGGAAGTAACATTAATTTCTGATGTTTCTAATTGTTTGCTGTTGGTGTGAAAAGTAATCACTTCAAGTTTTAAAACAGTAAAATCATTTATCTTTGAACCATCTTGGTGTAATCCTTAAAACCTTTTAAATGATGGCAATGCCCTCCATTCTTTTAAGACTTTCTCGACTAACTAATATGTGCGTATATGTACGCATATCGCAGAGGGCGCCTATTACCTGCACACATATAATTTAGTGCACATAGAAATTAAACAAAAAATGATTATTGTGTTTTGACAGTTTTGATAACGCAAGTTCTTATCTGCAAATTATCATGTAATCTGAGGGACAAACATATAGAAAAACTAGATTAATATTAATAATATATTTCACTTTGGAAAGTAACCACAGAAAACCGATTTTAAATATCCCTGATTATTATTACAGTATGTATATATATATGTAGTCTCTCTAATTTGAGACTGTTTGGTTTAACGAATTTTCTGATTGCTAGAATCTTTAATGAACAGCAGGATTTTCAGAACATTTGAGAGTGTGAAAAAACCTTTCACGTCGGATACTGTGGATTTACCAATGATATATTCTCTTGTGATGAATGATATATTCTCTAAACTGAATGCTGTTGAAATGAGATCCCTGAGGCGTATGTGTGGTAAAACAATGTATGATCGTGTGAGAAATGTGGATATCCGCAAAGAATGTAAGGCGGATGTATGCATAATGAGTAAGATTAAGAAAGGGACCCTCAGATGGTTTGGGCATGTAGAGCGAATGAACGAAGAAAGCAGTGTAAGAAGAATATACGACGCAAATGTGAATGGTAGAAGAAGTCGTGGACGTCCGAGGAAGACATGGCACGATCAAGTGAATCAGATACTTGAGTCGGGCCATGTCAAAAGTCAGAATAATAGAAGAGAATGTATGAGACGATGTATGAATGTGAGTGAGGCAAAGAGTGTGTGCCAAGACCGAGTTGTTTGGCAGTCCGTCCTCTCTGCCTACCCCTGCGGAGAAACGGCGTGATGGTTAGTTAGTTAGTTATTCTCTTGATAACTCTCTCCACTAAGGCCAGGTATATCAGTTACTTTTAACTTGGCTTGATTTGAAACTTGAGCTTAGCGTGGCCTAGCATGTACATCCCTTATACAGGGTACGGTATAGGTACCAGTGGTAGTCTGTGAGTTTTCAATGATTTTTTAAATTTTTAATTTCAACTTTTTGTATGAATATTTTCAGAAAGGGATGCGCCGCATCCACAAACTGAAAGATCTTCATACAAAAATAAATTATTTTCAGCTGCAACAACATCAATAATGTCGTATTTTTCAATCTTAGCACTCTAGCTCGTAGAAAAATCACGGACCTCCACTGATAGGTACACGGGTATAAAGCATATTTGGAGTAGATTTTATTTTGCTGTCCGATGATGTTTTTTCCATTAAGAAAAACAATTTTTTTTTCAATCACATGTCGCCACTGATCGTACCGTACTGCGCACTATTTCGTATGTTATAATGCTGCCAGAACGGGTGCTTATCATGTGACCTATTAGGCTACACCCGACTACTTAGTTGCGTTGTGTGATGGAAAAATATTTATTGTTTATAATTGAAAAAAAATATACATCATCAGACAGTCAAATGACATCTACAAGATCTACATTTTTTACTACAAATATGCTCGGGTACGTGCTGTTATACCCTGTATAGATCTTAAGCATAGAGCTATCATAAATATTGCAGGTTTAGTCATGATTGGTATAGAAGAATGTGTTCCTTTTTTCTTTGCAAAACCAAACTACCGGCATTGCGGTATTTGAAAATGCCAATAACCGCAGCATATTTTTAATTCATAGGTTTAATTTGAGAGTTGATTTTTATTAGAGCTCCCTACTTAAATCAGTGTGGTGCTATATGCGAGAATACTAATTGTAAATGTTGTTTTTTTTTCTGTAGTCAGTGCACTTTTCATGAAATTATGATAAACTAACTGCTGAAAACAAACTTTTTTCTTCAATGGTTAACGTCTTGTGTTTTCCAGCCACCCAACCCTCTCCCTTACTGTATTACAATATTTTATTCAAATACATTTTTTTGAAACATTTTTGTCTGTTAATTCCAAAAAAATTGTACACTTACAAGATTCTATTTTAAGGTTAAACGTCATGTACGTTATAATCTGAACGCATTCACAGATGGCGCCAATTAAATTATTTTATGTTTTTAATGCTTTTTGCACGTTACGCTTTAAAATATCAAGATAAATTAATTGATCACGCCCGTACATATTAAATTAGAATATAAATAAATTGTTTTGTCCATAAACAAACCCAAATCTTTCAAGAAAGGCTGAAAAATTCAATTTTGTATCGGTGACACATACCAATATTGTATTTTTCAGCCTTTCTTGAAAGATTTGGGTTTGTTTATGGACAAAACTATTTATTTATATTCTAATTAAATGTGTACGGGCGCAAACTATTAATTTACCTTAATATTTTAAAGTGTAACATGCAAAAAGCATTAAAAACCTAAAATAATTTGATCTGTGAATTCGTAGATTATAACGTATGTGAAGTTTAACCATAACAAAATGAAACTTTCTAAAATTTTTCATTGATTTACAAAATTGTACTATTTTTCTTAGGGAAAAAAAATAGAAAATTAAAATTATTGGATTTTTTCAAAATTGTAATGAGAGAGCATTGGGATATTTAGAAACTGAAAAATGAGAATCACAGAAGTTTTCAATAATAGATTTTTATTGAAACAAATATGTTTTTTTGTTGTATATATTTTGTCTTATTAATTTATAAAAGGTTTGTTACCATCCAATTAAAGCTATCTTTCATATTATAAAAAAATGCAGTTTGAATTTGTATATTGACTGCATATATGAATAAGATAAAACAAAGATAAGACGCATTTTGCAACCAATTAAAAAACACAAATGCTGCTAATGGGGATGTTTACATTGTAATGCATAGTTCTTAACACAATTTCAGATAAAGAGTCCTGTAAGCAGTTGATCAACAAATTGTGTTGAATTTATCAGCTGATTAATCTGTGGTGACAATGTCCCGCTTTGACGGGAAAAGACATAACCCCTCAGGCTAAGTTGTTCGCTTTTGGGAATAAATCACGTAGGTCTCATAGAAATGGTTATATCTTCCTTACTGTCATGGTGAGAAATATGATTCAAACAATGTTAGAAAGAGAAAAAATAACACTTTATAATGAAGAAGTTCACCATAGAAAAATTAAAATGTACACCTCTATGAAACCAAAGTTTTCGACAGCAAATTGAGAAAAATTTAAGAAGCTTTGTAAATTTTTTGTTAATTATTTTTTTAAGAAATGACAAAAAAGTGAGGTTATGGTGGGTCAATCGGCATGCGCGTTTTCTTACCCCGTTGCTGTACGGGAGATGTAGTAGCCGTCAGAATTCAAACTACCCGGTTACCAGGGTTAACTCAGTACCACGGCGTTGTAACTTTCGAAATGGCAAACTTTTATGAGAATCTTGACGTTTTGAATGAAGCAAATATTGACAAATATTGACCGTATTCGCGGCATTCGTGCACCACGGCTACGGAAAAGGTACAAAAAAAGGTTCGGTCCATTTGCGGCACTTATGTAAGGAGATTTTAGGTCTAAATATAGATTTACAAAAGTCAACGTCAGACGTTTGATTGCCTTGGTACGATGATAAACAGGGTGGCAAAGTATCTACCGATCTCCAAGTTCTCTGTGCAATATGATAATGGGGTAGAAACGAGTGTTTTAATTGCATTCTTGTGAAACAAATCAGCGAAATCGATAACCAAACAGGCTTTATTATTATTATTTTTTATAACACTCATTTCAAAGTCACCCCGATTCTTATTACGCCTACTAATTTTTGTTTCCTCATCCGAATTACTGTTTATGATTATTCATTATTAATTATTTTTTAAACGCGAAACACAAAACAACCTCGTCGAATAATATTTTGACGTATGAATAAACGTGAAGTTGGCAACACGCCACGAAATGCCAAATTAACCGCGTTTTTCAGCTTTGGAGCTGAGTGTTGCTACCGTAAAAAAATTATAACCCATAATCCAGCTGTCAAGCAATATTTTATAAAGATGAGTAAAGATTTTTACCCTGAGCAGTGTAGGCCCCCTCCCCTGTGTAGCTACCGCGGCGCTACAGCGTCGTGGTGGGGTTTCATTATGAGTAAGGCTGTATATGTTTATTTCTAATAATTACACTGTTTAAACATATTTCATCACCTTTCAAAAAGAGTTTTTAGTTTTCATGTACATACCATTTATTTGGATTTTATTGCAAAGCGGAAATTTTCTGAACTTTTGACAGAATATGATTGAGGGGTTAAGATATACCTGGAGAGCAGTGTTGGAGAACCAGGAGAAAACCAAAAACTTAATAACAAGCCTTGTTAAATTTACAATAGATTGGGGAATATCAAAGGAATAAGGCGAAATGTGAGATTCATCACACAAGGCTAGGGCCTGACTGCACATAGTCTGTCCCCGTCTAATTAATAATGTGTATATTTATAATATCATGAATAGATTTATTGTTTCTCACCTTATATGCATACTTTCTGTGGAGTTTTTTCTGGGCTTTGAAATACTCCATTAATTCAGTCACAAATTTAGGTGTTACCACATCATTTTCTAATTTTGGTCCATCGTATTCGTCCTCAATTGCTGAAATTAAAAGATATTTACATCAAATACTACATCTGGCAATAACAGTATGCGAATCAGAAAAGAACCAGTAAAGCTGAGTGGACAAATACGTAGGGTTCCACCCCTCCAATCATGGGTTCAATTCCTCGGCGAGCCAAATTCTTCATCATTGAGCAGGCAACATTTTACGATTATAATGATGGTCGTAGGAGTTTTTTTAAATATTGTCTGGTTATTCAAAAATCTAAAATGTGGCCCACGAAAAATTTATTCATTTACTACAAAAACCGAATCGAAAGGTATCGAAAAGCTGATTTGTAACCCTTTTGGTATTAATGATGGAGAGGTAGCTGAAGAAGTCCAAGAAGAGCACATTGAATTGCAAAATGATAGTAATTGCAAGGAAGCGTTTAATTACGCGATTAACAGTTTATCATTATTGCACCTTGTGGTCCCTGTGAGAAAAAATAAATGTAATAGTGGTCCCTGATCAAAAAAGGTTTGGAACCACTGATCTATACTTATCTAATATTATTTCAAGACAAAACAAGACCATATAAAATTAGATACAATCTTCAAACCTCTAGAACTGATTGTATTACTTGACCACTTACGGAAACATATTTTTTGAGGTCAACTATGATTTGGTAAGTAAAATTACTATAATTTTTTTTTTAGATTTTCACGGCCAAAAGAATTATCATGATTTATTTTTGGGGTATTATGCTGTGTTGCATTACCTTCTTCCTTGGCCAACGTTTTGGACAGCGTTATAGTGTCCATCATCAGGGCAACATCTATCAACATGATGGACACTGTAATGCTTTTTGAAACATTGGCTAAAGGAGGCAGTGCAACACGGCATAATACCTCAAAAATAAATCACAGGAAAGTGATAGCCAAGAAAGATGAATTACTTACTCATTGCTTCAAAATCTAATGAATCGGCGATACATTTCTCCGGCTTATCAACGGCAATAGCCCTTTCAAAAGCCATTTTCTTGACAATCTTATTGCATTCATTGTACTTCAATTTGGCATCGGCGTCATTTGGCGCCACCTTGGTAACCTGAAATCAGACGATAAAAGCGTCAAGTCTTTGAAATAATAATACAACTAACTAACAACCACGCCATTTATCTGCAGGGCTAGGCAGAGGGTGGACCGCCACATAACTCTACCTGAGCACATATTCCTTGTTCAATTTATACATAATTTTTGGTTGTACCGATATTTGACATAACCCTACTCAAGTATATAAATCACCCGATTGTGTCAATTCTGAAAAGTGTTTCTGACTTGAATGATTTGTATAGTACCATTTTTGTGAAAAATCACCTCAATGGCCACTCCTTTCTCCATCCAAATCATCTAATCGTCCCTTTCATACTCTTGAAATTACGCCTACATCGGCCTTGCATTTTTTTCAGATTTCCATATTTGTAATATGGTTATAATAAATAGTTTTACCACAAATACATCTCAGGGATTTCATTTTTACCGAATTCAGTCTACTTTCATTCATACTTCGTTATGACGCACATGATCGAGTTTACCGTCCAATTAGCAGTTCATCCATAGTGGCTACACATGTTTTATTATATTTGAAGTGTAGTCTGTAGTGATCGCATTGCGTTTGACTGAACTGACGAAATGCATGCTTCAAGCTTCATACATACACATATTTGAGTATGCATGAAGCTTGAAGACTGCAGCAGAATCGAAATTCCTGTTCGTGCATGATTTGAACACGAATCTCGGAGAATTATGTACGGGGTAGTGCCTCTATAGTATATCTCTATGAGATCCAATCATAATAAGACAGTGTACCTAAAACAGGCTTTATTCATAGCGTTTGAAAGAAATACAAAACAGAAAGACAAAATTGTTTATACTTACATATTCGAAGTCCTTAAGTGCTAATTTAAATTTTCCTAAGTTCATATGAGCAGCAGCTCTTCTGTAGTACCCTTTCAGGTATGATTTGTTAAGCTCTATGGCTTTGGAAGCATCTGCCAATGCATATCCAAAATATTCCGTTCTCAGGTAGGCGATACTTCTATTAGCGTAATAAACCGCGTTAGTCGGGTTCTTTTCGATACATTTTGAATATACGGTTACCGCTTCATCGTAGTTCTGATCTGAAATTGAGGTTAGGTTATGTATTTCACATTGTCTAGAAAAACAACAATACGAAACATGTTATTTGACGTTTCAAACACGTACTGATATCACAAGACATCAAAATCAAACAAAATAAGACAACTAATTGATTAGCTGACTAATGAAAATGATAATTAAATATTCATGCACTTACTTTTGAAAAACTCGTTGGCTTCATTCTTGAATTTTTCGGCAGCGTCTATATTTTCCTGGGAAACTTTGTTATCGTTCACGTTGTTTGAAGACATTTTTAAAGTTATTGTAATTATTAATATTGATATTCATATGAATTTCTAGATCTATCAGCCCTACGATTTCACCAATTTTTACACACAACTCAGTGTTACCATGCGCAAAACACATAACAGAACACTAGAACAGTGAACACTCAGTGCTGCCACTCTCTGATTATTAAATCACGGGCACGAGATTCAAAATTCTTCTATCTTCACAAAAATATTATGTTAAACTGGTGTCCAGTCAATTTAGCAAAATTAATTTAGGTTGGGTAGTTTTGAATTTTTAAATATCGTTTGGATTACCACAGTGATGTAAAAACAAAATTTTCGACCTCGGCGAACACCCTAGCCTGGCGTTACCCGACAAAAACAGCAAAATTTAGGCACTTGTTTTCGTTTTTGCCGTATATTTAAAAAAACATATGTGTTGAAAAAATCGCTCGAACCGTCATGAAAGAAGAGTAAA
This sequence comes from Limnephilus lunatus, assembly GCA_917563855.2. Lineage (NCBI taxonomy): Eukaryota > Metazoa > Arthropoda > Insecta > Trichoptera > Limnephilidae > Limnephilus > Limnephilus lunatus. Next base: position 8,702,308 of record OU830602.1, on the reverse strand, counting down.
TTTTCTACAAAATAATGTGGGCTATACACATAGACTAGCGACCCGCCCCGGCTTCGCACGGGTAGGTACAATAGGGATAATGTGGGGCAGTGTGAAGTGATTTAATAATACTATGATTAGTCTATACTACAGGATATCTTTTATACAATATTTACAGCTGTTTTTTCATGAGATAGTACAGACATTTTATTATTTTTTTTATTTTCTTTAAAAAGAAAGACAAACATTACCGGGTTACGAATAACCCAACAGTGTTTGAAAATCTCCTACTACCACCACATGTTTTCTTTAGATGTTGCTCTCGAAAGCGCGACTTATAACTGGCCGTGTGAGAAACACTCAACACTCAAAACTAATCCAGCAACGTTGAATGTTTGACCCTGTGACTTATTAATGGTCATTGCAAAAGATAGCTTTACCCCCTATCTATTGGCGAAAACCGCATGAAAATCCGTTGCATAGTTTAAAGATCCAAGCGTTCATACATTTTGAGCGACTTCATACTACGTAAAGAAGATATTTTCTTTGAATTTCTCGGCTTTTCTAATATTCATGTATTATGCATACAAAACTTTCTCTTGAATGACCCTATCTATTGGTGAAAACCCCATGAAAATCCGTTGCATATTTTAAAAGATCTAAGCGCACATACATTTTGAGCGACTTCATACTACGTAAAGAAGATATTTTCTTTGAATTTCTCGGATTTTCTCAACTATAATATCCATGTATTATACGTACAAACCTTCCTCTTGAATGATCCTATCTATTGGTGAAAACCGCATGAAAATCCGTTGCATAGTTTAAAAGATCTAAGCCCATATACATTTTGAGCGACTTCATACTATGTACAGAAGATATTTTCTTTGAATTTCTCGGCTTTTTTCTACTATAATATCCATGTATTATGCATACAAACCCTCCTCTTGAATGACCCTATCTATTGGTGAAAACCGCATGAAAATTCATTGCATAGATTAAACGATCTAAGCGCACATCGTATTATGTAAAGAAGATATTTTATTTGAATTTCTCGGCTTTTCTCTACCATAATATCCATGTATTATACATACAAACCTTCCTCTTGAATGATCCTATCTATTGGTGAAAACCGCATGAAAATTCGTTGCATAGTTTAAAAGATCTAAGCGCATATACATTTTGAGCAACTTCATACTATGTGAAGAAGATATTTTCTTTGAATTTATCGGCTTTTCTCTACTATAATATCCATGTATTGTACATACAAACCTTCCTCTTGAATGACCCTATCCATTGGTGAAAACCCCATGAAAATCCGTTGCATAGTTTAAAAGATCTAAGCGTACATACATTTTGAGCGACTTCACACTATGTAAAGAAGATATTTTCTTTCAATTTCTCGACTTTTCTCTACTATATATTCAATGTATTATACATACAAACCTTTCTCTTGAATGACCCTATCTATTGGTGAAAACCCCATGAAAATCGGTTGCATAGTTTAAAAGATCTAAGCGCATATACATTTTGAGTGACTTCATACTATGTAAAGAAGATATTTTCTTTGAATTTCTCGGCTTTTCTCTACTATAATATCCATGTATCAAACATTAAAAACCTTCCTCTTGAATGACCCTATCCATTGGTGAAAACCGCATTAAAATCCGTTGCATAGTTTAAAAGATCTAAGCGCACATACATTTTGAGCGACTTCATTTTATACTATGTAAAGATAAAGAAAAGATATGACGATTCCTGAGAAAACTTTTTTAATAATAATAGCGATTTAAAAAAAATGATGAGCCTATAAATTAATTAAAATAAATATTTTTATGGGGTTGGGGTGTACCTACGTAAAAAATATAAAGATTACATTTAAAGTACTTTCAATAATTTGAACGACGACAATTATTTGTAAATTTTGAATAGGTAAAATGATGTTATTAATAAATTTGGAAATTATATTAAGTATAAGTTTCCAAAAAATTGGGGAATGTAGAGAGCATGCAATGGGTCGGTAATTTGTAATCTCATTAATATCGCTCTTGCTGTATTTGCTGTAATCTCAGAGTAACAATATAATACTCTAAGGCTGTAATAGGGTTGCGCAGGGCGCGGGGTGTACCTAGGTGGAAAACTTGTTTTATTACATCACTGTGGTAACACAAAAGCTAAAAAATAAAATATGCTGACACCTACCCACGGTAAATATCTTCTTTTTCTAATATGTATACATATAAATTTCATAAAATTAAAAAACTAAGTTATTTTTTCAAAACTATCAGGAATGTCCTCATTAAAAAAAACTTAATCAAGATTTACATGGCTCACTGCCAATCACTGTTAGAATACGGTATTATCGGATGGGACAGTGCAAATAAAAACATAGGTACTATATCCACTAATTAAAACTCAAAAAGCCACAATGAAAATTATACTGAAAGTTCCTGTAAGAACTAGCATTGACGAAATCTTCAACAATCTTAACATCGTGTCAATTAAACAATTATATTCTAAAACTATACTCATTTACATTCATAAGTTCAAAACCCAAGAAATAACAACTAACACGTACATTAGAAACACTAGATCTCATGGTCAAAAACAAATCCAACAAGTAACTACTAACACAACATTTGGGCAAAAAGCTTCTTGTATTATGGTATTAAACTTTACAATAAAATACCACTCTCACTTAAAAACCTCGACAGTATAACATTTAAATCTCAAATAAAAAGCTGGATACTAAATATAGGGAGAACAGAAATAGAAAATATACTAATATCAAATACAGACTAAAACCGAATCTACTGAACTGAATTATAAAAAAACACAATTTTATTTAATTTATAATTATTTTTTAAAAATACTACATGATACCTATATGTTTATAACTAATTCATATTAATTTCATATAATTAAATTATAATATGTAAATGAAATCCTCAGCACGGGAAAGCCCAGTGAGGATATCATTATCTCTAGATGTTTGTAAAGAAAGGAAGACAATAAATTTACGGTGCTCCAGATTTTATGTCCGGGTTGAATCTTTCCCAAATGAAAGACTAAACCCTTCCACACACTTTTCCACAAATGAATATCTAGTAAATTAACGCAATGTAAGTGCACTATATAAGAATAAAACAATACAAGAACAATACGTCAATCCACCAGAAACATAATGGGAAAATATTTCACCGACTCCAGATATTTTCATATCAGAGGGTTCGGCTCTGATGAAATCCTAACTGGTCCGATAAATCCTACTGATCCCTCAATATAAATATTTAAAAAATCTTTCGTAATCCTACATGTATTTAAAATGACCGACTTTTGCATTTTTATGTACAAATTTTTTGACAAATCTAATACTCCTAAATTTTGAATGAGAGAGCTAGGTATAATGCCAGTAGCCGAAATAACAAATGGTAATATTTTTATAGTCTGAGAATGCCAAATTCTTTTAATTTCATTTCCTAAATCTGTATATTTTCTTATTTTTTCAGAAACAGTTTTCTGAATATTACAAGAATTTGGAATAGCGACATCAATGATATAAGTTATTTTCTTAATTTTGTCATGTAAAACTATATCGGGTCTATTATGACTAATTGTTCTGTCTGTCAGAATAGTTTTATCATAATAAATTTTATAAAATTCATTTTCTAAAAATGAATTTGGTTCATATTCATAATATGGTACATTACGGCAGTCAATCAAGTTATTTTTAATTACCAAACTTTGGTGAATTATTTTTAAAACTTGATTGTGCCTAAATGTATACTCGGACGGCGCTAATACAGAACATCCCGATATAATATGTTCTATAGTTTCCGGAAAAGCCAAACATTTTCTACATAAATCATCAATTTGATTTGCATCTTTGATGATATGCTTCCTATAATTTTTAGTATTAATGACTCTATCTTGAATGGCAAGCATAAAGCCTTCTATTTCTGCGCTCAACTCTCCAATACTCAACCATTTGTTTGACGAAAATTTGTCAACATATGTTTGGTTGAGATAATTGAAGTGTTTTGCGTGAAGAATTTTATTTGACCAGGAATCTAATAATTCCTGGTTGGTATTTATAAGAATGCTGGCATTCTCGTCGTATAAATTTAATGGTGAAATATTTCTATCTGCCTTGCAAATTATTTTGTGCATTTCTGAACTATCAGCTTTCCTATGTAAAAAATTTCTTAGCATTTCAACCTGATTATGTTTTAAAGATGTTATTTTGACTATACCTCTACCTCCTAAATTTCTGGGTAAATTAATTCGTTCTATAGCTGAATTTGGATGATGGCAATGAAATTTTGTTAATGTAGTTCTAATTAATCGTTCTCAGCTATCTAAATCTGTATTAGACCATTTAATTATGCCAAATGAGTAAGTTAATAGAGGTATTGCCCAAGTATTTATCGCCTTTACTAAATTTTTAGCAGATAGATTGCATTTCAAAATTTTTCTGATCCTAGTTTTAAATTTAATCCTAATATCATTTTTAATACTAGTATGATCTAATCTATTTGATTGCGGATATCCTAAATATTTATAAACCTCACCCCCTTTCATACTTTCAATTTTGAAATTTCTAAATATACCCTCGTCTCCATCTACAATTTTACCTTTCTCTATATGGATCGTTCTACATTTATCTAAACCAAAAGTCATTTTAATATCATCTGAAAAATTTTTAACTACTTTAATCATTTTCTCTAAATTTGGTTCAGAATTCGAATATAATTTTAAATCATCCATAAATAATAAATGAGAAATTATATTTCTCTCTCTAGTATTACCTTTAATTTTTATTCCAAACTTGCTTTTAATTAACATTTTAGATAGAGGATTTAATGCTAAGCAAAACCAAAGAGGACTCAATGAGTCTCCTTGAAAAATCCCTCTTTTTATTGAAATGCCCGGTACTATAATTTTCTTATCTTTCAAATTCAAAAGCAAATCGGTATTCCAAAATGACATAATTTTTTCCAAAAAGCTAATAATAATTGGGTTAATTTTGTATATATTTAAAACTTTTATCAGCCACGAGTGCGGGACACTATCATAAGCCTTTTGGTAATCTATATAACAAATATGTAAATTACGTTTTTGGGTTTGAATCTGTTTTAGAATTACAGAATCAATAACTAATTGTTCTTTACATCCCATATGTTTTCTGCGACAACCTTTTTGTTGTTCAGATAAAACATTTTTTTCATCTAAATGAGTGTATATTAAATCTGTCAAGCAAGAGGTTAAAATTTTATATATTGTATTTTTATTATTATTATTATTATTGTTGGTTGTTGTAGCGGGCGGTGTGGAAGGCGGTCGGGCATGGATTTGATTTGTATTCAAATCCACAGTTGTATTCCGAAGTTGATGAAATTTTGCTAACTTGACATTCAAAACAATAGAAAGGTCATTGTCTATATGAAATTTCGAAAAACCACCCATCCCAATTCCTACCCCTTAACTCCTTAAGCCTCGACCGTAGGTATTATTTCAGAGGGTCAAAATAATTCCGCTTTACATTAAAATCCAAACAAATTGAACATTTATAAACGTATCCAAAATCAAAAAACTGCTTTAGAAAGGTGATAAAATACTCTTTCAAATTTTATAAATATAATTTTTGAAATATAAAAATTTTGCATGATAACGCAATTTTTTTTTTAAAATGGCTCTGACAAAAATTACTGATAAGGAAAATACATAAAAACACATACATATTTTTTTTAGATTAAGGTATTATGAATCTTATTATTTAGCTCTTTTTTGTCGTTGTATGTAAAAACAATTTATAAAAGATTCCCAAAGTTTCATAAATTTATTTCAAAATGCGATTCGAATCTTTGGTTTCATAAAGCATAAGCATAAAGGTGTACTTTACTTCTTTTGTGGTTAGTTTTTGTATTTATATGTAAAGCGTGGTCTTTTTTCTTTCTAACACCGTTTACATCATATTTTTTACTATGATAGTAAGGGAGATACAACCATTTCTATGAGTTGACCTCAAAAGGGTTCAAATAGATTCTACAGGTTTTAAATCAGTATTTTGTTATTTTTAATGAAATTTGCACACTGACGTTCAAGAGGATCATTGCTGTTTAAATTTTAGTTCAAAAATTTAGGTGACCGGACAACTCAGAATGAAATCATCTCGGAACCTCCTTTGAAAAGTCGTTAAAAGTGATGAAAAAATAGGTTAAATAGGTTACATTAGGTTAGGGTTATGGGCTGTTTAATTTTATTTCAATAGCTTTAATGACTTTTCAAAGAGGTGTTGAGTTGAGTTGATTCAGAGTTGGCATATGGAACTTCGACCTTCTAGATTCTAGACCAAAAGTTATAAGCTTGAAGCTCAAAGCTCAAACCTTCTAGTTTCTTAAGATCATCCTCCCAATTCTGCTAGTCAAAGTTAATATTCAAGTTCTGTGAACGTCCTATTCCAGTTCTGTTATCATCCAAATACCGTGAGGCAACCGACTCATGGTGAAATAATAACCGAAACTTGATGAATTTTCATAAATCTTGGATATTTTTCTTTGAAGATTCCGAAGCTCAGATTCTTTGAAATTAACCGTCCTATAACTGTTTATCGAAATAAACTGAAAACAGCGTGAAAATGCAGATAACGAAGTCAGGAAAAATAATAACACAGGTGCTTTATAATAATAGTTTAAACGATACAATACAATTTTTTGTTTTATATATATAATTTCATTATATATATAAAACAAAAAAAAATAAAGTTGTATTAAGTTCGCTCCACTTGGCCAAACATTGCGTCGATCACTTCGCGTAAGTGAATGAATCTTAACAAAATTATATAAAATGCTTTGATTTTTCGTCTACTCCGAAAGTGATCGACGCAATGTTTGGCCAAGTGGAGCGAACTTAATGCAACTTTACAATTTTTTGTTTTATATATATAATTTCATTATTTCTTCTTTTTATTATTTTGTCTTTATTTTGGCTTACACATGTAGGTACAAACTGAAAAAATGTAAACTCTCGATTTCCCGAATGTGAGATAATTAATATTCAAACAAATTTAATTAAATAATAATTAACTATTATTTTTCGGATTCTGCACTAATTTTAACATATTGTGTTAATAAGATTCCTAGTACAACAGAAGCAATTTGGAAAATGTCTACCGATCGATGTATCCTATATTTCGATTTATTAGCGCGCCGACACACGGCAGCCGGTTACCGTTGTGCATTCGCATCCAAATTCGAATTCACGCGATGGAATATTGAATGTTATTTTTTAAATTTTTATTTCTAGCATATTTAAAGATTAAACTACGTCCGTGAAAATATCGATCTATCCCGATGAGAAACTAGTTTAAAACATTCATTAAATGAACAAAGGAGATCGTATTGTTAAATTGTTCCCGCTTAATTTTGTTACGTGTATACGCGTAAAAAACCCTAGATAGAGCAATAGTGCGATTTTGTATGACTGGCGTTGAAGTCAAATCTAGGTTGAGAGGAAATTGCCTGGCAGTCATCTTGAATGGCAAACTTTTGAAGTGATTTGTATGCGAAGTGGCATATAATGAATTATTTCAATTTTTTTTTTTGTATTCAATTATGTTATCTTATTGCAATTATAACGGCTTATGATTTTTTTTGCTATTTGATGAAATTCGAAAGGGATATGTCAGAAAAAAACGAGTGTGCTTTAGACCACACGACTGAAGTAAAACTTCACTAACTTATATCTCCCTCTCGACTTCCGTTCGCCTCGCCCGATTACACTTTTCAATGTTTCCTTGGAAAAAGCAGATACTTTGGAAGTAACAAACACACGGAAAATTTGTGGAGATATTTATTGAAAATTTTATGGAGTTCTTCATGCGTCAGTGCTACAATATTTGAGGCAGTTGATAATATATCATGAGAATATTCCGGCTTCGGTTAAATATTCATAGCAAGGCTGCCAATGCATATGTTTAAAAAACCCATAACAGATGATTAAATTCCCAACAAGTTCCTTTATCAACAAAATGAGACGAAATTCTATTGAAATTAGCTTTTATTGTTTTATTATTTTCATTTTCGGTTTTTCTCTTTCGTTCAGGCTTAAACAATAAAAAAGGTTTAAAAATTTGATGCAAAAGAAAACGATTTTACTGTACATATATTTTTACTTGTAATTGTAAATATTTTTGGTGTATTCTTGGACAGTCAGGAGATGCTCTTTTAATCGGTAATCGTTACGTCGTTTCTCATAAAATTGAAGAATCCCTGCATCTTCTCAACATCAAGGTTCTCACCATAAAATACCCAACAGGTATAAATTCTTAGAATTTCGCCACAATTTGTGGAATTCGCCACGAATTGGCAACCCTTGCCCATAGATATACCGCGTAGATTGATTACAGGAGGACCGCCTTCCATCTAGTGGATATTTTGGAACTTCTCAGAAAACGTCCCATTGCCGAAAAAACCCGGCCGAAAAAAACCTGCCGGGTCCCGACAACAGTCTACAAGCGCTCTAATCAAATGGTTTGGCAATGTTGCCAGAGCTAATGAATCGGCTCGACGGCGTGCTAGAGGAATTAATTCCGCGGTTAGCTGTCAGCGGTTAGTAGGTAGGTACCTAATCGTGATTGTAATAATCATTTTGTTCAGGCAGCTGAATGCAAGCAATCTGTTTGCCGAGTAATTCAGATCACATGAGGGAAATAATAGAAATCGTACTTTGTACAGAATTGAACATTCCCATCTATCGGCCAAATTACTTCATGCTTTTGCCGAATAGTTGAAATTACATATTGTATTTTGTGTAGATTTTGCAATGAGTAATATATTACAGAATTATGGATGCAATTAAAATCATGAAAAACAATTTTAGGGGTTATGTTGTTGTTAGCATGAGGAGATCATGTGAATAAGCTTTGTTTACTTAGCATTGATCATTATCACTATGGAATTAAGCTATATTTAAGCTATATTTGATACAATCCATATTTAATTACTCTGTATGTACTTAACTTATTTATTGTTATGTACTTTTTAATTTGCTTATTGTTATAAGTATTTACTTACTATTATCTACTTCTTTCGTATCATAATTTACTTACTATACAATATTATAATTGTTTATTAGTATTTACTCATAATTATTATGTACTTTATTTACTTATGTTTATTTACCTATTATTATTAAATAGTTTATTATTTAAAATAAAACAATAACTTTGTAAACACCACTTTTATTTTTATACTTTATGCCGACCGGGTTTCGCATAAAGTATAAAAATAAAAGTGGTGTTTACAAAGTTATTGTTTTATTTTAAATTATAATGTCACATCACAAAGTAACTGCTTCATATGAACAAATAGTTTATTATTGTTTACTCATAATTATATTATATTATATTATTTGTTTAATTTATTAATATCTACATATTTACTTAATATATTATATTTATTTCATAAACTATATAAATTTATTACATAATTGTTTATTATTATTTATTTTTTGTTAATAATTTAATGCTACTGTGGTATGATCACCCTATTATTGCATCTGGTAAGCCACAACAGGTACCTTGTATTTACATACTTTAATATTTAGTTTACAGTATAATGTTATTTTTGTCAACAATGAGCATACTGCCCAGCTGTAATAATTATTAATTAGTAATGTTTAAATTACTGTACTCAGTGCTTCTTTTGTAGGTTTATTATTATATTTATTTTAAGTTTAGGTATATGTATGTTTCTTTTTTTTTTTAAATTACTTTATTGTAAAACTGCATATCTCGATACAGGAATGCCCTAGTGAGATGTGCAGCTTATGTTTTCATGTATTTCTTATTTTTTTCAATAAATAAATAAATAAAATAAATAAATAAATTATTTATTAAACCTACATCGTGTGACCAAGTTCGAAGATTGACAAAGTCAATTTGCAGTTAAGTAGGTACTCGCCATTAATAAATCCTCATGTGAAATAACTAATGCAGTGTCGTCAGCATAAACATAATGTTTTACATGAGAGAAAACCAATTTCGTTGCAGTGACATATATGTATATAAAATACAAGGGAGGGCCTAGTACGGACCCTTGTGGTACGCCTGTGAAAATGTTATTTTTTGCTATAATGAACAAAAGATTTCACACAAATCTTTCTATTTTCAAAGTAATTAACAAATAATTTATGTAGGTTTCCTGTAAGTCCAATTGTTTCAAAAGTTAGCTACTATGATCAATTGTATCTGTTGGTATTATTATTTATGCCATTCCTCGTATTATTACAGTGGCGGATACATATGCCCCCCTTGCGAGGCATCCATTATTTTTTCTGTCTGGCACATAGATAGCTTACCTACGAGAAAAGTCGCGGCCATTCTGGTGATCTCGATACGTTGTCCTGTTCCTGTTTGGCATTTGTTCGAGAAAAGTCGCGAATATCCTACTGTTTGTATTCGTTCACACTCCCGACTTTTTTTTAGCATAAACGCCCTTAATGATCGTGATTCTGTTATGCAAGCGTTGTCTGTTATCTGATCTGACTATCAAAATATTTGCTTGTCTTCTTCTTCTTCTTTGTGTGCCCTATCAGGTCCCCCGACGTTGGCGATCACTCTTGAAAATGTCTCTCTGTCTTGCTAGGCTACAGTAGAAAAAAGTTTTTCAACATTGCGGCGTACAAAGACATGGCTGAGGTCGACAATGAAGGAGGATAGACTTATTGGCTTAGCTCTGTTGAACACTCATCCTGAAATTGATTGTCCTACTGACGATGTAATTATCCAATTTCCCAGGAACCCCCCCCCCCCCATTAAAGTTGATAAACGCAAATTTTTATAATTATAATTATTAAAAACGGTTAAATAAATGAGTTTCCAAATAAAACCGTGTTATAATATTCACCACAATACAACATTATCAAAAGCCTTTCAATTATCAATAAATAATACGAGTACATGTTTCCTTTTACTAAGATCCTTATTAGTTATATTGGAAAATTCTTAGTAGTAGAAGATCTGTGCTCTTTTTTTATGGAAACCATATTGATGGGTATCAATAATAGAGAAAATAAATTAAGGTACTTTTTTAGTTTTATAGATATTTTTTATTAGTTATTTTATATTTTTTTCTAGGATCTTTTCAATTGCAGGTAAAATACTGATCGGTCTGTAGTTATCAATTTTACTACGCATACTATCTTTGTAGATGGGTCGGATGACGCTACATCAATCTTTCACATCTAAAATGAATTACGAAATCAGACTTTATAATTGAATATAGATTTAGTCTTCTACCAAAATAACTTCAAATGACATATCAAATAAGACATTACATAAAAAGAATTAAAATTATGGCTGAATGACGCAGATGTTGAAACACTTTTCTTATAAACTCTTTGAAACCTTTGAAAACCTTCGTGTTTCACTTTTCAATACAATACTACCGTAAAGGGGCATCCATTAATTACGTGAGCAGTTTTTCTTCAAATCTAGACCCCCCCCCCCTCTCGGTGAGATAAATTTGGTCTAATTCGTATATTTTTTTCAAGTAACGTGAGATTTTGATCGACCCCCCCCCCTCCGTTTGTGCTCACGTAATTAATGGATGCCCCCTAAGTTCAAGACTAACGTACTTTGTTGAAATTGTATTAATAAAATTGTAATAATTAAAATAAACATACAAATTTTATGTTTTACTTTTTACTATAATATTTTCATAGATACCTACATTTTCATACTGTTACTTTAAAATGTTAGTTTTATACTTGGATAATTGTTGATGTAATTTAGAATTTTTGGTTATATGTATTTCTCATACACAGGCAGTCCCTTAGTCGCTTCAAATTACTTATTTTTGTTTTATCAATATCTTTGGTAAAAACCAATCAAAATATTCATACAGAATCAAAAAAGCGATAGGAGAGCGTGTTTGTAGAATGTTCAATTTTGATTCTCCGCCGCTCAATCTAGTACATTATCTCTAAAAAATGGTACAGATATTTTAATGTTATTGTGAATTGGAAAACAATGATTTTACGTCATTAATAAAATTAGGATCTTGAAATAACATTTAAGTATCTAGTAACTTACGACTCTGGTACCTTCTGGAATTTACTGATTACAAATTACAATTTAGGTGAAAATAGATTTGATAGATTACAATAATATTTAGAAACAGGCGTTGATGGTTAGGCACTGTATATATATAACACCTTCAGCCAGTATTAGATCAGTCACTACCATATAGGTTTTGGAATAGTAAAGTCGTGTGTTTACAATTTTTTTCGACATAAAAGTTTAAAATGTTTATTTTTGTTATTTTGGCAAGCGCCCTCTGTCTGGCTACAGCTCAGATTACTATTGATGGAAGATGTGACGAAACCATAGGAGTTCAGCAGAACTTTTCAGTTCCAGACGTAACTACCATTTTTATATTATTTCAAAATTTTTAATAAGTTACTCACAAGAGTCTTAAGCGACAGGAGTCAGTGGTACGATGGCATCCCTAATTGGGGTATGTTGTGAGACAAACTATTATAAACCCCTTTTACTTTATCTTCATTGAAATTGATGCTCGTCGGATCTACAATACATTATTTGATGTTGTGTTTTTGGTGGAGGGTTTTCTGAAAATATAAACACTAGGACTGGAAAAACTGGGGCGTTATACAATTTGTACAGCAGAATGTACAATTTGTACATTCGAAACTATATTTCTGTTTTGATTCTTAGAAATGAAAACAATAATTTAATAATAACTTTTGTCAGTTAATTGTCAATAAATAATTTAAAACAACGATAAACCTACTCCTGTTATATTATTGAGGTGTACCTACTGTTGTTTTTTTCTGATGAACAATACAACTCTGATGATCGGGAGTTGTAATAGTATTACGGTTCGTCTAGATTACGAGTCGTGTTTTTATCGTCTTATTTACAATGAATATTTAACAGGACTTAACATCCGTTCTAAAGTATGCTCGGAGTTAATCAGGAGTAGTGGAAATGGTCACTGAAGGTGCCCACCTGTTGATTGGATACCATCGGCTATCTTCGTAACCGTTCGGATATTTGACGTATGTGTAGTGCTGACCTCTGTCGAGACACATAACACTAATAATAAGTATCTACATTAATGACATCTGTTGAGAGACATTGAAACTGCATACATATTCAAAAACACTAAAATTATTGAAATTTTAAATACAAGCGTGTAAAGAATTCACTCATCAAAAATAGGTACTAATTTCGGTTGTCGGTGCGTGAAATGTGAACTCAAATTTGCTTTGAATTTATGTGTGAATTTTAAAAATAGAATTTGTAGATATGTGTGTGCAGAATAATTCAGACAAGCGATAAAGTGGGTATCTATCTACCTTTCATATAACATTTTAACGGAAAACTATTTTATATCGACCACCTCCGTGGTCGAGGGGTAAGACTCTCGAATCGCAATCGAATCGGATCCCGAAGTGCATAAATAATTTCATTTTATTATTTGTGTTATTTCACAACCAATTAAGTAAAAATAATATACTATGCATAAAATAATATGCACTAGTATTTTTATGATATAAAGGTAGGTACTTAACGGTAAAATTGATACTAAAAATGAAAAATATAATTATTGAAGTCGTTTGCAGAAACATCGGCAAATTATTTTCGTAAAAAAGTGTTCATTATTTAAATCTGTCGGTCATCCAATATACATGTCCATCATTAGTGATATAGTTTGATGTTAGATAGGTACATCAATCGGTTTTTATAATAAATTACGAATAATGAGTTTAGTTTTCCACGCGGATAACGAAATATTAAACAGATTTATGAAATTATAATAATGTATTGTGGGTATAAGCCCAGGAAGTATAAATAGGACAAACCCAGGGGTGAATTTGTCGACACTCGAAGGCAAAATAAAAATAAAATAATTATCGTTAATTATTATCAAATAATAATTATGGTCACTATATAACAAAAAAACTTAAATAAATTCAAAAAGAATCCGAGAGCAACCAAGATGCCAAAATAACAAGAATTAATAATAATAATTGAATGATTTGTAGAGCGCCGTTTTAGTGAGAAATCGCAAATGCGGAAATAAGTTTATGTGGTTGCTTTTTAATTATTTTTTTTGGTTATTAATAATAGTTAATTGTAGTGTCCGACCGAAACAGGACTTTCTACTGAAACCGAATCTTTGGTATCTGTCTCAGTTTCGGCCGAATCCGAAACCGACACGAAACACTTTTAGACCTATTAAAAATCTATTGTTTACTGAAATTTGGCTAGTTTTTTACACTTATAAAGACAGGCAATACGTGTTAAATGAAATAAAAAAATAATAGTTGGAGTATTTGAAAAAATACATATTATGTTAACTAGTACTTTTTGGAACAAAATTTTTTCAACAATCAATACTTACATTATAAAGGAAGGACCTCATTAATTCAAGTATTTTACTTTTAATTGCGTTTTTAATCACAACATTCTTATTAGACGTGTTAAATGAAATTAAAAAAACAATAATTCAATATGTGAACAAAAAATAATTTTTTTTGGTTGTTTTGATATTACTGTTATAAAACAAACAAAAATTACAAAAACTAATAAACAAAAAATTGTCAATAATCAATACTTAGATACATTATAAAGGAAGGACTTCATTAATTGAGTATTTACACAGTTAAATCCTAACAGGTACCTAGTTGTTTAGGTGGTTGAAATTAAAACCCGATCCAACAACAATTTCCTAAAACAAATGTACTGTAAGTAATGAATGAATGTGTGAATCAAATTTGACCTCTTTTATTTTTACATTTTTTCATTATTCACAAATCCCGTGAATAACTCAACGGAAAGAACTTAAATGCTTAATAAATGCCAATAAAACATGTGAGACAGAAGTAATAATAAAAATAAACACTTACCTAATCACTATGCGCGAGAAATAACACGTGTCATAATCTCACAACACAATCACAATCGAGTGATACATGAGCCACAAACTCGCAGAATTTCGGTGCGGCCGAATTCGGCAGATTTTCTACCGAAACCGAAACTGATGCCGAAACTAGATTTTTTTTCCGAAACCGAAACCGAAACTTTGGTGTGTCACTAGTTAATTGATTCCGTCCACACGAAGCCCGCACAACGCGCTTGGCCGCTCCCAATTAGCAAAAGGGTTTCCCATCAATATTTAATTAATTAATATTTAGACAATAATTGGACGTTTTTGCGAAAAATCACCTCAAGGGCGCGCGATTTAAGTTTTCATCACCAACTTACTCGCGCGGCTTAGCGCGATGTGCTAATGTCATGTGGACTGCATCATCGACCAGTAGGTATTTTTTACTTACAATCAAACTGATTGATCAGTTTCGTAAGATTTGTAAAATAAAATATTGTAAAATTAAAACTGAATAAACATATTAAAAAAAAAAAAACTAAAATAATCATCGATAAAATTTATTATATCGATGATTATTTTAGTTTTTTTTTTTTTTAATATTATATTTGGTGATATTAATATTATAATAGATTCGTTTCGATTTATGAAAGAATACATTCAATCCGCCCCTGTACAAACCTAAAATGAATCATTGACAGGCTCGTCATTTTGTTATACAACAAAGCGTATTGGTTGTCAAGCCGGTTTATGTGACATTCAAATATTTGAAGAAATAAAAATGAACGCATTTTTTTTACCTTTTTGTTGCTAGCTCCGATGGACTCTGTAAATAAGACGATAGTAAAATCCAAATAATCGATAATAACGTGGGTACGTTTTTGCATGGCGATATTTTGGCGAGATTGACATTAAAAACTAATTTCAGTACGAAACCTGAAAAAAAAAACTTTTAATTTAGTTAGACGGTAAATTGATCACATAAATTGCGGTCATTTCGGCAGGTTTAAACATATTCAAACTAGGAGAATTATTTCAACTATGGAAACGAACTGTAAAATCAAAATACTGGTATTTAAGTTTGAATGTCGACATTTATAAAAAAATATAGACCCCGATTCCTCATTCCTGAGGCAGTGTGGCTAATACCCGTGGTTATACCCTACCGACTTTATCTTGCCGTCCACAGGTCAGAAGGGATGTGCCTATTGTAACATATATCTTCAGATTGATTCTTCGATGGTTAGTTTCCTGCGGGCGGCTTTTAGTTCAGTTTCGCCGTTCAGTTTAACCGTTTTATAAATCCGAAATTCGATTCCAATAAGAACTGGTTCCAAAAATAGCCAGTTCCTCGGATCCACTGTGATCCAGTGACAGCTAGTCACCGAGAAAAAGTAACCGTGACAGGCAATGACGCCATATGTAATCTCTCTATATGCGGATAGATACTTAAATTCTATTAATATATTATATATTATATTATATATTGGTTCTTAGCAAGTTACAGGGAGAAATTAACCCCTTTGTCTTGCAAACTGTAGTAATGTCACCTGATGGATTTTTTTTTTTAACCCGATGTTCGGGCTGCCTTGGGCAAGATGAAGGGCATTCATATTTTTTTATTGCTTGTTTTAAATCTGCGAGTGGCATATATTTTGTATAGATATATGCACTCATACAGACATTTTTACATACACCCATGCATGTATGTATTCATATACCACAAATATGTATACCATAATAAATATATACAAGTATTTAATTTTTTATATAAGAATATAAAGGTAAATTTTGTTATAGCCCGCGCATCAAGGTGGATGAAGGATGGATATGGGCAGGCGGTGGAGGGGATTGTCATCGGGACTTGAATGCCCGAGACAAGAGATGCTTGGGTTCGGATTTGAAGCAAGTTTTGAGAAAAATGTTTTGGCCAGGTCTATTATGTGTTTTTTAAGTGGAGGAATTTTCGTGCCTGAATTAATAATGCTATTTCGGACGAACCAAGGGCTTTTGGTGAATCTTCTAAGCAAGACATTTTGGAAGGTTTCTAGACTCTTAGTATTGCTTGTGGCCCAAATTGGAGCGGCGTAAGTCATGATGGGTCGTAATTTTGATTTGTAAATGAGAAGTTTGTTCTGAAGCGACGTTTGACTGTTATAATGTAAAAGCGGGTAAAGGGATGAAGCAGCGTTTTTGGTTTTTTTAATTGTATGTTTGATGTGTGTGTGCCATGTGAGTTTTTTGTCGAGTGTGACTCCAAGATATTTAACATTGTTTTGCCAGGGTATTGCTTGGCCGTACATATAAACTTGACCCTTAGGAGTGCTGCGAACCTTTCTTCGTGAGAAGAAAATAGCAGCGCTCTTGGAAGGGTTCACATCTATACGCCATTTGTTATAAAAGTCTTGGAGTATGTTTATGTTATGTTGTAAGCGAAGTGTGATCATCCTGGGAGAACTGTATCGAACCATAATGGCGGTGTCGTCAGCGTACAAGGCTTTATACGAATGTTGGTTCTCCGTGAGTGGAATATCGTGTAAGTAGATATTGAAGAGGGTAGGGGAAAGCAGGGATCCTTGCGGGACGCCTGCTGTCATGAATCTGGGCGTTGAGAGTGCACCTTGGATCTTTACTTGAAAAGTCCGGTGCTGAAGAAATGATTTTAAGATACCGAGGAGTTGGGGATCGATGTCCGTGTTGTGCAATTTGAGGAGCAGGCCGTTTGACCATACTTTGTCGAAGGCTTTGGCTATGTCCAGGAAAATGGCGCCAGTGGACCGTTGGGAGTTGAAGCCGCCGAGGATTAGTTCGGAAACTCTGAGCAGTTGATGAAGGGTTGAGTGTTGAGATCTGAAGCCATGTTGTTCATCAGGAAGGGTTTTCATCTCGTGAATGTGCTTTAAGAGCCGGGTGAGGAGAATTTGTTCGAATATTTTACCAACAATTGAGAGAAGGCTGATTGGACGATGGTTCTCACAGAATTTTGGGTCCTTCCCAGGTTTTGGGATGAGAATGACGTGCGCGTGTTTCCAACCTTTGGGGAAATAAATTCTATTAATCCGTAGTACCTATCTACTTATACCCAGGGAAAAAACATCAACATGCGAGCTGCTGACGTCAGTGGCGACAACTTGTTACGAATTCTTGAATTCAATACCGAATTACAATGATAGTTTTGTTTGAAATTCCACGTATACACATGCTATTTGTAGCGCAACACGTAGGTACGGCATGGCGTCAACATGCACTCGAAACTGGGTTCTGAAATTCAAGCACGCAGACGCTGGGGTAATAATAACGTTCGATGTTTCCGATGGTTATCTTCGTCACCAACGATTTATCTCCCGGGTTGCAGAACTAACTTGTCAATGGTCGTGGCAGTCGGAAGAGCTATCTTGTTGTTAAATAGAATCACTTCGAAGATTGATATGTTTGACATCAATGAAGCACAATTTAGACGGCCTGCATTGTTGCTGTTAGTTTCAATCTGCTTATCTTATCCTTAACATTTTCTCTCTTTTAAAAACGCTTTGAAATGTTAATTTTGTAATGTTTTTAAAACGAATAAATTTAATTGAATCAGGGCAAGGGATGCTATGGTTATATTTTTCACGCACCGGTCGTTCAGGCTCATAGATGTGACCCCAAGAAGCAAATTGTGGCCTAACCATAAAAAAGAGCTTGTTTCAGTAGATTTTGTAATTTGATTTTTCTTTCCAGTATACCGGGGTATGGTACGAGACTTACAGATACGAACAGTTCCAGCAGCTTGGAGGAGACTGTGTGACCGCCACCTACACCCTTGAAGATGGAGTGGTGAAGGTCCTCAACAGGATGGTACTCCTCGGGACAGCCATTCAGATCCAGGGCACAGTTGCAGTGGCTCCTGATGCAGAGGGAGGGGGCAAACTGATTGTTACATTCCCGTCTGTCAGTGAGTACTTCTTAACTAGTTCTTGACCATGTGACCACCGTCGAATGAAGGTACTCAAAAGAAAATGCTCCCGGGGAAGTCTGAAAGAAGTGATTATTTCTGGATTCTAGCAAGAAAATCTATTTTTTTTTAATAATATGGTAATTTATATATTTAATTAAAATGAAGACAATATTAGCGAAACTCAATCGAAAATCGGGAAACAGAAAATTATATTGGCACCTCTGGGACTCGAACCCGGCAAACTTCTGCTTTCATGACAACAGCTCTACCAACGGAGCTAAGGTGTCTATATTTAGTTCGGGTTTGAATCTTGCAATCATATATAAAGATAGCAGCTAATAATATGTGCGTTAAGAAAATGAAGATAATGTAGGTAGTTCTTAGTCGAAGTATGATACAGTTAAAAGTGACCGAATTTGATACAGACACCTTAGCTCAGTTGGTAGAGCTGTTGCCATGAATTCAGAAGGTCCTGGGTTCGAGTCCCAGAGGTAGATACAAATATCTTTTTCTGATTTTTCTGTTTCCAGATTTTCGATTGAGTTTCGGTCTTCATTTAATTAAATATTACAATTTGAGGTTTTACTAATAAAGTTAAAAATAAAAATAAATGGTCATTTAAAGTTTGTGATACCTAATAGTCATCTTTTTGACGGTTATGCATTCAGATATCTATTCTTCTTTATGACTTGCAAACTAGGAAATTAATCTATGAATTGATACGGAAGATAAATAAATAGACACAACCTCAAAATACCCTGGAATTAAAATAACTTTTGTGAACGTTCTTCACAGAATGGCCGAATATTAAAAAAAATGTACAAGATACAAAAGAAAAACAATATTTTGGTCACATTATCAGTTCTTTTGGAGAGTTTAATGGACGAAGAAGCATGACATCCCTATTTAGTTCATCGTACTAAATCTTTTAACATTATAAACACCTAAATTTCTTAAAACTTTATTTTAAACATTGCTCTACCGGATATGATTTTAGATTTTCAAGGCCAAAAGTATTATTGTTAGTTGTTTTCGGGGTTTAAGCTACCTCGTTCTTTAGCCAACGTTTCGGACAGCGTTACAGTGTCCATCATCGTGGCAGATGTGTAACACACATGATGATGGTCACTGTAATACACTTACTAGGCCCTTTTCAACAAGTTGAAAATGACCTTGTTAGCCGAAACAGCTGTAACCAAAATAAATACTAAAATACTTGCAGAATTTGATAATAGGTGACATTGTTAAATTTAATACGTAAATTAAATAAAAAAAATATTTAAATGGAGTTGTACGAATTAACTTAGTTGTATTAACTAAACACAATATTTTTATTTTATTTACTTCACAGATGCCGTCTCACCATATTGGGTGTTGAAAACTGACTACAAATCCTACGCTCTGGTATATGTATGCGCAGATATTAGCAACAACAGGAAACGCGGTGAGTAAATTATTTTTACTATTTAAATTTATTTAAGAAAGACATATTTATTATTGAGTTACGAATAATCTGACAATATTTGAAAAGCGTCTTCAATCATCATATAAGCGGAAATATTTTTTTTTGGCAATTCAACACGTTTGTCAATTCGGCCATTAGCCAGTCCATAGCAAAACATAGATAGGTCCGTGCTATATTTTTGCTTTGGATTTGTCTGGCAATTACCTACATGCATGCTATTTGATTTCTCATTTCGATTTTCTTTGAATTACACTACTTTTTTGTTTTGTTTTATTTAATAGGTGCCTACTTGCAATCTTACTTTGTCTTTACTGGATTGTCACTTTTCTTGCTTATATTTTTATACTTGCCTCAATTTGGGAAGCGGGTATGGGTACCGCCGCTTCGGAAACCATTTATCGGATAACACCTCTGCAATAGGTCACCCCATTTGGTTACTTAACAGGGGTGCCTGGTTCATGGGGTGAGGTTTGTCCGGGTATGGCGATGGATGCGTCTGCGCACCAGCTGCATAGCAGGCCGGATTGGGAAAGAATGGTTGAGGAAGTCCCTTTGACTTCTCCAGCCATACCCTCTTGAAACATCGCCTTGCATCGCAGTGGGAGGGTGGATTCATGCGTCCGTCACTCCTGAACACACTATCAGATTTCTACCCATACTTAATATCCTTTTCCTTCCC
Organism: Limnephilus lunatus; assembly: GCA_917563855.2. Lineage (NCBI taxonomy): Eukaryota > Metazoa > Arthropoda > Insecta > Trichoptera > Limnephilidae > Limnephilus > Limnephilus lunatus. The sequence goes on along the minus strand of OU830602.1, from coordinate 8,681,336 downwards.
AGAACTTCCTCTTCTTCGTTTCCTAAAAAGATCCTTCACACAGCATCCCCAAAGATGACATAGGCCCTGAGGGGAATTATTTTCCCCAGAGCCTCTTGTGTGAAGCTAATGTAAAAATGTACAATTTTAAATATATTCGTTTTTATATTTCTGACACGGTTTGTCTTTTTACAGTGTCAAGTTGGATCCTGAGCAGAACTGCGATCCTGCCTCCTCAGGCCATCATCGCCATGAACGAGAAGATCGAGGCCACCGAGGGTCTCAACTGGGAGACCTACAGGCAGACCAAGCAGAACGAAAAGGCTTGTGAGCTGAGGAATTCTACTACCACCACTCCAAACCCCTCAACTTAATGCACTATGTTTAAACTATACAATAAACATATAAAAAAAATTCACTATCTCATTATTTTTATTTTGTGAATGTGAATCTTTTAATATAGTCTTTTAAAATGCAATTGTTTTGTCTTTGGCTTATCATTTTTTTAAATTTCTACCACGCGTCTATATATTATACATAACGTCATTGCGATTGATGACGATAATCTGTAACTCACCTTTTATGTTGATATTTACCCACTAGGTACCTTACTTTAGAATTCTAACTGCACTCGGAACATGAGAATGTTTCCTTCGAAATGCATCAGTAGATGAATCCTCAAATGGAATTGTTTGGTTACATTCAGAACACAAAACAGTTTTTTTAAACTTGAGAGAGAATCGGTATTTGATTCCCCAGCTTTATTTAGGATTACACTCAGAACATGCAAATGGTTTACGTCCGAAAATTGCAGCATATGGTATGCATCTAGAATTTTATACTTCACTCGGATCCTAAAAAAGGTTTCCTACGAAAAGCACCAGCAAATGAATGAACTGGAATTTTTATTACCGCATTCTTCTACATTAGGAGTTCACCTGTGCTGTGGAGATCATTTTACAAATAATACCTTAGTTATCTTAACAAGAAATACTTAATAGGTATAAACAATTCAAATTCAAGAAAAAAATCATCAATTAAGACAGAATAGCCAGATACAACCGGAAATATGTTATTTTTAAATCAAATTCCAGACGTATAGACCCTTTTCCACAAAAAAATGTTGAAAAACAAATAAAATTGTTATTTTATATTTTAAATTTTGAAAAAAATATGTTTATATTTATTGAAAAATATTAAAATATTGTGTTATACAACACACACTTCAAATAATCTTACAGTAAAATAAATCAATTCATTATCCAGGAATTTACTTTTCAGAATTTTGATTTTAGTTCATTTTTTTTTATTTTTTTATTACAGAAAATAGGTTTTTTTCTTGTTTACATTACAACCTGCAAAGCTACTGCAAGTAGCTTGTCGGCAGGAAAATAGTGTGGACAAAAATATAGTACAGTATAAAGTCTTACAATAGAAGAAAAAATATTGCAATTTAATAGAATACGAGTACATAATAGATAAATAATAATAGATAATAATAGATGGTATAAATAAGTATAAAAAAATAAAAATATGAAGACAACGTCTAAAAAAAATTAAAAATGCACGAGGAGTCAGTTAATATAGAAAATCTGATTCCAACAGCCATGTTTTTAACAATAGTGCAAATTTAGGTGTCGAGCAACATTTTTTCAAATCATATGGCAGCATATTAAATATAAGTGGTACAATGTACTCAAAAGTTCGCTGGCCATGTTTATTAGAAAATCTAGGTACTATCATACCTTCATTTTGTGTAAGCCTAGTATTGTGCACGTGATCCACCATTGTTTTGTATGGGCTATCTAGGTTATGTTGCATACAGATTTTATGCCAAAAAAGAGCTCTAATAGGTAAAACATTTATGGATTTATACATTCTAGTGATATTTTGACGCTGGTCATAAACTGCTTCGCTGACGAGTAATTTGACCATGGCGTTTTGAATTGACTGTACATGTCGGATGTTTGTCTTACATGAGTGCCCCCAAGAAGTTATACCATATCTCACATTAGATTCAGCTAGGGACAAATAGATTAGTTTCATGGTTTTGATGGGCACATAATATTTAAGTTTATACAGTTTGCCTACAATCGTTCGAAGGCGTTTACATAGCTTAACAATATGGATATCCCATTTCATATTACAATCCGCCGTCACCCCTAAGTAGACACATTCTTTTACTAGATCAATACTTCCACAGGCGCAGGGCTGTGTACAGTTATTATGTATGCAGTCAAAGTTATGTGATACTATTGAAGGTGCTTTTGCTATTATTATTATTATATAAAATCATTTTTAAAAATCCGCGTAAGTTTTGTGAAGAAAATACTTCAGTTTGTCTATTTATTTACGATCTTAAAGTAGGAATCTGGGGTTCAGTGTGTCCCAGTCATCCGCCTCCAAGGCCTAGACAAACCTCACCCCATGAACCCGGGCAGCGTATTCCCAAACCCTAACGCGTTTCAGTCGCGCTATAGACTGAAACGAGTTAGGGATTGGAATGCGTAAATCACCTTCCAAACACTACCGCGTTTCAGTCGCCTTCGCGCTTTGTAGCTCTCCGTTTCTGTTAGGGTGACGACCATAATTATAGAAGGGTAAGCAGAGAGGATGGACCGCGTTTTTTTTACTTACGAAATCTTTTTTTATATTGAAAAAAATTATTTTTTAAGTAAAAAAAAAAACGCGCGTTTTTTTTTTACTTAAAAAATAATTATAAAATGTACAAAACTTTATCTTCACGCGTTTGAACATTTTATTGATAACTTGAACGTAGGTATATATCAAAGCAAATTTTGAAAGAAATAAACTTGACATTGAGATTTAGGTTATTAGTTAAAAACGCTGGTACGCTGAATAATGAATCTTTTTCATTGGAACCGCCCTGTACAGTTGCAAGGGTACGATCGCAAGACTATCTTTCGACGAAATTTGTATTCTCGGCCTTCAGCGAGTTCCAATGCAAATAAAAGAAAAAAAAATAGAAATGGATGAACATATGAATCAGTAACAGGAATTTTATCTGTTTATTCTGAACACAAGACATTTACGTTTTAGGCCCCTCTAAAAGTGAATTAGAAATCAATATATCTTCTTCTTCTTATATATAATTTTTTTTTTATTTGTTTGTTTATTTGTTTGTTTGTTTGTTTGTTTGTTTGTTCGTATGCTATGCGCTGCCATACCGTTCATCCGATTGCGATAAAACTTGGGTGATTTGTTGTGCGCAAACCCGCGAAGGTTATAGGCTATTTATAACTGTAAGCTCAGGCGTTATGAAATTTGTATAAATGAAAATGAGTTTATCTATGTATATATGTTTGTTCCTGGGTTTGTATGTTTGTATGAGGACTTTGCGTTGCTAAACCATTCATCCAATTGCGATGAAACTTTAGGGTTTGATGTGTGCATGCCCGTGATGGTTTCTGTATACATTAGTGAGCCTGGCATCATGAAATTACGCATTGCTAAACCATTCATTCGATTGCGATGAATCTTTGGGGATTTGATGAGCGCATGTCCGCGATGGTTTCTATACACAATAGTGATCTCTGGCATCATGAAATTAATCATTGCTAAACCGTTCATCTGATTGCGATTAAGCTTTGGTGAGTTGTTGTGAGCATGTCAACAAATGTGTTGATATATATATGGTAAGCTCTGGGATTACGAAATTTGCATAAAAAAATGCAATAGGTGGCAAGCGAGGTGTTTGAAAACTAAATGTATAGGGACTGAATGTGTGGAATGCGGGAAGCGGAAGGGGAAATCGGGAGGGGGGTTCGTGGGACGGGGAAAGCGGGAGAGGGGAGTGGGGAAAGGGAAAGCGGAGAAGGCAGAGTGGGAACGTGGGACGAAGGGAAAGGACACGCAGGGAGAAACAATATATTTATTAAGTAGCATAGCATGGGAACTACAAACCCAGAAGACAGAATATTTTAATTTTTATTTATGTATAAATTTTCCCCTAAAACCATGCGAGCGAAGCCGCGGGTAAAAGCTAGTTTATATTATAAAAGAAAGTAAAAAAACGTACGGTTCGCAAAAACTCAGAAACGAGCCTCGGTACGATAAAGGGAGTTATGTGATGTGGTAGATCTCTATCCCCCCTCCAGAATGACGGTTCCCGTTTTTACCTAAAGGGCGTGCTTTTGAAGATATAAGGGCTGGAAGTTTCGCCCTCTGGAAATTTCTAGAACAGTCTTCTGGAAAGTTCTAGAAGGTTCCATAGAGCTCTAGAAAATTCTGGAAGGAGTGGTGGAGTATGTCGTGGAATGTTCGGGAGTAGGTAATTGGTATCATCATTGTGGAACATTCCAAAACACTCTCGAATGTTGTCCTGAGCGAAGTCGGGTAACCCAGCTAGTATGAAATATTCGTGTGAAATGGGTAACTTTGTTCGAGTTAATATAAATTTTAAAAGCAAAATTGTAAATAAATATAAATTTTAAATGCAAAATTCAGATTCAAAATGATTACTTATTTTTTTTCAAATGCTCGACAGATGCTTAGATGAATTAATAGAGTGAAGATACGTTAATGAGAACTAGGTCCTGTCGACATATACATACGTATTCTTTGAATGAATCACGTTATAACGTGACTTGTATTTTTATAATGTCATCGGATATAGGGTTCAGACTTTAGATCAAATTTTATGGAAGGACAAAAATTGTATGAAAACACATGTTCAACATTGTTGAAAGAAGGTTGTCTCTTGTCAATATGCCTTCAAGTGTCGAGTTGATTGACTAAAATTGCAAAGTCTGAACCTTTTAATAGATGCCGCAAGATTACATTAGTAAAATTCTTCTTAAAATATAGAGAGTATTTTTATGGAAACGAAGGATAGGGAGTTCTTGGAAGGAAAAAGGTTTGAGGGATGGGTAGGAATCTGCGGGTCAATGTTTCCAGGAGTGACGGACATATGAATCCATCCCTTCCACTGCGGTAAAAAGCGATGGGTCGGTAGAGTCCGGCTGGAGAGGTCAAAAGGTCTTAATTAACAAGTCTGTCCAGATCTGCCACGCATTAACTGGTCAAACGCATCCTCCACCAAGACCTAGCAAAACCTTACCCCATGAATCCAGGTACCTATGCTATCACCAGCACACCACTTGGGGCGACCTATGACAGGGTTGTTGATTATTCAATAAATGGTCCCACACTTGCCTACTAAGTTGCCTCCGCGCTAATTTTGAAATAAAATTAAAATCTATTATTTTTTTTCCCTTTCCTAATTTTGCTTTTCCCGCCGACATGGCTGTACTATTATATTTACTTTTTGCTATCTTTTTACAAATTTAAAAAAACATCTTCCGGTTGATAAAACTTGTCGAATATTTACACTGGGCAAACTCATAAATAAAGAATATACTAAAGTGGTGATTCATAGCATTATGTTTCTTTGATTACATGATTAGTATATGATATCAAGGTATTAATAATAACAACATGTAACGATTTAGGCAATCAAAATTAATCTTATATCTCTAAGCGATAGGCGGAAGTCTTTTTGTGCATAGATGAATTGGTTTGATAGGTGTTATCATATGTAGATGATAAACATAAAACCGTTGTTTCGATTTACTTTATATAAGTATCACGCCTTTATAACATAACCTCTTGTGGCGATTAAGAAAAACGTGTGTTGTTATATGATCTGTTGTCATATGAGTGTGACTAAACCTTCGATTTTATAAGTAGATACGAAACAAAATACGTCATTTGTCTGTGTTTTGACGATGCGCAGAGTTACATAATTACCTCAATAATATTATCACTAAGACAAAAGGAGAAAAAACAAAATTCACAACGTACAATATTAATAGCACGGAACAGCCAAAAAACAATACAAACACCATAAAATACTCGAATGTATTTAAGACAATTTGTTTTGATGGCTTTTCTTTAGAGAATTCTTAATTTTGGTAAAAACATCCGTAGTCTTTATGGCGATGTGTTTGCTTGCATGCTTCAAATAATCAGGAATATCAAATACGTGTCCATCGGGTGTCTCGATTGAGGTTACGCAGATCACATTGGTGATTCCATCCAATGCTGCTAACCCAGTGGCGTAGCGTGGGTGTCGGCCGCCCGGGGCGGGGGGAAATTTCGCCGCCCCGTTATTTGGGTACTTCAAGCGCGTGAGGGGGGGGGGGGGGGGGGGGGGGGATGTGGAAACCCTATTTTTTTATTAGGACCTATTTATATACGAGCCGATTTTTTTAATAATCACATTTGACGAGTATTCTTCCGACGAAAATCATGTTCATAAATTCTACTACAAAGTTTATAACTGCTGTCGTAAATCGAAAATGGTGTCCTTGTAAAAGGATTTCTCATCTCGAACTTTTAAACCGTGTTTAGAACGCAAGGCAGGTTTTAACTAACGATTGATTCAGTGTTAGAGTCCCCAAGTAATAGTTAGACACGGAACAATCAATTTCTCATTAATTTCTCAATCAATTTAATAAATTTTCAAATACAGAACTTTATTTCATCATCGATGTGAAATTTTAATTTCGATTCAATAGGGTGACGATATCCGATGTCAGACAAGTACCTATACTAGAGACAGCGCGTCAAGAACCAAAATATACTAAGACAAAAATATAAATATTTAAGTAAGGTATATCGAGCTTAATAATAGGTAGAGGTTTCGACCATTATCATTTTATTTTAAGTGTCTTTGTCTGTTTCATAATTTCATTAAGAGTCGTTGATATTATTTTCTTCAATGGTTAAATATTTTCCTTGGTCTAAACCAGTGATTCCCAAAGTGGTCCAGAGGGGAGACTTGACGGGGGTCTACGTTGGCGTGATAAAAAAATGGGGGTTCACAAGTTGTAAGTGAGTAAAAATGTCATAGGCATAATGACTTGATGAGGATATTTAGACATACGTTCAACATTTAAATGTCCAATATATGCCCTCCATGATGACTTCAAAAATAGATTTGAAGATATTCCGACGGTGGAAATACCACCATGGATCATAAATCCATTTGATGAAACGGAAGTGGCGAATGTGGTATTACAACAGAAACTACTCGGGCTTAGCGCCAATGAGGAGCTGAAGGTGAAATTTAAAAAAGGCTATCAAACATTTTGGCTGCAGGCAGAAATACCCGAAAAATATCATGGGCTGTGGGAAAGTGTGAGAAAACTTTTGATAGCGTTTCCCTCGTAATACCTTCTCGAAAAAAGTTTTAGTGTCGTTACAAACCTATTAATAAAAAAGGAGCAGATTGAACATTACAGAAAGGGGAGTTTTGATGTTATTCCAAACTTACAAAACTGAAGCCAAATATTGATAAGTACCTACATACCTCCCATTAAAATTGACTTTTTTATTATTGATTTGCATTGTCTAAGTTACGTTACGTTATTAATGATTCATTTTAATTCTATTTAGTCTGATATCATATTATTTTAATAAATAGAACACAAGAAAATATAATATATTTCTTTTTATTTTACCTCTACGAATTTAGGGTTGGAACTTAGCCGCGACGCAAATTTCCATCGTTAGATGTAATCTTCAAATTTTTTGACGTGTTTTGGGAATATGGTAGAAATGTAGCAGCAGGGGGTCAACCGAAACCAGTGAAATTTTGAAAGTAGTCTACGAAAAAAAAGTTTGGAAACCTCTGGTCTAAGTTAAGAGAGAAGAAGTGTCCAATTTTGAGGTGGAAGGATATGGTTTAGGGGAAGAATAATGTTAGGAAGCCTGACCTGGATACCACGCATAAAACCTGGATATCACACCAAAAAAACAACGTTTTGATACTAATATTGCAAGTTTTTCACTCAGGAATAAAGAGCACCCTTCAGTAACCCCTATAATAATAATATTCAGAAAACTGTTTCTGAAAAAATTAGAAAATATACAGATTTAGGAAATGAGATCAAAATAATTTGGCATTCTCAGAATATAAAAATATTACAATTTGTTATTTCGGCTACTGGCATTATACCTAGCTCTCTAAATTTAGGCGTATTAGATTTGTCAAAGAATTTATATATGAAAATGCAAAAGTTATTAAAGTTAAGTTAATGCAGTTATTTTAAATACATGTAGGATTATGAAAGATTTTTTAAATATTTATATTGAGTTATCAGTAGGATTTATCGGTCCAGTTAGGATTTCATCAGAGCCGAACTCTCTGATATGAAAATATCTGGAGCCGATGAATTATTTTCCCATTATGTTTCTGGTGGATTGACGTATTGTTCTTGTATTGTTTTGTATTTATTATATTTATATAGTGCACTTACATTGTGTGGATTTACTAAATAATCATTTGTGGAAAAGTGTGTGGACGGGTTTAGTCTTTCATTTGGGAAAGATTTAACTCGGACATAAAATCTGGAGCACCGTAAAAATAATAGTTTATAACGAATATGGAAAAGAAGAAAAATTAAACTGAAAACATATTAAACACAGAAATGAACGCAAGAATCCGTTAATGGAGGATATGCGACCGTCTCTGTCTCCAGAGGGCCACCAGGGGGGGACTCCATCCAGGCAATCGTGGAAGTGATGATTGTATTCTTCGATTGGCGTAGTCTGCGCCGTAAACTTCTCATGCGGTATAGGCGGAAAATGGCGAAAACTTTTATTGCAGACGACTTTCAGCTTATGTCATTGGAACGCAGTATAATCTACCCAACGTTCTAACGTGTACAGCAATGTGCAGCGTGCAAACTGAGCAAAGATAAATAAAAATGTACAAAAATAATATATATTTATTTAACTTCGCCCAGTTTAAACCCGAGACCTCTAAAACCAGCTTCAACGTCAAGGTCTAAACATTTCTAAGGTCGCTCTGTCTCGGTGTATTAGGTAATTAGAAGATGTGATTCAATCAATGAGGTACGAGGAAATATTTAGCAAGATATGTTTACTGATTACATTGATATCAATTAAGTAAACACAATTCTTATCATTTACCCATCTAATTTAATCCGATGAATTACACAAATAAGTAAATAACACGCTTTTATGTAAGATATCATTCATAGAATTATATAAAATGATATAGGTTTATATAAGAAACCCTTTATGTAATAATGATCCGAAGTAGATATTATTTCTAATATGTAACGTCTTTTAATCAGCTAAGACGTTTAACGGTATAAATACAAAATTTTTTGATTATTATTCACATTCATTTGTTAGAGTCTGTCTAGTTCTCAAGTTGTCTAATTTTCAACTCGTCATCATGCAGTTCCTTGTGGTCTTGGCAGCTCTCTTCGTTGCTGCATCAGCACAGATTGTCAGCAATGGTCAGTGTGGAGATGTGACAGTCCAGGACAAATTCGATATTCCTTCAGTAAGTAAAAATATTAATAATATTCTTATTACATTGGACAAATAGTAAGTTTTGCAGAACTTTGCATTTCCGAGTATCAAAATAATTTTCTTTTATTGAACATAATGAAAAAACAAAAAAAAATTGGTGGAACAAATAAAAGTTATTACGGTTAGTAGAAGGGAATAGGATGAAACTGGCAAACCTGATTGATTAGAGTAGGTGAAATGCAGAATTTGTTATACAGCTATTAAAATAGAAAAGCTCAAAAAATGTCTTTAATCCATTTGGCACAGCTGGGAGACACGCTTCTGTGCTCAATTCGGCGGTAAATGATACGTTCATCCTCTTATGATATAGACATTTTCAAGACTTAGGCTGATTCTTTCTTTATACTTATTCACTCCACACAGAATCCCTAAATAAAACAGAGGACACGAGGAATGGAGGAGTTATGTTACATAATTGCTATTGGCACGGAGCTCTAAAACCTCTGCAATAAGGCAACGCCTACTACAAATACCATCTTTTTTCTTTCAGTACGGAGGAGTCTGGTACGAGATCTACCGCTACGGCAGCGAGTTCCAGCCTGACGGAGACTGCGTAACAGCCACCTACACTCTCAACGAGTATGGAAACGTCACCGTCAACAACCGCATGGTTGCCAAGGGGGTGGAGGTCACTATCCAGGGAACCGCCGCTCCCGCAGACCCAGAGTCCGACGAGGGCAAGCTTCTGGTCAACTTTCCCACCGCTGGTGAGTCCCATCACAATTCCATACCTATTACATGGAATAACTGCAGATAGTGTATTTTAAGAGTAATCTTTAAAAAAATCATAATATGCTCATTCATACATGGCGGTAATTTAATTGTTTTGGGAAAAAATCCTTTTGCAAGTTTCGCGGCTAATGAATTGATTGCTCCCGTTAATACGCAATATGAATAAATAGTTTGGTTCGCAAAAAATGCCAATTCAAAGGGATAGAAATAAAATATTTTACAGTATATTTAATCCAATATTGTATAGAGGTACTTCTAACAAAACTATTTATTCATATTCATATTGAATATTTACGAGCGCAACAAACAATCCATCTAAATATTTTACAGCACAACTTGCAAAAAGGTTTTTTTCCTAAAACTTTTAAATTATCGCCATATATTAACGAGCAGATTGTGAATTATTTTAAGTTTGCTTTTTACGTTTACGTTTAGTTAATAAGATTGCAGCTTAACGGATGCTACATAGGGAGGATACAGGATACTGCTTCTTAAAAAAATTGGATAGTCTGATAATGTCTTTTGCAATTTATTTCTAGCGCCAAATCTGCATGTGTTATTGATAATACTAGGTTATCAGTGTAGACATACTTTGAATTCTATACAGATCAAAAACTTATTAATGCTATTTTATTCCAGGTAACAGCTACTCTGACTACTGGGTCCTGAGCACCGACTACACGGGATATTCCTTGGTATATGCCTGCAACAATCTGCCCAACAACAACAAGAGAGGTAACATTTCTCGTAAATCCATCATCATGATAATCATGTGTACAATGCTTGGGGTCTTCTCCACTTCTACATATCTCTTGCTACCTAAATCCAGTTACTTTTGACTAAAGTTGTGTTTGTCGCCACACCACCCTGTCACTAACATTTAGGCCGCCCAAAATGCCATCATACTGCAGGAATATACCTTAAAAAAAATTAAATTTAATAAAATGTTATTGATTTCACTATTTCTGGTACATTTTCGAGACATTTCTTATATTTAAGGAGTTAACTACTCAGCTATTCTATTTTAACGGATTATCATTAAATTTGCAAAAAAGTAAGAAGAATTAGAAGAAAAATGTAAATTATAAATAGAAGATGGTGTATATGAAAGAAAAAACAAAAGACGGAGACAAACATAAGAAAATAGAAGTGGCAAGTTGAGTTAAGCCTCGTTAGAAGTCATAATAATTATAATATTTTTTCACAAATCATTTTGACTTAAACCAAAAAATCAAGGTTTAGACTTGAGTTGACCAGTCTACATATTCTGGACAATGGTGAATAGTATTTATAATTAGTTGAGTGTTGGTTGAGAAAAAGCAGGTCATTATTTCTGAGCCTACGGGAGGGGATATTGAAAGAGATAAGATGTAGAAAATCAGTTGAACCAATAAAACCATTAATAATTTTGATGTAACGCATGATATCAAATTTGTTCCTACGGTCTTTTCGGTCTGCAATTTCACAATTCAATTCAGAATTTTCTTTTAGTGTTGATAGTTTCATTAACTAATTTGTTTATTTGTTTATTAATGACAAACACAGTACATTGTAATACAAGTTATAAGACGTTTAAGTTTTACACGGTTATGTACCTATTACGTATGTCATAGAATGTCATTTGGTAAATTACGCCTGACATATGTAAAAACGGGTTTTAAAACTTAATTAGTTAATGAAAAACTAATAATAGAAAGAAAGAAAAGGGAGGGAGGGAAGGGGGGGGGGGGGAAGATAGAAAGTCATTTTAAAAGAAAGATTATACATATGCTCACTCTTTATTTTCAGTGTCCAGCTGGGTCCTGAGCAGGACAACCATCCTGTCTCCCCAGTCAGTGGTATCCATGGAGCCGTCCATCGAGTCAACCACCGGACTATCGTGGGATAACTATAGGCAGACCAGCCATTCGACCGAATCTTGCAAGTTTGCGTGAACATCGAATACTCAACATCATTAATTCAACGTAAATATCCATGTTGAACTTTCTTCTTATGTTAGTGAATATTTTTTGATGTAAATAAATAAAATAATGCTTTTTGTATAAGCGTTTGTTTTTATGCAATAATTCGACGCAATTATGTTTGCACGTACCCCTAAATAATATATTTTTATTGTACATGAAATATACTACATATATTATGGACTATGACTAAATGAAGTTAAAAGAGATTCAATTTTTATAAGAAAAACTTTCTTTTTATACTTTTTTGAAGGTTATTCCCATCAGTGAAATATATCATATTAGAATAAGTTAACAATAATAATCTAAAACGAAAATATGAAAGAGAACAAGACACAGAAAAACAGAAAAAGACAATGGTCGCAACTGGGACTCGAACCCAGACCTCTCCGTCTAACCGGGACGAGTGCGTTAACCAATTTCGCTATTGCCACCTTCGGTCAAAACGTCATAATTGTCAATCTCATATTTTCAAATTTTAGAATTACATTATTATCAACTAATTATTTTTCTCCATATTACATGCAAATACCCTTTTTATTGGAAACTAGCTGGGTTACCCGGCTTCGCTCAGGACAATAAGATAGTGTTCTGGAATGTTGCACAATGAATGTTCCCGATTCCCTATTCCTGATCATTCCACGACATACTCCGCCACTCCTTCCACAACTTTCTACAGCTCTATGGAACCTTCTAGAACTTTCCGGAAGACTGTTCTAGAAATTTCTAGAGGGCGAAACTTTCAGCCCTTATATCTTTAAAAGCACGCCCTTTAGGTAAAAACGGATACCCTTATTCCCTAGGGGGGATAGAGATCTACCACACCATATAACTCCCTTGATCGAACCGGGACTCGTTTCTGAGTTTTTGCGAGCTGCACGTTTTTTTGGACTTTCTTTTATAATATATGCCATATTCAAATAAATAAAATGTTACTCCTCACATGTCCTTTTCCGTGCGTTCCCCTCCAGCGTTCCACTTCCACCTTCCCCACCACCGCTCTCCCGCTCTCCCGTCCCGCCAACCCCCCTGGCACTACATTTCTTGACTCCTCTCCCGCCCGGCCCGTAGCCGAAACTTTTTTCTAATACTAACAATTTTAAACTCGTGATATCTTTCTATTTAACTTTTTGAATTGAAAAATTCAAAAAGTTTAATAAAGGTATTGAAGCTGTCTTGAATATGAAGTAATTTATTTTGATAAGGATTAAAACCAAGATACAAATAAAGAACCTTTTCAAGCGGCGACATTTAAATTAAATTTTTAAAATAAAAGAATACTTATTGTGGCATAACCATAATAGTTAGACATATGCTGTCCCGACCTTTTTTGTTAATAATGATGTGTTCTATAAAATTGTAGTACATTATTTTATTCTATCATCAATAGTTTTCGCAGCGCACGCGATTTAAAGAATATTTTATGTAATTTTTTTACACCCTGGGTTACATTATTGAAGTTTTAGTAAGGATCCCTAATTTTTTTGAAAATATAATATAGCCTTTGTCACCCGGGGATAGTGTAGCTTCCCAAAAGTGAAAGAATTTTTCAAATCGGTTCAGTAGTTTCGGAGCCTATTCGATGCAAACAAACACACAAACAAACAAACAAACAAATCTTTCCTCTTTATATAGTGTGTTAGACAATCATTCTAAGAATTGGTTTGTGACCTGGATAGCGTCTCGGATAGATATATCCGAATTTATTTATATGGAACAATTGACTTTTATGAAAGTCTAAAAGAATATTCAATTTTTATAAGAAAATAAAATAAAATAATTTCGAGGGTTCGAGTCCCAGTTGCGACCATTGTCTTTTTCTGTTTTTCTGTGTCTTGTTCTATTTCATATTTTCGTTTAGATTATTATTGTTAACTTATTCCAATATGATATATTTCACTGATGGGAATAACCTTCAAAAAAGTATAAAAAGAAAGTTTTTCTTATAAAAATTGAATATTCTTTTAGACTTTCATACAAGTCAATTGTTCCATATAAATAAATTCAAATATATCTATCCGAGACGCTATCCAGGTCACAAACCAGTTTTAGAATGATTGTTTCCAATAAAAAGGGTAGTTGCCTGTAATATGGAGAAAAATAATTAGTTGATAATAATGTAATTCTAAAATTTGAAAATATGAGATTGACAATTATGACGTTTTGACAGAAGGTGGCAATAGCGAAATTGGTTAACGCACTCGTCCCGGTTAGACAGAGAGGTCTGGGTTCGAGTCCCAGTTGCGACCATTGTCTTTTTCTGTTTTTCTGTGTCTTGTTCTCTTTCATATTTTCGTTTTAGATTATTATTGTTAACTTATTCTAATATGATATATTTCACTGATGGGAATAACCTTCAAAAAAGTATAAAAAGAAAGTTTTTCTTATAAAAATTGAACTTTCGTTTAGACTTTCATAAAAGTCAATTGTTCCATATAAATAAATTCGGATATATCTATCCGAGACGCTATCAAGGTCACAAACCAATTCTTAGAATGATTGTTTCCAATAAAAAGGGTAGTTGCCTGTAATATGGAGAAAAATAATTAGTTGATAATAATGTAATTCTAAAATTTTAAAATATGAGATTGACAATTATGACGTTTTGACAGAAGGTGGCAATAGCGAAATTGGTTAACGCACTCGTCCCGGTTAGATGGAGAGGTCTGGGTTCGAGTCCCAGTTGCGACCATTGTCTTTTTCTGTGTCTTGTTCTCTTTCATATTTTCGTTTAGATTATTATTGTTAACTTATTCTAATATTAAAAGAGATTATTTGGAGGTTTGGTTTTGGTGACAATCGGTCAGAAAGAATTCAAAAATATCAAAGCATGATACTGTATTTATTATACGAGTATTAATTAATTCGGGAATATTTTTATCGGCGTACCCCAGGGTAGTAAACTTGGACCGATACTTTTCTAGTATAATATGAACTTTGTTACACAGATCTTTAAATTGGTAAAACAATATCATTTGCGCCCTTGAGGTGACTTTTCACAAAAACGGCGCTCTACAAATTGTCCAATTATTATTATTCTTATTCATTTACCGATGATACTGTTTTACTTTTCAAATGAGGGACCTAAGATGAGAAGATCAATTAAAAATATGGAAGTGTTTAGAATGCAACCTTTTGACAATAAATGCAAAAAAACAAAATGTTTTTTCTGTATCGAACTCGATATTTTCCATTAATTTATTTTCGTTTATTTATTAACTGTATTTCATAAAAATATTAAAATGGTGGCCTCAATAAGGTGCACATTATCAAATAATGTTTGATAGTACTATATCGATACAACATAAAATAACATTGGACACTTACGCGATGGTTGATAACATTCACCATTTTTATAATTATTGTTAAAGAACAGCCACGGTAAATAGGAACCAAAATAAAAAAAGTGTCTGAGTTAAAGGTCAGTGGCTGAGTTGGCATCGCATTTGTGTCCCACCCAGGCGTCTTCAAGGTTGGTAAGACCTCCATCACGAGACAAACAACATTTTGCCCTCGTTTTGTTGTAGTAGGAGATTTTCAAATTATTGTTATTCGCAACCCGGGAATGTTTGTCTTTCTTTAGAAAAAAACATATATATAAAAAAAAATTGTTAACAGCGCAAAATAAAAAAGGGCGAATTAATTTAAGATCGAAAAGCAGTTGCTGGTAGTTATAAAATAACACTTGTCTTACCAAACCACCAGCGGTTACCCGTGTTTTTTCACGTGTACACGCAAGTCAACCTAGAATGATTTCAAATCTGTTGAACTCATCGAGTCATTCTCATTATGTAATACGTGTGTGCTTTAACAGCATGTTTTTATTTACACTGCTAAAAGGCCAACTTCAAATATTGATATGACTAATTTCTCAGAGCTTGAAAAAGACTTTGATCCTTCTTTGACTTGATGCGCAAAAAATACTTTTCATTCTTGCTAAATCCAGTTACTAAAAAAACAAATAAAGTCGTAGAATTTTGGAGTAGTAAGCAGTTAGTTAGAACTCTTAGCCTAATATCCCATGCCTCAAAAATATTGACTAATATCATTCTAAAAAGAATCGAACCAAAAGTAGAGAACATCCTTTCCGGAGACCAGTATGGCTTTAGAAGAGGTGTAGGAACCAGAGAAGCAATATTGTCGCTACGAATACTACCAGAAAAAAGAATAAAAAGAAACCAAAACACATTCATCGCATTCATAGACCTGGAGAAGGCTTTCGACAAAGTAGAATGGAAAAGACTCTTCGAGATTCTGAAGAGAATTGATATCAAATATAGAGATAGACGAATAATCCAGGCGCTATACAAGAATGAGGCCGCTATAATTAGATGTGACAATGATACAAAAGAAGCCAGTATAAGACAAGGGGTGAGACAGGGATGCTCTCTGTCACCTGTTCTTTTTAACGTTTATATACAGAGTGCGATTGACGACTTGAGAGAGAGAATGAGTCACAGAAAAGGTGTAAAGATACACGGGCAAAAGGTGGATACGATAAGGTTTGCTGACGATATTGCTTTGGTTGCTGAAAGCGAAGAAGAACTGCAAGAGGCCTTAACAACCATGCAAAGCATTCTTCAAAACAACTACAACATGAAGATAAATAAAGACAAAACAAAGCTGCTGACTGTAGGCCGAACGCAACACCAGATGAGAGTAGAGATGGCAGGAGTTCCACTAAAGAACACCAAGGAGTTTGTCTACCTCGGGAGCAAAATAACATGGGACGGTCGGTCTAAGAGCGAGGTCGACAGCCGTATACACCAGGCTAGGCTTGCATTCAATAAAAGGTCGAAAGTAATTGAATCAAATAATATAGACCTAAAACTGCGAATACTCCTCATCAAGACCTATGTGTGGAGTATCTTGATGTACGGCTGCGAAACATGGTGCCTATCCGAAAGAGATAAACGGAGACTAGAGGCTTTTGAGATGTGGTCCTATAGAAGATTATTAGGAATTTCCTGGAGAGACCACATTACAAATGAGGAGGTTCTCCAAAGTATCGAAGGAGGAAGGCACCTGCTCAGGACCTTGTCCGAAAGGCGTGCAAGATGGATCGGACATGTTATACGACAAGAAGGCCTCTTGCATACCATAATGGAGGGTATGACCGAGGGGACAAACTCTAGGGGACGCCCACGCCGAGAGTACCTGGACGACCTGCTGGTGGACGTGCGCTGCTCATCATATGCAGAACTCAAAAGAGCCGCACAAGACAGGGAAGAATGGAAAAGAAAATTAGAGGAAATTGCTGCAAACCAATCCCAGGATTGAAACCAGAGAGAGAGAAGCAGTTCTATGGTGCATACTAAATTCATGACTCAATGGTTCGTACAGTCTTACAGCACGTATCATCAGGCAGATGTCCTCCTCTATCTTCATTTTCTCTGATGATGGATTCTGCAAGGCTGTCAGAAAGGTTATCTGTAAGATGAAGGAAGCCCGACTGTCAATATGGCTAAATACCACAAAAGGTTAAAGAAGTTCTGCGTTAAAGGTGTTCTAGAAGTTCTAGTCCGTCCTAAGACGTTATATAAATGTAGGTATTTAAAGCAAAAATCGTTGATTTTAAAGCAATATTCATAAAGACGAATTATAGCTAATGAATAGTTACGATTGGTTACGATACGTTACGTAAATCAAGGTCTGTTACGAAAATAAATACTTACATAAATATATTTCTTATTAAAATTAATGTTGTTATTATGATATATGTGTTTATCAAATATTTTGTTGTCAAGCAAGTTTTGGAACGCAAAGAAATTAGTTTTTACAAATTTAATTTTTAAATTCGCTGTATCGGGTGATGTTTGCTCAACGTCATAGTTAAAATGTGCGTGAGTAAATATAACATTTGAATATAATAGTATTTACTTTGCCCATACCTCTAGATATTACATATTCATGTTTGTTTGAAGAAATCAGGTACGTGTTTGGTTCATACGATCAAAAATGTTTTTACTGGGTTTAGAACAAAAAGTAAAAATGTTTTGACGAATTTTGAAGACAATTTAAAAAAAAAAGAAACTGCTCGATTAATCATTAACTAAGATAATATTAATAACTCTCAATGAAAATTTGAAAAAGACAAAGACACAGAAAATTTAACGGTATCAGTCGCAACTCGCAACTAGGACTCTAATCCCGATCCATTAATTTTACAGGGACTGGCGTCTCCGCCAATTGAGCTATTACCACCTAATTAATTTCCATAATTTTCATCAATACTTATTGAATATAATCAACCTCATTGTAGTGTTTTTCGTTGAAGAAGAAAATATCACAATAAAATATCTCCGACAAAATATCCCCCAACAAAATATCTTACGGACAAAAAATCTACTAAAATTTAACCTAACATAACCTAACAAAAATGGGACGAAAATAATACAGACGTACTGCAAAGACAGTAAATTATTGTTAAAAAATAGTAAAATGAACAAAAATAACACAGATAACAATAATTGTATCAGTTGAATAATTTATTATAACAATTTATCAATTAAAAAATCATAATTTATTGTCTTTACAGGATGTCTGTATTATTTTATCCCTTTTTTGTTAGGTTAGGTTAGATTTTAGTAGACATTTGTTTGGGGAATTTTTTGTCCACAGATAATATAATGGTTTTGTCCGTATGATAGTTTGTCGGGGGATATTTTGTCGCGGGATGAAAAGTCGCGGAACCATTGATAAATTGAATATGATTATATTATTTTTTGACCAGTACAACTCTGTTTTCGGTTGTTATTTTGCATATAATTATTTACGGATATACGTATCTAAGTAGTTTGGCAAGATATATAACAGACGATGGTTTAGGAGCAAGACAGTCACTAATCTTCCACAGTTTGGCGCGTCACCATTGATTGCAGCATTTTTTGGATTTAGTACATTAACTTAAAATGAAGGCTTTCTTGGTTCTGACTGCGGCTTTGGCGATAGCTCATGGTCAAATCACCATCCAGGGAAAGTGTAAGGAAGAAAATGTCGTTCCAGATTTCAACGTTGAAAAGGTGAGGGACATTTTAACATTTTCGAAATATTTTGTTTATATCACTGTTTTATTCTTCAACTTATAAGGGGCGATTTCGGATATACTTAGGGATAATAAATTGTCTTTAACCTTTAAATTAACCAATTAACCAAGTACCAATAAAAGTGATGTAAACAAAGTTATTTGTCTTTTTATAAAAATAAAAAAAAATTAAATTAACCACTTTTTCACTGTTATCAGAGAGAAAATCACAGTTAACGAAAAAGGTCGTTAATTTTAAGGAAGGAAAATTCCATATCCTTGAGTAAAACCGAAGATGCCCTTCTGGTGTCCTTTCGCTTCGTATGATAATCTTTACCATGCTGACTACAGCTTGGAACATTTCTTTATATTTATCACTGTCTTCTTCTAAAACTTCTAAGGGGCGATTTCGGATCTACTTAAGGATAAGAAATTGTTTAATTAATAACAAATCACTTTGTTTAAACCACTTTTTTAATTAACAATATCGACATGTTTCAATAACAATGTTATCTTCTTCAGGAAATGTTAATATAAAGAAAAATAAATGACAAACAAGTATAGACAAATTAGAATAAAATACAACATAGACTAAATATCAAAAAGTAGAGGTGATTAATTGCTTAAAAATCATAAAAAAATAGTTATACAAAATTAAATATGAAAATTATTTAAAGAAAAATAAAATTGCATTTAGATAATAAAAAAACTTTTAAGAACAAATAATTTAAATAATTAGTCTAAATCAAAAATAAATAATTATTGTAAGTATTAATAAGAAAATAAATTTAAAAGATGGCTCTTTTAAAAAAATGTTTGGTTATTTATAATATTTAAATTACTATTAATGCTTTTTCTAATTTCCAAAATTTCTAAATTTGTATTCCAGTTGTATGCCCGTAGTGTTAGTGTGTAAAATTTTAAGACCTGTATTAATATCAAAAGAATGACTTGTTTCCAAAATATGGTTGGCAAATTCAGAATAAGTATTATTATTTAAACATCTTATATGTTCCTTAACTCTAATGTTAAAATTTCTAGAAGTTTTTCCAATATAAAAAAAGTTACAATCATTACAAATTAATTTATAAACCCCAGATTTGTTCAAAAAATCACATTTAACCTTATTATTTAATATATAATTTTTTAATTTGTTTTGAAAAACTTCTAAACCCACCTTCCTCTTACCTATCTCCTTCCCCTCCCCACTACCTTCAGCCTCACAACGTATCCCAATTGGGGATGCCATAGTCTCACTGGCTTCAGACGGGAGCATTTGAGACTCTTGTGCGGTATTCATATTTAAAAAAAGGATTTTTTCTATCTCTTTTATTGTATAACGTTATACTTTTTACCTACTACCTTTGCCTCGTATGTACCGTGTGTAACACCCAATTATGTTATTTTTGTTATCTAAAGCTTTAAAATTGTCGGACAGCAAAATGACATCGAAATATTTTTACTCCAAATATGCTCATGAATAGCCAGTTAAAATCCTTCGGGTGCGTGCTGTTACACCTTATATAATACAGGGTTAGTAAACGTGTTTTAAATTTTACACAACTGATAAACAACCAATAAATGATTATTAAGAACAGTTGTATAAATTTTAAAACACGATTATTAGTAAGGAGGTATAATATGTACATAATGTAAAGGTGGACATACACGTTAGGGTTTACATGATGGTTATGACCGTACACGCTTAACTGACAGGCAAACCCTAGTGTGTATGTTATAAAACTGTACAGTTATCGGTGCGTGTACATACAACCTAGCAAATATCAAAATAGATATTTTTTGCCGCTCGGTTATGTTTGCACGTATGCATAACCTTACGGTCATAACCATCATGCAAACCCTAACGTGTATGTCCACCATAAGTGTGCCATGGATCAAAGGGGTAGGATCAAAAACTTCAATTTTATAGATAGATACCAAAAACTTCATCTATAATTGAATGAGTGGCCCTGGAAAAAGCGGATTTGCTGAAAGTTCAAAGAAGAGATGCGCTTCCGAAGGCAGTGATTCACGTTCTTAAATGCGTTATTTAAATTACTTGTTTTGGCGACATAATTGGATAAATTTTATAGCACCGTTTTCGTAAAAGCTATCAATTTTTCGTGATCTCGCGTTGCGTGGAGAGTTAGAGAGAGACTATAAGAGAGATAGACGTTCCGGATTGATTGGCATTTGATCACACCAAAACATCGGTGATTTTCAGTTCCGTGACAGTTGATCCCCCGACAGTTGGCCCCCCGTCATACTTATATGCAAAATGCAGTCGGCTTAGGGAAAATTAGGTACACCTACTCAAACAAAATATAACTAAGTGTACCCGAAGGGTGTACAAAGATTATGCACCGCCGAATAACAAAATAACAAATAACATAATACATAATATTTTCATTCAAATTCATTAAGGAAAAACCTACTTGTATATATCGCTCGTCCAGTTGATTACTTAAACATCTTCAAATACTAGGTTTTGAGGTAACGAGGAAAGAAAAATTTTAATGCTTATAAAAATATGCTATAAAATAACACCGGGAGACATAATGTTCCGGTACATTATAGTATGTCATTGTGAAATATCCTATTAGTGATCCAGAAAACATCAGCATTTTGTTTAATTCACTACAAGTTTTTCTGCAATGTATTTGATTTATTGGTGTTTAAGAGTAATTTGAGTATTGTACCAGATTTAGCATTCACTTTTACATATAATTGCATTCTCGACTCAAATTTCGATTTTTTAGAAATGTCTGACTAATCAAGTGGACGATTTACCAGAGTATAGGTAAGTATAAAAAATCGATGGTTATTAAATTCGTTTAATATTCACAAAACTTATTACAGCCAGCGTTCGAGAATTAATATTTCGTCAAAAGATGTTCTTACGATCATACAGGGCTGTTGCAAAGAGAAAAATTAATTATTCTCCGTACCAGTTTAAAAAAAAATAATAACTCATTATCGATTTTATTTAATTAAAAATTTGCTATAATTTATGATGATAAAACTATTAAAATTATGTACTTTTTGTAATTATTTTGTGATCATAAGTATTTATAATTTTTCAATCATGTCTGAGCAAAATAAGAACGTAATAAAAAGTCTTAAATATATTAGTTTGTAAGACCGTAAATAAATATACAAACTGAAGTATTTTCGTCATAAAACACGTGGGCGGATCTTTTTTTAAATGATTTTATTTAATCTTAAATTAAAATTTTGAAACATAGCTTTCCCAGATAATTTATTGATTTATATTACTGCATGATTTAAAATGTGTGTTGTTTAATACAAAATACTGTTTGAAAATTTAACAAATCTGCCAACGACCTACGGTAAAACCTTATTGTACTAAAAATAAACATAAATATTATCTCAATATTTAGAACATACATGATAAAAGATAAATAAACAGTCTTTCGAAATCAATTTATTATTTTTTATGGAAAAGAGTCAATGCGTCTAAAATTCGATTTAAAATGGCATATTTCCGGTTTTGTCTGGTTATTCCTTCTTAAGGGTATTTTTTAAAGTCCATTTTGGATTTGGCATTACAAATTTTAATTTTATAATAATTATAATATCGTGGGCCAACTACCGGGGGACAGCTATCGGTTCACCGTGATTTTCCTATCCGTTTATCATCATCATAACTTAATTATTTGTTTTAAGTACGCTGGTCTCTGGTACGAAATCTACCGCTACGAGCAGTACTTCGAGAAGGACGCAGAGTGCGTGACGGCGCAGTATACCCTGGAGGATGGAGTGGTGCAGGTTTTGAACTCCAGGGTGACCGGGGCCACCAGCTGGATGTTAGCAGGATCGGCTAACTTTGCCCCCGATGCAGAGGGAACGGGAAAACTGAACGTTATGTTCCCCAGTATCGGTGAGCCACATTTTTTTATTATTTTTTTATGGTGTACATTAAATTCAGTGCTTTATTTTTTTATATCTACTATTGCAATATATACTACATACTAAGTCTATTACAAGTGGAGATGTGCTTTGCCTGTCCCACTAGAAATCCCTGTGTTGAAAGCACACGCGTTAATAACAAAAAGCGTTTTACACTAAAAATACAAAAAAAATGGGAATTTCCACTTTTTTATTGCTTAAAAAAATTAAGCAAAGAATTACGATGATTACAGAATTTTTATTTTATTTTTATGTTGACGAATAAATTTTCTACAGCGAGTTAAAATATCCCATTTTTGAATTATCGCTAAAACAATATTTTGGGGCGTGGCTATCATGTGACGTCATGAGTGCGGACGCTCCCTGACAGTGTTTATTTATGTCAATTCCATTTGCCAACTGCGGGCCGTGTTGATTTTGTCAGTTTCAGATAATTTTAAAAATCAATAATATTGAATGAAAACATAAAAAACAACATTTTTTAGTATTATTATTAAAATAGAAAAATGATCTTAAAATATTCCGTACATTTTCAACAGAATCCCTCGTTTGTGGAAATACCCAAAAGATAACCAGCATCGTACCATTAAAATGATTACTTATAAGTGAAGCGCAGTTTATGTATATCAAAAATACAAATAACAATGCAATGTTACGTTTAAAATAAAAGACAATCAGCAATGTACCATTGGATAGGCATACTTTTAAATTGGTTTTGATAAAATCTTTGATGTGAGATCTATCTTGGGTGATGATCCAAGTCTTAGTGTCTGATGTATATTTAAAATAAGTTGTGTTCTGTCTAATGGCCAGTGAAAGTGCATTGTATAGTTAGTTGCAAAGTTTCTAAAATTTCATTGGCCAAAAGCTGTTTTAGAAAAAGCGATAGATAAGAGATAAAACCATTTGGTTCTAGTATCTAGTATCTCGGGCAGTTAGGACATTGTGAAAAGCAAAAGCAAAGCAGTTCTGTGTTTGAAAAGGTATGCTAGTATGTTTTTGGCATAAAATTGCCTAATGTCCTAACACAGATTCTTCTAAAGATTTCATCCGAACTGCTCGCATCATTGCGACGTATCCCTTGAAAAATTGCAAGGCTTTTAGCTTCCTTTACATTTAAAGAAAGTTCATTGTACACTTTAAAACCTCATTCAATTATAATAAGGATGAAAGTAGATAGAATGCTTTGGAAATGAGATCTCTTTCTTTGGCGTACATGTGAAACTAAATATGTGATAACTTTGTTTGACCGTGATATAAATGAGGAGATACGAAAATAATGCAGGGTAGATGTAAGCATAATGGTTCAGAAGGAAATGATGTTTTGGGCATGTAGAGCGGATGAACAAAGGAACCTAAGGAGAATAATGTATAACGCGAAAGTAATTGAATATTGTGGTATTTTCAGGGAACATCGTCGGGAAGTACTGGGTCCTTGCAACCGACTACACTGGCTACTCCCTTGTCTACTCTTGCAGGGATCTTGGGGATGGCAACATCAATGGTAGGACTCAATTATTACACTTTAATTTCACCACTTCACGAGTTTTTTCAGTTCTTGTCTCCGAGAGTTCTTGTCCAAGATAATTCTTGTTTCGTAGAGTTCGGCAGCAAGTACCCATCCATTTTGGTATTATCATTAAGTTTACTGAATCCTGTACCATGTTCATCGTATCTTTTTCTTGTTCATCAAACTTCTGGTCATAGAACATAATAGGTGGAAGATCCTTTCAATATTGTTAACGTATATAACGTAGCTTGAAAGGCTTTAGCGGTGTTTAATGATAAAATCTGACTAACCAGATGCTTCCCCTCCTTCCTCTTGCCTATCTCCTTCTGCTCCGCACTTATATATAATCTTACATACCCCAACTGTGCATGACGGGTGGGTGCAGTAGGAAATTTCGTTTTCACACAATTTTATGGTTTGTATAGATTTTAAGATTTTATTTGGGAGGCGGGTATGGGTACCGCCACCCCAGGAACCATTTATTGGATAACCAACACCTCTGCCATAGGTCACCCCAAGTGGTTCGCTATATTTGGTGACTAAGCCTGGGTTCATGTGGTGAGGTTTGTCAATATCTTGGTGGCAGGTGCGTCTGCCCACCTACTGCGTGGCGATCCGGATCGCGAGAGACTGGTTGTGGGGAGACCTTATGACTTCTCCAGCCGGACTCTCTCAACCCATCGCTTTGCACCGCAATTGGAGGGATGGATTAATACGTCTCTCCTGGACACTGATCTCCATATTCCTAATCACTCCTCATGCCTTTTCCTTCCCAGACCATCCTCTCCTTCATTTCTATAAAAAGTTCCTTCACACAGGAAAATTATTTTCCTCAGGGCCTCCTATGTGGAGCTAACTCACAAGAAAATAACTGAAAAAATACCATACATCTTTTTTCAAAATAACTCAAGAATCGCTGGCTAAAGTCGGTTGGGTTCATCCCAATACAAGCTTTATAAAAGAATATGACGTATAGTTTTCCTTTCTAATTTTGCAGTTTCAAGCTGGATCCTGAGCAGGAAACCGAAGCTGACTCCTCAACAGATCCTGGCCATCAACCCTTCCGTGGAGAACGCAACCGGTTTGGCTTGGGACAACTATAGGGAGACCAGCCATAGCGAGGCCGATTGCAAGATCACCTCAACTGTTTAGTAACCAAACCAATTATCTCATGTCAAGCCATAAAAATCATTTATTCATTGTATATAACCTTCCTCTTTCCTATCTCCTTCCCTATCCTATTCTCTTCAAACATAAATCCTTTTGTAATTGGGAATGTAGTAGTCCCACGTCTCACTGGCTCCAGTCAGTCGGGAGAACTTGGGACTCTTGTATGTTTTTGACATTATAACAAAAAAAATGGAATCTCCAAAATAGTTACAAAATTCATTATTCAACCATATGTTTTAAATGATTTATTCGAAAAATACTATAAAATTAAATACTAACCAATATCGCTAAAAGTAGGCTCTACACCCGGAGATCACGGGTTGGAATCCCTTCGTGCGCAAGTAACACTTTGGGAGGCGGATATGGGTACCGCAACCCCGGGAACCTGTTATTGGATAAGAAATATCTCTGTCATATTATGTCACCTCCAGCGGTTCGCTGCGTTTGGTGACTTAGAAGGAGTGCCCGGGTTCATTGGGTTAGGTTTGTCGAGATCTTGGCGGCGTATGCTTTCGCCCCACTACTGCATGGCGGATCAGATCGGAAGATACTGGTTGAGGGTAGGGATGTGACTTTTACATAAATAATCGATCATTAAAAAAATTCCTTAGCATTAAAAATCGATTTATATATAAACGATTTGAAAAAAATTAAAATCGCTAAATAAAACAATTTTTGTTGTAGAAAAAATCGATTTTTAATCGATTTTTTTCATAATCGATTATTTTTTCGCATTCCTAGTTGAGGGAGTCCTTTTGAACTTTCCAGTCGGACTCTCTGAACTCATCACCTTGCAACGCAGTGGGAGAAATGGATTCACACGTCCGTCACTCCTGGATAGAAGACCTCCAGATTCCTACCCACCCCTCACATTTTTTCCTTCCCAGAACTTCCTCTCCGTCTTTTCCTTAAAAAGATCCTCCACACGGCATCCCCAAAGATGACATTGGGGACTTCTGTGTAGAGCTAACTGTGGATATGTGTTATTTCACAATTTAATCATTAAAAATAACATAAGGAATATTTGCGGCACGTTCCAGAGTGATCTCAGCATCGCCCTGGTGTAAGACCACCGTTCAGAATTAAAACTTTGTTTTAAATGGCTTTAGCCGTGTTTATAGCCAGGTTCTTCCCCACCTGCCCCTCCCCCACCTCCTTCCCCATCCCACTACCTTCAGACTCTCAACATACCCCAATCGGAGATGCCATAGTCTCACTGGCTCCAGGCTGGTTGAGAACAGTTGTGCTAATTCACTAAAAAAACTCTTGTGCTAATTCACTAAAAAAATGTTGTACTGTTTTTCCAAAATAAATAAATAATGAATAGGAGTGGGTGAAAATATAAACGATTTTTTATTTGGTCTGACTATTTTAATTTTAAAATATATATTTCTTTCATTCTTCATACTTCCAACATAAAAAGGCTTACGAATAAAAAAACATTCATTCCTTTGTGTAAGAAAATAAAATAATAAATAATAAGAAATCTCACATTACACGGAAGTTTTCCTTTTTCAGAATAATAATTTACGGAAAGAACGTTGTTACTCCACCGTCCGATAGATGTCTCTTGAAGTCACTGACGAAATCAGTAATGTTAGATTATTTGGTAATTTTCAAAAAGCTTTGACGATAAAACGATAGATGGTGTACATCTGCACAATCACAGGAAAACACAGGCAGGACAGGTTTGAATTTGAATGTATTTGTGCAAATCGATAGTAGGTAGGTACCTAAAATTATAAACTAATTTATAATGCAACCGCAGTTCCCTCTTACCCCGCAAATGCCCAATGATACTGGGAGCGTAGCGCTTAAATATAGACTCGCTATTCAATTCGACAATATGCTTTTTATGCTTGTTGTGTTTCATTCTTCAGCTTCCTAACGAAACAAAAATGATTTTTTCCTTCCATTCAGTACACCACACACAAGGACACAAGCAAGGGTATTTTTAAAATGATTACCGACTATTAACAAACTTAATTTTTGCTATCACTGTAGATATTACCGACACCAGTGCAACTAACCTTAGCAACACCCCTGCCATAATAGGTTGCCCCAAGTGGTTCGCTACTTTTGGTGACTTTTCATGGGGTGATGTTTATCCAGGTCTTGGCGGCGTTTGCGTTGAGGGAGACTTTTCGACCTCTCCAGCCGGATTCTCCTGACCAATCGCCTTGTTCCGCAGTGGGAGGGATAGATTCATACGCCCGTCTCTCCTGGATAGGGTAATTGTGCTCAAGATGACATACTTTTTATTTGGAGGAAAATATTTGGTTATTCAAAGGTGATAAAAAATAAATCTAAGGGTTCATATTAAAAACGTATATTCACGAAGCACACAAAATTATCTTGACGCTAAAGAAAATTACATAATTAAAATTAAATTAATAAAACACCGATCGTGTGTAAGTGGGTAAGTTGACACACATCAGTTTAAGTTGACATACCTATTTATCGGTGCACAATTCACATTTCGTCTTTAGTCAAAATAAATATGGTCAAGGAACCCTTGAACATATTATACCATTAATATTTAACGATTGCCATACGAATTTAAAGAAAATTGCTCTTTAACAAAATTCTCACTGATGTTAAAATCATGGCTCTTAGGGAGTAAGTAACCTAATATATTAAGATTATATTTAGCTTTTTTTGCTTTTCTTACCATGCATTAAATTTCAAGTATGTGATTAATGAAGTGCTGTTTTTCAACTTTTTCATGATATTTAAAAAAAAATATATGTAAATAAATATTTTCCTATTCCACATCACAATGTTGGTAAGTATGTTATATGTGTATGTTCAGTGGCGTAACTATACCATCTGAGGCCCGTGGCAAATTCATTGGATGGGCCCCCCTCCAGTAAAAATCTTCACGTCGTAATTGAATTTTAATAAATCACTTAAGAAGTTACCCAACAGTATTACTAATATTATGTGTATTTTTGTAAATATCTAATAATTTTTTTTTCAAAAGCATAGGTAATACATATTTATAATGAAATAATAATTTAACCTTTACAAGATATTTATTAATAAAATTCTTTTCTCCGAGCTTTCTGTTCCGCAAAACTATCAATAACGTCGTCAAAGTTTAAAGACCTGGCATAGAATTTTCAATAAACAGAATATCCAAGTTGCGTATCCTGTCTTGTCCCATTGAGTTTCTTTCTGAACAATGTTCACACTAAAATATGATTCTCTTTGATTTTCGCTAGTACCTTGTTGTGGTTGTTCTGGATCTGGATATACACTGGTGTTGGGTGCTGCATCTACTATACTTACTTTTACTTTAAGTTACATCCAATTCTTCACTTTTAGAGCACTTTTCAATCGCTTTTCATTAATAAAGTCATCATTCGTAAAGTTCTGACTAATTTTAGGTAAATTTTTATTTTTTCTTCAGATTCTCTCTTTCTCTTTCATTTTTCGGTCCCACTTAGATATTTTTTACACACTAGACATGTTTATATCTCACTTTCACAACTTTACTTTGCCTCTAAGGGACTCTATGACATAGGGCAGTGGACCACAACTTTAAGGATAATTTAACAACGCTCCGCTAAGGTGGGGGGGGGGGGGGGTAAATTAATATGTAAATTGTTCATTAATAATTTTTTTTCATTTATACATGATTATTTAATTTTTTCATATGTACCCGTACTTACATAATTAATAAATATTTTTCTGTAGGGGAGGAGAGGGGGGGGGGGGGGGTCGGCGGCCTCCCCCGGATAATTTTTGAAAATTTGATAATGATTTTCGAATTTTGTTGACTTTATTATTTATTGAAATAAGAAATTTACGGTATTTTAGGATACCACAACACTACTAAACACATGCTGTAGAACTGCCAATAATTATAACGGAGTTCAAAATAAAGGGCAGGATTTTATTCACACCAAAGCATTAATGAATTATGTCAAAATTATTTGTGTAGTAAAAATAATGACAAACGGATTTTAGGGATTAGAAAAATAATACTAACACTAAAAAAAATCCTGTGTTTTTAACAGTTTACAATGTTGTATACTAGAATAGAAGGGGCTTAACTTAACTGAAATGATTCGACTTTTTGCTCCCCTAGCCCTAAAGTAACAGTTTCTTTGTAAGCAACTCACTTGTTAAAGCTACTTCATCTATTATTTTATTTTTGTCTAAATTATAAAATAAATCCCTCTCAACATTAATAAAAAGCAGACTGGACGTAAGGTCTTGGACTAAGGACGAGACAAGTGGATTTTTGACGATTTTAATTTTAGAAAAAACTCGTTCACATGTGACATGTGTACAAGGTATGGTAAGAAAAAAATTATGTACAATATACAGGTTGGTAAACAGTCCAGATGGAGTAAGTTCAAACGGAACAGAAAAAGCACATGTCAAACACTGGAAACATTGTCCATTTTCAGAACAGTAAATGTCAGCATTTGTTTCCGCTGCCGTTGGGTCCAAATCGTCTTCTTCGTCACTGCATCTGTCTCCGTAGTTCTCAGTGGACTCTGCCGCTATGAAGTTGCTGTACAAACTGTCGCAGCTCTATCAACAGCCGTCTTCTTTCAATTTTACACAGTTTAGAAACACTGTGCAGAGCTTCTGTGGGAAACGTTTGGAGTTTCAAGATAAAGTCAAACTTTTTGGGGTCCATTATCAAAAACACAAAATAAAAAACATTACCAAGAACAAAAAATAACTACTAACAAGACAAAAACTTTTTTTTGTACCCTCGCTCGCGGACCTGCGACCTGGCCAGTCCGGGCCTGGTCGGGGATCATCTTTACCTGTATTAGGGACATACATAGAGAAACTTTCAGGTTTTATAAATTAACGAAGGTCTGATCGTCAGGGCTCTCGCACTATAATTGACCTGTCTGCGTTAGATTCCGATCTTATGCAATAACGACTTTTTGGGATTATATTATTAGTGATAACGAAAAATTAAAAAAAAAAATGACATAGTTCAGTTACGTAATAGGTATTATGCGTGTCGCACGTGGAGTACGTATGGTATAAGAAAAAAATGCCCCTGGTGATATGCCTAAAACAACATTTCTTTATTTATTGATATTAGGTTTAATTTTGCCAAATTCCGTTTTAATTTTAGTTTAGTCGGCGACGCAAGGAGCGGTATTATAAGTTTGACTTTCTGTGTGTCTGTGTGTGTGTCCGTCTGTGGCCTCGTAGCTCCTAAACTAATTGGCCGATTACGATACGGTTTTTTGTTGTTTGAAAGCTGACGTGATCGAGATGGTTCTTAGCTACAATTTGTCAAAATCTGTTCAGGCATTTCAAGGTCATCAGCTCTTTTATTATTGTTGTTAGCACCGGTAGGGATCTTAATGGGTATATACTTTATTTTCAAACATATGAGTGACCTCATACTTGAAAAACAAATGTATGCTGGAACCACTGAACTAATCTGATGATGGAGTTCGAAGGTAGGAGACGAAACCCTGGATTGCCTATTCGTAAACCATCATGTTTGGGCTCATTAGATTCGTCTTAACTAGTACTGTTCATTTATCCTGATGACGAGGACCTGATGTTGGAACTGGAAGATGGCTGTATAATATGTCGGGTCGGGGGTTCTTTAAAATTTTTAATTTTATCACCCAATTATATATATATTCAACAACAATTTATTTTTCAAAATAGTTTACCATGAACAAGTTCTGCTATGAAATTGTTTTTACGAGTGACTAAACATTATCAAACTGTTGAATAATGAGAAAATCTTTTTATATTTTTTTATTATTTCCAAAAAACATAATTTTGAAAAAACTGTATTGCTAAAAAAAACATTTTCTTTCTTTTAAAAAAAAATTACATTAAACAATCTTTAAAATAATTACGTCTTTTCAATAAGTCTTAAATATTTTTTATTAAACAAAAAAATTACAAATAAATATAATAAATTAAACAAAAACATTCAATTTTATAGGTGCCTACTCCTTCTTGGTTCAACACTAAACTTTTCAAAACATTTGTTAATATTATATGTCAAATTTTTAATCAAGACTTGAAAGGTTTTTATATCACCTGCCCAAAAAGAACATCGACAAACTGAATATCTTTTAAGTCTGAAAAAATAAACTTAAACGCTCCGGCTCGGATCTGATGTCATAGAAACCGTCCACTTGAGAGGTTACCGCGGACGAAATTGAAATGATGGCTTCAATTTGGACTGTTTTTGAACCATTCATGTGTTTTAATTTAATGTTTCTTTGTTATTGTTAAATGTGTATTAGTAAATGAATGTTGTAAGATAAGTATTGAACTCCTCATTGAGTGATGCCACTGTTAAGCCTTCAAATTATGATTCACAGGAACTTGGAGACGAAGGATGACACCAGAACCATGAAAATGGTGAAGGTGACGATGCCGGCTCCACTCTCCGTGCAGCCATCCTTGGTGTGGTCATTGACTTTATAATTCTGCCATGACAGACCAGATGGCACTATCTCTGGTTTTATGAGGAGTGCGGTTACCTTGACTACGTCTTCGGCAAGGAGATTTTGTGTCCTGCTGAGAATCCAGCTGGAAACTGAGAAAAAAATGATAATATTAGATACTAAAATTATCATCTAGATTCTAGCATAACTTATGACGGACGTGCTGATCGTGGGGCTAGTGACTCGGTTCCCTGTTTTGACCATACCACGACGTAATTTTTTGAAACACTGAATTTTTCATATAACTTGTAAAATAACTGAAAAAAACATGTTTTAAAAATTTTTGGAGCGTACTTTGCGATTTTTTTCTATCGAGGGAATTTCATATAATTATTGTTTAGGCGTGGGGAATGTATGGATATTATCTTCAAGAATAACATATATATTTTTAAGAGCTTTTAGAAAATATGTAATAAATCGTAAAAATGTAAAAATGCGGGAAGCCAATCCTTAACGATAGATTAAAATATTCTTCACTTACCAAGTTTTTTGGTACCGTTGTTTCTGCAAGCATAAACTAACGAGTATGAGACGTAGTTCGTATCAAGAACCCAGTATGGTGATGGAGGACTATCTGGAATGGTAAAATGTATTAAATAAATAAGTAGGTACATAATAATAGTATTTGTTAATAATTGAAGACACCAATAAAATCAAAAATTGTCAAATTGTCCAAACAGCGACTGACAGATTTTTTATACTAGTAGTATCTACTGTGAACAGTGTAGACGTCGCGTAAAAAAAGGATTATTTTAATTTTATCTTATTTAATAAATCGAAATCAAATTTTGTAAGTAGGTATCTTGCGGCTTAATTATAAAGCATATATTTGAATGTAACTTCTTTATTTTCAAATAAGAATTACTTCTGCCATTTTTCCAAAGAAATGTCACTATCCAAAAGACATTTCGTTTTCAAGCTTTCTTTACGCAGGTAGGTACAATACTATTGATTATTCCGATTTGACAGATCGTACAAGGACACACACTCATGCGAACTCTGGTGTTGATAAAAGGCAGTATCCAACACGGCTACCACCCTTCACCGGAAACAGCTTAAAATTTTTTCCACAACAATTAAAATGATGCGTATTTAAAATTGCCGTCAAAACGAAAAAAATCATTTCATTCAGCAAACATCGATTCTCAACATGTAAATATCATTCTTTATGGTTGTCAGGTTTTTTTTAAAAATCTAAACCCTCACGGTCCGATATCGTTACCGGTTAGTATTCGAAATATTCACAAATACCAAATATCAATCATATTTAATTAAACTCATTACAACATAATATTCCTATTAAATACAATAAATGGTCTGCACAGACCATGTTGCACAACTGTAAAAAACGAAGTTTTTTTAAAATATAAAACATCTATTTTCAAGTGCCTTTTAAAACTTTTCTGTTCTGATCATTGACGTATGATATCATTGATCGATGGTTTTGATTGAAGTTTGAAGCTTTATTCTCAGTGATCGGAATCAACCGTACTACCGAAGTGATAAATTCCGTTTTTTAAAACCGACATAAAATAGTTTTATTCCGCATATTAGATGCTTCATTATATTTTAATTTCACAAAAATGCGCATATGTTCGTGTGATAGAATGCATTGTCATCGATACCGAGTCTATCTGCCGAGTTTCAGCCCGATCGGATGTCTGGAAGTGGTTTAATTTTCACTACCGAGATTCCGCGGAATTCATTAGTAAAACATTAGTATATTTTAATTTAAAAAAAAATCAGAGTGCAATTCACACGCGGTAGAAGTGAAACCTTTAGAAAATTAAAGTAGACAGGAGTGGAGAGGCCACGAAGCAATGCACAAAGCGGAGACCGATTATACTATCTCATTCTCTCGCAGGGTAAATCCTACAGATGTACCTATGTGTTAGTCTGTTTTTAGTGTCGCTATTTTTCGTTTCATCGAGTTTTAAATCACAACGGTGCTAAAGAAGTTTATTTACGGAATAAGTTTTTGTCATTTTCACTTAGAACGTTTGGTTCCTTAGAACGGAGCATTTGGTTCCTTAGAACGGGCAATCTGCCTAGCTAGAAACTAATATCGACCCACAAGCAGGGTTGCCAGGTGTTCGGTATTTAAGCATCGTGTTCTGTGTACGGTATGACAAAAATTCCGAAGTATGGGCGGTTCGGTATTTTTTCTGATTAATTTTTCTCCCTAATAAACGATTCAACTGTCAGATTTGACGCAATCGGCAATCGATGTTGCGTAGCATCCCTACTTAGTTTGTGCAATGTTGTTCACTGCTTTCGAGCCATTTCGCGGATTAGTGTTACACATCAAGTGACTACGTACTTGCGTAAATACACATTTTTAAATATTTTTATTTATTATGCAATATTTTATTATGTTATGATTGTTATATACTTAAATGTATCTAATGTAATGTATTTAAAACATAAAAAGAGAAAACAAAAGTGACATTAAACTTTGTGGCTTACAAAAATCTTATGTATAGGAAAAAATAAAATAAAAATCGGGAATACGCACATCATTAAAAAAAAATCAGTGTCCAATTCACATGCAGTAGAAGTGAAACTAAAAAGTCGCCAGATGTCTCTTTATTTTCTTTTGCCTGTTTATTTTAAAGTGGTTTTAAGATTGGATGTTGATTTTACAAAAATAAAATTCTTCATTTTTTTGGATTTGGTAGGTTTCGAACACTCCAATCAGTGTCCAATTCACATGCAGTAGAAGTGAAACTAGAAAGTCGCCAGGTGTCTCTTTATTTTCTTTTGCCTGTTTATTTTAAAGTGGTTTGAAGATTGGATGTTGATTTAACAAAAATAAAATTGTTCATTTTTTTTGGATTTGGTAGGTTTCGAACCTCCGTTCGCTGAATATCTCTCTGGGCGTCTCTCTGAAAGTCAGGCGCTTCATACCGCGGCGCTATCGGAGGCTCGCGCGTAGTTGTGAATATACTATAATATTTCTATAATAGATACTAATCAATACGGTTTCCAAAAAAAAAAGAGTACAGAATTGCTGCTTCAAAAATTTGCCAACATGATAAATAATGAATTAAATTGTAAAAAACATACATTAGTCTTATTTATAGATTATTCGAAAGCTTTTGATACTATTGATCATGGTAAATTACTTAAAATACTAGAAATTATAGGAATACGAGGAAAACTACTAAAACTTTTTGAAAATTACTTAAACAACCGATGCATGAAATTAAAACTCTTAAACTCTTTAAGTAAAAAAAAGAAGTTTTTTGCCGGCGTTCCTCAAGGTTCCATATTAGGTCCAATTCTGTATATTATATATGTATCTTTTATTAAATTAATTTTTAGACATGTAAAGTTCTTTGTATACGCGGATGATACTGCTTTAGTGATTTCTAGCAGTGATTTGCAAACTTGTATAGATCTTTTACAAAAAGACTACATTGAACTCTTAAAGTGGTCTCATGACTCTGGCTTAGTCATAAATGCCAAAAAAACTAAATTGTTACATATAAGATCCCCTAATGTTAAGGTATATATTACACCTGAAATAAAGACACATACATCAGATTGCTTACACAATGGTATTCCTGCAACGTGTACATGTGAAAATATGGAACTAGTTAAAGAATATGTTTATTTAGGTGTTATTATTGATTGCTTTTTCAAGTGGGATATACAAATAAACAAAGTTTGTGCACGACTAAGATCAATTGTAAGCAGATTGTATAAACTAAAATTTTTTGTTCCTATCTGCACACTTCGAATAATTTATTTATCTCTAGCTGAATCTGTTATAAGATATGGAATAGCAGCTTGGGGATTTTCCTGTAAAACAAATATAGACCATGTTCAATCAGTGCAAAATTCATTGGTTAAATTATTGGCTGAAAAAAATTTATACAAAGAAAGGCATAATATTCCATACTTTTATCAGAGTCTCAAAGTTCTTTCAGTGAGAGCAATTCTGTGGTACAAAATTATATTTCAGCACATAAATAATCCTTTATATATTAACAGGCTGGAACACAACCATAATACTCGTTTTAACTTTAATGAAGGGCTAATTGTACCTAAGCATACAAATAAATATGGACAAAGAACGTTAAATTACATGATTCCCAGTTGTTTAAATATGTTACCTGCTGAAATTAAAAACTGTGCCCAAAACAAACAATTGATGAATTTACTGAAGACTTGGCTTATGGAAAGAATTAATTTGTATTAGCTTACAATGACATTATTCTAAAGACTTTAAAAATGTTATTTATGTTTTCAAAAATTTATTTTTATCTATATTTCTGTAAAAAATTCAATTTTATTTTATATAATTGTAAAAATGTAACTATTAAATCACTATTATAAGATCTTTAACGTAAAGAACCCGTTAGACAAACTGCTAAAAAGTAGTTTATCGGGACTTTTTGTCTTGTATTTGTAAAGTGTATAAAATAAATAAATAAAAAAAAACTGCATTATTTCAAATTACTAACGGGGCTAAAGAAGTTTTACTTCAATAATGTGACTTACCATTAACGTCTGGGAACTGAACTTCCAATTTTCCGGGTGTGATTGTGGTGGCATTGCCAATGTTGATGACCATCTTCCTTTCTTTGGAGGTTTTGTCCATAAGGAGTCCCGTGTTATTGACAAGCAAATTAGACTTGGCGCTTCCTGTGTAAACCGAGTACCTTGCTGTGATACAAGTCAAGTCCATTTCCCACACCTGTGGGTGCGCGTAGATCTCATACCAAGTGCCTAGATACTGAAAAAAGAGAAGATGTTTTAAAAATCACAACATTTTTATAATCTTATCCTTACGGACTTCTTTTTGTTAATTATTGGTAGCTTAATGCAAATTTTACAAAATTTTTGAATTTCCAAATGCTTAAATTTAACATAAAAAAATGAAAAAGAGTGTGCAATTCACACGCAGTAGAAGTGAAACTAAAGTAAAGATAACTAAAACAGACAAGAGTGGGTATAATACGAAGCACTTTTTTTATCAATGTGAAGAAGCTTTTTTCCATATTTTTGCCGTCGAATTCCGCTGCACCTTTTTCTATACATTAAGTAATCTTATTAGTATTTGTGTTTTCGTCTTTGGAGTCCCTAGAAGTCTTTTCTTTTGCCTGTTCATTTTGGATTGGTTTGGATTGGATATTGGATATATATGGAAAAATAATTATTTTTTTTTGGATATTTTATTGCTACCTCATTTTCTCGCAGGCTAATCTTATAGATGTACCTATATGTGTTTATCTCTTTTTATGAGTTTGTTTTTATGAGTAATGAAGTTTTCATTTAAAAAATACTATAATCCTTATGCCCTTTACCTCAAGTACGCCCAAAAAATGAATTTGGGACCCACCTCTGGGCTGGAGCCCCACAAATTTTGATAAACCTACTAGATTCCGTGCGAAGGAGGGTTGTCCGTTTGACAATCCGTTGTTAACAACCGGTTGCCATCTCTAATGTATAGAAGCATTGTGAGTACGATGAGTCTTTTCTGAAGGTATTTTAATCGAGCCTGCTGTAAAGAGGTAGCAGCATTGAACCCCGGTGCACCGGTGCACGTGCGTGAAACTCGACAGACACGAGCGTCGTTCTTAGTTGTTGGATTTATGAGAACGGGTCTTCCGTAGACTCGTTTTTGTGTAAGTCGGCTCTTTCTCCTTCATATAATCCGGGCCTCTTCAAGACCCGCGTTAATAAATCCCTTCCTACAGCCCCTCCCTTAAACTGCCTCACAACGCTGCCCAACCGGGAGGCGACATAGTTCCTCTGTCTTCGCACCCTACAGACAGGGGATCTCTTGCGAGGTTTTACATAAATATAAAATAAAAACCTACGAATCAAGAAAATGTAAAATGTTAAGAATATAATATATAAATATGACCTACTAATCATGTCTACATTGAAATTTAAAAACGACTGAAGTAAAACTTCACTAACTTATAAAAGAACATATGACATTGGGGTGACATTGACATTGACATTCCAGACAATATGGTTTGTTTATTATAAGGAACTCCAGTGAAAAATATTATGGCTTAAAAAAAATATGTAACATAGACCAATAAACGCTGATTTTGAATATATAAGTTTTTTTAATAATATTAGACGTACAGTTTAAAAAAGATATATTAAAAAGTGCATTTTTAATATTCTCGTTAAAACACAGCGTCAAGTTGGTATGCTGTGTAATGCTGTATGGTGACGTCACGATGCTGATCACTGTACGTCATTTGTATGGGAATGTAGGTATGACGCAAGCAATATTCGTTTATTTACATACAGCCTTAGTAAAAAACCCCGTGAAAATTGTATTCAATTGACAAACTGCCGCGGATGTGAAAACGTTACTAATTAAAAAATTGTTCATGGAAAGAAATACACATTGTTTACACAGCGTAAGAAGGTAGTTTATCTCTGTTTTATTAATGATGTATGAACGAAATTAGGAATCTTTCCAAAGTATTTTGAATGTTCTGTATATTTCTTATTTTTGACGATGTCGTAAAAGCATATACCTTTATAGAAACTAAATAGAATTGCCTTTTAGATTTTTGTATCTGACATATACGATCGTGTTTAAAAATTGCAGTATTTAAGGTTTTAACATTTAATTTAAAAAAAAACAGCTGACTGAAAACATATGTGTATTAAATGGTCGAAAAATTTAGGAAAAATCAAAATTTTTAAAATACAGTCATCTTACTTTATGAATTTGGAATAAAACACTCACTTCACTTTTTATCTCGTTCATACAATTAAAAAGAATAAAAAAATATTTTAATGATTCCGAAAAAATAACTGAAAAAATACGACATCTTGGATTCGGTGCTACGCAATTAATGCGTTGATTTTGTATTTATTTACACATGCATAACGCTTTTACATTATTACATAATATTACTTTTATGGAAGTTTTATTAAATTCACGCGGAAAAGTCATTGAAAAAAATTTTCAGACGTAACCTAAAACCTATCATAAAACGAAAATAAATCACCAACAAAACACTATTTAAAGGACTAAACCTGAAAATAAGTAACGCCAGCATTGGTACTTATGCTGAATTACACTAATATCACAGTGAATTAATTACTTAAATGAAAATTATGTTAAAAAACATAAAACTGCTAGTAAAATTCATAATGTTTAACATCTTTTTGCGAACCATTTGATCTTGCCGTAGACGCCATACGCCATAAATAAACCAATCAACGCGTAATAATAAACAAGATGGCCGGCGGCGCCTGTGCAGATCTATGCGAGACCAATATAAAAATCATAAAATACGTGTATCGTTATTTAGTAGATGACGTGTTGATGACTTCACAAAATGCATCAAAGATATAGTGGTTTTCGAGGGATCTTGAAAAATTAAAACTTTGACAATTTTTTTAACTATTT
This sequence comes from Limnephilus lunatus, assembly GCA_917563855.2. Classification (NCBI taxonomy): domain Eukaryota; kingdom Metazoa; phylum Arthropoda; class Insecta; order Trichoptera; family Limnephilidae; genus Limnephilus; species Limnephilus lunatus. The sequence continues at coordinate 8,641,810 of OU830602.1, read as the reverse complement.
AAACTAACTCTAAAAAAATATATATGCAGTTATTTAAGTTAGAAGGTCATTATTCATAAAAAAAAACAAAAAAATTTGGACTGGACTTCTCTGATGATGTTATTACCATATTCTTAGTCCAATTACTATCCTGTGCACTAACTCTACCGCAGCCCAACAATTTTACAAATATGTTAAGAGTTACATAAATGTTTTAGGATTAGAAACAAATTATTCAAAATATAAAAGTAAGCTAAAATATAAAACCGAATGGTGTGTCATTATATTAAATGTTGAAATAATAAATAATATATATACCTACCTACTTATTATTATATATTATTATTTTTTTTAATTTATTGGAAAATTTTTGAAATTAGAACTCATTAGCACATTAAAAAAGATCACACAAAAAACGGTATTCCAGAAAAACAATATAATTATACCTACCACACAAAAAAAAAATTTAAACCACTCGAGCGACAACGCGATTTAAAACTTTTTTTCCGATTGCTCGTGATTTTTTGGAGATCATTTTGAATATTTTCGGCCCAAATTAAAAAATCATACCTCCGAATTTTAATACGAAGACATATCAACTGATTATAGTTCTATATAGCCAATGAATTCACATATCTTTTATCAATTATCAAATATTCGTAGGATTTATTAAAAAAAAATTATAAAATAGTAAACTTTGGTAAAAAATTGTGGTCCAATTTTGGATTGCTGTCAATCGCAGAAAAATAAAAGATCCACATTTTTAACTTAGTCGCTCCAGCGGATTATAATTTATGTGTATAACAATTGTAATTATTTTTTTATAAAATTCTGATGTGCACTCATTTCCTGTACATAAACTTACACTTCAGACATAAAAGAAAATTAAGAAAATCACTTTAATGCTAATAAAAAAAGCTAAGTAAGTAGGTATACTCCTTATTCATAAAAAATAGCGTATGTGGTTTCTCACGAATATATTAATATATGTTAACTTTTATTTATATTTATAACAAGGCGCGCTTCAAATTAAATAAAATTTTAAGATAATTATAAATACACAAAAATATTATGTTCTGTTAATGTTGGCACCATATTACTTAATTTTACAAACAACAAAACATAACCGTAATAATTTAATATAGAAATTACGTCGCTGTGTCACAGTTTTTTCGTTAAGAATTAATAAATTGTTATTATTACCTTTGTAGCATCAAAATTGGCCACAACAGGAACTGTATCAGGGCAATTTCCGTCCATTGCGATTTGAGCATTAGCTAAGCCAAAAATGGCAGCAACGAGAATTAAGGCGAACATTTTGAAAATATTTCACTGCAACTTCACAACTACTGGTTAACTCGATGTTCAGCACTAAACTGGTAAAGAAGGGGAGCAAATTGAGCTTATATGGAGTTAGGCATTATCAACGTCTTATCTCGTATGACGACGGTCTATCTTTATTTAGAAATTATATAAAAATCCGGCAACGCATTGGTCGATCCGATTTGCGGATCGTCTAGATTCTAGATTATCTAGATATCCTATTTTTTTTAAAAGTGTATTAGAAAAAAAATTATAGAATATTTTTCATACACTATATTTTATATCTTTTTTTTCATAACTTGTTGATTATTTTTACAAATAATCGCCATGCCATTCAATGGATGTGGTGAGCCGCGGCACAAGTTTCTTATTATGCCCTCCTCTAAGAATTCACCCTCCAGTTCCTTCCCTAACTTCAGAACCACTGCAAAAGCACCTGCTCGTCGGTTGAAAATTTATTTTCATCCATATATGCGTTCAGAAAGGTGAAAATACGATAATCTGAAGACTCCAAGTCAGGAGAATACGGAGGGTGGTTCAAAACATCACAACCAAATGAGTCCAAAAACGTATTGGTGGCTAAGGCTGTGTGAGGACGGACGTTTTCGTGAAACAAGAACACTTCTCTGGTCAGCAGTCCCCTCCTTTTGTTTTGAATGTTCCTTTTGAGTTTTTTTAGGGTATCAAAATACTGTTGTGCATTCATGGTATCAACCTGAGGAAGAAATTCGATCAAAATGACGCCTTTTCGGTCCCAAAACACTGATTTTTTTGCCCGAAATTGTGATTTTAAAATCTTTGGCAGATGGGGAATTGGAGTGATGCTACTTTGACGACTGTTTTTTTCCCAAGCGTGTGATGAGTCACCCCACTATCATCTCCAGTCATAATAGAGCTTAGAAATCCTGAACTTTTTTTTCTGTAGGTGTTATTCCTTCCACGAGTAAAAAGCGGATCTTTCACGCAACTGGACACTACAACGTGAGTTTACGTACTACTAATATTCCTGCGATGCTCGGTCTGGTCAAGAGACCCCCCTCTACCACTCAGTGTTGCCAACCCTTAAAAAAAGAAAAAAAAGCTAGTGCCCGTTATGGTCACAGTACCTACACTTACTTTCTGAACATGGTATATTTATAAAATTATTTTTTAATGTGATACCGTGAAAGATTTCTTACTTCCCGGATGAGGTGAATCAACGGCATCCATTTCCAAATCATCAAATCTTTAATTAAATCAAATTAACTCCAACCAGAGTGGAAAATACTCTAAGTATCGCCCTGGTGTTGAACCACCATTCAGATTTGAAACGTTGCTTGAAATGGCTTTAGCCGTGTTTGGTGATCAGATCTGAATAGCCAGGTACTTCCCGACCTTCCTCTACCCTATCTCCTTCCCCTCCCCACTTCCTTCAGCCTCATAACATACCCCAATTGGGCATGCCCTAGTCCCACTGGCTCAAGACGGGAGCAGTGGGACTCTTGTGCGGTATCCATGTAAAAAAATGGAGTTTCCTCATCTGCGTCATCTTTGAGGATGCCGTCTGGAGGGACAGATACATGAATCCAGGCCTCCCGCTGCGGTGTAAGGCGACGAGTCACCGCCAAGACCTAGATAAAACTCAACTCATGAAACCGGGCACTCCTGCTAAGTCACCAAAAAAGTGAAAATTGGGATGACCCACGGCAGGGGTGTTGGTTATCAAATAACTGGTTCCTGGTAAGGAAACATGATGTGAGGTATGTAAGATGTTTTTGTTGTTTTGAGTAACGCACAACAGTCACAATTGCTCCCAAGCGTTCGGAGCCAGTGAGACTATGGCATCCCAATTTGGGTGTGTTGTGCGAATGAAGGTAGTAAAAAGAGAGAAGTGGGGAAATATCTAAACGGCTATTCAGATCTGGTCACCAAACACGGCTAAATCCATTTCAAGCAAACGGGTTTTCAGTATTGCCCTGGTGGTTTTCCAGCAGGGTGATATTGATAATACCTACCACTCAGATACCTGCCGCAAAGAATTAATATATAAAGAATTAATATAAAATCCTCAAATTCCCAAATTATACAGTCTACTGAAGATTCACAAGAAGACTCAACCAATCAGACCGGTAATGTCCAATTGCAATTCTCTTAGCTATAAATTAGCGTCAACTTTAAAAACTGTTATAATTGAATCAAATATTTTTTAACCTAAGTATACAATTAAGAATTCCCTATAATTAGTAGACCACTTAAAATGTTTGGAAATCCCCGATAATGCATTATTAGTATCTTTTGACGTCGTTAACCTGTTTCCAAGTGTCCCAGTTGAAGAAAGCAAAACAATTATAAATACAATAAATACACATATAAATTTGTTGTAGACCACTTTTATTTATGAACACTCTACCCGTTTCGGAAGCACCCTTCCTTCGTCAGGAGAATATTATAACTATTCTAAACTTATAATAACTATTCTAAACTTATAATATTCTCCTGACGAAGGAAGGGTGCTTCCGAAACCGGTAGAGTGTTCATAAATAAAAGTGGTCTACAACAAATTTATATGTGTATTTATTGTAAATTATGGCGAGCCACAAAGTTAATGCTTTTTACAAATATGCAATTATAAATAACTTACATAATTCCTCAAATTTACCTAATGACTTAGCCCAGGATTTACTTAAATGTCTTAATGTAGTTTTAAACCAAAATTACTTTCAATTTAATAATAACATTTTCAAACAAAAAGACGGTTTGGCAATGGGGTCAAGTACCAGTGGCTTGGTAGCTGATATATTTTTATACCATATAGAAAATAAAATCTTTAATAGTTCTGCCTTATTACTTAAATATGTGTATTTTTATAAACGTTACGTAGATGATATTTTTTGTATATGGACCGGTACCAAAAGACAATAAAATTCATAAAAACATTAAATTTACATTAGAAATAGGAATTAATTGTAGCATAAATTTCTTAGATTTAAACCAAACTGTAATTAAAAATAAGGTTGAATTTAATATTTTTCGAAAAGAAACATACGCTGATATAATTATACACAACTCATCTAACCATCCATTTTCACAAAAACTCTTAGCTTTCCATTATTTGATCAATCGATTAATTAATATCCCGCTATCCCCAAATAATTTCAAAGCTGAACTTAACACAATTAAAATAATTGCATCTAATAATGGTTATAATCCCAAATTAATAGACGACATATTGAACAAAAAATTTAAGAAAAAATTTCATTTGTCCTACATTTACCCATTGCTTAGTGATAATATTAAAAAACAATGAAGAAAAATATTGTTTGTAAATCATCAAACCTCCAATTTAATCGGGAAAAAAATCCCCAATACAATACAGCCAGCTTTTTATACCAATAATAAATTTTTAAAAATATTATATTTTAAATAACAAAGACAAAGACAAAAAAATGAAAAAATCCGGAGTTTACCAATTGAATTGTAATGATTGCAATCATTTTTACGTAGGTAAAACTTGCAGAAATTTTGAAACAAGGATTAAGGAACACTTGAGATGTCTAAATAGCAATAATTATTCGAAATTTGCTAACCATCTAATTGAATTTAACCATTCATTTGATATACATACTGATTTTAAAATTTTACACACTAACGTTAGTGGTTTTCAATTAGATATTTCAGAAATATTAGAAATTAGTAAAAATGTCAATAGAAATTTAAATATTATTAATAACCAAATTAATTTTGTGAATAAACCTATCTTAAACATATTTCCATTGTAATTTTGTCTATGATCTTCTAAGCAACCCCCTCCCCCCTGTCTATCTTCTAAGCTCCTCCTCTTTCCACCCTTCTTCCCCCCCTCCAACTACTTCCATTTCCTCCCACGCCTGTCTTTCTATGCTTGATAATTTAGTTTTTAGTACATATAATGTCCTGTTGAAGAGAACATCGTTCTCGAAACATGTCGACTTTTTAAATAAAGATTATTGTGGTAAAAACAAAGTGTTTTTAATTATTTAATTAATTAATATCTTTATTACAATTTTATGAATAAATTGTGAAATTTCACAAATTTACTTGCGCACACAAGAATTGTGCCCGCGACCTCCGGATTTGTAGCCAAGGATCGTAACCCACTCAACCACAGAGGAAAGAAATAGTGTTATGTATTTTTTTTTTTTTTTTTTTTTTTATTATGTATTTTATTTCGTAATAATATAAATAATTTTTAAAAAAGTTTGACATTCCTTGTCCAATTTTTGGTTCAACTATTCGAAATTTTTTGTGCGATACTATTTTGTGGGTGGTTCTATGGTATCCTATCTGAATAGCCAGATAATCTCCAAACTTCCTCTTTCCGATCTCCTTTTCGTTTGCACCCCCATCAGTTGCATAACAAGCCAACATTGTTGATATTACCTATAGTTCCATTGACTCTCCGCAGTTAGAGCCCCTGTGAACCGACCCAAAAAAAAACTTTCCAACTTGTCTCCGTCTTCTACGTCTAGAGTCGAGGAGATTACCGCTCAGGGGTCCTAGCATGGGCGATCGATAATGCCTCGATTACATTGAGCGAATTTACAAGCTACTAGCCGTCAAATTCACCATCTGCTAGTGAACTCGCTCAGTGTAATCATATTAGCTAACTAGCAGATTTTACACTGAAGGAATATACTAGCAGATAGTAAATTCGCCGGCTAGTAGCTTGTGAACTCGCTCAATGTAATCGAGGCTAAAGGATTGATTGGATAACTTTCGATGACTTCTCATCGTTCCCTGGCATGATTGCAGATCGCTAACGGATATGTAACACTTCACAATGACTGAATGCTCTTAATAGATTAATAGATATATTCGAAGTCAACTGTTGTGTAATGATGAAAAGTTACCGAAAGTTATCTTATCAACCGGGACTATGTATTTTATTATACAGCAGATTATGTAGAAATAACCTTGTGCCTCTTTTTTATAATATTAAAATATCATTGAAGTGAAAAAGTTCTTTAGCACAGTTGTGATTTGAAACTCCATGAAACAAAAAAGCGACACTAAAAAAGAGACAAACACATGCATCTACAGGATATAGCCGACGAGATAGTATAATATATCTCCTTTTTGTGCGGTGCGTCGTAGCCTACCGGTCTCCTATTTGCATTGTGCTTCGTAGCCTTACCACTTTTGTCTACTTTAGTTTTCTGAAGTTTTCACTTCTACCACATGAGAATTGCGGACTCTTTTTTTTGTAGTTTTGTTGTATATGTTTTTTATGTATTCTTTCTACTCACTCTATAATTACTTTATATTAGGGATTCCATATTATGGAAGCATACTCCAGTGAACTTCTGACCAATTAGCAAAACCAAATTTCTAGAGTCTTAGAACTTTTAAAAACTTAACATATTCTTAATAGGAAACCTAGCATTTTATAGAAATAGTGTGTTAGATGCTTATCAAAAATTAATTAGCTGTCAAAGTAAACACCTAAATATTTACATGTCGAAATAAATTGTGAAGTAATGCCTGATTTGTTTTGTATTGATATACAAAGGGTTATTTATCCTATCCATGCTGATTAAGCTAATCAAGCAGAAAATTTAGGTTTCGTTTTAGCCTCGTGTAAATTTCATACAATAGTTTCAAGTAAGTTATAAAAAAATAGGCAATCAGTCATCCGATACAATAAATTGCAATTTATTGGTTTTGCCGCATAACTATATGTTTTTTCAGGTTCTCCATAAACTAATATATTATGAAGAATGTAAGCGTAATGAGTAAGATTAAGAAAGGTAACCTCAGATGGTTTGGGTATGTAGAGCGAATGAACGAATACAGTAGTGTAAGAAGAATATATGACGCAAATGTGAATGGTAGAAGAAGCCGGGGACCAAGTGAATCAGATACTTGAGACAGGCCATGTCAAGAGTCAGAATATCAGAAGAGTATGGATGATAAGTTGTATGAATGTGAATGAAGCAAAGAGTGTATGCCAAGATCGAGTTGTTTGGCGGTCCGTCCTCTCTGTTTACCCCTGGGTGGAAATGGCGTGATGGTTAGTTAGTTAGTCAAATCGTAGTATTGCTAGATCGTAGATTTATGTGTTGGGAACCGTAACACTTACATTTTGGAAATTAGAAAATGGCTAATCATTTTTTATGTTCCACAAAAATGTAATGTATTACCTAGTCGTTACGTGCAAAAATGCAAGGAAAGCATCTTAAGCAATTTCAAAAAATTTTGTGCTACAACTAGCTAAGTCTAGTTGCAATTGAAACATGGAAAAACATTTAGCCCTATAGATACCTAATTATAGAAATAAAGGATACATTCCCAGATGAGAAAATAGAGTTATGCTTTTAGTATGTAACTCAAAAATACTGATTTAGGAGTTACCTAGTTACCCCAACATATATGTACACTCATTTATTAAAATTAATTAAAAGTATTAACGTGAGAAATTTTTGGGTTCTTATGCCGCGTTGCGCTTCATCCTTCTTCAGGCACAGTGTTACAGTTTCCATCATCAGAGGAGGTGTTTAAATTGCGGCGAAGTGTGTATTTCATATGTAAGTCATTATGTGTTGTGCGCCCACTTAGCGCCAACATTTCAGTACGATAATTAATAAGTGAAATAAATGTGGTTTTCGGCATTGGCATTTGTTTCAGCAATTTTTTGATTTGTCCGGATGGCCGAGTTTGCTCGCTTTCATGAATTGTGAGATCTTTTTGGAGACGATTCGTTCTGTCCGGCCAATAAACTGCCCGTCTCAAGAAGAAACTTGGTTTTTTCAGGCCTCAGAAGGTCTTGAAATTATGGCATTGTTTCAAAGACAACCTTGATCCTTCCTTTCCTGGCAATTCTGACAGTAATAATTCGAATATTGTATATTAATAAACTACAGTCTTTTGACTCTTACAAAATCGTATCTGAGCTTATTATAATGCTAACTAATACATATATTAGAGTGAAACCGGTTGAGGGCGACCTAACCTGGACCTTTCCAACTGGACTCTCTCCACCCATCGCCTTGCACCGCGTGGGAGGGATAGATTCACAAATCCGTCACTCCTAAGCACATTGAATACCAGATTCCTAACCACCCATCATACACTTTCCCTTTCTCCCTTTTCATAAAAAATATCCTAAACAGCATTCCCAAAGATGTAACAGGCCGTGAGGGATTTTTTCCTCAGGGATTCCTGTGTGGAGCTAATGAAAAAAGACAATAAGAGCTACATAAGTATATTTAACCCAATCAAAGACAGAACTGACACTAATGCTGTTCGAAACGTTGAATAAAGATGAAGGAAGTGTAACAATGCATAACAACCGGAAATTAATCGCGATAATCATTTAGTTTTTACAATTTGGAGGAATTAATCTTCTCAAGTCGGTTCCTCATTGCTGAGGATCGTGACCCCTACTCCAATTTTCATGGTGGACAATGCTCCTTCACTCCTCACTGGCGGAGAGCATGGAGAGCTGCAGATACCGACGTACCAGACGCCAGTGATTCTTAGTCACTCCAGCACATTGATGACCTTCCTCCACTTCTCCTGCCAAACACTGCGGCCAGTGACTACGAGTTTCTCCAAGTTGGACTTCTCAGTTTGACGAGCAACGTACCCAAAATATCTTAAGATACGTTGTAGGCAGATAGTTGAAAGTATTGTGGAAGCCTAGCTCTTCCAGGATGGACACATTTGTGCATTTGATCGTCCATGGAATCCTGAGCACTTTTCTCCAGAACCACATAGGAGGAATAAGGAAAATTAAAAGGTTTAATTAAAAAATTAAAAGTTTTAATTAAAAAAAACTTTATTTTCAGTTTGGATAACGTCCACACAACCTTCTCCTTACTTTATTTTAGTATCCTAGATATTTATAGGTTTCATAAGTTAAAAAAGTCTATTTACATTTTGGATGATACATTTTTACAGAGACCTACAATAGTAATTTCACTTTAATATATAAATCAAAAAACATCAACAAAAATACTAAAAGATAATAAATTATACAAATTTTACAAAAGATTAATTTATTTTGGTTGGGGTAAATGCATTTATATTTAAAAACCGTACCTACTGATTATCAAAATAATATTATAAAAATAAAGTATGTATACGAATGTTTTTACAGGTTGCACAATAGTTGACCCAAACAACACAACAGCATTGCCTAAATGTAGTTCTTTCAAACGTCACTTAGAAACAGCCTTTTTTATCTTGATTTGAGATTTTCACGGCCAAAAATATTATCGTGATAAATTTTTGAGTAATTATGCCATGTTGCGATAACCCCTTCTTTAGCCAACGTTTCGGACAGCATAACAGTGTCCTTCATCAGGGCAGATAAGTAATTCAGTTGATTACAGATCTCTTCTTGTATTGTACACTATAATGCTTTCCGCAACGTTGGCTTAAGAAGGAGGTAGTGCAACGCGACATAATAACCGAAAAATGAATCACGTTAAGCCTTTTTTTATTTTTTACGCCTGCTTATTGTTTTTAGCAAGAAGGGGACAACAAACGTGTAGGTACGTTCGAAATCGTAATATTCTAAGAGCTTTCGAATGTGTTAATTTTATTATTTCTACTAAATGAAATTTTGTTTCAATTTCAAATAATATTTATTCACTTCCGTTGATGATGTCAACACAAACGTAGCTCAGAGACAGACGTTTATCTTGTTTACGCCTGCTTGTTGTTTTTAGCAAGAAAGAGACAGCAGGTGTATACGTTCAGAAACGTAATATTAAAATGATTTGTTATATTATATCTGCTAAAAAGATCTTTATTTCAATGTGAAATAACGTTGTTAGAATTACGCTATGCATCTGTTTAAGTTAGTGTCGGGTTTCAACTCTGATTGCGATACCTCATCATTAACATAGTAGATTTTGAAAAAAATATTAATAACGGAATAAAATTAATATGTAACTGATTGAAAAGCCTTTTATTGTTCAGATAAGGTAAAAAAAAAAAAAACATTACACAAACAAATAAAAAAATGGGGTCATTTATTGGAAGATTATCTAAGTGTGTACTTCATTAATATTTATATAAGTACATTTTGAAATGAAGTTGGTAAGGCTTCTATGTATTAATTCTAACAGTATTAGAAATATGGTACAAAAGTGGACTGTAAAACTGACATGTGAATTATGTCTATTATGTGCGTAATGTAATAATTCTCTATAATAATTATAATTATGTGAAGTGAATTTAAACATATTTCGATTAACTGTTTTAGAAAAATTAAGGGTCGGTTGTATCCTAGTTAAGGAACACAAAATAGTAGTTATTTAAAGGAACGTCAGATTTGACATCTTCCAAATTGGCGATCAGCGTCATTTTGAACATTTTGGCATTTGCGCTGTTTGTGAATAGCGATTTGTTCGATTTTATGTTTGATTGTTCGAACAAATGTTGATTAACCCATTAATATCCTTATATGTCAAAATAATGGCGCTGATTGCCGATTTGTGACGATGCCAAAGACCTGGCCGTCAATCAATAAAAATTTGAAACCACGGATTTCCAACCGTTAACATTGAAGGTTTTTGATATTATAATGAATTCAAAAACGATATGTTGACTAGTAAACGATCATAGAGTTTTAACAACCTTTTTAATAAAGTTAATACCCAGAATCAAAGAACTGGTCCTAAATGTGTTAGGCATATCTATATCGGAGATTTAAAAAAAAACAATTCTCGAAAAGTAGTGGATAGAAATAACAATGTGAGAATTTCGTTTCAATTGGTAGATATATTGATTATTTTCCCATTTTGGTCAGCCTAAGCGTTTTGCTATATTTGGTGACTTAGCAAGGGTGCCCGGGTTTATGGGGTGAGGATGGTTTAGGTCTTGGTAGCGGATGCGTGTGCCCACTTAGCCGGATTGGAAGGGACAGTTTCATACGTCCGTCACTCCTGGATACACTGACGTTCAGATTCTTATCCACCCCTCAAATCTTTTTCCTTCTCCGATCTTCCTCACGTTGCTTTCTTTAAAAAAACTCTCAACTGAAATCATTTTCCTCAGTAGAACTATTGTAAATATAAAAAATGATATTGTTAAAAAGGAATTAATTTGAATGATTAATTCGATTTCAGAAACAAATTACCATTTAATCACACAACACATTTATAATTTTTATCTGCATCTAAAGTAAATCAAAGGTTAATTAAAATGGTATTAACTAATCATCAGGTTTGATACAATCATACATTTAAAAGCTTTCATGATTATCACTACACAATCGTACCGATAAAAATGGTATCTGTGAAAAAATATTTTAAGTGATAAAAATGAAAATTGTGCAAATTTTTTAAAAAATAGCTACTTGATTCACCCTTTTGATGAAGGGTGGATCAAGTACCCAATAAAAAAACAATTAAATTTGTTTGCATGAATTGACGTTATTTTTAGATTACATAAATAAAGTTTACATAGGCACTATACAAAGTCATATAAAAAACTTTTTACAATATTGGTATTTTACAAGAATAATTACTAAAAATTACATTAAAATTACTCCTTTAAATGATTAAATCGAAGGTGTTATAAATGTACATATTGTTTCACATTTAATGTAAAAAACAATTTTTAAAAACAACATTAAATCAGGCCCGTATAAACAATTAAAAAATTGTGATTTTTGAGAATCTACCTAAATCTCTAACAAAAGGTTTTTTCTAAGCCAAATGTGAAAATTAATTTAACAAAATTTTCATATGGTAGCTTTCGCGTTTTAGTTTTGAATTTCAATTTCTATTATAATCTATAATTACTCAGCTTACAGCTTCTTCGAATATTATTTGATCTATTTATTATTTTGCCTACGCTATTAATTAAATTAAAGTTTTAATGAAACATTTTCACAGCACTTCAAAATATAATAATTATAGTACAAGATTTTAATATTTACACGAAGATTGACGCTCGAAGTGAAGATTGCGAATTAGAAGAATTTACACCGAAACCATCAGACCTTCTGAAATTCGTCACCAAACAGAAATGTGTATAGTTAAATGTACAAATAAATGGCTGTTAGATACAAAAAAACTCTAAAATCACGCAGATTGATAGTACTTGTTTAATGAAGATCTATATTATGGTCACTTCTTACAATGCAATGAAGTGATTCTGTATTGTGCGTACTGTGCTACGCTACGCTGCTCCTTATGCAACCCTCTAATTTCGCAAATTTTCACAAAATCACACTAGATTTAATAACGTTTTTGCATCACTTGAATTAAGAGAAGTTCATGTCTCTTCTTGCTCTAGAGCTGGCTCTTGTGCCGCCAGTGGTATTGCTATATCCTGAGTCAGATCCTAGAGAGTCCCTGCTGCAGGCTGTCGGGGGGCAGGGGCCATAAGGTGCGCATGGGACACAAGGAGCATCGCAAGGCACCCTGCGATGGGGGGCGCAATTGTCCCAGGCTTGCGCTCTTGGTGCTCCCACAGTCCCTACGGTAGGGTAAAGCCGTAATAACGCGTCAAGTAGTAAACCTTCGTGGAATTCAGCCGCTCTGTTATGCGGGCGTTGTTGCGGTTTTCTCTGGTGGGGGAGGGAGGTTGGAGGTCTGCCCCTGGGCCTCCTGGAGACTTCACGGTGTATGGTGGAGATGCAGGGGGCCGGGGGCAGTTCCCCCGCTAGGCTGAGCTCGTCTCCTGCGAAGTCCCCGTCGCTGTCGTTGGGGTCCCCGCGGCGGCGATGCAGCTCTTCGTACACGGGCTCGTGCTCGCGGGGCCGGTAGGGCTCCGGGCCGGGCGAGGAGCGCAGAAAGACCGGAGGGCTGCGCGACACGGGGTAGCCGCTGGGAAAGTGCGTGCCGAGCTTAACGTCCAGCATCTGGAACAAACAAAATACAACATTTAATACCGGTGAACTAAATTAAAAATCATAATTTTATTTTTTAAAACTACACACAGTAGCCCCCGAGGAAAATAATTACCCTCAGGGTCTATGTACTCTTTGGAAATACTGTGAGGTGAGTTTTTTGAGGAAATGAAGGAGTGAACATGAACTCAAAAACCAGTGTTAGAAACGACCCATTCTCATGTGAAAAACGTCGTAGGTATAAGAAAGAGTGAACATGAGTCTCGAAGACGGAGGAAACACAAAGACCGGCAAATCGTTTCATTGGATTTTTTAGTTTTTTTTTACATGAGATCCACATAGGAGACCCTGAGGAAAATAATTTCCCTCCGGGGATGCTGTGGGGAGGGTTTTTTTAAGGAAAGGAAGGAGAGGAGAGCTTTTGGAAGGAAAAGGGTTTAAGGGGTGGGTAGGAATTTGGGGTTCAGTGTGTCCCAGTCATTCGCCTCCAAGACCTAGACAAACCTCACCCCATGAACCCGGGCACCCCTGCTAAATCACCAAACGTAGCGAACCACTTGGGGTGACCTATGGCAGAGGTGTTGGTTATCCAATAAAGGTTCCCGGGGCGGCGGTACCCATTTCCGCTTCCCAAATTGAATTGATGAACTCAAAAGGAGTGGTAGAAACGACCCGTTCTCATGTGAAAAGTGTAATGTAGGAAAAGCGCAGTTCTATAACTTGATCAAAGTAAAATACTTTTTTTCGAGAGTAAAACGTATTAGTTTTCAGGTTAAAAAAAATAGAATTGTTGGTTTGGAAAAAATCTTTTCTGACAGTTCTAGGATACTAGGAGACTAGGATAACGGATCTATCAGCGATATGCATTTAGGCAACTACTGATATGCATTTAGGCAACTACTGATATTGTACAGATAAGAAATTAGGAGGTGAAAAGTCTGGATCGAATTAGTCACCTCGGGGATCTTTGTTAGAAGCGTAATTCTGTTGAATAATAGTTGAGTCATGGCAGGCACAGGTAGTACGTAGCCATCCATTTGCTCACGTAATGAAATTCCTCATATACAAGATAAGGGAGATTAAATTTTGTTTGCTCGTTGAAAGATAACTTCAGCGGCCTAGTTATAAGTTTCGAAATAACAATGGGCGGAAATCTAATAAGCGCAATGGTATTTTTAATATTATTTGGTATAAGATTAAAAAAATTACGAACAGAAGATAAAAGTGCTCAAATGAACAGGAATAAGCTAGAAGAAGCAAGAAGTAACAAGAATAGGCTTGAATTTGTTAACACGTAAGAAGGAGCATGTAAAATGATGTATAAAATGAGCAAGAGGAAGTAAGAAACAGCAAAAAGAAGTTGTTATATAAAAAGAATACTTGACTTTCGTCAAATGATATCATGGTCTCTTTTAACAAACATTCATGTTCTGTGCGTTTACAAGAAGATCTTGACCGACTGACGGATTACTGTCTCAGAAATAAGCTTTTTATCAATATTTCCAAATGTTGCAAAGTCACATTCACACGTAACCATATAAAAATACTGTATGAATACACCATTTCTGGATCGCTGTTAACAAATAAAGATTATATACGTGACCTCGGGGTTATTTTGGACTCTAAACTTACCTTTGATAAACACATTGATAATATTGTCACCAAAGCAACAAAGAGTCTAGGCTTTGTACTGAGAACATGCAATTTTTTCAAAAACACTAAGACTTATCTGATTCTGTACAATTCACATGTTCGTCCTCACCTGGAATACTGTTCACAGGTTTGGAACCCGCGCTATATTGTTTATGTTAACAGGTTAGAAAGAGTTCAGGAGCGATTTCTTAAATTCCTAAATTTTAAATCATTCAACATGTACAATTCTTACGACGAAATCGAGAAACATTTTCGAATCTCGAAACTGCTCAATAGGAGGCCTGTCGCTGATCAGATGCTCCTGTACAAAATTATTAACTCAAAAGTTGACTGCCCGGAGCTGCTAAATAAAATAAATTTCCTCACGCCGACTCGATACAGCAGACAAAATATCCTTTTCTACATTGATAGATGCAACACTAATTCCAACCAAAATGAATTTATACAAAGGACATGTAAATACTATAATAATAAACTTGCACATATAGACTATAGACACACTTGCTGACATATTCACTGCTAGTTACTGTCGTTACAGAGTTTCTTTGTATTACATTCTATGTAGGTGCGAATAACACATATTCGTGACTAAATTTATTGTACCTAATATTTTTATATTACTTGCGTGGCAACTTTCCCTTATCCCTCTCCTCCCCTTACCCGTCCCAACCCAAATACCTATTTCGCAGTCTATTTAAGTATTGTTTTAATTATGTTATTATTGTGTATAACATGTTTATCACTTGTTGAATTAACATCTGTATTATTATTATTTTTTAAATTGCTGCTTAGTTCTGTTTTTATTTTTTCTGTTTTTCTTAAATTTTCTAGTTTACATTCAGTTACTTTTATGTTTCTAAATACCTATCTGTGAACATTAATAATTGGTCTGTTTTTTGCCATCCTCTTATGTATATTTTATTACTATGACTGTTTATGTTCCTTAAATAAATAAATAAATAAATAAATAAATTCATAATAAGGTCATTGGGAACAAGTTTCACATTTTTTTCAATTTGGGAGGCGGGTATGGGTACCGCCGCCCCGGGAACCATTTATTGGATAACCAACACCTCTTTCATAGGTCACCCCAAGTGGTTCGCTACGCTTGGTGATTTAGCAAGGGTGCCAGGGTTTCAGCAAGACCCTCAGCAGGATTTGGACCGCAGTGGAAGGGATGAATTCATTCGTCCGTCACTTGTGCACACACCCCAGATTCAAACCCACTCCTCATACCTTTCTTCTCAGATCTTCCTCTCCTTCCTTTCCCTAAAAAGACCCTCCACACAGCATCCCCAAAGATGGTATAGGCCCTGAAGGGAATTATTTTCCTTAGTGCCTTCTGTATGGAGCTAATGTAAAAAAAAAACAATTTAATTGGGGGCATAATAAGTGGCATAAAATTTACCTCTAATTGTGAGTCGGGAGGTCTATGTGAGAGGTCTGCGAGGTCCGCGAGGTCTTCGTAAAGGGCCGCAGGGGCGGGAGGTGGTACTCCTCTCGCGGCGCTCTTGCAAGGGAACAGGTTCGCCACCTTCCGTTTATGTCTGGAAAAAAAGAAAAAAACATTAATACAAATTCCATTTTTAGACGAACAAATATAACAAAGAATTTGGACTTGGTTGGTCTATGATTGGAACCCTTTCGAAATGAATGTGGAAGTACTTCAAGCAAAGTGCTTCCCCTGAAAAATTGTGGCAAACTGAGAACTCCATATTATGATAGCGTTGAAACTTATTTTTCTGTTACATGTCATTCATTGAAAATGTTCAGTTATTTATTAAATTGGGTGCTTTAGCACTCTCGCGTAAAAAAACGAGCAGTTCACATGCGGTAAAAGTGAAACCTTCAGAAAACTAAAGTAAACAAGAGTGAGTAGACTACTAAGCACCTTTTTTTATCAATGTGGAGGATGATTTTTTCCATATTTTTGTCATCAAATTCCAGTGCAACTTTTCCCATTCATTTGGTCATCTTATTAGTATTTGTGTTTTCTTCTTCGGAGTCGCTAAATGTCGCTTTTTGTGTGTTTTATTTGACTGTTAGTTTTGGAGTGGTTTGAAAATTGGATATTTATTTTACAAATATAATTTTTTTTATTGATTTCGTAGGATTCGATCTTTGGTCCGCTGAATGTCTGGCCGCTAAGGTTCTTCAGGCGCTTTATACAACTAGACCAGTGGTTCCCAACCTTTTTTGTCCAGGGACCACTATTACATTTATTTATTCTCACAGGGACCATAAGGTACAATAATGGTAAACTGTTAAGGGGAATGTATGCGCGGCCCATTTCTGCCCGTTTCATACAAATCTTAGATTTGGATTTGAGATCGAAATACCCTACCAAACTGAAAAATTATTTTTGTAATAAATTGGTTTATTAAATATCTAGTAAGGATGTGAGCTACTTTATTCATTTTTGCTTTAAAATATAAGATATATTCCATTAAAGATTTTAGCGTTTCATGATTTTAGTTTAATTATCGTCGATCACGTTTAATTCAATGCGCTGTTTTTGGACTTCTTCAGTTACCTCTCCATCATTAATAACAAAAGGGTTAAGAATTAGCTTTTGGATAGCTTTCGATTCGGTTTTTGTAGTAAATGAATAAATGTTTCGTGGACCAACTGTGGTCCACGGACCACCGGTTGGGAACCACTGCACTAGACCAAAGGGGACCTGCGTGGAACTTGGTACTGCTATCTCATTCTCTCGCAGGCTAAATCCTATAGATGTATGTGTTTACGTTATATTTCAATATCTTTGGTGTTTACCATTTTCAGTGTCGCTATTTTGCGTTTCATCGAGTTTCAAATCACAACGGTGCTAAAGAAGTTTTCACATAAAAAAATTATTTGCGTTCCATAATATAAGACATGGAGATGATATGACGGAGCTATCAATGGTGTTTATGTCAAATTGTCCTCATAGTTTCTAACAAAAACATATTTGAATTCAGAGTATGAACCGCAGGCAAAATCAGTGATCAGGTCGCATTTCTACGGAGGCGTCTACTAATATCTACAGGTATTCCAAAAACTGAACAAATCGGACGAATATCTATGGGAACCAAAGTGAGGACGAATATCTACAGCTCAAACTGTTGTATAATATCTATGAGAACCAAAGTGAGGACGAATATCTACAGCTCCAAACTGCTGACTAATATCTATGAGAACCAAAGTGAGGACGAATATCTACAGCTCAAACTGCTGTATAATATCTATGAGAACCAAAGTGAGGACGAATATCTACAGCTCAAACTGTTGACTAATATCTATGGAACAGGTGATGTCGACGAATATCTACAGCACTGGCAGAGGTTGGATTTGCAATTATGTATAGCATATTGGCATAACGTAATATTGCGTATGCAGTTTAAAAAATTTAATTTATGTTAGGTTAGGTTAGGTTATATATGACGAAATATTACGTTATGCCAATATGCTATACATAATCGACACTTCGACCGGTCAGTGGTTGAGTGGGCATAGCGCTTGGGTCCCACCCGAGCGTCGCATGTTCGATTCCTCTGCTGGCTAAGTCCTCCATCACAACACAAGCGACATTTTCGGCTAGTAAGAGATAGTTGGTGGTAGTAGGAGATTTTCAAACATTGTTGGGTTATTCGTAACCCGGGAATGTTTGTCTTTCTTTTAAAATTAAACAAGAAACAAGAATAATTTCAAATCCAACCTCTGCCAGTGCTGTAGATTTTCGTCGAAATCACCTGTTCCATAGATATTAGTCAGCAGATTGAGCTGTAGATATTTTCATATTCATTTTTTTTATTTTTATTTTTATTTTTTTTTTTATTTATTCGTCCTCACTTTGGTTCTCATAGATATTAGTCAGCAGTTTGAGCTGTAGATATTCGTTCGACATACAGGCTGTAGATATTAGTATCTGGAGTCATTTCTACTGCAAAAAAATGTCTATTTTTGATCGCCAGTATATACATAAACAGTAGCTACCTAAATAAGAATGCCAACGTATTGAGAACACTTTAACGTCAATGTCAACAATACTGATATGGGAATGTTCTAGAACAGGGGTCTCCAAACTACGGCCCGCGGGCCAAGTCCGGCCCGCCAGTGTCATCAATCCGGCCCGCGACAGCTAATAACCAGTGTCATCAATCAGGCCCGCGACATCTAATGGCTTATTGTTGTTGTGATAAGTTAGATAAAAAACACAAAATGATAGTAACTCGGTTTTTTTTACTTGCTAGGTAAAGCATAATGACAAATATAGTATCGAACCAATGAGATTATTCGAGAAAAAGTTCTACTAGCGCTATCAGTTAGCGATGGATAGAGGGTTACCTGTTTCCGCATGTAACCACCAGATTTCGTGTTGTAGTCATGAAAATACAAAACAATACAATAGTAAGCGAATTTAGCAAGCGTATATTTTCTTTTTATATTAATTCCACACAAGGGGCCATGGGGAAATTATTTTCCCTCAGGGCCTATGTTATCTTAGGGGATGTTGTGTGGAGGGTCTTTTTAAGGAAGAGAAGGATAGGAAGTTCTAGGAAGGAAAATATATGAGGGGTAGGTAAGAATCTGGGGGTTAGTGTGTCCAGGAGTATGAATCCGTACGAATCTGTCCCTCCAACTGCGGTGCAAGGCGATGGGTCGAGATAAAATAATAAATATAAAATCGGCTGGAAAGGTCAAAACGCCTCCCTCACCCAGTCTCTATCGATCCGGCCCGCCACGCAGCAGTCGTGCAGACACATCCGCCGTCAAGACCTGGACAAACCTCACCCCATGAACCATGAATGATAATGACAGGAAAATTAAAACGGTTTTGGCCCTAGGAACTTACTGGAGTAAAGAGTATGGCCCTAAGGCTGAAAAGTTTGGAGACCACTGTTCTAGAATATAAGGACATAATTCTGTATAACATCCATTCAAGTAAAAACCACTTATAATTTGTTGTTATTCCAGGGATCCCTTTATCAATGTACTAAGATTTCAACTTTATTTCAAGTATGTATCTACCCGCAAATCAATAAACCTAACAGCTAAATAATTATTGAAGTAAAACTTCTTTACGCACGCTCGACACTTGCGGGTAAATAGATGAATACGTTATGAAAAGTTACGAAAAAATATGATACGTTACGAAAAAATGTGATACGCTAATCAATATGAAACGTTATCAATGTGAAACGCTAATCAATGATATGAGTTGAGTTGAGTTGAGTTGAGAGCTGAGAGCTGAGAGCTGAGAGCTGGAAGTTGAGAGTTGAGTTAAGTTGATGGGGATGTTGAGGGGATGGAGATATTTTTATTCCTGTTATTGTTATATTGTTAATGGACGGCATAAATTAGTGATGTTTTACCTCAGTCGTGTGGTCTAAAGCACACTCGTTTTTTTTAAATTATTCATAGACTCCCCGCTCTTGTCTACTTTAGTTTTTTGATGGTTTCACTTCTACCGCGTGTGAATTCCGATATTTTTTTTGTATGAATATCGCACAAGATTCCCGACTGCTCCAGTGAGACTATGGCTATATTTGGCATGGATATGTTGTGAGGCTGAAGGTAGTGGGGAGGGGAAGGAGATTGGAAAGAAGAAGGTTGGGACGTATTTGGCTATTCAGATCTGATCACCAAACACGTCTAAAGCCTAAAGCCATTTTAAGCAACGTGTCAATTCTGAATGGTTGTCTTACACTAGGGCGATATTAAGAGTATCTTCTACTTTGGAACATGCCGCAAATATACCTTATATTATTTTTAAATAAATTGATTGAGAAATAACACAAATCAATCAAATAAAACGGGATTTAAACCCTCGACCTTCTGATTATTAGTCAAGAGCTTTACCCCTAGATCATGGAGACCGTCAATCTGTTTCATATTGTGGGGAATCCTTTAAATTATATTTATTGTTTTTGTGTTTAGTTCGTAGAACTCCATTTAATTTTTGTAAATTAAATTTAAATAAAATTTAATAAAGTTACGTATTATTAGGTTCTATAAGTATTTTAGTTTTTATTATTGTGACAGCTGTATCGGCTTACAAGGCTATTTTAAAACTGTGGCTGACCGACTTTGAGACGACGTATTTATAAGATTCTAAATTTCAATTTTTGAAGGTGTCGAAGTTGATTTATTACAGGTTAAACCAATTTGCTGAGAAAATAATTGAGACAAGTGTCGAAACAGAATGTGTCGAGACAAGTGTCGAAACAGAATATAAACAGCTGAATTTAATAATAAAACTATTAAATTTAATTTAATTTATAGAAATGAGTCGGTCGAACGCAACCAATTAGGTACTTTATGTATTCAGATAGTAATCACGAGATTACAATACAATCGTTCCATAATATCGACATGTAATTAAATATATGATACTGAAATGCAATGAACCTATATGACTATTTACGAGTAGAAGTTATTTCCACAAACAGGTGCTTACCCTAGAAGCCTAGTTTCGAATGTTTGCTCTCAGATAAAATATTATACGAGCAGAGGACAGAAGAAATCTATTGATTGCATTCGAGTGCTTGTTGACTGAGAGCAAACACTAGGTACAGCTTGAAGGATAATTGTATATTTATATGTTGTGTTATTTTTTAGTTTAAGAGTTTTATTTTTACTTTATAGCTATTTAACGAACTTGAAATGGGTTCCATAATAAAATAAAATATTGAAGAAAAAAGAAATAAACCCAACCTTAACTATTATTCTTTTAACCTAAACTAACAAATATATTCTGTTTTGTCACTGCTCTGTTTAATTCGGTTACCTATAACGTGATATAATAAACAGAGATCAAACAAAAATTATAATATTATTTTTTTGGAAACGAGGAACGCTGCAACTTTGCTCGCTACTCGCTAGCGTGTACGGCGGATGGCAAGATGGTGACCCTCGAACAGCTGATTTCGTAACTGTCAGACTACTGCTTGATCTGAATTATTCGTTGTTCGAGTATAATCTGTTAAGTAACCGGCAAACAGTTACTAGCGGTGAGCTAACTGCGAACATCTTAGTTTTCTACCGACAAATATACCGAAATATCGACAGGAGTAGTTCGTGCGGCAGTCACTATTTTAGCTCAGCTTTTCGCAAGCCAGTTGCCACGGAGTGAGTGGAACCTTTTATGTGTCATCATCACAATCGCACTCGCCGATGTGCCCGCTTTTAAGCTTACCGGCTAGTAGCTTGTAAACTCGCTCAATGTTATCGAGGCTTAAGGCTCATGATGGGTATGGCTTTTCCCACAGAAAATGTTTTAGAAATTCCAGAAAGAAAACGCTGTGCAAATTTCACGACGCAAGTGCTAATCTTTCGCGATATCTCATTTTTATAGTTAACGAGGTACATTTTGCTTGAACGAATATGGGTTTCTTTTTATGTTCAACATTACAGGGCCTAATGAGTGTTGGACACATAAGAAGCCGTGAAAGTGGGCCCCGAGGTGTCGTAAGGTGACAGGGTCCCTAAATGGAAGCGATTTAGTGTGAACAGATTGCATGTTACACGTCAATTTATCTCAGAACAAAATATTGATTTCTCTTTTGAAACACGTTTAGAATGGTTTTGTTTTAGTTTAGTTTTCAAAAGTCACTTGAAAGGATGTCTGCACGAACACGTCCTACGCTGTATCATGTTGTTATATGCGGAGAAGCTATATTTTAAGAAAATGTGTATATTTATTTATACAAGAGCGAAAATTTCTATGTTTTAGTGTGCCTTACATCACCACGAATATAAGTAATAGACATTAAATTGCTTGGTAAACGGAATAAAAAAACAGACGATTTTAGTGTAAAACTGATTTTTATTTATTTTGTGAATAAATTTATAAAAAATAAAAAATGTGATAAAGGGAAACTGTAATAGATAATCTTATTAATAAAACAGCGTGGGTGTCCATCATCAGGGCAGATGTGGCGTTGATAATGGAAACGGAGTTGACTAAAGGAAGAGGTAGCGCAACACGCCATGTCCAAAAAATAAATAACGAAAACGTTCATACATTTCTTATGAAAAATATTGTTTTTAGTAGTTTGCTTTTATTTTTTTTATAAAGTTATTAACAATTTTATGGTATTTCTACTCAAGCGAAATGATAGGAAAAACTTAAATTTATTCAAAGCATATTTTTGGTAATCATAATATAAACTGATTCGTAGTAAAGATTTATCTAAAACAGTGATTCCATAAAAAAGCTTCACACACAAAAAGTTTTAATTCTGTAACTGGAGGGATGGCTTCATACGTCCATCACTCCTGGACGTACTGACCCCCAGATTCCTACCCACCCCTCATGCCTATTTTCTTCCCAGAATTTTATATCCTTCCTTTCCTTAAACCCAAAATCACCTAAGATGAGACAGGCTTTTCCTCTTAAAAGCCTGTCTCATCTTAGGTGATTTTGTATAACCAGAGAAATCCAGAAATACGTCATTTTTAAATCAGATTTTAGACAAGATTTTAGACAAAAATCAGATTTCCACAAAAAAATATAAATTGATTTCGAAAGATTGTTCTTTTATCTAGTAAACGTTTGTTTTAAATTTTGAGAAAAAATGTTTATTTTTAGTATAATAAGGTTATACCATAGGTCGTTGGCAGATTTGTTAATTTTTCAAAATAGATTTTGTATTATACAACACCCATTTCAAATCGTATGATCATGCAGTAAAACAAATCAATACAATATCTGGGAAACGTATGTTACATAATTTTAATTTAAGTTTAAATAAAATCTTTAAAAAATATATAGGTACGTATATGTGTTTCTTCACTAAAATTGGTCCGTTCGTGTATTTATTTGCGCACTTACACATTAATATATTTCAAATTTTTTAACATTCTTATTTTGCTTAGACATTATTGAAAAATGATAAATACTTATGATCAAAAAATAATTACAAAAATTAATTATAATAGTTTTGTCACCACGCCCTTCAGCATTTTTGGATGTAGGTATAAATTAAAGCAAATTTGGAATGAAATAAAATCGATATTGGGTTATAATTTTTAAAAAGCTGGTACGGAGAATAATTAAACTTTCTCATTGGAACCGCCCTGTATGATCGTAAGAATATCTTTTGATGAAATATGGATTTTCGGCCGCTGGCTGGTTGAACGCCTTAAAGAGAAATTATTTTCGTCGGGGCCTTCTGTGTGGAACTAAAAAAATGCTATGGAACGATGAGAAGTTACCGAAAGTTATCGATTGCCCATGCTTAGGACCCCTGATGTAATTTGGCCCAGAGCGTGTGTGAGTGTTATATACTTCTACACTATCATTACACCATGACAACTTATGTATGTATATTGTAATGGGAACTACATATGTATTTTTCGTTCGTGTAAGACCACGCTGTGCAATGAATAAAACGTTCGTTTTTCAAACAATAGGTGTCGTTCGACAATACAATGCGACCAACACTAGCATGACCCATTCATTACCCGAAATTACACGTTCACAGTGAGTGATTCCCCTTTAATTATGCGGCATTGATCCAACATCTGCAGTCTCCATTATTCAGACACGCCAACAACTTAGCCTGCCATTGGTCGGCTCTGATCCAATGGCGTCGGAGTGAATGCTGGGCGTTTGGAAGTGGAACGCCTTGTCAATTATGGCAAAGTTTAACGAGTGTGGAATAATAATGGTTTCTTCCGGCACAGATCACAGACGGATGGTAACAATGGTAAGTCAGGTATGTAGGTACTCATACGCATACGTCATACATATATAGGTATGTCTGGTAATGTTATATTATCGTGAAAACAAGCTTGTGGGTCCGAGTGGTTAAGGTTTTAGGCTTGAATGCAATGAGCCTAACAATACCGATGATAAGTGTGCAGTGCAGTATTGTAACGATCCGGAGGTCGAGGATTCAAATCCCGGCATGCGCAAAAAAATTTTATTTTATTAATTTGCATTTTCATTATTTAAAACACTATAACGTACATCTGCGGCAAGTTTCAGAGTGGAAGATACTGTCAGTATCGCCCTGGGGTAAGACCAACATTCAGAATTGAAACATTGCTTGAAATGGCTTTAGCCGTCTTTGGTGACTAGATCTGAATAGCCAGGTGCCTCCCCATCTTAATTTTCCCATCTCCTCCCCCTCCCCACTAACTTCAGCCTCACAATTTACCCCAATTGGGTATGCCACAGTTTCACTGGCTCCAGGCGGTCAGGAGCAGTTGTGACTTTTGTGCGGTATCCACATTTAAAAAATAGCTAACACAAATTTTAAGAAATAACCTTCAGAAATACTGAACCAAGAAACGCGTACCTAGGAGTATAGAATATATCGAGAAAATCTCCTATTCTTATCCTATATTCCCCTGCTTAGTAGTTGGCATTAGTAAAAATTCACCCCCCCCATCTCTTACCAATTTCAGAATACGAAACTTATTTGGCTTAACCTGATTTAAAACAACCTGTGAACAACATATGTTTTTAAGTTTCTCTTATTTATTTTTTGTAATTAACACGCTTATTTTCTCTGAAATTATAAGACTTGTAAGTAGGTAATTAATTACCTACCTCTTGAATTGTAAAAATCAAATAAGGAATTAGGTATCCAATTTGTTCAAAGAAACATTACTCAAGGTTCTTACAATTCTAGGAATCTTGGAAGTCATCATCATCATTGGAATAACAATTCTATTTTCAAACTTTCTTGAGGCCGGTAGGCACCATTGCATTGCTAAATCCTATTTGACAGCTCGTGGTGGAAATCACTATCGTGCGAACTCTGGTTGGATAAAAATGTAATATCCAAAACGGCAACTATCTTGAAACGCAACAGGAACATAACAAACTAATTTAGAGACAGATAAAATGCCAAATGGTCTAATTAAAATATAACTTTGTTATACGCTCAATCAATATGTATTACATTATAAGCTGTATGTTTCTGACAACAAATATGATATGACGTTCAAGGCAATCCATCACCGCTTAAAAAATACGCATTTCATCGGATACGATTTGAGATTCACATTGATAACAGTATTAAAGTGATTGATTTTTGGGGTATTAGCAGTGCTGGATTTTAGACAGCTTGTGACATTTGCCATAATATATAAGCAAGGATGTCTGAAACGTGTAAGGGATGGCTAAAGAATGAGGAAGAGAAACACGGCATAATACCCCAAACCATATTAGGTAGCTGCACAGGAGAAAAAAAAACCAGCGGCGATTTAGGGCTTTTGATATAGTCAGTGAAATAATAATAATAATATTTGGATGACTTGTATAGCGCCGTTTTTGTGAAAAATGACCTCAAGGGCGCTGTACAAATTTATAATATCTACGTTTAAACAATCTTATTTCAACTATATAAACAACAACAACTTATGGCTGAAAATTGCATCCACCGGTTCATCGGTCACCGATACGAAACTATATGTACAATGCTTTGACCAATGAACGCGATGCTGCTGTAAAAAAGCACTGTACAGGCAGAAAATATATACAAGACCATACTTACCTGGAGGGTCACTAGAGATTAATACTGTTATTGTTTATTTAGAGAAATTAAGACAAAATTGGGAACTATAATATAAAATATGTTCTGTAATGAGCGTATTTTGAAAACAAAAGCAAACTTTTATGATACTCTCCGATGGGTATTTTTATTTAAGGGTATGAGAGCCCAAAAAGGTACGTTTTTAATTTGGACCTAAATTGTGTTGGGCTTGTTATGCATCTAAGTTCCGGGGGGAGTTTATTCCAAGCCTTAGGTCCAGAAACTCCAAAAGCGATCTCCAAATTTCGTATTTGGCTTGCGTTTAGGTTCGATTAGTCTGCCTATAGCTGATGATGTTGCTGATCTAAGGGTTGACTGCCTCGGACCAGTATTTTCTGGGACACATAGTTCAGAGATGTAAGATGGGGCCATTTCATTAATTGATTTAAACACCATCCAGCACAATTTGTACTGGATTCTTAGTTTCGGATTACTGAATATACACATATTTTTGAATAGTATCGTTCATCATGCAAAATTACTGGCTTTTTAAATGAATGGATTGAACTAGCGAAGCTCTTAGATTTCGTAAGAAGTCGTATACGCGATCCATAGACTTAAATAAGGCATCTAAGATGCGATTAATTTATTCCGACCAACTTAAAAAACGAAGTGACTAAAGGCCTCATTAACTAATTAAATCACGTTAAGTGTTAAAAAGTAAATTCACAAGACTGCCACTACATATTAATAAAGTTTATTAGTGTTCTAATTCAAAATTGAAAATTTATTGATACGAGTATGTTTACGTAATTGTTTGGCGATTAACATTTTGGAAAGTGTATTCATAGAAAACACCTCCAGTGTTGTCAGCGTATGTCGATTTCTTATTTATTCCCTGTAGTTGTAGTTGTGTTCACAAGGTGTTGTATTCACACAATCAGGTTCTCCAACTCGTCTTGGAAGGAGATTACTTCTTGGAATAATAGAGTTCTTTATGATAATCTGTATTTATTAATACTTCGCGTATTACAAATGTTGTGACTGCGAGTAGTCAACCTAACCAGAAGCTAGCTGAAATAGATCTGAATTATATGAGCACTTGCAAACTGCACCATGGCCCTGGTGCACAAATTCCGAACTAAACTAACCGCCATCTTACGGACTTTCGGGACAGCTCTCAGCACTGCCCTCTATGTGACAAGCTCGGAAGCTTTTAGATGTACAACACCTGTCAATATCGGTTCAGCTGTGAACAGTGAAACCGTGCTCGGTATGTCGATATAAAAGTTACGCCTATCGAATTGATATTGTAAAATTATGGATTACCTCTGTGCTTTCACCTGACAGTATTGTAAAATTATGGTTGTTGGATTTTGGCCTTTATCCATCACTCTGCTATGTCAAAAACTTTGAACTTAAATTAATGTCGTGAAAATTATGCTGACAATTTAAATTCCAATCGTCGACCTCGATGCTAGAACAGGCGATAAGATAAGCACAACATAATGGACGCTTTTGCCAATCAAACTGAGTGATCAATACGAGTATGTTAAATGTACTCGTAGTTCAGACTAGCAATCTCGGTGTAATCAAGGTAATAGAGTGCAGTTTTTGCTCACGTACAAGATATCTATTTATATGGAACATCGCTGACTGTCGAAAAGTTTCGGATAAAATCAGGAAAGTAACTGGCCATTCAAATCTATTAACAATTTTTTATTCTGAATGGTTACCTCTCATCAAGTATCGTGTTTCTTGAAAAAATATTATGTACTAGATCGTCCCGGCATGCGTTGCAATGCTATTCAAAGAAATAAATTGATTCTCCCTGCATGTCCTTTCCCGTGCATCCCCGTTCCCTTCCACCTTTCCCGCCTTCCCCCTCCCTCGTCTCTTCTCTCTCCGAGAACCCCACCTTCCCCGTTCCCCTTCCCCCTGCCATTCCCCCTGCCGCTAAATTATATGAAATACACACATTTTCATTTATACAAATTTTATAACGCCAGAGCTTACCACTTTATATATAGCCTATCGTATTAATTTTATTTTATTATATGCTTATAAATATGTACAGCGCCCTTGAGGTGATTTTTCACGAAAACGGCGCTTTATAATTCAGCCAAATATTATTATTATTATTATATGTTATTCTGATGTATGAGCTATATTATATAACAAAAGAGAGAGCTATATTATTGTAATAAAATACAATCAGTAGTTTTTGCGTGAAATAGTATCCATACAAACTCTCTCGTTTATAATATCTATTAGTAAAATTTCTATGATTTATTTCAGGCATAAATATAATTTATTGTATTTCTTGGGCATTAACTATGTAAAAATTTTAAGACATTTTGTTTAGAAAAGTTTCATTAAATTTTATATGTAAATTTGTTACTTTAAGTAAAACATATACATTAATTTGTTACTAATTGGTTGTTGTTTGTGATTTGTTATACATGTACGCATAAAATAAATTTATTTAAAACAAAACATAATTTCAATTATGTAATCTTTTAATTTTCTAACAAATACCCTAATTAATAGTTAACAAAATAGTTATTGATTTATTTAAACGTCCAATGGGTTTTTAAATATGTACATATAAAACCGATTATAAAGAAAATATAAACATTTAATGAGAATATTTAAATTTGTATGCACCACTATTTTAATAAATATAACTAACATAATATATGCCTAAATGCAATCATTACAATTTTATAATAATTTTAAATAATTGTTTTTGTAATAATAACTAATTATTCACCGCTGATTGTTATTTTATTCTATTTGTGAATAATTGTTTGTCAATTCTTATATTTTCTTATTTTAATTTCATATTTATTCCGACAAAGAAATCTTTGTGTCGATTATTTCGATAAAATATTAGCGTTTGCGATTATTGAAGAAGATAATTTAAAAACAACTTAAGTTTTAAAAACAATTAAATAAAAACAAACTGATATAATTAAGGATTACTGCATATCATTTGATAGGAAGCAATGTTATCAAAATTCAATATTCACAAAATGCAATCTCTGTGGACAAGAATTGTACATTAAAAAAGTCCTAGAAGCAAAGACATGATATGGAGCATTAAGGCGATCCACTAGTACAGGAAAAAATCGAAATCGGAATTCACGCCCTTTTATGGGAGGAGTTTAAAAATACTTGAGAAAAAGCTTTTGGAAAGGTTGGAAAAGATATTTGAGATTTTTTTTTACATGTTGATTTCGTAAAGGCCTGTAAAAAACATTAATTCCTTTTTTATGCATTGTTTATTGCAATAAAACGGAATTTTAAAATTGATTTCACGAAAATAAGCGGCGCAGAGCATAACACGACTGCTCTCCGCTCCGTTCGGAGGAGTAATGACGGAAGACAGGGGGGCGGCTGCCAGTCGTTCTTCGGTGGACGGTATAAGGTTCACTTTGATATAACAAATTCGTCGACTGCCGTATTGTCGCCGTGATGTCAAAAATACCAACGCGAAAATGCATATTATATTTTATTTTGTGAGGTTCGGGCGTAAATATCATTTTTTTTCGCGATAATTATATAAGAAACTGAATTTACCACATTATGCAATAAAACCATATCCGAAAAAGTGTTTATAAGTAGGAGAGTTTTCAGTTAAAAATGTTTTTTATAGACCTAATACTTTATTTTTTTCTAAGCTTATTAAAAGACTTATTAAAAAAAATGACCGATATTTTTAAGGGCCAAAGTATGTTCTACACGCAGTATTTAATTGAAGCATCTATAATACTTCTAAGCGGTCAAATTTTCAAAACTAAAACATACGATTTTGTATGATTTTGCATTATTTAGTATGGCTTCATCTTAAGATATATTGAAAGACATTTCCGTAATTATGTATTACGCCTTCAATGAAAAGGATGTATTCTTTAACCTTACCAAGTTTGTACTTGTGCACAGACCTTCATAAGTAGTTTATATATAGACCTATACAATTTGAAATGCTTACAATATAAATTGACCATAATATCTATTTGGACAATGGACCTAAAAGACGTTGGTACTTAGGCCAGCTTTAGGGTCCCTTTCTCACAAGGGAGAACTTAACAATGAGTTTCTGTAATACTATCAAATATCCGACCTCAATTATGCTAACCCCTTGAGCGATCATAGAAGCCTTGATCCTTATTATTGTATTATATAAATATATCTTCAAAAGAAAAGAAAACCATGTTGACGATGAAAGATGTTTGCAACTAGTTAAGGTATCGTTAAATGAATAATAATATGTTATTTCTTTTGAAAAACATAAAGACAATATGTATCCAAAATGTTAACCCCTCAGACTAATTTGTTCGGTTTCGGAACAACTCATATAGGTCTCATAAAAATCGTTGTGTCTCCCTTACTATCATGGTTATAAATATGATCTAAACGCTGTCAGAAAGAGAAAACAACACGCTTTATATTGAAATGAAAATTCAAAAAGATAATAGAAAAAGAATTAAAATGTACAACTTTAAGAATCCTAAGTTTCCGACCTGAATTTGAAAATAAATTATTAAACTCTGTGGAATTTTTAATTAATCATTTTTCCATGAAATGACAAAAAAAGAGTTGGCGATAACATTTATAATACATTTGCCTAATAAGATTTGTACGTGTATTTTTTGTTTCGTAATCAGCGATTTAGGTATGAAAATTTTAACATGATAATTTTAGTATTTGAGAATATATGACGCAAATGTGAATGGTAGAAGAAGGCGGGGACGCCCGAGAAAGACATGGCACGACCAAGTGACTCAGATACCTGAGTCAGGCCATGTCAAGAGTCAGAATAATAGAAGAGCATGTATGAGACGATGTATGAATGTGAACGAGGCAAGGAATGTGTGCCGAGACCAAGTTGTTTGGCGGTCCGTCCTCTCTGCCTACCCCTGCGGTGAAACGGCGTGATGGTTAGTTAGTTAGTAGTATGAAAAAACGAAAGGTGGGCCATTTTCAAAACTTTTTTATGTATGCATCATAAAAAAATATTATATTTAAAATTTATATTTCGAATTATAAAATTTGAAAGCGTATTTTATCACCTTACAAAAACAGTTTTAATTTTAGGATGTGTTCAGAAATTGAGGATTGAGGGGTTAAATACATTATTATGTTTATAATGTTAGCACCAACTGTAATAGTTAAGAGGTACAAGACATAAATGGCACTATTGTAGATAGTTCTTGAATATTATGGACTAATCCGACAGATGACGTTACTTAATAGGTTTGCCCCTCCATGCTCCATGTTGAGAATCGAGTTGGGCTAACAGAGATGACGTTAGCTTCCAGGCCGTCCTACATTACTAATTGTTAGAGTTTTAGTATAAGTAAATACACAAAATGTTGGGAAGAACGCGTTATTATTTATCAGGAAAAAATTTACAACAACCTGAACAAATCACCGTAAATAAATTATAAATAAATAACATTGTAGAGGCGATCGATAGCCCGATGGGTAGGAAGTTTGGCTAGCACTCAAACGAATCGAGTTTGATACTCACAGCGGGTTTCAGAAAAAGTTATGCTTAGTAAAAAATATGTAAGCTTAGGCACCTACCTACCTTTCAAAAAACGATTTTTTTTTTCTAAGATATAATAGGTATTTCATTTGGCCAAACTTAGCACGCGTGCTGAGTTTCACGACCCCTGCACTCAACCGTAGAGTATCAAGTGTCTATTTTGACAGTTGATAATGAGCTTCCACACTTTTTGCCGCCATTGTGTTGCGTTCTCTATTCAACCGCGTTCGGCGGGAAAAAAACCTGACGTTCCCTTTGAAAGTTTGAAAACAGAAATGGAACACTTACGGCGTTGAAAAAGAGTTGACAGAGTAAATGGATGTACCGCTGGGAGGCGCTGCGGGGCGGGGCGGAATGTAAACCTTTTATTAGTGCTAATCGGTGGTCGCTTTACAAATGGCCAGCTTCGGGACATTGACAGCTACCTTTTCTTCGCACGGAACGAAGGTGCGAAATGTACCTATAGCTTGTATTATAATTTATAATACCGGTTTTACTATCCGGTTTCGCCCGTGACATGAGTTCGAGTTTTGCTGACCAGAAAATTCATGGCAAGAGCTATGCAAATTTCATAAAGCCGTTACTTACCGTTTTAGAGTTTTTGCAGATAAGCACATAGATACAGAAAAGGTTTGAGAAGTTTGTAGAAGAGTTGCAGTAAATTTATACTTGTCTTCATGCAGACCCCCTTACCAATAAACGTTGTTTTAATTGTACACAACTGATAAAAAACCGTTGTGTAAAATCTAAAACACGTTTATTAGTAAGTGTTTAAGAATTGGATAAATTTAATGTTCAGAAAATTTATCACGACTTAAATTATTACACATCAAAACTTTGTAATTCATAATTTTTTGACTGAAGTTGGTCCGTTGTTAAAGTTACCTAACAATTTTACGGATGTTGACAGTAAATTGCAATTTTTTCTCGAGCAATGTCGGGTCCTGTCAGGTTGTTTTCAGCGTCAGAAGCTGGAAATTAAAAATATTCTACTCGTGATGTTTCTATGCAGATAAGCCACGACAAGGAAATCTAATTACACGATACAAAGAGATAACATCTAGCCCTGTCAACAATAATCATTTTATTATTATTTTTAAATTTTATGAGTAAAACCTCAAATTGTAATATTTAATTAAATGAAGACAATATTAGCGAAACTCAATCGAAAATATCTAGAGACCAAAAAATCAGGAAAAAAGATATTGACACAGGTGTATCCAGATTTTCGATTTATTTAAAGACGCCTGTATATAATATAATCATTTTTTAAAGACGCCTGTAGTGTGAAAAGTTCACAGATTTTTACCAGAAAGGCAAATACGCGTACTTTATGATGTTTGTGTATATATTATAACTATTGTGTGCTTGTTGTTATTTACGCGATTTTCTAACATAAATGGCACTAATTTTGTATAATATAATATAGTATAATAATAAAAACCCAGTAAAAGTTTCGCAAAAGAATCATCATTAAAGTAATGCTAAAAAAAATCTACCTTCTCAACAGAATCATCTTTTAAATTGTTTCTAGTACCAAATGTCATTGATATATTATTATTAAAACAATCTTCCATTATGAAAGTGTAAAAAAAAGTATTTTACAAACTGATGAGAAATCTAAATAAATTTATTATCTACACCTAATTTTAAAACAACTTAAATGCAAAACCATTATATATACCAAGCCATAAAAAAACTATAACAACCTCCTTTCTGAATTGCGCTGTATCATCAACAAATCAGATTAAACAAATAAAATTAAACAATTTAAAAAACACTTATATTAAAAAGCAAATGTTTATACGAAACATAAATATTATAACATACAACACAAGTTAGAATTGTGACTCTCTTATCAGGCACAAGAGCTTCATTTTTCTGTTAATAATAATATTTTGTAAAATATATATGTCTAAATGTATCAAATATTCTTTACATTGTAATATTCTTTACATTGTTGTAACAAAGATTTATATTTATTGGGTTTCTTGTTGAAATACAATGATGTTTGCATATTTTAAAAGGAATGGCAGCGCGGCTTTTTTATTTTGTTTTACGTATATGTACTTATTGTTATTAGCGAGATCAAGTGATAATCGAATTTGAATATTCAAAACATTATTCTTTTCTGAAATCGAATAACAAGCTCTATGCAAGCAATGCCTCTGTGTGAGTATTGTGATCGACTCGATTCTAGTTTCGATAGCCATAAAATCTCGAGTACGGATATTTCATAGAAACAGTAAAATTTTGTAATAAAATCGTCGGATGTTATGCAAATGAATGAAAATGAACTGGCTTAACTTGGTCAACCCAGTTCTGAGTCTCCGTTACACCACGGGATAATAAAGGACGTTCTAAACTTCATTATTAATTTAATATGGCGGCGAGGTCCGCGATGAATTGAATAAAATATAACATATTCAATTCAGCCATCGTGACTCTGCCGGATAACATACAATGGACCTCGTAAACATCCAATGGACCTGACTGTATACAGATCACAGATTCCTCGGCACCCAGCGCCTGTGTACCAACATACAGTCCGTGACAATAAATACCAAATAATTTATTAAAATGAAACACTTTTTTCATTTGTTTGGCAAGACCCCCATTCAGAATTGAAACGTTGCTTGAAATGATTTTTGTCGTATTTGGTGTCCAGATCTCAATATCTAGGTACTTCCCCACATTTCTCTTCCTCAAATCCTCCCCCTCTCCACTACCTTCAGCCTCAAACGATACCCCAATTGGGGATGCCATAGTCTCACTGGCTCCAGGCGATTGCAGGGATCAGTCGGGATTCACATAAAAAATTACAACGAAATGCATCCAAATTGTTCAATACATTTTATTGTTAGCACCAATACTGTGATAGTTCGAGCTTCAAGACATAGATGGCTCTATTATAGATAGTTTTTAGAGATTATGGACCAATCCGACAGATGTCCGTACTATATAGGCTTGCCCCTCCATGCTCCATGTCAGAACCGAAGTATTCGCACAAAAAATGTAATGTTTTAAGAATTTATGCATTTTTAATCTTCAATCTTCTTCGTGTCATCATTTAAAACCATTTAATCTCATCGCCCTCCCATTTAATCTGAACGCATTTTTGTCCAATACTTGTTGATAGACTGTATATCATAGGTACCTCCATACACAGTTACACGCTCGAAGCCAAACTCTCGTATTATGTGGGATACAAAAGAAACTAAAAAGAAGGTAATTTATCTGTCAAATTAACCGATCTATAAATGTTGGGCTATTGGATTTTACGCCAAGAATGTCTATGATAAGATTTTTTTATATCCCATTGTCAAAAGAAGCAAGGTGGGTTTATCTCGTCCAATTTAACGGAAAGAAACGCACTTTATTGATTACTGATGATGTAAAAAAATGATACGGTGAAAAAATACATTTTTATCCATAAGAAAATACTGAAAATTCACGAAAATCCAAGGAAAACAAGCAATTTTTTTATGTCTTACTCTGCTTCTCGGTTAATATTGAATATTTCTTATTCAAACAGTTAGACAATCAATGCTGCCAATCATAGAAAAAATATTATTGTCATGTAAATCAATAATTTATTCATGTTATGAAGTTAATGCATTATTGAAAAGTTTGAACCTGTATTTATAACAGAAGAACATGGAAAGAAAGGTATTAGAATAGTTACACACACCCGTTAGACAAACCCTGCTTTCCATACAAACCATTCAAAACCTGGGATGTATACATTGATATATGTATATACATAGATGAGACATTTAGCGAATAAATTGGTTCAACTTAATCGTAGGTTAGTTCCTCCATTTCTGTGTGACGTATGAAAGTAGGGTGGAAAAGGATGAAACCATGGGCTTGAGTAAAAGGAAAAGATGGTCTGACGGCCGAGCCTTTCGACGCGGTGGTTTCAGTAAGAATTCACTTGTTCGTGCATGATTTGAACACGAATCTCGGAGAATTATGTACGGGATAGCGCCTCTATAGTATATCTCTATGGATGTATATCTTTACTGATGGGTGAGACGCGGCTTTCGCAGCTTGAACCGCATCCCAGTAGTACCGGGAATAATTCGAATTAGGTACGATTGTTTTTTTTTACGAGAATTTATCTTATAAGTTTGGTGCATTCGACCAATGTCATATTTGATTGCCTATTAATTAAAAAGGGAATATTCCGTATTATCCGTGTACCGAACTTCGAAAAGGTACATTCCGCATAATCCGTGAAGCGGCCTTATGCTTTTTAACTAATTTTTAATTTTGTATTTAGTTTCGGCTAAATTATCCATCCAAACTGAACGATCTTATTTTGAACCTACATACCTATCTGTCTAATTGGAACTCACGCTTATGAGTTATTTTATTTATTTATTTTTAAAAATAAAATACAAACCTGTTAAGATTTCGGTATTTTACGATGTTTTTAGTAAAAATATAGCAAGATTTTATTTAGAACATTGTTATCTATTTCTTCGTAAATATAAAACTTCAATACGATACAAAATGTAAGATTGATAGTCAGAAGGATAACTGCTTTCTCGAAGTCACAATAGGTAAGTGTTAGCGCAACTTCGGTGGAATAAACTGTTATGTGCTATGCATATGCAAAGCACGTAATACATTACACTTTTCTTCAATTAAAACTTGTTTATACTCGATGCTTCCATAGCACGAACATTACAATACCTTTGAATCGACACGATGGAATAGTTCAAAAACAAAATGTTAACCACCTATCATTAAAAAAGCTGTCAAAAACTAAAATGCCGAAAACATGTCGATAAAATTTTATTGAATTCGGTTCATGTTTGGTTTGAACTAGTTATTTAGTTAATTATTTAAAAGTTTAAAAAACTCCGATTATCACTGCAACATGCAAATGCTTTTGTTCTTTAAATTATCTACTGCAGTTCGATAGTAGATATCAATAGTTCCAATAATTAATACTATGCAGTAAAACACTATAGAGGTAAAAAAGGGATTGCTATCTTTTAAATTGTTTTAAATGGGTTGAAATTATGTAACTTTAAAACAGCACTATCATCTACCTGCATATTCTTCACATTTTTTTCCTATATACAGCGTTCAGAAATTAATGGTAGGTACCTACTTCATGATAGGAGTTGATTCTATATCATGTTATTATAATGTAATTTTAAATTGGAATCTTTGTTATTCTCGAATCTTTTGAAGTGATGTAGATATAATTACACGGAAAAAATGTTATTCACACTTAAAAAATGTGCATCTTATATTCTTTATAATGTCAAAGCATATAATACTAGCGCAGACCTTCAAAAAATCACGGGATATCATAATAAAATTTTAGGATCAGAAACGCTTAAAGTTTGCCCCCTTCTTTTGAGAAATATTAAAAATGAAAAAATCCTTCATATTTATTTGTAAGAAATCTAGGGTTTTTTTACAGGAGTAACTTTTTATATTATTTTGAGTAAAAAAGAAATGTATTTTTACAAATATATTTTTTTTTAAATGTTACAAAATGAGTTCAGTCGTCTTTGTGTCAAATGCCAAACTGTCAAAATCGGTAGTCAAGCATTACTTCCCTTTGTAATATTACTATTTTTTATACTGACAATTCGTGGTGGAATTTCATTATAGTAACACTTGAAAACCATTTTAAACTTTTTTCCACTTCATTTATTTCAGACTGCAACCGGTTTCAGCCTAATAAGGCCATCTTCAGACTGATACAATAGTTTACTTACATGTATTTGCGGCAGGGTAATTAGCGGGTGAGATATACAAGGATTTTATTCAAATTATGTGGAATTGGTCAAAGTTGAAGAGGCCGGTATTCGAATTTCTACTGATTTCTTGCAAACCTCCCTTAAACATTTGAAGTTTTTAAGCTCTTAAAAAATGTATGTTATTCTTGAAGATAATATCTAGACATTAGTCGCGCCCAAACGCAAATTATATAAAATTCTCTGGATAGAAAAAAATCGCAAAGTATGCTCCAAAAATTATTATAAACACGTTTTTTCAGTTATTTTACAAGGTATATGTATGAAAAAAATCACAGCGTTTCTTTAAACGCTGTTTAAGCCAATTATCGCGAAATTTTTGCTCTATTTTAAACGAGTCGTGTTTTATTAAAGATTTTCATGATTTTTGCATCGATTTTATCATTGTAAATGTTAGCGCGCTTTTCTAACATTCGTAATTTCATATCTCTCCGTCCGTCATCTTCTTTTTGGGGCCGGGAACGGAGCCTTAAGGAATAATTGTAGGTACCATTCTAAAGATCGCCTTAATAGTCTGAAACCGGTTTCGGTCCGAAATGAATTAAGTGGAAAAAGTTAAAAATTGTTTTAATAAATTATCATAACTTCACATCTGATTATATTACATAGGTACTATAATTTGTTTCATAACAGTGTTTCGATAAAAGTGGCAAATGTAAAAAATTTGCTTTAATAAATTTCTACTTTGTTTTTGACAAACTATAGAGGCCAGTAATTATTGCAGTAATAAATACTTGGCCATTATCGCCAGTGCATTTCGTGCAATCTTTGTTGCAGCACTGCAACAGGTACAAAAGCTTCGAACAATAACAATTTACGAGTGCACTGCACCATTCGCGATTGCAGTAATGGTCGATATGATTTATGACCAAATGTTGTGGCCACAAACAGAATGCAAGAGTTTCACCGGATAATTGGCTTATTTGATCAATTATTAGCGATTCTGGGAATTGGGAAATGCATTGCTGAAATTGCAAAACGCCTCCGATTGGGTAAAATTATTTGTTCAGATTAAACAGCTTTTGTGCTATCGGACGATACACCGAAATGATAACAATGCACGGATACAAGATGAATTGGTCAACGAACAGAAATACTATTATTTGTACGAAAATTGATATAAATTAAATTTAATATAAGCAAACATGCAAGCAAATACGCACTTCCACATGCACCAAAACATGCAAAGGTCGTTATTCCCAACTTTTTGATAGATCAATCTGAGTCTCCGATCAGCTAAGTGATTTGTTTATTTAACGCTCGATTTGACTATTGGTCGGAGAGTAGCGTTGGGAAGAGCGTATTTGTGCATTTGAGGAGTGATGAGAAAAAATTTCGGCTCAACAGTTGATCAGTAGGATTGGGAACAACGGCCGTAACAATTGCCTCAAATATACGATAATAAACAGCAGGAATACGTCTTTAAGAACTGGGTTTATGCTAAATAAATAGGCTTTATTGACGGAAAAAATGAACAAAGACAAAACAACTAAAAATATGCATCATACATAAATAAATGCATATCCGATGTCTTTACTACGTACGTATCCCCTTTATTTATGCCATGTTGTCAAATTGCATTTTTCTTGATATTTTGAAATAAAGAAGTTGATTTTTGACTTAGGTATTTGTGAATAATTTATAATTTAAAGAATTTTCTTGTCAAATAGATTTACCTTGAATGCAAACATTTTTGTCGATGAATAAATTTTTGAAAATTGCAAGGTATTTGGATAAGAATTCATAATAATTTATAACATTCAGTTTTTAATTGATATATTGTAGTCTTTTGGGATTATAGATAATAGATAGATATATCTTCCCATCACCTAACCACAATTATTAAAATATACTTTTCTACGGATTGTTGAAAGAAACCTCACTTAAACCGCACCTTTAAAGTATTTAGCAGACAATTGTAAACCAATTCGTCAATAATTCGCACAACATAAGTGCATAATAGTTATTGTAGTCCAAAATTTAATACGAACAATTATCCTGCCATTCCGATGGCGGTACTATGAAGTGGTCACCCATTGTGCAGCGAACAAACGACAACCTAACCTACAAAAATGATTGATGAACAAAACGGTTTTGGCGCTTTTGACCATTGGACTGTGTTGGCGCGCTCTTGTGCCTTGTCTTCTCGAGTGTTGCCATTGTTTTCGTGATAGTTCCCTACTTATAATATTTTTCTCTCTGGTTTTGGGACAGGAGCGGACTAAAGGGTAAAACACACACCAGAAAGAAGTATTTAACTGATATCAGAGCGAGGTTCGAAATCAAGAAATGTAGATGAATTTGTTTTTGTTTGGAGTATAAAAGGCTCAGTCTTGTAATATTCTATTACATCTCGTATATAAAAAAGGGAGAATCGTTTTTTTTAAATGGCATTGCAATGTATGCCGGGTACCAGCTAGTAAGATATAAGACAGAATTCAAATCAAATCTCAAAAATCTTATTTCAAAACTAGGGTTGAAAGGCAATATTTTTTATTTTGACAGATTATTCATCTATTCATCAATTTTAAAGTCCGCCATCTTTAAATATTAAAATATCAGTTTTTCAGTTTTTCAGTTTCAGTGCCGGCAACCCGGGCGTTTATTTAGTATCATGGTTATTTACATTGTTTTCTTTTCTTTTACCCGCCTCACTAGACAAAGTCTGTTCCGAGGCGGGTAAATCACATCTATGTTTGTTCCAAAAGAAATGTGTTTAAACAAATATATATATGTATGTGGAAAGATAAAAAAGATAAATTATATGTTGGTATATTAAATATTTACATACATACTTTGTTTTTTTTTTTTTTTCTTTTTTTTTTTTTTTATTAGTTACATTTCCATGAGAAGATTGCATATGTTATATAGATAAAAGTAAATTAAAATTTTGTGACAGTTGAATATAGCGGTTACATAATAATTAAATATTGCAAAATTGCAGTTTCTCGTGTTTGTTTTATTTGAATATTATATAATTTCGTGAGAACTTGTATGAAATGTTATTTATTTAGAATATTTTGAATGTCTGTTCTTTCCTTTTCATTCAACCATATTATAAATCTTTTGAACAGCCAATTCAAATTATTTGGGGTGACGTAAGTTTTTGTTTGTGTTAGGAAGGTATTGAAAATGTGTGGTGCTAGGTAAGATTCGTGTTTTTTTGCAAAAGTTGATTTGATATGGGGAACTTGAAAGTGCTTATTAATTTTTGCTCTTGTGTTTTGCGAGTGAGGTATGTGGAGATGTGAAGTTTTGATACAGTTTTTGTGAATGATCTTCCTTATGAATAGTTTATTTACGTCTAGTAATTTGTTTTTGATCATTAGCTGTTCCGTCGGATGTTGGTAAGGTTTTTTAAACATAATTCTAATTATTGTTTTATGATTTATTTTAAGAGAATTGAGGTAAGTATCTGCTGCTCCTCCCCAAACTGAAATTCCATACGTTAAAATACTTTGACAGAGTGCGAAATATATATTTTTTAGTTGATTTAATGACATGATGTTTCGTATTGTTTTGAAGATGTATGATAATTTTCGTATTTTTTTTGATAATATATTAATATGGAGATCCCATTTTAGTTTATGGTCAACAGTTAAACCTAGATATTTAATATTGTCTGCATAAACAATTTTGTCACAAGTACAGCATGTGTTATTTGACGAAATATTGGTGCAGGGGTTAAGATGTAGTTGTGGTTGGCTATGTGGTTGACCAGCCTTTGTTTTGCTAAAAGTTAAATATTTGGTTTTTGAAATGTTCAGTGTTAGTAGATTATTTTGTAGCCATTTATTTACTACAGTCATCCCTGTTTCTGTGTTTTTGAATACCTTTTCCCATGATTGTGCCTTGAACAAAATTGCAGTGTCGTCTGCATAACTGATTACTTTGTACTCAATTTTTCCTAGGTTTATCTCAGTTAGACTATTTATATAAATGAGGAATAGTATGGGACCCAAGACGCTGCCTTGCGGTACTCCATACCTGATATCTGCTTTGTCACTGCTGTATTTATTTATTTTTACTATTTGTTGTCTCTTTTAAATGTAGCTGACAAACCATTTTAGCGGTTGACCAGTTATACCGATATTTTTGAGTTTTTGTTGTAGTAAGTTATGCGAAATAGTGTCGAATATATCATAATATCGCTAATTTATAATGCCTCGTTCGATTTTAGTAATGTTTAACATAATTTAAGTACGTACCTATTGTTTAAAGTTATTTTCTAAGTTTACAAAGCACTTTTGAGAGCCTGATAAAAATAAAACAAATATTAATATTATTTTACCATTATTATTAAAACCTTTTTAATCGAACTATGAAGTTTCAAGAATCTTAATCAAGTGTAAACATTTTTTACAAACCAGCAGAGTACGTGCTGAAAAAAGTGCACTAAAAATTACATAATGCGTCCCAACTCTTTTCTGAGGACTCCTCAAGAGACGCCCCGTATTTTTATTCGGGGCGCTCCGGGTCTGCGAAGAGCCGAACACAGGGCCAGGTAAGTACCGAGCGCCCCCCCGGCCATTCATTTGGCTGTAAACCGCAGACAATGCGCCGTGAAAAGGGTTGGAAAGGATGAAAGTAATCATAACTGACAGCTATCCACTCGAGGTACCTACTCCACACACAATGTATCGCCATAGAAAAAAAAACTAGACGTCCCGAATACAAGGAACACGAAAAGACGCGTGAGACATGACATGTCTTTTTTAGTTTTTTCTCTGGTTAAAAATATTCGAGCGGCTTAAATATATATCGAAGGTTTTGGAATTGATTCTTGTAATAAGAAACAGATTGTACATTTTATTAAAAAAAACGTTTTTAAATTGATACCAAGGTACTAGGTACTAGTGGAAAACAGTTTGTTAGTTTAGACAAAGATTTAAGGATTACACATATGCCCTGACTCTGGACCCTATGAAAA
This sequence comes from Limnephilus lunatus, assembly GCA_917563855.2. Lineage (NCBI taxonomy): Eukaryota > Metazoa > Arthropoda > Insecta > Trichoptera > Limnephilidae > Limnephilus > Limnephilus lunatus. The sequence continues at coordinate 8,599,296 of OU830602.1, read as the reverse complement.
TGTCAGAAATATAGACTAAAGAGGTAGGTATTACACGGCATAATATCCCAAAAAAAAATTAATATAAGATTGTTAATCCGTTTAAATATGGGGATTCGAGAAAATCTTTTCATATTGTAAGAGACAAATTGCATGTTTAAGTTTAAATTTCTATGTCCATTTTGAAGTTCTATATAGATTCTGAGAAAAAAATAGATTTTTTTTTCATTTCTGAAAAATAGCTGGCCCACAATAAACTAATAACAGAACTTAAATAGAACTATCATTAAACTTGAAAAAGAACATCGAAATTTGACGAAGTGTTAAAATTCAGTAAAACAGCCGGTTCTAAATGCATAAGTTTTTAAGTTGATTGATTTTATAGTTAATTTGATTGTAAGTACGTCAAAATAACACAGCTTTTAAAATACATTAACAAAGTACAATAAGTTTTGAAAACAGACTTCTCCTTAAAATGCCTGCATTCTTTAATAATGACAATGTTTACGATGAAGTAAATTGCAAAGATTTTTGATAACATAACTTACCTGAAAATTCATTAAAATAATAAAATCAATATGTTGACAATTTACTCAATATTTCACAACATTTATGAGAGTTGCGACACTAAGGAGATAAAAATAAAAAGAGGGATTGCAAAAGTTTCAATTACCTAAATTGATAACGAAGACATAAATCAATGATATTAAAAAACGATGGATTAATTGAAGTAAATAAATTATTATCTGTAAATGATTAATAATAAAGGGGAAGTAAATATAAATACTTGGGTATTAAGAATTAGTATTATCTTGTGGAATGTGTAAGCGAATCGACATCGGACGTCATCAACCGCAGTACCTTGAGCAGAGGCATTCCGAATTTCTAATGGTTTTATAAAGCATTTCTCTAGAATACTTTGAGTTTTTAAGTTAGTAAAAAAATATATGTTATTTTTGACGATAATATCCATATATTTGCCACGCCAAAACGGTAATTACATGAAATTCCCTCTATTGAAAAAAATCATTACACAAAAATTATTATAAAACGTTTTTTTCTGTTATTTTACAAGTTATATATATGAAAAAATTCACAGCGTTTCTTTAAATTCTATTTAAGATATTTCCCACAAGATTTTTGCACTACTTTAAGCAAGTCTTGTTTTAGTAAACATTTTCACAATTGTCGCTTAATATTATCGTTTTTAATATTAGCGCGCTCCTTCCAACATTCGTATAATTTACATATCTCCCCTTCTTCTTCTTTTTGAGCGCTTACTAGAGGACCTTAAGTTGTTTTAAAACCATTATTAATACTTGGATTTAATATAAAATATACTTGTATAAGTAATGCTCAAGGTGGGAAGTATAAAATTGGCTGTAAAACGAAACATTGTCTATTACGGCAACCATTTATTAGATAACCAACACCCCTACCATATTTATGTAGGTCGACCCAAGTGATTTGCTACATTTGGTGACTTAGAAGGGGTGCCCTGAAGTGAGGTTTGTCTGGATCTTGGCGGCGAATGCGTTTGCCTACCTACTGCATGGGGGGCCGGATCAGGAGAGACTGATTGAGGGTTAATAATTTTAACCTAGTCTTCTACAGCCGCAATATCTCGACCCATCGCCTCGGACCGCAGTGGTAGGGATGGATTCATACGTCCGTAACTCCTGGAAGCATTGTCCTCCAGATTCCACTACCTACCTACTGTGTGGACGTAATGTAAAAAGAAGTTTCGATATTTGAAAATATTACTAATTTATTATGATATCTTTTATTTTCAGTAAAACAGCAATGACCCAGGAATAATTGCTATCAGATACTTATATTCAAACACAAGGGGTGCTACGATAAAGTGTAGTAAGTAATTTCAAGAGGTGTCTTTACATGACCTACTTGACTTTTTTCTTCTTAATTATAAAGATTAGGTAGTTTTCAGGTAAAAAGTTGCAATAAAATTGTTAAAACTAAACATTTTATATGGTGTTCATTGATACAGATCGACACAAATGTACGATTTTGCCACTCTTCACTCCCAGCGTATTTATCTGACATGTTCAAGTAAATCGTTTCCTGTGAAAGGATTATCAATAAGACAGATAAACACTGTCATTCATAGGGAAAACAAGGTAATACTCCTTGTGAAATTAAGCTAAAAATACTAGAATAGTGCCAGCAAAGGACCATAAATTTACATTAAGTTCTATTTCGAGGTAAGTTGTAGATATTATTTGTACTTTGAAACTTCCGCGTGCTAAGCCAGTCCGGGAAACTTTATTCTAGAGTACGTACTTATACTTGAAGGCGAATTTCCTCGAGTTCCGTAGAATTTCTCCGAGTTAGGTCCCGACATGACATGATCTCATTGTAAATTGACGAATAACTAATTTGTAGTGCGGTCGGACTTATACGCCCTTGTAAGCTATTCATTAACTCGACACAAACAGAATAGGCGAACAAAGTGCGGGAAAGGATTCACTGTGGCGGAACATTCTGCCCCGGTTCATTGTGAGGATCTTACGTATCTGCTTCCAGAGGTCCGAAAGCTTTTATGGAACATCTGAGGTTGCTTGACTCTTAATAAAGCTAAATAAATTCCAGCATAGAACCAGCAGAAGACCAAATACATGGCCGTAGGATGCACCCAACCAACCCAACTTTCTCATGTGGAAGTCAAAATTTTGAAACGGTACCAAGATTTACATATCTAGGATCCTTGATAATAAACAACAATAATATCTACTACAGAAGAGATCCAGAAGCGCATAGTGAGCGCAAATCGCTGTTTTTTCCGCCTACAAAAGAAATCCAGACTGATGTCCAGAAACTACAAGATATTAGGTATAAAAAACTTACTAGACAAGTGCTCACGTATGGATACTAACTGAGAGGAATGAGCGAGCACTGGATGTTTTTGAAATCAAAATTTTGAAGCGTATCTTCGGACCTTTTCTAGAAAATGGATTTTGGCGCAGACGTTACAACAATGAGCTCTATACTCTGTATAAGGAGCTAAACGTCACAAACTTTATAAAACTGGGAAGACTTTGGTGGCTGGGCCATGTGGAGAGAATGACTGAGCATCAAGCACCAAAGTCCCTGCTGAACTCAAGACCGACAGGGCGAAGAAGCCTAGGAAGGCCAAGAGATTAAGATGGAGCGACAACGTCCTCAAAGACATATTTTCCTTGGAGCTTCTAAACTGGAGAGAGCTGGCACAAAACCGAGATGAGCGGAGGAAGACTCTGGAGGCCAATACCCACCAAGGATTGTAGAGCCAAGAATGATGATGAAGATGATAGTGATAAAATTACTCACAAAATAAATAAAAAGCATGTTTGAGCTTGTGCCCTCTAAACTCCGTTTGCCAAAATTGCAACGCGATTTTTATGCCTATTACCCATTAGTGGCTATATGTATAAGGTACACTAAGATTTCAAACATTTTTGACTTGTGGCTTCCTTTTAAGCTTCAACTTAGGTAGGTAGTTTTTTTTTCTTCTTATTGTTAAAATTTGTTCTGTTCGCGTGCCATAGTTTGCTTACCACTGTCATATTGAGGAAGCTGTCCCAATTTGTAACTGTTAGATGTAGCACGGTTGTGACGGACCCGGAACGGTTAAGGACAAGATGAATACTGCGTATCAAGAAGGAAGGAAGACCGGAACGTGAAGAGAAATGTGGGTTCGACTAGCCGCGCCGGGTAGAGCGATATAACAATACTGGGCAGTGCTAAAACTTGATAATGTTGCCAACTGGAACGCTGACCCCAAATTAAAATACAATACGATGGAAAACCGTAACGAAGAAGAAATACGAAAATCTACATCTATTTAAGCATATACAAAGAAGAGTGTCATGGTGTGGGATTGTTTTTTAAACTAATATACAACTTTGTTCCGAAATTAATGATTTTTTTCACACTTGATTACAAAACAGGAGGAACATTAATGATAGAATAATCCGAAATTAATGATTTTTTTCACACTTGACTTGCAAACAAGGAGGACATTGTACCCACGAAATTTAGAAAAACCGTCCTCATCCGTTTTTTCCCACACTCATTGATGAAATTTTGCAAACTTAACCTTTGGAAATAAGATAAAAATTACTGTCCATATCTTATTTCGCAAAACTATGTGCAAAGCCTGTTTATCGTGTATTTGAGATATCTGGTGAAGTAGGCTAGTAGAGACTTACCGGTTTTGTCAGTGTCAAACTACTTGAAGTCTTAGTGAAAAAAAATGAAAAATGGGACAAAAAAATGACTTTTTTTTAATGTTACAATGATTTTTTCAAATCACTGTATCTCATGACCTAGTGAACTAAAAATAAACAGGATTATTTAAAAATCAAAGAGAGAAAAAGATGTGCAAATTTTGAGAGTTTTATTTGATGTTAAATAGTATGTTGAAAAGTGTTCCATGCTAACTCAGAATGAAACCAACTCAGAACCACCTCAGAAGGAAATTAATTTTCAAATAGCCAGTAACCCTAACCCAACATAACCTATTTAACCGTTTTTTAATATTTTTTATCATCACTCTTAATAACTTTTCTGAAGTGGTTCTCAGTTGGTTTTATTTGGGTTGGCCGGTCACTGTTGACAAGATAGTAATTATGGTGAGAAGGCCTAATCATTTTAATCTCACGACTGATTGAAAAGTTTTTATTAATAATTCTAGCGATAAAAGATTAAAACAGATACAGTGATATCATTTTATTTTTAAATCCATATATTTTGGAAAGGGTAAATGTAAGGTAAATGTTAAGTTATACAAAATAGCGAAACACTTGCTAAGTAGTCCTAGACATATAAGGGTAGTTGAAAACAGAGCCAGTTCGTCCGGCACATAAATTTTTCTCGTTAGACTTAGGGTATACACGGTCAAATAACTGGCTTCCAAATATCTACAAAGGTCCTTAAAAATCCTACATTAAAGAGATAAAGGACGTTTTTACTTAAATTGCAACTGATTAAAGACGTTTTCTAACGTTGTTTAACGAACTTATAAGAGTTTTAAGAGGAAAATCAATGGTGGAGTAATGGCGGAGAATGTATTCCGAAAATCTCTTACTACCACCATAAACAGGACTAACCAGCCGAGGAATTGAACTCACGACGCCTGGGTGGGACCCAGATGCGATACCAACTCAGCCAGTGACCGGTAAAACCATTCCTAAACAAAATATTTTGTCTACGTTAAATTATATCCATCGAATTTAATGGATATAGATATAAAAGAGATAGATAGCGATATCTAACAATTTACGGTTTTTCTGAATCGTCCAAATCTATTTATAATATTTTGATAGTTTGTGGAACCCCATTAATTAGATTGTTGTTTTAAATAATCGATTTTAAAATGGATTGTCCCGCCAACTGTTTCAATAAAATAAAAAAAGAAGATTTAGAATGGACACTAATTCCTTTTGTGAACTGCAGTGCTTGGATGTAATATTATTGTAGTACCTACGAACCTACTTAAGGATATTCCGCTAAATTCTCTTTTGCTGTAATAAATTTGTCTTTGGAACAAATTTTTCTTTTCCGAAATACCTATATATTTTTTTAATTAGAAGTACCTTCCTACCTTCTTGCAACGATTTACAGAAAGAAAAACGAGTAGTCGATAAAGTATTGGAATAGGAATTATCGTAGGTAAAATGGCGTGAATGGGATATCGAATAGTTTACCGAGAGCGCTTTAGGAATTGAACTAAATGTTAAAATTTATTGGATTATGTAAACTTTTTAAGTATATGGAATTACTGATTTCTAACACGTTCAAATAATCTAAATTTATTAATATATATATAGCAATTACAAAAAATGTGATATACATTATAATTTTGTGGAACAGTAATCATCAGGTAAAATATGCTCATGAAGTTATATAGAACCCATCGAGAAGAATAGATATTATGAAAACATTTATTTATTGAGCCGGGATCGAATCCCAGCGTTCGAAAATAAATTTCATTTGATGAGTTTGTGTTATTTCACTATTAATTCATCAAAAATAATATATCTATATTATATTTCCGGCATGTTCCAGAGCGCTCAGATACTCGTAGTACCGCCCTTGTTTAATACTACCATCCAGAATTGAAACGCTACTTGAAATGGCTTTAGCGACCAGATGTTTGGTGACCAGATCTGAATAGCTAGGTATTTTCCCACCTTCCTCTTCCCCATCTCCTACCCCTCCCCACCACCTTCAGCCTCACGACATATCCAAATTCGAGATGCCTTAGTCTCACATAACAAAAAATATAAAAATTGAGTTATCTCTGGCTTGGCTTGCCATGGAAGTAAAATCATGTATTGGTTTCATAGTGTTTTCACACAAACGAAGTATTGAAATCCGTAAGTCTAAACTTAAACTTTAGGTCGTATCATAGCCTGCTTGAACATTGATGAAGCAATTAACAAGAATTTTAGATCGCGTAGTTCTTGCAATAATATGGAAGGTAATTAAGCTTCACAAATCAGGGCTGTCTATAATACAATTAACAATTTCAAAAATCATAAGTCATTTTATCAGGAAGAAGAAATTTTCGGAGTTGATTTGGGTTACAATAGATTTCATTGAGTTGACTCCCTAATATCTCTTTTAATATACAAAATTAAAATTAGGTGTCTGGAAAATTATATACAAAAAGTTTTGGCAGGTACTTGGATGCAGTTTGAGAATCTTATTTACCAGTGAGCAGTGAATTATTCTTTTCCGCCAAGGCTTTTATATTTTCACTAAAACCTTATATTACGTATTTGAGTCCATGGAGCCAATGGCGCAGCTGATCATAAAGAGGAGAAGTAAGCTTGTTATAGGGCTTACTTGGCATGCATTAGTCAGCTTATTCAGCTTTTGCTTGGGCCATTATGTCGGTAATAAAAATGTAAGATAATACTGTATTGCAAGAAGGGAAATAAGAAATCTTGATACATACTATTCGATGATAAAGTTGTATTGCAGACTTTAAGCTCTTAATCGATAAAATAAAACTACCGCAAATTTGAATGAAATATAGATATAATAAGTTATATAAATACTCGGTGTATAAGTCTCCAAAAGAGTCTAGTACTGCGAAGAAAAGTAAAATCATGTGTTTTTGCTTAAAAAATTTGAGCGCTTCTATATATTAAAAACTCTTTAATGAAATACTGCGATTGAGAGTAGAACACAACATATTGGCGTTTGATATAATCGAGCATTTTTATAACTAATTGACTAACCATCATGCCTTTTCTACGAAGGTAGGGAGAGAGGACGGACCGCCAAACAACTCGGTCTTGGCACACATTCTTTTGCATCATTCATATCATACATCGTCTCAAATATATCTATTATTTTGACTCTTGACATGGCCCGTCTCAAGTGTCTGATTCTCTTAAACGTGGATGTCTTCCTTGGGCGTCCCCTACCATCTAAATCAACTTTTCACATTTGCCTCAAATATTCTTCTTAAATTACTTTTTCCCTATCAAACCAAGCATTTTTTAAGCCCATAAATAAAGTATCAGGCCTATAAAAACTGATTTAAAGTTCAAAATCTCATAATTACAAACCCCTTTTCAGTTATGGTTTTATTGTATAGCAAATTAAATGCTTTAAAAAATGATCGTGAAACATTTACATATAATACGAGTAGGTATGTGCCTGAACTTCGTAAAATAAAATAAAAATTTTTTCGATGTTTTTTTTCTTGAATCCATCAAAACAGGCGGATAGTGTTAAACGCGAATTTAAACTTTCGCCGTTTAAATATTGTTACACGACCTTGTGCTTCGCCTTAACCCGAATCTCTGTGCAAGGAGGTCATTATTCTTATAAAAAATCCGTTTTCTATAAAACTCTTGCCATCTCTAAAGCAAATATATCAGGTTTGGGGTATGTTTTGCATATATTTTAATGGAATTTATAAAGTATATTATTTTATTGCAAAAGTAAAAAGTTGTTTACTGAAAGGCTTGCCTTAGTAAAGTTTTAAATTTCATATGCCGATCTTTTTTAAGTCAAGCTTAAAACTGAAAATTTACTTAAAATTGAAAATTTACTTAGATGTTAATTTTTTTAGCCAAGTCAAAGCATTATCTTGAGCTTTGACGGGACAAATAAACCGCAAATTGAATTATCAACCCACATTCTACTTAACTTCATTCATTATTCCTTAAAATGAGATTACACAAACCGAGAAAGATACCTTTGCAAAAAGCCTAAAATCACCGACCGATCAGCTCAACGATGAACCGACCTTCGACACAAGAGCTTATTATACGGAATATTTCATAAATAACGTAATTATTTGATGAGAGCTGTGGGGATGCTGTGTGGAGGGTCAAATTATATTGTTTTTTTACAAGAGCTCCACAGGGGAAGCCCTGAGGAAAATAATTTCCCTCAGGGCCTATGTCATCTTTGTGGATGCTGTATGGAGGGTTTTTTAAGGAAAGGAAGGAGAGGAGAGTTCTGGGAAGGAAAAGGGTTTAAGGTGTGGGTAGGAATCTGGGGTTCAGTGTGTCCTGGTTATCCACTTTCAAGACCTAGACAAACCTCACTCCATGAACACGGGAACCCCTGCTAAATCAGCAAACGTAGTGAACCAGTTGGGGTGACCTATGGCAGAGGTGTTGGTTATCCAATAAAGGTTCCCTGGGCGGCGGTACCCATTCCCGCCTTCCAAATTTAAGAAAAGGAAGGAGAGGAAAAAATTATGAGGCGTGGATAGGAATATGGTGGTCAATGTGTCCAGGACGTATGAATCCATCACTACCATTGTGATGCAAGCCAATGGATCGAGAGAGACCGCCTAGAGAGATCTAGGTTAGGTCTCCTTCAAACAATATTTTCTGATCCGGCCCGCCACGCAGTAGGTGGACAAACGCATTCGCCGCCAAGATCTAGACAAGCCCCATGAACCCGGGCCACCCCTGCTAAATCACCAAACCACTTGGGGTGAATTATGGCATTGGTTATCCATTAATTGGTTACCGGGCGGCGGTAACCATACCCGCCTCCAAAAACTGCAAAAATGATGTTTATACTAAGGATTTGTTTGTGGATATATCTTAATATATATTTAAAAAAATATTGTTCACTGTTTATAACAAAATATTATATATAAATTAAATGTACCTAAGTAACAAAAATTTTATTAAAACATAATAAATTAAGGTTTATAACAAAATCATTTGGAAGATGGGTATATAAAAATAATAATAATAAAAATGTTTATTCATCAATAGATTTTTACCTTATTGCACATTTTGTTCGTTTATCATTGATTCTATTGACGAAAAGGATTTCTCCCGGAAAGCAGCTGGTTTTCAACAGTGCCTATATTTTCATATGGTGCCCAAGTTTCACAGATCTTTTAACAATACTTTCACAGTGCCATGTCCGTTTCCACAGAAAAAGAAAACTTTATTTTCCATATCATTAGATCGGCAAATATATATTTATTTATTCCGTTTGTTCGGCGAGCCGGCGACGGATTGCAAAGTTCTTCACGAATTCGGCGGAACGGAACAAAAAAAAACATTTGGAATTTAAATCTCGCCAGCTTATCGGAAAAGTGAAAAGTTAACTTCTGCATTGAGTTCGGAGCGAAAATTATGGAAAATCTTTCACAATCCAGGCTAGATTTATGAATAAAAAATGATGTCGTCAACTTTAAAGAATAACTGAATACATATTTACACTGCCAACCATTTATATAACGCTTTATTTATGGTCAAAATATTTTCGCTCCACAATAAAATGCAAATATTTGGAATGTTTCTGAGCACATTCAAAAACTAAAAACTGTTTAGAAAGGTGATAAAATACGCTTTCAAATTATATAGTTATATAATAATTATATATAATAAACATATATTTTTTTAATTATAAAAATGTTGCATACAAACATAAAAAAGTTTAAAAAATGGCTCACCTTACGTTTTTTCTATCTAAAGTTACTGATATTAAAAAGAAAATAAAAACACATAAATATTTTATTAGACAAACGTATAACAAACACATATTGTAATTTCACTTTTTTGTCGCTCTATGTAAAAATAATTTATAAAAAAATCCCAAAGTTAAAAATAAAGTTTCAAATTCTTTTTTCAATTTGCGATCCAAAACTTTGTATACATAAAAGTGCACATTTTACTTGATTAAGTGGCTATTTTTTTAGATTGGAATATAAAGCGTGTTGTTTTCCCTTTCTAATACCGTTTAGAATATATTTTTCACTATGATAGTAAGGCAGGTAAAGCGTTTCATACGAGACCTATGTGCGTTGGGACAAATATGGTCGCCTGCCATTCGACGGGTTAAAAACAATGAAAATGTACAGTCATAGAACATACTAGTATTTTTTTTAAAGAAAGACAAACATTCCCGGTTTACGAATAATCCAACAATGTTTGAAAATCTCCTACTACCACCACAGCGGAAAATGTTACTTGTGTCGTGGTGCAACCCAAACGCGAGGTCCACTCAGCTACTGCCCGTTCTAATGTATTGTATGTGAGAATGATTTAGTATCTGTGCTAAGCGGTGTCCTTAGAGATTCAATAATAATTTTGATTAAGCATATTTAAAAATATGGAAGAGACGGAAATAATGTTAAAAGAAAGTAGTGTAAGAAGAATATATGAAGCAAATGTGAATGGTAGAAGAAGAAAATATGGTACGATCAAGTGAATCATACACTTGAGTCGGGCCATGTCAAAAATCAGAATAATAGAAGAGCATGTATGATACGATGTATGAAGGGGAGTGAGGCAAGACTGTGTGTCAAGACCGAGTTGTTTGGCGGTCCGTCCTCTCCGCCTACCCCTGCGGGGAAACAGGGTAAGTTAGTTAGTTAGTATATTGTTTTCACAGTTTAACGATTTATCAAGTTTATTTAGATTAAATGAAAATGACGCTGTGAGTTAAAAAATACCTTCATTGATGTGTGGAGCTAATGTAAAATATATATATATATATATATATATACAGAAAAGTTGTGCAAAACCTCAAAAAGTAACCGTGAATGTTTTTATACTGCAGGCTACTAATAAAACTTTTCGTTTAAAAATGAAAATTTCTCATTTAAAAATGTTAAATTGGTGGATTTTAAAAATTAATTTATCATCTCTTTCAAAATCGGTATTTTATTAAAAATGAAATGACAGATCGTAAATGAAACTCGGTTTCTGTTTGAGCCATGAAAACTTTAAAAAGGGCGGTCGCCTAGTCATAAGCCTTCTTAAAGTGTGTTCCGCGCTTAAATACTACTACGTATTTAGGTTTTTGGTCCGTTTGGCGAGTCAGCCCGCTAAGTCCGCAGTTAAGCCTCGAAAGCCCTGGGTCTGGCTCTGCGCTTTGTAGCCCCCGTAAAGCCTCGCTAACAGCGCAGGAGGCTGGACGCCGCACCGTGTTGCTCGCTTTTGTGGTAAGGGAAAAGCTTTCGTGATCACTCCGATGTTGTATCTGGTAAAGGAATATTTGTAGGTATTGCGAGTACGTACGAAAATAATTCAAATAAAATAAAAAATATGCGTGTAATGGATACGTACCTTAATTGTTATAAAGAAGAAATCACACCTTAATTATTATAAAGAAGAAATTTGTGTTTTTTTAAATTTTTTTTGCAATAGCTCCAAAAAGGAGGCACAGAGGAAAATAATCTCCCTCAGGACTCATGTCATATTTTGGGATGTTGTGAGGAGGGTCGTTTAAAATAAATATGAGGGATAGGTAAGTATCTGGGGGTCAGTGGGTCCAAGAATGACGGAAGTATAAATAAATTACCTCCCATTGCGATGCAGGGTGATTGGTAGAGAGAGTCCTGTTGGAGAGGCCAAATGATCTATTACAACCAGTCTCTCCAGATCAGGCAAAAAAATGGGCAGACGCATCCGCCACCAAGACCTACACAAACCTTACCCCATGAACCCGAGCACTACGCCTAATTTACCAAACGTAGCGAATCACTTGGGATGACCTAGGGCAGAGGTTTTGATTACAAAGTAAAAGTTTCCCGGGGCGGCGTTATTTATACTCGCTTAAACTAAAATTTGTATTTCCAAAAAAAACGTTCTAAGGGGATGTGAACCGTTTTCCGTTTGAACGAAACTGTTTTCAACAAGACTCCATTTCTTTGTTTCATATCGGTTAAATACATAAATATTGAATCTAGGGCAAAACTTTGTTGAGTATTTTTAATGATTGTGAGTTTTTATAAATCTTTCTCGTTTATCGCCTGCTTGTTGAGAATTAGTAATTAGGTATATCGTAAAGTCACGATTTCTGATGAATTATTTTCACCTGCCAAAACATGGGTGTTAATGATACTCCAAACATCACGTGGTGCAAGAAATTAAAAAAAAACTCCACTGTATTTTCCACAACTTTCTTAGCAAGTGTTTTTTTAACCATATGTTCCACAATGTCTAGTATGTTACCAATTTTAAAAACAATATCCAAAAGCCAAGAATGAAAACACATAAAAATGTCTCGCGAACAAAGAGATACATAAATATTCATAAGTTAAGAAGTAGTTTTTCCACCCTCCCGAGCAGAAGGCTTCGACGCAAAAGGCAGACGTTACATTTGTGCTTTTAAGAAAATTGATCGCTAATTGCTTAAGAGTCGAAAGCCTTTTTATTACGGCCATTAATTTTCCAATAAAAAAGGTCACCCTCTTCCCTCCCTTACCTTAGTGCTCCGTGTATTTCTTAAGGAATTCTTTTCACTGTGAATTTTCCGGACATTACCCCTTCTAAATGTTTCTAATCAGTGTTGAAATTTTATTTTCATTTGAGTAAAATCCTTTCAAATTTTCAACAGGAAATGAAATCGTCCGAGAAAATATGAGAGACTTTTAAAAATATAAATTGACGCCATTAGTTTCAGAAAAGTCTTTGGGGTAAGTCATCGAAGTCTTCATAATTGCAAAATGGTTAAATGGCAAATTTAATAATTATTAAAAAGTGATGAAAAAATATACATACACAGGTAATGGGGTATTTTTCAATTTTTAAAAAATAGATTATAACGACGTTTCAAAGAGATGTTGAGTTCATTTTGAGTTGGCATGGAACCGGTATTCAGTACATAAAGTGAACAACAAAAATATAGTAAACTTATAAACAGCATGTAATATGTAAAGAATAGAAATGTATAGTTATAGCCTTAGGTTTTTCACAAACCGCCTAAATAAGCTAGTCTGTATTGAGGTAGTAATTTTGCAAGTTAATTTTTAATACCTATGAACATACCTACTGTTGTATTAAACTATATTCACTCAATAATGTGGTTAATAACTTCGAATGTGGTTGAGTGCACTGGTAAAGAACCTATTGTTACTTGGGATCCAATTTTTTACGTTTTCTTTAAAATTGTTTTGTGAATCATATTTTTAAGAAGAAGATCTGGAAGAATCTTGTTAGCATGTTTCGTTTACTGAAAATAGTATGCGTAACAGAAATTTGAAGTAACTCTTCTTTATTTTTTTCAGTACAGCGAGTATTTAACATTTTCTCGTAATATTTATGAATGTTTGTCTGTAAATTAACGTACTAATGTACCCAATTAGTTCTTGCAAATGCAATAGATATACTCAATCCAATCATAATTATTTTCGTTGATAAAATTACACTTCAAACAGTTAAGAAATCTACGACGTTATCTAGAACACTTAGGGGATCTACGACGATAAGATGATTTGGTAATTTTTCGCATATATATCGAAAATATCGATAAAACTGGAAGATCTTTATAACTTTAATGGATATTCTGGGTTATGCAGAAAAATTTAAATAATCTAAAGAATTTATCATTTGGTATTTTTAAAGATTAGCGATAAGAAAATGGTAGAATGCAAACGATATGAAGATATCATAGTGCATGACACATACGGTTCATTTCCGTTTAGTAATAGTAATATAGTCAGTTGTAGAGGTTCCCGGAACCGGAAATCAGCAGATTCTCAGTTCGAATGCAGCATTGCACCTCCACTTCCGGTCAGAGGAAGTCCATCCCGTCTTTATTCAAACCATAAACATTCAGTCTTGCAAACTGCAGCAGAATTTGCAAAATTGAAATCGGAAGCACGAATGACTCTATTGGAATAATATAAAGGTATCTTGGGCCAGGAATGAGATTTACAGAGTATATATATTTTTAAACTTGCAATTTCTTAAATTTACTTATTAGGTTATTAATTATTTCCAAAGTTGAAGATACTCTAAATATATCCAATTTGGGGGCGGGTAAGAAACCGCCGCCCCAGGAAACATTTATTGGATAACCAATACACTTGCCATAGGTTATCCCAAGTGGTTTCTTAGCAGGGGTGCCCGGGTTCATGGGATGAGGTTTGTCTAGGTCTTCACTGGAGGTTATCCACCACATACCCGCCCCGGTATAAGTAACTTATGGTTACTCCTTCAGGGCTCTCACAAGGAAGCTAATTTTTTTTTATTTGAACGTCTCTACATTTAATTAAACAAAACTAGACCCCCAATGTCCCCGCATACGGTGTTAACGAGCAGTATGCAAGTGCTTTATATGTACAGGTTAGTATTAAATAATTAAATAAATATATACATTACCTCTTTCTTTGGGGAAAAGCAGAGGGGAGAAATAAAATTTTCAAGTGTAGGCGGTATGCCTACCCTGCCGGTTTATTGTACATAAAAAAATAAAAATAAAAAAACATCACTCAATTTTCATGTGGTTGCTGATAGGGAGCGATGTCTAGGTCTTGGTGGCAAATACGTTGGCCCACCTACTGCGTGGTGGGCCAGATCAAGAGATACTGGTTGAGAGAGATCTAACCTAGACCTTTCCAGCCGGATTCCCTCAACCCATCGTCTTGCACCGCAGTGGGAGAGATGAATTCGTACGTCCATCAATCCTGGATAAATTGACTCCCAGATTCTTCCCACCCCCAACGCCGTTCCTTCCCACTTACCTTCTACCTTTCTCTCCTTCCTTTCCCTAAAAAGACCCTCCACACAACATCCCCAAATATGACATAGGCCCTGAGGGTTTTTTTCCTCCGGGTCTCCTATGTAAAAAAAACTTTAGTATAGTTAATTTTGTATTATTATCTAATACCAATTTTGTTTTCTACGGTTTCTAACTCATTCGAAAAACTTTCGGTATGTACAAATACATTCAAATGAGTCCTCTTCAAAATGATTTGAATGTTCTATGTTATTTTCTTCCACAACTCCGACTTCTTTTAGACTGCCAATATCCTCCAAATTGAGATACTTTAGTACCACTGGCTCATGCAGCTGAGACTCTTGTGCGATTTCACATAAAAAATAAACAAAGCGCTCTTTATGTTATGTACAACATAAAAATGGACCTTTAATGTTGCAAGTTTTTGGCTGCTATAGATTATGCTTCTACCGACTTTGTGTACGACTTATCTGCAGCTTTTATATTCGTAGCTACTTTATTCGTGTTTACTGACACCAAGTACGTGCACAAACATAAAAAAAAATTGCATTCACTTTAGTGGCTCCAGGGTTAGAATCCATGACCTCTGGATCCAGAATCAAACACTTTAGATTGTGTAAAACATATCATTCGATAACAATATTGCTATCACCCAAGTGGGCTACATGGTAACCCAATTATACACATAACGGTCAGTGGTGCACCGAGGATGGCCCCTCTAAAAAATAAATACCTACATGTATTCATGTACATTAAATACCAAATAATTCACATGCTATTCATCTGATTGCCTTGAAGCTTTGGTGAGGAGTTATAAAATTTTTGTAACAATATTGTAATAGTTGGCGCGCAAATTGTTAAACAATTTGTGTATTTCTTATTGTTTAGCGGTAGGGAGGGGTGGAGGGGGTTTCAAGGGAGGGATAGGGGAGGCGAGAAGGGAAGGGCAGGCAGAAATGGAGACAGAAAGGCACGGGGCGAATGGGATAGGACACGTAGACTGTCTTTATTTTAGTGGCATTGCATCGCACGCAGGGTCGCTGGTTATATTATATTTTATTATTATTCTAACTTGCGCCCCCCCAAGACAAAATCCTCGGCATACGCCAAAGTGCTTATTGTAGGTATATTTGAATAATTGAAACATTGTATTTGAGTGATTATTACAATCTCGTATTACCACGAAATTGGTAATGCATCATTCTTGCAATACCTAAATTGAATGAATTTAGTTTTCATCCATCTTAATTCTCGCTAAATAAAATATCGAACATCATATATGTACATATCTACACTACAATACGAAGCTTTAGAAAAATGATTCATTTCCTACTGATTACTTTTTTATTGGTGTGATAAATTATGCCCGGTCATATTTTGGCGGCCTCAGTGGAGGGGTAAGGCTTTCAACTAGCAATCCGGAGGTTACGGATTCGAACATCAGGGTAAATTTTATTTGATTAATTTGTGTTATTTCACTATTTAGTAATCTAAAATATTATATAGTATATTAAATTTGAAGAATTTAAAAAACCGTGTCACTTTAGCCGTGTTTGGTGGCCATCTGAATTGTCAGTTATTTTTCCATCTTCATCTTCCCCTCCCCTTCTCCACCTATACCAAAGTGTCACTGGGTCTAGAAAGTTGGAAGCAATTGGGGCTCAAAAAAGCCGATTGTCAAGGTTGTTATAATATTATTAATTTGTAGGTATAAATTAATTTATTGGCATATATAATAATTTTGTGGAACAGAAATCATGAAGTGAAATATGCTAATTAAATTATGTACAATTCGCTGGAGAATAGTAGGTATTATGCTTACATTGATTTTTATTATTGAGGCATGTTATTATAGCCTGCTTATTATAATGTTAGAGATTGCAATTTTTAAGAAATCTATTTGTCCATCACTGGATTTTCTCGGAATTCTAGGACTAGATCATCTATATTCTAGAAGTTAGGAAAAAAATTGGTGTTAATAGCACACATGCTGCTCAATGGGCACATTTGCAATCCTGAAGTTCCGGAACATATAACGCTTCAAGTCCCCGATAACTTCACCAGAGCTAGGTAGCACAGAATTTTTATTTTTCCAGTAGGCAGGACCAACCAACCAGTAATCATGCCTTTGGAGAGAATGACTACAACCCTAAATATATTTTAGGATAGACATTTTCATTTAAACTTCAGTGACATCAAGTTGGTAATAAATATTTTGTTTTACACAAGGCCGTATCCCTAACTGATGTTAATAACGTTTTGATGATGTGAAATTTTTGTGAAATGTTATTGGACCCACTGTATTTCACAATAAATAAATAAATCACAAGGGAATAAAGAACCCAAAATTAAAACACAAGGCATTATTTGAAATAAAGGCTCGATATCCGCGATTTCCCTGTCCGGGCCTGATTCCCATTGACGCGACAAACAAAACCTTCACTCTATTGTTATCTTTCACAAAATACAAATCATTGTTGATTGTTGCCGGGATGGATTTATACGGCTGAGTAATTGTTCTGTAAATGTCAGCCATCTTTATCGCGGCAATCAGCGAGTGACGCATCTCCTGAGCTTCTAGCTTCGGATGTATGACTATGGCTTTAACCCTCCGTGTAACAGGTCACTAAAACTCTTATTACATACTAGGTGGGGTATAACATACCCCAAAATATAAAAGTGATAAAATAAACAAATATTTATTTCGGCGGAATACGATACGATTGTACCACCCCAGCCAGGAGCACTCCTGTCCCGGTGAGACCGGTACACCAGGGGGCACTGGTTTGTTAGGACTTGAAACACGTGCTCTGGGATGGGAAGGAATTGGAGTTTAATCGACCGGTATACATGGCAACCTAATAAGCCAATATTGGAATTGGGGATGGGCAGGAATAAAGGAATGGATTGAGAATTATTATTTTTTCCTTTCTTTATTCTTGCCTCTTCTCGGCTCTTCTCAGATCTTCTTGTCTATGTCTGGCTGTTCTTCGCTTTCTTGCATCTTCTTGGATTTTCTCGTCTCTTCATGACTCTTCTTGCCTCTTGACTCTCCTTCGCTCTTCTTGCCTTTCGTGGCTTTTCTTGTCTCTTCTTATCACTCATTGCCTCTTCTTGAATCTTGTTATATCTTGACTCTTCTTGCTTCTTCTTGGTTGTTCTCGCCTCTTCTCGTCTCTTCTTGGATCTCTTCTCTCTTTTCTCTTCATGTCTCTGATTATCTCTACTTGTCTCTTCTCGGCTCTTCTTACTGCTTCTTGTATCTTATTTTATTTTTTTCGGCGGAATTAATATTAACCACTAAGCAGATATACCTACACGTTAATATGACAACATCAGTCAAGTACAATAAGCGTGTTTTCACGTCAGCGCGTATGTTTCCACAGAAATCGTTATAACTCCGTTATTGTTCTAGTGACATCCCTAAAACAAAAAGTATAAGCTCACATAAAAAAATCGCGCGAGTCATTTATACATTTTTTTGTTTGTTTCTAAATTTTAATATTTACAAATGTTAATATTTATTTTTTATATAACAATTTGAGAGCTTATTTTCTAACCTTTCAAAAACAGTTTTTAGTATTCGGCTACGTTCAGAAATGTTTCATTTATAGAGCTTTAATTGTGAAACGGAAATAACATAAAGTTTTCGTAAATTTGACACGTCGTTTAAGACATAAAAAGTGCATATTCGCGATATATCTGAGTGGTTAAATTAATTTGCTATTTATAAAAACATAGTAGATAATAATTAGGTTTAAGTAAAACTCTGAGTAGAAAGTTAAAAGATTTTTATTATAAAAGAACAAAAACACAATATCTGTAATCTTTGTAACGTAACAATCACTTTCTTATGGCACTTTGAATTATAACAATCGTTTTAATTTAAGAAACCAGATTATATTTTCTAATAATTAAACTTAGGAGAGATATATACATTTTTAGCAACGCGCCGTAGGAGGTGTGGTGTGTGATACCCATACGCACTTCAGGGATGTGTAACTTACTTGGCGGTCGCCGCCGGACTGACTTAGCAACACTGATTAGAGCGGCAATGTCGCAATTCCGGGAATTATTAACACTATCACAGTTTTGAAATTATTGCAATTTTTGAAGAACTGGGGTATGTCACACCCCACCTGGTTCACGGAGGGTTAATAGAACCTTCCTACGTTATCTATAAGTACAACTCACAGTGGTGGCACGTGAAATGTATTAAAAAATATCCCTAATTACAGATTTCGACGCGGTGCAGATTACTTATCAAGATCCCATATTAGTCACAAAAAATTTAGTCACATAAAAATTAGTTAGTAATTGAAAAATGATTCAATGTTTGCCTTCCAATATAAGTCTAAACACAAAAAATAAAAATAAATTCTTATCTAAGTTTTATTGTACCGTATGGAACGAGTAGTATATGATACCATAGATTAAAGGGATATTATACCCGTGGAGAAATCCGTAAGCTGTCAAAATTAGTTTTTTTTCACATCGCTAGATGGCGGTAGGAGTGTCTTCCCGAATTTTAAAAGATCAACATTATACTTGCGTTATAAACAGAAGAGCACAGTATTTTTAAATGTCAAAGTAAAAAACAAACTAATAACAAAGTGTGGTTTATTTATGGAACTTATTATGTTAGTAGAATATTTAGTATGATCCTTTTTATAAATGTTTCATCATTTGCTTGTTCATGGTCCTTTCCCATATGCTTCCATTATAAACACATATTGCGTTATGAACAGACAAGCACAGTATTTTAAAAATATATCGAAGTAAAAAAACAAACTAATAGCAAAGTGTGGTTTGTTTATGGAACTTATTATGTTGGTAGAATACTTAGCATGATCCTTTTTTATAAATGTTTCATCATTTGCTTGTTCATGGTCCTTTCCCACAGGCTTCCATTATAAACGGCGATTGGAATCTCGTGGTTCACATTTGGAGTCGATTTTTTTTTCTTTACTTCTAAATATTCAGTAGTTTATTGTTTTTTAAACAATATTAAATTTTCTAGAATTCATCATTATTATTACTATCCCCAAATTATTTGGAAACGTATATTGCATAGAATATATACATTAATAACATCATTAATAATATTGACTACCAGAAATAAAAGAAAGATTCTTTTTTATTTATATATTTATTAAATTTTTCTGTGTTATTTAGTAAACTAAACAATAATCTTTTTTAACATGGCAGTAGTTGTCGTGCAAGGCTGCAGAAAACCATGACAAAACTGCAGCGACACTCACTCTATTTTAATAAAAATCATTTATTCCAGAACTAGAGAGTTCCCGGCAGAGCTCGCTATTATATACATATAGAAACCATCGCGGGCATGCACACATAAAATCACCAAAGTGTCATCGCAATCGGATGAACGGTTAGCAACGCATATTTTCATGATGCCAGAACTCACTATATATATAGAAATCATCGCGGGCATGCACACAACGACTTACCAAAGTTTCCTCGAAATCGGATGAACGGTTCATTAACGCATTTTCATGACGCCAGAGCTCGCTATTATATATAGAAACCATCGCGGGCATGCACATATAAAATCCCCAAAGTGTCATTGCAATCAGATGAACGGTTAGCAACGCATAATTTCATGATGCCAGAAATCACTACATATACATATAGAAAACATCGCGGGCATGCACACAACAACTCACCAAAGTTTCCTCGCAATCGGATGAACGGTTTAGTAAAGCATTTTCATGATGCCAGAGCTCGCTATTATAAATAGAAACCATCGCGGGCATGCACACATAAATTCCGCAAAGCATCATCGCAATCGGATGAACAGTTAGCAACGCATAATTTCATGATGCCAGAACAATCGGATGTAGTGCAATGCAATACATTCCGTATTACGAAATAGTACAAAAATGGACAAAATAACAATGCATTCATATATTAGTTTCAATATCCCGTAATAGATTCGGCGTCCCGTTTTCGTCAACATCGCCGCTTTGAATAGCCAGTTTTTTTTCTTCGTCAGCTGCCGCAGCCATACTGGTAAATTTGGTTTTCTCCCACCATTCACAAACCTTCTTATGGCATTTTCCATATCCAGCAATAGATAAGGACGGAACTTCAAGGGTAGCACATAGCTCTTCCATGCCCGAATAACCCGATCCTATGCTCATTAATCCCGATACAAAAGATTCGTTGATGCCAATGCCTTCTTGTAGGCTTTCGGACGTTTTTAGTTTAAAAGTTTTACCACATAGCACGCATTTTAAATTAAAAGTAGAGTTCAAACCATTTCTATTTTCGGAGTTAATTCGCAAATGCTTTAAATTGCAGTTAAAAAGGGAATCATGTTGACTTATACATTGGAGTTGTTTAAAAAAATAATCAAATTGTACTACTCTCCGCCCTTCTACGCAAATATCATCGCTTTCTTCTATCGCCTCTTCAATAATAAGCTCCTGCTCCGATTCTTCACAGCTCCATCCTTGGTCTTCGGTCACAGGTAATTTGGCCAAAGAATTGCTGTTTTTTTGCTCCTAAACAATGTAGAAATAAAAAACTGATTACCATGTTATTCAATCTGATTTTGAGATTATTAGTATAAATTTTGGTAAAATACGAACCTACTATCACGATGTTGGGAACACGTGTCATCAAAATCATAAAAAGGCAAAAAAATTCTCGCCCTTCGACAATATATTTTATAAGGGCTGACGCAGGTGCATGAAAAAAGTGTTCCGATATGTTATGGTTATGAATATACGTAAATAGGTTATGATAAATCGTCTTTTCAAACTTTGACACCTCATATCACAGAACAAGTTAAGTGAAGTTAGAACCCTATCCCAATGAGGTGACAAATAGTAAATGCGAGATATTTGAAGTGCAATAAGTATAAAAGTACCTTTTCGACAGTAGTGGCTGATGTACCAATAAGAATATCCTCGTGCTCTAAATCTTCCAAGTTTGGTCCTCTGTGTGCAATATTTACGGTAGGCTCATTTGGTTCTATCGTATGTTGCTGTATTTTTTCCTAAATAAAAAAGCAAAAAAAAAACATTAAGGAATAAAGATTAAAAATCCCCCCCCCCCTCCCGGGACTCCAACGCACTCAAATTCATTCGTTACTTGAAGCATACCTTGTTTGGAGTATTTTTTCCGGCTGCCATAGATAAATCATGTTTTGATCTACGAAGAGAAAAATAATATTATTATTTGGAACTTTACAACACAACACATATATTCTTCCATCTGGAAAATCATTACTTTTGGTGTGCCTCAGGGGTCCATTTTGGGTCCTTTGCTTTTCTCTATCTATATAAATGATATTACGACATGTTTTCACAACGCTCAAATTTTACTATTTGCCGACGATATGAAGATATACCTTCCTATAAGCTCCCATGACTGTTCTGTGCGTTTACAAGAAGATCTTGACCGACTGACGGATTACTGTCTCAGAAATAAGCTTTTTATCAATATTTCCAAATGTTGCAAAGTCACATTCACACGTAACCATATAAAAATACTGCATGAATACACCATTTCTGGATCGCTGTTAACAAATAAAGATTATATACGTGACCTCGGGGTTATTTTGGACTCTAAACTTACCTTTGATAAACACGTTGATAATATTGTCACCAAAGCAACAAAGAGTCTAGGCTTTGTACTGAGAACATGCAAATTTTTCAAAAACACTAAGATTTACAATTACAATTCACATGTTCGTCCTCACCTGGAATACTGTTCACAGGTTTGGAACTCGCGCTATATTGTTTATTTTAACAGGTTAGAAAGAGTTCAGAAGCGATTTCTCAAATTCCTCAATTTTAAATCATTCAACATATACAATTCTTACGACGAAATCGAGAAACATTTTCGAATCTCGAAACTGCTCGTTAGGAGGCTTGTCGCTGATCAGATGCTCCTGTACAAAATTATTAACTCAAAAGTTGACTGCCCGGAGCTGCTAAATAAAATAAATTTCCACACGCCGACTCGATATAGCAGACAAAATACCCTTTTCTACATTGATAGATGCAACACTAATTCCAACCAAAATGAATTTTAAATTGCTGCTTAGTTCTGTTTTTATTTTTTCTGTTTTTCTTAAATTTTCTAGTTTACATTCAGATACTTTTATGTTTCTAAATACCTATCTGTGAACATTAATAATTGGTCTGTTTTTTTGCCATCCTCTTATGTATATTTTATTACTAAGACTGTTTATGTTCCTTAAATAAATAAATATAGAATATCTTTGATTTGACAATGTGTGAATGATTACGTGTACGCAGAAAGGCGATATTTTTGTTAATTTCCTTTCAAAGTTTTTTTTGTCCGTTTCTCCAACACCATTTACACATTATTGACTTCATTTGAAATTTTAGATTAAAATATATAAACGGCAATAAACTTTTTATACATGATCCTTATACTAATCCTATCCTCAGAGCACGTGTTCCACTCCTAACAAACAGTGCCCCCTGGTGTACCGGTCTCACCGGGACAGGAGTGCTTCTGGCTGGGGTGGTATAATCGTATCGTATCGTATCGTATGATCCTTATACTGATAATAATGTAACTAATTTCTACTAAGTAAAAAAAGTAAAACAAAAAAAAAACTAAGTAAAAAAACATCCCATTAATTAAGAAATGTATTGCCATGGCCAATCAGAACTCAAGAAATTAAAACCAAAATTTTGTATTTTTACATAATTCTACCCCATAACTCCCCTTTAGCAATGTAGGGTAATTATTGTATTAATTACCAAACACTGTGTACATAAAAACCGATTACACTCTCAGATTAGCGTTGATTTGTACAAACACAGTTATAATATATGTGGCTTGACGTATTTCAGCCTATTGCTCGCCATATATTCCAATAAGGAATGTACGGCGAGCGATATGCCGAAATACCCCACGCCACGTATATTGTAGCTATGTGTGTGTACACAGCTTAAAGACAATGAATTCTCACACATACTTGCAAAACGTGCACCTGCCACATGAAGTTTGTCCTAACGGTTTCGGAATTGGAATGCATACGCAAGTTAAATGTTATATTTTAAGTGTCTGGAACAAAATGGCAGTTGAAAAAATACAGTTTGTCAAAATTTACACCAAAAAAGAGAATTTTCGAGTACTTACTGTTTTTGTAGCTTCCTGAGATTATTGCAGTGCTTCAAGTGATTGGGTATTCTATTTTTAGAGCCATTAACAATGCGTTTTGATGGCATTTTTTAAATATATACGCTAACAAACAAGGAGCGTATAGTTTCGTTACTTGCCGACGGGAGATTCTAGCCCGGAATGAATGACGAGCTGTGAAATGTGTTAGAATTTCGTAAAAAAGGAAGTATTTATTTAATTGTTAAATCCACAGATATCATAACGAGAATAAGAGGCCGTACTTTTATAGATGTATGTATTATGTATATATTTTAAATTAAAAATATTGTATAAAATCATTATTAAGGCGATAAACATAGACTGAAGTTTTAAAAGCGGGTTGTATGGTGTATCAATGTTTTTATTTTTCATGGTCGAATGCCTACATCAATTACAAAAAAAAATAAGCAGATTGAAAAATAAAAGTCCATTATTTGGTAACAAAAAATATCAAGTCTGAGAATGACACACGAAAGGTAGTATTAAGCCGTTTTAGAGAGCCGTTTTTCAGCAAATTACAATTCTGCCCCTATAATATGCTCTTAACACAAGAGGTGCGTTGTGGACGTATTTAGTGATCCGATTAAAGACCTAATTTAGACCTATATTTCCATATAAAACTGTGCTTCATGATTACAAATTTCAAATGAGATAGCGATGTACAATTTCAGGCAAGCGTGAGAGAGACAGCGTGCTAAATGGTCTAGAACCACACAGTCCTACTGACTGTTTCACATTTGTTTCCATTTAAATTTGTATGGAAGGCACTTCTTTATTCTTTATTCTATGTGTAATACCTATATAATTGTAATTGTCAATATAAATGAGTGAAATTTTCTGGTTTATTAGTCTATAGATATCAAAAATACTAATTTCGGTTGTCCGTGCGTGCAATGTTCGTTATTGCTGCGTGAATTTTTTCATGTTCAATGAAATCAATTTTGCTTTGAATTTTAGCGTCGTTTTCAAAATTGGAACTGAACTCAATAAGCACTGATTAACACTTGAGTTTGTGCAGTTTAGTGCCCTAGAAAAGCAACGAATGGCGCTATATTGTATACCTATATCATTGCATGAATATTAAGGCCCATTAACCAGTGGCCGAGAATTCAAATTTCGTGCAAAGATGGCCTTGCGATCGTACCCTTCCAACTGTACAGGGCGGTTCCGATGAGAAAAATTGATTATTATTTTTATTTAATTAAATACCAGTTATTACATACGTCAGGCGTAACTATCAAATGATATTCTATGACTTACGTAATAGGTACAAAACCATGTAAAAATTTAACATCTTACATTGTATTATATGTACTGTGTATGTCATTAATATCTAAATAAATAAATAAAAAAGTATCTTATTTAAAATGCAATGTTATACATAACCTAATTATTCTCCGTACCAGCATTTTTTACTAGTAATAACTCATTTTTGATTTAATTTTATTCAAAACCTGCTTTTATAATATATACCTACTTCCAAGTCTGCGGTAAAATTGCTCAAACGCGTGATGATAAAATTACGTCCTTTTTACAATTATTTTTTGATCTTAAGTATTTATAATTTTTCAATAATATATAAGTAATTTTTTTTTGTTGTTTAAGGCAATTCATCCTAAACTAAGTAAAATTAGTGCATATAAAAAAAACTCAAATATATTAGTTTGTATGACCGTAAATAAATAGACAAACTGATGTATTTTCGTACTCTCGTTTTGGAGAACATTAATTTATTTGGTTGTTTTTTTATTTATTGTATTTTACGCCCAGAGGGTTTTTATATAAATAATAATAAATAGTAATATAAATAATAACATAGTTTTAACATTTAAAATATTGATTTACTAGATAAAATTACAATATTTCGAAATCAATATATGTTGGGTATATAGGAAAGTGTCAATACGTCTAAAATTTGATTTAAAATGACATATTTCTGGTTGTGTAAGTAAATACTTCAATTAAAAATCGCAAATCATGTGATGAATTACCTTTACGTAATTCAAGGTTAGTTATATAAAATCTTCTACAATCGTTTGACGATTTTCAGCGTCGTGCGTGGTCTGTTAGATGTTTTTTTTGATAATTTATTATTTTATGAGTCAATCCTCCAGTTAATAGGAGATTAAAGTGTTATAAAGATTAAAAATCGCATGCGTTAGTAACGATACCCACGTATCATCAACGTAAAAATTTCCCAATATTTAGTTGTATAACGGTGTGATAGGTTGAATAAGAGTTTGTTGAAATTTTCGTGATCTGATCACATAGAAAGGTTTTATTTTCACGATAAAAATCAATTACTGATACTTATCAACTCTTTCTGATTTCTGATTAGTAACAACGTGCAAATATTTCATTCCCAGAGAAAAGCTGATTCATTTTTTTGTTTTCAGAAAAGCAGATTGAAAATGAAGAGTAAATAGGTAGTTGAAATGCATCAATTTATGAGAAATTCAAATGACAAAATATTTTTTCCATGTGAAGCAGATAATTTGTGATTTGATGTTATAATTTAAAATAAAACAATAAATTTGTAGCCGTAGCTTCGTCAGAACAGTAAAAGAGTCAGAGTTATGAATATAAAATTATTTCACGTTATTTTTATTAGATATATACTAAATTAAAAGATAAAATATTTATGTAAGCGTGAAAGGGGAGCTAGATTAATTATGGTATAATTGGTGGATTATAGTAATTCGTAGAAGAATGATTATATGGATACTACTTTTTAACGGCGTCCGTGGTTGAGTGGTAAGGCTCTCGACTGGTGATCCGGAGGTGGCGGTTCAAATCCCGACGTGCATAAATTTTATATGGATTCCATGTTAACTCAGAATGAAACAAACTCAGAAACACCTCAGAAAGGTCAATAAAAGCTTTGATTTTTTTAAAAATAGACGGTAACCCTAACCTAACTTAACCTATTTAACAATTTTTTATATTTTTTTATCATCACTCTTAATGACCTTTCTGAGGTGGTTCTAAGTTTGTTTCATTCTGAGTTGGATGGTCACGATAAATTTTATGAGATTGATTTGTATTATTTCACAATTTATTGATTAAAAATGATATAATGGTGCAAGACCACCTCTCAGAATTAAAATGGCATTTTTTCATAAGGTTTTATTCCAGTAAAAAAGAGAATAACATTTTCACTTACTTAACTAGAATATTGTATTATGTACTTTCATATTATATTACATAGTTTTTTTTCATTTCATAACCTTAAATTACATTAGATTACCGTTCTTACATTTACATTACATTATATTACCATACGATATTATTCACTTTCACTACTTTGTTTTTTGTGAATAAACATGAATAATATTTTTTTTAATTTAACACACTATTTTCGTTTCTGATATCATCTGGAAGGCAATTATATAAATTGCCCCCCTCGTAACTAATTGATTGCTTACCGTAGTTAGTATGGTGTTTAAACGTATGTTATATCGTGTAAAATGTTTGTGTACTTGAGACGTTTTAATGAATTCTATGTTTGTATGTATGAATTTGTTATTTATTTTGTATATAAGGAGACATATTGTACTCGTATAGTATTCTTAATGTTAACAGTTTTGTTTCCAAATATAATTTTTTTGTGGATGTTTTGGATTCGTAGTGAAATAGTTTTTTGATTAGCTTATTTTGAATTACCTGTAATTCATTGATATATGGTTTATACGCATTTCCCCCGATTTCAATCAGGTTATTTAGGTGTGAGTGTACGAGACTATAATGTAAACTTAAAATTTTTTTAAATGGGTAATAGATATCTATGATAACCGGCTAAAAACGCTAATTAAGGGTGTGATTTTATCTTTTACATCTTGTATGTGTTGTTTAAAAGTTAAATGCTTATCGATGCACAGCCCAAGATATTTTTCTTGTATCAGGATTTGCAAATCGATATTTTCAAGGTACATGAGGAGGAATTATTTTACGGGTTGAGCTTAAAATCATGAATGCTGTTTTTTTATATTCATTGTTAGGATATTTGATCGGAGCCAACTGCAAATTATTTCTAGGTCACTTTGTGCATTTTATAGTAGTATGTTTAGATCTTTACCCCAGTAGAATATTGCTTTAACCGTGTTTGGTGAATAGATCCGAATAGCCAGGTACTTTCACACCTCCCTCTTCCCCATCCAATTCCCCATCCATAGTCTCATGGCTTAAGCGGTTTAGAGCAGATGAGATTCTTGTGCGGTATTCACATAAAAAAAAAAGATTCCCGGTTTGAGCATTTACTACGCCACGTCTATTATCTAAGAAAATCGATGGTGAATATTCAATCAAACTATTTTCATATCTGCTTTGTGTTAACCGTGCAAAGGGTTCAAAGTACGATAATCTTTTTGATCAGTTAATAAACCCTTTATAAAAATGATAACTACATATTATCAGAACTAATCATAGACATATGAATATTAGTAGACCTGCCCTAAGTGATAAAAGCGTATTATTTCCCCCTCCCATTGGAACCATTCC
This sequence comes from Limnephilus lunatus, assembly GCA_917563855.2. Lineage (NCBI taxonomy): Eukaryota > Metazoa > Arthropoda > Insecta > Trichoptera > Limnephilidae > Limnephilus > Limnephilus lunatus. The sequence continues at coordinate 8,570,691 of OU830602.1, read as the reverse complement.
ATTGGAACCGGCTGGGATCGAGTATGGGTTCGCGTTAATCTAAAAAATGTGACGTCATCATTCTTCTGCGAACCAGCGTCGAGCACTCATCGGTACATTTTAAGAAATAACACGGTAAAAACAGTGGCTTGTGTTTTGAAAACGTGTAAAATAGAAGTTAAAAAGAGAATAAACCCAATTGTCGTATTACATTCCATAAGCAAGTTTTATTTTACACTATTTTAAGCTAATTCAGATCACATAATATGATCGTTTTTCAAAATCCACTATCACTCGAGATACATGGCGTGTGCCCGTCGCTTTTTACTGGTGTAAGTAAATTATGAAACATTTGTAAAAGTGTCTTAACTGAATACCTCAGCAAAATATTGAACTCGACCTTATAGGCGACCTTTCTTTGCCTATTTATACTTCGCAAAATTTTTCATTACGCGGCGAGCAATTCGCGCTCCCATGTAAAAAGGTCTATTCATTCAAAAGCAGAGTTTACTTTTAAGAACTAAATGGTGGTATTATAGTTCGAGATGCCTATATACTGTCAGATTGAGTTTTGACGAATCACATATCACCAAAGCCATCTTTCCGCCCTTCGTCCCGCTGTAGTTGGTTTCTACCCCGCACCTTTCTGTTCTGGTCTATTAATATTCATATGTCTATGGAACTAATGTATTTTTACGTTGGCTAGATTTTATACAGTGAAGGAGGTACTCGTAATTTAGTTTTAAATGCTGGAAATATTTATCCAGCAATCACAATATAAAAAGTGAGTCAAGAGCGCGATGGTAATCTAGAATTTTGCTGGCTGAGAATATGTGAATCTGATCAGCTTTGGGAGATAAATTATCAATTATGAAAAACAAAAGATAAATTAAAACGACCCAATTTAGCATAAAAACAAAAATATATTTACCAAATAAAAATGATACTAATTTAATTCTCAAGAAGATTACGATATCACAGCTTGAAGATAATCTTAACATGAAACTAATGACTTTCCTATCTTCTTACTACCATCAAAATTTTATTATATAATATTATTTCATCAGCAAACAAATATGTATCAGATAATGAGTACTATAAGAGCAACAGATATTTCAATATTATTCGGTATTGCAATGCAATCGAAGCGATTCAAAACATTCTCGAAATATCGGTACAGGTCATTTTTAAGATTTAATAATAATGTGAAGGCAGCTTTGAAGCTGATTCATTGGGTAATGCGCATTTTCATCCCGCGAAAAAATATCCCCGACAAAATATCCTACGGACAAAACATCCTCCAGCAAAATATCTACTAAAACCTAACCTAACCTAACCACAGGATGTCTGAATTATTTTGTTACCATTTTACTATTTTCGAACAATAATTTGTTGTCTTTACAGGAAGTCAGTATTATTTTGGTCCCATTTTACTATTTTTGGACAGTAATTTATTGTCTTTACAGGATGTCTGTATTATTTTTGTCATATTTTTTTGTTAGGTTAGGTCAGGTCAGGTTAGGTTAAGTTAGGTTTAAGAAGAGTTTTTTTGGGGGATATTTTATCCGTAGGATATTTTGCCGAGATATTTTGTCGGGGATATTTTGTCGCGGGATGAAAAGTCGCGGAACCGATTCAACCGATACAAATGCATCACAATAATGGTTAACAATAATATTCACTGTCGGGATTTGATAAATAAGATTCAATTTAATGTAACTGCTCGCTCCATATGCTCTTCTGTCTTATTAAAAACAGGTGTTCAAATGCAATTGTTCATGCAATTCACACACTGTAGAAGTGTAACCTTTAGAAAACTAAAGAAGACAAGAGTGGGGAGGCTACGAAGCACCGCACAAAGAGGAGACCGATTAAACTATCTCATTCTCTCTCAGACTAAATCTTAAAGATGTCTCTTTTTAGTGTCGTTTATATATTTTTTTTTTGACATGTCATGATTAACTTTTCTGTTGTCGTTCATATAATTCTGTAATGAATTTAATTAGCTTGACATTTTGTCTTCTTATCGAATTATAATTTTAGTTTTACTTTTATATAATTCTGCCAATTTTTTATCACAAGGAAGAAATATATAATTGATTGTATTTTTGGTACAATTTAAACAAAGATAAAATTCTACATTTGATTTTCCAACGATTTAAATTGATTAATATTATTTTTTTTTGTAAAAATCGACTCGCGGATGATTAGAAATTAAAACCTATAACGTCGTTAATTATAAAAAAATTCTCTTTGAATTTTGATATAACTGCAAATATTTTTTAGTATAATATAGATATCGACCATTAGAGCATCGGTAAGTTTTCCTTTTTATGGCAATTAGGACCCTCTAAAAATCGTTAAAATTGCCTGATTTGAACGCAATCAACAAGCGTTCAGATTACAAACTAAGTAATGTATTTTTTAAAAAAGCAAAACGTATAGACATAGAATATTTTCTTCTTATGTAGTTAGTAAATAAAAACTTAAAAATTGGTCCTGTTTTGGAGGAGGGAAAGGGGAGTAAAAAACCTTGATTTTATTTATGTTTTACCAGTCTGTATCCCTTTTGCTCAGCTTTCGGAGGAGGGAGTGTAACAGCAACATTAACATTAACAGTTTGGTAAATACCTTTACTCAAATTTTTCGGCGAATATGTTTCCTCTTAACTCTGCATTCGTGTTGGTAGTAAATTTAATCGAATTTCAGTAGCAACGAACATTGCGGTTCTACCATTCGTCTTCTGAGTTCATATTGCGGTTAAAAATGTCGACTGAATACGGTGTGGCTAGGTAATCTCCCACAGGAGGTGCAGAGTGCAGGGTGCATGTGCAAGTCGGCTGTGCATAGAAGTGCATACATAGGAATATGCATACATTTATTACCTAGCTCGCAACACGCCCAACGAATTGCCCCAACAATATTAGCGGTGGAACAATTTCCCAACGTCTCATAAATAAGCAATACACAATAATGCACGCCTGGCTGCAGTTAGTTTATGTATGTGCCCCAGTAATAAGTAATAACCAAAAACAGGGCTATGATAAAAATACAAATATTTGCTTCTGAATACTACGGTAATACTAGATAGATATAAATTTGAATCCCTACAGTGCTGAGTAATTTATTGGTTGTAATAAACAATTGATTCCTTTGAATGAGCATTGTTATAAAAATGTTATGAAAATGATTAATTAATTAACAATACAGGCTTTGGTGGAAAAAATATATTTTTTTTTATAAAAAAAACTGACTTTTACTAGTGATTCCTGACATCATTGGCAAAAATGAAAATGAAATTTAGTTCTTCAGTGACATTTTTATTTTTCTACTTCGAACATTAAAAAAACCCAGTAGGTATTGGAAAGTTAGGGGTGGCGTGGGTGTTTTTTGGTTTTTCGGCTGAGTGACCAGTGATGACTTGTGGAAGAATTGTTATTGTTCTCAGGTTAGGTTAGGTTAAAAAAATTCGAAAAAGTCACCTGAGACCACAATTTCATTTACATTTTTTACTCTAAATAATGTCAGGAATTACTGCTTTAAGTATGTACGTCCCTTAAAACCCTGTGTAAATATATACGAATCAGATTAAAACCTAGGCCCTCCCAGAGTGATATACATATATTCTCAGTATTGTCCGTGTGAAAGACTATCATTTGGAATCTAAACATTGCTTGAAATGTCTTTAGCTGCGTTAGTAACCAGCTTTAACGGAATCTGAGCCTAACCCAACCAAAAATAACATCTAAAGCTTTTTTAAATATTATCGTATACGTAAGCACAATCTAACCTTACCTAATTTTACCTAAGGCAACCTTTACAAAGATGATTACGGAAAACATGCGAGCAGCGGTTATCAACATGATATTACGTAGGTTCTAATCCAGATAGAAATATTCTGTTCTAAACCTTGGCAAATACTATTAGGTAAACAAACAAAATGTCACACCCCACGTTACGTTCACTAGGCCAGTTATAAATATTTAACTGCCGACAAGTCTGGGAATAATTATTATCTAAAAATAATAACTCCTCGTACTTGATACCTGCAAAGATAAAAAATGTTGGTATATTTGTTCGGCTGCTTGATAAGGTTATTCCGTAGTAAAATTACGATACAAGTAGTTTGAAATACCTAGTAAGGCGACTGAAAAAACATTTGCCTCATTAGAGATTAATCAACTGTGTGACACAAAATTAATCACCTATTTTGTTACATACGTAATAGAGAATTTAAAATGATAATATAAAACATAACGGATTTAGATTTAAAAAAGCACATTCTTGCAAGTAGATACTTAGATGAGTATTGTTTTTGAGTGATGAGAGATATCCTATTAACCTAAAATGGGAATAGTTATAAATATACGGAATTTGTTCATTTAGTTGATTTTTTGGAGGTGTGCAGGTTAACAATATAGTTTGAATACTGAAATAATTCGTTCATTTAGTTTAAATTTCGTGTAGTTTATTCGTTAATTATTCGTTCATTCAGTTTATTCGGTTAACAATATCGGTGACACCAGGAAGCACAGTCCCACCCAGTAAAAACTGCGGATAGCGCATCTCTTATATTTCAATATCTTTGGTGAATACCCTACAAGAGTTCCGGTTGCTCTCGTCTGGAACCAGTGAGACTATGGCATCCCCAACAGATGGGGAAGAGAAAGGTGGGGAAGCACCTGGCTATTCAGATCTGTTCATCAAACACGGCTAAAGCCATTTTAAGCAACGTTTCAATTATCCTTGTATTTACATATTTTAATATTTAGTTTACAGTATAATGTTATTTTTGCCAACAATGAGCATACTGCCCAGCTGTAATAATTATTAATTAGTAATGTTTGAATAACTGTACTCAGTGCTTCTTTTGTATGTTTATTATTATATTTCTTTTAAGTTTAGGTAAATGTATGTTTCTTTTTTTTTAAATTACATTATTGTAAAACTGCATATCTCGATACAGGAATTCCCTTGTGAGATGTGCAGCTTATGTTTTCATGTATTTCTTATTTTTTTCAAATAAAAATAAATAATTGTGAATGGTGGTCTTATACCAAAGCGATACTGAGAGTATCTTCCACTCTGGAACGTGCCGCGTATATACTATACATTATTTTAAATTAATAAATTGTGAAATGATACAAATTTATCAAATAAAATTTATTTGCCCACGCGGGATTCGATCCGGCGACCTTCGGATTGCGAATCAAGATCCTTACTCCCACACCACGCCGGCCGTCAATTAATTAAGTTAATATGTGTCAGCAATTTTATGGACAGATAGATAGTTCGTAAACGTATAGTTCCTAAAGCGAATAAGGACTTCTTATAAGGTGGCAGAAAGGGACAACCTCAAAGCTTCTTTGCTCAAGATGCAAAATATTGCCGGAACGTAGTTGTTTTGGAACAAACTTAATTTTGTCATTTTAAACAGTTTTTTCGGATACAGAGGATGTAGAAAACACTGTACAATGACGTATAGAGGCAGGAAGTACCTTGGGAGTTGTTGACCAGTGAAGTTCTATCGCCGAAGGCTACGCGGCGGCGGATGTGAGAAAACTTTCCCATCTCTGTTCTGCGCGACACGACTTCCGTCACAAACCGGAACTTTCTCTTCGGAGGTGAGGGACAATGATGAATTTTGCAGAAAAGTTCGAGCGATACGTAGAACTAGAGCTGCAGGAGCGAATAAAACAGAATGTTAATACAGATAATTTTTAAGAGAAAAATACTCTCATAAAATGCAGTTCGTTATAAATTGTTGTGCTGTGAGTGCTGGTTAACGATGATATTCATAAAATAATAATTTAAAGAAAACAGAGAGTATATTATGTAGACCCTACAGGAAAAATGTCTTGGTTCATTATCCTGTCTTCATGGGCATGACAATAGGTCCGAAACTGGGACAATACAATATTGTCTTGTCGTTGTGTGAACTAGGCACGAAATGTTTGAATGCATTTGTGTAGACCGATAATATAGAGAGTATCAAAAAAAGTTTTTCGAACTAGTTTGGAACACTTATCATTACGCACAAGGTTGGTAGAAAATGTATTTAACACATTTTCTACGAAACTTGCCCTTAACCAGGAATTATGGGAAAGGAAAGAATTATCTGCAAGTGGCGTTTAGCGCCGTTCGTATTGCTTCATTCCTATCCCACAATTCGCGGTTTGTTTCGCGTTTTATTGCATGCAAGTATACGCAGCCTTAAATGTCCAATAATACAAGGTGCATAGCGAAGTGTATCAATTAAAAAAACAAAATTATTGTTACATAAAATTATTTTATATCCATCGAGTACAATACCACAGGAACAAGAGTGTCTTTAAAATGATTTACCTGTACTTTGAGGCAATTGATTGTAAACATGAATGCAATAGGCCTTCGTAAAAATGACAGAGAAATAATTAAACATTTTTGTTAAACTTTGAATAATTAGTTAACATAATGTAGATACAACGTTAAATAATAAATGGTAAATAATATAATTTAAAGTTTACAGATAGATAGTCGTACATCAATAACTAATGGTGCTTTGCATTATATTGTTTAGTACGCACAATCGATTTATTGGTTATTTCTATTGACATCATAAACTATATATCACACAAAATGTGATATAAGTAATATTTAGGGGAAATGCGTGCTAAAGATAATGCCTAATGTTTTTCGTTATCTGTCTGATTCCTATAGTAACTGATAACAATATAGATAAAATCCAACTATTTTGAGAACAATATGAAACTTTGTACGCACCAAAATCATGAATTTCATAAAAGTAATTGATTTTTTGGCTAAACTAATTGATTTTGATAAAGCCACAAAAGATAATACATTTTAATTTTGAAGGAAGCATAATAAATGTTACGCTATAAAATTGTAAGCATAAAACTGATAAATCCGTTGAAATCTCAAATGCTTAGCTAGTTGTGGAACCAGAAGTCAACGCAGAATATGAAGCAGTCTGTCAAATAAGAGTAGAAAATATAAAAACTATATATTTTGTAGGCTGGCTACACCAAATTAACTGTCAAATATTCCTTTAAAGTGCAATGACAATGAAAATATAGTACACTCTATACACATTTAAAACTTAATTTTATTTTTTATTATTTATTGAGTTAGTTTATTCTACATGAGTATAAACTAATAAGCACAATGTAACATTTCATTTGATAAATTTAAATATTTTTACAGTAAGCATAACATTTCTTTTTAAATACATTCATTCTTTCTTCATTCTTCATACTTTCAGGCATTTCATCATACATCTTTAGTCCTCTGTACATTAGGCAGTTCTGTGATTTTGATTTCTTCATTTGTGGCAATCGAACTCTGTTTATATTTCTTGTTTCATAATTATGTACGTCTCTATTAAAAACAATTTCATCCTTATAATGACAAATAAATTTGATTAAATAGTGTTTTACAAAGTGGTTTTCATTTAATTTAACTTAAATGTGAATTTAATAGTAAATAGAAAGGAAGAATCACCAATGGTGAGTTTAGTTACACTACTTTTAGATCTGAATGAGTTCAATGTATTCAGATCTAAAATTAGATACGATCTAAAGCCCGGGCGACGCTAGGTACTTAACACTAGAAGCGCTGAACATCCCGAAAACCCTAGAAGCGCGGATGGGTCAATTATGGCCATTTTAGTTTTGCTACAGTAATGTGAAGATATATATTCAAATAAAACTAGTAATTGCGATAGAATGTTTTTATTACATTTGATTTTAGAGTTTCAGCAAGGGATAGAGACGTGAAAAGGTTATCACAAGTGATATTTCTTACTTTTTTTAGGTATGGCTGCATCAATTTTTTCACTATGTAATCCCCAAGATGTTCGTCATTTGACCTGACGTCGTCCTTGCCTAGATACGGAAATGAGTTAACTATATATTTAGAGTCCTTATCTACAGCCAACCAGAACTTTTGTCCGTATTTGTCGGGTATTTTGATTAACTTAGATTAAGTTAAACTCTGATATCCATGACTGGGTAAAAATTGACCCAACCGTACTTAGAGGTGAATTTGGATAAAAAAATGCATATTGCATTTATGTGGTTCAAGTTTCGTATAAATAATAATCATCATATTTCATGAAAAGTCATAAAAAATTATGATTATACGCATAATAAAATATTGACTAGAGCAGGAAGAACATCGAAATGGGTCAAATTTGGGAAGCCCGCGCTTCTAGTGTTAAGCTAGTATTAAATAAAAGTGAGCAATTTCTGAACTGTGCTTTATATTTTAAAACAATATTGTTATTCTTCCTTATGTTACACAATTTTTTTTCGAAGGTATTTTATTATTTTTATTTTTTAATATTGTAATACAAAAAATATGAGTTACATTTGTACATATATATTTTACAAAATATTATAATAAAGGTAGTTTTTTGTCATGTATACCTTATCAGAAAAGAGGAGCTCTTGTGCCTGATAAGGGAGCCACGATTCTTACTTAGGTTGCAAGTTATAATATGTTTTGCATATAATAATAATAAACATATAATCTGTATTGTAATGAAAAAATCATAATCTGTATTGTAATGAAAAAATATTTTGTTGCCTTTTATGGCTTTTCAATTTGTTTTTAAAAATGTAGGTTACAGGGCTTTACATCTTCACTATGAGTTTTTTTTTTAGTATTGCTATTTGAACAACAGTGGCGCCCTCCTATGTTTTCTACTATTATTTGACAAACTATACCTACTAAAGTTACTAACTGTACTACCTAAAGTTTAAAAAAATGAATTTCTACTATAATGGTGTTATACAAATAGTTCAAGAATTATTAAATACTAGCCCCCGGCTTCACTCGCATACTCTCCCCTCCCCCCCATTCCCCCCGCACTACCCCCCCCTCCGCTTCCCACAATCAATCAAAAATCAAATACGCGCCGTTTCGCATTCATAATATTAGTATAGCTGTTGGCTTAGGTCAAAATGTAGATAAGTACCTATTTTATATTTTTACACTAAATATTCATAATAGAATACTCATATTTGAATTTTTGCTATAAAAGAAATCTCCATAGTAGCCTAAAAAAAATAACAATATGACAGCCCACGTCAAAAAATTTACTTAGCAACACGCTTTGCCAATAAACGTATAATAAATAATTTCATAACGCCACAGCTTATTCATAACGCCAGAGCTTTCCAATATATATAGCCTATGTTACTCGTAAATAATGAAGCTTTCGATGAGTGAAAGAATTTTTAAATTCCATTCGATATTTGTTGCGTGAAAGAGTAAGTCACATCCATACAAACTTTCGCATTTATAATATTTAGGGGTTTATTAACTATTTAAAAATCACAAAGAATAATAATACAACATATGTAAGAATACAACAAAAACTACAAAAAACAAGGGACAATAAAGTTTAGGTCAAGCGATAACAAGAGATTCGAGAATTTAATGAAGTTCTGGGGACCATTGCTAAATATGTACGAAATCTCGCTACTACTCAGAAGGTATTACAATAGTCGTTGAGATAAGATTAAGTTGTTATTTGGAAAGGAACATGGAAAGTTTCGGAGTTTCGTAATAGACGGTGAATGATTTTGATTTTGATTGTGGCCAAGAAGGAAGATTCTACATGGTTATAAATAATTTGTAATTCGATGTCATTTTTGTCAAGGCAGTCGCGCATTGTTTCTAATTTTAAATATTCTAGGCGTTTCTTATATTTAGCCGGTAAACTGTGTAAGTTAGTCACTTTTGAATTGATTTGATATTTATTTTGTGAATTTCATATATTGGACTCCAAACTAGAAAACCGAACTCAATAATTCTGTACATAGGTATCACACAAAAACATATAAAAAAACGAGCACTTGAAAACCAATGAGTAACGTTATTTTGTGGTTCAATAACCAATTTATAATCATTATTGATTTATTGTCGATCAAGATAATGCAAACTCTCACGGTGACATATCAATTACTCAAAACATGATAAAAAATATTATATAAATCTAACATCTGATGTGAACTGGGTTGAATCAGTTTAGTATTCGCTCATTTCCGTAAACTGCCTTTCGGATCGATTGAGAGGCTTTTATAGGACGTTGGGTGGAAAATTATCACGATAAACTCTTACCTATCTATCCTTCAAACGTAGTTCGCAGTACCCACTTGAAAACAGTCTGTCTGGTAGAGAGATAAAATAAATTAATAATAAAATCAACACGCGGTAGTCATGCGTAAAACAGTTTTACAAAATATAAAATGCGCACATACAAAATGTGTGGGATCAGAAAGAACTATTTTCGATTAATCTTTACCACGAATAGGTTTATATTATGAATACCAAGAACATGTTTTAAATAAATTAAAGCTTTTTCTTTCGCTTCCCTTGAGTTGAGTTGAATTAAAATAAAATTGTTAAATAATTTATAAAAAAATATAAGCGTAAACTATAAAAAAAAATATTTTTGCAGAAAATCTATGAACAAACGCGAGAAACAACTTTTTAAAACATGATTATAAAATTTTATGGCTGAGTTAATCGATGAAAGTTTTACTTCAGTAACTTTTTTCTTTCTTATAAAATTATTTACAAAATAAATAAAAATCACTTTTGCGCTAAAATTTACGGTTTCTAGAATCCGTTCGCCAAGCGATTTTGACACCTATTATTATCTATATTCGTGGTGATTAAGGCACACATTTTATATACACATTTAAGACTTGTATATTCCTCTCAAGTAATATTAGAGTGCCAATGCACGCACCCTTTTCCGTTTGTAATTTCTCTACGTAACTCTTTCGGTTTCGAAATTATTGATTTTTTTTTTTTATTAAATTTATTAACTTTATCAAATTTGTTGACCCTTTTAAATGCATTATAATGTAAGGAAAATAGATGAGGCTTTAAAATATACGGTAGTGCATTCTCACTCAGAAGATTTTTAAGAATAAATGTAGGAGATATCAATTTAAATATTTAAACAAGTAATAAAATGCGTGTGAATAAAGATAGTAAATAATATGAAGTAAGCGGCTAAAAGCTTTTAACTCGGAGAAATAATAATTTCGCTAAGTGAAACGGAGCAAGGACTAAGCTCAGGAGAGCTTTTTGCGGGAAGATTACAATTATTATTTTTATTCACTTAGGTCCGTTGCAGTTCACTCGGATATTATAATTAATATCTAAGTTTCGCTGCAGTTTCTACAGAGCGCTCCAGCGGGAAGGTTAATCTTATTTGTTCATCTCGGCTACAATCATTCTATCTGGATTAAGAGGAGATTAGATCTTCTCTGGCAGCGTTTAATGGGAAAATTTTGAATGCGAATTTGAAATTTAATGAATTTTTAAAGTGCATTTGGAAGTGAAGTGAAATTTAAAGTGAGTTCAAAAGTTAATAGATTCCGTGAACTTAATAAATTTAATAAGGTTATTAAAATAAAAAAGTTAATTAATTTGATAAAGTTAATAAATTTAATAAAGTTAATAAATTTAATAAAGTTAATAAAAAAATTAAACTAATAATTTCGAGTTATGTTGAGAAAATTATAACTGAAAAGGGTGAATACAAATTATTTCTTCAACATATAATTCAATAGCCTTTCTGGAGCCTAAATTTTCATAACTCCGAATGATTTGAAGTTAGCTGAATTAAAAATATAATTTAGCTCTACTTATTAAGATTAACTTTTTTATGTGATTTCGAGAGTTCGAACTGCTTTCGACGCCTGGAGCCTGTGAGACTATGGCACCCCCAATTGTGGCATATTGTCAGGCGGAAGGGATCGGGGAAGGGAATGAGATTGAGAAGAGGAAGATGGGAAGTATCTGGCTATTCAGATCTGGTCACCATACATGGCTAACGCCATTTCAATGTTTCAATTCTGAATGGTGGTCTTACACCAGGGCGATACTGAGAGTATTTTCCACTCTGCAACGTGCCTCAAATATACTGTATATTATTTTAAAGACACACTCCGGGATTTGAACCCGCAAGCTCCGGCGTGCAAGTCGAGATCGCTACCCCTCGACAACGGAGGTCGTCTAGCAATAAATAAAAAAAACTCACCAGTTAAAATTTCTTATGCATCGGGTTAAGAAATTTTATAATGATATTTATTAAAAAATAATAAATTATAGTCACTGATTAAATTTGTAGAAATAAACAATGGTTTGTTTTGTATTATTACAAAATTCATCACAGCATACAACTGTAAATTTAATCGTTAATATTAAGAGAAAAATTTCAATTACAATCTACAACTGAAAACTCGATGCGCTGATTGAGGTTGTGTATTTGGGTTGAAATTGATCAAACATAAAAAACGTAAGCAATTTTGGTTGGTTCGTAATTTTTGAGTAGGAAAACCACTCTAATGTTTACATACCGTTGCTAACCAAACTATTAAATTGTTGAGTGATTGCAATAGACATTTTTTTAATAAAACGATTAGTTTATATAAAAAGAATATTTTTTAAATTTAAATTAATTTGTACAAAGTGTTACCATATCAGATATAGGTGTTATCTATTTATTGTATCAGTGAGAAACTGTGTAACGTAAACGCGTCGTATATAAACAGAACTTGTGTGTCCCGTTTCTTAACGTAAGTTTTCTTAAGTTAGTAATTATATTCTTAAGTAAGTAATCAATTTTAGAGGCGGGAATGGGTACTGCCACCCCGGGAACCAATTATTAGATAACCAACAACCCTACCACAGGTCACCCTGGTAGTGGTTCGCTACGTGCTATGTTAGGTTAGCATAGGTCTAGGTCATGGCGGCGAATGTTTTTGCCCATCTACTGCGTGGCGGGCCGGATCGGACAGACTGTTGAGGGATATCTATAATCGCCTTGCGCCGCGGTAGGAGGAATTGATTCATACATCTATCACTCCCGAAAACATTGACCCCCAAATTCCTACCCACTCCTCATACCTATTTCCTTACCAGAACTTCCTCTCCTTATTTTTCTTTAAAAAAAACCCACACAGCATCCCCTAAGATGACATAGGTCCCGAGGGAAATTATTTTCATCATGGCCTCCTGTGTGGAGCTAATGTAAAAAACTTATTTTTTCTGCAGCATTCGATTGAACACGTGGATATTATCTTATAATGGTGGATATTATCTATTATATTATAATAAAACGAATATAAACCCCTTATACTTAATTTTATGTATTTTTGATCATTTCATTTGTTTTTCTTTCAGTACCCTCTATTATCGGAGGTTGACTACCATCAGAATGACTACACCCTTTGGACTGGAGTTCGGAATATCTAATAGTTACTGCACTTTGCACCATTCAGGAAAATCACCCTAATTTTAAAATAATTAATAGATTTCTAGCTACGATCATGTGTGTTCGAGCATGTGTGTGCAATAACTTGATATACATAATTGTTAATGGACTTACATCGTATAATAAAAGAGTAATACTATTGAACAGTAAATAATCCTCATAAATTCCACCCGAAACTAATAACTAATTAGTGTATTAACTTTAAAAATGGAACAGAAGGTTCCCGGTTTCCCGCCAGCCACCCTCCCCACCCAGTTCCGGCCATAGATAACTTCCGGCCGAACCGGATGCGGATGTGGCGTACCTGTGTACCTAGAATTAGAATTATTATTAGGAACAGCAGCGCTATTATTAATATAGTTCGGAAATGCCATGTTTCAGGGTTAATAGTAATGATTAAACATTTGTCTATGGTTCAAGCCAAAATGGTTTATGCACCCATTAAGGCAATGGGCTTTTAATGGTACAACATTATACAGATAAATGCAATGTTTAGAGAGCTTTTTAATTAACGTATTTAATATATATCAATGTATTTGGTAACAATCAGAAGTGCATTTACTAGTAGTTCTGATAATAGGGTTTCGTTTAATCAATTACCCGACTTTGTAATAATTTTTGTATAAAAGTTAACGTCTTGCTTGGAGGCAATTTGATTCGGAAATGGGAATTAGATGCATTATCCTTATTTAAAAAAAATTAAGCAGTTTTTTTTATTTTATTTCAACAACATAAATTTCTAAACTATTTGATGTTCCAAGTACACAAAAAACTAAGTATGTCAAATATATTCTGGTGCAACACCTCAATAAAGACACAAAGACAAACACCTCACATTATCGTAAAACCAAAGCTGAGCATATAGACGAACTAAATATATCTAAGTGTAAAACTATCTTTGGAGAAAGAAGCTCTAATTTTTTAGCAGAAAAATGTAAAATAGATTGTTACACAGAATCAAACCAATTAGAAAAAAAACTACTTTAGGGACATCAAATCTTGGCTTAAAGAACTATCGGAAACCAAAAACTGATTAGAATTTTAAAGACATCGTCGTAGAAGTTACTGAAAAAACTTACCTAAACTATGAATTTGTAGGAGTTGAGAGCCGTTACCGAGGACACAAGAGTTTACAGAGGAGCTGAGGTTGAAACCGACCACTTTCTGGTGGTGTCAAAAGTAAACCTCTTTCGCGGCTGGCGCTCTAAGGTGAAAACGGTATCAGCTCCAACAAGAGTCAAAATAGAAAAACTACAAAACGATTATGTCAGAAGTGAATATGAGAATTGTGCAGAAATGAGATTGAATGAGAAGGAAATGGACGTTCTAAGCATAGAGGAAACATGGAACCACATTAAGGTGAGTCTATGCGAATCTGCTAGAGATGTGTGTGGAATAAGTAAGCAAGGTAGGAAAAAAGGTGATGCATGGTGGGATGATGAGATCAAAGCACTGGTCTCAGAGAAGAAGAAAGCATGGTTACGTCTGATAGCGATTGGCAGTGTTTCAAGCGAAGAGAGAGATCGAGCGAAAGAAGTGTATAAGATATGCAAGAAAAGAGTAAGTGTTGGGGTGAAAGAACGAAAGAAACGCCTGGAAGAAGAAGAGGGAATCAAAATGACAAACCACTTCCAAGAAAACATAAAACTGTTTTGGAAGGAGGTCAAAAGGTCCCGGAGTGGTCCAGAGAACGGAAGCATGAAAGTGATAAAATCGACAGATGGACAAATGTTGACGAATGAGAATGAAATCAAAGAGAGATGGATGAAATATTTCGAGGAAGTCTTTGAAAGTAACCCGAGTGGTTGTGATCCCAGCGGTGAAGCGGTTATGAACGATGATGGAGTGAATGTTACCGAAATCGGTATGGATGAAATAAAAAGATCAATTAAATGCATGAAGAGTGGCAAGGCTGTGGGTTTCGACAATATTGCTGCCGAATACTTTAAAGGAGATAGTCGTATTATTCTAACATGGCTGTGCAGACTTTTTAACCAATGTTTAAAGGAGGGTTATACGCCATTAGATTGGAGAAGGGCTGTAATCATGCCATTATACAAAGGTAAAGGGTCACGTATGGAATGTGGGAATCATAGGGCTATTAGCCTTCTAAGTTCAGTGGGCAAGCTGTATGGTAGAATATTGATTGAAAGGGTAAGAATGGAAACAAAAGATAAAATATGGGATGTGCAAGGTGCTTTTATGAGTGGAAGGGGGTGCATGGACCAGATTTTCTCATTGCGTATGCTCACTGAGAAGTTTCTTGCAAAAAACCAGAAACTCTTCTGTGCCTTTGTAGATCTACAAAAAGCGTACGACCGAGTTGACAGGAAAAAGCTATGGAAGGTGTTGTCCAAGTACGGAGTGAATACGAAGCTCATTCAGGCAATTGCGTCGCTATATAAGGGAAGCGTTGCATGTGTTAGGGTGAACGGCGATTTTACGGAGTGGTTTGACATCACAAAAGGTGTTAAACAAGGCTGCGTAATGTCACCGTGGTTATTCAATCTATACATGGATAATTGTATGCAAGAATTGAAAGAGATGGGATTGGGCGCAAAATTGAGTAATCTGGAAGTATGTTGCCTTTTGTATGCTGATGATGCGGTGCTAATTTCTAGCAGTATGGAAGATCTACAGTCTCTCGTGTCTAGGATGAACGAAGTATGTATGAAGAATGAGTTAATGATGAATGTAAGTAAGTCTAAAGTCATGGTGTTTGAAAGAGAGAGTACGAAAACAGTATGCAATATAGTTGTGAATGATGAATACTTGGAGCAGGTGGATGAGTTTGTGTATCTGGGTAGTATGTTTACGAAAGATGGGAAGGCTGATAGAGATATTGAAAGAAGGGTGAATGCCGGTAACTCCATTAATGGAGTACTGAATGCCGTTGGCGGTAATAAAAAACTGTCCAAAGACGCGAAACTAGCCGTCCATAATGGAGTGCTGGTACCTACCCTGATGTATGGCAGTGAGGCATGGAACTGGCAGAGGAAGGATGAAAGCAGACTGAATGCTGTAGAAATGAGATCCCTGAGGCGAATGTGTGGTAAAACCATGTACGATCGTGAGAGAAACGTGGATATCCGCAAAGAATGCAAGGCTGACGTAAGCGTGATGTGTAAGATTAAGAAAGGGACTCTCCGATGGTTTGGGCATGTAGAGCGAATGAACGAGGAAAGGAGTGTAAGGAGAATATATGATGCAAATGTGAATGGTAGAAGAAGTCGGGGACGCCCGAGGAAGACATGGCACGACCAAGTGAATCAGATACTTGAGTCGGGCCATGTGAAGAGTCGGAATAATAGAAGAGCATGTATGAGACGATGTATGAATGTGAACGAGGCAAAGAGTGTGTGCCAAGATCGAGTTGTGTGGCGGTCCGTCCTCTCTGCCTACCCCTGCGGGGAAACGGCGTGATGGTTAGTTAGTTAGTTAGTTAGTTAAGTCGATGAAAACCTTTCCAAAAAATGTCCCCTTCAGCACAGGATTTCCTTGAGAGGAGGTCCAAGAAAATTATCTACATCTCTTTATATTTTTATATCGTATCTTCTAAAGATGTGAAAATTATAATATAGTAATAAAAAAAAATTAAAAGTGAGAGTAGATATAAGGTACAAGTAAATTACTACCTGGTTTCACCATATTTCAAGAATTTTTTTGATGAATACATGAAAAATATGATAACACCAGAGTTCGTCGTTCGAAAGTTTTATTGCTTCATACAAACAGATTTTCTTATTTATATTACATTTTTTATAATTAACGAGAAGGAGCGTTGCATAATATCTACTCTTTATTGTACACAAGTATATTTTCTGTCAATATTTATATTTTTAAAGTATTAAAACTGGTTTCAATAAACCGAAATATGACCCATTTAAAATAAAAGCCATAAAAAAACCAATTAACTCATTGATGAAGGAAAACCAATGTTTGTTTGAACCGATCGTTCGTAACCAATGTTTGGTAAAGTAAAAAAATTAAATCGAAATAAACCGAAAAACCTAAAATATTATCTGGAAATGGTAATTGATTGAGTACACATGTATGGCCACAACGCCACAATATTTTGCACACTGGTAACTAAAAATAAGCAAAGAGTGGTAAGTAAATACTTTCCTATCAGTGAGGGACTGAGTACTTTGTGTATAATCAGTGTGTTCAATGTAGGTACTTATTACTAAAAGCATGCATAACCTGAACAGGGGAAAATGCAACATCCTCTTCAGTTTATTCGACATCAGGTAGTCAAAATTATATTACATTCAAACATATTTTGTTACATCATTGAAGACAATATTAGCGACTCCCAAACGAATATTTAAAACAGAAAGATCAAAAGAAGATTCGGTCGCATCTAGGATATTGCATCATCTTATTGAACCGAGGGCCTTAGCCTTGCCGGAGCCCTATTTGACCCTATCTCCTTCTGTGAAATTTGACTGTTTCGTACTTACACCAAGAACTACCAACATTTTCTTCATTTTCTTAGCGCATAATATTATTGGATGGTATCTTTATGTATCACTGCAAGATTCTTCCCAAACAAAATGCATTCTAGATAGTGTATTGGAAAAATATATTCATTTTGATTTTAATGTGCTACATCGACTGACATTTCTACAAGTCTGGGATGAATATTTTCAATCAACCGCAGTGACAACGGTATTCCGGTGAATTTATAAATCGCATATAAAAACGCATCGCAAGATTCCTTTGAAAACTATTTATATTCATAGTGTAATGCGTATTTCCGATTCATATGTAAACCAATAGGAGACTTTAAAAATGAGGTCATAATTAAAGCGGCCAATGAGCGCAGTTTTACGCTTCGTAGGTACTGTAACGCGTCATTTCCGTTTCATCCGAATTTCGAATCACAACGGGGCTAAAGAAGTTTCAGTTCGTAATCTTACCAATATTATAAACGCGAAAGTTTTTATGGATGTATGTGTGTTTGTTACTCTTTCACGCAAAAACTACTTAATGGATTTTAATGAAAATTTACAATAACATAGCTTATACATCAGAATAACGTATAGGCTATATATAATGGTAGGCTCTGGCGTTATTAAATTCGTATGAATGAAAATGTGTGTATTTCATATATTTTAGCGGCAGGGAGGAAAGGCAGGGGGAAGGGGAACGGGGGAGCTGGG
Organism: Limnephilus lunatus; assembly: GCA_917563855.2. Lineage (NCBI taxonomy): Eukaryota > Metazoa > Arthropoda > Insecta > Trichoptera > Limnephilidae > Limnephilus > Limnephilus lunatus. The sequence continues at coordinate 8,552,250 of OU830602.1, read as the reverse complement.
GTTCGCGGAGAGGGAAGAGAAGAGACAGGAGAAAGACGGAGAAGGTGGAAGGGAACGGGGACGTACGGGAAAGGACATGCAGGGAGATCAATTTATTTATCTGAATGGCATTGCAACGCATGCCGGGGACCAGCTAGTATGATATATTTTATTGACTTTATACATAAAATACTAGTTTCCAATAGTTTCTAACCTCTGAGATGCCACGTGCCAACCGACAGCATAAAATGTTTGCCATTTCGTTTTCCGCGACTCCGAAATGAAGTAACGTATTACTTTGTGGAAACGTGAAACCAATATGTGGGCAATAAAACGGTTGCTCCATCATTTATACCACTTTCGTGGAACGAGTTGTCTAGAATATCTGATATTTGTGGAACTCTTTGGAACTACCGCCTGTTGAGAGCGATCCACGATCGAACATCTACGCTACCACTGTACATCGCGAGAATATTTACGGTTGAAAATTTTTGGAAAAAATAAATGTCATTTGAAAATAAGAAATCAAATCATTTTTATGTTTCAGGACTCGATTACGATTCCGGTCTCAAAAATTATTTTGTTTTTAAATACCTTTTTTATGTGATTACCTCAAAAAAGTCCCAGCTGCTCCCGTCTGGAGCCAGTGAATCTTTTGACATCCCCAATTGAGGTATGTTGTAAGGATGAAGGAAGTGGGGAGGGAAAGGAGATGGGGGAGAGGAAGGTGGGGAAGTACCTGGCTGTTTAGATCTGGTCACCAAATACGGCTTAAGTCATTTTTAAGCAATGTTTCAAATTCTGAATGGTTTTCTTACACCAGGGCGATACTGAAAGTATTTTGTACACTGGAACGTGCCGTAATTAAACTGTATATTATTTTTAAAGAATTAATCGGGAAATAACACAAATTAATCAAATAAAATTTATTTGTGCACGTAAAGATTCGTTCCCGCCATCTTCGAATTGGTCAAGAGCATTACCTCTCGATCAAGGTGGCCGTCAGACCCAATCACTTTTAATAAGATTTTAGAAAATTAAAACCTCACATTTTAATATTTAATTAAGGACAATATTAGTCTCAAACGAAAATTTAAAACAGGAAGAGTCCTAAATGCTTTTTTCTGTTTCAAATTTTCGTTTGGGTGTCGTTAATATTGTCTTCAACGCTTAAAACATTTTTTAGTTGTTTTGTAGATTTTTTGTTTTCCAGTGACGATGAAAAAGAAATTAAAGTACAGCATCGACTAACGAAGCTCTGCTTTAAAAATATAGGGGGATGTCACAAAACGTGCTGATTTTGATTATAAGATTTGATATATATGATACGATGAAAGAAATCGTGCACAAATTAAATATAACCTAAAAGCTTTCAATTATTCTGGTTTAAAAATACAAACATTGTCTGCCAGTTTATCGAATACTAATATTTATTTATGCCTTATGGAAGTGATAGTGTACCGCAAATTTATGAAAAGAGGGAAAAAATTACAACTAGAATACCTATTTAACAACGTGCCACAATAACACAGGCGCGAATAAAACATTGTAATATATTATACAGAATTCACTATACTTCAGAAAAAAAATCGTTGACATTTACAAGCTGATAGCTTTGTTTACATAAAAAGATTAGATACTGTAACCTGAGTGAAATATTAAGGCGTGAATGAACTTTTGCAAACCTCAAGGATTAATTACCGGACAGTTGTGAAAATGTTTATCGAAAAAATAAGTAAATAGATCAATAATGATCGATAAACAACCAATATATATCGGAATTCAACATCTATAAGTACAATTACACTAGTAATCAATAACTCGTTAATGGCCAATTATGCATATAAAGATGGCAAGATCAAATGATGTAATCATAAATAACATGTTTGTAAAAGAAATGATAAAGAAATTCTTCATAAATATTTAGTACTGATTATAAATAAAAATATTATAATTCATAGGATGAAAATATCTTATATAAAAAATAACTTATATCATTGATGTCGCTATTCCAAATTCCTGTAATATTCAGAAAACTGTTTCTGAAAAAATTTGAAAATATACAGATTTAGGAAACGAGATTAAAAGAATTTGGCATTCTCAGAATATAAAAATATTACCATTTGTTATTTCGGCTACTGGCATTATACCTAACTCTCTCATTCAAAATTTAGATGTATTAGATTTGTCAAATAATTTATATATAAAAATGCAAAAGTCAGTTATTTTAAAGACATGTAGGATTACGAAAGATTTTTAAATATTTATATTGAGGAATCAGTAGGATTTATCGGTCCAGTTAGGATTTCATCAGAGCCGAACCCTCTGATATGAAAATATCTGGAGTCAGTGAATTATTTTCCCATTATGTTTCTGTTGGATTGACGTATTGTTCTTGTATTTTTTTATTTATTTATTTACGCCCTAGTCGGCTTTTACAAGATAGATATATAAGTAATACAGTTGTGTTAGCAAATACATAGTATTCAATGTATATTGATTTACGATAAATTTAAGACAAATTAAATGTATAGGTATGGAAAGCGAAATTTGTAAAAAGACATATAAAAACTAAAAGAAAATAGAAATATAAAGTGTATTCACTACGGAGTCGTGAAATCATACATTTTACTAAAATAATTATAAAGAATTCGTTTTGTGACTGATACGAAATCTTTAAATATGTCTACAGTATTCCCAAATTTATTGCCCAGATGATGCATTCTATTAATAGGTGTATGAGCCTCATAATTTTTTTTGAAATTGTCACAGAAAAAGGTAGCACTTTGTCTCGTATTTCTGGTCGGTATGTAAAATTTTATTTTGGAGAGAACTTCAGGGTTGTTAATGCAATTATTAATAATTTTATTTAATAGTACAAGGTCAAAGATGATCCGCCTATCTGACAGCGTAATTATGTTGAGTTGTTTCATCAAAAAGACATAGTTAATATTTTGAATTGGAATATTCAGCTTAAAGTTAATAAATCTTAGAAATTTGTGCTGTGCCCTTTCTATATTGTTGGAATGGATTTTATACATTGGGGACCAAATTGGCTAATTGTACTCTACCTGTCTTTTTACTAAAGAAGTGTACAATGTTTTCAAACATTCTAGTGACTTGAAACCACTTGCTGTTCTGCATATGAACCCGAGCATTTTTATAGCTCTATTTGTTATTTCATTTACGTGCAGAGTAAATGTTAACTTTTCATCAAATATAACACCTAAGTCCCTGATCTGAGCGACTGGTGTCAATTTTACATTATTTAAAGAGTATTCATAGGTTACATGACTTTGGATTTTACGAAAACGAATAACTTGGCATATTGTTTGGTATTTATTATACTTATATAGTGCACTTACATTGCGTGTATTTACTAGATAATCATTTGTGGAAAAGTGTGTGGAAGGGTTTAGTTTTTCATTTGGGAAAGATTTAACCCGGAAATAAAATCTGAAACACCGTTTTAATATATTTATGACTATATTTTTGATAAATCAAATAGTATCTTGCTAAATTGTTTATTCATTATTTTTGTAGAGTGCTTGATGACGACGTTAATTAATTATTTGCGTAAAACTTTTTGAAACTGATTTCATATGTCGTAATTTTCAAATATTTAAGATTTGTACAATATTATGCAATTAATATATGAATACATGATTTCATATGATTTTATATTCCCACAGATATACATATATAGATGGAGGCCACCGCAAGCACGTCCGAAATGTTGTCTTAAGAAAAGTAAGTATCCCAAAAATCAATAATATAATAATATAAATTTATTTGCAAATACAGCACCAAAATTCAAATCAGACTAGAAAAAAATGATGTAAATGGAATCCATTTAGGCAAAAACTCGCTAAACGATGTATAACGAATTGACTATTTATTCCGGGGTAGTCCATTTAGTGCCTAAGGGGTATTTATAGGGATATTTAAGGGTAAGTTAGAAAGGGAGGATTGAGACAATGTGACTCTTAGAGTACAGGCAATTAACACAGAGGTGCGTTTTAACAAATGAGCCATTACATCTAACGGGGATTCGGCAGAATAATTATTAGGGGTGGAAATGAGGACAGGAACCAATCTCTACAACAGGGGAAGATATCGTTGTAATGTTTTTTTATTAGGTAATAGGTAAGGCTTTATGATTCGGAGGAGAGTTCGATGTTTTAATAATGGAACTTAAATGCGTTACCCAAGTTTTCCACATGACATCAATATGGTTTGCGAGATGAATTTTTTTATAATTTCGAAAAAAAAAGATCTTTAAGCTTTAGTTCGAAAATATTTTAGAAAACGCATATGTTCATTAGATAATGACACATTTAATTTAATAAACAAAAAAACACGAGGAACAATTTTCATCTAATAAAGGCAGCTTTCTGCGATATATGTAACTTATATTTGTGGTACCTAAACATATTTAATGTTTATTAATAAATGTAATTTGTAAGCATTTTCCTGTGGAAGGAGATATTTTTTAATTGTTAAGGTTTGTTTTTAAATTCAGAAAATAATATTTCTTTGTCATAAATGAGTTAATAAAAAATTCATGCATTTGTAAATAGTGATGGATTTTTCTTCAACATTTATGGTTACATTTAGGAACTGGCATTCCGAAACTACGAATAAACCTTTCTCTCTTTCAAGATCGTAATAATATTAACTAACTTATTTAAAGACATTAATATATGTACACTAGCTGATCCTGCCACGCGTTGCTTTGGGTCAGAAACACAAAGCCATCTACTCGATGGTTATAGGTTATCCAACCTAGATAACCAAGTGTTGTATCTATAAATTAACTCACACTGCCATTTTCTAGAAACTTATGGAACTTACAAATATTTACAAAGCATTGTTCTATAACGAAATTTAATTCTCAATAATAAATACCGAGACAAATAATCGAGATAAAAACTATCTTGTCTTTTAAGTTGAATCGACAGTAAGCCAAATTTCATCAAAATCGGTTTAGTGGTTTAGGAGTTCATCTCGAACAAATATCGTGACGCGAGATTTTTTTTATATATATATATAAAGAGTTAACAATAATAATAGAGGGAGAGACTTTTCATATAAATATAATGATAAGCCACAAAAAACAGCTTTATTTGATAAATATTGATAATCTTTAATCAATTGTTATTTTTCCCACATCATGCATAGATCTCTGAAGGATCTGTCTCAATAGTTTAGAGTTCTCTAATAGAATTTGTTGTTATATTATAACATAGTTATCATCAAGCATTAAGCGTAAATCTTTCATTAAATTGCAGACAGGTCTGTTTGCGCCAAACGCACAACAAGTTCTAATTACATTTGAGGAAGTTCTGCAATAATAATACCAGGTAATAATGCAATTCCTAGACCTGTTCCGGAATAATTCTATGCATCAAGATGGTCTTCTGGAGCTCGGATTGGCACTGGGGCGCCATCTGTCGTCTTGCCATTATTTGGTAATACATTGTGAGGCTTACCCAGAATCTCATCTTGAATGCGGTTCACTCCAGCAAGAAACAGGAGAACGGCATTTAAAACAAGGGTTCAACGTAGAAAACCTATTCTATGATTTTTTAGTGGCTACTCGTGATTTTTGAGAGTGATTGAAGAGTGCTAAGAATGAAAACTATGAAATTCTTGATGTTGTTTTAGCAAAAGATGAATTTAATATTTTTTCAACAATTCTTTTTGGTGTACGAAAATTTTCAGGGATTTTCAGTTTGGCATTGCGGTGCATCGATTTCCTAAAAATCTCCAAACATAAATTCGAATTTTTAAACATCAACACTTTTTCGGTTACAACAAAATTAATAATACAGATTTTTTATTATTAAAATACCAGTCCCAGATGTCTCTAGCTTTCTCTGGGGTTAGTATGTGACGTTATCGGTCTAGTATCTTCTGTCTTTTTCATTTTCAAACAAGATTCGTGAGAAGTAAGAGTGAGTCGATGAATTACGTCATCGGGACTCTCAGCGCTCTCTGTGACTAGCTCTAGCACACTCAAAATTCACAAGCCACCAGGGATTTTTCGTTTGCATTTTCTTTATTAATAGAGTTTTATATCCCTGAAGTATAAGTTGAGGTAAATAACATTTTATTGGTGATTAAAGTTTTTAAACAATCTTGAAATTCTGAAGAAATCACCCTTCCTTGCGCTAATTGTGATGACATATTAAGGTTAAAATGCCAACCGCATATGAAATGACTTAAAAATAAGAGGTCCCCAATGGTCGAGTTGGAAGGCGATCGTCCCTAAAAGACGAGAGATCCTGGGTCCGATTCCCAGTTGCGATTGTTACCCCTTTATTGTTCTGTGTCTTGTTCTTTTCCAATATTTAGATTTACTAGCATTCTCTTCTTCTTTAATAAAATACCTAACTGTTTGTAAGTATGTTTACGATTGGCTCTAGTGTTTGGACGATTAAAAAATGTCTGTTATTTGATTTGAATGAAGAACAGGAAAATGAAAATTACACAATAAAGGATTGGCGCAAAAATTGATTCATTTGGAGTATAAATTGTTGAAAGTTAATTAATTTCTACCCCCTGGAGTAATAATAATGATAATTATTGTTAAAATGAAAGTAGTTTTTTTATAAAGTGCCATGATATTAGCTTCTTCAAAATGTGGTTTGATTGCAGACAGGGGAATTCTTAAGGGAGGTATAAATGCATCGCGGCTTTGATAGTAAACGACCAGCGCGGATTTTAATGGTCGTATAATAGTAGGATCATAACGGGCCCCATAAAGCAGTCGGCTCTAAAGAGCAGTGACGTCATTGTTTGATAACTGCACTAAATAAAGTCATTCGGAAGCAGACAAACGCAAAAGGGAAAGAATGAACAAAGAATTATAGTGTTGTTTAATCAAAGTTAATATTGTACGAACGCGGGATGAAATTATATAATGATGAATAAATTAAAAATGTATGTTTAAAATGGATGAACGTTATTAATCTAGAAATTTCAAATGCGAAGTTCATCAGATAAGACTTAAAAGACGGACGTTAAAATAATTTGTATCTCGGAATGTGAAGTATTGCAGGTGACGTTCAAAGCAAAATGACGTTTAGTTCACCGTCAGCATTGCAGTGTGGCGATTCGATAAACATTGCCAGCATTAAAAAAATCGTAGTTTCTTCAATACTCTCAAACACACGTCTAAAAATATAAGTAAAATTATAGTGGCATTATACAATATTTATAATCCGGGCCAGATACAACCATTCTGAATAGAAACGCATTTAGCCGATATGTCATAATTATTCAGATCTGAACCTCCAGGAACTTGGCCTTTCTCATCTCCTTTCGCTGCCAACTCCCTTCAGCTTCAAAACACAGCCCCTCTCCCAATTGTATTTCTCTGTTAAGATTCTCCATTAAGATTCTCGATCGTTAAATAATAAATTTATGCAATTAAAATTGAATACGTTCAAGCCTGTAAGAGTATTAATAAATAATACCAAAATTGATCTCAGCATTCATAAGAAATCGAATTCATCATTTTCCACTCAGAAAGGAAGCACTTAGCTCCAAATACGTAACGCAATATTTAATTGTACATCAATATATTTCAATAAATACAATTTACGTTTTTATTTCCAAACATTACACATTTCTATTTCTATATTATATTAAAGAAAAAAATCATTGTAAAAAGACTCTAGATTTCCAAACATCGCCATATTCTGTTGTTGAACTTTCACTTTATTACATAAATATTGTTATAAAAATTATAAAAAATCACAAAAAAACTAACAAAAATTTTATTATTATATTTCATTATTTTTTTAACGGTAATATCATAACGACACCTTCAAAAACATTTTTTTGTTTACCTATACATGTATATATTCACTGTGTACTATATTTCACATTCATAAATATAACATTTTTAAAAAAAATCTTAAAATGTGATAAATATTCTGAAATAACCCTAGATGTAAACATTCAATTTATTTTATATTTATTAAGTTTTTATCAAAAAGTGTTTGTACCAATTAGCTCTAGACACAAGCACTTTTATATTGCTAAATATTTAACATTAAATCCTTCAATCTATACTCAAAATACTTCTCATTTTAAACAAAACAAGAAAAGAATTCATTCTTACGGGCTGAAACCTACAAAAGATATTAATTACTCTGGTTTCATAAATGGAGTTATTTTATATTGCTCTCTTTTCATGTTTACCATAAAGATAAAAAGAATATGTGTTAAATATACTATTTATGTATGGAATTTAATCAACCTAACAAAAATATTAAATTTTATTGTTTTATCTATAAATGAAATATATGTAATATTATTTAATGCTAAATGCATTGAAAACCATTTTGTATCATTATGTTATACCTACTTTTACTTTAAGAAAAATAATTGTGGTATCTTTGATAAAAACGAATGCTTTATCATATTATCGTGTATAATAACTGTTCATTGCTGTAATATGCTAAGTATAAAAACAGGTGTTAGAAAAAAAAATTATATAATTATATCAAGTATTAAATTGAACCTTATACTGCATTCTGTAGAGATATTTCTTATAGAAATATTTCTATTTGTAAAATTGACCAAACTTCGTACCACAATCTTACTGTATTGTTTCAAATTTAACTACGAATTAAATGGCACAGAATAATTTTTCGTATATAGATAATGATAATGAAATAGAAAGTAGTACAGTAAATAATTTAGAAGATTGGATAAAAAAACAAAACATAAATGCGTCTGATAATCTTGTTTGTATTCAATTAAATATAAGATCCATACAAAAATATTGGGATATATTGCATATATATTTACTTAATTGTTTGAAGCATATTGACATTCTAATGCTATGTGAAACCTCTATTCATACTGAAAGTGCGTCTATGTATAATATTCCCGGATATAATTCATATAACTACTGCAGGACTGATAAGTCAGGAGGAGGTATTATATTGTATATAAGAAATAAATTTGAGTTTAGACTAAAATCGTTCCAATCACTACATTTTGAAAATATAACAGGAAAACTCATACTCCAGGACAAAACTAAAGTTAACTTAATAGCTATCTATAGACCCCCTAATTTCAGTAAATCTTCATTTTTAACGGAATTATCATCATATCTTGATACAATTAATAGTAAGGAAAATATTATCTTACTTGGAGATATAAATCTGAATTTGCTTAATGACCAAGATTATATCATAAGCTCATATGAAAACTTACTTACTAACCATTATTTAACTAAATGCATCAATGTAGTAACCAGAGAAGCTGTATTAAATGGACAAATTACTCGTACGTGTATTGACCATATATTTGCCAAATTTAGAGGCAAGAAAATAACTGCTTGCGTCTGTGAAAATAATATCGCCGATCATTTTATTACTGCTATTAATATAAGATCTCATAAACGTCAGGTAGACCTTGCAAATAAGTATATTCAAATCCTTTCACAAAAGGCTATTGATAGATATATCAGAGATTATAACTGGAGTAAACTTATAGAAGAGAAGGATTGTATTTCATTATATGAAAAAATAAAAACTTTATTTAACAAATTTTACAAGAGTAGTTCTAAAACGATAGTGCAAAAACCGAAAACACGACCTTATGCAATAAATGAATGGATAAGCAGTGAATTATTATGTCATATAAATAAAAGGGATAAACTTTATAAAAAATGGAAAAGTACACCAACAAACAAAACATATGAAACAGAATACAAAAAAACTCGTAACCTTGTCAATAAACTTATAAATAAAGATAAAACTAACTACTATAATAATAAATTTAAAAACTGTTTTAATGATACTAAAAAAACCTGGGACGAGATAAATAATATCTTAGGACGTAAACCCAAAAACGATTGTGATGAAACTATAACACGATATATGTTAAAAGATAGAACTGAGGATTCTGTCTCAAATGATTTTGTGAATTACTTCTCGGATAGCATCAGCAACATGTTACATAAATGCAATCACAAAGCTACTAATATAGCTCTGGAAGAACTACCTCACAGTTTATATATACCAAGAGCTACTATAACTGATATTGAAAACATTGTTAAAAAAATGAAAAACTCTAAAAGCACAGGTATTGACAATATAAGAATGTTTGATTTAAAAAGAAATATAAAAACCCTTGGGCCAATAATTACTTATTTAATAAATATGATAATAAAGCAAGCAAAAATTCCACAAGAGTTTAAATGTAGTATTACTAGACCAATATTTAAAGGTGGAAAACACATTGAACTAGGAAATTATAGGCCTATTAGTATACTACCAGCATTAGAAAAAATTCTCGAAAAATTTTTATCAAATAAATTAAATAATTACATTGAAAAATTCAATATCATAGACCCAAATCAATATGGCTTCCAAAGAAAAAAAAATACTGAAAAACTACTGCAAGAGTTTTCCAATTACATAAATAATCAATTAAATAATAAATTACATGTCATTATTTTATTTATCGATAACTCTAAAGCTTTTGACACTATTAACTCAAAAAAACTGCTAAAAACTCTAGAAAAAATTGGAATAAGAGGAAATGTGTTAAATTTATTTAAAGATTATCTTAGAAATAGAAAAATATGTACCAAAATAAATAATACTTTTAGTAAAACAAAAAATGTATCTGCAGGAGTTCCACAAGGTTCTATATTGGGACCTACACTGTATATAATCTATGTAACTATAATGAAAAAACTTTTCTCTTTTGTTAAACATTTTGTATTTGCAGATGATACAGCATTGGTCATATCACATAAAGATCTAAAAACTGCAATTGAACTCATGCAAATTGACTTTAATCAACTTTGTAAATGGTCTCATGATGCAGGATTATTAATTAATGCCAAAAAAACCAAAGTAATGCATATAAGATCACCTAATGCCAAATTCCAATTTAATCCTAATATTATTTCTCATAATTTTAATTGCATCCATAAAAATATTCCAACTAATTGTAAATGTGAAAGTTTAGAATTAGTTACGGAATATGTGTATCTTGGTGTTACCGTAGATTGTTTTTTTAAATGGGATAAACATATTAAAAAAACCTGTAAAAGACTCAGATCAATTGCTGGCAGAATGTACACATTGAAATTTTTCTTACCCATTGAAACACTAAAAATAATTTATATGTCACTGGCAGAATCCATTATAAGATATGGATTAACAATATGGGGAAATACTTCTGTAACAAATCTGAAACAAGTCCAAGTTGTACAAAACGCAATTGTAAAATTATTAGTTGTTCCGAATATTTTCAAACAGAGACATGATACACCATTACTGTTTCAGAGTGCTAAAATTTTACCTGTTAAGGCAATACTATGGCACAAAATTATAATTCAGTATATATTTACCCAGCAGCATAAAGAGAAATTAGAACATAAATACAGCACTAGATTCACGCGCAACGACGGGTTAATAGTTCCGAAATTTAATAATAAGTACGGACAGAGAACGCTTGAATACAACATACCGAAAATATTTAATTTATTACCTGATACTATAAAGCAATGTAATTCTATGAATAAGGTTAAATATATGCTGAAAAATTGGCTATCGGAAAAAAAATATTTATATTTAGATTGATTTGTATGAATAATGTTGAATTTGTAGATATAAGATGTAAAATTATAACATTTAAAATGTATATGTAACTTAATTATAAGCACCTGCTGACAAGCCAATTGAATTGGCTTAGCAGGACTTGTTTGTGATAAAAAAAAAAAAAATATACATATATAAATAAATAAAAAAAAAAAATAAAAAAATATTCAAGCTAAAGCAATTAATAAATTATATTTAGTCTAATTGAATGGAAATTTTCCAATAAGTGCCCGGGCGCCATAACAGGGAAGGGGTAAAGGCATTTCTCTGTCAGAAATTCCTCCCTGTAATAATAGTCTGGAATGGAGCGGAGCGATGCTGGGTACTCGCAGCCAAATGGACCCGCAAAGAGCTTAGTATAAGACGATACAGACAGAGGTCTCAGGTAAGAGTAATTAATGCAATAAGGTCCCCGAGGTACCAGGAGTGAAGGAGGTATCAGGAGTATATGCACGTATAAGATCTAACCATTGGAGGATTGGAAGGTACTACAGAACTGAACTGATCATGTCTTGCTAGTTCCTTTGAGGCCATAGAGGAACAGTGGTACCTTTTGAGAGAGACTGTCAACTGAATGCTCGGTTAATTCTGAAGATTGTAGGGTGAAGGAATAAATGTGCATACGAGTATTGTGCATCACATATTTTGTGAGCAAATTTAATAATAATTTAAGGCGATTAGTTATACCTATTATCAATGAAGTTGAAATGTGTATTTTTTAGAAGAGAGATGATAACAACTGACTGAAAAATCAATGTTCAAATAATGTTTTATATAAAATTTCGTTCATTCATCAGCAGTCAAAAATAAACTCTTTGTATTCCTGCTAACGTAAAATATAGGTACCACTAATTTTATTTATCTGTAAATTCGAAAATGGTAAAAGGAAAATGTATTAGGTTTTCAGTGATAAAAGTTATTTGATTGTAAGCTAAAGTTCTATGTAAATACTGGAATTTTAGACAAAACCTTCAAAAAGCCTTCACTGGTTATACTGGTAATGGTTAACTGTACATATTTTCAGACATTTTATTCGTATTTCATAGAATTTAAAAGATTACAGTTTGAAGAATTTTGTTATTAGAAACTGTAGATACTTTACTAGCTGTAGAATTTACAGATAAATAATTTTGAGTAGGTACTGCTTGAGTTAGCAGACTACAAAGAGAGTTTAGTTATACACCCCTCAATGAAAAATAAATACCTATTTTTTAATAAAAATATTTAAAGAGAAAGTTATATTTCAGTTGCTCCACTATTTAATCAAAATATGATTATAATTCTTTCATCGTTCTTTCCATCCCTTTTCTGATATTCCGATACCAAATTCGGCATTGATCGCAGAGTTTACAGATGTTCTTAGATTAAGAAGGGCCCCTCAGATGATTTGGGTATTTAGAGCGAATTGACGATGAAAGCTGTGTAAGGAGAATAAATGACACAAATAGAAGAAGTCGGGGACGCCCGAGGATGGTGTGACACGATCGAGTGTTATATGAGGGCGGTCCGTCCTCTCTGACTATGGTCAGTTAGTTACTTAGTTAGAAAGTCATTAAAGTTTCTCAAATTTTAATGTCAGATTTATCTTATCAACAATGCACAAATTTTTCATGTTTTTAGACAAAAAGGTTTATTTATCCTATTTAACATTTATTTAAAAGATTTTAAGTAACGCATTGATTGTATTTATTTAACAATGCTTTTTACAACAGCCGTAAGGCAATTTTGTTTTAAGCTAAAAAATGTTATTGAATTGTGTCAGCACACATACACATCACGTTAGTTAAATGTTAGTATAACGGATGTCTACCGTGTTTTTGATTAGCAAAAATTAATAAATCAATCATATTTCAACAACAATATAAAGAAATTAGGCTTCAATTCAGACTATTCTATCAAAAAGAACAATAAATATGACGGACTATGAAACATTAAAAAAAAACATTGTAATTGGCTGACATTTGTGTGCTGTGGGGTGAATTGAACCCTAAACCTGTCTCAATTATAAAAAAAAAGAAATAATTGGTCAATAAAAAATAATGTCATATTCACAGAAATATGCGTGCGTTTCCCTAAAAACCATGAATTATGATATATGGGCAAGACATCTGTTAAAGTTCCTACCTTTTGTATAAACCTTTGTATAAACAAAAACACGATAGCGGGTTGATTGAAATTGCTGTTAAATACTGTTTATATCCCTGGGGTGCCCTTTAATTGAGACAAAAGCTTCCAAATATAAGGGTCCGGTCCGTTTAAAATTGGAACAAAATGGCGATGAGTAATAGGGAGCCAATCAGATACCGGGAAACAATACAACAATACTAATTACAGGCCTCAGCGTGGAGGCACTTCCGTTCACATGGCAACACCGAAATATAGTTATTAAAGTGATATTAGGGCAACATTCGTTGTGATCTTTATCAGGAACCGGACATGTTTAACTTGTACAGTTACGGTTGCAGGTTTTGTTGTATATGGTGTTCTACGAAATTAATAATTAAGTTCGGCTTTTCGATTGAAAATGTTTCCGACGTTGTTAAAACACATTTATAGATATGTGTTTCATGTAAAATAAAATCGAATATATTCATTCGAGACACTATCTAGGTTACAAATCAGATCTTAGAACGATTGTTGAAAAAGATAATTGCCTATAATATTATGGAGAAAAAAAAATAGTCGAAGATAATATGGTTAATTCTGAAATATGAGGTTGACAAATATGACGGTTTGATAAGGCGCTCATCCTGGTAACACGAGAGGTTCTGGGTTCGAGTCTTTTGTGTCTTCTTCTCTTTTCTGTGTCTTATTCTCTTTCATATTTTCGTTTAGATTATTAGTGTTATCGTCTTCTTCAATGATGAATTTATAGATATTTAAAAAATAAATCTAAAGTTATAAAGACTGGTCCACATTTTTATGTTATTTTTGAAGTTGTTTTGGGAATCACATTTTTTTATTCTACCTGAAATAATGTCGTAAATCCTTGTCGCAAGATTAAATCGTGAAGTTTCTACCAGACTACGACCAAAGCTGAATATTAAGATGTTAGTACAAAAAATAAGCATCTATTTTTCAAACTTATATTCAAACTGTTGTTATTGTGTGTTTATTGTATATCTTAACCACAAAGCAAAGCTCCTGATCAGAGTATAAGAACCTCATCTTAGAAGCCATGTTTAATTATTTATTTGTATTTCCTTAAGGTATTTTCAGATTGCTTCAGCGGTGCATTGTTCTTTTAAAGCCAGTGCCGTTATATAATCTTATTTCTGTACAAATTCTAAAGGATTGTTCCCGTGAAGGCGATAAACCTAAACAAAGGGTAAATACTACACTCCCCAATAAGCTATTATTTTCGCGAATTCAAAAGGCGGTAAGCGCAGGAGGAAATACTTTTCAGCGAATTATAAATTAGCAAAGGAACTCGTGGTGAGACATATAGCAGAGGGAAATATTCTCACAGGAACAAGAGTGGTAATTGAGTGTATAAATTTAGTAGGTAACAGAAATTCGGGGGATATAAACAGTATCTACAATACATTAAGCAGATAAGTCTTAAAAGAATTAGAAAAGCTCTAAGCTCAGCTAAGAAAGCTCTTTGGTAGATGCCGCTTATTTAAATGGATTTAATCATCGATATATAATACAATCTTGTATTTGCATGCCTTTCTTAAAAGAAATGAGTTTTTATACCAAAAAAACTATTTATCCATACATATATTGCGTACGTACGGGCGCAAAAAACTAGTTCATCTTATTATTTTAAATTTAAAGCATAACTTGCAAAAAGTGTATAAAGCTTAAAAAGTTTATTAAAACTATTAAAAAAATTACCGACATTTATCAACGAGCAGTTAGTTTACAAATAATTTTAAGTTGACCATCAATAACTCTATTCTTAACTTTAAGAGACACAAAGCACTTCCTTTACGGTGAATTGCCTATTTACAAAAAAAAATAACATTCCGAGTCGCATAAAAAAGCATTTTATTTAGGATCGATAGAGCAAAAGCCACTTGATTTTAAATATAACAAAATTTTGAATAGACAGTATCATGGCCTTAAAAACAAAACTCACGCATCAAATGTCAGCCGCGAGCTTTTCCCGCGAAAAACCGAAAACAAAATACAAAATGGCGCTGCGAAATCTGGATGACTGTGGCGCCTCGTTTCAAATACATTCTTCATTCCGTTTTCGAAACGCTGTCAGTTCACAATGGGAAATACAAAATGGAGGAATTGAATACAGCTGTGTATTTTATTTTATATTGAGCAGTAGAGACTCCCAGCGGTAGAATTTAGTACCTGCGCAAGGGTTGAACGAGATATATTTAAGTCTTTTGATTGTCATCTTCTGAGATTTATCGAAAGCACTTCTGCTGCATTGCAGGCTGCCATGAAAAGTCAAATATAAAAGATAAGATACTGGTCGTTTATCATTTGCTGCAGACTGTACTTCAACTTGGAGTTTAATGAATTAAATAAACTGTAAGAAAAACACTATTTTGGATTTTGGGAAGAATAATCATTTACTGGCACAAGAATTAGTTAAGCACATTTACAGTCCCAATTCTCCGGAGCCGGTTGGGCTATGGCACCAACATTTGGGATTTGTTGTGAGGTTGAAGGAGATGGGGAAGGAGAAGGTAGGGAAATACCTGGCTATACAGTTATGGTCATAAAACACGACTAAAGCTATTACAATGTCATGTCGAAAATTTGAACGTATAGATGTGATTAGACCTGCTTTATCACATAAATGCAAAATAACAAAATAAATTTATTTAATTTTATCCTTCAAGACATTATTAGCGATTTTTAAAAGGAAAATTTGAAACTGAAAAATCAGAAAAATATTTGGTCCCAGAATTGAACCCAGGTCCTTAGCCTTATCGGATCTCTGCTTAAATCGTTACATAATATAAAATGAAGTCGCTCCCGCTGTCTGTGCGCTTAGATCTTTTAAACTACGCAACGGATTTTCATGCGATTTTCACCAATAGATAGAGTGGTTCGTGAGGAAGATTTTTAGGTATATAATATGTCAAGGTTTTGTGTAAATTGGTTGAAATATATAAATAAAGGTAGCGGGATGGCAAGCGGGCAGCGGGCAGCGTGCTGGCAAACGGGCGGTGTGGATTTGATTTAACAGATGGCGTTGGTTATAAAGGTTGGGTAATGGCGTGGCGTTGTGTTTCGTTAGCCACAGCAACGCGTGTCCGGGTCTGCTGGTACTAAATAAATTAATTTGAGTTCTACCGGTGGGTACCAATAAATGAAAATTGAGACTAAAGGTACGAAAAAAATAAGGTTTTCCTCAATTATTATTGCAATGAGTGATTTTTTGTTGTCGTTTTATATAATTATTTATTGAACTTAATCAAGGTTTCCTGTCTTATTTTTATAATAATATACTATACGCTATATATGTACAAACTAACAATACAATTATATAGATAAAATGATTGATACTAAGTATATAAAATATTTGAATGCAACACAAAATTAAACAAACCCTTTTAAAAGGAATTCCATATTTTGAGCACAAAAATTTTAGAAACGTCAAAAACATAAAATTGAAACAAAAAATAAATTATGGGTCCATTTGCAAAATTATTTTCTAGAAGCGCTCAGTTAATGAAGACATTCCTACAAATAAGTAACATCTTAGGAAAGTTGGAACGTAGAAAAGAATGCAGGGGCCCATTGTGAACCATGGGGTTGGTTATTTTAATATTTAGCCTCGTGGAAATGCAAATAAGTCGTGCGGAAAACATAAAATAGACGGAGGGGATGTGAATTATCATATTGCTGACACTTCATGCACTTAGCTGATTGGAAGAGTAAGAGTTCCTCGGTCTAGAGCTGGTGTTCTATTATTCTATGTTGGGTCTGGGGTTAGTAAGGCAGTAAAATGAGAATTAAACATATTTTGGTAAATTGAAATATCTGACATAAGATAGGACGTTTGACGCATATGCTAAATATTATAGGTATCTAATCAAGAACCATATTCACTCCTTTCTCTCCTCAAAAAGTCACTCCACACAGCTTTCCAAAATATGTTACAAGCTTTGAGGGAAATTATTTTCGCCAAGGCCTCCTGTGTCGATTTATTATAAAAAAATAAAAATAAAGTTGAAAGAAAAAGAGTTGAAAATAAGATCGAAATTTGACAAAGAAAAAAAATGCGGTAATTCAATGATAATGCTCACGGTCAGATAGTTTTGCTTCTTCAAATCATCAGATATCTGATTTATCTGTTCGAATAAGAAAAGCGTCGCAACCACACAAAGGTTTGTTAAGTATAGCTTTATAACTAAAAAATTTAAAATTATAAATTACCCTGTTCGTCGCCTTAGTTCTCAATTATCCAAATGACGATTTTAGTTTTTGTTCAATCTCCACTTTAAAATTAAAAAATAAAGTGTAATAAATGATAGTTAATCACTTAGCTAAGACTTATTTAAACTAATGAGACCTTTATCTTTACGGAAATAGCTTTATCTTAAACACCTATCATAATGTTTCATTGAAATAATGAAAGAAAACCTTCTCCTCCTGCTAAATTTTCTAATGGTCATTTGGATAATTAAGAACTTAGGCGACGAACTGCTGTATAAGAATTTTTCTTCAGTAATCGATAACATCATGATGAGGAAATTAATTTTACTAACTTCAAAAATACTGCGTCTTCCGTGTGGCCAATTTCTAATTACCACTGTATCGTTAAAGATATGATAAATGCGATACCTTATTTTAATTCCATTCATAAAGTACCGGATGAATAAGGTTTAACCTATATTTAATAACATTCAATTAATTATTCGGTCCACTCCGGCTTTCGAAATATAATTATTCGGGTAATTCGACTAAATTCGGAGGCCGGTTAAATCTTTCCCGGGGGAAACCGTAAACTTTTTGTATCGTTGGGAAAGACATAAATTTTAAAAAGGACCAAGAGATAAATGACTTTCAACCGAAATCTGGCGGATAACGCAGTAAAACAGAGCTGCTAAGCCGATATTATATTTTAAACTGTGACTTGAGATAATGGCGAAATGGAATATTCAATTTTACACTATTTCTTTTTGGCGTAACGCGTAAGAATAGGCCTTTTGCGGTGAATAAAGAAAAGCTTTTATGTTTGAAATTTGAAGAAAGGGCGTTCAAAACATCACATTTAAAATAAAATACGAGTAGAAGATAAAAATGAAGAATAATTAAGAAAAAAAAGATTAATATTAATACAGGTTTAATGCTACATCACTATTTCGATTAAGGTTTACCACGAATCGGCTTACATAAAAAAAAAATGCTTTTTATAAATTGAATTGCTTTTCCTACCGTTTCCGTTGTGCAGAATTAAAATAAAATTGTAAAAAAATGTGTTATTTCATTGGAAATGTATGAATTCACATAGGAAATAACTTTTTAACCCCTGGAGCAATTTTTGCCATATATTGGCGCCATTTTAAATGTCTCCGATTGCTTTTCGGATAAAAAATGCAATTATCTCTTGATTCGGCGAAAATTAAAAAAAAAATATTTGTAGTTCCCAAGTTTGTTATTTTGGACTTAAAACGAAGCTATTAAAATGCTTTATCTATTATGACCATAGATGCAAATCCGAACTTCGTAGACCATTTTATAATGATGCTAAAAATAATTTTTTTTAATATTTTTTTCACGCAGAATTTCTGATCAGCTGTTTACGGTTAAAATTAAGTCCTTTTTCCATAGGTACGCACATTTCATTATCAAGTATGCTATATACAATATACAAAAATCGAAAATATTCTATGTTGAGTCGAATAAGTATCTTTCACGGCAATTTCAAAAAGACAAACACGCAGGATTCGCGCGGTTATAATTATACGATTTTTTAATATTTTTTTTATAAACCCTGCAAATATTAGATAAATGGTAAAATACAGGTTAATTCATTGGCTGTATAGCACTATCATAGTTTTCTCCATGTTAAAATTTGAAGGTATGATTTTTTTAATGTTGGCGAAAAATTAAAAAAATGATCTTCTGAAAATCTCGAGCGAAAGGAGAAAATAGTTTTAAAATGCGCTGTCGCTCCAGTAGTTAAAAATATAAATTTTTGGATAAACTCTGTGACAGTTTCCGTTGATCACATTTTTTTAAACTTATAAAATTACTCACAAAATAAAAATAAATCACAAAAGGACTTCGTTTGCCAAGCGATTTTTATGCCTATTACTTATATTCGTGGCGATGCAAGGCACACTAAGAACACATAACATTTTTGGCTTGTGGCTTCCTTATAAGGATGCAGATTACAATAGATAAGATCGAGTGCATATAATCTATGGATGGTGTTTTAAAATTAAACAACTATACGAATAATACGCCTGCCGGTTTCGACATAATCCTACCCTCTGTCAGTCAGATATAAAGTATACCTTAAGAAGGTAAGGTTGTAGCAAAACCAATAAATAATAAATCGATTTTAAACAAAACTTTAATCGTATCACAACTTTTTATTATTATTTATTAAGTTTACAAGATTTGCAAGTTTGGCGATTACCAGACGCAGTGTTTTTTCTTTCCCTATAATGCTCTAATAAAAGTTCCCATATTTAGAACTGAATTCAATATGTTTCGTTGAAGGTAGTTTTTAACAAGAGTATCGTGATGGAAGACATGCAGGGTTTTTCATCATGTTTATTTATTGATGAATAGATTTATCCCATGGCAAAATTCAAGGGATGAGAACTTTTTTGGCTAACTCTGCTTTCGCTTTTCATTTTCACAAAACAATGATTTACGAGCGTAGACTTTTATTTCAAACAATATCGAATGAATTTATTACCCACTGTCTGAAGTAGAAACGCGAAACACATCGAGGAGGCAGCGAAACGTAGTGGATTGTATGGAATAAGGATGATATATTACCAGGCAGGCACATAAACACATAGACAGCCTAGAATCAGACTTCGTCCGTCAAAATATACGTGATTTGCGCTTTTTGACGGACGAGACAAAAAGGGATTTTCAGCTGACAAAAGGTTCTCTCAATCACGGCAAATATTGATGGAGTAGGAGCGAGGGTAGGGGGAATAGATGAGGTGCAGGGTGTGGGAGGTGGGGTGGGGGAGGGACGCCGGCATCCGTCCGTAAGCGACGCCCTTTCAATAAAGCGGAAGTAGCGAGGCGCTCTCGAAGGGAAGTCGAAATTCGACCATTGGAAAAATTATTTTAATTGGACCCTGAAAGAAAGCTTATTTTATAATTATTTTTGTAAATTATCGTCTATTCTATTTTAGAAATGGTAAATTTACCGAGACCAGAATAATATTACCTGATTTATCAATAGATTTTTTAAAAATGTACGTGGGTGTGAACATTTGATAGACTGCAATCAGTCATTAAATTTTATTTATATGTAATAGGAGTAAAGTATTGAACAATGGGTTGAAGATTGTCTAAGGCATTTTACTATATACCGGGATTTTGGTGTTTCGAATTACCACCCACTAGTTTCAGATCGCTCAATCATTTTCATCATAAATTAATTATCATATTAGTAATAAAAAAAAGATAAGATGTCAAATTTTTAGTGCATATGTTTGACCGAGCATAGCGAAGCCCTATTTCAACTCGATCGTTTTGCATTTTGTAAATTTGTTTGCACGTTTAGTTTCCGTTTCAAGAACGTTGCCGTTTTAATGGTTCAGTGAAGATTATTTTTTCAAATGTGAATTCGTGGTGTTTATTAGCATTTTTCGATATTATGGTACCTACTTTAATAAAGAAATATTAAAAAAAGAATTGTCATCGAGATACTAATGTTTCTGCGAGCAAAATGTATAATTCATTATCCCCAAGTACCCAAGTATTTAAGTACCCAACTTAGAAACTTTATTATTTTAGAGAAAATTTTGGTTTTGATAATATTAAATGAAAGAAAATTAGAATCAAACTTTTTGGACGCGAAGTATACTAATTGTTCACAGAACTACTCGCACTTGTTTAATTATTGTGTTATAAGAAAAAACTAGCTGCGACTGGACTTTGGCAACGCTGATAGTAACTAACTACCATTAAAAATCATAATTTTAAGAGCCTATAACTAATATTTTATTTGCTTCTCGTATTAAATCTTCCTCCATTGGTTGCACTTTTAAAAATAGAATAGTGGGAGACACGTATTCAGTAGAGACGGGCTTCATACGAGCATTTCTTTTCAATAAAGAAACAAAGGGACTTTTATATCCTTATTGCAGTTCTTTCAAAGAAACTGTCAAAGATGTTGCAATATGTTCCCGTTTATTTATCTCCGCGTTCACCTGTCATTTCCTTAACGCGACGGGCAAAAAGACAGGCCGACATTGTGCTCGTACTCGAACCAGCCGATCTTCAAGATTTGTAGTTGGAGTAATCTCTCTGAAAGCTTTTTGAAAATAATCCACTGTCGAGACAAAATCACTCGAGTAAATATTATGAACACATGTACGTTTTACAGCAGTTCGGCACGGCAGGAAAATCAAATAAATAAGCTAAAGGGAACGGGAAATTAATGGAAATTTTTCGATTGTCGATCTTTGAATGCTTGTTCTGTAAAACTTCTACGTTCTTTCAGATTTATATAAAACCTTCGCAAATTCGTTGAAAATTGAACTCACGAAAGATGAAGATACAACAACTAGTAGTTATGTGAAGACCTCCATCCAAAAAAGTGTGTGTGTTTCTATTTTTCCCTTATATAAGGTACTAAAATATCTATCTAATTACTTATAAATCATTTGCATAAAATAATATGTTACCTTTTCTTTTTTCAAATAATGTATTGTATAATTTATCCAAAAAAAAGTTCAAAAAAATCATTTTAATGACAATAATTCTTTTTCAAACTTTCTTCAGGTAGGTACTGTAATATTGAAAAAATGCGAAATGAATATTCAAATAAATACGAAGATTTTACATTTGAAAAAATAATCTTTACTGATTTTAAAACGGTTACCATTTTGAAACGGAAACGGAGAATATAAACTAATATAAAAAGAGACGAATATCAAAACGGTTCAGTTAAAACATGACTTCGTTACACAAAAAAATCAGATATTGGACTCTTGTATTTGTCACAAGCATTGTTCAGGAATAACGTACATATGTACGTTCAAATTCCATTTGATTGTAAGCTTTCGACATTCTTGTATTTTATACCTCTTTTTATTTTCATGCAAAATGTGTGAAAAGGCGAATAAGAATAAAGCATTATTTATAAGACAGCATCTGTTTTATGTGAACACCGCACAATATTCCCAACTGCTTCCAACCGTCTGCAACCAGTGGCATCTCCAATTGGAGTGTGTTGTCAGGCGTAAGGTAGTGGGGAGAGAAGGGCGTGGAGCTGAGGAAGATTGGTAAGTTCTTGGCTACTTTAGACCTGCTTATCAAACACGGCTAAAGTCATTTCAAGATCGATTCTGAATACTTGTCTTTCACCGAGGCGATTGGCACTGAAGTACCCACCTTAATTTAGAATTAGGTACGTAATATGTTGTATTACACATAAATAGAACCAAATGATTTATTTGCAATAATTTTGATGAAAGGAAATTGCTTTGGAAATATAAAGTTTGCACATTCAAAATAAATATTTAAACTAGTTTAGTTTTCCTGAAGACTCTCTCAAAGAAAAAGACATTAAAAGAAAAACAACGTGATTTTTCCCTTCGCTTAGAACGGCACAGGTTGCACCTAGTTACGGCGATTTTACAGGGAAAACATTACGACATATGCACGCGGTGCCTGATACGTAGACAGATTATTAAAATATGAACGTTGAGAAGTTTAGACACACGTGCAACGCCCAACAAGTAATGTTGCACTTAAATTTTTATTTTTATTTATTATTATTATTAATATTGGGATATTATATGGTAGAATGAAACTGGAAAGGTGAAGGAGAATGGATAAGGAAAATCATGGGAAAAATGGTGTGTCATAATATTTTTCGACAATAAAATGTAATTTTCAATCTCATAAAGGAATCGCGACCGGACGATTTTGACCAGAAAAATTCCAGATAGAAAAAAGCTGTGTAAATATAAATATTTTTAATTTCATTGTATTCAAACACTAACAAAACGACAATATTTGAGGTGGACGTGCTTTCTTAATTCCTTTTAAATTTAAATATGTTTCCAGTCTGACAGAATAGGGATTTTGTTGTAAAGTTGGACAGCTTAGTACATAACTGATTTTCAAATGCTTGCATTCGTCCTTGTTGGCAATCTAATTTGCTTTACATTTCTCGTCGCGTGTCTGTGAATCTCGTGATTGTAATTTATTTTTATTTTCAGTTCTTTAGACGCCACCACTCTGTTAATTTTATGTGTAAACATAAGTACATTAAAAAGGTGACCAGGCAACTCAGAATGAAACCAACTCATAAGCACCTCAGAAAGGTAATTAAGAGTGATGATAAAAAATATAAAAACATTGGTTAAATAGGTTAAGTTAGGTTAGGGTTACCGGCTATTTTAAAATTATTTTTTCATAGCTTGAGGTGTTTCTGAGTTGGTTTCATTCCGAGTTGGCATGGAACCTATTGAAATATCATGTCTCTTATCCTTATTTGATGTATCTGTTCACTGTATCGGCTGCTGATGGTCACTCTAAAGCGTCCGAAGCTGTATATATATAAAGAAAAGTGGTACTAATTTTAAACAGATAAAAAATGATAAGCTCTGCATTAAGAACCATATTCCGGTAAAAAGCCTAAGCTCTGGATAACGCCGCCGAAATTAAGCGAGCATTTTAAAAAGTCCCGCAGAATTAACCAGCAAAATCGATAAAATCTCAATGTTGGCCCGGCCAAGTTGGGCGATCTATTAACTACGCGTGAACAACCGTTCGCAAATATTTAAAAAGCATGTCAAAGTATTTGAAAGGAGAGAAAGTTCGCCCGCAGAGAATTACCGCCGAACCGGAACCGCCCGGACCGAAAAAAAACTTTTAAGTAGCCCGACGTTTTCACTATGCGGCGGGGATGTTTTATGGGGAAAGTTCAGAGCACGAAACACGGGGAAAATGCAATATCTTGCCCGGAAAAGTCGCCAGAGTCATGGTGCAGTTGAGTAATTATTTATGGGAATTGTTTCAGCTCTACGAGAACGCTTATTAACCAAAAATACTGACTGCATATTATTGCATACTTGCACTAACTAACCAACAAATAGGCTATTTGTCTGCAGAGGCAGGCAGATAGTTGTTGAACACAACACAACTGTTTAATTCATTGTCTTTTACGAGCTAAAGAAATAATTACAGTTTTAGAAATAAACTAGAGGCAGAGAATCTGTAATTTCATCGTGTTAAATATCAAACGAATCTCTACTACAAATTTTGAAACAGATCAATTAGAACTATTGGCCATCGCAGATATATACTTTTTAAATGTGAATATCGCACAAGAGTTCCAACTGCTTGCTCCCAAATGTTAGGAGGCAGTGAAACTATGGCATCCCCAAATGGAGTATGTTGTGGTGCTGTAGGAAGTGGGGAGGGAAATTAGGTGAGGGAGAGGAAGGTGGGGAAGTACCAAACCATTTCAAGCAATGTTTCAATGGTGAATGGTGGTCTTACACTAGAACGATACTGAGAGTATCTTCCATCCTGGAACGTGCCGCAAATATACCTTGTATTATTTTTCAATAATTAAATTGTGAAACAAAACAAATCAGTCAAATAACATTTGGATTTGAACCCGCGACCTCCGGATCAAAAAAATTTTTTTTGAGAAAATAAATACTTATGTTCAAAATCTAAAATGAACCATCATATCGCCCCGTTCTGGTGAGACACCGTGTCACTGGAGCCAGGATACCAATAATGGCCTCCGATAACAAAGTGGCGACCGTATCTTTTCAGCACCAAGCGCCACTTGTGGGTGAGCTCAACGCCCTACACAATAATTGACTATTTATTTTATCATTACTATTAACTACACAATAATCGACTATTTTCTTTTTATCACTTACTATTTTTCTATTCCGTGAACTTGTTTATTTACTTAAAATATATAGTGTAAATATGTAATATGTATAACTATATAGGACGCATGAAATCGCACTTTCCTCCTCACATCCTGGAATAAAACATTATTATGATTATTATTATATCATATTGATTAATCTTTTGAACCCGTAACACATCAACAAATCCGGAAGCCATCCCAGTTACGACAAAGTAGCTCCAGGTCGACAAGAGTCACCACAGTTTAAAACTTCCTCTTTTACGACTTTGACTCCAGCTGGCAATTAAAAATTGACAATGTTTCAGAAGTTCTCCGCATCACAAACTATTCATTCCCAACAGCTGGGACCGTCTTCCTTTGCGACTAAGATAGTCGTAAATTAAATTAAACAAAACTCTGAATTTATGGCAACGATCGTAAAGATATAATATATTTTGTGAAGTTTATTTGGAAAAGCTGCTTTGATTAGTTTACGTAAAAAAAAGTTTTTTTTGTTTTTAAAATGGAGAAAAAATATTGTATTCCTCAAGGGCGCTGTACATGTCTAAAATCTAGAAAAACAACAAGCTAGACAAACAATTAAAAACAACTTATGGCTAAAAATTGCATACTCCGGTTCATTGATTACCGATACGAAAATATACGTACAATGTTTTGACCAATGAACGCGATGCTGCCTAAAAATGAATGAATACAGGACCATACTTACCTGGGAGGTCGCTTGAAATTAACATTATTGTCTATTTAAAGAAATTTAGATAGATTTCGCATGCAGAGGACATATCTACATTACAGGATTTAGTCTGCATGAGATAGCTGTTCCTCAATGAAGATTCTACTAATTATGGATTTCATTCTCCTTTATCCAGAATTTCGAGACTTGTTAACGCAAATCAAAGCACTGAATTTTTTGGTGTAAGTCTAAATGATGGTAATGATTTTAAGCAATGTGATTTTTTAGTATTTTTAAATACATCTTCAAGCTACTTATGTACTTTTATATTATATGTATTTATATTATACTATCTTCTATATGTAATTTTATATTATATGCTTTTTGTCAATGCTCTTCATATATATGTACTATCCTTCCATTGTCATCTCTCTTTTTTTTTAATCGTATTATAATATTATATTGTTAATGGACTATTTGTCCGTAAATAAATAAATAAGATAGACTAATCAGTGTTTGTGCGCGATGCTTCATAGTCAATCGGCCTTCTCTTTGTGCGGTACTTGTAGAATACAATGTTAATTAATTATTAAACTTGGTGACACCATTATAATAAATAATCCTACTCATGATTCTCTCGGAGTTTAGCTTTCTGAAGATTTTTTAAAACTATGTTACAACCTAGTTTGGCGCATACACTCCTTGCCTTATCATTACATATTATAAAATGAAGTCGATCAAAATGTTTGTGCGCTTGGATCTTTTAAACTACGCAATGGATTTTCATGCGGTTTTCACCAATAGATAGAGTAATTTAATTCAAGAGGAAAGTTTATATGTATAATACATGCTTATGATAGTAGAGAAGTCCGAGAAATTCAAATATTCATTATTACATAGTATAAAATGAAGTCTCTCAAAATGTTTGTACGCTTAGATCTTTTAAACTATGCAACGGATTTTCATGCGGTTTTCACCAATAGATAGAGTGATTCGAAAAAGCTCAATGAAGCCGACGTAGCTCAATGGTAGAGCATTTGACCGGATATCAGAAGGAAGCGGGTTCGAGTCCCGTCAGCGGCATGTATCTTTTCTCGGGAGATTTTTAAAATGTAGATGAGTGTTTTAGGCTAATAATTATTGCTTATAATAAATGATAAACCCATCACAAAATTAAAACGTTGAAATCAAAGCACCGCATGCTAAGCAGTATTACAAAAAGATAAACAAAGGCGCATTTTTTTTTATTTTTGAATTCCAGGAACAAAGGAAATCCATTATTATTATTTAATAAACAGTCCCGGCTGGTCCGAGTAATTTATATAATAATTAATTTCGCAATTAAAATTCGCCGCCGGTTTTCGCCGCTGCGGTAGCCCCGACCTCCCCAGCCCTGGTAAAGTTGAGTTTGTGGAAAAATTAGGGGATGCAAATGAAAAAAAAAAATGCGAGTAGACCGGGGAACCTCGCAACACGCAGTGTGGGATTTTTTATTTTTTCACAAACTGTGTGCTAGAATATTAACGGTTTAACGCGAATTTACCAGAATTATTAAATTTATCGTGAAATCTAAAGTGAATAGTGCATTGTTGTGGGAAATTCTGTTTTCTGTGAAATTAAACATTATTTTCTGCGAAAGGGGTTCTCTTTTAAATACATTTTTATGTCATTATTTCCAGAATATTCTAGAAATTTTAAGCTAATTTATAATGTTGCGTAATTCGGAATTGAAATGTTTCTATAAATGGCCTTAGCTTGGGAGGCGGGTATGGGTGACCTCTGCCATAGGTCATCCAAAGTGGTTCGCTCCGTTCGAGTCTTGGCGGCGGATTCGTCTACCCACCTGCTGCGTGATGGGATCGAGAGAGACTGGCTGAGGGAAGCTTTTTGACCTTTCCAGCCGGACTCTCTCGACCCATCGCCTACACCACAGTTGAAGGGATGGATTCATTCGCCCGTCACTCCTGGACACACTGAGCCCCAAATATTCCTACCCACCCCTCATACCCTTTTCCTTCCCTCCCTTAAAAAGATCCTCCACACAGCATCCCCAGATGACGTAGGTCCTGAGGGAAATTATCTTCATCAGGGCCTCCTGTGTGGAGCTAATGAAAAAAAAGAAGCTATTTTGACTTCCGATTAGATCTGATCCGAACGGTTCTTCAATCTTTCTACATCCTTCATCCACCTCAGCAGTGAGAAGAGATTTTAATAAATTTAAGAAGACTACAAAAATATCTGAAAACAATTTTTCGAACCATTTAAAAATAAATCACAAAAGCTAATAACCGTTTTCCTAAGGGAGGGACGCTGCGGGAAATTATTATACTTCCATCTTCATAGTAGGAGGTCATTCTTATTAATAATTTAACAATTGGTTGGAATTCTTCTATGCAAGTTGTCGCGGGGTTAATAAGAAGAAAAGGGCAAGGGTAGACCAGGGGATGTAAAGGGGTGAGGGTAGCCCGGGTCAGCGAATAAATTACTCGTGAGACAATGGGGCAGTGCCACTTGGCCCCGTGAGTATTTTATTAATATTATAT
Source organism: Limnephilus lunatus (assembly GCA_917563855.2). Lineage (NCBI taxonomy): Eukaryota > Metazoa > Arthropoda > Insecta > Trichoptera > Limnephilidae > Limnephilus > Limnephilus lunatus. Next base: position 8,523,399 of record OU830602.1, on the reverse strand, counting down.
ACATCGCCCGCCCAAGGGATGTATTTTAAAATAATAAAGCTATTAAACTCGGAAAATAGGCATTCATTAAAAGAAATACTATACTCGCCAAGGAGAGGAAAGGGCGCTATCTATTATTTTTATGGAGAATAAACTTCACTTGGGTTACTTTAATGTGGGATCTGCATCTCACTTCAGCAAGGATATATTATGTATGCATAAAACTGTATTTCGGCAGACATACTAATAATAAATTGTCTATGCTCTTATGCGCCGCACGAAATGTTGTATGCTACACAGTTTTCTTCACAGTGACAAATTTAACTATTTCATGGATTATGCCAAAAATATCAAAGAATTGAAAGATTAAAAGATTTTATGTTATTTTCCATTAGCGATCCTCTACTAGAATAAAGCTTGTCCAGATAATGTTAGAAAACCATCTGGTTATTTAGATCTGGTCATTAAAACTCTAAAACATTGGCGGTACGTGGCCTTTCTCATTGGGAGTTAAATTAATGATTAAAGAAGGGAGAAAAATTTCCATTTTCACCAGAGATTAGTGAACTAGCAAAGAAATGCAATTTGGCGATTCAATCAATTTAGTGACTGTGGTTGATAAATATATCGGCGTAATCGAATAAAAACTTTTTGTTTTTGGTAATTAACTTATTTTAATAACATCTTTAAGCATGATAATCACAGAAAAATAATCTTTTGATTTTTGCAAAATTTCGTGCAAATTTGATGTTAACAAATCTCATAGTCGCAGCGCACCCGTGCAGCTAACACATTGCTAAGTTTTGCACACTAGTCCGGTTTGCTGCTAAAGCGCCACGGGTATGTTTTGTAAGACATATTTCATAGAGTAGAAAGACCCATAGTCGCAGATTTTGAAACGCACTTTTGTGCTTCAAAATAAATTTTTGTAAAGAAATTTGAATATTGTGCTATTTAAAGTGTCACAAATTTGACTAATTTTACCTTTTTTTATGGGAGTTCACTGTACAAACCACTCTAGAGAAAACCTTCACTGTCTAAACCTATTTCAAATAAAGTTTCGATTCAGAATGTTAGTCTCTCACCAGAGTGTTACCAAGAGCATCTCACACTCATCGGTTTTGAACCCTCAACCTCTGAGTTCAAATACAAAGAGCTAACGTTGAGTTTGAGGAGTATAATCAACATCCGCAATGTGCAAAATAGTTTCTATCCATCGGATCACCCATTGACGATAAATTTTCATTAGGTTAGAGAGAACTAGTTCAAGCATAGTAAAAAGAAGTCAGAAAAAACGCAATAAAAAACATTCATTCATTAAAGTGGCGGAAACGCGATCTCTTACAAAGTAATAAAAAAAGAGGAGTAAATCTCAGTTCATTACATAACCAAATTCCCTGAAACTTCATTAAACCAAACGTCTAGTTTTATGTTTACGGCCACTCCAAATATGTCCGAGCTTCCTTCCCGACTCACCCACTTTCCCATTTTACGTCGGGCTATAAAAATATTGACGCGCCTCCAGTTCCTACCGCTAGGTGTCACTAGGTGTCGTCTGTAAATCAAATATTTGCCAAAACGGAACAATGTTTACGGGGCGGCCTGATTTATGCTTTTCACATAAATTGCGTATTGAAATTTATCGGGTTCCATTTTATCTTTTTCCTACCGTTTCCTTGAGCATTTTTTATACACTTTGCTTTCATTTTTTCTTTCTTTTATCTATTTGTGTTGTATTTGGGTGCGCCGGGATTATATTGTGAATTATTTCTGGAATATGATTTCATTAAATAAACACGTCATAAAACCGATAACCTAAAATTGTTTATTCAAGGGATTAGGGGTAAGCTTAAAATTTTTCCTTCTTCAAGCTTCGCAAACACATTTTGTGGCGTCATTATTGATTTAATGAAAACAAATAGCTTTGTAAACATCATTATATTATTAACATTATCGACATTACTTAAAAAAAAAAAATTAAAAGAAAAACAAAAATTCCCAGGTTAAATAACCCGACAACATTTGAAAATCTTCTACTACCACCACAGTAATATATTAATCTCTTAACCTGACGAATAAAATATTGTTTTTGAAACATGGCAATAATGTTAATAACATAGTTATGTTTACAAAGTTTTTAATAAAATTAAAATTATTCATTATCTGCTAGGATATGATTTGAGATTTTCACGGCCAAAAGTAATTTCGTTATTTATTTTTGGGGTCTTATGCCGTGTTGCGCAATCTCCTTCTTTATCCAACGTTTCGGACAGCGTTTCAGTGTCTATAGTGATACATCTGCCCTGATGATGGACACTGTAATGCCGTTCGAAACATTGGATAAAGAAAGAGGTAGCGCAACACGGCGTAACACCCTAAAAATAAATATCGAACATTATCGGCTGGTAATTTAATTATTTTAGGAAAAAACCCTTTAGCTGTAAAATATTAATCTTTCAAGAAATTTGTGAAATAACGTCTATTAACATAGCCAAGGAAGTTCTTATGCTCTTCGAAGAAGTTTGCAAGACCTATAAAGTTATTAAAACATTTATTAATTTATTTATTTAGGAACTTTTTTATCATTCCGTGACAACCGTTTCGCTTCCAGGGGCATTATCAAGAAAATCCACATTGCTACAATTTTAAATACGTAATTCTGCACGTGCATTCAGGGCTAATGAATATTGAATGGGTTTCTGTTATTCCGGCTTGCCAGCCCAACACGTGGGATTCAGCATTAATGTGTCTGCATAATGAATGGAGACAGAGACGGATGCTGTACAGAGGAGATAGAGAAATGGTAGAGTCGGTAGAGATGAATGGAAACCGAGAAGTCGAAATTGGGTAAACATTAGAAGAAAGGGGAACAGTCTCATATTTATGGTCAGATCTGCTGTGGTCTATGGGATCTCAACTATATTATGACTGGCGTTGCCTCTTTGCCCGACATCACACGAACGATTCGGAAAATAACCAATGTAAGAAGAAAACATTAATAACTGTCAGTTGAGGGTAAACTTTAAAGAATTCATAATCTGCTCTTGCGTAGATGGCGCTAGCTTAATTATATTCAGAAAAAACACTTTTTGCAAGTTATGCTTTAAAATATTAAGATGAAATAATTGTTTGCACCCGTGCATAAGCAATATGAATATAATTAAATTGTTTCATCCGCAAACAAACTCAACTCTTTCAAGAAAGACAAATACAATATTGCATTGGTATGCCTCTCTTGAAAGAATTGATTTTGTTTATGGACAAAACGATTTATTCATAATCATATTGCGTACGTACGGGCGTGAACAAATCATTTGTGTTTTCTCTAAAAATAATTAAATCATCTCTATATGTGAAAGAGGAGATTTTTTTAAAGTATCACCTTAATATAGCAAATGGTTAAGGTAAACGGTGGGATATATTGTTCGAAGAAAGAATAAATTTGGTTTTTCAATGATGTCCAGAAATTAATATGATTAAATGCTATATTAAAGCCTCCCAATCGACAAGATTAAAAAGTTTAGTAGCAGTTAAAGTAGAAGTGCTTCTAAATGAAGATTTCTGATTTGCAATTACATAATAAATTATTAAAGTCAAATTGCTTTGTTTAGATTAAAATTGGAAGAGAGGTGAGATGGTAGGAGAGGGAGAGAAAAACCTAAATTGGCAGAAGAATGGACGAAGGCGTAGAAGGAAAATATATATTCATTAGAAGGTGGAAAATATTTAAGTGGAAAAATATTTAAAATAAATTTGTTCACTATTTTTCCTGATTATTAAAACAAATTTGGCAGAAAAAAGTGATAGTGCAAAGCAAGAAAACGAGAAAAATGGAAGCAGTTTGGGAATACCTTCATCGAGTGGTGGGTATTACATTATTGAAAAGGTGCAAGTGGTTCGACCAATAACGAATAGAGAATTGGAATATATGAACGCATAGGCACTAAACATGAAATAAAGTAGAACACAAGAAATACGATGTAGTCGTTTATCGTGAGCCAAAAGTAACAACGTTCTTTCCTTAAATTTCAAATACAGAAATTCATTTCATCATCTATGAAATATTCAGTATAAGAGAGACAGAGCGCATGCTTAATGGGCTAGAATCAAAAGATGGCTTCAACGGATTCCATTAATATCCATGTGGAAGACATTTCTGGTGTGTAATATCTATTAAGTGACACTAAAGTACACAAATTAGCAAACGATTACGAAAGAATCCAAAACAACGACGATAAAAAAATATTTTTCAAAATTTGGTTCTCTGAGAGAAATTAAATAAAAAAAGAAGGGTCAAGTTGATTATTATTATAAATTACACATTCCATCAAAACGTCAGCTTAAATGTCCCAGTAAATTACAAACACAATTTTATTTTCAAAAATTCCAAAAACTAAGATTTTATTATCTACAGTTTTTATCTCATCTTGGTCAGATTAAGATTGTAGATTATAAACATCATATTGCGAATTCTATAATAACATCATTATCTTCGTGATTCAATTTGCCTTTTGCAGGGTATTTTAACTTCATTCGAGTTCTTCTCGTTTTAGATTTGTCGTCTTAATTTCAAGCAATGTACCTAGACCAAAAAAACATTGCTTGGTTTGGTAATCTTCTTAATAACATAAATAATATCACCTTTAAACGGATCATATCATCTAATTTCACGGATCGATTAAAACTAAAATAGTAATGAATTTCGACTTACTTCCAAATGACCAACGCTCCAATGAAGATTCCTAGGCCTAACAGGAGGGAGAACAGGGCTATTAAAGCCGGAGTCTGGAATGATGGGTTGCTATGATATGATGCGTCGATCGTCTGTAAAAGAAAGAAAAATAAACATTAAAACCATGGGCATTACATTCGTTGAAGATCTTTGGAATATTTAAACGGATATTTTGGTTGGATTCAGAATGTAAAGAGTTTAAGTCAAATATATGTTTGTCATCCGGTATTTCTACAAGCATCATTGATGATATCAATTGTCTTTTAAAAAAAGTTTTTTTGTTGTTTTGTTTTTGTTGGTAGATATTTGTTAAGTTTAAATAGGAATCTTACAGATGTACGTATATAAAATCATTGTACTTGTAATAGTAAATATTATACATATAAACCAGTTAAGTTCCATTTGTACCATATTTTTTTATGTAACTGATTAGGAAGCAAGTAGGCAGTTAATAAAAGTTCTACTAGGACGTAGTGTAAGTAAAAAATTGTTAAAAAGGAAATAATAAACAATACATAAATAATAGTTTTGATTTAAGTACATGGTAAGGTTACTTTGACTTTAAACTTTTTAAGATTACAGTGGAAGTTGTCAGTTTCTCTGGCATTTCATTTTGGTTAATATAAGTTTGGTACTGGGGATTTCATTTGGTACATAAAGCTTATTGTTTAATAGTGCTTTCACACAAACGAAGTATTGAATTCCATAAGTCTAAACTTATGTGTGGAAATGCGGATATGATAATATATAAATGCAATAAATAATAATGTCTTACCAAGGAATTTCTTGGTTTGCAAGGTATTTTCATTAACGGACTTGCAACGTTTGGTGACTGAGTACACCATTATATATACACGAGTGATTCAATGAAATCAGTGAGATTCCATTCTGTCTCCCAGTGCAGTAAATTAAACGGGTGAGCAGTAATGAATGCACCAACACTGTCGCCATCTATCTACCAGAAGGAATAGTCTCCAAATACATTTCACATACAATTATTACTATCAGAGTTTTCATTTAATGATTTCAGAGTAGAAATATAATACTTCTACGGTAAAACGAAGAAAATGTCACGTACATCTTGTTTGTCAATAAACTTTAATACTTTAAAAGCACATATTCTTGATATTGTTTAAATAATTTAAATTACTACAACGCGCATCTAAAAAGAGATAAAAATATCATATAAAAATTATTAGCACTGGGCCAAAAGGACTGCCTTGCGGTAAACCGCTCTTTACACCGAGGTGAATTTTTGTAGGGAATTATTAACTCTTTGATCTAAAATTATTTTGGAAGATGGTTATAGGCGAAATTAAAATCTTCAAATAACTCAATTGCTAACATTTTTACTGTTTTGAACAATTTTATATGATTTCCTTTTATTTTTCCAGGGTGCTTTATCGAGAATGCATTTATGCGATAGTTCGAATTCTGATTTTACACGTTCAAGTGACGATAAGACAAGCTATTGCTTGTTCATGAGACATGTTGGATTATTTCTGTGCGTGCTATTTATAAAGGGTCGGTCTCGTTGCAGCCGCACCTGCACTCTGCAGTCTCCGATGCGTACTCAAGTGTACATTTGATTTATATTATCCCAGCCGTGTTAATAAAGAAAGAGAACGTTAAAAAGCTCAACGTCTATCAAGATCTGAATTAACTTGTCTGCGAACTTAAATGCTACGTAAATGATTTGCAATCCCGGCAGTCTGGATTCAGTTTGGACATATATTTATGTAGATATGCTTCGATTGCAGATGATTGCTTTGCGGGCTTTTTCAGTTCTTGCTCCTTCTTGAGACAAATTTTTACGATCAGAAACAACTATAATTATCATAATTGCGAAATGTTGGCAAAAAACCGTTTGTGACTAGAATTACAAATAAAAATGTCTGTTTCACGCAGAAAAAAGTATCAGGAAAAGAATACCAACCTTTAAACGATTTCAAATACGTGAAAAAAGCAACGCTTTTTATTTCTTCAATTGTGATAAAAACGACAATTTTTAACTTCTAACATTTTCAGAATTCCATCTGAGCTACGTAGCTTTTAAATGTGCATTTTATATTATAAAATTTAATACTTCATGCGAAAATAACAATTACCTGATTATTAATTTGGTTTTACGCCTACCTGGGATTTAATATAGATTATAAGAACATTATTCCTATACCCTATACCTAGTAGGATATCGAAAATAATAAAAAAAGATTTAAAAATGTAATCAGTAATGTAAAACATGTTGAACAAAATATTTAAACAATATTTTTAAAAAGTATAACGAAAATTAAAACAATAACACACATCACTAAAACTACATTGCCTCCCTACCTACTATACTATAAATGCGTATTCAGCGAAGCGCTGGTATGGAAATTCCCCATCATTCAATGAACAATCAATTAAACATTAAAATACTTTATATTCCAAGAAAGAACGGTCTGTGGCTTTTTGATTCTGTACACTAAAAGGAATGCAATGCATCCCAACAAACGCCAAAATGTTTGTTTTAATGCAGCAACCATGTTTACGTCTTCGAGCACAACATCCGTTGGGATGCTGAGATGTTGACACGATCAATAAATATTAGTGCAGTCCTCAATAACGGTTTATACGCATCAAATATGGATCAAATAAACGGAAACTGATTTTTAAACATCAGTTCGCCCTTAATGAAGGTAAGTTGCATCTCACCGGGTGGTCAAGTATAAACAGCTATAGTCTGTTTGAAGAAATTAATCAGATTAGACAGTTAATTTGTTTGTTTATTGATGTTTATTGGAGAAACATTGACACTATCGGTGAACGTAAACGGATACGGTGTAGAAATTATACAGAAAGCTAGACGTAATATTTTTTTTTTGATTTAGAGGCAGTTAATTCAAAAAAGGGGGCTCTCTAGCATCTCAGCCCATATGAGACACCTCAGGTTGAGATGGGCTGGACATGTACAGAATATGCCGGATACACGCGTCCCAAAAAGAATTTTGACTGGACACCCAGGTGGAAAGAGAAAAGTGGGGAGACCCAGACTGAGGTGGGAAAACGAGGTAAAAGGGGATGCAGCACAGCTTCTTCAGGTACCGAACTGGAAGTCAGCCGCTGAGGACAGGAGGAGTTGGAGGCGAATGTTGCAGAAGGCCAAAGCTTATATCGCCATCGAAGAAGAAGAAGAAGATCAAAAAATAATATTTAGTAAATCAGAAACCCCTGTTTTTCAGATCGAAAAACTTATCACTGCAGTCGGGAGTGTTGTTAATGAATAATTTGTTGGTATGTAAAACCTATGGATTTAAAAAATGGTTCGTTCTTTAGATTGTATTTTGGCCGCCTGCAGCCATAAGAATGTCAACGCTTCATTCTTTTAACAAAGTTTTTTTTTCTGTGGAAAATATAATGCATGGCGTTATGTCTCATTTCTTGATAGGTACATGGCCATTTGTGATGACCTACACAATTAAACATTCATGAATTCATCAAAAAGATTCTCCACACAGCATCCCCAAAGATGCAATAGGTCTTGAGAAATTTGTTCCCCAGAGTCTTCTGTGTGGAGCACATGTATAAAAAAAAGCAAGAGAGAAATGCTTATCAAATTTCAAGACGTCACAGCAGTGGCGTAGCTAGCATGAGTGACACCCGGGGCGGATAACGTGGTGTCACCCCCCCCCCCCCCTCAAATTATTTATCCAATTTACTTACCTTGTTTTTTTAACACTAACACTAACAGAATAACAACTTTTTCCAAAACTAATAGGTAATAATTCCCTTCACAAGTTCACGTCAATCACAATGCACGAAAAAAATGAGAATGACACAGGTGACACGCGAGAAAATTTTCAAGGGAATTCACAACCGAGCAATAGTAAGAGCTAGGAATGAAAATATAAATAACAGACTGTGTTCATGTGTAAAATATTTTTGTGACAATATTCTTCGTAATTTTTTTTCCACGGTCGGGTGTCACCCCTCACCGGGTTGCACCCGGGCGGGCCGCCCCGGCCACCCCCCTAGCTACGCCACTGCGTCAGAGCTCTAAGTATTCATGTTTTTAGTAAACTATTCACATAGATTTTTCTTCTTTACTGTTGAGGTGTTTTGAAATGTTAATATTTGAGGTGCATTGTTACAATTATTCGGCTGTGACTAAAATCCAACCAATCGATCATTAGATAAAGTTAAACGCATCGACAATATAATAATTTTGAATTTCATGTACGTAACAAACATGAAAATAAACATTTTGCGTCTATATTAGGAAACATGAAAACATACAAAAGGGTCGATGATAAATATTATGAACACATTTAATAAGCTGACCAATAAGGATGTTATTACAATGTATAAAGTGTAATTTAGTCATCGATATTAATCGACGGTTTAGTATTTCTGACTTGCTAAAAAAAGCACAACGAAAGCTGAAGTTAAAACATTAAAATCCTTTTCGGAAAAGGGATCAGGGAACATATTAATATAGAATGTTAACATGAGTGAAACGCGCCGGAGATCAAAAAGATGATAATGTAAACATTTTCAAAGTTATTTATGGAATTATGAATAACGAGGAAGATATATCGTGGGAAGTGAAAGGTTACAGAACGTTATTATATTGCCATGCGCCCACATGGTATTTATTTTATGCGAAGTATTAGATTTCATTTTATGACAATAAGCATATAATGTAATATTTTAATTAATAGCAATTAATAACTGAACACACTGAAGTAACTACTAACTAAAATTGACGCAATTCAAAACAAATTCCTAAAATATCTTTGTTATAAATCATTTGTAAGATTTAATAATTATGCAGAGGCAGCTTCACACTGTAAAATTGATTAATTGAGTGTACGAATACATCATATGGATGCACTATTCCTGTATAAAGTAGTTAACAATAACATTCATTTCCCAGAGTTGCTAAATAAAATTCAATTCAATGTACCTGCACGTTCAACACGCTCTTCTGTCCTGTTCAGGGTAGATCAATGCAAGACAAACTCTAAGCAAAATTCTTGCCTGAACAGACTAAGCAATAGTTATAAATAGCGTATTATCCAATTTGGACATTTTCAATTGCGAACTTACCAAATATAAGAATAGGTTCGTGAATAATATTATGTTTTATTGAAAACATTGTACACTTCTTCAGTAAGAAGCCAGGTAGAGTACAATTCGCCAATTTGGTCCCCAATGTATAAAATCCATTCCAACAATATAGAAAGGGTACAGCACAAATTTCTAAGATTTATTAACTTTAAGCTGAATATTCCAATTCAAAATATTAACTATGTCTTTTTGATGAAACAACTCAACATAATTATGCTGTCAGATAGGCGGATCATCTTTGACCTTGTACTATTAAATAAAATGATTAATAATTGCATTAACAACCCTGAAATTCTCTCCAAAATAAAATTTTACATACCGACCAGAAATACGAGACCAAGTGCTACCTTTTTCTGTGAAAATTTCAAAACAAATTATGAGGCTCATACACCTATTAATAGAATGCATCATCTTGGCAATAAATTCGGGAATAATGTAGACATATTGAAAGATTCCGTATTAGTCACAAAACGAATTCTTTATAATTATTTTAGTAAAATGTATGATTTAACGACTCCGTAGTGAATACACTTTATATTTCTATTTTCTTTTAGTTTTTATGTCTTTTTACAAATTTCGCTTTCAATACCTATACATTTAATTTGTCTTAAATTTATCATAAATCAATATATTATATTGAATACTATGTATTTGCTAACACAACTGTATTACTTATATATCTATCTTGTAAAAGCCCACTAGGGCGTAAATAAATAAATAAATTATATTTCTGTTATGATTTGATTTATATGTACAACCTCTCACCAATGTATTGATAGAATTTTCTTTAGTAATGTTTCTTTTTGTATAAGAAAAAAATTGTTTTATGTATATTTTTTTCATTTTGTTTTATACAATTTTAGGATTCATATTCCTTTTTTATAAAATTAACTTACTTATTCTTATTATGCTGTCTCAGTACAAGTAAAGTCACAAGGAGGAAATCCAAAATTGGTTTTATTTTGGCTATTTAATATTATGTACAAACTGAAATAAATGTAAGCTGTCGATTTCCTGAAAATTAATAAATAAATAGACTAAAAATACATGTTAAATTGTTCACAAAAAATACATCAAAGGCTGGATCAAACAACGAGGTATACAATTTACTCAAAACATTATAACTCCCGACCAAACATAACCCTACCCAAACACTAAAAGAAAAGTAATTTAAAAAAAAATTGTTTCGAGACAGAAAATATTACCACAATATTATTTATACCAGTGGCATGCGGTCCATAGAAAAATTATACCTACATGTTAATCAAGACAATTATTTATCATAAAAATAATCTAGATGCTAAGAATAACTCTATAAATCCCAACTGCTACTATTTTTTAATCTATGTATTCGATTTTGCCACCATGGGTTGTCCCACAGTGCCCTTATTGACAATATCAAGGAGGATACGGTGTTTTTACTTATGACGACATAATGCACTTATAACCAAACATGGAAAACCTCAGCACAGGTTCACTTAGTGAGGTGTTCACAAAATACTATTACTAACCTATTTACATACAGTTATGGATCATTGACATTTTATTTTATTATTAATTAACTTATCTACCACTCTACTATATACACTATATAAAGAGGTAATATTTGTTTGTTTGTTTGTGTGTTTGTTTGCATCGAATAGGCTCCAAAACTACTGAACCGATTTGAAAAATTCTTTCGCTGTTAGGAAGCTACACTATCCCTGGGTGACATAGGCTATATTATATTTTAAAAAAATATATGCATCCTTACTAAAACTTCAATAATGTAACCCAGGGTGTAAAAAAATTACCTAAAATATTCTTTAAATCACGTGCGCTGCGAAAACTATTGATGATAGAATAATATAATGTACAACACATAATTATTTACAAAAAAGTTCGCGACAGTATATGTTTAACTATTATGGTTATGCCACAATAAGTATTCTTTTATTTTAAAATTTTTATTTAAATGTCGCCTCTTGAAAAGGCTCTTTATTTGTATCTTGGCTTTAATCCTTATCAAAATAAATTACTTCATATTCAAGACAGCTTCAATACCTTTATTTAATTTTTTGAATTTTTCAATTCGGATATTTAATTAGAAAGATATCACGAGTTTAAAATTGTTAGTATTAGAAAAAAGTTTCGGCTACGGGCCGGGCGGGAGAGGAGTCAAAAAATGCAGTGCCAGGGGGGTTGGCGGGACGGGGGAGCGGGAGAACGTTGGTGGGGAAGGTGGAAGTGGAACGCTGGAGGGGAACGCACGGGAAAGGACATGTAAGGAGTAACATTTTATTTATTTGAATATGGCATATATTATAAAAGAAAGTCCAAAAAAACGTGCAGCTCGCAAAAACTCAGAAACGAGTCCCAGTTCGATCAAGGGAGTTATATGGTGTGGTAGATCTCTATCCCCCCTAGGGAATAAGGGTATGCGTTTTTACCTAAAGGGCGTGCTTTTAAAGATATAAGGGCTGAAAGTTTCGCCCTCTTGAAATTTCTAGAACAGTCTTCCGGAAAGTTCTAGAAGGTTCCATAGAGCTGTAGAAAGTTGTGGAAGGAGTGGCGGAGTATGTCGTGGAATGATCAGGAATAGGGAATCGGGAACATCATTGTGCAACATTCCAGAACACTATCTTATTGTCCTGAGCGAAGCCGGGTAACCCAGCTAGTTACTTATATAAATCAAAGTAATAATCTGTCAAGAATAGAAATAAATAAAAATAAAATAACTATTACAAGAATAAAATCCATATAATTCAACCTACCAACATTTTAAACAATAGCGCACATTTAAAATATTATGATTTTAGGCATTAATGTTGGTATTTAAAAACATTTATTAAGGATTGCAACCCGCCACGGCCGTTCAACCACCCTACAATAGCACAGTGGATCCTTTTACGTGACAAAACCCTTTGAAATAATCGCATTATATTCCTCTGAAAGCCTCCACCATATCTCTTCCGGTTTCCGGAAACTGATTGACAGTTGTCCCGGCGGAATAATACTCGTACGCACATGAGCATGGGAATTTACTCAGACGACTATGCTTTACTATTCATTTGTACTCTGCTAGTAGCTAGTACCTTCTCCTCCAAAACCCTTTACACAAAACGCTACTTTGAACGAAGACTTTTGCTAAGAATTATTAAAGGCCACACATTCATTATGTACTTGGATTAAAAAATTATAATAACTGAACAAACTTCAAACCTCACCACAAGAATGAAATGGTTTTTATTAGTTTAATTGATTATTTTACACACCCAAGAGTCCCTGAAAATTCACTGTTTTCAACATTAGCTCCACCTAGGAGGGACTGAGGTTAATAATACCCCTCAAGGCCTATGTCTAGGGCCTATGGATGCTGTGTCAAGGGTAATTTTATGAAAATGAATGAGAGGAAGTTCTGACAAGGAAATAAGTAAAAGGAATCTGAGGGAAATGTGTCCAGGAGTGCCGCACGTATGAATCCATACCTCCCACCGCGATGCAAGGCGATGGGTCGAGGAATACGGCTGGAGAAGTCTAGATTAGGTCTCACTCAACTGGCCTGCCACGCAGAAAACGTTGGGAAAATGCATTCGCCGCCAAGAATTAGACAAACCTCATGGCATGAACCTGGGCATCCCTGCCAAGTCAACAACCCGAACCACTTGGGGTGACCTATGGCAGGTGTGTTGATTATCTAAACCTGGGAATTAAAAAGCCATGTAAGGAGCTAATATGCTTGAAATAAATGGGCAGGTAAATAACTATGAATTAAATTTAACACTTAAAAATAAGTACCTTCTTTAAATATGGGTTTTGAATAGGTAGGTACGATATAATATTTCTAATTTTGATACTGATAATTCGTGGTGGAATTTCATTATAATAATATAATAAAACACATATAAAACTTATTTCCATTTAATTTATTTTTTTACTATTATTTTTAATTGATAAACTAACGTTTAAACAAGATTTTTATGCATAGCACAAAGGTTAGATAACAAATAAGTAATTGTCGAATGAAACACTAGTATATATTGAATTATTTGGCGGGTATTAGATAAGCCGCCATAGCTCAGTGGTCAGAGCTCCTGACCGGCAATCAGAGGGACACGGGTTCAATTCCCGTTGGCGGCCAGTATCTTTTCTCGGAATTTTTTTTCAATGTAGATGAGTGTTTCAGGCTGATAATTATTGATTAAAATATTTGTTATTTTTTGACCCTAACTGTTTTCAGCTTTACAGCAATCTTCAGACTGGTAGAAATTATTCTTAATATATATCTATTTTAATCTAGAGTTTATATATATATAACATGTGGGGGAGAGGGAGGGGGGTAAAACACAAGGATTTTATTCAATTTATATGTTTTTTCCATATTTGTTGCCATGTAGTCTTAGACGATTGGATTTTTAGTTATTTGGCTATTAGCAGTAGACATAATTATCTCGGGTATATAGACCACTTTAATGTTATATGGAGAATGCTTTATTTATAAGTTATAAGTATATTAGTTGTCCTGTAAGATATTATCATAAAATTTAAATATATCATTATTAAACATGAGATTTCAAGGAAACTAAAAGAAAACTTGACTTCCTCGATGTAGTGCAACTTCGCAGAGTTTCCGGAACTGCGGGTTTTGAAACTAGGAACTAAGTCACGGAATGTTTATTTGTAGTTTCAGATATACAATTATTATTGTTTTCAGGATGTTTTAGACAATGATGCATTATGATGAATAACTCAAGGAACTCATTATTAAACTAATGCAACTTGTTCTATCTTGTGCTCGGTTCAAACAAACTTTCAACACAGGGATCAATTTTTCAGCACAGAACAGTAACAATTTATTAATAATGATTAAAAAGGGTGAAGGAGGAAGGTTTAGATTTAAAAGAACCTAGGTATCCATATCTGATCACTAAACTTAGCTTAAGTCATTTCAAACAACATTTCGGTTACAAATGGTGGTCTTTCACTTTGATAGTAGTTCTGTGAACAGTTTAACTGGTGTCCAAAAAAATTGTTTCAAATCTTATTTAATAAATCAAAACTCTGACATCGTAAGATTTGTAAATAGGTACTTAAATACCGACCTACACATTTATAAACCATACCCGTATATTAAACAATTTTTTTTAATTTAAAAATAAGGAATTAGGCAATTTGTCCAAAGAAACGACACTATCGCAATGATATTTTTCAGTATTAAATAACATGTGTTCACAATTATGTCCCTGCGTGCGAAATCTATCTAAATTTCTTTAAATAGACAATAAACAGTGTTAATTTCAAGCGACCTCCCAGGTAAGTATGGTCCTGTATTAATTCATTTTTAGGCAGCATCGCGTTCATTGGTCAAAATATTTTACATATATTTTCGTATCAGTGATCAATGAACCGGTGTATGCAGTTTTTAGCCATAAGTTGTTTTTAATTGTTTGTCTAGTCTAGCTTGTAGTCTTTCTAGATTTTAGGCATGCATGGTAAGTTTGTACAGCGCCCTTGAGGTGATTTTTCACAAAAAATGGTGCTATATAAATCGTCCAAATATTATTTATTATTAATATAGTTATTGAAGTGAAAACGTGCTCATCGGTCTCTTCTTCGTGCGGTGCTTCGTAGCCTCCCCACTATTGTCTAATTTAGTTTTATGAAGGTCTCACTCCTACCGCGTGTGAATTGCACACTCTGTTTTTTTTATTGCTTTATATACCTATCAAAATATTGAGCAAAATGCTAATAAAATAGTTCAAATATTCACGACGATATCACAATCGAGAAAAGAATCTTTACTGAATCGTTGAAATAGCCACCGTATCGAAACGAAAAAAATTACAGATAAACGAAATGCAAAACAGTCGACTAGGACTTGGCTTGGCTCAGTAGATTCGGGTTCACGCCTGAAAACTATTTTTAAACTCGTCATTTCTATAACTTGATAGTCATATTTTTTCATAGAAGATAACGCATGATACAAGGAGGAACTACGATAAAATACTTTTTTTAAGAAAGCCTTAATCAATCAACGCTTTTATTGTTTGCTTAATTATGAACGAATTCACTACACAAATTTTTGTTAAAAAGTAGATAAAGTAAAAATTTTCAGAACATTTTTTTAAAGAAGTGATATATGAAATAACCTAATTAAAGAATACGAAAAGAAGTCATAAAAATCATATATGTAACGCACAAGTGAATGGAAGAAGTCTGGAACACTCCAAGAAGAGAAGTGACGCTCAAATTATTAAAATACAGCTTTACTAATAAGCTTGTTTTAAATTTTAAACTACTGATAAACAAACATTTATGTAGATAGATATCGTAAACGGTTGTGTAAATATCAGTCGTTTAAGTAGATTTGACAGGTCAGTGGCTGAGTTAGCATCGTGTCTGGATCTAATACAGGCTAGCTAAGTCCTCCATCACAATATAAGAACATTTTCCGCTTTCTGTGATGGTAGTAGGAGATTTTCAAAAGCTGTCATATTATTCCGAACCCGGGAATGTACGTCATTCTTTTTTATTTTTAAATAGAAAATAATGTAAGGTGAATGGAGCTAGGAGCGTGGTCATGATAGAGATGTATGGTATTCTTTGCTCTTTGCCCATCCTTGCAGAAAACGACTTGATTGTAGAAAGAAAGTCAATTTGAAAGAGCCGCAAATAGGACAAGACGTAAAATGGTAAGAAACTCCGCTGTTCAGCTGCGATAGGTATTTTAAACACGAACATTTCCGCAAGTTATTATATCTTCAGAGTTTAAAGGAATATCACTTCATAAAGCTCCCTCATTGGCTCTATAATTCAATAAGGCCCCGTTGGCGTAGAACGTAGACACTTTGAAAATTACTGAAAATAGTGCTGAAGAGGTTGCTGGAAACTAAACAGTGCTCCAGACCAGAATGGCAGAGTAGTGAATAGGGGGCTCCCAGGAACAAAGCACCGGGAGATATAGAGCAAAACTTAATTTAAACAACTATTAGGAACTGAGCTGTATTACCAGCTAAACAAAGACAAAAGTGCTTACGGGATACTTTAAACTGTGTTGTAAGGTTGGACGAGGGGCGGTACGAGATTGTAAACACGGGTGCTGTGTTCTATTACCTACTTCTACAATCTACAACAATGGCTGGGGCTTGTTTAAACTGAATAAATGAGGTTGAGTCGGTGTCCTTGCCCCTTGGCTGATGATTTATCTTAGATGTTATATGAATTATCAGGTTTGGAGGGCAGATAGATGGCAAAAGCTTATTTAAAAAGTGATATTATAGTATAATAGTCCTAACTGCTCGGCGCCTGTGGAACTATGAAAATCCCGTTAAGGCAATGCAAACTCCGCAACAAAATTATGGTTCTATGACAGTTGACCAACGGACGGTTGGCAATATGCAGTAAGTTTAAGGAAAATACGGTAAATACGTTTTCGGATTTTACGTTTCATATTGGGAAATAATTCACAAAAAATTAAAGTTTTCTAGTAAATATCATTTCGGCTGGCAAATTTGTTCGCCTAGAAATCTTATAGATGCTGTTTCCTAACGCCATTGGTTCTAGATGGATTCGTTCTGCTTTCCGCCAATGGCAAAGCCAAGATTCAACCAGTAAATTTGGATCTGCTTGATGCGTACATTCGATCGAACAACCTAAGGTTTATTATATATTATTCCGATATGTGCATCGCTGTGAAATTACATATTGTATGATAAAAAGTTATGTGACCGTCCATCCTCTCCACCTACTACTACAATGTAATGACTAATGGCATATATAGATGCTAGGTTTCTTATTAAGAATATGTAAAGTTTTCAAAAGTGCTAAAACCCTAGAAATGTTGTTTTGTTCATTGGTCAGTCCACTGGAGTATGCGTCAACCATATGGAATCCTCGATACAAGGTATACATAGATTTAGTAGAAAGTATACATAATAAGTTTAGGAAACATTTTCTCCAGAAACACAACAAAACTACAAACAATATGTTAACTTTACAAAAAAGACGCACATTGTCAGATCTGCTGTTTCTACATCACCTGCCAAATAATAAAATAGATAGTCCTGAATTGCTATCCGTCATTAGTTTAAATGTCTCAATGAGGCGTACCAGGCACACTTCCCTTTTTCATATTAAAGCCAAAAACACTAATGCAGCAAGTAACTTACCAATTACTCGCGCAATCACAACTTATACCGATTACGAAAAATTACTACATTTTGACATTTTCCATGATTCCTTGCAAACATACAAAACTAATTTATTAAATTTCTTGACGTGATGTAAACACAAATTATAAATTTTAAAATTTTTCACTCAACTTTAAATCAGTCAATTAAAATTTAGTGAGCATATAATCCTTCTTTTAAAATGTCTCTTTATCTCCGCCCCCTCCCTTTTCTTTCTTTTTATTATTATTACTTGTTCATTCACTAATTAAGTTTTAAAACCCGTTATTACATATGTCAGGCGAAACTGCCAAATGACATTCTATGACTTACGTAATAGGTACATAACCTTGTAAAATTTTAACGTCTTATTACTTGTATTATAATGTACTGTGTCATTAATAAACAAATAAATAAATAAATGACTAGGTGGTTTGTAAGTCAGATTTATTACTTAGTTTACTAATGGACGCAGTAGAAGCTTCGGCATAAATCCGCTATAACGTTTTCACCGGGCACTTATTAAAGTACACCTATTTATCGCAGGTAGTAATGTACCGTGGTGATTATTCCAAAACAGGAAAATTTCCATCACTAGAAAAATCAATATCCAACTGGTGATATCATGCACTTCCAACGATTGCAGCAACTACCATGGCACTTACAAACCAGCGACCAGAGGCGTGCTTTAATCTTTGACTTGGTATATCCAATTTATAAAAACTTTTTTTAAAGTGAAAACTTATTTAGAACCGTTTGAAAGTAGATGAAACGAAAAGGCGGCTATAAAAATAGGCAAACACATACGTCTATATGATTTAGATTGCGAAAGAATGAGATAGGATAATCGGTCTCCTTGTGCTGTGCTTCGTAGCCTCCCCAATACTCTACTACTTAATCTTCTTTAGTTTTTGAAGGTTTCAATTTTAGCGCGCGTGAACTTCACACTTGCATTTTTTAAATTTAATTTAATAATTATTTCTTCTACAATTAAGGCCGGCATATGTAGGTCCTTTCTTATCTTCAACATGCTGTTTTTAGAGTTTTTTATACTTACAAAAAAGTATCAACAAAAAAAATCTACAACTTATTTCTGCCATGGCCGCTAATCTTTCTTTTACCAGGCGGTCAGTAAGCTTTCTACGATGGTAAGTAAAATCACAGCAAAGCGTTTAGCAAAAGTAAGTTACCTATTAGGAATTGAATTATGTTTTACAAATGACAATTTTTATATTTTTTTTTTTTATATTAAATTATGAGTATGCAGATGATTTTGTTTTTGATGTTATTGCAATTTCAGCACTGTTAGTAAAAACGTACTATATCTGTTTCTGAAAGTAAAAAAAAGTGACTGCAGTTTGTTATTCTCAGAGACAGGTAAAATTAATAGGAGGAACGAGGAATCTACGATACAATCAATGGATCACGAAATTTGTTAGATAATGTTAATTTGAAAATATTAAAATGAAGGCGAGGAAGTTGTGGGAAGGAAAGGGGTATTAGGGGTGGGTAGAAATCTGGGGGTCAGTGTGCCAGGAGTGATGAATGAATGAATCCATCCCTGTCAATGCGGTGCAAGGCGATGTTCTGAGAGAGTTTGGCTGGACTCCATCAACCATTCTCTCCCGATCTGTCCTGCCATGCAGCTGGTGGGCAGACGCATCCGGCACTAACCTCATGCCCATAAACCTGGGCATCCCTGCTAAATCACCACACGTAGCGAACCACTTGAAGTGACCTATGGCAGACGTGTTGGTTATTTAATGGTCCCCGGGGCGGCGGTACCCATACCTCCCAAAACGAAAATTGTGCCATGGAACCTCATAAAACATAATAGACCCAGCTTTTTAAGTCATCACATACTGCACGCCACTGGTTCTTCTATCACTATCACCATTACTGGTACCATCGCCATAAGCACAATAGACACTCCTGATGTTGTGACCTGTGCTACGAGGCAGTGGCAGCCCCGGGCAGTGAACACGGGCCCGGGCAGCGAGGTGCCCACTGCGCACTGCCGCACGCCGCTGGCCGCCGCTCGTTAGGTGTAATCTTCTGCTATAAATTCCACTGCCGGCTCCGAGAATGACGATGTATTGATGACTCAATTCCGCTGCATCTGTGAGGTGATCTGCGCTTCTCAAACTGTTAGTCGGCCACTCAAAATATTAATTAGAAAAAAGTAGAAAAAAATAAATTATACGAGTTTATAGGAATTTTAAGTCAATAAAGCCGTCTTTACCTGCGCGTAAGGTGTATTCGTAAATAAAACCGGTAGTTGACAAATATTAGTCAGACATCTCCGAAAATTTATGTTGAGTATTCAGTTATATGTAAAAGTGAACCCTCTATCTGGTACAAATACTCAGATTACTCATAAACACCACCAAATCAATAATATTGCAGAAAACTTTTCAACTTGTGCATACTGCACAAGCTGAAATTAGTGAGAATATGGCCACCTTAATTGGGCCATGTTTTGAGGCTGAAGGTGTTCGGGAGGGGAAGGAGATGATGAAGAGGAAGGTGGGGAAGTATCTGACTATTCAGATCTGGATAATGCCATCTCAAGTAACGTTTCCATTCTGAATGACAGTCATACACCAGGGCGATAGTGTGAGTATCTTCCACTCCAGTGTCGAAAAATATATTATTTTAAATTATTAAATTATGAAATCCAAATTAATTAAATAAAATTTTATTGCGCACGCCGAGATTCGAACCGAACCCTTCGACCGATTCCTTGCCAATTCAGGATCAAATTATCTCAACATCCCTTCAAAAATTCATTAAAAGCTATGAAAACAAAAAAAAATGATAAGTAGCCCATACCTAACCTAATGTAACCCTTTTCACCAATTTTTTGAAATGCATTTTTAATGACTTTTCAAAGGAGGTGTTCAATTGAGTTCATTCTGATTTGTCCGGTCCTTCCCTCGTCTATGGACGCCATCTAATCAGTAATTCACAAATAAAAAAAGTCAAGTGCAGTTCACACGTGGTAGAAGTGTAACCTTCACCTGCACAATCCCAACAAATAGGAGCCATTAAAAGAGCTCATAATCAAAGCGGCCAATGCGGGCAGCTTGACTTAAAGTATTCCATGTAGATGCAGTATTTCAGTGGCGGTTCGTGAGTTTTCAGTGAGCTAGAGCGGTAAGTTTGAAAAATACGACGTTTTTAACGTTGTTGTAGCTGAAAATGATTTTTTTTTCAAAATTTAAGTTTTTTGTTTGTATATCTTCAGGATTATTTCAGTTAAGGGATGCGTCGCATCCACATAGCGAAAGATCTTCATACAAAAATTTGAAATTTAAAAAAAAAATTTAAAATTCATTTTCAGCCACAACAACATCAGTAAGGTCGTATTTTTCAATATAAGCACTCTAGCTCACTGAAAACTCACGGATCGCTACTGATGTGTTTGTCTCTATTTAATGCCACTAGTTTCCGTTTCATCGAGTTTCAAATACAACGGTGCTAAAGATGTTTTACTTCAATAAACCTTTTCTTTATGACCGTAGAATTAAATAAGTACAAGAAAATTTTTGTTTTAAATATACAGTTTGAGAAAGCTAGGTAAATAAAGTACGTAAAGAATCGTGAAAGAAGGATTAAGCTTATTTCCCTTTGAACACAGCCGTTGCGCCGTGTTTACTCTGGCCGGCGGGCGGCGGGTTTACCGTACCGGCGGAAAAACCGTGCCGAATTATCGCGGCTTTTACTGATCGGATCATTCAATACGCGGCACTAACTCTTAACTTCGTGCCCGGGAGATGGATGGCCCGGAGGGAGAGGGCAAAGGGGAAGGGCGGGAAGCGGAACCAGGAAGGCAACGCAAAGGTCACGTCTAGAACACGAAGCAAAAGTTGAGCAAATCTATTTTTATGGAAACTTTTAGTTGCGTCATTATTTATAAGAAAATAGTTGATAAAGTTTTTCGACTTGTATTTTGGCAAATTGAGAAATATTTTTTATAGGCACAGTTAATAAACCAAGGAAAGAGATTAAGGACGGGTTGTTTCACAGAATTTAAACAATTCATCAAATTTCACAGTTAAATTTCAGGTTCTTTGAAAGTTCTATCCAAGTTCTGTTAATATATCATCATGGGCCGGTTGCTTCACAGTACCTGGGTAATAACAGAACTTAAATAGGACTTTTTAACAAAACTTTTATTTTGTCGTTTAATTTTGATGAATCGTTGAAATTCTGTGGGACAACCCGTCCTGAATAGCTAGCTGAACTACTAGAAGGAAAAGATGATTTTGAATTAATTTGTAGTTTTTTGTATACCGCAAAAGAGTCCACAACTGCCCGGAGCAAGTGGAATTATGGTACATCCTACTGGTATATGTTATAAGTTTGAATAGAGTAAGGGGAGAACGAGATCGGAAAGAGAAAGGTTGGAAAATATCCGGATATTCAGATCTAGTCAGCAGCAGTTTAAACTTAGAACTAACGTTAAACTTAGTCTAACACAAGGGCTACTGCGAGTATCTACCACTCTATTATCATATAAGAGATACATAACATTAAATTAGTATTTAAATGCTTAATCAAATAAATAATGAATTAAATTAATAATATCAGTTGCAATAAATGTAGATAAATTTAGTTTTTTTTTTTTTTTACTTTTTGAGTAAAAACTCAAATTAAAATATTTAATTAAATGAAGACAATATTAGCGAAACTCAATCAAAATCTGAAGACAGAAAAATCAGAAAAAGATATTGGTTCCACTGGGACACGAACGCAGATACCTTAGCATTCATGGCCAACTGCTGTACCGATTGAGCTATGGAACCCATTTCCAATTCGGTCACTTTTAACTGTATCATACTTCGACTAAGAACTACCAACACTATCTTCATTTTTCTTAACGCACATATTATTGGCTGCTATCTTTATATGTGATTGCAAGATTCAACCCGAACTAAATGCTATCTAGATAGTGTCTGGTCCCAGTGGAACCAATATCTTTTTCTGATTTTTCTGTCTTCAGATTTTGATTGAGTTTAGCTAATATTGTCTTCATTTAATTAAAAATTTCGTTTTATTTATTTATTTACGGTACAAATACATTGAAATAATACATAAATACAATCTTAATATATAAAACAAGTCGAGTTAGTTACACCATTTATAACTCAAGAACGGCTGGACCGATTTTTATGATCTTTGATTTGTCGGATATGTCTCCATCCCGAATAGCAGCATTCATATTAAAACATCGGAAAAGTTCACGAAAAAAAAATTACGACGAAAATTATTTTCCTCATACATCTTGTATGGAACGAATTTTCATCTTTTGAAAGAGCGGCAGCAATATTGTGATAAGTATAATACGGAATAATGAGTGAATTCCAAAAATTCAATAACGTTAAATGTCAATGCGCTGATTGTTTTGCTTTTGTTATTAAACATAAAATGCTGCCCCTCTATCTTACACACTAAATGTCAACAGTCGACAATGAGACAAACGGTGAAAGTTATTCTTTCCAAAGGAAAGATAATAATAAAGACAATAATTATAATAAATCTCCATAACACGTATAAAGCAAATGAAACGCAATTCCCGTAAGTAAGTGGAAAAGTAAGAAAATCATAAAAAAAATATAAATGCGTACACAACGCCGTCTCTGATACTGACAAAAACTAAACACGAACAGTTGCACACCGATAATAATTAATTGTTACATTGTGTAAATTTAGCTAAAAAAACTGAATTTAATTCAGCTAATAAGTTAACACAACACTTATTGGTTCTGAGGTGGTAAGAAGTTTTCCGGGTCAACTAGTATTATAATAAAAAAGCTGGACACAAAAACATAGGAAGATCAAAAATAGAAAACAAACTAACATCAAATACAGACTGAAACAGAAACCATTCAACCGCACTAAAAAATACTACCAATATAGATATACCTATTAATAATTCTTTCAGTAGGTATGTAACTTCATATTATAAATAAAATTAATTTTTAACGTAAATAAAAACCTTAGCACGGGAGAATTATCTTCCTCAAAAAGGAAGATAATAAAACATTGATTATTATTATAAATCTTAATTAAAGTGAAAGCAGTTGGTATGAATTCAGGTATCAGGTATCGTATTACAAATTGAGTGAATCCAATCCCCGGGGAAATTCCTCAAGTGATTCGCTGGTCTCTCGTGGATTATCTGCCATATTATGAATTTAAAACCCCCCATATTATTTAAGATTATGATATTTAATACTTCAAAATGCTCTAACTGTACATAATGAATAAGTGAACACTTAATATTCCTACAGCAAGACGAGTTAACACATCAAAAACATAAAATAATCTTACATCGAAAAGTATAATAAGATAATTTTAAGTTATTTTAGTTTACTTGGAGAGAAGTGACATTTTATGTAAGAATCTTTACAAAGAAACTAGCGTCACTGCCTGATATAACCCAAGTAGAGAATTTTTTTGTTTGTATTTCTTGGTCATTATGCATTAAGTATGTAACATTTTCTAGATATTTTGTTTTGAAGAGTTTTATTGACAACTAGCAGACCCGGACACAAGTTGCTGTGGCTAAAAAAATACAACGCCACGCCATTACACAACCTTTATAACCAACGCCATCTGTTAAATTAAATCCACACCGCCCGCTCCCTTTATTTATATATTTCAACCAATTTACACAAAAACCTTGACAAATTATATACCTAAAAACCTCCCTCGTGAGTCACTATCTATTGGTGAAAAACGCATGAAAATCCGTTGCGCAGTTTAAAAGATCCAAGCGCACAGACAGCGGGAGCGACTTCATTTTATACTATGTAAAGATGTATATTTGTTAAATAATTTTATTTATTTGCTGCCAGTTTCGATACATCCGTGTCATTAACTAGCTTTTTTAAAACTAACTTAAAAATATACTTTTTTTTAATAAATAACAACATACCCCAATTAGGAAAAAGGAGACGAGGAGGAGGAAGGTGGAGAAGACCTGACTATTCATATCTGATCACCAAACACGGTTAAAGCCATTTCAAGCAACGTTTCATTCTGAATGATGGTCTTATACCAGGGTGATACTGTGAGTATCTTCCACTCTGGAACGTGCCACAAATATACGATAAATAGTCGTAATTATCATTGGATTGATATCGTAATCTTTTAAGTTTGCTAAAATGCGTGAGGTAAATTTCTTCTTTCGAAAGATATTAAATTACGTCCAGAGCCATTAAAAAAATTCTCTGAGCTTCACAAATAAAATATGTAGGCATATATATATAAAATGAATACCTATTTCCATTGGTAACGCCATAACTTCAGAACGACTTTACCTATTTCATTCATCTATTTTTTTAAAGTTTTCTAATACCTTGTAGAAGAGTCTTACGGAAAGAAAAATTAAGAAAATTGAATAATTTCAAAAAACTTAACGACAATTTTAACTTCGCACGTTTGACAGTTCGCGTGTTTGATAAAATTGAATTTAGCAGCTGTTTTTTTTATGTATTAAAAGAATTGTCTAGGGATTTTAAAAATTACAGATATTTTAAATAGGTACACCTATGTTATGTACCAAATTTGATTGATTGTTCTTATAATATTCAAAAATGAATATTTGTAATATGAACAAATGAAAATTTTAATAAAAAAAATTGTAATAGGTAGCACGCTAGCTGTTTGAAAACTGAATATATGGAACGCGGAAGGGGGATTTGCGGGAGGGGAACGGGGACGCACGGGAAAGGACATGCAGGGATAAACGATTTATTTCTTTAAATATGGCATTGCAATGCATGTCGGGTATCAACTAGTTAATTAATACAATTAAAATAACACTGATTTTTGCCATTGAAGTAAAATCATGTATGGTTTCATGGTGCTAATTTTAACCAGAAAATTTTACAAATCACGAGCTGGTTAAACAGATATGTATAACTATTAGTAAAATTTAATAACCACACTTATGATTCGAGAAAAAGTCATCAGAGACATCACAAATCTCTTCTGAGGCTAACAGCTTATTGGATGGATATAAAAGAGGTATTTATGGCATTATAATGAAGGTTTTATTGGGCGAGCGTGGAGAGAGGTGGGCGCCCGATAATGCCATTATTAATGCTGGCGATGGTGAAGCCACAAATGACGCGTGATATTGGATAATGATAGATTTCAAGGGACATTACGTGCCATTTTGGTTTTTCATTTATTACCCACACGAAGTTTGATGTCTTCATCAATACCCATCGCGCTCACCTTTGACCTCCATGAAGGTAACAAAACTTGTGCTAATGGACGAACTTTATGTCGCGGCACGCTTTCGTTTGACCTGAGAAAGTTACAACATTTGTGATTTAAAGTAGTCACGCTGACGAAAGTAATCGGTAATGATTTTGATTATTGAATTTTTTGCTTTGTAATGTCACATTGATGAAACAATACTTAAATCATTTTGACTTTTTTTACGTTAGCTTCACACAGGAGGCCCAGAGGAAAAGTCTAAGGGCCTAAGTCATCTTTGAGGACGCTGTGGGGATGGTTCTTTTTAGGGAAAGGAAGGAGAGGAAGTTCTGGGAAGGAACAAGGTATAGGAGTGACGGACATGTGAATCCGTCCATCCTACTGCGGTGCAAGATCATAGGGAGATAAGGTTTGATTTGGTATCATTCGATCAGTCTCTCCGGATCCAGCCAGTCATGGAATAGGTGGGCCAACGCATTTGCCGCCAAGACCTAGATAAACCTCACCCCATGAACCCGGGCATCTCTGAATCTGCATCCGGGAATCTCTTGGTTATCCAATAAACTTTTTTTATCAAAGTAAATTACAAAGTAACATGTTAATGGAAAGGTATGTTAAGTTATTATTACTTGCTTAAATAAGATATTATGAAGAACAAAATATTACGTGCTTTGTTTGCAATGAACGAAAGCATGTTAAAACAGGGCGCCACTACGAACCTTCTTGCAATGTTCAAAATAGGTTACCTTTTCTACATTCTCCAAAAGATCTGTAGGCTGAAGACAGTACATACGAGTGTGTATTTACCTTTCATTTTACGCTGTTTGTCGTTGAACTAAAAGCCGTTTTTACCAATCTAACTGTACAACTGTTGAGCTGAAATTTTGGCTCCACACTCCTCAAATGCACAAATACGCTCATCCCACGCACATCTCTGATACACAGGCGAATCAAGCGTAATTACACAAATCACTTAGCTGATCGGAGACTCAGATTAATAGATCGAAAAGTTGGGAACACCGGCCGCTAAAGCTTTTATAGTTGACATACTTGTTGATTTTTACAACATTTGAGTCATCATTAAATGTTTGTTTGATATTTTTCTTCTTAGTTTGGAAGTAAACTAAAATAAAGAGGTTTTTTCTGTAACGGCTAAAATTCTTGTGAAAGTAACACGATACATTTTAATTTTAGCATAACCTTCAAGTTACTAGCCTTCGTTTGAGTTGACCACCAAAGAAGCGTTTAGTTTTACAACTGAAGGTGTTCCTTTGTAAATCCTTTATTATTTTATTGACGTGAATTTCGTGCGTTGTTTTCGGGAAATACGTAAAATGTACACACTACACGTATCATAAAAGAAACTACGCACTAAAAGTCAGACCAGAATTGACTTCAAAGTCGAAGTTTCTTTCAGAGAATTTAACGATTGCCTGTGGAGAAGCAATAAACTCCATAGGAGATAAAGAATTGAATGTATGATGTTACATAGTAGTTGCCAGTTGGCTTGCCAATGTTCCTCTTAATTTGCAGACGTCATTATATCATCCAGTTGTTGTTCGTACACGGAGCAGTAAAATGTTTATTGGCAGACACTGGCGGTCTGTCTTATGGGGTCGTGGCCCACATGAAGTAGGATCGTCTTTAGATCGTACAGCATCAGAATTTAATCTTATAAATGGATTAATCTAATGGCTCTAGCCGACTTGAGAACAGGAGAATCAATCATTGATTCTTCTTTCTAAAGTAAGTCTTGTATCTGGAACCTTCTTAGCTAATGAGCTTTTATAAAAAAAAACACTTATGGTTAGATAATATATATCGGATATTTTTTATTTTCTAAGTTTAAGTGAAAAATTAATATATAAGAAACTATCAGTGGCGTTATATCCATTTATGATATAAGATTATAACGGCCAACGTTTCTGCTTCTTAAGTTTGTGTTTTGGACAATCTTGTAGTCAGCAACATCAAGGCAGATGAGTAGAAAGAAAAAACTCCAAGAAGCAAGAGAAAACACAATGCGGCTCATTCTTCAAAAAGTCAAACATCAGAACATGGTGTTCTGCCTAATTTTTGTAAGTTTAAATGATTTTGAAGCTCTTTAGCTTATGATGAAAATGATATTGCAATCTGAAAATAACTTCGTAGATTTATTCATTTTATTTAAGACACATTAAAAACGCCTATTTTAGCCCTCTGACCCAATTGTGTCGACTATTTATATCTACATGTAATAAGAGAGTGTGCTGAAGTAGACATTTTCATCAATAATTTATAAGTAACTAGCAGACCCGGCCACACGTTGCTGTGGCTAACGAAACACAACGCCATTACCCAACATTTATAAAATCTACACCACCCGCTGCCCGCTGCCTGAATTGAATATTTGAATTTCTCGGCTTTTCTCTACTATATTAGCATGTATTATACACATAAACCTTCCTCTTGATTCACTCTATCTATTGGTGGAAACAGAGTGAAAATCCGTTGGGTAGTTTAAAAGATCTAAGCGCACAAACATTTTGAGCGCCTTCATTTTATACTATGTAATTAATGATGATTCAGAAAAAAATGTCATGCTATTGATCAAAAATAATAAAAATAATAATTGTTGAGCCTACTTACATATATTATGTAACACTTTTGTCTTTTGCTTTTCTTTGTATTATTTGTTATTTTATTGTACGTAATTTTTTGTTGATATGTTTTATCTATCATTTGACCGAGTAGATTTTTGTAATTTTTTATATCTATTTATACATTAACTGAGTTTTTACAACTGGATTGTTCTCACGTATGTGAAAACATCTGTAAGGTAAGAACCTAAAATAAATAAATAAAGACCGAAAACGCTGTACGAATTTATGACGAGATCAAGCTTTCCGGGATTCAAATTTTGATAAAACCTAAATTACATAACTTAACGTCTTAAAAATTTAAATCAC
This sequence comes from Limnephilus lunatus, assembly GCA_917563855.2. Classification (NCBI taxonomy): domain Eukaryota; kingdom Metazoa; phylum Arthropoda; class Insecta; order Trichoptera; family Limnephilidae; genus Limnephilus; species Limnephilus lunatus. Next base: position 8,494,246 of record OU830602.1, on the reverse strand, counting down.
ACTCGAGTACACGAGAATGAATGCAATACAAACTTTTTTTTAAACTTTCAAATTGCATTTATATTTAAACTGAATATGGAAGGATAATGCAATTGAAACTGATATGCAAAATTCGTAGCAAGTTTCTTGGCTACAAAAATTGGCAAAGACTTATTCCCCAGTTCTTCGCAAGGCGGAATTGCACCTACTTTATTATTTAGTAGGCCGATATTGAATATAAACTTTAGTCAGTAGGCCAACTTTACATTCTACCAACTTTATTAAGTGGGCCAACATTGTACGAGCTTTATTTTACAGGCGGAATAAATGTTAAGTCTTTATTTATTAGGTCGGAGTAATGAGCCACTTGCATTTGTGTTTTTTTTTTTTTTTTGTTCAGGAAGGATATCTAATAATAACAAAAAACTTATTTAATCTGCGCCTAGCTTTGATATTTTTACAATTTTATATTGTTATTGTTTCGATATTGCTGAAATTTTGCACACTTAATCTTCAAAGCAAGAGTAATGTCACTCTCTACACGAGATTTCTAAAAATTTCGTATTGGGATCCTAACATAGGCGATTGATAAGGATTCAGTTGACGTCGAATGTGAGCATAAAAAATCAGTTCGTTTTCATAAAGGTACTAACATCACGAGCTTTTTTGAGTCCCATTTTGTTGGAAGGAGGAAACACAGAGGCCGGCAAATCGTTCCATATACGAGCTGTTGAACACAAGAATGAGTCGAAGAAGCGACCCGTTCTCATGTGACAAATGACAACCGTGTACATACATTGGGCGTGCGTTTGGCGTGTTTCCCGACTAATACCAGTGCCGAAGGGATCAATAACGATAGTTTATGGGTCATCTTCCATTTGATATACCATTAGAACAATCGTATTTTGGGGCTCCAGATCAGAGGTGGCTACCAAATTCAACCGTGGAGAGCACTCGTGATTTGTATGGGGTTAACAATTGTGTACTATTAAAGCGTCCAGTATGCCGCTAACTCTGGCTTCGATGGAGCCAAAACACGGATTTGAAACGGATTATAAAACAATATTTTTTTATATTATTTTTGATGTATCGTAGTTGGGTATCGTTGAATACATTAATTTTATTATGTTTTTATTCGTACAAACTCTTGAGCTGATTTTTCACAAACATGGCGCAATATAAATCATATAAATATACATTTTATTATAAGTACATTTTCTGAATTAAAACATCAATTAAAAACGCATGAAAGTGACTCATTCTAAGGCCTTTATACAGCAGGCCGAAAGAAATGTTCTTACTTTATGAAATTGGCTTGTGGGTCGTATCTCGTTTATTCGAACAGAAAACTGAGTAGAGAGTATAGAAGAGTGCAGGGGAGGTTAAGATTATCGCAAGCAGTTGGGGTTTGTTTTATTATTACCGTTTTAATATAGGATCTGGCAACTTCTGCCTACGATTATGACCATTGGGGTAGTTTGGCTCACTTGGCACCCTCATGTTAGCTATTTATTATTGCGCTGGCAACATTTGTTGTAGGGGATGGTACTAAGAATATTATTCTTATAAACAACAAACACTGGCCGCAAGTTCTACGCCTTTAATAGTAAATTTAAGCCTTCCCAGAAGAATGATAAAAATGTATAAAAATAACTAAAAATATACAAATTTTACTTTATTCGTTTTACCTATCAACGAAAATTTAATGGATGACAGGACACATATTTTTCAATTTGGGAGGCGGGAATGGGTACCGCCATCCCGGGAACCTTTATTGAATAACCAACACCTCTGCCATAGGTCACCCCATGCAATTTATCAAGGGTGTCCAGGTTCACGGGGTGAAGTTTGTCTGGGTCTTGGAGACGGATGACCAGGACACACTGAACCAAAGATTCCTACCCACCCCTTAAACCCTTATCCTTCCCAGAAATTTCCTCTACTTCCTTTCCTTAAAAAAACCTCCAAATAGCATCCCCAAAGATGACATAGGCCCTGAGGGAAACTATTTAAATAAAATAAATAAAAGTTAAATTACTTTCGTAACATATTACTTGGCTTTCGAATTTTGCTGACAATACAAATGTTAGGATGACAGACCATTCATCATTCTAAAGTAACTAAGACCCTCCTCACAGCATTTCCAAAGATGATCTTTGTATAGTAAAAAAATGAAAAATTAAAAACTATAAAGCGAGAAAAGATATTTGTTTTTGGAGTGCAACTGGTGAGAGACCAAAATTAATTGCTTGAAAGAGCTTAGTAACCAGTTCTGATTATCCAGACACTTCCGAACCTTCTTCGATCCATTCTCTTTCCCTCCCATATTTCAATTATTCTCACAATATTCTCCAAAAGGAGATTTCATAGTTCATTATTCAGTTTTATGCATTTTAAACACATTTAACGTTAAATGCGAATAACACATTTCAATAAAGCGTATGTTGTCGCCAAATTAAACTAAAGATACCTTTCATCCGAGTATTAAAAAGATATTTACGACATCAGATAGTGTTTGCAAAACAATGGTTAAAAAAATTGCAAAAATGAGGCGCACAGCGGTGCAGAATATAATATAACATGCCGAAGGAATATAAATGGCTAAAAATAAAATAAAATAATATAAATAAAGGACTGCAATATGGTTTCCCTGTTAAGTGATATAATATTAAAGTGACACAACAATGGGGTCGGCTGTCTCATTATTTTACGGGCGGACATTGGCCGGGGAGTGCGGAGAAACACGTGCGACGCCGGGAGAGGAGTGAGGGGCGGACACGCCAAAGTACCGAGACTGAAAACTTAAATAATAATAATGTTTATTTTTGTAATAAATCTTTGCAATTATTTTCGTAAATCGTTGGAAATTTCAGCCAAACTAGATGCCCAACTGAGGTTCAGAAAAATCGGTGTATGAACAAAGGATTTATTTAGGTAATCATACTAGTTAACTAACTAATTAACTAACCATCACACCGTTTCCCCCGCAGGGATAGGCAAAGAGGACGGACCGCCAAACGACTCGGTCTTGGCACACACTCTTTGCCTCATTCACATTCATAGATCGCCTCATACATACTCTTCTATCAGAAAGTGAAAAAACACTCTAGTACGTACAATATTTATTTTAACCCCTCAGGCTAATTTGTTCGCTTTTTGGAACAACTCATTTAGGGTCTCATAGAAATGGTTGTGTCTCCCTTACTAACACGGTTAGAAATACGATTTAAAGGGTGTTAGAAACGGAAAACACCATTCTTTTGATTATATATACACAAATCTAAAAGTCAACCTGAGAATATTTAATATATACAACTTTATGAAACCAAAGTGTCATAGAATATTGAAAGTATACTTCTTCACCTTACAAAAACAGTTTTTAGTTTTCGGGTACGTTCAGAATATTTCATTTATTTGGATTTTATTCCAAAGCGGAAATATTTTGACTCTCATACAAATCGCCCAGAGGCTCGAGGGGTTACAGTGGAATTTAGCTCACCTATGAATAATTTTTAACACCCCATTGAATTCGGTTGCCTCGTCTTGAAAGACTAACAATAACAATAAGTTCGGATAACAAACCGGCCTCACATTTCAAATCTTAAATAGAACAGTTGACCAAGTGGAAATAAATAATAACTATTATTTAGGTGTGATTATACGGACGCTTTGTAAATAAGAAATTTATCATAAATTTTTTTATTTTTGGGCACTTATCAGATTTTCATCAATTACCATGACAACTCTCAAGTTGGGAGGCAGGTACGGGTATTGCCGACCCAGGAACTATTCATTGGATTACCAACACCTGTTCCATTAGTCACCCTAAGTGGTTCGATAAGTTTAGTGACTTAGTAGAGGTTCCCGGGTTCACGGGGTGACGTTTGTCCGGATGCGTCTGCCCACCTATTGCGTGGCAGGTTGTATCGGGAGAGACTGGTTGAGGGAAACCTGTAGACCTCTCCAGCAGAACTCTCTCGAAACATAGCCTTACCCGTAGTGGGAGGGATTGATTCATACGTCCGTCACTTCTGAACACACTAACCCTCAGTTGCCTCATATACTCACCCTTCATTCCTTTTTCCTCTCCTAGTTTTCATAAAAAACTACCCCCACATAGCATCCCCAAAGATGACGTAAGCCCCGAGGGGAATTATTGACCTCAAGGCCTCCTGTGTGGTGCTAATGTAAAAAAATACTCCTAAGTTACGTGGTACGAGTGTGGAACACGGAGTGTAGAAATATTAATTATTTACATCATGAAAATCAATACATGATTTGCGGGAAAAATGGGAACAACTTCTATGTGTTTTCTATACCTAACAATAATTAAAATACCTCCAAAAAATAAAGTTAAAGTCCCTTTTGCATGGAGGCTTTTGAAGCAGTGGTAGTGGCTGGTAGGAGCGCCGCGGCCGGCCAACATCGGCATTAATGTAAACTGCATTTAGTTCGGAATTCGCGCAGAATGCTGAATTGAGCGCATTGTTGTGGCTGCTTTAAAAACACGGGGGATTTGCAGAAGAAACTACGCTCATAGCCGTGCATTGGCCGGGCCGGTGCACAAACGGCAGAAACTGATCTTTAGCTGGACAAAAATACGATTTTTAGCTAGAAACATCTTAGGAAAAGAGCGATAATTGTTTTTGGGGTGAAACTTATTTATCACCGTTGTGATTTGAAACTCAATGAAACGGAAACGGGGCTAAAAATAAACAAAAACACATCTATAGGATTTAGCCTGCGAGAGAATGAGATAGAATACAACCTTACGTACGTACAGTACCTACGGTTCTGTCAAGCTGCGCACATTGTTCGCTTCGAATATAAGCTCATTTTTAAGGATTGGTTGAGATTGCGTAGGTGAAGGTTCCACTTTTACCGCGTGTGAACTGCACTCGATGTTCTTTTTGTCAACCGTTTCAAGCGCTATTTTCTAAAGGGAAGTAAAATGTCTTGAAATGCATAACAGCATATCCGTTAGGCTTGTCATCATCACAATTTGATCAATAGCTGAAACGGGCTGAAGTCAGTTTAGGAACGAGACATATTCAAAAGGAATAGCAAATATCGAATATGAATAGGTTGCTTTTTTTAAACTATGATATATAGGCCATTAAAGGAAATAATATTGAATGATTTTTAGATGCAACTTGAGAATTTTTTGTGAGTTAATTCCAATTAATAAAAAAATAATCTTACCTTATCTCCTGTCAATAAAATGACAAAAAATAATTCAATTGGACACTTGTAATATAAATGTACGCACAATAAAATGTCATTTTCAACAATTTATTTATTTATTTTATATTTCATTATATTTATAAAGTATGTAAACAATTTTTATTTTTTCATAATTTTAATTTAATCTTCGATAATTGCTAAAGTTGCCTCTAAAATAATGAAAATTAAAATTTTTAACCGCCCATTTTTTTATAATTTAAAAAACAAATAAAATAAATAGTATAAATACGTAATAGATATTAGCATATTTTTTTCATTCAGGTAAATATTCAGTGTTGGTGACTATTTTAGCACCATTTCCAAATTTAAGTTTTATATGAATAAGACCGCGCAGCCTTTTCTTTTAATACTCAAATGTTTGTGCCTCTTTTGTGGACCCATTATTGTGGTTAAATAAAAAATTTAAAAAAATAGATCGATAAAGAAAACTATACAGTTAGTTACTCCTTTTTCACATTTTTGACCGGCTAAACAAGCGACAGAACCTCTGTGCGAGGCTCGGCCGTTGGACTGCGATGCTTTGCACTTCGGTCGCTGTTTATTTTCTGAAATAAGGCGCCATTGTGTGCTCGCTAGATTCGCCCGCATTCAAAATAGGCACAAAAGGAAATACATTCATAAACACAACTTCTATAATATTACTGTGTGTTTGAACTTGCTTATGGGGCAAATCTTCCCTTTGTGAAATAAACCTCAAACTACCCTTGAGAGGATTTTATATTGGAGAAAATAAATAACAATAAAAAACTAGTAAGTACATCTTATTTCAACAAATAAAATCACGGTTCCCGTTTAAAAAAAAAACAATAAATTTTTTTTTTATTTGATAATCGTCATCTCTTTTGTTAAAATTTTCCTCGTAGTTTCCAAGTCATAACATGCTAAAATAGACAAAGTCATTTAAGGCAGTTATGTTGTGGCTTGCAAGTTAGTGTAATGTCTTTGTTAAACTTTGAACAGGACAGAACTAATATATTTGTAATAATGAGAGTGTGGATTTGTAATACGAAATGTTTATTGACTTTATAAATGTACAATGTATTAAGGACTGTTCCGAGCTACGCTTACGGAAAGAAAACAGACTTACAGAGCGCGCGGCTACCCATTTGCTCCCTGCCTAGCAACGACCACCACTTCGGGTGCCATCGGAAGTGTTCGGCTACTTATGGCAATGTTGCCAACATACTTAAGCAGGAGCGCGAACACTACAGTTAGGAATCGGATAGTTTATCAGAACTATAAACTGAAAACTTTATTTATTTAAACATTCATCCCTACAAAGTATAAAGGAAAGATTTCAGGCGAAAACGATTAACTTAAAAAAAAAATTACACGGGTTTCAAGTTCCTGCACCAGACTTACTGAAATCTAGAATTAAAAAATATGATAACGGATACATATCTACTTGATTCTTTAAGCCCAGTATATGCGAGTCAAAAGTGTAAAACGTTTAATATCTTTGATTTTTCACGATAATCTTTGATTCTCGGTTATTTCAATATTTACTCACAATATTTAACCACAAGATCTTTAATGTGAAATGTGAGGTAGGGTTAGGTTGTAGTAATATGTTATAATAATAATAACCCTTAAGAAAATTGGCGTATTTTTCAGATTGTGAAAATATTTCCACTTTTCAATAAAATGCAAACAAATGGAATATTTATGAATACTAGTATATCTGAAAACTAAAAACTGTACTTGAAAGATGAAGAAAAACGCTTGCAAATTTTATAATTCGAAATAAACACATTATTTTTTAAATATAAAATTTTTGCATGCAAACATAAACTCCTCACCTTACGTCACTATTATAAACGTTATTGTCACCTCATTTTTTGTAGTTCCAAATGAAAATAAGTATAAAAATTTCCAAAGTTTAATTTTTTTTTTTCAAATTGCAATTCAAAACTTTTGTTCTATAAAGGTGTATATTTTACTATATTTGTAGTTATTTTTTAGATTTGAATATAAAGCATGGTGTTTTTCCTTTCTAAAACCATTTAGAACACATTTATCACTATGATAGTAAGAGAGTAACAGTGATTTATATAAGACCTACGTTAGCTGGGACAAATATGGTCTCCTAAATGGAAGCATTAAGGTGTGCATGAAATACCTATTTTAGTCTAAATATTTTGGTAAATCTAAAGTTTTCTTACTTAACTTGAATATAAATAATTGAATTGAATATAAATTTAATAAAAGGCTTCCCAACTCAAAACACAGGCAGGTTTTTATATCACAAATAAAATTGATTTCAATCACAATATAGAGAAATTAATCTCACATAAGATCCATCGCTAAAAAAGGTGATATCTAATAACATGTTCAAACACATAAAATGAGTGAAATGTCGTGTTGACAAAAAAGCAGAATTTCTTCCAATTTTATTTGTTGAATGGCATGAATATAAATCAGGGCAAAGCTCTCCGCTGCTGGGAGAGAAAAAGAAAAGTCAGCTAGAACCAATATTCTCATTGATATGAATTTGGGAAAATATTAACCTTAGACCCGAGATTTGCGGGAATTGCGAGAGTTTCGCGCCTCTTTATAAACGCGATAACACGTAAAGTACAGGATAAGGATATTTTTAATACATTAAATTCTTTAAATTAAATTAAATACAATAAAATTGTAAACATCACTTTTATTTTTCATAATTTATGCGGACCGGGTGTGGCTACAACCGTAGCTTTATTTAGGGCAATATAATAATCTACTAAAATTCTTTACATTACATTTCTGTTTGATTTAGTTCAGGTTTGGACAATCACATTTGAAAAGTTTGTAATTTTGTTGTTATTTGGTCGTCAAGCGGAGTTAGAGAATAACGTTTTATGTTTAACATTATAGAGGGTCATTAAAATAAAGTTATAAAGTAAATCAAAGCTTTATTTGATGTGATTTAAAAATCCTTGTTAAATAATTGATTCTTTGTTAAACAATAAATTCATTTTTAAATAGTCAATTCCTTGTAAAAAAAATCGTTGCATTGTATAATAAAAACACCCTTGTTAAATAAAAATTCTTTGTTAAATTAACGATTTCCTTGTTGAAAAATCAATATCATTTTAAATAATCAATTCCTCAAAAAAACAATTCTGGTTAAGTAATCAGTTCTCGTTAAACAGTCAACTCATTTTTAAATAATTTACTTGCTAAATAATCAATTCTTGTTAAAAAAATCAATTCCTTGTTAAGTAATCAATTCCTTGTTGAATACCTAACCAATGAAATAATCAATTTCTTGAAAATTTCATTGGTTAGGTACTTTATGAAAAGTTACACAAACGGGTTAGAGGAAGTCGCTGAAACTTTTTAATAAATAGTGGATAACGCGACTGAGCAGTTTCGCGCAGTGTCCAAGGAAAAGATTAAAAAGATGAAATCTAACATCCGATAGGAGAGGACACCAAAAGATGAAGCAAGAAATTGTCTTATGTCATGGAAATACATATGAAATTCCGTTCCCGGGTTATGAATAACCTGAAATCATTAGAAAATCTCCTACTGCTACCACTCTAAGCAGTTGCTTGTGTCGTGATAGAAAACTTAGCCAACCGAAGAAATGAACACACGACGCCTGGGTGGGACCCAAATGCGATACCAACACAGCCACTGACCGGTCAATTTGTAGTCCACGCGAACTTTCTTACTTTCAGGTGAGCAGGTTTTACAACCAATTACCAATGGATCAATTACAATGTATCTGGTTATTTAAGAGCCATTAAAGATTAATAAAAAAATATCTTCATCCTCTTTTTTAATGACATGACCCAAAAGTTAATTTGAAATTTATATAAATTGTCTTCTAATTTTAAATCTTGTCTGACAATATCTGAATCGGAGCTCAGCTTCGAAACTCTTGAAAATAAAATGAGAATAAAAATGCTTTTCCGGGGTTGAAAGTGTCAAAATGTACGTCGAACCAATTTGCCTGAGTGTGTCTGAGTGGTGTTGCCACAAGAAAATCAAATTTAAAAAATGGAAGCGATAATGAATATCGAATAGACGGGGCTTCCCGGAGTTTCCGCAAGGGGGCGGGTTGTGACTTATTTAACGTAATGTTCTTTCCGATAAGGTAGGAACCTACCTGCGTTTTGACAGATTCGTAACAAGTATGGCTCTATAGTACGGACGACCAAAACAGCAACTAAATGTGCCATGTTTTTTGTTCACAACATTTTTTTTAATTTTCTTTTTTTTGTTTGCTGTATTGATTGAAAGCGGTGAAAATAATGTATCACTTACTTTATAAGTACAAATAAATTTAATTAAAATATTTTATTGTTGAGTTCTGCAGGTATTTAGTAGGATATAAAACACTCTTTTTTTACATTAGCACCTCACAGGAGGCCCTTAGGTAAACAAATCCCTTAGAGCCTGTGTCATCTTTGTGGATGCTTCGTGGAGGGTCTTTTTGGGGAAAGGAGAGAGAGTGATGTATGAGGGGTGGGTTGGAATCTGGGGGTCAATGTGTCCAAGAGTCGTAACACAGTGGGATGGATGGATTTATCGTTCGTCGCTTTATCGCTCCTGAACACATTGACCAGAGATTCCCACCCACCCCACATACCACAAATTCCTTTCCATAAAAATACCCACACACGGCATCCCCAAAGATGACATAGGCCCTAAAAGAGATTTTTTCCTCAAGGCCACCTGTGAAAAATACACATTTAAAAAAAATTATTTCCACCAAACTAAAGGCGTCCATTAATTTTGAAGTAGCTCCGTAGATAAACGTAGATAATAAACTAGTCCCAGCGAGAGCTCGTACTGATGTCATCGTCGTTCGTCCTCTTCCTTCTCACACGTCTTGTGTGAAAAAGAAAAAGACAGAAGATACTAGAAGATGACGTCACGTATGATTTCTCGCTGGTACTAGTTAAATACAAGTATTGGATTGAATTGTCACCGCCCAGGGCATTTGTTGCGAGTTTCCATGTTTGTAGATTATATTGAAATGAGCTTTTCTATTTAATTACTTTATATTAATTAGTACTTATAAATGATAGAAAATAATATATAAATAAAGGTTTTAAATGGCCACTCCTTCGACTATAAAGTTAAAATTGTCGATCTGTAAGAAAGTCGTTAATTAAAGATTTTCTTTTTATCTATTAGCAAAAAAGTCAGAGAAAAAGAAAAATCTCCCGATACAACCTTTTTAGGTTTTATTTGGTAATTATCTAAGTGAGAAAACATATAAAAGATTTCGAAGGTTTTCATCTCCATTTGTAGGCATAATTAATTACTTATATACGAGTACAAAATTCTATATCAAATAAAATACATCCTATTTTCAAAGAATTTTATTCATAATCAGCGAAATGTATTTTTTTTTCAAAGTAGGTACATAATCTACAGATTTACGTGAAGTAGTATAAATATATACGATAAATTACGATCGATGGTGGGTATTTGGTATTTTGCAACTTGCTAATTTCACCAAACAGGAAATCCCTCCAAGAGGTCGTATTATTCGCAAAATACCCTATCTCATCATCCGATCCAGGACCCATTCCATTTAGACCTTAAGATGGGAAGGGACCCCCTCTAAATGGATCAGTTGCCGAAATCCGAAGAAATACCAATCGAAGCCTGAGGGATCGCACTAGTCGACAAAGATTTATGGAATGGGGCTGAATCAACTTGAGGTCTTCATTTACTGTTTATAAAAAGAACTTAAGGGTAATTTAATTGATGGAGGTAGGCGTATACACCTTTCTCACGTAAATCAAAAAGTATTTATTTAGACACTAGCATAGGACGGTGAAAAATTACGGGATATTATAATTGTGGGATTTGTGAAGCTGAAAGTTTATAGAACAACGACACTTACTGCGGAGTGAGCACGAAAAAATATTCCTGAAAATGTGCAAATTTATAGGTAGTAATTTTATCGCTTGTCTGCATTCTTGACAAATCAGTTCTAATTTTTTTATGTGAATACCGTACAAGAGTTCGAATTGCTCTCGTCTGGGGAAGTGAGACTATGGCATTCCCAATTTTTTGAGGCTGAAGGTTGTAGGGAGGGAAAATAGATAGGAAGGTGGGAAAGAATCTGGCTATTCAGATCTGGTTACCAAACACGGCTAAAGCCATTTCAAGCAACGTTTATATTCTGAATGGTGGTCTTACACCAGGGCGATTCTGAGGGTATCTTCCACTCTGGAACGTGCTGTAAATATACTACATACTATCACAAGTGAAATAATATAAATTAAATTAATTTGCGCACGCTGGTATTTTCTAGACGAGAGCCTTATCCCTCGATCACGGAAGCCTTTGAAAATGGCAATAAAAATAATTTTCTATTAAAAAATTATATTAAGGGTGGCTAATAATTACTGGAAATGTATATTTAAAATAAAAAAAAAATAACATAATATTACATAAAGTATATTAATTCATATCAGCTGCCTTCATAAACTTCATTATTATGATGCTATGGCGTTGAAAGCTTCTCACAATATTATGCGCATTGTTGGATCAACATTTGAGGATCTTTGTTTGGTCCAAGTCCCAAATAGCAGCGTTTATCTTACAGACTGAATGGTATTCGTCCTTACGCCGTGATAATCCAGTGGTTCCTAATAAGCTTAAGTGCTCCAGAAGGGATGCTGGAGGGTTCGAAGCCTTGTGCGAAGGGGGTGGGAAGGGGATAGGGGGTGAATCCGTCATCCCTCGAACAGCTGCCGATAAATATACCATTCGCCAAACTATGCTTGACACTTAGTTAAATTAAATTAGTTTGTGGACTCTTCTGGGTGTTTATTCAAATAGAAAAGCACCCGCGAAACAATAAGATTGGATTAGTTTTGATGGATTGGCGATGGTGACCGAGATGGAAGGGTTTATAATATGCTAAATACATCTGATAGGACAAAATAATGCCAGGTTTCAAATGGATTTAGTCTTATTTTATTACGATTAAAGAATATATTTTCATTTAATCCATACTCTATACGATATTAGTGACTCTCAATCGAAAATTTGGAACAGAAAAAAAACGGTCTCATGTAGGAATCCTAGATATGACCGTATCTTTTTCTGATTTTCTGTTTAAAATTTTCGATGGAGAATCTCTTTATACTCAGTCTTCAGTTATTAAATTTTACAATTAGAGGTTTTTCTTGGTCAAAAGGATTTACTCATTAGGTTAAAATAAAAATAAATATTTTTTAAAATAACACAATAACTTTGTAAACACTACTTTTATTTTCTATACTTTATGTCGACCGGGTTACGCTACAACCGTAGCTTCTTGAGGGAAGTATTGTTATTAGCCATTTAAAGCAACATTTAAATTCTGAATGGTGGTTTTACACCAGGGCGATACTGAGAGTATCTTCCACTCTGGAACGTGCCGCAAATAAACTATATAAATCATTTTTAAATTAATAAAATTGTGAAATAACGCACATTAATAAATAAAATGTATTTGTCCATGCCGAGATTCGACCTCACGACCTTCGGATTGGGAGTCAAGAGTCTTACCCCTCGACCACGCCGGCCGTCAAAACTACAAGTACAAGCCAATATCAAGCCAAAACGGCCGGGCCGGGCAAATCAAATTTAAGTGAATAATTTGTGTTATATCACGATTTATTAATGTAAAGTATATTTGCGGCACGTTCCAGAGTGGAAGATACTCTCAGTATCGCCCCGGTGTAAGACCAGCATTCAGAATTGAAACGTTGCTTGAAATGGCGTTAGCCGTGTTTGGTGACCAGATCTGAATAGCCAGGTACTTCCCCACCTTCCTCTCCCCCATCTCCTTCCCCTCCCCGCTACCTTCAGCCTCACAGCATACACCAATTAGGGTTGCCATAGTCTCACTGGTTTCAGACCGGAGCAGCTGAGACTCTTTTGAGGTATTCATATAAAAAAATATATTAAAAAAAAAACAGTTCATATGGAAAACTTCACGTACAAGCCAATATCATGGTTTTGCACTCTACAAATCCAATAATTTCAACTGGTCCACGATACAGGATGAAGATTTTCATCCTGAAAATGTTTCCGCAATAATTCAATGGGAGAGGCTGGCCGTATGGCGAAGGCGTCTTTCTTTGTAAATTTAAATCAAATCTTGCAGGGCGATCCCGGCGTGGCATTATGTATGGAGGCATTCAAATATAGAGGCGGTCCCATCAAAGGATATGGGAACCTTTATAAGATGTGAGATAAATGTACCGACTTGAATATATTATTTATTCACGCGAGAAGTGTGCGTAAAAGATACCCATTCGTTTTGAGCTAGTGTGTGAGGTTGCACACTGTCATACGACAGAAATACAGTGTCAATGCTATTTATTTTATTAGATGTTCGATGCATTATATTATGAAATGAATCGCGATAAAATGATCTTATGTCTTGTATTCTAGTATTAGCGACGCCGTTTTGATTTAAAGTATTTTCTTTTTGTTCATATGAAGCAGATACTTTGTGATGTGACATTATAATTTAAAATAAAACAATATCTTTGTAAACATCACTTTTTTTTATATACTTTATGCCGACCGGGTTTCGCTTCAACCGTAGCTTCTTCAGTGCAGTATAACACTCTACTAACATTAAGTTAAATGTGTGTTATAGATAATATATGATTTAAAAAAATGGGCTGGACTCCTCAAATGAAGGAGGAAAAGGGCATAAGTGTAGGTGGGTTGTAGCGAATCAAAGCGATTGTAGCGAAACCCCGTCGGCGTAAAGTATATAAAAAATAAAAGTGGTGTTTACAAAGTTATTGTTTTATTTTAAATTATAAAGTATTTTCGTTGCAAAACTAGAATGTAAAACACGAATTAGTTTTATTAAGAAAAGGAATACCCTCTATAGAAAATTGTTTGCGTCAGAAGCGGTATGGGTACCGTAGACCCGGCAACCAACCTGTATTGGATAACCAACACCCCTGCCATAGGTCACCCCAAGTGGTTCGTAAAGTTGACTCATTGGCGACTTGGCAGGAGTTCCTGGGTTTACGGTGTGAGGTTTGTCTAGGTCTTGACGGGGAATGTATTTGCTCATCTACTGCGTGGCGGGCTGGATCGGGAGACCTTTTACCTCTCCAGCAAGACTCTATCGACCCTGCACCGCAGCGGAAGGAACGGATTCATACGTCTCTCACTTCTGGACACATTTATACCCACCTCTCATCCTTTTTCCTACCCAAAATATCCTTTTCTTCCTTTCCCCAAAAATACCCTACATCCCCAAATATGACACAGGCCCTCATGAATTTTTTTTACCCTTGGAGCCTTCTGTGTGCGGATAACGTAAAAAAAAGACTTATTGGGATTTTGGTGGCATGAAAATTATAGAGCTCTTTCCGTATAGATTCTTTTGGAACATACCACCATTTTCGTTGATGTTTTATACATATACCTCAATTACTATTTTTATTAATAATTGTCGACAAAGACGCAACATTTTCTCATGCTTCTGTTATTCTGACCGTTGACATGGCTCGGCTCAATTTGATTACTTGATCATGCCGTTTTCCTTGGGCATCCCCGATTTATTCCACCATTTAAGTTCGCGTCGTATAATCTCCTTGAACTCCTTTCTTCAATTCTTCAGCCTTCCTTGAATTCATTTCACATGCCCAATACATTGCAATCATTACATAATATAAAAGTCGCTTAAAATGTTTGTGCGCCTAAATCTTTTAAACTACGCAACGGATTTTCATGTGGTTTTCACCAATAGATAGGGTCATTCAAGAGGAAGATTTATATGTATAATACATGCTTATTATACAAGAGAAAAGCCGAGAAATTCAAATATTCATCAATACATAGTATAAAATGAAGCCGCTCAAAATGTTTGTGCGCTTAAATATTTTAAACTACGAAACGGATTTTCATGCGTTTTTCACCAATAGATAGAGTGATTCAAAAGGAAGGTTTTTAGATATATAATATGTCAAGGTCATGTGTATAATATATGCTTATTATAGTAGAGAAAAACCGAGAAATTTAAATATTCAATTCAGGCAGCGGGCAGCGGGCAGCTGGCAAGCGGTAAAGGTTGGGTAATGGCGTTGTGTTTCGTTAGCCACAGCAACGTGTGGCCGGGTATGCTAGTAAATTATAAATTTAAAACAATTCAAAAAGCTTAAAAAAATGCACCATCTAATTCGAATAAAAACTATTCTGAAAGTATACAATACACCCTCCAATACGCCCATCTCTACATCAATTGAAGTACAGTACCCGCTATAACTTCCAGACATATTATATCGATTTAAATAATATACATAATGTTAGGACAAATCTCTGGAAGTTCCGTATTAGATCTCAAGGGACTGAAACTGAATTTAGCCGGGCTCAAAGGCACTGTGGTTAGAAGGGGTAATGCAACTGAAGTTAGCAACAGATTTGGAATATTTCGATGAGCAATAGTGTATAGAGATGGTCTCCTGGTGTTTCGGAGGCGGTCAGATGAATTCGATATTAGATGGGTAAATTACTGACTTTTGAAGGCAAATCTAAGGGCTGTGTAAATTGAACACTTTATCTTTTTATGACCGTTATCTTTTTATTTTTCTGTGTCGTATTCTCTTTCGAATCTTCTTTGGATTATTAGTGTTATCTTCTTTATCAATGATTTAAACACTATAAAATAGACTAATGGTCGTTTTAGATGGATTGTCTTTCCATGGATTCATTTGGAATCGGGATGAAAAAAGAACGTGTTGTAATTTGGACAGCTGAAAGTTTCTCCCTCTTGAAATTTCTAGAACAGTCTATCTGAAAGTTTTAGAAGGTTCCATAGAGCTCTAGACAGTTCTGGAAGGAGTGGCGGAGTATGTAGTAGTATGTTCGGGAATAGGGAATCGGGAACATCATTGTGGAACACTATATCTTTTTATGACCGTATGGAAATATTTTATTTTTCTGTGTCGTATTCTCTTTCGAATTTTCGTTTAGATTATTAGTATTATCTTCTTTTTCAATGATTTAAACACTATAAAAGAGACTAATTGTCGTTTTAGATGGATTGTCTTTCCATGGATTCATTTGGAATCGGGAAAAAAAAGAACGTGTTGTCATTTGGATATTATAAGATAATAATTATTAATGTATATTATAAAAGAAAGTCCGAAAAATGTATGTCTAGCAAACAACGATCGAGGGAGTTACATGGTGTGGTAGATTTCTATCCCCCCCAACCATGACGGTTACCGTTTTTACCTAAAGGGCATTTTGAAGATGTAAGGGCTAGAAGTTTCTCCCTCTTGAAATTTCTAGAACAGTCTACCTCAAGTTTTAGAAGGTTTCATAGAGCTTTAGACAGTTCTGGAAGTAGTGGCGGAGTATGTCGTGGAATGTTCGGGAATAGGGAATCGGGAACATCATTGTGGAACATTCCAAAACCCAGCTAGTAATAATAATAACGTAGTATTACAAGACGCAGTTTTGTGTTATTTCACTTCAAATGCGCTTAATTATAATAAACTTAAAAGTAATCATAAAGTGTTCCTTACGAGTCTTTACAAAATTAATCAAATAATATTAAACAAAGAATGTACACGTATACAGCTACCTACAAAGAAATGCCGAGAGAACAAAATTATCAAAAAATAGTGCTGTTTTGTCACAGGATAGATAATGATAAACCATAACGGTGCTTTTAAACAAGAATCATTAAAACTAAAATATAATATAAAACAGGAAGCAGTTTACGTTTAGCCCCCCACCACTACCCCCGCACTACCCCCGCAATTCCCCCTCCGTTTCGCATTCATAATATTAGTAAAGCTGTTGGCTTAGGTCAAAATGTAGATAAGTACCTATTTTATATTTGTATCTACACTAAATATTCATATTAGAATACTCATATTTGAATTTTTGCTATCAAAGAAATCTCCATAGTAACCTGAACAAATAATAAAATGACAGCCCACGTCAAACATTTACTTAGCAACACGCTTTGCCAATAAACGTATAATAAATAATTTCATGACGCCACAGCTTATTCATAACGCCAGAGCTTACCAATATATATATAGCTTATATTACCCGCAAAATGTAGCTTTTGATTAGTGAACGAATTTTTATATTCCATTCGGTATTTATTGCGTGAAAGTGTAAGACACATCCATCCATACAAACATTCGCATTTATAATATTAGTAAGATATTACTGAAAAATACTTTGATATGTGTTTGTTTCTGAATGTGAACGTGTAAAATTGTTTGATGTTCTGAAATGACGAGGGAAAAGACAAATGACAGATGCTTCCATGTGGTGGCTCAGAGTAATCTATAAAGGAGTGCAGGTAGCCCCGGCCCTTTATAGTGAATTGGGTTACATGACTTAGTAGGAATCAGACGGGGCGTGAAAGCTCGTCGTCATAACGATAGCTAATGACGGAGATAATGTAGCATGCTTCTAATTACATGTTTAACAAACTACAAATTTTATTGCGTCACAGCAACCGTTTGAGAGTTTTCTTGCATCAAGCAATAAGAGAAACAGTGTTGCGAGGTGAATATTCTTGAGTTGTCTTGAAATTCCCCACAGAAAATGTTGTACACATTTCATGAAGTTAGAGCTTTGCTTTTGATAGTTGTTCCTGCTTTTAATGTACGTTAATTTTGCTCAAAAAACGCTGAAGTGCTAATTTTAGTGGGATCAACAAACTCCCTTTCAGGAATATGAAAATAAATAAATCATAAATGCTGGGAATATTTTCCTTTTGAAAGCTAATTATCTCACACATATGAAAGGATTTTTTTCTGCCGTAATTTCTAGCAATCTTGAATGTAAGATGTTGATCCATACAAGATCACAGGACTAGTATGTACAATACTGAAAAATGTTGATTATGAAATACATTACATCGAAACAGTAGGTATGTTGTGGTTTCTCATTACCCGCCTCAAGAGGCTAGCCTGTGTTGAGGCAGTAATTTTGCCAGAAAATACGTACGTACAAATCTACACTTTTATTAAAATTTATTCACGCATTCAATAGTTTGATTGCGTTAATAATTTAGATTTTTAGTGCACCATTAAAGGCCCTAAACTTACTTTCGAAACAAAATTTTGACGATATTTTTGAAATTATTTTTTAATTTCATTTTTTTATTCTACGTGGAAGAATGTTATAAAGTCTTGTCGCAAGGTATTTAAAGTTTCGTTGATTAAAATTATGTAGTATGCTTAACAGGAATTTGAAGTACGCCTATGTTATTGTTTCAAGTATAGTGAGTATTCAATCTTTTGCTTAGTATTTATGTATGCTTGTGTATAGATGAGTGAGGATTGTTTTTGCGTATATCTGCCGAACGTCAAATATATTCATAATTGTCTATGCCTTTGTGATTGGGTCTGGTGTAGATAAAGCGTCACCTCCCCATACTATCATACCATAATCATTAATAGATTGACAGACTGAAAAAAAAATAAGTTGAGAGAGTTTCGTAAGAATAATGAAGGATTTACAAAGCTAGCAGGGAATTGAAACCTTTGACGCCTAAGTGGAAACTCGATGCTTTTGACCTTTAGACTCTAGACCAACTGACAGGACTTTATTACATTAAATCAGGTTTAATGGCTAGGAACCGTTGTAGTGTTGAAGATGGTATATGTTTTTTTTATTTCCACGTTATTGTACAGAGAAGGCATAAAATTATAAATCATGACAATGTGGATATATGAATATCATACCTATACAATTAACGAAATGTCGATAAGTAGATCTCTTTGATGAGTCTATTGACAAAAAATAAAATTTCACATTTTCTATTGCTTAAAACCTCCCGTAAATTTTATACAAATCACAATATTTACAACACACGGCATTATACATTAATGGATTGTCGGTATCTAGATCATTGGAATGATAACATCTGTTGACAAAAATGAAAGATTGTACAAAATTTATAAGAAGTTCCCATCTATTGACTATATATTTAAAAGCATCCATCAAATTTACTATACCCTTGCAATATTTTCCTGTTAATTTAAATACGTTTTCAAACTGCAACTGCTGAAAACTTTTGCGGCCATCAATTTAACTACCTGATTGCGTATGTACATGCAAATACGTTTCGACAAATGGTTTTAAATCCATTCTCATGACGGCCTGTCCGCGGCCGCGCTTACCTTCAATCTCTGGCCCGATCCAAGTCAGTTAATTTGCTCATCCAGCGGTAGACAATGGTCCAGCGGAGACGGGCTCGCGAGATGACTATCGGCATTTGCATACAATAATTCAGGATTGGGAGGCTGTGGGAGGCTCGTGGGAGGAGATACAAGGATTTGAGAGGATTCTCCAGTGGGATACGGCGACGGTGCGGGACTCATATGCCCGGTGACATTTGAGAAATATCTTTGCAATTGTTTTGTGCTGTGACCATGGAATGACTTTTATTTTAATGAAAATAAGAAACAGAAAATCAATCGACAGAAAATTTAATATTTGAGAGATAAATTTTCCAGTGAATGAAATTGCATACAAATTTCCGTTAAGTCATTCCTGCGTGAAATTTTCCAGGTTCAAGAACTCAAATTTGTATTGAATTTCAGTGTTATTTTCAAAATTGGTCACAAGAAAAATGGTCCAAAGATGTCACTGACTGGTATCCCAGAGATGGCAAGAGAAGTAGAGGACGTCAACAAATAAAATAGGAAGACGATCTAAAACTGCCGGCTGGACATCATTGGAGAAGAGTAGCGCGTGACAGGTCCCAGTGGAAAATGTTAGAGGAGGCCTATGCAAAGAGGCAAACTGAGCTTCGGGATATATTATAATAAACAAGAACATGTTTGAACAGTGTGTTGAATATTCAGGTAGTTTCAGCTTCTTTCAATATACGTCGATAGCTTAGTTTGTAATATGAAGTCCTGCTATATCCCAAGAAATGGCAGTTGAGTAGGAAATCAGAAAAGTACCATCTATCGCCGTTCGTTTCTTAGGAATGAACAGTTACGATGATGGCCGAAGGCATCGGCGAGATTGGACAGCCTCCCACAGGCCCACAGCCGCAACCTTCGAACTACTTAGAGCCTAGCCTAGTAGGGACTAGGGACGTCTGTCCTGCTTAATGTTCATAGTAAATATTAACGACAACTAAATAAACCAACTAATTAGTAATCTCTCGAACCTCCAACTTATTTGGTAGACACCCAACACATCTTAAGTTGTCTTATTACTGGGAATTAAGTGACATAACACCTACCTATTTATTATAATCTATTAAAAAAAATAATAATAATTCCATATTTGAAATGATTGTATCTTTTGTTAAAAATTTTGACCGATATCCTGATCTCTCAAAGTTTACTAACGGTGTTCTTTCAAAAGGTGAATTTCTAATAGAATGAAATAACAATGAAAATTGACAATATTTGTTTTTAAAAAGGAAATGTTACTTTGAACTCCACAAATTCTACAATTATAAATCATATATAATATGATAAGACGCATAGGAATACATTTTAGAATGGATGATGGTGAAATGAAATAATGACTGCGCAACTACTAAATACAAAGTTTACTGCAAAAGCTTAGCAAAAAGCTCTCGAATGAAAAGCCATTTAACTATGAAATTTGCCAAGTTTTTCCACTCTGGATATTGTATTTTCGCCCATTTTTATTTTTATTTTTATTTCTACAATGATCTTAATTATGCAATTTTGATCACCATTAAAATTTTAAAAAAGTCATTTATATAATATTTAGTTCACGTCTTTGGCGAAGACCAGTAGTGAAGTATAAACCTGAAATCTGTTTGTGTGAATCAACAAAAAAACGAGAGACGGTAAGCTTGATAAAAGAAATTTGCACAGCATTATCTTCTGACGGCAAGTCAACGCCATTATTTATGGAGTTTTAAAATGTATGTTAAGATGATACATAAATGTATTTTAAATTTCAATTCAATCCTCATGTTAATTTGTTCGCTTTTCGGAACAATTCGTACAGGTCTCATAAAAATCGTTGTGTCTCCCTTACTATCATAGTGAGAAATACGAAATAAACGGCGTTAGAAAGAGAAAACATAACGCTTTATATTCAAATCAAAAACTTAACCACAAAATAAATAAAATGTACACTATGGTATGCCAATAAAGTGTGGTGACGATAAAGTTAAAAATACATTCGTCTTATAATATATGTATGTATTTTTATTTATTTTTGTTAGCTGTAATTTTATTTAAAAAAAAATAAGATGAGCCATTTTAAAAACTTTTTTTTGTTTGCATGCAAAATTTTTATATTTTAAAAATTATATGTTTATTACGATTTATAAATTTGAAAGCGTTTTTTATCGCCTTTTAAAAACAGTTTTTCGTTTTTCGATACGTTAAAAAATATTCTATTCATTTGAATTTTTTGGATTTTATTGCAAAGCTGAGCTTATTTTGGGCCCCTGACAAAATATGGTCGAGGGCTGATGAGTTGAATAGAAAAATCAATAAATTAGGAAGATCGTTACATCTCTAGCAAAGCCGGGAAATCAAGCTCAAATCTCATTACATAAAGCGACAATTCGTCAACTGTGCGTGTTTGACTTAACATCATAATAAATTTGAGCTTGCTTTTGATAAATTATTATTGGCAACAAAGCTTCAAGACTTGTAAGTTGGTCACTGCACAGTTTTATGTCTCTCGGGGATTGTCGGATGAGCCAAGATATTGCCTGTAATTTATACCGACAAGTCTTGGGTGAAACAATGATCAGGTATTGGCTGGTGTACTTTACTCTGCATATTATATTCCCAACACACCACGGTAAGGAGCGAGGTACAGGGAATAGGACATACGGTATATTTTACTAGGATTACACAAGAAGTAATGCGCTTTTTCACCCGCTACAAAACATTCTCCGACAAAATATCCGACGGACAAAACATCCTCATTCATATTTTTTTGTTGAAATCAGTCGACATTTCTAGAATTCGATTTAAAAATGACATATTTCCGATCGTGTCTGTTTATTGTTCTCAAGCATTTACCTGTAACGATGACCTGATCTTTTCTTCTCGACAAAATATCCTACGAACAAAACATATCCCAACAAAGTATCTACTAAAACCTAAACTAACCAAACCTAACTTAGCTTAACCTAACCTAACCCAACCTAACCTAAAAAAATGTCTTTACAGGATGTAAGGTAAGGTAAGGTTAGGTTTTAGTAGATACTTTGTTGGGATATGTTTTGTTCGTAGGCTATTTTGTCGAGAAGAAAAGAACACGACATCGTTACAGGTAAATAAATGCTTGAGAACGAATAAACAAACACTACCGGAAAAATGTCATTTTTTAATCGAATTCAAGAAATGTCAACTGATTTCAACAAAAAATATTAATTCATTCTGAAAAATTGTTACTTTTCTAGTAATAATATAATAATAACGTAATATTTACATAGCGCAGTTTTGTGTCATTTCACTTCAAGTGCGCTTAACTATAATAAATTTTAAAAATAATCCTACAGTGCTCCGTACGAGTTCATTACAAAATATTGATAAAATAATACCTATGAAATAGTAAAGTTAAGTTTAAAAATTTAAAAAAAAAATGCTTATTTTTATTATCATAAGGTTATAACCGTTTGTCGTTGACAAATTTGTTTAATTTTCAATCGAAATGTTGTTGTATTGTACAATACACACTATAAATCATATAATCAGTAAAATAAACCAATAAATTATCTAGGAGAGCCACTTTTAAGAATTTTAATTTTAGTTCAAATACTTCGTTCAATTTTTTTTTTTTAAACCTTTGGATGTGTTTTGCGATGAAAGAACTTCAGTTTGTCTATTTATTTACGGTCTTACAAATTAATGAATTTCAGATTTTAAGAAATTATAAATATTTATGATAAATTGTACATAAGTTTAATAATTTTATAATATTAATTTTATAGGTTGCGCGCATGTTGTTTAAAAAATGTGTGTATTTCAAATAGTTAAGCGGTCAGGAGGGGAGGCGGGAGGGGGAGGTGTATTTGAGAGGGGGTTTCGTGGGAGGGGGGATAAGATAAGGGAAAGACGGGGACGTGCAAGGGGAATGGAAATGGGGAAGCACGGGAAAGGATACACAGGGAGAAAAAAAACTTTCTTTATGTGGCTTTCATTATATTGCTCTACTTGTTTAATAATAATAACGTTATATTTATATAGCGCAGTTTAGTGTTATTTCACTTCAACGTTATTAACGTTAACCGCTTCCTATTATTTATTAACCAATTGGTCTGATATAAATAATATTGTATAATTATTAAAAGTCCCATCACGTGGGTCTCATCTATCAGCACAATTTAACAATTTGCTGATTATGAACTGTTAAAAATAAAAAATATATGCCGTTAAGTTGTAATGAAACGAGAAAAACAGCTTTTGGGTCAAATTGCGGCAATGCGTGTTGTTTTACTCCGTTTAACAAATTACGAAACTGAATATTTTCCCCATAAAATACATTACAGCGGAATTGCCCGATACAATGTCAAGCTTTTTACACTGATGTGGGTAACAAATAATTTGAAATTCTACACAAAGGTTCAAATAACCATTAGCCGGACAAACAATCGTATTTTTCACCAAAACACACAGTGACATACGACAATAATGTTTAAATCGCTCGTTGATGGTTTTTATGACATTAATATGTTTAAATTAATCGTTATTTAGATGATAAGCTGATAAATACACAAAATGACACTGAATTGTGGTTAGTGAGTTAATAAATACACAAAAGTTATAAAACTCTTTGAATAAATAAAATACAACAGTGGTTGTTACGACTATATTAATTTTGATTACAACAACATTTTTTTTCATTATGTTTGCTTCTATTGAGGGATCCAAAAACAAGAATTTAGATTAGAAAAGGTATTTCTAATTTTAAAACTTCTAATACCAAAATACAAGTTTATTGGTTATCGACCTAGAGGTCGTGGATTAACAACCCGGCGAGGGCAAATAAGTTGCGAAAGAATTTATAAACTTGAAATTTCAGTTCATTTGAACCTTGTACCATAGTGGAAGGTCCGTAAGATCTGCTATAAATAGAGTAAGATATTTTGGATGACTATATCTAAATATTCAGATACCTATTTTATAACCTTCTTCACGACATTAGCAAAAACAAGTGTGCGTGGTGTTTAGTATTGAAACAATTTTGGGACTAATCCATTTCCCAAAGTCTTGTTCAATGTATTCATCTCCCATTGTTCCTACCATTCCTTAAGCCCTACTTGGGAGAAGAAATAAGAAGATGACTATAATCCTACCTACTTGGCCAGTTCGAAATATTATTGTACAATCATTTTCAAAATACCGACGTTATCAGTCGAAATATTGTCGCGCTTGCGAACAAAGCCATTTGAATCTCTCTTGAAAACTCCTATCCATATAAATATTGTATGATACTTTGTGTAATTGAGCCAAGCTGTGTAATTGTGATCCGTGTATGGACCAGCAGATCGCCACATTAAAAGGTAATCCTCTAAAAAGTAAAAAAAAACGCAATCAAATATTGAATATCTTAAGTATTTACATTCCGCTTAAGTTTGTCATCGGGTCTCATTATCGGGCCTTAACAGGTGGAATGATCGACCATCCACAAAAAATCTCAATTTTCGCAACACCCTGTTAATCTACAAATGGTGTCCATAAAATAAATAAAAGCAATAAAATTGAGGGAACGCACAAAATGTGTGTTGTCAATTTCGTTGGGTATATTTACGAGTTTTACGACCCATTTCTTTGCAATTTGGGAATAAAAGACGACACTTCAGAGCAAAATACCAATGATCATGACTCACCAATAAATAGTAATGAAATGCTCTTTTGTGCCCAGAGGTTGTACGTTCCAATATTGGGGCTTTGCAAACTGTAAATAACGATAATAAAACAGTAATATCCTAACAATAAAGAGGAAAATCGGTATGTTACATAAATACTTATCTAAATCAGCAAACACTCTGCAATGGTATGCTCTCACATTCTGAAAGCAGCATTGATTATTCTGCTGGTAATTTTTTGATAATAGAGCAACTCAGTGATGAGATAATGTATATACTATGTCCATTCAAATTCCCACAACATCGTATCAAAATAAAGCAATACGCCACATTTTTTTTATTTACTATTTTTCGTAGGAAGTGTTTTTTAAATATTCGAAAAAGGGGTTGTCAATGAAATTATTATAAATAATATAATTTCGGTGTAATTATGTTATATTAAAAATGTCCAAAATTTCTAAAATAAATCATTCTTATTACTTTTTTTAACATTAGCTCCACACAGGAGGCCCTGAGGAAAATGATTTCCCTCAAGGCCTATGTCATGCTATGCTCATCTATGGTATGCTGTGTGGAGGGTATTTTTAAGGTAGGAAGTTCTGGGAAGGAAAAAGGAATGAGAGGTGTGTAGGAATCTGGGGATCAGTGTGTCCAGGAGTGACGAACGTATGAAACCATCTCTCCAACTGCGGTGCAAGGCGATGAGTCGAGAGAGTCCGGCTGGAAAGGTCAAAAGGCCTCCCTCAACCAGCCTCTCTCGATCCGGTCCTCCATGCAGCAGGTGGGCAGAAACATCCACCGCCTAGACCTGGACAAACCTCACCCCATGCACCCGGGCACCCCTGCTCAGTCAAGTCACCAAACGTAGTAAATTACTTGGGTTATCCAGTAAATTACTTTTACCAAGAAAATATAATTACATATTTGTAAACTTTGTGGCTCGCCATAATTAACAATAAAAAACATATAAATTTGTTTTAGACCACTTTTATTTTATAAACACTCTACCGGTAGAGTAGATTGATTAGAGTAGTCAACAATTGATTAAGGTTCAATTCTCAGCCGTAACAGTTTTTATTTTTTTACTTTCATTTTGAAAAACACACAGATACCTGAAAAGAAGGGTACAAACTTTTAGCTTTTCAAATTCTACAATTACAATATTCTGTGATTTTTACGGGTCTGCGCAAGATTAATAAAATTTATCTTTATGCACACTGAGTGACATTTTAAAAATTGAAACTGTTATTCATTTTGAAAAAAAATTTAATAACAAAACAATATCTCTTCCAATCCAGAAAAGCGATAGAGTACATACGAACAATGTATTTAACAAAAATATTATTAGTTTCTCGGTTTTCATCTTAGCAAGTCAAGATAAATCCAAGGATTTTTCACGCGTAACAACTAGTTGAACATAAATAAGCTACGCCCAAATAAATTAAAATTAAATGTGGTAAAAAAACATTACATGGTGACAAATAGCCTGCGATGTGAGAGCCTAACATTTTAAGGCAGAGTTATTTTTTGAAGTAGAAAAACCGTCTTTCTTGTAAAACATAAAATAAACTTTAATTTCCCCCTGCAGCGCTGTCTCAAGGAGCCGGGTTGTAGATCATATTGTTTTCGTAGTTTTACGGCCTTAAATCACGTTTTAGACAAAGTCTCTCATTCGCAATGAAATCCATCTCAGCCCATTAAACCAAAACCACCCGCTGTAGTACCAACTAAAAGTCACCCCCGCCCACCGAATCAAATTTACAGAAGAAAAAATACCCGGAGCGCAGGAACTATAGGAGGCATTTTTTGTGAGAATTTTCAGTTACCTACTACTAAACACTGAATATATAGTTTCTAGAGGAAGAATTCTTGCAGATACTCTAGTGATGTTTAAATTATTTTATCGAATGCTCATTGCTCATTCTTCAACAATCAGTGGTAGTGTTCGTTACACCATATCCGGCAGTGAGAGCAATTTTGTGATTTCAAGTGCTGCATTTTATTTTTTATAATATGTTTTTTTTATTCATTTATTTTATTTTTTATTAATTTTGTTTATTACAAGACAAATGCAGCAACTAATTCGCCAATAAATCGTGCTCTTCATTTGTTCAATAATATTGGTCTAAATTCTAACTGCCCAAATTTGAAAAGAGCATCATGTCAATAAAATAAATTATTCAATGCGCATACATACATATACACAAACGCATACTCATACACACACACACACACACACCTTACCCACCACATACATCACCCGGTAATTACATAAATATATACCATAAATAAGATACTATAATGAAACACATAATAGGTATCCACCATGTATGTAATATACTTATCAATTGTAATTTTTTTTCACCCATGTATCTAATGTACTGTTTTTTCTGTTTATAAATAAGTTATTATTATGTTGACCGGTCAGTGGTTGAGTGGGCATAGCGCTTGGGTCCCACCCGGGAGTCGCATGTTCGATTCCTCGGCTGGCTAAGTCCTCCATCACAACACGTTTCGGCTTTCTGTGGTGGTAGTAGGAGATTTTCAAACATTGTTGGGCTATTCGTAACCCCGGAATGTTTGTCTTTCTTTAAAAAAAAAAAAAAATATATATATTTATTTATTTTCCATTAGTTGGATTTCACGGACATCTGAAATTTTGGCGCGTTTCCATCATTTGTAGTTATTTTTCACTACTCCAATCCATAATTAGTACAAACAAATCGACGCAAGTTCCAAGAATACAAGAACACTTTGAAGAGACCGCCTCGCCTCTAGAAGCGATCGCATCCGAACACGAAGGAATGCTCTAGGACTCTAGGCAACTCGAGGCTACTGTTCGGACCTGCGGCGTTTACTTCAAACGATTCTTAGAGCATTTACTTTAAATTATGGCGAACACACTCGGAATACCGAAATAATAGTCTACCTATAACTGTTTACACCAAAATAAGTTGCAAGAGCAGACGTTGTCATTTTTTGTCAGACAAATAAAATAAAATGTAATAAAGCAATTCAATTTATTTAAATAGTGGGTTTGAATGTGTTAGCGTTTGTCCTAGTAAGCAGTGGGGAGAAGGGGTGGAGACATGCGCGTCTACGGGTTGATCTTTTCTTGGATCGAGAATAGAATGAGCATTTATTACCTTATGAAAAACAAAGAACTGTTAAAAACATATAATTTTAACCCTCAGCAAGTGAAAAATTACCTTACTTCTGACACACTTTACAAGCTCTATCCCTTCTATCGGTTTTACTTTTCAGTGTTATTAAAAGTCACCCCTCCCATCGAATCGAATCCATGAAGAAGAAAAAAAATTATCCGAGCAGCAGGAACTATGGGAGTTTTTTTTTGTGATTTTGCGGTAAAATAATCCGCTCCGGGCGGGAAATAAGATATTATGGAAAATGGAGAATGTAAAAACGCGGGAAAAAGATATTTGCGCGGGAATCCCCCATTCGGACATGGCGCCCCTGTGCGTGAGTTATGGCAACTTCGGGTGAGGATATTAAGCATTGTAATTTCGGCTAAATATGCTCGAGAATGGTAGAAGGAATTTTTATCGCCTTATGTGCGATTGAGCAACATATGCTGCGATTTGGTGTAGAGGCATAAAGAAAAATCGAAATTGAAAGCCCCTACAGAAACGAAGGTTTCAAAAAACGGTATTTCGTATATTCAAATGTCAAATAGGACTGTTTGGTGTCATTACGGAGGGAGTGAATTGTGGCGTTTTTGTAATATATTTTCTTGTAGGAAATATTGAGAATTTTCTGGTTGGATTTAGAGATGAACGATTTTGACGACAGATTTTTAAGACGAATGTGAGTTGTACAAGAAAAGGAAAATGATTTCTTGGAAGATGGGAGAAAATTTAACGAAATAATATGATACGCAAAATAATTGTAAAGCGTATAACGATAGTAGAAACAGTATTCATATTTTAAAAAGTTAGAATTTCATGATATCTTATACCCTGAACCTTTTAACAGCCATCGACACCTCAATAGTCCAAACTGCCCGAAGCCAGTGGGGAGATGGAACCTACCTGGTCTGCTAAAGAGAGTGAGGGAGAGAAATGAGAATTGGAAAAGGAAGGACAGGAACTAACTAGCTACACTATTACTCTAGTCACAAAATCTAATTAAAAATCTCAATAAGTAAAATTAATAAGAAAAGCTCGCCGTATAAGTTTATTAAACTTGATGGAATAAATGTTGAAGCGTATACACATCGATACTATTTTTAATAATCGAAAAGTGTCATTGAAATACGAAACAGAAAAAGATAAGGAAAATAAAAAAGTCACGGTCGCAAAATGTGACTTTCTTATTTCAACTTAAAAATGATTAACTCCCCTAATTAATAAAATGTTTTAAATTTTACACAGCTGATAAATAATCTTTAACGTGATTTTATTAGTTAAGTAAACTGTGAAACGCGTTTAGTAAGGTATTAAGAATTTAAAAATATAACTACTAGATCATATTACATTGATGTGTATAAAAGCTTCAAAACTTATTATTATAAATTTAATAATAACACACTTATTTTGTGTAAAACTACGAGTTTTAATTATTTTATTTACCGACCGCTTGTGAAATTAAATTAATAATATTAATTTGTACCCTGATGATGCTTGAGCAAAGCGAAACCGGTCGGTAAATAAATTAATTAAAATTCGTGGTTTAACGCAAAATAAGTGTTTTATTTTTAAATAAATGAAAAGAAAATACTTGGTTTTAATTCTATTGATATATTTAAGTTTATTGATATATGATATATTTTCACTGTCTACCGGTTTCGGTACCTCCGTACCATCATCAGGATTGTTATAAAAATAATTAAATATATTTTTTACAGTCCTTACGATGGCACGGTGGTATTGATACCGATAGACAGTGAATATTTAAAACAATGTATGTTCTTTTCATTTATTTAAAATGCCAAGTCACAATGTGTTTACTTCTATTGAAAAATCTTTTATTTTTATTAAATATGTCAAACCACAAAGTATTGCTTTCTACAATAAAATGATTAAATAACATTTATTTGCGTTCGATAGGATTTGAACAAAAGCTCTCTTGAAGAATTCACCAAAATGAAATAAAAAAAATGAATATCAAAGTATTTATTTACTAAACAACTAAACACCGTGTTGAAAACAGATATGTTGGCTAACTTAATCAGAGATGTATCTATTTAAGATGTCTCCTGAACAGTTCCCTTTGAAAGTTTGCAT
Source organism: Limnephilus lunatus (assembly GCA_917563855.2). Classification (NCBI taxonomy): domain Eukaryota; kingdom Metazoa; phylum Arthropoda; class Insecta; order Trichoptera; family Limnephilidae; genus Limnephilus; species Limnephilus lunatus. The sequence goes on along the minus strand of OU830602.1, from coordinate 8,464,006 downwards.
AGAAATCCGTTTGATTTCAATTTGAATGACCGGCATTCAACACAAGGAGATGCTCATACATGCATTGAATACCGTTCCAAGTCGTTCAGTCAACTTTTCAGGGCGGCTCATATACTAAACTGTTCGTCCAGTGTTGTAGTTGAAAGTTGTAAGTGGACTGGACTCCATTCGGACATTTCCTGCGAGGAAAGGGGTCTTTATACACCTCACTCTCTTCTCTCTCTCCTCATTCTCCTCGTTCTACTTTTTCTCCTCTTTCTACTCCACGAACTACAGCAGTGACACTTACGCTGGAATACGTTAGGAACGGAATAGTTTAAATAAACCGAAGTTTTTGAGCAGGGTTGGAAAAAAAACTATTTCAATATTGTAAGTAGAGCTTCTATTTTTGTGGCAGGTTTTGCTACACAATAAAAACAGAATTTTAAAACCTAAATATGGTAACAAAAAATAAAGTTTTTTCGCATATTTCGAATTCCAGAGAAAGATAGATAAATATACCCAAGTACTGTAAATGCACCAATAAACGCGTAATAATAAATAAATAAAATATATACCTACGTGACATACCGCTCTGGAGCCAATTGGGTTATGTTGTGAGGCTGATGGTAGTGGAAAGGGGGAGGAGATGGGGAAAAGGAAGTTGAAGAAGCACCTGGTTATTCAGATTTAGTCACCAAAGCTGACTAAAGCCATTTCAAGCAACATTTCAATTTTGAATGATAGTCTTATACCAAGGCGATACTGCGAGCATCTGAAACGAGCCGCAAATTTAACTTACATCATTTTTAAATGATTAAATTGTGAAATAACGCAAATCAATCAAATGAGAATTATTGCGCACTCCTGGATTTGAACCCGCGATCTCCGGATCGCTAGGCGAGAGCCTTACCTCTCGACCACGGAGGCCGTCATATCAATACTTAAACCACCATATTTATTTATTGGCTACTGATTTCAGACGAATATTTCCGGGGTTAAGCTGAAATATTACCTTACAAAATGCTTTTCCCGAAACCGGTCGGCATTATGGTTAGAAAAAAGCATTTATTTAATTAATCTGAAATATTGACAATCCACATGTCCCTGCTTTTTGTAGACCTGTTTTTTTTATTATTTATTATTATTCGACAGATTGTTCATACACTTACAGTCCAAGATTTCTTATTTTGACTTATTTTTATTAATATTTTGGAAGACAAGTAAGCCAACAAGTTTAACGTTACAAAGAACAATTAAATATATCGACTATTCCAAAAATTTCATTTAATATCATCATACCTTTGTCGTGCTATACCGTGCTAGAACATCTATTCTGCCGCGTAGTACCTATCACTTGTCATTGTTATTTTTTATTATTATTGTATTACAGTTATTAATATTAAAGTCAGAAAGAAAAGATTTTAAGATACGAGTATTAAATACACAATGCAATAAATATCGTAACTTAGGTTTTTGCGTGATTTGATCATTTCATGAAAAAATTGGGTATAAAGCTATTTCAGGGGGTCACCTTCATTCGGAAATTCAAGAAATTTTCGCTGGAAGCTTTTTAAAAACAACCCTCAAAAGAATATTTTTCAAATTGCCCCATAAGGTTGTAGAGCACAAAACATCTGAAAAAAAATATGACACGAATTTCAGGACGTGTTTCCTCGACAAAAGAATACAATCCAGAGCCTGCAGGGGCGGTGGGGGGACGGGGGGGGGGGGACCCTCGAAATGATATGTCCACAAGTAATATTGTAAGCCTTTATGAAATTCTAGACATGATCACGTGATGGCTCCAACATAACCTACAATGAGAGGCGTTGGTCGCCAACCCATAGCGAGGTAATGATGGTAATTTTATAAAGTTTGTGAAATGATGGCTTGACATTTTCTGTATAAAGCAATCACCATTGTACCCATAATAAGTATTAATAGTGCTTAAGATTAAGAGAAGTGGTGTTTAACAAAAGGTTTTATTTCTGCTCTAACATAGTTTCGTAGAAGATCAGAATGATTACAAAAAACACATTTGAGCAATATAGCTCTAAAAATGCTCCAACGGTGGGCTGTAGCATTTTGGAAATCATACAGATTATTGAGTGAAAATTTTATGTAAACGTAACTTTTTATCTTGGCTGTATCATTTCGACAATGACTAAATAAAATACCATAAGAGAAGACTTGTCATACCTAAAAAAACATTCTGAACAAATGGTTATTTATCAGTTATCACATAAACTGAAAAATGACCGTGACAAAATGTACGGTATGTGTTCGGATTGGTATGCAAAGTCCTTCTGTTTTATATTTTGTTCAATCATTGTATTTTGATCATTAGCTAAGAACCCCATTCCATTTAATGGATAAGAATAAGGCAAGACACCAATTTCATTTTTAATCAGCAGGAGCCGGGGGTTAAGTTAGGTAAATTATAAAACAAGATATTGAGATACATTTTTCAATCATTCATACATATTCAAATTTAAATAATATTAATACATATCTTAAACAAAGTCGCGTTAGTTACATCATTTATAACTAGAGAGCGGCAAGACCGATTTTTATGATCTTTGATATGTTGGATTTCTCACCGCCTGAATAGCAGAATAGCTATTAAAACATCGCAAAAATTCAAGAAAAAAAAATAAGGAAAATTCTTTTACTCATACGATTATAATAAATCTCGTAAAAGCATTGGAAAGGACATGCAGGGAGAAACAATTGATTTCTTTGAATATTGCATTGCAACGCATGCCTGGAACCAGCTAGTTTATTATAAATTAGTTTATACTAGACACTTCAGAGACTTACTAACAGATTTTTGCTGCATCTGACAGTATTTATAACCTAGCGAATGTACGGCTGAAATTAAAAAAAATTGATATCATAAAATCTAAGAATATCTGGTCTTCACTAATTCGTAGATTTAAAAGGTATTGTAGGAGCGACGTTTCAAGATAAAATCTAATATCTATGTAAATAATGATTAAAATCATAAAGTATATATTTTTTATTTTTGTATATAGCGTAACTTGTCCCAAAGCCAAAATACGACTGTAAATAATCACACAAAATATAAATCCGTACACAACGCCATCTTTGATACCGTCAAAAACAAAACACGGACAGCTGCGCATCGATAATTGCTTCATTGTGTAATTTTTAACTCAATAAAAAAACTTAATTGAATTCAACTAATAAGTTAATACAACAGTTATTGAATCTGAGGCGGTACGAAGTTTTCCGGGCCAGCTAGTTATAAATAAAATACAAAAAACCTGACAGCACTTATGCACGAATATGTTTTACGTCATATGTTATATATATATGACGGGATCGGATCAAGAAACCTCTTAACACAAAATAAAAAACGTCTATCATTACCCGGGCTTCAGCCGTAAACGTTGCAGATCTCTGCACATAACCTAACCTACGAGGCACGATACCGCCTATGGCGCCCCACGCCGCGCGCTACGTGACGCCGGGCGTCGGCGTCGGGCTGTAATAGACGTCACAGGACGTATGAAGCGTAAAGCGGGACGTCACTGGACGTACGGGTATTTACCGCGGAGGGGGACGTACTGAAAGTGGGGATGTGTGCTTTACGTGCTTTGAAAACGGGACAAATTTTGGTTTATTACTGAATCGGAAACATCTCCACCATTTATAGTGTTATAAATATTTCAATCAATCAGTTAAGTTACTTATACTGTACCTAGTGTTTTAAAAATTATATTGGCAAATATTATTAAGTAAACTAACCGAATAAAAACTAATATAGAATTGATGTCGGGATTAGTAGGGTCAAGTAGTAGAGCAAAAATTCAAGACTTGCTGTTTCTTCGCTCAAAATTATATGTTCATTTGGGTTGGAGTTCTCAATAATTTTAAGTGGATGCACTTAATAAGTACAAAAGCCATATGATGTGATTTATATCCAAGTTGGTTAATTCCTAATTGTTAATAATTTTGCAATTTACGTATTTCTAAGATGCACTACTAAAATGAATCTAAATGAACACTGAAGTGAATAAATAAATTGTATTTACAAAATTTAAAAAAAAATCTAATTCTATGAATTAAACAATGAAATCAGCAATCGTGGCCGTTGAACAGCAGTAAAACGAAGAAAAGTTTTTCAGTCATAAAATAACATTGTAATTAAAGAAAAATATATTTCACTCTAAAATAAACTCTTCTTTTTTGGTGACCTCTCCTATCAAAATTTTTACTATTTACTAAAGGGCAATCAGTTTGCAAGCTGCAGCCATACAAAAATACCAACTAAAAACTATTTGTGCTGCAAACTCGCTAAAATAGCAAGAAAAATGTCACCGAACGCCATTGGTTGATGAACTTCTCATCCTGAATACATTACCACGCACGATTATTACCCACTTCCGTTTGGTTTTAGATCCGCTTCCGCTTCATTCCAACCCCCAGCCTTAACCCCTCGTGAAGGCTGTGTCTGTAATCACAAGGGAAGCTGCCAGGAGAGAAGGACTAAGAGGGAGTGAGGGAGAAGCCTATTATTAATCTTGCGACCAGGATCATTATTACAGTCGTATTCTGGCTTTGTTACTTTCAAAGGGAGATGTGTTATTGTTAAATTGTATAAAGTTATGTCAAAAAGTGGAAAGCCGAAACCACTTATTGTTTAAAAACTTTTGGCTTTTTGTAAAGTTTTAAAAGCTTTATTTTATTGTTATGAGAACCAATCATCATTGTTCTCAACTTCATGTAGGAATAATAACTTTTCTGAAAACAAAATTTTCACGATTTAATAATAACAATAAAAATATTTGGATGACTTGTATCGCGCCGTCTTTGTGAAAGATCGCCTCAAAGGCGCTGTACAAATTTATAATACGTTTATACAATCTTATTTCTAACTATAAACTAGACAAATCACAACAACAACTTATGGCTAAAAATTGCATCCACCGGTTCATCGATCACCGACACGAAACTGTATGTGCAATGATTTGACCAATGAACGCGATGCTGCTGTAATAATGCACTGTACCGGCAGAAAAAATATTTAAAGACCAATATATATATATACCTGGAGGGTCACTAGAGATTAACACTGTTATTGTTTATTTAGAGAAATTAAGACACAGTTCGCACGCTGAGGAAATGATAGAGAACTATAACGATATTTATAAGTCAGCATAAAAAAGAGCCTTGAGCCAGGAAAGAAAGCAAAAATTCCATAAAGAGTGAAATTAATAAAAATACTTCTCTCAAACCCATGCCACTTTCCCACTGGCATAGTTAGAGAGATTGACATGTCAAACAATATTCTGACATTGAATTTCAGATATCTCAAACGCTAGGCGTCGAAATATTGCCTTCATTGTAATTAAGAATCAAAAATGTTTCAGACAAGTACATTTTCTGACGTAGACGTCCAAAATCACAACGATCTCGATTCATTTCCCATTCCCCAGACAGTAGCGGGTTCTCAAGAAAAGTCCCAAGGCAAGCCAAACATTTTTCATTTCAACTGCCCGTCCGATACTAACCGGCCTTTATGGAAATATCGGCGGGACCTGGGATGGCCGTTTTGAATGTCGGAAAATGTTCAATACTGTACGTGGAGACATTACCAAATGCTTTTACAACACTGCGGAAATGGCGAAAGGGTGATCTCGAAGGAGTGTATGGGCAGAAAGACGCTAGACCACAGGTAAATCAAACTGAGTTAGGAGCGCTTTTGAAAGATTTGAAAAAATCTTACCATCAAAATATTTTATTATGAACACGCAGAAAGGTGATTTATTTTTGGGGTAGTAAAGAAGTCGATATAATCTGTAAGAATAGAATAATTCAATAAGTATGTACCTACAACCAAAACAAAAAACAAAGGACAATAAAGTTTGGGTCAAGTAAAAACAAGAGATTCGAGAAATTTTGTGTTCTTCGAAAAGTTCTGGGGTGTATCGGAATATATGACCGGTCGAAGTGGTTGAGTGGGCATAGCGCTTGGGTCCCACCCGGGCGTCGCATGTTCGATTCCTCGGCTGGCTAAGTCCTCTATCACAACACAAGCAACAATTTCGGCTTTCTGTGGTGGTAGTAGGAGATTTTCAAACATTGTTGGGTTATTCGTATCCCGGGAATGTTTGTCTTTCTTTTTTTCAAAAAATAATAAAATATATATCTGGTATCTTTCCACAATAATGGATATTGTATATAGTCGACTAATTCGCACGTGAGGTTTGGATAAGATCAAGTTGGTTCTTTTGGAAGGAATATGGAAAGTTTCGAAACGTACTGTATCATATATGCATTTGTTTATCAACATCTTAAAAGTTAATTAAATAATAGTTGAATGTGATTTTGTTGAATTTCGTTTTTAACATGATCAACCGCAGAGTCTGCCAGGAGTTAGTGTAATTATAACATTCCCGATTCGGGGAATGTTGCTTAATGGAAGTGCACAGAGCGAGGAGATTGGGAAAATGAAATTACGAAGATAATTATTGAATTATTCGGATTTGGTAACAAAACACGACTCAAAATATTATTACAGTGAATACAGCACAAGGTCTCAAAATAGAAGATATCATATTGTAGTCTATTGATTTTTCGTTTCCTTAAGAACTCAACTGTTTTCGCTTATCCAAAAGTAAAGATATTATAATAAAGATAAAAGTAAAAAAAGTTAAATGTTAGGAAACTTTATTTCATTGAAGTAAGAGTAAATAACAAATTATAATAATGGAAAAGAAATCATGACCAAATATTAACAAGTTAAGTGTATACTGGAAAAAAATAGAGACATTCAATTCAACGCGTTTGAGACTAACAGGTTGTCAGCGATGAATATTGAGGGTCTCTGATTTGATCTCGGAGAAGGATGATATAGAAGAAATTTCTGTTTTCAGGTTAGAACAAGAGGCTGGAACATCAGAGCCTTGGACAAAACGAATACGATCTAGAAACACAGGATCACTCGGAGGAACTTGGGAAATTACAGGACTAAAATAGAATACATTAAATATGGAAAGATATACGTTTAATTTGTATCAGTCGGACACGTTAAAATACTACACATATTATAGAGTTTCCATATTATATACTACAACTAGGTAACTCTGAAATCAGCTTTGTTGGGAAATTGAATTACAACATGGTAATCAATCAGATACATCGGTTGTTGTATATTTATAATGACAAGTATTTTTAAATCATAGAATGATGTATTGGGAACCGTAATACTTAGATTTTGGAAATTAAGAAAATAGCTGATAATTTTTTTTTATATATTCATTTACAAAATGGAATGACTTACCTAGTTGTTACATACAAAAATGCAACAAAAACCATTTAAGTAATTCAACAAATTTTAGTGCTTCAACCAGTTAAATCTAGTTGCCTAATTGAAACATGAAAAAACACTCGTGGTAACTAGAGATATCTAATTATTATAGAATTAAACGATACCGTTTTTTGGAGATACTCACAAAAATACCTATTCGAACCACGTAATGATTCCAATGCATTACGACTTTTTTTTTGTAGCATTCATAGACGAGGAAATATAGTGATGCTTTTAGGTGTAACACAATAATAATGATTTGTAATAAGTTAACTAGTCCTCCGAATAATACATGGATTTATCGGTATTGTTCACGCTTTATATATATAATTTAGTAATAAAATAAAATACTGTTTTGTTTAAAACCACGAGTTTTATTAATTTTTTGAACCGACCGGTTTCGCTTTACTCAAGCATCATCAGGGTACAAATTAATACTAAACAATAAGTCATAATGTGTGCTTATATAAAACAAAATATAGAGAGAGACAAAATTTAGAGAGAGACAAAATATAGAGGGAGACAACATGATACAAATATAACAAACACATCGACGGCTATAAAATACATTAACCTAAGTTCGCAAGTAATGGAAAAAACCGAAAGATAATTATGTGACTAATGGGTTACAGTAATAAATAATTTAGTAACTAAAGCTTTAAAATTTAGCTTTCTATCGTTTATATTTAGTTTATCGTCATAAACTTCGAGAAAATCACCTTTTTTGATGCCTTCTTTAGCACATATTTTTGAAAAACAACTGTGAAAGTTAGTTTTGAATCAATATCGTACCTAGGTATTTGAATTAATTAAATCTCTGGAGTAACTAAAGTATTTTTTTTTATTGTTATACCAAATACATAAAAAAAGTAAATTTCTCGTTTTGGCTTCCTTTTGTAAAACTTCCATGAAACTGATGCTCGTGTAGATACTGCGGAGAAATATCGGTTTTGCGTTTGTCGCCATAAATTTGACACGAAAACGAGTTTCATTTCTTTCGGTAAATTGAAATCAGGACGTGGGGCCGTTCCTTCACTCCGGGAGAAAGGATCTCCTGAAATATTAATATTGCGAGTGAATTGATTGTCAAAGTAATGGAGATGTCTTTTTTATGCGAAGGTAAAGGATGATGAGATCCGTTATTTTTTGCGATTTGCGATTTTTTCGACATAGAAAACGTTTAATGTACTCGTATGCTATTCAATTTAACATAGATTTTATCCCATTGACGTTTCGTATTATGACTGACAGAAAACTTTAAATCCCTCTTGAGCCTTCAATCCCTCAATCCCGTCTTGCCATGAAAAATTACACAAAATAAAAGTTCAATTCTATTAACCCTGGAGTGGTCGCGTGGATTACATATGTAATTCACTCATGCAAAATTATAGATTCCTCAAAAACGGGTGGCGTGAATCATTTTATCTTCCGTGTACTTTAAGTAGGATAACACACGAACGCGTTCAGCTCAGCGCTGGTGTAGGGCACGCATTGATTGTGTTACAGGAGCTCCGCAAAGTAGATGGTCTACATCTGTAATCCGCGCGACCAATTACGTAAAACTTTTTGCACACACAAAAAGTGTATGCAAAATGCAAAAACATAATTTTTCCTAATCATTCTATAATTTTATGTTTATCCTGCTCAGAAATCAGCAATTAAATTAGTATATGTTATTTTTTAAATTTAATTTTTTTTGTTGTATCAAATAAAAGTGAAAGACATAATTTTTGGTTTAAAAAGTGGTCATTTATGTTTTGGTTAATTGTGAAAAATATAGAAGATATGTTTAATATATGTTGCTTATTTCTAATAAACAATGCTTAGATTATAAGATAAAAACATAAATACACAATAATTCTAAATGATTCCATTTATTTTTTTCGTGGTTTAAAAATGGCCTACATACGTGATCCACGCGACCACTAGCGTTACTTTTAAGAGCGCAGGGTTAACTAACTTCTTGTGACAGTTTTTGCAAAAGCATATTTTTGCCGTTTTTAATTTTGGTAGTAGGAGGATTTAAAACACTGTCCGGACTTAAGTGCCAGTTGTTTCACATAAATTCAAATGTAACATTGTTATCAAATGGCCATTCTCAGCGCCAAAGATGACGCTGAGAATGAATATTTCAATAAATAAGAATTTATTGAAATGTTCCGTACGCCAATTCGAGGTGCGTTTTAGCTTTCTATCAAATTGTAATCAGCTATCAAACCTAACAACATGAGAGTAGTTGTCATCTTCTGCAAATCACAATTTGTTCAAAAGCTGAAACGGACTTTTAGAAGGGACCTTTGAACCGTCATAATTAAAACTCTTGGATTTGTTTTGAGAACTGCAAAAGACTTCAACAATTTAGGCACATTTATCATTTTATATAAAACCCTTGTCAGATGCCAACTAGAATATAACTCTACCTTATGGTCTCCATTTTACAATATTCATTCAGACAGCATTGAAAAGATTTATAAACTATAAATTGCATTTGCAATTGCACAAAATATTGATCTTATAATCACATACTGGATAAAAAGTACCTATTAAAACTTCCAGAAAGAAGAATTAACACAGATTTAATATTATTACCTAAAAAACTGCATTACAAAATTGACTATCCTCAATTGCTTCAATTAATCAACATCCATATTCCCAAAAGATCTTGCCGACATTTACTACCCTTTTATTTTAACGACACCAGAACACTCTCTTACTAAAATTCCCCAATTCCGAGACTTCATAATCTCGAAAATAAATATTATGATCTAAGATATATATTTCACTTTAAGAATAACCAGTATAAACATTGTTTATTCCAATTCTTTTATACATCTAGACATAAATAGTCGTGTATAATTTGTGCAATTTTTGTTTATTTACAATATCTTTTTATGAGAAACTTCTTTTCATTTTTACCAATATGTTTTATTTTATATTATGTATTTGCTTTTGTTGCTACATTTATTTCATTATATTATATTTTCTTTATTGTTTTAGTTTAAATTATTTAAAATAACTGTTAATACTTAACTTATAAACAAAGAATGTAAAAGCCCATTAGGGCGTATAAATAATTAAATAATAAATAAATAATAATGGCGCTGAATGGTCATTTGATGACAATGTTACAGTTGAATTTCTGTGAAACAATCCGTTGTAAGTATGTAATGGAATATGAAGAAGTTTAATGGGAAGGCTTATGGACATTAAATAACAATTAACTGGAAACTTGTTACAAAGGCGACCAATATAATATTTAATTGACTGTCATTAAGCAATGGACCGTTCAGTGGCTGAGTTGGCATTGCGTTTAAGAGTTACCCAGGCGTCGCGTGTTCGATTCCTCGATTGGCTAAGTCCTCAATCATGACACAAGAAACATTTTCAGCTTCCTGTGGTGGTAGTAGGAGATTTTAAAAATGATGTCAGGTTATTCGTAACTTGGGAGTGTTAGTCTTATTAAAAAAAAAATTAACGTTTCAATAGTACAGTCTAAATTCCAAACGAAATAACAAATAATCATTTCAAACGAAATAAAAACTTTTTTCATCTGGTTCGTACCGCAGATATACATAAAACGACTTATGCGAGATATTTTTTTTAAAAGCGAAAACTTCTCTAAAACCGTTGTGATTGTAAACTCGATGAAACGGAAATGAGTGACACTAAAAAGAGGATTAGCCTATAGGATTTAGCCTGCGAGAGAATGAGATAGCAATAAAATATTTATTTATTTCACGGGTACTCGGTTCCAACATAATACGATAAATCCACGGTCCCACGCAGATCTCCTTTGGTCTATTGGTATAAATCGCCTGACGAACTTCAGCCGCAAGACATTCAGCGAACCAAGGATCGGATCCTACGAAATCCAAAAAAGAAAAAAAAATATATTTTTGAAAAAAACAGTATCCAATCTTCAAACCACTCCAAAATGAATAGGCAAAAGAAAACAACACCTAGCGACTCCGAAGAAGAAAACAAAAATACTGATAAGATGACAAAATGTATGAAAAAAGGCGCACTGGAATTCAACGACAAAAATATAGAAAAAATCATCATTTACTTGATAAAAAAGGGCTTTGTAGTCTTCCCACTCTTGTCTACTTTAGTTTTCTGAAGATTTCAGTTGTACCGCGTGTAAATTGGACATTGATTATTTTTTTTTGTTATAAAAGCATATTCAATCAATTTCATTTGAATGATGCATTCAAATATAAACCCTTCTTTCCGGAAGTCGGAAGTGAGATTATTCCGCGACGGTCACTTAGAGTGGAAGTGCTCTTCCGGCAGATTTCCCCCGAAGCCTCAGGATATAGCCTTCCTTCCTATGTCTCCTTCCCACCCCCAATTCAATAAGAATACAGTCTCAAGACTGGAGACTGTTGCTGGTTTCAAGCAAATAAAGTTCCAATACGAAGTTAACCGTGCTTTTATTCGGATATTGCCGTTACTAGTATTCGTGGTATGGCCTTATCGACGGACGAGATGGTAGAGCATGTGTTGGATATGGCTGGAACGTGAGTTAAATTGTAATAAATCTACATTACGACATTCTTATTGAACAAAAATATGCATATATTATTTTTAACTTGGATGACATGCAATTCTCCACGAATTATGCCGTACTTGTTGTGGTCTAAGCTTTAAAATGGTATTCCAGTAATTTTGTTGAACTACAATAAGTTTTTAAATGATATTATGAATATGCTTAAGTTGTAGGAAAGAATAATGTTTATCACTGACTTGATATTGCTGTAAAATTCTACATAAAAGTCAGTGGCGGCTGGTGCTAAAAAATATCGGTGGTGCGCTAAAAATCTTTTACATATACTTACTCTAATTAAAATAGATTTAATTGTGAAAAAAATCCTACCTATTTGTAGATTAGGTCGATTCTCCGTTGTCTCTGAGTGGCAAAGACATCGGTGACCCTGGAGTTGAAGTCCGGTATTGATTGAATGAGGCGTTTTTCAATGCTTAGCACTGACAATGCGTTGAGTCTTTCTTGACTAATTGTATTTCTAAGGAAAGATTTAATTCTTTTTAAAGTCGAAAAACACCGTTCACTCTCCACCGAAGTCATAGGGATTGTACATACGATTTTTAACAACTTAACACACTCTGAAAAAGCTTCCGATAATCCATTATTATAAAAGAGTTGTAAAATAGATATTGACCCATCAGCATTTGCAAAGTCGTCGCGATTGTAAACTGTCAATAGTTCATTTCTTAATTTAAACTTATCCAGAAAATTGTATGTATTTATAGTGGCACGAAAATCGAGTTCAGGAAATTTTTTTCTATATTCGGGAAACTTATCACAATAGAGTAACTTAGCTGCTGATAGGTGATCTGTGAACTGAAATCTTGATTGTACTTGAGATAATATAATATCACACACTTCTTTACAAATTACCGATTTAGTGGTCTTAATTCGTTTGGTGGGTGGCTCGGATACATTGTCTGTAGAATTTCGAACCACTTGAATCTGATTTTCAAAAGCGCGCACATTGTTATTTGTTACAACGGGATCAATGAATCTCTTTTGCAATTGTTGGAATAAAATGTCACAGTGGGGCATGATTTTATTGAAAAATTCCAACCAGTAAATGAAAGTTTCATCCTTGAGATAATTTAGAATCATACCAGCTTGATTTATAGTGTTTGGATCATTTTCAATTTCCAATATCTTTTCCATGCTATCGATTAGAGAAGCGGAATATGCGTGCACGGTTTGTACGGTCCTTATATTGAAATTCCACCTTGTTGGTGGAGCGACGGGGATTTTCCTTTTAACAATATCTGTTAGAATATCTGTACGTTTAGCAGACCGGGAAAAAAATTTTGGAATTGATTGCAAATTAGCGAAAAATCTTTGAATTTCTTTGTTTTCCGTTACACTTCTCTGCACTATTAGATTGAACTGATGAGCATAACAGTGTACAAAATATGCGTATGGGTATAAGTTTTGGATTTTAGCCCGTACCCCTCCGATTTTTCCACTCATTACGCTGGCTCCATCATAGCACTGTGCGACAAGCTTAGATTTGGGAATCTGAAGCAACTCTAGTTCTTGCAAAATTGTGTCGGAGATTCCAACGGCACAGTGTGACTTTGGCTTTAGATATTTCCAAAACCTTTCAAAAATTTCGCCATTCCGTTCGTAGCGAATTATGAGCACCATTTGCATTATTGTGGAAACATCTGTCGTTTCATCCGCCTGTATCGCTAAAAAGTCACTTTCCGAAACTTGCTGCTTAACTTCAGCATAATAAACGGTCAAGATAGCATCCAATATATCATTTTGAATGGTTTTTGAGGTGCCTTTGAAAACAGTAGCAGATTCAAGGTGCTGTTTCATAGCCATGTCTAGTTCCACGACGAAATTGATCAACCCACGAAATATTCCTGGATTTGCAGCTTCCTTTGTCTCATCGTGCCCACGCAAGGCCAATTCAAATGCCCCACAGAATTTAATGCAGTCAATTAATTTCGATAAAATATAACGATTTTTTTCTACAAGTTCATTGTGTTGTTTTATATGAGTTCTATAGCCAGAATCTAATTGGTTTCTAATATCAACTGTTCCTAAGACCGCTAAGCTTATAACATTCCTCAGGTGAATTTGGGAAATACTGTGTTTTTTTACCTTGTCCGACAAGTGTGATAAATCGGTCACTCCCTGCTCAATCCAAACTGAATCCCCACCAAAAACCAAGCACGGAAAACAAAACAAACTGTGCAATTTGTCACATCCGCACAACCAATTTGCTTTATTATATAACTCCTTCTTAAAACTTCGATAAAACGTTTTTGTTTTTGACTTGCACTCTTGTTTAATATTTAAAATTGGCCGTGGTGGTCCACTATTTTTAATTTGTAACCGTTTTTCAAAGTTCAGCACATTGTTTTTTATAAAATCAACATTAATAATGGAACTCATTTTTTACTCTTCCCGACTCTTCCAAAAAACAAATAACAATGGCGTATTGACCTGCGAACTGTCACAACGCGTCTCATTGTTTATGTTGGAATGCTAAATGCTATAGAGATAAGAGATGGTCGATGCTGAGCGGAACATTGACTGAAAAAGAGTAGATCTTAATTTAAACACACAATATCAATAATAAAATGACACTAAAGAGTCCCCAATTAAGATGCTACTGAACAAACTGATCCTTTCGACATGGTGGAAATTTTAAGATCGGCACCGGCGGTCTATTTAAATTTGCAAAGGATTATACCTACCTACGATTATGGCGCATGGAGATTTGTGTAAGGATTCTCTTAGATTCTGTGATCGCTTTGGCAATTGCACCTCTGCCCTGAATATAGGAACAAAACGTTCTGCTTTTGTTATCTGTTACGCGAGCGAGTATACATAGACACCCATATTATGTATGTATTATAACCGAAGTGTGTATTGTGATTTGTGATGAGGCATGTCGGAAATATAGTATGTTATTCGGTGTTCGGGAATTTTTAGTTTGGCAGAAATTTTGGGAGTGCGTTGCACCGCCGCACCTTAGGGCTGGCCGCCACTGCATAAAAGAGGCATTTGATAGTTCAGAATTATTGTTTGCATTAATAAATTTTCAGACCAAATTTTGGAGGTGGGTATGGATACCGGCGCCCCGGAAAACAATTTATTGGATAACCAACACCACTACCATACGTGACCTGGTCATGGGGTAAGATTTACATAGGTCTTGGTAACGAATGCGTTTGCCCACCTACTGCTTGGGAGAGACTGGTTAGGGGAGACCTAACTTAAACCTATCCAGCCAGACTTCGACACATCGCCTTCCACCGCAGTGGGATGGATAGATTCAAACGTCCATCACTACTGGATACATTGGCCCCCAGATTCCAACCCACCCCTCATACCTTTTTCCTTCCCGTTCTCCTTCCTTCACTTACAAAAACCCTCCACACGGCATTCCCAAAGATGACATAGAACATGAGGCATTTTTTTCCTCAGAGCATCCTTTGGAAAGCTATTTAAAAAACGAAGTCAGAATTTATTTCCATTTTGCATTTTAAAATTATCAATAAAAAAATTAAGTTATTTGGATTTACTGTATATAAATATATTTTTTCATTGTTGCAATATTGTAATATTTAAATATCGTAGCATTTATTTTCGATTTGTTATCTGCACAACTTTGCACATATGTCTTTATCAACTATTTCTTACTGTTTTACAAGTTCATTAGAGCTGTATTTTTCAAGTTGTTGCTATACACTATGTTATATTATGTAAAATCGGAAAGGCGTTTTAATATTATAAATAAATACTAAAATTTGTTATTGACGCAGTTCAGTTATGTATGTATACTCATATACTGTATAATCTCTAGTATATATTCCTTTGCAAAAGTTCGTAAAAATACGATAATAAATAATAACATTAAAGAAATAGTTGATCAAAAGTTTTACTTAGTACCATACTTACTACTAGGCTTTATCTGGAAAAAGTTCCCCCTTCCATTACTGTCTAATCTAACACCATTCCTTGACTCAATTTTATTTCAAATTTTCAAGTTATTAAAGTTATGCTTTCGTGAACAATATACAAATATAATCCGCATTCCCTTTATCCATTAATTGTAAATATAGCGTTCAAAATACATTACCTAAATCTAACTAAATAATATAAAATTCTAGATAATATTAGCCACACTTTATAAACAAAACATGTTTAAATTGGCTTAATATTCGGATTTGAATAAAGCCCATTAAAATCTCGATCACGATTTATTTTAAAGGGAATAAAATACTTTCAAGCAAAATGATATTTCATTTAAAATAGTTTGATACATTTAGTTGTTTAATAATAATGGGTTTACATTTCTGATTGAGAACTTCTTCCCAGAAAACTGAGAGGGACGAATTGTTTTGGAAATATTAATTAGAATAGATCCATTACAAGGCTTCTCCGGACCAAAGGGTCTCGAGATAAAATCAAAATATTATCTTACTATGTTGTACTGTACGTAATTCAATTTCGAGATCGGTGGGTCGTTTCCAATGGTCCTAAATTCATTTGGATAGACCGAAAGAGGGTTGCTTCAACAAGGGTTGAAATGTAAGCCAGAGTCGATTACCGGATATTGCCGTTGATTAAGGCAGGCTTCACAGGGAAAGCGAAATATCAAATAGTGACCCGATATTGAACCGGTAGTCAAATCATAAGATAGATTTCAAATGCGTGTCGGAGTACCTACTGATTTGAGAGTTATTATTAACTAATGCTTATAATATGAAATCGAGGCGAGGGTTATACAGATAAGATTATTTTACATATCAGTAAAGTGCTTTGAAGCTTTGGGAAAATAATATCTAAACATAAAAGTAACACATTCATGCATCCACCAATTTAGGAGCCGGGATTGTTACTGCCGCCCTGGGAACCATTTTTTGATAACCAACACTTCCGCCATAGGTCATCCCAAGTGGTTCGCTACCGTTTGTTGACTTAGCAGGGGTGCCCGGGTTTAAGAGGTGAGGTTTGTTTTAAAAATAAATTCTATTTTTGCCGCTAATCTTCTTATAAATGTAATATCAACAGTAAAGACGGGTAGCAAATGTAAAAACATGCAATGTCTAGTGATTTAAATATAGTGTCCTCTGCGTGCAATGTCGTATCTTTTACAAGCATAAACTTTCTTATAAAATGGTAAGTATGTTTCTGTATCTGTTTTGTAAATGATAAAATTAGGGAAAAGCCTAAAAAATCAAAATAAATTGTTCAGTACCCTTGAGGTAATTTTTCACAAAAACGGCGCTCTATAAATCAATATTGTAACACCAAGATAATATTGAATTAAATGAGGACAATATTAGTGAAACTCAATCAAAAATCTAGAGACAGAAAAATCAGAAAAAGATATTCGCACCTCTGGGACTCGAACACAGGACCTTCTGCTTTCATGGCAACAGCTCTACCAACTGAGCTAAGGTGTCTATATCCAATTTGGTCACTTTTAACTGTATCATACTTCGATTAAGAACTACCAACATTATCTTCATTTTATTAACGCACATATTATTGTTTGCTATCTTTATATACGATTGCAAGATTCAAACACGAATTAAATGCTATCTAGATAGTGTCCGGATATTTTAATCCATATTATTTTTAATATGCGACAACTATTGACTTTCCTGCAAGTCCAGGATGAATATTTATTTTTATTTTTAACTTTATGAGTAAAACTTCATATTGTAATATTTAATTAAATGAAGACGATATTAGTGAAACTCAATCAAAAATCTGGAGACAAAAAATCTGAAAAATATATACTAAGATAATATTTAAAAAACCCTGTACGGTTTCCATGTACAATTCGGACTGCAATGAAAAAAATGATGCCAGTTTCGGTATGGTACGAAATAAAATACAAAGAAATGTGTATTCACCATGTATTGTTTTCCTTCTGCGTTTAATTATTTATCTCGAAACCCCGCCATATAAAATTCATTGCACCCTTGCCTGGGTATTGACTGAATCCTTGAGCTTTGCACTCCGAACATTGTTTAGAGAACTCCAACCCCGTCCACCCTCTCCCCTGTGCAAAATCCATCTTCATCATGAGAGTCTTTTATTTTATTTACTATCTCCTCCCCTGGCACGTATCGAGATCGCATGAAGAGATTTAGAGACCAACAAGATAAAGAAAAACAACCTCCCACGGTCTAACAAGCTTCAAACTGTACCCGGGAAAACTTATATCAGAAAAACCAATATTATTTATATAAATTTGTAAGGCAGGTGAGTGTAATTTATTGGTTCTCGTATGTGGGTGAATGAATTCGTCTTATTTGGGAAATGAAACATCAAGTACCCACGTTAAAATGTACGAGAACTTTTATGTTTAAACGATTTCACTTTATCAAAGTTAGTGTAGAAAACTGTGACAAACTGCGTTCTATTTACAGAATGATTATACAGCTTAGAATTAGGCGAAGTTATGTCACCTTTTTCGATTTAAAATATGGCTCATTATTACAAATTTTTTGTGCTACAAGAATTAACGTTTGGTACCGTAAAACGCTAATATTTAAAAAAAAATTAAAGAGTGGATTAAATTAAGTTTTTTTTTGAATAACATAAACAGTATCATATCAAATTGTAATGTTTATTTATAGAAAACAATAAAAACGACTCTCATACAAAAATTTGAATGAAAACTACAGAAAAAGATACGGCCTTATCTAAGAATTATTAAAAGTTATTCCAATATTAAAAAAAAAACCTTCCTAGACGTGCAGAAAAGTTAATAGATGTCGCACATTAAAATAAAAATGGATATATTTATCCAAGACACTAGATAGATTTCATTTAGTCCGGGAAGAATATTTCAATCATACACAAAATATATTATATTTCAATCATACGTAATCATATATTATTAATCTATGATACAGATAGTTCCATGAATCATGAATCAACACACCTCTGAAAAGTCATTAAAAATTATTAAAAAAATGAAAAATAGCCCATAGCCTTTTTAAGTAATTTTTATATATTTCACTTTAATCGACTTTTCAAAGAGGAAGTTGAATGATTCTGAGTTGTTCGGTGTGCGATATAGTTAAATATAACAGAAGGGGATAGGGTCGAATTAGCTCAGGGGTTAGAGCAGAGTCCCGGCAAGGCAATGGTCCTAGGTTCAATTCCTAGATGCGACCGAATCTTTTTCTGATTTTTCTATTTAAAATTTTCGATTGAGTGTCGCAAATATTGTCTTCAATGATTAATTATTTTCAGTTACTTTTAAAAAATCCCCCATAAAGGACGACATTTATCAATTTGTAATAAAAACTGACACAATCCCCTTACTCGGCGTACAAATCAATTTTGTAACCTTTAAATATTACTGAAATGAATAATTCGATATATATTTTGAATGCTCTCATCGCGGACATTTACTTCTATAAAATAGTCAGTAATTCAATAAAAAGAGGTATCGCTTTACAAGATATCAAAATGAAAGAAATGTTATATTTGTACAACCTTCAGCCTCCTTTGTATAGAAAGATCTCTTACAACCTCCGAAATCTTCTGCAAACATTTTTATTGACATTATTTTCGAGTGTCGCCCTCCGGAATCAAATAGCCCTCAGCCATATGATACAAAAGCGAAAAATCTTCCCCTAACTTACGATGGGCGGGGAGGAACATAAAAGGTAAAGGTTCTTGCGCACTTTCGTTTACATTTTACTGCCTCCAACCCTCAGTTAAGGGGCGATCAAGCCAATAGGGTAGTAAACTTGCACATAATGTTGCCTTCAGGCGCTCCACAGCCTTAAACAACCCTCGATAGCTTCTGACCGGCGATTTTGTATATTGCCCATCAGGAACCGATAGGTAAATCGCTATATACTACACCCTTACATTCGCTGTACTCCTGGTAGCGCAGATCTTCGAAAGCAATTTACTTCGAAGCCTTTAAATGAAACATCCGATTGCAAACCGAAGTAGGTCGTATAAACAGATATAAAAGCGAGGACGTTTAAGATTAAACTGAAAATCCATTTCCATATTCTCAAATTATAATTTTAAATTATTAATGCTGCACGGAAACTCTGGTTTAATTTAAACTTAAGATTTTAACGCGCAACAATGTCCAACGTGTACGCTTAAACTTGTTATAAATTAAGTCGGATACATAATTAAATACGTAGAACAAAAAAGAGGAAATTGTGTAATAAAATCTCGCTAAGCGTGGGAGGGCTTTCAAGACTAAAACTTTCCTCTGTAAAGCGAAGTGAGGGACATAAAAACGGGCTGTTAAATGATATATTATATGGTACACATTTTTTCCACACAACCCTTAATGTTCTCGAATGGTTGCCCTCCTTTATCACATTTTTTTGGCTCTTGAATACGATATAAAATATTTTGTTATAAGCGTGTAAAGTACAGTGAAAATTTGTTTTAGTGGGTCGTAATACCTATCATGCGCGTAACTTTTATTTAATTTATTTCGTGACAGCTTTGTGTTCATCATTTCGAGTCATTAGCAAACTAATTACAATCATTTTAAATGACTTACTAAACCCTTAACCTACCATTAAATATTCGCTCATATCTTGCGCGATTTCGGTAACCTCGGTTTGACGGAGACCCAATATCTCCTCTGGAATAAATTTACAGTTCTTTAATGTAATCATTCTGCTAGAATTCCGAGGAAGCTAGTTAATTAGAGATTATATTTTTTGTTTTTGTTTTTTTACATTAGCTCCACACGGGAGGCCCTGAGGAAAATAATTTCCCTCGGGGGTTAGGTCATTCTTGGGAAAGTAAGTAGAGTAAGTTCTGGGAAGGAAAAAGGATCAGTTCTCCAGGAGTGACAGACGTATGAATCCATCCCTCCATTGCGGTGTATCGCGATGTTCCGAGAGAGTCCTGCTGGAGAGATCAAAGGGTTTCCCTCAACCAGTCTTTATCTATCCGTCCTGAAAGACCCATACCAACCTCACCCCATAAACTCGGGTACCCTTGCTAAGTCACTAAACGTAACGAACCACTTGGGCTGACCTATGTGAGAGGTGTTTAATAAATGGTTCCCGGAACGACGGAACCCATAGTCCAGATAAATCGATTTGAGCATTCCATTTAGTGATGTAAATAATCACATATATACTTTAATAATAGCAAAATAATTGTGCGGCGTCTTTTTAATTAAATAAAAATAACTCTCTTTATTTACACCTCTTTTTGATTTAAAAAAATATCAACATGAATCATTAACGGAATCTATTTTTAAATGTATTGAATTTAAAATTTAAAAAAAGATTCAAATCAAATTGCAAAACTAGTGCGCTTCAGGCTGGAATTGCACAAAGTATGAATGGAATATTTTCAGAGATTCAATTTGATCAAACAAATGGGAATATGAAAACAATCGGGTAACCGTGCATTTTCAATAAATTTACTGACCGCATAAATAAAATGGAATATCCCGCACGGACGAGAGAGCGCCCAGATGCACAAATGGATATAATCCGCAAATGGAGGGAAAAATAAAACATTACCATTGTTGCCGTATCACGAAAGTGCATACCAAAAAATATACTGCCAGTACCTACCTTGAAATATATTTAAGTATAAACGGTACCTGCTGCTACACGAGCCACGTGTATGTTTCAGAGTTTCAGGAATAAGCAGGATACCAGTAGCTAGATGTAGGATAGGTCTTGGCTGTTCTGGTTTTGAGGTAGGTACTGCGAAGGAAAGTACTCACCTCACAGTACTTACCTCCACCGGTAGAAGAGGTTTGGTTGTTCCTAGTTCCGAGAACTAAATAACTGCAACAATTTTTTTTCGCAGGGAATGAATGTGGTTTTCATAAACTGTCACCATGCACGCTGGCGTCGTGGATAAAACGACCCGAGAGCGAGACAAGAGGCGATAAACTCCGCGTGAGAGAAAGGAACAGTGAAGCTTTTATGCGGGAATATGTGAAATTTTTCACAACGCGCGGGAAAGTTCATAAACTGTTTAATTTAATATGGCGGATGGCGGGTCGCGTTTAATAAAATGGAGGAACAAGGAGCCATTTCGGGCGCCTCAAGTGGATGCTGCACGGAACATGTATTCTGTGGAGTGTTAATGCAGTGGCAGTGAAATAAGATCGTAAAAAACAGAATCATATCGAATTTAATGGCTAATATTTATTAAACTAGGTCAAAGGTAAAATACTTTAAATCAGTTCAGTACATCGATGTATAATAACTTGGTCGATGATTCAGTAGCAATATCAATGTTATAATACAATTTTGAAATTTAGTATGTTATAGATTTGTGTGAAAACATTATTAAATTAAACACGATGATGACTTTATGAAAAGAGGGAGAGGTGGAAAGATGAAGTGATGAACTAATGAACTAACTAATGAACTGTTGAACTAATGAACGAACTAATGGAACTCTTGAACTAATGCATTAATGAACTTCTCTAATGAATTCTGTGATCAATATTGACAGTACACACCCACGCTTGCCCGTAATGACATGATTGAAAACCCCTTTAAAACGTCCACCGACACACAATACACACGGGTAATTGGTGAGTTCTGCTAACGGGGTAAATTGTTATAAATCTATGATATTACCCACCGCATTCGCCCCGCATTTCCCTGGAGTAATTAACGTCATATTTTTCACAAAGCGCCGTTCCCCGTCGCGGGGTTGCCATAATGCCCGATCGGCTAATGCACTTTTCCGGGCTCAAAGAGGAAACTGATCGGTCCGCGGCGGCCATCTTTTTTCACGCGCGCGTTATTTGATCTGGCAACATCGGATTCGAATGATGCGGATTGGAAAAGTTTCGCCCCGCGAGATTTAAATGCGGGGCCGAAAAATGAAATTTGAAAACATCCGCTTCGGGGGATAATTGACCAGCGGGTCGGATCATTTATCACAGCGAGGGGGGAATGGCGGATTCGATGCTCTCTTTTATAGTGCAGATACCGTTACAATGAAAAACTAAAGCAACATGTTCAGTTAGCTTGCTTGTTAACTTGCATTCTGGGATATTGACGAATTTGGCGGAAGATTCTAATTTTGTGTGCATTTCATATATTTTTTTCATATTATACCTACTTAACGTGTGCAATTTTTAAAAAATTTCATAAACGACAAAAAACTGAGTAACTACTAAAACCATCGTTTGATAAATTGTTTTATTGAATTATAATGTTAAGTTCATTATCCATTCATAATGTAGTACATAAGATTAGACATAATTTCAACCTCCTTCAACAAATGTCTTTAGTACCTACAGTTAGTTATATGTAGTTTTTAGGTGTCTCAACAAGTAGTAGACTAGAAGAGTATTATTTAGAGTCGTTTGTGTCTACGGAAATAGACTAAAATGAAGTATTTACCCACATAGTTCCAAAAAGAGTCGTTTTCGGAAAAAATGTATTAAGGTGATTATCAAAAGAAATCATATTCTACTCTTTCATTAATGGCGCAAGCATACTTATTTTACCGAAAAACGATTTTCACAAGCTATACTTTAAAATATTAAGTATATATTATTTACAATATGAATATGAATAAATAGTTTTGTCAATAAAAATACTCAAATATTTGAAGAAAGGCTAACAAATACAATATTGGATTGAATCACCGATGCAATACTGTATTTTTTAGCCTTTCTTGAAAGATTTGAGTATTTTTATTGACAAAACTATTTATCCATATTCATATTGCGAATGTACGGGCGCAAACAATTAATTATTCTTAATATTTTAAAGTTTAACTTGTAAAAAGCGTTTTTCCGTAAAATACGTGTGCCATCTATGAGAGAGTAAAACACGAATTATTTTGACAATTACCTTAATTAGTACGCCTTACGAAACATGTCTGCCACATTTATTTATTAAGCATTATTTATAGCTTTGATTATTGAACTAATGTGGATAAAAATGATTGGAGAAAGGGGAAGCTAGTTCATTTGCAAACTTACCTGCATACAGACACACCTGCACTTCCATAATGCACAGCGAAATTGAAGGAACTTACCTGTAAACAAAAGGAAAACTTTTATTAATTGATTGTCTATACTCACATACCTACGTTAATTATCGTTACACGTTTATCCTGACGAAGAAACCACTGGTTTTGAAACATGAAGATTATTTTGATTAAATAGTCGTGTATACAAAATGATTTATCTTCATAAAATTAAAATGACGCCACAAAGTGAATTTACGATTATTGAAGAAAAGAAAAACAAATTAATAACATATTCAAATAAAACAACCGCATCCAAGTATCTCATAAATTATGTAAAACTTCCCAAAAAGCCTGGATCTGTGTATGCACGAGCTGATAAAATAAGAAGGAGGGCGCACTCTTTGTAAACATTCTTGGAAATAATAAATCTTCTTACACGTGTGCGGTAAAACTGACACAAGAAGCAAGCACCCTCCAAAAATTTTTCCGTTTTTCGAATAGAAAAAATTATAACTCGTTGTGATGAAATGGTGATGACATCGTCTCCTGAAAGAGAACCTACCTACTTACATGCAATCGTATCTCATAATATTTGATTTTTTTTTTCATTACCTCCTTAATATTTTTTAATTTATTGTATTTTATATTATTTCATTTATTGTATTTTATAGTATTTCATTTATTGTATTTTTATTTATTTCATCTAAGTTTTATTTTATTTTATTTAAATTTTTCTTTTTATTGAAGGTTATTAAATTGAAAAATGGGAGCCTCAGCACGGCAAAGTACACAGTGAGGCACATATTAATAATAATATAATGTTTGAAAAAACATTATATTATTATATGAATAAAAAAAACCTATCAACGTCCTATTTCATGTTTTACTTCGCTTATATCATTTTTCTTATACGATTTTATATCATTTTGCCTAGAAAATTCATGCTGTATAATTTGAAAATATTAAATCATAGAGATACGTAACACAGTATTGTATCTATACTGTTTGCTGTTTTGTTTTTTCTTGAAGGATTTATTTATTTATTAATTTGATATAATATCTTACATTTCAAATACAATTTACAACACGGGCAATCGACCAACACAACACGGGCATGTGCCTAGCATGGTGGTCGAAAAATCCCCAATCTATGTAATAAAAAAAATTTCAATGAAAAAAAAAAACTTTAAAAAAAAAATCAGCAATGTCGGTCTCACTAGGTAGCTCACCTGTGCTGAGGCCTCCATTTTATAAAACAAAAATTTATACATAATACATAAAAAATAATATAAAAATACTGCTGCACAAAAAAATAAGCTAAAATTAAACTAAAAATAATACTTTAAAATTAAGGTAAAATTATAGGTAAAATGAATTATTTTATTACCTAAATAAAATTAAAATCAGTATAAATTGTGTTGTTTGTTTGTGAGTGATGTGTGTTTGATATTGGTTTTGTGTGTTACGTGTATGTGTTTTATTCTTATTTTGTTATGAAATTTTTGTAATTTTGTCTTTTTTGTTCTTTAATCCATTTAGTTATTTTGAGTACTAATTTATTTTTGTATTCTTCCATTTTATTTTCAAGGGTAAAACTGTTGAACGCTTTTATAGCATGATATTTATAGTATCTTTGTCCAAAGCTTGTATTTACCGTCCGAGTTTTTATGTTATTTTTGTACGATTGTCTAACTGGTTTATTAGTGATATTTTGAGATTGTTGAAAAATGTAGTTGAGCAGTGTTTTAACATATAATTAGCGTATATCTAGTACGTCACAACTGTTACCTTGAAAATGAAGATAGTGTTGGTAGTTCTTAGTCGAAGTATGATACAGTTAAAAGTGACCGAATTGGAAATGGGTTCCATAGCTCAATCGGTAGAGCATTGGCCATGTAAGTTAAGGTATCTGGGTTCGAGTCCCAGTGGAACCAATATCTTTTTCTGATTTTTCTGTCTTCAAATTTTGATTGAGTTTCGCTAATATTGTCTTCATTTAACTAAACATATATTATATATCAAAAAATCTGGATACCCTGGGAGATCAGACATAGAAAAAAACAGACTGAAACCTAAACCATTCAATTTCACTAAAAAACACAGTCTATTATTTTATATTTTTTTCGAAATAAACACTAGATAATATTTACTTAATTACTGATAACTTTGTATAAACCAATTTTTAATAAACAATATCGAAATGTTTCAATAACGATGTTATCTTCTTCAGGATATGTTATATATACAAAGTTATCAGTTATTAATTAAATAATAAATAATGCCACAAAGTTATTTTGCAAAGATTGAAGAACTAGATAATAAATTTATAATTATTGATCGAAGTTGCTATCATATAATAAATAACATTTTATTATATAAGTGAAATCCGCACGGGAGATCCCAGGGAGGAAATAAATTATCTCTACTGGTAACAAAAAAGGTAGATATTAAAACATTTATTATTATTATTATAACTTTAATTCATCATTCTTCTGTACTGCAAATAAAATTCACATTGTTCCTTCAATACTATGATGTTGTCTTATGATAGGTTGTAGGTAATAAGTTGGCGCAAATTCAAATAGTCTGAGAACGTGATCATAGTGCCCATGTTAGTTTGATGGTGCAGGCAAAGTATACGAGGCTTGATGATACACTTTAAACGAGATTATACAGTACGAGAGACGGAACAAACTACAGCGAACTTGCAGCAAAATTACTAGTTCCTAAACTTCTAGTGTCGCCGTGCTGTATGTGTGTACTGTACTCGGTGCATGCCTTGCATTCACAGCCAGAGTTCGTAAAACAACGTGAAATATAAATAGCTTTGTGATGTGCATGAATCGCTTAGTCATAAGACAAAGAAATACTGCATTAGGTATTATTATAGCTGTTGCAGGAACAATATTATGCTTCCGATTCGTTAATAGTAAACTCTGTTAATAATAATCAGTAATATTATCATAATTGCCAATCATACAAAGAAAAATTGTACTTTTTCTTACCCTCTAAATTTTACCTTTTTTAAACTCCTTCTTTTCTTACCCTTTTTAAATTATGTTATTAAACACTACTTGTTACAAGAGACAGATTGCAAGAAGATAATAGAACAAAACATAGGTTCTTATCTATACACTATTGTATGTTATTTGTTTACATGTGTTGTAAAGGTTTATTTATCGGTTAATATATTTTATTTTATTTATTTCATCCAAAAAATATCATGAGTATATAACATAATATCATATTACAGTCGTGTATTGGTTACATTTTAAGTAAGTACATTTTCCCTTTTTACTTTTTATTTTCTTCCTTTTCTTTCACACATAACAGTAGTAATAATAACATAATTTTAATGACAATTCAGTTACTTACAAAGTTAAAAAAATAAGGTAATAATGCGTTAGTAAGTTAATATCTATAAGTTAATAACATTGTTATATGAATAATGTTATAATAATAATTGATGTCATTAGAGCAGTATCAAAATCCGAGGAAAAATAAATATGTAGATAAGATAGAAGTAACATAATATATATTTTAAGTTGTGCATAGCCTGCCTCACTAGGCGAACCTGTATTGAGAATTTTTTTTTAGTAAATCGTTTCTCGTAATTTTGTCTATGGTTTACTTATAAATTTATAATAAAAAAAAAAAAAATTAAGTTAATCTCTGAGAATTAGTTGGGTTGCAGATGAATTTTCCGGTGAATGCTTTTTATGTTTGTTTATACTCTCTGTATTTGTGTTTTCTCTTTCTTTTCTGAAGCAATACTAATTAATACAAAAACAAGTAATTTTGGTTTCAAAATTAGATGGCTTAGAAATATTCTAGATGCTTTAATTAAATACTGCAATTATGGCACATATTTTCCTGGAATAGAATCAAGTATATTTTTTGATTAGTCTTTTTAAAAGCCCAGAAAAAAATAAAGTATCAGGCCTATAAAAATTATTTTAATGTTAAAAATCTCTTACCTACGAACCTCTTTTAGGATATGGTTTTATTGTATAATATGCAGAATTAAATATTTAATTAATATTCTCAAACGTTTTACACGGTTTTAATACACATATGCCTCAGGAATTTCAGTTCTATAGCATGCTCTCTACTTTCATCCTTCTTCTTCCAGTTCCATGCCTCACTGTCATACATCAGGGGAGGTATTGTACTTCATTGTGGACTGCTGGCTTCGCTCCTTTAGATAATATTTTGTTAGCCTTCCTTCAATATCTCCATCAACCTGTTCTAAACATATTAAATAGCTAATCACAAAAAAAACATGCATTTCGTTCTGAAACAACAATATGCATATTCATGAACTACTGAAATTGCCTAACTATAAGTGACTTTTCTTTTGAGAATATACACAAGCTTTCTCCTATAGGTAAGTACATTAGGGAAACATGCACAAACTTTTATCAAGTTTGTTTTTGAAGAATCCTGTTTATTCATAGTGTACTCAAATTATCTAAATATAAATGGCACACATGAGCGAATGGGCCTTTAGTGTAACTATAACACTTCGGTAAAGTAATACTGAACCCATTTTACAAACCATGTGGGATTAAAACAAGTATGCCATCTTTCAAAACATAACGTCCATAAACAAGTTGTCGTATGTATTTTTAATGCGGGGAGCATGTTTCGGAAACATGGTAACAATAGACCGCGCTGGAATAAGGGAATTATACGTATTTTCTCAAAATTTGAGTGCGTAAAATATCTATTCCATCAAAAGTAGTTACTTTGTGAGAATGCCTTAAAAATGTTGTTTTGTCAAAAATTATGTTCCAGCATTTAAATTTTATTCTTTTATAGTTTCAATTTGGGAGGCGGGAATGGGTACCATCGCCCCAGGAATCATTTATTGGATAACCAACAGATCTGCCATAAGTCACCCCAAGTGGTTCGCTACGTTTGGTGACTTAATATGGGTGCCCGGGTTCACGGGGTGAGGTTTGTCTAGGTCTCGGTGACGGATGATCTGAACAAACTGAACCCCAGATTCCACCCCTCATATATTTTTCCTTCTCAGAACTTCCTCTCCTTCCTTTCTTTACAAACGCCCTCTACACAGAATTCCTAAAAATGACGTAGGCCTTGTGTGAAATTATTCTCCTAAGGGCCTCTTGTGGGGAGCTAATGTAAAAAAAAAACAAGATACTTGTTACGAACATGGTTTTCAGAAAAAATATAACAAAACTTTTCTGTAGACTTATTGTGTCGAGTCACAAATTTTCAGATATGCTAAGTATATTTCATACGGCGTGCATTTACTTAGTTAATTGTAAGGATAAGGATAAATAAACACGGAGTTAAATTAACATATTTTTTAACAACGAGATAGTCTCATATTTTTTCCTTCCGAAAAAGTAAAAAAAAAAAATATGTCGCTAAAATCACTTTTCCAATAACTTAAGAAATTATGAATTTATGATCTTTCAAAGTGAACATTAGCAAAATGTAAGCAATTGTGTCTCATGACATCACGCGAAGTACAAATTATTCACAAATCGAATGGCAGTACTGCCGCACATGTTCACTTGCTTTTCAGCCGGCTGCAAACATCAACATTTCACGGGCTTACATTTTCGGTACTATTCGGTATTTCCAAAAATTCAAACAGTTTTGCCGTCAGCAGGACTTTTAATATACTTTCATAAAGAGCTTCGGGCCAAAAACGCCCCTTTCTCTTCCATCACCAGTTTAATGCCCTCAGCGTGCTCCAATTAATAAGACACATTTTGAAAAAACATTAAATTTTACTATTGGAGACAACCTCACTATTAAGACAATTAAAATGATACCTTATTAATAGAACTGACAATTCGTCTTAACAAACTTTAAAAAATTTCAGATTTTGATTGTTTTAAAAGCACCATTTCATTTCAGTACCTACTTAACATTTTTGAACCAATATGCATTTTTTATGTTCTTGATTATAAGGAAGAATCCAATTTCAAACTGCAGGCGACGTAATGCTTCCTCGTTAGTCATATTATTATGTTCCATCCAGGATATTTGAAGCTGTCCCTAAAGGTTCAGCTTTCAAAGGCCTGAGATGGCTGTAAAATTTCAGCGTCCAAGCTTCTATCCCGTGGAAAAGAGACGATGGACTTCGCAACACAACTCCGAATGCTCACCTTTAAATTACTTTTGCACATAAAACTTTACGAAAAGTTAGAGTTTTTTTTTCTAATAACGAAAAAAAAAACAGACCATTATTTTAATAAGCTAATGTATTATAAAAGTTATCGTCAACTCATTATTCATCATTTCATGTAAAAATATTTAATAAAAAATTCCTAAAGTTTGATTTTCTTTTCAAATTGGGGTCAGAAACTTTGGTGAATTTTTGAATGAAGGTGTACATTTAGACGACACAATAAAATATAGTCAGAATCTTAACGACGTAAGTGAAGAAGTCGTGTACCCAAATATGCTATGCGCGACCCCGTGTACTGGACGAACATACTGTAAAATTTGCCCTAACAAGGACTATAAAAATAAAGTGAGAATCTTAACGACATAAGTGAAGAAAGCGTGTACACAAATATACACCACTCGGCGCGGGGTATTGGACGGAACTACGGAGGAATTCGCCCTAGCAGGCCTGGAAATTTGATCTTTCCGCGGGGTTCATTTAAATTAATTCTGATAAACGTATTACTAAAAATTGAGAAGTTGCTGAACGAATCCCACCTAAAGTTATTAATTCATCGTCTACAAAAATAAAATGTGGTGCTTACCGCTAAATTTACATTTAAAAAACGTTTTATAAAAAATTAAAATCGTTTAAAGTAAAATATTTTTATGGTAAGGTACTGTTTTCATTAATCTAAAGTTTAAATAAATATGAGCAAAAGGTTTTATGGTTACGAATTCGTCGGAATCAATTAAAATGTGGGCCTTGAGCAACCCTTCTCCTCCCCACGTACTGTGCCGCCTTAATAATAATAAAGTGTAGTTTCTTCTTTTTATAACGCCGTTTAGGTTATATTTCCAACCATGATAGTAAGGGAGACACAACGAGAAAGACACAATGAGTTGTTCCGAAAACTGAACTAATTAGCCTGAGGGGTTAATGCGTTTAATTTAAGTTTAAAAAACATACTGTGAAATAGTATGTTTACGAAAGATGGGAAGGCTGATAGAGATATTGAAAGAAGGGTGAATGCCGGTAACTCCATTAATGGAGGACTGAATGCCGTTGGCGGTAATAAGAAACTGTCCAAAGACGCGAAACTAGCCGTCCATAATGGAGTGCTGGTACCTACCCTGATGAATGGCAGTGAGGCATGGAACTGGCAGAGGAAGGATGAAAGCAGACTGAATGCTGTAGAAATGAGATCCCTTAGGCGAATGTGTGGTAAAACCATGTACGATCGTGAGAGAAACGTGGATATCCGCAAAGAATGCAAGGCTGATGTAAGCGTGATGTGTAAGATTAAGAAAGGGACTCTCCGATGGTTTGGGCATGTAGAGCGAATGAACGAGGAAATGAGTGTAAGGAGAATATATGATGCAAATGTGAATGGTAGAAGAAGTCGGGGACGCCCGAGGAAGACATGGCACGACCAAGTGAATCAGATACTTGAGTCGGGCCATGTGAAGAGTCGGAATAATAGAAGAGCATGTATGAGACGATGTATGAATGTGAACGAGGCAAAGAGTGTGTGCCAAGATCGAGTTGTGTGGCGGTCCGTCCTCTCTGCCTAACCCTGCGGGGAAACGGCGTGATGGTTAGTTAGTTACTGTGATATAAGAAAAAAAATTATGGAGAAATATTGTTTTGTGTTTCTGAAATAGATATCACTTACGTTCCCTGATACTCCACATCAGAGAAGTAGATAATTTTTACCGAGTAAATTGATTATGTAAAGAGGTATTAAGGTAGTTCTGACGCTTTTGTAAGCGGAAACCGTTAATATAACGTTCGTAGCAGAAGGTAATTCTCAAAGTGGTATCGTTAGGATGCCAAGAAAATGGAAGCTTAATGAAAACTACAAGAACAGGTATTCTAGTTTATTATTGAGGAAATATTGAAAAGATAATTCACTCAACGTTATAATGATGAAAATAGAATTTTTTGTTGGTTTATGTATTCAACATCCATTGAAATTTGACATAAAAAAATGCAAACCACTGTGATATTGGTTAGTACGAGAAAAGATTCGCGTAATACATATACATTCAGTAGGGTGGGTCACGACTGTACCTATGGGAAAAAATCTTGTTTTGATTTGTCTAATATTTAATAATTTGTATAAAAGGGTGTTAAATGGAGATGTAAGACACGTAATTTTTTAATAATATTTGTATATCATCTCCTTCCTCTGGATTGACTTTGAAATTTCAATATAATTAAACATAATAGAGAAAATCCCACCCTTGTTAAATCTTTAAAAAATGTTAAATAAACCATTAAAAATGAATAACTTTTTATTAAAACACGAAAAATAGGGAATATTTTGATTTATTTATAAAAAAATATATTAATATAATTCAAATTATCTCAAGGCAGTATATTCAAATACCAGCCAAAACCTTCCTACTCTCAAATGACGGCATTAATTTGCGAGACTCAATATTGAGACTTTTTGTAAATGATTTCGTAAAAATATACTACATTTGTGATGGAAGATTACAAAAAATATGGTTTAAAGGATTCATAGTAACTTTTATATACACTAGAAATAACTCCTTAAAATGAAAATTTTCAAAACTTTGAAGTGAATCCGGAGCAAGAGGTCCGTATCAGAAATTTGTAATATTTTAAACACTTCGTTTTGAACCCATTTGTCACCTTTTTATCTTTATTTTTGTATAATATTTTTTAATAATATTATTATATAGTTAATTTATTTTTATATAATATACAGTCAATTATTTAATTACATTAGAATTTGAATCTATAATATTTCTAGGAAGTCATTTTGTATAATAATAATTCAAATATCACAGCAAAATCACTTCTTTTGCGTGACTTCATTAAAATATTAGTGAGATTTATCAAATAAATATAATAAGAAATCTAAATATAAGCTATCCTCTAGAATTCCTCTAATGTTTTTTATAGTTAGGTTAGGTTAAGGTTAGTTTTTAGAAGACCATATTCTGTCTTATAATCTAAAAAGAACTTTTCTTTAATTAAATATATTTATGTGGATGTGAAAGATACAGTGTTGCTTGTAATGTGACGACTGCTAACTACATCTTTAAAAACTTACTAAAACTTCACTTAAAAAATAGATTCTTATTTTCGTAGGAAGAAGTTTCTTTGTGATTTGCCATAATAACGAAATAAAACCATATATTTGTTTATATCCACAACATTCATCTATTTTATTACGATCGACTGGCTTCGCTTAACACAAGCATAATTAGGGTGCAAATGTAAATAAAAAAAATTCAAACGTACGTTGTGTGTAGAACATATAAAATAAAATAAATGAACAGTGAGAAAGCATCAAATTCAAATACCACGTGTGTATTTAAGGTATTTTTTTATTAGATTAATTAGTACCCTAATGAAGCTTGTTATAAACGAAACCGGTCGGTCGTAAAAAAATTCGTGGTTACAAACACAGTACAGAAAATAATATATTAAAAATTTAAATTCCATGCAAACGAAGCGTATACAAAAAGCTTAACGTTTTTTTTTGTATTCTCGTTATAACGCCTGAACTTAAAAATTAATGAAGTCCTCATACATTACCCGTGTGTGTAAAATATTCACAGAATCCGGCACTTAAGAGCACGTAGAACAAAATTAATTAAATTTGAGAGCAGCACTTAAAAACTAATTAATCTCTGTAAAATATTATCTGACTACATTGTATGTATGTGTATGTGGTGTGTCAAAGCCTTCGCATATATATACTAAAATTATATACAGGGTGTTAAGAGACGTCTCTAACCAGTGAATTCTGACATTAATTTGAGTGTAAAATGTAAATGAAATGTTGGTCTCCGGTGACGTTTTTGATGTTTTTTTATTTCAATTTTTATGTTCAAAACCATTTTTTTCTTCCACGTGTCATTACTAGTCACTCAGGCGAGTAACCACCCAACCCCTTGCTTCGATTCAACCAATCCAATACTTACAGAATAAAAAAAAATTGAAAAAAAAAATCGAAAATGTCGCCGGAGACTAAAATTAAATATAGGTACATTTTTACCCCAAATAATGTCAAATATAGAAGGCCCTAAGGAAAATAATTTCACTCGTGTCATCTCATCATCACGTCATATCTGGGGATGCTGTGCGGAGGGTCTTTTTAAGGGAAGGAGAGAAAGTTCTGGGAAGAAAAAAGGTATGCGGGGTGGATAGAAATCTAGGGGTCAGTGTGTCCAAGAGTGACGGACGTATGAATCCACCCCTCCCGCTGCGGTGCAAGACGACAGATCGAGAGAGACGAGCAAAGGGTCTTTCCAAACCCTTCTTCCCACAATCAGATCAAGATATGAACACACTTCACCCGATGAAACCGGGGATCCATGCTAAGTCACCAAACATAACCAAGGTGACTTACGATAGAGATGTTGGTTATCCAACAAATGGTTCTCCCGGGCAGCGGTACCATACCAGCATACCAGCCTCCCAATTAATTGGTTAGTCCAAGAATTAAGAGCTCTATTTTTATGTGAGTGTGTATTTTATGTAGCCGTATGTGAGCCTGTATATTTACTGTAAATACAGTACTACGTTGTGTTATGAGTGTTATGACTGTGACGGTGTTTATCCGGGATGCACACGGCAATGTTTTAATTAATTAAAGTGTTCATACACAATAACATAGTTTGCACATCAACTGTTATTATTCCGGAGAGTTTAAGCGAGGAATGTTGTTATTTCATATTTTAAAATTAATGAATTGTATTTTTTATGTACGGCTGGAGGCTTGACTTTGTACTCTATGGCAACCTCGTTAATAAGGTAGTTTTGAGAGACATATACAATATACATCATACATACCGGATATAAACTTTTGTTCATGAGAACATACAATACGTGGAGGTTAAAGAAGATAACTTTTATTTGTTTGTAGTATCGTTCCATTTCCCCAAAGGGATAGGCGGAAATGACGAAATGCCAAAATTACCGCCCTTTTTTCGTTTAAATTAACACATCTTCTGTTTTAACTACCTATTTCGTTCTAAAGACTTCTGACAAGACCCGACTTTTGTAAGCATTTGTTTTAGTTGATCTTGTTGGGCTACGTACGACTTCTTGTTACGTCTACTTAATCTCCTGATACCCTTTCTGCTTATTTTTAAAGTTTTTTTTAATATGATTACCGCACAAGAGTCCCAACTGATCCCAACAGTCTGGAGTCAGAGAGACTATGTCATCCCAATTGAAATTGGAGTATTTAATATTTTTACATTATTTACACAGGAAAAGCAGAGGAAAATTCCCTCAGGGCCTCTGTTTTCTTTGGGGATGCTTTGTGGAGGGTCTTTTTAGGGAAAGAAAGGAGAGGAAGTTGTGGGAAGGAAAAAGGTATAAAGTATGGGTAGAATCCTTGGGGTCAACGTGTTGAGGAGTGACGAACGTACGAATCCGTCCCTGATGAAGGCGATGAATCGAGAGAGTCCGACTTGAGAGGTCAAAAAGTCTCCCTCAACCAATCTAGCCCGATCTGCCCCCTCCCCCCCACGCAGTAGGGGGGAAAATCATCCGCCGCCAAGACTTAGACAAACATCACCCCCCTGAACCCGGGCACCCCTGCTAAGTCACCAAACTTAGCGAACCACTTGGGGTGACCAATGGCAGGGGTGTTGGTTATCCAATAAATGGTTCACATTGAATGTAATGGGCAGTGTAAGGAGATTGGGAAGAGGAAAGTGGAGAATTACCTGGCTATTAAACGATCCGATCCCTTGTCATGATCATCTGGCGATCCGACACATCGCCGGATCTACCGGATCTGCCTTGATGATGGACACTGCAACGCTGTCCAAAACGTCGGCTAAAGAAGGAGATAGCGCAACACGGCATAACATCCCAAAAACTAATGATGAAAATGCTTTTGGCCGTGAAAATCTAAAAACTTACTATAGATCTGATCACCAAACACGGCTTGAGCCATTTCAGCAACGTTTCAATTCTGAATGATGGTCTTACACAAGGGCGATACTGTTCCACTCAGAAACGTGCGGAAAATATATCACGTACTATTTTAAATTAAATAGAGAAATAACACTAATTATTTACTTATATAAAATTTACTTGACCCCGCCCGCCTGGATTTGAACCCGCAACCATCGGATTACTATTCTAGAGCCTTATCCTTTGATCACGTATAGTAATAAAAATAATAAAATGATATATATGTGATGGTTTCTCGATCATATCATATATAAGCCTTGCTTTCGCGTAAAACTGAGAAAAGTTGTATAAAGTTATGTACATTTTTATAAACTAATGCTAATTTACTTCTTTTCCCCTTTCTATTTTCTACTTTTTTATTATAATGTTTTCCATTTTTAGCATACTTTATACTAAATTTATATATTTTTCATATTTAACACAAAGTAACAGCACTCCATTGGTCACTATGAAACAGGCAGCCGCCTAGTATGGTGATCTTATATATCTACTCTATGTAAATGTCTTAATTATGTATCATGTGTTTTATAAATAAATAAATAAATACATTTTTTTTTTTAATTTTCAGAAATGTACCAGTATCGTGTCACGAATATTTTTTTCTATGTGCATAAAAAAAGGTCTAAAATTGATTTTGGAATGTATAAACAACTGAACAGTTTTCGTGTTTTAAAAAAAATAACGTATGTTATTCATGTAGAAAAAAAGAGAAAATTGTATTTCGTGCAAAACAAACTATTCTCAAGTACCTACGAAACCTGCATTTTCACGAAATGGTTGGTAAAACTGGAGTTAATATTCCAGTGCTTGTTTTGTTTGTCGGAAAAGTAATTATTCGGTTAGAATTAGAACTGCACTTCAATAAAATAGATGTCTAGCTTATCTAAAGAGTGATTCTTTAAAACGTTTTGCTTATTCTTTGTTCTTGTATATATAAATATGTATATCCAGCATTTTAGGCACGACTTAATATAGAAAAATAATGAAACTGTATGTTTTTTTTTACATTGACTCCACGCAGGAGACCCTGAGTCAGAAATGATCCTTGTGTCATCTTTAGGGATGCTGGAGGTTCTTTGAAAGGAAAGGATGTAGAGAAAGTTCTGGGGGTGGGTAAGAAAATTGGTTCCATGCCAACTCAGAATCAAGTCAACTCAACAACTCTTTGAAAAGTCATTAAAAGCTATGAAAAAAAAATTAAATAGCTATTAACCCTAACCTAATGTAACCTATTTAACCATTTTTTTATCATAACTCTTTATGACCTTTCTGAGTTGGTTCTGAGTTGGTTTCATTCTGAGTTGGCCGGTCACCAAGAAAATTGTACGGGGGACGGGTAGGAATATGGCGTCAGTGTGTCCAGGAGTGATGGACCGGCCTTTTCCGATGCTACCCGCCTCGCAGGTTCAGACGCATTAGCAGCTAAGACCTGAACAAACCTTACACCGTAATCCCGGGCACCCCTACTAAGTCACCAAACGTAGCGAAACACTTGGGGTGACGTAAAACAATGGTTTACGAGGCGGCGGTACCCACACCCGCCTACCTAATTGAAAATAATAGGAAGAAAAAAATCTTATAGTTATAAATCAATGTTGGTTTACCTAACCTGACTTAACCAAAATCGGATTTAAAGAATCTGCTGTCAAAATCGATAATTAAAATATAAAATACAACGAAAATTCTAGTTGAAAGATTTGAACCTTTCTAATAATAACGATAAATTTTTACCAAAGCCAGTTACTTTTTTAAGACTGTAACTTTCAGAAAATTTATTACCATCAATTCATAACGTTTTGGTTGAAGTCAACTTAATATTTTGTAGCAAGTAAACAACTAAACTTTTTAAGAACTTATCAATATGTAAAGGTTACCGAAATCCTTTTTTCTTATAACTGGAATGTGCCGAGTCATTACCAAGGACATGTAAATGGATTTCAACCCCAAACTAGGTAAGGTTTAAGGCGGACAATTAAGGCTCACAAACTTCCTTTATTGAATAGAAACTTGGAACCTACACAATAAGTACCCAGTAAATTCACATAAGGTACATCGTATGTACTTTAAACTATCAAAATCTGCCCAAATCGAAAACATTGCCCACATTGTCCGCATTGTCCACACTGTCCACATTGCTAATAATAAAATTAAAAGACTAGTCTGCTAATGATTGTTATTTTTTTTCACATTAGCTCCACACAGGAGACCCTGAGGAAAATAATTCCCATCAGAGCCTATGTAATCTTTGGGGAAGCTGTGTGGAGGGTGTTTTGAGGAAAGGAAGGACATGAAGTTCTAGGAAGGAGAAGGTATGAGAGATGGGTAGGAATCTGGGGGTGAGTATCTCTAGAAGTGTATGAATCCATCTCTCCAACTGCGGTGCAAGGTGATATTCCGAGAGTCCTGCTGGAGAGGTCAAAAGGTCTCCTCAAACCAGTCTTCCACCGATAAGACCCGGACAAACCTCACTCCATAAACCCGTACACCCCTGCTAAGTCACCAAACGTAGCGAACCACTTAGGGTGACCTAATTATAGTAAATCAAAGTGAACGCGATGTAACCTTCGTGCAGTGGTATTATTAAAATGCTAATTTGACTAGAGAAGTGTTACGCACTCTAAACTTTTAGCAATGTTTTTCAGACGTTCCTCCAAAAAAATAAAATCAAATCAAATTGCATTTTCCTGAAAAAGTATTTTACGTCAATTGTTATGCGATGATGCAGTTTGAAATCTTTCACGTCGAAAATAAACTAGTGAAAAAAAACTTGTTAGAAATCTATAATCCTTGCAAAACAATTATTATAATATTCCTGCAAATACAGGAAGCTCGAAAATTTATATTTCGTCATTTTCCGTTTTCGGCGGATATCATACCGAGTCTATCCGAGCTTAAATTTGTATGAAGATTAAACTATCCAAGCTGAAATAATCCATAGTTTCCAATTCTTCGGTTGATTAGACTACTCGCTTTCGGGATTTCGGCAGAACGGAATACAACACGCATCAGCGGCATCTTGGGACCTATTTGATAATTACGCAAATTGGATCAAAATATCACCGTACAGCGAAGAGTCGACATACTCGATATTTGAATTGGTAACAAGGTTGATCTTCTTAATCCTTTGTTACCCGGATAATAATTATGCAATCATTTGATCCGGCGAACTTCGTACCGCCTCATAATCAATAACTGTTTTGTTAACTTAATAGCTGAATTAAATTCAGTTTTTTTATTAAGTTAAAAATTACACAATGAAGCAATTGTCGACGACCAACTGTCCGTGTTTTGTTTTTGTCATTATCAGAGATGGCGTTGTGTATGTATTTTTTCTTACTTTTCAACTTACTTACGGGAATTGCATGTCATTTTATTTACGCGTGTGAGAAATTTATTATAATTATTGTATTTTTCCTTTGGAGGGGTGCAGACACACGTTCACGCGTTTGTCCCATTTTCGACTGTTGACATTTAGTGGGTAAGAAAGAGGGGCAGCATTATATGTTTAATATTCATTTATGTGTCCTATTTGACGTTTTTGAATATTTGGAATTCATTCATTATTCAGTATTATACTTATCACAATATTGCTGCAGTTCTTTCGAAATTGAGAATTCGTTCTATACAAAATGTATGAGGAAAAGAATTATATTCATTCTTATTTTTTTCGTGAATTTTTCTGATTTTTTAATAGCTATTCTGCTATTCGGGGCGGAGAATTTTTTTTTAAATCAAAAAATAAGAGATTACAAAAATCGGTCCAGCCGTTCTTGAGTTATAAATGGTGTAACTAACCCGACTTTCTTTTATACAAGCATATATATTAAGATTTAATATTATTGGAATTTGCCTTTGAAAGTTAAATAGATCTGTAATATCCTAGATATTGGAGTAAGAGCTGACTCAAAGATGGCACTAGATAATAATAGTCTATTCAGTAACCCATAGATGGCGTTTAGCTGTTAATATTGTAGATGATGAGCGTATAATCAATACGGTGAGAACGTCAAGGTCAGGGTTTACATTATTTTTACCAGCTGCTAAATAAAGATATCAGAACCCATTGTCAATCTACCACAATAAGAGTTTTATTAAGAGTTGTGACAACCCCAAGAATATATCGTATCATAATGTAACATATCAATAAAGATGAAGATAATAGTAATCTCTCTCTGGTTTCAATCCTGGGATTGGTTTGCAGCAATTTCCTCTAATCTCCTCTTCCATTCTTCCCTGTCTTGTGCGGCTCTTGTGTTTTGATTTTTGCGTATGATGAGCAGCGCACGTCCACCAGCAGATCCTCCAGGTACTCTCGGCGTGGGCGTCCCCTGGAGTTTGTCCCCTCGGTCATACCCTCTATTATGGCAAGCAATAGGCCTTCTTGTCGTATAACATGGCCGATCCATCTTGCACGCCTTTCGGACAAGGTCTTGAGCAGGTGCCTTCCTCCTTCGATTCGTTGGAGAACCTTCTCATTTGTGATATGGTTTCTCCAGGAAATTTCTAATAGTCTTCTAAAGGACCACATCTCAAAAGCCTCTAGTATCCGTTTATCTCTTTCGGATAGGCACCATGTTTCAAAGCCGTATATCAAAATACTCCATACATAGGTCTTGATGAGGAGTATTCTCAGTTGAAGGTCTACATTATTAGATTCTATTATTTTTGACTTTTTATTGAATGCAAGCCTATCCTGGTGTATACGGCTGTCGACCTCGCTCTTAGACCGACCGTCCCATGTTGTTTTGCTCCCGAGGTAGAAAAACTACCAGGTGTTCTTAAGTGGAACTTCTGCCATCTCTACAGTAATAAATCTAAATAAAACATGAAACCGAACATGAAGAAACAGAGCAGGAAAATATCTCATATTTAAAACTATTGAAAAAAGTATGCTCTTGCAGAAGTATGTAGGTATACTGAAGAGCATACTTTTTACGAAAAACAATGGAGTATTGCTTTTATCATATTACTTCTTCTTCTTCTTCAATGGCGCTACAGCCCATTTCGAGCCTTGGCCTCCTTCAAAATAAGCCTCGACCGCCCTCTGTCCTCGGCCGTCGTCTTCCAATCTGCAACATGGAGTAATCCTCTTGCATCCTTCCTGACATCATCCTCCCATCTCAGTCTAGGTCTGCCCGCCTTTCGTTTACCTCCCGGGTGTCCTGTCAGAACCTTCTTCGGTACTCGTGTGCTTGGCATTCGGTGCACATGTCCGGCCCATCTTAATCTTTGGAGCCTTAAATGGGTGGAGAGTCTGGGAGCTTGATAAATTTCATAAAGCTCATTGTTGTGGCGGATTCTCCATGCCTCTCCCTCTCGCACCGCTCCTAAGATTCTTCGCAGTACCTTTCTTTCGAAGATGTCCAGCTGTTCTGCTGACTTTGCTGTCAGTGTTCCCGCCTCACATCCATAGGCCAAGACCGTTCTGATAATTGTTTTATATAAGGTTATTTTGGTTTTCCTATGGACGTTTCGTGATTTGAACACTGGCAGCAACGCGAAGTAAGTGTTGTTAGCGGCTGTGATGCGCTTTCTTACTTCTACTGGGTCTTCATTGTCCTGCGTTATGATGGAGCCCAGGTAGGTAAACTCTTCGACCACTTTGAAATTATAATTGTCTTTAAATTTCACTTTATCTTTTATTCTGCGGTGAGGGGTTCTGGTTTGCATCATGATTTTTGTTTTATTTTCATTGATTTGATTTGATTTGATTTGCAACCCCACCTCTTTTGCCGCAGTCTCCAAAGGGTCAAACACATCTCTTACAGCCTGTAGGGATCTTCCGACAATGTTAAGGTCATCTGCGTAGCCAACTATTTGATTGCTTCTGTAGCAGATGTTTGAATCGGTACTGATCATTGTCTTCCTAACGACGTGCTCCAGTACAATATTGAAAAGGGTAGGTGCTAAGCCATATTCTTACTCGCTGTAATTAGGTACATACCAGACTTGTTTATCTAGGCTTGTTCTTATGTGAAAAGTCACTTTGATAGTGCTATTCACCTTTGTCATTTACATTTATTTTATAAAAAAACTATTCAGTCTCATAACATTTATGTTGATTTTGGAAAAAAAGTTGATAAAATTATATTTATATTATATAGCAATTCACGACCAAACCGACCGCGTGAGTATTCACCATATAAACCATATTGCTCGCTTTCCGTTTTCATATATCGAAGCTTTCATGTCGCTTCAATGGGAAATGTCGAAAAAGCTTTCCATTTTAATGGTTCGAGCTTTCATGGGGCTGGCCGTGCTTTTAATGTCGCAAATATTTATCTAAATGGCAAAAACCAATATATAATGTACATACACACATAGCCAGGCGAAACTCATTAGAGACTCACTCGCCTGGGAAGTAGTATAAGGCTCAGGTCACGGGGGATGAATCAGGGATGATGATTTTAATCAATTTTAATCATAAATCATCCAGCTGTACTCAATTAATTACAACGGTATGGGTAAATGTTAATGTAAGACTTTAATAAGGCTTTCTTAAATAATGAAAAGAGAGTCAGAATGATTTTCAGACGAAGTAGGGAATGCATGAGGAAGACACCTTTCGATCAGGAAGTAAGAATCAGTTAATATATTAACGGAGAATATAGAGAGTTAGAATCGGTTAATCTTCTATATATTTATGTATGTATATAAAAATCAAAATATGGTTGCTTCTGTCTATGTAGGTATACACGTGAGTACTATGCGTTGCTAAACCATTCATCCGAATGCGATGAAACTTTGGGGATTTGATGTGAGCATGCCCACGATGGTTTCTATAAACAGTAGTGAGTTCTGGCATCATGAAATTATGCATTACTAACCGTTCATCCGATTGCGATGAAACATTGGGGATTTGACGTGTGCATGTCCACGATGGTTTCTATAATATTCAACTCTGTCGTCATGAAAATGCGTTGCTAAAGCGTTCATCCGTTGCGAGGAAACTTTGTTGAGTTGTTGTGATCACACCCGCGAAGGTTTCTATATAAACTGGTGAGCTCTGGCCTTGTGAAATTTGTATAAATTGCTATAGGTGGCACGCGACCTATTTGAAAACTGAATTTACAGGGACTGAATGAATGGAATGCGGGAGGGCGGAGGGGTACTCGGGAGGGAGGAAAAAGAAGAGGGGAGTGGGGAGAGGGAAGGCATTCCACTCTCTCTGCCCAACCTGTAAAGACATTATCGAATGTTTAGTTAGTTTAGTTAGCAGGTAAATGACATGAAATAATAACAAACAATTATATTGAAATCACTAACACGAAAATCGTAATAATTGTAGTTTTTCCAAAACCGTGTAGAGCAATTTAATTGCTTTAATTATGGATCTAAAATAATAAATTATGAAGGGAACTGTAAAATATAACTAAGTAAAAATATCTAAAAATATACGGATTATGCTTCACAAAGCATTCAATTACTTTCAAAAACATGATAAGTTAAGTAAATTATTGAAATAAACCTTAAAAAATACATCACGTGAATTAACAAAACACGATTTTTGAAGTAAAACTTCTTTACGCACGGTTGACTTGGGGAGCAAGCTGGTGAATGCGTGACTAGAGCGTTACAAAAAGTGTGATCGGGTGAGGAGAACGGAAGTTGAGTGGGAGATATAAGTTAGTGAAGATAGAAAGAGAGAGAGAGTTACGTTTCGTATATTACTGTAAGGCAGAAGAGAGAGGTGCGAGCACAAGGAATCATTTATTGAATAACCATACTATATGTAGGTCACCCTAAGGTCATAGGTCACCCCAAAGTCATAGGTCACCCCAAGATCATAGGTCACCCCAAGGTCATAGGTCACCCCAAGGTCATAGGTCACCCCAAGGTCATAGGTCACCCCAAGTTCATAGGTCATAGGTCACCCCAGGATCATAGGTCACCCCATGGTCATATGTCACCCCAATGTCATATGTTATTTTATAAGTTAGTGAAGTTTTATTTCAGTCGTGTGGTCTAAAGCACA
Source organism: Limnephilus lunatus (assembly GCA_917563855.2). Taxonomy (NCBI): domain Eukaryota; kingdom Metazoa; phylum Arthropoda; class Insecta; order Trichoptera; family Limnephilidae; genus Limnephilus; species Limnephilus lunatus. The sequence goes on along the minus strand of OU830602.1, from coordinate 8,420,118 downwards.
TTCGTTTTTTTTTAATTAAAACCCAAGCGTGTAGAAACACGAAAGGAAACTCTGAAGGTCTTTTTTTATCTTCGTATTTATTTATCTCCAATTCTCATCTGTTCTTTTATGTAGGTCGGTATGTCGAACAAGAAGGCATTAATGAATCGACGGGTGTCGAGTGTTAAATGAAATATCATATTATGGCCGGCCATTATCGTTCGCTTTTATAAAGGATATAAAAAAGGCTGTTAGTGGCATTAATAAACTATTAATTCGGCACATTGGGAGGAAATCGAATAGGAAATAAGGTGATTACGACCGAAGTAATAAATGTTTTTCCAACTCGTTACTTTGCTCTGCTAAAACAAACATCGAAATGTATGAAATGGTACTGCGCATTTTCATCCAGCGACAAAATATCCCCGACAAAATATCCTATGGACAAAACACCCTCCAAAAAAAATAAATTTTTATTTTATTGTATTTACCTAATTGCAAAAATAGTGTAAAAACAAATACATCGCAAAAGCGGTATATACATACCATATTATTTTAAGGAACAATTTAAAACATGAGCGATATTTCACGATTAAACTCATTGTACGACATGTGGAAAATATCCACATTTCCTGCGAGGCAGTTAATTAACCTAGTGATTCTTCCCAGGGGCATCACCATTGGTAAGTTAGTTCTGCACCTGGGAAGAATCAAAAGCTTGTGTTAGCGGCCTCGCGTGTAATTATCCGGAAAATTATTTTAGCCAGAATATCTGGTACCGATATAAAACCATTTAGAAGCTTATAAGCCACCAGCAATAATGCGACATCTCTTCTGTGACTAATGCTTCAGATACCCAGCATTCCCGAGGTAAATGCCGTTGGAAAACAGCCATGAGTAAAATCCTAATTTTCTCATATAGAGGTATCGTAAAAAGTTCTGTGGTATCCTCTCGCACATAGACTATGTCCTCTGGCCCCTATATCTGGGGTCCACTCTGATGCTATTCACCAAGCTAAAGTAAAGCAAATTATAACTATTCCTTTGAATTAAAGCAAATTATAACTATTCCTTTGAAAAAAGGATATGAAAAAGATCTACAATGCATTTTGTCATTCTCGAATTGAATATGGAATTATAGGATAGGGATCTGCTACACATGAGTACATACACAATCTGAATACAACTCAAAAAGGAATCAAAAAGACCATACTGAAAGTACCCATTAGAACGCCTTCGATTGAAGATTTCAATAGCTTTGACGTACCAAATGTACAACGAATATATGTCAAAAATATATTATTGAAGCTATTCAAAAATACTGAATTATCTACTAGATTGCATATCGATCACATTAGATCGAATAAAAATCACATAAAAAAGATTCCAAGTTATAAAACCACATTCGGACAAAGAAACTACACTTACTTTGCAACAAAACTCCATGACATCCTTCCTCAAGAAACAAAACTAATAAAAAAAATTTATGAGTACAAATCAAGAATAAAAATATGGCTGAAAGAGGTCAACGAAAAAACACTAATGATGACACTAAAAACGAAAAAGAAGATTAATTAACTATAATTAAATAACTTAAGTCCGCCTCGGCACAGGAACCCCTGGTTAGGACTAAGAAACACAATATCTTTACCTAACATTATATTTTGTAAAAATAATTATTTTATATAGTCGTTCAGTAAAAAAAATTAAATAAATGAAAAATGTATGACAAAACCCAACATCTAAAATATCTACAAAAACCTAACCTAACCTTATTTTACATTTGACTATTTTTGAATAATAATTTATTGCCTTTACAGGATGTCTGTATTATTTTTGTCCCATTTTTTTGTTGAATAAGTTAGTTTAGGTTTTACCAGATATTTTGTTGAGGGACATTTTATCCGTAGGATATTTTGTCGCGGGTTGAAAAGTCGTGGTACCATATTAAACGTTGAAAAATTGTTGTAATGGACGATATGTGGTGGAACAATTTATGTTATTTTAAAACTTTATGTGTTGAAACACGCTTTTCATATTGAATTTATTGAGTTTTTCGTCAGATGGAAAGTTTTTTATCCTTAAATCAACATGAATAAAAACCATAAAACTAACAGAATACTTTTTGGCAATTTTTGCCAATATCATGTGACTGACCAAACCCACATTATTGATGTGATGATAAAACGAATTTCAATAGAGCCTCCAAACGGGCCACAAAACACACGCAGAAAATAAATAATTAAACGATTAATGAGGCAAAATAAAGTACATGAAAGCAATTTGTGACCAAAAGTTTTTCCGGGCCTTCCCACCAATGTTCAAGTATATATAAACTTAAATAAATTTAAATATACTTACTTAGATTTTGTTAGAAATTAAAATTAAATGTTTTTAAATTTTCTTTTATGAAACTTTTGGAAGTTAGGATGAAAAAACAGTATCTAAAGATGATAGATAGTAACAATTATTATAAGCTTTATAACAATTATTATAAAGCTTTTCTTAAACATTAGTTTATCAATTAAAAATAATAATAATAATTTTGAAAGGGTATTTTTTGCTAAATCTTTTTTAACGTGATTCTAGAAGATATTTTGTTGTTAAATTTAAACACTGGTTTCATCTAGTCAACTACTACACGCAATTTGAGAGGCGGGTAAGGGTACCGCCGCCCGGGAACCATTTATTGGATAACCAAACACCCCTGTAATAGCACACCCCAACTGGTTTGCTACGTTGGGTGACTTATCGAGGGTGACCGGGTTCAAGGGGTGATTTGTCTAAGGTCTAGGTCCTAGGACATATACTCTCGTAAGACGACGTAGACCCTGAGGGATTTTTCCTGTTTTTTTCCTGATTTTTCCAGCTTTTCCTGGATTTTGCCTCCTGTTTGGAGAAAATGTTAAAAAAATGCGGAGATTGTACTGGTCAATCCAGCGGGTAGCTTTCCGCTTACTCGCGCAAAATAAATACCGATACGTGAGCGGTTTATTTAAGTAAAACTTCTTTAGCAACGTTGTGATTTGAAACTCGATGAAACGAAAAATAGCGAACGAAACTCGATAAAACTAAAAAGAGACAAACACATACTTCTGTAGGATTTATCCAACAGGAGAATGAGATAGTATAATCGGTCTCCTCTTTGTGTGATGCTTCATAGCCTTCCCACTCTTGTCTACTTTAGTTTTCTGATTTCACTTCTTTTTTTTTCTGTTGAACTATCACTTCCCTCGTTAAGTCATCAATACACTCTTTTTTAAATAGTTATTACCAAGAATACTTTCACAAATTATTATAAAAATATCATTACTATTTGATAAATTTTAATTTATATCGCCGAAAAATATTACGAGTATTGTTGTAAAAAACACAAGATATTTCTGACAAAAATGCTTGCTATTTTAAATTCGGATGTCGGTATACTGCTGCTACTTAAGGCGCCATATCCCAGCTCAAAAAGAAGAAGATGGAGAGATACGTAATTACGAATGTTGGAAAGAGCGCGCTAATATTCAAAACGATAAAATTGAAGCGACAATTGTGAAAATATTTAATAAACACGTCTCGTTAAAAATAGAGCAAAACTTTTTGGGCGTTGTCTAAAACAGCATTTAAAGAAACACTGTGATTTTTTTCATGCATATAACTTGTAAAATAACTTAATAAAACGTGTTTATAATAATTTTCGGAGCATACTTTGCGAATTTTTTCTATCGAGGGATTTCATATAATTTGCGTTTCGGCTTGGGGAATGTATGGATATTATCTTAATATAAATAAAATATTTTTTAGGAGCTTAAAAACTTTCAAAGCCTTACTAAAAAACCCGTAAAAATTTTATTCAATTGACAAACGGCCGCGGATATGAAAACATTACTAATTAAAAAATTGTTCTTGGAAAGAAATACACACTGTTTACACAGCGTTAGAGGGTAGTTTATCTTTGTTTTAGTATTGATGTCAATGTTTAAGGGAGATATGTAGAAATTCGGGTAGCGGCGGCTTAAAGTAGGTACTGTTATTTGGAAGTACCAATATTTCAAAAAACTTTTTAACTACCAAGAATCGGCCAAAATATAGGCTAACCGGAAGCTGTGGTCATGGTAACACTGCTGAAAACACAGCCTACAGCCTACCATCTTGTCGAGGACCCTTCACCGCAAGGATATAAGGATCTGTGGTCTGGATCTCCCCCCCATACCAAACTATTCCCTACCCCTACGAGACATGCGATACAGGCTCAAGGATAGCAGTCTTAATTACGTCTTCTAGTTAGTCTTCAGGCTGGAACCCCAAAGTTAACAAATTATATTATCTAACTTTCAACCACGAAAAATCACGACTAAAGTTTGAGTTAAGAGATAAATTTTAAAATCTAATTGGGAAATATGTTATGCAATTAAGTTGGTTCGTTTTAATTATATTACATTAATATTCCTGGATAATTTTTCACCAGCTGGATCCATATCGGTGACCGGTCAGTGGTTGAGTGGGCATAGCGCTTCGGGTCCCACCCGGGCGTCGCATGTTCAATTCCTCGGCTGGCTAAGTCCTCCATCACAACACAAGCAACATTTTCGGCTTTCTGTAGTGGTAGTAGGAGATTTTCAAACATTGTTGGGTTATTCGTAACCCGGGAATGTTTGTCTTTCTTTTTTTAAATTATTTTTTAAATTATTAAATTATATCGGATTTTTTGTTTCTCCCACTAAATCGTAACTCTGTAATGATGTCAATTTATTCCTAGAATAACACATCGACTCCGGTGGTGGGTCCGGAATGATCCATTCTTTGCAAAATTAATTTTACAGTTTCCAATTTAATCTTTTATCAAATATTTACCCAAATTTGAAAAAAAAAAATAATACAATCGGACAAGGTTCAAGTTAGTTAGGAAAATGCGCTGAATTTGGACATTAGTATTTTTATATTTAAATAACAATTCTTTACAGAAAACATTTGTGAGATATGTGAGGCATTGCATGAGATCAAATTTTAAAATAAAATTACGAATATTTTTTTTTGTTAGTTTCACCTACTTTAGCCAAGATCATCAGGGCAGATTTGATGATGATGATGGATACTGTAATGCTGTCTGAAACGTTGGCTAAAGAAGGAGGTAGCGCAACACGGCATAACACCCGAAAAACAATTGACGAAAATTTTTTTGTTAATAATAAACAATTTCATGAATTTTCAACTGTGGTGAACTGATTTCTCATCCTGTAGATAAATCCTTGAGATTGCATCTCTCCAGTTCTCTCCACTCGCCGCAGATGCTGTGAGAAATGTCCTACTCCTGGACCACACATCCCATTGGTCACTGGTTTAGGGAGCAGAGAGGAGAATCCGATCCGGAATGTGGGAGGAGAAATGAGAAACCATGGGACATGAATTCGAAACCTCGTCTCTAACTATCTGGAATCTATTGCGGTATTCAACAAGACAGGCATTTCTAAAGAAAATGACTAAAACAAGGCGTCCGATTAATTTAATATATTTGTTTGACATATATAAGTTAAAAGCAATAATATATTATGACCGTTTATCTGCACTTCAAGGTAAATGGATAAAGTTTATTTTAAATTAAATCAATTATCAGTAAATCAATTGTATTATTCCAATCAATTCCAATATAATAATACTACAGAAAGACGCCATTCTGTACTGAAAAAATACTGGTTTCAGCGGTAAAAGAGGGACTTAGTACTATCGCTATTGATAAATCATTATGATAATAGAGACATCTGTGAACAAACCGTTGCAATATTTTAGTGAGATAAATCTTGATACCATAGTTGCAAACCCTTTTTACCATAAGGGGGCATCCATTAATTACGTGAGCATTTTTTCTTTCAATTTAGACCCCCCCCCCTTCGGTGAGATACATTTGGGCCAATTCGTATATTTTTTTTAAGTAACATGATTTTTTGCTGGACGTTTGTGCCCACGTAATTAATGGATGCCCCCTAATCATTTAAAATTAAACAGTTTTAATTTTATGTAAGCGTTAGAATAAAAATGATGCGCATGGCAGGATATTTTGAGTAGTTCACAAATCGACACCAGTATGCGCTAGTGTAAATGTAGACCTAAATACGAAGAGACCTGTCAAAAGTTTGTTTCGTAAATTTTTGTCTGTTTTCTGTAGGTTCGAGGCGATTATTTTTGTGAATTCTGACATTCATAACAATGCAACATACAATTTTTTTTCATTAATAGAAACAACTAAAGCTACCAAAAATATTCCTTCATCATATTGTATCCTTTCCTGTGAACTGCTGCATACATTGTTATTCCTTCCTGCCATTTGTAAACTTGAAGAAAGTATTGGTTTATATGAACTATATCTATTTGTGGCAATACAGGTGAATCCTGTATGCTGTAAAATGATTCATCTGGGGGCCAACATATACCCACTATCGGCACTATCTCACTTTCATACTCAAAATCATTTGTTTCCATAGAGTTATTATTCCAGTCATAGGCAGCCAATCTGGAATTAATAATTATGATTATTGGTTACATTATAAATAAGCAACGTTAGCTAAATTACCTATAATTATTACAAATAATACACAATTAATGTGTTTTAGAAGTACAAGAATGAGGTTATGTTCCAACCACTTAGCTTACATATCGATTAGAACTTCTTTCTTGCCAACACATTTTGCCTTTCTATTCTTTAATTAATTTTTTAACTCCTTCACAGTCCAGCTACCGTATTTATCCACCATTTTTTAATATTACTTCCAAAATGCACACGCAAGCCAGGTACAAAGCAATATTAATTATCAATGACAGGTCTACAACTACACCAGCGCCGCCAAGCGGGAGAAGTTTAGCACAGCATTCTGCCATTGCCAAGACTACTGCGATTTAGTTCAGTTCTACGTAAATCAGAAGGTTTCTACACTGTTGTCAATTTAGAAGTCATTGTATGAAGCAATTAAAAAGATACGGATGTCGTTTAAATAGGTATAGAAGTCAGCTAATTTTGGTCATATTATCAAATAAATTAATGAAGAGTTAGTGGCAGAGTGTTATAATGCGCTTGGAACGTACCAAAGATATTGATGTATAAAAGATGTGCTATAAGTTTTTACTGGGTGGGACTTATGCTTCCTGGTGTCGTCGATATTGTTAACCAATTAACGAATAAACTAAACGAACGTTAAACGAAATGAACGAAATCTTTCCGTATTCAAACTGTATTGTTAACCAATACTACCTACTGCACACCTTAAAAAAATCAATTAAATGAACAAATTCTTTCCGGATGCAAATTATTCCCATTAGGTAGTAGTCCGCCGACAGTAGGGCGGACACCGTAGCATACTCTTTCGTATTTCAATATCTTTTGAACGTACCATGTTTAAACCCTAAATGAATGGCAAGATCGTAAGATGGATCCGTATTTATTAAGAGAATTAATATCTTTATTATCTCAATATAAATCGAACAGTATGATTGCAAATTATTAGCGGTTGCTAACCAAATTCCACCATTATTGATGTCTGCAACTTTATTCCCAAGGGTTCGTGTAGGTAGTGTCCGAAGCGATGGTATACATAGTGTCCAGTATTGCGTTAGGTAGGTAATACGGTGGGAATGATCAGCCAATAATTCGATTGTGGACCAGACGATACGTCTGGGGAATGCCGCAAACGGTTGGGTGGAATTCGGATGCACCAAGCCTCAAATTGCACAGCGACGAGCCCATAGATAACGTAGCCATAGATAATGCGGTTGTCTTATCTGAAGTTTATTACTCCCACATACCTTACATGTCATTGAATAATATAACTAGTGCAGACCAGAATGTAATTACAAAAAAATATCTGTCGTGCTCTCTCGGAACATCGCCTTGCACCGCAGTGGGAGGAATGAATTCATACGTCCGTCACTCCTGGACACTGACCCCCAGATTCCTACACACCCCTAATACCCTTTTGCTTCCCAGAGCTTCCTCTCCTTTCTTTCCTAAAAAGACCCTCCATACAGCATCCCCAAAGACGACATAGGCCTCCTGTGTGGAGCTAATGAAAAAAAAATGTAGGTAGGTACTACAGGTACATATAAAATATATATTAGCTTTCGTCAATCTCTACATGTTATAAATTAAAGTCCTCCACCGCGTCTATCTGTCTATCAGTTCGCGATAAACTCAAAAACTGCAAAACGGATTTTCATGCGGTTTTCACCAATAGATAGAGAGATTCATAAGGAAGGTTTAGATAAACAATGTTTTGTGTAAATTGGTTGATATATAAAGGAGAACATCTGTATGTGGTGGACAAGATTTGATTTGTATGCAAAGGAAGGTCACTATCTACATTTGATTTCTAAAACCCTGTGTTAAACCCGGGCATCGCCGGGGACTTCAGCTAGTTTATAGGTAGGTCTTTCAGAAACTATAAATTTTGATATTCTCTCTAATTTTATGTAAAATGGATATGAAGATTCTTAATGATCGGTTATAACACTTATCTCGGTAAATATAAATACATATATATGTCTCTACTTTTCTCACTATTACTTACGATAATTATATACTGTCTGGACGTTGTGACTTACACAAAGGTCACGTGTATTCATGTGTGTTGAGGTATATTGTGTGTAAAGTAAAATAAGGCTATTTATCACCGGCCAGATAATCAGAAATCCACACAATCGCACGGGGAGTTGATATCGAAATGTTGCGAAGAAATCAAACTTGTGTAAAGTCTTTCTTTCTTTATCGAGTTGTGTGTCCCGAAGCGATTCATTGTTGCGAGGTGATTCAATTCGCAATTCGAACAAAGAATTGCGTCGCCCGTGGGCGGGGGCGGCCTCGCTTGGGCGGGAGTCATGGGGCGATGGGCGGGCGGCGGGCTCGTGGGGAAAAATACCGATAATTTGATATCGAGGTGAAGATAACTTTGCACTGTTAGTTATATGTAATGTAATGTAGGTACAGAATAAAGGTTTTTAAAATGATGTTAATTCATTATTGTGATTAATGTTTAGTTTGGCTTTCTGAGCCTCCTTGAGGTTTCTCCTTATTTAATTTAAGTTTTTTACAGCTTAATAAACATTACAGTATCCACCGTTAATTTTTTTTTTAACTGGAAGTTAAAAATTCGCTCCGCAGGTTTTTGCTGCTAGGCACTGGTACCAAAAAGGCAGAACTGGTTCCAAATTCAGCCGGTACCTCGAATCCACTGGGATCCAGTGACAGCTAGTCACCGGGATAAAGTAACTGCGACACTCAATGACGTCATTTATAACATGTAGACACGAGATATTATTATTCACAACTGCCAATTTCAATAATAACCATATTATCGTCAATCTTTCTATATACGGAGAGATTCACGAAATTACAAATTCAATATTACTTACGCCTGCCAGGCGATGCTCCTCAAGCTAGCTGCTAACGTAAGTGGCGCCATCTTTTGGCATTGCTTTAATTCACTGGTGCACTGGTTCCAAAAAGGCAGAACTGGTTCCAAAAATAGCCGATCCCTCGGATCCACTGGGATTCAGTGACAGCTAATTACCGGAACAAAGTATCGTAAGTGGCGCCATCTTTTGGCATTACTTTAATTCGGTTCTATTACAAAAGTAGATGTACACAAAAGTACACAAAATCCACGTACGAAAAGGTTTTGAGTCAGGCGCGGCGTCAGAGTTGCGTGGATTCTTAAATTTAAACTGTACAGTCGCTAGGCTATTAATACTGTTTGATGATTTGATAGAGATGACGCGATGGGGCTAAGCTAAATTCTTAAGTATTAGCGCGCGCAACACTTTACCAGCACTTTGTATATGTATACATCAACACACTTCACATCTGCTTGATGATGGACACTAACGCTGTCCAAAACAGTGGATGAAGAATGGGGAAGAGCAACACTTTTTTTTAAATAACGATTTAACTAACTTACCAATAAATAATGATATTGCCACTGGAGAAAACGATCAGCCTGGAGTTCCAGAGAATGGAGTAATGGAGGGTTACGTGCAATGCTATGTATTCGTATGCACGCATTATATTTAACATAACTTGTTGAGTGTGTGTTTTAAGCATATATTTTTAAACGTGTACATAAAACAAACTTTTATACAATGCATAACAAGCCCAACGGAATTTAGGTCTAAACTAAAAACCTAAGTTTTAGGCTCTCATAATCTTAAATTAGATGTACCTATCTGATAGTTAATTATCTAAGTATAAAAACAAGTAAAGTAAGTCAAGTATGTCCCTAAAAAACATGCAAAAGTACACCTATTCTAACCCTGACCAATTCAATGGACAAATAATTAGCAAAATACATGGCTCTCTGTTGTTACATCATTGTTTTGGTTGTTCATATAATCTAATATATAATCCACATCAACATAATCAAGAATACGCATTTCCATATCCCAGTATTGAATATACACTTAAGAAGGTTCGTTTCATAATAATATAGATTTCTGTAAATAAATATCTTTTCAGAACGTTGTTAGCTCTTACGCTCAAGAAATGGAGATACAATCTATGGCATGATTCCGGTGAGGGTTTTCTTTTCTGCTGAAGAACATTGAATGTGTGCGGTGTGCGTAAAAGTAAATTCACGATATATACAGGAGCTAAAGAGTCGATTTCCAGGGTGTTTAAGTAACAAAGGGGAGAAACTGTTGTATGTAAGTACCCCATTAGACAGAACCTGTCTAATGTATAGCTTTTTAAATGTGAATGCGTTAATTGAATGAAGATTGGTTATTTTTATATAATTTCAAAAAAATGCTATCTGTGGAATATTATGTGAAGGATAACTACCAAAAACATATTAGTATACCTCTTCAAACACAACTGCTATTGACGTTGTCCAAATTGCTCAAGATGCTAGAACAAAACGGCATATTCTCTTACTTGTACCTTTGGCAAAAACAACTTTTGGCCAAAGAAGAAAGGCCACTGGCTATTAGACATAACACATATTTTGTCAAAAATAAGTATTAAATCATCAGCCAAGACCATTGACGTATGATACTGACTTAATTGATCGATGGCCAAGACAGATCTAACATCGAAGATGTCATCAAAACCAATTTATAAGTATAGATTTCCCATGGTACGATGGTGATTGTCTCATATTTTAAACGTAAAATTGTACATTGTATTGGTATTTTTGTTATAAACTGATCATAAACTTCGCCATCCCTCTACACACGAGTTCCTTGTGAGTCAGGCTTAGCATACCAATTGTAATAGAATTAATACAGATGAATAAAGATTTAAAAAAATTAAAATAGAACGAAGAAAATTCGAGACTTTTTTGATGCCATTTTGATTTGATACCAAAGGCCCAAAAATAAATAGGAAGGAGGAGGGGGGGTGCATTCCTAAAGGATCGGTTTTTAGAATCTTGAGTCCCAGATTAATTGAAGCAAAACGACTCATGACCCACGAACTGATATTGTCAATTTAACTGTCCTAAAACTTGAATTTATAAAATAAATGCCGCCGAAAACATCTGCGAAACAGATTTACCGTATTGTCTGCAAAGTTTCACGCGGTTAATAGTTAAATGGATGTTAACCTTGTGTGGTTACAGCTTTTCCAGTTTGTGGTATTTTCAAAACATATAGGTATTGTCAATCTTATTATTGTCAATCGTACATGTACGATTTATTTAAACAAACCTTTTAAAAGGTTTTCTTAGATGCTCTTGTATTGTGGCAGATTATTTGTGAGTTTTATTTACTGCAATAATGACTTATTTTGGCAAATAACTTTCCATGAATGAAACGATTATTATAAACAATTAACATTCCATGTTAATTTACGGTCTCGTTTAATTCCATTCACTCTGGGTGGCAATCCAATATAATGCGACACACTCATTTATCTCTCTCCCTTCCCGACAATAACGGCATAGTAAGCCCTCTGTTGTCATATCCGTAGTCAACATAGACCGCAGACTCGGGCACAAGGAGCTCCCTATCTGCGCGGGAACGGTTTCTGTGGTCTAAACAACGCTGCTCGCGAAGTTGAATAAAACCGCAATAAGAGTCCCCTGTCTAAATGACGGCCATTGTCTATGACTCAATGGATCTCCCGCGCTGCGCTTTCGCCGGAAATTACAACACACATAATATTAAATGGCATAAACGAGCCTAGAAAGAGAAGTGTAATAAGAATAACCTTAAATGAAAATAAGGTAATGATCAAAGATTTTATTTTATTTTTATTTTTTATTGTTGATACAAAATTTTACATTTCACAATACAATCCAGTAATGTTACAGATACTCGTATGTGAATAATTCCCTACAACTACTAACGAAAAACTCTAAGTGCTATTGATATACCTACCAATGGTCTGTCAGTGGTAACCTAACACCTCAATCCGTTTAATGTTGAGCGATGAATCATCGTAATGCGGTAAAGATCGGCGATTAATTTCAATAATTTATTTATGATATCCATACATTTTCGTAAATCCGATAAATTTTGCATCCATGTCCTTAAATAGTAATATTATGTAAAAACTTCCTTCTTCTTCTGGCGCTGTGGGTGTTTCTGGCGAATGTTTGATATTTATAAGATGTTTTCAAGTATTTTTAAATGTAAATAAATATGTTAGTTATAAATCTCTAACTTTAAGTCATAATTGTAAATATATATGTCATTGAGCTCAGTTTTAGGTCAGCTTTTATATGTCTTAGTCATAAGTCACTAGCAATAAGTCTTAGATGTAAGTCACTAGTTATAATTGTAAATCTTAGTTGTAAGCCAGTAATATTATTTTTTATGTATTTATTTGCCCACGAGGTGATTTTTCACGAAAACGGCGCTATATAAATTAGCCAAATATTATTATTATTTAATTACGCTAGATCTGTTTTACATGCGATATACAATACAGCGGAAGTGACGTAGATAGGGGGGGGGGGGGGGAGGCGTGCCCTGGGTGCCACCCGATGGGGGGTGACACCCGACCGAGTGTCACCCACGGCGGTTTTAATAGGTGAAACTAGCCTGCATTTATGGGGAAATTATATCTCAGATTTTTTTTTGAATTTACAGACGTTTATCTTACAATAATTGTTAATATCAAACATTTGATAAAAAAAATTTTAAAAAAAGAAACAGTAAAAATTAGTAGGTTTCTTTCTATGTAACTGCAAACTTAAGAAATTTAAGAAAAAACCAAGTCAGATGTATGATATTATAATACCTATGTGTATCCTAAAGACAGATTTACTTTGCATTTTCCATCTAATCTGGTAGGTATGGCTAAGTAATTAACTTCCAAAAAAGATGTTATTACAAATCACGTAGGTACTACAACGCGACTTCGTATCATATACCTAACTGCCAAAACTGAATATCCACTAAACAGTAAGCTTTAGACACGACACCGGCCTAATCTGTCATTTTTAGACGTTTCAATCTCCATCAAATGTATCCGGAATGACTTATTGTCAATCATATTCTGCGTAGACTAAGGCGGCCCCTAGACCCTGCAATGACCTTGTACAATATATTTTATTCTACAATAAGATTGAAAGGAATCTAAACGATCAATTATATTGCACAATAAACGAACTGCGCAATGTTTTCATGTTCAGTCGGAGAATAATGTTGATCCCGTGTGCACCGTGCGTAAAGCAACTTGTCCGAACAAGATTTTTCACTTCAGATCAAAGCAGCATTTTTTTTATCACGATCATGATATTCTTTACTCTTGACGTTCCACAGAGACGGCAATTATCTTTACAATTGGATATATTCGACGATAAACTCTCTTACCTTAACTTTTTTATACTCGTCGTCAAGACGAAACACAGACTAAAAAATATTGCACAATACTGACCCTACACAAGTACACAATGCTATGGAATAATATGGTGCAATCAAAATTAAACGCGTTCAAACTTTTGTTCAATCATTGCATAATCTTCAATATTAACCCTAAACGGTCAATAATATTGCACAATTCGTAATATTGCTTAATTTAATTGATCGTTTAGGGGCCGTCTAAAGTACCTACTAGAGATGCCACGAATAGTGATTTTGCCGAATACTGAATACCGAATATTCGGCTAGGCTCTCGGCCGAAGCGACGAATATTCGGCGGCCGAATATTCGGTGACACTTCGTACATTTCTCGGGTGACAGGTTCCGATGTAGTGCGTGCGGTAACCACGCCGTGGGCATATTTGTGCCACAACATGCATTATTTGTTGATTGTTACATCAAATTGTGTAAATCTTTAAAAATACATGAAAACTGTTCATAGCAGACCCTTACAAGCGGTGGTCAGCAAATGCAAAACAGTATACAAGCCTAGCGGAATTTGCTAAGATTTATTTATCTGAAGCAGTGCGGAGTGTGGTGAGCGGCTTTTTTCGGAAGCAGGTATAATTTTTTAAGAAAAGTGCAATTGTTTGCTATCAACAAATGCTGAAAAAAATATTTCCATTCGTCATAACTTAACACTGATAGATTTTAAGTATTAAATATGCTGATTTTTTGTTAAAATTAAAAAAATTGTGAGTAATATTGGGCGTTTTTTTTTTCATGATTTGGTATTCGGTATTTGGCCGAATATTGCCAACTATTAGGCCGAATACCGAATAGTTAAAAAGGAAGCCGAATATACCGAATAGCAGCCGAATATACCTACCTATAGTACCTACCACTGAAAATACGTAGACTGAACTTACTTCACCGAAGTTCAAAGACATATCTTTATTCAAATGTGACGTACCCGGAACATTATTGTATAGTTTTATGTGTACAACATAGTACGTAGAAGTAGTAGGCATATATTTAGATACGTATTTATGATAAAGAAGAAGAGAAAGATACACAATATACAAAATAAACAATGCTGCAGTGCTGCGTGAGATAAAATCACAGCCTGCTTTACCGACAGCAAAACAGCCCAGGGCTAAGCCGCATATTCATGATTTACTCGAGTTTCGCTGAAGATGAAAGAGTCATTTTCCTAAGAGAATGGTGAAATGTTTTACTTTTGTAGTTACTGTACGATGGAGTGACACCTTACCTAGAGCACTATCCACTCTCTAACGCAATAAAAGAAAAAAATATTCGACAAAGGAACATTACACACTGTTTATAGTGCAGATGTAAGATCGTTCATAGAAAAAAATGTATGCCTCTACCGCTGACGAATAAATCACATGGTACTTCAAAAGTACCTTACTAAGCGACAATCACACAAAAGATCAAGAAAACACATAAGAAAGCGACATCTAGCGACTCCGAAGAAGAAAACACGAATACTAACAGGATGACCAAATTTCTAGGAAAAGGTGCACTGGAATTCGACGTAAAAAATATGGAAAAATCATCCTTCACATTGATTAAAACAGTGCTTCGTAGTCTCCATACTCTTGTCTGCTTTAGTTTTATGAAGGTTTCAGTTCTACTGCGTGTGAATTGGAAACTCTGTTTTTTTTTAAAACACCTTGATTTAACATTATTATGAAATACAATTATTTGAAAATACTGTTTATAAGTTATTCTAGGCTGTAGCACACAGGTTGAGTGATAATAGCCAAGAAAGGCTAGATAAGACAAGAAATACCTTTGAAATTAGAATGGTAAGAACAGATTTAGGAACATATTCATAATTCAATTAATGGAAACTAACTTCTGTAGTCAGGTGCTTCCATTTATATAATCCAAACATTCGCCAAGCAAAACTTGCTCAAAAACAATTCTCAAATATCACCGGCAAACATTATCTTCGTTATTTGTGTTTGGTAATTTGACGTTTCAACGGCCGCCATTTTGAAATACCTCTCCAGCGAAATGGACGAGGATTTGAATAACGAACAGTTCGATGTACGAACTTCGAAGCACTATAATCACAAATATTGCAATGACAAGCTTCGATTAAGTTCAAGTTTCAAAATTCCAAATTTTGAACAATATTGATGACGAATTTGTGGTTGGGTGACCAACATTATTATTAGATAATCTATTTTTCCTTTTTTTTTAACATTAACTCCGCACAGGAGGCCCTGAGGAAAATAATTTCCCTTAGGGCCTATGTCATATTTGAGGATGTTGTGTGGAGGGTCTTTTTGATGAAAGAAAGGAGTGAACATAGGTCTTGAAGAGATCCATGTTGTAGGAGGAAGGAAACACAGAGGCCGGTAAATCGTTCCACAGCCTAGCTGTTGAACTTAAAAACGAATGGTAAAAACGACCCGTTCTCATGGGACTAATGTAAACCGTGTACAAATGTTGGGCGCGTGTTTGGCGTGTTTCCCGACTATGCACCGGTGCCGAGGGGATCTATGACGCTAGTTCCTCGGAGCATCTTCCATTGTAATACCGGTAGAACAAGGACAGCAATCCCACCTGACGCCGTGCTCTAAATATTGCAATCCGTCTGTTAGTAATCCTTTACTATTAGTTTGTTCGTTATACATATTACACATAAATTCATTTGAGATAATTTAGCTCTGGAAGCTGAGGCCGCTGCTGGTACAAACCCAATTTACACTTAATAATAGTTTATTCCAGAATGTTTTTATGCAGGGGTATTGCAATGCATTACATTCCATACTCCGTCCAGGCAGCCTTGGCAGTGACGACCGTGTTCTTCGATTGGCGTAGTCTGCGCCATAAGCGGTGACGAAGTGCTCCAAAAAAGTGCACTCGTCCCTCCAGGAATATTCCGGTAGCGCTGCAATATCTCGGTAGGCGGAATATTTATTGAATAGTTTAAAGAATTCCGGAATGGAACATAATCTCAGTACCGCCCTTGTGAGAAACCACAATTCAAAATCGAAACATTGCTTAAAAAAACTTTTGCAACGTTCACTCCAGATTTAAAAACCATACACTTTTGCTCATTCCCATTTCCATCCTCCCATAAACCTCAAAACATTGCGTAAATTGAGGATGCGAAAGTCCAATATGCTCCAGAAGGAAAGTATCATATAAAACAAGATACTAGTGAATATCAAGGATCTTTGACAAAGGCACGCATAACCAACATTTAAAAAATACCTCCGGCCGTTGTCTCCAAATTTTTCGATCGATCAATCTGGGTTCGATCAGCTAAGTAATTTGCTTAGAAACGCTCGATTCGCCTGTTGATCGGAGAGTTGCGTTGGGAAGAGCATATTTATGCATTTAAGGCATAGATTCTCAACTTTTTTTGCCCACCGCCCACGTTAAGAATATTTTTATTTCTAGCGCCCCCTAACTCGTGAATCCGAACGGAGGGGGCATAATGGGATACCACGATGGGGATACATTTGCCACGATAGAGGGGGCATAATGGGATGGGTAAAATATTATAGATGGCCCCTAAGGGATAGGATGGGGTGGGATGGGTTTCTCTGGGTCTCCTACCGCCCCCCTGAAGGTCTGAAACGCTCCCAAGGTGGCGTTATCGCCCACGTTGAGAATCTATGATTTAAGGAATATTGAGACAAAATTTCGGCTCAACAGTTGATCAGCAGGATAGAGAAAAACAGCCATAAGTATAATTTAAAACAAAATATTAACAAGTCATTTCTTTAAAATCAGTCAGTCATCGAATGAATGTTCGAAGATTCGAACGGTGTTCATCGTAATGTTAAAAGAAATTCATGAACAATACATTAGGTTAATGGACGTCCAGAATCAAGACAATACTGTCATTAAAAGGTGAGCAGTCATTGTGGCGCGCCAACAACGGGTCATCTGTCAAATTGGAATTTAACATATTGGCTTATGTTATTGAGGATGCAAGCAATTAAGGCGAATCGAATTCCAAATGATGAATGTGAAATGCTTTTTAACGATTTCATTATACATTCCATTTCCGCTGCAGAGCCAGTAATGTTAATGTCGAATATATATCGTTATTTTAGGCTTGTCAATACAAACTGCTCTAAACAAAGAAAAGCAAGGTGATGCAGTACTTTAATGTAACATTGTGTGATATTGGTTTGAAACTTAGATCGCTAAGAAATATTTTAGATACTTTAATTTAATACTGCGTATATTTTGCCATTGAAAAAACCGAGTGTTTTTTAAGTGAAAACTTTTTTAGCACCGTTGTGATTTGAAACTCGATGAAACGAAAAATGGCGACATTGTAAAGAGACAAATACATTTATCTACAGGATTTAACCTGCGAGAGAATTATGTGGTATAATCGGTGTTTTCTTTGTGCGGCGCTTCGTAGCCTATTGGTCTCCTCTTTGTGTGGTGCTTCGTAGCCTATTGGTCTCCTCTTTGTGTGGTGCTTCGTAGCCTCCCCATTCTTGTCTACTTTAGTTATCTAAAGATTTCACTTCTATCGCGTGTGAATTTTTTCGCACATTTTTTGTTCAGTCTTTTAATAAGCCCAAGTAAAATAAAGTACCTATCAAATATAAAAACTGCTTTAATGTTCAAAGTCTCCTACTTACGAACCTCTTTTCGGTTGTGATTGCATTGCACAATGTGGGAAATCAATTTGTTTAGGAAATGATAGTAAAACAATTAAATAATTTAAAATAAAACAATAACTTTGTAAACACCACTTTTATAGAATAAAAAAGTGGTGTTTACAAAGTTATTGTTTTATTTTAAATTATAATGTCACATCACAAAGTAACTGCTTCATATGAACAAAAATTAAATAATTATTATGCCTGAACTTCTCAAAATAATATAAAACACGCTTTTTGATATGAATAATCCTTATCGCCATCTACAAAAGGAGTTGTTCGGAAATTTAACATGACGGGGTGCATTGCCTTAAATAATTTATTGAAAACTTTTGTCTTTCAACGTTTCACACAGCTCTATTCATTTTGCCTTTTTGCACATAATACATAATGTTATTATATATATAAATATATACACATTAGAGCAATGGGAAATAATGTATTTATTTAACTTAAAATAGTACATACCTATTATGTAACCACAGGAGTTATATAATCTACTATAACTTACCTAATTAACACAATTAAAAAAAAACTTCACTAATTTGTTTTTTTCGTTACTTATTTTTCATTTTAAACACACTTTTCTCATATTTTATATTGGTCGGTATTTCTTCGCAGATCTTTACCGTTCCATATAGTAATGAGTTCTGTGATTTGATTTCTTTCGAAATGGAAGCCTTATTTAAGTTTTCCTTCTTTTGTTGTTCTTATGTTTGTAATGTCGCATAAATTCTGAACTTTGTTTATCGTTAAGTAAAAGGGGCTTAGGCACGGACGTATATATAGCTTTGATAAGGGGGGGGTCCGCAAATTAAAAAAAAATATATAAGGTCATGTTTTCGTGAAAAAAATAGTCAGTCTTAATCAATCAGCCTTTATTTCTACAATCGGCGCGGTGCAATGGGGGGGGTCCGGACCCCCAAGACCCCCCCCTTATATACGTCCATGGGCTTAGGTGATTGCTTGTGCCTCAACCTATTCTAATGGTTTAGTGTTTAGAAAGTACATAACTTTGAGTATATAGGTTTATTTATTTATTTTTCATAGACTCAGAAAGGTCATTAAGAGTGACGATAAAAAAATATTTAGAAAAAATGGTGATATAGGATATAGGTTAAGTTAGGTTAGGGTTACCGGCTATTTTAAAATTAATTTTTCATAGCTTTTAATGACCTTTCTGAGATGTTTCTGAGTTGGTTTCATTCTGAGTTGGCATGGAACCCATAAAACAGTACTCAACGATTTATTACAGCGAAAGTTACAAAAGTAGAACAAGTAAAGGTACACTGAATGAGAAATTGTGAAAATATATGAAAAAGAGTAGAAATAACAATGAGTAGATGTAAGTAAATAACATGTATATATTAAAGATTCAAAACAATTTACGGAAGACGACAATATAAAATGAACCAGCAAGAGGTGACATTATTATGTTATGTTACGCTGGTACACTAGAAAAGGTTTAAAGGAAATAGAGAAAAGTAGAAATATTGGAAGAAGTTAGAGTATGTTACGATTTTCATTTAATTTTATTGGCGATGTTAGATCTGGGTGTTTCATTGTTAATTGACAAGTTTAATAGCCCATGTTGAAATTTCTTTACGGCTGTCGTTAGGCAAAATTCAAACAGCATACAAAAGGAAGATAAAAGCGGATACAAGCCCTCGCAATGTGGCGTTGAAGAAAAATGCTCACGATTTTATGGACAGACGAACAAATGTTTCCATTCAACTATTTGCCCACAATGTATTTTAAGATAATTTGGACATGTTGCTAGCTAAACTGAGGACTACAACATGGAGAAACTCGTAATCAATGGCAAAGTGTTTGGCAGAAGAAGCAGTGAAAGGTCACCAATGAGCTGGAGTGACCAAGAATCATTAGCGCAGCTGTCCAGACAGCGCAGAACCGCGACGAGTAGAGGAGCCTTGTCCATCATGGAAATTGGAGCGTTGATCACGATCCTCAGCAATGAGTGATAGACTTAAGAATAATAAAAGGGAGAAAGAGTATCAGGTATTGAAGGTACAAAGCGATGCATAGGTCGAGAGCGTCCCAGTAAGATTTTTTTTTAGTTTTTTTTTTACATTAGCTCCACACAGCAGGCCCCGAGGAAAACAATTTACCTCGGGGCATATGTCATCTTTGGTGATGCTGTGTGGAGGGTTTTTTTAAGGGAAAAAAGGAGAAGAAGATATGGGAAGGAAAAAGGTATGAGGGATGGGTAAGAATTTGGGGATCAGTGTGCCCAGAAGTGACGGACGTATGAATCTATTCCTCATACTGCGGTGCAAGGCGATGGGTCGGGAGAGTCAGGCTGGAAAGGTCAAAAGGCCTCCCTTAATCAGTCTCCTTCAATCCAGCCCGCCACGCAGTGGTTGGGCAAACTTATCCGCCACCAAGACGTAGACAGACCTCACCCCATGAACCCGGGCACTCCTGCTAAGTCACCAAACGTAGCGAACCACTTGGGGTGAACTGGGGCAGGGATGTTGGTTATCCAATAAATGGTTCCTGGGGCGGCGGTTTGTAACAAGTTTTTTTTTTTTTTTTTTCTTTCTTTATTCATTATATAATTTGTGTACAGTTTTACAGTGATTCAACTACCACGCTAGGCACATGCTACAAGTAAACAGGAAGAGTGGAGAAGTGTAGGTATAAAAATAAAAATGAGTAATAAATCCATGTTTAATCAACGCGATTAATCGTCGGTGTAGTTAAATCATATAAAATAGATTAAAAAGCATTTTTTTAACATAAAGTCTATTTCGTTTAAATTATCATGCAAAATGATTTGAATAACAAAGGGAAACAAATACAACAAATAAAGCAGCGAAACATGATTGATTATTTGGCCCTCTTTTCTACTCCACTGTTTTTTCAGTACAAGCTTTGGGTAAACATTAATCAATCTATAAGGCGAACGCAACAGAGGCGGTTCGTATTTCCACTAATGTATTTTTTCTTCTTATTATTGTTACTTTTCCCAGATTTCTCCCGACGCGCGATGCGAGAGGAATGATAAGGTGGTTCTGGTGAAATAAAGTAAGACGATATGTTACATTCAACAATATTTAACAATAAAACGTTTTAAAACCTACATTGCTTATAATGTCCGATAACAATGTGGGGAATTAGTTAAGAAAATCACATTCTCCATTTTATCGTAATAAATCAAATAATTGTGAAACAGAAAAATATGCAAATATATATTTTTTTAGTTCTACAAATATCTTTTTTTTAAATTCGCAAGCCACTGTTTAGGTCTAGTTGTCAGCAGGTAAATGCATTTAAAGTAACGCGTTAATTCTGAATGGTGATATCTAAACCAAGGTGATAATATAAAATAAATATGGGAGAAATATGTTCCAATTTGGAAGAAATACAAATATTTGCCAATATGGAAGAAAATACAAATATGGGAGAAATATGTTTCCAATTTGGAAGAAATACATATATGTTCCAATCTGGAAGAAAATACAAAAATGGGAGAAATATGTTCCAATTTGGAAGAAATACAAATTTGTGCCAATCTGGAAGAAAATACAAATATGGGAGAAATATGTTCCAATTTGGAAGAAATATAAACTAACTAACTAACCATCAAGCCGTTTCTCCGCAGGGGTAGGCAGAGAGGACGGACCGCCAAACAAATCGGTCTTGGCACACACTCCTTGCCTCGTTCACATTCATACATCGTCTCATACATGCTCTTCTATTATTCTGACTCTTGACGTATCTAATTCACTTGGTCGTGCCATGTCTTTCCCGGGCGTCCCCGACTTCTTCTAATATTCACATTTGGGTCATATATTCTCCTTACACTCCTTTCCTCGTTCATTCGCTCTACATGCCCAAACCATCAGAGCGTTCCTTTCTTGATCTTACTCATTACGCTTACATCAGCCTTGCATTCTTTGCGGATCTCAGCGTTTCTCACACGATCATACATGGTTTTATCACACATACGCCTTGGGGATCTCATTTCTACAGCATTCATCCTTCCTATGCCAATTCCATGCCTCACTGCCATACATCAGGGTAGGTAGCAGTACTCCATTATGGACGGCTAGCTTCGCTTCTTTGGACACTTTTTTGTTGGTGCCAACGGCGTTCAGTCCTCCGTTAATAGAGTTACCTGCATTCACATTCAGAAACACAAATATGTTCTAATCTGGAAGAAAATGCAAATATTGGAGAAATATGTTCCAATCTGAAAGAAAATACAAATATGGGGGAAATACGTTCCAATCTGGAAGAAAATAGAAATATTGGAGTAAATATATTTCAATCTGGAAAAAATTAAATATGGGATAAATATGATCCAATCTGAAGGAAAATGCAATATCATGGGAGAAATATCGAAGTGAAATAAACAAATGATTTCTCAGTTACTAGTAGGAAATTTCAAAATGTCATACTAATGCACCCGGCTTTTATACTTGCCAATGTTATTTTGTAGCATATTTAATATGTAAAACTTTTAATTATTAAATAAAAATATCGCTTTCTTCCTTATCTCAAAACTAGTATTTGGAGATGTCTGACTAATCAACCGGAATATTGATACGTTTCAATATGGAAGAAAATACAATATGGTAATTTCATCATACGAAAACAAAATGTTATAAACTTCAATTCTGAAAAATGGTTTTGACAGAAGTTTCAAGGTTGCTAAGAAAAAAGCTAAATTTCCTAAATTTAAAAAAATACATCACAATGCAACATCTTCTACTACACTGTATTCGTAATACAGGCAGCCAAGGAGGCGAATAGATAAAGAGGGAACTTATTGATAAATGGAGGAAGAATTGTGTACTCGTCAATTTAAATTCAGAACAAATAAAAAGACAACTGAAAAATTACCATTTGGAAATTTTGACTCGTAATTGAATTATTGGCAATTTGTTTTGTGTGTTTACCTCCGTAGACGATGTCTGAGGATCTCGTTATTTTGTTGATCATCGAAATGAAGTCAAGCATGGACTTAAAAAAAAACTTCTTCTCTTTAAATAAATTCCTGTAGGGTTTCTGTTTCCCATTTTCTCAGCTTAGAGAGGCAATGTTTTACCTTAAGTTTAATGGTTAATTAAAAATGTTGGCAATTTCGCCATGGTATCCATATGAATTAAATCGCCAATTCGATAGGTTCCCCCATCGAAACTCATCAAATACGTGAGAGAATTGCGGAATTAGATTTTTGAGTTCCGCGCACCCTCTATCATTATCTTTGCACAAACTTTGGATAAAATCAGCACCACTTTAAAGAATTTATTCCTAAATAACTATATGAGTTTAAAACTCGAGTTTTGTATCGTTTGATATCTCAAAGAAGCTTGCATCTATGCCACGTTTACTGTTAAATTGGCACTTTATATTGTGCAATGAAAATATCAGAAAGTGGCAGCTAATGTATCTTTTGCGAGCCGATGTCAAGATGTTTTGCATACTATATAAAAAGGTAATAATAACTTATTCATCCAATGGCTCTAGGGATATTACCTTATTTGTGCACTTAGGAGAGATGGAAGATCTGATAAGAACATTGAAAGAAGGTTGAATGGAAAGTCAATTAAAATAGAACTGAATGCGGTTGTTGCCAGCAAAAACTTCTCAAAGGAATCGAGGATAAGAAGTTAACAAACACAAACCAGCAGAAGGACAAAGGTAGACTGAATGTAGAAATGAACCCATATATATTGTACGGTTAAGTAGAGCGGATGGGCGGGGAAAGGTTTGCCAGAACAATATATTACGCGCAAGTGGACAGAAGAAGGGATGTACTAGAAAGACATTGAGCGATGAAGTGAATCAAATACTTCAGTCAGGTCATGTTAAAAGTCAAGATAATAGCGGATAAATATTGTATGAGTCGATTTTATGAATTTGGGTGATTTGGGAAGGGTGTTCGAGGTCAGAGATGTGAAGACGCATCAGAATAAAATAATAAATTCAAAGTTTTTCTTTGAAAAGTCAGCAAAATGTTGCATACAATTTTATGATGTAAAAACAATAACTAGTGTTTTTGTGCGTTCAGCGTGTTCATTGTGTTCAATAATTGGGCGAATATGTTTGTATTACCGCAGACCGCAGGCGTTGATTTGTATGCAGTTAATATTTGAGTAGTTTCAGCCACCTGAAAGGCGTCGCAGACGAAGTCAGGCGTCGATGCAGCCTCCGTCGCGACGGCGCAATTAGACGCCGTTTGATTTGAGCCAAACCAGTATGAACACCAATTAGTCGAGTGCATGGAGCGCGAAACCAAGAGTAGGTCTAAAAACAGCCTCTTTTCATATAATTAATTAAGTTGCAATCAGATTGAGAGAAATAATAGTCTGTGGACAAAATTAATGAAGGATTTTGATGAGTGTCATTATAGTAACTATCTTTTACCACGTTTTAGCGGGTTATGTTTTACCATGATTTACAAAGTTTTACCAAGTTTTACCATATTCTACCATCTTTTACTTGATTCACCAAGTAGTACCATGCTTTAACATGTTTCACAAAGTGTTTTATTGTTTTTTCCAAGCATTGCACCATTTTTTTAAAATCGTATTTTACTATGTATTACCCAGGCATGAAGAACTTACTCGTATTACCTGATTTTTATAAGAATTACATATGTTTTTATCAAATTTTACGATCATGAACCCCTTGTATTAATATGTTTTACAATGATTTATTACATTTCACCATATTTTACCGCATTTTAACAATGTTTTCACGTAAAAACAGGGTCTGTTACTTTTTTCCCTTTTGTTGTCCGAGAGGATAAAATATTTTCCAAACAGAAATTATTAAAGTCGTTAATAAGTTGGACAAAATATTGACCAAACAGTCCCAATCAATGTCTAATTGTACAACTGAATCTTAAAATTGACAGAATATTGTCCAAAATGGCAGAAAGAATGTCCGAATGTACAAAATATTGTTGAAATACACAAAATATTATCCAAATAGACACAATTAATTTCAAAATAGACTAAATATCTTCCAAATGGCAGTTCCATATTGTCCAAATGTATAAAATCAACATCACAATAAAAAAATGTTGTCTATACTTTTACTATATTTCACCTTATTTTACCACGTTTTTCCAAGTTTCACCATCTTTTGTAGAATGTTTTACTGTACATATCTAAAAAAAATTTGAAGGGAAATAACCCACTTCGTATATTATCATTATCCCATAATTATTGTTAGCTTAAAACGTTGTATACTTTTAATTGTGGCGGTACACCTACAATCAGGTAATTTAAAAATATATTCTTTGAAAGTAATGTAAAATTAGCTATGACTTTATTACTACTTGTAAGTTCAAAACGAACATCATGAATTCTGGTTAAAGATGTAATAAGACATGCGTTAAAGAATTTAAACAATAAATGAAACGTTATGGCTTACCAAGTAAGTACAGCATTTCCCTATGCATTAAGTTTAAGTATTTGATATAACCCTGAAATAATATATATTTTTATTGTCGTTGATCTAAAAATGCTTTTAATTAAAAAGCAAGACGTTTCAACAACAAAGAGTTATCTATACAAAGGGAATAAATAAAATCCAAGGAATACTTGGCTGCCTTTTCCGGGATTTAAAAACTGTGCACAATTAACAAAAAAGCTGACAAATCTCTTGGAGCTAATAACGGAAGATGTAGGAGTAAGGGAGCCAGTGGAGCTTGACAGTAAATATTTATCAACCGGCTACGTCTTTTGACGGCAAAAAAGCGGAAATTAAAATCACGTCAACGTCTGCCTTAGTCCGGTTTATTTCTTATTTTGTACTTTGTACTGTTCCTGAGATATTATTTGATATGAGGTAGATTCAAGAGAAATTTCATTACTATTATCGTTTCTTATCTCGCCGTTTTACCACAAAGGTGAGCAGTGCACCACGAGACAAAATGTTAATGTAGATGTTAAGTTCTTCGTTCATATTAAAACATAGATTTTTTTTATTTGTTTTTTATTTCATAAAATTTTATTGGTTACAGATTTTTTGTTTTTTTTTTTGCTTCCACACTAGGCTAATGCTCGTGTTATGATAGTCATACATTTAATATTTTAAATAGGAATTAATAAATCTATTTTATTGAAACAGATGATTAAACATACTAAATAAAAATTAAGAAATACATACAATTACAGTAAGCTTTCAAAATCGCTAGACAAGCTTTATATCAATATGTTTTAGAGCTTTTCCTGCTGACAAACTACATAAGTAGTTAGGCGGGTTTAAACGTTAAATAAAAAAAATTTAAAAAAATCTTCTGATTCACTTTACTTACTAAAATTTTGTAATTTTCAAATCCAATTCGGTCACTTTTAACTGCATCATACTTCGACTAAGAACTACCAACATTATTTTCATTTTTCGCAATCAAATATAAAAAAATAGCAGATAATGTGCGTTAAAAAAATGAAGATAATGTTGGTAATTCTTAGTCGAAGTATGACCTAGTTAAAAGTGACCGAATTGGATATATACACACCTTAGCTTAGTTGGTAGAGCTGTTGCCAGGTAAGCAGAAGGACCTGGGTTCGAGTCCTGGAGGTGCCAATATCTTTTTTTGATTTTTCTGTCTCCAGATTTTCGATTGAGTTTCGCTAATATTGTCTTCATTTAATTAAATAATTTAATAACTTTGGAGAGTCGGGTAAAGAAAATAAAATATAAACCTGATGATGATTGCACGAGCCGCAGTACATATCAGTCTAAAACACAAGTTACCAAATTTTCTTCTGAAGAAGAGTCACAATGAATGTTCCCCTACCCATGTACGAATGTACCTCGTTAGTGGGGTATATTCGGACATTTGTCAGCTTTTGCTAAAATTAAAACCATTAATTTATTTTAAAAGTTATTGACTTCAATTTTTTTAAATAAGGAGAACGTATCCTGAATGTTATAATAACTGATTGAGCAATCTATCTTTAATTATCAATTTTTGAAAAATCAAAATCTAATAAGTATACGAATGGTGCCAATCTTCCCCTAACTATATTCAAATTGCAACTAACATAATAGTTATAATGTGATGTATTCTGTTGGCGAGCCAATAAACAAAATAAAATGTATCACACTATTTAATAATATATTAATAGGCACCATTTTGGTATAGTTTAGTTACTGGATCTGAAAAGCAAATCATGTTCAATTTTACCCTCTTATTGAAATCTTTACTTTGATTTTACATTACCTCTAATTCCATAGATATACTAATAAGCTCCTGCGCCGAATAATAAAACATTTCATATCCCATCAGGAGACAACTTCAAAGGGTAATATATTTCTATTCTTCCCATCGCAGAGGCTCCAACAATGGACACTGAATTTTTACAATAAGTTCTGATTGGCCCAATAATGAATTCAGGACCACAGCCTCCGGCAAAGGGCTGCTGATAGGTAAAAAATAAATTTACCTTCCCTATTACCGCCCTTCAGACTGGCTCCGTGAAAAAAAAACGGGCGGGGAAAATAGGCAGGGATGCTTTTAGACGTGGTCGATCATTAGATTCGCTTGAAATGGAATAAAAATCTAAGGGATGAAAAATATTATGTAAAATGCTGGAAAGGTTTTTTACTGATTGTTATTTATGTGATTAAAAAATTCACAACAAAATGTCGTCAATATATTATATAATAATATTACGTCATTATATGTTAGGTATTAAACATATTACAAAGCAGATATGTTTTTAGATTTTCAAAGCCAAAAGCATTTTCGTTATTTTTTTTGCGCTGTTATGCCGTGCTGCGCTACCTCCTTCTTTAGCCAACGTTTCAAACAGCGTTGCAGTGTCCATCATCATGGCAGATCCGGCAGATCTGTGTGGATTTATTTTAAATAAAATAAATACAAAAATCAAAATCCAAAACTTGGGGTCGACTGTTTTAGCGTGCATTTTTTACCTAAATAATTGACATATTAATTAAGAACTATCCGCTTGCCCTGATGATTGACACTGCAACGCTGTCCGAAACGTTGACTAAAGAAGGAGTTAGCGCAACACGGCATAACACACCAAAAACAAACAACGAAATAAGATTACAAAGCAGTTCAAATGTTGATAATAGCTAACTAACTAACTAACTAACTAACTAACCATCACGCCGTTTCCCCGCAGGGGTAGGCAGAGAGGACGGACCGCCAAACAACTCGGTCTTGGCACACAGTCTTTGCTTCACTCACATTCATACATCGTCTCATACATACTCTTCTATTATTCCGACTTTTGACATGGCCCGACTCAAGTATCTGATTCACTTGATCGTGCCATGTCTTCCTCGGGCGTCCCCTACTTCTTCTTCCATTCACATTTGCGTCATATATTCTTCTCACATTATTTTCTTGATAATAGCTTGTGTGTATATTCAGCGTTACGAATATTTTTTAACAAAAAATAGGAAATCTTTAGTATTTGTGTTGAAAAATTGGTGTTTCAACGTAATTCGGTGGTTCGTAATTTAAATTTAAGCCCATCAAAATTATTTAATGATAATTTACATCGTTATTGTTTTACATTAAATATATTTATATAGTATATAATAAATAATTGCACAAGGTTGCCTCTAAAATCGTGAGAAATCTATTTGTTACATGGCCAATATTTTATAATTTAAAACACAATAACTGTAGTAGCACATTTTAGTACTAGATTTTTGCTACAACTTTTAATTACAAAAAAATTTTTCAGTTAGTTGGGTATTTTAGTCTCGAATCCAAATTCAAGTTTTGTATGAAAATTTTGTATGACGTCCTTCTCAACAGTATAAGTGTAAGCTAACTCGTACAATACCTCCAAACTAATGAATACTTCCAACTTTTTCAAAACAATAGGTACCTACTCAAAAAGAGATAGAAACAAGAAATGGAAGTATTAACCAGAAACAATATTTTACAATTAATGTACATGGCTGCTCTATTGAATATTGTTAAGACTTCCCATATTGACTTTAGAACATGTTTTATCCACAGACATTACCAAAATTTTGAAGAGAAGTTCTGCTTTAAGATATTTTAAAGAATCTAACAATAATATTATCTTAATTATTGCACATTATTGTAAACGGAACTGGCGCCCTCTATTATTTTCAAAAATAACCGTTGAAATTTTCAAACAGTTCCTCCGATGCGAAAATGTCGAAAAGAAACGAAAAACCGCTCACAAAGAAACTGAATTAAATTTATGCTACTCTATTGAAACACGTTAGGTCCGCCAGTCTTGACAATTGAACATGTTTTATCTACATACAATACCAACATTTTGAAGAGAAGTTCTGATATAAGAATCTTACAAGATATTTAAAAATTCTTTCCGCTTAAAATCAAAGATTTTTAAATGAATCAAATGTCGACCATCGCAGATCCCTCATCACGCATTCTGATTTCCAAATTGACAAACGTTTAAATGAACAGGGCAAACGTTTAAATTCGGGATAGGAATTTATAGAGCCCCTTGAAAGCGATGTCACAATTTCCTGTTGGCAATCCTCACCCCAACCTATCTTTACCTACCCTTACCTCTCCCCAGTCCTGGGTTCTGGGCCAAGGCGGTAGGACCGGAGACCCTAACATCAAAGGCTTAACTGGATAAATTATCTTATAAAGGTGAATTTCTATCTGACTGTAAGGGTTGGGAATCTCGAATCGACTTCGGCAAATGAGAGAGGTTTATTGAATGAATTGTGTTTCGGGCCAGTTTGGCGAGGAATGTTTCGAACGCCTCTTGGTCTGAAGGAATGCGGGTATCGTTTTGAGTAAATCTGTTAGATCTGTTTGGTGAGGGGAGGATCTTTCTTGATATATTCAGGATATTTGCAGAGTAAATATTTAATTTGTTGAAATGGTTGATTATATTATGTTAGATACTTACTTGTGGCGGATCACTTAGAGGACTTGGTTAACGTTTTAAAAGTGTTAATTTCTTACACGCGATGATCTGAAACTCGATGTACAAGCGTGGTATTCGTAAGACTACATTAATTTTGTGCTCTAACTTTTTTTACTTGAACTTTCGTTTTCGATAGCTGATGACGCTGCTGACTTAAGGGTTGACTGTCGAGAATTGGAATTTTTACATACATATTTCCGATAAGTAAGTCAGAGCCATTTCGTTAAGTGACTTAAATACCATTAAGCAGAGCTTGAACTGGATGTTTTTAAGGACGTTTGAGCCAGTAAAGATTTTTTAGATGCTCTGAAATGTAGGAATATTTAGATACGCCGGTGATAAGTCTTGCCGGAGCGTTGAAAAGTGTTGTAATTTGTGGAGACTTCTTGATAGGTAAAACAAAAAAAAAACTTATCCGTGAAATTTTCTCGCAAAGTGTTAAACAATATCAAAATGTTCGAATCTTAAATATCTTTAAAGTATGTTCATATACTCTACGATCTTGATATTTCAGGAAGTGTAGGTAACTATCGCCAATTTCTGAACACCGTTTAAAGTTGATGTAAATAAATTGATACGGAGAGTAGTGCTTTTTTAAAGATACGTATATGTTTTTCCTTTGAAATATTTTGGTATTACCCTTAAAACATGTAAACAATCGCAACACCCTCCATTTTTGTGTACTATTTGTTGATAAGATGGATTACGAGTTTAGAGGTTTTCTTATGCATTAGATTTAGTAATAAAAGCAGTCGCCTGTTGGTTGTTTTTTAAAGAAAATTGGACGCTCACAGTAAAATGCGAAAAACAAATGATTTTAACATTAGGGAGCTGATTTTTAGGGAAGAAAATAAAAGCACCTAACGAGAGGAAATAAGCAAATCTGAAAGATGCGAGTGGGCTTGCCAAAAAGTGGGCGCCATCTTACCTACAGTCGTTACACTGAATCACACATGATTTATGTATTCGTTATTGCATTGGATTGAACAAAACATACTTTACAAAGATAGAAAATAATTATTTTCGCGACAAAGTAATTTGCTTTTAATTTGCACTTACCATAGAATTTTTTTTTAATAATATTTAATTTATCGGAATTAATGTTAAATAATTGAAAAGAGTAATATGTATTAACAAAATTCGTTAAAAATGAAACATAACAATAAAACAAAAATGCAAAAAGGTAACGGTCGCAACTGGGAACCAAACCCAGATCTTCTGTCTGATCGGGGTGATACTTTACCAATAATTGAGCTATTAAAACCTACTTTTTTTGGTAAATTTAAACGATTTCATATTACAATTTATGAATATTATCTTCCCCAATGATTACATATTGATATTAGTTGTGATACCTAAAAAAATGACAAATATTTTAATGCATAAGTAGGTTGGTTAATTAGGTGAAGAGAATATTTTGCAGATATCTAAATTACCTTATATCATCACTAAATAAATAACGATCCGAACTTAAGCAGGTCTGATCACTACCTTTTCAATACTCCCCGTAAACGGCTCCCGTCTGGACTATGGCATCCCCATTTGGGGTACGTTGTGAGGCTGAAGGTCGTGGAAGACAAAGCCGGGAAGTACCTGACGATTCAGATCTGGTTACCAAATACGGCTAAGCCATTTCAAGCAACGTTTTAATTCTAAGTTGTGTTACAACACCAGGGCGATACTGAGAGTATCTTCCACTCTCGAACGTGCCGCAAATATACTACATATATTATTTTTAATTTATCAATTGTAAAATAAAACAATGAATAAAAAATATATTTGTTTATATGAAGCAGATACTTTGTGATGTGACATTATAATTTTAAAAAAATGTGACATTATAATTTGAAAAAAATTAATAATATAAAAAAATATACGTTATTTGCCCAGGCTTAAATTCAAAATTACTTTAAAGTAAAGGCAGTAACGCGGCAATGGTTCGATTCTGAGTGGTAATTTATTTATTTTATCGAAAGATTTTTTCAATGTAGATGAGTGTTTCAGGCTGATAATTATTGCTTATAATAATTGTTACCCTTTGTGCTATGCATAAAAATCTTGTGTTAAACGTTAGTTTATCAATTAAAAATAATAAGTAATTTATTTCTTAGATGTTCGATTGTTAGTAGTTAGTTCTTTAACCATAGTGATTGCAGGGACTGTAAAAGCAGGGACTGGAGACAGTTTTGAGTTTTAAAAACATTTTATTAATATAGAGGATGGCAACAACTGTAAAAAACTAAAATCGCAGATTGAAATCATGCTAAAGCATTGAAATTAAATATATGTTGACATAAAAATAATTCACGCACTCACAGATACGAAAAATGTCTAGATTTTCACTTAACAAAAAAATTGCTTACTGAGTACCATTTTGGCTGTCAAATCACAACCTTTCAAAAGAAAGGTTGTGATTTGCTACGTGACACTTTTATGAATACAAAAATTAAATTACAATTTTAATAGCAACCTTTTTTGACATTTTAATATGAGCTATCTTTTTTCATAAAGAGAAGCGAAAAAAATATTAAGTGTCTTCCATCATGTTCATTTGGTTTTTGGATATTTAACTCTAGTACCCAACATTTTTACATATCAAAAACTAGACTTTAGATATCATTAGCCTAAATCCTATAGATATATGTATTTGCCTCTTTATAGTGTCGCTTGTTTCCGTTTCATCGAATTTCAAATCAAAAAGGTGCTAAAGAAGTTTTCACTTCAAAAATCAGAATTTACCGATAGCCTACGAAGAACCGCTCAAAGAGGATACCGATTATTCTATCTAATTCTCTCGCAGGCTAAATCCTATAGATGTATGTGTTTGTTCCTTTTTAGTGTAGCTATTTTTCGTTTTATCGAGTATCAAATCACAACGGTGCTAAAAAAGTTTTCACTTCAAAACATACGTATTCGAAAATGTTGGGAGCAGACACGTTTTTCGAATTCAATTTTTTGAAATCGTTTGTTCCAAACCAATTGTTCGAATTTCAGTTTTTCGAAAGACTAATTTTTCGAACAGCAACTGGCCGAAAGACATATTTTTCGAATTTGTTAATCAACTTTTAAAATATATATTTCACTTGCTTATGACTAACGAGATATTGTTAGGTTAGGTTATGTTAGGTTAGTTGATATTGGCCATCCTATAATAAAATACACTTATACGTACTGTATACATACTTATATCAATTCGAAAAACTTGTGTTTCGGTCAATTGATCTTCGAAAAATATGTTTTCGAAAATTGAAGTTCGAAAAATTGCAATTCGAACAATTGAATTCGAAAAATTGATTTCGAAAAATTGCAATTCGGTCAATTTACCTAAACCCGAAAATGTTTGATCAATAAAGCCAATGATTAAATTGAGCATGAACACAATATGCACACACGTCCACAATACACTAGTTCTGTTTGTCCAATCTTTATTATTTTCTATTGCTTGTATTATCACAGATATGAAGGTACGTAGCACCGACGAGCAACATCAGATAACAGTAAATTCACGTTGTTAGTGACATCTTGCGGAAAGAGTTGTAAACAATATCATATTTTTGTTATCAGTATTATTATAAGTGACTCCCACACCTTTCAAAGGGACAGAGTTTTTCAACAAATAATATAAGGTTTTTGTAATTTGGTAATGGAACTTTATTGAGAAATATTGCAACTTTTTAAATTTTGATTTATGAAATTTTCAACCAATTTATATGGGTATGATGGGTATTTATTGAATAAAAAATGGTTAGATAATTGTTGGATAACCCAGCCACAAGTCGTTCGGTACGTTTGGTGGCTTAACAGGAGTGCCCGGGTTCATGGGATGAGGTTTATCAAGTCTTGGTGGCAGATGATTTTGGTCTACCTACTGCGTGGCATGCCGGATCGGGAGAGACAGGTGGAGGGAGACCTATCCTAGACCTCTCCACTCAGACTCTCTCGAACGATCGCCTTGCACCGCAGTAGGAGGGATGGATTCATACGTACGTCACTCTGGACACATTGACCCTAGTATCCTACCCACCCCACTAACCTTTTTCTTTCACATTACTTCCTCTTCTACCTTTCCATAAAAAGATTCTCCGCGCAGCATCCCAATGACGTAGGCCCAAAGAGGAATAATTTTTCTCAGGGCTTTCCGTCTAGAAGTAATTTTTTAAAAAAGGTACTATCAATAGGCATTTTTTAATGTGCATGTGAAAATCTTAAATTAAAATTCCGTATTCATTCGGGGTATCTGATAAACGTTTAGATTAAAAGAATTGTTCGACTTGGCGTATTTCCCAATTTAATTGTCCAAATTAAAAACACTAACGCAACAACGGAGAATTTTCCAAACGACTTAAAGTTTCCCAAGAAATTTATCGGGGAAAAAAATGAGGGGATAACGGCTGAAACATTAAGGAAGAAATTAACGAAACAAGATAAATTAGGGACTGTAAAGGAGGGGGGTTGTTTTGAATTTATTTTTGTCTACCCTCTCGGACCAGTTTCTTCTTAATCTCAGTTCATTTGTTCTCCGGATGCTGCGTTATGATTGATGATAATAATTGCGATAACAAAAGGGGAATTAATCATAATTCGGATGCAAGATTTTTAAACTGTTTGAATTTTTCGACAAGTACAAATTGAGTCTGGGTTAAGCAAGAACGATTATTGAAAAATGATTGCTGGATAATGTACCACTGTTATTTTATGGATGATTTGGAAAGTCGTTAGAA
This sequence comes from Limnephilus lunatus, assembly GCA_917563855.2. Classification (NCBI taxonomy): domain Eukaryota; kingdom Metazoa; phylum Arthropoda; class Insecta; order Trichoptera; family Limnephilidae; genus Limnephilus; species Limnephilus lunatus. Next base: position 8,385,072 of record OU830602.1, on the reverse strand, counting down.
GGAAAAATGAGAAATGAACGCCTAGAAGTATGAGATTATAAAAGTGTAAAAGAAAAACCATTTGTTTGATAAATGCATTAATATTGGATTACAAATGTGTAATGAGCTTCTTCCTGCTATAGTACTATAGTATAACCGTATTTTGGCTTTGGGACAAGTTACGCTACACACAAAAAAATGCTTTTTATGATTTTAATAATAACTTACCTACATACTAGATTTTCTCTTGCAATGTCGCTCCTACAATACCTCTTAAATGTACCAATTAGAGAAGATCAGATATTCTTAAAATTCCTTATATAGATTCTTAAATTTCATCCTTACAGTCGCTAGGGTAGTAATACTGTCAGAGGCAGAAAAAATCTGTTAGTACGTATCTGAAGTGTCTAGTGCAGTGGTTTTTAACCTTTTTGGAGGTACTGACCCCCACCAGTTTCATATCCGCATTCACCGAACCCTTCCCAAAATAAAATATAATTTTTTCGAATTCAAAACATAGGTACCTATATATTTATACATTGGTGCACAAAATGAACAAAACCATTAAAGAACAAAACCATTAAAAACAAATCCATTAAAACATGATTTTCACACAAAAACAAAAACATAATAAAAAATATCATATGCGTCGGGGGTGTGTCTCGACCTCTGCCGAACCCGCGAGATTGACTCACCGAACCCCTGGGGTTCGATCGAACCCAGGTTAAGATTCACTGGTCTAGTGTAAACTAATTTATAATAAACTAGTTGGTTCCCGGCATGTGTTGCAAAGCCATATTAAAAAAAATAAATTGTTTCTCCCTGCATGTCCTTTCCCGTGCGTCTCCGTTCCCCTCCCGCGTTTCCCTTCCACCTTTCGTCCCTCCAACCCCCCTCCCGCGTTCCATATATTCAGTTTTCAAACTGCTCGCGTGCCACCCATTACAAATTTTTTTTTTCAAATTTTCATTTTTCATATATTTCATTATTTATTTTTATATATTATACGAACAATCAATGGCATTTGTTACCTAACATAGGTAGAGATACCTATTTAATATATCTAAAAAATTTGATTCGATTTAAAGTATGAGGCCAGTACTTCGAATAAATTCATTAATTCAAAGAGTTTAGAAAATTGAACTTTGATTGAACAATCATTGTTTTGCAAAATGTCATTCTCAAATTGTGAAATTTTTGGTAGTTTCGCAAGAGTTTGTGTAATGATTAAAAAACTTTAGAGATGTATTGTCGTGCGGTTGTAATAATAATCCAGAAACCTTCGCGTGGCTGAAGAGAAGGTATTTTGAAAGTTTCAAACATTTCCTATACTTAATATAGCAATACACTGACATCTCATACACTCATATAAATACATATCCCTAGCGAGCATATTTTGATTTTTATATACATAGATTATAATCTGTAAATAATTTTTGTACTGTTTCCAACTTCTGAAAGTTTCCAACAACTCCTAACAGCATAATATAAAGGTATGTGTTCTGGAGTAGTAAAATATTAAATACTAGCTAACCCGGAAAAATCGTTGCGCCTCAGAATCAATATCTGTTGTGTTAACTTATTAGCTTAATTAAATTCAGTTTTTTTTATTAAGTTAAAATTAAACGATGAAGCAATTATCGAAGCGCAACTGTCCGTGTTTTGTTTTTGTCAGTATCAGAGATGGCTTTGCGTACGGATTTATATTTTTTGTGATTTTCTTACTTTTCCACTTATTTATCAAAATTGCGTTTCATTTTCTTTATACGTGTGAGGGAGATTTATTATATTTTTCCTTTGGAGGGGTGTGGACATACGTTCACCATTTGTCTCATTTTCGACTATTGACATTTAGTATGTAAGAAAGAGGGGCAGCATTATAAATATGTTTAAGAACAAAAGCAAAACAATCATTTCAATGACCGCCGTTCTTGAGTTATAAATGGTGTAACTAACCCGACTTTTTTATGATTAAAGATAGATAGCAATCGAGACATTTTATAATGAATTATACATTGTTATAAACCAATTTATACCTAGCAAATTTATTCAAGTACTAAAGTATCCACCATGGTACTCACCTGCCCTCATTAAAATAACAAGAGAAAAACGTTAATATCTATCGAAATTCAAGAAATATAATAATCCATCTGATTACGAAGCTTTCTCAATTCGACGAAAAAGGGAAAAAAATGTCTAAAGAGTGTCACCAAAATTTTATACTCAATGCAGAACGGAATATCAATCGAAATTCTAAATCTCTCTTTTCGTACATAAAATCTAAACGTACAACATCATCTATTCCTAGTACTATGTATTATCAAAACGAAATTGCTCATACTGGTCAAGAAATTTCGCAGCTGTTCTCGTCTTTCTTTTATTCAGTATACGTCTCCAATGATTTAGAGATTAGTTATGATCTAGTTTTGAAATACATAAACCAAATCGATTCTAACAAAGGTGCTGGTCCAGATGGAATTCCACCTATATTTATCTCCAAATGCTCAAAGAATTTAGCGTTTCCATTATTAATATAATTTAACGTTCGTTACAAACGGGTAAATTTCCATCGATGTGGAAACAAGCAATTGTAACCCCAATGTATAAGTCCGGTCCGCGAAATCTTGTACAAAATTACAGGCCAATATCCAAACTATCAATTTTCTCAAAATTATTCGAAAAACTTGCAGCAGACCAAATTTCCAACGCATTAAAGAACATTCTTAGTGAACACCAACATGGCTTCAGAAGCGGTAAATCCCTCACTACTAATTTAGCTTGTTTTACAAACTTTATACTTCATAATATGGACAAGCGTATTCAAACTAACGCCATTTATACAGATTACAGCAAGGCGTTCGATAAAATTAACAATTCCATTCTGTTAAGTAAACTAAAACTCGCGGGTATCCATGGAGATCTACTAAGATGGCTAGACTCATATATCAGAAACCGTTCGCAAGCTGTTGTGCTAAGTGGTTTCAAATCAAACTGGGTCAGTATTACATCAGGAGTTCCACAAGGATCAATTTTGGGTCCTCTCCTGTTTAATATCTATATTAATGACATTACAAGTTGTTTTAAACACTGCAAGGCAATTTCATATGCAGACGATATGAAACTATACCTTCCAATCGATGATATCGCGTGCTGCTTAAAAATACAGGAGGACCTTAATAATCTCAGCGAATATTGCAAAATTTACTGCTTGCTCCTAAATATAGATTAATGTTACTCAATATCGTTTTCAAGAAATAGGACCAAAATAATATTTAAATGTTCAATAAACAATGTTGATATTAAAAGAAAAGAATCAGTTCGGGACCTGGGTGTTATCTTAGATTCCAAACTTACATTCCAATTACATATTATTAACATTGTCACTAAAGCCACCCAAATGTTAGGATTTATACTACGAACTTCAAAACCATTTTATTATCTCGATACATTTATTTTGCTATATTATACCTATGTTCGTCCGCACCTAGAACACGCCACACAAATTTGGAATCCAAGATATATAATAAATGTTCATAGAATAGAACGTGTTCAGGAAAAATTTCTCTCCTACATAAATTTTTGGTCGTTTTATGCATTCCAATCAAATGAAGATATACGTCAATTCTTTAAAATCCCGAAATTAAATTGTAAAAGAATTATTTCTGCTCAATTGTAACTATACAAAATCCTAAATAAAACGGTATCTTCACTGTATCTCTTACAAAAAATTGATATTAGAGTTCCTTGTCATAATAGTAGAAACGTATCCCTTTTTTATAACATCCGCTCCAATACCAACTACTTACAAAATGAATTAATACATCAAATAATAACACACAGCTCCTATATATAGACATCTTCAATATAGATTTCAACTAATTCAAAGCAACACTATTAGATAAATGTAATGCATCACAACACACCCCTTAACATCCATATTTATATTTATTATGTTATTAATCAGATTTCTTTTCCTAATTTGCAATATATTTACATATTCCCTAATTACATACATTTAATCCTTATACTCCTACAAGATCATAAGCTTACCCTTTATTGTGTTTTTCTATATTTTTTTCATGCATATTTAAGTATATAGCTTCTCTTAAATATTTTTTTCTTAGTTTTTTCTTTATGTTAAAAAAAAAATTATCAGCGAAAACATGTTTTTAGGCATACTGTTTTATTTTAGCACTCTTTTATATGTATCTTTGTAAAGCTGTTTGTTTTCCAAATAAAGATATTATTATTATTATTATTAAATATTATAATAATACTCATGAACATTTTTGTTTTGTGAATATTTTCTATTCTTTCCCAACATTTAACTTACGTGGCCCAAGTTCCAGGGGTTTCTTTCAGAGGGCGAAATTATAAAGGTGATTTGTGTGTTTTTTGTTCTTCCTTCGTAAATAAACCGCGGGCATTTGCGAGCGAAATGAAAAACAAAGCCACGATAATCCAGTGTTAAAATATCGCCAATAAAACGCAATAATGCGGGCCGTTGTGCGTTCCCGCCCTTTATTATGATAAGGGTTGCCATCCTAATAAAAATAAATACCCTATATTATGACGTCACGTAAAAACGGAGAGGGGGTATTGAAATAATTATCTGCATTTTATACAAGAATTTTGTACAGCCAGCGCGCATAAGTTTCAATATAATCTTGATGATAAGTTACTGAGACCAAAAGAGGGAGTGAAAAATTTAACGATACAGAACGTTTAACATGTACCTATAGCAGTAAGCTGTAAGGTGTAAGCTACGAGGCTCTGGATCTGGCGTATTGGACCAGCGGTTAAGACCCGCGACCGCAAATGCAGAGATCGCGGTTTCAGAGATCGGATTGATTAAATTAAATTAAATTTATTTAGATAACTTAATACATGTATATTCAAGGGAAGAAATACCACTTGCTCCAATTAATATTAAAAGGTAAGATAGAGGGTTGCCGAGGGCCTGGTAGGAGACAAATGTCTTGGCTGTGAAATGTACGAGAGTGGACCGGTATTAGAAGTGTGGAGGAGCTATTCCGGGCAGAGCAAGATAGAGATACATTTACCAAAGTGATCGCCAAGGTCGTGAGGACCTGACAGGGCATACGAAGAAAAATAAGAATATATATCCACCACCACAAAACGGGCATGTGCCTAGCATGGTGATCGAAAAATCCTAAATTCATGTAACAAACAATTCAATGAATAAAGAAAGCTTAAAAAATGTATGCCTACCTGCTATATTTGCCACGCATTACAGAGTGGTAGTGGTATTCTCTCAGAATCGTTCTTGTTAAAACGACCATTTTGAATCGAAACGTTGTTTGTAAGCTTTAAATTTACTAATTTAAGTAATCAGATCCCATCATTGGCCGGCGTAGCGTAGCGGTAAGGCGCTTGACTCGCACACCGAAGGTCGCGGGATCGAATCCCGGCGTGGCAAATAAATTTTATTTGATTAGTTTGTGTTATTTCACAATTTATTCATTAAAAATAATATATAGTATATTTGCGGCACGTTCCAGAGTGGAAGATAATCTCTGTATCGCCCTGGTGTAAGTCCACCGGAATTGAAGCGTTGCTTGAAATGGCATTAGCCGTGTTTGGTGACCAGATCTGAATAGCCAGGTACTTCCCCACCTTCCTCTTCCCAATCTCCTTCCCCTCCCTACTACCCTCAGCCTCACAACATAACCCATTTGGGGATGCCATAGTTTCACTGGCTTCAGACGGGAGCAGTTGGAACTCTTGTGCGGTATTCATATAAAAAATAAATAAAAAATTCTCCTCCTCTTCCTTTCATTCTTTATTTGACCTCAAAATATTACCAATTTTTAAAATAAATAAAAAAAATATATGTGAAGGGACAGAACGTAAAATCACTTGTAAAAAACGACACATCTTAACTAACTAAGCGCCCTTGAGGTGATTTTTCACGAAAACGGCCCTATATAAATTAGCCAAATACTATTACTATTATTATTTAACTAAACATAACGCCGTTTCCCGCAGAGGTAAGCAGAGAAGATAGATCACAACACATCACTGTCTCAGCATATACTTATTGATTCATTCACATTCACACATTTACACATACACTGTTAAAATCAGCTACTGCCGCCCTCTGGGAATGTAAGTCTTAAGCTTTTGAACTTAACTAAATCAGATAATTTTTTGGTTAATGATAAGGTAGAGGCTTTGCTAAAAGCTTACGAAATAATATCAGTTTCTGTTATTATTTGAAAAACATCCAGTCATATTTTGAATAAAATAGATGTGTTCGCTAGAATATTTATTCTTCCATAATACAAACGACTTTTACAATTAAATTCTGAGTCATGCATTCTTCTTGCACTCTTTTTTTCGTGCATCCGCTCTCCACGCCCAAACCAAGCGTCTTTTTCTTAATCGTATCCACTACCATTATTTATCTACATTAACACGATCGAACGAACATTTTCTAAATAACATTTATGCAAATATGACTTAGGTACTTAAAAAATTCGCCAATGTATTATAATAAAGAACGTTGCTTAAACGCGAAACTGTTAAAAAATCCTAGAAAACGTCTAAAGAGTGGTAGGTACGTCACATCAACAAAAACCAAAACATTTTATGAAACTTCATCATAAATTTCAATTAGCACCAGTAGCAGCCTACTCGCAGACAAAACAAGTCCCGAAACAAAGATTTATTATTTTGTATTTCTGCTCTTTCGAGCTTTTCTTTGCTCTTTTATGCTGTTTTTAGTTCCGATTTCAGTGGAAATGCAGATCTTTCTCCACTGGGGGCGATGCAGATAGGAAGGGATTGCTTCCCCATTTCGCCTGGAGAATAAATCTCAATCTTGGTCCAGGGTCCAGACAGAATGCTGGCATGATAAAACGTCGAAGTTCACTCGATTCAGATAGATTACCATGGATATTTTTCTAGTTTAGATATTCAATATTCATCAAGTTGTACGGATTTCAAAGATACTTTGGTACATTTGATACTGTTAGTAAATTAATGGCAGCATTCACTGTTTGATTTAATATTTGCTTTGATTGAAAACAGTGTTTAGTATCTTCAAATAGATATTTCTAAAATTGATTTTCATGGTGCTGTGCTGTTAGGTTATGTTTTCAAACTAGAAGAGACTCATCGGAACCAAACGGACAACTGGAATGCGTTAATGTTACGTAGATATGCTTAAAACTTATCCAATAAATGAAAAATATAACTAAATCTAACGTCATTTCAGAAAGAGAAATTTTAACAATCACGTTGTGATATTTATTGATTTATTGAAGTGAACACTTCGTTAGTACCGTTGTGATTTGAAACTCGATGAAATGAAAAATAGCGACACTAAAAAGAGACAAAGACATGTGTACATCTATAGAATTTAGCCAACGAGAGAATGAGATAGTATAATCGGTATCCTCTGTGTGTCGTGATTTGTAGCCTCTCCACTCTTTTCTACTTTAGTTTTCTGAAGGTTCCACTTATACCGCGTGTGAATTGCACACTCTGTTTTATTCATTATACTTGAGCTCATCATCGTGTGCTAATAATTATCAGTTCGTTACAACATGTTTATAAATAGTAGTTATAGTTAAAAAAATTAGAGTATTTTAATTACCAAAGAAAAATGTATTTGTTATCCGAATGATATTTATTTATATGTATTTTCTATCCAGTTTGGGAAGCGGATCTGAGTACCGCCGCCCCGGGAACCATTTATTGGATAACCAATACCTCTGCCATAGGTCACCCCAAGCTACGTTTGGTTATTTAACAGGGGTGCCCGCGTTCATGGGGTGGGGTTTGCCCAGGTATTGGCGGAAGATGCGTCTGCCCACCAACTGAATGGCAGGCCGGATGGGGAGAGAATGGTTGAGGGAGACCCTGTGACTTCTCCAGCTGTACTCTCTCGGAACATCGCCTTGCACAGCAGTGTAAGGGATGGATTCATACTTTCGTCACTCCTGGACAAACTGCCCCCAGATTTCTATCCACCCCTAATACCTCTTTCCTTCCCAGAACATCCTCTTCTATCTTTTCTAAAAAGACCCTCCACACAGCATCCCCAAAGATGACATAGTCCCTGGGGGGAATATTTTTTCTCAGGGCCTCCTGTGTGGAGCTAATGTAAAAAAATATACACCGAAGAACAAGGGAAAATCGATTTGGTATACTAAATGCCAATGTATATTTGTATTTATTAGTACTTTCTTACCACGAAATTTAACAAACAATTAACAGCTTCAAAACTAGAAACAAAATGTTTTAGCCCCATCAAAACAGACTTAAAAGATTAACGGAATTATGTATTGAAAACAACAAATCATACAATTTAAAGCCATCGACTGCGGATAGTGTTGCCATGAAAATCAGTATTTAGTCGGGAAAATTGGGGGTGCAAATTAACACCCCCTAAATTCGTATCATTCAGAATGGGCGGCAGACCGCCGGCGTTGGTTGGATTTTATACTGCAATAATTAATGAAGCAAAAACCGGAATAACCGACGTACAGAGCGAATAATTGAAACAAACGACCAAACGATCATGTCTGTTACTTCCGCCGGATTTGGCGGGAGATTCAAACGGCAAAATGCGGGATATTTGAATTTGGAATGATGTTTAATCTATCGAAGCCTGAATCAAACAATACTGTGAAACTCTTGTTTTTCAACGTTTTCTTTGAAAGATGAAGGGAAGAGGTGACCTTTTCTAATCTCCTTAATGTTTGTTGTATTTTTTAAACGTTATTGAAGGAAATGGATATTTTAAGATGGCGAGTAGGAAGGTTTGATAATAATTTAGCTATTTATTCAAATGTTGCCATTTTATGTATGAATACCTCACAAGAGTCCCAGCTGCTCTCGTCTGAAGCCAGTGAGTCAATTGCATCCCCAATTGGGGTATGTTGTGAGGCTCAAGGTAGTGGGGAGAGGAAGGAGAGAAGGAGGAGGAAGATAGGGATGTACCTAGCTATTCAGTTCTGGTCAACAAACATGGCTAAAGCCATTTCAAGAAAATTTTCAATTCTGAACGTGCCGCAAATATCCTATCGATTATTTTTAATGAATTAATCCTGAAATAACACAAATTAATCAAATAAAATTTATTTTCCCACGCCGGGATTCGATCCCGCGAACTTCGGATTGCGAGTTAAAAGCGTTACCAAGCAGGGTTTCAATTTTGAATACCGGGGCGATACTGAGAATATTACTTTTACTCTGGAAAACCGTTTCAAAGAACCTTGCATATTGTGTAAAAAAAACATTAAATTAACGTTATCTTTTTAAACTGAAAAAGTATTCAATACATTTGCCTTAGGTATTCTAAAGAGTTAATAATTTTGCCTTATACTAACTTATTAGTTACTTAAACTAAATTTATTGTAAATACACTTGCCACGTGATTCGCTACGTTTGGTGACTTTGCAGGGGTGCCCGGGTTCATGGGGTGAGGTTTGTCTAGGTTTTTGCTGCGGATGCGTTTGCCCACCTACTGGAACCTGCATGGCAGGCCGGATCGGGTGATGCTGGTTGAGGGAGACATTTTGACCTTTGCAGCAGGACTCTCTCGCAACATCGCGTTGCACTACAATTGGATTGATGGATTCATACGTCCGTCTTTACTAGACACACTGACCTCCGAATTCATACCACTCCTCATACCGTTTTCCTTCCCAGACCTTCCCAGACCTTCCCCTACTTCATTTCTCTAAAAATACCCTACAAGCAGCATCCCCAAAGATGACAGAGACTCCGAGGGAAATGGTTTTCCTCATTACCTTTACTCCTATTATTCCTGTGTGGAGCTTTTGTAAAGAAAACAATAAAAAACTAAATTAATCCGATTTTTCTATTAACTAAAAGGCGATCCACTAGTACAGGAAAAAATCGAAATCGGAATTCACGCCCTTTTATGGGAGGAGTTTAAAAATACTTGAGAAAAAGCTTTTGGAAAGGTTGGAAAAGATACTTGAGAATTTTTTTTTACATGTTGATGTCGTAAAGGCCTGTAAAAAACATTAATTCATTTTTCATGCATTGTTTATTGTAATAAAACGGAATTTTAAAATTGATTTCACGAAAACAAGCAGCGCGGACCCTAACACGTTGTTTCTCCGCTCCGTCCGGAGGAGTAATGACGGAAGAATGGGGCAGCTGCCAGTCGTTCTTCGGTGGACGGTATAAGGTTCACTTTGATATAACAAATTCGTCGACTGCCGTATTGTCGCCGTGATGTCAAAAATACCAATGCGAAAATGCATATTATATTTTATTTTGTGAGGTTCGGGCTTAAATTTCAATTTTTTTTGCGATAATTATATAAGAAACTGAATTTGCCACATTGTGCAATAAAACCATATCCGAAAAAGTGTTTATAAGTAGGAGAGTTTGCACTTAAAAATGTTTTTTTTATAGACCTAATACTTTATTTCTTTCTAAGCTTATTAAAAGACTTGTTAAAAAAATTACCGATATTTTTAAGGGCCAAGGTATGTTCTACACGCAGTATTTAATTGAAGCATCTATAATACTTCTAAATGGTCAAATTTTCAAAACAAAAACGTATGATTTTGTATCATTTTGCATTATTTAGTATGGCTTCATCTTAACCAGAATGATTTCAGTAATTTTAAAAATTTAAAAGAATGGAAAAGTATGCTTATCGTTTTGAATATATTCCGTTATTTCTAATATTATAAGAAAAACCAGCTTACTTATTTAGCAATCCAAAGTGTCAACAAAAAATAAATAATCTAAATTAATTATCTAAAAACTAGTGATAAAGAATTTCCTTTTAAATGAATTGAAAAGAAAATTAAAGCATCTAGAATAATTGAAAATCTCTGTCCAAGAATTTGGAATTTGACATAACAAAAAGCGATGAATTGAATTGTGCCAAAGTTTCGTATTAATTAATTCCAAGCTGCGGAAATCACAATAGGTCGACTATGAAACAAGAATTCAAATCGTCTGAACAACAAGGGGACCCAAAGGGAGATGGTAGTTGTGTTCCGTGCTCTTAATTCCAAGGAAATTAATGACAATGACAAGTAACTTTGAGCAAAGCGCTGATTATTTGATAATGCAAAAATCTGGATCGGCCTTTACAGATTCGTATTTTGGCAAAAATTATTATTTTGATTTAAATTGTAACTGATTGATAAGAGTATGACCTAAAGTTGGAAAAAGTAAAATAAATGTCTTTTTTTATTTTCTCTTTTCTACTTTCTATTATAATATTTTAATTTTTCTTTATAATATTTATACTATAATTTTTTCAATTTTCATTTTTAATCCATATGTTTACACTAAACTTCAAAAATTAACTATATTCCGTTAGTCAGGCAGGTTGAAACGGGCAGCCGCCTTGTATGGTGATTTGATGTATAATATATGTATATGTAATTTGGGAGGTGGAAATGGGTACCACCGCCCCGGAAACCCCTTATTGGATAACCAACACCTCTGCCATAGGTCACACTGAGTGGTTCGCTACATTTGGTGACTTAGTAGGGGTGCCCGGATTCATGGGGGTGAGTTTTGTCCATATCTTGGTGGGGGATATATCTGACCGCCAATTGCAAGGTAGGCCGGATCAAAAGGGACTGGATGAGGGACATCGGAACATCACCTTACTGCAGTGGGAAGGATGGATTCATATGTCCACCATTCCTGGACATACTGACCCCCAGATTCCTACCAACCACCCATACCCTTTTCCTTCCCAGAATTTCCTTTCCAAAAGACCCGCCACACAGCATCCCCAAAAATGACATATGCCCTGAAGGATTTTTTCCTCAGGGTCTTCTTTTTTGAACAAATTAAAAAAAATAAATTAATTAACTACCATGTATTTTATAAATAAATAAGTTTGTCTTGATTGCTGATTATTCAACGATCATTATCAATTCCAACAATTATTCGCCAAACGATAACATTTCCATATTCTCTCAGAACGGCAATGTCAATCTAGTGTAGTTGTCTACATAATACAAAAGGAATATGACGTCTTGCCTTGTTTTAACACCTCTAAAGCTCAGACATGTCAAAGCTCCATAGATTGTGATGGAAAACACGTAATGAATCGAGCTTAATATTGTTAACTAACTAACTAACTAACCATCACGCCGTTTCCCTGCAGGGGTAGGCAGAGAGGACGGACCGCCACACAACTCGATCTTGGCATACACTCTTTGCCTCGTTCACATTCATACATCGTCTCATACATGCTCTTCTATTATTCCGACTCTTCACATGGCCCGACTCAAGTATCTGATTCACTTGGTTGTGCCATGTCTTCCTCGGGCGTCCCCGACTTCTTCTACCATTCACATTTGCATCATATATTCTCCTTACACTCCTTTCCTCGTTCATTCGCTCTACATGCTCAAACCATCGGAGAGTCCCTTTCTTAATCTTACTCATTACGCTTACATCAGCCTTGCATTCTTTGCGGATATCCACGTTTCTCTCACGATCGTACATGGTTTTACCACACATTCGCCTCAGGGATCTCATTTCTACAGCATTCAGTCTGCTTTCATCCTTCCTCTGCCAGTTCCATGCCTCACTGCCATACATCAGGGTAGGTACCAGCACTCCATTATGGACGGCTAGTTTCGCGTCTTTGGACAGTTTTTTATTACCGCCAACGGCATTCAGTCCTCCATTAATGGAGTTACCGGCATTCACCCTTCTTTCAATATCTCTATCAGCCTTCCCATCTTTCGTAAACATACTACCCAGATACACAAACTCATCCACCTGCTCCAAGTATTCATCATTCACAACTATATTGCATACTGTTTTCGTACTCTCTCTTTCAAACACCATGACTTAATATTGTTGATGTAGTGAAAACTTCAATAAGCACATAGGTTTATCTGCTTCAGGAAATTTTATTAAAGCCTTTAAAGTGCTCATTAAAGCTGTCACTCAACTGTAATTAATATTACTTTTTAATACAGCAAAGTGGCTAATATCTTCAATGTTTTTACAGCAGTTATCAATGGCGTTATTTTTTCTTTAATTTAATAATATAATATTATTATTACTATACTTTATATACCGTAGGTAGATCTGATCAACAAACAGCGCGGGAAAAGAACGCCATCTTTCGAGCAAACATAACGTAACATTTTGTTTTGAGAGCAAACAGAACGGAAGGCCCGGGTAAACAAAGAAAGATATTGTTGAATTGTTCGCAGGGATTTTGGATTTTGGTTTCGGCCGGACTGAGAATTCGGAAGGTCAGACCTCAAACCCGAAAGCCCGAGAAGGTTGAAATAAAGCACACCTTTCACTGAAATATCAAAGATTTGTTGATGAATTTATCGTCCACAATTTAAATATATATTTTAGGATTACGGCAAAAACGAAGCCTTTTTTTTTAGCACATGCTTTTTAAAATTAGAGTTACAAAGGGGACTCTCAAATTTCCGTGTATTAAGGAGAATTTGTGTAGATGACAAAAAAAAGTTTATTTTTAATTTGTAATATGTGAGAATCGCACCCTCATTCTCCCAACAACAGTCAAAGTTAAAAAAAATATATAAAGACAGGTAAGCTAAAGGACCTGATTTTTCTGTTCTATTTTTTACATTATCTCCACATAGAGGAAACGAGGTAAATAATTTCCACCAGGGACAATGTCATTATATTTTATTTGTATTTTACTTTATTAGGAAAACAATTATTCACTCACACATATTTAAAAAATATTAATTATTTGTATGGTTGTATGAAGTGTAGTGAAGTTTTCGCATAAGATATATTATATATATAAATATATATATAAAAAAATATAAATGGTCGAAGAAAAACATAAAGCGAAATCTTTGAAAAAAGTCATCTTTGGGGATGATGTGAGTAGGGTCTTTTTAAATAAAGGAAGGAAAAAAAGTTCTGTGAAGGTAAGAGGTAAGAGGTTCATGTGGTGGAATCTGGGGGTCAGTATGTCCAGGAGTCACGTATGAATCCATTCCTCCCACTGCAAGGCGTTGGATCAAGAGAATCCGGCTGGAGAGATCATTCCTCAAACAGCTTCTCCCTAATTGATACAAACAGCAGGTGAGCATATGCACCACCAAAACCTGGAAAAAGCTCAACCCACGAACCCGGGCACCCCTACGAAGTCACTTGGGGTGACCTACGGCAGAGGTGTTGGTTAAACAATGGAAAGTAACAAATATCCGTTATAAGCCCTTTTATCTAAAGCGAAATATTAGATCTATCTAAAGATTAAAATAATCTCCGTTACAGCGTAACAAGTATAAAACCCGATGTCGAAACTTGAAAAAATATTATAATTTGTTCAAAAGTTTGGAAGTGAGAATATGGCAATAAATAAGGAACTCAATTCACAGAAATAACTTGCGAAGCTCGCTATCAAAGGAATAACATTGCAAAATACAGTATTTTCCTTGTTTCTACCGCGCAGTGCCAGAATTTTTTTAAATACTTATCTTTGCTTTCGAGAACTCGCTTTATTTGCTCCGAACAAAGTAAAAATAATTAAGCACCATATCCGTAAATACCCGCAAAAGCCTTCAGGATATAAACATGGGCGCAAACTTCTGAGACTCGGAAAATAGTTGGTGGTAATTTAAGCTCACGCTGGGGAAGTTTACTGATGTAACGCTAGGCAAATATAGAATTATGGAATTTAAGGCTCTGAAATTTCAGGAAGAGCAATACAACTTTTGACGAAGAGCTTTCGAAACTCAAGAATGTTAAGAAACAATTTTTTCGAAGGCTTTACCAATGTAGGCATTTAAATAAGGCAGTAATAATAAAGTGTTGATTAATCAGAATGCAGTAGCATCTATATAGAAGAAAATCAGTTTATGTGATATCTGATAGGGCAAAAACTCTCGTACTGAATTCTGATGTCACGAAATTTTCACAGCTTAGTGACATTTGAAGCAGCAGAAACTCTCGTATTGCGTTCTGGCGTAAGAAAATTTGCACAACTTTTATGATTAGTTGGCCACATCTGCTGTTTTGTCCGCAACGTTATTTTCATCACATACGTCATTTGATCTCTTGTCGAAAGTAGGTTAACATTTTTTTTGGATGGCGAAATTATTGAGGTGTGTAGGTACTTACCAATTTTCAAAATTATTTTCAAGGTTGCCAATATTCTTAGGTTAACTGATTTCTCACACTTACCTGAAACAAAGAAAATAATATCATTAGTTTTAATTAGAATATTTTAAATAGGTAACCTTATGTGTAAAGCAGTAAACACTTTCGAATAATGAGCTCTGGCGTCCTTAAAATTGCAATGTCTGGAATATCGGGATCAAAGCAACTATTTTCGATTCGCAACTTCGTTTTCACCGCGGAGCTTTGAAACCATCAAATAATAAAAAAAATAACAATACAAAACTTAATCAAAAAATATTTTCTTTTTGGCTTGTAATAATTACAATACAAACACACACATTTATTTAAAACCAGTGGTGGTTTAAATAAGTTCTTATTATTTGTTCGTTTGCTTAAAAATATTGAAATAAAAAGTCAGATTCCGGTTGAAGTTGAATAAAAAAAAAACTACTACGAGTAATAAAACACCAAAGGCCTAGGCGGTTTGAATAGAAGGTAAACGGCACTATTTGCTTTACAAAATAAACGCCGTGTTTACTTTAATTCAAGTTGAAAAATAAAATGATACATCCTTCGACATCAATATATTATTTTTCTTTCTCATCATGATTTGCTCCAATAGAAAATGGGACAACATCAATGACTTCAGGACCCTTAAAACTGCAGTCGGGATTGGAAATGTTGTACTGTGGTAAAACACTGACATACAATACTACATTACGAGGTTCTTTCATTCAGAAGTTTTTTTGCTACGCATTTTTATCGCATTATAATCTATCTAATAGTGTAAAGTGTTTGTTTCTCATTATTAAAGACCGGATTATATGCAACAAAAACAGCCCATAATATGCATGCAAATATGCAATAAAAATAGCTAAAATATGCACGAAAATCCATAAAAAGGGCCAAAATATGCAACATGAAATAGTACAGGAAGTCGTATTTTTAAATATTTTTTATTTATGTAAGCCATTAGTTCTGAAGGATAACAATCGTATTTTCGAAAATATCAATTACAAAATGTGTTTAACACTGAAATTTACAATTTACGTTTAAAAACGTATATGATTAAGTACTGTTCTAAATGTTCTGTAGACAAATTGTGTCTACGATCGCTTAATATATTTTTGTAAGCGGAAAGGAGCGTTCTACGTCTACTGATATGACTGGACAGAATTTAAATTTGGGTGCGATTTTTGAACTTATTGTGCCGGACAAAATTTCTGCTATCATTTTGCCACAAGGGTTCAAACCCTGGGTTATTGTTTAGTAAGTTTTCAAACTTTTATTTGAGTTTACTCTGGAGGAATAGCTTTGACAACGAGGAATTCATAAGGCGAATTTTCTTCATAACCTGAATAGATTCATCAACGCCTATCCATGAGTTTCAAGCGTTTTCAAACTTGCAGGTATCTAGGCGAAATAAGTGCTAATCATAGCTAGGTTTTTATTTTTTAATACTAGCATCGTCAAATGCTTCTTTGCACTGGAAAACTGTCGAAGCCTCTGCACTATCGAAGTCATACCTTTGATATCACTTTGTGAGGCATCTGAACGATGAACGAGATCGAGCGTAAATATGCAAGATCTCAATTTTTTGCAAAATATGCAATTACCGCTGAAAAGGGTCTAAATATGCAAATGCATATGCAAATATGCAATTGCATATAATCCGGTCTCTACTCATTATATACCTTAGATATTCCAGCAAGAAACAGTTTTAATTATGTTCACCATTTCCTTAGCCTTTATTCTTGTCATTTTTAAAAAACGTATACTAGTTACTCAGCCTATCCAAGTAAATCTCAACATTAGACAAAAGCTCGAAGAGATTCGCTTTGAGGTTCAAAGTGTTTAAACATGTAGAGGAAATATAGGCAGAAAAGAGTGATATAACGGCCAGTAGAATGTGAAGTGGAAGAAAATTTAAAATTATCGAAGGTTTGATATTGTGCATGTCAGCCAAAAAGCGCAGACGCTTGAAAATTCACGATATCCGTCTGTACTTGTCAATATTAACTCTAAGAATGGGTTGTTTAAAAAAATTGAACAACTCGTCAAATGTAATATATCATTGAAGAAGAAGATAACACTGATAATCTAAACGAAAATATGAAAGAGAACAAGACACAGGAAAATAAAAAAAGATAATTGTCGCAACTGGAACTCGAACCCAGAACCTCGCGCCTAACCGGGACGTGCGCTATTACCAATTCAGCCATTGCCGCCTTCCATCAAACATTCATAATAGTCAATCTCATAAAATTTTAGAATCAACAATATTATCTTCGACTTTTTTTCCATTATCTTCTTCTATTTTCTACGTCTTGTTCTCTTTCATATTTTCGTTTAGATTATTAGTGTTATCTTCTCCTTCAATGATATATTACATTTATAAGAAAAGTTAAAAAATAAAGTTGTTCTTATAAAAAAATGAAAATTCATCGAATATTTGAAGTTAATTTCCACGTTCTGTGAAAGTTCTATTCAAGTTCTGTGATTATTTCAAATTTATCAAGCAACTGGCTTATAATGATATTAACAGAACTTGAATATTACTTACCATAAAAATTAACTTAAAATATTTGATGAATTGTGCACATTTTTTTGAAACAACCCGTCCTAAGAAATTAAAATAAATTTAAAATATAGACTTTATTGTTAAAATATTTCTTTAGTTAAAAAACATTTTTTTCAGGTAGGTAATTTTTAATTTAAAAAATGATTAAATTAAAGAAAATTTGTAAAAAAATATTGTTTAAATAAGTGGTTAGGTACTTTTATGTAATTGTCATTTTATTGCAATCACTGCCAATTTTGAAAATGACCATTAAATTAAAAGCAAAACCGAGTTCCAGAGTTCATTGAAACAGAGATACAGACAACCGAAATTAGTATTTTTGTTGTTAAAAAAGCAAATTGAAACATCTGGAAGGCTTTTAATGTGTATGTTGGTACAATTCATCAGGTGCAAGAAGGTAATTTGTTATCACTTTGATAAAATGATTTGAAAAAGTATGATATAAATTGATCCATCCTAAGTCTACTTGACGGTTTTTTAAAATCTCAATTTTGCAAAATGAAAATGTAGTAATTTAAAACTCTAACGAACAAAAGCTCAAGTTTATATGACAGTCACGGACCTCCCCTCAAAGCGGGCAATATCACGGAGCCCATCACAGTCGTTTCGACGCCACACCGCTGGAGATTTTAATCTCGCGAAGGAAGAAACGGCCTATGGAAAACCGGACATTTTTCTCATCAACTTGCTGTGCAGTTTTGTTATCAGCGTTTCAAGGGGCGATTTTTTTTCAAAATTGATGCAGTTAATTATTCGTCAAAATAAATTAACAGAAATATGATGATAAAATAGTAAAGCAGGAGGTGAAAAACGACACCGATTTTACACGCTTGTATTTTTTTCAAATTTACAATTAATTGCATTATGAGTATGTTTCGGTAATGGATATTTACATCAATTGAAAAGCAAAAAGAAATAAAATTCCAAAGATAAAAATAGCGTTGTTCGGATTAACAATTATGAATGCTTTATTTTTTTATATTAGTTCCACACGGGATAATTTAAGGAAAATAATTCTTTGGGGATGCTGTGTAGTGGGTATTTTTAGGAAAGAAAGTTCTTGGAAGGAAAAAGACATGAATGGTGGGTAGGAATCTGGAGGTCAGTATGTCCAGGAGTGACGGACGTATGAATCTATTCCTTCCTGTCCTGCTGAAGAGGGTCAAAGTTGGTGGGTAGGCGAATCCGCCACCAAGATCCGGGTACAGCTTTCCACATGAACCCGAACACCCCTGCTAAGTCACCATTCATAGCGAACCACTTGGGGTGACCAATCATGGTTCAATAATCCAATACATGGTTCTCGCGGCAGCGGTAACCATACCCGCTTCCCAAATTTGATATCTAGAAAATAGCCGTAATTTGACACTTTTTTAACCCAATTTCTTTCACGGTAGATACCTCTTTAATTACTATACTCGGATAATATTTATTTTACCATTTTCTTCACGAATAAATGCTATTAATTTTTTTCGCATAATAATGAATATAAAAAAATAATAAAAAATGATTCCATGTATACACCGAATTTAGTTATTATAGGTTGGTGTATTAATTTATTAAAACAAAAAATGTTTTGTATTTGGGTACACGAGTGAAATATATGAATTCTCAATTATACATGATAAATTTAAAGTATTATTAACAATACTAGGATTCAAACTTTAGTAAAGTGGGGTATACAATATATTCAAGTATAATTAATATGTTTAATCATGTTCTAATATAAAGTTCATTATTAAAAAGTTTAATTTAAATTTCAACTTCCCTTTAAAACCGTGGATTCTGCAAATATTTTCCACAAAATTTAGTCCTTTTCTCGAAAAGGAAAAATTAATAAATTCGAACGGAAGCCACTTCCTGTCTGAAAAATGAGAATAGTTCCGCGCCTTCTTTCCTCCGCGAGAAACGGAAATGACTCTCAGCTGAGTGAAATTTTGAACTCGTTATAATATTAGGGAGTGAATTCTGTGGCGTTGCAAATTATTACGTAGGGGTAAGTATCCCTAAAGGGGTGCACTTCATGGGAAAACTTACAGGGAGGAATTTAAGAGAAGTTAAAGAAACAAAGAAGTATTGTTAGCCTGAAAGGAACAGGAAGGAGGCCGAATGCAGTTCGTCAGGAAAGGCATTCTTCTCTTATAAATGCTGAAACTTTCTGGATACTTCTATTTATACTCTCTCTACCCTGGCAACTGGAAGAAGCATAGTTTACTTATTTGGAATAATAACGAAGTAATTTACATTCAAGAAGATGGAACTTTGAACTATATTATTTAGTATATACACAAAGAACAGGAATCAGTTTTGAAATTGCAGATAGCAAAAAAAAAAGATAATACAAGATGTACAAGGCATGACACAGAAAAAGAAAAAAAAAATAAGAACAAGTTTTTAATCAATTAATGTCAAATATGACTGTACTTATAATGTAAGTAAATAAATAAAAAGTTATAAAAATATCGCTTGTATACATAGATCTAGAATAAACGAGGCCCTATAAAATTATCAAATAATGATTGTTACTTATTTATTTTATTTGATTGTTTGCAAAAACAGCATAAAACCAATGCATTGCAAAAGCGGTAAGAAAATATACATAATAAATACATTTACAGATAAAGTAAAACATAAGTGCTATTTCAGTTATTATTTTTAATTGATAAACTAATAATAGATTTTTTATGCATGGCACAAAGGGTATCAATATGCCACTTGCATGGATTTCATAACGACTTGGAAAAAATCGTGTGGATAGATTTTTTTACTAAGATTACGAAAATGTTAGTAAATTATTTTAGAAAGGAATAGTTTTTTTTTTATTTTTAAATGAATAAATCCATTATTTGAGCTCGTGACGTCACTACATGAAAATGTTCCGCCTCCGATTATGTTCCCTTAATTTTGTAAAATTCCAGACTGATTAATTTTTTTTATATAGCGACACTTTGATTTCCGGCGAATTTTTGAATTTGCGTTTAACGTTCACAAGATTTATTGTTTGTTCTATGCCAACTTATCCTTTGGTTTGATTTTTTGATAAAGATGGCGGTGTTTCTACAGATGTTACGAAGAGAACCCCGTACAATTTATTGCTATTCGTGTGGAAAACGTTCTTTTTTTAAAATGATTTTCGGTTATCTAATTATCGTTTTTTCGTACCTATAAAATTATGTTCCGTCTTTCCGGTTTATAAAAAAATGATCTGAATTTTCAGATTGAAATTTTCAAAAAATCGCCAGGGTTTCGATTATACGATTTAAAAAAAAAACAAAAAATACAGAATGTCTTAGAATATTTGCCTAAACCGGAAAAAAAATGTGAGGCAAGTGGCCTATTATTATGACTGGAAATCAGAAGGACGCGGGTTCGAGTCCCGTCAGTGGCATGTATCTTTTCTCGGGAGACTTTTTCAATGTACATGAGTGTTTCAGGCTAATAATTATTACTTATAATAATTGCTATTAAGGCTTAAAATTTTTGTCAGATATGTAGAAAATATCCACATTTGCTGCGGGGCAGTTAATTAACCTAGTGATTCTTTCCAGGAGCATCACCATTGGTAAGTTAGTTCTGCATCTAGGAAGAATCGAAAGCCCGTGTTGGCGACCTCGCGTGAAATTATCCGGGACAAAGAATCCTGTTTCAACCAGAATATCTGGTACCGATATAAAACCATTTAGAAGCTTAAGAAGTTCCATAATGAAGTGGGGGATAAATTAGGTACTTACTTTCAAGAAAATAAAAGAAATGATAGAATTATGATTTTACATTCTTTAGCAAAATAATAAAGGTCAGAAATAGTCCAAATTAGACCATCTATAACAAAAATGTGTCTCTATAGAAACAATGTAACATTTTATGTATTCAAAGTACCTAGAAGGGAACATCTTAGAAGCTGACATGTCCGACACTTGGACATCCAACGACAAACCCGAGCACTATGCTCGGAAGCAAACACGCTTAAAATACGATTCCCGAGATGCAGTCCACATATAAAGCAAACGCTATATAGTGCCTATACAGGACCGTTTTCAGCTCCACGTAGAAGGCAGCGTTGTACTATGACTTGAGCAAGAAACACGTGTAGGTATCTACTGGTCAGATGTATGTTAATGGAATGCTGCATAGATTAACCCTTAGTGGTAGAGGGTGAGGGATACAGGCCCAGGCAAGGATATCAACTCTTAATAAGACGTAGATTAACGTGGCAGTAGGGATTCAATCGAATCAAGAATAACAACATAAACATATTAAGTTAATTACAGAAGTTTCTCAACTACATACTTACAATAAATATAACGTTAATTTAATAATAACAATGTTGACTGACGACTATCATAATTGAATGCTACAGCAATTCCTCCGCTCTTAACATTTGTAGCGTGCGAGCGTACTGGAGGCCTTTTTTGTTTTAAAATAACTTACGGCTATGCTCCATGTCCTGTCCAGTTACATTAAGACGTTTTAAACGGCTCTTGAAACAAACGTGTTTTGTTCAGCAGGTATGTTTTCTTAATGGTACAAATACATTACCAAGGATGTGGTTTAAAAAAGGTTTTCCTTTCGTCTAAATGTAAAGCGTTTTCTTGAGCCTTTTTTGTCGTGAAGGGTTTACATCAATTATTAGAATATCCTATATCTTTTAATTTATTATTTGAGCTCTAAACGTGTATAGTATATAACGATCAATATTTACAATAAAATGTTGCAAATTACGTAGACGTGCAAACGCCTTGTCACATCAACGTGATCATAATAATAAAAAATTACAACAATCTATCAATCCACCACGTAATAAAAATATTACAAATGGCATAAAAAAATAACAAACATCACAGAACGTGAACGCCATCTCTCAAACGTGTGACAATAATGAATGTAATGAAAGTGTCTATACACATATTTCCGCATCACGCATCTGGCTAGCGACGTGGTAACCCGAACAAACGGATTAGCGACGCTCTCGGCGGCTTAGGACAAGCGTCGGGCGCCGCGACGCGAGTAACCGTCACTTGAGCAAGCATCCGAGCTTAACTTTAAGACGTTCGAGTGTCAATTGAGCGTTGTTTTTGTTTGCCGGCTCGAAAATTATCGCCTTTTTTGCCCTCGAATGGGGATTTGAAATCTTATTCTGGATTACTGAGACTTAAGCGGGCCACGCAGATTTAGGAAGATTAATGCTTTACAAGTTTAAACAACTCTGTTGTTGTGTTCCGATAAAAATAACAAAATAAGACTTCCAGAGAAGAGCTTTAGCGCAAATAAGTTAGCCGAGAAGCTGCTTTGTTATTCTGTTGATGTTTGGGTTATTATTTTAATTTAGCGGCGAGGTTTTGATATTTTATGTAAATATTTCGCAACTTTAAGACTTAATACGCGTGATAATCCGTTTGGGTTAAATGTTATTTAACGTCACAAAATGTTTATGATTCTGACGAAATACAAACAAACTTGAATCTTTGTTTCCCGACAAGCAGATTTGCTGTAATTTGAAAATGTTTACCGAATGTGTGTATTTTGTGCTGTCGAGTTATATATCATCTTTACACCACGACGCATTTAAACATGAAGGACTTCTGATACTAACCCTAATGTATGATGTATGGCAAAGATATGTATAACTGCTAGAGGAGAAAAGATATAGGAGTGAATTTACTTAACTTTAAACAGACTAACACACCTACACTTCTACACTACAAGGACAAAAGTCTTAAATCTACTTCACTTTCTTAAATTAAATACATTGTTTGGCCAGAAAACCTTAAATTTCCTTCAACAAAATTATGTACCGTCCCTCCAAATGAAATAAAAAAATTCTATGGAGTTTTTTTTAATTATTTATTTTACATTAACTCTACACAGGAGGCCCTGAGGAAAATAATTTCTCTCAGGGCATATTTCATCTGAGATGCGGTGTGGAGGGTCATTCTAAGGAGAGGAAGAAATTAACGAAAACACAGAGGCCGGCAAATCGTTCCACAGCCGAACTGTTGAACACAACGAGTCGAAGAAGCGACCCAAAAAAAGATAAATCTAAAAGATAATAAAGCGAGTTAAAAAGTTTTTAAAATAATATCAACCGACGGTATCGTGGTGGAGGGCAAAACTCTCGACTAGCGATCCGGAGAACGCGGGTTCAAATCCCTGCGTGCGCAAATTAATTTTATTTGATAATTTTATGTTATTCATAGTTTTATTAATTAAAAATAATATTAAGCATATTTGCGCCACGTTCCGGAGTGGAAGATACTACCAGAATCGCCCTGGTGTAAGACCGCCATTCATAATTGAAACGTTGCTTGAAATGGCTTTAGCCGTGTTTGGTGACTAGATCTGAGTAGCTATGTACTTCTCCATTTTCCTCTTCCCCACCTTATTCCCATTCCCACTACCTTCACATCCACAATATACCCTAAATAGGGATGCTACAGTCTCACTGGCTTCAGACGGGAGCAGTTGGGGCTCAGAGATGAAGATATCGTAAGCATAACATCAACACAACAACCAACAGTCCACCTCGGAATAGAAATCCCTAGTGAGGAGGACTATGCGTATAAATAATACATATACATATTACTTGTACCTTGTAATGTAACATACGATATACGATAAACATATCATGAATATACATTTTGAACATTACTTCGGGTCTTGTCAAGAGTAGGAATTACAGATGTAATACTATCACATACAGTAGATAATTATAAGGGTATGTATTATAGGATTTTAATGGACCGAGAAATGCATAGATTTTTTTTGTTGAATAATGGATTGACAAACAAAGAAAGTATGATTATAATCAACATTGGAAATAATAGAGAAATATGTGTGAAAAGATGTGTTCGTCTAAATACTGTAAATTAAGTAAGAAGCGTTTTCCATTACAGAGAAGTACGACGTTCCTACGTACAAGGAAACGGCATGAAGTTAGTTGGTTAGTTATTCAAATATTTACCATAACTGCTTTCAAATCGTGTGCATAAATAGTCCCGGATTCTCTTAGTCTAACAAAGCCAAAGCCAAGCTTAACCAGGATATATCTCTCAGCCAGACGAGCTGCAGCAGAAATGAGTTGGGAAACAATCAAGGCTTGATTCCGTATTCCTTGGCAGCCTTCCAGCTTAGAGCTTAGAGCTTCGAGCTTCCAAATTCAGGTGCGGGATATTTAGCTCGACTTGAGAGCGTCTTATTCACTGCTTCTTCTCCTAACCGCAATATTATTTGACAGATGATCTCGACAAATAAACACTCCTCGTCTCGAGAGGGATTGTAATAATAATGAGGTGTTTTATGTATGATTTGAGGCTGTGATTGTTTAACTATCACAATATTTAAGTTTCATATATAATTACGAGTTATCAATCACGCCATTTCTCAGGGGTAGGCAGAGAAACCAGACAACTCAGCTTTTGCAGGCTCTTTTTTGTATTCATACGTCACGTACATATTCTTTGCCATGCCTTTTTTCTGACTTCTTTAATTCTACTAATTTCCTCTACTTCTAATATAAAGAAGAATGTTTGGTGTGATGTGACGTTTTATTTTTTATAAAAGTCTAGAATTTTATTCCGAAGTTGATGAAATTTTACACAATTGACCTTCAAAACAAGAGGAAGGTGACTGTATTTGCGCGATTTCGAAAAACCACCCCTTCACCTTTCCCACTCCTTACAACAGAATTTTGAAACTTCTTAATGCAATTTTGAACACTTCAAAATAAGATGGAAATTTAGGGTCTACATCTAGAAACTATTTGCTTAAAACCCTTAGGAACTTCAGCTAGTAACATTATACTGTAATAATTACATAATAGTTAAGATAAGTGAAAATTTCCTTAGCACCGTTGTGATTTGAAACTCGATGAAACGAAAAATAGCCATACTAAAAAGAGACAAACACATACATCTATAGGATTAAGCCTGCGAGAGAATGAGATAGTATATTCGGTCTCATCTTTGTGCGGTGCTTTACAGCCTATCGATCTCCTTTTTATGCGGTGCTTCAAAGCCTCCCCACTCTTGTCTACTTTAGTTTTCTGAAGGTTTCATTTCTACTACGTGTGAATTGCACACTCTGATTTTTTTTTTAAACAGTGCTTTTTTTGGCGACACCGTACAAGATTAACTTAACCTAACTGCCAGGGTTAGTAGTGCTAAGATATCAAATTTAGAGATTGGTGATGTTGAGAAATAAATATCTAGGTTGGGTACGGTGAGGTTAGGTTAATCGGAAATGGTTAAGTTAAGGTAGTTTAACTACTTGGGTTAGCTTAGGTTTGTTTTGGGTCACGTTAAAATACCCTACTAACTGGTCTATTAAGATATGTTTACCAATAAAAAAAAATTAAAAAAATATATTTTTAACTTTATGAGTAAAATCTCAAAATATAATATTTAATTAAATGAAGACAATATTAGCGAAACTCAATCGAAAATCTGGAGACAGAAAAATCAGAAAAAGATATTGTTTCCACTGGGACTCGAACCCAGGGCCCTTTGTTGACATGACAAGAGCTCTACCAACTGAGCTAGAGGTTCAATTGGTTGGTAGAGCTCTTGTCATGTCAACAAAGGACCCTGGGTTCGAGTCCCAGTGGAAACAATGGGCCATATTCATAAAACTAAAGGATATCCTTGTAAGTATAAGATAGAAGTTTAAGGTTTTGAGTTAAAGAAAGAGGTGGGAGTATAAGAATTTCCTTTTTTTCGTATAAATAATGATTACCTTATACTTGCAAGAATATCCTCCAAGAATAAGTAAAAGGTTGTTGGCATGTTGGACGAGATACGGTAGCTTGACTTACACCCAGTTCTAGACCAATGCCTTTCTGATACCCAGGTTCACTGAGATAGTGTAAACATATCCGCATTTTTAGGACGGATGATAACGCACCTCCCCGAGTTTCAGCATTATTTATTCCCAAAAATCTTTTGGCAAGCCATTGCACATTTTTCTCTTCAAACCGGTATAATTCTTTGTAATCACGAACAGGTGTTGATAAACGCTGCTTGTAGTATTTAATCTCTCAGTTCCACAACATCTGTCATCGCTACAACTGATCACAACACGACTGGGTCTGCTACTGACCACACTCGAAATTATTGAAGGATATCCTTTTTATTTAGAGTAAATGGTAATGTTTATGAATAACAACATACTTTTTTGAGGGGTATACTCATACTCTATAATTAAAGGGTTTTACTCGGAATATTATGAATACGGCCCAACATCTTTTTCTGATTTTACTGTCTCCAGATTTTCGATTGAGTGTCGCTAATATTGTTTTCATTTAATTAAATAAAAATATATTTATATTAACATCGGGTTCAAAGGAGTTAGCTCGGGTAGTTTCACGATCTGTGTATTTGTTACCAGCCCAGTTATTATCAGTTTCTCCGTAGAGCCGAGACTTGGCCACTCCACCCGAGCTGAACCGAAGCGAACCAAACCAAACTACGTTAACTTAGGTTTATTCCCGGGAGAAAGTTCCTACCGCCTACCGCCTGCCGCCTGCTAGCTACCAGGGGGGTGCACTCCGTAAGGCAGGGGTGGTATATTGAGGTCTGCGAGCGGAACGAGTAATTACCAAGATATTGCAGGCAGAGGTGGAAATACTTAATTGCTTTAAAACATTGGGTTGTTGCGTTTTTTCGGGAGAGTTGAAATGTGAGTACCTACCTACTTAGGTATACTTATCTTTATACATATATAAAACAAAATATGTTTGCTTGGGGATATATGAGTATATGGGTGAGTATATGAGATGTCTTTGCATTGCTAAACCATTAATCCGATTGCGATGAAACTTTGGGGATTTGATGTGCGCATATCCGCGATAGATTTTACATATGTATATATATACTGGCATCATGAAATTATGCATTGCTAACCTATCATCCGATTGGGATTAAACTTTGGGGATTTGATGTGTGCATGTCAGCGATAGTTTCTATGTATAATAGTGAGTTCTGGCATCATGAAATTATGCATTGCTAACCGTTCACCCGATTGCGATGAAACTTTGGAGATTTGATGTGTCATGCCCGCGATGGTTTCTAAATATAGTAGTGAGTTCTGGCTTCATGAAAATGCGTTGTTAAACCGTTCATCCGATTGCGAGGAAACTTTTGTGAGTTGTTGTGAACACACCCGCGAAAGTTTCTATACGTACTGGTAAAATTATGAAATTGGTATAAAAAAATTACAACAGGTGGCACGCGAGCTGTTTGAAAACTGAATGTATGGAAAAATGATTACATTAAATGAGAAAAGTAAAAATAATAAATAAATAAAAATTAATAACACATTAATGACGCAAAAGACAACATGAAATAAAATAATAATAAAAAACATATATAATGTAGGTAAAATAAATAAAAAATATTTTTTTGTTTTTCATAAGTACACAAAAACTTTGAATTATTGAAAGATATCTGTCTGTACGTTACTCAAATTTACTACCTTCTGAGAATTCGAATGAAATGACCTGAAAAAAGTTAACTCAGAACGGCCTAGTACATACAGAAAGACGTAAAAAGTCGCTAATGAAGTATCAATTTCAAATATACCTACCCCTAACGAGAATAAAAGTGACTATTTAGCCCCGCCACTCATCGATAAGACTATCTGACTGTTCAAATTGCCACCAGCATTTCTCATCCGAGCCACACTTTCAGTTAAGGCCTCGGCTTAACGACCTATAAACACTTCCCCCCAAAACTGAAACTCGCAAAAGATCTGGAAAAGTTCCGAAATGAAAAACAAATGACTAATTATTACAACCCGACCCAGGGGAATAAATTTTGATTACGTTTCGATATTTACGACGTTGCTTCTTCGGAGATAAATGGTGAGGAGAATTATCAGGTTGAATTTCTCGTTAAAAGTGAAATGACAGAGTCGTTCGGTGAAATATTGCCGATTTAAGTATCCTGCGAAAATTTGTTGAGGATAAAATGATATAAATCATCATTTTTTGTACAAAAAACGACAAAGTACAATCAAGATCGAATTTAAAGTTATTAAAAATTTAAACAAGATCCATTGCAAACAAATTTGCACCTGCTACTTAGTGATAGTGAGTTCTAAGTTATTGGCAATTGGAATTTAACAAAAAGTATAGCACTTAAAGTGAAAAATTACGGGAAGATTTAATAAGTTTGTCTCCTATTTTTTTAAACAAAAATGTATTATATTTGAAGTGTTAATAGTAACAGTAAAATTAGTTTATCGATTACTCCCAAAATTACCAAGTTATGAGCTTTTTAAGTGCACTTGGGTAAAACGCACGCAATAGTATTTCGATGATACATTTGTTCAAAAAATTAATAAAACTCGTGGTTTTAAACAAAACAGTATTTTATTTTATTAAATATGTCAAACCACAAAGTGATTGCTTTCTACAATAATATTATATTATTTGTTTAATTTATTAATATCTACATATTTACTTAATATATTATATTTATTTCATAAACTATATAAATTTATTACATAATTGTTTATTATTATTTATTTTTTGTTAATAATTTAATGCTACTGTGGTATGATCACCCTATTATTGCATCTGGTAGGCCACAACAGGTACCTTGTATTTACATATTTTAATATTTAGTTTACAGTATAATGTTATTTTTGTCAACAATGAGCATACTGCCCAACTGTAATAATTATTAATTAGTAATGTGTAAATAACTTACTCAGTGCTTCTTTTGTAGGTTTATTATTATATTTCTTTTAAGTTTAGGTATATGAATGTTTCTTTTTTTTTTTAAATTACTTTATTGTAAAACTGCATATCTCGATACAGGAATGCCCTAGTGAGATGTGCAGCTTATGTTTTCATGTATTTTTTTTTTTTTCAATAAATAAATACATACATTTTTTAAAACATTTTTTTTTAAATTATTCTTTTAGTACAGACGAATGCGTAAATATTTATATACATTTTTGTTGTTAGTTTTTGGGGTGTTATGCCGTGTTGCGCTACCTCCTTCTATAGCCGACGTTTCGGACAGCGTTACAGTGTCCAAAACGTCGGCTATAGAAGGAGGTAGCGCAACACGGCATAACACCCCAAAAACTAACAACAAAAATGCTTTTGGCCGTGAAAATCTAAAAACTTCATTCATTTATATACATTTTTAAGGTAGTCGGGAGGGGAAGGAGATGCGGAGGAGGAACGTTGGGAAAGTACCTGGCTTTTCAGATCTGATCACCAAACATGTCTAACGCCATTTGAAGGAACGTTTCAATTCTGAATGGTGGTCTTACACTAGGGCAACACCGAAAGTATCTTATTATAATAGTAGATTATTTTTAAATAACACAATTTAATCTAATAAAATTTATTTGCGCACGTCGGGATTCGATTTCTTCGGATTGTGAGTCTAGAACCTTACCCCTCGACCACGACGGCTGTCGCTTTCCATCGGCCTTCCCCCTATGAACGTTCATTTTAGCGTACATTCCTAGCATTTACGAGCACCAATTTATTTTGGTTTTGTCAAAATACACATTTTGCATTTCTACACAGGTTATATTGTAAAAGTTATAACTACCCGTGGTGTCCCATGAAAAATAGGGAAGGAACCTTTATTATCATATTTTCGAAACGGCAGAAATCCTTGAAATTAAAAAATTTCCCAAAACGAGGTAAATTTACAGTACCTACCTACCTAAGTGAAAATGAAAACAAGAAAAAATTATCATGAATCCTGTATTTGCACTTAAAATAACCTCCTAAAAGGTTGTTTCCCATTTCACTCTGACCATTCTGTTTTTCTTAGCTAAAAACTCTTAAGAAGAAAAAAACTCTTCCCTACGAGTACTTTGAACATTTTCTGTTATTAATATAAAACATTTTTTCAATTTGCATTCCAATTTACGTGGCAGAGAGAAATATAATAAGTGTAGCCCGGTACTGGTAATATAAAAAGCTGATCGCTGTGGCGCGCTTCGTCTACCCGCTACCCTTAAACTGGGGGTTGCCCCGCAGACGTAATGAGGCTCTATACATAATGCGTGAAGGCTTCTCGGCTGCCCGGAATGTTGTGGCATAATACAAACTCTTTTCTTGAGAGCTTATTAAGTTTGGTGAGAAAAACCCCACGAGAAAACGGAAATATTCCCAAACAAATTTGAAAGCGGCCCTTCTGACGATTTATATTTCCCGTTATAAAAGTTGAGGGAATTTAAACGCCTTACATGATTGTGGATAGGAAATAATACTTTTGTAACACTTATATTTTCTATTCTTCATTTCAAAGCAATTTTCTTTTGGGTTGGACATATTATTCTAAATACGAGTACAGTTATTCAGTTGCGAAAAACTTAGACAGGAGAACCCTCGTTCAATATTATAATTAGAAGTATGAGAACGAGAAGAAAGTGACTCTATTTTATGTTGAATTGTATATAGGTACATGCTGTCTGTATAATATAGTTTCCTATATAAATAAATGTGGTATTTCATTAAAAAAAATTATTAAGAGCTTCGGTGATGAACATCGAATTTTATTTTATTTCTTGACACAAACCAAATGATATTTAGCTAATTCCAATCGAACTTATAAATTATAATAACTTACGCGCAGAAACCAGACTCCTTAAATTATCAGATAGAAGAGTTTTAATTGATTTGTTAATTTTATTCAAAATTATCAAATCTTTAGTTGACTGCCCTAATTTGTTGGGACTAATTTGCATTAATATACCTGCCAGACATACTCGAAGTAAAGATATTTTCAAATGTAACAATAACCTCAATACTAAATATTATATTTATTCACCAATTCTAAGAAGTCATAGCCTTGCGAATAAACATTGCGAATTTATAGATATATTTGGTGTTGACAGTTTTGCAATTTTCAAGATGCAACTAATCTCGATTTTATCTGTTTATAATTAACTTTTGTTATTTTCATAAAACCTTCTCTCATCTAAAACCTTACCAGTAATTTATAAACTTCTTTTATTTTATTTTTCTGTTCGATTTAGTTCTGTTTTATCATCCTACAATAATACACACATATAATTATTTGTTTATACCTACTAACTAGCTCTTACACATTGCACTTTATTTTATTTCAGGTCTTATTACTGATTTTATATGTATATATGTCTTAAGCTAAATTGTATTCGTTTTTTATAAGTATCTACTACTCATACCTCTGCTTTCATCTTTTAATATCTGTTATGATGTTCTATACCTTGCGATGATGATTGCTTTCTTATTTATTCTGTGTTATTGGTTTAGTAACACACATAATTATTATTGTGAGTATAATTTTCCTTCTATGCATGTAAAAGCGCACTAAATAAATATGTCATAAAATTTAAATCTAACCGTCGAGAAAATTATTTTTTAGTGCAGCGTTACCCTCTAAACCATAAATCAACAACATTCTGAGCAAAATCAATATTTGATACCAACGTAAACGCCTAATGACAAAGCCATCGGGGTGAGAACGCATTAAAAGAGATTCTAATGATGCCGGCAATCAAAGAATACGTACTGAACAAGGTGTTTGTAGATATTTATACGCCGTATTCAAATTACTTTGAACCTAATGTGTTTAGTGTACCTTTAATTTGGCTTAAATACCTGTAATTTCCCGACTGCTTTAGCACGACTCACAACGCTTTGGTCGGGGGCTGTTTCGCAAGAGTAATAGAAAGGAAAATTGGTTAAATAGCTACCCTTTCAGGTGTTGGAAAGGTGGTTGTAATTAAGCTCAGGTTATTTACAATCGTATCATTTGTTTAACGAATGTCGTTAATTGATGTGTTCAAAGATAAGTGCTTTTTGGCCCAATGAACTGGAGAAGTGGGGTCTGATTGCGAAAGCTCCGAATCTTCTAATGATATTTAATTACTTAAATAAATTCAAAAACCAGAAAAACTAGTAACTTAACTAACCATTACTTCGTTTGTAGTAAGGATTAGCCGCCACATATCCCAATCCGAGTGGTGACCGGATCGTTAGGTTAGGGTTATTGGCTATTTAATTTTTTTTTCGTAGCTTCTAAGGGGGCATCCATTAATTACGTGAGAACAAACAAGGGGATGGGGGGGGGTCCAGCAAAATCTCACGTTACTTAAAAAAATATACGAATTGGCTCAAATTTATCTCACCGAAGGGGAGGGGGGGTCTAGATTGGAAGAAAAACTGCTCACGTAATTAATGGATGCCCCCTTAATTACTTTTCAAAGACGTGTTTAGTTGACTTGAATCTGAGAATCTGTCCGGGCACACACTCCATGATTCATTCACCAATACCAATTCCATATACCAATACGCAAATAAGATTGTTGATTAGTTTTGTATTATTTTTCCACGGAACTCCCTGTGTTTTGGAATCGATCTTGACAAACTCTTCAGTATAATCGCCAATTAGTCAAGGTTTTCAGCAAAATTTAATATAATTTCTTTGTTGAAGTTTGTCTAAAACAAAGGGGATAGTATTAAGGGGGTAAAAGATAGAGAATATTTACTCAGAATTAATATTTAAAATTAATTAGGCTTTCTAAAACATTTGATGCGCATCAATTAGCCGAAAAGATGTAAGCGAGTGAACGCGAAACAAAAACAGGATCCGCGCTCCATCACTCAATTCCGATCTTTTCCACAGCCTGTTCACTATTCACTTTACGAGGCGGATAATTCTGGCAAGACGAATTATTATGAAGGAGATAAAAGCGGAAGAAGTAAAAGCGAGTAAGCAACTAGGCCATATTCCCGGGGCAATTCTAAAACTCCCCCGAACGGGTATTAATTATCTGTTTCACTTAACGCAAGATCCATTATTATCCCTTCCTATCTTATTAACGGCTCCATCAATCAATTCCCTGCGAAACAAACTTGGCAATTAAAAGAAAATTTGACAAAAGTTTCAAAGAACCGGTGGCGCAACTTTCCGCGAAGGAACGCTACTGTCTCTAGCACTGGAATGAAAAAAAACTATGCCAACTCCATAAATAATACAAGGGGTAATTTTATTCTGAATTTCCATTTGAAAGTTGCCCCAGAATTGAATTAATTTAGGCGGAGGAACTTCGTTCGGGAAAGACAAAGTTGGGGAAAATATTTTTCCTCGCACTTTCTCGCGGCGCGCTGTTTCCGCTGTTTAGTCCAAATCTAAATAAGTAGTCACTTTTTAATTTATCACATCCGGTGAGAAAATGGATTATTTTGGATTAAAATAATAGTTTGAAAATAATTACTTTTATCCCAGAAAATTAAAGGAAGAACAAGAAAAATATGACTATGTTCAACTATGAAATCAATTTGGGTTAAAATTATATCTCTATTCTTTTGCAGACTTGCAGACTTACAAAAACGCCTAAAAGGTTTTTGAAGTAAAACTTCTTTACACACGCTCAACTTGGGGGGTAAGCTGGTGAATTCATTACGAAAAGTGTGATGCATTACGAAAAGTGTGATGCCAACGGTAATCGATGCGAACGGTGATCGTAATGTGTAAAGCGTAAATAATAACCCAAGGTCGTAGGTCACCCCAAGGTCGTAGGTCACCACAAGGTCACAGGTCACCCGAAGGTCGTAGGTCACCCCACAATCTTAGGTTATCCCAAGGTCGTAGGTCACCCCAGGGTCATAGGTCACCCCATGGTCATACGTTACCCCAATGTCATATGTCACCTCAATGTCATATATTATTTTATAGGTTAGTGTAGTTTTACTTCAGTCGTGTGGTCTAAAGCACACTCTTTTTTTAATGCGTATTGGAAGATCATAAGTTCGTTTATTAAACAAAAACAAAAGGGTGCTTCGGTATCTTTTGCGACAAATCGGCCGATACAACAAATTTTGACAGTTTTCTTAAATGCAGTCGGATCATACTAACGAGATAAATACTGCGCCCGTGTTAAGACACCAACTCTTAAAAGTAGTTACTTCACGCCAGACAGCGCCGCGTTTGCCGCGTAATTCTCGTTAAGAGATGTCAGTTGCGGGAAATTTTGCGAGTCGAATTTCATCGCATACAAACATCAAAATAATACGACAAATGGGTAGCCATTAATGAACGCCTAATAGTCTTATATGTAAGTAGATATAATAATGAACAAATACTCATTTGTGTTTTTAAGCAGGTAATAATGATATTCATACGACAGGCATAGACAAAACATTGGAAGGCATAGAAAATCGCAGAAAATTGACAACCGATAACGCACGACGGATGCCTTCCGATATCCGACGGATTTTGCTTACGTGGCTTGGCGTATTTCAAGCAAGTATTGTCAAGCCACATATATTATAGCTGTGTATACACATCATTAATTGTCTCGTAACTCTGACTTAACGCAAAATATAACATAAAACATATAGAAACACTTTTTTTATAAAATTTAATAATGTAATTAAGTTCTGCAAGTATTTAGGTATTTCTTTTTGTTACAGCTGTTTCGGCTTACAAGGCCATTTTTAAACTGTGGTTAAATCACTTTGAGACGACTTATTTATACGATTTTAAATGTCAATTTTGGAAGGTATTGATAATAACATTATTAATTTTATATTAATATTTTAAAAAAGATAAAAGGAGTTCTACGACTTAAACACATTAATAATATACAGAATTACCCTTCAGAAGCTTGTGTGGGCGTGTTATTGAAAACGCGTTACAACATGGTGAACTGCTAACTGCTAACTGGTAAAGTAAATCATTGTTTAATAGTTTGGTTATTTCTAATGCACTATTAATATAATATGTTAAAATAATTCCGCAGTTTCCATTTAGATTACACATGAGGTTAATATAACAATGTTGACTTAGCGCCCATTAATAATGCAGTGGCGTCTCGCGGCTATTCCCCAAAATGTATCTAATAACAAACCAGCCGAAGTTTGGGTAAGTATGCATTATTTCGGAAAAATTTTATCAACTATCAACATGATTACAAATTCACGACCAACGATCCGGAGGTCGCGGGTTCAAATCCTGTAGAAATCACATTTTATTTGAATGATTTGTTATTATGTTGTTTATTCACGTTGCAGAGTGGAAGATACTCTCAGTACCGTTTTTAGTAATGTTTGGTGACCATATCTGATTTCCCCACTTTCCTCTTCCCCGTTTGCTTCCACTTCCTACTACCTTAACTCTCATAACATACCCCAATAGGTGATGCCGTAGACTCAATGGAAATCATAAAAACAAATAGATGAATGCCAGATGATAGGTTGTCGAAAGCCATGACTTTGTGCGTGCCCTAGTGGAAGCGACCCAGAGGCAGACCGAGGAAGAATTAAAATGTGTAGAAGAGGATTGATGTTGAACCAAAAGAACTGAGGACTGGAGATGTGTGACGAAAAACCGCAGTCAATTGTGAATATCTACGGAGGAGACTTTGAGAATTGAGTTATTATTCAGAAATCAGGGTGGCATGAGTTACCACTTACCGGTTCATTGTCGCACGCCTCCAGGTCCGGTATGGGGTCGTCGGAGCAGAAGTAATCAGGCGGCTGTAGCAGGGGGGGCCGAGGGGGTGGCGGCAGCAGAAACTGCGGAGGGGGGCCCAGGCAGTCGCAATCGGCGCCCCGATCGCCCGCGTCCATTTCCCACATGGCGGCGCCACTGGAAAACAAAATACAACTAATATAATTTATGAATTACAATATCAAAAAATATTCTCAATATAAAACGTGGAAAGCCAGAGGTAATAATCAATCCATGTTGTATCATGAGCATCTTCTACCCTTATCCTATTTTCTTCTTCCCTTCTCCTCACCTTAAATTAATTTTAAGATATAATGAAACTCCATCTCCAAGTAATTTTAATATAGGAAACCTTTTTGGCTTGACTTAATTTAACTTTGTATATATGTATCTCTATATTTTTGTACATAAGATGTTTGTCTCTTACAAATAAATA
Source organism: Limnephilus lunatus (assembly GCA_917563855.2). Taxonomy (NCBI): domain Eukaryota; kingdom Metazoa; phylum Arthropoda; class Insecta; order Trichoptera; family Limnephilidae; genus Limnephilus; species Limnephilus lunatus. The sequence continues at coordinate 8,348,501 of OU830602.1, read as the reverse complement.
AATTTAGGCATCAAATATATTTCAACTGTATACCTACAGCATACCGAAAAGGAATGAAGCAACCGTAAACAGCGAGAAACGCCGCTTGCGGTTGCTTCGGTACTTTCCCATAATTCGCCTAGATTGGACACGTTCCTTCCCAAATTGAGAACTCGAACCAGAAGAATCTCGTGGTCACTGGCAAGGTAAAAGGCATCGCCGATGCTTTGGACTGATCTTGTGTCAAAGGTTTTAAGAACATTAGATTACACACCTCTATACGGAAGAGGGGCATGCTTCATCACGCCCATTGAAAGTTCTGTTGTAGATAATCTTAATTTTGGAGGTTTCAAAAACAATTAAAAGGATAATTGGACAAAAACCTCCATAACTGAACTAATAAATAAACCAAATCCTAGACGAACCAGGAAACTACTAAATATGGACAAAAACTCAATGAGTAGCCCGTTGAAAATGCCGTTGTAGACAATCTTAATTTTAGAGGTTTCAAAAATAATTGAAGGGATAATCGGACAAAAACCTAACCATAAAAACATAACCTAATACTTAAAAGTAGTCCTAAATAAATCAAACCTTGACGAAACAGGTAACTACTAAATATGGACAGAAACTCAACGAGTAGAACTCAATGACAGAACTCAAAAAGATAACTGATAGGACAACTAACAGGACACTGTCACCTCAGGAAACACATGCTTGGAAAACACAAATAGATACAGGAAATGTGAAGAGGATGAAGAGACTCCAATTCACCTATGGTTCCAAGACCCCGCTATGATGGGAACTAGGCTCAGCCATCTGGGAAGACACATTGTAGAACCAGGAGACAGCCAAAAATTTAATGATAACCGGATTTACTCTCGAACGCACGAGATAAACTGGGAGATAGCACATAGACCAACACCTTTTTAAAAAAAAAGTTATATGAATACCGCACCAACTTACAACTGCTCCCGCAAAACTTGCAAGAGTCTCTGTTATCTTATAAAAACCAAGACAATGATTAAGCAATTTAACAACACATCTAAAAAACAACACATCTAACGAAAACACTTCAACAAAATTACGCAGTATCTTTGTAGTGTCTCATAAAACTTTATAGGACACGATGAATAATCAAGTTAGGCAATCAATAATTGCTGTATGACAGTTGATGGCTCATAATTGAGTTGATGGCCACCTCTGCTCTGAGGAAATTACCTAAATCATGGTAGCATCCATCAACTGAGATTAGGGCGCCTTGATTAATTCCGTCATTTCCATAAACTTGTTAAGATTATGGTCTTTTTGTAATGAGAGGAGTAGCCCACGTCAGTGGAGTACAAACTGTTGTACAAGAGCTACTATTTGTATGAGTTTTCTGAAATTATCTGACTAAAAATACTTAAACGATGAGTTCTGGCGTCATGCAATTTGCACGACGCCTTCTGTTGTTTAAAGAACGAAGTCGTTGTCGTCTTAAGCTATACTTTATTACTTTTTATTTATTTATTCAAATATTACATGTTCCTATACATTCTATAAAGTTTTATTTATTTAAAAAACACATTATTTATTACGTTAACACCTTTTTTAAGAGCAAAGCTTGCGATAAAAAGGCGGAGAAAACCATTAAATAATAAAAAATCAAAACAAGGCACAATATTACAAAATCAGAGTATGAAATTCACACGCGGTAGAAGTGAAACCTTCAGAAAACTAAAGTAGACAGGGGTGGAGAGGCTACGAAACACCGCTCAAAGAGGAGACCAATAGGCTACAAAATACCACAAAAAGTGGAGACCAATTATACTGTCTCATTCGTTCTCAGACGTATGTATTTGTCTCTTTTTAGTATCGTCACATAAAAAAATTATTTAAAAATTTACATTTATTTCTAAAAAAATTACGTTATTACCTCCCCACATTACCTACTCCTCACCTAACATTAACGCTTATATATATCTAAACGCCGACGGCCGGCGTAGCGCAGCGGTAAGACGCTTGATTCGCACACCGAAGGTCGCGGGATCGAATCCCGGCGTGGCAAATAAATTTTATTTGATTAATTTGTGTTATTTCACAATTTATTCATTTAAAATAATATATAGTATATTTGCGGCACGTTCCAGAGTGGAAGATACTCTCCGTATCGCCCTGGTGTAAGACCACCATTCAGAATTGAAACGTTGCTTGAAATGGCATTAGCCGTGTTTGGTGACCAGATCTGAATAGCCAGGTACTTCCCCACCTTCCTCTTCCCTATCTTCTTCCCCTCCCTACTACCCACAGCCTCACAACATACCCCAATTGGGGATGCCATAGTCTCACTGGCTTCAGACGGGAGCAGTTGGGACTCTTGTGCGGTATACATATAAAATAAACAATATCATTCAATTTAGGTATCAGTTGGTACCTACTGACATATTATATTTTTCAATTAACAGGAAAAAGCAGTTAGGCCTTAAAAAACTATTAAAGAAATTTCCCTTGCAATTAGTAGCTACTTGCTAATAAAATATTTTTACAATCGTAATACATATCGGCCAAATACATTAAATAATAATGAAAAATCTATTCTCAGAAATTATCCTGAAATGTCGACACCTACACTAGGTACCTACTTTCATTTCCAATAATATAAGTGATATGAATTATTTTCAATAATGAAAAGAAATAAAATATTATGAAAAAAGGTTAAAGTATTTCGATTCTCAATTAGTGATATATCCCGAAATAAAAATAATTGGTTTATTAAATGCAAAAATAATGCTTGCCATTTCGTTCACTCGCGGTAACAAAATTAGAAAACACAGACATGTCCATTTTATTTACCGCCACGAATAAACTGTTTAATAATGAAAAGGAAGGCGGGAAATAACTATCAGGGTCCATTTGGTCGAAAATTGGTCTCTGTATTTTTACGGAGCAAATTAAAGCATTGATTAGGAAAGAAAAATCGCTGTTCTGAGAAAATGAGGTCACGCCAAAGAAGAAATCAGGTTTCGTACACTGAAGATTTGAAAATATCACAGTCTATATCGCCTCCGTGCAACGTTTCTCAGGTCCTGCCTATTAAGTGTTTTTTTAGATAGGTCTTGTGAGTCACGTGTGCATTTCAGTATTTCGGCAATGTCAACTGATTTCAGTCACACGGACTTATCTCAGGGAATAGAAAAATTGGCATATTTAACATCAACAGATTTAGGTAATGAACGTGGGAAAACGAGCATCATCCTGCAACTTCTCAAATCAAAAACAACAACAACAAAAGGAACATTTCAAAAATTTGTTAATATTTTGATCTTACGAATTTATCAATATTAAATCATATTCTTCCGATAAATTGATTATTTACGACAGCTTTTTAAATTATGACAAACTTAAAAAAAATGATTTGTTAAAAAAAGACTCTGATCGTAATTTCCCGTCAAGTTTCGATTATTTGCTTTCGTATGTCCACTCTAAACTTTTATTTGGAATGGTAACTAAAATCAGCAAATATTCATATCAACAAATGAAAACCTTTCAAATGTGGACTTTTAGGAAAAGGGTAAAGTGTCATGAAACGAACACATTTATGACTACTGAAGAAATATTAATTTATTATATGTGAAATGAAAAAATATCAAAAAAACATTTTTTTTTTAATTTAGAAAAACCAGTTGGCCTTTGTTATAAAATAAAGTGGTATTCGCAAAGTTATGGTGTTTCATTAAAAATAATTGCTTTACTAAAAGTTTTTTCGGATTAGAAATTGTGTTGTGTTGTGTTGTAATCAGTAGCTGTACGACACAAAGTTCAATCACAAAATTTTTGGAATAGTTTCTTTATGTGGAGAATAGTTTGTGGTCCCCTGAATTAAAATAAAGAATCTATTAAGATATTAAAAACTATTCAAATAGTTTGAAAGAAAGAATCAGGAGGATAAAGAAGAATCAAAAGAAAATTATCAAAATAAGTTCAATGAAAAGATTTTTGCAGTAGTCTCAGTAGAGATATATTTTCAAAGAATCAATAGAATCAAAAAGAATCAACCAGAAGACATTCAATCAAATAATTTTTGGTGTAGTCTCAGTAGAGAAATATAACCAAAGAAAGAAACAAGGGAATCAAAAAAATCAGTCGAAAGAAATTCAACAAAAATATTTGTAGTACTCTCAGTAGAGAAATATAATCAAATAAATGACCACGGTAATCAGAATAAATCAACCAGAAGAAGTTTAAAAAAATGATTTTTGGAGTAGTCTCAGTAGAGAAACATAAATAAAGAAAGAATTAAGGTTATCAAAAAGAATCAACCACAAGTAGTTAAAAAAATGATTTTTGGAATAGTCTCAGTAGAGAAATATAATCAAAGAAAGAATCGAGGTAATCAAAAAGAATAAACCAGAAGCAGTTCATAAAATGATTTTTGTAGCAGTCTCAATAGAGAAATATAATCAAAGAAAGAATCAAGGCTGTAAAAAATAATCAATCAAAAGAAATTTAATAAAAATATTTGGAGTAGTCTCAGTAGAGAAGTAAATTAAAGCAAGAATCGAAAGGAATTAATCAATAGAAGTTCAATCAAAGTTGGAGCAGTCTCAGTAGTGTATTGTAATTTTACTATTAATAATAAAATCTATTGAAGAATCCAAAATATTCAATCAAAAGAAGTTGAATAAGTTTTTGGAGTAGACTCTAGATAGAAATTGGGTTACAGTTATGTTTGCAGTCCGATGATTTTATTTTAAACTAGCTGGGTTACCCGGCTTCGCTCAGGACAACATTCGAGAGTGTTCTTGGTATGTTCTACACTGATGTTCCCGATTCCCTATTCCCGAAAATTCTACGACATACTCCGCCACTCCTTCCAGAATTTTCTAAAGCTCTATGGTACCTTCTAGAACTTTCCGGAAGACTGTTCTAGATATTTCAAGAAGGCGAAACTCACAGCCCGTATATCTTCAAAAGCACGCCCTTTAGATAAAAACGGGTACCCTTATTCCCTAGGGAGGATAGAGATCTACCACAGCATATAACTCCCTTGATCGTACCGGTACTCGTTTCTGAGTTTTTGTGGTTCGGCAAGTTTTTTTGGACTTTCTTTTATAAAATATATTGATTATTAAGTAGTACCTACCAATAGATATTTATATGTAGAGAATAGTTTGTGGTCCCCTGAATGAGACCTGTTTGTTAACCGTAAGATAAAGCTCTACAAGCGTAATACGAGCTTTACAGGCAATAAAATGTTACCGAGACGGTGATAAGATTTCATCTGCAACCATTATGATGTTATTATCTCGAAACAGATAAATTTAGAAGCATGACAACGGCGAATTATAAGTAGTTAATGTGAAATTTGTAGAGATCGTGGAGATTACGAGGAGGTTATGTCAGTGGGGTATGGAATAAATTATTTGCCCCTGGGCAAGATTGTTAAAACGGGCGGGAGACTCTCTTTCACGACGAAAGTTAATTTATTTATCAATGTTCCTTACATCATATAGAGTCAGTTTCATATGATATAAGGGAATAACAATGATTAAAATAGTCTCAAAGTGTGTTTCTTAAGATGCCTATTTATTTATAACATACTCTATATTACACAGGGTATTAAGGGACGTACTTGACTTACTTTAACCAGTGATTCTTGAGAATATTTGGAGTAAAAATTGTTAATGAAATTTTGGTCTCCGGCAACATTTTTTATGTATTTTTTTTCTACAAAACCAAAATAAAAAAAAATTCCACAAATCATTACACTCAACCAAGATACCACCAAACTCCTAACCTTGATTCTAACTATCCAATACCAAGTGATTTCTAATGTTTTATGAAAAACAAAACACGTTAAAAATGTTACCGGTCACCAAAATTTCATTAAAATTTTTTACTACAAATAAAGTCAGAAATCACTGGTTAAAGAAAGTCTCTCTCAAGTACATCCCTTAATATCCTGTATACCTACCGCAAAACTAAATCTGAAATTTATGTGGTTTACTGAAGCAGTAAAAACTCTTCACAGATATCATGAACGTCGTGAATTACTAAATTTAAAATTCCAAAATCAATGAAACTAGCGAATGATGAGCTAAGGAGTTTCCTTCCATTTAATTATAAAAACTAAGACTGGACGCCATATATTTCTTTTTGGTTTCCATCGCACTATTCAATAAAAAGGGAAGAAATTACACTTATTTCTAAAACAAACAAAGAAAAACGGTATATTATCAGCTCCTTAGTAATACCAAGCAACAAAATTCAAGAGGTAATTCAGAGATTTACCAAAAACTTTAAAATTCATTTTCATAACCGGGTAATAACGAATGGCTAATGACTAAACAATTAAGACAAACATGCCATCATTAAGAAAGAAGGAAAACCATTTTTTTCTAGTAAGTGTCTCACATAATTGAATTTCTAAGTAAAGCGGTTTTACTGAAAATATTAATTAATCACAATATGCTTATGTCAGACGATGCACTACGTTCAAAGAGTCTTTTGGGCGTGGCCTGTACGTACTATAATATATATTGTAGTGTCACACGGAAGCTATATCCCCCCTCCAGCATGTGCAAGCTGGGGAACTGGAGAGCAAGGAATATTATTTCTTTTTATGGGAACTGTCACCTTGAGAGCTGACAGCTACGTGACCACAGCAACTCCCTAATTCATTTGTTTCTATGAAAGCTCGTGATTGGTAAAGTCTTGCACATGGCACTGGTCTACTCAGAATAGAATTCATAGACCAATTCTATTGATTTCAGCTTTGAACATCGTTTCCATAAAGCTAAGAAATACATATTTACTTATAACTCTAAAAATATGGTATGTTTTTTTTATACCTGTTGTAGTCTTGGTCCCAACTATCCCCGTTGTTCGAGTATGGATCTGGCTGAAGCAATAATCGCTGGGCCACTGGTTCTGGTAAATGGGGATACTCCGTTTGCGAGTCTCGCTCTTTCTGTAAGTCTTGCTCTCTCTCCAGGTCCTGAGCTTGTTTTCTCCGAGTAGGCCGCTCCGTCGAAGCCTGTTTCCGGGTGGTGGGGCGCTCGGTTGTAGAGCCTTTCCTCCTGGAAGGTTTCTCGGGTTGTTGCGCCCTTGTCGAAGGTTTCAGGGGAAGGTTCTGCTCTTTCAGTGGCTCCGCTGCGCCACTCTCTTCGGCCCGGGTCTGATCCATGCGATCACCGACACGATTACTGCAAACAAAATAAATAAATTATTATCAAATCAATTTTATAAATCCATTACAAAAAGGACAGTAACAAAACAGATCATTGAAAAAAAATTATAAAGGACCTAAATTAATATCTGATCAACTTAAGATTTTATCATATTATTCTGTTTTGTTACTATTCTATTTTATCCGGTTACCAAATTTTATATAAGCAACAATGTCTAAAGGCAAAGCGAGATAACTATAGATAGATAGGTAGGCTGTACCAAGAGTGTGCAAGGTTGTCTTAATCTTCAACGTAACTGGTCGTCGGCGATTGTAAATTGAGTTAATTACAGTCTATTGACAATTATTGCTCCATCCCAAAATCAGAGTAGAACCTCCACTAAAAGAGCTGTTAACAAAGAACAAAAACATTTCAAGAAGTTAGATGAGAAAATTGGAATAAATTGAGATGGACGAAAGGTTTTTTGTCAGTCTTTCAATGGGTCTTTTAGGAATAAGGTGCCCAAAATATATTAGTAATACAAAGGTGCCCAAAATATATTAGTAGTACGAAAATATTACGCCCATGTCATTAAAGTGGGGAAAAAATATTATATATAGTGGCTTGTAAATTTAGTCTTACACAGTAAAAATTTTCACCCTCTGACCTCATGAAATATACATCAATTTTCTGTCTAGAATTTCAGATTCAAAGCACCATGATAAATGACTGATCCACGGCTACTAAAGATTTCAATAGAACATTGTTGAAACTTGGTAAAAGTTTGGTAATAAGACTATAGTAAAGTTTCAATTATTAAGAAGAAAGTGTAGAGTTAGTGTATCGTTCTAAATTATTTCTAAACAAAAGTTTCAAGTTTCTGCTATTTTCTAAAGATTTGAAGTTCTAAATCCGAATTCTTCAAGTAACATTTATTAAATAAGGGAGGGTAATACGCGTCTCAAGTGAAAAAAGACAATTTGTAGTTCGGTTGTGTAAAAGACGCGTGAAATACGAATTTGTCTCGCAAATATGGCACCCTCACAGTCTCACACCCTACAGGGCGTGAGAGTGTATAGAAACAACCCTAACTGAAAATATTCCGCGAATACAAAATGGTATTCATGCATCTTCGGATTTCTACTAGAATTTAAATACGAATTTATCCGATACGAAATCTAACGACTTCGTTTTCAGAATATTTAATGTTAGGAATACTCAGATACGACCATTGTATAAAAGACTCTGGGAATTTCGAAAGAAACATTATATTATCTGAACAATAAGGCTAAGTAAAAAAACACATTTCTCCAAGAGATATTTTCGTAATAAATTTGTAAACGATTAGCATTTTCACAAGTAAAGTCATTTACATACATACATTTGCAAATTGACGGTTTATGAATGCGAGACCTCTGGGCTCCGAGCCAAGGATCTTATTAATCAACAAAGTAGGACGTTATGTGGCGTTTTGATACTAAATTTGATGTATAACATTAAGGCGTGGAACTGGCAGAAGAAGAACGGAGTGAGATTCCTGTGTAAAACCATGAAAGACCATGTATATTACGAATGAGAAAGAAGCCAGGTCGATGGGGACGCATAAAACCAAGAGGAAAGGGACGCCTAGTTGTTGTTAACCTGGAGAATTTATTATATATTTTCCTTACGGTTTTTTTTGTGGAGCTAATGTAAAAAAATCGAAAATTTAGAGATGACACGACCATGTAAAACCAAATACTTGAGGCGGGTAATATGAAGATTCGGATTAACAAAAGTTGTAGGGTGAATTTGTATGTACGTCGAGACAACAATTGTCTGCCATTCCGTATTATCTGCCTATCCCGTTGAAGAAATAGTCAATCAATTATTAAAACGGGACTTAACTTAATTATACTTCTGAAATCGATAGTAGGTATTACGGGCCAACCTTAAATTTCTTGCAAAACCAAATATTAGCTCTCTAAGAGTTCCCTAAATGAATTAAACCAACCCTGTTTACTTGTTTAAACATCTTAGGAGATGGGTGTGGGCACCACCGCCTTGGGGTCCATTTATTGGATAACCAACACCCCTGCCACAGGTCGCCCCAAGTGGTCCGTTACGTTTGGTTACTTAGCAGGGGTTGCCAGGTTCTTGGGGCAACGGGTTGAGGGAGACCTATCGACCTCACCTATCGTTTTGCACTGCAGTGGAGGGATGAATTCACACGTCAGTCACTCCTGGACACACTGACATTAACTCATACCTTTTTCCATTCCAGAAATTCCCCTCTTCCTTTCCTTAAAATAATTTTTAAAGCTAATGTAAAAAAACAGATAATTTCTGATTGACTCCAAATTCGTAAAACAACCCGTCGATTAGCCGCCCTGACCGGGGTTAAGTACTCTTTTGTGACTGGTCCTATTAATCAGAGTTTAACTGCTAAACAGCCGGCTGCAGCGTTGATTGGACGCCGCCGAACACGGCTATGATTGTTTACCTGGTCGACAGCTGTCGGGCGGCAAACAGCGGCGGCCATTTTGTCCGTTGATCGATATTCAACATTCAACCTGCCGTGCGCCGCCGAGTCAACATATTGATTGAACGGCCAGAACGCACGCTTTGACAAACCTACGTGCATTAGTTTTGTTAGTGGAAATTAAAATGATTGCTAAATGACTAAATTTGTTACACAATGTTCAATATTTGTTTTTAGAAAGCGGTCATCACATGTGCGCCCCTTGTTGACTCTATCACAACTTGATATTTCGGTTTTGATAACAATTTTTAGAGATTTCTATCTATTTTATAGGATTTTCGTAAATGCTGTATTTGTACAAGCCTCTTCGGAAATACTGATTTTTTCATCTTATTGACACTATCCAATGTTAGCTTCGGATGCCAAAGAGCACACAATCAAGATAACGCTATAAAAAATCGCTATTTACCGAAAGTATTTTGATAACATTTAAAGAAAGCACGTATCTTTTTTCGGAAATAAATTGTATTAGTTGATTTTAAGTTCTGAGCATCACAATCGTTATTAAAATAAACGTTGAATATGTCACGAAAAAATAATGCGTTGAATTGTCTCCCCTTTCGTGTATTTCAATTTTAAATATTATATTGTATAATATCTTTGGAGACAGCTGGTATGACTGTTGTCAATCGTTACCATTTAGGATCATCTATTTTTGCAATTTTGGTTCAACCGGGCTGTGATAGATTTTCGTAGTTTTATGTAGGGATTTATTATGTACATTTTTGACACTTTAAGATTTTGCGACAGATGCGCGTCTACTTTTGATTTCCTTTATATTGGCACGTGCGACGCACGTGTTATTTAATATGATTTCGAGGGAGAAGATTTCATATTTCGGAACTTTCGACTTTTTGACAGCAAACTTGGAAGAAATAATGGATTAATTGAATCTTGAAAAATCTGATAAAAAAATTCACGATATCCTAATATTGACTAAAGATTTTGTTTACATAAGCTCCACCCAGGAGGCCCTGAAGAAAATCATTTACTTCAGACCTATGTCCTCTTAGTGGATACTGGGTGAAGGGTCTTTTTAAGTAAAGGAAAAGATGGCAAGGTGATGGAATCGAGGAAGTCCGGCTGGAGAGGTCTGAAGGCCTTCCTCAACCAATATGTCTCGACAGGCCTGCCACGCAGCAGAATGGCAGAAACATCCACCGCCAAACTCGGACTAAATTCACCCCATGAACCCGGGCACCCTAGCCAGAGGTATTGATTATCCAATAAATGGTTTGCTGGGCGGCGGAACCCAAACCCACACACAAAAATTGTGATTGAAAATTTTCATTACAGTTTCGTATAAATTAAGACGTAAATTTATACGCTACCTATCCAAAAATTATAATCGGTAATTATATTAAAATAACAATTTTTGGTACAAATATTTTATTATATAAACGGCAAAGGTAATAACGGCGGCCAGTAAGGGCGCAAAAGGTTTCATCCCCAAACTCCTAAGTACCTACTTCACGAGAAGCACATAATTCTACAGAGTACGCGTTGGTATTAATTAAGTAGGTACACTAATGAATAACTGAAATCACGATAATGTTATAATTAAACACCGAATAGTACGAATTCTACCCTTACCCATCTGGCCGATTTATATATGTATATATATATGTTACAGCCAAAGTAATAAATCCGGATATTATATTTACTATCCAGCCATTATTTATAATGTCTACGCAATTTAGACGAAGTGGTAATTGACAAAGAATTAATAATTTTATCCGGATATTATTCATAATATCGGGTCAAAGTTAGCCAAATAATAATAATATTTGGCTAATTTATATAGCGCCGTTTTCGTGAAAAATCACCTCAAGGGCGCTGTACAAATAAATACATAAAAAATAATATTACTGGCTTACAACTAAGATTTACAATTATAACTAGTGATTTACATCTAAGTCTTATTGCTAGTGACTTATGACTAAGACATATAAAAGCTGACCTAAAACTGAGCTCAATGACATATATATTTACAATATGACTTAAAGTTAGAGATTTATAACTAACATATTTATTTACATTTAAAAATACTTGAAAACATCTTATAAATATCATACATTCGCCAGAATCACTCCACAGCGCCAGAAGAAGAAGGAAGTTTTTACATAATACATATTACTATTTAAGGACATGGATGCAAAATTTATCGGATTTACGAAAATGTATGGATATCTTAAATAAATTAATGAAATTAATCGCCGATCTTTACCGCATTATGATGACTCATCGCACAACATTAACCGGATTGAGGTGTTAGGTTACCACTGACAGACCATTGGTAGGTAGATCAATAGCATTTTGAGTTTTTCGTTAGTAGTTGTAGGGAATAGCAAATAAAATAGTATATATTCGTGGACACCAACAATTATTAGAGTATAATTAAATTACAAAGTTTAAATTTAATGACGAATTTATGGAAATGAGTATTTGAAAAAATGAGTTTTAAGTTTGGATCTAAATTCCGTTGGGTTGGTTATGCATCTCAATTCCATGGGAAGTTTATTCCAAGCCTCAGGACCGGATACTCCAAACGCGCGATCACCAAAATTAGTGTTCGGATTTCGCTTGGGTTCTTTCAATCTTCCAATTGCAGACGATGTCGCTGATCTAAGAGATGACTGCCTTAGACCTATATTTTCCGGAATGCATAGTTCAGAGATATAGGGTGGAGCCATTTCATTGATAGCTTTAAACACCATCCAGCATAACTTATACTGGATCCTTTCAGGACACTTCAACCAGTGAAGATTTCGGAGGTGTTCCGAAATGTGCGAAAACTTGGGTACCCCTGTGATTAGTCGTGCTGCGGCGTTGAATACTGATTGTAGTTTATAATAAATTAATAAATTAAAAGTAATAAATACGGTCCAACTGCACTTAAACTAAACACCTAACCTAACCTAACCTAACCTAACCTTATGACCTAACTGATATGAATTAACTACAATAATAATATTCAAAAAGAGCTGAGTCGTAATTATTATTTATTGGATTAGGTCAGGTCAGGTCAGGTTAGGTTAGGTTAGGTTAGGTTAGGTTGTTAGATTAGGCGCAGTTGGACCGTATTTTTAACTTTGGCTAACTTTGACCCGATATTATGAATAATATCCGGATAAAGTGATTAATTTATGACGTAATCGAAATAATTTTTTATTTTTTTTATTATTGTATAAAAAATTGCATACAATTGGAATTTCTTCCCGCTAAACTACTGCAAGTATCTTGTCAGCAGGAGATTAGTTTCGCAGATTAGTTACAACTACAAATAAAATAATCATAAACGCGTTAGTGTACCAACAACATATATAAATACACATATAACATACCTACCAACATTGTGATGTGGGATAGGAAAATATTTATTTTTATATATTTTTTAAATATCATGAAAAAGTTGAAAAACAGCAATAAATTAATCACATACTTTAAAATTTAATGCATGGTAAGAAAGAGCAAAATATAATCTTAATACATAAGGTTACTCCCTAAGAGCCATGATTTTAACATCAGTGAGAATTTTGTTATAGAGCAATTTTCTTTAAATTCGTATGGCAATTTGTTAAATATTAATGGTATAATATATTCAAGGGTTCATTGACCATATTTATTTTGAAACACTGGTACTTTCATTCCTTTATTTTGTATGAGACGCGTATTGTGTGCATGATCCACCATTGTTTTATATGGACTGCCGGATATATGCTGCAATACAATTTTTTGCCACATAATAGCACGCACAAGTAACACATTGATTGATTTATATACGATACTAATGTCTCGCCTTTGGTTAAAAACGGTTTTATTTACTAGCAACTTTACCATGGCGTTTTGAATCATTTATACATTTTTTATGTTGGTTTTACATGATTGACCCCAAGAAGTTATCCCATATCTCATTGTTGATTCTGCAAGAGACAATTAAATCAATTTCATAGTTTTTCTAGGCACATAACATTTTATTTTATAAAGTCTACCTACAATAGATCGATTATATATAGATTATTATATATAATGACCAGTCATTTCGTATAGTAGCTATTTAATCACTATGACTGCAACATACATAAACCATAAACCTACCCTTTCTACCTTCGTAGACAAACATTAAAGCAAAATACATTTATATCAAACTACCCTCAGAGAATCCACAGGGCGATGATTGTATCTCACGCTGATCAAACTTAATTATACGTAAATTACATTTGGTTTGGAAAAGTAAACAAATAACTTAGATCTTATAAGAATTTAACTTGAAGTTTAATCTTAACTTTGACGTAATTTGAATTATTTTCTCTGCCATATGAATTTCAGTCTGAGATCTTAACTTTGCCATTTTATCTTTCTCTCGTATGATATTAATTTGTCGAGATAAAGCGGAGCCTGTCTACCGAAGGCCTACCCCTAAACTTGATTATATTCTCGGGACTTGGGAAGAAAGTATCGCACGAAGAGCAAGCCTTATTACCCACTTGATCGAGAGATTAAGACGAGAGATTGAAATTTTATGTTAAGTGTGCTGAAGAAGTTGAATGGTTGGAGGTATCAGTACAGAAATTTGTGGTGTTTTGTGACCTGTGGTTCTCTTTAGAATTGCAATAAATATCTTACATTTTTCACAATCAATTCAAATTCTTAAGTTTTTATAGAGAAACGTATTATCACCAATTTTACAATTAATAAATGAAAAAAAAAGAAACGGTCATTTCTACAATAATTAGAAAAGGAAAAATTATGTTAACATCTTATCGTTGGAATCATGGCAAATTCATGAACGCCAAAATGCACGACAAATAGAAAACAGTAAAATAATATATACTCTGCACCTTTTTAAATTAGCTCCACACAAGAGGCCCTGAGGAAAGTAATTCCCCTCAGGGCTTATATCATCTTAGGAGATGTTGTGCGGAGGGTTTCTTAAGGAAAATGAGGAGAGGTAGTTCTGGGAAGGAAAAGGTAATTAAGGGTGGGTAGGAATCTGGGGGTCTGTCCAGGAGTGACGGGCGTATAAGGCGATGGGTCGAGAGATTATGTCTGGAGAGGAGAATATACCTTCCCCGACTAATCTCTTTCGATCCTGCCTACCACGCCGCAGGTGGGCAGACACGTCAACCGCCAAGACCTGGATAAACCTCATCCCATGAACCCGGGCACCCCTGCTAAATCACTTAACGTAGCAAACCACTTGGTGTGACCTTTGGCAGAGCTGTTGGTTATCCAAAAAAATGGTTCTCTAGGCGGCAGTACCCATACCAGCCACCTAAATAAAAAGTATAGTGTCTGTGGTACTTTTCTTGGTTTCTTAAAAAAACCGAGACAAATGATTCAAATTATTTTGATATGAACCAAAGTCTTTTGAATTCATTTTCATAATCTTTTAATAAAAAATGACTAAATACTTTATATATTCAAGACATTATAAAGCAATTAAGACAAACTCGTGATCATTAAAAGGGATGGAAAAGTGACATTATATGTACAAGTGCGTGCCACATTTTTTACTAAGTAAATCAGGTGTTAACGAAAATATTATTAAATCACTTTAAACATCACACAAATAATTTATTTATTTTGTAAAAACAGTATAAAACAAGTAAATTTCAAGAGAGGTAAAGAAAATTATAAAAAATATATGGTTTGATAAATAAATTTACACGTGGGACAAAAAAAGGTTACAAATAAGTACAAACCGTTAAGGCTAAAATAGTACTTCTCACATAAATTCATTGCAGGACATATGGAAAATATCCACATATCCTGTGAGGCAGCCAGTCTTCCCAGGTGCATCACCATTGGTAAGTTAGTTATGTACCTCAGAAGAATTAGAAATTTGAAATTATCCGGACATAGAATCCTATTTTTAGAATCTTATAAGACAATGCAGAAATGCGACATCCCTCTCCGAAGAAAGGCTGCAAAAACCCAACATTTCCAAATAAATGGTGTTGGAAACAGCCAAGGGTGAAAAGTTAACTCTCTCATGTAGAGAAAATAGGGTAGGGCTAAAACAGTGATTCTTAACGGGGGCGCCAGCGCCCCCCTGTGGGCGTTTTGGAGGTCTGGGGGGGCGTTTTTAAATTTTTAGCATTTAGGGAGCGCTGCAAAAGTTCGAGTGGGCATTGTGTCAGTATAGAAAATAAGCTCATTCCACAAAAATTTTAACAATGTCAATGCAATAATAATGTGTTTTATTTATACTTCTCGTCATTTTTTTTGTAGCAGGAAATCCATTGCGCAAATGGACTTCCTACTAAAGTGTGTACTTTTTAATTTTCGTTTCGGGGGGGAGGGGGCGCTGGAATATTTTACTGTGGTAAAGGGGGCGTTTCTTTCAATAGGGTTAAGAAACACTGGGCTAAATAATATCAAATAAATAAGCCGTCTCAATGTGACATAACCACAGTTTGATAATGGCCTTGAACGCCGAAACAGCTGTCACAATAATAAAAAGTAAATTACCTGCTGAACTTAATTTTGATTTACTTTAAATAAAAATAAATTTTTAAAAGTATTTTGCTTTCAGTAAATAGAAATGATTTTTTTGAGAGTTGCATAAAAAATAAAACCATTTTTTGGTTAAAGTAAGAATAGTGTTTAGAACATATTTCTTTTTAAATTATATGTATGGCGTAATTTGCTTTTTTTTTGTTGGTTTGACAATCCGTTTAATTCCAGAAATTGGGTGCCGGATTGATGTTATGTTATTTTGTGTGGGAATGTTTCATTACTATGACTTTGCAAAAGTAATCTCAACTGAATCTACAGATAAATCCTTTCTTCTTCAACCATGCATTCCTCACATTCACCGTTTACGAGGACTTTTGCACGTTGCAACTTCAACGGAGCGACGAAATAATGATACGACAGTCAGAGATCATCTCAAAGAAGTGCAGTTGTAACATGAATTGAGATAAATGCACGCTGCATGTTTTGCTATGCTCGGTGCAACGAATAAAAGCTTCAGAAAGCACGCAGATGGCATGACTTCTAAGATGCATTTTGCATGAGGAAAAGCTGTTGTATACGGAAAATGTAAACATTTCAAACCTTTTGTTAATTCAAGTGAAAGTTGGAGGCATATTTACCATGAGTTATATTATATTTACAGTCTAGGAAAATTACTGGCACGAATTTTCATGCCAGTTATATTGAAATATGTTTTGATATTGAAATATGTATAAAGATTACTTATTTCGTTATTGAAATATGCATAAAGAAAACTCGCTTCTATATTGAAATATGTATAAAGAAAACTCGTTTCGACATTGAAATATGTATAATGAGTACTCGTTTCGATATTGAAATATGTATAAAGATTACTCGTTCCGATATTGAAATATGAATAAAGAAAACTCGTTTTAATATTGAAATATGTATAAAGAGTACTCGTTTCAATATTGAAATATATATAAAGAATACTCGTTTCATTAACCCCTCAGGTTTCACTTTGCTTTTGGGAACTACTCATAAAGGTTTCATAGAAATCGTTGTGTCTCCCTTACTATCATGGTGAGAAATATGATCTAAATAGTATTGGAAAGAAAAAACACCACACTATATGGTCAAATCTAAAAGTTAACTACAAAATAATTTATTAAAATGTAAACCTAAAAAAATAAATAAAATATCTATGTGAATTTTTTCAAATTTATTTTTACTTGAAACGACATAAAAGTGAAGTAATGACAACGTTTATAATACATTTTTCCAATAAAATGTTTGCGTGTTTTTTTGTTTTTGTTTTTGATTACCAGTAATTTTAGCTAGAAAAAACGTATGTAAAGTCAATTTTAGAACATTTTAAAGTTTGTATTAAAAATTTCATATTTAAAAAATTACATAGCAATTTCTAATAATACAATTCTAGAGCTTATTGCATCACCTTTCAAAAACAGTTTTTAATTTTAGAATAGGTTAAAAATATTCAATTTATTAGGATTTTAGGCTTTTTATTAAAAGCGGAAATATTTTGACCCTCTGACAAAATATGGCCGAGGCCTGAAGGGTTAAGAGTTGTGAGAGTTTCTAGACGAAGTAAAATAAATGTATTCCTACAATGCAAATTGATTATCTAATTACCTTGCTGTTTAAATCAGGGATCCGTTAAATTTTTGGGGTTTGCAAAGAGTTCTGCAAGGAATACGTAAATTAATTTTAAATTAAGCTGTATCACCGAAAATACAATTCGGTAAATACCGTAATATACAGATAGAGTTTTTTCACAACAAGTAATTTTACTTGTTGTGAAAAAACTCTTTATTTAAACAAAAGATAAATTAAAAAAAAACAATAACATCGTATGCGGAAGGTAGTAGACTGAGATCCTACTACAAAATTAATTCAGATTTTAAAACACCATTCTACCGATGTCATAAAAGAAGTTACAATGAAGAGTTTTACAGGAAACCCTTAGAAAAAGTAAGAATAACGCTGAAATAACGCGTCATTTATCGAGATCATTTTATGATGACTTTTATCATTGGAAAAATATTGACTTCACCGCATTTGATTGACCCACAAAGCTCTGAATTACGAAGCTGTGGTGAAATGGCGTCGACAGCGAGAAAAACACGAAAAAGTTTGAAATCGCGTGTAACTTTTTGATGTAAAAATACATCCATAAACCAAAACATATTAAAAATGTACTCGAGTAACTAAGATAGTGAACCAAAAATCTCATCTCAAAAAGTTAAAAACAAAATTCCCACATATCACCGAGAAATGATGAAATTATATCGAAAAATATTATACGCGATAATATTTTACTATAATTTATTTAAAGATCCTAAACATAACCACAAAAGTAATAGCTTTTCGTGTTTGGCATAATTTTTCAATACCATTAAAATAGAATTTCAAAAAACGTTTGAATAAGCCTTTTTTTAAATGGAACCAACGTTTCAACGAAGGAATAAAAAAGTATATTATTTACATAATGATGATAAAAAAATACGAACCTTTAACACATTTTTTTGTTATAAAATTACACGTTAACAAAAAATATTGGAAACAGTGTTTGTACGAGAAAACCTCGAGTTAACCCAAAAAAATATCACAACCTTTCGAGTAAAACAATAGGCACGTAATATCACGTTGTAGGTTCGCAAATAATACGATTTGTAATATCATGTTAGTCCCAAATTCACGGGATTTTTTTGCGGCGGTTGGCCAATTAGGGACTAGGGTCAATGCTTGGTTTTGTTTGAACAGATGCTCATTAGTGGACCTGACCCGCAGATATGCTTTCGGTTGGGCCAGACACATAGTCGGTTTTGCCGGAGATACACATAGTTGGTTTCGCCGGGAATACACATATTTAGTTAGTTTAGCCGGGAAAACACATAGATGGTTTTGCCAAAGAGATAAAATTGGAGGGTAGGAGATGGTACAGTCGGTAAGGTCAGGGGTGGGTTAGAGCAGGTGTAGTAAAGCTCGGAAGGAGTTAAGTGGGCAAACCTACGTCACTATAAGTATGAAATATTGGCTGTAAGTAGAATTAGGGCATGTGTACATAATTCAATACAAAAACGCTTTGATTTTATGGGTCAGAAAAAAAAAAAATTTCACAAATTATAAATAAACCAATGTTTTACAATTAGTTGTAAAAAGAACTATTGCGTCTACATTTTCAAAAATGTGTTTTCTGTTACAAATTTAAATGCTTTTAGCTATGTTTAATGGCTCGATTTTGGGGAAAATCAGTATATGCCTATTTTTAACATCCAAAAGAGATGCCTACGAAAAATTACAAACTACACCTGGATTCATGTAGACCTATATTTAAAAATCTTAAACTTCCGACAGTGACAGACAAATATATAATGGAGTTTTCGTTTATCTTCAGAAAAGTTCTCACAAAAAAACTCAACCCACAAACACCCAAAGTAAACAAAACTATATTTCAAAAAGAAACCTACTACATGGCCATTAAAGTATATAACAACGTTCCACGTAACATTAAACAAATAAACGATAAACTCGATTTAAATGATCACTAAAAACATTTCTTTTAAACAAATGTCATTACACTATAAATGAATACCTAATTTAATTTTTTTAATTTTTTTTACATGAGCTCCACACAGGAGGCCCTGGAGAAAATAATTTTCCTCAGGGCCTATGTCATCTTTGGGGATGCTGTGTGGAGGGTTTTTTAAGGAAAGGAAGGAGAGGAGAGTTCTGGGAAGGAAAAGGGTTTAAGGGATGGGTAGGAATCTGGGGTTCAGTGTGTCACGGTCGTCCGCCACCAAGACCTAGACAAGCCTTATATAAATGAAATACCTCTTTTTTTATTTGATTACACTATAACATGTAATTATTGAGTTTTATAATACAATAAGTATTATTTGAATTTGCTGGAAGAAATAGGATGTGCCTCTTTTGTACATTCTTTTGTGAAATAATATATTTTTTTAATTTGTGTTTTTTTTTTAAATTTTAATCATTCAGCCTTATAACTTATAACACCCTTTAAACGGAAATGCAATAGTTACTTTGCCAGTTATCTTGTCTAGTCTTGTGAACACTGTATTTTTAAACGGTTGCATAATAAATTTGACTTGTTTCGCGGCGTGTAAGTGAATTTTCTCTTATCTTAATACAGTGTTGCCTTCCGAAGCAGACTGGCCGTCTATCAGTATTCTGACTCTCTTGACTATCTTAACTATATTCTATCTACTCGACTGCTCACCGGAGAGACGTCTAATGTCTGCAGCATACTTGGAAGCAGATAATCTCAAACTTGTCACAAACAAACCACAGAGAAAATATTATAAAGGCCGGAAAATTATGCTGTATTTATTGTACTAAAACGCTTTTCGCTTTAAGAATTCTTTCAGTCGGTAAACAGTTATGGAAAAATAGTTGACTTTTATAAAAAAAATAATTAATTAAATAAACTTGGTCAAATATTCAGGGGAACTTTCACACGCCTATTTTAAATACAGTAAATAAAAAAATAATAGAAATGACAAAATAATATAACCCTGCAAATCACATTTGCTGATCATGTCTCCTTATTTTGACCCCCTCCCCTCAAAAGGTAGTGATTTATAAAAAATAATTACCTTGGTAACTTTAAAAAAACTATGTACTTTAAAAACTCTTCAACAAACAAAAAAGAAAAAGCACTAGTATATTTTGAATTATTTGGCGGGTTTTAGATAAGCCGCCATAGCTCAGTGGTAGAGCTCCTGACCGGCAATCAATCTACCCGTTCCCATCTTTCCATTGATACCGTTGTCTATATCTATTATTTTTCTATTGACACCATTGTCTATGTCTATTGTTTATAATTAGTATTATTAAAACCCTGAAGAGGTGAGCGTAGCTCACGAAACATGTTAGTTTTTAATAAACACAAAGTTGTAAAAACGAAGTATTTTATTAATTTGAATTAAAATGGTGCCACAAAATAAGTTCGCTGTGTTAGAAGAAATAAAAATTACTGAAGCACGCCAGGATTTGAACCCACGACCTTCGGAATCGTTGCTTGGATGATAACTTCTCAGCCACGGAGGCTGTTAAATACAAGAATTTTTTTTCATGTTTTGTTAAGATTAGGAAATAAAGCTAAGTGTCCAGCCAGAGTCTTTTTTATACTTGCGTGATTGGTATTTTGATTATTAGAAACTTCACTGTTTTCTACAATGATTTAACATCCAGTTTCGACAAAAACGTAAATAAACTATGTTTATATTTTTATGCGTTTTTTTTCTTGAACCGTGGGAAAACATTTTCACCTACAATCATCCACCTAATACAATTACAGAACACAATCATCCCCCACAAACCTCCGAAAGCACCCTTAATAAATCCAACCAACCAAGCCAAGACACCAGGATAGTCAGAGATTGAAGAGTCGAGGATCACAGGGAACAGGGAGGGTGTAAAGCTTTCGAGGCAATAATAATAGTTGATCTAATTCGGGCGGGGAATCCAGAGGGGGAATTTGGGGGGATGTTTGAAGATATTTGGGAAAATTCGGGAAATTGTTAGCGCCGATGACTGGCGCTACCGATGAAAGGTTGTGTCGAGAGAAACACGTGTTTCCTCGCATAAAGGCGACAAGCGTGGGGGGATTTTTGAACCGACACTTGTGTGAAGTGTGGGGTGCGCATAAGAGTTTCTAAAAGGAATCTGGATACACTTTAGTGTATCGACATGTGAAATTTTTGCGATACAAAGTGATTTTGTTAATGTTTCTTGGATATTACATGCCTTGAATACACCAACATATGTTTTCACTCTCCATTAGAGATTTTATTCCCATATTGCACTTCAGTATTTAAACAATTGATAGTCAAAATGTTGTCAAATTGGAATAATAACAGAGTTACAATGAGAAACTATACTCCCTAGCTCTGGTGAAAGAGCAAGCAATTACAATCGAAACGTTGCTTGAATTTATAAAAAACAGTGTTTGGTGAACGTGAATATGATAGATACCAGGTACAACCTTCCTCTTTTCCGTATCCTTTTCCACTCTCTCACAGGCTCCAGATAGTTGGGAGCATTTGGCAAACTTGTTTCCTACCATATGCTCTATGAACAAATCGACAGTTCCGAAGAACAATGTCGGTTGTACGAGAAAGTAGTTTGGCAGTAAGTTTGTTTTTGCGATCAAGAGATAGACTACGTGTGTTGTTTTAATATTTGGCGATTCATTTCATTCAAAATTCCAAAAAAACCACAAAGTGAGTCAATAAATAAGCCAACATAACGATTTTAGCAGATCCGATTGATGTTCTTTGAGATTGTCGAAATGTAGGCTATGTAGTTTTCAAATTCGAGTGTGGATTGAATATTTTCCCGAGATTGTTGTGGCTTTTTAGTAGACACATTTTTTAAATTTAAATTATTTTAAGTTGTCATTGTGCCTAGTTATTAAAATGTACTCAAACGCTAGTTACCAAATATTAATACTTGAAAAGATATTAATACTAAAAATGAAATAAACACACATTCAGTTTTTCTTCTTCCTTCCTCATTGCCTAGGTAGGCTGTTGGGGTCGGCTCTTCTCAGGTTATAACTTCTTTGGTTCTGGGTATTGCTTTCGTCCAGGCCGTTACTCTGTAGTATTTTGGAGCATTGAGTCATCCGGGAGTTCTTTGGTCTTCCTCTGGATGACTGTCGATGAAGCTCCATAGATATTGCATGCTTCACTGTGTGGTCTGGTGGTCTCCA
This sequence comes from Limnephilus lunatus, assembly GCA_917563855.2. Taxonomy (NCBI): domain Eukaryota; kingdom Metazoa; phylum Arthropoda; class Insecta; order Trichoptera; family Limnephilidae; genus Limnephilus; species Limnephilus lunatus. The sequence goes on along the minus strand of OU830602.1, from coordinate 8,325,649 downwards.
GCTTACTATTTATGTCCATGACACCCAGGCTACCACAAATGCGTGAAATTTTAATCTTATCTTTTAATGATACTCCTGCCGACCATCTAAGCGTTCGCATTTTTGCTGTTTCGAGTTACCTAGAGTAGGAGTTTAGAGTAAAAAAAAATTCTACATCCAATAAAAAATATCCTATTGAATTATTAAGTGAGAAAATCTTACAAGTATCTCACTAAAAACTCTCGAAAAGTGAAATCTAGCGTCATGAAATTCACACAATTGTGGTAGTCACTATATATGTGTAGTGTTTAAAAGGTTTTTGGAAAGGTGATGTTTTATAAACAAATTCTTTCACAAAATACGCTGGACGAAAGTTTAATTAATTTTGTTTACCAATACTGCAGCTTTTCTGGTTCCCATGAATCCGATTCCCGTAACAACCTATCAACCACGTGTTTGAACGCGGATTATTATTTAAATTTGTTTTCTGGTCACCCTGTCAAAGTCCACATAGCGAAAGTTTACCCTTTGTGCAAACTAAGCTAGGGAAATTCCCTGCATTTTATAGAAAGTATTCGGAAGGTTTTTATATACTGCTAGCAGTAGCTTCTAGTGCTTTGCTTTGAACCCAGTTTTAAAGTATTTGGTAAAGGTAAACAATGGCCGACACGAAACTGGAGTGAAAAAGCTCACGGGTGGGCAATTTCTTTACCTTTCTTCATAAAAGCCGTGAATTTGTTTTTATTATTTTTTGCTTTGTAAACGAAGCCATGTTGCAACTCGATTTTGAAGCACTTGGTTGGTATTTTTAAGTTTAAAGAAAATATTTATAAAATGTTTTTATGGTGTATTTTTGCACAAAAACTTGGGCGAAATCAAGGAATACTTTTTAATCAATTGCTAGGCTTTACAGTACAGAACATCCGACACTCTCTAAATATAAATCTAATAAAAACTTTAAAAATACTAATTCTCGCGTTGTGTCTGCATATTAAACTGGCTCAATGAACTCTAGAGATTTTTTAAACATTATCTCTACACAGAAGGCCCTGAGGAAAAAAAACCATCAGGGGATGCTGTGTGGGGGGTTTTTTCAGGCAAAGGAAGGAGAGAAAGTTCTAGGAAGGAAAAAAGATATGAGGGGTGGGTAAGCGGAGAGTCCGGCTGGAGAGCTCAAGCAGTTTCTCTCGATCCGGCCCGCTACGGAGAAGGTGAACAAACGCATGCGCCGCCAAGACCTAGATACCTATATAATCTCCCTATAATAACATTTTTTACCTGAATTTTTTTAGGATTAATCTTTAAAATAAAGTCGGATTTCATGATTTTCAAGGGTTTGCGCTTTTAGCAAATATGAAATTATCAATCCTACAATTATAAGGATATTTCATGTGTCTGCGCAAGCAAAAAAAATCAAATATTGGTGACTTAAATATTGAAAGAAAAATCCAGGTGCTTACAAAATTTAAAAAAATGAAATAAACCAAACAGTTTTAATTTCCACAGGAACATGTATATCTGAAAATAATAATAACATTGCGAGCAGTAAGTAGTCAGGTTTTACTGCTGTGCAAATTTCAGCAATTAAAAAGACAGTTCCAGAGTTTTGCTGCTTAAAACATAAGCAGATTGCAAGCAATTTAACATGTCATGTTTACTTCAAAACAGCACAGTTTTAAAAATAATTGTAGGTCTAACATTCAAACAGTAACGTTGTCGGAACAAACATTTGCGAAACACCCTTTAAATGAGTGAGAAACGAAATCAAGTTTAAAAATACAAAATTAAAACCATCTCAAAGGACACCAAGACATGCGCCACACAAAATGACCCCAATCCTAACGTAGAACGGACAAGAAAGCACCCATCAAGAAGGACGTAGGACGTACGGAAGAACGTACACTTTTATTAAAAAAACGAGCAGGATTCGTACAACGGCGAAAGAGACTTTGACGAGCTTTAGAAATTTTTGCTTCTCCTGTACGACTTATTGTAGAATACAACAATGAGGCCGTACTGTTTTTTTGTTCCTCTTCCCTTTGAGTCCCTGGACCAGTGCTTGAGATGAATTTCGGGCTGAGTTTTTTCTTTATCTCCTGCCCAAGCTCCTTTGTATCGCACAAAGGTCCCGATCCTCAGTTATTTGATTCTTTCAGTCTGAAGCCTCCAAATTACGGCAGGAACATAATGGGAGAAGTTGATTTTTTGCGCGACAAAAGTCATTTATTAGAAAATGCTTGTATTATTTAGACATGGTTAAACATAGGTTACAACGATTTGTTTAAGGTTTAATGACCCCTGTGGTAGAATGGTAAGTTGAATGATTTCTAGAACAATAATCGTTCCCTTGGGACAACAAGATGGCGTCCGACATTTATGCCAAAATTTTGAATATAAAAATTAACCTTTTTTTCTCTTTAAGTTTCTTTGTATATACATTATATTCAACTTTAAGTATAAGTTCGAAGATAATTAAGTAACAAAGTCATTTTAAAAACTCTTTTATTTATTGTTTAGAACAATATGTTTCATTTGCAAATTTTAGGGCAACTTAGTTCTATCTGCCATTGCTAAAATATTTCAGGAGCAACATCGTTTCGTTTACGTTGTGGGTACTTCGAGCTCATTCCCTTGGGACAACAAGGTTCGATCTGAAAATTTCGTGAAATTGAGAATATAAATTTAAAAAATGACATTTATGAAAAAGTGAATAGACAGAACATATTGTAAATTGTAAATGAATTATTTTGAAGAAAATTGCATAAACACAGATTGAACATTATTGCCTTAAGTTTGGGTAATTTTCAAAGCAAGAAGCTTTGTTATCCGTTTTTGGGCTAAATGCTAAGTTTTTTGCACAGAATGTTCTGAAACATTAAGATAGTTCAATGACAATACCCGCCCTCAACATTCACTTTTTTCAAAAAGTTAATTTTTATTATTTTAGTCGTGTTTCAAACTTTGAACCACAATATCTCGGTTTCATGCAAATGGCAGATGAAACCTTGTACGAGATAGTCCCAAGGGCACTAGATGTCAAATATGCATTCGATACACATAATTTAATTGAAATAATGTATATCTTTACATAGTATAAAATGAAGTCGCTCCCGCTGTCTATGCGCTTAGATCTTTTAAACTACGCAAAGGATTTACAAGCGGTTTTCACCAATAGATCGAGTGATTCATGAGGAAGGTTTTACCGAATATAATTTGTCAAGGTTGTGTGTAAATTGGCTGAAATATATAAATTAAGGGAGCGGGCTGGAAAGTGGGCAGCGGGCTGGCAAACAGGCAAACAGGCATAGTGTCGATTTGATTTAACAGATGGCGTTGGTTATAAAGGTTGAGTAATGGCGTGGCGTTGTGTTTCGTTAGCCACAGCAACGTGTGTCCGGGTCTGCTAGTTTATAATATTTGCACCATATAAACTTTAGTCACGGAGCGCTAAATCATGATTCAAGCTTAAATTTATTTTCAATGGTTTTGTACTCTTTCACCTAGACTGAAATATAGGTTTATAAATTTTATATTTTAAGCAGGTTAATGTATATTTTTTGAAACTTTCAAACGAAAAAATAACAAAATCTTATAATTTGAATAAATACGAGATATAAATAATTCGCATGACCGCGCATATCTAATATCGAATTTCTCCAGAAATTGAAACAGGATTAGGAAAAATATGAGACAACTCAGACAACCTACCACAAAAGTATTATCTATACTATATTATATTGAAGGCAAAAATAATATTTATCTGAAAAGCAATATTTTAAATCCATGTTGGGGTGCGAATTGCGCAATGTCGTACGAAAATAATATATAAAACAACTACCGAAAAATTGATGGGAGAGCCAAGGTGTCAACAATTGCATATGTAAGATCTGTTGACTTCTAGGCAACAAAATGTCATTGAAATTTATTTTATGTTCGAGAAATTATTTCGATAATCTAAATTGTTTTGATCAATGTCACCCGTTGTAAAGCCGAATTTATATAACGCAACTAGTTGCATGCATGTTCAAACTGATTGAATCACACCAAAAAGTTTGTATAAATGCGTAAACGCAGTGTCATGCAATCTTCAGTATCACAGCAACCATAGCACCATCAACATCAAAGCTTTTTTCCACTACGCACAACTCCGCAGTTTCCCGACGCTAGTTGCATCAGGTTTTTACACTATGCAATTAGTTACATACCACTAGCGGTGCGGTAATTTCTGAGGAAAATAATTTCCCTCAGGGCATATTTTATCTTTGATAATGCTGCGTGAAGGGCGTATATATGTGGTCTTTAAATTGAGCTTTGTTGTTCCCAAATTGTTAAAATTTTATCAATGATTGGGAAGGGCGGAATTTAAGTTATACTTTTCGAAGAACCTTAATCCATAAGGCAACTACTTTAAAAACTGGGTTGAACGAAGCCATATTTAAAGATTATTTTAACCAACCACATAGTAAGAAGACTAACAGATATTCTGGTTTGTTTAAAGAGAATTTTCTTAACATGTGTTAAGATTAATTAACTAATAATATAATTGATAGAATAATTAATAAAAAATACGGTTTATTCAATTTTCAGTTATGTGTCGTATGAACAAAATATCATCCATCATGAATACCTGTAAAATCACAATACGAAGATAAAAAAATAAGATTCCTTCAAAGATACTTTGAATTTCATTTGTGAACATGAAAATTGTACGATACTATACATCAGTACATTACATTATTTTTATCTATACCAAGAATTTTCACAGAATATTGAATTTAATAAGGATTTACACACAGGTATTTCACCAAAAAATGTGTATTACTTTTCCAAGAAAATATTAAAGCCATGGAAATTTTATTATCACTCGAGTTACAGAAAATCCTAACATTTGGCTGATGTTTTATAAAGAACGTCAAAAAGCATTACCGAAGGAATATGTCAAAATAATACGCGAGATTTTTGAAAAAGCCGTAAATACGGATTGAATGAGCAAACGAGAGACTGTGAATAATGTCCCATCCGAGAGATAAAATACTAAATAATTATGATCTATCGATTTCCAACGTGAAATACGTTCGAAAATTATAAAAAAAGTGAAAAGAATGAAGCGTAAATGGAATAAGAACGGATTGAAAAATGCTGTATATACCAACTAATTGCGGAATGAATATGTAATGTTTATTAAACGCCCTGTATAATCAATCATTGTGCTTTCATTAAATATTCAGTGATGGATTAGGATCGGAGGAAAGCTAAAGGTGTTTGCGATGGAAGGAGATAAACGTGGATTTATTTGTTCTAGCCTATCTGACTAACAAAACATTCATTTGTTCACTTTTCTGATTTATTAGGAACCCACGCACCCTTGAATTTGACGAATGAATCGATGTTTATTTTTGACTAACTAATGAAGTGACTATCACGCTATTTTTCAGCATAGGTAGGTGGAGAGGAAGGTATGGTACAATTTTAACAATTGCATATTGGTGCAAGCTTCTTGCTTAATTTATATTCAAATATCGTCTCGCAGATTCTTTATGTATGGTTTTACCAACTCCTCACATAAAATCAAGTATTTGGTTCACTTGATGATTCCATGTCTTCTTGGGGCATCCACGACTTATTCTTACAGCTTTCTTAGCCGTGAGAAGACTTTGTCCAAAAAAAATCTTTGGAAATAGGTGTGAACCTAATTACGTGGATCACAGAATTTAAAGCATGGTGATTTTAGTTGAATTCGTTTACAAAATGATCATTATTTAGTATTTATTGAATACTGAGCTTGTTGTTTGTAAACAATGTTTTCTATTTTAAATTGTCCGTGAATTAATGATTGAATTTCTATGTCGTGATTTTACCAGGGGCTAGGACTAAATACACTCGAAAAGGGTTATTAAAATACCAAGAAAACTGTCTTTTAGAAACGTAAAACGTCAAAATTCACCAAATAATAAATTAATCACTCTACAACCCCGCAAATAATTCATTTTTAGAAGGACCACAGCTCAGTGAAGGTTTGTGAATTTTTCTATTAAAAATTTTCAGTGAAAACCTGACACTTCTTTTTGAAACCCTTTTTACATATTTTTTCGTTTGTTATTTTTGAACTTGACAATTTGTGGTGGAATTCCGTTAAATTGTTTTATTCAAACGAAATTTATTGAAACTTCTATAGACATTTCTTCATTTTTGACCCTTACCGGTTTAAGCATATCACGAACATTTTTAGACAGGTACAAACATTATTCCTTGAGCTTTTTTCATATACTTGAGAAGGGGTATCGGGGATACCCTTTTATAATAAAATAATTTTTTTATCACCCCTGGTACCCCCTCACCAAAAATGTATACCTATATATACTTAGACCATAGATGGATAAGCGTGATGTGTAAGATTAAGAAAGGGACTCTCCGATGGTTTGGTCATATAGAGCGAATGAACGAGGAAATGAGTGTAAGGAGAATATATGACGCAAATGTGAATGGTAGAAGTGGTCGAGGATGCCCAAGAAAGACATGGCACGACCAAGTGAATCGGATACTTGAGTCGGTCCATGTCAAGAGTCAGAATAATAGAAGAGCAGAATAATAATAGAAGAAAAATAATGAGAAGTTGTATGAATGTAAAGGAGGCAAGAAATGTGTGCCAAGACCGAGTTGTTTAGCGGTCCGTCCTCTCTGCCTACCCCTGCGGAAAAATGGCGTGATGGTTAGTTAGTTAGTTTAGAAAGGAAAAATTTTACCAATATTTGAAGCCGTGTACAATAAAGATAGGCTGAAACGGTCAAAAATAAAAATAAAAAGTTAAAAACCGTTTTTGTAAAATAAAAACTTCTTTAGCACCGTTGTGATTTGAAACTCGATGAAACAAAAAATAAAAACACCAAAAAGAGATAAACACATACATCTATAGGATTCAGCCAGCGAGATAATGAGATAGTATTATCGGTCTCCTATTTGTTTTTCTTCTCTTTAGTTGTCTGAAGGATTCACTTCTACCTAGTGTGATCTGCGCACATGATCTTTTAAAATTTTTGCCGATTGTAATAAAGTCGTGTTAAAACACAAATCAGAAAAATGATGCATTGCTCCTATGATATGTAAAATAAATGATATATGAGAACATTTTGTCTTCAAAAACTCTACATATTTTTTTGTTTTCATTTTTCTTTAGTATTGAAAAAAAAACGAGCCACCACGCCCACCACTGACCAAGCCCTTGCAGCATTATTAAAATTACAAAGCGGTCGACCCCTGAAATATTTAAATATAAAATTCCCGAATATAATCGAAAAGGCTTTCTTTATTTTTTTCATTTAACCCTCGAGAGTTTCGCAAACTAATAACCCCCAAGACCGTCGCAAATATTACCAGACTCAACCTAAATCTCGAAAATGTTTTCATCTCGTTTCATTTACATTTTAAGCCAAGAATTTCTTCTCCGAGAAAACTCGAGAAAAGCATTCAGACTACATTTATCAGTTTCACATTTCACGGTATTTATTTCACAGAGGTCACTGAAATAGAAATACCTGCACTTAAAAGCTATTAAAAGTTCTGAATGGAAATAATATAGAAATATGTTCACCGATCAGAATACAGCACACCGAAATTCACCTTAAAAAATATTCGAATGAAAACCTTTTCTTACTTAAATTATTTATACCAATAAATTATTTAACTCGCCAATTTAAGTTTTCGGTGAGTACTGAAAATGAAAACTAGAACTCGATTTATATATGTTAAATACCTTTAAGGATAATGAAAATGTATTTTCAATTTGGAAGGAGGGTATGGTTACCGCCGCCCCGGGAACCATGTGTTGGAAAATCAGCACCCCTGCCGTAGGTCACCCTAAGTAGTTCGCTAAATTTGTTGACTTAGCAGGGGTGCTAGGGTTAATGGGGGGAGGTTTGCCTAGGTCTTGACGGCGGATCCCCAATCCCCAAAAATAACATAGACCCTGAGGGATTTTTTTTATTCTAATGTAAATATAATCGTTTCACAAATTTAGGTTAGATCAGAATAGATGACGTTGGATTAGGTTAGGTTCAGTTAGGTGATACTTGTTTGGGTTAAGATAGACAAAACCTATTTTATGTGAGACGATTGCCAAGACGCTCCTGTATTCACAGTGTTAAAACAGGGGAACTTTATCGCAATTCAATTGTTAATAAACCATTAATGTATGGTTAATGGTTTTTTATTAGTAGTGTCAAATTTAAAATACATTTAATAGTAAGGGGTTATGTAAATTTAGATACCATGACAGTTGATCTGCCTTTGGTTGGCCCCCCGAATTTATAATTATTATAAAATTATTGTTTTTTTGTAAATTATATACCAATTTTAAACCAAAAATTGACTTCATCAAATATCATTAGTAATAAGTTGTTGATTTTCTGTAATTATATGCTGGTTTATACAGTATATAGACAAGCACTTTAATCTTTGATGCAATTGAATGAAAATATATTTTATACTTGTATTATTCGACTGTGCATAGTCTCTGCGCACTTCGGGATGCTTAGTTATATTGTGTAGTTGGTATACCGTATTTTCCCTAAATTGATTGCATATAATATACTCGTATGTATAAGAATGCCAGGGGCCAACTATTATGGAATTAAGGGTTATTAAACACTATTTCTTTGATGCTTAATTACTCATAAGCCCATTGACGTCTTATATTATCTATTCATAAGTCCATGCATACTGATTTAAAGTAGTACATTGAACTATCACAGTGCTGCAGTAGGCATTAGTTATCCAAAGAGGCTTACATATAAGTACATGCTCTACCAAAAACCAAAGCCAAATAAATAATTTCCGTAATTCACAAATTCAATCGAACTAAATTAAATGCAGAAACATTGTTTATGCGAATTCCACGAACCTTTGACACTGTTTGATTTACGTGCCCATAAATGCTGAGAATTATCAAGCAAATATTAATAATGGCATCGATAATTTAAATTCGGCAAATGGATAATTTCTGGAACTGTGGTAGTGTGCCGTTCCACAAATCCACTCGTGGAACTCGCCATTTACTAAAAACAAAGAGCAGTATTTAACCTGCGAAATTGGTGGTGGGCCGTTCACGATTTCAAATTGGTATTCATTATTAATTCAAGCAATGCGCAATCCGTCAGCTCTGGTATGATGCCACATTGTTTCTATGAACGTAGAAAATGTATTAATGTAGATACTGTTCAACAATTTTCAATTTTTTTTTTTAAATTAACGCATAAAAGCTTTAAGCTTAATTATAATATTGGTTATTTGTGAAGTGGGTATGGGTACCGCCGCACCGGGAACAATTTCTTGGATAACCAACACCTCTGCCATAGGTCATCCCAAGTGGTTCGCTACATTTGGTGACACAGCAGGGTACATAGGGTGAGATTTGTCTTAGTAGCGGATGCGTCTGTCCACCTGTCTGTCCACCTACTGTCCGCCTACGGCCGGATCGGGAGAGACTGTTTGAGAGAGACCTAACCTAGACCTCTCAAGCCGGTCTCTCTCAACCTATCATCTTGTACCGCAGTGGGAGGGATGGATTCACTCCTGGTTACATTGACCCTAGATTCTTACCCACCCCTCATACCCTTTTCCTTCCCAGAATTTTTTCTCCTTCCTTTCCCTAAAAACACTGCCCACACAGCATTCCTAAAGATGCGATAGTCCCTGAAAGATTTTTTTCCTCAGGACCTCCTGTGTGGAGTTAACGTAAAAAAGCTAAATATTAACAATCTTCAAAGAATATGAAAATAGAAAGAAACAATTATTACTTCTTCAAATTTTGCAAATTCACTTTGTGGCACCATTTTATTAATTGAATTATTAAAACACTTTGTTTTTACCACATTAATCTTTATTTAAAAAGTCGACATGTTTCGAGAACGATGTTCTCTTCATCAGGACAATATATGTACTAAAACTAAATTATCAAGCATAGAAAGACTGGCGTGGGTGGAAATGAAATTAGTTGGAGGGGAGGGGGGAGAGGGGCGGAAAGTTTTAGTACATATATTGTCCTGATGAAGAGAACATCGTTCTCGAAACATATCGACTTTTTAAATAAAGATTATTGTGGTAAAAACAAAGTGTTTTAATAATTCAATTAAACAATTATTATGTTGTGGCCGAGACACGCATCTGTGCTATTCCCATCGGAAGAGCGTACGTGACGTCATCGTTCTAGTATATCTGTCTTTTTCTTTTTCAAACAAGACGAAAGACTAATTGGAAGGAAGAAAATGAACGTCTATCTATTATATAAACTATATATTATAATAATAATAATAATATTTGGACGATTTATATAGCACCGTTTTTGTGAAAAATCACCTCAAGGGCGCTGTACAAACTTACCATACATGCCTAAAATCTAGAAAGACTACAAGCTAGACAAACAATTAAAAACATCTTATGGCTAAAAATTGCATACACCGGTTCATTGATCACCGATACGAAAATATATGTACAATATTTTTACCAATGAACGCGATGCTGCCTAAAAATGAATTAATACAGGACCATACTTACCTGGGAGGTCGCTTGAAATTAACACTGTTTATTGTCTATTTAAAGAAATTTAGATAGAGTTCGCACGCAGAGGACATAATTGTGAACATATGTTGTTTAATTCTGAAAATATTTTAATATTAATATGTAATATATTCTTTATTAATGAGTGTATTTTGGAAAGTAAAAGCAACATTTAATGGTGGGCGGTGCAGTAGTACAAGGATTTGATCTTCCGAGAGACAGATTGATGTGTGAGGATTCGAGTAATTTTAATTCAGTAAGAAAAGTGTGATTAAGACATATCATAGGCAAAACAAGTATGATACTCTCAGATAGGATCAGATAGATATTATTCATAATTTTACAAAAACCAGCAAAAAACACATTTTTCCGAAATTAATCACTCACTTTCAAATACAAATTATCATTCATTCGCTATTCGTAAGGAAAGTATAGATTTACAAACCTACGTGTGCAGTCCGCGTTTGTTGATAGATTTTTCAGAATATTGATTGGCGTGTTATGCTTACCTGCAAGAAATAAATAGTACAATTAGTTTAATTTGCACGCAAAATTTGTAAAATTAAGTCTCGATCAACAATAAAAACCGCTATAAGAATAAATATATTATAATATACCATCCACGGATAAATATATTTTAAGCAATTAAAAATATTATTATTAAAGATATTATAGCAAAGCAATAATTTATTTAAAATAAAACAATAACTTTGTAAACACCACTTTTATTTTGTCATATACTTTATGCGACCGGGTTTCGCTACAACCGTAGCTTCTTCAGGGCAGTATAATACTCTATTAAAGTTAAGTTACACGTGTTATAAAAAATTGTATCCGGCTGGCGGTGGCAAAACGATATATTCTAGAGCCGCTCATTATTTAAAGGCAAAACAATAAAATTATCATTACTTAACCGGTCAAATCTGTTTTATGGGGCTAAGGCTATCTGTTTTAACAGACTTAGCTATAAAATATCATTTGGCTTTGTCTATATCTGCATATCGCTCGCCATACATTCCCAATGGGAATGCATGCAATCCGAAGATCGCGAGTTCAAATCGCGGCGTGCATAAGTAAATTTTAATTGATTGATTTGTGTTATTTCACAATTTTATCATTTAAAATAATATAAGGTATATTTGCGGCAGCTTCCAGAGTGGAAGACACTCTCAGTTTCGTCCAGGTGTAAGATTTATAATGTGGCTTCGAATGGCTTTAGCTGTGTCTTGTGAGGGGCGCGGAAGCTGAGTGTGGTTCACGGCTAGACCGAACGTCGTGCGCATTCTTGCTGGGACTGCCAATTGATTGGAGAGGACTCCCAACCGTTTGCCATGCTCGTATTACTTTTGTACTGTGACTTTTTCCCAAACAGGTGCTTGTAGGATACGCTGGATACAATCACCCAGCGCTTGCCACCTCGAGGACTTTCACCAACCTGTCCCATTGTCTTGTCTATATTTTGTAATACTAACACATATTGTATCTTGTATTTCCCGCTAAGCACTTGCATACTGCTTGCTAACAACGTATGCAGGGACATTGGAGGTCTAAATTCGTTCTAAACTAAATGTAGCTTGGTTCTTTCAAAAAAATTAGAGTCCTTGCGAGAGCTTTGAAGGAGTAACCATCTGTTACTTATACCAGGGCGGGTAAGTGGTGGATAATAACCTCCAATGTCTTGTGACCAGATCTGAATAACCAAGTACACTCCACCTTCCTCTATCTCATCTCCTTGCCCTCCCCACACCTCACAACATACCCCGATTGGGGATGCCGTGGTCTCATCGGCTACAGATGATTGGTGTATAAATCATTGACAGTACATACATATCATTCTTACTCTTGTCTTTGTAATATTGTTTACATTCTATATTTATGTTATGATCATGATTAACTGAATTGAAAACAAACAAAATTTTAGATTCTTCAAAGATTTTGATTTCAATTTAATTATTAAAAGCAATAAACACTTTAAATCCCATACAACAATGAATATCTGAACTTTTTCCTAGAAGTTTTGGTATTCACGGACGTTAAAAACCGATGAATTGTTGGTAAATTACCGGTTTAGATAACGCTTAACATCAGGGAAACAATTTGCACTGGTAACCCCAATATGTCGTATAATACGTCGATCTCCACAGTTAATAGTACGATATCGAAATTTTCAGTCAGATAACAGGCAAAAGGGCATTCATTAGTGGTCCTGCATTTTACTGACAGGCGATTTAATAAACATCAGTCAATATTAGGCAAAAACAGACGGACATATTTTCCAGATTGTAGGAAAACAACCGACTGACTGTAATTGTGAGGTCTGTTTGTTTGGCAGTCGCTCCAACATTCTGATCGTATTTGGGGACAAAAAATCCGCGCCCAGCGAATTGAATTTTAAATTCAAATAATTGTTCCGTGATTGGAATAACAATGAGATTGTTGGGAGGTTGTTTATTCTTTACTGCTTTCGAGAGTTTATTCCTGATTTTAAAGGATAAAGGTGGATTTTCTTGTGGAATAAATGCTTGACCTTTAATAATCACGATTGTTAATCAAGTATTGAAATATGTTTTATTGTGAAATTATATGCGCACGACAAATATTATTGTAGAATTCGATGTAGAATAGTTTTTAATATAATAGAATAGTTAGCTATTGTAGAATAGTTTGAAATTCGGTTGCATTAATAAGAGGAATGAAAAAGTTTCAAATTAAATTATGATTAAATTTAAGTTTTTATTGATAAGCCCTGTGGGCGGCTTTTGGTTTGGCTTCGCCCAGTTTGAGTGTTGGTGACCATTATATAAATCCGATAGGAATTGTTTCCAAAAATAGGTGGAAAAAAATAGGATCCACTATGAACCGATGACAGCTAGTCACCGGGACAAAGTAACCGCGACAGGCAATGACGTCATATGTAATATAAAGCCGCGTAGTATTATTATTCATAACTGCCAGTTACAATAATAATCATACGAGGATTATCTTCAATCTCTCCATATCCGGAGAGATACACGAAATAACCAATCCGCAGTACTTACGCCTGCCAGGCGATGCTAATGACGCAAGATGTTAACGTATATGGTGCCATTTTTTGGCATTATTTTAACTCTATTACAAAAGTACATTTGTATACAAACTCCACATACGAAAGCAGTTTTGCGTAAGGCACGGCGTCAGAATTGCATTCTTAAATTTCAACCGTACAGTCGCAAGCCTATAAATACTGTTTGATGATTGATGATGATTATGAAACTAGCGTCATTGATCCCTTCGGCACCGATCCTTAGTCGGGAAACACGTCAAACGGTCGGCCAATTTGTGTACACGGTTTGTCACATATTTTTGTCACAAGGGAACCCGTCGTTTCTACGGCTGGTTCTTGAGTTGAAATGCTCGGCTGTTGAAGAAGAATTATGTTTGATGTGAAAGTAAATTGGCTGCGAAAAGCAATCAACTAATAACTTCAGATGAAACACAATAACAACATCAGTTTGTACAAATAATAGCAAGCAATCAGTAGTCCTTTACTAGCTTCAAATATTTAAACAGACTAACAAAACCAGCAGTTTAACAGAATAATATTGTTTCAACAAACTGATTGCAGACTGGGATGATTGGTAAATCAATAGACCATTAAAAGTAAAATTGTTTTTCAATTGATTTAATTTAGATAAAACACTTACTACGATGTGTAATTATTGATTTATTAACTTAAATAGAAATATATTTTATAAATTTAACTAACTATTTGGATGGAAGTCTGTAAAGAAGTCGAAAGATCCAAATTCAGTGTCTTGGCGACTAGTTTGTGGATTGGGCAAGCGTTCTGGGGTCCGTACATGATTGGTTTCAGCCCCAACACATTAAGAAACAAGAAGACCTTAGTGCCAGAACATTAAGCTCCTGGCTCTGTGCCTAGAAGCTGCGGGATCATAACCCGGTTAAGACAAATACAGAAATGGTGTTAAATTGATTTACCTTTGTTCAGTTTAGAATCAGATCTAATTGCCAAGTAGCTTCCAATTTTTCTCTCCCATCTTTTTAAACTCTATTTAGCTTTTCTTCAGCCTTACTACATTCCCTTTTTTATGAGACTACCGCACTTTTATGAGGCAATTGCCTCACCAAATGGGGTATGTTGTGAGGCAGAAGGTAGGAACTGGTTAGCGGAAGAAAATGAAAAGAGGAAGGTTAGGGATTCAAAACTGGTCACCAAACACGACTAAGGTCATTTCAAGCAACGTTTCAGTTCTGAATGATGTCTTTCATCAGGGCTATACTGAGAGAATCTTCAACTCTGGAAAGTGAAAATACGACATAATTTATATTTAACTAGCTATTTCCCGGCATGCGTTGCAATGCCATATTCAAATGTCATCTTGCATGTCCTTTCCCGTGCGTTCCCCTCCAGCGTTCCACTTCCACCTTCCCCGCCACCGCTCTCCCGCTCCGCCGTCCCGCCAACCCCCCTGGCACTTCATTTCTTGACTCCTCTCCCGCCCGGCCCGTAGCCGAAACTTTTTTCTAATACTAATATTTTTCAACTCGTGATATCTTTCTAATTAAATATTCGAAATGAAAAATTCAAAAAGTTAAATAAAGGTATTGAAGCTATCTTGAATATGAAGTAATTAATATTGATAAGGATTAAAACCAAGATACAAATAAAGAGCCTTAATTTATTTCATTATGCGTTATCATTTTAATTAATTTTTTAAAATAAAAAGATACTTATCGTGGCATAACCATAATAGTTAGACATATGCTGTCACGACCTTTTTTGTAAATAATGATATGTTCTACAAAGTCGTAGTACATTATTTTATTCTATCATCAATAGTTTTCGCAGCGCAAGCGATGTAAAGAATATTTTAGGTAATTTTTTTACACCTTGGGTTACATTATTGGAGTTTTAGTAAGGATGCCTATTTTTTGGAAATATAATATAGCCTATGTTACCAAGGGATAGTGTAGCTTCCCAATAGCGAAAGAATTTTTCAAATCGGTTCAGTAGTTTCGGAGCCTATTCAATGCAAACAAACAAATAAACAAACAAATCTTGCCTCTTTATATAGTGTAGTTAGATCTTTATATAGTGTAGTTAGAAGTTAGATTAGATAAATTATTCAAATCAAATTTACTTGCGAACGTTAAGATTTAAACGCGATATCCGGATTGCTAGTCAAGAACCTTTCCTCGACCACGGAGGTCGTCAAATGATCCATGGTACATATGTAATGATACATTAAATCCGAAAAGTTGAGAATTTTGCGCTTTATCAAATTAATATAGAATCATCTTACTATTCAACCGCAACATCTAAAACGCACGACAAAATATTTTCACGTAAGGCAAAATATTTATCATAAAAATATCCTCAAAAGCCTATGGCATAGTTTTTACGATTCTGCTGACTATAAGCTTTTAGGCCTGAAAAAAACTTCACCAAAACAAAAAAGGTAAAGTTATTATTCAACCATCAGATTTAATCAAAGTTAACCCTTATGTCTGAATTTATCACACATCGTTCAATATTAGCTAAAGCCTTACAGCCCGAAGCTGCCGAACACAGAGTACAGCCTCCAGTGGAGGGGCATAAAAATTTACGAAGCGTAACTACATTCGGTATATAAGCTCATCACACTTGTGCCGCCAATAAAATGTGCTCAGCGGAGTTTTCCGTGTGGAGCTTTTCCCAGGTTTTCCAGAGCTTTTCACGTTACAGGTGGAAAGCGGGATTATTTTCCAAGCCTCTACTCCATCCCCATTCCCTTCTTCTTCTTTCGGAGACACACAGCCAGCCATATAAGGATGTATTTGACAAATAAAAATGAACATATTATGTGTATCGCATGGCGCAAAGAAACTAAATGAGAAATGTAAATATCTTATTTGCGAACGCGTTAATTTATTTGATATAACGAAGCGAAAATATTTGAAGAATTGCTTGGCGGAAAAAATGTTGCGTGGCATAATAAACATATTTGGAATACAATTTGGAAGGCGAAAGCGTAGAGCATGGAAGTGTGAAATTACATTTATTCCTTATCACTTTACATACATTTTATTCCCTGGGTTGACTGAATGCCAGGTGACAACTTGTGAAAAATCGACTACAATATTTTGTAAAATTACAAGAAGAAAGTTTCCCGCTTTCTGAAAATGGGTTATTTCCACGTCCCGACAGTTTCCTTCGTGACAATAGGACCAGGTCCCTGAAAACGGGATGGTTTCGTTCAAAAAAAGACGCATGGTCTAATAATGTATTTTTTTACATGAACGTAAGAGGCCCTACGACATCTTTGGGATTCTGTGTGAAGAACTTTTTGCGTAGAGGAAGTAGTGAACCTGGGTCTTGAAGAGATCACGATGCCGGCGAATCGTTCCACAGCCGAGTTGTTGAACTCAATAACGAGTAGTAACAACAACAAATGTCAACTGTGTACGAATGATGCGCGCGATTGGCAAGTTTTCCGACTATGCACCGGTGCCGAAGGAATCAACGATGCTAGTCCTCGGAGCATCTTCCATTAAAATATACGTAGAACAAGGATACCACCCAACGCTTGTGATCCAAAAATTGATGGACCGCGCGTCTCTACGCAGAGTTGAGGGGTTTTTCAGGTATTGTGAGGCTCCAGACCAGAGGTAGCTGCCAAATTCGATCCTGGAGCGAACTTGCGATTTATTCAGAGTTGGCAGTTGGGTAGGTATTATTAAAGTATCTGCTAGTACGCCCAGCTTCCGAGAGACTAACTTAACTCTGGCTTCGATGGATCACCACACCTGATCAGAATTACACCAAGTATACCTGACAACTAGGTGACCGGTCAACTCAGAATGAAATCAACACAACACCTTCTTTCAAAAGTCATTAAAAGTGGTAAAAAAAATGGTTAAATAGGTTAGGTTATGGGCTATTTTTCCATTATTTTTCATAGCTTTTAATTACTTTTCAAAGAGGTGTTGAGTTGACTTGATTCTAAGTTGGCAAGGTACCACCTAACTTATAAGCTATTATAATTACTAATCAGTACTTTCAAAATAAATCTCACAATTTATTACTGATTACTCTGCAGAAATAATAAATATCACTGACACGTACAATAAAATGATTTACTCTGCCAATATGTTATAATACTATATGTTCTTCCTCAGACTTATTACAGAAAGCTGTTTAACGCGACTAAGAAATTCTTGCGCAATTGTATACATTAAAACACGCCGTATTAGCAAAGGGAACCAAACAAAAGCATTTACTGCTAATATTCCCAAAGTTAATTCTCCTACATTTGTACCAGGGGAAGGCGAGCTACACCCATAAATTGCAGATTTATGATCACTAAAGTCCTAAGCTCGGTAACCATTTTATTGCGATGTTTAATTGAATTGAAATAATCGTTTTTGTACAGGCAATAAGCGTTTAGATTTACGACTTAAATGTTTAACAATGTTGGCGTCCATGTCGATTGTTATTGGCGAATTAAGGGAGGATATATACATGTAGATTATTTAATGGCTGTGTTCTGTGCTTTTTAATTAAGGTCCCTTTTTAGGGTAAAAACGATTACTTTAACATTATCAAATTATTTTTCGTGAATGTTCATGTAGCGATCGTTTTCCGTTGATTTTCAATGGATGATGAAAAAAATCCCTCAGGAATTTTGTTGTCTTTGGGGATGTTGCATGGAGAGTATTTTAAGAGGAAGTTTCGGGAAGAAAAAGGAATGGGGGTTGGGTAGGAATCTATGGGTCAATGTTTAGGAGTTTGAATCCATTCCTTCCACAGGCAGGAGAAGTTAAAAGGTCTCCCTGGAAAACTGAAGGAAATAAATCCCTCAGGGATTATGAGGAGGGCATTTTAAGAAGAAGGAGAGTAAGTTCCGGCTGAAGAGGTAAAAGGTCTCCCTCAACCCTCCCGATCCAGCCCGACAAGCAGTAGGTTGGCAAAAACAACCGCCGTCACGACCTAGACAAACCTCATTGCATCAATCAGGGCAACCCTGCTAAGTCACCACTTGGGGTCACCTGTGGCAGGGGTGTTAATTATATGATATTATGATTTTGTGGTGTTTCACCAACAGTCCTCCAACTCACTTAGGAAGGAGATTAATTCAATGGGTAGAATAATGTTTTTTTAGAATAAATCTGGTTTATTGATACTTCGCGTATTTATTTTTTTTTTTTACATTAACTCCACACAGGAGGCCTTGAGGAAAATAATTTCCCTCAGGGCCTATGTCATCTTTGAGGATGCTGTTTGGAGGGTCTTTTTGAGGAAAGGAAGGAATTAACATGAGTCTTGAAGAGACTCATGTTGTAGGAGGGAGGAAACACAGAGGCCGGTAATACATTGTTGACAACTATAGTCGACCTATCTTGGAATTGGCTAATTGGATTCTGAGGTGAGAGGTCTGCTGAAGACTGCGTCTGAGCTGTTGGACCCTCTGTTGCCCACAGCCTGTAGCCTAAGCTGCTGCCATCTAGCGGAGTCTTAGGACAGTTCTTAGTACTGCTATATATGTGAATAAGCAGGAAGCTTTTAGATACACTACAGATATGCTAATTATATATAAAATGTTCCCGAAGAGAATTATCCCTTTCTTATTCAAATTAATTCCAACAGATATAAAAAATAAATACCATATGATTACGCGTAGGTACTTGAAATATTAGATTTTTTAAAAGTTTTTTTTAACCATGTTCTAAGAAAAATATTCACAAAAAATAAATCAATTGAAGACAATATCATGTCTACTTATCACTTGAAAGTATTATTTATGTGTTCTTCTCATCAAAACACATATGACACATAATAAATATATTTGTTTTCAGATAAAATAGTCACACAAAATAGTCATATAGTATAACATCAAACGACCAGTGTCGTTTTGAAATGACGCGATAGCTTAGGATGCTAAAAACAAATATTATATCATTTTTTTTTGTTATATTTTTATAAGAATATGAAAGAATGTACGTTTGACTATAAATAATAATGGAAAAATATATGAAAAAAACATAAATATCTTGTCCTTTTTAATACTGCATTTCCCTCGGATCATAGCTTTTTAAAAGGTGTGATCAACGATTCTTGTTTACGATATAATATGTGTACGCAATGCAGCTAACGCAACGAAAAAAATCAATGTTACTAGGAAGGATTCACTAAATTATTTGTAAAAAACCGCAATTAATTTGATTCAGTAGTTACTTGGTAAAAAAAATAAAATTTTACGTCATTTTAAAATGACTCTGGTTGAGAAAGGGTTAAAAAAACATGGCACAACCATGGTTTCTGATTTTTTTCCAAATTTAAAACGTACGAATGGAAACTTGGAAGTCATCATTTGGTTATATTTCATGTTCTGCTAATTAAATAACTTGCTTCTATTGTAATGTCATCCCATTCAGTCCAAAACACAGTTTTCCATTCAGCATAATATTGTGTTTTCATGCATTCAACACCGTTAGCTACGTGGGGTGCAATTTCCCTTAAGGATTGTGGCGTTACCCTGGCAGCATGATTTCACGCCATTTATTCAATTATAATGTCATTTAGTGAATCGTTTGAATAGGTACAATCCTTCCGCTTTTGAAATATGTCTCACAATGGGCATGTGGAATTAATTACGTTTTATGGTAGGTACCTGATTGAAACCCTAAAGATTCAAAATACTTGAATGAACTCACAGCAAAACTTTAAACCTGTCCATAAAATCGTTTTCCTAAATTAGCGCAGTTAATTAAATTGTATGTGGTTTTAACTCGACTGTTTGATATTTCATCTTTCTATAAATTTGTTTTTGTGTTTCGTTTCCGTTTTCGATTCTGCTGCTTCAGCTGTATTATTCGTATAATCCCTATTTAGATGGCTAACATTGACCACCATTTCATTCTTCAAATGTGAAATCATCGTCTGCCCTGATGATGGACATTGTCACGCTGTCCAAAATATTGGCTAAATAAGGAGTAGCTCAACACGGCATAATATCAAAAAAATAAATCACAATGAAGACAAACCATCATGCTTATTTGGAAATACTAATCCGCATTTATTCAATATTATGGTACCTATCTCTGCCTGAAGAAAGTTTGTAAATTGTCACTGAGATATTTTTTTGGACGGACTGTAATATTTTTTTAATTTAAAATATATTAGGTTTATAATTAAGTAGGTGTTTAAGCACCTAGCAAATAATACATCTTTATGATTTCAGTGGAATTTTTGGTATTGATTTATAAAAAAAGTCCACATAAATACCAGTATAACTGTACAAAGAGATTTGAATAAAATTTAATTATATACATTTTTTAATGAATAAATTGTGAAATGACACAATTAAATCAAATAAAATTTACTTGCGCACCTGGGATTTGAACATGCTACCTCCAGATTCATATCCAAGGATCGTAACCACTCAACAATGGAGGTCTTCGAATACCTGCACTTATTATCAGGTCCTTAAGTAAATTATTTTCAAAATCGTTTGATCTAGAGTAGGCTTATACACTGTGGTAAAGTACAAAAATAAAAATAAAATTATAATATTTAATTAAATTAAGACAATATTAGCGAAACTCAATCGAAAATCTGGAGACAGGAAAAACAGAAAAAGATATTGGTTCCACTGGGACTCGAACTCAGGGCCCTTTGTTGATATGACAAGAGCTCTTTCAACTGAGCTATGGAACCCATTTCTAATTAGGTCACTTTTAACTGTATCATACTTCTACTAAGAACTACCAACATTATCTTCATTTTCTTAATACACATATTATTGGCTGGAATCTTTATATATATGATTGCAAGATTTAACCCGAACTAATTGCTATCTAGATAGTGTCTGGATAAATATTAATCCATTTTATTTTAATATGCGATCTATTGACTTTTTCTGCAAGTCTAGGATGATTTTTTTTATTTTAACTGAATGAGTAAAATCTGAAATTATAATATTTAATTAAATGAAGACAATATTAGCGAAACTCAATCGAAAATCTGGAGACAGAAAAATCTTTAGATTTTACTCATAAAGTTAAAATAAAAATAAAAATAAAATTCCAGAAAGTTCACCTCTGGTCGGATGGGGTGATATTATGACTATTTTGATAGTAGTTAGTTTGGGGCTGATTCAGCCCTCTAAGCGAACCAATGAAAATATTGGAGAATTTCCAACTACATTCTTGGCACTTGGCATTCGCTGCTTTCGTGTTGACGAGGATGCCAATGTTAGTCATTCGACATAATCGTTAGTCAAACGAAATGAGTTCTGCCATTTAGGGGGATGGTATTCATTAAAATACGTTTTATAATACAGTTCAAGCCTTGACTGAAACGTCGAAAATGTAGAGAATAAGCTACTGGCTAAATCACCCTTTCAACACATATATGCACGTTCAACACGCTCTTCTGTCCTGTTCAGGGTGGATCAATGCAAGACAAACTGTAAGCAGAATTTTTGCCTGGACAGACTATGCAATAGTTATAATAGCGTATTATCCAATTTGGACATTTTCAATTGCGAACTTACCAAATATCGGATGATGCTTGAGTAAAGCGAAACCGGTCGGTTCAAAAAATTAATAAAACTCGGGTCGGTAAAAGAATATTTCTCTGATGATTCGTGAATAATGTTATGTTTTTATTGTTTATATTTCTGTTATGATTTGATTTATATGTACAACCTCTCTCCATGGCTATTAATGAATTGATAGATTTTTTGTTTGGTAATGTTTCATTTTATATAAGAAAAAAAATTGTTTACATTTTGTTTTTTTTTTATATAATTTTTGGATTCATATTGCTTTCTTATAAAATTAATTTACTTATTCTTATTATGCTGTCTCAGTACAAGTAAAGTCACAAGGCGGAAAACCATAATTGGTTTTATTTTGGCTATTTAATATTATGTACAAACTGAAACAAATGTAAAATGTCAATTTCCTGAACATTAATAAATAAATACACTTTTACGATAGTTACGGATTTTTCTGATTTCTAAAAACATGGTTTCAGACCGGTATTCAGCAAATGTATGTATATAATTTTTGGTACGTCCTGTGGATTATGCAAAATTGCACCTGAAGTGCTGAAGAACTGTAAAAGCATCGCCTTTGATATTTTCAGGACTTCGCATTGAATGAACCTAACAAAGTCTAATTATAATGTTGGACTTGAGTTTTTGTATGAAGTTTAAAAATATTAAAGTAAAATATGAAAAGATACGTTGAATAGAGTTAAATTTTTTGAGTATATACAGGGTATAACAGCACGTACCCGAAGGATTTTAACCAGCGATTCCTGAGCATACTGTAGTAAAAAGTGTAGATGTCATTTTGCTGTCCGATGATATTTTTTTCTGTTAAAAAATAATACAAAAATATCCATCAAACTTCGCTAATGATCCCATCCCTACATGTCGCGCCGGGTTTGAGCGATATGCGCGCTGTTTCATGTGTTACCGTGCTGTTAGAACGAGACGCGACCCTCACCAAGTGATCCGCTGGGCTATAAACGCACTATTCTCCTGGCTACTCAATTGTGACATGTGATGGAAAAATGTTTTTTAATGGAAAAAAAATGTCGTCGGACAGCAAAAAGATATCAAAATTTTTTATTCCAAATATGCTTAGAAAAATGCTGGTTTAAATCTTTCTAGTACCTGCTGTTATACCCTGTATTTTATGTAGTTATTGGGTGGTCGGTGCTATCAGTGTTACCCCAATGAAAGACAGAATTCATTCAGAATCGTAACGTTGCTTTAAATGGCTTTAGCAATGTTTGGTAATCAGATCTGTCTAACCAGGAACTTCATAACCTTCCCCTCTCCCATATTCCTCCTTTCCTCACTCCCTTCAGCCTCATACCATATCCCAATAATTTGGAATGCCAAGGTCTCAGAGAGGGACTCTTGTGCGGTACTCGTGTCAATTTGGGAGGCGGGAATGGGTATCGCCCCCCCGGTAAACATTTATTGGATAACCAACATCTCTGCCATAGGTCACCCCAAGTAGTTTACTACGTCTGGTGACTTAGCAGGGGTGTACGGGTTCATAAGGTGCAGTGTGTCTGGATCTGGCGGCGGATGACGTGGACACACTGAACCCTAGATTCCTATCCACCCCTCTTACCTTTTTACTTCCCAGGATTTCCTCTCCTTCCTTTTCTTAAAAAGACCCTCCACACAGCATCCCCAAAGATGACATCGGCCCTGAGAGAAATTATATTTCTCAGGGCCTCCTGTGTGGAGCTAACGTAAAAATGAAAAAATAATAATAAAAAGTATGAAAGAATTTTACAGATTTTAAAAATGATGGAAATAAAACATAATGTAGAACCAAATATTGTAGAACCAACTATATTATTCCAATTCGTTTTTCACAAAAAGTATTAAAAACAGATTTCATGCAAAATTTAAGCGATTAAATGTTCTTTGGATAAATAATTAATAAAATTAACGTAACTCTATTTGAATTTCCATTAAATATAAATTAACTATTCTGCATGATTGGAAAAACAATTTTTGGTACTAATTAAAAATGCAAACGACCTGAAAACATTTTGATTACACATTTTATTCACTTTCAACTCAACTTCGAGTGGTTAATTTAATGTCAAATAATCGGTTATTTGTAATTTCGTAATAAATGACATTAATGCGTGCATAATACGGTCTTTGGTTGAATTCTTTCACGCTAGTAGTTAATTGTTTTGACAGCGTTAAATGGAAATTTTCATATCGCGTACTAGGTATATTAATTATCACGACAATTCTTTACTAATAATACATTTTGAAACCCTCGGGCTTAGACAAAATAATATCGTGCCATCAAATATTCCCTTTACTGAATTTCAAATACATTCGATGTTTTTGAACGTAGGTATCCCAAAATGAAATACTGCTTTTGGCAGCAGACGAAAGACTCTTTCTGATTATGATTTTACAATCGGATATGTATTTTAAAATATTAAATTATTTATTTATATTATCATTTGCCTGTACGAGCTTTTACAACATGCGATATACACAATAATTTTGTGGAACAGTAAACTTGACATCAAATATGCTTTTAAAATTATATAGAACATACAGAAGAATATTTTAAAATTGATTATTTATTACTAGCAGACCCGGAAAACGTTGCTGTGGCTAACGAAACCTTTATAACCAATG
Organism: Limnephilus lunatus; assembly: GCA_917563855.2. NCBI lineage: Eukaryota > Metazoa > Arthropoda > Insecta > Trichoptera > Limnephilidae > Limnephilus > Limnephilus lunatus. Next base: position 8,300,942 of record OU830602.1, on the reverse strand, counting down.
CCATATGTTAAATCAAATCCGCACTGCCCGGTTGTCAGCCGGCAGCCCGCTGCCGCTTGGCCAGATATATTATGTATTTCAACCAATTTACAAAAAAACCTTGACAAATTATATACCTAAAAACCTTCCTCATGAATCACTCTATCTATTGGTGAAAACCGCATGAAAATCCGTTGCGTAGTTTAAAAGATCTAAGCGCACATACATCGTGAGCGACTTTATTTTATACTTAGTAAAGATTTATACTTAGTAAAGATAAAAATTATTCAGGGATTATATTATTCATAATGAAATCAACTCAACACCTCCTTTGAAAAGTCATTAAAAGTAATGAAAAAAATTGGTTACATTAGATTAGGTTATCGCTATTCTTCAATTTTTTTTCTTAGCTTTTAATGGCTTTTCAAAGAGGTGTTGAGTTGACTTGGTTCTGAGTCAGAATGGAACCCAGTTGAACACATCCACTAGTTCTGAGAAAGTAATGATATGCACGCAATATAAATGACTAAGTTCTCATATTGTTGTTGTAATTAAAAATAAATTAAATCGTGTAGTTCTTATAGGTATTTGGAAGATAATTTAGGTTAATAAATCAGGACTTTAATTATTTATTCAGGATTTAAACTGACGACACGATGCATAGGTAGGAACCCGACGTATTTGTCAACGCAGCTACTCTAATCGGTCAAACTTAAAATCTAAGTAGTTTTAAACATGGCTGTAGGAACATACAATATTGCGTCTTGTTTTATTTTTTCACAATTAAATTAACACTGCTATATTTCATGATGAAGTTGAACATACTTAACTTCGAAAATATTGACAAAAAGGTCATACAAAATTTCATAACGACAGAGCTTATCTAATTATTGAAGAGGAAGATAATATTCAATCTAAACGAAAAATGACATAAAGATAAAGACACAGAAAAAATTACAAGTATGCAGTTCACACTCGGTAGAAGTGAAACCCTCAGAAAACTAAAGTAGATAAGAGTGGGGAGGACAAGAGGAGACCAATTATTCTATCTCATTCCCTCGCAGGCCAAATCCTTTAGATGTACGTGTTTGTCTCTTTTTAGTGTCATCATTTCTCGTTTCATGGAGTTTTAAATCATAACGGTGGGAAATACGTTTTCACTTCAAAAATACGTATTTGTCAACGCAGCTACTCTAATCGGTCAAACTTAAAATCTAAGTAGTTTTAAACATGGCTGTAGGAACATACAATATTGCGTCTTGTTTTATTTTTTCACAATTAAATTAACACTGCTATATTTCATGATGAAGTTGAACATACTTAACTTCGAAAATATTGACAAAAAGGTCATACAAAATTTCATAACGACAGAGCTTATCTAATTATTGAAGAGGAAGATAATATTCAATCTAAACGAAAAATGACATAAAGATAAAGACACAGAAAAAATTACAAGTATGCAGTTCACACTCGGTAGAAGTGAAACCCTCAGAAAACTAAAGTAGATAAGAGTGGGGAGGACAAGAGGAGACCAATTATTCTATCTCATTCCCTCGCAGGCCAAATCCTTTAGATGTACGTGTTTGTCTCTTTTTAGTGTCATCATTTCTCGTTTCATGGAGTTTTAAATCATAACGGTGGGAAATACGTTTTCACTTCAAAAAAAGTTAACGGTCGCAAGTGGAGATCGAACCTACGATCTGTGTCTTACCGGGACAACGCTGTAACCAATCAGTTATTGAGACCTGATGGTTTTCCGTCATGTTTATCGATCTCATACCTCAATTATTCCTATGCTAATTCACATTGTAAATATTATCTTGGGTTTAATGATATTACCTTATTCTTCAAATATTAAATCATTAGTAAAATTTTCAAAATTTTAAGCAACCCCCGACACAAAAAAAGCTGATGACCTTGAAACGCCTGAACAGATTTTCATGAATTGTAGCTAAGAACTATCTCGATCACATCAGTTTTGCAAACAAAAAAAAGCGTATCATAATTGGTCCATTCGTTTAGGAGCTACGATGCCACAGACAGACACATAGATAGACAGACAGACAAACAGACAGACACACAGAAAGTCAAACTTATAACACCGCTCCTTGCGTCGGGGGTTAAAAATTACAATGATAAGAGCTCAACGTTTCAGGATTCAAAGAACAAAATACAACAACCAACAAATTACAGTGTTTTTTCAGTCAAGCTTTAAATAAAACAAAAGTTTTCCTTGAAAACAAGTGTTTAAACATTTCCCACACTAACCCGGCCTTATTCTCAACCCCCTGCATCTATAAACACTAAACACTGCCTTCATTAACCGTACCCGCCCCATTATATTTAAGTAGTTAAGACGCAAGACAGAAAACACGACAAGTATCAGATATGGATGTTGTAAGCTGCTTTGGAACGGCATTGCCCACAATGTTTGCGGAAAGTTGGCAAAATTTGTGGAAATTTGTGGAAATTTCGCACAAAACAAAACAAAGGGAACGTTCCTTAAAGTAATTAAGAAGTTGTCGCCTGGCGTCGCTGCAAACGCTAATTGCCGTTTAAATTTAAATCATTTTGAAAATTGTTTATGCGGGCCGCGGATAAATACTAACTTAACTGATGAAAATATTAAGTACACGGATTAAACCCCAATCATCTGTACCCCGTCTGCGTGGATATTGCACGAAAAGAGCACAGGCTTTTACGTACAAGCAAATTACATACAATTTTGGGCAAAAGGGTATTTCAGTTTTGGTTTGTAAATAAATTAAGACTCTGCAAAAAAATATCATGTATTTTTTAAAATGAAACTATTTTTTTATGTGAGTATCACCGAAGAGTCCCAATCGCTCCCCACTGTCCGGAATCAGAAAGACCATACATATACGCTCAGTCCCTAAACACGCCCAATATATGTACACGATTGAGATTTGTCACATAAAAACGGGTAGCTTCTACGCCCTGTTCTTGAGTTAAGTTCAACGTAGGCCTATTGAAGGCCCTTGTTCACTCCCTTCTTTCCTCAAAAAGATCCTCCACACAACATCTCCAAAGGTGACATAGGCACGGAGGGAAATTATTTTTATTAGGGCATCCTATGAGGAGTAACATAAAAAAACAGAGTGTGCAATTCACACGCGGTAGAACTGAAGCCTTCAGAAAGCTAAAGTTTCGTAGGCTAATCCTTGTCTCTTTTTAGTGACGCTATTTTTTTTTCATCGAGTTCCAAATCACAACGGTGCTAAAAAAGTTTTCAATTTGAAAAAAAAATCCAGATTGGGAAATGAGACCGAAGAAAGTCGAAGAGGAGGGATAAGAAGCATCTACCTGGCTATTACCATTCCAAGCAACAACTTCTCGATTATCCAGGGCGATACTGAAACTATCTGCCGCTAGTTCGTTCTAGTTTTTTTTTCTACCTAGTGATATGAATTATCATTTTAAAATGTTGATTATAAATCCGTTCACAGTGAGAATTTCGGCGGAATAAATAAAAGAAATTTAAGAAATTACCAAAGTTTTAACAGCAGATGGCGGTAAATCGGGAAATGCCGATAATGTTGGAAATAGTAGGTTGTATTAGAGGAAGTGCGAACATAACGGCTTAATGGAGAAATCAAGTCATTCTGATTATAAATTAAAAGGAAGTTGGTCTAGTCTAAATACATTATGGAAACATCCGGCGAAAGATTGAAACCCGAATTAATTATAAGTGTTTTCGGGGAAATCCAGTAATTTTCTTCGATAAATACAACATAAGAATTATCATTTTAAAATGAATGATTGGTGCAAACGGAGATCATTGTTGCCCGTTTTTGAATTTAATTAGCCATTTAACCACTAAGTAAAAATCTGACTAGCGATTTAACAAATAATGTCTTGTAACTAAGACTTAACAGTTAAAGTAGTTAAGTTTGTTCGGTTTTCGAACCAACTCATATATTCGTATGTCTCATATAAATCGTTGTGTCTCCCTTACTATCACAGTGAGAAATATGATTTAAACGGTGTTAGAAGGAGAAAATACAACGTTTTACATAAATATATAAAAATTAACCACAAGAGAAGTAAAATGTAGACATTTATAAAACCGAAGTTTTTTTAATGAATTATTTTTACATGAAACGACAAAAAATGAGATGACAATAACGTTTGTAATACATTTGTTGAATAAAATGATTTTTTAATTTTATTTTTTAGTCGTTATCAGTAATTTTTGTTAGAAAAACGAAAGGTGAGCATTTTTTAAAACTTTATTATATAAAAATTAACCACAAAAGAAGTGAAATGTATACCTTTATGAAACTAAAGTTTTTTTTATCAATTATTTGTACATGAAACAACAAAAATGGGATGACAATTCCGTTTGTCTAATAAAATATTTTTTTAATTTTATTTTTTATTCGTTATCAGTAATTTTAGTTAGAATAACAAAAGGTGAGCAACTTTTAAAACTCTTTTATGTTTGCATGCAATTTTTTTACATTTAAATAATATATGTTTACTTCAATTTATATAATTTGAAAGCGAATTTTTTCACCTCTCAAAAACAGTTTTTAGATTTCGGATACGTTTAGAAATATTCCATTAATATGGATTTTATTGTAAAGTGGAAATATTTTGACCCTCTGATGAAATAAGTTCGAGGGTTATAGTATTATGTAATGTGTACGTAAGGTACACTAAATGAAAATAGCCTTGGTAAAACGAGTCAAAAAGCATCGCTTAAATCAAAGCCTCGTAAAGAAATCAACCGTCGTACAAAATCATTTAGGATAACAAAACAGAACAAGGGTAAATGTGGGTGAAACGGGACGTTATTCAGGGAAAATGCTCAGGGATGGGGAACGGAAGACTTCGCCTGATACTTAACTGTGACACAAAATTTTATACGACCATTTTTACGAGATTCCACAACAAGGAAACATAAAATTTTATCAAAGCTTGTGTCTCGCAAGGACTGACTTATACGCCACACATGACAAAGCCTTCAAGAGCTGGGATATAATAAAGCACAATACAAAAAGTTCACTGTCATCCAATATTAGTTGACAAAAAAAAAACGATCAAAAAAAATTTGAAGTGATTAAAATTTGTAGAGGCTGTCATGTCATGGAGAAATAGCAAGGTTACGTCATCATATCCTATTATTTAGAAAACACGCATAATATAATGACGCTAATTCCAAAAGGAAGTCGTCATGTTGACCGTCATGGACAAAGTGGGGCAACAAAATTTCAGAAGCTGTTCGAGGTGCAATGGATGGATTCCGTTGAAGTAGAGTAGAACATGCAAGCCTGGAGGCCCTGGAGGCATCTTGTCGATGCGATGGGTACCCGACCCCGTTAGGACAATTGCAAGAAGATGCGATGAGATTAATCAAAAGATATTTACTATCGTGAAGGGAATTATCTCTGCAAGAGATATTTAAGATGCAGTGATGACTTTTAGTTCGATTTTTAATTAATGTATCATGTCTGAGTATAAGAAGACAACCATGCTCTATTGGAGAATCAAGTTCAAATGGACGTCAGATACATTATTACGATTTATGATTCTAACGGCCAATAGATTAATGATGTTTAATTTCCTTAAAACTTGGCTAAGAGGGCGGGTTTTAATCCCGGCGTGGGCAAATAAATTAATTTGTGTTATTTCACAATTTATAATTAAAAATAATAAACAGTATATTTGCGGCAGGTTTCAGAGTGTTAGATACTCACAGTATCGCCGTGGTGAAAGACTACCAATTAGAATCGAAACGTTGCTTGAAATGGCTTTAACCATGTTTGGTGGCCAGATCTGAATACTCTGAGACTTCCACAACTTCCTCTTCCCCATATCCTTCCCTCCCAACTATCTTCAGCCCTACATACCCCAATCGGGAATGCCATAATCTGACTGTCTCCAGTCGGTTGGGAGCAATAGAAATTGTGCGTTACTCACACAAATAAATCCTTTTTCTTAAATAAACGTTTTGGGCTGCCTTTTAGTGTCCACTATCAGATCAGATGTCTCCTTGATGATGACTACATTGACTCAAGAAGGGGGGGAAAGCGCAACTAGGCTAATTACCTGAAAAGTTAACTAAATAAAAAAACTATTTCATTATCGAAGAAAGTTAACACTTTGTGGCTTGACATTATACAGAATGAAACAAAGAACTTGTAAGAATCTATAAGAATTTAATAGCTTCAACCGAGTTTCATGCCGTATGAATAATGAAATTTATTAGATCATGTAAACTGGAAAATATTTGAAAGTGAATTTTTATATAAAATGAATATAAAAGGCCTAAGAACCTTTTAAAGAATATTAGAGATTATAATGATTATAATTTAAAAAGAGATGAGACAAAAAATGACAACATTGTGTGAGTCAGAAACCTCGATAATATACATGATATCAAAAAAAAATCTATAAGAATAAGTAGATATATCACATAGTGAATATCAGATTGTAATAAATTACCACCAAAACTACGTATGTGTTTGCAAAAAAATAAAACACTTCATAATGTTATTAAGTAACCGCTCAGGTCACGATGTCGTAAGCTGCGAAAGTTGGCGGAGTAGAGTTCTAAGTTAAAACTAGGCGAGCTTTTGAATACGAGTTTGAAGCATTCGGCGTTCTGGGAAAACTGAACCGTTTTGGAAATCTTGGATGTTTGATGCTAATTTTCATCTAGTTTCTAGACCCAGCGACTCTCTATTTCTGGAAGTTAATCCGTGTTGGAAAGTTTCGCGAGACCTCGTTATTACAAATTGAAATACTTAAATTTGCAGTCGGTAGCGGAAGTGATTTAGATTTGGTGGATACAAAAGAACTATGGATTGTTTACAATATAACTGTAATACAAATTTTATCCCCATTTCGGGATACGGCGCCCAGTAAATGTAAATTCACTCACGTTATTTAACAAAGATTTTCTCTGACATGTGCAATGATGTGCATACTTATTGTTGACGAAAATAATTACGTTCTCCTGCTGGAATAAAAGAAATATTAGAGTAAGAATCCTTCCCCTGAGTAGTTAATACATAATTAGAGTATTTATTTGAAATTACATTTAACATGATTTGCGTATGATCAAGAGGTAATAACCAGACAAAACCGGAAATATGTCATTTTAAATCAAATTTTAATCGTATTGACTCTTTTACACAAAAAATTATAAATTGTTTTCAAAAGACTGTTCTTTTATCTAGTAAAGCTATGTTTTATATATTTTAAATTTTGAGAAAATATATTTATTTTCAGTACAATAAGGTTATACCGCTGGTCGTAGGCAGATTTGTTAAATTTTCAAACAAAATTTTGTATTATACAACACATTTCAAATCATATAATCATGCAGTTAATAAATCAATAAATTATCTGGGAAAGCTATGTTTCCGAATTTTAATTTTGGTTTAAATAAAATCATTTTAAAAAAGATCCGCACACGTATTTTGTGACGGAAATACTTCAGTTTGTTTATTTATTAACAGTCTTACAAACTAATAAGTACATAGGTAATTTCAATAGTTTTATCATCACGCCATTCACGCCAATTTTTAAATGTAGGTATAAATGAAAGTAAATTTTTATGGGAGATGGGAAGGCTGATAGAGATATTGAAAGAAGAGTGAATGCCGGTAACTCCATTAATGGAGGACTGAATGCCGTTGGCGCTAATAAAAAACTGTCAAAAGAAGCGAAGCTAGCAGTCCACAATGGAGTCCTGGTACCTACCCTGATGTATGGCAGTGAGGCATGGAACTGGCAGAGGAAGGATGAAAGTAAACTGATTGCTGTTGAAATGAGATCCCTGAGGCGTATGTGTGGTAAAACAATGTATGATCGTGTGAGAAATGTGGATATCCGCAAATAATGTAAGGCTGATGTAAGCATAATGAGTAAGATTAAGAAAGGGACCCTCAGATGGTTTGGGCATGTAGAGCGAATGAACGAAGAAAGTAGTGTAAGAAGAATATACGACGCAAATGTGAATGGTAGAAGAAGTCGGGGACGTCCTTGGAAGACATGGCACGATTAAGTGAATCAGATACTTGAGTCGGGCCATGTCAAAAGTCAGAATAATAGAAGAGAATGTATGAGACGATGTATGGATGTGACTGAGGCAAAGAGTGTGTGCCAAGACCGAGTTGTTTGGCGGTCCGTCCTCTCTGCCTACCCCTGCGGAGAAACGGCGTGATGGTTAGTTAGTTAGTTAAAATCGATATTGAGTTATTATTTTAAAAAGCTGGTATGGAGAATAATTAATCTTTCTTATTGAAACTGTCCTGAACGATCGTAAGAACATCTTTCGACGAAATATGAATTCTCGGCCGATGGCTGGTTAATAGCCCATACACCTAAATAAAATAAACCAAACCTATGTTTCAAGTAACATGACTTTCATTTCTGTAGCAATGACATCTCAAAACTCATGCTCCATTTAGCATTAATTTACACATTTACAGAGCTAGTAACAATCAAGAATATCCGCAACACGAAGGGCAAAAGATTACTCAGATCAAACAAAACTTCATAACTTTCCCAAGAATTGATAAAACATTATAGATTCTAAAAGACTATAAGTCGCAGGCTGGAAGCAAGAGCTTCACGAAGCTTTATAAGTAGCATTATTTGGTTTTAAGTACCTCCAAGTTTACATATTGAATTAAAGATGAGGTCTTCTTGGAAGGATATGAAATATTTTTGAGGCTTTTAGGCGAGGACTAGCGCACCGTGTGGGCTTGGTGAACTAGAACTTAATACCCGTGAGACGAGAGGGAAGTAATTCATCTTAGGGGATGCTTAGTTCGTATTTTGCAAGTACAAATTTACATATCGGAAGACTGGAGACGGGGTAAAGCCGCGCAGGTAATTCCCAGAGGGAACGCGGGGCGTATTCATTATTAGGTGCTTAATATTAATGGCGTTGTTGATGATATTGCGAAATAGTTATTGATTAACTGATCAACTGACATAATAATGTGATGATGTTTTTTAAAAACATTATTCATATCGCGTTTAGAACTTCATAGTTCGTTTGGAGACTTTTTAGTGGCTTGTCAATTTAGTATTTTGAATGGATTTTTCAAACCATTACTTCTTCAAACACAGCAAACTTATTTAATGGCACCATTCAACTCGGAATTTGCCAATAATTTATTGGAGACGAATCACAGTTTGACTTTAATAATGGAATTGAGTTACTAAATTATAATTTTAATGGTGTTCGTTCGGACAAATTAGAAATCTTAGAAATTGGAAAGAATTGAAATGTTATAAATAATCAAATAATATTTTGAAATGACCCATTCTTACTCTCACATTTCCATTGACATTGACACAGGTAAGTTTCAGAACTTTTAAGGTTATGATCATGTCATTTTTAATAATTTCTTTACAATAATATCTAAACTCGACTTTATTTTCGAAATATTTCAGGGAGAGGGGATTCTATTATACATTAATATATTAAGTGCAATCAGATCAAATTAAATGAATTTCCCAGGATAGAAAAAAATATCAAAATACGCTCCGAAAATTATTATAAACTCGTTTTTATTACTTATTATAGAAGTTATATGTATGAAAAAATGCACAGTGTTTCTTTAAATGCTATTTAAGATGTTCCTCCTGAGATTTTTGCTCTATTTTAAACTATTCGTGTTTTATTACACATTTTCACAACTATCGCTTAAATTTTATCGTTTTTAATATTAGTGCTCTCTCTCTAACATTCGTTGCCATCATCAGTGTGTCATTTAAAAGTAATACGATGCATTTTTTCGTAGTAATGATAGTTTTAGAACACTGATAAATTGTTTATTAGATGCGTTCACGAATGAATTTTTTCACTTTGATGGAATATAACAGTAGTGATGGGATGCTGACATTTTATTTAGTGTTCTTCAAAATTACAATCAGTTAAACATAAGAATAGAAAAGGGTCAAGACTGTCGAATTAGCCATACAAAACACAGCACCTGTTGCAATAAAATAACTAATTTTATTTCAAAAAGCCTTATTTTAAATAAGGCTTTTTGAGACTGATGACGTCAATCAGAAACCCACAGATTCGGTGCGACTTCATGAGATCCAAAAAATAAAATCTTTGAAAATCATTTTAATTATTAAACCTAAATATGGCAGTAAAAGTAAAGAAATTGGCATTTAAGTTGGAATATCATTTTTGATAAAAAAAAATTAAAAAGGGACTGGAGTTCATTGCTATGCCGACTCTTTATGATATGCCGTATTCATATTTCAATTTGGGAGGAGGGTATGGATACCGCCGCCCAGGGAACCAATATTGGGTAACCAACACCTCTGCCCTAGGTCACCCCAAGTGGTTGGCTACGTTTGGTGATTTAGCAGGGGTGCCCGGGTTCATGGGGTGAGTTATGTCCAGGTCTTGACGGCGGATGCTTCTGCCCACCAACTGCATGACAGGCCAAATTGAGATGGCTGAGGGAGTCCCTTTGGCTTCTCTCGGAACATCGCCTTGCACCGCAGTGGGAGGGATGGATTCATACGTCTGTCACTCCTGTACACACTGACCCCTAGATTCCTACCCACCCATAATGCCCTTTTCGTTCCCAGAACTACCTCTCCTTCCTTTCCCAAAAAGACCCACCACACAGCATCCCCAAATATGACGTAGGCCCTGCGGGAAATAATTTTTTCCAGGGCCTTCTGTATGGAGCTAATGTAAAAAAAACTACTTCCGCCAAATTGTACTGTGACTCTTTTTTTATCATACATTATACTTTATTTGGGACCACGACAATGCGATTTTTTGCACTAATTCCGTTAGAAAACGCCACGCAGCGCTGAAGTCCTGGAACAATGCTTTTATTACATTAAATATTGTATAGGAATTATTGGTGGCATAGGCGCGCAGCAAGGTGGCCAGACAGCGAGTGGATAGGGCTCGGGCGGGGTTTTATCGCCGTGGATATCGTCTGGCGTATTATTTCATGGGGGGACCCTTGGAGTAGTACAGCCTTATAACAGTACAGCCTTACACACACTTAACGAGGGAAACGTGAGCCCTGGGAGCAGACATTACACCCATGCGGCAGGGCTGAATCCTGAAAAAACTCAAGATATATTAACAATTTTAAAATATGTTATAAAAGTAAAACACAAACACTTTGTATTTAACCACGAATTTATTATTGCATATATCGACCGGTTTCACTTCGACCAAGCTTCTTCAGGATATAAATAATAACTAAATGCTAAGACAGAGTTATGGCTAATATATAAGAGTGACAGAGGGAGAAAGAACAAAATTAGAGGGAGACAAAGTATTTGAAATAGGTAAAGTGGATAATCAAGCAGTGGGAGGGAGACAACAATACAATAATCAATTACTGGGAGGGAAACATCAATACACATCATAATCACAAGTAAATGAACAAACAACAGTTAACTGTAATCTATGAGATATTAAAAAGTTTGTTGTATTTTACATTAAGTAAAGGACAATATTTCGATATATGATAATATTAATAATGAATCACGCTACAACACATAAATAATATCATGGGTTAGGATGGATTGCGGGAAATAAGTCAAAAATAGGACTATAGGGTGTATTTTTTTGATTTGATAAGTTAATATAGTATATTATATATTCCTATATAGTCCTATTTACTCCTACTATAGTCCTATTTTTAACTTATTTCCCGCAATCCATCCTAACCCATGATATTATTTATGTGTTGTAGCGTGATTCATTATTAATATTATCATATATCGAAATATTGTCCTTTACTTAATGTAAAATACAACAAACTTTTTAATATCTCATAGATTACAGTTAACTGTTGTTTGTTCATTTACTTGTGATTATGATGTGTATTGATGTTTCCCTCCCAGTAATTGATTATTGTATTGTTGTCTCCCTCCCACTGCTTGATTATCCACTTTACCTATTTCAAATACTTTGTCTCCCTCTAATTTTGTTCTTTCTCCCTCTGTCACTCTTATATATTAGCCATAACTCTGTCTTAGCATTTAGTTATTATTTATATCCTGAAGAAGCTTGGTCGAAGTGAAACCGGTCGATATATGCAATAATAAATTCGTGGTTAAATACAAAGTGTTTGTGTTTTATTTTTATAATATAATGTCTAACCACAAAGTAATTGCTTCCTATGAAAAAATTTAAAATATGTGTTTATAATTCCTATTCCATATATAGGTTTAAAAATATGGGAATTCATGTCATTATATATAGGTTTATAAATGAGTAAATTCTAATGCTGCAATTGTAAATGTTTTCCAAAAGTAACCAGGAAAGAATCTCATACTTGTGATCTCCCGAAAGAAACCATTCATTCATTCTGAATGCAATTATTAATTTTCTCCAAAATGACCTGGAAAAATCACATCTTTGCAATTCTTTCAAGGACATAAAGAAACCATCTCTTCGTTCAGAATGCAACTATTAATGTTTTCAAAAGCTGTTTTGACAGAAGCTCATTCCTGTGATCTCTTGAGCGAAACTATTCCTTTATTAAGAATATCATGAACTAAATATATAATTTGGCTGTCCCGAAACGGTATCATTTTGTAATGTATTGTAATTTATATATAAATACATAAATAAATACTAGTGAATCGATTGTGTGATCTAGCTTCACATAACCCATCACTATCTTGAGTTCATTTTTTTTATTTATTTTATGTATTCAATAATTTTATTATTAAATTAATAAAAACAGTTTATTTATAAACAAGTTCTGCTGGTAATTATTATTATGCGTGACAGCTGTTTCGCCTTCTGAGGGCATTATCAAACTGTCAGTTTTATAATGCCCCCAGAAGGCGAAACAGCTGTCATGCGTAATAATAATTACCAGCAGAACTTGTTTATAAATAAACTGTTTTTATTAATTTAATAATAAAATTATTGAATATATAAAATAAATAAAAATTAAAATGGAGTTCTACAAATTAAACTTGATAACAATAAATATCTTGAGTTCAATTATCACTAACAAATGGCGCTTGCAGTCATGCAAGGCATGCTTTACCAATGAACAAGTTATAAAAAAGTTTTTCATTATTATTTAATTTTTTTAATTTTTCGAAGAAAACTTATTCTGAAAGGTTTTCACTTTGTGATGGCATTATTATTTAATTTATTAAAATACAAATAATTTTGTATAAATTACATTGTTTTATATACACTCTACATGCTTCATGAACAATGTTCACATCTTCAATGTTCGTATACTTTTACTCCTGACGATGTGAACATTGTTCGTGAAACATGTAGAGTGTGTATTAAAAAAAGTGATATATACAAAGTTATTTGTCTCTTAATGAAATATTTTATTTACATTAACTCCAGAAGGCAATCAGTTTGTACTTGTACGGTTTTTTTTACCCCCACACAGGAAGCCACGAGGAAAATAATTTCAGCTTAATTGGGCTGCAGCAATATTGTCATAAGTATATTGAGTAGTGAGTGAATTACAAAAATTCAAAAACGTCAAATGTCAAATGCGCTGCTTGTTTTGCTTTTGTTCTTAAACATATAATGCTGCCCCTTTCTTACACACTAACGTCCTAACTAAAAAACCCTGTGAAATTTTTTTTATTTAATTGACAAACGGCCGCGGATGTGAAAACATTACTTATTTAAAAATTGTTCTTGGAAAAAAATACACACCATTTACACAGCCTGGGGGGCTAGTTTATCTCTGTTTTAGGGATGATGTCTGAACGAAATTTGGAATTTACCAAAGTATTTTGAATGTTCTATATATTTCTTATTTTTGAAGGTGCCGTAAAAACAAATACCATTTTTAAAAACAAGATAAAATTACCTTTTAGATTTGTGTATTTGAAATACACTTTAGTTTTAAAAAACTGCCATATTTTAAGATTGAAACACGGAAAAAAATGTAAAATAATTTTTACCAAAACATTTTTGATGAAAGTGTACAGAAATATTTAGCAAATTAAAATAAAAAAAATACAGACCTTTTATACAACGAATTTGAATGAAACTGTCACCTCAATTTTTCCTCGTGCATATAATAAAAAAATTATAAAGTTGTAAAGTTGTAAATTGTAAAGTTTTTTCTTCTTCTCCTTCTAAAGAAGGAGGTATCGCAACACGGCATAACACCCCAAAAACAAATAACATAAAAAAAGCTATTTATGATGTTTAATTAAATCAACTTATAGCATTTAAAAAATGAATGTCGTATTTACATTTTAATAGCGTTTTACACTCAATATTTCCGAGTTCCACCGTCTTTCAATCGGCTTTATCTAACAATAAAAATACCAACACACTTGTCGGTGCGTGTTTTTTTATATTTCTCTCTTAAGGATGAAGTATGCGAAAAAAGATTATTCCAATTTCGGCGAGATTGATATGTAAGCCGTGAGAAGTTCGCTGAAAGGCCGACACAGTGTTGCCAGGAATAAAAAGAGAAAAATCTGAGAAACTTCAAAATGTCAGGCCACCATTAAATAACATTCATACGAAATATTCATATTTTCCACAATGTGAATAAATAAGGATAAGGATTGCTGCTCTGAGTGGAAATACTGACTTTCTAATCAAAATAAATATTATATATATGTATTTTTTTTTTTTAAATAACTAATTATGCTTGAAAAGAAAACCATGAGTCAGCATTTGTGAATGACTCACAATTAGATTGTTTAACGACTTTCAGTCAAAGTGGGAAATAACAGTAATTGAGAAAATAATAACCATTAATTATTTCAGTCATTTTTAATCAGAAATTAGAAATGAGAAGGCGAAACAGCTGTCACGCGTAATAATAATTACCAGCAGAACTTGTTTATAAAAAAAACTGTTTTTATTAATTTAATAATAAAATTATTGAATATATAAAATAAATAAAAATGGAGTTCTACAAATTAAACTTGATAACAATAAATAAATATTTTATACATAATGTCATACAAAAAATTTCTCTCAAACCGTCAGGCTGTTCGCTTTTCGGAGATCTTATAGAAATCTTTGTATCTCCCTTACTATCATAGTGAGAAATATAAAATAAACGGCGTAAGAAAGAGAAAACACAACGCTTTGTATTCGAATCTAACAAAATAAGTAAAAGATAAATCCGTATGAAACCAAATTTTCGGATCGCAATTTGAAATTTTTTACTTGGAAATAAGTGAGGTCAAAATAATGTTTATATGTACATTTGTCTAATAAAATATGTAAATGTTTGATTTTTTTTTGTTATCAGTACTTAATTTTAGTTTGAAAAAAAGCGCCATGAGCCATTTTTTATGTTTGTATGCAATTTTTTTTTTTTTTTTTAATTATGTATTTATTTCAAATTATAAAATATGAAAGCGTTTTTCATCAGCTTTCAAAAACAGTGTTTGGTTTTCGGATGCGTTCAGAAATATTTAATTTATTTGGATTTTATTGCAAAGCGGAAACATATTTACCCTCCGACAAAAAAAGCCCTACGTCTGGGGGTTAAATTTAAAAAAATGATAAATTAATTCCATTGGTATGCTGCTGTGAAAAACAAACATTAACTAAAGCTGTTTGTGGAATTTGACTTCCATGATCAATGACGTGGAATAAAATAAGAAGAAGATGTATTAATATCTTTAAAAATAAGCTCCTAGCCCTAGACGTTCATATTCATCTATGAAAAGTTTGTAAACCTTGTAAACTTCAGGAATTCTGGTTAATTTTCGCTTTATTATATAACCGATTAGAAACAAAGTTGTAGAAACCATCAATTTCAATTTTTTTTTTTTTACAGATAATACCGCACAAGAATCTCAACTGCTCCCGTCTGGAGCCTGTGAGACTATGGCATCCCCAATTGGGGTATGTTGTGAGGCTGAAGGTAGTGGGGATGGGAAGGAGGTGGGGAGGAGGAAGGTTGGGAAGTACCTGGCTATTCAGATCTGGTCACCAAACACGGCTAAAGCCATTTTCAAGCAACGTTTCAATTCTGAATGGTGGTCTTACCAGGGCGATACTGATAGTATCTTCCACTCTGGAACGTGCTGCAAATATACTATATATTATTTTAAATGAATTAATTGTGAAATAAAACAAATTAATCAAATAAAATTTATTTGCGCACGCCGGGTTCGAACCCGCGACCTCCGGATTGTGAGTCAAGAGTCTTAGCCACTGGACTACGGAGGTCATGCCGCGGAATTCAATAACGCCCATCACCGTGACGAAGATGTTTACGATTGAAGGTTTCTTCACATTTGACGTCGTCAGGAAGTATTACTTCTGGAGTAGATTGTTCTTCAATAGGCCAAAATCTTTTGATTGACCGATCAAGCGAAACATGATAAGAAGTTAATGTAGTTATTTCATTCGAAATATTTCGTAAAAAACATTAAAGGTTAAAACTTAAATTATCTACATATTTGATTACATATTTGGATTACTCTTATAATGCAATTTGAATGAAATATGAACTCGAGAATACTGTACAAAGCTAGAATATTACATTAAAAATACTTTACCATTCTACTTGTAAAACGAAACTTTAATAAACAAACTGAAATTGGTATTTACGTATTTACAGATGTCGCGGTCTGTGAAAAGGTTCAGACTTGTGGGTAAACAGTGAATGAACTGTTAATGAAAAAAATAAAAGGCAGACAAATTTACTACTACTGTATTTGTAGGTACTGAATTTAGAAATTTTGAAAAGAAATATTAATAGATTGGGCTTTTGGGAGAGGTTGGTTTTTTGATTTTTTTAGAATTTTTATAAGTCTTAGTTTATGTGTTAATTATAAAGTGTACTAATTTCGGTTGTGTGTGATAATGTGATTGATGTGATATATTCCTGCCTTAAATTATTTACATTCAAAGAACTTTCAATTTCCAAAATGGTTTTTTTATAATATTAAGTTAAAAGAAATACGATATTTCTCTTTCTTAACTTAAGTACAGAGTAACTTAACTTAAGTACTGTATAGTAGTAATATTTTTAATTTTGTTCTAACAACAAGTTTAAATAGTTTTTTTAAAAGTCTTCTCCATTTTTAGGTTATGTGGAAGGAGATTATATATTATGTGTACGCCCTTGTTGATAATGCTTCTCTTGCCACTTTCAGTATTGATTGATAATGGGAACCAAGCGGTAGCGATTTGTTGAAATTTTTGACAGATCTAATACTGCGAATAAAATACCAATGATTTTTAATCTTAAATTTTAGGCACTAACAGTCTTAATTCAAAGATCGTCTCTCAATTTTTTTTCCTGATCCTGAGGCAAATATGATATAAATGCTCATAAATCTACTATCATAAAATCCTGTGATTTTTCGCGGGTCTGCAAATAATTTTAAAATACCATATATTTTTAACTGGTTTCAAATCAAGAAATTAGGTGTACCTATATAAAGATCTGCACAATCCTGTACAAGTGGAAAGAAACAGGAATTAGAAAGCAAGAAGCTCAGAATCCAACTTGTACCTGATCTACAAAGTATGGCATCTGACAATTCAAAACAAAAAGGCATATGTCTATATATCTAATATATTATACACAAAAAACACAAACACTCTATTTATTCAGAAATCCTCGAAAAGTCAGAGAAGAAGGGCGGAAGTAGGGCGGAGTGTAAGGCGGCTGTACACGACAATAACATTTGCCCGCCCTCCGCATTTACAGCTAAATAATTTTTCCCTGATTTATTCATATATATTCCTCAACGTCTGTCACTGTGAAGGGTATAGTGTGTGCCCGCTTAAGGTGAAAATACATAAAAAGTGGAAATAAGGATTTTCCTCCCTTGCTAGTTAAATTTGAACCGTTTTCACGACGCTTCAAAGGGTTGGAATGGAAGCATGAAAGCCTTCGGTAGCGTACGAGCCTATGCTTATTCGGGAATATATTATTTTCGGGAATATCACGGCTGGAAAAAGAATCGTAGAAAGTGATATATCATTTTGGGTTCCTGTTGATTCAAACCTTTCTTAATAAAATCGCAAATATACGGATGGAGCATGCATTCCCTTAACACCCTTTTATCTGGCCGTTTGTTCCTCGATGTCAAATGTAATAAATAAAGAATTTTACAAAGAAATATCAAGAATCTATCGATAAATAAATAAATTTTTCTCTGATGACATGAAAACTAAATTGGGTATTGAAGAATTTTTATGTGATATAAGTATGATTTCGGTAACAATTTGAATTTTTTTAAGATGTATAACAGATTGCGTCCATTTACTATGGCGACCCGACAGTTAGTCTTTCGAAATTATAGTTATTATTAAAAAATTTTTTTTTTTTGGATACATTTTTAGATTTTCACGGCCAAAAGTATTTTTGTTATTTGTTTTAAGGTGTTATGCCGTGTTGCGCTACCTCCTTTTTTAACCAACGTTTCGGACAGCGTTGCAGTGTCCATCATCAGGGCAGATCTGTCAGAACTGTAGGATCTGTCTCAAGAAGGAGGTAATGCAACACGGTATAACACCCCAAAAACAAATAACAAAAAATTATAATTTTTTGTGCATTATTTACTAATTTCAAACTCAAAATCGATTTCAAAATATCTTTAATAATAAGTTGGTATAGAAATCCAATGAATTTATTCAAACTGTCGAATTTTAGTAGGTATGCGTACGCCGGTGTACACAATAAACAGACAAGTTAATTTATCCTTGATGTATTTGAACGAAAATAAGTTTTTTACATTTATTATTCGGCGGTACATCCGACAGCATATCCCTTAGGGGCCATTTAGTTATATTTTGCGAAAGTAGGTGTACCGTGTTTTCCCTAAACCGACTGCATGAGTTGACTGTCGGGGATCGACAGTCTTGAAGTCATTTATTGTACACAAAGTTACTTCAAGTGGAAAGTTTTAAGCGTAATACATAAAAAGTACAATGTGAATCAATACGACCTCCGTAGTCGAGGAGTAAGAAGTAACTTGACTAACAGTCGCGGGTTCAAATCCCGGCGTGCAAAATAAATTTCAATTGATTGATTTGTGTTATTTCACAATTTTTTAATTAAAAATAATATGAGGAATATTTTGACCTATAAGCGCACATGCGTGAAAAGTGACTGAATAGTCAGAATTCTTGACAAATCAGTTCCACTTTTGAAAACGTCTATTAAAATAGTTTTCCGTTGAAATATTATATTGTAGTTAGGTACCTACTTTACCGCTTGTCTGAACTCTTTAAATGAGTAATTCTAATTTTCAAAATTACAAAGTTCAAAACAAATTTTAGAGCGTTGAGCCAGATTTCACGCAGGACCGGTATTTTTAATTCACATTTAAGTAGATTTTAATGACGTAGTAGAATTAAGGGTTCACATTCATCAATGTACAGATATTTGTAATTTAAATAGCTTTACTTTCAGAGGAGGGAATGGGTACGGCCGCACCGGGAACCCTTTAATGGATAACAAACATCTCTGCCACATTGTGATTTAGCAGTGGTCCCCGGGTTCATGGGGTGAGGTTTGTCTAGGTTTTAACGGCAGATGACCAGGACACCTTTTTGCTTCCCAAAACTTACATCTCCTTCCTTTCCTCAAAAAAAACCCTCCACACAGCGTACCCAAAGATGATATAGGCCTTGAGGGAAATTATTTTTCGAGGGCCTCCTGTGTAGTGCTCATGTAAAAAAAGGCGCGAAAGAAGATTTAAAATTTATGATTTAGACAAATATTTTTAATATTTAAAGCTAAATAATAATAATAATAATAACATAGTATTTATATAGCGCAGTTTTGTGATATTTCACTTCAAATGCGCTTAATTATAATAAGCTTAAGATTAATTATATAGTGTTCCTTGCGAGTCCTTACAAAATTGATTAAATAATGTGAAACAAAGAATATACAGTATATACAAAGCAATTCCTAAAGAACAATATTAACAACAATAGTGAGTGCACATGACAATAGATATTGATCCCATTAAAACCATAACGTTGCCATTCAACAGGTATCATTAAAAACTAAAATATACTACAGAACAGGAAACAGTTTACGTTTAGAAATAATAAAAATTCGGAGTGCACATAAAACTATAGTAAGGAGGGAATCGAAACCAAACAATTACTGGAAAATTGAGGAACATGGTTTATAATAGTTTTTTGAAAAGGAGTTAAAAATTCATGAAAGGTATGATTTTTTAAATAAGTTTGTTTTTAAAGCCCTTTTAAATTATGTAGCTTAAATCTTAAATGCCAAAGCAGATCAAGCTGAAATTCCCCGACAACATAATAGGGTCAAAAGAAACCTAATAAATGCCATATTTCGGGTGCATTTTATGTCCGAGAATATTATAAGGAACGAACCATCGAGTCATGAAGCGTAGACAAAAACTATTCGGTTTATACGATATTTGCTGAAAGGGCCATTGGAAATGGACTGTCACATCACCTGCCATTTTACCGAAGAAAAAGAAGAATATGGGCATTATACGATCTGAAATTATACGGAATCCATTATTTTATTATTCGAATACAACTTCGAATGTAAATTCAAATATTGTATTTGTTTTTAAACAAGATCAAAGACGCTTTAAAAATAATAATAATAATAATAATAAAAGTTTATTCCAGAGTGTATGCAGGGGTAGTGCAATGCAATACATTCCATATTTTGAAACAAAAAATGGGTTAATGTTAAAAATAAAAATAAAGTAAATAACAACATATAAATAAATTTAAAAAAAAAACGAATAAGCATGAAAAACATGAGAAAAATAATAATAAACAGTAAAATTAATTCGTGCAGCTGTTTACGGAGGGTATTTCATCGTCTCCCGTCTCCAGAGGGCCATCAGGGGGGACTCCAACCAGGTAGTCATGGCGGTGATGATTGCATTCTTCGATTGGCGTAGTCTGCGCCATAAACTTCCCATGCGGTGGCGGAGAAGTGCTCGGAAAGTGTGCACTCGTCCCTCCAGGAACATTTCCGTAGCACTGCAGTATCTCGGTAGGCGGAAAAGTTGACGGTATGCGTTGTTGTAAGCAACCTTTAACTTGTTCCATTGGGATGCAGTGTAGTCAACCCACAGTTCTGATGTGTACAGCGAGGTACAGAAAGCGTTGAACAATATTCTTTTTACTTTTGGGCTGCATAGGTAAAAACGTCTTGACAGCATACCCGCTCTAACAGATATCGCTCTTCTCTGCCTTTCCATATCCTCGATATCCTTAAGGTCGTCTGTGATGTTGTGTCCCAGGTACTTTGTGTGATAAACATTCATTTTCCTGTCATCTAACCATACTGAGGGTGTTTGGATGGTTTCGTTTTTGTTTTTAAAGACCATAACTACTGACTTGGTAGTATTATATAACTTTATAAACCCGAACGATATAATATAATTCTTTCCTTATAGGGTATATAAAACATAAGGTACAAACAAACATACATAATTGGCATTTGTTCTGATATTTTAACTGTTTAATGAATATTTCAAATTTTAATAGATATTTAGTGTGCAGCTGAAGAAAATATGATTTTTTGAATTTAAGATAGAAAATGTAATGCAAATATGATGAAGCCGGAGTCAAACAAAAGAAATCTGACGTGGATTGAACGTATTAGGTATTTTTAATATTCTCACGTTTACGGAACGGCGACAGTACAAAAAGGTAATAAACATACGTTTCTTATCACAATAATGCTGCATCTCTTTCTTACATATTAAATACTAGTAAGAAACACACAATGCAGGTATGTCTGATTCCTCTAAAGGAAAAAAGTAGTACGTTGGAGGAAACAGACATACGTACATTAGGTATTTAATTGTTTGTCTCACCATAACTTAATGTGTAAGAAAGAGTTGCAGAATTATTTTGACAATTAATGATTATTGCCTTTTTTGTACCGTCGCCGTTCCGTAAACGTGAGCATATTAAAAGCGCCTAATGTCAAACGAAGTGGATTGATCGATAATATAAAGTCGCAAAATTTTGACAACGCGCTTGAAATTGACAACATGTTCTATGTCAGTGAAACTACTTCAAATTTACAACGCTTTTTCCATCATGAGCCATGGAGCTTAACTAACTAACTAATCATCACGCCGTTTCCCCACAGGGGTAGGCAGAGAATATGGACTGCCAAAAGCACAAATCGCTATTGCCACACACTATGAATGATCTCAAAAATTACATTTTATTATTTGATATGGTTGAGTTAACGAATTTCATTCAATTGATTGTGTCATGACTTCCTCGGGTGTCCCCCTCTTCTTCTATCTTTAACATTTGCGTCATATTATTCACCTTACACCCTGTATTCGTTTATTCGTTATACCTTACTTTATTACGCGTACATCATCAGCCTTGCATTCTTTACTAATTTTAACATTTCTCATACGATTACACATGTCTTTATCACATATACGCCTCAAAAAAATTGCCAAGTACAGTCCTAGTTTTGTCATAAAACTAACACAGCTTTTCTGAGATGTAATTAGAAACACTAGATCTCATGGTCAAAAACATATCCAACAAGTAACTACTAACACAACATTTGGGCAAAAAAGATTCTTGTATTATGGTATTAAACTTTACAATAAAATACCACTCTCACTTAAAAACCTCAACAGTTTAAAATTTAAATCGCAAATAAAAAAGCTGGATACTAAATATAGGGAGAACAGAAATAGAAAATATACTGATATCAAATACAGACTAAAACCGAATCTACTGAACTAAATTATTAAAAAAACACTATTTTATTTAATTTTTAATTATTTAAAAAAATACTACATGACACCTATATGTTAATAATTAATTCATATTAATTTCTTATGATTAAATTATAATATGTAAATGAAATCCTCATCACGGGAAATCCCAGTGAGGATTTCATTATCTCTAGATGTTTGTAAAGAAAGGAAGATAATAAATCGTTATTATTATTATTATTAATGCAATGATTTTTCTTCGAGCTACTAAAACACCTTCCTCGTAACAGGTGAAAACACCAACATTTAACCAAACTAACTTTGTTTCAAAGTGGCTCAACATCACCCTAAACCAGTGGCAGTAACCGGACCACTTGAAAGCAATCTGTATGCAGGCGGGCAGGCAGCCTTTTGCGGGGTCCCTGGGCCGAATGCCTGCAATTTGGCAAGAAAACAATATGGGACCCGCGCAGTTATGATGATGTTATTGCCACCACAGTTCGGCAGACTGCGGACTCGTGTAAAGACGGGCTTACTTCATTCCCTATTCTATTTTCTGCGATCCCATTCTTCGCCAGTGTGATATTGGCTTCGAGTTCAAATGTTTTTAAATTAAGATTTTAAGTATAAAACGGAATTCAAATTCTTAAAACACTAAATTTCGTTATTCCGAGCTGCAATTTAAGACATAGGTAAGTATCAAAATTATTTTTAATTAATATTCAATTATTTAAATTTAATACGATATTGACGTAAAGTTTTGAAAAACTTAATAAACTGCCAAAATATAAAACATAACGCTGCATTGTCTGTTTCCTATTTTACATACCAAAAAGCAAAGAACATGCCTCACAAATTTGGAATCCAAGATGTATAACATATGTTCATAGAATAGAACGTGTTCAGGAAAAAATTCTCTCCTATGTAAATTTTCGGTCGTTTTATGCATTCCAATCAAATGAAGATATACGTCAATTCTTTAAAATCCCGAAATTAAATTGTAGAAGAATTATTTCGAATCAATTGTTATTGTACAAAATCCTAAATAATACGTTATCTTCCCCGTACTTTTACAAAAAATAGATATTAGAGTTCCTGGTCGTAATAGCAGAAACGTATCCATTTTTTATAACAGCCGCTCCAACACCAACTACTTACAAAATGAATTCATACATCGAGCCTGCCATTATCATAACACACACCTCATATATAACTTCAACTTCAATATAACTTTCACCAAATTCAAAGCAACACTATTAGATAAATGTAATGCATTACAACACACCCCAACATCCATATTTATATTTATTATATTATTAATCAAATTTCTTTTCCTAATTTGCAATACATTTAAATATTCCCTAATTACATACATATCATCCTTATACTCCTACAAGATCATAAGCCTTTATTGTGTTTTTCTATATTCTTATCAAGCATATTTAAGTATTTAGCTTCTCCTAACTATTTCTTTCTTAGTTTTTTCTTTAGGTTTTAATTTAACTTCTCTTAATTATATTTTTTCGTGGTTTTTCTTGTCTAGCAACTAAAAAAAAAAATTGTCAGCGAAAACATGTTTTAGGCTTACTGTTTTACTTTAGCACTCTTTCTTTTTTATGTATCTTCGTAAAGCTGTTTGTTTTCCAAATAAAGATATTATATTATATTAAAAGGAGTTTAGGTAAGTATGTGTAAATAAATAGGTACTAAATGGGTACGATACGATCCTTTATAAGACGTTATTACAATAATAAAAACACTTTTTTGACAAAAAGCCAAAAGTTATAAATTTGCATACCTACTGATGCATATTTTATATCTTCCAATGATCACGATTACATCTATATTTCAATAAATCGAACAAAGGCCGACAGATAACTCATTTGCATACTTCTCAATAAAGGCAATCCAATTCGAATAATTTCCAAAACCACCTTGACAAAAATTTAAAAGATAAAAAAAATAAAACGAATTAAAACTTCTGAAGAAGTGCGGTATTACAAAAGATAAGACAGAGAACTGGAAACGTTTTGAAATTCCTTAGCTCTGTTATTCGGAACTTTCGCGCGATAAAAAAGAGAAAAAAAAAGCTAAATGACTTTTATGTTAATTAAGCGAAAATTCGGCGAAAAAAATAAAGCAATTAAAATCAGGGTCGGGCAACATTCAGTTTCGAATGAGTAATTAAATGAAGACAATCTTTTCTTTTTTCTTTTTATTTCACGAGAACAAACAAGGGGTTAAAGTTTTGTCATTTGTTTAGAGAATATACCTCGAGGGCAGGAAACGAGACGAAAAGAAGAAAAGAAAAGGACTAAAAAGATTATTAAAAGGGTAAGGCGTAAGAAAAAAACAGCCTGTTATTTTTCGTCGGGAAAATTTCAACAGTGTTAACTAATCGCGATAATGAAACACTTCTAGTACGAATCGTCTTAACATTTTTTAGTGATAAGATTGATAAGTGTAAATAATGTACCTACTATATGGTTAAAATAAGGCTCTAATAACAAACCTCTATATTCATAATCAATGTTAGCATAGAACTTTTTATACATAGGTTTTATATATACATAATTTCAATAGCATATTTTACTAAATGATTACTGTGTAGGAACTGTGTTTTTCAACACGGTCAACATTCATTCATTGGGAGTAGTTGCGCACGCGACTACAGCCGTCATCCGCGCATTGAAGAAATTTAGGAATTATTCCATGCTGATCGCTGACTACGAATAGTTCAATTATGAAATATTAACTAATAGTTCAACTATGAAATATTAACTAATAGTTCAACTATGAAAGATTAACTAGTAGTTCAACTATGAAATATTAACTAATAGTTCAACTATGAAATATTAACTAATAGTTCAACTATGAACTATTTGTAGCCAGCGACCATTATTCAGCCTTACATTATTCTTAACCGTCTGTTTTAAATATCGCATGTGTAACATATAATCGAAAAAACTTATTCGTTTTTGAACATAACCAATATTTTATTTCATTACAACTTAAATGCAGAATTTGTCCTCATGGCCATCACTTAGTCCTCGTGCTTTAACTGTTTCACAAAATTATAATGTATATCACACGTTTGAAAAAGACAGTATAGGCGTTTATTAAAATAAACATTATTCTTTCTTTTGTATTCTTTCAATTATATGAATTACTTGATCCCTTAATAATAAAATTTGAATGACATTTGAAAACATCTAATATTTGTATATTCGTAAAATGCTCTACCTTTTTAATGATTACAGATTAGACAAAACAAGTTTTGGCTTACATATTGCATCCACCGGTTTGTCGATAACTAATACAAAACTATATGTTCAATTCATTTTACCAATTAACATTATGCTGCGTTAGAATGTATTATTATTTATTTATATTCTGTACAGGCAGATAGTATATAAGATTATACTTCCTGAGAAGACAGTTGAGATCTTTGGTAAATAAATCCTACAGTTTTTTCGAAACAATTCGGACTACTTTCATCAAAAATACAAATGATCACATGAAAAAATTTCCAACTTTTTATCTTTTTCTCTTATGCAATAAAATAATAACTAGTAATTTTGTGAATAGTCGTAATTCTGTGAAAAAAGTCTTTCTAATTTTCTCTTATTTAATAAATCAAAACTAAAATTTCCTCTGAAATCAAAAGATTAATTTGTAATAAGGTACGTAATTTTCTTCCTACATAATTAATTATAAGCAAACCATAAATATTTAATGAATATTATTTTAAATTTCACAAAAGAAATTATACATTTTGTCGTAGAAATGTCACCATTTTGATGACAGATTTTTATTCAAACTTTCTTTAGGTCGTTAGGTACCATAATATTGATTTGACATCTGGTAGTAGGTGCCACGATCATGCCAACTCTGGTGGTATAAAAAGGAAATATTCAACATCCCTACCATCTTTAATCGGAACCGGAACGTAAAACACAAATTCACAGACAGATGAAATTCCAACATTAAACTTTTTTATTTCAATCGATAACAATACTTGATACAAACAAAATGAACAATGTATGGAGATCGAAATTTGATAAATAAATCTTAGATTTTACATGTTTGTAAATCCTAGCAATTACCTACCTAAATGGTATGATAAAAGTCCGAAATTTAAAAGATCCTTGAAAATAATGCTTTTTTTTTTTGGTTAGGTTAGGTTAGTAGCTTTCATTTGGGACTTTTCACACAACTAAATCGATAAATTCTAAGATATTCCAATAAAGCCAGCTTTACGGTAGATACTTTTGAACACTTATTTCGGTACATTGAATAAAATTACCATTTTTACATTTATAATGGAACCAATTTACCTCTATAAAGTCACCAAATATCCTTCACTTTACTCTACCTTCGTAAATTCAGTTAATCAGTAAAAAGTAGGTTTATGTTCAGCTTATCTGAACCGCCCATCTAATATTTAGAAATTGTTAATGGCTCCAACCCTTAAACTAAGCTGCTACTATAACCTTCATTAAACTAAATAACTGTGTCTTTCAGGTGAGCCGAAGGACAACCTCCACCCCCTCTTCCAAGGGGGAGGGCGATTCAAAGGGGGTGAAAAACGGGATATAGCAGGGTGTGCAGAAAGTCTATATTATATTGCAGAAATTATTTTCAAATATTATTCGAATGCTGTTCTGGACAGGAACCAACATGTGAAGTTGTTAGCCGGCTTCCGACAGGAGAAGGAACCACAAAATCCAGATCGTCAAAGAAGAAGGTAAGGCAATGGACTTATCAATTTTTTTATAGGGCCTAAACGTTTATTTCATTAGATTTTAGTGAATTTTTAATAAAGGTATACAACGGAAAGGGGGTTAACATAAAAAAAATTACGAAAAAATAACAAATAATTAATATACACCTTCAAATAAGGGGTCGTCCATTAATCACTTAGCAACTTTTTGACCCCCTCCCCCCCCCCTGGTGATATGTGGTGAGGTTTTAGGCTAACTCCCCCCCCCAAAATCATGTGTATTTTTTTAGTACAAAGTATAGGAAGTTCACCTTTAGAAATCGTGCGTTCAAAGAAAAATAAATACCACTCTCATTTTACCCCCCTCCCCCCTTTCGAGCCTCACTTGATTAATGGACGACCCCTAACTGTGTAAAACAATACGTAAGAATAAAATATTTATGCAAAATAACAACAAGAACAAAAGAGAATATACAGTTTCAGTCAAGTGAAGTAAAAAGAAAAAATAAAATTCGAAAAAATTTGTAAAGTTCCTAAATATGTCCGAAATGTTTCCGCTAAGGTGGTTGTTATAACGCAGTCGACATACGCAAAAGAGGTCAGAAGAAAGTTAGGTTTGTTATTTGCAAAGGAATATTTAAAGTTTCGGGGTTTCTTATTAGACGGCGAATGCTTTTGGCAAAGGGGGAAGGTTTTTTATAATATTATAGTAGTGAAAAGAAATTTGAAGTTACTTTTCAAAGGAAATGTAAGTGCATTGAATCTAAATGTGAGCAAAATTTCAATATGTACTTACATAAAGAAGCAACAGCAAAACTCCAGAACGCCTTATGTAGGTACTCTGGCGTTTCGAAATATTGTACAAATGTTGAAATTTGAACTGTGGGGAATTTATAGGCCAGTGCAACTATTTTAAGAGCGCTGTTTTGCTAAGAAAATTGATTTCGAAAATAGTTTCTCGAGAACGTTTCTAAAACAAGCTTTTGATAATATTTATTTGATTTGGAGCACTGCTGAAAACCGGCTGCATTCCAGGAGAAATCCTGAATTATAGCTGAGCAGTGACTTTTTTTATCAATAGACTCAATGATAAAAGAACAAAATGTATAATACTGTAAAAAATCTATTTATAAATAAACGTTTTTTTAATTATTATTTCAGTATTATCGATTATTTGAAATGAAATCAAACTTTTGATTTTTACCTATTATAAATAATATTATAAAAAAGGTGAAAGAGACTTTCTGGTCACCTGTGAACCTAAGTGTAGAAAGTGAGGCGAAATCGGGCCGCTCTGTTAGGTCAAAGGACATTTTGTATTGAAATACAAGAGTGAATCTGAAAGCCCATGGAAAATCTGATATTTACCAACCCATCGAAAAGTGAAATAAAACCTTTTACACTAAATCGGTTCTCGATAGTGATTTCAGAATTGTGAAGATAAAAGACTAAAAGTATATTTCACCGACATTGTGGTAGTTTTTTACACTTTATAAAAATAATGAGATTTCTGTCGGTTGATAGCTTTGTTGGGGGTTTTAGGCACATTGCTGATTTTTTATGTTTCGTAGGCGTTCAATTGAAGGTCTAAACATTGGAGGGAGAAATGTGGTAAGAATTTTAGAATTAAATAGTGAAAAGATTCTATTCTTAAAAAACTCTTGTATTATTAGAACGTCATATAAGAAAAGCTTTTTTTTTAATAAATGAAGGTAGTTTATTGCGAGGCGCTCACATTTAAAACAAAAAAAAATTTAATTGGAGCGCTTTTTGCCACAATATGGCACTATTTAAAATACCTCGAATTGCTTTGCTGCCAATTTTGGCAAATTTTCCCTTATTTGTAAGTAATTAAGCAGAAGTTTACGATTTTATAATGTTTTTTTTTTATTTTTTATTCTACGAGTATTTTATAATCGACAAAAGATATATGAATTCATTAGCCAGAGTGGAAGATACTCTCAGTATCGCCCTGGTGTAAGACCATCATTCAGAATTGAAACGTTGCTTGAAATGGCTTTAGCCGTGTTTGGTGACCAGATCTGAATAGCCAGGTACTTCCCGACCTTTCTTTTCCTTATCTCCTTCCCCTCCTCACTACCTTCAGCTTCACAACATACCCCTATTGGGGATGCCATAGTCCCTGGCTCCATACGGGAGCAGTTGGGACTCTTGTGCGGTATTCATGTAAAAAAATGTATTTAACTGTAATCTGTTTGTTTGTCTCCATATAAAAATTTGGAGGCATTTTTTTTAATGTGGTCAGAAAATATTCAAAATGATCACCAAAAAATCTTGAAGGTTTGATTGTATCGTAATGGAGAACTTAGCCAGCTGAAGAATATAACTAACGATGCGTGACGCTTGGATGGAACCCAGACGCGATGCCAACTCAGCCACTAACCGGAAAATGCAAAATTATTTATATTTAAATTTACAGTTATATACATACAATGTCACGGACGGTGAAACGTTTCAGGCAGTTTTTAGCCACACAAATTAGGCTTTGCATCCGTAATAATTTATTTTTTTCTCACACGGTCCCTCTTGGAGGCTGAGAGACTCTGGTTGCCCAGGCGGTCGATACACCACTGGTGATGAACTGTATTTATATGGCAAATAGCCCTAAGAACCAGAAATAATCACCAAAGCGTGATCTGGAGATCCTGAGAGGAGCATTACAAAATTCTAGAACAACGAGATTTATCTCGCCATAAATTGCTACATAGATAATCGCACACTGAAATTATGGAGTGCGAAAATTGTATCAAAAGCGTATAGTTTGGATCATGCTGTTTGGGTGTTCTGAATAAATTATCTTTAATTTATTATAATAACTTATTTTAAACAGTCAACAATGGTTTTAAAACAAGCGTGTGGGAAAAAATATATCTTGGGAAGACGTTCTGGCTGTAAAACAAATCTAAAAAGCGTGAGAGGATGCAAAGCCATAAAAATATGCCTTGGCATGCAATTCTGGTTTCATCCATATACAAA
Source organism: Limnephilus lunatus (assembly GCA_917563855.2). NCBI lineage: Eukaryota > Metazoa > Arthropoda > Insecta > Trichoptera > Limnephilidae > Limnephilus > Limnephilus lunatus. The sequence continues at coordinate 8,270,575 of OU830602.1, read as the reverse complement.
CGCTTTTTAAAAGTTTTTTTGTTGAATTTGATGCAAAAAAAAAATTTAAAAAACATGATGAAGTTCCAATTTTACATAACATTGTACTCTACTGTCATTTCGGCTCTTGACAGGACCCGACACAACTAAATATACCTATTGCTAAATCGTGTGGAGCGTCCCCGAAAACATTTGTCATCCACTTGTTCATAATAACATCTGCTTGCAACAGGAAAAAAGGGATGGATCAAAATATAAGATGGTTATCATTTCGTTTTTACTAAATTTCTGTAGTCCATCGCCTATTCCTATGGGGAAATGGCGTGATGGTTAGTTAGTTAGTTATCTTCTCAATACGACCATACATTGTTCAGTTACACGTAACTGGTTCCATGCCAACCCAGAATAAAGTTAACTCATCACCTCTTTAAAAAGTCATTAAAAGCTATGAAAAGAATAATAACCCTATATCCATAACCCTAACTTAACGTAACGTATTTAACCAATTTAAAAAAAAAGATCATTACTTCTAATGACTTTTCTGAGGTGGTTCTGAGTTGGTTTCATTCTGACTTGTCGGGTCACCCACGTAACTATACCCCTCAGGAATCTAATAATATAACATCTTTAACATTTTCGAAGCTGTAAGATTTCAAAAGTATTGATTTTGCAAAAAAATCTTAAAATGTTGAACTGTGTTTAACAAACATACTATTAAGGGTTTACTTCACATTCCCTCCCTCTAGACGGAGATTAAACGGTTTCAAAGTAGAATTTAGTTTGGTTTTATTAAATTGAGGAACATTTTTCTAAGTTTCTTATAATAGAACATGTTTTTACAACATACCAACTTGCAGAAATGTTCGCTCAAAGATGCGAGGACGTCCCTTTAAGATGCTTACCTGAAACAAAAGAATAACGGTATTAGTTATTTATGTACGTAACTAAAATGTTCAAAGGCAGTATTCACTTTTTTGTTAAGTTCAAAGATTAAAAACATTATGCTTGCGACGTATGGCACCATCGCAAATACTCACTACCTCGAAACGCGAACGAGTCATTTTATGACACTCAAGTTTAGATCTCTCCACCGATGGACGTGTGCGCGTCATCGTGATAATTTAACTATAACTACTGTGTTTTTCTGAATCTTTATGATGGAATCGAGGAAATCAGGTGATTATCAATAACTATTTAATTTGCGTTTTAGTGTAATAAAAATATTGAAGTAACGTATTTTTTCTTTAAGTTTTGAATTCATCGAGACTTTTAAAAATGTATTCGAATGTATCCTGTAAAATTCAACCTTTTCAGTGTTTAATGGATACAAATGTGTCAAATTAACTTTTGTTTTGTGATGTATTCAGGGTTTAATTTAAAAACTTTAAATTTATTCAGCACAAAGGCGATTTTTGTCTGCAGCAATTTTTTTATTCCAATTTCATAACGCCAGAGCTTACCATTACACGTAGAAACACTCTTCTGCTAAAATGCAATGTTCTGTAAATTTTTTGAGTCGATTACTTTCCGAGACTTACTTGCAAACCCAAACCTATGGAACCTAAATTGTTATATGTATAGATTGCAAAAACAAATGAATCTGGTTGAATTGCGCAATATATATTTTTTAACAATTTTCTCATAAAATGATAATTTATATTGTCCCAAAAACAAACTAAAATAATAAAGTCAAACTAGATACTCAAAATTACTAACTGTGGGCCGGGTTTAGAAACAGCGAACTCCGGATTCTAGTCAACAGCATTACCCCTCAACCACGGAGGCCCTCGTATAAATTCTACAAAAATATGTAAAAAAGTATTTAATTTAGTCGAAGTAATGAAAAAGCATTTCTCTTTGATTAATGAAATATGTCCATAATGCATTTAAATTTGATATGAAAAAATATCCTAAATGAGAAATATTAAGTGTCAAATGTAGCAAATATTATATATGCACGCTTACAGACAAAACTAATTAATTTCATGAAAAAATCTAACTGATTTCATAACGTTATCATTTAAATGCTAAAGCGAGCTCAAGCAAGCCTTTTATCGTCGTTTTTCGGTATTTTTAATATTTAAGGCAACGTATTCAAATGTTTAATAGAATATTTAGTAACGTTTATCTACCAAAAGCCGAGGAATGGATGTGAAAAAACCAGACCAAATGGGTATCCTTTAAAAACCAGATCGCTATCGGCCACTCTTTGATGTTCAGCTCTTTCATGGCCTGAGTTAGGTGGAATACAGATAAGGTACAATTTAATTTAATAAAATAATTCAATTGCATCTACCAGGCCAAAACTAGTTGACGCCTATTTGATTTATGTAATGTTACGTTTTGCAATGTAAGTTTACAAAAATAGTTGATGATTATTTGATTAATGTAATGTTACGTTTTGAAATACATGTACAAAAATAGTTGATGATTATTTGATTTATGTAATGTTACGTTTTGTCATGTATGTTTACAAAAATAGTTGATGCTTATTTTATATATTGTACGTTTTGCAATGTATGTACAAAAATAGTTGAGGCTTATTTTATTTACGTAATGTTACGTTTTGCAATGTACATACAAAAATAGTTGATGCTTATTTGATTTATGTAATGTTACGTTTTGCAATGTGTGTACAAAAATAGTTGAGGCTTATTTTATTTACGTAATGTTACGTTTTGCAATGTGTGTACAAAAATAGAACAATTTTTTAATAATTTTATTTCCCTACTAATTACATTAGTTGACCATCAAACCGACGATAAATTTACGATATTTCAACGTTTTTAGATGAGTGTCAATTCTCGGCAAGTTTTAGGTTTTGATCACAGTGTGATATGCTATCAATAGCAACTGCACGACCGTAATGCTTCACAGCGGATAATAATTTGATCCAAAGTTGAAATACGCCGAGAATGGAGATTTGGTGGAAAACTTTCAAATGTCAACATTTTAAAGTTTTAGAATAGTAATGTTAAAGAAAATAATACTATATGAAAAGAAAATAATATTATATATTATATTATTTTATATTTTATCTTATTATTTTATTTTATCTTATCTTATTTAAGAAAGTTTTTAAGTAATTTCACTTGTTTCTAATGCGCCATTGAGAAGGTGTTACACAGAAAAGTATAGAGAGAAGCAGTAACCACAGTTCACAAAATTTATTATTTATCAATTCTCTATTTATTGTCATGAGATGTAGACAATCAATTATAGATACATTCTTATAAAAAGTATATGTACTAACTGTACATCTTATTTATATTAACAATTGAAAATAGAAGAAAATTTTCCTGCGATTTATTCTAAATGACAGAAATATACTGTTTAAGATACTGGTACTGTATAAGATGTGGTAAGACAGAAAATGGACTAATCAACTAAATTCAAAACACTTTCAAATAGGTCTTTATTCTTTATTCCACTGCACCAGCATACTAAAAAACATTCATACAAAAAATGTATGGTTATTGCTTCTGTTTATTGTTTTTAATTAGGTAAATATTTATATTCGTAATTCGTTTATACGGTAAGAATCTGTTTTAGGCCGTTTGGAATATTTTATGTGGCACTTTTACCTTCGGGAAAAAATTGAAATAGGTATTGTTACAGTTAAACTGATGAAATTAAACCGAATTTCAGATAATACCTTTTTACATCAATTATGAAAATGTAGAAAGGAAATATGTGATTTTGATGTCATATATGAACACTACTAAAACTTTTTTTATGTATTGTAGTGAATTAATGTAAACAATGTGTTATGGTGAATTAAATATTCTTCTTGTGCCCTATCCCTTAGAAGGTTTGCTATATCACCAACATAGGTCACCCCAAGTGGTTCGATACCTTTGGTGACTTACTAGGGGTGCAAGGGTTCATGGGGTGATGCTACTGCACACCTACTGCGTGGCGGGCAGATCAACAAAGTCTAGTTTATCAACACCTTTTGACCTCTTCAGCAGGACTCTCTGCCCTTGTACCGCAATGGGAGGGATTCATACGTCCGTTACTCCTAAAGCCAAAGACCCCCGGATTCCTACCCAACTTTATTACCTTTTTCCGTTCCAGAACTTCCTTTCCTCAATTTCCTAAAAAATAACTTACACATGGCATTCTTAAAAAAGGCATAGGACCTGAGGAAAATTATTTTCCTCGGGGCCTCCTGGAGCTAATTTAATCAGCTGGAGCTAATTAATATCACACGGTTTTCGAAGCCATACTGTGTTCTTTTAGCAGACATTCCTTGAATAATCCGCTGGATAATTTGGTATTCATCACTCCTGATAATGTGACCAAGTTGTTGATTATTTTTGAAAGAATTCTACTACTAAGAACCTGAAGATACTCTTATTACAAATACCTTTCCATTTTTGAGTTTGTACCAAGAGGTTTTATTTAAACAAAATGAATTACTCACTGTCTTTAAAAACTGACAATGAATTAAGTTGTTAACAAACTGTATAAAGTATTGTCATATAATATTATCCCAATAGTTTACAAAACCTATCATCTGATCTTTGATGCTGACCCCTCGTAATGGCTTCATCAAACATCTAATTTACGATTATGACTATCGAGAGGACCACACCAATACTTTTAACACTTTATTTGATAGAATCTTTGGATATTATGTTATCACCGTGGAAATTAACACATTAATAACTTACAGAATTTTTAAGGTGTTCACTTAGAAATCCTACACCATTGTTGAATTATTTTTTTGTTTAAATTTATGGACTGTAGCTATTTTTCATTTCTAAGTGCAGAGTCTCAAATAGAGTTGTTTCAAAGACTTCGTTCACCTGCTCCGTCGATCTGGTGTGAGATCAACCTAGTACAAATACAAGTATCAACCTAGAAGGTCGTGGCGCGCAACGGTTTTTGAAGTGTCACGTAATCAAGTCATCAGTGCCATCGAGCAACGGCAGTTTGCAAATGTCGGCGATTGTTGTTGATACTCGTGGTTACTGCTGATTTGTGTGTTATTTTACCACAAGCACATTAAATAAACATAGTAATTAGACTATTTTAAACAGTGAAGCAACAGTACTGACATCGTTATTGGGCGGTCGTGTGTTCATGCCTGTACTCTTGTCAGCCTTGCTTCTATCGTTCTGTGTACATCATTATAACAGCAAGCTTCTGTTACCTTCTCCTGTAGACTCCAATCCATCTAAGAATAATGGAGAAATGTGAGTGTTTGGATAAAGAGGTAAGAAAAAATAATCACTGTATAAATTCAGCTGTTGTAAATTTATTTTTTGAGACTAATTTTCTATTATTTTAATAATTATCTGACCTGTAATCCATTATGGGTTTTAGATTGCCATGTTTTGAAAATAGGTATATACGAACTGATTACACTTTTTTTATAACTAGATACTCGTATATAATTTTGATATTTGAAAATATAAATATAACAGATAAGCATGTAATGTTTTGATTGTCCTCCTCACAATGAGCTCCTGTGCTGAGGCGAACTAGGATTTGGATAGTTTGTTTTCCGCGACTTCTATGGTTCAACTTCATGGTTTGTGTAGGGTTTTTTCAGCAACTTCTATGGCTATCTTTTTAAGATGCCAATCAGCTTTTTTTACAGATAATTCCTTAAACTAAAATTTGACGACCATAGAACGTATTGTTTCGCAGAATTCGAAAAATTCATCTAATTTCAAAGATAATATTTATTTAATTAAATGAAGACAATATTAGCGTAACTCAATCGAAAATCTGTAGACAGAAAATCAGAAAGAGATATTGATTCCACTGGAACAGATTTTCGATTGAGTTTCGCTAATATTGTCTTCATTTAATTAAATATTATAATTTGAGATTTTACTCAAAAAGTTTAAAATGAAAATAAAAAGATAATAATTATGTTATGTTAAAGTCCGGCCCGTGGTAAAATAATAACAGAGCTTGAATTTGAAACTTTCCCAGAACTTGAATTTTAACTTTGAAATTTGATGAATTCTTTAAATTCTGTAAAACAACATATTCATTTGAAACTCGGTTGAAAAATTGGATTAAACGCTAACGATATTTGCACTCTAAGAGCGCGTGTACCAAGTCCATACAAAAATAGTTCCACAGGTTAAAAGTGAATTTGTTGGGGAGTTTCATTCATATGTTACTTCTTACAATCAAACTGATTGATCAGTTTCGTAAGATTTGTAAAATAAAATATTGTAAAATTACAACTGAATAAACATATAAAAAAATATATATATTTATATTTATATATATCAAATCAAATCTCGCTGGAGTGAAGACTATAAGTCTCTTCTACACATTAATATGTAGATTGAGATCAGAACATTAGGCTTCCTTAATCAATTAAAAGCCGATCTCGTGAGAATTCACCGGTCTAATTATCAGCCCCGCCAACAGACGGCATCAGGTAGTTGGGTACAGCGTGCAAACACTGCACATTGCAAATACCGCACATGCACCTTATCATAAATAATAGCTCGTCGCCCCCCGGTGCGCTAACGCCAGCGATGGCAACAGCAGATGACAATCTGCCTCCCGGCCCAGGAGTTGCGTGTGCAGCCAGCCTCCCTGGCAAAATGCAACTGTATCTGATCCCGACAGGGTCGGAATGGGCCGCTAACGAGTTAAACGCTTTCAGGTAAAGGTGTTTAGTTAAATGAAAATAATCCGAAGAAGAATATGAAGATAAACATAGAAAAAAAGAATAAGACAAAGAAGGAGAAAAAGAAGACGAATAAGAATAGAAAGAGGGAGACGGAGAAAAATAATAAGATGAAGAAAGCGAATAAATCAAGGAATATGATGTAGATGAATAAGACAAATAATAAGCTGGCGAAGAGAAATAGGTAGAAAAGAAGAATACAATAAAGAATAAGATGAAAATTAAGAAGAAAAAGAAGATTAAGAAGGATAGGAAGATGGAGATGGAGAAGAATAATGGGTAGATGGAAGTAGAGAAGAACAATACAATAAAGAAGAAGATAAATATGAAAAAAAAGAAGACGACAAAGAAAAAGAGGATGGAGATGGAAAAAAAATAATAAGATACAGAAGGCGATAAAAATAAAGAAGAAGACGAAGATGAATAAGAAAAATAAGATAAAGAAGGCGAATAAAATAAAGAAGAAGATGAGGATGAATAAGAAAAAGAATAAGATGATGAAGAAGAATAGGAAGATGAAGATTAAGAAGAAGACGAATAAAATTGTATATTTTTTTTACATTAGCTCCACACAGGAGGCACTGAGGAAATAATATCATCTCAGTGGAAGCTGTATGGAGTGTCTTTTAAGAAAAGGAAGGATAGGAAGTTCTGGGAAGAAAAAAGTTATGAGGGATGGGTAGGAACCTGATTATCAGAGTGTTCAAGAGTGACGGGCGTATGAATCCATTCCTCCCACCGAGGTACAAGGCGATGGGTAGAGAGAGTCCGGCTGGAGAAATGAAAAAGGTCTCCCTCAACTAGTCTCACCCGGTCCGACCCGCCATGCAGTTCCGCCGCCGCCGCCGCCGAGACCTAAACAAACCTCACCTCCCTGAACCCGGGCACCCTTGCTATGTCAACAAACGTAGCGAACCATTTGGGGTGTTGAACGAACCACTGGCAGAGGTGTTGGTTTTCAGTACCCATAAAGGCCTCCCAAATAAATATGAAAAATAAGATAAAAATGAAGAACAAGACCAGGAAAAAAATAAGAATATGGAAAAGACGTTGAAAAAGAGGAAAGTGAATGTTGTAGGATTAACATTTAAAGAAAAAGGGCTATTGTTTTCATAATCCGTTCCTTGTAAGGTCCAATATATAAGGCTGTAGTACATGCATTCTGCGAGAACAAAGTAGAATAAACGCGTAGCCCCTGAAATACAACGCGCCCTAATCAGATTATGGAACGGACGAGCATCAGACAAGGTTCACAAGTATTTTCTACGGACACAATATAACTTTTCTTATTATTATACGTTATACCCTCATGCCGGGATAAATAACAGTTCGAGGTGCGGAGATTGTGGAAACGATACGCACTTCGGTTTCAATAAACTAAGTATTTTATAATACAATATCAACATTGGCTATAAAACGTTTTGGTCTTTTATCTATTTAAAATATTATACTGAACACACAAGCAGTATGGGAAAAAAGTTCTAAGATCTAGAGTGGTAGAATCACTGGAGACAACAATTCAGAATGCAAGTCTAAAGAGAAAGCAACAAAACAAAAATTTATGTATTCTTAGTGGAACTTATATCGCCACGAATACAGGTAACAGGCATAATAATCGCTTGAAAATTGAGCCTAGAGGTTATGATTTCAGACGTTAAGCTTTTTTTTAAATATTTATTTCTTGAGTAATTTTATAAGAAAGAAAAAAGTTAATCAATGGAAGCTGTCACAGATATATAATTTTATCCATAAAATTGTGTGTTTTAAAATATTGTTTTTTGTTTAAACATTTCTAATGAAAAAATACTTTTTTAATAGTTTACGCTTATATCCTTACATAGTAAAAATGAAATCGCTCCCGCTGTCTGTGCGCTTAGATCTTTTAAGCTACGCAACGGATTTTCATGCGGGTTTCACCAATAGATAAAGTGATGCATGAGGAAGGTTTTTAGGTATATAATTTGTCAAGGTTTTGTGTAAATTGGTTGAAATATATAAAAGGGAGCGGGCTGGCAAGAGGGCAGCGGGCAGCGGGCTTTGGTTATAAAGGTTGGGTTGACGTTGTGTTTCGTTAGCCACAGCAACGTGTGACCGGGGCTCCAAGTTTTTTTTATAAAGTAATTAACGGTTTCATTTTAATTCTATCAATGGAAATTGTAGGAAAAGCTTCAATGTATCCAATTCATGTGTTTTTGTATTTATAATGTAAGCCAATCAGGAGTAATTTGTGATTTAGCATTGAGTTTCGCCTCAAATTGCTTTAGCTTTGTTTTGTGACCAGATCTAAATAGCCAGGTACTTACCAACCTTCCACTCCCTTCTCTCGTTTCCTAAATTGGGGATGCCAGAGTCTCGCTGGCTTGTGGTCTTGTTTTTGGGTCACGGCCAAAAGTATTAACGTTTGGGATTGTAGTGATTAATTTTCGCAAGACGACGCGATGAGGCTAAGCTTAATAGTTATTGGTATTCGGTACTTGACGGCTAAACCAAATCTAAACGCCGAAAACCACATCAATTTGACTAACTACTATACTGAAACACCGGCTCTAAAAGGGCACTGTAACGCTGTCCCAAACGTTGGCTATTCATAATGGTACCTATCAATATCACCCGAACAAAGAGAAGCGCAAATATAATAATAATAATATTTGGATGATTTATATAGCGCCGTTTTTTATGAAAAATCACCTCAAGGGCGCTGTACAAACTTATCAAATAATTAAAAACAACTTATGGCTAAAAATTGCATCCACCGGTTCATTGATACGAAAATACAGGGAATGGGACGTTTCTACGCCGCCGGTTCTTCGCCGCCAGTTCATCGCCGCCGTTTCTACGCCGGGACGGTTCTACACCGGCCGTTTCTACACCGGCCGTTTCTACGCCAGCCAGGTTAGGTTAGGTTAGGTTAGGTTAGGTTAGGTTAGGTTAGGTTAGGTTAGGTGATTATTTACGTGGCCTAGCACACAATTACCAAATGACGCAATAATCTTATTTTTCCTATTTATTCTTTTAATTTAAAATAAATGTTAATGCTACTTTTTAAATGATTCGATAGTTTTTGTATTTTCTATTTTATTTTCTATGACTGTATGTATGTGTTAAAACAATAAAGTTTAATTGTAATTGTTAATTTAATTTGAATGCGGCGTAGAATCGGCTGGCGTAGAAACGGCCGGTGTAGAAACGGCCGGTGTAGAACCGTCTCGGCGTAGAAACGGCGGCGATGAACTGGCGGCGAAGAACCGGCGGCGTAGAAACGTCCTAGACCCAAAATACATGTACAATGTTTTGACCAATGAACGCGATGCTGCCTAAAAATGAATGAATTACAGGACATACTTACCTGGAAGGTCGCTTGAAATTAACACTGTTTATTGATATTTAAAGAAATTTAGATAAAGTTCGCGGGCAGAGGACATAATTGTGAACAAATACCAATATATGCATTTTTTAAATTATTGGTTTCCCTTTATTTATCAATTTCGTTTTACGGAGTAATTTATTTACGCATAAAATTATTTGAAAATTCATCAATTATGAGATGCTTATAGCAATGTGAAATTTATTGAATAAAACTCAATAGATTTAAAAGAGAACTTACCTACCTACCAACTAATAATGTTTTTAATCCTAATAGAATACAAAATATTGAAAAATATTGATACAACTTCGCAGAAATTAAATCACCTTACTCGTAAAGTCGAGAAAAATCCGGAAACAATTAATTCGTAACTTTTTTCGTAGGAATTTGATGATAAAATATACATAAACATCGGTCTGATTTTAACGTCTTGGTCTGACTAATATTTAAAAATGGTTTAACACTAGTTGTTTGCCTACATTGCTTCTTTGTATGCCAAAAAACATACATTCCAAAGTTAATACAAGATAGGTATTCGGAACATAACCACAAAATAACCCAGAAATTTACATCCTAATCTACAATTAAATAATGACTAGGTGTAATAAATAAGACCAAATATCTACTATCTACTAGATAGGTCTAACAATTTGCCAAGTTATTAGGTCGCATTAAATATAAGTGGTGCCTGTCATGTTAGCAAATTCGTCACGCCTTATCGAGAAAAGTCATTCAAGATGGCTTCCAATTCTGACACCTAACTAAGGAAAAATCACCCAGTATTTACCGTCTATACCGCAAAGCTAGGCATTTCGGTGAATTTTACATTTAAATTCGGGTGGAGTTTTGCGTTTTTTGTGTTTTTTTGGAATGATGGCGAAGAATCAGATTGGTGATTAATGGTTATGGCTAAAAATTGAGCAATATTCATTCAAATTCAAAATGGCTTCCACTTATCACGCCTTGTTGAGGAAAAATCACTCAAGATGGCTACCATGTATTAACAGCCGACCGCAAAACTAATCATTTCAATGAATTTTAGTTTTTAATTCGTGTGGAGTCTTATGTTACTTGTGTTTTTATTGGAATGGTGGCGAGCGGCAACAGGTTGATGATTAATGATTTTGGCGCTGAAAAGGTGTTTGTTATCTGAATAATATCTCTATTGGATTACTCTGTTCGTGGAAGTAACGCGATACGGGTGTCCCGTGTTCAGAAATGCACATTAATATTTAAATTATCATGAGACCATGAGATTTCTTTGATCAGAACAAGGTTTTTATTGGATGGAATTTGATATCTTCGATAATATTTTCTAATTGGTCGGAGATACCTGACTATGAGCGATCAAGTGAATAACATCAAGAATGATTCAACCTGCTGAGGTGATAACTAGTTATACTCAGCAGGAAACTTGTGGTACTTCATTTTTACAGCAACTCGACACAATGATGTGTTACAAATACAACAGACCTGTAGCGTGAGCTACGGCAAGTTTTCCTAAACGGGGTCTTCCTACTTTACGTCAGTACAATTAAATAATTTGGAACTGGAAGATACTCTCAGTATCGACCTTGATATGTAAGCCCACCATTCAGAATAGTTGCTTGAAACGGCTTTTAGTTGTGTTAGATCTGAGTAGCCAGGTACTTTCTTCTTTTTTTAGTGCAAGGGAAAGATTCAGAATCCCACATCTCAATTAGTGTCTCTGCAAATTGGATTTACCGGTAATAAATCAATTTAGACACCTTCATAAATTGACATTTAAAATATTATAAATAAGTCGTCCGCACGTGGTTTCACCACAGTTTGAAAATGACCTTACAAGTCTAAACAGCTGTAACTAAAAAACATCCTAAAATACTTGCAGAACTCGATAATAACATTATCATATTTAATTTTAATTAAATTTCTAAAAATTAAAATGGAGTTCTACGAATTAAACACAAAAACAATTAATAGGTGCTTTCTTCCAAATCCCCTTCACTCTTCTTTCAACCTCACAACATACTCCAATTGGGATGACATAGTCTCACTGGCTCCTGGAGGTTGGGAGCAGTTAGGAATCTTGTGGGATATTCATAAAAACGAAGGAAAGAGGGTGTTTCAAATAGGTTTTCTGATTATTGATAACATTTAAATTCTTCTTTATTCCTGATTTCTAACATTTTTACTTTTTTGCTAAATTTTACGTTTGTTCACGCATTGGTTGAAATGATATCAAAGCGATGTTCAGAGTTACTAAAACAATGTCTGTATGAAGAATGAATTGCACTTTGTTCTTTAAGCTACGTTTAATGAGACTTTGCAAATTTAAAGTTTAAATTCGGGCCATTAAAACGGCTAGGTGTTTTGTCAACTGCGATAAATAAGGTGCTCCCTCGGCGATGAATACATTTACTGTTATCTAAATGGCCGCCCTTTCGCTGGGCACGCTTATCAATCACGTGGCATCGGCCAATAAAGCAGTTTCGAGGTGGACGGGGCCCTGGCACGCGACACAGGCACAAAACTTGGACACGAAGCAGGGTATAGAATTAGGGTATGAAGCTGGGTTCAAAATTTGGGTATAAAGCAGGGAACAAAAGCCGGGAACATGAAGAAAAGTAAAAATTTCAAGCATAGGGCACGAAGTAGTGCACAATTCTCATGGACAGAGCACGAATGCCACGAAACAGGGAACAAATCTCGGACACAGGGCATGAAGCAGCGCAAAAAAGACAGAAACATGGCACGAAGCACGGTAAAATACTCGGTACAATTCTCACAATTCAGGGTACAATTCTCGGCACGAAAAACGCACAAAACTCAGAAACAGGGCAAGAGGGGCACGAAGCGTTTGAATTGATTTGAAAAAATGTTGCTCGACACCTAAATTTGCACTATTGTTAAAAACATGGCTGTTGGAATCAGATTTTCTGTATTAACTGACTCCTCGTGCATTTTTAATTTTTTTAGACGTTGTCTTCATATTTTTTTAATACTTATTTATGTTTCTATTATGTACTCGTATTTTATTAAATTGCAATATATTTTTTCTTCTATTGTAAGACATTTTATACTGTACTATGTTTTTGTCCACACTATTTTCCTGCCGACAAGCTACTTGCAGTAGCTTTGCAGGTGTAATATAAACAAGAAAAAAACCTATTTTTTGTAAAAAAAAAAAAAAAAAGCAGAGAACAAAAATCAGGGGCAGGGCACGAAGTAACTACAACAAAAATTTAGGAGGGTCTTTTAGAGGAGAGGAAGGAGTGAACATGGGTCTTGAAGAGACCCATGTTGTAGGACAGAGAAAACACAGAGGCCGGCGAATCGTTCCACAGCAAAGCTGCTGAACGTAGTCGTAGAAACGATCCGTTCTCAATTGACAAATGTCAACCATGTAGATATGTTGGGCGCGCGTTTGGCGTCTTTCTCGACTATCCACCGGTACCGATGGATCAATGATGCTAGTTCTTCGGAGCATCTTCCACTAAAATACCGGTAGAACAAGGACAACATTCCCACCCGACGTCTGTACTGTAAGGATTGAAATCCGTTTGTTAAGATAGGAGAAACTCAGAAATCAGACACAGGGTCGAGGGTTTAAAAAAAAAAGGGTTGGCGTAATTATCGAAATACACAATTCTAGGAAAATAAAAGAAAATTGGACAATGATGAAAATGTACAAATTGAAAGCCGCTGAAATTTTATAAAATTCGTTTATTTTTCACGTCTAGAATCAATCATTGAAACAAAAAATACGACGGGCAAATCCTGTGGGTTTTGTTTTTTTTATTGTTTTTGTGTGTATTTCCAAATAAAATATTCGTTGTGGTTTAGTGACAGCCTAACATTTTCCGTAAGTTGAGGAAAGGTTATGTAGGTACCTACTCAAATCTTAAATCCCACGCAGTCGGCAACATGGCAACAAGCTTTTTGCTTGGGTAAATAAGTAAACTGAATCAAGCGATGTATTACGTAGGAACTAGGCAGGAACTGGGTAGGTACTGGGTACCTACTTGGCTAGCGGAGACCTTTGATCTGACTGGTCTTTTCAAAGGGCAAAATCGAACTGTCAACCGGGTGGCGTCCCGACTGACATTCGAATTTCGAACGTAAACGAAACGACCTACCCAGCTAGGTCTCCGCGGTTTATGTAGTGACTTCATTCTCTATGGTTGTGACCGATTTAAACACGGAACGAAATATAAAGGTTTGCTGCCATTTTGGCAAACTGACGGGTGATGGCGATTGACTTTTTATGCGAAGGTGGTCAAAGGGCAAAGAAAGAGTTGATGGTACATAGATATATATACAACATCTATATATAATGTGGGAGCGTGATGGAATATAGTCTTTTAAAATGGGGTGGATCTGTCACTTTTGACAGGAGCCCACGGCACAGGTAAAAAGGAGGTCTGAAGCAACTTTTATGTGAATATTTATGAAAGACAATAAAATCATTGACGTAAAAGGAAAATAATCAGATTTTGACAGGTTTTCACCATTTGACAGTTTGAGATGATAGAAAAAGAAATGTTCAGTTCTTTTTGAAAAAACTTCAAATACAATAGTGACAAGTAGACAAGGTTTGTAGAAAATACGTTTAACAAGGTTAGCTCATAAGGGCCTTTTTCGGAAAAATCTTGAAGTAAAACATTGCAACTTGTATTGCAGTTAATTCAAATCTCCCAGTGGAACATGGACAGCAAGCTACCTCGTGAATTTTTAGATAATCACCGCTCTGTCCCCTTGATGAGCTAACCTTATTAAAAGCATTTTCTATGAACCTTGACAAATAGGGTATCTATAAATATTAAAAGGAAGAAGATATTAAAAAAATCTGAAGTCTAACAATCACAAAGTCTTATGTATTAACGAAAACAGTTTTCTATTGAATCGGTATGGAACATTCTTCTAGGTATTTTCCGCTCAGAGTATCATAATGATTGAAATGCAGACAGCAGAGGTGTCCTTGAATTAATGTTCAACAAAAAAATCTATAATATCTGCGATGCTTCAGAAATTCGCCGCCATGCGCGCTGCTATAATAATAACTCCTGTCATCCTCGCGCGCCCTTTCGTGGACGTGCATGTTCATATTTTATGAACAGGCCGGTGGCAGGTATCATTGGAGGCCGGCGGTGTTGCCAGGAAGAAACAATTAATGTAATTTATTTTATTAACACAAACTCCACACTGAAGCCCTAATGATTTTTATCCCTCGGACCTAAGTCTCTTTACGATGCAACGTAGAGGGTATTTTTAAGGGAAGGGAAGAGAGGAAGTTTTGTTCAAAGAAAAAAAGAGGGCTGGATAGGAATCTGGGGGTCAGTTTGTCCAGGAGTGAAATACGTATGAAATCATGTCTTCCACTGCGGTGCAAGGCGTTGGGTCGTGAGTCCGGCTGAAAAGGTCAAATAGTTTAGTAATAAATTTCTATTGTGGTCTTACATCAGAACGATACTGAGAGTATCTTCCACTCTGGAACGTGCCGCGAACGTTCCTCGTATTATTTTTAATTATTTGATTGTGAAAACACAAATCAATCACATAAAATTTATCTGCGCACGCCAAGATTTTAACCTGCTACCCTCGGATCCGCTCGACCACGGAGGTGGTTAAATAACAGTTCAAATTGATGAATAAAGAAAGAAAAAAATAAGACAGAACGCCGACACGATATATTCTTTGTTACATCCCTATCCATCCAAGTAAGTAGGTACCTACATATATTTCGAAAACGGGTAGTAAAGCTAGTACATAGCATAATATAATATAGGTACCTACCGACTCACAAGCCAATCATATATTTTTCATCTGGCGACATTGTCCACATTTTCCTCAAATCACTCTCGCCGTTCTTTTATTTGAATTCAAAATGGTCCTCGCCAGAATTTGGTTTTTGCGGGAAAGCGAAAGCATGTATTGCATTTATGAACGACGATGGGTGAACTGACAATGGCTTACTTTTGACGTCGTTTCGACGGACGGCGCATTATTTCGTCACAATAAACAGAACGAATGAAATAATCTCGTGCCGCTACTGAATCTGTTATAATGTCAGCCGCCATTAAAAGAACCGCGCGGATTCGTATTTAGAATTCCGCGGTCACTCGCCGCTCGTTTTATGTTTTATTTCCATGGAAATAGAATTTGAAATAAGAATATTATGGATCAGAGATATACAGACGTACACATTTTAACATTTTCAAATGTTCTGAGATTCATGAATACTAGTTCTGATAAAAAATAGGACTTTATCTACAGCAAGCAAAATTATTTATTTTGTACGCCTCAGCAATGTGAAAAATAACACGGTTTTAACAATAAAATACACTGATTAGTTAGATTTACATAGTAAAGGTCGGTAGTTCCAGCGTTGATCTATCTCTCTCTGAATGACCCCATAGCACAGACGATACGGTCATTAATAAAGAAGCATAATTATTAACAACCGTTAAACGTCAAATTTGAAAAATGCTCTTTGAAAATTCTATTTATAACATCATCTCAGTGTGGATTTTAATGAACATCATCTGTTATCCTTATAAAGCATAGAAAATCACATACTATAGAGGCGAATGTACCGAGGCATCATTGCGCGTCCCGTTTAAAACGTATTAATCTTTCAACGTATTTAATACAGAAATAACTATGGATAAACAACCAATTACAGAGCGCCATTAGGAGCCGGCGCTAATGACCGCCTCACGTGTGAACCGACCCTAAACCATAGAAAAAATAACACGCGGTCGGATGTGTGAACGCGGTCTTACTAGAACGATATTTAAATACAGTGTGACAAATGCTCTGGTGCTACAAAGGTGATTAGGGTAAGACAAACCCGAGGAAAAAGGGTAATTGCATAATAATCAAACAAAAAATGTCACTCTTATTAAAGAATAACACTTTTACGTAGTGCCACATTTGTATCTAATAGTGATGGGATAGATTTTTTTAGGTGTTCGTGTATTAATGCGTGAAGACATCTATGAACAGTTTTTTCAACTTAAATAGGTAGATACAGATAAATCATTTTAAAGAGAACCTTGATTATGTAGTGGTGTTCTGAATGGATAAGTTTTGTTTTGGTTAGTAAGCTGAAGAATGAAACAAATAAAATAACTTTGTGGAATTGAAACGCGAAAAATTAAAAGGAATTTAATAACTTCGCCTCGCATCCAGTTTATTTGCGCATTTTGGGAGGCGGTTATAGGTACCGCCGCCCCGGGAACCATTTATAGAAAAACCAACACCCATGCCATAGTTCACCCCAAGTGCTTCGCTACGGTGCGTAGGGGAGCCCTGTTTCATGAGGTGAGGTTTGTTTGGGTCTTGGCGGCCTACCTATTGCGTGGCGGGCGGGATCGGAACTGGTTGAGAGAGACCTAACCTACATCTCTCCAGCTGGATTCTCTCGAACCACCCTGCACCACAGTGATAGGAACGGATTCATATGGCACTTATACCTTTCTCCTTACCAGAAATTACTCTCCTTCCTTTCCCTTAAAATAACCTCCACACAGCATCCCTAAAGATGACATAGGCCTTTAGGGATTTTTTCCTCAGCCTCCTGGGTAGAGCTAATGTTAAAAATGGTGAACCAAATTACTTCGACCATTTTTTAAAGACTTTCGAAACTATCGTTGTGCACAAATACATTTCAACGTTTCCTCTTAAAAATCATTTATCTGAACAAGAGGAAAAGGATTATTTGCGTCGCACTAAATAAACAAAAAATGTTATGTAGAATCTGCATTTTTACAAAATGCCATACTATCTGACAAAATGTCGATCCACAGTGCCTTTCTTGACAAAATCAAGGAGGATACGGTGTTTCTACTTATGTCGACAGAATAACACTTAATCCCAAACATGTGAACACCTCAGCACAGGTTCGCCTAGTGAGGTGTTCACAAAATGCTATTACTAACCTATCAACATACAGTTACGTATCATTAACATTTTTTTTCTAATTACTAAACTTATTATCTATATAAAGTGTATGTTCAAGAATAGAAATAAATAAATCTAATTCTAACAGTGTTGGGATTTTTTTGGGTGTTTGCGCGTACTAATGCGTGAAGTCATCTATCAACAATTTGTGCATAGTATATAATGGAAGGTAGGTGTTCCTAATGACGTAATGACAAATCAACACATGTCTACTTGGTTTCTTACTCACGGAGAACAAAAAAATGTCGTTTGCCACTTTGGAGCCATCATCATTTAGGATGTAGTTATAGAAGCAAAAAAGTATTATAAATGAATAGTTTGGGATACTGAATTATACGCAAGTGTCCAAAAAAGATAATAGTGGCATTATAAGAAATGTTGAAAGTTATAAATGCTGGTGTTATAAGTTGTAATGTCCGACAAATATAACAAAGGCTTGAAGAAGAGTAAGATATAGTTATGACTTGTGACTTATTCAAACTAAGTTTTCGCTATGTTTAAATTTGACTTAGATCTCTACATATTAGGTATAAATTAAAGTCCTCCGCCAAGTCTGCCTGTTTGTCTGTTCGCGATAAACTGAAAAACTACTGAACGGATTTTCATGCGGTTTTCACCAATACATAGATTGCTTCACGAGGAAGGTTTTCGTTTATAATTTGTCAAGGTTTTGTGTAAATTGGTTAAAATATTAAAGGACAATGTCTGTTGTGGTAGACGAGCGGGCTGAATCTTGCAATCATACTATATTAGATATCAGCAAATAATATGTGCTTTAAGAAAATGGAGATAATGTTAGTAGTTCTTAGTCGTAGAATGATATAGTTAAAGGTGACCGAATTGGATAAAGACACCTTAGCTCAGTTGGTAGAGCTGTTATCATGAAAGCAGAAGGTCCTGGGTTCGAGTCCCAGTGGTGCCAATAACTTTTTCTGATTTTTCTGTTTCCAGATTTTCGATTGAGTTTCGCTAATACTGTTTTAATTTAATTTAAAAAAAAAATTCCTTTTGTTTGGGCATTTTGGCCTCAAATTCAAATTAAGGTTTAGTGGATAAAAGAGCGCGCAACCGTTCCTCTTAACAAAAGCTTTCAACATCCTGGCTCAAAACATTAACCATAATATCTCCATTGTACCAGCTATGTTCCTAGCATTAAGCAGGTACATTTTGTACCTAGTTTGGTCCTACCCAAGGCACATCGCATGGCTGTAAAAGAAGCGAGCGTTTAGTGGGTAAGTATTTGATAACATATAATTTATTAAATCGTAACTGATGCGTGACCTCCGTAATGATAAAAGAACTACGGGATACGTGAAGAGAAAATGTGTATCACGGATGTGGTAATATATTTACCAACTTCCAATTTGGGAAAAGGGTACGGGTGAATACTACCGCCCAGGGAACAATTTTTTGGATAACCACCAACACTTCTTCCATAGGTCATCACAAGTGGTTCGCTAAGTTTGATGACTTAGCAGGAGTGCCTGTGTTCATCGAGTGAGGTGTGCTCAGATCTTGGCGGTGGATGGGCTTGTCCAATTGCTGCGTGGCGGGCCGGATCAGGAGAGGCCGGTTTGGGAAAACCCTTTGACCTATCTAACTGTTCTCTCTCCCCCCATCGCCTTGCAACGTAGTGGATCCACACATCCGTCACTCCTGGACATACTGACCCCTAAATTCCTACCCATCCTACCCTTCCTTTCTTTAAAAAGATCCTTAAAAAGAGCATTTCCAAAGATGATATCGGTCTCGAGTGAAATTATTTTCCTCAAGGCCTTGTGTGAATTTTTTTAATATAAAAAAAAAAACATTTGTACCCATGTATTTAAATTTAAAATTTTCCTCACATGTACCTATGTAAAATGAGCAAGTTTTTAGGAAAGTTAGGAGAGGAAGTTCTGGGAAGAAAAAAGGTATCAGGGATTGGTAGGAATCTGCGAATCAGAGAGTTCAGGAGTGACAGATGACATCCCTCCCACTGCGGTGCAAGAAAATCCTGATGAAGAGATCAAAAGGTCTACCTCAACCAGTCTCTCCCGGTTCAGCCTGCCACGCAATTGGTGGGATGACGCGTCCGCCACCAAGATCCGGACAACCTTACGCAATGAACTCGGGCACCCCTGTTAAGACATTAAACGCAGCGAGTCACTTGGGGTGACTTATGGGAGAGGGTGATCTTTGGAACAATA
This sequence comes from Limnephilus lunatus, assembly GCA_917563855.2. Lineage (NCBI taxonomy): Eukaryota > Metazoa > Arthropoda > Insecta > Trichoptera > Limnephilidae > Limnephilus > Limnephilus lunatus. Next base: position 8,250,435 of record OU830602.1, on the reverse strand, counting down.
AATGTTTCCCTGGAGCGCGGCGGTAGATTCCCACTCCAAAATTGATATATTTCTTCTTATTTCTTGACAGACTTGTATTTACAGTTCTATAATCAAACGATCTCATACCTAGCTAGCAGTTACTGTAAATCTCTGTATTCATTGAACTTCGAAATTCCAAAACTGGCGGGTTGAACACGTCAAATGATCATCTCAAGTCATCTGCCCAGGCCTGGATAGTCTAAGTACCATCCGACCCATGAAATTATAGTCGTATTACAGTCCTGTCATTGGATGATTTATGGCAGCCTTCTAATTATGAAATTAAGAAAAATAGGTCAGACGGACGAAGTGTTTTGATACAACTCGAAAAATAATAATGGTGTGTTTTTAATTGGATAGAAATTTCGTTTCCACTACCGTGCTTACAAATGGATAATTACGGTTCTGCTACTGAGTGCTACGTTGTGATCTTTATATTTGTAACATTAATTGTTTGTGAGATAGAGGGAGAGGTTACAACGAAACTGTTATCCAGTATAGGGCAAAATACATTTTTATAATACTAGCTGACCCGACGAACTTCGTACCGCCTCAGAATCAATAACTATTGTGTTAACTTATTATTTAATTAAGTTAAAAATTACACAATGAAGCAATTATCGATGCAAAACTGTCCGTGTTTTGTTGTGTCAACATAAGAGATGGCGTTTTGTACGGGTTTATATTTTTTGTAATTTTCTTACTTTTCCACTTACTTACGGAAATTGCGTTTCATTTTCTTTATACGTGTGAGGAAGATTTATTATAATTATTATATTTTTCCTTTGGAGGGTTGCAGACATACGTTCACCGTTTGTCTCATTTTCGACTATTGATATTTAGTGTGTAAGAAAGAGAGTAAATATTATATTTATCACAATTTTGCTGCAGTTCATTCAAAAGGTAAGAATTCGTTCCATACAAAATGTATGAGAAAAATGATTTTCTACACAATTTTTTTTTCGTAAATTATTCGGATGTTTTGATAGCTATTTCGGAGATTTATACAAATCCAATAAATCAAAGGTCAAAAAAATCCGTCCAGCCGTTCTTGAGTTATAAATGGTGTAACTAATCGAATTTTGTTGTAGGTATATATTAAGATATTCTAGTTAAAAGTTAGTTGCTCCATCCGAATGTACTACGGAGGATATGACGTGTTGATTGTGTGTAAATCAAATAAGCATTACACTGTTGCTTCTAAGGGATCTAAGCTTCTAAGGGATCGTCTTCATTGGCTTAGATGTCCTGAAAGAATAGAGTTCAAGATCTGCTTAATGACCTTCAAAGCATTGTAAGGAATGGCGCCAGCCTATATATCGGAACTATGTGTCCGACAAAACTTAAGCGAGAGACAGCTTACTCTAAGGTCAGCAGATCTGGATGTTACTAATCGTTTAATCGAACTTTCTCGGTCAAATCGAGCCGTTTACTATGATCGCTCTTTTCGTGTAACTGGCCCTCTCATTTGAAATAAACTTCCCTCAGTTCTTACTAATATCCAGAATTTGGCAGAATTTAAACGGGCTTTAAAAACAAAATTATTTCAAAAATCGTACCATTCATGAATCCTAACATCTTTTCAATACAAGTAATAAGTCATGTTCTCAAGTATCCGGTAATCGTTTGGTTTCGGTTTCCTCCTAATTGTACTTTTATGTTTAATATCTGAATTTTTTGTAAGAAGTTAGTGTATTATATTTTAGTTTAAAAGTTCTTGTTTTGTCCTGTGCTACAAGAACACTGTTTTTGTATATTATTATTTTCCTCTGTGCTATAACAGCACTGTTTTGTTAATCTTTGTTCTCTTGTCATTGTTTTGTAAATACTGTATATTCTTTATTTCATAGGTATTATTTTATAAATATTTTGTAATGATCTCGTAAGGAACACTGTAGGATTATTTTTAAATTTATTATAGTTAAGCGCACTTGAAGTGAAATGACACAAAACTGCGCTATACAAATATTACGTTATTATTATTATTACTGTACTTACAAGTTTTTTATAACAATTTACGTCCGTACCATAATTTATATTAACATATTATTCGTACATGAACAGTGGGAGCGAACAAGTAGCGATTTACAAGCTGTTGCGTCGTCGGCAATTCGGAACAGAATGGTTCCTCTTATTTCGTACCGTCAGTCGGTGACTAGGTCAAAATATTGTTGGATCGCTTTTGGCGTGCGAGGGGCCAACATGCATGAATCCGCGATTCCAAATAACTGCGTCGTTCGCTGCCACAGTACTATGAAACTAATCACTACGACCACACTTTTATTTTGATTTTTATTAGTAGAACTCTCTTTTAATAACTTTTGATGGTTATTCCCATCAATGTAAAATATCATTGAAATTGAAGGTAACACTATAATCTAAACGAAAATATGAAAAAAAAAAACAAGATTGAGAAAAATAAAAAGATAACGCTGGGAACTGAAAAAAAAAACAGAAACAAAAATATTGTCGAAGATAATATTGATAATTCTGGAAATTGAAATATGAAACAAAACTGACAATTAAATAAGAGGTCTCTGTATTAATAGAGGTGTTTATCTCGGTAACTTAGGAGGTTCTGGGTTCGAGTCCCAGTTGCGACCGTTATCTTTTTATTTTTCTGCGTCTTCTTCTTTTTCATAATTTCGTTTAGATTATTAGTGTTATCTTCTTCTTTAATGATATATTATTTTTGTTGTTTCATTGATGCAACAGCAGGATTTTTTTTACAAAAATATGACTAAATTAGTTTTTATTGTTTATGTTACTGTTTAAATTGGGATAGGTAGATATATTTAGTTATGAGAATTTCTTAAAACAATAAAATGAGGTTAATTTTAGATTAATTATGTTTATAAGCGCAGACCCGTGAAAATCACGGAGTATAAAATAAAATTAAAAAATAATTAACAGGAAAAAAAAAATTTAAAAAAAAAAATTGACACGACTGAAATGATTGACTACGAAGGCAGAGCATTAAACCACGAAGTATTAATTATTGTAAAAGCAGAGGAAAAAAAATACCTTATTTATTTATGAGAATTACGTATTTTTACACATTTTAGAATTTTAATAAATAATTAATTTATTATCAACTGAAATTTTGTATATTTATAGTATCTATCTATTACCTACACACGTGTAGTAATTTTGTCCTGAGGAAGGAACGGTTTTTCTGAAACTCGTGGAAAAAAATACAGTGGTTCTAACTTCTAACAAAGAAATATTATTTCTTCAAATTTTGCAAATTCACTTTTGTGGCACCATTTTATTAATGAAATAATTAAAAACACTTTGTTTTTACCACAATAATCTTTATTTAAAAAGTCAACATGTTTCGAGAACGATGTTCTCTTCATCAGGACATTATATGTACTAAAAACTAAATTATCAAGTATTTTTTTTTTTTTTACATTAACTCCACACAGGAGGCCCTGAGGAAAATAATTTCCCTCAGGGCCTATGTCATCTTTGAGGATGCTGTGTGGAGGGTCTTTTTGAGGAAAGGAAGGAGTGAACATGGGTCTTGAAGAGACCCATGTTGTATGAGGGAGGAAACACAGAGGCTGGTAAATCATCAAGCTGGTATCAAGTATAGAAAGACAGGTGTGGCTACAAATGGAAGTAGTGGGGGGGATGAGAGAGAGTTAGTTTTTAGTACATATAATGTCCCGATGAAGAGAACATCGTCCTCGAAACATGTTGACTTTTTTTTAATAAAGATTATTGTGGTAAAAACAAAATGTTTTTAATTATTTCATAAATATTATTTCATTTATAAACATATATTTGTTTTTAGTTTGAAAGGCAGCTACTAATATTTTGTACCCTAGTTAGTCTTATTATATTCTGTTTCTATGAGAGGGTTTCATATAAGAATATTTAAGGCAGAACTGCAAAAAAAAAACATATTTGTATTCACTTTATTTGAATTTTCTAAAAATAACATGAAGCATTTTAAATTAAACACACACCTAAGCCATGAACAAACAAACAAATAAACAAAAATGTGGGTAATGCAAAAATACTTTAGCAGGATTAACAACTTTCCTGCAAACATGTATTTTGGTAATTTCACTTCTCTTACATAAATCACAGATGTCATTGAGCTACTTTTGAAACTGCGAAAACAGGCTAATGGAAAACTGGCAAAATTACCGAGAAAAAATTACCTTAACGGCAAATCTGAGAATTTATAAAAGCATATTTCAAAAACAAATCCTCTAATGTATTGTGGGAATGCCTACTAAATTTCAGGCACACACTGTGGTGACATCTATTGGCGATATATCAAGCTATACTCTGACGCACTTCTTCCGATTTTCTGTCGCTGGCATAACGCGAAACAGCCGGATATAAAAAAAAAACTTTTCCAAAACGGATTTTCTCTTATGGCCGACGATTCGAAAAACGATTTCACCTTGTTTATTGGATCGAGAAATGGTCGCCCGAATGGGTTAGGTTTAGAACACGGACGAATGGAAAGGTGAGAAGAACTATCGTTGGATGTGACGGTGGAAATAATGCTTGAATGAAATGTTAAGGAAGAGAACGCCGGGAGAAATAAAAAAGTTAAATTCAGAAACTAAGAAGAAAGATTAGCCAAGGTTGGGTGACCGCGCGCTTGACTCATTTAGACAAAGTTGTTGGGAAGTGGGTAAAAAGTTTAACAGAAACAAAGACAGTATAGTGGAACAAGAAGGAATTCCTCCTTTTCTTCAATTATTCACTATCCAAATTAAATACCAGTATTTTATTACATTTTCGCAGCATTAAAAAAAATACATAGTTAATCACGCATAATTTCACATTTTTTATAACCCAGCAAAACGGTCCAAGTTTTAGTCCAGTGCTGTTGCTAAGCAAACTTCACTTTTTAAAATAGTATAAGTAACCACCCTTGTTTATTTAATTTGCTTGCGGTAAAACAACGTACAGATCAGCAGTGACAAGCATTCTCCACAAAAATCGCCGCCATTTGATCACTCGATGGCACTGACTTGATCACGGTATTGTAGTCGGCCATGTGTGGGTACAGATGACGTCAAAAGTTTCCGATTAATCGTAAAGCGTTTGAAGACTCGATAAAAAACAGAATAAAATGCTCCGGAAGAGAGATAACCGATAACGTCATAAGTACGTACCATCCGGGACTTCATTTAATACTAATAATTAAGAATTGATTAAAATATGCAGGGATATCTTATTCATGGTTGCAAAACTGTAAAATAATTCTCTGCTTTGACCTAAAAATAAATTCAACATTTATTTAGTTACAAATCTTACGTCCGAATTTCAGTGACATCTTGTTATATTTTCTCAGAATATTTCACCTCTTCAATTACACTCAGCCGAGGGTACTTGGGACAGGAACCGGAGATGAAATGTGATTCTAGGAGGATGAAGGAGAGGGGGTAGAGGAAGATGAAGAAGAAATAGGAACGCAACAGTAGTCGAAAGTTGAACGTTGGTCGGGTTACATCTGATAAAACCTCCGAGGAAATAATATCTTTTCAATTTTGGAGTAAGTGTATTTTACAATTTTTGGTTGTAGCTTTCTATGCGATATTTTCGTACAGAATTGAATGAAATAAGCATTGTGACGATGATAAAGAATTGGAAGATGAATGCTTAGAAACGGGGGGTATATTATGACGCGCAAGTGAATGGTAGAAGTAGAGGTCGCTCTTGAAAGCCATGAAAAATCAAAAATAAAAAATCTAACATACATCTAAGTCTAAAGAGATGTATAAATGTTAATAAAGCCAGATGTGTGAGCCTAGACAGAAGGGGTGGCCTTCCATATTCGACCTCTTATACCTACACGCAGAATGGTTCGCTACGTTTGGTGACTTAACCGGAGTGCCATGAGGTGAGGTTTGTCCATGACATGTCTACCAGATGCGTGGCGGGCCAGATCGGGAAAGGCCGGATGAGAGAGACCATTTGACCTCTCATTGCCTTGTATCGCAAGGGGGGAATGGATTTATATGTCACTCCTGAAAAATTCTAATTGCTACCGAGTCTTTATATCTTTTTCCTTCACAGAACTTCCTCTTCTTCCTTCCTTTAAAAAGACCCCCGCACAGCATCCCAAAAGATGAAGTAGGCCCTTAGGGAAATTATTTTCTTCAGGGCCTCCTGCGAAGAGTTAATGTAAATAAAAACATCACGGACAAACGAAATTAGTGTGTTTAATGATAGTAAAGCTTCAACACAAACGAATTTTGGAATTCTGAAAGTCTAAAAATCTATGCTTAAGGCGCACAGTTTATGCGCTGGAAGCCGGTTTCCTATAGATCATTCATTTTAGTGGGTACCTAACTATTTGAAATCTAGATCAACTGTTTGAAACTATTCCAAATATGAAATTTCAAAATAAATCTGCAAATCACGTTCGTGCCCGACTTGGTATCCGAAATAACAACTTCCCATAGGAAATGCTCAGATCCGAACAAAGGGAAAGCAAAACCATCGTCCAGGACCGATCAATTTCGAAAAGAAACAGCGATCTTCCTTCTATGGTCAACATAAAACATGCGAACCCAGCTTTAGTTTATCCCGCAGCTACGTTCACAGTTACACCATTATGGTTTTATTCGTTCGACAAGGATAAAATACTGCGAACGCTGCTCTTGCATATTTGCCCATCTTTGGCGTTATCTATGATTTAGAACCATTTGTAGGCAATTCGAAATGTATACATGCAAAACTGTTTTAATGATGTTAAAAGAGCAGTTGTTTGTATGGAGGAATATGTACAGATCGATACAAATATCTACATAATATAGTCGGGGACGTCTCTGCTTTAGATTTTATGAACAGAAGCCGATTTGAGAAATCATTTAAAAAAACTTCTGCGTATTTGTCCATCTATGGCGTTATCGATGATTTAGAATCAGTTGTAGGCAATTTGAAATATGTACAAGCAAAACTTTTTAATGATGTTAGAAGTGCAGTTGTTTCTGTAGAAGAATACGTACAGATAGATTCTCTTGTCTACCTACTACCTATGCAGTCCGGGACATATCTAGTTAAAATTTTGTGAACACAAATCGATCTAAAAAAATCATCAAAAAAGCTGCAGAAACATTGAATGTATTAGTATACTGTATAGGTATAAACGGTGTCCGGAAACTCGTAGTATAAGAGGGAAACTGGGGTACCTACATCACACAGATAAACCCAAAAAAACATTTCATTTCCTTTAATCATTGAGACAATATTAGCAACTCTAAAACAAAAATTTGAAACAGAAAAATCAGAAAAAGATAGGATCGAATCTAGGAATTTAACTCTCTCGGCTCTTACCAGTGAGCTAATTCGACCCTATCCCCTTTGCATATTTATTTATTAACGTATCATACTTTTATATGTATCATATTTAACAGTTTCCTTCACTAAGAACTGCCAACAATATCTTCATTTTCTTAACGCATATTTTGTCAACAAATATTATAATCAATAATTATCAGCTTGAAACACTCATCTACATTGAAAAAATCTTCCGAGAAAAGATACTGGCCGCCAACGGGAATTGAACCCGTGTCCCTCTGATTGCCGGTCAGCTGCTCTGACCACTGAGCTATGGCGGCTTATCTAATACCCGCCAAGTAATTCAATATATACTAGTGTTTCATTCGACAACTACTCATTATTACATTTTTCCAACTGAAAACAACCAACTTTATTTTTGTGAGAGAGGTATTGTTAAGTACTAAATCACCCGCTAGGTGGCGTCGAGACTAATTATGTCTGCATTTATTGCTAAAATTCTTTAACTTGTCAAATATTAATTATTATTTTTAATTGATAAACCGCCATAGCTCAGTGGTTAGAGCAGCTGACCTGCAATCAGAGGGACACGGGTTCAATTCCCATTGGCGGCCAGTATCTTTTCTCGGAAGATTTTTTCAATGTAGATGAGTATTTCAGGCTGATAATTATTGATTATAATATTTGTTATCTACCCTTTGTGCTATGCATAAAAATCTTGTTTAAACGTTAGTTTATCAATTAAAAATAATAATGCATATTTTGTTGGTATATTTTTATAGATAATTGCAAGATTCTTCTCGAACTAAATGCAATCTAGGTGGTGTCTTAAATATATATAAGACAATTTGACTATTTGAGGTAAATTTTTATTAATAATGTGACATACAAATATCATGAGTTGCTTTGCTGACAAAGAAACTACAATTAAAGTTATTTGTCCGTCTTCAAAATATTATATCACTTTGTAATTATAAACTTATTTTTCAATCTTCTTATTACATCAATCTGTGCTACCCAGCTAGAAAACAAAACAACTATCATCTGTCGTTTTCTGTCTCCATGACAACATCTTTTTAAAATACGAACATAAAAGAATCCTATGCATTTCTAGGTAGGTATTCCTTTACATATATATAACCAATTTTATTTTAATGTGCGACATCTATTGACTATAATAAAAATTGAATTTATTTTTGGAATAATTTAATGAGTAAAACTTCAAATTGTAATATTTAATCACTGAAGACAATGTTAGGGACTCTCAAATGAAAATTTGAAACAGAAAAATAAGAAAAGGTACGGTCACCTCTACAAATTCAACCCAGGATCATAGCTTTGTCGAAACTATGCTCTAAACATTTTATCGTTCTGCTCTTTTAGGATTTTTTTTTCAAATAAATTTAAATATTTTTTCGGCAACTGTAGGGTAAAAAAAAGCTTTTGGAGCCGGGTCTAGGCCTTGACGCATTTTTATGACACAACAGTTGATATTAAGAGCGCATAACCAGCCAGCGGACGAAAATCCACATTTCGTCGAAAGATGATCTTACGATCGTACAGGGCGGTTCCAATGCGAAAGATAAGGTATTCTCCGTACCAGCTTTTTAAAATTATAACTCAATATCGATTTTACTTCATTCCAAAGTTGCTTTAATTTATACCTGCATCCAAAAATGCTGAAAGGCGTGACGATAAAACTATTAAAATTATGTACTTTTTGTGATTATTTTTTGATCATAAGTATTTATCATTTTTCAATAATGTCTTAGCAAAATTATAATGTAAAAAAATCTGAAATATATTAGTCTGTAAGTGCGCAAATAAATGCACAAACGGACCAATTTTCGTCAAGAAACACATGTACTTGTATATTTTTTAATAATTTTATTTAAACTACAATTAAAATTCTGTTACATACGTTTACCAGATAATATATTGATTTATTTTACTGCATGATTATATGATTTGAAATGTGTGTTGTATAATACATGTACTTTTTTGAAAATTTAACAAATCCGCCAACGACCTATGGTATAACCTTATTATATTAAAAATGAACATTTTTTCTGAAAATTTATTACATACGTTTACTAGATAAAATAACAATCTTTCGAAATCAATTTATAAATTTTTGTGGAAAAGAGTCAATACGTCTAAACACTAATTTAAAAATGACATATTTCTGGTTTTCTCTGGTAATGCACTCTTAACATCCTAGCGATATTTTTTCAAATTTTCCAAATTTACTCGAAAATGAAATATCTAATTCAAATATACACATATACCACAAAACCGACTCAAAATGTGATGAAGACTATCAGTCCAGTTTCACTCTTGTACTACGAGTTTCCGGACACCAGACAAACTCACCCTATGAACCAGGGCACCCCTACTAAGTCACCAAACGTAGCGAACCACTTGAGGTGACTTATGGCAGAGGTGTTGGTTATCCAATAAATGGTTCCCGGGGCGGCAGTACCCATTCCCGTCTCCTAAATAGAAAATTGTGCGGAAATCTACACGAGCGCCCTTGAGGTGATTTTTCACAAAAACGACCCTCTACCAATTATTCAATTATTATAAAAAAGTAGTAAAAAGTTATTTTGATGATATTACACATAAAACCCCCAGCAAAATTAGACATTTTTTATTTTATTTTTATTCCATCCATGTACACGTTTTTAAATTTAACCGTATTCGAACGAATTGAAATAATACCTGACAGTTCATATAAACACCGAAACAAAAGAATATTCGAATTTCAAAAAGCGCGCCATGACAAAGCGAAATTTCGCGCTCTTTTTTGAGGTTATAACGACACTATTGTCTCGGAGGCATTAGCATAGTGATGTTATTTATTCGTTTGGGATACATTTTTCGAAAAGTTGTCTTATTAAATCGATATTGGAGCCGCGAGTTCGTTTCGAAGCAAAAAGGTAGCGTTGAAACGCCGACTTTCCGGGTATAAACGATGATTTATTTTGCGAAATACGGTTGTCAAATTTAATGCCCAGGCTGTTTTGGATTTCGATATATTTTTTTGGCTGTTTGCAACCTGTCAAGATTTCGTCGAAACTGTTAGAATACTTGCTTTGACAAAAAATAAGAAATACAATTGCTCCACACAGTCCACACGCTACACGCCTTGAGGAAAATAATTCCCCTCATAGCCTATGTCATCATTGGGGATGTGTGGAGGGTCTATATAAGAAAAGAAAGAGAGGAAGTTCTGGGAAAGAAAAAGGTACGAGGGGTGGGTAGGAATCTGAGGGACAGTGTTTCCAGGAGTGACGGAGGTATGGATCCATCCCTCCCACTGTGGTGCAAGAATGTTTCGAGAGATTACGGCTGGAGAAGTCAAAGGGACTCCCTCAACCATTCTCTTCCAATCCGGCCTGCGATAAAGCTGATGGGCAGACGCATCCGTTGTCAAGACCCTGACAAACCACACCCGGGCACCGCTGCTAAGTCACCAAACATAGTGGACCACTTGGGTTGACTTATGGCTTATGGTAGAGGTGTTGGCTATCCAATAAATGGTTCCGGGGCGGCGGTACCCATACCCGCCTCCCAGATCTACTGACAATGTTACAAAAAGGTAAGTACACCTACTGAAAAAAGTTTCGCACTGAACCGATGAAAAATATTGTACACTGCAAAGTTTTAAATCAATGTTCAGACAACTCACAACTTGATAATTTTCGCTAGATATAGAACAATTAGATTTATGAGAGTATAAGTCGTTCGGTTCTGAATCTGGAGTTTTTACGTAATATTATAATATCACACCAAAAATATACATGAAAAATCCGTGAAAATCACGGAATATTATAATTGAAGGATTTGTATAAAAAAATATTTGACTTCATTATTTCAAAAACAAAACGTTGACTATTCTAGAGAATTTTCCATCAGAATTTTTTTTGGATTGAACACCGTTAGTAAACTTGAAAAACTACAACATCTGAATCTGTCAAATATTTAAACAAAAAAAATACAAATTTCAAATAAAATCATAGAATTACAAAAATATTTGGTACCTACTTTATCGCTTATCTGAATTGTTGTCGTGAATCGTGAGATCAGTTCCAATTTTGAAGACGACCCAATCAAAACAAATCCATGTTCCATAGTTCACTGAACCGGGATTACAATAGATAGTTAACAATATTACTATTTTACTTTATGTATTTTTACTTAATTTTATGTATTTCTAAATTTTTATTTAGTATGTTTATTATCTGTCTCAATAAAATTGTATTTTTTAGTTCCTATATAACATACTCGCTGGGTTACCCGGCTTCGCTCAGGACAATTCGAGAGCGTTCTGGAATGTTCCACAATGATGTTCTCGATTCCCTTTTCCCGAACATTCCACGACATACTCCGCCGCTCCTTCCAGAACTTTCTAGAGCTCGATGGAACCTTCTAGGACTTTCCGGAAGACTGTTATAGAAATTTCAAGAGGGCGAAACTTCCAGCCCTTATATCTTCAAAAGCACACATCTTGGGTAAAAACGGATACCCTTATTCCCTAGGGGGGATAGAGATCTACCACAGCATATAACTACCTTGATCGCACTGGGACTCGTTTTTGAGTTTTGTGAGCCGCACCTTTTTTTGGACTTTCTTTTATAATATATATTGATTAAATGTATGACTACCACAACACGGGTACCTAGTGTGGTAGCCAAAAAAAACCAAAAATCTTTAACAAATAAAATATTATGAAATAATATTATATTTGTTAAAGATTATTCGTAGTCAGGAAAATAATGTAAGTCAGATGACAGTTCTCACAATGTAATAATAAAAAAAAAAAAAAATAAAAAAAACCTTTTGATGCTTGAGATATTACACCACAGATATGTTTTTGAGAGTATGATACATAATAAGTATATATCACACCACAAATAGGTAAAATATAGGAAATAATATATTTTTTTGCGTAAAACGTGGCATCGTGTTTTGAGAAAATTAATTAGCAAAAAGCTTTCAGTTGATATAAGTAATGCTTGGGGTGATACTTTTATTCGGTTAGGATATTTTTTTCGTAGAGCGCCTTCGAAATTAATAACGTAGCTTATCCAATAATTTCTATTACAAAATTACGGCATAAGAGAAATTTCATAAAGCAATAATATTATTTCCAAACTAGTAGTGAAGCTGTAAGTCCATTTATTAAAGGAGTAATGTGCGAATAGCGAAACAAAAACTTCCCAAAAAAACTCCGGGAAAAACTTTCCGCCATGTATATTATAAAAGTTTTTTTCCCTAAATGCCGGAACGCCCGTAGGCAGATTGATAAAAATTGCCATTTCGAATTTTCCTAAACGGGCTTAATGGACAGAGGAAACGATTATTGCTACCCGCAAGAAAAATGTAATGGGTCGTGCGTTTACTGGCGACACTTATTGCTTAGATATATGTCGGTACATCTATGTAGCGAGTAAGGCCATGTGAAAATATATCTGAGTCGTTGAAATGAAAATTACGTACGGTACAAACGTTAATTAAGGAAGATTTATGTACGTATCGAAGGATGGATTTTATTTGCATTAGCTCCACACAGGAAGCCCTGAAGAAAATAATTACCCTCAATGCCTATGTCATCTGTGGAGATGTTGTGTGAAGGGTCTTTTTGAATAAAAGGAAGTAGAGGAAGTTCTGGGAAGGAAAAGTGTATGAAGGGTGGGTACCCCAAGAACCCGGGCACCCCTGCTAAGTCACCAAATGTAGCAAACCACTTGGGGGTGACCTGTGGCAGAGGTGTTAGTTATCCAAAAAATGGTTCCCCGGGCCGTGCGGGCGTTCCCGCCTCCCAAATAACGATTAAGGGATTAAACAAATATATATTGATAAAATTATTAAAAGTCGGGGACGCCCGAGTAAGACATGGCACGACCAAGTGAATCAGATACTTGAGTAGGGCCATGTCAAGAGTCAGAATAATAGAAGAGCATATATGAGACGATGTATGAATGTGAACGAGGCAAGGAGTGTGTGCCAAGACCGAGTTGTTTGGTGGTCCGTCCTCTCTGCCTACCCCTGCGGGGAACGGCGTGATGGTTAGCTAGTTAGTTAGTTAATTATTATGGACATTAATATGTTTTTCTATTACATAACTTTAATCTAGGACAGTAAGATATTCTTCCCGCGAGATCTCTCATTTTTTGGCCCCTCATTATATGGTATTTTTTAATAAATAAAACGAACGTTTTCTCTAATAGAGCAAAACCAATAAATATATTATGAATAAATTCTTGTTTTTTTTTACTAATCTTTTTGTTATTTTTTGTAATATTTTATTATTTATTTACACGATTTTAGATAAATGAATTTCCTCACCAAGCACAAGAGCCTTGTCTCTTTATATTTTAAATGCTATTTATATTTTCCTTTTAAAAAAAATACAAATATTCAATAAAGTAAATAAGTTAAAAAAAACGTTAAAAAGTTAACATTAAAGATCGACGGTGAAGAGTTGATCGTAGGTATTTCTTGTAGTAAAACTAGTTAAACATCCTAATTCACAAATATATAAAAGGCATTAAACCTAAACTAACCCAACCTCTCGCCGCGACCCTGTCTGTCCAATTGATTTTTTTTTGTTTAAAGTTGAAAAAAAAAATCAAAAATGTCAACGGAGACATAAATTTCATTTACAGAAATTTTCAATTCAATTTCAGTGCCGGCAACCCGGGCGTTTAGAGACATAAATTTCATTTACAGAAATTCAAATAATGTTCAAATTAAATCACTGCTTAAAGTAAGTCAAGTACGTCCTTTAACGCCCTTAAATATTAGAAGATATTTTGGTATGTGAAATTGTTTACATTTGTAGGTTAAAATCTCTTTTTAACTAATTATCTTACATAAATAGGTGCGAAATTAACATTTCGAGCCAACGGAAAATTTATGGCGACGAATAACGAAAATAATAGAAAAGTTCCACGTTATTATTAAACTTGTCCTTTCGGTACTCTGGTCGAGTTAAACCGTCGGTAAGTAAGCTCCCTTTATTACCGACCGGGATTGAAATATGGCGACACTTAACTGGAATTGGTGACCAACTAACGGCTAGGTAGAGGAAACATGTCTAACGCCCAATCGTTTTAATTATTCTTTATAAAAACGACAACCACCAAATCGGAGAATAAAGAATCTTCAATCTTTCTAACCACTCTTGAACGGTGAGCTTTAGCGCAATGAAATTTGAATAAGTTATCAAATTTGAACAGTTATCTTCATGTTGAACTAGGAGCAGAAATATCACTTGAAAAACAAAAGAATCAGGTGATATCTGCATACTTAGTTCATAACACCATTTAGAATTGAGACGTTGACTCAACTATGCGGATCTGAACTTCCAGGTATTTCTCAACATTCCTCCATCTTTTTCTTACTTCTCATAATATTGCCAAGTTGGGATGTTCCACAGGCTGCGGACAATGGGACAAACAAGGTAAAAAATATTCTGTAGAAATTAAGAAATCACTTAATAATAATAATGAGTCTTTTATTAATAAACAAAAAATATTACCTTATGGCCCCTTATGAAGTATGTTCCCATTCTCCCCTCACTTCCCACTTTAACAAATAATATAATATGTTCACCCAAAATAATTTTGTAATATTAATTAGATAAATATTTTGTCCCGAGGGAGAAACGGTTGTACCGAAATCAGCAGGCGTTAATATAAAATAATATAATTGTTAAAAATAAAAATAAATATCTAAGGTGTCGGGTTTGATTAAACTTAACCTTTAGATAAAAAGTTCAAAAGTATGATCTCGAAGAAAAAATAAATCTTTTTGAAAGGTTTTTAATTTTTACCAACCATTTCTTGAGCAAAAATCTCAAGGCACGGAGTTCCACAAGGCCGCTCTCTGGGGACCCGTATGAGCAATAAGGTCTAGTAAGCTTGAATTATCTAAGCGACGCTTTAATATTACCTTTGGTGACCCACGAGAGATTATTCAAAGGGGAAACTAGTACTAGTATCAAGAATATTCTTACTTTATTTTTACTTAGTCAGTTTTGTTGGCTTTGTAAAAAGTCTAAGAGGACTTTATTTGAAAAATTTTCTCTTCAATAACAAAAAAAAAATACTTTTTACACGTTGATTTTTACATAGGGGCGGATTTAATTAATTTCTTGAAATTTGAGGATTACTTTTTACATGAAATGTGCTTGATACGAGAAGGCTGATCCTGTCATTGAAAGAAGTCTGTGAACTTCAAATACAGTAATAGTGTTAATGATAATAATAATAAAAGTTTAAAAAATGCATACAACTTGCAAAAGTCAGTCATTTTAAATATATGTAGGATTACGAAAGATTTTTTAAATATTTATATTAAAGGATCAGTAGGATTTATCGGTCTAGTTAGGATTTCATCAGTGCCGAACCCTCTGATATTAAAATATCTGGAGTCGGTGAAATATTTTCCCATTATGTTTCTGGTGGATTGACGTATTGTTCTTGTATTGTTTTGTATTTATTATACTTATATAGTGCACTTATATTGCGTGAATTTACTAGATAATTATTTGTGGAAAAGTGTGTGGAAGGATTTAGTCTTTCATTTGGGAAAGATTTAACCCGGACATAAAATCTGGAGGACCTTAAAAATATTTATCTTCTTTTTTTGGACAAGTAGATAATATAGCCATGGGAACTCACGTGCTAAGGATTTAATTTAGATAAATAGAAATTACTGAAAGTGTTATAAATATATTAGTTCGTTTGAGAGGTTTCTGTTTCTGATCTCCCTGTTTTTTTTCAGCTTTTTATTTAAGATTAAATGTTTAGTGTTAGAGTGGGGTGATTTATGTAAGATTTATTTGGTGCGTTACAGTATTTCCTAATAAAAAGCAATTTAGAAAAAAGAGGATAGCGGTCCATAATCCAGAATTTGCAAAAAACAACAAACGTGGTCCTGCAAAGAAGATGATACATGGCTGTTTTTCTACAGTTTCTACATTAATATATAGTACACACTGCGTACGTTCGGCGTAGCGCAGCGGTAAGACGCGGGATCGAATCCCGGCGTGGAAAATTTTATTTGATTAATTTGTGTTATCTCACAATTTATTCATTTATAATAATAAATAGTATATTTGCGGCACGTTCCAGAGTGGAAGATACTCTCTGTATCGCCCTGGTGTAAGACCACCATTCAGAATTGAAACGTTGCTTGAAACGGCATTAGTCGTGTTTGGTGACTAGATCTGAATAGCCAGGTACTTCCCCACCTTCCTCTTCCCTATCTCCTTCCCCTCCCCACTACCCTCAGCCTCACAACATACCGCAATTGGGGATGCCATAGTCTCACTGGCTTCAGATGGGAGCAGTTGGGACTCTTGTGAGGTATTCATGTAAAAAAAAAAATACGTTCGTTGACAAGTGCACAAATATTAGATGATATTCACAATAGAATAATAAATATCAACTTCAACTGGTCAAACCGCACAGAAAATATAAATAAGAAATGGACTAAAAACATTGCTGAGGACATTTTGAAATCTTTATTGAAAAAATTGTTAACAAAATTAAGTAATATGTGAATAATTGTACTGTGTATATATAACGCAACATAAAAATCTGCAAAATGTAAGAACTTGGGTTTAATCTTGATTTAGCTTTGGTGATGATAATCGTAAAACTGGATGATGGTGGGAAGAACGGAGCCCACGTTGACTTGATCTCAAAACCCCATAATAAACCTATAAAACGCAATTTAATTACATTTTGATTAATAGTGGTCCGCGTGATGACTTTTACAACGTTTTTAGGAACCAATACGTTATTATAATTAGGGGTCCACACAGCGTCCGTTACGCGTCGTAAATATTACGAATGTGGGTAGGTGAGTAGCATAGTCATGCCGCTGAAAGATCCGTTGGAACATCTCCCTCTATCTCATAAAACGATGCATGTAACAGTAAGAGACGTTACAAGAGAACTTTTGGTAGTAGGATATTATGTAGGCACGCCATATATACAATTATACGACTGGTCGTGCTTTTATTTAATGTCTACTTATGTTTTTATGGAGATCCTGACAAAACCCTGTAAATCCTCACTAGACATTCCGGCTAGGACAAAGTATGGTGTGGCTTTGTTTCTATTATTTAATGCGATGAAGCAGGGGTGGCAGAAGTCAACGTAATATGTAGGTAGATATACATATTTTAAATCCAGTATTTAATTCTTCGAGATCATCTTTTTTAATTCTGTCGTACTGTACTTGAAATTTCAATTGTAACACTATCTACAGTTATAGATTCACAACCTATTTTGTACCTACTTTATTATTAAACCTGCCTACATTATTAATTCCTATATTTATTATTTATATATTTTAGTACTTTTTCAAATATTCCAATACTACTCTTCCATGGAAGCATTAGCTTGTGGCTGGAAGTGTAGTGTACATCGTTTCATTATAGATATTTACATGTCGTCAACAATACTAAGGTTACATACATGTACTATACATATATGTTATATTAAGTAAATTACAATGCATAAGTAGAAAAAAAATTGTAGTAATTTGTTAAGTGTTATATAATATCAAAATATTTAAATATTAGAACAACGTAATCAAGAATATAGTAATTAGTTGCTAATAATAAAAACAACATTTAACTTATTTGAAGAAGGGAATATTACTTGAGGAAACTGAGGTAAGGAAACTTTATTTTTGTAAGATTATCTTTAAAATATTTTTTTACAGTGTTTATTAATTGGATTTTATCATTTATGTTTCTGTAAAACAGATATTCTCCTGTGTATTCTATAAACTTATGATTTCAGACAGGTACGTATTTACCTGAACGTAAAAGAGTTTTTTGGCGAATAAATTGTTAATCGTTTTTATATATATATATATTTTTTATTTGCAGCCCTTTTATAGTCATCTCTACACTCTTTCCATCTTGCAGGCTTAAGGTTACGTACATATTTATAATGCTAGGATCATTCTACTAGGCACATGTAGCAAATATTAAAGGATAAAGGGAAGTCTTCTTTTTAATAATCATAATCCTGGAGGATTGAATGGATTAAGATAGGTAGATAGATGGTGAGGAGGGACTGCTGGAAGGAGACATTAGGAGAATTGGAGAAGTGAAAAACTTTCATTGAGGCGAATAGAACTAATTGTAATGCCAATGAAGATGGTACAAAAACAAAAATACAGTGCAATAAAAACTGAAACACTTAAAACATTTACTCTCTTTTCATGAAGCAAAATCATTATGAAATAAATACTCCATGTCTTGAAATTTCAGTCAGAAAAAAAATAAATAACTTTTTACTTGTTTTGCCGACCCTATTGATAAAATAAGGACATGCATTTTGACCAGTGCTTTATAACAGGTGGAAAGGAATATGTGTGGTCGGCAAAACTTACATGCGCCAAGGAAGGATTGCACATAGCAGTACCAAAAGTAATGTCTTGGGCTGTTTTAACTATAATGCAAAAAATTCTGAAAGTTCAACAATAAAAACTAACGTTTGAACAGCTTTTCAAACTGGAATTTATGGAAGGTCATCACGAGGTACGAAGCAATGAATATATCTATTATATTGCCATATTATAAAAAAAACGCCATGCTGTTTGTTTCGAGCTTGTGGATATTTTCGTAAAATCGAGTAATAAGGGTTTTTGAAGTGAAAACTTCATTACCACCATTGTGATTTGAAATTCGATGAAACGAAAAACAGCGACACTGAAAAGAGACAAACTCATACATCTATAGGATTTAGCCTGTGAGATAATGAGATAGAATAAATCGGTCTCTTCGTGTGGTGCTTCGTAGCCTCCCCACTCTCATCTACTTTAGTTTTCTGAAGGTTTCACTTCTACAAAACTTCTTAAGCACCATTGTGATTTGCAACTCGATGAAACGAAAAATAGCGACCCTAAAAAGAGATAAACACATTCATCTATAGCATAGATTCTCAACCTTTTTTTGCCCACCGCCCCCTTTGACAATATTTTTTTTTCTGGCGCCCCCCAACTGCTTTTACATACCATCTTGGGGGGGGGAGGGCGATGGGTTATGGCTCCTATCCTATTTCTGAGAAGAATATTGTTAATTAAAACGCGTACTTAATTATATAAAGAAGTATTTTTATTAACATAGAAAAGGTATTGAATTTATAACTTATTTAATGAGATGGTTGAATTTGATGCGTTTTAAGAAGTTTATATTAGGCTCGATTTTACTTAAGAACAAAAGTAAGTCGCCGCGTTCAGTAATATGGAGCCTATTTCTCTTTTTGGTAACCAACGTTGCTACAGCACTGAATCCACGTTCAGGTAAATAGGACGATGTAATGCTATTAAAAATCGTTGAACTATCGACCATAATCCTAAGTACAGTTGCGAAATCGGCTTCTGCAGCCAAAACTCTTGGTAGCCATTCTTAAATTTAATTTTTAATTCCTCATTTGTCGTCAGTTCTATTAGTTCTTCTTCTAACTGTGATGATCCTGCTGTGTTGACATTTGAAAAAGGATCCAAAACCCAATCTGGTATGTCCATGTTTAAAATATCCTGGAATCGTTCCTTGAAATCACTGTGGAGGTTTTCCAAGTGTTGACTGTAAACAAGCAAGTCGTCGTTCTTGAATGATACTGCTGATAAATTTGAGAAGTTATTAAATTCCCGTCTGCCGATATTTCTTTTGTATAATAGTAGTTTGGATACAAAAGCTGCAACGCAATTTTTTGTCTTAATCAAATTTAAGTCGTCTCCTTGAAGTTGGAGATTGACATCATAAAACAATTTATACAGGTCTGTCAAGTACGCAATATCGTTCTTCGATGAGGTGAGGTTGCCGCGCAATTCTGTGTCTTTGTTTCATAGGAACTCTATCACAGACTCAAACAGATTGTAAAATCGAGTCAAACATGAAACTTTTGACAGCCAACGCACCTCTGTGTGAAGCAGCAATCGGTTGAAATCTTCATCATTGGCAAGCAAATCTGTCCAAATAATCTGTCATTCAATGAGTTACTTCTGATTTTATTAACTGCTCTGATAACATATTGCAGTGATGTATGGGGGTATTCACTCAGATTTTTCGAAACCAAATGCTGGCGATGAATTACGCAATGCACAGCAAGCAAGTCAGGAACTTTATTTTTTAAGCACGCTATGAAGCCTTTGTGACGCCCTGTCATAGCTGGGGCGCCATCCGTAGCAGATGACAAAATATTATTTAAAGGAATTTTCTTTTCGTCACAAAACTTTTCCAGTGTATTAAATATGGTTTCTCCTTTTGTACCTGTTTCCAAATTTGTAACAAACAATAATTCTTGACATATTTTCTCATCTTTGATGAATCTCACGTATGACAATAACAATGCTTCATTGGTTAGTAAAGTGGACTCATCCAGCTGAATTGAAAATCGACAAGACTGCAGATGATTGCACAATGATTCTTCAATGTTTTCAGCCATTTCTTCAATTGAACTTATAGCTCAAAGGAATTTTTCGGATAATATCTGCAGCTGGTTTATGGAGCACAGTGGTTATTACTTCTTTTACTGCTGGTAAAATTAAATCTTCCCCAATAGTATGTGGTTTGCCTGCTTTAGCAATCAACAGTGAGATATTGTACGAAGCTCGAAGTCCATCATCGTCTTGCTTAGAAGCTGTCGAGAATAGTTTTGATATATTTGGCTGAATTTCGTACTTCTTTTTCATGTTTCGAAAAAAGGTCACATATACGTCTTTCTTATCCGGGTGGATTTTATTAAAATGATGAAACCTAGAAGGCTTCATCGCTTCATTTGAAAATGTTTTTCGACAAATAAGGCACATTGGCGATGATGGATTTGTAGTATTTTCGATAAATCCGTATTTAATATAATCCACGTCATATTGCCGTATGATAATATAGGGTAATATATACAGGTAATCCCGTTGTATGAGATATTTCACGTGAAATCGGAAGATTTAAATTTAAAATATTTTTTTATTCTAATCAACAAATTAAAATTATCATTCATAAAATTTAATGTAGATCTGAATGTAACGGAATCTATCAGTTCAATTTTCATTCACTTCCCAAACTGTCGAATGAATTTTCGCAAACGTGATAAAAATGATAAAAATACACACAATAACAAAAATTACCCATTAAAGTTTACTTTCCTTTATTAGTATGTGATTAGCGTGTTTTGTCTTTTTTAAACCATATTTTTTTACTTGCCAACGCCCCCCTGTACCATCTCAACGCCCCCCAATTGTCTCTGGATCTTCTACCGCCCCCCTGAAGGACTCAAACGCCCCCAAGGGGGCGTTATCGCCCACGTTGAGAACCTATGATCTTCTCGCGTGTATGTGCGTTTCGGTAATTGCACGCAAGTTTTCTTAAAAATTACAGGTCAACTTAATTATCCGTGTAGTTTTAAATGTCTATAAAATATATATAATGAAGAATCGAGAAAACTGCCCCAATTTTTTTTTCAACATTAGTCTAGCATTTTAACTCTTGCGCACCATCTGCTTCTAACAGTAACAGCATATACCCTAATTATTATTATCTTGACGT
The DNA here is from genome assembly GCA_917563855.2 of Limnephilus lunatus. NCBI lineage: Eukaryota > Metazoa > Arthropoda > Insecta > Trichoptera > Limnephilidae > Limnephilus > Limnephilus lunatus. The sequence goes on along the minus strand of OU830602.1, from coordinate 8,228,561 downwards.
GACTTTCGACCTCCCGTACGCCCTCTGGACGTATGGGTTATTTATAAGGCCGCTAGAGCAGCTTGTTCCCAGTGTTGCCAGCCGAGGGGCCCTGTCACGATCGCTTTTATGGCAACACAAATAATAATGAAATCTGATTAGTGAAATCTAGATGGCAACACACAAACAAAAGTACCCACCAGCCCACTGCGATACGGGTCCTAGCGTTTGGATTTGAGACGGAGGAAGCGGGTGCGACTCCCGGTGAAGCGCAAAAACATATTATTGATATGGAATTTTATCCATTTCATGGCCAACGCTTGTTATAATAGGATAGAATATTTTGTAGTCACGAAGCACATTGCCAGTTTTGGTAAAGTAATAAAACGAGGAGTATAAAATAAGAGGAAAAATCTAAATCTAATAAAAGTAGTACGAAATGAAAACACGTCTGTTTGGCGAAGAGTCGGTTAACTATCTAACTTGATTAGTGATTTGTGTATGTTTATGTACATAGTTACCCCTTACCAATAGACGTGTTTTAAATTTTTTAAGACGGATAAATAAACATACATTTTTTACATTAGCTCCATACAGGAGGTCCTTAGGAAAATAATTCCCCTCAGGACCTATGTCATCTTTGGGGATGCTGTATGGAGGGTATGGTAAGGAAAAAGGTTTGAGGGATGTTCAGGAGTGATGGACGTATGAATCCATCTCTCCCACTGCGATGCAAGGCGATGGTTCGAGAGAGTCTGACTGGAGAGGTCTAGGTTAGGTCTCCCTCAACCTTTCCCTCCCGACCCTACCTGTAACGCAGTAGGTAGACAATAGCATCCGCCGCCAAGACCTAGACAAACCTCACCCCATTAACCCGGGTACCCCTGTCATGTCGCCAAACGTAATGGTAACGCACATTTTCATTACGCGACAAAACATCCCCGACAAAATATCCTGCGACAAAATATCTACTAAAACTTAACTTAACCTAACCTAACCTAACAAAAAAGGGACCAAAATAATACATACATCCTGTAAAGACCATAATTATTGTTCAAAATAAGTAAAATGGGACAAAAATAATACAGATAACAATAATTTACTGTCTTTACAGGATGTCTGTATTATTTTTGTCCCATTTTTTGTTAGGTTTATGGTTAAGGTTAAGGTTAAAGTCGCGGAACCATGTTGTTACCCCTTATCAATAAACGTGTTTTAAATTTTATACGACGGATAAACAAATAATAATATGGGGTAAAAGATTAACATCCGTTGATTACCAAAAAAAAACTAAATTGAACAACTAAAACCAAAATTAATTTATCTTACAACGTGACAGTTGTTTATATTTTTCAGCTAATAATTGAGAACACAACCAAGCTGTCTCTGTTGTTTTTTTGTGAATATGTTCTTATTCTATCTTTTTTCAATGTTGGTAACAATCGGCTGTTGAAAAAGTAATATAAATTGCTGCTAAAATATAGCTGCAATAAATAGGGGAATCTTTCTATGTTTTTAAGAACTTTGTCTTAATTATATTGAAACCTTGCCAAAATCGCTGCACAGTTTTTGTCAGGGGATAAAATGAGGACAACTATGTTATGCTCTGATTCTATAAAATCTCGAACTCCTAAAAAACTATCGGTGTTTTCAAAGTGTACAATAATTTTTCTTTAGTCGGTTCCTTATTGCTGAGGATCGTGACCCCTACTCCAATTTCCATTTTGGACAAGACAACTTCACTCCAAGCGGTTCTACGCTAAGTAGAGAGCTGACATTCTGTACCGGACGCTTGTGATACTTGGTCACTCCGGCGTATTGGTGACCTTACTCTGCTTCTTCTGCCTTCCTCTTTACCAGCGACTATGAGTTTCTCCAAGTTGGAGTCAGTTTGGCGAACAACGTGTCCAAAGTATATTAAAACACTTTGTTGGTAGACAGTTGAAAGCCTATTGTGGATTCCAGAATGGACACATTTGTGCGTTTGGTTGTTCATGGAATTCTGAGCATTTTTCTCCGGGCACTAAATTTTGAGGGCGTTAATCAACTTTCATAAATATGGGGATATATAATATCTTACTAAAGCACACATACCTAAAATTCTGACACGTATTTCACATTGCAGTGTACCGTAGTACAAGCATAATTACTTGATTTCTTTCCATATACCTCGCAATTCAATGAATCACAATTGTATACCCCCGTTCGCCGTATACAAAATTTGGGTAATGACTATAAAGATGTTGTTGACATATTTAACACATTATTCACTAAATATAAACAAGCCATAGTAGAATTTATATCAGAAAGAAGAACCACAAATTTCATTTATCCAACTGCATAGCTCTGCTTCGATTTATTTCACATGTATTGCACTTTTCCCAGTTTACAGTTTTTACATCTTGTATGGTGGTGTGTTTTGTTTTTATTTCAATTGGTTTTTTACTCTATTTTTGTTTTAGATTTGATTATGATTTTGACTTTGATATTGATATTGATATTGATATTGATATTGATATTGATATTGATATTGATATTGATTCTGATTATGATGTTGATATTGATTCTGATTTGTATTTTGGTTTTGATTTTGATTTTGTTTTGTTTATGATTTTGTTTTTTTTTTTTATTTTGTAATGCACATTAAGATTTAGATATTCTTTGTTTAAAAAAAATGCATGTAAAAGCCCAGCCGGGCGTGAAATTCCAAATAAATAAATAAATAATAAACTTCTTCAAACTGCTCCAGAAGTGTATCGCTTTTGGGGACCTAGCAATACTTAGACACAGATACATTTGATAGATCCGATTCTTTGATCGACATAACGGCTTTAAATCCCAACAAAGGCAATAAAATAAGTTAAATATTTGTTCATAGTAAAACCAGACAATAATTAATGAGATAAATTTTCCAAACCCACACATTACATGAAGAATTGACGTGGGCTCGTGAATTTCTTCATGTGCATGATTTTTATTAATCGTTGCATTTCATTTCAAAACGTAATGCTATGCATGTTTATTGGTTCATAAAATCGAACCAATTAATGGTTCGCGTCTTGGGTTTCATGTTTTTGATGGTTCCGACATGAAACCACGAATCGGTTCATCAAAGAAAACGTAAAAAGAGAGTAAAGTGCTGCTTCCACGGAACTAATAAAAACCTACGCACAGGAAATAAATCCCGAACGTTATTAAATGTAAAATTAGATGTTTATGTTTACTCAATACTTTCCTTTTACAATGTTGTGGCCGTAAAGGAAATTCTTACGATGAATATATTTGATTTTCTTTGAACGCACATTATAAAAAGCACCCTTTACGAGTATGTAATATTGTCAAGTAATGAGTTTTTTTAGACGCAATATTTCCAATTTGAACGACCGAACATTTTCTTTCTTATTGCGTTATAGCGTAAAATTTCCTACTGCCCAGAGTCTATTGAACTAGCTTAAACATTTAAGGAATGTTGTGAAGCTGAAGAAAGATGGAGAGGGGATGGAGAAGAGTAAGGTTTAGAAGTTACCGACGTAACTATTTAAATGTTTTATAAGTCTTAAATTCCTAGAGCAGTAGGTCTATGGTATTGTGAGGTAGAATATAGTGGGAAACGGAAAAATAAGAATTCATGTTGGTAAGTAGGCACCTGGCTATTCAGATCGCATCATTAAGAACATAAATCAAAGGTTCGATTCTGAATAATTGTATCAAACCTGGATGATATTAGTAATATTGCATTCCTTCACTCTGAGCAAGGTGTGGTGGTTCAAGATGCATGAAAAATTCAATAACAATTGGTACGCAATAAAACGTATGATAAATAATTTGGTTAAGTTTAGGTTAAGGTTAAAGTTAGGTTAGCACAAACTTAGGTTAAGTGGAATTTTTCAAGAAACTGTTTTGAATGAATTGAAATATATTTTAATATATATATATATAAATACTTTTTTTTCAGTGATATAGCAAAAGTTTAAGATTTCATATAGAAGTAGTATTAATACATATTTTATATGAACAAGATTACCTCAAATGAACGAAGAAAGGAGTGAAATTATAATACAATATTACGCGAATATGGATGGTAGAAGTCTGGAAACTTCCGAGGTGGGCGTGGCACGATAAAGTGAACCAAATGCTTAAGTTGGGCCATATCAATAGTAAGAGTAACAAAAGGGTATAAATGAGACGATGTATGAATGTGAACAACATAAAGAATGTGTACGTAAACGAAGTTGTTTGGCGGTCCATCCTCTGCAGGGAAAAGGAGTGATAGTTAGTTTCGTTAAAAAGTCTAGATATTCCGAACTGTAGTACGGAGAATATTCCGGAAAAGCTTATAATATTCAATGGAAAATCGATGGGTTGGAGTGAGTTCGGCTTCGTTAAATCCGCTAAACCTACCGTTTACAGGCTTAGAGTTTGGTCATATCGAGCAGATGCTGTACTCGAAACCATTAAACTAATTAATGCTTATTAATAACGCAGGTAACAACGAACAGCCTTTAGCATAGAGGTGTTCGTATAATCTTTTACCAAACTTACACAAAAGAAATTTCAGGTTATTAGTTTTAATAGAAAACCATTATTTAATGTAATTTTCCAAAAGAAGCCCCAAAATTAGCCGGTGAAATAAATTGAAGTGCCCGTTTATAATATTTTAATATTTTTTTATTAACGAATTTGGCAACTAAGTTCGGTGGCGACGGGAGGGAGGGAGGTGGAGCAAGATTTACGAATAATGTTTTTCATCTCGGCTACGAGGAAGGCGAGAAAAATGTAATTTAATGTATGTACCTATCTTACATTGAAAGCAATGTGAAAGCTTGTAGGAACAAGGCTTCAACAAAAAGGTCAATAGTACAACTGTAAAGCACAACTTAATCCAGATTTTAAATAAACCAAAGATTTAAATATTGTACAATTTCGCTGCAGGAATATTCAAATATGGTAGAAAGCCAATCTCTGGATTAGCATTTTATTTTCTTCGTATAGATTGATACTCGTAGATTGTCTTATAATTCCGTTATTCCGTAACTGGATATGATCTGAGGCAAATATTGTAATCAGTTGATACATTTTTCACGGTAACCGGGCAACAAACACACTTTTGGATAGTAATATAGAATCAAGAAAAGTGATGAAAGAACTTGGTTAATTAACGTTAGGTTAGGTTAATAAGCAATTAAGGAGGCGCCGCCCCGGAAACCATTTATTGGATAACCAACACCTCTGCCATTTGGTTTCTTAGCATGGGTGCCCGGGTTCATGGGGGGTGAGGTTTGTCCAGATCTTAGGATGCGTCTGCCCACCTGCTGCGTGGCGGGCCGAATCAAGAGAAACTGATTGAGGGAGGTCTTTTGACCTTTCCAGCCGGACTCTCGACCTTGGCCGAAGTTGGAGGGATGGATTGATACGTCCGTCACTCCTGGATATACTGACCTCCAGATTCTTACCCACCCCTAATACCCTTTTCCTTAATAGAACTTCCTCTCCGTCCTTTCCTAAAAAAACCTTCCACAGAGCATCCCCAAATATGAACAAACCTACACACTTTTGAAAAGTGATGAAAAAACTTGGTTAAATAGGTAACGTTAGGTTAGGTTTATAGGCCAGTTTTTTCAATTTTAATGACTTCCAATGTGTTTTGATTTGTTCCTGAGTTGTTATGGAACCGTTCTTTACACTTCGTCTCGACACTGCTTTCACAGTACATCTACTTAACATGCCAAATCATCCAAGTATTCCGTTTTCAAACTTTCCTTTCCATTTCGCATTAAAAATATGAATTTGTATGACCTACACATACTTACCAATTTTTCTCAATGTTGAAAACAGTTTTCCAGCATTTCTAGAATGTTGCATGATTTGTGGTCCTTACCTGAAACAAATAAAAAATGTTATTAGAAAGTTTTTTTTATACAATTTAATGTTAGATTAAAAAAAATAATAATGACTGCTGAATTAATCTTACTTATATGTACATTTAGGCACAATCAAGTTTTAAAAATAATTCACCAAGGTTTGGTAATAAAACATAACTTGATTGACTGCCGTAATGTACCATATTATGAATATGAACCAAATTCATTTTTAGAAAATGAATTTTATAAAATTTATTATGATAAAACTATTCTAACAGACAGAACAATTAGTCATAATAGACCCGATATAGTTTTACATGACAAAATTTAAAAAATAACTTATATCATTGATGTCGCTATTCCAAATTCTTGTAATATTCAGAAAACTGTTTCTGAAAAAATTAGAAAATATACAGATTTAGGAAATGAGATTAAAAGAATTTGGCATTCTCAGACTATAAAAATATTACCATTTGTTATTTCGGCTACTGGCATTATACCTAGCTCTCTCATTCAAAATTTAGGCGTATTAGATTTGTCAAAAAATTTGTACATATAAATGCAAAAGTCGGTCATTTTAAATACATGTAGGATTACGAAAGATTTTTTGAATATTTATATTGAGGGATCAGTAGGATTAATCGGACCAGTTAGGATTTCATCAGAGCCGAACCCTCTGATATGAAAATATCTGGAGTCGGTGAAATATTTTCCCATTATGTTTCTGGTGGATTGACGTATTGTTCTTGTATTGTTTTGTATTTATTATACTTATATAGTGCACTTACATTGCGTGAAATTACTAGATACTCATTTGTGGAAAAGTGTGTGGAAGGGTTTAGTCTTTCATTTGGGAAAGATTTAACCCGGACATAAAATCTGGAGCACCGTAAATGCGAAAGTTTGTATGGATGGATGTGTCTTACTCTTTCACGCAATAAATACCGAATGGAATTTAAAAATTCTTTCACTAATCGAATACTACATTATTTGGTAAGCTCTAGCATTATGAATAAGCTGTGGCGTTATGAAATTATTCATTATACGTTTATTGGCAAAGCTAAGTAAATGTTTGGCGTGGGTTGTCATTTGTTTAGGTTACTATGGAGATTTCTTTGATAGCGAAAATTCAAAAATGAGTATTTTAATATGAATATTTAGTGTAGATACAAATATAAAATAGGTACTAATCTACATTTTGACCTAAGCCAACAGCTATACTAATATTATGAAGGCGAAACGGAGCGTATTTGATTGTTGATTGATTGGGGGAGGGGTAGTGGGTCAAAATTGAGGAATGATGTGAGGAGGAAGGTATAGGAGCAGAGGAAGAGGAAGGTCAGGCAGTTTCTACCACCACTCAATTACCATAAATCACACAGAAACCACTGGGAAGACATCGAAACAATTTCATCAAAATGTCCTCACTCGAAAATTATTATTCTTGGGGATTATAACTTACCAAATCTAACATCGAAAGCAAAAAAACTGTGGTCTCATCATTAACGAAAGTGAAATTCATATCTTGTAACATAATACGATAAATTCCTTCAAGCAACGTTTCAATTCCAAAGATTATTGTATTTCGCTTGGTTTTGAACTTGCAGCTTTTGCACCGGGATCAAAAGCTCTTAGGTACCATTAGCCACGTATCTCCCAAACTATAAAAAATGTGCCTTTATAATAATAAGCTGAAAGAATAGTTAGAGAGCGTGTAGCGAATTCGTGCGCGATGATAATACCGGGACGGGACTGTTGAAGCGAGTCGTGCGAGATTATAAAGCCGTCACATGAGGGACCAAAGGTCATTATGATCACTCGGTCACGGTGAGGTCTGTGGGCCGTGCTTTGCAAACAGACCACACGACGATGAGAAAAATACAATAGCCGGCTTCATGCCAGTAACTTAGAATAAAATAAATTTAAGCCTCGCATTAAACTAGTGGACCAGGGCAGGGATCGGCAATTTTTTGGTACAAGGGAAAAATTGATAATATTTTTGCTCTGAGGGTCAAGCAAATGTTGCGTTTGAAAATCTCCTACTACCACCACAGAAAGCCGAAAATGTTGCTTGTGTTGTGACGGAGGACTTCGCCAGCCGAGGAATCGAACACGCAACGCCCAGGAGGGATCCATACGCTATGCCCACTCAACCACAGACCGGTCAAAACTTGGAACTTGAAGTGGAAGGAAAACGGAATGAAAAATCACTGACAACTGTAACATCTCTGCGACGGACACAATCACAATATAGTTAGTTCCAGAGTGGTATATCTAAGGTCTCTAATTTTAAAATCTGAGATTATATATACCGAAAACCCGAACAAATTCCTTCCGTGATAGTCCGAATCTTTCTTCCAAGACATTTTCCATTATTAGAATAGTTCCAGCTAGTGATAATGATTACAGAAGGTAGGTACCGTATAAATGATATTCCGGTAGGAACCAAGCATTTTCTTTCTTTCAAGCATTTTCTTATTTTAAGACCAAACGTTTGTCCTGCATTAGAAGAAATAATTTTAAAATTCTTAGTAACAAAATGCAAGATTGTCCAACTGGTAATGTAGGAGAAGAAAATAAGACGTTGGAGTGGAAGACGCCGCTCCACATGGCTTCGAAACGACTGGTATGAGTTCAGTTCCGTTGACATGTTCCGGACTGCTATCTATAGGAAGAAGATAACCTAGAAGATATCGAATTTTCGATAATAGAGGGCATAGAAAAATAAGTAAACTGGTTTAAAGAAAAAAAAATCATTCTTAGTCCAAATCTAGCCCGTGAGCCGTGGTTGGCCGATCACTGAGCTAGAGCAGAGAGGCCCTGTCATTTTTATTGCAGGGTCCCGAGCCACGGTTATAAATATTTAATTCGCCCCTAAACTTTTACGGTGCAAAACACAATAAAATCCTTCAACTAGGGTTGCCAAAAGTGCGGCGCGCGTCAAATATTAGGTAACAAAATCCCCAACGGATATAACATCAGTTAATAGGGACGAGTGAAGAGACATTTTATGACCAGTTTTACGCCAACACTTTATGAATTACTATATTTTATGTCCTTTCTAGGATATAAAAATATACAGCATTGATTGAACCGGCGAAAGTCTCGTTTTAATATTTAGTACCGCGATTAAGGCTTGTAGCAATAAGCCAAATTAATATTTGCTTTTATGATTCGACGTATCGTCCTCGAACACAAAGGAAATTAATATATTTTACGATAAGTATGAACGTAACTGTTCTTGTAAAAGCATCATAAAATTCGCAGTTTCATGGTGCATAAAATTATGGAAAACAATCCAGATACACTCTACAGATATGGATTTCGTAATTATGACAAGGCGGTATATCGCAACCTTAAAGCTACCGACATTACCGTCAAAATCTTCTACCTCAAGTGAGATTTGCCGGGCCCGTGGGAAGACTTAGAACAAGGCTTGTGCTACGAGGATTCGCCCATAAACGTAAGGAAATATCTTTAAATACTATACAACAATCTAACCTATCTATACTTGTACTAAATTACAAGTTCTAAAATTAATTATATAAAAGCGAGACCATCAAAATTGAGAGGATAATAATCATTTAAATTGTATCCCTTTAGCAATCTTTGAGGTATCAAAGGTATGGAAGATAACTCAACATCTTCGCGGACGTGAATTCAACAAATACATACAAACGTTACTGACGTATGTAGAGGCATTTAAAATCAGAGTGCAATTCACACGCGGTAGAAGTGAAACTAGAAAGTCGCTAGATGTCGCTTTCTTTTCTTTTGCCTGTTTATTTTAAAGTGGTTTGAAAATTGGATATTGATTTCACAAAAATAAAAATGATTATTTTTTTTGGATTTCGTAGGATTTGAACGTCCGTTCGCTGGATGTCTGTCTTTCTGGCCGCTGAGACTGGTCAAATCCGCTGCGCTACGGGAGGTCAAATGATGAATTTGAAATCACTAACGGGGCTAAAGAAGTTTCACTTCAAAAAGAAAGATGAGTAAAAAAGGAGCAAGTTTAAGGTTTCCTACATTTTATATTCCGACAGTGATGTTATGCTTGGCGCTTTGAATGACTTAGTGTTAGTTGATAGAATGCACATATATTCACAAAGACTCCAAAAAAATACTGGAGACATTTGACTATTTGAGGAAGGCTTACGTGCAAAGTTGGATGCCAAAAAGCTGGTTAAAATTGCTCAGATTATTGTGCCGAGCAAACATAAAACAAAAAATAATAAATGTTAGAAAAAAGCGAATACTTAGTGACTTTACATAAATAATAATACGTGGGAACTATCTTAAAAAGCGGACAGTTGATGAAATCGCCTTTAAAAGCATTTGATATTCTTTCGCAGATATTGAGTAATAAACAGTAGCAGTTGTACTATGTTCAATTCAAAACTGTCCTCCAAGTTTCTACCAAGTCGGTAATAAAACTGTACGTGTTTCAGTGCACCTTAGGTGTCTTCTATTTCCCACTCGGATCCTACACTGTATGCATAACACAGGGCGGGAGATGTAGATAAAATATTTTGAATTTTTAACGCACAACTTTTTTAACGATGAATGTGATGATGTTGTAAAAAGAATAAAAAAATAGTAGGCCCCGAAACAAAATAAATTGGATGGCGTATATCCTATATGCACTTTTTTAAATACCTTTAACTGTAAAGCAGAAAGCTGTTTTTTAAGTAGCAAAATACAAATCGGTGCTGACAATCCTAGCAGTTTCCTGATGATATTAATAATAAAGAAAAAAATCTATTTTCCGATGCAGCAAAAGCTTCAAAATGTCACGAAAATTGCTTGGTTTATTTTAAATGCAATTTCTAGGACAATGCACATATTTTCAGATCGCAACAATATACAATTTACAATTTGGGAGATAGGTATGGGTACCGCCGCCCAGGGAACCATTTATTGGACAACCAACACCTCTGTCGTAGGTCACCCCAAGTGGTTCGCTACTTTTAATGACTTGGCAGGAGTACCCGGGTCCATGGGGTTAGGTTTGGCGGCGGATGCGTCTGCCCGCCAGCTGCATGGCAGGCCAGATCGGGAGAGAATGGTTGAGGGAGTTCCTTTGACTTCTCCAGCTGTAGTCTCTCGGAACATCGCCTTGCACCGCAGTGTAGAAGGGATGGATTCATACGTTCGTCACTTCTGGACTTACTGATCCCCAGATTCCTACCCACCCATAATACTCTTTTCCTTCCCAAAACTTCCTCTTCCTCTCCTAAAAATACCCTCCACACAGCATCCCCAAAGATAATATAGGCCCTATTAGTGGATCTAATGTAAAAAAAAAAACAATACTTTCATAAGGAGCTATCGAGCTGTCCAAAACTAAAACGAGACGCTATTTTTGGTTTATCTATGAATGTTATTCAACTGTTCTATAAGATTGCTAAAACAAATGTGCGCGAAACTTGGGCAAAGCTGGATAGAAACTTCAATTTATAATGATAAAACAAATAAATTAAAATCAAGTAATGAAATTTACTGGAATGATGCTTGACCCTTTAAAAGATCGATATTATCATTAAATTTAGATTAATCTGAATCTGGGAAAGGGTAAGGTTTGTAACCCCCGGCGTGGTGGTCCATCGCTTCATTTAGTTTAGCATCATCTGGTACCAGGGCAGAAAAAAACAACTCGGAACTGTGGGGAATGAAGGAAGAATGAGAGAAAACAGAAGAAATTACCGAGGACGCCATTTCAAAGCCGTGACTGGGGAGCTAATGAAAGCGATAATAGAAATGGGGTAATGTTAAGTTTGGTTGGCGTTAATCCCGGGTTTAAGTGTTTTGGCAACCCTGTTCGCAGTGATTGTCAACATAATGATCTTTGAAACGTTATGAAAATAAAATATAAAGGAATATTTAAATTGTCTGGTACTTTAGTATGAATATTTGAAAATTGAGCATTATTTAAAATGTTAAATAGGAGGGTTTGGATCTATATAATATCACACAAACATAAATTCGCCATTTCATCATCTTTATATTTACATCTCGCGTCACGATGTTTGTTCGAGATAAATTCCGAAAACTCTTAACCGATTTTGATGAACTTTGGCTTACTATGTGTAATTTGTTCCAACTTAAAAGACAGGATAGTTTGTATCTCTATTATTGACCTCAATATTTATTATTGCGAATTAAATGTTCATTAATTAAACGTTTCATTACAATTTGGGAGGCGGGTATGGGTACCGCCACCCGGGAACCTTTTTTGGAAAACCAACACCTCTGCCAAAGGTCACCCCAAGTGATTCGCTACGTTTGGTGATTTAGCAGGGGTGCCCGGGTTCATGGGGTGAGGTTTGTCTAGGTCGTGGATGCGGATGCGGATGACCAGGATACGCTGAACCCCAGATTCCTACCCACCCCTTAAACCCTTTTCCTTCACAGAACTCCCCTCTCATTCTTCCTAAAAAACCCTCCACACAGCATCGCCAAAGATGACAAAGGCCCTGAGGGAAATTATTCTCCTCAAGGCCTCCTGTGTGGAGCTCATGTTAAAAATAAATAATAAATTGTTATAGGACAATGCTTTGTAATTTATAATTATTTGTAGGTGTAGTACCAGGTCAGCTTGTAAAAATATACATTATTATTGGAATATTTAATTTTGTTATTAAACAAACGGAACATTTTTTTTACACATAAAATAATCATTTTATAGATAATCTTGCTAGTGTCGTGGTATAATGAAGGGATAAAAAAATTATGAAAAATTTGGTTTTCGTTAAGAACCTAAGAATGAAATGATAAAACAAAATACAAAACAAAATTGTTGATTTGAATTGTGAGATTTAAATTTAAACGGAATTGATAAACGTAGCTTCGCATCCAGAATCTTTGGATATTTCGGGGTAAGAGGGGACTGCGGGCGGGTGTCCGAAATAAGTTCGATAAAATTTCGATTCTATCGGTATGACAAATCCATTCAGACGTGTCCTCTTGTCAAATGATTTTGCCTGTACAAAGAATACGCATACTGTTCCAATAAGATAGTAACAAAACTGATGATAGCAATTCGTTATAAGATTAAAAAATAAACTTAATTTAATACTTACTTACCACTTTCTAGATTTATACCCATTTTTCCCATTTTTCTTTGTAATTAATGAAAAACTTCATCGCGCTACAAGAAGGAAAGCAATGCATTCTGAGATTTTGATTTCTTTAAAAAAAAAGGCTTATTAATTTTTTTCTTCTTGTTGAGTGATTATGTATCGAATGGTGTTTTTTCGTATAAAATCCATAAAAAGTTTCATAGGCGTAATATCTATTTGTATGTAAGTACTGTAACCAGTATTTTCCAGTACTACAGGATGCTTATTGAAAGACTTAGGTTCCTTGAATTACAGTGACTGTTTATTGACGTATCGTAATTTATAATTATAATTCGGAGGACAAATGTCTATCTTGGCTGTTCGTTAGGTTTTGCCCTCGGAGTTCTAGAATTATAATGACTTTGACTCTGCACATCTACCTTCGGTTAACTTCGGAAACGAGACCAAGTGACCCGAAGAGCCCATAGATAACTAAAGTAATGTGAGAACTAATCATAGACTAATTATAATACACTGCAAGTGTTAATATCGATGACAAAAAGGCGTTAATCTAAAAACTATGTTACATGATTTTCGAATACATGATTTTCTCACTTTTTCATATAAATAGCACTTTGGAGGCAAATTATTTACTTATGTGCACATGCAGAACAATGTGCAGAACGCTGTTTGCATTATTCATTTACTCGTACACTTAATTTTACAAAGCTGATTTTGCAAACACCAAGTGTATTTAATGCTGCAGTTTTTAATAACAACCTCCTTGTCCCCTGTGAGCCATCGCGATGTTCCCTTATTGGTCCCCGAACCGCTGTTAGTTCGGTGTTAGTTGTTGCACAGCCCTGGCGGCAGGAATTGTTAACTGGGGACCGAACTCGCCCGGAGTTTCCCGGAAAATGGGAAAAGTAGGGAAACTAGGGAAACTGGCTACAGACCGCGGAAGAAATCGCATTGTTGAGAGTGCACTCCAGGCGCACTTTCTGGCTTGGGGTATTGTATTCGAAAATAATTTGTTTTGTTGTTATTTTACGATAAACTCCTTATTATATTTCGACGGCACAGCGGCAAGGCCTTGGCTCTGGACCTATACGGGATCGCAGTACTAATATAGAATATTAATTTGCGATTCGTTCCAGGGTGGTTGTTATGTAGATACTTTCATAACATGATTATTAATTGCTTACCGTTTATCCCATATACATTGGTTTTAGTATTATTTTTTAACATTAGCTCAACACAGGAGGCCTAAGGGAAAATAATTTCACTCAGAGCCTATGCCATCTTTGGGGAAGCTGTGTGGAGGAGTTTTTAAGAAAAGAAAGGATATCTGGGAGGGAAAAGACGCTGTGCAAGGCGATCGGTCCTGTTGAAGAGGTAAAAAGGACTCCCTCGACCAGTCTTACCAAATCCGACCTGCCACACAGCAGGGGAGCAGACGTATCCGCCGCCAAAACCTAGACAATCCTCACCCTTGATCCCTGGCATCCATGCTAAGGTCCCTTGTATCTTTGACTAAGAACTACCAACATTATCTTTATTTTCTTAACACATATTTTTATTGACTAAACTATCTTTATGCATTATTGCAAGATTCTACCCGAATAAATGTATTCTGGATAGTGTCTTGGATAAAAAAATCATATCATTTATATCATATAGTTATGGTTGACATTATAGTTATATATATCGTATAGTTATGGTTAACATTGTTTGTTGTAGGAAATCGGTTGGAATAACTTCAGTAAAGCTTTTATTTCCACCACATTTATGGAAATTAGTTTGTAACTTATATCTTCTGCATAATTATGCAGTTATTGTTTGTTCGTATATTTTGTAGCAATGTTGGTTATTTGTATGAATTAAATCATAATAACTCCGACTGCTTGAATACTACACAAGGAAAATATAAAATATAACGACAAAACGAATATATAAATACAATTTACGGTGGTGAGAATGAGATACATTTTTATTTCATGAAGTATGTGTTTATAAGATGGATTCCCGGTATGTTAAACGGAATGCCAAGAATAAATAAAAACGTATGAGTAACAAATACTCACGTCGTAATTAAACCAAAGGTATAAAGGTTAACGTCGTAAATATTGTTGAGTAGAATACAATGCGCAGACTGCCTCTATATCTGTCTGCGCGGGATGAAACATTCCGAGAAGATGCGCAAGCCCACAAAATCGATACTATTAACATACCATATAATATTGTGATGACGACCACAAAAGATTGGCTCATTTTCAAATACTGTAAGTATGCAAACTAACTTGTAGCGTCTCCAGCAGACTTATTCTGTCTTCAAACATATTAAATTAATCATTGGAGGTTATCCACCACTTACCCGCCTGGTATAAGTAACAGATGGTTACTCCTTCGAAGCTCTTGCAAGGACTCTATTTTTTTTTCGAATGAACGAATTTACATTTAATATTGAACGAATCTAGACCTCCAGTGTCCCTGCATACGTTGTTAGTAAGCAGTATGCAAGTGCTTAGCGGGAAATAAAGATAAAATAGATAACAAATATTATAATCAATAATTATCAGCCTGAAACACTCATCTACATTGAAAAAATCTTCCGAGAAAAGATACTGGCCGCCAATATCTTTTCGTTGGCGGCCAGTATCTTTTCTCGGATGATTTTTTCAATGTAGATGAGTGTTTCAGGCTGATAATTATTGATTATAATATTTGTTATCTACCCTTTGTGCTATGCATAAAAATCTTGTTTAAAAGTTAGTTTATCAATTAAAAATATTAATTGATACAATAGATGTTAGTATGACTAAAGATAAGATAATGGGACAGGTTGGTGATAGTCCACAAGGAGGCAATGATTAAATTAATCAGATGGTTTTTGTAATTCTTCTAATTAATTATCTGTGTTGTTGTCTATTAATTACCTCAATTTGGGTGGCGGGAATGGCTGCCGCCGCCCCCTGGAACCTTTATGTGATAAACCACAACTCTACCATAGGTCAACCCAAGTGGTTCGATTGGTGATTTAGCAGGGGTGCCCGGGATCAGGGGGTGAGGTTTGGCTAGGTCTTTGAGGCGGATCATAATCATTAATCATTTATCATAGATATAAACTGAATAATTACAATGGAAGTGGTTCGGCATTGCGGCCATTTTTGTATAACCGTTTGGACCGAATGATCGATATAAATTTGGATAGTTTTGCCAAGTCCTTCTCTTAGGTATTTCGTTTAGTCATGCGAAATTTTCAATTGCCAAAATTGCAAAAGCATAAAATTATAATCTCAAAACAACCTTCTTGCATTTTCTAGTTTCTAATTAGATTCCTGCCATTCTATTAAAGCACTTATCAGATATTTTACATTCATTCAAAGTTGAATCAATGGGTAATTTTTATTTATACCAATATATAATTTTTATTTATGGACATAATGGTTAACTTATTATTGTATCGCTCAAGTTAACCTTCAAAAAACTTCAGTTGAAATATAAAAGTATTGAGTTATGGTTGTTAAAATATTGTTAACTCAACCACCAAATGTCAGTTAATCTTTATTTTTATGTCGCTTCAGGAATTGGATTTGTGTTTTTCTGATTGGATTTGTGAGCAGTGGGCGGTTTTCTTTACTGTCTTACCTTTATGGATGACATTGGGTTAACCCAACTAAAATAATGACGCCTCTCCATTTTATTTTGCAGCAGATACAGTCGCAGCCGCTGCCACAACTTGTTCAAGATACCGCACGGCAGAACACATGTTCTAGCACTGTATAGCATGAAAGTGTAACGTTGCTATTGCATTGCTTGACGGCCTCCGTGGTCGAGGGGTAAGGCTCTCGACTAGAGATCCGGTGGTCGTGGGTTCGTGGGAAATGTTGTTTTAAATAGCTTTAGCTGTGTTCGGTGGCTAGATCTGAATAGCCAGGTACTTTCCTCACCTTTCTATTTCCCGTCTCCTTTCCCTCCCCTGAAACTGAAATACTTAGGTACTTTCATTTGTATCTAACCGATATTATGTATTTTTGAAATAAAAAAGTGCATATTAAGCGTATCCCTATTTTGTAAATAATTAATTAATAACGAAATAATTAATAAATTCGTCAATTAAAAAAAATTATATTGGTTCGTTTTTTGGTAGCCTGCACAAAAAAGTATGTCAAACAAGTTAAATTATACAAATATTCTCAGAGAAAAGTAAGTATTCTTTCTGTTCCTTAAGTCGGGGGCCGACTCGGTCAAGATAAGAAACAATATACAAATGTAAATCCACCAATGAGTCGTATTAAATCCTTTCAGGTGAGCTCATTCCAAAGCAATTTATGATAATATCCCCATTTGAAGAGCCTCATTTACCGAACAGGCTTTATGTACTCGGCCGCAAGGCTCAATATCCAAGTTCATAATATAAATTCGTGTGAGTTTACTGCCGTGATTTATGTCAGGTTTCTTTCGACACTTATTGCGCGGGCCTGGTGATTTACGCCTGGTTCAAACTCAACACTTATGCCGGTAAATGATGCGGGTATACGAAGGAGAAGAGCTGTAAAGTAGTAAATACTGACCGCAATATCAAAATTGCAACAATAATAATAAAAACGCATCTTCGAGTTATGGAGTTATGACATTGCGTGGAAGGCGATAGAGTCAGGTAATAGTTGATAGTATAGACCTAACCAGTAACCAGTCTCTCTACCGATATTGTAGATAATATTATTTTTCTTTAATTATTGTTCTAGTTTCTAGTGTTAATGTAACAACAGATAGGGGTTAATATACACAAAAAATACCTTCCAATTACGGTGTAGAACAATATGCAAATACTAAAATAATTCAAATGTATGTAAAACAAACAAAAAACAAGAAAAAATAAAGTTCGAATTAAATTAAGTCACTTTAAAACAAAATATTTAAGAAATTTTGGAAATTTCTAAGAACTCTCGCTAAATATGTTCGGATTCTTACCACTACAGTGTATGTTATATAGTCGAAGCTGGCACAAGAGGTTGCGAAAAGGTTATGTTGGCTCTTTGAAAAGGAATACGGAGAGTGTCGGGATTTCTTAGTAAACGATGATTGTTATTAATTTTGACTGATTTTACGTGTTTTTTTATAATATCTAATATTGTAATTCACGAGATAAATTCAAAGTTCGTGATGTACAACACTAAAATATAAATATGACGATGTTGCCAGCTGAAAATACTTGCGGTGACTCAAATATTGCAAACAGAAAAGCATTGCAAATATTGTTAAGGCAGATATCACCGTCTCAGAATTTTCGCTAGCAGAAATATATCCTGTTTTAAAATTATATTATTAAATGAATAAATAGTTCTATATTATTAAATGTGAGGCAGAAAATTAATGAACGGAGGTAACGCAGCTGGTTCGAATATTTTCATAAGTTTAACTACCAAACATTATTGAAATAGTTTCCAACAGGAAACTAATTCGATAAAAAAAAATTTGACTCGCAGTGAAAAAAATATTACCAGATGGTAAATTCCTAGCAAAAGAAACCTTCATTGATAAAACATAAGATAATTTTACCACGAGTAACCTAAGGGGAATGAGGTATAAAATAGGCCGTTTATTTCTTTTGAAATCCCAACATGAAGATCCCAACATTTTATTATGAGAAATGGTACTTCATCAAACATTCTAATTTCTGTGGTCTGTCTGTGATTGTAACTCCAGTTTAATGATCTCGAAATTGCATTGAATTGATGTGTGAATAAAGCAGACCAGCAATAAAGTACCTAACTTTATAAAAAAATTACCAGAAATAATTTTTACGTTTTGATTAGTTTAAATTTCAAATAAAAAGTCTAATTAAATCATTAAAAAAAATCACAATATTTATTTTAAAAATTCATAAATCACAAGGCAAATATTTTATAAATGCTTTCAGTTTCAGAAATCCTACAATAATTATAATATTCCGTGATTTTTCATAGTTTTTTCTTCCGCAATGGACGTAGGTACCAAGGTTCTATAGGTTCTATAGTTATACTGTTTTAAATTTGGAAGGCAGGTATGAGTACCACCGCCCCTGGAACCATTTATTGGATAATTAACACCCCTACGATAGATCACCCCAAGTGGTTCGTTAAGTTTAGTGACTCAGTGTACTTAGTAATCACTAAGTTTAGTGTTTTGGGTCTAACATTTAAACCAAACACAGGTTTAACACGCAATTTAAAATATACCTAAGCAAATACTTTGCCTAAGGACTCGTAGATATTCTGGAAAATACGTAGTATAGGATTGATTTTTTTTCTCCATATCATCCAGTTGAATTACTGCCTTATAGGTGAAGGTGAAGGCATCCCATGTACATTATATGAAAATTATCAAGAAGGTTCGAACACAAGCATACAAATTAATTACTTGGTACAAAACACATATTATAGATGTAAATACCCGGCCTTCTACTTATCTTCTCCTCGTATATTATGTACACACCGTGAATAGAATACACATGAAGTAGGGGTGTAGAATGTAGACACATTAAAGTGAATTGTATAATTGCCCACAGAAATTGTCTTGCCGAAGTTACACCCTAATTGTACGTCTCTGGGAAAGTAATTATTGTACTATATTTTTATGGGGATGGTAACATGTTCGAATAAAAGCTTTAAAATCTAAATACAAAACTTTTCGCTTACAATAACTTTTAGGTGATATTGTCACATATATTTAAAAATGATTTGTATTTAGTTTTAAGCCATATTCTGCATTATCAAAGATTATTTTTCAAATAAAGGATTTCAAGTAGGATTTCATTCTCGTAACAATTGCCTTTGTTAACCTTGTCCCTAACAATCCTCTTCCCGACGACGTCCTTCCCTACACCACAGCTGCAGACTCACAAGATACCTTATGAAATGCTGTAGTCATACTGGCTCCGAGCAGTTACGACTCTTATGCGGTATTCACGTCGAAAAATAGACACATGTAAATTGAATTTTATGAGTTAAAATTAACCCTTAAAATTTCGGGAGTGGGTAAAAATGTTTTCGCTTTGCAATAAAATAAAAATAAATGGAATATTTGTTAAGGCTCCGCATCCGAGCTCAAAAAGAAGAAGATGGAGAGATATGAAATTACGAATATTAGAGGAGCATCATGCGTATCATGTTAAGAAACATGTTTTTTTAAAACTATAACTTGTAAAATAACTGAAACAAACGTGTTAATAATAATTTTCGGAAAATATTTTGCGATTTTTTTCTACCGAGGGAATTTTATATAATTTTCGTTTCGGCGTGGAACGCGTCTAGATTTAATCTTAAAAGATAACATATATTTCTTTAAGAGCTTAAAAATTCAAATGTTTAAGGGAGATATGTAAGAAATCGGTAGAAATTCGGGAAGCGGTGGCTTGAAGTTTCCGAAAACTAAAAAATGTTTTCAAAACAGGTGATAAAATACACTTTCGTATTTTATTTTTCGAAAAAACAATGAAATTTTAAAAAAATATGAATTTTTTAATGCAAACTTTAACGTTTTAAAAATGGCTCACCTCACTTATTATTTGTACTAAAATTACTGATAACGAAAAAAAAAACACACACACATATTTGATTAGAAAAATAAATTATAAACCTTATTGTTACCTCACTTTTTGTCGTTTCATGTAAAATATATATTTTTAAATTCACAAAAGTTTCATAATTTTTGTAAAAATTATCTTAAACTTTGGTTTCATAAAGCAGTGTATTTTAATTATTTTGTCGTTAACTTTTAGATAAAAATATAAGGCGTGTTGTTTTCTATTTAAAAAGCCGTTTATATCATAATAAGACATAACAATTTCAGTGAGACCTATGTGAGCTGGGACAAATATGGTCTTCTGGGTTAAAGGTTTTATATACCAAATCATTCTTTCGGCCATAAAATCGATTATTTCGAAAATCCGATTGCTCGAAACTTTCCATCACTAGTCCCGTTGAATGGCCGAAGCACTCAAGTAGTTGGCAACAAGAAAGGGGTGGAAAAGTGCGAATAAATCGAAACAACTATCCTCATCGGGGATGGAGAACATTGCGAGAAGTTCTTAACATCCCTATAACACAAGTCGGCTTCAACTCTAGTTGCACGGTGGGGTAAGTAATATATAACCGTTTTATGGCTCATTAAACCACGGTTAACTTAACAATAAATAATCAAATAAAAGAACCAATGAAAATTTTGTGTTTTATATTACAATTTTTTTTATTACTCGTTAAAAGTTTATGATTACCAGCACTGGTGCAATCAACTTCAATGTCACCTTTATGTAGGTAGGCAAAAAACATCTTAATCTCGTTTTAATACTACAATAAAAAGAAATTTTAAATTTATTTTTTTACATTAGCTTCAGACAGAAGGTCATAAGGAAAACGATTTCCCTCGGGGTCTTTGTCATCATTGGTAATGCTTAGTAGAGAGTCTTTTTAGGGAAAGGAAAGAGTGGAAGTACTGGAAAGGAAAAGGGTATTAGGGGTGTGGAGGAATCTGGGGATCAGTGTGTCCATGAGTGACAGACATATGAATTCATTCCTCCCACTGCGGTGCAAGGCAAGAGAGTTCTGCTGGAGAGGTCAAAGAGTCTGGCTTCTCCCGATCCGGTCCGCTACGCGGTGGGTGGTGAAACGAATCCGCCGCTAAGACCAAGACAAACTTCACCCCATGAACCCGGGCATCCCTACTAAGTCACCTACGGCAGAGGTGTTAATCATCCAATAAATAGTTCCCGAGGCAGCGGTACCCATACCCTCCTCCCAAATTGAAGTTAGTCCACAGTTGGGTAACAAGCAATCATACCTTTTACCCTGGAAGGGTGGGCAGATAGGACGGTCTGTCACAACTCTGTCTTGGCACACGCTCCTTGTATCATTCACATTCATACATACTCCTCTGTTATTCTGTCCCTCGACACGAATAAATTTAGAACCATGACAAGTTTTCTCCATTTTCTCGTCTACTTCTCGTCTCGTATCTCATCCTGTTAGTAGGTAATTACAAAATTTAAATGTAACATTTAGGGCTTTACTAATTAAATTTAATTTTTTTAAATTTTATGCAAGTGATAAATAACGATTGATGTATGGTAAATGTGAAACACGTTTATTTGTAAGAAGGTTAGACTATTTTGGGTTTCCGTAATTTTAATTGATAATTCCGAACACGCCGTTGTACGAAACATTGATAAATAAATTTGTAACTTTCAACAACGATTTTCCATTTATTTCAGCACTTTAGTTATCAGAAACACTATTCGAATATGTTGAATTTTAGAAGAAAACCTCGTCTACCTTTAATTGCCCTTGGTAATGGTCGAACAGGACACCCACCCCTTTGCAGAATAATACCCGAAGAGCCTAAATGGGGCGAGAACTACCTCTATTTACAGCCCTACTCGGAACACTATTGTCCACACTTTTGTAGGGGATGTTTTAATGGCGTACAATCAACGTAGGTACGTTAATTGCAACTGGGTACAATAATAATTATTGTTAGGGTAGGTAATTTTAAAGTAAGGTAGGCTATGTTTCGTTAATTTTACCTGGTGTCTAAGTTTTGAATACGCAATTAGCTGCGACGTATTTTACAGTGTTTTTATCTAAATATCTTTATAAATTTACGAAACGAAATAATTTTCACGTAAAACTTGACAGACAAAATGTGTAGGTGGGTAGTCAAAAACATTATTTTATATTTTATTTATACTAAAAAATCCTTAAGAATTATATAAACTTTTAAGATCCACAACAATCACCGAATAGAGAATTTCAAAGTTTCACTTTTTTAAGAAGTTTCTGACGGCTGTTTTCCACTCATTTGAAGAATTTCATGAGTAAATGAAAATCAGTACCTACATAATATTATCAATTTTATAATTATTTTATCATTATTTCAGTTCAGTTTCATTGTTATATGTGACTGGAGTAAAAGAGATTTGCTTTTTTATATTTAAAAATAAATACAAGGACTTTATTTTCATTACATTATAACTTATAACTAGAAAGTGCAAGAACATCTTTAAAAATGATGATTATTATAAAATATCACATTCGTGACTATTATAGGTACCTTCTGTGAAAACAAATCATTAATTTTTTTTACATCAGCTCTATACGAGAGGCCCTGATGAAAACAAATTCTTTCAGGGCCTAAGTCATCTTAGGGATGCTATGTGGAGGGTGTTTTTAAGTAAAGGAAGGAAAGAGAGTTTAGTAGGTAGGAATATTTGCCATTGTGAGAAATTTAAACGATTGTCTGCTCATCCAAAGCGATTTAGTAAGGTTCGAAGCATTTTGCAATGAAAACCAAATTTACCTAAGTTACAACAAATGTAAACAAATAAGCTTTACTAAAAATCACAACGCTATCATACACAATTATTGTATTGGTAACTATTTACTCGAGCGCGTTTACTGTATAAGAGATCTAGGCGTACTTTTTGATTCCAAACTACATTTCGATGCGCACATTGAGAATATTGTGAATAAAGCTTACTGCATGCTAGGATTTGTCATCAGAAACAGCCGCGAATTTCGAAAACCTGAAACCTATCTTCTTCTTTACTACACGCTGGTCCGTTCTCAACTTGAATACTGCTCCTCCATATGGACTCCACTTTACGGTATCTATAAAGACAATATTGAAAGTATTCAAAAGAAATTTTTGCAATGCCTCAATTACAGAATGAGCGCACCTAAACGGGGGTACATAAATATGCTCTCAAATTATAACGTCTCTACTCTATCTAACCGGCGAACATACCTTGACCTCATGACTATATAAAATCTGCAACAACGTTATTGACTGTCCTGACCTACTGAAACTAATAAACTTCAAAATACCACCCAGAGTAACAAGGCTTAACGACTTATTCCACATTAGCCGGACGCGTACAAATGCTGGTGTCAGGGATCCAATCAGAAGAATGTGCGAATTGTTTAATCGAAATCAAAACCTCAAGGATTCCGACTTATTTTTCGACACACGCAGTACTTTTAGTAGAAAATTGAAGGCTGTTTTCCTACAAAGTATAATAACTTAGACATTACTTGGCTTATAATTTTAACTAATTCTCTTTTTTTTAATTTCTGTATAATATTATTTTTTATCAATATATATGTTTTTGAACTTACCATCAAAATTTTTCCAAAGATAATTTGTAAACTTTTATAGGGTTATTGCGCACTTTTTTCATCTCTCTATTTGTAAAATAATTTTCTCATATTTACATACTTCTTTTCCATATTTATAAGTAAAAATATTTGTATATTTTTTTTATTTTATCTGCTGTTAATGTTAATTCGTGAGAAATAGTTTGGGTGCAGGTGAGTTCTCTAGTTATTGTTTTGTATATTATTGTTAATTGACATCTGTATCTGTATTTTCTCCTAAATAAATAAAAAAAAAAAAAAAAAAAAAAAGAATCTGGGGGTCAGTGTGTCCAGGAATGATGTATGAATCCATACTTTCAACTGCGGTGCAAGGCGATGGGACCAGACAGTCCGGCTGGAGAGGTCAAAATCCCTGCCTCAACCCGTCCCTCTCGGTCCGGGCCACCACTGAGTAGGTGGACAGGCGAATCCCGAGTCCCGGTACGATCAAGGGAGATATATGGTGTGGTAGCCCTCTATCCCCCATCCATGAAGAATATTCTCGTTTTTACCTGTAGCTGGAGATGGAAGTTTCGCCCTCTAGAAAATTCTAGAACAGTCTAGAACATTCGAGAGTATTCGAGAGCATTTCACAACATTTCGGAACATTCACGGACATAGTGGAATGTTGTAGAATGTTCGGGAATAGTCTGGAACATTCAAGAATATCCCGGAACATCCCAGATCATTGTGGAATATTCCAGAACACTCTCGAATGTTGTGGAATGTTCTGGAACATTGTGCACCATTCGAAGCCCTTTTTGTACGGGTGGGGCTACCCATTGGTAGGGGTATATAAAGCAAAAGTCATGGGTTTGAACGTCAGCTTAATCTCATATCAGCTCCCTGAGCGAATCCGAGTAAATAATAAAGACGATCGTATGACTGCAATATAACAAGAACGTGTGCTTGTTTGGTGGACGTAAAAAGGTCATGAATTTTAGGGAGTAAAAAAAAATTCGACCACCCAAACTTACAAATTAATGTACGTAGGCACCATACACTCCAGTAGTTAACATAAAACCACTCAGAACTAAGCAGTAAGTCACTTAAAATAATACTTTAAAAGCGTTATATTTTTTACGGCTTAAAAAAAGGCAGGAAATTATATCTGTTACAGTACAAAGTACAGCATCTGTTATCTGTCCCAGACACTTGGCCACTTCGTCTCTCTTGTCGAAAGTAAATGTCTTCTAACACCTTATATTCCTATTTACCTTATTCCGGGGGGAGGATTTATTACGGCCAGGCAAAAGAAAGCCTATCTGCCACCGTAAATTCGCCTTTATTACCGGCTACATTAGGGACAACAAATACGCCATTACCGGCAACAAAAGGCGAGCAAATAGCCCCCGAATGGGCCGAAAATGGGCCCAAGAAAGGTAGTAACGTCTTCATAACATTAACAGGCCATTATTGTGGCAGCAGGCACCCCGGCCTCCCCGGCGCGGGTCCCTTGACAGATGGCCAATTATTTCATGACAATGCAATAATTAACTTGTGATCTCTTTTGCTAAAACGGAAGGACAGAATTGGTAACAGACGATTTTAAAGTAATGCAAAATCAAATGTTTTTGGATTGAAAATTTGATCGTTTAGAAATATTATAAATGCTTCGGTTAAATGCTGCGAGTAGCACACATCTTGGTTTTTGAAATAGTCGAGTATTTTTTGATAAGTCTGTGTTTATGCACAGAAAAAAATAAAGTATCAGACCTATAAAAAATACTTTCAAGTGCAAAATCTCCTACTTATAAATCTTTTTTCAGTTAGGATTTTATTGAATAATGTGGGAAATTAGGTTTTTCAGAAAATGATCGGGAAATATTTTAATATTTGTGTCTGAACTTCAGTGAATAAAATAAAATTTATGCGATTTTTTGTTGTTGCTGTATGAATTAACGTAGGTATCACCCAGTGAATTTTTAACTGCGACTTTCATCCATTTTTCATGATGATAATTGTACTTAAAAAATTTAAAAGCCATATTAAAAAATTCCTTCTAAACCACACAAAAATAAATTGAAATGGACCTTATTACCGTAGCAAATAATATACTTCTTCTTCTTTATAAGCCTTATCAGGTCCCCCCGACGTTGGCGATCACTCTTTAAAATGTCTCTCTGTCTTGCGCTGCCCGGAATAGCTCCTCCACACTTCTAATGCCGGTCCACTCTCGTATGTTTCGCAGCCAAGACATTTGTCTCCTACCAGGCCCTCGGCGACCCTCTATCTTGCCTTTCAATATTAAATGGAGCAAGTGATACTTCTCCCCTCGAAGTATATGACCCAGATATGAAATTTTATACAATATCTCCATATTTGCAATAACCAATTTTTTTAATTAACTCTGTTATTAGACCTCGCGGATAATAAAGTATATTTCTAATTTTCCCTTATTTAATAAATCATAACTAAAATATCCTCTGAAATCATAATATTTTAGGAGTCAATTTGAGGAAAAAACTCTAAAATATATTATTGTTAATTTTTTCAGTTACGTATCATGTTGTGATAGGATTACATCAATCTGTAAAACACATTAAAAAATACTTAATAAGCAAGTAGGTACTTAAATATCTATCCACTTAATTATAAACCAAGTATTATTTTAATTTCATTTCGTTTATTTCAAATAAAGAATTACCCAATTTTTCCAAAGAAACGTCACCATCCCAAAAACAATAATTCATTTTTCAAACTTCATTAAAGCAGATAGGCACCTAATATTGAAAAGCTCAATAAAGTTAGCCATCTAGTCAAATTCAAATGAAGGCTTGATTGAAATACAGTGGATGCAGCAGATTTTCGAAAGCGGAAACGGACCGTACAAACAAATTTACAGACTGATGAAATGACAAATTTTCGAGTTAAAGCAGGACTTCGACTATATTACGCCCAATCAATTATATTTCCAATGAGTTTTATTAATTAAATGACTTCGAAAAGGAGTAGGTTATCAATTCGACGGTATTTTATTTATTTATTTTGTTTTTTTGTTTTCTTACCTCAGAACTTTCGATTGAGTGAACCGATATTGATGATTCTTTTTTATTAGAAAGCTGGTGCTTTCCATGTGGTCCCATTTTAATTTGGTCCAGTTCTGACAATGGAATCAATGAGAAAACCATATATGTCTTAAATTTGCAATAAGTATGTGCGCGACAAATGGACGAATAACTAACGCCAACAGAGTTCGATAATTATTTTTTTAAGTAAAACTTCTTTACGCACGCTCGTCACAAAAAATAAAAAAAATAAACAATTAACAAAACAAAAAACGACTTCAAAAAATGCATTAAAAAGTAAAAAAATAATTTCGTACGATTTTATATTTTTATATTTGGAGTCGGTGTCAGCCAAAATCTCCACATCTCACCTATAACTACCTATGTATGTAGTTACCTTGGCTGACACCGACTCCAAAAAAAACAATTATTTTTTTACTTTTTAGTGCATTTTTTTTTAAGTCGTTTTTTGTATTGTAAAAAATTTTGTTTATTTTACAAAACTGGTCAATATTTTATTTTCGATTGTGGTTAAAATGATTCGTGGCAAAAGTATGGAAGATATTTTTTAAAATCCGATTTATTTCTAAACAAGAGAAACGCATTTATTTTTAGATACTTAATTAATTTAATGTTTTCAATACAGATTGCTCCATTTCTTCAGTGCATCTTAAAGGTAGACAAAGTTTGTTCAGGTGAAAACATACATTTAAGATTTCCAATGGTATTTTACTCTCCCAGTCCGCCCCTGATTTAAGGTCAAGCCATATGGCGTTTCGGTCGGGACTGAAAAAGTACAATCGATATCTTAATAATGTAAGATAATTTCGCGGAAGTGAGAAAGGTAACGAAAAAAGGTTTCGCAGCATTGTGAATAATACATTCAAGATATAAACAAAATGTTCATTTAAAACTAATGTTTTTTTTTATGGAGCATTATGTGCTAAAGGGAATTTTGTATTAGGTACTTTTGTAGAAACTTAAAGGGAAAACCTTAGGAATGAGAATAATAAGAAAATGGATAATGTTTATTTAAGAATATTCACCAATTTGGATACTGAATTATTTCAAGACTGTAATTTGTGGTGGAAACAATCACAATTCTCATAAATTCCATCAAATAAGGTAAATTAAATATAAGAGAGAAAGGAACAGGATTAGGAAAGGATGGAAGTTTTATACCTAATGGTGGATTTAGTTTTAATAGGCGGAAATGGGTACCGCCGCCCCGGGAACCATTTATTGGATAACCGACAACTATGCCATAGGTCACCCCAAGGAGTTCGCTACGTTTGGTGACTTAGTAGGGGTGCCTGGGTTCTTGGGGTGAGGTTTGTGCGGGTCTTGGCGGCGGGTGCGTCTGATCCGAACGGGAGAGAATGGTTGAGGGAGTCCCTTTTAATTCTCCTGCCATTCTCTCTCGGAATATTCCTTACACCGCAGTGGAAGGGATTGATTCGGACGTCCGTCACTCCTGGACCCCAGATTCCTACCCACCCCTAATTCTTCTTCCTTCCCAGAACTTCCTCTCCTTACTTTCCTAAAATATCCTCCACACAGTACCCCCAAAGATAGCAAACGTGTGGAGCTAATGTAACAAATAATAATCTCATTTGGGGTATGTTATGAGATTGAAGGTAGTGGGAAAGGCAAGGATTTGGGGAAGATGGAGCTGGAGAAGATGGAGTTGGGGGAAACAAAGTAAATATAGCTTAGCATTATAATAAACGAACAAACAAATATAATTCGATCGCCACTTTTAGATATATTCAAATCAAGTTCAAATACCAAATTAAATCCGTGAGTCATCGTGGATTCATTCTAGAGAATCAGTTCAAATTTCAAATATTAATTGTATTGTGTTATAAAGTAAGCAGATGAATCATCACGGGTTTATTTGATGGCATAATTATCGACCAGACCTTCAGTCAAAATTAAACAATGCACTAATTGGGAAACTTAACCATTAATATTTTCAATCATTTTACTGGGAAGTTAAAAGGGAGACAGGTAATAAAAATAAAAGCATTTCATTTTTTCGTCATAAGTACCTGTCTAGAAATGTTATAAATACATCGTCTGTAGGTGGTAACAACCACAGTTTGATAATGCCTTTAGAGGGCAAAACAGCTGTAACACATAATAATAATAATTACGAAGCAGAACTCGTTTATAAAAACATTTTATTTATTTTATAAATTCAATAATATTATTGAATTTATAAAATAAATAAAAATTAAAATGGAGTTCTACAAAACAAACTTAATAACAATAAATAGATAGCTTAGCTTACATATAAATGCAGCTTAAAATCAATTTTATAAAATATCTTCATTGTATTTACAAAGCCTTTGAAGGTATATTTAATCAATCCCATAAAAATTGCAACAAAGCTATTGCACAATGTATTTTACTAATGATAAAGATAGTACAATAAAACATGATACTTATCAATTATTGCAACAAAACAAATCAAATAAACCGATTTAACATAAAAAACAACGAATATTTAAACCATTTCTTAGAAGCATCCATTGAAAAAAAAAAACGTAATTATGGATTCATATTTCACACACGGAAAACACACCTAAGGGATCTGTGGGGTAGTTTTTATTCATAAAGCCAGCATGATCGTAAGTGTTTCCTCTGTGAAATATTGCCATGGAAATAATTTTCATAAATTTTCATTTCTAGACTATTTTTATTTTCTACCGGGAGCTCAGGATTATTGGGTAGAAATAGAACAGAATATAAAAGAGGTCAGTTATGCCTCGGAATAAAAACAGCCTCAATTTTCTACGTGAGATAAAAGGAAAAAAAAGTCTATTGGATTTTAGTTGGGTAAAGTAGACATAAGTAGTTTAGTAGAGGTTAAATATCACGTGAACTTAATGAGTTGAAGCTGCACGATTCACGCTATCGGCAAAAGGGCTATCGGGTGAAAGTACTTATCGCCTTATTACGGCGCAACATTCTGAGGTGTGTTTATTGCCATTGCCACCATGTATTATCACATTCAACTCTCTCATGTGGAAGCTAAAATTTTGAAACGGTACCAAGATTTACATACCTAGGCTTCCTGATAACTAGCGACAATAATACCACAGAGAAGCGCATAGTGAACGCAAAACGCTGTTATTTCCGCCTACAAAGCCAAATAAAATCCCTACTGATGTCCAGAAACACCAAGACATTAGTGTACAAAACATTTATCAGACTAGTACCCACGAACGCAGCTGAGACTTGGGTATTAAGAGGATTGAGCGAGCACTGGACGTTTTTGAAAGGAAAATTTTGAGGCGTATCTTCGGACCGGTTTTAGAAAATGGATTTTGGCACAGACGTTACAACAATGAGCTATATACTCTGTTTAAAAGGAGGTAAACGTCACAAAATTTATAAAACTGGGAAGACTTCGGTGGCTGGGTCCTGAGGAGAGAATAACCGAGCATCAAGCACCAAAGTCCCTGCTGAACTCAAGACCGATAGAGCGAAGGTAGGGAAGACCAAGATTAAGATGGAGCGACAACTTCCTCAAAGATATCTACCTTGGAGCTTCTAAACTGGAGAGAATTGGAACAAAACTGAGATCAGTGGAGGAAGACTCTTGAGGAGGCCAAGAAACACCAGGGGTTGTAGAGCCAAGAGTGGTGATGATGATGATTATCACAACCACAACGTGGAACTGTCATCAAGAACTTCAATTCGACGAATACGCCATAGAAAACAAACGGTTATCTAAGGAGAGATGTCAGCCACGTTCTTCACGATATTTTCTTTGGAAAGTCGAAGAAATTTCGCAGACGTACTATTTCTACGAAAAATAGCTACCTCTATGATAGATTGCCCGGAATTACTAGAAAGAATTCAACTAAGAGTGCATGCCCATCAGACAAACAAGACAAAACCACGCATTATACATTTCTCAATGCAACACTAACTCTAAACAAATTACATTCATTTACCGCGCTTCACTCATCTTTAACATGACATACAGTGAATTCGACTTATTTAACACAGCACCTAACAGTTTCAAATCTAAAATGAATAAATAACATTTACACATACATACCACTATTTACACAGAATAGATCCATCCCTTTCCCCTCCCTTCCACCATCCCATCCACATAACCTAATTTAACTATTTTTCTTTATACCTACTCACTTAATAATTTAATATACATCAGTGAAAACCTGTTATTGGTTAAATTTTTATACAAATGTATTTCATCAAACATTATTGTTAAAAACTGTTGGATATCCAAATAAAATAAAATAAAATCTTCATTTTCACAACGCTTATTTTATTTAAACACGAACTAAATGTTATCTAGATAGTGGCTAGATAAATCTTTATCCATTTTATTTAATATGCGACACCTATTGACTTTTCTGCAGGTCCTGGGTTCGAGTGCCAGAGGTGCAAACATATTTTTCCGATTTTTCTGTTTCCAGATTTTCGATTGAGTTTCGCTATAAATTATCTATTTTTTAATAACTTGAAATAACTTACTTATACGCAACTTCCGGAATTCATTTATTACGTGGTTAATGGTTACGCATGTACGTATACGTAACCAAAGAAAGCATTTACTTTTTAGCTTGTCATAATTACATTACAAAAATATACATTTATTCGAAACCACTCATAGACATATGATATGTCTATGAAACCACTTCATTTTAAATATTATTACTCTGCCGGGTTCGGAAGGAATCTTCCTTCACCAAAGGAATATTAAAATTGACATAAAATACATATTATAAACACATTTAGATCTCATTCATCTCGATACAAATCAATCCCTCTCATTCTACAAACAATTACTATAAAATCTCAAACTTATTCTTGGTTTTTACATAAAAATATATCACTTAAGTTCACCGTGTGAATAAATAACATAAATGTTCAATTTAAGACACAGAGTGTTTTGTGTGTATACAGCTGTAAATCAGGGCAATTTAACATTTATGGAAATAAACATAAATTTGTATTGTATCCAATGGTTGGTAAGGTACAGTTCGCCCTTCGCAGGACATATTATTTATGAGGCCAGAGGATGTGGGTCTGGACTAGAGGCTAGAGCGCTCCCCCGGGTACGTAATGTTATAACTTAGAAAATAGGATACAATAATATGATTATATTCAAATAGCCGGGATGTTTGGGGCCGGCCCGCGTGTAAACTTTGTTTTTTAGTGCGCCCCTGGATCGCAAGGGTCGTATCGAAATTTAACGATACGCCCTTGTCGTTTGTAAATTAGAGTGGCGTGCGGTTTAAACAAATAAAAATAATTATTTTATTAATTTTTATAACAAACTTTAAAAAAATTGAGTTTTAAAGAATCGTCAAAGATGTACCTAAATAAAGTCAGATTGGGATAGAAATGACTTATTTCTTTTCAATTTTATAAATACATACTTAAATATTTTAAAGGCAACAGTTTGATATTATTATTAATAATAGCATTAATGAAATTAGTGGTTACGAAGTCTGTTCTGCGGTATCCATAAATATTAAAGTATTACTTCTTCAAACACAACAAACTTATTTTGTGGCTAATTCAAAATTAATGTTTACTTACATACGTTTTTAGATTTTCACGACCAAAAGTATTTTCGTTACTTGTTTTTGGGGTGTTATGCCGTGTTGCGCTACCTCCTTTTTTAGCCAACGTTTCGGACAGCGTTACAGTGTCCAGATCTGCCCTGATGACGGATTACTTAGTTTAACCCACTTTTATTGTTTACAAAATAAACATGTAGCAATAATACTTACTTCAGCATGGTTTACTTAAAACTATGTACACCCTGATGAAGTCAACATTGTTTACAAAATATGAAAGTTTTTTAACAATAAAAATTGTTAAAACTAAGTATTTACTAATTTTAAAAATTAAATATTAATCAAATTTTCTCGGAACCAAGTTTTTATGATTCTTAATTAATTATTAATTGTTACATCGGTACAGTAATTTTTCAATGGGTATTTAATTAGATTATTTTATGCTGATATTATAATAAATAACAAAGATAAATTCGCACATAAGTAGGCAAAAGGATACATTATAATACGATTCATGTTGATTCTAACTATAAGTTTTGACAATACTTTGAGTAAAGGTTTCCTAAAATTTAGACAATTCGTCTCTGAGCCTCCACACGTCGAAAAAATACAAAAGGAATGGAGCTTAACTACAAAAAAAGGTTTTATCCCTCAAAACCTTCACCCACCCGACATGAAAGCTCCAAAAAACTCATGAATGCTATAAATTAATATTAACAGAAATATTTTGTATATAGCAATACAACAAGATATATAAGTAAAATTTTCAAAATTTTAAGCAACCCCCGACACAAAAAAGAGCTGATGACCTTGAAACGCCTAAACAGATTTTCATGACTTGCAGCTAAGAACCATCTCGATCACATCAGCTTTCAAACAAAAATCACAATCGGTCCATTCGTTTAGGAGCTACGATGCCACAGACAGACAGACACACAGAAATTCAAACCTATAACACCGCTCCTTGCGTCGGGGGTTAAAAAGAGAAAAATTTCTTGACAATTTTGATAACGTCATTTTTTATAACCAAAAATCAATATAAATGATCATGAATCTGACATTCAGTTTCTTAGAATTACGTGAACAATAAACATACTTAAATGAATCACGTTTTTTTCCAACAATTCAAAATTTTAACTCAGATCAGCTCTCGTCGGTTAAGGCGAAAAGAATGACGAATGTAACTGCTCAGTAAATTAATTAATTAATACTACAGATTCCAAAAATATGCTTCTTAATATCCACAGATTAGTATATTTTTAATACTCTCATGTCTGAATTAAGCATTAGTATTAGGAACATATAACTGACAATATTTTTACATTCAAACAAAAATAGAAAAGCACTCGTCTATCATGGTTAAATTAATAAAGAATGCAGAAAATTTACAGAATTAAATCCGAAAATAAAACAAGCATTTTAGCGAATTAAAATTCATAAACGAGAACGCCACTGGTTGAACTAAAAGTTTCCTAAGTGACGCCTGTCGTTCCCGACCCCAGTGGCGGGAAGAAAAAAGATCATCATGATTTCGACTATTTACGTCGATAAGGGTTATCGCTTCCCGAATCTTTAACCTTTAAAACGACAATAACCGGCAATTGGGTAGGATTACTTCCAAGGCAAGTGCTTTCTGTTTTACAAACAAAGAAATATCTACTTATGTAAAGAACTTCATGAACTTTTGGGAGTTTGATTTTTTGCCGCACGTGTCGTAGGTAAACTTTTACCACTGATCACAACTAATACATAATAAATGTTTCCTTGTTTGTTCCTTATTGTATCCATTACCATTCATTCAATTGCGATGAAACTTTGGTAATTTGCTAAGGTTTATATATGGTGAGCTCTGGCGTTATGAAATTTGTATATAAAAATTTGCAATAAGTCGTTAAATTTGGATAGTTCTATGGCAGTAAGGGAAGGCGGGAGGAGGAGGAGAATTCGGGTAGGGAGAGGGAAACAAAATGAGGAGGTTTCGCGAGACCATGGGGAGGGGGAGGAAAGGAAGGCGGGGAAGGTAGAAGGGGGACGTGGAAGGTGGAGGGGATCGCGGGAGGGGGGATTTGCGCGACTACGCGATACGTTAGTAACAAGGACGCATGGGAAAGGGCACGCAATGAGAAACTATTTCTTTCTTTGAGTGGTATTACAAGATTAAACCCTAGAAAGATAACCATATTGGAAGGTACGTCGAACGATGAAGGTAACCCTTTGTTACTCTAAAAGGTAACCACACGCTTCAGAGGCGCAAGTCTTTAAAACCTTTTTTTTCAGATGTAGTTAATCATTATCATCTTATTTATTTTATCACTAATGCAGTTTAGTTCTTTAATTTGTAAATAAAATGTAATTTGCTAGGAATTTTCTTTATTTTTAAGATTTTACAATAAATATAAGTAGATCTCCCAAAATATAGTAACAAATAGCAACTGTCTTCTATTTCAATATCTTTACATTTAGGAAACATTATATACTTAGTTTTTTTTCTAACGTATACCTTATTCATTTTATCACTAATGAAGTTTAGTTCTTTAATTTGTAAATAAAATGTAATTTGCTGGGAATTTTCTTTATTTTTAAGATTTTACAATAAATATAAGTAGATCTCCCAAAATATAGTAACAAATAGCAACTGTCTTTTTTTTCAATATCTTTACATTTAGGAAACATTATATACTTAGTTTTTTTTCTAACGTATAATCTTATCACAATATAATCAGTCTAAATACATAATACCTAATAACAAAAAAAATGGTAATTTTAATACACCACTACACAAAATATAAGCATGCGCCTCGCGAGCGCATACGTTCGCCATAACCGCGTCAACATTATCTGCAATTTGGGAGGCGGGAATGGGTACCGCCGCCCCGGGAACCTTTATTCGAAAGCCAACACCTCTGCCATAGGTCACCCCGAGAGGTTTGCTACATTTGGTGATTTAGCAGGGGTGCCCGGGTTCATGGGGTGAGGTTTGTCTAGGTCTTGGAGGAAGATGACCAGGACCCACTGAACCACAGATTCCTAACCACCCCTTAAATCCTTTTCCTTCCCATAACTCTCCTCTGAATCCTTTTCTTAAAAAAAACTCCTCCACACAGCATCCCCAAAGTTGACATAGGCCCTGAGGGAAATTATTTTCCTAAGGCCTCCTGTGTGGAGCTCATGTAAAAAAAAACACAATCGTCCGGCGAGAGTACTGACATACGAATCTTATGGGTTGGCTGAGAATAATTAGTGCATGAAAACGCTGGATGAAAAATAAAATGATTTTTTTTTCACGGGCGCTTCTGCGGCGTACGTGATCTTTCTAGGGTTAATGATGCAAAATCATTGATAAGATGTAAAAAACAATTATTACTGATTATTTACCTTTAACTAGAATACATTAACACCATTTCTTATTATTAATTAGCTGGGATTTGAATTTAAGTAGTTCAATATAAAGGTAAAATGAATAATTAATCAGAGACTTAAGCGAGCAACAAGTAGTCTAGTTCCGTGCAAGCCTCCGCCAACTATTCCCGTATTCCCGCCAAAGCCCGGGGAAACGGCAGCGAATTTATTAGTTTAAGTACACGGGGGTTTAACAAGGCCAGTTAGTTGCTTCAACTGTTAAAGTACGAAATTAGAAACGAAAATTTTAGATTGTACGAACGGAAGAGGAGATCTTAGCAAGTTAGCAAGAGAAAATTAGCTAAGGAATTTAAAAAAAAAAACTTTTTTTTTACATGAGCTCCACACAGGAGGCTCTCAGAAAAATAATTTTCCTCAGGGCCTATGTGATCTTTAGGGATGCTGTGTGGACGGTTTTTTAAGGAAAGGAAGGAGAGGAGGGTTCTGGGAAGGAAAGGGGTTTAAGGGGTGGGTAGGAATCTGGGGTTCAGTGTGTCCTGGTCATCCGCCTCCAAGACCTAGACAACCCGGGCACCCCTGCTAAATCACCAAACGTAGCGAACCACATGGGGTGACCTATGGCAGAGGTGTTGGTTATCCAATAAGGTTCCCGGGGCGGCGGTACCCATTCCCGCCTTCCAAATTGAAGTCATATACTTTGATACGTCTTTTTTGGAAAGTAGGTATTATTTTTAAATTTAACTTCTCAACGTCTTTGGAGATGCTGTGTGGAGAGTTTTTGTGAGGAAAGAAAAGAGAGGGAAGGAAAAGGTTCTGGGAAGGAAAAAGGTATGAGGGGTGGTTAGGAATCTAGGGGCAGTGAGTCTGGAGTAAATCCATCCCTCCGATGGTTCGCGAGAGATCATCTGGAGAGGTAAAAGTTTCTTCCCAAAACGGTCTTTTCCGATCCGGCCCGTCACGCAGCTGATGGCAGGAGCATCAACCGCCAATAACTGGTCAAGCATCACCCGATGAACCCGGGCACCGCAATGAATGAACCACTTGGGGACACCTATGACAGGTGTTAGTTTTCCAATAAATGGTATACCAGTTGAGAATACCTGCTTCTAAGAACATTTTAAATTCAAGTACCTATTGAAGAATACGCACAATATCATATTTCAGACTGAAATGCGTCGGCAGAGGTTCGTTGGAGACTACTACGAGAAAGCGTCGTCAAATAAAAATCATGAAATACTACTTACAGCTAATTTCAGGTATTTATTTATTTATTGTTTTGGAACATTTACAGAGTATTAACATAAAAAAGCCATTAGATTAGCATTGTATTCGTTACAGTTAAGTGAGGCATACTGTACAAGAATGATTACTCCTCAAATTTTTATTTTTATTTTTTCTTTATTCATTGCATAAATTATTTACATTATTAGTGGATTTTTCGACCTAATAAGTGCTAGGCTGATGCCCGTGTTATGGTGGTCGATTTTACACAAAGTGTAATAACAATCAAATTTTTAAATAAAAACGCTGTAAAACAAATTCAAACCAAAATGCTTGCCTGGCCTTCAACATAAATATGATAACATTCTATGATCATTACTGGTATTATTTTATACAACAATTTATAAAACAAGTGTTGTTAATAGATTTAACCTAAAAGTACATATCAGATATAAACAGCATGATAGCTTTATATTCCCTGTATTTTCATCGCGTAAGCAACATTGCCAGTTACAAATACACCGCTACTAAACAAATCATCGCTGCCGTACAATCATTACGCCCCGACGCACATCAGTGGCGCAACAAATATCCGTCAGCCCTGTCCGATATAAATCACTCGGAGGCAAAAGTTCAGGGGTAATTAATGTACGCGCCACTGTATGGGGCTATCCGAGGCTATTTGATGCAATGGCTTTAGTCTGCCAACAAAATAAAAATTACTTTGATTCGAATATTTGCACAAAGTGTTTTTATCCGATATTAAAAAAAAATTGTGTGCAGTTCAAGTAAAACCTTCAGAAAATTAAAGTAGACAAGAGTGAGAAGGCTACGAAGCACTGCACAAAGAGGAGACCCATTATGTATACTGATATGTCCCATGTACCTACTCTGTACTATAGTGCCATACGCTGAAACAACTATAATAACAATAACAATTCACTGCAATATTATTACTTTTGAATCTATTTGTTTAAGAATTAATATACATAATATGTATGTAACTTAACATGCAAAAATAATATATTATCGCTATAATAACACTTGTTTTAGTTGCTTACTCTATAGTACTTGCATTGATTTTAGACATTTTTAAATTACATAGGTACTTTTGATATTCCTTCATATGCTATTTTATATTCTTTCACACTCTTTTATGTTATTTTTAATTCTTTGATATTACTTTATAATCTTTTATATTCACTTATATTATTGCTATATGTAAAGTCAATCACCATAACACGGGCGTGTGCTTAGCATGATGGTCGAAAAATCTACAAATTACATAACCATCAAAGCAATGAATTAAGAAAAACAAAATTATATCTCTTTCCATAGTAAGGTAAATCCTGTAGACGTGTGGGTTTGTCTCTTTTAAGTGTCGCTATTTTTGGTTTCATCGAGTTTCAAATCACAACGGTGCTAGAGAAGTTTTCGCTTCAAAATGTGCGTTATTAGACATTTTACAACAGTATTTTTCGCGAATAAAAAATATGTTTTTCGTTACCCGGGAGTATTTATATTTCTTAACAAAATAATAATAATATGAAACCTTTTTTATCAAAAAGGTGGTAAATGGGTACTTATTGATTAAGGAAATTAAGGAATATATTGTATTATACTGCTTTTGAATGAAATACTTAGTCGTTAACGAATTAACCTTACAATATTGTAAGAATAAAGTGTATCAAACTTGAGAATTTAATGAAAAGTTACGTTATTATTTTAATTTGCATCGTTGGAGTCCCACCCGCAACATTCCAACTCAACTTGTAATTTGTAGATTACTTTAATTAATTTATTTAATTCGATTGGAGGATTATTTGACACAATATTTAATTCGGTATGGAGGTAGTCACTAGTTTATTCAGACTTCTACCAACGTCACCACTGTGTTTTTTTTTTCAAAAATAAATTAATACTCTCACAGAGATAGTATAATGCTCTCATTAATTTATTCTTACAAGATATTGAAGAAAATAAATTTCCATGAAAACACACTAAAATGTGAACGTCTGTACTAACACTAAATACATCCAGAGTATAATGAATCCTCGGGGCAATCTTTAGCGCCGTTATCCTGGTCGTTATTCGTTACCCGTTATCTGTTAGCGATCACCATAAAGCTCGCGGCGCCGCGACGCGCTGTCAGCGACGCTTAAAAAACAGCGCCGCTTAACCAGCGGAATGCGCCGAAGCTGAACCTACACTACGGCACCGACGATATATTATCATCTTAATTGGGAAACTGGTAAATGCAATGTTCTGTTTTTAAAAATACTGCAATGCCTTTAAAATGGAGGAGGTACCTACCCCCCTATGTATAAATATTTATTTAATAACGTAT
Organism: Limnephilus lunatus; assembly: GCA_917563855.2. Classification (NCBI taxonomy): domain Eukaryota; kingdom Metazoa; phylum Arthropoda; class Insecta; order Trichoptera; family Limnephilidae; genus Limnephilus; species Limnephilus lunatus. Next base: position 8,188,989 of record OU830602.1, on the reverse strand, counting down.
TTTATTAAATTCGTGAAGAAACTCAGTCTATAGAAATGTTTTGTTATTACATTAACTACGCCCATTTTCCTATGGGCCTATGTTTTCACTGAAGATGCCGTGTAGAGGATTTTTTGAAGACAAGAAGGAGTTAACATGGGTCTTGAAGAAACCCACGATGAAGGAGGGAGAAAACTAACAAGGCCGGGAAACCATTCCACAGTCGAACTGTTGAACTCAAAAACGAGTCGTAGAAGCAAACTGTTCTAGTATGTCAAATTTCAAACGTGTTAATATGTCGGGTGCGCGTTTGGCATGTTTCCTGAAGGGATCAATAACGATAGTTTCTCGTAGTATCTTCCATTGTAATACCGGCAGAATAAGGACAGCAAACTAACTGATGCCTGTGCTCTAAAGATTGCAATCCGCTTGTTAAGATAGGGGAATCTATCAAACGGACCGCGCGCCCGCCCGTTTCTGCACAGAGTCAAGAACGTTTGAAATTGATAGAATTGACTATTTTTGACAGCAAAATGTATATGGTAGCTAACAAAAATTATCCAGAAGTAAAAATAAAAGCATTCTATTTTCACCGTGCTCCAGAGTAGAAGATATTCCCAATATTGCCCTGATGAGAGACTTTCATTCAGAAGCATTTGGTTGGAATAACTTTACCTTTAGTAAATCAGATGTGCATTAATAAATTTTCAAATTTGCATTTTAGCAGCCTTACACAATTCCTCAACTTGGGGATGCCAAGATCCTACTATGGACTCTGACTTACATTTGTCGGGATTATGAATACATATGCCTCACAATTTAATTTAAAAAAAACACCATGATGCTTAATTTCATGCGGGAGTGGTAGAATAGGAATAACACAATCATAAATCGCAGCCATCAATCTGTATTTACATCGGCTGTGATCGACAGAAGTGGTGCACACATAGCTAGGATTATTTTTGTATATCCGTGATAGATATTTTACGATCCACCGGATGTGGACGCGGAATACACAGAGGAAATGGCGAACCGATATTAGGGTAACAGCAGTTGCGGTGATGTGGAGTTATTCGGAACAGAATTATAGCAGAGGAAATGAACCTTTTGATCTATTTTTCCGGAAATCTAAAATTATTATTTTTCAAAATATAAGGCAAGGAAGAACACAACACACTTATAAGAATGTCATAATTAATTAATACAATATACGCAACACAATTATACAAAATAAAAATTAATTTCAGAATTTAATTTATTTAAAAATTTTTAGACAAATAATCGTTATTTGCAGACGCGGGTCGAACGAGAAAAAAAAGGGACATGTTTAACTCATTTTTAGAGCATTTCTAATTTCCGCTCTCGACGTAGATTAGTCACCTGAATATCCAATGACGTCAAAAAGTCGCCAATGAATTTTGCATTTTATTGTTTTTATTTTAATTTTTTTTTGGTTCTCTATAAAACAGTTAAATACACCAAATTATTACCGAGAAGATTACAAAATTTATAAGAAAAAAAGTCCATGGGGGCAGTTTTATTATGAGTATATCGCTCCCACGAGTATACGCGTTTGGGACATATAGGTTAATCTCCTTCAACATAGGTGGATTCAGTACAGTACCCGAGAGATCAGCTTAAAAAGATGTTTCCCCAAAAATATTTTTCGGCGGGCTTCTAAGGAATTATGATCGAGCATTCTTGTTAAGAACAACGATGGATTCAGGAATGGATAGTATGTATATTCCGTCATATACAGGTAACGCCCAAACCTTTTTTGTACTCTCTCTATTTCTAGGATATGGTTTTGATCAAAGGGGGACCAAATAATGGAGCTGTATTCCAGGATGTTACTTATTTTTGCTTTATTGTTTCAGTAATGTTTTACAATTTATAAAAAAAAGTTTGTTTATAAAACTATTATTACGCGTGGCAGCGTTTTCGACCTTTGAAGGCATTCTCAAAATGCGAAAGGCGAAAAATAAAAAAAAGGCAAATATCACAGGCGAAATGCTTGTCATGCGTAACAATTATTATTACACATAAATGATTCCAAGGGTGGCGGTACGAGAAATAATGTATTTTGTAAACTATTAACAAAGAAAGATAATATACCCCTGCCTTATGGCCCCGATGGTATAACAGCCCATGCAGACATCAGAAGGAAGCATTACCATTCGAGTTTGATGTCTGTTGTCATTCTGATGGCCTATTATTGGCCTCTGGTGATGGATAGGTATTACGTTTTATGCAAGCCAATCGCTAATGATGCAATGCCACTTTTGCTGGATGTATAAATTTCTTATAAATGTATTTTGGTGGTGGAAAAACAATGACTTTAAAAAAATAATAGGGGTGTTGTCTTAGTTGTTTCCTTTAATTTTTTTTTCAATAGTTCCACTCAGGATGCCCTGAGGAATAAAAATCCCTAAGGGCCAGTGTCATCTTTGGGGATGCTGTGTGGAGGGTTTCTTCAGGGAAAGGAAGGAGAGGAAGTTCTGGTAAGGAAAAAGGTATGAGGGGTGGGTAGGAATCTGGGGATCAATGTGTCCAGGAGTAAATGTATGAATCCACCCCTCCAATTGCGGTGCAAGGCAATGGGTCGACAGAGTCCGGCTGGAGAGGTCTAGATTATGTCTGCCTCAACCCGTCTCTCCCGATACGGACCGCCATGCAGTAGGTGAGGAAACGCATTCGCCACTAAGAACTTGACAAACCTCACCCCATCATGAACCCGGGCACCACTGCTAAATCGACAAACGTAGCGAACCACTTGGGGTGACCTATGGCAGGGGTGTAGGTTATACAATAAATAGTTCCCCGGGAGGCGGTACCCATACCCGCCTCCTAAATTGGTATCGCTAAGGGGTGTTTTTATTAAGACTAAAATAAATTAAAATGGAGGAAGAGGAATGGTGGTATGTACTTCGTTAGTCAGATCTGGTCGCTATTCATGAATACATATATCCATTTCAAGCATCTGAATTGCTGCTTTTCTCTAGTGACGGCCATTTATAATCACATTTGACGGCCTGTGTCCGGAGTGCACAAGAAAATTTTATTTGATTGATTTGTGTTATGTCACAATTTATTAATTTAAAATAATATAAAGTATATTTACGGCTCGTTCCAGAGTGAAAAAAGGCTCGTTCCAGACTCTCAATATCGCCCTTGTATAAGACGGCCATTCAGAATTGAAAAGTTGCATGAAATGGCTTTAGCCGTGTTTGGTGACCAGGTATGAACAGCCTGGTACTTCCTCTCTTCGTCTTCCCATCTCCACATTTCATTGTCTTACTGGCTCTATGCATTTGCGAGACCGGATCTGAATAGCCACGTAAATCCCCACTTACCCATCTCCTTCCCCTATCCACTACCTTCAGCCTCATAACATGTCTCAATTGGGGATGCCATAGTCTCACTGGCTTCGGGCGAGAGATGTTGTTGTGGGAGCTTATGACTATTCCAGCCTAAAATGAAGCACACACTAACACAGCAAAAATGCATTTATTGTAAGCCAAATTCCTATATCAGAAAACCCAATAATACAAATTTATTGCAGTCAGATTTTATTGGTCCCGAGCCAAGTTGTTAAAATATTTATATATAATATTAATTGTTAAAATTTTAAATTTACTCTAAAATTCAAACCATTTTTTTCTAATGTTATCAATTGATAATTCATAATAGTTATTTTAAACCAAGTAATTATAATTGTGTAGTAACATAATTATAGTTAGCAACGTTAAATACGAAACAGCTTAAAAACATTTCCATTATTGTGGCGGAATGAAACAAATTATTAATTATCATTAATTAATCCGAAATTATGGATACGGAATGAATTTGATTGATTTCATTCTGAACGCCAATTTATAGTACTTCCATGGAATGGATTAATAATTACACGTTACGTTATAATTAATGATTCCTTGAACTGCCTAACGAAACCCACCTTTAAGATAAAATTAAAGAGGTACTTTCTGATAATGCCAGCTTGAACCCAATCTTTTAGCCGACCTTAATTACTTAACTACTCTCTTCTTACCTCACCCCTTTCACACGTGGCATTAAGAAAATATGTATTGCTGTGTATAACCACTTACAATAACTTGGTATAGTTATAAAACGTTTTTTTACCTTACTAACACTAAAACATGTCTCCATACTTCCGCTTCTCAAAATACACTGGATGAATTCAACGAACTCAAACTTGCGCGTACGTATAGAGTAGGAATGTCACTTCTATATTCCACCTGGCGCGCTTTTGAAGGTCATTTTGTTCGCGCTGTTAAGGCTCCGCAACCGGGCTCGAAAAGAAGATGATAGAGAGATACGAAAATACAAATGTTAGAAGAGCGCGCTAACATTTACAGCGACAAAATCGATGCGAAAATGTTTAATAAAACACGACTCGTTTAAAATAGAGCAAAAATCTCTTGGGGGCTGTCTAAAACAGTATTTAATGAATCACTGTGAATTTTGTCATACGTATAACTTGTAAAATAACGGAAAAAGACTTGAAAATAAATAAAAATTGGAGCATACTTTGCGATTAGAGCAAACATCTCGTGGGTAGCATCTTAAGTATCATTTATAGAAACATTGTAAATTTTTTCACAAATATAATTTATAAGATAATAGAAACAGACTTGTTTTAATAATTTTTAAATCATACTTTGCGATTTTTTTCTATCGAGGGAATTTAATATAATTTGCGTTTTGGCGTGGGCAGCGTCTAGACATTATTTTCAAAAATAATACATATTTTTTTAAGAGCTTAAAAACTGTAAGAAATCGGTAGAAATTCGGGTTGCCAGCCTACCCCAGTAATATTTAATACATTAATGCTCGATTTTTAATCATTAATTAAAGTTTTAATATCAATGCTGATGTATGGCAGTGAGGTATAGAACTTGTAGAGAAATAAAGTCTGAATGCATTAAAAATGAGATCCCTGAGGCAGATGTGTGGTAATACCATGATTGCATACCGATACAAGCGTTCAGAAAATACTAAGAATAACCTTTTTTAAATAAAGTTAGGTGTATATTCAACAAGATAATATAACATGTGTTGGTATAAACCACTTCACTAGGCTGAGCCTGTTTTAATATCTTAAGGAAATGAAAAGAAAAAATTAAATTAGTGATTTAAATAGATAAATAGAAATGACCGAAATAAATAAAAATAAAATAAATGGGCAAAACAGAATAGAAATAGAAAATAAATAAAAGAAGGAAACGCAAATAAATATTTTTTAATAAAATAAAATACTGTTTTGTAAAAAATTAATAAAACTCGTGGTTTTAAACAAAACAGTATTTTATTTTATTAAATAAAGGGTCCGCCATCTAAAGTTTTTTTTTCAACTAGTGCTTATTTCGTGAATGGTAACACTTAGCTCATGTCTGATTTGACAGATAATTAGTTTTATCCTTCCAATTGGTTCAGGAGTTGAAGCCAACTGACCATCCAATGCGTTTTCGCTTCGCTGAGTGGGCCTGCGATCGACTTACAGAAGATGCCGATTTTGCCAAAAAAATCATCTTTTCGGATGAAGCTCATTTTGATCTTGGCGGGTATGTAAACAAGCAAAATTGTCGTATTTGGGGCACAGAAAACCCGCACGCATACATTGAAAAGCCGGTACACCCAAAACGAGTCACTGTTTGGTGCGGATTTTGGTCCAGAGGCATAATTGGGCCATTTTTCTTTGAAAATGAGCAAGGAGTGGCCGTTACAGTCAATGGCGATCGTTATCGGGCCATGTTGAACGAATTTTTGTTCACAAAAATTGAAGAGGAGGATATTGGCAACATTTGGTTTCAACAGGACGGCGCTACGTGCCACACAGCCGAAGCTACACTCGATGTTTTGCGCCCTGTTTTTGAAGATCACATTATCAGCCGCAGAGCTGATGTCGTTTGGCCACCTCGGAGCTGCGATTTGACACCGTTGGACTATTATTTGTGGGGTGCCCTCAAAGATAAATGTTACGCCGACAAGCCAGAGACAATTGACGCTTTAAAGGACAATATTCGTGAAGCCATTGGTGAAATACAGCTGCACACAATCGATAATGTGCTTAAAAATTGGACCGATCGTGTAGGCTACTGCATGGCCAGCCGAGGCAGCCATTTGAATGAAATTATTTTCCATTATTAACCGGAAGGATTGTACTTATAAATAAAAAAAGAAATTTGAGAAAATATTCAGTAGTTTTTTTTTTATAGCATTTTCAAAAAAAAAAAGTTATTTGGCGGACCCAATATGTCAAACCACAAAGTGATTGCTTTCTACAATAATAAAATATTTTTTATTACCACTAATTAAACTTGCCACTGATAGCGCGGGCAGTAAACATAACAAAATATTTTTGTGAATGTATATAAGTCACATTCAATTGTAACTGTAAGTTAATTGTAATAATTGTTTGTCGTACTATGGCAGTATTGTGTAAATATCCACTCAGTCAAAAAAATATGTATAGTTTTAAGTCACTAGTTTAAGTTTTAGTTGTAAATAACTAGTTATTCATCTTAGTTATAGTAATAAATCAAAGTTATACGTCAAAGTGATAGGGTATAGGTTATATGTATAAATTAAGTTGTAAAACGCTTTGAGGTAATTATCTCACGTAAACAGCGCTATAGAAATGATTCAAACATTATTATTATTCGTGTACCTAAAGCGAATGAACAGTGAAATTAATGTAGGTTGAAAATATGATGTGCAAGCGAATATCCAAAGAAAATTTAGATATCCGTGTAGGCAAGAATAGCAAAAAAGAAAATTGTGCTAAAAAACTTTAAAATACCGAGTACTAAGCTAGATAGTAATACATTCATTGTTTTACGGATTAAATAACTAAAAATTAGATTTGCTCTATTGGGTAATATCTCGTTTTAGTGAGATTATCCCTAATTATTATTTTTAATTGATAAACTAACGTTTAAACAAGATTTTTATGCATAGCACAAAGGGTAGATAACAAATATTATAATCAATAATTATCAGCCTGAAACACTCATCTACATTGAAAAAATCTTCCGAGAAAAGATACTGGCCGCCAACGGGAATTTAACCCGTGTCCCTCTGATTGCCGGTCGGCTTATCTAGAGAGAGAAAGAGCAGCTGACCGGCAATCAGAGGGACACGGGTTTAATTCCCGTTGGCGGCCAGTATCTTTTCTCGGAAGATTTTTTCAATGTAGATGAGTGTTTCAGGCTGATAATTATTGATTATAATATTTGAGATTATCCCTAGTTTATCTAAAATGATATGATTAGTATTTAGAGTAGAAATAATAGAATATTGATGAATGGGAGAGTTGAATCTAGTATAGCACATCGTATTAATAAAGATTAAATATCAAATTAAATAATATTCAACGAGGCGCGCGGCGTGTTACTGATCGAATGCACGAAGCATTGAACGTAAAACATAATTAGTCTGAAACATCCATGATCCAATAATATCTTGCTATTAAGGTATTTGTATTTGAAGCTTTTCTATCGGAGCTTTAATCCAATTAGTTTATTAATGAAGTTGTGTATTTTATCTGTTCGGTTGATTAAATCTATAAATATCTAGGTACCTACTAATATTACGTAACCTCTTTCCTTCTTTGAAATATCCAATCAGTGGAGAAAAATTTCAAATTAAACCAATAGTTCTCTGAATTTGGGAGGCGTATGTAAGTACTTGGAATGGGTATTTACTGGATAACAAACATCACTGCCATAGGTCACCCCAAGTGGTTCGCTATTTTTGGTGACTTAGTAGGAGTTACCGGGTTCGTAGGGTGAGTTTTGTCTAGGTCTTGACGCGGTAGAGTCTGCCCTAATCTAATCCAATCGAGAGAGACTGTTTGTGGGAGGCCTTTTGATATCTCCAGCCGGACTCTCTCGACTCATTGCACCGCAGTTGAAATAATGGACTAACGTTGACCCCCACATTTCTACCCACCCCTAATAACTTTTTCCTTCTCAGAACTTCCTCTTCTCCCAATTTCATTTAACGGCCCTCCACACACTCCACACAGCATCCACTAAGATGACATAAGCCCTGAGTGGAATTATTTTCATCAGGGCCTCCTGAATGGAGCTAATGTAAAAAAAAGTTGCACAGTCAGTGGTTTTTAAACATTTTCAAACATTTATCAAACTATGCAACTTGTGATAATTTAATTATTCCCAAATTTGGCCGATCATCGATTGTCTTAAATTGAAATATTTTAGTCTTATTTCTATACAATTAAATAAATATTTCAAAGTTCCATAGCTCACAATGGAACTGAATTTGCGAGCTGAAAACATTGGTAGTAATAAACAACTATTTGTTATTCCAAATACTAAACTGTGGGCAAATTTCGGAACTCAAAAGCTCGCCGGTTTTGGGATTTGGAGTGCTACCTAACTCTCAAAACGAAATTTTTATTATAAGCAATAAATATTATCAGCCTGAAACACTCATCTACATTGAAAAAATCTTCCGAGAAAATATACTGGCCGCCAACGGGACTCGAACCCGTGTCCCTCTGATTGCCGGTCAGGAGCTCTACCACTGAGCTATGGCGGCTTATCTAATACCCGCCAAATAATTGAATATATACTAGTGCTTCATTCCCTGACCGGCAATCAGAGGGACACGGGTTCGAGTCCCGTTGGCGGCCGGTATCTTTTCTCGGAAGATTTTTTTCAATGTAGATGAGTGTTTCAGGCTGATAATTATTGCTTATGATAATTGTTACCCTTTGTGCTATGCATAAAAATCTTGTCTTAAACGTTAGTTTATCAATATAAAATAATAACGAAATTTTTATTTTCATGATTATGTTTAAATAATTTAATGTACTTTTAGGATTTTCTGTATTTTTTGTTTCATAATAGTTCAAAACGTCAAAAAATATATATATATACAGCGAAACTTAGGTAGCGTAGAAATTAAATATTCCAATTTTTTTGAACAACTGCATGTTTTCCAGAATAAAATATAAAAAGCTACACGAAAGACTTGCATTATTATTAATTAATTTTTACTCACCCCACGCTTAAAAAACAATGTAATTCCCAATACCCCATGACAAACGTACATAAGTTATTTTGTTGTTAATACCAAAAGGCAGGTAGAAATAACATCATTAAATAGATACGGGATGGGCCCCTCAGGTGCATGATTTGCAAAATAAAATGCTAATGAGACTCACCGAGTATATTTCCGGGCGATTCCGGGTCCCTGTTGCGGACCCCTGCTCAGGATTCATGGGACCTGAACCCCTCGTTGCGGTCACCACCCCCTGGGAACAAACACAAAACAATTATATTAATATCAAGAAAAGGTTTGGCATTTCTGCTGAGTCATTAACAAAAAATAACGCATGTCTTTGTTGGGATTTTGTTTATAAGTATCAAATCAGATAATAATGGGACAAAACATTAATATTTTGTGAGACGGGACCTTTTACTAATATTACCTAAATCGGTATATGTAGATATTCGATCGGTTATTTGGTCGAATTGTCCAAAGCATCGGGCTCCCACTAAGTTGTCAAGGGTTCAGTCCTCATCTAACTTTGAGTCCTTTATCATTTCATTATCTTTGCAGCATTTTCCACTTATTATGATGGTATTGGGAGGAATTAAAGTATTATTCATGTCATGTTATAATATTCGGTCAGTGGCTGAGTTAGCATCGCGACAATGTAATCTCAAGTTAGGTTTCATAATTAGGTACTAGGAAAACTTATCCGTTTAGTACGACTCCGTTTTAAGTGACCAATTGCTTAAAGCGACCTATTTTAATGATTATTCGTCCGGTTAGAAAGACGCCCAGTGTTTTGTTTACAAAATCTACGCGCCAATACTCAGCGCACTAAAACCTATCCTTATTAGCACGAGGAAATTAAAGTCAGTATTTATCATCTGTTGTGACTAGGTTAAAAACTCGACACAATAAGTTCCGTTTGAAGTTCCAATTGAAGAAAAAAGTTCTATGTTACACCGTTTAGAAGCCGGTGAATCAAATGTAACCCTCGCGAAGGAGTTCGGTGTGGCTTATGTAAAAACAAGCTTGAAATATCCGGCCGTTTTACGCATCATCCGGTTAGTAAGAAAAAGTACCGCCGGCCCCTTGAGGGTCGTTATATCCGGATTCTACTGTATGTATAATTATTAAGCTTATTCAAAATTCATCAATAACTGGAATGACCATGAAATCTCAATGATTGGGATTACTTCTTTGTGTATTTAGATTTAGGTATTTACGTAAATGCTCATAATTCGTAAAACAATCACATGTAGACGAATAATTACCCAGTCTCAAACGACCAATCTCTAAGACTACTGGAATGGTTCTGAGTATCTGAGTTCTGAACTCATCGAACTCATCGAGCAGGAATGAAGCCCGCTGGCTCGGAGCTACTTATGCTTCGGCTATACTCGACAATATTCCATCTAAAAACCGAACAAGCACCAACTCTCGAAATGCTCTCACAACACTAATGAAAATCAGATCTGCATCTTGGAACATGTACCCACGCGCTCTCATCAAATCAGGACTATAAAACTTTTTTCGACTCGTAAAATTTCTGAATCGCTTAGGTGCGTTTCCACTCTTTTAATTTTTACTTCGTTTTAATGTTCATCATATCTCATGGTCCTAATTGCGTCACTTAATTATTTAAAAAAAATTAACATACAAAGTAAATCATAATAAATTTTCCAAAACAATAGCGCTGTCAAATTTTCACATTGTGGGAACAGTTTGATGCATGGCCCAAGGGACTGAGGAACACACATCACGCCATATTAAATATAAGTAAAATTTTACAGTTCATCCATCGCAAGAATACAACTCAGAGGCGTATCATTCGTAATATAATAATTAAAAGATTAAAAAAAGCTGTCAGCAACAACGCATTATTTATAGCTGTTCTATTCTCGTTTTGTTAAACTTATTTACAATCTCTTCATTCCTCGTGTCCGAGCCATAAAGACGTTGTATTCATAGCAGTTGATTTATGTCGTTGCTCGTTGGTGTTAGTTGTTGCTGTAAGTTGGTGTGAGTAGAGTATCTTTTCACTAATTAACAAATCGTGAATGATAAATTCACTTCTTCATGCGCTTAGTTTTATTTTTATATTGACTGTAATAATTAAAATGATAGCAATTACAATGCATACTACAATATTTGTCTACTTATTGCGATACATACGTTAGAAAAATGTAGGTTCAATTTAAATTATGTTAGAATTTAACACGGAGTAATTAACAACCAATTAGTATAAGTAATGTAATTTAGAACATGCTGGCCAAGTGACTGTCGTCTTGTCAAAACTTATACCATTTCTTATTGTCTTCTTTGTTTACATCACTGGAAGACTGGGAGGCGTATTTCGCTACCCATGTTGGTGTTTTAGACTTATAAGTCTAACGGGCGTAGTTTCCAACTTTTCGATCGACCAATCTGAGTCTCCGATCAGCTAAGTAATTTTTTTAGTAACGGTCGAAACGCCTGTTGGTCGGAGAGTTACATTTGGAAGAGCGTATATTTGTGCATTTGAGGAGTGTTGAGCCAAAATTTCGGCTCAACAGTCGATCAGTAGAATTGGGAAAAACGGCTCTTTTAGAAACAATTTTTTGACTTGCCGTAAATATGTGAATGAGTAATTCAATAAACTTGTGCTATTCATATTAAAATGAATCATTGAATCACAAAAACCTGTTTTTACGTGAACAATAATAGGAATCCTAACTGCTCCAGTAGAACTATGGCATCACCAATTATCAGGATATGTTTTGTGGCTGAAGGAAGTGGGGATCGGAAGGTGATGCGGAAAGCAATTCAGATCTGATTGATGACCAAACATGACTAAAACAATTTAAAAAAACTACACACAACGGCGTTCAGGATAATTGTTGACGTGGTCACTCCGACGTATCGCTGAAATTGACGATTCGAAGAAAGAAAAAACCGTTTCTTTTATCAGATTTTTAATTTCAACATGCGGCAAACCCCAAACAATCTGTATCTTTTCTTATGCACATCTTCAACACAATATTTTACACTCGGAGACAGGTCCATTTGTCAGCATCTGGCACGTTGCGTTGCTTCGTATTCGGCGAATGACCTCGAATTGTTACACCTTCTTTATCCGCTCGGTAAATCTTGAAGCGAGTCTCCCTTAATATTTGAAGTTCTCGGAAGTAATCTCCGCTACAGACTACTGTCGGAGATGTTATTGAGGGAGTGATAAATGTTCGGCCTTTAGCTTTACCTGGGTTCTCAGGAAGTGGGTACCTAAATATCTGGGCACTGGGTACACCTGAAGACCTAAGCGTAATGCGTACAGGCTCGAGCTGTCGCCACTCAACTTTCTTGTGTTAAATATAACCGATATAGGCTTATACGCAACGGATTTTCATGTGGTTTTCACCAATAGATAGACTGATTCAAGAGGAAGGTTTATTTGTATAATACATGCATATTATAGCAGAGAACAGCCGAGAAATGAGAAGGCGCTGGTTATAAAGGTTGGGTAAATTTTTATTTATTTTTTACATGAGCTCCACACGGGAGGCCCTGAGGAAAATAATTTCCCTCAGGGCCTGTGTCATCTTTGGGGATGCTGTGTGGAAGATTTTTTTTAAAGGAAAGTAAGTAGAGGAGAGTTCTGGGAAGGAAAAGGGTTTAAGGGGTGGGTAGGAATCTGGGGTTCAGTATGTCCTGGTAATCCGCCTCCAAGACCTAGACATTTAGACAATCCTCACCCCATGAACCCGGGCTCCCCTGCTAAATCACCAAACGTAGCGAACCACTTGGGGTGACCTATAGCAGAGGTGCTGGTTATCAATAAAGGTTCCCGGGGCGGCGGAACCCATTTCCGCCTCCCAAAATGACGTCGTGTGGTTCGTTAGTCACAGCAACGTGTGGCCGGATCTGCTGGTAAATTATAAAATGCATAAATATATATGTAGGTAAACTGAATCGCTTCGAAAATGAAGGTAGATTTAAATTTTTATACTTATTAAATTTTAGTAGATAACTAAATTGAACAAATAAAATGCCTTTTATGTGTTTTGGATGCAAAACCCTTGAGGTGATTTTACACCAAAACGGAGCTATACACATTATCCAATTATTACTATTATTATTAAAAGAAACATATTATTTCTATATACGGTGTTAAGGGACGCACTTGACTTAGGTACTTTATCCAGTGATTCCTGACATTATTTGGAGTAAAAGATGTAAATGAAATTTTGGTCTCCGGTGACATTTTTGATGTTTTTTTTTATAATCATCAAAAGGTCACCGGAGACCAAAATTTCATTTGAATTTTTTACTGTGAATCACTGATTAAAGTAAGTCAACTACGTCCCTTAACACCCTGTTTAGTAATATAATCTATTTTTCCTTGAGTATGTAATCATTATTTTTTATATAATTAAGGAAAACACCTCATATTTCACATATTATATTGCAAAATTAGTAATTTTGATTAGGTTTTATTTAAAACCAGTTATTATTTACAAAATCTCGCTCAATTAGAATCACTCTATACTTATGTAGGTAACAATATTGTTTTGCGTTTTCGGACAAGTCTCAGATACCGTTTGCAGGGTGAAACCGGTTCGGTTAAAAACAAATTAGTGGAAATAAGTAATAAAGATTTTCTAATCGTAATTCACATAATCGGTGTTATTCGATTCGAAATTCTATATTTGAAGAAATGTAATTAGCTAATAAATCATCATGCTGTTTCCCCGCAGGGGTAGGCAGAGAAGAGGGACCGACAAACAACTCTCTTTGCATATAATCCTTGTCTCATTCACATTCGTACATATATATTCTTCTGTTATTCTGACTCTTGACATGGCTCGTCTCAAGAATTTGATTCACCATATCTTCCTCAGGCATCATCGACTTCTTCACCATTTACATACGCATTATATATTATCATCCTTACATATCTTTTTTTGTTCATTCGCTCTACATGCCCAAACCATCAATACGTCATCTTCTTAATCTTACCCTTTACTCTTATATCAGTCTTGCATTATGTATTTCTACCGGTATTTCAGCGATTGACATTTGTCACACTCCTTTCTACAACATAGATCTCTTCAAGACCAATGTTAATTCCTTCCTCAACTCAAAAAGACCCTCCACACAGCATTTCAGATGACATAGGCCTGGAGTGAAAATTATTTTCCTCAGGACGTCCTGTGTGGAGTAATGTAAAAAAAAATTGGGAATCTACACATTTCTCACACGATCAAACGTGGTTTTGCAAATGATCTCATTTCTATAGCATTTAGTCCACTTTCATCCTTCCTCTACCATTGTGATACAGAGTTAGTTCCCCATCTTGGACTTATTTATTTATTAATCTTACGTTAGCTCACATCTTTGTGTGCTAATATTTTATAAAGATATAAACATTTACATTGGTTGGCAAACCTAATCATTCTTGAAATATTACACATAAATAAAGATATTAATAATTGAGGTAGACATACTTTCGTAATTCTTTTTTAAACTTATTTATATTTTCTATCTCAATAATTTCATTCGGGATGTTGTTATATGTTGTTTGTTGTTATGGACTGCTAGAAGAAAAGTAAAGAGAAAGTTTTTAAAAGCAATTAACATTTCTACTCCAGATTGCAGTTTACCCAATAATGTTTAAGGATCTATGTACCTACAATGTTACCCCGGCAGTTCCTGACTCCGATTAGGCAAGGGTCTGCCGGACACGCAGGGGTTAAATACTGAGAGCGGATACCAAGTTGTTCCCATGACCGAGTAGGTACTACAATGAACTTAGTACTCCTTTTGCTTGTTTTGTAGAACACAACCGATCAAGATCACGTTTGCTGCAGTAAATTGTGGCTAACATCTTTATATTGCTCTTTACAAGGTTTCAGGGGTTTTAAATCAATGCAGTAATAGTGTATAAAATACATATTGCGTACTTTTTGATAGACAGTCCGTACCTCCTGGAATGCTATAAGTACTGCGATGGGCTCTCCCTGCCTGTATTTTCCCATTCGTCCCGTTCCCCTTCCGCCTCCCCTTCCCCTCCCATGTCCCCGATTTATAAATAAAAATTAAATTCAATTATTTCATGCGTACATACACCGAAAACAAACTGTTGGTAAAAATCATTTACTTACAGAGTTTATTCGAAAATCGATAAATTTAAAAGTTTCATACATTTCCCATGCTTAATATAGTAATACACAGGACAACTCATATACTCATAAATATGTATAAGCAAGCATATTTTGATTTTCATGTATATAGATAGATTAGGCTTGAACTTACCACCTGATGGCCTCCCTCTTCGAGGGGTAAAGCTTAACAAATTTTATTTGAATGAATTTGTATATTTTAACAATTTAATCATTTAAAATAATATATAAGGCATATTTGCAGCACGATCCGGAATGGAAGATACTCTCAGTGTAAGACCACTATTCAGAATTGAAACGTTGCTTAGCTTTTAGTTTGTGTGTTTGGTGACCAGATCTAAATAGCCAGGAACTTCTCAACCTTCATCTTCCCCATCTCCTTTCCTTCATAATTACTTTCAGCCTCACAAAATACCCCAATTGGGGATGCCTTAGTCTCACTGGTTTCAGGCAGTTGGGAACAGTTGAGACTCTTGTACGTAATTCTCATTAAAAAGATAAAATTGTTGAAACTCGATTGAAACCGGATGGTAAAACTAGCACACCATAATCTTGACAGATCATGCAGAGTTTCACAAATTAAACAAAATAAAATAACTTAACATAAAACAAATAAACAACATAAAATAACTTACTTAACATGAACAAAACTATGTTGACAAGTTTAACTAAACTGATCCCAGTGAGAAACTAGACTTCATCGACGTTCGTCCTCTTTCTTCTCATTGTTTGAAAACGAAAAAGACAGAAGAAACTAGAAGGATGACGTCACGTTAGATCTCTCGCTGGGACTAGTAGAAAGTTTTTTTATTTGTTGTTGTTGAACTCGAACAAAAAGTTGAAAACTCCTGCAATTGAGTGCGGTCTATTCACAGATCCAAAGCGTTTCGTTGCGGCGAAGGTAGAATTCTAACGAATGATACGGAGTTTGTGATTCCGATTTGTTTACTTAAAAAATAGATAGATAACATTATTTTTAAAAAACCTAGCCATAAAAAAGCAAAAGTAAAAAAAAAAAATAACTGGGAAGAAATAATTTCTGAAATACTGGGTTTTCATATCGTAGGTTTTCACTACAACTAGGTAACTCCGAAATCAGCGTTTCTGAGTTTTACAGAAATACCTACACACCAAATGCTTAACTCTATTTCCTCGTCTATTGTATCTACCTCTTAAAGCCTATACATTTCTATAAAATAACATTTTTAACTGAAAATTATTTTAATTATCATTTCAATTTACAGAATATCCCGTGGTTTTTCACCGGTTTGCGCTACTGACATTATAAAAAAACAAAAAATTGAAATGCGTTATTATAATACTTCATCATTACATCTTTTAATAAAATAAATGAAGTCGCTCAAAATGTTTGTGCGCTTAGATCTTTTCAACTACGCAACGGATTTTCATGCGGTTTTCACCAATAGATAGAGTGATTCAAGAGGAAGGTTTATATGTAAAATACATGCTTATTATAGTAGAAAAAAGCCGAGAAATTCAAATATTCAATTCAGGCAGCGGGCAGCTGGCAAGCAGGGTGTGGATTTTATAAAGGTTAGCCACAGCGACGTGTTTCCGGGTCTGCTAGTTAATGATAAAACATTGCATTTATTGTTTGGGACCGGACCGGTTTCACTTTCCTACAAATACCTACCATCGGATTACCAAAATAAAGATTTGCATAACAAATCCAACATAAAAAAGCAAACCTTAACGGCCTGCTTGGTCGAGGGGTAAGGCTCTTGGCTAGCGATCCGAAGGTCGCGGGTTCAAATCAGGGCGTGCGCAAGTAAATTTTATTCGCTTGATTTGTGTTTGATTAATTTGTAATTGATTTCACAAGTTAATAATTTAAAAATAATAAATGGTAGGTATAATAAAAGGCAGCGCCGCCCTGGTGCAAGACCACCTTAAGAATTAAAACATTGCTTGAAATGGCTTTAGCCGTCTTTGGTGATGGGATCTGAATAGCCAGGTACTTCCACACCTTTCTCTTCAACATCTCCTTTCCCTCCCCACTACCATCAAACTCACAAAATACCCAAATTGGGGATGATCTAGTCTCACTATGCTGCTGGCGGTTGGGACCCTAGCGCAGTATTTATATTACAATCGACGATCCCGAAGAACAATATCGGATATGAGATTTTGTAGTTTTGCAATAAAGCTGTTTGCATTTTTACTGTTTTTGAGACCGAGAAACATACTAAGTGTTGTTTTGATATTTTGTATTACATTTTATTTCACAAAATAAGCCAATAAATAAGACAACAAAACGATGTTCAATTTTTAATCCGACGTTTTTCTTTGAGACCGTCGAAACATATATATATTAAAACGGTGGACGGATTACATATGAATTATATACAAAAACAAAAAAATCTACTATTAATTACAAGATGCAGGTAAACTACTAACACTCACAAAAAACAATAAAAAATTGTTAAATGCCGCAAAAAGCAAGAAAAATACAAGAAGCGATAAAAACACGATTAAAAAGGTGCAAGTTACCTAGGAAAAAAGCACAACAAAAACACCATATCTTTCAGAAACATTTAACAATCGCCAGCTTCTTGAGGCGATCAATAAAGAATAAACCTCAATAATTATGTTGGGATATTATTATATCAAAAGGAGATGTTAGTGCTCAATCATTGGTCTGACATGGCATCTTGAAGAACTCAGCGGCGGAGATCTGTTCGTGGAATTGACCATCGGTCCGGCCATACCACGGCAGTGTACTGTGACTGTGAAGCTGATCCCTAGAGATGTAATTATTCGACTTTTGAACAATACTTTAACTGACGTCTAGTGTGCTGAGTGATGCTGGATGGTGGATGATGGAATGCAAGCTGCGCGGATGAATGGTAAATGGAAGATACATTGGTGTGAGTATTTAATTATAGTGTATTTGTACGTTATTTAAAAATTCATTATAAAAGTTCCACTATTTTTTTTTGCAAATTAATCTTTTTAATTATTCATTTCAAGCACACGCTAAACTGCCAAAGCAATATGTCAACAGGTCAATTTAAGAATATTAATATAACACTAAAGCACATATATAACAAGAAACCACAATGTGCAAAATAGATACAGAAGAATATTTTAAAGAAAATACAATACAAAGGCATAACATACACAGACAGACAGATATACATAAGATTACAAACAATATCAATATAAAAAGTCTTGATCTATTAGCCATTTTTTTTAGATCGGTGGTGCAATTTGATTCAATTTTTATGTTTATTGGCATCTTATTAAATATGGTAGAGACAAGATGAGTGAATGTCCGTTGCCCGTATTTATTTATAATTTTAATATTTAATATTAATAATATTTGGATGATTTGTATAGTGCCGTTTTTGTTAAAAATCACCTCAAGGGCACTGTAAATATTTATGATTTATTTCTACAGTGCTCTTATCTTACTTCGAACTAATGACTTTAAAAACTATTATTTCAAAATATGGCTAACAGATTGCATCCACCGTTCGTCGATCACTAATACAAAAGCTATACAATGCATTTCACTAACCAACGTGATGCTGAGTTAAAATGTAGAAAATATACAAGACCATACTTACCTGAGAGGTCAGTTGAAATGAACACTATTTATTGTTTATCAGAGAAATTGAGATACAGTTTGGACGCAAAGGTCATAATTGTTATTAGGAAAGCTGTTATTCAATCCTGGTGTATGTTTTAATAATATTAATATATAATAAGTTCTCTAATAAAATGTTTGGGAATGATAAGAATATTGGTCTTCCTTAATATGATTCGGACCTCGGTAAGAAACAAATAGAGGTGAAGGCTTCGAATAATGTTAATCCAATAAGAAAGGTGCTAGGTATGTATTTAATTTGGTGACCGGACAACTCAGAATCATGCAACTTCGACACCTCCTCTGAAAAGTCATAAAAAGTGAAGAAAAAAATATTTGAGGTTAAATAGGCATCGGTAGATCGGTTAAAAATTTTTTCATAATTTTTAATGATTTAATTTAATGGTATAAGAGCCTAAAAAGTTCAAATAAAAAGTAAAACCGTTTTGAAACAAAGCATAGACTTCAACACAATATTCCAAAGACAAATACTACCTATGAACAAAAACATTACTATGATCTGGCTAAAGTTGTTTGTTATAATAAAATTAACGAATACAAAGTAAAATTACTATACTTGAAGAAGTTAAAATGTTTAATTTATTTGAAAAAGACAAAAGACATTAACCTGATAACGTAAATCTCAAAAACAAAATTCGTAGCCATAAATTGATAGCCAACAGCATAATGTACTGCGTCCAGATATTCAGAACTTCTACAATGCAACAAAAAACTTCACGCCTAAATTTTTCACCTCTTTTGTATTCTTCTCATTTCCTTTTATTCGCCTAAACTAGGTAATTAAGTATTAATTAAAGTTCTTCCACCCCCCGGAATACGCTCAGCCCAGTGAGGTGGTTTTATACCAAAAAATATGTATTTTTAAATATAATATATTTTTACTACAACGCAATTCATAAACATTATAAAAATTAGTATTTTGTGATACTAATTATTAATACTAGTTCGCCAGGTCAGCTAGTATACATATAATAAAAATGAAATTGAAGGTGCGATAATTACCACAAAAAGAAGTACGACAGTAATGCAGAATACAATACATAAAAAAAGAAATATTATGGTAATTATTTATTGAGGAATTAAGCCATTTTGAGTTTCCTCCTACATTAGCCAAAATTTCAAACAGTCTTGCAGTGTCCCTCATCCGGACAATTAATAACAATTAATCCCTTAATAACAAAAGATTTATAATAAATAATAATAAAAACAACGATAGGAGGTTTATTTTAGGTTAAAGTACAGTGGCGAAAAAATTAAATAAATTTTTAGTTACATTATAAATTGCATAAACGCAAGAAATAATAATAAAAAAAGAGCTCGAGCATCTTTTGAAGATCCTATTAAACAGGGCGTGCAGTTTATAGTTACTATAAAACTGTGCATGACCCACGAAGGGATGGAGGAAAAGATTATCCGATAAATGAAATTTACCGGATAAAGAGCTTTTTAATGAGCCTTTAAAAGCACAACTTTATAGCCTCAATGGACTGCACGTCATTGCTTAGTACAAAAGTCCAAATAAAATAAAGATGGTTTTCTAGATAAACGAAATTTTAAAATGCCAAAATATAAATGCGAATTTCTTTATATTGACTGTTATAAATAACATAAATAACATTGTTAATGAACCTGTAGGCTTTGATTAGTAATGTATTTTAAATTGACGAATGCGTTATTGTTTTGATTAGTATGATCCTAAAAGATTCATAATTCATAAGTAAAATTTCCTCGATGAAGGAATTAGTGTCACATCTTTCAATCGTAACACACGAGAAACGAGCCATGATGTTTTTATTACAGAATTATTTTCCGATCAATTAAATAAGTTGCTTGTAAGAACGAATCCCAAAAGCTTCCGTACAACAACCACACCGACACAATCAAACAAACAGCAGGGCACTGTATAAAAGAAGTTATAAAATTAATGTGCGATGCAATCCGTTGTTAAGGATTTGATTGTTTTTTTTTTATGAGGTGGTCAGATTTGTTTGATGTGTAGGGATGCTGTAGTGAGCTGCCTGCATTTCTTAATCCGAATAGCAATGTCTGAGATTATAGGTTGAAGATTGATGTCTCACTTGTAACAAACCTGATTTCGGTTTCGACAATTCGAGCGATCTTTACAAGGTTTGATCCGAATGCCTTGTATCTTTATGGTGTAATCTTAATACTCGATCATAACTCTGAAATGATCGTATACACAGACTCGGATAAGATGAGAATTACGGTAGACGGTTGAACGAAGCTGATAAGTTTATATGCACGGAGTTAGAGCTACCTCAGGGTGGCCACATAAAACAGATAAAAATTCCAAAATCTAGAACAATTGTTACAAATTAACGACATTTTATTTTTTTAGATTTACGACTTCGAACGAATTTATGTAACTTATAATAATTATATTTAAACCAGTTTGAGTTAGGCAAAAAATAGGTTAACAACTTCTGATTTTTTAATGCATTATTGTTTTCGAATGTGAAGATTACGAATAATACAAACTTATAAGCAAGCACCTGACTAATATTTCTTCCATTGTTTAATGTACAATATTAATTTTTCGAAGAAAACTTCTTCGGAAAGGTTTTCACTTTGTGATGGCATTATTTATTTTTAAAAAAAGACAAATAACTTTGTTTACATCACTTTTATTGGTACACAATCAACATGTTTCGTAAACAATGTTTACTTCATCAGGATCAAACGTATACTTTTGATCCCGATGAAGTAAACATTGTTTACGAAACATGTTGGTTGTTTACCAATAAAAGTGATGTAAACAAAGTTATTTGTCTTTTTATTTAAATACAATATTAATGTTTTTATTCGTGTTTCAACTTATATGTTCTATGCTAAATAAAGGCTAAAGGTAAAACAAACCGTAAAGAGAAATCCAAAGATAATAAATAATAAAAAAAACGCGACATATTTCTGATCAAAATGCATTTTTCTATGAATTTGATTTGGAACTTGTACGCCCATTTATTCAGTTGGCCATAACAATCAGCGAAAGATGACAATAAAATGACAATATTCTAATATTCGTAAGTATTTATACCCGAATTTGAAAAGCTACACACAGCTTTGTCATAGAATAATACCAGTCACTGATAAAATTGTAATAAAATAATAAAATTAAAATTGCATATGCAAAATATTAACGAGAGTAAACGACTTAATAATAACAGTACAAAATCTTCTTTAAAGAAATAGGTACCTAATGAAAGATAATAAATGGACGAAAATAAATGACGTAATTGGCCATTAGAGACATCAATGAACCATGAAAGTGGTTTGACATAAACTTATGAAGACTAAATTAGAGCAAAAAAAATAATATAAACCAGTTTGCACTATAAAAAACAAGAAACGAAAATAAATACAAAATATAATCCACTCTAGGACTTAGGCACAATAACATAATTGCGGAATCTCGTGTTTAGTGTAGAAAGTAAACCAAAATAAAATACCTAGGCATTACAGTTGACCAATGTCTAAAATGGACAATATATATAAACTTACTCAAAGACAGAGTGAGGAAACTTACGTACACCTTTAGATGTCAAAGACATATTCTGAATAAAGTTTTATTCAGAAAGACGTACTTTGTTTTCTCCAAACAATTATACAATATGGCATTATAGGATGGGTGACTGAATAATCTAACATATAACATAATAAAACATCCCCCATACGCAAGCCTAACTTTTTATTATTATCGTACATACATCCTAAATATTACATTGTATGAAATTATTATTATGTACATTGTAATACATTTTCTCTAAATGATGTAACATCACTTTTCTGAAATGCATAAAAATTAAAATAAATATTTATTCTTAAGCACAGTTTTGCGTTCAAGATTCCAAAGAAAATAATATCCCATTTAAATTCGATTATAATAAAAAAAAAAAAAAACAGAAAAAAAATCTAAGGTCCCTATCTCCCGAAGTCCAAATAATCAAAACCAGTTGATTTGATCGCGTTATATTTTTCACAGTCAGTCGACGACCAAATACAATTTAAGAAGAATGTTACAGGAAACACTTATGACGTGATAAGTCTGATTGTCAAACCGATCAACTAATCGATTACTCGAGACAAAACCGGTCAAAACTTTGACTGACAGCTACAACCGTAAGTCTGTATTGAACAGTCACATTTATCAAAGTGTCATTGGACCTCACCAACTATGGGCTTATGAATCATTAATTGACTGAGACGGATTTAAATTAAATAAATTAAACAGAAAATCTCACTACAGGTGGTTAATACAAATTTATAACCACTTTAAATCAGATATAACGGACATTTTTGAAGCGAAAATTTCTTTGGCACCGTTGTGATTTGAAACTCAATGAAACGAAAAATTGCGACACTAAAAAGACACAAACACATTTTAGGATTAGCCTGCGAGAGAATGAGATAGTATAATCAGTCTCTTCTTTGTGCAGTGCTTCGTAGCATATTGGTATCCTCTTTGTGCGAAGGTTTCACTTCTACTGCGTGTGGATTGCACACTATGATTTATCTTTTTAATTTTAAAAGACGTTAATATATAATAGAACAGATATTTTTTGATATTATACCAGTTAAACTGAGACTAGCTTCATATTTTAAATGCATTATCAAATTGTCTCACATTCTTATACAGTTGACTAATTTACACGAATCAAATTGAAGTTACAACCTCACAGTTATAAAGCTGCTTTACTTTAGCTTATCTCTATATGAGAGAGTTTGGTTTTTACCCATGGCTGTTTCCAACAGCATTTATCTCGGGAATGCTGGGTATCTGCAGCCTTAGTTCCAGAAGAGATGTCGCATTACTGCTGATGGCTTATAAGCTTCTAAATGGTTTTGTATCGGTACCAGATATTTTGGCTGAAATAGGATTCTATGTCCCGGATAATTTCACGCGAGGTCGCCAACACAGGCTTTTGATTCTTCCTAGGTGCAGAACTAACTTACCAATAGTGCTGCCCCTGGGACGACTCACTAGCTTAATTAACTGCCTCGCAGGAAATGTGGATATATTCCACATTTCCTACAACGATTTTAAGCGTGAAATAGCACTTATGTTTTAACGAAATGTATAACTTTAACTGTAAATGTATTTATTATGTATCTTTTCTTACCGCTCTTGCAATGTATTGGTTTTATGCTGTTTTTGCAAATAAATAAATAATTAAATATGAACTTTATTTGTTACGATTCCTTATGACATCTGTAAAGCAATTTTTGTACGGTAGATCAAACTTCGCATCCAGTAACTATACCTACACGTAGATAAAGCTAAAGGTAGAAAGATAAAGCGTTAAGTTATGGTAGCATTTTTTTAATTTTTATTATTGTCACAGCTGTTTCTCGGCTTACAAGGCAATTTTCAAGTTGTTAAAAATGGTCTTGTAAGTCGAAACAGCTCTCACAATAATAAAAAAATTTAAATACTTGCAGAACTTAATTATAACATTATTAATTTGAATTTAAATAAAAAAATATATAATAATTGGATTTCTACGAATTAAACACGAAAAGCGTGCCGTTAAAATTAATAATAAAACCTTGATCTTAGACAAATTAAAAGGCAAAAGCATTTTTTTACCTACTTTTTAGTTCAACATTTAGGTACATGCATTTTAAAGGTGAACTTTTAACCTGGTAAAAAATCGATGCAACCGGATTTACGATAGAAAAAAGATCGCTTTATTTATGGCATAAAGTGATTCAGTCTTACTAAAAGAAAACTTTTCACGACCGATAACCTGTGTCGCTGTAACAACATGAATAAACCCCATTGTTTAAAAAAAAAATAGAACCCTGATTAACAACATTATTAGCGAGCTGAAAGCAGAGTTCATCCCAAGGCATAACATTGGGCACGCGGTCAAAAAACAAAATGTGAGGCGAAATAATGACGGGATCGTAGTAAAATAAAATAACACCGAAAAAGCTGTAAAAAATAGACCGGGCAACTCTGGACATAAAAGGTAAAGGCGGCTCAGAAAGCTGCACATTAAAACAGAGATGTGGCAACTTTTGTCGAGTGCCTAACCTTTCGTGAATTATCGTTAACCTAGATATTGCAGAATAATATTGTCCCATGTATTAATTATCGTGCATCTTCTATTAAAGTATCTGCTCTAAGCAAGGATATTAGCAAACTGACTTGAGTGTATTTCACCATCCTCCTGATAGTTTATCAATAAGACATAGAATATTAATAAATAAACATATAAATACTCGTGACAAGTATAAAACTCAGCTAACTTATCCGATATATACCTAGCCACTCTTCAAAGGTTCAAATACCGAACAGTAAACTCAGACTTTCAAATAAATAAATCGTGTTTAATTAATCCAAAATGTACGTTATCGTATGGATAATCTATGAGAAGGATGGTGAAATACCCCTTCACTTATATAATATCCACATATTTAGTGATACTCGAATGTAATAGGTTAGGCACTTAAATAAGTTAAAATTTATTTAAATATATAAACGACTATCTGTTTCTATTACATTTTTGTTATCTATATATGTACATATTTGAGTAAATATATTGTTTCATATTGTTTCACACAAACGAAGTGTTAAATTTTGAAAATTGAAAAACTGAAAATTTTGGGTGCACATTTACAGAGCATCAAATAGTAATTAAAAAAATATATAATATTAAAGGTCTTCTAAAATTCTAAGACAATATTTTTCGCTCTTTGATTTCATGTTAGGCATTTTTCTTGTAGGTTACCCGAATAAATGGCTTAAATATTTTGATTAAAGTAAGTATTTAAAAATATAATATAAAACGGTTAAGTTAAAAAAACAGTGAACTTAAGTATATGTAGTTATTGTAACTATAGGTAGTAATAATAGAGAACATTAAATAAATATATTATATTTGTGCAGAGCCCTTGGGGCAAAAGTATAAACCATTTCAAGTATTATTATGATTTTTATATGCATTTATTATGGTTACATGGCAACTCAGAATTAATTCAACTCGACACCTCTTTGAAAAGTCTTTAAAAGCTATGAAAAAATAATTTTAAAATAGCCTAACTAACCTTTTACCTAACCTAAAGTAACCTAATTAATAATTATTTTTTCATCATTTTTTTTCAAAAGGAGGTTCTGAGTTGATTTCATTCTGAGTTGTCCGGTCACCATTTATCACACCTAAGATAAATAAAATTAACCCCTAGGCTAATTTGTTCGCTTTTTGCGAACATGTCACCGCAGATGTCATCACATCTGCCCTTATGATGGACACCGTAACGCTGTCAGTAACGTTGGCTAAAGAAGGAGGTAGCGCAACACGGCATAACACCCCAAAAACAAATAACGGAATTGCTTTTGACCGTGAAAATCTAAAAATGTACCACCCCGTATAGTTCTCACGGCCTTTTTCGGGGTTTTTACGAATGGTAAGAAATATATCAAGTATTTATTATACGTATATAACTAAATTGCCTCAGTAACAACATTTTATATTTGTTTAAAGATAAATTGTAGATGTTCACTGATTTGATATAATTGTTTCCCTCCATTGGTATTCTGGGCAAAGAGGAATACATATGGTAGTTAGTTCCAGAATTAATTTCTGCACTTAAACAAATCCTGACTTCTAGTATCCGGAAGCTTATCAATTCAAGCAATACCAGACTATCAACTAAATCATTTAGAATTTTATATAGAAATACCAAGTCAGTAAAAATTCTTCTGTCTGACAATTTGAGCATATTCATATTATTAAACAGTGTTTTAGTTCAACTTAATTGCTGGAATACCCGTTTTAAAATTAAGAAAACGAAAGAATTTGTTTTGTGTTATTTCAACAGCTTGTACATGTATATTATAATGTGGGTTCCAGACGGGAGAATATTACTCAAGTTGACTTCTTACATAGGTAAAATATGATGAGAAATATCATGGTGAGAAATATGATCTAAACATTGTTGAAAAAGAAAACACCAAGCTTTATGATAAAATCTAAAAGTTAACCACTGAAGAATTAAAATATACAGCTCTGTAAAACCAAAGTTTTTGGACCGCAATTTGAAAAAAAAATTATTAATTTTATTACTTGTGTATTAAAAAAACATAATTTTTCATGAACGACCAAAACTTTAAAAATAAATTTGTCTAATACTTAAAGCGTGTATTTGTATTTATTTTTATTGTTATCAGTTATTTTAATTGCAAAAAAAAACGAAAGCTGGTCAATTTTTAAAACTTTTATAGGTACGTTGACCTGTGTATTTCAACATCTTTCAAAAACAGTTTTTAGTTTTCGGATACTTTCAGAAATCTTCCATTCATTTGAATTTTATTGCAATTCGGAAATACTATATCAGAACATGCCAGAAGCATGAGGGGTTAAAAATTTTATTTTTGTTAGTCTATAGTACCTATTTATGTTCTTCGGTTTGCCTGTTTGCCGTTAAAAGTTGTTATAATAAATTATCTGTAGTTCGCAGTAAGATATGGCCTTGAAAAAAGGATTAAAAATTAAATAAAAAATCTACAACGCCTTTGAGGTGTTGATCCAAAATAATCAAAATACCTACCTTTATTATTGTTTAGCTCGACTCGTTTACGGAACCTTCTGTAATAATTATTGTGATCCATATTCAATCATTTCTAAGCATTGAAATCCGCTTTTCAGCTTATTATATTCTATATTCCATACAAAATTCAACAATCCTAAACTTCATCCACTAGGTACTTGAAGAACCCATTTTGATCCACTTGGAATTTACGCCGATATTCCTCAATACAAAATAAATAATAATGTTCAAATACCCACCAAGTAATAATGCAGAATTTTGGTTTCCCAGCAAATACATTGCCCATCTATTCGCTTTGTTAAACAACTGAAGTAATAAGAAATACAAAAGATAATTTCAAACAGATGATGCAAATAAATGAAATCCAAATATCATTCTTTTAAGAAAAGGCAAACATTATAAAAAAGGGTAGATTTCTATAAAAAAGCACTCACAACATATTTATGAATTGACGGTATGTGTGCCTAGTTACATAAGCTTCTTACAATAAAGGTTCATAAACGGGTAGGATTATTAAAGATTACCTGATGATTTCCTGCCGAAGGCAATAAATAATAGAAACGAAAAGAAAAAAGCTCTTTTCAAGAAAGCTTTCAGTTGAAGAGCGGTATACTTAAATAAACCGCACGGATTCTGCTGTAATTAAAAAAGTATAGGTTTATGTATATGA
Source organism: Limnephilus lunatus (assembly GCA_917563855.2). Taxonomy (NCBI): domain Eukaryota; kingdom Metazoa; phylum Arthropoda; class Insecta; order Trichoptera; family Limnephilidae; genus Limnephilus; species Limnephilus lunatus. The sequence continues at coordinate 8,160,938 of OU830602.1, read as the reverse complement.
AATACCGCGCAAGAGTCCCAACCGCATGGAACCAGTGAGACTATGGAATCCTCAATTGGGGAATGTGGTGAGGCTAAAGACAGTGAAGAGGGGAAGGAGAAAGGAAGTCAAAGGTGGGTAAGTACCTAACTGTTCAGACCTAGTCACCAAACACGGCTAAAGCCATTTCAAGCGATCTTAATTCTGAATAGTGGTCTTACAGCAGGGCGAAGAAATAACACAATTCAATCAAATAAAATTTACTAGCGCACGACGAGATTTGAACCCGCGACCATCGGATTGCTACTTATACTTACCCCTCGACCACAGAAGCACTATTATAATAATGACTACATTACAATAATTTTGATTTTTATATAACTTACTTAAATATAAATTAATGGTGCCTCCAAAGCATTTGTTTCAGGGAATCCGTCGTAGTGACTATATAAGTAAATTAATATATTTTAAAAATAATAAATTTTATAATTATTTTCGTAACCTTTTACAAATTCATCATTAGTAACAGTTTCAAAATCTGTAAAAATATATAAATAATTCAAGATTTAATTCGTAAAAAAAACCGTATGTGAATATCATTACTACGGTGAAACGTCGATAGATGTCGCTAATGTCGACTTTTAACATAATTTTTATGAAATGTCGAGAAAGCTACATTTTTAGGGTGCCTGCCTTCACAGGTATGAAACTGCTCATTACCGAAGTGGGCCATATGCCTCGGAGGACGAACCTCCGGCGGGGGATGCCTTACTGAGAACGGGACACGGACTCCAGACTACGCGGGTACCTACCGGTCCATCGGGGAGATGAAGGGGCTAGGGATGGGACTCGATGTATTTGAGTGTCAAGTCTAATTAAGGAAAACAGGCGAAATAGAGATGTTAAAGGTTCACAAAAGGCGGCCCGCGGTGTGAGATCATGTCTTGGGAAGGTCTAACTGGTCAGCGACTTTTTGAGACATGGGCGAGTTCATCGGAACCTGCATAACGAACACAAATAAATAAACCTAATCGAAAGTATCGCAGGCATTGCGCCATACATTTCGACTCTACGCGAAAATTGACAAAAATCCTACCATATATAGTAAACGTAGGTTTACTACCTACCTTTGCAGTAATATTATTATTATCCGTGACATAGGTATAATTAGAGACATTTTGAGACTTGGTGAATTCACCAGTCTCATCGATGTAAAATAATTTAATTATTATATTTATTAGGAAATTTGGGAGGTTAGTGCAATGCAACCCCACATAAATAAAGTACCGACCTATATACCTACATAGCTAGGTGGGCAGTAGGACCAGTAGGCATTCATTAATAGAATTATAAATTAAAACATCTACTTCCATTTATCTATAATGTAAACGTGCAGAAGACTTGAATTCATCTTGAATAGAATTATATTATCTATGATAAACAACAATTTCTACTTAAACATAGCAACTTCTATTAAATTTCATAACTAAAAAAAACAATAGGTGCTTTTATTAAATTGTTCCCATTATAATTTATTCAATTACATTGTTTATACCTTTGCCACCGGCGACTTTTAGGTATATTAGTTACTTTTAGGTATATTATACAAGTCTGTAAAATATACAGAATTTGAAGAAGGTATTACAAGTTTGTATAATATACAGGATTTGAAGTGCCTAGGTACATTACAAGTTTGAATAATATACAGAATTCGAAAGAGGTACCTACATTACGTGTTGCATAAAATACAGAATTTGAAATAGGTACATTACAAGTTTGTTTAATACACTGGTAATGTAACCATTTAGAAATCTGTGTATTATACACAGAATTCGAAATGGGTACATTACCAGTTTGTATAATTTACATAATTTGAAAAAGGTACATTACATATGTGTATAGGATAAATAATTGAAATAGGTACCTATGTAGGTACCTAAGTGTTGTAGAAGGTAAATTATACTAGAACAAAGAAAATAAAACAGAAAGGCCAAAGAATACAAAATATTAATACAACATATTTTTGTGTAATTACAGAATTGTCAACTGATACCACGAAAATATTTTGTTCCGGAGATAAAATATACCTAATGATGTACCTAAGTAGGTTAGGTTCTTAAGGAAAATTTCGTTTCTATGACTCTTTTTGGAAATTTTATGTAGTCCCGTTTATATAAAAAAGTACGGTTAACGGCAAATTCAGAAAATAACCAAGTTTATTTCATAATTATAATAAATAACTTAAATACATAACAGAATCCCTATAAAAAGTCACTTCCAATAAATGACTAACATCCGTTGAACACGAAAATTGTATACAAGATGACATTTTCAACTATATAATTACATACATACATAATGTTAAATGATGATAAAAGTTTTATGACACCAACAAAAAATAATTAAAGCATAAGATAAATAAATAACTAACTAACTAAATTAATATAACGCCACTTCGCCGCAGAGGTAGGCTGAGAGATTAGACCGCCAAATACACGGTTATAAATAGTCTCATTCATACTTGAGTATTTAGTTCACTTGATCGGGCGATTTATTATGTATAATATTCTTCTTACAATATTTCTATCCATATCTTAATTTCTAAATAAATAAATAAAGTAAATACCTACTTGTTATCTTTTGTTGACAGTATGACTAGAACACAACACATTTATTTTATCTTAATCTTTAAACTAGCAATTTAATATATTTTTTATAACGAACACTTTCACTAAACAACACAATATTATAATATAATTTTCGTCTACCTCATAATCAGGTAAATAATAATTGGTTAACACAATTATTTTCCATGTCACTTTGTACAACTTCACAACACACGAATCAATAAGACACCACAAGAGTAACAATAAAAACAAATTAACACAAAATAAAACTTCTTTTCAAACTGTTTTATTATTTTTTAACCCTGTTTGAAAAACTTCACCCGCTTTCAAATTTCGAAGTCAGTACGCGGGTTGATACAAAACAAGTTTTCAGACTTCGACGAAACAACCGACACACGCGGCGGTTCGCGGCAAACTGAATCAGAGAATCATTCTTCTTCTTTTCACTCCATAACTACTCCCGACTCCCCTACCCTACTCCGTTCCTTTTCATTCTACACTCCAGTCTATGTACCATCCACCATGACATCGTGGGTCCCTTTATACATCGTATCCGTTATGAAATGTTGTTTCCCTGCGCGGAACAAGATTTCCTATCATTGCGTTCTTACAACTAACTAGTTCTTTCAGTTATATTTTACAAGATAAGTAAATTATTAGAGATAAATTTGGGACAATATTCCTCTTACTTTTTTCATGATTTTTTTAAAAGTAGATCACGCTTAAATGCGTCCTCATTAAAAAATGGGGCAAAATCACCATATACAAAATTTGTAATGTTCCATGTATAATATTATTTAAAGGCCTTTAATTTTTTTCTATTATTATGCGGAAGATAACACTTTTCAATTTCCATTTGATAAACTTTAAAACGTATTTTAAAGTTAACATAAATATTATGTAACGTCTTTTAGCTTTTAGCTTTTAAATTTGCAGAAACTCAATAAGTGTATATTGTGATTTGGTGACTTTTGCTTGAACAGGACTTGGCTCTCCTCGGGTTATCGAAGTTTTTGGTTTCTTATAGGAACATTGTTAAATATGTTGTTTATGTAAATACTGATACATAATTACTAATGTAAAACAATTTTGACAGTTTTGACAACCAATTAGTTGAAAAGTTAGTTAACTAAAATTAACGTCCATAATACTAATTAAGGTTATTTACAATTACAATTTTAAATTGTAAAAAGTTATACAATTTTAAGTTGCAAGAAGATCACCATAACTTTTATAGGTTAATTTTAGTTTTTTTTTTTTTTTACAGTGAATACCGCACAAGAATCTCAACTGCTCCCGTCTGGAGCCAGTGAGACTATGGCATCCCCAATTGGGGTATGTTGTGAGGCTGAAGGTAGTGGGGAAGAGGAAGGTTAAGAAGTACCTGGCTATTCAGATCTGGTCACAAAACACGGCTAAAGCCATTTTCAAGCAACGTTTCAATTCTGAATGGTGGTCTTACACCAGGGCGATACTGATAGTATCTTCCACTCTGGAACGTGCCGCAAATATACTATATATTATTTTAAATGAATTAATTGTGAAATAACACAAATTAATCAAATAAAATTTATTTGCGCACGCCGTGTTCGAACCCGCGACCCCCGGATTGTGAGTCAAGAGTCTTACCCACTGGACTTCGGAGGTCGTTAGTTAATATAACCTTGAGGTGAAATTTCACTAAATTGCACTTTCTAAAATATAGCCCGTGAAAAATCTTGGGATATCATAATGATTGCAAGATTTGTAAAATTGAGTGTGTTATTAAAAAAAAAAGCCTCAGAATCATTGCCTTTCAAAAACAGAAATTTACCTTACGAATGTAAACAAACTTCTGCCAAACATTTAAATAATAACACACATTAAAAAAATAAATTTATAACTGATTATAATATAACATTTTATATTATAAATTTATAAATATATACAGTCCCAATTTTGAAAATTAAAATTTTATAGAAACTTGAAAAATTAGGTATAGAAGTACCTACGCAGAAATAAGTAGCAATAAGAAATCACTTCATGCACGCACACATGCACCGACAACCTAAATTAGTATGTTTCATTATTTTCTTATTAGTATTTTATTGATAATAAATAACACAAAAATAGTATTAAAATTGTTGAATTCGCTCTCCATATTCGACTGATATTGGAATGTTTTTATAGGAACTGCAACAAGATATTTATAACCAATATACATAGGTGATATAAATCGACCTGCATTAGGAAATAGGATACGTTTTGTTCCGTAGAGTTGTGCAAAGATAATATCAAATATCAAAAAACATGAAAGCTTCTAGCACTCTTGGGATGCCGGATGTTAGTATAGATATGAAATGTAAACAAAATATCCCACAACACCTTTGTTTTACACAACTATTGTATGAATATAAAATTGAACCCGATCCCCAATCTCGATCGAGTTTCGCTGTAAATCAAGCCTATATAATGCAGAACAAGTTATTATGTTTCAATCAATGAAGAAAAATATTATATTAATAAATCTAAACGAAACATGAAACAAAACAAGACAAAGAAAAATATACATGCCCTTCAGGATCGACGAAGGAAACACGACTTATGGTTCTTTTTAAATAATGTAAATTCGGAGCTCGACTATTGAAAATTCCTGAGTCTAGTTAATATACGAGTACCAACTCGACATGCTACTACTACGCAGAAGGTCCTATTTTATTGCCGCTGTTCACAAACAAGATTTGTAGCAAACTCGCCAAATCAACGCCTACAAAGTCAAGCAAACGAACCATCTTTACATAGTATAAAATGAAGTCTCGCCAGCTGTCTGTGCGCTTAGATCTTTTAAACTACGCAACGGATTTTCATGCGGTTTTCACCAATAGATAGAGTGATTCGCGAGGAAGGTTTTTAGATATATAATTTGTCAAAGTTTTGTATAAATTGGTTGAAATATATAAATAAAGGGAGCGGACTGGCAAGCGGGCAGCGGTGTGGATTTGATTTAACAGGTGGCGTTGGTTATAAAGGTTGGGTAGGTAATGGCGTGGCATTGTGTTTCGTTAGCCACAGCAATGGGGTCTGCTTGTTTTTAATATATCAAATTCATTGTTTAAAACCTGTAAACAAAACAAAAAATTTAATGTTTTTTTCTGAATACATTATATTGTTATTCATTTTTTAAATTTATACCTACTGTAAATCAAATGAAACCATTGTTTATTATAAACCCTTGTAATTTTTTTTAACTATAATACCTATGTAATCAATGTAAAAACCCTGTGGGCGGATAAAAGAGTAGGTAATAAATACCTAAATAAAAATTTGTAAAATCTTATTCCAATAAATTGATTATATATTATGTTTTGTTTTATCCTTGTCATAACATTAAGTTATAGTCTCCATGAAAATATATAAAAATTTCTGAAAAAACAATATTGAGAATTGATTATACATTACACATTCGCGGAAAGATTTTTAATAAAATTATAGTTTTGCGCAATTCTGTGACATTTCACTCCGTGGGTAGAAGTGGTTGGAAATGGAAGGAGATGGGGAAGAGGATAGTTGAGAAGCTAGCCAATTCAACCATTTCAAGCAGCACGTCTCGATTTGAATTCACCAGGGTGATCAATAGGTATCTACAACAGCTAACAACATGCCGAAAATCTGAATACAATAACAAGAATAAATAATAATGTCATAAAGTCATGAAAAAGTACTATTCAAAACTAATGATTACCAGCTTTCTCAATACCACGTAATTTTCAACGAAACCCAATAAACATACATTATAATATAAAGCATAAAACCAAATAAAGAGACCGCCATTGCATTAAGAAATCGATTATGCACTGAATTCATTTCATGTTGTGCGAACAAAGCAGTCAAGCAAACTGACCCTTTATATTCAACAAGATTGAGACGTTCCTTCTCTACGGGAGACCCGAGTCCCATACGACCATCGACCAAGTAGGTACATTATACACATACGACTTGATACGAGTTGTTGCATACGACCCATACCTTGAACATTCTGCTTTGTAGCGAATGCATAGATGGCGGTAGGTGAAAGAGGAATACCCCAAGGATGTGGGCTGATACCTGCATTGGACGGAATATACTTTTTAAATACCTGGAAGGCTCGGGGAAACTTGCAGTAGGTAAACGGAGTGATTTGATTGGGAGAATGGAGTCATTATTGCGGGATTCACGCGTGTTAGACGATGAAAGGTGTGGAAGAAGCTGTGAATAGAGCATTTATGTCGCTGGTCTTTGGATTCTAAAGTTGCGGATTCATTTGCCGTTTATGTGAGAAAAAACATAAATAGGAAACCTCTCATAGATCGGTTGTAACATGTTCCTCTTTCAAAATAATAATAATAATTATTATTATTTTTAATCGATAAACTAACGTTTAAACAAGATTTTTATGCATAGCACAAAGGGTAGATAACAAATATTATAATCAATAATTATCAGCCTGAAATACTCATCTACATTGAAAAAATCTTCCGAGAAAAGATACTGGCCGCCAACGGGAATTGAACGCGTGTCCCTCTGATTGCCGGTCAGCTGCTCTGACCACTGAGCTATGGCGGCTTATCTAATACCCGCCAAATAATTCAATATATACTAGTCTTTCATTCGACAATTACTTATTATTACATTTTTCCAACTGAAAACAACCAACTTTATTTTTGTGAGAGAGGTATTGTTAATACTAAATCTCCCGCTAGGTGGCGTCGAGACTAATTATGTCTGCATTTTTTGCTGAAATACTTTAACTTGTCAAATATTAATTATTATTTTTAATTGATAAACTAACGTTTAAACAAGATTTTTATGCATAGCACAAAGGGTAGATAACAAATATTATAATCAATAATTATCAGCCTGAAACACTCATCTACATTGAAAAAATCTTCCGAGAAAAGATACTGGCCGCCAACGGGAATTGAACCCGTGTCCCTCTGATTGCCGGTCAGCTGCTCTAATAATAATAATGTCAACAGAGAGAGAGGTTGCAACGGAGCGTACAACGACAGGACCAAACTTCACAATTTTACTTTTATTATGCTACCTGTGTTACCTACGAGATATATGTATGTTGTAATCATATGTATTTTTTTTAATCTGATTCTAAGTAGGTAGCTAAATTATTTAAGATATTATTGTTAAATTTAAAAAAAAAAATTATTGTAGTCAAGTTCTAATCTCAGCTTTATTGCTAGTTGATTAAACCATACCACTCCATTGTACGTGCAGTAGTGTTGTGCAAAACTGATGCCATAAACGAACCACTGTGTTTTGCCTATTGCTCTCAACGCGTACCATGGCATGGTGCGAATAATCTTTGTGTATTTGAAGCAGCGTATTTTTTATATATGTATTTTTTTTTATATTTTAGAGTGGGAGGTTTTTTTATTTTTTAGAGTGAGAGGTTTTTTGAAAGTCTTGAAAAAGTTGAGAGGTTGAATAATCTAATGGTTTCTTAGTAATAATTTTGCTTATTAATCTTTATATATATGTTGATATACAATTTTGTATAAATAATTTTGATATATAATTTTGATTATTAATCTTTAGATATGTTGATAAACTGTCCATGGCTCGTAATGACGATTCTACAACATTTTATAAGAAATTCCAATTTGTTAAGCAATTCAGGAAATATTGTAAAAATTCCAAATAATTCCAAATTACAAATAAAAATATGTCTAAACTGCCATGTAAACAATGATGAGTACAACCATTTTTTTAAGAAAATCCATCTTGATAAGTTATTTTGGAAATAATATTAATTTTTAAAGACTGCCTTGTACTTAGGTACCTATTATTATGAAGGCAGTGCTTTATCGGATTTCCATTCACAATTTTAGATTTTTTTATGGTTATGTGGACTTCAAAATTATTTTGTTTTACAAATGCAAAGAAAATGTTAATAAAAATACCTCTAAATTGCAGTGTAAACAACACATTTAAAAATGATTAAAATATCACCAATATTATGAATGAAAATGGATGTTTATAGATAAAATATGTAACATAATAGGGATTAAAATAAAGGAAAAGACCTCCTAAAAATGATTTATTTAAAACCTGATAAAGATACTGTCAACTCTGATAAAAATAACACGACGTCCTTTTGATTAACCTTTGTAGACGTAAGGACGAACCGACCACATCGGTTAAAAAGGTTTTGTTTTATTTTAAAACCCTTCCAACCTCCAGGTAAACATCAATATTCATATTTTTTCAGCCTCTGTCAATACGGAGCGTGATTAAATATTTTTAAAACCCTTTAAACGCAATCTGCGGATTATTTTGTTTGTTTCTTTTTAATGATATCACAAGAAAATTGCCTTACTTTTGTTTTATTTTGATGGTGATTCATTTATACCCGTTTTTAGAACACGTTACTATTGATTTCGGTTACGTCTGGTTGGTAGCCCATAGATTTCTGCAAAATAACTGTAGAATGGTTGCAAAAATGCTACTTCAATCGATTTGATATATTGCTCCATTTTTACAGGAGGGCTACAATCTTTCATAGCAATTTGGTGGTGGTTGGTTCTACCAATGTTTCATTGGAAGGTGCTCCGATAAACTTGCGTCTCGGACTTTTTTATGGTTGGAAGGTAAGCCAAACGCGTGTCCAATAATGAATTGTGCATGGACGGTTTCACGACTCGTTGTTAAGCTTAAATATAAGATTTGACCGTATTGGTGTACCTTCCTCCTTCCTAAAATACGAGTTTCATTAAGTAGCAATATCTGATCGATAAGCGTAACAACTTCTGATGAATTTATATCGATAATCACGGTTTAGCCGTTGATAGGCGAACCGATATTGACAGGGAATAAATAATAAATCGAAATACGCTGGCAACGTTGGAGATTTTTTCTATGAATTGATACTGAGAAATGTCAAACAACGCTAAGCAATTACGTATAAATAAAAATATTAATAAATTGGCAATGTTGATTTGAAATACTAACCTAAATATGCATTGGCAGTCCGCAATTAGTTTTTGACACTACGCGGGAGTTAGTTATTTAATCAGGTCTTTAGTCATATTTCAACCATTTTAGTTCTCAAATATCGAACGGAATAAATTGGTCGCGTCTTAGTTCATTTGTTTAAGTCTATGGATCGCAAACGCGCCTTTTTTAATTCTAAAAACTTCGTTGGTTTAATTCCGTTCATTAATAAACGACTGACATTATCCAAATAAATGGGTATATTATTGACTGTTAACCTAAACTTATCTGATACTATGGAGTCCAGGCTAAAATTTATCAATCGTCGGTCGGTCGGATTATTCCCTACAAATTGTTGACCGTGATCGCAAAAATTGATAGCTCACTAAGCTGACCATATATGACGGATTTGGTCAATATCGTATCGATATATGGTTTTATCGATCGACCTCACATTTTATCGATTGCACTCCGAAATATTGTTCTCACGACTTATGCAATTGAGCCTGTGATAAAATGAACGGGACAGGTACATATGAAAGCATAAAAATAACAGTCAATGGCGTCGCTAGTTTACAATTTGTGGTTACAGGAAAAAAAGTGGTAATGACATTGTCCCACTGACTCCCGATAATTCGGAGCAGTTGTCGGGACTATTTTGCTGTATTAAAATGAAAAATACGTCGTTCGTTCGTTGTTTCTTCTTTTGGTGGACCACAAAAGTTAGCCATATCAAGTTATATTATGTGTGTTTATTTAACCCTTCCAAGACGGTCCGCAATCAAACTCGGTTGCCTTTTTTTAACCATCCGCGACGGACCGCGATACGCGTTAATGTCTCGCCGGGCCCGCCGCGGAGCGTTCGCCGAGATGAAAAAGAATCGCGAAAAAATAAACCGAAACGAAATACAAAAGTGCTAATGAATTGCTAATGGCTTAATCTGCACACAAAGGTGCCCCCGAGGCCCGCCCCGGAGGGCACAACTGTCAAATTTATCGGAAATTGACACAAAAAGAATAAGTCTGCGAATGGATGAAGGATGAAGACATTATTAGCGGACGTTTTAATTACTGGCCAACTGACTCAAAAATTCCTTTGATGATGGCGATTTAGGTCCCTGTGACGACTTGTATAAATGCTACGCAAGGTTGGGTGGTTTGCCGTTTTTTTTTATAAATGTTAAATATATTAAATGACAAACTCTATTGCTTAATGGTCTAACTAATTGCTCCTTAGCTTCTTGGATTGTGCCAGTGGTTGCTTATCGAAATCCAGTGAAGGAAAATATTTCATTTACGTGGTTATCCACAAAATGATAAAATAGTAGATTTGGATTCAGACGTGGTCGAGGGGTAAGGCTCTCGACTACGAATCCGAAGTTCACGGGTTCGAACCCCAAAAAATTGAATGCTTTGGGGGTACCTAGTACTGTAAGAAAAAAGCACAAGTGTTAACACGACGAATTTTGAGATTTTATTTAATTTGTATGTTCGAGGGATTATATTACTATCTACTAGCGCACACCCGTGTAAAATCTTTTTAATCAATTAAAATATTTTTTAGTTAAAGTATTATATTACGGTACCTACTTTATCGCTTGTGTGAATTTTTAAACACACCAATTCCAATTTCGAAAATGATAATTCAAAACAAACCCGAGTTCTAGAGTTCTTTGATCTAGACTTATGCAGGATAAGACATATAACCTAAATTAGTAATTTAAATTATTCGTGATTATAATTATATTAATTCTTGCTTACCATTACCACGCAACTTTAAAATGATATTTTTTTAGTCGGAACCAATAAAATTTTCGGCCCTTTTCTTGTTGTTGATACAATCATTATTTGTCTTTTGGAGGGGGTAGGGGTAGAAATTTTAGAAGCATTGAAATGGGGCATGGAACAAGTAAGGTTGAGAAACACTGGGTTAGAGCAAATTCACGAATTGTAATTTGCAATGTACCTTTTTTAGAGGATAATAAAGTCCCTCAGGGCCTGTAATAAGTCATATTTGGGGATGCTGTATGGAGGGTCTTTTCAAGGAGCGGAACGAGTGAACGTGGATCTAGAAGAGACCCATGCTGTAGGAGGGAGGAACACACAGTACACAGAGGACACAACGGGTGGTGGAAAAAACCCATTATTTTTTTATTTTTTTTAAAGAATGTCAAACATTCCCGGGTTACGAATAACCCAACGATGTTTGAAAATCTCCTACTACCACCACAGAAAGCCGAAAATGTTGCTTGTGTTGTGATGGTGGACTTAGCCAGTCGAGGAATCGAACACGCGACGCTCGGGTGGGACCCAAGCGCTATGCCCACTCAACCACTGACCGGTCATTCTTATGTGACAAATGTCAACCGTGTCAAACTGTTAAAGGGATCAATAATGCTAGTCCGATAAGTGACACGAGTATCTTCCATTGTAATACCGGTAGAGCAAGGCAGTATTCCTACCTATACCTTTCACCTGTGCTCTAAAGTTGCAATCCGTTTGTTTAAGATGGTACCTTTTTGTAATGTGTTAGTTACCATGTATTATTCATCGACTACAAATAAATTATTTGTATTTATAGATAGCGAACAAGAGATTCATAATAAAAATGAAGTATATTAATTATTTATTTTCGTATAACCAGCTAATATTTCTCTGCCATAAATTTCGAGGAAAATAATTTGATGCACGGCTTTATTATTTTTAATAAAAAAAATACCATAAGTTATCAGAAAGACAGCCAAGTCTGTAGTCACCGGGAGAGAATTATGGCCTTTATGATAAAAATATGGAGCTTTTAATAAAATTGTCAAAGGTGCAAAATAACCTAATATGTTTGCTCTTGAAAATGAAAAAAAAAAATAATAATTCGGAAAATGTTGGCAAAGGGTAAAGCACATAAAAGATACCCGTTTTTTGGACTTTAATGAAATAATTTAATGTGATTTTTTTGTAAATTTTTCATTTTGTAGGTAACTTTATCACTGTTCACCTATGTCATGTAGTCTGAGGGATCAGAAACTGGATTTGCTTTAAATTAATTAAAAACGCTATTATAAAAAAAAGACTGTGCTTTAGACCACACGACTGAAGTAAAACTACACTGAAGAGAGAAAGAAAATGTGCATAAAAATAACCTTGGGGTGACCTATGACTTGGTGTGACATATGGCATGGTTATTCAATAAATGATTCCTTGTACTAGCACCTCACTCTTGCCCCTACAGTAATATACGAAACGTAACTCTCTCTCTTTCTATCTTCACTAACTTATATCTCCCTCTCAACCTCCATTCACCTCGCCCGATCACACTTTTCGTAACGCTCTCGTCACGCATTAACCAGCTTACTCCCCAAGTCAAGCTTGCGTAAAAATGTTTTACTTCAAAAAGCTGTGAAACACGGAAACATATTGCATGTATACAAAACGCACCAGATGTGATTCAATGTATCTAATTAATTTCTGGATTTCTCTACATGAGGGAGTATGTATGGGTACTACTCGTGGCTCTACCTATCGACTTTCTTTTGGGTATGCTCGAAATGAACCACCTGTGTCAGAACAAATTTCTTCGGAGTGATTCGCGGATGGTTTGAAACTCGGCTATCATGGAGAGTTTTCATTGTTATCTCTGCCAACGACAGCACAGACCGTTCTATCTACCGCCTGCAGGACTAACTTGCCAATGGTCATGCCGGTCGGGAGAGCAATCTTGCGGTTGAATAGAATCAATCCGGATATTGACATATTTAGAGTCAGTTAAGCTGCCTTTTAAAGGCAACCTCTATCAATTTGGGAGGCGGGTATGGGTACCGCCGCCCCGGGAACTATTTATTGGATAACCAACACCTCTGCCATAGGTCACACCAAGTGGTTCACTACGTTTGGTGACTTAGCAGGGGTGCCCGAGTTCATGGGTGAGGTTTGTCCAGGTCTTGGCAAAGGATGCGCCTGCCCACCTGTTGCATGTCAGGCCGGATCGAGAGAGACCGGTTGAGCTTTTGACCTTTCCATCTCTCAACCCATCGCCTTGCACCGCAGTTGGAGTGGTCCGGTAGACCGGTCAGTGGTTGAGTGGGCATAGCGCTTGGGTCCCACCCGGGCGTCGCATGTTCGATTCCTCGGCTGGCTAAGTCCTCCATCACAACACAAGCAACATTTTCGGCTTTCTGTGGTGGTAGTAGGAGATTTTCAAACATCGTTGGGTTATTCATAACCCGGGAATGTTTGTCTTTCTTTTAAAAAAAAAAAAGTCTGTAACTCCTGGGCACACTGACCCCCTGATTTCTACCCACCCCTCATACTTTTTTCCTTCCCACGACTTCCTTTCCTTCCTTTCCCTTAAAAGACCCTCCACATAGCATCCCCAAAGATGACATAGGACCTGAGGGGAATTATTTTTTTCAGGGCCTCCTGTGTGGAGCTAATGCAAAAAAAAATATTAATGCTATTATTGTTGATATATTTACAGCTTATGTTTCATCTTATACAATTTTACAAAAAGATTAACATGTACAATTTTGAAATGTTAACGATAATTTGCCTTAAATTGAAAAAAAAATATTCACTCAACAGCCCTGGATGCACTTCATCAATATAATAATTATCATCATTATAGTTTCAAACTGAATACTGTTAAACATGAGATCCCTGAAGCGTATGTGTGGTAAAACATGTATGATCGTGTGAGAAATGTGGATATCGTTTGGGCATATAGAGCGTATGAACGAAGAAAGTAGTGTAAAAAGAATATATGACGCAAATGTGAATGATAGAAGAAGTCGGGGACGCCCGAGAAAGACATGGCACTATCAAGTTAATCAGATACTTGGGACGGGCCATGTGAAAAGTCAGAGTAATAGCAGAGTATGTATAAGACGATGTACGAATGTGAGTGAGGCAAATAGTGTGTGCCAACACCGTGATGTTTAGCGGTCCGTCCTCTCTGCCTACCCCTGCGGAGAAATGGCGTGATGGTAAGTTAGTTAGTTATTAGTAGTTTCAATATCGTATTTAAGATTCTTTTATCTTACCGAACAATAAATGAAATCATTGTCTTGTCTTATTATATTTATTTTTATTTTAACTTTATGAGTAAAATCTCAAATTATAATATTTAATTAAATGAAGATAATATTAGCGAAACTCAATCAAAAATCTGGAGACCGAAAAATCAGAAAAAGATATTGGTTCCACTGGGACTCGAACCGAGGGCGCTTTGTTGACATGACAAGAGCTCTACCAACTGAGCTATGGAACCCATTTCTAATTTGATCCCTTTTAAATGTATCATACTTCGGCTAAGAACTACCAACATTATCTTTTAAGATTCAACCCGAACAAAATGATATTTAGATCTAGGACCGAATTAGAAATGGGTTCCATATCTCAGTTGGTAGAGCTCTTGTCATGTCGTTCGAGTCCCATTGGAACCAATATCTTTTTCAGATTTTTCTGTCTCCAGATTTTCGATTTTGTTTCGCTAATATTGTCTTCATTTAATTAAATATTTATTTTTATTCATTTTCGTTTGAATAATATAATACCAAATTATAACCAAAATATTTATACCTAGCTCTCTCATTCAAAATTAAGGCGTATTAGATTTGTCAAAGAATTTATATATAAAAATGCAAAAGTCAGTCATTTTAAATACATGTAGGATTACGAAAGATTTTTAAAATATTTATATTGAGGGATCACTAGGATTTATCGGAACAGTTAGGATTTCATCAGAGCCGAACCCTCTGGTATGAAAATATCTGGAGCCGGTGAAATATTTTCCCATTATGTTTCTGGTGAATTGATGTATTGTTCTTGTATTGTTTTGTATTTATTATACTTATGTATATAGTGCACTTATATTGCGTGCATTTACTAGATAATCATTTGTGGAAAAGTGTGTGGAAGGGTTCAGTCTTTCATTTGGGAAAGATTTAACCCGGACATAAAATATGGAACACCGTTAAATTAATACATATTCCCAATGAGTTTAATAAAACTCATTTCGGGAAAGACATACATTTAAAAGAAAATTATTTTTACGTAACAATTAGAATTCAAAAGAGAGTTCAAATAAGAGTGTACATAAGTTTTCTTCAAACAGAAAATTGAAAAATGTTTCATAAAAAAGTTAAGAAAGATATACACAAGTTAAGATAGTTCCAAAGAAATTGTGTCACTGGGTAATAAAGCTGTTGAGAAAATATCCATTTGCCAAAGTCTTTTTGTTTCTTACTGGAAGTTTTATGTTACTACGTAATGCGTTGTAAGGAGCCAATTCTAATTTTAGTCGTGAGAGGAGATGACGATAAGTGTATTTCATTTTGTGATTGTGTTTTGTTTTTTAATCATTAAATCTGTGTTTAAAAGCCAAAAAGCTCATGACGGAAATAACGTAGCGCCCTGAAAATAGTGGCGTTTATGTAGAGTTTCCTAACATTGAGTAAAAAAAACGGTAAATTTTTCATGACACCATATCTCACCGTTCGAGAGTTTTGCTGCATTGCAGAAAATATTCTACTTTATAGTTAAAATACATGTCGTATTAAGTGAGGTAGGTATTACGTACAATTTTTGATATTATACATATGTATATTTTTTTACTTCAAATATTAATGAGTGTATATTAAAGTAGAACCTGCAGACAAGCAACCATATGGCAGCTTCGCGGGACTACCGTTAGATTGTCTAAATTATATATTTTATGTAAAGTTTGTTTTTGATTGAAATAACAAAAAAAAGAAATCAACGTTTCAATTCTGAGTGGTGGTCTTACACCGGGGCAATATGAGAATATTTTATACTTTGGTACGAGCCCCAAATTTACTAAATATTATTTATATATTAATAAATATATTGTGAAATAGCACAGATTAATCATGTAAAATATTTTAATCGCCTACCTCTCAACCACGGTACCGACTTACCACCTACTGACTTGTTAAAGTAATTTTCGATTTTCTTGCACGTCTTAACTTACTAAAACAGGGACACTCGGCTTTCCTTTCCCTCTGATTATTAACTACACGATACAAATTTAGTATGAATATTTTGTTTAGTTGGTATCGCCAAAATCTTGGTAGTTTTATTTTTATTTTATAACTCTGACTTTTTCATAAATATGCAAAGGCAGTTCTAAAGATCTGAGAACTTTAAAAAATGCCACTTCTGGTAAATTAGTTTAGGCTATTTAATCCTTATTATGACGGTGGTGCATTAGAGGAATCCGCAATGATAGCGGGATATATTTGGATATTCTCTACAAATAATTGTTGTATTTTCAAAGTAGGTCTTGTTTTTCTTTCTTCATAAAATCAATTCCTCTTATGCGAAGTCTAATTATCGCGAGGTTCCCATTGTAAAGCATTGTATCTCCGTACATGCTAAGACCCCTCCCTTGTTCGAGTTCCCATCTCCGAGGCATGCGTAAATAAATTACTTAATTGATTTATCATCGCTAATATAAAGAATGTTTAGTTTATGGTACCAATCTTCCCTTTAATGGCCGCCTTTAACGAGCATCTCATTTGAATGAGAAGAAAAGAGACGCAGCTGTAAGAAAGACAAAAAGGTCCGAGCGAACGCGTGTCATTTATTTCAGTAGAATTCAAAATTTGAATGATGGCGGATTGTTAGCCGCACAGTGTTGCTATATAAAAAGCATAATGAAAATTTAAATTTGAATTTTCGTTCCGTTCCGCGCCTTTTATTTCGAGGTTATGTTATGATAATTTTCAGGCAATTCGGGACGCGATAAGTAGGTACTTTTATTCGAGGTATACATTGTTTATAAGGCTATGAATATCTGACGATAAAAAACACCTTTGCACATACTGCTACCTTGATATAAAATAAATATGATCGGAAGTTCGAGCGTTTGGAAAGATCTCGGACTGATTATGGTAAATCGCTTTATCAATACCTTGCAACCAGCTTCAAATTACTAATGTTTTGCAGTTAAATGACATCATCACTATTTATTTGCAAACTAAATTCTATCTGAAAATGTATCACTAAACCAGAATTAAATATCTATGGTGATTTGCTTTAGATATTTTAATAAATAGTAACTACCAAAGATACCTATTTAAATCTACACTTCATATAAACAATGTATTTTAACAAAGACACTACTTGTATGAAAAGTTTTCAGAAACATTCCACCAAAGCAGGTACTTAATTAATTTCGATTAGGATCTCACAGGAAAAGATAACATTTTTATTCCAAGGAAGAAAGCTTTTTTTTTTTTCAAACGTAACGCAAAAAGATTGAATATTTAAGAATGTCTGCTTGGAAAACAAAGATATTTAAATATAAGAGATGTGCTATCGGTAGTTTTTAATGTGTGGGACCATGCTTCCTGGTGTCGCGGATATTTTTAACCTATATTACTGCACACCTTACAAAAATCAACTAAATGAACGAATTCTTTCCGTATTCAAACTAAATTGTTAACCAATACTACCGCACACCTTAAAAAAATCAACTAAAATTAAATAAAACTAACTAAACTAGAATCATTAGACCGTATTCCGCCGACAGTCGGGGCCATCATAGCAAATCTCTTGTATTTCAATACCTTTGTTGGAAACATATTTTTGGAGTCCTAAACATTTGATACCCCGGCATAGAGTAGGCATTTCCATTGTTTTAAAAATAACTTACTTAAGTAGATACATTATGACCCTTTAAGTATGTATGTATGTAAATTATACAAAAGATTTGTTCTGGTATATATTTTAATATATTGTGGGCAAGTTTTGTAGTAAAAGTAAAATTATGAATAATAATTTATGACCTGCGTGGTCGTGGAAAAAGGTTTTCGTCTAGCAAGTAGGTTTAAATCCCGGCGAGGAAAGTAAATTTTATTTGATTGAGTTGTGTTATTTCACAATTTACCCATTAAAAATAATATATAGTATATTTGCGCCAGAGTACAAAATACTCTCATTATCGCCTTGGTATAAAGACCACCATTCAGAATCGAAACGATGTTTGAAATGGCTATTGCTGTATTTGGTGAGCAGATCCGAAAAGCCAAATAATTCCCGACCTTCCTCTTCCCTATCTCGTTCCCCTTCTCACTATCTTCAGCCTCACAACATACACACTAATCGGGGGGCCATAGTCTTACTGGATCCGGATGGTTGGGAGCAGTTGGAACTCTTGTACGGTTTCACAAAAAAAAATCGGCATAAATGTGGAGTTCAACACAAGATTATCCTATTTCTTGTTAAAAACACAACCCCCTTTATTTTAATACTAGTTGGTTCCCGGCATGTCATTTAATAAAGAAATGGTTCCTCCCTGCAAGTCCTTTCCCAATCGTCCGTTCCCCTTCCCCTCTCGCGTTCCCACTCCGCCTCCTCCACCCTCCCTCTCCCCACTCAAATCCCTCCCTTCTTCCGTCCCGCGAACCCCCCTCCCGAGTTCCCTTCCCCCCCTCCAAGGTTCCCCTCCCACCTTCCGGGTTACCTCCAGCCTACCGCGAACCACCTACCCGATTTCCTAAGCTTTCAAGCAGCTCGCGTGCCACCTATTGCAATTTTTATACAAATTTCATAATGCCAGAGCTCACCAGTAAATCAAATAAACCTTGTCCTGACAAAAACGAACACACAAAAATAAAGAATTATCCAATTTGGCGCAGTCGTTGGGAAGTTATGTGCGTACCTACATAAATTTCGGTGATTCATTTATTTTTATGTAGAAAGATAGATAGAAAAATTATCAAGATATTATGTATCATCTCAACTCTTTTCATCTTTTGTCGATTGTCAAACATCAACCCTAAATTTATCAAAGATTAAATCATCCCTTTCAAATCTTGACAGTCTTTCGAACGACGCGAAAAGCGAATTGGGCGAATTATGAAAAGGGAATTATGACGAATGAGATTATCCAGAATTATTATTATGAAACTTGCCGGATATTTTAGTTGGGAACTTGTTCTATCAGAAAGCTCCCAATTCGGGCAGATTGAAGTAATTCAATTTCCTGGCGGAGTTTTTCGAAGAATCAAAGGATTTTAACCCAATTAAAGGATCGACACCTGCCGACCGTTTCAATTAGAAATCTTTCATCAAATAGGCGTATGAATTATAATTCATCTGCCCATTTTAATTAAGAGATCCGGAACGTTTGTTAACGGTAGGTACACGTTCGGAACTCTTACCCAATAGTTAACAATTTTATCAATATAACCCATTCAATTGCTCTGGTCTGAAATTTGAAAATATAATTATTTTAAGTACATTTTCTTTTTGCAGAAAACATTTCTCGTAAGTTTATAAAAATTTTCGAATTCAGTTTTTATTGTAAAGTAAGTAGGTATATATACATACACTAAAATAAATAAATGTCAATACTAATATGAAGGTAGGTAAATCAATTTTTTTACGTAGGTACCACCTACCTACTATTCATCAATTACTGATTGATGTACAAAAAATCATCATCAAACATACTTATTTAGGTTGTTTTCAAAATTGCAACTGATTGTGTCAAAAACTCAGACAAGCCATATTCTATAGTAAAATATTTATTAGAAAATTATTTTAATCGTCGTTTTCAAAGTTGGAACTGATTTGTCAAGAATTTACATTTTTTGCGATTGTTCACGGGCGTTCGCTATGATTATTGCAGTTAATATGCTACGACATACGTATTTTATGATACTTTGGAAACGTCTCTCGTTGAGTACTCCAAATGGGAGAAACTCATAGTGTTTTTTGTTTGTGTTATTTGTTTTTGGGGTGTTATGCCGTGTTGTGTCCTTCTTTAGCCTACACGGAATATCCGCCCCCAAAAACAAACAACGAAAATGCTTTTGGCCGTAAAAATCTTAAAACATATCAAACTCATAGTCATATGGAAGGCAGAAGAAGCAGACGAGGATCACAAATGCGCTGGAGTGACCAAGTAATACTGGCAGCCGCGGCCGGTACGTCGGTGTCCGCAGCTCTTTTTGCAGCGCAGAACCACGAGGAGTGAAGGAGCCTTGTCCACCATGGAAATTGGAGAAGTAGTCACGATCGCGATAAGAAAAATAAGAATGCTGAATGGAGTAATTGAAATCAATACTACAACCACATTAAAAAATGTACCTATAACATGATTGTATTAATAATGTGATGTATTAATAATGTGATGTATTAATAATGTGATGTATTAACAATCTGATGTATTAATAATGTGATTTTTTCAGAGGACCAAAATATTTCCGTTTTTAAATAAATTCAAATAAATGGAATATTCATGAATATATCCGAAAATTAAAAAATGTTTCTTGAAGATAATATCTAGACATTAGTCGCGCCCAAACGCAAATTATATAAAATTCCCTCGATAGAAAAAAATCGCAAAGTATGCTCCAAAAATTATTATAAATACGTTTTTGTTTCAGTTATTTTACAAGTTATATGTATGGAAAAATTCACAGCGTTTCTTTAAATACTGTTTAAGACAATTATCACGAGATTTTATTCGAGTCGTGTTTTATTAAAGATT
The DNA here is from genome assembly GCA_917563855.2 of Limnephilus lunatus. Taxonomy (NCBI): domain Eukaryota; kingdom Metazoa; phylum Arthropoda; class Insecta; order Trichoptera; family Limnephilidae; genus Limnephilus; species Limnephilus lunatus. The sequence goes on along the minus strand of OU830602.1, from coordinate 8,139,857 downwards.
TTCATGATTTTTGCATCGATTTTATCGTCGTAAATGTTAGCGCGCTCTTCTAATATTCGTAATTTCATATCTCTCTGTTTTCTTCTTTTGGGGACCGGGAACGGAGCCTTAAGAGAGCAAAACAAAAAGTTATGTAAGTTACACATAAGTATTAAGAAATATAGTTGCATCTATTCTAACGCCGCATTAAATTATAATTAGGTACATTGCCTCGCTTCACGCGTGGTTAGCATAAATGAGAGTTCAAAACGCTTAATTTGACGATCAAGAAATTCCGTCAATTTAAACGCCCGAGTTGCATGATTTATCGCTGGCACAGATTGAGACATCAGACGCTCACAAAAACCGGCAAAAGAGAAGAGGTTAGGAGAATCCTTTGTCTTCAAATGCTCTCCAGCCGAGCGTATACATTTCAAGGGAGCAAAAAAACTAAGTCCGAGAATGGCTGATGGTTGATACTACCATTTTACACAAACAAAACGCTTCACAATTTGCGTGAAACCGAGTGTTGTAGGTTTTAGGGTAGACCGGGACCAATATTACCAAAATTACATTTTATTTAACACACGGTGTAACAGCACGTACACGAAAGGTGTTAACTAGCGATTTCTACGTATATTTAGAGTAAAAAAGGTAGATGATGTTGCTGTACGATGATATATATTTTTAATTAACAACAACAAAAATATTATTCAATTACACGTCGCCACTGATCCCACTTCTAAACGAGGTCGCATCATATGCGCGCTGTTTCGTTTTTTACAGTGCTGCTGAAACGAATCGGAGTGATTATCGCGTTAAAATATTTTATTTGTTTTTTAACAGCAAAATGACATCTACAATAAATTTTTATTCCAAATAAGCTCAAGAATGGCTGTTTAAAATCCTTCGGGTACGTGCTGTATGAAACATAACTAGTTTTTTTTTTATATACATACCTTATCTGTAGACAGTTAACCTAGATTCCCTAACTCTAATAGAAATAAAACTATTGGCTTCAAATATAAGCAGACCGAGACGTAATTTTTCTTATATTTTTCATTCGCTGCATTATGCTAGAGGAATTATGAAAAAATACTTTTGCTCAACGGGATAGTTAAATTGAATGATTTTGGATTTTGTTCCCCTAATATTTATTCTAATAGTTTATCGCATTTCTGGTGATTTTTAGGGGTAATAAAAATAAAAGCAAACTTTCAAAAGATTTTCATTACAATCACCTAACATAGGAACAGATTTTTAGGGGTTTCGTTATGGGGGTGGGTGTTAGTATGTGTGGGTGTAATATGCGTATTTGGGTGTACTGGCCCACCTTCACCAAACTGTCAAATTTTATATTTATGAAACTTTGTTTTTGTGATTGAGCAAATGCAGCAGACGCATTAGTCTCGGTATATTTATATTTTTTGGTTACCTTTTTTATTGTTTAATTTATTACAGCATTTTTATTACATTGTTACAGTATTGAACATAATATTAGGCAAAACAAAATAATGAAAAACATATCTAAATGAATTTCTACGCCAATTAAGAGTGCTAGCTCTTGTGCTTGGCGTAGGAGTTATTTCATAATTATTTCATTATTATAACATAATTTTACATAGAGTGTGCAATAAATATATGTAAACTTAAAAACTAGGATGTTGTGACGTTAATTTTTAATATGACATGAAATGAAGTTATAACATTTTAATTGGTGATATTTATTTTTTTACGATTAATTTGACCTTTTTTGAATGATATGAAAGCTGTTATTTTTTTCACTTCTTCGGGAAGACTATTAAAATATTTTATGCCTTTGTAAATATGATTATTGTGCATTTGTTGTGTTGAAAATTGAGGAATTTGTATGTTAAATTTATGCCTTAATGATGAGTTAAGTTTAAATTTTTTTAGTACATTTTGTTTGAATATTTTTTATATAGAATCTTTTTTATAGATGTTTCTTTTACCTATAAACATGTTTATACAAATGTCCTATTTGCGTCTAAAATAAGTAAAAAAAAAAAATCGAGTTCCTGGTGTGAATCTGGCGATGGGTCAACACTTGGCGTGCACAAAAATGCATCATAGTGTACCTCCCTTCAATATTTAACAAATTTATTCGTTTTAGTACTACTGCCTCTTCGTACAATATTGTCCCGGTCTACCCTACCTAGTCCCTATATTCTGTATTGTGTTTTGTACGGTATACAGCGAGGCTTCGACGCGGTTCACCACACTTTAACAAGATAATAAAAGGTGCTAAATCACCCGGCGATTTAGGGGATGAGAAATAACCATAGACAATGTAGTACACCACATCCCTGCTTCTTCTATCTTGCGGGTAGCTGGATAGCCGGGACCTACCACGGAAGGCAACAACTACTGCCACTGTTGGCAAACGCTAGATATAATAAGCTTGGAATTAGGTGACTAATTCCTGTGTTGATAGTGTTGCTTTGGTACGAGTTCAAAACCAAGGTGCTTGTTTTAATTTTTGGTGATCAGTACCTACATGAAGTTTTCATGTATTTTTTTTTACACGAGATCCACACGGGAGGCCCTGAGGAAAATAATTTCAATCAGGGCATAAATCACATTTAGGGATGCTGTGTGGAGGGTTTTTTTAAGGAAAGGAAGGAGAGGAGAGTTCTGGGAAGGAAAAAAGTTTAAGGGCTAGTTAGGGATATGGGCTTCTGTGTGTCCTGGTCATCCACCGCCAGGACCTAGACAAAACTCACCCCACGAACCTAGGCACCCCTGCTAAATCACCAAACGTAGCGAACCACTTGAGGTGACATATGCTACTGGAAAGGTTGCATTTTGACATAAATGCATTTTTATAACTACCGTAGGCGGTGTAAGATACTGCCTTTTTGGTACCTACTATTAATTTTAGCAGAAAAGTCAGCGAATTGAAGATGCGAGTGCGTTACAGTACTTCACGCTCATACCACGAACTAATGAAAATTCAAGTAATAAAGGAAATGACATGTTTGTGCACAAAAAACATACTTTTGGATGGTATTTTGGTAAATTTCGAGTACGAGGTAATATTAACCCTATTATTAACACTATTAACCTTAACCGAGTTGTTTGGCGGTCCGTTTTCTCTGCCTATCTCTGCAGAGAAACGGGGCGATGGTTAGTTAGTTAATTTTCGTAGTTAAGTAAACAGGAACGCCAGGTTCACACTTACGCTTCATCTTTATTTATTTATTATTTTAAATGTACAAGGTAATATTCTAATACAACCCTTAAATACGTAGCTTTTATTTTAATTAATTAATTTCATAATGTCGTAAAGTTTCTCTAATTGAATTTTCTTTGGTAAATCAAATCGCCAAAAATCTTTATTAGTCCGTTCATCAACAACTTTTGACCTGGGTTTGTACATAGTCATAGGTCGATCATGATCGATCCAATCATTTTGGACTAATCACGAACCACCAATGACCGAAAGGGTCATTTAAACAAATGTTTAAAAGTATCCGATCAAATATCGGGTACTTTTGACCCGATCACTTCGCCAGACCGACCAGTGATCGACCCGGATTGCGTAAAACAATCTATCGACCCAGGACTGTATAAACTAAATAAAATGGATCTGCCGGGTCTGCCCTAATGATGGACACTGCAACGCTGTCCGAAACGTTGGCTAAAGAAGGAGGAAGCGCAACACGGCATAACACCCCAAAAACAAATACTTTTGGCCGTGAAAATCTAAAAACGTATATAAATAAAATGGATTTTATACCTAAAAAAACTGAACCCGCTGAAATTTACCTTATTAAAATAAATAAATCTTATACTGCAGAATCATATAGTAAATTATGAGTAAAATAATATATTATATATATCGTGAAACACTTGTTCCAGCATCGCGTTGTGTGGCGCACAATCTTTACTGCCTTCCCACAGCCGAGTGAAACTCAGTAATAAATATTTCGATCAGGCCAGAAGTCTGCTGTACCCGATGGGGCCGGTAAACCTGGTGAAGAGAGCTGAGAGTTGCAATGGCGTGTAGCGAGTGCAGTGCAGTACAGTGCCGGCCCAACAGACTAATGAGAAGGGAACCGGTACAGGCATAATGAACCAGATTTCTCCGCCAATTTCAGAGATATGCTCACATATCGCCCGTTGATCATTATACTACACCGGGATGCGGAGGCTTGGTACAGAGGCACTTATATAATGTACACAGGGCAGGTTAAGTCATCAGGAATTAAAGGTTATAATATAAGGTAACTAGAGCTACTAGCGAAGAGCTTTTTGGAAGCTCGGAAGCTTTTAATACAGCGATTAAAATGAATAAAAGCAATAATGGTAGTCCATAAAAAAAACGAGCAAGACTATTAATCAAAATTAAAGTTTGATTTTAAAAGCCAAATAGTACCTACTACTGGATGACAATAAAAACACAATCTAAAAAAATGTAAAACAGAGAATCTGTGATTGTGAAAAGTGAAGTTTGAAGACGAAAAATCTCTCATATGAGTTTTGACGTCAAATTTGCATGAATTTTTTTACTGAAATTTCTAATATTTCTAATTTGGGAGTTGGTTGTGGGTACCACCGCCTAGGAACCATTTATGGCTGGGTGTACCGCCACCTGGGAACCATTTATTGGCATGGGGTGAGGTTTGTAGGAATCTTGGCGGCGTCAGCCCACCAACTTCGTTCCAGGCCGGATCAAAGAGACTGGATGAGGGAGACCTTTTGGTCTCTATCGCAGTGGGAGGGATAGATTCATACGCCTGTCACACCTGGACACACTGAGCACTGATTCATACACACCCCTCACCCCCTTTTCAAAAAAGACACTCCATATGGCATTCCCAAAATTGGCATAGGTCCTGAGGAGAATTATTTTCCACAGGGCTACCCATATATGGAACTTTTTATTTTTTTTATTTATTGTTTCAAGATACAATCCCGTTAAACCGCAATAAAGCAGTTTGTCAACAGGATGTTAATGTTCACATACAATTTAAACGGTGCTCCAGATTTTATGTCCGGGTTGAATCTTTCCCAAATGAAAGACTAAACCCTTCCACACACTTTTCCACAAATGAATATCTAGTAAATTCACGCAATGTAAGTGCACTATATAAGATAATAAATACAAAACAATACAAGAACAATACGTCAATCCACCAGAAACATAATGGGAAAATATTTCACCGACTCCAGATATTTTCATATCAGAGGGTTCGGCTCTGATGAAATCCTAACTGGTCCGATAAATCCTACTGATCCCTCAATATAAATATTTAAAAAATCTTTCGTAATCCTACATGTATTTAAAATAACCGACTTTTGCATTTTTATGAATAAATTTTTTGACTAATCTAATACGCCTAAATTTTGAATGAGAGAGCTAGGTATAATGCCAGTAGCCGAAATAACAAATGGTAATATTTATTTTTATTATTACTATAACTATATTAATTGTCATAATTAGCACAAATTAATTAAAATAAACAATCACTATTCAGTAACCATTGTTTCAGCATATATCTGAATCTATTTGTAGAGTCGCAATTTTTTATATTAATTGGTAACATGTTAAATTTTTTTTTTTTTTTAACTAATGTAAATTAACAAATTTTATGTTAAGGATGGTTTATTTCAGTCAGAGTAGTTACTTCCGTTGAGGTGAAAATATGCAACAACCTTAAAACAACAACAAAACCTTTAGATTTATGATAGGTTAAGATACCTATTTCTAAGCCTCACTCATGTTTTTATCAACATAATATATTATGTATATACGTATACCTACTATGTACTGCATATATTTACATTCAACTAAGTTTCACTTGCCTTTTTTTATTATCATTTATCACTTTGCATTTTTGTCAAATTGAAATTCGATTGCTTCAAAATTATTTAGTCTTAATCTTCTACATTCATACTTGAATTGCATAACGTAAAAAAAATACGGATTTTATTTTTTTAACCGTCATTTTCATAATATTATGTAAAAAAAAACCCTAGATAACAACCACTCTCTGATTGCCTTCAAAACACAAGCGTTTCACACCTAATGAGATGGGCAATACGTCATTACTGTAATCAAATTAATGTCATATTAAAATTCTTAAAAAAAATTATTAAAAAATGATGAGTTTATAAGTGACCAAATTTGACGAGTTTCCAGGTGTCCAATAAATTTTGTAAACGGGGGGGTTCATGTCCACTGTACCAAGTTGCAGTGACAGTGAGCAACGTGTGTACTGTGCAAGGCTTCATGTAGTATTTGATCTAGTACTCCTGGCGCCCAGTTCTCAAGAAATGCTAATGAAGACGGGTCGCGGGAGCAAACGGCATTACTGGAATGGTCCAACAGCTTTTAGATTTTAGATCTACTCATTATTGCCCCGACAGAGGAGTTAAATCAAATTACACATCAGGATGATCTCCGTGGTTCAGTGGTAAGAATGTTGTGAATACGGGTTAAATGATAACATTGAGATTTATAGCAGAGAGAAATGAGATCTTAACTCTTCCGGAGGTTATGGGTTCAAATCCCAGCTAGCTAATAAAATTAAATTACGTGTTTTTTTAATATAGAGAATTTAATGAAGAGTTGAAGAATCACTCCAGTGCAATGCAATTTTTTTACGTTAGCTTCACACAGGAGGCCATGAGAAAAACAATTTATGTATCCCACATCATCTTTGGGGATGCTGTGTGGAGGGTCTTTTGAGGGAAAGGAACGAGAGAAAACTTTGGTAAGGAAAAAGGAATGAGGGATAGATAGATCTGAGGGTCAATGTATCCAGGAGTAACCTGGAGAGTAAGGACGTATGAATGCATCCATTCCACTGCGGTATAAGGCGATGGGTTAAGTGAGTCCGGTTGGAGAAGTAAAATGTCTTCATCAACCAGTCTCTCCCGATCCGGCCCGCCACTGTTATTATTAATGGCAATTACATTCCTTATGTAGACCAGCCACCTGTTTTGATTTATTCACGTAAAAAATCATAAAAAAGCCAAAAAACCTAATTTTTTTTTTTTGCGAAGCTCAGTCACAAACATTTAAATGTTTCTAAGGAATTTAATTTACAACATTAAAAAATAAAACCATGGCGAAAAGGGCTTCGTAAATAGAAGATTTTGAACTTTAAAGCAGTTTCTGTAGGCCTGATACTTTATTTTTTTCTGGGCTTATAAAAATACTAATCAAACATACTCGATTCGAAAGAAAACAAAAATTCGTGGAGTTGGCTTAACACAGAAAACAAATCGTTGAAAGGCTTTCTTTCTAGTTTACCGGTTAACGAAATAATATTATAATGTGGTATGAAATAGCTCCTAGTACATTCAGACACAATGAGTTGGTAGTAGATACGAGAGCCCACTAGACCTAGCCTCTAAACATCTGGTAATATATCCCTTCCCGTATGCACCAGTAAGCGCCGCATCAGATTAATTTAAGGGTTCCCCAACCCTTAATGAGGCCATAATGAGAGGAGCCCTCCAATTAATGGACTCTCCGGATAGGACTGGATAGTGGATGCCTCGCAGAGATTATGCAGAAGGGATTTTGTGCTGATGAATGAGATTTCAGAATCTTTTTATGAAGAATATGCCAGGAGCAGATGAACGTGGAAGAGGTATTGAACAGCGAAGGGTTAATAAAAAAAGCTTTCGAAATGCATTTTCAAATAAATTCGTAAAGGTGATAGTGACCAGTAACGGAAAATGAAAGAGAAAATCTGCAAGTGTGAATTTTGAACCCGAAAAAACCTCTAATGAAATTTGCATAACTTTTTCTTACTGGATTTTCTAGGTCAGTGCAACTATTTTTAGGGAACAACGTTACTACCATCGTGAGGTGTGGTGGAGCCTTTAAATATCCATTTAGGTATCAATAATTAGGCTATTATGAAGTGCTACCAAATTAATAAATCTAATGTTATGAGATGTTTATTGCTTATTTCTAAGTTAGTACCACGTTGATGTGAAAAAAACTTATTATGTTCCGATCTGCATTTAAAACACAGGTAATATTCATGTAGATAAATTTATTATTCTGTCGTGGCTTGTCAAATTGCCTTGTGTTTGTGATGGTTTTTTTTATAGACGTTATGATCAAAATGCTATCACTATTATTTTTTATCTCTCATAAATAAATGTCAAAATGTAGGTACCTACTTCAACTATTATTTTTGTGCATGTTGATACCTTGTTAATTGGAATAGTTCTCTGAAATGATGCATTTTTATTATATTTTATCATCAAAACAGAAGTGTTCAGCTGTTGATATTCAGATTTTTAGGGGCTACTGCTAGCATTGTTTTTTGATGGGTATTTAGGAATTTTGTGGTTACCATCGTATTAAGGAAGCTATTCATTAAATTTTCCTAGAAATTCTGTAAGCATTGGGTGGGTACTCGCGACTTGGCATTTAGGCAAGAAGAACAAAGGAATTATTTAATAGCTGACATTTATTAAGCGAGCTTTAAAAATATGAGAGATATTTTTAAACAAAAGGATGCAATTTGATCAATTACATTAGTTACTCAGCATTTTGGGAACGATTTTTAGAAGCGTCAGTATATAATTTCGTAGCTCCCCAGCAATTAAGCACCTCTTCCCGCCGTAATTAGTACGTTTTGGAATAGTTCGTGGTTCGTAAACACGAAAAACACATAATGAAGACGTTTATACGAATAATTCAGCCATTCTTTTAGCCGCCAAAAGAGAAGTTCATGTTTCTACCGGAGAAGGCGTGGCCCCCTGTTTTGCACCGATAAACACGATGGGGGCACATACGAAACGCAACTCAACCCTAACGTCTACGCTCACAAAACAAAAACAAAAAACTAGAACATTGAACAATACATCAATCATGATTTTGTAAACGTAGTCATGTGTAATTGGGGTTAATCACAAAACAGCACTCCACCTTAAATTTCAAGTTCGTTCATACAGATTTGTATGAGAGTTGGTAAGTTTCTTCGTAGATCATGATTGTGGAAATGCAGTAATGATGTATGATGTATGTGTGTGTACTAAAAATCGGTATCACGTGGGACCAAAATGGCGCCCAATTTGAATGGCCACTTACCGACGAAACAAGAAAACCATTATTATAAGGGCGACCACACTTTATGGCCGGTAAACTGGCCGTTATAAATGTTCGTTGCGTCACCCAATGTAACCAGTAATTGATAATCGAAATTTAATTGGTTTAAGATTTTGAAATCGGTGTCCGGATTGAAAATTACATTTTTTTTGTGTTATACTGCTACGATTGTCGTGGTGTGATGATTTATGTGTTTGAGTTTGAAGGTTGCGGGTTCAATTCCCGTAGAAGAGCAAACAATAATGGAAATGTGTAGGTATAGTATAAACCAGTATATTGATAAATGGGTACCAACATTTCTGAAACGATTTAAAATAAAACAAAAAAAATGTTATTTGTTCAGCGCCTTGCTGAATATTTTGTCATGATTTTTTAATTTTATTTTTTTTTATGTGAATACCTCACAAGAGTGTATAGCATCCCCAATTGGGATAAGTTGTGAGGTTGAAGGTAGCAGGGAGACCAAAGAGACGGGGAAAAGAAAGGTAGGGAAATACCTGGCTGTTCAGATCTCAAAACACGGCTAAAGCTATTTCAAGCAACGTTTCAATTCAAATGATATTGAATATGGGACCATTGTAATATTAATAATATTTGGATCACTTGTATAGCGCCGTTTTTGTGTAAATTCATCTCAATGGCGCTGTACAAACTTATAATACATTTATATAATCTTACTTCTAACTACAAACTAGACAAACCACTATGACAACTTATGGCTAAAATTGCATCCACCGGTTCATCGATCACCGATACGATATGTACAATGTTTTGACCAATGAACACGATGCTGCTGTAAAAATGTACTGTACAGGCAGAAAAAATATACAGGACCAAACTTACCTGGAGGGTCACTAGAGATTAACACTGTTATTGTTTATTTAGAGAAATTTAGGTACAGTTCGCACGCAGAGGACATACTTGGGAACTATAATATATAATATGTTCTTTAATGAGAGGATTTTGAAAACAAAAGCAAATTTTATGATAGGCCGTACAAAAGTCAAGGATTTGATCAGAATATTCATCTTCCTTAATGTGATTCGTTTCTTGGTAAGAGAAAGATTGATGTTAGTTAGTCCAATAAGAAAAGTGTGATTAAGGTATATCATACGCAAAACGAAAATGATACTCTCAGATATGTATTTTTTATTTAAGGGTATGATAGCCCAAAAAGGTAGGTTTTTAATTTGGACCTATTAGTAGGGTGGGTTTTAAACTTGTATAGTTATTTTTCTTCATTATTGCCGGATGAAAAATTACAATTAAGAGGCAGCGTTTTGTCCATACAAACGTATTCCCCAATTCCTCTCTGGATTTTGACACCAATGCAAATATTTTTGTATGTGTAAAAATATCGACCACTTTCTTATACTTCTTATTAGGACCTTCAAAAATCAGACGTTCAGTATAATAACTAGACAATGTATTTTAAAAAAATTTAAAAAAAACGCACCGACAAAGAATATTGTCTTCTAATCTAAAATACAGTTAGCAAAAAAAAATTAAAAATCAGTTCAGTTTTGGAAAAGAAGAATGGGGAATACAAAACTACGACCTTGATGGTTTTACTTGGGTATTATCAGCCTGATGTGAAGTTTGCTAAATATTCGGGGTAGTAAAAGCGACAGCGATAGCAATAATTTGGTAAAATACCCATTATTCAAATTTATCGGCGACCGGATTACATCATCAATAAAAGAAAAATGTGTTTTTACCTAACAATTAAAACACCTAGTATTAGAGGTTACCTATTTCAAAGTTTTTCGATGACTCTTAAAAGTACGTACAAAATAGCTCACGACATACTCATTAAGTAGTTAAGAACCAATGTGAGTTTTTGAAACGGCATGTGGTCACCCTCCATCATACCGAGCGCTTATAATGATAGGTGTTGATTTTGGTTTCCACCTCCGGGCCAATGGGAGGGCGAGGCAAAATTGGGTAGGCTCTCCGCTTCAAACTACACTCTACACTTTCACAGTCACAGTGTTCTATACTGCCTTCTACCAAGGCCTTTATCGCCTTCCACCTGCCTGGGACCCGAAACTAGATGACTAGATTATGATATTATATTAACATTGAAGAATGACGGCTGCGCCAGTCTTAGGAACGTGAACTGTTTTCTAGTCCAAATTGGGTAGGCTCTACATTTTACGTATTTTTTTACATTAACTCCACGCAGGAGGACCCGAGAAAAATAATTTCCTTCAGGACCTATGACATCTTTGGGGTTGATGTGTGAAGGGTCTTTTTGTGGGGAAAAAAGGAGTGAACCTGGGTTTTGAATAGATCCGTGTTGTGGGAGGGATGAAACACAGAGGCCGGCAAATCCTTCCGCAGCCGAGCTGTAGAAATCAAAAATGAGTCTTAGAAACGACCAGTTCTGTGACAAATGTCAAATGTACAAATGCTGGGCGCTTGTTTGGGGTATTTCTCGACTGTGCACCAGTGCCGAAGGAATCAATGACGATAGTTCCTCGAAGTATCCTCCGTATTCCCATCTGACACCTGTGTTCTAAAGATTGCAATCCATCTGTCAATAAAGGAGAATCGAGGTTTTTTTCAGGTATTTTGGGGCTCTACAACATAGTACCAAAGGTTAGTGCCAAATTAAACCGTACGGCGCAATTGCTATTTGTACAAGGGTTAACAGTAGTTGTGTACTATTAAAGTACCTATCTGTGGGTTCACTAAAAAAGCACATTTATTGCTCTTTAGTCTATACCGACTTTTTTTCAGACCCTCATTACACGACCAGTTCTGTGACAAATGTCAAATTTCCAAATGCTGGGCGCTTGTTTGGCGTATTTCTCGACTATGCACCAGTGCCGAAGGAATCAATGAGTTCCTCAGAGTACCTATCCTCAATTGAAATATCGGTAGAACATGGACAGCATTCCCATCCGACACCTGTGTTCTAAAACTCTAAAGATTGCAATCCATTTGTTAATAAAGGAGAATCGCGGTTTTTTCAGGTATTTTGGGGCTTCACACCATACTGTCAAAGGTTACTGCCAAATTCAACCGTGGGACGCACTTGCTATTTGTACAAGGATTAGCAGTTGTGCACTATTTAAGTATCTGCGGGTTCGCTAAAAAAGCACATATATATTGTTATATACTGACTTTTTCCCCAGACCCTCATTACTTTCTACCTGCCAGAAACCAGCAACTCTATTTTCTGACACTATTTTCTACAATAATATTCATAAATTCTAAAATCATTTTATTTCCATATTTATGTCAGGTCTTAGTGGAACTTACCTGAGTCTATCCAAAATCAATGAACTATTTCTCATTAATAATAACTAAGCCTATTTGCATGTTGGTTGAATGATAATTTATGCATTACGCTCACATTATCGATGCACTTCGGATTTCCCAATAATAATTTCGCCGGACATGGTTTCACCAAAATTGTGCCTCAAGGATCTTATATCTATAGTTGAATAACTACTCTAAAAGCTTATCTGTCTGCGATTACAACCAATATTTTGAGTTTGGTATAATGTGAACGAAGGGTTTTAATAAACGGCACCTTTGCTATTCTAGGGTTATGAGTGACAGGTCCAGTATATGTCGTTTATTATTTTAATAACATTGTGTAAATTCAGTTACAAATATGCAAGGTATTAAGGAACATACTTGACTCAATTTAACAAGCGATTCCTGACATTGTTTGGAGTCAAAAATGTTAATTAAATTTTGGTCTACGGTGCCTTTAAGTTTTTTTACTTTAACTAATATCATGAATCACCGGTTAAATTAATTTTTAACCAAAACATTATATTACGCTGATGCTTTATTCATATTTTTTGATATTGTTCGTCCATTTCATACGCTGCCTAGGAACACCTGCTTTTGGTTTTTGGGGTCTAAGATTATCATTGTTCATCTATATGACGACCTCGGTAGTCCAGTGGGTAAGACTCTTGACTCACAATCCGGGGGTCGCGGGTTTGAACCCGGCGTGCGCAAATAAATTTTATTTGATTAATTTGTGTTATTTCACAATTAATTCATTTAAAATAATATATAGTATATTTGCGGCACGTTCCAGAGTGGAAGATACTATCAGTATCGCCCTGGTGTAAGACCACCATTCAGAATTGAAATGTTGCTTGAAAATGCCTTTAGCCGTGTTTGGTGACCATATCTGAATAGCCAGGTACTTCCCAACCTTCCTCTTTCCCACCGCCTTTCCCTCCCCACTACCTTCAGCCTCACAACATTCCCCAATTGGGGATGCCATAGTCTCTTGAGATTCTTGTGCGGTGTTCACTGTAAAAAAAAAAAAAATAGATGATTATACGGTGCTACAGATTTTATGTCCGGGTTAAATCTTTCCCAAATGAAAGACTAAACCCTTCCACACACTTTTCCACAAATGATTATCTAGTAAATTCACGCGATGTAAGTGCACTATATAAATATAATAAATACAAAACAATACAAGAACAATACGTCAATCCACAAGAAGCATAATGGGAAAATATTTCACCGACTCCAGATATTTTCATATCAGAGGGTTCGGCTCTGATGAAATCCTAACTCGAACGATAAATCCTACTGATCCTAATCGTAATTTAATTTTTCGTAATCCTACATGTATTTAAAATATATTAATATTATTTATTCTTATTTTTATTTCTATTGTCCTTAAAATATTATTTTTTGTTACTTTTATTTTTATTTGTTATTCTATTTTATTTTTATTGATACAATATTCACCTACTTTAACTCCTTTCCTGTATGTGATCATGTACCTAATACTAGTATGAATATTTTTCTTAATATGTATGCCATATGTTTTTACTTTCATCTACATATATGGATGATTTCACTTAATATTCTATACTTAATATAACATCTTATGAATCTCGACTACCATAATATGGGCATTTGCCTAGCTTGGTAGTCGAAAAACCATGTAAAACAAACCTGTAACAAACAAAATAAATAAAGAAAATTTACAAAAAAAAAGTATGTCTAGTACATCGCTTAACACTTTGTACATACTATAAATCATAGCTGGACTTTTTAATTACTTCCCCTGAAGTACCTACAATAATGATAATCAAGAATATCACACTAAATAAAAACGCTATTTTGCGGGATCAGTGGATTTATCGGACCAGTTAGGATTTCATCAGAGCCGAACCCTCTGATATGAAAATATCTGGAGTCGGTGAAATATTTTCCCATTATTTTTCTGGTGGATTGACGTATTGTTCTTATATTTATTATACTTATATGTATAGTGCATAATCATTTGTGGAAGGGTTTAGTCTTTCATTTGGGAAAGATTTAACCCGGACATAAAATCTGGAGCACCGTATAAAAATGAAGACATTGAAGGCACTATCACCATTTTTGAAATAAACATATAGTATTACATTAAAGAAGAAGATAACAATAAAAATCTAAATGAAAATATGAAAGAGAACAAGACACAGACAAATAGAAAAATAATGGTCGCAACTGGGACTCGAACCCAGAACCTCTCGTCTAACCGGGACATGAGCGTTTACCAATTCCGCCATTGCCACCTTCTGTCAAACTGTCATATTAGTCAATCTCATACTTCAAATTTTAGAATTAACAATATTATCTTTTAAAAAAATCCATTAAATTAGTTGAAGATAATATTGTTAATGAGCTTGATTAATATGACGGTATGACAGAAAGTGGCAATGGCGGAATTAGTAAACGCGCACGTCCAATTATCTTTTTCTATTTTTCTGTATCTAGTTCTCTTTCATATTTGCGTTTAGATCATTATTGTTATCTTCTTCTTCAATGATATATTAGAATGATAGGATACATCAAAAGTTATAAAAAATAAGAGTTTTTCTTATAAAAAATTCAATATTACTTTTTACAACTAACGATCAACAGTCATCTTATTAACACGCATATTAAAAATATCTCGATAACGATACCTCACAAATGAAAAAAATATTTGATGACTAAATAAGCTGTTTCTTAAAAAAAAACCAAAAAGGTGCATTTTGCGGAATGGGTCCAAACGACCCACTTAAAAGCCCATCTTGCCGCGGTCTGAAAAGACAAAACTGCCCACAGAAGACCTGGCTTTTTTTGTTTATCTCATTACGTATGCAAATGTTGGGTCAGGAATTATAAAGATGTAGTAACACGCGCCCGCTTTTTATTGACGTATTTAGATTGGAGGACTAGCAGGTACTAAAGGACTCAACAATGAGATAAGCTACCGAAAAGAGTAAAGGTAAAAATAATCGCATACTTCGGACATATTTTTGAATATATGCTGTGGAGCAAGCAGTGCATATTATAGAGAAAAATGTAATAAGCAGTAATTGTTGAATGAAACACTAGTATATATTGAATTATTTGGCGGGTAGGAGATAAGCCGCCGTAGCTCAGTGGTTAAAGAGCAGTTGACCGGATATCAGAAGGAAGATTTTTTCAACTTAGACGAGTGTTTCAGGCTAATAATTATTACTTACAATAATTATTATAGAGAATTGTTCATGAATGAAAAACGGGAGTGGAAGGCTTTAGGAGTGTTTACTTTGTGAACGGAACAATTATAATTAAACATTTGAAAAAATATTTTTAATATTCCACGGTTCCAAAAATAACCGCTTCCTCAGAAAATTCATATCGACGGTTCCAGTGACAGTAAACCAACCGGTTCAGGAAGTTGTAACCGCGACAGGAATATCGATCAGCTCTACTCCAGCTTACTGCATTCAGATTCAGTTTGGGAGGTGGGTATGGGTACCACCTCCCCAGGATCTATTTTTTGGATAACCAACATCTTTGCCATAGGTCAGCCTAAGGCTTCGCCATAGGTGCTTGGGTTCATGGGGTGACGATTGTCTAAGTCTTGGCGGCGGATGCACATGCCCACTTAATGTGTGGCGGGCCGGATTTGGAGAGACTGATTGAGGGAGACCTTTTTACCTCTCCAGCAGGACTCTTTCGACCCGTCATTCAGTGGGAGGGATTTATTCATACGTCCGTCACCCTGGACCCTGGACGCCGATTCCTACCCACCCCTTATACTTTTTTCTTTCTGGGATTATTCTCTCCTTCCTTCCTTAAAAAAAACTTCCACACAGCATCACCAATAATAAAGACCCTGAGAGAAATTATTTTCCTCGGGGCTCCTGTGTGACGATAACGAAAAAACGATATTCTTTATATTATTAGATTGTGGTTGATGTTTTGTATTTTTTCAATAAAAGCTGTATTTTGTGGGTAGAAAGAAGATTTATAATAATTTTTTTTATCGTTTTCTTTCTTCTAGGCGGCTCGCTCATGTGCCGGTAAGGAATCGACATAAAGCTAGTACTGGATTTGGATGGGGATTTTGATACCTGTCATAATATACATCGATTATCAGTTCCCACACAAAATCTAAGTACCTATCTACTTAAGTAAGTAGGTACTATGTACTTAAGTTACGTAGGTTCTAACGTAATTAATACGCTATCAAAACTACAGGCTCAATTCAGAGTAAGAACTTCCTAAACACCAACACATATTATAATGGCTTAATATGAGACGGTCTATTATATTACACACTGTATTGGTTAGCTTTAAAACGTGAACACGATTACGTAAGAATGTAGTGGTGTAAATTGAAATTATGCGTATGTGTGAGTGAGTGATTTGTTTAGTGGTGTGTGTCGTGTCGGCTTTCTGTAGGTGAATTGGATAAAAAATGGCCGCTGTAGGGTGAGGAAAGGTGTATGGTAATTATGTATTTATATTGGCCCGAAGGGGTGTGCAGTGAAATCATTTTTTATTTTGGTTCGTTATAGGTACCTACATCTCCGATTAAGTTGGTTTTCTCTGTTTAAAAATTGCGTCAGATGAGTATGTCGCACTGAGAATATTTTTTCGAACAAATCTAAACGCTGCCTGTGCTAAGACAAGTATCTTGTTGAATTCTTTTTAATATACCGTCACCATAGAGCTATTCTTAAAATAAAATTCACCGTTCGATAAAAAAAATTACGAAAATTAATAAAAAAAATCACACGCAATATTAAAATGCGGATTAAATAACAAAAAAGTGTTATTAAAGTAATAAAACGTAATATGATGTAAAATCTACAGGCTGAAACAACATGTACCCGAAGGATTTTAATTCATAGCGTAATTTTATTTTTATTTTTAGCGATTCCTGATCATATTTGCAGTATAAAAATGTAGATGTCATTTTGCTGTCCGATGATAATTTTTTTCAATTAAAAACATTAAAAATATTTTTCCGCCACTCGTCGTAAATTGAGTTAGTCGTATATAGCCAAGCGGGTTACGTGATAAGCACTTCGTTTCGTTACAGCAGCACGGTAACACATGAAAAAGTGCGCGCATGATGTGGCGATGGGTGATTTAAAAATATATCTTTGTTTTTAAAATACAAAATATGTCATCGGAGAGCAAAATGACATATAATTTTTTTACTCTGAATATACATAGGAATCACTAGTTAAATTTCTACAGGTATGTGGTATTACAGCCTGCATATTTAACCGTGGTGACCGGCCAACTCAGAAAGTCAGATTGAAACCAACTGAGAAACCACCTCAGAGAGTAGGAATGATAAAAAAATATAAAAATTGGTTAAGTAGGCAAAGTTAGATGATGCTTTTAACGACTTTTCAAATAGTTGTTGAGTTGACTTTATTCTGAGTTGGCATGGAACCTGCAACGCATGCAACCGTACCTCATAATATTATATTGCCTAATTTTTCATTCAGGCCATTTTTATTTAATTTTATTTAGCACTCACTGAGGTCCGCATTATCAAATAACGTTTTAAAATATCGTTATTGCATAAAATAAAAATTAACACAAAAAATCTAAAAAAAAGTCTGACAAAAAGCACACGATACTTAGAGTAATTATTTTGTTAGTTTTATAAAAAAATGATATATTATTATAATACTAGCTGGTACCCGGCATGCGTTGTTATACCATTTAATGAAGAAATTTTTCACCCGGCGTGTCCTTTCGCTTTCTTCCGTTCCCCTTCCACCTCCCCTTCCTCTCCCGCGTCCCCTTCACCTCTCGCGTTCCCATTCCGCCTCCTCTAACTTCCCTCTCCCCCCCCTTCCCCCGTCCCGCGAACCCCCCTCCCGAATCCCCTCCCCCCTCCTAGGTTCCCCTCCCCCCCTCCAGCGATCTTCCTAATCAAGTTCCCTTCCCCCCTCCCATATTCCATACAATCAGTCCCGATACGTTCAGTTTTCAAACAGCTCGCGTGCCACCTATTGCAATTTTTTTATACAAATTTTATTATGCCAGAGCTCACTGCTTCTTTTATACAAATCTTAGCCTGACAATAACGAACCAAAAAAAGAATCATCCAATTTGGTGCAGTCTTCGGAAGTTATGCGCGTAGGTACATATATTTCGGCGATTCACTTTTAATTTATATAGAAGATAGAATATAGAAGATAGATAGATAAAGATATATATATATATACTATAAATAAGTATCCAAATTTCTAAAAAATGTCTAAAAGGTTTCTTTTTCGTATTCGATCTTACCAAGGTGATTCTTTTATAATATATTAAATTTATAAACCAATTTATTTAACGGATTACATCAGTAGGTATCCACGATAAAAAACCGTAGCAAAATATACAATTTGTAACACTTTGTAGGTACTCTTTAAACTTTTAAATTAAATTACAGTCTCTCATGTTTCGCATCATTGATTTCCTCAACAATAATTCCTGCTGCCTAACTTCATCGAACAAAATTTGTCAAGAGCATAAATTACACAGACTTACACAAATAAATTACCTGTATAATAAATTGTACACAATTTACAAATCCCCAACCAATACATGTTTTTTTTTAAATCAACCGGCTCCACACGAGTAGGTATTTATCACAATAACTTATCCGACAAGTCATGCGTGAAATTCCAAAATTAATCATGTATTAAAATACCTTTTAATAAGATCCCTAAATACGTTTAGGGCCCCAGCCGAGCCACAATGGCCCGATAAAAAGCTGGCCCTTTCAAAGAGTTTTTTACTCGGCCAAAGAAATTAATAACGGTATTAGTAAAATTTTCATCAGATCTTCAAAGGGCTTCAGACGAACGTATTATATGTTTTATTAGAGACGTCTCATCTGACGCGATCTTGGAACATCGTATTAAGAAATATTGTATGGAGATATTGGTGGATTATTTATTGCATCATTCCTTTAATCTACCTGTTATGTTTTCTATGACGGTTGAAGTGTGTAATCGAATTGTTATAACAGCAAATATAATTTGTTTGGGATAAAATGCATGACGTTGCTTTATTTGTATTTTTAATACCTAGGCCCTGCGGGCGGCTCTTGGTTAGGCTTCGTCCAGTTGGTAACCATTTTATAAATCCAATAGGAACAGGTTCCAAAAACAGCCGGTTACTCGGATCCACAGTAACCAGGACAGCTAGTCACCGGGACAAAGTAATCGCGACAGGCAATGAAGTCATGTGTAAAATATAGTCGCGTGATACATGATAGTATTACCGTCAATCTTTCCATATCTGGAGAGATACTCAATTTCTACAAATCATGGGGGCACGTTCTCGTGCGACCTGCTAATGTAAGTGGCGCCATTTTTGAATTCGAAAACGAATTACAAAAGTAGCTTTTTTAGCGTATTAATAATATAGATGGCAGCACTTCCGTTTGTATCTACTTGTTAATCGAGCGTGTACGACAGACGTAAGGCTATTATTATTTTTTTTTTTTTTGTAGATCTATATAAAAAGGTTTACATTTTTTTTGGCTTTGACTGTCTCGCTAGGAAATCCTGTGTCGAGACAGACTAGTTTACAAATATTTTATAAATATTAAATAAAGTACATTTTTGAATTAATTAAAAATATTTGACCAAAAAATCAGGTTGGTAGGTATTAATACTGTTTGATGATTGATGATGACTCGAGTTAAAAAATCTGTCTATTAGTTTCTGGTTTCTGAAGCAGCAAAACCGCTAGAATGGTTAGCTCCGGTTTCGTGAAATTTGCACATTTGTTCTTCCACTGTTCGTCACTGATCCCTCCGACACCGGTGCTTAGCCGAGATACACGTCAAACGCGCGCCCAACATATACTTCACATGAGAACGGGTTGTTTCTACCACTCGTTCTTGAGTTCAACAGGAATGGGAAGATTTGCCGGATGGGAGTCCTCAAAAACCATGTTTACTCCTTCTTCTCATCAAAAATATCCTCCACACAGCATCCTCAAAGATGACTAAGGCCCTAAGGGATTTTTTCCCTAACTAACTAACAAACCATCACGCCGTTTCCCCGCAGGGGTAGGCAGAGAGGACGGACCGCCAAACAACTCGATCTTGGCACACACTCCTTTCCTCGTTCATGTTCATACATCGTCTCATACTTGCTCTTCTATTATTCCGACTCTTCACATGGCCCGAATCAAGTATCTGATTCACTTGGTCATGTCATGTCTTCCTCGGGTATCCCCGACTTCTTCTACCATTCACATTTGCGTCATATATTCTCCTTACACTCCTTTTCTCGTTCATTCGCTCCACATGCCCAAACCATCTGAGCGTCCCTTTCTTAATCTTTCTCATTACGCTTACATCAGCCTTGCATTCTTCGCGGATCTCCATATTTCTCACACGATCGTATATGGTGTTTCCACACATACGCCTCAGGGATCTCATTTCTACAGCATTCAGTCTACTTTCATCCTTCCTCTGCCAGTTCCATGCCTCACTACCATACATCAGGGTAGGTACCAGCACTCCATTATGGATGTCTAAATTCGCTCCTTTGGACAGTTTTTTTGTTGGCCCTAACTTGTTATAAAAATACTCCCCCTCCTTTCCTGTTAACTGTCCTATACAATGTAAGAGAGAATACAACGGAGTTCTCAGTGGCAGAACCACAGAAAAGACATTTCTCAAGGTCCCAACCTCAAGGAATTCCCTTCGGTTAGCGTTTAATTGATAACATCAAAATCACGTACCATTTTTGGAATATTAAAGTAGATAATTACGATTAGATACTTTAACCATAAAGATAAGACTTGCAGTTACGGTTAATCGGAATCGTTGCATAACTAATTATATCTTAAAGTGGAATGCATTTATAAAGAAGAATGCTTGATTTGTATTTTTATTGGCACTTCAGGATATTTTATCAGAAGTACTTGTCTGCCAGATAAGAGATAGAAAACTATGTAGGTAGTCAAGATAATTTTTAACTTTATTAAAAGCAGCTAACTTACTTGCACCAACTTTTCTCATTGCAGGAAACTCGAATCAGAAAATTAACTGAAGCAGCACTTACCTAAAAAAAGAGAAAATAATATTAGATTGGGGGGAATAAACAAATTAATGGTGTTAGAAAATTTTACAGATTAATTCCGCTATCCCAGAATTTATCAAAGGAATATTAGCGAGAGTGTCTAATTTATTTGAAAAAAGAAAACTGAAAACTTTCATTAAAATATCATTTATAAATATTATTTATCATACTGAAAGAAGAAAACCGTCCACAGATTTGTTTCTTTGTAAATCAGGCTGGACTATGGCATCCTCGATTTGGGATGTTTTAAGAAGTAAGAGAATGGAGAGAGGAGACGTAGAAAACATCAGTTTGATAATGCCTTCAGAAGGCAAAACAGCTGTCACGCGTAATGATAATTATATAGCAGAGCTTGTTTATAAATAAACTGTTTTTACAAGTTGAATAATAATATTATTTAATAGGTATATAAAAGAAAACACAAAAATTATGTTCTACAAATTAAACTTGATAACAATAAATAATCAGTAGTTACAAGTCTTAGATGTAAGTCGCTATTTATAATAATTCCCAGTACTTAAGATGAAGCCATACTAAAAAATGCAAAATCATACAAAATCGTGTGTTTTAGTTTTGTAAATTTGACCGCTTAGAAGTATTATAGATGCTTCAATTAAATACTGCGTGTAGAACATACTTTGGCCCTTAAAAATATCGGTCATTTTTTTAATAAGTCTTTTAATAAGCTTAGAAAAAAATAAAGTATTAGGTCTATAAAAAACATTTTTAACTGAAAACTCTCCTACTTATAAACACTTTTTCGGATATGGTTTTATTGCAAAATGTGGCAAATTCAGTTTCTTATATAATTATCGCGAAAAAAAATGATATTTACGCCCGAACCTCACAAAATAAAATATAATATGCATTTTCGCGTTGGTATTTTTGACATCACGACGACAATACGGCAGTCGACGAATTTGCTATATCAAAGTGAACCTTATACCGTCCACCGAAGAACGACTGGCAGCCGTCCCCCTGTCTTCCGTCATTACTCCTCCGAACGGAGCGGAGAGCGGTCGTGTTATGCTCCACGCCGCTTATTTTCGTGAAATCAATTTAAAAATTCCGTTTTATTGCTATAAACAATGCATAAAAAAGGAATTAATGTTTTTTACAGGCCTTTACGAAATCAACATGTAAAAAAAAAATCTCAAATATCTTTTCCAACCTTTCCAAAAGCTTTTTCTCAAGTATTTTTAAACTCCTCCCATAAAAGGGCGTGAATTCCGATTTCGATTTTTTCCTGTACTAGTGGATCGCCTTAATGCCTAGTTAAAAGTGTTAGTCGTAACTCACTAGTTATAATAATTCTCAGTAGGTACCTACGTAGTTCCTAGTTACATATAAGTCTTAGATGTAAGTCACTAGTTTAATATTTTATTAATAAGTCATAAGTATTAAATTTTGGCTGTAAGTTAATAATAATAATAATAATTGGATAATTTATAGAGCGCCGTTTTTGTGAAAAATCACCTCAAGGGCGCTGAAGTTATTAGATATAAGTGATAAGTTATGGGTTAAATAGTTTCAAAGCGCCCTTGATGTGATTTTCCCACAAAAACAGTGATACCTACACAAATAATCCAATAATAATTTTTATTAACTTTTCCATACTGATTAGTAGTCTCTCAACCATAATGTCTTCCACTCCAATACTACTAATTTAAAACCTATTGAAACAAATACGCCATTATGTTGGGTTATACACCTTAACAACACTGTCCAAAGTCAAGCATGTTCTAAAGCAGTGTGCATCAGGAACATGATCCACTATTCTCTCCCTCAAGAGTTTTTCGAAATGCATTTTCGTCTTAGTGAAGACAAAGCACCTTGTCAAACGCAAGACAAACTTTCTTCCCCAAAATCCCTTTTCTGTTGACAAAATCACACATTCATCTAAGTACCAACATTCAACAAATCGATAAGGTAAACTTAACCATCAGCTATCTACTTACTAAAAAGCCACCTCTCGATTTATCCAAACCTTAAAGCTTAACTAATCGCCACACAGGTGGCAGTCAATTACTTAAACTGGGTCAACAGACACAGATAAAGGATAACCAGTCGTGCATAGAACACAAAACAACTTCCATGGATTCCGAAAATAAATAGACGATTAATTTGATAATTGATTTCTACGATTCCGACATTGTTTACATTTTTTATTCGTCAACATCATCATCGTAAAATGGCTCCACAAATCAAGAATTCCAAGATCATTTCTTTGAAAGGGAGATAAAATCTCTGGCGTCGGATTGAAGATTCTTTGATTTCTCTGTGGCTAGATTTTAAGTAGCTATTAAAGATAGGTGAATGGGGAACTGCTTTCTTGGAAGCGTTATTGGTAATAAATCTAGGTTTATTTAAGCTCAGTTAACTTATTTAATTGATCGAGTAATAGCGGCTATAATGAAACCATGCTTATTAGAGATTTCAGAATGGAAGATTTTCTCAGTATCGTATTTGTCAAACACTAGTATGCAAAATATAAGCAATGCTAAAAATTGAAAATATTGCGCAAGAGTCGATATCACCTGATCCAGCAGAACTTTTTTTTTTCTTAATGTGAATATCTCACAAGAGTCTCAGCTGCCCCCGTCTGGAGCCAATAAGACTATGGCATCCCCGATTGGGGTACGTTGTGAGACTGAATGTAGTGGCCGGCGTAGCGCAGCGGTAAGACGCTTGATTCGCACACCGAAGATCGCGGGATCGAATCCCGGCGTGGCAAATAAATTTTATTTGATTAATTTGTGTTATTTCACAATTTATCCATTTAAAATAATATATAGTATATTTGCGGCACGTTCCAGTGTGGAAGATACTCTCTGTATCGCCCTGGTGTAAGACCACCATTCAGAATTGAAACGTTGCTTAAAATGGCAGTAGCCGTGTTTGGTGACCAGATCTGAATAGCCAGGTACTTCCTCACTTCCTCACTTCCTCTTCCCTATCTCCTTCCCCTCCCCACTACCCTCAGCCTCACAACATACGTCTCACAGGCTTCAGACGGGAGCAGTTGAGACTCTTGTGCGGTATTCATGTAAAAAAAAAGTGGGGAGGGGAAGGAGATGGGTAAGAGAAAGTTGGGAAAGTACCTGGCTATTCAGATCCCATCACCAAACACGGCTAAAGCCATTTCAAGCAACGTTTCAATTCTTAATGGTGGTCTTACACAAGGGCAATACTGAGAGTATCTTCCACTCTGGAACGTGCCGCAAATGTACTATATATTATTTTTAATTAATTAATTGTAAAATAACAGAAAATTAATCAAATAAAATGTATTTGTCCTCGCCGGGATTCAATCCCGCGACCTCCGGATTGCGAGTCAAGAACCTTACCCCCAGACCAGACCGGTCGTCTTTGGACTTCAACTAACTGGGCATCATCAATTTGGGTATTTGTGAGGCTTGTGGGAAATGACAATTGGAAGAAGAGTTCTAGCTTTTCAAATCTGGTCACCAAACCGACTGACGTCATTTCAACCAAAGTTTCGATTCTGACTGGTAGTCTTTGATCAAGGCGATAATGGGAGTATCTGCTACTTTAGGAAATGATTTGACTTATGTATGAATAGCCAGGTAGGAACTTCCGAACTTTCAAAGCTCTTCTTCTTATCCTTCCTTTTATTCATTTTACACCACATTTGTTTTCAGTCCCAATCGATTTCATAAAATAAAATGAAACAACAAATCGTATAATAAATCAATTAATCCTTTGCTAAAACATGTTAGTAGGTAGGTACCTGCCAAAAGCTCATTGTTTTAATTACAAACTTCACGGAATGTCTTCCCAGCAGTTAGACATCTTAATATAAACCAATGAGTTATTTTTATCTACTTAAATAATCTAGATAGGTAGCTACGAATTTGAGCAGGAATTAATCTAGGTAGGAAAAACTCGTTGTTATTTGTGCCAATTAGCCGAGAATTTTATTCGAAAGAAATAATACTTCAAGATCTAAGATTAACCAATTTGCCAGTAGACATGATAATTTGTCGTGAAATTCTAATGGCTAATTAACGTGTAGCTTTTAAAACAATAATAATGTCTTCATTTTAATTAATTTTCAAAATTCCCCGAATTGACAGTGACAGACGTTCTGTGTCGAATTTGGTTCTTGTAATGATTAGTTCTATATTATGCCGAGAGAGGAACATTTGTATTTGTCGTCTGTTCTTATTTTGAAAAGAGAAAATTCGAGCAACAGCTGCGACCTCTGCTCGAATTGTTCAAAAGACATAAATTGTGGTTTCAACGGAAAACCAGAGGCGGTTTTGAAGATCTGACCGACCGCGACCCGCTGGCGGCGCTAGACTAAACACCAAACCACGACTAAATCCTACTTACAAATAAAAGTGTATCTATTTATATTTCCGCGTAACAGCTGTTTTGACTGCCATTGACCAAATACCTTGCAATACAGCCATCACGCGAAGAAATACATATTACCAATAGACGACTTTAAAGTTCATCATTTTATGCCGTGAAAGCTCTTCAACGCTGAGTTTTAATGTCACGAATTTTACACAGCTTTTTCTGTACTGAATAACTATTTTCGGTTAGCAGTATTATTTATTATTTCCATCATTAGCTTACAATTTTGTAAAATTCTTTGAGTGTTAAAAAACAAGACAAGCACCCTAGAAGTTTTTTCTCGATTTTTTTCAATAAATAGTAAACTAATATTTATTTTTGGGGTGTTATGCCATGTAGCGCTACTTCCTTCTTTAGCCAACGTTTCGGACAGCATTGTAGTGTCCATAATCAGGGCAGATGAGTATTCGAAGATTGTGACGAAGTGTGCTAATGTATGTAGATTATTATGGTGCCCTGATGATGTACACTTGAATGCTGGCGAAACGTTGGCTAAAAAAGGATGTCGCGCAACACGGCACGACACCCCGAAAAATCAGAGTGTGAAATTCGCACGCGGTAGATTTGAAAACTTCAGAAAGCTAAAGTAGACAAGAGTGGGAAGGCTACGAAGCACCGCACAAAGAGGAGATCGATTATACTATCTCATTCTCTGGCAGGCTAAATCCTATTGATGTATGTGTTTGTCTGTTTTTAGTGTCGCTATTTTTTGTTTCATCGAGTTCCAAATTACAACGGTGCTAAAGAAGTTTTCATTTCAAAAATGATTGTTAATATTTTTGGCGTGCAAATCTCAAATCATACCTACCCAATGAAATATTATTAAGATAAAAAAATTGTTCTGAATCTACTAAGACCATGATAAATTTCTTTCTGTATTCGATTTGAAAATCGCGGGCGAAGCCGGGTTATAAAATTATTACCTCCCTACCTTGTTCTATAAAATAGGTAAAAAAACATAATAAATAAAGATGCTAACTTGGTGAATGAGTGGGAATTTAATAGTATCAAAAATTATTTTTTTTTGATGATACGAATTTATTATCACCTAATTAGATGTAAAACAACTTAAATAATGTCGAATGTATTTATATTTTATAATTTTTTATACAGATTCTAAGAAAAAATGCTTCCGAAATGTGATAAATAATAAATAACGTCAAAAGCTTGAATTGAAGCCAAGATTTTTTTAAAGTAATTCCTTGAAAAATTCTTAAGTTGAAATGCGTAAAATACCTTGTGAATTGGTAGGTATCAACATAATTTATTACAAAAAAATTCTAAAGAAAAGCTTTTAATTGTTTTGTTATATTTGCTTAGAGTCATTGAACTATGTATGTCATCACATGGAATGAGTGATTTTTGTAAGGCTGAAGGAATCGAAGAGTGATAGGAGAAAAGTAAGAGGGTTAGGTTGGTACCTTGTGAAAACTAAACAATGTAAGATGCATTTTAAGAGTAATTTTCTCCCACTAAGGCTATACTTTTTTCTTCTTTTTTTAAATGCGAATACCCCACAAGAGGTTCAATTGCTCCTTTCTGGAGCCAGTGAGACTATGGCACCCCCAATTGAGATATTTTGAGAGGTCTAAGATAGTGGGGAGGGGAAGGAGGTCTCGTTATTACCCGAGGAAGGTGGGAAAGTACCAGGCTATTCAGATCTGATCACCAAATACGGCTAAAGCCATTTCAAGAAATGTTTCACCTGAATGATGGTCTTTATTGATTTATTTCAAGATGTTAACTTATAAATAGTACAACAAACAATATTAATATAATTAAAATATTCATACATATACATATTAAAATATAATTAAAATATTCATAAATTTTAATGAGATTAAAAGAATTTGGCATTCTCAAAATATAAAAATATTACCATTTGTTATTTCGGCTACTGGCATTATATCTAGCTCTCTCATTCAAAATTTAGGCGTATTAGATTTGTCAAAGAATGTATATATAAAAATGCAAAATTCAGTCATTTTAAATACATGTAGGATTACGAAAGGTTTTTTAAATATTTATATTGAGGGAACAGTAGGATTTATCGGTCCAGTTAGGATTTCATCAGAGCCGAACCCTCTGATTTGAAAATATCTGGAGTCGGTGAATTATTTTCCCATTATGTTTCTGGTGGATTGACGTATTGTTCTTGTATTGTTTTGTATTTATTATACTTATATAGTGCACTTGCATTGTGTGGATTTACTAGATAATCATTTTTGGAAAAGTGTGTGGAAGGGTTTAGTCTTTCATTTGGGAAAGATTTAACCCGGACATAAAATCTGGAGCACCGTTTAAATATTATATAAAGCATAATATAAAATATAAAGTATAAAGTTTTACGTAAAAATAAAAATTTAAAAACAAGAAATAAAATAATAAAAAGTAAAATATAGATATAATATAAGACATCTTTAGGTAGAAAGTTTAAAATATGAAAGATAAAAAGTTATAAAAAAATCTTACACCAGTGCAATACTGAGAGTATCCTGTACTCTGGAACGTGCCACAAATATACTATTTAAATTAATTAAATGTTAAAGAACGCAAATTAATGAAATAAAATTTATTTGTGCACGTCGGTATTTGAACGCGACCATCAGTTGTGTATCATAACAACCAGAACCTTAACTCTCTACCACGGAGGCCGTCAAAGTGTACTGGGGGTATTTTCTACTTTGATGAACAAAAAAAGTCTATAATTTGAGCTTAAGTAAAAAATAATCAATAAGTGATAATATATGTACAACAATATGAAACAATCACATATGTAGTATGTAGGTATCTATTAAAATAATTATTCACAAGAATGACTGACCAAAAAAACATTTCGATAGATCCATTCATTATACCATAACATTATTATAGAAGTACTGGCGATATTTTATCTCCCCAATCGCTCAATTAAAGGCTGCGTATATAGTTATCTGTACGGTGTTATTATCTCCTGTTACCTGTATTTTATATAATCGTACGAGTACCAATGTTGAGGTTATTAATGCATTATAGACACCAGACTAGGCTGTGCACCTGTTTGTATTATGCATTTGTACATGAAATTACATATATTTTGTACCTGTACAGGTTTATGTGGGTTATGTTTTAGAAAAAAATATAACGTATACATATTGTGTATAAGTATTTAATGTACAGGTGCCTATCAATTTAATGATTTCGGCAAGTATGTTACTAGTTTTGTAGAATTATTTTTCTATATATATGATTCTCCGCCAAAGTTTAAACACTTTTCCTCTTATCGAAAAATACTTTAAAAATGACGTTACGACAAGGGATAAGGTTCTCGACTAGTAAACCGAAGGTCGCGGGTTCAAATCAAATTTTATTTGTTTTTTTTGTTGTTGTTTGAATACTTCACAAGAGTCCCAGCTGCTCCCGTTTGGAGCCAGTGAGACTACGGCATCCCCAATTGGGTATGTTGTAAGGCTTTATTTGTTTTACTTCACAATTCATGAATTAAAAATAGTAAATAGTTTTTCTGCGGCACCTTCCTGAGTGGGAGGTATTATCAGTATCGCTCTGGTGTAACACTACAATTCAGAACTGAAACGTTGCTTGAAAAGACTTTAGTCGTGTTCGGTGACCAAATCTGAGTAGGTAGGTACTTCCCAATCGTTCCTCTCCCCATCTTCTTCCCCCCCCTACTACCATCAGCCTCATAACATTCCTCTATTGGGGATGCCATAGTCTACTGGCTCCAGACGGGACAGAATTCACATGATTTAATTTTTATTTTAAAAGCCTAGGCATTTTGAACATAAAATAAACTTTGCAAGTTTTCAGACGCCAAAGCTCATCTTTCTAGAGGATTTTCTGTTTTTTAACTCATATTTGCAGTTATCTCATTGATTTATTTACCTGAATAAAATGTAGGTGTGTTTTGAATTAGTGTATTTTATTCACATCGGTAAAGATATGAAATAAATGTAATGTTTTTTGGAACAATTTAAAGACTAATACCACAAAATGAAATATTTAATCACTAAAAACCAATCCTAGATGTGACTGAAACTTTTTCTGAGTTTTTTGTTTCAAATTTTATTTGAGAGTCGCTAATATTGTCTTCAATAATCAAATAAATATAATGGGTTTTAAATTGGTTAACTTTATTAACTAACTATCTAACCATCACGCCGTTTCCCCGCAGGGGTAGGCAGAAAGTACGTAAATAATGTAGACCTAAAACTGAGAGTACTCCTCATCAAGACCTATGTATGGAGTATTTTGATGTACGTCTGCGAAACATGATGCCTATCCGAAAGAGATCCGAAGGAGACTAGAAGCTTTTGAGATGTGGTCCTATAGAAGACTATTAGGAATTTCCTGGAGAGACCATATCACAAATGAGGAGGTTCTCCAACGAATCGAAGGAGGAAGGCACCTGTTCAGGACCTTGTCCGAAAAGCGTGCAAGATGGATCGGCCATGTTATACGACAAGAAGGCCTCTTGCATGCCATAATGGAGGGTATGACCGAGGGGACAAACTCCAGGGGACGCCCACGCCGAGAGTAACAGGAGGACCTGCTGGTGGAGTTGCGCTGCTCATCATATGCAGAATTCACAAGAGCCGCACAAGACAGGGAAGAATGGAAGAGAAGATTAGAGAAAATTGCTGCAAACTAATCCCAGGATTGAAACCAGAGAGAGAGAGAGGTATGAACTGTGAAGGTGTGTTATGATTTTCACCAGTTGTATACAAGAGAAACGCGTGATCGTACGAATGCTGTTTTTTGGTAAAAAGCTTAAGTGCGAAAAAAAATTTATTATCGGTATTCAATTGAGTATTAAATTTCAATTTCATTTATTTGCAAATGATAATGACATCAGAAAATGCACTTTAAAAAATAAAAATATACATATGTTAAAATAAGCCGTAGGTACTGATACGTACGAGCAACGGATCGTCTGTTCCGCTTTGTCAGAGAAAAGGCTCCATAAGCCGACAATATATGAAATAAGACAGGTGTGTCATCATTATAAGACCTTTGAGGTATCAAATGATGCAAGGGGAATTGAGTATTAAAAGGTCTTAGCCTGTGTTTAATTACACGCATGCCCTGGCTAATAAATTAAAAGTAAAAAACATAATGGGCTCTCGATACAAACATTATTATTAAAAATAACGAATGTGTTTATTATAATTATCCAATGAGATTCCTAAGCGTATTTATGTTTCAATAGATTATGTTATTTATTAAGTTAAATAGTTCTTCGTACCTACAGCTGTTAAGCTGATTTGGAATTTGTATACAATATCAATAATATTATTTGATTATTAAAGTATTCGTTACCAGTCAAGTGAGTGGGGCCTAGACGTCCAAAGGGTCTAGCAACACGACATAATATTTTTCTTTCATTAACTCCATACAGGAGGCCCTGAGGAAAATGTGTGGAGGGTCTTTTTGAGGAGAGGGAGGAATGGACATTGGTCTAGAAGAGACCCATGTTGTAGGAAGGAGGAAACACAGAGGCTGGCAAATCGTTTCACAGCCTAGCTGTTGAACACAAGAAGAAGCGACCGGTTCTCGTGTGACAAATTTCAACCGTGTTCATAATGTTGGGCACGCGTTTGGCGTGTTTCCCGACTATGCACCGGTGCCGAAGGGATCAATGACGCTAGTTCCTCGGAGCATCTTTCATTGTAATACCGTAGAGCAAGGATAGCATTCCCACCCGACGCCTGTGCTCTAAAGATTGCAATCCGTCTGTTAAGATGGGAGAATCTATCAAATGGACCGCCCGTTTTTGCACAGTATAATACATTCGCCAGCGGTGCTCCTTTCGTTATTTGGAAAGGAGAATGACAAATTACTATTTGTAAGTACCTAGTTGTCTTTTTTAATCATTTAATTATTGGCGAATCAAAAACGAAATTAAAGTTTTTTTTTTTACATTAGCCCCACACAGGAAGTAGTGACCTACTATTCGACCAGCCATCAGTCCGAATAACAGAGTTCCCCTAGTGTTCAAGGCAACTTCAGCATCTAGTTTAGATTTTTTGCCTTGTTAATGGCCACCTTCCAGGTTTACATTGTCTGCATTATCAGGGTATCAAGTTGATCAATCCATCGCAAACGGCATTATAATGCTAATGATTGAGCTGCTATCGGCCATCTTGTAAACAAGCCGAACAACAAAAAATGGCGGGTTCCGTGAACTAGGAATAGCGAAATTATAGACCCGAAATCGAGAAGTCAGATAGTTAATTATTGTAAACGGGCGTCTGATGGACGTGGAGCTATAATACAGAGGTCGGCAACTGAAAACTCAATAATTAGTAAATGTTTAAATTTTAGAAAGTTATTTTCTGTGACAGAAGCATTAAATTAAAAATGCGTATTACTGTAGAAACACAACCACCGCGTTGTGTCCAAATGTAATCGCCGCGCCGGCGCCGTTTCTCCGCAAGTTCTGGGAAGGATTTTTTTATTGATTCGTGTACAGACCATGTATGTATATATTTTTTAAGTAATTACCGCACTAGAGTACCAACTGCTCCCAACCATTTGGAGCCAGTGAGTTTTACACCGAAGATATTAGGGAAGGGAAGGAGGTGGGAAGAGGACGGTGGGGAAGTTCCTGGCTATTCAGATCGGGTCACCAAACATGGTTAAAGCCATTTCAAGCAACGTTTCAATTCTTAATGGTGATCTTACACAAGGGCGGTACTGAGAGCTGAGAATATCTTCCACTCTAATGTATGGTAAGTTTGTACAGCGCACTTAAGGTGATTTTTCACAAAAACGGCGCTATATAAATCGTCCAAATATTATTATTATTATTATTATTAAAACATGCCACAAATATACCTTCAATTTATTGTAAATGATTAAATTGTGAAATAACACAAAATACTATAAATAACTAAAATTTACGCTGGGATTTGAACCCGCAACCTTCAGATTGCTAGTCCAGATCCTTATCCCTCGACCACTGAGGCCATTTTAAAACATTTGTTGTTTGTTTGTCAAAACACGCTGTTCTGACGTCACAGATAACCGCCTGGAGCGTATTCGGGAATGAGATTGACAACGTGACGTCAGCGATGCAAATTCATAAAGGTTCCTACATTGCCATATTTATTTTACGGGATGTCATTGATGGGAAGTATGTAGAGACATCAACACTCCAATTAAAAATGTTCGCAGCATCCGTAAATCAAGGATTAGTTGTTACCAAGTGAAAATGCTACTAGTGAAACAACATCCTACTAATATTATAATCCTACTAATATTATAAAGGCGAAAGTTTGTATGGATGTTTCTTACTCTTTCACGCAATAAATACTGAATGGAATTTAAAAATTCTTTCACTAATAGAAAGCTACATTATTTGCGAGTAATATAGGCTATATATATTGGTTAGCTCTGGTGTTATGAATAAGCTGTGGCGTTATGAAATTATTTATCATATGTTTTCTGTCCCTAACAAAATCGAGTTATTGCAAACGTCAGATGAAAAGCAAAAAGTTGTTGCCTGGGGTGGAGGGGAAGGAGGGTGGTGGGGTTTGGGGGAGGAAGAAAGGGGAGGAAAGAAAGGGCGGATGGTGGAGGAGGGTGGGGGGAGGGGGAGGAGGGTGGAGGTAGAGGGTCGAGGGAAGAAAGGGCGGGGGTGGGGGGTAGGGGTATGGGAAGGGGAGGGGGATGGGGGTAGGGGGGGTATGGGGAGAGTGGAGTGACGAGAGGGAAGGTGGAGGAGGCGGAGTGCTAATACCATGCGAGCGAAGCCGGGGGCAAAAGCTAGTAAATAATAATAAGCAAAATAAAATATGAAACATTTGTAAGTATACAGTACAGAGAAAAAGAAGAATGAAAAAGAAGATAAAAAAATAAAGCGTAATAAAGCAAAAAAATTACTTTTAGTTAATAAAATTAGCACTTTATTTTGAAAATATCAGAGGCTGTTTATAATTTACACATTCGAGACATTGGATCGAAATAATCAATATTCTTATTAATTAACTCAAGACGAAATGTTTAATGACTCCTTAAATAACGTCCATTAGGAACTTTAACATGACAAGTGCTTAGAAGATAAGTGCTTTCAAGCTTTTTGTGATTTATTTTGTACTAGCTAATATACAATATCATATTAAAAGAAATACTTTGTTTCTCCCTGAATCATCTTTCCCGTGCGTCCCCTTTCCCCTCCCTTATCCCCTTCTTAGCTAGCTTTATAAATTATAGCCTATATGTTATTCTGATGTATGAGCTATATTATTGTAAAGTTTCATTAAAATCCATTCAGCAGTTTTTGCGTGAAAGAGTAACAAACACACATATAAACTTTCGCGTTTATAATATTAGTAAGATAATAGATAAACGTATTAAGTCAGTAGATTGTCTTCTTTTTTCTAATGCAAGAAAATTAAAGCATTGTAGCCGTTGTTTGTAAGATTGGAGCACAACCTAGATTGCCGCCAGCCGTTTGTCCACCACTGTATAATAAACACAAGACAGAGCAGGTGTAATGTCTTCATTAAAGCAGCAAGGAAATTTTAAATGTCTTTATTATTACCTTACTAAGATGGCGGGATAAATTCTAAAATCTACCTCGTTAATAACAAAATTACCGGCAATTAGTCTTTTAGTGATATATACACGGCCGGAAACGCGCCGGTTTCGGGTGATCAGCGAGCAATGAATTAATGAAAAACGATTTTCAAATATTTCACAATCATTTTTAATTTGAAAGAATTCGTAGTCCGAATTTGAATGGAAGGAATGCGTGAGTTTTGCCGGAAATAAGTTGACAACCAATCTGTTATCGTTAGAGTAATTGCTCCAACCAATCATTTTCATTATTAAAACTGTTTATCGAACCGTTACAGTTTTAAATGCCAAGTAGCCAACTACTCCTAGTCCTACTGCTAACCTACCACCCGGCTTCGAGCAAGTATAAACTTTTTGGAGTGAAAATTTCTTTAACAATAATAATAATAATATTTGGACGACTTGTATAGAATGTATAGTACCGTTTTTGTGAAAAATCACCTCAAGGGCGCTGTACAAATTTATAATACGTTTATACAATCTTATTTCTAACTATAAACTAGACAAACCACTACAACAACTTATGGCAAAAAATTGCATCCACCGGTTCATCGATCACCGATACGAAACTATATGTGCAATGATTTGACCAATGAAAGCGATGCTGCTGTAAAAATGTACTGTACAGGCAGAAAATATATACAGGACCATACTTACCTGGAAGGTCACTAGAAATTAACACTGTTAATCTCTAGTTACCTTCCACTCTAGAAACTGAGAAGAAAAGAAAGTGACTTCCAGAAAAAAATCATCCATCACATTGATAAAAAAAAAGTGCTTTGTAGTCTTCCCACTCTTGTCTACTTTAGTTTTCTGAAGATTTCACTTCTACCGCGTGTGAATTGCTCACTATGATTTTTTCCCTTATATTCTTTTTGAACAAAAATATCGATCACATATAGCTTTGGATTAAAATTACAACAAGATGATAACTATTTTCTATTGATTCATACAAAATCATACATACTCTTCTATTATTCTGACTTTTGATATACCCGACATAAGTATCTGGTTTATTTGATCGTGGCAAGTCTTTCTCGGGCGTCCCCGATTTCTTCTACCATTTACATTCGTACGTTGATTTATAAATTTAAAGTATGCAAATAACACCACACCCGAATTACTGTTTAAAAGATTATTGATGCTTCAGAAAACAGATGATCTCTAAATTATACTTAAGTTTTGCAATTTTTATAAAATAGTTAAGGGAATACTTAAAATAATTCATAATCAGCCCTTTCTTCGATGATGCTAATTAAATAATTTTAGGAAAAAAACACTTATTGCTACTTATGATTTAAAATATTAAGATGAATTATTTGTTTGCTCCCGTACAAACGGGATATATACATAGTTTTGTAAGTACATAAAATATTTATTTATAATATACTAGCAGACCCGGCCACACGTTGCCGTAGCTAAAGAAACACAACGCCATTACCCAACCTTTATAAAATCCACACCACCCGCTTGCCAGCTGCCCGCTGAATATTTGCCTGAATTGAATATTTGACACATAAACCTTCCTCTTGAATGAACCTATGTATTGGTGAAAACCGCATGAAAATCCGTTGCGTAGTTTAACAGATCTAAGCGCACAAACATTTTGAGCGACTTCATTTTATACCATGTAATGATAATGATATTGCATGTGCAATTCGTTATCGGCATAACTGTGAGAAGTGATGTTTAATAATTTAATTTAATTAGCTCATCTGGTACCAATTGCATGGTAGGTACAAGTTAAAAAAAAATATTACAAACGAGGAGAGGTGTTACAATCATATAAAAATATTTATTATATTAAAAATTAACGTAAATTATATTGCTGCATTTAGATATATTCAAGCAGACATATCCTACATATTTTTTGTATCTAAAATATCTAATTCACACGCGCGTATGTCTCCCAGTTGTTGTTATTTGCCGACAGATTCATGGCGTTGGTGGTAATTTTCGCTTCGCCAACGACAGTATTTAATTTGATGACAGCTTAATTGGGGAATAAGTATAAATAAGCAGATCGTTTGCGTAGGAACACATTCATAAATTAGGGGAAATTACTTTTTGACAACTTGTCCATGTATAATACAGCCAAATGACAAACTCACAGAAAAGAAAAATTGTTATAATAATAATAGAAAGTGGGAGTGGTTTGTATTGGACTTGCCGACAAACAGAACCCCAAGATTTGTGGGTGTGGATCAAGCAAATGTGAACATCTGTCGCCATATAACTGGCGGTAAATATTCCGCTTTCCACCTGCTGAACAAAAAAAATAATATTTGGATCAAGTGGCGCTGTTTTTGATGAAAAATTATCCAAAGTTCTATAACTGTAAAAGGGCTAAATAGAGAAATTTGTGATCGCACAGTGGAAAGATCACGAACTGAACACGAAACATAGTTTTCAAAGTCGTGAAGTGCGGTATCTCACTCTCATATGTCTTCCATCAATCTTCACGTGAATCATAAAGGTTATCTTGTATTTATCACTCCCCATGATGTGGTCGAAGAAATCAATAAAGACGAAAAAGACAAAAAGGTACAAATCACATGTTGGCCATTCGACGAAGAATTTGTCGAGGGTGTTTTGACAATGCGCCTGTTTATGAATAGCTTTTCTTTATTGCTAAATATGCGTAGGTACTCGTACTTGTAAATCCGGATATTGAACTCACTTACCTGAGAACATAATATTGATATGAACGTCGTCTTTCAAATAGTACAAACTCCTAATTTGCAGGAATAGCGGAATGAGCTTGAGATAGCCTTCATCAACAATGATTTTGGATTTCGATGATATTGCTGACGATATTGATGGTTATTGATGTTTGCATTGATAACGATATTGAAGATGATATTAACGATGATAGTATTTTATTGATTGTATTATCGGTGATATATGCAATGATATGAACGGTGAAAGTTGACCGTTTTGTTGGCGATGATTTTTCCGATGATATTAATGATGATATGAAGCCAACTCCGCCAGCGATATGAACGTTGATATTGAAGATGACAATGACATTGATGTTGAAGATCACACTTCCAATGAAATTGCAAATGATATTGATGATGAAACTGCCAATATTATCGACGGTAGTTTTGACGATGATATCGACGATAATACTCTTGATGTTGGTTAGAATGACCACCTATTCATTCCTAGGCTCGATGAAACCAGCACACGGCGTGATGTCGAGGTGGAGCAGGTATGTGAAGATTGCCCCGAGTACGAGAGAATATGAGTATGTACGTTGAACGCCGGCAACAACGTTTGCTGATAGGTGTGTTTCGTACATCACGATACTGATATTATTAATGCGCGGTCGAGATTTATCTCGAGTCAAATTGGAGCCAACGCTGGAGGTATGGGAAACTGGTTCCACCGGCGGACATGTTACAACCTCTTCAGACCTGGCTAGTTTAATGAAGCGAATTTAAAGATATTTAACAATTACATTTCTCTGAATTCTTATTAATATTGATCTCAAAAACAGCCAATTAATGTAGGAATTTAAAAAAATACCCACAATTTCACAGAATGCAAAATAAGGTTTCCTTAGGTGTTCTCACTTTCCCACCTTTCTCTTACCTATCTTCTTCCCTCCACCGTACTCTTCAACCTCGCAATTGGGGAAGCCTCGGGACTCTTCAATATGGATTACCACAAGGATCTATTCTGAGACTTATCTAATTTTTCATTGCTGAAAACTTTAGAATTAAAATATTTAATTAAATGAAGACAATATTAGCGAAACTCAATCAAAATCTGGAGACAGAAAAATTAGAAAAAGATATTGGTTCCACTGAGACTCGAACCCAGGTCAATTAGGCAAGTGCTCTTTAGAATTAAACCTAAAAAATCTACTTATATCATTTAAAATGCTTTTATTATGGAATTAAAACAATAAAATTTTTAACAAGTTACACGCGTAAAAAATTACATTTATAGGATGTAAAAATAAATACATAAATTTAACGGATCTATTCTGAGAATGATGTAATTTTTTCATTGCTGAAAACATTAGAATTGCGGAATGAAGTAAAAAATTGCTTAAGTAGAAAAAAACCTACTTATGCCATTTAAAATGCTTTGATTTTGGAATCATAACAATGACAATTTTAACAAGTTACATGCGTAAAGAATTACATTTATAGGAGATAATAATATTGCGGTTATAAAACATTTATGAGGTAATAAAAAATATCACCGAAGATTGGCGTGTATCTTTCACGCGATGAAACCGCAACTTGATTATAATATTCTACATCTAAATAAAATAATAATATATTCTAGTATCTACAAGTATAATTCAATAACAGCAGGATTCAAGAGGTTAAATTAATCACGAATTGAAATGGCTCTATCAGTGTGGTACTGCGGTGCACCGGGCGCTAACACTGACGGGGCTCTCGGATGAATAAGTTATTATAAAATAATAATATAATCAACTACACAGGTGGCAATTCTTTTAAGCGGCTCTCGTAACCCGGGAAGGATTGCGCAAATTTGTAATTAAATGAAGCCCAGAAGATAAATTAGAATCTGTTTACGATTGGATTCTATTGCCAATATTGCGCTTCATAAGGTTTCTCGTAGAGAATCAAATAAGAGATAAAACAGGAACGAAGTAAACATTTTTTTCTGTATTTTTTCCACAAATTTCTTTATAAGCTTTCGAACAAAATTTCTTTGCTGGTTAATTAATTATATAAAAATCAAAATATGCTTGCTTTGGTGTATATATGTATTTATGTGAGTTATGAGTTGACTATGTATATGTATTGCTATATTGCATAGGAAATATTTGAAACTTTCAAAATATCTTCGTTACATCCTCGTTTAGGTTTCTGGATTATTACAACCACATGACAATAAATCTTAAAAGTTTTTTAATCATTACAAAAACTCTTACGAAACTGTCAAAAATGTCACAATTTGAGAATGACATTTTGTAAAAGAATGATTGTTCAATCGAAATTTAATTTTAAAAATGGGGGAAGGTGGAGGAGGAACGCGTGAGTAGAAAGGACATAGGAGGGGTAGGTAAGGTGGAAGGGGAACGGGACGAATGGGAAAAGACACGCCAAACGCCGACACAAAAAGACAATTTACTTATTAGTGGAAATGCAACTCATGGCGGGAAATCGCTAGTTTCATAATAAAAAATTAGAAAAGCAGGCAAAACTCCGTCCATGTGAAACCTGGCTTCATGAAATTTGAAAGCCTTTTATGTCTAGAATATATTATGGTAAAACGCAACAATACTGACAAGGAAACCAAAATACGGTACTATTTCCATCATGAATAGGGTTCATGATTTCTCGAGCTTTTCAATTTCTCGGGTCTCGAGAATTATCGAGGCTAATTTCTCGAGGCTTCTCGGGTTGCCGAGAAATTTACATTTACGTACGTTTTCCCATATTATTTGGTTCCAATAACGTCAACAAATTCAGTGGTTTTCCTCTCAGATAAAAGTATTAAATTGATTATATTGAAAAACATTAATCTTATGAATAAGCTAATCAACTTCTTTTTTTTTAAATACAGAAATAATATTACTCAGACTCATAATTATAATGAAAGCACAATTTTTGGCTGGTTATTTAGAACTTATGAACAAAAGTAGGTTCTATTAAACTAAACAAAAAATCAACATGAAAGAAAACGCTAATATCTTAACTTATAATTAAATTACAATCACAGCACCATTTTTGGCTGGTTATTTAGAAAAAAAAAAAACAACTTAAAACTTGTAAACAAAAATAGCTTCTATAAAACAAAAACAAAAATAACATGTAAGAAAACGTTAATATCTTAAATTCAGATAGAAAATAAATGTAAATTATAATTAAATTACAATCACAGCACCATTAATGGCATGTTAATTAGGATAAAAACAAATGAAAACTTGGCAAGATCAATGGAACATCTCACGCTGAGGAGCTGAACATACAGACAGACAGATACATAACAATTAGGTCAGCTTACTCTGTCTGATGAAATATAACCTTTAGAAAAACTAAAGCATTTATAGCTTTATCAGACAGCCGGTTTCTTATTTTATTAACTATATTTCCTGAAATTGAAAACACTCTTTCATTTTCAGTTGAAGTAGGCTTAACTGAAAGCAATGCTTTGTACATCGATTTTAAATTTGGTGACCTCTTCCCAGTTTGTTCCAAAAGTAAGAACTCTTTCTTTACTATAGATTTTGACAGTACCACTGCACTTGCCTCCTCATTTGTTGAAATACATGATTTCTCGAGTTCTCGATTTTTCTCGAGCTTGATTTTCCGGGAACAAAGCCCAACGATTTCCCGGGAATTCTCGAGCTGAGAATTCCCGGGAATGAACCCTAATCATGAACTATATGAAAGGTGCCGCTGTGTGTATGAGTGTGTGATTTACGTATGGGTAAACGATGTTGACGACAGAATGATTCTTAGCCCATCTTCCCTGTTTCTATTATCCAAATTCTGAACTGATGAAGCAATTTTAACAAGCCCAATACAAGACATTATAAACCGTAACATTTATGTATTTTTATTCATACGATTGGTGAGATATCATCATTAGTACGTGCTCGGCGGCCATTATCGGTCTGTAATGGGAATAGGAAACTGGCAACACTAATAATAATAACAACTGTATGATGAATAACAACACCGGAGAACGAGCTGCAGCTAACATGGCCGCGGACCGAAACCTGTGAAGCAAAACACATTTGATATTATATGAAATCACCCCGGGCGAGGCTCGTTGAGAACATGGGTACAGGTAACAATGCAGGGGTGGGATGCAATGATTCGCGAGCACAAAATAAAGATTATTCATCAACCATCAAACTATTCCTGCACAGAAATATGAGTAAAAAATGCAGAATGCCACACAAATTAGTTTTGGAATGGTCTTTGCATCACTCGTATTTAAAAATCGCCTAATTTTAAATTTCCTGACACCATTATTTTATTTGGGACGGTAAAAGACTCTAATAGCGAGGGTTTGCTCAAGGCTCACATTTTAATTAATTCCGACGAATTCGTAATCATTATATATTTTTGAAGTAAAACTTCTTTACGCACGCTCGACTTGGGGGGTAAGTTGGTGAATGCGTTACGAAAAGTGTAATGTTACGAAAAGTGTGATGCGAACGGTGATCTGGTGAATGCGTTACGAAAAGTGTTACGGAGAGTAAAACAGTACACGTAAAACGGTTTGAAAATTTTATTCAATGTTTTCGACGATTTTATGTTTCTAGACGATGAATTAGTAACTTTCTGGGTTGGCGGTTGGTTTGACACCTTGGCGCAGTGTTTAGCGCGTTTGCCCGGAAAGCGAGAGGTCCTGGGTTCTAGTCCCAGAGGTGCCAATATATTTTTCTGTTTATAGATTTTCGATTGAGTTTCGCTTTTATTGTCTTCATTAAATTAAATATTACAATTTGAGGTTTTACTCATAAAGTTAAAAAAAATGTTTTGTAAATCTGCAACTGTGCAAAAAATACGTTATTTTTTTCATAATATAACAAATTACTAATAAAATAGGTATTTGAGTTGAAGTTCGAACAAGTTTCGACACAATGGAAGTTAATCGTTTATGTTTACAGGTTCAAATCATAATCATTGCAAGCTAATGAAAAGCCATAGGTTTGCCACCCCCACAGCATCTACCCACACACTCAAAAGCGTGTAAAGACAGACTGTGGCAGCTCGGACGTCTTAATTATTGGTTCTTCTTTGATCTCTTTGTTTGGGATGCTGCGAAGGGGCCTACCTGTGGCATTATGCCGGCCGGTACCACCGCGGGATCGGCTTTTCCCCGGCTCTAATTTATGGGCCCGCCATGTATACAGAATACGGTGCTAGCTACAGGGTGCCTGGTAATTATAACGATCCTGCCTGGTCTATATCGAAACAACTTTACTTTAGTACCTACCTGTTGCGAGTCGCGAGTCGCGACGCAACAGAAAACGAGCTTTTTGTGCAGCGCAGCTTTCAGCGAGATTGCCAAGAATAATGTTGATGTGTTTTGTTGGTGTTTTGTTTAGCGAGCATAAAACAAGTAACTGACTTTCAGCTAATGAATTTTTATAGGTCTCTTGACAAAAGCGTTATTAGTAAGTCGTAAGAAATGAGATAATGCTTCATTCAGCTTTCGACGAGTATTTTGAATAATTTTGTTGGTTTTGATTTATTATGTGAGCAAATTGCATTTTTTTAATGTTAACCTTACACAGAAGGAGGCTCATGGGGAAATTAATCTCCCTCTGTGCTGTGGGAGGGACTTTTTGAGGAAATGATGGAGAAGAATTTTGGAAAGGAAAAAGGTGTGAGGAATGAGTAGGAATCTAGGGATCAATGTGTCCAGGAGTGACGGAGAATCCATTCTCCCCGCTGCGGTGCAAGACTATGTGTCAAGAGAGTCCAGCTGGAAAGTTAAAATTTCCCCAAATCGGCCTCTCCCAATCCGGCCCACTACGCAGCTGGTGGACAGGCGCAAAACGTCACCAAACCTAGCGAACCATTTGGGGTGACCTATGGCAGAGGTGTGGGTTATCCAATTAATGCTATATTTTTATTGGATATTGATATTTTTTTTTATAAACAATAAAATTTAAAACTTGCTTTGTTTTAAATGTTGTAATATCATTTTTATGCCACGGTGGTAGATTAAGACCTTCCATTGACGATTATTATAAAAATTAATACGTTTTATAATATTACTGACTTAAAATAAAAACACAACCAAACCTCATGCGTAACCTCAGAATTGCAATGACGACGTATACGCCCATCGGCGTTATCGCTCTTGCGTCTTTTACCTCACTCGTTCAGGCTTACATACTTATTATATCCTATTTATTTTTAGTATTGAGTTCAAGGTACACAATTTACGCTGGGCTAATGAATTTATATAAACGCTCTTTGCAAAGATTCATCTTTGAAGTCATTGTCATCAGTGAGTTGTAAGAAATAAGTACCTAAGGGCAGTGCTGTATCTCCAATGCTAAAGTGTTTTGCTACGCTGCTGCGCGTTGTTTGTTTTTTTTTTAAACATCGATTTTAGCATATCTAGTCCATTTTCAAAGACCTATATTTTTAAAGAGAGATATAAAAAAATATATTAAAAAAATTAAAAACTGCTCCCGACCATCTGAAGTCTTCAATTAGGGATGCAAGTCTTGCTTCCCTAATTGTGTTATGTTGGGGGGCTGAGGATAGTGAGGAAGGAAAGGATACGGGGAAGAGGAAGGTAAGTGTAATGTATTAAAAGAATTTCTATCAGATGCCGACAGATGCCAGCAGGGAAAGTGCTTCTATCATTTGCTGACAGAGTCCGGGTAGGTGGTGGCCGTCGAGAGTGGTTCTCGCCAGCCTACAGCTCAGATTCAATTAGCCGCTATTATAGAAAGGTCGTGTGACTTGTAGCATAATTATTGTAAATATGGAAACTCCTAATAAACCCGTTTGTACCAAGGACCTATTGTTATTGAGAAGTACCACAACAGAATTAATAGTGTTGGAATGTGAATAATACCACACATTACAGATAAGTTTTTTAGATTTTCACGGCCAAAAGCATTTTCGTTGTTCTGGTAGATCCGAGGATGTGCCCTGATCTGCCCTGATGATGGACACTGCAACGCTGTCCGAAACGTCGGATATAGAAGGAGGTAGCGCAACACGGCATAACACCCCAAAAACTAACAACCACACATTACAGTTTGGAAGGAAAATGGATGGGCAATTAGAAAGTCGTAAGAAGCATGTTAAATATGTTCAAAAATATATATATCATAAAATGTTATAGTTCTTTTCGGGTCACCTTGTGTAACGTTGGTTGTTATTAATTAAACAGGCCCTACCTCCGTGGGGCCGCGGCCACTCTGCCAATGTGTGGAACTAATATTAAACTTTTTAATGCAATCTGGCAACACCAAAGCCTTTCGCGAAATGGCAACCCCAAACGAAAAAACTACCGGATTTTTTTTATACGTTCGACGTTTTTATTGGCTGTCGAGATTACGGACTAGAATTAACTAGCCGGGTCCTCTGACGCGTGGAATATTGTTTTATTGAAGAATTGTCAGAATTGACCGAATTTGCAGGTTGTGGTGTAATTGAATTTTATTGCTTTCAAATGATAGGCGGAACTTTATATTTTATTGTAGCGAGGGATTGGTCGGCTGAAGATAAAACCCGATAGAA
Source organism: Limnephilus lunatus (assembly GCA_917563855.2). Taxonomy (NCBI): domain Eukaryota; kingdom Metazoa; phylum Arthropoda; class Insecta; order Trichoptera; family Limnephilidae; genus Limnephilus; species Limnephilus lunatus. The sequence continues at coordinate 8,095,248 of OU830602.1, read as the reverse complement.
GTGTTTTGTAGGCATGTCCGTTGTATGCGAAGAAAGCACATTTTTTTTATTCCCAGAGTGATTTTTTTAATTTATTTATTTTTAGTTTATGATTGTACACAACAGATATAGGGTTGATAAAACAAATGCAAAGAATGAATACAAATCTTAAACGTAAACATAAAGCAATTGGTAGGTGTATAAAATAACAACCACAAAAAAACAAGAAACTAAAAAAAAAATTGAGTTGAGATCTAGTGGTACCGGCTCAAAAAGAATAAGAAGAATAGATATGTAAATACGAATGTTAGAGGGAGCGCCCTAATATTAAAAACGATAACATTTAAGCGAAAATTGCGAAAATGTTTAATAAAACACGACAGTATAAAATAGAGCAAAAATCTCGTGGGGAATGTCTGAAATAGAATTTAAAGAAAAACAGTGAATGTTTTCATACATATTACTTCTAAAACAACTGAAAAAAACATGTTTATGGAGCATAATTTGCGATTTTTTTCCATGCGTCCATCTTTCCTAGACACATTGATCACCAGATTTCTACCCACCTCCTCATACCTTTTTCCTTCCTCTTCTTCCTTTCCCTTAAAAAAAGACCTCGACACAGGAACCCCAAATATGACATTGGCCCTGAGGGAAATGCTTTTCCTCAGGGCCTCTTGTCTGGATCTAATGTGAAAAAAGAACACTTTTCCACGGAATAACTGTTCGGTGGATTCAGTGCTAGAGCGATGGATATAATAAAAGGATGGGATTGAATCAATTTTTTATTTTTTTGAAATCATGTAAAACGTATTTTCATTTTTTCATCTGAATACCACACAAGAGTCCCAACTGCTCCCAGCCGCCTAGAGCCTATAAGGCTATGGTATCCCAAACTAAAGTATTTTTTGAGAATGAAGATAGCGAGGAGAGGAAGGTGGGAAAGTAGTATTCAGGAAGAGTCACCAAACACACGACTTCAAGCGATGTTTCAGTTCTGAATTGGTCTTACACCAGGGCGATACTGAGAGTATCTTCCACTATAGAATGTCACTCTACTCAGCACCCCCGGATCGCTAGTCGAGAGCCTCATTATTTAATAGATTATTACTCGGTTTCACCCAAGATTCCACCCACCATTTACAGTTTTAAAAATTTGGTGTCGTGTTTAGACAAGACATTACAGTTAAAAGGATATTTCAAATTTCCATATCTCATGAACCAAATTTCTGTATATTAAGCAAAAAAGTAACATATAACATAGGTAAGCTATGCGTAATGGTAATTATTGCATATTTTAATAGGTTTGAATAATTAGATAGAGCCTATTAACTCACAATAGATTGTACAGCGCCCTTAAGTTAATTTTTCACAAAAACAACGCTCTCCAAATTTCCAATTTATAATTATTATTTAGTCATTGTATTCTTGAAAACACGACCTTTTCATAATAGAAAGTCTTTATATTTATTAATTTTACTATGAAAATAGATTGTTTTAATTTTTTTCAAGAAGCGATTGTTTCCTTCAGAATTTTGCTGGCCAATAATATGTACGTTTAGTTGTATAGCGCCGTTGAGGTGATTTTCTCATGAAATAAGAGTAACTAACTACCCATCACGCCGTTTCTCCGCAGGAGTAGGCAGAGAGGACGGACCGCCATACAACTCGGTCTTGGCACACACTCTTTGCCTCACTCACATTCATACATCGTCTCGTACATACTCTTCTATTATTCTGACTTTTGACATGGCCCAACTCCAGTATCTGATTCACTTGATCATGCCATGTCTTCCTCGGGCGTCCCCGACTTCTTCTACCATTCACATTTGCGTCGTATATTCTTCTTACACTACTTTCTTCGTTCATTCGCTCTACATGCCCAAACAATCTGAGGGTCTCTTTCTCAATCTAACTCATTATGCTTACATCAGCCTTGCATTCTTTGCGGATATCCACATTTCTTACATTGTTTTCAATGATCGACGATCGATCATAGATTGTTTTACCATAAAAACGCCTCAGAGATTTCATTTCAACAGCATTCAGTTACTTTCATCCTTCCCCTGCCAGTTCCATGCCTCACTGCTATATATGAGAGTAGGTACCAGGAGTCCATTGTGGACTGCTAGCTCCGCTTCTTTTGACAGTTTTCTTATTAGCGCCAAAGGCATTCAGTCCTCCATTGAGGGAGTTACAGGCATTCACCCTTCGTACGAAATAAGACGATATAAAAATTTCGCAATCTAATAAAAGCATAGTTTATTTTATTTATTTATTTAAACGTCATAGAATGGCTTTTACATTCAAGTGATAGGTACATGATATTATAAGTAAACAGTGAAACACAGGAGATTATCAGTATTACAATAATAACAAAATTGAATGAACATTTAACAAAGTATGTGTGATAAAAGCAAGTATTTAGGTATAGGATACTAGTATGTGTTACTAAACTAATAATCAATGTTATAATAATAGAAAACATATTATTTAGGATTATTTAAAATAAAAAAAAGATGTAAACAAAGGGGACTTCTCAGAAAAGTTGTCAATAGTATTAAATTTATAGACACTAAGTAGTAGAGTAAATTTGTATTGAGTTTATTGTTACCTTCAAAGTCATCATTGTTTGGAATTGGGAATTACTAAGCTGGTATTACTAATTAGCTAACTGTTTCAGGGCTGTCAGTTAAAGATTTAATAATTGTTTTGGTTTAAAAAAAAATATTTTTTAATAAAATAATACATTTAAAAGCTATCTCTCTTCTGTCTGATAGTAAAGATATCTGAAGTAAGTAGTTGAGAATTAGTAAAATATTTATTAATTTATTTATTGTGAATATCCCGCCCGGCTGGGCTTTTACATGTTATTTTTTTTTTATTTATTACAAATAACATCTAAGCATAACAAAGTCAAAAACATAATAAAAGAAAAGAAGGCTTAAAAGAAGAAAGAAAACGAAAAGAAGAACTTTTCTTTTGCAATAAGCTTAGTTTATGATAAAAAGTGAGTTATAACAACGTATCTATCAGCGGTACGCCTTTATTGCAGTCTTTCATCTCGCATTTCTCAGATGCACCTCAACATTAAAATAATAAGATGGCCGCAGACCCGGGGATAAATCATGCTACGTGCATAGAGGAGTAATCACTTCGCGGGGAAATAATTTCATAGTAATACTTAACCTTTGAGGCTGAGTGAGCCATTACACGCGAAAACAAAAACCACCAAACAAGACATTAAATAATATTAAAATAACAAAAAAATGCTCGGCCCGATAGAGGATCGTGTAGCGGTCTGATCGAACATGCTCCGGACTGAGCAATTTTTATTAAATTGAGCAAAAAATTGTAATATCTTTATAAAAAACTAATGTATGAATAATATGAATTTAAGATACTTTCGTTTTATCGCTTTTATATTATAAATATGTAATCTTCAAAAAACATGCTTATTATAAGTAAATTTACAATCTCCCGGAAAGTGGGCTCTGTTGAGTGAGTTTTCTTTTCGTGCAATTAATGAGAGAACTTTCTGAATTTTGTACCATCGCTTTTTTTTTGTATAGTGTAAAAATCGCAAATTTCCATACAAAATATTTATCAATAAGTTTTATTTTATTTTCATTACAAAAATGTGTCTAAATACCACCACATAAATCATATCAAATTGCTTAAATATGTATATTTACCGGCTGAAATTAAAAAATGTACAAATGGTAAAAAAAAAATTATGTTGTAAAATTGGCTCGCCGAAAGAAATAATTTGTATTCGATTATACTATAACAGAAAAAAGTCTAACTGCAAAATAAAGTAAAATAAGTTTTTTTTTTATATCTTCAAAGTAAAAGCACCCATTGACAAACTACTAAATAGTAGTAGTTTTTTGGGACTTTTCTTTTTTCTGTAAAATATTTAAAAAAAATTTCCTGTCATATTGAATTACTTTGTATTTATAATCAATAAAAAAAAAATAGTTTTTTTTACATTGGCTCCACATAGGAGTACTTGAGGAAAGTAATTTACCTCAGGGCGTATGTTATCTTAGGGCTTGCTGTGTATTGGGTCTTTTTATGGAAAGGAAGGGGAGAAGGTTCTGGGAAGGAAATGAGAATTAAGGATGGGTATGAAATTGGAAGTCAGCGTGTCCATGTATCGATCCCTCCAACTGCTGTGTAAAACGATGGGTCGAGAGTGTCCGGCTGGAGAGGTCAAAAGGCCTCCCTCAACCAGTCTCTCTCGATTCGGCCCGCTAAGTAGTACGTGGGTAGATTTATCCGCAGCTAAGACCCGGACAAACCTTACCCGATGAACCAAGGCATCCCTGCTAAGTCACCAAACCTAGTTTGCTACTTTAAGCGCCCTTGAGGTGATTTTTCACAAAAACGGCGCTCTTCAAATTGTCAAATTATTATTATTATTATTATTGGGTAACCTATGGCAGGGGTTTTAGTTATCCAATAAATTGTTACCGGGCGACGGTACCCATACCAGCCTCCCAAATTACGCCTACAGTTATTTAACATTTAATTTTATGAAATTACTATTATTAGGAAGAAAAAAACATATAAAAATAGAAAGTCAAAAAGATCAAAGTACTAAACGCGTTTTGACCGATTTTTCACCACCGTAAAGCGCCTCTAAGATGGTATTTTATAAAAAAATTGGCAAGTTGGAATAATTAAACATTTTCATTTTAAAAAGTTCTCCGACCGATGATACAGATATAAAAAATAACAAACCCATAATAATAGTCCGAAAACTTTTTCAGCAAACCTAAATATTTAGTGTTCCAAGCCGGATATGCAAACACTTGTTTTGCGGTAACGATAAAACGAAAAAATATTATTACCTGACACCTTATAGTTAGCGACGAAACCAACGACTATTCTCAGTAATCATACATTTAGATTTATAGCTCCATAGGATTTTTTTCGAAACCAATAATTCTCCAAGACACGAGTGCCATTCCTTGGTCGTAAATTTTATAGCAAACAATTATGAAAAGTAGGCAGGTATAGAATTTTACGTGGTTATTAATGTCATTGATTTTTTTCTAGTTGTATAAAAATTAAACGTCCTGCCCACTTATATGAAATGTGATCAGCCCACACATTCGTATCAAATGAGAAGATTCGAATTTAGTTTGAAAAGGCGTTCCTCAAGGATGTTCCACCCCGAAATGGTTTCCAATATACGTCCTACGTTGGAAGAAGTGAGCATTACCAAATTAATTAACTAATCAATATATGTCTTAATATGTGTAGGCACTTATATAATAGACATGACGTAAATACTAAAATTATTGTTGTTGACGCAACTACACATAATATCTGCCTGTCTCCACCCAACCTACCATCTATGTACTGAGAGTGTATGGCCAATCACTAACTTGTGAATATTTGCAGCAATAAAGCATGGAACAATAAGTATTTTAATGAAGCTTGTGCAGTGAACAACGAATTTATCTCTGAGCAATTTAATATCGACTCAAATACGAAATCTGGGTAGTGACCACTTTGTACTCCCTCGGTGTTCACAATTAAGGAATATCTTAAGTATAATTGTGCAGTGCATACTAACAGTATCCCTAAGACCATAAGAATTATCAACAACAGTAGACAAAGGGTTAGTTAGTCGTTTACAATTCAAATCTCCTATATGTAGTAGTGTCAACTTGAAACATTAAAAAAATTATTGATAATACTCTACAAATTTGTAGTCGCTATATTTAATGCGGTTCAAAAGTGAAGTGGTCTATAATATTTTCGTTATTAGTTTTTGGGGTTTTATGCCGTTTTGCTCTACCTCCTTTTTAGCCGACAATTCGGACAGCGTTGCAGTGTCCGTCATCAGGGCAGATTCGGCAGAACCGACATTTTTGGACCGAAATCAATAGCAGAAAAATAAAAGTTGTCCATTTTTCGGCCGAAATCGCTCCAGTGACTCACTCTGGAAATTGGAAATTGGATATCACAAATTCGTTGTCGAGGACTGACGCCACTCATTCACCGTCAAGGAATCATCAGCTTGAATAGAGTAGCGCAAATAATTGGAATGATAAATCGAGTATGCCGTAAAACCAGAATTTCTTTAAATTTAAACAAGTCTTTAACTTTTGACCATGGATGCTGCTTTCCAAATCTTATCCATTAATTATTAAATTTAAGGCAGCTAATCCAATTAGTGAATTTATTTCTCTGAAGTTTGCATTAAGGTCAAAAAGAAAAAGGTTTCGCGGGGGGGAGAAGGTGGTGGGCGGTGGCTCGAGCTTTCATTATTCCTTTCAAAACTTTCAAATTAGTTATACTTGAATGAAGGTTCATCTTGTTGGGGCTACGTTCAGCTGGAATAAGGTTAGCTAACACACAGCTTTATATCTGTAAGACCGGATGAGAAGAAAAGTATCCGAAGATTTTAACAAGGACGAAGAATTTTTCAATGAAAATTTTGTGCGAATATCGTGACCAAAACATTACATTATTGTTCGAAATCAAGAATCGCTTTAGTAGATATTATTAAATATAATTATTTCTGTAGTGTTTCTTGCTTTAAATTTCAAAATTGGAACTGATTTTGTTTGTTATAAGACCTAATATCTCACAAGAGTCTCAGCTGCTCTCGTCTGGAGCCAGTGAGACTATGGCATCCCCAATTGGGGTATGTTGTCAGGTTGAAGGTAGTGGGGAGGGAAAGTAAATGGGGAAGATGAAGGTGGGGAAGTACCTGGCATTCAGATCTGGTAACCAAACACTATTTCAAGCAACTTTTCATTTCTGAATGGTGGTCCTACACCAGGGCGATACTGAGAGTATCTTTCACTCTGGAACGTGCCGCAAATATACTTTACATAAAATCAATTAATTGTGAAATAACACAATTATTAAAATAAAATTTATTTGCCTGCGCCGGGATTCTATCCCGCGACCTTCGGATTGCGAGTCAAGAGCCTTACCGCTGGACCACGCCGGCCATCGTGGCCTAGCGGTAAGGCTATGTGGGAACGATTTAGAGAAACGATAAAATATGTACTTACCAAATTTATTTTATTAATTCATAATTATATTTTTCAAATTTGTATTTCGTTGTATAAATATTTGACAACTATCGTTAAATTTACTAATATCCTTCATTCGAAAAATAAATTTCTGATCATCTTTAAATCTATTTCAATTCTACAATCATAATATTTCGTGATATTTCACAAGTCTGCGCTTGTTATACTATAAATAAGCTGTAATCCAGGTCCTATATCTTCATAGTTTACTTTCTTTTATTTACGATGTACATAACAGACAGGGATTAACCTAAAAAAATTATGAAGAAATAATAAAGAATAAATACCAACCGTCCAATAACAGTGTGCGACAGTACGTAAGCATTAGTATCTATCTAAAACAACAATAACACGCAAAAAGACAACAAATATTAGGTCAAGTGAAGTTAAGTGAGAATAGGATATTCGAGAATTTTTATAAAATTATGGGGGCTTTGGCTAATATTTTTGTAATGAACCTCACCATTACAGTGGGTATATACATAGCTGATCCTTTCGCACAAGAGGTCGGTAGAATATTAAGTGTGTTCTTTGGGAATGCACGTAAACGTTTGACAATAACTGCTGACTCACTCTATCTGGAAAGTGAAAAATTAAGTTATTAGTCTCCAAGTTAGGAGCCCTTAAGGAGATTTTTGGCGCTATACAAATTATCCAATTAATAACAAATATTAATATCAATAATTATCAGCCTGAAACACTCATCTACATTGAAAAAATCTTCCGAGAAAAGATACTGGCCGCCAACGGGAATTGATATCTTTTCTCGGAAGATTTTTTCAATGTAGATGAGTGTTTCAGGCTGATAATTATTGATTATAATATTTGTTATCTACCCTTTGTGCTATGCATAAAAATCTTGTTTAAACGTTAGTTTATCAATTAAAAAATAATATCCAATTAATAATAATAATAATAATTGGACAATTTGTATAGCGCCGTTTTTGTGAAAAATCACCTCAAGGGCGCTTTACAATTTATTATGAATGCTTAGGCTCTATCTAATTTTACTATTTACAAATAGATACAGAAACATACTTACCTGCAGGCATAGAGATATACTAATGCCTGCAGGTCACTTACGATAAACACACTTTATTAGAAAGTTTATGCTTGCGAAAGATACGACTTTGCACATGTAGGACGTTATATTTTAAATACTGGACATTGCATGACTTTTTCTTTGCAACCCTCATCACGATTGGTTTTACATTTATATTTATGTTTATAAGAAGATTAATATCGATAATGTAATGTTTATAGGAAGATTAATGTTATTACTATGGAATAGATTAAGACGGGTCATACTGTATCAGAATTACGCTAACACTCATTTCTGAAGGGTTTTATTTTTTGTTCACGTGGTGGGTTTGAAGTTTCAGGCATTTTAATACAAAAACCTCAGTCAGTAGTCAGAACTCGCAACAGTTAAGAGTAATGAGATATTTCAGCAAGCTCCGCTTTTATTACATATTGTATGTGGGTTTTTTAAACGAATTTTAAATAAAAATCTAAACACACACAACAATTTTATTTTTATATCAAAATTTTAATGTAGGTAATTTGAACTTTGCTAATCGTTTGAGGTTTAAATTTGAATATTATTAAAAAGTAGGTAGGTGCCTTTTGTTTCAGATTTTTTCATTGTCTACTATCGTAGGTTTAAAAATATTTCTTTCTGCAGCCTGTAACGCTAAAGGAATAGTTTTGAACAGGGAAATATATTTTGAAAAGGGCAGAAAAGGATTAAGGAGAAGGTTGAGAAGAACCTATGTATTCGTAGGTATTTAGATCTAATTTTGAACATATATGTTAATATAGGTAAAGCAACGTTTATTAAAGGATCATTTCTTTCATGAAAAGCCAATCATATCCACCAAATTACGAACAAAGGTATGAAAACACTAGGCTTCGTTTTAAGAACAACTAAAAACTTTAATTCCATAGAAGCCATTAAACTATTATATGTATCTCTCGTTAGAAGCCAAATTGAATATAACTCGGTAGTTTGGTCTCCATCTTACAAAATTCACTTTAATAATATTGAGCGAATACAAAAAAAATTTCTGCGTTTTATAAATTTTAAATTAAATATCCCACTAGAAGACTTAAAATATAATCTATTACTAAATATTCTAAAAATATACACACTAGAAGACAGACGTAAAATAAACGACTTGACATTTTAATTCAAAATACTTAACTCTAAATTCGACTGTTGCGAACTCCTTCAACTCATAAACTTACGAATACCGACAGTAACCACACGACAAAATACACTATTCTACTGCAGCATTCATAAGCGGAACTACATTGCCCACTCTCCGATACAAAGATTTCACACTATGGGAAATCAGTACTTAAGAGATGTTGACATATTCAACACCAACTTGGCGAATTTTGTGGATCTTGTAAAAAACTTTTTCCAAAATATTCTTAAACATATATGTATTTTTGTAAACTTATCAAATCGCTGTATTTTTGTATTTTTGTGACTTCTGTGCATTTTTATCTAATTTTATTCTTATCATTTCTGTATCTGTTTAAAAATCATCTGTTTTAAACAAAGTGTACTACTGTAAAAGCCCTCTGGGCGTTGAATAAATAAATAAATAAATTTCTTAGTAAAGTAAGAAGGAAGGGAAGGGCATTATTACTTGTAATGTTTTCTTATAAACATTTAATTAGTATTGTGCTGTGCGTGGGTAAGTTGTCTACTTATTGTAAGATTTTTATACGTAAGAGTTTTTAAAATTTGAGAAAACAAATAAAGAAACAAACAAGATACAGAGATGGATGATTACCGATTACATTTACCAGAGAAAAAGAAACGAGAGAAAAAAAGATATAAGACAGAACAAAACATGATATTGATAAACATGAATTACAGATTTCCTATTTTAAATGTACTTAAAATATTCTTTTAAAATATTTTTTTATGCAGGATATTGTTGTACATAAATGGAAGCGAATTGTATAATGTGTAGGCAATACAGTTCAGAGATTTAATCCCATATTTTGTAGTGCGCGTTAGTAGGAACACGGATTTCATTGTTATATCGAGTATTATGGTGTGGATGTCTTGATTGAAAAGTGGCTTGGTGATAGCGTGAATTGATTGTAGAGAAGTTTGTAGAATGGTGCCTGTGATTTCATGTTCAGGAAGAATTATGATTTGAAGGATACCGAAAACTGAAGAGATGTCCCTGTCGTGAGTGTCCCACGGAAGTCCAACACGGTAACGTTTTAGATTCCTATTTTTAAGCATTAAAAATATACAAGTACGAATTAACAATATAGAAATGCTGGGGGGGGGGGGGGTCGATACGAACAAAACGGTTCAATGCCGACTCAAAATGATACCAACTCAGAACCACCTCAAAAAGGTCAAGTTACGAAAAAAACCCCCCAACAAAATATCAACTAAAACCTAACCTAACCTTACAAAAAATGGGACAAAAATAATACAGACACAAAAAAGACAATAAATTTATTGTTCAAAAATAGTAAAATGAGACAAAATCATTCAGACGTCCTGTGAAGTTAGGTTAGGTTAGGTTATAGTAGATATTTTTTGGAGGATGTTTTGTCCGTAGGATATTTAGCCGGGGATATTTTTTAGGGCATATTTAGTCGCGAGATGAAAACGCGCAATACCGGTTCTAGCCAATATATGTTCACCTAATAACCGAAATATAAAAAAAAAACTCTTGGTCGTTAACAAGGCTTGTGCCACATACGAGTACTACATTATTTCAATGTTAATAAAATGATTCATCATCAATACAATGAGGTTCAAGCACCTTTCACGTCAAACATCAAAGCACCAAAATGTATCAGACAACGGAGCAAGGGGTTACAGATTTTGAAAAAAATAACTGTATATATTACACGCATTAAATAATAAAATAAGGGATTAAAGTTGGCATTGTTGTGGGTATGAATTACGGTTTCATATTCCCTGCTTATTCCCTCTATTGAGTCGTCGCGGAACGAATCCGAAACTAGATACGACGGCTTCAAAACTGTGACGTTTCTCGCTAGCTGGTATTATTCGGCGGGAATATAATGGGTATCGAGTTTTGGGGACGTAACATAAAGGACGGAGCATAAAGGCCGGTCGTAATGGGATACGTCGCCGTATGGGATATGCGGCGTAAGAACGTGGAACCTGTCTTCGTACACGTTTAAATTTATTTTTTATTGAAGGGGTACTTAACCTTTTTTTGAAAATTAACAGTTTTCTTAGAATGAACAGCCGTTTGGCGTTTGTTGATTATATTTATAATTTTTAAATAAATTTGTTATTAAGTTGAAGCTAATTCAATTGCATGAAGACAATAGGCCGGCGCCGGCGTAGCGCAGCGGTAAGACGCTTGACTCGCACACCGAAGGTCGCGGGATCGAATCCCGGCGTGGCAAATAAATTTTATTTGATTAATTTGTGTTATTTCACAATTTATTCATTTAAAATAATATATAGTATATTTGCGGAACGAGTATATTCTTAGAGTGAAAGATACTCCCTGTATCGCCCTGGTGTAAGACCACCATTCCGAATTGAAACGTTGCTTGAAATGGCATTAGCCGTGTTTGGTGATCAGATCTGAATAGCCAGGTACTTCTCCACCCTCCTCTTCCCTATCTCCTTCCCCTCCTTACTACCCTCAGCCTCACAACATACCCCAATTGGGGATGTCATAGTCTCACTGGCTTCAGACGGGAGCAGTTGGGACTCTTGTGCGGTATTCATATAAAAAAAAGTAAAATGGGACTCCGCTGGGTAGGACATGTACGAGCAGAAAAGATGAAACATAGCTTACTAATAAAATTTTACACAACTTTAAAACTTAGCATTAAATTTTACACAACAGATCAAAAACCAATGCGGGTTAACCGATGACGAAATTGGTTAACGCGCACGTCCCGGTTAAACGATAGGCTGGGTTCGAGTCCCAGTTGCGACCATTATCTTTGTCTATTTTTGTGTGTCTTGTTCTCTTTCATATTTTATTTCTGTAATCTTCTTCTTCAATGATCAACAATCATTTAACATATGTGCATACATTAATGGTTGTTTATAAGTTGTGTAAATTTAAACTAAGTTGTAAATTTATAAGTTGTGTAGGGAGTGTCTGGATGGTTTTTATTGTGTGAATAATGCAAAAGAGTCCCGAGTGCTCCCAACCGCCTGGAGCCAGTAAGACTATGCATCCCCAATTGGAGTGAGTTGTAAGATGTGAGGCTAAAGATAAAAGGGAGGGAAAAGAGATAGGGAAGGTGGGGAAGTACCTGGCTATTTAGATCTAGTTACCAAACACGGCTAAAGCCATTTCAAACAACATTCAATTCTGGATGGTGGCCAGGAAGAAAATAAGAGTATCTTCCACTCTGAAACATGCTGCAAATTTACCTTTATTATTTTAAAATAATTATATTATGAAATAACACAAATGTATCGAATAAAATTTACTCGCGAACGCCGGAATTTGAACCCACGACCTCTGGATCGCTGGTCGAAGGCCTTACCCTTCGACCACGGAGGCCGTCATTGATAATAAATTGGTAAAATCTAAACTAATCTATCCTAATCCGAATCCTGGAGATATCACGAGATCCGTGTGTGTTGGGCATTAATACCCTGAATAAATCAAATGCAAAAAGTACACTTCAACCATTTCCATCAATTAAATTGGAAAAGATGATTACAGTAGGTGCCTATTGTCAAAATTTTCCACCACATAAAAAATAAATAAACCATAAGGTTATTCGTACCTACTCATTCGAAAGCTTTCGAAGCTTTTGCTTTTGCACTGTGAAAGAATTTGTTCTATTTACAAAGTGTACCAAACAAAAACTAAAGTGTGTAGGTAGTTGGTTTAGGATTATGGAAAGAGGATTATTGGCTGGACAAACAGTGGAATTAGAGAAAGGTTAGAGATTGCCTAAAATAGGAAAATATTATTTAGAAGATTCTTCAATAAATATGGTAGTTATTTCTAATTCACATTGCGCCTTGGGTCATGGATATAATTTAGTAACTTGATTTATTTATGTTACGAAATATTCGGCAAATATTTCGCAAAAATCGTAAATAAATCCAAGCCTTGGAAGGTTTTTATAGCATAATACTCCCTACTTATTTTTAGAACTCAAACTAACTATCACCCTGTATAAAAATTTAAAAAATAAATCAATAGGTACCGTTATAAAATTCCATAAAATTATCAAATTGAACTGCCCGATCACAGATTTATAATGTATTTGTAGGGGATAAAGTCTTTCTGCCTCGAAATTGCTAACCCTGTACAAGTCACAAGTGCGCTCCACGGTTGAATTTGGCCACCACCTCTGGTCTGGAGCTCCAAAATATCTGAAAAATACCCTCGACTCTGTGCAGAAACGGGCGGTCCGTTTGATGATTCTCCCATGTTAACAGACGGATTGCAATCTTTAGAGCACAAGCGTCGGGTGGGAATGCTGTCCTTGTTCTACCGGTATTACAATGGAATATGTTCCGAGGATCTAGCATCATTGATCTCTTCGGCACCGGGGCAAAGTCGGGAAACACGCCAAATGCCTACCCAACATATGTACACGGTTGACATTTGTCACATGAGAATGGGTCGTTTTTACGATTCGTTCTTGAGTTCAACAGCTCGGCTGTGGAACGATTTGCCGGCCTCTGTGTTTTCTTTTTCCTAAGACCAATGTTCATTCCTTCCTCTCCTCAAAAAGATCATCCATCTACAATCTTACTTCTAACTACAGACTAGATGAACTATTATAATAACTTATGGCTAAATACATCCCGATATATATCCTGATACAAAACTATATATATGTACAATGCATTTGACCAATGAACGCGATGCTACGTAAAAATGTACAATTTTTTTTAAAATTTATACTCTGTATGGGCAGAAAATACTATAATAAAAACCATCAATTTATCCGTCGTAACTGAAACCAAAGTTTACGAACTCCTGTTTTTTTACGAATGCCCGAGGCATACCTGTAAATTCTGACTCCGCTAGATATGTACATGTAAAATAATATTAAATCGACTGACAAGTTTTTGGGGGACTCATTTAGTTACCGTTTAGAGTTTAGATCTTTTGGACAAATTACGAATTATCTGACGGCATGATTTTGATCGTGGAACGACATTCCGAGAGATTAAAACTATTTAAAGTACAGTTGTGAAATATTTTTTTTCATTAACTCCGCACAGGAGTTTTAAATTAATTTCCCTCAGGGCCTATGTCATGTTTAGATATGCTTTTTGTCTTTTTGAGTAGAGGCAGCAGTGGTCATGGGTCTTAAAGGGACACATGTTGTAGGAGGGAGGAAACGCAGAAGCCGGTAAATCGTTCAACAGCCAATTGAACTCAAGAACGAGTCGTAGAAGCGAAACGTTCCAAACTATGCACAGGTGCCGAAAGGATCAAGGACGCCTATGCTCTAAAAATCGCAACCCGTTTGTTAAGATAGGAGAATCTATCAAACGGACCGTCCGTTTCTTCACAGATTCAAACGTTTTTTCAGAATTTTTGGGACTCCAGACCAGAGGTGGCTGTCAAATTCAACAGAGAGGTGAACTTGCGATTTGTACAAGGTCAGCAGTTGTATCCTTTTAAAGTATTTGCTGGCTACGGCTGGCTGAGAGGCTAACTTGACTCAGGAATGCCTGAGCTGGTCACTTAGAGTCACATCAAACATATATATTTTTTTTTATTGTTTTAAGATACAATCCCGTTAAACCGCAATAAAGCAGTTTATCAACAGTATGTCAATGTTCAATTACAATTTAAACATACATACATTTTATTATTACTATAACTATATTAATTGTCATAATTAACACACATTAATTAATATAAACAATCTCTATTTAGTAACCATTGTTTCAGCATATATCTGAATCTATTTGTAGAGTCGCAATTTTTTATATTAATTGGTAACATGTTAAATATTTTTGGCACGTTAAATTCCAGGGTTCAGGGCAATGATGGAAAGCATCGAATATTGCTTCTATTGAAGGAGACTAGATTGTCATTTCAATCCCTTTCAGTAGTAATCAGACATGATTGACTCTTTGAAACAATAATTTTTTTTTAAATCTACGAACTAAAGTTTACAATAAACTAGTTTTTCCCATTAAAGGTAATCATAATTTCATAAGATTGTATACAGACATTTACATAATTAGAATGACGATAGTGAAACATAATCACACGATGACTGCGATGAAGTAAGTAACACACCAACCTCTCTTCGTACAGTATTTAGGGGTAGCCAGACAGATGATGTGACATAATTCAACAAACTTCTACAGTACAAACAAAGCTAAATTTCATCTAAAATATATAGCACAATATTCTTCGTCGCAAAGTCGCCCCCTTTAAAATAGTCGCTCCATATTATGGTAACCAATTCTTATCTAAGTTTGCATTACCCGAACTGCCCTCAACTACACTGAAATGCAACCACATTTATTTACCATATCACATCCAGATCGACTGACGATAACACACGGAAAAGATTTACCATTAAAAAGCTCACCCCATAAACTCAGAATAGCTATTCATTCATTCACTCAGTTTTTTAGATAGGAACCAAGCTTTCAATTAAAAGTAAAATAGGTTTGTGGCTAATTAACGACACACGACGGCCTCCGTGGTCAAGGGGTAGTAGAAAAACAATCTGGACGTCGCAGGTTCAAATCCCGGAGTGCGCAAGAAATTTTCATTTGATTAATTTATGTTATTTCACAAATTATTCAACAAAAATAATTTAAATTATATTTGCGGCAGGTTCCAGAGTGGAAGATACTCTCAGAATTGCCCCTGCTAAAGACTGCCACTAGAATTGAATAGTTGCTTTAAAATTTTTGAAATTATTTCATTTTTTGAATAAACTGGCTTTAGCCGTGTTTGGTTATCAGATTTGAATAGGCAGAGACTTCCCCAATATCCTCTTCATCGTCTCCTCCCCTTTCCCACAACCTTAAGCTTCACAACATGCCCTAAATGGGGGATTCATAGTCTCACAGGCTCCAGACGGATAGAAGCAGTTAGGACCCTTAACATATTCGTGGATGGTTCGAAAACTCGGCTATCATGGAGAGCATTAGTTTCTATGTTCCCGATGGTTATCTCCGTCACCGACAGCATAGACTGTTTTATCTCCCGGCTTGCAGAACTAACTTGCCAATGATTATGCCGGGAGAGCTGTCTTGTTGTTAAATAGAATCACTTTGAATATCGATATGTTTAACATCAATGAAGCAAAATTCAAACGGCAAGCTATGTTGCTGTTAATTTCAATCGGTTTTTCTCATTAAAAATATTTTTCTCTTTTTAAAAAGCTTTGAAATTGTAATTTTGTAATGATTTTAAAATTAATAAATTAAATTGAATTGAATTGACTCATGAGTTCTTGTAACTGCAAGTTTTGTACTACCATCATCAATTTATTTATGTTGTGTTATTATTGGATAATAGTCTGTAAATAAAAACAAAAACGAAAAAATACAGACGATTCCCAAAATCATTGTGAAACATTAGTAAACTTTTAAGATTGTAGAAAATTTGCAACAAGATGAAATGAAGATTCAGTATAGGTTCGAAATAGAGTTCCTCCTAGGAAGTCATTAGGAGTTGAAATGTTCAACAGAAATGGAAGGTCATGTAGGAGAACCGAAGAACGTTGAAGAATGGATGTGTTAGCGACGAGGAAGTCACGAAGTTGAATCCAGCGTTGGGTGGGAGAGGGTGTTGAACCGTGCCCTGAAGAGGCACGGTGAATAGGTTAACAAAACGTCGATAACAATAGAATACGAGGATAAGTAATTTATCTGATATTCAATGCAACAGGTGCGCGCTCACAATGAGGTAATGAATATTTAGTGAGGACTTTTAAGAAGTGTGGGATGGCGGAAATGTGGAAAGTGTTAAGGTTCTAATGATGGATGTTTTATATTTTACCGCCTACTTAAGAAAAGAAAAAAAACCTTATACTTATTTATTCATCATTCCAGAGATAATTCATCGTCGTGATTATTTCCATGTCAAATACAGACTAAACGGTGGTGCTTACGATTGTTCGTAAAATTTCTAATCCTAACAATAAAGGTCAAAACCTGTCGTGTAATACTTTTAATATGAGCTGTTTTACATATATAAAACAGCTTTTACCTTTTAGAATTTCGAAGGTAAAGCATTTATTCACAGCGTGTAATATAATTTCAGTCAGGACCTGTGAAATTTGTAGTAATGTATTTGCAATTAAGTAGTTGTCATTTTTTTACTGAAATTCCACGTTGGAGGTCCTGAGGAAAATAATTTCACTCAGAGTCCATGTCATCTTTGGGGAAGCTGTGAGGAGAGTCTTTTTAAGGGAAGGAAGGAGAGGAAGTTCTGGAAAGGAAAAATGTATGAGGGGTGGGTAGAAATCTAGGGGTCGGTGTGTTCAGGGAGTGACGTATGAATCCATTCCTCCCGCTGCGTTGCAAGACGATGGGTTGAGAGAAACCAGCCGGAAAGGGCCTCCCAAACCAGCTGATTGGTAGGCGCATACGGAGCCAAGATCTCAACACACCTCATACAATGAACCCGGGTACCCTTCTCCCCTAATAAGTCACCATTAGCGAACTACTTGGTGACCTATGGCAGAGGTGTTGGTTATCTAATAGATGGTTCCCGGGGCGGCGGTAGCCATATCCGCATTCCAAATTTCAGGAATGTCATTTAATAAGATAAATTCATGGAAAAAAAAAGTAATGGCGTCTTGTTAAGAGACATTTCAAATATTCATAGCTGATGATGATGTTACGATTTGAAAAAGATTGGGTTAATTCACACCAACAGATTTTTGACTTCAATTAAACTCGATGGTTAATGCCATAATATAAATATGTTGAAAATACTTACAAATTTGTTATATCTTCTGTTTCTTATCAGAAGTTTTAGTTTCCTGCGGTTTAAAGTCAACATTAAAATATGCTTCCGGCTTATAATTTTAAAATCGGTTATTATTAAATAATGAATGGCAACATATGGAAGCTTCCACTGTGATGGATTAGCCATCAGACAGCATGCTGCACCCTTACGATGCCCTTGAAACGAATTAACGTTCACGCTTTGGTCGAGGATAATTTCTGGATCAACCTAAATACCCCTGAATTGCCCAGCAGATGACAGCTCCCGGAGCAGATGGTTGATGAATTTATTATCCCAAGAACTTAATTTAATACACTTTTATTGTTTCGGCGGCAAATTATTATTTCGTCAAAGCTAATATCAAAAAGAGATCGACGGTTTAATATTTACTGGATAGTGACAGTTGTTGTGTTCGCCCTTGGGGTACACCGAAACATTTTTGAATATTTTGCGAATGAATAGCGGAAATCATTTTTTTGTTCTTTAAAAGCTATGGTTTTCAAAAGTGTTTCCTAATGCTTCCAACTGTCCGTAGATAGTGGACTATGGCATCAATGATTGGGGTATATTGTGGGGCTGAACGGAGTGGGGAAGGGAAGGAGATATCTAGAGGAAGTTTGATAAGTAGCTGGCTATTAGGGTCTTGTAAACAAATACGGCTTTTGCTATTCCGAGCAACTTTTCTATTTTTAATGGAGATCTTTCACCCGTGCAATACTGAGAGTATTTACAATTCTAATGTGAAGGAGAAGGCATTTTCAAAAACAGAAGACTAGAATGTTAACGATGCAGGAATTTTGTTGTAAATGTGTATCAGTCCACCTTCGGTGCCTATACTCGCAGATTGTTTCCAAGGACGGGTTGTTTTGAACAATTCGAACAATTCATCATATTTCAATGCTACGTTTCAAGCTGTAAAGGTTATATTAAACTTCTCTTATTATATCATTATTGGACAATTGTTTCACAAAACTATAATAATAACAAAACTTCAATGGAACCTTCAAAGAACTTGAAAATTAACTTTATTATTTGATAAATTGTTCAAATAATGCCAATTTGAGCTTTTCGGCTTAGTGGACATAATAACAAATAATTGTCATTCTCATCAAACTAACACAAATTTATTGATAAAAGAATAAAAATGTCTCGACACAGGTATATCCTAGTGAGACAGACATCGAAAAACCTAATGTAAATTTACTTAAATAAATAAATCAGAGTGTGTAATTCACACGCAGTAGAAGTGACACTAGAAAGTCGCTAGATGTCGTTTTCTTTTCTTTTGTCTGTTTGTTTTGAAGTGGTTTGAAGATTGGACATTGATTTCACAAAAATAAAAATGTGTATATTTTTGGATTTCGTAGGATTCGAACCTACGTTCGCATGATGTCTGTCTCTCCGCTGAGACTTGTCGAGCACCTTGCCCACTGCGCTATCGATGGTCCGCGCCGACGCGCGAATTTACCGCATTATATTAGAACCGAGGACCGTCAAATAATACATTTTTGTGACGCATTTTCGTCTCATCCGAATTTCAAATCGCTAACGGGGTTAAAGACATTTTACATGAAAAATAAACAAAATTAATGAATATTGAAAAATTGTTAAGATTTGTAAGAAGTATTGAAAAATAAATAAAGAAAACCACTCAATAAGCTTTATCGGCGATCCGGTATATTTTTTGATGCGTTCAATCGAGACTGTTTATAATATATAGAAATGGTATAAAATTCTCAATGTAATCCTGTCGAGGCAAATCGAAATACGAAACCACCCAAGAGGAGACGACATGCAAGGAAGGACTTATGAAATATGTGAAGATATCCCATGATAAGTTACGTGGAGAAGTATATAGTTTCTTCATGGAAACCTGTTGATGTCTGCGCATTTATTGACTTGGAAACGAAAAATCTCATTTATATTCTATACGTCTGGGAAAAGAGGAACCTATTTGAAACTGGACACTAATTTCTATTCATGTGAGCGCATCCGATATTTGATACAGTTGATGATGTGGGTATATAACAATATTATGAAGTGGGATCTCTATTTTCTAGCTGGGGTTATAATTTGATTATTGATTGATGGCTGTTATAGCTTTAATAATGTTGAATTTTTTAGGAATCAAAAGCTTTAATGATAATAATATAATTAAGTAATTTTTATAGCGCCGTTTATGCGAAAACTCACCTCAAGGCCGCTGTGTGTGTGTGTGTGTCAAATGTGATCTCATATTATAGGCTTTATCTAATTATCAACGAACATATTATACAAATGTTACTGACAGACCACTTTAGATAAATAGATAAATAGAGTTTTATCAGAAAGTTTAAGCTTAGAGAAGATACGACGCTGAATGCTGAGGACACATGATTTATAATACTGGATTTGATATGATTTTACGTTTACTACCCCTATAACTATTGCTATTATAATTATGAGAAGATTAGTGGAAAAGTAGAGTTGATATTTATTAGAAGGAACCGAGAATTTAGGACCCTTTATTACTGAAGAATTTTTATTAAATGATCATAAAAAGTTTAATAATAAATTAGAAGGTAGCTAGTTGGGGAGAAGCGGATTTTATATCTACGTGGAAATAAAATTATTCTAGTGTGTGTAAACTTCTTGTAAAGTAATCTAAAGAGGTTAAATCAACTTGTGTAGAATTATTAAGAACGTACTTTCTCTAAGAAATTGCTTTTTTAAACAAGTTTCGACAATTAATTGTTTAGTGTACCAAAGTTACGATAACAGAGATGCAAAGTTATCTGTGCACTTGTTACAGTGGATATTGAGGTTACCAGTGCAAAGATAGTTCGTTAGATAACCACTTCTGCAAAGATGAACTTGTAAAACTGTACATTTAATTACATTCTGTGTACAATTTTAAAATAGATTGCCTTGGAGAATACGGTATACAACACAGACACTACGTTAGTTTCTATATACACAATAAATGTACATTTTTTCCATTCATAACAAAATTGTATTCGAATTAGGTTTAAACAGCCGGCTAACTGAAAATTATTAAATTTTGAAATGTTACCTATGTGGACACGTTACAAGAGACTGACATTCTAAATTGTTGAATGTAGTACCGGTGCACATTCCGTACTTCGAATATGTACATTCTTTGAGCTTCAACGAGAAGAATCTCTAAGACAAATGAGTGACAGTTACAGCTCGGATCAAAGCGTCCAGACGTCAAAGATCCAAGATTCAACTGTTCGACCAGGGGAGCAGGAGAATAACGAGTAATAATAACAAAGAGATTAAGTGACAGAAGACGTTTAACATATCAGAAAACAAGGCAACGAGGCTGCGGAACAGGTGTAACAACTAAACGTTTAACAGATCGGGCTGTCAGAGGGACAAAGGCTAAGACCAACTTAGATAAGCAAAAGTTGGACGTACGAAGAGCGCAGTGATAGCTCTGCTCTTGTGTATCGGATAATGGACAACGGAGGTTGAATTATTAATGCTATGGGTTGGAAGGTCGCTGGTGTGAAGCAAGAAGCAAGGCGGCTGATGGTGTAATGTGTAATGCCATGTCCCTGTCAATCCTTGCCTTTATTTCGTTGGAATTCATAAACTTAGGCAGGTATCCAACACGTGTTATCATGTTGTAATTTTGAGTTGTGATACCGCTGATGATAGGAGTCTTAACGGCATGGAAAAGCGGTTTTACGAGATTTCCCGGAGTTGGAATTTTGTAAGAAAGGGAATTTGGTAGATTCTGACCTGATCTATTCCTGAAGATATTCTAATTTGATTACCAAATAAATCACAATAATTGTCAATTAATGTACAGATTTCAATTTTGATTTATTGCCGGGATTAGATCCCGTGAATACTGGGTCCAGGAATATCGAATATCCAGTGGCAATATCGTTACAATACATCTAGATGTCTCAAGCTCAAGATAAAATGTGGAAAGTAATCTTATGTTTCCAGTTAACACTTAATTCAATAGTTGTTAATGCACAAGAAAAACAGACATTTAAGCTTGCTTAAAAAATGTTAAACAGAAGAATCCGTTGTCGAATTCCAGCCCAATAATATTTTGAGTAGCATTCACCTATCCGCGTAATTTGATAAAGTAGTTCGAAAGTGCTGGGAGAATCAAACCAAATCCGTCAGTTAGGCTAGTCGAGCATCCTATCTAAGAGACTATCGACCAAATCATGTTAGTGTATAATGACCAAAGTAATGATTTAGCAGTCACTTAGACATGCCCACTAACTCTAAAATCTAATTAAAAAAAGCATTATCCAAATTTTTTAACTGTCTAGAATTTTAAAGTAACGCCAAAACATTAACCGGCTACCAAATTAAATGGTTCTCGATAATATTGCCCCACCATAATAGAGGTAATTCAAACGAGGTAAAACCATATCATATTTAGAGCCGGTATTCTATCTAAGAGATAAAATCTTCATAAACCTCAACTAAAAATTATTTTACCATGAAAAATAATGGTTCAATCAACCGACTTAAACTCCATAAGATACCTTTGTGGACACTGATATTATAGCGTTACAAAACCGGTTTAAAAACTAAAACCGATTATTCAAATGATGAAACACAACCCAAGAGACTAGATAAAAAGAAACCACTCATCGCAAACACTTTAAAAACTACATGAGATATTAAGTATCACCTTTTTACAAGGTGTCCAGTACTATACGGGAATGTGGAATTCTTCCAGGTGGAGACAAAACGATATGCCCAAAACATTAATTGATCGTGAAGTGACTGAGTAAAAAATGCATAATATAATAATGACGTGATGGTTTTTAACAGACAGTTTAAGAAAGCACCTTCTGATAAGTGTTCTGTGCTTAAGAAGAATACTTGACCCAGGATCCAGGTACAAAACAAACAATGTCCATCAAAAATGAATAGGACGACAAGCAAACGCAACCAAGTCAAAGGAATTTGTGATATCAAATGAGGTTCTAGAAATGTCTAGATTTGGATAAAGATCTTTTGCACAAGTGCCCTGTGCTGAAATGTGATTTTGATTATATTCAGTCGGAATCCAAGCGACATGTCTTGCCTGTCAGAAACACAAATGATGTCCAACTTCTCGTAATAAACAATTTATTTATGAAAGGAATATGACATAATAGAATGGGTCCATAGATAAGCACACAAACATCTATAGTATGCACGTATTTAATATTTAAATATACCTCAATCCGTTTATGGACCCAAGTATGTTGTACGCTTTTCAGACAATGATTCTTTCAATGATGCTGGAATAATGCATTTTGATCTATAAAGAGAAATATGTCCGTCGTTTGGTACGGAGCACAACATGAAATGGGTAGAAATTTGTTAGTAGGATTGAGCAATAAGTAATTTTTCAACATGTCGCAAAGCTCTGAATGTTATTTGGGAATGTTCTAAAACTCGGCTGGGGTTTAGAGATTATTTAGAAATATTAGGTAAATTCATTCAAGTCTTGGTGAAACATGGATAACAGTCGCTTTTTCCAATCAAAAATGGGCGAATAGTAAGTTATGTTAACATTTAACATTATCAGAAGATAACTATGGTTAATTACGATAGTAGGTATTAAAGCACGACAACAAGTAACGATAGTTGACTACTTAAAGGGCTTGTTTCTGTCTTCAAAGAAAATACAATAAAAACTATACATTTGCTTACTTGATTCTTACTTTAAATCATTATAAGTTGCTCATTTGATCATAATAATTACACCAACCATACCAAATAATTATACCAACTTACTTTAAAAATACATGAAAAAAGAATTAATTGCAGCTTCATTTTATAACCTAAATTAATGTAATTACATCATGAATTAAAGAGATGTACATATATTGAAATCATAAAAAATATGTTACATTAAATTTAAAAAAAATGGCCTTCTTACCAATTTTTTTCTAAACCTAAGAAGATAGAAGTATACTTAATATTATGCCAACATTCTAACATTAGCGTCACACAGGTGGCCCTGAGTAAAATAATTCCCCTCAGCGCCAGTGTCATCTTTAGGGATACTGTGTGGAGGGTCTTTTGAGGAAAGGAAGAGATGAAGTTCTGGGAAGGAAAAATGTATGAAGGGTTGGTAGGAATCTGGGGATCAGATTCTACAGGAGTGACGGACGTATGAATCCATCGCTCCTACTGTGGTGCAAGGCGATGTTCCGATAGAGTCCTGCTGGAAAGGACAAAAGGTCTCCCTCAACCAATCCATATCAGGCCTGTCACGCAGCTGGCGGGCAGAAGCATCCATTACCCAG
The DNA here is from genome assembly GCA_917563855.2 of Limnephilus lunatus. Classification (NCBI taxonomy): domain Eukaryota; kingdom Metazoa; phylum Arthropoda; class Insecta; order Trichoptera; family Limnephilidae; genus Limnephilus; species Limnephilus lunatus. The sequence continues at coordinate 8,070,987 of OU830602.1, read as the reverse complement.
ACCCGGATAAACCTCACCCCATGAACCCTGCTAAGTCACCAAATTATGGGAACCACTTTGGGTGACCTATGGCAGAGATGTAGGTTATCCAATAAATGATTCCCGGGACGGCAGAACCCATACTCACCTCCCAAATTAGTTATATATTAAAACTAGAATCAAAATACCCACCATTTATAATAATGATGAAATTGAACCTGGTTGGGAGTTTACACAATTCATAGCTACACACATCTACATATATCATAGACCCTATGCTTGTAGCTTGATTGTCACATGTTCCTACCCATTCCTAACATGTTTCCCATCGTATCCCATCCCTATGTACCTGCGTTACCATAACAATCTGTTTTCGTTAATCAACTCGCCGCGTGAAGAACTATAATCCGTATCCTCTAACTAATATCAGAGTAAAAATACCGCGATTAATCATTATATAAGTGCATGAATAACCCCGAAAACTTAGCAGAGAGTCCCACAAGGTTCCGCAGTAAGTCCCTTCCTTCCTACTCCTTTTGTGCTTTCTTTTTTACTTGCGCAGGGGTCTATCGTACATCTCAAAACACACGCAAGGTCCTTCGACATCCGCATCCACACACAACACACATCATTTTATGATCCTTCTCGCAACATCAGAACCGATTAAAATAACTGAATGAATAATATTATCAAGTAGTTAATAAGAGCCACAAAAATAAAGAAAATTAGAACTTTTCCCAATCAGTCACCAGGTGTACGAGTATTTTGTACCGAATCCGAAAAACCAGCAGCAATTAGCAAATAAATTAATTGCACAATAAAAAGTTCTAGTGAAGTTGTCAGCTTAGCGGTGGGAGGTCTTTTTAAATACACTTTCATAGCAGCCAGGTGTTTGTTCCCCGAGGAAGCGAATCTGAACTGAAGGAAGCGTTATTTGTGAAAAATTCCGCTTTCAAAGCTTTCGGGAACGTAAAAAGCCCGCCATTGAAATAATTAAAATGCCATTAGCCAGCTTTTACATTCTGCTGTGCACGTCCATCTTTTCTTTTATTCTTTTTACAAACAAACGGAGAAACCAACCAACGGTCGCCTAACCTTTTCACTGCGGGTTGCTGCGAACATTATTAATATTATTAATTTTTGTTGGCTTACAATCATAAAAACAAAGTTTTTTTACCGTACTTAATATATATACATTTTTTCATATTTATTTTATATCAATAATTTTTTTGTTACATACATAAAAATGATACAAATATTACAAAAGACATTTCTAAACAATAATACAATTAAACAAAAAAAAAAAACAAAAAAGATATAACAATAGTATTCATGTATGTATGATATCAAAAAAATCTCACATAGGCATCGGCAGGTAGTGGGTATACGTATGTTTTTTTTTGCAGTTAATATTACAAGTACATTACATAATTATGTTTTAAAATATTTATAGAACAAATAAATTCCGTATTTACGAAACTAAAATTAAGAAAAAAAAATATTTAAAAAAAAGTTAAATAAAAATTAGGGATTTGTAAAGTTACAACATATAGGATGTTATAGCAGGTATGTATTTGTGTCATTTGTAATTATTTTTTGGTTTGATTGAGGATTTAACCTTTAACCCAGGAACTGGAGTCGATCACGGAGCCAACTGAGCCAAATGCCGATTGGATAAAGCCGACATAACTAACTAACTAACTAACCATCACGCCGTTTCCCCACAGGGGTAGGCAGAGAGGACGGACCGCCAAACAACTCGGTCTTGGCACACACTCCTTGCCTCGTTCACATTCATACATCGTCTCATACATGCTCTTCTATTATTCTGACTCCTGACATGGCCCGACTCAAGTATCTGATTCACTTGGTCGTGCCATGTCTTTCTCGGGCGTCCCCGACTTCTTCTACCATTCACATTTGCGTCATATATTCTTCTTACACTCCTTTCCTCGTTCATTCTCTCTACATGTCCAAACCATCGAAGCGTTCCTTTCTTGATCTTACTCATTACGCTTACATCAGCCTTGCATTCTTTGCGGATCTCCGCGTTTCTCACACGATCATACATGGTTTTACCACACATACGCCTCAGGGATCTCATTTCTACGGCATTCGGTCTACTTTCATCCTTCCTCTGCCAGTTCCATGCCTCACTGCCATACTTATTTATTTATTTATTTACAAAAACAGCATAAAACCAATACATTGAAAGAGCGGTAAGACATATACATCAGGGTAGGTACGAGTACTCCATTATGGACGGCTAGTTTCGTGTTTTTGGACAGTTTTTTGTTGGTGCCAACGGCGTTCAGTCCTCCATTAATAGAGTTACCTCCATTCACCCTTCTTTTAATATCTCTTTCAACCTTCCCATTTCTCGTAAACAGTCGACATTAATTTCGTAAATAAAGTACTTTAATTTCATTGAATTTCAGAGAAATTCGTATATGTGCGCGTGTGTGTGTGCGTGATTGCCACCTAAAGTTAGAAGAATACATAGTCATCGACATCTTTCAGCTCAGTCATATGTCGGGAAGTGGGTAAATTTCCACTTCCAAGATTACACCACATTCATACATTCATCCAATCAAGAGAACAAAACTGAGATTGGAATACGAGTATTTAAAAAAACTAGATATTAGCGCTATTTTGTGAAAGTAGAAAGGGTCGCAAGGTAAAACACAAAATTGAAAGGTAGAAGTCGGAGAAATACATGGCATGACTGAGTGTATCAAATACACGAGTTAGTCAAGTATCAGAATAACAACAGAGCATGTATGAAACATGATAAAAAATGACGTATAAAATGGGTAAAATAAATTAATTGTCTGCATAAACGTAGTTTAAATAATAATTTTAAGATGAAAGTTTATTCAAGCAAACATTTTTTAATGTAGTGGGGAGGGGAAGGAGATGGAGATAAGGAAGGTTGGGAAGTACCTGGCTATTCAGATCTAGTCACTAATCACGGCTAAAGCCATTTCAAGCAAACGCATCATTTCTGAATGATGGTCTTACATCAGAGCTGTGCTGAGAGTACCTTGTCACAAATATACCTTATGTTATTTTGATATGATTAAATTGATGAATAACACAAATCAATCAAACAAAATTTACTTGCGCAAATCAGAATTTAATTTGATAGTTAGTCGAGAGCCTTACCCCGCGACCATAGAGGTTGTTAAATATTATAAGATACGAGTAGAAAAAATATTAAAGATTTTAACAATTATATATTCACACATATATTATGTAACAATTATTATAAGCAATAATTATTAGCCTGAAACACTCATCAACATTGAAAAAATCTCCCGAGAAAAGATAAATGCCGCCGACGGGACTTTAACCCGCGTCCTTCTGATATCCGGTCAACTGCTCTACCAACTGAGCTACGTCGGCTTATCTCCCACCCGCCAAATAATTCAATATATACTAGTGTTTAATTCAACAATTACTGCTTATTACATTTTTTTACCAATTAAAAAAAATAATATATTATGTATTTACACATAGGATTTTATCGAAGTTTTCGTGAAATTTTATGGTGTTTTTCTGAAATTTTAAAAATACAAAGGTTGGTACTCGTAGATAGGTACTTTTAAAATATAATAAAAAACACTACCTAACTGCTTTAGAATCCTTTTGTATTCGCTTCTTTGTGTGAAAAACAAATACTTTAAACAAACAAAAGTTGAACAATGTTGAGTAGAAAAAACAATTCATAGTCCATTAGCTAATAGCAACCAAGGGGTTAAACTGCACGCCCACAGCATTAGACAGCTGACTCTGTATCCATAACGGTTGATTAATTCAATTTACGTGAAAGGGTTATAAATCTCTCATCATTATGATGGGGAAAATATTAGACCAGGGAAGCCACTGTACATACTAAAATATTAGCGACACTAACGACCTATCATGGTTATGCGCGTTTTCATCCCGCGACAAAATATCCCCGACAAATTAACCTACGGACAAAACATCCCCCAACAAAATATCTACTAACCTAACCTAAACTAACAAAAACATGGGACTAAAATAATACAGATATCCCGTAAAGACAAGTTATTGTTATTTGTATTATTTTTGTCGAATTTTACTGTTTTGAACAATAATTTATTGTCTTTTCAGGATATCTGTATTATTTTAGTCCCATGTTTTTGTAAGGTTAGGTAAGTTAGGTTTAATTGGGTTATGTTAGGTTAGATTGGGTTAGGTTAGGTTAGGTTAGATTGGGTTCTGTTAGGTTAGGTTAGGCTTTAGTATATATTTTTTGGGGGACGTTTTGTCCGTAGGACATTTTTTGTCGGGGATATTTTATCGCGGGATGAAACGCGTAGTCCCACCTAATATAGTGATTTTACTAGAGTGGAGGAAGCTTTCGGTAATGCTCTGATCACTCGGATGAAACAGTTTTTAAGTTAATTAAAAAGTTGTCCAAATTGGCTGTCGATACGTTCATTTAATCAGTTATAGCAGAGCCTTAGAGATTTAAGTTTTAAAGTATATATCTGAAATATGATGACGTTTATGAGAAAGGGGAAGAAGTTACAATAGATCTTTCAGCGGTATGCCGATTCTTGGGCTTGACGTAGTTAACCATAGAAGATTATACTATAATACATATGCGAATAGTACCTAATTACTATATTTTATTATATACAGAGTGTTAGACTTATTTTAACCTGTCACTCCTGACATTATTTGGAGTAAAGAGTCTTAATGAAATTTGTTGCTTTCCGGAAAATTGATATAGGTCTCATAGAAATCGTCGTGTCTCCCTTACCATCATGGTAAGAAATATGATATAAACAGTTTTAGAAAGAGAAAAATTAACGCTTTATATTATAAAAGTAAATCACAAGATAATTAAAATGTACGCCTTTATGAAACCAAAGTTTCCGACCACAATTCGAAAAAAAATAATGAAACTTTGGGATGTTTAATTAATTATTTTTACATGAAACGACAAAAAAGTGAGTTGACGATAACGTGTGTAAAACATTTGCCTAATAAAATTTGTGTTTGTATTTTTAGTGTATTCTTCCACATAAAATATGTATGTGTTTATTTTTTTCTTCATTATCAGTAATTTTAGGCAGAAAAAATGTTAGATGAGCCATTTTAAAAACTTTTTTATGTTTGCATTCAAAATTTTTGTATTTTAAAAAACTATTCATTTATTTCGTATTATAAAATTTGACAGCGTATTTCATCGCCTTTCCAGACAAGTTTTTAGTTTTCGGATGCATTCAGAAATATTCCATTTACCTATTTGGATTTTATTGTGAAGCGGAAATATTTTTACCTTCCGATAAAACAGGTCAAAAGCCTGAGGTGTAAATCTAAAATAGTGATTTAATATTAAGCTTCGCCGTAAGCGGGCAATCTTTACCTACTTTACACGTAGTTACCTGAAAGAATGCTTGTGACAAATTAGATTAAACTGGTATTAATATCACGCATTTATTGGATATCATTGTTGTAGAGTGTAGAGATTCATTTCGCAATTAGCACGCGACAAATCTGAACTTACGAATTGTTTTGCTATCACCAGCAAGTGTGTCTTATGACAAGTGGTTTCTTATCTGTAGAGCTTATGATATTAGTTATTAGTGTTATTACTGCATTGTAAATTCGATATCATTGTTTAAATAATGGTCTCGCGTGGGCTACATCATAATGGTGTTTATATAAACGTGATTGCACTCATGACACTTAGGTAACTCTCATTGTTGATTGTTTATATCTGCAAATAATTCTGTTGACAGCTGTCCCATTGTTTGATCAGGTGACGCTTCGGAGAAGAAATTAAATTTTATTCTCATACGACTCATACTCGGTGGTGTAATAGCGCTTTAATAAGTGTGACACATACAATAAACAATGGTTTGCTGATATTTTCTTTAATATAAAATATAAAAATATTTTTCTATTTTAGCTCCACACAGGATAATATTTTCCCTCAGGGCCTGTGTGATCTTTGGGGATGCTGTGTGGAGGGTCTTTTTAGGGAAAAGAAGGCGGACTCATAAATCCATTCCTCCCCACTGGCGTGCACGGCAATGTTCCGATATAGTCCTGCTGGAGAGGTCAAAGGGTCTCCCTCAACCAGTCTCTCCCGATCCGGCCCTCCAAGCAGTAGGTGAGTAGACGCATTCACCGCCAAGACCTGAACAAACCTCACCAGATTTTCGAAAACGTTAATCTGAACTATCTAATCAATTGGCCACCTAGTCAAAGTTAGCCATCTAGTCAAAGTAAGACTTGGTTGAATAATAAAGTGCATGCAGAATATTTTCGAAACGGAAAGTACAAACAAATTTACAGGCAGGTGAAATACCAAACGGTCAAGTTAAAACAGCAATTAATACAAACTGTGACTTGGCAATTGGCAACAAAATTTGGAAATAGGAACGAGCGATACAGCTAGTAAAATAGTCTAGGTGTACAAACTCATAGATATTGCAAGGATATTACTATATTATTTGAAATGTTTTGCATCAATATTATAATTTGTATAATTTAATCACGTGATTGTTAAAGATGAAAATGAGTAACTTAGGTTTAATTCCGGACTGTCAAACAAAAAGGTTAAAAGTATAAAAAAGATATCGCAATAAGAACCACCTCTGAAGAGATGTGCTTATTAGCTCAAATATTTATGATGCCTTCAAAATGCCACAAAATATTTTACTTGTCGTAAAATATATATTCACGGATAATAAAGTTACATCGTTGCCACAGTAACGAACTAATCGGCAATGAGCATTCCAAGTTGAATGTGACTAGACGAAGTACAAGACGAAGACGTGGAAGAAGAGGAACATGTTTGTTATGTGGTTTTTAACAACAAACTGCCATGGCCCGTGGGGTATTTCACGTTGAAATCTGATACCATCCACGATATCACCTCAGTCGTGATGGTAGATGGTAGGTTGATAATAATTTCTATTGACTGAAAATGTGCTATGTCCATTTTGGCACCAATATATAATTTTGAATATATTTGTTTCTATGTGATATTATTATGTATGAATTTGATTTTTTTTTTTTTTCAATTTCATTCTTACAACATTTCTGCCAATTGGACCTACTTATGAGGCATTCACATAAAGTCAAACTACAAAGCGACTGCTTTCATCAAATATATTTATAAAAGGTGTAAATTTTGTTAAAAAAGCATAAAATCTCTAAAAGTATTTTCAGGAAAAAATGTTTTAACTTTGGATTATAGATATTTATTTTACTTAAAATCGATATGGCACAATCCAAAAGACAAGTCACTGGCGTGATCGTGAGAAGTATGATTTGATTATTTATAATATTCTCCATAAACAGTTATAAATAACGTTTTTTAAATACCGAAGACAAGAAGATTAATGAAAGAATAATAAAGATAGTAGAGATTAGAAAAGAGACGTAGGTTGATGCCGTATCAAACCATCTACGGTCCTAACAATAATATTGGCCTTGAAAGCTTTCTAGGGATTTTCGAAGTGAGGAATGATAAAAACAATATTTTTTGTATCATTTCCCTAAATTTCATAAAATATGCTAACTTTCTGAAAGCATAACATTTTGTGAATAGAAACTTTCAAAAATTAAATGAATACAATATTAGCGAAACTCAATCGAAGTTCTGCAAACAGAAAAATCAGAAAAATATATTGGCATCTCTGTCGCAGTAGTTAGCGCAGTGGCCCGGAAAGCGAAGGTCCTGGGTCGAGTCCCAGAGGTGCAAATATCTTTTTTTATGATTTTTCTGTTTCCAGATTTTCGATTGGGTTTTGTTAATATTGTCTTCATTTAATTAGATATTACAATTTGAGGTTTTACTCATAAAGTTAAAAATAGAAATAAATAGAAACTTTTTTGCTAATTTCTTACAATAAATGCAATTGACTGTAAGTCACTAGCCAGTAATTGTATGTTTTATACAGGGTGTTAGGGGATGTACTTGGCTTACTTTAACCAGCGATTCCTGACATTATTTGAAGTAAAAAATGTAAGTGAAATTTTTGTCTCCGGTGACATTTTGGGTGTTTTTTTTTCAACTAAAAATAGCTAAAACATCCACATTAACTTTTAATCTATTAGTCACCGGAGACCAAAATTTCATTTACACTTTCTACTCAAAATAAGTCACGTACGTCCATTAACACCCTGTATATAGGTAAGTTTTTAGTTATAAATATAATAAGATAGTTGCTAGCTGTAAGTCACTAGTTATGAATCTTAGTTGTGTTGTAAGTCATTATTAATAAATTTTAGCTGTAAGTTACTAGTTATAAGTCTTCTTGATGGGGTATAATAATTCATTACATTGATTAAGTTGTAATCTGCCCTTGAGGTAATTTACTCATATGAACGGCGCTATATATATGATCCAAAAATTATAATTATCATTCGCTTTGTTCAAAAATAACCAAAATTTCAAACATTGTAAGATCTAAATAAATTAAATAATCAATTTAAATTCTATTTCTATCGACTCCTAAATCTTCCCAACCAATAATAAAGACGTTAAGAAATACAATTAAATACAAAAAATCTTTATCTCAGAATCTTTATGACCAAACTTGGTAATATTTTCTTGGAGTTTTTTATGTGACACCTACTTGTTACGCCGACCGCGTTGGCTCAAATGTGGTTTTAACAGATTTTATCTCATTTTCAAACTAGAATTAATGATCAGACCAGAATAAAATGTTGAGTGTGAACTTTAAACGCACGAATGTGGCAAAATCATGGTGATAAATTCGTTGTAAAGAAATGTTGTAAAAGGAGAAATCAACCTGAATAAAGTCAAAATTCAAATTGAGATTTGGATTCCTCAAATTTTTGCTTGAATGTATTTCGCGAAATTCTGAGTAGGCAGGCATTTATTTCTCGATTTCAGAAATTGTTAAGTAGGTACATTTCTTTTGATTAGCTTGGTATGCTTGTCGGAGAGGCAGCGAGGTTATTCGGGAAACTCTCCAAACTTATGGATATTTTGTAGAAATTTGAATTTGAATCAACTTCGCCTTGAGGGAAGAATGACGGGGTTAGAGGACTAATATTTTTGTACATTTCATAAACTATTTTAAAAGATAAAATAACTCATAACAACTATAATCCTAACTATGTAACAAAAACCCTGATTGCTAGAGCAGCATAAACAGGCAATTTGTTGAGAGAGTCATGAAGAACGCACAGCTTTTCTGTATGGATTTTTTAGGTTAATGCAACCATTTAATACTAGCAAAGTCATTCCAGTAATGAGCTATGAGGATTTAAAATATTAATTTTACTTTGATTAGAAAATTTGGCATGACGCCAAATGGTTTAAACCATTTTTTTTCAATTATTTAACAAGAAAAAGGTTTATTTTCTATGTAGGAACATTTTATTTTAATTTTTTTTTTAATTTTTTGCTACCTATTTCAACACATCCGTGTCATTCATTAGCAAATTTAAAACTAACTTAAATTCTATGCAAGTGCAAAAATGATTAGATTTAATTAGGTAGGGGTAGTGGGAGGGGTGATTGTTTTTTTTTTGGGGGGGGGGGGGGGGGGTGGGGAGATGGTGGGAATAGTCGATATTGGTTTATAATGTTGTATGTTTCGTGAACACCTCACTAGGAGAACCTGTGCTTAGATGGGAACATTGTTAATAAGTGAGATTTGCGGGGTGCTATAATTTTATTAACTAATTTATTTTTTGATTTAATTTTTTCTTTATTTTCAAGATTTCTAAAGCGCACAAATTATTGCAATACTATTATTTATATTTATTTTAATTTTAGTGGTGTTTACAAAGATATTTGTTTTCATTAAAAAAAAAAATTTTAATTCGTAATTACAACAATTTTTAAGTAAATGTTTCACATGTAAAAAATATAGTATTAAAAGAAGAGTTCGTATTATTTACAATGAATGCTGTCTTACAGTAGATCTCGATTGTCTATTTTCTATTTGCTCGTGTCAGTTTTAGCCGTGGATTCACTTAACAGAATGAGCGAGTAGCGACCCCTACAACCTGCCCCATCCACAACCTTATCCTTGCCATCCCTTGAGAATATACAAGGGTGGATAAGTTCTTACCTGTATTCTGGAGAAATGTTTCTGCTTTACCGCACGAGTCACTAGTGAACGATCTTGTTAAATCTACGCTCAAAGGTATTCCGCAGGGATGCGATCCGTGGCCTGTTTAAAACTTGGGTTATTTAAGATGCAATCACAATAAAATTAGAAGTTAAAATAAAAATAGCCATTGGTAAGGTTTTATAGGTAAATTATTTTCATTATCAGTGGTGTTTTATAAACCTAGGAAGTAACATAAGACCTGTCAGAAGATAACTAGATCATACGAAACTTCACGAAAATTTTAAATATGTATTGTAGAATGATTATTAGCTTTTGGTTCAGATACAATTTGTTGTTTTGCTTGTTAATATATTATTCCAGATGATACCTAATCATTTGCAAGGCAGTGATGTGTGTAGGTAAATGAAAGATGAATATAGTCTGATGCCAGTGGAAATAAGATTTTTGAACCACGTACTTTCTGAAAGTATGATTGACTGAAAAACGAAAAAGGAGATCCGAAAATAATGCAAGACGAAAGTACAAGCTAGGTGAATAAAATATTGGGAAGGAAAGCTTAGTAGTTGTAGTTAGTAGCTGAAATAAGTCAGGGAGGTCCAGAAAGACATGCAACGACCAATAAAATACTTATGATGTTGGTCTTCACACCTTTCAGCCCTTTAAGTTTAGGTCTCTCAAGATTTCTTCGTTCCACAGACTAATAATGATGTTATCTCCTTGATCGATGAATGATTTTATCTCCATTTTTGCGATATGCCTTATGCAGTACGGCTATTCCAGTTAAATGGATCTTGTTACTGACGACTCCTCAAATATCTAATTACTTGCAATTTCTCGGGAATCGGTTCACGTACAATCGGTAGAACATCTTCCTTCTGGTTTTGAGACTCAAGAAGTATAACAAAATCCATTACTTATTCACTAGATACCCCAAATACTTTGTTCGGAAGTGAATCGAAACAGTTTGTTTTAAAACGAGCAACACTTTGCCATGAATACAAAATGCACACTCCAAACTAAATACTATTTCTCAAATGCATTACTCTGCAGCCGTTCCAATTTCCGGCGATGGGTGGTATGGCTTATTTGCTGCTGAGAGGAAACTACGAAATAAAAATAAAAGTCGAGAAACAAGCTTGTGAGCAGCGGAGAACACGAAAAATATTTTACCAAGAAGTGATTGGAAAATGAAATAATGAAAAATGGTCTTTAAAGTCGAAAACATGTCGATTTAAAAATAAACACAATTTTTCGTCCACATATGAAGTCTATTTCGTCTCTTGGAAAGCTGCGCTTTGTGAATGTTTTTGTAAGGATTGAATCTACGTCTTGAAGAAACCTGTCATTAGAGAGAAAATAGCTATCAGCTATGCTTGGACGTGATACTGAATTGTACGTAGACAAATTTGATCCTTGTCCGGATGATGCCCAAAAATTTTACGATTTCTTGACTAAGAAAAGGTCAAAGAAGATTGCTAGTCGCAGCCCCTTCCATTATAAAAGCGGTACATCAGATATAAGAATTTTTAATCGGTATACTGACTTCTAATAATCCTATTCGGTTTATCCTAGTTTTCTGCAAAACTCAACATTTGGGTCAAAAATGCGTAAAAATGTACTCTTAGAAATGTACCCACGTAAACCTGTTAGCATAATATACAGATTGTTAACGCATGAAACTGACTTGCCTTGATTCAGTGATTCCCGACATCTTAACTAACCTAACCTAATAGTCGGAAAATAGCACACGGTATCAAATTGTTTAATAATAAAATAGCGTTTGAAACTCGGGTGAAGCCGGGCTGTAACCACCTACTAGCGAATAAAAATAACTTAAAAGAAACAATTTAAGTCAATTTCTTTATGTATATTTGTTTTAACTTATGATTACGACTTACATAAAGTCATAATGTCCCTTGTCTAATGGCCGAGTGAGCTTTTAATTCCAATACAAGGAACACTTATCACCCGTAACCAATTGCCAGATCAAAGGCCAGCGTATAAATTTCCTTTAGCCTAAGCCTGTTTAATCGCTTAAGTGTGGCTTAAATGGTGTGATCTAAGTTACGTTTCTGTCTGGCTTAAGTGTTGATTCGTTTCTTAGTTTAATCGCATGTTTCTGTTGAGTAGTGGAATATCACGGTTCATTTGGAATTTATACGCTCGTAAGTGGAATTTCGTGGTGTTTTATCTGAAGGGTTAGATTATGCACTTTTAGAGTAATGGGAGAGAACTACTTGAGAAGAGAAGTGAGAAATTATAGACCAACATTATTAATAATAATAATAATAATAATTGGATAATTTATAGAGCGCCGTTTTTGTGAAAAATCACCTCAAGGGCGCTGTACAATTTATTCATAATTCTTAGGTTCTATCTAATTTTAATATTTACAAATGGATACATAAACATACTTACCTGCAGGTCACTTCCGATAAACACTTTAATTAGAAAGTTTGTGCTTGGAGAAGATACGGCTTTGCTCGCGGAGGACATTATATTTAAAACACTGGACATTGCATGATTTTACATTTGCTACCCCCATCACTATAAGTATTAAATTTTAAAAGATTAGTGGCAAAAGTGGAGTTGATAATATCAAAATATGTATTTTAAAAGACTGGAGAATTTAGGACACTTTAGGGCTGGAGAATGTTACTAAAATGACCTTTAAAAACGCTTACAAATAGTTAGTTTTTACTTTATTTTTATTTATTTATTTATTTTTTTTTTCTTTTTCTCTACATTTTTAGGTTAGTTAATTACAGTGTCGCGGGCATTGAATGTGAAGGTGAAGGAATTTGATTTTATGGATACGACTGTCTGAAAAGGTGGGTTTTAAGTTTATTAATGATTAATTCTATTATGAAACACTATCAAGCAATACATGTCAATGGGGTAGATAATAATTAGAACCTAAAAAACTGTTACATATAAACAATGTAACAAGTTTGGTGTATGGATTCCAACTACTAAAGTAAATAGACAATAATATATAGTTTACTGTGAGTGGATACCTTTATGTACTTAAATAATAACATTTCAAATTTTGCAAATTCACTTTGTGGCACCATTTTATTAATTAAATTATTAAAACACTTTGTTTTTACCACAATAATCTTTATTTAAAAAGTCGACATGTTTCGAGAACGATGTTCTCTTCATCAGGACATTATATGTACTAAAAACTAAATTATCAAGCATAGAAAGACAGGCGTGGGTGAAAATGGAATTAGTTGGAGGGGAGGGGGGAGAGGGGCGGAAAGAGGAGGAGCTTAGAAGATAGACAGGGTGGAGGGGGTTGCTTAGAAGATCATAGACAAAATTACAATGGAAATATGTTTAAAATAGGGTTATTCACAAAATTAATTTGGTTATTAATAATATTTAAATTTCTATCGATATATATCTTCTATTGATAGATATATATTTGGCAGTAGATATTAATTGTGCATTATTTAAAGAAGCAAAATCCTTTCAATACAAATGTGGTGAAGTGATAAAAAACATCAATCCTAAATCTAACTTTAACAAAATACAGTACCTATACGTCAGAACAAATGCACGCAATCAATATATCGAAGGTTACATAGGAAAACAACCTCATCATTACTAAAGCGGACAAAGGAAACTCGGTGATTATTATCAACAAAAGTGATTACATTGACTTTCTACAAGGTGATAACTTTGAAATAGTAAAAACAAACCCAATTAATAAATGTCAGGAATTGATAATGGACACTTTAAAAACTTGTAAAAGTGATAAAATTGTTAATTTATTTAGAAATAATGTCCCGGTGACTAGCTATCACTGGATCCCAGTGGATCTGAGGAACCGGCTAATTTTGGAACCAGTTCCTATCGGATTTATAAAATGGTCACCAGCACTCAAAGTGGGCGATGCGGAATCAAAAGCCTCTTGCAGGCCTAGCAGCAAAAACCTGCTGAGCGAGTTTTTAACTGCTAGTATATTAAGAATACTTAGTCATTGTGAACTCTTACTTATTCGTTGGTGATTTGCAGTCTTGCAAGTGAACCATTACCGAAAGTTATCCTATCAATTCTTATCGATCGACCGTGTTAGGGGGCCAGACCGAACCGAAAACACAACTCTACAGAAAACAAAGCCTAAAGGGCTTAACTTTAGTGCAGAAAATCAGGGTTATTTAATCACACCAAAAACTATCGAACTGTGAGTGTGAGCTCTGGCATAAAGAAATTGGTGAATTCTGGAATACCCCAGAATCCAGAATGCCTCGTTTCCACCAACAAGAAAAAACTCTCTATTGATGGTTCCATATTTTAAAGAAAAATGATAACGAAAAAAATGTATTCTCGGGTAATGCCGGGTAAGAATAATAATTGGATGATTTGTAGAGCGCCGTTTTTGTAAAGAAATCACCTCAAGGTAGTAACTAATAGTAATAGAATTAAGTAAAAATATAATTTTGTATGTAAAAACTGCCCCGATAGTTTGTACAAAATTTTAGTCATTTTGTAAAATAGCATAAGTGTAGGTAGTACATAAGGACTTACCTTTTAATACTTTGACAGAATGCAGCATGAATTCACTGACACTTTAAAAACTATAATCCTCGATATCTGAAACAAATAAAACAAAATTATTAGATGAAATACAATAAAATTAAGTTAAAAAAATAGTTTTGGGATATTATGCCGTATTGCGCTTCCTTCTTTTTTGGTTATTATTTCAGAGGGTCAAAATATTTCCGCTTTACAATAAAATCCAAATAAATGGAATATTTCTAAACCAATTTTTGTTTGAAAAACTGTTTTTGCTAGGTGATAAAATACGCTTTCAAATTTTTTAAATAAAATTAAACATATAATATATTAAAAAAATTGGGTGTCGCTTATATTGTCTTCATTTAATTAAATATTATAGTTTGAGATTTTACTCATAAAGTTAAATATAAAAAAAAATATATTTATCCTAGACTTGCAGAAAAGTAACAGATAGCATTTAGTTCAAGTTGAATCTTGCAATCATATTAAAGATAGCAGCCAATAATATGTGCGTTAAGAAAATGAAGATAATGTTGGTAGTTCTTAATCGAAGTATGATAAAATTAAAAGTGACCGAATTGAATAAAGACACCTTAGCTCAGTTGGTAGAGCACTTGCCATGTAAGCAAAGGGTCCTGGTTTCGAGTCCCAGAGGTGCCAATACCTTTTTCTGATTTTTCTTTCTCCAGATTTTCGATTGAGTTTGGCTAATTTTGTCTTCATTTAATTAAACATAAAAAAAATGTTTAATAATGTATCACTTTACGTTTTTTCTAACTAAAATTACTAATAACGAAAAAAAACATACAATATTATATTAGACAAATGTATTATAAACGTTATTAACACCACAATTTTTTGTCGTTCTATGTAAAAATAATTAATAAAAAATTCCCAAAGTTTCATAAATTTATTTCAAAAAGCGATTAGAAACTTTGGCTTCATAAAAGTGTACATTTCACTTATATTGTGGTTAGTTTTTGTATTTGGATGCAAAGCGTGGTCTTTTCTCTTTCTAACACCGTTTATATCATATTTATCACTATGATAGTAAGGGAGAGAGAACGATTTCTACGTGATTTGTTATATGAGTTGTTCCGAAAAGTGAACAAATAGACTAGATATAGATGACTATAAGTTTGTCTTCCGAAGCGTCAGTCAACAAACATTCAGGGTGAACAAGTTCAAACTAACAACTTTTAGAACATAATTTACCCAAAAAACTTGTTGATTTAAGTAAAGTTAGTGAATTTCAACTACCGCTGTCAGTCTATTTGTGTGAACCGTGCGACTGCTGTCAGGAAGGTCATAAGTCATAACGCAGTAAGTAGTATTGACATTCCGTCACTGTACCTTTATTTGTGTTCAGCAGCGAGATAACACGCCTGCTGATTGACGTTTCGGTAATGCCGCATATCTCACATTTAGACAGGACTGGATTGGAAAAGAAATATTAATATAATATTTATTTATTTATAATATATATATATATATATATATATTTACATAATAACAAAATTTGTTTCACAGTTTCGGAGGCGGGTAGGTATACGGTGATCAATTATTGGATAACCAACACATATGCCATAGGTCATCTTAAGTGGATTGCTACGTTTAGTGACTTAGCAGGGGTGCCCGGGTTCATGGGGTGAGGTTTGGTGAGGTGAATGCACCTGCCACAAGCTGCCTGGCAGGCCAAATTCTCCGTCACCGACAGCATAGACTGTTTTATCTCCCGGCTTGCAGATCTAACTTGCCAATGTTATTCCAGTCGGGAGAGTTGTGTTGTTGTTAAATAGAATCACTTCGATTATAGAACTTCGATGAAGCACAATTCAAACGGCAAGCTTTGTTGCTGTTAGCCTAAATCTGTTTGTTTCATCTAAAATATTTAACTCTTTTAAAAAAGCTTTGAAATTGTAATTTGGTAATATTTTTTAAATAAATAAATTGAATTGAATTGTGAAATCTTTTGATCTCTCCTTCAGGACTCTCTCGGAACATCACCTTACATAGCAGTGGGACGGATAAGTTCACACTTCCGTCACTACTGGAGACACCGATACCCAGATTCCTATCCTAACTTCATCTCCTTCCTTTCCCCAAATTGAGGTCTCCACACAACATCTTTATTCATTTTTAAATGAATAAATTGAATTGAATTGTGAAATCTTTTGATCTCTCCTTCAGGACTCTCTCGGAACATCACCTTACATAGCAGTGGGATGGATAAATTCACACTTCCGTCACTCCTGGAGACACCGATCCCCAGATTCCTATCCATAACTTCATCTCCTTCCTTTCCCCAAATTGAGGTCCCCACACAACATCAGAGCCTCATGTGAGTATGTTGTTTTCAGTATCTGTTCTTCATTATCCATTTTCCATTCTGTTTTTCAGTATCCGTTTTGAAACTGATAATTCGTGGTGGAAGTCCATTATAATAGATTATAATAAAACAAATAAAAAACTTTATTCCACTTAATTTTATTTGACCGTAACCGGCTTCAGCTCGTCAGATTAAGTGGAATAAAGTTTTTTTATTTGTTTTATTATAATCTATTGTTCTTCATTAGTTGTACAGCGCCCTTGGGGTGATTTTTCGTAAATTATCCAATTATTATTATTAAAACACATGCAGAAAAGAGTCAAGTGAATTGCTACTAGATAAACGCGGCGTCTTCTCGGATTTATACTAAAATATTTATCCAGATTTGGCCCTGCAAAACGTGACAAGCAGTCATAGCTTATGAGATGTTTACTAATCGGCAACGGAACACGTCTAGACGTCTGACAATTGATAAACTCAGGCGGGGTCCATTGCGACGGCAAACGCCAGAATTTTGCTTGACAGTCCTATACAACAATCAAGGTCACAATTTTTGCCTACACTCAAGGCCGCAGTGTTTGTGCTTCCCGTGTTCGGCGGAAAACAAAACTTAAACATCTCATCCCGGGTGAAGCGGGAAGGCAGGCGGGGTCGAGCGGGGGGGGGAGAATTCATTTTTTGACAGAAGTCGCGCGGTGCGGTCCGTGTATGTAGAAAAATCGGAACGGATTTTTGTGGTTATGTGCTATGTATGAGCGAACATAATCACGAGTTTAAAATATTATTATACCTAAATATAATATAATAATAGAAATATTTGTTAATATAATATCAAATATTTATAATTATTCTGTTGTTGACGTAAATATTTACGTACTTTAGAGTAGAAATAGATTTTAGATAGATAATAGAATTTGGATTCTATAGTTCTAAATTAGGTCGTGCAATAAAATGACGTTATTATATAATGTCATTGGTGCAATAATCGATATTAGTCGGAAATCTTTCCTGATAAACCCTGATCTGTGTTTTCTTCCTGATGCAGGTAGCATCTTTTCTACATCGAACGCATTTTAACATTTATGCAAACGATAAACGTCAAATTTTTTGGTGCGCGGACCTAATAATTATGATTTTAAGTTGTAAATAAACACACTGTCGTAATGGATGATTATTTCTTTCGTGAACTCACTTGTAAATAAAGTCTATTAATTTATTAATCGGTTTCAGAGACACGGGAGAAATTGACCATTGTAAATCGATATTCTATTTTTGATGCTACGTAATTATTTACGTAGCAACAAAACGTATTCACTCTAAATTCTTAATAAATAGTAACTTTAGGTCGTGCGTATTAGTCGGAAATCTTTCCTGATAAATATCTATTAAAATATCTGTGTTTTCTCCCTGATGCATCTCTTTTGTCATCAGAACGCATTTTAATATTGATATAAACGTCAAGTGTGCGTGCCGTGGACACGTACGTACCTCACACCACTTGTCAAATTGTGTGGACCGCGCGAACTTCACCCCAAACGATGTTGGTGTAAAGTTATGGCCTTGAGTGTTGGCAAAAATTATGACGTGGGTGGTTTGGTATATTTATGATTATGACCTTGATTGTTGTGTTGGACTGTCAAAAGTCTGGCGTTTGCCCGCGCAATGGACAAAGCTTCAGTCCTACCTCCTGCTACCACCGCTAGCTGCTCTCTCTATCTGCTGACTGCTTCTGCTGCCTTCTGTTCTCCTGTTATTTTAATGGTAGAAAACACGTGATGGGTTGCTCAGAATGCTTAGTCGGTGATTAAACGGCTCATCGTGGATATAAATGGAGCCGTAGTCAAGCTAATTTATTAATAACTTGATTAACTGAAATTGGAAAAAGTTGGATGGATGTTTGGTGGCCGGATGAAGTGGATTGAGTGTAGTTGATCTTATTTGGAATAATAAATGTTTAGTTTGTTAAGTAATTTCATGGAAAAATAGGCGAAGATCTGTTTTGTTTATAGAAATGTAACAGGAACACATGATATTTTAGATGAGTAATGTAAATCTGAAGTGGTCTGTAGATTTAAATCGTTCCAGCGAACGAACACGTGTGTATTTAAATAACATCTAACACTTCTTTAAAACAACAAAAAACACTGTTTTACTGCAACGAGAATAAATAGAGACACGCGGCATTCTAATTATTATTACTTAACTGATAGAATAACTTGATTCAAATAATAAGTACCTACAAATAAATTACCTACACGGCACACACGTTCGTGTAATATTTTTAAAGAAAAAAGCTGTAAAACAAATTCCAACCAAAATGCTTGCCTTATAAGACTGTGTTCAACATATAATAACATTTTCTCTGATATAGATATTTTCAATTGTAACGAAAGTAAATATAAAAATTCAATCAAAAGTGTATTAAAATGTATTAAATGAGTACAAAACTGCATAAATGTAATGATATATTTTGTACTACCTGTTATACCTATGTACTATCTTTTAATTGTTGTAAGATTACTGTTTAATTTCTAGATAAATAATGTAATAGTATAATGAGGAAATCTATAATTGGTTTCTCAGTTAGGTAAATTATACATGTATAAATTAATCATTATTGTAAACTGTTGATTTCTATAAAATAAAATAAATAAATAATATCTCGGTTAATTTGACATAATGAAAAGCCGTTCGTGGTTCGGCCTAGACGGCCGCTATTGCAGAAGTGAGTCAATAAGTAAATGATATGGTCAGATACAATGAGTACAGGTTTTGGTAAGGAAAATATTTTTTTTCGTAACGAAATTTAAAAAAAAAACTTTTCTAGACTTACTAAATACGGTTATGCGCGTTATCATCCCGCGACCAAATATCCCCGACAAAATATCCTACGACAAAATATCCTACGGACAAAGCATCCCCCAACCAAATATCTACTAAAACTTAGCCTAACCTAACCTAACAAAAAATGCGACAAAAATAATACAGACATCCTGTAAATACAATAAATTATTTTCATTGTTTGTTTTTGGGGTGCTATGCAGTGTTGCGCTATCTCCTTCTTTAGCCGACGTTTCGGTCAGCGTTGCAGTGTCAATCATCAGCGCAGATCCGGAAGATCCGACGATGTGATCCGGATCTGTCCTGATGATGGACACTGCAACGCTGACCGAAACGTCGGCTAAAGAAGGAGATAGCGCAACACGGCATAACGGCATAAAAACGTATCACAGTAAATTATTGTTCAAAAATAGTAAAATGGTACAAAAATAATACTGATAACAATAATTATTGTCTTTACAGGATGTCTGTATTATTTTTGTATGTGCATTTTTGTTAGGTTAGGTTAAGTTTTAGTAGATATTTTGTTGGGGGATGTTTTGTCCGTAGGATATTTTGTCGGAGGATATTTTGTGGGGGATATTTTGTCGCGGTATTAAAGTCGCGCAACCACTAAATACACGTCGATATAATCAGCACCGCAACAAAAACTGCAAATGTCTGTTGAGAATTCCTTTTACTTATTGGAGCAACTCTCATATTTAATATATAAAAACGTTGCTAACCAAAGGGTTATCATGTCATATTAACAGGACACATAACCAGTCAGAAAATCCATGAAACAAAATACCTATTATAATAGGCAGGGCTCCAAAATTCTACGTATTTAATTGTGTTTTCATCTGGCATTAAATATCTGTGGAAATATATATTTATTTTCCAGGAATTTTCCGGTTAGTTTTCACCAGGGAATATTACCAGACCGCTGACTGACAGACGTAAATAAACACTGGGATATTTCAACGCACACAGATTGCTTCAGCGAACGCCGAAAGACATTTCGGCCTACCGCAGTTTTCATAATACGTCGTTATTATTTAGCCTTTCTTCAAATTTTATTGAATTTTAAATAACTGGATTATACACGTGTTCTTTGAATTAAAATATATAATACAAAATCAACTAGGAAAAACATTTTCTGCGCCATTCGTGTCTGAATGCTGTACGGTTACAAATATATGAGTTTTTGTTGTTGTTTTGGCCATTGCTACGTGGACTTACGTGCTTGACTCGCTGTACTGCATTTAGTGGTAATGAAGCGGGACTTTTATATGTTTTATTTGATTTTCGTAATTACCTACCTCCACTAACAATTTTTGAAGTGAAAAGTTCTTTAGCACCGTTGTGGTTTGAAACTCTGTGAAACGAAAAAAGAAATAAAAAAGAGATAAATGCATATATCCGTAGGATTTGGCCTGTGAGACAATGATGTTGAATAATCGGTCTCCTCTTTGTGCACTGCTTTTTAGCCTCCCCACTCTTGTCTTCTTTAGTTTTCTGAAGGTTTCACTTCTACCACGTATGAAAGGACACTTGTATTGTTTTACAATAGCTCCGCACAGGAGGCCCTGAGTGAAAATGTTTTCCGGGTACCCCTGCTAAGTCACCAAACGTAGCGAACCATTTCGGGTGACCTACGGCATAGGTGTGGGTTATCCATTAAATGGTTCCTGGGGCGGCGGTACCCATACCGACTCCCAAATTGTAATTGTTTGTTATGTATGAATAATAATTGTTAACGGTTTACAAGTAGTACTAAAAGGCGCTAGATGCTAATTAAAGTCAAGCCAAATAGCCTCGACGTAATCGACTATATTTTGATAACCATCGTTAAAATTAGCGACGACATTAGCTGTAGTAATACTGAAGAAGCCAAAACGTAGTCCATATACCTAGTTCGGCGATTTTTTTTGTAGCAGGCCCTAAAAAAGCTTTGAATAATCAGATCTATATGTTACTAATAGTTTAATCGAACTTTCTAGGTCAAATCGAGCCGTTTAATATGATCGCTCTTTTCGTGACACTGGCCCGCTCGTTGGAATAAACTTTCCTCAGCTCTTACTAATATCCAGAATTTGGCTGTATTTAAACGGGCAAACAAAATTATTTAAAAATCATACCATTCATCAATTCTAACATAAAGTTTCCGATAATTGTGTTTGGTTTCGATTTCCTCCTAATTGTATTTCTATGTTTCAAGTCCGAATTTAATGTCAGAATATTTCTCATTTCTAAACGCAAACTGCCTTGTTACTTGTTAGTATATTACATTGTAGTTTTAAAATTCTTGTTTTGTCCTGTGCTACAAATAGCACCGTTATCGTCTTTTATTATTATCCTGTGCTATAACAGCACTCTTATTTTTCATTTCACTGTAAATACTGTATTCTTTATTTCATATTATTTTTAAATATTTTGTAATGGACTCGTTAGGAGCACTGTATGATTATTTTTATATGTATTATAGACTAGCTTTTACCCACGGCTTCGCTCGCATAGTATTAGTGGGAAATTACTGGCATAATTATTGGCATAATTGTTATTATTCTTGCTATTTTGTCTAGTAGAAAAGTATTAATGTTTAATAGAAAATATCAAAATTTGAGAATGTCATTTCGCAAATAAAAATTCTATTTTATAAAATATTTAAATTATAGAAATAGAAATTTATTTTAAGTACCTACTTCCTTTATTAGTATTTTATTCATATTTGAATCCAGAGTAACCTAAAAAATAAGAAAATGACAGTCCACATAGCAACGTTATGATTTCGGTTCGGAGAGTAAACATTTTTAGAGATATGTAGATATTAACTACGACGCCAAAAAAGTACTCTTTTTAATCATAAGAAAGCACTCTTTTTAAGCCTAAAATTGAAAAAAAAAACATCGTTTCCAGGGTAACAATTGGTTTGACGTTTGCAATAACTCAATTTTGTTAGGGACAGAAAACGTATGATACATAATTTCATAACGCCACAGCTCATTCATAACGCCAGAGCTTACCAATATATAAAGCCGTTGTTACTCGAAAATAATGTAGCTTTCGATTAGTGAAATGATTTTTAAATTCCATTCCATATTTATTGCGTGAAAGAGTAAGGACCATCCATCCAACCAACCAACCATCCATACAAACTATCGCATTTATAATATTAGTTAAGAAAGATAAGCGCACTTGAAGTGAAATGACACAAAACCACGCTATACAAAAAAGGCGGCCTTTTTTGTTGGTTTCTAGAAAATGAGCACTTTGTTTTTAGATGTTCTCTAGTAACTTCCAAGAATTCAGTTTATCTATGGTTTCAGATGACTGAAGGCATTAGTGTTAATTTATTTACTTATCTCACACCTTAGTAATTGATGAGTTATTTCTCAGAAGGAATCATTACCATTAGGTGACATTCTCCCTCTAAACTCTATTCAAATAGCTCGCTTAGTATATTGTCATGCGAGACTGTCATCAATATTAATGATAATATGTTTGAATCATCCCGACTAGAGTGCTCCTGACTCTATTATTTAATCAAAAGTGATTTATTTTACTATCACACGTGCGAAACCGGTTGTGCGTTCGTATTTATTAAATTATATTTATTTAATCACTGAAGACAAAATTAGCGACTCTCAAACGAAAATTTCAGACAGAAAAATTAGAAAAATATACGGTCGCATCTAGGAATTGAACCCATAACCATAGCCTTGCCGGGGCCTCTGCTCTAATCACTGATCAATTTGAAGTTTTACTCATTAAATTTATAAAAAAAAAATATATTTGTTTGAATAATTGTTCACAAAATCGAAAACAATGTCACCTTGCTGGGATACCCCATTATTAGGTCACATTGTACATGGTTTCGTGTATGAATTATAAATTATAAATTAGATCAAGTTCATTTTTTAAGTTAGTTTTTGTAACTGTTGTAAAATATTACGAGAGGAAAATTATAAAGCCATATGTAGAAGAAAACATAACCTAAGCTAGAAAAAATAATCTTTGTTAGGTTTCAACAGTCTATCTACATTCTTCCTTCCCTTGTCTATAATCCATGTATTTATACTTCTTATGAAGTCGGTAATATTAAGTCTACTTATACTAGAGCTGTATTATAATATCCTTTCACAAGTAAATAATTTCATATTTTTATAAAATATGAGAATTTTTTATTTGATAAAAGTAGATAAAATTGAACACATACCAAAATATACACATACGTACAGGAGCTGACAAGATCAACGTTGTATTGTATAATGTATTTGAACTATGAACTGGAATTAAATTCGATATGTATTTATTTTACATAACGAGATGTTTGCAGATTCTACATAAAGCGGGGAATGATACTTGGTAAATGCACAGACTTACGAGTAGGTGCTTCTATCGACAAGGAAAACATATTTAAAAAAATGCTGATTCGCTTTCAGATGAAAAGTGCTTAGGAACGTTATATCAAATGAAAGTATGCAACCTTTCACACAAAAGTGTGTATTCAAAAATCCTAACTCCATACCGAAACTTGCTTAAAAGCACAAATTCTGTAGGAGCCTTGTAATAAAAACCCGGACAACCCCGTCAACTTAAGGGTTAATAAAAAACTGCCCTTCCGAAAATATTTAATAAAAAAGTGCCTACTTAGGTTTGCCAGGGAATACGGTCAGTAAAGTAACATCATAATCATCGTTATCACATCCCTACTCTCTCGGTCAGACACTCCGGCCGACTTGCGAGTGTCGGTCACCTGATAACGGATTTTTAGGGTATTTATTTATATAGTCGACGGTTTGTGTGTAATTAGCCGGCCGACCTTATCGGAGAAGCCACCTACTATCCAGAGCTAGTAGATATTACAGAAGTTGAGCTAGCGCGCTTGTCAACCAGGGCTTGCAGAAATGCAGAACCTACATAAAATGATTTTTCTTGGAAAAACGTTTTTTACGTAAGAAACTTTATGTTTGGCTACAAACTTTGGTTGTGAATAATCACGTATTATATTTAGTGCACTGTAGGAAATACGTAGGTTGCGACGGTCTTCTTTTGGGAGGTTGGACCTGTATTCGATTTAATTTCCAAACTAATAATTGGCTAAAAGTAAGTTATAGCTTGACAAAATTTTATGTTTTGACTGTCCCTATAAATATTTAAACAAATATAAACACGTTGACAATAGCTCAAAATAGGTACTGCAATAAAAAAATACAGAATTGTCATTCATGTTTACTGATATAATAGGTGTAGGAAGAGACGATAGGAGTTGTGTCACATATTTTTAAGGCTCCATCATAATTGAAACACCCGGACAACTTGCATTCTACACACTTGGTATGAAAATAAATGTTTTAGAAAAACACTTTTCACACCCAATGTGTACGTAAGTACGACAAATTTGTCCCTAATGCATTTTTTTTTCTAAAATGTGTGGATGGTCATTATTTATATACTATATTGGTTATCCGCATGTTAAAGGCGTTGTATGTATTGCGTAAATAGGGCCAGTGAGTTTATATCTTTAGTAATTTGACGGTGATTGCCTCTGAATCATGGAGGTGTGCGCAAAGAGTCACTGAATACTCAGGTATGTTTCCACCTTCCTCTTTTCATCTCCTTCCCCTCCCCACTATCTTCAGCCTACACCAATTGGGTATGTCATAGTCTAACTAGATCCAGACGGTTGGGAGCAGTAAGGACTCTTATGCGGTATTCACATTAAAAGAGAGAGTTGTTCGGTGATTGGTTAGCGGAGATTGGTAAGTTAAGTTAGGAATAATATGTATACTCTTATGCACCGAATTTAAATTTATTTTCACAGTTTTCGCACCCCTGTTTTCTTTGGTCGTGAAACACGTGACACCGCGCTGTTTACGTTATGTCGTCCGACAGACAAATAGACATGTCTGCCGGAACGGGCTGAGAGCAGAGTCTCTCAGACTCTGAGCGACACTTATCTCGAATGTGTGCCGACACTCCTAATGGTACAGGGTCATCAGAGATTACGTTAATTTTTTTACGGGGGTTATTTTAATACTCGCCAGTAAGCACGTAAAAGTAATTTTTTGACAGGCTAGCGAATGTTGTGTGTAAAATGGTTGCCAGCGATAATGATATACATAAAAAAAGACAACTTGAGGTGTTTGTAATAAGTAGGTGCAAAAAGGTATGAACGATTTTTTAACATTTGAGTTTGAAGCTTAATTTAAATACATTTTAAATAAGAAAAGTTTGAATGTATTTGTACATACCGATAGTAACGATCAAAACACACCCGCCACCGGTCCCTTCTTATACCGAAAATTCCCAAAAATGGATGTTTAACAATTCAGTTTAAATACTCGCGATTTACTGCGGCAATTTTATCTTTATTTTTTGGTTAATTCGTCAGCTTCAAAAAAAAAATTATTAGCAAATGAAATTATTATTATATTAAATTTGTTGTAAATTAAATAAGTATTAAAATAAATAATCATTAAATTAACTTATTTTTAAATTAAAATTTTAATCATCCCAGTGCTCCACTATACAAGACCAAAGAAGTTTCTTTAATTTACCTGTACAATATAATATGGTTAAAATTTTATTTTTCAAATTTCAACATAAATAAAATGTAGAATATTAGGACGTGTACATTTGCGGTTTGCACACTTTGCATGAACATTTAAAAAAAATTTACTTTCTTCATTTCTCTCCACTTCAATTTACAATTTATAATATGCGGTACTAAAGAATCACTGCGAAAAACATAAAACAATTTTTTTTTAAAGTTTTAATTCCACGCTACGAAATGAAATTGAAAAAAACATTGAGTTAAACACTGGTATTTTAATCCACCTAGCATCCCCAATAATGATATTCTTCTGTACGGAGTTAATGTAAAAAAAGAAGTTTTTAAAATAACATCAAAATATAGCAAAATAAACACGAAGATCAGGAAATCGTATAAAAAAAATTACTGACACCAACACAACCTACAGTCAACAAACATGAAGATGTGGAAATCAATAAATATGCAGACGAGAAAATTTAAAAAAGAACATAGTCAACGAAGATGATGAAATCAACAAACAAGAGGATGAGAAAATCGCGATGTTTTGTAACACCAATAAAACTACAGTCAGCCTTTGAACAGGAATCCCTAGTGATGAGGACAATGAATAAACCACTTTTCTTTGTATTCATATGGCCGTTAATAAGTTTGTTTTTGAATATTTATTTAGATGTATGTAAAAAAATTTCATACATCTAGTAAGAAAATATAAACAAATACAAATTAGAGATAAAAATACATTTTAAGGAAAACAGATAACTATGTGACAAAAATAATATTGGTAAGATGGTTATAAATCAAAAAAAATTCCTTACATATAATGGACAAATACTACGAAAAGTGTAAAAAAGACTTGAGGCATCCTTTACGGCATTTGGCAGAC
Organism: Limnephilus lunatus; assembly: GCA_917563855.2. NCBI lineage: Eukaryota > Metazoa > Arthropoda > Insecta > Trichoptera > Limnephilidae > Limnephilus > Limnephilus lunatus. Next base: position 8,043,790 of record OU830602.1, on the reverse strand, counting down.
TGTTACAATTAGTCTATGGTACCGCTACCGCTACCGGTCGTGTTTACAACCGCTCTATTAAAATGTCAACAAAATGCGAGTGTCGCGTCGTAATTAATGAGTTGCTAACATTCATACAAAATAAAGTGGATGTTCTAGACGAAGTGAGCATTGTACAAATATGCTCCACAAGCTTTCAAGAGGACGAAATTGAAAGTGCCAAATGCCTTCTGTTAGAAGCCGTCCCTGGCCGTCGCGTCACGAGAAAAGTCGATGGTAAAATAACAAAAACATTGCAAGACATAATAAAGATCGTCAAAGAAACAGATCCAGACCAACTACCGACGTTTGTGGCCCGAGATCTCAACAAGTTGCCACCAGTTACATTCGACCACATCGACGTCACAAGGTTTCTTAAAGATTTGACATTGCTAAAAGCCAAAATAGCCGGAAAGGCGACAATATGCGAGACAAACGCCTTAAAACAGGAGCTCTGTGAATTAAAAGGAACTGTCAGTCAAATCACACAAGAAGGGTTCCGTTTAAATAATAAAAATCCAACACCGAAGACGAATGCTAGTCAGGGAAATAAGCAAACAAATACACAGCACCAGCCTTGGCGCATTACGCCTCACGGACGACCATTACCGACATCTAGCGATCCGGGCTGTACGACGGCTCGAGATTCAGCTGAACAGGCCCGAAGTAGAACGGAAAACGCCGAACGCGCCCGAATGCCACCGCTAAATGTAAACAATAAAGGCCGTTATACACGAGCCCGATTTTCAGCCCGTTTCCAATTGGAGACAAAAGTCAACATTTTTCGATTTGCGCGATCGCTATTTTCACCTCTATTTTGCATATCTAGGATTTCAATTGTCATCACTGCAAACAACACATGAACCATACTGTTTGTTGTGATGCCTACTGAAATCGTAGGTATGAAAATAGAGTTGAAAACAGCGATCGCGTAAAGCGAAAAATGTTGACTTTTGTCTCTAATTGGAAACGGGCTGAAAATCGGGCTCGTGTATTACGCTCTTAACAATAGCGACGATACAAATGAACGAAATGCGCAGGATTTTACAGTGGTTGTGAATAAACATCGCAAAAAGAGACTTTTAAATAATCGGGGCACAGGATCCAATGCAGGAAACTTAAAAATAGCAAACCTTTCGATAGGGCTATATGTATCTCGTTTCGCACTTGAAACGAGCACAGAAGATGTTAAGTCTTTTTGCGATAATAAAGGTTTAAATACTAGTAAAATTGAAATCCTTAAACCTTATAAAGAAACCCCATTTAAGACATTTAAAATAATGATTCAGCAAAGTGACATTAAAACTGTAATGAACCAAGACTTCTGGCCGCGAGGCATCGTTTTCAGAAGATACAGAGAAGCCGCTGAGCGAGTTACGAAAGAAACTAAACAAAATGAATAAGCTCAACATCACTTCGATCAATTGCCGATCTGTAAAAAGAGTGGAAAAATTTATTTTCGATCTCTGTACTACAAACGATATTATTCTATTACAAGAGACATGGCTTATACCGACCGATTTAGATTTTCTCAGCGAAATTCACCCTGAATTCATGAGCTATGGTAGTTCGGCGGTAGATATTTCAAATGGCCCACTGCGAGGAAGACCATACGGCGGGCTAGCCATACTATGGAGGAAATCATTCAAGGCAGTGACGATCGACTGTGAAACTCCCAGAATCATAGCGATTGATATCACACTCGACACTGGAACATTACTTGTCATGTGCGTATACATGCCGGTGGAAAACACTGATAATCTACCAGAATATTTATCCTGTCTCTCGAAATTGCACACGATAATCGAGGAAAGGGACAACCCAAATTGTATACTTTTGGGAGACTTCAATGCTGATATGAATTCGCCCTTCGGACGTGAGCTAAAATCGTTCTGTTCAGAATATAACCTCCACATTGCGGATGTTGACATTCTCCCGCCTGACTCGTACACATATGTAAGCGATGCTCATAATACAACTAAGTGGCTCGACCATTGTCTCGTAACTCAGGCGGTACATAATATAATTGAAGACATGTATATTGACTACCAGTCCGACTGGTCTGATCACAAACCAATGCACACCACTTTACGAACTACAGGGCTACCTACATATACTACAAGTTCTTCAATAGTAGGAGATCCATGCAGATGGCGACCCAAAAGTCAAAAACAAGTGCAGTCCTACTCCAGATACGTCCAATTATCAATAGGTCAACTTGAGATAATTCGTGGAACCGACATTGCAATTGACAGCACGATGATAAATGAAAAACAAATCGATGATCTATATAAAAACATTGTACAAGTATTACGTACCTCAGCAATATCTGCGTTTAATATAGAGAGAAGGCCTACGACTGGACGAAGATGGAAGACTGTGGCTGGTTGGAATGAGAAAGTTGCCTTACATTATGAAAGATCAAGAAATGCGCACATAAAATGGCTGCAGAACGGACGACCCACTGATGGTCCCATTATGGAAGCTCGAAAGCAAAGTAGATCGTTATTTAAGAAAGAATATAAAAAATGCCAAAGAAACTTCGAGCAGAACAAAATGGATAAAATAGCAAATAGCCTACAATGCAAAAACTTTTCATCTTTTTGGAACAAAACTAATGCTATATTGAAAGCAAAACATACCGCACCGACCAATATTGATGGAAAATCTGAAAATAAAGCTATAGCTGAAGTTTTCAGGAATACTTTTTGCTCCGCACCAGTTCAACCACAAACAATGGATGAAGAGTTTTATACACCATTGCATCAATCAAAACAACAGCCGTCCATTGTCATCTCTCCTGAGATGATTCAGCGAGCAATACGCAACATGGCAGGAGGTAAATCTGCTGGTCACGATGGACTTGTCATAGAACATGTGAAGCATGCGGGGGGATATTTGACAACACTGCTCGCCTCTCTCTTCACTGCCATGGTTGGGCTTGGACACATTCCGAAAGAACTGACCAAAACCATTATAGTACCGATCCCAAAAAGTCGCCAACTAAACCTGACATCCTCCGTTAATTACAGGCCCATATCTCTTGCCACCATAATAGCAAGAATATTTGAAAAGGTGATTTTAAATTTAACGGAAGACAAGCTCATTACAGAGGATTCCCAAATGGGCTTCAAAGCTGGGTGCTCTACTGATACAGCCATATATAGCATGAAACTATCAATAGAATATTACAAAGCCAGAAAAACATCGGTATATGCATGCTTCCTAGACCTAAGCAAAGCTTTTGACATGGTTTGTCATGATAAATTATGGAAAAAACTGACGGACCGACAATTACCACCACAAATTGTAAATATATTGAGTATATGGTACAAGCAACAGGAAAACTTCGTCAGATGGAATGACAGCCTGTCAGAAGCAGCAAAATTAAAGTGCGGCGTTAGGCAAGGAGGCTCAATGTCCCCAGTGCTGTTCAATGTATATATGGACGAACTTAGTAAAATACTGAACAAAACAAGAATCGGATGCCACGTTGCCGGAGTATGTATGAATAACATAAGTTATGCAGATGACATGGTCATACTATAACGTTAGATATTTACCTATTACTCAACTCACCATATTACCTCCTTCTTGGAATTCTTATAATCCAAACCGCTACAGCATAGTGTACAATAAAAATGTTGAGCCACCATGATGGCGTCAGTGGGTAGGAATTTGCAAAGAAAACCCAGCATTAACAATTGGTAACAAATAGGCAACTAGTTTATTGAGACTAAATCCACTGTACAAAGCAATGAGACTATTAAGTAATGAATCTACAGGGGTGGTTAAATATCGCCAAGTCCGCGATATTTAACTGAAATATTCAATGGCTCAAAACGCGACCGACATAGGTAACATAAGTATTGCAAAGAATCTGATTAATGGGCGCCTGTAAAGAAACATAATTCTTACAAATTTATAATAACGATTCTAAGCTAAACTATTTATATATCAAACATGTTATCTCGCACTGATTACTCTCTATACATTTTTAATCTCTCACGTGAGTTTGGTCCGACACTTCCTCGGCTCGACGTCCAGCTGCTTGCTTCCACCTCTAGAATCCAACTGAATAGCTCCGAGGCCTCAAGCTCCTCCCCCTTCCGTTCCGGAACCCGCGCCTGTAGAATATGTCAGGGATACGAGCGGCTACAGTTCTTTGTAACAAGGTAGGAACTGTTCGCTACCGTTGCATTACCCCCATGGCCAAGAGAATTTTTGCAAAAAATTCCAATACGCCACCTGGCGTCTTAAGGCAAGTTCAAGCCGAAGAAAAGCTGCATCAGCACATCAGGAAGATATAGAGTGTGAAAGGCCAAGATGATGTTGTTCCAGCGAAGACCAGTTGTCATTCCCTCTTGCAAGTGCAGGATAGTAGTGGTTGTTTGTGAAGACTGAGACCCCGTAACTGTAGAGGTCCGTCCGAGATGTATCCAAAATGAAAGTATTCTTCTGCCTTTTCAAGAGCAACTATATGTAGGATGACATAAAATTGGTGTTATTGAAGGTCCCATAGTTTTGAAGAAATCCCATTGCGCTGAAGTCCAACTGATTGTGGTTAAATACTCTGCGAGCGACTTTAGTAGGTTCTCATAAATTGATGTTGTGATGGTCCAGTTGTTCGAAGAAATCCCATTTCGCTGAAGTCCAAATGATTGTGGAGAAGAAGAATCCAGAGAGATGAAGATGTGGTATACGTGAGAGAGAATCTGAACGCTAAGCTAAAGCTTACATGAAGAATCACTATTGTGAAAATTGAAATTAAAATTATTATCTATCCCTTTTCCCTTTTATTTATTTATTTTCATTTTATTTTATTTTATTTGCTTGCACAAAAAACTTGAGAGTGAGACCATAAACAACAAAATATTTAAAACAATAATACATTCTCTAAGAACCTATTTACACAAAATTGAGAGTGCGACCAGAAACAAGAAAATATTTAGAAACAATAATGTATTTCCTAAGAACCTATGTTCTCATACCTATCAAAATAGTAAACAATTCACCAATATTGTTGTGAAAAGAAAATTATCAATAACTCAGATATAAAATGAATTTAACATATCCTGACACGTAAAGAAATTAACAAGGTAATAACCATGAAAACCACCCCAATAAGAATTAATTTTTCACTAATATCAAATAATTACAGGCCTGACACCTGTTGAAAAAATCATAAATCACGTATTATCAGAGAAACACACCCCAATTAAAATAACCATTTTACTATTAAATAATTACAGGCCTGACACCTGTTGACAAAATCATAAATAACGTGTTATCAGAGAAACACACCCCAATTAAAATACCCATTTGCTTTTAAAACAATTACAGGTCTGACACCTGTTGACAAACATAAAGATAATAATCAACACAACTCCTATACTGGTTGTGTTCTAGAAGGAACTCTGTAATTTAAAATACCATGGTCAAAACCAAAATAATTATATACCTTCCAAGTATGTCACCATTTTTTTTTTTTTTTTTGATAAAACGCTTGGACCTAGTTTAGCTGAGCTCTAGCCAACCCAGTTCCAACCGCTTTGAATTTATTTATTCAAGAAAAGTAGTGTAAGGCTATTAAAGAAAGAATCAACCAGTTTTCCATGTAATTCGAAATATATCTTAAAAGATTCTCTATAAGTGAGATGTAAGCAATATGCCATAAATAAAATTGATTAAAATCTTTAAAATACGAATTATTTATAAAATAAATAACATCAGCTGTACATTACATATATCCAATAAATAATAAATTTTTCCAAGAAAACTTAAGGAAAGTTCCATGCAGCAGAGATTTCCTAAAATCTCATAAAATAGATCATAAAGCTTCTGAGGCTAAACTGCTTGTACAGTCTAAATGAACATATTCAAAATCCTTAAATATTATTATAATATTGTGTGGAACTCCCCACAAGGAATCTTGTGGATATACCACCACAAATAGGTAAATGTTTAACTCAGTCTAGAATATAACCTAAAATTAGATGTACCAATCCATATACTCAATTTCACAAACCATGCACAAAACAATAACTACTAACCTAATATGTTTTACAAAAAAAAAAAATAATGAAGGTGGCATCTACAGGGAAAAGAATAAACCTTCACATAAAATTTACATAATACTTTGTAAACAACCCCAACTTTGTTGAACAATCTCACTGTCATTAATTCCATAAATAACTATGAACATATTCAACCAGCAATACTTTAATACTATAAAATGTTCTTTCAAAACATGAAGGTAATGGCCAATTACCCATACGTTCCGAAAGAAAATTTCCACAAAAAACCCATGTATTATTTAACATTTCACAAACATCACAAACTCTAAACACAAAACACTTAACAAATACTCCCTCAACGTGCGGACATAAGATTTAAGTCATGTCATCACGCTGAATGAGATTATGCAGACATAAGTCGGTTATGCATGCACTTACTAACTAATGTTTTAAAACCCAAATTAAATCACTCCAAGGAGTATTGGAAATCGAGGAAACGAAGTAACACCGCACTCAATCTGCGTGTTCTGATTTAAGGATGTCTTTTACATGGAAAGTACCCAGATCTTTACCAGCCATATCTGCTAACTGATAAGCAACTGGAGAGATTTTATTTATTATTCTGCTTCTGATGAATTTCGGTGCTAATTTAGCTGAAAAATGTTTGCTAGCATCTGAAAGAACAAACGACCTGCGCCACACGATGTCCCCGACATTGTACTGAATATCTCTACGACGAAGATCATACTGACGTTTGTTGCGTTCATAAGACTGTCTTAAAGATGTGCGCACCTGTGAAAAAATATCATTAATTTCTTGCAGACCAGCAGCCCAGGAATCACGTTCAGAAAATTGAATTTCCTCAGCATTAAAATCAACACCTATATAGTCCTTTCCTGAAAGAATGATTTCTCTACCAAAATTGAGGAAAAATGGAGTGTAACCAGTTACATCATGAACCGCAGTGTTTATTGCTAACTCTATTTCAGGTATGTAGTTTGCCCAAGTTCTGTGATCAGAACCCACGTACGAAGCAAGAGCTGAAACTAATACCTTATTTATACGCTCAACAGGATTATTCTGAGGGTGATACCTACAGTTGTAAAATAAATGACGTATACTAAATTTGCTAACTAAAGCCTTAATGTCGCGAGATATGTATTGAGGCCCATTATCTAATACAATCGTGTCCGGCACTCCAAACTTGAGAAAAATTTCATTTTCCAAAATCCCAGCGATGACGCTTCCCGTTGCCTTCCTAAGTGGGAACAGCCTAGTAAATTTTGTAAAGAAATCTGAAATTACTAACAAGTAAGTGTAGCCTTTTTTGTAAGAGCTCGGATACGGACCTAACAGATCTGTCGCAATCATCTGCCACGGCCGTTGAACTAACTTAGGATCCCCCATAAGCCCCGGAGGTAACAAATTGGTGCTTTTGTAACCTAAACAGGTTTGACATTTATTGATAAAAAGCTTAACATCAGCCGACATCTTAGGCCAGTAATATTTGTGCTTAATTCTGTTTAAGGTCTTCATTATCCCAAAATGAGCACAAACCGGCGGAACGTGGTGCTCTATGATAATATTCTTCCTAACTTCCTTTGGAAGAACTTCCTTCCAGTCATAAGACCTATGAAGGGCTTCCATGCTCTGGATATGTTTGTATATTTTATCATCAACTACCTTCCAAGCCGTATATTTCTCTGGGTGAGCTAAAATTTTCTCCCTCAAACTGATGTACCATTTATCAGATGTAACAAAACCTCTAGCAATTGTATTTATTTGTAACGGGTCCCGCGATAATGCATCTGGAATTACATTGTCTTTACCCTTCCTGTGGATAATTTCGAAGTTAAATTGCTGTAGCCTTACTGCCCACCGCGCCAGCCTACCTGAAGGTGATTTCAAATTGGTAAGCCATTTCAGACTGTAATGGTCAGTAATAACTTTCACCGGAATAGGCGAACCTTCAATATATCCTCTAAATTTCTCCAAAGCGAAAATCATTGCGTTTAATTCCCTTTCAGTTGTGGAGTGGTTTCTTTCTTGAGCAGATAGAGACCTTGATATGAAAGAAATGGGATGTTCTACCTGATTGTCGTCAAACTGACTGAGAACTGCACCGAGCCCAACGCTCGATGCGTCACAACTGATGATGAAGGGTTTATTAAAATCGGGGCACGCTAGAACCGGAGCATTTACCAGAAAATTTTTTAACTTTACAAACGACGCTTGCGCCTGATCATTCCAGGCAAATTTCCTGCCCGCGAATTCCTTCTTTGTTAGATTATGTAACGGTGACGCAATAATAGAAAAATTGTGGATAAACCTTTTGTACCACGAAAGTACCCCAATGAATCTACGCAAGCTCTTTTGAGTCGTAGGGGTAGGAAAGTCCACAATTGCTTTAACTTTTTCGGGATCAGTGCGAAGCCCTTTGCTGTCTATCACGTAACCCAAGTATTTTAAGGAATCTCTACAGAAAACAGACTTTTCTACGTTTATGGTAAGCCCCGCAGCTTGCAATTTCTGTTTAACTTGTCTCAAGAGTTGTATGTGTTCTTCAAAAGACGAACTTATGATAATAATGTCATCAAGGTAACAGAAAACTTTCCCATCAAACTGTGGCCCTAGCACTTTGTCCATTAACCTCATCATCCGCGAACTCGCCCCGTGAAGACCGAAAGGCATTGTTACGAAGTGAAACAACCCCCTTTTAGGGATGGTGAACGCGGTTTTCTCTTTCGAGTCCTCGTCTAGGGGAATTTGAAAAAATGCGTCATTTAAGTCTAGTGTTGTTAAATAGCGCGCACCACCCAGGCTATTTAATATATCCGAAATAAACGGTGTTGCGTAGGCGTCACGCTTAGAGTTTGCATTTAAAACTCTACTGTCAAGACATAGCCTAAAAGAGCCATTCTTTTTGGGAACTAACACAATGGGATTATTCCAAGAGCTGTTGCTTGGTTCTACTACACCTAACGCTAATAATCTGTCAAGTTCTATATGTACCTGTGGTAACAAATGTGGTGAAATCGGATAAATTCGTTGTTTAATTGGCGAACAATCACCCGTGTCAATGACATGTTTTTCTAGGGATGTTCTTCCTAAACGATTACCCGAATAAGATACATATTCTTGAATAACCCTATCTAAGACTGAGCGCTGCGTTACGGATAAGTTACCTGCGTTGTCTAACCCTATGGCCTCCGACCTACACTGAACTCTGTTCGTCTCCTCAGAAGACATCAGATTTGAAATTCTAGGACATATGTTGTAAATTTTCCAAAAATCGCAGCCTAGAATAATGTTGGCATTTATCTGAGGCATTACTACAAAACTGAAAGTTTTCTCAATATTATCGAGACGAACGGGAAGAGTAATTTTATAAGAGCAAACAACCGAATGACCCGTAGCAGAAACTAATGAAAGCTCTTTATCTAACTTGGAAAGCTTGAAACCCAACTTTAAAAATTCCAAATGAAAATTGTTGCCTAAAATAGACACCTGAGAACCTGAATCTAATAAACCAGAGAAACTTGAACCTAAAACCTGAAAGAAGATGTGAGGTCGACCGTCCCTGTTCGTCGCTCCCATCTCCTTTGAAGCATATAAGTTTTTATAAAATTTTCTTACAGTAGCCAGCCAGGAAACCCATTCCCCGGAAGTGACCTCGGCGAACGTTGACGTCATTACGCCCGCCGACTGGAGCTCCCGGGCAATTAGTTTTTTGAACGGCGGCAGCTGCAATCTGGAGACTTCACCCCCGGCCTTCCGCAGCGGAAACAATGCACCTCCCTGGAAATATTATTGGACGGGCTAAGATTATCTCGGTTTACATAACGACGGTTATTCCTGTCATTGGGATTATAATTTCCAGTATTTTTATGACTACTCCTGTTATGTGCGTTGTAATTTCTAGAAGAATTAATATTATTTTGGTGTGCAATAACAGGAGGAGTCCTGTCACTGGAACGGCTATCCGCCAATTCTAACATCTTCCCAAGCTTCTTTAAGGAAGCAATATCCGGAATTATCGAAAGTGACAATTTTTGAATATACCTAGGCAACATATTACATCTTAAAATTTCTAACAATTCATCATCCGGTAATTTCGATGACAACTGATTATTAAGGTTGAGAATACGTATGATGAAAGTATTCAAATTCTCCTTTTGTAATTGTACCGTAGCTCTCAGCTGCGCAAGCAACCGACGCTCATGATCCATAAGTTCATATTCCTCTTTTAAACCTGCCACAATATCAGACCACGAGGTAAATGAGGACCGATTCACCCTATACCATAGAAGCGCATCGCCTGAAAACAACTCAACAGCGGAAGCAAAAAGTGAAACTGTACTCACATTTCTAGCCAGTGCTAGCTCTTCGACCCTTTCGATAAAATTCCTCACGCCCGCAGACCCATCGAAAGAAATATTCCACTTGTGGACCGGCACTGATAAAGGCGAAGGAGCGGGAACTGTCATCGTAGAAGATTCACTAGATTTCGCCATGTTGGTAGTTTCCGATTTGCTTCTGGTGACTATATTGTACTCCATAACCTAACTATGAGGAATTATTTAAAAAAATATTAGAACCATGCGACAACAATACACATAATCTATGAACATGCGGAACTACCTTCCAAGATTAAAACCTTAAAATTACAATCAAATAAAATAAATGTCGTCAGTGACTGAACAACATCAAAGTAAAACGTAAAACCCCGATGAGTTGGATTCCATTGCAAACAACTTTATAAACCTATAACTCGAAATTAATAAGGTTTCGGCGTCTGCAGGTGTACGACGAGCCGAAAAACCAAAACCCACGCCAGAACAATAATCAGTGCGAGATATCATCACATAAATAAAACCCGACAAAAACCGACATGCGTAATACACCATTGAAATTTCCGGTTCATGAACGTTGGGCCCAAAATATAACGTTAGATATTTACCTATTACTCAACTCACCATATTACCTCCTTCTTGGAATTCTTATAATCCAAACCGCTACAGCATAGTGTACAATAAAAATGTTGAGCCACCATGATGGCGTCAGTGGGTAGGAATTTGCAAAGAAAACCCAGCATTAACAATTGGTAACAAATAGGCAACTAGTTTATTGAGACTAAATCCACTGTACAAAGCAATGAGACTATTAAGTAATGAATCTACAGGGGTGGTTAAATATCGCCAAGTCCGCGATATTTAACTGAAATATTCAATGGCTCAAAACGCGACCGACATAGGTAACATAAGTATTGCAAAGAATCTGATTAATGGGCGCCTGTAAAGAAACATAATTCTTACAAATTTATAATAACGATTCTAAGCTAAACTATTTATATATCAAACATGTTATCTCGCACTGATTACTCTCTATACATTTTTAATCTCTCACGTGAGTTTGGTCCGACACTTCCTCGGCTCGACGTCCAGCTGCTTGCTTCCACCTCTAGAATCCAACTGAATAGCTCCGAGGCCTCAAGCTCCTCCCCCTTCCGTTCCGGAACCCGCGCCTGTAGAATATGTCAGGGATACGAGCGGCTACAGTTCTTTGTAACAAGGTAGGAACTGTTCGCTACCGTTGCAATACTAGCCCCATCAGTAAGGGCAATGAGAAAACTTCTTGCCATATGCCAAGCATACGTCGATAGTCATGGTTTGATGTACAATGCCAAAAAATCATCATTGCTGGTGTTTAAAGCAAATACTGGTCCTACTGTCATTCCACCTATTCTCCTCGGCGGAGACACTGTCAAAATCTGCAGGGAAATAAAATATTTGGGGCATGTCGTCACTGATGACCTAAATCATGGGTCGGCAACCTTTTGTGGTCCGAGGGCCAAATATTTGACGTGGGAACTTACGCGGGCCGCACTTACAAAAATTATCTAGCCAAACCCCCCCCCCCCCCCCCCCCTGGGACGGATCACATTTGACTGGGTAGTGGTTTTTTTATGAGGTCGGAATTTGCTCAAAGTCAACTTTATTGTTGTTAAAATGCCTACATAAATAAAATAAATCATTTTTAAAAAACTTCGAACAGAACTCAATGGGATTTTTGTTGTTTGATTTGACTGCCGAACTGAATCTACTTAACAGGGAAACAGTAAAACAGTTTACAGGGAAAAAATAAATTGATATGCCATATGTATTCAGATGTTAAATCATTTGAAATTAAACTATCATTGTTTATCAAGCATATCGATGAAAGGAAACTCGATCATTTTCCAAATTGCAAGAAAGCAGTAGAAGAAGCTGGGATAAATTTTGTTTGGGAAAATACCAACATGAAAAGTGCATTACTACAACTTCAAGCTGAGTTTGAAAACCGGTTTGCTGATTTTAAAAAAATCTCATGTAAGATGGAGATTTTCGAAAACCCCTTCGCAGTGAATATCGATAATGTTGAAAATCCAAGAAGTAAGCCAATTTTTTCTTAGCAGATTCAACGGTATCCATTATTTCTTTCCACGATAAAACCTTGCAACACAATGCTTCTTGATGGACAATACAGTGGAATATAAATGGAACTTCAGATTCAGATTCTTGCATTTTGCTGTTGACTCTTCCGACAACGCCTTTATTATAACCGCTCATGTTTTTTCCGCCATACCGTGGTGATGCTGGTTAATTTATTCCAGCTCAAGCCGCATGAAACCAGAGCTTGGTCCAAGTGGTGAAATAAATCCTCTCCTTTTGTAGTTCCTTCGAGACTGCACACTTTTAATAATTCCTCATAAATAGAAAAGTTTTCGTCAATTCCTCGTACAAATATAAGAAATTGTGCCGTATCTGACACATCCGTACTTTCATCCATCGCAAGAGAAAAGTACGTAAAAGACTGCGCTTTATCCTTAAGTTGTTCATGCAAGCTAGCACCCAAGTCTTCGGTGCGTCGAGTGCAAGTTCTGGCAGAGAGACTAACGTTTTCAAACATTTTTTTCTGTTCCGGGCATACTTCCCCTGCGATAGCTAAGACACACTCTTTTACAAGTTCACTGTCGGTAAATGGGCGACTATGCTTTGCTAATATCTCTGATACTTTGTAGCTGGCACGAACAGTTGATTCGCTTTGGTCTGTCACAAGTTTAAGGATGTTCTGCTAATTTTGGAATGACAATTTCAAGTTATTGATTTTGTTTTTTCGAGATTCCCCTTCAAGACACCCAAATTTAGTTTTGTGCTCAATATCATAATGTCGCTTCAGGTTATATTCCTTTAGTACGGAAATACTCTTTTGACAGATTAAGCACAATGGTTTTTCTTTAAATTCGATAAAAAAATATAATTTGTCCGTGCTTCATTAAAAATCCGTCTTTCATCAACGATCTTCGTTTTTTTAGAAGCCATAAATAAAATATTAAAATATCTATTTATTTTTACGTATAGCGTCATAGTTTTTTTTTCCTAAATAAAATCCTCCGCCAGCGAGCCTATCTATAGGCATCTATATGCGTATTTTTACGCAAGCACAACAGCGAATCTATCTACTTGAGGGTCCTCGGCGTACTTATATACAGTAGTAGTCAGCAGTCGGTTTAGGGAAAATACAGTATAGGTACCTAATTATACAAAATATAATTAAACGACCCCGAAGGGATGTGCAAAGATGCAAAGAGGATGTACCGCCGAGTAACTATATTGTCATTCAAATGCATCAACCAAAAATCTGCTTTTCTACATACTGTGTATACCAGCGCAAAAGTAAAAAAATAACAACACTGCGTATACATTCGTTTGATATTCATACCAAATTATTGAAATCGATTTTAAGTTTGAAATTGGTAATAAGAAGAAAAAAAATAATATCATGGTAAACATTATTTCGGGGGGCCATTGTCAGCGGGTAACCTTACTTGCAAGCTATTGAGACCAAAAACTCATAAATAACAGAACATATTACAGAATATTGCTTTGTTATAGTCATTTCTTGTAATGTCAGGAATAATAATATCATGAAATATGTAAGTACTTACCTAGAAATCTAAGAAAATGCACAAAAACCGCAACACAGATAGGTATTATCAATTAATAAATATGACAACGGAATGAGGCGAGGTGCGGGTGGCGTTATTGCCGTCCTGTCCCTTCTCCCCGCTCCCCCTTCGCTAACCCTTTTACTCCGTTGTGTACGATATCGTCCGTCATGTGTGTTGCAGCGAGAATCTTGCGGGCCGCACCAAAACTGTTCGCGGGCCGCATGCGGCCCGCGGGCCGCAGGTTGCCGACCCATGACCTAAATGATAAAAATGACATAGAACGCCAAAGAAGAGTACTCAGCGTTCGAGCCAACATGCTCGCCAGGAGATTCAACAGGTGCAGTTCTCCTGTGAAGAAGCAAATATTCCAGAGCTACTGCATGAGCTTTTACACCAGCGAACTTTGGACAAGATACTCACAAGGCGTCATGAACTCACTTCGAGTACAATACAACAACGCATATAGGGCGCTATTCGGCCTACCTTGGCGATGCAGTGCCTCGCAGATGTTCGCAGAAGGAAGGGTACATGGGTTCGCCGCCTTGATGCGCCACAGAATAGCCGGGGTGAGTCAGCGCTACCAAAGATCGGAGAACACTCTCGTCCAGGCCGTGGCCCAGTGGCAGGGCGCGCCTCTTCACCAAACATGGAGAATACATCTGAAGCCCCCGTAGTAGATATACGATTACGTACTAAATATGTAGATGTATATATATAATTTTTTTTTATCTTTTTTATGTTATTTGATTTTTTATCTGGTAAATCCGTTTTATTTAATGTATACTTTTTTATGGCTGACAGAGTATTGCACCCACCGCTCTGTTCGGCTGAAATAAACGTTATTATTATTATTATTATAAAGTTTTTGCCCTTTATAAAACGCGCTAATTTGTGTGCACGAAAGTTTAGTTTTGGGAAGCCTAAAGTCTCCGCGTCTTCTCGTAAGATAATTGAGAACTACATAAATTGTGAAGTACATGAAATAAAAAAATTAAATTTGTTCTACAGGTGTCACGATAATTAACGGTATGCATTGGTAGTGAAGATAACATTGGCGTTCTATTTTTTTTCGGTTTAATTGAAAAAACCAATATTTTACCAAGTTAAATTCTTCTTGTTCATGGGACACTAAAATTTAAAAAAGCAATAAACGACCTAAAATAGCGATCTAAAGGCAGCCTTTAAAAAAACCATTAAAACCTTAAATTGTTTTTGAAATTCGTATGATTAAAAAAATAGCCCTGATCTTGGAATGTGTTTAAAACACAATCAAAACCCTCAAAGTGGCCGCCTTGTCATTAGTAAGATATCAAAACACCAATTATTATTCCAAAACAGTCCATCCAAAATCAAAAAGCCATCTCTTTACAGAGCACTGAGTGAGTATTTATCGCCTAGAAAATGGCCGGTCACATCTCCGTAAATCACAGCGATAAGGAGGCTCCGTCGCCCCTTCTTTACCTATTTCCCCTACCGCCGGACGTCTTTATAAATAGGTTCCATTAGCGTTTTTCGGTTAACGTTACCCTAGTCGCCTTGGCCCATTTGTTACTGAGGTAACCGTAAGATCAGGGCAACCATACTGCCGGAAATCGAATTGGTACACTGATTGTAGAAAGTATTTTGTTGTGTTACCGTTCTAGTATCGTCTGTCTTTTCGTTTTCCACAAGACACGGGAGTAGGAAGAGGATTAACGTCGATGACTAGTTTAGTGAGAAGACTGCCTTGAAGACAGGCAGTTTTAATAATAATTCAACATAAACAGATACCGTAGGGAAATTTTATAAAACAAGAATTCCAATGCGTGGAATTAGTTGGGCATGGAAATATATTGGATTCCCAGAGATACGCGGCAGCGTTCTTGATATGTAAAGAGAAACAAAGATCGCAAAGAGTTGAGATGGACTAAAACTTTAAAGAGAATGACCGTATTTTTTTTAAATCGCGAAACATTGGAGTTAGACATATATCCAAAGTTAAACGCCAGAAGAAAGAAACACTTTTAGATTGTTTAGTATTGCCTACAAGTCTGCATTCTATGTATTATTATCCTAGTCAATTGAAAAGATGTCGAAACTGTTAAAGTTACTATATCTGAATACCCGCACACTTACTATTCCAATATCTTCCCCCCATAACGTTCTCCAGTCTTACAATATTTCCTAAATTGGATACCATAGTTTCACTGGATTCGGGCAGTTTTTTGTGTAAAATAGTCTAATTTTAAACTTCATTGTGTAAAATAGTCTAATCAATTTGATTTTTTAACACACATGCGGTAAAGCAACACACATATTAGCAGTAACAACGAGTATCAACAACAATCGCCGCCATTTGCAAACTGTCGTTGCTCGATGGTACTGAATTGAACACGTGACACTTCAAAATCCGTCGCGCGCCAATACCTGTAGTAGACGGCATTGTCTGGATAGGTATGCCACATGACGTACCCAACTCTCTACGGTACAATTAATGCACATTTAAGTAAAAAAAATTATTAACATTTAAATTCACATTAGAAATAAATGTCGACAAGTACACCCACACGTTCATTAACTTTAACTATTATCCGGAGATTAAAAGAGATATTTATTTACATTCGCGTGTGGGCCTCACATTCAGCTTTTAAATTAACTAAAATCAATTATTAATGATCGGTGTTTAATGCTACCTTCTAACTAAAATGGATATGTTTAATTGGAGTGGTTAAGTCTGTTCTTTTCTGAAAATCATTTCAATAAGTACATTTAAAATGTGAGGTTATTATTTTACCTTACCTTATTTAGGTTGGCCTGGGAAATATGTTTACGAGAGATGGAAAGGCTGATAAGATAAATTAAAAGAAGGGTAAATGAAGGAAACTCCATTAATGTAACAAAAAAAAGTCCAAATAAGCGAAGCAAGCAGTCCTCTATGGAATGCTGGTACCTATCCTGATGTA
The DNA here is from genome assembly GCA_917563855.2 of Limnephilus lunatus. Taxonomy (NCBI): domain Eukaryota; kingdom Metazoa; phylum Arthropoda; class Insecta; order Trichoptera; family Limnephilidae; genus Limnephilus; species Limnephilus lunatus. The sequence continues at coordinate 8,026,823 of OU830602.1, read as the reverse complement.
TGGAACATGCAGAGTAAGGATGAAAGTAGTCTAAATATGTAGAAATGAGATCCCGGATATGCATCTGTGGTAAAACAACGCAATATGAGGAGAATTGTGATATTCGCAAATCAATGCAAAGCTAAAAATAATAACGTAATTAAACATTTAGGTACACAATTTTAGCGTTTTAAAAATATTAGCGCACTCTCTCCAACATTCGTAATTACATATCTCTCCATCTTCTTCTATTTGAGCGGGAATACGGGGCTTTAAAAAAGGGACGCTTAGATGGTTTGAGCATGTAGAGCGAATGAACGAAGAAAGTAATGTAAGAAGAATATACCACGCGATTGTGAATGGTGGAAGAAGTCGGGGACGCCTGAGGAAGGCATGGCATGATCAAGTGAACCAAATACTTGAGACGGGCCATGTCAAGAGTTAGGGTATCAGAAGAGTATGTATGAGATGAATGAGGCATGGAGTGCGTGCCAAGACAAAGTTGTAATGCGGACTGTCCTCTCTGCTTACCCCTGCGGAGAAACGGCGTGATGGTTAGTTAGTCCGAACCTTTCTTCAGAGCTAGCCGGTAGTATAATATATTCATTATTTCCTTTTACACTATTACGGCAAAATTTGTTTTATATACTATTTAATCAATTAATCTAATTAACAGACAAGAATACTGGTAAACGTAATGATTCTTCATCGTGTATCTGTTTAAAAAAATTAGATTTTATAATTTTACAAAGCACATTTTAATTAAAATTCAATTCACAATATTACATTACTCCTTGTTGAAATAATGCTTAGATAAAAAAAAATGTAGATGGGTTCTATGATGTAAATTTTAAGGTTAAAAGTCACAGTTTAATTCTAAAATAACATTAAACTCCTCATTTAACCTTGAAGTACGCCATAAAATATGTGTAGATATATTTGTTAGTAACATTCCGATTATTCCATAACGTTGTTTATGATTGAATTTTAAAATAAAGGTACCAAATAAAGCGATTCCAAATGTAGAAACAAAAAAAATTGCCATGAAACTTCTAAATTAAACGTGCAATTAACATACGAAAGCAGGCAATAATTTATTCATAAGGTAATAAACTGTGTAACCTAATGCGAAATACAACCAGAAATGACAGTTTTACGATTGTCACGCCAAAGTCTGTGTTCAAAGCGCGAACTGTTAAAAAAAATCGTTATAAAACTGCCTAAAAAATAAACATGTTTCACGTTTTGATAGGACTTTTATGATCTTGATAGTTGATTTTTTTTAATGCTTGATCATTGGTCCGATGAAACTACAAATTCACTAACCTTTTAGAACAGTGCGTGTATTTGAAAAAACACAGACCTTCTGTTTTTTTTCCTGCTTATCTAGACATCTAGAGCGAATACGAATTCGGCCTTTTTCAATTTGCAACTGCTGGAATTATTGGCATTACGTACTTTTTAGGTTTGAATCTAACTACTCGATCAGGCCATTTCTAGCCATGCTATAATTTTGGCAAAATACACTTGTATCACACTTAGCTATAAAAGATAAAAGATCATTTGGCTTGGCCTATTTCAGCATATCACTCGCAATATATTCCTTAGCTTATGGGTCCGAACTTGAAGTTATGTTCAATGAATATTTTTTTTGCATACAGCTTATGATTTGTCATGTTAAGACACGATACGATACGATACGATTGTACCACCCTAGGCAGGAGCACTCCTGTCCCGGTGAGACCGGTACACCAGGGGGCACTGATTTGTTAGGACAAGGAACACGTGCTCTGAGGATAGGGAGGAGATTGGAGTTTAATCGACCGGTGTACATGGTTATCCGTCGAGACCAAATTTTAATGCCTAAAAAAAGATTTTATTTTATTTAAGAATTTAAAAAAATACAAATATTATGTTTAGTCTGCTGTAGAAATGAGATCCCTGAGGCGTATGAATGGTAAAACCAGGTGTGGTATGATCGTGTGAGAAATGTGGAGATTCGCAAAGAATGCAAGGCTGATGAATAAAATTAAGAATGGGACCCTAAGATAGTTTGGGCATTTAGAGCGGGTTAATGAAGAAAGGAGTGTAAGGAGAATATATGACGCAAATGTGAATGGTAGAAGAAGTCGAGGACGCCATGGCAAGATCAAGTGAATCGGATACTTGAGTCGGGGCCTTCGTAGTACATGAATAGTTGCAGTCGGAACATGAAAAGGGTTTTTCTCCACAGTCAGCAATTGACTTCTTAGACATCTCTTTTGAGAACACGAATAGTTGCAGTCAGGACATGAAAAGGGTTTTTCTCTTCTGCGAACATCCTGTGGATTTTAAAATTAAATTTTTGGTTACACATTTGACTAGCTAGTAATGTTTTTATATTTTAGGATGTCGAAATTTGCGTTATGACTTTCTCAAAGTAAACTTTTATGGGGGCGGGGAAGGGGTGACACTACGTTTACCGCCCCGGGTGCCACCCATGCTAGCTATGCCACTGAGTCGAGCCATGGCAAGAGTCAGAATAATAGAAGAATATGTATGAGACGATGTATGAATGTGAATGAGGCAAAGAATGTGTGCCAAAACAGAGTTGTTTGGCGGTCCGTCCTATCTGTCTTTTCCTGCTGGCAAACGGCGTGATGGTTAGTTAGTTAGTTATATTAGCCAAAAAATTCAAATAATCCTACAATGTTATATTAAGCATCAACTATTTTATATTTACAATACCCAGTTTAATTCAGGTAGGAAAGTGTTAACCGTGAAACTTTAGCCCGATAATTAAAATGCAGACCTGATGACATTCAAAATATAAATAATCATCAACTGGTTAAGTGATGATTCAATGAACTTGTATGTTTTTCTATTCAGCTGGATGTTTATTCCAAGCACTAATCACGTACAACACACGCAACCTTTTGGGAAGTAGTATTTCTAGTGGATTATTAATGTTATTAGGCTCCCGTTGTTTCAATGCGAGGCTTTGTAAATAAGCAATTGAAAAGCAAATTAAAATAAATAAAAGTGAACGAGCGTGTATAAAAAGTGATGTAAAATAATCACGTGTTTGAATAATATCTATACTGGACTAAGAACTAAATGGGTTATATTTGACACAGAAAATGATATATTTAACGTTACATTATAATATATTAAAGAACAGGCCTGTCAAGTCACTGCTGTCGCTAAGTAAAGTTCAAGGTTTAAAACAGTCTAATCACTCTGTATTCTAATATGCTTGAGCAAAACAATGCACAAATCATCAATAAAAACCAGTTTTTTTGTTTGTTTTAAATTAATAACGAATATGAATTAAATTGTGACGACCGACGTTGACTGTAACGGCGATACCTACATCGGACAAACTAGTAGAGCATTCTCAACTGGATTCAAAGAACATATATACGATGTTATAATAATAAAAAAAAACACTTCTTCAAAATTCGCAGAACATTTTTTAGTGAATAATGACGTTCCATTTAAAAACAACAAATGTAAATAATTACATATAGAAAGAATTGGACATAGATTAAATTTGCTTCAACAATTAGAAACCAATAAAATAATGAATTTCCCTAATGTAACGCTAATTAATAAAGTAAGGAAAATTATTTATTCCCCACTCCTTAGTACGTTTACAAAACCTAGTCCTCTGCCATAGGTCACCCGAAGTGGTGATTTAGCAGGGGTGAAACAGAGGTAAAAACACAAAAAATATTAATATTAAAAACGACTATCAACAATCGCTGTCATTTGCAAATTGTCGTTGCTCGATATCACTGTCAGTTCAAAATCGTAAAGGCAAAACAGGTAGACAAATATACAGTTATTTATAAAAAAATCCCTTCCAGCTAAGTAAACTTATCTGTTTAAAATACCTAGAATCAAGCCACATAACATAATCTATCGTAAGGAATCGCATCGGTTGTCTCATGGATATCTCGGTTATGCCTTCGCTTATGGCAAGCAAATAGTATCAAAATTATTTCGCATCATAAATAACCGACAAAAAGCATTCCAGCACACCGTTAATTCAACACTAGGTACGTAGTCACACATTTTTACGGTAACCTCACGCAATCAAACGGTAGAGTATTTGTTGCACATACAATTGAGGAAAATCCGGACGCAATCCCCGGAGAGTCGTCTGATGGATGAGGGCTCACGACCTCACAAGTCTTGTCAACTAGCTGCTAGCTACAGCTTATCCCTTTGGGAAACCGACACGGTGTTAAATAAATATATTATATATATACAGGTATACCGTACACGCCGGACAAGGAAGGGGAGCTATCCATCATGGCTACCAGCTACAAAGGTGAGGCTTTATTCGTACTTTGTAATATTGAATATTTTCTGGTTTCGTTCTTTTGTTGAAATAAAAGCTTGGTGTATTTTATTGCTGTGATAGCATCCACTAAAGAAAATAAAATAGAAAATAACATTACTTTTTTGCTTATTAGAGATCTGTGTGTAAGAGAAATGAGCTATTTCTGCTAACTAACTAAACACGCCATTTCTTGAAAGTGGTTCTTGCTTCATTCACATAGACGTTTATCGTTTCGTGAACATACCTTGGTACTTCCAACTCTTGGCATGGCTGGAATTTTATTTACATAACCTTTAACTGCTGACGTGGGGGCCGTTCCATCCTAGCAACAATAATAATATCGAAATACGCATACGCCGCTTCCAGTAGCTTCGAATTTAGTGATGCATAATTATTAACACCGATCCCCTTGTGTAAAAAATATCGGGTCCCATACGAAAAAGCTTTGCCTAACACGATCATCATTTTCATACTTACGAGTTCATACAGACAGTTGCCATAATAGAAGAAAATATGTTAATCGAAACATACGAGAGTGGACCGGCATTAGAAGTGTGGAGGAGCTATTCCGGGCAGCGCAAGACAGAGAGACCTTTTCAAGAGTGATCGCCAACGTCGGGGGGACCTGATAAGGCACATAAAGAAGAAGAAGATGTTAATATTCTAGGACAGCATTAAATCATCAAAGAATGGCAATACACTGACAATAACCATAGATGACATGAAAGCATCTGTAATTTGCTTTTGCCATTATCGTTGACAAAAAATCAAAAACACATAAAAAAAACAATATAATACTGAACAGTAATTAAAACACGTTCACAATTCAGTGATAAACACATATTATAGTTAAATGAAAACGAATCGGTTTATAAAACACTACTTATTTAATTTTAAAAAAATTCATGTTTCACACTTTAATCTTTTTCATCAATATTTTAAACTAGCTTTTGCCTCCGGCTTCGCTCGCATTCCTCCTCCTCCATACCCGTTATATTTATTTTTCACGATATCACCTATTAAAACGTAATAATCAAATACGCGCTAGCTGTTGGCTAAGGTCAAAATGTAGATTAGTACCTATTTTATACATATTTGAATTTTTGCTATCAAAGGAATCTCCAGAGTAACCTAAACAAATAACAAAATGACAGCCCACGTCAAACAATTACTTAGCAACACGCTTTGTGTTTCGTTCGGACAATAAACGTATAATAAATAATTTCATAACGCCACAGCTTACCAATATATATAGCCTATATTACTCGCAAATAATGTAGCTTTCGATTAGTGAAAGAATTTTAAAATTCCATTCGATATTTATTGCGTGAAAGAGTAACTCACATACATCCATACAAACATTCGCATTTATAATATAAGTAAGATTCAAAACGTAATAAACATGCAGCATTTCCACAAAACAAGTTACATAAAGCCAAGACAGACGACAGAAGTATAATAATACCTATCCACCATCTTAAGCTGTTTAGTTGTTTGAAAATCGGTAAGTACCGAGATAAAATAAAAATATATATGAAATGACAACTCATTCGGAAAATGGGCGAAAAAGCATCGTGTAAAACGCCCGTGAGCGTTCCCTTTATCAATCGTGTTCTTAAAGCAAACCAAAGTTTCATATCGCACAAATGTAAATAAAGTGCATTATTAGTCTGGATAATTAATGCAAATAACACTTGGCAAAACTCCTGCGAAGGTTCTAACGCTCCTTGTAACAAATTAAACTTGAGCCAATTGATCATAGTTACGTATTACATACCTCGGTTGGTACAGTCAGTTTGCCTACGCTCAGATGCTGCGGAAGACAAATAAACCACGCTGCGAGATAAAGTTTTGGCAGGGCGTAAGGAAATATTTGGTTTAAATTATTACTTGGGGGAGAGACATAATTAATCGTAAGAACTGTGAATGTAGAATTGAAGGGGACAGAGGTTTCAAGAGATTGGCTGCAAGGGTGCGAAATACGACACACTCTATCATTGTTAATATTCTATTTTCTTCGTGTATTATTCGTCTAGCTGTCTAGCAAATAATGTCATGCATCCTCCCAGTCAATGAACTGTGACAGATTATCATATGAACTAAGACAAATAAATAATTGAAGAAAAACCTTTTTAGAACGTTTTCAAAGTCAGCGGAAATCTTCTATAATTATCGGTTCGATTGGCATTGCGTTTGGATCCTACTAACTAGTGTTTTTCAAATAAATTCAAAGTTTTTTTCTGCGATTGATGAAATTTCACATATTAAACCTTCAAAACAGGGGAAAGGTCACTATACACATGAAATTTCTAAAAACCACCCCCACGCTTTTAAGCATAATTTTGACATTTTTTGATAAAATTTTGCATGCTTGATGTTCAAAATAAGAGGAAAATTATGAATGTCCACATATAATTTTCAAAAACTCTGTGTAAATCCCGGGCAACGCCAAGGAATTCAGCTATTTGTCTGTTTTTTTTTTTTTTTTTTTTACATGAATACCTCACAAGAGTCCCAACTGCTCCCGTCTGAAGCCAGTTAGACTATGGCATCCCCAATTGGGGTATATTGTGAGGCTGATGGTAGTGGGGAGGGGAAGGAGATAGGGAAGAGGAAGGTGGGGAAGCACCTGGCTATTCGGATCTGGTCACCAAACACGGCTAATGCCGTTTCAAGCAACGTTTCAATTCTGAATGGTGGTCTTACAGCAGGGTGATACAGAGAGTATCTTCCACTCTGGAACAAACCGCAAATATACTATTTATTATTTAAAAGTGCGAATAATGCAGCGCCGTTTACAACATTTATTTTGTTATTTATTACATTATATTAGATACATTTATATTGCAAAAATAACATAGTAATAATTTTGTAAAATAACTATAGATATTAAAATGTGTACAAGTGTTATTACGTCTTGCAGGTCGATATTAGTTCCTAGCTAGGCAGATTGCCCGTTGTGAGGAACCAAATGCTGGTGAAAGTGCCAAAAATTTATTCTGTAAAAAAAAAAAACAATTTAAAATTAAATACATATTAATAAAAACGACAAAAATTTAATCTGTAAAAATTAAATTTCTGTAAATTTAATCTTTTAAATTTACATATATACTAAATTTTGCTCGTACGTCAATAGTAGGTCTTTTTTCATTAGCGACGTGACAGGCCGAGCTAAAAAGCGAATCATTCCGTTTTATATTGCCGTCGATTCAACTGCTCGCGAATTGCTCTAGTGTTTGCTTTTCACCTTCTGATAAATAGTCTCTTATATAAATATAAATTATGTCGTTGAATTTTGTTTAATAAACCTGTAAGTGCAAAATCTTGCTTATTTGATTTTCAATTGCAATTATTCATATTCCCTTATGACGATAAAAAAGGCAAACAGCCATAGATCCATTCACACTTTCTTTTATAAAAATGCGTTATAAAAATATATAGTTAGTACTCCCTTAAAGCCCGGATTCCCGCATTTCGACCGATTCATTACATATATTCCTTAAATACTCTAAAAGCTCTTAAAAAATATGTTAATCCTGAAAATAATATCTAAACATTTCCCACGCCGAAACGGCAATTATATGAAATTCCCTCGATAGGAAAAACTATAAACACATCTTTTTCAGTTATTTTACAAGTTAAATGTATGAAAAAGTTCAGTCTTTAAATGCTATTTTAGACAACCCCCCTCGAGATTTTTGCTCTATTTTAAACGAGTCGTGTTTTATTAAATATTTTCACAATTTTCGCTTAAATATTATCGTTTTCAATATTAGCGGGCTCTCTCTAACATTCTTATTTACATAACTCTCCATCTTCTTCTTTTTAAGCGGACACACCGCGCAAAGGGTTTTTATGGAGTACAACTGAAAAATATCCTGCCAATTTCGTTTGTTGATTCGGTAGTTATTGCCTGCATACAAAATTAAATACATGCGCAATTGAAAATTCTCCAAGGTTTTAACAAATGGTCTATCTATTCATTTCTATTCCAATGCTGACTGAAGAATAAGTTAGGCAAACAAAATGCCTCGAGTTTAAAGGAAGCCTTAACGGGACAGAATAAATATTAAATTCTTTAATCAAATAAAACGTTTTAATCGAAATGTTATGTTATGGGTCTCGGATAAACAAGGAGTGTATTATTATACGTAATATGGACCACTGCGCTGATTTTATTAAAGCATTTTATATGAATTAAATAAATAAAAATGTGAAAGTAATTATATTAGACCGGCCAGTAGTCTGCTTGCTTTTCATATATGTACATTTCAAAGTATACACCTTCTACACAATTATTATTATTATTCATTAAAAAAAAAAAAAATATATATATATATATTTTACTTTTGTATCAATTATGCTAAATTATTCGCTGTAATTGAACGAGTTTGTTAGTATTCAAAAGAAACTAATACGAAAACAATGTTGGTTTAAATTCTTCATAAAGTGTTGTTGTGTTAAATAATTTACGGGGAATTTGTTTTCAGTTTCGGATTCAAGAAATTTTTGCGTGGTTAAATCTTCTTTACATAATATAAAATGAAGTCGTTCACGCTGTCTGTGCGCTTAGATATTTTAAACTAAGCGACGGATTTTCATATGGTTTTCACCAATAGATAGAGTGATTCATGAGGAAGGTTTTTAAGTACATAATTTTTCAAGGTTTTGTGTAAATTGATTGAAATATATGTATAATATATCTGAACAAGCGGCAGCAGGCAACGTGCTGGCAAACAGGCGGTGTGGATTTGATTTTACAGATGGCTTGGTTATAAAGGTTGAGCAATGTGCTCACTGCAATGTGTGTCCGGGCCTGCTAGTAAAAATATATAATAGTAAATTTAAGACTATATAATACTAGCGCAGACACATGAAGAATCACGAATAATCTGAATTTTTGATTATTGACAAAACTGTGATATATTATAAAGGTGGGTATTCTTTACACAACTGATTCCGATTTATAAAATGACCCTTAAAGTCAAAGCAAACTTGAATACAATGAACTTGATTTCAAAGGGACAAATTTTACGGGGAAAAAACAAATTAGTATGTTTGATAATGACTGGTCAGTGGCTGAGTTGGCATCGCGTTTGGGTCCCACCCAGATGTCGCGTATTCGATTCCTTGGCTGGCTAAGTCCTCCATCACGACACAAGCAACATTTTCCGCTTACTGTGGTGGTAGTAGGAGATTTTCAATTTTTCAAATATTTTCTAATATGTCAGGTTATTCGTAACACGAATGTTTGTCTTTCTTTTTAAAAAAAGAAAAGAGTGCGTTTAAATTTATTTAAGCATGAATTAATAACTATACCCCACGGGCGGCTTTTGGTTCGGCTTTGCCGTTTTTTGTTTGAATGTTGGTGACCATTTTATAAATCCGATAGGAACTGGTTCCACAAATAGCCGGTTCCTCGGATCCACTGTAATCCAGTGAGCTCAATGTCACCGGGATAAATTAATCGCGACAGGCACTGCGTCTTATGTAATATATGGCCGCGTAATACTATTATTCACAAGTCTAAGTATTATCGTCAATCTTTCTATATCCGGAGAGATCTTCAAATTTACAAATCCGAAGTACTTATACCTGCTAGGAGCACGTCCTCTTGCTATCTGCTAACTACTAAGTTGCGCCATTCTTCGACAAATTCTTGAATTTGAAACCGAATTACAAAGGTAGCTTTTTATCTTCAAGTTCAAATATGGTTTTGCGTACGGCGCGGCATCAGAGTTGCATTCTCAGCTGGATTCTTAAATTTCAACCGTACAGACGTTAGCGTAATAATAACGTCCGATACAGAAGATTTACGTTTGTGGGTCTAAAGTATATTAGAACGTTGGTACGCAAAATTTATTGAACAAATAGATCAAAAGAACGCTTTGAAAATATAATATGTTTCTTGTAAGATTAGCAGTCTGTCAAACTTATGAATATTAATGTTTGCTTTTACCAAACGCGACGTGTGGAAGCCTCCCATCGTGTTTATGTTGGTATTATTTGTTTTTCGTAAACTATTTGACGCCATAAATCAATTTGGATGCTCCACACTCCATAGAGCCTGATATTACGAGTATATTATAATATATAGTGATACTCAGATACTGTAAGTCTCGGAGGAATCAGGAATGGAAGGGTTAGGCTCAGCTCGCGGAAACTTTGTTTAATTTACGGAGGCAATTGATGAAATTATTTTCCACACTTGTCGGTGAATGCCACTGGGCTCACGTGCGTAAAACGGATAAGTACCTGATTTTATTTACAGGATGATTTTAGAATATAATTAAAAAATTGCTACCAGCGCTACACAAAAACATAGACCGAGTCGGTTGAAATGGCTTTAGGCGTGTTTAGTGATCAGATCTGAATGGCCAGGCAAATCCCCACCTTTCTCTTCTCTATCCATTCCCTTCAGCATACATATCCACAACATAAAATGATTTGAGGTATATTTGCGGCACGTTCCAGTGTGGATGGTAGTCACAGTATCGCCCTGGTGTAAGACCACCATTCAGAATTGAAACGTTGCTTGAAACAGCCTTAGCCGTGTTTGGTCATTAGATCTGACTAGCCAGGTATTTCGCCATCTTCTTCTCCCCTTCTCCTTCCCCTTTTTTTATACATGAATGCCGCACAAGAGTCCCAACTGCCCCCGTCTGGAGCCAGTAGGACTATGACATACCTAATTGGGGTATGTTGTGAGGCTGAAGGTAGTGGGGAGGGGAAGGAGATAGGGAAGAGGAAGGTGGGGAAGTACCTGGCTATTCCGATCTGGTCACCAAACACGGCTAAAGCCATTTCAAGCAACATTTCAATTCTGAAGGGTGGTTTTACACCAGGGCGATACTGAGAGTATCTTCCATTCTGGAATGTACCGCAAATATACTATATATTAATTTAAGTGAATAAATTGTGAAATAACATAAATTAAAAATAAAATTTATTTGACACGCCGGGACTCGATCCCGCGACCTTCGGAATACGAGTCAAGAGCCTTACCGCTGGACTATCTACTTACCATCGGCCTCACAACATATCCCAAATATCTGTGGTTTCGGGCGGTTGAGACTCTTGGGCAGTATTCACATTAAAAAAATACCAATGTTGTGGATGTCACAGTCAAACTTGTTCCGAATAATACGGAGCATAATTCTACCGGTATTGTCTTAAAATATGAAAATATTCGTTCACAAAAATCAAAGAAATCATTTGGTTTTGATGAAAATATGCCGTTTAGGGTTAATTCGCTGGTAACCGTATGCAAAAAACATAAGGAGAAATTTTAAGAGAATTTTTTTAAAAATGTTACAACCCTCCCATCGGTTTTGTAAATTCTCATATTTAAGAATCACTGCAAAAGGAAAACTTATCAAATCAATATTATTTGAAAACTTTTTTATTAATTTTATGTTAAGAGTGCTTGTCATTTACAAATTAATTTAAGATGAAACTAAGTTTTTTAATACAAATTGGCTCTTTATGTTGCAATCCAAAATCCATCCCAACACCCCGTATTGCCGAAATAATATCTCGTAAAGGTAATAACACGAAATATTGGCGAGTTGTTTTTCGGGAGTTTCCTTTTTATATCCCTGAGGAATGGACCAAATGATGAACGGTCAAACGCTGGTTTAGGGTCTGTCTGTAAATTCCACCTGCGAGAGCCGATCCAATAAAACTAATTTCTAACTCAATTTGTATTGTTTATTGAAACAAATTGAAACGATACGAACTTTTCGTTCTAATTAAAAAAAAGGCTTTTTCAAATGCTTTTTTTTGTAGGGCAATCATGAAATACTAATTGTACTCGTAACTCGTAAGACCCACATTAAAGTATAATTAACGTAAATTTAAGTCAAACACATTCATCCGATAAATTTTAAACAACTATTTCACCTTCAGAAATTACTGTTTAGCTGAAGACTTAGTCCATCCGCTCATGGAGCAACTGAAAAAAAAACAGTTTGCAACTCAATCGCTATCCACCAGTTAAAGACCAGTTGTCAAGGGTGATGCCGCAATTCGCAGTGCTAGTCGCTGCGGCCGGCGCGTTTCAGTTGCCAGGTTGACAGGTTAACATGGTTACGCCTCACAACCTGTCAAGTTTTCGTGTAATTTGCGATATGTCAGAGCAGGAAAATATGGATTTTGTTCGGGAAGTTGATAAATCGTTATTATGTATTAAGTTCGATAATTGATGAATTATCAATAAATCATATTTTTGGTTAAACAAGCTGATATAGTTACTGAAATCGTAAAGTTGAGTTGCCAACCAGTTTTAGATTTTTCTATGAGTGAAGGCCCTTACGCCGGTCAACCGGTCAAAAAAGTGTCACCGACAATAAACAAAAGAAATAAAATGTGTCTACTTCAATACATCTTTTCACTGCAAAGGGAATCGATCCCGAAACATCCCTTGTCAAATTGAAATACCTTGATTAATACGCTACGAAGGCCATTGTATTGCTAGATATGTTTAGAAGATATTTATTCAATAACTTGAAAAAAGTGGTCACAATATATAAATCCATTCGTATAATTGGTTGACGCTACAAGACTATTAACATTTAAATTACTTGTGTATTTGATAAATTAAAGTCACCAATCTTGAAGTATTGATTAATGATCACATCAATCAATCAAACAGCCGGCAGAAATACTCATATCTTATTTGTATTTAAATGAATAATTCAACAATCAATTGATGGTAACACGCGTGATGAATACATATTATACATACCAACGTAATTTTTTATCACGTATTCCTGTCACAATCGACGCAGAGGTCCCACGTTTAATAATATTTTGTACGGTGGGCGGAGGTTTTGCTGATTGCAAGTGATGCAGATTGACTGCAGAGATGTGTGCGCTGATATCGGAAGTCATTATAAAGCGTTATAATTAATGCTGTTAAATCGGTACTGTTACACGCAATGTGTTAAGTTTTAATTAATTGAGAAAAAAATTAGAGTGTGTGATTCACACGCAGTAGAAGAAAAAACTATACAAGAGTGAAAAGACTACGAAGGATTTTTTTTAGCAATGTGAGGATGATTTTTACCATATTTTTGTCGTCGAACTCCAGTGCACTTTTTCCTATACATTTGGTCATCTTATTATTATATGTGTTTTCTTCCTCGAAGTCACTAGACGTCGCGTTTTTTTGTGTTTTCTTTTGCCTGTTCATTTTGGAGTGGTTTATAGATTGGATATTGATTTTACAAAAATAAAAATCCTTTTTTTTTTTTTGGATTTCTATATGTCTGCAAATGTTGGTTAGGCACTTTATACCGCTACACCGAAGGAGACTTACGCGGGAATGTGTATTTATCGTATTATATTGGAACAGACTACCCGTGAATTAAATAATTAGTATTATTGCTATCTCATTCTCTCGCAGGCTAAATCCTATGTATGTGTTTCTTTTTTATGTCGCTCGTTTTCGTTTCATCATGTTTCAAATCATAACGGTGCGAAAGAAGTTTTCACTTCATAAACAGTACTAGAGATAAATATAATAATTCAATAAAGCGTTGAGCATCGATTATAGATTGAGTTCGCGCTATATTTTTCGTGTTTCTCAAAAGTAGACAAATATACCAAACCATTGTATGCCTAACTAATTGTACCTAATCAACAATCATGCGGTAAACCATTACAAAGCAAATTAAGATATAATATTATATTAAAAACGTGCAAAACTAAGTCGCAAAAAAGTTGTCCGAGGAAGGGAGGCTAGCAGTCCACAACGAAATTTTTAAATATGTGAGGTATGAAACTGGTCGACGCAGAACTAAATAGTCTGCAGTATCTGTATAATACTCGTATATGCAATTACTCTGACGCGTACGTTTAGTAGTACGATGTATAATAATGTAGTGTTAATCAAGAGAACTGAAAATGATTCAATACCGAACAAGTCTAATTAAGAGGTGAATGAAATGGATACATGGATAGTTTCGACAGGTCCAGCGGTATAAAATGGAAAGAGTCGGGAGAGGATGAGTCAAATATGATGTAGAAATGATTTATTTACATTTTTAATTAAATGAAGACAATATTAGCGAAACTCAATCAAAATCTGAAGACAGAAAAATCAGAAAAAAGATATTGGTTCCACTGGGACTCGAACCCAGATACCTTAGCATTCATGGCCAATGCTCTACCGATAATGGGTTCTATAGCTCAATCGGTAGAGCATTGGCCATGTACATGATCAGGTGAATTAAGTACTTTAGTCTGATCTTCCCAAGTCAATTCGATAGAATAGAGATTATGAGAACTATTGTATATGGGTGAAGCAAGGAGTGTATGCAAAACCTGTGGTGTTTGATATGTAAAAATATGTTTGCATTAAGATGAAGCCATACTAAATAATGCAAAATCATACAAAATCGTATGTTTTAGTTTTGAAAATTTGACCGCTTAGAAGTATTATAGATGCTTCAATTAAATACTGCGTGTAGAACATACTTTGGCCCTTAAAAATATTGGTCATTTTTTTTAATAAGTCTTTTAATAAGCTTAGAAAAAAATAAAGTATTAGGTCTATAATAAACATTTTTAAGTGCAAACTCTCCTACTAATAAACACTTTTTCGGATATGGTTTTATTGCATAATGTGGCAAATTCAGTTTCTTATATAATTATCGCGAAAAAAAATTATATTTACGCCCGAACCTCGCAAAATGAAATATAATATGCATTTTCGCGTTGGTATTTTTGACATCACGGCGACAATACGGCAGTCGACGAATTTGTTATGTCAAAGTGAACCTTATACCGTCCACCGAAGAACGACTGGCAGCCGCCTCCCTGTCTTCCGTCATTACTCCTCCCCGTCCTCCGAACGGAGCGGAGAGCAGTCGTGTTATGCTCCGCGCCGCTTATTTTCGTGAAATCAATTTAAAAATTCCGTTTTATTAATGCATAAAAAAGGAATTAATGTTTTTTACAGGCCTTTACGAAATCAACATGTAAAAGAAACTCAAATATCTTTTCCAACCTTTCCAAAAGCTTTTTCTCAAGTATTTTTAAACTCCTCCCTTAAAAGGGCGTGAATTCCGATTTCGATTTTTTCCTGTACTAGTGGATCGCCTTTAAAATTAAGAGAGGAAATTGTAGAGTGCGTTTGTATGGACTAAACACCGCCCGGTATTGGCTAAATGCATTTTTTTTTCATTTCCGAAGGCTTCATGTTATCAAATGAATATAGGAGGCTGTCAGAGTACCTATACCAGATCTGCTCATTCCGATAGCCTAACTCAGGTCACCGATTCGATTTCCGCTGCCGGCGAGCGTGTTCGCTAAAACCAATTTAGACCGGGATGTTGAGGAATGAATTTTATTATTATTATTGCGTTGAATTAATTAATGCCGTTTATTATTTATCTCGTTTTTTCTTTGAGGCAGATGACGGACTCCGAGGTCGAGGGACGTGGAGAGATTTTCGACTAGCAATCCGAAGGTTGCGGGTTCAAATCCCGGTGTGTGCAAATACTTTTATTGACCAATTTGTGTTATTTTTTGAGGAGTATCAGGAGTATGATAATTGTAGAGTTTATATATTATAATGTTGTTACCAAGTTTAAAAGTTATTTCACTATTTTTTACATGAACTCCACACAGGACCCTGAGGAAAATAATTTCCTTCAGGGCCTATATCTACTTTGGGGATGCTGTGTGGAGGGTTTTTTTACGGAAAGGAAGGAGAGGAGAGTTCTGGGAAGGAAAAGGTTTAAGGGGTGGGTAGGAATCTGGGGTTCAGTGTGTCCTGGAAATCCGCCTCAAAGACCTAGACACCCTCACCCAATGAACCCGGGCACCCCTGCTAAATCACCAAACGCAGCGAACCACTTGGGGTGACCTATGGCAGGGGTGTTGGTTATCCAATAAAGGTTCCCGGGGCGGCGGTACCCATTCCCGCCTCCCAAATTGATTTTTATACAAATCACAGCACAAAAAGGACACAGATTAGTCTATCTCATTCTCTCGCAGGCTAAATCATATAGATGTATGTGTTTGTCTCTTTCTAGTGTCGCCCGTTTCCGTTTCATCAAGTTTCAAATTACAACGGTGCTAAAGAAGTTTTCACATCAATAAAATTAATTTTTAGTATATTTGCGGCACGTTCCAGAGTGAAAGATACTCTCAGCATCGCCAACGTTCGAAACGTTCCATGAAATGGCTTTAGCGTATAAAAATATACAATCCTGCTGTACATTATTATAATAATGTTTACATGGAGATGTTTATTTGTATTGTAATTGAAAACAACAGGAATATTGTATGGAGGATCGATGCATTTATTATGCGGAAGATATTTCCGTCACTCCCTGCGATTTAGATATCAAAAAAGTAATTGATTCGATTTTAATGCAAATATAACAGTGGCTATCCATCCGCGCCATTCTTAGTTCACCGAAACTATTGTTGCGAAACCACGTGGGCGTTCAGTCATGTTTCAAAAGAGTGAAAGCGGTCTTACCGCTGTTAAAAAACCATAATATTATCGATGTGAAATAATAATAAATTTCAGTCATTTTATGAGAGACAAACAAATAAAATTAATCTTTTTTTCTACATAATGAAATACACAGTAACATTAAATTATGTTTTATAAACTCGTATATGGCGTAAGAAACAAAACTTCACTTTAACTAATCGCAAAAATCCCTGGGGGTGTATGTCATATTTGAGGGAAATACTAAAGAATAAGGAGTGGGTAGGAATTAAGAGGTCAGTGTGTCCAAACGTGTGAATCGATACCTACAACTGCGGTGCAAGGCGGTGGGTCTCGTGAGAGTCCACCTGAAGAAGTCTAGATTAGGTTCTGTCGTCTCACTACGAACGCAGGCGCCCCCACTAAATCATCAAACGTGGTAATACACTTCGAGTGACCTATTGCAGTTGGTTATACAATAAATTAACGAATACAAAGTAAATAAATTTGTGATGTAAACTTTGTTAAAATGTCAAGAACTGCAAAATAAGCTACACTTTCAACTGGAGGGTTCCTGAGGCTGCAATACCTATATCCGCCTCCAAAATTGAAAATTTGCCTGTTTCGACCATTTGATCGCTTAATGGTTTGCGGTTGAGTCGTTCCTTTTCGATGATTCATAGAATTCGGCTCGCAAATTCGACTGTGAACCATGAAAGTAGAGTACCGTGGACCGTATAAATAGGACCGTGCAGTTGGGACTCTTATTTAAATTAATTTTAATAATGTTATTATTTTTCAGTTTATAATTTTAAAAAATAACATTAATACAAATAAAATTTAATAGATACAAATAAAATTTACTACAAATAAAATTTTAATACAAATAAAATTGAATACAAATAAAATTCAATACGCAGGCACACTAAATTTAATACAAATTAAATTTAATAGATACAAATTAAATTTGATACAAATAGAATTTAATACAAATGAAATTTAATACAAATAACATTTAACACAAATAAGATTTAATACAAATATAATTTAATACAAATAAAATTTAATACAAATAAAATTTAATAAAAATAAAATTTAATAATGTTTTAATCAAATTCTGCAAGGGAAATAGTGTGTGCATGTTGCAGGAGGTCGTGTATTTCTTGCTCCTCGTTTCTTTCTAAATTACCCGGTGTTTTATCAAACGGATTTCCCTAATAAATGATACAAACATGCATTAAAATCTATGAGACGACTTATTTATAGGATTTGAAATGTAAATTTTTGAAGGTGTCTAAATTGTCGCTGTTAGTTTTTGGGGTGTTATGCCGTGTTGCGCTACCTCCTTCTATAGCCGAAGTTTCGGACAGCGTTGCAGTGTCCATAATCAAGGCAGATCCGGTAGATCGGACGATGTAATGTGTCCGAAACGTCGGCTATAAAAGGAGGTAGCGCAAAACGGTATAACACCCCAAAAACTAACAACGAAAATGCTTTTGGCCGGGAAAATCTAAAAACTTATGTGTCTAAATTAGTTTATTTTCTGAGAAACTAATAGAGACAGTAGACAGTAGACACTATTATGTGGGGTTCTTCGGAATCTGTTTTCCCACTTAAAATGTTAAGGTTTTTTTTTAAATTATTGAATAATGCTGTCACTGCTGCTAGGACTCATTTAATTGCGTTATATTTTTTATGTTTTGTAAACATACTAAGATGTGGGGAATAAATCATTTTCCTTACTTAATTTTCACTTCAAATGCACTTCATCAAGTTGACTCAGATACCTCCGCCCCAATCAGTAGGTACACATATACATACATTACACTTTCGCCTTTTTTTCGATTAAGTTTTAATTGACTTCAGCCACGTTCATACGACCAGCGTTTATCCGGCAAGCTATCTCAATTCATTTACGCAAGCACACTAAATGTGGAGCAATATTATTTATGGGCGCCGTAAAGGCAGTCTTAATCGTAAACATGTAAGATCTCAAATAGTTACAGTCCAAATACAACATGCTCTTGAGATGGCTCATGAGAGAGATATAATAAACTGAGAAAAGTACACCGTTAAATTCGGCAACTTTATTTTGGTTGGCTTTTTAAAAAACGATAATGATTTTGGTGTTTATGTGCGTAACATGTAGTTATGTGCGAAAGATAACAGGCGCACAAGCATCATCTTGGTTATCAAAGTATGTAGGGGAGAGATTTAATGAAACGGAAATTCTTCTTTAATCATTTGTATTGTACGATTCGCAACATATAACTTTGCAGTATATCATCAGAAAGATAATTGTACTGGTTTCTAATTGTAATACTTCAATTATTAAAAAAAATACAAGTGTGCAGTTCACACGCGGTAAAAGTGAAATCTTCAGAAAACTAAAGGATACAAGAGTGGGGAGGTTACGAGACTCCAGGTACTAATATCTACAGCCTGTATGTCGGACGACTATCTACAGCTCATATGTTGGACAAATATCTATGAACTTCAGAGTGAGGACTAATATCTACAGAGCTAAGGTTGGACTAATATCTATGACGGTCTCAGTGGTGACTTATATCTATGGAGCGTAGGTGGAACTAATATCTACAGAGGGCAAATCCTTAATAATCAACTAAATGTGTCCAATAGTCCGATATTATGGATTTTTACATACATACATACATTAAGATAAATTATAATTTATAAAGACAATATTCAAAATAAAGTTGCACCATTTAAAAACAATAGAAATCTTAGACAAACATCAATACTTCCTACTCCAAAATGTAAAAAAACACTAGGACAGTTAAGTCATAAATATCTCGGAGTAAAATTTTTAATTCACTTCCTGAAAAAATCATAAACATGAACAGTAATATCAAAAAATTTAAAACTCACCTTAAAAATTATACCGAAAATTTTAACTGAATATAAAAATAAAACAATTAAATTAATATAATAACACCCCCATACACACAAGCCCTGCTTTTTTATGGGGATAAATCAAATATGTACACATATTATGTAATTAATTATTATATTGAATTTATGTATCTTTCTCTGAATAAAAAAAAAAATTTTCAAACTGCATACGCAATATTACGTTATTCTAATATGCTACACATAATTGCAAATCCAACCTCTGCCAGTGCTGTAGATATTCGTCCTCACTTTGGTTCTTATAGACATTAATAAATTTGTGTAATATTGAGTTATTCGTCCATTTGTCGCGCACATACTTATTGCAAATTTAAGACATATATGGTTTTATCATGGATCCCATTGTCAGAACTGGACCAAATTAAAATGGGACCACACGGGAAGCACCAGCTTCCTAATAAAAAAAGAATCATCAATATCGGTTCTGAGGTAACAAACATTAAAAAAAAATACCGTCGAATTGATAACCTCCTCCTTTTGGAAGTCGTTTAAAAAGTAGTCGACGTTACTTCCCTTTCTTCCTATGCAAAAAATCACGTCGTTCAGTAGTTCCATTGTAACGTAAACGAAGGACAAACAAAAAAACAAACTTATGCATTTATAATAATTAATTCGTATAATTTTTTTTTCTTTTTTATTTTTTTACGCTATGACCCTATAATCATAAGTTGTAGACGTAGAACTCGAGAAATCACCGAACCCGACACACACCCCACAATACACGCTCTTCGACATCTAGTTGTTATATTATATTATTATTTTATCTCCCGCTATCTCTGATCAGAGATAAGTTCCGGACAACTCTTAACTCCCGGATAAAGTTGTTTGTTATCTCTATCTCTCTGTTTGTGAAGAAGTTATCCATATTATTTGACGAGAGCGCCGGAGAAGAGATGGCATCTTTCGGTACTAAAGGTCATAGACCTCTGATCACGTGTTCTTAATCGAATTTCAACTATTATCAATTATAATGCAGATCGTGATGTTCGATGTTTCTCTCGGTTCTTGTCAATTATATTTTTCTTGTAATGGTGTACTACGCTTTTTACAATTAATTTAAAATATCTATTATAAAATGGTAAACATCTCTTAGTTAGGATTGAATTAAAATTTACTTTCAATATTACGAGGAAGCGAGGAAGACAGAGGAAATGGTAAGAGGAAGGTTAGAAAATATCGAGCCA
The DNA here is from genome assembly GCA_917563855.2 of Limnephilus lunatus. Classification (NCBI taxonomy): domain Eukaryota; kingdom Metazoa; phylum Arthropoda; class Insecta; order Trichoptera; family Limnephilidae; genus Limnephilus; species Limnephilus lunatus. The sequence continues at coordinate 8,005,954 of OU830602.1, read as the reverse complement.
TTAGTTTTGGTCATTAATATATAGGTAATACAGGTGCATAATATGCATTACTTGATAAATATGAATTTTTAAATTAATATGGTCAAATAGTGCATAATTTTTTTAAAGTGAAAATTTCTTTAGCAGGGTTGTGATTTGAAACTCGATGAAACAAAACATAGCGACACCAAAAATAGCGATACATCTAAAGGATTTAGCCTGCGAGAAAATGAGATAGTATAATCGGTATCCTTTTTGTGCGTAGCCTCTCCGTTACTCCTTACTTTAATGTTCTGAACGTTTCACTTCTACCGCGTGTGAATTTCACTCTGATTTTTTTAAAATTTCAGGACATTTGGAGGCTAAGAATATTTTGTTATGAACAAAAAACACTCTATTTCTCATATGTTCGTAGTATCGATGAATACGCATCTCAAGTGTGGAACCCAGGCTATGCAGTACACAAAAATAGAATTGAAAGTGTTTCAAATAGACTTTTAAGGTATCTCAATTTCCGCTCTTTTCGATCTCATGTTAGTAATGAAGACTCTGCAAAATTCTTCAAAATACAGACGCTAACTTGTCGAAGAAATATAGCAGATTCGGTAATGTTATTTAAAATTACACATAACGTAATCGATATTCCTGATCTTCTTCAACGCCTATCATTCCACGTTCGAAATCGCAACAGTAGACAGTCGCTTACTTTTAATCTCCCTCTTTGCAAGACTAACTCCAAACATAACTCATTTATCTACAGATCCACGCATTCATTTAACTTAAATTATTATCACATTGACATTTTTAAATCTACATTATGTGAAATAAAACGAAATCTCACTAAGCAACATGACTCAAACTAGGAAGTTCAATCACTAAATATTCCCGTCCTTTGCCTCTTAATCCTATTCCTATATTCCTCCTCCCCCCCCTTCTTTTCATATATTGCAACTAAAAATAAATTAATTAAGAAAATACCTTTATAAAGTCACACTTTATCATTCACTACCATCAGTGGAAAGTTCATTATTGGCATAATTAAATTCTAATTATTGTATTATTTTGTAATCTCTGGTTTGCTGTCAGCTTTCTCTAAATAAAAAAAATAAAAAATAATAATTATAATAAAAACTCAAATGCAACTCATTTTCTTATCAAGACGCTACTTTAGTGAGTTTGGGAATATCCTTATTCGAAAAGTATAACGAAAATTAACACCTCTAGTATGTTGTAGGTAGATACTAGGTACCTTCTTATCTAAATAAAAATTTATAGACGAAGAATCTAGAGATCTACGAATAATGTATTGGGAACAAATCTAACTTATCACAAAAATTTGCTCCTCTGGGAGTAATCTTTACTCCCTTGCTTTGTAACAATTAGTATTTATCCACTGGACTAGACCACTTTGATAAAGAAATATAAAATGGAATTAATATCGACTGTGGTTTGGTAAAATCCTTCAAGCCACAAAATGAAAACTCCACAGGAGATGACAAAAGTGAAGATTTTCTAATTCAAGAAATTAATTTTAAATCTTTAAGTTTACAAGAATGCGGTTATTAATTTTTCACTTCTTTGATGTAAAATATTGCAAATCTATTTAAAATTTTGATAGATTTGAGGATTGAGTAATTTCAAATACGGTTTTCTCGAAATAACAAAAAAAATATACACTAAAATTTAATTGAAATTATTAAAAGTGCATACGTCAGAAAAGACTATAATATATGATTTGAAGTGTTTTACAAAAAAACGGTCGACATGCTTTTGATTTTTGGCCTAACTAAAGAAACCACCAAACCTTTGCAATTCCAGCAAAAAATTATAAAATCTATTCCAGTGGTGTTCGGTAAAAGCCATGGATTCCTGACTCATGAATCGACACCGATATAAATGTGCTCGATATAAATCGATAAATTAAATTGAAAATTACATAACATGAAGCCAAAACAACTCATGACAACGTATTGGATAATTGGGTAAGGTGTTTTCACATATTTTAACTAATCGTTTTGAAGCAATAAGGTATTTTACAATTTTTTTTTATTGTGACGTCACACCGGTCAAATTCGGTTTCAGCCAAATACTTCATAATAAGTTTTGAAAATATAAAAATTACACATTTTAGTGCAATTTTTAGAATAAGATAAATATACGGTTCATCGCTTATACGTTTTTAATGGTATCCATAGTTTATTAAAAAAAACCGTTAAAGCGAATTCCCTTTTTTTAGAGAATTTTATTTGTACAAAATATAAACATAATTATTAATAATAAAGTAATACTAACACATTTAATATATGAAACGTTTCATTTTCCTAAATTTGAAACTATATATATTATTTAAGGACAAAAAATAATCTCTCATAATAAGCTAGGCTTGTGTGTATGGGAGGAAGGTGTTATTTAGATTTATTTATCTAGATTTGATACTGTGACTATTGATGATCTATTAATCTATTTCATACTGTGACTTGACTTGTGATTGGCATCATATTATGTTTTGTTTTCAGATTCAGTAATAATTTGTGAATTAATTGAACATAAACAATATTAAATATCATATCACGACCAAGATTGGATTTGACCGAACGTCACTGATAGATATGCATAACTGTAGATCAGTATCATGGCCGGCTATTGTCCAATGACAAGCTATGAGTCAATTAGAGTCGAGTGGCGAGTGGGAATAGCCATTACCGGATGATAAATGGGTTGGTGCTCGGGAAGGCTATGTCCCGTACCCGAATAATATATATATATACGCTGTACAAAGTGCATCCACGATAGCGCACGGTACGCCACTGACAATAGGGCATTTTGGATTATGGGGCATTGTGGCCATTGATTAGTATGGACGATGATGTTATTAGGATATTTTTATGGGAACGAATGATAAAGCAATCTTTTTGAATGTTGATATCTACCGTACGCTGATCAATGGGTGTTATCTACACCTGCCTGTCTTTTGTTTGTGTTTTTTACTAAAAATTAACCCTTTTTAACAGGCGTGTTACCAGTAGTAAAATCTGGGTAGATAAGCCTCTTCCATTGTTAATAATAATAATATTACTTTGATGATTTGTAGAGCGGGGCTTTTGTGAAAAATAACCTCAGGGCGCTGTACAATTTTTTTCGCACTGCTCTATCATATTTCAAACTATAAACAATCTATCATTAGAACTTATGGCTAACATATTTTGTCCACCAGTTTACAGATCAATAATACAAAACTATAATGTACATAGGTTCAATGCATTTGAACAACGAAAATGAATATATGATTATTTATAGTACAGGCGGATAATATATAGGACCATGCTTATTTTAGAATTAAACCTAATAATAGTATAATCAATTTTTCTGCTGATTTACAAAAAAATATGAATATTTTTAGAATATTTGCTTTCCGCTCTTCTTGCTTCTGCTCTTTTGTCTTTTCTTGGAAGAAGAGCAAAGATGAGATACGAAGAACCAAAAAGAGACCAAAAGATCCAAGAAGAGATGAAAAGAAGCAAGACGAGAAAAAAGATCCAAGAAGAGACAAAAAATTTCAGAAGAGTCAAAAAAATAGATAAGAAGATCCATTAAGAGCCGAAAAAAGACAAGAAAGACTAAGAAGAGCCAAACATAGACAAGAAGAGCCGATAAAAGACTAGAAGAACCAAAAATAGACAAGAAGATTCAAGAAGAGGCAAGAAAAAGGAAGGCATAAAGGAAATGAAGAAAAACAAACAACCCTCAATGAATTCCTTAATTCTGCCCATCCTAAATTCCTATATTATTTATTAGGTCACACGTACACTGGTCGCTAAAACTCCAATCTCCTTCCAATCCTCGTAGCATGTGTTCCAAGCCCTAACTAATCAGCGTCCACTGGTGTACCGGTCTCTCCTGGAAAGGAGTGCTTCTGGCAGGTATGTATTGTATTCTGCAAAAGAAACCACAGGTTCCTACCGTATACAACATTATATTTCGAGCCCTCACCTGAGGTGAATGTCACAATTTCCTGGTTGTTAATTGAAAAATTAATAAATATATTGTCTTCATTTTGCTAGTTATACATACATTCAATTAAGATTATTTCTTTCGCATATACGATCGCTATTATAATAAATGACCCCCCTTCGCGTTTATCAGTAGCTTACTTGCAGCATATCAGCAATCATGCCAATATGATTTATCTTTACAAAATATCTAAATGAGGCAATATAACATTGACCTTCAAAGCCATATTTAGCATGGTAGGTATTTAAAAATGCTGCCGTCAATTTCAATAACAAGATAAGATGCACTTTGAAAAAATATAAAAAAGTAAAACCTAATTTAGTAGCGATGGGGGACCGGCATATCCAAGACACGTTCAACTGTCATAAACCATCAATCACTGATGAAATATCAATCAAAAGGCCAATCCTCAATCCTTTATCGGATGAGACTACGCGAAGTAAAAAAACGAAGATATTATAAATGCAGAGATGAAGGGGAGAAAATGATAAAGCAGCATATATTATGAAATGATCCGATTTAAATTATTGGTCGCTCCAATTAAACACTCGAGCAATAGTTTATTTTTATTTATTTATTGACGCCCTTTTTCGGGGCTTTTACGTTTCAAATGAACAGTAAGAAATTTGCAACATTTATTGTTATAACTGAATTGCCTCAGTAACAATATTTTAAAAAATTGATGATGTCCACTGACTTGGTATAATTGTTTCCCTCCATCAGTATTCTGGTTAGTCTCCGAATTTCTGCACTGAAATATATCCTGACTTCTAGTATTACGTAGTGGAATCCGGAAGTTTATCAATTCAAGCAATACCGGACTATCAACTAAATCATTTAGAATTTTATATAGAAATACCAAGTCAGTGAAAATTCTTCTGTCTGACAATTTGAGCATATTCCTATCATTTAAAATAGTGTTGTTCAACATAATTGCTGGAATACCCATTTTAAAATTTAGATAACATAAAAATTTGTTTTTTCTATTCTTTCAACAGCTTGTACACGTACATTATAATTGTATTCATGTTGACTTCTAACATGGGCAAAATATAACAGTTTAATAAACTCAAATTAAGGTAGCTGATTTGTGTGAATTATAAATATAACGATTTTTTCAATTTGTTATGAAAATATGGGATGAACGATGAAATCTAGGTGAATTAATTTGCTTAAAACTTCAGTAAGCAGTACACATGTTTCTGTACTAATATTTGGAGGTATAATATTAATTAAATCGAATAGCCGAATCGAAAACAGAAGACTCAAAAATCTTTTTCATATATTGGGTATTGTATTGTATTTTGCAACTGTATCAAATGCCTCTACATAGCATCAAGAGGAAGTCTAGAGCAAAAAACACCAGACCCTTTCATTTTATCAATAGTTTAAAGTGTATATTTTTTAATTATTGTAATTAGTTTTAATAGATAATATAATTTTCAAAATTTTACTTGTCAGTTCTGCCGAAATCGCACCTAATCTATGGATGTCTGCGTGACGTCAGCAGCTTGAAAAGGTCTACGATTTTATTCATTTTTGTCGAACTCGTATGTCAAATTTAGCCTTTTCCACTCCGTCGGCCACACATTGTGGCCCAAACGATTTTGGTAGGCAGCTCCGTCGGCCAGAGGTACTGGCCCGGCGCAGGTATAAGTTTAATCATCAATATCTATCTTCCTAAGTACATTCTACGAACTATTATTTCCGATTATTACAAAGAATTGTCGCAACATATTGGATAAACCAAAAATTTTTCATTTAAATTTACCGTTAATTAGATACATTCATTTAAAAACAGATGCATCATTTTAACACACGAAATATTTTTTTTCTTCAAATATTTTCGGAACAGTCAGTCGTTATCCTGCGTTTACGACGGTTCTCCGCAGTTACTCCCACTTTTTGTGACCATATTTTTTCGTTTTGTGGAACTATTGATGTTGATATTAGTAATTGAAAGTAAAAGAATTTACGTATTCTTTAAATTAATATTCTTTGAATTAACCGTCACAGAAAATAATGATAGTTTTACTTCGAAGTGATGGTGAAGAAGTCGGTAATAATCCAAGTGATATAGAAAGTGGAAGTGACATTATCCCGCCCAAAAGAAGGAGATGCGCTTATTTCAGTAAATATAGTGATGTAGAAAATATTGTGATTCCGCAAAAACCTTCAACATCCATCAATCCCACACAGTCAAGCTTTTCTGATTCAGAAAAAAAGGAATTGAATGTCTATTAATACTCCGAATACACCACAACAATAAATATTTTTTTCTATTGGAAATACCAATGAGTCATCTTCAATTTGTGGATAGGCTAATTATTCAGCTGGTTGGAAATTATAGAGAAGGTGTAAAAACTAGAAAAGGAAGCCATTCGGTAGATCTAGAACAGCGGTTAAATCATGTCAATCTACATTTAATAATGCCTAATATGCAGAAAAATATTAGTGATTGCATCGTTTTCAATTTGGGAGGCAGGAATGGGTACCGCTGCCCCGGGAACCATTTATTGGATAACCAACACCTCTGCCTCAGGTCACCCCAAGTGGTTCGCTACGTTTGGTGACTTTGCATGGTTGCCCGGGTTCATGGGGATGCGTCTGCCCATTTACTGCGTGGCGGACCGAATCGGGAAAGACTGGTTGAGGGAGATCTTTTGATCTCTCCAGCCGGACTATATCGAACCATTGCCTTACAACGCAGTGCGAGGGATGAATTCACGCATCGCCTCTCTTGGACACCCTAACCCCCAGATTCCTACCCACTCATACCATTTTCCTTCCCATCCTCTTTTTCCTTTCCTTCAATAGACCCTCCACAAAGCAACCCCAAAGAGGCCCTGAGAATTTATTTTTCGGAGGGCCTCCTGTGTGAAGTTAATGTAAAAAAAATCGTTTGTGGTTCTAATTTATGATAGAAAAGGAGGGCAAATAAAATGAACAATATATCACTGTAAAAGTTGTGAAAACAAACTTGCACTTCATGTGGGATAACATTGGACCGAATCGTGAGTTTTATGTAATAGTAAATGTGAGATAAATGTACTCAAAATGTGACAGTATTATATTATGTAGGTATAATATGTACAATACTCTAACTTGTAAACACCGTGTAGAATGTTTGTCAAACTTATTACCTATTTTATGTGTTGTGGGCTGGTCTATCTTTTGTTTCCTGAAAGAGGGTCGAAACCTAAAATAACGTAACCAATGCAAAATAAGAAACCAAACATTACCCATAAAACCTAAGCCAATCAGGTTCAGGTAGTCGCAGGTCAGCCGCTGTGCGGTACAGGACAATTAGAAAGAAATTTCTCCAAGAATTTACATTGGATTGTCTGCATATTTTACCCGTATTATACAAATTATTGCTATGCAATAAAAGATATAGTGCAAATAAAACACGTTGAAATCAAATGTATTATCCTTTAGTTACAAAATGTGTGATTTAACAAGTATTTTATACAAAATATACCAAACAACTAATGGTCACACGAATTATCCGATAGGGTGCCGCAAAAATAACTGTCCAAAAATTTCATTTCAAATGTAAAATATAACACACATTTTTGGTCGGAGTAGCTAAACAGTTTTGAGAAAAAATGGTCGGAGTGGAAAAGGTTAGAATTAACAGTATAATTTTTTTCGACTTTTTTTTCCACTACTTAGCGTAAGTTAAAACATTTCTAACATCAGAGACATTGTAGCGAAATCGGTTGGCATGCAGATAAAAATACAATGGGATATTTCCACGTTTTTTTATTACTTTAAAAAAAAGCAGCAAAAATACGATGATTACAGCATTTTTATTTTATTTTATGTTGACGAATACATTTTCTACAGCATGTCAAAATTTACCATTTTCGAATTACCGCTTAAACTATATTTCTGGGCGGGGCTTTGTGTGACGTCATGAGCGTGGACGCCTACTGACAGTGTTTATTTATGCTGGCCCAGCTGAGCGACGCTTGTGACGTCACAATCCGATTTGCCAACCACGGGCCGTTTTGACTTTGTCAGTTTAAGATCGTTTTTAAAATCAATAATATTTAATGAAAAAATAAAGAAACAAACATTTTTAGTAGGACGATTAAAATCAGAAAAACGATCTTTAAATATTCCGTTAATTATTCAGAAATTCTTAGGCGGGCTAGAGCAGATAGAGAACTGCTTACATTAATAAAAATCAAGAAAATTTCATATCTGGGTCACATAATTCGAGGGGAGAAGTATCACTTGCTCCATTTAATATTGAAAGGCAAGATTGGTCGCCGAGGGCCTGATAGGAGACAAATGTCTTGGAGGCTAAATTTACGAGAATGGACCGGCATTAGAAGTGTGGAGGAGTTATTCCAGTCAGCGCAAGACAGAGAGACCTTTTCAAGAGTGATCGCCAACGTCGGGGGGACCTGATAGGCACACAAAGAAGAGAAGAAATATTCCGTACATTTTCAACAGATGTTACTATTTCAAAAATTTGTAAAAATGTTAACATCAAATATTCCAGTTTCCATAATTGTAGAGTCCGTGAGCTGTATTCCACAAAAATTGGACAAAAAAAAATGCCAAGTGGGGCATTACACATATTATTGTATTATTATTTCTTCATAACCAAACCCCCGAACCTTAATATTATGTCTTGAATGGCCGGTAGAAAATTCGTGTTAAAAGCTCTCCGCGTATACCGTATTACATTCGAGCTGATAGCTAATTAAAATATTCGAATAATTACAAATTATATTGAGTCAGCAGTGGAGGAAGCCAGTCGGTAATTACCACATCGCAGCCATGTCAAGAGTGACGTCATATTGACTGGCCGGTAATGAAATGACGGGTCAATTACTATGTGCCGGCTTTCAAATGATGTTATACAACGGAGTGTTCTTTTAAAGCTGATGTGAAAATTTGTAATAAGTTCTACACAAATTGTTCTGGTTTTATACTGCTTAAACGTAGTAAGTAATCAGTTATTACATAGATTGATTACATGATTAAAATAAATAATTAGGTTTTACATTTGGTTATTTCTATCGTATTTCCTCGACAGAAGATTTCAATTTATTTTTACAGGAGGCTCTGAGGTAAAAAATTCCCTTGGGGACTATGTCATCTTTGGGGATGTTAAGGAAAGGAAAAAGGTATGAGGTGTGGGTAGAGATCTGGTGGTCCATGTGCCCAGGAGTGACGAACGTATGATTTTATCCCTCCCTGTAGTGTAAGGCGATGAATCGAGAGGCCCGGCTCTCCCTCAATCAGTCTCTCTCTCTTTTTTTGTTGTTAGTTTTTGGGGTGTTATGCCGTGTTGCGCTACCTCCTTCTATAGCCGACGTTTCGGACAGCGTTACAGTGTCCATCATCAGGGCAGATCTAGTAGATCCGACGATGTGTAATTGTTAGTGTAGAGTGTGTGATTATTTACTTGGAAGCGATACCGTGTCACCAGCTTCAATCCACTACGCGCTGGTAGGTATTACAGTAAAAAGGGAACTGCGATTTAAGTGAAAGCGCAGTATTACTGATAAAATAAAACTCTGAAGAAGCAACCGCTCTCGAATGATGATCATTAGCGTCATATAAAGACATCTTTAGTTTCCAGTTCAATGCAACTATTTTTAGCTCGATAAATAATTTTTAACATGAGTTATGGAGCTATGAAAATTCTGAAGATTATTTATTTATTTATTCATTTGTTTGACATAATATTTTACATTTCAAAAATAAAATTAAACAATGTCGGCCTCACTGGATAGCTCACCTGTGCTGAGGCCTCCATTTTATAAAACAAAAACAAAATAAACTTAAAATTAAAATTTATAATTAAGCTAAAATTATAGGATAAAATGAATTATTTACGGTGCTCCAGATTTTATGTCCGGGTTGAATCTTTCCCAAATGAAAGACTAAACCCTTCCACACACTTTTCCACAAATTAATATCTAGTAAATTAACGCAATGTAAGTGCACTATATAATAATAAAACAATACAAGAACAATACGTCAATCCACCAGAAACATAATGGGAAAATATTTCACCGACTCCAGATATTTTCATATCAGAGGGTTCGGCTCTGATGAAATCCTAACTGGTCCGATAAATCCTCCTGATCCCTCAATATAAATATTTAAAAAATCTTTCGTAATCCTACATGTATTTAAAATGACCGACTTTTGCATTTTTATGTACAAATTTTTTGACAAATCTAATACGCCTAAATTTTGAATGAGAGAGCTAGGTATAATGCCAGTAGCCGAAATAACAAATGGTAATATTTTTATAGTCTGAGAATGCCAAATTCTTTTAATTTCATTTCCTAAATCTGTATATTTTCTTATTTTTTCAGAAACAGTTTTCTGAATATTACAAGAATTTGGAATAGCGACATCAATGATATAAGTTATTTTCTTAATTTTGTCATGTAAAACTATATCGGGTCTATTATGACTAATTGTTCTGTCTGTCAGAATAGTTTTATCATAATAAATTTTATAAAATTCATTTTCTAAAAATGAATTTGGTTCATATTCATAATATGGTACATTACGGCAGTCAATCAAGTTATGTTTAATTACCAAACTTTGGTGAATTATTTTTAAAACTTGATTGTGCCTAAATGTATACTCGGACGGCGCTAATACAGAACATCCCGATATAATATGTTCTATAGTTTCCGGAAAAGCCAAACATTTTCTACATAAATCATCAATTTGATTTGCATCTTTGATGATATGCTTCCTATAATTTTTAGTATTAATGACTCTATCTTGTATGGCAAGCATAAAGCCTTCTATTTCTCAACCATTTGTTTGACGAAAATTTGTCAACATATGTTTGGTTGAGATAATTGAAGTGTTTTGCGTGAAGAATTTTATTTGACCAGGAATCTAATAATTCCTGGTTGGTATTTATAAGAATGCTGGCATTCTCGTCGTATAAATTTAATGGTGAAATATTTCTATCTGCCTTGCATATTATTTTGTGCATTTCTGAACTATCAGCTTTCCCATGGAAAAATTTTCTTAGCATTTCTACCTGATTATGTTTTAAAGATGTTATTTTGACTATACCTCTACCTCCTAAATTTCTTGGTAAATTAATACGTTCTATAGCTGAATTTGGATGATGACAATGAAATTTTGTTAATGTAGTTCTAATTAATCGTTCTAAGCTATCTAAATCTGTATTAGACCATTTAATTATGCCAAATGAGTAAGTTAATAGAGGTATTGCCCAAGTATTTATCGCCTTTACTAAATTTTTAGCAGATAGATTGCATTTCAAAATTTTTCTGATCCTAGTTTTAAATTTAATCCTAATATCATTTTTAATACTAGTATGATCTAATCTATTTGATTGCGGATATCCTAAATATTTATAAACCTCACCCCCTTTCATACTTTCAATTTTGAAATTTCTAAATATACCCTCGTCTCCATCTACAATTTTACCTTTCTCTATATGGATCGTTCTACATTTATCTAAACCAAAAGTCATTTTAATATCATCTGAAAAAATTTTAACTACTTTAATCATTTTCTCTAAATTTGGTTCAGAATTCGAATATAATTTTAAATCATCCATAAATAATAAATGAGAAATTATATTTCTCTCTCTAGTATTACCTTTAATTTTTATTCCAAACTTGCTTTTAATTAACATTTTAGATAGAGGATTTAATGCTAAGCAAAACCAAAGAGGACTCAATGAGTCTCCTTGAAAAATCCCTCTTTTTATTGAAATGCCCGGTACTATAATTTTCTTATCTTTCAAATTCAAAAGCAAATCGGTATTCCAAAATGTCATAATTTTTTCCAAAAAGCTAATAATAATTGGGTTAATTTTGTATATATTTAAAACTTTTATCAGCCACGAGTGCGGGACACTATCATAAGCTTTTTGGTAATCTATATAACAAATATGTAAATTACGTTTTTGGGTTTGAATCTGTTTTAGAATTACAGAATCAATAACTAATTGTTCTTTACATCCCATATGTTTTCTGCGACAACCTTTTTGTTGTTCAGATAAAACATTTTTTTCATCTAAATGAGTGTATATTAAATCTGTCAAGCAAGAGGTTAAAATTTTATATATTGTCGGTAAACATGTAATGGGTCTATACTGAGAGGGATTATTAATATGTTCGCTTTTAGGCAACATATAAGTAATGCCCTTAGTTAGAAAATTTGGAAAATTTTGAGGTTCTCTGACAAATTTTGAAAGATTTTTTGCCAAAAGGGGATGTAAAGTAGTCAGAAGTTTATACCAAAAATTATGTATCCAATCGCAACCCGTGGCTTTCCAAATATGAGTATTTTTTATAATTTTGGCTAACAATTCAACCGATATATCAGAAAAACTCATTTGTTCAATGTCTGAACAATTGAGTTCTTCATTTTCTATCCACGGACCTGACTCATTATGTTTTATATCTTTACTCCAAATATTTGTCCAAAAATCGCGCATATCTATCTATTCAGATGGCAACGGATTATTATTATTCGAAATAATATTTTGTTTATCGTCAAGTTTGGAATAAAATATTTTCTCATTTTTCTGAAATAATCTATTATTATTTTTTTTATTATACGTATAATTGTATCTTTTTAATCTACTAGCTTTTACACCTAATTTTTGTTTTAACAAATCTAATAAATCATTGATTATATTTTCATTATTATTACTACCAATGCTATAACCAAATTTTCTCCCAATTACATCTACATGTCTCAAAATATTCCTACTTCTATTTCCATTTTTATACTCTATTACTCTAGCTATGCTACTTCTTAAAAATACTACATCATTTTCTAATCTACTCTGCCATTCTGGTTTTCTATAATTATATGATCTATCATCATAAGACGTTAATTTAACTCCTAACTTATTACATATAGTGATAGCACTAGCATACACTATTGTATGAAGATCTAAAAAACTAATGTCATCAAATATAATTTTTGGTAAAATTATATTATTTAATTCAGAAATTAATTTAGATAATTTCTTTGACGTATGTAATTTTGGTAATTTTGGTCTAACTGTGGGCTCTATATCTATATATCTATTTATATTATTATGAAGTAAGTTAGCTAATTCTATAATATTTTCATCTAGTAAGTTTAAATTTGCAATGTTGATTTCCCTAAGATTATAAATAACGTCTAAGTTATTTGAGTCTACTGTAATATCATTGGATTCTTCGACTAGAATATTATCTAAACTATCTACGTTCAATGTATCTGATATAACATTACTACTCGTATTAACTTGTTCTAAATTGTTTTCTAATTGCAATCTATCTGCTACTTCCTTTTTTATCTGATCTAATATTACTACAGGAATTAAATTATTTTTGAAAATTGCCCTCTTTTGGTCTGCTAATCTTTGTTCGTTTACTTGGGCAATCGGATAATTTTGTGAGAAAATTAAATGTAATTTTTTCCTATACAATAACATATCTGTTTCTAATTTAGTGACAAAAATAAAAAATAATTAAAATAATAATTTAGTTAAATGAATTATTTTATTAATAAAAAAATAAATTAAAATCGGTATATATTATATTTATTATGTGTTGTGTGTTTGTGAGTGATGTGTATTTTATATTGGTTTTGAGTGTTTCGTGTAGTTGTGTTTTATTTTTATTTTGTAAAGAAATTTTGGTAATATTGTCTTTTTTGTTCTTTAATCCATTTTGTAATTTTGAGTACGAAATTATTTTTGTTTTCTTTCATTTTAATTTCAAGGGTAAGACTGTTGAATGCTTTTATAGCATAACAAATATTATAATCAATAATTATCAGCCTGAAACACTCATCTACATTGAAAAAATCTTCCGAGAAAAGATACTGGCCGCCAACGGGAATTGAACCCGTGACCTTCTGATTGCCGGTCAGGTGCTCTTGACCACTGAGCTATGGCGGCTTATCTAATACCCGCCAAATAATTCAATATATACTAGTGTTTCATTCGACAATTACTTATTATTACATTTTTCCAACTGAAAACAACCAACTTTATTTATGTGAGAGAGGTATTGTTAATACTAAATCTCCCGCTAGGTGGCGTCGAGACTAATTATGTCTGCATTTATTGCTGAAATACTTTAACTTGTCAAATATTAATTATTATTTTTTAATTGATAAACTAACGTTTAAACAAGATTTTTATGCATAGCACAAAGGGTAGATAACAAATATTATAATCAATAATTATCAGCCTGAAACACTCATCTACATTGAAAAAATCTTCCGAGAAAAGATACTGGCCGCCAACGGGAATTGAATCAGAAGGTCACGGGTTCAATTCCCGTTGGCGGCCAGTATCTTTTCTCGGAAGATTTTTTCAATGTAGATGAGTGTTTCAGGCTGATAATTATTGATTATAATATTTGTTATCTACCCTTTGTGCTATGCATAAAAATCTTGTTTAAACGTTAGTTTATCAATTAAAAAATAATAATTAACTTTTATAGCATGATATTTATAGTGCCTTTGTCCAAAGCTTGTATTTACTGTCGGAGTTTTTAAGTTATTTTTGTACGATTGTCTAACTGGTCTGTTAGTGATATTTTGAGATTGTTGAAATTTGTTTTTCTGGTCAAAAATGTAGTTTAGCAGTGTTTTAACATATAATTGGCGGATATCTAGTACGTCACAACTGTTAAATATTTGGTTTGTGTCAGTCAGTCTATGTTTTTTAAGTATTATCTTTAAGATCGTTTTCTGCGCGATTTCTAAGTGATCGATAGCTGAGTTTGTTGCTCCTCCCCAGATAATTAATCCATATTCTATTATTGATTGACAAAGTGCAAAATATATTGTTTTCATTTGTTTTATATTATATATGTTTCTTATGTTTAGGAAAATATGTATTGTTTATTTGTGATTTGTTTGATATGATGTGTCCATCTAAGGTTATGGTCAATTATGATTCCTAGATATTTTATTTGTTCTGTTTTTTCTAGAGAAGGGCAACTGCAGATGTTAGTATTTAAACATTCGTGTATTTTTATGGTGTTTGAGTTGTTTCTTGATTGTCTTGTACTATTTATACTGTACGTCATAAATTTTGTTTTCGATATATTTAGTGTAAGTATGTTTGAGTCTAGCCAAGTTTTCACCCGCGTGATTTCTAAATTTGCTATGTTAAATACATTATTCCAATCCTTAGATTTAAACAGTAAAACTGTGTCATCTGCATAACTAACTATTTCACCGTTTATTTCCACAAAGTTCATTTATGTAAATAGTGAAAAGGACGGGCCCTAGTATGCTTCCTTGTGGAACTCCGTATGTAATCGGCAGTGGTTTACTTGTATGGTTATTAATTTTGACTTGTTGTGTTCTATCACTCATATAACTTTTTAATAGTTGGAGTTCCTTGTCTTTGATACCCATATTTTCTAATTTTTTAAAAAGTGTATTGTGGCAGATTGAATCAAAGGCTAGCTTTAGTTTAGCTAAATCTAGATATATCGCTATACATTTGTATCCTTGATCTAAGTTGCTATGTATATACATGCGAAAGCTTCTTTTGTACCTCTCTTTTCTCTAAATCCATATTGTTTATCTGAGATTAATTTTTTTCTTCCAAGTATTTTATGATTTGGTTTTTTAAGACTTTTTCGAAAATCTTTGATAGCGAGTTTAATAATGTGATTGTGATTAAAACTGAAAAGTAAGTTAAATTGTTTATTAAAAAAATTTCGTATGAAAAAAAAAACTGGGAGGTAGAAATTAGTACAAAGTAGAGAATGTAGATAGGTACTCTCAGTAAAACATAGAACACATTTTTTCCTCTGTGTGTTTATGCTAGTGGGGTTAAACATTTCAATGTATCGGAGAATTTACCATAGGTAGCATTATCTGGCACAAACCTTTACGAAGTCCATTGGTTTATTGTTATTCTTTATGGAACTGAAGTTGAGTTGTCACTTGCGATAATCGAGAGATCCCATTTGGAGGAAGGTAGGTAGTTACTCACCTGGAAGGAAAAAAAATAACAAATATTAGCTCAGTAGTTAAAATTTTAGAAATATAAACAACAATTTCAATTTAAACTTCTTTAATATTTAAAGCTAACTCAAAACATATACAATTTTTTAGTAAGAATGTATTTAATATTCGAAACTATTTAGAAGAAAAATAAAACTCGGGAGGTATTCATGAAGATGTTTTTGAGGAAAAAATAAACGGAGACGTACCAACAGTAAACGTTATAATTATCAGTAAGGTAAATATTTAAGTCGACAAAAGATTAGTACAGTTCGCAAACTCATCAAATCGACTAAGTAACCATAAAAGTTTGCTAGAGTAAACAGAAGAAGGTAAAAAAATGTTTTATTCTGAGGATTCTGAATTTTAATGAAACGCGTAATTTTGTGTTAAATCAGGCTGAGCTAATTGACTGACAATCAAAGAACAGGTTTAGAGGATTCTAGAAAAAAAGTTGTAGAAAGTAGACACACAAAATAATCAAGACCCCACTTCAGACAGCTTTGAAAAATAGACAAAGGTTTAAAACTTAGTAAACATTCATTCTTCCAAAGAATAATTCACCTTGAGAAAAGTAGGTTTATTTGAAAAGAAAATACAGTTTAATTAATCAAAAACGAACTTTTTTCTTTGTCTTAACGCGTGTTACGGGAGTATAATTAACCGTGTATTTGGACAATTTTAAAACGCGAGAACTGAAAAAACATGCGTTCAATTAATGACTAAGATCTTTTAGAAGATTTCCTCGGCCCCTGTAACAAAGAAAAAATAATTTCAATAAAACATTGAAGTTTGAATACTTGCAACATTTTACTTCAAAGTTTAAATGCATATTTGTCAGTTGGTATACTTGAAATTTGAGTTGAAAATTGAGTAGGAAAAAATTCCAAAGGAAAACAAAATCATATTTAAAGTACAATATATATTTAAAAAAAAATGAATGAATTGACTTGTTGAGTCGTGTTGAATTGATTCACCAAGCCAATTAAATAGAAAAACAAAGTTAATCAACAATACAAATTTGGGTTATGTGACTGTAACTCTTCAATGAATTCTAGAACTCGAATTTGCTTCGATTCTGTCATTTGAACTGAATGTAATAAAGCGATAAATCGATAAAATGAAATATTTTTTACCCAGAACATTATCTTAATAATTATATGTATTTATTTTATTTAAATTTCTTAAAGCCAGTTGTTTCACAGAATTTGAAAAATTCATCGAATTTTAAAGTTAATTTTTAAAATCTGTGAAAATTCTGTTAACATATCATCATGGGCCGATTGTTTTACTGATGTGAAATGTTAACAGAACTTGAATAGAATTTTCATTGAACTTGAAATTTAACTTTGATAATTGAGGCATTGTTCAAATATTGTGAAACAATTCCCCCTAGTGATAATCTTGATTTTGTGATTATTCAAGGGTCTGCGCTTTTTAGCTGATATCAAACCTAAAATTATTATGATATCCTGTGATTTTTCACAGGTCTGCGCTGGTTCACTTATAAAAAAATCATGGATGTGAAGAGATTTTAAAAAAACTGGCATAAAAACTTAATTAATTAGCTACAGATAGATATTAGAACATTATACTAGGACGAAAACATTCATAAAAGGTTTCCACGAAATTATTTTGTTGACAATTAGGAAGCTTATGAAGTGAGTTAATAATTAATACAGGATAATATTTCCTTTGTACTCTTAACATCTCCAATTAATACAATTAAAATGCTTCTCGCATAATTCGACGTTTAACAGATCACTGTCAAATGTTCGGCTATAGCTTATAATTACTATTGTAAGGCATTCAGTTGAAATTTGTTAAGTCAGGCTTTCAAACAACCTAAGTACAAAAGGTATCTATCCTTTGTTCGACGGAAGATTAGCTTTAACGGGAGGTCTAATGTGGAATATGCATAGACTTTAGAGTGCAGTTTGAGTTTAAACTTAACCCGAATGGTTAGGACTAGCGATGAAGGTACGCGAGTTCACGTTTACGACGATATTCAGGTAAGTAGCTACCTTTCTAGAATGATCTTTAAATCTGTAGCTATCTACTTGAGAAACGAAGCAACAATGTAAAATTAAAGAAAAGGTTTTGAGAAGTTGTAAGTGATACTACTCGTTTAGTTTACTCAACAGATTCTGCTAAGACTCTGGTAAATACTCTTGTAGTCTCCAGATTGGGATACTGCAATAGTATTCACAACATACTTCAAGGGATGTTGAAGGTCAACCAAAACCTCTTAGTTCTCGCTCCTTTTCTAACTGATCGCCTACACAGGCTTGGAATCATGTATATTAGTATTATGATGTAAGGTAGTAGCGCAGACCTCTTATCCATGAACATTAATAATAGGATATTTTAATTTTGTATTTTTATGTTGACGAATTAAACTTCTGAAAAAATTTTAAATGTTCCATTTTTGATATGCCGCCAAAACGACATGTTCGCTTTTATTCGTGAATTCGGCGGCATTGACGTCACGCCGGGTCACGTTGATGACAGTCGTCATACTAGACATTGACGTTTTCTATGTCACAATGACGTTGTGTTGGAACCGTTTCGGAATGTGTGGTTTTTCAAATCAACAATTATTAATGAATTAATGACTATTTTAAAATTACATTGGTTTAGTACAATGTTCAGAATTAAAAAAAAATAAGCTTCAAATTTTCCACACAGTTTTAAAGGTATTCATAGTTTAAAAATATCCCACTGAAGTCTTTGAAGGATTTATGTAGCTGAATGTTTTTATAAAATATTCGCGTAAGGATTATTGGCCACCAATAAAATAACCAAAGAGGCTATAAGGACAGATTGTTGAAGTTCTCGTATTATATAGGCCAGTTGCTTCATTAAACTGAAATTATCACAGACTTTGAATAGAACTTTTACAGAAAGTTAAAATGAACTTTTTTTTTATGAAATGTTCACATTTTTTTTAAAAACCCATCCTAAGAAATTTACCTTTACGTTAGTGAATTTAAAAACTTAAAAAATTAGTGATTCAGATGTATATGTGCTAAAAAATATATAACAAAGGATACGCATGTTTCAAATGGTTCCATGAAAACTCAGAATAAACTCAACTCAACACCTCTTTGAAAAATCATTAAAAGAAATAGTTTATTTTTAAATATCCCATAACCCTAATCTAACGTAACCTATTTAACCAATTTTTTTTTTATCACTTCGACTCAAAGTCGAAAAATATACAAAGTTCTTCATTGACTAATAAGGAATACCAGTGAAAAATATTATGACTTAAAAAAATCCTAAATTCAATGCCGACTCCCACTGTGTAGTTGGCATCACTGAAATTTTTTTTAAGAAGCCGTAAAATGAAAGATCTCCCGGCCACGGAACAAGAACGGTTTTTGGTGACCAGATCTGATTAACCAGGGTAGTATAGAATAGAACAGGTACTCCGAAATATTCTTCCCTATTCCTACCATACATCTGTCCCACGGACTCCGGACCCCCGAGAGCAGTAGGGACTATCGTACAATATTAATATAAAAATATACTTGTAATATTTTGGGTGAGCTTTCAAAGCAAAGAACAAACCTGCTGATTAAAAAAAATCCATTCCAGTTTGCTTTTTATTTGAACGAATGTAAAATTTATATTCAGGTAAAAAATAATTAAAGCAGGAACGATATATGAATATGTAAATATTTCGACGGTCCTTTGATGTAAACAAAGTTGACCTAACACGGCACCCTATAAAATATAAATACGTAACATTATTTTGAGAGTCCAAGAGCAAAAGAAAGATACTTTGGACCCTAAACAAGACATTAAACAGCCGAAAACTGGACATTAAGTGTGGGACAAGCGATATTAATTTAGCGGGAAGAAACAATAAAGAATAAGGAGATGAAGACAACCTTAACTAAGCCATTACAAAGGCAATATCACCAACACCGCGTTTGTTAAATAAAGTTAATATTTTTATCATATTTTCTGTATGGTTTATACGAAAAATACCCTTTTTTAAGAAAGACAAACATTCCTTGGTTTGGAATAACTTGATAATATTTTTAAACCTGCTACTGCTACTATCATCACAGTGAGCCGAAAACATTATTAATGTCGTGATGGAGGACTTAGGTAACTCAACAACTGACTTACTACCTTCAATAATAATATTTGGCTAATTTATATAGCGCCGTTTTTGTGAAAAATCACCTCAAGGGAGCTGTTATTTGTTATGTATACTTATATTTACACTGCCTTGAATAGATAGGCTTTATTTATTTTACGGGTAAGACGAACACGACACCCTTTTTATCTAATACGTACCTACTTATGACTACTATGAAAATCTGCTAAGGAACTTACTGTACCATAGTTTATTTATTTGTTTTTAATATGTTGTTAATTAATTTTATTTCTTTATTCACGCGTTAAGTTATTGCTTAACTATGGACAACCAGTGAGATACGTTTTGTTTTTTTTTTAATTAAGCACCTTTTTTGTAATCAACTCAACACCCCTTTTTGGATGAAGCTGATTTTAATAGCCAATAAACTTCTTGCTTTTAGCCAAAAAATATTATACTAACCTGGGAAAGCTTTAGTATTATTCATTTATGGTATAATATATTTTTATTCTTACGCTGTTTGGTGGTCAGGTCTGAATAACCAAGAATGTATACTATTTTTCCATCACTGTCTCACGTTTTTCTTAACTTTACAAACTTTTGATCATTATTTCAATCAATTATCATTCACAAATAATAAGATATGGTTACAAAGTAGTTGTGCCCAGTCAGTATTTGAGTTGGCATCTCGTTTTGATCTTATCCATGCCTCGCTTTTTCTATTCCTCGGCTGGCTAAGTCCTGCATCACGACACAACCAACATTTTCCGCGTACTGTGGTGTTAGTAGGAGATTTTCAAACATTGTCAGAGTCAGAATATTCGTAATCTGGAAATGTTTGTCTTTCTTTATAAGTAAAATAGAATCAACTAAATGTGTAATATAAAAAAAAAAAAGTGTATAAATAAGAATAATTTTCATCAGTTAAAAAAAACACGTTTAAAGAATCAATTTCTTAACAGTGTCGTTTACAAGCACGTTTTAAAAACTGATGCTTATCCCAAATCAGACGAAACGAATCATGATAATGTGGTATTATATATAATACGATATTCCTCTATTATACCTTTTCGTATACCTGTCAAAAACACACGATTATCGGCGCCACGAATGTAGTTCGTGTGAAGCGGGTTTACGAAACCATGACAGGGGTTGGACTGTGGGAGTCGGGCCTTATAGCCTTATAAGTTATAAGCAATACTGCCATCTAATATAATATAGCACCTATTCTATTATAATTCGTGTCAGGAATCAAATGTCTACCATCTAGTTTCTGCGGGGAGGTATTATCAAAGTCGGCACCTACGAGTGGTGAAGTGATTATACTTAAGGGTTGTGTTTCTAAAGGTTGTGTTACTGACGGTATTGCTACTGACAAGTTTAGTGATGACTTCATGCCAATGCGAAGCCTTCTAGATTAGACCAAATCCAAAATTCTAACTGCTCTATGACTAAAGGTACGCCATGTATTTGTGTGTTGTTTATTCTGTTTGTTTTGTTAATGTGTTTCATGTTCCGGTACGGATTGTTAAAAAATATTAGCAATATAGGCGGTATTAAGTATTTATCACAATAGCCTTTATTGGAAGCAGAATACGGATACTTGTATCTCGCTAATAGTAAAGCCAGGGAGCGTATGTGAGGTTTTAAATGTGCACATAGTTAACTAAAAAATCAACTCGTATAAAACTATTGTAAAGTATTGTTTCTATAATAATACATCTATTTTTAAAAGTATTTTAAAACTAAAACAACAATAAGTGGCTTGGCTAAGGTTAGAACCTTCCTTCCCAAAGATCGGAATCAACTGTGCTACAAACTTTGCCAAATTTTGCTGATTTTTAAAACTGCCATTTATTACACGTATTAAGTGCTATTTTTTAGAAATTAAGAAAAATGCGTACATATCCTCGTGTTTCTGCGTGATTGCCTCCAATTATAGAATGTATTGTCATCATCAACGAGTCTCTATGCCGAGTTTCAGCTCCATCGGATTTCGGGAAGTGGGTTAAATTCTACTTTCAAGATTTACACAATTTCCCTGTAAACCTTTACAGAGCAAAATAGGAGGCAGCTCAAGTATTGGGACTCAATCTTCGATTCATTCACATTCATACATCGTCTTAAACATAGTAAGTATTATGATCCATCGAGCTTTTTTTATTTGTTGTATGTGACACTTCACAAAGCGCCCCTAACTATGTACAGCGTAAAGACAGTGGAATTATATCGTCACTCGGTTGAGCGGCGTTACGAGGCGGGTTAAGGTAGGGGCTGTAAGAAGGGATTTGATGATTTATTAATTGGGTTCCCAACTTTTAATTCTGTCCACTTGCATTTCACGAACCCTAATGGATGATTAATTTTTTAAATGTGAATACCCCCAAGCTCTCCCCAGTAGTCAGTGATACTATGGCATCCCCAATTGGGGTATGTTGTAAGGTTGAAGGTAGTGTAGAGGAAGAAGAGGAGATGGAGAAGAGGAGGGCGGAGAAGAAGCTACTTGGCAAATCAGATCTGGTCATCAGAGACGGTTAAACCCATTTCAGCAACGTTTCAATTTAGGTCTTGTATCTTCCACTCTAGAACATTCCGCAAACATATTCGTACTGTTTTAATAAAATTAATGGGAATTCAACACAAATTAATTTACTGAAATTTAATTGCGCACGTAGAGAATTGAACAAGTCACATCTGGATTGTTCTTAATATGCGACAAAAAAGATTTTAAATGCCAGATCCCATAAATATGGAAAAGAGGTAAGAGGAAGGTTGAAAGACATAAATAAGTTTAACCAAATGTTATACCTCCACAAAACATTGATTTAATGATCTTTTTATTTGGAGGTCTAAAGACACCAATGAAAAATAAATAATTTTGACGTGGTGTTATTTTTTCCTTTTCTAACCCTTTCACGCCCGAAGTAAAATAAGTGATTATGGTCGGGTAGTTATTCGAGAGTGAATTTTGGATCGCTGCGGGTAGGACCCTAATCAAGCTAACACCATTATTAGTACCCGCCGGTACCTAATTTCCAAAAGGCGCTGACATTGATAGAAATAAGTTAACCAGAGGCCTGGGAAGGTAATTCGTTTAGTTTTTCGGCATCGAAAGGGTTAATATCGATGGAGAAATAAGGGTTAGCTGATTTTGACAAAAATTCAATAATAATTTTCCTAGCAAAAATTTACGATTGTTATTATTATTGGTGGTATTATTAGCTAAAATACCTAGCATTGCACGGGCTTAATTCTGTTTAAGGGATGGGTAAAAGGGATGGGAGGTGGTTTTCCTCTTATTTTGAAAGAAAAGTATGCAAAATGTTATCTTTCTCGGAATTAAACTATAGGTTTTAAACTATAAAAAACCAACTCGGGCAAAACTTTATACACGGTGTCCGGTTTTTCGTATTAGTAAACTGGAAAGTGTTGCATTTTGAGTCGATTTTGTTATGTAACTTTTTTTTATTTGAACTTTCGAAATCGAATAAAAATTGAGTCCGAATTCGGAATGTTTTAGGTCAAAACTATGGTTAATGAACGAAAACTCCATGTATCTTTGAATATCTTAGTATAGCTGCCTACATATCTTGTTATTAGGCAGGTATATTGAAATATCTTATATATTTATAGATGTAAGTTAAATTATCTAATATTACTATTTGATCTATTCTAATGTTTCCTTAAAACTATAAATGTATTTACAAATATTTTCTTAGATATTATATTAAGAATGTTTAAATTGTTAGAACCTGCAGACAAGCTGCCATATGACAGCTTTGTGGGTCTACTCAAATTTTTGTACAAAATGTATTTTGTTATTTAATAAATAAAAAAAATAAAAAAATTTAAAAAAAGAGAAATAAACGGTCGCCAGGGGTCAATGTCAGCTGTTTTGTCTTTTGAAATGCGTCGAAGCCTAAATCTGGCACCATAAGATATTTTATATCCTTTGGTAAAAAAAATGTAAAATATCAAAATGTTCCGATTGAAAAAAAAAGTTTTTGTGGGTTCTCCACTGGTCAACGGTTTGGTTCAATCGAACATGTTGACTAGGAACTATGCCCGTCGTTGCGTCCACACGTTCGAGCGCCGCCCATATCTTGTCGAGCAGCACATTCGGTTCATATATCAATGAAAAAATATATCGGTTCATACATTTATGGTCAAATATGTGTGGTTTATTTATGGTAAAATCTCAAATCTGCTGACTTGGTGTTCCATAAGCACTCTTCTTTACCATACACATTTTTAAAAAATCAATAAAATCTACGATAGTCATTTTTGCTCTCCCATGATAGGACAATGAGCGCATCGAATTCGAGTAAGGAGACTAACATGTTCAATGCGTTGTCTGCACGTTGAGACATTCTAGCCGAATTTCTGTCGAACATCAACAAGAATTACGGACCTTGAATCTTTTTCGCATCGAGCCGTTGGCGTTGGCTTGATATCGAGCATATAGCATCACTGGAGCGATCAGGTGAAATATATAAATTTGCCTCGATTGCTTGAGATTTACAAGATGGTCATTTTTTTTTTAATTTTTCGCCAATATTAAAAAAATCATACTTTCGAATTTAAACATGGAGACATAAAAACTTATTACAGTGCTATACAGCCAATGAATTATCCTATATTTTACCGTTATTATCATATTTGTAGGACTTACAAAAAAATCGTAAAGTTTATAATCGCGCGACTTCGGGTGTTTTTTTACTTGAAACTTATTTATTTATTTATTGTTTTCAAGATACAATCCCGATAAACCGCAATAAAGCAGTTTGTCAACAGGATGTTAATTTTCAATTACAATTTAAACATACATACATATTATTATTACTATAACTATACAAATTGTCACAATTAACAAACCCTAATTAATATAAACAATCTCTATTTAGTAACCATTGTTTCAGCATATATCTTAATCTTTTTATAGAGTCGCAATTTTTTATATTAATTGGTAACATGTTAAATATTTTTTGGTACGTTAAATTCTAGGGTTCGCCGTCCGTAGTTATTATTATATTTTGGAACAAGCATTCCTTCATTCTTTGTGAACCTCGTATTATGCTCATGTTCCACTTTCTTCTTATAATCAGACTGAGATACATGCTGAATCAATATTTTATACCATAATAAGGCCTGCAACGGTAATAAAAAAAACTGCCGTGAGGGATGCTTATTCGGGTTAACATAGAATATATATGTTGTCTGTGGTATACTTGATAATGAAAGGTATGGAAAAAGAACTTAATTTTATCCGTAAACAGCTGTTAAAAAATTCAGCGGGAAAAAAATATTTTTAAATTTTATTTTTAACATCGTTCTAAAATAGTCTACGAAGTTCAGATATGCGACATCTATGGTCATAATAGATAAATAATTTCAATAGCTTCGTGTTATAATAAACGGCTGGCCAAGGAAATGTTTGAAATAATTACAATAAATGTTTGACGAATGGTAGGAAAATGTGGTCCATTTTTGGACCGAAATCAATCGCAGAAAAATAAAAGTGGTCCATTTTTAAATCGAAATGAAATCGCTCCAGTGGATAGAGCGGGACGGTACACACGTTGCGACATGTTCGAACGGATAAAACCATCGAACATGAACGGGCGTGGGTTGGATACTTAATGTTTTGTTTATCTTTCAGTGGAAAAAATCAACACAACAATTTTAGATATTATTTACTTTCGCGTCATACAGACATTACGAAGAATACAAATATTATTTCTAGTTTTAGATTTCTTTCTTTATACGTCGGAATTTCAATCTAGGAGAAAACAATATATAAAGAATACGCTTGTGGTGAAGGTAGGGGCCACGTTGACTTTTATTTTTCAAGCCGTTCAAAGAGGTAGACATTTCAATTAGCCGATGGCGGCAAATTGGTTTTCAAAAACGTAATAAAATAGAAATAAAACCAGCCCAACTTCTCCGCTACTGGTATCTTTTACCGATCAAAACTTAAGTGAACGCTAATTCAAAAAAATAATTACTAAATCGAAAAAATTAATAGGAGATTATTATAATTAATTTTTCACCTCGCAATTTTTATGGAAGTCAAATATTGTGAAAAATAATCATAATACCATTGTATTATTTTTGCATTAACTTCAAATACGCACTTTCATTTAATCCAGCTTAAACCAAATTTGAAAAAAGCAATAAGACAATTTTCTGTTAAAAATTCATATTATATGTATTATATATTCTTCAAATTATGACGGCCTCTAAATTCATAGCCCGGCGTGCCAAGTGAATTTTATTTCATTGATTTGTATTATTTCACAATTTTAAAATTTAAAAGAAACATAAGGTATTATTTGCGGCACATTCCAGGGTGGAAAACTCTCTGAGAATCGTCTTGGTGAAAAACCACTATTCGAAATTGAAATGGCTTTAGCTGTTTTGGTTACTTTGTCTGAATAGCCTGGAACTTCCTCACTTTCCTTCACTTTCCCACTTACTTCAGCCTCATAACATACCCCAATTGGGGATGCGATAGTCTCGCTAGTTTCAGGCAATTGGGATTCTTGTGCGGTATTCACATAAAAACAAACACTTCTAATTTCGAAAACGGCACTTAAATTCAAAGCAAATCCGAGTTGTAGAGATCATTAAACCAGAGTTACAAATAGACACAACGGACGTCATTATTTTTGATAAGCACAAATCTAAAGACAGAAAATCTAATTAAGAATAAAAAGAAAGAAGTTTTAGCATCAGATAAGTAAATTGCGTGAACTCGGTAAATTAGTTAGCAAACATAGTTATGATTTTGAACTGTAAAAAACTACTTAGACGACTTTTTAACCTTTTATTTACCGTAAGTATCCCTGAGCGAAAATTGGTCTAATTTTCATTTGTGACAACCAGATTGAACAAGCAGGCAGTTATCATGGCTTCGATTTTGTTTAACTTGTACCCATATCTCGTTTTTGTTTAACTTGTACCTAAATCTAATATTTTATTCATCGATGAATAAAAAAAAACCGCGGAAATCATTCAGGTTTGACAGATTTCGCGCTAAAAGCGTCGCCATGGTGACGGGGTTGTCTTTTCAATTCGATTTGCGGCCAGTAATCCAGATAGGAATCCGAACCTAATCTTGGGTCTTCCCCGGAATCCAGAAACAAGAGGAGGGTTTAGGGACTAACCAGGAAACAGTGGTTCTGGGTAGGAAATACCCGGACAACCTTCGAAGCGTGACACGTGTACCTACCAGTCTACTTAGATACCTTATTCAGTTATTTTTTTTTGTTTCAGTGCGGATACGTCGGAACTTAATGAAATATTATTTTTACAGTTTTACGCAAATACACAAATATACTCGTAAGTATCTACCATAATTAATTTGCTAAATATGTAATTTAATTACATGCTTTAAATTACCAATCTCACTAGGTAGGTGACATGAATGTACAACAAATATTTTAGTGCAATTTTATTGACAGATTGTAAGTATACCCAGCGATAAATTAAAATTTAATTGAAGAATATAATCCTTTTAGACACAGAAAATTATAAAGGTAACGGTCGCAAATGGGACTCGAATTCAGAATCTCTTGTCTAACCGTGACACAGCGCCTTAACTAACTCGGTCATCACGATCTAAATTTTATCTGCCATTTTTGAGGATCTCATATTTCAAATTCAGATAAAAAAATTTGGTCCTCAAATAATTTTCCCCATATTTTTGACAGCTATCTTTTTAAATGATTACAAAATTATTTAATGAATTTAATTAATTATTACCATATAATTAATATTTACCACATTTCAACAGAATTTTTATGTAAATTGGATCTGCTAAATAGAAAATTTGCACCAGTCTTCGTATTTCACAGATCGTAACATTTTATTTATTTATTTACGTTCTAGCGGCTTTTACCATCGGCTCTACATGTCTAAATCACTAAAGCTTTCTTGTCCATTACGCATAGATATCGGCTTTACAATGGTTTCGGATATACCCATTTGTATTAGAGGTGTTACTATTTATAATACAGTGTATAGAAAATAGAGGAACAAGCCGGAAACCGAAGAATGACATCACAGATAACCCAAAAAAGGATATTTAAACATTTTTTCTTTTGTATCAATAATTAAACACTTTTAAGGTCAGGTCTTCACTTCGACGTATTTTAAAAGACAATAAACAGCCGACAGTAACCCCTCAATAACCAATTTATAAATTTTACGAATTTGATCTAAAAAATTCCAACTTTGGACTCGACTTACTCGAAAATAAAAAAGTTATATCACAAAATCGACTCTAAATGTGATGTTTATTCATGAATTCCCCCCTAATAGGATACCTTACCTACCACTATTTTCCGAACACTATATATAGATTTAAAGTAAACACTCACCTCAGTGACCTCATTTTTCATAAGGTTGTACCTAGTACTTAACAGAAACATAAATGTAACGTAACGGAAAATACAAATGTTTTAAAATAATTAAATCATAATTTCAGACGCAATTTTCGTTAGTAAAAATACGAAATTGTTTCATGGCCCGTTCGTTCTGTTTGAAATAATAACGTATTCACTTTCCCTCCAGCATGATTATCCTGTACCAACACTTATGACATAATTTCCACAACACATTACTCCAAACCGCAACTAATCTCAGACCTTTCCCTAAACCCTCTGTTTCATCCCCTAAGCTTATGTTTGCCTCCAATAATCCTTCTGCCAAAACAACTGTTTTGCTTTTGTTTAGAACACTTTATAAATGGGACACATTCAAATATGGAATGGAAAAACTCGTAATTCATAATTATGATAATTCCAGTTGGCCAGTTGTTCAACAGGATTTGGACAATTCATTAAATTTCAGATAATTTTCATGTTCTGTTATTATTTTACTTCGGTAAAGCAACTGGCCCATAATGATATAATAACAGAACTTGAAATACTTTGAAAATTGATGAATCGTTCACATTCTGAGAAACAATCCGTCCTTAGTATTTCAAATGACAGATAAATCTAAAAAAATGTGCAAGTACAGATTGGATCAACGAAACAGAAAATCTTAAATTCTATTGGTTTGAAGTGGTAAAAGTTCTCGAATAGTCATCTCTAGTGAAAATTTAATACGCTTTTTTAATTGTTAATCAAAAATAACTGTATAATTATTAACTAACAATACTTTTATAAGTAAACAATGTTTTTAATGTTCTAAATGATTGTAACTAACTAAACATCATGCCGTTTCCTGTAGGGGTGTTCAGAGAGGATGGGCTCCCCAAAAACTCGATTACGGCACAAATTCCTTTCTTCATTCACATTCATACATCGTCTCACACATACTCTTGTATTCGACATTTTCAACATTGGCCTTGAAGGTTTCGAGAGTCATTTTAGGCAAGAACTTTAAAATGTATATCATTGTATGCATTTTTAATATGTATTGTAATAAGATTACATCAATATAACACCTATCAATGCATATTCCGACTGGTATGGCCCGTCTCAAGTATTTGGTTCACATGATGATGTCATGTCTTCCTCAGGCTTCCTCAATATCTTCTACCATTTAAATACCCGACAAATGTTCTACTTTCTACGTTCATTCGCTCTACATGTCCAAATCATCTAAATATCCCCTTCTTAATCTTACTTATCAGTTTCATCACGCTTACATCAGCCTCATTCTTTGCAAATATCTACATTTCTCACGCGATCAAACATGGTTTTACCAGATAGGGTACTTTCATCCTTCCTCTGCCGGTTCCAACCCTCATTTACATACATCAGGGTAGGTAGCAGCACTACATTGTAGAGTGCAAACATCGCTTAGTTGGACTATTTTTCGTTAGCCATAACAAACAGATAATTCCCCAATTATATTGACAGAAAATCTACTAAACCATTAAAATTGAGGTGTAAGAGGGTCCTTGGAAGGTTAAGATAAAATGTAGACAATAGATTTATGACATTTTTTAAATATAAGTCTAGAGATTTTATTTTTGTTTTGGTAACTGTACCAGGCCACGATCTCTAGGGAGATAAATATTATAAAATAGGTTGAACATAAAATCTTCAATCAGATATCTGTCAGATGATGGCGAGTGATAAACAATTATCCAATATGTCCCAATCTCTATGAGAGATTTCTTAAATTATCTCGCTATCGCCATTTACATGGTATACGGAAACTCCGTACAGAACAAGCTAATCTGGAGAATCTTCATTACATTTTAAGCCAATTTATTACTTTATATTTTTTTGATTTGAGCTTTTGTTTACGACTAGATTGAGTCAGAAATTTAAAAAAAAAATCGAAATGTTCAGGTCAAAAAACCTTTTTTTTGGGTTCTCTATATCTCTACATAAAGTAGATTCAATGTACTAGTTTCTGGACACCGTGTACATTGTTGGTTCTTGGTGTGAAGCAAAAACTCTTAAAGAAAATATTATATATTCATCAACAAAGAAGCTATTTTTTTGATCTACAGACGGAACATCGATTTGATACTGAACTCTGAACCTTGTGTTATTCTAATGGAGATTAACAATTTTAAAGCCTTCGTGATCGGAAAATCAGTTTCTTGACAACGAATAAAATTCATATTCCAGCGTGCAACCCAGTAAATATTATTTGATTAAAATGTGTAGTTTCACAATTTATTCTGTAAAATTAACTTATAGTATTATTTGCGCTACGTTCCAGAGTGGAAGATACTCCCAGTATCGCCCTGGTGAAAGCATCTATCTTTTATAAATAAATATTCCCCTTCCTAATAAAGGCGAGATTATCGACCATTTAAACAGCTTATATTTTAAGGAATTGTCTGGCTAAAGTAGCCATTAATAAAAATGAAAAGCTCAATATGCGACAACAATCAACCGAAAAGGCTTACTTTTTTGCCTTACCAATATGTTTAACTTCTGAAGATATTTGAATACCAATTTGTTTCTTATTGACTCAAAAAACTCAAAACTTACGATCATTAAGGCCTAGCTAACACGATTAATTTTAGTCGATCAAAACGATTTATTTAACAATAAACATTTAACGAGAAGTTGAAGAGCTAATTCAAAAACCACTATGGTTGTATACATCGCAAGAAACAAGAAATGGAACTAAATACTACGTTAAAGCGAGTTGTTCGCACGTGTCAATCCAACGTCAATTCAAACAATGCCTTACACTTGAAACCACTAGAGTAGACCACTGATCAACTTCATTCAATTCAACTAAAAGTGGATCAACTTGTTGAAAGAGTGTTCCCATTTATCAATTTGTTTCAACTGTCATCCAACAGACAGCAGTTGATCAGCGAAATTCGAATCGTACGAATCCGGCTTATGGTAAAACCAATTTATTTAAAACTTTTTCTAGTCTTGTCAAACGATAGTTACACCTACATCGAAAAACTTTATTGCATATTGAACGAATTCAATCGATTTTCTTGAATCTACTCCCAACAAGCCCATAAATTTAACGCAAACGATTTAGCATTTAGATTATATGCGCGGTTTTGTGACCGATCGCCGAATATGGCGATTTGAATTAATATAATTAGAAAATTATTTATATTTGATATTGATCGCTGATTAAAGAGTTTAAAACAAAAACAGGATTGTGAAAACTTTTAATGTCTGATTTAAAACGTGCCATTTAAAAATTTCAGTATGTAAAAATATGTAAACGTGAATTTATTATCTTATTAGCATTTAGTTCGTTTATTTATTCGGAGATGTCGTGTGCTTCATTTGCGAAGCGCTTTTAATAAGATACCCGCGAAATGTCTTAATTAAGAAGGGGTTTTGAGAAAATTACCTTCGCACGAATAATAATAAACAAGATTGCCCCTTAAAGCCTTAAGGCTTTTTTTTAAATGTGCGAATAAAGCTGCTATCGAGATTTTTTGGGACGTTTTCAGGTGGGTGACAAGTTGACTGAACACTTCCCACACTATGCCTTTATCGATT
The DNA here is from genome assembly GCA_917563855.2 of Limnephilus lunatus. Classification (NCBI taxonomy): domain Eukaryota; kingdom Metazoa; phylum Arthropoda; class Insecta; order Trichoptera; family Limnephilidae; genus Limnephilus; species Limnephilus lunatus. The sequence continues at coordinate 7,973,896 of OU830602.1, read as the reverse complement.
GCGATTTTTAATTACTACTGATGAAATTTAGGGAGATTGCAACTTTGTAGGTACGTACCACGCTTTAAAGCTATTGCTCTTTTACAATATACTGACGCAGGTAATACGCGTTCGATTAAATTGAGTTTTTTCATTGTCAAAATCAAGAATTGAAAGGAAATACAAATCTTTTACTACAAAATTCAATTATACTGTCGACCGGAATCGAAAGCATTCTTTCTTTATCACGACAAAAGACACTTTCGACTTTGAAATCTCGCGCGTCGATCGCGTCGAATTCAATGGAAGAAAACAGCATTTAATTCACAAGATGAAAATGTTGCAAGTAATTTTAAGAACTTTTATGACTTGGCTAAAAAAATTGTAATTAACTGAAAAATTAATTATAAAATTTCTTTGCGAAAAATGTGCCTTTTCAGAATGATTGACTAAATTGCTAGAGCAGTTACTCGAACAGTAAGAGGTTCCGGGTTCACGCCCTGACTCCACTACGTTTTATTTTGAAAACTTCGAATGAATGATACAAAGTAACAAAAACGTCTGAGGAAAATATATGAATAACTTTAATCTTGTCCATCCGTTGTAGAACTGTCTAGGATTTGCAATTACACGTAGAACAGTGTGGAAATAATCTACCTATATCCAGATGTAGGTAGTAATCATTGCTTTTAGATGTAAAATGTACAGAGTGTTAAGGCTCCGGCTCGAAAAGAAGAATATGGAGAGATACGAAATTACGAATGTTTTTATTTTTTATAGGGAATACCGCACAAGAATCTCAACTGCTCCCGTCTGGAGCCAGTGAGACTATGGCATCCCCGCATCCCCAATTGATGTATGCTGTGAGGCTGAAGGTAGTGGGGAGGGGAAGGAGGCGGGGAAGAGGAAGGTTGGGTAGTAGTTAGAGGAGAGAGCTAACATTAACAGCGCCAAAATCGATGCGAAAATTGCGAAAATGTTTAATAAAACACGACTCGTTTAAAATAACTAAATATCAATTTTATTTCATTCCAAATTTGCTTTAATTTATACCTTCATTCAAAAATGCCGTAAGGCGTGATGATAAAACTATTAAAATTATGTACTTTTTGTAATTATTTTTTGATCAGTATTTATCATTTTTCAATAATGTCTATGCAAAATAAGAATGTAAAAAAATCTGAAATATATTAGTTTGTAAGTGCGCAAATAAATACACAAACGGACCAATTTTCGTAAAGAAACACATGTACGTATATATTTTTTAATGATTTTATTTAAACTAAAATTAATATACCGAAACATACCTTTACCAGATAATGTATCGATTTATTTTACTTAATTATTATGTGAATTGAAATGGGTGTTGTATAATACAAAATATTTTTGGAAAATTTAACAAATCTGCCAACGACCTATGGTATAACCTTATTATACTAAAAATAAAAAAAATTTCTCAAAATTTAAAACGTACTAAAATAATAATCTTTCGAAATCAATTTATAATTTTTTGTGGAAAAGAGTCAATGCGTTTAAACTCTGATTTAAAAATTACATATTTCTGGTTTGTTCTGGTTATACCCTCTTAAGGGACGCACTTATTAACTTATTTTAACGTGATTTCTAACATTTTTTGGAGTTAAAAATGCAAATGAAATTTTGGTCTCCGGAGACTTTTTGATGTTTTTTTATTCATTTTTTTTTCTTCAAAAACAACCAGAAAATATTTTCTTCCACATGTTATCACTTATCATTAAGTCCAGTAACTACCCTACCCCTCACCACGATCCTCACTCCAATACCGAATGATTTTATATGTCTTGTTAATTATAGCGCGCTCTCTCTAACATTCGTATTCACATATCTCCCCATCTACTTTTTGAGCGCATACTACCAGACCTTAATAAACGTGAGAATAAAAACGTACCCTGTCTTTTGTAATCGTATTTCAAAATACCCTCCAAGCGTAATTTTTGTTTTAACAGCGATTTCATTAAATGACAAGATCAATTAAAAAACCAAACAAAAAAAGACAATGTTCATCACACTTTCCGACAAAAAACTTGTTCACTTTACCGTAACTAAACAAACACACAGTCACCTCCGTCATTCGCCTAACGCTAATGAGCCATATTTCACCCAAAGTAAAGTTGCCCTGCTAGTGGCTACCTGTTTTGTGAGAAAGACACCAAACTAAACTGCTCGTGCCCTTGTAACAACAAGGTTCTATCTGCCAATCGTATGAAACTGGGATAAAACCGTTTCAAAGTTTGAATCTCAAATAAAGTTTAAAAATCTAATTAACGTGAGAAAACCGCAGAGTCCCAACTGCTCCCAACCGCCTGAAGCTAATCTGGCAATATGGCATGCCCGATTGGGGTATGTTGAGATGCTGAAGGTATTTTTTTTGTGCATTACAGATTAATATAATCCTATTACAGTACATATAAGATATACATAACTTTAAACGAGAAAGAAAAGAACAATTACAATAAAACATATTTTAGAGATTTGCCTAAAATTACTCTTGAAACCTTCAAGACTAATGGTATGTGAGGAGGAGAAGGAGATGTGGAAGAAGTTGATGGGGAAGCATTGGACTTGCTATTTAGATGTAGTCACCACACACGGCTAAAGCCATTTCAAGCAATGTTTCAATTCTGAATGGTGGTGTTAGGGCGATACTGATAGTATCTGTCAATCTGAAACGTGCCACAAACATACCTAATATTATTTTTAATGAAACTTAAAAAAATATAAGAATAAAGTATTGTAATTAAGTTGTCTTTATGTTTAAGCACGTTCTATTTAAAAAAATATGAGGCATTTAGCCAATATACTGAAAAAAACACATCATCATTGCTCTTAAAATCAGCTAAATTCAGAGAGCAACAAGTTTCTATCTGATTAATTTAACTGTGTTTTTTTTTGCCATATGCTATTTTTTCGTAAAATGTTCACCCACTCTGAATCATTAGCTTGTTTTCACGATAATATAACATTAATAGATATTGACGTACGAGGCATACCTGACATATTAAACCTAAAGATAACTATACATTCTGCATATTCCCTTCTTCATAAAGATATTTTTTCCGATATTTGCCAGTTGCAGTAAATTGGCAGATGGAACCCAGTTTTTCCAAGCGAATGAGCCCGAAATACAACGCAAATGAACTAAGTTTCAAAAAAATATATTTACGGCAGATAGAACAACATTCTCCGTAAAAATTTGCATGTTGAACCTTGTTGTTCCAAAACTAAAAATATATATATATATATATATTTTTAAATATAACTAAGTTACTCGTTGTAAATGGAAACCTGTTATTCTAAAAAAATAATAAATATTTTTATTATAACTTCGATGCATAATTTGGTCAAATTTTCAAATGTCCATAATTCAGATAGAACCTTGTTCTAATATGGGTTACGTACTCCTGGTCTGGGTTCGTATCCCACGGAACACAAATGGCATTCTTCCGATTGTAATGCTATTTGATTGCCACAATCCCTCACGATGATATCCGACATAAATGATGAGACAGTTTTTTTATTAATTCGGATCTCTGCGGGCTCTTTGAAGATCTTCGTGAATTCTTGCAGTTTTTTTTAAACAATAGGAGAATGAGATCAAAAATGATTGAAATTCCGATTTAGAAAAGGCTTTTAAAAATAATTTTTACCTCGTTACGATGGTTAAGCAATGGTTATGAAACACATCACTCCGATTTACAACTTTATGGTTTGATAGATAAAGTAATCAAATATACCGGCTTATTTAAATTTGAATAAAGTTTAGTTATACCTTGAAAATCTCCGCTAACAATGTCATCAGAATGTCACGATGTCATCATGTCTCCACCTTTTATGTCTTTTGTAATGATGCTGGTAGTCGTGTAATTAGTTTCACATTTTATTAATAGCCTTGATCAAAATATATCTGAATTTCAAACATATTTTATAACGCGATAAACCCCCCTACCTTTTAAGACTTATTTTCTAAAATTTTGGTCTGAATAATCTTTTTAAGATGTTCTCTCTCGAAAAAAATATTCCACGAATCTGAACCTTTATCAGCGCACGTTATGTCTGGGAATATTTATATATCCCACCGCCATTTATTGGTTAACTAACACCTCTGTCATAGGTCACCCCTGGCGGTTCGCTACGTTTGCTGACTTGTGCAGGGGTGCCCGGGTTCATGGGGTGAGGTTTGTCTGAGTTTGTTTGACGGCGGATGCGTTTGTCCACCTACTGGTCTGGTTAAGGCAGACCTTTCGACCTCTCGAGCAGAAAATCAGTGGGAGGGATGGATTCATGAACACACTGATGACCCCCAGATTCCTACCCACCCATCATAACTTTTTCCGTCGCAAAACTTCCTCTCTTTCCCTTTTAAAAAAGACCCTCCACAGCATCCCCAAAGATGATATAGTTAAAAATCAGCATAAATACTAATGGGTTTAGATGGGTGCGCGGAAACTCAGAATCGCGAAACTTCACTTGCTTTACAAAGGCATTATAAGTGAAGAAAAAAATGCTTGTTTAATTATGTCATGTTAGGTTAGGTTATGGGTTAATTTTTTTTTTCATAAATTTTATTGACTTTTCAAAGGGGTGTTGAATTGCAACTTTGTTGAGTTGTCGTTGGACCGTTTAAATTTTAAACGGAGAATATTTTTGAAAAGTGCATTAGAATTTCTATTCTAATACTTCAACAAGGGTTTTTTAAAATGCTATACTTAAAAAAAATTCATACATGCTTGTTGAGTATTTCATATAATAATGTATTATGTAGGTATATTTTTCTATCAACATATTTACCAGAGTCCATAAAGTAAGAAAGAACCAGCCTTCCATTTATAGTTAAGACTTCAGTTAATTATAATTACACTATCTTTATTAAAAATCTACTTCCCCTCTAAATCTAGAATCTTAACCAAATACTTAATGAATAGATAAATTGGCGTGATATTACCGTAATAAATATTACCCGTACATTGTAAAAGCAAACCAGTAAAATTAAGCTGTCACATCGGAAGAAAATACTTCTAATTAATAGCTTCATTTATCAGGTGCAAATAATTAATTAAGCGAATTTATTAGGTATTAAAATTTAATAATCGTTGAAAAAATAATTAAGTTTTTGACGCAATCTGGGCTTGGTTTTCTGACAGGTGAATAATTGTGGGAAGCGCTGGGATAATTTAATCATTCTATTCTCTTTGTGGTACCTGGTTGCGTTTAGTTGCCCCGTGTAACCTGTAGGAAACAGTGGGAGACAGTGATTAAACATGGCGGTGAACTCTGAGACAATTATAACATTTTCTTTATGAATAAGGTAAAGTTGGCATTGTTTATAATAGGACCCTTGTTCAGTGGCGTAGCGTGGGTATCAGCCGCCCGGGGCGGAGGAAAATTTTGCCGCCCCCCCCCTATATAGGTACTTCTTCTTCTTTCAGTGATTTTTTTTATTTATTTTTTTAATATTTATTTGCCGATTTTTATTAATAAAATCTGTATGCGGTGAATTAAAACTACACTCAGAACATGAAAACGGTTTTTCTTTGGTTCTGGCAGCGCATAAATTGTCTGCAACTAGAATTTTATATTTGCACTTCGAAAAAAGTTATGTTTTCCTTCGAAATATGTCAGCAGATGAATACACAATTGGAATTTTACATTCTGAACAATAAACTGGCTTAAATTTTATCTGTATGCGGTGAATTAAAACTACACTCAGAACATGAAAAAGGTTTTTATTTGACTCTTGCGGCACATAACTTGTCTGCAAGAATTTTATTAAGCACTTCAAATAAGTTTTTCCTTCGAAATGTGTCGTCGGATGAATTCACAACTGGAATTTTACATTCTGAACACAAAAGTGGTTTTAATTAAATCTGTAAGCGGTGAATTAAAACTACACTCGGAACATGAAAATGTTTTTTCTTTGATTCTGGCGGCACATAAATTGTCTGCAAGAATTTTATAAAGAACTTCAAATAATATGTTTTCCTTCGAAATGTGTCGTTAGATGAATCCAAAACTAGAATTTTACATTTTGACCACAAAACTACTTTTAATTAAATATGTATGCCGTGAATTAAAACTACACTCAGAACATGAAAAAGGTTTTTCTTTGATTCTGGCGGCACATAAATTTTCTGCAAGAATTTTATAAAGCACTTCAAATAATACTAAGTTTTCCTTCGAAATGTGTCGTCAGATGAATCCACAACTGGAATTTTACATTTTGAACACAAAACTGCTTTTAATTAAATATGTATGCGGTGAATTAAAACTACACTCAGAACATAAAAATGGGTTTTCTTTGATTCTGGCAGCACATAGATAGTGTGCATCTAGAATTTTATAACTGCACTTCGAATAAGTATGCACAAACCTGTCAGCTATTTAACTTTTCTGTGATAATAAATTTAAAATATATACACCGTGATATATACGTGGAAGAAAACCGTATAAGTGTAATTTTTTGTGCGCCTTCAGCAGGGCGCACAAATCTTCGCGAATATAAATCACAAATCGACTATCAATTAGAGCTAAAATAATACTGTTGCTATTTACATTTTTATTTAAAAATAATGTATGTATTAGAAATAAAAACAAAACGTCTGTCATTAATATTTTGATTTTAACAGTATATAAAACTTTAGAAAGATGTTAAGAAACTATAAACTAGAAAAAACTTTTAAGTACTGACGCGAAAATCGAACCCGCGACTTCTCCAATCCAAATTTTTACAAGATGATTATTGATTGTGAAATTTTGCCGCCCCCCCAAAAGTGCCGCCCGGGACGGGCCGCCCCCCCCGCCCCCCCCCCCCCACGGTACGCCACTGCCCTTGTTCTATTCTTTCATTAGCAAATTAATAATAACTCAATGATCTCAAGTGACCTCAAAGGTAAATATAGTGGTGTATATTTTCTACCTGTACAGACTAACAAACTAACTAACCTTCACGCCGTTTCCCCGCAGGGGTAGGCAGAGAGGACGGACTGCCAAATAACTCGGTATTGGCATACACTCTTTGCCTCACTCACATTCATAAATCGTCACATACATACTCTTATATTATTCTGACTTTTGACATCGCCCGACTCAAGTATCTGATACACTTGATCGTGCCATGTCTTCCTCGGGCGCCTCCGACTTCTTCTTCCATTCACAATTGCGTCATATATTCTTCTCACACTATTTTCTTCTTTTATTCTTATTTATTTATTATTTCAAACCATCTGAGGGTTCCTTTCTTATTCTTACTCATTATTCTTACATCAGTCTTACATTCTTTACGGATATCATTTTAAAACACATCTGCCACAGGGATCTCATTTCAACAGGATTCAGTTAACTTTCATCCTTAATTTTCCAGATCCATGCCTCACTGCCATACATCAGGGTAGGTACCAGGACTCCATTGTGTACTGCTAGCTTCGCTTCTTTTGACAGTACTTTTATTATTACCTGCATTTACCCTAATTTCAATATGTCTATCAGCCTTCCCATCTCGCATAAACGGTTCCATGCCAACTGAGAATTAAGTCAACTCAACACCTACTTGAAAAGTCATTAAAACCTATGAAAAAAATAAATCTAAATTAGCCGATAACCCTAACCTAACATAACCTATTTAACAATTTTTTAAATATATTTTTTTATCACTCTAAATTACTTATTTGAGATGGTACTAAGTTGGTTTCATTCGAGTTGTCCGGTCACCCTCGTAAACATTCTACCCAAATACACAAACTCATCCACCTGCTCCAAGTACACCCACCTGTACAGAATATAAAAATAAAACAATATAAGTACATTTTAACGCAGGATCACGTTCATTTTGGATTAGTGATCGGCGAACCTGTGGATGCAATCTTTTAGCCATAAGTTAATAATAATAATTTTATAATAATTATTAGGAATTATTAGATTCCTGGTCAAATAAAATTCTTCACGCAAAACACTTCAATTATCTCATCCAAACACATGTTGACAAATTTTCGTCAAACAAATGGTTGAGTATTGGAGAGTTGAGCGCAGAAATAAAAGGCTCTATGCTTGCCATTCAAGATAGAGTCATTAATACTAAAAATTATAGGAAGCATATCATCAAAGATGCAAATCAAATTGATGATTTATGTAGAAAATGTTTGGCTTTTCCGGAAACTATGGAACATGTTATATCGGGATGTTTTGTATTAGCGCCGTCCGAGTGTACATTTAGGCACAATCAAGTTTTAAAAATAATTCACCAAAGTTTGGTTATTAAACATAACTTGATTGACTGCCGTAATGTACCATATTATGAATATGAACCAAATTCATTTTTAGAAAATGAATTTTATAAAATTTATTATGATAAAACTATTCTAACAGACAGAACAATTAGTCATAATAGACCCGACATAGTTTTATATGACAAAATTAAGAAAATAACTTATATCATTGATGTCGCTATTCCAAATTCTTGTAATATTCAGAAAACTGTTTCTGAAAAAATAAGAAAATATACAGATTTAGGAAATGAGATTAAAAGAATTTGGCATTTTCAGACTATAAAAATATTACCATTTGTTATTTCGGCTACTGGCATTATACCTAGCTCTCTCATTCAAAAGTTAGGCGTATTAGATTTGTCAAAAAATTTGTACATAAAACTGCAAAAGTCGGTAATTTTAAATACATGTAGGATTACGAAAGATTTTTTAAATATTTATATTGAGGGATCAGTAGGATTTATCGGACCAGTTAGGATTTCATCAGAGCCGAACCGTCTGATATGAAAATATCTGGAGTCGGTGAAATATTTTCCCATTATGTTTCTGGTAGATTGACGTATTGTTCTTGTATTGTTTTGTATTTATTATACTTATATAGTGCACTTACATTGCGTGAATTTACTAGATATTCATTTGTGGAAAAGTGTGTGAAAGGGTTTAGTCTTTCATTTGGGAAAGATTCAACCTGGACATAAAATCTGGAGCACCGTAAAAAAAAATAATTTTATACTATTATTTTATAATATTATTTTAATATTATTTCAGATAAAAATTATACAATTAAACATATGTGGAAACTTTGACTAGCCAACTAGGAATGGATCCTGTTTTAGGCCAGTCAAATTGACAAATTTAGTTCATATCATAAATTTTTTTTTACATTGTTTAAGTATATAACATATTATTTAAAGAAGGAAAAAATGTGTTACAATTGAATTCCTCATATAATCTTTAGATAAATACACAATTTTGTACTTATGAGAATTACCATATAAGCTTTAGATAGATACACAATTTTGTACTTATGTGAAAAAGAATACCTAAGTGAAGAGAAAAAATGAAGAATGCTTATGTTAAATGTGAATGTTTTGGAAAATGGAAAATGGAAAAAGGAAAATGGGAAGCGTAGTGATATAAGTTTATAATCTAGATGGGGGATTAGAAAATAATCGATCGCATAAATTAAAAAAAGAATAGACAGTTATGTTCTGGAGTGATAAGTATGTGTTTCGTAATATATGGACTCTAACAAATTATGTATGAGTGTTGTAATAATAGTTTATCTAGTGAGTAGTAAGAAGTGAGATAGAGCTTTGTAGAAATATTTTCTTAATTTGCACAGCGCCTTGAGGTGATTTTTCATAAAAACGGCGCTCTAAAAATTATCCAAATATTGTGAGTAACACTCGTTAAGGTGCATTAATTCACATAAAAGAGATTTAGGTTTAAACATATGCAACGAATAAACCTAGAAAACAGTGTAAGAATTTGGTAGAGATGCACAATTCGATCCAGAAAGAGATCCGATCAAGTGAATCAAGTAATTAAGCGAAGATTCAAATGTCGATGTAGTGAAGAACACATAAATATGAAACAATGTATGAATGTGAATGAAAATAGGAGTAAGGTTGGCACCAAACAACAGTCCAAGGACGAGAAAGCTCCCATAAAAGCAAAAAAAATGTCTTTGGATATACATAGACTACTGAGCAACAAGCGAAATAGCAAGCAAGTACTTACATTGAAATTTTCGAAAGCGTCGATTCAAATAAAGTGACAGATTCATAGTTACAGAATAGAATATTATTTATTTTTGGAATAACTTAATGAGCTCCAATAATCATTGAAGAAAATATTAGCGACTTCAGGAATTCCTAAATGCCACCATATCATTTTCTGATTTTTCTTTTACCAATTTTCGTTTAAGACTCGCTAATATTGTCTTCAACGACATAATATAATATCTACTTATACGCAGTTAAAGGTACCTATTTTTTCTTTAATACTATTAATGTGATTTTTTTTTACCCAGAAATTTAGGAGGTAGAGGTATAGTCAAAATAACATCTTTAAAACATAATCAGGTAGAAATGCTAAGAAATTTTTTCCATAGGAAAGCTGATAGTTCAGAAATGCACAAAATAATATGCAAGGCAGATAGAAATATTTCACCATTAAATTTATACGACGAGAATGCCAGCATTCTTATAAATACCAACCAGGAATTATTAGATTCCTGGTCAAATAAAATTCTTCACGCAAAACACTTCAATTATCTCAACCAAACATATGTTGACAAATTTTCGTCAAACAAATGGTTGAGTATTGGAGAGTTGAGCGCAGAAATAGAAGGCTTTATGCTTGCCATACAAGATAGAGTCATTAATACTAAAAATTATAGGAAGCATATCATCAGAGATGCAAATCAAATTGATGATTTATGTAGAAAATGTTTGGCTTATCCGGAAACTATAGAACATATTATATCGGGATGTTCTGTATTAGCGCCGCCCGAGTATACATTTAGGCACAATCAAGTTTTAAAAATAATTCACCAAAGTTTGGTAATTAAACATAACTTGATTGACTGCCGTAATATACCATATTATGAATATGAACCAAATTCATTTTTAGAAAATGAATTTTATAAAATTTATTATGATAAAACTATTCTGACAGACAGAACATAATAGACCCGATATAGTTTTACATGACAAAATTAAGAAAATAACTTATATCATTGATGTCGCTATTCCAAATTCTTGTAATATTCAGAAAACTGTTTCTGAAAAAATAAGAAAATATACAGATTTAGGAAATGAAATTAAAAGAATTTGGCATTCTCAGACTATAAAAATATTACCATTTGTTATTTCGGCTACTGGCATTATACCTAGCTCTCTCATTCAAAATTTAGGCGTATTAGATTTGTCAAAAAATTTGTACATAAAAATGCAAAAGTCGGTCATTTTAAATACATGTAGGATTACGAAAGATTTTTTAAATATTTATATTGAGGGATCAGTAGGATTTATCGGACCAGTTAGGATTTCATCAGAGCCGAACCCTCTGATATAAAAATATCTGGAGTCGGTGAAATATTTTCCCATTATGTTTCTGGTGGATTGACGTATTGTTCTTGAATTGTTTTATTCTTATATAGTGCACTTACATTGCGTTAATTTATTAGATATTCATTTGTGGAAAAGTGTGTGGAAGGGTTTAATCTTTCATTTGGGAAAGATTCAACCCGGACATAAAATCTGGAGCACCGTAATATTTTGAACACTCATTAATCACGTTTACATATTAAATGAAAACGAATCACTTATCACCATTTATTTGGTCAGAATTATGAATTTAGTTGATAGATTTCTTTTAACTGAAATGACATCACGAAGTACGTTTGCGATTATTGAAAAAAATATTAATACAGACTTTCTTAATGTGTTTTGTGGGATAAATTGGCGAAGAAAAAAAGATATGTTTTTTGTGTTTAACTCGAAAACGCTTATTCCGAGTTTATGTAAATATCTCCCAAGAGTCCCAACTGCTCCCGTCTGGAGCCAGTGAGACTATGGCATCCCCGATCGGAGTATGTTGTAAAGCTACCTAGCTGTTCAGACATGGCTAAAACCATTTCAAACAACTTTTCAATTCTGAATGGTGGCCTTAAACTAGGGAGAACCTTCCAATCTGAAACGTTCCGCAAACATACCTACTATATAATATTTAAAATTAATTAATTGTGACACAACGCAAATCAATCAAATTTAGTTCATTTGTGTACGCTGGGATTTGAATCCGCGACCTTCGAATTGATAGTCGAGAGCCTTACCCCTCGAATACGGAGGCCATCAAAGTAGACAGTTGTAGCAATAAATTACGCCACAATATAATATTTTATAACATTACACGTCATTTTTATATTTCATTTCAAAAGCGTTCGGACTAGTTACCGCCTTTTGTGGGTGGAATTCGTTAATATTAAATTATTTGGACTGGGGTATTGAGTATTGAGGACCTCCGATCTACCTTGAAATTAATAATGTTGTAGGTGTTGTGGTATTTTTGAATACGAATCAGACGATTCGAATGAAAAATGATTGGATTTGCTTTATATGGTAAATTTATCGACTTGCTCGAAAGCAATCAACGCTAACGTTGTGTAAAATATTGTCACTTTGATGTAAAATAAATGTTAATTAGGTTTTAATTGCTATTAAATAATAATTAAAAAAAAACGTTTTTAAAATTTGCGTGACCCTACCCAACAGAGTTGGTACAAAGCTATCTAAGGGTTGGTTGTTTTCACAGAATTTGAATAATTCTTCAAATTTGAAACTTGATTTTCAAGTTTTAAGCAAGTTCTATTCAAGTTCTGTTATCACTTCACTGAATAGAACCTTCACAGTACTTGAAACTGGTTGGCAAAACTAGTTAATTTGGAAGAGTATGGTTCGAGGTTTGGTATGGTTCAATCGAAAAAAAACAACATACAAACCTGGGCGGATTCAGTCCATTGGGTTGACGTCATTCTCCACAGAACTGTAGTTTAGAAGAGAGTGTCAGATATTCGTTGAAACGTCCCAATTGATGATAGGTACTTACCTGCAAAGAAAGATAAGCAAATATTAGCAACATTAAAATTAGACTGCTGGCAACTAGGCAAAATATATTATTCAGCAACAATAATTCCCGGACGAACTACCCCGTACATGCATCCTTGGAATTAAATTCACCTTGAATATCGACATATTTAAATATGTTTACAAGTTTTTAAGAGAAACCTAAATGATATTATTATGGAGCATATTTTTTATAATTAACTAGCTAAGGGGGGGGGGGGGGGTAAAGATCTACCAAACCATCTAACTCCCTTGATCGTACCGGGAATCGTTTCTGAGTGTTTACGACTCGCACATTTTTTTGGATTTTTATTGATATTGATCAATTAAGGAGCATCGCATAGGAGTTATTGCATGTATTTATTCTTTCCATTTATATCTACAATGTAAAAACATGTTCCTCTCTTTTTTTTCCCTGTATCAAGCACTTTGTCATGTATTATTCACTTGCAAATTTTGTATTCTTAACCTACTTCGGTACATTTATTTTTTTAAATTTATACACTGTGTTTCTGTATCATAATAGTTTGTCTCATAATCATGTAAAAGCCCAGCAGGGTGTTGAAAATTAACAAATGAAATAAACACCGTTAAAATAAATCAATTTAAAAGTATTCAAACTTACTCTTATTAAGTGTGTTAATACTTTTATGATCATACCTTGGCAGACGCAATAGTATAATAATTTTATAAAATATCAAGGCATCAAATTAAAGCGCCCTTTTGGAACTTTTTATACCCGCTCTATCAAGCAGATAAACCGCAAATAACGGGGTGAATTTATTGAAATTTAATGGCGGAATATCGGCAGCGAAACGAACTGTTTGATACCGCAGTATAATTTACTGCAATCACATTACAATCTTTGCGTTTTATCATTGCAGCATACAATTTCATAGCAAGGGGTGAATAATTTCGAATATTTTATGATTTTTTTTATACTCCAGTCAGGAAAGTTATTTGGTCTGATTCGTTTTCACTCTATAAAATGTGTATATTATTAAAAAGATAATCGTAACTGCCTCTGCGTTGTCGAATTATTGCCAGAAAGTCGCCAGGCTTTATATATAGAATTTGTTAATTTTATATAGCACTATTCAATGACTAAGACCTATGCGTCTTTATGTTAGGTTAGTTGGTAGTTATAAAATCATATTCTCTTCTATAAAGTCACTACCTGAACAGATTAAGGCTCCGTTACAGGCCCCAAAAAGAAAAAAATGGAGAGATACGAAATTACTAATTTTAGAGGAGAGCGCTAACATTTACAGCGCCAAAATCGATGCAAAAACTGCGAAAATCTTTAATAAAACACGACTCGTTTAAAATAGAGCAAAAATCTCTTAGAGGCGGTCTAAAACAGTATTTAATGAAACACTGTGAATTTTTTCATACATATAACTTGTAAAATAACGGAAACAGACTTGAAAATAAAAAAAAATTGGAGCATACTTTGCGATTTTTTTCTATCGAGGGAATTTCATATAATTTGCATTTCGGTGTGGGAATGTATAGATATTATTTTCAAAAATAACGTAATTTTTTTAAGAGCTTAAAACTTCAAATGGTTAAGGGAGGTTTGCAAGAAATCGGTAGAAATTCGGATAGCGGCCTCTTAAATAAAAATATCGACATAATGGATGGGTGCGGGTACTATTGTTTGTTTTTTGTGTGTTTACCAATGTCTTACTTGCCCGAATGAGTAAAATGCTAAAGATATGGAGTGACAGAAGCATTAGCAATACCACCAAGATGAGACTCGTCGGGCGTTGATTTTCTCCATATTTCAATAAGGTGTGGAAACATGGGCACTTAAAGCCAGCGAAAGAAGCTGAGGAAAAATTCTAAGGATTGTTGATTGCCAGACACACAGATGTGTCCATTCTGGAAGAGCTAGGTAGCCACAATGGGCTCTCCACTACCTGCTTACAACGTATTTTAAGGTACTTTGGACACGTTTCTCGCCAAACTGAGGATTCCAACTTGGAGAAACTCGTAGTCACTACAAAGTGATCCTAAGCAATAAGTAACCTACTTAAGAATAAGAAGAAATTGATCGAAGTCAGTGGAAATATTGCAATCCCGTTGGAATGTTGTGAAAGAAAAAGAGAAGGAAAAGTCTGTGTATTCAGATCTCGCAACTAAACTTGACTAAAGTCACTTCTATCGATGTTTCATTTTTGAATTTATGTAGTCTCTCATCAGTGCAATACTGAGATATCTATCCTACCACTCTGATGTTTGTGTCACAGTATAAAAAAGCATGGTATCTACCTTTAAAGGTAGTCTAAAAAAATCAATACAAGCCTTTAAATCTCAACCTTTTTTCAGTATCTAATACATCAAGTCATTTCGTCAGGCCCACATTTGACAAGTTTGATTTAAATACTGGATACAAAAACATGTTTTTTTTTGCCTCGGGTCTGAAAAGACATTTATCATCACATTATCGACTGTCACATCTGAAAAGGTCAGGAATTGACAACACAAAGCACAAATGAAACATTTAAAGATCGATGGCAATCTGCGATCTGTTCGGCGATACAGTTTAATCATATGTTTGGCTCATTCGGCTGGGCTCTGAGACGCCAACAATGTCAGCACCCATCGATCAACTATGTATTAAAAATAAGAATATACAATGAAATTAACAATATGAAAATTTGAATAAAAATGGATAAAGGTGCGAAAAAGTGTTACAAACCGGCGACTGATGTCTAGTACGAGAGAGACGTCACAAGAGAGCGAGAAGAAAGGACTATAAGAGAATGTGAACGTTTGTCCAGTGTCTCTTTGTCATCAGCTGTTACTCATTATGTGAAATCTGAAATCAAAATGACTATCGATGCGAAAAAGTGAAACCACTGGCGGCTGATTTTTTTTAACATTAGCTCCACACAGGAGGCTCTGAGGAAATTAGCCTCAGGGCCTATGTCATCGTTGGGAATGCTGTGTTTAGGTTTTTAAGGGAAGGTGAAGAGGAAGTTCTGGGAAGGAATAAAGAATGAAGGGTGTGAAGGAATCTGGAGGTCAGTGTGTCCAGGACATATATTATCCATCCCTTCCTCTGCGGTAAGGCGATGTTCCGAGAGAGTCCTGATGGAGAGATTAAAATGTCTGCCTCAATTGACGACTGGCGTGGTCTAGCGGTAAGTCTCTTGACTCGCAATCCGAAGGTCGCGGGATCGAAACCCGGCGTGGGCAAATAAATTTTATTTGAATAATTTGTGTTATTTCACAATGTATTCATTTAAAATAATGTATACTATATTTGCGGCACGTTCCAGTGTAGAAGATAATTTCAGTATCGCCCAGGTGTAAGACCACCTTTCAAAATTGAAATAGCGTTAGCCGTGTTTGGTGACCAGAACTGAATAGCCAGGTACTTCCCCACCTTCCTCTTCCCCATCTCCTTTTCATCCTCACTACATTCATCTTCACAACATACCCCAATTGGGGATGCCATAGTCTCACTGGCTCCAGACGGGAGCAGCTGAGACTCTTGTGAGGTATTACTATAAAAAAAGTCTCTCCTGATCCGGCCTACCATGCCGTTGGTGGACAGACGCATCCACCGCCAAGATCCGGACAAATACGGACCCCATAAACACGGGCACCCCTGCTAAGTCACCAAACGCAGGATACCATTTGGGGTGACCTTTGCTAGTATGAAAGAGACAGCATGAGAGAGCGAAAAGACAGGCACATAAAAGAGTTTGAACGATTTTCCAGAATCTCTTCTACATCACCTGTCACTCAAGATAATGCATTGTCTACTGAGTACTATTCCCCCATCCCTAATCAAAATGGTTACGGGTGCAAAAGAGTGCAACGACAATGTAACGACCATGCATATGATGTCTAGTATGAAAGGACCGGTCAGTGGCTAAGTCGGATAGTGTTTGGGTACGCGCACCCAGAATTACGCCCAACCTCAATTACTTGGCTGGCTAAGTCCTACATTTGTTCACAATTATGTCCTCTGCGTGCGAACTCTATCTAAATTTCTTTTAAATAGACAATAAACAGTGTTAATTTCAAGCGACCTCCCAGGTAAGTATGGTCCTGTATTCATTCATTTTTAGGTAGCATCGCGTTCATTGGTCAAAACATTGCACATATATTATATTTTCGTATCGGTGTATGCAATTTTGAGCCATAAGTTGTTTTTAATTGTTTGTTTAGCTTGTAGTTTTTCTAGATTTTAGGCATGTATGGTAAGTTTGTACAGCGCCCTTGAGGTGATTTTTCATAAAAACGGCGCTATATAAATCGTCCAAATTAATCGTTATTATTATTACTACTACCACACAAGTAACATTTTCCACGTATGGACTTGAACCTGTGGTGTTAGGAGTTTTTTTTAAATATCAAGGTTTTTCGTAAACCGGGAATGTTTGTCTTTCTTTATTTAAAAAAGAACAGTATTTTATGACTATGATAGAGTGGGAATGATTGTCGAATGTACTTTTATACCCAATGCAAAAGTAAATGGCGAAAGTCAATGACGAACGAGAAAGAAATCACATGACCAGGTGAATAAAATAATTTAATCGGCTCATGTCAAGAGTCAGGATTCAGAATAACAGAATATGATGTACGTATGTGAATGTGGCAAGGGATATGCGCCAACACAGTGTTTGGAGGCGGCCTATCCTCTCCGTCTATTATCCTCTCGTCATTACTATAATTAATTGTTATATAAAAATAATGAATAAAAAAAAAAATGTAAGATGCGTTGAGAAAAACAAAGTTTTGTAAAGAACCCTTGGTGTGATTTATTTTTACGGAAACAACGTCGTACAAGTCAGCCGTAGTATGTTTGTTCATCATGTTCACGGCCATGGCTTTTGAAGTTAAATAGGTAACGAATATCATGTTTATGTTTCCCGAATCGCTGGCGCGGCAACCCTATTTTTTTGGATCCCCGATGGTGTAAATAACCAGGGTTGCCCTAAATTATGGAATTAATATCTAACTTCAAATATTATTGAGATATTATTTTTATTTGTGGTATGCGTATTCTCTATCTACACCGGGTACACTACTTGGATGTAGATAATATCATTTTTTAATGATATGACCGCAGAATAAGGAAGATTAGGTAGCATCAAGGAATTGAACCCAGCACCTTACTTAGCCTTGCCGGGGCACTGCTCTAATCAATGAGCTAATTCGATCTTATTTTAATTAAATGAAAACAAATCACTTTGTATACACCACTTACTTAAACAAAATTATCAACGTGTTTCAAAAGTGATTTGTTTTCATTGAATTACGAAGAAACCATTGGTTTAGAAACATCTTAATATTAATTATTATTTTTTAATTAATAAACTAACGTTTTATTAGAGCTCCTGACCGGCAATCAGTATCTTTTCTCGGAAGATTTTTTCAATGTAGATGATTTTTTCAGGCTGATAATTATTGCTTACAATAAATATTAATATTTTTTATTAAATAAGTTATTAATACAAAGTGATATATTTACATGTAATTGTCATACTTCACCTAATTTCTACCAACATCACCTTCATTTTCTTTACGCATATTTTAATTGGCTGTTATCTTTATGTATCTATGATTGCAAGATTCATCACAAAAGTCTTCTGCGCGAAACGGTTGCTTTGTTATTTATTTACACGCAGCATAATACATAATATAGAAGACTGGGATTGTACTAACCACCCAGTCCTGCTGGATTAAAAAATAAATAATATATTACGTAATATATAGATAAGACAGACAGAGACAGAGGGACCACCTTGACATTATTTCAAAGTGTGAAAGAAGTTTTGGGTCAGGTGATTGTTTTTTTAAGTTTTTTTTGAAAACCAAACAAAAATAAATCTTCCACGTGTCATATCTGGCCACTCCACCGAGTAACAGTCCAACTCTTCACCCCAACCCCACCTGTTCAGTACCTACAGATTTTTTATTCTATTGAAAATACAAGTCAAAAATGTCACCTAAATTTCATTTACATTTTTATTCCAAATAATGAAAGGAATAGCCAAACAGGGAGTTAGTAAGTCAAATGTCCCTTAACACCTCGTAGATAACGTCACTGTAAAATTTCAATAAAGGGAGAAAAAAAAATGATTTCACATAAGTAACGTTTGCCATCAACAATAATATATTTGTGTTTTTGGCAGTAATACGCGTTTTCATCCCGCGACAAAATATCCTACGGTCAAAACATCCTCCAAAAAAATATCCACTGAAACCTAAACTTACCTAACTTAACAGGATGTCTGTATTATTTTTGACCCATTTTACTATTTTTTATTGTTTTTATAGGATGTTTATTTTTATCTAATTTTATGTTGGGTTAGGTTAGGTTAGGTTTTAGTTAATATTTTGTAAAGGGATGTTTTGTTCGTATGATATTTTATCGGGTATATTTAGTTGGGGATATTTTGTCGCGGGATGTAAAGTCGCGGAACCGTTTTGGCAACCCTGATTTCTGCCATATTATTCCCTCAGCGCAGCTATACGGGAAGTCATCAGCCTGGAGGCAGGGCCGACACCATCACCACCCGTGCAAGGCCGCCAGTCCGCCTGTCACCGGGTGACGAGGATAATAATATAATCATATTCGGAGTTCATTAAGTTGTTTCCGCAGAACCCAACGCTAACTGATAAAAATGTCACACACATTTTTAGCCCAGGGTCGGGGGTTGGGAAGGCAGTCACTGATGATTATAAAACATTACAGTTGCATTAAAATAATTTTGTTTTTTGACTTAATGTGGGAGTTTCTATTGAAGCTGATTTTTAATAATGATTTATATATTCATAATTGAATTTATAAGGATAAAATGTTCCAGTGTCTAGTGATATAAAGCGCCTGACGAACCCCAGCGGCTGGATTTTCAGCGTACCGGAAGGATCGAATCCTACGAAATCCAAAAAAAAAAAATGAAAAACCATATCCAATCTTCAAACTACTTCAAAATGAATAGGCAAAAGAAAACACATAAGAAAGCTACTCCGAAGAATACAACACATATACTATTTTCTGGAAGGAAAAAGGTACGAGGGATGGGTAGAAATCTGGGGTCAGTGTGTTCAGCAGAGACGGACGTATGAATCCATCCCTCCGACTGCGGTACAAGGCGATGGGTCGAGAGAGAGCAGCTGATGTGGTCAAAGGTTCTAATTAGATCTCTCGCAATCCAGTCGCCTCACAGCTGGTGAGTGCAGCCCATCCCACACAACTCACTCGATGAACCCCAATAAATAATAAATCAAAACCAATACTAAGTCGCCAAACGTAGCGAACCACTAAGGGTGACCCATGGCATCCAATTCATTGTTCCCGGGGCGGCGGTACCCTACCAGCCTCGTAAATCGAATTAATTAGGTTGTTGCATAACATTCCGACGAGTTACTATAACAAACCAAACCTTACCTGCCTACCAAACCACCAACCTCACTCTTATTCGTGCCAAAATAGTGCCATTTTATTAAGTGCTTTTTTGTAATAACTTTTTAAATATAATTTTTGGCCGATACAATAAAAAACAATCACTGACTTTCTATAATCCTTCGAAATGATCTACATCAATTCCAAAGACAATAATTAATAATAATAATAATATTAACGTAATATTTGTATAGCGCAATTTTGTGTCATTTCACTTTAAGTGCGCTTAACTATAATAAATTTAAAAAATAATCCTACAGTGCTCCTTACGAGTTCATTACAAAATATTGATAAAATAATACCTATGAAATAAAGAATATAAAGTATTAAAGTATTTATAAAACAATGACAAGAGAACAAAGATTAACAAAACAGTGCTGTTAATAGCACACACAGGACAATAATAATAGACAATAACGGTGTTATTGTAGCACAGGACGGAACAAGAATTTTTAAACTACAATAAAGGTAATACACTAACTTCTTACGATAAATTCGACATTAAATTCGTATATTAAACATAGAAGTACAATTAGGAGGAAATCGAAACCAAACAATTACCGGAAACTTGAGAACATGGCTTATTACGTGTATTGAAAAGATGTTAGGATTCATGAATGATATGATTTTTTCATTTAATAATTTTGTTTTTAAAGCCCGTTTAAATTCAGCCATATTCTGGATATTAGTAAGAACTGAGGGAAGTTTATTCCAAATGAGAGGGCCAGTTACACGAAAAGAGCGTTCATAGTAAACATTAAGAAATTAAACTTGAAAAATTAAGAAATGACCTTTCGTCTCTAAGGCCCCAAAAATTTAAATATTACTAAGTATACTAAAATAATGGGAAAGGGGAATTGACTGTAGTTGTCACTTTTCAAAATAACAAATTCTCACAATTACTTGGGTAGGTACTTGCCAAAGTCAGTGGCAACTTCTCGCCTCTAAATTAATACATAATTAATACATTCAACACCAAATAAAACCGTCACCTAGACCGGCCAATATACCAACTTACAGTCCACCGCTAGATTAATACGTCAACCCGACGTCAAACCTGCGTCATCCCCTTCACAGGTAGAATGAACACTCGGCAGTTCCCGGAAACACTCGGGTGCCCTCGGCTGTCGTGTTGCATAATTTACAAGGCTCTCCGGCTCAAGTAACCCCAATTCGCAGGGAATCATTTTATATGAAAAGCCTAACCATTTTAGTAGAACAGTGTCGGTCTACGAGGTAGTGGAATAGATACTTGGCTCATTTTGGGACACTAAAAGTTAAAACAAAAAAAATTACATGCTTTTAGTATCGAGTAGCACAGAGGATTATTTTTAAAAATTTATATGTAGGTACTTAAATGAAAAATTTCTAACATTTTATTATAATATATTATCTACTCTTTTTTAAAGCGAATACCTCACAAGAGTCCCAGCGCTCCCGTCTGGAGCCAGTGAGACCATGTCATCCCCAATTGGGTTATGTTATGAGGCTGAAGGTAGTGGGGAGGGAAAGGAGACAGGGAATAGGAAGTTGGCGAACAAAAGCAAAAATAAATCGTAGACGAGTTGACAAATGCGTCAGGTTCTCACCAGGAGTCGCGCGTCGTGAGTTAAATTTCTTCGCTTTTTAAGTCCTTCATTATAATTACGGTAGTAAGAAGTTTTCAAATATTGATAGAATATTTGTAACCAAGCCAAAGAGCGCCTGGCAGCGTATAGAAAGTGATTTATAAAAAAGTAACATTAACCAACATAACTCTGGACTGGTAGGTACATACTCTCAATATCGCCCTGATGAAAGACCAACACTCAGAATTGAAACGCGTTGCTTGAAGAAAGATATAAGTGTTTTGTGACTGAATCTGAATAGCCAGGTACCTCCCAACCATCCCTCAGTATGGTCAGTCGAAAAGCATCTAAAAAAACATGTACAAAATTTATTATGAATAAAAAATAAATAAAAATACCAGTGGCATGTATTGCTCTATGCCCAAAGGTAGATTATTATGTCTACTTTTCTAGTTCAGGTACGAATTTCCATTAAATATTTGAAAAAGATCATTTCATTATCATCTCAAGATTCTTTCCCAAACGATTTGATTAAAGGATTTGATCCGAAAACCGATAATCTTTTCAAATATCTTTTAATTAATGTTTATGGTTTGTTTTTCTCAGGTTTTCAATTTCACTAAGTGCTTCCATAAGTGTGCCATCGCAGTTTAGTAAATGATAAGATGGATTAATTTAACAGATTCACTTTTATTTAAAAATGGTTATTTAACAACACAATTAACGTGACACTATATTATACTTCAGAAAGTTGCAAGAATGAAACAGCAGCTAGCCAGCTAGATACAACAGGAGCTGGTGACGGAATAAATTTTACACAAAAATGCATTAAATAATAATGCTTGACAGTAGTACCTTGCCATAAGCCTATATGAACTGCGCGCCACTATATAATTGGATTCGCCATAGTCGCACTTCCTCGGAATAGTTAGAAGTATTTAGGACTCTAGAGCGATATGTATATATGTGATAAAACAAACCTCCTGGAAAAAAAACTTGGTGACTGCATGAAAAAAGCATGAAATGATGTCCAATTGAACGCAATGTATAGAATAAATTATCAAATCTAAGGTACCCATTTCAAACAGGATTTTAAACCATTCCAACCCCTGCAGGCTTCCTTGAACATGCATAAAGAGTGCCAACCAAAAAGTTTACAGGACAAACGAGTAGGTAGATATGGTTTCTTTATTCTCGAATCATCCTCGCATGGTTTGCTGGCGGTTTGTATTATGGAAAATAATGTCACTGGCAAACGTTTTTGTAAAATAAAAACACAATGGTCTTGCGGGAGCAATTCTCTTTGAAAATAATAAAATTAGGCATGACAATAAAGACTACTTAGTTTGGTAGGTGAGGCCGAAATGAAGGGATTGCGTTAACGGGTATGTAGTTATTTTTAAATGGGGTTAATATTTTTAACGCTTCAAATTATTTTTAAAAATATTGTGTTATTTAACCTCTGAACAAAATAATAATTATGATATCCACTGGAACGCTTTTTGCCACAATGTGGCACCATTTAAAATACCTCGTATTGCTTTGCTGCCAATTTTGGCAAATTTTCTCTTATTTGTAAGTTCATTAAATTAAGTTAAGTAAATTTTTCCTTCATAGAGGGACGTCGATATTTTCCTTTTTCATCATCTTTACCATTTTTATTTTGTTTTTATGAGACTGAATTTTTTCTCTTCAAATTTACAAATACATGTATGATTGATCTAACACACAGTATCTACCCTTTATTTAACAAATATGATTCATATAATGAAATCGCGTAGCTTTAAAAATAATTTAAAAAAAAACTTATCGATACAACACGTCTGATTAACTAAATAGATCTTATTTCTTATTCGCAACCCGCGATATATTATGTATGTACGAGTACCTTTTGTTTAATCTCTCTGAAAAAATCAGTTATAGTTAGTTACAAAAACTGTTCACTTGAATGTAATCTAACTTTGGTGATTTGTTGTGCGCAAGCCCGTGATGGTTTCTGTATATAATGATGAGTTCTGGTGTTTTGAAATTATTTCCTATAATATTCATCCGATTGCGATAAAACTTTGATGATTCGCTGTGTACACGCCCGAGAAGGTTTCTATATATAATGGTGAGCTCTGGCATTTTGAAATTATTTCTTACACCATTCATCCGATTGCGATGAAACTTTTGTGATTTGTTGTGCACGCGTCCACAAAGTTTTCTACATATGTATAATGGTGAGCTCTGGCGTTTTGATTTTTTTTTTAATACCATTCATCCGATTTCCATGAAACTTTGGTGATTTTTTGTGCACACACTTGCGAAGGTTTCTATTTATAATGGTGAGCTCTGGCGTTATGAAATTTCCACAAACAAATTACATTAGGTGACGCGCGAGGGAAGGCGTGAGGGGGGAGGCGGAAGGGGAATGTGGGAACAGGGGGATTGGGATATGCGAGGGGGGAAGAGGATGGGGGAGGACATGCAGGGAGAAAAAAATCTTTCTTTCAGTAGCATTGGAACGCATGCCGGTTACTCGCTAGTAAGAAATATATAAATAAAACATAACAATAAGACACCGACCGCATTCAAACTTGCTGCCTAGATAAGATGTGCGTGAAATACCAGTCTGTTTTAGTGCTCCTAGTAGTCACATCAAATAAAACAAACTCCATTATACCACTCTCAATAGTAAATAGTACAGGGATCGAACCCGAGCCTCGTTTGCTTCAAAGGCCGCAGGCGCCGAACATTGTCAATTTAATCTGGATCATATTACAGAGATCAATAAACATGTCACCCATAACTGCCTGGTCGGCATCATATTTCCTCTCAGCCAAAAGTAAATCGTTAAAGTTTCTTTGGAAAGGTTGCTCGACCGGGGCTAGGGGTTGGAAATTTGATGTTAGATGGGTAGAGACGATTTTTTTTCAGAAAAATTGATGTTCTTATGAATAATATCTATTTTGGCACATTTATGTATTCAAAAATGTTTATCACAGTTATAATGTATTTCTCATATGTTCATAGTATTCTTGAATACGCATCTAAATTGTGGAACCCACGTTATGCAGTACACAAAAATAGAATTGAAAGTGTTCAAAATAGATATTTAAGGTATCTCAATTTTCGCACTTTTCGATCTCATGTTAGTAATGAAGACTCTGCGAAATTCTTCAAAATACAGACGCTAACTTGTCGAAGAAATATAGTAGATTCGGTAATGTTATTTAAAATTACACGATTAAACATAATCGATAGTCCCGATCTTCTTCAAGACCTATCATTCCACGTTCCAAATCGCAAAAGTAGACAGTCGCTTACTTTTAATCTCCCTCTTTGCAAGACTAACTCCAAACAAAACTCATTTATCTACAGATCCACACATTCATTTAAATTAAACTATTACCACATTGACATTTTTAACTCGACGTTACGTGAAATAAAACGAAATCTCACTAAGCAACATGACTCAAACTAGGAAGTTCAATCCCTATATATTCCCTTCCTTTGCCTCTAATCCTATTCCAATGTTTCTCCCCTCCCCTTTTTTCATATATTAACTAAAAATAAATTATAAGAAAATACCTTTACAATGTCACACTTTATCATTCACTACCATCAGTGGAAAGTTCATAATTGTCATAATTAACATCTTATTATTGTATTATTTTGTAATCTCGGATTTGCTGACAACTTTCTCTAAAATAAATAAAATAAAAATAAAATAAAATAATGTTTATTTCGAAGTTCGCGAGAGACTGAAAGGTTGATTACATGAAATTAGGTCAAGTTGCATGCCAGTTCTACGCCATGGATCTGGTAGATATGGCAAGGATGAAGGATGAAAGTAGACTGAATGCTGTAGAAATAATATTTATTTATTTATTTATTTACGCCTTGATAGCTTTTAAAAGTAAGTTAAGTTGTACAGGAGCATCATAACAAGTATATAGCATCGTAACAAGTATATAGTACACATTGACTTAATGATAAGTACCTACATAAAATAATAAACAGAGCATGAAAGACATAAGTAGGCACAACACAAGTATATGTGTGGTAAAACCATGTATGATCGTGTGAGAAATGTGGAGATCCGCAAAGAATGCAACGCCGATGTAAGCGTAATGAGTAACATTATTAAACCTCAAATGGTTATGGCATGTAGAGTGTATGAACGAAAAAATGTATGTAAGGAGAATATATATGATCCAAATGTGAATGGTAGAAGAAGTCGGGGACACCCGAGGAAGTCATGGCACGATCAAGTGAATCAGATGCTTAAGTCGGGCAATGTCACAATAATAGAAGAGTGTGCATGATACGCTGTATGAATACAAATGAGGTAAGGAGTCTCATGCATCAGGCCTCAGCCTACCCCTCTGTTAGTTAGTTAGGTTATGTTTGGTCTTTAATATTACGTCCTCGGCGTATAAAATAAAACTGTGCTTATCGGAAGTGTTTGTACATAATAAGAAAAAACCTAGGAATTCATAACATTTCTACAGCGCCTATAAGGTGATTTTTTACAATAACCGCGCTATGAAAATTATTACAAACAAAGTTCCTACAGATATATATTTTTTAATTGAAAAACTTATTTTTTTGACATTTTATTGGATGTGCGTAAAATAAACAAACAAAAAAATTGCATTTATTGTTTTGATCCGGGTAAAAGTTCTAAGCGCTCTGCCATAGATATAGTCAAACGATGTTCTGAATAAAAAAAAAATCCTGACACCCTGTACAAAGATAGTTGTAGGTCAGGGACGGCAAACTTTTCGTCACCATTTTGTTTCAAACTCTTATTTGATTGCAGAAGAATATAACACTAATAATCTAAACGAAAATATGAAGAAAAAAATGAAGAAAATAAAAATACAAGACGCAGAAAAATAAAAAGAAAACGGTCGTACCAGGGACATGAACCTCTCAAATTTTAATTTAAGAAATACAAATATTCTAATTATTTCTTATATTATTGATATGTGAGACCAACTAAAACTACGGAAAATAACCAGGCATCAATAGCTTAGTGATTAGAGCGTTGTTTGATTAGAGATTGAGATCCTAAGTTCGATTCTCAATTGCCACCGTTACTGTTTTATTTTCTGTGTTTTATTCTTTACATGTTTCATTTAGATTAAAAGCTTCAAGCTTCTAATTCTAAATTGAGATGACGTCTCATGAAAGCATTTTTTTAATCTAAAGTTTCCTTCTTCTTTACCGGAGGTTGTCTATTATCGTCAATCCTTCATAGTTTATACCGAATCAATTTGGCGGAACCGCACTCAATACCTGCACTCAATACCTGTACTCAATACCTGTACTCAATAACTGTACTCAATACCTGTACTCAATACCTGAACTGAATAACTGTATTCAATACCTGTACTCAATACCTGTTGATATTAAAATAATGAGAGGAAGTTCTTGGAAGGAAAAAGGTGTGAGGTGCAAGGCGATGGATTGAGAGAGTCCGGCTGGAGAGGTCTAGGTTAAATCTCCCTCATCCAGTCTATACCAATCCGGCCCGCCCTGCAGTAGGGCACCCGTGCTAAATCACCAAACGTACATAGGGTGAGCTAGGGCAGAAGTGTTGATTATACAATAAATGGTTGCCGAGGAAATCCATAACCGTCTCCCAAATTTATCTGTAACAAACATTGTAGATCCCTATTTGGTGTCTGAATTTATGGTAAACACAATATAGTTTTTAATCATTTATCTGACTCGCAAAGAATTCTTTTAAACAACCTTGACCCACTTTCAAAAAGGTTTATAACAACTGGACCTAGGCGACAGGGGGCAGTAGGTACAGGAATAAGCCTCAGGGTTAACTAACGCGACAATATACCCTCGTCAAGGGGAGGTCCGAACTTTTAAGTCCTTTCAACTAGGAAAAAACTTCCATAAGGGATGTCCTACACAGCCTACCCCTGCCGGATCTCTGCTGAGGTCTCATAAATCGCACACAGTAACAAGAGTACCCAGAAGATAGGTGGTTTGCCTAGTGAGGGAAGGCAGTTATAATATATTGTCACAGTTTTTTGTTTTATCTGACATAACGCGTGTAAGGAGCAAGCGAAATTAGCTAAATAACTTACATTTTAGACAACTTCAACTTAGTTGGAAGTAACAAGAAGTGGGTCGAATTAGAACCATTTGAACGTGTTTTCTGCTGTGACAAGTAACTAACTCAAAAGTGGCACAAAAACATTACGAATTTATCGTATGTTTTGTATGAATTGTGTAATTTAAGCATACGTTTCCACTCGGGGTGGTTAAGGAGATAATTGTGATATATCTATTTCGAAATATTGAATTTTCACATGTAGCGAATACTTTGTCGGTAAACATAATTATAATAATTAGAATAACGTCACTTAGTTTGAATACCACTTTAACATGTGTCTTTAACCTTTAACTACTGACATGGAGGCCGCTCCGTCCTAGCAACAATAATAACATCGAAATACTCCCCCCTGCGCGCTTCCAGTAGCTTCAAATTTAGTGACGCCAGAGCCGTAAGTATTAATTTTTTAATTTTTATAGTTAAATTTCTGTAACTAAATTCATTTCAATTTTTTTTGCGGGCCTCTCTGACCCATCGTCAGTACTTACGTGACTTTTTTAAAGTTGATTTTTACTATATAAAATAAACATAAACTACTTACTATTTTTTTTCGCAATTTGTTTTTGGGCAGGGGCGTGCACAGAGTTTTTGATCAGGGTAGGCAGTAAGAAAATACAACAAGTTTCACAGATTAAAATTTCCATATTCTATCAGATAATTTCAGAATTAAAGTACGACAAACGTTTTTGAACCGACAATTAGCATTTATGAAAGACAACTATTTGATAGAAGTACATAACAACAGATATTTTTGTCGTCACTGATTGCCATTTGCTAATTTTGTTCTAGAAAGCACTGCTTAATACTAACAAAAAAACCTCACAGAAGCAAAACCAAATCGACAGTTCTACTCTATGCTTTGTGCATTTCGTAAACATTAAATTATGTCTTGTATGAAGTTAGCTCAAGTCAGAAATAATTCCTGCTTAGACCGCATTTTAGTGAGGCAATTGGAGGGCGCGCGTGTAGTTTCTAGTTACAGTTTATGCCGCGTTTGTAGTATGCCGTTTGATGTGTTGCTCGCGTAGTTTCGGTTGCTCAGCTTTTTCGCTTTTATTTTTGAAAGTGTGTATTTATTTTTATCAATAATTTTATAAATTATAATATTATTTACAAGCTTATAATTTACAAAAACGGGAGGGTAGGCAGTGCTTATGTGCCTATATGGAGTGCACGCCCCTGTTTTTGGGGTGTTATGCCGTGTTGCGCTAACTCATTTAGCCAACGTTTCGGACAGCGTTACAGGGTCCATCATCAGGGCAGATGTGTCCGAGCTGTCCGAAACGTTGGCTACAGAAGGAGGTAGCGCAACACGGCATAACACCCCAACAAAATAACGAAAATACTTTTGGCAGTGAAAATCTAAGAACTTTACAAAAATTTTATATAGTTTATTCGATACACGTTTTTATTTAGTTTAATAGATAATACGAACAAATTTTTGGTCTCAAGTTACACGACAACATGATACAATACATTTAAACACCATAATAATAATAATATTTGGACGATTTATAAAGCGCCGTTTTTGTGAAAAATCACCTCAAGGGCGCATCCACACTAAGTATGGTAAACAATCCATTGATTACGAGGGGGGCAACTTATATAATTGCCTCCCAAATGACATTAAAAACGAAAATAAGTTGGGTAAATTTAAAAAAAAATTATTAATATTTATTCTTGATAAACAAAATAATGAAATAGAATAGCGCTGTATTGAAATATTTAGTTTATCTTAATGTGTATAATTATTTCTAGTTAAATGAGTGAAAATGTAATTTTCTTTTAACTTGAATAAAAAAAAATTAAAAAAGTGATTTTTTCCAAAAATTGTTATAGGTATAATATCCAAATTGTCAAATATAAGTTACTTAACAACAACAAAAAGCATTTTATTTTATTTAAATATATTTAAATTATCCAATAAATAATAATTTAGACCTCAAAGTATTCATGAATCTCTAATATATAAACATTTAAAGTAACAGGCCGCCCAAGCCTCCACGTCAGAACATACGTAAACAAAAATAACGTCAGCAGTTAAAGGTTAATATCTATATAAAATTTAATATATTTAATTATTTCTTATTCTTTATTATGCTGTTTAATCGGCGGTAAAGTCACAAGGAGGAAATCCATAATTAGTTTTATTTTGGCAATATATGTATATATACGTATACATGTACAAACTGAAAAAAATGTTAACTGTCGGTTTCCCAAAAATTAACAAATACTTAAAAATATAAAAACTAACCGGTTTTGATTAAACCTGAACCTTCATCAGTTTTTAATTCATTCGAAAATTGTCGTCGAAGTAAGTCACGGATGTATGTAATATATTATTAGTCCAATTACAAAATTACCAATTGGAAAACTGTTACGAATTTATAAAAAAAAAAACCTAAAACTTGTATTTAATTTTCCATCTTAAATCATTTGCATGTGATAGGTTGTGAATTTCCGACAGTGGCAAAAGCGGGTAGAAAAGATTCTCTCCTCATTTATGCACCTCTACCCGCAATGGACTCAGAAAAGGGACGAAACATTCCCTGGAATTGTAACTGCGTACTAATTTTACCCATACGCTTTATTACGGAGATACGTTTTTAGATTTTCACGGCCAAAAGCATTTTCATTGTTTGTTTTTGGGATGTTACAAAACATGTTATTTCAAAAACATATTAAAAAAAAACAGAGTGTGCAATTCACACGCGGTAGAAGCGAAACTTTACCAAAACATTCTCAACCAATAGGAGCCTTGAAAAGCGACATCATAACCAAAGGGCCCAATGAGCGCAGTTTGACGCTTCGTAGGTACTGTAATGCGTCATTTCCGTTTCATCCGAATTTCAAATCACAACTAAAGACGTTTTCACTTCAAAAGTTATCAGAACAGGTCACTTGTAGACAAGTAGGCAATTTTTATTGATTTACTTATACCAAGCAATGTTGTTTGTCTACTCAATGCGAACACCAGGAGAACACAACTAAGAATAGTCCAGTCATTAAGGAACGGGCCTACTAGTGAAATAAAAACCAGTTGGCATAGTCAGAGAATTTGGGAGGCTGGAAATTTTGGCACCGTATCAATATTTCAGATGGACCTACTAAGCCAATAAACTTGGGGTAATCTGCTGACCATTCTCTTATTTGTGTTATGGCTGGAGATGAATCTGGTAAACTATGAGTTATGGTACACGAAATAATATTTCTGCTTCTTCTTTTCTTTGTTACAAACGTAACGGCCTACGTTGAGAATATTTTATAGCTTTGAGGGGTGTTTGAGGGTGTTTTTGTCTCTGAAATCTGAATATCTTCCAATATGTAAGAGATATCGCAACAATAATGGATAAAAATGACTCGGATATTTCTTTTTATTTCGATTCGCGGACTATATTATGCCGATTAATGTGCTTTCACCTAATCATAGGTATTTCATAATATTTAAATTTGGAAGTTCGTACGTGCTGTAATATAAAATTAATCATACAATTTCACATTACAAATTACCCCATTTATAGAGCTCATAAAATATTTAGTTAAATTATACTGATAGAAATAATCAAACATACTAATTTCAACTGTGGGTCTGTCTTTTTTTTATTACTTATTGAGTTAGTTTATACTACATGAATATAAACTAATAAGCACAATGTAACATTTCATTTGATAAATTTAAATATTTTTACAGTAAGTATAACATTTTTTTTAAATACATTCATTCTTTCTTCATTCTTCATACTTTCAGGCATTTCATCGTACATCTTTAGTCCTCTATACATTAGACAGTTCTGTGATTTTGATTTCTTCATTTGTGGCAATCGAACTCTGTTTATATTTCTTGTTTCATAATTATGTACGTCTCTATTAAAAACAATTTCATCCTTAAAGTATTTTGGCATTTGGTTTTTCATAATTTTATGCACAAAAATTAACACATGAAATAGTAGTCTTTTTTTATTGGAATCCAATTTAGCTCCTCTCTCATTTGATTAATCCTTGCGTATTTGCCTTTTCCCAGTATACATCTCATAGCTCTGTTCTGTATAACTTCTAGTTTGTTTAAATTTCCTTCATTGGCCAAATATAACATCTTATGTCTGTGAGTGATTGCAAATCTGATTCAGTGAACTGTGATATGTTTGGAACTTTGTGTCATTATCAAAATTGGAACTTATAGTGTCAAGTATTTAGATGAGCGGTAAAGTACCTACCTACCAATAATATAATATTTTAAGAGAAAATTGTTTTAATTGTCTCAAAAAAAAAAGTTCTTGATA
Organism: Limnephilus lunatus; assembly: GCA_917563855.2. Taxonomy (NCBI): domain Eukaryota; kingdom Metazoa; phylum Arthropoda; class Insecta; order Trichoptera; family Limnephilidae; genus Limnephilus; species Limnephilus lunatus. The sequence continues at coordinate 7,941,588 of OU830602.1, read as the reverse complement.
TTACCTACTCGTCCTGGTTCTAAAGTATTATTTACTTAAACTTTCAGCTTCACAAATTAAACAATTATAATATCCCGCGATTTTAATGGGTCAGCGCTAGTAATTGAAAACCTACCTAAATGTTTCATATTACGAGAAACAGAACAATATCTTGTTCGGCCGAGTAAAAACCGTAAAGGTATGAAAACACTAGGCTTCGTTTTAAGAACAACTAAAAACTTTAATTCCATAGAAGCCATTAAACTATTATATGTATCTCTAGTTAGAAGCCAAATTGAATATAACTCGGTAGTTTGGTCTCCATCTTACAAAATTCACATTAATAATATTAAGCGAATACAAAAAAAAATTCTGCGTTTTATAAATTTTAAATTAAATATCCCTCTAGAAGACTTAAAATATAATCTATTACTAAATATTCTAAAAATACACACACTAGAAGACAGACGTACAATAAACGACTTGACATTTTTATTCAAAATACTTAACTCTAAATTCGACTGTTGCGAACTCCTACAACTCATAAACTTACGAATACCGACAGTAACCACACGACAAAACACACTATTCTACTGCAGCATTCATAAGCGGAACTACATTGCCCACTCTCCGATACAAAGATTTCACACTATGGGAAATCAGTACTTAAGTGATGTTGACATATTTTGTGGATCTTGTAAAAAACTTGTTCCAAAACTATTCCTAAACATATATGTATGTATTTTAGTAAACTTATCAAATCGCTGTATTTTTGTATTTTTGTGACTTGTGTGCATTTTTATCTAATTTTATTCTTATCATTTCTCTATCTGTTTAAAAATCATCTGTTATATCTGTATTACTGTAAAAGCCCTCTGGGCGTTGAATAAACAAATAAAAATAAATAAATAAAATAAAAAAATAAATAAAGTAAGAAATGTAGCTTTTCGAAAACTTTTTGATTTTTAAATGACAATTTGATTGACTATAGATGCTGTGAGGAAAAAACGGTTGCTTTGCCATATTAATTTCAAAAAACAAAATCACCCAAATATCACGGTTCACGGTTCAAAGTTTTTTCCAATTCAGCATAAAGAAAAAAGATTTGTATTAGGTCCTAAAAAAATTTACAGCAGGAAGACACAAAATTTCACTTCCTTTTCTAAACTGTGCCGCACAAGAAATTAAATAAACAACTTAGGGTTGCATGATAATTCGCAAATCATGCGTGACTCAGATCCAACCCCTATTTACGTCCTTCAGCGCGGGGCTACAAAGGAATTCCTAAATACAGGAGCCTACCTCAAAATATCCAGCGACAAACTTTAATTCCTACATGAATGGCTCGTCTCCGAACCTTATGTCATTGGGAGATTGTTATTTCTTAAACACATGTATTTATTTATTCGTATCTCCATTGAATGACTATACATAATATGGGATATGTGTTACCTATTGTGCTATTTGTCGCGGGTTATTTTCTACGTTTCGTGTACCGAATGCATTCATCTTCGCTGTATTATCATTTTATATGTAGGTACCAACAAGAAAATAATTCGTAAATATTATTTTTAATCTTAAATATCGATAGTCTAATACTAAGTTATATATCCAAATACTAAGTTTAGAGATAATGAGGAAAGCAATATTTGAAAGCTTACCATATTTCAAATATTATTTACACGTGTCTATATTTTACGTATTAAATATGCTATAAAATAACACCGGGAGGCATAACGGTCCGGTACATTAGTATCTATGATAGTTTGAAATATCCTACTTCTGACCCAGAAACCATAAACATTTTGTTTAATTCATTACAAGTTTTTCAGCGTTGTAATTATTGATTTGGTAGTCTTTACATATAATCTCCGTATTGTACCTGTTAGAGGGTACACTTTCACATATAACTGGATACTCGATTCAAATTTCGATATTTCGGAGATGCCTTACCAATCAACTGGATCGATATTCATAATTATTTATATTCTTAACTTCAATGTATTATGTGTTTGGTAACCAGATCAGAATAGCTTGGTACTTCCCACCCTTCCTCTACCCCATCTCCTTTCTCTCTAAACTACATTGGGCTTTTTATCATAACGCCTATTACCCCACTGAAGCCGAGCAGTTGGAACTATTGAGCGGTATAACATTTAAAAAAATGTTTAAGCTATCCGGACACCAAAATCACTAATTTTGGGTGCATGTGGGTGCTGTTTTACTCTGGTTCAATGAACTCAAATTAGCTCTGAATTTAAATGACATTTTCAAAACTAGAACTGATTGTCTGAAGAATTCAGATATGTGATAAAGTAGATATCTACCTATTAATGTAATGTTTGTAACAGCAAATTATTTTAATTGGCATTTTCAAAACTGGAACTGATTTGTTAAGAATTCAGACCATCGCATGACTTTTACAGGTCGGTATTAGGATTATAATAACACTGTATAAGTGTCTAATTTTAAGTTAGAATAACTTTGTTATGTAAAGAATATTATTGTTCCACAATTTTGGGAATTACTTTTATAACAAAAAAACCTATCAAATCTCTTCATTTTTCATTGTACATATTACGATTTAAATTGTGCTATATTTCATTTTTCTTTAATAATTGTAGAACTCAACTTTATTGTATTATTTTTTCACAAGAAATCAAATATTTTTTTCTTTAATAATTCTTCAGCTTTGTTGGGCTCATATTATTTTTATCTGTTCCAGCTTTTTCGTCCTCTGAAGAGTAACATTTTTTAATATTACCCTTCAAGGGCATTAAAGGTCACCTACGAAATATTATATAACAATTAGAATGTAATAATAATTCTAAAAACGAAAATAAGGCAATTTATTTTTTATACGAACATAATCATGCTGGATTAATGAATGCATATTACTTTTGAGGTTTTAAACTTAATCCTCTCAACTTTAGTGTAAATTTATGTTCAGTAATACTTTACCGAAATAGTTGTAATTTTTTGATGAAATGTGCCACTGGTATTTTGGAAATCCAGTATTTATTAGTATGTTTGTAACTTTACATGTTGCTTGGTGTATACATCCTCATGAAAGAATGAATGCCTCAAGCTTTAAAGCTCTGGCTTAGCCGAGTCATTGTAATGTCACCAAATAAACTATTTTACCGTTAAATCCTCTCGTAAAGGTTCTGTCATCTCACAATAATACAAAATAGTACAAATCAGGGCTTTCTATGCTGATATTATTGCAAAAAAGATTTCACAAAACTCTATAATATAATACGTAATGTTTGCATGTTGACAACGTTGCCGAGGGTATCCCAAAGCTTGAAAACGAGCATGACACACAAATATAAATGTTTACATGCGAAAAAAATACGCCGGAGAATGGGGATTTAATGGGGATTATGGGGTCGTATTTCCTTCTTCCCTCATTTTAGGTAAATATATTTAGGGATGCTTTGTTTATTGAGGGATACGGTCTAGTAGACGACCCGTAGAATCCACTGTCGACAGCAGTTGATGGCAAAGATTTTTTGTGTTAGTTAATGTTTTAGTCGTGTTATGATTTTTTATCGGAACGGCTCCTAGGTATATATGTACCTACTGTGCCTTTCTTCCAGTCTTCGATAGGAAAGAAAACAGATCTAATTGAGATAAAGAGAATATTTCTAAACGTGATAGAAGAAACCCAGCCGCTAGAAAATAGTAGGATTGTGACGATCCCAATTATGGTGAATGTTGTGAGGCGAAAGGATTTGAAGAGGGGTAAGAAACAACCAAAACCTCTGCCATAGATCACCCCAAAAAAGAGTAATTTTGAAAGCTGTGAAATAAATAGGTACTTGACTATTCAACGAGGGTAGGCTGAAAAGTAATGCACACATTATTATTATTATTATTGGATGATTTTTATAGCGCCATTTTCGTGAGAAAATCACCTCAAGGGCGCACATACTTGTACAGTGCGAACAAAATGACCTTCAGAAGCGCGCCGGATGGAATATGGAAGTGACATTCCTCCTCTATGCGTACGTGCAAGTTTGAGGTCGTTGAATTCATCCAGTGTATTTTTAGAAGCGGAAGTATGGAGACGTGTTTTAGTTTTAGTGTTATGTCAACGCAAGGTAAACGCAAGGTGCTGTTATCGAATTTTTAACTGTTGAAAAAGTGAATCCTACTGAGATTCTTTGTCGTTTAAAGGATGTTTTTGGTAACAATTCTGTCAATAGGTCTATTTTAAATCGATGGATAATAAAACTTTATGATTGTGAGCCTGGAAAAGTAAAAATTGTTGATGAAATACGCCGCGGACGTTCGATCATTGATACAGACGATAAACAATCCCAACTCGTCTACAATTTGATTTAAAATAACCGGCGAATCACTCAAAAGCATATCACAAACCATTTTGGAATATCCAAGGAACGTGTCAGCTTCAATTTTAAACTATTAAGATATCGTAAGATCTGTGGATAATGGGTACACTGCCGTTTCACAGACGAGAACCAACAGCATTGATTAGAGCCTATGCAAAACTTGAAGTTTTAACCGATTCCACACCTTTCTCACTCCCCCGATCTTTCGCCTTACGGTTTATATTTTTTCCTCTACTCAAGAGACACCTAAAGGGTAATCATTACACCTCGGGCGATGAGGTGAAGGCAGCATTCAAATCCTGGAGTCGAGAAATGTCAGAAGATTTTTTCAGTCACGTAATGAAAAAACTTGTTACACGTTGGGAAAAATGCATTCGCCTTAACGGTCACTATGTTTAAAAATATATATATGATTTTGGAGCTAAAGAATTGAACTTTATTTCCCTCAAATTGAACTCATTTTTTTTCGTGTTTTACAAGCATGTGTGCATTACTTTTCAGCCCACCCTAGTAGCTTTACTTTCTTGCAGTATCTATAGCACGGACGTAGTATGTCTATGATCTATAGCTATTTTGAGCATTAGCTGTGTTTGTGACAAGACGTAAATTAACATTTTTTAAATACCACTGCTCCAGGATCTGTTCCGTAAACCTGAACATGTGATCATAGCCATACAGTTAAAAAAAATCTTGCTAAAAATTTACCTGCTCAACACTTGAGGTGTCATTAAGCCATTATCCAAGACAATGGAGACAAAACGGATTCAATCTATTTCTTGTGAACCTCGCGTCTCCATTCTCATGAGTGACTCTCTGAGGAATGTCTGATAACCGATCTGCCAGATATGGCAAGCTTGTAAATGCAGAAATTTAATTATTTTTTTTTATAAATACATCATCTCTGCAAAGTTTTACGATGGTTTATAAAATGTATACTGTCGTGGGAAGCGAATTTTATTGTCCAGACCCGTGAATTGCATGAAAAACGACCGACTTATTGTAATTTAATATTATCAAATTTAACGAGGCAAGTCGTAAAGATTGAACCGTGAACGCGTGGCATAATATATTAATGATGTTATTTATTAAGTTGTAAAATAAATAGTTAATGCTGGTCGATAAATTATTGACGGGGATTTAATAAAGTATGAAATGTTATACCAGATATTAAAAACCTTTTCGAATTGTTTCCTAGATTGTGAACTTATGCATACTCTTTCCAAACTTTGCTAACTTACCTCAGTCGCACAGTTAATATTTTAAGGTACCTATCTAGCGTGACTTTATTATAAAACCCAAGGTTTCTTTCTAGATTTCATTTTATTTTAATTGGGTACCCAAAATATCAAATCTTTTTAGAATTAAAAAAAAAAAAAACAAACATTTTAGCTGATTGCTAAATATGGCACCATCGCAAATACTCACTACCTCGAAACGCGAACGAGTAATTTTATGTCTGTCGAGTTTAGATCTCTCCGCGGATGGACGTGTACACGTCATCGTAATAATTAAACTATAACTACTTTGTTTTTCTGAATCTTTATGATGGAATCTAGTAAATCAGGCGATTATCATAACTATTTAACTTGTGTTTTAGTGTGATAAAAAATATTGAAGTACCTAACGATTTTTCAAAACGTATTTTTTCAAGTTTGGAATTCATCGAGACTTTTCAAAATGTATTCGAATGTATCCGGCAAAATTTTACGTTTTCTGATATTAATGTGTCAAATTAACTTTATTTTTGTGATGTATTCGGGGTTTACTTTAACAACTTTAAAATTTTTCAGCACCAAGGCGATTTTTGGTATACAGATCGACATATGCAAATTTCATAACCCCAGAGCTTACCATTATATATAGAAACAGTATTCTGCTAAAATGCAATGTTTTCTAAAAAAAATGAGTTAATTTTTTTTTTTATTTTTTTTTTATTATTTTTTTTTTTTTTATTGTAATATAAAATATGAGTTACATATTAGCATATAAATTATAGTATACATTTATATAATGTTATAATTAGCATACATGTTCATGTTCGAATGTTAATACCACTCTTCAATAGAAGCATTAGCTTGTGTCTGGAAGAGTAGTGTACATTTTTTAATGCTATATTATGTTATGAGTTCTTAAATTACTATGTGAATGTAAAAAACAATAAGTTGTAAGTTCGGTGATATGTAATTAAAAGTATTTTTCTACTAATAAACAATTTTACTATTAGAATAAAGTATCTTGAGTTATTGTAATTAGTTGTTAAAAACAAAACAAAATTTACCTTATTTGAAAAGCGGGGTATCACTTGGAAACTGAGTTATAAGTTGTTCTTGAGATTAGATTAGTCGGAAACTTCTTTTTTTTTTTTGAGATTATCTTTAAAAATTTTTTTAACAGAGTTTATTAATTGGATTTTATCATTAATTTTTCTAATTTCATCCGGTAATCGGTTGAAAATAAGTCTTCCTTGATAAGTATAATAATTTTGTGCGAAGGAAGTGTTTAATTTTGGGCATGAAAAAATATATTTATGTCTAGTACGATTTTCAGTTATAAATTGATACTTCTCTTTTTCTTTTATAATTTGAATCAATGTATTTCTATTGTACAGATCTTTGAAAGAAGGTACTTGGAATTCCTTAAATAATTTATCCGTTGGGTAGTCAGATCGTTTTTTTAATATGATTTTAATAATTAGCCTCTGCACAACTTCAATTGGGGAAAGATTAGTTTTGTATGCGGATCCCCAGCTAATGATAGCATATTGTAAAGTTGATTGAACCAAAGCGTAATATATTAGATATAAATTTTTTACAGATAAAAAATTTCTGATTCTTAAAAATATGTAAATCAATTTTCTAATTTTTTTTACAACTTGACAAATTTGTTCCTTCCATTTTAAATTTTTATCGATAATAACTCCTAAATATTTTATTGTGTTTGTTGTTTTCAATATTGTGCAGTTTTGGATACAATAATTTTTACTATGTGTTGTAGAATTATCATGGATGATGATATCAATGTTTTTAGGGGTATCATTTTTGTGTATTGCAAATGGAATTACAAATGTTTTATCACCATTTAGTGATAGTAAATTTACGTCGAAGAAATTCTTTAAAATATTTATGTCTTCGGTGGCTTTAAATGTTACTTTTTCCCAAGTTTTATCGCTAATTATTAGTACCGTATCATCGGCATATGAAGTTATTTGGCCATGTAGTGGTTGAAAAAAAATGTCATTAACATATATGGTAAAGAGGATTGGTCCGATTACTGTACCTTGCGGGATTCCAAAGTCTGATATTTCTTTATCGCTATTAATCTGATTTATTTTTACGACTTGCGGTCGATTTTTTAGGTAGTTCGAAATCCATTTAATCGCATTGTCTTTTATACCTATATTGTTCAGTTTTTTTAGGAGAATCTCATGGGATATACTATTAAAAGCTTTTCTGAGATCGATAAATATACCGGCACATTTTTCACCTTTATCCAATGATTCGTTGATGTATGAGGTTACATTAGCAATAGCATCTTGTGTGCTAAGTGATTTTATAAAACCAAACTGGTTTTTATGAAGAATTTTATTACTTTCTAGGAAACTGATCAATTGGTTTTTAACAATTTTTTCAAAAATCTTTCCAATGTTTGAAATTAGACAAATTGGGCGGTAGTTAGTTAATCCATGGATTACTCTCCCAAATTTGCGAACGCAAACATAAGGAATCCATTTTTTTATATATAGATTGCTGTACCAGTTTGAATCGCGCAATATATTTTTTTTAGCATATTTTTCGTATGGGTAAGAATAATTTGTATTTTCCCAAAAACAAACTAAAATATTAAAGTTACGCTAGATACTCAAAATTACTAACTGTTAGTCGGTTGGTCAGAACAATGTGGAAATGGTTAATTGGTTTATCTCAGAGAAATTGTACCAGGAAACAAACGCAGAACAAATTTCAATGCACGAACACCTGTTTTTTTTCGTTAATGTTGATATCCGCCGTTTTTATTCAAGAACACCAACAATATAAATATATTAGTTCAAAATTCTTTCTAGAGACCTTAAAATGTGTGTAGATTTTTTTTTTTTTTTTTTTATTTTTTTTTATTGAGTAAATTTTTTACAATAAGTTTATTTTAATACAATATTACATATTTTATATACTCTCCTAATAAAGCTAGTGCTTGTGTTTAGGAGAGGACAACTTGATAATAACTTTATTATTTTTTTTTTTTCAAAACCTTATAACAAACTTAAGAACTTAACTTATGAATAGATTTAGACTTAATAACATATAAGATTATAAGGGTAATTAAACAAAAAATATATAGGATGTACATAAAACCTTTGGAATAACAAACAGTCAAAAACATATATAATAAAAGTTAAAATTATATGGTGGGACTACCAAAATATGAATTAATTTTTTTTTTATATTTGTCGTAATTTTTTTCTGTTCGCATATCGGCGGGTAATTGATTAAATAATTTTATTCCTTTATATACATAGTGATTCTGTGCTGTTGTGGTTCGTATGGGTGGTATAGTTAGTCCACCAATAGAAGTATTCCTTATGCTAATATTTAGCAGTGGGGTAATATTTTTTTTAAATATATCTTTGTGTAGCTGAAGTAGTGCTATTTTTTCGTAAATTTTTGTAAGTGGGGGAACAGGGAATTCTTGGAATACGTTTATTGTTGGGTAGTAATACGGTTTTTTTAGGATAATTTTTATAAGAATTTTTTGAATTGTTTCGAGTGGGAGAAGGGATGATTTATATGCACCCCCCCAAGCTATGATTCCATATTGTAATACCGAGTGCGCAAGTGCAAAGTAAATTTCTTTTAATATTTTTAATGTGATAGTATTTCTAAGTCTGAAAAATATATATATTAGTTTTCTCATTCTGTCTATTGTGGAGTTTATTTGATTTTTCCATTTAATGTTATTGTCGATAATTATTCCAAGATATTTTATTTGTTCTTTACTGCTAAGATATAGATATTTTCGAAATGAACGTAGCAATATCGAATATTTTATATAAATCAGAGCGAAAAAGGTATTTTTTTGAAAACTTATCGGAATTTGATATCAGGAATAATGAGGTCCTTTGAATTCCGTGCGGAATTTTTCTTTGATGATCGACGTAAAATAAATATGCAATAAATAAAAGCATTAATTTGGACCTAAAAATATTGCCAAAGCCATAATAATTATAGCTTTCCGCTGATAAATATTTAACACAAAAACTAATAATTTATTTACCTCAACCAAATATAAATATATTTTTTATAACACTTAATAAGATTGTAGGTTCAACCGACGAATTTATTCAAATATATTTTCATCCAAGTAACCCTTGACTCCAAATCTTCGTCGAATCGACTACTGTTGAAACATTGTAATTACTTTTAAACGCCACATTGTAATCTTGATATCATTCTGCATTTAGTACTAAAGATTTGTGCACCTTTTTCGGGTCGGTACCCGAAAAACGGTTTATTTATTTATTGAGACAAACACAGTAAATAATGATAAAAGTTATAGGTATATTAAATAAAATTATTACATGCTTGTAGTATACCTAGTACCTATTAGGTATGTAAGTCCATAAATGTCGGTGATATGAGAACGGTTATTGCAGAATAGAGATGTGAACGGTTTTTAAGAACTGTTCTGAACACTCGAAACTAATCAATGAATGAATGAGTAATACCTAGTAATAAAAAGGAAGTAAGTGTGTGAGATTAAGAATTATACGCTCACGAATTGTAATCGACTGTTAATAAAAGTTTAATAAATAATGAAGTGTAATTTAAAAATGTTTTGTATGTTAGCAAGGAATCGTGAAAAATGTCATCTAATTATTTTTATTAGAGGGTATAAGTTGTTATTGCGCAAGTAATTGGTAGATTATTTGCTGCATTAGTGTTATTAGCTTCTATATGAAAAAACGAAACTTATCGACATAGGTTTGTAATAACGCCACATTCACAAATGCATTGTTCTATCAAGTGCAAAAGTTGCAAAAACTTAAATGAACAAATTCTAACAACATATTTAATACGGTTAGTTAATGTATTATTTAAAAAAAAACATTGTCAAACAATATCACGCATCACGTGATGAGAAGATACTGATTTTTTCGACAATTTTATTTACACCTGTTAAGTAAATAAGAAGTCTCAACAAAGTTGTTTATTTTTATGTAACTAACAACACTTTTTTATACAATAACGTCTGTTAACCCTTTTTTATACAATAACGTCTGTTGTATTATTTTAACGTGTAGTCGAATCGGCGAACATTTGTAATGCAGGGTTAACCTCTCGTATCATTATTATCTTTGAGAAAGGTCTTTGATTCTAATCGAGAGTTGTTTGAAACGTGGAGGCTGGGAGCGTCGCTATAATTTTAACTAAACATCTCTCGGATATGATTCTTGCTCTGGAAGATAAATGAATAGAACGCCTTAGGGTACGTTTTCGATGTTTCTTCGTATGAGTCTCTTAAATTGAACAAATAAAGTTTTCGCCACGTACGAGTTACGGTATCTCGCATGCTCGTGTTATGATAGATGTACGAGATATGAGCATATAACAGAATAAATTATTTATTAATCTTTAAAATAACAGTATACGATTCACATCGACTTAGTTCAGAAGTATTTGTTCTTAAACATTAATAATATATAATCTAATCATAAAAGAAAATCATTATGAAAATTGCATACCTTATACGTTATGAATTTTAAGAAAGGAACACAACTTCAATTAATCAATTTGGGAGCCGGGTATAAGAACCGCAGCGCCGAGAACCATTTATTGGATAACCAACACCCATAGCATAGGTCACCTAAAGTGGTTCGCTTCGTTTGGTGATTTAGCAGAGGATCCCGGGTTCAAGAGGCGAGGATTGTCAAGGTCTTGGCAGCGGACCTAGCGTGGTGTGCCGGATCGGAAGAGACTGTTGAGGGAGACCTTTTGACCTCTCTGGTTGGACTCTCTCGTTCCATAGCCTTGCACAGTGGCAGGGAAGGATTCATACGTCCGTCACTCCTGGATACAATTACCCCCAGACCTCTTATTTACCCTACCTAGTGTCCGACCTAGTTTCGGCCAAAAAACGAGTTTCGGCTTAGTTTCGGTTTCGGCCGCCATCCAGCCGAAACTACGGCCGAAACCGAAACTGAATTCGGGAGTGCGATTCAATATTACCAAAGTTTAAAAGGATGAAAGCTCTTCATTTAGTTTGAAAGAAAACGCTTCGTATTTTCATCCATTAAGTATTATTTGCATTGAAAATCTTTTTTTATTGTAGGTAGGCAGGTACTTTTTAATTTTATTATGTTGTAGTTCATTAAAAAGAGTGCAATACAATATGACCAAAGTTTAGAATAAATTATTTGGGTTTGTGGTTAAATACAAAGTGTTTGTTTTAATTTTATAAGAAATTATTTTGTTTTTAAGATAAAAGAGAATTTTTAGTTTAGTGTACCTAAAAAAATTAGGTTTAAAAAAAAGTTATTTTGTTTTCTATCTTTTATTTTATGTTATTTGTTAATTATGTTAAAGTAGGAAATACCTACTATTTAAAAAAAATTATTTACGAAACGATATACGATTACGATTTCAAAAAGCATAAATAATTTATTTGAAATAAGCAGTGATAAATATTTTATATTTACTTTTAATTCAAATATCAGAGACTGAATGATTAATATTCTCGTTTCATCTGAAAATAAAGGCTGACTGATGAAGATTGACTTTTTTTTTCCACGAAAACATGACCTTATATGGAAGTTTCGGTTTCGGTGTCGGTTTCGGCGGAACCTGAGACTGAAGTCGAAGCTCAGTTTCTGTTTCGGTTTTGGCCGTAAAAACTAGTTTCGGTCGGACACTAACCCTACCCTCCCTACCCACCCCTCATAGGTAATCTTTTCCTTCACAGAACTTCCTGTCTCTAAAAAGTCCCTCGACTCAGCATCCCCAAAGATGACATAGGCGCAGAGGAATTTTTTTTCTGTGTGGAGATATTAAAAAAATTGAGAAACGGTAGTAAAAAGTAAATTTTTGAACCCACTTGTAAAGTGGGTCAAAAATTTTTTCCTTCAATTTTTTTTTTTAATCAAATATTTATTAGATACGTAGGAGATAAACTTGCCAATAAAACATTATTATAAGATGCCAAAATACTGCATCCAAACAATTTTCCATCATTTTCCCAACTTTTGAAGGTAGATACACAGGTAAGCAAGTTGGCAGTCAGGATTCGAGCATTACTCGGCTGTAATATTCCCGTTTCGCAACTCCCCTCCGAAGTAATCCACCTTATTCAGGAGATAAAACATTAATTCCTGGCGGGAGATCTCTCATATCTTCCCCAGAACTTGAAGCTGGGAGCACGCAACTTTTTAATGAGTTGTGTGTGTGCCTTTGCTTGCTTCTGACTACAAATATTCTAATTATTGCTTCTGTCTCTGCTGTACCGAGGCTCGTTTGGAAACTCTGACTGAGATACAAGTATAAATTATCGATAAAAAACACACTTTTCTGACAAAAGTTATCAAAACAATATTATCAAACGTGCCAATTTCGAGTGTATGTGCGACCCCTTGAAATCTGATTCAATGAACTCAAATTTGTTTTTGTAGTGAAAACTTCTTTAGCACCGTCGTGATTTGAAACTCAATGAAATGAAAATAGCGACACCAAAAAGAGAAACACACATACATCTTTAGGATTTAGCTTGCCAGAGAATGTGATAGACTAATCGGTGACCTCTCAGTGCGGTGCTTCGTTTAATAATTTTTAAACTTGGTAACAACATTATAATGAAAAATAAAATGAGTGCATTTCATATGCGGTAGAAGTGAAACCTACACCACACAATCTCAGGCAATAGGAGTCTTGAAAAGTGAACTCATAATTAAAGCGGCCAATGCGGTAAGGTTTCATTATATCTCATTCTCTCGCAGGCTAAATCCTATGGATGTATGTATTTGTCTCTTTTTAGTGTCGTTTTCGTTTCATTGAGTTTCAAATCACAACGGTGCTTAAGAAGTTTCACTTCAATAAACCCTGCAATAATTACTCCTGATACTTTGCATTCGTCTCATTCTCTCGGAGTTTTTAGTTTTCTGAAAGTTTTTGCTTCTACCGCGGGTGAACTGCACACATGATATATTTTTTTATGCATTAGCTCCACAAAGGATGCCCTGAGGAAAACAATTTCCCTAAGGATCTATGTCATCTTTGGGGATGCTATGTGGAGGGTCTTTTTAGTGAAAGATTAAAGATGAGATACACGATGTACACACGTATGTCTTTTTCCTCCAAAGCACTATATTTTTTTTCCTTTGGAGGAAACAGACATACGTACATTGTGTGTCTCATATTTTGTTTCACCATTATTTAATGTGAAAGAGAGAGCTGCTGCATTAATGTGATAAGGAACGTATGTTTATTCGTTTTTTGTACCATCGATGTTCCATAAACGTTGAAGTTCTAAAAGCGCATATAATTTAGCCACCCACTTTTCAAAAATTCGAAAAAATGATCACATAATAAAAATTTAAGTTCAAAGAATAATCACGTATTGATCAATGCCTAATGTATCAATATTCTCAAACATGTTTCAAGAGTTTACGGCAAAGTGATGTGAATTATCGTGAGTAGAAAAATATTGATTAAATTAAGTAATACCCGAAACGGACAGGCTCGTATCTCTTAATTATCTAAAATGTATACTCCTAAGGTTCTAAGAAGGTTAATAGCTGAATAAGCTGGGAATACAAAAACCCAGAAATGTAGGTATTTACCTATACAAATTTTCCGATGATCCAATTAGTGGATTGGTGATGAGATGACGTCTAAAAAGAAAGCAAATATATTCTACTTCACTTCATTATCAAACAACAAAAGATATTTGATAACGTTATAAACAAAGGCACCTCCTTAATACTCGTAGATACTTCCTCTTAGTGTTATCCTATTCATCTACTACTAGCAGTTAAAAATCCGCTCCTCAGGTTTTTGCTGCTAGGCCCTGCGGGCGGCCTTTGGTTCGGCTTCGCCCAGTTTGAGTGTTGCTGACCATTTTATAAATCCGATTGGAACTAGTTCCAAAAATAGCCTGTGATGCAGTGACCGCTAGTCACCGGGACAAATTAAACGCGACAGACAATGACGTCATGTGTACTACATAGCCGCGTAATACTATTATTCACAATTCTAAGTATTACCGTCAATCTTTCCATATCCAGAGAGATATCTACTCAAATTTTACAAATTCTTAGTACTAATGCCTTGGAGGGGCTCTTCCTTGTGCGACCTGCAACGTAAGTGGCGCTATCATTTGACGAATTCTTGAATTCGAAACCAAATTACAAAAGTAGCTTTTTTAGCGTATTAATAATATAGATGGCAGCACTTCCATTTGTATCTATTTGTGAATCGAGTGTGTACGACAGACGTAAGGCTATTCATACTGTTTGATGATGGTGATGATTGATATTTCTATAAAGAAGATTGTCTATGGTGACCGGCGGGTGGGAGGACATTGGTCGGGGGTCATTTTATTCCGAGATTGATGAAATTTTGCTTCCTTTGACAATCAAAACAATGGGAAGGTCACTGTTTAAGTTTGATTTAAAAAAACTCCGTGTTAACCTCGGATAATCTTGTGCGTGTTCAAGACAGTTAATTAATATTAACTCGTAAATTAAGGTTTATATATATATATACTGGTGAGCTCTGGCATTAAGCAATTTGTATAAAAAAATTGCAATAGGTGAGACGGGGGACGCGGTAGAGGAGTGTGAGGAGAGAGAACGCGTGAGGGGAAGGGACGCGGGAGAGGAAACAGAGGCGGAATGGGAGGCGCAAGGAGAGGTGGAAGGGGAGGAGGAAGAGGAACGGGACGAATTGGAAAGGACACGCAGGGAGAAACAAATTATGTATTAAATGCCATTACAACGCTTGCCGGGAATTCGCTAGTATGATGTACATATATAAATTAAAAAATCTGAATTCACTTAAGAAAATTCTTTCTTAAATTTGTTCGGAAACACAGTTATTATCTAATAATTACATTCGATGCATGTATTGGTTCATCACGCGGATATATGTAATTCCTTGATAGCTTAGTGGTTAAGAGCGGTCACCTGGTTATCGAAATAGAACTAGTTCAAATCCCGATAGCGACATTTTTATAATGTATGTATTTTGATGTTCGATTGGGGCTTGGACAGCACAAAAAAAGATATAAAAACCTAACTAATATTACAAATAAACATTATCTTAATAATAGAAGAACGTACATAATGCATCATTTGATTTAATTTTAATTCTATAATACACAAGTCTAGATTGAAAAACTAGACCATGAACAGTCATTTAAATACAAAACATCAAAGAGAATAATGAAATGTTAACATCACTAAAATATTTCCAAGAGATTAATGAATACGTGAGATATTATGTGTGTGTGCTTTAGTTTTGATTGCTTTAATGATAGCTACCTATACCTATATCTCAATTTGAAATTCAAATCTTCGCGATTTTGATATCTATGTAAACTAGTTAACTTAAATGTCAAACCTGAATATACAGTATGTATTTATTTAATACGATAGCGGCGTTGTCTCGACACAACAAAGCACCCTTTAATAATAGTTAATATGATTAAGAAAATGTCATTATACTATTGAAGTGTTTCGAAAATTAATTGAATTAATCCTTGCGAAATTTAATTAAGCTCTATATAAACAAATCTTAGGAATTTCGCAGAACTCTACCCTAAAAGTTTTAAGCTTTTCCGTAGGGATACACAGAGATACAATAAATATTTAAAATATTAATGATAATAAATGCGGGTTCAAAGTAGGAGCTATCATTGAAATAAGGTGTTTCTTTTTGACACTTGCATAATGTATGTTTAAATTTTATTTAAATGGAAGTAGACTCAAATAATTAATGGCATTGATCCCTTCAACGTCCAACTAATTTGTACACAGTAGACATAAATTAAAACGGTTGGTTAATTAATTATTAATTGTTTTTGTGTTTAATTCGTAGAACTCCATTTTAATTTAATTTAATTCTTAAATACTTGCAGAACTCGATAATAACATATCAAAATTAAATTTAATTACATTTCTAAAAATTAAAACGGTTGGTTTTTATTATCTGTTTTTGTGCCCATTGTTTGAAGCTCTTTGTAGAGTAGATATTATCTAATTTCGAATGATTGCATTTTAACAGAACAACGATATATCTTCCTTCTGAGGACAGCGAAATCTTTAATGTCAGTCTTTTCCTGAGCGAGAATTCAATGTTTCCTCCTTCGGTTGTGTGACATTTGTTTTCTTAAAACTACCCTATCTATTTTTATTTATATTTTGAAACGTGCCTCAAATGAATTATTTTTTTAAATAAAATTATTGTTAACAACACAAATTAATTACATGATCTTTAATTGCACACACGGAGAATGGATTCCGCTTCTTCCGGATTGCCAGTCTAATAAATTTATAACTTAATTTTGAAAAAGCAGTTTAATTATTTTTCTCCTGTCTTATGTTTAATCTCAAAGAATAATAACAGCGCAGAAAAATTCTACAATTTTGTATTATCCTTGTAAAATAATTATAAAAACAAGATCGATATGTTTCCCGGAAGGGTTGTTATTGAATTTCCCGAAGATGTTTATTTATGCTCAAAGCTCTCAGCACGGATCAAAAACAGCCTTCGTTTCCGATTCTATTAAAATCCCACGGGGGTTGCTTGCTTTATCTATTAAAACTGCAATCAGGGTCTCATTATCATCTGCTAATTAGCCTCCTTTGCTCCAAGAAATAAGGGTGGATGTTTCACCCGTTCGCCGGAAGGAAATAGGTTTACTGTACATCAGTGGCGCACCCAAGGGGTCCACTCCCCCCCTCAAAAAAGAAATATGTGTAAGTATAGAAGTTTTTTTATAAAAAGAAGTGGAGTAGGTTTGATGCGTGTGTAATAGGACATTTATATAATTTAACTAGCTACATTATCAGGCATTGTCCGGGTTTTAAACAGACTTTTCACTTATTTTGAAAGTCTTCTTCTTCTTCGATGGCACTACAGCCAATATCGAGCTTTGGCCTCCTGCAATAGTCGCCTCCATCTCCTCCTGTCCTCGGTAGCTGACTTCCAGTTTGGTACTCGGAGAAGCCGTGCTGCATCCCCTCTTACCTCGTCTTACCACCTCAGTCTAGGTCTTCCCACTTTTCTCTTTCCACCTGGGTGTCCAGTAAAAATTATTTTTGGGACGCGTGTATCCGGCATTATCTGTACATGCCCAGCCCATTTCAGCCTGTGGAGTCTCATATGTGCTGAGATGTTAGGGGCTTATATAATATCGTACAATTCTGCATTGTGCCGAATGCGCCACTGTTCGCCCTCTTTCACGGATCCACATATTCTTCTCAGAACTTTTCTTTCAAAAGTATCCAGAATTTCAGCCATCTTTATCGTCAGTGTCAGCGCCTCACACCCATATGCCAATACAGTTCTAACAATGGTATTATATATGGTTATTTTGGTTTTTCTGTGGACACTACGTGACTTAAGCGCTGGCAGCAAAGAGAAGTATGTTTTTTTGGCTGCTGTGATTCTCCTTCTGATTTCTGCTGGATCTTCATTGTTCTCGGTCAGACTGGATCCCAGGTAGGTGAATTTTGAAATTCCAGCTTACAAATTTTCATCATGAGGAATCAAAAAAAATAAATTAAGGGATGTTATGAATTCGTTATCGTCTCCAATTTCTTCAACCACCAAAACCACTCTCTAAACACACCTAGCGCTAATAAAAACAAAAATTTTTTAACAAATTTTCAGTGAAATAGATCGAGTAGTTTTTGAGTCTATATGGCACACCGGGGCACACACATACGAATAATTTATTGTATTAATATACATAGAAGAAGACAGATAGATTATTGCATTGAGTTTTATTCACTCTAATGACCACTTTAAACGTTTAAAAAAATTGCTACCTACATTTTTTATTAGTTGAAACTTATAAAACCAAATGGAAAATCTTGTTAAAATTGTCTCGGCCAAATATTTTTTTTTATTTATTGCTGACCAAACTTGCAATATTTCTTGAACTCAACAATTTTCTTAGTTTGACAGATATATTTTTACATTTTGTTCCCGTAACAAGCACCACATAAAATCGTTTCCAATATCACACAATATTTGCCACCTATATTTTTTTTCATAACATTTTTCTAACTAAAACAAACTTTGGTATTTTATGCCAATCATTCTACTTTTTTTAAAGGCTTTAAATATGTACATTTTTGTATCAAATTGTTTGCATTTTGTAAACTACAACTGCAATTTTCATCTTTTATCCAGGAAAAAAAACATAATTTCCATGTCAAAAATTTATAAACCTAATGATTACCAAATCAAATTAAAATCACCATGGAGATAATTTTTTTTACATGACATCAAAAAATGGCCTACTAAACACGAAGAAGAGGAAATCATAGAAATGATGTAGGTATTCATTTATTTAACGACCGTAAGGATTTTACAAACATAATAAAGTCGAAAATTTAGAGTACAACAATTTCACTGAACAAAACAGCTTTATTGCTCTTTTCCAGTGGTCTTCAACCTTTTCAAACCGGCGTACCACTTGTCTCACACTACAAATTTGTTGTTCTCCGTACCTTCTATCTATCTTTTTTACACATGTAATGTAAGACGTGTTTCATTTGCAATTTTTAATACTCTAATATTTACATGAATTTAACAATAAAGTCATACAAATACAATTAAGTAATTCGATTTTATACACAGTGTAACACGACTTCAGGCATTTTAACCAGTGATTCTACATGCGTGCCACGTTATTGCGTACCCCTAATTTGGCTTCGCGTACGTGCGTAGCAGTGATTTTCAACCAGGGGTACGTGTACCATAGGTTGAAAACCACTGCCCCCATTCGATTACAAAATTATAATTATTAAAAAAAAAAAAAAAATAATAATTTATTTTTGATTATATTGAAATCAAGATACGTGGATATAGAGATATCATGATGTAACATAAAACCTTTAGTCCACTTCGGAATAGCTTCAAACCCTTGTGAGGAGAACTGTGAATAAACTACTTTACTTTCTATTTTGAAATATCCTTTAATAAAAGAATTAGAAACCGTACGTGTCCTTACAATGTCTTCAATGTCCGAAACAAAACGTTATTTTTGAAAGTGTTGACAAATATGAAACAAGATTCTAAGACTTAACATTTAAACAAAAAAACTTGGGTACGTCACTGCTTGTACATAGTACAGCGGGATAATTACACTGAATGAAATACTACCAGAACGGAAACTATAACACGCTGAATATTGTATATTATCAGAATTGAGATTTCTATTTGTATTCCGAGTTATCTGAAACTGTTCTGGGTTAGAAAAGAATAGCTTTAACATTTGACTTGATATAACGGATTATGCAATATATACAAACGTAATTACATAGTACCTACAAATTCCCGGGTAACATTAATACATGGAATTATTAAGAAACTGGAAGACAAATAACTAATTATTATTTTTTTCCAATGAAAATTGTATTAAGCAGGGCGAAAATCGTTTTTTTTTATGTATGGGAAGATCTATTTTGCTAACACTTTACTCCAGAATGATTCAATGACTGTTGATCTTCCTACAGTTGGCCCCTGGCATATTTATATATATAATACGCAGTCGGTTTAAGGAAAATAGGTTTACCTCATAGACATATGTATTTATATGGTTTACATACTTACACAAAATATGACTAACGGTCCTCGAAAAACGAAAGTACAATATGTACATATTTTCATTAAAAAACATTAAAAAACTTATGGTCTCTCTTAAAGTCATGGTGCTTGAAAGAGAGAGTACGAAAACGTTATGCAATATAGTTGTGAACGATGAATACTTGGAGCAGGTGGATGAGTTTGTTTATTTGGGAAGTATGTTTACGAGAGATGGGAAGGCTGAAAGAGATATTGAAAGAAGGGTGAATGCGGGTAACTCTATTAATGGAGGACTGAACGCCGTTGGCACCAACAAAAAACTGTCCAAAGACGCGAAACTAGCCGTCCATAATGGAGTACTGGTACCTACCCTGATGTATGGCAGTGAGGCATGGAACTGGCAGAGGAAGGATGAAAGTAGACTGAATGCTGTAGAAATGAGATCCCTGAGGCGTATGTGTGTTAAAACCATGTATGTTCGTGTGAGAAACGCGGAGATCCGCAAAGAATGCAAGGCTGATGTAAGCGTAATGAGTAAGATCAAGAAAGGAACGCTCCGATGGTTCGGGTATGTAGAGAGAATGAACGAGGAAAGGAGTGTAAGTAGAATATATGACGCAAATGTGAATGGTAGAAGAAGTCGGGGACGCCCGAGAAAGACATGGCACGACCAAGTGAATCAAATACTTGAGTCGGGCCATGTCAAGAATCAGAATAATAGAAGAACATGTATGAGACGATGTATGAATGTTAACGAGGCAAGGAGTGTGTGCCAAGATCGAGTTGTTTGGCGGTCGGTCCTCTCTGCCTACCCCTGCGGGGAAACGGCGTGATGGTTAGTTAGTTAGTTAGTTTAGTCTCTCTTTTATATACCAGTAGTGTAAAGAAAGTACAAAAATCTTCTATATGTAGGGGTTTAGGCTTGTTGTTAAATGGAACATGATTATTTACAAAGAGATGTTCTGAGAATTTTAAAGAAGTGCTCCTATTATTAAAATATCGTATATGTTCTTTGTATCTAGTTTAGAAAGCCCTCCGCATCAGTCCAATATAAGTAGCGTTACAGTCGGCATGGTCACATTTTAATTCATATAATATGTGTCACTATTATTAAGAATAGGATTTCTAATTTTTGGGTTTTTAAGTCTTGTTCCTACATTAATTTAAAAACTGCCTAGAATCATATAAAAAAGTCATCTCAGAGTGGTAAAAAAACAGTTTAAAAATGGCCTTGAAAGCCGAAACAACTATCACAATAATTAAAAAAAACTAAAATACCTCTAGAAATTTAATAACATTACGATTTAAAGAGTTTAAAAATATTAAATGGAGTTTTACGAAAAGTTTAGAGTTTAACGTTTGGAGTTTAACAATAACTGCTGAAGTCATTTCAAACAAAACTTCTTTGGGAGTGATGGCCTTTCACCAGTACGATACACAGTATTTAGAACTCAAATATTAATGGTTAGTTCGGCTAATAAAAAAACAGTTTTTGCGGTGGATTTTTTTCGACCGTTAGTTTCTCTTTTAGCCGCCTGCACCAAAAAAAAATTGTAAACCAGAAAGCATTTTCGATTTGGTTGTTTGAGCTTTGCAAAGTTTTATGGACGTAAACAAATACATAGACGTAAAATTATTTGCATTACAAAACATGCAACGTTGTTCGTTCCAGTAGTTAAATGAATTCGAATATTTTACTTGGCTTTCGTACGGTTTCTCATTTCAACTTTTTAATGACGGAAGAATAAACTGGCGTAGATAAACATGTGTTTTATATTCATTACATTTTATATAAATAGATTTGATCTCATTCATTACAATGATAACACGTGTTGTCTGTGATAATATGAAACAAGATCTAATTATGGAACATGTAAAATATATTTCTAATGCGGAACAATATGCCAGAGCCGATAATAATTATTACTAATTTCTATGTTGGTTTTTGTGGTGGATCTTTTTTAGTTTTAGTGGTTGTTGTGGAACTCGCAAAAGTATAGTACATATTAATAATTATGCGAAAGAACTATAATTATTTAAGCACCCTGTTTTTCAAGATGGTGGATAAAAACGCAGTGTGTTCGTAAATGTAAGTAAATGCAGTAATTTCAACGGACGAACTGTGTTTTTTGACTAACTAAAAAAAAATATTAAAAAAATTTCTGCAAATTCTTCACAATTTATTAAAATCGATATTTGTTTGTTAGTTTGTTCGTATTTTATGCGCTGCCATACCGTTCATCCGATTGCTGTGAAACTTTGGTAATATGTTGTGCGCCTGCCCGCGAAGGTAATAGGCTATATACATATAATGTAAGCTCTGGCTTTATGAAATTTTTATAAACGAAAATGTGTGTATTTCATATATTTTAGCCGCAGGGAGAAAAGTCAGGAAGGGGAGGGGAACGGGGGGGGTGGGGAAGGTGTAAACGGGGGCGTATGGGAAAAGACATGCAGGGAAAATGTATTTATTTCTTTGAATGACATCGTATTGCAATGCATGCCGGGTACCATTTAATAACAATATAAATATATTTATGTAAAAACGCAATGTTTCAAAACTTTACCTCACTTTTCAACACTTAGGCTTTGTGAAAATCATCTGAAAATTGTTCAAAAATAAATCATCGATGAAGACATTTAAAAATGATCATGGTCGTAATCGTAGATTGAATCCAGACCTCCCGCGTGGAGTCCCTTGTACCACGCGACCGATGTCCAGATTACTTCATTAATTACCTACTCCAAGACTTAATCTTTCGTTTATTATTATTTACGACCGCTCAATAAAAGTAATAATTATTTATTACGAATTGACAGTCGGCCGGGAATCGAATGGGACAATTCGGTAAGGCGCGTGGGCAGGCCCCAAGAATGAATAAACAATTTATTTTATTATTGGGCTTAATGAATACTCCCACGACATTCCGTATCACTCCATTCTGGCTCGTACCCCTTGAATTGTCAAGTCATCTTTTATCGATATAATGTAAAGTGAATATTTATTTATTACCTGGTTACGAAGCCATGCAACCAAAATTGATCGGTTAAAAAATATATAAATGGCAAGCCTCGTTTTAAATAACCTTATGCATATCTGCTAAAATGACTCAATGATAGTAATTTTGCCAAGCGTTTTGGTTGGAAAAGTCTTTTTGTCTGAAAAAAAAATAAAGTTTCTGGCCTATAAAAAATATTTCAAGTGTAAAATCTACCACTTATGAATACATAATGGATAAAGTTTTATTATATAATGTGGTAAATTAAGTTCTTTAGACCAGGATCGGAATACATTTTTTTTATTTTTTTATTTTATTTTTTATTTTTATTTGTTTATCTTAAAATTGCTACATATTATAATATTACTTGTCTTCCATTAAAAGCATTAGCTTGTGGATGGAAGAAGAGTTTACATTTCATATATGTTCAAATACAGTCACGTGTACAGTTAATACATTTCTTATATGTACAATTACTATATTACTATATTAATTAAATACAATTACTATAAATAGTCATGTATTTCAATATATAGGTGCAGTTAATACAGTCACATGGCAATTAGACTCGTAAACTAAAAGATACAAACATAGATGTATTCAGTAAAAAGAAAATAAGTGTGATTTTTAGTGTGACATTCTCTAAAATACTTTTTGATGGAGTTCAACAATTGAACTTTGTTCCTAATGCTTCTGATTTCTATTGGTAGGTTATAGAAAAAGAATTTTCCTTGGTGAGTATAATGGTGTTGGGCGAAAGAAGTGTTTAATTTGGGGCACACAAATACATGTTTAAGTCTAGTACGATTTTCGGTTATGAATGAGTATTTGTCTTTTTCTTTTATAATTTGTACGATTGAATTTTTTATAAATAAGTTTTTAAATGTTGGGACTTTGAATTCTTCGAATATGCGATCAGTTGGGTAGTCTGGAGGTTTTTTAAGTATAATTTTTATTATTAGTTTTTGAACAATTTCTATGGGGGGTCAGACTGGTTTTGTATGCTGCTCCCCAACTGATAATGGCATACTGAAGAATAGACTGTACTAATGCGTAGTATATTGAGTATAGATTTTTCGTTGATAAGAAGTTTCTAATCCGTAAGAATATATGAATTAACTTCCTAACTCTTTTTATTGTATGGCCGATGTGATCTTTCTATTTGTGCCAGAATTTCACAAAAGAAAACAAAACAATGCAAGTTCTTTTTTTTTCAGGCATGAATCAAAATGGATGGCGTTCAACAAATTTGTAATTGAGAATTAAACCTGTCTGTCTCCTTACGTCCCTAAACTCTGTGTCGCTTGGTTCCGTGAATCCATTTAATTTTTGATTATTATTATAATACACAATGCGTAAAAAGGATGTTAAAAGTTTTTTACAAGACTTTACGAAATAAACCTGCAAAAAAACAACTCTAAAATATTTTTCTTTAATCGTTCCAAAAAAGTCTTTTCAAGTATTTTTAAATCCTTCTCAAAAAGAGGCGGGACCATTTCGATTTCGAATTTTTCAAGGACTAGTGATAAATTGGTTTAATTTTTATACATCACTTTTTGAACTCGACAAATGTATGTAGAATGATAGTTTGAAACGCGTTTTCATGCGATTACAAGATAATTGTGGAGTCGATGCAGCCCTGCTTCAAATATGAAAAGATGCCAAGATAAAATGATGTTTAGAGTGGTTGCTGCTCTCAGAATCGCCCCGCGGAAAAATCACGTTTCAGATTAGAATTCGTTTTGTTTAAAGTAGCTTTAGACGTGTTTAGTGACTATGATCTAAATAATCAGGTAGTTTCCAACCGTACAACTTTTCCCTTTAATTTTCTCCTCCCCACCCTCTTCAGCCTCAAACATTTAAATAATAATAATAAAATAATGTGAATACCGTAAGAGTGTCAACTGCTTCTGTCGACTCCAGGTACTAATATCTACAGCCTGTATGTCGGACGAATATCTACAGCTCATGTTTTGGACAAATATCTATGAACTTCAGAGTGAGGACTAATATCTTCAGGACTAAGTCGGACTAATATATATGACGGTCCCAGTGGTGACTAATATCTATGGAGCGCAGGTGGGACTAATATCTACAGAGGGTTAATCCAATAATCAGCTAAATTGTGTCCAATAGTCCGATATTAGGGATTTTTACAAACATACATACATAAATTAAGTTTTTCAAACTGCATACGCAATATTAAGTTATTCTGATATGCTACACATAATTGAAAATTCAACCTCTGCCAGTGCTGTAGATATTCGTCCTCAATTTGGTTCTCATATATATTAGTCAGCAGTTAGAGCTGTAGATATTTGTCCTCACTTTGGTTCTCATAGATATTAGTCTGATTTGTTCAGTTTTTGGAATTCCTGTAGATATTAGTAGACGCCTCCATTCTGTCTGGAGCCAGTGAGACTATGGAATCCCCAATTGGGATATGCTGTGAGGCCGAAGGTATTGGGGAGGGTAAGGCGATGGGGAGGAGGAAGGTGGTGCAAGAACCTGGTTATTCAGAGCTGGTTACCAAACACTGCTAAACCCATTTGAAGTAACGCTTCAATCATGGATGGTGGGGATACTGAAAGTATCAACAAATATTCTATGCATTATTTTTAACTAATCAACAATGAACTAATGCAAATTAATCAAATAAAATTTACTTGCGCACGCCGAGATCTCATCCCGTCGGATTACTAGTCGAGAGTATTACCTTATTACCACTAGCTCCGAGCAGTTGGGACTCTTCTGCGGTACCTATTCACGTGAAAAGTTACTAGAATGAATGAAAGATACTTCCAACCTTTCCTTTGAGCATTTCTTCAATAATTTAGTATGCCAAAAACCCATTGCCTTCGGGTGATACTAGTCTTATGCAGTACATTACATATAGCTCATAAAGTGCATGCTTAGAGCCATTGTTCCCAATCCTAATGATCAACTGTTGAGCCGAAATTTTGGCTCAACACTCCTCAAATGCACAAACACGCTCTTCCCAATGCATCTCTCCGATCAACCGATGCGCGAAGTTACTAAACCACTTAGCTGATCGGAGACTCAGATTGATCGATCTAAACGTTGGAAACAACGGCCGTAGAGGGGGATTACGGGACAGAAGGTATTCTGCGATGAAACAAGTCTGATCATTAGTTGTTATCTAGTTATAATAATATACAAGGATGTTGGTTCTGTCATATGACAACAATAAATTCGTTTTGTTTCCGTTCATTTAAAATTTAACACAATCCAGTAATGTTAGCGTAGAAAGGAAAGGCCAATTTGCTGTTTGTGTTACGAATGCATTACCTAAATACGGTGAAGTTCAGGGTACACGTTTGCCATTATGGTTTGTGGGCGGGATGCGATATCTCACTGTTCATTATCTCATATGATTCATGACCTTGGCAAAGGCATCTAGAACTATTAGAAAATTCATTGATTATAAATTAATATATACCTACGATTTCAATATAGTAAGGCAAAAGTAATGTTTTAATTGTGATAATTTTTTGAGTTATCATGCCGTGTCGCTTTTGCTCCTTCTTTTGCCAACGTTTTGGACAATGTTACAGTGTCCATCATCAGGGCTAATTTGTAAAATGTGAAGTGCTGTATGAAGAATCTTTTTAAGGAAAGTGAGAAGAGGCAGTTCTGGGCAGGGAAAATGTATGACAGGTGGGTGAAGGTATCTGGGGTTCAGTTTATCCAGAAGTGACGGACGTATAAATTCATCCCTCCCTCTGCAAGGCGATGGGTTGAGAAAGTCCAGCTGGAGAGGTCAAATGATCTCCCTGAACCAGTCTCTTCCGATTCGGCCCGCCACGCAAAAAGTGGACAGACGCGTCTGACGCCAAGACTTAGACAAACCCCATGAACCCGATCACTCCTGCTAAGTCACCAAACGTAGCGAACCACTTGGAAAGACCTACGGTATTGGTTATCAAATAAATGGTTGTGTATCATATAAAAAAGTTTATATTATTGCTGGCGTTAATAGTTTTAGGGATGCTATTTCATATTATTTTCGGCGTTTAGTTTTGGTGAAGCCGTCAAATACCGGTTACAAAGAACTATTAAGCTTAGCCCCGCCGATCCTATTAATATTAATTATAAAATAGACGACATCAATATTTAATCTTTCATAAGGCAAAACATCTGTCACGCGTTTGAGAATCAATGAACTATCACAATTCTCAGACACTAATTACGAAAATAATTAGGAAAATTGCACAATTTTTCTTAATTAAAACCGTATTTAAACGTTATAAAAATAACAAATTAAAATATTATAATGGAGTCTCATAAAACAAACAATTAATGAATGACTTAATTTAAACTAAGCTATTTACCCAAGAAGAGAGTAATTAATGTCCGAGAGTACGAATGAAATTTTTGCAGCGAATGAACTTTACTGGAGGTCAAAGTTGAAATTACTACACGTGTATTTATGGATGAGGGGAAGCAAATATTTGCCGAGTTATAATTGTATAGCTTTGTCAAAAATTTACGTCGTGGGAAGATGCCTTTGTGAAAAGACGAGCAGAGAAAATTTTGTCATTTTATAAAGGCATGGTATTTACTATTTCATGTATTTTCAAAAGGTTAACAACTTTACTATAAAGCTGGCATATCTATTTTATCATGTGACCAGCTGGAGTACTCGCCTTCGCTCAGGAAGTTGATATGAGAATGAAGGTTCGAACCCACAACGGATCTTGCTTCTTATACCCCTACTAATGTGTAGCCCCACCCATGCAAACAAGAACATCCCACAACATTCTAAAGTGTTTTTGAATGATCCACAATGATGTTCCCGAATCCCCATTACCATTCCTATCCCATCCTATCCCATCCCTATCCCATCCTATTCATACAATATTCATATATAATTCCGACTTAATATTTATGTTCAAAATTGTAAATGGTAGAATAGACAGTCCTGATTTAACTAAGCTCATTGAATTCCATATTCCCACGAGAACCACTCGTTCTAAAATCCTTTTTAAATAAAACAATAAACGGAATGAGTATACGAAACACTCGCTTGTACCTAGGTTACATGATGTTAGTAATAGATATGCAGATGTGGCAGATCTATTTAACTACACGGAAGGTAGGTAATATAAATTTTATTTGTATTATAGATTTTTACATGAAAATGTATCTCTGGTGTCACTCCCCAATGTAACGCCATAATTAACTGCTATACATACACTTTTTTATTACTCGTATTACTAATATTATTCCTATGATATTGCGACATGTAATTACTGTTTATGGTATATTTATGCCATTTATATTAAATAAATATTCCACAACATTCCGGAATGTTCCGGGAGGTTCTGGAATGTTGTGGAATGCTCTTGAATACTCCTGAATGTTCTGGATTGTTCTAGAAATTTCTAAATGGTGAAATTTCCAGCCCTTACATCCTCTTCAGGTAAAAACGGGAACCTTCTTCATGGATGGGATAGATAATAGAAGGGTACAACACCATAAAACTCCCTTGATCGAACCAGGACTCGTTTCTGAGGTTTAGCAAGATACACACTTTCGTACACTTTCTTTTATAACCCTTAACACCACTTGCAGGGGAGTAGAGTCCCCTACCAAGCAGGTTATCGCAAATATTTATTTTATTAACGCGCTTGCGGCCCCGTGTATTCTAAGTATCGCCAGAGAGGTCGATACTAAGAATATCGCCCGGGCTGACCTGGGAACTCGGATCTAGAATCTAGAACCTAGAACCTAGGACTTCCACGAGTGTAGTTACGTAATTAAAAATATTTGATTACATTTTTAAGCATTGGTGACTCGGAAAATGATAGTCTGGATAGTGCAAATCTGAGTGACAGTAGCCCTAATGCATTCTATGGCAAAAACAGGTACAAATGGGGAAAAATACAGCCATCGCGGTAATGAGTTCGAGCTTATAACATTATTGTGCATTGGCCTGGCCTAAGAGGTCCTGCTCGATCGGAAAATGGGATGGCTCCGCTTGAAATTCCTGTAAATGTCACAAGCTTGTTTAAAAAATGTAATAAACTAGTTTTCTTAGATTTATTATATGTCTTTCATTAATTTTAAATAAACCAATCCAAAAAAGTGCTTATTTCTATTTTTATGAAGCATGAATTGATGGGGGACCTATATCTACCACAAGTGAATTTGTATATGCTGGAAATAGCGAGTGTTGCTAAGGGTTAATATATATTGCGTACTATTTTTATAATGCTGTAGGAAATGGGAAAGGGAAACAGATAGGAGAGAGGAAGGTTGGGAAATACCTAGTTATTCAGGTCTGATTAATAAAAATGTCTTATTCCGTTTCAAACAACGTTTCGCTTGGTGTGTACGAAAAAGAAAAACTATTGAACATTCAATTCCAGCATCATGAATTTTATACGGTTTTTTTAAGGGAAACTTCTTTTGTCCCGTTGTGATTTGAAATTAGGATGAAACGAAAATGACACATTACAGCACCTATGAAGCAGAAAACTGCGCTCATTGGCCGCTTTGATTATGACTTTTCAAGGCTCCTATTTGTTGAGATATGAAACGGAAATGATGCTAGGTCTGCGCTCGTTGGCCGCCTTGATTATGATCTCACTTTTCGAGGCTTTTAGACTTGGTTGAGATTGTTTTGGGAAATTTTCGCTTCTACCGCGTGTGAACAGCACTCGATTTTTCTTTCTGGTATTTCCGGGTCACAACAGCTCTTTTTAGTTCACAATATTATTCCAACATATACAGATATGAAATATTAATTTTCCTAATACATTAAAACGTTTTAAACTTTTTTCCTCTTATTTTATTTTTGACCGTTACCGGTATTAACCGGTTCCTTTGCTATGGTTTTTATAACTTTCCTCAATTTAGAGTCCATAATATTATTATTTCCTTCAACAATGTAAAATATGTATCCTTTTAAAATTTAGTCATTCAAAAATCGCATGTTACTAAAAATATAATAATTTTAGTAATTAACACCTGCCTGACAACTGTAAATGGGTGAAAACAATTATTCAAGTAAGCCTTACTTGTGGAATACCTTACTTAGTAAGGTATTCCACAAATAATTAGTAAATTAATTTATAAAATCAAGATAATTATGCCGACAATGGTGAAACAGGCCATAGCATCTATGATGAGAAAATCAATATAATTTGAATAAAACTCGTTGTATGCAACCCCTGTTAACCCCGTTCCCCCGAATGTTGTGTATATAAACCATAGTTTGAGGAATAATTGTGCCAGTTCGGAGATGGCTGAAACTGAGTAAAATTTGGATTATTAAGGGCTATTAACGAGCGGCCGACACCTTGCGATGGTACCCTTGCAACTGTACAGAGCGGTTCCGATGAGAAAGATCGAATATTTGCATACCATCATTTTAACATAATAACTCAATATCGATTTTATTTCATTCAAAATTTGCTTTGATAAATACTTAAATTCAAATATGCTCAAACTCGTGATGATAAAACTATTAAAATTATGTACTTTTTGTAATTATTTTTTAACCACAAGTATTTTTAATATTTCAATAATGTCTAAGCAAAATATTTTTTTTTTTTTTCAAAAGAAGCAAACACATTGTGACTTGAAATTTTAAATAAATAAAAAGAAAATACTTATATTTATGCCATTTATATTAAATAAATATTCCACAACATTCCGGAATGTTCCGGGAGGTTCTGGAATGTTGTGGAATGCTCTTGAATACTCCTGAATGTTCTGGATTGTTCTAGAAATTTCTAAATGGTGAAATTTCCAGCCCTTACATCCCCTTCAGGTAAAAACGGGAACCTTCTTCATGGATGGGATAGATAATAGAAGGGTACAACACCATAAAACTCCCTTGATCGAACCAGGACACGTTTCTAACAAATCTGCCAACGACCTACAGTAAAAGCTTATTGTTTAAATTAATGTATTTTCTCAAAATTTAAAACATGGCTTTACTAGATAAAAAACAGTCTTTCGAAATCAATTTATAATTTTTTTGTGGAAAATAGTCAATATCTACGTCTAAAATTTGTTTTAAAAATGACATATTTTCGGGTTTGTCTGGTTAAAATTTCGCAAAATTATATTGATACTTCCTAATGAAGCAAATACCTTGTTGACGGTGATATGCATATTTACCTAGTAACAATCTGTTTAGTTTTAGATAACATCGCTTTTCAGACATAAAACTTGAAATTTAAACCGAGTTCCTAACTCTAAGAAGTTACTCTTCTACAAGAGACACTGTTTGCTTTAAGTAAATGGGAATAAGGAAGAGCCATACTTCCTCAGGAAATTCTCAGCTCGGGAGAACACGGAGCAAGGGCCGGATTTAATCAATCTGCCAGTTGTGTGCTCGCTGCACTGTTTAACGGTGTATGGTTTAGTTAATACCTCCATAGTGCGATGGCAAACACAAACAAACCAGACGGTTGCTTTACTCTATGGTTAGGGGAACAACGAGATCCGTGTCGGAGAAAGGTATTCTAATATTGTCTGTGGTGTTCGTAGAGTAAACCCACGTTTGCATATGTGTTTATTAAGGCAATGGGTATTCCGAAACGACCTTGAAGTCTCCTTTCAGTAATACTAACACTTTTTAAGATGAGTTTGAAGTTGCTTCGTCGCGTCGACCATTTAAATATACATACATATAAAAACAACTAAAAAAGGCAGAGAGGACGGACCGCCAAAGAACTCTGTCTTGACACACACTCCTTGCCTCATTCACATTCATACAGAGTGTCATACATACTCTTCTGTTATTATAACTCTTCAGATGGTTGATTCAAGATGATGTTTAGATTCAAGTATTTGGCCACGATGATCGTGTCATATCTTACTCAGGCGTCTACAACTTATACCATTCATAGCGTCATATATTCTCCTTACACTTCTTTCTTCGTTCATTCGCTCTCCAAGCCCGAATCATCGAAGCGTCCATTCTTTAATCTTACTCATTATGCTTACAACAGCCTTGCATATTTTGCGAACCTTCATATTTCTCAAACGATCACATTACCATACATAGGCCTCAGAGAATTTCATTTCTACACCATTCAGTCTACTTTCATCCTTCCTCTGCCATTTCCATGCTTCACTTCCATTCATCAGGGTAGGTACCTCTCAGCATTCCCTTTTGGACCAGTAGAAGAGTTCCAGATACTCTCAGTATCGCTAAGGCATAAGGACACCATTCAGAAATGAAACGATGCTTAAAATGGCTTTAGGCGTGTTTGGTGAGTATATCTGAAGAGCCAGGTTCCCCACCTTCCTCCCCATCTCCTTCCCCTCCCCACTTCTTTCAGCCTCACAACATACCCCAATTGGAATGCCATAGTCTCACTAGCACCAGGCGTTTGGGAACAGGTTGGCTATGCGGTATTCACTTCTTCAAAAATTTCGTTTTCTAGCTTGGTGTTCTTGGCCATCGTTCCTATATAATGCGAAGAAATAAAAGGTGAACTAGTCGAATCTTAATATTATTTAAATCGGAAAATTTTACATTATTTACCTTCAAGGAAAAAGGAAATATAGTTATAAGTAATAAGAAATAATATTTTCAAGCTTGCGAAATGAAATTTTAGAATAAATTTATTCTATCAGAAACTAGGTTAAGTTGTGTCCTACTTGCATTAATTGATTTAAACTCTGGTCTAATTCTTGGTTTTACTTTGGACGATAAAAAATCATGATATTCTGGCTTAAGATCTCAATAAAATTAATCTTCTTACTAAATATTAAATAATTCCAAGAGAGAATATCGTTATTAAATTAAACCTGCAAAACGGCTAGTAGAAAGCAGCTCGTTTTAAGAAGTACCCACGTAATACGATTAGTAATGATTTATCTAAGATACACCTAATAAACAAATACTGAATTTCTTGTAGGTTTTATGCCGACGTGAAGTGTTTTTGCTGCTTCAATTGGTTATTTTTATATCCGTGGACTCTTCGGTCGAATCTCACTGAAAACACAACGGTGTCAGTGCTCCTAGCTGGGGTGGGACAATCGTTTCGTATCAATATGCCTAATAAACAAATAACACTTGAGGTTTTAAAAATGTGTAGGCATTTTACAATAGCTTTGTGGAGTGAAAAAAACAAACCTAAAATGCTTGACACCACTTGGAACTAACATAAATTATGCATGGAAACATTGAGCACAGACAAATTGCGATTAATTTCATGAAATAAGGCTATTTTCGACTGATACTAGTAAAAAACTTTAAAATATAGAGAAATTCGTGACAGAAGTTAGTATTAGGTAATTTACCAGTTATTTTCTAGAGAGATATTTCCAGTGGAATATACTCTCAGTAGCGCCTTGGCACAAAACCACCCTTCAGAATTTAAATATATTTAAAGCTGCTTGAAATGGTTTTAACCGTGTTTGGTGATCAGATCTGAAACTCAGGTACTTCTTCACCTTCCTCTTCCCCATATCCTTTTCCTCCCCATTACCTTCAGCCTCACAATTGCCACAATTGGGGATGCCGTAGTCTCGCTGGATTTAGGCTGCTGGGAGCAGTTGAAACTATTGTGCAGTTATCGCATGATTATTAAATAAAATAAAAACAAAATGCTATGCTAAAAGCGGATTCAGACATTTCAATTTTAGTCGATTAACGTTTATTGAATGACGAAATTTTTTTGAAAAAATTTGACAATATGATCCCGAATGTCTAGTTGATCAACTAAAATTTGACAATATTTTTATTTATTTATTTAGTAACAATACATTTATTATATTTTACATTTTTATATGAAACATGTTAGGTATAAAAAATAAGAAAATATATTCGTAGTCCTCCTCACTAGGAGATCCTGTGCTGAGGGGGACTTTGCTTTGGATAAGTTTTCAGCGACTTCTATAGATTAACTTATTGTTTGGATAAGGTTTTCCAGAAACTTCTATGACGATGTTTTAAGTATACATGTAAGTTCATTTTCCGATAGTTCCTTCAGCCAACATTTAATGTCCTTAATGTAGCTATTTTTTGTTTTAATTTGTTTGGTACTAAGTGGGAGTTTGTTATATAACTTTACTGCTAAAAATTCTGAACTTGTTTGTCCAAATGAAGAGTTACACTTTGGTATATTAAGTATGTCTGTTTGTTTGGCTCTGGTTTTATGAGCATGTGAGGTGTCTGCCTCTGAATAATTTTTGTGGTGATGTACTAGAATGTTTTTGGCGTAGATTTTCTGTATGCTTGGAACATCAAACTGTTTAAAAATTTCTGTTGTTGACGTCCTTATGGGGACCTTCAGTATGGTCTTTATGATGCAATTCTGAGTTACCTTAAGTTGTTTTATGTTTATGTTATATGATCCCGAATGTCTAGTTGATCAACTAAAATTGAAACATCGCTACTACAGAGTGAAACAGCACCTATCCAAGGATTTTAACTAGCGATTCATGATCATATTTGGAGTTGAAAATGTACAAATCATTTTGCTGTCAGATGATATTTGTTTTCATTTACAAACAAAACAAATATTTTTTCCATCAAACGCCGGAACTAAGCAGTCGGGTGCACCCAGCACGTGTCACGTGATTTGCACTCCGTCTCATTATATCAGCACATATCACGTGACGCGGTCAGAGGTGACGTGTGATTTTATGTTTTTTTATTTTAAAAAAATAGAGTGTGAAACTAGAAAGTCGCTAGATGTCGCTTTTATTTATTTTGCCTGTTAATTTTAAAGTGGTTTGAAGATACGATATGATTTTACAAAAATAAAATAAAATATTTTTTTGGATTTGGTACGATTTGAACCTCCGTTCATTGCATGTCTCTCTGGGCGCTGAGAGTCGGGCGCTTTACGCCGCTGCGCTATCGGAGGCTCGCGCGGAGCCGTGAATTTACCGCATTATATTAGAACCGAGAGCCTGTCAAATAATAAATTTCAGTGACGCACTTCCGTTTCATCCGAATTTTAAATCACAATGAGGCTAAAGAAGTTACACTTCAAAAATATGATCGGACAGCAAAATGACATCTACAGTTTTAACTCAAAATATGCTCAGGAATCGCTGGTTAAAATCCTTCGGATACGTGCTGTTACACTCCGTGAAAGCATTCAACTAAGAGTAGTGGTTTCGTTCAACCCGCTGAGGTGATTAAACTCTGCAAGATCCATCGACCATCCGAGGTTGATGATATACAAACTGCTTCTCCTTTCATAGATACTGAATCAATTGATGATTTATGGACAGGCTGAAGCGTGAGGTGGAGTTGAAAGGAGACATGGGAATACCTTCTATTATATGGGATAATAAAACGTCTTGAGCCATTTAAAACGCCTGATTGATCAGTACATGTGATACGATGGCGAGTTGATCTATTGATCGCTCCTAGACCGTGTGTGAACCGGGGTTTAAATCTACTAAATCAAATCACACATTTTATTATAATGGGCGTAGAAACGTCTTCACATGGAGGTGATGGTTGATAAATGTGAATCTTTAAGTTTAAAATGCATTTCATTTAATTATTGCTGAAAATAAAGAAACTCGGAATATTGCCGCTATCTATAACACTCTTTGTGTATATGGGTAAAATTCCCATTTAACACGAGCTGCTAGTTTTGATTTATTCACGTAAAAACATCGCCAAAAAGCGTGTTTTATTTTATTTTGCGAAGCTCGGGCACAAATATTTAAATGTTTTACGATCATTTTCTAAATAATTTATTTTTCAACATTATGCAATTAAACCATAACTGAAAAGAGGTTCGTACGTAGGATATTTTGAGCTTTAAAGTAGTTTTTAAAAACCTTATTTTTTTATTTTTCTGGGTTTACATAAAGACTAATATAAAAATCCTCGATTATTTCAAAGGCAAATATGAGTTCTACTCACAGTATTTAAAATATTTGTAATTCACATGCTTTTTCATTGCTTCGTAGTGTAAGAACAAATAAGATGGCTTAAGTACAAATAGGATGGCTTCCGTGGACGAAGGGTATCTAAGATTCGCGACCAGCAATACGGAGGTCGCGGGTTCAAACCCAGTAGTCATAAAATTTATTTAATTAATTTGTGTTACTTCACAATTACTGCATTTACTAAAAAATATAGTAGGTCGTATTAGATGTATTCGCGGGACGTTCCAGAGTCGAAGATTTTCTTAAGTGAAGCCTTAGTGAAAGACCACAATTAAGAATTTAAACGCTTGAAATGGCTTTAGCGGTGTTTGGTGACCAGATCTGAACAGCCAGATACATCCTCACCTTCCGCTTCCCCATGCCTTTCGCCTACTCAATCTTAAATTCGGTAGAAAAGAAGAAAGTTATATTATGCAAGGTAGGTAATATTTTTGCAGTAATATTTAGTTAGGGAATGGGTATTTAATGAGCTTTGTTGTTGTCATGATGTTGGTCGCTTGCTTAACAACGGAAATTTCGGCTATCGGAAATTAGTCTTTCGATATTTAAGTTTTGTGAAGCGACCTTTTGGTCAAACCATATTCCCTATATACTTTTTACCAGTAACAAATAAATAACGTTAAAATTATAATAATTTTCATTCACATCTGAAGGAGACTTCCTGATGATCCTACTGTTTTTTTTGGGTAAAAACATATTTTTTTTATCATGATTTATTTTGGGGTTGTTATGCCGTGTTGCGCTACCTCCAACGTTTCGGACAGCATTACACTATCCATTGTAAGGGCAGGTGTGTAATTTTACCGATTGACGGAAGTAGTTTTACTGATGAAGCAACTGTTTTATTTTTTGTGTAAAAATATTTTTAAAATGATCGCGATTTATTTTTGGGTTATTGTGCAGCGTTGCGCTACCTCCTTCTTTAGCCAACGTTTTGGATAGCATTACACCGTCCATCATCAGGACAGATGGATACTGTAATGCTGTCCGTAACGATGGCTAAAGAAGGAGTTAACGAAACATAGCATAATAGCTGAAAATAAATCATGGTAAAACTTTTGGCCTTTAAAATCTCAACTCATTTCTATTATTTTATTTTTATTTTAACTCACCTGCTTATATATTGGTAAAAAAATTGAAATATTAATAATTTATCTTTGCAACTGCCTATAATGACTTCACAATCGACGTATCTGTTTTAAAAGGCTTCTGACATGAGTTTCGAAAGTGGAGGTATATTATTAAAAACACATTAGTTTCAACCGCATTCCACTCAGATACGAGGTATTATACTCCAAGACAATTAAGGCCATTGTAGTTGCCTCCACGAAAATTTGTTCCACTTGGTCAAACCAAACATTTGCACTTACGCTCGCACAATACCCTTAGTTAGTGTGCAATATCTTACATCCCAAGTAAAATACTAAATGAATTTTTTCAAGGTAGGTACATTATTAGCATGAATGAAACAATAATTTTCTACAGGTTACAAATACTGCGATAAGCTGGTCCTGTGGTAAAAAAGCTTAATGAAAGGCAACCCAGTGCAAACGACCTAGAGGCAAGTTGACTGACTTACTTCCATGGAGATCAATTTGGGATGCGGTTATGGGAACCGCCGCCTCGTTAATTTGA
Organism: Limnephilus lunatus; assembly: GCA_917563855.2. Classification (NCBI taxonomy): domain Eukaryota; kingdom Metazoa; phylum Arthropoda; class Insecta; order Trichoptera; family Limnephilidae; genus Limnephilus; species Limnephilus lunatus. The sequence continues at coordinate 7,903,914 of OU830602.1, read as the reverse complement.
TAACAATAATAACCAACACCTCTGCCGTAGGTGTACCACCCCCTAGTGGTTCGCTACGTTTGGTGACTTAGCAGGGGTTCCATGGGGTGATGATTATGTAGGTCTTTGTGGCGGAAGCGTAAGCCCGCCTACTGTGTGGCGGGCCGGCTTTGGAGATACTGGTTGACGGAGACCTTCTGACTTCTCCAGCAGGATTCTACAGGAACATCGCCTTGCACCGCAGTGGGAGAATTCAACCGTCCGTCAATCCTGAACATACTGACTGCCATATTCCTACCCACCCCTCATACCATTTTCCTTCCCAGATCTTCCCCTCCTTTCTTTTTGTTAAAACATCCTTCACACAGCATCCTCAAAAATCCTTCTGTGTGAAGTTAATATAATTTTTGTTTTATTTTGAATCGCCACCTTTTATAATGGGACTTTTGATTTGTAAACTAATGGAAACCAATATTGCATCTGATTTAATACATTTTGGTTTTAACCTCTGTCTTCCTTACACTTGTTTGACATCGTGTATCTACATCCCAATTGAATTTCATAATGGTGTTGAAACACAGTTTTGTAGATATAAATGTAAATAAGACCCGATTTTCCAGATATTTGGATCGCAAAACACGCCCCATGACACTTCTTGCAATATTCTTTATTCTCTGGAATTAAAGAAGAGAAACACAGACCAGATATCGATCATCGTCTTCAAATACCAGAAAAAACACACAGTTTTTTAGCACTCAACATTTCAAGTAGCAAACTCTCAACGATTGTACGGTCATCTTACGTAGGTACTCGTATGTACGCCCAAACGACTTGGATCATTAGTCAAACAGCGCGTTACAAGTACAAGAGGAGCCTAACTATCGCGAGTTATAAGTAACAAGATACAGAAAGCCGATGTAAATTGTAGGTAAATTTATTGTAAGTTTACACAATTTAAGCTCTCACACTGTCTCACAGCCAAGTAATGCGGCAAAAGGCGACTTTACATACGTGCGCGTAATTGCGGATACGCCAGACTTGTTTGTTATGCCTCTTAAAAGCTCTGAAGGCCAGTTTCTTCGAATTAACTCCAGCTGTTTAAGCTACCTGCGTGCGTTTTTATGTCACAATTAATAAATTAATACTCGTAGGTTTAAAAAGTTCTCACAAGATGTAAAGGCTCGTTAAAACCACCCAAGTTCAAAAATATATGATCAAATTTGTACTTAGTTTTCAAATATAAAAAAAAAATCATTTTCGTTATTTGTTTTTGGGGTGTTATGCCGTGTTGTGCTACCTCCTTCTTTAGCCAATGTTTTGGACAGCGTTGCAGTGTCAATCATCAGGGCAGATCCGACAGATGATCTCACATCTGTCGGATCTGCCGGATCTGTCCTGATGCGCTGCACACTGCAACGCTGCCCGAAACGTTCGCTAAAGAAGGAGGTAGCGCAACACAGCATAACACCCCAAAAACAAATAACCCCAATTTTTTGTAATGTCGACTCCTACCACCTTTCTTCCCCTCCCCCAAAATCACTCCTTCTACTACCCCCACCTAATTAAATCTAACCATTTTTAACACTTAATATTTAGCAAGAACTCTCTAACGGTGAGCTCTGGCGTCTGAAATTTATGAAACTTTTCTGCCTGGAATCTATCTTTGAACGCGCCTTTCCAATGCAAGTTATACATATGAAACTTTGACGTTTTCATTTAATTGTAAACAAATGAGATAACACGTCACTTTATTCATACTATTATGAAATTCTACAAACAAGGTTAATGATGGCATTGGATAAAAAATAAAATATAATGCTCCGTTAACCAAAATCCAAAACGAACACAACAAAATTTAAAAAAAAACTCTTCCAGACAAAAAGTTTATTTTCTTTGTGAAGAAAGTAGTGTGATGACCACAACATCCAGTGTTGCAAAGATAAAGGTGATTTGATTTCACATGCGTTAATATCGCGGGTCTAATAGTGCCTATTGATAAAATCCTTTATTTGCTTCTGTTCGGAATAAATGACGCTGCCAAAAGTTGTATAATATAATATCGTTTATTCCATGAATACACAATTATTACACTGAATCGAACACATTAGCGTTTTTGTTCATTAAAAATTGTATACAGCATATAACGCCCATACACTGGCGTCCGTTTAATCAATCTACTGTTAGTGAGCATCGAATCGTTGAATTTTCAATTATTAAGATGAAGCTGTACTAAATAATGCAAAATCATATGTTTTTGGTTTGAAAATTTGATCGCTTAGAAGTATTATAGATGCTTCCATTAAATACTACGTGTGTAGAACATACCTTGGCCCTTAAAAATATCGGACATTTTTTTAAAAGTCTTTTAATAAGCCTAGAAAAAAAATAAAGGATTAGGTCTATAAAAAATGACTTATAAACCCCTTTCGGATATGGTTTTATTGTTTAATGTAGCAAATTCAGATAATTTTATAATCATTGCAAAAAATTGATATTTACGCCCGAATTTTACAAAATAAAACACAATATGCATTTTCGCGTTGTTATATTTGACATCACAGCTACAATACGGCAGTCGACGAATTTGGATTTTCAAAGTGAATCTTATGCCGTCCACTCAAGAACTACTGACTTGCCACACCCATTATTTGCCAGTCCGGCCCCGGACGGAGCGGGGAATAATCGTTAGGCTCCGCGTCGTTTGGTTCTGTGAAATCAATCTTAAATTTCGTTTTAATTCAATAAACAATGCGTAAAGAAGGAGTTAATGTTTTTTACAGGCCTTACGAAATCAACCTGTAAAAAAAATCTCAAAAACCTTTTCCAAAAGCTTTTTCTCAAGTATTTTTAAACTCCTATAAAGGGCGTGAATTCCGATTTCTTCCTGGAGTATTGGATCGCCTTAACCGTTTTTTATGAACCTAATCAGTACCTTCCTGAATGCTAAATTCTATGAATGAAAAATTAGCTCATTTTTATTCAATGCTATTTGAAGTTCCCTAATGCGTTTTTTGTTACATTTTTTCAATATGTCATAAATTATAATTATAAAAGTAAATACCGATATCTTTATTTGCAAGACCGCTTGTTCAATGCGGAGTTAATTTTTATCAAATAGTTGAATTTATCAAAAACTCTTGGTTTTTTTATGAAGAACAGAATCTAATGCTAAATTCGATGAATGAAAAATGATAATTTTTTTTCAATGAGATGAGAAAATCGCTAATGCGTTATTTTTTCAAACTCTCTAATTGTATTTGAACGTATCATAAATGATAAATTGATGCTATTCGATTTATATTTACGACTATCGAACAATAGGTCAATGTTTTTTTTTTATTGGGAGACTATGTTTATTCGTGCTTGTAACAGCTATTTCGTTTCAAAGCAGGAGTTTGATAAGACCTTCGAAAAGTAATTCGTCAAACTAGCAAGTAAAATATTAACTTCAATGTTGTCTTCCAACACTCTTAATTGTTAAATGGGTTACATTGTTTGGCAAACATTATGTATATCTTTATATATTTAAAAAGTAAATATAGTCAATCACAAACCAAATATCAATACTTCTTCAAACTTCGCAAATACACATAGTGGCGTCATTATTGATTTAATCAAAACAAATAACCTTGTGAACACCACTATATATAATTAAATTATCTACATGTTTCGAAAAGTACGTTTTCTTTTCGTACTTTTCGAAACATTTTGATAATATATTTTTTTTTTTAAATTATAAAATACATGTTACATATATTAGACATTTACATAGATAAGATTTATTGAATCAGCATATTTGTTCATAAAGTTATTTGTTTTCATTAAATAAAAAAATATCAATTTTTTGAGAATTTTTTTATTTTTTTTTTATTTTAATTTAAAAGAAAGACAAACATTCCCGGGTTACGAATAACCCAACAATGTTTGAAAATCTCCTACTACCACCACAGAAAGCCGAAAATGTTGCTTGTGTTGTGATGGAGGACTTAGCCAGCCGAGGAATCGAACACGCGACGCCCAGGTGGGACCCAAGCGCTATGCCCACTCAACCGCTGACCGGAAAGACGTACTTTCTAATTTCCTTAGTCATATTTTTAAAATCGGCAATTTCCTTCAAGATTTTGATACAAAGTTGGACGGCCAGATACATAAGAGATTTCTGGGTTCTTGATTTCTTCCTGATTGACAATCTAATTTGCTATGAATTTCTCGTCCCGCGTCCTTATATCTCGCGATTGTAATTGATTATTTTTTTAAGGCTCAGTTCACGGCCCTAAAAAGAAGATGGAGAGATATGAAATTACGAATGTTAGAAGAGCACGCTAACATTTACAGCGATAAAATTGATGCAAAATCAAGAAAATCTTTAATAAAACACGACTCGTTAAAAATAGAGCAAAAATCTCGCGATAAGTTTCTTTAATTTTATTTTAAAAAACGCTGTGAATTTTTTCATACATATAACTTGTAAAATAACCGAAACAAACGTGTTTATAATCATATTTGGAGCATACTTTGCGATTTTTTTCTATCGAGGGAATTTTATGTAATTTGCGTTTCGGCGCGATAAATGTCTAGATATTATCTTCAAGAATAACATATATTTTTTTAAGAGCTTAAAAACTTCAAATGTTTAAGGGAGGTTTGCAAGAAATCGGTTGAAATTCGGAGAACCGCCTCTTAAGTTTCTCAGATTTCATCCCTACCTTAATTTTAAGCAAAAAAAAATTAAAAATATATTTATTTTTAATGTAAAACCACGCAAGAATCCAAGTCGCTCTCGCCTGGAGCCAGTGAGACTATGGCGTCCCCAATTGGGGTATGTTATGAGGCTGAAGGTAGTGGGAAGGGGAAGGAGATGGGGAAGGAGAAGGACTAAAGCAGTTTCAAGCAACGTTTCAATTCTGAATGGTGGTCTTACACCGGGCGATACTGAGAGTATCTTACATTCTAGAACGTGCCGCAAATATATATTATATATTCTATACATATATTATTTTAAACGGATTAACTGTGAGATAAAATAAATTAATAAAAATAAAAAAAATTGCGCACGCCGAGATTCAATCCCGCGAACTTCGGATTGTGAGTCAAGAGCCTTAACCCTCGACCACGGAGCTGACGGTCTCCGACTTCATTCAAATATATGGTTTGCTTCATATACATGAAATAACAGTGAACGAAACAGCATCCTGTCTTATTTGCGGCAGCTTAATGTACATTTCAAAGCTTCACAGCTCGTAATGGAAAATAATTTGGTAGTAAAACGGTTACGCCAACCTAGGAATTACATAAAAAGCTGTGTTAAATTTCATGATGCCAGATCGCTCCAATCGAACGCTTGGAGGATTAAATATATTTACTTATCTCCCTACGTACCTACATACTGATATTTTAGGAAAAACCTCTCTTACATAAATTCGGATTTATTAGGTTTGTAAGTACATCGATAGGTCTGCAATCTGTTCCCCCAGAGTCAACATCGCAGTTTCCTGTTAAAACATTCAGATCCCTTAACGTTCCTTTGATTCCACCCCTCTGTCTGGTATTTTGGACTAAATTCTAAGGCATGATAAGAAGGTGCCTACTTAATTATAAGCACATATTTACACAGATGAAATTCGTTGATATTTCGGGTAATCGTGTACTTACTGTGTGGAAATAAACATTTGATGAACAAATGAGTTTAATTTTATAAGATTCAATACGGTTTCCACTTCCATGTTGCTGCTTACTTGTGAATATAAATTATTTAACTTGCCACGAAAACATTAATAAGTACTGATAACATGTAATAAAGAATAACACAAGAAGTACTTTGTGGGCGGGTTTCGTGATCAAATTATAGGCTCTATTTCGGCTTATATTTCCATACAAATTATCATTTGTATTTCACCATGAATACGAATTTCGAATGGGATAGCGATATACGGTTTCAGGCAAGTGTAAGAGAGATAGAACGTTTACTAAATGGTCTACGACCAAAATATACTAAGTTGGTGCTACATTTGTTTCCATTCAAATTTATACGGAAGGCACTTCTAGTGTTATATCCTTTATTCTAATTATTTGATTATGTGCTGAGGGTCTTATTAACAAAACGAAATAATGAACATTTGTCTTGAAAATACTTTTATTGTAAGAGGAAGGAAACACGAAAAACTGAGCAAAAAAATCATTCTCCTGCTACAACTGAGTAAAAATATTGGCCACGCGTTTTGATTGTGCATCGGTGCCCAAAAAGGTATTCCAAAGAATGATGCTAATTCTTTGAAGTATCTTTTGGAGAACAATCATGGTACCTAAGTGCTTCCACCTGACAAATTTATGTTCTAAAGATAACGATGAATATGTTACGATAATGTAATCGATTAAACATAATAGAGATACTAAGAAATATAGTTATTAAGGTATTAAAATACAGTTTATTTATTTATTTTTATTTATTTATTTATTGAAAAAAATAAGAAATACATGAAAACATAAGCTGCACATCTCACTAGGGGATTCCTGTATCGAGATATGCAGTAAGCCAGAGGTGTCTATCAAAATCCAAAAGAGGGTGCGGTCGTGGATTGGACACGCCTAACGTAAACCCTTCAAAAAACTCAAGCAGATATTTAGATATTAATAATCGCTAGTCTCCACAAGAGATTTTTTTTCATTTTGAATTAAACTTAGAAAAAAAACCTTAAGCTCTCCGAGACCAGCTTAGGTTCGAGGTAGTTTAGATTAAACATTAAACAAGAAACGGGAACCTTATCTGGTGTGACCCCTGTACTTATATTATTATTTGCCAAGAAACCTCCCTCACAAGGAGGGTTGGAGGATTACAAAAGTTAACCTAAGGTGTTGGTTGCGCCTGTTATCATAGCCTCCCAAATCTACCCCTTTGTCGTGGGAAGGGTGAAAGCCCAGAGCAAATAATATAATGCGCTTTCGCTTAGGGCGAATGCAAAATTAATGGTAATTTGTTACTTTGTTTGTTTTCATTATTTTTTACTTTGTCGGAAACGTGCGTAGATTGCGTTGGAAATACTGCCCCTAATTTGTATACCAAATGAGAATAAGACTTTGTGTAGTTTTCAGAGGATGAAAAAGACCGCCTACGGTCGCAAACACTATAATCTGGAGATCATTATTTTATTTTAACAGGATACAGTTTTTAATATATATACGGCCTCACCCTAGTTTCACTTCACACTAATATAGTAGGGGTGCCCGGATTGCCCGGTTTCATGTGGTAAGCTTTGTCCAGGTCTTGGCGGCGGATGCGTCTTTCGGGCCGGTTTCAGACCCTTTCACCTCTTCAGCCGACCTCTCGCCTTGCACCGCAGCGGGATGTATGGATTCATTCTTCTGTATTCACTCCTGAACGCACTGATCTGTGGGTCAGTCCGGATCCGGATGTCGCGGGTGCAATCCCGGCATGCACATTCCAGAGTGGAAGATACTCTCAGGATCACCCTGGCATAAGACCACCATTCAGAATTGAAATGTTGCTTGAAATGGCTTGAGGCGTGTTTGGTGACTAGATCTGAATAGACAGATACTTCCACACCTTCCACTTTGGCATCTCCTTCTCCCTACCCACTTACCTTCAGCCTCACACCTTACCCTACTTGGGGATGCTATAGTCTCACAAGCTCCAGGCACTTGGCAGCAGTAGGGACCCTTGTGCGGTATTCACATTAAAAAAAATGGAAATGGTGAAACAAGCCGAAAAAAATTGTACATTTCAACGCAGATTTTGATGAGAACATCGGATATCTGTTTAAATATAAGTTTTATGGACGTTATTTGCCGAAGAGGCGACTTTTTAGTTTCGTTCTGATGACGGAATGGCCTTATAACCCATCCCTTGAGCTAACATATTTATTCTTTTTTATTAGTCGTTCCTCGATACTGAGAATCGTGACTGCCACGCCAATTGCTTTGCTGTAAGTGCCTTAATTTGTTTTGTCTTTATATTTATTTCGTCTGCCCATCGTATTTCTTCATCCCGTGTGATTGTGTGATTTGGACGCATTCTCTTATATATTTTTCATCTTCTTCACTCCCAGCCGCTTTGGTTAGGGGCGGCTCCGCACAAAGCGAATTCCAATACTGTTTTTCAAAAGGTTTTCGCGCCCTTTGTGGAAAAAAGCGAGCGCGAATCCGACCCGTAATTCCGTGTTTATTCGCTTGTTTTACACGGGACATTTTTCTGCTGAAGAAAATAAAGAAAGAATTTCTGAAAAAATGTAGTTAACGCATCTAAAGTTCTTGTCGAGAGGAAAAGAAAACAAAAACATTTTCCTTTGTGCGGTACCAGGTGATGATTTGTTATTATGTTTTCTTTATTTCAATAATATAACACATCGAGATGTGGTTATGATAAAAGCAAATACTTTGAAGTAGCTTGTTGGAATCTTATTTATTTTGTATCAAGAATCTGGATAACACTAACAATAACACTGGAATATTTGTTACAATCTATAAAGGTAAGAGGCATAAAGTTCATGTTGTTGTTTAAGTGTTTCACAAAAAGACTTGTGGATGATTTTCTAACTGAAAGAATTTTTGTCCTTTTATATTATTGTACCTACTTAAATAAATTTTGCTCCTCTGTAGTTATCGTGGAATTATTGGGAACTCGTTATATTATAATATATTAAATACCTGAACCATTACGCTATATATATTAAACGCTCACATCACCTCTGCACCAGTTCTGCAAATAGGATGGTGAGTAGACCCTAATATGTACTTAGCTTGCATATAGCTTTTATATTATTTTTTTAATGTAACATGTATTTATCTCAACAATTTTACGGTGCGTCACATCTGTAAAAATATGAAATAAAGAAGTTTTTTTTGTTGAATCTGTTAACTGTAAAGTATTTTCAAGATTTTAAGTTGTAAGGTTTCTAGCTTTGTTCAACGCCCTTGAGATAAAAATATTTAACAAAAACAATCTTATGAAAATTATATAATATCTTAACATTGTTAGTTTACAGCCCACGTAGATTTTTTTTTGTAGAATAATATATTTGTAGAATACACCTACCTATGAAACCCACTAAACTACTACTTATATTCTATCATTAATTTTGTATTTAAATCTATATAAATAGGTTATTAAATATTTCTTTTAAGGTGTAATTTTTAGTTATTTCAATTAATTCGTGTTAATAAGTATCTGGCATTAAAAAAATATATTAAGCTTTAGATACCGTTTTCCGTAATTTTATATCTTTTGAGGTTATTTTGATATTGAGTCAAATGATTATTATTTGAAGGTTACTTTTTAATTAAAAAAACCACACTTATTTATTAGCAATAGGTAAGGCAATATGAAGTCATGGCAAATTATAGTATTTGAACTATACATTATGTAAATGCTTTTTATTTTTTAAAAATATTTTCCTTGTTATTATTTCTGTTATTTTACTTGTAGCATCTCCACCGCGTAACAACTAAACCTTGATTTTTCGTATGCCGTAGGTAAATATATTTTTAATTGGGGTGTTAATATCCTTGCTCATCCTAACGGCAATTTCATTAATGTAATAATTTAACACTCTGTAAATATTTCAATCAATAAATTAATAAAATAAATAAATTCTAAAAGGTGACTAGATACCTAAAATAGTAGGCATAAAACGATCTCATAAAATTACCCATTGATGAGAGTGTATAAAAGTACTTTTTTAGTCCCTAGGTACTTCGGAGTGATAATCAAGTTTGAATGATTCATTAATTATTTTCAACGACTCCTCAATATGAAAATGTACTTTGAATATTTCAATATATGTATTCCGATTTAAATTCGAATGAAGGAATAAAATATTCATACCGTCAAAATAATTTATTCGGTCAAATCAATACATATAATAACAATGAATCCCTGTTTCCCTTGGTCACGCCATAACCTCAGAAAACTTTACCTATTTCATTCATCTTTTTTACAAAGTTTTATAATACTTTGTAGAAGGTTCTTACGGAAAGAAAAATTAAGAAAATTGCGCAGAAAATTGTATAATTTCAGAAACTTTAACGACTATTTTAACTTCGCACGCCCTGTTTCCTTGGTCATGCCATAACTACGACTTTACCTATTTCTTTATCCTTTTTTTAAATTTTTTAATACTTTATAGGAGGTTCTTATAGAAATTTTTTTAAAGGAAATTGGATAATTTCAGAAAACTTAACGACTATTTTAACTTCGCACGTTTGATCGTTGGCGCGTTTTATGAAATTGAATTTAGCAGGCAGCTGTTTTATTATTAGCGTTTTTTTGTATCAAAAGAATTGTCTATAGGTTTTTTAAATTATTGATATTTTAAATAGGAACCAAATTTGATTGATTGTTCTCATATTATACAAAAATGAATATTTGAAAAAAAAAATTGTAATAGGTGGCACACGAGCTGTTTGAAAACCGAATGTACTGGGACTGAATATATGGAACGCAGGAGGGGGGTTTGCGGGATTGGGCGCGGGAGAGGGGAGAGGGTGGGCGGGGAAATTGGAAGGGGGACGGGGACGTACGGGAAAGGACATGCAAGGAGAAACAATTTATTTATTTTAATATGCCATTGCAACGAATGCCGGGAACCAGCTAGTCACAATATAAGTATATCAAGAAATAGGAACAAACCAATTCTTCAATCAAAATATTTTAATGCTTTAAAAACATCTGTTAAAATTTAAACGAAAACGCCAAAATAAAATAATTTCCCCAGTATTTTTCTAGTCATAATGTTTATCTTCATAAAGATAAACATGACATTTATTAGAAAATTATATAAAAGATAAAATTACAGAGAGGCGTTCAGTTCTGAGAATCCTTATCCCAGAAGGAATATCTCAATTCCATTGATGTGGTATTTATTGTACAACGTACATAATGCTAAATTCAGAAAAATCATTAAAAGACACATTCGCGTATCGAATTTCACGATTTTATTATAAAATAATAGACTAAACAATTCCTTTTTCGCTACGTGAATGGAAAAATAAATTAAGGTAAACAATTAATTTCAAATATATATATATATTATTATAAGTGGATAAATGTTGTTCTTATACTAAGCAATTATACTCATACATTTATATTTTTGCTATAAACCTGTTGAATGTGGGATGATATTTCGAAAACCGCGCGAAAATTTCTTTGATGAGTTCTCGTCAAATACTGATATAAAAACAAAGCGATTGTTTTTTTTTTGCGATTGTTTTCTTTTTACCAAATAACATATCTTATTATTGGTGTATATTACATGATAATATCTTAAGAAGTTTTTTCCAGAATAGCCTAGTATCTTTAAAAAAAAACTCCCACTTTGGAAACAATTTTCAAAAATACATATTCATACAAATGTTAACTATTTAAAATCATTCATAGTAGCTACAATAATCAAATTGAACGTAGATCATAGATTGATATTGGCGCAAGCTATTCTGAGCTTGTATTACATACAGTTTCTTTATACGTAAGGGTTAAAAACGCATTAAAAATATAAAAATAAAATTTTCCGCAGACGCCGGCGGGCATGCTACAGATGAGAGGTAAATAAAAATCGGTTTCCAAATTAGAAATTAATAGAATAGGCAATATTTCCATGAAATTTTAACACAGTATCTACTTATCGATTAAACAAGAAATCGCTTCTCTACATAATACCAGGACTCGATATAACAGTTCTGGTGCAATTAAAAAAAGAATTTGTGGTTTAGTAAGTTTAGGTTCTGACAAGTTAGTGGGGGAAGATTTGGATTTGGGAAGATTTGGAAGATTTGGGAAGAAGTGGATTCTCTGACAGATGCTTAGAAGACGCAAGTGAATACATTTTTGTTAACGAACCAATGGAAACAAACTCTCCGAGTCTGACTCTATAGCTAAGATATCAAAGAAATAAAAATGTTTCCGCTACTGAAATATTTTAGACGAGTTTTGGTACAAACCATTATGTATTTATAGAGAAAATTATGGCAATTTTTGAAGTGCACAAAATGGTCCAAAGAGGTCTAAAAATACCATAATATTACCTACCGCCGCTGAGTACACAAACAGTGAAATACGCTCCACATAAAATTGCCAAAACAATAATAATTTGCGTGTAAATAACAACATAAAGTGACAAATAATAAAAATCAATTGGTGTTTCCAGTATTGAGCCAGTTAGATTTCTGAAATATAGCGTGTGCTGTGCAGTTTTGTGATTTAAAAATATTAAAATAACAATTCAGAAATCATAAACACATCAATCGCGCGGGCGCATAAATAAATTTGTCATCATTATCGCCATTGGTCGAAAGTGTCGTCATTTACTCGTTATTGGCCCAAAGTGTCTCATTTTTGAAAGGTGCTTAACTGATTGCAAGAAATAGGCGCCATTGTAAATCTTGGAATAATAAATTAAATATCTGCAAAACCTACTCAAACATGGATTTAAACGAAAACTCTCTCAACTATATGAGCAAAGCTAAAGATCTGCTAAGTTCATTAATCAAAATTATTAATGACCCCGGTAACAAGTTTACGAAGGAGCAGATGGGTAAATTAACACCTATAACAACGGAACTGTTGGGAACTACAGGAATGATGGCTGTACGTATGGGAATACTTGAAGGCGAATTATCAGCCTTAAAAAGTGTAGCAGTTACTCAGCCAACAGATGCTAACCCCACAAATCCTTCATCTAATATTTGTGACTTATTGACGGAAATTGAAGAGAGGAAGCTCCGCGCAAGAAATGTTATTCTTTTCAATGTTCCCGAGAGCACATCAGATCTAACCTCAACTAACATTTCCGATGACGTGAATAAGGTTACCGCGGCCTTGAAAAACATTGATATTTCCTTTAATCCTCATGACATTAAAATATTCAGGTTGGGAACGAAGAAAGTCGGAAATCAATGTAGACCAATTAAGTTGGAATTCAAAGAGGAGCATTCAGTTCGGACAATTTTGATTAATAACAAAAAATTAAAAGATGGTATCAAAGCCAGAAATGATCAGACCAGCCAACAAAGAAAACACCTGATGATGCTACGGGACGAGCTAGAGTCTAGAAAAAATAATGGTGAATCAAATCTAACAATAAAATATATAAATAACCTCCCCAAAATCGTCAATGTTTTGCCAAAAAACTCCAACTAAATAAATGTAACATCTATTATCAGAACGTCAGAGGCATCAGAACGAAATTAAAGGAATTCAGAATAAGTGCCCCGACTCTCTCACATGATGTCATCATGTTAACGGAAACCTGGTTAACACCATCGATTTTCTCAGCGGAACTTGGATTGCCCGATCACCACATCTACCGAGTTGACCGTAGTCCAAACACCAGCTCCAATACAAGAGGGGGCGGAGTCCTGATTGCTGTCCACAAACGTATTCCGTCAAAAGTGCTCAAAAACAAAAATAGTGACGTTGAACAAATATTCGTGTTGCTTGAAAATAAAAATGCTGTCAAATTAATAATTGGATGCATATATATACCGCCATCCTCCGATACACGGCTGTATATGAATCATGTAGAGGATGTGGAATTTTTAAGGTTTAAATATCCCAGTGCCAAACTTGTTTTAGTGGGTGACTATAACTTACCAAATATATCTTGGAACCATGATGACCCTGAATTGTCTGGTATTAATATGTCAACTGCCAATCTTAGTGATAGAGAGATTCTGGGTATGTCGAATTATTTATCAATCCCACAACTAAACACTGTCGCTAATATAAATAGTCGCATTCTTGATCTAGTTTTTTGCAGTGAGCCCACGGCTAACGTATGTAAATCTTTAGAAGAACTATTACCTGTGGACGTTTACCATCCTCCTCTGGATATAGTTATTCCCTTTGTTAACAACACTTATCTCAAAAATATCAAGCCATCTTATAACTTCTCTAAAGCAAATTTTAAAAAAATTTCTGATTGCTTAAATACAACAGACTGGTCCTTTCTGGAAAATACAGATATTAACGATAATGTAAATAAATTTTATGCTATTCTAAATGATGCCATTGCAAATTTTGTGCCTCTTCGACATAATAGAATTTCTCATTTTCCAAAATGGTTTAGTCCAGAATTGATCACTTTAACATATCGTAAGAAAATAGCTCATAAAAATTACAAACGGTCCAGACTGTCGAGTGATTACAATGAATTTCAATTGTTAAGAAAGGAATGTTGTAAAATCTCAAAACTATGCTATAAAAATTACATCGACAAAATTGAAACTGATATTCGTGTAAATATAAAACAGTTTTGGAATTATACTAACTCGCAAAAAAATAATAACTTGGGTATTCCAACTACTATGAATTTCAATGGAAAAATTGGATGTAATGATGAAAACATTGCAAATCTATTTGCCGATTATTTTAAGTCTGTGTATGAAGAGGATATACCTAGCAACGAAATTCCAAAATTCTCATCGAATCTTAGCCTGGATATATCTGAAATACGCATAGAAATTAATGATATCAAAAACCATGTAAATTTGTTAGATGCTAGAAAAAATGCAGGACCTGATAATATTCCACCAGTGTTAATTAAAGAATGTTTAAATGGCATAACTGTTCCTCTTTTTCTAATTTTTAACCAGTCACTAGAGACAGGCAGTTTCCCTGATACATGGAAACACAGTTTTCTAACACCCATTTTTAAAAAAGGGGACAAAACGGACGTAACAAATTATAGGCCAATATGTATCCAATCATCGATTCCCAAGCTTTTTGAAAAAATTGTACTCCATAAAATATCTACAAATATAAAAAAAATTATAACACCCTATCAACATGGCTTTTGTTCAAATAAATCTACACTAACCAATTTACTAATTTACGAAAACTTCATATCTAAATCTTTAGCAAACAGGTGCCAGGTTGACTCAATATATACGGACTTTAGCAAGGCCTTTGACAAGGTGTGTCACAAAATATTAATCAATAAATTGGCGACACTTGGAGTTTATGGTAGCTTATTAATTTGGTTTGTTAGTTATTTGTCCAAAAGAAGTCTTAGTGTGAAAATAAATGGCACACATTCGTACAAATTTATAGCAACAAGTGGAGTGCCGCAAGGCTCCCATTTAGGGCCCATTTTGTTCATTATATTTATAAATGATATTGTTGATATATTCACAAACATAAACGTGCTACTGTTTGCTGATGACATGAAACTTTATAAAGAGATCAACCACATTAATGATTGTATTACACTTCAAACTAATTTGATATATCTTTTTGAATGGTGCTCTATCAACAAACTAGCATTAAACATAAATAAATGTCAGTTCATTCATTTTTCCAAAATAAATAATCCTATATATTTTCAGTATTCATTAAATGATGAAAATTTAAATTGTGTTAATGAAATTATGGATCTAGGCATTATGTTCGACAGTAAACTCACCTTTGTATGTCATATTAATAATATTATCAACAAATCCCTAAAGACTCTTGGCTTTGTTTTAAGAGCTGCAAAAGATTTTAATGATTTAGGCACATTTATTATGTTATATAAAACCCTTGTCAGATGCCAACTTGAATATAACTCTACGTTATGGTCTCCCTTTTTCAATATTCATTCAGACAACATTGAAAAGATACAACGGAAGTTTCTAAGGTTCATTAACTATAAATTGCGTATTCCTATACTAAACATTGATTATAATTACCTCCTGGATAAATTTTCTCTGTTGAAACTTTCAGAAAGAAGAATAAGCACAGATTTAATACTGTTACATAAAATACTGCATTACAAAATTGACTGTCCAGAATTACTTCAATTTATCAATATCCATGTACCCAAAAAATCATGTCGACATTTATTACCCTTTTACTTCAATAACACCAGGACACTAGCTTATCAAAATTCTCCGTTTCCGAGACTTCACAGTCTCGGAAATAAATATTCTAATTTAGGTGATATATTTCATCTTAAAACCAATCAGTATAAATGTTGCATATTCTATCACTTTTATTCTTCTAGACACAAATAGATTTACATAATTTCTGCAGTTTTTTGTTTATATTGAATGTGAGACTTCTTATCATATTTTTACATATGTACTTTTTATTTTATTATGTGGTTTTGTTTTTTATATTGTATTACGTATTTTCTTTTCTCATTGTATTATATTTTCTTCATTGTTTTTATACTCAACTTATAAACTTTAATGTAAAAGCCCATCAGGGCGTGTAATAAATAAATAAATAAATAAATAATGAATGACGATAATGATTTGAGATGTCCAAACAAGCGATGACGACATTTTCGATGTTCTCGATTCGACTGCCACTTTTCTTAGATATCACATTAGGTAGGTATCTCCAAACTTAGTTACTTTCATATCAGAAAAAAATATTTAAAACAACTAACTAACTACCATGAAACCGTTTCACCGCAGGGGTAGGCAGGGAGGATGAATCTCCAAACATCTCTGTCTTTGTACGCACTCTTTGCTTCATTCACGTTCATACATCTCATCACCCTTATTTTATTATAATTCTTGACATGGCCCGACTTAAGTATTTTGTTCACTTGATCGCTCCATATATTCTTCGGACGTCCCCGACATCTTCCATTCACATCATATATTCGACTTACACTCCTCTCTTCATTCATACGCTCTATCTACATGTCCAAACCGTCTAAGCGACCATTTGTTAATCTTTCTTAATGGAAATACCACGTAAAAAATGTTAATACCTGGGTATGTTGTGAGGCTGAAGATAGCGGGGAGGGGAAGGAGATGTAGGAGAGGAAGGCGGGAGAGTACCTGGTTATTCAGATCTGGTCACCAAACACGACTAAAGCCATTTCTCAATTCTGAATAGTAGTCCTACACCAGGGCGATACCGAGAGCGATTATAAATTAATCAAATTAAATTTATTTGCGCACGCTGGGATTTGAACCCCCGACCTTCGGAGTCAAGATCCTTACCCCTACATCACGGAGGCCGTCAAACGTCTACATGTTCAAGGTAATCGATTATTTTAAGTATTGTAACGTTTCGGTTCAATAATCGATCATTTCGCAGTATCTTGATTGAGACATCATCACTATCATTAGTGCCTACCTACCGAGTATAAATTCTTATAAAAGTATGTAGGTACCTGAATACTCTGAACAGCGTGGAATAACATTATTGAACTATTTTAATACTGGCAACTCGATGCGACCCGAAGGCCGTTCGGCAATCTCCGGCGAGTGCGTGTGGCCTCTTCGGAGAGAGCTGATAATCGCGCGGGATCGCCGCCATTTATTGTCCCGCGCAATGCTTTTATTCAATAAAGGTAAAAGATAAAGCAAGCTGCTGGCGGCCATGTTAAATCTAGGTCCAACGTTTGCTTGTTCTCCGCCAGATGAAATCTATTTTCTCTCCTCTGTACTCTGTTTAAGTTAGGTTAGTTGGCTGCTTATTGTGGTATATTGTAGGTGATTGCGCGATAGGAATAAACTATTAATAATGCATTTTATTGTAAGAAATGGAAAGGAAACCGTTATTAAAATAAGCACCAATTTAATTTATCTATTTTATTTTACATAAAAATGGTTGCCTATTAAAAATCCAAATACAGCATCAGACGAATGGAAAAAAAACATAAAACACAAATGTGTGCTGTCAGAGGTATTGCTACTGCAGATTGTAGTTATTGGGAATTCCGAAAACAAATCAAATTATTTTAATTTTTTTTTCCTCATTTTCAGGAAATCGACAGTTTACATTTTTTCCGTTTGTACATGAGTAATATAGCCGTAAAATATTTTTCATAGCTTTTAAATATATATCAATGGTTTTTAATGACTTTTCAAAGAGATGTTGCGTTGACTTTATTCTGAATTGGCATAGAACCAAAAGGAATAAGGAATAAGAAGTAATTAAATTTATGATAAATGAATATGAAGCCAAAATTAAAATCTTATAGATATTATAAAGGCGAAAGTTTGTATGGATGAGTGTTATTCTTTCACGCAATAAACACCGAATAGAATTTAAAAATTCTTTCACTTATCGAAAGCTACATTATTTGCGAGTAACATAGGCTATATATATTGGTAAGCTCTGGCGTTATGAATAAGCTGTAGCGTTATGCAATTATTTTTCATACGTTTTCTGTCCCTAACAAAATCGAGTTATTGCAAACGTCAAACGTTACCTTGGAAAAATAGTTTTTTTTTTAATTAGGCAATTCACCCTAAAAATAGTGCTTTTTTGGCGTCATAGTTAATATCTACCTTTCTCTAAAAATGTTTATTGTCCGGACGAAAAGCATAGCGTTGCTATGTAATTATTTGACGTGACTGTAATTTTGTTATTTCTTTAGGTTTTTCTCTGGATTCAAATATGAATAAAATACTAATTCCTACTTTGAGCGAAATCATCAGAATAAATTAGGGTAGTAGGTACTTAAAAGAATTTTTTTATAATTAAAATATTTTCTTTATTTTAATTTCTATAATTTAAATACATTCTCAAATTTTGAAATTTTCTATTAAACAATAATTATTTTTTATTAGAAAAAAAAGCAAGAATAATAACAATTATGCCAATAATTATGCCAGTATTTTCCCACTAATACCATGCGAGCGAAGCCGCGGGTAAAACTAGTAAAAATAAAACAAAAAATCATGTAAATCAAAAATTTCTCTATACATTGGTAACCATAAGAAGGTTTTACATACAAATTAATTATAATAATATAAAACTTAGATATTTTGTTCGTCTCTTCACGATCTCCGTAGTCGAGAGGTAGGTTAAGGTTCTCGACTAGCAATCCTAAGGTCGCGGGTTAACATCAGATGAAAAGTAAATTTTATTTGATTGATTTGTGTGATTATCTGTGTTTTAAATATAATATACAATGTCTAGGTATATTTGCGGCACGTTCCAGAATGGAAGAAAATCTCAATATTGCCCTGGTATAAGACCACCTTTCAGAATTGAAACTTTGTTTGAAAGAGCTTTAGCCGTGTTTGGCAACCAGAACCGAATAGCCAGGTACTTCCCTATCTCACTTTTCCGCATCTCCTTCCCCTCCCCACACCTTAAGCCTCACAACATACCCCGATTGGGGATGTCATAGTTTCACTGGCTCCAGACTTGTGCAGGATTTTCGCTTATTCACTTTGTGGCACCATTTTATTGATGAAATAATTAAAAACACTATTTTTTTACCACGATAATCTTGATTTAAAAAATCAACATGATTCGAGAACGACGTTCTCTTCTTCATGACATTATATGTACTAAAAACTAAATTATCAAAAATCAAGAATAGAAAGACAGGCATGGGTAGAAATTAAAGTAGGGGAGGGGGGGGGGGGGGGGTGAAAAGGGGAGGTGCTGCTGCCGCGCCTGTCTTTCTATGCTTGATAATTTAGTTTTTAGTACATATAATGCCCTGATGAAGATAACATCGTTCTCGAAACACGTTGATTTTTTAAATAAAGATTATCGTGGTAAAAACAAAGTGTTTTAATTATTTCATTAAGGATTTTTGGTTTGAAGCCGAACGACTCTCAAACAGTGAGCTCTGGCGTCATGAATTTTGCACAGCTTTTCTATGTGCAATTCATCATGAGCTATACGTCTTTGAAATAGATACCTATTGATGGAACTATAAACAAAAATTGTAAAGATTACCTTTTTTTACCTATTGTTTATTTAAAATACTTCAATGATTAATCTTGGGGCAAGGCGTTATTGCGCCAGAAATATATAATGTTATATTAAAATGACTGCTTTTTCTGGAACCTAAATTAATTCACCGCTTTCAGTGATCTTTTTTTAACAAAAATTTTTCCCGTTTAAACCGTTGTTTATTATATTATGAAGGCGAGTTCAGTCGGCTTGCACATTCTCTCCAATGGGAACGGAGCTTTACACTGCCACGGGTAGGCGCCTAGGCAAATGAATTTATTTACATGGGGAAGAACAATAAGAAGATTCGCCGCCGTTCATGTGTAGTGTGCACTGTGCTTAATGTTTGTATAGGTACGGTATGCAGTACGTACCGGCCTTTGTAGGATAGTGCTGTCAAACAACTCTGTCTTGACCCATTCTTTGCTTATTGCACAGGTTCATATTTTGGGGATGCAATGCGAAGAGACGTCAAGCATCATGGGAGAGAGGAAACACAGGGGTCAATTAAGCAACAACAAAAAAACGATCCGTAAAAACAAACCGTTCTCACGTGGTAAACTAATGTTAGGCATGCGTTCGCTGTCTGACTGTGCATCTGTGCGAATCAATGACTTCTTAGAAGCATGTTTCATTACAGTTATAACACAATGTTCTTAATAATTTTGGCCGACGTAGTCCAGCGGTAAGGCTCTTGACTCTCACACCGAAGGTCGCGGGATTGAATTCCGGCGTGGCAAATAAATTCTATTTGATTAATTTATGTTACTTCACAATTTATTCATAAAAATAATATATAGTATATTTGCGGCACGTTCCAGAGTGGAAGAAACTCTTTCAGTATCGCCCTGGTGTAAGACCACCATTCAGAATTGAAACGTTGCTCGAAATGGCATTATCCATGTTTGGTGACCAGATCTGAATAGCCAGGTACTTCCCCAACTTCCTCTTCCTTATCTCCTTCCCTTTCCCACTACCTCCAGCCTCAAAACATACCCCAATTGGGGATGCCATAGTCTCACTGGCTTCAGACGGGAGCAGTTGGGACTCTTGTGCGGTATTCATATTAAAAAAAAGTCTCGTAAGTAGTTACTCTTCTATTCGACCGTTGACATTACCCCATTGAAATACTTGATTTACTTGATCCTGTCAGCAACTTAGATTAAAATGAGATCTATAACGCGTCAATAATGTAATTTTGCATTAACCTGTCTAGGATTTTCTAGATATATTTAGTGACGACATCTTCCCTCCAAATCATCATTTATCAAATATAACAAACTCATTCAACGATAGTAAGATAGATCTGGAAAAATGTAAATAAAGCAGATTTTTTACATCTAGGTACGAAATACGAAACAAACAGTTCAATAATATCTACATATCTTGTAAGAAATTACATGATTATTGAATTTCATAAATAATAAAAAAATACAGATAAATATAAAGAAAAGTGGAATAGAAAAAACAGATTAATATATATACACAGATAAGGTAGTATGTATATAAAAATAATACATACGTCATAAAATAATGTTAAAAAATGATCAAAGATAAATAAAACAAAGAAAGGAAAACAACATGATGAAAATGAGAAAAGTTATTTAAATAAATATTCAGATCATACCCCTTTGTACTTAGGACGACAGAGTAATTCTGCTTGCCCTGACTGTGACTAAGTACAGTACCTGCCTAGGCACAGAAAGGGGAACTAAGTAGGAAGTGCACTGACCTTAGACTGGCTAAGCACCAGCTATCTGCATTTCCTAAGCAAACAGGCTCCTAGGAGTCTCCTTGCCATTAAACCAACCACGGCCGTATACGGCGGCGATTAATGCTGCGGTAATCGATCGACGCATATTAAATTACCTTGCATTAGGTATGACAAGCCCTAAAGTGAATGGGCGATGAAAAAAAAACAGCAATTAAGCGGGTAATTAAATTCAAGCGCGAGTTCGCAAAACATTCCGGAAACAATAAAAACAAAATACAGGCAATAGTGTGACTGAAAATAATTATTTTCTTATTTCCGTTTAACAAAACTGAAAGAGGCTAGAAGAACTAAAACGATCACTTTTTAGAAGGTAATAAATAAAATATTAAGAACATAATTCGAACCAACTACAAGAACACAATAACTTCACTTACTTATTTATAAATCTGGAGGTCCACAACAAACAACTAATTATCGCCCAATGTGTAGTATTTCTAACGTAAGTGAATTTCCTACAAAGTAATTAAATACTACAATACTAATAACCAGTGTGTTTTTTTAAAATCAATCAGTACACAAGATATTGCTAATCTTACTTCAAACGTTTATGAATAATATAAATGTAAAAATGTGCGGGTATAATTGTTACTGATCTCAAAAAGAGCTTCGATAGCATCCCATGAGATGCTACTGAAAAAAATGGTATGCAAGAATAAAAGACAGCACGACCAACTACCTCAAAATAGTCCTCAAGTCATAAAAATCAATCACGTTATTAGTGATCAAGGAGTGAAGGAGTGTTAGCCATAGGAATTCCCCAAGGTACAGTTCTTGGATCATTCTTATTTACCAAAACGACGATATCTTAATATTATCAACCGCTATATGGCCAAATTGCTGTATGTTGACGATAATGTACACCAATAATTAATGAAAATACTTGAGAAAACATGCACTAAGAATATACGGAAGACAAATTTTAATATTAATTTTGTTTATAACATAAGTTTAATTTCGGTAAACAGTGAAAAAATATTATTTTTAATTTCATTTGCCATACCTACAAGAGATACCCCAAAAATAAAACCAACAACAACAAATACAATCAAATACTTAAGAATAATTATATATGGGATACATTACATGTCATGTTCTAAAAAAATTGAGAATAATCAATGTATAATAACCGAGGAGGTTAAAGGTATTTAGAAACAACTTAGATTCAAATTAATTATTCAAAATCAAAACATAAAAAAAATTTCTCACCTTTTGCAGAAAACCTACATTACACCTACCATATACCTATCAAAGCAGGTTTTCTTAAAAGCAGAAACATACTTGCGTGTCGTGGCGTGGCGTGACGCGCTAGAAGCACATCGGTTTCATACATTTATTATAGTTAGAGACATATTTGTAGGTCGTGGCGTGTCGCCTTAATGTACGAAACCGATGTGCTTCTGGTGCGTCACAACACGCCACGACACGCAAGTATGTTTCTACCTTAATTCATGGTAGAAAGTAGGTATGTGCCAAAAAGTCTAGATTAAAATTAAGTTAATGCACAACTCAAATTCAAAATTAGAATTTTAATACAATTCTTTTAAAAAAATATACTAGTTACGCATAAAAAATAAAAAGGCGGTTATGCCAAAGCGGCCAGAACAAAATTAAGTCATTATG
Source organism: Limnephilus lunatus (assembly GCA_917563855.2). Taxonomy (NCBI): domain Eukaryota; kingdom Metazoa; phylum Arthropoda; class Insecta; order Trichoptera; family Limnephilidae; genus Limnephilus; species Limnephilus lunatus. The sequence continues at coordinate 7,880,896 of OU830602.1, read as the reverse complement.
ACACAATTTGTATACAGATTAAAACGAATTTATCTTCTTATAATATCCTACCATTGAATTATTTAAATCTCAAATAGTTGTCTACCGATTAACTAACAAATCTACGATTGGATTGCCTTAGGCCAAAAAGTATGAGTTGTACAGGCCCAGCCTACGTTCGGCCCGAGCTGTTTAAAATAATATTTCATTTCTCATTATCCGAGGCATTTTAATAATATTCAGAGATACGTTTAGGTGTGCGTGATTTATCGAAATCCAAAAGTAAAAAATGATTAAGAAATAGACTCGTAACTATTGGATTCAAATAAAATACCGACAAATGTATATAGCAGGGCAGGAATAGGTAAGGATAAAAAAATCACATTTGAAATTTACTCGTCCAAATTTTTGCACGTCCAATGTCCGTGGCTTGGCGTACAAGTACTACATAGGTTTTTTTTATTTATTTATTTGGGAGGAGAGTATGGGTACCGCCGCCCCGGGAATTATTTATTGGATAACGAATACCTCTGCCATAGAGCACACCAAGTAGCTCGCTAAGTTTGGTGACTTAGCTGAGCTTGAAGTTTGTCCGGGTCTTGGCGGCGGATGCGTCTGCTCACCAGCTGCATGGTACGCCGGATCGAGAGCGAATGGTTGACTCTTCTCCAGCCGAACTCCCTAGGAATATCGCCTTGCACTGCAGTAGGAGGGATGGATTCATACATCCGTCACTCCTGGACACACTGACCCCCTGATTCCTACCTATCCCTTATACCTTTTTCTTTCCCGAACTTCCTCTCCTTCCTTTCCTCAAAATAACCTCCACACGGCATCCCCAAAAATGACATAAGCCCTGGGTAATTATTTACCTCAGGGCTTCCTGTGTGGAGCTAATGTAAAAAAATTGGTATGTCTTGATAATTATCTACCTCTGATAGGAGACGGAATGAAAAGAAGAAAACATAATTTTTTTCATTATTTTAAAACACACAAAATCTATTGCTTTTGTAACAGAATTTTCGAGCTAATATCAAAACAATTTAAAAAAAAAAAACAGAATTGTGGGAGGCTGTGAAACACCGCACAAAGAAGAGAACGATAGGCTACGAAGCACCGCACAAAGAGGATACCGATTATATTATCTAATACGCTCGCAGGCTAAATCCTATAGTATGTGTTTGTCTCTTTTTAGTGTTGCTATTTTTCTTTTCATCGAGTTTCACAGCGGTGCTAAAGAAGTTTTCAATCTACCGATAGGTACCTAGCTAACCTACACACCGCTTGACGCAAACCTGGTAAAATAAAATATTCGCAGAATCGATTTTCAAAATTAGACATTGATCAACGAACCGGTTGTTTTTGAAAATGGAAAGCAAGAAAATTACGATTTCCCGGAATGGGTAGGTACTGAGAAAATATTTTCAGAGCCACAAAGTAAAATACTGAAAAACTTTTATCTTTTCTAAAACAAGATTTCAAACATTTTCGGCTGCGCCTGCGGATAGACTTTAATTTAAAATCATTAATAATTCCAGAAAACGTGGTATTTTAGCATAGAGTATTTTAGTAATTAATTATTAATAAATATATTGTTTCATCTTCAACGTTTGAAAGCCTTCAGTAGGTAGGTACTTAAAAAATACCAATTCTACAGATTTATAAATTTAGGAATCGCTACAAACTCTTTCTTGCCCCAAAAATTCTAGCTTCATTCACATTCATTTACGTGTGATAAGACCTGGCTCAAGTATTTTTTTTTAATCATATAAATATGTTGTTTTATCCTCCACGCTAGGAGTTCACATGTGTTTCGGGTGATTCTTTTCAATGGCAATTTGATTAATTATGGTAGAAAACATGAAAAAAAATTAAACAAAACAAGTTGATAAAATTAGATTATGCTGTGACTTTCTATGGTGTATATTTTCATCCACTTGCGCTTCAATATGTTCTCCTGGCACTGATAAATTAATTAATAATTTATTTTATTCAGGTTCTCCATAAAACAGTTATACACTAAAAAAATATGGAGAAGATTACATTTTTTTAAAGTGCATGAGGGCAGTTTAACTAAGTTGTGACATATGTCAAGAGATAGTTACTGAATTCTCTGTAGGTGACATTAAAGATGTCAATGCTCAATGCAGAGTCATTAAGCAGTTGAGTCGCTCTGCTCAATGGTGCATTCTGATAGGCAGAAGTTCTAGCTTTCGGAGCATAAAAAAGTGCGTGGTGTCTCCTACGAGTATACGCGTTAGGAACATATAAGTTAATCTCTTTCAATATTGGCGGATTTAGTATGGTACCCCAAAAAATAACTAAAATGTTTGCCTAAAAATATTTTTCGGTGCGCTTCTAGGGTATTGAAATCGAAGATTCCTATTAAGAACAATGATGGATGGATACAGGAATGGGTAATATGTATATTCCCTCATATACAGGTAACGCATAAAAACGCTTTTTTGCACTTTTTCTATTTCTAGAATATAGTTTTGTTCCGAAGGGGCCCAAATAATGGAGCTATATTCCAAGATGCTGCGGACAAGTGCTTAAAATGTTCTCCGTATTGCAATTCCATTAGTAAATGATATCATTTTTATTTATTTCTATAAACAAATTGCGAAGAACAAATCGAAGCGTTTTGTTGGCGCGGGAGACAATGTCATATGTATGGAATTTGAAAGAGAAATTTGCTTCAAAAATCACACCAAGGTCGCGAATCTCGTTTTTGGTTGTTAATATATTCTAACCATCCGCTCTACCGTTCACTACCCCATCCCACATTATTTATTTAATGAATCCACCCAGAACAGTTAATACTCTCAGTATCGCTCTGGTGAAAGACCATTTTTTTTTAAATTTATACAATTATATTATGTATTTTCAAACATTTTATGATAATGCAGGCCTCACTGCGTGCTTTGCTGGTGCTAAGACCACCATTTTACAATTTAATTCAAAATCAAACGTCACTTGAAATGGCTTTAGCTGTGTTGGGTGGTATCACATCTGAAGAGCCAGGTAGGTACTTTCCTACCTTCCTCTTCCCCATCACCTAACCTTCCCCACTCACTTCAACCTAACAACATTCGCTAAAACAAGGATGCGATAGTGTCACTGGCTCCGGGCAGTTAGGACATTTCTAAAACGAAAAGTTAGTTATAATACAACAACTTATCAAGGAACTCTCTTACTCATTTTCGTTATGTGTTCCATCGAAGCGAAGAAGTTATAAAAACAACATTTGCATGATTTTTAAATAAAATACGTTCCGGGCCGAAAATATAAACTTTCTGAAAAAAATCTTCCTGAGATCGTGGTATAAAAAGACTTGTTGAAATAAAATTCTATGCATAAACAAGTAATTTGATACTTCTTTTAGAATGTTTGAATACTTAATGAGAGTAAAACAAAACTTAAATAATTAAGTAATATGATTCCCCCAGAATTCTGGACTTTATAAAATACAAAAAAATAACTGAGTTGCCTTCACGGAACATGGCAAAAGAATTTAAGAAAAAACAAGATATTTCTTAATTTAATGTTGTTCAAATTTATAGATTGCTCGTTGAAACACGAATACCGAATAAACTTTTGATAAAAATGTTTTCTTAATTAAATTATTAGCATAAATACTTCATTAATGTATACAATAATTTTAAGCAGATAACATCGTTATTTCATTAGAGCGTTAATTATCACAGATGTACGTGGTATATTGATATATCTGTGAATGTGTTACCGCTGCAAACAAAGCGATGAATATGTTTTGAAGTAAGGCTTTTCGTAATAAATATTATATCACCTGAAATGACATATTCGAAATATTGAACTGGTTTTATGGAAATTATATTCAACATATTAGTTCTCAAAACCTTCACATGTCTGTAAACCTCTTTTGATAACGCCGACACGACGAGGTTCGACAATTTCAGAGGTGCAGTGGTTGTGTTATAACGCAAGTTTATATGCATAAATTATAAGCATTAAATATTATACATTGGTATTTAATGATTTTGTCAGTCGTTTCGCAAAGAAATATTGTATTTTCCATTTTTGAGATTAATTTATTGAACTTTAAAACTCATAATCAGAGAGAAGAAAATGTTCGCAACTGGGACAATCCTCTAGTCTTATCTGGACTCAACCAAATTCTACCAAAACTCCACCATTTGAGACTAGAAGATTTGTGTTCGAGTCCCAGTTGTGAAAGTTATCTTTTTATTTTCTATATCTAATTCTATTTTTATATTTTTTTATTGATTAAATAATATTTTGGGCATTTATTTTTTATTTACTTTCTTTAGAATTATCTTCATAATGTTATATTATATTACATTTGTGTTCTCCCTTTGTTTACAATTGAAATTGTTCTTGTAAATTTTGTCCGTAAAATCAAAAATAAATTAATAACTGTAATGTACATATTATTTTTAAAATTTTTCTTTATTTTGTTCAGATGATGATTTCTATATGTTTTATCCCAAACCTTCGTATCTTTTTAAAGGTGTCATACGTACCTACCTAAGCACAGATTTGTTTATTTTTCAAGGATCAATTTTTGTTGTTGTTTTTTTTTTCAAAGTGTGTCGTGTATTATTTTTTATAACATTTTATTATTTCTCCCTACTTGCTTCGTTAGCTTGGGGCGTATTGTAGATTTCTTTATTTATTTTATTTTGATTCAATATTTTACATTTCATAGTACAATCCAGTAATGTTGGCCTCACTGGGTGTCTTACCCGTGCTAAGGTCCCCATTTTATAACATAAGAGTTTACATATAATACATTTTGGAATAAAAATATATTACCGTTACTATTTCTTTCATTTATACAGTTTTAACTTATTTTCAATTCCAATTGAATTGAGATATTAAAGAATGACAAAGTACCTAACGCCCTTTCCCGAAGAGGTAGGTACACATAGCTTAGATTCATTTCAGCCTTTACTGTTTGCTTCATCCGCATTCGTACATTATGTCTTGTATATTATACCTACTTTTGTTGATTGAACAGCATCTCTCGGTAAGGCTCTCAACTAGCGATCCGGAGATCGCCGTTTTAAATACTTTCACAATTTAATCAATAAAAAACAATATAAGATATATGTGCGGCACGTTCCAGAATGGAATTTAGTCTCATTATCGCCCTGGAGTAAGAACACCATTCAGAATTGAAACGTTGCTTGAATGGCCTTAGCCATGTTAAGTGATCAGATCTGAATATCCAGGTAAATAATAATAATAATATTTGGACGATTTATATAGCGCCGTTTTTGTGAAAAATCAGCTCAAGGGCGCTGTACAAACTTACCATACATGCCTAAAATCTAGAAAGACTACAACCTAGACAAACAATTAAAAACAACTTAAGGCTAAAAATTGCATACACCGGTTCATTGATCACCGATACGAAAATATATGTACAATATTTTGACCAATGAACGCGATGCTGCCTAAAAATGAATTAATACAGGACCATACTTACCTGGGAGGTCGCTTGAAATTAATACTGTTTATTGTCTATTTAAAGAAATTTAGATAGAGTTCGCACGCAGAGGACATAATTATGCACACATCTCCCCCACCTTCTTCTTCGTCATCTCCTTCCCCTCCCATCACCTTCAGCCTCTCAATTTACCCCATTTAGGGATTCCATAGTCTCACTGGTTCCAGATGGGAGCAAATGGAATTTTTTTTAAGAGCGGAGAGCATTTGAATCATTTCATTATAGTCATTTGCGAGCTTAATACCTATTTTTTTACATTAGCCCCACACAGGAGACCCTAAAAATAAATAAAAAAATCCCTCAAGGTCTATGTTGTCTTTGAGGGATTTTGAGGGGAGGGTCTTTTTATGGGAATGAAGGAGAGGAAGTTCTGGGAGGTAAAAGGGTATCAGGGACGGGTTGGAATCGGGGAGTCATCCAGGTGTGTAATACGGACGTATGAATTTACCCTCCCACTGTGGTGCAAGGCGTCGAGAACCTAGACAAAATTCACCCCGTGAACCCGAGCGCCCTGCTAAGTCACCAAATGTATCCAATCACTTAGGGCGAATAAGCCTGGGGCATGCATGGTTCTACAGCATATACATGAATTCATTAAACGACAAATATTAAAACAATTTTCTAATATTATTGATCTGACATAACATATGACGTTTTTTGACGATTGATTTATTTTGGGTCAAAGATGTCGGAATCGATTACAATTTAATACAGCAATATACATCATTTTTGATATCATTATACTTAGGTTTTTTAGTTTTTTTTTCACACACATCTGCCTATCTACCAAGCTGGTAAGCTAGGCTTTTGAAGATATTTTCAGATGGATACAAGGTCTTTATTCAATTAATAATAATACTCCGGATCCTCGTCTGAACATCTCAAATCTCTTCAAAAAGTCACTTTAAATTATACTAAAGCGTGGGTTAACAACGTAAGTCAAATAATTCTGCCTAGGGACATGGTTAGATTTATACCGGAACACTTTTTCTATACTGCCACAAAAATATCAAAGCCTCCAAAATCCGAGGCCTTTCTCCCGCGCTGCAAGGCAATAAATCGTATTTTTGACGGGTTTAACGTTTTTTGATGTGCCCCGGTCAATTTCAATTGTCAGACATAGATGTTTTATCTATGTAATTCTTGTTACGACCGGCGGTTAATATGCAGGCAGCATCTGATGCAAGCCTTTGTATATCTGGCACTTCGATTTTTAAGACATTCTTCTACCTACCCACCCACCTAGATAATATATCTAAAATCAAAAATCTTTCACCTTCACATTCAATGCCCGTGACACTATAAATAACTAATTTGTAAAAATGTAGGAAAAAAAACTATTTTACATTGGCTTCCCCCATCACTTTTAGTATTACATGTATGAAAAGATTAGTGACAAAAGTAGAGTTGATAGTTATTTTGAAAGACTGGTAAATTTAGGACTCTTTAGGGCTGGAGAATGTTCATGAAATGTCCAGTGTTTTAAATATAATGTCCTCCGCGTGCAAAGCCGTATCTTCTCCAAGCATAAACTTTCTAATTAAAGTTTGTTTATCGGAAGTGACCTGCCAGGTAAGTATATTTCTGTATCCATTTATAAATGGTAGAATTAGATAGAATATAAGAATTCTTATTAAATTGTACAGCGCCCTTGACGTGATTTTTCACAAAAACGGCGCTCTACAAATTATCAAATTATTATTATTACATATAATGTTTTATTTAATGAATGCAGGTACATGTCTTTGTAAATATTTCAGATTAAAATGATTTTCTTAGACATAAGTAGATACCTAACAAAAAACTTAACTTTAAATCATCCATAAACAAATGACTGATTTGGAAATTAAAAAAATATTTCAGAGCTGGCCAGAAGTAGATCCTTAATTCTGAAATCTTTTTCGAACTAAAACTTCTTTAGCACCGTTGTGATTTGAATCTCAATGATATGGAAACGACACTAAAAAGAGACAAACACATACATCTACAGAATTTAGCCTTCGAAAGAACCTTCCCGCTTTGGCCGGTTTGATAATGAGCTCACATTTTAAGGCTCCTGTTGGTTGAGATTATGTGGTGAACGTTTCACTTCTAACGCGTGTAAACTGCACTCAATTTTTAATTTGTAATTTTTATTATAAACCTACCTGTCTAGTATTACCGTAATCATAAACATGTAGAATATTGTCGCATATGAATGGCATTAGTTTAAGTCACTTAGTTGTAAGCCACTAGTTATTTATAAGTCTTAGACGTAAGTCACTAGCTACATACATGTCTCAGTAGTTAGTTGCTGCTTTTAAGTCTTAATTTTAAATCACTGGTTATAGATCTTAGTTGTAAGTCACTAGTTATTTAAGTAAGTCACTAGTTACACATAAGTCTCAGTAGTTAGTTGCTGCTTATAAAGTCTTAGTATTGTAAGTCACTGTTTATAGATCTTAGATGTAAGACGTAAACTATTTATAAGTCTTAGACGTAAGTAAATAGCTACACATAGGTATATTGCCAGCTATACCTAAGTCTTAGTTGTAAATATAAGAACTTCATGTAAAAGAATGTCTATGACCTGCTACCGTAACTATATAAATGAAATTCAAAACTCTATAATAAATAATGTTAGTTCTTTTTGGAAATACTCAAAATCACTTAAAGAAGATGATTCTGATTTCCCGAGCATTATGCACCTAAATGGCAGCCATAGCAACAATACTGATGGCATTGTGAACTTGTTTGCAAAATTTTTTAAAAGTGTTTATTCAACAGACTCAAATAATGCTCCTGTTCCAACAACAACTCTAGATGAAACTCTTGATATTTCACAATGTACCATAAGTCTCTCTGATGTAATTACTAAAGTTAAATCCTTAGATATACACAAATCTGCGGGACCGGATAATATCCCTACAATATTTATTAAAGAATGTATCAAAGTAATTGCTCTTCCATTAACCAAACTTTTTAATTTGTCTTTATCTAGTGGAATTTTTCCCGATAAGTGGAAAATTAGTTATTTGACTCCAATTTTCAAAAAGGGCGATAAAAGTGATATTTGTAATTACAGACCAATATGCATTCAATCCACCATACCGAAACTCTTTGAAAGCCTAATACTTGACAAACTTTTTACACAAATAAAACCTGTAATATCACCTTACCAGTTTGGATTTATGCCGGGTAGAAGTACTCTTTCTAATTTGATTATTTATGAAAATTTTATAACTAATGCTTTTAAAGAAAAACTACAAGTAGACTCTGTGTATACTGATTTTAGTAAAGCATTTGATTCAGTTTCCCATGAAATTCTCATTTGGAAATTAGAAAAACTTGGTATACGTGGCAATTTATTAACCTGGATTGAAAGCTATCTTACTAAAAGACAACAAATTGTTAGAATAAAATCCTCTTTGTCCGAAAAAATTTATGCAACAAGTGGAGTTCCACAGGGTTCACACCTTGGCCCAGTCTTATTTATCTTGTTTATAAATGATCTAACAAAAGTTTTTCATGATGTATTTTTCTTGCTTTTTGCTGATGATCTCAAAATGTTTAGAATTATTAAAAATATTTACCATTGCAACATTCTTCAAGATAATATCAACAAATTGTTGATTTGGTGTAATGAAAATAGACTCTACTTAAATATCTCAAAATGTCAAGTAGTAAGATTTTCTCGAATAAAAAATCCAGTGATCTTTAATTACAACATTGATAACAATACTCTTGAGACATTAACACAAATTAAAGACTTAGGCATCACTTTTCAATCAAATCTTTCATTTGTTAACCACATAACAGAAATTTCTAATAAGGGCTTAAAATGTTGGGATTTATAATTAGGCTAACTAGAAATTTTAAAAATATAAAGTGTATTAAACTGTTATATTTTGCATTTGTTAGGAGTCAACTTGAGTACAATTCTCCCGTCTGGAACCCATATTATAATACACATGTACAAGCTGTTGAAAGAATACAAAATAAATTCTTACGTTTTCTAAATTTTAAAATGGGTATTCCAGCAATTATGTTGAACTACAACACTATTTTAAATGATATGAATATGCTCAAATTGTCAGACAGAAGAATTTTCACAGACTTGGTATTTCTTTATAAAATTCTAAATGATTTAGTTGATAGTCCATTATTGCTTGAATTAATAAGCTTCCGGATTCCTCTACGTAATACTAGAAGTCAGGATTTATTTCAGTGCAGAAATTCTGGAACTAACTACCATATGTATTCCTCTTTGCCCAGAATACTAATGGAGGGAAATAATTTTACCAAGTCTGTGGACATCTTCAATTTATCCTTAGACAAATACAAAATGCTGTTACTGAGGCAGTTCAGTTATGTAAAATAAATACTGTATATTTCTTAGTAAAAGAAATATATACCTTTTATATTTATTGGTAAAAGAAATATATAGTATTTATATTTTATTTAATCAAGTGTAATTTTTAAATTGTATATGTAAAAGCCCCGAAAAAGGGCGTAAATAAATAAATAAATAAATAAATAAAAGTCACTGGTTATAAATCTTAGTTATAAGTCATATGCCGGATAAATTAAGTTGTTCAATAATAACAAATTATATTTGTTAATTTTCGTTATAATACGTATATCCTGACAAAGAAACCATTGCTTCAGAAACATATAGATTATTTTGATTAAATAGTGGTATACGCAAAATTATATATTTTATTTAAAATCGATAACTTATGTTGTAAAACACACCTGAGATAATTAATTAATTAAAATATTATTATTATTAATAATAATAATAAAAATAATAAAATCAAAATAACATCTTTAAAACATAATCAGGTAGAAATGCTAAGAAATTTTTTCCATAGGAAAGCTGATAGTTCAGAAATGCACAAAATAATTTGCAAGGCAGATAGAAATATTTCACCATTAAATTTATACGACGAGAATGCCAGCATTCTTATAAATACCAACCAGGAATTATTAGATTCCTGGTCAAATAAAATTCTTCACGCAAAACACTTCAATTATCTCAACCAAACATATGTTGACAAATTTTCGTCAAACAAATGGTTGAGTATTGGAGAGTTGAGCGCAGAAATAGAAGGCTTTATGCTTGCCATACAAGATAGAGTCATTAATACTAAAAATTATAGGAAGCATATCATCAAAGATGCAAATCAAATTGATGATTTATGTAGAAAATGTTTGGCTTTTCCGGAAACTATAGAACATATTATATCGGGATGTTCTGTATTAGCGCCGTCCGAGTATACATTTAGGCACAATCAAGTTTTAAAAATAATTCACCAAAGTTTGGTAATTAAACATAACTTGATTGACTGCCGTAATGTACCATATTATGAATATGAACCAAATTCATTTTTAGAAAATGAATTTTATAAAATTTATTATGATAAAACTATTCTGACAGACAGAACAATTAGTCATAATAGACCCGATATAGTTTTACATGACAAAATTAAGAAAATAACTTATATCATTGATGCAGCTATTCCAAATTCTTGTAATATTCAGAAAACTGTTTCTGAAAAAATAAGAAAATATACAGATTTAGGAAATGAAATTAAAAGAATTTGGCATTCTCAGACTATAAAAATATTACCATTTGTTATTTCGGCTACTGGCATTATACCTAGCTCTCTTATTCAAAATTTAGGCGTATTAGATTTGTCAAAAAAATTGTACATAAAAATGCAAAAGTCGGTCATTTTAAATACATGTAGGATTACGAAAGATTTTTTAAATATTTATATTGAGGGATCAGTAGGATTTATCGGACCAGTTAGGATTTCATCAGAGCCGAACCCTCTGATATGAAAATATCTGGAGTCGGTGAAATATTTTCCCATTATGTTTCTGGTGGATTGACGTATTGTTCTTGTATTGTTTTATTATTATTAATAATAATAAAAATAATAAATAATAATAATAATTTTATTATATTTAATTTTCTCACAAAATTATCCGATTGCCCAAGTAAACGAACAAAGATTAGCAGACCAAAAGAGGGCAATTTTCAAAAATAATTTAATTCCTGTAGTAACATTAGATCAAATAAAAAAGGAAGTAGCAGATAGATTGCAATTAGAAAATAATTTAGAGCAAGTTAATACGAGTAGTAATGTTATATCAGATACATTGAACGTAGATAGTTCAGATAATATTCTAGTCGAAGAATCCAATGATATTACAGTAGACTCAAATAACTTAGACGTTATTTATAATCTTAGGGAAATCAACATTGCAAATTTAAACTTACTAGATGAAAATATTATAGAATTAGCTAACTTACTTCATAATAATATAAATAGATATATAGATATAGAGCCCACAGTTAGACCAAAATTACCAAAATTACATACGTCAAAGAAATTATCTAAATTAATTTCTGAATTAAATAATATAATTTTACCAAAAATTATATTTGATGACATTAGTTTTTTAGATCTTCATACAATAGTGTATGCTAGTGCTATCACTATATGTAACAAGTTAGGAGTTAAATTAACGTCTTCTGATGATAGATCATATAATTATAGAAAACCAGAATGGCAGAGTAGATTAGAAAATGATGTAGTATTTTTAAGAAGTAGCATAGCTAGAGTAATAGAGTATAAAAATGGAAATAGAAGTAGGAATATTTTGAGACATGTAGATGTAATTGGGAGAAAATTTGGTTATAGCATTGGTAGTAATAATAATGAAAATATAATCAATGATTTATTAGATTTGTTAAAACAAAAATTAGGTGTAAAAGCTAGTAGATTAAAAAGATATAATTATACGTATAATAAAAAAAATAATAATAGATTATTTCAGAAAAATGAGAAAATATTTTATTCCAAACTTGACGATAAACAAAATATTATTTCGAATAATAATAATCCGTTGCCATCTGAATCAGATATGCGCGATTTTTGGACAAATATTTGGAGTAAAGATATAAAACATAATGAGTCAGGTCCGTGGATAGAAAATGAAGAAGTCAATTGTTCAGACATTGAACAAATGAGTTTTTCTGATATATCGGTTGAATTGTTAGCCAAAATTATAAAAAATACTCATAATTGGAAAGCCACGGGTTGCGATTGGATACATAATTTTTGGTATAAACGTCTGACTACTTTACATCCCCTTTTGGCAAAAAATCTTTCAAAATTTGTCAGAGAACCTCAAAATTTTCCAAATTTTCTAACTAAGGGCATTACTTATATGTTGCCTAAAAGCGAACATATTAATAATCCCTCTCAGTATAGACCCATTACATGTTTACCGACAATATATAAAATTTTAACCTCTTGCTTGACAGATTTAATATACACTCATTTAGATGAAAAAAATGTTTTATCTGAACAACAAAAAGGTTGTCGCAGAAAACATATGGGATGTAAAGAACAATTAGTTATTGATTCTGTAATTCTAAAACAGATTCAAACCCAAAAACGTAATTTACATATTTGTTATATAGATTACCAAAAAGCTTATGATAGTGTCCCGCACTCGTGGCTGATAAAAGTTTTAAATATATACAAAATTAACCCAATTATTATTAGCTTTTTGGAAAAAATTATGGCATTTTGGAATACCGATTTGCTTTTGAATTTGAAAGATAAGAAAATTATAGTACCGGGCATTTCAATAAAAAGAGGGATTTTTCAAGGAGACTCATTAAGTCCTCTTTGGTTTTGCTTAGCATTAAATCCTCTATCTAAAATGTTAATTAAAAGCAAGTTTGGAATAAAAATTAAAGGTAATACTAGAGAGAGAAATATAATTTCTCATTTATTATTTATGGATGATTTAAAATTATATTCAAATTCTGAACCAAATTTAGAGAAAATGATTAAAGTAGTTAAAAATTTTTCAGATGATATTAAAATGACTTTTGGTTTAGATAAATGTAGAACGATCCATATAGAGAAAGGTAAAATTGTAGATGGAGACGAGGGTATATTTAGAAATTTCAAAATTGAAAGTATGAAAGGGGGTGAGGTTTATAAATATTTAGGATATCCGCAATCAAATAGATTAGATCATACTAGTATTAAAAATGATATTAGGATTAAATTTAAAACTAGGATCAGAAAAATTTTGAAATGCAATCTATCTGCTAAAAATTTAGTAAAGGCGATAAATACTTGGGCAATACCTCTATTAACTTACTCATTTGGCATAATTAAATGGTCTAATACAGATTTAGATAGCTTAGAACGATTAATTAGAACTACATTAACTAAATTTCATTGCCATCATCCAAATTCAGCTATAGAACGTATTAATTTACCCAGAAATTTAGGAGGTAGAGGTATAGTCAAAATAACATCTTTAAAACATAATCAGGTAGAAATGCTAAGAAATTTTTTCCATAGGAAAGCTGATAGTTCAGAAATGCACAAAATAATATGCAAGGCAGATAGAAATATTTCACCATTAAATTTATACGACGAGAATGCCAGCATTCTTATAAATACCAACCAGGAATTATTAGATTCCTGGTCAAATAAAATTCTTCACGCAAAACACTTCAATTATCTCAACCAAACATATGTTGACAAATTTTCGTCAAACAAATGGTTGAGTATTGGAGAGTTGAGCGCAGAAATAGAAGGCTTTATGCTTGCCATACAAGATAGAGTCATTAATACTAAAAATTATAGGAAGCATATCATCAAAGATGCAAATCAAATTGATGATTTATGTAGAAAATGTTTGGCTTTTCCGGAAACTATAGAACATATTATATCGGGATGTTCTGTATTAGCGCCGTCCGAGTATACATTTAGGCACAATCAAGTTTTAAAAATAATTCACCAAAGTTTGGTAATTAAACATAACTTGATTGACTGCCGTAATGTACCATATTATGAATATGAACCAAATTCATTTTTAGAAAATGAATTTTATAAAATTTATTATGATAAAACTATTCTGACAGACAGAACAATTAGTCATAATAGACCCGATATAGTTTTACATGACAAAATTAAGAAAATAACTTATATCATTGATGTCGCTATACCAAATTCTTGTAATATTCAGAAAACTGTTTCTGAAAAAATAAGAAAATATACAGATTTAGGAAATGAAATTAAAAGAATTTGGCATTCTCAGACTATAAAAATATTACCATTTGTTATTTCGGCTACTGGCATTATACCTAGCTCTCTTATTCAAAATTTAGGCGTATTAGATTTGTCAAAAAAATTGTACATAAAAATGCAAAAGTCGGTCATTTTAAATACATGTAGGATTACGAAAGATTTTTTAAATATTTATATTGAGGGATCAGTAGGATTTATCGGACCAGTTAGGATTTCATCAGAGCCGAACCCTCTGATATGAAAATATCTGGAGTCGGTGAAATATTTTCCCATTATGTTTCTGGTGGATTGACGTATTGTTCTTGTATTGTTTTATTCTTATATAGTGCAATTACATTGCGTTAATTTACTAGATATTCATTTGTGGAAAAGTGTGTGGAAGGGTTTAGTCTTTCATTTGGGAAAGATTCAACCCGGACATGAAATCTGGAGCACCGTAATAATTATTAATTTATCATTATTTTCAAACATTATTATTTTTTTAATTATAAGCAGTAGTTTACACCCTTTACAATCACAATACTATATCAAACACATTTTTTTGATTATTTTTTTTAATGCTCGTAATTTGAGATCACTTATAATCGTAACAATAAATACCTCAGAGTTAGCAATGACACAATATTCAATACTTCCATTCGTTATTTATCATGAATAAAAAACATGTCACAAAAAGCCCATAAAATTACAGGTATGTACACCAACCCAATTTGAAGAAATAAATGCGGAAATAGGTAATTGAATTCTGTTGTTTTTACAGCAATAAAATACGCGGAAAAGAGATCGAAATCATAGAGATATACTACGAAATACATTTTCTCGTGAATAATATTTTTGTTTGAGTTTATTTTTGGTTATATTTTGATTATAATATTATTCATGGAAAGAATCTAAGACTCGCAAATACTTACCTAAAATACCTTATACTTAACTAAATAATACCTACTTAATTGAAGGAGAAATGCAAACATATTTTCGAATGGTGTTTATTTAAAAAAAATATTTCACGATAACTTCTATAGCATAAATAAATATTTATATTACAATACAAGTTAGGTACCTACTTGTTTTTTTTTGGAAACAAGATTTAGCGCTGGTTTTATGAAGTCCAGATATGGTTGCCGGTAGAAGAAAGCCGATGCTAATACTTGCCCCCTCAACTTGACATTATAGAGAAGAATAGGCCACTTGCATCACATTTTTAAAAAAATTTTCCGGTTAAGGCAAATATTCCAGGACATTTCGTATTTTTATTAGTTTTTTAATCGTATTTTTGAAACTCTGGCGAATTTTTGAAAGTTTCAATCCGTAAAATCAGACCATTTTTTATAAACCGGAAATACGGGACATAATTTTATGTGTGCGAAAAAACGATAATTACATAGCCGAAAATCATATAAAAAAAAGAAAGTTTTCCACACGAATAGCAATAAATTGTACGGGGTTTTCTTCGTAACATCTGTAAAAACACCGCCATCTTTATCAAAAAATCAAACCAAAGGATAAGTTCGCATAGAACAAACAATAAATCTAGTGAACGTTAAACGCAAATTCAAAAATTCACCGGAAATAAAAGTGTTGCCATATAAAAAAAAATTAATCAGTGTGGAATTTTACAAAACTAAGGGAACATAATCGGAGACGGGACATTTTCATGTAGTGACGTCAGGAGCTCAAATAATGGATTTATTTATTTAAAAATAAGAAAAACTATACATTTCTTAAAATTTTTACTAACATTTTCGTAATCTTAGTAAAAAAATCTATCCACAGGATTTTTTCCTAGTCGTTATGAAATCCATGCAAGTGGCCCATTATTTACACATAAGTAGATAAACTATTTAGTATAACAATAATGCATTGTCAATGTGACACATCATTTTTAGGGAAAATATCCATATCTACTAATTAAATTACGATTTAAAGTTGTCTTTTTCAGCTGTTTTCCGTTGTCCGTATCGTTTATAGCTGAAACGGAAAGTAAATTTCAACGTTCAAAAGGAAAAAGGGCGGCGTTTTATCTATACAAACGTATTCCCCAATGTTCTCTCTGGATTTTGACCCTACTGTAAACATTTTTTAATATAATATAGACATCGACCATCAGCGTGTCAGTACATTTCGCGTTTTTTTTAAAGTTTTTTTTTACATTAGTCCCACATAGGAGGCCCTGAGGAAAATAATTTCCCTCAGGGCATGTATCATCTTTGGGGATGCTGTGTGGAGGGTCTTTTTAAGGAAGGGAAGGATAATAAGTTCTGGGAAGGAAAAAGGTATGAGGGATGGGTAGGAATCTGGGGTGGGGTGTGTCCAAGAGCGACGAATGTATAAAGCCATCCCTACCACTGGGTTGCAAGGCGATGGGTCGAGAGAGTTCAACTGGAGAGGTCAAAAGGTCTCCCTCAACCAGTCTCTTCCGATTCGGCATGCTACGCAGTAGGCGGGCAAATGCTGCCAAGACCTAGACAAACCTCACCCCATGAGCCCGGGAACACCTGCTAAGTCACCAAACGTAGCGACGTTGGTTATCCAATAAATGGTTCCCGGGGCGGCGGTTAAAATCGTTAAAATTGCCTGATTTGAACGCCATCAACAGACATTCAGTATACAATCTACACAGTGCATTTTTAATAAAAGCAAAATGTTCAGACATAAGAGTATTTTTTTATAATACAGTTAGTAAAAAATTCTTAAAAATTGGTCCAGTTTTGGAGGAGAAAAAAGAGGAATACAAAACTTCGATTCATCTTATCAGCCGGAGGTGCAGTTGTCCCTTTCGCTCAGTATTATATTATTGGCAGTGACAACAATACTACAAAGAGATATACTATATCAATGCAATACTATGGTAAAATAGGTTTCTTCTTAATGACACGCTTATGTTAAATATTTCAGCTATTAGCCCATCTTACAGATAATAACTTTCGATTGGATGACTTATCGTTGACATTTGTCCATACTTTATAATACCGGCTCTTACTTGATAAACTTTCTTCATCTCAAAATGGTCCAGCGAGATCTTTATCAATTTGCAGATTTTTTCATTTGGTAGAAATTATGTTAACCTTTCATATATTTTCCGCTCCTCTCGGAATACAGATTGAGAGTCGTCGAGATCCCAATCTAAAGATGCTGGAGGAACTCTCGGATTTCATGAACTTTTTTGATTTGTTTGCGAAAGCTGTTGTAACGAGATATGTTGGCAAACAAACATTGGGAGTTTGAATTATTATGAGAACCCCGGGAATTACTTACAATAAAAAAAACAGAAAAAAACTTTGTAATGAAAGTATTAAAACAGATTGGATGCAATTTCTTTTAGTTACAAAAACCGCGCCTTATAATAATAATAATGTCAATTTCTCTTTTTGTTTTTGTTTTAAAAGATTTTTTCTTTGTAAAGGAAACTTGTAACTTATTTTTTTAAATACATCTCTACCGGTTCCGATACACCCGTAGAAATAATTAGTGTTTTTAATAATTTGTGATAAGGAAAACTTCGTAAATGATATCTATATACAGAAGTGAATAAAAATATAATGTCTTTGAATGTGGAATAACTTTTAAGATAAGATATTTGTGTTAATATTATATTACGGAAAATAATTACTGTTATATATAGCAGTAATTTACGTAATTAGTTAGAGAGTGAAAGATGAATACTTCTTTAATTATAATAAAAAATAAAACAAAATATCAAGCGGAGGTAGGTACATTACAAAAAACTAACTAACTAACATCACGCCGTTTCCTTGCAGGGGTAGGCAGAAAGGACTATCCTCTTTCAGATTCATACATATAGTCTCATACTTACATACTCTTCTTTTATTCTGACTCTTGACACCATCCGACTCATATATCGATTCAGACGTCCCCGACTTCTTCTACCATTCTCATTTCCGTCATATAATCTCCTTATACTCCTTTCTTTATTCATTCGTTCTAGTTCACATGCCCAAACCATTTAAGCGTACCTGTCTTAATCTTACTCATTCCGCTTATATCATCCTTGCATTCTTTGCGGATCAACATATTTCTCATACGATCATACATAGTTATACCACACATTCGCCTCAGGGAACTCCAGGGATCAGGGATTTTACAAAATGACTCTTTTGTAAAAAAAAATGTCCATAAATTATTATGTTGTTAATACCTAAGAAATGCAACAAAATGTGACGTGACCCCATATTGTTCTTTAAAAAAAAAGGTAAGTGCTCAACATATTCTTAGTATCGCCCTGGTAACAGGCCAACTTTCGTAAGCAAAGTCTTTTGAAATTTTGTTGTTTAGTGAGAAGATCTGAAGAACCAAGCACCAGTTTTCACTTCTGCTTAGTCTACGTACGGTAGTTGTTACAGTCTCAATACAGATCCCAAATGGGGATGCCATAGATCAACTTACTCCTGACAGTTAAAGTTGTTGTGTGGTATCACATACAAATAAAACCTTGAAGAAAAAGAGTACGAACTATAAAATATGACTTAGGAGCAGAGCAGGGATATTTCAGTAAGATATCTACGTTTGGCACGATCAAATAAAATAAATATCTACTTTGAATATTCAAACACATAAAATGTGTGGAAGTGATTAAAACAAGAATAACATCTGTATAGCATTACGGAGAAGCGGAACGATAGTTAGTTATACTGTGTATACATATATTTAAGAACACAAGAGGTTGCTTCGTTTCTTTCCCATATTTCGTGGTTCAGCTAGCGTGTGTAAACGCATCCTTAGGTTCCGATGTTTTACGCATTATTGATAAATCTATACTAAACTCTACGAGACTCTAGACAAATACAAAAAAAAGTGTGTAACACGTACACGCGGTAGAAGTGAAACTAGAAAGTCGCTAGATGTCGCTTTCTTTTCTTTTGCCTGTTTTTTAAGAGATTTGAAGATTGGATATTGATTTTACAAAATAAAAATGTATTTGTTTTGGATTTCGTAGGATTCGAACCTCCGTTCGCTTGATGTCTGTCTCTCTGGCCACAGAGACTTGTCAGGCACCTTGTCCACTGCGCTATCGAAGGCACGCACCGAAGCGCGAATTTACCGCATTATATTAGAACCGAGTATTTATGTAAAACTGAATTGTGACGCAGTTCCATTTCATCCGAATTTCAAATCACTAACGGCGCTAAAGAAGTTACACTTTAAAAATTGATACAGCAAAAGCCTTGCAATGTTGAAATTTTGGCCAAAATTGATTTATGGAATCACAGCTGTCTCACAGAACATCAACCATAATTTAAAGTTAAATACTAGAAAGACAAGGCACAATCACAAACAGACTGAGTAGTTACTTAAGTTACCTACTTGAGGTTGGCATTTCTGGGCTTTTACGACGATAACGCAACTTGATAAGTTGACACTGTCATTTTGAGGGATTTGCTAAGGAGCATAAAGCTCAACATTACATACGCTTTTTAACACACTTAATACCAACTCACAGAAAGCTTAGCTAATTGCAAAAAAAAAACAAATTAAAAATTCCCCGACCTTTTTTAACAGATTATTTTTAAGATGAATCTAATAAATTCCATCTTAAATATGTGAATTTGGTCCATTTGAGAGGATAAACCAAATTCTCAAGATAACAATAAAAATGTCGCTTAAAATAGCATTGTTAGAATTATTTTTCTTTTGCTTCGGGATTTAAGAATTTTGTGCTTTTTTGTTGAAAATTTGTTGTATTAAGCTTGGAATAACAGAACCAGCTGTTCGTTTATTTGGAAAGCCGCTACATTTGTACAGTACGTGTGTGTGTTTTGTGAGTTGGGTTATTTAAATAAACACTGTACAGAGAATTGTACAACTTAACGTTTGAACGTTGCGTTTTAGAGGACTTAATGTAAGTAATAAATTATTGCATTGTTATACCTTCATACATCTGTTTTGTACTTATTACCTTTTATTTAGAATATGTAGTCTGATTACGTCTAAAAGCGATCGAAATGAAAAATTAGCCTCCTTCAACGGAATAAACCTTCCCAAAAGACCTTCCATTGATATGTTTGGTGTAACTCTAAATGTCCGTCTCAGGTACAAAGGCTCCATCGAAGCCAGAGTTAAGTTAGCCTCTCAGAAGCTGGGCGTACTGTACACCTGTACAGGGCCCGCAGATGTATGAATACAACTGCTAACACTGTATAAATGGCAAGTGCACCCCACAGTTGAATTTGGCATCCACCTAAGATCTAGAAAACAGATCCATCTCAAAATACCCTCGGCTTTGTGCAGAAAGTAGAGGTCCGTTTTTAAAGATTCTCCCAGGTTAACAAACGGATTGCAATCTTTAAAGAACAGACACAGGGTGGGAATGCTATCCTTGTTCTACCGGTATTTAAATGGAAGATGCTCCTAGAAACTAGCGACATTGATTCCTTCGGCACCGGTTTACAATCGGGAAAGACGCCAAACGCGCGCCCAACATTTGTTCACTGTTGACATGTGTCATTTGAGAACGGGTCGCTTCTACGACTCGTTCTCGAGTTCAACAGCTCGGATTAAAAATGGTAGATATTATTGCTTTTACTGTCAGACCATATTTATAGTACAGTTTAATAAAGACTATCATCTAGACCTAGAGGATGCTTAGCAATTTGTAATATCTAGTATTTACTCTTATTTCAGACATATCTAAATAATTTAATTAAGATAAATTTAATTTAATTTGGTTAATCATTTGCCTAACTGACCAATTATTGCAATAATAAATTACCTTTGTAACTGGTATCTATTATTATACATTATTACAGGAATATTGATGTATAAATACCTATTTGATGGAAATTAGTTACTTTTGATAATAACTTTTTTTGTTACAACTAATTGCGTAGTTTTAGACCTTCGTTCATAATCGAATATTATTTTTCAAAGCCATTTTTTAAAATTATTTTACAATAAAAATGAACAGTTGTCATTTTCATCTTTGATTACATTAGTAGTTTATGTCAAGTACAAGACCTATAATTCATAATATCAGTTCGTTGAAAATGTTTCAATACATTTCAAATTTCTCTAAATACAAATCTAAATTATGGATTAAAAAAAAATGCCTTTAAAATTGTCTTATCGTTGGTAGTTGGTATTTTGTGAATTGCGTGATGATGATGATACAATTCAGTATAAGTGGAAAAATGTGTGAACTTTCGTGGTATCATTCTAATGTAATAAATACATTGCTACCGCGTACAAAAAGTCTAATCTAAATATCTGTAATTCCACGCAAACGATGTTTGCACCAAAACAAAACGAAAACATTTCCATTATCTTAGTAGGATTGGGTTCGTTTTTTGCTTGCTGCTTTTCATTACAACTAAATTCTATGAATAATAATAAATTTGATACTTACATCAATTTTAATTGAAGTGATTCGACGAACAGCTTCAAGTAGTGATGAACAGAAAGATTACACCAACACAGACAACACTGGAATTAGCCTTGTTTACACTGTCAACAACTGATATCACGGTCGGATGAACAAAGAAATTCTTTTATTCAAATCATCAGGTGTATCCCGCGTGCTCAGAATTCGTTGATAAAATTATCCAACCATTTCCTGCTCTCCCGATTTTCACTTAACGATTTTACGGCAAAACACTTATAAAACGCAAGGTTTTTTTAATTAAAGCAAAACTTTTGATAGATGAATTTGTTTTCAAGCACATGTATTTGTGTTACTAAGGTATTCTAAAGTTGTTGAGAGGTGTATTATATATGATAATAGAGCCTTTCGTTGAGGTATTAAAACTATATTTATTACCAAAATATTGTATCCAAGGTACATAAAAGCTTAACAACCTTTTGTTGTTGTCCTATTGTTGGATTATAAGTAGCGGTGCTTCTAATTAAGCTATTCTGGCTGGGATAATGGGATTATTAAAGTTATTTTTGGGGGAAGTTAGTGAGATTGACGTTCCCAATTATTATCGTGTCCAAAATCCGCATCTGTCGCGCGTGGAATGTGATGCCTCCTGACAGTTCTCATATCCTGGTTCGGGGCATTCTTTTCATTGAGCACTTCATCAAGATTTCTGTCATGTCATGTGGGACGACAGACCGAAGATTGCCTTGTGAAACAAATTAAATTACTTGTCCCATTTCATTTGTATTCCGGTCCCACGTTGAGCCTAGGCACAGTGCGGCTCTTTATTTATGAACCAAAGTACTTTATGCAAATTTCAAATTTCTTTTTGAATAGAATCAGATAAGTTGATAAGTTTTGATTGAGAGCAAAGCAGATACAATTATTATCTCAATTGCAGATGCCGTCGGCGGGGTATCAACCTGCTTTCATGGAGTTTTAATTAGGTATATATGTTTTATATCTCCTATGATTCTGATACCCTGGTATCGGATTATATCATATTCCTCGAAAATTAATAAAACACAAGTATATTAAAATGTTTTCATTTTTATTATTAACAACACAGTGTTGTTAGCTCATTAAAATTGTTGATTTAGCGCTGAAAAAACCATAAACATATTCATAAAAAAAATTCAATGCTTTGAATCTGAATAACTGTTATCTGATGAACTGGTGTTATCAACGGCTAATAAACACGTATAAATACACTGTTCAAATGATAGCGGAGTCACTTCAAAACACAGCGCGGCGAACTTCCGATCGAAAATTCGTGACACGATCAAAGAAAATTCCTTCACAACCCAGCCGGCTCGGCTGCCGAAGAGCGACTAAATCTGAAACAAGTTTTAGGCCGGCAAACACACAAGGCTCGGAAATTTACGGACTTTCACGAATGGAGATGAAAGGGACGGTTGTTGGGAGATGAGAGAGATGAGATGGTAAGGGGAGTGAGGCGCACGACGCTGCACTGATCAAGTTTGTACGTAGTGTGCAAGCTGCGTTTTCGAACTTCGCGCGGGTAGGTGCTTTTTTTATACTGAAAAGGGGGGGCGAGTAAACGTGTCCGCCTCGTCCAATGGCCGCCGGTGCGAGCGGTTTTTTTTATTTCTTACAATGGCGGCAAGATTGTAGCGCTCAATCATTATTTGTGTTTTGTATGCTCTCTCTGCCGACAAGTTGAGTTGTTGCGGAGGAAGGCGCTGAGTTGGGCGAGACACCCGCGCACCAGCGACGTGTGGGCTATTAGGGGGATATCTCTGTTCGCTGTTGGGAAGATCGAGATATTGTAACTCTTAACTCTTGCACGGAGCACGAAGGATGCAGGTTGTTTTTGCACGTTTAATTTGCTATTAAAAAGATCCCGTGCGAGGGCCGGTTTCGTTTTCAGCTCCCGTGGGCTTGGACAACACTTAGCAGCTAACACGTTCAAATCGACCAAAGTAGCTACCTGCATTCCACAATGATATCTTAATTTTGAAAAATATCAAAAGATTTCTAAAAGCTAGCTCTATCAGCGATCAATAGTGTTTCAGGTATGATACGGAAATCTCAAAATCTCTCAAACTAAGATTTTGCTACACAATTTCACATTTTTTCTCTTCTACTATTTGTCGGAAATTCTTGAAAGATCTTCATTTTTTTATTTTTTTTTATCTAAGCGACTATATAAAATAATTCCATAAGTATACAAAATAAAATGGTTATGTAAGGTAAATATATTATATTTCTTAGTCCTCCTCACTAGGGGCTCCTGTGCCGAGGCGGACTAAAATTGTTTAATTATAGTTTATTTGTCTTCTATGTCGTTTTAGTGCCTTCATTAGGGTGTTTTCGTTGACCTCTTTCAGCCATATTTATATTCTCGATTTGTACTCATTGAATATTTTTATTAGTTTTATGTCTTGAGGAAGAATATTATGGAGTTTAGTTGCAAAATACATGTAGTTTCTTTGTCCGAATGTGGTTTTATAACTTGGAATGTTTTTTATGTCATTTTTATTTGATCTAGTGTGATGAATACGCTGTCTAGTAGAGGATTCAGTACTTTTAAATAGCTTCAATGATATATATTTTGGCATATATTCTTTGTACATTTGGTACGTCAAAGATTTTGAATATTTCAATCGAAGGCGTTCTAATAGGTACTTTTAGTATGGTCTTTATGATTCCTTTTAGGACTGTATTCAGGTTTTGTATGTATTTATGTGTAGTAGATCGCCATCCTATAATTCCATATTCAATTCGAGAACGACATAACGCGTAGTAAACCTTTTTCAAATCCTTTTTATTTACCACATTATATAAGGTAAATAAATATATAAGAGATCTGGGTTCGAGTCCCAGTTGCGACCATTGTCTTTTTCAGTTTTTCTGTGTCTTGTTCTCTTTCATATTTTCGTTTAGATTATTATTGTTAACTTATTCTAATAAAATATATAAGGCTTAAAATTATTAAATTATCAAACTGTTGGATTATTCAATTGTTAAATTATTAAATCTTCATTACAGCAAGGAATTCTGAGATTTAGATTTTTCCGAAGTGGGTTTATCTTTTCTTCATATACTTGCGGACGGCCGGTAAATTTTAACCTAATCCTAAAAGATTCAAGGGGTTAAATATTCGGATATTTTATAATTTTTTAGGCGATGGTAGTCTCTAGAAAAAAAAAATTAAAATTAAATTTGATAATGTTACCTATTACCGAGTTCTGAAAGCATTTTGGTATGCATTTTAATTAAAGCTGCTTTGACTTGTATCTAAGGTCATTTTCAAACTGTGCATTTTCATACCAAAATACTTGCAGAACTCGATATTAACATTAAAAATAAATTTCTAAAAATTAAAATGGAGTTCTATGAAAACAATTAATTACCTAGTTTGGTTCGGATAAATGAATAAGGAAAAATAATTTAGAATTCTTCTTTCAGTCAATTTCTCCGAGTCGTTCATGTTATTTCGGCTATATATATTTTTAATATTTTATCGCAACATATTTTTAACCAACATAAAATTTTAAGCGCGCTTTCTTACGTGAAAAGTAGGTAACCAATTTCAGGAGAGCTTTTGCCTTGGAAAGGCGAATGCTCCAAAGCTCAGCCTCGCCCTTCATCTAAGATCTCAGACTTAAGTGAGCTTTTTCTATTTCAGACACCTTCAACTTCATGCAAATTGTAAAGCTTAGTTGAAGTTTAAAGAAAAGTTGCTTTAAGCTCTGAAAAGTGGTAAGAGTCCGAAAAAATCACGACTGAAGTCCGGTCAAAAATAAAATAATAGAAAAAATTGAAAACTTTTCAATTACTGTAATATTTTACTGGGCGGCTTTAGAATCGGGTGGTGACTTTGATCATCGCGGATATCTGCTCAATTTCCTCTACCACCCAGGAATGACTCCTAATGATTTTAGTCGCGCAATGTGGATACATTTTGAAAATAAATGTCAATCACTTGGTTTTTAGTTATATTCCAACATATTCACAAAATTCCATTAGAAAACATTAATATTTAAGTTTGATGAATCGACTTTATTTAATTACGCTGTCTGACAGAAGAATCATTTAAGATTTTATTTTATTATGCAGAGCCATGAACAACCTTATTGACACCCCTGCCATCGTTGCTACTTTTAAACTCTATGTACCAACAAGGAGTACTAGACAAAATATAACATTATTTTGCAACACATACACAACCAACTATCAATCACACTCACTTACCAATAGAATGCATGATTTAAGCAACAAGTTTGGTGGTATTGTAGATATATTCGCTGATTCCCTTTATAATCTAAAATGCAATTTAAACCAACACTTTGTGGAATCCTACAAATTATTATAACGTGGGTGTATAATATATTTAACGATTTGATGTGTTATTGTAATGTTTTATATTATATTTTGTTCTATGTTATTGTCAAATATTACATTGTTTTAAATATTGCACGGTTTTACGCTATATTCTTCAAACACTACTTGTAAATTATTAAAAATTTTCATTTTTATAACTTTTGGTATAACTTCTACGTATGTGTAATCCTTGATAACTTAAAACTTACATATTTGTAAAAAGCATTAACTTTGTGGCTCGCCATAATTTACAATTAAAACACATGTAAATTTGTTGTAGACCACTTTTATTTAAAAAAAAAAAAAAATAAAAAAAAAATAAAAAAATAAAAGTGGTCTACAACAAATTTATATGTGTTTGAATTGTAACTTAAAACTTATTTTATAATCTATGTAAAAGCCCATATGGGCGTATAACAACAATAAATAAATATTATCGGTTAAATTGGGAAGCGGTTTTTTGATATTTTAAGATAGGGAGAAATGTGAATACATTTTATGAATACCTCAAGGATCATAATAGTTTTTTTTTTAATTTCTTATTATTCCAGATTTTTTTTAGATGTACATTGTTTTTTTCATTTTTAATATTGTCTGGAAGGCAGATAAACAAATTGCCTCCAAATTATATTAATAATGAATTAAACCAAAAAAGACATGTTTTAGTACTATTTATCGCTAACTCCAAAGCATTTGATACAATTGACCGAGAAAAATTATTAAAAATCTTAGAAGCAATTGGAATTAAAGTAAACTTACTTAATTTGTTATTTTAAATATAAATATTAAATATTTATTTAATAGACATATCTTTGTAAAAATATTAGAAAAAATGAGTAGGAGGAAAAAAATGTGTGCTGGAGTCCCGCAGGGGTCAATTTTGGGACCAACCCTATATATTATATTTGTATCAATAATGAAAAAAACTATTTAAATATGTAAAACACTTTTTATATGCTGACGACACTGCTCTTGTCATATCTGATGAACAATTATCCATTGCGATTAAATGTATGCAACATGACTTTACGTCCCTAATAAAATGGTCACATGACGCAGGTCTAATCATTAATACAAAAAAAAACTAAATTGATGCACATACGAATTCCACATGCTTCATTTCAGAAAACGCCTAAAATAATAACTCATGACTTTATATGTATTCATCAAAACATTTTGCAACCCTGCATGTGCGATAGTATTGAACTTGTAAATGAATATGTTTATTTGGGAGTGACTGTTGATTGTAATTTCAAATGGGATATACAAGTAAAAAAAAAAAATGGAAACGGCTGAGGGCGATAGTGGGTAGGCTGTACAAACTGAAATGTTTCGTTCCGGTGAATATTTTAAAAATTATTTACTTATCACTCGCAGAATAAACTTTACGATATGGATTAACTACTTGGGGACACTCTTCCAAAACTAATTTAAACCGCCTACAATCAGTACAAAATTCTATGATTGAGTTATTAGTTCAAAAAAATACTTTTTCACAGAGACGAAACATTTCATTGTTGTATCGGAATTTAACAATATTACCGGTGCAGGCCTTATTATGGTATAAAATATTGATTCAGCATGTATCTGAATCTGATTATAAGAAGAAAGTGGAACATGAGCATAATACGAGATTCAAAAAGAAAGAAGGAATGCTTATTCCAAAATATAATAATAACTACGGACGGCGAACCCTGGAATTTAACGTGCCAAAAATATTTAACATGTTACCAATTAATATAAAAAATTACGACTCTACAAATAGATTAAGATATATGCTGAAACACACATTAATTAACATAAATATGAATTCTCGGCCGCTGGCTGGTTAATGTCCCTTAAAAGTGCGTTAATGTAATAATAAATATGATCGTGAAATTTTTCTTTATTAAATCCATTCATTAGATAACCAACACCTCTGACATAGATCACCCCATGTGGTTCGCTACGTTTTGTATCTTCGTCTGACCACTACTGCGTGGCGGGCCGGA
This sequence comes from Limnephilus lunatus, assembly GCA_917563855.2. NCBI lineage: Eukaryota > Metazoa > Arthropoda > Insecta > Trichoptera > Limnephilidae > Limnephilus > Limnephilus lunatus. The sequence continues at coordinate 7,852,585 of OU830602.1, read as the reverse complement.
TCACGAGGGACCGGTTGAGGGAGGTTTTTTTACCTTTACCCATCGCCTTGCACCGCGGTTGGTGGATTGGATTTATGCGTCCGTCACTCCTGAACGATCTGACATTCAGATTCCTAACCAATCACTCATACCTATTTCCTTCCCAGAACTTCCTGTCCTTCCCCCACACAGGATCCCCTAAGATGACACAGGCCATGAGGGAAATTGTTTTCTTCAGTAAGGAGCTTATGTAAAAACAAAAAACATAAAAATAATACCATTTTATAGACTTTTGTCTTGTCAATTCTGTTATTGATAGCTACAAATTTAATTGAACAATCCCGTGTTATTTGCACTGACTGCCTTCACCGCAATACACAGTAGGAGTAACATGTTGTAGATATGGGCCAAGAAGCAAGAAGGAAGGCGGGGCTGCAAGTGTGATTGGCGTTTCCAATTATATGGGAAAATTGCTCATCGCGTGCCGCACCTGCAGATTGCAGCATCACCAGCAATGTTATTATATTATTCGGACATCTCTGTTATAAGAACTCATCCCAAAGATAATTAACTGGACTTGTTATTTGATTTCTACGCCCGTCAAATAATATTTACAAATAAACAGTTCCGTCAGATTTCTTGAAACAAATAATGTTGGAATAACACCCCCCGAAGGCTTTTGCTTGCGACTTGTGACTTGTGATGTGTAAGGTTTCTATCAGTAAAATAGTTGTGTTTATGAAAAAGCTGAATGGTAGATTTTGCTTTGCAGGTGAAATATTTTTGCATATTTCGTGTTTTCTAAAGCCTTCATTGCTCGACAGTTCTTTTTTTTCTGTCGAGTAAATTTTTATATTATACTCGTACCTATGTAAATACCATGTCTGCACCATAGTCCCAACTGTGGGACTTTGATATCCCCATTTAGGCCTTTGAAGGAACACCAATCCGCTAGATATGGAGGAAAATTCTTCGAGATTAAATAAGTGTGTTTGATACACGTTTGGGGTACGAGGATTGAGTACCGTAAAGGGAATAATTCAACTGTTGCTTCAACATTACTTATTATCCATCTTATTATCGTTTATTCATTTGGTCACCAAACCTGGCAAAAGTATTTAAAGCAACGGTTCGATTCAGAATTGATACTGGCGGTAGATATCTATAACTCTATTGGTACTCTTAACCAGTCATTTATTATTTTATGTGTATTTCACAATTCTGTCGGTTGACAAATAAAACTTTTTTTTCTTTTTCTTGTAGCAAGTTAAAACCAGTATAGAAAAATGGCTAAATTACTGATTAAAATATAAAACATACTACAATGCATAACCACAAATAAGAAAGAATCCCAATATTAGAAATTTCCATTTAGAATCTTTCCTTTTTGGCCACAATCAAAATCAATATCAATCATCGTTTTTTAAGAAACCCCCGAAATTTTCCATATTCCTTTCCAAAAACCCAACTTAACCTTCTCTCAACTTCTTGTGCGAATGTGTCGACAATATTATACAGGGTGTCCCGGGATAAAGTGCATTAACTTCTGGAGGTGATTCTACATGATGGCAGGAGTGAAAAAGATTAACAACTTTTTCCGAAATTCCAACTTTTTTTTCCGATGCAAAAAGACGTACCTACTAAAAATCCTTAGTGTGCGGTACGTTCTTACTTGCTGGGAGCCTGCCGGGCACGATTGTGGCAACATTGCATGGTTGTGATCGGCCCGTATCGTAACAACGGAAAATAATAAATCTGACCGCACACGCCATTCTAATTTTATCTTTTTACCACAAAACTACCCCTAATAGTTGGAATTTCTAAAAAAGTTATGTATCTTGTTTACTTAGAATATCGTGTAGAATCACCTTCCGAAGTTAATGCACTTTACCCCCGGATACCCTGTACAGTAATATGAACCACCACTATAGTGGCAATATTCTGGAATTATAAAATTTGAACTTTATTAAATTTCTCATGTTATTTCACATTACCAAAATTTTATTTTATCTCGTTTTTTTGTTGTTGTTGTTTTAAAAAAACTTTGTTTTATTCTTTCCTGTTGTTGTATACCGTGTTATGGCCACCGATGTTAGCTTCACAAACCAACACCAGCTCAGGGGCCAAGGGGGCCCTAACATGTCCCAGGCTAGCTCTCAGCGGAGACAATGATACCCTCTATTCAGGGAGCGGGTCGCACAAGGCTACAGAATTTCTCCTTACCCTTCCGGCGTCTGGCGGGATACACTCTAGTCAATAATCCTCCTGCCGTGGCAGAATAATAACAAGATTGAATTAATAGGTCATGTATTGTAAATTCAAAACACAGTACATAGGTCTCTACAGTACAGTTCAACACAAGAAATGCAAATTACACAAACCTAGCTAAAGTGTTTAACTCTCATTATCTCTCTGAACCGAAACTCTCCGAGTGGTGATTCTCGCGTGGCCCTACAATTCACCGTTGCGGACAAATTTAAAAGAGGAAATCAATTATACAGCTTACATGTGGGATTCGCAGGGTCCTCGTCTTCTTTGGAGTTCAACCAGGGCACCTCCCGAGTTAGAACAAACCGAAGTTATCACAGGCACGGCGTAAGCCGGCTCCAACCCGTAGGTTTTTCAATAAACATCGCGGGCTACATTTGAGTTTGGTTTGGTCGCACGGCAACAGCCCGCGTATGTGTGCTCGTAAGGGCGCCCAATTCTCGACTGGCCGGCGGCGGAATGGGCGAGTCGCAGGGCAAGCGGAAGGGAAGCAGGGAGCAGGAAACAGGGGGAGAGGGGGGAGACCGTGTTGTGTTCGGGCTTGTCTTAGCGCTCTATTTGTCGCTATGGGATTTGAATCCACCCGCCACAGGGCGTACCATAACAACCGTTAATGAATGGTGGCATTTTTTAAATTTCTATTTCTTTGTAATTTTTCGAGGTTAACTCTCCGTCTGCTGTATACATTACATGAAATAATGATAACAAGCAGGCATCTGTAATTTTTATCAAATCAACTGCCTAACTGACAACCACGCCGCGGTCATTTATCCACAGGGGTAAAAAGCATGGATGGAAAGGTACCCAACCTTATCGCGGCACTATTCGATATATTCTTATTGCCGAAAATTTACGAAAACTTATGAGCACAGTGAGTTTCCTAATTGCCTAGAGTGAATGCGAACATGATTACACATCTTTTGCTAATGTTGTCAGTTGTTAGGCTGAAGGAAGTAGGGATGGAAGGAAACAGGAATATATAGGTACATAAGACTCTTCTGTTATTTTACGCAAATCAATTCAAAAGTTAAAATTGAAAGGGCTGGTATATCATGCCACCTCAATTATGGCGGATCTGTGCGCGGTTGAGGGAGGGAAACGTACGATGAAGAGGAAAATTGGGGAGTGCGTACTTAAATATTAAATATCCATTAACGGAAATGTTAGCAACCGTGCATTGAATTCTTTGACGTCCTGAAGGTTTCATTAACGATATCGCTATTTTACGGAATCTAAGTATCTATACCTATCTCGAAAACGAACAGATTGTTAATTTTTTTTAAATAGGTATTTAATACAAATAAATCAAGCATTGTAGTCATAAAGTAAATATTTTCTCGTTTTTCGTATTATTAGCTCTCATGTATGTTACACCGAAATTCTAAAAAAGACAAATTACAAATTAAAAACTATTGATAGGTACTTTCTATGAAACTCGTTGTTAGTGGTTTGTTTGCGGTTTACGTTGTGGTTAGGCCTGTTAAACCCATTTTAAAGTATGGTAAAAAATATTTCAATAAATATCTACAACCTTAAATTCAAAAATAAAATAAAAAAGCACCATTGTATGCCACGTATCAACTTTTCTCTTATAAGAGTATCGCGTTCATTGGTCAAAACATTGTACGTATATTTTCGTATCGGTGATCAATGAACCGGTAATTTTATATGCAATTTTTAGCCACAAGTTGTTTTTAATCGTTTGTCTAGCTTTTAGTATTTCTAGATTTTAGACATGTATGGTAAGTTTGTACAGGGCCCTTGAAGCGATTTTTCACAAAAACGGCGCTGTATAAATCGTCCAAATATTATTATTAAAACTTCTTTTTTGACCAGTTTCAACATATCACGGCTATCTAAAACGTATACAGTTATTCTCTAAACTTTGGTATATATATGCACAAAACTTTTGGGATGGGTTATCAGGGGTGGTAAATAATTAATTAAATTGTATTAACCGGCATTATTTTAATCTGATTAAGTTATTAAACTGCCAAATCAATTAGATTTTTGATTCAAAGTCAGGAGTCGGAATAATGGAGGTGTATGCTGTAGGTGTATTCAAGAACATACATCTATACGTGAATTATGCAAATAATCTATGCCAGTACAGAGAAATGTGGGACTCCATCGTTTCAGCTTACTCCTTTCGATAAAAATATTAAATGAAAACAAAAAAGTGACAATTTTTTGTTTTAATCCTTTGAAAATATTATGTATTATTTATTTAAGATTTTCGGGATGGTGCGATTCCAGTCTGCCGTATTAGATTTTTTTTTAAATTTACGATATAAATGAATAACATAGGAAATGATAAAATATAATAAATACGTAATAGAAATAAATTGGTTAACGATAAACACATCAAAATAATATATATCCATTAACTGTCGTTAATATTTTTTGTTTATTTGTTTATTAGGACATACACAGTACATAAGTTTACAAGTTATAAGGAATATTAGATGAAGTTATTACATGATATAGTACCTATTACGTAAGTCCGTAGAATATCTGGGATAATTCGCCTGGGATTTGAACAGTTCTTAAAACTTAACTAATGAATTAATGAAAAGAATAATATAAAGGAAGGTTATATATGAAGATAAAAGAGATATATTTTTAGAACAAGAATTACATGCTCACAAATAGTAATTAGTTTAATGAAAAGATAAGTGTAAATAAGAAGTTTTAAAATAAATTGTATCACGCCAACAAATTTAGTAAATTAGTTTTGTATGTTGTTTACTTGTAGTTGTTTTACGTCCGTCATTCCTGGACAAACTGACTCCTAGAATTCTTCCCACCGTCATACCTTTTTCGTTCCCAGACCTTCCTCTTCTATCTTTCTTCTTTCTTTCAAAGATGACGTAGTGTTTTGTTTTACACACTCCTGTGGGGAATAATCTAAAAAAAGATGTGTAAGTAAATTTTAAATATTCATTTGTTTTACCCAATCATCTGTATGCTCTCAATGACCGACCCTGCAAACACTTACTTCGAATTCAGGGTTGATTCAACTCACAAAGAGCATTTATTTACCCACGACACGTTACCGGAAACCCACTAGTATATCCGGTACTTCCCTCCTCCATTCTGCAGAGAGAGAGAGAGCAGGAACCGGAAGGCATAATTTCCCCTCTCCTGAATCGTATTCATTTACAACAATTCCTTTTAAAATTACAGGAAAAAACGCTCGGGTTTTCCAGAATAGGAATTCCAGAGGGTTACATTTTACTAGTCTAGTTTCATGCAATTGCATTCCTAACAAAATCTTATATTTGAAACTATTCTGATATTGTTTTCTTAAATATTTTTAACCTTTATTGGTAATAATAATTTACATAATATCGATGGATGGATTAGATTTAAAATATTGTATTTCTGAAAATCATAATATTGAGCAAACTGAAATTGAAACCCCATTGGAAAGGTTGATTTTAAGGTATTTAATGATCCGTTTTCAACCGTTTACATATATGTTGGGCTGACTATTACTATATTAGGGCAGGACCTAAGGTTCATAGATAATGCGTTTAGCAAAGTTATCTCTTATGGGCCTTTTTCGAAAAAAATATTCGACAGGCCGCTTTCGAAATTTCGAACGCCTGACGTAGTTTGAAGTAAAACACAGCCACTTGTATTGCAGTTAATTCAAATCTCCTAGTGGAACATGGACTTAAAGCTACGTCACGATTTTTTAGTCAATCATCGCACCGTGAAAATTAAGGGATGTTAGTATCATATGAAACCTACCATAATTCAAATTTTAAAAAAGGAATTATGGTATATAGATAATTTTCTGTTAAAATATTGTATTTTAGGTACATTGTATTGTACTTTATATATTGTATATTATATATTATGGTAGATTGTATATTGTATTGTATTTTAGGTTTTTTTTTATAAGAATCTACTTGTCGCTTGTCTGAATCGTTCACACAATGAGTTGGAATTTTTAAAACGACACTTTAATGCAATGCAATTCCGTGTTCCTTACTTACACCCCAAAGTTCAAATTTAGACTTTGGGTGAACAATACTTCGTTAATGTGAAAGTACTAAGAAAAAATTCGCAGTAAACATATAAATATGCAGGACAGACATATAACGGAAAATTAGTATTTTTGAAACTCCCACAGTAGTAAATCACTCCGAAGTTGGCAGATACCTAAAAATAATTTGGTTTGAAATTTCGATAGGCGGTATTTAGTTATAGACGATTACATCGACCATGAGATACTTTCTACCCCATTCTTCCTGATTCTTTTGATATAATATTTCACGTGAAACCATGAAAGAGTGTCGGTAAAATATTTAATGGCCGGTGTCTCCTTTGGCGTTGTCAAAGTTCTCATTAACGGGTCCTTAACCCCCAGTCATCTCTTTCATCCCTTATTTCTTCTCACACCCCCCTCACCTTCTGTGATCCTACCACTACCGGCGCTGCGGGGCTTTAAACACGGAGGCTTAGGCGCGAGTTTGTGAGACTTTTTAAAGACATGAAAGACTTAATAATTTATGCGATTGTGCATGGAAATCAGAGATGAAAAATTCAAGCACGTTTTTTAAAAGCCTTTCTGGTTATGCGACTTACATTTTTTCTAAGATTTTTAATGTACCTAATACACCTCTGCACGGCTTGTCAAGTCTAAAAATATTTCTTAGATTCTCCCTTTTTAATATTTATCTTATTTTAATGTGAATATTGACAAGATCCTCGGCCTTCCTGCCTATTTTTCTGGTTAGAAAGCATTTGATATTTTTGCTCAATTTTCTTTACATGTACTTGAAAATCGACTTAAAAATACCCAGTCATGTATTAATTTGTTTGGCTAGCTCCTTGGTAGAGCGGTAAAAGCTTTGGCTCTAGGCCAGGGATGGTTCAAAGCTCAGCGAAGTGCAAATAAAATCTTTTAATATAACGTGGTGTTAATAGCTTTCACAAAAGTGTTTTGAGATTAAATAGCATTTATTTTATCACTTCTTTTAAAATTTTAAGAAATTCACAAAATCACTTCTTTGAAAGTGATGACTAACCTTTGACTGCATATTTCTCCAGCCTCTTTCCATTATTCTTGCCACTTCGATTTCGTTCTTCTACAAAACAACATAACTATAGGGGTTAGGACTTCTGGGTTAACGTGGTGATTTTGAATTGAAGGTCCTCCAAATTAGCCAATTCAATCATCCTATGCCAAAATACCTGGTTATTTTGAATTTTATATAACTAGAGGACAAACCAACAACGATATAAATATTTCAAACAAAACAGAACCGATGATAAACCCAGAAATAACCGTTAAACCGTTTAACTGTTAAAAATAAAGTTTCCAATCAAAGCATGATATTATTTTTTTAAATATCATGGATTCAGTCAACCCAACACAATGTAACTTATCTCCCAGAAGGTAATGAATATACCAGAAGAGATATTTAAATGTTATAAGTCGCTCAATACAACAAAATCAATCTATCTATCTATATAAATAAAAATGAATCGCTGAAATGTATGTACGCGCATAACTTCCGAACGACTGCACTAAATTGTATAATTCTTTTTTTTGTGTTCGTTATTGTCAGGACAAGGTTTGTATAAAAGAAGCGGTGAGCTCTGGCATAATGAAATTTATATTAAAAAAATATTACAATAGGTGGCACACAAGCTTTTGATAACTGAATGTACCGGGACTGAATGTATGGAATGCGGGAGGGGGAGGGAAACTCGGAAGGGACGAGGGGAACATGAACGGGGGCTTCGCGGAGCAAGGGAAGTGGGAGAGGGGAGTAAGGAGAAGGAAGGCGGAGTGAGAACGCGTGAGTGGAAAGGGATGCGGCAGAGGAAGGCGAACGGGACAAATGGGAAAGGACATGCAGGGAGAAACAACTTCTTTATTAAATGGCATAGCAACGCATGCCAGGAACTCGCTAGTAAGTTATAAATATACAAAATTGTGTTGAGCTAATAACACAAATTCCTGGCATAATGTACGCTATTATATCCCATAAATTTAGTTAATCTGTGCCAGTCTAAAGGTCATCGTTCAAAGTGGAAGAATGTTAGAAAGATGTTTTAATCCATAAAAAGCCACATTCAACCAAACTTTCATGTAACAATATTTTTATACAAATTACAATCTTTCAGAAACCGCCTTTTGTATAATTTGCATCAAATTGACAAATAATTACAAATGTTGCAAACAATAACAAATGCCCCCATTTCAATGAATCTACATATTATTTTGTTACAACCGTCATGTTTCAATAATGACAAAATAAAAAAATAAAATAAAATGCATCAACCCTTTTTAATCAACGACTTCTTTTAACATTCTCATTTCCGTTAATTTTACCATCCTCTTCATTTGGTATTTTAATTCGCGTCATCCTCACAAATAAACAAAATCCAACAACTATATCATATGTTATTCGGTCCCTCCCCAATCCCTTACATATTCTGTACTCCTGGTATCAATGAACAATAATGAGGGGTTCTTTTGTGTTTTTATTCAACCATATACTTTTTGAATGGCCACTTATTCTGTTAATGCTTACCTTTAAAATGCAATTAAAGGTAGCAGAATGGAATTAAAACGATACGTATTCATTTTATTTTAAAAGGGCACCTGGATTGTACGTGACTTGCAATTTTTTAACCGGCCCTAAATTATGTTGTGCGTTATAATCTCTTTGGTTGTGGAAGGGTTGATCATTTGAAATTGTTCGAATACGCCGTACGGTAGCAACAACGTTGACAGCGTAATATTTCTTCGCTACATAGAAAGGTTTATTTTATTTTTATTTTATATTTCTGGCTTTTACACGTAGAATGTTTAAGATCCATGATTTTGAACACCAATCAAAGTAAAGATGGGGTACCTACTACCTACCTACATTTATGAAGTAAGTAGAAAATAATAATTAAAACTATTTATTTTATTTTTTAACTTGATGCTAAACGGAGATATTTTCCCTACATCTCTATATAATTTAAATTAAAGTCCTCCACCGCGTCTGTCTGTCTATTCGCGTTAAACTCAAAATCTACTAAACGGATTTTCATACGATTTTCACCAGTAAATAGAGTGATTGACGAGGAAGATTTAAGTATATAATTTATCAATTTGTGTAAATTGCTTGAAATATATATATAGTGATGGACGAGCGGGCTGGCAAGCAGGCGGTGGGGATTTGATTTGTATACAAATCTACAGTTTTGTGCCGAGGTAAGAAGGTCACTTCTATATTTGATTTCGAAAACTCTGTGTAAAGCCCGGACATCGCCGGGGACTTCAAGTATAATACATAAAGGAGAATGTCTATATGTGGTGGACGAGCAGGCTGGCAAGCGGGCGGTGTGGATTTGATTTGTAAGCAAATCTACAGTTTTATGCCAAGGTTGATGATATTTTGCACATGTGACCTTCAAAATAAGAGGAAGGTCTGTCTACATTTGATTTCGAAAACTCCGTGTATAGCACGGGCATCGCCGGGGACTTCAGCTAGTATATCATATTTTGAAAAGATTTCAGATAATTTTTCCAAGAGGTTTTCCTAAATTCAGAGAGGATTCTTATTTGAATGGTGGCGTTTTGAAAGTAGGTAGCTAAATTCCCGTTTGGTGATCAGATCTGGTAAAATCAATTACTTCCCAAAGGTTTTCTTCATCAACTTCTTCCCCTTTCTAAATCCTTCGGCATTACAATATTCTCAAAATTGGGAATGCCATAGTCATATACTGTCTTACTGGGTAATTGCTATGTTTTAAAAACATTAAAACCCGTCAACCCCCAATAATTACGATCTCCAAGCAATAAAGAACGCCACTCCAATTTTTACTATTTTTATCAATACTGGCCTTCTAACTTAAATACAGATATGCATTTTTTAAACGTTATTTCCACACGCTTTGTATTTTGTGCGAGAGTCGAGTCGTTTTTTATTATTAATATTAACAGCTTTTAATATTGAAGAACACAAGATAAAATGTCAGCATCTCGTCACGTTATCGTATTGAACCAAAGTACAAAAATACATTCCTGACCGCACCAAATAAACAATTTACCGGTGTTCGAAAAATCTGCATTACTATGAAAGAAAGGGTATGATACTATATATGATACTATATATATGATACTATAGGTATAACCACTAGAAAAATACTCATTTATCACTTAGGTCACTGGCATTATGTTACAATCATGTTGATGCAATTTAATAGATTAAATTATTGCTTATAATAATTGTTACCCTTTGTGCTATACATAAAAATCTCGTCTTAAACATTAGTTTACCAATTAAAAATAATAATAAAAATTAATTGATCTTATAAGTATTTGTTACAAATTTTAACCTTTATTGTATTAAAGTTTGATTGCACTTTTGTGATTCAACTGCATATTTTGATTTTAAATTACGTGATTGTTCCTAGAATTATTCCTTCGTGTTACCTATTACGTTAGAATTATTATAATCAACAATGAAAATATCATGTGTGCATAATATTATGTAAGCAGATTACCACATAAATATTCTTGTGCTAATAATAATAGCGTGTTTTGATTATAAAACTAACCTCAAAACATCCTTTATAAATACTACACATATCAATTATACACCAATGCTTAATCGCTATCATATATTTTTTTAAATATAAAATTACTATTGGCGCCTAAATAATGTTTCAATTCCATCTTGAATACAATGCGCCAAGTGAATAGGTAAATGCAATACTACTTATGTAATGTCTTAAACAACAACTCCTTAAAACATTAACATTAAAATAAATTCACCAAATCCAGTAATCATTTGTAGTCAATATACAATAATTTTTATAATTAACATTCAATGCTCTTACGAATTCCTCCCAGGTCCAGAGGTTTTGCTTGTTTTGTTTATCATTTTAAGTATAGTCGTTGTCACCCGAGCTGGCTTCAAACAATTTGTCCAATTAATCCAATCGTGGACATACCTGGTCGCCGTGTGAATTTTAATATGAACACCCTCTATCACCCTTGGTGTTCCTGCTACCTTCGTACCGGATGGGTTAAGGGAATACAAAACAAGCAGAACCAAAGAATAACTTAAAAGGAGGAAAAAGAGCGATTTTTTGTTTTCGTTTTTGTGAATTCGCTAGACGAATCCAACTGCTTCTAAATGTCCAGAACAATTGGGAAAAAAAACTATGGCATACCCAATTAGGGTATTTTGTGAGGGTGAAGGGTTATGCAGCAGGGAAGGAGAGAGGGGGAGGAAATTTAGGAAGTACCTACTACCTACCTGGTTATAGGTACAGATTAAGTCGCCAAACATGGCTAAAGTAATTTCTGGCATCATTTAGACACTGAATGGTGGTTTTTCATCGGGGCGATAATGGGATATTATTTCAGTATCATCTTACGATATATTCGATAAGTTTTTTTTAGGTAGGTAGCTAAATATCATCAATTTATGTGGCATATATCATTAATTTATTTTGTTTGTAAGGTTGTCTTTTTTAACATTAGCTCCACACAGGAGGCCCTGAGAAAAGAGAAAAATAATTTCCCTCAGGGCCTATGTCATATTTGGGGATGCTGTGTGGAGGGTCTTTTTAGGAAAGGACGTTCTGGGAAGGAAAAAAGGTATGAGGGTTGGGTAGGAATCTCAGGGTCAGTGTGTCCAGGAGTAACGGATGTATAAATATATATATTACAAAGTCCATTCTCAATTATTGGAAAAGGTACAAAACAAATTCCTTCGGTATATTAATTTTAAAATGAAAATTCCAATCGAACTTATAAATTATAATAACTTACGCGCAGAAACCAGACTCCTTAAATTATCAGATAGAAGAGTGTTAATTGATTTGTTATTTTTATTCAAAATTATCAAATCTTTAGTTGACTGCCCTAATTTATTAGAACTAATCTGTATTAATATACCTGCCAGACAAACTCGCAATAAAGATATTTTCAATTTTAACAATAGCCTCAATACTAACTATTCTATTAATTCACCAATCCCTAAAATGCATAGCCTTGCAAATAAACATTGTGAATCTATAGATATATTTGGTGTAGTTTTGCAATTTTCAAGAGACAACTCATTTCTATTTTATCTGCTAATAATTAACTTTTTTATTTTTTTTTCTTTTCATAAAACCTCCTCTCATTTAAATTCTTACCAGTAATTTATAACCTTATTTTATTTTATTTTGCTGTTCTATTTAGTTCTGTTTTATCATCCTATATTATTATACACATATATTTGTTTGTTTATACCTACTAACTAGCTTTTACACATTGCACTTTATTGTATTTCAGGTCTTATTACTGATTTTTTTCTTATTACTCGTAGTATTTCATTTCTTTTATGATGTTTAATTTTTTTTATGATTTAATTTCTGTTATGATGTTCTATACCTTGTGATGATGATTGCATTATTGTTTATTCTGTTTTATTGGTTTAGTAACATATGAGTACATAATTATTATTGTTATTATACTTTTCCTTCTATGCTTGTAAAAGCCCACTAGGGCGTAAATAAATAAATAAATAATTATGATTTTGATTGTCGAATTTGATTGCGATCTCTGCTTTGGAGCCAACAGACCCTTAATAAAATCTCTTAGCATCTCTCATCATCTCTTAACAGACGTATTTACGAGTATTACAAGGCATTTTTAGAATAGGTTCTGAAGTCGGGCATGATGCCGTATTTATTCTAGCGGTATTATAATTGACGGTGCTTCGACGGAGGAGGAGGCAGAAGGTGCTCAGAGGATTTATTGACATCTTCTTTTAGTATCGGCACACAGCCGGGACTCAATCAAATGCACGCATAAGAACGGATCGTTTTTGTGTCTCGTTCTCACCTTTTGCTACTGTATTGACTGAAAACTAAATTCTTACCTTTTTTGTTATTATCAACTAGAACACGGATCTCTTCAATACCCAATAGAATGAGAAATAGGAAAACCGATTTTTTTCTTAAATTTGATACGTTTATTTTTTCCATATTTCGGATATTCTTTGATCACTTTTCGAATTCAATTTTCAATTAATTACAACAAATTTTTGGGAACATTCCGGCTCGCACTGTATTTCGGTTTAACTCCGGCTTCCACCCGGAACACCCTGTAGGTATGTTTCACGTGTATTACTCCGTCCCCTCTGCCATTGAATTATAATATTATGAAGGTCTAAAAAGGTACTGGGTGATTGCAAACTGCCGTTACCCGGCATGAATCATTATATTAGGGTCCGGCCATTGCCTGGTAACAAACAAACGAACAAACAACGTGCTCAGCGAATTATACAAATAATGCTTCTAAAACGTCGTATTTCTAAACACATGATTTTTTTTTACTTTATAGAGTAAAACCTCAAATTGTAATATTTAATTAAATGAAGACAATTTTAGCGAAACTCAATCGAAAATCTGGTGACAGAAAAATAAGAAAAAGACACCTCCCAGAGGTGCCAAAATGTCATAATTTAATTAAATTATTTTATATTATCAAATCGGAGATACGTTATCATATTTAGTTGATATTTTTTCAATTTATGGCGATAGGAATATGTACATTAAATATTATATTATATCGTTGGGGTGTGGAATGTGCAGAGTCAGCTGGAGTTGGCTGGCTGCTGCCTCTGCGTCTTGAGGAGTGAAAAATTAAAGCAGCGAGGAGTGCGTCTCATTGACCAATCAATCTTATTTTTCTATATTGGCTCCAAAAAGGAGGCCCTGAGGAAAAAAATCCCTCAGGGCCTTTGTCATCTTTGGGGAAGCTGTGTATGTGATTTTTAGGGAAAGAAGGGAGATGAAGTTCTAGGAAGGAAATAGATATGAGGGGTGGGTAGGAAGCTGGAGTTCAGTGTCTTCAGGAATGACCAACGTTCCACACACTGCGGTGCAAGGCGATGTTCCAAGAAAGTCCGGCTGGAGAGGTCTAGGCTAGGTCTCCCTCAACCCGTCTCTTCCGATTTGGCCCAACAAGCAGTACCAAAAGCGCTCGCCGCCAAGACCCATAAAAACCTTCCCCATGAGCCTAGAAATCCCTGCTAAGTCACTAAACGTAAAACCATTGGGATGAGATATGGCAGGGTTTTTTTTTACTTTTTACCTCCCTCTGCCAATTCTATGTCTAACAAGTAGAATAGTGTTCTTCTTTGTTATATGATCATACATAAGGATCGGAATCAGAACTACACTTTCATTTTGTTTTGGCAGCTTTCGTTGTATCAATATTTGGGACCAGAGGTTTACAATGAATTTCTGTACTTACCCTAAAAACATCGATTGTGGAAATACAATATCTCTAAGTTACCAACAAGTCCACAGTTTTTTGCTAGAACAACCAACCCCCATTAAAACGTACACAGGTATCCTAATTAACAGAAACACCCCACAGTTTGAGGGCCCCGACTACCCTAGCGATCCTATAAGTATAAACAGTTTTAACAAGTAAGTGCGACCTTTGCTTGTTAGAACCATGGCATTAATTGGAGTCTCTTTGTTTGCAAATTTAATTAAGGTGTTTTTGCCGTCGGTCATTCACTAAGCACGAAAGCAGAACCATTCTTCGTGTCCGCACTGTAGTCTCAGTTTCCGAGTTTCTGAAGAGTATTAATATCTGGACTAATTAGATTTTGCGAGTGCCGATGATGCCCGTTGTTGTTGCAGATGAGGTGTAAATATACGTACGGTGTAATAAGGAACACCGGTTAATTATTATCTTATAGTCCTGTCTTAGATGGTTCAGCGACTTTTGATCCCGCGACAACATATCCCCGACAAAATATCCTCCGACAAAATATCCTACGGACTATACATCCCCCAACAAAATATCTACTGAAACCTAACCTAACAAAAAATGGGACAAAAATGAAACAGAAATTCTGTAAAAGCAATAAATTATTTTTATCCGTATTACTTTTTTATTTTTAACTTTATGAGTACAACCTGTAATTATAATATTGAATTAAATGAAGGCAATATAAGCGAAACTCAATCGAAAATCTGGAGACAGAAAAATCAGAAAAAGATATTGGCACCTCTGGGACTATCCATTTTATTCATTTCTGGGACTACCGATTTTATACAATGGTATCACCGGCCACCACTCTCTGGCTGGGTGCATGATCATGCACATTCATTCCGATTTTAGTGTTCGTTCCTTCTAACTGCTTTTCCTCTAAGCACGATAATTATTAAACCTGTGCTAATTATTGTAACACAAAGTTTCATTGTAAATATATTTGACTCGCGTTAAATCAAGAGTTATTGTAAACTGTCAAACCCTCTGGATAAAATATTCCAGTATTGCCAAAAGTCATTAAAATGTATGAAAAAAAAATATAGGCCATAATTTAACCCAACGTTACCTAACAAATATTATAATCAATAATTGTCAGCCTGAAACACTCATCTACATTGAAAAAATCTTCCGAGAAAAGATACTGGCTGCCAACGGGAATTGAACCCGTGACCTTCTGATTGCCGGTCAGCAGCTCTGACCACTGAGCTATGGCGGCTTATCTAATACCCGCCAAATAATTCAATATATACTAGTGTTTCATTCGACAATTACTTATTATTACATTTTTCCAACTGAAAACAACCAACTTTATTTTTGTGAGAGAGGTATTGTTAATACTAAATCCCCCGCTAGGTGGCGTCGAGACTAATTATGTCTGCATTTTTTGCTGAAATACTTTAACTTGTCAAATATTAATTATTATTTTTAATTGATAAACTAACGTTTAAACAAGATTTTTATGCAGAGCACAAAGGGTAGATAACAAATATTATAATCTTCGACCAAGTATACCCCAATGATTATAATCAATAATTGTCAGCCTGAATGACTCGTCTACATTGAAAAAATCTTCCGAGAAAATATACTGGCCGCCAACGGGAATTGAACCCGTGACCTTCTGATTGCCGGTCAGCAGCTCTGACCACTGAGCTATGGCGGCTTATCTAATACCCGCCAAATAATTCAATATATACTAGTGTTTCATTCGACAATTACTTATTATTATTTAAGCAATCTTATTTTTTTTTATCACTTAAGACTTATCAAAGGAAGTGTTGAGTTCATTTCATTAGTTTTTTCATTAGTTGTACACCATTTTTGAGTACTGACCGTTAAACAAATGTAATCAATGCATTTGTATTATATGATCATTATGGTGACCGGACATCTCAGAATCATGCAATTTCAACACTTCCTTTAAAAAGTCATTAAAGGTGATTAAAAAATCCCATCCCTAATACATTCAGTCTCACAAGGTACTCCAATTAGGGGTGCCAGCTATGACGGCGGCTCACTGGCTCCAAACGGGAGCAGTTGGGACTCTTGTACGGTATTCACACAAAATCTCATAATAAAAAAAGTGCATAAAAGTAAAATTGTCCAAACTGTTAATACAGTTTCCCATTAGACGTACAACCAGGTTACGCATAGTTTGGAGAGTAATTTATTTTCAAAGCATAATAAAATAACATCTTTATATCTTTCGGCTGAATTACGTACATACTTTAAAATTCCCCGGCAGTCTTATTCTCATCCTAAGTTATCAATTTTATTGGAAGATGTATCATAAAGGTTTGGCCGCATCCGGCCGGACTACCGACCTGTGTCGAATCAGGCTGTTCTCAGAAAAACACCACCTTACACGTTATTAAATTCAATCCACAAGGCTCTGCGAAAGGAACTACGCATATAAAACCTGTAGCTTATTATTAAGACGTTTTTAGAATGATAATAAAGTCGAGTTATATCGAGTCCTGTGACAGCTGTAAATGCTTTTATATTAGGCAGACTTCGCAATTAGTTGATAGTAATAATAAGATAATTGTTAGAGCGCTGTTTTTGTGAAAAATCACCTCAAAGGCGCTGATAATTATCGTTGTCGCCCTTTGTATTTGATTCATTTTTACATATATTTTTTTACATTAACTCCACACAGGAGGCCTTGAGGAAAATAATTTCCTTCAGGGCCTATGTCATCTGAGAAGCTGTGTGGAGGGCCTTTTTGAGGAGAGGAAGGAATGAACATTGGTCTTGAAGATAACCAGTTGCAGGAAGGGGGAAACACAGAGGCCGGAAAATCGTTCCACAGCCGAGCTGTTGAACACAAGAACGAGTCGAAGAAGCGACCCGTTCTCATGTGACAAATTTCAACCGTGTACATAATGTTGGGCACGCGTTTTAACGTGTTTTCCGACTATGCCCGGTGCCGAAGGGATCAATGACGCTAGTTCCTCGGAGCATCTTCCATTGAAATTCTGGTAGAACAAGGATATCATTCCCACCCGACGCGCATATGCTCTAAAGATTGCAATTCGTCTGTTAATATGGTAGAATCTATCAAACGGACCGCCCATTTCTCCACAGAGTCGAGGGTATTTTTCAGGTATCTTGGAGCTCCAGACCAGAGGCCAAATTCAACCGTCAGTGTATTGTTAATTTATAGTGAACTGGATCTTTAGCACGGTAAAATCGATAATTTACAATATTGGATCCACAGGCGTAACTTTCGATGATTTTGTATCGATGTCCTTTGCACGCTTTCACCGTTGACAGCCGAACCGATATTGACAGGGAATAAATAAGAAATCGATATACGCTTGCAACTTCATCGCTTGAAAAGTCACTAAAAGTAATCGAAAAAAAAACTTGTTTAAATTGGTCACGTTAGTTTACGGGCTATATTTTTTCATCGCGAGTCGTTTCATAGGGGTGTTGAAATACAACTTTGTTGAGTTGTCGTGAAACCGACAAAAATACATATAATTATGTAAAAGACCCACCTCACAGGATTTATCGACGAAAGCATTTTTTGCCTTTTTTAATCTCCGAAAAGCAACGAACCGCCTCGGCACTGTTAATGGTAATGACTTTTATTTAATTAATACAAATTAATTTAATAAAGTTTTAATAAAGTTTCCTTGGGGATCTAAATCTTATCGAGTAAACTGAACACGTGTCCTAGTTATAGAAAACTTTTGGAAACTTTTAAACGGAAGCCAGTCACATTTCGTCACTCCGGCGCATCGGTGACCTTCCTCTGCTTCTTCCGCTTTGTCAGTGACAATGAGTTTCTCCATGTTGAAGTTCTCAATTTGGCGAGCAACATGTCGAAAGTTCTTAAAATAAGTTGTACGTTGTAAACAGAGAGTTGAGAGTCTATTGTGGATGCCTAGCTCTTCCAGAATGGACACATTTGTGCGTCTAGCAGTCCATGGAATCTGAGCATTTTTTTCTAGCACGACACTTCGAATTCGTCTATCCGTTTTTTTTCGTAGGCTCTAAGTGTTTATGTTTCCGCACTATTTAAGGGTAAATAGTAAACACATTGTAAATGTTACATCTCTTATTGGCTCATAAACGGTTACAAATTTACGGCGCACATTTATAATTTTGTCACGTTGTAAAAATACGTAGTTGAAAACGGCAATCTGCAGCCTTCAAAGACCGCCTAAATCTAAACTGCCGAAGATATGGGTCGTACAATGGCTTACCTGGCCCAATAAATCACCGCGGCGTATCCTGCCAGACAGCTTTTGTAAAGGGGGGACCCTTGGACGCGGACAGCGTTTAACATTCTATTCAGCATGCACCGCAAAATAATATTTTATGTACCCGAGACAAGGTGAATAGTACCGCACGCTTCCACTTCTTTGGGCAGTGGAGGCAAAGACGGCTCGTGACGGTATTCGTTGAACTAATATTCGTTATTGTTTTGTTTTTATCAGACTTTGTCGATTAGTTGCGGAGTAAGGGCCTTTTCGGACGTGTTCCATCTTCCTTAGATATTTCTGAAAGTCACATATGCGAACGGATCGTTTCGTTTTCGGCTGTGGAACCTTTATGTTTCCTCCCTCCTACAACATGGGTCTTATTGAAGACTAAGGTTCATTCATTCCTTTCCACAAAATGACCCTCCAAACAGCATCTCCAAATATGACACACTCGTATATCTTGAGGGAAATTATTTTCCGCAGGGCCTCCTGTACGGAATTAATGTAAAAAAATGTAAAACAATAAAGCATGAACAAAATTTTGAATTCTTATATTTCGTTTTACAATAATATTTTTGGAGTCGTGGATCAATCCCAAGGCCACGAATACAAAATCTTCTAACTACCATGTACCCATGTAGTTTATTTGTGATAATATCTTTTTAAAATATGTCTTGAAAAAACAGTTTACTACTAAAAATAGCTTACTTAACTGTTTGGTTACATTGACCGGAAACGTTTCTGCTATTGCAATTAAATGTAGGTACTACTAGCGCAAACCCGTAAAATATCACGGGATAGTCAGAATTCTAGATAAATCAATCAATTTTGAAAGTATCAGTTAAATAATTTTCTATAATAAATATTCTATTGCAGGTAGGTACTTTATCGCTTTCTGAATTCTTCATACATATAAACACATAATAAACAAAGTTGAATTATTTTAACCAGAGTTAAACAGGACGTGCAGACAACCAAAATAAGAATTTTATGTGTTTTTGTACAAATCACATGATATCGTGAAAATAAAAAGTCAACAAATTGAAGGGCTAAAATGTACGTCAACGATTTCAACGCGAATCCAATACATCCAACGGAAAGAAATAACCAAACTCAAGTGCAAACTCGAACCTATGTACCCAATGTGAATTTGAAAATTAACAGCAAGAACGTCGCAAAAAACATTTCGTTAATTTATTCTACGACTATGGGCACGATTTTTTTCAGGTAACCATGATCTATAGCACTGTCGGCTTACATTATTCCACACCTACCACATCTCCTGTTCTACCGTCCCTTGTCGGTCTGGACCTGCGACAATAACAATAACAATAACAAAGACAACTGTTAACAGTGTTAAATAACACCCGTCTTAACGTCTATATTTATTTTCTCTAAGTCACCATTAACTCCAGCGCGCTCTACTGAACGAGTGACAATGAAATTGTTCCCATGGGGTTGACATTGTGTCTAGCGGTGGTACGTATTAATGTATTCAAGTTGTTATGATATCAAATACTGGAATGTCGGCAACTTTGTGGATTGTTTTGTTGGACGCTAGAAAAAAAGCGTTTGTTATGTCGCTTTTCGTGATATCACAGATGAAAGGGCTTTCAGTTTTTTGGCCTAATACCTTACAAGAGTTTCCAGAGACAGTGAGGTAATGCAAGGAGAAGATGAAGATTTTTTGAATCTGGTAATTCTGATCTAGGCGCTGAGCATTGCCTAAGTCATTTCGAACGATGGTCTCTCGTTAGGTTTTTTTTTCATTAGTGAGGCGGGTATAATTATTAAGGTAACCACAGGAACCATTAATTGGATAAGCCAAGTGGTTCGCTACGTTTGGTAATTTAGCAGGGGTGCCCATATTTATGGGGGGAGGGGTTTTTCCCGGACGCGTTTGCTTACCTACTGCGTGGCGGGCCGGATCGGGAGAGATTGGTTGAGGGAGACATTTTGAACTGTACAGCCGGACTCCCGGACATTGGGAGGGATGGATTCATAAAATGGGTATGTATGAGTATGTATAAATATATGTGTACATATATGTATGCATGTACATATGTATGTGTGTATATATATGTGTATAAATGTATATGTGTGTAAGTTTATGCATCTGTAAATATACATATGTACATGCACCCGTCTTAGAACAGACATAGTCTAGTGAGGCGGGTTACTTACTTGTTTGTATACGATAATTTAAAACAATAAACGCACGGGTTGCCGGCATTAAAAAAAAATAAAAATACGTCCGTTATTCCTGGACCCATTGATCTCCAGGTTCCTACCACCCCTCATACCTTTTACTTCCCGGAACTTCCTCTCCATACTTTTCATAAAAAATACCCTCCACACAGCATCCCCAAAGAGATTTTTTTGCCACGCAGGAGTGTGGAGTTAATTTAAAACAAAACTTTCACACTGAGGCTAATGTACATGTGTAAAAGCCCATAAAAATGGATTTAATAATAAGTAAAATTTTATATAACCCCCGACATAAAAAAGACATGATAACCTTGAAACGCCTGAACAGATTTTCATGAATTGTAGATAAGAACCATCTCGTCACGTCAGCTTTCAAACAAAAAAAATGTATCATAATCGGTCTATTCGTTTAGGAGCTATGATGCCACAGACAGACTCACAGACACGTTAAACTTATAACACCTCTCCTTGCGTCAGGGTTTAAAAATAAATCAATGTTGTAACATAATGGAAGTAACGGATTATATGTTAGAAATGTTAACCGTGGTTTTTTTAATTTTGGTCAAAATGTACGTAATAGAATGGAGGCTGTCAAAAGTTTGATCTTAGACCCCTAAAATTCTTTTCGAAATTAGACTTTGTGTAATAGAACTTAGATTGTTACGTGGGACATGGTAGAAACACGCTTCCTTTTGACCTAAATAATTGATTAAAAATATATTTATGCTGGTTCGATATTTGAATTTAACTGAATAAAACAGGAAATCAATTAACTTTCATTTTAAAAATATATATTAATCAATTCCAATAGTCTGTATTAAATACAAAAACTAATAAATTTCGTGGGACATAACAAAAATACAATGTGCAATTTGACGAAAATGCCCAAATTCACCACATGTTAATTTGCAAAATCTCTTTGTGATGATAACATCATATTATTTTGATTTGTTTTTTTTTTTATTTAAATGGAAGCAAATCACTTTGTATATACCACTTATTTAAACAAAATTGTCAACATGCTTTGAACCAATGGTTTCTCCGTCAGGATAAAATGAAAATTAACAAAAAAAATAGACAAAAACATTACAAACAGCGATGATTTTTTATTTGTCCTGGAACCCAGACTATGGTCCAGACTCAAGAAACTTACTTGCCACAGGAGGTCTTCACTATTTTTTTGTTTGTTAAATAAGCGTCAAGCGCCTATTGGTAGGCAATATTAATAACAATGTTCTCGAGTATCAATCTTTCTTCTCAGCTTTATAATTTTTAAATTTTCGTGAACTTTTTTTATTGCTTAATGTTATTATTCAGGTGAGTAATAATTAATGGTCCATTGCTTTATTTCATCCATCTTCCGCTGTTTTGCTAGTTCTCTGAAATCTTTTCCTCTGTGATCAAACTCGGAAGTAGAACTGTTTTCTTTTTTGTCTTACTTTAAATTCCATATATATGCTCACGTGGTCTTGATTAGAATATTGAAGGTGATTGAATCCATTTTTTTCTGAAACACTTTGAGTTTACTGATTTACTCCTATTTTAAGAATCTTCTGAAGAGATATACCGATAGAAATTATGCAGTTGACGTGCTGTTGTTCAAGGTAAATAACATTAGTTCTTACTTCAGGCGAAATTGATAATTTTTTTAAAAAGTTATTTTTTTCCGTCTGGGGCCAAAAAGCTTTTTTTTTAAATGAATTAATCTGATACAGTCCCAATCAACAATATTAATCAGGACTTACACCCTCATATTACATCCTTAATATCCAAATAAAATATTTCACAAACAGATAAAGCGATTTAAGTAGTTTCTACGCAATTAAACTCTATGATTACGCGCCTAAACCATTGAAACAATCAAACAACAACATGGACAAACAATCAAACACAACGTTTAGGTCTGGATAAAAACAAAAGGTACCTACATTTTTTAAATTATTTTTTTACATTTTTATATTTTTATGTTAGCCCCAAACATGGGGAGGCGCTGAAGGAATTAATTCACCTCAGGGGCTATGTCATATTTAGGGATGCTGTATGGAAGGTCTTTTTAGGAAAGGAAAGAGAGTAAGTTCCGGGAGGGCCAAAGGTATGAGGGGTGGGTAAGAATCTGGGGGTCAGTGTGTCCAGGAGTGGCGGACATATGAATCTATCCCTCCCCAATGCGGTTCAAGGCGATGTTCCGAGAGAGTCCTGCTGAAAAGGTCAAAACGCAGACGCATTCGCCGCCAATATACGCCGGAAAATCCGGGCGTAGTCACCAAACGTAGCGAACTACTTACTTACTTTATAACACCAGCACCATAATACGGGCATGTGCCTAGTGTGGTAGTCGAAAATTCCGTAAAAACTATAGACATAAAAAAAATTATTTTAGAATAAATAATATTAAAAAAAGATCTAACGTAACACAATAACAAAAACAGTAAAAGTTAATTATTTTTTGTCTTTTTTATGATATTTTAATAAATCAATTCATAAAAATACTATATCATCAAAGGTGAACACCTCAGCGCAGGTTCTTTTTTTGAGGTGTTCGCGAAACACTATAATATTACATAAATTATTTTTTAACCTATAAATCTTTCTTACTTGACATTTCATAACACCATTCACATATTATAAACATTATTTATTTATAAATAAAATATTATCATTGAAATCATTCAATAATTGCATTAATTTAAGAGTAAAATAAATACCTAACAATATACCTATGTAAAATACAACAATAAAATGGGCGATATAATTTTTTTTTTAATCTGTATGGTTCACAATTTTTACACTATTCGTTATTTCAATGTATGAACCCAATTATTCAGCGATCAGCATTTGCAAAATCAATAATCAATATATATTTTAAAAGTTCGAAAAAAAAAACCGAAAAAACTCAGAAACGAGTCCCGGTACGATCAAGGGAGTTAAATGGTGTGGTAGATCTATACTCCACCTCTAGGATGACAGTTCCCGTTTTTACCTAAAGGTTGTAATTTTGATAAGGGCTGAAAGTTTCGCACTCGTAAAATTTTCAGAACAGTCTTCCGGAAAGTTCTAGAAGGTTCGATAGATCTCTAGAAAGTTCTGGAAAGAGTGGCTCCGTGGAATGTTCAGGAATAGCAAATCGGGAACTTCATTGTGGAACATTCCAGGACATTCTCGAGTGTTGTCTTGAGCGAAACCGGGTAACCCTGCCTATATACAATAAAAAATAATAATAACTGTGGTTCTACTGTCCATCCTTGCGGTATTCCCATATTGTGGGCAAAAGGATTATATAAAGTAGTGTCAAACTAGCCACGTATTCCGAAATACCGACTGTTCCAAAAGTATCTCTTACTTTTCCAAATCCCCTTCGCGTTGACAAGGGGTCTGAACCGTGAGTCCTCACTCCTCGCTGAGTTATTCCGCCCCCAACTGTTGGCAGGTTTAAATCACGTCAATTTGCATAACACAATTTTGGGATAATTATGTGGGGTTGTTTTCCACTCCGTGGTATGAAATGCATTGACAAGATTCTGGTCCTGAAGAATATTAAAAAAGTTTTGTATATTTATATAGGATAACAATATACAAAATATTATTATACCTAGATAGGTATACTAGCAAAATCAGTTCATTTTACTATTTCTCAGAAGGATAGGTTATTTCGCAAATATGTTTACTACAGAATCTATTAATTAAGGTTGTTATTTTTGGTTTTGAAACCTTGTTGAAATTGATATTATTTAGGGAAGCGGTCAAACGATTCGAAGTACTAAATTCAATATTCAAAGTACACTAAATATGCCTCTATCAAATATATCATAAGTAGATCCTAGAGGAAACCTGAGGTAAGCCTCAAGCCCTCCTGTATATATACAATGAGTAAAAATAGCAATTACAACGCTTCTCTAGATACCAGGAGGTTTGAATGGACGATCGATAAACCCATATATCAATAGGATATTGACTAAATACTTAATTTATGGTCAACAATTGGTGAGAGATATTCCGATCGAAGATTGCAAAATCTATCACGGTGGAATTGGTAACTTAATAATATCGGATCGATAGATGTAACTTCCGATGATTTCGTATTGAAGTCCCGAGCGTGGTTTCAAAGGGAATAAATAAGAAATCGATATTAGCTTGCCACACTATCGGAGGTATTTTCTTTGTTGACCCTACAAAATGTCAAACGCCAAACTATTATACAAAAATATTAATAAATTGGCAATGTTGAATTGAAATACTAACCTTAATATGCATTGGCATTGACCCTACGAAATGTCAAATGCCAAAAATTATGTAAAAATATTAATAAATTGGCAATGTTGAATTGAAACACTAACCTTAATATGCATTGGCATTGACCCTACGAAATGTCAAATGCCAAACAATTATGTAAAAATGTTAATAAATCGGCAATGTTGAATTGAAATACTAACCTTAATATGTATTGGCATTGACCCTACGAAATGTCAAATGCCAAACAATTATGTAAAAACATTAATAAATTGGCCATGTTGAATTAAAATACTAACCTTAATATGCATTGGCAGTCCGCATTTACTTTTTGACATAAAACGTTAATTTAATTAGTTAATGAGGTCTTTAGTCATATTTCAATAACTTTCATTTCTCAATGATCGAATGGAATTTATTTGGGGTGTTTTAGTTGAATTATTTAAGTCTGTGGATCGCCTATACGACATCTTTCAATTCTAAAAGCTTCGTTAGTTGAACTTCGTTCATTAATAAGCCTGAAATTTTGCATGACGAACGACATTTTCCAAATATATGCATATATTGACAGTAACCAACACTTCTGCCACAGGTCATGGATCGCGTTGTGGATTTCCCCTGCGGTACAATCATAAATGGGAGTACCTACCTCAGTTCCTCTATAATTGCGTTGTGAATTTTACCTGCGGTACAATCACAAATAGGGGTACCTACCTCAGTTTCTCTGGCATCGCATCGTGGATTTCCCCTGCAGTGCAATCACAAATAGGGGTACCTACCTCAGTTTCTCTGGCATCGCGTCGTGGATGTCCCCTGCGGTACAATCACAAATAGGGGTACCTACCTCAGTTTCTCTGGCATGGCGTCGTGGATTTACCCTGCGGTGCAATCAGAAATGGGGGTACCTACCTCAGTTTCTCTGGAATCGCCTCGTGGATGTCCCCTGCGGTACAATCACAAATAGGGGTACCTACCTCAGTTTCTCTGGCATCGCGTCGTGGATGTCCCCTGCAGTACAATCACAAATGGGGCTACCTACCACAGTTCCTCTGGCATCGCGTTGTGGATTTTCCCTATGATACAAGCAAAAAAGGTGCACCAGTTTTCTTTTTACACGTGCTTCACCACAAGTCACTACCTAAAAATATAATTAACTATATTTTAAATAAAGATTATTGTGGTAAAAAAAACGACTTTTTAAATAAAGATTATTGTGGTAAAAACAAAGTGTTTTAATAATTTAATTAATTAACTATATTTTTAAGTAGAAAACTTTTCATAATATTTGACTTTTAATACAGAAGCGCGTTTTAGAATGGTTGCCCCAGGCGACAAAAAACCACGCTCGACTGTGCTCCGTGCTATTTCAAGCACAAAATTTAATTATCAAACAAAAATACAAATTACCAACATCAAACAGAAATACTCCGCACTGAACTAAACTAATTTAAGATTTCGTGCTGTGTAAATATGATAGAGTAATAAAAATAATATTATGAAAGGGCGTCCCTTCAGGACTATGAATGGTTCTACCCCTATTTTGTCATAATCTCATCCCCTTCGTAGATTAGGAGTTTCCCTTATTCTAATATTCATCCCCCAGTTAAAGCAGAACTTCCGAGAAGTTGCTGCAACCTTTATTATTTATATAATGTACAAGTTACAGTGAAATTTGAATGATTGAATTAATTTGGAAATTTTAAGGGTGACGGACGCTTTTAATGTTAGAGATAATTTTTTTGATAGGTAATTAGTTTTAAACCAGCGTCGTAAAAGTTAAATTAATGTAATGGTTTAAAATGTGTTTGGAATAAATAAATAACAAATATGTAATTAAGAACTCTTATTCAATTAACAATGAACTTGTCATCTCTCAAACGGAATGTAAAGATCTTGGTGTTTAC
This sequence comes from Limnephilus lunatus, assembly GCA_917563855.2. Lineage (NCBI taxonomy): Eukaryota > Metazoa > Arthropoda > Insecta > Trichoptera > Limnephilidae > Limnephilus > Limnephilus lunatus. The sequence continues at coordinate 7,825,484 of OU830602.1, read as the reverse complement.
ATTGATAGCAAACTTGTATTTAATAATCACATCGACTCAATCGTTCAGAGGTCATATAAAATGCTTGGTTTTGTTCTTCGTATAAGTAAAGTGTTCAGTAACCCGCGTTCAGTAGTAATGTTATATTTTGCATTAGTCAGAAGTATACTGGAATATGCCTCGCCAATTTGGAACCCGCAGTACAAAGTATACATAGATAGCATAGAACATATTCAAAACAAATTTATAAAATATCTTACCTTCAAATTCAACAATAACTATGAATGCACATTGCGTAAATTCAAATAAATTGAAAAAGTGGTGAGCGGATAACTCAGAATGAAATTAACTCATCACTTCCTTTGAAAAGTCATTAAAAGTTTTTTTTTTAAATGGTTAAATGGGTTACGTTAGGAACTATTTAACATTTTTTTTTATAGCTTTTAATGATTTTTCAAAGAGGTTGAGTTGATTTGACATGATTCTGAGTTGGTATGAAACCGTCAATAAAAATAAACACGTCTAAAGCCATTTCAAGCATCGTTCCAATATGGACAGGTGATCCTTCACTAGTGCAATTGGTAAGTACTTTCATTTTTTTTTATATGAGTACCGCACCAGAGTCCCAACTACTCCCAACAGTCTGGATCATGTGAGACTATGACATCCCCAACTAGGGTTATGTTGTGAGGAGGAAGTTGGAAGTTAGTGTGGAGGGGAAGCAGATGGGGAAAAGAAAGGTGGGGATCCTTTAGCATCACAAAATACCCGAATAGTTGGGGATGTCATAGTCTCACTGGCTCCAGACGGTTGGGAGCAGTTTTATTTGTCTCCGCCCCGGATATCAGAATAACTATTAAAACATCGCAAGAATCGCAAGAAAACTAAATATTTAACTTTTTCTATAACAGCCAGAAGACAACCAGCTGAGGATTACGATCTTAAATTACACGATTGTCAAGGAAAAAACTTAACCCAATCATGCCACTGCCCCACCATAACACATTCTAAAAACATAAAATATCTCGACATTGAAAATCTTCGATGGGACTTCCATATAAATAGCATCACAAAGAAACTTACAAAGCTTGTATACTACTTTAGAAACATACGCAACATACTTAATAAAAATGATCTATATAAAGTATACTATGCTCTTTGCCAATCACGCATAGAATATGGAATTATAGGATGGGGAACTGCCTCAAACATTCACATGAAGCAGCTAGCTAAAACGCAAAAGGCAATAATAAAAACAATCTTAAAAGTACCCATAAAAACTCCATCAAAATAAATCTTAAAAAACTTCAATGTGTTCAGCATTATTAAATTATACTAAAAAAATGCACTACTCAAATTTAAAGAAAAATATGAATACCCTGTGGACCAACACACCTACACTACAAGGTCGAAATCCACAAAACTACTTAACATCCCGCAATTAAATACATCTTTTGGCCAGAAAAACCATAATTTCCATGCGACAAAATTATATAATGCCCTTCCAATTGAAACTAAGAACACCATGGAGATACAAAAGTTTAAAAAAGATATTAAATTATGGTTAAATAAACAGGACGATGAGAAAATCATTAAAATTATGAAGTAACCCCAATGCAACCTGCAGATAACAAACCAATACTTTTATTTTATTTATTGTTTATTTTGTTTATACTGTTTATCTATAATCAAGAAACTAGAAGATGAGGAAATAAAGATCAGCACCCATTCAGCAACATACAGTCCGCCTCGGAACAGGAAAACCTAGTGAGGAGGACTGTAAACAAACCACATAACTTGGTATTTTTACTTATTGTGTAATTTTACCGTATCTTATATTGTCATTAAATAAAAAAAATAAAAAAATAAAAAATTAACGAAAAACATACTTACTAAGAAAATCCTTTTTCCCATACATTTTGTACGGAACGCATTCTCATATTTTGGAAGGGCTGCGGGAATTTTGTGATAAGTACCTATAATATTGAGTAGTGTGAGTGAGTTCCAAAAATTCAAAAACTTTACATCAGCTCCACAACACATGAGGCCCCGAAGAAAATTATTTTCCTCGCGACCTATCTTAGGGGATGCTGTGTGAAGGGTCTTTTTAAGGAAGGGAAGGATAGGAAGTTCTGGGAAGGAAAAATGTATGAGGGGGTTGGTCGGAATCTGGGGTCAGTGTGTCCGGGAGTAACGGACGTATGAATCCATCCCTCCAACTGCGGTGCAAGGCGATCGATGGGTCGAGAGAGTCCAGCTGGAAAGGTTAAAAGGCCTCCCTCATCCAGTCTCTCTCGATCCGGTCCGCCACGCAGCAGGTGGGCAGACGCATCCGGGCAGGTAGACCCGGACAAACGTCACCCCATGAACCCGGGCACACCTGCTAAATCACCAAACGTAGCGAACCACTTACTGTGACCTATGGGTGACGTTTGACAGAGGTGTTGGTTATCCAATAAATGGTTCCCGGGGCGGCAGAACCGATACCCGCCTCCCAAATTCCCGTAAGTTAGTGGAAAAATAAGAAAAATCACAAAAAAATTAAATCTGTACACAATGCCATCTCTGATACTGAAAAAACGAAACACGGACATTTGCGCATTGATGATTGCTTCATTGTGTAATTTTTAATTGTGTAGAATATAATTCAACAGCTATTGATTCTGATGCGGTACGAAGTATATCTTATAAATGATTTAAATTAGGTATTTATATAGCTTTTTTGTTTATGAAAGTGAAGTATCTCGTTAAATATTTTTGCTTGATTGTTGCTAACTGCGACGTACCACACAATAAAATAATACAATTACCTTTGAATGTTTTTTTACGAGAACACAATCAGGTCTGCTAAAAACTAATTCGCTCAGTTATGTCACACGCGTAATCAAGCAGGGTGGACTCCATCAACATTGGCCACGGCGTACGCTCTAATTAACCTAACTATAGGTACTACACGTGTAGATTGTAGATGTAGCCACGTGTAGGTACCTATTGTCTTATAGATAGCCCGTAGCCAGTAGCCACCCTACACTAATAGGTGGTTAGGTAGATTTAGCTTATGTCTGGATGAATACAGTAGCCTAGCGTGTGCTGAGTGTATGAGACGATGTATGCATACGGATGAGGCAAGGAACGTGTGCCGGGGTATAAATATGGCAACAAAACATTCCCTAAGATGACATATGCTCTAAGGGAAATTTTTGCCCGTAGAACCTCCTGTTGACAAGAAATAATTATTATAACCTAACATATCCTAGCACTAGCTTAGGTATTACAGTACCTATCATTAAAGAAGGCATAGAAAAAAAGGTAACGGTCGCAACTGGGAATTGAACCCATGATCTCTATCTTACCGGGACTACGCCTTAACCAACTCGGAATTGGGACCTAATTATTGTAATTTTTGTCGATCTCATGTTTCAAATTCAGAATTCACATTATTATCTACAACTTTTTGTCCCATATTTTTGGCTGCTATCTTTTTGGATGTTTTCAAAGTTCTAACGAATTTAATTGTAATCTAGATAGTGTCTTCGGTAAACAGATCGGTTTTTATTTTATTTATATGGGACACCTATTGACTTTTTCTTGGCCAGTTGTTTTTAACAACAGAAATTGGTTTATCATCAAATGGCCATTCAGTGTTATTTTTTTGTTACATTTGAAAGGTTCCCATTAAATGCCGATTCTAGATGTGTTTCATCTTTAACTGTAATAAGCTGACAATATGTACATAATCCAAAAAATAACTTTATGTTAATATTAGCCTTTACGCGATAACAACACCGATTGAATTAAATAAATATTTCCAGTTGACTATGAAAATAATTAAATTTTAAATCGATTTAGCTTTGCAATAAATCATGTTAAAATATTTATTCGTTCACCTATACGATTTGGTAGGTGGTAGGTACCTACTTCCACTGTATTAAAGCAGACAGTTTGGCCCTAAATTTGGTATCTATGCAAATTTGTTCTGAAATATAGCCGTGCCGATAGCTATGCTAACATTGCTTCAATTTATTCTGCCTGCAAAAGCTTTAACCAGAAGACATAAAATATACTAGATAAGCCCCTCACTTTAAAGGAGACCTGCAAAACAAGGTGAGTTCAAAAATTATTTTTCTATACTGTCGTGTGCGTGCTATGTGAACTGTGAGTATTAATTTCTATAAGAAAATAATGGATATGATTCACATTGATTAAAATCTGAAAACGATTGCTTTTTTATATTTTGAGTATGTAGGTAACTGCCTTACATTTTTTTTATTCAAATTGTTTAAAGATGTAAACGACGTATTTTGCTTTCATTAGTATGCGATTTAAAAAAACTATTTTGTTCTTAAAAATTTAAGTTTGTTTCTTGTCGCGTAAAGAACACGATAATCGATAATTTTTTTTTAAACTTTAAATCCACACAGGAGGCCCTGAAGAAAATAATTTCCCCCAGGGCATATGTCATGTTTGGGGATGTTGTGTGGAGGGTCTTTTTAAGGAAAGGAAGGACAGGAATGGTCGCCGAGGGCCTGGTAGGAGACAAATGTCTTGGCTGCGAAACATACGAGAGTGGACCGGCATTAGAAGTGTGGAGGAGCTATTCCGGGCAGCGCAAGACAGAGAGACCTTTTCAAGAGTGATCGCCAACGTCGGGGGGACCTGATAAGGCACATAAAGAAGAAGAAAGAAGAAGAAGAAGGACAGGAAGTTCTGGGAAGGAAAAAGGTACGAAGGGTGGTGTAAAATTTTGGAAGAAGGAAACTTGTAAATGAAATGCATCTTCAGGAAATTAAAAGGACTAGTGAATTTTATTTGTTATATTCCCAATTACATTGTGAATATTGGTATATCCAAACTACCCTAGACAGACCAAGGAGTTTATGTTGTTTATGAAGCCACGTCGAAGAGAAGAGGAGGTTAAAAAACCCAAACCGAGTCTTTTATAAATAACTTCCATGGCTGAGTGGAAGTTATCTATGGGAGATGCATCTACCGACATCTATTAATAGTTCTTATAATTAATTACTTTGGTTCCCAAACAAACAATTCATTTTATCTACATATCTGGAGAGGTGTGAGTCCTAGCTAAAACTTAACTTACAAATTTGTTTCTACCTACCAAATTGAGTAAATAAAATATTAGTATTATTGTCTCGTAAGCGACCACGAATAGTAAATTTATTTTTCCATGGCGTGTGTTCAGAGAAGAACAAGATCCAATGAGTGGTTGATTGTCCTTCAATAAAATGTTATAATATTGTTATCTTTAAGAAATGGGTTATGCACCACACGCTTAATGATTTTATTTTTTATTACAGCATCTTTCTTTATTTTATCGAGGAAGGAGGGGGTACACCATGCTATTATATTTATACGTTGCTGCAAGACGAACCTAATATAATGTTCTCAAATAAAACTCCATATTCACAAACCTAGCATTATGTTTTTAATTTGATCGTTGTTTTTCGGTATAATAAATTGGAAATGAGGAACATTAGCCTAATGTAATAGTAATCTATCTATAAGGGTAGTGCTCTACCAGTTTAGCAAAACAATTATCCATCGCGAGTTTGAAGGTGTTACTAATCATAATTTATCAAGAGCAGAAATGAATATCTCTCGGTTCATTGCCTTGCAAAAACACAAGTCTAACTCCTTCAGAATCTCTAGCTCCTAGGTGTACCTCGCTCGTCTCTGATAATATTGAGCACTGATTATCAGATACTACCGTTAAATCTAAATATAAAAAAAAAAGCTTCATCAACATTATCATCACTCTTGGCTCTACAACCCCTGGCGAGTCTTGGCCTCCTCAAGAGTCTTCCTCCACTTATCTCGGTTTTGAGCCATTAAAAAAACAAACAAAGAAACACTTCAATCATCGCACGGTTTGAGCAACATCAATTTTAAATTTAAAAATTATATAACCATTTAAAATTAATGTGTACCACCGATATAATGTAGCCATTGTTAACCTTATGTAAACTCCCTTTTAGGTCCGGCTTCCCGTATTTCTACCAATTTATTACATATTTTCCTTAAACACTTCAAATTGTAAAGCTCTTAAAAAATAAATGTTATTCTTGAAAATAATTCCGAAAAATATCATAATCACGTTTTTTTCAGTTATTTCACAAATTATACGTATGAAAAAATTCACAGTATTTAAATAAATTCTACTTAAGACTATTGCTCTATTTTAAACGAGTCGTGTTTTATTAAACATTTTTACAATTTTTGCTTAAATATTTTCATTTTGATTTATTTATTTGCAAAAGCAGCATAAAACCGATACATTGCAAAAGCTGTAAGAAATTTTAATTTTAACATTCGTAATTACATATCTCTCCGTCTTCTTTTGAGCGATATTACCGGGCCTTAATACCTGAAAAAACGCGAAAGTCAAATACTAGCCTATTTTAAGAAGTCTCTCGGTCAATAACTGACTTTCTCGACTTTGCAACGTTTCATCGTAACCAGACTAACGATTGTTTTTATAGGTAACGCAAAGGCCATTCTCTTGCATTATATTCCATTGACCAAAATACTGACTACAGTGAATATTCCGACATTGCGGTTAGCTATACATTATTTATCACGATAACAGCAGAGCTATAGGAACATACAGCATACTATCAATTTACCGCTTTTAATGCAAAATGATTCATTGGTATTATAATAATATGACCTACAGCCGGAGTAAGTGTACCACTTCGCTGGTGGTAAAAGCAAGTACTACTTACTAGTACTCGAACTAGTACATTTTCTGGTTGGTTTTATTGTGATGTTTAATCAGTACACGATTATAATTGCAATGTTATTTATTAAACCACTCGGGTTGACAATCGATTAACAAGTGTTTGACAGGAAGAGGTTATGAACCAAAGACAATCCTATGGAAGTAGGCGTAGGTAATATGATAAAGTAATAATAATAATAATAGCAATATCCCATTTTTTCTAATATGCGATACGATACGATTGTTCGGGGGATACGGATTTGTTAGGACTTGGAACAAGTGCTCTTAGGACAGGAAGAAGGTTGAAGTTTAATCGACCGGTAACATGGTAACCTAATAAGCCAATATTGGAATGTACGAGTAAGATAAGCTGTAATAAATTATTTGAGTGAGCTTTGGTTTTCATTTTCCGCCTTTCGCTTATTTGTGCTTCCCGTTTCTTCTCGCTTCCCGCTTCCAGCTTCTCGGATATAGCCTTTTTTAGTCGTTGTTTCCCGCCGTTCATTGCTTCCCATTCCTGCTTCTTCTTCCAGTTTTCCGTTGCTTCATGCTTTCCGCTTCCACTGCTTCTAGCTTCCTATTTTCTGCTTCTTGGTTTTTCCGACATCATAAACAAAAAAGTGATAAAAAATAAACATTACAATTTTTTTTTTTTTTTTTTACATTTGATATTTATGACATTGTAATTGATAATACAATTATTGAAACACAGTGAACAGAGGATTATAATCCGATGGATTATATCTATGGGGTTAATTGACAGTTCTGCCCGAATGGGTTCGATTGATTGTCTAATTGCTTGTCATCTCAACAGAAGCTGTAGGACCTGGATAAAACGGGGTGGAATGGAAATCACTGTCAAAAACTGTACCTTACTTCGATGAACTATTCCACATGCTTCATAATTGTTGAAATTATAGCAAGTAGATGCAATGCTTTTGTGGTTTGTTTACAAACAACTATTAAATAAGTAATATTTATTAAACGAAGACAATACTAGCAAAACTCAATAAAAAATCTGAAAACAGAAAAAGATAGTTCCAACCCAGGATCTGGGCTCGAGTTCGAACCAGATTTTCGATTGAGTTTCGCTAATATTGTCTTCATTTAATTAAATAATATATTATAATTTGAGGTTTATAATTTTTTTTTGAAAATCGATTGTCTACTCGTTAGTAATTGAGTTGATATCTACATAAAATAGTTAATTATTCAGAAAAGAGTCAGCCAAAAAATATCAAGTAGGTACAATAATAATAATAATTATTGGATGATTTTTATAGCGCCATTTTCATGAGAAAATCACCTCAAGGGCGCTTTATAAATTCATTTATACATTTAATCTATACCTATATACTACAAGTGGCTTATATTATAACTAAGATTGACAACTAAAGACTTACAACTAAGACTTCTATGACTAGTGATTTAGAACTATACTTATTTTTAAAACCGAGTTTGTACATGTAATTGCAAGCCATAATACAATACGAAACGAACGAGGTACCTACCTATTGTAAGTGTGAAACTTTGGGAAAGGTATTATTTATATTAAAATCTACCGAACGCAGTAACTATACGTTATTTCTACAAATCAATGGATATACAGAGTGGATCGAAGGCAATACAATATTTTTTAATAGTCTCATCGATAACAAAATATAGGCAAATTTATCATTTCTAACATTCCATTACAAACTGAGTTGCATTGCTTTTGCAATTAAAAAGCAAGTAAAAGTGACGTTATTTAAATACTTAACGCAATATAGTGTTTTGGCTTGCAATCCATTCGCAATGCATAAAATATGTAGATACTTACCTACATTGTACAGTGTATACACAATTAGACAATTGGTCGCGCATACATGATCGGTCAATCTCACAATGGTGACAACAGAGAATTTGTTGATAAGGTACTTATAAATAAGTACACGTGTGAAGGCACACATAAATCCATGGGAATTAGTTTTCACATTCGATTATAGTTACTGTGAGTGTGCAAAGTTATTAGTTGATAACGATGCGAAATTATTTCACACCATTACTGAACTGAAGTGTTTGGCGCTGTGCTAAGGCTCTCAATTTTTTATAAATTTTTGTTTATTCATTTGTTGACGCCTTGCAAGGCAAAAAATACATCATCATTCCCAAAATATAAAATAACGGAGATGTATGACAAAGATACGGTGGTGGAATTAATATGAAGAAAAAAATTAAACTAACGTTTTTTTGTAGGTATTACTTGTTATAAGAAAGAATGAACTTGGGTCATAATGTAATGTTGGGTATCATAAACGTAATAGAAAGAATCTATCTTTGAGAGCATGAGACGATGCGAGATTATTACCGTGAACTTTTATATCTCAGGTGGTGGACCTTAAGCAGGCGGCTGCGTAAAATACTTGGTATGAGGAGAGGTTATTTGAATGAAATAGTTAAAGTGCTTAGACACATATAAATTAATTTATTAAATTGAAGTACAAATAGCAAACAGGGCTAATCTAAATACTGGATGGGCAATATTATGGAGTTGATGTGTGAGCGATGCCATAGGCGAATCATGCTGCTGCCTTCGGAGATATGCGGTCTGCTCTCTCCGCTTCTGACATATGCTGAAACGGCGGGCTGGAGCAAGAGACAGGTCTCCAGGCGGTTGCCAGCCAGCCGACTACGTTGATGACGGCCAAGGTCATAAATCTTGGGCAGCACATCTGCGAGCAGCTCTGGCTCTAGGTGTAGTCGGAAGGTCTTATGATGGCTGCGTCTGCCGATGCTGGATTTTGTCAACTCAAGCAGAAATAATGTTCTCCCATAGTACTCCGCTTCTGATCCCGGATTTTAATGAGTTTGCTGATAGTCTTGAATTATGGATGCCGCTGATGGGCGCGGATTTTCCGATCTTCACATGTTGTTCAATAATGACGAACTATCACTAAATGATGCGTCGACCCAGGGACCACGGGGACGGTGGCCGAGGTCACCTGTGGCTGGTCAAAGAATGGGCAAGCTTGAGGCCAGTCCTGCCCAGTGAACTCAGTTCTCAGTATCACCAACTGAGCAGAGATAATTACATGGCAAAGCCAATATAACAATAATATAATATGTGTTGAATGTTTATTAACTTCGTACCCAAAGGTACCCATTCACAGAGATACATTATTAGTTACATTATTTTTATGTAACATACTATATAAAGCATTGCAATCATTTGTGTTAAAAATAGACATAAATAAATAAAATAAAAAATAAAAAAATGAAAAATTAACCCTTTAAAATTATATCAGACCTAAAAACTGTTTTTCGAAACACATTCACTTTTTTTTTATTTCTATTATGAAATTATAAATAAATTTGTGCATAAGTATACTTCGGATTGTTTTAGGTCGAAATTTGAACCAAAATAGGCTGTTACGACGTTCCTAAAAGCTTTATATTATCTTTTAAAATACTTTGAAGCGTAGACCCAGCCCCAGCCATTTTATTCGTATGCCTTTCTTGGAAGACTTGAGTTTGTGTACACACAAAACTATTTATTATTTTGTTTTTACATTAGCTCCACATAGGAGGCCTTGAGGAAAATAATTCCCCTCAGTGCCTATGTCATCTTTGCGAATGCTGTATGGAGGGTCTTTTTAGGAAAGGAAGGAGAGGAATTTTTGGGAAGGAAAGGGGTTTTAGGGGAAGGTAGAAATCTGGGGTCCAGAAGTGGCGGACGTATAAACTCATCCCTCCCACTGCGGTGCAAGGCGATGTTCCGAGAGAGTATGGCTGAAAAAGTCAAAGGGACTCCCTCAACCGTTTTTTCCCGATCCGGCCTGCCATGTAGCTGGTGGGCAGACGTATCTGCCGCCAGACCTGGAAAAACCTCACCCCATGAACCCGACACCCCTGCTAAGTCACCAAACGTAGCGAACCAATTGGGGTGCCCTATGGCAGAGGTGTTGGTTATCCAATAAACGGTTCCCGGGGCAGCGGTACGGAATGAATATCTTATCGATGTCGGCCATTTTGCAGGTGACCACACCGCTGCCACCTGTTGACGCAGAAAGTTACTACTGCAGTGGATTGTAGAAGAAGGTTGGAGGAATTGCGCGATTTTTTTTTTTTCATTTTACTTACTCTATTTAACTAGACAAAAATAGGGGGCATTAGTTTTTGACTTACCCTCGTATATTGTTTGGTGATTTATATCTATGATTAATATTGTAGCATTTTCAAAGGATAATATCATTTCAAAATAATATTTAATATATTATATGTGTATCTAAACTACTTATTTGAAATAAATGTGTATGTAAATAAATGAAGAAGCAAATCAAGTTACAAAGTTTCGGAAGCCTTGACTACATCCATGCTTGAATTCTACATTGTTAAAATCACAATGCGTACTCCATACTCTGTACCAGTCTATAATATTTACACTAACTATCATATTATAATGATTCATTTTCCTCGCAATGCCATTATATTTATTTAGTTAGACTTGCCTCCCGGACAAGGCCAGTTGTGTGAAAATACTGTATTGTAAACATTTAAAAATTTTGCAACACGATGGCATTAACGTCAAAGGTGGTTTGCTATTTATTTCTTTTGATTTTTACTTGTCTCAATGCAAGATCGATAGAAAAACTACCTGCGATAGGTAAGAAAATACTTTAATTATCAGTTTTTTTTTCTTTTAAAACGTTTTTCACAATTATCAAATATGTCAAACTTTCGTAATCATCATCTTACTTTAAATTTGTGATGAGAATTTCCATTGTAAGGTTTTGACTTAAGAACTTTTATAGTCTTATTATTACTTTTGAATTATTTACTTCGGAGTGGACTCGTGTCTGCTCTGGCATCTTCAGACTGGTCCATTTATTTATTTATTATTTTTATAGTAAAAAAAACATTGACATTACGATTTTTTTTATAATAACAAAAGGTTGTCCAGCGAAATGGCACAAGGCAGTTTGTGTGCAGGTTCTGCCATTTTTCTCCGAAAATTCGAAATTTTAGTTCCAGTTATATGTAACAGTTTACTATTTATCCGGTACAATAATCGGATTATTCGTGAACGCCACTAATTCAATTTTAATACACAAAAACTTGTAGTGAACACAAAAATGGTGAGGTTTTCTGGGTCACTGGGGGTGGGAGGATATTCTAAAGTATCATATTATTATACCGGACCATTATTATTATTTTTTATTTAATAATTTTTATTTTTTATTTAATAATTTTAATACACAAAAACTTGTAGTGAACACAAAAATGGTGAGGTTTTCTGGGTCACTGGGGGTGGGAGGATATTCTAAAGTATCATATTATTATACCGGACCATTATTATTATTTTTTATTTAATAATTTTTATTTTTTATTTAATAATTTTAATACACAAAAACTTGTAGTGAACACAAAAATGGTGAGGTTTTCTGGGTCACTGGGGGTGGGAGGATATTCTAAAGTATCATATTATTATACCGGACCATTATTATTATTTTTTATTTAATAATTTTTATTTTTTATTTAATAATTTTAATACACAAAAACTTGTAGTGAACACAAAAATGGTGAGGTTTTCTGGGTCACTGGGGGTGGGAGGATATTCTAAAGTATCATATTATTATACCGGACCATTATCATTATTTTTTATTTAATAATTTTTATTTTTTATTTAATAATTTTAATACACAAAAACTTGTAGTGAACACAAAAATGGTGAGGTTTTCTGGGTCACTGGGGGTGGGAGGATATTCTAAAGTATCATATTATTATACCGGACCATTATTATTATTTTTTATTTAATAATTTTTTGTTGTTGTATACATTGATATAATTTTACATTACATACAAGCTTTTATATTTCTTTATTGAATAAAACATACAACGAAGTTGCACTCCCACGAGTTATCAAAACTCATTAAGGGATCGCCAATTATTACTTTTGAAAATTTAAACCCAACCCAACCCAATATAGCAAACACATACATGAAGAAAAATTTTACAAAACATTTTACAGAAGCAACATATAGTCACGACATATGAATAATCACTTTACAAATATTTCACTAAAACTTGTCTTACAAGATTTTATGAATTATTATAACCACTCATTTGATTGTTGAACTGTTGGTGTCAAAAAGTTAAAATAAAAAATAATTAAAAAAATAAAACATATACAGTTATAAATATTCAAAAAGCAAAAATAATAAAACAATTATCAGATTAACTAAAAAAAATCCCAAATAGACATCGCCAGTTCGTGGGTATACTTGTGTGTTTTTAAAACAGTTAAAATTTTACTCATATTTATTTATTATCTTATTAGAGATTAAAAAATAAAATTAAATAAATAAAACATGAAATTAGTGTTTACTGAATTACAATTCAAACGACGTGTTAATAAAGATTATAAATTTGTTAAGTTACATCAGGTCAGATGTTACAGTAAGTAAATGTTTGAACTTTTTATTTTTATTTTTTTAATTACATTAGTTACATTTATACAGCAAAATTACATAATAATAATATTTCAAATAACTTTAGATTTTAAAATGTGTACAAGTGTTATTATGTCTTGTACGTTATTAGTTCCTAGCTAGGCAGATTGCCTGTTCTAAGGAACCAAATGCTGGTGAAAAATGCCAAAAATGTATTCTGTAAAAAGTAAAAAAAAAAAACAAAATATTGTTTTCAATGGTATTTATTCAAGACTTTTTAACATTTTTATATTTGCTGTAAGAGGATATATTATGCCTCTCAAGTATTATTTAATAGCATAGAGCATTCGAATATTGCTTTCCTTATTATCTGTAAACTTAGTATTTGGAGATGTTTAACTATTCAACTGGACGATCGATATGTGAAAGGCGCCGTCTTTTCTTTTTCTTCCGAGTGTTCCTCCTATCGAAGTTTGTCTTCTATTAACTTCAGCTCCCTCCTTCATCATGTTCTCACTATTCTTTCCCTGGGTTATCAATTGGGTAGATTTTGTAGATAGCTCAAATTCAAATCCACTTGGTAGAGTTCATTTTTATAATTTCTACCGACTATCAATCAGTTCTTTTAAAAATGCAGTAATAATCACATCATTACTTATATACGATGTAGGCACAGCTAGAAAGACTACGCTGGCTTTGTGGTTTACGCAACGCTAAATCGTGAATCTCTATATCTCTCTCTTTCTTGTGAGGTATTTATCCGTAATTATGATAAGTATTTGTTCTCTGATTAATGGCATTTATGATAAGCATTGTTGTTATTAATTATTTAAACGGGACCTAGGGGGGGAAATGTCGTTGGAGACGCCTTGTCGGGGCCGCAGGAAGAAGTCGAATACGGATACAAAAATAATTTTTCAGTTTGGTTGGGTATTTTGACCTCAAATCCATAATTAAGGTTTGTTTGAAACGGGCCGCGCAAACGTTCTTCTTAAGGAAATCATTTTGCTCCGGTTTCTTGGGGATACTAAGGAGCGAAGAATTTTTCTGTGATTTTATCAATAAGTAACCGTGTATAAACTTGTCATAATAATAAAAACAATAGTTCTTGATGACACAAATAATAATTTCATTAAAATTGATTTAAATTTAAATAAATACAGTAGGGTAAAATTTAGAATCAGAATATTGTTTAAAATAATATTAAATGCTTGGAAGATTTGAAGAGGCAGATATTTTTCATCTTTCTTCAAGTGAACCTTCTAATAAATTCTTCATACCTCCCGTTCTTTTCATCGCAGACTGCTCACTTTTACTCCTGTTTTCCTCTAGTTAGCTCCCAATGGAGCACCTATTAAATTAATGATTTTCCGGATTCTTTAATACAACCCTTTTCTTACCTCTCAGTATTTCATATGACACTCTTTCCACATTTCCACATCTCAGTATTTTACCTAAAACTCTTTCCATATCTCAGTATTTTCCCTGACACTCTTTCCACATCTCAACATTTCACCTGGCATTATTTCCACATCTCAGTATTTCACCTGAAACTCTTTCCACATCTCTGTATTTCACGTGACAGTCTTTCCACATCTCAGTATTTCACTTGATACTCTTTCCACATCTCAGTATTTCACCTGACACTCTTTTCACCATTCAGTATTTCAATTCGATACTCATTCCGCATATCTCAATATTTCATCTGATACTCTTTCCACCTCACAGAATTTAAATTTTTTAAAATTATCATTTGGAGTTGCTTCCCATTTTATAATTAAAATTTATATTTTTTTTTAGAATGCAAGGAAAACGAGGTGTACATGGAATGCGAGACCTCCTGCCCTGTGACCTGCGCAGAACCCGTGATGACGGTGTGTGTGTTCATGTGCAACGAAGCATGCACGTGCAAAGCCCCCTACCTGCGCCATAAAAATGGCAATTGCGTTCCTCCCAACCAATGCCAAATTACTTAAAATCTAGAGTAATTCATATTTTCACTCTTATTACGTTAGTCAAAATAAAAGAATAAACAAGAAAAAATCATTACTTTCATTACCTACTACCTAGTCGAACTGAATGTTTCAAAGATGGGTCATTCGTTCGTTTATTGATTTCTAATTGTTCAAGCCTAAGCGAACTAATGACCACAATGTAACGCTAATTAATAAAGTACGGAAAATTATTTATTCCCCAGCAGTAAAGTCATTATTAAACTCAGCAAATTGGTTTAACCGGTAATAAATCAATTTATACACCTTCAAAAATTGATATTTAGTTTCGTATAAATACGTCATCTCGAAGTGGTTCTACCACAGATACGTTTTGAGATTTACACGGTCAAAAGTATTTTCGTTATTTTTTTTTGGAGTGTTATGCCGTGTTGCGCTACCTCGTTCTTTAGCCAACGTTTCGGACAGCGTTGCTGTTAACTTTATCAGGCAGATGAGAAGCACAACACGGCATAACACCCCAAAAACAAATAACGAAAATGATTACCACAGTTTGAATATGGTCTTGTAAACCGAAACAGCTGTAACAAAAATACTTGCAGAACTTGATAAAAACATTATCAAATTTAATTTTAATTAAATTTAAAAAAAAATTGAAAAACTAATTTTATTTTCGCTATTCACTGTTTAAATATAATTCAATTTCGTAAAAATAAAATAAAATGAAGATATAACCTCATTCGTTCTATTTAACCTACGATTAAACGGCCATGATCATTAAAACTAATGAATTAAGTGCCATTGCAAATCTGTGTGAAAATAAAATTATTTTAAATATCAGTACTGTTAGCGATACAAACTAGGTCTTTTTTATTAGCGTCATAAATGTTAATGTCATAATTTTATGATGAGTTATGTCGGCCGGATGCTGTTAAAAATATCATTAGGCTAGACACAACAATGTATTTGCCTATAAGTTAATATTCTGCACTGGGTTTGCGTTCGAAGGTGTCAGAATGTGAAGTGGTGACTCGTTTGTTTGTTCAACTATTTGGTGCAACAATTTATTTTCGACTCTGGTGGGTCAAAACAAAACACAATTAGCGGTTCACTACGTTTGGTGACTTAGCAGGTTGTCCGGGTTCATGGCGGCCGATGTATCTGCCAACTTGCTGCGTAGCCGGCTGGATCGAGGGAGACTAGTTGACATCTTCAGCCAGAATTCCACGGCCCATCGCATCGCCTCACACCTCAGTTGAAGGGATAAATTCATACGTCCGTTACTCCTGGACACACTGACCCCCAGATTTCTACCCACGTTGAGCATTGTTTACTCTCCCGACGAGCATATCACGACGAAGACTTTGAAAATGTTGGGATTTATACTATAGTTCATTTTTCAAACCAACATTAAAGATTCTCTTGATCTCGAAAATGATCACCAACTTATTAATTTTTTTTAATCTAAAATCTTAAAATTTTAAGTTAAAATTTTTATTCAACAATTAGTTTTTATTGTTTTATCTATCCGAGACGGTAGTCCAGGTTACAAACCAATTCATAGAATGATTGTTTCCAATGAAAAGGGTAGTTGCCCGTAATATGGAGAAAAATAATTAATTATTATTTTTAATTGGTAAACTAATATTTAAGACAAGATTTTTATTCATAGCACAAAGGGTAACAATTATTATAAGCAATAATTATTAGCCTGAAAGAGTAGTTGACCGGATATCAGAAAGACGCGGGTCCCGTCGGCGGCATTTATCTTTTCTCGGGAGATTTTTTCAATGTTGATGAGTGTTTCAGGCTAATAATTATTGCTTATAAAAATAATTAGTTGATAATAAAGTTAATTCTAAGCTTTGAAAATATGATATTGACAAATATGACGTTTTGACAGAAGGTGGCAATAGCGAAATTGGTTAACGCGCTCGTCCCGGTTAGACGGAGAGGTCTGGGTTCGAGTCCCAGTTGCGACCATTGTATTTTTTCTGTTTTTCTGTGTCTTGTTCTCTTTCATATTTTCGTTTAGATTATTATTGTTATCTTAGTCTAATATGATATATTTCACTGATGGGAATAACCTTCAAAAAAGTAATAAAAAGAAAGTTTTTCTTATAAAAATTGACTAATTATTTCATTTTTAACAATAAACATTTCATTTTTAACTACAAACATTACGTTTTTAACGATCAACATTTTATTTTTAACAACAAACATTTAATTTTTAAAAATAAATATTTAATTTTTAAAACCACTTTTTCATTTTTAACAATAAACAATTATTTTTCAACAATAAAAAAACGTTTTTTTTTCAAATATTTCCATTCCCCTCCTCCATATCCCTCTAAATATTGATCCTAGAAAAAAAGTGTGCTGAATCTTTTTTGTAGAATATTTTATGTTTATTAATTTAGTAAAAGAACATTTTCCCCCTAGAGACAGTAGTTTTCGACTTATTAACGAAAAACTGAAAAAAAAACCTCTCCCAAAGAGAGCTTAGAGACACCCCCCCCCCACCCTTAGCTTCACCCCCGCCTTCAGTACTTTTAGTACCTTGCTAAATTCACACCATTCGTAAAAAAATAACACTCAATCGAATTCTAAACGATTAACCAAAAACTTAATATTTCATTGACTTCTTTTTTTTAGTTAATCACATTTCCTCTTTTAATTTTTTTAGCAGTTCGAATGTGAATAAAATCACTTCCTCAAAGATATTATCGATATCCAATAAAATTTTAACCTTGGGGTTTTCCTAAATCTGCAAAAAAAATAAATTATTCTGGTTTATAAAGGAAACAAACAGTTATACATATTTTATTAAAGTAATTACATGGTTGCATGAACAATAAACATTACATTACATGGTTGCATGAAGCAGTGAAATTTATGCAAAAATAATAGTATATTTCCTATATAAAATCAATAGTACCTACCTACCATGTTTGTTTCGATTAGTAGTCTTGTCAGTTAACAGATTACTACTCTGAAAGATACTAAATGAATAATTACATGTTTAACGAATTCTTATCAAGAATGATTGAAAATTAGTGAATTCCGTAGAATGGAGTAATTTTGGAAACTTACGCAATTTTGGTGACTTTTCATAAAAAAACAGCGCTCTATAAGCAATCGTTCAAATGGTTTTACTAATATATTTTTAATAGAATAACTCTCTTTTATTGAATGACGATAGAATATTATATATAACGATTGAAGAAGCTGGGGACGCCCGAGGAAGTGAAGGCACGATCAAGTGTATCAGACACTTGAGTCGGCCCCTGTCAATAGTCAGAATAATAGAAGAGTATTTATGAGACGATATATGAATGTGAATGAGAATAAGCGTATGTGCCTAGACCGAGTTGTTTGGCGGTCCTCTCTGCTTACCCCTTCAGAACAGCGTAGTGGTTAGTTATTTAGCTATTTTATAATAACTTTTGAAGGTTATTCCCATCAATGTAACATATTAAAAGAAGAATTATTACTATTATTTAGCATTCGCAAGTTTCACGTACTTAAGTTAACGATTTAAATATAAAAAAATATTTATGGTCAAAACCTTGTTATTACATTACCCATACGAGACGCTCATTAAAAATTAAAATAAAACAATAACTTTGTTAACATCATTTTGATTTTTTTTAATGTGAATTGCCGACCAGATTTTGCTACTACCGTATTATGTTATAGGCGAGCGAAACCTGACTGGTAATGTGAATAAAAAATGGTTGTTTTGTTTAAAAATATAATGTTCCTCGCACATAGGTAATAATGTAAAATCTAAGGTATTAACTGAAGATTACTATTTTTTTTATCACGTAGTAACTGCTTTATATGAAAATACTCGTGCACAAAGTATTTGTACACTGTACCTACACATAATTATTATACTATAAACCTTTTAAATTGCAATAATATGCCCGTCATGTGGTGTCACCGTGACAAGCGTGGTGACCCCCGATGGCTATCAACTTCACCATAATGCCAATTTAATACGTTCATATAATATATGGATAACAAAAAATTGGGAAAGTCGGAAACACATTTTCAAAAACATTTGTTCATGGTTAAAATGTTTTATAAGTGGATATGCATCAAAATGATCCTTAAAACAATTTTTCGAACAAAATTATTTATAGCACAAAGGGTAACAATTATTGCTTATAATAATTGTTACCCTTTGTGCTATGCATAAAAATCTTGTCTTAAACATTAGTTTACCAATTAAAAAATAATAATTAATATTTAACAAGTTAAAGTATTCCACCAAAAAATGTAGACATAATTTGTCTCGACGCCATCTAGTGGGAGAGTTAGCACTTATAATGCATTTCTCACAAAAATATAAAGTTGGTTGTTTTCAGGTGAAAAATTGTAATAAGCAGTAATTGTTGAATGAAACACTAGTATATATTGAATTATTTGGCGGGTGGGAGATAAGCCGACGTAGCTCAGTTGGTAGAGTAGTTGACTGGCTATCAGAAGGACGCGGGTTCATGTCCCGTCGGCGGCATTTATCTTTTCTCGGGAGATTTTTTCAATGTTGATGAGTGTTTCAGGCTATTAATTATTGCTTATAATAATTGTTATCCTTTGTGCTATGCATAAAAATCTTGTCTTAAACATTAGTTTACCAATTAAAAAATAATAATTAAAATTATTTATTTGTCATTAATTACTAAAAAACCAACAATTCAAACACGTGATAGATATCTCTTCCTCACTAAGACGGGAGCATGTTGAACATACTTTATCCACGAAACTAGAACTACAAAATACAACAAATTACATTTCAACTTACATGGATACCGCGAAGACATAAAAATGTATACATTCGTCTAATTTTATCTTTCCTGTCCGAAGTCACCCCGCTCTATGGTTCTATTGATATGTAAGTAGTATGATAATGCCATTGACCTAATTAAAAGTTTGGTGAATAAAGTTAATTGGCTATCATTTTCCAAACAGGTAAGTCAATAATTCTGCTTTGATCAGACATATAACAAAAAATAAAATTAATGGGTTATTCAATATTGTAAAGAAGTTTACCTGAATGATTCCTAGTTTCAATACTCTTTCTTTCAGAAAATGAGGTCTTTATTGATTGTCCTCGCAATCGCGGTGGCTTTTGCGGCCTCAGAGTCGGTCACAAGGTACGATGGCTTCAAAGTGTATCGGCTCACTCCCGAAACTGAGCAACAGATCCAGTTGCTGACCTTGCTCCAGAATTCCAACTCCGATCTGGACTTCTGGGATGGCGTTGGAGGACCCGGTAAAACAACTGATGTCATGGTTTCTTCAGAGCGCCTAAATGATTTCATCATGATGATGGAAAGGAGTGGTATCCCCATGGAAGTCTTCATGGATGATGTTCAGAAGTAAGTAGTATCTAAATTAACATAAAATATTGCACAAAATATCCTCGATGCATTTATCGTATGTTAAATATTTTTGTAACTTTATTCCACTTTGGTTTCAAATATTGTCTTCCTTAAATTTTTTTTTTTTTAAGACTTATCAGTGTCTGTAATAATTTACTTCTCTTAATTCACTTAGACCGGGTTGTTTCACAGAAAATGAACATTATTTAATATTTCAATTTGGGAGATTGGTATTTTTTTTACGTGAATTCCGCGCGGGAGGGCCTTAGGAAAAGAATTTCCCTCAGGGCCTACGTCATCTTTGGGGATGCTGTGTGGAGGGTTTTTTTATAGAAAGGAAGGAGAGAAGAGTTCTTGGTAAGAAAAAGGTTTAAGGGGTGGGTAGGAATCTGGAGTTCAATGTGTCGTTATCATCCGCCTCCAAGACCTAGATAAACCTCACCCCCATGAAACCCTGCTAAATCACCAAACTTAGCGAACCACTTGGGGTGACCTATAGCAGAGATGTTGGTTATCCAATAAAGGTTCCCGGGGTGGCGGTACCCATTCCCCCCTCCCAAATTGAGATTCTGTATGGGTACCACCGCGCCGGGAACCGTTTATTGGATAACCAACATCTCTGCCATAGTTCACCCCAAGTGGTGCGTCTGCTCATCTGCTGCGTGGTGTTCAGGATCGAGGGATACTGTTTGAGTGGTATTTTGTCCTCTCCAACAAGATTCTCTCAACTCATCGCTTTGCACCGCAGTTGGAGGGATGGATTCATACGTCCGTCACTCTTGAATACACTGACCCCCAGATTACTACCGACCCCTCATACCGATTTCCTTCCCAGAACTTTCTCTCCTTCCTTTCCTTAAAAAAAACCTCCTCACAGCATCCCCTAAAATGACATAGGCTCTGGGGGAAATTATTTTCTTCAGGGCATCCTGTGTGGAGTAAATGTAAAAAAAAAAATCATCAAATTTTAAAATAAATTATAAATTAAAGTTCTGTGAAAGTCCTATTCAAGTTCTGTTATTATCCAAGTACTGTAAAACAACCGATCCATTATGAAATAATAACAGGACTTGAAATTTAATTAAAAATCACCATGAATTTTTCAAATTCTGCGATATAATCCGTCGTTAGTTTTACGTCACGTCACAGTTTTTTTAAATTAAGAAATCCTAATATTGAACAGAACAATCTTATCTTATCGGGGTCAAACCGATCAATCTTAAAAATCAAGCAGGACCTTACTTTGAGATTAACCTTCTAATTGTTTTTACGATTTGTCTGATTAAATCATACAAAAATTATTGATTTGGCGCAGATAATATTTCGAAACTTCAGAAGTAAATAAACTTACTAAATCTTATGAAAATTGTACAAACAATGGTAATCAATAAATGTTTTTCAGAAATATCGATCTCGCGGGAACTCCAATCTCTTACAACAGAGGACAGAAGGCTCCCATAAATTGGACTGAGTACTACCGACTGGATGGGATTTACGACTGGCTGAACGACCTCGTTATCGCCAACCCTTTAATAGCCTCAACCATCGACCTCGGATTATCATACGAAGGAAGACAGATCAAGGCCTTGAAGTTGACCTTCGGATCTGGAAGGAGGGCAGTGTATGTGGAAGGAGGGATACACGCCAGGGAGTGGATTTCACCAGCGACAACCACCTACCTAATCAACGAGCTGCTGAACAGCCAGGATGCAGCCATCAGGGCGCTTGCCCAGAGTTACGATTGGTACATCGTGCCAGTTGCTAACCCCGATGGATACGAGTTCACATATACCCAGGTAAGGGTTATAAAGAAGATTCCAGCAAAATAACGACAAATCAAAGTCAATGGAAATCAACTGTACCCTTTCCGCTGAAACTGAAGCGAATGGTTAGGTTATACAATTTATTTTGTTAAAAAAATGCTTGATTTCGATACCTTGGCAGCCACCAATTAGCTAATCACCACCAGTTATAATTTGGCAGCCATCTCTGGTATGAAGCCCCAAAATACCCGAGTAAAATCTTATACTGCGGAAACGGGCGGTCCGTTTGAAAGTTTCTCCTATTGTCCGATTGCAATATTTAGAGCTCAGACATCGGGTTAGAATGCTTTCCTTGTTCTACCAGTATGGAAGAAATAACCTTCTAATTAAACTTCCTTAGGCACCGTTGCACAGTCGGGAAAAACGCTTAACGCCCGCCCAACACTTGTATAAAGTTGATATTTGTCACATGACAACGGGTCGTTTCTATGACTCGTTCTGGAGTTCAACAGCTTGGCTGTGGAACGATTTGCCGGCTAATGTGTTTCCTCCCCTTTATGATGACGGGACTCTTCAACACCCAGGTTCACTCTTTCCCTTCCTCAAATTCAAAGACTTCCTCCACACTTAAATATGACATGACCATTATTGTCCTCACGGCTTTCTGTTTGGAGATAATGCAAAGAAAATCGTTAGAAGCCAATCGAAAAACATTTTTTGATGATCTACATATATTATCCCTGAAAAATCCACCTGTGAAGAAATCGGTTAAGGTATACGTTCCTAACAAATATACTCGCTGTAGATTCAGCAGTTTAGCAACTATCTTTTGATGCGTATCACCATGACCTTTTTATACTTCTACTCTGTTCTATTTCCTATCAAGCTGTTATAATGTAGTTCTCTTCCGCTTTCGAATATTTATTTGATATTGTTATATTTCGAACAGATTTAAATCTTCAATATACATGTCATTTACTTCTCATATACTTATTTTTGTTATTTACCTATTATTTATTAGTTATCTATTATTTGTTCTAAGTATCTACTTATTGTGTATATATTTTTTTACCATTTCTAGTTTACCGTACATTTACGTATTCTAAATTTGTTATCTTCTCTGTAATATATTGGGTGTATAATAGTTTCTATGAAAATAAATAAATAAATTTTGTTCTAGACCCGACTTTGGCGTAAGACCAGAACTCCGTATCCCCTTTGCAGTGGAGCTGATATGAACAGGAACTGGGATGTTTTCTGGGGAAGTAAGTTGAGCTTTTGAGCACTTTAGTTATTGAGTTATCAAATTATTCTAACTGCTTCTGTAACCAGGTGGGTTCTTGGTCTACCTCAGGAACCCTTCTTATCCACGGGTTGAAAATGGACCACTTGAGTTCTGTCGTATTTTTAATGATATCATCTGTTAATTACATTTGCTGTTAAATCCATTTGATTGCTTTATTTATTTTTTTTGTACACGCCCAATAAGGGCTTTTACATATAATAAAATTAAAAATACATTTGGTTTAATCAAAGAATTAAGAGATAACAATTAATAAGTATCAAGTATAATTTTTTTAATTTAAAAACAACAGAGTAAAATATATAAGATACACAATCATATACATTTCGACACATATTGAAAATTTATAAACATTTCAAATTTATCTAGATAGACATACAGTCTTAATAACAATGTTTTTATTGGTTGATAGACATTCAGTACCGTTGGTGTTCATGTAATATTTATTCCCTGCGCTGTGCAGTCGGTTAAATACTGAGTTTATTTCTGCATTGGTACCTGAATTGTTACAATGGTAACATACAACAATTGTTACAATTGTTTTATGATCCTATCACAATCCAATAGTGTATTGGGTTTCATTATTTATTTATAAATTACACTATTTGACTTTACACAATACAAAATCAATTTTTTAGCAGGCCACTTAATATTCTCAGTATTTATGATTTCATCAAATTATTTTTCTTTTTTGTAGCTGAAGGAACTAGTACTCTAACTTGTTCTGAAACCTATGGAGGACCCAACGCATTCTCTGAGAAGGAGACGGTTGTGCTATCAGAGTTTATCAAGAGCATTGGATCTCAATTGGACGTCTTCATCTCCTTCCATTCTTACGGCCAGAAGATGCTGATGCCTTATGGACATACATTAGAACATTTGGATAATTATGATGATGTCGTGAGTTACAAAAGCAATTTAAATCAGTTTATAAAATTCTTCTCAAAATTATCTCACGAGTACCGTAAGGTCTCACAGTCTCTAAAAATATATTGATTGAATGGAAATGCATTGGATACCACTTTTTATAGATTTAGCATTTCTATGTTGTCATGTATATAAATACTATTTTTTTAGTACAAAGTTGGACAGGCTGCAATCAAGGCTTTGGCTGTCCGATACAATACTCAATACGAAGTTGGAAATACCGCAGAAACTGTTTGTAAGTAACATTTTTTTAAATAATTTTTAGTGTGGACACTTATTGAGTGTAATCAGTTTGTAATATGTAACCATTGAAGATAATATTCAACAACTCTCAAACGAAAAATGTGAAACAGCAAAATCAGGAAAAGACTCCGACCCATCTGCTTCCTTGATTTTGCGCAATTGACTGATTCTTGAATCCGCTTAAAATTTAAAAAATCAAGAATCCTTAAGTCATTTCCTCAATGATAACGTCTGCATCTTCTTTCAGACCACCCTCTTTAGAGATTATGATAGTAAGATTCTTCTTCAGAAGTCTTACTTTGTCCATTACCAGAATAAAGCTTCCATCCTATTTAATCCAATGATTCTTGTTATGGGCCATTTTAGACCTCCGAATCTTTTTAAACCGCCCCTCAAGCTGTGCATCTTTCTGATGGTATTTTATCTTCTGGCATTTAGGTTTCAGGTTTAACAGAATGTTTAACTAATTATCTGATTTTCTTGTAGCCTAATTTACTAATTGCCCATATCTGTATGTATCAATATCGAATCAAATTTTTTATCATAATGTACAATTTATTTTCAAGATAAACACAGTGGAGGAACCATGGACTGGGTGAAGAAAACTTACCAGGTTCCGATTGCCTTTACCTACGAGTTGAGAGATACAGGCAGAAATGGATTCGTGCTTCCTCCTAGCGAGATTATTCCCAACTGCCTTGAAGTCATCGACTCCATTGTCGCTTTATTCAACGAAGGAAAAAATCTTGGCTTAACCACTCCAGCATAAGGAATAATACATGACAATTTTTTTATGATGTTTTCAAATGTTATTTGATTTTTATTAATTAAAATATATGCTGAGTATTTTACTGTACAAGAATTTTCGCGTCATTCCCTAAAAATACTGTTCATTCTAGTATGTTATAGTAAACTAAAACCCGTTTTTTTTAATCGTTAGTGATACCTACCGCTATAGGATCTTTCATGCACTTCAATTCCAATCCATATCCATTGATTTTTTTTTTAAATTTGGCGATCTGAATCTGGGAAAATACATTTTATTTGATCTGTATGGGTTATTTGACATTTTTATTCAATTAAAATAATGAATAGCATATTCGCGGCACGTTCCAAAGTGGAAGATACTGCCAATATCACCCTGGTGTAGGGCCACCGTTCAGAATTAAAACGTTGCTTTAAATTACTTTAGCCGTACTTAGTGAATAGATATTAATTGACAGGTACTTCCCCACCTTCCTCTTCCTCGTCTTTTTCTCTTTCCCACTACCTTCAGCCTCACAAAATACCCCAAAAGGGGATGCCATAATCTCACTGCCACCAGACTGGAGCAGTTAGGACTCTCGTGAGGTATTAACATTAAAAAATCTTCCTAATCTTTGCTTTCCAGGTCGGCCAATATGTTATCCATAAAGGAGTCTATCAAATCTTGGTTTTGGTTTATTAAAGCATCTGGTACCATGTAGCTTGGCTGCATTTATTGTCTTTCTCGTTTTGTCTTTCCTTCTTTTCCTGACTGGCACACCGTTCAATTATTTTTTCTTCCTTTATATGGTGGACAGTTGTTCGAGGTCAAAATTGAATGCTGAGGTTATTCATCTAGTTATGCTGGGTAAATGAATCAAAGAACGCGTTTCTGGTTCGATTTTCGTCTCTATGTTTTTACCACAATACATTTTTACTAGGGCTAGAATTGTCTTGTGTCTCGTATTCAATGTCTCTGCACCTGGAAAAGTTGTATAAGTAAGAATGTAATATTCAAATATAAGATGTCAGATACAACAATAATCAGATTCACATAAAGAAAATCACATAATAGGAGAATATTGATAGAAAACTTTCTCAAATTCAAATATAAAAATGTAGGGATAATTGAATCACATTGTTATTTTGCAATGTATATTTAGTTAAAATATTTGCATTAATTTATTTTTCTGAAGATTTCACTTTTTCAGCGTATGAACTGATCTTTGAATTTTTTTTTTTTGCGTTGATTTTCATCTACGGTAGATAGAAACATCCCAACCTGATACCTACTTATTTATGATTACTATTTGATCTGAAATTCACTACAGAAAGCTTCTCTGCCATAGGTTTATCTGAGTATTCGCTAAGTTTGGTGACTTAGTGAGGGTGCCCGGGTTCAAAATGTGAGGATTATCTAGGTTTTGGTGGCGGATGCATTTACCTACATACTGCGTGGCAGGCCGGATCGGGTGAGACTAGTTGAAGGAGGCCTTTTGATTTCTTGCCTCGCTGTGGGAGGAATGGATTCATACGTTCTTCACTCCTGGGCACACTGACCCCAGGTTCCTATCCACCCTTCATATCTTCTTACTTCCCAGAACTTTCTCTCGTTCCTTTCCCTTCTTTTATTATTTTCCTCAGAGCCTCCTGTGTAAAGCTATTCTAAATAAAAATGCACAATTACGTCATCCATCTCGCAAGGCCCTTTTTATGGGGCTATATTTCTTTATTATTTAATCAGAATTGACGTCACAATGGCTGTACTTGTAATTAATAATAACAATGATTGTTTATATTTTCGTTAATCGCTATCGCAATCATTCTTAAAATATATATTGCATATCATTTTATCTTAACTAATCACAGAAACGTGCTCACTTGAACAATTTTTTACCTAATATATAGATAAAGAGATTTAAGTACTAATTTGGATGTTCCATAGTAAAAATAAATATAATAGGATAACAATCAAAACATATTTAACTAACGATAAGACTTAATTTAATTAAATCAAAGTCAATCTATCGCAACGTTTCTAGGATCTGATATATTTGTATTAATCGATAAAGTAGAAAAAAACCCAGTGCTTATGTAAATGATAAAGGAAATATACTAAATAGTTTAAAATAAATTTTTTTCAATTTAATTTTTTTTTATTATATTATAATGTTTGAATTAAGTGGAATCTTGGAAGTAGAAATTAACCCACTTCCCGATATCCGATCGGTATGAAACTCTACAAATAGAGATTGTTGATGGCATTTCTCTGAAATTCGATGATGTTACAGCACATAATATTTGTAATAAATGTCGGTCTTACCCAATCGGGATTTGGCACGGTTGGTCGAGTTGTTGACTCCAGTCCCTGGGTAGGAAGGTTAAATCCTCAGACAAATCAATATTTTTTTTTGTTTTAAAGTTTTAAAAGACTTTTAAAATGGATGCATTTTAGTAAAAAAAACTTTGTTTTTAACTGGTTGATTTTCATGATTGAATTCTCATAACATGTTCAAACAGGTTTCTTCATCCCTGATCCACTTAAAATAAATAAGTTATCATGATAAATTAACCAAACCAGTCTTTAAATGTTCGTGGGGGAGTTTGACGGATGCCGTTTCTATTAAACAAGTCTAACCCTACAGTTTTTAAAAGTAATATTTCACCAAGCTAAATCAGCTAGAAGAAAACGAAAATTGATTATATTATAAATAATTGAAATTTTCTTATTGCTTTTTTAATTTTTTTTTTAAATTTTAAGTTTATTTAGGAGACATACAGTTGTAAATAGACATTAATTTTACATTTAATAATGAATATAATATAAACCAGTGAAGTTCCATTTATGATTCAAAATAAGAAATGGTTACAGAATTAATTACGACAATCTTAACATTTCCTGGTTATCTCCGCCTGAAATATACAGGTTTTAATTATTAATAGTCCAAGAACCAAAATAACCAAGGCGAGCCAAGAAGGGACCAGAAGAGCCAAGAGAAACTTGAATAAACAAGAAGAGCTGAGATGAACCAGGAAGAGCCAAAAAAATGTAATGAAATATAGGAAGAGGCAGAAAAAGGAATACATAAAGAAGAAAAAAACAACGCTCAATCAATATGGAACTCCAGTGACAAATATTATGGTTTAAATTTTTTTTTTCATATAGACCAATAAACGCTGATTCTGAGATAATATTGAAGTATTAAAAAAATATATTAAAAGTTCATTTTAATCATTTTTTAAACACACTGCCATTCATACATTTGTTATTCATACATTGAATGTTTAGTGCTAACGTCACTGCTCACCAGAATTTTCCAGTCTTTGTATTAAAATGTATGACACAAGCCATCGGTATTAACAAAATTTCATGTTATTTATACTGTTTATAGAGATTTAGTTGTTGTGTTTATTGAAACATTATTTAGGCCTAAATAATTCAGTAAGTATGAAAAATATAGGCATCTCTATTAGTTTATCTCTATTATTTAAAACATTCAAAAACTTTAAAACTGTACAAAAAAAATCCTAATGCTACTACTTCTACGGCAACGAACTCCGAATTCCAAAATGGCGGACGTCGAACAGCTGATCCTTACCAGTTGCCTACCGATGCTTCGTTTTACGATTTTTCGATTTGTAAAGCTAAAAAAATTATAATTTCAATCATTTTTTATACCACTCTCCCGTGTTAATATTGAAAAATATAATAATATAATAAATATAGTATAATAAATAAATAATTCCACCTAAATAATGTTTTACTTATTGAACAGTTTTATAGTTTCTTCCATATAACTGTCATACAAAATGATATCACCTGTTGAAAATAGAACAAAATTTTGGTGAGAGATGACGTCACAAGATTCACCATACATAAGGTGGTTTTCGGGATCTTGAAAAATTAAAAAATTGACAATTATTTTAACAATTAAAACTAACTCTAAAAATAAAAATAAATATGCAGTTATTTAAGTTAGAATGAAAATTGGACTGGTGTTCCTTATTCCTTCCAATATTGGCTTATTAGGTCGCAATATACACTGGTCGTTTAAGAAATATTAACCTCCTTCCCATCCTTAGAGCACGTGTTTTTAGATACGCAATTAGAATTTAGTTTAGATAGTTTTTTCAGATATATCGAACGTTTAAAAAAAAAAACTTATTATCATTCGCCGTTGCATTATTATTGCAATTAAAAAAATACTCCAAAACTCCTTAGCCAATAATTGTTTTCAATTTCCATTAATCTTTATCAGAACGTAATCACGTCCCGTAAATATTACAAATTAAAACCAGCAGTTCCGGATTGGTCATATAGCAGAAGGAGCAAAAACATAATAAATTGCAAAATCGATAAAATTTATTAATTTGACCAAGGAGAAGAATTCACAAATCACAAAACTTTTGCCTGCGGTGTATTTTCAGAAAATTCATAAATGTTGTAACTCATGTGACGTCCAGAATTACATGTTCTTTAAAACTTTTCCATCATTTTGTGGTATGA
Source organism: Limnephilus lunatus (assembly GCA_917563855.2). Lineage (NCBI taxonomy): Eukaryota > Metazoa > Arthropoda > Insecta > Trichoptera > Limnephilidae > Limnephilus > Limnephilus lunatus. The sequence continues at coordinate 7,795,512 of OU830602.1, read as the reverse complement.
CCTCATCGATGAAGAAGTTAAGCCTGCGGCTCTTTTTGTTGGGAGCCGTGTATGTTTGTCATCTAATATATTTGAAGATTTTTAAAAAAGATGGAAATATTTCGATCCTGAATATTGGTAACAAGACAAGAATTTTTTTCCATCGGATACTAAATAACCTTGCAGCGCCACTGAGTGTACTACGATACCACAAGATGTTTTTAAAACTGTATATCCTAAATCAGTGATTCGTGATTAGACGCCAGCGCCCCCTTGTTAACGTTTTAGAGGTCTTGTGGGGCGTTTTTAAATTTCTAACATTTAGGGGCCATGCAGAAATTCGAGTGGGGATTGTGTCAATATAGAAAATAAGCTCATTCTAGAGCTATGCACACTGATACATTAACACACTTTCTTTATGCGCAACGATTTGACAAGATGTGCCAACTATGTGCCATTAATTTGATAACATTTGCTAAGGCTCCACACTGGAAATACGGCCCTGAGAACCAGTAATCCATGTTGTAAATAATTCACCTCTTAAGTTGCTTTTTAAAATTGATTAAAATAATTATGATTTCGTTCAAGACTGCATGGCATTACCAGTAATTATTGTTTTATCGTTATTAATCTGAGTAAGTACCGGTTAACTCGTGTTTTAGTTATTTACGCATACGGTTAAATTCGTGATTTCTGGATTATTTGAAAAGTTATTTTCAGTTCGATCGGTCAAATTCTAAAGTGTCGGAGTGTTTCTCGTATAAAACCAATGCATTTATAGAGTACCTCATTATATTCATGGGTAACCGGAATTGGCTCTGGAACATCGACCAAGAATGTCTAACTTGTTGACGTTAAATGTGATACCGAAACCAAAATTATTGGTTTAAAAAATAAATGAAAACATTTATCAATAAGAAAGTTAATTATTTTGTATCAAAAAGATCGCTAGAATCGTATTTTGTTATCATCTGTTGGTCTGCAAACACCAAATTTGTCTTCTAAGATATTATGATTTCGAAGCGAGGCGACGAAATCAGATGGGAAGTTTGTTTATGAAATTACTCATAGGCGTGCTGAATTATTCGACCGAATTTGTAAGAAACGCCAAATCTAGAGTTGATGTATCGATATTCTGAAACCTTGATGGTATCCAATCTACAGATGGGAAAAGGTACCATCTTCTTCTTCTTCTTCTCGTGCCCTGTCCGTTCAATTGTCGTTGACTATGCGGACTTAGTTTACTGCGGCCCGGAACAGCTCCACAGCAGACTGGCCAAACCACTGTCTCAGGTTTTTCAGTCATGATCTTCTCCTTCTTCCAGGGCCACGTATTCCGGCAATCTTTCCCTGCATTACGAGATGCAGGATATCGTACTTCTCTTAGTGTCTCGTCACATGTCCTAGATATTGAAGTTTTCGGATTTTTATTGTTTTAATAACTTATTTATGTTTGTTAATCCGAAACATAATGTCTTCATTGGTAACTCTGTCCATCCAGTTGTTTTTTAGTATTCTTCTGTAGATCTTCATCTGCCTCAAGTCGCCTCAAGGGACCATAGATTTTCGTAATGTTTGACCTGATGAAAATATACATACATTCATAATCAATTAAACGTGTTTACGTCTGTTTACGCCTGTTTACGTCCCTATTCAAGTTTTTATGCTGTAAAAAAAAGAGCTGAAAACATTAAAAACATTTTAAATTTCATTTTTAAATTACGGTTACGCAAAAGCATCTTCATTTTATAGAGGCGCTTCTAGCAATCTAAAAGGGAACTTTTCCCTATTTAGATGGATTCCGTTTTTGTTTTACTTCGGGTTTACTAGATTTACTTATAAATTTTAGCCCATGTGTTTCATGATTCATGTTTATTATTTAAAGACTGAATTATACCAAAAAAGTCAACGATTTAAAGTAAATTATTACATTTGAACATTGATTTCGTTGTCAGATCAGATCAATTTCGATATCATTGATAAAAAAAGAGTTAACGCAATTGATTCAAGAAAAATATAGAAAAAAATCAGTTTCTAACCTAAAAAACTACGTATAATGAACTGTCAATTCCAAGTTCTGTTATTGAAAAGTAATAAAATAAAACTTATTTTATTAGCCTGCCTGTTGATACGAGTAGATTGTGTCGCTTCAAAGTCATTTGATGGGTTCAAAGTGTTCAAGTTGACTCCAACCACAAAACAGCAGATGATTTTTCTCTCGATGTTGGAGCGAGAAGATTTCACTCTGGATTTCTGGAAAGGTATCAATATTGCTGGAATTCCAATAGATGTCATGGTTGGACCGCAAGACCAAAAAAGTTTCTTAGAAAAAATGGATCAGAATGGGATTCATGCTGATGAAATGATCGACGATGTTCAGAAGTAAGAATCTAACTGCTTGTGACATGATATAATCTTTATGCATTATAAACATATGTAGGCCACCCTCAAAAATGTAAGTTTTCCTAACCTTAACGGCCTATCTGACATTAGTTCAGTAGTGCAATAGATCTCTTTCGGTCGTCAGCTAGTCGTATCGTAACCAAGGGCACCATCTTTTTTACATATATTTTTTTTGTGAATACCGCACAAGAATTCCTACTGCTTCCGTCTGGAGCCAGAGATACCACGGCATCCCAATTGGGTATGTTGTGAGGCAGAAGGTAGTGGGGAGTGGAAAGAGATGGGGAAAATGAGAGTTCCTGGCTATAAAATCTTGTCACCCAACACAGTTTAAGGCATTTCAAGAAACTTTTAAATTGTGAATGGTGGTCTTACACAAGGGCGTTACTGAGAGTAACTTCCACTCTACGACGTGCTTCACATATTACTATGTATACATTATTTTTAAACTAATTAATTGTAAAATAACACAAAATACTCAAATAAAAACTATTAGCGCATCCGTGACCTTTGATTTTTAGTTGAGTGCCTTGATTGATCTGATGGTTTTTAGTTGAGTGCCTTGATTGATCTGATGATTTTTAGTTGAGTGCCTTGATTGATCTGATGATTTTTAGTTGAGTGCCTTGATTGATCTGATGATTTTTAGTTGAGTGCCTTGATTGATCTGATGATTTTTAGTTGAGTGCCTTGATTAATCTGATGATTTTTGAATTTCACTGACATCTGTTAGCTGTGTGACCTACCATGCATAATCCCAATTTTACTGGTCATAACTGTACTAATAAAAATCCTCTGTCCTTTTTTTATCTATTCATGCAATCTGTCTGCTTCTCATAGTAATTTAATCTTCATCAGTATCAAAAATAAAAGATGAACTGCTTTATCATCATCACGAAACCGCTTGTTTATAACATGGCATTTTACCCAACCTAAATAAAGAATTATGTTTTATGACTAATAGGTAGCCATATTTATTTCTGATAATCTAATAATTATTCATAAGCCTCCTGCCGTTCGTCTTTTAAAATAGGCCTCCAATGCCCATACCATTTACTAGTAGTTTAATATTATTAAAATAGCTTTGGGACTCCATGTATCCCAAGGTCAGGCAAAAAAATTATCATCTCATTTTTTCTTCTTCTTTCCTCACAAAGCCTTTCCTGGGAAGCAGAAGAAAAAAAATATGTCTCAACACGACCCACCGATGTCTGAAATATAGTGTGTACATATAAGTAGAAGGTACCACACATCTGTTGTTTAAACTCTTAAATCGATTTAAAACATCGCTCTCATCGTATGATTTTTTTTTATTTGAGTATCAATTGTGCAACTATGCATCCAAAGTGTCCAGTGGAACGAAAGGAATTAAATCATCAATCTTTTGAAGGTATGGCTTCATTCCGTCTTCCTTATTTCCTAGTGAAAAAACGCATTAGAATGGTCTTTGATTGTTACGTGTTTTGCAGTCCACCTAACTGCCAATCGGGCATTAGGCATTAAACCCAATTTCACTGTCCTAACCAAGAACTGTTAATTATTTTGTATTTTTCTGTACATTTTAAGGCGCATTAATGCAGAGACGATGACAAGGAGCTTGAGGGATAGTCTGACTTGGGATAGCAACGCAAAAACGAGGACCAGGAGTTTGAGGGATAGTCTGACTTGGGATAGCTACCACATTTTAGAAGATATACACTCGTGGATGGATCAGTTGGCTTCTGAAAACCAAAATTTTTCTATCATCAGCTCAGGAAAATCTTACGAAGGAAGAGATATGAAAGGGGTCAAGGTGTCCTTTAAAGATGGTAATAGGGGAGTCTTCATCGAAGGTGGAATCCACGCCAGAGAATGGATTAGCCCTGCAACCGTCACCTATATTATAAATGAACTAGTGAATAGCGAAGATCCTGCTTTTAGAAGTATTGCTGAGAGTTTCGATTGGTATATTTTCCCCTCCATTAATCCAGATGGTTATTCATTCACTCATTCCTCGGTAATTAAAAGATAAACCTTTGATTACTATTGATTTAATATGTTTTAAAATTGATGTTTTATCACTATGTTATACTATGAATTAATAGGACCGTTTATGGCGCAAGACTAGAACTCCATATGGAAACTGTTACGGTGCTGATGCCAACAGAAATTGGGCAAGTCACTGGGGAGGTAAGATGAATTTGTTGCATATTTAAATATCTTTTAACTTAAATTTGAACTTGAACTTTACTTATCATCCATCGGTATTTTGTATTTATTATAACTACTGTGAAACTATTTCAGAGAATGGAACTAGTACTTCAACTTGTGCAGAAACATACGGAGGGCCAAACGCATTTTCAGAAGTTGAGACGTCAGGAATGGCAGCCTTTATCCGGACTATCGGATCATCACTTGATGTTTTCATAAGTTTCCACTCTTACGGTCAGGAGCTCCTCATCCCGTTTGGCCATACTGCGGTTCCTTTAGATAACTATGAAGATGTTGTGAGTAAAAATTAGACTTACCTAATTCATTAAATATAGGATATCCCAAAGGAAATTTCATATTTGATCGGCTAACTGCGTAAATGCAACGGCGACAATTGGCCCGGCAACAGTTGGTGCGGCGACAGTTGGTTCGGCCGACAGTTCGTCCGGCCGACAGTTCGTCCGGCCGACAGTTCGTCCAGCGGACAATTGGTCCGGCGACAATTCCTGCCTGATCCTTTAGAAGATTTTTTCTTCAAGTAAGTATGCAAAGAAGATATACGGCAGTACAACCAAAGTTGATATACTTATATCTGACGGCATCTTGAGTGAAAATCCGCTGTAAAAATATTTTTACAACAATAATTTCGACTCTCCGAAAAAGCATTTTTTTTTTTTTACTTTGGCCCCACACAGGAGGCCCTGAGGGAAATTATTTTCCCTCTATGTCATCTTAGGGGATACTATGTGGAAGGTCTTTTTAAAGGGGAAGGATAGGAAGTTCTGGTGAAGGAAAAATATGAAAGGTGGGTAGGAATCTGGGGGTCAGAACATCCAGGAGACAGACGTATCAATCCATCGCTCCAACTGCAGTACACGGCGATGGGTCGACAGTCCGGCTGGAAAGGTCAAAGGGCCTCCCTCAACCAGTCTCCCTTCATCCGGATCGCCATGCAGCAGGTGGGCAGACGCATCCGCTGCTAAGACCTGGACAAACCTAACCAATGAACTCGGGCACCCCTGCTAAGTCACCAAACGTAGTGAACCACTTCATGGCAGAGGTTTTGGTTATCCAATAAATAGTTCCCTATATATATATAGTTGCATATAATATTACTTTTTTATCTGAAAATAACACAAGAGTCCCAACTGCTCCCAACCGTCTCGCGCAAGTGATTGCCAATGGCATCCCCAATTTTGGTATGGTGTGATACTGAGGGTAGTGGGGAGGGGAAGGAGATGTGGAAAACGTGCCTGGCTATTCAGATCTAGTCACCAAACATGGTTTAAGCCATTTCAAGTAATCAGATTAAAGCTACATACACTGTACAACAGCGAAAAAATTTAAGCAAATCATATCCCGCTTTTACATCTGTATCCATGTACTACGTCACAAATCACAAATTGCGACTGCGAAAAAATTGAGCATTCTAATAATATTAAGTATCTTGGTTTAACAGTGGATTGCAAACTAAAATGGGAACTTCACATAAATTCACTAACTTGTAATGAGAATCCGGAAACAAATATACATATTTAAAACGATTAGAAATATTATGTCACTTAAACTACTAAAAGATGTATACTTTTCCCTTTGTCAAAGCATTTTAATTTATGGTATATCGGCATGGGGTGGAGCTGCAGACACATACATTAAGCTACTTAATACAGCTCATAAATCACTTATTAGAACTATGTTCAAAAAACCATATCTTCATCCCACTGAAAATCTTTTAATTCAAAATAAAATACATGATATCAGGAAGCTATTCATAAAAAAAATGATCCATATAAATTGCATAAAATCGTCACCTTCACACATATCTCACTCCCAGAACACTAGAGCTAAATCTAACAATCATTTACAAGTGCCAAAAATAAAATCCACTCTTGCAAAAAAACATGAATCTTACCTCGCACCTTCCATATTCAACACTTTCCTAAAAGAAACACAACATATAACGCAAACCAACAGAAAACGTACATATAAAAACTTTAATACGTGGTTAATTAACAAAAAAAGAAATTTCATTAACAACTTACTTGCAAACCGTTCGTGTTAATTTTTTATATATACGCTGTATATTGATATTTAAATATATATGAAAAAAAAAAAAAAAAAAAAAACATTCACACTAAAAAAAATTATTTTATTATTTCATTCACACTAAAAAAAAAAACATTTTTATATATATGTAATATTTAAATTATTTTATGTAGATAATCTTTGTATTTCTACTTAAGTTTTATTATTTCTTTTTATGGTATTCTGTATCTTTATTTATTATCTTTTGTATTTTTAGTTACTTTTATTGTTATTTAAACTTTATGTAATGATAGATACTGCTACCCGGCTCAGAACAGATATTGTCTAGTGAGTCGGGTAGCGCACATGATTTGTATATTATAGAATTGATGTTAATAAACGCCCGGTTTACCGGCATTAAAAAAAAAAAAAAAAAAAAAAAAAAGATTTTTTTTCAAACTTTTTACTTCAACACGAATTTTTTACATCCCTTCCCCTTCCCACTATCTTCAGCCTCACAACATATCAAAATTGGGAATGCCATAGTCTCACTGGCTCCAGACGGTTGGGAGCAGTTGGGACCCTTGAGTTATAGTTAAAAGTTATAAAAAATAAAAATATAAAAAGTTGTATCATAAGATTTTAAAAAAAAAATCGCTGTCGTAGAGTGTATGAAGGTTTAGTTTAATTACTTAAAATGGCTTTAGCCATTTATGGTGACTAGATCTGAATAGCCAGATAAATTGTGGTCTAAGGCGATGGGTCGAGAGAGTCCGGCTAAAGAGGTCCTATTATGTCTGCCTCAAGCAATAAATCATTTTCCTCAGGGCCTCGTGTGTGGAGCTAATGTAAAAAATAAAGTTTTGCTTTGGAGTACAATGGAGAAGAAAAAAAGGCCGGCGAAGGCTTACCTCATATCTGAGGAGCTGTTGTACAACGTGTTTTGTGTAAAAAAATTAATTCATCGAAGTGTGATGAAGAAGAAGTTAAAATCGTATTTCATCAATTTTTAGAAAAAAATTGGATTGGCTGCAAGAGCTTCCTTGGCTGCCAGATACGGGACTAACTATGCAGTAGGGAATACTGCTGAAGTTTTGTGTAAGTATATTATTTCTTATACTTTTTTGACCTGCACTTTTTCTGGTCGTTTGTAAATTTATACCAGGGACGAAACAATGTTCTCTCCGACAGACCCCGCAAGCGGAAGCAGTGCAGACTGGGTGAAGCAGGAATTCAAAACTCCAATCGTCTTTACGTACGAGCTCAGGGACAACGGAAATTTTGGATTTGTCCTACCAGCAGATCAAATCATCCCCAACTGTGAAGAAGTTATGGACTCTTTGGTCACGCTCTTCACTGAAGGAGAAAAGCTTGGATACCTTCAAATCGGGAAATAAAACATCATAGAGAATTTATAATTTGAATTGTTACAGTTTCTGAACAAATGCGTAAGCATTTAGTACATTATTTAATTGAAAAATAAACGTATCAAATATTACAGTGTTCATTTTTTATTTGTCTTTGTTTTACACAGATCTGGTGAAAAAATGCAATATTATTTCCAGCTTAGAGCAGGGGAGGCGGAATGTTTATTGATGTTTATTATCAACAAAAGAACATGTACTTATTGTAGTGTATGTGAATATGTATGTATGTAACTGTCGCCCTCACGGGTCTAAAATCCGGACAGTTACGAAGACATCAGATTGACAGCGAGCCCGGTTCAAAGCAGCGGTTCATCATCCTTTAGAACGGACTTTAATTCGAGTTAGATATTCATTGTAAATATGACACGATAATAAACAAGGCTTTCAAGAAATCTAGTCGAACCGAAGCATTGTTGAAAACGTTTGTTCAAAACATCAGAGGTTTATCATTAATTAGAGTAAATAACAGTACATCATATTGGCGCAGCCAATAGGTAGGTATTCCAGATATTCCTTCCGTCTTTTCCCCATCCGGTGCCGTAAGTTCTCTTTAGATCGACAATCCCCCTCATTCACTATCGCCCCGGGGAAAGACCGCCATTCAAAATCGAAACGTTGCTTGAAATGGCTCTAGCTATGTTCGGTGAATAGCCAGGCACTTCTATGTATTCCTCTACCCCACCTTTCCCTCCTACCTATTCCAATTGGTGATATCATAGACTCAATGGCAAGAAAACAAAAGTAGATAAGAGTGTGGATGCTACGAAGCACCGCACAGAGAGGAGACCGACTAGACTATCTTATTCTCTTGCAGGCTAAATCTGTCTCTTTTTAGAGTCGATATTTTTCGTTTCATTGAGTTTCAAATCACAACGATGCTAAAGAAAGTTTTACTTCAAAATGTTGGTGATCTCTGTTTCTCTCTCCTATCCAAGTATGCCATCCAATGATAGATTCGTTTTAACCATTTTCTTCTTGGGTTTTATTTAAGGTGTTTCAACACAGAAACATTGAAGAGGAGTTCAACAAATGCTCTGACTTGGGATTGGCATCGACATTCAGAAGATATACACTCCTAGTTGACCAGTTGGCTTCCAAAAATTCAAAGGTCTCCATCATCAGCTCAGGAAAATCTTTCCAGATTAAAGATTAAAGAGGTCAAGGTGTCCTTCAAAGGTGATAATAGAGGTGTCTACATCGAAGGTGGAATCCATGCAAGGGAATGGATCTGTCCCGCAACTATTGCCTATCTCACAAACGAACTAGTGAATAGCAATGATGCTGCTTTTAGAAAAATTGCTGAAAGTTTCAACTGGTATATATTTCCCTCCATTAATCCTGGATGGATATTTTCCGAATGTTGTATGTAACTTTTCGCTATGCAAAATAATTCTTAGAATCGTTTTTGGCGTAAGACAACAACTCCATATGGACGATGTTACGGTGCTGATACCAACAGAAACTGGGGAGTCACTGGGGAGGTAAGAATGCAGCATCATTGTCTGTAATGCAGAATTAAATATAGTATTTTTCATGAATGCATACTTTGAAATTTCTGAAACTGTTTTAGAGAATTATACTAACACCTTAACTTGTTCACCAAATTACGGGGGACCAAAAGCATTTTTTGAAGTTGAGACCTCAGGGATGACAGACTTTATCCGAACTATCGGGGCATCACTTGATGTATTCATAAGTTATCACTCTTATCGTCAGATGCTCCTCATTCCATACGGCCACACTACGGTTCCTTTAGATAACTACGAAGAAGTTGTGAGTTAAAGTTATTTAGCCCCGAACATTGCTTACTAACCAGAAAATTATCATCAATTATGATTATTATTTTCGCTTCGTAGACGATCATCACTCATCACACAGTCTACACTCGATTCACTAAAAGATACAAACGAAAGTTCTGCCATATTTATTATTATTTCGCTAGAAAGGCTATTTTTGTAATTCGGTTTCGAATTCAAAAATTCGTCAAACGATAACACCACTTACGTTAGCAAGTCGCATCAGGACGTCCCCCCTAGGTATAAGTGCTACGGGTTTGTAGAATTTGAGTGTCTCTCCGGATATGAAAAGATTGACGGTAAAACTTAGAGTTGCGAACAATAGTATCACGCGGCTACATATCACATATGACGTCATTGCCTGTCGCGGTTACTTTGTCCCGGTGACTAGCAGTCACTGGATCACGGTGGATCCGCGGAACCGGCTATTTTTGGAACCAGTTCCTATCGGATTTATAAAATGGTCGCCAACACCTAAGCTGGGCGATTTGGTGTAAGGCGAACCTCATATCTGAGGAATTTCAGGGAGTTGTTAGCTCCAGAACAACATCTTAAAAATTAATGGTTCACGTATCTTCGATGTTGTGGAGTTTGATGAGGAAATCAAAAATAATTTCATCAATGTTTTAGGAAAAAATTGGATTGGCTGCAAGTGCTTTATTGGCTACCAGATACGGGACCAAATATAAAGTAGGAAACACTGCTAAAGTTCTTTGTGAGTGTATCATCGTTCTTTTTTTTTATTCGAAAGTATTATTTTTATGATACGTAAATTTAATGCATTACGTATCTCTAATTTTAAATGTTTATTTATCTCACTTACAGACACCCCAAGCGGATTCAGTGCAGATTGGGTGAGGCAGGAGTTCAAAACTCCTATTGTTTTTACGTCAGAGACACCGGAAAATTTGGATTTGTCTTACCAGCCAAACTTGGATATCTTAAAATTGGAAAATAGAAGATGATATTAGTTCATATGTTGGTCTAACGGATGAAGGATACGCCTTAGAATTGGAAAATAAAGTAACATTGACAATAAGACAACATTCATAAAATTTTTATGGTCAAAAACAAATTTGTGAACTAGTAAAATTTGGCAAAAAGGTAAATTTTGATGAAATTGGATGAAATTTTGAAGAAATATGTTAAAATAGTTTAAGATCTTTAAACATGGGAGGCGGGTATGGGTATCGCCGACCTGGGAACCATTTATTGGATAACCGACACCTGTGCCAAATGTCACCCCAAGTGGGTCGCTGCGTTTAGTGACTTAGCAGGTGTGTCTGGGTTTATAAGGTCAGGTTTGTCCGGATCTTGGCGGCGGATGTGTCTGCCACCCACACCATAGCAGGCCGGGTCGGGAGAGACTGGTCGCGGGAGATCTTTTGACATCTCCAGCAGGACTACATCGCAGTGGAAAGGATGGATTCATTCGTCCGTCACTCCTGGACATACTGAACCCCAAATTCCTACCCATCCCACATTCCTTTTTTCTTCTCAGAATGTCTTCTCATTCCTTCTCCTAAAAAAACCCTCCTCACAGCATCCCCAAAGATGAAATATGCCCTGAGTGGAATTATTTTCTTTAGGGCCTCCTCTGTGGAGCTAATGTAAAAAAAATGATAAAATGTATGAAAATTTGGTTGAAAATGGTTAAAACTTTAAAAATACTAAAATATTGTGAAAAAAATTTATTTTTTTTGAAATTTGGTTAAAGAAAAGCAAAATATAGTTGCATTTGGTTAACGTTGGCAATAAAGTGTTATTGAAAAAATCTTTTATTTTTAAATCTCACAACGATTGGTATAACTTTGACTTAAAGCATGGAACGGGAAAGAATAAAAATGAAGTCACAATAATTATTTGCCGTTTAGTTTCTAGAGTAACGCTCACTTAAGTATAAAATCACTACAAAGAAGATAGCTAACGTGTTTGCACAATAATTTTGCCCCAATGAAACATATTCGATTCTTATCTTAAATGACTGGATTACAATAATGAACATTTTAAAGACATCTGTAAGATACAAATTGAACGATGACTTCGTTATCAGATCATTATTGATTATAAAAAAGGATAAACCAAATTCAGTCAAGAAATATATAGAATATCGACCAGTTTCAGTTTCTAACCTGTAAAAAATAGCAATTATTCGCCACACCAAGATCTAGAAAGTAATTAAAATGAAGCTAATTTTATTAGCCGGCCTGTTTGTAGTTTGTGCCGCTTCAAAGTCATTTGATGGGTTCAAAGTGTTCAAGTTGACTCCAACCACAGAACAGCAGATGAATTTTCTCTCGATGCTGGAGCGAGAAGATGTATCATTGGATTTCTGGACAAGTATCAACAATGCTGGAATTCCAGTAGATGTCATGGTCGGACCGCAAGACCAACAAAGTTTCCTGGAAAAAATGGATCAGAATGGGATTCATGCTGATGAAATGATCGACGATGTTCAGAAGTAAGTATTGAACTGTGTATGAAATAACGTTTTTGCGATTAGATAATTTCTGAATATAACACGATGTAACCTTTATGTGTTTTAAACATAAACCTTCTTCAAATTTGGAAATTTTTCAAATATTGGTGGCCCATCCGAAATTAGTTTAGTAGAGCTATCGGTCAGCTAAATTTCCTAACCATACTCCGTTTTCTTTTGTACATATTTTTCATGTGAATACGGCTAAAGAGTCCCTACTGATCCCGTCTGGAGCCAGTGAGACCATGGCATCCCAATTGGATATATTATGAGGCTGAAGGTAGTGGGGAGTGGAAGGGGATGGGGCGGGAAAAGTAGGGAAGTTCGTGGCTATTCAGATATGGTCACCAAACACAGCTGAAGCTATTTCAAGAAGCGTTTCCATTCTGAATGGTTGTCTTGCACCAGGACGATACTGAGAGTATCTTCTACTCTAGAACGGTCCACATATATATTACGTATTATTTTTTTAAATGAATGAATGGTTAAATAACACAAAATAATAAAATTACAATTCTTTTAGTAAGCCGGGATTTGACCCCTAAACCTTTGGATTGCTAGTCGAAAACGTTGATAGATAGATGACAATGATTTTTGAAATTCATTGTCATCTGTTAGCTGTGTCTTAGTTTTGCTGGTAACATCCAAACTAATAAAAATCCAAGTCAAGCGCATCACTGCAAATGTATTCCTTTATCTATTCATACTCATCTGTCTGCTTCTGTATCAATAAAATGTAAAATTCAACATTATCAAAAATAAAAGATGAACTGCTTTATCATCATTACTCATTACGAAACAATTTGGTTGTAAAATAGCAGTTCATCCAACATTATTAATGCCATTAAATTATGATTTGATATATTAATTTGTAAACATATTATTTCCGAATTACGTTTTATGAGTATCTGTTGTATTCTTTTCTGATAATCTAATTTCTCATTCGGCTTCTGGCGTTCATCGTAAATAATATCCATATCATTTACTAGTGAACCCTATTTCAGTTTCCTAACCAAGAACTGTTAATTATTTTGCATTTTTCTGTATAATTTAAGGCGCATCAATGCAGAAACGGTGAAGAAGAGTTTTAGGGACGGTCTGACTTGGGATAGCTACTATATTTTAGAAGATATACATTCCTGGTTGGACCAGTTGGCTTCTGAAAATCCAAATGTCTCCATCATCAGCTCGGGAAAATCTTACGAAGGAAGAGATATTAAAGGGGTCAAGGTGTCCTTTAAAGATGGTAATAGGGGAGTCTTCATCGAAGGTGGAATCCACGCCAGAGAATGGATCAGCCCCGCAACCGTTACCTATATTATAAATGAACTAGTGAATAGCAGTGATCCTGCTTTTAGAAAGATTGCGGAGAGTTTCGACTGGTATATATTCCCCTCCATTAATCCCGATGGTTATTCATTCACCCATTCCTCGGTAACTATAAGATTCACCTTTTTTACCATAGATCACACATGTTTTAAATGTTAAGTTTTTGTTTTTATTAGAGCAACACTCTTTTAATTAATTTTGAAGGATATTCTCATCAAAGTAACGTATCATTGAAGAAGAAGATAACACTAAAAATGTAAACGAAAATATGAATGAGAACAAGATACAGAAAAATAAAAAGATGTCGGTCACAACCGGAACTCGAACGCATAATAAAGAATAGAGGTTCCGGAATGTCCAGGTTGCAACCGTTACCTTTTTATTTTTCTGTATCTTGTGTCTTGTTCAGCGATGTTTTCTTGACATCATGTTATGTAGGTACTGTTAATTTGTAGAATCGTTTATGGCGTAAGACTAGAACTCCATATGGAATCTGTTATGGTGCTGATGCCAACAGAAACTGGGCAAGTCACTGGGGAGGTAAGAACAATTTATTGCATATTTAAATATAGGCGTTAACATTTTTGGCACTTTACTTATTCATCCATCGGTACTATGTATTTATTATAACTCTGTATTCTGAAACTGTTTTAGAGAATGGAACTAGTACTTCAACTTGTTCAGAAACATATGGAGGGCCAAACGCATTTTCAGAAGTTGAGACCTCAGGGTTGGCAGCATTCATCCGGACTATCGGGTCATCACTTGATGTATTCATTAGTTTCCACTCTTACAGTCAGATGCTCCTCATTCCATATGGCCATACAACGATTCCTTTAGATAACTATGAAGATGTTGTGAGTAAAAGTTTGACTTAATTCACTTAATATATCATGCTAATAATTCCTGCGATTCTATTCAGTAGCGTAAGTAGAGTATTATGTTATTTGTCCAAATCGACATCATTGGCCTGCAAGGAGGGTATTGTGATACATTTTTATGAAGTTTTCTTTCTAAAACGGTCGATGGTCGTGGTATTTCTAGTTGAAACACATTCAATAAAGTTTTGAGGAAAATATTACCTGCCTCTATATATATATGTAGGATGTAACAGCACGTTGGTACCCGATGGATTTTAACCATATTTGGAATAAAAAGGTAGATGTCTTTTTGCTGTCACGTAATTTACTGTATAAAAAACATGTTTCACATGTCACCACTGAGCATACTGCGTCGCGACGGGTATTCGCTACTAATGTATCTCTAATCTGTTACCGTGTTGCTAGAACTAGACGGAGAGCGTATCTCGTTACACATGCTGGCTGAACTCAACTACTTAGTTGCGACGTGTATGAAAATATATTTTTTTGTTTTTAGTCGAAAAGAAAACAACGGACAGCAAAATGACATTTAATTTTTTACTCCAACTATGCTCAGGAATCGCTGGTTAAAATCTTTCGGATACGTGCTCTTATATCCTGTTTACTTAATGTTCAAACGTTGACCCGAACAAAAAAAATCTAACATCACCTTTGTATTGGATGTCAAATTGCCGCTGGAACAATGT
Source organism: Limnephilus lunatus (assembly GCA_917563855.2). Classification (NCBI taxonomy): domain Eukaryota; kingdom Metazoa; phylum Arthropoda; class Insecta; order Trichoptera; family Limnephilidae; genus Limnephilus; species Limnephilus lunatus. Next base: position 7,780,317 of record OU830602.1, on the reverse strand, counting down.
ACCAGGCGATGTAAAGGCCACGATAATATAATGACTTATATGTAAAAGGACTCTTTATAAGGTATACTTTTATAAGGAATACTTATATAGGTACGAGTATAACTCTTTATAACGAATACTTTTATATGTAAAAGGAAAAATTTTAACAAATTCAAGACGCGCAAGAACGGCATATTTACTATCCGATTTAAAGCACTGCCTGCAGGACTTATTGGCATACAGAGCTCCGGGCCAAAAAGGCCTCTTTCTCTTTCATAACGAGTTTAAAAGATAGTTGTTGGAAAAAATTCGGCAGGACTGTATGCAGAACCCCTAGCCGAGTTGTTATTATTTTTCTGACGGCCCGTCAAAGGCAAAAACAATAATTCAGCTGGCGGTCTTGCCCACTAACAATCCGATTGTGCAAGTACATAGTCATGCAAGCAGTGCTAAATCGGAACATGCGTAAGGCGTACTTGTTTTGGACGTACAATCAGAAACAAAATCTTTGCAAAAGGCTAACCTCATGTGTGAGGAACTGTAACACAACGTCCTTTTATGCAAAACAAATAGTTCAGGTGTTTGGGAAGTGTGGTTGTGAATTGTGGTGGTACAGTGTGGTAGATAACGAGTTAAAACCGTATTTCATTATTTTTTAGGAAAAAATTGGATTAGCTGCAAGCGCTTCCTTGGCTGTCAGATACGGTACTAACTATACAGTAGGAAATACTGCTGAAGTGTTGTGTAAGTGCACTATTACATATAATATTTTGATTTGGATTTTTTATGGTTGTTTATGGATTCACATTAGGGACTAAAATATTTTTCTCTTCAACAGACCCCGCAAGCGGATTCAGTGCAGACTGGGTGAAGCAGGAATTCAAAACTCCAATCGTCTTTACGTACGAGCTCAGGGACACGGGAAAATTCGGATTTGTCCTACCAGCAGATCAGATTATCCCCAACTGTGAAGAAGTCATGGACTCATTGGTCACGTTGTTCACTGAAGGAGAAAAGCTTGGATACCTTCAAATTGGAAAATAAACCATCATAGAGAATTTATTAATTGGATTATTACAGTGTTCGAACAAATGCGTAATCACTTGGTCCATTAATTTTTTTATTGATTAATAAACATTTTTGGCGTTCAGTTTTTATATTGTCTTTGTTTTGAATAAGCCTGAGTAGCGGTGAAAATATGCAATATAAGTTTGGCTATTAATATTTTTAAAATCTTGTTATTTACAACGATTGCCCAATTTGGGAGGTGGGTATGGTTACCGCCGCCCGGGAACGATTTGTTGGATAACCAACACCTCTGTCATAGGTCAGCCCAAGTGGTTCATTACATTTGACTTAGCAAGGGCGCCCGGGTTCTTCGGATTAGGTATGTTTAGGTCTTGGCGGCAGATGTGTCTAGCGTTCAGCTTTGACCCTTTTATCTCTCCAGCTGGTCTCTGAAGACCCATCGTCTTGCACTGCAGTGGGATGGATGGATTCATACGTTCGTCACACCTGGACACACTGACCTGGTGATTCCAATCCACCCTCTTACCTTTTCCATTCCCTGAAGGATCCTCCACACAGCATCCCCAAAGATGCCTCCTTTGTAGATATAATGTAAAAAAATGTATTTTAACAATGGGGTGTTCGAGTACAACTGAGCAAATTGACAACTGGGGCGAATTATACCTTATAATGAACACTTCGTTCAATGACAATGTAAGTAGTTGTGTAGAATAGAGATAACCGATTTTAAATAGACCTCAGTGATAACATCATTATTTTATAAAACTTGAACGAAAATGCTTAATTAGGTGAAAAGAGGCAAAAATTATAATTTTTTCCGTCATTAATAAAAATTCTGATTAACTTAAGTACTTATTGGGCAATTGAACTATGGCACGTGTAATAATAATTGGTTTTTGATTCCTTGGCCAGTAGTTTTTTAGAACTATATTCAACGGTTTAATTGTGGTTTGCTTCTTGTTTACAGTGGTGACATTTTAACAGTTCACATTAAGGGTTTTCTGTGAAATTAATATTTAAAAATACCTGTCTACAGTTCATATCGTTGACACAAAGAAATTTAAATGCTTTTCAATGAAATTATGAAAATCAGTCATTTATTGGCTTGCTTACTAGCAGTTTGTTTAGCGTCAAATGCTTTCGATGGTTTTAAAGTGTTTAGAGTGGTGCCATCCACAATGGAGCAAATCAATTATTTAATGGACTTGGAGAGAGAAGATCCATCCCTTGATTTTTGGAAAGGTGTCAAGAGTGCTTCGAATCCAGTTGATGTTATGGTCAAACCAGGACAACAATCGGAATTTTTGAAGAAAATGCAAAGCATGGGAATTCCTGCTCAAGTAATGATCGATGATGTGCAAGAGTATGCAGAATCCTAATATTTTTTAAGTTAACTAAACACATTTTTGTCGTTATTGTCTTTTTGTGTGCTTGTGGAACACTTTTGGGTTCGTCGTGTTAATTTTAACCTTAACTTCTTTCTGGGCGACTTCTCGGAAACACAACTATTCTAACCAAAGGAGGTTATACGTCGTCTATTTAACAGTTCGGACTGCAAGAATTTATTTCCTCTAGGATCCTCAGGGAGAGGTATTTTGCGGTATAGGCTTGTTAGTAGTTCCTATGCACAAATTTTCTTTCTTTTTTGTCGCGTTTTAGGACATTTATCAGAAATGATAAAGAAGTTCCATAGCTGTTTGGTGTATCTACTGAAGTAAACATGTTTAAAAGCATTTTTTCTCAGACAACACAATAAAGTTTTTTTTCGAATTCTTCCATGAACAGGCTTATCAATTCTGAAGCGGTGCTAAGAGATTCAGGAAGTGATCATAATTGGAAAGAATATTCAACACTTGAGGTAATGAATTCTTGGCTAGATCAATTGGCTTCCGAAAACAAAAATGTTTCCATCATCAGTTCAGGAAAATCTTACGAAGGAAGGGATATCAAAGGAGTAAAAGTGTCATTTAAAACTGGAAACAAAGGAGTCTTTATCGAAGGTGGAATACATGCCAGAGAATGGATTAGTCCTGCAACAGTTACTTATATTATCAATGAACTAATAAATAGCGAAGATTCTGAATTTATTCAGATTGCGCAACGCTTTGACTGGTATATTTTTCCTGTCGTTAATCCAGATGGCTATGCCTTCACTCATACAGAGGTAAACTGTTTATGATTTTTGTTTAATTTTTCAACATGACCAAGAGAAAAACATTTTTATATTGTTGTACGCTAGTACACCAATATCTTTGCTATTAAGAGGCGGCATATAAGTATGCAATGAAAACTCTCAAACATCAAAATCTACTGTTTATTTTTTGCACAACTTTTCTTTCATTATTTTTTGTAAAGTCACTTTCCTTATTAAAATCTATAGAACGATCATTTATCTTTTAAAATTTAGAATATTCAATAACCTCGGCGAAATCGAGTGTTAAATTGATAAATTAAAAGTACCTAAGTCCTTTTACTTTGAAAGTAATATTTTCCAGAACCGTCTCTGGCGTAAGACTAGAAAACCATACCGAAAAGAAGATGGCACTGACTGTTACGGTGTTGATATGAACAGAAACTGGGGCAGTCACTGGGGAGGTAAGAATATTAACATGAGTCTATTTTATCTTGGAACATTGATTGGTACAGAGGTAAGAACAATATTTTTAAAAATTCCCATTAAATTCTTTTGTTGTTAGAGGTTGGAACGAGCGAAAATGCTTGCGCGATTAATTATGGTGGACCAAAAGAATTTTCTGAAGTTGAGACCTCGGGGATGGCAGCCTTCATCAAAACCATTGGGCCAACTCTAGACGTATTCTTGAGCTTCCACTCCTATTCACAACTGCTTATAATCCCGTATAGCTACACCTCAGAATACTTAGATAATTACGAAGATGTCGTGAGTACATTTTTGCTTAGTTCTAATTTTATTATTTATTTGAGAAATGACTGCTTCCACTCTAAAGGCATTAATTTTTAAACGTTCATGTATATTTGTTACATTCTTATGTTTATTTCAGGATATAAAATTGAAGTAATAGATAGGTATAATGTGAAGGTACATTTTAGATTTTTGTTTCACAATCTAATAATTAAAAATTATTTGGGTACATTTTGTATATTTGCGACAACTTCCAGAGTGAAAGAGTGATTCTCAGTATCGCTCTGGTGTAAGACCAACATTCAGACTTGAAACGTAACTTGAAATGGCTTTAGCCATTTTTGGTGACCAAATCTGAATAGCCAGGTACTTCCCCACCACCCTCTTCCCTATCTCCTTCCTAATTACATTCAGCCTCTCAACAAACCCCAATTGGGAATGCCATAGTCTCACTGGCTCCAGGCGATAGAGAGCAGCCGGGTCTCTTGTAAGATATTCATACTAGAGCACTCGATAACAATGAGCAGGTTGACACATCATACCATGACTTTGCGAAAGCTTTCGATAGGGTGGATCACTTAGTGCTCCTAAGGAGGCTCGAAGAAATTGGTTTTTCCGAAAACTTACTGAAACTCATTCTTAATTATTTGAACGAAAGGAAACAATTCGTGTCCTATGGTGAGTTTAACTCTAACACGTATGCTACAAACTCTGGTGTGCCACAAGGATCCAATTAAGGACCCTTATTGTTTTTAATTTTTATCAACAATATTCGGGAAAAAATCAAATTCGTCCGTTTTTTTACTTTTTGCAGATGACATTAAACTTTTCTTGAGAATAAGAACTTTAGAAGACTGTAGTAGAAAACTCCAGCAAGATATACATGCAATTATTGACTGGAGTATCGATAATAAACTCGATTTCAACATCCAAAAATGTTCAGTTATGTGCTTTACGAGGTCACTAAAGACCATATATTTTAATGATAAAATCAAAGACACGCCATTGAAACACATGGTGACTTGCAAGGACTTAGGAATTGTGTATGACGCTCGCTTAACATTTCATGCTCACATTGAAAAGATCTGTAAATCAGCCACAAAGATGTTGGGTTTTGTCATACACACTTCAAAGGAATTGACCAACCTCATAGTTATAAGGATGCTTTACTTCAGCTTGGTGCGTAGCATTCTCGAGAATGAATCTCAGATATGGGGGCCAGAGGACATCGTCTATGTACTAATGGTCGAGAAAATGCAAAATTAATTTTTACGATACCTCTATATAAGAGAGTTTGGTTTTTACCCATGGCTGTTTCCAACAGCATTTATCTCGGGAATGCTGGGTATCTGCAGCCTTAGCTCCAGAAGAGATATCGCAATACTGCTGATGGCTTATAAGCAGAGAAATGGTTTTGTATCGGTACCAGATATTCTGGCTGAAATAGGATTCTATGTCCCGGATAATTTCACGCGAGGCCGCCAACATAGGCTTTTGATTCTTCCTAGGTGCAGAACTAACTTACCAATAGTGATGCCCCTGGGACGATTCACAAGGTTAATTAACTCCTCGCAGGAAATGTGGATATGTTCCACATTTCGTACAACGATTTTAAGCGTGAAATAGCACTTATGTTCGTTAATGTATTACGTTAACTGTAAATGTAATGATTATGTATCTTTTCTTACCGCTCTTGCAATGTATTGGTTTTATGCTGTTTTTGCAAATAAATAAAAAAAAAAAAATAAAATATGTAAATCCATCCCTCCCATTGCGGTGCAAGGCGATGTTCTAAAATCAAAGGGACTGCAGAGATCAAAGGGACTCCCTCAACAATTCTCTCCCGATCCGGCCTGCCATGCAGCTGGTGGGCAGACGCATTCGCCCCCAAGACCCGGACAAACCTCACCCATGAACCCGGGCACCCCCGCTAAGTCACCAAACATTGTTAATAAGGGTGATTTACAGGGTGCTATTATTTTATTAACTAAATTAATTTTTTATTAATATTCTTGTTTGTTTATTTCTAAGGTTTCTAAAGCGCACAATTTAAAATATAAATGTTTAAATTTGATTTTGTTCATCGTTGAAGCTATGGCCTGTAAAATAATACTCTTCTAAACAAAATGTCTAGAAAATTTTACATGGTTAATCACAAGAAATAAAAAAAATATCGAGTGTAGTTCACACGCGGTAGGAGTGAAATTTCACCCACACAATCTCAACCAATAGGAGCCTTGAAAAGTGAGCTTATAATCAAAGCGGCCAGTGAGCTCAGCTTGACGCTTCGTAGGTACTGTAATTAGGTACGTTTCAATCTCTCGCAGGCTAAATCCTATAGATGTGTGTGTTTGTCTCATTTTAGTGTCATTTCCGTTTCGTTGAGTTTCAAATCACTACGGTGATACAGAATATTCACTTAAAAAATCGAAATAATAATATTTAGCACTGACCAGGAATACATGTCTTATCTGACAAGGTTCGTATTATTTTAGTGACGTTATTATCCTCTAGTTAAGGAAAACACTGTAATAACATTTCCGACCGCAACTTTGTGGGGAATTGCTCCTGTGAAGCTATATCAGTATCGCGTGGTGGTGTTAAGTTGTGTTCCACGCACGCTTCTACTTAAATGTACAGTACACATACAGCAGATTACATGTATTATTGTGTACACACGTGACACTCCAGTGTGACATTTGATAAATGACAGGACGAACTATACTGAGGATAGCGAACCCATGGCACGCAATTGTGTTCCAAATTTTAATTATGAACAAAAAATAATATGGATATTAAAATTTAAAATTTTAATATCCAAGGTTCGTATAAAATGTATATCATAATTCGCTCATACAGGCACTTTTCGGGAAAAACTCATCGGGCCGCTCGCAAGCTCGTGACGTAGCTTGAAGTCCAGTTTGAATCCGAAAGGAACGACCTTTTTCGCTTTTTACGAAGTATATAATTTTTTTTTGGTAAATCTAAAATAATTTACCGCAATTATGTTTGTACATATGCTTTTGATTCTTCCTAGGTGCAGAACTAACTTACCAATAGTGATGCCCCTGGGACGACTCACTAGGTTAATTAACTGCCTCGCAGGAAATGTGGATATATTCCACATTTCCTACAATGATTTTCAACGTGAAATAGCACTTATGTTTTAACGAAAAGTATTACTTTAACTGTAAATGTATTTATTATGTATCTTTTCTTACCACTCTTGCAATGCATTGGTTTTATGCTGTTTTTGCAAATAAATAAATATGAAAAAAAGTACACAACTAGTCGAAACTATCCAATCATTATATTTACGATAATTGATTACCTACACTCACTTTATGGTAAGAAAAACGTTTTTTTTTTTGACAATTTCAATAATATAAGAAAAACGAATTCTTATTTTCAGAAAAAAATCGGATTGGCTGCAAAAACTTCCTTGGCTTCTAAATACGGAACTAATTATAGAGTTGGGAATAGTGCAGAGATAATCTGTAAGACTTTTTTTGTTATTTTATTTGTTCAGTTTTCAAATTAATGCTGGTCTGAAGGCATATTACTTCCAATGCCAAAATACCTCATCGTGTTGGCCTTCGATTATCAGATATGATGGTTTAGTGTTTAGTCAATTATAAAACTTTATTTAAAATGATTTTCACATGAACTCATTGAGACTCCTATTTTTCTGGTCTACCCTTCTCCTTCTTGTTTTTTCAATATTTCGTTTTTTAAACTGTCATTGTAACCCTTCGCAAATTTTCTTTTATTCTAATTTTTTTAAATTTTATTTATTTTTGTTTTGAAATGGGTTATTATTTCTGTCTATGTGTAATTTATTTTACAGATGTTTGCAGTAGTGTGACGTCCAATACTTACAATCCATTTCGTTATTTCTTGTTTGAATTTTGTCATTGATTCTGTTTGTCTAATCGTAGCTGGTAGTGTATTATGTAGTTTGCAAGCTGTTTAAAGTGTCTTTGTCCAATGGTGGTTTTAGAAAAAGGAGATTGGAGAAGTTCTTTGTTTTTGGCTCGGATATCGTATATTGTTTGTGTTGCTTTGTATAGTGTTTTGTTATTTTTGTGTAAATTAACTAAGATGGATTTGCGTAGAGCTGTTTTATGTCCATAACGTTGAAAGTTGATAAAAAATAATAATAAATTGAGATTATATTTTTTATAAAACTTCAGAATCGTATTTAGGACCCCTTTTGAAGTGAAGGTGAAAGTCTCTGCAGTGGCGATAATCTTCTGAAAAGTATTCAATTTCGGAATCTCTAGTTTTTTCAATCTCCAAAGACGTTGGCTTCACCTAACCGAATTCGGTGCAGTCACAGTGGTTTTGCTTTTGTGGTATACAAAAGCGTGCAAAAAGATTTTGAAGTGTCTGAATTTGGGATATGATTTTAGATTTTCAAGGCGCAAAGTATTATTTTAATTTCGTTGAATTCAATGTTTCAAAGGCCCAATCTTGTCTGATTACGTCTAAAAGGGATCGAAATTAAAAAACCTAGTCTCCTTCAACGGAAGCAATCTGCCGAACAGGCCCTTCATTGATATGCTTGGTGTAACCCTAAGTGACCAGCTCAGATATGGGGGCTCCATCGAAGCCAGAGTAAAGTTAGCCTCCCAAAAACTGGGCGTACTGTACAGGGCCCGCAGATACTTTAATAGTGCACAATTGCTAACCCTGTACAAATCACAATTGCGCCCCACGGTTGAATTTGGCAGCCACCTCTGGTCTGGAGCTCCAAAATACCCTCGACTCTGTGCAAAAACGGGCGGTCCGTTTAAAAGATTCACCCATCTTAACAGACGCATTGCAATCTTTAGAGCACAGGCGTCGGGTGGGAATTCTATCCTTATTCTACCGATATTACAATGGAAGATGCTGCGAGGAACTAGCGTCATTGATCCCTTCGGCACTGGTGCATAGTCGGGAAACACGCCAAACGCGTGCCCAACATGTGTACTCGGTTGACATCTGTCACATGAGACCTGCCAGTTTCTTAGAGGTCACATGTCCCATTCCAAGTGACTACTGATGCAGTTGTCAGACTAGACAACAGAACAAAGAACATTAGCCTATCAACCATTATCCTTTGTATACCACTTCCTTTCTCATTGTTTTGAACGTGAATTATATTGGTGAGTCCATGGATTCCTGTATCATAATTAGAAATTGTAAGTTTGACAGTCTACTTTTCAATTCATTTGATGCTTTGTAACACATTCGATTTTTATACAGTTTCGGATGCAAAATTTTGGTACATGTCCATGTATACCATGTACTAACCATCGTGATCACAATCCTCACATCTAGCAATATTTTCTGATTGGTGGTGCCTATGGTGGTAGTGGCGGTTTTGACAACTATGAATCTACAATATACTATTAAAAATTGGTGAACCCAGATGCCAATTTATTAAAATATAACCAATTTGGGGGACCACAATTAAAAACTAATTTTTGATTTTTCAACAGACACCTGCAGTGGAACTAGCATGGATTGGGTAAAACAGGAGTTCAAAACCCCTATAACTCTTACGTATGAACTCAGAGACTTAGGATCATTTGGTTTCATTTTACCAGCGGAGCAGATCATCCCCAACTGCGAAGAAGTGATGGACTCCATCGTTACCATATTCTCAGAGGCAGAGAAGATGGGATATTTAAATATTACGATAAGTCCACATTTTTAAGACAAAACCAATAGATCAAACTACCTTAATTGTAGGAATGAATGATGGATTCTTTGATGATTAATTATTAGCTACTATATGAAGCCTGTAGGTACATATTATATTATATCCAGATACGTAATAAAATCACGTCTGCAGTGTCAAGATCAGTTTCTGTGTGTTTTAAAACTGTTCACGAAAGAAATATAAATATTTGTTGTATATTTATATAATTGTTATAAGTCCTCCTTCACGATACAAGCAATATTTTCGGCTTTTTGTGGTGGTAATAGGAGATTTTCAAATATTGTCGGGTTATTTGTAACCTGGGAATGTTTGTCTTTCTTTAAAATAAATGAAAAAAAAACTTCACACTATTTTTTTTATTTTAAAACCCTTTTTTATCGTATTTATAAAGCTTTTAAGAAAAGAATTGCAATTAAATTGAATTTCGTTACGTAATAAAATAAAATATTTTAATTTTTGCAAGAAAACTTCTTCGGAAAGGTTTTCACTTTGTGATGCATTATTTATTTTAATGAAAAGACAAATAAATTTGTTTACATCACTTTTATTTATATACAATCAACATGTTTCATGAACGATGTTCACATCACCAGTATCAAATGTATACTAAACTTAAAAATTAAATGTAGATCACATATGGAAGGAAAAGGTAAAAGGAAGGGGAAGGGGTAAGAGTGGGGGAAGTTTATTAATTAGGTATTTCAAAGCCATTAGCAGGGAAATACCGGTTAAGTGGGAAAAGGTTCAAAAGAGGGTTCATAAAAATTTGCTGCTTATTAATTTTGTCTGCTTTATTATTTACATTTTTTCTAATTTCTAAAATCTCTAAATTATTTATCTGTGATGCCTTAAAGCCCTATGTAATATTTTAAGTCCATGGTTTTTGTCAAAATTATGATAATTTTTTAATAAATGATCTGCGAACTCAGATTCGCTATTGCCATTTAATGCCCTGAGATATTCTTTAACCCTTACTTCAAAGTTTCTATTTGTTCTACCTATATAAAAGTAATTACAATCTTTACAGTTGAGTTTATAAACGCCCGATTTTTTTGTTTTGATCTCGCTATCTTTATTGTTAAGGATGATTTAAAAAAATATATTATTCGTATAAAATACTGGTTGTATAGTAGGTACCGGGAATATTTTTACTAATTATTTTGGACATATCGTTTTCTATGAATAGAATTCTACGCCAATGATTAGAAAAGGGGTAGATAAATAGTTTTAAGAATTTTTGTTTATTCTTTTTATTTAGTATTTGATCTATTAATTTTATAGAATAACCACTATTAACGGCTATTTGTTTATACGGATAATAAAAAATAATAATGAATAATAAAGAATAATAAATTTAAAAAATTATATGTTACTCTAAATATCCCCAGGAATCACCATTTAAAGTAAATTGGGTACACCTCTTGAAACCTTGTGTTAGAAAATGTTTTTTAAAAGTTCGTTTTTAATAAATGAATATATTTGGAAACTTTCTGCTTCTGCCTTAAAGTATAATACAGTATAAACCGTATAGATTTATTAGTTCTTACCTACTTCTTGATTATGTGTAAATAAAGAGCTTATCAAGGAGCCAAATATAAAATCACGAAATAGTTTCTAGGTAATCATTAAAATATTTAAAAGATAATCTCAGCTAAGGTTTAATTTTTACGATCTATCATTTCCGTGAAATTACGACTGTCAATTCATTATCAGGACCTCGAAGCACGGATCACATAATTATATTTATATTTCACTAGCTGGGTTACCCGGCTTCGCTCAGGACAATAAGATAGTGTTCTGGAATGTTGCACAATGATGTTCCCTATTCCTGATCATTCCACGACATACTCCGCCACTCCTTCTACAACTTTCTAAAGCTCTATGGAACCTTCTAGAACTTTCCGGAAGACTGTTCTAGAAATTTCAAGAGGGCGAAACTTTCAGCCCTTATATCTTTAAAAGCACGCCCTTTAGGTAAAAACGGATACCCTTATTCTCTAGGGGGGATAGAGATCTACCACACCATATAACTCCCTTGATCGAACCGGGACTCGTTTCTGAGTTTTTGCGAGCTGCACGTTTCTTGGAATTTCTTTTATAACATATGCCATATTCAAATAAATAAAATTTTACTCCTCACATGTCCTTTCCCGTGCGTTCCCCTCCAGAGTTCCACTTCCACCTTCCCCACCACCGCTCTCCCGCTCTCCCGTCCCGCCAACCCCCCAGGCACTGCATTTCTTGATTCCTCTCCCGCCCGGCCCGTAGCCGAAACTTTTTTCTAATACTAACAATTTTAAACTCGTGATATCTTTCTAATTAAATATCCGAATTGAAAAATTCAAAAAGTTAAATAAAGGTATTGAAGCTGTTTTGAATACGAAGTTATTTATTTTGATAAGGATTAAAACCAAGATACAAATAAAGAGCCTTTTCAATCGGCAACATTTAAATTAAATTTTTAAAATAAAAGAATACTTATTGTGGCATAACCATAATAGTTAGACATATGCTGTCGTGATCTTTTTTGTAAATAATGATGTGTTCTATAAAGTCGTATTACATTATTTTATTCTATCATCAATAGTTTTCGCAGCGCACGCGATTTAAATAATATTTTAGGTAATTTTTTTACACCCTGGGTTACATTATTGAAGTTTTAGTAAGGATCCCTAATTTTTTTGAAAATATAATATAGCCTATGTCACCCGGGGATAGTGTAGCTTCCCAACAGTAAAAGAATTTTTCAAATCGGTTCAGTAGTTTCAGAGCCTATTCGATGCAAACAAACACACAAACAAACAAACAAATCTTTCCTCTTTATATAGTGTGTTAGATGTTAGATAAGCTAGTGGTGTAAACATAGTACTCTATTCTTCTTTAGTCCGTTTCTCATTGTTGAGCATCGGTACTCCCACTCCAATTTCCATAGTGGACAAGGCTCCACGAGAGACAAAGCTGCATGGGGAGCTAAACGGACACCGACGCGAAGTACGCGTGATTCTTGGTTACTCCAGCACATTGGTGACCTTCCTCTGATTTTTCTGCCTTTCTCTTTGCCAGTGACTTTGAGTTTCTACATTTTGGATTCCTCTGTTTGGCGAATAACGTGCCCAAAGCGTCTTTAAATACGTTATAGGAAAATAGTTGAGAGCCTATTAGGAATGCGAAGGCTTCCAGAAGGACAAAATTAGCTGTCCATGGAAACCTGAATTTTTCTCCAACAGCACACTGCAGCTTTCTGAGTTGGTTTCATTCTGAGTTAAATCAAGGGGAAAATCAAGGTCCGGACGAGTCTCTACTTTGCGGTCTTCGTTATACCCCAATTCATCTCTTTTACTGTAAATAGGTGTAAAATCTATCATACAATTATTTTAAAAAACGTACATAAAACTAAAATTCATAAAGCAACACCATCGGCCGTGTACGTAAACGTCGCCGTCGCGCGTCGTGTCGGTCCGAGGAACGTGGTATCAAGTATCCGTCTTTATGGGCTGCCTAATTTCGCACTTCCATCACTCCTGAACACACTGACCTGTAGTTTCCTACCCATCCCTCATAGATACCCTTTTTATTTTCAGAACTTTTCCTTCTTCATATCCTTAAACAGACCCTTAACACAGCATCTTCCAAGATGACATAGGCTCTGAGGAAAATTTTGTAAATTAGAAAATTAGAAACTCATATTTTCTTGAACGCAAGGTCTACTGTTCACAAAATTACTAGCAGTAATGTATTTTCGGGCACTACGGGCATTATCATATAATTTGAATACGCACATCACGTTGCAGTTTTAAAACTCACGTATAGGTGTATAAAATTTGTACAAATTAACATGTTTAAATTTACTTCATCAACCCCCCGATGTTTGTTCAGTGCCCACCTGCTGCTTTAGTTTACAGAGCAGAAGGAGAAATAATACAAAAACTATGTAACTTAATTATTATGGAAATTAGCACACAGCCATTGAAAATACAAGCAACTATCATCCAAATAAAATTATCAAATTTCATGCTATCTTACCTTCATATACAGGTATACATTGCACATATAAAGTATTATTATTTCTTACTGGTTTTTCCACTGTGCCACTTCACAAACAATAATTTATTATCAGAAAACGGTTATTAAATCAAATTAATTTGATAAGTATTTTTTCCTGTAACGATGAGTTTGTTCAAATCAAATTATTCTGTTAAAACAATATATCACTTAAAGCGGTTATGAATGACAGATTAGGAAAACTGTGACATATTATTGATAAAGGCATTTAACAGATTGATTGCGTTTAGAGATTAATTTTTTTTATAAGCCTATTACACTTATTTAACCGTGCGTATAAAAAGTACCTACCTTTATGTGCTTTTTTGTTATTTAACTGCGAAAGATACTAAAACTATCAAAAACCAAATATCTAAAATTGAAATGAAAGAAACAGAGTTAAGTAGTGGATAAATACCACATAGTTAAACATCATCTATGACGTGTAATGCGAGTAATGCGGATTGATAGCACATCTGCCCATGCAAGGTGTCTGTAAACTAGTGGTACAGGCGGGAACTTCTAATTAAACTTGAACATGTGGGTATAAGAAGTTTAGCATTTGCTTTATTATTATTATTTTTAATTTTATTTTACATTCAAATTTAAAAAAAAAAACTTTTGATAATGATCATATTAATATTTATATTTGGATGAATTATTTTCAACATCTCCACAAGAAGAGTTATTCATTTATTTATCTATCTATCATAAATTTATGTACCTATTTTATCTAAGCGAAAAAGCAACCAACAATAAGAAAGGCTTATTGCTTATGCTATCTACTTAATTGCGAAATCACTTAAAGAATTCGTTGTTATACAAAAATATTGTACCTAACTAAACTATGTATTAACCAATAACAATTCTTACATTTATATAATTATATATTCATAATTTGACTACTATAATACGGGCATGTGCCTAGCGTGGTAGTCGAATCACCTGTAAAACTGTACACAAATTATATAATGAATAAAGAAAAAAAAAGCATTAAAATGCTTTGAATCATACCTAAAAAATTGTAAGCAGAAAGTTCAAATTCTAAATATCGACGAAAAAATGATTCAGTACATGATAGAATCCGAATAGAGAACAATTAACACGAGTGTGCCACAAGGAAGTATTCATGGGCCTCTCTTCTTCCTTATCTACATAAATGAACTTCCAATTATTGCTGGCATGGAATGTTCAATGTTTGTTGATGACACCGCTTTGTTGTTTGAATGTAATGGAGACGTTGACAAATTGAACAAACATGTTAACGAGACTTGTCAATCAATAGCACACTGGCTGTTATCGCAACATTTGTCACTTAACACAAACAAAAGTCAAATTCTAAAATTTTGTCCAGTGCAAGCTACACCTATGAACATAAATGTAAACTTTAATAATAATATTATCGAACCTTTGACTGTCCTAGAACGGGAGACTCCTAGTTGGACAGTCAAAGCTTATTTGTACTGATGTATTCTTTGTAACAAAAACAAATAAATAAATAGAAACTAAATTTCCAAACTTGTTCACTGCTGGGAATACAACTAGATACAAATATAAAGTGGAAAGAACATGAATCAAAAATAGTAGCAAAAATCAGTAGCTTTTCTTTTGTTCTAGGTACCATGAGAAAAATACTATACATCGAATCAGTAATAGTCGCAAACTATGGTTTATGTATATTCAATAATAAAATACGGTATATTTTTTGGGGAAACTCATTAAACGCCAAAGATGTTTTTATCATCCAAAAGAGATGCATAAGAAAAATTTCAAACTCTGCTCGTCTGGATTTGTGTAGACCTATGTTTAAAAATCTTAAAATTCTGACAGTCACAGAAATATAATGGAGTTATGCATGTTGGTGCGATCATCCACAGACAAATTCCCACAAAAAAACTCAACACATAAATATGCTACAGGGTTCACAGAAAATTTATAAATACCACAAGCATACAAAACAATAATGAGCGAATATGCGAGCGAAACCGGGGGCAAAATAAACGGTTGATAGTAACTGCTCAGCGCCTGATTTTTTCAAATTTGACCTGTAACTTGGAACTATATTTATTCGAAAACAAAAGCCCAAATCTAAAAAGTGTGTACTACGAAATAGACTCCCTTGGAAGTGATACTATTACTCCATGTAGACTCCAAATTAATATGATGTAGATTCAACAATTTGTACCACATGTTTCTGGACACTATGCATACGTAATTTATAAGTGTATCGCGCTAAATTTTCGTGCTCTATACTTTTTATTTAAAATTACATTTTTATTTGCAATTAGAAAAATATTTGCTGTTTTATAGGGGTCTTATCTTGTAAAAGCAAAACACCTGGGTATATTTTTAACAATTTTATCCACACAATTATGTAAACATATTAAGAACATTTTTTCAGTAAGGTCTCAAAGACAGGACCCAAACAGAAAGGGTGAAGATTGAAAACTGTGTGTTGTTTCTAAGAAGTTTATAAAAAAAAAACTATTAGAAAAACTCTTAAAATAGTGACTGATACCACCAGCACCACGTTCCGACAATTTCGTAATGATGGTTTTCTAAAAGTTAAGTACCTATATAAGTTTCTCCTCACTATTTAAATTTGAAGTATACTCATTACGCAGCTCAGATCTTTGGTTCTTGTTGCTACTCTAAAAATAATTTAAATACATAAATCTCCATTCTTGCTTTACCCAAAATTACTTTCGCTCATATCAAAATAACATATCTCCAAAGATATTGAAACATAAGAGATCTGCTATTCGCATTTTTTACTGGGTGGGACTGTGTTTCCTGGCGTCGCGCGTCGCCGATATTGTCAACCAATACTACTGCACACCTTAAAAAAATCAACTAAATGAACGAATTATTTCCGTATTCAAATTATATTGTTAACCAATAATAATGCACACCTTCAAAAAATCAACTGCTTTCCGTATTCAAACTATGCCCATTATGCGTCGATGACAAAGGGCGAGTTTACAAGCTACTATCTCGGAAATTCACTATCTGTTAGTAAACTCGCCCAGTGTCATCGTGTTACTTGCTAACTAGCAGATTGTTGACAATCCACGGAAAAAGTTGAGAGGTCCTCAACTTTACACGCTACAAGCCGACGCGTGATTGGTTTATTTGTGTTTCCAATATGGCTGCCAAAAACCAGCTGATTTTGACTGTCAACTGTCTGAAGGATTAGTTCACGTTATTTCCGCTATTGGCGCTAGCAGCTACGTGCGAGTCCAGTTTCCTACAAAAATGTCGCGAGCTACTGAGCGAGTGGACAGTTTTGTGTGTCATCATGACAATCTCACTCGCCGATTCACCCGCTTTTAAATTTAGTAGATAGTAGCTTGTAAACTCGCCCTGTGTCATCGACGCTTTAGGAAGTAGTCCGCCGACAGTCAGGCGGCCATCATTGAATATTTCAATATCTTTGAGTTCGACGCTTTAAATATTTTGCCATCCATTTCTCCACACTTTGAATCAAAGATCAGCATGGTAGGGCGAAGTCCACACGTTCAATATTTTCACAACACGCCTATTAATTAGAATATATTGTTTAGTATCGGCGCGCTCCGTCTATCATTCATATTTACACATCTCTCTTTCAAACCGTCTTCAGTAATCTTCTTCTTCATTTTAAAGGAGCCTTAAAACCGTGATTATAATGGAATAAAATAATCTATGATACTAAATAGTTAGTTTTAATAACAAATTTTACGAAAAAAAAACCAGTTCGTTCCTGCTAATGATGTCAAGAATGTCGATAATTATTTTAATCAATCTTTTTATCGCATTGTTTACACTATCATTCATTATCGTTTTCACGTAATATCTATTATGTTTGCTTTATACTTAAAAGCAAATATTAACGGCAGAACGTATTGTTCCTTTCAAGAAAATGAAGCTAATATTTTTGCTCTTCGGAGCGTGTTTCGTGGCTGCTTGTTCGGCTGAAACTTTTGATGGATTCAAAGTCTACAGGCTGAAGCCATTCACACAAGAGCAGAAGAATCTGTTGGCTTCCTTGGAAAATGAGGCCGAATCTCTGGATTTCTGGAATGGTGTCAACAATGCCGGTCTTCCAGTTGATGTAATGGTCAAACCGGAGGAACAGACACAGTTCATGTCAAAGATGATTCAGTATGGAATTCCTGCAGAAGTGATGATCAACAATGTACAAGAGTAAGTTTTCTAAAAATCATTCCACGTAATTTAACATTTTGGAGATTACACGCCAATAATGATCCACCGAGAGTTTATTATAGTTTCTGTTAATGTACCTACGTTTACATATTTCATTCGTATTGATATAATGATATGCTTCAGGTGTCTTGACAGATTTTTTAGTTCTACCGATCTTTTTTTAGGAACATCAATGCTGAATCAGTTTCAAAGCTTGGAAGAGCTGGACTTACATGGACAAGTTACTACACCTTGGAAGATATTTATGCCTGGCTTGACGAGTTGGCAGCAGAACACCCAACCGTCTCAATCATCAGCGCAGGAAAGTCTTACGAAGGAAGGGATCTCAAGGGAGTGAAGGTGTCCTTCAAGACAGGAAACAGAGGAGTACTGATTGAAGCTGGAATTCACGCCAGAGAATGGATTGGCCCGGCAACAGCCACATATCTTTTAAATGAAATTCTCACAAGCACAGATCCAACTTTCAGGAAGATTGCTGAGAGCTTTGACTGGTACATTTTCCCCAGCAATAATCCCGATGGTTTTACTTTCACTCACACAACGGTAAGCTTAGTGATCGTTAATAATGTTTGTGCTGTATCGTTTTTCTTCCACCATTCATAAGTCGACACGAAGAACTCCCGTCCTATGATAATTACATTAGATTTACTGTCGACTATTATTTTATATTACGCAGTATGATTTTTTTTAATTAACATCACTAACTTGAAAAACGATGTATTTAAAAAATATTTACCCCAAACTTAATGCTTATTTCATTCTATGTTAAATTGAAAACGTGAATTAAATGGTACCTAACAAATCTTTTTTTTTCTAGAACCGTATGTGGCGTAAAACAAGGACTCCCTATGGAAGTTGCTTTGGAGCAGATCCCAACAGGAACTGGGGCAGTCATTGGGGAGGTAAGAAATCAAAAAATATATCTGTACCCGGGAAGCATACGGATGCAAGTCCAAAAAGGTAAATATTCAGGAGGGCCAAAAAACTATTTTTCTGATATCCATGCTTATAGATAACAAAAAAGTAATTACTAAATCAATTAGTTTTGCTTTAAACAGGAGCAAATAAAATGAAATATTTTATATGCAAAGCCTTTAAAAATATTGTTTTTAAAAAAATCTATAAAAAAACACGGACTTGAATCCTTTGGCTTCAAAATGAAATCGAATATTTTGTTATGACATGTGGTGTATTATGAAAGGATCAATGTTTGAAAATTGTTTATTTTCATAAAAGCGTAGTCATATTCTACATATTTCGCAGAAGGATGCAAATGGATTTGAGTCATAATACTCAAAATACAACTGCAAATGTAGTTGCACCGTATACATTTTTTAAAATCCTATTTTTCTTCATGATAGGACTTGTATCTTTCTGCCCATGATACACATGATAACTTACTTCAAGTCTCACATCAAAAACTCATTTCTTAAATTTTCGACTTGCAACTTAAATGATGGTCTACGTATACAGTATGATCAAAAATATGATCAAAATATAATTACAAAAAGTACATAATTTTAATAATTTAAATCATTACGCGTTTGAGTAATTTCATTGCTAACTTGAATGTAGGCAAAATTTGAATGAATTAAAGTCGCTATTATGTTATTAGTTAAAAATGCTGGTACATAGAACAATTAATCTTTCTCATCGGAACCGCCCTGTACAGTTGCAAGGGTACGATCGAAAGATCTTTCGATGAAATTTGAATTCTCAGCCTCTGGTTAGTGGGAATTATAAAATATTATTTTATTGATTGTAATTCAATCGTTATTTACATGTTTGTAGAGAATGGAACCAGTACTTCAGCCTGCTCGGATACTTACGGAGGACCAACAGTGTTTTCTGAAGTGGAGACTTCAAGGATGTCAAGTTTCATCAGAACCATTGGCCCATCTTTGGACGTATTCCTGAGCTTCCACTCCTATTCTCAAATGCTCCTCATTCCCTATGGTCACTCAACTGCTCCCCTGGATAATTATGCCGATGTCGTGAGTATAGTTTGATTAGTTCTAGTAATAAGAATGGTTCCTCTATGTTAGTATTTTTCAACCGTATTGAAAGAATTGACCCTTTTATCACAGTCAAGTTATCCAGCGCCCCCCCTTCCCCGCCACCTCTCGTACTGATACTACTGATCTTGTTCCATATCAACGAATGAACACATACGTAAGTAGTGTCAAGCCTCGAACGATGCAAATTTTTCACTCATGGGTGATATTCTGAACCTTTTTGAAAAGGTCTTTATTTTATATAGATTATTATGAAATTGAGTATTATGCCTCAGTTTAAATGTTTGTACCTGAACGTGTAGTTAATTTAACAGAACTTTAAAAATCGTTGCTCATAAAATAGAGTGTATCAGTGTGCATAGCTTGTCAATGAGCTTATTTTCTAAATTGACACATTGCCCACTCGAACTTCTGCAGCGCCCTCTAAATGCTAAAAATTTAAAAACGCCCCACCAGATCACGGAAACAGGCTGGCGTACCGGTTAAGAATCACTGCTCTATACTGTGGATCTAATGACACTTTTACACTATTCTGCCTGGCATGCAATATAATAGCTTAGCTTTAATATTATATATGCAGGTATATAAAATATATTTTTGTTGACTCGTTTTGCAGTTTTTTTTAAAGACTTGATACTTACTGGTCTCAGGGAGAAACCTCGAGTTAAAGTCAGAACTTTAAAAAAAATGTATGTGAAAACTGCACAAGAGTCCCAACAGCATCCAGCGGCCAGCAGCCAGTGAGACTAAGACATACCCATTTGGGATATGTTATGAGACTGAAGGTAGTTGGGAGGAGAAGAAGATAGGGAAGAGGATGGTGGATAAGTATCTGATTCAGATCTAGCCACCAAAGACGGCTAAAATTATTTCAAGCAATTTTGAAATTCTGAATGGTGGTCTTACACCAGGGCGATACTGAGAGTATTTTCGACTGTGGCACGTGCCGCAAATATACATTATATTATGTTTAATCATTAACTTGTAAAAACACAAGTCAATCAAATAAAATTTACTTGCACACGTTGAGATTTAAACCCGCGATCTCTGGGACGCTAGACGAGAGACTTACGTACGTAATAGACTTAGATACGTACCAATTGGTTCCATGCCAACTCAGAATCCAGTCAACTCAACATCTCTCGAAAAAGTCGTTAAAAGCTACGAAAATAATCATTTTAAAATAGCCCATAACCCTAACCTAACGTAATTTATTTAACATATTTTAATGACTTTTGAAAGGAGGTTCTGAGTTGATTTCCTTCTGAGTTGTCTGGTCACCGTACCGATTAGACTTAGTTCGGGACACACTCCTCTTATGGAACTGCTTCTTGTTTTTTTGAAATTGATGAAATCAATTTGTTTAACTGAATCCTTTATTTCCGTTCTTTCAGTTGAAAATTGGACAGGCTGCGATTGCTTCCCTTGCCACAAAGTACGGAACCAGGTACCAAGTTGGAAACATCGCCGAAACTATCTGTAAGTAACATTTTTCACTCCTTCACTAGCTACTATCTGTAAGTAACATTTATCACTCCTTCACTAGCTACTATCTGTAAGTAACATTTATCACTCCTTCACTAGTTACTATCTGTAAGTAACATTTATCACTCCTTCACTAGTTACTATCTGTAAGTAACATTTATCACTCCTTCACTAGCTACTATCCGTAAGTAACATTTATCACTCCTTCACTAGTTACTATCTGTAAGTAACATTTATCACTCCTTCACTAGCTACTATCTGTAAGTAACATTTATCACTCCTTCACTAGTTACTATCTGTAAGTAACATTTATCACTCCTTCACTAGTTACTATCTGTAAGTAACATTTATCACTCCTTCACTAGCTACTTCGTCAAAGCTACGTCGATCGCCAGTCATCTCCAAAAACTAAGTTTTGAGATAATGAGGAAAGCAATATTCGAGTGCTAACCATAAATCAAATATTATTTACACGTATCTGTGTTTTACACATTAAGGCCCGGTAATAAGCATTCAAAAAGAAAAAGAAAGGAAATATATAAATACGTTTATAATTAAGCGAAAATATTTTATTAAACACGACTCGTTTAAAATAGAAAAAAATCTCTCGACAAATGCTGAAGGTTCATTTAATGATACACAGTAAATTTTTTGGAAAATCAAAATGTGTTTTTAGTAATTTTCGAAGCATACTACACGATTTTTTTCTATCGATTGAATTTCATATGTTTACCATTTCGGCTCGACAACGTACAGATGTTATCTTCAAAAATAACAAAATCTTTTAAGAACTTAAAAGTTGAAATTGTTTAAGAGAAATATCATAATTTGGTAGATAGGCGGAATTTCGCGGCTTAATTCATATCATTACATAGTATAAAATGAAGTCGCTGAAAACGTATGTGCGCTTACATCTTTTAAACTACGCAACGGATTTTCATGCGGTTTTCACCAATAGATAGGGTTATTAAAAAGGAAGGTTTATATGTATAATAAATGCTTATTATAGAGAGAAAAGCCGAGAAATTCAAATATTCAATTCAGGCAGCGGGCAGCTGGCAAGCGGGTGGTATGGATTTTATAAAGATTGGGTAATGGCGTTGTATTTCGTTAGCCACAGCAACGTGTGGCCGGGTCTGCTAGTATGCTATAAAATAGTACCAGGAGGCAAAACGGTCCGGTACATAAGTAGAAATATCTTAGTAGTGATCCAGCAATATCTTACGTTTAGAAATATCTTACTAGTGATCCAGAAAACACCAAAAGTTTGTTTAACACACTAAAAGCTTTTCTGAATTAATAATACTTGATTTGGTGGTGTTTATTTGTAACTGAGTATGTAATGACATGGATCTCCCCTGACGGCAACACCAAAAACGAAATTGACTACATAACAACAAACTACCCAAAAGCCTTCACGGATACGTCAGTCTTAACTAAACTCAATTTCAATACAGATCATCGTATGGTAAGAAGCAACATAAGAATAGAACCACTAAAGAATTCTAGGAAAAAATTCGCTTCATACTCTACAAATCACCACAGCGAAGAAACCCTAAAGAAAATAAAACAATCTCTAATTGAATCAGCCGATGAATTAACTACGAGAAACATTGATGTTCATACGAAATATGGAAAGCTAGAAAATCTACTAACTAAAGTAAAAACAGAGAATAGCAGTAGAAACAAGTACAAACTAAGTGATACAACGCTGCAACTTATAGAAGAAAGACGGAATCTACTTTCAAAACATCCTAAAAAAGATAACATAAAAACTATAACGAAACTAAGTAAGGAAATCAGAGAGAACATCAGAAAAGATAGGAAGATCAAGAGGCTGCAAACATTGGAAAAGCATATAGTGAAAACAGGAGGAGTTAAAAAAGCGCTTAAAGAATTGAAAGAATCAAATAAAGAATGGATACCAAAACTAAACAAAAAGGGGACTACTTCTTCAAATAGAAAAAACATTAATGAAATAGCCACAAAATTTTACCAGGACCTCTATTCAAGCCCAGACAACAAACAAAAACACGACCCGAGGACAGACGTCAATAAAGAGCAGAAAAAAGTTATAACTGAACCGAAAATACTTTCCAGAGAAGTAGAAAAAGCCATATACAGTCAGAAGATGGAAAAAGCTCCAGGTCCAGACAAAGTGACAAACGAACTTCTTAAAGGCACCTTGGAAGAACTACTACCAATACTCACTTCAATATTCAATGAAATACTAATAACTGGTCTAATCCCTACACAGTGGAAAACATCAAACATTATTCTTATATTTAAGAAAGGACAAAAAGAAAATATCGGGAACTACAGACCTATAAGTTTGATGTCAAATATCTACAAAGTATTTTCTAAAGTTATCCTGGAAAGAATAAGTAAAAAGCTAGACGAAAACCAACCACGGGAGCAAGCCGGCTTTAGACAAAAATACTCTACCCTAGACCACATACACACAGTGAAACAAATAGTAGAAAAATATAACGAGTATAATAAGAAACTATGCATAGCATTCATTGATTACTCCAAAGCTTTCGACAGCATAAGACACACAGCCATATGGGATAGTCTTGAACAGCAAGGGATACCTTCAAACTACATCAATATTATAAAAAAGATATACTCGAATTGCGAAGCGAGGATCCAACTAGAAACCTTGGGAAAAAAGTTCAAGATTGAGAGAGGTGTAAGACAGGGAGACCCTTTATCACCAAAATTGTTCTCGGCTGCTCTGGAAAGTATCTTCCGCAAACTAGATTGGGAAAAATATGGTATCAACGTGCAAGATGTAAAACTGAACCACCTAAGATTTGCAGACGATATAGTACTATTTGAGGAAAACCCATCACACCTAAAGAAAATGATAGAATCGCTAACTGACGAAAGCACGAAAGTCGGCCTATGCATGAACAAAGATAAAACAAAATTGCTTACAAACTCTAAACCAGTAACTATACTAATTGACAATCAACCACTCGAATATGTGTCAGATTACATCTATTTAGGACAGATAATATCTCATAAAGATCAAACCACTAAAGAAATCGAGCGAAGAGTAGCAAATGGATGGAAGAAATACTGGTCTTTGACAGAAATCTTGAAATCCAATGAGCTAAGTATGCAAATAAAAAGAAAAGTCTTCAACACATGCATACTTCCAGTCATCACCTATGGATGTGAAACTTGGGCACTCACCAAACGACACAGAGACAAGTTGGAACGCTGCCAGAGAGCCATGGAGAGAAGTCTGACAGGAATAAGGAAACAGGACAGAGTGAGATGCAGCACAATAAGGGAGAAAACCAAAGTTGCTGATTTAATTGCCAGAATAGACCAACAAAAGTGGAGATGGACAGGTCACATGATCCGCGATCCACAAGACAAATGGTGTAAAAATGTCACTGAATGGTATCCAAGAGATGGCAAGAGAAGTAGAGGACGTCAACAAATAAGATGGGAAGACGACCTAAAACTCACGGCTGGAAATCAATGGAGAAGAGTTGCGCATGACAGGTCCCAGTGGAAAACGTTAGAGGAGGCCTCCAAAAGGCAAACTGAGCTTCGGGATTTTTTATAAACAAACAAGAACATGCATAGTATACCTGACCGAAGACCAGAATTAAAAGGCTTATTATTATTATTATTATTATTATTATACCAAATTGAGGGCTAATTTTTACAATTAACCGCATACTCAACTCTTATCGATTTTTCGCATTTGTTTGACTAATCTAATGGACGATCGACGTGCAAGATTAGATTTTTTTATTTATTTTTAATTAAGGACAAACCATTTTTTATCGACAAATATGATTTGATAATCATGTAAAAAAAAAATATTTTTTGAAAATACAACATTTTCGAACTCATTTAATTTGTTTTAAAAACCTAAGTTGGTCTGTCCTTCATCGTGACAATAAAGCAACGTATCTAACTGAAAATAATGAAAAAACATTACACCGTACAAAAATATTAAGTACCGGTAATTAAAATTGTTAATAATCCGATAATAATTTACTAATTTAATGAGACAGGTACAATAAAAATATGTTTTATACTATTGTGATCATAAAAATAGTAGTAATATAAAGACGTAAAAAATATTTTGCGTTGTATAAAATTAAAAACAAAATAGCTTATCAAATCACTCCTGACATTATACACCCAATTCAAAACATCATCGATGGACTAGTCTCCTTCTTCATTTGGCTAGCAAAATTTATGAAAAAATAATTTGAATGAATGTAAATGTATTAATTCATTTGAATTAATGTAAATGTATTAATTTATTTGAATTAGCGTAAATGTATTAATTAATTCGATTTGATGTAAATTTATTCATTAATTTGAATAATCTTAATGTATTAATCAATTTGAATTAATGTAAATGTACTAATTAATTTGAAGTAATGTAAATTTATTAATTAATTAGAATTAATGTAAATGTACTTATTAACCTAAATGTATTAATTAATTTGAATTTATGTTAAGGTATTAATTAAATAGAATTAATGAAAATGTATTTATTAATTTGAATTAGATAATGTAAATGTATTAATTAATTTGAATGAATGTAAATAATTAATTTGATTATTTGTATTAATTTCTTTAACAGACCCCTGCAGTGGCACCAGCATGGACTGGGTCAAGCAGGAGTTCAAGACCCCCATTGCCTACACATACGAGCTCAGGGACACGGGAGCCAACGGGTTCATCCTCCCCGCCAACCAGATCATCCCCAACTGCGAGGAAGTCATGGATTCCATCGTCACCATCTTCACGGAGGGGGAGAAGTTGGGATATTTCACTTTGGGATAAATAAAAATACTTGCACAATATTTGTGAAATTATTTGACTATACCTAAGCAATGTCTGGAAGTAGGCAGAATTGAAGGTCAAACTCATCTTTAATAAAAAAATTAACATTTCGGTGCTATTTTAATCTTGTGTTCTTGAGCCCCGAGACCTAAGGCTGCATACACATGCAAGAAACGAGACGCGAACCGAACCACGAATTATATGAAAGGAATGAAGCAACAGCAAACGATGCGAAACACCACTTGCAGGTAGTACTTTTTTCCTTTTCCATTCGTGGTTCGTTTAGCGTGGATGTATACGCAACCTAAACAAAATTTCCTTGTTTTATTTATTGGATAATTTAAAATTTAACCTTTGTATGCTCCCGCCCAACGGCATAACACATAGGTATACTCGCGCACGGTGTCTCAGACCGAGATTTCATCTCGTTTGTATTATTTTAATTTTATACTTTTTAAGCATTATTGGTATTAGTTAAATAGAAGGGGGTGTAATTGAATTAAAAAAAGAAAATATTAAAACTCTTACCTCATTTCGTAGAAACAGACCTTTAACTCAGTCTCTTAAAAAAACATAATTATTAGTATATATTCTAACTTTAATAACAAAAATAAACTTGTTTATATGTCAATTTAAAAAAAAAGCTCTGAAGTGTAATTATTACTTACCTAAAATACTGATAACAGTAAATAAGTGTCACGTGTCTTACTGCTACGAAAAACCTCAAAGTCCCATTGTTAATTTATGAGAAAACATCAAATTATTGATTTGTCGGTTTGAGAGACCATCGCGCGAATATAGGAAGTTAAACCTTATTGATTTTAGTTTTTTGTTTGCATAGTCTTAGTCCTGGTAGATCATATTACGAAATGGAAGATTTTAGAAAAGCACGAAAAACCGATCTCGATGTGGGCGACCCTAATAAAAAGATGAGAAAAGGAACGCTAAGAAGGGTGGTTTTTGAACTTAGAAAGAGAATGTGGAACTCACTAGTGAGCGGAAGAAGTAGGGGACGCCTCTGGAGACATCACCATCAAGAAAATTAAATATTTGAGCCGGGAAAATTTAAAATACCTAAAAAATTTTAAAAATTCATCTTCGAACAAAATTTTAATATTTAATTAAATGAAGACAATTACCAGCAGAGCTAAGGTGCCTGTATTCAATTCGGTCACTTTTAACTGTATCATACTTTGACTAAGAAATTCCAATATTATCTTTTTTATACATGATTGCAAGATTCAGATGAAGATGGTTTTCGTTTGCTTAGTCTGGTGACGTATCTGCATAATGTGTGTGGTAAAACGACGCAGGAATAATAACATTTGAAAAGCTTGTTAAACCGTTGTAATCGTACCTAACAAACAAGAATTTGAGTAATCAGGAGGCTTAGGATTGAATTACGGAGCGTGGCATTGTTAAGAATTTGAAGAGTGGGGCATTGTAGTTGAAGGGTAAAATAAATGTATTTTGAGTCATTTTGCGTACTTGCGCATATGCACAATATAGATGTAGGTATGTGTGCGATGTTTTGTAGTCCCTGTAATTTTTTCACAAGAAACGGATGATATCAAGATATAAGCGTATTCAAGAATAAATAGTGACATAGAATGTTACCTACAAGTATTAAATTGACATTCGAAGGCAATAAGTACTTTAAAATTTTAACCCTCTGCCGCTGACTTAATGTCTATCAGACACCGTAAAATCTATGTGATCAAAATTACGGTGGTTTGAAGTCGCTTTAATTTATTCATAAGAAACCGATGATGTTCGCGTGGCGCGGCTCAAGCTTATTCAAGAATAGGGAGTAAAATAGAATGTACCTACGAGTGTTAAAATGTTATTTTGGAGACATAAAGTTCTTAAGTTTTCTAAATGTACGCAATGTACCCCAATAGCTGCCGTAGAAGCCGCCATGGGTCGGGGAACAATTTTTTTTTTAATTGTCCTGGAAAACGCAAGAGAGAGTTTCGGAATGGATGAAATGGATGTTTCAGAACTACACGTGTAAAGAGCATGATCTGCAAGTGAAGTCAAAATAGTTCCTTGGATTTTGAAATTCCAGACAAAAAGCTCTATGAATTCCAGTACAAATTGAAGTTTTTGTTGTTTTGCTGTTTTTGCTGTTCAGATATCATACAAAGTAATATTCTCTTTAAGATAAAAGACAAATTAAACTAAATATCTAACTTTCTCCAAAAACAAACGAGGACAACCGATGAATGAGCATAACCTCAAATTACATGAATGTCAAAAAACTTTTCCACAATGTTCCTGCCCGTCTTTAACCCAAACAAAAAGCATTAAATATCTTGGGATTGAAATTGATGAAAAACTACAGTGGAATTCACACATTGATCTTACCTCAAAAAAGCTAACAAAACTCATCTACTTCTTCAAAAAATTACGTAACATCTTGTCAATGAGGGATTTAAAGAGAGTATATTATGCCTTATGCCACTCTCGACTAGAATATGGATTAATAGGATGGGGCGCAGCAGCATCTAATCACATAAAACAACTTAAGGTAACTCAGAATTGCATCATAAAGACCATACTGAAGGTCCCCATAAGGACGTCAACAACAGAAATTTTTAAACAGTTTGATGTTCCAAGCATACAGAAAATCTACGCCAAAAACATTCTAGTACATCACCACAAAAATTATTCAGAGGCAGACACCTCACATGCTCATAAAACCAGAGCCAAACAAACAGACATACTTAATATACCAAAGTGTAACTCTTCATTTGGACAAAGAAGTTCTGAATTTTTAACAGTAAAGTTATATAACAAACTCCCACTTAGTACCAAACAAATTAAAACAAAAAATAGCTACATTAAGGACATTAAATGTTGGCTGAAGGAATTATCGGAAAATGAACTTACATGTATACTTAAAACATCGTCATAGAAGTTTCTGGAAAACCTTATCCAAACAATAAGTTAATCTATAGAAGTCGCTGAAAACTTATCCAAAGCATAGTCCCCCTCAGCACAGGATCTCCTAGTGAGGAGGACTACGAATATATTTTCTTATTTTTTATACCTAACATGTTTCATATAAAAATCTAAAATATAATAAATGTATTGTAACTAAAAAAAAAAAAAAAAAATGCACGTGTATAATAAATACAACCTCTCAGAATGATTTAATATGAATTTTATTGATGTAAAATCACCTTTATCAACTTGCTGAAGACAGAATTTAACATAATTCTTTCGCGGTAACCCGATAAATCATCTTTTAATAGTTTTTTTGCTACGGCAATTAATATTTACTAAGAGATTAAAACATTGATTTATGTAATTTTTCCGACATTCCAAGTTATATTTTTGTATTGTCCGATGACGTTGAGCCTTATATATCTATACATATATGAGATAAATAGTTTAATCTTTTTACTCACTCATCTGGTCTCAATCATGGTAAGTGTTTGATCTGAATCTATATATATATTAACTTCTTTAAACTTCGCAAAATTACTTTGTGGCATCATTAATTATATAATGAACAACAGATCACTTTGTATAAACCACTATATTATACAAAGTGATCTGTTATTCATTCAATATATATATTTATAAAAATCGAAATGTGTTTGGGTATTAGTGAGATGTCCAATGTATCGCTATATTAAATATAGGAAATGTTTAAAACTGTCACAATACCTTCTTTAAACCCCCGCGAAGGTTTCTGGATTATTACAATCACGAAATGTTTAAAACTTTCACAATACCTTCTTTAAACCCCCGCGAAGGTTTCTGGATTATTACAATCACATGACTCTACATCTGAGAAGATTTTTAATCATCACAAAAATTCTTGCAAAACTGTCAAAATTTGAGAATGACATTTTGCAAAGCAATGATTGTTAAGTCAAAATGAAATTTTCAAAACTCTTTAAATTTTTTTTATTTCATGAAATTTTATTGGTTACAGATTTTTGTTTTTTTTTGGCTACCACACTAGGCTAATGCCCGTATTGTGGTAGTCATACATTAAATATTAATGCATTAATTTGAAGTACTTCCATAATAATTTTAATCGAATCAAGAATTATAAATATTTTAAATAGGAACTTGCGTTAGTACCAAATTTGATTATTGTTCTTATAATATTTGATTGTTCTTATGATATACAAAAATGAGTATTTGTAATATACGAAAAATTTAAAATTTGAAATAAAAAAAAATTGTAATAGGTGGCTCGCGAGCTGTTTGTAAACTGGATGTACTGGGACTGAATATTTTTTTAATTTTTTTATTTGAATTTTATTTTAGTAATTTTTACATTTAAGGTTACAAATTTCTAATTTATGCATATTTCATATTGCAGCTAATTAATTATAATGTTTCAAATTTACTATATTTTTTCTTGTTTTATGTAGCTCCTACAATACATCTTGAACTTTTCAATTGGTGAGGACTTTAGAGTTTCTGGTAGTGTGTTATATAACTTAATTCCTTTGTACAGCAAACTGTTTTGCTGTACAAAGAATATAAATAAGTATATAAAATAAATAAGTATGTATAAGAATACAATAGAAATATTGAAAACAACGGGTGCCGTGAAATACCCCCGGACACCCTATATAATATATAGCATCGGCTCTGCCAAGTGAAAAGACAATCAATGTCGTGACTGTTCACAAATTTGCATACTAGGTTAGGTGACTCCGACCTTATCACCCATTGCTCCCTCTACCTTTCCCTGTAATCCGTAATGTGCAAATACCTGAAATCCCTGTAATCGTGCAAAATTAACTCAAAGTTGTAAATTTTTTCCAATGTCCTTCGTTTCAATCTTGTTTACATTAAATAAGGTGTTTTATTTTCGGGTATTATGGCGTGTTGCGCTATCTCCTTATTTAGCCAATGTTTCGGACAACATCACAGAGTGCATCGTCAGGGCAGGTGTGTAATCGAAGATTCCGGTGTGCTTATGTAAGTAGATGCGATCCCGTGTTGCCAGTACCAATCCTCTACGAGCCGTGTTACAGTATAATTTTAAAAGATTTTCTGCGTTTTGTGTAGCCGTCAATTACCGGATACCAAGAACTACTGAGCTTAGCCCCGTCGTCTTTAATAATAATGTGATTTTTGTGAATTTCAATTGCCTCCGTAATAAGGCGTGCTCTATGCGTGTTTGGGTGTTCTCGGTTTCAAATCTTCAAAACCCGTAAACGTTTAATTAATACGATACTAAAGAGGTAATTATTTGCCGAATAATTCTTAATTATTCGTAGCATTAATTTGATAATTTTTTAAACATATTGGCAGCGTATTTAAACAACATATCAAATTTTTATTTTCATTTGAGGCGAAGATCGGATTTTTATTGGCGCTGCTAAGCGCAGTGAGCCTCGCTGCCAGTGAAACCTACGAGGGCTACAAGGTCTACAGGATGTACCCCAAAACCGAGGAGCAGAAGTTATTCCTCCGCAGCCTCGAGGACAGCGACGAGCTGGACTTCTGGGCAAGAGTTAAGAAGATCGACACCCCAGTCGATGTCATGGTGAAGCCAAAAGACCAGCAGAAGTTCGTCATGGCCATGCAGAGAAGCAATATGGAGCCAAAGATCTTCATTGATGACGTTCAGGAGTACGTTGGAGGTTTTTTAGAATTAAGGATTAATTTTTAGATTCTATTTTTTAAATAAACTCTCTAAAACCATACCATTTCCATGCAAGGTGGTAAAGGGTACGGAATTCATTAAAACTCTGCCCTCCCATAGACTCTTTGCAACCATTTATATTGAAAGCACATATAATTTTATTGTATGGACTCTCGACATGTATTTGATAGCGTCACATCTTTCCCAGGAACCCATGACTTCTTCTTATAATTACTTACATTATTTACTAGCAATCCGGCTATTCGTTCTTTCTTGGCAACATCTTTTTTTCCTGTGAAAGTGAACTGTTTATTCTGTTGGTCGTATTCGAGAAAAAACTGAGAATTAACCTTTACAGAAAAATCAAGCCGGAGCACGTTGGAAGTTTTAATGTTGGCACTGGTATGACATGGGACAAGTACTACCGCCTCGACGACATTTACTCCTGGTTAGGCGAACTCGCAGCCAAGCACTCTAAGGCTTCAATTATCATCGGGGGTTCTTCCTACGAGGGTCGTCAGATCAAGGGTGTGAAGGTTAATAACGGAGCTGGTAAGAAGACAGTGCTCTTGGAAGGTGGCATCCACGCTAGGGAATGGATTTCGCCAGCCACCGTTACTTACTTGTTAAACGAGATCTTGACCAGCACTGACCCCAACTTTAAGCAGATTGCTGACAGCTTCAACTGGCACATTTTCCCCTCGACGAACCCTGATGGTTATGAATTCTCTCACACTACTGTAAGTAGTTATTTATTTTAAATATTATCGTCGGTTCTCAGAATCACGCAATTTCAGCTTCCCTTTGATCCTAACCTATCGTAATCTATTTAACTAATTGTTAATACAAATTTTCATAATCTTTAATGACTTTTCAAAGGAGATGTTTGCGTGATTCTGAGTTGCCGGTCACCAATATTGTCATGGCAGTAAGTTCAAGGGTAGAAGTTGGCCTCCTTCAGAAATGCTCTTCGATATATTTATGTTTATTTTGGTATTTTGACATAACAGGTATGATTGTAAATTGTAACGCTACATACAATTGGCAATCATCATAGACATATGAATATTAGTAGACCTGCCCTAAGCGATAAAAGCGCATTATTTCCCCCTCCCATTGGAACCATTCCATTGGAACCGGCTGGGATCGTGTATGGCTTCGCGTTAATCTAAAAAATGTGACGTCATCATTCTTCTGCAAGCCAGCGTCGAGCACTCATCGGTGCATTTTACGAAATAAAACGGTAAACATAGTGGCTTGTGTTTTGAAAACGTGTAAAAATAGAAGTGAAAAAGAGAATAAACAAAATTGTCAAAACAAAATAAACAAAAGCATTATTTTACACTATTTTAAGCTAATTCAGATCACATAATATGATCATTTTTGTAACATACACTGTCACTCGAGATACATGGCGTGTGCCCGTCCCTGTTTACTGGGGTAAGTAAATTATGAAATATTTATAAAAGTGTCTTCACTTAATACAGCAACAAAATATTGAACTCGACCTTATAGGTGACCTTACTTTGCATATTTGAACTTCGCAAATGTGTTCATTACGCGGCGAACAATTCGCGCTCCCATGTAAAAAGGTATATTCATTCAAAAGCAGAGTTTACTTTTAAGAACGAAATTGTGATATTATAATGCGAGATGCCTATATACTGTCAGATTGAGTTTTGACGAATCACATATCACCAAAGCCGTCTTCCTGCCCTTCGTCCCGCTGTAGTTGGTTTATACCCCTCACCTTTCTGTTCTGGTCTATTAATATTCATATGTCTATGGCAATCATAATAAATTGTTCGGATAACCATAATTCAAAATGCAATTGACAACTCACAAGAGCGCCACTGTCTGTACGCATGTAAGGACAGGGAAAATTTGTCTCTACCCGGTTGGGCAGCGTTGTGAGGCAGGATAAGCTAGGGGCTGCTTGAAGGTATTTTTATTAATGCGGATCTTGAAGAGGTCCGGATTATATAACGGAGAAAAAACAGATGCCGGTAGTTCGTTCCACAACGAGCCGAATTACGATACGATACGATTGTATCGTATCAAATTTTCGATCATATCGTATCGTATTTTCATAGCGCTATTTTCGAACCAGGAACCCAACAAAACAATCATCGCATAGAAATTTATTTTATGAAATTTTTGCCTTATAAAGGGTTCGACTTTAAATTGTCAACGTTGAACTGACGTATAACATTCTAATAAGTAAGACAAAAAGAAATTTCAATTAAGTACATTACGTTCTAAACATTAACTTTTCGTAAATTACAGTGTTAGGACGTGTGTTTCACAGAATATTCAATTAAAAATTTAAGTTCTGTGAAGGTTCTTTCATGTCCTGCTATTATCCATGTAATGTGTATCAACCGGCACAAGTAGAAATAATAACACAATTGATCGCAACTTTCACAGAACCTGAACTTAAACTCGAAAATTTGATGAATTGTTAAAATTTTGTGAAACAACCCGCTCTTATTAGTATTTTATTTGAGATTCAAACCTTAAACCACAATATTACAGTTTCATACAAATGGCAGATTAAATCTTATTGTTCCTAAGGCACGATTTTATCATATGTTTAAACAGGATAGGATGTGGAGGAAGACAAGGACAAAATACCCTAATGACTGCTGGGGAGCCGACCCTAACAGGAATTGGAATTGCCACTGGGGAGGTATTAATTTTGATTTTTTTCCTTAAGATGAAGCCATACTAAATAATGCAAAATCATACAAAAACATATGTTTATGTTTTGAAAATTTGATCGCTTAGAAGTATTATAGATGCTTCAATTACTGCGCGTAGAACATATCTTGGCCCTTAAAAATATCGGTCATTTTCTTTCAAGTCAAGTCTTTTAATAAGCCCAGAAAAAAAAATTATAAGGTCTACAAAAAACACTTTGAAGTCCAAACTCTCCTATTTATAAACCTCTTTTCGTATATGGTGTTATTGTTTAATGTGGCAAATTTAGTTTCTTTTATGATAATCGCAAAAAAAAAAAAAATTTACGACCGAACCTCACAAAATAAAATATGCATTTTCGCATTGTTATTTTTGACATCACGGTGACAATAAGGCAGTCGACGAATTTGTAATATAAAAGTGAACCTTATACCGTCCACCGAAGAACGAATGGCAGCCGCCCTTATTTTCTGTCACTATTCCTCTGGACGGAGCGGAGATATGACGTGTTAGACTCCGCGCCACTTATTTTCGTGAAATTAATTTAAAAATTCCGTTTTATTACAATAAACAATGCATAAAAATGCAATAAATGTTTTTTACGAGCCTTTACAAAGTCAACATGTAAAAAAAAATTTCAAATATCTTTTCCAACCTTTCCAAAAGCTTTTTCTCAAGTATTTTTAAGTTTCTCCCATAAAGGGTACTGGTGGATCGCCTTAAAAAGTATTTATAATTCCAATGATGTAAGATCAGCGATGACGAATTTAACAGAAGCATTTTAATAAGGCAGGATCGTGAATATTACACAAGGGTCATTAACTCCGTTGAAAGCCACTGATTTAAAAAAACTGATCCGTTAATTTAATCTTCTCAGAAAACGGAACCAGCACATATTGTAGGTCCGAAACCTACGGGGGACCCAAACCTTTCTCTGAGGTGGAGATATCTTCCTTCTCCAAGTACATCAAGACCGTCAGCTCAGAGCTGGTCAGCTACATCTCTTTCCACTCCTACTCCCAGCTGCTGATGGTTCCATATGGATTCACTAGAGCTCACCTTGACAACTATGATGAAGCTGTGAGTTGATTTTACAGAGTTTCAATACTCCCTTGTCGAAAACTTTATTTTATTTTTTATTTTCATGAATTAGATTTTATGCATTTTGGTAAGTACAAGCTCATAAAGGAAACTCAGCTAGTCCTGTCAGGACTATTTCAGATTAACCTCAATATACTAAAAGCCACAAAACTTTTAGGGTAT
This sequence comes from Limnephilus lunatus, assembly GCA_917563855.2. NCBI lineage: Eukaryota > Metazoa > Arthropoda > Insecta > Trichoptera > Limnephilidae > Limnephilus > Limnephilus lunatus. Next base: position 7,744,564 of record OU830602.1, on the reverse strand, counting down.
TGGGCTTACGATTGCTTCTCCCTGAGCTGACGATGGACACTGTAAAATTGTTATGTACAACAACTATCTAATATTTCAGCGATTCGTAGATATAACTGTATGTGTGATGGCCTTCGTGGTCGAGTGGCAAGGTGCTCGACTGGCGATCTGCAGGTGGTGGGATTAAATCCTGCCCAAGTAAATTTTAATTGATTGATTTGTGTTTTCACAATTTAATCATTAAACATAATATAAGGTATTTTTGCCGTTCCAGAGTGGAATATACTCTCAATATCGCCCTGATGTAAGACCATTATTTAGAATTGAAACGTTGCTTGAAATGGATTAGCCGGATTTGGTGATTAGAAAATATATTTCTTTATTCCTGTTTATTTTACAGTTAAATAAATGCATTTTTTTAATAGATTAAAATACTAGGCTAATAACGACGGAAAAATAATGATAAATAATACAAATTATATACCTGCTTTATCATCACGAAAAGTGAGTATTTATGTCGAGGAAGACAAAAAAAACGTGTAAAAAAGTATGCATTTTACAATTTAATTTTGTTAAAATTATTCACTTACGCGGTATACGAACTTCGCTACGCCATTCTTATTTTTATATTAAATTTGATAGAAGATCAATCAATGCTGCCAATCACAGAAAAAATATTATTGCCATATAACAATAATTTATTCTTGTTATAAAATTGACAATTTATAATAGAAGAACATAGAAAGAAAGGTATTAGAATAATTACACATACCCGTTAGACAAACCCTGCTTGCCAAACAAAGTATTCAAAACCTGGGATGTTTATCTAAATTATGATGACATGCAGCTTTCATTTCCTCGACCCATATAGTACTAGTAATAATTCGAAGTAGGTACTTTTTTGTTTTTATTTTCACGAGAAATTATTTTATATGGTTGGTACAAACTTCCAACAAAAGGCCACTTGCATCACATATAAAAAAATTCCGGTTAAGGCAAATATTCTAAGACATTCTGTATTTTTATTATTTTTGACACCCTGGCGATTTTTTGAAAATTTCAATCCGAAAAATCAGACCATTTTTTTATAAACCGGAAAGACGGGACATAATTTTATGGGTGCGAAAAAAACGATAATTACATAGCCGAAAATCATTTCTAAAAAAATAACGTTTTCCACACGAATAGCAATAAATTGTACGGGGTTCTCTTCGTAACATCTGTAAAAACACCGCCATCTTTATCAAAAAATCAAACCAAAGGATAAGTTCGCAAAGAACAAATAATAAATCTAGTGAACGTTAAACGCAAATTCAAAAATTTGCCGGAAATCAAAGTGTTGCCATATAAAAAAAATTAATCAGTGTGGAATTTTTACAAAATTAGGGGAACATAATCGGAGACGGGAAATTTCATATAGTGACGTCACGAGCTCAAATAATGGATTTATTTATTAAAAAAAAAAAAAAAACTATACATTTCTAAAAATTTTCACTAACATTTTTGTAATCTTAGTAAAAAAATCTATCCACACGATTTTTTCCAAGTCGTTATGAAATCCATGCAAGTGGCCTAATGTCTTATTTGATTGTCTATTAATTAAAAAAGGAACGCTCCGTATTATCCGTATATCGAACTTCGACAACACGAACGTTCCGTATTATCCGTGAGGTGGGCGATATAGTAGCGACAAATTTTCGACTGGCCATGTGGGTTGTGGGTATTTAACAATACTTGTGCGATAATATTTCGAACTGGTCAAGTAGGTAGGAATGATAATCATCTTCTTCTTTCTTATTTCTTCTCCAAAGTAGGACGGATGAAGATAATGGGAGATGAATGACAATGACAGGACCTTAGGAAATGGATTAGTCCCAAAGCTGGTTCAACACTTAACAATCCATTAGTTTGGGAATTATATTCCAGTTGTTCTGTTTTTATGTATAAAATGGATATTTTTATCCGTAAATCTTTAATAAGAACTCCGTTAACTGTTTAACATTCATAAAAATAACGATTATTATATTTATCATGATTTATTTTGTAATTCTTCAATAATAATTGTTTCCTTGGTTACACTAAGCGAGTTTACAAGTCTACTAGTCGGCGTATTCACTATCTGCTAGTAAACTCCTTCAGTGTAAAATCTGCTAGCTAGTTATATTATTACACTGAGCGAGTTCACTAGCAGGCTAGTAGCTTGTAATCGAGGCTTAACCGCTGTTTTCAGTAATATAAAATTTACCTAATTATTTTATTTTTTTACTTTATTTATTTAAACGCCCATAGGGCTTTTACATAGAATGCAGTAAATATATATTTTTTTTTGTCGATTACAGTGAAAATAATGAGTTAACAAAATACAGGTAGTTTAATATACGTTATAATAAACAAAATATAAGTTACATAAAATATAAGCTTTAACAAAATACAATAATAAAGCTGTAACAAATAAATAACTTTAGCTTCACACAGGAGGCCCTGAGAAAAATAATATTCCTCAGAGCCTATGTCATCTTTGGGGATGCTGTGTGGACGTTTTTATTAGGGAAAGAAATGAGAGAAAGTTATGGGAAGGAAAAATGAATGAGGGGTGGGTAGGAATCTGGGGATCAATGTCTCTAAGAATGATAGACGTATGATTCATTGGCCACCAAGACCTGTATAAACCTCACCCCATCAACCCGAGCACCCCTTCTAAGCCACTAAATATAGCGAACCACTCGGGGTGACCTATGGCAGGGGTGATGGTTATCCAATAAATGGTTCCCGGGGCAGCGGTACCCATAGCCTCCTAAGTGTACTTGAAAATAGCTGACATTTATTTTATAAAAATAGTGGTCAAAACTAGACGTTTCATTAGTTAAAATCAAAATAAACTCCCTTGTGCTTAAAATATCTATTTTTTTACATTAGCTCCACGCAGGAGACCCTGAGGAAAATAATTTCTCTCAGGGCCTATGTCATCTTAGGGGATGCTGTGTTGAGGGTCTTTTTAAAGAAGGTAAGGGTAAAAAGTTTTGGCAAGGAAAAAGGTATAAGGGGTGGGTAGGAAGCTGGGGGGTCAGTGTATCCAGGAGTGATGGATGTAACAATCCATCTCTCCAATTGCGGTGCAAGGCGATGGGTCGAGAGTCCGGCTGGAAAAGTCAAAAGGCCTCTCCCAACCAGACTCTCTTGATCCGGCTCGCCATGCAGCAGGAGGGCAGACACATCTGCCACTAGGACCTCGTAAACCTCACCCCATTAAACCCGGGGCACCCCTGCTAAGTCACCAAACGTAAATGGTTCCCGGGGAGGCGGCACCCATACCCGCCTCCCAAATTTACTTGGTACGTTATGATATTTCAAATATTCGTAAAATAAAAATATTTTATTTTGACAGGTCGCCGTCGGTAATGTAGCCATTGCCGCTCTCGCCAAGAGGTACGGAACAAAGTACTCCTCATGTGGAAATATCCCTGAAGCAATAGGTTGTAAGTATTATTATTCTCTAAGTATTATTTATGTTTTTATATTAAACTTCAGTATTGGACATTGGCTTGCTTTGGATTCGTCAATCATTCCTGTCTGTAGTTGCAAGGCCATTTTCCGCTCTTTTATATTGACAATGCATATACTATTTGTTTCCTTTGGGGTTGGGATGGATATTTCAGCATCGTCTACATTGTCTAACGCTGACATATTTCGTTTGTCTCAGACTCGGTTAGTGGCTCCAGCTTGGACTGGGTCAAGACGGAGTTCAAGCCCCCCTTGGTCTACGTGTACGAGCTCCGTGACACAGGTAAAGACGGCTTCGTCCTGCCCACCGACCAAATCCTGCCAAACAATCTGGAGGTCGTCGACTCCATCATCGCCATGTTCCAGGAGGCAGCGAGAAGAGGAATTGTAACCCTGGTTAAAAAAAATTAAATATCATATCGTGAACTTTTTTCCTGATTTACCTACAGCTGGGTTTACGACTGCTTGCTGTTAAAACTGTGAATAAATAATTGCTAAAAAAACTTTTTTTAATATTTTATGTTACTTGTTTTCTTTATTTAACGGCCCAGAAATATTAATTTTAGATTAGTCATGTATACTATATAAAATACCCACCAAATAATAATAATCTGATAGTATTAATACGCTAGCGACTGTTCGGTTGAAATTTAAGGACCCGACTTCCAGTACATCTCTGACGCCGCGCCTTATGCAAAACCATGTTCGTACGTAAAGTCTGTTAAAAAGTTACTGTTGGGCCGTCCGCAGGGCCTAGAAGTTAAAAAACCCGTGGAGTTAGTATATGGATTTTTTTATTTTTTTATTTTTATTTATTTATTAATTTGAATATAATTACATCTAATACAATAGGTAGTCAGTACATGGGTAGTCCCACAAAGCTGTGACAGATCAGCTTGTCTATAGGTTCTACCATTTAATATTATTACATAACACAAATTAGCTTAAGTTACAATATTAGTACATAATATGAGAATAAGGATAGATAAATGTGTTGTTCATTTATTAACCACTTTTTTGTCACTTTAGGGCAGGGTTTTTCATTATTTTTTAAATTAATGTTTTGATTCAATAGGTTATAAATCAAAGGTATCATATATTTGAGCGTTCTGCTACCATACTTATTTGATATTCGTGGTATTTTAGGCCTTTGTTTGTGTAGCGCCGTTTTTTTTAAATAGAACCTCATGGGCTCTGCACAATCCTACGAGTACTTCCAACTATAAACTAGATAAACCATTATAACAGCTTATGCCTAAAAATTGCATCCACCTGCACCGGTTCATCGATCACTGATCCTGATTTGACCAATAAACGCGATGCTGCGTAAAAATGTACATAACATCTTGTTTTATTATTTATAATCTGTACAGTAAGTTAATATATACAGGACCAACTTACCTGGGAGGTCACTTGATATTAACACTGTAGATTGTTAATTAAGATAGAATGCTCTATAAATATTCAGTTTGTGTCTCAAATAAATAAATAAATAGAGAAATTTAGATTCAGTTCGCACACAGAGGACATAATAGGGAATACATGTTTTTTAATCCCGATACACATTTTATGTATAATATGTTCTTTCATGTGAATATTTCAGAAAGCAATAGCTAAATTTTATGGTGGGCGGTACAATAGTAGGTACAAGGATTTGATCAGAATATTTATCTCCCTAAATGTGATTCGTCCTTCGGTAAGAGACAGAATGATGTATAAGGGTTCAAATAATGTTAATCCTATAAGAAAAGTGTGAGTAAGACATACAAGACATACGTTCATTAAGAAGAAACACGACGAGTCATTTGACAGCATAATTCATGTAAGCAATGTCTAGAAGTAGGCAAAGATAAAGTCAACTTCATCTTCGCAGTTTTTCGCCAACCCATTGCTTTGAGGATGCTTTACCGGCGATGATAAAAATTCAATATTATTTTCATCTAAAAAGTTTTTTTTCTTCACTTGTGAAGGTAGTGCTGAAACCTCCATGAACTCTTCCCTTGTGGGGCCTTCAGGGAACCAAGGGGAAGGGCACTCTTCCAGCGTGGGGCCTTCGAGGAACCAAGGAGGAGTGAGGTGGAGAGATGATGTCCTCTTCCCATGTGGGTCCTTCAGGGAACCATGTTGGAGTGAAGAGAAGAAATGAGAACATCTCTGTGAACTCTTCCCTTGTAAGGCCTTTAGAGAACCACAGATGAGTGTGAAGGAAAGATGAAGTCCTCTTCTCTCCTGGGGCCCTCGGAGAACCAAGGTGGGTGGACTCTTCCCTTGTGGGGCCTTTAGGGAACCAAAGGGTGGTGAACTCTCCGTCGTGGAGCCTTCGGGGAACTAGGGAGTGGAGAAGAGAGATGAAGCCCTCTTTCCTCGTGGGGCCTTCAGGGAACCAAGGACGAGTGAAGAGGGGAAATGAGACCTGAGAAGACACATTGTCGAACCAGAAGATATAGCTTCATTTCCAAATACAACTCTGGTGAACTTTATTAAAGGGATAGGGTTGTTGTTAAAGGATTGAGTTAAAATGGAAGATAGCAAAATGGGTCTATGGCCTAAGTGCTCACGGGAACTAATCGTAAACCGCCTCCGGAAAAAAAGCTATCACTTTATCATACCCAGGTTTGTCGATAAAAATATTTATTTTGATAACTAAACAAAAGCTCTTCTTATGTTCTACCCGGTTGTTATATTTCAGATATTTTATTGATAAATCGAATAACCCATTAAAATCTCCAATATAAGTTCGAAGCCCCCGGTATCAACAACAAATAACAAGTCCTCATTTTTTTGTATTCAACGGTACAGGTAAATCGTTTTACCTGCTAACATAAGCTTACTTCCCGTGTATCCAGAAATTATTTATCGTCATGAAACAATTTAACATCACCAAAAAAACTAATAAAATATGATCTGGCATTTATGGAAAGTAATGAACCCGAAACAATCATAATTTTAAAATATCAAATTAATGGTATTAATATCTGCTTTGATTGGATTAATATAATATACCATCTTATTATTATTTTCCACGGATCGCTCTAGAATTGGGTTCACTGAGCAATTCCATACCAATTTTTGTAGATGGCCCACTTTATTATAACAATAACATTTCTAATTTTTAAATTTACATTCTTTGACTGGATGATTTGCCTGCTACAAAAAGTGTGATTTTTATCAATACAAAATGACATTACACTAGTTCTAAAATGAGAGTTCAAATTTGACCTTCACGATTCATTATAAGATTTAGTTCGCGATAAATGACCCCCGAATGAATCAATAGATTTCCTAATCGAATCTACCTCCGTTTTCACTGAATTACAAGCTCTATCCAAACCCGTAAGCGTGATTTCAAGTTCCTCCATTTCGTTGAAGGTTAACTTCTACCCTTCCGGGTAAATATTTTCCTTTGTTCGTCCTCGTGAAAATCCTATTGCAATGCGTCAACTAGATTTGCAACTGGACGCGTTCCGAACTGACAAATAAATACCTTAAACGTACCGTGAGATCCCTTACTTTTTCACCCACTAAATTGTTTAGCTTTATAAAATGTCTTACGTTCTGTGAATAAAGACCGCGTTTTGTAACAATGCTTTTCCAAAACACTGATTAATTTATTATACGCGACTTCTGTAACTTTATTTGAAAAACAAATATTAATTAATAAGAAGAACGTTTCTGGTTTCAAGAGATTCAATTAGATATGCACGCTTATGGCTCTATTTTTATAGTGACATGAATCCATGATTAGCGTGATCGAACTTTCCATTAATACAAACACATTTTTCCCGGGAATCTATAACTTCTTCTTATATCTATCTATATGTAAGACATACTGAACCCCAGATTCCTACCCACCCCTTAAACCCTTTTCCTTCCTAGAACTCTCCTCTCCTTCCTTTTCTTAAAAAAAAAACCTTCACACAGCATCCCCAAAGATGACATATGCCCTGAGGGAAATTATTTTCCTCAGAGTCTCCTGTATGGAGCTCATGTAAAGCATTTTTTAAATGTTTTCTTCGAACCGTGAAAAATATTATTTGACTTCTAATTTCTTAATGGTTAAACATTATAGTAATAATGGTTATATAATTTTTATAGCGCCGTTCTTGAAAAAAAAATTAGCTCAAGGGTACTGTGAACTATATGCTTAAAAACATTATTTTCTGTCAATTTTTTTTTGTAAGAATTTGACCATGTCTGTAATTTGACAGCGATAAAACAAATTGACGTAACGGTAAATCTGTGAAAATACGATAAATCTAAACCTCATGTTTGAAGAAAAAAAAAACCAAATATGCTAAGATTCCAGAATGAATTTTTAAAATGTCAAATAGATATTTCTTACGTTATGGAAGTGTAGGTACGAATATAAGCAATTTATTTGGTATAGTCAAGAAAAAAAACATAACTTTTGTGATTTGTGACATCGAAGGAAACCGTTGAAGGTTTTTTGCTGTTTAAGGTAGGTATCACACAAAAATATTAACTGCCTAATTCTAAAGACATCTTTATGCGCTTGACCCCTATAACTTCTTTGAATGATGCAATCCTGATTTAAATGATAGTGAATCAAGTTTTATCAGTTGCACACAGAATTTATCACAATCCTTCCGCGACAATCCGATTAATCTACTTTAAAACGATTTTTCGCTAGAGCAATCAATATTTACAGCTTAAGATATCAATTTATGTCATTGCTCGGCAGACAAGATAGCATTTAGAAAATCCTTTTGTTCGATAACGTTCTCCGGGTGCCGAGCCTATATAAGAAGAATTTTAATTTATTGTTGATCAATGAGATTTACGACTCAGTCATGGTAAGTGTCGAGCTGAATATTAACATTTTGATTTTGCTTTTGTTCAACAAAATAGTGCACTCTTAACGTATTTAGGGTGTTTTTGTTATTTTTTACAATGAATCATTGTCAATGGACCCTTAAAAAAATAGCCGCAAAAGTTCCTTCATGTTTCCTCCTGTGATTCTGTCACCACTTTGTGAGATTCCTCGTTTATCGTTGTTTCCGGAGCTATTTGGATCGATGAATATTTTTTTCATTCGACAAGAGCCCAGTACCAAGGAGAGTTTACAAGGGCTATCATTGGTTATTTGGTGATGTCTCTTGGTTTACTTCCCATAAAAGTTAGCCACGGGGGTTTCATCCTATTCATTTTTTTTATGTCTTTGGTGCATTTTACTCTCACTTTTCACATGTCGTACATCACACGTATGGGCAGTATCCTTTTAATATTCCTAAAAGCTCCCCCAGTGGGTTCGGAACCATATCGAGTAGGTTTTTTCCTGAATAATCACCCATTAACACAAATTTTGTATCTCTCCTTGAAATAATCTTTAGAAAGGGTATTTACAGATAATTTTTAGGTGTTTTTAATTCGGAATGTTTCATTAGAAAGATAAAAAAGTGCAAGGTTACATTTGAAATCCTTGTTTTTTTGTTGTCTGAAATTGTAAAATTTAACGTGTCAGCGGCGTATTTCAACGTCACTCATCGTTTATTTAATTTTAGGTGAAGATCATATTACTATTGGTGCTGAGCGCCGTGTGCCTCGCTGCCAGCGAGACCTACGAGGGCTACAAGGTCTACAGGATGTACCCCAAGACCGAGGAGCAGAAGACCTTCCTCCGCAGCCTCGAGGACAGCGACGAGTTGGACTTCTGGGCAGAGGTTAAGAGGATCGACACCCCAGTCGATGTCATGGTAAAACCAAAAGACCAGCAGAAGTTCGTCATGGCCATGCAAGGAAGCGGCATGGAGCCAGAGGTCTTCATCGATGACGTTCAGGAGTAAGTTGGAAGTTAGGTTATAATTTAGGGTTCTAATAAAAACAAATAAACATAACACCACTTGTACAGAGGACAGAGCTCTCCATTTTATTGTTATTCATTATTAAAAATACTATTTTCAAAGCACCATCTCAAGTACTTGAATAATTATTAGTGTCGTATCTTCATCAAAACCTCCAATTTGATACTACATTTACTTACGCCTCATATATGAACCACTAATTCCTCCGTTCATTTGTGCTTTTTTAAGTATTATTAATATTGTGTTTCGTTAATAGAAAAATCAAGCCCGAGCACGTTGGAAGTTATGACGCCCGTGCTGGTATGACATGGACCCAGTACTACCGTATTGCAGACATCTACTCCTGGTTGGACGAGCTCGCAGCCGCCAACTCCAAGGCATCAGTCGTCATCGGAGGCTCTTCCTACGAGGGTCGTCAAATCAAGGGTCTGAAGATCAACAACGGAGCTGGCAAGAAGGCAGTGTTCATCGAGGGAGGCATCCACGCTAGGGAATGGATTTCAACAGCCACCGTCACCTACTTGGCCAACCAGATCTTGACCGGCACCGACCCCGCCTTCAAGAAGATTGCTGACAGCTTCAACTGGTATATCTTCCCCTCGACGAACCCTGATGGCTATGAATACACTCACACTACCGTAAGTCATAATAATAGATTCTGATCTAAATCATCAAGACAAAAAATCACGGTGGCTGCAATCCAAGCCATTGGCTTCCATTTCTCCGGTCGTCCAATCCTGTCCCAATATTCTTCCATGCAGTAAGTCTGTCTCTCTCTCTCATTCAGCCTAAAAGTTATTCCTTCTGGGGTCCCCACTTTGGAATGATCTTTGGAATTCGTTCCGCATGTCCAGTCCATCGCATTCTTTAGAATCTGTAGAATCCTAATTTGGTTTGTATCTCATTAGCACTTTCCGGCTTTGGTCAAAATATATTGGCTTTATCGTTGATTATAATTTTAATATTTTAGAAAATCACCAATTTCATACATTTTTTATGTCATCATTCTACAGATTACATAGTATTTTCTGTGTCTAGGCTTAAACAAATGTTTGCCAATAGTTTATGTTAAGCAAGTTTATGGAATATTTTTTTTATATTTCCTTTAAAACACTTATCGCTTAGTATTTTGTACCACAACTATCTCTTCAAACGAATATTTTTTTCTAATATTTATAAGTTTTCGAAAAAATTAATCGATTACGCTAAAACTACGGCGTTTTTTAGTGCCCCAAATTTTGACTTAGGCTTTATTTTTTTAATAAAATTTAGTTGTATGTATTCCAAATATTTATATCCAATCTATAATTATTAGCCTGAAACACTCATCAACATTGAAAAAATCTCCTGAGAAAAGATAAATGCTGCCGACGGGACTTGAACCCGCGTCCTTCTGATATCCGGTCAACTACTCTACCAACTGAGCTACGTCGGCGGCAACTTATTTGGCGGGTGGGAGATAAGCCGACGTAGCTCAGTTGGTAGAGCAGTTGACCGGATATCAGAAGGACGCGGGTTCAAGTCCCGTCGGCGGCATTTATCTTTTCTCTGGAGATTTTTTCAATGTTGATGAGTGTGTCAGGCTAATAATTTTGGCTTATAATAATAAATTGTTACCCTTTGTTCTATGCATAAAATCTTGTCTAAAACATTAGTTTACCAATTAAAAATAATAATTATCTCCAATCAATAAATTTAAGGCAGTCGTGACGATGCTATAATAATAAGGTATAAACAATTTTTTAAAATTATTTGATAAATAAAGTCAACTTTGGTTTAATCCAGATCAAGCAGTTTTGTCTTATCTGTGACATAGGTAATCTGTTAGCTTTGTCTTGAGATTTTTAAAAATATTTCCGATAACGTATCTGAATTTGAAAACGATCAATTTACTTATATAATCCTAATTCAATGAAGTCTTCCCGGAGAATAATTGGCTTAATTCGTTAATTACATTTTGTAATCATAATTGTATTCGATAGCAATAATTAAATAATGAATATTATTAAGTTGTATATATTTGATAAGTACCTATGTGTGAAGAACATTTGACCTGATTGAGATGGGCCGTGAATCATTATTATAATGGAAGTGAATGTCACACAGGCCCGATGTATCAGTTGATTTTAATCCGGGATTGATTGGAATGTCGAGCTTAGCGTGGCTTGAAACATATTCTGTATAGTATAGAGCGCACGCCTAGATATCACCAATACTACACGGATTGTCTATGATTTAAATACAGGAAATGTGTATCTTTTTCCTTGAATAATCAAAGTACTGCATATGTAAATGGTAAATCTACGATTTCTGCTGTCGCCGGGAAATCGCGACCTTCTAAAATGTCAAGGACTGATGTTTATTGTTTTACGACCTAAAATGTTTTCCGGCGGGTTGATTTTTTACTAGATTACTTTTCAATAAATTTTCCCTTTCAATCAGCATGGTACTAATATATGGTACATACGCGAGGATACTAATTTTAAATAGTATTTGTTTTGTCGGATTCACGCACTATTCGTAAAATTAACCGCTGAAAACAAAATATGTGATGTTGAAACTTTTAAAATTTCTTCTCCCTATTTTAGATTGATTTTATCAATTAACATCATGGAAATTTCTCATCGCGTTTTATACATAGATATATAAACTTAGGAAATTTATGTAAATTAAAAAAAAAAAAAAATTATAATATGGAATAATCCAAATATTTATGTAGACGTCATATTTGACAAATAACTGCTGGCGTCTAGATGTATAAAAAAGGAACTACCTATATCCGCAGAACTGAAGATATTACAGATACCGAAGATATATTACACAACTGCTAACCTTGTACAAATCACAAGTGCATCGTATGGTTGAATTTGGCAGCCACCTCTGGTCTGGAGCTCCAAAATACCTGAAAAATACACAAATGTGCAGAAACGGGCGGTCCGTTAGATAGATTCTTCCATCTTAACAGACGGATTGCAATCTTTAAAGCACGGGCGTCGGGTGGGAATGCTATCCTTGTTCTACCGGTATTACAATGGAAGATGCTCCGAGGAACTAGCGTCATTAATCCCGTCGTCACCGGTACATAGTCAGGAAACACGCCAAACGCGTGCCCAACATATGTACACGGTTAACATTTGTCACATGAGAACTGGTCGCTTCTTCGACTCGTTCTTGTGTTCAACAGCTCAGCTGTGGAACGATTTGCCGGTCTCTGAGTTTCCTCCCTCCTACATCATGGGTCTCTACAAGACCAATATTCATTCCTTCCTCTCCTCAAAAAGACCCTCCAGACAGCATCTCAGATGACACAGGCCCCGAGGGAAATTATTTTCCTCAGGGCCTCCTGTGTGGAGTTAATGTAAAAAAATATATCCGGCTTATCGAGGCTTGAGCGGCAGATTTAGGCCGCTTAAATTCGAGCGAGGAATGTAGTACACGACAAGGATGCAGGCTGAATGATTTTTCTTTTACATTCAACATTCTAGTGTCTTTTACGTATTCGTACAAGACGTGTGAGAAGGAAGATTTTTATGAGCGGCTTTTCGGACGATCTTCGACGACGTGCATATGATATCACCCTGGGACTAGTATAACATAGAATACACGTTTTCCAAGAGACATCCTTACTTTTTACTGGGAACGTAAAATGTAAGGATGTCTTCTGTCAGTTGTCCGTTGCCTGACAGGACGTTAGTCCGACACGTGATGGGCCGCCACCACACCTAATAATATTATACTATACTATATTTCACTACTATCAAGCGTACCATACAGCATACTGTAGCAGCATACTGGATCAAAGTGTTGACGACATCGTTCTGCCATATTCCTGCAAATCGCACCTATGCACAGTGGTATCCTTCCTTGTTCCATAACAAACACATTCTTCATAGTTCACAACTTTCATAGTCCATGCAGTTTGGTCAGTTTACACAACTCTCTTTGGTTCTATTAACTAAATTGAAAAATACTAACAATGTTTTGTTTTAAACAGTCCAGATTGTGGAGGAAGACAAGAACTAACTACTCCGCCCTCTGCAAGGGAGCAGACCCCAACAGGAATTGGGCCGCTCACTGGATGGGTAATTTAATTTTTTATTAAACGTAACACCGCGTACTTTATGTGCGAGCTGTAACCGTAACCATCACGGTTACCAAAATCATAGTGTGTTTTTGGATCACGGCCAAGGTTAGAAATAAGGCTAAAACAATAAATGCAGTATTTTCGTTGTTAGTTTTTGGGGTGTTATGCCGTGTTGCGCTACCTCCTACTATATAAAAAAAAAAAAAAAAAACTAATCCCCCCCAATAAATGCAGTAGATTATTCTGAAATAAAGAACATACAAAATATATCAACTTGCAATTTTGGGCAAATGTTGATTTTTGAAGTAAAATTTCTTTACGCACGCTTGACTTAGGGTGTAAGCTGGTGAATTCGTTACGAAATATGTGATGCGAAAGGTGATCAGGCGAGGCGAACGGTCGGGCCTTTACGCACGCTTGATTTTGGGAGTAGCTGGTGAATGCGTGACGAGAGCGTTATGAAAAGTGTGATCGGGCGAGGCGAATGGAAGTTGAGAGGGAGATATAAGTTGGTGAAGTTTTACTTCAGCCGTGTGGTCTAAAGCACTCGTTTTTTTGTTAAATTCTTAATTTTTGTTATTTCACAATTAATTTATTAACAATAATGTGTAGTACTTTTCTTCTTTACCATAAAATGCTGCAGTTCTTTCTTATTCACTAAATAACAACAGTAAAAAATGAGACAAACGGTGAACGTATGTCTACACCCCCATCCTCCAAAGGAATTATGCAATCATTATCATACATCTCCATCACACGCATAAAGAAAATTAAATGCAAGGAAAAAGACTTAAAAATAGGAAACAGTCACACTTATTTTGTGTGTCTAATCTTGTCTCACCATTATTTAACATGTTATAATAAGCAATATAGCCATGAGAAACGTATATTTATTGTATTTTTTGCCGCCACGGTACCGTTACCGCGAATCGTCATGGTAATTATAAATATTTTAAAAGCGCCCATTGAAAGGCAATAACTAGAAAAAGTTACAATGGAGCTCTTAGCGGCATAAACGTACAATATTTCAGAAGTTTACATTGTTACCTATTTATTTTATTATTATTTTTAATTGGTAAACTAATGTTTAAGACAAGATTTTTATGCATAGCACAAAGGGTAACAATTATTATAAGCAATAATTATTAGCCTGAACACTCATCAACATTGAAAAAAAAAAAAAAAAAAAAAAATGTAGACATAATTTGTCTCGACGCCATCTAGTGGGAGAGTTAGCACTTATAACGCCTTTCTCACAAAAATAAAGTTGGTTGTTTTCAGGTGAAAAATGTAATAAGCAGTAAATGTTGAATGAAACACTAGTATATATTGAATTGTTGGTAGAGCAGTTGACCGGATATCAGAAGGACGCGGGTTCAAGTCCCGTCGGCGGCATTTATCTTTTCTCGGGAGATTTTTTCAATGTTGATGAGTGTTCAGGCTAATAATTATTGCTTATAATAATTGTATTTATTTTGTGTTTATTTCCACAGAACAGGGATCCAGCAGCACTTGCACTTCTGAGACCTACGCCGGACCCAGGGCTTTCTCCGAGGTTGAGACCGCCTCTCTTTCCGCGTACATCAGATCAGTCTCCTCCGAGCTGGTTGCTTACATCGACTTCCACTCCTACTCCCAGCTCCTGATGGTGCCCTATGGACACACCACAACTAAGCTTGACAACTACGCCGAAACCGTAAGTGTATTTTAATAACTATTACCAATAATTAGGTACCATCCGATTCTCAATCTAATACAGAATTTTTGATTAGGTTTCTGATCATTTGATAAATTTTGAGCCAACAATATCTAACGTTTTCTTAGTTAAAGGATATTTCAATTTTTGAAATCTCACGGCGGAATTGTCCTTGGCAGCAGTCAGGGCTTTTCTTAACTTTTAAGATATTATATTTATGATACGATGATTTCAACTGCTAACAGAATTAGCTTTAATGGCTTTTGGGTTTCTAAGGTGTAGTATTGCTTCCCCCTCCAAAAGTTTAATTATGCATTCTACAGTTTTGGTTTCGAATTTTTAAACTTCGCTGCTGCGAAAATTGTCATATTGTTTCGTATAATAACTATTGCTTTGTTTGGACAGGTCGCCATCGGTAATGTAGCCATCGCTGCTCTCGCCAAGAGGTACGGAACCAGGTACTCCCCATGCGGAAACATCGCTGAAGTTATCTGTAAGTATTATTTACGACATAATATTAAACATTAGCTGCAGTCACTTTTGGTGTAGTATTGAACATTGGCTTCTTTTGAATTCGTCACTCAATCCTGTCAGCAGGTGTCAGATCAATGTGACTCATTATTCTGCACGGATTTCTCGCCTATCTATTTCCCATCATTGTCCTTCTCATCTGTTACTGATGAATTATTAATTAAATTATTCTGATATATCTACAACACTGTTAAGTTTAGACAGTTCATCTATTTCTTCTATAGAGTCATTTGCACTGATAAATCGGTTTGCAAGAAAGTCTGGAGTAACCGTGCCGGTTGTTCTAGGCAAGTAATTTTTTTTGCGAATCCAATATTTTGCAAACTTCTTACACCTTTCTCTAAATGCTTACATTTTGTTGCAAGTTTTCAAGCAATTCAGATTTTTTCTTTGCACTTTACTAATGACAGACACATCTTCTTTATTTCCTTTAGAATTGGGATGCACATTTCTGCATTGTCTACATTGCCTAGTGTTGACATATTTTGTTTGTTCCAGACGCGGCTAGCGGCGGCAGCATCGACTGGGTCAAGCAGGAGTTCAAGACTCCCCTGGTCTACGTGTACGAGCTCCGCGACACTGGAGCCAACGGATTCGTCCTTCCCCCCGCACAGATCATTCCCAACAATCTGGAAGTCGTTGACTCTCTCATCGCCATGTTCGAAGAGGCTGCCAGGAGAGGAATCGTCACCCTGGTTTAATCGAATTAAACATCACAAGTACAGCCGACGTTAGCTTGCTGTTTGTAAATAAATTGTAAATAAATGTTTTTATGCAACTAAAAACCTCTTTTTTGTGCTATGTTACATGTGACCTATTAACTTCAACTACAAATTCAGAAAAATTACTAGGAAATATACTTTATTATATTAATAAAAATACTGGTGGTATATAGAAGCAATACTGTTGCATTATGGATTAAAATCAAAGATATTGAAATTAAGAGATGTGCTATCCGCAAATTTTTATTGGGTGGGACTGAGCTTCCTGGTGTCGCCGATATTGTTAACCAATTATCGAATAATTAACGATTAAACTAAACGAATGTTAAACTAAATTAACGAATTCTTTCCGTATTCAAAGTACAAGTATTGTTTACAAATACTATTGCACATCTTCAAAACATCAACGAAATGAACAAATTCTTTCCGTATGCAAACGCAAACTACCACCATTAGGTAAATAGTCAGCCGACAGTCGCGCGGACCTCATAGCATATCTCTTTTGTATAGGATGGGCCATAAACATCTACACTTTTGAAATAATCATGAAAAAATATAGAGATTATATTTAAATAAAGATTATTGATAAGAACGAAAATATCCTGGAAAATCAATACATAAAAATAATTTTGTCAAAATGGTCGCCATCTCGCCGCTGGAATTCCTCAAAACAGGCCCTTAGATTTTCGAAAACTTTTCGACACAAATCTGGTGGATGTTAACCATTTCTTAATGGATGGATCCTTTTATTGGAGTATAGTCGCTAGTTTATTTACGTAGAATTGACTTGTAAGATAAATAAATATATACAAAAATATATTTCATAAAAAACGTCAGCTGGGGTTAAAACCAGGCTGCAGGGAGGACATAGAATATCTCCTCTGCGCGAGATCAGTTTGTTGGGGAAAATTTATTTAATCAATTTATTTTACTCCATGGCCGCCCTGTTTGTTTTCCTGCTGGTTTATTTGAAAATTTTAAACCATGATTTAATTAAATTAACACTTGGGCATTGATTAATACTCGGTAATTGGTGATGCAAACGAAATAGGCGGCGTGCATCATAGTTTTGTAAAACAGAACAGAATCATTGTTGAGAAAGCGCATTGCTCTCCCGTAAAGCGATCCATTGTGACTAAATTTCCAAGAAGCGAGGAACCACGAATAAGTGACCCCGCTCTCCTCCCCCTTTCGGAATCACCGCTAGCACGATTACAAACGTGCATATGTTTATGGCCCACCTTATAGTTAAATATCTTTAACTAAAATCAAAACGCCCCATTAAAAAAAATATTGCAAACAATGCAAATAAAGTATTTTGACTATAAAACTTCGTTGATCGTGCAATCTTTATAAATGAAAATATCGATCAAACCATAAATATGGAAAGACTTAAGAGTTACTAAGAGTTAAATGGACATTTCAAGGCGCTTAGCTTGATCTTGAAATTAAATGGATGAAGTATTATAATGCACTACCTGAAACTATAAAGTCAGCACAAATTGGTAGATTGAAGATGTTTTGTAGGAGCCAGCGAGTAAGAGAAAATATAGTAACTATATAAGTTATAATTAATTTGTATTTAGTAAACTTTGATATACTAAAACCGAATTATTAAATTTTGATCTAGAAATTCTAGAAAGAAAGCCACAGGATTTCTCGATATCCGAGGCAACCAGTAGAAAATTTCACAAAGTATTTTCTGCTGTGTTGCAAATACCATACCTGTTTTATTTTACTTTACTTTGATACCACACTCATTTAATCGCAATTCTTTCACGTGAATCCTATAAATTTTCTTTAAATCGATTTTGGTTATGGCAATTAAATTTTACCGATTAAAATAATGATACAATGTCATTTATTCCGCATTCAAAATTGTATTTGGAAAATATCTTTGATCGATAACGTTCTCTGTGTGCTGGGTCTATATAAGTGTTTAATTTTTTTTTTGATCAAAGAGAATTACGACTTAGCCATGGTAAGTGCTGAGCTGAACGTTTTTGCATTTGTTTCATCCAATGGCAGGGGATTTCTCGTGTGTACAACGTACAGTGTTGTTACTGACATTCAAAATAGGTCTTCCATGATAAAATATAAAACTTTTTTCACAATTTTATTCCTATTTTTCTGTGTACCGTTTACAGACCATTTGAATCGTTTTTGCATGTAGTTTCCTCAATTTTTTTATTAATCTGGTTTGTAACCGAACTACTAGCGCCATTGTTTTAAAATCTACATTTTCTTCTCTACTTTTGAAATATTTTTTGTAATATATTTAAAAAATTATTAGTGAACATTTTTTTCTATCATCATTGATGTGTCGTTCAACTGTGGCATTTCATTATTTATTGAAATGCAAACATTAACATCATGAGCAGTTTCCTGATTCGTGAGATTTTTGACGGTCAAAAAGCATTTGAATATATGATAATCTTATAATAAACATACTTCATATTCAGGTACCTTTCTGATACATCTTTACGCGTAGAATGAGTATCAATTTCAATATTTTAAACGTTATAGTTTATATTTCAGGTTAGACTTGTGATATTATTGATGCTGAGCACCATATGCCTCACTGCCAGCAAGACATATAAGGGATATAAGGTTTACAGGATGTACCCTAAGACCGAGGAGCAAAGGGATTTCTTGCGCAGCCTCGAGGACAGCGAAGAGCTGGACTTCTGGGCAGAGGTTAAGAGGATCGACACCCTTGTTGACGTCATGGTGAAGCCAAAAGACCAGCAGAAGTTCATCATGGCCATGCAGGGTAATGGCATGGAGCCCGAAGTCTTCATTGATGACATTCAGGAGTAAGTTGGAAGTTTTCCTGAATAATTTTAAAGATTTTCCATCCTGCCATTTCCGCTCCAGGCCAGGTAAGGAGGGTGAACCTTCGGAATTCTCATAACCATACTGTCGTACAGTCGTACTTGCTTTTTAATAAAATTCACATTCAAAGCATTGCCCATATTAAAAAAAATACCAACTCTTGATATCACCCGATTCAAGCACATGATTCAGTTGGCTTATGATATGATCTGGTACGCCCTCCCCCCCCCGTATCCACCTGGCTGTAATTTATCGGTTTTTTCTCGGTTTTTGTTAACGTTAAAAATAACCACACACTTAGTACATTGGACTGTATATTCGAGAAAAAACAATATTATGTTTCTTACAGCAAAATCAAGCCCGAGTACGTTGGAAGTAATTATGCCCGCGCTGGTATGACGTGGGACAAGTACTACCGCATCGCCGACATCTACACCTGGTTGGATGAGCTTGCAGCTGCCAATACCAAGGTTTCAGTCATCATCGCTGGCTCCACCTACGAGCGTCGTCAGATCAAGGGTCTGAAGATCAACAATGGAGCCGGCAAGAAGGCAGTGTTCCTGGAAGGTGGAATCCACGCTAGGGAATGGATTTCAACGGCCACCGTCACCTACTTGGCCAACCAGATCTTGACCGGCACTAACCCCGCCTTCAAGAAGATTTCTGACAGCTTCAACTGGTATATCATCCCCTCGGCGAACCCTGATGGCTATGAATACACTCACACCACCGTAAGTCGTAATTATTTCTAACCATATGTAATCATAACAACAGCACAACTGTGAGGGTGCGAGATTTAAACAGACTATTAAATAACTTCATATTATATGATTAAATAGGACAGACTTTGGAGGAAGACAAGGACCAACTACTCCTCCACCTGTGAGGGAGCAGATCCCAACAGGAATTGGGACGCTCACTGGATGGGTAATTATAAATTTAAAAAAAATCTACTTATTCTCCTCGGCTGGGATGAAGTGGTACCACTTTTCGATTATTTTCAATGCCACATTATTTTATACCAAAATATTATAAAAAAATAATGCATTTGGATTAACTCTTCTATAATTGATTTCTAAAAAAACATTATTAAAAAACTTTTTTTTTTACAGTTAAAAATATATTATATTAGAAAAAGTTAACAATAATAAACCAAACGAAAATATGAAAGAGAACAAGAAACAGAAAAACAGAAAAAGACAATGGTCGCAACTGGGACTCGAACCCAGACCTCTCCGTCTAAACGGGAAGAGCGCGTTAACCAATTTCGCTATTGCCACCTTCTGTCAAACCGTCATAACTGAGAGGTCTGGGTTCGAGTTCCAGTTGCGACCATTGTCTTTCTTTTTCTGTTTTTCTGTGTCTTGTTCTCTTTCATATTTTCGTTTGGATTATTATTGTTAACTTATTTTAATATGATATATTTCACTGATGGGAATAACCTTAAAAAAAAGTTTTTCTTATAAAAAATAAAAAAAGTTAAAAATATAATTAAGAAGCGGTTGTCGTCACTGCATTCTTGGGGATAAAGGGACGAGTGTGTTTATATTTGAAAATATATGCTTACAAAAGATATTTTACAAACGTTATTGTCACCTCACTTTTTGTCGTTCCATGTAAAAATAATTGATAAAAAATTCCCAACGTTTCATAACTTTATTTCAAACTAGCATTTAGTGTGAAGAGCTGCTCCCTAGTGCGTCTATATTGTGTGATTGAACTCTCCTATTGGAATTTGACTACTAAAGACCTCGCATTCTTACCGATTAACATAATTCCCTTATTCACGTTAAGTTTTTAAGTTTTAAAAAATATATATGTTATTATTAGGAAGATAATATCTATACATTTGCCAAGCCTAAACGGTAATAATACGAAATTCCCTCGGTAAAAAAAAAATCGCAAAGTATGCTCGGAAAATTATTAAAAACACATTTTGTTCGGTTATTTAACATGTTAAAGATATGAAAAAATTCACAGGGTATATTTAAATGCTACTTTAGACACTTATCAAGATATTTTTTCTCTATTTTAAACGAGCCATGAATTTATAAATTCACAATTTTCTCTTAATTATAAACGTTTTTTTAACATTAGCGCGCTCCCTCTAAAGTTCTTATTTATATATCTCCCCTCTCGGCTTCTTTTGGAATGTGTACTACCGGGCCTTAAGGTGCTGCTAATTTCCTCCCTGAATTATCATTTGGATAAATTTTGTAGATATCTGAAATTCAAACAAACTTGGGAAATTATTTTTTTTTTACATTAACTCCATACAGGAGGCCCGGAGGAAAATAATTTCCCTAGGGCCTATGTCATTATTTTCCATTCCAATTTTTATTCCATACATAAGATTCCAATTTTACACATTTTTGAATTCATCTGAAAATCATTTTCCTAAATTTTATATGTTGAATTCAAATAAGACAATTATATTATTAGGGCGGTCGATGATTGATTGTTGTATGCCGACTGTCGCCGAGCAATGACCAATCTTCGCGAACTCTTAGAGTGGCGGAGTCTAAGGTTAGTAAAAATGTATTTACATTTTCTGTGAACCTTGGGTGGAGCCAATGAAAGACAATCACTAGAAAAAGTTACGATGGAGCTCTCAGCGGTAGAAACGTACAATATTACAGAATTTTATGTTGTTAATGATTTTATGTTTATCTCCACAGAACAGGGATCCAGCAGCAATTGCAATTCTGAGACATACGCCGGACCCAGAGCTTTCTCCGATGCCGAGACCGACTCTCTTTCTGCGTACATCAGATCAGTCTCCTCTGAGCTGGTTGCTTACATCGACTTCCACTCCTACTCCCAGCTCCTGATGGTGCCCTATGGACACACTAAGAATAAGCTTGACAACTACGCCGAAACTGTGAGTGTATTTTAATGAAGATTACCAATTGTTTCAGCTAGAGGTTTTATAATATCCAGCAAAA
Organism: Limnephilus lunatus; assembly: GCA_917563855.2. NCBI lineage: Eukaryota > Metazoa > Arthropoda > Insecta > Trichoptera > Limnephilidae > Limnephilus > Limnephilus lunatus. The sequence continues at coordinate 7,722,449 of OU830602.1, read as the reverse complement.
TCACTTCCGCAAAATTATAATGGCGACAAAATTTATTTTGGTGGGAAAACACTCACGGGAGATAGGAATGGGAAGATTCATCTGGGTTGTAGTTCCCTGCAAGGTGAGATCACCATCTGCGATATAGTTCCCTTTTTACACTGAATTATTGCGAACGTGAATAGTTTCCAAGGATGCGATGCGAGTGATTGCGATGTTTTTATGCGAGTTATAAATTCACGAGGACCTCGTAACCGCGGCGCTGCTTGTGAACTGACGTTTTGCGAGAAACATAGGGAGAGGGGAAAGGGCAATTTGTTGCCATATAATAAATAGTCCATTATCAAAAAACAAAAATAACTCGCCGAGTTGTCAACAATAGGCGGCGCGAACACCGAGATAGGTACCATCCGATTCTCAATCCTAATACAGAATTTTTTGATTTTATTTCTGATTATTTGATAAATTTTCAAATGTGGCCGTTTGTCTTACTATTTTGTAGTTAAAGGATATTTAATTGTTTGAAATCTCGTGGCGGAAATGTCTTTGGTAGCTTGATCATTCAGGGCTTTTCTTAACTTTTGAGATATTATATTATGATACGATGATTTCAACTGCTAACAGAATTTGCTTTGGTGGCTTTTGGTTTTCTATGATGTAGTAGTGCTTCCCCCTCCAAAAGTTTAATTATGCATTCTTCATAATAACTATTGCTTTGTTTGGACAGGTCGCCATCGGTAATGTAGCCATCGCCGCTCTCGCCAAGAGGTACGGAACCAAGTACTCTCCATGCGGAAACATCGCTGAAGTTATCTGTAAGTATTATTATTTATAATATAATATTAAGCATTAACTTCAGTCACTTTTGGTTTAGTATTGGACATTAACTTTTCCTGGATTCGTCACTTAGTCCTGTCAGAAGTTGAAAAATGAGAATCAATGTGGCTCATTGTTCCATTTGGAATTCTGCTTCTGTTTAGGTCTCGAATACTCTCCTCGCCTATCTTATCCATAGTAACATTGTTCTTCTCACCTGTTACTGATGACTAGAAACTGGAAAGACCACATTCTAATTTTTGGGGTTTTTCGCCATTTTTCGTAAAATGTGCGTTGTTACATGATTAGTGCAACTTATGATGCACTTTTTCGTAAAAAAGGCAGTTTCCCATAGTAAATAGCTAATCCGTCATGCAAAGACAAATTTTAACACTTACAAAGACAAATTTCTAAATCCTCTATTACCTCCATAACTTGTTGCGGCATAGGCCTTGACGCAGCTATATTTTATGTTAACAATGACGACGAATTTAAAAGTGTAATAATTAAAGATCTGATCAATTCTCCCTCCGTTGCTGTATCATATTCTAAATATATATTTAAAGTACAGAGCTATAGAAATTAGTAATATTAATGACCACCCAGTGACTGAGTGGGCATCGCGTTTAGGTCCTACCCGGACGTCGCATGTTCGATTCCTCGGCTGGCTAAGTCCTCCATCACGATACAAGCAACATTTTCCGCTTAGTGTGGTGGTGGTAGGAGATTTTCAAACATTTTGGGTTATTCGTAAATATTTTTCATTCTTTAAAAAAAATAATTAAAACTACTAATTCTGATGTATCTAAAACACTTTTAAGATCGAAAAAAACATCTATTTCTTTTGATGAGTCAGTTGCACTGATAAATCGGTATGTAAGAAAGTCTGGAGTAATCGCGGCGGTTGTTCAAAAAAAATTATTTTTTTAATACAGATGGAAATTTCTGCATTGCCTACATTGCCTAGTCAAGTGTTGACATATTTTGTTGGTTCTAGACCCGGCTAGCGGCGGCAGTATCGACTGGGTCAAGCAGGAGTTCAAGACTCCCCTGGTCTACGTGTACGAGCTCCGCGACACTGGAGCCAACGGCTTCATCCTTCCCCCCGCACAGATCATTCCCAACAATCTGGAAGTCGTCGACTCTCTCATCGCCATGTTCGATGAGGCCGCTAAAAGGGGAATCGTCACCCTGGTTTAAATCGACTTAAACATCACATCTACAGCTAACGCCAGCTTGCTGTTTGTATATAAATTGTAAATAAATGTTTTTAAGCAACAAAAAATCTTTTTTTGTGATTTGTTTCGTGTGACCTATTTACTTCAACTAAAAATTCAGAAAGATTACCAGAAAAAAAAAAATATATATATATACTTTATTAGTTTAATAAAAAAATGCTGGTAGAATATAGAAATAATATAGCTGCATTATGGACTTAAATCAAACGACCCATTAAAAAAAAATTGCAAACGTTGAAAATAAAGTATTTTGACTATAAAAATACATAGATCATGCAATCTTTATAAATGAAAACATGGATCAAACCATATGGCAAGACTTAAGAGGTACTGATAAAAGGACATTTCAAAGCTCTTAACTTGAACTTGGAAGTTAAAGAGATAAAGTTTTATAATGCGTTACCGGAAACTATGAAGTCAGCACCAATTGTTAGATTGGCGATATATTATAGGAGCCAGCGAGTAAGAAAAAATATGGTAACTTTTTAAGTTATAATTAATTTGTAATTTGTTAAATTTGATGTACTAATACCAAATGAATAATTTTTGATCTAGAATTTCTAGAAAAAAAGCCACTGAATTTCGCGATACCCGAGGCAACCACTCGAAAATTTCATAAAATATTTTCTGCTTTGTAGCCATTAAATCTGTATTCTTTTACTTTATTTGATTCCTCACTAATTTTATCGCAATCCTTCCAATAAATCTTCTTTAAATCGATTTTGGCTGTGGCAATTAATTTTTACCGATTAAGATATTGATAAAATGTCATTTATTCGGCATTCAAGATTGTATTTGGAAAATACCTTTGTTTGATAACGTTCTCTGTGTTCAGTCTATACATATAAGAAGAGTTTAATTTGTTTGTCGATCAAAGAGATTTACGACTCAGTCATGGTAAGTACATTGTTGTTATTGACATTCTAAAAAAGCCTTCGGTAATAAAAATAAAACTTTATTCAAAATTGTTATTTCTTATATTCCTAATTTCCTAATCGTTTACTTAGTTTGAATCGCATTTGCATGTAGTTTCCTCGATGTTTTATAAAACTGGTTAGCAGTCTAAATTAGCGTTGACTCATTTTTTTTGTAAAATAGAGTTTTTCAACATTTTCTTCTCTACTGTTTCTACTATTTTTTAACATATATTAACCATTCGTTGTGTGGGTTTCCTCAAATACTCAAAATTTGATATTTCAATTTGTCGTAAAACCAGATCTACTTGTTTCCTTCTTTTTTACTGTGGCATTTAAATATTTATTAAAGTGTAGACGGTGTGCCTACTTTTCATTAACATTAACGTAATGAGCACATTTTAGTACAATCCATGATATCCTTAACGGAATTACTCTATATTTAAACGACTTTACAAGGGCTGTCGATGTCTCCTGGTTCCACAACGCGGCTCTGTGGGAATCAGACCTTTCTTCCAATCTAAGTTGGACAAAGAATATTTATTTTGAACTTTATGAGTAAAACCTCAAATTGTAATAATTAATTAAATGAAGACAATATAAGCGAAACTCAATAGAAAAATCAGAAAAAGATATAAGATAAAATGATTGCTCATTAGACCAATTGGTAGAGTTGCGGCCCGGAAAGCTGAAGGTCCTGGGTTCGAGTCCCAGATGTTTCCATATCTTTTTCTGATTCCAGATTTTCGATCGAGTTTTGCTAATATTGTCTTAATTTATTTAAAAATAATTTTTTTTTACCGTCTTCACATTTTCTTAGTAGATATTGGTGCATTTATTACATTTTCACTTTTTATGAGTCTCATGTGTTGGCGATCTCTACATCAATGAGACCCTACTATAAAGAGAAGTTTCCTGTGTCGTTTTAGGTTTTGAACCATCAAAGAGCACTTGAATGTTTGATGATATTGTAATAAACATAATCCATATTGAAGAACTACTCTCTGATACCTACATGTATTATCTTAGGTGTAGTATGTATTTCAATTTGGATATTTTAAACAGTATAATTTATATTTCAGGTTAGACTTGTGATATTATTGATGCTGAGCACCATATGCCTCACTACCAGCAAGACTTATAAGGGATATAAGGTTTACAGGATGTACCCTAAGACCGAGGAGCAAAAGCATTTCTTGCGCAGCCTGGAGGACAGCGAAGAGCTGGACTTCTGGGCAGAGGTTAAGAGGATCGACATCCCAGTCGACGTCATGGTGAAGCCAAAAGACCAGCAGAAGTTTATGAAGGCCGTGCAGAGAAGCGGCATGGAGCCGGAGGTCTTCATCGATGACGTTCAGGAGTAAGTTGAAAGTTTTCTTGAATAATTTTAAGGACTTCAATCAACGAATCTTCGTAATGCTCATAACCATATCGTCGCACCCGCTTTTTACTTCAATCAACTTTCAAAGCATTGGCCGTATATTTTTTTAATACCAACTCTTGACATCACCCGATTCGAGTCAATGATTAAATTGGCTTACCATATCTTCATTTGGAACCCCCGAGTTCGTCATATCTTATATTAAACCTGACAGTCGTTTCTTAATTCATTGACTTGCATTTCACTCTACTTATTTACACTTTATCAACAAAAATAACTTCATACTTATTACATTGGACTGAATACTTGAGAAAAACAATATTATTGTTCTTACAGCAAAATCAAGCCCGAGCACGTCGGAAGTTATGACGCCCGCGCTGGTATGACGTGGGACAAGTACTACCGCATCGCCGACATCTACACCTGGTTGGATGAGCTCGCAGCTGACAATCCCAAGGCTTCAGTCGTCATCGGTGGCTCCACCTACGAGCATCGTCAGATCAAGGGTCTAAAGATTAACAACGGAGCCGGCAAGAAGGCAGTGTTCCTGGAAGGTGGAATCCACGCTAGGGAATGGATTTCACCAGCCACCGTTACTTACTTGGCAAACGAGATATTGACCAGCACCGATCCTGCCTTCAAGCAGATTGCTGATAGCTTCAACTGGCACATTTTCCCCTCGACGAACCCTGATGGTTATGAATACACTCACAACATAGTACGTCGCAATTGTTTCTAACAATGTGTAATCATAACTGCAGCACAACTTAGTGTGAGATTTAAACAGACTATTAAGTAACATAATATTGTATATTTAAATAGAACAGGCTTTGGAGGAAGACGAGGACTAACTACTCGGCCATCTGTGAGGGAGTAGACGCAAATAGAAACTGGGAAGCTCACTGGATGGGTAATTATAGCTTTTAAAAATATCTCTATTTACTCGTATTTAATACTCTTACTCTCAACTAATAACTATTAGAGTCCGAATCTTCTTCAGATTCAGTCATTTGATCACATTATAACTCAAGCTCGTTGATCTCCATGTTTATAATAATATAATATCCCAGAGGATTATAGGATTATTATCCTCTGGGATATAAGGTGTTAGTGATGAGAGATGCAGCAATTATAAAGGAGTACTGCAAGATACAAGAATTCTCTTCTAGGCAGCTAAAACACGTACGTCTTATATTTATAATCGATACAATACTTTTTAAAACAAGCATTTGCTTAATATTTCAAGACATTGATTTTAAATCTACATCCCATTCAGAAATAATAAATGTGCTGCACCAAAATGGCAAGAGACAGCAGGAGTTCATGTCGTAACGTCACTTACCCCAAAATGGAATCATACATCGACAAAACTGATATATTACGTAATATCAATTCTACTTATTACAAAACCATTTTATTCCTTTCTCTCCACACTTTTCAGAATGGACCGATCATTATTCTGAATCAAGTATTTCTAAATTGATGAAATTTGAATTGGATTAATTATGAAATACGTACACAAGTAATAAAATATAGCAAACAAAATCTTTTGTCCGGCAAATGTATTCCAAGATATCGCTATCACGTGAGACTTGTCCTAATGAGATTAAAAATTGAAATGTGAACATTAACACCACGTAAAGAAACAATAAACCATTAATTATCTTCACAGAACAAGGAGCCAGCAGTTTTTGCTTATCTGACACGTACGCTGGCCCTAAGCCCTTCTCCGAATTGGAGACCGCCTCCCTGTCCGAGTACATCAAGACCGTGGCCTCCGAGCTGGTCAGCTACATCTCCTTCCACGCCTACTCCCAGTTGCTGATGGTGCCTTATGGGCACACCACGGACCACCTTGACAACTACGATGAGGCTGTGAGTTTAGTTTCCTGAATTCCTGAGTTCTTTTGTTGATCAATTGAATTCCTAACATGGAAGAAACAATGTAGCGATTGGCCACTTTTAGTTAAATCAAGCCCACGTGTGGAATCAGCAATGTCCGTTCGTTCAGTCAGAACTTTTTTGTGATTATAAGAAAATATTTCTCCTTCTCCTTCCCACGATCTTTGACATAAAAACTATAATGTCACAAAATTCAGTACAGTGACAGACTTCAAAAAAGTGACAACCGTGTGAAATCATTTCTATTATTTGAATAGCTTCAATTTAGTTTGACTACTTTTTGGTTTAACTACAAATTTGAGAAGTGTGTTTAATTGAAAATTGGCTAAAATCTGAATATAATGAGCGCTCAAAATCGGTGAAAGGTGACGCCTCCTTTCTCCTGTTGAAGCAGAATGTGTGTTGTGAATATTGTTTTGTGCCATCCACTTCTCCAAATCCCAAGTATCTCTAACAAAGATTTACCTCAGTATCTTAAAGTCACCTAATTTTTATTGTTTATAAGTTATTACAGCGCTTTCTCCTCACTGTCCTATTGCCATCATTTCTATGCCATCACATCCACAGCCATACCTTTGCCATCACATGTACAGCTATCTTTGGTTTGAAGAACGTATTCGTCTACCCTGAGACTAGACAAAACTAAGACTATCCGAAATGATGACATAGATCTGAGGAGGAAATTTAAGACTACACATTATTCCACCAAGTGTTAGACTCCAAAGTTTAGTATCAATATCCAAATAATAACATCTAAACAATTATCTATGAACTCGGCCAATTTATTCAAATTTCTGCGATCTTTTCGAGCTCCGTTTTCTTATGGTTCCAAAGGTATAATTTAACTCTATCTTTTGTTGTTATTAATGCTTTCATAAAATTATTTTATTTAAAAAAAATAACTATGTTTTGATTGGATAGGTCGCTGTCGGTCAAGTAGCCCTCGACGCTCTCGCCAACAGGTACGGTACCAAGTACTCCCCGTGCGGAAACGTCGCTGAAACAATCTGTAAGTATTACCACACACTATTTCGGTTGTCGGTGCGTTAGTTAGATCTGTGTATAATATAGTAAATTGAGCAAAAATTTTCCATGAATTTATGCGTCATTTTCGAAATTGGATCTGATAATGTGATGAATTAACACAAGCGATAGTACACGCTTTTATCACAAAAAATCTTTTAAAAATATTACATGTAGTATGCAATATTTTTAAAAGATTTTTTTTACAAAAAATGCGCTAGTTTAAAACAATAGTGTACTTATTAACAAGTCAAAAACATGCGAAGAGTCGCAAAGTCCGAAGACAGTCAAGCCTTCTAACAAATTGAGAAGTGACATTGTGAGAGACGGAAGGAAACATCAAAAGAGAAAGAAGTACCTACGTAAAAGAGAGATTTTAAACTCAGACCCGAATTTTAATGTTTTTATTCATTAAGCGAAACTGTGATTAGTTTATGTTTACTTCTTCGGGATTTTTCCTAGGGCCAATGTTCTTGCCAGTGTCATTGGACACAACAATGTATTGGTTGTCAGTAAGTTTTGTCGTCGAACCAACGTCTATTTTTTAGCAATTTTTTTATGTTTGTTCACAGAAGACACCGACTCCACGAATGACGTAGATGTCGCATAAAAACTCGTGAGCTTGAGCTGATCAAAAAAAATCTGTTTCCAAAACCACATAATTAACATTTTTGATTAAATTACATTTTTATAATAGCATTAGAAAGTAGGTAGTTAAAAGTTTATGGAAATACAAATTCATATTACAATTAAACAAAAAATTGCTATATGTAGTGGGTCAAAAATTGAAAAGCCTGCAAATTTATGTTTTTAAATTACTACAACTAATTTAACATACCTTCATCTTGAAAATTCATTGCAAAACATCACTCACAAATAACTAATTCCAACAAATTAGCAAAGGTAAAAACGGGGACTATTAAGGGCTCTGATAATAGTAATTTAGCTCTTTGAAATAATGAAATATTTTTGGAGCAGGGATTTTTAATAACCAAGGTTTATTTGTGCTATTAATCACTACGTATGTACAGAACACATTTTATAATTAGGAAATCAACACAGGGCTATGACCTACGGAGGAACCACTGTGCAAAGGTTAAAACGGGTACCTGAATTTCTGCAGGTTCCTAGTGAAAGTCTCGATGCAGTATATTCTTGTCGTCATAAGAGACCTATAAAATGTGTGATTTTATGTGTTACCGTATTGGCTGTGGGTTACGTTAATCAGGTAGGCGGTGTATACAAGTTGTTACAAAGATACATGGCCATGGATGGTACGTTTAATTGGGATATTAAGGATGCAGTTTTCTGAAGACCTGTTTTTCTGACGATTGGAATTGGAATGCAAATTGCGGCTACTGACAATTTTTTTATGTTTCCAGACATGGCTAGCGGTAGCAGCGTCGACTGGGTCAAGCAAGAATTCCAAACCCCGCTGACCTACGTGTACGAACTCCGTGATGATGGAGACTATGGCTTTGTCCTGCCCCCCTGGCTGATCCTGCCCAACAATCTGGAGATCGTCGACTCCATTATTGCCATGTTCCAGGAGGCCGCCAGGAGGGGAATCGTTACCTTGGTTTAATCGGAAAAAGACAGCTGGAGTTTGAGTTTTTTCTATTTTTTCCTACCGCTGACGCCAGCTTACTGGTGAAATTGTAAATAATAAATGTTTATAAATAAGAAATAATAAAAAAATTACATGCGATATCTTTTTTTTTTAAATAAACGGCTCAGAACCTTAAAATTTTAACCTGGAGCATAATATTATGATCATTGTGCAATCTTTTTTAACAATTATCACGAATCTATGAGAGATAAAGTATAATTAGGCCTGTGGTTGTATTTTTCTTTTATATATAAAATTCTGAATTCTACACATTACCTATGTACTTATAAAACCACGTAATTTGTATTTTAGCCAAGATTACTTTACTGAACATATTGGCTTATACATAAATAATACTGTTCACACCAAGTTTAAAAAAGTTTTTAAACTTTTTTATTTTCCCCTAAATTTTGTTACAACATAATAATATTGATTTTCATGGAACACATCCCTGATAAAGCAGATTTTTGTGCTTAGAGGAAAATTAAAGTTACTTGTTTTTTTTCTATATTTATTTATTTAAAAAATATAAATTTGCTTGCCTATGTTAAAATAATGTGGTACAAGACAGAGTTAAAAACATTGCTTACAACTGTAAGATTATTAACATTTTCAGTTGATTGCTATTGTGTAAAATGGCGAATTTAGATAATAACACTTCATGTTTCGCACAAACTATACACTATTCACTTATAATTACACTATACACTATTGCATTCACTTTTTGTCCATACTGTTTAGACATATTAATTATGTTTTTGCTTTATACGCCTGTTCCTTTAGTTACAATAATAAAATGTTTATAACCGTATTGTTTATGTACAGGTTGCGCCTTAGTGGGTTTCATTACTCTTATAATTTTCATAATACTGCATATGTCGGCGGCCGATCGTAAAATCAGGCGGATCATGATGTCACATCGTGATCTGCCGCATATATGGAAACATTATCTGGTGTGTTACATTCAAATTTTGCGGCCAGTTCTGAAATTGAAGACGCAATTTTTATGTATTCGGCAGTGCTACCCGAAAGAAGTACATCTGTCGTCAAAGCAGAACTTGTGTGGAAAGCGACTATGACTATCATCTCCCCTACTCCAAAATCTGTTTTGGAATGCTTAGATAAGTGCGATCAAAAATTATATCCAAATATTTACAGGTTGTTACAAATATTGGCTACCATACCTGTTTCCACTGGTACACCAGAAAGGACTTTTACAAGCCTACGGAGACTAAAAAACTACTTGCGAAACACAACGAGTGAAAACAGACTAAACGGCTGGGCTCTCATGAATATTGACTATGGAATAGAAATTGATGCGAATGAAGTAGTGGATATATTTAAAAAGAAAAACAGAAGATCAATTTTGTAGTGCATATGTAATCAGATGAACCTTCTGTTTTGTTTACATATTTCATATTTTTCATATAATATAAAGGTTATTGCAACATTATAATGCATGCAGTAGCGTAGCTAGCATGGATGGTACCCGGGGCGGATTACGTGGTAACACCCCCCCCCCCCCCTCATTCTTGAACCCCCCCCGATACTAAAACCTGGATACGCCCGTGCATGCAGTATACTGTATTTACAAGGCAACTTTAACCTATCGCTATCTATGCAAGGTGTACGTGACCACTCCCGAACTTCTGAAAAATTTCAGAATATCACTCAGCACTAACAGTGATAATGAGGTAAATAAATAACGTTGTATATTGTCAGAACCATTCGGAGGTCGCGAGATAACAACGTGATTTGAATTATGTTGCTTGTTCATGGAAACTCCAAATTTTGTAATTTTTTTTAATTCTCAAAGGGAGTTTTAAATAAATATAACTAGAGATAGAGAAATAAAAAAAAAATACAATTAAGTATGCAGTTCACAGGCAGGAGACGTGAAACCTTCAGAAAACTAAAAAGACAAGAGTGGGGAGGCTACCAAGCACCGCACAAAGAGGAGACCGATTATTCCATCTCATTCTCTCGCAGGCTAAATCCTATACATGTATTTGTTTGTCTCTTTTTAGTGTCGCTTTTTCGTTTCATCTAGTTTCAAATCACAACGGTGCCAAAGAAGTTTTAACTTCAATAAAAATACAAGAAACGAAAAATTTAAAAAAATGGAGTGATCAGATTGGTTTGTAAAGATACAATTAAATGTTTTAGAATAGGGTTGGAATAGGTTAATTAACAAAATTCACCAAGTTAACATCATACATGTCAGTATCCCCTCAGTATTGGTTTCCCATATTGTGAAACCACTGTATCGGGGAATAAGCAATATAGTTGCACCGGAGGAGAGTACATTATAATTTTGTGTTGTGTTGTTCTTGTGGGTATGAGTAGGTTTATAAGTTTGGAAAATTATATCTACTACACTATATAAAGAGGTAATGTGTGTTTGTTTGTGTGTTTGTTTGTTTGCATCGAATAGGCTCCGAAACTACTGAACCGATTTGAAAAATTCTTTCGCTGTTGGGAAGCTAAACTATCCTTGGGTGATATAGGCTATATTATATTTAAAAAAAAATAGGCATCCTTACTAAAACTTCAATAATGTAACCCAGGGTGTAAAAAAATTACCTAAAATATTCTTTAAATCGCGTGCGCTGCGAAAACTATTGATGATAGAATATAATAATGTACTACGATTTTATAGAACACATCATTATTTACAAAAAAGGTCGCGACAGCATATGTCTAACTATTATGGTTATGCCACAATAAGTATTCTTTTATTTTAAAAATTTAATTTAAATGTCGCCGCTTGAATAGGCTCTTTATTTGTATCTTGGTTTTGATCCTTATCAAAATAAATTACTTCATATTCAAGATAGCTTCAATACCTTTATTTCACTTTTTGAAATTTTCAATTCAGATATTTAATTAGAAAGATATCACGAGTTTAAAAATGTTAGTATTAGAAAAAAGTTTCGGCTACGGGCCGGGCGGGAGAGGAGTCAAGAAATGCAGTGCCAGGGGGGTTGGCGGGACTGGGGAGCGGGAGAGCGGTGGTGGGGAAGGTGGAAGTGGAACGCTGGAGGGGAACGCACGGGAAAGGACATGTAAGGAGTAACATTTTATTTATTTGAATATGGCATATATTATAAAAGAAAGTCCAAAAAAACGTGCAGCTCGCAAAAACTCAGAAACGAGTCCCGGTTCGATCAAGGGAGTTATATGGTGTGGTAGATCTCTATCCCCCCTAGGGAATAAGGGTATCCGTTTTTACCTAAAGGGCGTGCTTTTAAAGAAATAAGGGCTGAAAGTTTCGCCCTCTTGAAATTTCTAGAACAGTCTTCCGGAAAGTTCTAGAAGGTTCCATAGAGCTGTAGAAAGTTGTGGAAGGAGTGGCGGAGTATGTCGTGGAATGATCAGAAATAGGGAATCGGGAACATCATTGTGCAACATTCCAGAACACTATCTTATTGCCCTGAGCGAAGCCGGGTAACCCAGCTAGTAGTTTATAAGTTTATAAATGCAGAAATTCGGAACAGTCTAATTTGCAGCTTGCAAATAAGAAATTTAAATAATTTATTTTACGACCTAATGTATGAATTTTTAGAGGATAAGGATAATTTATGTATTCCAGCGGGATACATAATTAAAAATTTTAAGGGTGTTCGCCGCCAAGACCTAGACAAACCCCACCCCATGAACCCGGGTACCTCTGCTAAATCACCAAACGAAACGAACCACATTTCAAATTTAGTATTAAAATTTCAAAGTTAATTACTTAGACAGTCTTTGCCACTTTTGTTTCTCTTTTCATATCATACGTCATTTATTTATAAACAGAAACAAACAGTACATTAGATACGTTGGTGAAAAAAAAATTACATTAATAAGTATATTTCATAATGGGTACTTATTATGTATTTTATTGTAGTGTCTTATTTGTGTATTCACCGGGTGATGTATGTAATGGGAAGGTGTGTGTGTGTGTGAGGGTGTGCGTGTGTGAGTATGTGTGTATAATATGTATTATAATAGAGATTCGTATATCCTCCTGATACGATTTCCGTACAATAACGAATATTTATAAATAAACAAATAAATACTCGCAACAGGTAAAAAAAAGGCTAACTTATCCTACACATATCCACTATTTATAGGTTCAAACTCGGACTTCTTAAAATAAATAAAATGTTTTTAATTAGTTAAAGATATACATGTCCTTTGGATAATCTGTAAGGAGGATGGTGAAATACACCCATAACAGAATATTATAACAGACAATAGAATAGAATATTTGTTTCTCACTAAATTGCAGATTTCCATGTTTGTAACATCGCATTTTTAAATTAAAATTGCAGGCCGAATTACTATTTGAAACCCTCAATTTTACCACAATCGTAACACCTTTTCAGTACAATTTACTATTAGACTAGTAGTACGTGTATTTTGTACAAATTGCAAACATAATTTTAGCACATGTATTATTTTGCAAATAAGACGTCAAGTTCCGCACTTCAAAAGTTAACTTTAGGACATTGTACCTACATACGTAATCGTTTACAGTTTGAAATAAACGTTTGCATAATTCAAAACAGTTACATGTGAAGGAATAGGTAATAAGTGGTGATAACGGAAACCTAGCTATGCACGAGGGTAAACCCAAAAGTAAGGACTCCTATTTTTTAGATATAAAAATAAATAAATAATTAATAAACTAATAAAGGTAAGGGATGTGTCGCCACCCGGTTTGGCATTGTTGTGAAGCAGGTTAGGGATTTATTAATGCGGGTCTCGAAGAGGCCCGAATTGAATGAAGAAGTAAAAACAGTTTCTGATAAGTCGTTCCGCATACGAATCGATTTAAATGGGCATTACAGTCGAAGGAACACCCGTTCTCGTGAAACAGTTAACACCGAATGTATTAAGAACATCTAGGTATTGTGATCTGTTATTTATTCGTTTGCGATCTGCTGTCATACTAGGGAACGATTATAAATTACCGAAAGTTATCGATACAATACTTCTCAGGGTCCACGACGACAAGATGAAAGGTTAAGTTCAACTATTCCTCAACAACATGTCGGCATATTAAGTGACATATTAAGTGCACAAAAATTGTCACAGCAGATTTGAAATTTCGATTACGTAGAAAAATAGATAAATGTCCAGGTCAAGTAATTTTTTTTTAAATAATTGTTTTTTTAAATTTATAAAAAAATAGACGACCGAACTTTGGGATTACCCTCGTATTTACATTATCTATAAGTTATACTGGGAACGCGGACAAACGTAATTTAAATTTGTTCTTTTGGTTGTTTATTTGGTGTCTTTTGTGTATGGCAAGGTAGGCACATATTGGTTTTCTTACTGTATTTTTGCTTGATGTTGGCTGTCAAATTGAGCTATTCTTTTGAAAAAACCTCAGCGAGAGTAGAAAATATTATGATCTTGGTGTACGATCAGAATAATAATTCTGATTATTATTGAATGAGCATTATTAACCACCATACCACAGCATGGTGGTCGAAAAAATCCACAAATGATGTAACCATTCAAAGCAGTGAATAAAGAAAAATAAAAAATTAAAAAATCCTCAGACATCGAGCAAATTTTGTTAGATGGTCAGATTATTTCCACTTTACAATAAAATCCAAACAAATTGAATATTTCTTAAGATATCCGAAAACAAAAAGCTGTTTCGAAAGGTAATGAAATACAGTTAAAATTTTAATATTTACATATAAAATTTTCGAATGCAAAGATAAAAAAGTTTTTATAAATGGCGCACTTTACGTTTTTCTAGCTAAAACTATTGATTACGAAAAAAAAGGAAACACAAATATTTTATTAAACAAAAAATTTTAAAAAAATATATTATTTTCACTTCACTCTTTTGTAGTTCCATAAAAAAATAATTCATTAAAAATTTACCAAGTTTCATAAATTTTTCTCAAATTGGGATCGGAAACTTTGGTTTCAGAAGGGGGCTCATTTACATTTTTCCATGGTTAACTTTAATTTTCAATACAAAGTGTGGTGTTTTTGCTTTCTAATACCATTTAGATCATTTTTCTCACCATAGCAGTTAGGGAGATACAACGATTTCTTTGAGACCTTTGTGATCTGTTCCCAAAAGTGAAGAATAAGACTGAGGAGATAAATAAGAGAAAAATATAAACATACCTTTTTCGACGCGGGGTCTACTGTTCACAGAAGTATTAGTTATTACAGCCAATTAGATATTCTTGTATTGTTTACGTTTTTAGATTTTCACGGCCAAAAGTATTTGCTTTATTTGTTTTTGGGTTGTAATGCCGTATTGAGATACCTTATTCTTTAGCACATCGACACATCTGTCGGATCTACCCTGATGATGGACACTGCAAAGCTGTCCGAAACATTGACTAAAGAAGGAAGTAGCGCAACACGTTTGTGGAATCAAAATTGTGATTTTTCAGCGGAACGCAAACATGAGGTTTTTTGTACCTAATTCGCACTCTATTTTCTTTAGTCAGCAATTATTTGAACCTCATACCATCATTAAGATCATTCACTATATCAAGCCAGTAATTTCACTTAACCAACATAGTTTAACTTCAGGAAAATCTACTTTGTCTAATCTTTTAATTTAACAAAACTTTATATCTGAATCCATGTCTAAGAAGTTACAAGTTGATTCAGCCAGCCAGATTTCAGCAAAGCATTCGACAGAGTTCATCCTGATCTGTTGTTAAAAAAGCTTCATAAATTAGGAATAGCAGGGTATTTATACATGTGGTTTAACAGCTACTTAAGTAGTAGGCAATTGGCCGTTAAAATAGATGGCTTTACTTAGATAAAAATTTATCGCTACCAGCAGCGTTCCCCAAGGGTCACATTTGGGACCAATTTTATTTATGATATTTGTGAAAGATGTTCTTACTATTTTCAACTATGTCCAAGTTTTAATGTGTGTAGACGATATAAAAATATACAAAGCCGTAGGAAATTTGAATGATTGTCAAACATTGTCTAATAACTTGTTTAACTTTTTGTTTGATGCCAAGAGAACTAACTGTCTACAACAAAAATTTGTGCAAACGTCTAATTATGAGATTTCACAGAATAAAAAAATTTAATATTTTATGAGTACTCCATCAATGATGTAGTGCTAACAGCTGTAACCGATGTGAATGATTTAGATGTGAACTTTGATCATCAACTGGAATTTATAAACCATATTGAAATTATTTCAAATAAATCTATGAAAATGTTAGGTTTTTGTAAGTA
Organism: Limnephilus lunatus; assembly: GCA_917563855.2. Taxonomy (NCBI): domain Eukaryota; kingdom Metazoa; phylum Arthropoda; class Insecta; order Trichoptera; family Limnephilidae; genus Limnephilus; species Limnephilus lunatus. The sequence goes on along the minus strand of OU830602.1, from coordinate 7,706,360 downwards.
ATTACGAGTAGAATTTGCAGCCAATTAAAAAATATTCAAACCTATAAACATTTGTATATGTTAGGAGTCAAATAGAGTACAACACGACAGTGTGGGCACCTAGTTATGCACTCACGATAGAAAGAGTTAAAATAAATTCTTAAGATTTATTAATTTCAAAATGGGTATTAAAAGGGAATGTGTCAACTATGATTATCTACTATGTCAACTTATTTTTTTAAACTATTCGAACGTAGAATAGTCAAAGAACTAACATGTTAACATAAAATCGTAAATTCAACAATTGACAGCCCTGAACTATTACAAGAAGGCATCTTATGGATGCAATATTCCTGTATAAATTAGTCAACAATAATATTCAATGCCCAGAGTTGCTAAATAAAATTCAATTTAATGTACTTGCACGTTCAACACGCTCTTCTGTCCTGTTCAGGGTTGATCAATGCAAGACAAACTGTAAGCAGAATTCTTGCCTGAACAGACTATCAACAGAATGTGGACATTTTCAATTGCGAACTTACCAAATATAAGAGGTCCATAAACGAAAATACATTATGGTTCGTGAATAATGTTATGTTTTTTTTATTGTTTATATTTCTGTTATGATTTTATTTATATGTACAACCTCTCTCCATGGCTACCAATGTATTGCTAGATTTTTTGTTTTGTAATTTTTCGTTTTATATTAAAAAAATATTTATATATTTTTTTGTTGTATATAATTTTTGGATTCATATTCCTTTTTTATAAAATTAATTTACTTATTCCTTATTATGCTGTTTCAGTAAAAGTAAAGTCACAGGAGGAAATTCATAATTGGTTTTAACATAACTGGCTATTTATGTACAAACTGAAATAAATGTGAACTGTCAATTTCCCGAAAATTAATCAATAAAAAAATAAATTCTTTCTTCACATACCCCGCAAATCAACATCGAGGTAATATCTACATTTCTATTACAACAACTTCAACACAGAATCAAAATTCAATCCCCCGTTCGAAGTATACAAAATTTTACTAATGACTATAAAAATGTTTTTGACATATTTAACACATTATTCATTCAATGTAAACAATCATTACTAAATTTATATCGGAAAGCAGAGCATCAAATTTAATTTAATTTAATTTAACTAAACAAAACTATATACACAGCTCTGCTTCGACTTATCTCACCATTTTATTGTACTATTCCTAGTATGCCTGGGTACTATTTTTTCGTCTTGCATGGTGGAGTAATTTGTTTTTATTTTATTTCGTTTTTTACTTTGTTTTTGTTTTACTAGGGCTGCCCGTAAAATAAGGTCTCCAAGGCGCTGTCCCCAGTCCCCAGTCACAATTGAGTTCAAGAATTCTTCACCACGATGTCGTAGCACTCAAGGAATCTGCGGGCTGCTTTAACCCGTTGTTCTTTGTGATCTTTGGTGAGCGTTTTGGGACCCACGTTGGGCAGACTTTGTGGTCTCCCAAATTTGTTGTCAATATCTTGTCGATAGTGGTCTTACTGACATCAGGGATCATATCACAGAGTTCCCATACACTTCAAATAGCTAAGAATGAATTTCTACCAGGGTTTTGTTCTTCGCACAAAAATCTAATTTTAGAGAGTGATTCACACCTGGTGGGTGCGGCGAGCGGTAGCTCCAACGCGAACAGCTGCCACGCCGAGACTAATTGTCGCAGAGAGTGCAGCTTTGTGGGGATTTGGCGTAGGGAAACCAGGCTACACGCCAGTGTTCAAGGATTGGGCGTAAAATTGTTCCTCGCGACCGCAGCACCTTGGAGACATTATTTTACGGACAGCCCTCGTAGATTTGGTTTTTTATTTTGTTTTTGATTGTGTTTTGATTTTTTTTTTGTTGTGCTTATTTAAATGTTCTTTGTAATAATACAAAAATAATATGTAAAAGCCCAGCCGGACGAGAAATTCAAAAATAAATAAATTTTAGAATACGATTTCAATCAAAATATTAAGTATCTTTCTGTATCTTTAGGTATTAACCTGTATCTCTCCAAAGTACTCTTTACTCGGGAACCAAAAACGCTACAAACTATTGCAAAAATCCATATCAACATTTAAAGTTATTTCATTTTATGTTTTTCCAATATCTATCACTGGGATATTATTTTTTTTTAAATACCGGGGAACATAATTGTGAAAGTTAGTTTAGTTTATCGATTTGGCACAACTTAGAAATTGCCTTCATTTTAGAAAACCCTGATAATACCGTAATTAGCCATGTTATTTTTTAACCAAGTATCTGTGGCAATGACATCGAATAGGCCCGCATGCTTCCAATAATTCTGTTACAATGTAGATTATATTTATCCCATTTGTTGCAAAAATATCTGTGCAATAACAAACGTATAAATACGGTTCAGCTTGTTAAAAAGTCACATTCGCCAAATATTAGGAACAAGGTAAGTTGTTGGCGATTTTGTGGTTTACGTACAGCAAAAAATATACGACAAGTGAATTCTATCAGTGTCCATTATTGCGTAAATTTCGTCGTGTAATAAGTTCTTAGGTTGCTGTGTGTTTTTATAATATTTTTTAAAAATGTTTCGAAATAAATCGTAGCCTTGGTTTACATCACAAAGGTATAGTTTTATAATTAGTTTTCACTTTATTTAGTTGAAGGTTGTAGGTGTGCAAAGTTATTTCATGTTTAGCCTTAGAGAGCTGTTTAATTTCTTAATGGGTAGGTACAAACAAAAATTCTAATTCTTTTTGTTAATAGCGCAAGAAATTTAAGCTATGACAAAAAACTTTTAGGAGAACTTAAATAAGAGCACTGAAAATTAAGTTTTTTTTTTTAGTCTAACTTGGGTACGTCATATAGCTAAGCAATGTCTTAGAAAAATATTTGAAAATGCTCTGGTTAGATAACGAAGCTTACGAAAAATACGAGAATCCATAATATGAGTTGGGCATTTTTAGTATTCCCACGTTAACGGAACGGCGCACAGTGGCTGATTTTGATGATTTTGCGCGACATTGCTCTCGGCGTTCGACCATTTGGCAGCAATGAGGTTTTTTTTTAAATATTTATAAGAAAAACCACTTATTTTTTGTTAATTCGTATTAGTTGAAATGCTGATAATGATTTTTAATGCTTTTATAAAAAGTAACATGTAACGTGGGCGCTAAGCATTGTAATTTACAGATTATAATTCTTTAAAAAAACAGTTAATAAAAATACAGTGAAAACTAAATATTTATTATATAATATGACATAAATACAAAATGTGATTTCCAGTAGCAACCCTATGTTTATAATTATTTGGGAAACTGTTTATGTGAATAAAGTTAACTTACAATCATTGAAATCTCTAATGACACCGAACCTGATAAAAATGAAGGAGAAACCCAAATATTAGACAAAACATTATTGAATGATGTAGGCACATAGCAATAATACTTACTACAGTGGGGAATAACAGTTTAAAAATGGGGTCATTAGCGTAATTCACCCTATACGAGTATTTTAACTCCCGTTAATAATGTGTACAAGTAAATTTAATGCATTTACAAACATTTTATAGTCGGCACGTACTTAAAGATAAAATTAACATTTAATAACATTTGCATAAAAATAATAATATAATAGGAAAACACCAAAAGTTAATACAGACTTTGCAATAATATACTTTTAAGATCTTTCTCACACGTTAAATAATGGTGAGACAAAATATGAAGGACACAATGTACGTATGTCTCACTATTCATTATTCATTAATATTGTTAACATACATAATTCAACAATATTATTCAGCGTTCTTCCGTACTTTAAAACGCTGCCTCAGGCCTAAATATTTTTCCATGGACAGAGTATATATTCCTTAAAAGATGCATAATAACATACCTATCCAAAAGTACTTTATCAGTAACTCAACATTGATGGCTTTTTTTTTGGATACAACATTGTTCCAGGCAAGATCTCAATTGTTATTGTTTTTATGTTGAATGATAAAACGAGAGCAAAATCTGGCATTCATTTCATTGCATCAGAAAAAAAGTCAACCAGCACGTATCTGAATTGCATCTATGTAATTCAACTATTTCCATTGCCTCATAATGACTGCGTGTTTCTTTCAGATGAGGGTCCTGATCCTATTCGCCTTGTTTTACTGTGGTAACAGTGCCCCCCAAGGGTCCTACCAGGGGTTCAAGGTCTTCAGAATGCTGCCCACCACCGATGTCCAGAACAGCTTCCTGGAGGACCTGGTAAACAAAGACAGTACCCTGGACTTCTGGGCGGAACCCAACCCGACGGGAATTCCAGTGGACGTAATGGTGCCTCCACAGCAACAGTACGACTTTACGAAGAAGATGGAGGAGATGGGACTGAATGTGGAAGTGTTCATTGAGGATGTTCAAGAGTAAGACAATATGCTGCCTAATTGAAACAACCTGCCTGTTTCAGTACCAGACTGATATCCCGCTTATATTTGCTCAGCTATACCTTTTTGGATACAACAACACCAATAATGCACTCTAGCACTGGCACATTAAAAAGTCATGAGCTGCCGCTGGTGGTGATAAACGAAAAACTTAACAATTAACTGCGTTTTATCACAACTTTTTTCCTTTTTACAGTAAAATCGATGCTGAGAGCGTCCAAAAACTTTCAAGAGCAGGCTTCTCGTGGTCAGGTTATTACAACTTGCATGACATCTACGCCTGGATGGACTCTCTCCCAAGCAAATATCCTGAAAAGATAACCGTAATGAGCGCGGGGTCCACATTCCAAGGGCGAGACATCAAGGCTGTGAAGATATCCTTTGGAGAGGGTCGAAGGGCGGTGTTCCTCGAAGGGGGTATGCACGCGAGGGAATGGGTTTCTCCAGCCACTGTAACTTATTTAATCAATGAGTTGCTGACCAGTCAAGACCCAGCTTTCAGACAGATGGCTGAAAGCTTTGATTGGTACGCTGTACCAGTAGCAAATCCAGATGGTTATTACGTCACTCACCTTGGCGTAAGTTATACTTCTTTATATTATACGATGCTATTAAATCAATTATGGTTAAATCAATGTTATTTGGTCTTGAATTTCTTCTTCATATGGCTGGGAATAGTTGGTGGAGGTCAAAATGGGAATGCCGAGATGATTCAATCGGTCGACAGCATCGAGAGTCACTTGGTTCAGCATAAATGTGCCTCCGGGGAACTGATGAAAGGGACATTCTTCTTCGATTGTTGTTTGAATATGTCCACATTCAGACAATTCAGAATCCTTTAGGAACCATTTATGGATCATGCATACACAATGACTGAGACGGCATCGGAAGCGGTTAAGTGAGGTTTGGTCTCGTTGACCTGTCTTTTTAAATCGCTTACAACTGCACATACCTACATTACTATTTACCTGTTCACGAATATTTACGAAATTGAAAATGCTTTGTGGTTGACATTTTGAGTATTGGGTTTTGTCGTTTGTTAGTCAAAAACAATGTTTTAATATCTTTAAAAAAATAATTGTTTCATTTCCGTTTATACGCTACAGATATTCTTTTTATAGTTGAGATTATGGAGAAAGACAAGGAGTGACCATTCCTTCTTCTGCAGAGGAGCTGATCCCAACAGGAATTGGGATTTCCATTGGGGAGGTAAAGCAATTCACTTTTTAACCGATGTCGTATTCACAGCCCGTTATTGATTTAATTGAAAAATCATTTGATTTAAATAGTTGTGACTGATTTGGTTTTTGGTCTGCAGAGGAAGGAACCAGCAACAATGCCTGTTCGGATACGTATGGAGGACCAAACGCCTTCTCTGAGCAGGAAACTCGCACGCTAGCTCACTTCATCAGTTCCATTGGAAACCAAATTGACATGTACCTGGCCTTCCATTCCTACTCACAGCTTCTTCTGATGCCGTACGGACACACCAAGGAGCATCTGGACAACTACGATGATGTCGTAAGTGACACATTTAATGTAATATATTTCCCTTCCTCAGCCTTTTTGGGTCCAGTTTCTTTAGACAAGCTCAGTCAAGCTTTCTTCAGTCAAAAAATACTGTTTCCAAGTTAACGTTTGCTCCGCTTCGCCCTTCTCGGTACTAATTACTAATCTACTACTCGGTAATACTAATTTCGGTTGTCTTTCAAGAAATCTGGTTCAATGAACTCAAATTCTCTTTGAATTTAAATGTCGTTTTCAATATTGGAACGGATTGTGGGAAGAATTCAACCTACCTCCAATATAAATTAAGTTAATTTTCAGTTCTACATTTGAAATGTGCATTTTACTTATTTAAATTTCTTAATCTTGACATGTAAAGTCAGATTTCTTGGTTTTTCAAGGGTATGCGAATTTACTAAAGGTAAATTTCTGATTGTCTCAAATTTGTCAACAAGAAATAATAAGTTTACTATAAATTTAATAAAAATTACCTTGGCTCCGTGTGCTTGTAAACATAACCCAGCCAAATATCCGACGAGAGATTGCAACACTGAGGGAATACAAGAAGGCGCTGTAAAAAAGCTCAATACCTTTACACGATGATGTCGTTTCTCACCCGGCATGCCGCTTGAAGTCTCGAAAACCCTTCTGGACAGAAGGAGAAAGACTTCTTCAATCACCTCTCACCCCAGAAGATAGGTGGAAGCTTGAGTGGCAATGGGCCAACGTCAAAAACGCCCATCTCGTTCAAGACCCCTCTGAGAGACAGCCTGGGTTCCCATTGCCTCGCAAACTCTGGACCGCCATCAATAGGATAAGGTGCTCACATGATGGGGCCTTAAAGAGACGACGATGTGTGAATGCGGTGCGGTGCAGACCACCGAACATGTGGTCAACGAATGCCCGCTCCATTCATTTCTCGCCGGGATCGATGAGGTCCACAGGGCAAGCCTGAGGCCTTAGACTGGCTCGCAGACCTAGATGTCCCCCTCTGACCCCCTACCATACGAAAGAAGAAGAATAAAAATCACAATATTTGTTTTTGTAAGGCATAGATCAAGAGGAAAATATTTTAAAAAATACCTTCAGCTTCACAAATTCTAAGATAACAATAATATGCCTGGAATTTTAACGGGCTGCGCCAGTGTAAATTTTCTGTGAATAAAATTTATGCTTCATTTTGTATGGACGCTATGTTTCGAAAAGAGTTAATTATGCATTGATGTTTGAAAAGATTTTAATTTTATAAAATATAATCAATCCAACTATGAAGTGGCGTAGCGTGGGTGTCGGCCGCCCACGGCGGAGGAAAATTTTGCGCCCTCTCATTTGGGTATTTCAAGCACCAGCGGGGGAAGAGGAGGGGGGAAATCCTATTTTTTTAGTACGACCTATTTATATACGAGCCGATTTTTTTAATAATCACATTTGACGAGTATTCTTCCAACTAAAATCATGTTTATAAATTCTACTACAAAGTTTATAACTGGTGTCTTTTAAACGGCAAACTTTTACAACATGTTTAGAACGCAAGGCAGGTTTAAACTTATGATTAACTCTTGATTTTTGTTAAAGTCCCCAAATAATATGTACACACGGAACAATCAATTTCTCAGAATTTTGCAGCATTTGGTTTACAACTCAAATGTAAAGCTTCACTCGGTATACGATGAATCTCAACTCGTTATTTATTTTATCGTTGTATTCTGAACACAAAATCAGTTTGTATGTGGTAAATTAAAACTACACTCAGAACATGAAAATGGTTTTTCTTTGATTCTGGCATTAAATAAATAGTCTGCAACCAGAATTTTATAACTGCATATCGAATAAGAGAATGTTTTCCTTCGAAATGTGTCAGCAGATGAATCTAACTAGAATTTTACATTCTGAACACAAAACTGGTTTTAATTAAATCTATACCTGGCGAATTAAAACTACACTTGGAACATGAAAATGTTTTTTCTTTGATTCGGGCAGTACGTACGTAGTCGGCAACTAGAATATTATACTTAATTGAACTTCGAATAATACGAGGGCTGTCCGTAAAATAAGGTCTCCAAGGTGCTGTGGTCACGAGGAACAAATTTACGCAAGATCCGGAAAAACTGGCATGTAGCCTGGATTAACTACGCCAAATCCTCACAAAGCTGCACTCTTTGCAACACTTAGTCTCAGCGTGGCAGCCGTTTGCGATAAAGCTTCCGCTCGCCACAACCGCCAGCTATGAACTATAATTAGATTTTTTGTGCGAAGAACAAAACCCCGGTAGAAATTCATTCTCAGATACTTGAACTGTACGGAAAACAGTGTATGAGTGCGAAGACGTGCCCAAATGATGCAGAGAATTCAAAAGAGTGCCGGACGGCCATCGGTTTCGGATGAAAAAATTGCCAAAGTGGAAAAAAAAATGATTACAAATCGACGGGTGACGGTTCGAGAGCTCTGTAATATGATCCCTTATTAAGTAAGACTACTGTTGACAAGGTTTTGACAAAAAATTTGGGAGACCACAAAGTCTGCCCAAGGTGGGTCCCAAAATGCTCACCGAAGATCACAAAGAACAACGGGTTGAAGCAGCCAGCAGATTCCTTGAGTACCACGATATCGATGGCGAAGAATTCTTGAACTCAATTGTGACTGGGGACGAGACCCGGGTACACTACATGACCCCAGAGACCAAGGAATAATCCCAGTGGCATCATTAAGATTTGCCGATGCAAAGTTTAAAAACGAATTACAGAGCGTAACTCACACCTGGCGGGTGCGGCGAGTGGAAGCTCCATCGTGAATGGTGGCACGCCGAGACTAAGCGTCACAGAGAGTGCAACGTGGTGGGGATTTGATAAGGGGAAACCAGGCTACTCGCCAATGTTGCAGGATTGCGCATAAAATCATTCCTCGCGAACGCAGCGCCTTGGAGACCTTATTTAACGGACAGCCCTAGTATAATGTTTTTTTCGAATTGTGTCAGCAGATGATTCCACAATTGGAAATTTATCTTTCTGAAAACTGATTTAACACTTTGAATAATAAGAAAAAAATATCTTTAAACTTTTGCCTGTCAAGATTTGCGCACAAAATTCCCCGTTCTTCTCATGCATTTTAAATGTTCCTTTTTATTAGTAATTTTTTTTAACCCTTTGCGAAAAACAAAACTGTTCTAAAATCTAGATAAAATAATTTTTCCGACGTGCTTATTAGAATTTTTTTCTTCTAAATATTAAAACTTTGATATTGAAAATTTAAATTGGCTCAAAAATACACACCTGCGAATATTCGAATTAAAATACTTAAAATAAAACAAACTAAAACTTTTAAATTTGCAGCTTAAATAAATATAATTATTTATATTTATTATAAAAGAAAGAGTTGGATTCGTAAACGAAATTATCGTAAAAAAATTTCATTTAAAAAAAATTACTTAATTGAAATATATTTTTCTGATTTTTCTATATTAATAAATTAATGCTTGAACAACGAACCAGATAGTCAAACATAAAATTACATAAATAAAATATTTATTACTCACGTCGCTAATTACTCATGATCCAGCAATTAATGAAACTGTTCGAATTGTCAATCACATCACTCTCGGATCTCTCTCAATCATTCTCACTGTAATTAGTAGTCATAAGCAATCCAAGCGCAAAAAAAAATATGGGGAATTTTTGAAATATGTACTCATTTAAAGAAATGGGATTCTTCGGTTTCTTCACCGAAAAAGTAATGAAAAATTCCGTGCTCATTTCAATCGGTCGGAATCGTAGATGCGACAAAAATATGAAATGAAATGTTTTGAATTTGTACAAGAAAATATTATTATTTATTGTGAAAATTCCCCCCCCCCCCCTCCCTCCCCCCACGCTACGCTACTGCAACAATGCATATTAGTAAATAAAAGCATACCATTGTAAACATTAACACTCAATATGTACGTTTTTTTTAGTTATAAATCTTGCAAATTTGTTGAATAAAGATATATTTATATATTATTATAGTTGCAATATTTTGTTTTTATTAATATTGAGTTGTAGAAAATCTGTAGAAAAGAGGTATTCTAAACAATTTGCAAGTAGTTAGAAGACTCTCAAGAATTAAAATGGATTCGCTAAGACATAGTTTATGGAAAGACTGAGTCAGATTTCCTCTACCATTTTTATCTCTTACCTCTCATTTTCTTGCATAATTACCACCCAGTTTTTCCGCAGTACCTATCACCCCTTGCTGAACTAAAGTTGATTATTCGTTCAGTTCCGGAGGATACATACCTTTTTCTGTTTCTAGTTCGCCATTGGAAATGTGGCAGCTCAAGCTCTGGCTAAGAAATACGGAACATCGTACAAAGTTGGAAACATTGCAGAAACCATTTGTAAGTATTTTTATTATTTTTTCTTTATTCATCACATAATTTTTTTACAGTTTTTATAGGTGATTCGACTACCACGCTAGAAAAATGCCCGTATTATGGTAGTCGAATTATGAATATATAGGTATATACGTGTAATATTAGTTTAGTTAGGTACAATGTTTTTGCATAACAGAAAATTAAGTAGATACCATAAGCAATAAACCATTCATATTGTAGGTTTTTGTTTCGCTTAAATTTAAACATCATAATATAACTAATGTCTATTTCAACGCGTTTATGCAATTTTAAATACATACATCTCAAATGACAAATTATAGAGGTTGAACGATCAGACTAAGATATTAATTTTACTACAAAGAAGTCACGAGATGAACTTCGCTTTAGCAACAAAATCAGTAAAGTTGATGGTAACGAGTGATTTATTCATACAAATAAATCCAAAGAGAAGTTATTAATTTGTTTTTGTTTATTGGACTCTTTTACCACTTTCGCATAGTTTAACGTAAGAAGTATTACATTTTGTACTTACTGTCATGTTTTGTTCCCATATACGTCGTTAGTATCCTTCAAGAATCTATTGTACCATCCAGTATTAATTTGACGTTACACACTCATCATCTAATCTTCTCCCTTTTTACATTAGCTCCACACCGAATTTCCTGGGGAAAATAATTTCCCTTGTGGCCTATTCATCTTTGTGGATGATGAGTATGGTCTGTTTAGGATAGGAAGGAGGGAAAGCTCTGGGAAGAAAAAAGGTATGAGGGATGGATATGAATCTCGGGGTCAGTGTGTCTAGGAGTGACGAAAGTATGAATCCATTCCTTCCACTTATCCTATCCTATGATTTTGACGAGACGCCTCCGGGTATTGTAAGCCAAGTCAATCCTCACACAGCTTTTGGAGCTCCTTCCAAATTTTGTCTTATTCTGATGTAATTTTAGACAAAGCCAGCGGAAGCAGCATGGACTGGGTGAAGAATAAGTTCCAGGTGCCTGTGGCCTTCACGTACGAGCTGCGTGACCAGGGGAAGTACGGCTTCCTGCTGCCGGCCCAACAGATCATCCCCAACTGCGAGGAGGTAGTGGACTCCGTTGTGGCCATGTTCCAAGAGGCCGCCAGAAGGAATCTCTTCAAACAGAACAAGCCAGCTTTTAGCGGTCTTGACTGAAGTTGGAACACATTGATATTGATTTATTACGGGGTTTTTCATTATTAGCCCGTTGAGTTCAAATAATATGAGGAGCAATTAAAGCATTTCATTAAATATTGTGTTCAAAGTATAAACTTTAAACCTGACCCCGACGTAGCAGAAATTCAAACAAATTACATCTGATGGTAAAAAGAAAGAATTTCCCAAATTTATGGTTTATTTTATAAAAGCTAATATTCAAATGTATCTCAGAGAGGGTTTAAGAAATCATTCCATAAAACTTTTACTTCAAACCCTTTCTACAAAAATGTATTATTTAAGGTCACTGGAAATTATTTAATTTATAACATTCATGCCTGTTAAATTGCTGCACGAGTTTTGACGGAAGCCTTCTAAATTATTTTATCCAACTACCTCGTGATCTTTTTTTTGCATTTGTAAAATAATTCTAGAAAATTTGGGGGAACTCTCAAGAATCTATAAAATAAGTTCGAATAGTACGTAAAATAGAGTAAAAAATAATTTATAATTAATAAAATCGTTTAAAAAATAAATATGCGCTTTTTGTACCAGGTTTTTATTTAAAAACCAACATTTCATTTTAAAATAATTTCTAGGTCAATCTAAATAAATAATTAAATTGGAATAGAAAACTAGTATAATAAATATATCTCAAATAATTTCAGACAATTTATTTTCCCTACTTATTCTTAAAATACCCTTGAAAGTATATAATATTTTATTATCAACGGAACAATGCTATCATATTGTCAGAAATAATCCTGCTCGTTATTTTCTTTCCAAAGTATCGGAAGAAAATGCAACTTTCCTCCGGCGTTTTGTGACATCTGAAACAATACAAAACTATCAAAGAATGACAAAGAGATTTTCTTCCAGTCGACGCAACGGTAATCAAACTATTGTTTCCAAGATCCTACGAACTAGAAGATTTAACAACTGCAAACTGTCTATGTTCATAAGGCTCAAAACTAATACTGGCTTGCTCTTGTTACAAACATTGTATATTGTATTATTTAATGTTGCTTTGTATCCACACTAATGTGCATATAACTTTTGTGTCTTTGATTTCAAGAATACTCACTTTGATTATTTTATAAAGTGAAACACGAATTTTTTTTTTTTTTAATTTAGTTCCATACAGGAGGCCTCGAGGAAAATAATTTCCCTGAGGCCTTTGTCATTTTAGAGTAAGCTGCGTTTAGAGTGTTTAAGGAAAGGAAGAAAAGGAAGTTCTGGTAAGTAAATAGGTATGAGGGATGGGTACTCTGGGGGTCAGTGAGTTTAGGAGTGATGAATGTGAATTCATATCGACCCCTTCAACTTCTTACAGTGCAAGGGGATGGGTCGAGAGATTCTGGCTGGAGAGTTCAAAAGACCTCCTCATACAGTCACTCTCGATCCAGCCTGCCACGAAGCAGGTGGGAAGATACACGACCGCCAAGACCTTGACAAACCTCACCCCGTGAACCCGAGCACCCCTGCTAAGTCACCCTACGTAGCGAACTATTAAAAATAAGGAAACTACATATATGAATATAGTATACTGTCGTCAGTTAAAGATGACCATACCAGCACCTACCACAGACGGTTCGTGACTTCCCTGAGCTGGAGTGCAAGGATTGAAAAAATACGACATTAATGATGTTATTGGAAAATTGCTACATTACACATTTTTAGGCATATCGCAATGGGGTCCTAAGGTTGAATTTGGCAACCACTTCTGGTCTAGAGCCCCAAAATACGCGAAAAAAATAGGAACGTATGGTCTGTTTCATAGATTCCCCTTTCTAAACAAACGGATTGCAATATTTAGACCGTGGTAATGCTGTCCTTATTCTACTGGTATTTAAACGGAAGATGATCCAAGGAACTAGCTTCTTTAATCCCTTCGGCACCGGGGCATAGTCGGAAAAAACGCGAATATGTACACGGCTGACATTTGTCATATGATAATGTGTCTCTTTTACGACTCGTTTCTGAGTTCAACAGTTCGGCTGTGGAACGATTTGCCGGCCTCTGCGATTCCTTCCTCCTACAACATGGGTTTCTTGAAGACCCATGTTTACCCCTTACTCTCCTCAAAAAGACCCCCAATACAACATCTTCAAAGATGATATAGAGTCATTTTCTCAGTTTTGATTGGTGAAAGCAGTCATTAGTTTCCGCCATATAAATATACTCAATTCTAGGCCTGCGGTTGAGTTGTCTCCAAGCGCCTTGTCTAATAGTGATTAACTACCAATAGCCATTCCATTCCTGCCAATAGCCCGTTAATATTTCACGAAGCCAAATAATAATAAAGTATCCATTTTGTCAACACAAAGCAATGATCTGAAAATGGGGTAGGGTACGGTTGATTAAATTCAATAAATAGGGCAAATAAAACCATGTTTTTAACGTGAAAATGTGAAGCTACAATCAATAACACAAATTTTGCTATTTAAAATCCTATTTGTATCTAGTAGGTAAATACTACTGCTATTTTTTGTACTTACCCATCTCAATATTTACCTACACGTCAAAGACAAATTTCTGAAGTCAAAGATAAAGGTATTTCGCTATTTCTAAGAGTCCAGGAAATTGTTGTTTATTGCATATCTAACATCTAATCTAACACACTATATAAAGAGGAAAGATATGTTTGTTTGTTTGTTTGCATTGAATAGACTCTGAAACTACTGAACCGATTTGAAAAAATCTTTCATTGTTGGGAAGCTACACTATCCCCGGGTGCTATATTACATTTAAAAAAAAAATAGGGATCATTCCTAAAATTCCAATAATGTACCCCAAGGTTTTAAAAAATTACCTAAAATAATCTTTAGATCGCGTGCGCTGCGAAAACTATTGATGATATAATAAATTAATGTACTACGACTTTATAGAAAACATCATTATTTACAAAAAGTGTCGCAACTGCATATGTCTAACAATTAAAGTTATGCCACAATAAGTGTTCTTTTATTTTTAAAATTTAATTAAAATGTCGCCGCTTGAAAAGGCTCTTTATTTGTATCTTGGTCTTAATCATTTTCAAAATAAATTACTTCATATTCAAGACTGCTTCAATATCTTCATTTAAATTTTTGAATTATTGAATTCGGACATTCCAATCGAAAGATGTCACGAGTAAAAAAAAAAATTTAAGTACAAAAAAGTTGCTTGGTCGCCGCTCACCCGCTCGGCTACGGGCTGGGCGGGAAAACACATTAGCAGTCTCTTTCACTTTCTCTTTTTATTTTCAACATTTTTACCAATCGGCTCCCTAGGCAATGGTCGTGTGCGGAATCGAATATAATTTAGTGCTTTAATTTAATTTAAAATGCCCAAAAGATCAAGATCTTAACTTTCTAGAAATAGTTCCCTGGCGAGGGCATCACCTATGAAAAAAATGTTTTACTCATGACCAACTGTTTGTTGGCCTATCGCGGGTCGGAGCTCCTGAAAATCAATTTATTTTGCTGGCACAAATAGGGAAGCTCTCACTCAATAAATTGAATGGCTCTCGTTTTGTACATATGATCTTTTTATAAAAATTAGAAATAAAAAAAAATAGTCATATACTTATTTTTAAAAAAAATCCAAAAAATAAAAATAAAAGTTCAAAATAATAATAATCATTTCTTTACAATTTTTTTAGTAACCTGACGCAAATAAAAGGGTTTATGCGTGTGTATTATAATTTTAAATTTTAGTTAAATTAAATAAAATAATAGTAAATTCTTTTACTATTATAATTCCCATTATTCCAGATTAACATAGGCTCTAGAATACATTGAAAAAGTAAGGGATCTGTATGAAAACTAAATTATTTTTTTAAATACCTGTCTACCCGTGCGAAGCCGGGGCGGACCGCTAGTACCTATATAAATGTCATTGAATGATTAATATACAGGGTCTTAAGGGACGTACTTAACTTACATTAACCAGTGATTCTGACATTATTTGGAGTAAAAAATGTAAATAAAATTTTGGTCTGCGGTGAAATTTTACAGGTTTTTTTTTTCTACAAAAACATAATAGATGTTGGACAGTTTGAGGCGGGGTAAGTGGTTGGTCGGTTACTCAGCTGAGTGACCAATGACGACATGGGGAAGAATTTTTTTTTCTTGATTTTGAAAAAAAAAGTCATCATTAAAGTCACGGAGATCATCATTTCTTTTACATTTTAACTCCAAATAATGTCAGGAATCACTATTTAAAGTAGGTCAAGTACGTCCCTTAAAACCCTGTATAATACGTTATAGAAAATATATTTTTTTTTACATTAGCTCAACACAGGAGACCCTGAGGAAAATTATTACCCTCAGGGCCTATATCACCTTATGGGATGCTGTGTGAAGGATTTTTTAAGGAAAGGAATAGAGGAATTTCTGGAAAGGAAATAGGTATGAGGGGTGGGTAGGAATCTGGGGGTCAGTGTGTCCAAGAGTGATGGACGTATGAAACCATCCCTTAAACTGCGATGCAAGACGATGGGTCGAGGGATTCTGGCTGGAGAGGTCAAAAGACCTCCTCAAACGGGTCTAGGACGTTTCTACGCCGCCGGTTCTTCGCCGCCAGTTCATCGCCGCCGTTTCTACGCCGAGACGGTTCTACACCGGCCGTTTCTACACCGGCCGTTTCTACGCCAGCCGATTCTACGCCGCATTCAAATTAAATTAACAATTACAATTAAACTTTATTGTTTTAACACATACATACAGTCATAGAAAATAAAATAGAAAATACAAAAACTATCGAATCATTTAAAAAGTAGCATTAACATTTATTTTAAATTAAAAGAATAAATAGGAAAAATAAGATTATTGCGTCATTTGGTAATTGTGTGCTAGGCCACGTAAATAATCACCTAACCTAACCTAACCTAACCTAACCTGGCTGGCGTAGAAACGGCCGGTGTAGAAACGGCCGGTGTAGAACCGTCCCGGCGTAGAAACGGCGGCGATGAACTGGCGGCGAAGAACCGGCGGCGTAGAAACGTCCCATTCCCTCCTCAAACAGTCTCTCTCCAGGTGGGCAGACACATCGGCCGCCAAGACCTTGTCAAACCTTACCCCATGAACCAATCCGCATCCCAAAATGCACATTTTATTACTCCCAAAATTATTTCACGTCATACGGGATCATGCTGTAAGCTTTGGTAAGCTTGGTATTAATTATACCAAATTGCTTAAATATGTCAACTGCTGAAATTAAAAAATGTACAAATGGTATAACAAATATTATGTTGAAGAATTGGCTCGCGCGAAAGAAATAATTTGTATTAAACTCAAAAAAAAATATAACACAAAAAGTCTAACTGCAAACTAGAGTAAAATAAGTTTTTTTATATCTTCAAAGTAAAAGCACTCATCGACAAATTACTAAAAAGTAGTTTATGATGGATTTTTCTGCAAAATATTTTAAGTTTTTCCTCTCATATTGTTTTACTTTGTCTTTATAATAAATAAATAAAAATAAAAATAAATTCTAAATCTGTTTATAATGTGACACACCAAAATATTAAAAAGGTATAGCACGAGCTTTAGGTACGAATTATACGTAAGAGAATGTAAGAATTGTGTCATTCGGTGACAGCTATAGTACTACTTGTAATGTAATATCGACAACATGCATCTGTATCGTTCATTTTTACATTTCAAATTCACGTCTTGAATCGACACAATTTGTAAATGAAAAGTGTAATTTCAAGACATAGCTATAAAATACAGCCAAAATCCTTCGATTTTACTTGTATTTTGTCCGGCCCTGCCTGTGCATTTTCGCTTTAATATCGATAAATCTAATAATACAATATGTAATAGCGATAGCAGGTACATAAATGGATGCATCGATTTCATTCGAAACGACAAAACCAATCACAAAGTGGTCGTAATCCCATATGAAGCCATAAAGTAGGTACTTTTCGTCCTCATAATATTGTTAATGCGCTGCCCTGTTCTTACTGAAACATACTCCGTACGATTATGTACAAGTATATTACTTGCTAATCCGATTAGTGTTGTTTCGTGGATGATAAAACCGATTCTATATTGATATTAATGAAAGTAGTAGGTACCTGCTTATTGTGCATCATTATTACTGTTTTCTTTCATTATTTGTAATCTACTTAATATGTGGGGTATATTGTGACGAAGGAGTCATTGAAATAAATCCCAAAAATAAATCACTGGGATATTTTCATCTATTTGAGAAATGCAAGGACAACGTGCGTTTACTATAATGGATATGATCTAAAAAGAAATTCTTAGATGGCTTGTCGAATCGATGTGTCTTTTTGTAAATATTGCGTGGTTTTTCACTAGAGCGATACTGAAAGTTTCTATCACTGATTTGAGAGGCGGTTTGTTGTCTTAGCAGGGGTGCCCGAGTTCATAGGGTGGGGTTTGTCTAGGTTTGTCTATGTACTAGGTACCTAGTATGTAAAAAATAGTCGCGAATCTGAAACAGCTATTGCCACGATTATATTTAAACGTGTAATTACACTGTAATATTACGTAATCGTAAGAAAGGTTATGACTCCTATCATACTTAATTATATAGAGAAGTACGAGTATTTTTATTAACATTGAAAAGATATTGAATTCATAACTTATCTAATCAGATGGTTGAATTTGATGCGTTTTAAGAAGTTTGTTTATGTTAAGCTCGATTTTACTTAAAAACAAACGTAAGTCGCCGCATTCAATAATATGGATTTTCTTTTTGGTTACCAACGTTGCTACTGCACTGAAACCACGATCAGCTAAATAGGACAATGGGAATGCTAGTAAAATCGTTGAACTATCGACCATAATCCTGGGTACAGTTGCGAAATCGGTTTCTGCAGCCAAAATTCTTGGTAGTCATTCTTAAATTTAATTTTTAATTCCTCATTTGTCGTCAGTTCTATTAGTTATTCTTCTAACTGGGATGATCCTGCTGTGTTGACATTTGAAAAAGGATCCAAAACCCAGTCTGGTATGTCCACGTTAAATATCCTGGAATCGTTCCTTGAAATCAATGTGGAGGTTTTCCAAGTGTTGACAGTAAACAAGGAAGTCGTCGTTATGGAATCATACTGCTGATAAATTTGGGAAGTTATTAAATTCCCGTATATGAGGGTTTTTTTAGAAAAAGGAATGAGATGAAGTTCTGGGAAGAAATAATGTATGAGGGGTGGGTAAGAATCTGGGGTCGGTGTATCCAAGAGTGACGGACGTATGAATTTATCCTTACCACTGCGGTGCATGGCAATATTCCGAGAGAGTCCTGCTGGAGAGGTCAAAAGATCTCCCTCAACCATTCTCTCCCGATCCAGCTTGCCACACAGTTGGTGGGCAGACGCATCTGCCGCCGAGATCCGGACAAACCTCCTCCATGAACCCGGGCACCCCTGCTTAGTCACCAAACGTAGTGAACCACTTAGGGTGACCTATGGCAGATGTGTTGGTTATCCAATAAATTGTTCCGGGGCGGCGGTAAAATTGCACTCATTGGTACTTATTTTTGCAAAGAAAATGAGAATGTGAATATCCTGGAATAGTTCCTTGAAATCACTGTGGAGGTTTTCCAAGTGTTGACAGTAAACAAGCAAGTCGTCGTTCTGGAATGATACTGCTGATAAATTTGGGAAGTTATTAAATTCCCGTCTGCCGATATTTCTTTTGTATAATAGTAGTTTGGATACAAAAGCTGTAACGCAATTTTTTGTTATAATCAAATTTAATTCATCGCCTTGAAGTTGGAGATTGACAAACAATTTAAACAGGTCTGTCAAGTACGCAATATCGTTCTTCGATGAGGTGAGGTTGTCGCACAATTCTGTATCTTTGTTTCCTAGGAACAGGAACTCTATCACAGACTCAAACAGATTGTAAAATCGGGTCAAACAAGAACCTTTTGACAGCCAGCGCACCTCTGTATGAAGCAGCAATCGGTTGAAATCTTCATCATTGGCAATGCAAAGCTGACTAAATAATCTGTCATTCAATCAGTTACTTCTGATTTTATTAACTGCTCTGATAACATATTGCAGTGATGTATGTAGGTGTTCACTCAGATTTTTCGCAACCAAATGCTGGCGATGAATTACGCAATGCACAGCAAGCAAGTCAGGAACTTTATTTTTTAAGCACGCTATGAAGCCTTTGTGACGCCCTAGCTGGAGCGCCATCCGTAGCAGTTGACAAAATATTATTAAAAGGAATTTTCTTTTCGTCACAAAACTTTTCCAGTGTGTTAAATATGGTTTCTCCTTTTGCATCTGTTTCCAAATTTGTAACAAACAATAGTTCTTGACATATTTTCTCATCTTTGATGAACCTCACGTATGACAATAGCAATGCTTCATTGGTTGGTAAAGTTGACTCATCCATCTGAATTGAAAATCGAGAAGACTGCAGATGATTGCACAATGATTCAGCCATTTCATCAATTCGTCTTTGCACAGAACTATTGCTCAAAGGAATTTTTCGGATAATATCTGCAGCTGGTTTATGGAGCGCAGTGGTAATTACTTATTTTACTGCTAGTAAAATTAAAATCTTCCACAATAGTATGTGGTTTGCCTGCTTTAGCAATCAACAATGAGATATTTTGCGAAGCTCGAAGTCCATCATCGTCATGCTTAGAAGCTGTTGAAAAATATTTTCATATAGTTGGATGAATTTTGTACTTCTTTTTTATGCCTTGAAAATAGGTCACATCTTTGTCTTTCTTATCTGGGTGGATTTTATTAAAATGATCTTGAAACCTAGAAGGCTTCATCGCATGGATTTGTGGGATCTTCGATAAATCCGTATTTAATATAATCCACACCATATTGCAGTATCTTCTTTTTAACTTCCGACATGGGTTTTTAAAAACAAAAATTAACCAATATTAAAGTTTACTTTGCTTTATTAGTATGTGATTATAGTGTTTTGTTTATCTTATTTAGATCATATTTTTTTACTTGCCAACGCCCCCCAATTGTCTCTGGATCTTCTACCGCCCCCCTGAAGGTCTCAAACGCCCCCAAGGGGGCGTTATCGCCCACGTTGAGAACCTATGACCTAACCTAAACCTCTTCAGCTGGACTCTCTTGATCCACCACCTTGCACCGCAGTGGGAGGGATGGATTCATATGTCTGTCACTCCTGCACACATTGACCCCCAGATTCGTAGCCACCCATTAAACCTTTTTTATCTCTTTTTTTCCCTATCAAGACCCTCCACAAAGCTTCCCCAGAGATGACTAAGGCCCTGAGGAACTTTTTTCCTCAGGGCCTCCTGTGTGGAGCTAATGTAAAAAAAACGATCAATGGTGTTAAATTCTCTTTGCGTGTCGCAGCAGTGAAACGGAGTGAGGATGAGAAAGATACATACTTTCCGTACACATTCGTAAAGTCATATGACAATTGTAGTTTTTGAAAATATATATGTAGTTTCAATGTCTCTCAACAGATGTCGTTAGAATTTGTAGTTATATGTAGTTTTATGGTGTTATTCGTAGTATTAGACGATATAGTTATAGACAGAGTATAGACAATTGTCAAACGTCTGGGTCTAATACCCCGGTATCTCCCCCGCCGCAGACTTACAGAGAGCATCCTTAAGAACGGACTTTAAGTCCGGTTAGATACTCATTGTAAATACGATACGATTAATAACAAGACTTGTAATCTGTGTCAAACAGAAGTATTATTGAAAACCCCCATCATTACAATTAAGCTAATCAAAGAAATTAACAGATCACCATAACAAGTTTATTTACTGGAAAAATATGACTTATTTGAGGAAAGCCTTCAATGCTTGATTTTCAGATTTGAAAATTATGAGAGGGTTTAAAAAATTTCAAATTCTTTTATTTTTTTTTCATAAAAATCTAGATTTCGGTCAAATTTAAACATTAAGAAAATAAAACATTATTAAAAAAATCTTTTCAGTGAGAGTTATATAGTGAATGATTCATTTGTATGGTTTGTTTTAAATTTTGAAAATACTGAAAACGAGCTGGCACACAAAAAACAACTTCAAAAAAGCTTCGAAAATTGTGTAATGTGTGACATTCGGCAAAGCACAGAAAAGTAAATACACCTACATATAATTTTTTGGTACCCATACAAAAAATTGTAAATCATAGTTTTTTTTCTGCAACAACGTGCAGTTTGGCGATATTTTAAAATCAAACAAATTTGAGGACGGTATAATTATAGTTCCAAGATGCATTTAAGGATTTAAGAGTTAAACCATTTAATAGTAGTGTCTAGTCACACTGTACGTGACAACAGTATTTCAATACACCTATGAAAATATAATTATGTGTAGCATTAATCCTTAATCCAAGATTTTCAGCAAGAATATTAAATTTTTACGAAAAAAAACAACTACAATCGCATGGCTTAAAGTTGTAGCAAAAATATACGAGATCTCAGCTTCGACAGAACGCGGTCCAACGTCCCGCCCACACGGCTGATCCAACGGAATATATGGAGGAATTAAGCTGCAGATAAGCTGGGTCCATATAGCAGATTAGCTGATGTATAAATCCTCTCAACTGCATCCAACGGTGCAGTGGAGGACTGGACGAATTGGATGCAATGGCAGCAATGTCTACCAACTTATTTCTAGTAGTTCAATGAACTGACTTTGCGTCCTAACTATGTTTATTTCTCACTCTTATTTTATAAATCAAAACCAAAATTTTCTCTGAAGTCGTTAAGATTTTAAAGATACCTTAATCAATTAACTACACAAGATATACGAATGGAAATGTTCTACGTTTAAAACCACTTTATTTGATTTATACACGTCGGTCGGTTTTGGTCGTTCTTAAGCTTCATCAGGACAATAAATATTTAAACTAAATTACAATACAGAGGAAGATTATAAAGTTATCAAAAGAGAAAGCATATAAAAGAGTGAGACATCAGAATTGGGCTTGTATTGAGGTAGGAGAAGGGCGGGGGGTTACAAATGTTTCAGGTAAATTTTTTGACATCACTTTGTCCAAAGAAAGGTCGCTATTTTAATTGATATTCTTATTTAAAACTTTTTTTAAACAAGTAGGTACAGTTATAAAAAAATCCAAATATACCAGACTATTTCACATTTAAAAAAAATAATCTTTAATAAACCTTAGTCAAAAATAGCCATCTAGTCAAAGTAAAAGTGGATGCTGCAAAATTGCTGGATTCGAAAACGGACCCCTAGAATGTCAAACAGTCAAGTTAAAATAGGACCTCCCTACGCTAACTGCTCTGCAAATAATAAACCTCCATAATATAATTCAGATCTTACATACACCATTAGATTGTATTTTTCTACTCTCGGTGAAGTTTGTTGAATGGCTCGATATGACCTCCAATACCAATCAACAATACAGAAATAAAACAACAAAATAATAAAAAAAAACATGCAATGCTTTTCGGTTCTTTTAATAATTGGGAGATCATTAGTATGATTGTCATCTCTGACAGATTAGTTTTCAAAATATTTTAATTTGGAGTTACTTAAATATAAAGTCTTTAAAAAATTTAAGCAAAATAAATTTAAAAAATAAAGGTAAATGAGCAATTTAACTTCGTCCAAATACAACCCCTGTCCAAATTGAATGGCACCTGATGCGGCAACGGCTTCGTTTCGATTTCTAAATGTGGTTTACCGACATGGATTCCCGGACACTTCATTATCGGGCGGGGATTATTGAGCTCTCGCGATACGAGCTTTTTAAATAAAAGCTCGTGTTTCGCCGTGTAATCAAATCACTCGAAGCTCGTTATCTTGCGAACAATACTGCTCGAAAGAACAAGTGTGAAATTATCACTTTTAGTGGAAATGCTCGAAGCAAAGATCGAACAATAAAAAGTTATAGCAACTTGATCAAGAAATTTACACCAGTTCTCAAGATGCTGACATGAGATAAATAAATAATATCTTTATTTGGAAAACAAGCAGTATATATGATACCTATGTATTGGAAATATATATTTTAAGGATATCTATTTCCTTAACATTCAGTATCTTCTATTGCATATTATATTTTTGTAGTTTAACAACTACTAAAGTACCTAGGATCTATGATGTTGGCATGTATATTGGGAACTTTTCTTCTCACTATAAAGTGCATTCTCAAACAACAGAAAGAGTAAAATAAAAAAAATCTTTTAAAAAAAAGTTTTTAAATTATAAACTAAAAATACCGAACTACAATTACAATAATACTACATTTACGTACGTTTTACGATTATCTAATCTATTAAATTTGAGTGACAGAAGAACAGTTTCGATCCAGTATTTTCGTTAAAAATCATGCAAAATTTTGGCGCTCATAAATGTTAATGTACCGGCCAGAAACACAAGGTCAGTACGAACGTTTTATTGTAGCAATACTACGACCAGGGCCCAGTTCAATGATATACCACTTCACAGAATTCTAAACTCTAGTAACATGTATTGTATAGATGTATGGAATCCCAGAAATTCCTTTCTTGCCTTTCCCTAAAAATATCCTCCACAGAGCATCCCCGAAGATGAATTTCCCGATGGATTTTTTTTCCTTTTCTCAGAACCTCTTTTGTGGACTATTGTAAAAAATACAAAGTCTTATCTGCAAGCCATCGATATACGACTCTCGCTGTTACAATACACGTACGTATCTGATATTTGGTTTCGATAAATTACCAGTTCTTCCACCGATACCGTGGGTGTACTCAACACCACAAGACATTATTATTTCTGTCCAAATTTAACGCGAAAATAATACCCGTTGTATTTTGTGTACCTACCCATGACCGTGTGGTGTAAATTTGTGTACATGTGTACGGGCAGTGGGAACAAGGCCATATTACTGCGGGCTGCGACCATCTTGGCCGTAATCGACGGATAAATCAATTTTATTGGCCGCGCGGGATATGACAAATGGCCGCGCAGATGTAAACAACGCTTATTTGACGTCTTAATCGGGGACGCGTTGCCAATATTGCCATGTTGAGTTGCTCAATGAAATATGTCGAAGATTTTACTTCAGTTCATAGAGAGGCGGTAATTGGTTCCCACCGATCCACTAAGCTCTTTTTGTTGTAAGTTTGCTTGTAATAAGGTTTGTCTATGTCTTGACGGCACATGTGTCTGCCCGCCCACTGCGTTGCGAGCCGGATCGATAGAAAATGGTTGAGGGATTCCTACCCTGAACCTCTCCAGGCGGACTCTCAAACCATCGTCTTTGAACACAGTGGGAGGGATGGATTAATATAATAAACTTTTTAACTTGTCAATAAAAACCGGCACATTTCCGAATAAATGGAAAACAAGCTTTCTGTCTCCAATTTTCAAGAAGGGTGATAAATCCGATATATCCAACTATAGACCTATATGTATCCAGTCGTCAATCCCAAAAATATTCGAATCTGCTCTGCTCTCTAAACTCACTCCTGAGATTAATAAAGTAATTTCACATCGACAACACGGTTTCATGGCAAAAAGGTCTACTCTAACAAATTTAATGATCTATCAGGAATACTTATTTAATAATATGCACAATTATCTTCAAACAGACGTAGTATACACTGACTTTAGTAAGGCTTTCGACAAAGTCTCACACAAAATACTTATACGCAAATTAAAATCCCTTGGAATAACGGGGCATATTTTGAGATGGTTTGAAAGTTATCTATACAACAGAAAAATGTCAGTCAAACTCAACTCGCACTTTTCACATCAATTCGAAATCTTCACCGGAGTTCCCCAAGGGTCACATCTAGGACCAGTGCTGTTTTCTTTGTTCATCAACGACATAACCACAATCTTTGATGGAGTTATGATACTTTTATTTGCAGATGATCTTAAAATTTACAAAACAATTACTAATCTCAATGACTGTTGCGTATTACAAACAAATCTTGTGAGGCTACAAGAGTGGTGCATCCATAATGAACTGTTCCTCAATATTGAAAAATGCCAAACAATAACTTTTGCCCGAATTAAAAATCCTGTTAAATATGAATACAGCATCAACAACATCTTTCTAAAAAGAGTTGAACAAATTAAGGACCTAGGAATTATTTTTGACAGTCAATTATCTTTTGTTTCTCATATTAACGAAATAACTAACAAGGCCATGAAAAGCTTGGGATTTATATTGAGGACGGTAAAAGATTTTAAAATAATTAATTCTTTTAAATTGTTGTACACTGGGTTGGTGAGAAGCCATTTAGAGTACAATTCAACCATCTGGGCTCCTTTTTACAAGACTCACCAACAAAAAATTGAGAGGGTGCAACACAAGTTTCTGAGATTTATAAACTACAAATTAGGAATTCCAATCGAAGAACTTAACTACACATTTCTTAAGGACTTACTGAAATTAAATGAATTAACTTCGAGACGAACAATGAGTGATTTAATTTGTCTTTTCAATATATCAAATGGCAGACTGGACGCCCTTGATTTAACCAATCTAATCCAGCTGCGAGTACCTACCCGTGATACAAGATTGATTGCGCCGTATTTTGTCCATGCGTCTACTAATAACTATTTCGAAAACTCACCAATCGAAAGGCTTCATAGACTCGGAAATAAATATAACTCAATCGATGTTTATCGCCATCAGTCAGTGTCGAAATTTAAATGTAGCATATTAGAATATTTACAATAGAATAATAAGTACAATAGTGCACTTAACCCAACATAGTTATATTCCGAAAAACACCTACCATATAGTGCTTAATAAAGGTTAGTAATTTATAAACAAATTTTACATTAACTATTCGTATTTATCGTTGTAATATTAATAACAAAATTACCTTAACTACTTAAACTTTAATTAATATTTTAATTTGATTAAAATAAGATACTCTGTTATATTATATTATCGAATTCATTTCTACTTTCCGTGATTGTATACCCAACAATCTGACATTATTTATTTATACCTTAAGTATTCTGTGGTAGCATTATAAATATAAAGTTTTTGGTCTTCTGAAATTGAATTCTTTAAGCAGAAACTCTGTCGTAAATGTAATTGGTTAAAATGGAATCGCTTTGAATAATAATTCTAGTGCGGTGCAAGTCGGTAGTGTGTATTTTTGTTTAATAAATCAACTTCGCCATGTATTCAACACGTAAAAATTATACATATATTAAGTACCCACACATTATTATTATTTGTTATATACTTATTATGCTATCTGTATCTCTTAGGCTAGGGACTCACGGAGCGATTTTTACCCGCGCCCGCCGCGGTTGCGGGATGGAGTTTTATTTTCAAAACTCACGAGACCGGAGTTTTTTGCGGGCCCGCAGCCGCCGCGGTTGCGGTTATCGATCGCAATCTTGGCGGTTGATTACCGCAAGACGGGCGGTTGCAAGACGGGCAGTAAACGATCAGTTGAGTTATAACTGACCTTTCTTGAACCAAAGTAATTAGTAGATCGACTTCAATATCAATATCCATTTTGTTGATAAACGTGCACAAACGCATCACCACGCAACGACTAATAACAAGTCACTGCCACTGGTCACTGCAAAATGCGTCGGGATTTCTCTACACCCCTCCCCGCTGCCCACTGCGGTCGCCCGCCAACCGATCGCAGAGCGCGCGGGAGCAACCCGCCGCGGTTGCGGGACCGCGCCCGCGCCCGCCGGTACAAGATGACCGCCGGTGCAGCGGGACCCGCAAACAATCGCACACGCCGCGGGCGTAAAACGCGTCGTGAAATGTGCTTTAATTTTTTACATAAATATCTGCATTCTACAAAGGCTGCGGGCCCGCAACCGCGGCGGGCGCGGGTAAAAATCGCTCCGTGAGTCCCTAGCCTTAAACTGATTTTTTTTTCTGTCTCTTTATTGTATAATGCTATACTCTTTACCTACCATCTTTACTTCTGTGTACCATGTCTGAAACCTATTATGTTTTCTTTGTCATCTGAACACACCTGTATGCACTAAAATATAAAAAAATGTAAATGTATGTAAAAGCCCATAAGGGCGTTAATGATTAATAAAAATAAAAATAAAATAAATAAAAATAAATATATCTATCACTCTTAGACAAATTGACAACCTTTTTCCTACCCACCTCTCAGCTATTTTTCCTTCCCAGAACTTCATCTTATTCCTTTCCCTTAAAAGACCCTCCATACAGCATCCCCAAAGACGACATATGCCTGGAGTGATTTTTGTCTTAAAATATCAATACAATTTCCACTAAAAAATTTTTACTAACTAAAAGATCTTTCCAAAATATTTTTTGACATTGGCGCATGCGAATGGGTGGCTTCTGCGATTCGTTCTTATCTTCAGTTGCTTGGCTGAGGAATGATTTGCGGTCGACTATTAGGTCCTCCTACCTGCCATACGAGTTTCTTCAAAACAAAACAAAAAAAACTTCCCTGAAACTTGACCTATTCCTTTCCAAAGAACCAACTTAATCCTAACAACCACTTGTTCGAATGTGAAAACAAAAATATTATAACGTCCACTGTAACCCAAGTTTCCGGACATAATTATTATTAGCGATTACTCGCAGAACTTTACCAAATTTCTCGAATGACGTGTTTTTAATTTTTTTTATATGACACCTCACAAGAGCATCCCTGTCTGTGTAGTGTTAAGACAGGAACTAATTAAAAATAGTAAAAATATCGCCACCCGGTTAGGCAGCGTTGTGAGGCGGGTTTTAAGGTAGGGACCATAGGAAAGGATTTATTATTTATGTGAGTTTTAAAGAGGCCCGGATAATATAAGGGATGGTAGCTCGTTCCACTTGACTTCACTTGACTCCAAGTTACTTAACTTGACCAAAACTTTATTGTCTCTTATTTTATGCTCTTTTTGTTGTTTTACTTACATACATATAATTTTATTGTTACATATTGTTTACACCAATATTGGTCGGTTGGTAATTATTCTTTGGTATTTCTCTGTTATTTGTTTTCATTTTAACCCTTCGTTAGTTGTGTACATTTTACATAAATAAACACAGGTTCCCCCTTTACTTTTCTCAAAAAGACCTCCAACACAGCATCCCCACAAATCACTTCAAATTACATTTGCACCGAGAGAAATCATTTTTATCAGGGCCACCGATGCTTGCTTTAATAAAATTTGTTCATGTTCGACGTCTCCCGTTCATGTTCGACGGCTTGGCTCGAACGAACATGTTGACTTGGAACTATGCTCATCGCTACGCCTACGTGCTCAAGCAGCTCGCTCAGTCGGTTCAGATATTTAAAAAAAAAAAATATATATATATATAGTCAAATGTGAATGCTTTATTTATGGTCAAATATCAAATCTGCTGACTTTCTTTTTCATAAGCATTCTACTTCACAAGACAAATTAATAAAATTTTCAGTAAAATCGTTAGGATAACTCCGAATATCTATTGTTGTTCTTCAATAACTAGGATAACAAGTGAATCGGACTCGAGACGGGCAATCAACATGTTCGATGCATTGTTACACGCGGAGACATGCTCGACCGAATTTCGGATCTTGGATATTTTTCCATCAAGCCGTTGGCTCGATATCGAACAAAAAGAGTATCGAATGAAACGGAACACACGTTGAGATATATTCGAATGAGTGAAAAAAAACGGAGAATGAACGGGTATGGATACAAAGCTATAGATTACTTAAACATTTAACATTGTAACCTATAAACCAAAGAATGTATGCACTTGATCGAGAAATACCTACAAATAGCAATTTATTATTTAAATTAAAAACTAACAATAAGCACCTATTGTTTGTGATAGGTGTACCGCTCAAGCGAAAAGTTGTCATAAATTTTCCATTTAGATCCAAGTAAATTATGAACGTTCAAAATCCATTGTATTAATATGAAAGCGAAAGCCTACGGAGATTAACAATTGAATTCCGTTTGGTTATAAATTTAAAATAATGCGAATGGTTTTTCAATTTTCGCTAATGCAGCCTTTAAAATTCCATCCCGAAGTTCGGCCGGACAGTTAGGGCCTGTTGGCCGGTTAGGGCCGGTTTTGCCGGTTAGGGCCGGTTTAATTAGGGCTTGTGGAACTAGAAACCAGACCTCGTCAAGTGGAACTTTCTAAGCGGATTCATGAAAAACTATTAGCGGCCAATTTTGCGATTCCACTCGGACACTGTTTGGCCGGGGTTAATGCGATTCGGGTTGAGTTCCACGCGGGCGCTGAAGAAATTATGCAGTCACATTAGATTTAAGTTCATTGCTTTTTGTTTGAACTTTAGAAAGGCTTCAGCATCAATATATTAAGCGGCTCATCACATAATGAGTTTTATTTTGTCTGGTAGTTCTGTGAAAAGTAGAACAAAAGTAGGCGTCTCATCAAATAATGAGTTTTAATTTGTCTAGTCCAAAGATGTACTCTGATTTTATCTAATATAATAAATCAAAAACAAAATTTCCTCTAAAATCGGGCCGATAAGTGATAAGAATTATTACGACCGACGATTGACAAATTTAAGCACGGCCTCCATAGTACCAAATAAGCTTCGGTTATCTGTCGATACACACATATTTTTTTAATAAATATTATCGCCCATTATGCAAAATTACTGGCTTGTTAACGGACGACGTTGAACTAAAGAAGTCCTGAAAAATTAACGAATTCGTAAACGCAGTGAGTTGAATCTTTGGCTTGGAGAAACGAAAGCTGTTCTCATATCAAGTTGCGAATAAAGATCTCATTAACTAATTAATTCCCTTCTTAGTGTAACAAAGTAAATGTGGACTTCCAATGCATATTTAAGTTTGTGTTTAAATTCAAGATTTCCAACTTATCGATGCTCTTACGTGATTGTTTAGCGTTTGACGTTTCAGAATGTCAGTTCATGGAAATAATCTCCAGTTTTGCCAGCGTACATCGATTTATTATTTATTTCGTTATCAATACCGATCTGGCCATCAACAGCGTGACCGCACTCGGAAAATCGGTTTAAATCATTGGCAGTTACGCCTATCGATCTGATATTGTAAAGTTATCGATTTCACTACTAGACCCCCAGTGATATTTTCAAATGTTTCTGAAAACATCCCTGATTCTGTTCCTAATTTTCCGATCAATTATGCCAATTTGTGGATTTTGGTCTCTCTGTTCCAATTCCTTCTAAAGGTGAACTCTCAAAGCGGGTCATTCAATTATTACAATAAGTTCTACAGCTCCATCGGCATAATTTCTTACGACAACAATGACAACAAATATTTTTTAAACCATTTATATCTCACGTATGGTATACAAGTACATTACGAAGTGCAAGTAGCAACTACGTGAAATGGAGCACGATGTCTCGTGTTGTATTTATTGGCTACATGATATGTAAATAATTTTCAATAAAGATTCCACACTTGGAAAAATCTGCTATTTCAGTATTCAGTATTCACTGTTCCAGTATTCGTATTGTTGGTCGGTTATACATACACTGCCTGGGACGTGATATTGTCGGAACAGTCGGTTTCCACAAAACAATTTGTGAAATGATTTCACGTATAATTTTTCATTCTTTTCCCTTTATTTTTGGCATACAGTATAAAGATTAGTACGTTGGTTTCGACGGCTTTGGTCCGCTGGCTGGCTGTTTTTAAAATTTTATATGCTATTTGAAATTGAATTTTATGTGCATTCTGTTGTGGAAGGTAGCGTAAAAAATACCTACCATTTCTGTGGTGTAAGCAATTCCCATTGCAGGAATTTTTGATATAATATGACCATGTTTGCTTTGTTTGTTGCAATAATTTACGTGTAAAAAAAGTCGTATAATATTTCACTGTTTTTTGTTGCAGGACTTTGACTTTTTATGATACTGTGGTATGACATTGAATGACACCATAATTATTTTTTTAACTCACACTCCTTAAAGTCATCTACCTCTCGGTCCTTTATAACTTCAGACTCTCGTCTCCTACTACTATCATGACTATCTATTAACTAGCATCTTAAAAAATATGGATTCATAAAAATTCTGAACGTGTAAGTACACATTACATTACAGTTCAATTTGATAGATTCCACCACTCCCCTTCCCCCAAACAATCAGTTGTAAGTTTTTATTATCTTTAAATCACTTCAAATTGGTTCCACATTGCAGAGGATCCTGACCCCTACTCAAATTTCCATGGTAGACAAGGCTCTTCTACTCCTCGCGGTTTGTAGAGGACGTACAGGTCGCCAGTGATATTTGGTCATTGGTGACCTTCCTCTGGTTTTTCTTCCTTCCACTTTAGCAGTGACTATGTTTCTTCAAGATGGAGTCGTCAGTTTGGCGAGCAACGTATCCAAATTATCTATAACGTATAACGTATCCAAATTATCTTAAATATCTCGTTATGTAGGTATATAGTTGAAAGCCTAATGTGAATGTCCAGCTCTTCCAGAATGGGCACATTTCTGAGTCTGGCTGTCAATGGAATCCTGAGTATTTTTCTCTAGCACCACATTTCTTTCGCTGGCTCTAAGCTGGTTTTAAATCATTACATTCACCCACATAATATAATATACCCGAATGGAAACCTTCAAAATGGTCAAATTCGTGTAACTCCATAATTATACTTTATTCCTAATGCAGAAGTTGGTCTCCCAAATAAGAAAAATTAAAATAAAATATTTACATAAATATGATGGATTGTCATCCCTCTGGAGTCTAGGTAATAAACTAATTTATTTCGAGAATTGCGATGTTGTTATGTCGCAATAAACAATACAATATATTCATTGGTTGATAAAAAAATAGTTCCGAAGGAAGCGATGCTAGAAGTCCACAATGGATTTCAAATACTAAATAAATACAAATAATAAATTTGGTAAAGAAAAGATTAAATTTGAATGTCCGCAAAATCTTGAGATGATAACCATGAAGTTTATGCGTGATTACATCTTTTTACGGCTGTATTACTAATGAGAAGATTCAATTAGAAAGCAAGATCAATGTAAACGTAATGAAAGAGATTAAGAGAAAACACTTACGGCCGTGGTTTCCAACTTTTCGATCGATCAATCTGAGTCTCCGATCAGATAAGTGAGTTGTTAACATAGCGCACGATTCGCCTGTTGGTCAGGGAATTCGTTTGTTAGTTTAAGGAGTGTTTATCCACAATTTTGAATCAACACTTGATCAGTAGGATTCGTTGCAATGGCAGATGATTTTAGCCCGGAAAATTTTAAACATTTTAGTCGGCTCTTGTTAAGAGTTTTTTTTTATTTTATTTTATTTTTTTATTTTTTTTATTAGGTTTGTCAACAGTGATTTACATCAAAGCTTTCACGATACAATTACACTGAACATGGTTGATGCTATCACTAATTAAAGACAAACACAACATTGATAACATAATACTTACATATACATATATACAATCATTCACACACACACACACCATACATTACAAAATTTTGAAACAAGTTTTTAGAACAATAATATTATAACTAGCTTATGCCTATTGCAAATGCAATTAACGGGTTAAAACTAACTTAAAAAATTCATAGTTAGCGGGTAGGTATCTACTGCCATAAAGGCATGGTAGGCATGCGCACATCAAAACCTAGAGTTTCATCGCAATCCGATGAATGGTTTAGCAACGCTTAGCGGTTATACATACAAATGTTTATAAAGCCGCTCGCAGGGCCTAGTAGCAAAAACCTACCATATTTTAGTATATAGACACCGTTGTAGGCATGCACACATCAAATCCCCAAAGTTTCATCGCAATCGGATGAACGGTTGAGTAATGCGTAATTTCGTGTTGCCAGAGCTCACTATTGTATCCAGGAACCAGGAATCCCCCCCCCCTTCCTCACCAGCATCCTCTTCCCCTTTCCACTCCGCCTCCCTCACCTTCCCTCACCCCACTTCACTCCTAGGCTTCTCCGTATCGTAAACCCCCTCCCGAGTTCCCCTCCCCCCCTCCCAGGCTCCCCTCCCCCCTTCCTGTTTCCACCCCCCCCCCCACCTGCCACATTACATACCCTAATTCCCGGTACATTTATTTTTCAAACAGCTCGCGCGCCACCTATAATTTTTTTTTACAAATTTCGTAATGCCAGAACTCACCAGTAATTTTATACAAACCTTGTACTAACAATAACGAACACAACAAAAAAAGAATTTTTCAAATTGTTGCAGTCCTTCGGAAGTTATGAGCGTACGTACATTTTCATACAAATTTTATAATGCCAGAACTCACCAGTTGTTTTACTGCTTAAAATAAAGCGCTATATGAATTTAATACTTTTTAAAAATATCCCGTTCAACTTCGAGTAATTTCATTGTAAAATTAGAAAACTAATACGTATGCAATATAGTCGGATGATACCGAGTTGTTATATGCAGATGGGTACCTACCTAAATTTTGAGTGCTGGTACTTGCATACATACGTAAAAAAAAACACATATTTAGGCTGGGTTGTTTAACGAAATTAAAAATTCTTCAATTTTTCAAGTCAATTTTAACGTTCTGTAAAAGTTCGGTTCAAATTCTATTCAAGTTCAGTTTTATGATGCAACTGGCATGTACTGATAAAATAACAGAACTTGAATAGAACTTACGAAGAACTTGAAAATGAACCTTAAAAAAATGTTGAATTATTCAGTATCGTTGTACAACAACCTAACCTAAGTATTGCATTTAATTGTGTAGCTACGTATTCGGGTAGGTAACTCCGCATTTGTTACTAAAATTCCGGCAATATTTGCTTTTTCATCATATTTGCAATACCACTGAAATAAGTACCTACCCTGTAGGAACATATTTAAACTGGCCAGTAAAAATCTCCACTTCTGAAATCTATGGCACGCGTTTTCCTCATTTTTTTGGAAAATGTTATATGTTTATCATATCCTCATGAACATTTTTTCATGAGACGAACACGTTATATTACTGTTAAAAGTTGCCTAATATTTCAGGGTACCGTATTTTCTAAAAACATCCAAGCCAGAATCGTTTTTCCGGCCGCAATGCCGTTTCCCGAAAAACAACAACCCAAACCGCTGAGAGATCCGTTTTCTTTTGACATTTAAATTTGCTGTTGAAGCGCGGGTAAATCTAGCGCTTTTGTATTAGGTACTTACCTACTATATCATACACAGACAGATAATATTCCATAATTATATTTTTTAAACAGGCAAGATCGATGCACAAATTTGCACAATTCCCGCTTAAATTAAGGCCCTGCCGAATCACACAAATTGAAATCCGCCATTAAAAAAAAAAATTCTTCATACAAAACCTATTAGGGCGGGGTCTGCTTTTTTTAAGGTGGTAGTGGATTTTAACACCATCACGACTCCATCTTCAGTGTTGCAAAGTTCGAGAAAAATTATAAAATTTTAATATACCAGCCAATTTTACAGGCTGCAAACGATTTGCATTTATCGATGAAAGTGAATTTTTCGCAAATGTCAGAAAAATGTCGAATTTGAATGCAATATTGAGAAACATTTTCAAGGGAGAGCTACACATGTTTTGATTTTAAAAGTTTTTAAAACTTGTAATGTTTATATTTATTAAAAAACATCTCCGGCAGAAAGTGTTTTTTTTACGTAATCTACGATCCCGCAAAGCACGTTTAAAATGTCATTTTTTCTCAAAAACGCCGTATAATTAATAAGTATAATTTCCCTAGTAAATTTCGTTTTGTATGGAAACTCGAAATTGACACGCGAAAATGCCAATTTTTTTGACCCGGCGTACCTGGCGGCCGGAAATAGAACTAAGGCCAAAGGTGAGAGATTTAGTTAGAGGTTCTAGTTTTCGCCGCAAAATTTGCCACATTTGTCGCTGTTTATTATGTTTCAGCTCGATTTATGTGAGTTTCCTGTCTAGCGATAATGGTCTCTGCGGTCGGTGAAACTCGAGGAGCGGAAAGGTCGTTTTGGCGTGCAAGGGCCGTCTTAATCGACTTTACCCGAATGTGAACCTCGAGGTTGGTGAAACTTAAGGGGCAGTGCGGTCGATTTTGGCGTGCCAGAAAAAGTGAGTTTTTTGAAAAACCAAACAATACTATATAACTAGCTTATGCCTGTTGCAAATGCAACTAACGGGTTAAAACTAACTTGACTTACTTACTAACAGAAAAAAAAATCATAGTAAGCGGGTAGGTACCTACTGCCATAAAGGCATGGTAGGCATGCGCACATCAAAACCTAAAGTTTCATCGCAATCCGATGAATGGTTTAGCAACGCTTAGCGGTTAAACAAACAAATGTATATAAAGCCGCCCGCAGGGCCTAGTAGCAAAAACCTACCGAGGACGGAAAAAATAGACCCCGTTGTAGGCATGCACACATCAAATCCTCAAAGTTTCATCGCAATCGGATGAACGGTTAATCAATGCGTAGTTTCATGATGCCAGAGCTCACTTTTGTATACAAAAACCGTCTTGGTTATGTACACATCAAATCCTCAAATTTTCATCGCAATCGAATGAATGGTTTAGCAACGCTTAGCGGTTAAACATACAAATACATATAAAGCCGCCCGCAGGGCCTAGTAGCAAAAACCTACCATAAGTTAGTATATAGACACCATTGTAGGCATGCACACATCAAATCCCTAAAGTTTCATCGCAATTGGATAAACGGTTTAGCAATGCGTAATTTCATGATGCCAGAGCTCACTATTGCATATAGAAACCATCGCGAGTATGCGCACATCAAATCCTTAAAGTTTCATCGCAATTGGATGAATGGTTTAGCAACGCTTAGCGGTTAAACAAACAAATATTTATAAAGCCGCCTGCAGGGCCTAGCAGCAAAAAACTGCCATTCGTTAGTATATATACAACATTGTAGGCATGCACAAATCAAATCCCCAAAGTTTCATCCCAATCGGATGAACGGCTTAGCAATGCGTAATTTCATGATGCCAGAGCTCACTATTGCATATAGAAACCATCGCGAGTATGCGCACATCAAATCCTTAAAGTTTCATCGCAATCGGATGAATGGTTTAGCAACGCTTAGCGGTTAAACATACAAATATTTATAAAGCCGCCTGCAGGGCCTAGCAGCAAAAAACTGCCATTCGTTAGTATATATACACCATTGTAGGCATGCACAAATCAAATCCCCAAAGTTTCATCCCAATCGGATGAACGGCTTAGCAATGCGTAATTTCATGATGCCAGAGCTCACTATTGTATTCAGAAACCATCGTGAGCATGCGCACATCAAATCCCCAAAGTTTCATCGCAATCGGATGAATGGTTTAGCAACGCTTAGCGGTTCAACACACAAATATATATTAAGCCGCCCGCAGTGCCTAGCAGCAAAAAACCTACCATACGTCCTCTTCCTTTCTCGCGTTTCCACTCTACCTCTCCCACCTTCCCCCCCTCCACTTCACTCCCCCCCTTCTCCGTCGTCCCGTTAACCCCCTCCCGAGTTCCCCTCCCCCCTCCCTGTTTCCCCTTCTCACAACTCCCGCGTTTCATACATTAATTCCCAGTACATTTAGTTTTCAAATATCTCGCGTGCCACCTATTGAAATTTTTTGTACAAATTTCTTAATGCCAGTGCTCACCAGCCAATAACCAACACAACATAAAAAATAATTATCCGGTTTGGTGCAGTCGTTAGAAAGCTATACGCGTACATACTTTTTGGCGATTAATTTTATACACATTTCATAATGCCAGTACTCGCCATTAGTTTTAAATGAACCTTGTCCTAACAATAACAATAATTACATAAAAAGAATTATCCAATTTGCTGCATTCGTTCGGAAGTTATAAGCGTACATGCATTTCGGGGATTCATTTTAATACAAATTTCATGATGCCAGAGCTCACCAGTAGTTTTATACAAACTTTGCCCTAACAATAACGAACACAACAAAAAAAGAATTTTCCAATTGCTTGCATTCTTTCGGAAGTTATGAGCGTATATAAATTTCGGTGATTCGTTTTATACAAATTTAATAATGCAAGAGCTCACCAGTAGTTTTATAAAAACCTTGTCCAAACAATAAAGATCACAACGTAAAAAGAATTATTCAATTTGGTTCAA
Organism: Limnephilus lunatus; assembly: GCA_917563855.2. Classification (NCBI taxonomy): domain Eukaryota; kingdom Metazoa; phylum Arthropoda; class Insecta; order Trichoptera; family Limnephilidae; genus Limnephilus; species Limnephilus lunatus. Next base: position 7,668,939 of record OU830602.1, on the reverse strand, counting down.
TCGTTCGGAAGTTATGTGCGGACATGCATTTCGACCATTCACATATAATAATAATATAAATAAATACTCGTAGAAGATATAGTTTATTGGGTCCTTACCTAGTTCATCTCAATATTCTAAAATTATTTTTTCAATGCTGGCAAGACCAACAGAAAACATTGTCAAAACAACCTCAAACCAGGCCTGAAAATCGAATAAAGGCCTAGTTTTTAAAAAAAATTCCATACAAATGAGCTGTCCTGGCCTTGCCGAGGGGTTGAGGTGGTATGTTTTGCATTGGAATATTATTCAATTTTCAGTGTTGCACAGTTGGGGAAAATTTAAATATCTGCCAAATTTTATAAGCGATTTTACAGGCTGCAAACAATTAACATTATCTATGAAAGTGAATATTTGGAAAATGTCAAAATAATGTTGATTTTGAATGCATTATTGTGAAACATTTTGAATGAAATGCGGTACATGTTATGATTTTAAAAGTTTTTAAAACTTGTACTGTTTATGTTTATTTAAAAACATGTCCGCCGGAAGGTGTTTTTTTAACGTAATCTACGATCCCGCAAAGCACGTTTAAAATGTCATTTTTTCTCAAGAACTTTCCCGAAGCCTTTAAATTAATAAGAATAAATCCTTAGGAAAATCAGTTTTGTATGGAAAAAAGTCTTAATTACATTCCGTGAAAAACGCGACGGTTTTTAGTGGGCGAACCTGTCGGCAGGAAATAGAACTTAGGCCGAATTTCTTCGTAGGTGAGAGATTTAATTATAGTTTTCGCCGTTTGGGTGCACTGTAAACCGTGCATCGGTTTTTTTGTATGAAAAATGGTCCTTAATCGGGACACGATATAGGTGAACTCTCCTGGATCCGATAATGGTCTCTGCGGTCTTTGAAACTCGAGGAGCGGAGAGGTCATTTTCGGATCCATAAAAAAGATTAAAATGGTTCATCCGAAAGTGAACCTTGAGGTTGGTGGGCGGTACGGTCAATTTTCGCACTGACTGAAAAGTGAGCGGTCGATCGAAACTGAAAAATACTATATAATATATATATATATAAGTTTAAAGGTTTAGTTTATAAGTTTATATAACAATATAAAAGGGAGCTTTAAATCTTGTTAATAGACGATTTGAAGTTGGCCAATGTTGACATTGTCAAATTAATTGAATGTTTTTTATAAGCCTCGTTAAAATTACGGCACATTCTTGATAAAGCTGAGTCATACCCCAGCTTTGTTCGATATTTTTTAATATTTAACGGAACATAATTTACAAGTCGTGAACCAATTCTAGGAACATTGAACCTGATTTGATGAAGTAGAAAAGGGCAGTTTATTAAACCATTAACAATTTTGAAAAGAAAATTTAAATCTGTATTTAGTCTTCTCTGTTCAAGGGTGCGTACATTGTAGAATTTTAGTCTATCGGTGTAGTGAGGAAGTGATCGAGCCCGCTTATCGGTTGTTATACTTCCTGGGACCAGGGTTATACTAAAGACCACGTTGGGCCCAGTGTTATACTACTGGTCTCCTCCGCCCAGCGCCAGGGTCATACTTTAAGGTCTCCAGGTATATAAGTCCCTCCCGGGGGGGAAACAAGTGTTAAGCAGACCCCCCGGGGGCCATATGCCTCGGCTTGGAAGGCTCAGCTCAGGGTAGTAGGGCTCCTCCGTGCTTGTAGATGGTTGACTCCAATGAAACAAGGTTTGGTCACAATTCAAATGTATTCAATAATGCAAGGGTGAAACAGTACAGGCAACCAGGTAAGCAGTTTAAGGCCTAGCATTTGAGAGAGAGAGAGGCACTAGTAATGCTACTGAATTTAGGCTCGGGAAGACTATAAGAAGGTTTAGAATCTCACGTGGCGTCGGACGGATGCAGGCAGCTTCCCTACGAAGTGGAGAGGTCTGGAGCATAGCTCACAGACCATGTTCAGGAGCTGGGCGGCTCGGCGGTGAGTGGGCGGCTTCTCGGCGTCATGGTGGGCGGATTCGGCCAGCTTACCGAACCGGTGGGCGATATCGGTGAATTACGCGGCTATCGGCAACGAAGGCGGATTAAAAGCCGGGCGCGTCCAGGGCGGCCATGGTATTATATAGGCGGCTGTTTAGAAATACTCGGCTCGTCGGCAACGTAGGCGGATTAAAAGCCGTGCGCGTCTAGGGCGGCCATGGTATTATATAGGCGGCAGTTATATTATAAAGGCGGCTGTGGTGATAACGCCATACTTGGATGGTAGGTGAAGACTTAATTAGTCGCGTCGAAGTGTGGCATACTGCCCTCGACAGTACGTAGTAGTACGTACGACCGCTCGCACCGCTGTCTAGAATATGTCTGTCCTTGCCGATCGGCGGCTGGAGCTGCTTGCCCCCGATGAGCGAGACGGAAGACTCGAACGTGTGCCCTTATAAGGTAATGTCTTCTCCCATTGGTTGAATTCCGCTCTGTGTGACCATATAAGGTGATGCTTCTCCTAGCCTGAGAGGGACAGCAATAAACATGCGAGACTGAACACGTCCTCCGCGCGTGAACACGGCTGCCCGCCGCTTGTAGAGTCTGTACGTACGCTATGGGCGACACATAACACTACCCTCCTTCCCCTGAAAAATGAAGGGAAAAGGCAGCGAGGCTGATGCAGGGGACCACGAACTTCCATACAGCACGTGATGCGTTGGTTGCCACAATGTGAGGTACAGAGCTACCTCTTCACCAGGATTTAAACACTCCCTACCTAAGAGCCAACAAAATTTTAACTACCTGTGAGCCAAGCTAAAAAAAACTAGCAAAAAACTGAACAAAGGTTGCCAACTCTCTCAAGGAATTATAAAAATATGACGTACCTAGTGCGATACAAGACACGCTAACGAAGGCGAATGAAGAAATAAAGAAAACATGACCCTTACGAGAAGGATTTCTAACATGTAAAAATCTTAAAATTAGACAAAAAATTTCCAACACTATTCCTGTTATGGAATATTGTACGCTGACCAATGTCATGAAATGATCGAAACCAACTCATATTCGCGTCTTACAACAGAATTCTTAAAATTATACAACTTTGTTTTTATACACTTTATTCCTGTTATGGAATATTGTACGCTGACCAATGTCATGAAATGATCGAAATCAATTCATATTCGCGTCTTACAATAGAATTCTTAAAATTATACAACTTTGTTTTTATACACTTTATTCCTGTTATGGAATATTGTACGCTGACCAATGTCATGAAATGATCGAAATCAATTCATATTCGCGTCTTACAATAGAATTCTTAAAATTATACAACTTTGTTTTTATACCTTTATGCTATTTTCACAATTCAATTCTAACCCAAATGTTAATTCCCGCACTCTCAGCTTGTCATGGTTTATCTGGTTTGCATTTAATTATCAGGCATAAACGACCATCCTCTCATGTTCGCATATAATTGTAAGGTAACGCTACAAAACCTATCATGAATATTAATTTTCAGGCTTAATATGAATCCTCTCATGTTTTCTCGACTCACCCTCGGTGACCCGTACAGCGCTGTACTTGATGTACTAGAAGTACACCCTTGCCGCAACGACACAGACAACCGGATAGATCCCGTGGAATCCTCACGGTGAACTTGCGTTCGACGAAACCACATAGGACACCCTCTAGGTGTTCCCACCAAAATAACCAGACGAACCGCAATGACCATAAGTGCAATTACATTATCCTCTAATAAGAAAAATAAGACCCAAATGACATAACTTTATGACATTACAGAGCTAATTTACTCAACCGGGTGCATACTCTTAAATCTTCTTACTACGAGAAGTACTACTCCTTATTTGAATACAGTGATATAGCAAGTTACAAAAAACACCGTTTAATTGCGTCCTGATATGGTAAGGACTTTACACGCTGGCTTACCATATTGATACCGAAGTAATCAATTACGTGTTTACAAAATATTTATATAATAATTTAATTAATTACATTTATCATAATTAAAACACTTCAATTTACATTTGTTTACCCACCAACAACTCTATGAGTGTGTGTACAATTTTGTTAAATAACTTTCCATTCGAGTCTGTGTCAACTCAACTTAAACTCTCAGGGTTTGACTACATAAAGAGAGAAGAAAATTTTTTTTAAAATAAATAACAACAACGCCACGTATTTTTACCAAAAAATACGAAAATTTAATACCACCGACAATGTTATTAGAAGAGGAAATTTTTTTCTTAATTGAGTAACGAATTTCTTCCTAACACCGGAATCATATATACTTTAATTGTTCGGAAATTCGCGTTACCAACAATCTTCTGCTCTAATTCTAAGGAGTTTAGCCATCCTATCACGCTTTGGATTATAGCTATCAGCCGAATGACACGTTAGGTTGATTCCCAAGTTCCCATACTATCGGAACTTGTAACAGCTCTATAATACCACACAACGAGTCACCGTTGTTATATGATCGCGGAAGAAGATTTAAATTCGATACTACTACAACCTATGTGAACCGAATAGTGTTGTCTATTGGGCCTATTCTGATAACAAAAATGTGGTAATATAATTATTACATTGCCTTTTCATCGTGAATTCACTCCAACATAAGCTAGAATTGAGACATACCCCGTTAAGGAGTGGGTAACTACCCGATTGTGAACGTTTTACTGCCCCAATTTCTCCTATATCGCAACGTGTGAGATGTCCAATACTATAACGATTTAACCTATATGTGAGAATAATTCGACAATGAAAGAGATTGAAAACCCGAAAAAAAAAGACAAAAAATAAAATTAAAATTAAAATGATATTTCCATTTATACATGACCTTAACTTTTATATACACAAGGTTATTTACAACCACCAGGTTCCTAAGTTTCTTACTACTCAATGACCTACCCCAGGATGATGATGGCTAGGTGCCTTCATACCTACCACTTGTACAAGAATTTTCTTATGCCGTCTCTTGTCAACGAAAAGAAAAGAATATGCTTGCATATTCTTTCATTGCATCTAAAATTAAGTAATTTTTAGAATGCAAGTTGTTCCACGAAAATAGAAATTAGGTCTCTACTTCCGGTCCCGGGCCAGGATACTGAATACCTAACGCAGTTTTTTCTAATGAAAAACCTAGCCTAATTTAGGGTTCCTTGAACTACGCCCTCAATCAGTGTATCGTGTCATGTTTCTTAGACGAATTTATATACTTATGTAACCATATTCATATATAAATCAATTTTTTTTTTTTTAAACCTAAGTGGCTACGCACTAGGATGGGGAAGTAATAAATTATTACTACCAATAATAGTCATTACAATAAATGAACTAAACATCGCCTCAGTAATTTCACTAGTGTAAGGTGAGTTACCTCTTTTTTTCCATAATGATAATAATAATAAGTCTTCACGTGGAGACATACCGGCGTCCCGGATTGTCAACACTTGTGATGACGATCCATTAAGAAGGGAATTGTATACTTCTCTAATAACAAAAGTTAAGTTATATGCGTTATAACCTCGTACTAACAACAAGGGTTCATGACGTCCTTGGGTTATATATAAAGGACAATACAATACATGTACCTCGTGTTTAAATTTACAATTTTTTATTAAGGTCATCCAATGATGGACAATAATGCTGACTAAGTCATGTAATCAAATGAAAATGATACATATTCGCATTTTACAACCTTATGTAGAGGACAATACAATACATGCACCTCGTGATTAAATTTACTGTGTTATTATAATTTGCAACCAATTTCTTATCCTACTGATGGACTAATTTCCATTCCCTGTTCTGTTTTCCTGTTTTCCTCTCCGTGTAATTCTCAGGATACGCCTCCTATAGCGTCTGTCATATTATAAGGATACCTCCTATAGCGTCTGGCATATTATAAGGATCTCTCCTATAGCGTCGTATAATTGTAAGGCTATACTATAATCCTCTCGTGTTTTCAAGAGATACGTTTGAAAACGTCTATCTCCGTGTGGCCACACCGTTACGTTCATAGAACCGTAACCTTGCCTTAGTCACCAACACAAATGAGAAAATAACACACAGTACCTTCCTCAAATGCCTGTGCTTTGGCAAAAAAAAACACATAAAAATAACACAATATCCAAAAAAACAGAACTTCATTAATTATTTTAATATTTATGTTACTACTGTTGGAAGTGTTTATCAGTTGATGTATGAGAGGATGAAGAGTGTTTGATGAGGAGATCCTCTCCACGTCAGGCAGGATTGCCTTCATACTTTACCGATATTGAGGTTAAAATGCTCCTTGAGATCACGGCACTTCCAAGCCGTGATCTTGTGTTCAGGCTTATAATAATGATGATGTTTAACCCTTCTAATCACAGGAGACCCAAGTTGTCCCAAAACATCATATGCCATAAAAAGATATCATATGTTATAAAAAGATGACTCTTCTCGCCCTATATTAATTGATTCAGAACAAGCTATACCGAAACTATGACTATCTGCTCTTTATTCTAATTATCGTGATAAAACAACTCTCTACCGCTTTATATCGCCATTTCCTTCTCTATTACATAACATCACTATTTTATATAAACACCTAGGTTTTTGCATAACTCTTATTTGCACTGGAATAATTTTAATTCTAATTTTAACATTAACTTTAATTGCAATCTTTATTCTCTCTAGAATGGTAACTACACTTATTATAAGATTATCAATTGATTTATTAGTAATATTACTAATAATTCTGCAAAAAAGAACTCTAATCAACATACTTTATATAACCCAGATACTACTTATTTTTCATACTTATACTAATTTTTACTGTTTTTTGAAAGAACAAATGCCACACACTAACTACATACGTTATTTATTTCCTGGATTTTATTTCAGATGTTATTTCTTACTCAGATATATTTTATTTTTCCTAATTACATCATTTTGTTTACAGTTTTGTCGCTACATATTTCGTACTACAAGTATTTATATGATAATTAAATACTGTTTTAAAACTTTACCCAGAAAACAACAATTAATTTTTGAATTCTAATGGTAATAAACGATCTTCAACATGAAATCGACAGTATCATAGTGCCAAATACTGAAATAATTTTTGAAAACACTAACAAATTTATGCAATTTAATTGGGAATCAAATAGGATTAATATTGTACATCAAAATATTAGAACGATGGGAAACTTGGATGATTTTCTTATATTTTTAGAAGAAATAAAATCTGTGGTAAAGTTCCATGTACTAATTCTCACTGAATGCAGGTTAAATGATTCATACATAGCCAAACAAATTTCAGGCTATAACGAATACCATACAACATCGCATATTAACCAAAATAGCGGAATAGTAGTATATATCGACATCACATTAAATTCCTTAGTACAAGAAATTAACATAAATCAGTGTAATTGTTTAAAAATCAACATTAATGAGAATTTAGGTATCCTAGCTATCTACCGATCACCATCGTTCAATGACATCCAAGATTTCCTGGATAATCTTATTGGTGAGTTAAAAAAAACTAAGAATTATGCACAATATATACTGATCGGGGACATGAATATAAATACTATAGGAGAAGTATTGCATAGGCAGTCCGACGACTACTTTTGTGCTATGGCTGAAAGTAACTTTATTTCCAATATTAATTCTCCAACTAGGGTACAAGATAGCTCTAGCACATGTTTGGATCATATATATACCAGAAATATAACAAATTCAAATGCATTTGTAATGCATAATACTATCACTGATCATTACACCACTGCAATCAGTATCCCAAACTCAACACCCAAAAAACATAAAATTAATCACAAACAGATTATCGATTATGAGGGTTTATTAAATGATCTTAATAATAAAAATTGGGAATATGTTTACAAAGAGACTGAAGTTAACAATGCTCTAAACTATTTTATTAATGAAATCAATATAATCATAACAAAACACACAATAACTAAACGCATTCCATATAGTAAAATACATCTCACACCATGGATTACAAACGGCATTGTTAAATCTATACACAAAAGAAATCACCTTCATAAAATAGCTAAACGAGACCCATTGAACGCCACTAAACAGCAAAACTATTACCGATACCGTAATATCTGCAAAACCGTTATTCGCAAATGTAAAGAGCGTTATTATAAATTCTTACTTGATAAGGATAATTCCAGCAAAAACATGTGGAATGTTGTCAGAGAAATAACTAAAAGTAAAAGAAATACTAGTGCATCTGTAACAGAATTAAATACCGGAAATTTCATTATAACTGACAATCAATCAATTGCATGTCACACTAATCAATATTTTGCATCTGTTGGGTCAAATCTAGCAAATAAAATCTTATTAGAAACCCAGAAAACGGAAGACTCTTTAGCATCGACAATTGAAACTAAGGAACAATCTTTTTCATTTAATATTAAACCAACTACTGTAGAAGAGGTCTTAAAAATTATCAACAGCCTCAATACTACACATGCAAAGGGTCCAGATAGTCTAAATACACAAATACTAAAAAAAATTAAAAATCAGATTTCTGCTCCGCTATCATATATTTACAACTTAAGTTTTACAGCAGGAATATTTCCTGATCACTTTAAAAAATCAATAATTGTCCCAATTCACAAAAGTGGACCTAAATCTCTTGTAGAAAACTATAGGCCAATATCACTTTTAAGCGCGATATCCAAAGTCATTGAAAAGCTTTTCAAAACTAGGTTAAACGAATATGTGGAGGAACATAACATTCTAAGTCCAAACCAATACGGCTTTCGGTCGGGTAAGGGAACGGATGATGCCATCGCATGTCTCACTGAAACTATTGCAGGGAATATGAACCGTGGCAAGAAAACTATTGCCCTTTTCCTGGACCTGGCCAAGGCATTTGACACAATATCTCACAAAATTCTTTTACAGAGACTTAGAAATATAGGAATAAAAGGAAAAGCTTTTCAATGGATAGAAAGTTACATATCTAATAGATTTCAACAAACCAGAATTAACGAGGCTATTAGCACTTCACTAAAATACACTTTTGGGGTACCACAAGGAAGTACACTTGGGCCCCTTCTCTTTATTATATACATAAACGAACTTTGTAACCAACACATTGGTGGCAAAATTATCACGTTCGCTGACGATACAGTTATTTTGTTTGAAGGAGATGATTGGAAAGAAACACACCACCTTGCGAACACGGGTATAAACAGAGTAAAACAGTGGCTGGACACTAATTTGCTTACACTAAACATACAAAAAACAAAATATCTCACATTTAGCGCTACCCTTGCAGGTCAACCCAAAACACCTCATCACCTCACAATACATAATATTAAGTGTAGCCTTGGAAATAATAACCATACTTGTAAATGCGAAACCCTTGAATGTGTTAAATCTATTAAATATTTAGGTATAATAGTGGATAACCACCTTAAATGGAAACAACAAATTGAAAACACAGCTAATAAAGTGCGCAAGCTTATTTATATATTTATAGGATTGCGGGAAATTATAAAAACTCAAGACATTAAAAAATTATACTACGGGCTCTGTAACTCCGTCATAACCTACGGTTGCATTGGATGGGGTGGAACAGGTATAACAACATTATACCCGCTACTGAAGGCACAGAAATCCATTCTACGCGTCATTATGAAGAAACCCTTCAGATACTCGAGCGACGCTCTCTTCAAGGAGTTTAAGGTGCTTGATGTTCGACAATATTACATAAAAAAAATAACAATCTGCGTCCATAAAAATAAAAACAAAACGATAACAATCGATCATAATCATCAAACCAGAAGTAAAAGCAGAAACGACCTTTCTATTCCAACAAGCAATACTGCGGCTTATCAAAAAGTTTTCTCATACCTGGGACCAAAAATATACAACAAAATCCCCTCTCAATTGAAACTGTGTGAATTATCATCCTTCGGTACTAAAATTACAAAATGGTTATTAGACTTAGGTAGGACAGATTCCGAAAAATTATTAAAAAACGTAGTCTGAGTTGATTTCTTCGATTTTGTATTTGTATTTTCCTATAAATTATTTTCTTCTTTGTTTTTCTTTTTTATTTTTCTTTCTTATATTTATATATTATATTTTTATTCTATATTTTACATATACCTACCTGGATTTTATTGCTTATTACTGCTAAACTGTATTTTCATAAAAAAAAAAAAAATCATTTTTTTATTATTTTTCTTTCTTACATTTGTTATATTTTAGTTCCACTTTATATTTTACAAGTACCTATCTGGATTTTACTTTATATTTTACATGTACCTATCTGGATTTTATTGTTTATTACTGCTGTATACCTAGAATAACACAACTTATATCCGATATTGTACCTAATATCTAAGTAACTCCCCCAATATGTACCATTATTGTTATTTATTATTGAATCCACTAATGTGAAATTATGTACACGCAACCTGCCAAGTTGACTGTCCTAAAACGGGAAACCTTCCTAGTTGGGCAGTCAAAGCTTCCTTTTATATTGTTATTTCTTGTATGTAATAAATGTAATAATAAATAAATAAATAAATAAAAATAACAAGAGACCCAGATTGTCCCAGAGCGACCGTGCATTATTAAAAGTTATATTGCTCTCTTCCTGTCATGCGAATATTTGTGATTTCTTTTATGTTAGAGAGCCAAAAAAATAATGCTTCTAATTGTACTAGGATTATATGAGCTATGTTGTTGAGATATTTTACAAACCCGATCATAAGTGACGGTTTTATTTCGAGCCAATTTTTGACGTAACAAACATTTAATTTTAAAATAAAATTGTATGAACGTGATAAAAAGTGAGGTGACAGTTTTATTACAAATTTTGGTAAAAAAGGGAATCTGTATTTAAAATTTTAAGTTTTTTCTATTTTAAGTACTTTAATTCCAATATTCGCAGGTATGCATTTTTTAGCTAATTTACATTTCCAATACCAAAATTTAAATATTTAGAAAAAAAAAAGTTGATTTCTAATAAACACATCGGAAAGATTATTTTATCTAGATTTTAGAACAATTTTTGTTTTTGCAAAAGGGTTAAAAAATAACCCATAAATAGGAAAATTTAAGATGCATGGCAAGAACCAGGAATTTTGCGCGCGAACCTTGACAGGCAAAAGGTTACAGATATTATTTTCTTATTATTCGAAGGGTTAATTGAAAAACAATTAATTATCCACGATATTAAGTTTTATTTAAAATATTATTTACAACGAATATACATTCACGCACGAACGGGCAGAGAGGTAAAATTGCCGTGCAACCGGATGGATCGAGTACTAGAATCGGAATAATAATATGATCCTATCTCGGGGCAATCGGTGACATTTAGTGTCGGTCATCTGGGATACCATACGCGTGAAAATAAGTAATGTGAATAAGTACTGCCATATACCTCCCCACCAGCGTTGCACGCGAATTACAAAATATGGCATACGAAAAGAAAATAATTATATACACCTAAATAGGGTTTAGTATGTGTCTGAGATATAAATATATACAAAATATGAACAATGTTTTACATACTTGAAAATATAATTTTTACATAAGTAGTTTTATGAACAATTCTAAATTTACATCATTAACTTAGGACATAACATGCCTATAAAAAGAAAAAATAACAAAAGTTACAAAATGTTTTAAAATTATAATGTTATTTATTTACAAGTCCTAATTATCATTAGTAATAGGAGTAAGTACCTATTTCTCAGTCGGTATTGACCGATTAAAATTATTATTACTTGTTCCTTCTTACGGCTAGACATATAGTGTTGAGGTAGGTAGGTACTGCTAGAATGCGTAACGGTGATTATTTACAAAGACGAGTAGCTGCTGGCTGACTCGGTACATACTTATTATGCGTTTATACAATTTCAACGAAAGTAAACATAACTAACTATGCGTAATATTAAAATATAAATAAAATACATGAACCTTATTATTCGAAATTAACTTTATAAATCTTAGACTAAGAAGTGAATTCATTTTTAATCGAGGGAAAATAATAATTCGAATTCCAAGTGCTGTCTTTGTTTATTACCTGACTTTAGGTACGTACTACCGCAGTGGTATTGGAATGTCTAATTATTATTTATTATATTGTTATTGTTAAACAAATACAGTTTGGTTAGCATTTATGACGGTCCGATCTAATATGTGGCTTCTTTTTAATAAGATAACACTACGTAAAATTAATAGATATCGGAAATTAACAGAAATTATTTACAGGTTGGATAACTTATTTGCTAAATTTGATATACCTTACTAATATTATTAATTAGTTATTTACAAATAAAATGTAGTCTGTATACTGTTCAGAATTCGGGATACGAAAATGAATTGATATAATATTATTATTTGTTAGAAATACTGACTACGTAATAATACAATAATTTATATGGCGGTGTTTCGCTAGCTAAATACCTAAATAAACTTAGTTTTATTTCACAGTAGTTATTTAGAATTTTAATTAATTATGAGGTACCGTGATACAAATCGTATAATAAATTTTGGATACATAAATATAAGTTTTCTAATTAATTTGTTTAAACGATAGCTTTTTTAATTGAAGTATTGCAAAGTATTACTTTTACGACTAGTACCTTTCAGGAAAATGTACGTGTCTTCCACAGCGTGTTTTTCTTGTTGTTATTGTGGGCAGTGTGCTTGCCGTTTTTTGCGGTATTTCCTCCGAATTTTGGAAAAATGCAGGTTTGAGTCGGTCACAGTTGGAAACATTAATTTAACATAGGACGAGGGCGGAGTCATCTTTTGCCTTAATATAATCGTCAGGTTGACTCTGCGCTTTCCCTTCAATCCTTGGTTGCTTGTAGTAGGACAGTTAGTCTCTTCAGATTGAGATATTGTGTCAGCTACTGTATATATACATTATTGGAGATGTTGAAGTTGAGAAGATGGTGAAAAAACGATTTGTTTCTTTAAAAAAAATTCGAGATCGTAGCTATTCAGTAGATATTCATGAGTCCTTTAGTATTCCTGTTGTTCCCAGTTGCTCGTTGCCCGTTTACTGGATCTCGTCCAGTCGCATGTTTCTTGTTATCTGGTGATTTGTTGTTCCCAGTTGCTCGTTGCCCGTTTACTGGATCTCGTCCAGTCGCATGTTTCTTGTTATCTGGTGATATATGTTGACAGTTCCCAGTTGCTCGTTGCCCGTTTACTGGATCTCGTCCAGTCGCATGTTTCTTGTTATCTGGTGATATCTGTTGTCTGTGCTTGTTAAATAGCTACAAGTGTTTATGTTACTTGTGCGTAAGTAAGGAAAGTTACGATGGACTGCTATTATTAGCAAAATCACACTTATTGTGTGGCGTTGCCATTGTTTTTTGAATTATCTCTGTGAAATGTGCATGGTGGAATGCAGTTGAATGATCTCTGCCCGAATTTTTTATGGTATCTGCAGTAGTCGTTTGTTTTGTGAAGTTCATTGTTATTGTCCGTTCGATCGTTCGACCGGGATCGATGTTAGCGGTCGGTATTGGCGTACGATGTCGGTGGATGACGCCATTCTCGGCGGGGGCTAGGATTACGCCGATTATAAAAATGATGTACGGGGCTATGACTGTCTCTGCGACTTGACTTTAGTTGATTGACTTCTAGAGATAGTGCAGAAATTTGTTCACGTAGGCTCTGAAGAACGGAAGTGATGTCGGGATCTTCTCTGTAATTGTTATCTCTACGTTGATTTTTGTTTATCGCTCCGCACTCGGTCGTCTGGTAGATTTCCAGGATTTTATCGGCTGCTGACGCAAGTTGTAGTAGATTGTCGTCTGGCCGTGCGGTCAATATAGCTTGTACATGTTGGGGAAGTCTTTGTAGCCATAACGTGCGTATGATTGCGCTTTCAGCAAGCTCGGGGCCGGCGAGTTCGTGCATCAATCGAAGTAGTCCGGATGGTTTCCTGTCGTCCAACTGTAATCCGGTTAGTAGTCGGGTGAGACGTTTTCCTTTGGAATCTTGCAACCTCGTGATGAGTGCAGATTTTAGGGTAGAGTACTTGTCCGTTGCTGGTGGCTTGATGACGACATCGCTGACGGTCCTGAGGGTTTCGATGTCCAGGGAGGCGACAATAATGTTTTACTTCGTGGTGTCATCTTTGATTCTTGAGTTGGAGAACTGGCTTTCTGCCTGGGCAATCCAGAGCTGTATGTTGTCACACCAGACGGGGGGTAGCTTAACTGATACGGAGTTTATGACTGGATCCATTATTGTGTAATTGGCGCTGGTTCCTGATGTTGTTTCTTCTAGCGGCATATTGTCGTTGTAATATGGCAAGTGATAGGCAATGGCGAAAGCAGTAGTAGTACTGATAGACCGTGTAGGTATGCAGATTAAATTATCAAAAGTGTGCATAAAACAAAATAACAATAAATCTAATCCAGGTCTGAAAAGTTAAGTTGATGATATCCAAAATCTTTTACAAATCCCTTATCTTTGCGTTGAAATGTTAGTACAAATATATTGTAATTGTAATTGTATTAATGCTTTGATGAAGTGCAGTTTAAAAATTTATACCGTGTAACAATATTTGCATATTATCGCTGGGTTGATAAATTTCGTTGAAATGTTCGGATTATCAATTATTAACAAAGATCACTGTGAGAAGTTGAATTTGCGTTACTTGCTTTACTCCGATCTGTGGTGGATGCTGTGGGGTTGGGTTTAGTTTCTCCAGGTATATGACATCCGGGTATATGGCATCCGGGTACCTGGGTCTGTCTGCAAAATCGCGTCTGTTGGTTAGGATACTCTGCCTTAGCTGCTGGGCTTCTTGTTTATCTGAAATTGATATTTACCGGCAATATACTATCCACATAAACAAGTAATGAGAAGCGGGGGAAGCATTATTAAAAAAGTAGTAGCGGGATGTAGGTATTTTCGTACGCTACTGAATTTGGTGGACAATAACCAATGAACTATGTTGGACAATAATGTTCTTTACTGATTTATCTTCATATGATTCTAATGTACATACTGGACCTACTGAATTTAAGTTAAAAAATTGAAATGTTACTCACAAGATTGGGGTGTCCAGGATTCCGCATTCCAGTACTCAATCCTCCGTATTGGCAGTGTTCATCATTATCATTAGAAATTCTCGGGGTCACCAATGTTGGAAGTGTTTATCAGTTGATGTATGAGAGGATGAAGAGTGTTTGATGAGGAGATCCTCTCCACGTCAGGCAGGATTGCCTTCATACTTTACCGATATTGAGGTTAAAATGCTCCTTGAGATCACGGCACTTCCAAGCCGTGATCTTGTGTTCAGGCTTATAATAATGATGATGTTTAATTGAAAAACACTTAATTATCCACGATATTAAGTTTTATTTAAAATATTATTTACAACGAATATACATTCGCGCACGAACGGGCAGAGAGGTAAAATTGCCGTGCAACCGGATGGATCGAGTACTAGAATCGGAATAATAATATGATCCTATCTCGGGGCAATCGGTGACATTTAGTGTCGGTCATCTGGGATACCATACGCGTGAAAATAAGTAATGTGAATAAGTACTGCCATACTACAATTTCTATAAAATCTTTCTTTAAAAGGTTACTCTATATTTAACAGGAATCGTTTCCAAATTCTAATAACACAGATTTTATAACACCGCTATACGATGCGTTATACACACTGACTAAGTCGCTCAAATACCTAAGTATTCAATTCGTGTGTTTACCTTTAACATTACATGTTATAAGCTAGCAATTTATATACATATTTAAAAAAAATAAAATAAATTCGAATCATAATTGAATTGCTAACGACGTTGCTTCTTACTACAACTTCAAAAATTTAAAACTTTTACTTGTTTGACTGATTATTTGAAAATTCCTTTTTTAAAAAATTCCATGTCTATTATTTATTTACTTCTTAATTTAACAATATTATCCGATGATAACTTTTTTTACTAATAACTTTTCACTATAAGTCTCAGTTTAATCTCAACTTTTCTGTTCATAACTTTTTTTTCTTTTGTTCACTTTACTATTATTTTGTTTAAAAAAAAAATTCCATTGTATTTAACTATATAAGGGCGCCATGACATTTTTCTAAAATAGCTATGTCAAAACTATACGAATTTACAATTACCTAAAGCTTACTTGAGGGGTTAATTCTCTATTTCCAATTCTTTCCTATATCACAAATTCCTTTTTTTTTTTGTTCAAGATTTCACATCTTAACAATCCCACTAGCCCTAATTCTGAGGAAGGCATTCCTATAACGGTTCGAAACCAGAATTGTATACGCGGGTACCTATGTATCCGTAGTACATTTCTTGAGTTTATTAACTCAATATCTAATATGATATAATTTCCTAACAACGATCACGTTGACATATTTATGAATACGAGAAAAAATGAAGAAGACAATTTCTTATAATTTTATAACCCTTTTCTTCATTACAAGTAAGACATTATCAATTGGATTCTATTCACTATTTGTTTTTGTTACTAAATGACAATATCGATTTAACTGTCGTAGTTTATTTTTTAATTCTATGTTTTAATAATTTTCCACAGATGTTTCCAAAAAAAACTTATTTTATCTTTTCTATCCTGAATTCTATTATACTGTTATTCATTCATGTAAATTTGTTGCCGAAATCATTCCTAAATTCTTATAAAAAAAACTTAATTGAAGCTAAACATTTAAATGTTCTTTGTTCGAGAGATTATTCTGTTAAATTTGACAAGGATTTTCCTTTAAAAATTCTTCGTTATTATTTTTTTTTTAATCGATAATTTGAACATTTGCTGCTATTCACTTGTTTTTACTGAAGTGTCTTTACCAACGATGGTCTATTTTATTTTCCGCATACTACTATTTAGAGTGGGATAGTCCCGATTAAAAAACAATGTATGTTCCAATACTGTCTCTATGGTAAGTACCTATAGCATATACAAAATTTTATTATTAAACCTTCCTTAGATAATCATTCGAAAAATCAAGTATTTAGTAACATATACCTTGTAGTTTGGAATTTATTCTTTTAATGATGTTCTACTGTTTTTCACTAATTTATTTAATTTTCTACCACTTTAGTACGAAAGCAATTCAGATAGATTTTAAGAAACTTAAACTAACAAAAAAAAACACTTAGTCAATTATATACATTGATATACACGTTGCCTTGTTATATACATTTTATATACAAGTTTGTTCCTTTTCCGAACGTTTATTACTTTAACAACATTGTGTTTTCTAATTTGTGTATTATGACGTATTAATTCAATGATGTACGATCTCTAATCGTGGGTTCATGACACCCATGATTTTCAAACGAAACATCATTAAACTTCTAAGAACTTTACTATTTTTAACCGATCTATTATTAACTTTAATAAACGTCTATAAATTTCAACCGATCTGTACCTAAACTTTTGTTTCTTAAAAAAAACTTTAGACTGAATTTGTTTATTCCTTTTTTTTTCTAAAATTTATGTTATTAATCTACATTTGTCCTGAACTGTTCATTAATCCAATACGCAGTTAATTACTCTGCCTTAGAACAATCAACAATCAAAATTACAATTCTAATTCATTATGATGCATCAACAATAAATCAAAACTTCTATGAAGAAAAATAACAATTGTGGCTTTATCTATTATTACAAGGGAAGCTCTCCATATTAACTTAATCTGTTTTGAAAATTTATAATTCGTTGCTTTAAAATTTCTCTTTTACAGCATTATGTAACGTCGTTTTCCATTTTGTGTTTTAAAACTTCCTATTGAGAGAAAAGAAAATTAACTTTATAACTTGTACTCATTATTTATTGAACTTTTCGTTTAACGTTTATTCTATAATTCAACTTCCAATTTAAATTTTCAACACATTGTTTCCGTAAAGTCAATAAAGCCCTTTTGGGAACTACGCCTCTATCTATCCACATTTTTTTTATTACCGACGCGTTTGCTTTCTCGAAATTAAATATATTCTATCCATTATTGGTATGGTGGCCTCCATGATTTTGCGTATATAATAACAAAGCCAAAAAAAGGGACGAGAGTAGTTGCCGGCAGTTGTTATTACTTCCTCCTATTACAGGGGGACGGGCGGATAAACCTACCCGACAGCAGAAATTTCTTTTTTATTGGAAACAACCGCTGCTCTTCAAGGAAGAAATAACACAACTTATACAGCACCAAGGTGGAGATTCAAATTAAACGAGATTCATTACTCAATTAAAAAAAAATCCGCGCGAATGACGAACGACTCTGACTGCCGCGATAGAAACGTAATTGCGTGAGAACGTTACGGTAATAAGCGATGTTTAAAATACCTAACACTTGAATAGCAGTAGCCGACGGACTCGCGACGTTTAGAATAATTCACACAGAACTACAGCTGTTGATGGGAGCACAAATATAAAATATTTATAGCCAAGATTACATAATAATGTTTCTAGGGAGAAAACAATCGACAAGACTTCGGGCTCCAGTTGGCGCGCCAGTGTTATACTTCCTGGGACCAGGGTTATACTAAAGACCACGTTGGGCCCAGTGTTATACTACTGGTCTCCTCCGCCCAGCGCCAGGGTCATACTTTAAGGTCTCCAGGAATATAAGTCCCTCCCGGGGGGGGGACAAGTGTTAAACAGATCCCCCGGGGGCCATATGCCTCGGCTTGGAAGGCTCAGCTCAGGGTAGTAGGGCTCCTCCGTGCTTGTCGATGGTTGACTCTAATGAAACAAGGTTTGGTCACAATTCAAATGTATTCAATAATGCAAGGGTGAAACAGTACAGGCAACCAGGTAAGCAGTTTAAGGCCTAGCATTTGAGAGAGAGAGAGGCACTAGTAATGCTACTGAATTTAGGCTCGGGAAGACTATAAGAAGGTTTAGAATCTCACGTGGCGTCGGACGGATGCAGGCAGCTTCCCTACGAAGTGGAGAGGTCTGGAGCATAGCTCACAGACCATGTTCAGGAGCTGGGCGGCTCGGCGGTGAGTGGGCGGCTTCTCGGCGTCATGGTGGGCGGATTCGGCCAGCTTACCGAACCGGTGGGCGATATCTGTGAATTACGCGGCTATCGGCAACGAAGGCGGATTAAAAGCCGGGCGCGTCCAGGGCGGCCATGGTATTATATAGGCGGCTGTTAAGAAATACTCGGCTCGTCGGCAACGTAGGCGGATTAAAAGCCGTGCACGTCCAGGGCGGCCATGGTATTATATAGGCGGCAGTTATATTATAAAGGCGGCTGTGGTGATAACGCCATACTTGGATGGTAGGTGAAGACTTAATTAGTCGCGTCGAAGTGTGGCATACTGCCCTCGACAGTACGTAGTAGTACGTACGACCGCTCGCGCCGCTGTCTAGAATATGTCTGTCCTTGCCGATCGGCGGCTGGAGCTGCTTGCCCCCGATGAGCGAGACGGAAGACTCGAACGTGTGCCCTTATAAGGTAATGTCTTCTCCCATTGGTTGAATTCCGCTCTGTGTGACCATATAAGGTGATGCTTCTCCTAGCCTGAGAGGGACAGCAATAAACATGCGAGACTGAACACGTCCTCCGCGCGTGAACACGGCTGCCCGCCGCTTGTAGAGTCTGTACGTACGCTATGGGCGACACATAACACGGTATACGCTAGGTGGTACATGAAATGTTTTTGAACTCGCTCTATTCGCTGAATATGAACTTTGTAGGTTGGACTCCATACAGCACTTGCGTACTCCAACACGTTGCGGGTGAAGGAATTGTACAGCGTTATTTTTGATATAGGATTTTGAAAATGTTTACTATTTCGTTTGATAAATCCTAGCATTTTCAAGGATCTAGAAATGATGTTGTCGATATGAGGTGTGAAAGTAAGTTTTTTATCAAATAATACGCCTAGGTCCCGAATGGTTGCGACTTCCTGGAGTTTAGTAGCGTCGATAAAATATTGAGTTGGAATAGGATTGTGTTTACGTGTAAAAGTTATGTGAACACATTTTAAAGAATTTAGAAACATTCTATTGTTGTTGCACCACTTTGAAACTCTGTTAATATCATTTTGGAGAAGTATTGAGTCTAGTGATGTATGAATAATTTTGAATATCTTACAATCATCAGCAAACAACAAAATTTCAGAATCCAAAATAACATTGCACAAGTCATTTATAAAAACAAGAAATAAGATTGGGCCCAAATGGGACCCTTGCGGCACTCCAGATGGCACTTCTAATCCTCTTGACTCATAGCCATCAAATACTACTCTTTGTATGCGGTCAGTTAGATAGGAATAAAACCATTTTAGCAAGGTACCATGAACACCCATTTGTTTGAGTTTACGAATTAATAATCTGTGATTTACTTTATCGAAGGCCTTACTAAAATCTCTGTAGATTGTGTCTATCTGTTGACCTCTATCGACAGCTTCGGTTGAGGTTTTGACATAGCAAAGTAAATTAGAGGATGTGGATTTCTGGGAGAGAAAACCATGCTGTTTTGGAGTTATAAGATTTTTGAGATGATAATTTAGATATGGACAAATTAATTTTTCGAAAATTTTTGCAAACGAACAGAGAATAGAGATGGGTCTATAGTTTGTGATTTCGTGAAGGTCTCCGCTTTTAGGTAAGAGTTGGAATAAAAGTAGAATAAGTATGAAACCATAGATGAATGCAAATAAGCAAGGAGTGACAAATATGTAGATGGACGGAATGACAAATTAGTTAAAGTTAGAAAATTATTTAAATGTTATTTTTATTTTTTTCATTTTCGCTATCAATGTGTTGTTTTTTCCATTTCGTCATTTACATTTATATATATGTGTAAAAAAAAATATTAACGGAAACTTCACTGGTTGATGCAACCAAGTTGATGCATCAATACGTAAAAATGCGAGTGCAAATGTAGGTAAGTTTTCCCAAAAAAAGAGGCCCTTAGAACATACGTTACTACATTACTCGTGTTAGGTCATGCTCAAACGATGTATGAATATGAATTAGACAAAGTGTAAGTGGCAACGTTATGTAACCTTTCATCCCCTGAAATGGCTGGTTCGTTAGTTTTACTTATGTAGAACACGAAAAATCTCTGCTGTCGTGTATAAAATCAAAATATATGCCCCTACTTATTGCGTAAAAGCATGGTAGTGTTATGGTAGGCAAAGTTAACGCTAAGTCCTCTCGGAACCCCAAAATGCGAAATCTTTGTGTGTTTGCAGGGGATTTGGGCAGCGGCCAGTGGAACTAGCCAGCGATGTACTATAATATAGTCCACATACTCTACAGTTCTACACAGTGGTGGTTAGCGACCAGATCAACTAACCCTGAAGTGGTCCACTGGGGTTAAATTAACATAGGCCGATGAAAGTCTTGCGGGATGGGGTGTGAATGCAATTATGTTCTCAGGTTACGTCGACACTTATTAATAGCTTTTTCGTAAACATAAACTAAACTTTTTAATAATTAAAGACGACAATATATCAATGAAAATATGAAAAAGATACGAAAAGTATTAAATAGGTGACCTGGAGATCAAATTGATTACTTAACAATATAGAATCGAAAGGCTTAACTTTCGGATTTTATATCGATATCCCGACCATGGTTATGCATAGCTAAACCGATATTGACAGACAGAAATAATAAATATTTTTATGGCGACAACGTTGGCGGATTTTGTCTGTGGTTCAATATTGTTAAATGTCAAACGTCAAACTCCTGCACAAATATATATGAATCAATTGACAACGTCGAATTGAAATTCTAATTTTACATACATTGGCAATTTTTTTTCACACTAAAATGTGATTTAATTAGATTGAAGACTTTAGTCATAACTTATTATATATTAACAACTTTCATTTCTCCAAGCTTGAACGAATTTAATTGATCGCATGTACGGAATATTTCAATTCTCAGAGCATTGTTAGTTTGCCTCCGTTCAAAAGGTTCTAATTTTGCACAACGAACTTTATTTAAATTTTTGTTTACGTTGACAACTAACCGAAGCTTATCCAACACCCTGGAAGAAACCCGCACTAAAATCAGATACCTTTTGTCTCTCGGCCGGACATTGCTCGCAAATATTGGCAACTGACCAAAGATGACGGATTTAGCCCAATACCGTATTGATAGAGGGTTATATCAATCGGTCAAACTAGATCCCTGGGAGTTCAACACAATTATTTTCAGGATACAATGTTGCTTCAATCATCCGATATTCGCTTCGAAAAATACAAGTTTATTATAGATATGATTTTAGATTTTCACGGCCAAAAGTATTTTCTTTGTCATTTATTTGTTTTTTTTTTGTGTTATGCCGTGTTGCGCTGCCTCCTTCTTTAGCTAAGGATTAGGACAGCGTTACAGTGTCCGAAACGTTGGCTAAATAAGGAGGTAGCGCAACACTTCATAACACCCCAAAAACAAATAACGTAAAAAAAAGAAAAGAGTATTGTGTTTTGTTTTGTTTTTTTTTTCAGGTAAGAATTTTTTTTATATATTTCCTGTAAAGTAATAGATTTTCAGATTAATTAGGTATAATAATATAGTAATAAGGCAATGCGACTCTTATTAACAAAATTGAATATATCCACTAAATCGGAGGTAGTTAGGAGCGGAATTGTTTACCATCCAAGCTGCCCATCCGTTTGATACTCCATTAATGACAATTAATAATACCTAATCTGTCCATATTTCTAATCTACTTACTGGTTATTTTTGGCTAGAAAAATACTTCTTCTTTACCATGCCATTGATTTGACACACCGAAGAAATGTTATCCGCAAAATTTCGTTTGCACCCCTCAGGGTTAGAACTAACGCTAAGTTGGTCGCATGATCACCGATTAGCAACTAATGGAGTACTAAAAGTGGACTCGCATTACGAGTGGACCAAAGTAGCCAGGCTTTGGATTAGCGACTTCCGCATCATTATGGTCGTCAACCAGAATCTGGAATCCGGAATAATACGTTATCTGAGTTACAGCATTGATGTTCGTAAGTGCAGCATGGTTGTTTAGATGTGATTAACGCAGAGTTTATGCAAGTTTGTAGTGAATTGTTTTCATCGTTATCACATTATTTACCTTTTCCTAGTCGGGTTGGAGACACATTTCGCGGAGTGTCCGGACTACATTTGTAGTTGCTTTCCACAGATCAGCAAAGGCGGCAAACTAGAAGTCTTATCTCTGGACTTTTTTTCGGAAATATAACGAGGAAGATACATTATAATAGGAAAGTAATTTTTTTTTTCTTATATTGTTTACGATTGCCTCCATGAATTAATTATGTGCCCTGGATTTCTGGGAATAACTTTTGTTTATTTTGGGTGGGTGAGAAAAGGTTGTAGAAGACTGATTTATAGGGTGTAAACGGGATGTCTTAAGGCGATCTTTTTAAAATAATATTATCGCTGCGACTTAATAAATTATATTTTTTACAAAGATATTTTCCGCATCACAAACTTAGATCATGTTTAGAATGCAATCCGTAATCAATAAAATTGATAAAAATAACTTCAGTATTTCTTTTTTGGTATTTATATTCAGTATTTCTTTTTGAATTTGACTATTTGAAATAGAATGTCAAGCGGGAATATTAGATGATATAACACAGTCATATCATTTGATACGTACACATGATATGCCATAACACAGGGACATCCCTTGCATAGCGGGTGAAATAATACACAAAAATATACATTTTTTTCGTGAAATAAACAAATAAAAAATAAAAAAAAATTAAATAATAAAATATTTTTTAGATCCGAGGGTTCAAAATATATTTTACTTGCAGGAAGTATTTTATAATTGGTTTAATTTAATTGATTTCATCTGATTGTATTAAGGAGGAAATGTCAAAAATAATCATCTCTCTGCACATATCGTATATTTAATTTCCTTTCATTCAGCACAAGCGCACACATTAGAAGAGGAAAAAATATCTAATAACATTCCCCTTAAAAAACAAAAGGTCGTGAGAGAATTAACAGAGGAAATTAAATGCAAACAAATTTAAATGTTTTAAAAGTTGTGATTTAAACAAAATAAAAAGCTTTATAAAAATAAAATACATATTTTACATAGGGACATAGGTAACTACGTACATATTCAAAACTGTAAATGGGCATTTTCGCCCAAGTCTGTATTTTTTGCTTTACACTCCGTTACTTTTACGTTTTATTTTAAAAAATTTACCAATATCAGTACTAAAAGTCGGAATTTTTATTTCAGTGCAGAAATTCCGGGACTAACTACCATAATATGTACCCTTCATCGCCTAGAATACCGAATGGATGGTAATAATGTTTCAGTGGACATCTTCATGTTATCACTTACACGCAATAGATTGTTGCTGGAGCAGTTCAGTTAGGTTAGTTAGTTTTATTAATTATTTTTTCCTATGCAAAAGAAAGAATTATTAAAATCTTGTTTTTATTTAGCATAATTGTTTACAATTTTATGTGAAATCTCTTAAAAACCTCATTAAAAATACGGAATGGAACTCACGGATTCTTCACCAGAAATTTTAAAAGTTATTTTTTTAAATGTTGGTTTAAATTTATGTAAAAACTGTAAAGTTTACAAAATGTACGTGTTTAAGTATTTAACCAACGTGAAGCAGATATACACGTTAATATGACAATAGCAGTCAAGTACATCAGGTCAACGCGTATGTTTCCACAGAAATCGTTATAACTCCGTTATTGTTCTAGTGACACCCCTGAAACAAAAAGCAGAAACTCCATAATAATTCAAGCTACCCATCACTATTCAAGTTGTCCATAGAAATACAAAAAAATACCTCTTCTGTCAGATACACGGTAGACCGACAAATCGCCTCCCACCGTTAGACATTGTTATATTTTTAATAAAATATTCTTGTACGAATTGATAAAAAAGTGAGGTGGCTAAATTGTTTATTATACATTACAAACAATAGGTATTCTTTTATATAATCCGTGAATTTAATACCGTTTTCACATAAAAACATCATGTGATAATTTATAAGCTTATTCTGTAACTTCTCAAAAACAGTTTTTAGTATTCGGCTACGTTCAGAAATGTTTCATTTATAGAGCTTTAACTGTGAAGCGGAAACAACAAAAAGTTTTCGTAAATCTGTCATTTCGTTTAAGATATAAAAAGTGCATATTCGCAATAGATCGGAGTGGTTAAGACACCATAAACTTAATCATATACATCTCAAATTTATTACGAATTCAGACTTTTTTCATTGAATGTAGAAAGGGACATGGTAAAAATGCACCACCTTTTGATATAAATAATTAATTCAAAATATATACGGTTTCGTCAGTTGAATTTAGTTGACTAAATAAAGAAAATCGAGAATTTGAATATTAAAAATATACAAAATTCCAATATTCTGTTATACATAACCTCGAAAAATCCAATCAAATTCATTGTAGGTACACGTAAAAAAGGCATCGTACTAATTTTGGCAAATGTGAACAAATAAATAAATACATCACAAAAATAGAGTTACTCTTTCGTTTTTAACCAATTTTACAAATTTGTTCTTTGTTATGTGTTCTTGGGGTGACCCTGTATTCTTCTTTCACCCACTTGCGGGTGATCGTTCTCCTGACATAAAAATCCAAATGTCCGCATCGGTTTTTTTTAATCTTTAATCATTAGACTCAAATCGGCGTGTATTAATTTCAACCCAAACAGAACCGTCTTACATCCATTTTACAAATAAATTAATACTTAATATAAATCACCATGATTCGCATATTTTAAAACCTTTGCTTATGACGACAGATAATAAGATGTTATATACAATACAAATATATAATATTATTATACGATAATCTTATCTTAAAACAAAGTCGGGTTAGTTAATACCATTTATAACTCAAGAAAGGCTGGACCGATTTTTATGATCTTTGATTTGGTGCATTTGTCTTCGCACCGAATAGCAGAATAGCTATTAAACCATCGGAAAATTCACGAAAAAAAAAATTTAAGAAAGTTCTTTTTCTCACACATTTTGAATGGAACGAATTCACATCTTTTGAAAGAGCTGCAGCAATATTGTGAGAAATATAATATTGAATAGTGAGTGAATTTCAAAAATTCAAAAACGTCAAATGTCAATGCGCTGATTGTTTTGCTTTTGTTCTTAAACATATAATTCTGCCCCTCTTTCTTACACACTAAATGTCAATTGTCCAAAATGAGACAAACGGTGAACGTATGTCTGCACCCCTCCAAAGAAAAAATACAATAATTATAATAAAAATCCCTCACACGTATAAAGAAAATGAAACCCAATTCCCGTAAGTAAGTGGAAAAATAAAAAAATCACAAAAAATATAAATCCGCTCACAACGCCATCTCCGATACTGACAAAAACAAAACATGGACAGTTGCGCATCGAAAATTGTTTTATTTAATAAAAAAACTGAAATTCATTCAGCTAATAAGTTAACACAACAGTTATTGATTCGGAGGCTTTACGAAGTTTCCGGGTCAGCTAGTAATATGAAATAATTCTGTCTGGATTAAATAACAAAAAAGGAAATACTACAAAAAAAATTAAAACGTAAAATAATAAAACATATAATATACATAATACACAATACCATTATACATAACACACAATCAATCATATACATATACAACCATACCTCAAACTAAATAATTTTTGCTGATTTTTCAAAATTATTTTTCATCACCGCCTTTATAATTTTATTTTTAGTTTACTATGTTTTGATTTATTATTTCATAATTCTATATTTTTATCGAATTTCATGAAATTGTAAAATGGGACCCGAACATCATAGGACCTGAAAAGTACCTAGTGGCCTAAATAGTCGAAAGGCAGGGCTTTAAAGTAGCAATCCGGAGGACTCGGGTTCAAATCTTGGAGTGCGCAAATAATTTTTATTTGATTAATTTGTGTTACATTGTGCGCTCCAGAGTGAAAGATACTATAAGAATCGCCCTGGTGTAAGACCACCATTCAGAAATGAATCGTTTAGAAAGCTCCAAAATGAACCGTTTAAAAGACCATGGTTCACTGAGGTTAATCTGAAAAGATCGGAAATGAGAATCATTTTTAAATTGAGATTCGGATGAGCACTAATGGGAAGAATATTGTGTATAATAGGCCTCTCTGATTCTCCAATGTGCTCGAAATGTGAACAAATTGAAGATGTCGAGCACACATAATCAAAGTGCATTAAATATGAACGACAGAGAGTGACAATACTAAGGACCTCGAACTCATTGGAAGTTCAGAATTTAATAGCCTCAACCGAGTTTCATGCCATATAGAGAATAATGAAATTTATTAGATCATGTAAACTGGAAAATATTTGAAAGTGAATTTTTATACAAAATGAATATAAAAGGACTAAGTAGCTTTTAAAGATCATTAGAGATTATAATGATAATATTATAATTTAAAAACAGATGTGGCAAAAAATGACAACACTGTGCCTCGATAATATACAGGACATTAAAAAAAAAAAAAAAATGAAACCTTGCAGTCGTGTTTAGTGATCAGATCTATACAGTCAGGTACTTCTCTACCTTCCTCTTCCCTATCTTCCTTCCCACTACCTCCAGTCTCACAACATTAGGGATGTCGTAGTTTCACTGGCTCCAGAAGGAACCGGTTAAGACTTTTGTGAGATATTCACGTAAAAAAAGTGAGGCCTACATTATCACATAATATTTGAAAATATATAAGATTATTTTATCAAAAAAATGAAATAATAATCAGAATATGCAATTCACACACCGTAGAAGGGAAACCTTCAGAAAACTAGAGTAAACAAGAGTGGGGAGGCTACGAAGCGCCGCACAAAGAGGAGACCGATTATACTATCTCATTCTCACGCAGGCTAAATCCTATAGATGTATTGTTTGTCTATTTGTAGTATCGCTATTTTTCGTTTCATTGAGTTTCAAATCACAACGGTGCTAAAGAAGTATTCACTTCAATAACACTTTGGTCACCTGCTAAACATATTTTAACCATTTAAAAATGGATAAAAAATGAATGCCACGAAAGTAGGCAGGAACCATAAAACAAAACCTTATCTCAGATCTTGTTAATTGAGAATTTCATAAAACACGCAGCAATAATTTCGGTCGATAAACAGGGGATTGAGGGCCTTTTTCCATTTTGGTATTTCGACACCTTCGTCAGGGAACATCTATACAGGTAATCTCTAAGGACAAAAAAACTCTGGCGTTAAGAACATAATGCTGATTCACACGGCCCGATAGCCGATTATTTATTTACATGGGCGGCGAGTGGCGGTGCGCGAGCGGGCATTAAATCCTCGCTGGGTCGTAAATACTTAAAGACAGGGGTGCGAAACGCTGGAGTGCGATTTCAGGCTGTGCTTGTGATTAAAACGATGTGATTTTTAGTTTTTTTGGAGGAATTTTAACGCATGTGCCAAGAGCGAAACCTTACTTTTTAGTTGACAGCTAGATATATTAGGTCCTTACATATGAAATTGGCGTTTTGTATGGGAGGAACTTTGTATTGGAGCTTATGGGAGTTTTGTATGGGAGCTTTTTCACCTCCCCAATTTGCTTCAAGTGGATTAAAACAGTTTTATCACTAACACCGCAGCCTGCAGCTAACTCGGACGTGGTTTGCGATGGATCCGCTTCCACAATAACCTTCAATTTTTCATTATCAACTTTGGTCTCCGGCCGTCCACGGGGCTTGTTCTGCAGGTCGAAATTTCCAGAACGAAAACGTTGGAACCAAAAACACTCTGTGTTTTCTTTTGCGGCACCGTCGCCATACACATCATTAATCCTTCGAGCCGTTTCTGCAGCACTGGTGCCACGGTGGAACTCGTACTCGTAAATAACGCGATATTTCAAGTTTTCCGTTTTGTAAACTAAGTGACGCAAAGAAAAAAAAAATTAAGGAAAAAACAAATGAATTATAATTTTTGAAACACAAATACATGAGTAAATAGCTGTATAAATTTGAAATTGGAATTCCTAACCAAAGAGAAGATATTTGAGATCAAAGTTGCCAGTACGGCAAAATGCCAATTTCATATGTAAGGACCCAATATTTATCAGCATTCAAGACTTTAATATCATAGTCTTACAGTACGAGATTTCTCATTTTAATATTGTTAACATTTAAGAATATAGGTACTACATACACATAAAAATTTTAAGGTTGTTAAAGAATAGTTAAATATACCTATTGTTGTAGATATGTAAATCAATCGTATTTCTAGTGGCATGCAATTTATGTGCCAGAATATCCGTTCTGACGTGCGGCAAACCAAGATCAAGTTTTCAGGCGTATAAGACATAACACTCCAAGATTATCATGCTTATCGGTATATTTATAATGCATGCATTATAAATGTGAATTACTGTATATTGTGAATTTCTTCAGGGGAAGCACACGACTCGAATGTTTTAATTTCATACTAATACTCCAATTTCTGACGAAGAAACGAGACACTAGTTTGTTATTTCTACTTAAAATTAACATCGTTAAATTATTGACAGGTTGAGAGTTTTGTAAGCTTAACTTAGCTTAGAAAATTAATTAGCAAAACTTCAAAAGACGTATTATTTAATAACAATCTTGTCTGTACCGGCGATAAATCACTAGAAAACTTTTATTAGCTGAAGATCTCGAGCTAGTCGCTGTCTTCAAAAGTGTGAAATATTGATGGAAACCATTCGAGTCTCGAAGATGTACAACAGGCTTTGTAAAAAATAAAAAAAATAAAACATTTAAAAAATATTTCGATACCATCTATCGCCGTTCGTGCCTAAGACACGAACGGTTAGACGGGTGCCATAAACAGCTATAAAGGATGTGGCTTGAGAATGTACGGCAAGCGATATGCCGAAATAACAAGCCACATCTTTTATAGCTGCGTATGGCACAGGTTTTACAATGATGGCCGAAGTCTCCAGTAAGATAGGGTGGACTTCCGCCGTCGGAACTATTTAGGATCTAGCCTCTGTCCAGCATAATATGACATTTTAAATATTCATGATAACCAAAATAAACAACTAGTAACCAATCGAACCTAAAACTTATTGGAAGATACCCAGCACAATGTTGGAAGGAGACACAACAGATATCATAATGATAATTTAACTATTCAAAAATTTTGTGGAACCGCAGTCATACCAGTCGCTTCTATTTTGCTTGCTATTTAACAATTGTTTTCCTGTATTTTACTAATGCATGTTTTCAAATTTTTACGAAATTTTTAATTAATTGACCAACCCTGGCCTGTAACTGTGCGTCTGAGAAGATTTATTGTAATTTTGTTTTTGTTCTCTCATAAAATCCCGAATCGAAGCTCCGTACGTTCTGCATATCGGAAGATCACTTTTAATTTTATTACATTTCTTTAATGCTCATTTATTGGCTCTCAGCGAGTTAACATTCGTATGGAGTGGCATACACACACAGAGATAAAGTTCAGATGCAAAAATATTATATTAATAAACCTCTTTTGACGATTGAACTCTTTACAATTATCAAACGGAAATATCATTAAAAAAACGTCGTTATTATCAGACAGTTTTTTTTACGTTTTGTAGATTTAAACATACCTATTAATCGTTTTATAAAAGTTGAAATTAATTGCTTTCACGTAATATGTTTGGTTTTAAGGATGCACTACAGCACTACAAAGTAATGCAAAATCATGCTACTTTAGTTTGAAAATTTGATGGATTAGAAATATTTTCTCTCTCTTTCCGATGGCGCTACAGCCCATATCGATCCTTAGCATCCAGCAACATTCGCCTCCAACTCCTCCTGTCCTCAGCGGTTGACTTCCAGTTTGTTACCTGGAGAAGCTGTACTGCATCACCTCTTACCTCATCTTCCTAAATAAGAAATATTTCAGTTGCTGTAATAAGTGCGTAAAAATGATCCAGCATTTGTTGAGTTGTTTCATAAGCCCTGAAACAAATACACTATCGGGTCCATAACTACTGATGTAAATTTCAAATCTCCCACTTACTAACCTTTTTCGGTTATGGTTTTATTATTTGATGTGGCAAATTAAGTTCTTTAGAAAATGATTGTAAAATATTTAAATATTTGTGCCTGAACTTCGCAAAAAATTATAATATAAAACATTATTTTTCTGCGATATTTTTTCTTGCGTAAATCAAAACAGGAGGGTCGTTTTTAGCTTTAGTTTTGATGTTAGTGACCTGTTTCCGATTGTTACTTAACGTGGTGGATCGATTTAAGAATAAATTACAAAATATAATAAATTTGTCTTTTTACTGAGGGAATGTCAGAAGGCATGTAGAAGATGGCGGAACGATATGTTGGTACAGGAAGCAAGAAAGGATGCATCTAATTTTGGTTCCATGCCAACTCAGAATCAAGTCAACTCAATACCTCTTTAAAAGTCATTAAAAGCTATGAAAAAATCATTTAAAAATAGATCTAAACCCTAACCTAACGTAACCTATTTAACCACTTTTTTATCATCACTCTTAATGACTTTTCTGAGGTGGTTCTGAGTTTGTTTCATCGTTGACCGGTCACCCTAGTTTTGTCCTAAATTTGGCATTTCGGAGTGTACTGCGTATATTCCCAGAGCAATTCATACAGAGGACGGAATTTTTACCTATCTGAGGCGAGCAGGGATACCTCAATTGTTAGAACAGTCGTCCGGATAACATATGGCCTGAAGTTAAAATCTTGATGTTGTAATCTCGTCTTACACTGATTTTGGGGATTTGGGGCTTTATGGAATAATATTTTTGAATTGTATAAACACGACATAATATCTCGTGGAGTGATTTTTTCCACAAACATAATTCACCTCAAGTGGTTCGCTACGTTTAGTGATTTAGCAAGGCTGCCCAGGTTCATGGGGAGAGAATTGTCTGGGTCAACTGCGTGAAAGGTCGGATCGGGAGAGACTAATTTAGTGAGACCAGTGATGTCTCCAGCAGAACACTCTCGGAACATCGTCTTGCACCGCAGTGGAAGTGTTGGATTCATACGACCGTTGCTCCTGACGTGCTGTCATGCTGACCCCCAGATCCCTACCCAACACTTTTTTATTTATTTTATTTTTTTCATTTCTTTTATATATTCTTTTATTATATATTAAAGGTTATTATTATCCTTTAAAGTTTCCCTAATTACTGAGTTGATTGCATTTCTTGTTCGCACTGCGTGAAACAACTGTCACCCGGAATAACATTAACGTAGCAGTAGTGGTTTATAAATATTTTTTATAAATTAAATAATAATGCCTACTATTATTATTTAAATGAGATTAAAAGAATTTGGCATTCTCAGACTTATGAAAATATTACCATTTGTTATTTCGGCTACTGGCATTATACCTAGCTCTCTCATTCAAAATTTAGGCGTATTAGATTTGTCAAAGAATTTATATATAAAAATGCAAAAGGCAGTCATTTTAAATACATGTAGGATTACGAAAGATTTTTTAAATATTTATATTGAGGGATCAGTAGGATTTATCGGACCAGTAAGGATTTCATCAGAGCCGAACCCTCTGATATGAAAATATCTGGAGTCGGTGAAATATTTTCCCATTATGTTTCTGGTGGTTTGACGTATTGTTCTTGTATTGTTTTGTATTTATTATACTTATATAGTGCACTTACATTGCGTGAATTTACTAGATAATCATTTGTGGACAAGTGTGTGGAAGGGTTTAGTCTTTCATCTGGGAAAGATTTAACCCGGACATAAAATCTGGAGCACGTATAAAATAATATTATATATTATAAAATAAAAAAAATTAAATAGTGTTTTGCAAATTAAACTCGATAACAATAAATGATATTATCTTCTTCAAAAGGTTGTTAAAGCACTTATTAAAATTGAGACACGATTCGAACAGATGTGAAAAAAGAAAACAATTGAATTATAGAGTGAGAATAAGTGAAGTAACATTAAAACATGTTACAACAACCGGACGTAATAAAATGTTTATTATGCACGTATTATTTACCGGCAAAGTCATCATTAAAAGCTGCCCTTTTCATGTATTGGGAGTCATAAACGCAGTAATTTAAGGTATTTTAAAGTGGTCGTATACGGCATGAATCAGCGGCGTTCTTCCCTCGCTGTTGAGTGGAATGGTATTTTAGGTACCAAGAGAACAAGATATGTCAAGAGGTCAGTTCTCCGCGAACAAGCAAAGGTGGTAGCCGAATCCACCAACGGACATGTGTAGGTGGAGGAGGTCAACGAATGGGAGATGAGGAGTTAAAATTCAGGGAAGAGTTGTAATTTTTGGTAACGCTGAACGGGATGCAGTCGAATATTCAGTGTTTTATTTTATTTATTAATTTAAACGCCCTGATGGACTTTTACATGAATAATGTATAATACAGAGACACAGTTTTGAAATCCTCTTGTAATCCAATATAACTATGATGCCTTTTATAGAGAAAAGAAATCCGAATCAGAAATCAAAAATCAGAAAAGGCATCCGATATTACGTCATTTAACTTTACAAACAGTTGTCTATTTGTTAAATAACTCTCTACCCATTTAAGAAAGTTCCCGGTTATACCCATACTCCTTAATTTATTTATCAATATTTTAATGCAAACTTTATCGAATGCCTTGCTGAAATCAGTATATATCGAGTCTACTTGACATTTATCTGCAAAGGCATTCGCTATAAAGTTTTCATATATCAGTAGATTTGTCAGAGTTGATCTATTCTTCATGAAACCGTGTTGAAACCTTGTTATAATCCCATTATAATCGGATGCCTTTTCTGCCACTAGTGGTGTGCCACAGGGCTCCCATTTAGGACCAGTACTGTTTATTTTATTTATTAATGACATTGTAGACGTTTTTTCCGATGTTGATATCCTGTTATTTGCTGATGATTTAAAATTATATAAAAAAATTAAAAATACTTCTGATTGCATAATTTTACAAAAAAATTTAAACAACTTGTTTAATTGGTGTATAAGCAATAAACTGGCACTTAACATTAGTAAATGTCAAATAATGAGATTTTATAAAATAAAGAAACCGACCATTTATGAATATAATCTTGACAAAATTATATTAAACTCAGTAGAAACAATAAATGATCTAGGTATTATTTTTAACTCAAAACTTACATTTATTAGCCATATAACTAATATTATTAATAGAGCAATGAAGATTTTAGGATTTATTATTAGAATAACCAAACAATTTTGTAACATTGATACTATTCGCATTTTATACATAACGCTAGTGAGAAGCATTTTGGAATATAATTCTACGATTTGGGCTCCACATTACAATATGCATATTCAAGCGATTGAAAAAGTCCAGCATAGATTCCTTAGGTATATTAATTTTAAATTAGGTATTCCAAGAGAATCCGTGGACTATAATTTGTTATTAAACTGGACTAATCTCGTAAATTTATCAGATCGCAGAAAAATCTGCGATCTATTAATATTATATAAAATAATTCACTCGGTCCTGGATACCCCTGATTTAATAGAACTAATACGATTTCATTGCCCTGGTCGCGCTAACAATAGACTCACTCTACCGTTCTACTATAATAACACACATACATTATCACATTATTACTCACCAATCAGTCGATTACACATGTTGGGAAATGAACATGCTAACATCGGCGACATTTATTTCTTAAAATTAGCGCAATATAAACATGCACTCAAAAATTATTTTTCATTAAATGTTGAAATGAAATGATGATATTTCTCATTGTTCTTTTTTTGTTATTTTTTGTTGTGATACACAAAATGATTGTATGTTATTTTTAAGTTTAAAACTACTATTATGTAATGATTTTATTTTTCTTACTTTTGTACTCGATTATATGTTTATTTATAAAAGGCAGTATAGCCGTTTATGTATTTAAAAAAAAAAAAATAAAATAAAATAAAAATAACTACATAAACTCTCGTATTTTAGAAGAATCTGTGTGCATAGTATTAATAAGTGAAAATTTTCAATCTATACTAATGAATGTATATCTGCAAACCGTAAACTTCACCCGCCTTAACACAGGGTCATCCCTAGCATGGAGGGTGAAATATCATTTAAAAAAAGTTATATGTACTTTCGATAATTCATGTATTAAATAAATAAATAATAATGTTCACTCCTTCCTTTCCTCAAAAAGACCCTCCAAACAGCATCCTCAAAGATGATATAGGCCCTGAAGGAAATTATTTTCCTCGGGGAGTAAATGTAAAAAAAAAAAAAACTTGAAGAAACGAACATCATATGAATGGCAGGTATAAAGATAAATTTAAGTAAAAACAATGTATTACAAGAAAAGAGAAAGATTTTTTAAATTTCGGATGGCATACAAATAACAATTAGTGTAGGTCAGTAATATAAAATTTACAGATGACTGACCATAATACTTGACAAAGTGCATGATATAGAAAAATAAAGAAGAGAGGGACCAATTTTTACATTGTAGATAAATATAAAAATACACAAATATATATATGTTTTTTTAATTATTATTTTTTTGGGTGTTTATTCAGTTTTAATTTTACAATATTTTATTTTACAAAATCTTACAAAACTGATCAATCATTATGATTGTAAGAAATCTCTCATGTAATGGCTCCTTTGCGATGCTCCTTAAATAACAAGCACATCATTCAGATATTTCTAAATAATAGTAAAATTTTATATAAAATACATCTCACCGTAATACAAAATGAGACAGGATGACTTTAATGAGACCGTGTCAGGCTGGGAGAAATATCTCTTATAATTGTTTTAGGGAAACAATGACTTGAGTGGATATTTCAAAGCTCAATAGTTCATTTTGAGCAGAAAACAGTCAGCCCCAATAAATTGAACAGAAATTGCTCAAAATTTTTATTTTTTAGTAATTAACGCATTTCTACCTACAAAGTTCCCAAAAAAATAAAACTGTTCTGTTTTCTAATTATCTTTTCATTCCAAAAATGTTTATTATCAATCTATAAGAAATTGTTAATTATCAATCTACAAAGAATTGTATCAATCTATAAGAAATTAACTCTTACGCGACCATAACCTATATAAATCCTTCACTTTTTCCTGTGCGGTACACAAACTTACACAAGCTGGTTCTATCTTCTATATAAATAAAAATGAATCGCCGAAATGTATGTACGCGCATAACTTCCGAAAACAGGAACAAAATTGAATAATTATTTTTTGTGTTCGTTATTGTCAGGACAAGTTTGCATAAAACTAATGGAGAACTCTGGCATTATGAAATTCGTATAATTTACATAAAATTGCAATAGGTGGCACGCGAGCTGTTTGAAAAATGAATGTACTGGGACTGAATGAATGGAATGCGGGAGGGGGAGGGGAACTCGAAAAAGGGGTTCGCGAGAGGGGTGGGGGAAAGAAACCAGGTAGGGGGGAGGGGATCCTGAATGTGGGGAGGAGAACTATGGAGAGGGGTTCGCGGAACGCGAGAGGGGAAGAGGAAGGGGAGGAGGAAGGTGAACGGGGCTAATGGGAAAGGACACGCAGGGAGAAACAATGTCTTTATTAAATGGCATAGCAACGCATGCCGGGTACCAGCCAGTAAAATAAAAAAACTTAAATGAATTTTCGCAATCCGTGCAAAATTTGACATACATTTCCTTTCCTCCACAAGTTGTAAACCCGAATTATCCTCCGCCTTATTTAAATAATACAAAATTCAAGACTTGTCTTCATAATACAAAAGCCAACACGAAATTAAGAAAGCAGCTTATTTTAAACCCAGTTGTAAAAAACCGTTGACAGTTGGCCGCCCATTTATCAAGCGGGACTTGTTGCTCGGTTTGTGGGACCCCGGACGGCTTATAATAATATGCCCAACCATACCAAACCAACCCGCGTGGAATACTTTGCCCTTATAAGATGGTCGGCGCGGATTTTTGGACAACTTCGTAGTAAAACTGCAATGAAAATGTGCTTTTGTAGATGTAAGTTAACGACACGTCAAATTATATAAAATTTGTCCAATGTGGCTTTACAACAATTTTTTTTATTATACGTCATTCAAAATTAACCAAGGTCGACCGCCAAATTACGGAGTCAGTGCTGTCGCTAAGTAAACTTCAATGTTCATTTTATATGCTGTAAAACAACACACAAATCAACAGCAAAAACGAGTATGAACAAAATTCACCGCCATTTGCGAAAATGTCGTTGCACGATGGCACTGGCTTGATCATGTGACACTTCAAAATCTTTTGCGCCTGGGCTTTACACAGTCGGCCTTGAAAATGAACTGAACAGATGCAGTCTCACTATTCGTCAGTTCAAATATAAGCAATGAAGATTTGTAATTTATTACAATGTATGCACGCCAAGATACCAAAACAATTCGCAATGTTCGACTTCTTTTTAAATAATGTTGGCTTTTCACAAATGCATGCATTTATCTTATTTTAACAGTGAATGAAAAGTGCATTTAAAGATAATCATAAAATATTAGATTATTCACTTATATTCACACACACACAGACAAAGACCAAAAAATATTCAAATTGTTGAACGTACTAGATATACCTGCTCCAATTATACATAAAAAATAAT
Organism: Limnephilus lunatus; assembly: GCA_917563855.2. NCBI lineage: Eukaryota > Metazoa > Arthropoda > Insecta > Trichoptera > Limnephilidae > Limnephilus > Limnephilus lunatus. The sequence continues at coordinate 7,631,391 of OU830602.1, read as the reverse complement.
ACTACATATACTACATTTTTGAACAACAACAAAAACAATTTCAACAATTACAAACCATAACTTATAGACCAGTTAGGCTAGCAAAAAAAAACATAAACATTTCGACGGTAAACACAAGCTTTGGAAAAAAACACCAAAAATACCAAGCAGTGAAAGCATTCAACAATCTTTACAAAAAATGAGTGAAATAAAACAAATTTCAGATACAAAATTAGAAGACGGATTCAAGCACAAGTAAGGCAATATTACAAATGATTAATAACATAAACAAATTAAACACACTATACACGTAATACACAACACTATTATAAAACACACAACATCATTATGTGTAATCTCATTATATTTTACGATTTTTTTTTTCATTACCGCTTTTTACGATTTTATTAAAATTTAATGTTTCATATCTTTTTGAATTTTGTATTGAAAAATGTGATGCCCGCTCAGTGATGCCCACATTATCAAATAATGATTTAAAATGTATGGTATATTTAAAAGTTATGATACCAAATTATTTTTTTATACTTAGAAAACAAAACTTTATTTCATAACGCTCATCCTTTTGAAAACCTCCTGGTGTTTTAACTGATTATACATACATCTTGCACCGAAAGAGTAATTTTCTGTCACACAACAAAATACTGTTCTTAACTCACCAAAAATATTTCTACCAAGACAACAAAACAGCGAGATTTATAATATTATAATATGTCAGAGACATCGGTGCAAAGTGGGTCGCATTCCTTCCTGGAATTAAGGATCGCTCAGTCGGCTGTGTGATTATCCGACGTCATGCATGAGATTGGGAGATGTGAAAAAAGATTCCGATTGAGTCATTACGATGTGATTCTTGACATAAACAGCGGCGCGGACACGCTTTGTCATGTCTTAGTTTTGGCGGTCGACAAAAAATAACTTGTAAATACGAGGAATAAATGTCGAGGATTTTCGAGACGATGTTGAACTATGTAATTATTCTTGTTAGACGATGACAGCTGAATAACTTGATTCATTTTGAACAACGTGTTTTTCGTAAAAAATGTCTAAACATACTTAATCAAAACGATTGCGAAATGAATTATAGGTGATTTTACACTGTTTTAATCATTGACTTTATTTTTAAATTTAGATTTTTACCAATACTTACTATTGAAATAAAATTGAAAGGGTTCAAAACAGATTTTTAAGGTATCTCAATTTCCGCTCTTTTCGATCTCATGTTAGTAATGAAGACTCTGCCAAATTTTTCAAAATACAGACGCTAACTTGTCGAAAAAATATAGCAGATTCGGTAATGTTATTTAAAATTATACATAACTTAATCGATAGTTCTGATCTTCTTCAACGCCTATCATTCCACGTTCCTAATCGCAACAGTAGACAGTCGCTTACTTTTAATCTTCCTCTTTGCAAGACTAACTCCAAACATAACTCATTTATCTACAGATCCACACATTCATTCAACTTAAATTATTACCACATTGACATTTTTAACTCAACGTTACATGACATAAAACAAAATCTCACTAAGCAACATGACTCAAACTAGGAAGTTCAATCTACCCCTCCCCCTATATATTCGCGTCCTTAGCCTTTTAATCCTTATCCTTTATTTCTCCTCCCCCCCTCACATAATGTAACTAAAAATGAACTAATTAAGTAAACACCTTTATAATGTCAACTATTATTATCTGTGGAAAGTTTATAATTGGCATAATTAACCATTTTATAATTGTATTATTGTGTAATTTATGATTTGCTGTCAACTTTCCCAAATATAAATAAAATAAAAAGTAAAATAAAATCAGGTTTTGTTCAAGTTAGATTGAAAAAAAAGAGACTTAAATAAAACTTTTAAGGAACATGAAAATTTAAATTGAAATTTGACGAATTGTTCAAATTATATAAAACAAATCCATCCCAACTGTCCAACTACGATATGCAACAAAAAAATACAAGTCTGGTAGAACACACGCGGTAGAAGTAAAACCTTCAGAAAACTAAAAAATAAGAGTGGGAGGTTACGAAGCACCGCACAAAGAGGATACCGAATATTCTATCTCATTTCGCGCAGGTTAAATCCTATAGATGTGTTTGTGTTTGTCTCTTTTTCGTCTCATCGAGTTTCAAATCACAACGGTGATAAAGAAATTTTCACTTCAATAAAATGTAAAACGACATAAATGGATACGATAATATTTGGGTCGAGTGAAATCAAGTGTATTATACCTGTTTGACATATTAACACAAGAGGTTAATAGAAAATTAAATAAGTGTTTTTGAAAGAAAAGGAAAGTTTCAGAGTTTTTTAGTAGACGGTGATTGATATTAATTTTGATAATGGTCAAGAGAGCGGATTCTATACAATTTGGGAGGCGGTTATGGGTACCGCCGCCCCGGGAACCATTTATTGAATAACCAACACCTCTGCCATAGGACAACCCGAGTGGTTCGCTACGTTTGGTGACTTAACAGGGGTGTCCGGGTTCATGGGGTGAGGTTTGTCTAGGTCTTGACGGCGGATGCGTCTGCCCACCTGCTGCATGGCTGGCCGGAGGTGGCCTGCAGGGAGGCCTTTTAACCTTACCAGCCGGACTCGGTCGACCCATCACATTGCACCGCAGTTGGAGGATAGATTCATTCGTCCGTCACTCACTGACCCCCAGATTCCTACCCACCCTTCATACCTTTTTCCTTCCTAGAACTTCCTATACTTTCCTTCCTTAAAAAGACCCTCCACACAGCTTCCCCTAAGATGACAAAGGCCCTGGGGGAAATTATTTTCCTCAGGGCCTCTTGTGTGGAGATAATGTAAAAAAAAAATCAGTATTGTGAAAAGTCGAGATTATTGTTGTTTTAATACCAATTGATAAAACGAGAAAAATAAAACGCTGTTCATTGATTGCTATTCTCACCAAAAGCTGAATCTTCCATACATATAATATGCTCGTCTTCCTTCTTGAGTTAAGAGCCATTCACAAGCGGCCGAGAATTTAAATTTCAGCGAACTATGATCTTGCGATCGTACCCTTGCAACCGTACAGGGCGGTTCCGATCAGAAATATTAATTATTCTCCATAACCGCATTTTAACATAATAACTCAATATCGATTTTATTTCATTCAAAATTTGCTTTGATAAATACCTACATTAAAAATGTTCAATCTCGTGATGATAAAACTATTAAAATTATGTACCTTTTGTAATTATTGTTTGATCATAAGTATTTATAATTTTTTCAATAATATCTAAGCAAAATAAGAATGTAATTTTCTTTAAATATATTAGTTTGTAAGACCATAAATAAATAGACAAACCGAATCATTTTCGTCACAAACACGTGCGCGGATCTTTATTTTATTGATTTTATTTAAACTAAAATTAAAGTTCTGAAACATAGCTTTCCCAGAAAAAATATTGATTTGAAATGTGAGTTGTATAACACAAAATTCTGTTTGAAAATTTAATAAATCTGCCAACGACCTACGATATAACCTTATTAAGCTAAACATAAAAAATCTAATAATTTAAAACATAAATTTACCAGATAAAAGAACAATCTTTCGAAGTCAATTTATCCTTTTTTGTGTAAAAGAGTCAATGCGGCTGAAAATTTTTCAAAATGACATATTTCCGGTTCTGTCTGGTTATTCCCTCTTAAACATTCAATAAAATAATTCTGAATATACTCGTCTTTGAAAGACTTGTGTAAAATACAATTGTAAATAAAAACGGTTTAAATATCTCTTCAAAAAAAAGAAAAAAACGTCCTGTAACAGCCCTCCAGGTCCACCACCTTTAATTAATTGATCTTAATGACATACCGATCATAATCTTAAAATTTACATATATTTCTGACAGCCCACCTCCGTTAATAAAACGCTGTGTCATCTGTGTGTATTTAATTGATAACATGTTAATTTCCTCGCCGCAAACAACATGCAATTACAGGAAATAAATAAGCAGAAGAAGGGTTGGTGATGTATCAAACATTAGAAATTAATTCAGTAGCCGAACCCTCGCGCTGCGGGTGCATTTATTTATTACCTGGGACGCCATGGGCGTGTAGGCTAAAATGCATAATATTTTTGTTTAAACTAATTTAGAACTATTAAATTTGTTTAAACTGTCAAATGGTTAAGTTTCATTCTCCGTGGTATGTTACCGGTAAGCGCTGCTTGCTTGTCTTATAACTAGAAAAGCGTATAACTAGAAAAAAATAGAAATATGTCATTTCAAATCAGTGTTTAGACGTATTGACTCTTTTCCACATAAAATAATATTTGATTTCGAAAGATTGTTTTTTTATCTAGTAAACGTATGTAAAATTTTTTCAGAAAAAAATGTTTATTTTAAATATAATAAGGTTATACCATAGGTCGTTGGCGGATTTGTTAAATTTTCAAAAAAGTACATGTATTATACAACACCCATTTCAAATCATTAAATCATGCAGTAAAATAAATCAATATATTATCTGGTAAACGTCTGTTACAGAATTTTAATTTTAGTTTAAATAAAATCATTAAAAAATATATACGTACATGAGTTTCTTGACGAAAATTGGTCCGTTTGTGTATTTATTTGCGCACTTACAGACTAACATATTTCAGATTTTTTTACATACTTATTTTGCTCAGACATTATTGAAAACTGATAAATACTTATGATCAAAAAATAATTACAAAAAGTACATAATTTTAATAGTTTTATCAACACGCCTTTCAGCATTTTTGGATGTAGGTATAAATTAAAGCAAATTTGGAATGAAATAAAATCGATATTGAGTTATAATTTTTTAAATCTGGTACGGAGAGTAATTAATCTTTCTCATTGGAACCGCCCTGCACGATCGTAAGAACATCTTTCGACGAAATGTGGATTTTCGGCCGCTGGCTGGTTAAACGCTCTTAATGGTGTACATGTAAGGTATGAAAGTAGCCAAGGTCGTAAGAAACTGCACTGAATGTATAAGAGTCAATATTCCGATATAGATATTGTTATATCATAATTATACAACCGCACTAAAATGAGAACATCGTATCGATGTAAGGCATAATAAAATAAGATTTTATTTGAAAGTGACAAGTTACAGAAATTTGATTAGGCAGACAGACAGTTTGTCCCCCAACAATTGGTCTCCCAAAATTATAGTTATATAAAAATTACAATTTACCCTAAACCGAATGCATATTGTATGCAGGGTGTTAAGGGACTTACTTGACTTACTTTAACCAGTGATACCTGACATTATCTGGAGAAAAAAAAAAGTTAATGAAATTTTGGATTTCGGTGACTTTTTTCAAAATCAAACAAAATTCTTCCGCATTTCGTCACTGGTCACTGTAACCGCCAAACCTCTTACCCCGCCTCCAACTGTCCAATACCTACAATTTTTTAAGGTTTTTGTGGGAGAAAAAATAGCATCAAAAATGTCATCGAAGATAAAATATCGTTTAAATTTTATTTTCATTTACATTTCCATAATGTCAGGAATCACCGGTTAAAGCAAGTCACGTACGTCCCTTAACACCCTGTATAAGTATAGTAAATGCCATGGAACCTAAAATCGGAAAGTTTGAAACGAAATTGATAACTTGGATCGCTGAAATGGTACAGTGTCAGTTTCCTATAAATAACGTGAAATAGTTCGAAAAAACTGTGTTTTGTGAAATTACAATTCAAAACAAAATAATTGAGACCATTTTTGATAGAAAAAAACCTACAATTAGGTAAATAATGTAATAGAAAGCTAGTGAATCAAAATATATTTTTAACAAATAAAAAAGACATATGGTTTTCAGTAGTTCCTTTCCAAATTAAATTAGAAACACAATGGAGATAAAAAAAAGTTTATAAACGACATCAAAATATGGCTATATAAACATGAAGATGACGAAATTATTAAAATTATGGGCAAAACCAACACACAGCCTACGCCTACAGTCAACACAAATGAAGATTTTTTTTTTGAATTCTTTATTTTGTGGAAATCAACATATATGTAAATGAGGAAATCATGATGAAACTACTTTACTTTGTATTTTTTAAAGTTGTTAAAATCACTTCAGCGATTATTGTCGAAAAACGGACCACTTTTATTTTTCTGCGATTGTTAGCGGTCCAAAATTGGATCACATTTTCCTACAATTCGTCCGGTATGTATTGGTATATTCAATACCAATTTATTGTAATTATTTAAAACAAGTCCTTGACAAACCATTTATTTTAAAATGAAGTTATTGAAATGCTTTATCTATTATGACCTTGGATGTCGCAAATCCGAACTTCGTAGACTATTTTAGAACGATGTTAAAAATAATTTCTTAAAATATTTTCCCGCCGAATTTTTGATCAGCTGTTTACGGTTAAAATTTAGTCATTTTTCAATAGATATGCACCTTTCATACATACAGAAATCGAAAATATTCTACGTTGACTCGAATAATTATCCCTTACGGTAGTTTCAAGTAAAAAAAACACGCAGGATTCGCGCGGTTATAAACATTACGATTTTTTATTATTTTTGTTATAAATCCTCCAAATATGAGATAAGCAGTAAAATACGTATTAATTTATTGGCTATATAGCATTTTAATATTTTTATATGTCTCCATGTTAAATTCGAAGGTTAAATTTTTTTAATGTTGGCAAAAAAATTAAAAAGTTTTCTTCTGGGAAATCTCAACCAATCCAGGCAAATGTATTTATTTCGCGTGATCGCTCCAGTGGTTTTAAAATAATAATAATTTGTACTCATACTGTGAGACATTGCAAAGCAGGTGCGTACAGTTTAATGTTATTTTTAAGTATGTACTTTCGTGATTTAACTTTTTACGATCTTCTTTTCAAAACAATTCAAAGTTTAATGATTTTAAAAAGTTTTCAACTCGGCTTTTATTATAACTTGAAGCCGTCTCATGTATCACGCTATGAACTTGATATAGTAAGATAATTTTAGGAGAGAATAACTAAACATTCTAGTTAAATTCCATAGAAATTCGTCTGCTCTCCCAAAAGTTCATAGTATCTGGAACAATTTATTTGAACTTTAACTAAGTATTTTCTATACTCCGAATTACTAAACTTTACTTTAGTAGGTACCAGAATGGAATTCAGAACAAAAAAATTGTAATATACCACTTTTTTAATCGATTGTACCCAAATAACCAAGAATGCGTTCCCTTGGAACAAAAAAGGTGTGATATTTTAGTTTTTTTTTAAAAAGTGAAAACCGCACAAGAGTCCCAATTGTTCTTACTGCTTGGAGCCAGTAATACTATGGCATCCCCAACTGGGATATGTTGTGGGGCTGAAGATATTGGGGAAGGGAAGAGGATGGAAAATACCAAGGTAGAGAAGTACTTGGTTATTCAGATCTCAAGAAACACCAGTCATTTCAAGCTACGTTTCAATTCTAAATGGTGGGGGCGATTTTGAGAGTATCTTCAACTCTATTTCGCATATATCTTGCATGGTGGAGTATTTTGTTTTTATTTCAATTTGTTTTTTTACTCTATTTTTGTTTTAGATTTGGTTATGATTTTGATATTGATTCTGATTTTTATTTTTATTTTGATTTTGATTTTGATTTTGATTTTGATTTTGATTTTGATTTTGATTTCGATCTTGATTTTGATTTTGATTTGGATTTCGATTTCTATTTCGATTTTGATTTTGATTTTGTTTTTGTTTTGTTTATGATTTTGTTTTTTATTTTGTTATGCACATTTAGATTTAGATGTTCTTTGTTTTAAAAATAATATATGTAAAAGCCCAACCGGGCGTGAAATTCCAAATAAATAAACCAATAATTTACCATATATGATTTTTAAATCATTAATGAAAAGACACAAATCAATCAAATAAATATTTCTTGCGCATGCCGGGATTTGGACCCACGACATTTTAAACGCTAGTCGAGTCTTACCCCTCGACCACGGAGGACGTCAATTTTATTTCATTTTAGTGCACTGCCGTTTTACTTAACACACTAACAGATTCTCATATGGATGGAGATTACTTATTGGGAATAATAGATTCCCTGTGTTTATCTGGATTTATTAGATAATTCGCGTATTACAATGTTGACCACGTTAGTCGACCTAACTAGAAGCTGGCTGAAAGGATTCTCAACAGAGAGTTCCGGTGAACACCGACCCAGAGCTGCTTGCCCTCTGTCGGTTCCCACAGGTAATAAACTACCCGCCATCTAGCGGATTCTAAGGAAAGCTCTTAGCACTGCCATCTATGTCTAAAAACCGGAAGCTTTTAGATACACTACAATAAATGATTTCGTTCTGTTTGAAATAGGAACGACGGTAAGATTTGTTCCTACTAAAATAATAAAATCGCCATTTAAAAATGGGAGGGTGGGGGTAGAAGGGTGAAAATTTGTAGTTGTAGATATTTTTTGATGCCAAATAAAAAAATAAAAATTGTCCAAAAAATACTTTTTTTTCTGGATAGGGACACCCTAATCCCCCAGCGGTATGAAATATACTTTACGACCTTTTCTCATACCTACCAAATATACATTAAAAATTTCATAAAAATCGGTCGAGTAGTTTCGGAGGAGTGCGACCACAAACACCGCGACACGAGATTTTTATATATATAGATTTAGAACAAGGAGGTTTCATTGGCAATTTACAAGCAGCTTCTTTATATTTAAAAAAAAAAGTTTTTTATTTATTCAAAATTTTGTAGGCAACTTAGTTCTATCTGCCATGGATATATTTTTTAAGCAACATACATAGTTTCGTTTGCGTTGTACTTCGAACTCATTGCCTTACGACAGTAATGTTACACCTACCAATTGCGTGAAACTGAATAAATAAATATCTAAATATATTTACGAAAAGTCAATATGTGGAACTATTGTAATTGAATTATCTTTACTTGTAAAAACATTCTGAACGTACAAAAACGGGGTATTTAGTTAAACTATTATGTTTTTAATTACCAGATAAAAGTCTGTTGCTCTGAGTTAAGCTGATTTCCAAAGCAGAAAGGTTCTATCCATTTTTTTACCTCGATACAATAGGTACGTTCATCATAATATTCACTTTATCATAAATATCATGTTGTATTTATGATAACTTCGTACCTCAATATCTTAGCTTCATAAAAATGGCAGATGGAACCTTGTTGAAACTCTTCATATCTTTGCACAGGCTTAAGCACCTAATCACTCACTTTTTACTGTAATATTTTGCTTCCGCAAACGCGGGTTGTCTAAGAAATAAGAAAAACCTTTATTAATATAAAAATAATGGAAAATTGTTTTCACAAAAAAATCAAATGAAATTTAAGGTATGTACATATCAAGCCTATTTTTTGGCATAGTCAATTGTCATTGTTACGGTCGATGCACTTGGTGAGCCGTGGCACTAGGTCCTAATTTCTCTTGTCGTACAACTTCGCAGCCAAAATACCTCCACAGCTAAAAAACCTCAGCGTTCCTGTCGGTCTCAATGTTACTTTAGGAGAAGAAAAGGATGGAAATCGTGTCTTTGATAATCGTTGATCACCTTTTTTATTCCTTTTTAACCCAAAAAAGCCTTGCCATCGTTGGAAAAACTCTTCAAAACGACCCAAGCGATGATTTTGGTCGTGAGCTTCGGACATCATTTTGGGCATTTTTTCAAGCCAATTTTTTCCTCAAAATCGTTTGTATGGTAGACTTTGACGTCTGGGATAAAAACTACGAGCTGACAGACTTCAACAGGGCGGAATCCCCCATGGTTGAGAAAAAGAATATTTGATCGCACCTCACAGGCGGCGGGATTCGACAGCGGAACGTCCATCCCAAACGGACTAATGCTGCCATATTTTGAGAAATAACGTCTACGTCGCCAAAACTGAGTAATTCAATTAAATTCTTAGAGAACTTTGGTTAAAAATATTATACACCAAAACAGCCTTACTCATAATGAAACCCTACCACGACTCTACCGAGTCGCGGTAACTACACAGGGGGGTACACTACACCTCTCAGAGTAAAAATCTTTACTCATCTTCATAATGTTACTCGACAGCTGTTATGATTTTTTTGCGGTAGCAACACTCTGTTCCAAAGCTGAAAAACGCGGTAAATTTGGCATTTCGCGGCGTGTTGCCAACTTCACGTTTATTCATACGTCAACAGAACAGAACAGCGTCACGCCGTCACGCGTCAACATATTCGAATTCCTTATTTTAATATGTGTGCAGTCGATGGCACCCATTATTCCGGGAAAACGTTTTATTGCTTGGAAATTTGCAACTGTTGCTTGTTGTTCTTCAATACTTTGTGGCATTTTAATGTACTGTGGAGCAAGGCGGGCAAATGCAGTTGCAACCCTTTTAGCTATACGGGACATTGTTTGTTGGCTAAATCCGTGTATGTCGGCACAATCATCCTGTATCTGCAAAAAAAAATGTTATAAAAAAATAATAACAATAAAGCCTGTTTGGTTAACGATTTCGCTGATTTGTTTCACAAGAACGTAGGTAATTATAAACACCGTCTCACCTCGTTTCTACCCCAGTATCGTATGGCACAAAGAACTTGGAGATCGGTAGATATTTTGCCACCCCGTTTATTGTTCACATCCAAATACGGCCGCACCAAATCAATCAAACGTCTCATATTAACTTTTGTAAATCTATATTTAGACCTAAAATCCCCTTCCGTAAGTGCCACAAATGGATCGTACCTTTTTTTGTACCTTTTCGGTAGCCGTGGTACACGAATGCTGCGAATACGGTCAATATTTGCCAATGCTCCATTCAAAACGTCAAGATTCTCGTAAAAGTTCGCCATTTCGAAAGTTACAACGCCGTGGTACTGAGTTAACCCTGGTGACCGGTCGGTTTAAATTCTGACAGCTACTACAACTCCCCGTACAGCGACGCGGGTAAGAAAACACGGATGCGCGCCATGTTGAGTAACAATTTCACCTACCCCGGCCTTGCTCTCGTGGTTGTATCTTATTTTGTGATTATGAGTAACACTGCAAGAATTCTTAGTATTGTATATCTTCTTATAGATATTATTAAGGCGAAAGTTTGTATGGATGTGTGTTCGTTACTCTTTCACGCAATAAATACCGAATAGAATTTAAAAATTATTTCTCTAATCGAAAGCTACATTATTTTCAATTAATGCAGGCTATATATATGTATTGGTAAGTTCTGGCGTTATGAAATTATTAATTATACGCTTTTTGTCCGAACGAAAAGCAAAACGTGTTGCTAAGTAATTGTTTGACGTGGGCTGTTATTTGTTTAGGTTACTCTGGAGATTCTTTTGATATCAAAAATTCAAATGTGTATAAAATAGGTACTAATCTACATTTTGACCTTAGCCAACAGCTAGCGCGTATTTGATTGTTACATTTTAATAGGTGACATCGTGAAAATGAATGTAACGGGTATGGAGAGGGGGGCGCATATAAGAGCGAAGCCGGGGGGAAAAGCTAGTTAAAAATAATTATGAATTTATTCATAACATGAATCCTTCATTAATATATCACCATTTGAGTTACGTTAAATGACTATTCCCTAAACCGTAATTCTTTAACGCATCTTGAGACGGCCTGTATAAAATTTTCCCCATATTTAACAAATACTTAAAAGTTTTATCATTTTGAACCACTTGAATGACCCCGCAAAATATATTATTACCCTAAAACCAAAGTACTCACTCAGTTCAGAGGTCCGAGCAGTTAGAATGTATAATTACAATTCGGTCTGGAAAACATACTTTGAATCGGGGAGTTCGGAAACATGGAAAGTCCAGTGGCAAGTAGATAGAGAACATCTCGCGGTCTGCCCGCACTGGATGAGTGTGACAGATCACAATGCGATTGTGAAACTTTGCTAAGTGGAAGTCTTTAGAATCTAAGTAGTTAGTAGATTGACCCTTTGGAATAACAAGGTTCCATCCACGGAGGAAGGATCTATTCCTTCCTCCGTGGTTCCATCTGTCGCGGTAACGTCATGCGGATGGGAACGTAATGGGATTTGTAGAAAGCTATTTTAGAGTTCATTATCGCATGACGTTACCGCGATAGATGGAACCTTGTTATTTGAAGGGGTCGAGACTATTAGATATTATTTGGATGTGATTTATTTAAGATCAGTACTTATGCCTCCAATACACGACATCTTTGTTTTAGCCCGATTCCAATTAGAGACCAAAATAAAAAAAAAATCGCTTTATGTGATAGATATTTTCATATCTACGATTTCAATTGTCATCACTGCAAACAACACATGAACCATGCTGTTTGCTGTGATACCAACTGAAATCGTAGATATTAAAATAGTGATGAAAATAACGATCGCGTAAATCGAAATTTTTTGACTTTGGTCTCCAAGTGGAATCGGGTTGAAAAAAGATGTCGTGTATAACGGCCATTACTATCTATCCGGCTTCGCATGAGCTAGTTATTTTTCTTCGTTGAATCCTCTTATATATATATCTTCTTCTTTGAATTCCCTTCTTGATTTTTTTTAATCTTCTACTTAGAAACTTCTTCTTTAAATCTTCTACTTTAAATCTTCTAATGTGAAACTCCTTCTATGATTCTTTCTTCAAATTTTCATCCTTGAATCTTTTCCTTTGATTTTTTTTCTTTTGTACCTTCTTCTCCAATTCTCTTTTGTAACTTGTATTTTTTGAAACTTATTATTGTACTCTTCTCCTTTGAATCCTCATATTTGAATATCCTTCTTTTATTGTTCTCTTTTAGTTCTTACTTTCTAAAACTAGTTATATTTTTTGATAACTGTTGTTTGTTGACAAAGCTGATATTTCCGTGTGTACACCATCTGCATTCAATGAAAGTTGTTGTCTTACGGTAGATACGACGTAGCAAACCTAGAAAAAATAAACAGTAAACACCTTACGCAAATGTCACGACGGTCATCTTTGATAATTGTACTTCAGCAGACAGATTTCTCGGTATTCAGAATTAATAATCCCGTTTAAAAGCTGGCAAAATATTACGAATATTTTCAAAAATATACCCATTTTTCAAGGATTAAGCAATATATTGTTTATTTATCAGATAGCAGAGAAACGAAAACCTTTCCAAGACCATAAATAATATTTACGGTTCAATAATTTGAAGAGCTTAGCAATAAATAACAAAATTAAAACAAAGCGCACCAAATTTAGGAAACAAGTTAATTTTTGGAATTTCTTTAATAGGATTAACCCTTCTGCTAAACGGTATTCCCACAACTCGGAATGAGGCCGCCAATTAAAACAAATTAATTCGTTAAAATGAATTAATTCCTCCGAATGAATTAAATCCTTAAAATTAATAAATTCCCGTAAATGAATTCATTTCGGCGGTCAAAGAGTTTGGGCGAGTTTGGGCAAAGTAAGGGGTGAATTTAAGAGGTGAACTTTGGGGAAAATGGGTGAAATAATCTTAATTTTGGAATATTTTATTTCAGCGGTCAATGGCTTGGGGAAATTTCCCTCAGTCCGGCGTTGTGAATTATTTCGTAATAAAATAGACTCAAAAACTTTCAACGCGGTTTTCTACGAAATTGTGAACACTAAGTAGAATTTTGTAATATGAGGAAATATTTATTGGATCAAATACCTGTGATTGGGATAGATAATTAAGAGGAAATCCTTAAGTATTTACTTCATTCTTTAAAACTTTATATTTAACTACTTTATATCTAGATTAATTTGTTCTGAAAGATTTTTATTATTTTTATTTTTTCATAAAAATAAAATTATTCTTAATCATTTACAACTTAATTTAATAAATTTACATCACATAAAATTATCGTTGAAAAACTTATTTCTTTAACTAGCATAACTAAAATAACAAGTTTTTCATTGTCAGCGACACCCTCAAATGTAATTTTAATATGTTTAACGTTTATTTCTCAGTATCAGCGAAAAAATTATTTGATTTCGTAAAGTACAAGTATTTTTATTATAGTTCTTTCTGGATTTGTGAAGCCTTATAAAGGTCAAACAAATGGCACAAGAAAATGTATAAACCTTCACGTAGCTGTTGATTTTGAAACAATAAAGGCGATTACAACGCCAAAAAATACCTTTGTACCTAGAATAATTGGTAATTACATTTTCAAATGTGGAAAATATTAGGATGCTAAAAGAATTGCGGGTAATTGTGGGTAGAAACAACGAAAGATGTGAGCCTTTATTATGCAAACAGTTAAGTGATGTATCACGATGGGTTGCAAAACACGTAGGTCACATCACGGCGGGATGTTGATCTGTGCTAGACGCGCTGCTGGTGTAGACTTATAACGATGTTGTCGTCAACTGGCTATAAATTGGCATTGATCTTCCTTGTCTTGTAGTGTGATGATCAATACTGATGTGGAAATTTTCTCAAGGGCGATACTCGACACTGCGGTGGTGAATCCTTCGAAGACCAAAACAGCAGACGCAGCAAAGGGGAATATCGGTCTCGAGCGCGGCGGCGCGCGGTGGTGAGAACTAGACTAGACTGAGCTCAGCGGCATCTTTTATAATGACGCGCGGTGGTTTTTAGAGCTGTCGCGATTCTAGAAGCTGTAGGTAGACCAGCGCGCCTTCGTCACGGGATCCGAGGCTTCTAGGCTGTATGCGCACGGCGCGTACTAGAAATCTCGAAGTTTCTAGATTGCGCTGCGAATGGCTTGTATTATTATAGTAGTGCATTGAAACATTGGAGGTTTTCCACCACTTACCCGCCCTGTTATAAGTAACAGATGGTTACTCCTTCAAGGCTCTCGCAAGGACTCTAATTTGAAAGAACGAATCTATATTTAAGTTTGAACGAATCTAGACCTCCAGTGTCTCTGCATACAGTGTTAGGATGCAGTATGCAAGTGCTAACGTAATATACAAAATACGAATAATACAAAAGCGCGTTGCAACATGATTCTTGTCGAAAATCTTGATAGGATTAAGAGCTCCCACATCCCTAAGGACTTGCGTCTCGCGGTCAGGATTTCGAAGGGGTGGCCACTTTTGAGAGACGGTGGTGGGTGGGGGATGGGGGTGATGTTGCGGTTGATGGTTGATGAGAGGCATAGCCAACCAGAGAACCGACATCCCCAACACGGACCACAATTCCGCAGAGAGACCAACGCTGGAGGATATTAACGACGCGGCGCAGTGTCTAAGATAACTAACACATTGTATGCCACTACATCGTCGTGTAAAGTGTTAAGTTCACCCAAGGAAAAGAAAGAAAAGTAACCAATATATTTTTTTTTCTTTATTAATTGCATAAATTATTTATATAGCAAGTGGATTTTTCGACCACCATGCTAGGCTGATGCCCGTGTTATGGTGGTAATTACGCCTAACTTGCTACTGTAACGACATCTAGGTATTGTTTTTTATGTCTAAATTAAGACCCACAATGCACCAAAACGCTCCCAACTAGCAAATAAATATATAAGCAATCAAAATAAAGTTTATGAATTTAATTATTGGGACTGTAATATTGTATTCAAGCTTTCTCATCAAAGCATTAGCCTTTTTGACGTCATCATTTTGTTTCCTATAATGATATTATTATTGACTGAGCGTAGCGGAGCCGTGTTTTTAATCGGCCTTTTTGCATTTCATCTATCGGTAAATTTGTTTTTACGTATAGTTTCCGTTTCAAGAAAGTGGCCGTTATTGGTTCAGTAAATATTTTTTGTCAAACGTGAAATCGTAGCGTTCAATCGGACTTTCTTATTAGCATTTTATTCAATATTGTTGTAAGAAAGTTTGTTACAAGAATTGTGAGATAGTGACGTTCCTTCGGACAAATTGTATAGTTGCTTGTTTGAAATAAGAAAAAATAGCCCCGGTATGAGTACCGCCACCCCGGGAACCATATATTGAACCAATACCTCTGACGTAGATCATTCTAAATGGTTCACTACGTTTTGTGACTTAGCAGGGTTGCCCGGTTTCAAGGATGAGGTTGGTCGGTAGATACTGGTTGGTGGAGATCTTTTGACCTCTCTAGCAGGATTCTCTCGACCCTGCCTAGTACCGCAGTGGAAGGGATGGATTCATCACTCCTGGATACACCGACTCCCAGATTCCTACTCACTATCATACAATTTTACTTCCCGGAGTTCAGCATCAGCATCCCCAAAGATGACATGAAATTATTTTCCTTGTGGCCTCCCGTGTGGAGTTAATGTTTAAAAAAAAGCATTCGAAACATACTTTTTTGTACCCCAGACTTTGGACAGTTCATAAACTACTAGTAAGGGCCTTTAACCAGCCAGCGGACGAGAATTACAATTTCGCCAAAAGATGTTCTTACGATTGTACGGGGCGATTCCAATGAGAAAAAATAATTATTCTAATGGATCAGATTTTTAAAATTATAACTCAATGTCGATTTTATTTCATTCAAAAATGCTGAAAGACGTGATAATAAAACTTTTGAAATAATGTACTTTTTGTTATTATTATTTGATCATAAGAATTTATAATTTTTCAATATTGTCTAAGCAAAACATGAATGTAAAAAAACTTGAATAAAAAGTTTGTAAGATCGTAAATAAATAGGTGAAGTATTTTCGTCACAAACCCGTCCGCGGATCTTGTTTTAATGATTTTATTTAAACTAAAATTAAAATTCTATAACGTAGCTTTCCCAGATAATTTATTGATATATTTTATAGCATGATTATGTGATTTGAAATGTGTGTTGTATCTTGTATAATACAAAATTGTGTTTGAAAATTAACAAATCTGCCAACGACCTACGGTGTAAACTTATGCTAAAAATAAACATATTTTCTCATCATTTAAAACATAACTTTACGAGATAAAATAAAAAAAACCTTTGAAATCAATTTATACTTTTTTGTGGAAAAGAGTCAATACGGCTAAAATTTAATTTAAACATGACATATTTCCGGTTTCGTCTGGTTATTCCCTCTTAATGTTATAAATTTAAGCTTAATTTATTTAATGCAATTCAGGAAAATATTCATATTTTTATTCCCGACGAACTCCGGGACCTCTCAGTCTGTGATGCAATTCATACCCGATTCCCATAAAGTATCGTTCGCTCAACGTGCCTTAAAAACGAATTTACTGCCCAACCACAACTTTTTGGGTGTATTTTTTCATCCAATCAAATTTATTATTTTATTAGGCTGACCGGGGTTCATACGCAGGTTCATTCCCGTTTATTGCAGCGGTGTGTTTTTTTTATCGACACATTTTTATACGCCTGAAACGAAACAAGCCATTATATCTTCTGCGTATTAGGGTTATGGGTTTATGGAGTTGATTTGTTATTTACAACATTGAACAGCGTATTATAAAACAATTACTTTTTTTTAATACAAACTGATCGAATTTTATTTCACAATTTTCTTGACATCATGTATTTCATTATTTCATGTGTAATAAGTAAATCTAGTGCCTTATATATATATATATTTTTTTAATT
Organism: Limnephilus lunatus; assembly: GCA_917563855.2. NCBI lineage: Eukaryota > Metazoa > Arthropoda > Insecta > Trichoptera > Limnephilidae > Limnephilus > Limnephilus lunatus. The sequence continues at coordinate 7,613,947 of OU830602.1, read as the reverse complement.
TTTAGAGTTACTTTTAATAGTTAACCATTCCGACCATTAAGTTGTTTACATGACAATATAACAATAATAGTCAAGTACAATAAGCTTGTTTTCAAGCTACGCGTGTGTTCCCAAAGAAATCGTTATAACTCCGTTATTGTTATAGTGACAACCCTAAAACAAAAAGTAGAAGATCCATATTAAATCAAGCTTTACATCTCTATTCAAAGTTGTTCATAGAAATACTTAAAAAAGACTTTTGTAATAACATTTTTTTCCCGCCAAATCGCCTACGCGCTGTTAGACTTTGTTAATTTTTTATTAAATATTCTTGTATGAAATGTTAAAAAAATCAGGTGAAAAAATTTGTTTATTACACGTTTATACGATAGAATCAATCATACGATAGAATAAATCCGTGTACTTGCTACGTACGACAATAAAATTTTAGCGGGTTAAATCTGTCGATCAGGCCTTGATAGCCGGAGAATGGTTCCTTTTTGGTCGCCGAGGCGCTAGAATTCTCTTATCAAATCTGATATCTACATAAACAATCTATCACCAAAATTTACGTGAATCACCTGATTTATAAGTAGTGAACTATTGTATTCATCGAGCGATAAGGAGGAATTTATTTATTTCCATATACACGGCACAACATGTTCCATTAACATTAAAATAGTACGATATGGGATTTTAAAAGTTTCTACTTCAGGACAGTTTATTTTCAGAGATTCTTTGGCCTCCAACATTCGCCTCCAACTCCGCCTGTCCTCAGCGGCTGACTTCCAGTTTGGTACACGGAGAAGCTGTGCTGCATCCCCTCTTACCTCGTCTTCCCACCTCAGTCTAGCACCAGACTAATGTTGACACCAGACTCGACTGAAGTTAAATATATCCCTAACTAGCTGACCCGAAAAATTCGTACCGCCTCAGAATCAATAAGGGCTGTGTTAAATAATTAACTGATTAAATTCAGTTTTTTAATACGTTAAAAATTACATAATGAAGCAATTATCGATGCGCAACTTTCTTTTGTTTTTGTCAGTGTCAGAGATGGCGTTGTGTGAGGATTTACATTTTTGTGATTTTCTTACTTTTCAACTCACTAACGGGAATTGCATTTCATTTACGTGTGAGGGAGATTTATTGTAATTATTGTAGGGTGGGTTCCTTTGGAGGGGTGCAAACATACGTTCGTCGTTTGTCTCATTTTCGACTGTTAACATTTAGTGTGTAAGAGAGAGGGGCAGCATTATATGTGCAAAACGATCAGTGCATTTGACGTTTTTGAATTTACGGAATTCACTCACTACTCAATATTATACTTATCACAATAAACCTGAAGCTCTTTCAAAGGATTAGAATTCGTTCCATACAAAATGTATGAGGAAAGGAATTTTCATCGTAATTATTTTTTTCGTGAATTTTTGCGATGTTTAAATAACTATTCTGCTATTCGGGGTGGAGAGAAATCCTAAATATTAAAGATCATAAAAATCGGTCCAGCCGTTCTTGAGTTATAAATGGTGGAACTAACCCAACTTTGTTTCATATGTTAAGATTAATCCAGAATTATTGATAAAAATGTGAGTAGGAGACAATTACGACTAAAAACAGTTTTTCTAAAACTGAATTTCTACTAAATTGTTTTTATGTACTTTGATTATATACTTTTTATGTACTTTTTTATAACCATTAATTACATAACTATGTTTAATATAACATATCTGTATTAAGTGTTACCTTACTCAAATGCAAGAGTATAAAAACACGTGTATAATAAACACGATGTATCGAGCTTGTTATTTCGACCATACAATTATGAACGTACCCGGTCAGTGGTGCACAACCATTAATAATAAGAAAAACAGGACATTGTGATAAATATAAAGATAGTATGAAAAAAACAAGACATCGAAAAAAAGCGTCGCAACTGGAATTTAAACCCAGAATCTATTGTCTTTCCAGCACAAACGCCCGAACATAAAGTTATTATGTAGTTCTGCAAGTATTTTTGGTGACAGCTGTTTCGGCTTACAAGGTTCAAATTTATTATCAAATGTGTAATATTATTAAATAAATTTAGACACCTTAAAAGAAAATTTAATTTAGAATCGTAAAAATAAGTCGTCTCAAAGTGGTTTAACCACAGTTTGAAATCGGCCATGTAAACCAAAACAGCAGTCACAAAAATAAAAACGAAAAGACTTGCAGAAATTAATAATAAAATGACATTATTACATTTAATTTAAAATAGATTTAAAAAAATTAAAAGTAGTTCTTCGAATTTACCGCTACAGCAATTAATACATTTTTGTTATCTCAAATTATAAATTATTAATGTTATTATTGGATTTATAAAGTTATCATTTCAAAGAATGTGTAAGTTACCTACCTACATGGCAACTAATTAAACAAATTATGGTTCAAAGGAAAAATGCTAAGAAATTTCCTTTTCAGTTATTTTTTGGGAATTATTTTTTTTAAGTTAGCTCCACAAAGGAAGCACTGGAAAATAATTTCCCTTAGGGCCTATGTCATCTAAGGGGATGCTGTGTGGAGGGTATTTTTAAGGAAAATAAGGAGAGGAGGTTCTGGGAAGGAAAAAGGTATGAAGGATCGGTAAAATGGAAAAAGGGGAGTCAGTGTCCAGGAGTGACAGACTTATGAACTCTTCCCTCCAATTGCGGTGCAAGACGATGGGTTGAGAGAGTCTAGCTGGATTCTCTCAACTAGTCTCTCTTGATCCGGTCCGCCACGCAGCAAGTGGGCAGACGTATCTGTCGTCAAGACCCAGAAAAACCTGAACCTATGGCAGAGGTGTTAGTTATCCATTAAATGATTCCCGGGTAGGCGGTACCCATACCCGCTATGAATGTTCTTCTAAATCATATTATATGCTTATGTTTTCGGGTAGTATATTGTAAAAAGACAAAGACTTTAGAAAGAATCACTGTTTTAAAAAACAGTTTCACCATGAATGAAAAAGTCTTCTGTCGTATGTTGGCACCTGAAAGAAGCTCTTTCCCTGCTGGCATTTTTCGGCATCTTATTGAAGCTCTTTCAATACACTACAGTTTTGATCATTATTTTTGAATTGTCAGACCTAAGATTTTAATAAATTTGATTGATCTATATTTGAATTGATGATATAATACTTGTAAGTTAAACTCTAGAAAACTGATAACAATAATCTTATCTATATTAACTAACTAACCATCACGCCGTTTCCCCGCAGGGGTAGGCAGAGAGGACGGACCACCAAACAACTCGGTTTTGGCACACACTCCTTGCCTCGTTCACATTCATACATCGTCTCTATATTATATAAATAATTATGACTGAGCATCAAGCACCAAAGTTCCTTCTGAACAAGGCGAAGGAGCCTGGGAAGACCATATATAAGATGGAGCAACAACGTCCTCAAAGATTTATATACCTTGGAGATTGTTAACTGAAGAGAACTGGCACAAAACCGTGATGAGTGGAGGAAGACTCTTGAGGAGGCCAAGACCCACCAGGGGTTGAAGAGCCAAGAGTGATGATGATGATGAAATAAAAATGAATCGCCGAAATGTATGTACGCGAATAACTTACGTACGACTGTAACAAATTGGATAAAATTTTATTTAACAATTTTATTCTTTATTTTCAGGACAAGTTTTGTATAAAGTGAGCTCTGACATAATGAAATTTGTAATAAAAATTGCAATAGGTGGCAGGCGAGCTGTTTGAAAACTGAATATACCGGAACTGAATGTATGGAATGTGGGAGGAGAGAGGGGAACTCGGGTGGGGGTTCGCGGGGTGGGGGAAGCGGGAGAGGGTAGTGGGGAGTACTGGGGAGAGGGAAGGCGGAGTGGGAATGCGTGAGGGGAAGGGGATGCGGAAGGGGAACGGGACGATTGGGAAAACGAACGGGAAAGGAAACGCAGGGAGAAACAATTTCTTTATTAAGTGACATGGCAACGCATGCCGGGAACTCGCTTGTTAATTTATAAACAAATTGGAAGGAAATGTACCGTCAATATCACATCGTAAAAAACATTGATTAAAAAAAAAAACGCTATTCAAAAATGCAGTTCTGGCATAAGAAATATTTAAAATTCAACTGGTTCCCCACCAATACCTTTGAAAGACCTGTATCTCCACACAAAGCCCGAAGCGGCCGCCTACCTGCTTATTAGGCCTATTCTCCGCCGCGATATAATAACACACCGGCACTGATTGCTTTATCTCGTTTGTTATTGTTTAACCAGAACTTGGGGATAAAAAGGGAGCGCGCAGTTGAACGTTGAACGTCGAGTGTAGAAACAAGGCTTTACCTTGGGAAAAGGCTACTGTGCTTTAGCAGGAGAGGTGGAATACATATTAATTGGATTCTCTGTGGCGATGTGATTTTTTAAGGATAATAGTTAACTAGGTGACTGAAACTGGAACTGGGGTTTTCGATCATGAAGTCATTGTTCAGAATGTTATAATATTGCGAAAAAAGCTTCCGAAAGGACTATTGAGAAGTTCCAAATAAAGCGATATTAATTTTCGTTTATAGGCAGTAGTTTTTGATAAGTTTTTGCAAGCAGTATTTAAACTTTAAGCAGAGCAAATTTATGATAACAATTTAGGTGAATTTCTTATGATCTTTGTGATTTCACAATTACGAATTTAAAGGGCACGAACTTAAATACTAGCGTTAGATTTTTTTTTTTTAATTATCTCAATATGTCACAGGCGGCCCAAATGAAAAAAAATTTCTTTATGGCCTACTTAATTTCTGGGGATGCTCTGCGGAGGGTCTTTTGAGAGGAAAGGGAGGAGAGGAAGTTTTCTGAAGGAAAAAGTATGTATGAATCAATTTTTCCCACTGGAGATGAGTCCGATTAGAGAGGTCAAAAGGTCTCCCTCAACCTGTCTCTCCCGATCCGGCCTGCAACGCAGTAGGTGGGCAAAAGCATCCACCGACAAGACCTAAACAAACTCACACCGACAACCCCATGAAACTGGTACCCCTGCTAAGTGACCAAACGTAGAAAATCATTTGGTGTGACCTAAGGCAGGAGTACCCATATCCGCCTCCTAAATAGAGAATTAACTCATTATTATGAGGTATTTCATGTTTAGTTATTACACTGTAATAATACAGCAACTTCCCGAGTGAAAAATCTCAGTATGGCCATGGCTAGAGACCACCAATCAGAATCGGTTTAGTGGCCAGATTTGAATAACCAGGATCTTCCCTACCTTCTTCTACTCCTCATCCATCCCCTTCCAGCTTTCTCAACTATATTTCATACTACCCCAAAGTTTCTCAACAACTATACTTTCATACTACCCCCAAAGTGCATTTATTTCAACCCATAAATTTTCGTGTTCGGTGACCGGATCTGAACAGCCAGGCACTGCCCCATCCACCTCCCCATCTCCTTCTCCTTCCCACTTTCTTCAGTATTACAGCATACCCCAATTGGGGATGCCATAGTATCACTGGCTCCAGACGGGAGCAGCTGGGACTCTTGTGCAGTATTCACAATGTTTGTATTATTTTTATGTTTAGTGACACTGCTTTTATAATTCCTACGGCAACGGTACTGCGACGGCAATGGCACGCGGCATCTCGTTTCTTTGATACGAGTCAAGGATAAGCCAGAAAATGATAACTTCCTTTCCTTTTGAAGGATTTCTCAATTTGGGAGGCGGGAATGGGTACCGCCGCCCCGGGAACCTTCGTTGGACAACCAACACCTCTGCCATAGGTCACTTCAAGTGGTTCGCTATCCCAAGTGGTTAGTGCCCGGGTTCATGAGATGAGGTTTGTGTAAGTTTTGGAGGCGGATGACCAGGACTCACTGACCCCCAAATTTCCACCCATCACTTTATTTTTGTTAATTTTCAGATCTCTCCTCTCCTTCTTTTCCTTAAAAAAACCCTTCACACCGCATCCCCAAAGATGACAGGCCTTGAAGCACATTATTTTATACAGAGCCTCCTGTGTGGAGCTCATGTAAAAAAAAAACAGACATAATATGTACGTCTAATATTTGTCATATCTTTTGTCTCACTTTGTAAGAAAGAGCTGCAGCATTTTGTGCCGTCGCCGTGCCGTAACCGTGGGAATTATGAAAGCACCCAATTTAAAAAAAAATACCTCACGCTAGATTTTATGCAATCAAAATTCATCAATCAAAATTCTTCAATCCAAGCTTCTTAAGAAAAATATTTAACTTACCCTTCGCACCCCGCTCGTAAAAACTTGATAAAAAAACTCGAGGTTTTTTTTAAAGACATAAAAGAATAAAACATGATTTGGACATCTCAATCACCTGAGCTATGTATGTTAATTACTTTGCGCATCTGCTGCAAAAAGAGATCACTCCATATCCAATTGGTAGTCAGGTAGATGGAGGTACCTCAGTTTCTTTTTTGTATTATTAACACGCGTCGTGGGTAGGTTGGTCTCTATTACCAGGTTCCCGGGGTTGCCCGTCGGAAATTATGTATTTGCAAGAATTAAGACATTATTAAAATGCAGGTGGATGTTTGAATCAAGAACGAAGCTCAGTGGGAGGTGTCTTCATCTTGGAAGAAGACTGCGTTCATTTTTGCTTGGCAGAAATTTAAAGATATTTTTCGATGTTTATAAGATATTTTTTATTATTTTTATTTAATCAGCTAAAAAGAGTGTAATAGCACGTCCCCGAAAGATTTTAATAAGCGCTCCCTTAGCATATTTGAAGGAAAAAGTAATAATTTTTTGTTAAAAACATAAAATATATATGTTGAAATCATACATTGCCAATGATCCCATCGCTATACGTTGCGAAGAGTGAGAGATTCGCGCTGTTACCGTGCTGCTAGAACGAGACACAACGCTTATCAAGTGACCCGCTGGGCTATAAACGCGCTGCTCTCCTGACTACTTAGTAGCGACGTGTGATGGAAACATATTTTTTAATGTTTTTAATTGGAAAAAAATTGTCATCGAACAGCAAAATGACGTCAACATTTTTTACTCCAAATATGCTCAGGAATCGATGGTTAAAATGCTTCGGTTACGTGCTGTAGCACCCTGAATAGGTAGTTAAGTGGGAAGCATTGAAATATCGATATACCTAACATAAAATAATATGAAAAAAAGTCATTATGTATTTTTCATGTTTTTCAAGAAATTAATAAGAAAAAAGGTTTAAAAAAACTTGTCTTCTAGATTTCGGAAGTAGCGAAACCCTTTAATTGATTAACTTTAGATATAAAATTTTTCGGTTTTATATCTTTGAATTTTCTAGCACAATGCAACAATTTTCACTTTACAGAGAAATTTCCATCAAGGTTATTAGAACGGAATTAATTAGTCAATTTCACGTAGTACATACCAATAGAATTACACAATGACGAAATTACACATGGACGAAATCACACATGGATTGAATTATATGTACTTAAATTACACGTACTGTAACTACAAGTAGTCAAAAATTGTTTAAATTTTGAGTGTTTACTGTGTGCTAAATTTAAAATCATGTGTAAAAAACAATAAAACCATTAGGTTAGCTTAGGTTAGATGTTAAAAAAAGAAATGGTATTGGTAGAAATTATTACGTATTAAAAAATACATACTTACACTTTTCCTACCACTAACTAGCTCATTCGGATAGTTATTAGCCGAATTTTCAGTCAGTTAATGACTGATTTTAAAAATCACACCACAGGGGTTGAGAAATGACAGGAGAAATACAGGAATGTTTGTAAATGAAACAATCTCTTTTTGCTAATCAAATATCTCGTGGAGACCTTTACTGAAGCAAATAATTCAAAGCTACTAGGAAAAGCTTTTATCTGTTTGTGAACGGATTTGGAAGTTAATTTACTGATTTAAAATCTATTTCAGTTAGAGCAAATCTTTGAATAAATCAACAGTTGCAACAAGAATTAAATTTACTTCACCAATCGCATTGTTGTATCAAAGCCTGGATAAGGGACGTCGAAAACGACTGAAGTGATTTCTTACCAAATTCACTTTGATTCTACTTTAAAAGAAACCACAACATCATAACGTATTCAGAATTAAAAATGCCAAAAACCAAAGAGTGTTAAAGGACTCATAAACCCATGACTGACCGTTGCAACCCCTCCCTTTAAACTCTCGACTAGTGAAAGTAAACGTCAGTTTTACAAAGTACATAACGTAAAATTTCCAGTATTTGACGTAAAACGGGGTTGAATGTTTTACCTTCAGGAAATTCGTTTTATAACGTACGTTAGACGTTTTTGTCGGGTGTTATTCCAGTAGGTGTAAATTTCTCCATATTATGAATTTGTAATGCAACCCCCCTCAAGACCTACAGAGCTTTTAAATATTTAACTTTTAAATTAACTGAAAAAAGTTTATAATCATAAAAATAAAAATTATGACCCGTCGAATGGCAGGAGAACATATTTGTCCCAAAGCACATATGTCTCGTATAAAACGCTGTAACTCACTTACTATCATAGTGAGAAATATGTTCTAAACTGTGTTAGAAAGGGAAAACACCACGTTTTATATTCCATCCTAAAAAATAGCCACCAAAAAGTAAAATATACACTTTAATAAATACAAAGTTTTGAAACGCAAATTGAAAAAAACATTTGAAACTTCGGGAATTTTTTATAAATTATTTTTACATAGAGCGACAAATATAAAGATTATAATATGTGTTTTTTATACGTTTTCTGGTAAAATATGTATGTGTTTTTATTTTTTTTATTATCAGTAACTTTAGTTAGAAAAAACGTAAGGTGAGCCATTTTGAAAACTTTTTAATGTTTGTATGCAAAATTTTTATAATTAAAAAAATATATGTTTATTTCGAATTGTATAATTTGAAAGCGTATTTCATCACCTTTCTAAAACAACTTTTAATTTTTTTGAATGTACTCAGAAATATTCCAAATATTTGCATTTTATTGGAAAGCGAAAATATTTTGACCGTCTGAAAAAAGTGCCAAATTTTTGGAGGGTTAATAGATTTAAGGCTTTTTTTAATCTGCTCTGCTATCTGTAATACTTTCAAAATAATAAAAAAATTTCGCATTAAATGAACGCGAATATATTTTTAAATCGAGCTGCCATCAAATTCTTGTCTTACCTTACCTCCAAAACGAAATCTAAAAAACAGCGGGAAGTATTGGTAAGGTCCCATACCAAAAGCAGACCCCAGACACCTGCCTTCGCGCCCTGTTACCCTGCTAGGAAGGTATCCCCACCTGATGTACCTACACGAGAAATTGCTTAATTATTAGTACCCGCCGGTCTGGCCGGGTCTGCGTGTTTCCGTTTTTTGGACCTCAATTATGTAACGTAATGAGAGGCTGGGGTTGATATCTCAATCGGAAATAAAAGGTGCTTTTTTGAGGCATCTAGTTAACGTAAGTTACTTGTATAAAGTTTCTGTTGGATGTACTATCACGATATATATTTTGACAAATTTTGAGAAGTAATGAATACCGGTTGTAGTGGTAGTTAATATTGAAATTTCTTTGGACATTGGAAATTTACGATGTAGACGTGTTTTTTTTACTTTCGCTCTACAGAGGAGGCCCTGACGAAAATAATTACCCACAGGGCATATGTATATGGAAGACTGGGTGAAGGGTATTTTTAAGGAAAGGAGGGAGAGGAATTTCTGGGAGGAAAAACTTACGAGAGGTGAGTAGGAACCTGGTGTTCAGTGTGTCCAGGTCATCCGGCGCCAAAACCTGGACAAACCTCAACCTAAGAACCCAGGCACCCCTGCTAAGTCACCAAACTTAGCGAACCACTTGGGGTGACCTACGGCAGAGGTGTTGGTTATCTACGGCAGAGGTGTTGGGCGGTACCCATACCCGCCTTCCAAACTATGTGGAGTTAATGTAAAAAAAATATTTTTTTAATGAATCATAACTTACATAAATTTCAGTCTATGAACAGATTCAAGTTTGAAGAATAAACACAAAAAACAGTCTAAATTTAAAAAGTACATGAATGAAACAGAAGAGAATACTTTTTTTTTTCTTAAATTTGGTATCTTGTCTACTGAATGAGTGTTTCGATTATGTTTTTTTTAAAGGCAGTTAGAACCGATTTTATCTGAATTTCTGCACACTTTACGAACCGGTCAAAGTTTATTACTAAGAAATATGAAGCCCTTTTGAAGTGATAACTTTTTTAGTATCGTTGTGATTTGAATCTCGATGAAACGAAAAATAGAGACACTAAAAAGAGACAGATATTTGCATCTAAACGATTTAGCCTGCGAGAGAATGAGATAGTAAAAACGGTCTCCTCTTTGTGCGGTGCTTCGTAGCCTATCGGTCTTCTCTGTGTGTACTCTTAGTCTTCCCACTCTTGTCTACTTTAGTTTTCTGAAGGTTCAACTTCTACCACATGTGAAATGCACACTTGGATTTTTTTTATTTTAAAATAATCAATACTTAGTTTTAAATGCTTTTATCGAACAAATACAAGTATTAAGTTGAATACAAGTTTTAAGAAAACCCCGAAAAACAAAGCATTGCTTTGGAAAAATGTTCGTTAAAAGTGGTTAAAAGGTTGATTATTTAAAATTTAAAAGATCCCACAAAATAAGTTTACTGGGTTTCAAAAATTCCTGTATTATTTGGTTAGAATACATTCCATTTTGGGTACTGACTTAAAAAAATCCACTAACTTTGCGATTCTACCAACTTCATCTCTAAATAGATATAAATTAATTTCTCCTCGAATCGATCCTTCTTTTACCAGCCTGGCCAAATTTTCTGTAAATAGAAAAACAATTCCCAACAATAACTCAATAACACTTTTCCAAGACGCCTTCATCTAAATATATATTGAGTTTAGATTGTTCCACTAAATTGAGTTAACTTAAATCCAAGCCACGAGACTAAGCTATAAAACCGCATAAACGAGGAAGGCTTTGAATTCCTCGGCATATTATTTTCTACCGCAGTCTCTTGGGATGGAGTTTACTACGGTTTGTTTCATCATAAACGCCACAAAGAAGTTACCTATTCGAACTGTTTCTAAATTTTGTTTGAGCAAACTTCTCTTCATTAAACGTTTTAGTCTCACTTTGAAAATAAATAATAAGGCATTGAAAGGGTATTGTTATCTTTTGAATTCCCTAATTACTATTCAAAGACAATTTATTTTGCTTCGGTTGGATTAAACACAAATTTAGGCCCTTTTGTGTAACAAAATTTGTTCCAAATTGGGATGAGTATATATTATTCAAAATGGTCATAAAAGCAATTAACAATTAACATTTTACTCAAAACCAAAGAATTTTAAATTTACTTTGAAACGTGTTAAAAGTATAAATTATGGTAGTACCTAACCGTCCTCGACGAACCTTTTAGCTTTGTTTATTTATTGACACCCAAATTAATAAACACTCAAACTTTGTAACAATGTAAAAAATGATGAATACATGAATATTTCAAAATAAAAAGTTATCGAAAAGAAAATCGGAACATTTAAAAAATATTTTGATTCCAAATTAAATTTATGTAATACGCACGAAAAATAGCGAGACTAAAAAGAGACAAACATATGCATCCATAGGATTTAGCCTGTGAGAGAATGGGATAGTATAATCGGTCTCATCTTTGTGCATTTTCTCATCTTCGTAGTCTCCCCACTCTTATCTACTTTAGTTTTCTGAAGGTTTCACTTCTGCGTGTGATTGCACACTCTCTTTTTGAAGTGAAAGAAGTGCCTATGAATTGCACACTCTGATTTTTTGTCAGAGCTTTTCTCTCTGAACTTTGACTTAACTCGATTGAAATAATTACAATCTTTTTGCCAGGTAAGTGCGGATTTGTGTAAAACAATAAAATATTTGACCGGTCAGTAACCGGCATTGCGTTTAGATCCCACAATCAATCAATTCCTCGGCTGGCTATATCCTTCATCACGACACAACCAACATTTTCCGCTTACTGTTGTTACAGTAGGAGATTTCATGTTATTGTCAGGTTATTCGTAACCCGGGAATGTTTTTCTTCCTTTAAAAAATGTATAATTTGCATAGAAAATAAGTTAGCGTCTAACCCTAGATCGTTTAATCAGAGACCATATTTGACCCAGTTCACACAGGTCTCATAACAATCGTCGTGTCTCCCTCAATATCATAGTGAGAAATATTATCTAAACGGTATCAGAAAGAGAAAACAATACGCCATGTATTCAAATCTAAAAGTTAACCACAAAGTTTTTATATATAAATTAATTAATTAATTAATTATAAATTAATTAATTAAATTATAAAGTAATTATATATTTTTTTATTTTTTTTTCAATTAAAACGAACACTTTTATGAAACCAAAGTTTACGATCGCAATTTAAAAAAAAAAATGAAACTTTTTAAGAATTTCTTTACATGAAACGACAAAAAAGTGAGGTGACAATAACATTTATCTAATAAACTATGTGTGTGTTATCAGAAATTTTAGTTGGAAAAAACGTAAGCTGAGAAATTTTTAAAATTTTTGATATTTTGCATTCAAAATTTTTATATTTAAAAAATTACATGGTTATTTCTAAAAATAAAATCTTAAATCGTAGGTATTTTATCACCTTTCAAAAAACGTTTTTCGTTTTCGGATATGTTCACAAATTTTCCAATAATTTGGATTTCATTGTAAAGCGAAAATTTTTTTACTTTCTGACAAAATATGCCCGATTTTTGAAGGGCTAGAAAAAACGTTTTGAAACTATTTTTGAAGATCAACTTTCATCCCGACAAAACCAAAAGCAGGTTTTACCATAAAGGAATACTTGCATTTTTATGTCCTTTATAGTATGACAAAGAAATGTCAACTAAATGCGACCGTTACCAAGATTCTTGAATCTTGCATAAACAAAAAAACATTTTCCTTTTGAGACAGTCTCTGGCGAAGGACCTCTAACGAGTCTAAAGGATTCAATTGTTTATTCGAGTTATAATAAGCTTTCCTCTTGTTAAATTCGTTATCCTGTCTTCCTTTGAGGGTAAACATGGGCAGTTATATTAAAATTTGTGTTAAAACAGGACTTTTATTCGTAAAAAATGCACGGGTTATTGAAGACTTCAATCTTGGGTGAGTTTTTTTTTAATGGAAGACTTATTATATAAGTCTGCAGACTTCTTTATTTTTCAATCTTGGGTGAGTTTTTTTTTAATGGAAGACTTATTATATAAGTCTGCAGACTTCTTTATTGTGTTCTGTTATGATTATTTATTTACTTGACTTATTAAAGTGTAGGTACTAATTTTATTACAAATTGCCCGTATGAGGCCCGAAGTGCATTTTGGGAGGCGGGTATGGGCATAGCCACTCCGGGAACCATTTATTGGATAACCAAAACCTATGTCATACGCCACCCCAAGTGGTTCGCTACGTTTGGTATCTTAGCAGTGTGCCCGGGTTTGTGGGGTGAGGTTTGTCAAGGTCTTAACGACCGATGTGTCTGCCCATTTGCGTGCTGGGGGGATCAAGAGAGACTGGATGAGGAGGACTTTTGACCTCTGCAGCCAGAATCCCACGACCCATTCATACCTATTTCCTTCCCAGAAATTCCTCTTCTTTCTTTCCTTAAAAAAACTTCCACACAGTAGGTAACAAGATGACAAAAGCCCTGAGGGAAATGGTTTTCAATGTGTGGAGCTAATGTAAAAAAAAATCTTTCAGTATCGCCCTGGTGAAAGACATACATTCAGAATCAAAACGTTGCTTGAAATTATTTCAGCCATGTTCGGTGACAAGAGCTGAATAGTCAGGTACTTCTCAAACTTCCTCTTCCCCAATCCGTTCAGTTCTACCTGAACGCTACTAGTGATTCACTAGTCAAATCAAGATTACTATTTTTTTTTAATTCTTTTTACTGCAAACAGTTAAAAGCAGTTGGGAATGCTGTACGGCGTTCACATAAAAAAAAAACGTTCAAAATAAGTATCTAGAAATCAAACGGATTGGTTTTTTTGTATTGGTTTCGGTATTTGTGTAATTATGTAATACCCTTAACGTAGATTAGTTCTTATATATTTTTTCAAGAACTCGCGTTGCCCACTTTCAGGTCGCCAATAATTTATGACATAACATTTGCAGTGGTTAACACTTTTCAGTATTTGAGCGGGAAGCAGACGGCGCTCGTGTAATTTTCGTATTTTTATCCTGAAGTTTTCTTCCCCACAAAACGCGGACATAATACAGCCATAAACTAGAGAGGAAGTGCTCTAAGTGACCCGGAAGTACCTTCATTATACTGCGCCGGAAGTGTCGGATGGCCTGTCACCTGGTGGTTATTCTGGCCTCTTTTTGTTTGCTAGATTCAAATCAGAGGATTTGTGCCCGAAATAGGCGGATTGCCGCCAAATTATAAAATCACCAAAATAAACCATCTCAAATATCCTTGGCTAAATTAATTTTGACTAAACAAAGCTGAATAAGAACAAAATTAAGATGTACCAAAATCATTATTCTACAACTCTGTAAATTTATTATCTGTTCGTGCTATATTGTGGCTTAAAATTGCAAGTCAGCATACATTTCAATCTGAAAATAATGGTATATTTTCATAATACAAGACTAACTGCAAGCGATGGACTTGTAATTCCCAGATACCTTAATAAATACGGCCGATCTCTAGAATGTCTTTTTCCCATAATAAAAACATGTTAGGTACCCAATTCAATATAAAAATGCTGTGAATTGATTTTTCGATGGAAATGTATACTAAAAAATGGTTAAGTGAAAGAAATTTTCTGTGCTAATCACAATTTTTCTGCTTTTCGTTTTAATGTTTTCCCACTATTATTATTTTTTATCTTTCAATTTTTCTGTTCATAAATGCATTAAATTTTTTTTTTCCAAAAATCTATGTTAAAAATATAACTAACTAACTAACTAACCATCACGCCGTTTCCCCGCAGGGGTAGGCAGAGAGGACGGACCGCCAAACAACTCGGGCTTGGCACACACTCCTTGCCTCGTTCACATTCATACATCGTTTCATACATGCTCTTCTATTATTCTGACTCTTGACATGGCTCGACTCAAGTATCTGATTCACTTGGTCGTGCCATGTATTTCTCGGGCGTCCCCGACTTCTTCGACCATTCACATTTGCGTCATATATTCTCCTTACACTCCTTTCCTCGTTAATTCGCTCTACATGCCCGAACCATCGGAGCGTTCCCTTCTTGATCTTACTCATTATGCTTACATCAACCTTGCATTCTTTGCGGATCTCCGCGTTTCTCACACGATCATACATTTTATTATTTTTATTTATTAAATAACAAAATACATTTTGTACAACAATTTGAGTAGACCCACAAAGCTGTCATATGGCAGCTTGTCTGCAGGTTCTAACAATTTAAACATTCTTAATATAATATCTAAGAACATATTTGTAAATACATTTATAGTTTTAAGGAAACATTCGAATAGATCACATAATATTAGATGATTTAACTTACATCTATAAATATATAAGATATTTCAATATACCTGCCTAATAACAAGATATGTAGGCAGCTATATTAAGATATTCAAAGATACATGGAGTTTTCGTTCATTAACCATAGATTTATCATTTTAGGATATAGTCTCTCATTTTTTCAAAATTTTATGTTTTTATTGATTTTATTGAAAATCACTGGTATTAGATATTCAAGAGTACGGCTTCCATATTTATTTAATATTCGAGGAGTTTTTAGGCCCTTTCCTTCTCTAAATCTTGTGGTATGTTTGTGTACAAGTAGGTGTTTGTAAGGGCTTTCCCCCATATTATCCATAATAGTAGTGAACCAGTGGAGACCTTTTATTGTAAGTAGGCTCTCTGAGCCATAATGTAGTTTTAGGTTGTGTCTCTGTTTGTAAATATTTGTTGGGACAATTTTTTTATTATGGCAGTTTGTAAATTTTGAATATATTTAATGTAAGTAGTGCTTGCATGTCCCGAAGTTCGAATACCATATCTAAGTATGGATTCGACCATAGAAAAATATATGAGTTTAAGAGTACAATGAGGCAAAATAATTTTTAATTTGTAAAAGTTACTAGCTAAGGATCGGAGCTGGTTACAAATTTTTGCCACTTGTTTATCCCACTTAAAATTGTTATCAACAATTATTCCCAGATAAGTATATTCATTTGTAAAATCTATTTTTTCACAGTCACAAACATTAACAATTCCTCTATGTATACAGTCAAAGCTATGAGCGGTTATTTTAGGAACATTCCACATTTTCACACTTGGTGATTTTATGTACATGCATTTGGTTTTTTTAACATTAATAATTAATCCTATTTATTTATTTATTTATTTAATATAAGAATATTGTACATTGTATATTATTTTTGTGTTATTTCAACCGCCATGCTAGGGATGTCCCTGTGTTATGGCGGGTGAAGTTTTCAGATAGTAAATTATACATGTTATGGTTGTAAAGCAAAAATTTAAGTTATACAAATTAAATCAAGTTGCAAATATAATAAATATGGTTTTTAAATGTAATAATAATTATATTCTATAATAATAATAAGAGTAAAATAATTAATAATATTAAAAGTAATAAAAATTAGGTCGTTAATAAAATTCAATGTGAGTAAAAGTTATAAATTTGTTAGTTTAAAAAATTGTTGTTAAATTATACAATTTAATTGCGAAAGAATAGTAAGAATAATATGTAATAATAATTAGGTCGATAATAAAATTCAATGTAAGTAAAAGTTACAAAATTATTTGTTAATTTAAAAAATAGTTATAGTTGTACAATTTAATTATGAAAGAATAGTAATAATAATATGTAATAATAGTTAGGTCGATAATAAAATTCAATGTAAGTAAAAGTTACAAAATTATTTGTTAATTTAAAAAATAGTTATAAGTTATACAATTTAATTACGAAAGAATAGTAATAATAATATGTAATAATAATTAGGTCGATAATAAAATTCAATGTAAGTAAAAATTACAAAATTATTTGTTAATTTAAAAAATAGTTATAAGTTATACAATTTAATTGCGAAAGAATAGTTATAATAATATGTAATAATAGTTAGTCGATAATTACATTCAATGTAAGTAAAAGTTACAAAATTATTTGTTCATTTAAAAAACAGTTATAAGTTATACAATTTAATTGCGAAAGAATAGTAATAATAATATGTAATAATAATTAGGTCGATAATAAAATTCAATGTAAGTAAAAATTAATTGTTAATTTAAAAAATAGTTATAAGTTATACAATTTAATTGCGAAAGAATAGTTATAATAATATGTAATAATAGTTAGGTCGATAATAAAATTCAATGTAAGTAAAAGTTACAAAATTATTTGTTAATTTAAAAAAAAATAGTTATAAGTTATTCAATTTAATTGCGAAAGAATAGTAATAATAATATGTATAATAAAATTCAATGCAAGTAAAAGTTATAAAATTATATGTTAATTTAAAAAATTGTTGTTAAATTATACAATTTAATTGCGAAAGAATAGTTATAATAATATGTAATAATAGTTAGGTCGATAATAAAATTCAATGTTAAAAGTTACAAAATTATTTGTTAATTTAAAAAAAATTAGTTATAAGTTATACAATTTAATTGCGAAAGAATAGTAATATTAATATGTATAATAATATTAGGTCGATAATAAAATTCAATTAAGTAAAAGTTATAAAATTATATGTTAATTTAAAAAATTGTTGGTAAATTATACAATTTAATTTGATAATAATAGTATTAAAACTTTACAATTCAAGTAACAAGTTTTATATAATATAATGGTTTCTAAATGTAAGGATCCATTGTGATAAAAGTATTTTAAAGGTGTGGGGTTGGGATTCGGTTTTTATATTTTCAGGGAGAAGGTTAAATATTTTAGGAGCTAGGTATATGAAATGTCTTTGAGCTGACGTGGTATGTAGTGTAGGTACGTTGTAGTGTCGGTTGGTTATTGTTAATATCATGAGCCCATTTGAGAAGCTCGTTAAAGTCTCTTTGTAATTCTTGTACAGCTATTTAAGGATTTTCATTTGATACAACAAGAGCAGTATCATCAGCAAAAATGAATCGACGAGCTTTTTTGAAAATCTTGCACATAGCAATTACATATATAATATATAATTTTGGACCTAGAATTGACCCTTGCGGTACTCCCGATTTGATGTATCTTGATTTACTAACTATATTTAAAATCTTCACACTCATTTTTCTATTTGAGAAATAGTTTTTAAAGAATAAGAGGAGTTTACCCCGGATACCTATAAATTCAAGTACTTTCATTATTACATGGTTTTACCACCTCAGGGATCTCATACAGCATTCAGTCTACTTTCATCCTTCCTCTGCCAGTTCCATGCCTCACTGCCATACATCAGGGTAGGTACCAGTAATCCATTATGGACGGCTAGTTTCGCATCTTTGGACAGTTTTTTTGGTGCCAACGGCGTTCAGTCCTCCATTAATAAAGTTACCTGCATTCACCCTTCTTTCAATATCCCTTTCAGCCTTCCCATCTCTCGTAAAAATATATATATATAGTGTAATACTGTGTGTACATGGATGTTAAGGGACGTACTTGACTTACTTTATCCAGTGATTCCTGACATTATTTGGAGTAAAAAATGTAAATGAAATTTTGGTCTCCGGTGAGTTTTTTTGGTAACTTTTTTTTTCATAATTTTTTTCTTCAAAATCAAACAAAAAAAATTTCTTCCGCATTTTGTCAATGGTCAATCTGCCCAGTAGCCGACCCACCCCATAACCCGCCTCCAAATGTCCATCATCTACCATTTTTTAATGTTTTGGTAGAAAAAAAAATCAAAAATGTCACCGGAGACCAAAATTTTATTTACATTTTTTACTCCAAATAATGTCAAGAATCACTGGGTAAAAGTAAGGCAAGTGCGACCCTTAACACCCTGTATATACACCTGTTTCATTTTTTTAAAGTAAATTTTAAAAGAACCCATTGACAAATTGATATCAATCAGTTTGACGGGATTTAATATAAAAAAATGTAAGTAAATAAATAATAAGAGAATTTAAAAAAAGGTAATATTGCATTACATTAAAACCTAGTGCTTATGACATGAATGTAGACTTTTCGGGTTTGAGTCACGAAAAGTAAAAAAAAATCTTTACATTGCGAACTGATAATTAGGCTGAGTTGTATCAAACTCTGGACAAAGTCTTCAGACTCCTGGGATTCTGTGCGGCGTTGCATGGATGAACGTCATCCCTGGTCTCCAGAGACAAGTCTGAACATATGCTGTGGGAAGACCCTCTCGTTCTCAGATATGGAGTCACAAGCGATGCCATATGATAATAATACGGTCAAGTATCAAGGAAATAATACGGTCGTGGAAGGGCCAAAGCAAAATTGGTGCAATTGCGAAATTAGTTATTCCATTACAAGAAATTTTTAATATCGGATGCCTTCGATTTAAAATCGTTCCCCCAAACAAACATGTGTGATTTTTACAGATCATCTCATAATTCTTTAAACAATAAAAAAAAACAGTGTGTGCAGCTTACACGCACTAGAAAGTCCCTAGATGTCGCATTCTTTTCTTTTGCCTGCTTATTTTAAAGTGATTTGAAGATTGAATATTGATTTCATAAAAATTAAAATGTTTTTTTTTTTATTTCGTAGGATTTGAACCTCCGTTCGCTGGATGTCTGTCTCTCTGGCCTCTGGCCGCTGCGCTATGGAAGGTTTGCGCCGAGGTGCGAATTTACCGCATTATATTAGAACCCACGACCCGTCAAATAATAAATTTAAATTAAGTATTTCCGTTTCATCCGAATTTCAATCACTAACGGGCTAAAGAAGTTTCACTTGAAAAACACTGTTTCGGCTCGCCTGGATTAATTACAGGCACGCGGCATATTAATCCGTATTGAACGACAGGATAACTTAAATGAATTGTGAATATAAATCGGTTAATTTGACACAATGAAATGTCGGTCCTGTGTCCCCGTACGGCCGCCTGTATGACGACCAGAATCGACATTAGCGCATAGTATTACCAATATATAA
Organism: Limnephilus lunatus; assembly: GCA_917563855.2. Classification (NCBI taxonomy): domain Eukaryota; kingdom Metazoa; phylum Arthropoda; class Insecta; order Trichoptera; family Limnephilidae; genus Limnephilus; species Limnephilus lunatus. Next base: position 7,593,916 of record OU830602.1, on the reverse strand, counting down.
ATGATAGGCAAAGAGATCAATTAAAAATTATCCGGTCAGAGAATTCAATGAGTTTAATTAGAAAATTATTTAGTTTAATTGCGGAATATTGATTAAAAACATTGAAATTAGAAGTTTTGGATAGGAAAATAATTATTTTAAATAAGGAATATGTATTAACTTTTATAAAAATAATGTGTCTTCCAATAATATAATATTTTGTCAGGAAATTGTTTCAATTTTCTTTTTCCAAATTGTTATTAAACATCCGCGAGTATTTTTCTATTTTGGTACTTGAAGTAAAACATATAATAAAAATAAAGCATTTTTAATGTCGCACCAATAAACCGTTACTTTCAATAGAAAAATAAACAAAGCAACACAAATAACCTATGAATCCTTGCAAAGCCTTTCTGACTCCTTTGTAAAATAACAGCGTTCAAACCGCTCGCAAATAACATACAATTTCAAACTAAATATTAATATTTTTAGACCTTTATTCCGTAAAGAGGCGAGCAAGCAAAAACCGAACCCTACTGTAGGCCTCCCAGTTGGTTCTTCAGGCATTTACGTGAAATCCACGTGACTCGTGCCTTGCCGCTACGTGAGATATGAATGGAGGTACGTGACTGAAAAACTTTTCGAGGGTTGTGACTCCGTGGACAAAATGCCTTTATTCCGCCTCCCTAGTACCGTATTAAGATATTTATAAGTACGTGCAGCCTTATTTCAGAGCTTAGGCGTATTTCTTGTGAGTTTGAGACAATCTTTTGAAATTAAGGTAAGCATCGAACCACAGGTCCGCATCGGACGGATCGCTTCAAACGGATTTTAGAATTCTTTGTGTAGTATTAGTAGATACGCATCGGACCATCAGCAATGCCTTGGGAAATTCTCGGCAGGGCAAATGTTCCGGTGCGTACCGCCGAATCATCCGCTCGATATGATTAGATATGAAGATCAGAATGCTGATGTTAAAAATCCGATTGCAAATGGCCATATCTTCGGCAATCCAAATACGGTGGACGCATTGCTAAATAAATCCGTTTGGTGCGATCCGTGCGATGCGTACGATGCGGACCTGTGGACGCTTATCTCCTTCGTATTTCAATTTGAGAAAACCTGCAATTTGAATAGAATTATGCTACAACTTAGTCACATAACACTGTCTTCACAGTCACCTTTTGTCTTTTCAGTGACAAACAATACTCTTCTGCTATTCCGACTGCTAAGATTGCTAGAGTCGATATTACAATATCAGGCTACTTTCCGAAGCCATTTTTTGTTTCTCAGCGATTTATTCTTCCATCAAAGATTCTCTAAATACTCTTTTCTCTCTTCATAATTTCACAACACTTACATCACCCGCGTATTCTCTCCACAGTCCCTCATTCGTAACATGGTCGTACATGATTTTAATGGTTCCATGCCAATTCTATTATAAAAAATAGCCCTTAACCTTACTTAATGTAACCTATTTAACCTTTTTTTTCATCACCTCTAATGACTTTTCAATGGAGGTGTTGAGTTGATATTATTCTGAATTGTTCGGTCACCGATTTTGATGTACATGAGCCTAAACGATCTCATTTATCAAACAACTTCCTACCACCGCCAGTTCCATTCCAAATATTGTATGTAGTTTCATAAATTGCTTACCAATCAAAGTTATTTCTGTGAATCCGTGAATTTCTCCAGCTTCGGCGTGCATTTCTGAAAGCGTTTATTCAAAACAAAGCTCTGTTATCTTGCCAATGGATTGAAAACAAATGTTTAGCTCACAATGAAAATATTTTTAGAATTAATATGGCGGAAACACAGTAGTTGCAGTATCAGACCCAAAGGTCAATAGCCCAAAGGTTGATTCCGCGTTGAATTTGCATTCCTGAGGGTGACAACAGATTCTAATTGAATTTTCGCAAATATATTTGTGAATAAACGGTTGTTATTAATAAAATACTCACCAATAGTAAAATACATTAATGTAAACGCATGGGATATGAATGCATTATGTTGTACCTAGTCAGTAAGTAATAAGATAAGTGTTTTTAGTTTTTTTTTTTATTATTTTGTAGACAGAAATGTGCTGACAGAAGTATGCTGTTAAAAGTTTGTAACTTATTATTTATTTATTAACGCCCTTTTTCGGGGCTTTTACATGTGAAAGCCGCACAAGAATGAGACTATGGATTCCCCAATTTTCCAATCCCTTTCCCCTCCCCGGAGGGGAAAGAGATTGGAAAACGGAAAGTGGAGAAGTTCCTATCGATTCAGATCTAGTCACCAAACACGACTAAAACCATTACTAGCGCATTTTTCCAACTTATTGTTTTCTTTAGCTATCTTTTAAAAACAATTTTTAAATATTCCTTTTTTGTAATGTTTTTAAAATGAAGTAATTGATTTTTTTTTTTTTTAAGAAAGACAAACATTCCCGGGTTACGAATAACCCAACAATGCTTGCAAATCTCCTACTACCACCACAGAAAGCCGAAAATGTTTTTTGTGTTGTGATGGAGGACTTAGCTAGCCAAGGAATCGAACGCGCGACACACGGGTGGGACCCAAGCGCTATGCCCACTCAACCACTGACCGGTCAGTTGAGTTGAATTGAATGAATTATAAGCAATTTTTAAATTCTGATTGGCTGTTTAACACCAGAGCGATACTGAAAGTAGCTTCCACTTTGGAACGTGCCGCAAATGGTTCCATACCAACTCAGAATCTACGCAACTCAACTCAGGTATTGAGCCTCTCTGAAAAGTCATCAAAATTATAAAAAATATTGAAAAATAGCCCATCTAATCCAACGAAACCTATTTAAACAATTTTTTCATCCTTTTTAACGAATTTTAAAAGAATGTGTTGGGTTGAGTTCATTCTGAGTTGTCCGTTCGTTGATCCGTTCGGCAACCTTTGGATTTCCAGTTGAGAAACTTACCCTTCAACCGCGGAGGCCACTAAAGACATTCAACTTGTTGGATTAGCTTAAAATATAATTTAAAAAATATAATTTATGAAAATAATTGTTTTCGATTTTGTCAAAGTATGGTCCCTGCATAACATACCTAGTCTTACACTGTTTAGACTTATTTCTCAGGTGTAAGCATAAATAGTATATTATAATACTATTATGTAAAGAAGTAGGATGCACACGCTTCGTGAGTCAAGCGGGACTAACAAAAGCATTCCTTTTATTCTTTGAATAATTTCGCATTGCGATCACAAAGCTACTAAAAGAATGAAAACAATTCGCGTTTAGCTTCTACAGCTACTCGGCGGTAGTCGGTATTCTTTTGTTCGAAAAAAGGAAAACAATTATCATTTTTGTTTGTCGAATTTCGAATTACCGCGGTATTTGAAATTGCGAGTTGGTTTTGTTTTTGTGCTAAGGCGTGTTTTTTTAAATGTAAACAAATATACCATTAACCCTTTGTGCGTTAAATTCGATACAATTTTTTTGTAGATTTTTTTAACGTTAATTACATTTCGTGGGTACATTTTTATTATTTATTTAGATGACCTCTACAGGAAAGTATTGCTTTTTATGTGAACACCGTCTATTTAAATTGATCGGAGCCTGTGGGACCGTGGCAATCCCAATGGGTATGCTTGAGACTGAGGGGTGTAGGGAAAGGTAGGAAATGGAGAAGACAAAGGTTCGGAAGTAAATTGAAACGTTAGTTTTTGGGATGTTATGCCGTGTTGCGCTATCTACTTCTTTACCCGACGTTTCGGACAGCGTTGCAGTGTCCATCATCAGGGCAGATCCGGTAGACACATCGTCGGATCTACCGGATCTGCCCTGATGATGGACACTGCAACGCTGTCCGAAACGTCGGTTGTAATGTTGAATGTTAAATTTGTTGACCTTTATATTCACTACAACTTGCAGGGTGAATATTGCTCGGATGATTGTAAATCTCCGAGAGGAAAAGACACCACTAAATTAAAAAAAATATATATATATATATATATATATATATATATATATATATAATGGCTTTAGCCGTGTTTGGTGACTAGATCTGAATAGCCAGACACTGCCCTACCTTCCTCTTGCCCATCTCCTTCCCCTCCCCACTACCTTCAGCCTCACAACATACCCCAATTGGGGATGCCATAGTCTCACTGGCTCCAGACGGGAGCTGTTGGGACTCTTTTGCGGAGTTCATATAAAACAAAATTGTCTATTTTAACCACTCGGAACCATAAGCTTATTTTTACGATAATTTATTGTTGCCAGACAAATGCATGACGAAGGAGGGGTACCTGACTTAAGGGAAATAATTTTTATTGGAAGCTTTCATTAGACTTTAACTGTTTTAAAACAGAGGTTAGTAAAAAAGAAAATATAAAAAATAAAATAAAGTGTACACAAAAAAATCTACAAAGAAGAAAAAAATGTATCTACATATCTGTATTTTGAAATATTATATATAATTATATTTTCAAATAAAATATTAAATATTAAGTACTATAATAATAAATGTTCTTTTTCTAGGAAAATTATATAAAATCGAGATATGCATAAGCGAAGTAAAATTATATAAAATTGAGTTATGTTTAAGCGAAGCAAAATTATATAAAATTGAGTTATGTACATATAAGCGAAGTAAAAATACAAAATTTGAATCAACCGGTAGACGTGGAAGATTAAAAAAATAAATTAAAAACAACAAAACTAAAATGGACGAATTCTGCCTAGAAGAAAGTAGATACTGTAGATGGCTGTTAAAAATATCGAATGAAGTGAATTTTAGACAACATTGGAAATATTTTTATTTATATAGGTATATTACATAAATACATACCTAAATACATCAAAATGCCAACCAAAAAAGCCATTTAAGTCAATTACAAAAGATCAAGTTATTTTTACGTCTTTCGAAATACGAAAATAATTTATTTGCTGCTTCAATAAGTCACAAATTCCTTTAAATAAAATTTTCTTCTTTCAAGATATTTCTTGATTCAAAAGGAAGTGAATATCACTGAAAAAAATATTTTTTAATAAAAATAGCGTTTCCTCAATATTTTTAGATTTAATTGAGTTTTCTTATTTAGAAAAAAAACTCATTCGTTTATTTTATTTTCAGAATTGATATTTTCGCTAATGAAAGTTTTAAATCTTTTAAAAAGTAATAATGTCACTTAAAATTATAAATACATATATCAATAACACCCTTGGTAAGTAGATAGTTGAATAAAAGCCGTAGGTAATTATAGACTAATTAATATATAACGCGTAACTATAATGTTTTGTACCTTAGATGAACATAGGAACTAATATCGACCTGTGGTAAGACATAATAGACTGGTTTATAGACTCTCAACATCTTGTTGATATTATCGAATTTCCCATTACTCTTGTAATAATAAAGGTAATATTTAATGATTTCTTGTAGTAAAAGTTCTTGATTTCAATGTTTTAATGGCATTAATTCTCGTACAATGGCTCCAGAATCAACGTATTGTTTTGTTTCTGGTTTGCGTTGGCGTAAACATGAACTAAAGCTACATCTTTATATTTTAATCTAGCAACCACAACTATAATTGTATTGTCGTAGACGCAAAGCACCCTTATTTTTTTAAGGATCCTTTACTTGTCGTACTGTAATTATAAAACTTCACTACTAAACTTTTTTGCAGCCATTTTAAGGTCAATTTAATCCTTAACTTCGTTGTATAAACATTACAATCCGCGTCCACCAAAAACATCGAAGGATGTTGTTAATGATAACAAAACCTTGGATCGGCATTGGACTACATTGAAATCTAATTGGGATACGTGGATCTGGAATTCCACCGACTGCAGTCGCAAAAACCACAACTGGTGCATCTGAACCTTGTGAAGACCTTCCGACTATACCTGGAGCTAGAGGAGCCTGCAGAAGCGCGGTGCGAGACCAGATAGCCTTGGCCGTAGTCGATGTAGTCGGCTGGTTGACCAACGCCCTGGGACTGGAATTGGACGTTGCCAGGAACCGCCCTATCAGCTACTCCAGCCCGCCGTTTCAGAGCTGTATTCCGTTGCAGTTTCTTTCAAGGCCGCCTGGATTGAGCGATCAAATCACCGGATTCACAAATCTTCACAGTATTAATGCCCAATCAATTTAACATTCTTTTGCATTATCATTTGGCTTCAGATTAGAGATTTATATTATTATTGTTTCATGTGAAATAGATAATGTTCCCAATTTTAAAGTATTTCATTGCATAATTTAATATCCCCCGTTCACACTAAGTATACCAGCCGGGCAGCCGCCTATAAAAGGTCCACATCTGACATAGTTTCAATGCCTACAAAATTATTTCATTTGTCTCAAGCTTTACTCTCAGAAATCTAACCTAATAGTCCCATATATTTTCCTAAATAACTTTTTGAAATTTTTGGGCAGTGGGCGCGATTCGAACTCCCAAACAACCCCCCATTCTCTGCGTACGGTGAAATTCTACATACTCGTACATATAATGGAACTAGTCAGGTAATGTGACGCGACTTTATGGTGTAATATTATGTTACTAGTAACATGACTCTTAAGTAGCTTGATGATCCACTCGCTTAAAGCTGGGATTAAGGTGACGCCTCATCTATTGTTTCTCCCTTGTTAGGCTCTCTTTGGAAACAGGCTGGATTCGGTAAGGCTGAATTTCCTTAAACCTTATCCTGATCCTCACGACGGAACACAAACATCGATTACACCTAATAAATTTGAAATTATCTTTATACAGTTTTGCGGTACCTATTCCTTTGACAATAAAAAAAATGATTACAATACTGTAGAAAAATTGATTTCATGTCTTACCCATGTTTTAGCCCTGTCCCTTTAATAAAGTTAATCCGGGTTGTCACCGCGTGTTTGGCGATATCTCCTGGTTCCAATTAGCTTCGCAGGTAACAGCGATTTTTGCTCAACAAGGCAGGACATTGTCACAATAGATATATATAGATTTCTCATGGCTTAGATTTCATAACACGAACAAATGGTGTAATTGTAGCAGAAAACGTTTTTGGTTTCCAAATTACATAACAAGTTTTTTTGTCACAGATATATTGATTGCGAATCAATGGACTGTGTTCAATGATTTATAAACAAACTTTTCAGATTGACACAACTATGTGGGAGTTAGAAAATATTGAACATTAGGACTGACTTACCCCCTTTTGAAGTGAAACTTCTAAAGCCCCATTGTGATTCGGAATTCGGATGAAACGGAAATGACGCATACAGCACCTGCGAAGTATCAAACTCCTATCAAGGCTCCTATTAAAACTGAAATGACGCTGGTCTGCGGCTTTTGATTATGACCTCACTTTTCAAGGCTTCTTGGTTGTTCAATGGTTGAGATTGTTTTGGTAAAGTTTCACTTCTACCGCGTGTTAACTGCACTCTAATTTTTTTTCTATCACAGTATTATGAGTAATCGATATTATAAGCTTGAGGGACACATTTGGCGATAATCACTGCATAAGCACGTAACTGATAAGAACAAAGTGCATTAAGGCATCAAAACAACATAACATAGTCCACTAAGGCATCAACAAGGCATGTTCACTCTACCGGTTTCGTATGTTCGTTGATTTATTGTTCCAAATGTCACATGTAGGTAATTATTTATCAGATAGAATAGGTACATGGAAAATAGTTAGAAAGGAGATGTATATGGTAGCGTCAGCAAGTTTATTTTTAAGTAAATGAAAACTTTATAGACTCTTTGTTCAAATAATTTTATTCTTATTCCTTTTTGATATATTTAAATTAAATTATATTTTTTATAAAATCTACGACTATAAAGCATTTGTTTTAACCCTTTAAATCACAGGAGACAGTGTTTGTCCCAGTTCAGATAGGTCTCATATAAATCATTGTATCTCCCTTGCTGTCATGTTGAGAAATATGATTTTAACGGTGTTAGAAAGAGAAAGCTCTACTCTTTAGAAATTAACAATAGATAAATTTAAATGCGTTGACATTTTGACTAAAGGTTTTGGTTCACAATTTGGAAAAAAAAGGGAAACTTTGGGAATTTTTTATTAATTATTTTTACTACTTCTTAAACAATTAGTAGTATTAAAACCCTGATGAAGTAAGCTTGGCTTACGAAACATGTCGGTTTTTTATAATCAATTATAGTGGTAAAAAAATAGTAATTTATAAATTTGAAATATTTTTACATGGAATGACAATAAAGTAAATTGACAGTAACGTTTAAAATATATTTGTCTAATAAAACGTTCATGTGTATTTATTTCGTTCAGAAAAAAACGTAGGTTGAGCCATTTTCTACACTTATTAATTTTTCGATTAAAAATTTTGATAGGTACTTCAAAAATTTTATTTTATTTCTAATAATAACATTTAATTGCGTATTAGATCACCTTTCAAAAATGTTTTTATTTTACGGACATGTTCAGAAATATTCAATTTGTTTGGATTTTATTGCACATTGGAAATATTTTTTCTTTCCATACAACGGAGCCTATGGACGGTCCAAAAAACCTTAGTTTGTACAGTTCTTGTAATCTTCTTCTACGAAAAGTACGTAAAATATTTTTCGTTTCTTTCCCCGCTCAGTCTATTTCGCGAAGCCTTTCTTTTGACAAACAATGTAAATAGGGGTTAGGCGGAAGGGGTGGAAGTAGAAAGTGTTGGAGGTTTTGATTTCCCGCCTCCTTCGTCCAATTGGGAGCCGAGACAAAAGCAAGCCTTTCGATTGTTCTCGCATCAACTTGCTAAGTAACCGATGTTTCCTAAGAAACGCCACAACGCTGAGATTGAAGCAGTGTTCCTATGGTGCGTCTTAAAAAATATTTATTAATTTCCTCTTTTTTTAAATACGACAAAAAAAGAAATTAAACTGTCAGAAAACTAAAGTAGACAAGAGTGGGGAGGCTACAAAGCACAGCACAAAGAGGGAACCGATTACTCAGTCAGTTTTCAATGCTGCATCAAGACTGTTAAATCCGGCGCGCGTTTCCAAATATTCCCACATTTACCAACGTCTGCGGAACCTTAATTTACTTAAGTGTCCTGAGAGAATCCAATTCAAAGTCTGCTGAATGGTTTTTAAGGCAACACACGACATGGCACCACCCTACCTGAAGGAACTGTGCATTTTGAATTATGTCAATACTAGGCAAGCAACCCTTAGATCAGCATCAGCCATAGGTAGATTCTCAGCACCTATGCGCAATCCCAATACCAATTTCGGAGATCGGGTTTTTGCATTCTCAGGCACAACAGCTTGTGTCGCGTCCGATGACACGACAATATGATGTTGTGGACTGTAAATCGATTTCGAAAAGAATTTGACCAATGAATTGTGTTTTAAAATACAGATCACGGGAAATGGGGTATGACGGAATAGTCTCTTACCTTTTGACGGTTTATTCGGCTGTTTCAGGATCGATCCTGGATATTGGAGTTTCCCAAAAAACGGCACAACACCAGTTACACTTATAATCCATAAAAAACGGACTTTTGCAATAATTGCGATAGTTCAACGACAGAGAGCTGTGTCCCATAACACTGCGAGATTTCAACTGTTCTGTAGGTAACTTAGATTAGGGCGACAATATTATTTTCCACTTGTTCACAGGTAGGTAGTCGACAAACATCTTCTTCTTCCCCTGGTAGAGACTTTGAGGACAGGAGGACGAGGAAGGAATATATGATTTATGAAGGACTTGGGGAATATGGATTAAGGTTTTTTTTAAAAAACTGTTTCAGAACCAAACATTCCGCCGACCTTGAGAAAATGTGATATTTTCTCAACAACTATAAACGAAAGAAAGCAACGAAAAAAAACGAAAGCAAAGTAACTAATTAACCTAGGAATTGAACAAGACAAAATTAAAAAATGAAATTAATTAATTAACTAATTAATCAATCGATGGGTAGTTTATACAATTTGACCACGGGCCGCTTAAAAATGCCCTGAGGGGTTCTTACAGTAGCGACACGAACCACACCATCGGCACCGGGGAACAATTCAACCACCCTCCCGACAGGCCATCGCATTGGGGTAGCTTGTGAATCATCTATCATGACTAGATCGTCAACTTGCAAATTAGGAGTTGATGTTGCCCACTTGTTCCGTTGTTGAAGAGTATGCAGATATTCTCTCCGCCAACGATTCCAAAAATGTTGGGACATTTTTTTTCAATAGTTGCCAACGCGATAAACGATTCATTGGTACATCCACAAAATTTTCTTCAAGAACAGAAACAAGAGGAGCTCCAATTAAAAAATGTGCAGGAGTTAACGGATCCATTTCGGATGGATCCGACGACAGCGCTCCAATTGGTCGCGAATTTAAAATGGCTTCGATACGAATCAGGACAGTAGTTAATTCTTCAAACGTAAGGATTTGATCTCCCACAACCCTCTTCAAATGGTGTTTAGTTGACTTAATACCAGCTTCCGACACACCATTGAAATGGGGTGCGGAGGGCGGAGAAAAATGCCAAGTAATTGAACGAGCGACAGTTGCGTCAACAAGTTTGTCAGTGTTTTCAGATGCATGTATGAATTTAGCAAGGCCAGTATGATATCTATTAGTTCCAATAAAATTAGTTCCGCAATCGCTATAGATATTCTGGCATATACCGCGTCTAGAGATGAATCTATCTAATGCTGCCACAAATGCTTCAGTAGATAGATCTGATACTAATTCAAGATGAACGGCTTTGGTCGATAAACAAACGTAAAGACATAAATAGGCCTTATAAGTTTTTGCGCCGTGACGTCTACTCTCGCGTACCAAAAAAGGACCTCCAAAGTCTGTTCCGACATTCAAAAATGGACGACCTTCTCGAAAACGGGAAGCGGGTAAGTTACCCATCAAAGGGAAACTACCACGCGGGTTATTTTTAAAACAAGAAATGCATTTACTCAATCGATGTCGAATTACGTTCCTGGCCGAAATTATCCAATATTTTAATGATATTATGGATTGGAGTGCACGAGGACCTGGATGAAGGTACATGCTATGGTAATAATCAATTATTAATGTTGTCAAATGAGATTGCTTCGGTAGAATAATAGGATGTCGAGCATTTTCAGAAATCTGTGCAAGGCGAATTCGACCACCGACTCTTAAAACCCCATTTGTATCAATAAATGGAGCGAGTTTTTGCAGCTGCGTTGAGCATATACGATGGGAAGAGATATTGTTGATATCTGGTTGAAAATAAATTGCTTGAACAAGCTTAATGCAACATTGTAAGGCTACATTATTTTCTTTTAACGAAAGTGGGGATAAACCGTTGAAATTGATGATCGATTCCGAACGTAATCTATTGATAAATCGACGGCACCAACATATAACACGCAATAATTTCGATAACGATGAGAATTTCAATAACAACTCTTCGTCATACGTTGACACATTCGTCGATAGCGAAATTAAATTTTTTGACTTATACTCTGGTAACTGGTCCACGGAGATATTAAGAGGTTTAACAAATAACCATTCTTCCAAAGGTGTTGATATAAAGTTAGGTCCTTTCCACCATAACGAAGCGTCAGCGATTTCACTAGGAAAAACTCCTCGTGAACCCAAGTCTGCAGGATTTTCTTGCGATGAAATATGATACCACTGTTCATAGGGTATATTTTGTATTATAGTTTCAACACGATTTGCTACAAAAGTTTGCAAGAGAAAAGAAGGTGTCTTCAGCCATGCCAATACAATAGTTGAATCTGTGAAAGCGACAGTCTTTTCTATTTGAAGTCTATCTTTATATACTTCTTGACAATAAGTCAACAAATTTGCTAATAAAACTGCTCCCAACAATTCCAGTCGCGGGATCGATGTTATCTTTATGGGGGCAACACGGGATTTTGCTAATAAAATATGGCTGGATATTTCTGTGTTATTAATCACTACCAGATAAACAATTCCACAATATCCTCTTTCAGAGGCGTCCGCAAACCCAACAAGGATGCATCGACTGGTTAGAGAAGTTGCGACATATCGATCAACTTTTAAATTGGCGAGTGATGGAAGCTCTTTTATATATTTCTTCCATTTCAAATTCATGTCCGAAGGGATTTCTTCGTCCCAGCCAATTTGAAGTTTCCATAAATTTTGCATAAAGCATTTAGCAATGAAAACGACAGGATTAATAAAACCTAATGGATCATATAGACGTGCAATTGTCGATAAAATTATACGTTTGGTACAGTGGTCACTAAAAACATTATGAATTTTATATGTAAATTGATCAAGCGACGGTATCCATTGAATACCTAAAATATTAAGGTTTTTCTTGTCAGTATCCGACTCAAAACTTAAGGGTACTTCCCGATAGCTAACAGGAATATCTTCCAGTATTTCAGGATGGTTACTCGACCATTTTCTCAATTCAAAACAACCTTTTTGAAGTAATGCAATTAATTCCACTATACAATGTCGAGCGCTTTCCAAAGTTTGCGCACCACTGATAATATCATCTACATAAGTGTTTTCAATTAACGTACTAGCAGCCTCTGGAAAATTCAATTTTTCATCATTTGCTAATTTATGAAGTGTGCGAATAGATAGGTATGGCGCACTAGACGTGCCATACGTTACTGTTTGTAATTCAAATTCCTTTACAGGAAGATCCGGAGATTCTCTCCATAGAATATGTTGATATCGGCGAGATTTCTCATCCACAAGTATTTGCCTATACATTTGACGGATGTCAGCTGTAAACACGATTTTGTGTATTCGAAAATTACACATTAATTCGACAAGGTCCCTTTGTAATTTGGGACCAACCAAAAGTATATCGTTCAATGACGTACCCGAGGACGATTTGGTACTGGCATCAAAAACGACCCTTAAACGAGTTGTAGAACTGGTTTCTTTGATTATTCCATGATGTGGTATGAAATAGTTACCAACAGTTGGCGATTGAAGTGGCACTTCCATCATGTGCCCTAATGTTGAGTATTCTCTCATAAACGAAATATATTGAGATTTGAGATCAGAATCTCTATTCAGTCTCCTTTCTAAATGCGCGAGGCGTGACAATGCTATGTCATATGACTTTCCCAATTTTTCCGGGCTTTCCTTAAATGGCAACGAAACGACGTATCTTCCGTCTTGGTTACGGTAGGTACTTTCAGTGTACAATTTTTCACAACGAATTTCATCAGGCGATTGAATTTTCTTCAAAGGTGGAACATTTTCAATTTCCCAAAAACATTTATGCTTTTCATCAATATTTTCCTCCATTGACGTGAAGAATGAATTTATACAATTATTTGATGGTCCAACATTTCCCATCAAAATCCAACCCAATTTAGTTTCTATGGCTATGGGTTCATTTTCTTTGCCCATCAATTTTCCTGAGCATAGCAATGAGGCAAAAATATCACTTCCAAGCAGTATATCAATAGCTGATGGTAGGTAAAATGTTGGATCTCCCAATTTGAGACCTACGATGTGTTCCCAATGATGATCGACGATACGATTTGATGGCATATTTGAGCAAATATTATTTAAAATAAGGAAATCTGTCAATATACCAGATTCCTTCGAATCGACAGGACGAAATTGTGTTTTTATTAATCCGTTAGAATTAATTGTAGGAGTATTTCCAATACCTATCACGGTAAGAGGTTGTTTCTTAAAACGAGTGAATCCTAATTTTTTCACGCAATTTTCCGATATAAAATTTGCCTGGCTGGCGCTATCGAGCATGACACGAACCTTCTGGAAAACTCCAGTTTTGTCTAAAACTTCCACATAGGCTGTGGACAGCAGTACCGTGTTGGTTTTATTGTAAAATGTTGTCAACGCCAAAGGCTCCGACGAGTTTTCTTGTTGGTCTGAATTTTCCACGATTTTTTTTGGAAAACGTAATAGGGTATGATGTCTTGATTGACATTCCCTACAAGTGAAACGAGATTGACAATTCTTAGCGTTGTGTTTTCCTTGTGTGAGGCAGTTGAGACATAAATTATTTTCCTTTGCAAACAAGTACCTATCTTTTGGAGTAAGGCGTAAGAATTGTTCACACTTGTGCAGAGAGTGTGACGATTTACAAAGAATACACTTGACTTCAATCTTTAATACAAATGCATTAACATTATTGCCAGATCGATGTTTAGCATTATACGATTTCGATTGACCTTTATGAGTCTGTATCAGGTTTTCAGGAAAAACCCCGAGTGCCATTTCTTTTGCCAAGCACTGTCTATCTAAGTACTTTAATAGGTGATCAAACGTTGGAATATTCTCTGAACTATGTTGAATTTCAAAATCAATACGCAATTCTTTTGTTAATTTACGTAATACAATATGTAATAAAAGAAAACTCCATTGGCGAACTGGAAAATTCAAAGCTTCTAAAGCAGCAATATTTTCTTTTAAAATAGAAATAAATTGTCTGATATTATCCTGAGATTTTACAGGTTGAATCGACAGAATTAATTCTACATGCCTATCAGCGATGAAACGTACGTTTTCATACCGTTCCTTTAAAAGGTTGTATGCAATAAAATAATTTTCTTCAGAAATCGGCAAATGTTTAATGTGTGTTAATGCCTCTCCTGACAGGCTACTTATTAAATAATGCATTTTTTGAACAGGATTTAAGGCATTATTAGAATCGATCAACGAATTAAAGGTATTAATATAATTTGTCCAATCTGTTGATATTCCCGAGAAAATAATCAATTTTAATTTTGGTAACGACACATTATTATTTGCCAGTGAATGATCCGATTCAATTTTCGAAACTTGTGGAAATAATTGATTATAATACGACTGAATCTCGTAATACATGTTTTGAATTTCAGTATATTTTTCTTGTAAAACTTTAATTTCCGATTCATCTTTTTTATTTGATTCTATTGAAATATGTGATGCAACAAAAGTTTCTCTAATATTTGATATATCCGAAAAACGCGCTTTAAATATATTTTTGTCAACAACGTTCAAAGAAGTTATAGCTTTCAATGCAGCGGAGCGAATTCTTTCCATGTCTAACAGAGCTAATTTGTACTTCACAAGAGTAGCCGCCATTATGAAGAGGTATATTAACCAAACTCTAATAATAAAACCGCAAACAAACGTCAAACGTCAAACTTGTAAACAAACAGAATGTCCGCTGTGATAACAGCTGACCGATGCGATCCGCGATCTTCTTTACCGACACTCAGTGCAGGTAGCAATCCAACGACACGAGAATGCTTGTATTTAAAACTACCGACGCGGCAATGAATACTTTATGTAGGTACAAAGTATTATCTACGAATATTAAGCTACCCACGATTTAAAATTAATACCAAATTAAATTTAAATATGCTAATCAATATTCACGATTGAATGTGTAATTCTGAAACTTTAGCTTTATAAAACCGGAAAAGGTCAACGAATGGGATGATCTATATTTCAAACACAATGTCTAGTTTCGAAATTACGACTATCAAAAAACGACAAAAAACGAGAATTTATCCGGCGAATGGACCAAAAATGTCGCGTCCGATGACACGACAATATGATGTTGTGGACTGTAAATCGATTTCGAAAAGAATTTGACCAATGAATTGTGTTTTAAAATACAGATCACGGGAAATGGGGTATGACGGAATAGTCTCTTACCTTTTGACGGTTTATTCAGCTGTTTCAGGATCGATCCTGGATATTGGAGTTTCCCAAAAAACGGCACAACACCAGTTACACTTATAATCCATAAAAAAACGGACTTTTGCGATAATTGCGATAGTTCAACGACAGAGAGCTGTGTCCCATAACACTGCGAGATTTCAACTGTTCTGTAGGTAACTTAGATTAGGGCGACAATATTATTTTCCACTTGTTCACAGGTAGGTAGTCGACAAACATCTTCATCTTCCCCTGGTAGAGACTTTGAGGACAGGAGGACGAGGAAGGAATATATGATTTATGAAGGACTTGGGGAATATGGATTAAGGTTTTTTTTAAAAAACTGTTTCAGAACCAAACATTCCGCCGACCTTGAGAAAATGTGATATTTTCTCAACAACTATAAACGAAAGAAAGCAACGAAAAAAAACGAAAGCAAAGTAACTAATTAACCTAGGAATTGAACAAGACAAAATTAAAAAATGAAATTAATTAATTAACTAATTAATCAATCGATGGGTAGTTTATACAATTTGACCACGGGCCGCTTAAAAATGCCCTGAGGGGTTCTTACAGTAGCGACACGAACCACACCATCGGCACCGGGGAACAATTCAACCACCCTCCCGACAGGCCATCGCATTGGGGTAGCTTGTGAATCATCTATCATGACTAGATCGTCAACTTGCAAATTAGGAGTTGATGTTGCCCACTTGTTCCGTTGTTGAAGAGTATGCAGATATTCTCTCCGCCAACGATTCCAAAAATGTTGGGACATTTTTTTTCAATAGTTGCCAACGCGATAAACGATTCATTGGTACATCCACAAAATTTTCTTCAAGAACAGAAACAAGAGGAGCTCCAATTAAAAAATGTGCAGGAGTTAACGGATCCATTTCGGATGGATCCGACGACAGCGCTCCAATTGGTCGCGAATTTAAAATGGCTTCGATACGAATCAGGACAGTAGTTAATTCTTCAAACGTAAGGATTTGATCTCCCACAACCCTCTTCAAATGGTGTTTAGTTGACTTAATACCAGCTTCCGACACACCATTGAAATGGGGTGCGGAGGGCGGAGAAAAATGCGAGAAATAACACTGCGAGATTTCAACTGTTCTGTAGGTAACTTAGATTAGGGCGACAATATTATTTTCCACTTGTTCACAGGTAGGTAGTCGACAAACATCTTCATCTTCCCCTGGTAGAGACTTTGAGGACAGGAGGACGAGGAAGGAATATATGATTTATGAAGGACTTGGGGAATATGGATTAAGGTTTTTTTAAAAAAACTGTTTCAGAACCAAACAGCTTGGAACAAACTCCCTTCACATTTGCGAAAGATCGACAGCACATCTGAGTTCAGAGCAAAGCTCATAACTCACCTCTTCACATTATCATATTCAGAAAAATAACTGCATTTTTCAGTAGTATTTCATTACTCAGTCCATGGAATTTACCTAGATTGATGTATCTTCACTACCAGATTTTACGTTATTACGCAATTTTTGAAAATATTTAACAATTTATTATGTGTAATAAACAAATCATATTTATTACATATTTTAATGATTTTACTGACAGCACGGGCAGTAATCATAACAATATGTGTTTATAAATGTAAATAAGTATGTTAGTCGTAAATAACTTTTAAGACAGTTGCAAGTACAAACTCGTTTACAAAAATAAGTATATTTCTCAGTCACTAGTGATATTAGTCTTAGTTATAATTGAATAGTTATCAATCTTAGTTATACGCCACTTTTAGTATAAAGGTATAGATTAAATGTATAAATGAATTTCTAAAGCGCCCTTGAGGTGATTTTCTCACGAAAATGGCGCCATAAAAGTCATCCAATTATTATTATATTATCTCATTCTTTCGCAGGCTGAGTCCTATAGAAGTCTCTTTTTAGTGTCTCAATTTTTCTTTTCATCAAATCACAACGGTGCTAAAGAAACTTAAAAAATTAGATGATTTTCCAAGATTAAAGGTGTTATGATGTATTTTACTTTTCTTAAGTCAGTTCCTCAATGCTGAAGATCGTGACCACTCCGATTTCCATGGTGGACAAGGCTCCTTCACTCTTCGCGCCTTTGCACTGCGCGGAGATCTGCGGACACCGACGTCAGAGATTCTTGGTCACAATGGTCACTCCAGCGCATTGATGACCTTCCTCTGCTTCTTCTGCCTTCCACTTTGCAATGAGTTTTTCCAAGTTGGAGTCCTCAGTTTGGCGAGAAACGTATCCAAATTATTTTAAAATGCGTTTTAGGCAGATATTTGAAAGCCTTTTGTGGATGCCCAGCTTTTCCACAATGGATACATTTGTGCGTGTAGCTAGCTATCCATGGAATCCTGACCATTTTTCTTCAGCAAAACATTTCATTAAATTGACAGTGTACTTTTAATCTGTTCGTTTATCTGAAGCGGAAAAAATTATTTAAAGCCGTGCTGTATAAAGTAAGATATACCTTATGAAACAATAAACAGCTTATTAAATAAGTCGCTAAAATCATCGAAAATTTGATTTAAACTTTTTTTCGTATCATAAAATCTGGAAGTAATCATTATTATGTTGAAAATTCAGGCCAAATCGTAGAAGTTGTTATAGCAAGTATGTAAATATATTCCTACATAAATCCATTCGTTTACTTGTTTCGTTTTGTAATTTACATTTCCTTTGACCTCTGTAAATATTTTAAACTAACTTGAAACATAATTTCATGTCAACAATTATTTTTTATATTATTACGAGTTTTATGCTTGCTTCAAAAGAAATAACGTCCATTAAACAGCGTTGTTTTTATTTCACTTAACGTCTCAGACCGTAAATAATCAAGTTTTTCTCAGAAACACGTTTTCTAGTTTATCAATGAAAAGTGTTGAGAAGAAGTAGCTTGGCTTTCACCCCGCCAGAACAAGTCTTATGAAACTAGAGTCTTAAAAGAAGCTTTGGAACTGAAAGCTCATGAAAGCGCAGCCCCTTGACCTAACCGAAGAGGTTTATCAAAGAATCAGATAGAAACTTTCTATACATCCTTACAACCACTACATAACCCTAGGACTTAGACTTGGATATAGGAACTACTGTAGGCATACTACCGCACAGAGGCGTGATTTGATGTGATAAAAAAAATTATAGCAGTTCATACAACTGTTAATGATCCGTTCTCATAAAAAAAATTTGAAGTGCAAACTTCTTTAGCACCGTTGTAATTTGAAACTCGATGAAACGAAAAAACGACCCTAATAGAGACAAACAAATCCCTCAGCACCGGTGTACACGGTTGACATAAGTCACATGATAAAGTTCTTGAGCTCAACAGCTCGGCTTTAGAACGATTTGTCGATCATAGGTCTCTTCGAGACCCATGTTCACTCCTTCCTCTACTCAAAAAGACCCTCCAAACAACATCTTCAAAGATGACATAGGCCCTGAGGGAAATTATTTTCCTCAGGGTCTCTTGTGTGGAGATAATGTAAAAAAAGACATCTATAGGATTAAACCTGCGAGAGAATGAGAATAATCGGTCTTCCTTTGTGCAGTACTTCATAGCCTACCGGTCTCCTCTTTGTGCGGTTCTTCGTAGCCTCCCCACTCTCGTTCTCCTCCTCATTCAATTTGGAAGGCGGGAATGTGTACCGCCGCCCCGGGAACCTTTATTGGATAACCAACACCTCTACAATAGGTCACCCCAAGTGGTTTGCAACGTTTGGTGATTTAGCAGGGGTGCCCGGGTTCTTGGGGTGAGGTTTGTCTAGGTCTTGGAGTTGGATGACCGGGACACACTGAACCCCAGATTCCTACCCACCCCTTAAACTCTTTTCCTTCCCAGAACTCTCCTCTCCTTACTTTCCTTAAAAAAACACTCCCCACAGCACCCCCAAAGATGACATAGGCCCTGAGGGAAATGGTTTTCCTCGGGGTCTCCTGTGTGGAGCTCATGTAAAAAAAACTCTTGTCTACTTTGATTTATTTTTGGGGTGTTATTCCGTGTTGCGGTACCTCCTTCTTCAACGTTTTCATCATCAAGGCTGATGTGTAATCATTTTACATTACATAGGTATTGACTGAGTGTATTGCAAAGGAAGATCTAATAAGGTATTAGGAAGATAGTAATTTGTTTTCATTGATGTTTTAAAGGTGTTTCATTAATGTGTTTTAAAGGAAAATCTTTCGAATTTTATATTAATTTATTTAAGATTGATTCGTGGTAAATATTTTTACCGGTTGTTTGTTCGACGAAACGATTTAATGTGGAAATTAATAAAAAATCATACTTTTCAAATAATATTCGTAAACGTATTACATTTTTATATTTTAAATGGGATAGGACAAAACGTTGCTTTAATTATATGGCAGATAATAACCAAAAAAATCTTAAACGGTGAGTTCTGGCGTGATAAAACTTTCAAAGTTTTCTGTCCAGGTCATCGCAATAATACTCAACTTAAAAAGCATTTTACATCAAGCACTACGGAACTACTTATAAGCATTACGTATAACGCATTGTTCATACATTGATCAATGAGAATATTTTTTATTTTATTTGAAATATACATATATATAACAGATTTACAGAAAGAAAATATTTGGTTCATAAAAAGCTAATTACAGATAAAGTTATTTCTTGTTAATGAATCTACCCAATTTAAAAGAGAAAACATTTCTCGTGTTTGAATTGGGGAGTTGTGCTATTATAGCAAAAGATAAAGAAAAAAATAATATACATATATATAATCTTTTTTTTTAAATTAAGAAAATAATCTTATGAATGATAACAAATATTGATTAATAAATTTACTGACATAGCAGTTACTAAAATAGATATACATGATACATGTTGTATAGATAATTAAAAGTAAAAATAATATTATTACATTTCTCGTAATAGGTAGGTGTTAGATGGTAAGTACATATAGTTGATTCTCACAATTGGATTAGCTGATAATAATTGCAGGAGTAGGTACATAATGTTAAGTTACAACAGTAATCGCTACATTTCAGTTCAAATGCTGATGAAATATTTTAAGAGGATATGTGCAAATGAGAAGAATACATTAATTTATATATATATATATATATTTTTTGTTAATTAATGAAGGAATTAAATGATTAATTTTGAACTAAAGTATCAAATATCCTAATTAAGACTTGATCAATTACTACTAATCGGTTCAAATTCGTTCTGTGAAATTAAAATTTATAATTTGTGTTGGGTTGATCTAGTAGTTGTTTTATTTGTGATTTAAAGGCTTTATAATTTTCCTCAGATTTGATTTTATATGGGAGGGCATTAAAAAATTTTATACCTTGATAGGTATAGTGGTGTTGAAAAGCACTAGTTTTAATTTTAGGGATATCTAGGTTGCCACGTGATCTTGATCGGTTACTTATTTTAATTTTATTTTAATTTTTATTATAATTAAAATATGAACAACACGAAGCTAGTGAACTATTCAGACGTTTTAGTGTGGTTTTAAATTATAAATCTTCATGGTGCAAAAAAAACTTTTTTGAAGTGAAAACTTCTTCAGCACCGCTGTGATTTGAAAGTCGATGAAACGGAAGCAAGCGACACTAAAAAGAGACAAACACATGCACCTGTAGGATTTTGCCTGCGAGAGAATGAGGTATCAAAAACATACTTATTTATTTCATTGGTACACGGTTCCAATAAAGGGAATAGGATAAATCCACGATTCCACACAAGTCTCCTTTGGTGTAGTGGTATAAAGCGCTTGACGAACCTTGGCAGCCAGACATTCAGCGAACCAAAGATCGAATTATTTTTTTGTAAAATAAATATCCAATCTTCAAACCACTCAAAATGAGCAGGCAAAGAAAACACAAAAGAAAGCGACATCTAGCGACTCCGAAGAAGAAAACAAAAATAATAATAAGATGATTAAATGTGTAGGAAAAGGTGCACTGGAATTCGATGACTAAAATATGGAAAAAAAATCATCCTTCACATTGATAAGAAAGGTGCTTCGTAGGCACCCCACTCTTTTCTACTTTAGTTTTCTGAAGATTTCACTTCTACCGATGGTGAATCGCACACTGATTTTTGAAGTAGAGCGTTACGAAAAGTGTGATCGATCGAGACGAACGGAAGTTGAGAGGGAGATATAAGTTAGTGAAGATAGAAAAAGAGAGAGTTACGTTTCGCATATTACTGTAAGGGCAAGAGAGAGAAGTGCGAGCACACATTTTCTTTCTCTCTTTTTCTCATAGCCAGTTACGTTTCGTATATCTAAGACGCAGTGCAGGCCTATTGTCTCCATCACACTGTAGGAGCA
The DNA here is from genome assembly GCA_917563855.2 of Limnephilus lunatus. Classification (NCBI taxonomy): domain Eukaryota; kingdom Metazoa; phylum Arthropoda; class Insecta; order Trichoptera; family Limnephilidae; genus Limnephilus; species Limnephilus lunatus. The sequence goes on along the minus strand of OU830602.1, from coordinate 7,572,024 downwards.
AGAGAGAGCAGTGCGCGCGCACATTTTCTTTCTCTCTTCTTTTATAAGTTAGTGAAGTTTTACTCCAGTCGTGTGGTCTAAAGTCTAAAGCGCACAAAATTTTTTTAAAATTACGAATCATGACCGCTACAAGTAAAAAAACAAATTTAAAGTAGAAAATCTTTAACGACGATACCTAACTGTAAATAATTCATTGTAATAATATAATTATTGTGCTATTCGTACAAAAAGGGACTCTAAATAAACATTGATAGGGCGTTTCATGTTCTAACCCATTTCTGACCCCACAGATGTAATCAAATAATTCGTTCTGATCAAACAAACCCTCTTCCTAACATGTGATAACGGTCTTGGGAACTCAAACACAAAGAATTAACTTTTATATAATATTGGCTTACTGATGTGTAACGCGATATTTGAACAAACAGAAATCCAAAAAGCCATCGAGATAAACTCAATATTTGTAAAAAGTAAAGTAAAGGGCAGAGCAATAACGAAGGATAAAGGGTTGTTTAATTTAATTGGAGATAATAAATTAATGATTGAATTTGACCAAATTATTTTATTTATCTTGATCAGAAGTTCCCAAACTTAACTGGACTTTGAACAAATTTGCGTCGACAAACTTTCACAACATCCTTGCATTAAGCCGCCGCTACCCGAATTTCTACCGATTTCTTACATATCTCCCTTAAACATTTGAATGATTTAACATCTTAAAAAAATATATGTTATTTTTGAAGATAATATCCAGACTTGTTTCACGTTCCACGCCGAAAGGAAAATTACATGAAATGCCCTCGCTAGAAAAAAATCGCAAAATATGCTCCGAAAATTATTATAAACACGTTAATTTCACTTATTTTAGAAGTCATATGTATGAAAATAATCACAGTATTTTTTCAACTGCTCTTTTAGATTTTTCCCATGAGATTTTTGCCCTATTGTAAATGATTCGTGTTTTATTAAACGTTTTCAAAAATTTTGCTTCAATTTTATCGTGTTAAATATTAGCGCGCTCTCTTCTACATTAATAATAACATCTATCTGCTTATTTTAGAGCGAGAGGATATTTTTATAAACCCATATTTATTTATTAATATTCAAATACAAATGGAATTGTTAATAAAAAAAGTTAAAAGTAATAAGAAATCAAGTAGATCATTTGGAAATTGTAACATTCTTTAGTATGAATTTTAGTTGGATACTTTCATGTTTTTTTCAATGGTTGTGAACATTCTTACTATGTTGTTAAAGCTAGATTTGAAATTTTGATCTACATCGGTGAATCGACATATCTAAAGGTCCTAGAGCAAGATTCCGGTTCTAACTAAGAGCAAGGAATTGCCCTAACCATAACTACGATTCCAGTGCTACCGAATGACAGCAGATTTGTCCACCTTAAAATTAACGACTTCTTCGTCTGCGATTTTAAGTTAAATTCTCTCAGAACACAGCGAATAAATAATACATTTTAAGGTTAAGAATAATTCCTTATCCCTAGGTAGAACCGTAATTATACTTCTGGTCCCCTTTTGGAGTTTTTCCTCACCTGTATTCGTTCAGCCACTTATTTTTAATCATAATTTCCCATCACACTTTAAATATTAACGTAAAAAGCCTACTGTTTAGGCTGTCTGAAAACTTAATCATCGTGATACTTTTTAGTGATTCGTATTTCATCAATAGATATTGAAAAATGAATAATTTTGAAAATAAACTATTCTTGCTTGCAAAGAAACCTGTCTCACAATAGCGACATTATTTCCCTTTCTTAACACTGTGACTCTTTTGCGAGGTGCCACAAAATACAAAAAGCAATTTTAAAGCAGAATGAATGTATGAATTAATAATTATTAGAAATCGTTTAAACAAATTAATGTTTATATTAAAAAGTTCAATCGAGCTTTATTTTATTTTAAACCTTTGTATTGGAATTTTAAAAGGTAGGTATATTCATAAGCCTTCCAAAAGGCTCGCAGACAAACTTTCTAAATTTATTTATGTTAACTTATTATATCTTTTCAGCTTTTCGTTCCTCCATCAGCTGTTCACGTGCTCGATTCTCATCAAAATCTAAAAGTCAAATAATGTAAATGGCGCACCATTTAGCGCGCCAGACATAAATGAATATTTTTACACTTAGGATGAAAATTGGTTTGAATCAGCGAGCGAACGAAATAATACAAATAGACGAAGTAACTCGCAGATTCCGTTTATCCGGGAATATGAATTGGACTTGTAGGTACTAGGTAATCCGTGAAATACTTTATTCCCGATTTGAAATTCAAATCGTATAAAGCACCTCTTAGTTTATCTTCCAAACTTGCTTCGAACCTCTCTGTGAACGTTTTGCTTTTATATATTTATAAGGCGTCTACGTACGATTACTTCTAAGAATTTGTACCCTTTCTTTGACGATTTATGGCCTTTAGATTTGTGTAAAAAGCAATAAGCTTAAAAGGTAACCACCATTGCCGTCTATAGAGTAAAACTCAAAGGTATTAGGTTTGGAGCTTAACTAAACCCTGCTGTCATATCTGTTAATTACTTATCAAAAGAAATATATCTCGAGTGGGTTATCTAAAAAATTCCTGGCAAAAATATGATTAATTTAAAATATATTAATTGAAAGAGAGCGCGTATGCTATTTATTCGTGCAACATAGAAGGACAGCGATTTATAATAGATAGACCGCTATCCTTATCTGTTACACGAATAAATAGCATACGCGCTCTCTTTCAATTAATATTTTTTAAATTAATCTTAATCTTGCTAGGAATTTTTTAGACAACCCACTCGAGATATATTTTCTTATATATTAAATTTGATATAAAATACTTTTCATCCTTAAACAGATGGGTGAAGGTCGTTTCTAGTGCGGATCCTCTACTATTAGGTAATACAGCCATCTAAGGATATATCGATACCGAATCTACAAATATTAGAGTTCAACTATATACACTGTTCCTCCGTTTAGTACCAGAAATTTTATATAACTTCCATATTAATAAAAATGTGAGACAACTTATTTTATTTTATATTAAACTTTGCACGGACCCCCTGGCGTTGTTCAGGGATCCCCTACTGAATTTAAATTTTACACGGACTCCCTGAGTGATCCGGAGGACCCCTGGTTACTTTTCCACCACTGCTCTATACCTATACCATCGTGGATACCCAAGGGCGTAGCTAGGATTTTGTTAAGGGGGGGGGGGGGGGTAGAGAAGTAGAGAAGTGTGACAAGGGGTATGGAAGGTTATCAGCTCTGTGACGTCACATGTAAAAAAAAAAATTGAACTTTTGTTTGGATTATTTTTAGATGTAAAATTGCAAAATATGTGACGTCACACTAGGGGGGGGGGGGATCTCACAAATGTGGCAGGGTGGGGGGGGGGGGGTGGAAATCGTGAAATTCGTGTGACGTAATTTATGGATGGCCCCTTGGCTCATGTGGGCATTGCGTTAACGAGGTACTAACTAAAATTTTGACTGACTAACTTGAGTGTAAGTCCCAATTCTGTGTCTGAGGCGCTCAGGGCCCTAACCGTATTTTAAATTATAAGAAAAGAAGCAATAAAACAATTAAAGATAGATGTTTCACTTCAAAAATACATTTGAAACCGTATACGGTCGAAGTTATACAAATCCACGTAAAAATAATACATAAAAAAAGGAAAAGTAAAATACAAATAAACGTAAAATCTTTAGTTAGATACGTTAGTTATGCGGGTACGAAAAAAAACTTTTCTAATATTTATCTCAACTTTCCACGATGCACAAAAAAAATTATAAACTGAAAAGGTAATAATAAAAAATAAATTAATTCTCACAAACAATAGGCTACCAACGTAATATTACTTAACGGTTTGTGAGCATTTCTGCATCTTTTAGGGGTGGCAGCTGCCCCCCCATGCCAGTACCTCGCTACGCCCTTGTGGATACCTCTCATTTCTAGTGCAGCTAGTCTAATTTTGGTATATTTGTTGTTATAGTGTATTTCCGTGATCAAGACTATTATGAAACTGCCATGTGGTTATGAAAAAATATTTGGTATTTATAAATGTGCAGTTCACACGCGGTACTAGTGAAACCTTCATAAAACTAAAGTAGACAAGAGTGGGGAGGCTACTAAGCACTGCACAAAGAGGAGACCGATTATTCTATCTCATTCTCTCGCAGGGTAAATCCAATAGATGTATGTGTTTGTCTCTTTTTAGTGTCGCTTTTTCGTGTCACCGAGCTTCATATCACAACGGTGCCAAAGAAGTTTTCACTTCAACAATACTCCTCTCCTATTTTAATTCGCATTGTGTTAAAAGTAATTTATTGGTATTTTCGATAAACCCGATTTGCTTAGAGAATCAATAAAATTGTGTGCCGTTGATTACCGGCCAACTCAAAATGAAACCAACTCAGAACCACCTCAGAAAGGTCATTAAGAGTGATGATAAAAAAATTGGTTAAATAGTTTACGTTAGGTTAGGGTTAACGGCTACCTTAAAATGATTTTTTTCATTGCTTTTAACGACTTTTCAAAAAAGAGGTGTTGAGTTGACTTGGTTCTGAGTTGGCATGGAACCGTTGTAATTACCCCTTCTAATCAGGTTTATCTTAACTGTTTTATAATGACGTGAATACTATTTATATGAACAATATTTTGGTTTGCCATTTTGCATCACCTATCGTAAGGGTTAGTTTCAGATTTCAATTGGACTGTTAATCTCGTTTTCTGTTATAATGATCACTCAGTTTTTGTTAAACATCCTCTTGTCTATACGAGCGAAGAGCTTTCGGCGTTCAGATAAAGTAAAATTGAGCCTTTAAAAATTTTCTACTTTTGAAGCAGATAAGTCATAATATATGTCCACTGTGCTTTCTCATGGAGAACAATTGACATCCTCTTAGTATGTCCACTCTGATGTTTCAAAGCTAAGATGTCGTCTTCTGTTGATATCTTAATGTATTCCCTTTGCCCCTTGCACTTCCTAAAGATTTGTCAAGGAGAGGCAAGGATGTTCCAGGAAGATACCTCTCAATATTTCACCATTATGAATTGTTTATCCTTTGTGAAATTCATGTAGAGCCCGTCGAGGCTGTTAGGAGCAGAAGTTCAGACAGTGGTAGGAGATAACGACCTTTGTAATTCCAGATTTACTTGAATGCTCCAAATCTCTCAATCAAGTATGTCGAAAACAGTTGGAAGATTTCACAAAGTATTTGATACAGAGAGTAACTTCTTTTTCGGTCTTTTGGATCATGGAAGTCTTCAAAGAGATTTCAGAAAACGTCTATATCTTATACACTTTGTGTTTTATTTCCCACTAGCTTTTACCCGTGGCTTCGCTCGCATAGCATTAGTGGGAAATTACTCTATAAAGAATTTTCACACGCTAATGAAAAAAAAATTCCGTGATAAAAAGTAGCCTATGTCATTTCCCATTCCTCCAATTTTCTCTGTATAAAAAAAATCACACAATATAAACAACAAATAACTATAAGACAAAGAAAATTCTCATACCAACTTGTTTTTTTTTTTTTTTTTTTTTTTTAATGTTTGCATACAAATAAAATATTAAACATCTGAATCGAAGTAGTATATTATTCTTGCTGAAAATAATTACGGTTTAATAGAAAATTTAAAAATTTGAGAGTGACATTTCGCAAATAAAAATTCTATTTTAGAAAATATTTAAATTATAGAAATAGAAATTTATTTTAAGTACCTACTCTTTTTATTAGTATTTTATTCATATTTGAATCCAGAGTAACCTAAAAAAATAAGAAAATGACAGTCCACTTCAAACGCTATGCTTTAGAGATATGTAGATATTAACTACACGCCAAAAAAATACTCTTTTTAATCACAACAAAGCACTCTTTTTTAGCCTAAAATAATAAAAAACATTGTTTCCAAGGTAACAATTTGTTTGACGTTTGCAATAACTCGAATTTGTTAAGGACAGTAAACGTATGATACATAATTTCATAACGCCACAGCTCATTCATAACGCCAGAGCTTACCAATATATAAAGCCGTTGTTACTCGCAAATAATGTATCTTTCGATTAGTGAAAGAGTTTTTAAATTCCATTCGATATTTATTGCGTGAAAGAGTATGGACCATCCAACCAACCATCCAACCAACCATCCATACAAACTTTCGCATTTATAATATTAGTAAGATTTATAATATTAGTAAGATTACCTGCAGAAAACTGAAATAAAGATTTGGAGTTAACAATGTAAGTCGATCGTGCTGATTCTCGTCTGTGGATCAGTTTTGCGACAAATATATATTTTTAAAATATTTATCATTACCTTAATATATAAAAAAAGAATGATGTTCTCTTATGGGGTACCTAAACCATTTATCCTATTGCGATGAAACCTTGGTGATTCGTTTCTATATATAATGATGAGCTCTGGTGTTATGAAATTATTTCATATTCCATTCATACGATTGCGATGAAACTTAGTTTAGTTGTAGTACACACGCCAGCAAAGGTTTCTTTATATTATAGTGAGTCCTGGTGTTACGAAATTTGTATAAAAAATATAGATGGCGCGCTATTTGTTTGAAAAATGCGGATATGTCATATGGTTTAGCAGCGGAGAGATAAGGCGGGAGGGGGAGGGGAGTCCGAGAAGGGGGGGAGATGAAGGAGAGGGGAGGTACGCGGGAGAGGTTACGAGGTAGGGGTTATTATATTGTGGTGTAATAAGAGCACGATTAATAATTGTAATTGTAGACGTACTGGTTGACAATTGACAATCGACCGTTGCTCACCTCCCGGGCTTGCGGAGCAAAGACAATCATAAGAACTAGCATAGCATAGACAAGGCATAGATGATATAGAGTTACTATATTTAACAGGGGGAAGGTTGGGAAGCTAGAAGGGGAACGCGGGAGTGGGGAGGGGAATGCGTGAGGGGGGTAGAGGGCGAGGGGAAGGCGGGGAAGGTGGATGGGGTCGCAGGAGGGGAAGGGGACGCAACAGAGCAACGGGGGCGGAAACGTTTGGGAAAGTGCACGCAGGGAAAGGGTAGAGTGCGAGATTGCAAAGGAGACATAGCAGCGGGAAGGGGTAGCAGGAGGTTAATTTGGAAAATCCATACTTCTCACACATACAGCTGTTTGTGGCCTGTTCAGGCTTCAGAAAACCTTCTGATTTACTCGTGAAGACAAAAAACCAAAAAAAATATCGTGTATCCAAAACCAAGCAGCATTAAACACATTGTATTTTTTTGAGAGGCATTGCAACACATGCCGTAAAGTGAGCATACAAATATAATTTGAATTTAACAAAATATTAAGAATTGAATCCTTCTAATGTTTTTTTTTAATTCTTCACGTCTCAAGACGATATAAAATAATAAAAAGGTCGACTTTAAATGTGTGCAATTATGGGTCGTCGTTTACATCGTTTACAGATATTGAAAGCGAATATAAGATCAAATGGGTTTTACATAAGTGATCAAATATTATCACGACATACCTAAAAGATAACAAGTTTGTATTCAGTTTCTTATTCTTAGTATTTTTTGTAAGTGAGACCGCTGTTACAATATTTTACACACTTTCTATAATTACTCTTCGTGTCAGGCGTGTTAAAAATAATAACGAAACATATCATTGCGTTAAGTGTAGCTGTTACGTGGTTATTTTTTAACAGAGTAATTATGGGCTTAGTAATTGTATGAAAATGTATGTGGCTGATTACTCAATTACTGCCGGCCCTTGCCACGACATGAAGTAATTAAGAGCCTACTTACAAACTAACTAAATGGGTACCTAACTAATTAACCATCACGCCATTTTCTCCGCAGGGATAGAAAAGAGGATGGACAACTAACCATCATTGACATAATACACACTTCGTCCTTCATTCATTTACACCACCGCATACACTCTTATGTTTTATCGCCTCTTCACATCTGACTCAAGCTTTGATTCTCTTGACCTTACCATGTTTTTTCTTGAGTACCCCAGACTTATTCTTACATTCACTTTTATATATTCGAAAACTATTTTACATTTAATTTATTTATTTTATAAATTATTCTAGTGAATTTTAAGTTTCTCCCGTCCTAAAATGAGTTTTGAAACTCATCAGGATTGCCCTAGGAAGAAATAAAAACAATAAAAAATATATTTTACTAGCATTATAAACGCGAAAGTTTATATGGATGTTAATGTGTTTTTTTACTTTTTCACGCAAAACCTACTACAGGGATTTTAATGAAAGATTACAATAATATAGCTCATACATCAGAATAACAAAGGCTATATAATGGTAAGATCTGGCGTTATGAAATTTGCATAAATTAAAATATGTGTATATTTCATATATTTTAGCGGCAGGGAGAAAAGGCAGGGGGAAGGAGAACGGGGGAGATGGGGTTCGCGGAGAGGGAAGAGACGAGGGAGGGGAAGGCGGGGAAGGTGGATGGGGAAACGGGGACGCACGAGAAAGGATATGCAGGGAGAATCAGTTTTTTTTTTTTATTCAGTAAAGTTTTTAATTACAGAAAATGGGTAATTTTTTGGCCATCACACTAGGCACATGCCCGTGTTGTAGTGGCCAATTTTATGTTAAGTATAAAATACGTTGAATGAAAAACAAAATAATATAAAAATAAAATAAAATAATTTATACATCTAAAACAAGTATGAAGTATAAAGGAATTAAAAATAATACAGAATATCTACATACGTTTAAGATATATGAATATAAAAAATAAGTATGGAAAACAGAAAAATTAAAATAATATGAAAAGTATATGAAAGAAGATACGTATTATTGAATTAAAAATAATACAAGGAGCATGTATAAAAAAAAATTAAAAAAATACAAGTACATTTGTGTAATTAAAATACAATTAAAATATAATAAAAATACAAGTACATTAAGTACAAGTGTATTTGTAAAAAAATAGAAATATAATATAAAATCAAAGAAAGTACTATTGGTAAGAAAGTATGGATAAGTTATATCTTGATGAGTGATTTGTATGTGCGTGTTATGGTAACATAGGTATATAGATATATATCAGCAATTTTTGTGTAAATCCTCGTTTAAGCTAAGGCTAAAAATATGTACTCAAATATGGAATTATTGTCACAATATTTTTCGTAATAAATACTTGAGTATAAGAAACATGTCAGTGGTGTTAAACATTTTTTAATGATGAATATAAAAGAGGAATATATTGTTCTGTAATATACAAGTTATTTAAATTATTTACTGGTGGCACAGCGCCCTTGAGGTGATTTTTCACAAAAAAAGCGCTATACAAGTCATCCAAATATTATTATTATTATAGGTTCATATGTTCCTTAAAGAAATTTCGCCCCTTTTCAGATATCCATTTATGCACACCGGTTGCAAAGTGAGTAAGTGTTTTTGATGTTTTGATGTCGTTATTCAACGCGTTGAATATTTTGGGTGTGATGTATGAGAACTGCCTTTGTGAAAAAGTCGTTTATGTTACAGGAATTATGCATTTTCCATGCTTTGAGTAGCGTTTATTTCTTTGAATTGCATTACAACGCAAGCCGGGACCAGCTTGTATTTAAATATATCCAGGATGTTAAGGGACGTACTTGACATACTTTAATCAATAATTTCTGACATTTTTGGAAGTAAAAAATCTAAACGTAATTTTGGTCTAAAGAGACATTTATGGTGTTTTTTGATTACAAAAACATAGAAAAGAATAGTAAGTGTTGGTCAGTTGGGGGCGGGGTAAGAATTTGGGCGGTTATGCAGTGAGCAGTGAAATTTTTTTTTGTTTGATTTTGAAAAAAAAAATCATCGAAAAAGTCACCGGAGACCAAAACTTCATTTACTTACATTTTTTGCTACAAAGAATGTCAGGAAAAACTGGTTAAAGTAAGTCAAGTACGTCCCTTAACACCCTGTATGTTGTGAGGCTGAAAGTGGTGGGGAGAGGGTAGGAGATGAGAAGAGGAAGGTGGGGGTTACCAAACATGGCTAAAGCCATTTCAAGCCACGTTTTAATTCTGAATGGTGATCTTATACCAGAGCGATACTGAGAGAATTTTCTACTCTAGCTCGTACCGCACTTATACTGTAATATAATATTTTTAATGAATAAGTTTGATGAGTTGTAGTGATTTTTGCAATTTACTTGACGGGTAGGTATGAGAAAATTTTTAAAAAAGCTGAAGATTGTTGGGGACTTACTTCTTTTTAAATATAAGTTATGCATTGTCAAGACGTACAATTAAGAATGAAATCAACTCAGGATCTCCATTGAAAAGTCATTAAAAGTGATGAAAAAATGGGTTAAATAGGTTACGTTGGGTTAGCGTTATGGGCTATTTAAAATTATTTTTTTCATAGCTTTTAATGACTTTTCAAATACGTGTTGAGTTGACTTGATTCTGAGTTGGCGTGCAGCCTGTACTCCGTGCCTATTATTTATAAATCCGAAGAAAAAAACATTTAGATGTTCAATTTGCTCATGTTCATTTCGTATCTTTTATTTTTTCATTGGTTTCTCAGATGCATCACTCAAGTGAAGGACAGCTGAATTTTCGCATTGCAACTGCAAATCCAGGCAATCAATCATTCCCGCCCAGACAATGCGACCAGAAAGGATGAACGCCAAAAATAATTCCAAGCGGGGTCAAAGGCCAATCACGATACTCGATCAATCGATGTGAATCAAGCTGGCAATCTCTGAACTTCATATCATTAGGTGCCTTTTAGATCGTGATTCTAAAGTATATAATTCGGTTTCTGCAGAAGCCGATAAGAAGTGAAGTTGTTTTGAAGATAATCTTCTAATTTTACGTCTAATTTTTGATCAAATCCTATTGTTTAAAATTCTAAATAATGGCCTGGGCAATCCGATTTATTTTATTTACCCTCTTGTAGAACAGACATTAGAAAAAACTTCCCAATTCCTCGTGTATGTGCACGATATAATACAAAATTTCACAGCTTTGACATTTCCAGTAACAACCTAAAGAAATATCGATAGGAAGTAACTCGTACAAAATATATCTGGAGCATCTCCTATCCTTTCCCTATATTCCTCTTCCTCTCCCCTTCCTATAACCAAAAATTAATAATAATATAATAAAACTTCATTTCCGATGTACTTTAGCATAAGAAACTTCTGTGGCTTGACTCCAGTTTGTATATTTATCACTGTATATGTATTATGTAAAAGCTGTTTGTTTCTTAGAAATAAATAAATAAATTATCTTTCTGTTGTGTCTTATGAAAATTTGAGATGTATTGGGTATCTTCCAAATAAGTTAAAGGTTCGAAGAATTACTAGTTGTTTATATAGTCTATTTAGAATATTTCCAAAGAATATTAAACTGGACAGACGGCCTTACTAGGCTAGACTCTATGTAGTTCTGTTGCTCCGGCGGGCTCCCTCTGTAATCTAAGGGTACGAACTGCTATCTTAACAAGAACGGCGACAGTGGGTACTCATCTGATATCCAACTCAGCTGCCATCTGTTGGGTTATAACAGAACTTCGTATTACAAACTAACCTATCGACATCTATCGAAAGAAGCTGAAACTGCATAAATAATCAATACAATACCGTTTCTCACATATTTCTTATGTGCAGGATGGACGCATTTTTATTTTCCCGTCCGTTGATAGATTTTCCTATTGTAACAGATGATTGCAATATTTGCGTCGGGTGGGAATGCCATCCCTTTTCTAGCGGTATTTCAATGGACGCTAGTTCCTCAATCTCCAAGGAACTAGCATCATTGATCCCTTCGGCACCAGCGCACAGTCGGGGAACATGCCAAATGCGCGCCCAACAATGTTGACATTTGTCACGTGAGAATGAATCGTTTCCATGAGTCGTTCTTGAGTTCAAAATCTGTGCTATGGAATGATTTACTTACTCTGTGTTTCCTGCCTCTTGCATTACGGGTCTCTCCAAGACCCAGGATCTTTTCTTCCTTTCCTCAAAAAGCTCCTCTTCACAGGATCCCCACAGATAGGGTCTGAGGGAAATTATTTTCCTCAGCGCCTCCTATGTGCGTTATGGGTATGTGGGTTATATTATTGGTAATACTATTGTCTAGGAAAAAACATTTTCATTTCACACACTATTTTGATGTCATATATTTGTTTCAATTCATAAATAAGATTGTCCATTGTTAGCCACATAAAAGGAATTGGTGGTTTATTTAAAAAATATATATATTTAATAAATTTAAATGTATTAATTTTAAATTCATCAAATGTTTTTAATTGTTAATTGTTTTTTTGTTAAAGATAAGTCATTAATTAAAACATGTCACTTTGGATGCAACTTATTTAATCAAAATTGGTTTCTTCGTCGAGATTAGATTAAAATTTTAAAATGACACATTTGTCCCTATCCGATTCGGTCGTATTTAACTGTATTATTCTTCGACTATTTTAAATTTTTAGTCATTTAAATTTTCTTAGAAGACTAAGACATAAATTAACTAGAAACACTACGGAGCTCATTTATAAAACTATTGTTGCTCCACATTTGGATTACTGCTCTACGATATTATATTTGGCCAATGAAGGAAATTTAAACAAGCTAGAAGTTATACAGAACAGAGCTATGAGATGAATACTGGGAAAAGGCAAATACGCAAGGATTAATCAAATGAGAGAGGAGCTACATTGGATTCCAATAAAAAAAGACTACTATTTAATGTGTTAATTTTTGTGCATAAAATTATGAAAAACCAAATGCCAAAATACTTTAAGGATGAAATTGTTTTTAATAGAGACGTACATAATTACGAAACAAGAAATATAAACAGAGTTCGATTGCCACAAATGAAGAAATCAAAATCACAGAACTGCCTAATGTATAGAGGACTAAAGATGTATGATGAAATGCCTGAAAATATGAAGAATGAAGAAATAATGAATGTATTTAAAAAGAAATGTTATGCTTACTATAAAAATATTTAAATTTATCAAATGAAATGTCACATTCTGCTTATTAGTTTATTTTCACGTACATAGTATAAACTAACTCAATAAATAATAAAAAAAGAACTACCAACAGTCCGATTCTCGAGTTCGAGTCCTAGAAGTGACCTATATTTTTCTGATTTTTCTGTTTCAGATTTTCGGTTGAGTTTCGCTTATAATGTCTTCATTAATTAAATATTACAATTTGAGGGTTTACTCATCAAGTCAATAGATGTCGCATATTAAATAAAAAATGGATAAATTTATCCAAGACACTATCTAAATAGATTGCATTTAGTTCTGGTTGAATAATTAATTTACGTCCAATTTAAGTCCGTTAGTAGACAAACAGATAATGTTAAACATTAAAACCAAATAAACACATTTAACGTCATTGCTGCATTTAGGATTATGCACATTTTTATTACTTCTGCTTGTAATGGGTTCTTTAAATGCACCCAGCTTCCTTTGAGATCCATAATTAAGTAGTTCTTTATGCCGAGGGTTCCAGCGGGCCAAATATCTCGTTAAATTCGATGTTAATTTGAATTCGTTTGCATTTCCGATAAGTAAAGAACGCAATATATTAAGGAATTTATGGACGAGCCGCACGCCATGTTGGAGATTTTTTTAAAGGAGCTTTGGATACTTTAATTAATAGGGATTATTTATTTCAGAATGGATTGTAGATTTTTTTGCCTCTACCGTCATTACAAGTAAAAAAAAATATGTCTTGTTACTTCTTATTATCCATTCTAAAATTATTTCGTACTAGCTTTTACCCACGGCTTCGCTCGCATAGTATTAGTGGGAAATTACTGGCATAATTATTGGCATAATTTTTATTTTTCTTGCTATTTTGTCTAATAGAAAATAATTATTGTTTAATAGAAAATTTCAAAATTTGAGAATGACAATATTTAAATTATAGAAATAGAAATTTATTTTAAGTGCCTACTCCCTTTATTAGTATTTTATTCATATTTGAATCCAGTGTAACCTAAAAAAATAAGAAAATGACAGTCCACTTCAAACGCTATGATTTATAGCAACGTTATGCTTTTTGTTCGGAGAATAAACATTTTTAGAGATATGTAGATATTAACTACGATGCCAAAAAAGTACTCTTTTTAATCTCAACAAAACACTCTTTTTAAGCCTAAAATTTAAAAAAAACATTGTTTCCAAGGTAACAATTTGTTTGACGTTTGCAATAACTCGATTTTGTAAGGGACAGAAAACGTATGATACATAATTTCATAACGCCAGAGCTCATTCATAATGCCAGAACTTACCAATATATAAAGCCGTTGTTACTCGCAAATAATGTAGCTTTCGATTAATGAAAGAATTTTTAAATTCCATTCGATATTTATTGCGTGAAAGGACCATCCATACAAACTTACGCATTTATAATATTAGTAAGATAGTAAGATTATCGTGTTGCAATTTTTATTTTATTTTAAATCTCTCTACAAAGCAACTCCATGAGTCATAAAACTCAATATCTAAATATTGAAAGTCTCTTTTCTACCAACAATTTATTTATCAACAAGCTAAGCTTTCTAATTTCGGAGGCGAGTATGGGTGCCGCTGCCCTAATGGATAACCAACACCTCTGCCTAGAGTGCCTAGGTCACCCCAAGTGATTAGCTACGTTTGGTGACTTTGCAGGGTGGCCCGGGATCATGGGGTGAGGATTGTCTCGGTCTTGGCGTTGGATGCGTCTGCCCACCATACCGTGTGGCGGACCGAATTTGAAGAGTCTGATTGAGGGAGACATTTTTACCTCTCCATCGCCAGCAGGACTCTCTCGATCCATCGCCTTGGACCGCTGAGGGTGGGAAGAATTCATACGTCCGTCACTCCAAGACGCACAGATCCCCAGATTGCTACCCACCTCATACCTTATTCCTTTCCAGGTCTTCCACTCTTTAAAAAAACCTTCAAACAGCAACACGAAAGATGATATAATAACGTATTTCGTGTGTGCAATTAGAAAAAATAAACGATATTATTACGCAGATCTCCCAACAGTTGATCCCCCGACAGTTGATTTACCGACAGTTGATTTCCCGACAGTTGAGCCCCCGTCATTCGATCCCTCGACAGTTGATCCTTCAGACAGTTAAATTGAATGAAATCTGACGAGTCAAAATTAATAAGTGTTCCAAATTAGTATCTATTCTTCGTTCACCGAAAGATAAAAAAAATCTCATCAACAAAAAATATTTTCTCAAATAATTGTAAACAAAAAAAAATAAGGAAAACGCAGATTCCCAAATTTTAATTGCACATCTGTGTTTGAAAAAAAACAATTGAATTTAAAAATTCTCGCTGGGAACTGAACCCGCAACATAGTCAAGAACTTACTTCTCATTTGGGATTACCATAAGAAGATCGATATGTCCTGAATAATATATAAATTCATTAAAAGAGAAATCCATTCCTGAGATAAAATTAATTAATCAAACAGTCGCAATTAATTAAGGAGATCGCTACAATCTATCGTTCATTAAGTCTTATACTTTAAGCCGTACAGATTTAGCAGTTAAGACGTAGTGGAGAGGTTGTACGCTGTGCAGGTACATAGATGTACAGTATACAATTTACTGTAGAAGAGCGCAGCGCACAGGTATACTGGGTACACTGCACACTGCAAACTGCACATTGTTGCTTTGATAATTAACAAGATCTTTGCCCGGCCCGGCCGATTCTCTAAGAAACGAGGGCCGTGGGTTCAAAAGTGAGGATACACATTGCTGATGATGCACGGTGTACCAAAACCAAAGATTTTTGAAAACTTTTCTCTGTTGGAAAACTTTAATTTTTTTGCAGGCATCGACGTAGAAAATGGATACAAATTTAAAAAAAATTCTTTATTAATTGCTTTGATGGTTACATAATTTGTGGATTTACGACAACCGTGCTAGGTACATGCTCATGTTATAGTGTTATCATTCTTATCATGTATACTTACTGCATTATTTGTTTTTCGAGATGCTCTTGATGAAGCTACCAACCTCATACTTCCATGTTTAGGCTAGTTTAGTCTATTGTTATATTCAAGTACCGTAATTACAATAAATATCTAACCGGACTTAAAGTCCATTCTAAATATTGCTCTACATATGTCAATCTGCGGAGGGAAACCGCTCACTGAAGATGCCCGCCTGTTGATCGGCTATCTTCGTAACCGGGAAATAGATCCAAACGTCCGACAGTTGTCTCTATCATGAAATACTACCTATGATTGAAACACCTTAAAACTATGTATTTTAACGACATCTGTTGATGGACATTGAAACTACATATCTTTTTACAAACACTACGGTATATAAGCTATTAACTGAGCCAAAATAAGTTCTCCCTCTGCAGATGGATGGAAACTCAACGAGGACGATCAATACGTGCTGAAGTAGAAAGCAGATGGCACCAAAAGTTTTTGGAAAACATGAATAGAATTAAGTAACATCGATATTCATCTATGTTGTCAATGTTTTGACCTGATAAGAAGATGGCACAGACACCTGGAAGTTACTGTAGAACCAGGAAAGACACCAAAGACTTAATGATGACCTTGGTGAACTTTACAAAAGGGACTAAGGTACTGTGAAATTAGTAAGCTGGAAAATGGTAAACAGTAATAATGAACGCTTTTAGATTTTCACGGCCAAAAGTATTTTCGTTATTTATTTTTTGGGGTGTTATACTATGTTGCGCTAAAGAGGGTAAAGAAGGAGTTAGCGCAACACGGCATAACATCCCAAAAACAAATAACGAAAAGTAATAATAATATTTAGTAAACCAAAAAAAACTTTAGAATCGGATAAAAACCGTTTAAGAAAAAAACTAACTAATGCGCTACCAAATCGAGGGCTCATGTTTGTCGCATACGTAGGCAAGGAAACAAATGGTTTAATGTGTAACTCAAAAAAGCTAATCTTAGAGTTTCCTGCTTCTGTAATCACCCCATGAATATTACGGTATTTTTTGTATATTTTCAACAAGCGTCTCATATTTTACACCATTAGTGCATTGAAATCATGCACTGAAAATAATAAAATTAAGGATTCAAAAAATTAAAACTCACCCCTTTCAAGAAAGTGAAGAAGCTTTCAGGCAACCCTGCTGGGTGTACAGTGTACGGTGCACAGCGCACAGTGCACACAGCAATCACCCACCTGCAAGTGATTACGGAGGTGTACTGCACAGTTTAATGAATTTATTGTGATTCGATAATGAAATGGAATTGGGGCCCGATCTCAGCGCTGCGCAGGAGGGTATAAATCACGATGCTAGTGGGTTGGAGCGGGTAACGAGATTTATTTTTGGCCCACATATATATGCCATTTTATAGGTTGGATTCAAGATATAATAAAACGTAGAAGAAGTGGCATGAAACGTGACGACTTTCGCTGAACTACGACAAAAACTACAATACCAAATTGATTGTGGTTTGGTAAAACCCTTCAAACCACAAAATAAAAATTTTACTTCTTCTCAAGTCGGTTTTTCATTGCTAAGGATCGTTACCCCTACTCCAATTTCCATGCTGAACAAGGCTCCTCCACTCTTTGCGATTCTGCACTGCGTGGAGAGCTACGGACACCGACGTCAGTGTTATTTGTTCACTCTAGCGCATTGGTGACCTTCCTCTACTTCTTCTGCTTTCTACTTTGCCAGTGACTATAAGTTCCTCCAAATTTATTTTTATTTATTTATTTCTATTCTTTAACATATATACATATTACAGATAATTACATTGGTATAAATAGAAATTAAGTTTAGTAATGAGGAAAAAAATGTTACCGATCCGTAACTGTATATAAGTAAGTATCTAGTAGTATTTTGTGAACACCTCACTAGGCGAACCTGTGCTGAGGTGCTCCCATGTTTTGGAATAAATGCATTTCTGTTGACAAAAGTAGAAACACCGTATCCTCCTTGATATTGTCAAGAAGGAGACTGTGGTTCGACCCATGGCGGCAGTATCGAATACATAAAATAAAAGATTAGTTGCAGTTAGGAGCTATATATACAGTTATTCATAGCATCTAGTTTACGTACAAGATAAATAAAAGTTTTAATAAATAGGTAGGAATATTATTCTAGGGACCACACGCCACTGGCATGAATAATATTTTGATTTAATTTTTGTCTTAAAACAAAGTATTTATTACCTATTTTTTTATATTTGTTTTTAGTTATGTTTGGTTAGGTGTTACAATATTTTGAGTAAATCGAATACCTTGTTGTTAAAATCCTACTATGGATGCCTAGTTCTGTCCATGGAATCCTGATGATTTTTCTCCGGCACCACATTACTAGGTCATATATCAGTTTTCTTACGCTGGCCCTAATTGTCTATGTTTCCACAAGTGTTTCTATGTATGTATGTATGTTTCTAGTAAGTATGTACCGTATAGAAAAGTAGGACAAATCAATACCCGAACGCTCATTTTGGTGGTGTTCGTTATGTCTCTGTCACTCCATCATATAACGCATGGTGTCTTTAGTCATTTAAATTATTATTTTCACTTCTGTTTCAGAACCCCCTATGCCACTTACAGACGAGCCTAGATATATAGATAAATATATACACATCATTTTTTTTAAAAATAACCTAAAAAATAACCAGCATAAAAATGGTTTTTAGTTTTAAAAATGCCCTAATCAGATGAATATATTTTACCTCATTTTTCCATTTTTTACGAAAATATACATTTTCTATGAAATTTTATGATATTTTATAAAACTTTACGATTTTTACCAATACTTTATCATAATTTACCATTTTCAATTTTTACGAAGGCTTGGCAAATTTTTGTCCGTTTGGACAATATTTCGCCCATTTGGAATTTATTTTTTTACATTTGATCACTTTCTTTATTATCATATTCAACAATTTCACTTTGTTACCCTCGTAAACCATATTCCCCTATCTGATATTTTTTCCATCATCAAAGATAGATCCCGCAATGTTTGGACAGAATATTGGAACATTGCCAGTCAATCCAAGGGAGCTCGCTACGCCTCAATACAAAGGACTATCCCATCAAAACCGTGGTTTCAAAAATTTCCCCATTTTTCCAAAAAAGAAATTTCCTCACTTATTCGAATGCGAATCGGTCATTGTTCCGTTCCTTCTCACCTTTTTAAAATTCACATCCTTGACTCCCCAGATTGTACGTTCTGTGGTCTAGATGTGGGCTCTTTAGATCACATATTTTTTGGTTGTCCCTCTCTAAATAAATATCTTCTCTTCTATCAAGCGTTATCTAAAATTGCCTCCCCTCCATTCAACATTTCATCTCTTCTAAGTCTGAACTCGACTCCAATCTTCCATATAATTCTGAAATTTGTACATTTAAATAAAATTAATATATAAATTCACCTTTCCCTTTCTCTGTAATTTTAAATGATGGCCTAGAACACCCTTGAAGGGTGAAAGCCAGAAATAATTATAAAAAAAAAATAAAAAAAACTATATTTTACAAATAAATTTTTCCCATTTTTCGGTCAAAAATTTGGACTATATTTTGTAAATAAAGACATATTTTTGTCCATTGGGCCAATTTTTGAAGCCAGTTATTTTTTTTATCTACATTTTTCCTGGCTTGTCAACTGTCTCTCTGTCTAATGAAAATTGATTTTCCCTAAAATCTTTTTAGTTCGTCCTAGCTGCAGTTGTTTAATATCTTTGGCCTTAAGTTCGGCCCTGCCGCAGTAGCCTCTCGGCTTATCAGGCGGGGTGGAGGGATTCAATTAAAAGCCAAGTGCACAAGAGCGAGTGAGTCTTTATGCCGCGATACTCCTACCTGACTACGGCCAGCTTTATGTGGGCGAGATCGCTGACTGATGGGGGACTGCAAACATGTCCTGCAGGACTTAAAACATGTCCACGTGCTGTTGGTATGTTTAATTTGTATGACCAAGTTACTGCGTATACGGATCATAATAAATAAGCCTCAATATTATTACAATATTCCCAGGGAGGCGTCTCCTACATTGCTTTCTATGATTATTGCTTGCTTTACGACTGCTCGAAACTTTAAAATTTTTATGTAATTTGATCCATCAAAATACTTGATTCCTTGAGGAGCGGCCGAGCGACATTTTTCACATATAACTTAAATTTGAATTTGAGGCCAAATCCAAACTGCATTATTATTGTAAAATCAAATCCTTCGCAAAAGGTAAATAAATATCTAGTAAGTATATACAGTAGCGACCAATTGTATTAATTAATTTCAACGCCATAAAATGGCTTTTACAATCCATGATACATGATACATGATACATGATACATGATACATGATACATGATACATGATACATGATACATGATACATGATACATGATACATGATACATGATACATGATACATGATACATGATACATGATACATGATACATGATACATGATACATGATACATGATACATGATACATGATACATGATACATGATACATGATACATGATACATGATACATGATACATGATACATGATACATTATTCATGATACATGATACATGATACATGATACATGATACATGATACATGATACATGATACATGATACATGATACATGATACATGATACATGATACATGATACATGATACATGATACATTATACATTATTCATGATACATGATACATGATACATGATACATGATACATGATACATGATACATGATACATGATACATGATACATGATACACAGTGGTACACAGGAGGGTAGTTATAATAATAACAAAAACAAAGTACATCTGTATGATAAAGACTAGTATTTAGTTACAGGATACAATTATGTTTTAGAACAAAAAAAAAGAATATGAGCTCGTATATAATATACACATTTTATGCAGAATAAAAATAAGTAAATAAAGGTGACTTCTTAGAAAAATTGTCAACATCAAGTATAATATACGTTACTTCTATTTGTACATATAGTTGGATTCTAAGAATTGGCTAAAATGGAATAATTTAGTTATGATATTAGTGTTACCTTCAGTTTGAAATGACTGCAGGGACTACTAATTAGTTCGACTTTTCAAGGCTGTCAGTTAGAGATCCAATAATAACTTTGGTTTAAAAATAATAATTTTGAAATAAATTTACACGTTTATTAGCTATCACTAGTATGTCTGATGGTTAATATAAATGAAATAAGTAGTTTGGAATCTATAGTAGAGTATGATATTATAGCCTTATTATTCATATTTAAAAATGTAAAATACAGGTAACTTTGGTAATTGCCAGGTGACCTTGGTAATTTTATTATTTGTGAATTAATTTCATTTATTATTTATTTTTATTTTTTAATTTAATGCAAAACTTCAAATTGTAATATTTAATTAAATAAAGAGAATATTAGCAAAACTGGAAACAGAAAAATCATAAAAATAAATCGGCACATCTGACATACAGATAGCAACCAATAAAATATGCTTTAAGAAAATGAAAATTATGTTGGTGGTTCTTAGTCGAAGTATGAAACAGTTAAAAATGACCGAATCGGATACCTTAACTCAGTTGGTAGAGCCGCAACCCGGAAAGCCGAAAGTCCTGGTTTCGAGTCCCATACGTGCCAATATCCTTTCCTTTTTTTGTTGTTTCCAGATTTTCTAAAATTCTCTTCATTGAATTAAACATTAATTATTTTTTTTTAATATATTTTCCCCTTCCTACTATGCACATATTAAGAAGAATTATTAGATAAAAAATAAAATTGACTGAAAAAGCATTTTGAAGAGATTATATTTCAATATAAATCTACAGATTTGCGTAGAATCACAAATCAGTCGTTGATAGATTAAAATGACCCCCCACTAAACACCACTTTTACGAAGTTTAATTTTTCACACCGTATTTACATATTTACATAGAGTCAGATATAGCCTAAAACGTGTTTGTATTTCAAAAATATTAATAATGGATATACTCAAACGTCCCTAGACTTGTGCATAGACAAAATCATTAAAATTATATTACATTTAATATAAAATTACTTGAACTAACCATCTTCAAATCTACAATCTTTTATTCTCTTACATACCCATACCATCAAAGCGTCCAAGCCAAAAATGTAAGTATTCTTTTTTATATGAATACCGCACAAGAGTCACAACTGCTCCCGTCTGAAGCCATTGAGACTATGGCATCCCCGATTGAGGTATGTTGTGAGACTGAAGGTAGTGGGGAGGGGAAGGAGATGGGGAAGAGGAAGGTGTTCAGATCTGATCACCAAACACGGCTAAAAGCCATTTCAAGCAACGTTTCAATTCTGAATGGTGGTCTTACACCAGGGCGATACTAAGAGTATCTTCCATTCTGAAACTGTTTTAATTGTTTGTCTCGTTTGTAGTTTTTCCAGATTTGAAGGTAAAAGAGTAAAAGAGTAAAGTAGAAGTAAGTAGTAAGGTAAAAGAGTAAAGTAATTTTAAGGTAAAGTTTTTATCGGGTAAGTGGTGGATAACCTTCAATGTTTTAATTATTTGTCTCGTTTTTAGTTTTTCTAGATTTTAGAAATATATTGTAAGTTTGTACCGCGCCCTTGAGGTGATTTTTCACAAAAACGGGGCTATACGAATCATCAAAATATTATTATTTAACGTGCCGCAAACATGCTTAATATTATTTTTAATGAATTAATTTGAAATAACATAAATTAATCAAATAAAATTTATTTGCAACGCCGGGATTCGATCCTGCAATCTTCGGATTGCGAGTAAGAAAGAGCCTTACCGCTATATCACGCCGGTCGTCAAGTAATTAATTTTTTTGGTGTATCGCCACGAATATAGGTATAAAAATCGGTTGGCAAACAAAGTCTAGATTTCGAACGCAAAAGTGGTTATTAAATAAATTTTATTTTGTAAGAGAGAAAAAGTTAATCAATTGAAACTCTCACAGATAATTTGAGCTATAGGTAAAATTCAATTTTTTTTAAAGTTGTTTCTTACATGCGTTCAACACCTCTACCCTAAGTAGTAGGTACACTCCGTTTGGTGACTTAGCAAGGGTGCCCGGGTTCACGGGGTGAGGTTTGTCCGGTTCTTGGCGGCGGATGCGTCTGCCCGTCAGCTGCATGGCAGGCCGGATCGGGAGAGATTGGTTGAGGGAGTCCTTTTGACTTCTCTCATACATCCGTCATTCCGTCACTCCTGGACACACTGACCTCCAGTTTCTAACCACCTCTCATACACTTTTCCTTCCCATAACTTCCACTAATTCCTCTCCTAAAAATACCCTCCACACAGCATGCCCAAAGACATAAACCCTGAGGGAAATTATTTTCCTCAGGGCCTCCCGTTTGGAGTTTGGAGAGAATGTAAACAAAAAAATATACATACATATATTTTCAGTTTTTACGCTTATATCTTTCAGATAACATTAATTAAAATTTGTACTTCAATTCTACTGAAAACAGTGGTAAAGGCTTCAATTTATCAACAACAACAAAAATTGTATTTTAATAAAAACTGGTTCGTACTAAAGATTAATCTAAAATAATGATTTCGCATTAAGCTTTTTTGAGGGAATTTCAAGAAACATATTAAAAAAGTTTCAAAATGCTAGAGCTGCGCAACTTTCACTTATGCGACAGAAGGATAGGTACTAAATTTTACAAAATTTCGTTAAACAAAGTTGACTTGACAAAGTGAGAGTGTTTTCTTCGCATTCACCATGTTTTCATTGTCTAATTTACTACAAACTCAATTACAATGTTTACTCGTAATATCCTAACCCAATAAATATTAATATTTTACCTTAGGTAAGCTTTATTTAACGACTATATAAATGTAAAAACGTAGATAATCAAAGGCAAGGGAATTCAATCTTTGGTGGCTGTAAGTAAATTATTGTCGCTGGTCGGGCAGAGACAAGGCTATATTTTACACTTGAGTAATAGCGTCCTTGTGGAAGACGGGATTGTAAACCAAAAGTTTGTGTCCTCTTTAGTAAATCTCAAAAGACAAACCCTCAAAAATCTTTTTTTAACCCCTAAATGAAAAAAAAACACAACCAAAGTTTTAGTAAGCGATTACAATGTAATTAGTAAGAATTAAGTCAATCAAATTTAATAGTTCGTTTTCACGTAGCAGGTTAAAATATTGCTAATTTTTAAGTTCACTCAATCATTTACACAATGAAAAAAAATCAGAGTGTTCAATTCACACGCGGTAGAAGTGAAACCGTCAGAAAAATAAAGGAGACAAGAGTGGGGAGGCTACGAAGCACCGCAAAAATAAAAATGATTATAATGTAATATTTGTATAGCGCAGTTTTGCGTTATTTCCCTTCAAGTACGCTTAACTATAATAAACTTAAAAGTAATCCTACAGTGTTCCTTACGAGTCCTTACAAAATATTGATTAAATAGTATGAAACAAAGAATATACAATACATACAAAACAATGCCAATAGAACGAAATTAAGGATAATAATGCTGTTTTGGCTGTTGGTTAATTGATTAATGATGGGTGGCATAGATAATGATAAACTTTATAAGTAACTTGATAATAATAATCAAAGTGGTAAGGTTTCATTATATCTCATTCTCTCGCAGGCCAAATCCTACATGTATTATTTGTCTCTTTTTAATGTCATTTCCGTTTCAACGTACTTAAAATCAAAACGGTGCTAAATAAGTTTTAGAAAAAAAAATGACACACGCTTTCCTTAGATTTTAACAAATAATCGTCGCCTGAAGTTTCCCGGTATAAACAAGTTTTTCAACAGGTACAAACTCTGTTCTGATAACTGTCCTGATTATCTCCAAGTACCAAACTTTGTACATCCAGATATGATGGGCGCAGTTTGTATCTTTTTTGAATTTTGTCACGTATTTGTACGTAAACTTCTTGTATTAGGTCTGTATATTTTTGAGCTCTTATCTTTTATTTTATTTTCCTGATTTTGTTTTTTTTAATGCCCATCATGGAGGATACTTTATTTTAACTTTTTGACACCAACAGTACATAAATCAAATGAGTGTTTATAATAATTCATAAAATCTTGTAAGACATGTTTCTGTGAAATATTTGTAAAGTGATTCTTCATATGTTGTGTCTGTATGTTGCTTCTGAGAAATGTTTTGTAAAATTTTTCTTCATATATTATGTGTACCAATTGGCGATCCCTTAATGAATTGACAACTCATGGGAGTGCAACTTCGTTGTATGTTAATACAAAAAAAAAAAAAAAACTAACTTTAAGTTGGTATAATGAACCTGTCTATTTCCACGAGTTTATAAATAACATTAAGTTTCTAATTGCATAGTGTGCTCATGCTTCCGTCCTACCTTCCTTCCTTAGCTTCGATCCTTTATCTTCCTTCCCAGTGGCGTCCTCGCAGATTGCACCGTTCGTCTAAAGCGTCGCGACGCCTTCTTTGCCGTCAAAGAAAATAAGATATTCCATCGCCATTTTCTTTGCGAGTTTTGAAATGAAATTGAGACCGTGAGAGATTTCCCATTACCGAAATGTCCGAGGAAGATATTTGATCTTATTATTACGTTATGCAAAATACGGGAATTAATTCCTGGAAAGCGAAGGATTCACAGAGACAATAAAAAACAAGGAATAAATTGTGGACTTGAAAATATGAGCTATAATTTTATTTATGCCGTTATTTTATCTTAGACTAGCTGGTTCCCGGCATGCGTTGCAATGCCATATTCAAATAAATACATTTTACTCCCGGAATCACCTTCCCGTGTGTCCCCGTTCCCCTCCCACGTCTAATACTTTCTTACGTTTCTAATACTTACATTTTTAAACTCGTGATATCTTTCGAATGGAATGTCCAAATTGAAAAATTCAAAAAGTTAAATAAAGGTATTGAAGCAGTCTTGAAAATGAATCAATTTATTTTGATAAGGACTAAAATAAAGATACAAATTTAGAGCCGTTTTAAGCGGTGACATTTTATTTAATTTTTTAAAATAAAATAACACTTATTGTGGCATAACTATGATAGCTAGTAATGATGTGTTCTGCAAACTCGTAGTACATTATTTTATTCTGCCATCAATAGTTTTCGCAGCGCACGCGATGTAAAGAATATTTTAGGTAATTTTTTTACACCTTGGGTTACA
The DNA here is from genome assembly GCA_917563855.2 of Limnephilus lunatus. NCBI lineage: Eukaryota > Metazoa > Arthropoda > Insecta > Trichoptera > Limnephilidae > Limnephilus > Limnephilus lunatus. The sequence goes on along the minus strand of OU830602.1, from coordinate 7,545,949 downwards.
TTATTGGAGTTATAGTAAGGATCCCTATTTTTTTGAAAATATAATATAGCCTATGTCACCCGGGGATAGTGTATCTTCCCAACAGTGAAATAATTTTTCAAATCGGTTCAGTAGTTTCGTAGCCTATTCAATGCAAACAAACAAACAAACAAATCTTTCCTCTTTATATAGTGTGTTAGATGTTAGATATCTACTAAATATTTTGTTTCTCTGAATATTTTTCGATTATTACCAGAGTCATCTACCTATTGTAAGAAATTCGGAAGGTAACATTTTGAAGGTTGAAAACACATAAAAATCTGGAAGGCGAACAGAAGGTGACAACGGCCAGAAAAACCAAACGATTACTGTGAACAAGATGTACCTAATCGATCATGTCACCAAGCAGTTAATTTGTGTTTAACTTAAACAAAATTTATTTAACTCAGTGAAAATAATATGAGTTGTGAACCATATTGACTAAAATATCATTTTTATGATACAAATAATACCATTTTAACGATTCAAAAACAAAATGATTCATTGTTAGGTTTTTAACGTATCTGTATTGGGGTTCTTTATAAATCTACGATTTAATTACGATAACACCATTAAAATAATTATTCGGATCCATACAAAGCTAAAGATGGCAAAGACACGAGAGAAGTATTTCGTAAAAAAAGGTTGAAAACAATTAAAAGCGCGACATAATTAGTTCGATATAAAGTTGTAAGTCTGTAAATAAAGTCACTCGGGGAACAGATTTATCCACAAGTTTTTAAGAAAGTCTTTAAACCTTTGCAGAAAGAAAAAATCTGAGAGAACCCTTTACCTCTTCAGAGGTGACCTATGGCAGAGGTGTTGATTATCCAACAAATTGTTCCCGGGGCAGCGGTACCCATACCGCCTCCCAAATAGTCTGCATTATTTTTGTGTCATTTTACTATTTTTTAACAAAAAACGAGTGTCTTTAGACTATAGACCACACGACTGAAGTAAAACTTCACCAACTTATGCTGTCCATTAACAATATAACAATAACAGGAATTAAAATATCCCCATCCCCTCAACATCCCCATCAACTCATCTCAACTCAACTCAACAAACAGCGTTTCATATCGATTAGCGTTTCACATCGATTAGCGTTTCACATTGATTAGCGTTTCATATATTTTCGTAACGTTTCATATTTTTTCGTAACGTTTCATATTTTTTCGTAACGTATTCATCATTTTACCCCCAAGTGTCGACCGTGCGTAAAGAAGTTTTACTTCTAAATTTATTGTCTTTACAGGATGTCTGTATTATTTTTATTCCATTTTACTATTTTTAAACAATAATTTATTGTCTTTACAGGATGTTTGAATTATTTTCGTCCCATTTTTTGATAGGTTAGGTTAAGTGTTAGTAGATATTTTGTTGGGGGATGTTTTTTCGGTAGGATATTTTGTCGGGGATATTTTGTCGCGGGATAAATAGCCGCGGATCCGTTATAAATACCCTTTGTTTAAAGAGAACTTTTTCTAAGACGCGCGATGTATAAACACTTTTACTGCCGTGAAAAATCAAGTCACTCTGATTCTAGAAGTATTATTTAACGTCCTTAATAAAATCCTGCAAACGAAGATCAAACCTCCATAGGACGCTGTACATTCAATAAGAGGAACAGGTTTATAAATCAATTTTAATTATTCCCTTGCAATATATTATTTTGGCGGCCTCACACGGGCGCCGATATCTCGCAGGTCGGAATTGATTACGAACCACCTCCTTGCAATGATTTACTCCTGATTGCACAAAGGATAAACCTTTTATACACTGCTGCATTTTATATTGCGTTTAATGCGGTAATGTAGAAAAGATTTAATTCTTCATAGGTTATAAAGTGATGTATGGTAAGTATATTTGCGGCACGTTCCGGAGTGGAAGATACTCTTAGAATCGCCCTGGTGTAAGACCACCATTCAGAATTAAAAAGTTGCTTGAAATGGGGTTAGCCGTGTTTGGTGACCGGATCTGAACAGCCAGATACTTCCCCTACCATCTTCTTCCCCTTCCGACTACCTTCAGCCTCACAACATACCCCAATTGTGGATGCCATAGTATCACTGGATCCAGACTGGAGCAGCTGGTACTCTTGTAAGGTATTCATATAAAAAAATACGATATTTTCTCGATTTTTTTTTAAAATACGCATGTGCCATGATTTTAATCGACAATCAAATGTTTTGCTAATCACAGCTTTTTTATACAAAGTTTGGTAACAAAATAAACAAACTGCAACTAATCTTTAATGTATTCGATACTGCGGAGTTATTCTACTACAAGGAGGGTACTGTGTTTCTTCTCATGTCGACAGAATAGCATTTATTCCCAAACATGGGAAGACCTCAGCACAGGTTCGCCTAGTTCACAAAATACTACTTGGTACTTACCTACATGCATACAGTTATGGATCATTAACATTTTTTTTTTCTTATGACTAAACTTATTAATTATGTAAACCAATGTAATAATCTGTACTGTGTATGTTCAAAAATAGAAATTAAAAAAAATAAAAATATTATTATTGGTAGGCATTTAACTATGATTAGCAGTAAATGTTTATACGAAAGTTTTATTTAATACTTTATTATTTGGGACATTTAGTACATTAAAATGTAAAAGGTACAGTACACAAAATGCTCTTATTATTATAATTGTTTTATTATTTGAAGAAAATTAAATAGAATATTATGCATATCGCGCATAATACCAATGCACATCTCATTATTTTTCAGTCCTTTTCGTGTGTTAAACCGTGAGTGTCATTTAAAATACCTAACAATATATATTTTATTGTAAAAAAATTACTTCTCCAAATAACTGATCCCTAAATATTAATTAACCCTTTGTTTCAAAGACGTGTTATTTTTTAATTATAAACTAAACGGCTTTTTTTGTTCCCCCTGATAACCTGTGAAAAATGAGATACCTACGCGGTGTTATTATTATTTTTTTACATTAGCTTCACACAGGAGGCCCTGAGGAGAATAATTTCCCTCAGAGCCTATGTCATCTTGAAGATGCTGTGAGAAGGGTCTTTTTAAGGAAGGGAAGGATAGAAAGTTCTGCGAAGGAAAAGGGTATGAGGGGTGGGTAGGAATCTGGGGGTCAGTGTATCCAGGAGTGACGGATGTATGAATCCATCCCTTCAACTGCGGTGCAAAGCGATGGGTCGAGATATTCCATTTTCTAGCAGGTAGGCAGTTTCATCCGCCACCAAACCTCACCGCATGAACCCGGGCACCCTTGCTAAGTTTCCAAACGTAGCGAACCACTTGGGGAGACCTATGGTAGAGGTGTTGGTTATCCAATAAATGGTATCCGGGGCCGCGGTACCCATACCCGCCTTAAAAATTGTTATAATTTTAGTGACGATATGTTGATTGAAGACTATGTGTTTGCCACTTTACTCACATCCACTTAAAGTTCGTATAGCCTAAATTTAAAAATAAACTTAAAATACTTTGAAAAATCAAAAAAAATCCTATTCTAGATCTACTATCCATGGCTTAACTGAGAGGGTTTTTTTTATTGAACTTATATCTTTCCTCCTTCAGTTTATTATTAGTAGATATGTATTATTATTATTATTACTTTTTATATGTAGTAGTATTATTAGATACTAATTAAATATATAAAAACTTGTGTTTGTGAAACAAATAACAACATATGAACAGTCATTAACGCTGTTGAACAGTTTTATATTCTTGATTGCCGCTTTAAAACGCCACGATTAGGTTGGTACTTTTCAACATCTTCTTTAATTTTTTGATTCCTCAATTAGATCAATCAAACCGAAGACTTGGCGGCGTTTTAACCCTTTCTCAAAAGGAATCATCTTTAATTCCTCGTACAGCTCAATTCCACCTACATACATACTTCTTCTTGGTACCTACATCCTTTCATTGGATATATTTTCCCGCATGTGTTATTATTTAGATTTTTTAATAACACATCTCGCATCCTCAAGTCATAATGCCACCAATTGACATTTCCTTACTACCGATTAGGGTATTTTTGAAAAAAAAGGGCAATTAAGTGGCCAATGTTAGACTTGCTATATTATAAAAGGTTTTGGTTATTTAGCAAAAAGTCAGCTCAATATTTATATTTGTTAAGGACATCTTATTTTATTTAATTTTTTTCAATCAAATATAACATTTTGATAGAGAAGTTACTGACGATTGAGGTGGGTCTCCAGCTACCGTTTCCACAAATATTACCTCAAACGTTGGAGCAAACTTTAGCGCAAAAAATATTTGTTTTCGTCCACATTTTCATTTCTTCACACGCATTTTGTTTGTGGTCTGTGGTGAAGATAGGCATTGGTACAGGTATTTAAAAAAATTATTTTGTTCTCGGAAAAAATTGCGATAGTGAAGGTATTTTCATGTTGACGAATAAATTTTCTGCTAACAAATTAAAATGTGAAAATTTCGATTTGAGCGCGGAGAAAGTTTTCCATCGGCCACGGGAAGCACAAATATTGCGTCTACCTTAAAAAAGCTGACAGCCACGACCCATTTCGCATGTTTGTTTCGTAATGTTTGAGAGAATTACCGTGGAAACGGTTGCAGGAGACCCCGCTTAAGACTAACGTTTTGCAAAAAAATTATGAAAACATAAATAATCGCTTTGAAGTCATGTGAAGTTTTATCTTGAAAGCATATATGGCTTCACAGAAGTTCGGGCAATCTTTTTATTGACAAATTTCGAAACCAAATTCAAATAAAAATACTATCCTTATAAAACTGTGTTCAACATATAATAAAGATCCCGTAATTTTTTTTTGCATTAACTCTACACAGGAGGACTTAAGGAAAATAATTCCCCTTAGGGCCTACGTCATCTTTGGGGAAGAAGTGCGGAGGGTCTTTTTAGGAAAGGGAGAAGAGGAATTTCTGGGAGTGAAAATGGTGTGGTTAGGAATTTGGGGGTTAGAGTGTCCAGGGGCGACGGACGTATGAATCCATCCCTCTCACTGCAGTCTAAGGCGGTGACTCTTTCTCCATCCAGCCAACGCAGAAGGTGGGCAGCCGCTGCCAAGACCAAGATAAACCTTCACCTTTAAGGTGACCTATCGCAAAGGTGTTGGTTATACAATAAATGATTCCCGGAGCGGCAGTACCCATACCCGCCTCCACAACCATTTAACCAATTAACACATCGTAAACTATTGATTATCCTAAAATAATAAAAATGAATCATAGACATATGAATATTAGTAGACCTGCCCTAAGTGATAAAAGCGTATTATTTCCCCCTCCCATTGGAACCATTCCATTGGAACCGGCTGGGATCGAGTATGGGTTCGCGTTAATCTAAAAATGTGACGTCATCATTCTTCTGCGAGCCAGCGTCGAGCACTCATCGGTACATTTTACGAAATAACACGGTAAAAACAGTGCTTTGTGTTTTGAAAACGTGTAAAATAGAATTGAAAAATAGAATAAACCCAATTGTCGTATTACATTCCATAGGCAAGCATTATTTTAGACTATTTTAAGCTAATTCAGATGACATAATATGACCGTTTTTCAAAATCCACTATCACTCGAGATACATGGCGTGTGACCGTCGTTTTTTTACTGGGGTAAGTAAATTATGAAACATTTGTAAAAGTGTCTTAACTGAATACCTCAGCAAAATATTGAACTCGACCTTATAGGCGACCTTTCTTTGCTTATTTAAACTTCGCAAAATTGTTCATTGCGTGGCGTGCAATTCGCGCTCCCATGTAAAAAGGTCTATGCATTCAAAAGCAGAGTTTACTTTTAAGAACTAAATGGTGATATTATAGTGCGAGATGCCTGTATACTGTCAGATTGAGTTTTGACGAATCACATATCACCAAAGCCACCTTCCCGCTCTTCGTCCCGCTGCAGTTGGTTTCTACCCCTCACCTTTCTGTTCTGGTCTATTAATATTCATATGTCTATGAAATGAATAAATTACTTACGAATGATTATACATAAATCCTGTAAAATCTTATGAACACATTAATAAAGGGACGCATAGATAGATAGAACACGCATAAAGTCGAGACAATACGTTACTTCGTTTTTAATGTTATGAAAATTTTACTACAATATTACCACAACTATAGCAAAAATTGTTTTCAAAGAAGTGTTGATACGCTTCAACCATTTTCTGCAAGTGTGTAAAAAGAAAATTGTTATTTACATACCTACTCGTAACACTTGTGAAATCACACTGTCATGCAAAATGTAATTCATTTGAGTTGACTTCTATTTTCATCTCATGAGTGAGTCGAAAAATTTTCCACAATTACATTTTAGCAAAATCACAAAAGTTCCAACTCTTTTTTCAAAGGTGAATTTGCAAGCTTATAAAGGAAATTATACTTTTACTCGTTTATTATTTGTTTATTACGCTATTATTTAAGTAATATTGAATAGGGAGGTTTTTGCTTGTTTCGTAGTGATATGTCTGCCGAGAGCGGGAACGGCGAGACATCACAGAATGTCGGAAGTATGATATATTATACCAAAGTCACAATTCAGCCGGGATGTTATGACGTTCACTGGAAGTTTGGAAGAGATGTGTGCAGGAATTACAAATCTCCGACCTGCTAATTATTTTTTTTTTAAATGAAATGTTAAATAATGATAAAAATTCTTATTTTCATCGTTAAATTATAATATTATCATAATTTGCGTAGCTACTTTTAAACTGAAATTAAATTCATTCCACGAAATACGCAGCCGAACGTTATGTTAAAATTTCATATCGCAAGAGCGTTTCTTTCGCGAATTTCATATGGGACATTATTTTCTGTTATTCACAATACTACTAACTAGGATTATTATATTTTCTATGTAGAAACCTGTAAATGGTAAAATTATGGTCCGTTAAACGTAAACTGTTGGTCTCCCAAACAATATATAAAAAAGTACCTACTAACCTTATATGTAAAAATCAACATTTGTTTTTGTGTTCATATTTTATGCGTGATGTACCGTTCGTCCGATTGCGATTAAACTTCGGTGTTTTGTTGTGCGCACGTCCGCAAAGGTCTCTATATATAATGGTAAGCTCTGACGTTATGAAATTTTTATTAAAAATTGCTACATTTGGCGCGCGAGTGTTTGAAAATGTGTTTATGCGGAGGAAAAACAGAATTAGTAGGGAAAACGAAGGAGGTGGTTATTCTATTTAACCTGTCTTTTGTATGCTGAATTGTACGTGACACTTATATTTTTGATATCAAAATACATATCTAAAATTGTAAATTTTACCTTCCACTTATGAATTATAAGTTCTGCCCGTCCTAAAATCAGTTTTGTAACTTATCAGGATTTCCCTAGGAAGAAATAAAAACAAATAAAAAATGTTGTATTACCCTCAAATTAAACAATTTGATAATTATATGATAAAAAGTAAGCCTATAGAGCTTCATGATGAAAGGCTTATCCATCAAAAGTATATTCTGCTATAAACAAAACGTTTTTCGCTGTACTTTGTATATCTGGTAATAAATTAAAAAATGTTGTAAGTGTTGGTTGGTAATGCCTGACAATTCCCCACAATCCCCACGCAGACACATCAAGGAAACATGTTATAAATTAGCTTCTAAATGCATCATAATTATTTTCTGGGTAGGGATGTCTCTTCATTATGACGTTCCTCGTGAAGTAAATAAACTTATTCCTTTAGGTATTCACATCTCAAACAGTTTAAACTAACTCTGAACACATTTCTTTGCGCCGCGCCACAAACTTTGATGACTTGAACGCAATAAACGGTTTAATAACTCCACTAATGATGACGGCGTATATTTTTATATTTGTTGGGAGTATTTTCATATCATTACCCCTTTTTAGGATCTGTTAGAATAATGTGTGTGAAACTAAAAACGAGTTGAGTGACAAAATCGTACATTCAGATAAATACACACTTTGCACATTCTATTTTCTCGCATTTCTCTCTTTCAGGATATTTTTTTACCACTTGATAACCTATATTACTAGATCGAAAGTGATCCAACCGAGTTACGTGGGATGCGGTCTTCAGGGTGAACATTTCGATGATGATAGCTAATCTTCGATAGAAGGGGGCTCCAAAAGAAGAAAATTATCGACCTCCTAAACAAATCCTAAATACCGTTTTAATTACCAATTTTTCGTATTCATATTTATCCCAAAAAACTATTTTTTTACGATGTTTAACTTTTTATTTTATATTTAATTATAATATTTACATATAAGTGTGGGCAAGATCATTTTTTTAATAATTTTCATTAACTCTAAATCGTGATGAAATTAATTCTTTAATGATCTACACTTTATAAATTAAAATATAAATTAATAAAGTTGTGCATATCTGTACTAGATATTTGCTATGCATTTTGATTTAAAAAAATTATTCAGTTTTGTCAAGTATTTTGGCATCAAATCCAAATTTACGTTTTGTATGAAAATGGCCACGCGTGTGACACACGGGGAAATCCTAATATTTCGTATATATGACTGGGGTGACACGCTAGCAATGTTTGAGATATTAGATACAAAAAAATACAAGTTTGCAGTTCACATGCTCTTCTTAAGTCCACGCAATGGACACAGAAGCGTATTTGCGTAGGTATACAAAGCTGCAAGTCCAATATCTGAGTTTTTGCGATCTACCGGAACAATCACACAATACACGATGGTATGCGTTCGACGTACATGTACCTACATTATTGCATTTTGGGAGGCGGGTATGTGTAGGGTTTCCCCGGGACCATTTATTGGATAATTTACACCTCTTCACAAGTGAGGTTTGTCTAGGTCATGCTGGCGAATGGTTAGCCTACCTACTGCGTGGCGGGTCGAATAGGAAGAGACTACTTGAGGAAACCTAACCTAACCTAAACCTCTCCATTCCTCACACTCTTTTCCTTCCCAGAACGTCCTTACCTTCCTTTCCCTAAAAATACTCTCCACACAGCATTCCCACAGATGACCAATGTCCTGAGGGAAAAAACCTCTGGGTGGAGATAATGTAAAAAAAAATTGTCGTCGATGTAGGAATACATAGGAATTATTTTTTCTTTAAAAAGAAAAACAAACTTTTCCAGTATAATCCGATAATATTAAAAAATATCCTGTTACCATCACAGTAAGCGGAAAATATAGTTTGTGACGTGATGGAGGACTGAGTCATGAGGAATGGAACTCACGACTGAGTGGCAACCAGACGCGATGACAACTCAGCCACTGACCGATTTAGGAGAAAACACAGATTCAGACAGTAATTGGATACCAAATAAACAAAAATTTTAACAAAACAAAAAACGACTTCAAAAATTCGCTAAAATGTTAAAAAAAATTTTTTTCATACAATTGTTATTTTTGGAGTTGGTGTCAGCCAAGGTAACTACATACATAGGTAGTTATAGGTGAGATGTGGAGATCTTGGCTGACACCGACTCCAAAAATAACAATCGTACGAAACTATTTTTTTACTTTTTAGTGCATTTTTTAAGTCGTTTTTGTTATGTTAAAATTTTTGTTTATTTTTTGATTTTTAGTGACGAGCGTGCGTAAAGAAGTTTTACTTCAAAAAAAGAATCATCGAAATCTGTTGGCGTAATATTGAGTTATTCGTCCATTTGTCGCGCACATGCTTATTGCTAATTTAAGACATATATGATTTTCTCATAGATCCCATTGTCAAAACTGGACCAAATTAAAATTGGACCACACGGAAAGCACCAGCTTTCTAATATAAAAAGAATCATCAATATCGGTTCACCCAATCGAAAGTTCTGAGGTAACAAACTATAAAAAAAAAAAAAAACCGTCGAATTGATAACCTCCTCCTTTCCGAAGTCGTTCAAAAAGAGAGTTCACTTACATCCCAATTATCCTCATACTCGTAATCTTCTTTTCATGAAATAATTAATCAGGTTATTGCTGGAATAATAAGATTATTCTCTTTCTCAAAAATCTGTACCTACTTACGCTTTTCTGAAGCAACAAGAACTCGCGAACGGTGAGCTTAAATGTCTAGGTTATGGGCGTTGAAATCTTAGTTAATATGTCACCATAAAGGTCAAAACAGCATGTTGTTAATTCCATTTTAATGTTCGAAATATGTTAACCAAAAACTGCATGAGTATTTTTTCCCTCTTCCTTTCCGGGCCAAGCGTTCACCGGGCGCCCATCAAACGTTTTCATAAAATAAATATTTTTAAATGCGATTTTGACCCTTATGTATAAAGAAACTGAATAAAAGACAAGGTCAAAATCGCTTGCGCCAATATCTCTCTTCGTAGCTTTAAAGATTTCATGCATGTGGCAACACAACACGATTTGTTATTGAATTTCAATAAAAAAGAAAAGTCGGGAGTTTTAGCATTTTTGTTCACTTTTCAAATGCATATAAAGGTATTTATTTATTAGCAAACACCTTTGAAATGTGTTTTTTCAGTTAGGATGTCATTCAGACTTGTGTAAAAATAACAGCATCAGTTCATTTTCGTATTTATGCGGATATTTAAGCAAAAGTTAGGAAGGTAATTTTCGCGCGTTTTTTTTCAAATCGGCTGGCATACGAGGGGGCAGTTCTGGCCAGTGACCAGTGTCAAGTGAATGATTTTGTGAATGATGTGTGTAAGTGTAATTTTGGGTGTTTTCAAATTTGGTATTAGAAACAAGAACCTTTCTACATTGCATAATAATAATAACAATACAATACATGAGTATTCAATTCAACCCAAAACTAACAGGTGTTTCTATTTCCATGTGAAATCGGATAGTATTGCCAGAAAAAAAAAACACAAAATACGAGGAGTGCAATACGTCATATTTTGATCAACACATTTTTCACAATGTCGAATGCAATTCTTTTATCAAATTTTTATGTCCACGTCTGAAAAATTACCAAAATAATAATTTCAGTCTTATCCAACGAAAATTGAGCCGTCAAACGTCAGGTTAAACAAGACCAAAAAAAAATGTATGTTAGTGTCAACAACATATCAACTATCGGGGTCGGACACAGATGTCACTGCTCAAACAAAAATCTGTTGGCGGGAAAAATTCTGTCAGACGTCACCTGTCAGCCGAACGCGACGTGAAAAATTGCATCTTGTCACGAATACTACATTAAAATGATTATTAATGGACTTATACTTATAAACATGTTTGCTTTCAAAACATCAAACAGTCAAAGATATGTTGAATTTGATTTGGTACCAAAATTTCAACTCAAAGGTTCAGGAGATGGCGTATAATTTTCGAAAAAAGATTGATTTACGAGCTAATAAAAATATTATGTTTTGTTTTGAGGCGGAAATTTCAAAGCAGTTGCTATAAACGCCTGTGGAAATATTTCTGGAATTTTTGACGATGTTAATTAACCAGTGTTTTTTGGAATGCAAATAAAATTTCTGATGGAATATAATTAACGATAAATAATGTTCCCTGTAGGAAGCGTAATACGTAAAAGCTTGATAAATGAATAATGGATTATTTTTACCAACTGCATAACGGGCCGGATCGGGAGAGACTGGTTGAGGGGGTTCCGCGGCTTTTCAACTCGCGACAAATATATAAACAAAAGACAAAACAACCCCCAACAAAATATGTACCAAAATCTAACCTAACCCAACAAAAAAATGGAACAAAAATAATACAGAGAAGAGAAAATAAATTATTGTTCAAAAATAGTAAAATGGTTAGGTTAGGTTAGATTTAATAGAGACATTGTTGGAGGATGTTTTGTCCGTAGGATATTTTGTCGGGGATATTTTGTCGCGGGATGAAAATGCGCAGTACCGGTTGAGGGAGACCTTTTGAACTCTCCAGCCGGACTATCTCAATTCATCGCCCTGCACCGCAGTGGGAGGGATGGATTCATTCATTTTATTTATTTATACATTTCGTTACGTTGGATACATTTACAATACGTTATTTAAATATTTTATTTATTTAGGTATGCGTTACATTACGTTGGACGCATTTAGAATACGGCCTCCGTAGTCGAAGGGTAGGGCTCTTGAGTCGCTATCCGAAGGTCGCCTGATCGAATGCCGGTGTGCGCAAATACATTTTATTTTATTAATTTGTGTTATTTCACACTTAATTAATAAACACTAAAATAAATTACATTTGCGGCACGTTCCAGAGTGGAAGATAATCTCAGTATCGCCCTGGTGTAAGCCCACAATTCAGAAATGTTTGGTGACTAGATCTGAATAGCCAGCTACTGAAACTACTTAAAATGTGTAAAAGCGTTATTATGTCTTGTTAGGTCGATATTAGTTCCTAGCAAGGCAGGTCGCCTGTTCTAAGAAACCAAATAATGTCGTAAGAATTATACTGAAAATTTTGTTTTTTTTAAACCATATCATACGTCCATTATTTCTAAGTGCATTAAACCCCAGATCACTACCTAACCTTGACACCTTTTTCATTTCCAGAACTTCCTCTCCTTCCTTTCCCGAAAAACACCCTCTATACACATCTCCAAAGATAACACAGGCACTGAGGGATTTTTTATCCTCATGGCATCCTGTGTTAAGCTAATGAAAAACAAAAAAAAGGAAGGTACCTGTTTTGTTTTTTGTTTCTTCTATCATTACTGTCAATACGTGGAATGTTATTTGATAGAAAATCCAAGTTCAAAGTAATATTATTGTAAGATTAATACATTCTGAAAGATTTTCATAAATTCGTTAATGTTTTCAGTAGAGCCCTGCTGGAAACCAGTAAACTGAACAGAAAAATTGCTTGAAAAGGCATCTACCCTGATGATGGACTGCAAAATATGGTATTTCGATATTTGATATCGTTTTTCTATTTTATTTTAAAATCATAAGGAAATTCCATTTATGACATCCCTTCATTATTGCAACTGATTTCATTTCACCTTCTCAATGCCGTTAATGTAAATAAATTGAATTTTTCGGATAGTATTTTTATAACATTCCTGATGATGGTACGGAGGTACCGAAAGCGGTGGGCTATTAAAAATATCAATAAAGTGACTTAAAACAATTTTTTTTGTATATTTTGTGAGCAAAACTTCAAATTTTAATATTTAATTAAATGAAGACAATATTAGCGAAACTCAATCGAAAATCTGGAGACAGAAAAAAATAAATTTAAAAAAATTTAAAATATCATCCTAGACACAGAAAAGTCAATAGATGTCGCATATTAAAAATAAAATCGTTAAAAATTATCTAGGTAGCATTTAGTTCGGGTTTGAATCTCGCAATCATATATAAAGATAGCAGCCAATAATATGGGCGTTAGGAAAATTAAGATAATGTTGGTAGTTCTTAGTCGAAGTACGATACAATTAAAAGTGACCGAATTAGATATAGATACCTTTGCTCAGTTGGTAGAGCTGTTGCCATGAAAGCAGAAGGTTCTGGGTTAAAGTCCCAGAGGTGCCAATATATTTTTCTGATATTTCTGTCTCCAGATTTTCGCTAATATTGTCTTCATTTAATAAAATATTTTCTTTTTATTTAAATAAATTAAGGGTAGCAGAAAATCTAAGTGCTATTTCAACTCAGTTATTTTCCGGATTTTTCCCTAATATTTTCCCTCAAAAAAGATACGTTGACGTATCGTTATTTAAAACCCAAATATTTTGTGCGAATTTGACATTTAACCCTTGGACCGTTGGCACGCGTGCCGCGTTGACCGCCCCTGTTCCAATATGACCAACATAAAAAGTGGTATCTTTGTTTTGTCCCAGACGCAACTATTCCGAGGGCAGGGTGTAGCACACGCATAATACTGGTATCTGGTCGCATTAAATTAGCAGCGTCTGCAGAATAATTCAAAACGAGAAATAACAAGAACACCAAACATCTTTGCCATATCACAGCATGGCTAGGGCCGGGTGTACAATGAAATTCGTTAAGTTTCTTCAAATATAATCTGAGTAATCGAAATGTAATGTTATGGTGAATATTATATATGATTCGGTCTTAACCAAATAATCATTTAACACTGTACTTAAAAGTTTATTATAACAATTTAAATCCATACCATAATTTACAGTTACAAAATATTCGTATATGAAAAGTGAGAGCGAACAAGAAGGAGGTAGCGCAACACGGCATAACACCCCAAAAACAAGCAATGAAAATGCTTTTGGCCGTTAAAATCTAAAAACGTATCAGAATGGTTTCTCTTAATTTATATGTGAAAATGTCAGAGGATCGCTGTTGGCGTGTGAGGAGCCAATAGGAATGATTCTACGATTCAAAATAGCTGCATCGTTCGCTACCACAATGTTACCAGCATTCAAGTATTTTTCGTACTTTTTCGTTTTTAAAAAACACCTTGACGAACGGCATCATTAGGATATCATTTTTTTAAAACAGCTATTTGTATTTCGAAATTGTTTTCTTGATTGAATGAATGTATGAGTGAAGTTGAATCTTGGAAGAGGAAATTAAGATGAAGCCATGCGAAATAATGCAAAATCATGTTTTTATTGTTTTGAAAATTTGATTCCTTAGAAGTATTATAAATACTTTAATTAAATACTGCATGTAAAACATGTCTTGGCCTTTAAAAATTTCGGTAATTTTTTTATTAAGATCAGAAAAACTAACGATTAGGTCTATAAAAAAAACACTTTCAAGTGCAAAATCTCCTACTTATAAACCAGTTCAAATTCAGTTTCTTTTATATTAATCGCAAAAAAACTATATTTACTCCCGAACTTCACAAAATAAAATAAAATATGCGTTTTCTCTCCAATAATTTGGATTTTTAAATTGAACCTTATGCCATCGGCGTAAGAACCATGCACTTGGCACACCCATTTCGTATCAGGTACGCACCTCCTGCGACGGGAAATAGACGTCATTGACTTCGCGTTGCTTGGTTCCGTGAAATCAATTTTAAATTTCCTTGTTATTATAATAAAACATCCGTTAAAAAGGAGTTAATGTTTTTTTAAAAACCTTTACAAAATCAAACTGTAAAAAAAATTTCAATTACATCTTACAACCTTTCCAAAAGCTTTTTCTAAAGTATTTTTAAACTCTTTCCAAAAAGAGGCGTAAATTCCGATTTCGATTTTTTCCTGGACCGCCTTAAACTACTTCCCGATATCCAATCGAGCTGAAATCGGCAGATAGACTCGTTTTCAATAACAATGCATTCTATCAATTTTAGACGCCAATCACATATACGCATTTCTCTGAAATTCAATGGCGTTACAGCAGCATAAGACATAAAGTTCGGTCTTATCAACTTGGTTGATTACGATCACTGGGTAGGATCTTCAATCTTTAATCAAACTTTTTTGTTTTACGTATAAAATATATTTGAAAATACATGTAGGTATTGTACCAAATAAATCCTGTTTTTTTACGGATTGATCTTTTAAAAATGTTCTCAAATATATTAGCAATCGATTAGTTTTAACACAAAAATTCCAGTTATTAATCGACCAAACCATCACTGCTCCAAACTTTTGTTTGATCGTTAAATGTCTTTGAAACGAATATTACGTTTCTGAAAATGTTAATTTTTAGAAAGTAATGTTTCTCTAATGTTGTGTCTATTCTGTTAGTATATATACATGGTTGATTTATACATAGAACGAAAGATAAAGTCTCGGCTCTATTTCATGAATTTTATGAAATAGATCTAAGAATAAATCAGGTAAGATCCCGGCTTAAATGAAACTTACTAATTTCAATACATTTCAGAAATGGCTATTAGGATATTGAGGACATCTGAATTTGTGTCGGATAGTCCGTAAATTGCATTTTTTTTATTAAAGGATGTTTCAAAATTATTTAAAAAAAAAAAAATTCCATGTTGTTTAATATAATTATTTTTTCTCCCATAATTTTAATTAATAACTACGTGATTATGTTCCCTTACTTCGCAAAACAGCTTAAGCGTCTAACACATACCTGCTTTAAGAACGTAGTTTTACCTGGAGATTTTTATAAAATAGTTTGGTCGTTAGTGGCGTTATGTGTTGTGTGTTTTGTTGGTTGCCAGTTGCGATGCCGTGATTGTGAATCCACCTCAGCAAAGCGAGGACGTAAAGGCAGCAATAAATAATACAAGAAAGGGCGAGCAACAGATGCGCCTGCCAACAGACATCCCACTAGGATGTAATAAGACCATTTCGATGCAACTTCTTAAATTTTTCGAATTTTCCCTACTTTCCACTTTTTTTTTACATACACTCCAAATAAGAAGCAATGATGAAAATAATTTAAATTATAAATTAAATTATTTAAAAAATCGTACCATTCATGAATCTTAACATCTTTTCAATACAAGTAATAAGTCATGTTCTCAAGTATCCGGTAATCGTTTGGTTTCGGTTTCCTCCTAATTGTACTTTTATGTTTAATATCTGAATTTTTTGTAAGAAGTTAGTGTATTATATTTTAGTTTAAAAGTTCTTGTTTTGTCCTGTGCTACAATAACACTGTTTTTGTATATTATTATTTTCCTCTGTGCTATAACAGCACTGTTTTGTTAATCTCTGTTCTCTTGTCATTATTTTGTAAATACTGTATATTCTTTATTTCATAGGTATTATTTTATAAATATTTTGTAATGATCTCGTAAGGAACACTGTAGGATTATTTTTAAATTTATTATAGTTAAGCGCACTTGAAGTGAAATGACACAAAACTGCGCTATACAAATATTACGTTATTATTATTATTAATTTCCCTCATCATCATCTTTGCGGATGCTGTGTAGATGGTTTTTTATGCGAACGAAAGGGAGAAAGTTTTGGGAAGGAAAAGGAATGAAGGAATAGTAGGAATCTAGGGTTCAATGTGTCCAGGTCGTCTCACGCCAAGAACTAGGCACACCCCACCCCATGCACAAGGGCACCCTTGCCAAGTCACCAAACGTAGCAAATCACTTGGAGTGATTTATGGCAGAGGTGTTGGTTGTCCAATAAATGATTCCCGGGGCGGCGGAGACTATTCCCGCCTCCCAGATTAAAAATAAAATTATACTATTTCCCACTATTTTACACCTTCCTTCTAGTGCAAATTTTTCGAAAAGCCCGAAACGTTGCCGGAGGATACATAATTATCAAATTCTCATATGAAAAGTTGCAAAAAAAGAAGAGCATATATGAAAAGATGCATCTGAATGCAGCAAGGTTTTTGGAAAAACAACAATATGTATCCTCCTCTCTTCTCTGTATACCCCTGCAATAACCGTCGCACAGTGTTTCGTTTCGTACAAGCTAGTCGAAAAAACTCTAACACATCAATCAAGTACTTGTAACCCACCTTCGGCGTGTATTTAACCCTAATTTGAAAAAAAAATTGTGATAAATATTAAATATAAATTATTTATTCAAAATTTAAAATTATTTTTTAACACTTATAAACTAAATTACCTATTATATAAATGCCTTAAAAGTTATTTAATTTGATGCAGTTTTGGTCATGTACCTTAAGTATTTACAAGTTTAAAATACACATTTTTAGATAAAATTAAACCGACCTCTGATTTTCATTGGTTTGTCACCACTTACATTGATCTTTTCAAGTTCAAATATAAATGGTAACAATTATTATAAGCAATAATTATTAGCCTGAAACACTCATCAACATTGAAAAAAATCTCCCGAGAAAAGATAAATGCCGCCGACGGGACTTGAACCCGCGTCCTTCTGATATCCGGTCAACTGCTCTACCAACTGAGCTACGTCGGCTTATCTCCCACCCGCCAAATAATTCAATATATACTAGTGTTTCATTCAACAATTACTGCATATTACATTTTTTCACCTGAAAACAACCAACTTTATTTTTTGTGAGAAATGCATTAAAGTGCTAACTCTCCCACTAGACGCCATCTATTTAAAACTAAAACAAAACACTTCAAACTCATGAGAATCGGATAAAAGCGACGGATCAAAAATTAATATCTAATATAACTGACTTTGGGGCTCTGGTACTAGTCAACCGGTGCTCTAATTATTCCAATGAAAATTGCATTTGTGACACTGACTACCTGGTAATACTCCCATGATGTCATCGTTAAAGAATTCCAAAGTGAGTTCTACAATCTAGATTGTATGGGACGGTACACAGTGAGTCCTAACTAAATAACCATCACGCCATTTCCCCGTAAGGGTAAACAGAGAGGACGGATCGCCAAACAACTCGGTCTTGGCACACCCTCTTTGCTACACTCACATTCATACATCGTCTCATACATTCTCTTCTATTATTCTGACTTTTGACATAGTTTAACTCAAGTATCTGATTCACTTGATCGTGACATGTCTTCCTCGGGTGTCCCCGACTTTTTCTACCATTCACATTTGGGTCGTATATTATTCTTACACTACTTTCTTCGTTCATTCGCTCTCTTAGTTGAGATTAGTAAACCTGCCTAGTAAGAAATCCGCGATAATATAAATAGTGAAATAATAATAATCACTATAAAAATGGCCGACTAACCGCACTGTTTTTCAGCCCGTTTCCGTGACGTATGATCCCCGTCATACCGGAACATGTCGCGGGATGTTTGTTGTTCATACCGACTAGTAATAAAGTGCGTGATTTGTTCGGGGAATATGTCATCGTTTATTCCGTCCATCGCATCGCGCATCGGGGCGCGTCTTCCCAGACCAACCAACCCACTCCAACAAAATAATACCAACAAACTAATTATATAAATCATACACTATCATATTTTATAAAAATGAAAACTTCTTTAGTACCGATGTGATTTGAAATTCGATGTAACGAAAAAGAGACAAACACAGACATAGGTTAAGACCTTAGCTTGCGATCAATGAGATAGAACGATCGGTCTACATAGCTTAAGACCATAGCCTGCGATCAATGAGATAGTACAGCCAATCTTCATAGATTAAGACAATAGCCTGCAATCAAGGAGATGGTACAGTCAATCTACATAGATTAAGACTATAGCCTGCGATCAATGAGATAGTACAGTCGGTCTACAAAGGTTAAGACAATGGCTTGCCATCAATAAGATAGTACAGTTGGTCTACATAGGTTAAGACCTTAGCCTGCGATCAATGAGATCGTACAGTCAGTCTACATAGCCTAAGACCATAGCCTGCGATCAATGAGATGGTACAGTCAATCTACATAGATTAAGACAATAGCCTGCGATCAATGAGATAGTACAGTTAATCTACATAGATTAAGATAATAGCCTGCGATCAATGAGATAGTACAGTCGGTCTACAAAGGTTAAGACAATGGCTTGCCATCAATAAGATAGTACAGTCGGTCTACATAGGTTAAGACCATAGCCTGCGATCAATGAGATAGTACAATCGGTCAACATAGGTTAAGACCATAGCTTGCCATCAATAAGATAGTACAGTCGGTCTACATAGGTTAAGACCTTAGCCTGCGAGAAAATGAGATAGTACAGTCGGTCTACATAGGTAAAGACCTTAGCCTGAGATAGTACAATCGGTCTCCACTTTGTGTGTTGCTTCGTAGCCTATCTGTCTCCTCTTTGTGCGGTGCTTCGTAGCATCTTCAATCTTGTCTTCTTTAGTTTTCTGAAGGTTTCATTTCTACCGTGTGTGAATTGCACATTCTGTATTTTATGCTACTACTAGCGAGTTCCCAGCATGCGTTGCTTTGCCACTTAATAAAGAAATTGTTTCTCCCTGCGTGTCCTTTCCCATTCGTCCCGTTCACCTCCCCCCTCCCAGTAGGTTCCCCTCCCCCTCCTACCCCCTACCCGAGTTCCTCTCCCCTCTCTCCCCTCCCGCATTGCATACATTCAGTCCCGCTACATTCAGTTTTCAAACAGCTCGCGTGCCACCTATTGTAATTTTTTATACAAATTTCATAATGCCAGAGCTCCTCAGTAGTTTTATACAAACCTAGTCCTGACGATAACAAACACAAAAAAAAGAATTATCCAATTTGGTGCAGTCGTTCGGAAGTTATGCGCGTACGACGCGTACGTACATACATTTCAGCGATTCATTTTTATTTATATAGATAGATAGATAGATTTGCTGTATATGCGAGTATTAACTGTAAAATTAACTCTTTTGAGTGGAGTAAAGTGATGTCAGGCAATAATTCGTCCTGTCGGTGTAAGTCATTTTCCTTAGAAGACTCAGGGACAGACCAACTCAACACAGAATACAGCACAACAGTTATAATTATTATAATTAACTCATTACAATTCCTGCTGGAATTAAATGGTGACTTCGGAGATCGGAAATAATGGTAGCCGCTTGAAGCGGACACACTTTAGATGCCAAATTTTAGGTTTCCCACAACAAATTTATCGGGAACACAAAAAATAATTATTATGCAGGTTTTAAAATATTCAAAGATATTTTTAAAGGTAAAAGTTATGCAGTTTTTCGTGGGTTATGTATCAATTTTGTGTCATGGAAAATTTTAAGTCGAAATTTTAGTTCGTTTGTTATATAAGAATATTATAGAATGAAATAGATGTATTATATGTAGATGTGTCATAGATATATGTTGGATATGCGATGTAAAATTACATATAACTAAATGAAACAAATTAGCAAAGAAAAAAAAACCTTTATTATTCCATTTTTTTACATTTACTTCACACAGGAGGTTCGGAAGAAAATATCTTTTTTTGCATCTTTAGGGATGCTATGTGGAGGGTCTTTTTCGGAAAAGGAGTTCTGGGAAGTAAAAAGGTATGAGTATACAGGATTGAGAAACGTATAAATCCATCCCTCCCAATGGAACCAATTGGGGTGACCTATGGCAAGGGTGTTGATTATCCAACAAATGGTTCCCGGGGCGGCGGTACCCATAGCCGCGTTTTAATTTAAAATTATTCTTAACAATCAAAATACAATAAAAGTAACCGCTGTGCGGTCTTTATCATACAAAACATAATTTTGGACTTCAGGCCTAAATAAAATCAAAAACTAATAAATCAAAAATTACACATATTCATAATACTTACTTAAAGTTGTTTTCGGGAAAGTTTAATTTTGTTTTTCAGACGCTGACTTCAGTTTTTGATTAAATATGCATTAATTATTGCATTTAATTAGTGGCAGACACGTGTTGATTACTTAAATACGAAATATATTTTTTACAATGTATTTTTTATTTTTTTTTATTTATTTATTTATTTGCTTTTGTTACAAAGAATACATAATTACAAAGAAGCTTTGACTGTCCAGCTAGGAGTCTCCCGTTCTAGGACAGTCAAATTGACAGAAACATTTTGATAGGCGTACATTTTTTTTTTTTAAATGACCGATTTATATTGGGACACAAATCAAAACGTCATCGCCAAATTACTTTATCTTTCTTACTGAAGCTCAGGCAAAAAATATTTAATAATTTATAATTAACGGCACAGTGTCCTTTACGTACATGTTTTTTTTTTCAATATAGGTAGAAAGAAGAAAGAAATTTAAAATTTTAAGATTACTTCCAAATAAACCAAAGAAAAATAGTACATATATAATACATAAATAAACCAAAAGATTACTTGTAAATATAATTTATAGAATTATTTACTGAAATTTACTACTTACATTTTATAATTTATAATTTACAACTAAAAAATTTCCTCTGCAATACAGGTGAACTCCTAGTGTGGAGAACAATATACTACACCTTTTTAATGTAAATATACTAAGAATAAATAAATAAATAAACCAAAAGAATAATACATATTAGTACAAAGTTAGTGAAAGCAGTGAAGAAGAAACAAACAGAAAATACCTGTTATACAGCAAAGACATTAATACATACAGTGACCTTGTTAAAATATGTACTGCTCAATTGTTTAATTAGTACAGCTTTATACTTCAGTAGAGGCATACAAAAAATATCAGAATCATTAGCATAAAAGGTTTTCAAAAATGTTTAAAGTGTTTTCCAATCGTACTTTAAATTATATGTATGCATCCATTATTTTCCATGATCCGCAGAAAGCCATTTGCGAAGGCGAATGTCTCTGTGAATATATTTTTAGTTCCATTCTGACAGCTTTGATGAAGACATCACGTGCTAGTTAACCCTTTGAGAACGAACGACTAAGTAGGTACCTTAATAATTAACCTTAAATTTTATTTTTTACATATACATTTTTTTATTTGAAACAATGGCGGACCAAAAACCAAACATTTATCATTCTTGTTCCTCTTCTTGGTGAATACCATTTTGAAATCTTTTTATCATTCACTGTGAAAGAAATGTCATTGTTTATCAATGATTTATTTTCTTTAAACTATGCATTAAATCATATCATTAATATCGTCCACAAATTTGGATTAGAAATATCACCATACTACATAGGTATTGCTTAAAAAAACCTGTTATCGTTCAAATATACAAATACGTAGGTACCTATTTATTATTGTAACTATATTATAATGTATTTTGATAAATTATTCTTTTTTTTACATTAGATCCACACAGGAGGCCCTGGAAAAGTATTTCCCTAGGGGCCTATTTCATCTTTGGGGATGCTATGAGGAGGGTCTTTTTAGGGAGAGGAGGGAGAGGAAGTTCTGGGAAGGAAAAAGGTAGGAATCTGGGGGATAGTGTTTGCGGGAATGACGGACAATGAGAGTCCAGCTGGAGAGGTTGAAAGGCCGCTCTTAACCTTAACCAGTCCCTCCCGATCCGGCTACGCAATAGGTGGGCAAACGCACCCAACGCCAAGACCTATACAAACCTTACTCCACGAACCCCGGCACCTCTGCTAAGTGACCAAACATAGCGAACCAGTTGAGGTGACCTACAGCAGGGGTTATCAGGTTGGTTATTCAATAATTGGTTCCCGGGGCGGCGGTATCCATACCCGCCTCCCAAATTATGTTTGGAAGGCGGGTATGGATACCACCGGTACAGGAATGTTTGTTGTGTACCAGCGGGTGTCGAAATCTTTCCATATTTGAAAACGAACAATACAAAAGAATCACACATTATATGACTACCATTGAAAAAAATTTTTGAAGTGAGAACTTCTTTAGCACCGTTGTGATTTGAAACTCGATGAAACGAAAAAGAGCGACGCTTAAAAGAGACGAACACATACATTTATAGGATTTAACCTGCGAGAGAATGAGATAGTATAATCGGTCTCCTCTTTGTGGGGTGCTTCGTAGCCTTCCCACTCTTATCTACTTTAGTTTTCTGAAGGTTTCATGTGAATTGCACACTTTGATTTTTTTGCTACTGTCTATTAATTATTTCCTAACGACATTTTTCAGGAAAACCCATTTTTATGAAAAAGAAATTGAGATTTTTCAAATTATTAATTTTGCTGTCGTCTATCTGAGCACACAAAAAAAAAATAGTCAAATAAACTTTTTTTTTTCAAATCTAAAGCCGTGAATTTTTGGTACGGTCATCTACTGAACACATCCATCGCTCCCAAAGGGTTAATAACAGGGTTACTACGCGCACCAATTGTGGCAATTATAAATCCTTCTATTTAGAAATATAAATGTTCTAGTTTCTACGGCAATTAAGATCCATATGCCTCAAATAGAAATTGCATTTTAATTGTAGCCATTCATTACTTAATTACCCTTTATGATACGCTTATTTCGTCCTAATGACGGTTAGAAATAACGATACTTAAACGATTTTCTTTCTGATGAAGAGAAATACTTTTTTATTTTCGTCCATTATTTTGTAGGGTATTCAGAGATAAAGCTTTTGCCTCCAGTTTAGATCAATCCTCGGTTCTGTTAAAATTACAGTTATGTGAAATTGCTGGCCAATGGTGGAATAATAACAGAACTTTGAAATTTCAAGAATTAGTCCAATTCTATGAAACAACCTGTCCAAACTGTAAAATTGATAATATTACGTTAAAAGTTTGAATGATTATTTTAGATCGGTATGAAATCATAAGTCAACACTTAAAATAAATAAATTGTTGAGTTTCCTAATGCAATGACGAAACACGAAATACGAAACATTTAAAACAGAGACGGTAAAATATTCCTGTTTAGTACCCACCAAAATGATAATAGAATAGAAAATCAATTTAAAGGTTACCTACTCAAAATTTTATCTTAATTGTTGAATGAAACACTAGTACATCTTGAATTATTTGGCGGGTAGGAGATAAGCCGACCTAGGTCTGTGGTCAGAGCATTTGACCAGAAATCAGAAGGACGCGGGTTCAAGTCCGGTCGGTGGCGTTTATCTTTTCTCGGGAGATTTTTTCAATGTAGATGAGTGTTTCAGAAAAATAATTATTGCTTATAATAATTGTTACCATTTGTGCTATGCATAAAAAATCTTGTCTTAAAAACATTAGTTTATCAATTAAAAATAATAATCTAAATTTCATCGTTAAAAAATCTTACATGTTGTTATGGGTTGCCCATAATTCATACGAACATACTATACAAGCGGCAGGCAGCTGTGTGTCACGTGCTCAGTACATGTACATTCTCGCGTGATTATTGCTGTCCCTCTCAGGCTGGCAGAAGACATTACCATATATGGCTACACGGCGCGAAATCCAGCCAATGGCAGAAGACATTACCTTATAGGGCACACGTTCGAGTCTTCCGTCTCGCTCATCACGGACAGAGAACTCCGGCCACCGTTCACCAAAGCGACAGACATATTTCAGACAACGGCGCGAGCGGTCGTACGCACTACTACGTACTGTCGGGCAGTATGCCACCCTTTGACGCGGCTAATTAAGTCTTCACTTACGATCCCAGTATGGCGCTATCACCACAGACGCCTGTATAATCCTACTGCCGCCTACTTTATACCATGGCAGCCCTGGCCGCCCGGCTTTTAATCCGCCTACATTGCCGATAGCCGCTTAATTCACCGTTATCACCCACCGGTTCGGTAAGCTGACCGAATCCGCCCACCATGACGCCGAGAAGCCGCCCACGCACCCCGAGCCGCCCCGTTCCTGCACCCGATCTATGAGCTTTGCTCTAGATCTCTCCACTTCGTAGGAAGCTGCCTGCATCCGTACGACGCCACGTGAGATTTTAAACCCTCTTATAGTATTTCCGAGCCTAAATTCAGTAGTATTTCTAGTGCCTCTCTCTCTCTTATGCTAGGCCTTAAACAGCTTACCTGGTTGCCTGTAATGTTCACCCTTGCATTATTGAATACATTTGAATTGTGCCTAAACCTTGTTTCATTGGAGTCAACCATCGACAGCCTCGGAGGAGCCCTACTACCCTGAGCTGAGCCTTCCAAGCCGAGGCATATTGCCCCCGGGGGGCCTGCTTAACACTTGTTCCCCCCCCGGGAGGGACATATTTCTGGAGACCAGAAGTATAACACTGGACCCTACGTGGCTTCAGTATCACCCTGGCCCCAGGAAGTATGACACTGGCGCGCCAACTGGGCCGAAGTCTTGTCGATTGTTGTCTCCCTAGAAACATAATTATGTAATCTTAGCTATAAATATTTTATATTTGTGCTCCCATCAACAACGGTAGTTCTGTGTGAATTATTCTAAACGTCGCGAGTCCGTCGGCTAGTGCTATTCGAGTGTTAGGTATTTTAAACATCGCTTATTACCGTAACGTCTTACGCTATTACGTTCTATCGCGGCAGTCAGAGTTGTTCGTCATTCGCGCGGAATTTTTTTTTAAATTGAGTAATGAATCTCGTTATTTTAAAATCTCCGAGTGGCTGCTGTGTAAGTTGCGTTATTTCTTCCTTGAAGAGCAGTGGTTGTTTCCAATAAAAGGTAGTAACTACTGTCGGATTGTGCTCGTTCACATCCGTTCCCCTGTAATAGGAAGTTGTAAATACGACTGCCAGCAACTGCTCTCGTCTTATATTATTCGTCCGAAATTTTTTTTGCTTTGTTCATTATAATAACGCAAAATCATGGAGGCCACCATACCAATAATGGATAGAATATTAAATTTCGAGAAAGCAAACGCGTCGGTAATAAGAAAAATGTTGATGGATAGAGGCATAGTCCCCAAAAGGGCTTTGTTGTCTTTACGGAAACAATGTGTCGAGTTTAATGAATCCCTTAGTGGGCGGGTTGAGTCTCCTGCTATTTTATTAAATTCTCCAAGTGTAGCAACCACCCCAAAAACTAGTAATTCGGGAAACCTCGTTAACATAGTATCCTCGCCTACGCAAAATCACTATGAAAGGACTACCACAAGGTACGTTGAAAAAAAAATAGTTAATTTAACAAATTGGAAAATTTCTTTTGACGGGAATTCGGATGTCCGCGCTTTTTTAGACAGAATCGCCGAATTACAATACGCGAGGGGCGTTGATTGTCAAGATTTGGCTAGGGGTTTTGTCGAACTTCTCACTGGTTCAGCACTATTATTCTATAGGAAAATTTTCAAAACTAATCTAAAGTGGGAAGAAATTAAAACAGCCTTTTTGAAGAGATTCGAGGACCCGACGTTTCAAATGACTGAGAAGTCGAAGTTATTTAACTTGTGTCAGAAAAATAACGAAAGAGCTGCGGATTTTATTTTGGAAGCTTTAGCTATCAATTCCAAGCTGAATTTGCCGTTAGAAGAGTCGGAACTTTTATCGTTAGTCACAAAAGGTCTCACGCCAGATTACGCACAACTGAAGATCGGTAAAAATATCACCAACGTTTCGGAGTTACAAGCATTATGTGAGGAGATGGATAAAATCAAATTCAGTCGCGCATCAAGTAAAAAGGCAGTCGAGCCGGAGGTCGTCTCAAATTATAAGGAGGTTGACAGTGATTTGGGAATTAAATCTAAAATTCACCGTTACAAGCAAATGTATAACGTACCGGTTCGGCAGTATGTAAATCTAATATCATCCCTGAATGATAAGTTATCATCACCATTGTCTGAATTAGACTTGGTTCTTATAATTAAAAATGGGTTGTTGCACAAATATAGTAAACTATTCTCGTACGATGTGCCCCGTACTTGCGCGGAGGTAATACAAAGATGCGAGATCTTAGAAGATACTCATTTCGATAGTTCCCAACAGAATCACAGGGTTAGAACTTTCGGCCGTAATAAGAACTCACAGCTCGCGGCGATTTCACAAAGAACCACGGATATCGCTAATCGTGCTTGTTTTAAATGCAATCAAAACGGTCACTTTGCAAAAAATTGCAATAAAATTAACAGCAACAGCGTCCCGCGCCGTAGCCCACGATGGAAAAAGCCTGATTACAGCAGAGCAAACGATTTTCCTGATCTCTCTAAACCACCCCCGACTCATTGTAATTCGAATCAAAAAAACTTCTAGGCGGTCATTGCAGTCCAAAGCCATCAGCAGAGACAATCGAAAAGGAATGGAATGACTGGTTAGGTTACGTGAAGGTTTTTCTGAATACCGATCCACTCGAGGCAGTGAATGTGAAGTGTAGCGGAGATGGCCGGCCACATGTCACATTCAAAGTTAAAAATCGTGTTTTATCAGGTTTACTAGACTCGGGTGCGTCACTATCTTGTATAGGTGGGAATTTGCACAAACAATTCACGTCTCGTGCGCTGTCCCCTTGTGATCTGGTAATTACTACAGCAGATAACAAGAGACAGGAAGTTTCTGGCAAGCTGTCACTTCCAGTAGTTTATAACGATAAGTTGCAGACCATAGACTTTGTAGTGATACCTTCGCTCGGCCGGAAAATTATTTTAGGCGTGGATTTTTGGAAAAAATTCAACATAGCTCCAAATTTATTTACAGCAAATCAAAGTATTACGTATACTTCCATCTCAGAAGTTAACGTAGTAAGGTCAAAAAACGATCTCACACCCGCGCAACTAAAAACACTTAGTGATGTGATAGAGGAATTTCAATCCATATCTTTTGCTAAACGCGGTTTAGGTAAAACTAATTTGATCGAACATGTTATCGAAACCGAAGGAACCCCAATAAAACAACGTTATTACCCCCTGTCACCAGTAAGGTTGAAACAGCTAGAATGTGAGGTGGATAAAATGTTGGAATTAGGCGTAATCGTTAAAAGTAAATCTCCTTGGTCAAACCCGGTTATTTTAGTTCCCAAAAAGGACGGAACAGCTAGGTTCTGTTTGGACAGTAGAAGACTCAATGCTGTTACAAGGGCACAAATTTATCCGTTGCCAAACGTTCATCGTATTCTTGATAACTTACGGCATGCAAACTTTATTACTTCCTTAGACTTGCTTAAAGCTTTCTGGCAGATACCCTTGCACCCTTCGTCTTGTGAGAAAACTAGTTTCGTAGTTCCAGGTAGGGGTACCTTCATGTTCGTAAGACTACCCTTCGGGCTACGTAATGCTCCTAGCGAACTGCAACGCCTCGTGGACACCTTATTTGGTCCAGAATTCGAACCCAACCTTTTTGCATATCTAGATGATCTAATAATTATCTCACGTACCTTTGAAGAACATATTGAACTCCTTAAAAAGGTTTGTAATATTTTAAAGGCCGCCGGATTAACATTAAATATAGAAAAGTCGGAATTCTGTAAATCAAGACTCAAATATTTAGGTTTCGTAGTGGACAAGGAAGGTCTCCGAACAGACCCGGCAAAGATAGATACTATCAAAAATTTCCCCCGACCTCAGAATACAAAACAGGTAAAATCATTCCTTGGATTATGCAGTTATTATAGACGTTTTATCAACAACTTTTCAAATATTGCAGCCCCTTTAACTCACATAACTGGTGGTAAAAAGAACCTACCTAATTTTACGTGGAATGAGGAGATAGAAAAATCATTTTCCGCCTTGAAGAATGCCTTAATTTCAGCGCCGGTACTAAGCTGCCCTGATTTTAAGTTACCCTTTATAATACAATGTGACAGTTCCAATTTCGCCATCGGAGCGTGCCTTTCACAACAATTTGAGGACGCAGAACACCCCGTCGCGTATTACTCCAGAGTACTCTCTAAAACGGAGAGAAACTATAGTACAACTGAACGCGAATTATTGGCCATTCTCGACGCCGTATACAACTTTCGCTCGTACGTCGAAGGGTCAAAATTCACAGTGGTCACGGACCATTCAAGTTTAAAATGGCTTATGTCACTCGAGAATCCAACAGGTAGACTTGCCAGGTGGGGGACACGCTTGTCTCAGTTCGATTTTGACATAATTCACCGTAAAGGCTCCCTTCATGTAGTTCCAGACGTATTATCTCGTATTGAAGTTACCCAATTAAATTCATTACTTGGCACGCCTGGCTCTAAAGACAAGTGGTACTCAGAGCTGTATAATAAGTGCGCCAATAACCCACAAGCTAGTCCTAATTTCTTAATACAAGGTAATAGGTTGTATAAGCATTGTAAAGCTGATTTTTCCTTACATACAGACTACGAATGGAAATTAGTATCCCCGGTAGAGGATAGACAGGCCTTAATCTCGGAATGTCATAATTCACCCACAGCAATACACCCAGGTGTGTTTAAAACCTTTAAAAAATTATCGTTAAGGAATTTCTGGCCCGGAATGTATAATGATGTAAAAAAATTAGTGTCCAATTGCAATATTTGCAAGGCTTATAAACATTCAACTAAGCCAGCCTTAGGTCATATGTCCCACCCCAAAAACGTAGATCGCCCTATGCAAAGTCTTAGCGTAGATTTGATAGGCCCCTTTCCGAAA
Source organism: Limnephilus lunatus (assembly GCA_917563855.2). Lineage (NCBI taxonomy): Eukaryota > Metazoa > Arthropoda > Insecta > Trichoptera > Limnephilidae > Limnephilus > Limnephilus lunatus. The sequence goes on along the minus strand of OU830602.1, from coordinate 7,516,378 downwards.
GGTTATGACGGAAACTTTCATATTCTGAGCGTGGTAGACGTTTTTACTAAGTACTGCTGGTTATTCCCATTACGCCACGCGACGGCAAAAACCATAATAGAAGCCTTGGAATACAATATATTTTTACCAATCTCTGTACCTAGAACACTCATAGTTGATAACGGTCGCCAGTTCACTTCAGGTGCTTTTAAAGCCTTCTTGTCTCAATACGGCGTTCCTGATGTATTTTATAATTCTTTCTATACTCCTATGAACAACACGGTAGAGCGCTATAACCAAACCATCGGAACCTCATTGGCTATTTTGGTGGGCAACGATCACCGTCAGTGGTCAAAGCACGTCAGAACGGTACAAGCAGCAATTAATAATACGGTCAACCTTACTACTGGATACACCCCGTTTTTCCTCATGCACGGCTTTGAACAGACAGTGCATGGCACGTCACATTGGCGTATCTCCCCGGGTGCTAGTCAAAATAACACACAACCAGATACGGTAGTGGATTATGCAAATAAACTACAAGAACTTGTAGCCGTGTATGACAAGGTGAGCGATTCACTCGCCGCCGCGTATAAACAAAGTGCTTTTCGTTATAACACTAGACACAAGTTGGAATCCTATAAAATCGGAGACAGAGTTTGGAGAAGAAACTTCCCTCAATCTAAGGCAGGCGTATATTTTTCAGCCAAACTGGCACCCCGTTTTGTAGAAAACAGAATAAAGGAAAAAATCTCTAGCACGGTATATGTACTAGAGAATTTAAATGGAAAAATTGTCGGTAAATTCCACATTAAAGACATAGTAAAAAAGGGTAGTGACACCCCGGTCGTTGCAACCTTATAAGTGTTTTTATTTATGTTTTTGTTGTTATTTTCTCTGATTAGTCCGGTTATTAGTTGAGATATAATTATTACCCCGTAGGTACAACCCTAGGACGTCATGAACCCTAGTGGTTGGTACGAGGTTATAACGCATATAACTTAACCTTTGTTATTAGAGAAGTATACAATTCCTTTCTTAATGGATCGTCATCACAAGTGTTGACAATCCGGGACGCCGGTATGTCTGCACGTGAAGACTTGTGTTATTATTGTTATTATTATAAAAAAAAGAGGTAACTCACCTTACACTAGTGAAATTACTGATGCGATATTTAGTTCATTTATTGTAATGACTATTATTGGTAGTAATAATTTATTACTTTTCCATCCTAGTGCGTAGCCACTTAGGTTGTTTTTTTAAAAAATGTTTTTTTTAAATTTATATATGAATATGGTTACATAAGTATATAAATTCGTCTAAGAAACACGACACAATACACTGATTGAGGGCGTAGTTCAAGGAACCCTAAATTAGGCTAGGTTTTTCATTAGAAAAAACTGCGTTAGGTATTCAGTATCCTGCCCGGGACCGAAGTAGAGACCTAATTTCTATTTTCGTGGAACAATTTGCATTCTAAAAAGTACTTAATTTTAGATGCAATGAAAGAATATGCAAGCATATTCTTTTCTTTTCGTTGACAAGAGACGGCATAAGAAAATTCTTGTACAAGTGGTAGGTATAAAGGCACCTAGCTCTCATCATACTGGGGTAGGTCATTGGGTAGTAAGAAACTTAGGAACCTTATGGTTGTAAATAACCTTGTGTATATATTAATATAAGGTCATGTATAAATGGAAATATCATTTCAATTATAATTTTTTTTATTTTTTGTCCTTTTTTTTTCGGGTTTTTCAATCTCTTTCATTGTCGAATTATTCTCACAGGTAGGTTAAATCGTTATAGTATTGGACATCTCACACGTTGCGATATAGGAGAAATTGGGGCGGTAAAACGTTCACAATCGGGTAGTTACTCACTCCTTAACGGGGTATGTCTCAATTCTAGCATATGTTGGAGTGAATTCACGATGAAAAGGCAATGTAATAATTATATTACCACATTTTTGTTATCAGAATCGGCCCAATAGACAACACTATTCGGTTCACATAGGTTGTGGTGGTATCGAATTTTAACCTTCTTCCGCGATCATATAACAACGGTTACTCGTTGTGTGGTATTATAGAGCTGTTACAAGTCCGATAGGATGGAACTTGGGTATCGACCTAACGTGTCATTCGGCAGGTAAACTATAATCCAAAGCGTGATAGGATGGCTAAACTCCTTAGAATTAGAGCAGGAAGATTGTTGGAAACGCGAATTTCCGAACAATTAAAGTATATATGATTCCGGTGTTAGGAAGAAATTCGTTACTCAATTAAAAATTTTTTCCTCTTCTAATAACATTGTCGGTAGTATTAAATTTTCGTATTTTTTGTGTAAAAATACGTGGCGTTGTTGTTATTTATTTTAATTTTTTTTTTCTTCTCTCCTTACGTAGTCAAACCCTGAGAGTTTAAGTGGAGTTGAAACAAACTCGAATTGAAAGTTATTTAACAAAATTGTACTCACACACATAGAGTTTTTGGTGGGTAAACAAATGTATATTCAAGTGTTTTAATTATGATAAATGTAATTAATTAAATTACTATATAAATATTTTGTAAACACGTAATTGATTACTTCGGTATCAATATGGTAAGCCAGCGTGTAAAGTCCTTGCCATATCAGGACGCAATTGTACGGTGTTTTGTAACTTGCTATATCACTGTATTCAAATAAGGAGTAGTACTTCTCGTAGTAAGAAGATTTAAGAGTATGCACCCAGTTGAGTAAATTAGCTCGGTAATGTCATAAAGTTATGTCATTCGGGTCGTATTGTTCTTATTAGAGAATAATGTAATTGCACTTATGGTCATTACGGTTCGTCTGGTTTTTTTGGTGGGAACACCTAGAGGGTGTCCTATGTGGTTTCGTCGAACGCAAGTTCACCGTGAGGATTCCAAGGGATCTATCCGGTTGTCTATGTCGTTGCGGCAAGGGTATATTTCTAGTATACCAAGTACAGCGCTGTACGGGTCACCGAGGGTGAGTCGAGAAAACATGAGAGGATTCATATTATGCCTGAAAATTAATATTCATGATAGGTTTTGTAACATTACCTTACAATTATATGCGAACATGAGAGGATGGTCGTTTATGCCTGATAATTAAATGCAAACCAGACAAACCATGACAAGCTGAGAGTGCGGGAAACTAACATTTGGGTTAGAATTGAATTGTGAAAAAAGCATAAAGTGTATAAAAACAAAGTTGTATAATTTTAAGAATTCTATTGTAAGACGCGAATATGAGTTGGTTTCGATCATTTCATGACATTGGTCAGCGTACAATATTCCATAACAGGAATAAAGTGTATAAAAACAAAGTTGTATAATTTTAAGAATTCTATTGTAAGACGCGAATATGAGTTGGTTTCGATCATTTCATGACATTGGTCAGCGTACAATATTCCATAACAGGAATAGTGTTGGAAATTTTTTGTCTAATTTTAAGATTTTTACATGGTAGAAATCCTTCTCGGAAGGGTCATGTTTTCTTTATTTCTTCATGCACCTTCGTTAGCGTGTCTTGTATCGCACTAGGTACGTCACATTTTTTTTAATTTCTTGAGAGAGTTGGCAACCTTTGTTCAGTTTATTGCTAGTTTTTTTTAGCTTGGCTCACAGGTAGTTAAAATTTTGTTGGCTCTTAGGTAGGGAGTGTTTAAATCCTGGTGAAGAGGTAGCTCTGTACCTCACATTGTGGCAATCATCGCATCACATGCTGTATGGAAGGTCGTGGTCCCCTGCATCAGCCTCGCTGCCTTTTCCCTTCATTTTTCAGGGGGAGGAGGGTAGTGTTATGGGTTGCCCATAATTCATACGAACATACTATACAAGCGGCAGGCAGCTGTGTGTCACGTGCTCAGTACATGTACATTCTCGCGTGATTATTGCTGTCCCTCTCAGGCTGGCAGAAGACATTACCATATATGGCTACACGGCGCGAAATCCAGCCAATGGCAGAAGACATTACCTTATAGGGCACACGTTCGAGTCTTCCGTCTCGCTCATCACGGACAGAGAACTCCGGCCACCGTTCACCAAAGCGACAGACATATTTCAGACAACGGCGCGAGCGGTCGTACGCACTACTACGTACTGTCGGGCAGTATGCCACCCTTTGACGCGGCTAATTAAGTCTTCACTTACGATCCCAGTATGGCGCTATCACCACAGACGCCTGTATAATCCTACTGCCGCCTACTTTATACCATGGCAGCCCTGGCCGCCCGGCTTTTAATCCGCCTACATTGCCGATAGCCGCTTAATTCACCGTTATCACCCACCGGTTCGGTAAGCTGACCGAATCCGCCCACCATGACGCCGAGAAGCCGCCCACGCACCCCGAGCCGCCCCGTTCCTGCACCCGATCTATGAGCTTTGCTCTAGATCTCTCCACTTCGTAGGAAGCTGCCTGCATCCGTACGACGCCACGTGAGATTTTAAACCCTCTTATAGTATTTCCGAGCCTAAATTCAGTAGTATTTCTAGTGCCTCTCTCTCTCTTATGCTAGGCCTTAAACAGCTTACCTGGTTGCCTGTAATGTTCACCCTTGCATTATTGAATACATTTGAATTGTGCCTAAACCTTGTTTCATTGGAGTCAACCATCGACAGCCTCGGAGGAGCCCTACTACCCTGAGCTGAGCCTTCCAAGCCGAGGCATATTGCCCCCGGGGGGCCTGCTTAACACTTGTTCCCCCCCCGGGAGGGACATATTTCTGGAGACCAGAAGTATAACACTGGACCCTACGTGGCTTCAGTATCACCCTGGCCCCAGGAAGTATGACAATGTATATTTTAACCTTTGAACTAATGTTACATTTTAGTAACTAGTTCATTTCGTCTAAATTAATACATCAAATAACTAAAAACGCAGTTTAAAAAAATCACGGTTTGTGCTAGAAAATTCGTAAATGTTAAAGAAGCTCGGTGGTTATTATTTCTACCGTCAATGTTTCATATCTTTTCTATTAGACATTTTGTATAAAAATTGAAAGTCCAACAAAGCAAAAGTTTCAAAAGTTAAAAAAACTTCATTTAGCGCCACCCTATCCGTTCAGCACCACCGGGCACTGCCTACAATCTATGTACATTGTACAATACTATGTAGATATTGTACAGAGTGTACATGCAGAGACCCCGCAATACGTTATGAATAATGATCCCGCCGCATTGTTTGAGACCTTTCAAATAATGACTTAGCAACACTGGCCTTTGTTCGGGTGACTCTTCAAATCAATCCACATCTCCCACACCCATACGCCTCTATGCCGCCCTGGTACTGGGAGATCTGTGAGGACGGGGAAGTGGGGGGTGGAGGAGGGTGGGATGCTGCAAGTCGGCTGGACCACTGCCAATGGAGACGCCATTCACGTCATTAACATGCCGGTGAACCGAGGACAGGATCGGGGGAGGTGCTTTTGTGTTTTGCACGATTTAATCTAGCAGGTAGGAATAGTGTATGGGATCTTGTACTCAAAACACATATTAATTGAGGAAAGATTTTGATGAAAAAGTATGAGATTCTTTTAAATATTTTCTCAATTTGTTATCTTTGGCTAAAATTGAACAAAAATCATAAAATTGATGTATTTATCCAAGACACTATCTAGAATGCATTTAGTTCGGATAGAAACCGCATTGACAATCAATAAAAAAAATGCGTTGAGAAAATGACGATAATGTTGGTAGTTCTTAGTCGAAGTATGAAACGGTAAAATATGACCGAAAAGGACGAGGTCGAATTTTAACACTGAAGATAACATAAATGGTTATTTCTAAACAGAAAATCCGGTCCCGAGATATTTGAACAATGGGTATTTTACACGGACGTACAAAATATATGGACATGCCCTTACGTGTTAAAAAACGTGTTATTTCCCCCTCCCATTGGAACCATTTTTCGGAACCGGCTGGGCGTGTCCGGACCAGTGTCGTGCTCTCATCGTACATTTTACGCACGGACGCTGTATGTCTATGAAACACATACTTAGACATCGAGATACATAGCGACGCGAAACACAAAGCCGCTGTTTACTGGGTCAAGTAAATCATGAAACATTTGTAAAAGTGTCTACGGAAACAAAATATTCCACTATGAAAATACTCTGAACCTTACTTTGCGAATTTGGATTTTACACATCTTTTCATACCGTGGCATGCAATTCGCGCTCCCATATAAAAAGGTCTATTCATTCAAAAGCAGATTTTACTATCAAGAACTAAATAGTGATATTATAGTGCGAGGTGCCTATATACTGTTAGATTGATTTATTGGCGAATCACAAGTCTCTTTCCTCTCTTCGCCCCGCCATAGTTGGTTTTTACCCCTCATCTGTAAGTTCTCGTCTAGTTATTTGTATTTCTTTGGTATTTTACCAATCTGTTGTTGTCACTGACGACCTTACTCCCCCGAACACTGAGTGAAAGGGACAACTGCACCCCAGGCTGATGATACCTCAAAAAATCATAAAAATCGAGGTTTTTTATTCACTATTCTTCTCTTCACTTTACCGATTTTTAACGTTTTTTTACGAAACATATTAGAAGAAAACACTCAATGTCTTTACATTTTACTTTCTTGAAAAATAAAATAAATAGTTTGTGAATTGATGGCGTTCGAACCAACCAATTTTAAGGATTTTATTGGATTCTAACTCTCGTGAGGAAAAGTTTCAAAAAATCAAAACCTACAGACACGCTTATGATCAAAATGTATAGTATATTAAAGAATATTTGTAGTAGTGTCAAAATCCAAAGAATAAATTGGGTAATACGTTTGTATGAAGAAAGCGCTGTCCGATTTCCTCTTAAGCCTAATAGATAAAAAAAGTGTGTTACAAATTAGGAAACGTCATTTGCTTAAGTACATTTAAAGGTTTATTATTAATTTGTAAGTTATCAAGATGCATGTTGTTTAGCAGCATCCTTGTCACGCTGTCCTGAGCCAATGTGTCTGTTCTTCCACGTAATATGCATAGCAAATCGTGGTGCCGCCCCCGGCAATAATTGCTTGGTACAATATTTCATATTTATGTTTATATATTTGGTACAAATAATTAATGATTTCTTAGAAAGGGAAATGACAAATACGCGTCGAGATACGCCTCTGTTCTGAGTAATTTTATAAATGCCACGAATCGTGCAGACATTTTATATTTCTACAAAACGCACTCCTAATGATCCGCGCGGAAGTGTATACCATAGGTATAAGGTTATGTGCCATAGTATAGAGTAGAGACGATGAAGTATGCGAGTGTAATGTGCGTCTTGTCTGATGTCTTCATCAGGAATGATTTTCAGGAAGAAGATGTAGCCATCACCACACTTTTCCTCTTACTTGTATTTAAAATTATGTATTTATTTATTTGCAAGACACAGAGACAACAGTTAACAAAACATTTGCAGTATTTTTTTTTTACATTAACTCCACACAGGCCTTGAGGAAAATAATTTCTCTCAGGGCCTAGGATATCTGAGATGCTGTGTGAAGGATCTTTTTGAGGAGAGGAAAGAGGAGACACAGAAGTCGGGAAATTGTTTCATAGCTGAGCTATTGACCTCAAGAACAATTCGTAGAAGCGACCCGTTCTCATGTGATAAAATTCAACCGTGTACATATGTAGAGCGCGCGTTTGGCGTGTTTCCTGATTATGCACCGGTGCCGAAGGGATCAATGACGCTAATTCCTTGGAGCACCTTCCATTGAAATGTCAGTAGAACAAGGATAGCATTCCCACCCGACACCTGTGCTCTAAAGATTGCAATACGTTTATTAAGATAGCAGATTCTATCAAACGGACCCCCATATTCCTACTAACCTCTCACACTTTTTCCTTCCCAGAATTTCCTCTCCTTCCTTTCCCTAAAAAAACCCTCCATACAAAATTCGCAAAGACGACACAGGCACTAAAGGAATTTGTTACTAAGCATTGAATAAAAAGGTCTTAAAATCCAGACCGACAGACAGTAAGTACCTACTTATAGAAAATTATTTTAAACCTCCCTGCCTGCCACTGCGAGAAGTAAGGTTGGATGATAAGTTTAAAATAAACCAAGTCCGACATTACCTACCAAGGCTTCAATTGCTAACTGCTTTTAAAAATGGCTTTGCCAGTAAAAATGATAAGCTGTCTTTACACTACGTACGAGTAGGTACTTTGGCAATCAACCTCCGGCAATAAAGCCAAGCAAACAGTTTTATTGATCTTTTTAAATTGGTTACGATTATTAATCAAACTGCTTTCCCTACTAGCAGCGGTATAAAAAGCCCCACACTTACAATTATAATTTCCGCCGCCGGTCTCCGCTTAATCGCGATGCGAGATAAAATCTATAAATGCAGCGTTGGGCGGAGATTGATGACTGATATTTATTTAACACGTAATTAAAATACTCCCCTGAATTAAGGGCTTACTTTACCATAAATTAAAGGCGGAGTAAACAGCCAAATGTCCCTTTTTGATGTAGGTCATTTGTATCTGTTCCTATAAATGCGTGGAGCGATATCATATTTCGGGAATTTTATAAAGGTGTGCTTCGTGAATTTGAATACTTCATTTATCAAATGTTAATTCTATTTTGGGAGTATTTTTCAACGGTTAATTGGGTGGAAGTAATCAGAAGTATTTCCGGTTTTTTAAACGTGAACTCAAATATACTTGTTTTATTAGATATTATTTATCTACCATTTGTATGAAACTGAGGTGTTGAGGTTCAAGAGTATGGAGCCGGTGAGACGATGGCATCCCCAATTGGGGTATGTTGTGAGGCTGAAGGTAGTGGGGAGATGAAGGATACGGGGAAGAGGAAGGTAGGGAAATACCTGGCTATTCAGATCTGGTCACCAAACACGGCTAAAGCCATTTCAAGCAACGTTTGAATTCTGAATGGTGATACTAGGGCGATACTGAGATTATCTTCCGCTCTGGAAGGTACCGCAAATATACAATATATTATATTAAATAAATTAATTGTGAAATTTGAGCAAATAAAGTTTATTTGCCTACGCCCGGATTTGATCCCCCGACTTTCGGATTGCGAGTCAAGAACCTTACCACTTGACTATGCTGGCCGTCATGTGAATCCTGATTAAAATAATAACACGTGATATTAACGAAAAGTCATTTTTTCCATTAGCTCCAGAAGGGAGGTCTTGTAGGGAAAAAATTGCCTAATGGCCTATGCCGTATTTGGGGAAGTTGTCTGGGATATATTTTTAGAAAGGGAAGAGAAGAAGTTCTGGGAAGAAAAAGGTAAAGGGGTTGTATAGGAGTCTGGAGGGTCGATGTGTCCAAGAGTGACGGACGTATGAATCCATCCCTCCCACTTCGGTACAAATAAATGAGTCAATAGAGTCCAGCTAGGCTAAGTCTCCCTCGATCAGTCTCTCCCGATCAGGCCCGCCACGCAGTTGGTGGGCAAACGCATTTGCCCAGATCTAGACAAACCTCAATACATGAAACCGAGCACCCCTGCTAAGTGACCAAACTTAGCGAACCGCATGCAGTGACCTAAGGCAGGGGTGTACCTCCAAATATACTTTATTTTTCTTTATTTTTTTTTACTATTGCAGATGTAACTAAGTTTTCTCAAAAAACTTAGAATTTTGTTACAAAATTATCTACGAACTTACATAAAAGTTGGACATATTTTGATAGGGTTTTAAAGAGTTCTAAAAAAATTCGAAGAAAACTCTTCTGAAAAATTGACAATTTTGGCCAAAATATCAAATGGGACCATCTCTTCCCAAGGGCAGAAATAGATAACTGATTAGATTTTGTTAGTAATATTGTAATAAAAAAACGTGAAGAGAACCGAAATAAGCTATTATTTTCACCAGGAGGTTAAATTGTCAGACATTTTCAAAAATCTAAATTCTCTCAAGTGCAAAAAATTGATCTATTGGAAATTGGCGAAACACTTTTAGAGATTTTTGTTTAGTAATCACCTATGTCCTATAGTACCAGAACCTACGAGTACCTACTTCCATGTAAATAAGATTTCCCAAGTAAAAAATTATCAAAAATTATAATATTAATTTAATATTTTTTTATTTTTCGGACCAGTTAGGATTTCATCAGAGCCGAACCCTCTGATTTGAAAATATCTGGAGTCGGTGAAATATTTTCCCATTATGTTTCTGGTGGATTGACGTATTGTTCTTGTATTGTTTCGTATTTATTATACTTATATAGTGCACTTACATTGCGTGAGTTTACTAGATAATCATTTGTGGAAAAGTGTGTGGAAGGGTTTAGTCTTTCATTTGGGAAAGATTTAACCCGGACATAAAATCTGGAGCACCGTAAAATTTATTTCACATAAAATAATACAATAAAATTATGGCGAAACTTTGACTAGCCAACTAGGAATGGATCCTGTTTTAGGCCAGTTGAATTGACAAATTTCATATCATAATTTCATCTTACATTGTTTAATTATATAACATATTATTTAAAGAAGGACAAAAGTGTTGTTGTGTATCAACCATGTTTTTTTACGTCGCGTCGTCCAGAGTGTTTTAAATGTTTGCTTTTAAATTATTATTTTGATCTACCCACAGGAGCGATCACGCGAAATAAATAAATTTACCTTGATTGCTTGAGATTTCCCAGAAGGTCATTTTTAAATTTTTCGTCAACATTAAAAAAATCATACCTTCGAATTTGAACATGGAGATATAAAAACTTATTATAGGGCTGTATAGCCAATGAATTAACCTGAATTTGCCGTTTATTTCATGTTTGTCGGATTTATAAAAAAAATGTTAAGAAATCGTAAAGTTTATAATCGCGCGAATCCTGGGTGTTTTTTATTTGAAACTGCCGTGAGTGATACTTCGGGTCAACATAGAATATTTTCGGTTTCTGTATGTTGTCTGTGGTATACTTGATAATTAAGTGGGATATCTATGGAAAAATACGTTATTTTATCCGTACACAGATGTTCAAAAATCAGTGGGAAAAAATATAAAAAATTTTAACATTGTTCTAAAATAGTCTACGAAGTTCAGATTTGCGACATCTATGGTCATAATAGATAAAGCATTTCAATAGCTTTGCGTTAAAATAAACAGCTGGCAAGGAAATGTTTTATATAATTAAAATACATGTTTTACGAATGGTAGGAAAATGTGGTGAATTTTTGGACCGAAATCAATCGCAGATAAATAAAATTGGTCCATTTTTCGACCGAAATCGTTCCAGTGTCTGCAAAGAAAACAAAGACGACAACAGTTTTCTTTCAAATCGGTGTGAATTACATTTCTACGGATTTCATCTGTTCATTGCCTGCAAATAAATAACTAATTTTAAACTTTTCAAAAACTTTAATATTTTCAACATGCGCTTTTATTCGGAAGAATCTCCCCTTATCCGTTTCGCATAAAAAATGGATACAAAACATGTACTTTTGAAATAATTCCTACTTTCTAAGTGCGTAGGGGTTGAAATATAAAAGGACACTTTAGAAACTGCCCCGGGCTTTATTTACTACCCTCCTTACAGCCCCGGGCAGGGCCTAGGACATTTAAATATATACGCGGGTCGCGTGCATTCTATTCTTATTTCCATCTCGAAATTATTCGGGAGATAGTATGGTATATAGACTAACCAGCAGTATACAAGATGATCGCTTTCTGCCCTTTGATACGATTTTACGCCTTCTGGATATTTTAAAATATACCTTCTCTAGTATGCGAAGCGCGATGAAAATCATTTTGTTCTTGGTGACTCACAATTCCATTTCAACAAAATCACATTTATCGAAGTGTTGTTTGTTTATTACATAAACAAAAATCTCTAATCTATACATACGATGTATGAAATAAATTCGTATTTCTATTTAGAAAAAAACTATATACACATTTCGTTATATAACTACATATAGTCCGATTGTATATTTAAAAAAAAAAGTGATCGTGACGTACTTTCGTAAAAAATGGTTTTTTTTAATCAATTAGTTTTAATTAAGAAAATAACATCCAACATTCTCGATGAAAATGTAAACCAGATAAAGTCTACATTTAATTATTTCTTTGATTTTTTTCTTTACAATGGAATTCAATTTATTCATTTAAAAAGCTTTACAAAATTAATATTTTAAATCGTTTTAAAAAAATAGATACAGAAAAAAATAAGTGCCTTACAATAACTGACAATCATGTAAAATCCAAAATACGTCGATCAATATTCAACATTAAACCCAACTGTAATTGACCAGTTTGCATATAGAAACCATCAACTGTCATACCATGTTAGTAGCATTAGTTTTAAAACCTTAGAGAATATAAAACCGCTTTTCCGAAAATATTTGACGACCTCCGTAGTCCAGTGGGTAAGACTCTTAACTCACAATCCGGAGGTCGCGGGTTCGAACCCGGCGTGCGCAAATAAATTTTATTTGATTAATTTGTGTTATTTCACAATTAATTCATTTAAAATAATATATAGTATATTTGCGGCACGTTCCAGAGTGGAAAATACTATCAGTATCGCCCTGGTGTAAGACCACCATTCAGAATTGAAACGTTGGTTGAAAATGGCTTTAGCCGTGTTTGGTACCACCAGATCTGAATAGCCAGGTACTTCCCAACCTTCCTCTCCCCACCTCCTTCCTCACAACATACCCCAATTGGGGATGCCATAGTCTCACTGGCTCCAGACAGGAGCAGTTGAGATTCTTGTGCGGTATTCACTGTAAAAAAAAAAAAAGTTTAAAAAATCTATTTTCCACATCTCGTTCTGTAAATCAACGAATCAAACGGGGGACCTACTTATTTGGGATAATGTCTAGATAAATTTATAAAAATAATCTTTACACTTTGTATTTACCTACGTAAATTTCACACCACTAAACTATATTTACCTATAAAAACCTATTAAACTACCTATCTAGCTTTGAGGATAGTTGTATTTCTTTCATTTCGAGTTAATTATCGTGAATACGCCTAAATAAAACAACACTCTATAAGCAGAGAGATATATTGTTAAGGTTCGGGCATTCTTTCAATTTTGCAATCCCTGTGAGAAGTTCGGACTTATTTACACACCGATAAACTTTCCCGGGGAGAGGGGTGGGGAAAGAAGGTTTGGGGTGGGAGAAGAGAATAGCAGATATAAGGGTGGGGGAGAAAAAGTAAGTAAATGAGAAAAAAAATAAGGGATGAAAAGTTCTCCTCAGGAATATCATCATCAAAGTTTTATTTCATCAGACTTCTTCTGAGGACCTCGAGGATGAAAAGATTCAGAGTTAGGGGAGAAGAACAGAGTTACGAGAATCCTAGAACACTTTCTGAAATGTATTGCAACACATTTTGTATTGTGTTTATTGCAAAAATTACACTAATATCTCATGCTTCGAAGATTGTAACTAATATTTTAGTATGTTAATAAATGAAACAAATAATTTCAACTTTAACAATTTATTTCAAACAAGGAGAAAGCATGAATTACTTTCTTTTAAAATTAGTGACTCTATAATTTATAACCAATATAATATTTAACTCAGGGGGTGGTCCAAGGTTCTTTGAAAGAATCGATTGAGATGATGAAATTAGCAAACTTATATTCCATATCAGTAAAATGTGACAAGATTATCGGAACATGGGCACTAACCTGATATAATATAAATTTGTCGGGAGCCAGGTCAGTCTGATGAACATTACCGTAATATTAGAATCATTGTAATCTAAAACCCAGTATAAAGTAAAACTAACGCCACACGTAGTTAGCCGGAGATTCAAGAAGTCCCCGGGAACCCTCTTTCTTGACGTCTCTCAAATCCAATCTCCAGGTGTCGCCCTCTCCCGTAAGAAACTAGCGAGTAGCTAGAAGTCCGACGCGGCCGGCGATTCAAGCTATTAGCCAAGTCAACATCCAATATGCGGTGTTGCCTCGAGTCAACATTCACATTTCTTCTGGGTAACAAGTAAAACTGTTACAAGATGTGGCTTATTTTAATGGATCGGTAAGACGAATACCCTAATATCCAGATCTAGTTTATTGCTATTTCAAAGCAATGTATCGGTAAGTAGATAAGTAACTTATTATCTGTTAAATTGGATTATTGGAATTCATTGGTAGAATAGAATTTTTGAAATGTGAATACCTCACAAGTGTCCCAGCTGCTACCGTCTGGTGCCAGTGAGACTACGACATCCTCAATTGGGGTATGTTGTGAGGCTGAAGGTAGTGGGGAGAGGAAGTAGATGTGGCAGAGGAAGGTGGGGAAGTATCTGGCTATTCAGATCTGGTCACCAAACACGGATAAAGCTTAACATTTTTTCAAGCAACGTTTATTTCTGAATGGTGGTCTTACACCAGGGCGATAGTGAGAGTATCTTCCACTCTGGAACGTGCCGCAAATATACTATTATTAATTGTGAAAAAACAAAATTTTATTAAATAAAATTTATTTGCCTACGACGGGATTCGATCCGGCAACCTTCGGATTGCGAGTCAAGAGCCTTACTCCAAGACTATGCCGGCCATCGGCCCCTACATGCTCGTTTACTGCATCTTCTGTGATAAGAAAAATCATGACATATGAATTTTGGAATCAAGATCAAAGATTTTACATTTAATAAGAAAACCCTTAGTAATCTGTTAAATAAATCAAATCCAGATAGAAATTGATTTTTTTGGTTAGAATACAATTGTACCCTTTAACATAATTTAAACTCTGTGGCTATTTCTTACAGTTGTACCGCTCTTTATTTCCGCCCGTTCTGTGTAGAAAGCGAAGGAGACTTATTACAGGTGGCGAAAGGAAAAACTCAATTTTTTTCCAAAAGCAGATTCCTTTCATAAAATAAATTTGTTTATTGTGGTAAAAATAAGCAATTTTTAAGCGTTTTTGTCAAAGCAAAAAATTATTATTGATTCCGGTTTATTTTTTGGGTTTATCGAAGCACATTGCTAAATAATATCACGGATATTGGTCAAATAAAAATGAAGGGAATTAATTTCAAAAGAAAAATCGTCGATGTTCGAATTCCACAGAGGACTGTTGTCTTCTCCGATTATTCAAAAGATAATGATTTTTTGAGGATTTTGAACATGTTCTGTAGTTAAAAACGTAATTGCCAATAAATTATATACCAAACAAAATAATATTATCTTAATCTTCTTCTATTTTATATCAAAAGTTGGTTGTTGGTTTGTGGCTTTGTAGCGGGCGGAATTGATTTGATTTGTACACAAATCTGCAATTTTATTCAGAGGTTGATGAATTTTCACCTACTTGACCTTCAAAAAAAGAGGAAGACGCTATTTGTGATACCACTCGAGAAAATTTTGCCCACTTGATTTTCAAAGTTAGAAGTGGAAAATTTTTGCAATAAGCAACACGGGGACTTGGGCTATATTTATAATTATATTAAATATCTATTCGTTACTCTATGCGTTGTCCGCATGTGTGTGCCCTTTAGACTCTAAAACTGCTGGATTGATTACGCTGAAAATCTCCAAGTTTGTTCTTATTAGTGTCGTAGGTGTTTAGAGAGTAGTTTGAATGGTAGAAGAAGTCGGAGATGTCCAGGGAAGACTACAAGCATTATCTATACAGTAGAATGAGAAAATCGAATTGGGGTAAAATTGACATTGACATTGACATTCCAGACAATATGGTTTGTTGCATTTCGCACAGTAGTACACACTCATGCGTCTCTTTTCGCTGGGCAAAAGTTTCCTTTTGAATGCTCCGTTTCCTTTTTTAATGACATTGATCACTGTTCGCATCGATCACCGTTTTCGTAAAAATCACCACTTTTCGTAATGCATTCCATTCACCCGTTTACCCCCAAGTGTCGAGCGTGCATAAAGACGTTTTACTTCAAAAAGTAAAACACCAACAAATTATAAGCATTAAATTTTGAAAATACAGCGTTTAATGACCCTATTCTGGAGCCATTTTCTAGAAGAATCATAATCGGCGTTGTCAATTTTCAAATTTTCTTACGAGGGAAGTGTTCTATATTTGACAGATGTATTTATGTTTCTTATTCCAGGTGGGATCCTATTTAAAGCATTCCGAAAGCGCTACATCAGTGCATTATTTGCCTTTGACCTATATTCACAAAGTGAGAAGGAAAGTTCAACGTTCATCGCCTTGTTAAAGGAACCCGTTGCGAGCATCCAGACAAGATTATCCAATCTCCATTCGTAAATTTAAAAGTTCAGAACTTCGCAAATAAATGCACCTATAAATAGACGCAACTTTCCAGTCGGATTACTAGTCCGGAATATATTTCCCGCTTTAGTAGGTCATTTAATTTATCTGGCAAGACTGGAGAGCGGCGAAAGCCGTAAATCTAATGCTGCAGTGTTAATGCGATTTATGGCATTTCTAATGGAAAATCGTGTTCAGCTAAATTGATGCACTTAGCTCGGTGTGGCTGCACACTTATGTTTGCCCTAACCCACTTTTAGTGGTAGCTAGCTGCTTACTGGTATCCCGGTGAGAGGAATTCACTTTTATTATGAGGTACCTAATAAACTACTTATTACTTAATACAGAGATTGCAATTAAGATTTTGTTCATTCTCAAAGATATTATGCATTTGGTTTTACTTTACAGTACAAAAGTAACTCAATAAAAATCTATGTGAATTCAGTACGATCAAGGGAGTTATATGGTGTGGTAGATCTCTATGCCCCCTAGGGAATAAGGGTATCCGTTTTTACCTAAAGGGCGTGCCTTTGAAGATATAAGGGCTGGAAGTTTCGCCCTCTAGATATTTAAAGAACAGTCTTAACAGATAAAACTCTAGAAAGTTCTGGAAGGAGTGGCGGAGTATGTCGGTGAGTCCAAAAGTTTCGAGAACGTTCTGGATGGTTCGCTAATGCTCTTGAAGGAACATTCAAGAACACTCTCGAATGTTGTCCTGAGCGAAGACGGATATCCCAGCTAGTTAACAATAAAGATAAGAGAGATAAACTGGAAAACTCATGCATTTACAAAGTGAACTGCTCTAATTGCCCATCATATTACATAGGTCAAACTGGTAGATCATTCAAAATCCACATAAAAGAACAATTATTCGGCGTCACGCCCATTAGAAAACAAACCCTCATTTGACAAAGATAGAAACGTTAAAATCCTCCATACATGTAATGAAGGTCATAAACTAGACCGGCTAGAATTCTTAGAAATTACCCGCCTAATTAAAAAAAAATAGACCCTAACTTTGTAACGAATAAAAAATTAGAAGCATTTGCTAAATCTACGCTTCTACATATATGTTCTGTAATTTTTTATCTTATGTTCCAGTGTAAAACAAGGGTCCCTTCAAAATTTAATAAAATATTCCAAACTATCTTTTGATATAAAAAAACATAAACATAAAAGTCGGGTTAGTTTCACCATTTATAACATAAGAACGGCTGGACCGATTTTTTTTCTTTAATTTGTTGTATTTGTCTTCGCCTCCAATAACAGAATAGCTATAAAACATCTGAAAAAATCACAAAAAAGAGTTATGAAGAAAATTATTTTCCTCATACATTTCGTATGGAATGAATTCTCATCTTTTGAAAGAGCTGCAGGAATATTGTGATAAGTATTATATTGAGCAGTGAGTGAATTCAAAAAAAAAAAAACTTTAAATTTCAATGCGCTGTTTGTTTTTCTTTTGTTCTTATACCTATAATGATGCCCTCTTTCTTACACACTTAATGTCAACAGTCGAAGATGGGACAAACGGTGAACGTATGTCTGCACCCCTCCATAGGAAAAACATTAACTTTAAACAGATGAATAACGAAACCTGATATTTATTACATAACTAGATGGTACCCGACATGCGTTGCTATGCCATTTATTAAAGAAATTGTTTATATCCTTTCCCATTCATCCCGTTCCCCTTCTGCCTCCCTTCATTTCCCGCGTCTTCTTCCCCTCTCGCATTCCCACTCCGCCTCCTCCACCTTCCCTCTCCCCACTCCACTTCCCCCCTCCTTCACCCTTCCCTCTAACCTCCCTCCCGTGATCCCCTTCCCCCTCCCTGGTTCCTCTCCCCCTCTCCCTAGAATCGCTAACCCGAATTTTCCTCCCCCCTCCCGCATTCTATACATTCAGTCCCGGTACATGCAGTTTTCAAACAGCTCGCGTGCCACCTATTGCATTTTTTATACAAATTTTGATAATGCCAGAACTCACAAGTAGTCTTATACAAACCTTGTCCTGACAATAACGAGCACAAAAAAAAACAATTTGGTGCAGTCGTTCGGAAGTTATGCGCGTACATACATTTCGGCGATTCATTTTTATTTATATAGATAGATATTACCAATATTGGTGTAATATAAATGGTTTGTGATTAACTGCTACAAAGGAATTAAGATTCAAAGATCTGTATTGATGACCTTCCAAAAATATGACTCAATTTCCATGACTGAGCATCTGAATACGGGGCTACTGGCTTATGACCGCATAATCAACAAATCGCACAAAATAATAATAAAAAATATTTTTACAACGAATAAAAATTACAAAATAAAATATTTATTCAATTTTCAGAAATTCATGATCATTTCTTACCCTCATAAAGGCTGGCAAAAAAAACACAAGTGAATTGCCGTATTTCCACCTAATATACCTCCGAATTGGCTGAGGTCTACCTGGGCTAGTAGATAAAGCCTCCAAACAGGTGATTTGTAATCAGAGGCCGTACAACCCTCTCTTACACTTCATCTCCTAAATATTTTAGTCTTATTTTAATTTGCACCCTTCTGGGAACTGGCCGCAATGAAAATATATACGCCCACTTATGGGAGTGAATTTGACTTTATAGAATAACGTATTAAATGGATGGAAAATGCTCCCCTCTCTTGAAGTACGAGTTAAATAGATAGCGGTACACCTACTATTTCAATGGAATTAATTGTTCGGGCAATGAACTTTGATAACTCGCTACTAATTCGTATTTTTGCTGTGTCTACGTGTAATTTCAATGTGAGGCTCTTCAAGTTATTTAAGGCTAATAAAAAACAAAGGAGGCGGGTATGGACAAGTGGTTCACTACGTTTGGTAACTTAGGAGGGATGCCCTGGTTGATGGGGTGAGGTTTGTCAAGGTCTTGGCGGCCGGTGTGTCTGCCCACCTGCATGGCGGGCCGGATCGAGAGAGACTGGTTAAGGAGATCTTTTGATCTCTCCAGACAAAATCCCTCGACCCATCGCCTGGTACCGCCGTTGAAGGGATGGATTCGTCCTGGACACACTGACCCCCAGATTCCTATCCACCCTTCACACCTATTTCCGTCTTCCTTTCCTTAATAAAACCCTCCACACAGCATGCCATAAGATGACATGAGCCCTGAGGGAAATTATTTTCCTCAGGGACTCCCGTGTGGAGCTAATGAAAAAAAAATTACTACTGAACACTTGCTGATTTCGACTCCAGATACTAATATCTACAGCCTGTATTTCAGACTAATATCTACAGCTCATATGTTGGAGAAATATCTATGAACTTCAGTTAGTGAGTGAAGACTAATATCTACAGAGCTAAGGTTGGATAAATATCTATGGCGGTCCCAGTGGTAACGAATATCTATGGAGCGTAGGTGGGACTAATATCTACAGAGGGCAGCTGAGCAAGAGGTTGTACGGAAAAGCATAAATTACTCAATTATGTAATACTAACCTAACCTTACGTAACTTAACATAAATTAAGATTTTTAAACTGCATACGCAATATTACGTTATGTCAATATGCTGTACATAATAGCAAATCCAACCTCTGCCAGTGCTGTAGATATTCGTCGACATCACCTGTTCCATATAGAATATTGAGTACAATTCCACCATTTGGTCACCATATTACAAAATCCATTCTCAATTATTGGAAAAGGTACAAAACAAATTCCTTCGGAATATTAATTTTAAAATGAAAATTCCAATTGAACTTATAAATTATAATAACTTAGGCGCAGAAACCAGCCTCCTTAAATTATCAGATAGAAGAGTGTTAATTGATTTGTTATTTTTATTCAAAATTATCAAATTTTTAGTTGACTGCCCTAATTTATTAGAATTAATCTGTATTAATGTACCTGCTAGACTAACTCGCAATAAAGATATTTTCAATTTAAACAATACCCTCAATACTAACTATTCTATTAATTCATCAATCCCTAGAATGCATAGCCTTGCAAATAAACATTGTGAATCTATAGATATATTTGGTGTTGACAGTTTTGCAATTTTCAAGAGACAACTCATCTCTATTTTATCTGTTAATAATTAACTTTTCTTATTTTTGTTCTTTTCATAAAACCTCCTCTCATTTAAAATCTTACCAGTAATTTATAAACTTATTTTATTTTATTTTGCTGTTCTATTTATTTCTGTTTTATCATCGTACATTATTATACACATATAATTGTTTGTTTATACCTACTAACTAGCTTTTACACATTGCACTTTATTGTATTTCTGGTCTTATTACTGATTTTTTCTTATTACTTATAGTATTTCATTTCTTTTATGTTGTTTAATTTTTTAATGTTTTTAATTTCTGTTGTAAAAGCCCACTAGGGCGTTAATAAATAAATAAATAAATAAAAAAAAAAATAAATAAATAAATAAATAAATAAATAAATAAATATATATTTCCAAAAAATTTAGTCAGCAGTTTGAGCTGTAGATATTCGTCCTCACTTTGGTTCTCATAGATATTAGTCCGATTTGTTCAGTTTTTGGAATTCTTGTAGATATTAGTAGACGCCTTCACTGATTTCTGCTTCATAAATAAGACAATGAAATCAGTTTACACAACAGATCATTGATACTAATACTCAAAACATCAATTATGCACGTCTAGATTTATGTGGGTGGATTTAAGGGGATGCTAATGGGTGTTGGACATTGGGCAGGTGTGGCCTTCATCCAGCCACAAATAATATATCGCCAATAATAATAATTCTAATGATCATCTCCTGTGGAAATAACGGTTATTACTGGAACAAAGCCCGCCATTTTGTCAAGTCTGGCAGATAAATGGATAAACGGGACAATTAGCGTCAATTTAAAGAATAGTTGTTATTCGTTCCCACACCGCACCGCCTTGGACCCAATCATAAATACGTATTATTTGAGTTATTTTACAGGGGGTCATGGTTTGATTGACTTTGCGTGCTGGTATAGTACACATATAATGTGGTGGTTTTAATTAAACACTGTCCCAAATGTCTACAGTCTACATGCTTCGTAGGCACTTAGGACTTCGTAGTAAGCGTACAAATATAAACAAATAGAAGAAGAAGATGGTTTGAAAGAGAAATATGTAAATACGAATGTTAGACGGAGCGCGCTAATTTATAAAAAAACGATTTTAATTAAAGCGCGTAGCGAAAGTATTTAATAAAACATGACTGATTTAAAATATGTACAGCTAAAACCTCTAAACAAATAGCTAAAGAACCATTAAAAAAAAGTTTCATAACATATTAAATAATTTTCGGAACGTACTTTGCAATTTTTTTTAATCAAATAAATATCACACAATTACCCTTTCGGCTTGGCAAATGTACAGATTTACAGATTTTGTCTTAAAAAATTACATATATTTTTTAAGAGCCCATTAAGAGCCAAAAAAAGTGTTCAAGGAAAATATGTTATGAATTCGAAGAAATTTGGAGTTCGGGTGCTCAAGGCGATGCAACTAGTCACGTAAAATTGGGGATCAGGCCGCTAATAATTACACTTCTTATGTAGATGGCAATAAGGTTTAAAATCCCGTTTAATACCAGCCGCCTTTTTTGATTTATTAATGAAAAAATATCGCCAAAAAGCGTTTTTTATTTATTTTGAGAAGTTGAGGCACAAATATTTTAATGTCTTGCGATCATTTTCTTAAGAATTTAATTTTCCACATCACACAATAAAACCACAACCGGAAAAGGTATTCAAAAGTATGAGATTATGGCCTGGTACTTAAAAATTTTTTTTAAAAGAGAAATTTAAAAAATTACTCGATTTTTTCTAAGGTAAATATGTGTTCCACACGCAATATTTTGTGCATTTTATGTTGAGGTGATTTTTAACAAAAACGGCGCTTTGTAAATCATCCAAGTATTATTATTATTATTAAAGCATCCAAAATATTTTTAGAGATCTAATTTAAAAACCAAAAACTCATGATTTTACATTACACAGTAGTGCATCACCTTAATAGCTGCGCGTGTGTTGGGTTGGTTGTATGTAATATGTAATGTTTGAGTTATATAATACCAAAATTATAATAATATATACATAAAATTAGTGTAACTGAAACATTGAAATATGAACAATTCAAAAAACAAATTAAGTCCCTGAAATTGGATAATGATATATTGTACCCTTAATTTTATTTTATTTACCCTTACTTTGACTGTTATATTTAATATTTAAAAAAAAAGTATTGATATATTGAATATTTAAAAAAAAAGTATTGACCTTGTATAACTATTTTTTTCCTAAATTACGAAACAATGTCAATTAATATTTGTATTTATCTCACAAGTTCTTTGAATATTGTTTAAACATTTAATTAGAACATTATAATTATTTTATTTTTTGCGTGTATATAAATACTCCTCCCATAAACACGAGCTCCTAGAGCTCAATTTATGGAGTAGTAGAATTAAAAAAAAAAATTTTTGTACAATCCCTGCATATGTTATCAATTTTTATTAATGTAAAAACAAAATGTCTTGAAATAAATAAAATAATGGTATGTTACTTTGAATCATTTAGATTAATTACTTTTAATTCCATCCTTTTCTGTAATTCAATAATTACACCACTAACTATTTTTATCACGCACCAGTTAATCGGATACATCGTTTAGAGAAAATAATTTACCCATTTCATGACGCCCCCCGTGGTCGAGGGATAAGGCTTTTTACATGCAATTCGCAATCAGAAGGTTGCAGGATCGAATCCCGGCGTGCGCAAATTAATTTTATTTGATTAATTTGTTTTATTTCACAATTAATTCATTTAAAATAATACATATTGTATATTTGCGACACGTTCCGGAGTGGAAGTACTCTCAGTATCACCCTGGTGTAAGACCACCATTAAGAATTGAAACGGCTTTAGCCGAGCACAGCCGTCGGGTAAGTACACCGTCCTTGTTCTGCCGGTATCATAATGTGGACTACCGGTGCACAGTAGGCCGGAACGAAATTTTTTTTTTTTCGAATTTTAATTTGGAATAGTTGAATTAAGTTGCCAATGTCCATCAATTCCTTCAATTAAAAATATAAAAAATATTAGACAACGGTAAGAGCCCCCGCCAAGACATCGAAGATTTACAAAAACTAGAGTTTAGGGGCTATTTTCACGGCCTTCAAAATAGTACAGAATTTATTTAAAATAGTTTTATTTTATTTTATAACATATTAAAATATAGTTAGCTAGCTGTTGCAATCAAATATTTCATTTTTTTAATATACTTTGGCGCTGTGACAAAGGAGCAAAGTGCGGGGCAAAGCGGGGGGCGGCAAGTGACAATCTACGAAATGCAGTGTTTTGTTTAAACTAGTGTCCACTATTGTCTCAAGGCAGAAGGTCGCACGTCAATTATATTCACGATAAACGATATCAATTAATTATATTCACCTGTTGATAAACGTTTTTTAAGTGATTTAACATGATTTTTACAAGACAAAAGTTAAAATGTCCGATATTTAGTGAAAGTGCAGAGTTGAAAGAGAATATCCTACCCACGTAAGAACATGTGATGAAATTCTATAAATGGGTTCGACAAGACTTAAAAGTAAGGAATAACACAACAAAAGAACCTATGTTTTTGGAAATTGCCGAAATAGTTGGAACGAAAATTTAAAAATTGTGGGTAATATCTTCTATTCTAATTGTCACACACAAACGAGTCTTACAGTTACTAAAAAGTTATCGGTAAAAGTGTTATAATTTGAAAAAGTCTTTGAAGAAACTTAAGGAAGAAAGGTTAGAAGAGGTCAGAGTACAAAGTCGATAGTTTTTTGATATAGCTGCATGTAATTGTAAAGAATTTGTAAGCTGTACTTGTTTGAGTGAAAAAGAAAGTGCCAAAAGAGGAACAAATGTTTTTACAAGCACTAGCTTCCTATGGCTTTAGGAATAACGGATATTACGCAGAGTAAACATTGCTGAATAGATGATTTTGTGCTCTAAAATAAGAAATCAGGCATAATTCAAAGACACGAATTGAAGAAATTCCCTCTACTTCATATCGGCTAAATAGATCTGAAGTTTTTTTCTAATGCCGACCTTCCTTTTTGATCGTCGAGTTTTAAAAGCGAAGGAAAGGTGTTGAAAAAGATATCACTAGAGGGTTTAATATCTGTTGGCTGTGATGGAACAAACACAAATACACGGAAAGTAGGAGGCGTGATTCGTCTTTTGGAAAACAGACTATCTCGACCATTGCAATGGATAATTTGTCTCTTACACGCCAATGAGCTACCATTGAGGCATTTGTTTACCTATTTGGATGGCCTTACTGCAGGACTTAAATCATTTGAAGGGGTAAAATTGGTAAAGCATTAGAGATATGCGAGACGCTGCCGTTGGCCAACTTTGAGAAGATGGAAGGTGAACTACCTCCAAAAATATCCACAGATCTCAGTACAGA
This sequence comes from Limnephilus lunatus, assembly GCA_917563855.2. NCBI lineage: Eukaryota > Metazoa > Arthropoda > Insecta > Trichoptera > Limnephilidae > Limnephilus > Limnephilus lunatus. The sequence continues at coordinate 7,491,767 of OU830602.1, read as the reverse complement.
CCAGAAATATTTACAAGAAATTACAACTGCTGTCATAAATGGATCCTGCTCTCCTAATTTATTACAGAGAAGCCCAGGTAAACTATCCCATATGCATACTGCGTTTGTATATTTCTACGGAAAATCAACAACAAAATCTTATGACTTTAGCAACGTTCGTCGTAAAATCATATGCTCCTGTCTGGTTTGCTATCAAAACACATGCATCCTGCAAAGATGGTTCAAATCATTTATGGAAGCTCATTAACAGCACTAGATGTTTGTCCCAACGAGTTGTTAGCGATAGTGGACCCTGTTATAATTCGAAACAGTTACTTTGTCCTTCCAGAAAACTTGTCGTTGAGTATGATAATAGATTCACGTAAGCACATTAGAGAACTCGCTGCAGGACGCATTTTAAAGGCTCGTCATATTAATAAAAAATCTGTTTCGCGCATGTTTGAGGTGTCAAAAGTGGACTTAAATGCACATTCTTACATACACATGCACATGATTGACTGGCAACAAAATATATACGAACCCCCAATATTGATAAATATTTCCGATGAGCAGTTACAAGATCTTATTGAAAATGGAGAAGATACAGTGTTGGAGTTTATGAGACTACCTTGCCACACCGAGGCTGTGGAAAGATCTGTAAAAGTTGTGAAATAAGCAGCTCTAAGTGAATTTGACAAGAAAAGACGAGAGGGATTAATAAAATCTAAATAAGCATCGCGAAAGCTCATGCTAAAGTTTAAGATGAAAATGGATTTTTGTTATAAAAAATGATGTTATTCATACCAACATAACTTTTTGGACTTGTGTTTAATTTTAAAATGAATGATTTTATTAATTTAAAACTTAATTTATTTTATCATTTAATGCATAACATATTATATTTACTTATTATCTTGTTTATAGGGTGTATAATACTAAACGTCTATAAAAACTTAAAAAATAAAATTTCAAGTCTATGGCGGGGGCTCAAGCAGTCGAGCTAGAACTTCCAAATTGAGAAGCGTTATTTAAAATTACATAAAGCAACTTTTTCCTGGTATTCCAATTCGAATTTCGAAAAAAAAAATTTTTTCATACAAAAGTGTTCCACCCTAGTGCACAGCCTAACACGCGCCCATCACATGTACACGGTTTACATTTATCACATGAGAACGGGTCGTTTCTACGGCTCGTTCTTACGTCCAACAGCTCGGCTTTGGAAACTATTTGTGGCCTCTGTGTTTCCTCCCTCCTATAAAATAGGTATTTTAAAGACCCAAGTTCACTCCTTCCTCAAAGACTCACTACACAGCATCCATAAAAATGATATAGGCCCTGAAATATTTTTTTCTGTGAAATTGATTTCAGATAAATTTTTAGATTAAAACACGTTACAATTAGTACATTGCAGAGGTTAAAGTCGATAAAGTTTACCTTTGTTCGAAATATTCTAAGAAATGCGAAATCATTCAATCTTGCCCTATTTATAATAACATTATTGCCTACTTCAATCTACTGTCTCGAGTGGGTCCTCTGTATAATGCTATTAAATTTAACTACATAGATTACCTACAAACAGTCTCGCATATTTTAATAAGCAAATTAGCCATCTTACTACAATGTCAAAGAGAAAAGTTGCGTTTTTAGAATTGCTATGATTTGATTTATTCGTATTTTTTTCTTTATTTTTTACTAGCTGGGTTAACCTGCTTCGCTCAGAACAACATCAAAGACTGTTCTAGAAATTTCAAGAGGGCGAAACTTCCAGCTCTTATGTCTTCAAAAGCACGTCCTCCCCACTCCTACACCCCTCCCCCTTCCTTCCCTCCCCCCTCTCCCACCCCCAACCCCTCCACCCCAACCTCAGTTTTATACAAAATAGCTGGTACCCGGTTTGCGTTGCTATGCCATTTAATAAAGAAATTATTTCTCCCTGCACGTCCTTTCCCATTCGCCCCGTTCACTTTACTCCTCTCCTTCCTCCTCCCACGTCCCCTTCCTGTCTCACGTTCCCACTCCTCCTCCTCCACCTTCCCTCTCCTTACTATACTCCCCCCCTCTCCCGTCCCGCGAGCCCCCCTCCAAAGTTCCCCTCCCCCCTTCCGTGTTCCCCCCTCCCGAGTTCCCCTCCCCCCTCCCGTATTCGCCTACCCCTTCCCGAGTTCCCTTCCACCTTCCCTCTCCCCACTCCACTCCTCCCACCCTTCCTCCCACCATCCCCAAAAATTGTTATTAAGAAAATTCTTTTCCCCATACATTTTGTATGGAACAAATTCTCATATTTTGAAAGAGCTGCGGGAATTTTGTGATAAGTACCTATAATATTGAGTAGTGAGTGAGTTCCAAAAATTCAAAAACGTCCAATGTCAATGCGCTGATTGTTTTGCTTTCATTCTTACAAACATATAATATTGCCTCTCTTTCTTACACATTAATTGTCAATAGTCGAAAATGAGACAAACGGTGAACGTATGTCTCCACCCATCCAAAGGAAAGATACAATAATTATGATAAAAATCCCTCACACGTAAGAAAATGAAAAGCATTTTTTTTTTACATGGCCCGGCCCCGAAGGCCCCGAAGAAAATTATTTTCCTCAGGACCTATGTCATCTTAGGGGATGCTTTGTGGAGCGTCTTTTCAAGGAGGGGGAGGATAGTAAGTTCTGGGAAGGAAAAAGTTATGAGGGATGGGTAGGAATCTGGAGTCAGTGTGTCCGGGAGTGACGAACGTATTAGTCCAACCCTCCAACTGCGGTGCAAGGCGATGGGTCGAGAGAGTCCAGCTGGAAAGGTCAAAAGACCTCCCTCGACCAGTCTCTCTCGATCCGGCCTGCCACGCAGCGGGTGGGACCCGGACAAACGTTACCCCATGAACCCGGGCACCGCTGCTAAATCACCAAATCACAAAGCGAACCACTTAGGGTGACCTATGGGTGACGTATGACAGAGGTGTTGGTTATCCAATAAATGGTTCCCGGGGCGGCGGCACCCATGCCCACCTCCCGAATTCCCGTTAGTAAGTGGAAAAATAAGAAAATCACAACAAAAAGTAAATCCGAACATAATGCCATCTCTGATACTGACAAAAACAAAACACGGACAGTTACGCATCGATAATTGCTTCATTGTGTTATTTTTAACTTAATGAAAAAACTGAATTTAATTCAGATAATAAGTTAAAACAACAGTAAAGTTCGCCGTATCAGCTAGTAAATAAAATATTTGGTGACTTCAAATAAGTCACAAAAGGACTAATTTCATCTTGTAGATACTTCAATGAAAGTTTATTACACGTCATACAAATACTCGTAAATGCAAAATAGGACGTGAATTCGATAAGCATTGTAGTTCTCACAACCGGAATCCAGCAATACTCACCATAACTCATAATGACTATCAGCCATCAGAAATCTCAACCCTAGGAACCAATACATCACAGAGATACCGCTTGAAGCACCACTATGAAATCATATGCATTCAAAGGCTTCTGATTTTCAATGCAGCCTTCCACCCCTCTACCCTCGGGTCAAACGCTCTTCCAGATAAGCGGAAGTCGAGCAGGAGATGAATTTCCGGATATAGCGAACGGCATTCTGACGTTTCCGGGTCCAGCGGAAGCTGGGGGCATCCGTTCCGTTTCCGAATGGAAAACCGTTCATCTGCAGGTAGTTAAGTACCGACAGATACTGCGGATATCCTTCTAATGTCTAGCTAAGCCTACATTGACATTATAAACACTAGATGAGGCCTTCCAAGGAACAATGAATAAGAATTTTTTCGCAAATGAAGCAATTTTCGACGATCTACATTTAAGAGCGGTAAACTTCTTGACTCCGGCTCAAAGGTACCAAAGATAATTTTTTTTTAAAGTAAATCTTCTTTACGTACGCTTGACTTGGGGAGTAAGCTGGTGAATGCGTGACGAGAGCGTTACGAAAACTGTGATCGGGCGAGGCGAACGGAAGTTGAGAGGGGGATATAAGTTAGTGAAGATAGAAAGAGAGAGAGTTACGTTTCGTATATTACTGTAGGGGCAAGAGATAGAGGTGGGAGCACACATTTTCTTTCTCTCATAGCCAGTTGCGTTTCGTATATCTAAGACACAGTACAGGCCTATTGTCTGTATCACACTGTAGGCAAGAGAGAGCATTTTCTTTCTCTCTTCTTTTATAAGTTAGTGAAGTTTTACTTCAGTCGTGTGGCCTAAAGCACACTCGTTTTTTTTTACATGAGCTCCACACAGGAGGCCCTGGTGAAAATATTTTCCTTCAGGGCCATGTCATCTTTGGGGATGCTGTGTGGAGGGTTTTTTTATGAAAGGAAGGAGAGGAGAGTTCTGGGAAGGAAAAACGTTTAAGGGGTGGGTAGGAATCTGGGGTTCAGTGTGTCCTTGTCATCCGCCTCCAAGACCTAGACAAACCTCACCCCATGAGCCCGGGCACCCCTGCTAAATCATCAAACGTAGCGAACCACTTGGGGTAACCAATGTCAGAGGTGTTGGTTCCCGGGGCGGTGGTACCCATTCCCGCACATACACATATTCCGGACACTAGCGATACAAACGAGAAACTTGAGAATCTAAATCACACACAGAACCCAAGAAAACTGATTTAGCTTTTCGTTTTTTTTCGGCAACTAAAACTTTCGATTAAAAATAATTTTTGATCCGGGATTTGGCTTAGATCCTTTTTAAAAGACTTTGAATAATTAATTCCATAGCAATCGTTTTTTTTTTCAAATTTGACGAAAAAAAATTAAATTCTATGGAATGGATATATTCAAAAAAGAAAGCCCAAATCAAAAAAATATATTCCTCACGTCATTTCAACTCAATTCCTCACCAGTTTCCCGCTAATACCACGACGCCATATACTATGTGTACGAAGAATATATAAATAGGCAATTCACCCTAAAAAGAGTGCTTGTGTGAAGAATATTTACACCACGTTCCAGAATGGGAGATATCAGAACTTAACCACTCGGACCCGTAAATTTGTTTTCAACATAATTTATTGTTGCCAGACATATTACAGTGGGTTGCCATATTAATAGGGACACCTTTGAAAAATGTGTTTTCTCACTTTTGTATTCGTAAAACAAAGGTATTTATGATTTTAGGTACAGTTTTTATTTTTTATTAAGAAAAACATATGGTTTTGATTATTTTAACATCATATTTGATCTTAATTTGCATTTATTTTTTTTGGTAATTTATTTTGAAACATTATCGCACAGAAAGTTAATATTTTGTAAAAATCGCCTTTAGCCGCAACTACAGCTTGTACAAGCCATGACATGCTCTCAATGCACAGTTTTGCATTGCGCTTTAGCTCAGAAGAGTAATGTAACTCTCTGATGAGGATTTCGATGATCTGCTCCCTGGTTGTGATCACCTCCTTGGCAATCTTCGTCGTCTTGAGCTCTCACAGGTTTTCATAGGGGTTCACGTTGGGGGAATTCCCCAGACAAGGTAAAACCTGCATTTTTTTAGCCAGGAATACTGTGACATTTCTGGTTTTATGGCAGGGTGCAGAATAGTGCATAAATACAGTCTCCTGACCACCAGGGAACCTTTCTCCGACTTGAGGCAGCAACCGATTTTCCAGTACTTGTCTGTACTGATCCTGCCTCATGGTCCCTTGCATGATGTGGAGTCGCCCCATTCCATTGGAAGAGATGATTGAGCATACCATGATACTGCTAGAGTATTTGATCATCTCCACAAGGCAGTCCGGATCGAATTTCTCCACTTAGAGTCGTCGGACGAAAGATGATTTTTCCACCAAAATTTGGAATGTGGACTCATCAGAGAAGCATACCTAAAAATATCATGATCAGACCACTAGATTTTTTTAAAAGCTTGAAAACTACGAAAATATGCTTTTCCTACCATCCAGCCCTCAATAGTCATGTTTTGGTATGCCTTGACCCATCCTAGTCGTTTTTTCCGCCTAGCTACCGTCTGGCAAAAATTTTCAGCTACCCGATTTTTAATGAGGCTCTCCTCAGTCATTCATCTCTGATCTGTCCTTTAGGAGACCTCGATACCTTCTTCATTGATCATCGGGGTGAGATAATCAACACTCTTTTTGGGATTTTGAAGACATTTGCCATCAGTACGAGGCGTGGTGACTCGTTTTCTGCTACATTTCCCATCACGATTCACTTCAAAGGGCAGGTTTTGATTGATTTTTTCTTTATCCTTTTAACTACAGACTTTGAAATACCTGTCAGCGATGCTATTTGTCTTTGGAAATGTTTGGTTTTTAATAATAGTGCCTTCACTTCCGCACATTTTCTTAGAGACGTGTCTGAAGACCTGGCCATATTGAAAAAATCCAATATTGGGTTTAACACGGCAGAACTATTAATTGAAATAAGAAATGAACACAAACTTTACAAAAGTGATAGATAATGAATAATTACTTAAGTTTTTAAACAGTTGAACTGTTAAAACTCGTTAAAATAATTACTAAGCATTTTTATTTGCAAGACCTACGATCACGCGATTTCACAAAAATGCTGGCCACATGGATACAATCTTAAATTTTTGAGAGATGTGATACATTGCTAGTATTTCCACCTCTTAAAATAGTCAGTAATGATACCGGCAGCAAAAATAACAAAAGAATGGCCATCATATCTAGGTAATTTAAAAGTAGAGACAATGTAAACACAAAAAATGCAAAATTTTGGAACTGTCCCTATTAATATGGCAACCCACTGTATGTATAACGTAAGAAGCGTACCTGACTTATTAAAGCAAAAAATACCAGCCTGAAGATGAACGTGGAACTTTAAAACCTGTCCGGAGTGATATAAAAAGGGAAACAATGTTTCAAATTGATTTCAATATTGTTGTGTTCACCAATTATTGTATTCGCACAATCAAGTTCTCCAACTCTTCTTGGAAGGAGATTACTTCTTTGAAATAATAGAATTCTTTATGTTAATCTGGATTGATTATTAATTCGCGTATTACAAATGTTGTGACTGCGAATAGTCGACCTAAATTGAAGCTAGCTAGAATGGATCTGAATCATTCGAGCTCCTGCCACGTGCACCCAGGCCCTCGGCCCCCCTGGCGTACACACTCCGAACTAAACTAACCGCATAGAGATTTACTATAGAGGCGCTACCCCATACATAATTCTCCGAGATTCGTGTTCAAATCATGCACGAACAGGCCTTCGGGAAAGTGAATTCTAACTGAAGCCACAGCGTCGAAAAGCTCGGCCATCAGACCGTCCTTTCCTTTTACTCAAGCCCATGGTTTCATCCTTTTCCATCCTACTTTGATAGGTCACACGCCAGCCACGGTCAACGGTTGTGGTTGTACTAATAGAGAAATGGAGGTACTAACCTACGATTTCGTTGAACCAATTTATTCGCTAATTGTCTCACTTATGTATATATATCAATGACTAACCGCCATCTTACGGTATTTTGGGACAGCTCTTAGCACCCTGTGTAACAAGCTCGGAAGCTTTTAGATATACAACAATTATAGGTACTCCGTATACATACTTTCACTAACGTCCTGGTGAAAGACCACCATTTGGAATCGAAACATTACTCGAAATCGCATAAGCAAATTTTAGTATCCAGATCAGAATTTGCAGGTTCTTCCAAACTTTTTACTGCTAAATCTACTTTCCACACCATACTCCCATAATCCTCATTATACACCCAAATAAATTGTGCATCTCACTGGCTCCGGGAATTTTGGACACTTGTGGGGTAATCAACAAAAGAAGAAAGAAATGTTATGTTTTCCATCAATGGTACCACCCTACCATCGGGGTCACACTATGATATCATATCTTATATACGTATCACATGTAGGTATTCTGTCTGTGGCTAGAGATTGGGTTTCCCAGCGATATGGGGTGAGAATGCATTGCCAAATAAAACCCCCAGGGCTGCTATTCATGTGATAATTTATAATGCAGCACCCTATGAAATTCCTTTTCCTAAATAACACCCCTGTATGTACATTTATATGAACCCACCGACTCACCTGCCTACATAAATACGTAGTTTGTCTTAGCTCTCCAAAAATTCTACTTTGTTCTGCCAGCAAATGTTTTAAAATATCCAGCAGTAAGGCGTAGTAACACATAATCACTTATTTTATAAATTAATTTGTAACGACTGTAACTTTTTTTAAATTGGAAAAACTTCTAGAAATTTTAACATTAGAGTTAGGGAACATATAAGATGTTTAAATAATAATAATTATTCTGAATTTGCCAACCATATTTTGGAAACAAGTCATTCTTTTGGTATTAATAAAGGTCTTCAAATTTTACATACTAACACTACGGGCATGCAATTAGATAATTTAGAAATTTCAGAAATTAGAAAAAGCATTAATAGTAAATAAAATATTATAAATATTTTTTAAAATAGCCATCTTTTAAATTTATTTTCTTATTAATACTTACAAAAATTATAATTACTATTTTTTTGATTTAGACTAATTATTTTAATTATTTGTTTTTAAAAGTTTTTTGTTATCTTAATGCAATTTTATATTTCCTTTAATAATTTTTATATTTAATTTTATATAACTATTTTTATGAGATTTTTGAAGTTATTAATCACCTCTACTTTTTTAAATTTTGTCTTTGTTCTAATTTATTCTAATTCGTCTATACTTGTTTGTCATTTATTTTCTTTAAATTAACATATCCTGATGAAGATAAAATTGTTATCGAAACATGTAGATATTGTTTATAATATAGTGGTTTAAACAAAGTGATTTATTATTCATTATATAATTAATTATGCCACAAAGTAATTTTGCGAAGTTTGAAGTTTAAGTGAAACTTATTTATGGTTTTAAAATTTTAATGTTTAAGGGCTTTTAACCAGCCAGGGGCCAAAAATCAACATTTCATCGAAAGTAGTTCTTACGATCGTACAGGGCGGTTCCAATAAGAAAGATTAATTATTCTCCTTACCACCTTTTTAAAAATATATCTCAATATCGATTTTATTTCATTCCAAAGTTGCTTAAATTTATACCTACATCCAAAAATGCTGAAAGGCGTGATGATAAAACTATTAAAATGATGTACTTTTTGTATTTTTTTTAGTCATATTATAAGTTTTTATCATTTTAAAATAATATCTAATCAAAATAAGATTGTAAAAAAAATCTTAAATATATTAATTTTTAAGACCTTAAATACATATACAAAATAGAAAAAATTTCGTCAATAATAAGTGTTCGAATATATTTTTTAATGATTTTATTTGAACTCAAATTAAAATGTTGAAACATGCATTTACTAGATAACGTATTGATTTACAATAGTGTATTATTACATGGCATGAAATATATCTTGTAAAATAAGATTTTTCGTTTGAAAATTTAACAAATCTGCCAACGAACTATGGTATAACCTTATTATACTAAAAATAATTATTTTTTCTCAAAATTTAAAATATGCGTTAACTAGATAAAAGAAAAATCTTTCGAAATCAATTTAAATTTTATTGTGAAAAAGAGTCAATACGTCCAAAATTTGATTTAAAAATGACATATTTCAGGTTTTCTCTGGTTATACCCTCTTAAATGGTGCTTATTTAACTACTGCGAGTAGAATACCTGAATATTTTTCGTATAAACCTTTTTTTAAATTCAGCTGGACTCTCTCCACCCGACGACTTTGACCGCAGTGGGAGATATGGATTCCCATATCATATTAACCCACAGATTCCTACCCATACCTCATTCTTTTTTCTTCCCAGAACTTCCTCATCTTTTTCCTAAAAAGATCCTGCACACAGCATCCCCAGAGATGATTTGTTTTCCTCAGGGTCTCCTGTGTGGAATGTAAAAAAATAATTATAGAGTGAATAACAATTTCAAACTGTTGCATGTCCCCAGCGGTTATTTGACATAATTATAGTAGATACTAGCTGTATCGACCTGGTAAAAGACCACCAATCACAACCGAAACATTACTTGTAATTGTTAGTTCTCACAGATCTGGATTCAGACTTTGACATAATCATTTTAACTGAATGCTGGATCAATGAAAACTACATAACAAACTACACCCACTTCAACACACAGAATAACCTAACACAGAACGAGGGAGTTATCGTATTCATCAAAAATCACATATCTCACTCAGTGAACGAAATCATAATCAACGATTCTAATTGTCTCAAAATTGAAATAGAAAACCATGTAACCATATTTTCTATATATCGATCACCAAGCACATCTAACATAACCCCATTTCTAAATTCACTTAATCAATCTCTATCATGTGTGAAAAATTGTGATAATATCCTTATTATCGGTGATCTCAATATAAATATAATTAATTCCACACATCCTCAAGTCAATGAATATATAAACCTACTAACACTACAAGGTTTCGTCCCAGCCATTACAGCACCCACCAGGATATCTGGCTCGTCTGTGAGTTGTATTGATCATGTATTTTCAAAATGTAAATTAAAAACCAGATCTCTTGTATACCAATGCACTGTCACAGACCACTACGCTACCATAACATCTCTGTCTCATAAAATACATAAACCACCGCAACACGTAATCACACAAAAGAAAATATCTTACAATACACTCTTTGACTTGGTCTCTCAAGAAAATTGGTTAAATTTTTAAAAACAAATTGATCCCAGTCTGGCCTGCAAATCTCTTGTTGACACACTACATATCCATCTAACCAACGCTACATCAGACACAACTCACAAAACTAAACACCATGATTCTAAACTTAAGCCTTGGATAACTGTTGGTATCCTACACTCTATTCGTAAGCGCTATAAACTCCACGCACTCTGTAAAAAAAATTCCAACGACCATGAATCTCATCTGTTTTACAAGAAATACAGAAATGTGTGCAAAAAACTTACTTTAAAGGCCAGAGAAGATTACTATAAAAAACAAATAAATAACGCAGAGAATGACAAGAAAAAAATATGGAATATCATTGAAGACATATCTTACACTAAAGTATCGACAACACCCATAAACAAGATTAACGTTGATGGTCATTTACTAACAAACACAGGTAATGAATCTGAAAAAATCGCAGATCATTTCAATGAGTTTTTCACCACAATTGGTTCTAACCTTTCCAATCATATTTTGACAAGAAATGGTGTTTCGGAACATGAACTTGCAAACGAAATATCCCTGAATCACCTGAGATATAGTCCTTTCCTTTTCACCCCCACTACAGAATTATAAATTATAGAAATCATATCAACTTTAAAAAATACTCACTCAACAGGAATAGATGAAATCTCTACTAAACTTACAAAACATTTAAAAATACTTATAGCCAAGCCTCTAGAGCATATTATAAACCTTAGCCTCCAATCCGGGATATTCCCAAACTCTCTCAAATATGCCTCAATCATCCTTATTTACAAATAAGGTGACAGATCTTCCCTAAATAGTTACAGGCCAATATCTCTACTGAGTACATTCTCCAAAATCATTGAAAAAGTAGTAAAACTAAAACTGATTAAGTTCCTTGAGGAAAATAAAATCCTTTCAAATAACCGGTATGGCTTTCGCAAAAACCGTAGTACTGATGATGAAATTGCAACCTTCACCAAACTTATATCCGATAACCTTGATAAGGGTAATAAACCTCTTGCTGTCTTTCTAGACTTATCTAAAGCCTTTGATACTATTTCACATCACATTCTCCATAAAAAATTGCAACAGATTGGGATAGAAGGTGCTGCCCTAAAATGGTTAAAAAGCTACCTTACACAAAGATCGCAAACAACTGTCCTTCACTCAAATCGAGCATATAGAAGTAAATGTCTATCTATTTCCTACGGTGTGCCCCAAGGAAGTGTTCTAGGTCCTCTTCTATTTCTCATATATATGAACTCCCTATTGAAACTGGACATTGATGGCAATATAATATCTTTCGCCGATGACACGGTTATCATATTCACTAGCAAAACATGGAAGACATCAATAGAGAAGGCAAATTATGGTCTTAACAAAATTAAAAAATGGCTAGACTCCAACCTCCTCATCCTAAATGTACAAAAAACACAATGCATACACTTTTCAATCCGTAAATTCACACTCCCAGAAAACCTTCCTTAATTAATCATTCACACTTGCTCACAAAATCTAGACACATCTCCACTATCACCCAATAATAGCTGCTCATGCCCAAATCTTAAACCATCAAATGAAATAAAATACCTAGGTGTCATTATAGATAACCAATTACGCTGGGAGGCCCATATTAACTCCATAACTAAGAGACTCCGTAAGTTATGCCATATTTTTTATTCTCTCCAATCAATCCTTGATATAAACACTCCAAGAACTGTATATTTTGCTCTATTTCAATCGATAGCAACGTATGGCATTATAGGATGGGGAGGTTGTGCAGCATCCATCCTCTACCCTCTAGTGACCCTTCAAAAACTTTTGCTAAGGGTCATCTTCAAATTATCCCCCTCTCATCCATCAGAGCCACTTTTCAAGAAACTCACAGTCCTTGACATTCGCCAACTGTATATCAAGATAGCTATTATCCATATCTGGAAAAATGGATTAATAAACTCTACGCAAACGGACATACATACACGCTACTCAAAGCATGGAAAATGCATAATTCCTGTAACAAAAACCACTTTTTCACAAAGGCAATACTCATACATCGCACCTAAAATATTCAACACGTTAAATAACGATATCAAAACTTCAAAAACACTTAGTCACTTTGCAACCGGTGTGCATAAATGGATATCTGAAAAGGGGCAAAATTTCTTAAAGGAACATATGAACCTATACCACCAGTAAATAATTTAAATAACTTGTATAATTCAGAACAATATATTCCTCTTTCATATTCATCATTAAAAAATGTTTAAAACCACTGACATGTTTCTTATACTCAAGTATTTATTACGAAAACTATTGTGACAATAATTCCATATTTGAGTACATATTTTTAGCCTTAGTTCAAACGTGGATTTACTTAAAAATTGCTGATATATATATATATCTATATACCTATGTTACTATATATAACACGCACATGCAAATCGCTCATCAAGATGTAACTTATCCCTACTTTCTTACCAAATAGTATTCTTACCAATTTGTATTTTCTTTGATTTATTGTATTTGTATTTTTTTTACAAATACACTTGTACTTAATGTACTTGTATTTTTATTACATTTTAATTGTATTTTAATTACACAAATGTACTTATATATATTTTTTTTTGATACATGCTCCTTTTATTATTTTTCATTCAATAATACGTATTTACTTTCATTTGTTTTTCAGATTATTTTAATTTTTCTGTTTTCCATACTTATTTTTTATACTTATTTTTTATATTCATATATCTTAAACTTATGTAGATATTTTGCATTATTTTAAATTCCTTTATACTTCATACTTGTTTTGGAGGTATAAATTATTTTATTTTTATATTATTTTGTTTTTCATTCAACTTAATTTTAATTTGTATTATTATACTTAACATAAAAGTGGCCACTACAACACGGGCATGTGCCTAGTGTGATGGCCAAAAAATTACTTATTTACTGTAATTTATAAACTTTACTGAATAAAGAACATTAAAAAAAAAATGATATTAGTAGTATTTGTTACACACATCTGAATAGTCAGGTACATCACAAATTCTATTGCACATCTTCATCCCTTCAACTCTTGGTATCTACCGGGCACAAGCATACGATTCACTTTATTTTATCATAATGTCTTATTGGAATGTAATAACCCCATCTTCCAATTACTTATATTGTCCTGTTCTTTTTTTTATACTCTGCAATGCTATGGTTGCGTAAATACATTAAATTACTCGTACGTGTAAATACAGGAGCTTGGAATGCATACAACATTATTTCTTAGTCTTGTATGCATTCCGAGCTCCGCGTTTTATTTCCATCATACCTGGTTGTATCACTTTAATTTTTTCTTATTATTTTGAATTGGTAAACTAACGGTTTTAAAGACAATATTTTTATGCATAGCACAAAGGGAAACAATTATTATCAGCCTGAAACACTCATCTACATTGAAAAAATCTTCCGAGAAAAGATAATTGCCGCCAAAGGGACTTGAACCCGTATCCTTCTGATTGCTGATCAGCTATATAGCTGACCGGCCATATAGCTGATAGCTCAGTGGTCAAGAGCACCTATTTTTTAGTTAGTTTAGTTAATTTTTTCTATTGCATTCAGTTTACGTTCATTCAACCACCGTGAATTTCGTGCCTCACTGCCATCAGAGTCGGTCCTCTGTTGTGGACTGGTAACCTCGATTCCTTTGACAGTTTTTTATTAGTGACCGCTGCATTTTGTCCCCCATCAATTGTTCTGTTAACGTCCGCATCAGCCTTCCCATCTCTCGCGAGAATTTACGGTTTTCTCTAAAGTGCGTTTGTGCTGTGAACTCCCATAAAAAAGATACCTAATATAACAATGCATTATAATTTTACTGCACTTTACACAACACGCTATTCAAATTCATAGATAAAACATCCATCCTTTCGATATCATACGTCGATGATCCTTTCATATTAATACTGCCGGAGAGCAAGTCCGAAGTGCATCGCATTAGTGCTTTTTTACGTGAATACCGCACAAGAGTCCATCTGGTTCTGTGTGAAGCTAATGAGACTATGGCAACCCCTATTGGGGTAAACAGAAGAGGAAGAAGAAGGTGGAGTAGCGCCTGACTACACAGATCTGGTCACCAAACACGACTAAACCTCTTTTTTTTTTAAAATAAGTACAAACATTCCATTTGAAAGTCTCCTACTACCACAACAGTAAACGGAAATTATTGCTTGTGTCGTTTGGAGGGCTTAGCCAGCCGAGGAATCGAACACCGGACGCCTGGGTGGAAACCAAACGCGATGCCAACTCAGCCACTGACCGTTCAACGTTTTAAAAAACAATAAGCAAGCAACGTTTTAAATCTGAACTGTGGTCTTACAGCAAGGCGATACTGAGAGTGTATTCCACTTTGAAAGTGCCGCAAATATATCTACTACATATTATTTTTAATTGAATAATTGGGAACTAATGTAATTAATAAAAAAATTAATTATTTGCATACTCCAGGATTTTAAAACGCGTCCATCGGATTGCTAGTTGAGAGCCTTCTATGGTGGCCGTTATGAGTTCAGAGACTATGGGACTTTCTGTTCTATGAAATAGTTCAAACAAAACATACTTATGGTGCTTCAGCGGTAATCCTTGCGGACGTGCACACCCGAGTGCGTAGCGACTATGAGATTTCTCGTAACCAAATTTGTACGGAATCATATTTTGCACGAAATAATTCTTTAATAATTTTTTTTAAGTGGTTATTGTGATTGTTATTAAAATAAATTATTGACTGAAGATGATTCTTTTATCTATGTACATAAAAATCAAAATATGCTTGTTTCTGTGTTTGTAAATATATTTATTTTATTTATTAATTTATTTATTTAAGGCACATAAACTGTCTTAGTAACAAGATATATATAAAAGGATGGCAAAAAACAGACCAATTGTTAATGTTCACAGATAGGTATTTAGAAACATAAAAGTAACTGAATGTAAACTAGAACATTTAAGAAAAACAAAAAAAAAAAAAAACAGAACTAAGCAGCAATAAAAATAATAATAATACAGATGTAAGTTCAACAAGTGATAAACATGTAATACAAACAATAAAATAAATGATATTATAACTATACTTAAATAGACTGCGAAATAGGTAATTGGATTGGGACGGGTAAGGGGAGGAGAGGGATAAGGGAAAGTTGCTACGCAAGTAATATAAAAATATTAGGTACAATTATTCAATCGTCATGAATATGTGTTATGTGTTATTCGCACCTAGAATGTGATACAATGAAATTCTGTAGCGACAGTAACTAGCCGTGAATATGTCAACAAGTGTGACTAAAATTTTGGGGATTTGATGTGCGCGTGCCAACGATGGTTTCTATATACAATTGTGAGCTCTGGTGTCATGAAATTATGCGTTGCTAACCATTCATCCGATTGCGACGAAATTTTGAGGATTGATGTGCGCATGCCCGCGATGGTTTCTATATATAATAATGAGCACTGGTATTATGGTATTCTGGCACGCGAGCTGTCCGAAAACTGAAAAAGCTACTAATATAGTACTGGAAGAACTACCTCACAGTTTATATATACCAAGAGCTACTAAAACTGATATTGAAAACATTGTTAAAAAAATGAAAAACTCTAAAAGCATAGGTATTGACAATATAAGAATGTTTGATTTAAAAAGAAATATAAAAACCCTTGGGCCAATAATAACTTATTTAATCAATATGATAATAAAGCAAGCAAAAATTCCACAAGAGTTTAAATGTAGTATTACTAGACCAATATTTAAAGGTGGAAAACACATTGAACTAGGAAATTATAGGCCTATTAGTATACTACCAGCATTAGAAAAAATTCTCGAAAAATTTTTATCAAATAAATTAAATAATTACATTGAAAAATTCGCTATCATAGACCCAAATCAATATGGCTTCCAAAGAAAAAAAAATACTGAAAAACTACTGCAAGAGTTTTCCAATTACATAAATAATCAATTAAATAATAAATTACATGTCATTGTTTTATTTATCGATAACTCTAAAGCTTTTGACACAATTAACTCAAAAAAACTGCTAAAAACTCTAGAAAAAATTGGAATAAGAGGAAATGTGTTAAATTTATTTAAAGATTATCTTAGAAATAGAAAAATATGTACCAAAATAAATAATACTTTTAGTAAAACAAAAAATGTATCTGCAGGAGTTCCACAATGTTCCATATTGGGACCTACACTGTATATAATCTATGTAACTATAATGAAAAAACTTTTCTCTTTTGTTAAACATTTTGTATTCGCAGATGATACAGCATTGGTCATATCACATAAAGATCTAAAAACTGCAATTGAACTCATGCAAATTGACTTTAATCAACTTTGTAAATGGTCTCATGATGCAGGATTATTAATTAATGCCAAAAAACCAAAGTAATGCATATAAGATCACCTAATGCCAAATTCCAATTTAATCCTAATATTATTTCTCATAATTTTAATTGCATCCATAAAAATATTCCAACTAATTGTAAATGTGAAAGTTTAGAATTAGTTACGGAATATGTGTATCTTGGTGTTACCGTAGATTGTTTTTATAAATGGGATAAACATATTAAAAAAACCTGTAAAAGACTCAGATCAATTGCTGGCAGAATGTACACATTGAAATTTTTCTTACCCATTGAAACACTAAAAATAATTTATATGTCACTGGCAGAATCCATTATAAGATATGGATTAACAATATGGGGAAATACTTCTGTAACAAATCTGAAACAAGTCCAAGTTGTACAAAACGCAATTGTAAAATTATTAGTTGTTCCGAATATTTTCAAACAGAGACATGATACACCATTACTGTTTCAGAGTGCTAAAATTTTACCTGTTAAGGCAATACTATGGCACAAAATTATAATTCAGTATATATTTACCCAGCAGCATAAAGAGAAATTAGAACATAAATACAGCACTAGATTCACGCGCAACGACGGGTTAATAGTTCCGAAATTTAATAATAAGTACGGACAGAGAACGTTTGAATACAACCAACGTACCGAAAATATTTAATTTATTACCTGATACTATAAAGCAATGTAATTCTATGAATAAGGTTAAATATATGCTGAAAAATTGGCTATCGGAAAAAAATATTTATACTTAGATTGATTTATATAAATAATGTTGAATTTGTAGATATAAGATGTAAAATTATAACATTTAAAATTTATATGTAACTTAATTATAAGCACCTGCTAAAGCCAATTGAATTGGCTTAGCAAGACTTGTTTGCGATAAAAAAAAAATATATATATTTAAATAAATAAATAAAAAAAAAAATTAAAAAAAATGTACCGGGACTGAATGTATGGAATCCAGGAGGGGGGAGTACATTGTGATATTCGTATTTTAATTTATTTTTTTAACCTACGACGTTATTTTCATACGCCAAAGAAGATTTAATGAATCGCCATATTGAATCTTTTTAATAGGTCTCTAATCTCCGATGCAGTGAAATAATGAGAATCCTTTAGATGTAGGAACAAGACAAACATTGCATTTATAGATGAGGGTTTTTTTCCTTCTTTTGTAATCAGCCAAACTCCCAGTGAGATAGACCACGAACCGCCACTGCTCGCGAACAAACTTCCACTTTTTCACAATCCCATTACGCTCTAAAATCTAAAATAAATAATCTACAACAATATAGTGCACGGCAATAATAATACATATAACGAAGATAATTCAGAGGCAAAGAAAATTAAGGTGATATGTGATTAACCATATTGTAGTCGCGTCGCGTGATCAACAGCCGTGAAGATCAAGAGAGGGATACGTAGATAAATAAATGGAGCGGAGACTTCTCGATCTGCTCAAGTCGTTTAGCCAAACTCCCCAAACTTTTGACGTTTCTGTGAAAAACTAATTTTTTTACCAATATATTTATCCGACCCACAGAGAGTAAATAACTAATAAACCTTTTGTGTTTAAAGAATAAAGAAAAATTAAAACAAAATAAAAATAATAAAATTGTAGATACTTTCCCTTTCCCGAATGCACGGCAAATGGCAGAGAGCCTATTTTGGATGTAAAAGAATTCAAAATAAGAATTATTCTCTACTTGTTTCTAGGTATTCAATTATTAATATTTTATGTCATTGAAAAAATGGTAGATTATGTCATTGATGGTGTCATTGAAAATACTCAATAATCAAAACTCTTCCTTCACAGCATAATTAATTGACGAAATGCATCACCTGATGAATGGATAACTTGGCCTGTCCATATGACATGGATAGGCAAGGATATGTATTGCCTATACTACTGCAGGAAGGCATTTCCTTCAGATGAGTGCATGTTTCATTGAACGTTTAGGCAATTCTTGACCATAATTTTTGAGGTAAGAACTCCGCGTACATAATAAATTAATATTTGTTTTATTTCTATGGTATTTTGTTGGGGCGGGTATCCACCTTCGCTAGGGCTATCTATACGCTCTATCACTCCTTGTTATCTTACTATTTTCATCTATCTTCGAAACTGTTGACTCATTAAAAGTAAGCATTTTTGACAAAAGTTTAAGTAAGAAGATTAGTAATCCAGATAGATAAGTAAACCGGTTAATTGAAACTTTTAAAATTATCGCAGACATCATACATAAATAATATATGATTATAAATTTTTCTCGTGATATATTTTTGTACTCGGTATACGGAAAATCTCAATTCAAAGTAAGTTAATATCACATGGAAAGCCCAACAAAGATTGTTTTGTTTTATTTTTATTTCTTTTTTGGCAACCAATGAAAAACACTTTTGTAGCCGTTGACATTACACAGCTGATATTAACACCTTAGAACCAATTCTTAAAAAATCAAACTTCATGTTTAATTTATTCGAAAACGGTAAGTACATAGCTCAAATTTATAAAAAGTTACAATCGAATTTAAAATCGAATACAAAAATGATTTAGCAGTTTCTTGCTTGTATCACGAGTTACCGAACAGCGCGTGGATTATTACGTCACGAGAATTCAGATAAATTAATATATCGGATTACTAATCATTGGAATAAGATATTTCGTTTACAGTGAAAAATCTCCGATTCATTCGTAAATAAGTTGAGAAACATTATATCTTATCTGACTCTGAATTCCCCGCCAGTCCCTCGGGGGTAATACTCTTAATTATTTTCCTAGGGGATTTATTCGTCTCCGCACCTGGAAAGTGGATAAACCTCGCAATAACTACTTGTCGTAGGTATTCGAATTAATGTTTGATTTCAGAAGTCATTCGTGAGTGGTTCTAGTATTAAATTGGTTTATTTGTCTTGGCTACTATATTGGATAAACTTCGCAATAACTACTTGTAGAACGACCGCCTGAGGTGCAAATTTTTAATAGTTTCGAAGGACTTCACATGGAAGCCTTTTCGTCGTAGGTATTCGGAACAATGTTTTTTAAATTTTATTTTTTATTAATTTACTTATTTATTCTTAGTATATTTAATATTTACATTACAAAGGTATAGTATATTGTACTCCACACTAAGAGTTCACCTGTGTTGTAGAGGATATTTTTCAGTTGTAAATTATAAATTGTAAGTAAAAAACAAAAAAACAAAATATTTTAAGAGACATTTATTAATTAGTAATAAAATGTGTGAATAATAACACCTGTAGGTATTCGATTGATTTGTCTTGGCACTTGGGTATTAGATAAACCTGGCAATAACTACTTGCCATAGGTACCTATTTGCATTAATGTTTGCTTTTGGAAGCCATCTGAGATATATACCAGATCGATTTTTGTGAACATTTTCTTAGTAGATAGAAATACATAGACCCATAAAATATTTTTAGATATGACGAGCTTAATAAATATAAAATATATAAATTTGGTTTTTTTTAGTTTCGAAAAGAATTAATTGTAAACACACGCAATTTAATTAATTTAATTATCAGCTTTGTTTAATCTGTCGTGTAATGAAATTTGCTCATATTTTTTTTATTATTTATTTCTACCATAAACCATGGTTACGCTTTAGGTACAACAAGCACACATTGGTCAAAAACTACATAATACACCATTATTTATTTTCACTTCTAGAAGTTTTGGGAAGGAAAATGGTTTAAGGGGTGGGTAGGAATCTGAGTGTGACGGATGTATGAATCCATTTCTCCCCCTGTGGTGCGGTGTTCCAAGAGAGTGCAGCCAGAGAAGTCAAAGGGACTCCCACAATCATTCTCTCCCAATCTGGCCTGCCATGGGCAGACGCATCTGCCGCCAGGATCCGGAAAATCCTCACCTCATTAACCAGGGCACGTCTGCTAAGTCACCAAACGTAGAGAACCGCATGGGGTGACTTATGGCATAGGTTTTGGTAATCCAATAAATGGTTCCCGGGGCGGCGGTACCCATACCTCGCTCCTCAATTAAGTATTCTAGGTTGAAGGTCAAACATGTATTCCAGTTTGAAAGCTTGGAACCTTAATTTTTAAAGTTAATTTTAATGATTTGGTTATTTCCTTAAATATTCATATTTTACACAAAGAATAACATAAACAATAAATAGGTACCTACCATACAACCAATAATGGTCTATCTACCCTCTTAGGTTGTACATAAGACATCTTAAATTATTGGTCCAGCGAAAAAATGAATAAGGCCTTCTAAATGAGATAAGTGAAAAAAGATGTAGAAATCATAATATACAAGAGATTTTTTTAAAGTTTTGAAATCATTAGATATTAATGTCAAAATAATTGAAGCAAAAACAAATAAATTTAGTTGTTTTCCCCTCACACCAAAAAATAAACATTTCTCTAATTGCCTTGACGTCCACAAAACTGTCATTAATTTTCTTTTAATGTCTGTCTGCGTTAGTAATGGCATTTATTTCTATTTGCAGCACTAAAAATGCCCGACATTGCAAAGCCGTTAAAAAGTTAACTATTGCGCAGTTAAGATTAATACATTTTACGTGTAACGTGATAAGCTTCGATCGTTGCCGTAAAAGTAAATGAACATAAAACGGTCTAAGTATCAGAACAGAATATTCTGAAATTTCGATTGAATCAAAGGGAAAACACTGGGTATCTTTGGATATTTTAGGGCACCAAACCAGAAGTAGCATGCCAAATATAAGAGAGGGGGAGCACTTGCAATTTGTAAAGTTGTTCAAAATCAGCTGGTGTGTGCTATAATATTATCTGCTTGCCTTTACAGTTCGCATAGCTTCTGAGACGCAACTTAACTCTGGCTTTGAAGCCCGTTCATCTTTTTGTTTCTTTCACACAAAATTGTCAATTGGTGAACTCTGGTGGATAGTAATTTGCATAATTTTTTATGTCTGAAAAAATTAGGTATCCAGTGCAAGACCGTAAATTTCGCAATGAGGTGTTTCATAAACATAGAGTTTTCTTTTCTGAAATATAAAAAAAATTACCGAATTATTTTGTTATTTTCTACAACATTCATATCTTAACATATTATAAAACAATGTTGGGTTAGTTACACCATTTATAACTCGAGAACGTCTGGACCGATTTTTATGATCTTTGTTTTGTTGGATTTGTCTCCGCCCAGAATAGATAGAAGAACTCCATCAGAAGAATTCTCATTTTTTGCTAGAGCTGCAGGAATATTGTGATAAATATAATATTGAGTATTGAGTGAATTCCAAAAATTCAAAATCGTGAAATGTCAATGCGCTAATTGTCTTGCTTTTATTATTAAACATATAATACTGCCCCTCTTTCTTACACATTAAATGTCATCAGTAGAAAATGAGACAAACGGCGAACGTATGTCAGCACCCCTCCAAAGGAAAAATACAATCTATTTTTTTCTATATAAATAAAAATGAATCAACTTTACCTATATCATTCAAACTTTGGAGATTTCTGCGAAGAGAGCCCGCGAAGGTTTCTATATATACTGGTGAGCTCTGGCAATCTGAAATTTGTATAAAAAATTGCAATTGGTGGCACGCGAGCTGTTTGAAAACTGAATATACCGGGACTGAATGAATGGAATGCGGGAAGGGGGAGGGGAACTCGGGAGGGGGGTTCGCAGGAAGGGATGAGGGTGACCCGGGAGGGGATGGGGAATCCGGGAGGGGGGGGGGGGGGAAATCGGGAGGGGGGTTCGCGGGACGGGGGAAGCGGGTGGGAGGAGTGAGGTGAGGAAAGGCGGAGTGGTAACGCGAGAGGCGAAGGGGACGCCGGAGAGGCAGGGGAGGCAGAAAAAACGGGACGAATGGGAAAGGACACACAGGGAGAAACAATTTCTTTATCAATTGGCATTGAAACATATACCGGGAACTCGCCATAATAATGTAAATGGAGCGACCGATCGATTTGATTTGTATGCAAATTAACAGATGGCGGTGGGAGTTCAAAGGTTGGTTAACCATCTAGTAAATGGCGTTGTGGTTCATTAGTTACAGCAACGCGTTCCCGGGTCAGCTAGTTACTGATAAAATTTAGTCAAGGCGTCATATATTTTTTTAAATTTCTTCATTAAAAATGGGTTTTAAAATCTAGGTGTACAATCGTTAAATTATCACTTTTGAAATTATTTTGTTTTTTTATTTAAACAAATTTCGCGTTTTATACAAATATGTCATTTTAAATCTTGCATGTCTACAAAAAAAATAGAGTAAAATTGTCGTCGAATTCCAGTGCATACATTTGATCATCTTTGATTTTTTGTAAAATACCTAACACCGGAGATATAAGCCGTCATAATTTTGACATACAAACGCGGCGTACTGCAGCACTGCCATTCGAATAATGATATGTTCTGAATCGTGTCTCGTGTGACATCATGAGACACAATTATATACGTTTTATCCAAGTTCACTTTGAAATTTCATAACTTCTTCATTTGTTGAGATGTCGGAAAACTAATTTTACTGTCCTTATTAACTCTTTAAACTCATCGACTAAATTATTGGAACTGTAAACTTGCATTCAGGTAAATGGCACATCGTCTAACAAACGTTTTGTTCCATTTTGCTTCTTACTCGCTGGAGTCGTTAAGGTGACGTGAATTTATAGCGAGTCGTCTCTGGGAGCTTTTTTCCACAGGAATCCGATAGTTAGTCACAGCTTTGTCTGTGACCGAACCGACCAAACGCTGAATCACCAACATATAAAGCTCGATGAGCTTTATACATGCACAGCACGGCTCATGCGCTATTAGGATTTACGGAAGAAGGGTTAAATCCACTTTTAAGCGTGAATTATTTCACAACGTGTGTTTGTTTTCTTAGCAACATAACAATTTAAAAATATACAGCTTATGACAGGAAAATCACAGCGATAATTTTTATTTATTTTATTTTAGGACTTTTACATCAATCATATAACATAATTATAATAGAATAATAATTGAAATAGAAACAATAATATACCAAATAATTTTATATTATTGTTTCTCTTCCATCATTAATCGAAATGAAGCAGAATCTAAGAAATTTCTGATATAAATTTTGGTAAGGAATAAATGAAAATATCAACGGAACTGAATTTATTTCCAAGCCTTTGTAGTCTTTGGATGAAATAGTTAGTTTTCGACGGATAAACGAAGAACAGCTCTGGAAGCCTCGTGTCACGATTTGGTACTCGGAATGTTATTAGTTTCGTTGAGTCCGGTGTGTCAATTGAGCCATTAAATAATTTGAATAAGAGTACCAGATCGCTCTTGGTTCTTCTACAAGATAAATCAGTTAAATTAAGTACTTTAATTAAGTTATTATAATAAACTTGTTCAATGGGTACGGAGAGTTTTAAATTAATAAACCTTAAAAATTTATGTTGAACTCTCTCAATGTTTAATTGATGTGCTTTATAGTATGGAGACCAAAAAATGGAATTATTCTAAATTATTTCTTACTAAGGCAGTGAAGAGAATTTTAAATGAAATAAGTGACGTAAAATCTTTTATTGCTCTTAAAATAAATCCCTAACATTTCATTGCCTTAATAGTAACATCATTAATGTATTGAATAAACGTTATTTTTCCGTCAAATATGATACCCAGATCCTTTAGAAATATTGTTGATACTATAATGAGACATAATAGATTTTTTGTTTCTACAGAAAGATATAAATTGAGACTTGTCTATAGTAAAAAACAGTTCATTATAATTATACCAATCCTGTAAGCGATCTAGATTAGATTGAAGGATATTACAATCACTGATGGAGGTAATCGTTATGTAAATTTTGAAGTAAATAAATTTAAAAAAGAATTGAATTTTATTGGAATAACTTTTGAAGATTATACCCATCAATACCCGTTAACAAACTAATATCAATCAAATTGTAATAAATATTCGCGAAACTCAATCGAAAATCTGGAGACCGAAATATCAGAAAAAAATATGGGCACATTTGGGACACGAACCCAGGACCTTCGGCTATCCGGGCCACGACTTACCAACTGAGCTAACGTGTCCATATCCGATTCAGTCATTTTTAACTGTATCTTACTTCGACTAAAAACTGCCAACTTTATTTTATTGCCTTCAAAATTTGTGTAGTATAAAATTATGCGTTTATTTCGAATAATAAAATTTGAAAGCCTATTTTATCACCTTTATAAACAGTTTTTAGTTTTCGGATGCGTTCAGAAATATTTAATTTATTTGAATTTTATTGCAAAAGCGGACATATTTTGACCCTCCAACAAATTGTGCCCGAGGCCTGAAGGTTTAAAATTAGTATAATACCTACCATTTAAAGAAACAATAAATAAATGAAATGACAACAAAATACCTTAAAGTGTATTTTATTTCCAATTATCCAATTATATGTACCTACCAATAAAAGTAGGCTTTGTCAGCCATGATATACCAGCTTCCTTCTCAAGTTAAAATCTAATTAAAATGTATGATAAGTCGAGTGTTCGCGGATATGCGAGGAGAGGAAGGCTAAACAAGAAGAAACAACGTTTCAAATTAATTGTTAAACATAACGTGATTATTAACAAAGTTTAACCATAAATTATTTGTCTGCCTTGGAGAATTTTCGAATGCGAAACGTAATGGGAAAATATAATTATTATTTCGGTACAAGAGGTGCCTAAGCCTCAATGCGTAATTGAAATTAGTGCAGATTAAATAATAAATTAAAACGTTCGTGTCACAATGTAAATGTTACTCCAGTCGTTGAAGTGAGCATACAAATGTCTTTTTTATGTGATGCCGTACAAGTCTCTACTGCTCGGGCCTGGTGACACTATGGCAACCGTGAAGCGAGTGGAGTATGCTGATAGAAAGGGAGTTAAGGTAGGTTGTATTCAGTTGGGTAGTAACTTTTTTTACATTGGCTCCACACTAGCTTGTGTCGCTCTCCATAGAGAAAAAAACCTTATTTTTAAACTCTTGGGGTCCCAAAAGTTGAGTATGATCTGTAGCTATTCGAAAACGTAAAAATAAATTAAATTGATGTTCACTATTGGATTGCTAAAATGGCCGGAAGTTTAAAAAAAAATAGATTTCGATATTTGGGAAAAAAATAAAAGGAAGAGTCCATATTTTATATTTTGAAGCAAACTTAATTTTTTTCCATAATTACAGTACAAAGAACAAAAAAATATATTTTTCAAACAAATGTGACGTGTTTGTAAAAACATAAAAAGGGAAAATAACACTTTTTCTGGATAAAATCAGTATTATTGTAGACATACTCGTGTTCATAAACTTAATTCTTTTTTCTTCATTTTGTCAGCTTTATCCACTTTTTAAAAACGAATAAACGTTAAAAAGTTAAATTAATGAAAAAAAAATTATTTACCATAATTTAAAAATACATGTTTTAGTTCTGATTTTCAATTCATTTAAGCGAGATAATAATCATTTCTAATTTTTTTTTTATGACAACCTAACAACACGGGCATTAGCCTAGTGTGGTAGCCAAAAAAAATTCAAAAATCTGTAACAAATAAAATATTATGAAATAAAAAAAAATTAAATAAAAAAATGCAGTTCTCATTTCCTTTGTAAGACGCAATTTTGAGATATCAGGCGTTTCTGAATTCAAAAGTTGAAATAATTAATACAGGAGGCGCTGAGAAAAACAATTCCCCGCATGGCCTATGCCAACTTTGAGGATGCTGTATGGAGGTTCTTTTATTTAATAATTTATTGATTGTTACAGTACCTTCATTTTTTTACATGAGCTCCACGTAGGAGGCCCTGAGGAAAATAATTTCCATCGGGGTCTATGCCATCTTTGGGGATGCTGTATGGCGGGTTTTTTCAAGGAAAGGAAGGAGAGGAGAGTTCTGGGAAGGAAAAGCGTTTAAAAGGTGGGTAGGAATCTGGGGTTCAGTGTGTCCTGCTAAAGAGGCCAAAAGATCTCCCTCAATCAGTCTCTCCCGATCCCGCCTGCCAAGCAGTTAGTGGGCAGATGCCTCCGCCACCAAGACCTAGACAAACCTCACCCATTGAACCCGTTACACCCCTACTAAATCACCAAACATAGCGAACCACTATAGCAGAGGAGTTTGTTATGCAATGAATGCTTACCGGGGCTGCGGTATCATATCCGCCTCCCAAATTGAAAATATTTTGATAGCATAATATTTTATATTAAAACATGACAATTTTCAGTGTAAAATTTTGGATTTCCAACAAAACATGTTTTTAATTTACTTCACGAAATTTGACTAAAATAACATGTTTTATTTATATGCATATACCAACTTGGTATCAGTTTCCAAGTTATCCGAAAAACACATTAATTAAAAGCAGACAGGTTAATTTGCATAAATATTACAGTCTTAAACGATATCGACACTTAACCCACAAATCAATTGGAGAAAATCTATAAATTTTCATAGAGCTGCTTTTCTAACCACAAAATACAACATCGAATGCCCCATATACTTAATTACAAAAGCCGAGTTCTGGTAAGAAAACAAATAAGATTCTGCGACGTCGTTCACTGTCAAATGTAATTGATTCACTCCTCTTTCGGGGCATTAGGTGTGGGCCTCTGCCGCCGACCAATCAATGTTAAGGGACTGTCGAATAATAAATTCTGTTGAACGACTGCTCAATCGGTGGAACAGTGGGTAAACTGTTGAATGGCGGAACCGGGTTTAACCTGGTTCCGTCGATTGGAATTGAACAAGGCAATCAATCGATTGTTTTGTGGGTTGATCCCGGCTGTTCAGTTGAGTGGAACCAAGTTTCCATTGTTTCGGGTTGCTTTTGTTTTTGTGGAATTCAATTGTTTAGAAGTCGATTAGGTAAAGTTATTGCTGGCTTTCCAATCATTTACTTCTTCCGAGATAAACAACTATTCATTATTTGAAACTGTGTCTCATTGATTTGTACTACATGTTAAATTCAATGTGACGCCATGCTCAAAGGTTTTAATAATAATTAATATTATTGATGCATAGTGCCTTCAAGTAAATCAACTAACGGCGATACATGTTTTTTTCACTTGAGCCACCACACTATGCGTATGCGCCTATGACATCTTTGGGAATTCTGTGTTGAGGGTCTTTTTGTAAGGTCTTTAAGAGGCTCGAAATTATTGTAATAATAATAATAATAATGATTTATTTTCTTCCTTTCTTTACAAACATCTAAAGATAATGATATCCTCACTGGGATTTCCCGCGCTGAGGATTTCATTTACATATTATAATTTAATTATAAGAAATTAATATGAATTAGTTATAAACATATAGGAATCATGTAGTATTTTGTTAAATAATTAAAAATTAAATAAAATTGTGTTTTTTTTATAATTCAGTTCAGTAGATTCGGTTTTAGTCTGTATTTGATATTAGTATATTTTCTATTTCTGTTCTCCCTATATTTAGTATCCAGCTTTTTATTTGAGATTTAAATGTTATACTGTTGAGGTTTTTAAGTGTGAGTGGTATTTTATTGTAAAGTTTAATACCATAATACAAGAAGCTTTTTTGCCCAAATGTTGTGTTAGTAGTTACTTGTTGGATATGTTTTTGACCATGAGATCTAGTGTTTCTAATGTACGTGTATGTTGTCATTTCTTGGGTTTTGTACTTATGAATGTAAATGAGTATAGTTTTAGAATACAGTTGTTTAATTGACATGATGTTAAGATTGTTGAAGATTTCATCAGTGCTAGTTCTTACAGGAACTTTCAGTATAATTTTCATTGTGGATTTTTGAGTTTTAATTAGTGGATTTAGTATGTTTTTATTTGCACTGCCCCATCCGATAATACCGTATTCTAACAGTGATTGGCAGATAGCCATGTAAATCTTGATTAAGTCTTTTTTAATGAGGACATCCCTGATAGTTTTGAAAAAATAACTTAGTTTTTTAAATTTATTATTTAAATAGGTAATGTGTTCGGTCCATTTTAAGTTTTGGTCAATTTTTGACCCAGATACGTTGTAGAAGGGAGGAAATACAAAGAACGAGTTATAAAAAACGACCCGTTCAATTAAGTGGACAAAACAAAATTATTTAAGTGATTTTCTGTGCAAAATTTCAAAATTATTCTTCTAACGGTTTCGTTAATAATATGTTTTGAAATTTATTTGTTCTAAAACTCATTTTCTTTACAAAATTTTATTTGAACGAAACAGTAATTTTTTCTTATAAATTAACGATAAGTTATGTTTTGGTTATAAAGTCTTTGGACGGGCTTACCACGATTTAAATTGATTCCATAAGAAAATGACTTTTTCAAAAATCCTAACGAAATCCAGAAAAAATAAAACTAAATACATTCCATAACTTCACAATTTGGGAGGCGTCGCCCCGGCAACTACTCATTGCATAACCAGTGACTCGCTACGTTTGGTGACTTATCAGGAGTGCTCGGTTTAATATGGTGAGGTTTGTTTAGGTTTCAGTGTATGCGCCTGCCCAATAACTACACCACAGTGGGAGGAATGTACTCATAGTCAGGACACACTGACCCCCAGGTTTCCTCTTCTTCAGTTTCTTAAAAAAAGTTCCACACAGCATTCTTGTAGATGACATGAGAGAAATTATTTAAATGAAGAAAATGTTTAAAAATTCCTATCCTCAAAGTTTCACCTTCTGAAAATGAAGTCCTAAATCAATGAACGAGCAAAAATTTCAATTTGGTGATGGGAAATGTCACGTCCATCGTATAGAAAAAATTTGGTCTCTAAAAACTAATAAATACTCTAAAATTATTTAGAAAAATGGTAAAATAGAGTAAAGGCCATTATAGTTAACACGCATGTTTTGACTATTCGTATGCGGAGTCAGTGGAGATGAATCTCTGTGTGCGGAGGAGAGCTGTCTGGACCATAAATTACCCGCAACTGGGAACACGAGGCGGGAAAATACCTGCCACGTTTTCTGCCGCGGTGAAATCACGTCTCTTCCTTCTCTTCTATTGCGGGGAGCAATAATGCTAGTGTTCAATGCGCGATTATTGTAGTAGTGAATATTCTACGTTATTTGGTATTTCGTGTGGAAATTGAAAGGATTCTCGAGAGAAATGTTCATTGAAATGTATATTAAAATTTGCGAAAATGCTACCAAAGTCTGCAGCGAATATCCATGTCAACGCAGATGCTTTCTACTAACAATATTATGTGTTTTGCCCGAGGAATGAATATTTTTTATGATTTCTATTAAAGTCTCGAAAACAATTTCTGTTTTTAGCACAGATCTAAACGAGTTTTCAGAAACAAAACGAAATTTAGAGTTTTCCCGGTGCAAAATATTTAACAAATTTAAAAACTAATCGAAGAAAAAAAACGATATTTACAGCCGAGGTAAAATTCTAATAGTCTCTCAGTGTAACAGTAACAGTTTATCTATCCAAAATATTACTTTTATCTGTCAAGTTTAGTGAAGCATCAAATATCTAAAAGTTTTGACATATGAAAATGATGATTTGTTGATTAATAAACACACATTTAGTTATATCTTCAAAAGTTAATCCGTTTAATCACATGAGATCAAATTTGTCCCAGCTCACACAAGTCTCGTATAAATCGATGTACATTTTGTCAAATAAGAGTAGAAAACATAGGAAGGCGCCACTGTTGGCAAACGGCAATACTAAATACATAACTCATGGTGTTAAAGTAAAACTGTAGGTACCTACATTTTTTTTAAATTAAAAAGGCATAAAAGTAGAAAAAAAATATTCAATGCTGTATAGATACCCACTCATCTCAAAATTAGAATTGCATATAGGTATATTGTTATTATAGCTTTGCAATTTTATGTTAACATAATGAAGAATAACGATATTGTAATAAAATATAAAGCACAGTTTAGAAATTAGTTTAGAAAGTACCTAGCGTTGCATGAGCTTTAGATCGTGTCTCTGATTTTAGATCTGAATATATTTAACTCATTCAGATCTAAAAGTAGTGTAACTAAACCCACCAATAGTGATTCTTCCTTTCTATCTATTATTAAATTCAAATTTATGTTAAATTAAATTAAAGCAAATCGCTTTATAAAACACATTTTAATCAAATTTATATCATGAAGAAGAAATGATTTTTAAAATGTGGTTTACTGTATTCTATACATTCAGTGTCATTGCACTTCAAAAGAATATTTGACAGTTAAATTAGGTTTGCCAGCCTATAAATTTTCGTTCCATTTTTTTATGTTTTCTACTCTTATTTGACAGACTATAACTCCCTTGCTATCATAGTAAAAAATATGTTCTAAACAGAAAGGCAAAACACCACGCACTTATATTCAAATTTTAAAAAATAACTAGCAAAAAATAAAAATCTAGTTACTACTTTTATGAAACCCAAGTTTTGAATCGATATTTGAAAAAAAAGTTTTGAACCTTTGAAACGTTTTGAAACCACAAATAAAAATTTGGTGACTATAATATTTATAATACATTTGGTTAATAAAAAAAGTGTTTTTATTTTTTTCGTTATCAGTAATTTTAGTTTAAAGAAAAGTAAGGGAGCAATTTTTTAAAACTTTTTTTTATGTTTGCATACAAAATGTTTATAATTTTAAAATGTACTTGTATGTTTATTTTGAATAATAATTATAAAATGTGAAATCATACTATTTTGCCACCTTTCAAAACAGTTTTTAGTTTTCGGATATGTTTCGAAATATTCAATTTATTTGCATGTTATTCTAAAGCTGAAACATTTTGACCATCTGAAAAATACGCCAAATTTCTGAAGGGAAAAAAATATTTATGTAGGTATGTAGGTAGGTACACTTATCGCGGTTAGGAGAATCGAGTCATATTTTAAAACTGTGTCATCATCAGGTGAAGTAAAATTATTATTTTTTCTCTGCATTTTTTGCCTTCAACGGAAAACGCTCACAAATCTTCACCTCCAAATCAACATTTTTGCCTCTTCCCCTTGAAAGTATAATATATTTTTTTGGCCTGGTTCCTTGTTCCCAGTCCCCAGCGCGGTTGACAGTTTGGGCCATGTGATGTGGGATGTGGTGAGCCGAAGAAATCAGACTAATGTTAACATAAATAACCCACTAATACTCTCTCGGGCCGCCACTGCTACTGTTACAAGGGCGCCATCTGTGAAAGCAGTACATAAATTTTAATTACGAAGAATTCTTCTTCGTCTTTTATTCCGCAAAGGATGCCACGTACTTTTCGGCTCTTATTTTTTTCCCGAGACGTTTTGAAAATGTATTGAATAAAAGGAGGTGGAAAAATAAAAGGTTTCTTAGCTCTCTTAGACTAGAAGCCTTGGTGAAAACCCAGAACTTTATGTTGAAAAAAATACACCTACGCCTTTAGAAAAAGATATGACTCACAAAATTTTGCTTGGTATTTAAATACCGATATGCCCCTATATTTCACAATCGAGATAATGAAAAAAAGAAAATGTATAGGTGTAAGACATATTATGAATAGGCATATTTATATATCTTTGGGGATGCTATATGGAGGGTTTTTAGGGAAAGGAAAGAGAGGAAGTTCTGGGTAGGAAAAGGATATGAGGGGCGGGTTGGAATCTAGAGTAAATGTGTCCAGGAGTGACGGACGTATGACTCTATCACTCCCACTGGGGTGCAAGGTGATTGATCGAGAGAGTCCAGCTGGGCGGTCAAAGGGTCTCCCTCAACCACTCTCTCAAACGCATTCGCCATCAAGACCTGGATAAACCTCACGTCATGAACCCGGGCATCCCGGCTCAGTCACAAAACCTAGCTGCCTTGGACATGGCAGGGGTGTTGATAATCCAATAAATGATTTTCAGGACGGTGGTACACCCACTTCTCAATTTGCAATTGTAGTGACATTTGTTTTAAAGTAATATTTTTAGTGACGATTTGTGAGCGGGTATGGGTACCGCCACCCCGGGACATATTGATTAGACAATTAACAACTCTTTGGAGGTTATCCACCACTTGTATAAATAACTGACCAACACATCTACCGTAGGTCACCCCAAGTGGTTAGCTAAGTTTGGTGACTTAGCCGGGGTGACCGGGTTTATCTCCCGATGCGTCTGCCCACCAGCTGCATGGCAGGCCAGATCGGGAGAAAATGTTTGAGGGAGTTCGGATGACTTATCTAGCCGTACTCTCTCGGAACATCGCCTTGCACCGCAGTGTGAGGAATGGATTCATATGTACTTCACTGACCACCGATTCCTACCCACCTTTAATACCATTTTCCTTCCCAGAACTTCCTTTCTTAAAAAGACCCTCCACCCAGCATCCCCAAAGATGACACCGGTCCTGGGGTGAATTATTTTCCTTAGGATCTTCTGCGTGGAGCTAATATAAAAAAAGCCATGTATAACGGTCATTTTCAAAATATCATTTTGTTTGCTTGGTTTGGTGTAAAAAACGCCTCAAATATAAATATCTTCGTTAAAAAATAATATTTCTAAAAACACATGTCGTCAACAGAAAAACATTTTAACCTACCATTACAAATGATAACATAAAATTAATAAAATTTACCTACATACCCACAATAACACTCATTTGTTTTATTTATGTTCACAATCTTATCTAAAAAAGTAGAAACAATTTTATGTATGTAACATTATATTTATTTACATTCATTTAAAATGTCATATTTTTAAAATGAAGCTCACAAATCGGTAGGTACCTACTGGAAATTAACATCAGATATTTTGGCGCGAAAGAAGTTTGAGGCCGCCATCTTGGGAGGCGACGCTAGCGCCATCCGGTGGCGATAATTCACAGTGCGGCCACCATAAATTCCACCGTCACGCGGCAATTGCAATGCCAACAATTTATTGCTGAGGCACGAAGTAAAAAGGGGGGTATTTAATATGTTATCACCTTTTGTCATTTTATTTATTTATTTTTCGTAGAACTTCAATTTTTCATTTAAATATAAAATGTACGTAGGTATATTTTGGATAAAAAAAATTGAGAAATTTGATTTGCTTAACCTGTCAATTGCCTGGCGTATTTGGAAAAAAACGAGCAGAAATTACCTTCCTGACTTTTGCTCAAGAAATATATTTATAAGAAAATGAACTAATGTTTTTATTTCTACACAAACCTGAATAGACACCTTACGTGAAAAAAACACAATTCAAATGTGTTTGCTAGTAAATATATACCTTTATATGCATTTGAATAAACAAAAATTTAACAAAACAAAAAACGACTTCAAAAAATGCACTAAAAAGTAAAAAAATAATTTGAACGATTGTTATTTTTGGAGTCGGTGTCAGCCAAGGTAACTACATACATACATAGGAGAGATGTGGAGATCTTGGCTGACACCGACTCCAAAAATAACAATCGTACGAAATTATTTTTTTACTTTTAAGTGCATTTTTTTAAAATCGTTTTTTGTTTTGTTAAAATTTTTGTTTATTTTTTTGATTTTTGGTGACGAGCGTGCGTAAAGAAGTTTTACTTCAAAAAAAGAATCATCGAAATCTGTTGGCATAATATTGAGTTATTCGTCCATTTGTCGCGCACATACTTATTGCAAATTTAAGACATATATTATGGTTTTCTCATGAATCCCACTGTCAGAACTGGACCAAATTGAAATGGGACCACACGGGAAGCACCAGTTTTCTGATAAAAAAAATCATCAATATCGGTTCACCCAATCGAAAGTTCTGAGGTAACAAACATAAAAAAAAGAGTCGAATTGATAACCTCCTCCTTTTCGAAGTCGTTTAAAAAGAACAAAAGAGGGAAAAATTCGACCTTTCGGTTTTGACAGCTTCTGCCAAGTCACAGATAAAGCATTTAAAAATAGTGTAGTGTTACCAATGAATAAAAGCATTGTCTACAACAAGAATGATATTGGCGCAAGCGATTGTGACCTTGTCTTTCATACAGTTTCTTTATACATAAGGATTAAAATCGCACAAAAAAAATTTAAAAAATTCCGTGTAGGTCTACACCCGGTCATCGGGAGGAAATAAAACATTATTTATCTTTTTCTAAAGGAAAACTGCATTTTGAGAATAACTGAACAGAAAAATTAAAAAATATATTATTATTACTAAAATAATGTTTTTTTTTGTGTTATGGGCACCGCCGCGCGCCGTCCCGTTACCCATTTATTGGTCACCTCAAGTGGTTCGTTCCGTTTGGTGACTTAACCTACTGTTGGACTCACGAGGTGAAGTTTGCCCGGGTCTTGGCAACGGATGCGTCTGCAAACCAACTTAATGGTAGGCCGTCTCGGAAGAAACTGTTTGAGGGAGACCTTTTGATCTCTCCAGCAAGACTCTCTCTGAACATCGCCATCGCCTTGTACCACAGCAGCGGGAAGGATGGAATCATACGTTAAACACACTGGCCCCTAGATTCCTATGGACTATTCATACCGTTTTCATTCCTAAAACTTTCTCTCCTTCCTTTCCTAAAACGACCCTCCACCCAGCATCCCCAAAGGATGTCATGAGGAAAATAATTTCCCTCGGGGTCTATGTCACCTTAAGGGATGCAGTGTGGAGGGTGTTTTTAAGAAAAGGAAGAAGAGGATGTTTTTGGAAAGATATAGGTATGGGGGTGGGTAGGAATCTGAGGGTCAGTGTGTCTAGGAGTGACGGACGTATGCATCCATCCCTTCAACTGCGGTGCAAAGCGACCGCATCGGGTCGAGGGATTCTGGCTAGAGAGGTCAAAAGACTTCCTCAACCAGTCTCTCTCGAACCGGCCGGTCACGCAGCTGGTGGGCAAACCTCACTTCACGAACGCGGGCACTCCTTCTGAGTCACCAAACCACTCGGGGTGACCTACGACCAGAGGTATTGGTTATCCAATAAATGGTTCCCAACGCGGCGGTGGTACGCATACCCGCCTCCCAAAATGAGGAATTATTTTCGTCAAGGCATCGAAAAAAAAACATAAAGCTTTTTACTGTAAAATTCGCCTACATCCTAACTATTTCCGGCAGATGAACATGAACGGCAGATAACAAAAAATAGACAAAATTAAAATGAGGCAACAATAAAATTGTCCTAAAAAATGCACATTGTACGAAGTAGAAGCAGATTCAACAATCTTTACAAAAACAATAAATTTCAAATAGTGAGAAATTATACACTACATTCATAGCGAAAAGTACATAAAGTACCTAAGTAGAAGTGGTTGTTTTTTTAAGGAAAACCGATTAAATTTTTCTACTAAAAGAAGTGCATATTATATAAAATATGTGTGGATGTGAGTTTGATCTTGAGTAAATAATTCACTCATCCTTCTGACAGAATCTATGACAAGATCCATGACACCAGTGTTTGTGCGCGACCTACTATTTGTTTTTGTTGAATAAGTTGTTAAACCTAGTTGCTCTGAGTGGTATTGCAAAGTTTATTAGTTTGAGTAAGTTGGTTTTTATTAATCGGTTGTCCTAGTAAAACAGAGGGGACCAATGCGCCACTAGTCACTGTCATAATATTATATTCCAAAATAACATAATATTATTATTTTGACGTGCATCGGCGCACATCGCTGAATCATATTCGTCACACACGTCACTTACACTATGAATTTTGACACGCCGCATCAGTCAGTTCCTATTTTCGTGCTGAAATGTGGGGAGGCCTTCACCCGGTAGTTGAAAGATAAGGGTGATTATTATAATTTTAAAAAACTACTAAAAACCGAATTAATGAGATGTGAAATATCTAGATCAGTGGTTCTTACCTTATTGGAGGTACTGACCCCCACCAGTTTCAAATGCGCATTCACCGAACCCTTCCTAATTGGAAAATTAAAATATATATTTTTCAAATTCAAAACATAGGTATATATTTATACATAGATGCACAAAATGAACAAAACCATTAAGAACAAAGAACAAAACCATTAAAACATGATTTTCAAACAAAAACACAATTATTAATGTTTACTGCAAATCAGTGTGGCTTCTGCTGTTGCGCTTGACCTCCGCCGAACCCGCGAGACTGACTCACCGAACCCCTGGGTTTCGATCGAACACAGGTTAAGAACCAATGATCAAGATTCATTCGTTGTTTGCTTCTCAAAGGGTCAAAGTCAGTTTATTTGTATACATTTTTTGCGATTTCGCCCCAAAACTGGGTTATATTCCGAATTCTAAAAGAATGTTCCGATTTCGAAAAAAGTTGTTTTTAATTTTTGGGGATTATTTTTATGTTACGCTAGAAAATCGATTTTCTTAAAATAAAGAAAAATTGATAAAATGACAAAATTCTAGATAGGCTCGTAAATTTTGGAAAAGCGACACTGGCTCTATTAGAAGCAAGCCATAGATTTCATGACGCTATTTTTTTTATTTTATCGGAATGGCAAATAACTATTTTTAAGCAGATTTTCTATTTTATTGATAAGTGCATTCATAATTTTTTTAAATTGTTGCATGAATTTATTGCACCCTAAGTGATTCTTTAAGTTCGGTAACTTAGCGGGTTCATGGGGTGAGGTTTGTATGGATCTCGGCGGCGGATGTTACTGCCTACCCTGCTCGGCAGGCCGGATCGAGAAAGACTGGTTGAGAAAGAATTATTTTCCTCATGGCCTCCTGTGTGAAGCTAAAATGCTAATAAAATGTCCATAACACTTAACAAACAAGCATAACAAATAACAATACTGAAATAGAGTCTTCACAGATAATTGATTCATCCCACACATTCCTTCACAAATTCACGAGACACATAATATTTAGATATACAAATAAAACAAACATACCACATGGAACAGACAGGATATGAATGTTAGACCATGCAGTGAGATGATCGTTTTGATACGCATCATTTCACCCGGGGAAATGGGGCAAGTAATTTAACATTCATATTTAGATTGCACCGTCGCGTCACATAGAAAACATAAAAACGATATTACATGGTAGATTTAAAAGAATAGGGTTACACTTGCATGTGTTTGGAAGATGTGACGTAAGGGTTAATTTTATTTCATCTAAGGCTAAGATTCTAAGCCGTTTAATTTATAGTTTTAAATTCATCTCAATTTGGGAGGCGGGTTTAGGTGACCCCATTCATTCATTAAAACCATAACAGACTAGCAGCTAAAAACCCGCTCCGCAGGCTTTTGCTGCTAGGCCATGCAGCTTTTAGTTCTGCTTCGTCCAGTTTGAGTGTAGGTAACCATTTTATAAATCCGATAAGAACTGGTTCCAAAAATAGCCAGTTCCTCGGATCCACTATGATCCAGTGACAGCTAGTCACCGAGTTAAAGTAACCGTGACAGGCAATGACGCCGTATGTAATCTCTCCATATCCGGAAATGTACATAAATTCTATAAATCCGTAGTGCTTTTACCTACGGAAGAAACGTCCACATGCGAGCTGCTGACGAAAGTAGTGACATCTTGTGTCGAATTCTTGAATTCGAAACCAAATTATAATAGTAGTGTTTGGTTCTGAAACAGTTTTAAAAAAAAAACCTTGATCCATATTCCCTAAGTCCTTCATAAATAATATATTCCTTTCTCGTCTTCCTTTCCTCAAAGTCTCTACCAGGGAAAAGAAGAAGATGTTTTTTTCGTACCTACCTGTGAACAAGTGGAAACAATATTGTCGCCCTAATCTAAGTTACCTACACAACAGTTGAAATCTCGCAGTGTTATGGGACACGCTCTCTGTCGTTGAACTATCGCAATTATCGCAAAAGTCCGTTTTTTTATGGATTATAAGTGTACTGGTGTTGTGCCGTTTCTTGGGAAACTCCAATATCCAGGATCGATCCTGAAACAGCCGAATAAACCGTCAAAAGGTAAGAGACTATTCCGTCATACCCCTCTTTCCCGTGATCTGTATTTTAAAACACAATTCATTGGTCATATTCTTTTCGAAATCGATTTACAGTCCACAACATCATATTGTCGTGTCATCGGACGCGACAAGTAGCTTTGTGTGAATTTCCACTTACACAGATGTTATTTGTGGCGCGGCACGTATGGCGTGACGTCCGACATGCACTCGTAGCTGGGTTAATCACGCAGACGCTACGGTATTAATAATGTTCGATACCTCTGCCAGAGGTCATCCAAGGGGTTCGCTATGTTGGTAACTTAGCACGGGTACCCTGGTTCATGGGGTGAGGTTTGTCCAGGTCTGCCTACCAACTGCACACAGCATCCCCAAAGATGAAATAGGCCCCCAAGGTAAATTTTTTTTTCTCGGGGCCTGTGTGGAGATAATTTAAATATGGTCCATGCCAACTCAGAAACAAGACAACTCAACACCTGTTTGAAAAGTCATTAAAAGCCACGAAAAAAATAATTTCAAAATATCCGTTAACCCTAACCTAACGAAACCTATTTAAGAGCGTATAACCAGAAAACACCAGAAATATGTCATTTTTAAATCAATGTTTAGACGTATTGACTCTTTTCCACAAAAAATTATAAATTGATTTCAAAAAATTGTTCTTTTATCTAGTAAACGTATGTTTTAAATTTTCAGAAAAAATTATAATTTTTAGTATAATAAAGTTATACCATAGGTCGTTGGTGGATTTGTTAAATTTTCAAAAAAGTACATTATTATACAACACCCATTTCAAATCACATAATCATGCAGTAAAATAAATCAATACATTATCTGGTAAACGTATGTAACAGAATTTTAATTTTAGTTTAAATAAAATCATAAAAAATATATATAAGCGCATGTGTTTCTTGACGAAAATTGGTCCGATTGTATATTTATTTGCGCACTTACAGAACAATATATTTAAAAAAAAACTACATTCTTATTTTGCTGAGACATTATTGAAAAATGATAAATACTTATGATCAACAAATAATTACAAAAAGTACATAATTTTCAGCATTTTTAGATGTAGGTATAAATTAAAGCAAATTTGGAATGAAATAAAATCGATATTGAGATATAATTTTTAAAAGCTGTACGGAGAGTAGTTAATCTTTCTCATTGGAACCGCGCTGTACGATCGTAAGAACCTCTTTCGACGAAAAGTGGATTTTCGTCCGCTGGCTGGTTATACGCTGTAAACCATTTTTTATCATCACTTTTAATGACCTTTCTGAGGTGGTTCTGAGTTGGTTTCATTTTGAGTCGGCCGGTCACCGTAAAAAATATATATTGCTTTATTATGCAAAAGCTTGAGGTGATTTTTCTCAAAAACTATAGGCATTATAAAAATCATAAAATAAATAAATAACGATAGGCACTATCAGCACATTTTCATAATACAATAACGTACCAGCAGAAAGATACCCACATAAAAAAGTATGATTGCAAGCATTGTCTCACGCTATTTATTTTTGCTGACAGGACACTGAATTGACCTGGCATCACATGCTCAGGTCTATGCTATAAGCTGCAGAAAGCAGGTAGCGAAAGGAGTCAAAAGGATCTCAGTTCTGGGAAAAAAGAAAGGGAAAAGTTTTCAATCGCAAAAGGTCAAACCCTACGAACACAACATTATACTTTGAGAAAACATCGGTGAACTTATATATCGAATACACCGAAATTGATTTTGCTGATAGGTAGGGCGTATTTTCCAATCCAATAGGTCGAGCATTCGCAAATTCCTACCTACCTACGTATAATATTGTGAAATACAGAAAAAAACTACTTCATTTTGCTTCTATAATTAAATATAATCTCGTACGAAAGCAACGTTGAAAGATTTTGTTAAGTTTAATGAATCTGTTTGCAACTGATGTACACCAGGTAGGTACAACGAAATCAATAGGGCCTATGAGCTAACCGTTTCATCACAGTAATCATATACTAAATAACTAACTAACAATCACTGCGTTTCCACGAAGAGGTAGGCAGAGGACGAACCGTCAAACAACCGGTCTTGGCACACACTCCTTGTTTCGGTCACGTTCACACGTACCCTTTTGTTATTATGACTCTTAATATGGCCCGACTCAAGGATTTGATTAATTTTTTTTATTAATAACTTTAGCTCCCCACAAGTTCACGCATCCATGGTAGCCTGGGTGTCACGGATATAAATAAGACGGAGACTTATGGAGCTACATATATATATACTCTATGGAGCTTCATCGACAGTCATCCAGAGGAAGACTAAAGAACTCCTGGATGACTCAATCCTCCAAAATACTTCAGAGAAACGGCCTGGATAAAGGCGATACTCAGAACCGAAGAAGCTACATCCTGAGAACGAGAAGAGCCGACCCCAACAGCCTACCTAGGCAGTCAGTTGCGACAGCGCAAGGAAGAAGAAGAAGAAGAAGAGGAGGCCCCGAGGAAAATCATTGCACAT
The DNA here is from genome assembly GCA_917563855.2 of Limnephilus lunatus. Classification (NCBI taxonomy): domain Eukaryota; kingdom Metazoa; phylum Arthropoda; class Insecta; order Trichoptera; family Limnephilidae; genus Limnephilus; species Limnephilus lunatus. Next base: position 7,450,476 of record OU830602.1, on the reverse strand, counting down.
TAACGCCTATGTCATTTTTGAAGATGATGTCTGGAGAGTATTTTTGAGAAGAGAAAGGAGTAACATGCCCAAAATATGTATACACGGTTGACATTTTTCACATGAGAACGGGTCGTTTCTTCGACTCGTTCTTGTGTTCAACATCTCGGCTGTGGAACGATTTGCCGGCCTCTGTGTTTCCTCCTTCCAACAACATGGGTATCTTCAAGACCAAGTGTTAGACATTCGAAAACTATACATAAAGACAATTCTCATATTATTATGGAAAAATGATTTGATGAAAAAACAAAAAAAATTCACACTCGGTATTCATCATACTTAAAATGCATAATTCCTACAACGAAAACAACTTTCGCGCGGCGACAGTTCTCCTATATTGCCCCCAAAATATTCAACTCACTGAGTATTGATACTAGGAAATCGAAAACTGATAAGCTTTATATCATAAGTGTACAGGATTGGTTATTTACAAAGGTGAGGAACTATTTTAAAGAATGCCTGAAGTCAACAAATTAAGTTAATTTGCTTATATACGGTGCTCCAGATTTTATGTCCGCGTTAAATCTTTCCCAAATGAAAGACTAAACCCTTCCACACACTTTTCCACAAATGATTATCTAGTAAATTCACGCAATGTAAGTGCACTATATAAGTATAATAAATACAAAACAATACAAGAACAATACGTCAATCCACCAAAAACATAATGGGAAAATATTTCACCGACTCCAGATATTTTCATATCAGAGAGCTCGGCTCTGATGAAATCCTAACTGGTCCGATAAATCCTACTGATCCCTCAATATATACATTTAAAAAATCTTTCGTAATCCTGCATGTATTTAAAATGACTGACATTTGCATTTTTATTTATAAATATTTCGACAAATCTAATACGCCTAAATTTTGAATGAGAGAGCTAGGTATAATACCAGTAGCCGAAATAACAAATGGTAATATTTTTATAGTCTGATAATGCCAAATTCTTTTAATCTCATTTCCTAAATCTGTATATTTTCTTATTTTTTCAGAAACAGTTTTCTGAATATTACAAGAATTTGGAATAGCTACATCAATGATTAGTTATTTTTTTAATTTTATCATGTAAAACTATATGGGATCTATTATGACTTATTGTTCTGTCTGTAAGAATAGTTTTATCATAATAAATTTTATAAAATTTATTTTCTAAAAATGAATTTGGTTCATATTCATAATATGGTACATTACGGCAGTCAATCAAGTTATGTTTAATTACCAAACTTTGGTGAATTATTTTTAAAACTTGATTGTACCTAAACGTATACTCGGACGGCGCTAATACAGAACATCCCAATATAATATGTTCTATAGTTTCCGGAAAAGCCAAATATTTTCTACATAAATCATCAATTTGATTTGTATCTTTGATGATATGCTTCTTATAATTTTTAGTATTAATGACTCTATCTTGAATGGCAAGCATAAAGCCTTCTATTTCTGCACTCAACTCTCCAATACTCAACCATTTGTTTGACGAAAGTTTGTCAACATATGATTGGTTGAGATAGTTGAAATGTTTTGCGTGAAGAATTTTATTTGACCAGGAATCTAATAATTCCTGGTTGGTATTTATAAGAATGCTGGCATTCTCGTCGTTTAAATTTATTGGCGAAATATTTCTATATGCCTTGCAAATTATTTTGTGCATTTCTGAACTATCAGCTTTCCTCTGGAAAAAATTTCTTAGCATTTCTACCTGATTATGTTTTAGAGATGTTATTTTGACTATACCTCTACCTCCTAAATTTCTAGGTAAACTTTTTCGTTCTATAGCTGAATTTGGATGATGGCAATTAAACTTTGTTAACCTTGGTCTAATTAATCGTTCTAAGCAATCTAAATCTGTTTTGGACCATTTAATTATTGGCATAATTAATTGGCATAATTAAATGGTCCAATATTATATTTTATAATAATACAATACAATATAATAAATACTATTATTATTATTATTTCTTTTTAAAATCAAATTTAAAAAAAAAAACTTTTGAAAATGATCATTTTAATGTTAATATTTGGATGATTTATTTTCAAGAAGAAGAGTCATTAATTTATTTATCTATCTATCATGTATTTATGAACCTATTTTATTTAAACGAAAAAGCAGCCAACAATAAGAATGGTTTATTGCTTATGCTATCTTCTTAATTGCGAAACCACTTGAAGAATTCGTTGTTATACAAAAACATTGTTCCTAACTAAACTATATATTAACCAATAACAATTCTTACATTTATATAATTATATATTCATAATTCGACTACCATAATACGGGCATGTGCCTAGCGTGTATAAAAGTGTATAAAAAATTATATGATAAAAAAAAAAAAAGTTTATTCCTTCCTCTCCTCAAAAAGACCCTCCACACAGCATCTCAGATGACATAGGCCCTGAGGGATTTTTTTTCCTCAGTTGTGTGGAGTTAATGAAAAAAAAATTAGTAAACATGGGTCTCGAAAAACCCCGTGATGTAGGAGGGAGGGAGGAAAGAGTCAACGGTGTTCATAATATGTTGGGCGCGGGTTTGGTGTGTTTCCCGATTATTTATTTATTACACGCCCTAGTGAGCTTTTCTTATAAATTTTTTACTTACTATTTGTATCAAAGTAAATACTTAAAAATTTAAACAATAAAGAAAAATATAAAGATAATGACAAAGAACGTTGAAACAAAACACAAAACAAAATACATAGATAAAAATGTAAACAGAAACTAAGACTCCTCACAATTGAATTTAAAAGATTCTAAAAAACAAAATAGTAGCAGCATTGAAGTTATTTGGTAGTATGTACCTAACAAATAACTTCTATGCTCTGGTCTACTTGTGTCGATAAAATAAACAACATTTATACTGATTAGTTTTGAGATGAAATATATCGCCCAGATCAGAATATTTATTTCCGAGACTGTGAAGTCTCGGAATCGGAGAATTTTGATAAGCTAGTGTCCTGGTGTTATTGAAGTAAAAGGGTAATAAATATCGGCATGATTTTTTGGGAACGTGGATATTGATAAATTGAAGTAATTCAGGACAGTCAATTTTGTAATGCAGTATTTTATGTAATAGTATTAAATCTGTGCTTATTCTTCTTTCTGAAAGTTTCAATAGTGACATTTTATCCAGGAGGTAATTGTAATTAATGTTTTGTATAGGATTATGCAATTAATAGTTTAAAAACCTAAGAAACTTACGTTGAATTTTTTCAATGTTGTCTGAATGAATATTGTAAAAGGGAGACCATAACGTAGAGGGGGCATCAATTAATTACGTGAGCACAAAAGGGGGGGGGGGGGGGGGTCCAGCAAAATCTCACGTTACTTGAAAAAAATTTACGAATTGGCCCAAATTTATCTCACCGAGGGGGAGGGGAGGGGTCTAGATTGGAAGAAAAACTACTCACGTAATTAATGGATGCCCCCTAGAGTTATTTAAGCACCGGTGCCGAAGGGATCACTGACGCTGGTTCCTTGGAGTGTCTTCCATATCATACGTATACGGTAACAAACATTCGACACTGTACAAAAATTCGTTTGACATCCTTATCAACTTATTAGATGTTTTTGATGTCAATTTCAGGTATTTTTTTAAAATTAGTAAAAAATGCATAAAAAATTATTATTTTATTTGAAATATCATTTTCGGGGGCCATTTGTCAGGGGATTAACTGTGACTGTTGGGTCACCGTATGTAGGTATCTGATTTAGTACTCACATACTCCATCCGATCCCTACGTATCTTATAACTATCGAAACCGCTTGGCGTTTTACAGTAAATAAAGTTCTTAGTTAAAGCATTTTAGTAATTACAGTATAGATTAGGTGCATCAAACCGCCGTATTTAGCGGTTCATCACCTTGTTATTTATCTGCATACCTGGCGGCGATGCGGCTAATAATCTTCCTCTTGGGGTTTGTCAGGAATTCCACGACGATGTCGGTCTCCTCTGGATCTGGGCCCCAGATTTACGGTCCCGCTGCGGCCTCCAGAGGAATGCGACCCGCGATTGGGACCTTGGATGCCTCGGCCTATTTGGCAACAAGCGCTGAATGAAAGAAATTCATTGCAGATTAATTATTATTTCGCGATTTTGTGTATATACAACAAATTTTAATGAAAATTATTGTCATATTTTTAATAAAATTCTACACGATAAAAGCTCTGCAGTCTGTAATCTAAAGGCTATTCAATTTCAATTTTGTTGTATTATTCGTCAATCGATTTTATTTGTAATATGCGCTTTTAAACGAGGTACAAGTATCTGTTTTGTTGTTAAATATTGAATCCAATTTATTTCGTTCAGGAGCTCTAGCACAATGAAATCTATAACTTTACAATATCGGATAGATAGGCATTACTTCTGATAATTTTATATCGATGTTCCGAGCTCGGTTACACTGCTAACAGCTGAACTGATATTGGCAAGGAACAAATAATAAATCGGTATACTCTGGCAACACTGAAGGTCTTTTCTATGAATTGACACTATGAAATACCAAACACCGAAAAATTATTTCAAAATATTAATAAATTAGCAATGTTGAATTGAAATAATAACCTAAAAATGCATTGGTAGTTGGCATTTACTTTTTGACACTAAACCGGAGTTAATTAGTTAATCAGGGCTTTAGTTATATTTCAACCATTAATTTATTAATGGTTTTTGTGTTTAATTCGTAGAACTGCATTTTTTTTAAATTAAAATTAAATAATTATCAAGTTCTGCAAGTATTTTAGTACATCTAATGGGAAAAGCTGTTTCGACTTGCAAGGCCATTTTCAAACATTATTAAATTTAATTTAAATTAAATTTTAAAATTAAAAAAAACACTTAAGTTTCTCAAAAATCGAATGGAATAAATTGGTCGCGTCTTAGTGGAATTATTTAAGTCTATTGATCGCGTATACGACTTTATTCAATTCTAAGACCTTCGTTAGTTGAACTCCGTTCATTGATAAGCAAGTATTTTTTAATTTTTCAATAAATGCCTGAATCGACAGTTAATAGAAACTTATCTGATATCATGGAGGCCGGCCTAAAATTTATCAATCGGTCGGAATATCTCAAACCAATAATTATTGAGCGTGATCGTAAAAACTGATAACTGACCATATATGACGAGTTTAGTCATCATGGTATTGATGTAGGGTTTTATCGATGGTCCATACTAGACCTCAGTAAATAATATCAATAAACTTGATATAATTTCTTCACAATTAATAACAAACTGTATTTAATAATCATTGTTTGTTTAAATGAAAAATTTAATAGATTATTGTTTTTTTTTTACCAATTTTCTTCACAATTAATGAAAAACTGTATTTAATAATCATTGCTTGTTTAAATGAAAAATTTAACAGATTATTGTTTTTTTTACCTACAGTTGTGCTGCAACAAACTTTTTATAATTTGAATTTAAACCATAATATTGGAATGCATTCAAAAGAGATAACTGAACGAGATTGTCTCTAACTAGTTTGCTGATATAACTGGAAGGAACGTGTGTTTAAAGATATGAAAACATTCCTGAATGAATGAGAAGTTTTAAATTGGACATGTCTGCGTCGTCTCTTATCTTTTACATTATAATCTTCATAGATGGAAACATGCAATTTTCAGGTAAGTACATGTAAGCATAAAATGTCATGGGGGGCAGTTTTATTATTTTGTGACATGCGTCAAAATATAGTTGCTGAATTGCCTGTAAGTGACTTAGAAAATGTCGATGGTCGATGAAGAATCGTGAAGTAGTTGAGTCGCTCTGTTGATTTGCGCGTTCTGATAAGCAGAAGTCCTCGCTTTCGGAGTGAACAAAAGTGCATGGGATCTCCCGCAAGTATACTTGTTTGACACATTAGGTGAAAGTATCATTTTTATTTTATTTTTATTTTTTATGCATCTATATAAAAAGGTTTACATTTTTTTGGCCTTGCCTGTCCCATTAGAAAGATTAGTTTAAAAAATATATTACCAAAACGTATTTATCGGTGGGCTTCTAAGGTGAAAAAACACAAATGTATATAAAAATATATGCAAATAATTAACAGCTAAATAATCTACCCTCTCAAGTATTATTAGACTACCTAACACAAGATGAATTTACTTGGTGATATAGCTCATCGCAAAACAACAAAATTTTCATTTTTAACTTAATTAGTAAAACCACAAAATGTAATATTTAATTAAATGAGGAGAGTATTAGCGAAACTCAATCAAAAATGTCAAAACAGAAAAACCAGAAAAATATACGGTCACATCTGGAACTCTAATCCAGAACTCTACCAATTGAGCCAATGTGACCTTGTCCGATTCGGTCATATTTAACTGTATTTTATTCACTTTCTTAACGAATATTTATATTGGCTGCTATCTTTATGTATGATTTCAAGATTCAAATCCGAACTAAATGCTATTTAGATAGAAACTTGGATAATTGTTTTCCTTTTTTTAACATGCGACATCTATTGACTTTGCTGCAAGTCTAGGGTGGATATTCTTTTTTATTTTTATATTAGCCCAGTTAATAGAGTTGCGCCCCAGCGCGGCAAGGGGAAGGTCCTGGGTTCGAGTCCCAGATGTGACCGTATCTTTTTCCGATTGTTCTGTTTTTAGATTTTCGATTGAGTTTCGCTAATATTGTCTACATTTAATTAAACAAAATAATTGTTTTCCAATAACTTAATGTAAACATAACACTTTTTTCAACGGAAAATCGTCGGAATAAAGGTAAGTAAAGAGCAGTGGAATACTATAGGAGTTTGGGATATGGGAATTATTAATTTATTACTGATGATATTATTTCAATCTTCCAAACATTTTAAGGTTAATTTTCACACGATATCAATCGATGTGTTAATGTGATGTTAACGTTGGTTTGAGTGATTGCAAATTCAGTTAAAAAATTAGTTGGTGGGTACTGTGTTATTCATGAAATCTAAAATAATTATTTAACTTCATTAACTGATTAATGGAACGAAGCGTTTGTTTCAACGAGTAGGTGTTTGAATTAAATACATAATTAAAATCGTTGTTTTCAGTTAATAAATTGAGTAGTGGTTTCAGCGGAAAGAGAGGATATAATATGTGCGTCTCGGTTTAAATTCAAAACATATTGGTACACGTTATAAAAAATAATTTCATGATTTTTCTTTCGTGTTTACATAAGTTATTGCGTATATGGGTTATAATTATGGTTTTATTGTATAATGTGGCAAATTAAATTCTTTAGAAAATGATCCTAAAACCATATTAAATTCTTTAGAAAATGATCTTAAACCTGATTAAATTCTTTTAAAAATGATCTTAGAACGTTTTCTAAAGAATTTAATTTTCCACATTATAAAATAAAACCACAACCGGGGGTTCGTAAGTTGGAGATTTTGAACTTTAAAGCAGTTTTTATAAACCTGATGCCTTATTTTGTTCTGGGCTTAGGTATAAAAATGCTAATCATAAAAATACTAAGTTATTTAAAATATAATATGTTCTACTTTAAAGCGACTAAAATATTTGTAAGTGATCTTATTTTTAAACCAAAAACACATTACTTTGCATTACTTAGTAGTGCATCGCCTTAATGGTCGAGGGGTAAGGCACTTGACTTATAACACGCCGGGATTCAATATATATATATTTTTTTAATAATAATTTGTGTAATTTTATTATGACTTAAATAAAAAATAATAATATAATATTTGTTGCTCGTTCCAGATTGGAAGATTCTCTCAGTATCGCCCTGGTGTGAGACCACAATTCAGAATTGAAACGTCGCTTATTTTACATGAATACTGCACAAGAGTCCCAACTGCTCCCGTCTGAAGCCAGTGAGACTATGGCATCCCCAATTGGGGTATGTTGTGAGGCTGAAGGTAGTGGGGAGGGAAAGGAGATATGGAAGAGGAAGGTAGGGAAGTACCTGGCTATTCAGATCTGGTAACCAAACACGGCTAATGCTATTTCAAGCAACGTTTCAATTCTGAATGGTGATCTTACACCAGGGCGATACGATACGATCTTTCACTCTGGAACGTGCCGCAAATATACAATATATTATTTTAAATGAATAAATTGTGAAATAACACAAATTAATCAAATAAAATTTATTTGCCACGCCGGGATTCTATCCCGCGACCTTCGGTGTGCGAGACAAGCGCCTTACCGCTGCACAACGCCGGCCGTCTGAAATGGCTTAAGACGTGTTTGGTGACTAGATCTGAATTAGCCTAGCCTTCCTCTTCCCCATCTCCTTCCCCTCCCCATTTACCTTCAGCCTCACAACATGCCCCGTTTGGGGATGCCATAGTTTCACAGGCTTCAGACGAAAACAGATGGGATTGTTGTGGGGTATCCACATAATTTTTTAAAAATAAAAATAAACTTAAATGACGCAGGTGTTGAGTTTAAACTCAAGTTTTGTAAAATAAATAAATAATAAAAAATTTAAAAAAAATTGAATTGATCAAAATAATGATACCTAATTTCCAAATAATATTTTTCTTCATCAAGATTGTTCCCGCTTACGAAATTATTTCGTTTAACCACTCGAACCCGTAAGCTTATTTTCACTATGATATTATAACATTATCAGACATATATGTGACACAGAGGCGTACCTGACTTATTCAGAGGCTTTACTTACTTTTCTTACTTTTACTTATCTCCCTGCATAAATCCAAAATAACTAATAAACACTTAGGTATTTGGTTTAACATAAAAAAAGGTTTCCCAGAAAGTTTACACATAAACCACGATGGAAAACCATTCAACACTTCGTTAACCGTTCAATCCCCTACGGGTCACATCACCTTGGATAAAAAACCAACTGATATAAAGAAACAAAACAAACTATTAACTCACAACAAAACAGTTGAAATATGTCCAGATTCTCATCGAGTCGCTCCGTGAGGAATGCTTAGCGAGTCTACCGTACAAATTCTTCACTCAGTCAGAGTTCAGTGGCGGCTCGAAATATTCCCTGAATGTATAAAATATGTTCAAAATATCAAAACTTTAAAAAATAACACCTTGTTTTATTATTTTTTTCTGTATAACATACCACGTCATTTTACTATACACACTCATGATCATGATTAGTAACAAAAACACAGTAATCAATATGCATTATAAAAGAAAGTCCAAAAAAACGCATGTCTCGCAAAAACTCAGAAACGAGTCGCGGTACGATCAAGGTGTGGTAGATCTCTATCCCTTCTCCAGGTTGACGGTTCCCGTTTTTTACCTAAACCTCCCACTTTTGAAGATATAAAGACTGGAAGTTTCCGCTCTCTTGAAATTTCTAGAGCAGTCTTCTGGAAAGTTTTAGAAGGTTCGATAGAGTTTTAGAAAGTTATGGAAGGAGTGGCGGAGTATGTCGTGGAATGTTCGGGAATAGGGAATCGGGAACATCATTGTGGAACATTCTACAACACTTTCGAATTTTTTCTTGAGCGAAGCCGGGTTACACAGCTAGTGTGTTATAAAACATACATTAATAATTTATGTTTTATAACACACTAGCTGGGTAACATACTATAATAATTTCGGTTATCTGTGATAATGTGCGTGGTGTGAAATATTTCTCACGTTCAACGAACTCAAATTTGCTTTTGAAATTTCAAAATCAGAATTGATTATTGTGTGAATTTAGACAAGCTACCTATAACGTAGGTATCAACCTATAACTAATCATAATATTATTTTATTTTAAAATTATCTGTGTTAGCAATGTTCGTTTCTTTTGTTTAAATATTTGACACATGATCTTTCAAGTTTTACTAAACGGTGTTCATTTGAAAGTCAAATTTCTGAATTTTTCAACAGAAAAAAGTGATCGTAATACATTGTGAAAATATTGACAATACTTTTAGTTTTTGAAAGGCAATGTTATATTGATGCAAATATTTTATAAATACTTTCAGCTTAACAAATCCTGCAATTATAATGCTGCATGCTCTTTCAAGAGTCTTTAATTTCAACAAATTAGTTTAAGAAAATTAACAAAAATGATATGAATTAAGATGCATTATTGGCGTGTCTTTAAAACCTCCATATTGAAGATATCAAGAGACATGTTGCTTAGCAGCAACATATCTCGTGTCATGTTGTGCCTAGCCAACATATCTATTCTGCCATATGGTATGTGTAGCAGATCGTGGTGCCGCACCTGACAGTAGTAGTTTAGTATGTCATTTACGTATGTGGTGGAATATTAATTGTGAGGTACGGTTGTCTATATTAATAGCCGTAAAAATCGCGGATAGTCTGAATTCTCGACAAATCAGTTCCAATTTTGAAATGGCAATTAAAATAATTTTATGTTAAAAATATAACCCGTATGTCCCTTTATCATTTATCCGTTGTTCTGTTGTCCTTATTTTTAATAACTAATAACAATATTTCTAGATACATTATTCATATACAGGGTAAAATTGTTTGATAGTAGAGGCATTATTTACTAAACACAAAACTTATTGTTTTTTTACCGTCACATGTAATTAACTTACAATATAGCATTAAAAAATGTACAATACTCTTCCACAAGCACAAGCTAATGCTTCCGTGGAAGAGTGGTATTAAAATATTTGAGCATATGTATTTAAATAATTACATCATATAAATGTACGTTGTATATATAATAAATTTTTTTTAAATCTGAATTCTCCAAACAAATACTTCTTACAATCCAAAGCCAGAATTCTAGAGTTTATTTTTTTTTCGTATGTAATGTTGTGGTATTTTTCATTGTTTTGTAGGTGGTTTTGAAATGCAGTTTTATTCTTTTAAGATAATATGAAATTTGTAGTAATATCTTAATTACTTTATTCATTGATTAAAAAAAATTAACATTGATCATAGTTGTAAAAAAGGTATCACTTGCCACCACTGCCCATAAAATGTTTAATTTCAGAACGGAGAATAATGTTGTCAGTCGGCCGGGAATCGCTTCCTGGGAGCGTCTGAATATTTGTCTTTGGGAAAGGGCTTGTAATTTATTTAACTGCCTACCCAGCCGGGGATTCCTCCAGGACGATTGGACACTTTATTCAGGTGACTATTTGTTTGCCCATGACGGTCGTAAGTTCGCTTGTTAACGGCGTTGACCCGGGGCTAGAGAAGGCGGGGGGAGGGTCACGGCGAAAGAAACAGGCACGTGATAACAAAATTACGTTTTGTTCATTTATTTTTTATTCATTAATTAACTAAATAACTTAGTTAACACAGCGGTAGGCAGAGAGGATGGACCGCCAAACAACTTGGTCTTGGCATACACTCCTTGTTTAAGATTCATACGGCGTCTCGTGCAAACTCTTCTCTTATTCTGTTTCTTGATTTTACTTATTATTATAGTATTTGGTTCGCTTGATTATTCGTACCATGTCTTACTTGACTGTTCTCGACTTCTTCTAGGAAGCATATTTGCATCAAATATTTTTCTCACATGTCCTTAGTGTCCATTATGGAGGATCTAGGGCATCAACAAGAGACTCAACAATCTATCTACGACGTATTTTAAAATAGTTTGGACTCGTTGCTCTTCAAACTGAGGACTCCAATTTTGAGAAACTTATATTCACTGGCAAAGTGGAAAGGAGAAAAAGCAGAAGAATGTCACCGATGCGCATTGTAACCATGTATCTCTGGCGTCTGGTAAGTCGGTATCCTCAGCTCTCCATACAGCGCAGAACCGCGAAGGATGGAGGAGCATTGTCCAGCCTCAGCAATGAGGAACCGACTTCTGAAGAAGTGTCTATACTGTAAAGTAGAATGACTTATGAACTTATGACAAATGTATGTGGGAGGTTTGTACAGAAATAAATAAGACCGACTTGTCCCAGGGTCCAGGCCTGGATTGAGGTAGCTTTTGAGCTTACCGCCACCGTCTTGTCATAACTTATAACCATTATTTATTAGCTAGTACCTACCTAACAAAATAGCCCTGCATATCGGGAACTTAAACGTAATCCTATCGATAGTACCATTAATTTTTTTATTAATCTTTGGGAAATCAACTGTCGAATTATCTATACTTTTTTAAATTTTTTTACATTATGCCAATATGCAAGCAATTATGGATTTTATTCTTGTGGTAAGAAATGAACAGAACAGAATGACATAAAACAAAAAAAATAATTATTCAAAACTATTAATTTATTATTTAGAGTGTGTCTGACTACAACCCTAGCGGATTTACTTTAAATTAAAGTGTATTTTTCGAAATTGGAACTGATTATGTGAAAAATTCTGAAAAGCTGGTACTTATCTGCAATATGATATTTATACAGAAAATTTTCTACGTCTATCATAATAATATTAACAGGACGTAAAACTAATTTAATTCAAAACGTAATAATACAATCACCGACAGAAAATTTACTCATGACATGTTAGAAAAACATTAAATATTTTATAGATTATTTTAGATGTCTCCTTTTAATTAATTTTATTGTAATTATTATTGCATTCAAGCAAAAATTTTCTTCCCTTTTGTTTTTTACCGATCGACTTTGATTGTATACTTTGACTCTTTTCGAACAAACAAAATCATGTTTTTTGCTGATCCATTTTGATTATAGATGACTTTTCGATCACACAGAATCTTGTTTTTCTTACTGATTCACTTTGATTATAATTAGAGATTACCTTTCGATCACACAGAATCTTATTGTTTACTGATCAACTTTGATTATAGATGACTTTTCGAACTCGCAGAATCTTGTTTCTTACTGTTTCACTTTGATTATAGATGACTTTTCGAAAACACAGAATCTTGTATTTTACTGATCCATTTTGATTACAGATGACTTTTCGAACACACAGAATCTTGTTTTTTACTGATCCACTTTGATTATAGATGACTTTTCGAACTCACAGAATCTTGTTTTGTAATGATCCACTTTGATTGTAGATGATGTATTTTTTTAATATTGGATATCTACTAAAACACAGAATATCTATGATCTGTCTAGTACACCTTTTACTTCGGGCCTCTATTATTTCAGTTTCCCACCATTGAATTGTTTGTATTTCCTTTATCTAACCAGTGGTTTTGTCACGGCAATCGAACGTCGAACGCCTCCTGTGCGATCATTTGTTGAATAGTTTAACGCAATTTATGGCGCACCGTTGAATGAGACATGTAGGAACGCGCTTTATTACCATTTCAAGTTTATCCCATTCTAGCAGGATAATTGATAGATAAACATTGAAGGCTTTCGTTAAGAGTTAGTATAAGTAATGTTTTTTCGGACACAAACAGTCTAACCGTTGGAAGTCAAGAAGCTACGAAACTGGAGAAATGAGATTATAAAAATATGATTATTGAGATGTAGGTACTTGGGTATACAGATTAATTTAACTAACCCCTCAGAACTCGACCATATTCCGTCAGTAGGTCAGAATATTTCGATTTGCCTTAAACCAAATTAATGGAATATTTTGTGAACATATCCGAAATTAAGAAATGTTTTGAAAGGTGATGAAATCCGCTTTCAAATTTTATTAATAGAAATAACCATGTAATTTTTTTAATACAAGAAATTTGATTGCAAACTTTAAAAACATTTAAAAATAGCTCACATTTCGTTTTTTCTAACTAAAATTACTGGTAATGAAAAAAAAATTACCTATTTCATCATCACCTGTTTTTTTTGTCGTATCATGTAAAAATATATATTTTTTAATTCTCAAAGTTTCATAGTTTTTTTTCAGATTGCGATCGGAAACTTTGGTTTCATAAAGGTGTACATTTAAATTTTATTGTGGTTAAAATTTAGATTTGAATATATAGCGTGGTGTTTTCTCTTTCCAATACCGTTTAGATAATATTTCTCAATATAATAGCAAGAGAGACAACGATTTCTACGTAACCCGTATGAGGGGTTAACATAATGAAGAATTATGTGCCATAATGTAGAATTATGTGATAGAGTGTTGAGTATTGTATCATAATGTGAAGTTTAAGAAACAATTCAAATACGTTTCTGAAGAAAACTCATATATCTTGGTCACATCGTGAAGGTCAACTGATAGACCAGGGGTTGATTGATAGAAAGACGCTGCACCACATAGTTTTCAATTCAATTCAATTTGGGAGGTGGGTATTGGTCCCAGGAACCATTGATTGGATAACCAACGCCTCTGCATTGTAAGGGTGCCCGGGTTCACTGTATGAGATGTGTCCACTGTCCAGGTCTTGCCGGCGGATGCGCCTTCTCACTTACTGTGTGGCGGGCCGGAGAGACTGATTAGGGAAGACCATTTGATTTCGACTTTCGACCTACTTCTCCTTACCTTTTTCCTTCTCAGAACTTCTTTTCCTTAAAAAGAACCTTCACACAGCATCTCTAAAGACGACACAGAACCTAAGAAATTATTTTCCTCAGGGCATCATGTGTAAAAAATGATTTAAAAAAATGCAAATTGATTGTTTTTTAAAATATTACAAAATTACGATTTAATTAATTTTAAAGCTTGCCGTTTAAACTCTGCTTCATTGATGTAAAATAATATTTGTCAATATCCGAATGGATTAACAACATTACCTCTAACTCCAACTACATTAACTCTACTACCGGCACGACCAATGACCATTGGCAAATTTGTCCTGCAGGCCGGGAGATAAAACCAATGACGTCATATAAATAGACTCGCCATAGTCTCACATACTCACAATATAATGTGGAAAGCAAGCAACACTCTTTTGTTCTCAGCGGTTTTCAGTATAATTTCTAAATTCAAAACTTTATTCCTGTGTGATAAAGATAGACAATCAAAGAATGTACGTGTGTGAATGTCATAGATATATGGTAGGGTGGCTTATTAATTTCTTTGCCGAATACCGCTTTCACATCACGGGTGTGACCTATGGGTGTGACTGAGATAACAAGATGCTCTCACTCGGTTACACAATGGACAGGGAAAGAATGAATGAAAATTAATTGTAATATTTATAATAATTGATAATAATAAGTAATTTGCGTGTACTTACAAATGAGGTGTTATTCCTTTGCCTTTACGACTATTAGCCGTGTAATTTAAGCATTTTCTCATCACACAGGAGGGCATTTTGGTGCTTTGCAATGCAATTTAGTTACTGGTAAGACACGACCTCACTCGACGCATAGCAGTTTAGTACTAGAAATAGAGACAGCTACATTGTCTTGTGTTTGGCTTCCCACTTTTAGATTCCTACCCCGCGTCCAGTATTAATGTCATTGGATAAAACACTGTATGGTGACGGAGATATCAATCGTCCGGTTGATTAATCACACATCTCCGGAAATTCGAAAATAGTGCAGAGAATGCAGTTATGTGAAAAAGTATACCCTCTATCTGGTACAATACTCGTATTACTCATAAACACCACCAAATCAATTATAATCCAGAAAAACTTGTAATTAAATACCAGCAGGTTACGAGTAGAATATTTAAAATTGTCATACTGATGTACCGAACCGTAGAGCTTCCCGGTGATATTTATAGCATCCTTAATTTATGAAACACAAACATGTATTTATTTTATGGTGAGGATTCCGATATTGCTTTCCTCACTATCTCAAAACTTAGTATTTGGGGATATTCGACTAAATAACTGAACGATCGATATCCATCGTGAATATGGAAATGATTCTCTCTATGATCGTCGAATTTTCGAAATGTGAAGCGATGTGCTTTGACCCATAGATGGTTCATTCTGAGTACACCCAACATAAAGTCAATAGGATAAAGCCATGGGTAGTCACCAATGGTCATGACCATAATCCCTCTGGTACAGAAATCTCAGAAATTAAATGTGCAGATCTGTTGCCTTTACACAAATGTGCAAAAGCTCACCCAAATAGGTACGTAGTTATTACTGCAATCAAAGAATGAGCGAAAATAGTTTAATACTAGTGTAGGAAGTAGAGTTATTATAAATTAACTTTTTAAATTACTGCCTATACACAGGCTAGCCTATTGAGGAAGGCTTTGAGAAACATGTAGTTATAACTACAATACGTTAATTTATGTTTCTCTATTGTTAGCAGCATGTTTGAATATTGCCGCTTCACACGTTTGGTTTGCTCATCCGCCGCCAAAGGTACTGCTATCGCCTCTGGCGGCCAACAAGGAAACTACACCAGCTACGGCGGCCGGTAAAGGAGGGAACTACTAACTCTTCCTGGTTGGCAGCACTGGAGAATTACCAACAGCACGGACAACGAACGGTTCCGGCTGGATTTACAAATGGCGGAACATAATCTTGCTGATTATTGAATGTTGTTATTGTCAATTAACGTGGAGAGAATATATGCCATCATAAATATTAACTTAGCGTTTTATTGTTGCTAACACTACACAATAGTTTGCAAAAACTAGTCAAAAAAGATTTAAAGACGCTTTACAACTATACTAAGAATATAGATAGTCCAGTTGATTAGTCAGACATCTCCAAATACAAAGTTTTGGCAATATTGGAGTGCTCACCTTAAATCAAATACTATTTACAAGTTAGTGTCTGCGTTTCACTTATTAAATAGGCCGGGAGGCATAACGGTCCAATAAATTAAAATGAAATTTTGAAATATCCTACTAGTGACCCAGAAAACATCAACATTTAATTTAATTCCCTACAAGTTTTCACATTATAATTGATTTGGTGGTGTTTATGAGTAATCTGATTATTGTACCAGATAGAGGGTACAGTTTTACATATAACTACATACTCAATTTAAATTCAGATTTTCGGATATCAAATCTAAAATTAAGATTATCATTTGTAATTATCATTTAAACTGGCTGAAACGGGCTGCGCTAAAGTTCCTCTAACATACGATTTTTACAAAATACGAAGATATTTCATAGGCAATTAAAGTGCCCCACTTTAGATCAATATGTAGTGAGATTTATAGATATTCTCTTAATAAACTATATTTAAAAAAAAAAAACACAAGATCGTACCACTTTTTGGAATTGTTAAGATGAAGCCATAATGCAAAATCATATAGAATCACATGTTTTTGTTTCAAAAATTTGATCGCTTAGGATTATTATAGATGCTTCAATTAAATACTGCGTGTAGAACATATATTGGCCCTTAAAGTATCGGTCATTTTTTTATAAGTCTTTTAATAATCCTGGAAAAAATTATAAAAAATACTTTCAAATCCAAACTCTCCTATTTACAAACACCTTTTCGTAAATGGTTTTATTGTTATATTTACGCCCAAACTTCACAAAATGAAATAAAACATAAATTTTGGCGCTGTTTTTTCCCAGTGCATTAAAAGAGGCGTTACCCAACTAAGAATATAATCCCTACGCCATATGCAGAAGGGCCGATAGCACGTAGTGAATTCACAGTCAGTTGCCGCCTGGATCCTGGATTTCGGACCGAAAAGACGTTGCTCTGTTTTCTGCATCGCTTCGGTCTGTAAAATTATACTTGCATTCCGTTGTTGGCTACTGATTATGGTTTTGTATGGTCAATAGCGTCAACGCCCTAAAGTCTTTTACTCTCCCCGATTCCGAATGGGTCCAGTACTAGGGGATCGCCTTAATCAATTATTTTGTTACCATTATTTATACAAAGCTATTTCAAGAACTTCCTTTTAACAAACTAACTATTACTTTTGACTACCGATCGAGAGAATTGATTTGATTGTATGCTACTCGAACCCTTTATCTAAGATTAAATCAGAAACTATTCACGTTCAACGATTGCCAACGTTTATTGTTTGAAATAATTCGATAAGATTTGGGAATTTTGAGTCCTAAACGCATTATGAGCCCTGGATAATTAAATAATGACATTTTGGTTTCAGGTTTTAAATAAGATCAGTATCACCCTTAAGAGGGAATAACCAGACAGAACCGGAAATATGTCATCTTAATTAAAATTTTAGCCGTGTTGACTCTTTTCCACAAAAAAGAATAAATTGATTTCGAAAGATTGTTCTTTTGTCTGATTAGGTTATGTTTTAAGTCAAAGAGATTTTTTTATTTTATTTTTAGCATAATAAGGTTAAACCGTAGGTCGTTGGCGGATTTGTTAAATTTTCAAACAAAATTTTGTGCAGTAAAATGAATCAATAAATTAAATGGTAAAACTATGTTTCAGAATTTTAATTTTCGTTTAAATAAAATCATTTAAAACACGTGCACGTGTTTTGTGACTAAAATACTTCAGTTTGTCTATTTACGGTCTTACAAACTAATATATTTAAGAGTTTATTTACATTATTATTTTGCTGAGACATTATTGAAAAATTAAAAATACCTATGATCAAAAAATAATTTCAAAAAGTACATTAGTTTTATCATCGCGCCTTTCAGCAATTTTGAATGAAGGTACTAGGTATAAATTAAGGCAAATTATGAATGAAGTAAATTCGGTATGAGGTTATAATTTTAAAAAGCTGATATGGAAAATAACTAATCTTTCTCATTGGAACCGCCCTGTACCATCGTAAGAACATCTTTCGATGAAATGTGGATTCTCGGCCGTTGGCTGGTTAAAGGCCCGTCTCCTAATATGACTGTTGTATGTGATAGGCAGCTGCTAGGGAAGATTCGTTGAATATGTGAAATTAGTCAACGAACGGCTAAAATTCTATTGCTCTGATTCCAAATTTCTCGTCAAAGATTTTAAGTTAAATACCTTTAACCTTCGTCACGCCAATACTCGAAATATAACTTGAGTTGACATGCGGGGTGATACTGTTACCCACAAATTTTTTCATTTTAATGCTATATTTTTTATTTGCCTATAATAGCGTCACATTTACTGTGTTTTCATCAAATAATTTTCAAAATATAGGTCATTTTAATAAAAATATATTTTTTGTTAATATTAGGCAGATACGTTGTGATGTGACATTATAATCAATATCTTATAGATATTATAAAGGCGAAAGTTTGTATGGATGTGTTTTCGTTACTCTTTCACGCAACAAATACAAAATGGAATTTAAAAAATATTTCACTATAATCGATAGCTACATTATTTCCGAGTAAAATAGGCTATATATATTGGTAAGCTCTGGCGTTATGAATTAATTATGAAATTATTTATTACAAGTTTATTGGCAAAGCGTGTTGCTAAGTAAATGTTTGACGTGGGCTGTCATTTTGTTATTTGTTTAGGTTACTGTAAAGATTTCTTTGATGGCAAAAATTCAAATACGAGTATTATAATATGAATATCATATATAAAATAGGTAATAATCTACATTTTGACCTACTATTATAAATGCGAAACGGCGTGTATTTGATTGTTGATTGATTGGGGGAGGGGGGAGGTCGGGGAAGGGGGGGGGGGGAACATGCGAGCGAAACCGGGGGCAAAGCTAGTATATTATAAAAGAAAGTCCAAAAAAAATGCGAGTCGCAAAAACTCAGAAACGAGTCCCGGTACGATCAAGGGAGTTATATTTTACTTTTTTACTTTTTTTTAAAAAAGAAAGACAAACATTCCCGGGTTACGAATAACCCAACAATATTTGAAAATCTCCTACTACCACCACAGAAAGCCGAAAATGTTGCTTGTGTTGTGATGGAGGACTTAGCCAGCCGAGGAATCGAACATGCGACGCCCAGGTGGGACCCAAGCGCTATGCCCACTCAACCACTGACCGGTCATATTGTCTGGAAGATCTCCATCCCCCCTCCAGGATGACGGTTCACGTTTTTCCGTAAAGGGCGTGCTTTTGAAGATATAAGGGTCGGGAATTTCGCCCTCTTAAAATTTCTAGAACAGTCTTCCGGAAAGTTCTAGAAGGTTCCATAGAGCTCTAGAAAGTTTTGGAAGAAGTGGCGGAGTATGTCATGGAATGTTCGTGAATAGGGAATCGGGAATGTTGTCTTGAGCGAAGCTGGGTATCTCTGCTAGTTTAAAATAAAACAACAGCTTAGTAAACACCACATTTATTTTTTAAATTCTTTATGCAAACCTTGTTTCGATACAGTCGTAGCATCTTCACGGCAGTATAACACTCAAATAGTTTAGTTACATGTACTTTCAAAATACTTAACTCTAAATTTGACTGTTGCAAACTCCTGCAACTCATAACCTTACGAAAACCGACAGTAACCACATGACAAAATACACTATTCTACTGTAGCATTCATAAGCGAAAATACATTGTCCACTCTCCGATACAACGATTTCAAACTATGGGAAATCAGCACTTAGGTGACGATGACATATTTAACATCATCATTTTGTGGATCTTGTAAAAAACTTATTCCAACACTATTCCTAAACAAATCTGTATTTTTGTTTTTTTTTTGTATTTTTATGACTTTTATGCATTTTTTATCTAATTTTATTTTTTAATTATTTCTTTACCTATTTAAAAATCATATAATTAATTAATTATATACGGCTGGTTTAGTCTAGCGGGAAGGCTCTTGACTCGCACACCGAAGGTCGCGGGATCGAATACCAGCGTGGCAAATAAATTTTATTTGATTAAATTGTGTTATTTCATAATTAATTAATTTAAAATGATATATAGTATATTTGCGGCACGTTCCAGAGTGGAAGATACTCCCAGTATCGCCGTGTAAGACCGCCATTCAGAATTGAAACGTTGCTTGAAATGGCATTAGCCGTGTTTGGTGACCAGATCTGAATATATAGGTTCTTCCCCACCTTCCTCTTCCCTATCTCCTTTCCTTTCCCACTACCTTCAGCCTCACAACATACCCCAAGTGGGGATGCCATAGTCTCACTGGCTTCAGACGGGAGCAGTTGGGACTCTAGTGCGGTTTTCATATTAAAAAAAATATACATTAAAAGCCCTAAATAAATAAGTAAATGAAACAAAACTGAACTCAAAAACAATCCAATTCAATTAAAAAAATAATACATTCTATTTTCACAGTGGATTAAAAAAAGGAGCTGAGCTCCTCCAGTGAAGGGAGTAGTAGGAGTAACGGTAGATGGAGAATTGGGAAGCGAAAGAGCCAACCTAAGCATTGTAATTTTGCTTTTCTTAGCTCTAGTGCATAAAGATGTATGAATAAATATGTATTTTAGTTTGACAACTTAATGGTAGATGTGTTTATCGGTTTTGTAGGAATACAAAAACTCCAAACTTTATGATTTCTGTTTAAGATTGTATACGGAGTTAGCAAGGGAAATGTTAAATCAAGCCAATGTCATTTTTGGAAGATATCTAAAAATACGTAAGTATTTTAATTCGATGGCGGCAACTATTCAACTTTTTTTTTGTACATAATTGAAAACTTTTATACATAATGAAAATATAAGTTGGCACTTTTTTTGTACATAATGAAACATAATGTGAATTTTCATACATAGAGAAAATATAAGTTGGAATTTTTTTTTCATAATGGAAATATAAGTTGGCACATCGTAACACATACCTAAATCTAGTTAATAGTAAAACGTTTTAAAGTTTTTGTTTAAAAATTTCATAATTCCTTTCGGATTGTATTTCTTTGGGGAGTTCGTTAAAGCATTATATGGCTGAGTATGTGTAATGATGTTGGGCTGTTGTTGTATTAAGTTTAGGGATTATTATTTGTCCTAAGGTTCTCGGCCTGATGCTAAATGACTTTCTTGCTAGTTTATCTTTGTGGATTTGAAGTTATATTATTTTATTATTATGTGTGCTGCAAGGAGGCTATTCAATTTATTTATTTGCAAAAACAGCATAACACCAATACATTGCAAAAGCGGTAAGAAAAGTTAAATAGACGGATAATTTTTTTTTTTACATGAGCTCTACACAGGAGGCCTTGAGGAAAATGATTTCCCTAAGGGCCTATGTCATCTTTGGGGATGCTGAATGGACGGTTTTTAAGGAAAGGAGGGAGAGGAGAATTCTGGGAAGAAAAAGGGTATAGGGGGTGGGTAAGAATCTGGGGTTCAATGTGTCCAGGTCATCCGCCTGCAAGACCTAGACAAACCTCACCCCATGAATCTGGGCACCCGTGCTAAATCATCAAACGTAGCGAACCACTTGGGGTGACCTATGGCAGAGGTGTTGGTTATCCAATAAAAGTTCCCGGGGTGGCGGTACCCATTCCCGCCTCCCAAATTAAAATTAAACTATTCATATTATTGATACTGATGGTTTATCTACATACGCAAGACAAACAAACTAGTTTATAAACAAAACTATTTTATACAGCCGAGATAAGTTAGAAAATCACATCAATGGCGTTAAAATAATAGTCGCTCTGACATCACATCCCAAATAGGCATAATTCACTTATACCAATCTCCGATAGAAACCTATAAACTATAAAGTACATAGTAATCGGTCGGGATTGGTATTGGGTATCTCAATCGACTAAGCCGGTCCAGCAAGGAGCAGATTGAATAACTTTACTCAATAAACCAAAGCTTGGGGAGCGAGTTGATCTCAGATAGTGTTATCTTCACAACATCGTATTTCAAAAGTTAGGGCGTTCTGGCCTGCGAACGGTGAGTTGGAAATGTTCATTAATATTAAACGAAAGGCTTCAACTTCGTTTATCAACATCATCAATTTATTTGTTTAACAGCATGCCAACTGGTTTCATCATAAATTTGGTTATGATCCAGATACAAAGATAGTGATAAATTACAGTGAGCTCGGATGGATTTAATTAGCAGGCGGTAGTATTGATTCTGAGCCTCGACCTTGAGGTTGAAACCATATTTATTTAAGTATCGATGCCTTCATTATAAATTGCTTCTTGTAACCTCACAACTAACTAGGATGACACAATTTATTTAGAAATATATATATTTGAATTTCTTTTTGGTTTTCTTGAAAGAATATGTCTGCAAATCTTAGATGTGGAATCTAACCCACTTCCCGGCACTCGAACGAGCTGAAATTTGTCAGATATAATCATTGCCGATGACAAAAAAACGTGTTAAAAAGCATTATTTCATCTTTTAATGGCACTCACGCACACACACGAATTTATACGAAAATGAAAATGCAGGTAAATGAAAAAAATCGTAGATAAAATTGGAATAAATTGGTATTGCGATACCAGGTCATTATTCAGAATATAGATGATTATAAAAAAATAAACATAGTATTTGAAGGCAGTTGAGGTTGTGGAATTTTATGTATTCGGCTTTATTTGCAACTTGCAAAGTTAGTTACATCACAAGGAGGGTCATATGCACAATTCACAAAATTAATTAAAATCTGTGGATGTCTTATTAGAGGAAGTCACCCCATCCAGGCGCGGCCGGTGCCTTAAATTTTTGGTGGTTCACCGATTTCGTAAAAAACGTAATGTATGCATAGAGATATACTAAATGTATGTAATTTATATAAATGCACGTATCTTACTTATTTATAGAGAAGATCAATTCTTCGATCCCTTTGCCAAGTTCATGCGGTTTTTTTTTGTAAAGTCCACATTTATTATTGCATCACTCATTTTAAAAAAGGGTAAAGAAATTCAATTGTACCTAAAAATATTGATTCCAGAATAATTCAACAATAATGATAATAAAGGGATATTTTATAGAGCGATGTTTTTGTGTGAAATCATCTCATGGGCATTACAATTTTACTATTTGCAGATACAGATATACTCACCTGATAAACTCGTTATCCAATAAACACATTTATATTAAAGTTTATGCTTGGAGGATACGACTTTGCAAGCGGTGACACTGCATTAAAAAACTTCAGAAATCATAATTTTTTTGCTATTTTACACTATGGTTCATTTATTTTGATATTACATCTATTAGTACCTATTACAGGATTAGTGGCAAAGAAGAGAAGGTATTTATTTTAAAAGACTCAACTTTCGGTTAATTAATATCACAATAATGTTTTAATTTGCAGCGTAGGATACAAACATTGCAAACGGTGGCGGGTGTTTACTTACTGACCCACTAAGCGTCGGTGTGAAGTTAGCAATAATTAAAAAAAACGCACACAAATAAAAGGTTACTTTATGCAAAAAAAAAGCAAATAATAAAGTCAATGCCAAGTATGTAAATCCGGAGGAGATCACAAGATAATATCGCACGCATAGCTGACCCGTGACCCGTTGACCCGAGGTTGCATTTTACAAGAGAAATGTTATGATTTTACTTCAACTTGTCCAAACCCTACATCGCTCGAGCCCTTCTTTCGGAATTCTTCGATTCTTCGTTCGGATCTCTCCGCTGACCGTGCGGCGTACGGTCAGCGGTATTTTTCTTGATACGTTTTGTCAAAACCACGGTCCAGATATGTTTCGTATGGGCGGCATATAAAATATTATTAGCCAAACAAGGCGCATAGCTAAAGCGCGCGGTTTGGTATGTACCTCGGTTTCTCGTTCCTAGCCAGTGTAAACGGCGCGCGGGTGCAATGTTTTTGCTGTTTTTATCTAAAATATTTCATCGTTAGCCTCGTTTTAGTAACATTTAGTATGTTATTAATTGCAATTTTTAAGATTTTTTAAAAATTTTGCTTAATTTTATAATTAAAAACATTAAGTAAGATTACGATGAGCTGTAAATTGTTGTTCAATTTTGTTGGCGGTTCATTGCACGAGTGCACTAAGGCACTAGCCGCGCCTGACCCCATCATATGGTACAGAAAGTGCGAGTGCAGTTCCATTAAGTTGTACTGACCTGTAGCCAGTATTTAAAAAAAAATCCCTTATCTTAGAACCTTAGATACGATAGGGTGCCAGGAGAAGATGTTACAACGACAGGGCAGATGAAAAGTGTCGTGAAGTAAAATTTTCACTTGTCTTCAAAAGTGTTTAATTTGAAAACTTAAATTTTTCATATTTTTGTCACCATTGATACTTACGTGATTTTTCCGTTACTCGTAGATAAGAACTAATCAGAAATACCCTCCTTAAGAATTCCTAT
Source organism: Limnephilus lunatus (assembly GCA_917563855.2). NCBI lineage: Eukaryota > Metazoa > Arthropoda > Insecta > Trichoptera > Limnephilidae > Limnephilus > Limnephilus lunatus. The sequence continues at coordinate 7,425,601 of OU830602.1, read as the reverse complement.
CATTTCAGATCCCTTTTTTTGAATTATTTTGGTTTACCGATTTTAGAAATTATTTTAGGAATCAAAATTCGGCTCATTTTATTTGAATGGTTTTTAAGTCGCCTTTTTATGGATTAACTTTCCTCAACTTTTTTTATTAATGAACCGATCGGTATCTGGTACAAATAATTCCAAAATGCCATTTTAGTATTAATTTTTATGAAATAAAACAGTCATATTAAAATGCGGATTTCAAGCGTGATATAAATGTTTGTAAATTAGTTTTAAATTGCTTTCCACCATTAAGGCCTAATCTCAACTACTTACGTATTCCACAAAAATCTGAGTATTGAATCGCATCACCAGAACTCATCTTTCAACTGGTCCAACTTTCTAACCAATTTATAGATGGATGATTAGTAACCATTGGAAATAGATATTATTTCTGTCGACTTCCGAAAACTGGAAGCCATAAGACTAGAGCAAGAGGCAGTACTTCAATACACGACAGTCATAAATTTGTGGTATTTCAGAGATGACCCCTTCCAAACCACTAAGTCTAGTCCAAACATAATTCATCACAAATGGATCGATCATTATTTCTGGTTATTGACGCAGTGTGAAAGTGTTTGGGTTGAAATCTGATATCTTGGTGTTAGGTCAGATTACGTTTTTAGGCAATTTTTCTTGCGACATGACATTTAGAAATCTTGACTGAACGAATCACAGCTGTTAAGCCAATTTGTGTTCCGACTAATTAATATTCAATTAATTCCGTATCTTCCGACCACCTGCCACATCGTAAAAAATCTATCAAACTGAAAAACTGAACATTTTAGTGTTAAATCGATAAGTCCTACTGATTTCGATCGACGTTATCCAATAATTTTAGAAGTGAAACTTCTTTAGCGCCGTTGTGATTTGAAACTCGATGATACGGAAACGATATTCACACATACATCTGTAGAATATAGCCTGCGATAGAATGAGATATAACGAAACCTTACCTACGTACGGTACCGCATTGGCCGCTTTGATTATGAGCTCACTTTTCAAGGCTCCTATTGGTTCAGATTGTGTGGGTGATGTTTTTACTGCTACCGTGTGTGAACTGCACTCGATTTGTTTTGATATTGTAGGAAGTTTATTATTTTTCATTAATATCTTTTTTAATAAGATGGATAGAAATATCACATAAGTTTAAAAATAGATACAACAAATTTGAATGAGTTGGGGTTTTTTAAATGAATGAAACGATTTGCCTAAAGTTGAAAACAGTTCTTTATAATCAATAAAAAAGAGTAATTTTCAAAAGTATTTAAATTATAATCAATTTTACTCGTATATTCACTTCAGCCGATAAAAAAAAAATTATTAAAAAAACTTTAAACTAAAAATCCAAAATGCAAAATGGGTAGGGGAGGTTCTTGTACCTCAGGACAACTATAATATTGCCGCGCGAAAGTACTTGTAGCGCCATCTAGTATCTCTCTCCGTGAAACATATGAAAGGCCATGAGTAAAGTCGGCCGTTTTGATTCCTATCAGCGATCAGTGAAGGAAAGTGTTTTTGTACGTGCAAACTATTTTTAATTACCCGTTGTGATGTAAGATTTTGTTAATTTGTTACAAGGCAAGTGATTAAATTAAGTTTTAGTTAATAAGTATACGCAGTTATAATACCGTATTTTAACGGAAATCATATCATTTTGGAATCTTTAATTTTCACACAATATTTAAGTCATCAATGCAGAAATTTGTACCTCAGGACAGATAAATATTTGTACCTTGGGACTTAAGGATAATTTATCAATATCTGTGTAAATTATAAGTGTTTAAAAAAAATGTCCCGAGGTACAAGGACCTCCCCTACATTATCAAATATACTTATTTTGGTTGTCTGTATTGTGCGTTATTCCAGTATGAAATCTGGTTCAATAAACTAAAATTTGTTTTGAATTTGATTGCCTGAAGAAGACAAGCAGCAATCAACGTTTCAACAATGGCGTAGGTTAGGTTAGGTTAGGTTAGGTTAGGTTAGGTTAGGGCAGTACTGAAAGTATCACACACAACTAGATTACCTATCTCGTTTAATACCTCACTTATTACTTAGGTTAGGTTATGCTTCTTGCAAAGTATATCAGCATATTTATAATAAATTGATTTTATTAAATTGATTTAAAAAATCGGGGATAAACTTGAAACATCGAGTTTTGAGAGCAGGCATCGGAAGCTTGCGCAAAGCTAAATAAGTTTTGTAATGTAGAAATTAGAAGCAGCTCTGGAAGTAAAGGGGAATATTACACAAATTAAAAGCATATTTCCAAGGGTTGAAATAAATCAATTCTATTTCCGGACGCCCCGCCGCTGTAATTAACTCCCTGCGTTAGATAATGACGCGTGAAATAGCATTGGTGTTTAACTTTAATTAAGAAAGTTTATGATATGCGTGGAGTATTGGGTGTTATGTTGTTGATGCTATTTATATCCAGCTATGGCCAGTAAAATAATTAAATTATGCGTAGTAAATAAGTATGTATTTATTTTTATTTTTAACTTTATGAGTAAAAACTCAAATTATAATATTTAATTAAATGAAGACAATGTTAGCAAAACTCAATCAAAATCTGAAGACAGAAAAATCAGAAAAAGTTATTGGTTCCACTGGGATTCGAACCCAGGTCCCTTAGCTTACATACATGGCCAGAGCTCTACAAATTGAGCTATGGAACCCATTTCCAATTCGCTCACTTTTAACTGTATCATACTTCGACTGAGAACTACCAACATTATCTTAATTTTCTTAACGCACATATTATTGGCTGCTATCTTTATATATGATTGCAAGATTCAACTCGAACTAAATGCTATCTAGATAGTATCTGGTTTATCCATTTTATTTTTAAAACGCGATATCTATTGACTTTTTCTGCAAGTCTAGGATGAATATTTTTATTTTTAACTTTATGAGTAAAAACTCAAATTATAATATGTAATTAAATTAAGACAATATTGGCGATACTCAATCAAAATCTGAACACAGAAAAATAAGAAAAAGATATTGGTTCCACTGGGACTCGAACCCAGGTCCCTTAGCTTACATGGCCATTGCTCTACCGATTGAGCTATGGAACCGTTAATCGTTAAGATATGAACTCAAATTATTTTAAAAAAACTATTTGCCCACGCCGGGATTCAATCCCACGATCAGTCTAAGAATAAAACTGTTGATTTACATAGGGGGCATACATTAATTATGTGAGCAGTTTTTCTTCCAATCAAGACCCCCCTCCCCCCCTTGGTGAGATAAATTTGGGCCACTTCGCATATTCTTTTCAAACAACATGAGATTTTGATGGACCCCCCCCCCCCCCCTTTTGAGCTCACGTAATTAATGCATACACATTAAATCCACGCCGTCTGCCCGCCCAACACATCCTTATTCTTTATATAAATAAACATATATAGATATCATCGTTCAAGATCAGCATCTGTTTCAATGGTAGCCAATTTAGTTTCTTTAACACTTAATATATTTCGCCTAAGTATTATTCTCATTTGTCCATTTTAGAGAATTTATAACTTATTTTGTTTTCTGGAAATTATTAAATAAATAATACCAAAACATTGTAACTTATAAGTGTACATAATACTTAAAAATAATAACAAAAAGCATTAATAAAATTTACATCAAAATAAAAATTAAATTTAAGGTGGTGCTACTGAAAAATAAAACATTATAACTTCATACTAGGCTGTGCTAAAATCTACGAAATTCGTTGGTTGGATCATTTTGAAATGCCGTATGCCCTTAATTAGCATATATTGTTGTTTTAATTATTTAACCAACGCTGTATCCCTGTTAAGGGCTTCAAATAAAACCAAGTAAGTACGCCCCTTGCAGGGTTGCCATGTTATCAAAACTTAATTCAATTATAATCCATATTTACTTTGACTTTATCTCTTATTTACCTAGCATTGAAAATTCTACTCGTATTAGAATCGTATATTAATTTGAAACAAGAACTACTCCGTTAGTTTGCAATATAACGTAGATAGGTACTCTGCTAGTTTTGTTATTCAGTAAACAGGGTACAGAGTATTAAGAGATATAGATGGCTTACGTAAGCAGCGATACTTTACGTTAATTACAGAAAAAAAAGTTAACGAAACTTTGGTCAAAGACTTTGGTCGGAGACCAAAATGTCATGTCATCTTCATTTTTTTTTCCAAATAACTTCGAGAATCACTGGTTAATATATTAAGTCGGGTACTTAAATTAACACTTTTTATAAATTGCATGTCAACACTATGATATGAACTCGACGATCCGAGATGATCTAAACATTGAACCACTGCTACTCTTCATAGAAAAATCGCAGTTGAGGTGGCTTGGGCATGTACTAAGAATGTCTGATGTCCGAATTCCGATGAAGATACTCAGTGCGATTCCAGAGGGTAGACGTCCAGTGGGCCGCCCCAGACACAGTTGAGCGAGGCAACTCCAGAAACTGTGTGAGGAGAGGATGGGTCTACCATGGACAGAAGCCGAACAATCAGCACAAGACAGGGACTTATGGAGAAGGCTTGTCGATGCAATGTGTCCCCGACCCTAATAGGACAAGGGGAAGAAGATGTATGTATGTATGTACATGTATGTATGTATGCATGTCAACCTATATTATGCATAAGATAATAACTATGACAAACTGTTAACTAATCTTGCTTTTAAGGCCCTGTTCCCAATCCTACTGATCAACTGTTGAGCCGAAATTTTGGCTCAACACTCCCCAAATGCACAAAAAAATACGCCCTTCCCAACGCATTTCTCCGACCAGCAGGCGAATCGAGCGTTACTAAGCAAATCACTTAGCCAATCGGATACTCAGATTGATCGATCGAAAAGTTGGGAACAATGGCCGTTAGTCTTATAATGTAAGTGTTATAATATGCAAGCCCAGATTAAGTCCATTTAAGTATTATGTGCAAGTCCCAATGAAGAGACTTGAAAGAAGAAGTTATATTTAGGGTATTTAAAAAAAATACAAATACATAACTAACAGAAAAAGTATGATGGTACCTAAAGCTATGTAGTTGAAAGGGAAGATTAAAATAATAATTAGGCAAATAATACTCTTGTTACAATTGTTGCTCCTGTTGGTTGACCTAATTTTATTAAAAGAATTACATGCTTTTTCAAGCAAAATGATACTGACACTAAACCGATAGAAAGAACACAAGAAAATCTGGATAATGATGCAGTAGATAGAGTACGGTTTTGCTGAATTGTTCAGAAATGCACCCTGTGTGGTAAAGATTGTCTTGATGACCGGCAACCTTTGATTGATGAAGGCATTATAAGAAAAAAAGATCACGGTTGAAAAATCCATCGCAAAAGTTAACATTTTTAAATTTTTATTACTAAAAAAATAATGTAGATTATTGGTACCTAGCATTCATAATTGTACCTTTTTCCAAAGTTATTTAAGTTATTATATAAGTTATTTCTACCCACAAATACTTACCTTATGTCGTCTAAATACAATCGTGTGTCATCATGTTCAGTTAAAAATGATAATCGTCATGACAACACATATTGTGAGTGTTGATTACCGAGCCGTGATTATGTTCGACCTTGTCGAAACAGATAAAAAACCAGGACCTACGACCGTGGGGTGACCTATGACCATGGGGTGACCTACGACCTTGGGGTGACCTATGACCTTGATGTAAACTATGACCTTGGGGGTGACCTACGACCTTGGATTAGTATGTACGCTTTACCTTAGTTGTGCAGTATGTACGCCTCGCCCGATCACCGTTCGCATCGATTACCGTTCGCATTACACTTTTTCGTAACGCATTCACCAGCTTACCCCCCAAGTCGAGCGTGCGTAAAGAAGTTTTACTTCAAAAACATCGTGAGCTCGTCCGCTTGGTAGGTAGTTAACGTGATAAGAAGCGAAATTTATAGACAAGTGTAAGAAGGAAAAAGAGTAAGTCGGTACTCCTTGATTTTGCCCATTCTTTCCGATTTGCTGGTACCTCGTTAAGTCCACAGCAATTCTAGAAATGGTAGGTATATTATGAAAAATATTATTATGAAACAATACATTTGACTTGAGAGGTTTTCATCCTAAGTCCTCATTTGAAATAGGGCCGGTCACGTCCGAGGCATGACTTCCAAAATTGTGTGTAAAATTTTATTACGGGTTGGTTTACCACCGTAATGACGGGCGCACGGGTGTTGGCTTTATTGTTGAAAGGGTAGTCAACTTACATCCCCTAATACGTGACGCGGCCTTCATACCACAGTACCTACAACACGAGTTGTTGCCAGATAACTAGATATTGGAATGGATAGGTACTTGTTTTCTTTGTTTAGGCTTGGGAAGAATAATTGGAAATTGAGGGGTGGTTTGAATTTTAATACGTGGGGAGGAAATACAAAATCTGGTAAAAGGATTAGTTAGTATTCATTTCAACGAGTGTGAGACGACCCGCTTTTTTTATTTAGTACCTTTTTTTATATTAGCTCCGCACAGGAGGCCAAGAGGAAAAAAAACTTTTATTTAGGGCCTATGTCAATTTGGGAGGCGGGAATTCTGCCATAGGTCACTCCAGTGGTTCGCTAAGTTTGGTGATTTAGCAGGGGTTCCCGGGTTCATGGGGTGAGGTTTGTCTAGGTCTTGGAGGTGGATGACCAGGACACACTGAATCCCTGATTCCAACCCATCCCTTAAACTCCTCTCCTTCCCAGAACTCTCCTCTCATTCTTTTCCTTACAAAAACTCTCCACACAGCATCCACAATAATGACATAGTCCCAGAGGAGAATTATTTTTCTCAGGGCCTCCTGTGTGGAGCTCATGTAAAAAAAATCATCTTCGGGGGTGCTATGTGGAGGGTTTTTTAGTGAAAGGAAGGAGTGGAAATTCTGAGATGGAAAAGGGTATAACGTGTGGGTAGAAATTTGGTTTCAATGTGTCTAAGAGTGACGGACGTAAGAATCCATCACTCCTGTGGTGCAAGGCAATGGGTAGAGGGTCCAGCTTGTGATGATCTCGCCTTTGGGCCTACGAAATAATTCTTTTAAAATTGAGAGATCAATTTAGAATTATATTTAATTTTTGTAACATGGAATGGTTTCAGCATACGATTCTCTGTTTCAATTCATGGGGGTGATTTATGGGTCCTTACCACTAAATAACCACATGTGTTTGCGTAGTTCAAGTGCCTGCGAGCCCCGGCAAAGGCCATTCTTCACAAAACTAAGAAGGGACCCAGAATAACATTTAGAGGGATTTTTTCAGGTTCATTATCAAGTCAGGGGCGGCCGATGGATATTTGCCCGAGTGGTGACTGACTTTAACGCGAGCAGATTGGATTTACGAAACAATTATCTGGTGAATTTTCTATGGCAGTAGGAAATTGGAAATTAGTCAATAAGGATTGCTCGTTGGTGCATTTAAATATACTAGCGCGACGCGCCGATTACGGGTTGAAATATTTGACATATTTGTCAAAATAAGATTGCAGAATTCGTTAAATAGTGACGCACGCAGAAAGAACGAAAACGTGTACAGACAATGCTTATATAATGTTATTATATAACCAATAAAGTCGACGCAAGTAATTAGGATGAGTAGTGAATTGAAGTGCGCCACTGAGCTCCTCTTTTAAGCGCTATTGGGACACTTTATGACTCCGGCGCAGACAAGATTAGTTTGTATTCTGTTATCTAAAGGTTACACACAAAAAAATAGCAAACATGAAAGTTGCACTGATTTCTTGGAATTTGGGACCTAATGTGACAGAACACTATTAAAACGATTGAAATATGCATATTGGGAGATGTGTTTATCACTTAAGATTTGAAGAAGAGGCTAATATATTATTGAAACCACACAAGGAGATGGATGGGAGTCAGGGGGCAGAGAGTTGGAACAGGACAGTGAGGGAAGGAACCTGGAGGCGCGCGGACGGGATAAAAATCATCGAGTTTTGATAAACGGCAGAGTAATAATTTGGTGCGCGTAAACCGGGAATAATTCAGATAGTAATATATAATAATAGATAGTCGGGGCAGGGAAGTGTTAGAGGACAGTCAGGGAGAGATCCTGTTGAGAATTAAGATCGTCAAGTTCTGAGAGTCGCGAGGAGACCAGCTTGGTGCTTCTAAATCGGGGATATTTCATTTTAATTAAACAAAGAATAGTTCGTCTTTATTAAACAAAAAGAGTCCACGCGAATAAGGAAGTCAGAGATTGCGGCTTGCGAGTTCATGAAGTTAAATAATATAATTTGTAAATTGAGGCGGTCAATTATCGATACGGGACGGGCTTTCGGGGCGTTTATCAGGGTCAGGAAAAATTTTACAACGAATCGACGCGAGAATTGTGTTTGACGGCTGCATCTTGGAATAAATAACTGCATGACGGGTTGTGGTTTAGAAATGCTTGTTTGAGTTAAATATTAGAGTAGTGAATTGATTTGTGAAATTATTTTGTGCAACATGGCGATTTTGGTAAGTTTGAAAAATTGAATTAATTATTAACAACATTAATGTTCGGATTTCGTACAAAGTAGGGTTAAAACAATAGAATCATCATTACTCCCCGAGTATTTTAATTGTTTATAATTGTTCGTCTAGCTTGCAGTTTTCTAGATTTAAACATGTATTCTAGTTTGTATAGCGCCCTTGAGGTGATTTTCCATAAAAAGCGGTGCTTTGTGGTTCGTTCAAATATTAGTATTATTATTATAGCTACTTTAATGAGGCCTTTAATAAGGAACCATGTCATCTAAGTCGGATGCTCTAATCGGAAAAAAAGGGCGTTCCCTCCGTAAGTCGATCCGGGGCTGCCTGAGGTTGGCCGGCGACAATTTCTTGAGACAAGACCGTTGTAAAATAATAATTTGGGGTTCAATGGACTAAAATAGCATTTGAAACACAAAGTGCGCTTTCGGGCAATAAATCTTAGACGAGAGACTTCATTTAAAAGACGGGATTTTGAAACCACAAAACAATAATAAAATCCTTTAAAAGTGCTTTGTTGGTGATCTAGAAAACTAGGTTACTGGGTATTCTCCAATACATAACGGGTACCAAAATACATAGGTATAGAATGTAGGTATAAATTAATGTGTAAAGCGCCTTTGAGGTGTTAATTATTATTTACGAGTTTCGTAATAATAATTTTAAACGTAGCTAGGGGACTATATTCAGGAAGGTTTATTTTGAAAAAGGCATTGGGTAATTTAACAGTTTATAAAATGGTGCGTAGCATGGGCATTTTTGATTACTAACAAAATCTGACATAATTGAATTCCCATTCCAAAAATTTCCCACACCTTATTCCAAATTTTAGGTATCACAACAAGTCTACTACATAGGACTTTGCATAAACTTGGTTCGATATCTTATCATATAATCGCCTTTGGTTCACGGTTAGGTATATTTCTTTCGACTTAGCGAAAAACTTTCATATTGTCGGTTGAATGAAGCCGTCGGTAGGTATTCACATTTTAGCGTGATGCGCTATATCCACCTACTTAATTAACAAACTCTTTTTCTTCAAACTTAATTGAGCGGGTTACGACTCGAGAATGGACGGCGGTTGTCGAATGGATTAACGGGTCCGGCTTTCCTATTTCACCATGAGGAAGTATCTCACGCGACTTTATCGGGGGCGATGTGATCGAAATGCAGGTGGGCTTACACTATTTTTCTAATGTGGAGGCGAAGTAAGCGATGGTCGTGTCTGGTCCGAGCAAATTGGAATCCCTTGTGATCACATCTCGGTAACGTGGATCTCGTACCCGCTCTAGACTGGATTGGAAGCGTGGCCGGAGCCATTTCATGATGTCGACGTATGTACGTCACTAAGGCATTGGGGGACTTCAGGAGAACAAAGGACGTGCACCCATTTCGCCCTCCCTCTACCGCCGCTCCGAGGTACCAGCGGATAAAAGTTGTCGTCGCGGGAGGCCAGTTTGATGCAGGACGAAGATTACGATCTGGCCGGACTACCTTCGTCATGGGGAAACGAAGTGACGAAATTTGCGTGGGCTTCACTACCTTTTAGGTTACGCTCGTGTGGGGTCTGCCTTGTCGGCGGAACGAAGGGAACATGACATATGGAATCGTTTGGCAACCGATCGGCGGTTCTTTGTTGGAATCCGGATAAGTTTTCTTAACTCCCTCACACTAGGAATAGGGATCATCCAGCATCAGGGTGGGAATGTACTCTGGAAGAAAGAGCAGCGGGGGAAATAGAAGGGAGGGAAGCCAGATTCACGACCTGGTGCCTTTCATTCTTGGACCCGGCACCCCGGAAACCGAGCTTGACATTCCTTCTTTGAGCTGATTTTTGAGCTTGAGGTTGGGGTACGCCTATCGTAGAGCATATGCCCGTAACACATATAGGGGAAGGTCCCAAGTTACGCTTGTGTATGTTATGCGAGAGGACGTATTTTTCATTCAAATCAAATACCGATGACCATCGCGATTGCAGGCTGGCGCATGTTTTGTAGCTTGCCTAGGAAAAACGTAATCATTATTTCTACTGGTTCGAGGCGGCGTGCTGGACGGAGAACGGGACTATTGAGGACATGAGTGACTGCCAAGGCGAGGATCGGTGACATCAAAATCTTCCTTAATTAAATTCATACATCGCCAGATCAGAGGAGAGAGCGGCCCCACCGATCTCCTGACATTGCCGATTGTCTAATCAACTTCGGTTTAATGTTTATGCCGATGCTTTAGGAGTTAATGGAACTCAAGTCATCGGCATGCTGAAGAACTTCAACATCATCATCAATCCAGAGTAGGATGTCACGTTCCAAAACCTCGTGCCACCCACACATTTCCTGAACAGTTCCTGACATCGGCTATCACACCATTAATCGGAGCAGACCCTCATATCAAACGGTATGAGATGACCTCTCATCATCATCATCAACATATTTATAATTTGGCGGCTTATTGGTCGATAATATTCCCATTACCACTCTATGATCCAGAAACACACATCAAACCCTTTCCCGACAGAAGGCAAAACATGTCGATTTTCATTCGTCGCTTGCGACCTTAACATTCTCCGGAGGCGTTGGAATTGGAAGCTGATTCGGCGGTCTATGACCATCACCTTATCAGTTGGGCTATGGAGGAGTCCAATTATTTAAACAGCACATGTTCTGTCTCATGTTAATCCAAAATACCTACCCGTAGAATCAAATTAACAAAATAAAACAAGCTAGCTAACTAACAAACTGCATCTAGCACTGTAAGTGTAGAATTATTGCACTCCGTACTGCTTGAGTGTAAATCTTTTGTTAGAATGTACATAAATGTCAAATTATTTTCATGATAGCATTTTATAGAGCTGCAGAGAGTACGTGACATCGCATCGAAAAGGTAGGATCTTCTCAATTCGCCGTTTGAATGTAAATTTATATATTAGATGCTAGGAGGGAAAATGCAGATTACTTCAATAAAAATAGTCGTCGATGAGCGTAGGTGTATAACAGGTGCTAGGGGAGGAAGCTGAACGAATATAGATAGATAATTAGTTAATTTTCAAGCTAGTCAGACTCAGTCATTGTTATTCGAAGCCTTTCAAATTGTAACACGCCATATCTAAAAGAACCAGGGTTTACCACAAATAAATTATTAATTAAATTGGATTAACTATACCAAACCACTAAAACAAAAAAGTACACAACGTTGTGGGGTTAATTACAATTGATTAATTAAGAGCATCTCGTCACGTTTGCATAAAAGTATTACGTGATGGGGTTGAAAAGGCGCTGCAAAAGAAATGCAGGGGAGAGACGCGAGAACGGGCGAGCTACGAGCTTTTAAAGGCCGACCGGGGTTGCGCCTGTAGCTGTAGCACTGTAGCAGCATTTGGAAATCTAGAGGAAGGTTTTACTTCGTAGGGGGGGGGGGGTTTATCACAAGCTGGAGAGATGAAAAGGTCCCTCTCAACCAGTCTCTCCCGATCCGACCCGCCACGCAATAAATGTGGGCAAATGTATCCGCCACCAGGACTTAGACAAACCACACCCCGTGAATCAGGGTATCTCTGCTAAGCCACTAAACGTACCTAGATATTGAAGCTTTCACCCACCTATTCCCACCCCGGTATAGGCGACTTATGGTCGCCCCTTCGGAGTTCTCGCAAGAATCTAATTTTTTTAATGAACGACTCTACATTTAAAATATGTAACGATTCTAGAACTTCAATGTCCCCGCATACGTTGTTAGAGGGCGGTATGCAGGCGCGCCTACAGGAATGTACTGTGATGGTCAATTCTACAATTCTAAAGCCCATGAAGGTAATCACTGCTAAAGCAGTGAGCCCCATGGACAGTCAAACAAGGTGTTAGTAACAAAACTAGGTAATAGAGAAAATATAAGGAAAAAACAAAATGAACGACAACCGTCATGAGTGGGAAGCTCATGGCGGCGAAGGACTACACAATGATCCAGCAGGCAGCACCGTGCACTGTACATAAAAAAAGGAAGAAAAAATAAACGTATATACAATGTAGAACTGGTGTTACCGAAAACCAGCCACCGGCAGTCCCAGAGACAGTGAATAAGGCTGGTTGTCAGGCCTCCCGATAACCGGCAGCGTCGTCCGTAAGCCAGCTACCCGGTGGTGCCTAGACGAGGAGTGTGTGGAAATCAAAAAAGAAGACCCTAGGGAGAGAAGCGTCGGGTCGCTGGAGGCGGGACGGACAGCTTTCGGATGACGTTTAGCCCTCTCCCCAACCTCTTCATGTCACGAGGGTTAACGCGGTGGCCGGGTGCAGCCCCACCAGTTCCAAGAGATCGGCCATGGCACGTACACGGGGACACGTTCTAGGGTCCAACCCCTTAAATGGGGATAAGGACGATACAAAACGGGCAACGGAGTTCAGTTCTCACTCGCTAAACAAAACTAAAAGAAATGACAAAATAAAAATAATAAAAAACAGTAAGGCAACCAAGAAAACCAAAATAATATGAAATAGGCATGTGCGTTTAATTACGCTATATGTATCAGGAACCAAAGAGCCTAAAGTATAAATAAAAATGTTAAAAAATATATGTGTGTAAAAAAAAAAAAAAGAAGACATGAGCGTAAAATCACGCGGACATGTGTGAACATAATAGTGCTAATAGAAAAATCAAGATGTAAAAAATAAAAACAGCATAAAATTACATATGCAAAAAAAAAAACAAACTGTAAAAAAAACCTAAAAAATAAACATTCTGTACAGTATTCAATTATAAAAGTCGAGGGTATAAACAATAAACATAAAAGTGTAAAATAAAAAAACAAAGAAAAAAAAAACAAAAAAAAACTGTACAACCTTGGCAAATTAAGATGATAGAGTCATATGGGATAGTCCGTGGTAAAACAGGAACAAGTACACCTGGTGTCAAAGTAAACTAGTCAGCGACTCTAAGTTCAGGCCATCTCTCAACCCAAATCCTTGCAAATTTCTTCAGACACTCGAAGTTCGTCTTATTCGAAACCAGATCAGTATTCCATACTGGTCTGATAGGTACGTCCAAACCATCGAGCATTTCCTCTCTCGCATCCGTCAAGATCTCACAGTGCCACAGAATGTGCTCGGCTGACTGGTTCGTCGATTCGCATGCGCAGTTGGGATGGGGAGACAGGGCGAGGGTGTAAAGTCTCCCCCTGAATTCCCCATGCCCGGACAGAAGCTGGGTGATGTGGTGGTCCAGTTGTAAATATGCCCCTTCCATTCTGATTTTAACTGATGGGAAGAAGGAGAAGGTCCATCTTCCCATATTCGAGCTATCCCAACGGACCTGCCACTCTTGGAGCGACAGATCCCTCATTTGACGGAGCAGTCCAGGGAGAGTCCCCGGCCCGCCCGGTGTCAGAACAACACCTAGGTGAGTGGCCGGGGTTCCTCTAGTTAATTTCTGCTTAGTGAGCACTTCCCTAATTTCCAGATCGATTGGCAATATGCCAGCCAAAACGGGTAAAGCGTCCGAAGCAACGGTTCTATACGCGCCAGAGAGTGCCAGCAAGGGGGTTCGTTGGCCACGCCTGAGAGCTAAGAGAATCAGCGAGTTGTCCAGGCGGTGCTCCCACACAGAGGCGGCATACGAGACTTGCGCCACGTACACACACCTATATAGCGTTCGCAAAGCCGGATTTCGCAATCCCCACTCAGCTGTGGAGAGTCTCCTCAGCTTCAAGAAGAGAGCCTGGGCCTTGCTGGATACTTCTTTAACGTGAGCCAGAAAAGAGGACGATCGATCTAGTGTAACGCCTAAATATTTAACAGTTTCGCAAAATCGGACAGTAGAATCCCCCATTTTGATGACAGGATTTCTTTTTCTGCTGAGAAAGCCCTTCATCAGGAGGCCCTGGGTCTTGTGGGGAGCGAAGGTCATCTTGTTTCTTTTCCCCCAATCGAGGAACATGTTCAAACCTTCACTGCCTTTGCTCTCAACTTCCTTTCTGCTGTCCCCAGCGACCAGATACGTTTTGTCATCAGCGTAGTCGACAGCGATACATCCTTCAGGCAAGGGTAACCTGGAGGAGTCGTCAAAGTTGATGTTCCACAGGTCAGGTCCAAGAATGGAGCCCTGCGGGCATCCCATGTCAGCTTCCCTCTGGATCAAAAAGTCTCCGAAGCAAATCGTGATAGTACGATTGGAAAGGTAATCGTCGATTGCTTGGAACAAAAGTTTGGAACACTGCCTGTTTTTCACCTTTGTCCGTATCATGTCCCACCACGCGTGATCGAAGGCACCAGTGATATCGAGGAAGATTGCAACTACATACCTCTTTGGACAAGCCTTCACCCAGTCAAGCACATACGACAGGGCGTGCACCGTGGATCTACCGGGGACGAAGCCGAACTGCAGGTCACTTGCCGGAGACAGGGTTTGCCGAAGTCGCTCTCGTATCAGTTTCTCCAGAATTTTGCCGAGTACTGGGAGGAGGGTAATTGGCCGGTACGCCTTGATGTCGGTCAGTGGTTTTCCGTTCCCCTTTGGTATGATCCGGAGCACGCCGCGCTTCCACTCGGAGGGGAAAACTCCTCTCCTCAGGCACGTGTCCATCACCTGGAAGAGCTCTTCCTTGGCGTGGACCCAGACTTGCTTCGCAATCACGCCATTGAGCCTATCATGCCCTGGTGCCTTCTTAGGACCCAAACCCTTAATTATCACATCAATTTCAGCTTTAGTGACTCTAGTGAAGTTAGCCTCTTGGGCGAGGTCTCTAGGTGGTAGCCGTGCTAGATTTCTAATCTGTTTATGGTGGTCACTTTCCCCAACTACTGACTCTAAAGGAACTAACTCGCCCAATAGTGTCTTGAGAGTGGAGGCCACGTCCACAGTCTCAGCGTTCCTCCCATCTGTAAACCCAATTACTGTTGACAAATACCGATCAGAACCTTTCCCGGATTTTCCAATCGCGCTGTGGATTTCCCACGGGTTGGCGTTACCCACGTCTTTAACCCAGTTATGCCAAGCAGCTCGTTTCGCTCGAAGGACGGCCCGTTTGAAGGCCGACCTGGCAGACCTGAGGCTCGCCTGAAGAGCAACCGTCTCCTCCTCCGTACAGTTGCCACTCCTGGACAGCCCTAGCGCCCTGCAGGCCCTCTTGAAGGCCCCCTTCAGCGAAGTCAGCTCAGGTGACCACCACGGCGTTTTAATACTCGTCTTCGGGTTTAATCTTCCTAAAGACGAGTTGGCGGCAGATACAACCGCCCTATTGAAAAAATTTCCCAAATTGTCCGGATCAGTAGCTGCTACGTGTTGAAAATCCCTTAACGTATCTCGTAGCGCGTATCTCGTAACGTACCTAGATATGCCACCAAACGAACCACTTGAGGCGACTAATGGCAGGGGTATTGGTTAACCAATAAATGATTCCCGGGCGGCAGTACCCATACCCGCCTCTTAAATTAAAACCTGTTAAAAGGATGTATTGTATCTATTTATTCATATGATTATTTATTAAACAACACATCATCTGGAAACCTAAGATATAATGTATGGTTATGTTTTTATTTAATATACTTTGTTCTTTCTTTTATATCTCCTGCCATTAATGTTACATTATAACATAATTATTTCTAATGTGATATTAATATTTATATAAAACTTTGGGTAATTCTTCGAAACAAACGTCAACGGTTAATACGCATTTTTTTAATAAAACTTTTAGATTCTTCTTAATTACCACAAAAGACAACTATTTGCAATGGGGGCGGTTGAAAATGTTACATTTTTAATTTTAGTTAAGTAAATTGAAAATTTGTTTTCACTGTCAAATCACTCTGTTTGCAATATTATTGTTATTTTAATATGTTGGTATTGCACTGGCTGTATAAGATAACTAGTGGCTAGAAAATTAGTTTCAATTTGTGTGAATTAGGTACGGTTAATACCTTTAGATTCTTCTTAATTACCATAAAATACAACTATTTGCATTGGGGGAGGTTGAAAATGTAACATTTTTAATTTTAGTTACGTAAATTGAAAATTTGCTTTCGTATTTAGACACAACGCTTCACCACATGCAATTTGTAATGATTATTGTCATTTTATTATGTTGGTATTACTGATACTATATGGAAGGCTACATCATACCGTAACTGACTTCATGGCAATATATTCAAAGGCGCGTAACCGAAAAAACCTATACGCTAACATGGTTTGTGATTCAAAAGAAAGTGCCCCTTTATAACGCCTACTCACGTCAAGGCAAGAAAAACATCCCAGTTTTCAAGTAGTTTAGCGGCTACGCTAGGTTTGTGTAACATGGAATGTAAAATATCAGTAATACCAACATATTAAAATAACAATAATATTGCAAACAGAGTGATTTGACAGTGAAAGCAAATTTTCAATTTACGTAACTAAAATTAAAAATGTAACATTTTCAACCTCCCCCAATGCAAATAGTTGTCTTTTATGGTAATTAAGAAGAATCTAAAAGTTTTATCAAAAAAAGTGCGTATTAACCGTTGACGTTTGTTCCGAAGAATTACCTTTCAATTTACGTAACTAAAATAAAAAATGTAACATTTTCAACCTCCTCCAATGCAAATAGTTGTCTTTTATGGTAATTAAGAAGAATCTAAAGGTTTTATAAAAAAAAGGTGCGTATTAACCGTTGACGTTTGTTCCGAATATTTACCAAACTTTGTTTCCACTTAAAGGATTATAATATTTGGCAAGTCACTTCTGTATAAATACAATGACAATAATATGGATAGGTAGGAAACACTCACGGAAAACTGGCAGGAAGCAGGTTCATCTGTGATGTATTGGTTTTGCGCGATCTGCAGTTCACTTTGAAACTGAATTGTTACGTTTTACATAAATGCGATGCGATCAGATTGCGCTAGTTTTATGCAAGTTTTAACTAGCATTTCGTCCTGCGGCGATGACTGTAAAAACTTCTCGATACGAAAAACTGGCGAGTTCATAGGAGTTGCGGACAGAGGGGAATCAATGCGGGGAGCGGGGGACGGGAGACAATCATTGCCATAGGAAATAAATACTATTTAAATCCAAATAAACACAAAAATAACTCGCCAAGTTACTACCTATAAGCGGCTACAAACAAACAAGCGGCTACATACAAACTTAATGACGCTGTTCCACAACTTAAACAAGAAAATAAGCAACTGAGATTTGCGTGTAATCATAGACATATGAATATTGTCTAAGCGTGTAATATAATAACAATTCGAAATCAACTTTAAAGCAACAAATAAAACCACGAACAAAGAACACGTATAAAATCATTATCATTGTTTTCGAATTAAATTAAAGCTCTGAATTTAATAGTGAAAAATAACCCCGGTTGAAAGTACAGGGTGACCCGATAAGAGCGCCGAATTCAGTTTTTTTTAATTAAAGACGATATTATTTATTCGAAAACAGATAATATTATATTATATCTGATAATTTGTTGTATCCTCATTTCTTGAAATTATACGATCAGGAAATTTTCCGAAGAATTACGAAATTTCCGAAAGAAAAAAGAGAGATATTTCAGAAATTTTCATCAAAACTTTCCTATTTTTTTTACATTAACTCCACAGAGAAGGCCCTGAAGAAAATAATTTCCATCGCG
Organism: Limnephilus lunatus; assembly: GCA_917563855.2. Taxonomy (NCBI): domain Eukaryota; kingdom Metazoa; phylum Arthropoda; class Insecta; order Trichoptera; family Limnephilidae; genus Limnephilus; species Limnephilus lunatus. Next base: position 7,407,490 of record OU830602.1, on the reverse strand, counting down.
GCTTATGTCATCTGAGATGCTGTGTGGAGGGTCTTTTCGAGGAAAAGAAGGAATGAACATTGGACTTGAAGAGACCCATATTGTAGGAAGGAGGAAACAGAGAGGCCAGCAAAACATTCCACAGCCGAGCTGTTGAACTCAAGAACGAGTCGAAAAAGCGACCCGTTCTGTTGTGACAAATGTCAACCGTGAACATATGTTGGGCACGCGTTTGGCGTATTTTCCGAATATGCACCGGTGCCCAAAGGATCAATGACGGTAATTATTCGGAGCATCTTCCATTGTAATACCGGTAGAACAAGGATGGCATTCCCACACTACGCGCGATGCCTGTGCTCTAAAGATTGCTGAACCGTCTGTTAAGATGGGAGAATCTATCAAACGGGCCACCCGTTTTTGCACAGAGTCGAGGGTATTTTTCAGGTATATTTGGAGCCCTAAACCAGAACTGGCTGCTAAATTTGACCGTAGGGGGAACTTGTGATTTATACAGGGTAAGCAATTGTGTACTATTAAAGTATCTGCGGGCCCTATACAGTACGCCGAGTTATCTTCATTTTTATAATGAAATGTAACAGTAACATCGCCTTGTTCTTTCGTGTACCATACATTTACTATGCATGTAACGCTATATATATTATTTTATATATACTAATCGCAAACTTGATCATATGATGTCAATATAATTATAAAAAATAATAATTCACATCAAAACCGTGGTGTCAACAATTCCCCTTTTCCCAAAAAAGAAGTTTCCTCACTTGAGAATCGGACTCCGTTCCTTCTCATATTTTTAAAATTCACGTCCTTAAACTCCCCAGATGGTACATTCTGAGGTCTAGATGTGGAAACTTTAGATCACATATTTTTTGGTTGTCTTAATCTAAATAAATATCCTTTCCAATAAAAGCGTTATCTAAAATTGCCTCCCCTCCATTCAACATCTCATCTCTTCTAAGTCTGAACTCGACTCCAATCTTCCAAATAATTCTGAAATTTGTAGATACATTTAAACAAAATTAATACATAAATTCACCTTTCTTTCCTCTGTAATTTTAAATGATGGCCTAGAACATCCTTGAAGGGTGACAGTAAGAAATAATTGGAAAAAAATCACAGTGTGCAATTCACACGCGGTAGAAGTGAAATTAGAAAGTAGCTATCTTTTCTTTTGCCTATTTATTTTAAAGTGATTTAAATATTTGTAATTGACTTTAAAAAATAAAAATGTTTATTTTTTTGGATTTCGTCGAATTCGAACTTCCGTTAGCTGAATGTCTCTGGCCGCTGTGATTTACTATGAGATTTACTATGAGATACTCCGCTACCCGCATTATCTACCACATATCTCCCTTAAACATTTGAAGTTTTTAAGCTCTTAAAAAAATATATGTTATTTTTGAAGATAATATCTAGATGTTCCCCAAGCCCAAACGAAAATTATATGATATTCCCTCGATGGGAAAAAAAAACGCAAAGTATGCTCTGAAAATTATTATAAACACGTTCATTTAATTTATTTTTGAAGTTATAAATGTATGAAAAAATTCACAGTGTTTCTTTAAATGCTGTTTTAGATGATCCTTATGAGATTTTTGGTGTATTTTAAACGAGTCATGTTTAATTAAACATTTTCGCAATTTTCGCATCGATTTTGTCTCTTTAAATGTTAGCGCCCTCCTCTAAAATTCGTAATTTTGTATCACTCCATCTTCTTCTTTTGAGCCCGGTTGCGGAGCCTTAAGCCGCTGCGCTATCAGAGGCTCACGCGGAGTCGTGGATTTACCGCATTATATTAGAACCGAGGACCCGTCAAATAATAAATTTTAGTGACTCACTTCAGTTTCATCCGAATTTAAAATCACAACGGGGCCTAAGAAGTTTCACATAAAAAACTTAACAATAAATAAAATGTATGAAATTTAAATCCGATGCTCTTGTTGGCATACCCTTTATTATATTTTTTAAAAAGCAATTCTAAAAGCATTTTTACTTCAAGCAATAAGCAATAAATACAGTAACAATGAACCAATACGGAATTTTATTTGTCATTTCTTTCAATGGAACCGTTTTTTAGGGAGGAAAAAGTGAACAATGGAAAGCCAATAAAAATCAAACCCGCGGCTTTATTGTTTGTTATTGTAACGCGGCGGAATAACCGCCAGAACGGATAAGCAAATATGATCGAGCTCTGATAAATATTAATCGGATTGGCATAATAATTATTAAAGGTTTTACGTGGGTAAAACAATTTTTGAAAGGCTCACATTGGAACTCATGAAAAAGAAAATGGTAACTACTGACAAAGAAATCTAATTGTTAATGTATGCAATTAAATCATTCCCTTGTTAAAAATATTATGAACTAAATATACAATTTGGCTGTCCTAAAACGGGTATCCTTCCCAGTTGGACAGACAAAGTAGCATTTTGTAATGTATTGTAATATACCTATATGTAAATAAATAAATAAATAAAATAAATAAATAAAAATGTTGAAGGTACGATTCCGTTAAAGCCGAAACAAAAAAATTACGAATGTGCAGTTCATACGCAGTAGAGGTGATACCTTCAGAAAACTACAGTAGACAAAAGTTGGGAGGCTAAGAAGCAAGATGTATAATAATATATTTTTATTAAACAAAATTTGGAAGATTTATAACTAAAAAAAACTTACATATATTCAGTGTCAGTGGTTGAGTGGGCATCGCGTTTGGGTCCCACCCGGGCGTCCCGTGTTCAATTCCTCGGCTGGCTAGGTCCTCCATCACAACACAGGCAATATTTTCGGCTTTCTGTGGTGGTAGTAGGAGATTTTCAAACATTGTTGGGTTATTAGTAACCCGGGAATGTTTGTCTTTCTTTTAAATTTTTATTTTATTTTATATATTTTTTTTTTAAGTTCATAAGGTTAAAAAAACAGAAAATCATATAAATATGAAACATAGGTACTTGAAGAATAGAAAATAGTTATAAATTTAGGTTTCTCGTAAACCACCTCGCTAGGCTAGCCTGTGTTGAGGCAGAAATTATTAAGTCAATTTATAATACTTATTAACATACCTACACTTATATTAATCAAATCAACGATGCTATCCCACAGTGTCGCCTTTTCATTTCATCAAGTTTCAAATCACAACGGTGATAAAGAAGTTTTCACTTCAATAAGCAAATATTTATTAACACAGTTTTGTTGCATATGTATATTTTTAATTAAGCATCCTTTATTCTACTGAAATTTGGGAAGCGGGTATGTTTAGCAAATTTATATAGGAACCATTTACTGGATAACCCGTGCCATGGTCAATCCCAAGTGGTTTGCTACGTTCGGTAACTTAGATGGGTTGCCCGGGTTTATGGGGAGAGGTTTGTCTAGGTCTTGGCAGCGTATGCGTTTGCCCACCTACTGCATGGCAGGCCAGATTGAAAAAGACTGGTTGAGGTAGTCATTTTTCATCAGGAATGGATTCATACGTCCGTCACTCCTGGACATACCGACCCCCAGACTCCTACGCACCCATTATAATTTTTTCCTTCTCAGATCATCCCCTCCTTCCTTTTCCTAAAAAGACCCTCCACACAACATCCTCAAAGATTAGATAAAATTATGAAATAAAGCAAAAATTTTCGACTAAGTTCTGATGTTGTGAATTTTTGGAATATTATAAATTACTAAAAGGGATTTGAACCCACGATCTACGGATGTATAGCCAAGGATCTCACCAAGGAGGACGCCAGCAACTATTATTAATTTAACAGTGACATAATTATGCCATAATTTTTTCCGTAATTTACAACTGTTCAAAATTAAATCTATTTTTCTCTAAAATGAACCGCGTACATAACGAAAAAATTTTATTTTAAAAATACGTTCGCCTGTGATGGGCTAAAACAAGAAATCATATATTTATTAACGGTTATGATTTATCGACAAAATAGTCTATGAATGAGTTAAAAAGCCTAGCAAATAAACCAACTCCATGGGTTGGGGAACGGTAAACCATATAATTGATGGTTATTGATTCGCCAATACGACACGCTTAAATACACTGGTTCTTAAACGTTTCGTTGACAAACCCAGTTTTTTTGTTTTGTTGATTTTCTGTTAGTAATAATGCCTTTTGAGGTTACAAACGAACTCAGTGTTTATTATCGATATTTCAGCGTTATAAGCTTGAAAATGTATCCTTGAAGTGAAACTTCTTTAGCGCCGTTGTGGTTTGAAACTCGGATTAAACGGAAACGACACTAAAAAAAGACAAACACATAAATAATAAACCTTACCGCATTGGCTGCTTTGATTATGAGCTCACTTTTCAAGGCTCTTCGTAGTGAATTTGAGTTCATTGAACCAGATTTCAAGTAGGAATAATGCGCAGATAAAATCAATTATCATTTTTGATGATGGGTAGGTACTTTATCGCTAGTCTGAATTATTTTATTTTTTACATTAGCGACACACACGAGGCCCTGAGAAAAATTTACTTCGGGGCCTGTGTCATCTTTGGGGATGCTTTGGGGGTATTTTTAGGAAAGTAAGGCAAAGAAGTTCTGGGAAGGAAAAGGGTATTAGGGGTGGTAGGAATCTGGGGTCAGTGTGCCCAAGAGTGACGGATAACTCGATGATATGACAATGTCTATGTAATGGTCGAGAAAATACAAAATAAATTTTTACGATACCTCTATATGAGAGAGTTTGGTATTTACCCATGGCTGTTTCCAACAGCATTTATCTCGGGAATGCTGGGTATCTGCAGCCTTAGTTCCATAAGAGATGTCGCATTACTGCTAATGGCTTATAAGCTTCTAAATGGTTTTGTATCGGTACCAGATATTCTGGCTGAAATAGGATTCTATGTCCCGGATAATTTTTACGCGAGGCCGCCAACATAGGCTTTTGATTCTTCCTAGGTGCAGAACTAACTTACCAATAGTGATGCCCCTGGGACGATTCACTAGGTTAATTAACTCCTCGCAGGAAATGTGGATATGTTCCACATTTCGTACAACGATTTTAAGCGTGAAATAGCACTTATGTTCGTTAATGTATTACGTTAACTGTAAATGTAATTATTATGTATCTTTTCTTACCGCTCTTGCAATGTATTGGTTTTATGCTGTTTTTGCAAATAAATAAATAAAATAAAATATATAAATCCATCCCTCCCATTGCGGTGCAAGGCGATGTTCTAAAATCAAAGGGACTGCAGAGATCAAAGGGACTCCCTCAACAATTCTCTCCCGATCCGGCCTGCCATGCAGCTGGTGGGCAGACGCATTAGCCCCCAAGACCCGGACAAACCTCACCCATGAACCCGGGCACCCCCGCTAAGTCACCAAACGTAGCGAAACTCTTGTGGTGACCTATGGCAGAGGAGTTAGGTCTCCAATAAATGGATACCAGGGCGGTGGTACTCATACCCGCCTCCCAAATTGAATGTACGAAATCAGTCTCAAATTTGAAAATGTCACTTAAATTTAGAGCAAATCCGAATTCATTGAACCAAAGTTACACGGAGACAGCCTAAATTAGTAGAAAATAGGTGATTTTGTACCGTACGATAAAGATTTCCTTAAATAAACATACAGATCATGGTTTACTTTTGGGTATATCGTCAATATCGAACTCAATATTGTCAAATTATCGTGACGACATATTGCGTTTCGTCCTTATTTAGTCGAATTTTCGGAATACTTTAAGGTGTCCGTATCAAGGCAGATAATGCATCAAATTTAGCAAAATTTACATATTTAACATTCGACATTTGGTTTCAACTTACAGCACTTTGCTCTTTGCCTAGACTTCATGGAATCTGATCTTCAAAGTATTGATTTCAGGAAATCCAGCATTCTCTCTAACTTAAAGATAGATTTACGTGGAAGTGACTGGTAGTCGAAGAAATTCCTACTAACATATTCTTGTTTGATGTTTCGTTAATTATCAAATAGATATTCGAATTGCCATGTCTACATTTAATAATTGAAACCCCAATAATAATAATTAGTGAAGACAGACTTAAGATTAAACGCTATTTCTCAGTAAGGATAGAACGCCTCAGTATACTATACTAGTAACTCATCATTAAAAAAAAAAAAATAGCTCTTTCTTACCATGCATTAAATTTCAAGTATGTGATTAATGTATTGCTGTTTTTCAACTTTTTCATGATACGTAAAATATTTTTCCTATTCTGCATCACAATGTTGGTAGGTATGTGTATTTGTGTATGTTGTTGGTACGCTAACGCGTTTATGATTATTTTATTTGTAGTTGTAACTAATCTACGGAACTAATCTCCTGCTGACAAGCTACTTGCAGTAGCTTAACGAGTAAGAAATTCCAATTGGATGCAATTTTTTATACAATAATAAAAAATTTAAAAAAATCACGGGTGCGGTATTCATTGTGAAACATTATTTCGAAAGAGTGCGAAACAAAAACTTATAAAGTCATACGTCGTACTTAACTAAACATATGTAGTGTAAGATCGAACAACAATAGAATCCGCATAAAAATAATAACAAACAGACTGTTTATTCATATATATATATATATATAAAATCAATGGGAAAAATTCCAAACTCGCGTCCAACATTTGAAGGTACACGGTTGATATTTTTCTCACAAGCTCAACAGCTATCGAGATCAACAGCTCGGATATGGAACGATTTGCCGGCCTCTGTGCCTCCTCCGTCCTACAACATGGGTATTTTCAAGACAAACTTCACTCCTTTCTTTCCACAAAAACCCTACACACAGCATCCCCAAAGATGACATAGGCCCCGAAGAAAATATTTTCCTGAAGACCTCCTGTGTGGAGTTAATTTTAAAAAGAATTAACTTTTTTACCTGAAAAAAACTTTGTTGGAATTTCAAACCAAAATCATCTTTCAATCCTGTACTATCAAAGGGTGAATTGCCTGTAAAAAAAGAATAAGACCTGTGCCACACACAACTATAAAAGACCAAAGATAACATGGCTTGGCCAATTTCAGAATATCGCTAGCCATTTATTCCCATTGGGAATGTGCGGCGAGCGATATGCCGAAGTATGCCAACCCAAATGATCTGTTATCTTTTATAGCTGTAGGTGGCACAGGTCTAATGTAGAATCACTTCCCGAAATTCACCCTGACAAACGATGTAAATATGAACGTATTCTTATTAAAATTATAAAAATTAAGACGCACAAATTATTGAAATACCTTTTCGTTTTCAACTTAATTAGTACTAGACACAATTTACGTAGGGGGTGATGAAACGAAACGCACAAAATAGGTTATTAAGTTCTTCGTTCGGATAATTAAATAATGTGTGTATTTAGATTGAAACGGAACCTTCCGAAAAACGTCGCATCAAACTCACAAGAGCAAACATGGCGTCAAAACTGATCAAACACAAGAACAAAACAAGAGAAAACTGCATCTTTAATACATCTTTTACCATCTTCCCCGACGTAAATAGTTGTTTCTTGTTGTAATTAAGTTGAAACAAAGAGTTATTTCAATAATTTGTACTGATTGAACTGGAATTCTAGATCTTTACAAAAGAAGATAACAAACATATTGATTATTATAACTGCTCGATTTGCCTAGTCGTACAATATTTTGAAATTTGTCAATTTTGCAAAAATCGAAAATTGTCTTGATAGATTAAAACTGGATAATATTATATATATTTCTGACAAATTAAATGTAACATCTTTCGAGGCTTTCGATCTCGTTATAGCAAGTTAGACGACTTTTTTAAATGTCAATACCTCACAAGAGTCCTAACTGCTTCCGCCTGAGACCTGTAAGACTATGACATCCCCAATTGGGGTATGTTGTTAGGCTGAAAGTAAGTGGGTAGGGGGTGGGGATGACGAAGACAAAGGCTGGCTTTAGATCTAGTCACCAATGACGGCCAAATCTAATTCAGGCAACGTTTTAATTGTGAATGATGGTCTTACACCAGGGCGCAACTAAGAGTGTATTGCACTCTGGAAACTGCTTTAAATATTCTTTATTTTATTTTAAATTATCAAATTGTGAAAACACAAATCAATCAAATAACATTTAACTGCGCACGCCGGGATTTAAAATGATCTTGTCTAGAAATGAAACTAAACAAATGTATTTATGTTATTCATGAAACTTTTCAGAAATCACTGGACAAATGTGAACTAGAAAATAGATCACTGTGAAAGTGAATGAAAATCGGTTAAGGGATGATTTATTGGCAGGGGTTGTGCCAGTAATGCACGTAGTACACGGGATCCGCTAGTTCTGCTGTCATAATCATTCTCCCTAACTCCGCTTAGATCATTATTAGCGAACCTTTTTAAGGTTGGGTCCGGCCTGCTTGATGTATCGCCTATTAGGCGAATGGCTTCTCTCTAAATTATTGAGTCTAAATCAATTATTTAAACTACCATTAGATATTAAATTAATGCCTTTAATAGGTTGATTAGCTTATCTGTCAAGTGCAAGATTGCTTTGTAAGCGTATTGCAAATGAACGGGTTATCGTACATTATATTTTATTTATTATTTTTGCAGACAGTGACTACGTACAACACACAATAACCAAAAATCATGATTCTCAGCATGACAACTCTGGGACTCAAGTACTTTCTACCGGTTGCTGATAGAAACGCAGGAAATCGAATATTCTTGATGGATCGCTGGTCCAGGCTGATTTTTTTGCCTTGTTTTATTGTCCACAGGCTTGACCCTTTTCGGTAAATTTATTGTCGTGTATTGCTGTAAGACAGTGTGAAATTTAAATATATAAATTCAATGAAACTCTAATTTTTCTTCTTATTTTCAACACCCGTGACATCCTTAAATAGGATGGCGGATTGTTTAAGTAAGGATCAATCGGTCTTGTTATATTTTGCTTATTTAAAGATACACAGTTCATTTATGTACAAGTGATTAGGTATGTATGTTAAATTCTTTAGAAAATTAAGATAAATAGATCATTTTTCTACTTTTTTTCTCTCTATCGATCTGCTTCGTCGAAATATTTCTAAGAAAATAAATGTGTTCTCTACGACGTGCATTTTAAGAATGCATAAAAATAAATTAAATTCTGTTAGTAAAGAAATTTACAAAATATTCTTAATGATCTATTCAATGTTATTTTTATAATACAAATTCAAAGTTATAGGTCTACGAAAACAGCAGATATGATGTTTGGAAAAAGAAAAAAGTATTTATTTTCGCTCTCCTGAAAAAATATTCATAAGAACAAGTATTTTTTATAACTTTTGAAGGTTATTCCCATCAACGAGAGGTTCTGGGTTCGAGTCTCAGTTGAAACCACTATATTTTTCTGTGTCTTGTTCTTTTTAATATTTTAGTTTAGATTATTAGTGTTATCTTCTTCTACAACGACAATTAACATTTTTTAAGCAGCATTTCAAATTTCCGTGATCAATATAATTTGTAGTTTTGTTTTATTTTTTGTGTAAATGCTTCAAAAATAAATTATGTATAGTTACTTTAAACTAAATAAATTAAAAAACCTACCTTATATAGAGGATTCAATGTTGTAGAAGCATTCCCCAGTAGACTTCTGGCTAATAAACAAAACAACATTTCTTGAGACTTGGAACTTTTGAAAACTTTACTTACATCTTAATAGGAAACCTGGCATCTTGTAGGATTTTGGTATAATTTGTTCAAAAACTAATTCGTTGTCATTATGTAGTATGAATGGGAAAAATACTGGGTTTTCGAATTTAAAAGCAAATATAGCTCACGATTAGATGTATATGGAAATTAATAACCGTGTGTAAGCGAATTTGACATTATTAAACTAGGCACGTACATACATATTTTACATTAGTTTCACATGGAAGGCCATTTGGGGATGCTGTGTGAAGGGTTTTTTAAGGTAAGGAAGTAGGGGAAAGTCTAGGAAGGAAAAGGTATAAGGAAAGAATAGGAATCTGGGGTCAGTGGGTCTAGAAGAGACGGACGTATGAATCCATTCGTCCCGTCAGTTTTTTTTTTTTTTACATTAACTCCACACAGGAGACCCTGAGGAAAATAATTTCCCTCAGGGCTTATGTCATCTTTGAGGAAGCTGTGTGGAGGGTCTTTTTGAGGAAAGGAAGGAGTTAACATGGGTCTTGAAGAGACTCACGTTGTAGGAGGGAGGAAATACAGAGGCCGGCCACAGCTGAGCTGTTGAACTCAAGAACGAATCGTAAAAACGACCCGTTCTCAAGCGTGAAGGCGATTTCTGAAGTTTTCGGCTGCATTTTGGAACAGATGTGCTAAACGCAGCCGAAAACTTCAGAAAACGCCTTCATTAATGTATCGCTTCTAGGGGCCATCATCTTTTTGATTTCATCTTCAGAACTTGATGCATAAAACGGCATGATCTAGAGAATAAAATAAAATATACCCCATTTCTATAAGTTGCGCCGGATTTTTTCAATAGTCCTTCAAAACTGCATTGCCTGTTTTGCTGCACCTTGTATGCAAAGATTTAATGAAGTGTGTGTCCTAAGTTGTAAAATGATTACTGTTTGTCCTAGCAATGCTTAACGGTGAAATAATAATTTTAAAATTTAATCACGATTCCATGTTACTTCACAAACCCGCCCTTGCTAACGACAAACTTCAGTCTAGTAAATTCATAGCAGCATATAATCTATCTTAGACGTAAGTTAGAATTAAATTTGCTATATGCATTCACAGTTAGTGCAACAAATGCACTGACGACTGCAGCTCAACGAACTATCGCCGTTTCCAAACTAAGTTTAATTTGTGCAAGTACCGCGTTGCGTGTTCAACACATGAACATTGAACAACTCTGAACAACAGTTGTTGTGGTTAATCTTCGGAAGACACGGGAAATTAATTAAATGTGGGACGTTTTAGTAAACGGAGTATGTACGTATAAAATACTTGTATGCTAGTTCTGAAGTACAGACTTAGCGTAATGAAACTTGACAATGTGTCGAAAATAGTTTTTTAGGAAAAGTAGATGCCAGAGTAGAGCTTCTTCATTGAAAATGAATGGCAGCTAATGATGACGATTCTCCTAAAAGTTCTATTAAAAAATGTTGATAGTAAGAATGATCTTAATTTGGGAGACGGGTATCATTTCTTGAATAACCAACACCTCTGCCGTAGGTCCCCCCAAGTGGTTCTTCCGGTGAATCTCTAGCCACTGAGCTAACCTGACCCCACCCCCTTTGTTATATAGTCCTGATTTTATTCAACGCCTACTCAATTTTACCAAAAATAAATAAGTGTATTGTACCTACTTATTTCAACTAAGAATCACCAACATTATCATAATTTTCTTAACGCATATTTTTACTGGCTGCTATCTACATGAATAATTGTAAGATTCTTTCCGAACTGCAATCTAGCCACTGAGCTAACCTGACCCCACCCCCTTTGTTATATAGTCCTGATTTTATTCAACGCCTACTCAATTTTACCAAAAATAAATAAGTGTATTGTACCTACTTATTTCAACTAAGAATCACCAACATTATCATAATTTTCTTAACGCATATTTTTACTGGCTGCTATCTACATGAATAATTGTAAGATTCTTTCCGAACTGCAATCTAGATACAGTATTGGATAAATATTCGTATATCCAATTTAATTTTAATGTACGACATCTGTTGACTTTACTAAGAATCTAGGGTGATTTTTTAATTTTTTTAAAACAACTTAATGAGTAAAACCTCAAATTGTAATGTTTAATCATTGAAGACAATATTAGCTACTATCAAACAAAAATACATTTTTACTTCCTCTCATTACTTTCCCTAAAATGACCCAACGAAAAATAATTCTCAACGATGACATAGCCACTGAGAGAAATTGTTTTCCTGAGAACCTACTGCGATTGAAAAAGTTTGTCAGTAGTAAAATTATCATTATTATACTGTCACAATTACCACGGAAGAAGTTTGAATTACATACGTACGAGATATGAGTAGGTACTTGCGAGAAAATGGTATCTGAATACAAAATAACATTTCTGTTAATATATATTTTTTTAAGGTCATCCGAGGAGATGAAATATTGTATAGTAGGCTGTTATAACCATTTTTGAAGTTCACAAATGCACCTTCATTGAACTATTAATATACAAAACTGCCTTAAAGACGTTTTTTTCTTTCTTTTTTGCTGATGACATTACATTATATAAAGAAATATCTCTCTTAAACCACTGTCAAGTTCGTCAATCTAATATAGACATGCTAAATAACTGGTGTTCACCAAACAATTTATATTTAAACGTGAAAAAATTCAGAACTCTGACCTTTTCCAGAAAAAAAACACTACATATTTTCCGACTATTCAATAAATGAAATAAATTTGGAAAGAGTTACGGAAATGCGAGATGTTGGAATAATCATTGATGTGAAACTAGACTTCACGGTCCAAATTCAACAAACTGTAATTAAAGGAAGAAAACAAAATAATTTAATAATTTATATTAAGAATAATGAAAAACTTTGAATCGTATAACTATTTTACATATCCCTTGTTAGAAGCCTAATAGAATATAACTCTATGGTCTGGTCGCCCTTCTACAAAGTTCACATTCATAACGTTAAAAGAATTTTTTTTAAATGTCTACGTTTCGTAAATTTTAAACCACAATTCACAATTTGGGAGGCGGGTATGGGTACTGCCAACTCGGGAACCATTTATTGGATAACCAACACCTCTGTCATAGGTCACACCAAGCGGTTCGCTCTGTTTGGTGACTTAGCAGGGGTGACGGGTTCATGGGGTGAGGTTTGTGCGGATCTTGGTGGTGGACGCGTCTGCCCACCAGTTGCCTGGCAGGCCGGATCGGGAGAGAGTGGTTGGGGGAGTCCATTTGACTTCTACAGCCATACTCTCTCGGAACATCACCTTGCACCGCAGCGGGAGGGTTGGATTCATGGTTAAATCCGTTACTCCTGGATACACTGACCCCCCAGATTCCTACCCACCACTCATACCCTTTTCCTTCCCAGAATTTCCTATCCTTCCTTCCTTCTCTAAAAAGATCCTCCATACAGCATCCCCAAAGGTGACATAGGCCCTGAGGGGAATTATTTTCCTCGGTGCCTCCTGTGTGGAGCTAATGTAAAAAAAAAACTAACATCCCTGTAGAGTTGATGACGTTAATAAATTTTTTAAATATACCAACTTAATATAGGAAAAATAAAGGACTTAACTTACATTCTATGTCAACTGTCTTGTGTGGACCTATTGTAAAAAAAAATATACTTTTAACAAAACTGTATATTCAAAATTCACAGAATATTTAGAATTGAATCGAAAACTGCCAAAACTTTGAAAATTATATGCATGCAATACAGGAGAAATACATAATTTATGTACCTACTATTTTTATTTCAAAACCAAAATATGAATTTATCGAGAATGTTACGAACAAGCGCCATCTAAAAGGTATTTTTTCCAGTATCTAATAAGATAAAGTCCTGATGATTTTATCTCTCTAATATAGTATTTCAACAATAACAGGAATAGGAGAACAGGAATAAAATTAGTCTTAAATCCTTCCATTTTATAATGAAGGCATTGAGACGGGCTTCAACTATCTGGTTCTAGTACATCTGCGATATTTCCCAGTTCAGAACATCTGTTGTCATATAAAGTTTCGTTTGTGTAGGTACTTAGCGAATAGTTTATGCTGAAGGTAAAACTGGAGCCGGGGACGGAGAAGTGGGAGGGATTAATCCACCCTGTTCTTCCTTATTCCAGAACCTCTTCTCCCTTCCCACCCCTCAGCGAATGCAGCTCCTAAGTGGCAGTGATATATTTACTACCCCTAAGTAATTAAATGAGAAAATAATAAGAAATTGCAGCGTCTTCTTGTATATTCTCAGGTTATTAAAGTAAATGAGATTCCACGTGACATTTTTACTAACCTTACTAAAAACATATACATGTATTACTTTAATCTTTTCTATATTTAACTCTCTAAATATTTTTTTATTTTTTTTTATTTTTTTTATTTATTTATTTATTTCTATACATTACAGTTTTTACCTTATATTTAATATTTTTACATAATATATTTTGAAAACATTTTTGCATATTAATATTACATTTTATTATGTTGGGTGTGTGAGGTAGGTTTGAGAAGGTGAAACTGTTAGTTGATAATGTTGTATGTTTCTTAGAACACCTCACTAGGAAAACCTGCGCTGAAGTGTTTACGTGGTTATGATTCGGTGTGACAAGTATAGGTATTTATGTGTTGTAGTAGAAAGTTAGTTTTTTTTTTTATTTACATTTAATGGTTACTTTACATGGATTATTTGGAAGAAAAAAATATATAAAGTGTATATAAATATATATGTATACATGAATAGTTGGTAAATTCTTGAAAGACATGTTTATTTATTTTATTAGATGATATTAGATGATATTAGATGATATAAGTGCCAATATTATAAAAAGAGTTATGCACTATTAATTAATTTTGTAGATCTAGTGGTTTAATTTAAATACCAAGTGAATTTTTATGTTTGGTTTGGAGTAAAGAGGTTTTGGAAAAATAGTGTTCCTTTAGTTTTTATCCAGTCTGTGATTTGTTTTTTTAGTTTATTTTTTGGTGAATATAAAAATAGAGTTTTATAATATGTGTGAATTACTACTGGTGCATGTAGAGAGCTACAGGTATATTTGTAAGCATCCACTCTGTAGACTCGAAAATGTATCTATTTATTGAGAAAAGCCATTTCTTTGCGCTTCTAACATATAATCATATATACCCAAATGTTACAAGTTAAAAATCATGCACAACTTCATTAGCACCGTTGTGATTCGAAACTCGATGAAACCAAAAACGACACTGAAAAGAGAAACACATACACACACACACACCATACATGTACCTATAGGATTTAACCGGCGAGAGAATGAGATAGAATAATCGATCTTCTCTTTGTGCGGTGCTTCATTGCCTCCCCTCTCTTCTCTAATTTAGTTTTCTGAAGGTTTAACTTCTACCACATGTGAACTGGATGGACACTTGTAATTTGAATAACATTTCTTTGAACTTTTCTATTGAAATACATTAAAAATACGAGTAACACACAAATAAATTGTAAAATCACGAAATATCGAATCGTTTAATGGCCTCTATTTTACAAATTAAAATACAAACAAATAAAATAACTCACGTCTGTTTATGATATTTGTCATACATTTTTGAAATAAAACTTTTTTACGCACGCTCTACCCTTGGGGGTAAACTGGTGAATGCGTTACGAAAAATGACATGCGAACGGTAATCGATGCGAACGGTGATCAATGTCATTCAAAAAGTAAACAGAGCATGTGCAACTTTTGCCCAGCGAAAAAAAGACATGAAAGTGTACTACTGTGCGAAATGCAACAAACCATATTGTCTGGAATGTCAATGTCACCCCAATGTCATATGTTCTTTTAAAGTTAGTGAAGTTTTACTTCAGTCGTGTGGTCTAAATCACACTCGTTTTTTTATATTCAGTTTGTATTTTGGAATCAAATTTAAAATTAAAGTTTGTACGAAAAAGGCCGCGCTACCCTTCCTTTTGCATTTTAAATAGTTTACCAGTTACATTGCAACACAGCACACCTCTAATTACCTACAATTCAAGATATCACCGTACTTTAAATGGCTGCAAAGAAACTCAGTTATCCACAATCCCCAGTTTAATTCCATTCGGGCTGGATAGTGCAGGTGCGAACCAACTTCCCAGTCCACCTGATCAATCGTAACCCATTATTCTGCAGCCGAAACCCGCCCCCACCCCACCCAGTGATAATTACAGCGCCGAATTAAATTGGAATATATTTACTGTTAAAGGGGTATCTTTGCTTACAGTTGGCTTTTACGGTGGTTAAGCATCGACGTGTTTAAACCGAAGAGAAATGAGAATGATCTTAACGAGGTTTTAATGGGAGAGAATCGCATTCTTTTCTGCATTCTAATTTTTAGACTAGAACACATTTTTATTCAACACAAGTATTTGCAGGACAATTATGATGGTGGGGGAATTATTTAACTTATAAGGATCATGACTTAAATAAGCTATAATTAAGCTCTATTTGAGCTTTCGGCCTTATTCTTTGAGTTTAAGCTTCGAGGTTTGAATCTTCAGCTTTGAGCTTTGAGCTTCGAGAATTCTTGAGTTTTCAGCCTATGGTCAAGAAAGTCTCCGGTGCGGCGTCCAGGGTTTTACAATTTCTCCACGATGCATCAAAATTTTGCTTTAGGGGCATGAAAAGGGGATTGGGATAGTTTAATGAAATCTAAACAGTGACCGTCCTGTTGTTTTGAGTTTTTGAGTATTCAAAGTTTTACCGATCGCGGAACAAAACTCTAAATTTACTTAAAAGAATATGGTCACGTCTTTATATATATATAGATAGATAGCTATATATATAAAGACGTGGCCATATTTTTAGAATTAAGATGTAGACTAATTCCTCTAATTTTGAAAGTTAAGATTTCATAAAAATATTGCTTAAAGGGTTAGGAAATAGAGATAGGGGTTGTTTTTCGAAATTTTCAGAGATTTTCCCATTGTTTTGAAGGAAAATTTTGCAAAATTCCATCAACCTCAAAATAATACTGTAGATTTGTATTTGGCGAAAACCGCCCGCCAAAGACAATGAACTTTATGTATTAGAAGATATTTTTTACAATCGCTCCCACACCGAAGGCCCTGAGTAAAATAAATTACCTCAGTAATATTTAGAGATGCTGTGTGGAGGGTCTTTTTATGGAAACGAAGTAGAGGGAGTTCTGGGAATGAAATAGGTTTTAGGGATGGGTTGGAATCTTGGGATGGTATTAAGTTGTCTAAGTAAAATCGGTTAAGTTCAGTAATAGTTACAATTTAAAATAGTGCGCGACAGAGAAGCATTGCACGCATTTTTCAGTTCGATAGATAAGGTCGCAGCGTGCCTCATTGTGTCGACACGACTCTGTCACGCGTTAACTGTAGATCGTGTAGAAGGCCTCAGCTCGCGATTGCGAATCTCTGGTTGCTGCTTCCAACTGCCTTGCGGGGCGGCCAACAGGACGTCTTGCTTCAATTATTCAGAGATATCCAGTTATTTATAGATATTATGAAACATTGTAATATTCCGCGTATTACACGATAGCTAATCAAGTTACGTAAGAGTGCGTTTTGTTTTATCTGTTGTTGTGTTATTTTCGGTTATCTTCTTTGAATTAAAGGAAAAATGCAGTTCCACGAATTTGATTACTTGTAATGAGGTATTTACAAAAAGTTGACAGATTCAAATATTATTTTTTTTATTTTTTATTTAATGACAATATAAGATAAAGTAAAATTACACAATAAGTAAAAATACCAAGTTATGTGGTTTGTTTACAGTCCTCCTCACTAGGTTTTCCTGTTCCGAGACGGACTGTATGTTGCTGAATGGGTGCTGATCTTTATTTCCTCATCTTCTAGTTTCTTGATTATAGATAAACAATATAAACAAAATAAACAAAACATAAAATAAAAGTATTGGTTTGTTGTCTGCAGGTTGCATTGGGGTTACTTCATAATTTTAATGATTTCCTCATCGTCCTGTTTACTTAACCATAATTTGATATCCTTTTTAAACTTATGTATCTCCATGGTGTTCTTAGTTTCAATTGGAAGGGCATTATATAATTTTGTCGCATGGAAATTATGGTTTTTCTGGCCAAAAGATGTATTTAATTGCGGGATGTTAAGTAGTTTTGAGGATTTCGACCTTGTAGTGTAGGTGTGTTGGTCCACAGGGTATTCATATTTTTCTTTAAATTTAAGTAGTGCATTTTTTTAGTATAATTTAATAATGCTGAACACATTAAAGTTTTTTTAAATTTCTTTTGATGGAGTTTTTATGGATACTTTTATGATTGTTTTTATTATTGCCTTTTGCGTTTTAGCTAGCTGCTTCATGTGAATGTTTGAGGCAGTTCCCCATCCTTTAATTCCATATTCTATGCGTGATTGGCAAAGAACATAGTATACTTTATATAGATCATTTTTATTAAGTATGTTGCGTATGTTTCTAAAGTAGTAAGTTTTGTAAGTTTCTTTGTGATGCTATTTATATGGGAGTCAGATCGAAGATTTTCATCGATTTCAATGCCGAGATATTTTATGTTTTTAGAATGTGTTATGTTTATTAATGTGTATTAATACGGATTACCATTAAGAATACCTTTAATGAAAACACTTTGAAAACAATTATACTTATTGTAGAAGTTTTTTAGAATTATAAGTTTTTTCTATCGAACGTCAAAAATGAATAGTTTATAAGGGTTTCCTAAACTGTGTTCCGCGGAACACTAGGGTTCCGCCGAACCTGAATAGGGGTTCCGCGACAATTTGTTGGAAGAATTTCATTTAATATAATAATATACACATATTTATATATTTAAACACTACTGAAATTATTCGCAAGAAATTATTATTTGTATTTCACAATAGTTCTTAAGTTAAGACCCTTCCAGACTTCCAGTTACAAAGACTACGCTTTATAGAAGTTGAAAGAGCCGTTTATGCTGTACATATCTACTAAAAAAAACTTTGAATATTATTACTATGATGTACATATGTGCAATACTGTGGTAAGAGTTAATAATATGAACATCAGTGCAATATGGAAACAATAACAACGAAATAACGGATCTGCATGTGCTTCATGAAATTACTGTTTCCAAGGAACCCAACAATATTTTTTTATGATATCGAATTTACCTGAAAGTAAAATAATGTTAAAATCAATCGGTCTTACGACATCCTTGTTAGCAAATAGTCGAACTATAAACGCGCATGGTACCGTTGGTGAAAAACTTTTTAAAAAATTACAATTTTGGATCTCATCAGTTCAATCTGATTTTTCCTGCCTTACATGAATGTTAGAATAAATTCAATGTTAAAAGGTTTTCAAAGAATTTTAAGAATAAATACATAACTTAAAATCAACTCTTTAGATTATTTTCCGAAAACAAGTAAGGACGATTCCTGGGTTCGTAATCCATTTTCCGTGACAGCTAAATCAGTAGGATTAAGCACCGGTCAGTGGCTGAATTGGCATCGCGTTTGGGTCCCACCCAGGCATCCCCTGTTTGAGTCCTCGGCTGGCTAAGTCCTCCATCATAAAACAAGCAACATTTTCCACTTACTGTCAAGGTTATTCGTAATCCGGGAATGTATTTCTTTCAAGTGAATATAATATATAAGTAATTGATTTAATTAGTGATTCAATCTTGAAACAGAAAAACAAAATCATCCTTTAAATGATTTCTGAGCAAGTTTGTCAGAAAAGTTCCCCAATTTATCAAAACCAGTTGTTTTACTTCCGTTGTCTACTTTGACCTATTTAATGAGAAGCGGGATTTTCTAATTATGCTGTAACGAAGTCAAAGTGCAGGAACAGGATCGATAGAACAAAAGATATTAGAATCCAACTTACAGATTATGCCTGATCTCAAGATTCACAATTTACGGACTCAAAATCATGTAGTCATCATAGGTGCTTTATTTATTCCATTTTTTTGTTTATATTCCATGTTTTATTTGTTTGTAAATAAATAATGTGTTTAATAACTTTTTTTTAAATTTTTACTATTAGAATTTTTTTGAAATAGACAATTCACCCTAAAGGAGTGCTTTACACCCAGCCTAAAAAATAAGCGTTCCGTTAAAATTTACGGGTTCGCAAAGTATTCTATTGCAGAACAAGTTTGGGAAACCCTGGTATAACTTATATAATAAACACTACGATCACGAAGACGATATTTCTTCAAATACAGCAAACTTATTTACACATTTTAATTCAAAATTAATAGATTTCTTTGTTTTAATCATGTTTACTGTTTATAAAAAACCAACGTGTTTCGTGAGCGATGCCCACTTCCTCAGGATTTTTTTTTTCCGTTTCAGATTTTTTGTTTCGGTCAATTATACAAATAACTCCATTTTACTATTTAGCTACCTCCTTATTTAGCCATAATTTTTTTTTTTTTTTTTTACATCAATACCTCACAAGAATCGCAGCTGCTGCCGCCTGGGGCCAGTGTGACTATGGCATCCCCAATTGGGGTAATGGCAATATGGCAAAACCAAGTTTCTTCGACAAGGATTATGTTGTGTCGTAAGAAGGCTTCACGGCAGTAAAGGTTGTCAGGATGATCACTGCTTCGGCCGAGTACCCCATGTAGGTAGTTTTTATTTTATTTTTTTATTTATTTATTTGTTTTTGTTACAAAGAATACATCAGTACAAAGAAGCGTTGACTGTCCAACTAGGATTCTCCCGTTCTAGGACAGTCAAATTGACAGAAACATTTTGATAGGCGTAAATTTAATTTAGAGATGATTGTTTTATATTGGGACACAAATCAAAAAAATCATCGCCAAACAACTTTATCTTTCTTACTGAGGCAAAATATATTTAATAATTTATAATTAACGACACAGTGTCCTTTTTGTACATGTTTTTTTTTCAGTATAGAAAGAAGAAAGAAATGTAAAATTTTAAGATTAATTCCAAATAAACCAAAGAAAAAGAGTACATATATAATACATAAATAAACCAAAAGATTACTTATGAATAAACCAAAAGAATAATACATATTAGTACAAAGTGAGTGAAAGCATTGAAGAAGAAACAAACAGAAAATACCTGTTTTACAGTGACCTTATTAAAATATGTACAGCTAAATTGTTTAATTAGTACAGCTTTATACTTCAGTAGAGGCATACAAAAAATATCAGAATCATTAGCATAAAAGGTTTTCAAAAATGTTTAAAATGTTTTCAATCGTACTCTAAAGAACTAATCAGCCACTACAATAAAACTAAATCCGAAAGAAGCTTCGTAAGCGTGGAAAAAAATAGATTTATATAAAAAATAAAAAAATAGAGACGTAATATGCACTTTTCTACACATTTCAAAGCTGCAAATGTGAAGCTTTGGAATGTGTAGAAAACATCAAATATCTAGATGTTACTATAGACAACCATCTCAAACGGAACACCACACAGAAAACCCCTCAACAAGGGTAAGAAAATTGATTAGCATATTCTTTGCATTACGGAACATAAGACATATCCCGGACTGTGCAGCCCCATCCCAACGTACGCCCGCACTGGTCGGGGAGCGTGGGGTAGAACAACCTTAAATCCGCTTGTGAAGGCCCAGAAATCCATAATTACAGTAATTTTGGCCGAAGTACTACTTTAATTCAATAATGAGATGAAGTACATACGCATCTACTTTCAGCACGGGACTCAGTGCTACCGCTGCCAAGGATTCAGTTAAAGATTGGGCAACTGCTCACATACGGCCAGGTCTGTGAAGTGATAGGTAGAGTATTCCTTGGCAATTTTCTCCCAAGTCCACCAGGGACGAGCCCGTCGCGTGCTGCAACTGCGGATGCCCCCATCCGGCCCACTACAGAGGCTGCCCAAGTGGATGGCCTACGCTCGATAGCGCTAGAGACATTGGAGGGACGTCCACCACTTACCCGCCCTGGTATAAGTAACTGATGATTTCTCCTTCAAGGCTCTCGCAAGAATCTAATTTTTTTGATTGAACGAAGCTAGATTTAGCAAAAATGCCAACAATGTAGTGAGATAAAGATTTTTGTATTTAATATCCATGGTATAAATACACCATAAACAATGATCATATGTCACAGTTAAAATTATAAAAAAAATATTAGAAATAATAAATAAATAAAATTTTAAAAATAACTATTATTTGCAGCATTTGATTGTGTAAAAGATACAAGAACATGAAAAAATCTGTAATTCAAATAAGACTTAAATTAAAATACTATTAATTAAAAAGATTTGATAGCATAGCCCTCCTGTATCAACCTTCCGCGCAATTAAATAGATCCGCCACATCTGCGTATCTATTACTAACTTCATGCAACCAGTAGCGTAGCATGGTTGGCACCCGGTGCGTATAACGTGGTGTCACCCCGAAAATTAACGTAGTGTCACCCCAAGAATTATTAATCCTCGAACTAGATTTTGGATAGTGTCTTACCTAATATTGAAGAAAATAATTAACATATTATGTAACATTGGCGGCGCTAGTAATCGCCTCCTATCGAAAGAATCGACAACTTGAATGAAATCTGAGCGCGCTCTTACATTTGGTAGATGGATTACCTTCACTTGCCCGGCGAAGGTGGGAAACTACCCCAGTGTAAGCAGCTAGTCATCTGACGACTACAGTCCGCTACAGTCCAGGAGTAAACACTGTCAGAAGTTGACTCTAATCGATGTAAATAGCGCTTGTTTTTCACCTGCTGAGTCACAAACAGCAAATTTCGACTTGGTAAAAAATAAAACATTACTAGCAAATGTGTAAAAACGTTTTACGAAATCCTCAAAATAACTTATTATTTATTATTATTCCTTAATTATTTATTTAAGTACGCACAGTAATGAAATACAAAAAAAAAATATAGATATTGTTTTTCAGTCAGTTATCGGTCGAATCTGCTGTAATTGTATTCAGGTTTTGTGTTTATTGCTATCGTTTATTACAAAAAAAAAATAATAACTATCCAATCCGCTTACTTTGTTTTTTGAAATACGTTTTTCAACACTTAAAAACACTAAACGAATAACATCTTTTTCACTAATTCATATCAATCAATAGGTAACTATTCACTTCGCGAGTTCATGACAATCACAATGTTAGAACGCAATTACAATTGACACAGGTGACAAGCAAGGAATATTTCAGAGGAATCCCCAACCGAGCATTAGTTTGAGCTAGGAATGAAAATAAAACAACAGAATTTTTAAGGAATCCCCCGATGACCAAGCAAGAGAGTTACGAAAATATAAATAACAGACAGTGTTCATGGGAAAAATATTTTTATGGCAATATTCTGCCTTCGCAAGTTTTTTTCTCAGTCGGGTGTCACCCCGCATTGAGTGGCACCCGGTGCGGGCCGCCCCCGCCGCCCTCTTCTAGTTACGCCAATGCATGCAACCTAGCGACACGGATACAAGCGAGTGTTTAGAATATTCAGTCCTGATTTTGTTGCATTTAAACAGGATTTTGGAACGAGTAGCTCTCGTGGGTATGTGAAATTCAATGAGGTTATTTAAATCAAGACTGTCTATACTATCATTTACAATTTCAAACTTAAATATTAAGTTGGGTATAATTCTTCGATTTAAGGTCTTTTAAGAGTCGAGATTTGGAGAAATTACTTAATATGTGGTACTTTGTTGCCCCAATCACAACTATTGGAATAACTTTAGAGGCAACGCGAACGGGAAAATGCTCTTTACGCATTATGCAGACGCTCAACTACACGATAATAGAGCCGGAAAAACCGAAATACCACACTGTACTCTTACTCTGGACATGAGAGTAGAACTGCGCACGCTAGAAGAACTTTCTTCGGACCATCCGCTTGTGAGCTTTAGTATTGGAGGGAAAACTCAAAGAACACGAACTTTAAGTAATTTAAATGATTCCTCTTTCATTGCGTATAAGAATCTAGTAAATAAAAAAAGCACCACAATGCCTAAAGTTGTCTAAAGAAGGAGGTAGCGCAATTAAATTTTCATTCGTATGTCGGAATATAAACTTTAAACCCGCGTCCTCCTGATTCGTAACTAAGGAGGTCCGCCAAGTATTTATTATAATAAGCAAGTAAAAAAAAAATCATTTAGAAATGAACTCTTAGCTGGCCCCTCATAAATTGCATATTGTCAATATTGAAAAAAATATATAAATAGGGTGATCTTGGCATTTTTTTCAAACAAAGTTTTGGTTTGTTTCGACCGAGAGATTCGCTTAAATTAGATCGGCGAGTTCGCATAAATAATTAAAGGTAAGAAATTATGGAAATATTATATACTAAATATTATTATACAATAAATATTACATAATAAATATTATATATACTCGTATATACATTATTGAAAACTTTAATACCCTTCTATAAATAATAAAATAAATTTAGTTTTTTAAAACGTAAGAAACACAGTGTTTTCTATCTATGGGGACGAAATAAAATTATAAAAAGTGTGATAATCCGAAGTCATGGTATTTGAAGAAGAAGTTAGAGTACCTACGTAATGTAGTTGAGAATGGCGAATCCTTGGAGCGATCCAAATATTTGCTTAATCAAGGCTTAAATTTCTAATGCAATATTTTGTTTACAAAATTCAAATCGAGATCTATGATGTCAGGCGAGTATGAGTGAGACGGAACGCTGGGTTATTGGACTAATCATAGATTCTCAACCTTTTTTGCCCACCGCCCACTTCGAGAATATTTTTATTTCTAGCGCCCCCTAACTCGTGAATCTGAAACAGCAATGGACCACGCCAAAGGGGGCACAATGGGATACCACGACAGGGTCACATTTGCCACAACGGAGGGGGCGTAACGGGATGGCGTGGGATGGGTTTCTCTGGGTCTGTACCGTAGCCTATGAAAGTCTGAAACGCCCACCAATTTTATCTTGGTCTTCTACCGCCCCCCTGAAGGCCTGAAACGCCCCCAAGGAGGCGTTATCGCCCACCTTGAGAACCTATGGACTAAATGGAACATTTGTTTCCGTACAAATTTGAATGGAAGCCACTTCTAGTTTTCTTATTTATTTTGTAGCAGATTGATGAGTTTTTTAAAAATTATTTTGTGTTTATATGTTCGCGAAATACGGGACGCATAGAAAGGTGAAAACGAATCCCTACCCCGTCGTAATCACGGAAAAAACTTTATGTGTGTATGGGGGCTAAAACTTAATGCAATACGGATGAGAACTGAACCTTGATATCGATTGTATAGTTGATTAGTCAGACATCTCCAAATACTGAGTTTTGTGATGAGGAAAACAATATTTGAATGCTCACAATAAATCAAAAATTATTTGTACATGTCTGTGTTTTAAATATTAAATATGCTATAAAATAACGAAACGGGAGGCATTACGATCCGGCATATTATTATTTATGACATTTTGAAATTTCCTACTAGTAACGCAGAAAACATCAACATTTTCTGCCAAATAAAAATTAATTGTCTACGGACATGGGTTTGCCCGTGTAGGTTTTTTTTTGTTTAAATTTATTTGTAATCTTACCTTTTATTTTTGTATATTTTTTATTTTAATTTTACTATCCTGTATTTTATAGCACTGTTCCAATGTAACAAAAAAAATTCTATAAAAAAAAGAAAAATCCCTTTAACCCAACCATTTTTAACAAGCACCTCCGTCTGAAAAGTAGTTCACAATTTTTTATTAAATTTGGTAATATGTTGGAAATTTTTTACAAGGTTCTTCGAACATATTTATTTAGATATCTGAGAACAACCAGTTCATCGTTTTCAGAAAGTTGTGTTATTTTTTAATATTCATTTTATTTTATTTTAAATTTCTCCCAGATTTTATATTTACAGATTTTTTTAAAACGATGCGATGTTTATATTCAGCTTTGTTTATATTCAGCTTTGTTGAAAAACAATTTGCATATGGAATATTTCATATACTGAACTAAATTATGATTAGTTTTTTTTATTTTGTAAGAATGATTGTGAAAATGAACTGCCGCCTCTGTTGGTGTAATTCTTAAGCAATTGATTTGAAACTTTTGAACTTGACTAATGCAAAACATATTAATTTGATCAAATCTGCTCAAAGTTCACAGGATAAAATCATTTTTTGTTGTTATTTAAAAATATATCAAGTCGATTATTTAAAAATACGATATGTTTACAAAATCTACATCTTCCATTTTAAACCATAGAGAAGCTTCCATTATACACTCCATAGAGAGATCGATAGAAGTAAGACCATGTAGCCGTATAATAATAATTATGATATTCCATTTTTCAGATGGTAAGATTCCAGTTTTTGCTGGGATTTGTCTCCTGCTGTCTTGTGCTACTGGTTGATGGATTTCTCCCTCAAATAGATATACCCGGTCAAGGCACCAATGGTTGTGTCGATTCATACCTCGGCCAATGCAGAATAATAGAACCACCGGCAAAACAATGTCAAGCAAGTAGCTACCTACAGAACGGCATATGTATGCCTTACACCACTAATATCTGTCCACAGACTTTGCGTTATGAAAACGGTTTCTGTCAAGAGAGGAAAGCGTGTGTGACGGACTGTTCAAAGACCACAACCGGAAACTGTTGCGAACCTGTCAATGGCAATATCTGCAATATTGCATATTCAGGAACCATTAGGTGCAAGAGGAATACAAACGTCATCCAAAGTTGTCCTTTTGGAACAGAGTTCAAAGATAATTCATGCGTTCGTATTGTGCCTTGTCCTCCAGCTACTATCGACGTGAGCGGGGTCTGCGCATCGTGCCCAGAAGGAACGAAGGTACGGAACGGACAGTGTGTTTAAGAGCGTGAATAAAACCCACAACCCCATGTGTACAACAGAGAATATGTAAGTCATTCTCCAACCAATTCCATGACAATACCCACAGCGTCCAAGCAACCTGCAACCTATAATTCCAAAACTATTTCAAGAGCCATACTTACAGTCCCCAAGCACACTCCACAGAACCTAAAACCAATAATAATTTCAGTATGTTTTATTTGGTTATAAAATTTGACATCTTATATCTAATATATTCTTTTCTAAAACTACTTGCATATTATTTAATACTTACTAAAATATGGACTTCACACCATTGAGACATAATCCACGAAAAACTGAAAGACTTTTAGCCTCCTAAACATTTACAGGCAGTTCATTGAACATTTCAAAAACCTTTATGATAGATTTTTAGAGCCATACCCACAGTCCCCATTCACACTCCACGGAGCCATATCCACAGTCCCTTTGCGCACTCCAAAGAACCTGCGACCAATAATAATTCCCAGTTCCAATACAATTTATTTTTTACTCCCACGCCAACAGCGTTCATGTATCAGCGAACAAATATTTACTTATTCAAAGTCATTTCTCCATTAATTTCCACTGTCAATATGTAATCGTATTGTGTACCACAAATCATAGAGCTAATAATATCTTGAAAAAAATGTATGTTTATAATAAATTATTCCACCACACGAGTTCCAGCGACCCTATACCCAAATAATTAAGTATTCATTTCCATAGCCAATTTTTTCATAAATTCCATAGACCACTAATCTCCACATTTGTGTATTTAATTTCACAGTCAACCGTTAATCGGGTAATCTTTTTCCACAAAGGACTACTTGATTCACAATTCTCATTAGATTTTGCAGTTTATTCAAACACAAATTTCGCAAACAATTACATGAAATTAAAACATATAATTTTATGAATGTTGTCAATAAACAAAAATTCGATATCGCGATGTTCTAACCTTTGGTTGTGGTAGTATTAAAATAGGCAAATAAAAATAAATTTAACGAAATAAATAATAATCAGATATGTCCAATAGCCCTATATTAGGGATATTTCCCGTAAAATCATAAAAAACACATTATCCCTTAATCACCTGTTCAGGTGGCGGTTAGTGCCTATGGATATAATATGGTAACTTACATGTATACATCTGTTTCTTTCTCTCTATTATTATATAAGATTTTAATTTCACACTTTCTTGCTGTTCCATTATTTCATGTTTTGTATCTTTCTGTATTAGCTCACAAAAAGTATTTTTGATCAGTTTAATTTTATACCCTGATGATGCTTGTGCTAAGCGAAACCGGTCGATATTAAAAATAAATAAATAAGTCGTGGTTACAAACAAAGTTATTTTTTTATTCCTTTAAATAGGTCGAACCACAAACCACAAAGACTGCTTTCTACCAAAAAAAAAGTAAATTTGTGAATTTTCCTTCAACCTAAAAAAAATAAATCATTTATTGATCTGCAATATGGAGTATGTCATCGAATTGATTATCGTAAACAATATCTAACAATGTATTCATTTATTTACTAGGTGGTACCCGGAATGCGCTGCTATGCCATTTAATAAATAAATTGTTTCTCCCTGCGTGTCCTTTTCCATTCGTCCCGTTCCCCTTCCGCCTCCCCTTCCTCTCCCGCGTCTCCTTCCCCTCTCGCGTTCCCACTCCGACTTTTTCCACCTTCCCTGTACTCACTCAACTCCCCCCCCCATTCCACCGTCCCGCGAACCCCTCTCCCGAGTTCCCCTCCCCCCTCCCAGGTTCCCCTCCCCACTCGATGGTTCTCCCACCCTCCCGAAAATCCCCTAACCGAGTTCCCCTCCCCCCTACAATTTGGTAGATTTATATCTATTGGTTTTTTCCACGACGTCTTGCAAATTGCTTTTGTTATAGTAACATCTCTTTTAACGATTTTTATTTATATATTTAGAGCAATAATTTACACCGCTTGTCTTATATTTCGTTTATTAGATTATTTTACAAAGGTGCGCTCTAAAAGCTAAGACAAACATCTTTATTTTGCTAGTCCTGGAATATTGCATAGTTTGTATCTTTTTAATAATAATTTATTTACGCCATATGGGCTTTTATACACACGTGTAATAAAACAGCTTCTAACCACACAAGAGTTAAATAAAATACAGCAATATTAATTTTTTTTTGAAAAGAAAGACGAATAAACAGACAATTTGCCTAGATCTCATACCATTACTACATTAAACGGAATATGTTGCTTGTGATGTGGAGGACCTAGCGGCTAGGTCCTCCATCACGACACAAGCACACATGTCCTAGCCAGACGAGGAATTGAACTCGACGCTCCAAATGCAATGCCAACTCAGTCACTGACCGGTCTGTGTAAGTTTATTTATTTTATTTATTTATTTGTTGGCTCGCCAACAGAGTATACCTATCACAAGTAATTATTACATTAGTTAACAATTTTAATATGGTTAAAGTGATAATTCCAATGAAAGGTGAGCACACCATTTATCACAACATTCTTAATTAGTGGAAATACATAACAATAAATTAAAGTACATGCATAAAACAAGAAGGATCAAAAATTACAAAATATATACACACATGAACATATACATACATTTATACACATTTTATAGCTCTAGGTGAGGAGATCATCGGGGATATGTAAGTATAATTTCCTTCTGAAGGTAGCAAGTGAGTTTGAAAATACATCTAAGTCTTCATGTTTGCAATATTTATTGTATAACCGAGTCATTCTTGAGGTTGGTTTGAAAAAACTTGTATTAATACGGTAAGTATCGATCCAAAAGGTATAAGTTGAAGTAAAAGGTATAAGTTATAAGTTGAATAAAGTATTTTATTTCCTTTTCCTTCCCAGAACTATCCTCTCTTTCCTTTAATTTAAATATCCTCCACACAGCATCCCCAAAGATGACATATAATGACATATAACAAACTGCCTGAAAATTTGAGACAGGTATATGCCTCCAACAAATCTCGAAATGATATATTGAAAACATATTTTTTCAAATGTTATTTGGAAAACGAGTCATAAGTAGGTACAAACTCTGTTCTGATAGCCCTAATTATCTTCAAATACTAAACTTATAGTATGATGGGCGCGGTTTATACCTTACTTAAATCTCGTCATGTATTTGTATGTAAACATCTTGTAAAGGTCTGTATATTTTTGAGCCCGTACCTTATATTGTATTTTCCTGATTTTGTTTTATCTATGCATTTCTTAGTCCATCTCATTAGTCCATCATGGAGGAAACTTTATTTTAACTTTTTGAAACTTAAAGTACATAAATTTAAAGTACATAAATCAAATGAGTCAATGAGTTATACAAATTTATAAAATGTTATAAGACATGTTTCTGTGAAATATTTGTAAAGTGATTCTTCATATGTTTGTGTCTGTATGTCCCAACTGCTCCCGTCTGAAGCCAGTGAGACTATGGCATCCCCAATTGGGGTACGTTGTGAGGCTGAGGGTAGTGGGGATGGGAAGGAGATAGGGAAGAGAAAGGTGGGGAAGTACCTGGCTATTCAGATCTGGTCACCAAACACGGCTAATGCCGTTTCAAGCAACGTTTTAATTCTGAATGGTGGTCTTACACCAGGGCGATACAGAGAGTATCTTCCACTCTGGAACGGGCCGCAAATATACTATTTATTATTTTAAATGAATAAATTGTGAAATAACACAAATAAAATTTATTTGCCACGCCGGGATTCGATCCCGCGACCTTCGGTGCGCGAGTCTAGCGTCTTACCGCTGCGCTACGCCGGCCGTCAAATAAGTGCCGTCAATACTGTTTACCAGTAATTAATTTTATTATCCCACAGGACTGAGAGGATAGTACAATCCCAGTCTGTCATATTCCATGAAAGATTAGTAGTTATTACATTTATAGAGGATAAAAAAGAATAAAAATTAGGTAAGTGGTGATAAAAAACAATATAAACATGTTATAGCAAATCTAATTATTTCCAGGGATTCCCTTTCTCGCGTCGCTTGTCTCTTACAGGTTAGGGACGAGGGATGCTAGGTTAATGAATGTCACCCCTCCGCGCACCGCTGAGGATTTACCGATAAAAAGTCTGTTAGGCCTCGAGGAACCTAAGTTGCCTTCCGGATCTCTCCGCGCAGCTTCAGCAAAATATCTGGCAGATCTAACATACATACGGTCAGCTAACCCAGAGAGAAAAGATACTCGTAATCCATTTGTTATAAGGTTTAAGGCGCCGTATCCCCGCTCAAAAAGGAGAAGATGTAGAGATATGTAATTACGAATATTGGGGAGAGCGCGCTAATATTTAAAACGATAGAATTGAAGCGAAAATTGTGAAAATGTTTAAGAAAACACGACTCGTTTAAAATAGAGCAAAAACCTCTTGGGACTGTCTAAAACAGCATTTAACCTAAACACTGTGATTTTTTCATACATATAACTTGTAAAATAACTGAAACAAACGTCAATACAATAATTTTCGGAGCATACTTTGCGATTTTTTTCTATCGAGGGTATTCCATATAATTTGCGTTTCGGCATTAGGAATGTATACATATTATCTTAAAAAAACAATTTTTTTTTAAATTTTCAAATGTTTAATGGAGATATGTAAGAAACCGGTAGAAATTCGGGTAGCGGCGGAACGATCAGTCAGGGAATAAGTAGTTTGCTTTTTGTTATTTATTGTTAAAACACCCATAAAGTTACTGTTATAGTTTGGTCCTGTTTTACAATTATTGAGCGGTGTCTTACATGCAACTTGATTGTACCTGCTCCAATAAAGACCAATTATGTTTACCGTATGAATTTTATTTAATTACCACCGCTACAATATGAATTAAATAGAGATGATGGCCCTAATGAATTGTATGAAACCTGATTAGTAATAATAACATATGAAAGGAAATTATTACCAACAGGTAATAGGTTGAATTTCAACAATTTCATCAAATAAGAAATGAAAATATTATTTAAGATTTGATGAAATTTCATGCGCAAAATGTGCCGTACTTGTTCTTTTGTATGCATAATAATATGAGCTTAATAAAGAGGTGTATAAAATACTTACTGATATCCTTGCAAAGGAAAAACATTTCCATATATTGTTTTGTTAGAAAATATCTTTTTTGGGATATGATAATGAGTTTCCGGTAGAAAGATAGGTACTCAGGCCAAGTAAATCGGACGCAGATATTAAATCAACATTAAACATTGAATAAATAAATTAATTTCGAATATCGTAGAAAGAACTCCATGTAGATTCACCATACACATATTCTAGTGTAAAAATTAAGTCTAGCAAGGTTGCAGGAATTCTAAAATACCTCATAATATCACACTTTATTTTGATCTGAATGTTCGTTGAAAATTAAGTAGTCATTGAATCAACGTATTGAATTATTAAGATTGGTTCTGGTTGTATGCCATGAAGAACACCACTGGTATCAAAGAATTGTGCATACAAGTACAAAAGGAAACCTGTTGGAAAACTAATCAACCATGCCTGCAGGTTACAACTTATCCCTAATTTCCCGAGCTTACAATTAAGTGTTGTGTAATGCCTTGGAAAAATCAGTGTACGTAGAATCCAGGTACATGTTTTCTATTAGCCAACAAAAATAATGTTAGTGGAAACTTGTGACATATTTAATATCAAATATTAGAATACAAGAATGGATACATATTTTCTATAACAAATTTATCATTTTGAAACCGTTCTTGAATAAAGAAGCGAGATTAAGATATGGTTTTTCGAATACTTTTCGATTTGTCAAAATATATTTATAATAGATAAGATGGACCATTTTACAAAATTTTCATAATGACATCTTCAATTTATACACACATGCCCTGCTTACTTATGGGGGTACATCAAATATATCTACCATGTAATTAATTACTGTATAAAATTTATTTGTAAATTATGTATCTATTTATTACTAATACGAAAAAATAAAACTTCACTGATTTACAGAATTTTTAAATTTTGTGGTGTAAAAATATCAAAGTACCAAAATATATAAATGCACTAAACCCGTTCTACGTGCACCCACTAGAAACAATTTTTAAGCAACTTAGGTTTACTAAATAAGCATAACGCCATTTCCTGGCAGAGGTAGATGATAGCGAGGATGGACCGCAAAGAACTCGGTATTCTGATACTATACTTCTTTTTTTTTTTTTTTAAGATTGACAAACATTTCTGGGTTACGAATAACCTAACAATGTTTGAAAATCTCCTACTTCTACCACAGAAAGCCGAAAATGTTGCTTGTGTCGTTATGGAGGACTTAGTCAGCCGAGGAATCGAACATTCGACACCAACTCAGCCACTGACCGGTCCAATTTTTCTTGAATATGTATATTTTAACATACTGTAAATTTTCGATATTTTTAAAGGAAAGAACTTATAAGTTCCACCTCTTCACACATTATATTTAAGCGTATAAAGGAAATTGATTATAATAATAAAATAAGTATAAATAAGATAACTACCGTACTCTTTGCGAACAAAGTATCATTTGGACGGCGAGATTGGCTTGTGAGAGTTCTGATTGAATTAAGCATTAATTGAAGGTTAGCACCAACCATTAATTTATTTTAAATTTATTTGTATTATGTACAAACTATTTTTCTTAAGTTGTTTAGAAAATCTGTTTTAATGAAAATTAGAAACCCCGTCACTTAAAATTTACTTATGTAAAAATTCGTGGTTTTTGAAAGCTATGGTGTTAAGGCGCAGCGTTCTGGATACCGAGGAGCAGAATGATGAGTTTGTTATTTTGACAAGGATTTGGACCGATTTTATGCGGTTTAATATAGTAGTCACTAGTTAAAATGTTAAATAAATCGAGCAAGCAGTCGACAATGAATTACTGCGTTGTAATAATTTATAATTCGTTTCACCTATTTATTTCAATTTACCGAATGTTGTCACTTTGCCATCCATCAAAAATACAGGAATTTTAATAATTTTAAAATAAAACAATAACTTTGTAAGCATTACTTTTATTTTTTATGTACTTTATACCGACCGGGTTTTGCTACAACCGTAGCTTCTTCAGAGCAGATAATACTCTACTAAAGTTTAGTAACATGTTTTATAAAACAATATATATCCTGTTTTCACAGTGGAAGGAAGAAAGTAGTAGGTGTAAGGGTAGATGGAGAGTTGGAAAGTGAAAGGGAATGTTCTTTGTCAGTGGGGAACAACCTACCTAAGTATTGGAATTTTATTTAGATTCATTTGATTGTTAATTACTTTGCTATCAATACCAAAGTAAACACCTTCACTGGAGGAGTCCAGCCCATTTTTGTTTCACTGTGAAAGGAGAATATATTTTTTTATAACACATGTTACTTTAACTTTAGTAGAGTATTATACTGCTCTGAAGAAGCAACGGTTTTAGAGAAACCCGGTCGGCATAAAGTATATAACAAAATAAAAGTAGTGTTTACAAAATTATTGTTTGTCCATTGAGAAACAGTTTCATAATAAATATAAATATTTCTTCAATCAATCTCAGAAACTTATATTGTTGAAATAAAAACTGAAAATAAAATATTTGAATGTTTGTTGACGGTTAAAGAAAATGTTTAAGTGAATTGACATACTATATACAAATTACGTAACTTTTATAAGATAAGATTGCATTTAAAAATACTGGGACCTCTATTTGGCACTCAACCACTAAAGGATAATCATTTCATTTCACTTGACCCAATAACAGAATTGATGACCTTGACGCGTTTACAGAATAATCAATTCGTGTTAAAGTTTGAATTTTTTAATTGGATGCTCTGCGGCGCGACCTTTCTACCGATATTAGTGATTTCCTCATCTTTTCATTGCTGTTGATTTAATGAAAATAAAACCATTATGTATTTCTAAATTTACTTCGACTGGCCAACGGAATCGGAAAAAATCCTCCTCCGTCAGGACAGGTGGGAGTGGTAGGGTGTGGGTGTTGTGATGCTGAGGGTAGTGGGGAAGAGAGGAAGGATATGGGGAAAAGGAAGGTGGGAAAGTAGCTGGCTGTTCAGATCTGGTCACAAAACACGGCTAAAGACATTTCAAGCAAGATTTCACTTCTGAATTACACCAGAGAGATTCTTCCACCGTGGAACATGCCGCAAATTTACTATTTATTATTTTTAATTAATTAATTGTGAAATTATACAAATTAATTAAATAAAATTTGATTTTAATTTTAACTTAACGAGTAAAACCTCAAATTGTAATATTTCATCACTGAAGACAATATTAGAGACTATTAATATAAAATTTGAAACAGAAAAATCAGGAAAAGATACGGCCTACATAGGAATTGACCTCGCATTGAGTAATATTCGTATACATTTAAGTTAAAATAAAAATAAATATTCTTCCCAGACTTGCAAAAAAGTCCGTAGATATAGCTTATTAAATAAAAATTGCAAGTTGACAGCCTTACACCCCGACTATGGAGGCCATCGGTAGGAGTCGCTTAAAAGGAACAATTTAAGAAAACAAAGAGCGTTAAATTTAATATGTACATTTTCTTCTTCTTCGCCTTTTGGGTCGGGATAAATTTACCATGTTACTCGTATTTATTTCTAATGCATGCAATTATGCCATACGTGGAACCAATCCTTATTTTGGATTTGAGATCAAAATACCTAACCAAACTGAAAAATTATTTTTGTAACCAAAAGGTGTATCTAATATTTAGTACGGATGTGAGCTACTTTATTAATTTTTGCTTTAAATAATAAGATACGAGCCATTATTTTTTTTTGCGTTTTATGATTTTAGAGGCAACTTGGAAAATTTAAAAATAAAAATGAAATAATTTAACTATATTTATTTTTAAAATATGATGAAAAAAAAAAAAAAAACATTGTTAAAAATTAATTTTTTGGGTAGTACTTTTAATATATTATAATCGATTTTTTTTCCGCCGTATAAAGGTAATTAGTATTTTAAATTTACACCCATCAAAATGATTTATTTTATTTAGTTTGATTTTATATTTCATATATTTATATCTACCTACCTAAAATTATTTTTTTTAAATGTTTTTCATTTACTTACAAATAATTGCCCAAATTGTTTCTAAAATTAAGAAACATTTTATAATTTAGAGCAAAAATAAATAAACTAGCTCATATCCGTACGACATATTTGATAACGATATATGATTGAATAAAAAAATAATTTTTCCATTTGGTTCGGTATTTTGATCTCAAATCCCAAAGGGCCCCGCAAACGTTCCTATTAATTTTCACGGTGTGATTAATAACTAATAACTAAGAGTATTAGTTATTAGCCGTTGAGTAATAATGTTTTATTTTTGCAGATGGTAAAATCTCAATTTCTACTGGGAATCATCTCCTGCTGCCTCGCGCTGCTTGTTGATGGATTAAGCCAGGAGTCGGTATCATATATACCTAAACTATCTCTGCCTTACACCAATGTGGCTCCTGGTGGATCAAACATTATTAACGGAATGTCGTCAACCATCCCCATAACCTCGCCAATTACGAGTTGCGGAGCTAATTCTATTACTTATGACGGACGCTGCACGGCTTGCCCACCTTCAACAATTGCTCAAAACAACATGTGCATGCGTCAGACAGTCGGAGGCCAGACAATTCTTCCCCAACAACCTTGCGGACTTCAACAACCCTGCGGCCAAATAATTACAAATCCACGACTGAATTGCAGAGATCAAGTAACTTGTGGCCAAACTTTTCAGAAAGTACAGACACCCTGTGCACTTAGAAGTCTCTGCGGTCAATTAATTTCAGACCCACAACCAATTATAAACCCAATTCCGCAGCCATACTTACAGCAACCATGCGCATTCCAAGGAACCTGTGGCCAAATAACTACCAATTCCCAAACAATTGCTCAACCCATTCTACAGCCAAGCCAAGCAATTTCCTACACGCAACCAATTCTCAAAGCCTATCCACAGCCCATCCCAAATCCATTCCTACAGCAACTAAATAAATATACGCAAACCATTCGCCTGCCAAGCCCACAGCAACAAGTAATTTCCTACACACAACCTATTCTCCAACCCAATCAACAGCCCATCCTAAATACATATACGCCAACCGTTTCCCAGCCAAGCCGACAGCAACAAGTAATTTCCTACACACAACCAATTCTCCAACCCAATCAACAGCCCATCCTAAATACATATACGCAAACCATTGCCCAGCCCTACCCACAAACAATGCCAAACCCCCAAATAATTAACCAACACCAACCCCTTCCCCAACCACTTCCCCAACCCCAACCAACACAAAAAATTACTCTGCATTAAAAATATTAGAAAATATTAATCCACACTGCCGCCTCTCCGACAAATAGTGAACCTACCATCAACGAATCATTATACTATATATATGTAACTGAATTATATCTAATCAAACGAATATGTGTTAGTATTATTA
Organism: Limnephilus lunatus; assembly: GCA_917563855.2. Taxonomy (NCBI): domain Eukaryota; kingdom Metazoa; phylum Arthropoda; class Insecta; order Trichoptera; family Limnephilidae; genus Limnephilus; species Limnephilus lunatus. The sequence continues at coordinate 7,370,642 of OU830602.1, read as the reverse complement.
CAATGTTTTCAATAAAGTTAAAGGCGATATCTTGAAGTTTAACTCAAAATTCCTTAAACCCCGAGAGTAGCTTTTTGTAAGTATCTACTCATTGAAACATAAATTAAATTTAAACATACATTTTTCCTTAATAGGAGATGTTAGCAGGTCAAATAAAAATAGAAACAACAAATAGGTGATAAGTACAAATACCGTTAGTCCAGTCAATGAAGGAGGTGTAGAGTGTGTGAGCAGGGACCTAAGCGGTTCTTTCAGAAACTTGTTCGAAGTGCTGAAGGTGTGAACATACGCTCCACAAATGTAGATATTTTAGAGAAAAATCATTTTATCTCACATTTTTCATCAAATATTCCTTCATATCATCTAAAATATTCCTCAAAGAAAAAAAATTAAATGAAAGAATTTATAAATACTTAAATTCGCTTTTAGAATATATATACATACGCAAATAAATCTCCAACCAGTAAATATTTACAGCAATTTTAAGTTTTTTCGTAAAATGTCGTCATTTTCAGAAAAGCTGCTTTTATCTTATTACTGACACACAACTCTTGATCGTTCGCCTAATAATATGTGTGACCACACTTTAAAGCCTGTTATTAAATAAAGTAGACAAAAGCATGTTACTTGCAAAAACTAAAAATTGTATTTTATAATGATAATTATCTCCTAATAATTTTATTCTATTCTATTTCGTTACATAAAGTTATTGTAAATTAAACACGAGTTTTGAGGAGACAGAACGAACTGGAACATTTATTTGAATAACCTTTTAAACCATAGACAAGATAATCATAGACAACAGATCATTTTGATATAAGAAATTAACACCCCCACTTATCAAAATAATGTAGGTACACAATAAACATATTACAAAAGGAATATGAACATTGTTAATTCTTTACAACCTGTATACCCAATAACTGCATAAAATAATAATGCTTAGTACTAGCTAAACCCTTTGTAAATATGTCTGCTGGCATTTCAGCTGTTTCCAAATATTTCAATGCTACAGTTTTATCATTAACACATTCTTTACAAAAATGGTATCGTACATCAATATGCTTAGTTTTTTTGTTAAAGCTATTATTTGAAGACAGCTTAATCGCACCCTGATTATCATTAAACAAAGATATGGTGTATGACTCATCGGTTATTTCTTTTGACAAATTACTTAAATAAATAGCTTCCCTACAAGCTTCAGCCACACCCATATATTCGGCTTCAGTGCTCGCAAGAGCGACGGTTTTTTGCTTTTTAGCTTCCCAAGAAATAACACATCCAGCTAAACTATAACATAAACCTGTATAAGACCTCCGATCTATGATATTGTTTCCCCAATCTGCATCAACAAATCCTTCTAATTTTGAATTACCATATCTAGTATATTTCAATCCAAAATGTTTAGTTTTCTTAAGATATTTTAAAATTCGTTTAGCGTATAACCAAGTTTCCTGGTTATAGCAATTATTAAATTGACTCAGAAAACTTACTGCAAAAGCTATATCAGGTCTTGTTAACACCGCCAAATACATAAGTCCGCCAATAAGCTGCTGATAAGGTATTTGACTTTCACAATTTTTAGTTTCTTTGTTAATATTCAATTTAGCCTCTAAAGGTGTATGTGCTACTTTACAATCTGCCATGTTAAATCTATTTAACAACTGATTAACATAATTCTCCTGGCTTAAGGTAACTGTACCATTAACTTTATCAATATTAACACTCATCTCTAAACAATTTTTGACTTGACCTAAATCTTTTATTTAAAATTTTGAAGCCAATACCTTTTTCAAATATTTACATTCAGCATTATCATTTGAAAAACACAAAAAATCATCTACATACAAAGTAACTATTGTCTTTTTATAATCCTTAATTTTTGTGTATAAACATGGTTATAACATGGAGCGTTTATAGCCTATACCAACAAGACATTCATCGACCTTCTTGTACCAGGCCCTTGAGGATTGCTCAAGACCGTAAATAGCTCGATTCAATTTAAGTACTTTATTATTATCATTTTGAGAATCTAATAAACATTCTGGTAATCGCATGTAAATTGTTTCCTCAAGGTCCCCGTTCAAGAACGCTGTAGTAACATCTAGATGTGTAACATCTAATCCAAGTTTGACAGATAATGCGAACAACAATCTCAAAGTTGAATGTTTAACAACAGGCGAGAAAGTGTCTGAATAATCCACATTTTGCTTCTGCATGTAGCCCTTGGCTACTAAACGTGCACGGTATCGAACATTATTACTATTGTCAATCTTTTTCCGTAACAATCACTTGCACTTTACTACAGTTTTACCATCCTTTGGCACATCCTTCAGCTCCCATGCATTATTTTCTTTAAAAGAATTAAGTTCTTCTTTCACTGCACTTAACCACTGTTCTTTTTTATTTCCCTGTAATGCTTCTTCCAAAGATATTCCACTAGCATCATCAAACACACCCTCAGGAATATACGTATTTAGCATACCATACCGTTCTGGCTTCCTAATGATTCTGCTGGATCTAATACGCTGTTCAGGTGAATCAGAAGCATCTTCATAATCACTAGGAGTGTAAGTATCGTCTGATGTATCTTCGACTAGTATATCCTCTTCTAATGTTGTATCTTCTGAACTTGATGTATATTTGCAACTAGTGTCCCCCACTGGACATGATTTCTCTCCACTCTCGGTAATTGATATATTGACCTCTGGGTTCTTTCCATCTTCCATAATAATGACATATCTACTTGTAAGAATACATCTTTTAATGGGATCGTAAATTCGGTATCCTTCAATATTGTCGGCATAACCTACCAACAAATTTTTTTTAGCCTTAGTGTCCCACTTAAATCTTTTTTCTTTTGGTATGTGAACCATCACCTCACTGCCAAATATACGCACATGACTTAAATCTGGTTTTTTGTTTGTCCAAAGTTCATACGTTGTTTTGTCATTCAAGCCTGATGCGATAGATCTGTTTCTAAGATAGACAGCAGTATGTGTTGCTTCTGCCCAAAACTTCTTAGGAAGTCCTGCATCGAATAACAAACAACGTGCTCTTTCTACAATGGTACGGTTAATGCGTTCACTCATCCCATTTTGTTCAGGAGTGTACGTATTGGTTTTTTGATGTAAAATACCAGCCTCCTTTAGGTATTTTTCAAACTCATTGCTACAAAACTCTAAGCCATTATCTGTCCGGAAAGTTTAAATCTTTTTACTATGCTGATTTTCAACTAAAGCCTTAATTTTTTTAAAGAATTTGAACGACTCACTCTTTGCTTTCAGAAAGTAAACAAAGGCCATGCGGCTATAGTCATCAATAAAAATTAGGAAGTACCTCGATCCTCCAATAGAGTTCTCTTCCATAGGTCCACATACGTCTGCATAAATAGTGTCTAATATGCTGGTGTTCCTTGTTCCTGTATGAGTAAATGGAAGGCGTGATTGTTTACCTTCACAACATACAATGCATGTACTTTTGCCAAAAACTGTTTTATCATTATTTGACACACCAGTCACTGCACCTTTGTTCATCTTATCCATGTCTTTACAATTTAAGTGACCCAATCTCCTGTGCCACACTTCACTAGTGCTAACACCAGTTGATGATGTAAACAAACATTTCTTCTTTTCTGTTCTCAGTTTATATACACCATCTGTCAAATCTGCTATAGCAACTAATTCATTATTTTTATTATAAATATAGCAGCATTTTTCTTTGAAATTCACTTTATTGCCATTTTTAATTAACTGACTCACTGACAATAGGTTAGTTGTCAATCCTGGAACACAAAGTACATTCTTGACAAGAACTTCAAATTCACTTTTGTGGTTTTTTGTTACAATAATTACATCACCTGAAAACGACATTTTCAGTTTTTCATTATTGGCAATAACAATTTTTTCATCCATTTTGTGATCCGCAACATTCTCAATCCATTGTTTACTTGTGGTTAGGTGCATGCTTGCACCTGAGTCAACATACCAATCATTTTTGTTAAATTGTCCACTTAAAAACACCGCACTGAATGCACTAGTTTTTTGACGTTGAAAAACTTTCGCATTCGTGTTTTCATTACTTGGGCATTGATTTTTATAATGTCCTGGTTGTTTACACCGGTAACATTTCACATGACTTTTGACATTTACATTGTAATGTTGATTAGTTTGAATTTTCTGAGCGGGTTTATTTTTCTTATATTGGTACTTTTGCGAACCGCTTACGAATGCACTGCTAGCTTCACTGTAATTGTGACGGTCTGTCACTTCCGTTTCCATGTCGATGAGTTTCGTTCTAATGGCGTCCGTTGTAATTTTGATTCCTGAATGCTCGATTGCCATTATCATTGGCATAAATTTTTCTGATAACTCAGCCAACAATAAACAACCGACCCACTCATCACTGATGCCAAATCCTGTCCCACTCAATTTCTGACCTGTTTCGACTATTTGCGTTACATATGATTGCATTGAAACACAGTTTTGCAAGCGAATAGAGATCAAATTACGTAACAGAGCTATTCTTCTTGTAAATCCAGAATCATCAAATAATGACCTTAACTTGTTCCATAGTTCCAACGTAGTTTTCACGTCTTTTATATGTATATACAACGGACTGTCTATAGTCATAATTAGTTTGGCTTTTGTTTTTGCATCATCTGCGGCTTCTAATATCTTCCCGGTAACTGGCTTGATGCTATGCTGCAAATCCTCCAGGATTAGAAAATTCTCCGCGGTAAAGGCCCATTCGTTGTAGTTCTCTCGGCCTTTAAGTTTTGGAACATTTACTAGATAGTTCGACGCCATTCTTGCAAACTATTATTGAGTTCACTGAATAACACTTCCCTAACTTTGTTTCAAAACGTAATTGAGAAAAACAACTGTAACTTTTACTTTAAAACGAAAGACGCTGGGTTCATAACCTGTAAATTAAACACGAGTTTTGAGGAGACAGAACGAACTGGAACATTTATTTGAATAACCTTTTAAACCATAGACAAGATAATCATAGACAACAGATCATTTTGATATAAGAAATTAACAGTTATAAACCTCATTGTTTTCACTGTTCCCAATAACATCATGTTACCTTCTCATCATCTTTGGACTTGAGGGTCCTGGCAAGCGTTGTTCACCCATGGCATCTTCATCCTCGGTAGTGGATGGTTTTTGCTGAATGGGCTCTACGTCGTCTTCATCGTCGTCATCGGCAATAGGCACGCTATTGAAGCATCTCCTATGGCACGCTACAGAACAGTTCAGCATTGCTTTTCGGCATCCACATTTGTCAATTGCACAATCCTTGGTGCAGTGGCAAAATATCATATTCAGAAGGACCTCCGGTGCTGGTGGATCTTCTGTTGTAATTCACACCGGGGTCTCTCCTTCATGTTTCCACCCCCATTATTCAAGGGGCAGCTCAATAAGTGCACTGGGAATACTGTTTAGCTGCGCTCTCTGTTGGTGGGAGATTTGTCATTTTAGGAAACATTTATTTCCTGCCTCTTCAACCTCGCCGTGAGTAGAGGAGGTGTTATAAAGATAATTTCCGCTTGCTTGATGATTTCTGACTCCAATCTGTACAATTTTGAGAAGTCCACCTTACTTCCTTTGAATGTTGAAGTTGTTTTGTCGCAGCCGGTAAATGAATGTAAGAACAGGATATGTTACCAAAATCTGGATTCTTTCCGATCCTAAAAGCCGATGGGAACACAAATACGAACGAAACATATCAGCGCTATGAAACATTCCGCCCACCAAAATACAGAAAATTGTATTTTAAAGAAACGTTGAACCTTAAGCGAAGCGCATAATGCTATGAAACGTGACGTAGACGAAAATAAGACAAAGCAAATGCTTTAACTAGCTTTGAACGATAACAAGATATAGATAAACTAGACGATACGAAACTAAATGATACGATTAACTTAGACGTAAAAAAAATAACATGAACTGCGAAACAATGATGATTAGTCACATTGACTAGGCAATGGACACGATTTGTTGAATGGTCTTGTAAGAGAAGATCCATTCAAAGTACGAAACATAGCGATAAGCACAAGATTTTTAATTTTGATTCTAGTCACGTCATCTGTAGAGAGTAATGTGCAATGTTTGGTTAAAGATGAAACACGAATTTCGATACGATTGAGTGGAAAATCAGAACAGGCTTTGTTGTGAAAGTTGTATATGAATAGATAAGAGTAACCAATAAGACGTAGGAGTTTCCGAATACGATATAGTTTGTTTAATAAGAAGTCCAGCAGATTTTCATCGTGTTGGACTAATGATGATTGAACTCGTTCCTCAGAGTGGATTTCAGATTTGTTAATATGGCCATCTAAGATAGGCCAAGGGTCGTTTGGCTGGAAAAGCCCGGAAGGCTCCGTCCACCATAACACGTTATGGTTTAGATCGGCCGGAGAATGGCCACGTGAAGCGATATCCGATGGATTATCAATTGATTATCAAATGATGCTTGAGGCCAACGGTTAGATGCAATAACTGTCAAAAGCGATAATTGGTCGGTGTAACGATTCCCTTGACGAATTTCATCGGGTGGAGTATCCGGTGGCTTCCATTTCTTTCCCAATACCCTGAGAGTAGGAGAATGATCAACATTCTTGAAGATTACATCAGTGAGATAGTAGTCCAGCGGTAGAAAAGCGCGAAATTTCGGTTTGTTATAATACCACTTCTGCAGTTCAAGTTGACCTCGTTTGGTGTATTTGATGACTTCGGATTGCATTTGATGAGCTTGTTCCAGACTGGAACAACCGGTGACGATAGAGTCGATATTCGTATCCGAAGTGATTGCGTGGCATGTTAGTGATAATTCATAATTTTCCTTTTCTGTCAACGGTCTGATAATACGATAGGACAGAATAAAGGCAGAGATGTCAGTAGTCACAGGGTATTTTGGGTAATCCGGGGTAGATTCCGATAATTGATAACGCCAAAATATTCTTTGGAACGCGTGATTTGGCTCTTGATGGAATATTTGGCGATATATTTGCCGTACCTCAGCAATGAACACCACAGATGGTGAACGAAAGTTTTGAAGATGTTCAGCAATGTTCGTTTGAAGCTTGGGAGGAACGATAAGGAAGGCATCATTTGACGATGATTCATTCACCTCCGTCACCGAGGCATCGAAGACCATTTGCAACTTAGTGATAACGGTGCCCGGACAAAGAATGCAATGACGAAGTTTGTGATGCCTTTTCTTGAGTAAATCTTTCCCAGGAACACGTGTCATGTGACCACTGTGCAAGTAGTCAGTCATGAAAGCGATCTACAATTCACGTAATCTGAGATTTACTGTCTGTTTACGTTCGAGTGGAAGGATGATGCACGAAGAGGCTTCGCGCGAACCTGGGGAAGAGATATCCTTGTCCTTTTTTCGAAAAGGTAAGGCTACGATGATTTGCCCCGAAGAGTCATGTGAGTGATCAGTGTGATGCACCTGTTCATCACGTTGTTCTTCAGGAAGTCGGTACTGTTGGTTTCGGTAAATTGACAAGAAAAGTCACGTGAACGATCAATGCGATATACTTGGTCACGACGTTGTTTGGTGGGCTGTGAAGACTGAGGAAATGTGTCCAACTCCCTCGGTCTCTTGACTTCTTCGGGGAGACGATACTGGTTGGTTTCGATGAATCAATTTGTTTGACGATAGATAGCGAAACCAACCGAACCCAGGGGAAGCCAATTGAATGATGAATTGACAGCTGAAGGCTGGTGATGATCACCCTTTAATTGGGGTCATGTCTTTCATTGGATCATCTTGAAGTATGTCAGTCGGTCCAGTGTCAGTTGTCAGTTTGTGATAGTCAGATCCGTACGAGGTATGTCTCGGAAGTGATGACAAGATAGCTTGTCGAATTGAGTTGGCGATGGAAGTAACTTCGTGTTGACAATAATTTGCCCCTTATCCTCGACATTTAAATTGGTGACACCTGACGCGATTGTAGAAGATTGGCCATAGCTGCAAATTCTCTGAGAGCTGACTGGACGCTCGGCAGTGCGATCGATTACGAAATGTGTTTGACTGTCTGAATCGGTCAACGCGCGGAACGTTTGAAATCTGCCGGATGGATTACGATTGCTAATATGAGCAATTGGCAAACGTACGATGGAGCTGTCACCGAAATTAGCGAGGAAAAGAACTGGAGGATCAGAAATAGAAGCTCCTTGAATGGCGAACGTGGTGGGTCGTTGGCACTCCTCTTCAGCAGGAATTTTGTCTTCCCTTTGAAGTAGAGTGTGAATCAAACACCGATTTGCAATTCGTGAGACAATGAGAAGGAGTGAGACAATTCAGACACCAGCAGTGTGCCTTGACGAATTGAGCACGTTCCTGAACCGATTTGAGTGCAAAAGCTTTACATTTAGCGATTGGATGAGTTCCCTCGCAATACGAGCACTTTGAATAAGTGAACGCAGTCAAGGACCCTTTGATTTCAGGTGTTGCCTTCTTCATGTCACAAAGGAGCGATGACGTTTGTGTTATGACAGCTTGATCGTGAAATGATGAAATGTTTTGGTTTGATACGATAATATTCGCGGGTTCCGATTCGAAAGATTGATTCGTTAATTCCTTGTGAATAACGACGATTTTGAAATGGACGTCATCAAAAGCCTCGCGAACTTGATTCTCAATATTCTTGTTTGCCTCGTCTAAAGCTAAAATTTCAGCGTGAACGGTTTTAAAATCATTGACAATGTTTTGCAACATCGTTAAATACGCTAGAAATAGTATATAGTTGGTTGCATCTTGCAAAAAGCTTTAAGCGACCTCATACATTTTGTTTATTCGGCTTGCGATACATGCCTTGTATTGTTCTAGCCATTTTTAAAATAAAAAAATAATGTACCGACGAAATAATCTTGAAAACGTAATTTATACAACAAATAGAATTCGTTAATTCAAATGTAGGGTAGGTAGGTAAAAAATTAAGAACTACGAGTTGTAACCTAATTCTACGATTAAAACTGTTTAAAATTCACTGTTCGAATAAATGACATTTCAATTTACGAAATATTTCATAGCACTCTTTCGTTTTGCCATTGAAAGAACTTAATATCTAAAAGTTTGCTGGTTTTCGGCACCATTAATGTGGTAGCCCGTTGATGAACTACCAAACATGGGTTAGAATGACCTTGCGGCCACTCTTTGCTATAAACGCTTATGGACCTCGATACGATCTATGCCCAACCACCAAATAAGATCTGTATACACAATAAGTAATAGGTACTCACTGAGGTGTTTTTTGGCTGGTTGTTATTCGGCGACAGTCACAGGTTATCCATAAGCGTGCAATATTGTTTGTTTTGGGTTATTTCATAGCCCACGATAAAAATCTGAGTCACGTCACGATTCACGTAGGGAGTTTACACTAAGTATACGATAGAAATACGATTGGATTATACTTTATGTTGCGATTATAATACTTCGACGTAGAGCGAAATGTCACGATACGATATGTTCCGATGTTGGTTGACAGACTGACGCATAAATATACCAAACCACCCACGACTGACGACTCACGATAAGGCGGTACTTGACTTCTGTCTATGCCGTTGCGTAAGTACCCTAATCATAAATATACCAAACCACCCACTAGATCGATAACTTCGGGTTTTAGTACGTGAAAAATTTGGTCACTATTTCACCATCAAATTATCACCTGTGACGTCACGCACCATAGACGAAAATAGAGAAAGCAACAACAGAACAATGCGCGACCATAGACAATATAATTTTCTTTCGGGGCCTACCCAATACCACAAAAATCATTAGCCTAAAATATTATTTTAAAAATAAAACTCGTAATTACATGATAAGAATTTTATTATAAACATATAGAAAAAGGAAATACAAGAATATATAATTGAAATATGATTATGCGTTCCTACAAAACTACTGAATTAAAACATTTTCATCTTTTAACAGAAAAATTTAAAACTCAGAATTACATGTACATATTTTAAACAAGAATACAATATAAGCAGGTTATATTTCTGTAGCAAATTGCCACATGAGGGCGTTGTTTTAAAGATAAATTTCTCTTTTGAACGTACCTATTATATCTTTCAGCAGGTAAAAATAAATTTATCATATTTCCAAGATCCACGGAGATACAAGTTTGCATAAGATGTTTGATTCTTCATAAGGGGCTCAAAAAACATTATATTTGTTTATTTGGCATTTAAAGTAGCTCAGCTCACCATATTTTCCCTGAAATCATAAAAAATAGAATAAGTTATATTTTCTAAAAACTACATTGGTTCAGTTATGGAAATTTGTAAAATAATGCAATTTTTATTGTATTTGTGTATGTGTATTATAGTACATACCTATGTATGTATGTAGTTACATTTCCTCCCATGTCTTTTATTTTTTAATTTATGATAACTCTCATATTAAACCAAGTTCTAGGATACCTACTTACTTATATAAAGAAGCATACTCAAATACATTAAATTTGACTGACGTTTTTGTAAAATGAGAGTTATAAAAATAATAATTACCTCTGCATCATGCACCATGACTGTATTTATTAGTAACCATCTCCAGAAACAGAAGCGAATGTATTGAAGTGTGGATAAAGAATGTTATATTGTAAAACAAGTAAAGTTTTGTCGGTTCAGATTCAACTGAAAAATATTAATAAATCTATTAATATACTGATAAAAATATAAAAAAATGTTGAAAATAAGAACAGAAAATGCAATATAGAAAACATATTTACCTTTTTAAGATGTAATTGTGATGTTGGATAGCGTCAATTATTAGATAGATCCCAGGTGAAACATAAATATGTTCTGAAAACGGAAACATGTACATCAGTTTAAAATACAATTAAGCAATACATTTCAAAAAATACTTTAGGAACACTGAAATAACAACCATAGGAAGACTCCCACCTGTAATTTTGTTCCAATTGCGGGTCCTGTTCTCCCATTTTTCATTCGATCGTGAATACCCAAAATTCGTAATCGTTACTTATTGCGTCGGAAATGTAAATGTCAATTGTCAATCAAACGTAAATAAAGCAGAAAAATGCAACAAAAATAAAAGATTCCTATTGGTTGATTTAGTAGCCGGTGACCATAAACAAATCGAAGTGGACTTGTGAAGTCACCCAAAGATTCTGACCACGTTTTGGCTCGGAGTTAAGGCCGTTTTACACGAGCCCGATTTTCAGCCCGTTTCCAATTGGAGACAAAAGTCAACATTTTTCGCTATACGCGATCGCTGTTTTCAACTCTATTTTCATACCTACGATTTCAGTAGACATCACAACAGACAGTATGGTTCATGTGTTGTTTGCAGTGATGACAATTGAAATCCTAGATATGAAAATAGAAGTGAAAATAGCGATCGCGTAAAGCGAAAAATGTTGACTTTTGTCTCCAATTGGAAACGGGCTGAAAATCGGGCTCGTGTATTACGCTCTTTATACCCGCCTGACCCTAATTGTGCAGAATACCAAAATCTGGATTCCTTCCGAACCTAAGAGCCGATCGGAACACAAATACGAACGAAACCAATCAGCGTTATGAAACACCATGATAATACTTTTAGTATTGCCATTTGGGCAACGGTGGCGGCCTCATATATTATATTTTCTACTCTTATTTGACAAACTGTATGTACCTGTTTGTTCTGAAATAAGAATATTCTTAGTACATACCGGGATTTCATTTATCGTTCCTACCTCTCCCTGAGTATCACGTCGCTGGAAAGTTATTTAAAATTTGGAACAATGGCAAGAAAAATAGTAAAATTTCTAGTGCATTTGTTTTGAAAACAGAAGATGATTTAGAACTACCTCGAAATCAAATCATTGGTGTATTCACTATTTCGTTTTTAAGTTTAAAGAAGTACATATAATACCATTTCGTACTCATTCGCTTTGTTGCTGCGGTATTTACCTCAAGGTATCGCGGTTGAACTATTTAACTATACTGTGGTTGTGACGTGTGCTCCTCAGCAGAGATACAATGGTAAGTGATTGGTCATTCTTTTTTCCTTGAGTACCTTGTTTTTCCCAATTCCAGCAAACACCGTTTCGTCTTGTTTCGTTTTAAATATTTACAGTCAGGCCATTTAAGTGCATCAGAAACTGTATTTCATAGGCAGTTTTGGATGCAACAGTACCAGAATACGTTACAAAGCTACCTTAAATTATATAAAAAGCAGTTACTTAACTAAAAAGCTTTCCTTAGAGATAAATCTTTATAATGTTTTTTAACCGAATTAGAACACTCCGACGAAGACTCCTTAATCTAGAAAAAGAAAGAATCACTACTTCGCCAAGTCTTTAATTATAAAAGCTGATAAAAACCTCGCTTAGCTTCCACACTACGGAACATCTCGACGCTGGAGTTTTAAATTTCAAAAAGAAAGCTTTTATGAACGCATCAAATTTATTTTACGATTTAATAAGAACGTGTATATTTAGATCAGAAAATGTTTAATGTCTCAAAACAAATGATTAATGAGTTAAAACTCAAAATCATCAAAACAAAGATATGTGAAGAAGAAAAATAATTAAAGGATTAAAATATATTGTCAAAAAATTTTTTTGCAGTTAATAAGTAACATCTATTGACTTTTCTGCAAGTCTAGGATGAATATTTATTTTTAACTTTATGAGTAAAATCTCAAATAGATGTGGTGCATTCAAAATAAAATGGATAAAAATTTATCCAGACACTATCTAGATAGCATTTAGTTCGAGTTGAATCTTGCAATCATATATAAAGATAGCAGCCAATAATATGTGCGTTAAGAAAATGAAGATAATATTGGTAGTTCTTAGTCGAAGTACGATACAGTTAAAAGTGGCCGAATTAAATAGAGAAACCTTAGCTCAGTTGGTAAAGTACTTGACATTTAAGCAAAGGGTCCCGGGTTCGAGTCCCAGAGGTGCCAATATCTTTTTCTGTCTCTAGATTTTCGATTCAGTTTCGCTAATATTAAATTTCACTAATTGTTTCAAAGACAGAACGTTAGAGATACTTTCTGCTAAGGTTTTTAAAGGGACTCTAGGAATAATTTACATAATGAATTAGCCTTCTTTGCTACCAGAACCTATGTATGCAATGAACATGAATTTGAACAACTTCAATGATACAGTATTGTAAATGGGACTGGCATAACGTACATACTTACTTTATCGCATATCTGAATTCTTCACAAAATCAGTTTCAATTTTGAGAGTGACACTATTCGAAGCAAAATCGACTTCAGTGAACCAGATTTGGCGCAGGTCTAACTAGCCCAAAGCCAAAAAACTTAAATTAATGATGAAAAAAGATAATATGGATATTGAATTTGAAGAAATGAAGGATTGCGGATTTAGCTTAAAGTTATCTAATTTATTTTCATAACGTCTAAAAGCAAAAAAACTAAAATCAGCAGAGCCTCTATAGATTGGTTACTAGAAAAATAATTTTGATTATTTTATTTTGTTATTTTACTAGTAGGTCTACAAAAATATTAGTTACATTTTCTTAGAATATAATGTTATGAGTATATCTTAGTTTATGTAGTTGTTTAAGGTACACACTCTTTTTACATCCCAGGAATATGAAACTCAGTCATGAACACGGCGTTGTTTTTGAGACACAAAAATATTTTTTTACAAACTGTGGCTTCGGGATTTAAAACACAATCCAAGAATAACTCATAAAACCCAGGGGATGAAAATATCATTAGGGCAAGAAAATATATACATTTTGGAGAAGATGAAATAGGATTGCATCTTTAATATCTTGAAAAGATCAGGTGGTTTGGAAATAATAATAAGATAGATACATATTATCTACCGAAAATTAAATAATCAACGTCTCATTAATTCACGTTTTTAATCACAGGATCATAATCCATGTTCATAGTGTTTTCAAATATCAAATCAGGAAAAGGGCACTTCTTTGCAACCAAACACACTTAAAGCTCAACAAATAATAAGCCTTGTAATTTAAGTCCTCTGCGAAAAAAAGGTTAACGGTAAATTATTATGTCATTGTCCTCCAACATTTCAATGAACTCTTTTGTATTTGTGGGGTTAATGTTGAAAATACATTCAAATAAATTCATTCGCCAAAATACAGGGACATCACTATCATGGAAGGCGATTGCGGGTTGGCAATAAAAAATAATATGTTTAATTTTTTATTGCACGAGACAAAAAATATGACTTCTTCAAATTTTATGAAGATAGAAATGGAAGTAGTTCCATTTCTACCCACGCCTGTCTTTCTATACTTGATAATTTAGTTTTTAGTACATACAATGTCCTGATGAAGAGAACATAGTTCTCGAAGTATGTTGATTTTTTAAATAAAGATTATCGTGGTAAAAAAAAAGTGTTTTTAATTATTTCATTAACAAAAAATATCTTAAATGGGTCAACAGAACTGCAAATACCAAGAACGAAATTCTTTAATACATTACCAGAAAACATAAGTTCCCCTAAAATGCTTTGAAGAAATAGAAACTGAACTAAAAACATAGTCTTAAAACTTGAAAAATACTAAAATACAAAACAAAATTAAATACAAAAATTATTACAAACTGCCATAGGGTCACCTCAAGTAGTTAGCTTCGTTTGGTGATTTGGCAATGGTGCCCGGGTTAATGGGGTGAGGTTTCTTCGGGTCTTGGCGGTTGATACGTCTGCCCACCAGTTGCATGCCAGGCCGTATCGGGAGAATGGTTGAGGGAGTCCTTTTGACTTCTCTCATACATCTGTTACTCCTGGACACACTGACCCCAGATACCTACCCACCCCTAATACCCTTTTCCTTCCCAGAACTTCATCTCCTTCCTTTCCTAAAAATACCCTCCACACAGCTTCTACAAAGATGACATAGGCCCTGAGGGGAATTATTTTCCTCAGGGCCTCCTGTGTTAATGAAAAAGCTAATGTAAAAATGAAAAAAAAAAACAATTAACACTCCCCTCCCACATACACAAACTTGGCGATTTAAGGACGTAGATCTTTAAATAAAAAACATAAATATAGATAAAATATAGATTATTTTAAAATTAAAATGTTACTATATAGATGAATTATTACTCTGTTACCAATTATGTTTGTATTTTATATAAATTTATTTCCAATAATTCAGGCCAACCCGCGGCTTATCTAGGATGTGATTCTTTATACATGAAAAATGCAATCCATATTTCCTTTCACTATTCCCATCCCCGATAACATGTAAAGCCTTCAAAAATGTAAACCCTATTTCAAACACTTTGTAAGGGAATATTTTTACGGTGTGAAAACTACCTAATATTGGCCACTTTGGACAACGTCAAAGGCGTTGATGTTCCACAAAAAGGTTGGCCTTTTGCGAAAAAGATTACCCGATTGAATGAAAATTGGTTTTGCCTTTGAAACTCAGTACTGATTTACCTATTTTTGTGTTTTTATTGTATAGAACTGACGTCAATGATAATAATAACTTTATTATCATTCGCATTCATTTATCAAATTTTTTGTAACTCCGGGGTTGTTTCAAACTCTAAATAAAAATCCGAGGTCTACAAAATCCTTGCACTATGTTTTATTTTATTTTTATTTTGGCAACTATAAAAAATAATTGAAATTTATTATTATTATAATTTATGATAGATTGAGAAGGCTGTTGGAATAATGTGAATCTTGACCGTGCGGTTCCCACCTTATTTATTATACACTCGGTCTCTACAATATCGACAGCTAAATGTCATCTATGGGTTATCTATTGTCTAGTGCCATCTATGGGTGAGCTCTTATATTAATATTTAGGATATTATTAGTAACCTAAAAAAATGCTAATTTTGTTGAATGTTCATCGCATTATTTAAAGGCGCCTTCAGACGTTTCGATTTTTGTTGATCCACTTTTATTGAACGTTAAAAGTTGAATGAGATTATATTCACACGTTTCAATTTAAGTAGAACCGAATTTTACATTCAAGATGGCGTCAACTGAAATTGTCAGTGCTTGCGTCTCTCTGATGTTCTGCGAGACGAGCTCGAGATTATGAAAAACATAAAAAAAACGTCATATTTGGGCGAGAAAATGGATCATGAGAAGGAGTGAATTAGGCGCATCCAACACAATTTTGAAAGAGATGGCCCTAGAAGACTCCGAAGGATATAGAAATCACTTGAGGATGACAGAAAAACAATTTGACGAGCTGCTTGCCAACATTTATTTTATTGATTTATTTATTAATCCTAGTTCCTTTTTGTACATCGTTCTAATAGTTTTTATTTTATTTTTTACGTCGGTCGGCGTCAGTTCCACAATACCCATTTCAAAAATAATATTAG
This sequence comes from Limnephilus lunatus, assembly GCA_917563855.2. Lineage (NCBI taxonomy): Eukaryota > Metazoa > Arthropoda > Insecta > Trichoptera > Limnephilidae > Limnephilus > Limnephilus lunatus. The sequence goes on along the minus strand of OU830602.1, from coordinate 7,354,304 downwards.
TTATCGCAGTAGCTTACTTCTTTCTTTTGATCCCAAAGACAGGGATGACTTTGGTACAGATCCAAAAACCTGAACATCAAATCATCCGACCATTTCAGATATTTTTTCGTTACGGATTCCATGACGGAAGAAACAAGGTAACACGTTTGACGTTTACTTTTGCCCGCGAAAAAACCCAAGCGAGTGGAAACATGTGTTCATACTCGTCGATTCTCTATGAAACTTGATCGATGAGTCATACCAAGATGGCGATGGTCATACTTGAACGTCAAAAGTAAACGGGCTTTCAACTTTAGCTAGTCAACAAAAAACTTGATCAACTTTGTTGAAACAGTGTTCACACTTGTCAATTAGCTTTCAATTGTCGAGTTGATCAACAAATGTTGAACCGTGTGAACCGGCTATATCCCAAGTTCTTAAATTGTCTTCTTAACCTTTTTAAATTCGAATCACCCAAAGTATACACTTTTTTTAAAACATTAGAAATACCGGAGGCCCTGCGGAAAAAATATATCTCAGGGCCTTTGACATCTCAGGGGATGCTGGGTGGAGGGTATTTTTTTATGGAAATGAAGGAGAGCAAGTTCTGGGAAGGGGAAAAGGTTCGAGAGGTGGTTAGGAATCTGGGGGTCAGCGAGTCCAGAAGTGACATAGATATGCCCAAATCCTCCAACCGCGATGCAATATAATTATTTTGGCGATTTAATTATAACGAATAGATACATGTTAAACGGTCCACGAAATTAAAAACTTCATAAAATTAATCAAATGCGTAAATTAGGCAATTTTCGTAATATATCTAGAAAAAAAAACTGTATTATGGAATACCTACTGCATCATATTCAGTCATGTGACAAAGGATAATTTTTGTGCATTATGTGCATATGGCATACTTTCGTAAGTCATTATGTAAAGTTGGACCATCTTTAAAGTTTCCAACATTCGAACAAAGAAAATCATATGCTTGAATGATCACCTCGGCAAATACCCATGGAAAACTTACTCAAAATATATTTATATAGAATCTAACCCTTATTTTCTAATCGACTGCTTAATAATGACCTCACGCTTGAATGGAGGCTACTGAAAATAGTTAGTGAGTACCCACATTTATAAATTCTAGGCTGAATATTTCTATATTTTTGATGAATGCTGACAATTCGTGGTGGTATTTTATTAAAAGAATTTAAAAAATTCATTCACTTTTAATTTTTATTTACCTTTACTGGTTTTCAGTTTATAACAGCCATCTACGGACTGGTATGATTTTTCAGTGGTGAACAAAGGGTGAATGATGATTTAAATAAAATCTTACTTTTGAATGTAGCTATAACTTTGTGGTAATCCATTATAGATAAATGAAACAATGTTACTTTGTTTGAACCACTTGCATATTTGTTTAAAGCCGACCGGTTTCGGAACGACCGTTCCTTCCTCGGGGCAAACATATACTGATTTGACAGTTACAAAATATTGGGTGGGTACAATATAATATTACAAAGTGTTGTGCAAATTATTACAAAGGTGGAGATGTGGCTAGGGATTATTCGAGAGTGGGGGTGGGGGAACATATGCATGATTGGGCTATAAGATAAAAAAAAATGTTTGTTTATAATGGATTCATTATTTTTAAGGGATTTTTTTATTTCCAAGGCTTCTAAGTTATCTAAGCGTTTTCCTTTATGGTTGATATGAATAATATTTATCCCCGTATCTTTTTCAAAACTCTGGTTATTTTCAATGATATGGTTAGCGAACTCGGAAAAATTATTATTATTAAGACACCTTAAATGTTCTTTGATTCTAATTTCAAAATTACGAGTTGTTTTTCCAATATAAAATGAGGAACAGTCATTACACCTTAAATGTTCTTTGAATCTAATTTCAAAATAACGAGTTGTTTTTCCAATATAAAATGAGGAACAGTCATTACATTTGAGTTTATATATTCCGGAATTAGTGAACTTATCTCCCTTCTAATATTAAACCCGCTTTTTATACAAGAAATAATTTTGAGGAATGCTAAAGATAAAGACCATAAATTGACCAATTCCGGAACACACCTCCACCTTTGTAATAATTTGCACAACACTTTGTAATAATATATTGTACCCACCCACTATTTTGTAACTGTCAAATCGGTATATGTTTGCCTGGGGAAAGAACGGTTGTTCCGAAACCGGTCGGCTTAAAACAAATGTACAAGTGGTTCAAACAAAGTAACATTGTTTCATTTATAAATAATATCATTGTTCACCATCCCTGATATCTACCCTAAAAATTGTGTATATCACGAAAAAGTGTACCAGTTTGAAAATAGTGGTGATATGTTGAAACCTATAAAAATCAATTTAGATACAACGGAAAGAATACTGTACTTTGTTTACTACGCCAGAGAGAACCGTTCGTTGTGGGATATAAGAAATTTACAGTTTTGGTTAATTAAAAAATATTCAACATGGAATCAATGATGAGATTACAAGCATCGAATCAAAAAAATACGCATAGGACACCAATCAGTTTTCAAGACACTGCGATTCAAGATTTCGAAAAAGAACTTTGGCAGGTCATATTACAAGAATATTAGTTAGTCCAATAAGTACTTCGCTTCTGTAGTCCTAGTCCATCTTGCGAGTTTCGTACAAAAGAATAAGGGATTACACACACCCACAAAGATAGTTCGACAATTTCATGAATCGAAAAAGTATTTTAAAAAATAGGAGAAACACTCCGCGAAGTGAATGAGAAAAGGAAGATGATAATTGGAACACCTGCTACTTTAATTTCAGTAAGGAGATTTCTCGCTTTAAAGTGTGTACTTCTTTGAAGACTTTATAAAGGAAAAATGTTCAATAAAGAGCTTTCACGTAACAAGATGTTGTTCGGTTTATTTTATTTTTCACTTTGGAATAAATTATACTTTCTTTTGAATATTCTGTTCCACAAGAATTTATAAATATTTGAAATTTTTTTTGGAAATTGGGTTTAAATGAAGTATCGTGAATTAACCAGTATAGAGAGTAAGGTGAACCAGCCGCGATCCCGTAAAAAATAATCAAGTGAAAAAAGTTATAAAGGTTTATAGTCAATAAAATAAATTGTGGTATTTATAATATAATATGATTCAGTGCGGTTTGTATTTGAGTTATATTCAGAAATGTGATGTTTCTTGTTTAGTAGTTTAATCAACTGTTGAAATAATATGCCTTTTAAATATTCAGCAAACAATGTTGCATGTTACTATGAGTATTTACATAATAATGATTTTGATAATTATTTGTAATGCGTGAATACTGGAACTCGCTGCGGTTGCAAAATTCTAAAAGTTTCGTGAGCAATTTTAACTACCTATGTTAAATTGCTGCATATAAATGAAGTTTAAATATTTAACTTTGAACACAGCTGTTGTAGGTGTCATGTAAAATAGCGTAATTTAAAATCATGTTACTTATTAGGCAGACGAAAATTACAATACGATTAGTACGTGCATGGTGAATTAATTATACTAAATAAAAACCGAATATTATTTGACGATGCCGGATATAACTCGTTAAGATTGGTGTGTGGAAGAAAGGAAAGTGATAATCGGCGCATATGGGGACGGTAGATTTGTAATGAAATATAGCCTAAAAAACATTAGAAGTCATGTCAATAAAACAACTTTATGCCAAATCTGCTCTACTACACCTCCTCCAAAACAAACTACTCCATATTCCAATGCAACCAAAAACAATAATAAAAACAACTTCCTTAACAAATGTAATCCTGAACACACCGATAACACACACCACACACGGACAAAGACATTTTCAGTATTACACAACCAAACTTTTTAATTATATGCCCATTACTCTGAAACAACTACTAACTACACATACATGTACAAACATTCACAAAAAACATATCACATCCTGGATCAAAAATCAAGATATTCACTTTATACAACATTTCTTAATAAATAAAATTAAAAATAAACATAACAAAACTATAAAATAAATAAACATATCTTTCAAGAATTTACTAACTATTCATATATACTTATATATATACTTTATTTATATATATTTTTTCTTCTAAATAATCCATGTACAATAAGCATTAAAATGTAAAAAAAAGAAAAAAAACTAACTTTCTACTACAACACATAAATACCTGTAGGTACTTGTCACACTGAATCATAAACACGTAAACACCTTAGCACAGGTTCTCCTAGTGAGGTGTTCACGAAACATACAAAACATATGAAAGTCTTTTGAATTATCTGGAAGTACCAAAGTTAACAATTGTTGCTCTTATTTTTAACTTTACTGGACACAAAGCACTTTATGGCACATCAAGGAAGCATTGCTTTTCGTCTCTTGTTTTACGCCTAAACATAAAACAATTTACACTTCGCATTTCAAACCGCCATCTTTCAAGTTTTTAAAAGCCTCGCGTGTCTCAAGCAACCGCTTTCAAATTCAACATTGTCCCTCCAGAGGGGTTGCAGAGGTCACCTGTGGTCACTTAGCTAACAGTCTTAGAGTGCTTCCTGCAGCCGTAAATACGGTCAGCTAAAGAAAGGAAGTAGTCTTTATGCGGCGTAAAAGGCCTGACAACTTGAATTTCCGGTGACTTCCTCCCGCGAAGCCTCCCCCCAATCCTCCCCGCCCTGCTTCCGGTTCCTCCACCGAACTGGACTTCCGCTAACACCACGAATAATATTGCATCCTTAATGTTTTCTGAGACCTGAATAGGAAAATAAATTCAGCTTTTAAAAGGCGGGCAATATAAAATGCTGGACAGGCGGGACAAAGGAAATGTTTTGTAGATGTTTTACTCGGTATAAGTTTAACAAAATGAATATTAGTTCAGACTTAAAGCTTTCGTGTTCCAGATGATAAATTATTGCGCTAATTTTATGTATATTTACTAAGACTGCCGTATAACATACTAACTCAACTATTCACCGTCTGTAATTGTTTCGTAATGCCATTAGTACCAGCAGATGCTTTGTTCTGATCTTAGCCAATGGTAGCGCCTAGAATTAGCCACGATGTTAAATCTAGCCACGAGGTTAAATCTGCATGATGCATACAACCGATCGCCGCAAAATCAAAGCCGTGATGAGAGATTTACTATTCCGAAGTTGAAAGAATATGGTTATCTGAAGTAGTGTTACTCGCTGGAGATAACAGATGTTATATAGAGAATGTGATTTGAAATTTGGATGAAATGGAAATGCGTCACTAAATTTATTATATTACAGGTCCTCGGTTCTAATATAATGCGGTAAATTCACGTTATAGCGCAGCGGTATAAGGCGTCGCAAATCAAGAGTCAGCGGCCGGAGAAATCCAGCGAACGGAGGTTCGAATCCTACGAAATCCAAAAATATAAACATTTTTATTTATGTAAATCAATAAATATCCAATCTTCAAACTACGTTAAAATAAACAGCCAAAATAAAAGAAAGCGACATGTAGCGACTTTTTAGTTTCATTTCTACCGCGTGTGAATTACACACTCGATTTTTTGTTTTATTATTTTATGTATCTGATTTTCACATGTTTATTTGAGTACTTTTATTGTGTTTTTTATACAAAAAAAACGTGTTTGGTGACCAGGTCTGAATAGCCAGGTAATTCCCTACCTTCCTCTTCCCCATCTCCTTCCCTTTCCAATACCTTCAGCGTCATAACATACACCAATTGGGGATGCAAAATACTCACTGGCTCCAGACGGGAGCAGCCGGGACTCTTGTGAGGTATTCACATAAAAATAATCATAAAAATAAAAAGTTTTTGCTACTCGCCTCAGACTAGAACCGTCTTGTGAGGCGGGCAAAATACAGGCCTAAGAACATAATAAATAAATTTCAATAAACCACGCTAGTTGGGGACAATGAATTGAAAAATTATGAATCATAAATACGTTATTTGAATTTTAAAATAAACAAATAAATAATACGGGTGAATTAATGGGGGATGAAGTTTTGGCGGTCAACGTAGTTTTGTTTTTAAAATAAAGATTCTACAACAGATTTCCGCCATCCTCTACCAACGCCGGGAATTTTAATTTAAAGCATAGCAGTTTAAAAAAGCAGACTTCAATGCTGAAGCGAAAATTCATAAGAAATGAAAAAAAGTCCCGTCAACGTTAAAAAAATGTTTTCCGTAATATGCCAGCATTAGATAACGCCAAGATAACAGCCTTAGCGAGGTAAAAGCTTTAAATTTAATTATGAATTATCCCTTGTATATGACGAACATGACTGAGCCATAATATCCTTGAAAAGAAGTCATTAATTAAGCTGTCAGCTCAGTTTTATCAGCGAAACCTTTGCATAAAAGTATGAAAGTAGGGGAGAAATGGTGAAACAACGTCCCTTAAATAAGCACATCAAAATAATGCTAGAAGGCGCTGGATAGATGCAAGCTACGGTAGAAGAAGAAGATAGTGGATGATTAGTTAGACTTACAAGAAGATTAGTTAGACTTACAGGATGAAGTAGCCCTTTAAAATGGTTTCATTGAGTTTGCTGAAAAAAATTTCACCCAAGATGGAATTACTGTTTATAAATTATACTTTGGAATTTCTTTTCATTTTTTCAATGCAATTTTTTACCATTCCCAATAAAAGTAAAATTAATTAAATGCGTGAGGGTATTAGTAATTGTATCATTCGTGCGACAATATTTTATTGAAATAAATTGAATATTCAATTTAGACGTAGAAAAGTCACTAAGTGTCCCACTATAAATAAAAAAAAATCGGATAAGTACATACGAGACAAATACAAATACATTGTATTCATAAAAATACAGGTGTCGGGGGGTAAAGTACATGAAGTTCAATATTCCTTTTTTTTGTACTAACCATACAGAAAAATATTTAGATAGAAGAATGTTATTTTTTCCATATGAACAATTCAACTTTTGCTACAGAAAACTACGTTAAAAAGTTGCAATTTCTAAAAAAGTTATTTTTCTTTTTTACTTATACTATCATATAGAATCACCTCCACTTCCAAGTTTTTGCACTTCACCCCCGTGTACCAGTACATGACAAAGAGATTTTTAAAAGTACATAATTTAAAAAAAAAATAAGAGTTTTAGGTATATGAAAATAATATTGGTACTGGAATTGAAAAATAGAATCCATACAAATGACGGAAAATAATCAGTTCTCACTTGCTCAGTGTTGTCCCGGTAAGACAAGTCTCTCTAGTCAAAATAAAAAATCACCAATAAAGTTTTATTGTTAACAGCGAAGACGCATTAGACTGAATAGATACTCGTATTATGACATATAGGAAACACTGGTGACTTTTATTATTTTATTTAGAAATTTATTATTTCAAAATTTTTACATTAGACAAGTTTAAGAGATCGACCATAGATAATAATACAATCATAGCTAATGACGCACATTACAATTTTGATGTGATACCGCCCTTTTTAAATTAAAGAATAAAATAAAACTTTAAATTCATATCCATTAAACAATCAAAAACCATAATATCTATCCGGTTGTTTGACAACTCTACCATTATATTATCTGGTAGTGTAAGTGTGCTTCTGCCTCATCAATTTTTTTTTTAGCGACTTTATATATAATAATTGTATGTACAAAATATAAAGGTGAATGTAAGTAAAGATATTGTATTTCTTAGTTCTCCTCACTATGGAGTCCTATAGTAGTCCTAAGTTGATTAATTATAGTTGTATTTTATGACGTTTTTAGGGTTTTATCATTGACCTTATCGAGGCATATTTTGGTGCAGCGCTGGATCAGATCGCACGGACGACTGTCTGTCCATGTGATCGATGAATTTCGGTATTAAACCTGAGTCCCAAGTTTCATCTTCACCTATTACCATAAAAATCTTCAATAAAACAAGACATGTCACATTTTAATTTTTTGGATTTTCTTAAAGTTTCCACAGTCTCCTGTTTTTACCAAAAACAAAGGTTTTGCATTGACATCATATGTTCAGATGCAGATACATTAAGGTTACAAGGGTACAATTTGGTTTTTATAATAAACAAACTAAAGGTTTGTGATCAGTCTGTCACCCCGTTACCATAAACATACTGATGTAAATGATTACAACCAAATCGTATGGCTATTGATCATTTTATAAGACTATTCGACTCCTAGGTCCCAAATAGTATCTGCTGGGAGGTAAATTAGTAATTTAAAAATTCGATAATTTTTTTCAGTGGTTGAAATGATTCACTTTTATTCGGCAACATCAAACAAACCCACAACCAACTAATGGCGTATTGTTTCAGTTGTTAATCTGCAAGCATTTATTGCATTATTATTATTTTCAGTGAATAATTTTTCAAATTTATTGACATCGCCAATATTTGGAATAATTTAAATTCTCATTACGAAGATAATTAAGTCGGTTTTCACGCTCATTACTTAAAAAAATAATTACTGAAATATCGGAGGACGAACAATTTATTTAATTTACGGAATATTCACATTCCAATGCCATTATTTCCTGTTTGTAAAAATAATGGAATATCTGCGAACGCAATTTCGCATGACAATTAATTCAATTATTTGAAAAACTGTTGTGACGAGAATTAATTAAAAAGCGATCCCTCTTTTGTTTGTGATTCATTTGTATAAAACAGTCGACATGAATTGTTCGAATCTTTCCATGGCTTTGATGGGTTTTGATTTCAAAATAAAAGAAGAATTAAAAAATATAAATATATTATTCAAAAAAGCCAATAATTGAAAACTGCTCAATCAAAAAGTATTTCAAAATATTTAAGCCGTATGTTTTCTTCTTTTAAGCACACTCTGCGTTATGTAAATTATAACCCTGATTTATTTAGCTTAATTACTTTCCATAGGTAATATTCCATATATCAGCAAGAACTACTCGATCTAAAATTCTGATTAATTGCAACAACAATATCAGGACTAATCATGTAAATATTCGCTAGTGCCTGGACTGCACCAGGTTGGAAATACTTTCTGAGAAGTGGTGGATTTATTCAACTGAACGGAAAATAGTTACAAAATGGCTATAATAACATATGCGCATTCGAGTATTATCTTAATGATTGCAATTATAATGCCGGAATCAGACGGTCAATTTTTCGTCCATTTCAGTTTTTCATTCCGCCTCTTTCACTCGAAGTGAAACGTTTGAAAAAGAAATGGAAAGTTCCGAATGAATTTATTCGATCCGACAACGTTTGATATTGTTATTAGACATCTTTCAGTCACGCGCGGACTGAAATCAAAATGAAACGTCTAAACACGTAGTGAACTATCGATCATTCCGTCTCGCGTCCTGAACTGAGAGAACGTTATCAGGTCGCACACAAAACGTCAAAATGGTATTCGTTCGGCTAATTTGATTGCTTTTGGGAACACGTTTCTTAAAAATCATTGTGTCTCCTTACAAGCATGGTGAAAAATATGATCCAAACGGTATTGGAAAGGTAAAATAACAGGCTATATTATCGAATCTAAAAGTTAACCTCAAAGTAATTAAATTGTGCACCTTTATGAAAACAAAATTTCGGACCGCAATTTGAAAAAAAATTATTAAACGACAAAACGGTGAGGTGATGACAACGTTTATATTTCATTTATCTATTAAAATTCGTGTGTGTTTTTATTTTTTTACCTCACCAGTAATTTTAGTTAGAAAAAACGGTAAGAAAGGAGAGTATTTTTAAGTATGCATTTAAAAAAAACACATTTAAAAAATTACATGTTTATTTCTAATAATAAATTTAAAAACGTATTTCATCACTTTTCAAAATAAATAGTTTTTGGGTACCTTCATAAATATTTTATTTATTTGGATTTTATTGCAAAGCGGAAATATACTGACAGAATATGGTCGAGGCCTGAGGGATTACTTATGTGTGGTGTGAAGATGACAAGTTATAACATACATATATTTTTTTTAAATATTTGTAAGTTTATTAATCCGAAGGTAAATGTTCCTAAAAAAAAGTTAAATAAAATTGTGTTATTCACAATATTATATATTAAAAGGTTTATAAGACAAAACTAAACTTTATTTTTTTAATTAATTACATTCGAAGATGATTAAAGTAAGATTCAGGATCTTATTCCGCTAATTCTCTCAAAATGTATCTGAAGCTCTCAACACGCTTCTCCTTAAAATCCATAACCTCACTCACCACCGTCGGCGTTTTCTTTGCTTTTTTCTGTCAATTCTTCGATCAAATTATCACAAATCAAACTAATCCCAACGCGCATGACTTCGTTCGACGACATTGTAGCGTTAGACATAAGCGTGTTTTGAACTTCACTGTGTATGGGGGTAAAGTTCACTAGCTATATGCACTACATTCTACTATTATTATGGTAAAAATAATAAAAAAAAAGTTTTTTTTTTGAAATACCTTTACCTTTTTCCTTCACAAAAATATTTTTCAATAGGTTTTAGAAAATATTTTTCTATGCAAAAAGTTACCTACTGAACTTTTATTTTTTTCGAAAAAGTTACATCATGTTGTGATATAATGTAGGACCACCTTCCGAAGGTAATGAATTTTACCCCCGGTTATCTTGTATTATTACCTCAATACTTCAGAATGTTATGGCTATTTTTAAGTCAATTTCAAAACAAATGGTTTAATATCTATGAAAATAGTTAATACCATTTAAACGCGGAGTAAATAATAACTAACTAACTAACTAACTAACTAACCATCACGCCGTTTCCCCGCAGGGGTAGGCAGAGAGGACGGACCGCCAAACAACTCGGTCTTGGCACACACTCTTTGCCTCACTCACATTCATACATCGTCTCATACATTCTCTTCTATTATTCTGACTTTTGACATGGCCCGACTCAAGTATCTGATTCACTTGATCGTGCCATGTCTTCCTCGGACGTCCACGACTTCTTCTACCATTCACATTTGCGTCGTATATTCTTCTTACACTGCTTTCTTCGTTCATTCGCTCTACATGTCCAAACCATCTGAGGGTCCCTTTCTTAATCTTACTCATTATGCATACATCAGCCTTACATTCTTTGCGGATATCCACATTTCTCACACGATCATACATTTTTTTACCACACATACGCCTCAGGGATCTCATTTCAACAGCATTCAGTTTACTTTCATCCTTCCTCTGCCAGTTCCATGCCTCACTGCCATACATCAGGGTAGGTACCAGGACTCCATTGTGGACTGCTAGTTTCGCTTCTTTTGACAGTTTTTTATTAGCGCCAACGGCATTCAGTCCTCCATTAATGGAGTTACCAGCATTCACCCTTCTTTCAATATCCCTATCAGCCTTCCCATCTCTCGTAAACATACTACCCAGATACACAAACTCATCCACCTGCTCCAAGTATTCATCATTCACAACTATATTGCATACTGTTTTCGTACTCTCTCTTTCAAACACCATGACTTTAGACTTACTTACATTCATCATTAACTCATTCTTCATACATACTTCGTTCATCCTAGATACGAGAGACTGTAGATCTTCCATAGTGTTAGAAATCAGCACCGCATCATCAGCATACAACAGGCAACATACTTTCAGATTACTCAATTTCGCGCCCAATCCCACTTCTTTCATTTCTTGCATACAATTATCCATGTACAGATTGAATAACCATGGTGACATTACACAGCCTTGCTTAACACCTTTTGTGATGTCAAACCACCCCGTAAAACCGCCGTTCACCCTAACACATGCAACGCTTCCCTCGTACAGAGACGCAATTGCCTGTATGAGATTTGTATTCACTCCATACTTGGACAACACCTTCCAAAGCTTTTTCCTATCGACTCGGTCGTATGCTTTTTGTAGATCTACAAAGGCGCAGAAAAGTTTCTGGTTTTTCGCCAGAAACTTCTCAGTGAGAACTTCCCTTCCACTCATAAAGGCACCTTGCACATCCCATATTTTATCCTTTGTTTCCATTCTTACCCTTTCAATCAATATTCTTCCATACAGCTTACCGACTGAACTTAGCAGGCTAATAGCCCTATGATTCCCACATTCCATACGCGACCCTTTACCTTTGTATAATGGCATGATTACAGCCCTTCTCCAATCTAATGGCGTGTAACCCTCCTCTAGACACTGGTTAAAAAGTTTGCACAACCATGTGAGAATAATATGGCTATCTCCTTTAAAGTATTCGGCAGCAATATTGTCGAAACCAACAGCCTTACCATTCTTCATGCATTTTATCGATTTTTTAATTTCATCCACGCTGATTTTAGTAACATTCACTCCGTCATCGTTCATACCCGATTCACCACTGGTCTCACTGTCACCCGGGTTGCTTTCGAAGACTTCCTCAAAATATTTCATCCATCTCTCTTTTATTTCTTCCTCATTCGTCAACATTCTTCCATCTTTCGATTTTATCACTTTCACACTTCCGTTCTCTGAACCACTTCGGGACCTTTTGACCTCCTTCCAAAACAGTTTATTCTTTTCTTGGAAGTGTTTTGTCATTTTTATTCCCTCTTCCTCTTCCAGACGTTTCTTTCGTTCTTTCACTCCAACACTTACTCTTTTCTTGCATCCCTTATATACTTCTTTTGCTCTATCTCTCTCTTCGCTAGAAGCGGTGCCAGCCACTAACAGACATAACCATGCTTTCTTCTTCTCTGAAACCAATGCTTTGATCTCGTCATCCCACCATGCGTCACCTGTATCACCGTCACCGTCAAATAATAACTATATTGTCTCTTATCGGAAGTTGGATATTATTAGGGCAATCTTGAGCCTACAGACTGCAGTCTGCATTAAATGCAGCTTCAAAGTGCTTTATCTAAGCTAAGGATTCTCGATCCTCCGAGGAAAGGGCCTCCTTCACAATTTAAGGCTCCGAATACCCGTTCAAAAAGAACAAGATGGAGAAATATGTAAATATAAATGTTGAGATCAACGATAATATTTAAGCGGAAATTGTAAAAATGTTTAATAAAATACAACTTGTTTGAAATAAAACAAAAATTCGTGGGGATTGTCTAAAATAACATTTAAAGAAACACTGTGATTTTTTTCATACATATAGAAAAAATAGAAAAAAACGTGTTTATAATAATTTTCAGAGGATACTTTGTGATTTTTTCTATTGAAGGAATTTCGCATAATTGCCGTTTCGGTGTAGGGAATGTATAGATATTATCTTCAAGAATAACATAAATGTTTTTAAACTTTAAGATATAACTTTTATATAGATATTTAAGGAAAATAAAATCGGTAGAAATGCGGGAAGCCGGACCTTATGGATTTCGTTTCTTCTACTTTATTCTCTAATTCTCTTGGTTATACTTTAAACAAAGCAGATTTTCGGTTCTGTCGAAATCTGAGTACTTTAACGCCTCCTTTTCAACAAATTAAAACAAGATTTAAGAAAGGACCTACACATCTGCATAAAAGAGTTGAACGAATTTTATTTCTCTCGAATAAATTACGGACGTGCCTCGGGGAAGTATCTCCCCTCCCCCTTAATTACTCACCTAAAACTAATTAAGCATTGTTTCAGCAAATTCTGATAAAACACGTAGACTGCGATCAAAGAGACTACACAGACCGATGCTGAAGCCATTTCTTTGAAATATTCCCAAAAAGACAACAAGTTCTCGGGTAAACGGACTTAAAAATAATGATTGTCCTCGCAAAATGCTGATAAAAATATACAAGACGAGGTTGTACTGCGAAAAAGCCTACTTAAAAGAAAATTTATTGAAGGGCTCGGAGGCAGATAGTGTCAACCCTCATTTCCTTAGTTTCAAGATAAGTCAAAATATATATTAATTAAATAATTAAAACACTTTGTTTTTACCCCAATAATCTTTATTTAAAAAGTACTGATATCATTATGTGTACTGTACATATAATGTCCTGATGAAGAGAACATCGTTCTCGAAACATGTCGACTTTTTAAATAAAGATTATTGTGGTAAAAACAAAGTGTTTTAATTATTTAATTAATAAAATGGTTCCACAAAGTGAATTCGCAGAATTTGAAGAAGCAAAATATATATAATTGTCTCCATATTTTCAAAGAATTTTTCAATAACTTCTGACCTACAAAAATACACATAAACTTATATGGTAACATTTTTTAATTCTAAACTTAGTAACAATTTACACATAAAATTTCTTTTAAGAAAAGTGTGGGTGCACGATATTTAATTTAAAGAAAAATCTAACCTTGACAAAAAGATCTTAACTCCTGGGTGATGTAGAGTCATAGCGATTACCTCGATTTCATTACCAATGGGTAGAATTTTCAGAATTCCTGATTATTAATTGTCAGAATTGAGTCTTACCTAAATGTGATTTACGTTGATTTTCAGAAGAAAATATACGTTAAAAAATGGTTAATTGAAAATATTTTTTTGTACTTATGTCTATTTTTCTGCTTTTCGTTAAAAAGTTTTTTATTATCATTATTTTGAAGTAAAAATTTCCTTAGCACCGTTGTAATATGAAACTCAATGAAACGAAAAATAGCGACAGTAAAAATAGACAAACACATACAACTCTAGGATTTAGCCTGCGAGAGAATGAAAAAGACTAATCGGCCTCTTTTTTGAGCAGTACTTCGTAGTCTACTTTAGTTTTCTGAAGGTTTCACTTCTATTGCGTTTCAAGTGTACACAGTATTATCTTTTCCTTTCTTTCATTTTCTCAGTTATTTATTTTTTATAAATGGTAATAACAATATTTTTTCCAAAAATGTATGTAAAAACTTGTCTTATTCTACTCTGAAACGTGCCGCAAATATACATTATATTATTTTAAATTATTAAAAATATTAAATTAATAACAAAACCACCATTATGGGCATGTGCCTAGTGTGGTAGTCGAAAAATTGTATACCTTTTTAAGATATTTTTATGAATAAAGAATAATTAAAAAAAACTCAATCAAATAAAATTTACTTGCGCTCGCCGGGATTTGAACCCGCGACATTCGAATCGCCAGTCGAGAACCTCATCACTCAACCACAGAGACCGTCAAAATCAATCAAATATTGATTTTTAAACCTCATTCAAATTTTTTTGTAATTCTTACTTCAACTGTGTTTTCAATGTGGAGGCGCTGGAAATTGGAGCTCAGTTGGACAAATAATATATTACCTACGTATTTTAAAAGGAATTGAGATGAAGCAAAAGTATTATCTACATTTTCGAACATCTTGGACTGGTACAAAATTAAAGTAATATCAATTTATAAAATCTGGATATGTCTTCAATTTTTCTAATGCTTTTTAAACCACACTCAGATCGTGGAATCACTTTATCAAAGTATAAATATCTTTCGAACAATTGAAACTATTATCACGATCAAAGAATAGTGACTATAAATCTAGACGGATCTAGCTTTCTTGCAATTTAACAAGGGTAATGTATTAAAAAGCTCAATAAAATATATCCCGTTTATAACCTCTAAGCGATTGAATTGCTTGCAGGAAGTTTCACCTTCATATGGTACACGACTAGCTAATATTTTTTTCAGCTAACGGTTAGAAATGTTTTTTTAATTGTTTTATGATAAAAAAGGTATTGTTTCTAAAATAATAAAAAAAAAATAATTAAAGCACAATAGAAGGTCTGTTAAAAAGCGTTTCGCAGTTTAAAAAAATATGTATTTTGTTATGATGAAGTGCACCAATTAAGCACTATAGTGAAAGATACGCCGATAGAAACATATTGGGGGAGTTTTCATCATCCATCCAAATAAGGTCAATTTTTCCTTACTTTTAGTTAAAACATTTTCAAATATCAAAAGAGTTCCATACGAGGCAAGTTTGCGCGGCCCGTTTCATACAAATCTTAATTATTAGCTCAAAATACCCAACCAAACTGAAAAATTATGTTTGTAATCAAAAGGTATATAAAATATCTAATACGGATATGAGCTTCTTTATTTATTTTTTCTTGAAATTGTAAGATGTGGGCCATTAAAGATTTGAATGTTACGAGAGGCAACTTAGGCTACTATTTCTGAGCAAATGAACAACATTTAAAAACAAAAAGTTCCATATTTATTATAAAAATTTGATTACACATAAAATAAAAAGAAATAAAATAAATCATTTTGATGGGTTTAATTTAAATTACAAATAACCTATTTTCGTCGGAACAAAAATGTGTCGCTTATATTGTAAAATCACTACCCAAAAGCATTTTTAACGACAATCACTCTCCTAATAAAGCTTGTGTTTAGGAGAGGACAACTAAAAAAAATTACTTTAGTTTAAATTAAAACAAAAAAATATTAGTAATTTAACAAAAAATATTAGTGATTTCATGAGAAAATACAGATAAAAGTAATAAACATATAGGTTAGTTAAAATAAATGATTTAAAGTATTGATAAGGCAAAAACATATTTCTAAATATGCAATACATATTTCTAGATATAATATACAATAAGTTATGTTATGAGGTGGTACTAGAATATTTTAATTAATTTTTTTTTAATATTTTTCGTAGCTTTCTTCAGATCGTATATCAAGGGGTAATTTATTAAATTATTTTATATCCTTGAATACAACATAGTGATGCTGTGCTGTTGTGGTTCGCACTAGTGGCACGGTAAATCCTCCAACAGATATTATTCTTTTGCTTATATTTAATTGTGGTAAATTATTTTTACTATAGAAATCTTTATGTATTTGTAATAGTGCAATTTTGTCATAGATTTTTGTAAGTGGGGGAACCGGGAAATCTTGAAAAACATTTATAGTTGGATAGTCGTAGGGCTTTTTTAGGATGATTTTTATTAATATTTTTTGAATTGTTTCCAATGGGAGAAGGGTTGCTTTGTATGCAACCCCCCCCCCCCCAAGCCACGATTCCATATTGTAGTACAGAGTGCGCAAGTGCATAATAAATATCTTTTAGTGTTTTTAATGATACAGTATTTCTTAATCTAAAATATATATAGATCAGTTTTCTCATTCTGTCTACTGTGGAATTTATTTGACTTTTCCATTTGATGTTCTTATCGATAATTATTCCAAGATATTTTATTTCTTCTTTACTACTAATGTATATACAGTTTGAGTTACAGGCTGTGATTCTAAGGAGGCAATTTCTTTCGTGAATTTTTATGTTTAGATTTTTATTTGAGATATTCCCTGTTAGGCTGTAAGGTATAAAATGGGTTTTCTCGACATTTAGTGTCAATAAGTTTTCGTCAAACCATACTTTAACGATATTTATTGCATTATTAGCTAATATTTCGACCTCATTCCAAGAATTTCCTTCAATAGTTATCACTGTATCATCTGCGTATGAGAATAAATCATGAAACATTAAAACTCCAATGGTTTATATCTTATAATTGAAACATTAAAAGCTTAGGTTCTTAACCTTATTTTGTATACCGCTCACATTGAGAATGGAGAATATTTGTTTTCCAGAGCCCTCAAATATTTTTACTTACCATCATCTTTCGCGAATCTAAAACAGCTATTGCCACGATTATATTTATCAAAACTTGTTACGGGGGGGATTAGGGGAGTGTTTTTTTGTCTTTTTAGACCATATTTTTTTTTACCTGCACACGCCCTCACTGTGCCATCTCAATGCCCCCTAATTTTCTACGGGTCTTCTACTATCTCATGAAAGCCTCAAACACCCACAATGGGATCTTATCGTTTACGTTGACAATCTATGATTTAAAGCAAAAATAAATAAAGTAGCTTAAATCCGTACTCGATATTTGATATACCTTTTGATTAGAAAAATAAAATAAGGATTTGTATGAAATGGGTCGCGCGAGTGTTCCTCTTAACGATATCAGTTTTCTTTAAAATCGATATAGATCGTACTTCTAGATATTCTCATTGCAGTGGGTGTAGTATTCTTCTAAACTTGAGTTTTACAGAAATGATGGGGTTCGTATCAACAAAAAAAATTCAATATCTTGTTTGATTTATTTTACCGAGCTAAAATTATTTTTTTGTTTCAAGCTGTTGCGCGACTGTTGGACATTGTTTGTTCCCGAATTTTCAAAAGGTTTGAAGGTCAGAGAAATACCCTCTGATAAATATACGGGGTGAAAAAATACCGTCAAGGATACTCTTGTTTTCAACAAGTTTGAAAACTTAAAACGTAAAAAATATAATCAAAGTTCCTTGTCAAAATTGTTTGCCTCTCAGTTAAAAACACGGACAGTTCAAAGATTGGTTTAATTAATTAAGTTTTGAGGAAAGTGTGTGAACAATGGTTCACTTTATCGTGCAGAATTTTTTTAAAGGGTTTTAATTGAAATTATTTCCTTCAGCTAGAATATTATAAGTAATTATAAAAACAGTATTAGCAAATTGATACTCCAGGAGATTATCATTTTATTTTAGAAGAAGAGATTATTATTATTTTAGAAAAAATTGTCTCATTTAACCAGTCTCTTGATCCGGTCCGCCACACAGTAGGTGGGCAAAAGTATGTGCGGCCAAGACCTAAACAAACCTCACCCCATGAACCCGGGCACCCTTGTTAAGTCGCCAAACGTAGCGAATCGCTTGGGGTGACCTGGCAGGGGTGTTGGTTGTCCAATAAAACCCATGCCTCCTAAATGGAAAATGTTACTGACTAGCAACATCATTTTTACAGCTAACAAATTAAATTTCTAAAAAATTCATTTATAAACATATTTCTATTTTTGATACTTAAATTTGATATAAATTGCATAAATATATAAATAAGAAGCTCTAATAAAAATTAACCGATTTTACAAAAATGTACTTTCTTAATGTAATAGCATATTATATATACCTATCCATCCGCTGATTTGAAAACAGTTCACATCTACATGCAAAACTCCACTTTTCTAATTCAAATTTGCGAAAATCATAATTTTATTTTCGTCCAGGCACCGTATGTCCCCTTCGCAGGTCCATCGATAGTTAAACACCATTAGTAAAATAAACCCTGGCCTTATGGGTGAATGCGCCGTATTGATATAAGCTACTACCACTGAGCCACGAACCTACATGGTAGTGTACTGTGTACCGAGTGGATATGTGGGAAATGTACATTCAGCCTGTTTTTGTGCAAACAACAAGTACATTAATGTCAACTTTCCATCAATATCAGCCACCAGACTTTTTGATGATATAGTGTTAGAGAAAACAGCTTCCACACCGGTCTCCTTATAGATACTGATGGCCGGAAAACTCAAAATGGTTAACCCCTACAGTGCGGCTGACTGCATTTGACGTCTAACGAAATTATAACTGTCTTGAGGTGCACTGCAGTGTGCAGTCTGTGGAGCTAGGTTTTGGAATTTTTTAAGACAATTCTTTACTCTCCATGTACAGTAAAAAAATATTTGGTAGAAACGCGTCTACCACATCAAATCTATAGGTTACGGGCTATTTATGATTTTATTTTTTCTTAACTAGTACTTTTCAAAGGGGTGTTGAAATGCCACTTTGATCAGTTGTCGTGAAATGCCACTTTGATTAGTTATCGTGAAATGCCAATTTGATCAGTTATCGTGAAATGCCACTTTGATAAGTTATTTTGAAATGCCACTTCGATCGCTTATCGTGAAATGCCACTATGATCGGTTGTCGTGGAGTGCCACTTTGATCAGTTGTCGTGAAATGCCAATTTGATCAGTTATCGTGAAATGCCACTTTGATAAGTTATTTTGAAATACCACTTCGATCGGTTATTGTGAAATGCTACTATGATCAATTGTCGTGGAGTGCCACAATAATCTTTGCTCAATTTTTTATTTATTTTTGGAATAACTTAATGATCAAAACCTCAAATTGTAATATTTTTATTTAAGACAAAATTAGTGACTCTCAAATGAAATTTTGAAACAGAAAAATTCCAAAAAGATACGGACCCTGAGGTCGAATTAGATCAGTGTTTAGAGCAGAGCCCCGGCAAAGTTAATTAATAAGGGTTCAATTCCTAGATGCGACCATATCTTTTTCTGATTTTTTGTTTCAAATTTTCGTTTGAGATTCGCTAACATTTTCTTTATTCTCTTATTATATCAAGCGAATCCGCATGAAAAGACGACCCATTTGAAATCTGGACGAAGAAATCGTCTTTTAAATGCCAATCCCTATTTGTGACCCCATAATAATAAATTTGTTTTAATGAAGTAGATATACAAATTTAATTATTTTTACTCTTTTCTTTGATCGAGGTCATGAAACTTACAGAACTGGCGTTATCAGACTGAAGTAGTAGTACTGACATCTAAGAGGCGAATGTGTGGTAAAACGCGTAATTCACGGACATTTTACAAAATAATAAGTGAATGAAAGGGTAGGGAAAGGTACGTAAGGAATACAAATGACTCTCAAGTATGAGAAGGAAGATGTCTGAGACATTCCATAAAAAGATAAATACTTTAAATGAAAAAAAAATTGTTTAGGTCTGTTTTACAAGTGGAATTAGTTACATTGAAAATGCCGGCATAACTTGTATATTCATTTCCTAATCTATCTAGGTGATGGGTTGGCGAGTTTGCTTTTGTTTGTGAACTGGGTCGTTGAATGAGATCCTAATGCCTTTTGCGTCGAATAGGTAATCTTATGCTTAATGTGCTCAGGAGTTTGCAACAGTTTAGCCAAACCTTAAACTTTTGAGGATTTTAGTTATTCGTTTATTGTTTTTCTTGTAAGATTTGTCATTATCAATATAATTTATACGTCAGTAAAGCAAACACACCTCCAAAATTATTTCATCACTCGTTTCAACCATGGCAAAAATTAAAATCAATATTGCACGCCCATTAGCGGTTGCACGGCAATCGGTTTTAATGTATGGTTGGGGAAACGGGGGGTGGACTGGCTAGTACTCGGTACCTACCCGTCCTACACCATATTTATAGGGGAAGGTTGTTATTTGCGCAACTGCAATCAGAGTGTTGGGCTGTTTGGCAAAGTAATTGCGATTGATTACAGTAATTGATTGGGAGATAAATAACATGATGGGGAATGCTGCTAAAGTGGGCAAAACCACCGCAGTCAAAAAGAAACAGAAATACCCATAAAATTGGTATTTTTACTGAATCTGAGGTATCAGATTCGATGCTAATAAATTAATAAAGTTTTATATTTAAATATATTTGCACAAAGTCAACCATTCATTTTTTTTAGTCAATACTCGGCTGTGAATAAGGTGGTCTCGAGTTCAAATACAGTTCGTGTTATTCCAAGATGTATTAATTAAAAATATTATATTATATATTTGCGGTGAAAGTCCACCATCTGGAATCAAAACATTGCTTTAATTGGCTTTTAAGCGTGTTTGGTGATTAGATTTGAATACTTAAGTACTTCTCCACCTTCCTCTTCCCATCTTCTTCTCCTCCCCACTAACTTCAGCCTCACTGTCTCATCGGCTCCAAACGTTGGGGAGCGCTTTGGGTTTTTAAAATTGAAAAATATTTTTAAAATGTCCTGCAATAGGAAACCATAATCATTCAAGGGCGTATATAAGAGGAAGGGGATTGAGGGGATTTAACCGCCAACGTCATCAAAATAAAAAAAGTGCTCACAGATTCAATATTATTATTATTTTTTTTTTTTATTACATTAGTTACATTTATACAGCAAAATTACATAATAATAATAATATTTCAAATAACTGTAGATATTAAAATGTGTACAAGTGTTATTATGTCTTGTACGTTATTAGTTCCTAGCTAGGCAGATTGCCTGTTCTAAGGAACCAAATGCTGGTGAAAAATGTCTTCTGTAAAAAAAAAGAAAAAACAAAATATTGTTTTTTTTTTTTTTTGTAGATTAAATATACATATACTAAGTTTAAATATACTATACTAAGTTTTTACTGATTGTGCCATTAATAGTTAGCCATGTGCAATTTTAAGTTTTAAATGACATTATTTAATAATTTTTCAGACTCAATCCTACCTAAGTCTATCAACCATTTAGTTATTATTGTACCGATGCATGCCATTTTACATGTTTTAATATTTAATTCTGGTGGGATTTTATAATACAATTTCGGTCCCAGATATGCATATGTCTTTTGAAACTTTGCCGAATTGCTCCCTGGGACCACGAGATCCTTTCTGGTGTGACTTCTTGTTATATATTTATGGTCAATTTGCTTAAGATTTTCTACATTTTTATGTACGTGGATAATAACCTTTTTCATATAGTTTTGACGAACATCAAGTACATAAAATTTTTTGTAGAGCTGATCGCTAGAAAACCTATAGGGTTTACGCATAATGACTCTAATTATGGATTTCTGGGCCTTCACTAATGGATCTAAAATTGTTCTACCTGACGCTCCCCAACCAATACAACCATACGTTAAGATGTGGTTGCATAATCCGAAATATATTTTTCTTAAGTCTTGTTGTTTGATTATGTTTCGTAATACAAAGAATACATAAATCAATTTTCTTACCCTTATTGAAAGTTTGTCGATGTGAAATTTCCACTTAAGATGATTGTCTATAATAACGCCTAGATATTTGATGTTTTTCACACTCTCCAAAGCTTCACAGTTGCAGTTAGAATCAATATTATCGGAATTACAGTTAGTCTTATGTGTTTTTATTGTGTATGATGTACTAGGTTGTCCTATTATCGTTGAACTGAATCTTATGTATTTAGTTTTAGCTATATTTAATGTAAGTAGATTTTTGTCAAGCCATTGTTTTATCGCATTGATTCCACTTTCAGCATGTTTATGATTAAAAACAATATTATTCGCAATATGTTTTTTATCAATATGGTAATTAGACGTCCCAAGAAAAACTTTCTAATAACTATTACAATCCCCTCCCCACCCCCGCCTTTCACCCTTGACCGCCCCCTCTGCCAGCCTCCCCCCCCCCATGTGATTGCTATTGCTACGCCCATGCTCACATTTATTACTTTCGGATATTTTTTAAACACAGAATATAGGTATATAAAATTTCGTACCTATTCGCTCCTTTCGATTTAGAAAGATTTTAATTTTTTAAACATTTTTATTTGTTGCAATTTTGAACAGTTCTCACAAAGGGATAGTGTTGTTTAACCACCAATAATTTTTTTTTTTTATATATCGCTAAAATATTAATAAACGATAGTAATGTGGGGTTAACATTATTTCCTTGATAATAAAATACTACAGGAAACTACTTTTTCAAACTAAATTCAACTTAGCCATCGCATTAAAGCCGGGGTCATTTCGGTATTTTTAAAGTTTTGCTAAAAGCTTTTACTTAGTACTCGGCAGAATAAAACCTGCCTCTAAAAGCTCTGTGTTTTGCATAATTCCTGCGTGGAAAAGCTCAGCTATGTGCAAAGCTTTGGGAGGCAGTACACAGAGGGACATTAATGCAGCTAAGTGGAAAAAACCTACAAAAAAAAAACATTTTGTAATGATGCACGTTCATTTAAAAACTACTATAACTGCAAATAGATCAAATGAAGTATTCTAGTGAAAAACATTAAAGCTTTATAAAATTTTATATTCAATTAGTATACTGAAGTTGTAATCTTTAGAAGTATATTCTCTTCTTTGTGTGCCTTATCAGGTCCCCCCGACGTTGGAGATAACTCTTGAAAAGGTCTCTCTGTCCTGCGCTGCCCGGAATAGCTCCTCCACACTTCTAATGCCGGTCCACTCTCGTATATTTTGCAACCAAGACATGTGTCTCCTACCAGGCCCTCGGCGACCCTCTATCTTGCCTTTCAATATTAAACAGAGCAAGTGATACTTTTCCCCTCGAAGTATATTACCCAGAAATTAAATTTTCTTGATAATTTCGTTTAATTAATATAGAAATATAATATAAATATAATTAATTTAGAAGTGTAATCCATCTATAGCGATATAAAAAAAGTTTTCGCTAAATATTTATAAACTACCGTTCAAATCCGTGGCTCCAGACATGCCTTTGATTAATTATCATTAATTTGAAATGCAATTGTGATTCATTTAGCATGAGATCAACAATAGAAAGTATATTGACACCAAATATAGACTGAAAACACTAACATTTTTTTTTTCACTTTTTTTTTCTTAATTTATAAAGTATATTTACATTGGGTTTTTCGATGTCTGTCTCAATAGGATATAGCTGTGTCGAGACAGGCGTAGAGGTATATAAATGAATATCATAGTAAAAAAATATTTAAGGTAAAATATACATTAATTTGATTACAATTACATAAAACAGAAAGGTGATTGGAATTGTGGTTAATAAAAAGGGCAATAAAAAGCCCTATATAACATGTAATGATAATAATTTCAGAAGAAAAACAAACATTACGTAGTATGTATATAATTTCTTCGTATTATTTTTATTAACAAATTTTAAAATGCAATTAAATCCTCTGCACGGGAGATTCCAGTGAGGATAACATTATCTCTATTTTTTTTACAAAAAATGGAAGATAATAAAACATTTATTATTATTAGCCTACTTAAAGCACAAGAAAACGTTCATGGCACGATACTTTTTTACATAGTTTAAAAAAAACCGCATAATTATTTTTACACTTATAATAATAATAATAATAAATCGGTGCTTAGCAACGCTATAGAGACATTTGCATTTCATTATCTCTCTGATTTTTCATTATATCAGATAGAAAATAATTAGTTTTGATCCCAAAAAATATAAATATTTGAAAATAAGTATATTAGATTACGTAATAAATAAACTGCCAGTAAACCATAGGTTATTTAGATAAATAAATAGGATATAAAGCATTCTCAGACTATAAAAATATTACCATTTGTTATTTCGACTACTGGCATTATACCTAGCTCTCTCATTCAAAATTTAGGCGTATTAGATTTGTCAAAAAATTTGTACATAAAAATGCAAAAGTCGGTCATTTTAAATACATGTAGGATTACGAAAGATTTTTTAAATATTTATATTGAGGGATCAGTAGGATTTATCGGACCAGTTAGGATTTCATCAGAGCCGAACCCTCTGATATGAAAATATCTGGAGTCGGTGAAATATTTTCCCATTATGTTTCTGGTGGATTGACGTATTGTTCTTGTATTGTTTTATTCTTATATAGTGCACTTACATTGCGTTAATTTACTAGATATTCATTTGTGGAAAAGTGTGTGGAAGGGTTTAGTCTTTCATTTGGGAAAGATTCAACCCGGACATAAAATCTGGAGCACCGTAAATACTTGGCTGATTTATAAAGCGCCGTTTTTGTGAAAAATCACCTCAAGGGCGCTGTACATATAAGCATACAATAAAATAAAATTAATACGATAGACTTACAACTAAGATTCAAAATTATAACTAGGTACTTACATTTAAGACTTATATATTATGTACATAGCTAGTGACTTACGACTAAGACTTATTACTACTGACTGAAAACTAGTGGCATACATATATATTTACAAATGTGACTTAAAATTAGAGATTTACAATTTAAATAGGTGTTTACATTTAACAATAAATATTTTTTAGTTTTGCGAGATGTCTAATATTACCAAGTGATCAACAAAACTCTACCGATATAGGTACAGACAGAGAAGAAAGTTCTTGCTGCAAGTCGAAGCAGTTTGATGATTTTATATATACATACATACATATTTTATTCTACACATTTTACAAAATATTTTATACCCTTTTTTAATATTAATATTGTTAGCGCCAGAAGAAGAAGGAAGTTCGTACATAATATTACAATATTTTATAACACGGTTTTGAAAATGATTTTAATGGGTTAACTGTATATAAAGGAAAGCATAGGTATCTTAAATGAATGAATGAATCTAATCGTCGATCTCAACCGCAATAAGATAATTCATCGCTCAACAACAGATTGGATAGAAATATTTGAATGGAAAAGCGAATTTATGGAAATGAGTGTTTAAATAGGTAAGTTTTAAGTTTGGATCTAAATTCTGTTGGGCTGGTTATGCATCTTAATTCCATAGGAAGTTTATTCCAAGCCTCAGGGCCGGATACTCCGAATGCACGATCACCAAAATTAGTGTTCGGATTTCGCTTAAGTTCTTTCAACCTTCCGATTGCAGATGATGTCGCTGATCTAAGAGTTGACTGCTTTAGACCAATATTTTCCGGAATGCATAATTCAGAGATATAGGGTGGAGCCATTTCATTGAGAGCTTTAAACACCATCCAGCATAACTTGTATTGGATCCTTTCAGGACACTTCAGCCAGTGAAGATTTCGAAGGTGTTCCGAAATGTGCGAAAACTTGGGTACCCCAGTAATTAGCCGTGCTGCGGCGTTGAACACTGATTGTAGTTTATCAGTTTGGCATTTAGGAAGTTTTGCATAAATGCCATTACAATAATCAAGACGTGAAACTATGTATGAGTTCACAAGAAGAAAATATGTATTATATTAACAACTAGCTTTTGCCCCCGGCTTCGCTCGCATATTCGCCCCCCACCCCTCTCCTCTTCCACCAATCAATTAACAATCAATACGCTCCGTTCCGCATTCATAATATTAGTATAGCTGTTGGCTCAGGTCAAAATATATATTGGGACCTATTTTGTATTTGTATCTACCCTATTCGGGCCCTGGGTATCATATACATATGATACTCACCGTTTTAAGCTCACAAAATATTTCTAAGTCAATATTTCCAATATACATATATTCAAAGTATCTGATAATAAAGACTCGTACCTTACCAACTAGGAGCATTTGGACTGATTCAAAGTTAGTTTGAATAAACTATTGTCTTAGAAACATCGTGATATGTAGCTTTCAAAATGTCTCTGAGAAAAAATGCAGGTAAGGAGTTATTTTATTATTTTGATCATCCAATTATTATTAAAATTGTAGTTTGTTCGATTCATTATCGTTTAATAAAAAAAAATGTATAGCTATCAGCGTTTTTGTTAGATTTACGGACATTTTAAACTAAAGTATCATAGGTGATACCGCGGGCCTCTATGACATCTTTTATTTTCATATTAGGGTTGGTTGAGGATGAAATCGAAGCAGAGTTGCTACTTCCTGTGCATCAAAATGATTCCGATTTCGAATGTGACTATGGTTGGGTGGGGTGATTTGGATAGTGAGGAGCAAGGAATAGTGGAATCATTATGATTATCAGCCTTTTGGGTTTTCCTTGCATCCGACAATATTGGGCACAAAAAACTAGAATCCCTATAGTTGCTGACAACATTTCACGCCAAAGATTTTTTTAATTTACGCTCAAACTTAAAACTTGTCGATGAGAATTGTGTGTCAGAATCTGAAAAACAACTTTACAGCTTTTGGAAGGTCAGACCAATTGTACTACGGGTTCAAAAAGGTTGCCTACAAAATTGGATAAATGGGATATACAAATGTTTTACTAGCCGGATTAGAATCGATAAATTTGGTAGGTGATGAAAATGATGATAGTATTGAGATTTGTGAGAGACCTCGAAAACACCGATCTGTGCAGCCTTTACCACACAAAGAATTGAGGACAAAAAAGCTTTTTATTTGCTAGTTATGATGAATGATCAGCAGAAGCATCGTTCCAAATGTCGTTTTCCTGGGTGTAAAAAATTCACATTTGAACTTTGTGAATAGTGTCAGGTTTATTTGTGTTTTTCCATGGACCGCAACTGTTTCTAAAATTTTCATTCAACCAACTGAACTGATCTATTACTTTTTATCCACAGTTATTATTATTTTTTTTAATTTCAAATTACACTTTATAATTTAGGTGGTAGGTTACAGTGCCTGAAACCACAATTTTTGTAAAAAAAAATCATAAAAACAAACAAAAACATTACTATTTAATTCTATTACACTTGATTAATCTGCTTCTCGAATTATTAGCATTAAAAAAATATTGAAAAAAAAACACAATATTTGTAGAGCTAGAGTCCCCAAGTATCATATATGATACCATCCCTTGCTCCCAAACCGGCAATTAAAAAAAAAATGTGGTCCAAATATGATGGTAGAGAATACGAAAATAGTACAAAAAAGTTAAAAAGTTAAAAAAAATGGTTTTGGGCCCGAAGAGGCTACACTAAATATTCATATTAGAATACTTATATTTGAATTTTTGCTATCAAAGAAATATCCATAGTAACCTAAACAAATAACAAAATGACAGCCCACGTCAAACATTTACTTAGCAATACGCTTTGCCAATAAACGTATAATAAATAATTTCATAACGCCACAGTTTATTCATAACGCCAGAGCTTACCAATACATATAGCATATATTCCTCGTAAATAATGTAGCTTTCGATTAGTGAAAGAATTTTTATATTCCATTCGGTATTTATTGCGTGAAAGAGTACGCATCCATCCATACAAATATTCGCATTTATAATATAAGTAAGATTATTGCAAGAAATAGGAATCCAGTTAGGCCCTGCTGGTGTGTGAGTAATGCGAGACATGCACTTGAATATAAAATATACAAGTTAAGCACTTCGATTTAAAATAATACACTTTCTTTGTAAACATCACTTTGTCACACCACAAAGCATGTGCTTCATTGAAAGCAATATTTAAGAAAAACTGAATAATAACAAATCTTTATAATGTACTGAAACCGTTTTCGACTTTCCAAACTGCCGAACGGCATGCTCTTTTTTAAAACCGTAGAAATTATTTTATGTGCGCGTGTGAGTGCGTGAAAGTTGCAGAATGCATTGTCGTTGACAGCGGGTCTCTCTGCCGAGTTTTATCTCGATCGAATGCCGGGAAGTGAGTTTATTTCGACTTCCAAATTTGTTATCATTCAAGAAAATATAACCGAAATTCGAATAGATGTATTTAAAATTCATTTTAAAACGCTTCTATCGGCTTATTACTTCGATGCTTCAACTCTTTTAATCCTACTTTCAATTCAATAATATACGAAAATACATTTAGGGTAGTGCAGTATATTAACTTTTTTTTATATCTTGTACCTATGCTATAACTATTTAATTAATAAATTAACTAAGAAGGAAATGCTTCACGATTTAATAACAAAACGCATAAAAACATGATGACGGCTCAGCGGAAAAGTGAATAAAAAACAACAGCAAAAAACAAAAGTGCGACCAAAATAAACCAACCCTCCATAAATCTCAATTAAAAAATTAATCCCTTGTCGCGTGTCTGTCGTCTGGGGGTAATTTTTTCCTCTCCCGACTCGACTCAGAATAACCCACTCCTCCGCCTGAAAAGGGGAGGATGGGGAATTTGTGTGTGCTCAGATAACACGCTTTTCCTCTTTCAATCTCTCCGGTCAGCTGGCCTTTATTGATGAACTTTAGAGTGATTACTGTTGTAAAAAGTATATGGAGAGTTGCCACTTTTTTTTGTTCCTTTCATCCGAACGTTTGAAATTGATGTTGGGAAAAGTTTTTTTATGAATAATGAGGTTAGTTCGGAAGAATCTTGATTATGCCGGGATTAATGAGAAAAATATTCACCTTTTTTACAGCCACGTTACTTTTTTATTTGAGTTACAGTTGATTTGATGTTATGTTCTTAGCCTACCTAGTTTTGGAAACTTTATCTCAAACCTTCCGGTTATAGAGTAGGAAACGAAAGAATATGTTTGAAGAACTATTTAAACACGCTATTTTCCGGTAAGTGGTTCATTATGGGTACTCGGGCACTATAGCTCAGAGATCAATACAGCGAAGTTACAAATTAATAACAAAATGACAAAATATGCGTTTTGTACTGTTCTCAATATGTGAATGAAATAGACATTTCTGTGAGTGAAGCGTAAAAAATGTTTTTTTAATTTTTTATTTAATTTATCTTAATTTATCGTAATTCAACACGTACAATTTGTGATGTCCTATGCCTGTCTTACCAGGAAAACCTGTGTTGAAAGCAGGCGCTTTCAAACATGATAATAAAAATAATAACACATTCCTACAATAAAAATACAAATATTAACACAATAATTTATTTAATAACAGACAATAATCAACGTACATTTGAAAAATAAATAATATAGTTTAGTTTTGATAATATCTTTGATTTTGGATCTGTTTTGGCTGGTAGTCCAGGATTTGGTGTCAGATTTATATTTAAGATACATTGTGTTTTGTCTAATGGCCAGTGCAAGTGCATTGTATAGTTTTTTTGCAAGTATCTAAAATTTTTTTGACCAAAAGTTGTTTTAGCAAAAGGGATAAGTAACAGATTCCCTCTAGTTCTAGTATCTCAAGCAGTTTGGATTTTTTTAAAGGTAGTAAGTAGTGTTTGAAGATGTATGCTAATATGCTTTTGGCATATTAGTTGTCTACTGTCCAAGACACGGATTCTCCTGAATATTTCATCCGAACTGTTTGTGATCGGTAGTTTTAATTATAATCTTTATAATTAGTTTCTGAGTTTTAAAAATCGGATCAATGGCGGTAGCGTTAAATCCCTCAGGTTATTAAAATATTGCGTGGGAATAGTTCTAATATAGCGTCATTTAGTGACAAAATCACCACAATTTTTCTTTACACTTTATAGCCTTTGTGAGAAAAATTTGTTATTAAAATATTTTTAATGTTCTCAAGGCCATCCCTTAACAGCAAATCGTAAGTACAGCAGGTAATTCTAAGATATAAATAAGAGTGCCTTTTATAAACTACTGATTTTACCCGTGCGAGCAGAAGCCACCGCGTCGAAAGGCAAAGCCGTCCTACTGTCATTTTCTCAAGTCAAGTCAATTGCTTGATCACTTCTTTCATGTTTTCGTCAAAACAGTGGATAAGCCGGAAGTGTGTAGGGGCCCGGGCGGATTAAAAGGATTGCAGTTAAAGAGGCGAAAACCATTTCAAGCAATATTCCTTTTCTCAGTGATTGTGACGTTCTTCAATTCCATAGATTGAGATTGCAATAAAGATCAAAGATCATGGATATTACAAGTTGCTTTAGTGAATATTTAACTGGACTAGACGTTCGTCCTATTGTAAGCTCTAGTTATTCTGAAGCTAGAGAGCCCGACACTGCAGGAGCCCAGCTGTAAACCGATGATACAGGTACCGATTGCCGATGATACAGGTACCGTGTATCATCGGCTATTTCCTTAACTTTTCGTGTATTAGACATGAACGACGTTAGTAGACAGCCTTTTAAGGTACGTTTAACTGACATCTGTTGGGATATCTCAAAACTACACATACCTATGTATACTAACGACATCTGTTGAAGGATGTTGAAACTAAATATATAATCCTATATACCACGGAAATTGAAAGTATATTTTGCATTGAAATAACAGAACGGTAAAGAATCAGCCGTCTATTATGGAGTTTCCGAAAGTTTCCCCTCCTTTCTTCTCAGTACCTACTCGCTCGAAGCTGGTTCCCAATTAAACTCTACAAACTCGAGCATCGCTTCAAAGGCGTGTACTTACTTCGACAGGTAACATGAAACCAGGGGAGGTAAGCCGATAGGATAGAACGTCAAACCCCTCTATCCTGAATCAAACTCTTGGTTTCAGTTATTTTACAGAACTTGAACAATTCTATCAAGTTCTGTGAAATTATATTATTATTTAAGTTCTACCATTGTTTCGTTACGTACCAGTTGTTTTAAAGTACTGGAATAATAACGGAACTTGACTATTTTTTTTTCCGTACCTACTGAAATGGAATTAGGTAGACCACTATATGCTATGCTAAGGTATCTGGGTTCGAGTCCCAGTGGAACCAATATCTTTTTCTGATTTTTCTGTCTTCAGATTTTGATTGAGTTTCGCTAGTATTGTCTTCATTTAATTAAATATTATAATTTGAGTTTTTACTCATAAAGTTAAAAATAAAAATATTCATCCTAGACTTGCAGAAAAGTCAATAGATGTCGCGTATTAAAAATAAAATGAGTAAAATATTTATCCAGATACTATCTAGATAGCATTTAGTTCGGGTTGAATCTTGCAATCATATATTATAAAGATAGCAGCCAATAATATGTGCGTTAAGAAAAATGAAGATAGCGTTGGTAGTTCTTAATCGAAGTATGATACAGTTAAAAGTGATCGAATTAGCAATGGTGTTCGTTCCAGAAAGCGATTTTTTCTATTTAGTCTGAAGTAAAATAATTATTCGTAATATTCATATTATTTTAGTTACACGCAGTTTCTCTTTTTCAAATATGCAAACAAAATATTATCCCACGGTTTCTTCAAGTAAGGTCTTGAGAAATAATATGTATTCTGCCTGGTATCATATAAATGCATTGCTTTGCAAAGATTTGGAAGAAAGTGTTCATTATTTAAATTGTTTTATTTTTTAGTAGGTATTAGTACATTTCAAATAGGACCCTCAAATAGCACCTATAAACTATTTATGGCAGCCCCAAGGGAAAGTGTTTGCTGTCGGCCTTTTATTGCCCAAACTAAGAGGATCTTTTATAATAGTAGATAATATTTGCAATATTTGTCTGTCCTTAGTGTTTTAGATTTAGTTTTATTGGTGGCCCTTTTCGGCGACTTTTGAGCAATTGTTTTATTGCTAGATTTTAAAATCCAGTTGTGGGAACCGCTAAAATATTCTGTTCTCACATTTAATGTATCATATTAATTAATTGTATTTGTATGTTTTTCTTTAAATATGGTGACGTTTAGAAGAGAGAGTTAGTGTTGTTATTACGGTGGAACTGGAAGGTACACGAGATGTATCTTCAATTGAGCAAAGGGAAAATAGGCCCTTTGCATCAGTATCGTTGTTAAGATTGAACTGGGAGGTACATGTTGTACCTACAGTTCAGTATTGTAAAAAACTGATAAAGATATCGAAGTAGAGACTTCGATATTTGTCAGTGTGGTGTGATCGAGAAGATCAACCGATCAAAGGGTAAATATACCCTTTTGTAATAATTGTATTTTTATTGCATTAATAAATCGTGTTAAAGAAGAAGAAGAAGTGTTTTCCTGCAAACTCCATTCTGTTGTGCTCTCGTACCAAGATAGATAAGAAACAAATGGGTTCCATAGCTCAATCGGTAGAGCGGTTGGCCATGAATGCTAAGATATCAATGCTAAAATATCACCCAGTGGAGCCAATATCTTTTTCTGTTTTTTCTGTCTTCAGATTTTGATTGAGTTTAGCTAATATTGTCTTCATTTAATTAAATCTTTTTTAGTTACCAAATAATAATTTTCAAAATGAAGGTTCAAAACGAGCATTAACAAAAATACAATCGATTTATAAGACTGCGGGTCTTAAGAGAAAAGTAGCGCGGCCCGTTTCGTACATATCTTAATTTTGATTTGGAGATTAAAATACTAACCAAACTAAATTATATTTGTAATCAAAAGGTATGTCAAATAAGTAATACGGATATGACAACTTTATTTAATTTTGCTTTAAATTTTAAGTTATAGGCCATTAAAGATTTTAAAATTTCATGATTTTAAAGGCAAGTCTAAAGTGAGTGTAAAATTTTGGAAGAAGGTGACTTGTAAATGAAACGCATCATCCAGGAAATTAAAAGGACTAGTGAATTTTATTGTTATATTCCCAATTACATTGTGAATATCGTTAGATCCAACTACCCAAGACAGACCAAGAAGTTTATGTTGTTTATGAGGCTACGTCGAAGGAAAGAGAGTTAAAAGAACCGCAACTCGATCTTTTATAAATTATTTGCCTGGCCGAGTGAGAGTTTGCATCTAGCGACATCTATTAATAATTCTTACAATTAATTAGTTTGGTTCCCAAACAAACAATTCATTTTATCTACATATTTTGAGAGGTGTGAGTCCTAGCTAAAACCTAACCCAAAAATTTATACAGTGAGTAAATGAATAACATTAAAAAAATAACTTTACTATATTTATTATAAGGATATGATGAAATATAAAAAAAATAGTACTAAAAGAATTCATTTTAATGGGTGTAAAATAAAATTACTAAATACCTATTTACGTCGGAACGAATAGTCGTTTATGTTTTAAATTGCTTCCCACAAAAATACATTTTAACGATATATTATTTTTTTCTATTTTTCATTATAATGTACAAAAGATAAAGTAAAGCAAGATTTTTTTTTAATAATCATAATTAATTTAAAAAAATTATTCCAAAGTTGCATTAAAAATAAGCAAAACTGAAGTCTGTAATTACCTGTATACAAAGTTAAAAACAAATTAATTAAAGTTGTACTAGATATTTATTATAACGTTTAATTAAAAGAATTCTTCATTTTGGTTCGGTATTTTGATATCAAATCCAAAATTAAGATATGTATGAAATGAGCAGCGCAAACATTCCTCTTAATGAAAACACTTTCGTCATTGCGTCATCTTAGTTGGACAAGGTTTTAGGTAACCAAAGTTTCAAAAATGACCTTTGATGGCAAAACCATTTCTTTTGCTCATTTCTATAAACACTGTTCATGGTCATCTGTGTTGTATTTCCGTAGATAATCGTATGACGAAGTTCTAACATCAAGTTTTTAAAGCTTCTTTTGCAAATACCATTTTTTATGTGGATTCCTCACAAGAGTCCCAGCTGCTCCCGTCCGTAGCCAGTGAGATTATGTTGTGAGGATGAAGTTAGGGGAAGGGAAAGAGATAGGGGAGAGAAAGGTGGGAAGTACCTGGCTATTCAAATCTGGTCACCAAACACGGCATAAGCGTTTTCAAACAACTTTACAAACCATTTTATATTATTTTTAAATGAATTATTTGTGAAATATCACAAATTAATTCAATAAAATTTATTTGCCCAAGCTGGTATTTGATCCCGTGACATTAGTAATTCTGTGTCAAGAGCCTTCCTCTCGTCTCGAATAGCCAGGGACTTCCCTACCATCCTCTTAACCAACTCCTACTCCTCCCCACTATCATCAGCCTCACAAAATACCCCAATTGGGAATGCCATAGTCCCACTGGCTTCAGACGGGAGCAATTGCGACTATGACTTATATGACGATTGTTGAAGTTCTGACGTATTTTAGTTTAATTTAGTTTAATTGAAAAAGTTTCCCGGATGAAAACGCTGAAAAAAAAAATTTTTTAAGGGGGCGCGGGGCAGTGAGTCAAAAAAAATCAGAAAACTTTATAAAACATTGTACTACACCCTTTTCGTAGTACTCTCTCACACGACGAATTGAACAACGATATTTTATATAATTTAAGAAGAAGATAACAATAATAATCTAAACGAAAATATGAAAGTGAACAATACACAGACAAATAGAAAAAGACAATCGTCGTAACTGGGACTCGAACCCAGACCTCTCATCTAACCGGGACGTGCGCGTTAACCAATATCGCTATTGCCACCTTCTGTCAAACCGTCATAATTTGTCCATCTCACACTATTTCAAATTTTAGAATTAACAATATTATCTCATCTATTTTTCTCCATATTACAGGCAACTACCCTTTTTATTGGAAACAATCATTCTAAAAATTGGTTTGTAACATGAATAGCGTCTCAGATAAATATATCAGAATTAATTCATATGGAACTATTGACTTTTTATAAAAGTCTAAATGAATATTCAATTTTTATGAGAAAAAATGTTTATTAGGTTCTTCAATTAAGTTATTTTAATTCTAAAATTTGAAAATATTTGACAGAAGGTGGCAATACCGAAATTGGTTAACGCGCACGTCCCGGTTGGACGAGAGGTCTGAGTTCGTGTCCTAGTTGCGACCATTGTCTTTTTCTGTTAGTCTGTGTCTTGTTCTTTTTCATATTTTTGTTTAGATTATTATTGTAATCTTCTTCTTCAATGATATATTACGTTGATGGGAATAACCTTCAAAAGTTATAAAAAAGGAGTTTTTCTTATAAAAATAGAACGATATTTTAATTTATTTATTAATCCATCTTTAATAAAAAATATAATCTCCGCCAACAGCGGGTTCAACTCTTTATAAGGCACGTCATAAAACAAGTAAGTAGCTGTCAATCAGTGCAATGTATGTCTTCTTTGTCGTCTCATATTTAAGCCGAGTGCCGTGCCAGTGGTGGCGCGAAGTTTCGACGGGCTCGAGGGAAAGATGACTTGACACTTAATACTTCGTCAGCGCACTAAAAGGTCTGTCGATGACAAAATGCGAAATGGCAGGTTGGATTTAATAATCAAGTGACAAGGACTAAGTGCTTAATTACATTAAGTTGAACATTTTCTTTCGAATTGTATTAGTTGGTTTTGTTTAATTTCTATAATAAAATTATGTTACTTCTGCATTTCAAGATTTAACTAAAAACGCGCAACGCAATTTTTCCCGGGTAAATAATAATAATTAGTTTATTAGTTCGGCTACTGGCATTATACCTAGCTCTCTTATTCAAAATTTAGGCTTATTAGATTTTTCAAAGAATTTATATATAAAAATGCAAAAGTCGGTCATTTTAAATATATGTAGGATAACGAAAGATTTTTTAAATATTTATATTGAGGGATCAGTAGGATTTATCGGTCGAGTTAGGATTTCATCAGAGCCGAACCCTCTGATATGAAAATATCTGGAGTCGGTGAATTATTTTCCCATTATGTTTCTGGTGGATTGACGTATTGTACTCGTATTGTTTTGTATTTATTATACTTATATAGTGCACTTACATTGTGTGGATTTACTAGATAATCATTTGTGGAAAAGTGTATGGAAGGGTTTAGTCTTTCATTTGGGAAATATTTAACCCGGACATAAAATCTGGAGCACCGTTAAAAATATTCTTCACTCAAAACACTTCAACTATCTCAACCAAACATATGTTGACAAACTTTCGTCAAACAAATGATTGAGTATTGGAGAGTTAAGCGCAGAAATAGAAGGCTTTATGCTTGCCATTCAAGGTAGAGTCATTAATCATCAAAGTCTTATATCATCAAAGATACAAATCAAATTGATGATTTATGTAGAACATTTTTGGCTTTTCCGGAAACTATAGAACATATTATATCGGGATGTTCTGTATTAGCGCCGTCCGAGTATACATTTAGGCATAATCAAGTTTTAAAAATAATTTACCAAAGTTTTGGTAATTAAACATAACTTGATTGACTGCCGTAATGTACCATATTATGAATTTGAACCAAATTCATTTTTAGAAAATGAATTTTATAAAATTTATTTCGATAAAACAATACTAACAGACAGAACAATTAATCATAATAGACCCGATATACAAAATTTAAAAAATTACTTATATCATTGATGTCGCTATTCCAAACTCCTGTAATATTCAGAAAACTGTTTCTGAAAAAATAAGAAAATATACAGATTTAGGAAATGAGATTAAAAGATTTTGGCATTCTCAGAAAAAAAAAATTACCTTTTGTTATTTCGGCTACTGGCATTATACCTAGCTCTCTCATCCATAATTTAGGCGTATTAGATTTGTCAAAGAATTTATATATACAAATAGAAAAGCCAGTCATTTTAAATACATGTAGGATTACGAAAGATTTTTTAAATATTTATATTGAGGGTTCAGTGAGGTTTATCGGTCCAGTTAGGAGTTCCATCGAGCCGAACCCTCTGATATGAAAATATCTGGAGTCGGTGAATATTTTTTCCCATTTGGTTTCTGGTAGATTGACGCATTGTTCTTGTATTTATTATACTTCTAGTTTTTCCTGTGGGGAAGATTTAACCAAGACATAACATTTGGAGCACAGCACCGTTAAAATTATAATATAAAATGCCGTTGTTGTGAAAAATCACCTAAAGGGTACTCTAGGAACGATTAATTACTATTTCTTAGGCTCTGTCTAATGTTATTATTTAAAACAGACAGAAAATATTCTAATCTGGCAGATCACTTCCGTCAAACACACGTTTATTAGAGCACACACACAGGAGGCCCTGAGGAAAATAATTTCCTTCAGGGCATATGTCGTCTTAGTGGATGCTGTATGGAGAGTTTTCTTAAGGAAAGGGGGGAGAGGAAGTTCGGGGAAGGAAACAGGTATGAGGAGTGGATAGGAATCTGGGGATCAGTGTGTCCAGGAGTGACGGACGTATGAATTCATCGCTCCAACTGCAGTTCAAGGCGATGGGTTGAGATATTCTGGTTGGAGGGGGTAAAAGACCTCCCTCAACCAGTCCCTCTCGTTCCTGCCCACTACGCAGCGGGTGGGTAAACGCATCAACCGCCAAGGCCTGTACAAACCTCACCCTATGAACCCGGCACCTCTCCCAAGTCACCAAACGTAGCAAACCACTTGGGGGAACCTATGGCAGAGGTGTTGGTTATCCAATAAATGATTCCCAGGGCGGTGGTACTCATACTCGCCTCCCAAATTGATACGGCTTTAATAAAAGTAAACCTTCGCACGCGGAGGACAATATATTTTGGCCGGGAAAATCTAAAATCATATTATTTGGGTTTTTTTAGTGCAGTTACGTGTGAGGTTTTTTTTGGATCCCACTGGGTTTTGTTACCACCTTTTTATTTGAGATATTAAATCTTGTATTGGTGTTGAGATTTTTCAAATGAATACGCATTTTTTACAATTGGTAAAATTGATAAAACATTTTCAAATATCTGAAATCAATTTAATTATCAAATCAATGAAAATCACAGGCGTGTCTGAAGCCCGGGAGTAGAACTGTCTTACTTTTTTTTTCATATGAATACTGCACAAGATTACCATCCGCCTGGAGCCAGTGAGGCTATGGCATCCTAAATTGGTGTGTGTTATAAGGCTGAAGGTAGTGAATAAGGGTAGTAGATATGGAAGAGGAAGGTGGGAAAGTACCTGGCTATTCAGATCTGGTCATCAAACACGGCTAAAGCCATTTCAAACAACGTTTCAATTATGAATGGTGGTCGTTCACCAGCGCGATACTAGGAGTATCTTCCACAAATACACTATTTTATCATAAAATATTGAAGTTTTTGTAGATATTTGTGTTCGTAAAAACGCCCATCGATTAGGTGTTTATAAACCTAGTTTAAGGTAAAATATATTTTTTTTGAGTCAGTCACAAAAACTAAGCTATCTTCTTCTTCAATGGCGCTACAGCTCATATCGAGCCTTGGCCTCATGCAACAGTCGCCTCCAACTCTTCCTGTCCTCAGCGGCTGACTTCCAGTTTGGTACCTGGAGAAGCTGTGCTGCATCCCCTCTTACTTCGTCTTCCCACCTCAGTCTGGGTCTTCCCACTTTTCTCTTTCAAAATGTTTTTTGGGACACGTGTATCCGGCATTTTCTGTACATACCCAGCCCATCTCAGCCTGAGGAGTCTCATATGTGCTGAGATGCTAGGGGCCTTATATATGTCATAGTATGTGTCAAATGTCATTTGACATTTGACACTTACTCATCTTCTTCACTTATTTTTCCTGACCTCTTCCCAGTTTTGTAAAATTCCCATAAGTCAGCTTGACATACAGCTTTTCACAATGAATAGAAATAAACATCTTACGTTTACTAAAACAATACATTTCAAAACAAAGTTATTTCCGTATCACATACTGAAAAGATGTAGGTACATTTATATCTATTGTTCAAACAACAAAGCATTGACGTTGATATCAAACGAAAATAAACCTTCGTAAAAATAGGTTTGCCCACTTCCCACTTCTCCACGACATTATCCAATGAAAAAAACTGCCTTAAATATAAAGAAAACAATCATCCAAAAAAGATTCTACTGGGTTATTTGAACTACTTAAAAAGGGTTATATTTAGATATAATTAAAGGTTTGTACGATCCTGTCTTCCTTTCAAAGGACAATTCTCCTGGGAAATCAAACAATTTATTTACAGACTAAATAACGTTCTTTTTTCGTTTGTGCGATTTGTTTTTGGTAAAATGTATAAATTTGTTAGTCGAGAGTTCCCTTTATTCGAGGTCCGCAAAGTAAACGTAAATCACTGATCACTTGCCTAATCGAAATGTTTGTTACCTGTTTATGTTTAGTGGCGAATTTCAATCGTCTGGGTTGTTTTTCTGTTTTGTTAACGTATTCCTGTTCTGCTTCTTTTTCACAATCGTTCCAATTAATAGCAATGTGAATAGTGCATAAGAATCCCTACTACTCTCGAAACAAGCCCGTAAGATTATGGCATCTCTAATTGTGGTATGTTGTGCTGAAGGTAATCGGGAGGGGAAGGAGCAGGGAGGGGATGGTAGTAAAATACCTGGGTATTCAGATATGGTCACCAAATACGGTTTAAGTCATTTCAAGCAGCGTTTCATTTCCGAATGGTGGTCTTTCACAAGGACGCCATGGAGAGTTCCCACTCTGGGATGTGCAGAATTTTAAATGATTTGTTTGTGAGACTTAAAAATTAAATAAGTCAAATTTACTTGCGCAGGACAAGATTCAAACCAGCGGCCTCCAGATTCGTAGTCAAGGGCGTTACCCCTCAACTATGCCGGGCTAAAAGTTCGAATCAAGCTTAATTGTGCTGAGAATGCAATTATCAATAGATTTTCAAATATTGTCGGGTTATTTGTAACCCGGGAGTGTCTTTCTTTAAAAAAAAAAAAAAAAACATCTTTACAGGCCCCACAGATACTTACCGTACACAACTGCTAAATTATGAAATTGTGATGATATGAATTTGGCAGTCATTTCTGGTCTGGAGCACCAAAATACCTGATTATTTTTAAAATCCGGATTGGCACGCATTTCCAATATTGAATACGAGAAGCATAGAGTAAAATGAGTACCTACCTACTAGGTTGTCAGTATTTCAAAATATTGCAAAATAAGACCCTGCGTCACTTAGGTAAAAGTACAAATGACAGCTTTACCGATTCGAATAATATACCTACGAATAAAATCGAAATAACGTAAAACCCGGCAGGGTTGTTTTGCATTCCAAACCGTCGCACCCCTTCAGGGGAATGCTGCCTTTCCACGCCCTGGGGGTTACATGGCACTCAACTTTTGCCCAAAAAGCCTGTATTTTCATCCCTCTGGACCCCCACTTATTCCAGTTACCAGTGTTACCACCCCGCTGTAATAATTAGGCGCGATGACATGGCAGGCTTGAATCTTTGCTAAGCAGTGTTGGATTTTATTTGTTAAGTTTCGCGGGAAAATCGTTTTGCTTTATTTATTTTCCTTTCATGGTATATCTAAGGAAATAATGTTCGCCTTTCTTCGTGTTTTTTTGCCTTTTGTTCATCATCTCTTCTTGAAGATTCGACGCATCATGGTTATATTCATGATTGATAAATCTTTCTAAGCTATAGTGAATATAGTAGCGACGTAAGAGTACTGCAATAGAATTTTAGCGAGAGAAGTATTGATTTTATATTTCAAAAGAGAATAGCTTACTTATTTAGTTAGTTGTATTTAAAAATAATAATAAAAAGTGTGATAGTTTTTTCAAACAAAATAAAAAGTTGTGATGTTTATTTCACGAAAAAATAATCCACAAGAATATTTATTGAATATTTTATTTACGTAATTATTTTCTTTTATAATATTTCACACTGAATGGTTAAAGACTATTAAATATTTGATAGTCTAGTAAAATATTTTAAAATGCAATAATATTGAGATAAAATTAACTTTGTAAACACCACTCATATAATAGTTTTTTTAATGATTTGTGTGTATTTATAAAATACCTACCTATGTCATTTAATTTGTTCGTAGATTTATAAAAATCTGATAAATGATAATAGTTACATGATTTGTAGAGCTCCGTTTTTGTGAGAAATCACCTCGGAGGCGCTGTAAAAATATTTTGCTCTCAATTTCAACCGCAGTGGTTACCAACGGGGGCGTTGGTGAAATCCAAGGGGGCAATTGTAGCTGAGGGCAAATGACGGGGGCGATGGAATAAGGGTTAAAGGAATTAAAAATAACCTTAATAAATCAATTAATTCGTAGGTACCATTGCAAGAAACTTGCAGATGTATTAATGGATTAACTGTGGGTTTTTGTTTGTTTTTATAATATTTTTTAAAAATCCCTAAAATAATGTAGAGAAAAGATTTTTTTAATTTACAAGTAGATACAGCGTTCATGGATTACAAATAATCTTTAAATATTGAAAATCAAACAACTACCATCTTTATATGCGGAAACTGAAGCTTGTGCAATGATGGAGGGCTAATCTAATAGAGGATCGATCGCGCAACGCCCGGGTTTAATATTTTTGAATAAACATGAAGCTGCGTTACACAATCAAATAATATACACAACCATACTTACCTGGCAGCTCACTTTAGTTTAACACTATTTATTTCATAGTTTTAGGTACAGTTTTGCACGCAGAGGACATAATATTGGAAGCATTGCAAGTTATTAAAAACTATTTTCCCATTTTTTATTACACACAATATAAAATATAGTAAGATTCATATTTTATTTCACGTGTGACCCAAGTGGCGACCCTGCGGTACACCCTGCTTCATACATTTCAAGTTAAAATATTGTATTAATCTGATTTCGAGCGTTTTCCTTAGCTCTTGTTCACAACAATAGCGGGGAAAGTGGGCACGGACGGAATGGTAAAAGTCTCGAAGGGGAAGTTGGGGTATTTTGCACTCTACGCAGAAATTGATTTCATAATGTAGCGTTGGGGAAGATTTATGAGTGAAGTGCAGTTGGAGAATTGAACAAAGCTAAAATCGCGATGAAAAGGGAAAAGGTGACATGGCGTTTTAAGCAGGTAGATACTTGTACGATTTTAATGAAAATGCTAATGTGGAGTGTTTATCGTCCCTTTATTTATGCAAGCAGTTATTTATTCAATCCACGTGAATACAATTAAAGTATAACCCGGATTTAGAAGGGTGAAATACATTCAAATAAACTAACAATTGACGAAATTAAAAATATACCTACACCACACAAGTGTGTATTTTTCACAAAAACGGTTAAGTTTTTTTTTTTTTTTAGGAGGTCCTGAGGAAAATGATTTTTTTAGGGCCTATGTAATCTTTAATAATGCTGTGTGAAAATTAAGGAAATGAATGGGTGAATCTGGTTCTTGAAGAGACCCAGGTCCACTCTTCAAGTTCACAGGTCTTCAAGACCCATTTTGAGGGAGGAAGGAAACACAGAGGCCGGCAAATCATTCCATAGTCAAGCTGTTGAACTCAAGAACGAGTTGTAGAGAGCAACCGTTCTTATATGACAAACATTAACAGTATACAAAGGTTTGGCTTGCGATTGGCGTGTTTCCTGATTGAACACCGGCGCGGCAACGAAGAAATCAATAACGCTAGTCACTCTGAGCTTCTTCTAGTGAAATAAAGGTAGAATGAGATCAGTATTCCCATCCGACGCCGGTGCTCAAAATATTGCAAATAGTTTGCTAAAACAGATGAATCGGAACGGACCACCGTTTTCTGTACAGAGACGAGGGTATTTTACAGGTTTGTTTGGTCGGATCAAATTTTAACTGATTCAATCTGGTTTCACCTAAAAACCCGCTTTAAACGAAAATTGATTTGAACAAAAATCAACGAATAGATTATTACGTTTTTTTAATCAAACTTTTTTTTATATGATATAAAAAAGGAATTACTATTATTATTTCTGAATACATTTTAGCACTGTTTAAAAATTATAAATAATAATTAAAAATGTTCATTTAACATAATATATTTAGCTCAAACTCACACAAATCTGCCAAGCATACTTGATTTACGAATATAGATTCTATCACCTTAACAAGTTGATTCATTTGTCAACAGACGCACGGATAACTCAGATAATGTCGATCGTCTGTGTACCTACAATAATATAGTATGTATATATACGTACACCACACGTTACTGAATTATTCCAATGACTCGGGATTTCTCTGCGAGTCTAATCCCGTTTAATCAGCGATCTGCCTCTGTTTCAAATCAATATTTACCCGAATTAATTGTCTATTTGACGACAATCAGTGTTTATTCAGCACAGAGTACTTAGTCACCGAGTACTACTTACTTAAGTCGGTTTTAGGCTCAAACACGAGACGCTCTTATGTTTATGAAAAATGATTTGGAAATCCGATAATAATATTATCTCCTTAGGTAATTGACTGGGACGTAGCGAATTTAGATCTAAAATTAAAACTGACCCTTTCAGACAGTTTCATACATAAAGTCAAAAACCTTCACTTTCACAGTCCACGACATTGTTTTTTTATTTACTAGCAGACCCGGCCACACGTTGCTGTGGCTAACGAAACACAACGCCATTACCTAACCTTTATAAAATCCACACCACCCGCTTGCTAGCTGCCTGCTGCCCGCTGCCTTAATTGAATATTTGAATTTCTCCGCTTTTCTCTACCATAATAAGTAAATATTATACATATAAACCTTCCTCTTGAATGACCCTATCTATTGGTGAAAACCGCATGAAAATCCTTCACGTAGTTTAAAATATCTAAGCGCACAAACATTTTATGTTATGTAATGATGAATATTTGAATTTCTCGGCTTTTCTCTACTATTATAAGCACGTTTTATACATGTAAACCTTTCTCTTGAATCACTCTATCTATTGGTGAAAACCGTATGAAAATCCTTTGCGTAATTTAAAAGATCTAAGCGTACATCCATTTTGAGCGACTTCATTTTATACTGTGTAATGACGATTTATAGTGGGTTTGTACAGATGTTCTCACTGACATGAGAACAATCCAGTTATAAAAAACTCAGTTAACACAGAAATAGGTTAACAATAACAAAACTTGAAAATTATAGAAATAGAAAATTCGCCCGAATGACAAATAATACAAAGAGAGGCAAGTTACATGATCTAATTACCACAACATATTTTTTAAGCAATCGCAGAACATTTTTTCTGAATCCAAATAGAATATAAATATTCGACTAAAATATCTTCTTCAGCACACTCAATACATTTGGGTCAGAGCGCTAAAACAGGCAATATTATTTTTAAATGTATTTAGGTGAAACATATTATGGCGTCTTAACCAATCGGAATTGGGAACTTTATTTCAATATTGCTAAGA
This sequence comes from Limnephilus lunatus, assembly GCA_917563855.2. Classification (NCBI taxonomy): domain Eukaryota; kingdom Metazoa; phylum Arthropoda; class Insecta; order Trichoptera; family Limnephilidae; genus Limnephilus; species Limnephilus lunatus. The sequence continues at coordinate 7,309,484 of OU830602.1, read as the reverse complement.
CATAATGTAGTGTCAAGATGGCCGTGAATTATTTCATATAAAAATATTAGATCAGTCAAATGCCTTCTAATTTTAAGTGTATTAATTTTGAAATATTCAAGCCGCATATCAAATTGTAAATAACTATGAACCTGTATGCTTTTGAAGTGCCTTTAACCAGCCAGCGGCTGAAGATTCAAATTTCGTCGAAAGATGTTCTTACGATCGTACAGGGCAGTTCCAACGAGAAAGATTAATTATTCCTCCGTGCCAGCTTTTAAAAATTATAACTCAATATCGATTTTATTTCATTCAATTCCTTTAATTTAACCCTACATTCAAAAATTCTGAAAGGCGTGATGATAAAACTATTAAAATTATGTACTTTTGCAATTATTTTTTGACCATAAGTACATATTCATAATTTTTCAGTAATGTCTAAGCAAAATAAGAATGTATAAAAAATCTTAAATATTTTAATTTTGGAAGACTGTAAATAGACAAACTGAAGTATTTTTGTCACAAAACACGTTCGCGGATCTTTTTTTAACAATTTTATTTAAACTAAAATTAAATTATTATCTGGAAAACATAGTTTTCCCAGATACTGTATTGATTTATTTTACTGCATGATTATATGATTTGTAATGTTTGTTGTACAATACAAAATTTGGATTGAAAATTTAACAAATCTGCCGATGACATATGTAACCTTATTATGCTAAAAATAAACATATTTTCTCATAAATTAAAACATAGATATCTTTATCAGATAAAAAAAATTCGAAATCAATTTATTCTTTTTTGTGGAAAAGAGTCAACACGGCTAAAATTTTATTTAAAAATTACATATTTCCGGTTTTGTTGGTCATTTCTAAAATATTCAATCCAAAAGCCACTAATCTTCTAATATCTGTAAAATCAGTTGAAATTAAGGTAAAATAGAAAATTTAAAATCATGTAATGTCCAGTGTTTTAATATACTTACTCCTACTACCACCACAGTAAACCGATAATGTTGCTTAGTATCATCACCTGCGTGCTAAGTCGTACCTCCTCCAAGCATAAACTATCTAATAAGTGTGTATTATCGCAAGTGACCTGCCAGGAAGTACGTGTTCAGTATCTGTAAAAAATGAGCCTCGATGTAAATTTTGCAAATTGTGCATCGCTCTTGAGGTGTTTTTCACAAAAAACGGCACTCTACAATTATGTAGGAGTGCCCGGATTTATGGGGTGAGGTTTGTCTAGGCCTTGGCGGTAAATACGTTTACCCGCCTAATGCGTGGCCGGCCGAATCGTGAGAGACTGGTTGAGGGAGATTTAACCTAGATCTTTCCAGCCGGACTCTCTCGATCTATCGCAATGAGAATGTCTGAATAAAATACCCGACATAAGTTAGGACTTCGCATACCAACAAAATATTCTGTCCAAACGGTTATACCGAATTGGCGGCAAAGATGTAATCAATATGATTTATTAATTATCAGATAAACTAAATAATAATAACCATGGAAACTATATGAATGTAACACCACTTTTGTGTAACCGTTTGGACAGAATGTTCGTTATGTATTTGGATCGGTGTGACAAGTAATACAAAACATAAGAAAGGGTATTTTGTTTAGTCACTGACTAAAATGTGTCCAAAGTAATGCCAGCTTAAAATATTAGAAGACTTTTGTAAAAAGCTTGTATTTTTACATTCCATTTGAAACTAGCGAACTTGAACACTGCTTACTGCACGCAGGCAAATGCCAAATGATTTTCCCTTGCGTGGGGATAGCTGCGTGAAGACGTCACTATTCGGAGATCCACCACTCTCCCCTTGATACTCGTATGTTAATATTTGTGAGAATATAATAAATTTACGTTCCCATTTTCATTTTTCCCCTTATGCACTTTACAAAGCAGATTGTTTTTCTCGTCGTTGTTAACGAGTTCGTTTGGTTGTGCATACATGGTTGCAACCTGCATCCCGGCAGAGAACACAATTAAATACTAATATTTACAGTAAACTTGATTTATTTGTGTAGAGAGACGACATAAACTGGAAGTTTCATCCAAGCTGTTTTTTCGGAGCGACTCAGGTATTTTTCAAATATAAGAGCCTATTAAAAATATGCAAATAAGTTCCTGCTCCTCTTGCTATCGCTACGTGACTTTTGCTTCCAATTAATATCGTTAGAGGGCACTCAATTATTTTGAAAAATGCGATAGGTGCATCTGAACTAACAATAAAGCAGGCCGACCGCGGCACGGGGTTTTTTTGGCAAGCATTTTGGTTAGTCTGCAAGATCATAGGTAGATACAGTGCCGGATCTACCATAGGTGGAGTTGGAACGTGTAACCAGGGCGTTAATGTATTTTTTTAGAACTTGTTTTTTAGTTGATGGCTTCCGTGATCATAGAGTAAGGCTCTCGACTAGCAATCCGACTCTGAGGTCACGGATTCAAGTCCTGGCGTGCGCAAGTAAATTTTAGATGATTGAATTGTGTTTTATATGATATATTTCCAACACGTTCCAGAGTGGAAAATAGTCTTAATATCACCCTGGTGTAAGACCACCATTCTTAAATGAAATGCTGCTTGAAATGGTTTTAGCCGTTTTATGGTGATTAGATCCGAATAGCCAGGTACACATTAGCTCAGTTGATAGAGCTGGGTTCAAGTCCTGGATGTGACCGTATATTTTCCTGATTTTCTGTTTTCAGATATTCAATTGAGTTTCGCTAATACCTATTATCTTCATTTAATTAAATATTAGAATTTGAGGTTTTACTAATTAAGTTAAAAAATATATATATATATATTCACTCTAGACTTGCAGACAAGCAATAGATGGCACGGATTAAAAATAAAAATTAATAAAATTATCAAAGACACCATCAAATCGTACATAGCATTTAGTTCGCGTTTGAATATTGCAATTATATGTAGAGAGCAGCCAATAAAAATATACACTAAGAAAATGAAACATTTTTGGTAGTTCTTAGAAGAAGTATGATACAGTTAAGTATAACCAAATAGGTTAGGGACATTAGCTCAGTTGGTAGAGCTGCTCCCAGGCAAGGCGAAAGTCCTGAGTTCGAGTCCTAGATGTGCCGTATTTTTTCAGATTTTCAATTGAGTTTCGCTAATTTTGTCTTCATTTAATTAAATACAATTTGAGATTTTAACCATTAAGTTTAAAAAAAATTGGTATGTAATTAATTTATTTTGATTGATGTGAATATTTGGTAGGTTTGGTGGGTTCATATTTTTAAGTAATATAAATAATTTGTGATAGGTCCGACCCTGTACTCCGTACTTGTATATGCGAGTATTCGAGTATATGCGAGAGTTTCTATATTTCTTCGTACTTTGTTCATGTATGTATTTATAGTCCAATTTAGATGCACGAGAGTTTTCTCTGGCTTTTTGTTACAAATACTGAATGCCTACAACAAATTCTGAAAGAACCAGTTTAATCGTTGAATAGAAAAATTTAGTCCGTAAAAGCCAAGTTTAAGTAAAATTTCTTTAAACTCTAAAGAGTCTATTAAAATTTGGGATATCCAATAAATTTAAATTAATTTTTTTTTCGGGAAATCGACAGTTTACATTTTACCAATTTGTACATGAAATATAAAACAAATTAGAGATTTCGTCCTTGTGGCTTTACTTCTAATATAACAACACATAAAACATAAAAATAAGAAAATTTATAAGAAAATTAAGAGAAACAAAAAATCGCTCAAGACATAAGAAAAATATTTATTTTATGGAACTTAGTCTGGGGGTTATTAAATATTTTTATTGGAATAACTTTTGAAGGTTTTTTTTACATTAACTCCACATAATATGAGGACCTGATGAAAATAATTCGCCTGTATCATCTTTGAGAATTCTGTGTGGAAGGTCCTTTTAGGAAAGGAAGGAGATGAAGTTCTGGGAAGGAAACGGGTATTAGGGGTTGAAACTGATGATCAGTGTGTCCAGAAGTGATGGACGAATGAAACCATCCCTCCCATTGCGGTGCTGGAGAAGTCAAAGGGACTTCCTAAACCTACCTCTCCCGATCCGACATGCAGCTTGTGGGCAGATAAGCGCTCAAGACCCAAACGTAACCAAACGAGGCCAACCACTTGGGGTGACCTACGGTAGAGGTGTTGGTTATCCAATAAATGGTTCCCGGGGCAGTGGTACCCATACCCGCATCCCAAATTGAAATTATCCTCATTAATGTAATATATCATTTAAGAAGAAGATAAATCAATAAATCTTAACGAAATAGATCAAGTCACAGAAAAAATAAAAATGGGACTCGAACCTAGGACCTGGATACATTGCCTTAACTAACTCGGCCATTGGCACATTATTTATTTAACTTAATTTTTGTCGATCTAATATCTCAAATTCAGAATTAACATTTTTACTTTCAACTAAGTTTTTGAAGAGTTTTAATTTTCAATGTGCATTAGTTACTTAATTTTGTAAAATTTTCTGCTACCGGTTTGGACACATCCGTGTCATTCACTAGCAAATTTATTTATTTATTTATTTCAACGCCATAAAATGGCTTTTACAATCCAGTGATACATGATACACAGTGGTACACAGGAGGGTAATTATAATGATAACAAAATAAGAATGTACATTAAACCAAGTACATATATACGTGTGATAACAACTAGTATTTAGTTATAGGATACAATTATGTATTACAACAACAAATAAATATGAGCTCGTATAGAGAATACACATTTTATGCAGAATAAATATAAGTAAATAAAGGTGACTTCTTAGAAAAATTGTTAACATCAAATATAATATACTTTAATTCTATTTGAACATATCCTTGGATTCCAGGAATTGGCTAAAATGGAGTACATGATATTATTGTTACCTTCAGTCATTGAGGTATATAAATGCTTACCGCGCGTCAAAAAAAGCGACGACGTAGCTTTGAGACCACTAAACATTTTAAAGTAAACATATACCTATTTGTCTCACTTGCACAAGTCACGAGAACAATACCGAATAAAGGATTAGACAAAGACAGAACACACAAACCTTGGACTGCGGGTCGGTGTTGCCTACCATTAGAAATTTTACCCAAAATAAACAATAAAAAAGTTTTTTTTTTTACGTTAGTTTGTAATAAAATAAACTAATTTTAATTATTTTTAATATGTGTTTTTTATTATATGAATAAAAGAAAGCATAACTAACGAAATAATTAAGAAAATTTTTGTTCCATTATTTTAATTGTACCAATAGTATATAATACTCAAACGGAAAGTGTTTCAAAAGTGTTTTCAAAGTTCTTTTCTCAGCAGAATTATTTTCATCCACTTCTCATGGCGTGCTGCATCTTTATGTTACTCTGCAAAATTATTAATATAAAATACGTTAAAAAATATAATTACTAGATTGTTCATTAATAAACTAAAAAAAGGTTTAAAGAATTATTTTGTATGAAGATTAAAATATTTTAATATGGTTACCTCGATAGTAACTTATTCCATAATTTATGTATTCTCCCATTAATGTGGGAAAACCAAAACGACTTCTTAGTGGCAACACTGAACCTATATTAGAGTATTTGACATTTTGTTTCTATTTATGCGTTTTTTAATTAAAAACGAACATTTAAACAATAAACTTATGTGTGGAAAGTAATTCCGCTTGCTTTATTATGTTTTTCTGACCATGAATCGCATTTTTTATGACGCATTTAACCATTTTGGAGATAGTTTTGATCTCGTATCGTCCGGTTCAACTCGGTCGGCGTCACACTTAGTACTGAACTGACGTTAGATGGGCATATGCTTTTGGACATATGTACAGTGGCAATGCGTTGGCGCGGTCATTGCTGATCTAGTGTATATATATCAATGCCTTCAGTTTGAAATGACTGAGTTTGAAATGACTACAGGTACTGCTAATTAGTTCTGCTTTTCAGGGCTGTCAGTTACAGATTCAATAATAACTTTGTTTAAAAATAATAATTTTGAAAAAAAATTATACATTTATTAGCTAACACTTAACTAGTCTGCTTGATAGTTAATATAAATGAAGTAAGTGCGTAGTTTGGAATCTATAGTAGAGTATGATATAGACGCCGTGCAGATGAACACTATTATACCTAACATTGATTATTGTGATTGAGGAATGATATTATAGCATATATAAATTTAAAACTAATTGAAATATTCTGTACAAGTAAAAAAAAAAATGAGATTTAATTAGATGGGAGTAGTGGGAGGATTTAGGAAGAGGGGAAGAACGGTGGGATTAGTCAACATTACATGGGAACATCGATAACAAGGGTGATTTACATTTCTATTATTATATTCTAAATTAATTTTTTATTTAATTTTTTTTATTTATTCAAGGTATTCAAAACGCACAAATTAAAATATGAATTTATATTTAAATGGTTAGCAAACTCGGAGTTATTATTTCGTGAACAAAGATCATGTTCCCTGACTCTAGTTTTAAAATTTCTAGTAGTCATAACTACGCATACATACTGTGCATCACAATCATTACATTCCAAAGCGTATATCCCGTTTTTTTTCGAATTCATTGTAAACATCCTGGATAAATTTTTTTTATCTTGGAATTTGTATAGAAAGCTGGAGAAATATGATCTGGTAATATGTAGGATATTTTTGAAGATAGGTCGCCTGTATAAGTGAGTATTTTTTTATATATTTGGTTGATGCTTGGTTTGTTGTTATTATTACCACTGTAAATGTACTTTATTGCAAAAGTTTTTGTTTGTTTGTTATTAACTTATTAATAATTAACTAAGTGGTTAATTATTTCAGTTTCATATCCATTGCTCAGGGCGGTTGTTATATATCTAATGTTAATTTTATTATTATAAAAATCATCGTTTAAAGTAACATTAATAGCACGATGTATCATTGAATTGAATGAGGTTGAATTGAAGGAGAAAGATTTGTGGGACAAAGGATGATGTGAAGTAGACGGTATAATACAATCAGTGTGTGTAGGTTTTCTATATATAGGTATATTAAATACACACTTATTATTATCTAAATTGATATTTAAATCTAGGAAGTTTAAATTGTCGTTATCATTATATTCCTGCATAATTTTTATATTTTGTTGAAGGTTATTGATAAAAGTGAGAAAATTCTCTATTAATAACCTTGAGTAAAAAATAATGTAGCTTTTCAAACAGACAGGAAACCGTTTCTAATAAATAACATATATTTTTTTATATTCCCACACAGGATATGTCATTATAGAGGTGACTGTTTACGTGTGGTTTAAAGTGTAAGGTGTGTGGTAAAGCAAATAAGCAAGATGTCGGTACAATACTTACAAGTATATTTACAAATTAAAACAGACACATAATTCAATTCCATAGTTAAATATTAACAATAATAATAATTAATGTGAATGGCGAACAAACACGATATGCAAGTGAGTCTTGACCGGGAGTTTAAAGCAGAATGATCGGTAGTTTTCGTACGACGCGAGGAGAGATATATGACTTGAGATTGAATTCGATTGGTTGCTAGGGAACCAATCGGATAGCCGGAAGACTGCATCGGTGACCTTTGTTCGACCTCCACATCATCTTTGGGGATGTTGTGTGGAAGGGCTTTTAAGGGGAAAGGAATGAATGTACTGGGAAGGAAAATACTCTCAGTATCGCCTTGGTGTAAGAACACCATTCAGAATTTAAAAATTGCTTTAAATGGCTTAAGCGGTATTTGGTGACGAGATCTGAATAGCCAGTTACTTCCCCACCTCTTCCCCATCTCCTTCACCTCCCTACCCACGTTCAGCCTCGGAACATACCCCAATTGGGGTGCCATAGTCTCACTGGCTCCAGACGGTTGGGAGCAGTTGGAACTTCACAAATGTAACTATAATATAGCCGTGTAAAATACAGTACTGTGCGAATTAATGTGAACACGTGATAATTAGCACAATAATCTTGTTTTTCGCAGTTTTATGCAGCATATTGTAATAGGGGCCACTTTGTGTTCTTGTTCAATCATTCAATGAGTTACGAGATACACCAAACTACAGATGCGTTAAATTTTGTAATTTTTTAGAATTACTGTTTTTTTGCAGATGTAAACTTAACTAAAGCTTTTTTGTTTCTAATTTTTGAAGATGGATATTTCTCTTAAAAAACGCAATAAGATTGTTAATATTTCATAGACAAAAAAATACATACCTTGAATAGCCAGGTATCTCTCCGGATCTTAATGCAATTGAAAATCGATGGGCTATAGTTAAAGCAAGACAAGCACAACAAAGCCAAGCTGATTGAGCCAGTAATTCAGATATGGTTTAGAGACACGCAAATATCAGAAAATTGTAAAAAAACTTGCTGATTCTATGCTAAACCGTGTACAAGAAGTAAAAAAAATAAGGGAGGCACACTTGGTATTAAAAAAATAAATAATTGTAATTGTTTTTCCATTTTTTTTCCTCAATAAAGAATATTTATTATTTTTTTCCGATTGATCACTTGTGTTCACATTAATTCGAACAGTACTGTAGCTGAACGGCTTCCCTTATAATAGTAAACTTGCTCAAGGCAGTAGGAACGATAAAAAATAATTATTTTTTAATTATATTATGACACTTCTAAACACCAAAGCAGTTTTTTCAACAAAATAACACATTAACTTAAGTCTGTTTGTAGCCTTTAAAACGATGTCGTGTGCATTAGAACCCCTTCAGAATCGTTGAAAATAGAACTAACTAACTAACTTACTAACCATCACGCCGTTTCCCCGCAGGGGTAGGCAGAGAGGACGGACCGCCAAACAACTCGGTCTTGGCACACAGTCTTTGCTTCACTCACATTCATACATCGTCTTATTATATGGATAATAATTTTATATTCAATTCTTTATTACCTTTGGTCGTATAAATAAAACCACTTATTTGATGAACATTTGCAGATTACGTTATTTTTAATTTAAAGCCTTTATTTTCTTGTTTTCTAAGTGGAATTGTTTCGGTCACTATTTTTAGCAGAGGCGAGTTTGCTTTGCGAAAGGCAAGCACGGCCTGGATCGTAATTAATTTTGGCTCGCGATTCCGCTACAATTTATCCCTGAAACCATAGAATAAAGAATAAAACACTAGAAACACCTCCTGTTTGATGGCCGGCATAGCGCAGCGGTAAGGCGCTTGACTCGCACACCGAAGGTCGAGGGATCGAATCCCGTCGTGGCAAATAAATTTTATTTGATTAATTTGTGTTTTTTCACAATTTATTCATTTAAAATAATATATAGTATATTTTCGGCACGTTCCAGAGTGGAAGATACTCTCTGTATCGCCCTGGTGTAAGACCACCATTCAGAATTGAAACATTGCTTGAAATGGCATTAGCCGTGTTTGATTACCAGATCTGAATAGCCAGGTACTTCCCCACCTTCCTCTTCCCTATCTCCTTCCCCTCCCCACTGCCCTCGGCCTCACAACATACCCCAATCGGGGATGCCATAGTCTCACTGGCTTAAGACGGGAGCAGTTGGGACTCTTGTGCGGTGTTCATATAAAAAAAGTACAAATTTGAATGGAAACAAATATACCAATGGCTTAGTATTTTTGGTTCTAAACCATTTAGCTCGCGGTCTCTCTCAATTTTACTTACCTAAAATTGTATATTGCCATCCCATTTGAATTTCGTAATCATTATCTTCATGTTGACACACTATTTTGTATGGATAAATAGGTCGAAATTACGCCTATGATTGGATCACAAAACACGCCCACAAAGGCTACTTCTTGTGTTATTCTTTATTCTATGCCTGAAAGCCATTAAAAACCCCCACCAAACATCTCCGGTACCTTTGTGCGGGACATCCCGAAATCCAATCTAACTATGATGTTTGTGAACGGAAAATTACTTTGTGATTGTGATATACTTGTAGGCGATTCGAGTTTTTTTTTATTTTGTACTGAAATTTACTGAAAGAATTCAGATGAGGACAGATACAAAACCGCAAAATAAAACTTTTTTATTTGTATGGTACCTAGCGTTTATGACGTAGGTGGTGTTTTCAATCGTGCATCTGTTTAGAATATGGACATTAAATAAGAATAATGATTTTATATTATTACTAGCTGACACGACGAACTTGGTACCGCCTCAGAAGCAATAACTGTTGAATTAAATTCAGTTTTTTTTAAACATGGGCCGGATCGAGAGAAACTGCTTAAGGGAGGCCTTTTGACCTTTCCAGCTGGACTCTCTCGACCCATCACCTTGCACCGCAGTTGGAGGGATGGATTCATACCTCCGTCACTCCCAAATACACTGACCCCCAGATTCCTACCCGCCCCTCATACCTTTTTCCTTCCCAGAACTTCCTATCCTTCCCTTCCTTAAAAATACCCTACACAGCATCCCCTAAGATGACATAGGTCCTGACGAAAATAATTTTCTTCGGGGCCTCATGTGTTGTGGAGCTGATGTAAAAAAAATGCTTTTCATTTGCTTTATGCGTCTGAGTGATTTTTATTATATTATTGTAGAAAGCAATCACTTTGTGGTTTGACATATTTAATAAAATAAAATACTGTTTTGTTTAAAACCACGAGTTTTATTAATTTTTTGAACCGACTGGTTTCGCTTTACTCAAGCATCATCAGGGTACAAATTAATACTAAACAATAAGTCATAATGTGTGCTTATATAAAACAAAATATAGAGGGAGACAAAATTTAGAGGGAGACAAAATATAGAGGGAGACAACACGATACAAATATATTTTATGGCCGTCTATGTGTTTGTTATATTTGTATCATGTTGTCTCCCTCTATATTTTGTCTCCCTCTAAATTTTGTCTCCCTCTATATTTTGTTTTGTATAAGCACACATTATGACTTATTGTTTAGTATTAATTTGTACCCTGATGATGCTTGAGTAAAGCGAAACCGGTCGGTTCAAAAAATTAATAAAACTCGTGGTTTTAAACAAAACAGTATTTTATTTTATTAGATTTTTATTATAATTATTGTATCTTTCCTTTGGATGGGTGGAGACTGGAGACGTAATAATAATAATAATAACTCTCCGTCTGTAGACTGTCTTCCAGAAGTCGCATCAACCGGCGAACAGATTTACCTAACGACCAATTCCCTCCGCGATTCTGATAATTTCCACAACTTCAATAAAATTCGATTAGAAAGGCATGCTAACTATAAGAGCAAACAGCTTGCAATTGGTTCCTGGAATGCGCGTTCCCTTAATAACAAACTAGAGGCGGTGGAAGATGTTTTCAGAGATGAAAAACTCCACATCCTTACCATTACAGAAACTTGGCATGAGAACAGTGACTCGTACTCAATTCACAGACTCCAAGCTTTGGGATATGTGGTTCTCGAGGAAGCCCGACCTAGTGCCGAGGAACCATCAAATAACATCTCTTATGTGAACCACGGGGGTGTAGCGATAATAGCCCGACAAGGATTGCGGCTAACCAAAATAACCCTTGGTACATTTAGCACGTTTGAGTATATTGCATGCAGGGTCTCTTCTACAGGAACGTCGTTTATGTTATGTACTCTGTATAGGCCCGGATCGAAACCAATCTCTGTTGAATTTTATAATGAGTTCTCGCGTTTTTTGGAACTCTCAGTTGGACTTTCTGATACACTCATTATTACAGGTGACATTAATATTCGTCAAGAGCGCGTGACATCACAAAACACCGTTAAATTCTTAGGTTTATTAGCCAGCTTTGGATGCCACCAGTGGGTTGTCGGCCCAACTCATGATGCTGGTGGTACATTGGATATACTCATTTCAAAACAGAGCGGATCGCCACTCTTAGCAGATATTCGTGATATAGGACTATCGGACCATCGGCTTGTTTGCACTGATATTGATTTTAACCCGCCAAAAGTACCATATAGAACAATAATTTCAAGGGAATGGCGTAAATTTAGTTTTAGTGATTTCCTGGAAGAGCTTCAGACCTCTCTATTATGTACACCTAATTTTTGGGAAACAAAGACGCCAACAGAACTTGTCGAGACATATAATACAACTCTTATATGTCTGTTAAATAAATATGCTCCGACAACGTCAAAAACACGTAAAGTTCGAAAGTCTGACGGCTGGTTTGATGATGAATGCCGAAACCAGAAAAGACTTATGCGGAAATTAGTGAGGTCATATAGGAAAAATTCTGCGGTAACTTCAAGGGATGAGTGGATCTTTGCTCAAAAACAGTATATGAGCAAAATAAATTCCAAAAGATCTGAATACTGGAATGAAAAAATTGACTATGAGCGAACCAATCCACGGCGCCTCTGGAACTCAATAAAGACCGTTATTTCCGACGTCACTGTTCCAACTAAAATAGATATTACCCCGGAAGCCTTCTAAACGTTTTTTCGTGAAAAAATAGAAGCCATTCGTGCCTCCACATCTAACGCCCCTCCGCCAATATTTACTATAAATTCTAAAGGAAATTTGTCATCCTTCAAACTCACCACGCTGGAAGAAGTAAGAAAAATAATTTCAAGTTCGCCAAATAAGCAATGCAGTCTTGACCCTATACCAACATGGTTATTAAAAAAATGTGTCATTGTCTTAGCTCCATTCCTAGTTCATCTTTTTAATAAATCTCTGAGCACAGGTGACTTCCCTGAACCACTAAAATCAGCTGTAGTTACGCCGATACTAAAAAAGCCACAACTAGACTCCGATAACTTAAGTAATTACAGACCTGTTTCAAATTTACCTTTCCTATCAAAAATCCTGGAGAAAATTGCTGCTGCACAAATAACCAGTCACTTGAATTCAAATAAATTATTCACTTATCGTCAATCCGCATATAGAAGGTTTCACTCAACAGAAACCGGAATACTTCGTATGCTGTCAGATATAACTTTGGCCATAGAGTCAGGTAAGTTAGCACTTATCTCACTCCTAGACATGAGTGCAGCGTTTGACACGATTGATCATGACTTCCTCATTAAGAGATTAGAGGAAACATTTGGTTTGAGTTCCGATATAAAAAATTGGCTGGTATCATACCTATCCAATCACTTACAAGCCGTTAAGGTTGGAAATAAACTCTCTAACTCGCAACACTTTCTTCAGGGGTACCCCAAGGATCCGTTTTAGGTCCACTTCCTTTCATCCTTTTTACAAATGATATCGCCAAAATAATCGAGTCATTTGGTCTCTTGTCCCACTGCTACGCTGACGATCAGCAAGTTTATTTTTACTGCTCTCCAAACTAAATCAATAGCCTCAAAATCCGCATAGCTGAATGCCTAGAAGCAATAACTCGTTGGATGTCTTCAAACAAGCTGAAGCTGAACCCATCTAAGACTGAGTTTCTCTGGGCGGCCACAAACAAACGTCAAAATTTCACAGACAATTCACTTATTTCCATTTCCGGCAACGATATTATTCCAAAGACAACAGTCAAACTTCTTGGCGTTAATTTAGATTCAGACTTTTTGCTTAAAAGTCAAATAAATAGGACAGTAAGCACCGGCTTTTTTCACCTTAGACAACTCAAGTCAGTTCGAAGAAACCTTCCTACAGAGGCGACAAAACTATTAATCAACTCTTACGTAGTCTCACGGCTTGATTACTGTAACGGCATCTACGCTAGTCTTCCAAAATACCAAACTGACAAACTTCAATCCGTGTTTAATGCAGCGGCAAGGCTCATAACCGGGGTCTCTAAATATTTACACATTTCAGAACACCTTCGTAACCTTTACTGGCTCAAGTGCCCTGAAAGAATCCAGTACAAATTGTGCTGGATGGTGTTTAAATCAATCAACGAAATGGCCCCACCTTACATCTCTGAATTATGCGTCCCGGAAAATACCGGTCCGAGGCAATTAACCCTTAGATCGGCAACTTCATCTGCTATAGGCAGACTAATAGAACCCAAACGAAAGCCAAATACTAAGTTCGGAGATCGTACTTTCGGAGTATCTGGGCCTAAGGCTTGGAATAAACTCCCTCCGGAATTAAGATGCATAAAAAGCCCAACAGAGTTTAGGTCCAAACTAAAAACCTACCTTTTCGGGCTCTCATACCCTTAACTTAATTTAAATATACCTATCTGAGAGTATCATACTTGAATTGCCTATGATATGTCTTTAAGGTGAAACAGAAGCGACAATTCTCATACAATCTGGTTTTCAGCCGCATTCGAAAACTGCAGATAATATTTTATTTATTTTAGTACAGAAAAATAATACTAATTATTAGTGCGAACGAAAATTTCACTGTCATATGATTTATAATAACCAAGTTATTACATTAACAAAAGTGATTATTTTTCATCAGATTTAGCCTACACAGGTAGCTAAAATCCGCGACACCGGCTGCAGGGCGCGGGGCGCGGGAATAATTATCAGTATGTTAGAAGGCGACAAACTTGTGCGAGCGGTCCCGATATGCTCGTCTCGTGCACGCTTTCAGCATATTCCTATGGTGTAGTAGTTGGATATTTGTCGAAAAAATGTCAAGTTGCTTTTCTGATTTTCTATGAGTGTTTCTGGGCGCAGGGAATATTTGCGGTAGAGGCACGCAGTAAAAGAGGCGAAATTAACTACATTATGATAATAAGGGCCACTGTAATAATTTATAACTTTCGTAAATCTGTAACTATCACTAGAGACTTGCCTAGTTATTTTGTTATTGCGACTTACTAAACAATAAAATGAATAGTTCGAGCTGCGTGAGTTTATACATTCTGTCACATAACATGATCAGATGATCTGTCGGTCTTCATATCATCATATATCTCTTCTGTTATTCCGACTCACCGTTCTCAAATAATGTATCCAAAATTACCTCAAGACATAGAGATATAGTTAGAGGTGCTGAGCTTTTCATAAATCCGATAGCGAGGAACTTGTTCAGGGGGACCATTTGAGCCTTCCTGCACTCTTCTCTTGATCCATCGCCTTGCTCCGCAGTGGGAGGGATGGATTCATACGTCCGTCACTCCTGGACCCACTGAACCCAGATTCCTACCCACGCCTCATGCCTTTTTCCTTCCCAAAACATCATCTCCTTCCTTTTCTTTAAAATACAATCCACACATTATCCCTAAAGATGACATAGGCCCTGGAGGAAATTATTTTCCTATTGTAGCCATAGCTGAGAAAATAATGTTTTTTATTTATTTTTATAATAGTAAAAATAAATACCTAAATAACATTGTTTTATCATAACACAGTTAAGCGTTATTCTAAAACATTAGGCATGCCTTTTATAAACAAATATTCAGGGAAGAAACGAATCCCAGAACGGGTGAAATACTTACATATTCTTTTTACAAACATTTGCTAGGTAGGTACTTTAATTATCATCTAATTTATTTATTTACTGTGTATCCATCACGCGGGAACCCCTGCTAAGTCATCAAACACAATCAAAATTAACCACTTGGGGTGACGTATGTTGGTTTTACAATAAATGGTTCCCGGGGCGGCGCGCGGCGGTACCATAACCGAGAAAAAACCATTTCTCAGATATAGCAATACTCACCAATTTGTTTGTTCGATAAATGCGCCGCATACAAATATAGGAATAGATCCTAACCTTTTGACAAATATCACTCATTTATTGCTTTTTGACTAACTTAGAAAAAAGCAAGCACGTGCGGGTGCGAGGGTATCTACATAGAGCCTTGCGTCCTTGGTGAAAGAGCCCGTTAAACACGATAAAGCATTTAGTTTACTGAAAACTTGTCAGAAAAATGATGCCTGGTATTAGAAAAAAAAACCAGCATTTGCAATCATGTTTGAGCTTAGATGTAAGTGACTAGTTATAATTATAAATCTTAGTTGTAAGCCATTAACAATAATTCACTTTCAAGAGGGTGAAACTTCCAGCCCTTATATCTTTAAAAGCACGCCCTTTAGGTAAAAACGGAAACCGTCACCCTGGAGGGGGATAGATATCTACCACACCATATAACTCACTTGATCGTACCGGGACTGATTTCTAAGTTTTTGCGAGCCGCACGTTTTTTTGGACTTTCTTTTATAATATATACATATATTATATTATCAATATTGATTATACATACTGACTCTTCGCGATCTCATTGAAAACTATTATAGTAACTAAAATATTTAAAACTGATTAAAATTACTCCACTTATTTGGAGGCCCTTACGTGGGCAAGCACTTTAAATTATTAAATAAATATAATTTGTACTACAAGTTCTTCATTGAGCAAGTGATGCTACTGATACATCTCGAAGAATTTACGTGAAGGTTGGTGCATTATTTTGAAGGATAAACAACTTCCACACAAGAAAAAAAATAATGTTGACGATTTTTCTATCGAAGCGATAGGTATCTACGTAGAAATTAATTTATCTTACACGCTGAAGAGGGTTATTAAAACTACAGGTGGCGTTGAAGGAGTGCGAAATTTTCAACAACAGCACATAATATTTACGGAAACCTTCATGAAACTTGGAACTTTTCGTTGGAAAAAATATAAATCACTAGAAAAAAATACAATACAGTTTTCTGAAACCATGTAATACGGACTTCTCCGTTGCCCGAACATCGTACACAGCGAAATAAATCTTGCAAGCGGTCTTTAAAAAAAGGTCCAGTTCACGCCATTAACCGCAAGATACGCTCTTGTAACCAGGCCGGCCCTTTTTATAAATTATTCTATCTACCCGGTTGTTGATTTAATTTACTGGATCCATTAAACCTCTAGTCTTCCGTCTCTTTTGAACGAGTTGGTTCTACCGTTAAATTTATGAAATGCACCCTTTTTGCAAATATGTTTCGGTTGGGTATTTCTTTATGAACGCGCGCGGGATTTTATAGTAAAATTGTGCTTTTTTCAGCCGCATTCTAATATTATAAAATTAAAGGTATAAAAAACTATTTAAGCAGATTACCATATCTTATCTACGTTCGCAAACCAATAATTCATCCCAATATTAAAAGGCATAACGTGTTAAAAGCGTTTTATTCGACAATATAAAAAAGCAAAAGGCGAAATTAATCATAAATGTGCCAATAATACAGTGTGAACTCTGCGGCAGGTACCTACATATATTAAACCTTACCTGGCAGTACCTATTCCTATATAAATCAGGGGTGTTGCACTGTGAGGTTCAAAAATATTAACGAAAAGTTTCATATATCTAAATCAATATGGAATCCATTAATTTCGTCACAATTGCAAAGGAAGCAGTTGACAAATTAACAACTGTCATGATGAACCCTAATAATAAATTCAACAAAGAGCAGATTGCAAAAATAATACCGGAGTCCAACAACATCATGGCTTCAATTTCTCATATGGCGGCTATAATGGCGAAGTTGGAAGGTGAACTCGCCGTTTACAAAAACTTGTCTCAAAATCAACCGACTCAAAAAATTCCAGACCTTTGTGAAACCATAATGGAATTGGAAGAAAGGAAGGAAAAATCGAAAAATGCAATCTTTCTAAACGTACCGGAAACTGAGTTGTCTCAAGAAGAAAATTTGACAAATGACTCAAAAATAATAATATCCACTATCAAAAAAATTGATGACATACCAACACAAAATCTAAAAATATACAGACTTGGTGCTAAAAAACATGGAGTCATCAGACCAATTAAAGTGGAATTTGATGATTCTTTCCAAGTAAAACACATTCTTCGGAATAAATTTAAAATTACCGATGGAATAAAGATAAAACCAGACTTGACAATAACTCAACGAAATCACATGAAGAATCTGATAATAGAATTAGAACAACGGAAAAATAACGGTGAAACAAATCTCACGATAAAATATGTTCATTCTATTCCGAAAATCGTTCAACAGCATACACCAAAAAACTACACAATAAACTAAATCACTGTTACCTTTATGATGTAACAAAAGTATTTCATGATGTATTTTTCTTACTTTTTGCTGATGATCTCAAAATGTTTAGAATTATTAAAAATATTTACCATTGCAACATTCTTCAAGATAATATCAACAAATTGTTGATTTGGTGTAATGAAAATAGACTCTATTTAAATATATCAAAATGTCAAGTAGTTAGATTTTCTCGAATAAAAAATCCAGTGATCTTTAATTACAACATTGATAACAATACTCTTGAGACATTAACACAAATTAAAGACTTAGGCATCACTTTTCAATCAAATCTTTCATTTGTTAACCACATAACAGAAATTTCTAATAAGGGCTTAAAAATGTTGGGATTTATAACTAGGCTAACTAGAAATTTTAAAAATATAAAATGTATTAAACTGTTATATTTTGCATTTGTTAGAAGTCAACTTGAGTACAATTCTCCCGTCTGGAACCCATATTATAATACACATGTACAAGCTGTTGAAAGAATACAAAATAAATTCTTACGTTTTCTAAATTTTAAAATGCGTATTCCAGCAATTATGTTGAACTACAACACTATTTTAAATGATATGAATATGCTCAAATTATCAGACAGAAGAATTTTCACAGACTTGGTATTTCTTTATAAAATTCTAAATGATTTAGTTGATAGTCCATTATTACTTGAATTAATAAGCTTCCGGATTCCTCTACGTAATACTAGAAGTCAGGATTTATTTCAGTGCAGAAATTCTGGAACTAACTACCATATGTATTCCTCTTTGCCCAGAATACTAATGGAGGGAAATAATTTTACCAAGTCTGTGGACATCTTCAATTTATCTTTAGACAAATACAAAATGCTGTTACTGAGGCAGTTCAGTTATGTGAAATAAATACTGTATATTTCTTAATAAAAGAAATATATACATTTTATATTTATTGGTAAAAGAAAAATACAGTATTTATATTTTATTTAATCAAGTGTAATTTTTAAATTGTATATGTAAAAGCCCCGAAAAAGGGCGTAAATAAATAAATAAATAAATAAATTATCAAAACGTCAGAGGAATTCGAACTAAACTGGACACTCTCAGACTACAAATAACTACTTCAATATTTGATGTGGTGATTTTCACAGAAACTTGGTTACATCCGGATATTCACACTGCAGAACTAGGAATTTCAAGATACAACGTTTTCCGCCGGGATAGAAATCAATCTACAAACGATGACATTAAAAACAATAAAAGAAGAGGTGGTGGAGTTCTGATTGCAGTAGCGAAAAATATTGTCTCCAGACAGTTAAATACAAAAAACGTTGAAATAGAGCAATTATTTGTTATGATTAATACAGGTAAAAACAGAATTTTATTGGGTAATGTGTACATTCCGCCTAAATCGGATATTAGTATTTATAATAAACATTTTGAAGATATTGAAATTTTACAATTAAAATATCCAAAAGTAAAAATAATTATAACTGGCGATTATAATCTTCCGAACATCATTTGGAATCAAAACTTTATGGAATTGACAGGTATAGAAAACGCTGGCTTGTCAACTATAAACAAAGAAGTTATAAGCATGTCAAATTTTATAAATCTAACACAATTAAATAAAATTGAAAATTGTAATAACAAAATACTGGACTTGGTATTTTCTAGTGATACTTCAGTAACTGTAGTAAAATCAAGTGAAATAATATTACCTGTAGATAACTATCATCCTCCATTAAATATTAGCATATCAATAAATAAAATACCAAATCTACAGTGCAAAAAATCATTTCACAATTTTAATAAAGCTGATTTTAATCATATTAATGAATGCTTAAATGCTACTGATTGGACTTTTTTAAAACAAGAAAATATTAACGAAAATATCAACATATTTTATAAAATAATTCACAATATCATAGAAAAAAATTGTGCCTTACATTAAATGTAAAAAAAATGTTTTCCCTCAGTGGTTCAGTAAAGATTTAATTGACTTGACTCTTTTGAAGAAGAAAATACATAAAAAGTACAAAAATTCTAAATCAATTAAAGATTATATTCAATTCAATTCAATTCGTCGACAATGTCACGATCTTTCTAAAAACTGTTACAAAGAATACTTAAATAATGTGGAAAATTCAATTGCAAATAATGACATCAACACTTTATGGAAGTACTCAAAGTCATTAAAAAGAAATGAAATAGATATACCTGCTAGCATGTTTTATAACGGCATAAATGGAAATAATGCAGAAACTATTGTTAATTTATTTGCTTCATTTTTTAAAGATGTATATGACAACACAATTGATAATAGTGAAATTCCTTTTTTTTCATCTAACATCAATTTACAAATTTCTAATATTCACATTGATATAAATGAAATTAAAACCCATATTAACAAATTAGATATAAAAAAAAGTTCGGGTCCTGACAAAATACCACCAATTCTATTGAAACACTGTATACATGCCTTGTCGTATCCCCTCTATTTAATTTTTAATATGTCATTGTCATCGGGATATTTTCCAATTGCATGGAAAAATAGTTACATCACACCCATATTTAAAAAAGGTGATAAATGCGATATACGCAACTATAGACCTGTGTGTATACAGTCAACTATTCCTAAACTATTTGAAAAAATTATTTTGGATAAAATTAGTTTTAAATTAAATGGGATTATAACAAGGTTTCAACACGGTTTCATGAAGAATAGATCAAATCTGACAAATCTACTGATATATGAAAACTTTATAGCGAATGCCTTTGCAGATAAATGTCAAGTAGACTCGATATATACTGATTTCAGCAAGGCATTCGATAAAGTTTGCATTAAAATATTGATAAATAAATTAAGGAGTATGGGTATAACCGGGAACTTTCTTAAATGGGTAGAGAGTTATTTAACAAATAGACAACTGTTTGTAAAGTTAAATGACGTAATATCGGATGCCTTTTCTGCCACTAGTGGTGTGCCACAGGGCTCCCATTTAGGACCAGTACTGTTTATTTTATTTATTAATGACATTGTAGACGTTTTTTCCGATGTTGATATCCTGTTATATACTGATGATTTAAAATTATATAAAAAAATTAAAAATACTTCTGATTGCATAATTTTACAAAAAAATTTAAACAACTTGTTTAATTGGTGTATAAGCAATAAACTGGCACTTAACATTAGTAAATGTCAAATAATAAGATTTTATAAAATAAAGAAACCGACCATTTATGAATATAATCTTGACAAAATTATATTAAACTCAGTAGAAACAATAAATGATCTAGGTATTATTTTTAACTCAAAACTTACATTTATTAGCCATATAACTAATATTATTAATAGAGCAATGAAGATTTTAGGATTTATTATTAGAATAACCAAACAATTTTGTAACATTGATACTATTCGCATTTTATACATAACGCTAGTGAGAAGCATTTTGGAATATAATTCTACGATTTGGGCTCCACATTACAATATACATATTCAAGCGATTGAAAAAGTCCAGCATAGATTCCTTAGGTATATTAATTTTAAATTAGGTATTCCAAGAGAATCCGTGGACTATAATTTGTTATTAAACTGGACTAATCTCGTAAATTTATCAGATCGCAGAAAAATCTGTGATCTATTAATATTATATAAAATAATTCACTCGGTCCTGGATACCCCTGATTTAATAGAACTAATACGATTTCATTGCCCTGGTCGCGCTAACAATAGACTCACTCTACCGTTCTACTATAATAACACACATACATTATCACATTATTACTCACCAATCAGTCGATTACACATGTTGGGAAATGAACATGCTAACATCGGCGACATTTATTTCTTAAAATTAGCACAATATAAACATGCACTCAAAAATTATTTTTCATTAAATGTTGAAATGAAATGATGATATTTCTCATTGTTCTTTTTTTGTTATTTTTTGTTGTGATACACAAAATGATTGTATGTTATTTTTAAGTTTAAAACTACTATTATGTAATGATTTTATTTTTCTTACTTTTGTACTCGATTATATGTTTATTTATAAAAGGCAGTATAGCCGTTTATGTATTTAAAATAAAATATTTAAAATAACGCCATCTATCGGTGTGAAGTTTCTAAATATATTTTGAAAATACCCTTAATCACACTTTTCTTACTGAATTAAAATTACTCGAATCCTTACACATCAATCTGTCTCTCGGAAGATCAAATCCTTGTACTACTGCACCGCCCACCATTAAATGTTGCTTTTACTTTCCAAAATACACTCATTAAAGAATATATTACATATTAATATTAAAATATTTTCAGGATTAAAAAACATGTGTGCATAATTATGTCCTCTGCGTGCGATAAATTTCTATAAATAGACAATAAACAGTATTAATTTCAAGCGACCTCCCGGGTAAGTATGGTCCTGTATTAATTCATTTTTAGGCAGCATCCCGTTCATTGGTCAAAATATTGTACATATATTTTCGTATCGGTGATCAATGAACCGGTGTATGCAATTTTTAGCCATAAGTGGTTTTTAATTGTTTGTCTAGCTTGTAGTCTTTCTAGATTTTAGGCATGTATGGTAAGTTTGTACAGCGCCCTTGAGGTGATTTTTCACAAAAACGGCGCTATATAAATCGTCCAAATATTATTATTATATTATTATACGTTCACCGTTTGTCTCATTTTCGACTATTGACATATTATAGTGTATAAGAAAGAGAGGCAGTATTATATGTTTAAGAACAAATGCAAAACAATCAGCGCATTGACATTTGACGTTTTTGAATTTTTGAAATTCACGCACAGTTCAATATTAAACCTATCACAGAATTGCTGCAGCTCTTTCAAAATATGAGAATTCGTTCCATACAAAATGTATGGGGAAAAGAATTTTCTTAATAACTATTGTTTTCGTTAATTTTTGTGATGTTTTAATAGTTATTATGTTATCCGGGGCGGAGACAAATCCACACAAATCATAGATCATCTCAATCGGCCCAGCCGTTCTCGAGTTATAAATAGTGTAACCAACCCGACTTTGTTTTATATATCAAGATTAAGCACACTAAATTCTGTTGTCCGTGATTCGAATATTTTTGAGCAAGGAACTCAATTTTACTTTGAAATTTTCAAAATGACTGTTTGAGAAAAAGCGTTAAAGTAGATAAAGTAGATAGATGTTCATACGAAAGGTAAATTTCTTAAGTCTCTAATTTGTCAACAGAAAGAATATAATTATATTATAACTAAATAAAATTGACAATATTTGTTTTTGAAAGGCAATGTGATCCTGAGGAAAATATTACAGGAATACTTTTAGCTTTGCCCATCTACCCGATGACGTCAGTTGTTATCATAACCGTTGTTACACTAGACACGAATAACGATAAATGATACTCTTCTAAAATAATACTCAACTGACATCTGTTAAGATACTCAAAACTACGTATAATACTAAAGACATCTTTTGACGGATGCTGAAACTTTATTCCACACAAATCCTACAATTGCGTTACATGATTTTTCATGGTAAATACCTTCTAAAATTGATCGCGTAGGTACTATGGATAAACGTGAGTGTTTTCGTCCTGTTAAATAGAATTAAAACATTGTTTTCACTACCCATTATGATCGTCATGCGCATTCTTGGAGAGGACTCCCAACCGTTTGCCGTGCCCTTATATTATTTATGTACTGTGTCTTCCTCCCAAACGGATGCTTGTAGGATACGCTGGATACAATCAAATAGCGCTTGCCACCTCGTGGACTTTCTCCAAAATCTCCCATTGTCTTGTCTATATTTTGTCATACTAACACATATTGTATCTTATATTTCCCACTAATCACTTGCATACTGCTTACTAACAACGTATGCAGGGACATTGGAGGTCTAATTCGTTCTAAACTAAATATAGCTTCGTTCTTTCAAAAAATGTACAGTCCTTGCGAGAGCCTTGAAGGAGTAACCATCTATTATACCAGGGCGGGTAAGTGGTGGATAACCTCCAATGCCCATTATGATCAAAAATAGATTCATAATCTAACGCTTTCATTGCGTTAAAAATAGTGCACCTGACATTTTATTTACTTGTATTGTTAAGAAATAGAAGTGGGGTTTTAGAAAAGCACTCAATTGAAAATTAAAATGCATAATTTTCCGCCGCCCGAAATGCAAAAAGTTTCTTTTTATAGTAATTAAGGCGAATCTAAAGTTTTTTTCTAAAAATTATTAATAATACGCGTGGACACCAGTAACGAAAATTTACCTTATTTATTTTATTTATTGATTATGTTTTTTTTAAATAAATCACAAGACGAGATATGTGGAGGGTGCGTAGCGTCCCAGGTCGTGGTCTCCAGATAGTCTGCAGTCAGGCGTAAACTGCACTGCCTTTGGTAACTTCCTTCGTGTCCACGCCAAGGATTGGCATACAGTTTGAGATGAGTTATGGTTGAGGTTATCCTTGTATAAGTAAAAACATTTGTGTTGTGTACTGGATATTTTTGTAATTTATTTATTCTGGTGAATAAATTTACAGCGTGAGAGTGATTCGATTCTGAACACTTGAGATGCGATTTGTAGGTAAGAATTGTGAAAATAAATCGAGAAATGAAAAGAATGAATCTGCTTAAATGACAACAAGCCATTATATAGACAAAAAGTGAAAGTTAGATGCAGCCACAGACAAATGCGATCTTAGACACAAAAAGTATTGCAATGTTTGAGTAAAATGTGACATAGACGCGAAAGTTTAATATAAAAGAGTCGACACATCGAGATTTAGAAAATGATAAATTTAAAGTGCTCAGTGCTAAAGCGAAGTTAAATATGAAATAAGATAATCACAACACACAACATCCAACAGAGGGAAGAGGCCCTACCTTTCACGAAGTCTGCTGTTTTCCAATTGTGATGGTTACGCAATCTTCCAGGTTGGGTGGCACAAGGGTTGGGTCACTTTATCGTCACTTTATATGTTTTAAGTAGTTTAACACTTTCCTTGTAAACAAATTAATGTCATTACACCTTAAGTGAATACCTCACATAAATGAAACACCTATTTTTTAATTTATATTGGTATATTTGTATTTTCTTATTTGTATAAAAATTATAATATAACATGTATGTGTGTGGTTAGCTGAAAGAAGTGGGGTCTACCCATAAGCAACACCTATTTTATTTTTTATTTGTAAAATAAATATTTTCGATTTTATTTGATTTAATAACTGTTTTTATAAGAATTTCAAGAGAGAGATCAATAGAGATGTGAACCATATCGCGACAACTTTCGACTGACTAATGTAGGTATTTTGAATTCTTGTGCAATCATATTGTGCACTACCCAAGTAGGTAGTAATCATCTTCGTCCTTTTTATTTCTTATACTAGATAGGGCCTTGTAAGAACTGAAAGGGACAAAAGGAGATGAATAACAATGCAAGGACAAAGTTAACATCGTTCCTTTTTTTGAAGTTAAACTTCTTTACGCACGCTCGACTTGGGGAGTAAGCTGGTGCATGCATTACGAAAAGTGTGATGTGAACGGTGATCGGGAGAACGGTGATCGGGCAAGGCGAACAGTCGGGCCTTTAGGCACGCTTGACTTGGGGAGTAAGCTGGTGAATGCGTGACGAGAGCGTTATGAAAAGTGTGATCGGGCGAGGCGAACGGTCGGGCGAGGCGAACGGAAGTTGAGAGGGAGTTATAAGTTAGTGAAGTTTTACTTCAGTCGTGTGATCTAAAGCAAACTAGTTTTTTTTTCTTTTGTGCATATGCAGCATTATATATAGTATTACAGACGCGACAGAGCGCGTATCACGTGTGGCAGTGTAATAAGTGGCGACATATGTCAGCCGTGTACAAACATTGAACTCAACAACGAGTCGTAGAAGCGACCTGTTCTCAAGTGACAAATGTCAACGGTATACATGTGTTGGACGCGCGTTTTGCGTGTTTCCCGACTGTGCACCGGTGCTGAAGGAATCAATGGCGCTAGTTTCTCGGAGCATCTTCCATTGGAGTTTATTTTTTTTTTCAATACCTCCACACAGAAGGTCCTGAGGAAATAAAATCCCTCAGGGCCTATGTCATCTGAGATGCTTTGTGGAGGGTCTTTTTGAGGAGAGGAATAAATGAACACTGGTCTTGAAGAGACCCATGTTGTAGGAAGGAGGAAACACAAAAGCCGGCAAATCGTTCCACAGCCGAGCTGTTGAACACAAGAAGGAGTCGAAGAAACGACCCGTTCTCATGTGACAAATGTCAACCGTGTACATATGTTGGGCACGCGTTTGGCGTATTTCCCGACTATGCACCGGTGCTGAAGGAATCAATGGCGCTAGTTTCTCGGAGCATCTTCCATTGTAATACCGGTAAAATAAGGATAGCATTCCCACCCGACGCCTGTACTTTAAGATGGCAATCCGTTTGTTAAGATAGGAGAATCTATCAAACGGACCGCCCGTCTTTGCACAGAGTCGAGGGTATTTTTCACGTATTTTGGAGCTCCAGACCAGAGGTGGCTGCCAAATTAAACCGTGGGGCGCACTTGTGTTTTGTACAGGGTTAGCAGTTGTGTAGGTACTATTAAAGTATCTGCGGGCCCTGTACGTGTACAGTACGCCCAGTTTTTGGGAGACTAACTTTACTCTGGCTGCGATGGAGCCCCCATATCAATTAGGGTTACACCAAGCATATCAATGAAGGGCCTGTTCGGCAGAATGCTTCCGTTGAAGGAGACTAGATTTTCATTTCGATCCCTTTTAGACGTAATCAGACATGATTGGGTCTTTGAAACATTGAATTCAACGAGATAATTTATAATACCGGTATAAAAAGGACAGCACAGTATTCCCACCCTTCTGTGCTCTAAAGATTGCAATTCGTTTATTAAGAATCTATCAAACGGACCACCCTTTTCTGCAGGGTCAAGGGGTGTTTCAGGTATTTTATGGCTCCAGTCCCAGAGGTGGCTGCCAAATTCAACCTTGGGGCGCACGTGCGATATGTACAGGTTGTCTACTATTAAAGTATCTACGGGCCGTGTACAGTACCTACTCCCTTACGTCCAGCTAAATGGTATTTATATTTTTACTTCAAATATGTTCAGGAATCGCATATTAAGTCTGTCGGGTAAGTGGTGAAACACCATGTATTTTTAACAAGATGAAATTTCCCTGATGTTTTTATACACCTTTATCGTGCACAGTACAGTTGTTTTATACCGACTTTAGAAAGATCAGTATAGTTCTTTTCTACAGACATCATGATGTTTATATTTAACATCCAAATCTGCGCATATTTAACTCATTCAGATTTAAAAGTAGTGTAACTAAACTCACCATTAATGATTCTTCCTTTCTACCTACTATTAAATTTAAATTTATGTTAAATTAAATAAAAGCCAATCACTTTGTAAAACACAATTTAATCAAATTTATGTCATTAAGTAGGTACCTTAAGTGTCATTGCACTTCAAAGGAATATTTGGCAGGTAAATTGGTGTTGCCAGCCTGCAAATTTTGTAGTTCCATTTTTTTATATTTTCTACACTTATTTGACAGACTATATCTTCCGTAACTATATCGGCATAAAGCCCCCTTTTAGGGTGAATTGCGTATTTCAAAAAAAAAAAAATCCTAATATCTTTGCCGTTAAATGAAGCAAATAGGCAACATAAAACATTTAAAAAAACATTATTTTGCAGTATTTATTCACAGTTTGAACCGCAAGTAATCGTAAACACAGCTATCGGTAAATCCAGAAAAAATTCCAGATGTGTTATTAATCTCTTCTCAATCTGACGATTCCTCTTCTGTCTGCCTCCAGGAACATGGCGATGATGGAATCGACGACCTCCAGATTGTTCGGCAGGATTTGGTCTGGGGGCAGGATGTAGCCGAATTTTCCTGTGTCACGGAGCTCGTACATGTAGGTCAAGGGAGGCTTGAACTCCTGCTTGACCCAGTCCACGCTGGTGCCACTAGCCTGGTCTGTAATAAACAAATAATGTCAGCACTAAACAATGTAGACAATGCCGAAATATGCATCCCAACCCCAGAGAAAACATAAATATGGAATATGTATTGTCATCAGTAAAGAGCGGAAAAAAGTGCAATGAAACGATAAAAATAAGCCAATTTTAAGTATTTTCAACAAAAAATTCAAAAAAGCAGAATACTATTTCTCCGGTCACTGGTTATCATAGTATTCCTCCGTAAGGCTCTTGACTCGCAATCCGAAGGTCGTGGGATCGAATCTCGGCGTGCGCAAATACATTTTATTTGATTAATTAAATTCATTTAAAATAATATATACTCGTAGTATATTTGCGACACTTTCCAGAATGGAAGATATTCTCAGTATCGCCATGGTGTAAGAACACTATTCACAATTGTTGAAACGTTGCTTGAAATGGCGTTAGCCGTGTTTAGTAACCAGATCTGAATAGCCAGGTACTTCCCCACCTTCTTCTTCCCCACCTCCTTCCCCTCCCCACCACCTTCAACCTCACAACATACCCCAATTGGGGACGCCATCGTCTCACTGGCTCCAGACGGGTGCACCTGGGACTCTTGTGAGGTGTTCACATAAAAAATAAAAATAAAACGGTGGAGAAAAATCAATGATAATATTATATAACAGATAGGCGAGGAAAATGTTTGAGACTTAAACAGAAGTAGAAATTCGGACAGAACAATGAGCCATTGGTCTTGTAACTACTGACAGTGAGTGACAAATCCAAATGTCCAATATTGCACCCAAAGCGCATCTGAAATTAAATATCTTTTTAATATGTAAAACAAAGTCGGGTTAGTTACACTATTTTTTATAACTCGAGAACGGCCCCACCGATTTTGATGATCTTTGATTTGTTGGATTTTGTCCACCCCGGATAAGATAATAACTATTAAAACATCACAAAAATTAACGAAAAAAATAGTTATTGAGAAAATTCTTTTCCCCATACATTTTGTATGGAACGAATTCTCATATTTTGAAATAGCTTGTTATGAGTTGCCCATAAATCATACGAACGGACTATACAAGCGGCAGGCAGCTGTGTGTCACGTGCACAGTACATGTACATTCTCGCATGATTATTGCTGTCCCTCTCAGGCTGGCAGAAGACATTACCATATATGGCCACACGGCGCGAATTCCAGCCAATGGCAGAAGACATTACCTTATAGGGCACGCGTTCAAGTCTTCCGTCTCGCTCATCACGGGCAGAGAGATCCAGCCACCGATCGCCAAAGGAACAGACATATTTCAGACAACGGCGCGAGCGGTCGTACGCACTACTACGTACTGTCGGGCAGTATGCCACCCTTCGACGCGGCTAATTAAGTCTTCACCTACGAACCAAGTATGGCGCTATCACCACAGCCGCCTGTATAATCCTACTGCCGCCTACCATGGCAGCCCAGACGCGCCCGGCTTTTAATCCGCCTACATTGCCGATAGCCGCTTAATTCACCGTTATCACCCACCGGTTCGGTAAGCTGACCGAATCCGCCCACCATGACGCCGAGAAGCCGCCCTCTCCCGCCGAGCCGCCCAGCTCCTGCACACAGTCTATGAGCTTTGCTCTAGACCTCTCCACTTCGTAGGGAAGCTGCCTGCATCCGTACGACGCCACGTGAGATTCTAACCCTCTTATAGTCTTTCCGAGCCTAAATTCCGTAGTATTTCTAGTGCCTCACTCTCTCTAATGCTAGGCCTTAAACAGCTTACCTGGTTGCCTGTACTGTTCACCCTTGCATTATTGAATACATTTGAATTGTGC
This sequence comes from Limnephilus lunatus, assembly GCA_917563855.2. NCBI lineage: Eukaryota > Metazoa > Arthropoda > Insecta > Trichoptera > Limnephilidae > Limnephilus > Limnephilus lunatus. The sequence continues at coordinate 7,279,857 of OU830602.1, read as the reverse complement.
CCAAACCTTGTTTCATTGGAGTCAACCATCGACAGCCTCGGAGGAGCCCTACGACCCTGAGCTGAGCCTTCCAAGCCGAGGCATATGGCCCCCGGGGGGCCTGCTTAACACTTGTCCCCCCCCGGGAGGGACATATTTCTGGAGACCAGAAGTATAACACTGGACCCTACGTGGCTTCAGTATCACCCTGGCCCCAGGAAGTATGACAAGCTGCGGGCATTTTGTGATAAGTACCTATAATATTGAACTGTGCGTGAATTCCAAAAATTCAAAAACGTCAAACTTCAATGCGCTAATTGTTTTTCTTAATCATGTAGTGCTGCCCCTCTTTCTTACACACAAAATATCAATATTTCTATTTTTGAAACTGTTAATTCGTGGTGGAAGTCCATTATAATAGATTATAATAAAACAAATAAAAAACTTTATTCCACTTAATTTTATTTGACCGTAACCGGTTTCAGCTCGTCAGAGCCATCTTCAGACTGGTACAAATAATTCTTAGCCTACGGTTTATATACATAACATATGGGGGAGGGGGAGAGGGGTTGTCTACAAGGATTTTAATGAATTATTTTTGTTACTGAGTCGTTTTAGACTGGCGAATTTCTAAGTATTTTGGTTATTCCAGTGGGCTAATTACTTTGGGTTTGTAGCTCACTTCAATATCTATTGATTAGGGAAAAACCTTACAAGTAATTTGAATTATTAATGGACTAATTAATGTATAATGTATAATATGTATAATGTATTAATGTATAATAACGATTTGACAATAAAATTAGTCCATTAATAATTCAAATTACTTGTAAGGTTTTTCCCTAATCAATAGATATTGAAGTGAGCTACAAACCCAAAGTAATTAGCCCACTGGAATAACCAAAATACTTAGAAATTCGGCAGTCTAAAACGACTCAGTAACAAAAATATATATATATATTATACTATATATTAATGCTCAGTTTTTGAAAAAACTCACTTTTTCCTTGATGCGAAAATCGACCTCACCGCCCCTCGCGTTTCACCAACCTCAAGGTTCACTTTGGCTTGGCGACGCAAAAATGCCGCTGGCACGCCAAAACGACCTCTCCGATCCTCGAGTTTCGCACACCTCAAGGTTCAATTTTGTTCGAAGGGAATTATCCCGACGCCTGACACGCGAGAATGGACATTAGCGCTCACTATTTTGGAACGCTTCAAAGTTCACAATCCTTCGAAGAGTCGATTATTTTCCAGCCACTAGCTTTTGTTTCGTTTTTGTTAGGGGAAACATTTTTCATCGTTATCAATATGTTTGCCAAAACTTTACGGGAGACTTCTAGCGGTGCGGAATACAAGTATGGATTATTCACATTAGAAAAAATCAAATGTCTATCGAATACTGTTGTAGTTCTATTTTCATCCGTTCGAAATGGCAGCTTCGTCTGAATTTAAATAAATACGTTAGCTTCACGATTTTCACAAAAAAAATAGACTAGACAGGAAACTCACATAAAATTGAACTGACACATTTTAAGAGCGAAAATTATATAAATTTGCGGCGAAAACTGGAACTACTCATTAAATCAACCAATTCGGCTCAGTTATAGTTCCCGCCGACAGGTTCGTATTAAAAAAAAACCCACAAATTAGGCCTTAGTTTCGATGCAATGGAAAATACTAGAGAGAATGTTGAGACAGGTCAGTTATCAGTTATCCGAGATGTCAAAACAAAACGGATCTCTCAGCGGTTTGGGTTGTTGTTTTTCGGGAAACGGCATTGCAGCCGAAAAAACGATCCCCGGTTAGATGTTTTTGAAAAATTCCGTACCCGAAAACATTCGGAAACTTTTGATAACGATATGACGTGTCCGTCCCATGTAAAAAATTTCAGGGTCGCCGAAAAACCAATAAAATTTTCCAAAAAAAACAAGAAAATTGGTGTCCATAGATTCACTTCAGTAGGGTGGATATTTACCGGCCAGTAGGTACAAATTGAAATGTTATTAATTCAGGGTAGGTACCTACTTATCTCGGTAGTATTGCAAATATGATGAGAAAAGCAAAAACATTGCCGGAATTTTGTAAGGAAATGCGCCGGTACCTGCCGGAATAGGTAGTTGTACAATTATTTAGGTTTTTGATGCAATTTATTTTACTAAGGTAATGTTGTTTCCACGATACTGAATAATTTAACAATTTTTTAAAGTTCATTTTCACGTTCTGTGTAAGTTCTGTTATTTTATCAGTAAATGCCAGTTGCATCATAAAACTGAAATAATTACAGAACTTGAATAGAATTCGAACCGAACTTTTACAGAACGTTAAAATTGACTTGAAAAATTGAAGAATTTTTAATTTTGTTAAACAAACCAGCCTAAATATGTGTTTTTTTTACTCACTCTTTTTTCACTCGGAATTTAGGTAAGTACCCATCTGCACATAACAACTCGATATCATCCAACTATATTGCATACGTATTAGTTTTCTAATTTTACAATGAAATTACTCGAAGTTGAACGGAATATTTTTTTAAAAGTATTATATTCATATAGCGCTTTATTTTAAGCAGTAAAACTACTGGTGAGTTCTGGCATTATAAAATTTGTATGAAAATGTACGTACGCTCATAACTTCCGAAGGACTGCAACAAATTGAAAAATTCTTTTTGTGTTGTGTTCGTTATTGTTAGTACAAGGTTTGTATAAAATTATTGGTGAGTTCTGGCATTACGAAATTTGTAAAAAAAAAATTTATAGGTGGCGCGCGAGCTGTTTGAAAAATAAATGTACCGGGAATTAGTGTATGTAATGCGGCAGGGGGGGGGGGTGGAAACAGGAAGGGGGAGGGGGACCTGGGAGGGGGGAGGGGAACTCGGGAGGGGGTTTACGATACGGAGAAGCCTAGGAGTGAAGTGGGGTGAGGGAAGGTGAGGGAGGCGGAGTGGAAAGGGGAATAGGACGCCGGTGAGGAAGGGGGGGGGGGAAAGGGGGGAGGGAGAGGGGGAGGGGGGAAGGGGGAGGGTGAAGGGGGGGGGAAGGGGAGGGGGGAAGGGGATCGGAACAAATGAGAAAGGACACGCAGGTAGAAACATTTTCTTTATTAAATGGTATCGCAACGCATGCCGGGTACCAGCTATCTTCTATATATATAAAAATCAAAAAAATATTTGGCTGTATGTATGTCCGCTATGCGTTGCTAAACCATTCATCCGATTGCGATGAAACATTGGGAATTTGATGTGCGCATGACTGCTATGGTTCCTGTATACAATAGTGAGCTCTGGCAACACGAAATTACGCATTGCTCAACCGTTCATCCGATTGTGATGAAACTTTGGGGATTTGATGTGTGCATTTCTTCAATGGTGTTTATATACTAACGTATAGCAGGTTGTTGCTGCTAGGTCCTGCGGACGGCTTTATACATAGTTCTATGTTTAACCGCTAAGCGTTGCTAAACCATTCATCTGATTGCGATGAAAATTTGAGGATTTGATGTGTGCATGCCCACGACGGTTTCTGTATACAAAAGTGAGCTCTGGCATCATGAAATTACGCATTGCTAAACCATTCATCCGATTGCGATGAAACTTTGTGGATTTGATGTGTGCATGTCTAAAATGGTGTTTATTTACTAACGTATGGCTGGTTTTTGCTGCTAGGTCCTGCGGGCGGCTTTATACATAGTTGTGTGTTTAACCGCTAAGCGTTGCTAAACCATTCATCCGATTGCGATGAAAATTTGTAGATTTGATGTGTGCATGCCCACGACGGTTTCTGTATACAAAAGTGAGCTCTGGCATCATGAAATTACGCATTGATAAACCGTTCATCCGATTGCGATGAAACTTTGGGGATTTGATGTGTGCATGCCTACAATGGTGTCTATATAATAACGGATGGCAGATTTTTGCTGCTAGGCCCTGTGGGCAGCTTTATATAGCTTATTATAGCTGTTAGTTAGTAAGTCAAGTTAGTTTTAACCCGTTAGTTGCATTTGCAACAGGCATAAGCTAGTTATATATTAATGCTCAGTTTTTCAAAAAACTCACTTTTCGCTTGACGGGAAAATCGACCTCACCGCCCCTCGCGTTTCACCAACCTCAAGGTTTAATTTGGCTTGGCGACGCAAAAATGCCGCTGGCACGCCAAAACGACCTCTCCGATCCTCGAGTTTCGCACACCTCAAGGTTCAATTTTGTTCGAAGGAAATTATCCCTACGGCTGACACGCGAGAATGGACATTAGCGTTCGGTATTTTAAAACACTTCAAGGTTCACAATCCTTCGAAGAGTCGATTATTTTCCAGCCACTAGCAGTTGTTTTTTTTTTTGATAGGGGAAACATTTCAATATGTTTGCCAAAACTTTACGGGAGACATCTAGCGGTGCGGAATACAAGTATGGATTATTCACATAAGAAAAAATCAAATATCTATCGAATACTATTGTAGTTCTATTTTCATCCGTTCGAAATGGCAGCTTCGTCTGAATTTAAATAAATACGCTCGCTTCACGATTTTCTCGAAAAAGGAGGAATCAACATAACGACAGTATTCGTATAATGTTGCTATATGCTTGGTTTTGGAGTGCCTAATTTTGGAATGTTGTTTTTTAATATTCAGAATGTTTCTTACTAAAATTTTTAACTTTGTCAATAAATAATATGGATACATTAAAATATAGTGAATATTTAACTGCTGTACCTACACTAAATAGAAAAAATACATTATTTTAGTTGTGGAAGAATTTCTTTTACCTCATTTCATGAATATTGTTTGTTCTTTTTTTTTCTACTCATTTATAATTTCATATTATTATTTGAAATATATAATATTTAATAATATTTTAATTAATAATATTTTAAATATATAATATTTTAAATGAAGTTCTACATACTTTACGCTTGACAACAGCGAAAAAATATGTAAAAAAATTTTTTTTTAGGGTGTTTAGTTGTTATTTTTTCAAAAAAATAATTTTTTCATGCTATTCACAGGTATATTTTAAAATTTTGTTTTTAAATAAAGCATCAAAGTTAATTTATTAAGATATCTTTGTTCTCAATAAAAAAAGTTTACGAAAACCATGTTTTTTCATTAACATTTTTTACCCCTGAAACATGTATTTTTTTAAATGGCATCACTGGACACTACGTATTCAAGCTGACAGCTTATTAAAAGTTTTATTTTCAAAGGTAATGAACAAGATGGCGATTACGGGCTTATAATTTATAATAATTATACACTGACTGGTTAACTAAATTACTGATTGCAAGTAGGTAGGATAATGACATAATATATAAAATATATCTTCATTGATAATTTTATGTAAATTTTCAACATTTTGAAGGTATTTATTTATTATTATAGTGTCAAGCAACATATGTTATGTCAGTAGTATTAGACGTATTAGTCATAAATATAACCTAAATGGTCCTCTGTTTACAGGAATGAAGTTGAAAAATGCCGCTATAAATATTGAATGTTTGAAATTACCTATTTATACTGTAAAATCCTCAGTGATAACATAACGATGCAATCTTTCAAAAAAATGAACAAAGGAATCTATCAATTTACAAGATAATTATTATTGAAGGTATTTATTTCCCATTTTTTATTATTTTCATTAAAAAAACAGCAATTTACAAGATAATTATTATTAAAAATGTATTTCCTATTGTTTTAACCTACAATCACTTTCTGAACTTATTTGTGGGTGCAAACATCTTCATTTCAAATGTCGTTATATTTTCTAGCAGTGAAATAGTATAATGAGGGTTCAATAAAACTCAACAAAGTGGAATTTCAACACCCCCTTGAAAAATCGACTAGAATGGGCCAAGGCACACCAAAAAATGACCAATGACGACTGAACAGGTAAACCGATGTGTGTTTCAATGAATCCCGCATGTTTGAAACAGTTGTGAATGGTACTTTGTGACATTTTATTCCAGGCATCAGCCATAAGAATTGCATTTAGCACCGTTATTTTTGCATCAAGACAATTTATCATTTTAAGCACAAGATTCTTTCCAACATTAGTTTTGAGTGACCATATTATTCCTTAATCCATTGACTGTAAGACTGACACCCGTATTCAGAGTCGATCCTTAAAAGTTGTCAAAGTCAAGTGTCGGTCTTACCTTAGCAAAGGTAAGTAATGTCCCCGGCCGGCTTTTATACATCTAAAGTCATCCCGTCATAAGGTTTATTTTAGGTTAACATCATGTTTTCAAAATAAGTATGCATTCTTTCATTCTTTGTCGATTTCAAATCAGTATAGACATAATGTAAATAACAAGTTTCATCATAGCTGCATCACAAAATGCAATATTTTCGTTTCACAAAAGTAGAACAGAATTTTACAATAGATATCTACTAAAAAGACGCATTTACCTGATAATTACCAGTAGCGTAGAATCTCAACGCGATAGCTACCTGAATAACAGGAGGTATGGGCAAGCCTCTATTATTTACTAAAGTGTAATTTGGAAATAATATAGGAATTAATAAATGCATTACAGTTGTTTTCTCCAACCGATATCGCTCCTTAAATTGGCGGTCACTTGGCAAGTTAAAGGTACCTATCCCACCAACCTTGAGTTGTGACAGCTAGAAGTCAAAGTAAGCAAGAATGCGCGTGCGCAGTGTCGTAGAGACTTCCAGACTTCAGTTTCTGAATACAAAAAATGTGCCGAATGTGGTCGCATATGCTTTAAATATGGTCACCCGGATGACAATCGGCACTCGGAAGGTAGATTCCTTACTATGTGACGTCACACCGACCTTAGGTGTGTCTCTGAATACAAAACGGTGTTTCTTAAAGGAAAGAAAGGCTCCTTGAACTAAAGGATCGACTCTGAATACGGGTGTGTTTTTGTATTCAGCTAAAGGAAAGTAAGTGTTTTAGGATTAAAATCAACTGTGTTAGAAATCATATCAGTAACTATAACCGGACATAATTGATTAAAAATGTGAAATAATAAGCGACATAAGCGAAGTCATTATATTATCTGACGTTGCTATAAAGAATTTTATATGAAAACCAAACTTCGCTGTGTAATTACTAAATTTAAATAATATTTGTGTTTCAAGATACTGCAGCTGCACTGATGTCCACTGGCTATGTTGATCCAATATTGAGTAAATACCGTGGAGATTCATCATTGCTGAGGATCATGTACCCTACTTCAATTTCCATGGTGGATAAGGATCTTTCTTCCGCTCCCCGCAATCCGGCGCTATCTGGATAGCCAAGGACATTAACGTAAAATAAAGCCTGAGCTTTTTTTTAATTCAGATTAAATAAATAACAATTATTATACACCTAAAAAGGAAGGACAGCAGCATCCACAGTATGTATAGAGGGACCGCGTCTGGTAGGCATGGGTACTGCTGCCCCGGGAACCACTTATTGGATAACCCACACCCCTGCCACAAGTCACCCCAAGTGGTTTACTACGTTTCGTGACTTAGCAGGGGTTCCCGAATTTATGAGGTGAAATTTGTCTAGATCGTGGCGTCGGATACATTTGTTCACTTACTGCGTGGCGGTCAGGATCAGACAAGACTGGTTAACGGAGACCTTTTGATTTTTCCAGCCGGATTCTCAACCCATCACCTTATGCCTCATTTGAAGGAATGGATTCATGCATCCATTACTCCTGGACCCAATGACCCCCAGATTCCTATCCATACCGTCGTACCTTTTTTCTTCCCAAAATTTCCTTTCCTTAAAAAGATCCTCGACACAGCATCCCTAAAGATGACGTAAGCCCCGAGGGAATTTTTTTCATCAAGATTCTCCTGTGTGAAGCTAATGTAAAAAAGGGCACTTTATTAACTTTAAATAATATGATCATTTTTATAAAAATACATATTCCTTTTTGTATATTATAAGAACAATCAATCAAAGTTGGTACCTATTTAAAATACCTATCTACAATTCTTGATTCGATTTAAAGTATTAGATAAGTACTTTAAATAATTTCATTAATTGAAAGAGTTTCGAAAATTGAATTTTGAATTAACAATAAGTGGTTTGTAAAAAGTCATTCTCAAATTGCGAGATAGCACATTTTCAAAAGTTTTGTAAGATATTTTGTCATGATTAAAAAAACTTTTCAGATGTGTTGTCACGTGGTTGTAATAATACAGCTATCTACGCAAGGACGGGAAGAAGGTGTTTTGAAAGTTTCAAACATTTTATGTATTAATATAGCAATACATAGACATTTCTGTACTCATACATTCCCAAACACGCGTATTTTTATTTATATAGTAGATAACTGGTTGGCGGAGACCTTTTGATTTCTCCAGCCGGATTCTCTCGAAGGAATGGATTTGTGCATCCATTACTCCTAGACACACTGAGCCCCAGATTCCTACCCATACCGTCATACCTTTTCCTTCCCAAAACTTCCAGTTCCTAAAAAGATCCACGACACAGAGTCCCTAAAAATTACCTAAGCCATGAGGGAAATTGTTTCCCTCAGAGTTCTCCTGTGTGGAGCTAATGTAAAAAATGGAACTTTATTAACTTTAAATAATAAGTAATCACCACATATCTGTAGTCATTTTTATGAAATAATAATTTGCAACCATATATGTACATACTATACTATATTTTGTGCCCCATTTATGTAAATTTTAATTTTATATGTTTTCATTTCATACAATTTAATCCACAAGTTTGAGCATGAAAATATTTTTATCTTTTGTTTGAATTTTCTGTTTTTCTGGTGATTTTCACAAAAACATACAATGTAATCTTTGTATATAATTATTGCCAATTTTTTCTTCTTACTCTTTGTATATATCTTTGTGTATTATATGTTTTTTCTGTTATTATGTGTTTCATGACAGTAGGCGTACTTATATACAATGCACAGTTGCATTAAGGAAGGTTAAACCTCATTACACAAAATATAACTAAATGACCCCGTAGGGATATGCCGAGATGATGTACCGCCAAATAACGAAAAAATAAAACATATTTTCATTAAAATGCATCGAGAAAAATTTACTTTACTATTTACTTTATATACCAACGCGTAAGTACAGAAAAAATCGACACTGTGTTGTGTAATATTTGATAGTTTCATAGAATTTGAACTATTCCTTTAGAAATTTTCATGCTTTGCATATTTATTCCCTTCTAGGTTTGTACATAAAAAAAATTTAATCTAGATTATTAAGTTAAAAAAAATTAAATCTAAATTAATAAATTACATTTGTACTGTCTCTGAAATGTTAAGCTTAACTGAAAATGAAATGTAAAATGTACCCATTGGCCTTAATGATCTAATTTATTTGTAATACCTTCTTATTTCCCATCTTTGCATATTATTTTTAAATAACAACTGTATATTGACAAAGAACAATGTCGGATCTGCTAAAAATTGAAAATTGCGCTGTTGTTTTATTTACAAAAAAAAGTTGTTGATTATAATTCTAAATATTGGATGACATGAAATGACATATATATACATATATATATATATATATATATTTTTCAATTCTTGATCTCAAAAACAGTAGAAAAAAACTAAAAATATGCAGAAATGAAACGATAAACAGTACTATTGCCGAACTACAAAATCGCACATCTGACATTGTTCTTCAGGACCGTTGAATACTTTTACATACTTTTAACTAATCTTCCAGTTTCCTTTAGTTGGTTCTTTTTCGGAAGATAAAAAAATATATCATTGAACCAACATATAAAAAAATAAATACTTTTATTAAATTCAAACATCGTTTTCATTCGACCACACATACAAAAACACTCTGTCGACTGGTCAAAGGATTAACAAAAACTATCAAATTGACCGTTACTAAGGATCTATGCCATTTATGAACATGTGAATTTGGCGCGCACTCCGCCCTGCAGAATGCTAGACTAGAGCAGGCATTTAGATCTATGTCTATTTCCATAATGATTGTCTAAGAGCCTGTTTCCATTTCTGTTTAAACAACAGATGAAAAAAAACTGTTGTCGGACGCTCTTTTCACTTCTCCATTTAAAAAAATTAACTACACAAATTGGATGTGGGGTGTCCTGTTCACACTTCTGTTTAAAATGGAGAGACAATAATATCAGTTGATCACAAAGACGCTGCAAGCATGCTTCCTTGCAAATGGGAAACAGGCGAATTAAAGGGTCGAGATGTAGTGGGGTTCTCGCTGGAATGACAAGGGTTGCAATTAATGCAAGTGTGAATAACTTCATACAAACCAGTAAGCAAGTAAGTTCTGACACGATTTTTAAACATGGACTTTGACCCAATTTTTAAACAGTGGGCGTTGACCATCATGAATTTTAATAGTTATATTGTTAAAATTAAAATCCATTATTCACTTGGCGGCTATTGTCGTCAAAGTTTTGTTTTTTTTTTCTTCTCTTATTTAATCCAAAATATTAACCTATGACCTATTATACTAATAGGTTCTTAGTTTGGCTTTAGTTAAAAGAAGAAGAAGAAAAAACAAACCTGAAAAACTATTTAATATTATTATATCAAAACATGGAGTGAAGAAAAGATATCAAATCGTCTGTTTTTTAAATGAAATACCTACTAAAATGCATCATTTTCCATTTCCTGAAACTAAAATACTTCTCATTATTATCTAACTGAGAGGTCGACAAAGTGTTGCTCCGAAGCCGTATGCGGTTTATGTAATTTCACAATATTTTGTTATCAATTTAACCTTTATTAAGTAGGAAATCAAGTTTTATTTAGCGTAGGGGAGAGCAGGTAGGATTCCTACGGAGGGAGCATTCGTACAGTAGTCATATCTACACTATTCTACATGTTAAATACGTTTTCGCACCAGTTTACGAGCAGTAGTTTTACGATTCACCTTTGAAAACATTCATTCGTAATAAGTTTTGCTCAAATTATTTAAGTAATTTATCATGCTTCTTGAATAAGTGCCTTAGATTAATATGTAAACATTAATTTTGTGATAACCTTAACCGATATTTTTATTTTGAATTTATGGTTCGATTGTTTTTGTTGGGGTACCTTCGCACAGTTATGAGTGGGGAGGATTCGTGCTACGTAATACCTAAGCGAAGGAACGGTTTACTTATCAGACGTCTGTATATTGCCGCCACACAAATCTGCTTCTACAGCAGAACAGTTAATATATTTAGATTTAAAAAAGATCTAACTATGTATAGCATTAGTAGATCCGTTATGTGTCATTATGACACATTACCCTGATGGTTCATTTTAATGAACACTGAAACTATGAAAAATGATTTTATGACTTATTTTAACAAGTTTTTAAAACAACATGTTGTTAATTATTACTATGTTTAAGGTTTATTCTGTCTCAATTTTAATCTCAATAAATTTTTAATTTCATGTAAATAGCTTTTTCAATTACTGTGTACGGAGGCTCCCCATTAATACGAATGTACCCCACTCTATGTAAGAAGCTACCCCCACGCATGGGGTGCTTTCGTACGATCTCCATTTTTTGGGAAATTCATCATAGCTTTGCCATGTTACTTTGAATCAACACTGAACTACAATATTATTAAATCCAGATATGTTGGTAATTCAGCAGTATTGAAATTATTTTAAAAAACATCCCAGGTTTTGAATGGTTTGAGGGCAAGGCAGGGTTTATCCTAGCGGGTTTGTGTAATAATGATTGATTGTTGTGAAATAAATATTCCGTATTAACCGTTGACGTTTGTTCCGAAGAATTACCATTATAATAAATGTTTGCTAAATCAATAGACTAGCCTCTCAAATTTTTTTTTTAATCGTAATGTAGGTACATATTTGTACTTTCAATTGCGACCTGAACTCCACGAAATTCATAATATTATCCTTTCAACACTTAATTTGCTTATCGTAGCGGGAAGGATGAATTCTAAATTAGAATTCATCCTATTCTAATGAATGAATGTAAAATAAAACATTGATTTTCGTTCACTGACATGTGACATGTGTCATCATAGAAAAATCATAGAAAAACGATAAAAAAGGTAATATTATTATATTATTTTTTTAATTTAAGGCACATAAATTAAAAGTTATATACGAAAGTATTAATTAAAATATCTATTTCGATGTACAAGCACTAATATGATATACAAAGACTACTGATTTAAATATTAGCACACACTCGCTTCGTCCACGTTCCCATGTCAAATCTTTTAGTGTTTTAACCCGTTTAATGCAATGTACAAAGACTATAACTGATTTAAGTATTGACATACACTCCTTGCTTCATCCACGTTCACACATCAAATCGTATAGTATTTTAACCCGTTAGTTGCCTGCAACGAGCAAAAGCTACTATTGGTACCTGTTCGGATATTGTGCATCAAAATAAATTGATGCACTCAGTGGGCAGGTACTGAAAATAGGAACTATATTTTCGCTTTATCCACATTCAAACATCGTTTTTCTTCATATATTTAATTAAACACTCGCTCCTCGCTTTGTGTTTTAACCATAAATACACCAATCCAACCCCGTTTTAAGTTAAAGTTGAGTTGTTTTGACCCGTTAGTTGCCTGTAACGGGCAAACAGCTACGCATCGTTTTTTTCTTTACATATTTAATTAAACACCCGCTCTTCGCTTCATCCACGTTCACACATCAATTTGCATAATGTTTTAACCCGTTAGTTGCATTTGCAACGGGCATAAGCTAGTTATATATTAATGCTCAGTTTTTCAAAAAACTCACTTTTCGCTTGACGGGAAAATCGACCTCACCGCCCCTCGCGTTTCACCAACCTCAAGGTTTAATTTGGCTTGGCGACGCAAAAATGCCGCTGGCACGCCAAAACGACCTCTCCGATCCTCGAGTTTCGCACACCTCAAGGTTCAATTTTGTTCAAAGGAAATTATCCCTACGGCTGACACGCGAGAATGGACATTAGCGTTCGGTATTTTAAAACACTTCAAGGTTCACAATCCTTCGAAGAGTCGATTATTTTCCAGCCACTAGCAGTTGTTTTTTTTTTTGATAGGGGAAACATTTCAATATGTTTGCCAAAACTTTACGGGAGACATCTAGCGGTGCGGAATACAAGTATGGATTATTCACATAAGAAAAAATCAAATATCTATCGAATACTATTGTAGTTCTATTTTCATCCGTTCGAAATGGCAGCTTCGTCTGAATTTAAATAAATACGCTCGCTTCACGATTTTCTCGAAAAAGGAGGAATCAACATAACGACAGTATTCGTATAATGTTGCTATATGCTTGGTTTTGGAATGCCTAATTTTGGAATGTTGTTTTTTAATATTCAGAATGTTTCTTACTAAAATTTTTAACTTTGTCAATAAATAATATGGATACATTAAAATATAGTGAATATTTAACTGCTGTACCTACACTAAATAGAAAAAATACATTATTTTAGTTGTGGAAGAATTTCTTTTACCTCATTTCATGAATATTGTTTGTTCTTTTTTTTTCTACTCATTTATAATTTCATATTATTATTTGAAATATATAATATTTAATAATATTTTAATTAATAATATTTTAAATATATAATATTTTAAATGAAGTTCTACATACTTTACGCTTGACAACAGCGAAAAAATATGTAAAAAAATTTTTTTTTAGGGTGTTTAGTTGTTATTTTTTCAAAAAAATAATTTTTTCATACTATTCACAGGTATATTTTAAAATTTTGTTTTTAAATAAAGCATCAAAGTTAATTTATTAAGATATCTTTGTTCTCAATAAAAAAAGTTTACGAAAACCATGTTTTTTCTTAGTAAGCATTAACATTTTTTACCCCTGAAACATGTATTTTTTTAAATGGCATCACTGGACACTACGTATTCAAGCTGACAGCTTATTAAAAGTTTTATTTTCAAAGGTAATGAACAAGATGGCGATTACGGGCTTATAATTTATAATAATTATACACTGACTGGTTAACTAAATTACTGATTGCAAGTAGGTAGGATAATGATATAATATATAAAATATATCTTCATTGATAATTTTATGTAAATTTTCAACATTTTGAAGGTATTTATTTATTATTATAGTGTCAAGCAACATATGTTATGTCAGTAGTATTAGACGTATTAGTCATAAATATAACCTAAATGGTCTTCTGTTTACAGGAATGAAGTTGAAAAATGCCGCTATAAATATTGAATGTTTGAAATTACCTATTTATACTGTAAAATCCTCAGTGATAACATAACGATGCAATCTTTCAAATAAATGAACAAAGGAATCTATCAATTTACAAGATAATTATTATTGAAGGTATTTATTTCCCATTTTTTGTTATTTTCATTAAAAAAACAGCAATTTACAAGATAATTATTATTAAAAATGTATTTCCTATTGTTTTAACCTACATTTACTTTCTGAACTTATTTGTGGGTGCAAACATCTTCATTTCAAATGTCGTTATATTTTCTAGCAGTGAAATAGTATAATGAGGGTTCAATAAAACTCAACAAAGTGGAATTTCAACACCCCCTTGAAAAATCGACTAGAATGGGCCAAGGCACACCAAAAAATGACCAATGACGACTGAACAGGTAAACCGATTTGGTTTTCAATGAATCCCGCATGTTTGAAACAGTTGTGAATGGTACTTTGTGACATTTTATTCCAGGCATCAGCCATAAGAATTGCATCTAGCACCGTTATTTTTGCATCAAGACAATTTATCATTTTAAGCACAAGATTCTTTCTAACATTAGTTTTGAGTGACCATATTATTCCTTGATCCATTGACTGTAAGACTGACACCCGTATTCAGAGTCGATCCTTAAAAGTTGTCTAAGTCAAGTGTCGGCTTTACCTTAGCAAAGGTAAGTAACGTCCCCGGCCGGCTTTTATACATCTAAAGTCATCCCGTCATAAGGTTTATTTCAGGTTAACATCATGTTTTCAAAATAAGTATGCATTCTTTCATTCTTTGTCGATTTCAAATCAGTATAGACATAATGTAAATAACAAGTTTCATCATAGCTGCATCACAAAATGCAATATTTTCGTTTCACAAAAGTAGAACAGAATTTTACAATAGATATCTACTAAAAAGACGCATTTACCTGATAATTACCAGTAGCGTAGAATCTCAACGCGATAGCTACCTGAATAACAGGAGGTATGGGCAAGCCTCTATTATTTACTAAAGTGAAATTTGGAAATAATATAGGAATTAATAAATGCATTACAGTTGTTTTCTCCAACCGATATCGCTCCTTAAATTGGCGGTCACTTGGCAAGTTAAAGGTACCTATCCCACCAACCTTGAGTTGTGACAGCTAGAAGTCAAAGTAAGCAAGAATGCGCGTGCGCAATGTCGTAGAGACTTCCAGACTTCAGTTTCTGAATACAAAAAATGTGCCGAATGTGGTCGCATATGCTTTAAATATGGTCACCCGGATGACAATCGGCACTCGGAAGGTAGATTCCTTACTATGTGACGTCACACCGACCTTAGGTGTGTCTCTGAATACAAAACGGTGTTTCTTAAAGGAAAGAAAGGCTCCTTGAACTAAAGGATCGACTCTGAATACGGGTGTGTTTTTGTATTCAGCTAAAGGAAAGTAAGTGTTTTAGGATTAAAATCAACTGTGTTAGAAATCATATCAGTAACTATAACCGGACATAATTGATTAAAAATGTGAAATAATAAGCGACATAAGCGAAGTCATTATATTATCTGACGTTGCTATAAAGAATTTTATATGAAAACCAAACTTCGCTGTGTAATTACTAAATTTAAATAATATTTGTGTTTCAAGATACTGCAGCTGCACTGATGTCCACTGGCTATGTTGATCCAATATTGAGTAAATACCGTGGAGATTCATCATTGCTGAGGATCATGTACCCTACTTCAATTTCCATGGTGGATAAGGATCTTTCTTCCGCTCCCCGCAATCCTGCGCTATCTGGATAGCCAAGGACATTAACGTAAAATAAAGCCTGAGCTTTTTTTTAATTCAGATTAAATAAATAACAATTATTATACACCTAAAAAGGAAGGACAGCAGCATCCACAGTATGTATAGAGGGACCGCGTCTGGTAGGCATGGGTACTGCTGCCCCGGGAACCACTTATTGGATAACCCACACCCCTGCCACAAGTCACCCCAAGTGGTTTACTACGTTTCGTGACTTAGCAGGGGTTCCCGAATTCATGAGGTGAAATTTGTCTAGATCGTGGCGTCGGATACATTTGTTCACTTACTGCGTGGCGGTCAGGATCAGACAAGACTGGTTAACGGAGACCTTTTGATTTTTCCAGCCGGATTCTCAACCCATCACCTTATGCCTCATTTGAAGGAATGGATTCATGCATCCATTACTCCTGGACCCAATGACCCCCAGATTCCTATCCATACCGTCGTACCTTTTTTCTTCCCAAAATTTCCTTTCCCTAAAAAGATCCTCGACACAGCATCCCTAAAGATGACGTAAGCCCCGAGGGAATTTTTTTCATCAAGATTCTCCTGTGTGAAGCTAATGTAAAAAAGGGCACTTTATTAACTGATCATTTTTATAAAAATACATATTCCTTTTTGTATATTATAAGAACAATCAATCAAAGTTGGTACCTATTTAAAATACCTATCTACAATTCTTGATTCGATTTAAAGTATTAGATAAGTACTTTAAATAATTTCATTAATTGAAAGAGTTTCGAAAATTGAATTTTGAATTAACAATAAGTGGTTTGTAAAAAGTCATTCTCAAATTGCGAGATAGCACATTTTCAAAAGTTTTGTAAGATATTTTGTCATGATTAAAAAAACTTTTCAGATGTGTTGTCACGTGGTTGTAATAATACAGCTATCTACGCAAGGACGGGAAGAAGGTGTTTTGAAAGTTTCAAACATTTTATGTATTAATATAGCAATACGTAGACATTTCTGTACTCATACATTCCCAAACACACGTATTTTTATTTATATAGTAGATAACTGGTTGGCGGAGACCTTTTGATTTCTCCAGCCGGATTCTCTCGAAGGAATGGATTTGTGCATCCATTACTCCTAGACACATTGAGCCCCAGATTCCTACCCATACCGTCATACCTTTTCCTTCCCAAAACTTCCAGTTCCTAAAAAGATCCACGACACAGAGTCCCTAAAAATTACCTAAGCCATGAGGGAAATTGTTTCCCTCAGAGTTCTCCTGTGTGGAGCTAATGTAAAAAAGGGAACTTTATTAACTTTAAATAATAAGTAGTCACCACATATCTGTAGTCATTTTTATGAAATAATAATTTGCAACCATATATGTACATACTATACTATATTTTGTGCCCCATTTATGTAAATTTTAATTTTATATGTTTTCATTTCATACAATTTAATCCACAAGTCTGAGCATGAAAATATTTTTGTCTTTTGTTTGAATTTTCTGTTTTTCTGGTGATTTTCACAAAAACATACAATGTAATCTTTGTATATAATTATTGCCAATTTTTTCTTCTTACTCTTTGTATATATCTTTGTGTATTATATGTTTTTTCTGTTATTATGTGTTTCATGACAGTAGGCGTACTTATATACAATGCACAGTTGCATTAAGGAAGGTTATACCTCATTACACAAAATATAACTAAATGACCCCGTAGGGATATGCCGAGATGATGTACCGCCAAATAACGAAAAAATAAAACATATTTTCATTAAAATGCATCGAGAAAAATTTACTTTACTATTTACTTTATATACCAACGCGTAAGTACAGAAAAAATCGACACTGTGTTGTGTAATATTTGATAGTTTCATAGAATTTGAACTATTCCTTTAGAAATTTTCATGCTTTGCATATTTATTCCCTTCTAGGTTTGTACATAAAAAAAATTTAATCTAGATTATTAAGTTAAAAAAAATTAAATCTAAATTAATAAATTACATTTGTACTGTCTCTGAAATGTTAAGCTTAACTGAAAATGAAATGTAAAATGTACCCATTGGCCTTAATGATCTAATTTATTTGTAATACCTTCTTATTTCCCATCTTTGCATATTATTTTTAAATAACAACTGTATATTGACAAAGAACAATGTCGGATCTGCTAAAAATTGAAAATTGCGCTGTTGTTTTATTTACAAAAAAAAGTTGTTGATTATAATTCTAAATATTGGATGACATGAAATGACATATATATACAATATTTTCAATTCTTGATCTCAAAAACAGTAGAAAAAAACTAAAAATATGCAGAAATGAAACGATAAACAGTACTATTGCCGAACTACAAAATAGCACATCTGACATTGTTCTTCAGGACCGTTGAATACTTTTAACTAATCTTCCAGTTTCCTTTAGTTGGTTCTTTTTCGGAAGATAAAAAAATATATCATTGAACCAACATATAAAAAAATAAATACTTTTATTAAATTCAAATATCGTTTTCATTCGACCACACATGCAAAAACACTCTGTCGACTGGTCAAAGGATTTTGCGCACTTGAAGTGAAATGACACAAAACTGCGCTATACAAATATTACGTTATTATTATTATTATTAACAAAAACTATCAAATTGACCGTTACTAAGGATCTATGCCATTTATGAACATGTGAATTTGGCGCGCACTCCGCCCTGCAGAATGCTAGACTAGAGCAGGCATTTAGATCTATGTCTATTTCCATAATGATTGTCTAAGAGCCTGTTTCCATTTCTGTTTAAACAACAGATGAAAAAAAACTGTTGTCGGACGCTCTTTTCACTTCTCCATTTAAAAAAATTAACTACACAAATTGGATGTGGGGTGTCCTGTTCACACTTCTGTTTAAAATGGAGAGACAATAATATCAGTTGATCACAAAGACGCTGCAAGCATGCTTCCTTGCAAATGGGAAACAGGCGAATTAAAGGGTCGAGATGTAGTGGGGTTCTCGCTGGAATGACAAGGGTTGCAATTAATGCAAGTGTGAATAACTTTTGTATGAAGTTATTCAGTAAGCAAGTAAGTTCTGACACGATTTTTAAACATGGACTTTGACCCAATTTTTAAACAGTGGGCGTTGACCATCATGAATTTTAATAGTTATATTGTTAAAATTAAAATCCATTATTCACTTGGCGGCTATTGTCGTCAAAGTTTTGTTTTTTTTTTCTTCTCTTATTTAATCCAAAATATTAACCTATGACCTATTATACTAATAGGTTCTTAGTTTGGCTTTAGTTAAAAGAAGAAGAAGAAAAAACAAACCTGAAAAACTATTTAATATTATTATATCAAAACATGGAGTGAAGAAAAGATATCAAATCGTCTGTTTTTTAAATGAAATACCTACTAAAATGCATCATTTTCCATTTCCGGAAACTAAAATACTTCTCATTATTATCTAACTGAGAGGTCGACAAAGTGTTGCTCCGAAGCCGTATGCGGTTTATGTAATTACACAATATTTTGTTATCAATTTAACCTTTATTAAGTAGGAAATCAAGTTTTATTTAGCGTAGGGGAGAGCAGGTAGGATTCCTACGGAGGGAGCATTCGTACAGTAGTCATATCTACACTATTCTACATGTTAAATACGTTTTCGCACCAGTTTACGAGCAGTAGTTTTACGATTCACCTTTGAAAACATTCATTCGTAATAAGTTTTGCTCAAATTATTTAAGTAATTTATCATGCTTCTTGAATAAGTGCCTTAGATTAATATGTAAACATTAATTTTGTGATAACCTTAACCGATATTTTTATTTTGAATTTATGGTTCGATTGTTTTTGTTGGGGTACCTTCGCACAGTTATGAGTGGGGAGGATTCGTGCTACGTAATACCTAAGCGAAGGAACGGTTTACTTATCAGACGTCTGTATATTGCCGCCACACAAATCTGCTTCTACAGCAGAACAGTTAATATATTTAGATTTAAAAAAGATCTAACTATGTATAGCATTAGTAGATCCGTTATGTGTCATTATGACACATTACCCTGATGGTTCATTTTAATGAACACTGAAACTATGAAAAATGATTTTATGACTTATTTTAACAAGTTTTTAAAACAACATGTTGTTAATTATTACTATGTTTAAGGTTTATTCTGTCTCAATTTTAATCTCAATAAATTTTTAATTTCATGTAAATAGCTTTTTCAATTACTGTGTACGGAGGCTCCCCATTAATACGAATGTACCCCACTCTATGTAAGAAGCTACCCCCACGCATGGGGTGCTTTCGTACGATCTCCATTTTTTGGGAAATTCATCATAGCTTTGCCATGTTACTTTGAATCAACACTGAACTACAATATTATTAAATCCAGATATGTTGGTAATTCAGCAGTATTGAAATTATTTTAAAAAACATCCCAGGTTTTGAATGGTTTGAGGGCAAGGCAGGGTTTATCCTAGCGGGTTTGTGTAATAATGATTGATTGTTATGAAATAAATATTCCGTATTAACCGTTGACGTTTGCTCCGAAGAATTACCATTATAATAAATGTTTGCTAAATCAATAGACTAGCCTCTCAAATTTTTTTTTTAATCGTAATGTAGGTACATATTTGTACTTTCAATTGCGACCTGAACTCCACGAAATTCATAATATTATCCTTTCAACACTTAATTTGCTTATCGTAGCGGGAAGGATGAATTCTAAATTAGAATTCATCCTATTCTAATGAATGAATGTAAAATAAAACATTGATTTTCGTTCACTGACATGTGACATGTGTCATCATAGAAAAATCATAGAAAAACGATAAAAAAGGTAATATTATTATATTATTTTTTTAATTTAAGGCACATAAATTAAAAGTTATATACGAAAGTATTAATTAAAATATCTATTTCGATGTACAAGCACTAATATGATATACAAAGACTACTGATTTAAATATTAGCACACACTCGCTTCGTCCACGTTCCCATGTCAAATCTTTTAGTGTTTTAACCCGTTTAATGCAATGTACAAAGACTATAACTGATTTAAGTATTGACATACACTCCTTGCTTCATCCACGTTCACACATCAAATCGTATAGTATTTTAACCCGTTAGTTGCCTGCAACGAGCAAAAGCTACTATTGGTACCTGTTCGGATATTGTGCATCAAAATAAATTGATGCACTCAGTGGGCAGGTACTGAAAATAGGAACTATATTTTCGCTTTATCCACATTCAAACATCGTTTTTCTTCATATATTTAATTAAACACTCGCTCCTCGCTTTGTGTTTTAACCATATATACACCAATCCAACCCCGTTTTAAGTTAAAGTTGAGTTAGTTTTGACCCGTTAGTTGCCTGTAACGGGCAAACAGCTACGCATCGTTTTTTTCTTTACATATTTAATTAAACACCCGCTCTTCGCTTCATCCACGTTCACACATCAATTTGCATAATGTTTTAACCCGTTAGTTGCATTTGCAACGGGCATAAGCTAGTACTATATATTAATGCTCAGTTTTTGAAAAAACTCACTTTTTCCTTGACGCGAAAATCGACCTCACCGCCCCTCGCGTTTCACCAACCTCAAGGTTCACTTTGGCTTGGCGACGCAAAAATGCCGCTGGCACGCCAAAACGACCTCTCCGATCCTCGAGTTTCGCACACCTCAAGGTTCAATTTTGTTCAAAGGGAATTAGCCCGACGCCTGACACGCGAGAATGGACATTAGCGATCGCTATTTTGGAACGCTTCAAAGTTCATAATCCTTCGAAGAGTCGATTATTTTCCAGCCACTAGCTTTTGTTTCGTTTTTGTTAGGGGAAACATTTTTCATCGTTATCAATATGTTTGCCAAAACTTTACGGGAGACTTCTAGCGGTGCGGAATACAAGTATGGATTATTCACATTAGAAAAAATCAAATGTCTATCGAATACTGTTGTAGTTCTATTTTCATCCGTTCGAAATGGCAGCTTCGTCTGAATTTAAATAAATACGCTAGCTTCACGATTTTCACAAAAAAAATAGACTAGACAGGAAACTCACATAAAATTGAACTGACACATTTTAAGAGCGAAAATTATATAAATTTGCGGCGAAAACTGGAACTACTCATTAAATCAACCAATTCGGCTCAGTTATAGTTCCCGCCGACAGGTTCGCATTAAAAAAAAAACCACAAATTAGGCCTTAGTTTCAATGCAATGGAAAATACTAGAGAGAGTGTTGAGACAGGTCAGTTATCAGTTATCCGAGATGTCAAAACAAAACGGATCTCTCAGCGGTTTGGGTTGTTGTTTTTCGGGAAACGGCATTGCAGCCGAAAAAACGATCCCCGGTTAGATGTTTTTGAAAAATTCGGTACCCGGCAATATAAGGCAACTTTTGATAACGATATAAAGTGTCCGTCCCATGTAAAAAAGTTCAGGGTCGCCGAAAAACCTATAAAATTTTCCAAAAAAAACAAGAAAATTGGTGTCCATAGATTCACTTCAGTAGGGTGGATATTTACCGGCCAGTACATTGAAATGTTATTAATTCAGGGTAGGTACCTACTTATCTCGGTAGTATTGCAAATATGATGAGAAAAGCAAAAACATTGCCGGAATTTTGTAAGGAAATGCGCCGGTACCTGCCGGAATGGGTAGTTGGACAATTATTTAAGTTTTTGATGCAATTTAATTTACTAAGGTAATGTTGTTTCCACGATACTGAATAATTTAACAATTTTTTAAAGTTCATTTTCACTTTCTGTGTAACTTCTGTTTTTTTATCAGTAAATGCCAGTTGCATCATTAAACTGAAATAATTACAGAACTTGAATAGAATTCGAACCGAACTTTTACAGAACGTTAAAATTGACTTGAAAAATTGAAGAATTTTTACTTTCGTTAAACAACCCAGCCTAAATATGAGTTCTTTTTTACGTATGTATGCAAGTACCTATACTCAGAATTTAAGTAGGTTCCTACCTGCACATAAACACTCGATATCATCCGACGATATTGCATAAGTATTAGTTTTCTAATTTTACAATGAAATTACTCGAAGTTGAACGGGATATTTTTTAAGTATTAAATTAATATAGCGCTTATTTTTAAGCAGTAAAACTACTGGTGAGTTCTGGAATTATAAAATTTGTATGAAAATGTACGTACGCTCATAACTTCTGAAGGACTGCAACAAATTGAAAAATTCTTTTTTTGTTGTGTTCGTTATTGTTAGTTCAGGTTTGTATAAAACTACCGGTGAGTTCTGGCTTGACGAAATTTGTAAAAAAAAATTGAATAGGTGGCGCGCGAGCTGTTTGAAAACTTAATGTACCGGGAATTAGTGAATGTAATGAGGCAGAGGGGGGGTGAAAACAGGAAGGGGGAACCTAGGAGGGGGGAGGGGAACTCGGGAGGGGGTTTACGAGACGGAGAAGCGTAGGAGTGAAGTGGGGGAAAGGGGAAGCGGACGCTGGTGAGGAAAAGGGGGGGGGGAAGGGGATTGGAACAAATGAGAAAAGACACGCAGGTAGAAACATTTTCTTTATTAAATGGTATAGCAACGCATGCCGGATACCAGCTATCTTCTATATATATAAAAATAAAAATATATATTTGCAAGTAAGTATGTATGTATGTCCGCTATGCGTTGCTAAACCATTTATCCGATTGCGATGAAACTTTGGGTTTTGATGTGCGCATGCCCGCGATGGTTTCTGCATACAATGGTGAGCTCTGGCATAATGAAATTACGCATTGCTGAACCGTTCATCCGATTGCGATGAAAATTTGGGGATTTGATGTGTGCATGCCTAAAATGATGTCTATATACTAACGTATGACATGTTTTTGCTGCTAGGCCCTGCGGCCGGCTTTATATGTATTTGTATGTTTAACCGCTAAGCGTTGCTAAACCTTTCATCCGATTGCGATGAAAATTTGAAGATTTGATGTGTGCATACCCACGACGGTTTTTGTATACAAAAGTGAGCTCTGGCATCATGAAATTATGCATTGCTAAACCATTCATACGATTGCGATGAAACTTTGGGGATTTGATGTGTGCATGTCTACAATGGTGTTTATTTACTAACGTATGGCAGGTTTTTGCTGCTAGGTCCTGCGGGCGGCTTTATACATAGTTTTGTGTTTAACCGCTAAGCGTTGCTAAACCATTCATCCGATTGCGATGAAAATTTGTAGATTTAATGTGTGCATGCCCACGACGGTTTCTGTATACAAAAGTGAGCTCTGGCATTTTGAAAATACGCATTGCTAAACCGTTCATCCGATTGCGATGAAACTTTGGGGATTTGATTTGACGTATGGCAGGTTTTTGCTGCTAGGCCCTGTGGGCGGCTTTATATATATTTGTATTTTTAACCGTAGGTACCTACCCGCTTACTATGAAAAATTTTTTTTTCTGTTAGTAAGTCAAGTTAGTTTTAACCCGTTAGTTGCATTTGCAATGGGCATAAGCTAGTTATATATTAATGCTCAGTTTTTCGAAAAACTCACATTTCGCTTGATGCGAAAAACGACCGCACCGCCCCTCGCGTTTCACCAACCTCAAGGTTCAGTTTGGCTTGGCGACGCAAAAATGCCGCTGGCACGCCAAAACGACCTCCAGGCAGTTTGATTTTCGCACACCTAAAGGTTCACTCTCCCTCAAAGGCTAGCGTAACTAAAATCGTATGGAAAAAAGTCAGCCCATCACTTTTAAGCGAAAGTGAACCTTGGCGCTCTGTATTTCGGATGACTCTAAAGTTCAATCTCCTTCGAAGTGCTCGGCACTAGCAGTTGTTTTTTTCTGGATCGGCCGCGGAAACGGGGAGCTTTTATTTGTCGACACAATTTATTTTTTCTAGCGTTTTTTTCACAGGAAAAAATTGCGGCGAAAACTGGAACCTCAAATAAAATCACTCAATTCGGCTCAGTTGTATTTTCTGCCGACAGGTTCGCATTAAAAAAACACACACACAAATTAGGCCTTAGTTTCAATGCAATGGAAAATACTAGAGAGAATGTTGATACAGGTCAGTTATCAGTTACCCGAGATGTCAAAACAAAACGGATCTCTCAGCGGTTTGGGTTGTTGTTTTTCGGGAAACGGCATTGCGGCCGGAAAAACGATTCCAGCTTGGATGTTTTTGAAAAATACGGTACCCGGCAATATAAGGCAACTTTTAACACCAAAATTTCGTGTTCGTTTCATTAAAAAATGTTCAGGAGGAGATGACAATCATATAACATTTTGCAAAAAAAACAAGAAAATACGTGTCCATAGATTCACTTCAAATTGAAATGTTATTCATTCAGGGTAGGAGCCTACTTATTTCGGTAGTATTGCAAATATGATGAAAACAGCAAAAAAAAATTGCCGGAATTTTGTAAGGAATGCGTAGGTACCTACCGGAATGGGTAGCCACACAATTATTTAAGTTTAAATGCAATTTAATTTACTAAGGTAATGTTGTTTCACCGATACTGAATAATTTAACAATTTTTTAACGTTAGTTAATTTCACGTTCTGTGTAAGTTCTGTTTTTTTATCAGTAAATGCCAGTTGCATCATAAAACTGAAATAATTACAGAACTTGAATAGAATTTGAACCGAACTTTTACAGAACGTTAAAATTGACTTGAAAAATTGAAGAATTTTTAATTTCGTTAAACAACCCAGCCTAAATATGAGTTCTTTTTTACGTATGTATGCAAGTACCTATACTCAGAATATAAGTAGGTTCCTACCTGCACATAAACACTCGATATCATCCGACGATATTGCATACGTATTAGTTTTCTAATTTTACAATGAAATTACTCGAAGTTGAACGGAATATTTTTTTAAAAGTATTAAATTCATATAGCGCTTTATTTTAAGCAGTAAAACTACTGGTGAGTTCTGGCATTATAAAATTTGTATGAAAATGTACGTACGCTCATAACTTCCGAAGGACTGCAACAAATTGAAAAATTCTTTTTTTGTTGTGTTCGTTATTGTTAGTACAAGGTTTGTATAAAACTACTGGTGAGTTCTGGCTTGACGAAATTTGTAAAAAAAAATTGAATAGGTGGCGCGCGAGCTGTTTGAAAACTAAATGTACCGGGAATTAGTGTATGTAATGAGGCAGGGGGGGGGGTGTAAACAGGAAGGGGGGGAACCTGGGAGGGGGGAGGGGAACTCGGGAGGGGGTTTACGAGACGAAGAAGCGTAGGAGTGAAGTGGGGGGAGGGAAGGTGAGGGAAGCGGAGTGGGAAGGGGAAGAGGACGCTGGTGAGGAAAGGGGGGGGGAAAGGGATTGGAACAAATGAGAAAAGACACGCAGGTAGAAACATTTTCTTTATTAGATGGTATAGCAACGCATGCCGGATACCAGGTATCTTCTATATATATAAAAATCAAAAAAATATTTGCAAGTAAGTATGTATGTATGTCCGCTATGCGTTGCTAAACCATTTGTCCGATTGCGATGAAACTTTGGGGATTTGATGTGCGCATGCCCGCGATGGTTTCTGCATACAATGGTGAGCTCTGGCATCATGAAATTACGCATTGCTAAACCGTTCATCCGATTGCGATGAAAATTTGGGGATTTGATGTGTGCATGCCTAAAATGATGTCTATATACTAACGTATGACATGTTTTTGCTGCTAGGCCCTGCGGCCGGCTTTATATGTATTTGTATGTTTAACCGCTAAGCGTTGAGAAACCATTCATCCGATTGCGTTGAAACTTTGGGTTTTGATGGTGTATGCCTGCGATGGTGTCTATATACTGACGTATGACAGGTTTTTGCTGCTAGGCCCTGCGGGCGGCTTTATATGTATTTGAATGTTTAACCGCTAAGCGTTGCTAAACCATTCATCCGATTGCGATGAAACTTTGGGTTTAGATGTGCGCATGCCTACCATGCCTGCTGGGCAGTTGGTACCTACCCGCTTACTATGAAATAATATTTTTTCTGTAGTTTTTTTAATAGCAATAAATAAAAGTTTTAGTTTCTTAGAAATTCTGATTTATACATTTTTATAGCATCGTTTTTGTGAAAAATTACAACAAAGTATCTTTTAAGTACCTACCCATTTACTATGAAATAATATTTTTCTGTAATTTTTTTAACTGCAATAAATCAAAGTTTTAGTTTCTTAGAAATTCTGATTTATACATTTTTATAGCGTCGTTTTTGTGAAAAATTACAACAACGTTCCTTCTAAGCACCTACCCGCGCACTATGAAATATTTTTTTTCTGTAAGTTAGTAAGTCAAGTTAGTTTTAACCCGTTAGTTGCTTTGCAACGGGCAAAAGCTGTCTCAAAATAAATTGATGAACTCAGTGAGTAGGTACTGAAAGCAGAAACTATTTTTTCGTTTTATCCACATTCAAACATCGTTTTTTTCTTCATATTTATAATTAAACACCCGCTTTTCGCTTTATCCACGTTCACACATAAATTTGCATAATGTTTTAACCCGTTAGTTGCATTTGCAACAGGCATAAGCTAGTATACTATATATTAATGCTCAGTTTTTCGAAAAACTCACTTTTGCCTTGATGCGAAAAACGACAGTACCGCCCCTCGCGTTTCACCAACCTCAAGGTTCACTTTGGCTTGGCGACGCAAAAATGCCGCTGGCACGCCAAAACGACCTCTCCGATCCTCGAGTTTCGCACACCTCAAGGTTCAATTTTGTTCAAAGGGAATTAGCCCGACGCCTGACACGCGAGAATGGACATTATCGATCGCTATTTTGGAACGCTTCAAAGTTCACAATCCTTCGAAGAGTCGATTATTTTCCAGCCACTAGCTTTTGTTTCGTTTTTGTTAGGGGAAACATTTTTCATCGTTATCAATATGTTTGCCAAAACTTTACGGGAGACTTCTAGCGGTGCGGAATACAAGTATGGATTATTCACATTAGAAAAAATCAAATGTCTATCGAATACTGTTGTAGTTCTATTTTCATCCGTTCGAAATGGCAGCTTCGTCTGAATTTAAATAAATACGCTAGCTTCACGATTTTCACAAAAAAAATAGACTAGACAGGAAACTCACATAAAATTGAACTGACACATTTTAAGAGCGAAAATTATATAAATTTGCGGCGAAAACTGGAACTACTCATTAAATCAACCAATTCGGCTCAGTTATAGTTCCCGCCGACAGGTTCGCATTAAAAAAAAACCACAAATTAGGCCTTAGTTTCAATGCAATGGAAAATACTAGAGAGAATGTTGATACAGGTCAGTTATCAGTTACCCGAGATGTCAAAACAAAACGGATCTCTCAGCGGTTTGGGTTGTTGTTTTTCGGGAAACGGCATTGCGGCCGGAAAAACGATTCCAGCTTGGATGTTTTTGAAAAATACGGTACCCGGCAATATAAGGCAACTTTTGATAACGATATGACGTGTCCGTCCCATGTAAAAAATTTCAGGGTCGCCGAAAAACCAATAAAATTTTACAAAAATAACAAGAAAATTGGTGTCCATAGATTCACTTCAGTAGGGTGGATATTTACCGGCCAGTAGGTACAAATTAAAATGTTATTAATTCAGGGTAGGTACCTACTTATCTCGGTAGTATTGCAAATATGATGAGAAAAGCAAAAACATTGCCGAAATTTTGTAAGGAAATGCGCCGGTACCTGCCGGAATAGGTAGTTGGACAATTATTTAGGTTTTTGATGCAATTTAATTTACTAAGGTAATGTTGTTTCCACGATACTGAATAATTTAACAATTTTTTAAAGTTCATTTTCACGTTCTGTGTAAGTTCTGTTTTTTTATCAGTAAATGCCAGTTGCATCATAAAACTGAAATAATTACAGAACTTGAATAGAATTCGAACCGAACTTTTACAGAACGTTAAAATTGACTTGAAAAATTGAAGATTTTTAATTTTGTTAAACAACCCAGCCTAAATATGTGTTTTTTTACTCACTCTTTTTGCACTCGGAATTTAGGTAGGTACCCATCTGCACATAACAACTCAATATCATCCAACTATATTGCATACGTATTAGTTTTCTAATTTTACAATGAAATTACTCGAAGTTCAACGGAATATTTTTTTAAAAGTATTAAATTCATATAGCGCTTTATTTTAAGCAGTAAAACTACTGGTGAGTTCTGGCATTATAAAATTTGTATGAAAATGTACGTACGCTCATAACTTCCGAAGGACTGCAACAAATTGAAAAATTCTTTTTGTGTTGTGTTCGTTATTGTTAGTACAAGGTTTGTATAAAATTACTGGTGAGTTCTGGCATTACGAAATTTGTAAAAAAAAAAATTATAGGTGGCGCGCGAGCTGTTTGAAAAATAAATGTACCGGGAATTAGTGTATGTAATGCGGCAGGTGGGGGGGGTGGAAACAGGAAGGGGGGGAGGGGGACCTGGGAGGGGGGAGGGGAACTCGGGAGGGGGTTTACGATACGGAGAAGCCTAGGAGTGAAGTGGGGTGAGGGAAGGTGAGGGAGGCGGAGTGGAAAGGGGAAGAGGACGCTGGTGAGGAGGGGGGGGGGGGGGAGGGGGGGGGGGAAGGGGATCGGAACAAATGAGAAAGGACACGCAGGTAGAAACATTTTCTTTATTAAATGGTATCGCAACGCATGCCGGGTACCAGCTATCTTCTATATATATAAAAATCAAAAAAATGTTTGGCTGTATGTATGTCGGCTATGCGTTGCTAAACCATTCATCCGATTGCGATGTAACATTGGGAATTTGATGTGCGCATGACTGCTATGGTTCCTGTATACAATAGTGAGCTCTGGCAACACGAAATTACGCATTGCTCAACCGTTCATCCGATTTTGATGAAACTTTGGGGATTTGATGTGTGCATTTCTACAATGGTGTTTATATACTAACGTATAGCAGGTTGTTGATGCTAGGTCCTGCGGACGGATTTATACATAGTTGTATGTTTAACCGCTAAGCGTTGCTAAACCATTCATCCGATTGCGATGAAAATTTGAGGATTTGATGTGTGCATGCCCACGACGGTTTCTGTATACAAAAGTGAGCTCTGGCATCATGAAATTACGCATTGCTAAACCATTCATCCGATTGCGATGAAACTTTGGGGATTTGATGTGTGCATGTCTACAATGGTGTTTATTTACTAACGTATGGCAAATTTTTGCTGCTAGGTCCTGCGGGCGGCTTTATACATAGTTGTGTGTTTAACCGCTAAGCGTTGCTAAACCATTCATCCGATTGCGATGAAAATTTGTAGATTTGATGTGTGCATGCCCACGACGGTTTCTGTATACAAAAGTGAGCTCTGGCATCATGAAATTACGCATTGCTAAACCGTTCATCTGATTGCGATGAAACTTTGGGGATTTGATGTGTGCATGCCTACAATGGTGTCTATATACTAACGGATGGCAGATTTTTGCTGCTTGGCCCTGTGGGCGGCTTTATATATATTTGTATGTTTAACCGTAGGTACCTACCCGCTTACTATGAATTTTTTTTCTGTTAGTTAGTAAGTCAAGTTAGTTTTAACCCGTTAGTTGCATTTGCAACAGGCATAAGCTAGTTATATATTAATGCTCAGTTTTTCGAAAAACTCACTTTTCGCTTGATGCGAAAAACGACCGCACCGCCCCTCGCTTTTCACCAACCTCAAGGTTCAGTTTGGCTTGGCGACGCAAAAATGCCGCTGGCACGCCAAAACGACCTCCAGGCATTTTGATTTTCGCACACCTAAAGGTTCACTCTCCCTCAAAGGCTAGCGTAACTAAAATCGTATGGAAAAAAGTCAGCCCATCACTTTTAAGCGAAAGTGAACCTTGGCGCTCTGTATTTCGGATGACTCTAAAGTTCAATCTCCTTCGAAGTGCTCGGCACTAGCAGTTGTTTTTTTCTGGATCGGCCGCGGAAACGGGGAGCTTTTATTTGTCGACACAATTTATTTTTTCTAGCGTTTTTTTCACAGGAAAAAATTGCGGCGAAAACTGGAACCTCAAATAAAATCACTCAATTCGGCTCAGTTGTATTTTCTGCCGACAGGTTCGCATTAAAAAAACACACACACAAATTAGGCCTTAGTTTCAATGCAATGGAAAATACTAGAGAGAATGTTGATACAGGTCAGTTATCAGTTACCCGAGATGTCAAAACAAAACGGATCTCTCAGCGGTTTGGGTTGTTGTTTTTCGGGAAACGGCATTGCGGCCGGAAAAACGATTCCAGCTTGGATGTTTTTGAAAAATACGGTACCCGGCAATATAAGGCAACTTTTAACACCAAAATTTCGTGTTCGTTTCATTAAAAAATGTTCAGGAGGAGATGACAATCATATAACATTTTGCAAAAAAAACAAGAAAATACGTGTCCATAGATTCACTTCAAATTGAAATGTTATTCATTCAGGGTAGGAGCCTACTTATTTCGGTAGTATTGCAAATATGATGAAAACAGCAAAAAAAAATTGCCGGAATTTTGTAAGGAATGCGTAGGTACCTACCGGAATGGGTAGCCACACAATTATTTAAGTTTAAATGCAATTTAATTTACTAAGGTAATGTTGTTTCACCGATACTGAATAATTTAACAATTTTTTAACGTTAGTTAATTTCACGTTCTGTGTAAGTTCTGTTTTTTTATCAGTAAATGCCAGTTGCATCATAAAACTGAAATAATTACAGAACTTGAATAGAATTTGAACCGAACTTTTACAGAACGTTAAAATTGACTTGAAAAATTGAAGAATTTTTAATTTCGTTAAACAACCCAGCCTAAATATGAGTTCTTTTTTACGTATGTATGCAAGTACCTATACTCAGAATATAAGTAGGTTCCTACCTGCACATAAACACTCGATATCATCCGACGATATTGCATACGTATTAGTTTTCTAATTTTACAATGAAATTACTCGAAGTTGAACGGAATATTTTTTTAAAAGTATTAAATTCATATAGCGCTTTATTTTAAGCAGTAAAACTACTGGTGAGTTCTGGCATTATAAAATTTGTATGAAAATGTACGTACGCTCATAACTTCCGAAGGACTGCAACAAATTGAAAAATTCTTTTTTTGTTGTGTTCGTTATTGTTAGTACAAGGTTTGTATAAAACTACTGGTGAGTTCTGGCTTGACGAAATTTGTAAAAAAAAATTGAATAGGTGGCGCGCGAGCTGTTTGAAAACTAAATGTACCGGGAATTAGTGTATGTAATGAGGCAGGGGGGGGGGGGTGTAAACAGGAAGGGGGGGAACCTGGGAGGGGGGAGGGGAACTCGGGAGGGGGTTTACGAGACGGAGAAGCGTAGGAGTGAAGTGGGGGGAGGGAAGGTGAGGGAAGCGGAGTGGGAAGGGGAAGAGGACGCTGGTGAGGAAAGGGGGGGGGAAAGGGATTGGAACAAATGAGAAAAGACACGCAGGTAGAAACATTTTCTTTATTAGATGGTATAGCAACGCATGCCGGATACCAGGTATCTTCTATATATATAAAAATCAAAAAAATATTTGCAAGTAAGTATGTATGTATGTCCGCTATGCGTTGCTAAACCATTTGTCCGATTGCGATGAAACTTTGGGGATTTGATGTGCGCATGCCCGCGATGGTTTCTGCATACAATGGTGAGCTCTGGCATCATGAAATTACGCATTGCTAAACCGTTCATCCGATTGCGATGAAAATTTGGGGATTTGATGTGTGCATGCCTAAAATGATGTCTATATACTAACGTATGACATGTTTTTGCTGCTAGGCCCTGCGGCCGGCTTTATATGTATTTGTATGTTTAACCGCTAAGCGTTGAGAAACCATTCATCCGATTGCGTTGA
The DNA here is from genome assembly GCA_917563855.2 of Limnephilus lunatus. Lineage (NCBI taxonomy): Eukaryota > Metazoa > Arthropoda > Insecta > Trichoptera > Limnephilidae > Limnephilus > Limnephilus lunatus. The sequence goes on along the minus strand of OU830602.1, from coordinate 7,247,190 downwards.
AACTTTGGGTTTTGATGGTGTATGCCTGCGATGGTGTCTATATACTGACGTATGACAGGTTTTTGCTGCTAGGCCCTGCGGGCGGCTTTATATGTATTTGTATGTTTAACCGCTAAGCGTTGCTAAACCATTCATCCGATTGCGATGAAACTTTGGGTTTAGATGTGCGCATGCCTACCATGCCTGCTGGGCAGTTGGTACCTACCCGCTTACTATGAAATAATATTTTTTCTGTAGTTTTTTTAATAGCAATAAATCAAAGTTTTAGTTTCTTAGAAATTCTGATTTATACATTTTTATAGCGTCGTTTTTGTGAAAAATTACAACAAAGTATCTTTTAAGTACCTACCCATTTACTATGAAATAATATTTTTCTGTAATTTTTTTAACTGCAATAAATCAAAGTTTTAGTTTCTTAGAAATTCTGATTTATACATTTTTATAGCGTCGTTTTTGTGAAAAATTACAACAACGTTCCTTCTAAGCACCTACCCGCGCACTATAGAAATAATTTTTTTCTGTAAGTTAGTAAGTCAAGTTAGTTTTAACCCGTTAGTTGCTTTGCAACGGGCAAAAGCTGTCTCAAAATAAATTGATGAACTCAGTGAGTAGGTACTGAAAGCAGAAACTATTTTTTCGTTTTATCCACATTCAAACATTGTTTTTTTCTTCATACTTATAATTAAACACCCGCTCTTCGCTTTATCCACGTTTACACATAAATTTGCATAATGTTTTAACCCGTTAGTTGCATTTGCAACAGGCATAAGCTAGTATATATTATATAGTATTGCTCGGTTTTTCAAAAAACTCACTTTTTCCTTGATGCGAAAATCGACCTCACCGCCCCTCGCGTTTCACCAACCTCAAGGTTCACTTTGGCTCGAAGTCTAGAATTGTCCCTTCGGCTGACACGCGAGAATGGACATTAGCGCTCGCTATTTTGGAACGCTTCAAAGTTCACAATCCTTCGAAGAGTCGATTATTTTCCAGCCACTAGCTTTTGTTTCTTTTTTGTTAGGGGAAACATTTTTCATCGTTATCAATATGTTTGCCAAAACTTTACGGGAGACTTCTAGCGGTGCGGAATACAAGTATGGATTATTCACATTAGAAAAAATCAAATGTCTATCGAATACTGTTGTAGTTCTATTTTCATCCGTTCGAAATGGCAGCTTCGTCTGAATTTAAATAAATACGCTAGCTTCACGATTTTCACAAAAAAAATAGACTAGACAGGAAACTCACATAAAATTGAACTGATACATTTTAAGAGCGAAAAATAATATAAATTTTCGGCGAAAACTGGAACTACTCATAAAATCACTCAATTCGGCTAGGTTATATTTTCCGCCGACAGGTTCGCCCCTTTAAAAACGTCGGATCGAGAAGGGAAGTAAAAAAAAGTTAGTTTCCCGTACAAAACTGATTTTGCTAGGAATTTATTCTAATTAATTAAACGGCTTCGAGAAAGTTCTTGAGAAAAATTGACATTTTATAGGGGTATACGGAATTAAAGATTGCGTTAAAAGTACACCTTCCGGCGGAGATGTTTTTTAATAAACATAAACAATACAAATTTTAAAAACTTTTAAAACCAAAACATGTTAAGCTTCCCCTTGAAAATGTTTCACAATATTGCATTCAAATTCGACATTTTTCTGACATTTGCGAAAAATTCGCTTTCATCGATAAATGCAAATCGTTTGCAGCCTGTAAAATTGGCTGGTATATTAAAATTTTATAATTTTTCTCGAACTTTGCAACACTGAAGATGGAGTCGTGATGGCGTTAAAAGCCACTACCACCTTAAAAAAAAGCAGACCCCGCCCTAATAGGTTTTGTATGAAGAATTTTTTTTTTTAATGGCGGATTTCAATTTGTGTGGTTCGGCAGGGCCTTAATTTTAGCGGGAATTGTGCAAATTTGTGCATCGGTCTTGCCTGTTTAAGAAATATAATTATGGAATATTATCTGTCTGTGTATGATATCGTAGGTAAGTACCTCATACAAAAGACCCGCGCTTGAACAGCAAATGTTGAGACAGCCCAGTATCCGAAATGTCATATGTTTACTCTAATAAAACGGATCTCTCAGCGGTTTGGGTTGTTGATTTTGCGGTATACGGCATTACGGCCCAAAAAACGATTCCGGCTTGGATGTTTTTGAAAAATACGGTACACGAAAACATAACGCATCTTTTGATAATAATATAAGGTGTCCATCCCATGTAAAAAAGTTCAGGGTCGCCGAAAAACCTATAAAATTTTCGAAAAAAAATACGACAATATACGCCCATAGATTAACTTCAGAAGGATAGATATTTACCGGCAAGTGCAAATTGAAATGTAATTGATTTCAAGGGTAGGTGCCTACTTATTTCGGTAGTACCTATTGCAAATATGATGAAAAAAGCAAAACCATTGCCGGAATTTTGTAAGGAAAAGCGCCGGTACCTACCGGAATGGGTAGTTAGACAATTATTTAGGTTTAAATGCAATTTAATTTACTAAGGTAATGTTGTTTCACCGATACTGAATAATTAACAATTTTTTTAAGTTCATTTTCACGTTCTGTGTAAGTTCTATTTTTTTTATCAGTAAATGCCAGTTGCATCATTAAACAAAAATATCTATAGAACTTGAATAGAATTCGAACAGAACTTTTACAGAAATTACCCGAAGTTGAACGGGATATTTTTTAAAGTATTAAATTCGTATAGCGCTTTTTTTAAGCAGTAAAACTACTGGTGAGTTCTGGCATTATAAAATTTTTATGAAAATGTACGTACGCTCATAACTTCTGAAGGACTGCAACAAATTGAAAAATTCTTTTTTTGTTGTGTTCGTTATTGTTAATACAATGTTTGTATAAAACTACTGGTGAGTTCTGGCTTCACGAAATTTGTATAAAAAATTAAATAGGTGGCGCACGAGCTGTTTGAAAACTAAGTATACCGGGAATTAGTGTATGTAGTGTGGCAGCTTTTTGCTGCTAGGTCCTGCGGGCGGCTTTATACATAATTGTGTGTTTAACCGCTAAGCGTTGCTATACCATTCATCCGATTGCGATAAAAAATTGTAGATTTGATGTGTGCATGCCCACGACGGTTTCTGTATACAAAAGTGAGCTCTGGCATCATGAAATTACGCATTGCTTAACCGTTCATCCGATTGCGATGAAACTTTGGAGATTTGATGTGTGCATGCCTACAATGGTGTTTATATACTAACATATGGCAGGTTTTTGCTGCTAGGCCCTGTGGGTGGCTTTATATATATTTGTATGTTTAACAGTAGGTACATACCCGCTTACTATGAAATATATATTTTTTTCGGTTAGTAAGTAAGTCAAGTTAGTTTTAACCCGTTAGTTGCATTTGCAATGGGCATAAGCTAGTTATATAGTATTGTTTGGTTTTTCAAAAAACTCACTTTTTCCTTGATGCGAAAATCGACCTCACCGCCCCTCGCGTTTCACCAACCTCAAGGTTCTCTTTGGCTCGAAGTCTAGAATTGTCCCTTCGGCTGACACGCGAGAATGGACATTAGCGCTCGCTATTTTGGAACGCTTCAAAGTTCACAATCCTTCGAAGAGTCGATTATTTTCCAGCCACTAGCTTTTGTTTCTTTTTTGTTAGGGGAAACATTTTTCATCGTTATCAATATGTTTGCCAAAACTTTACGGGAGACTTCTAGCGGTGCGGAATACAAGTATGGATTATTCACATTAGAAAAAATCAAATGTCTATCGAATACTGTTGTAGTTCTATTTTCATCCGTTCGAAATGGCAGCTTCGTCTGAATTTAAATAAATACGCTAGCTTCACGATTTTCACAAAAAAAATAGACTAGAGAGGAAACTCACATAAAATTGAACTGACACATTTTAAGAGCGAAAATTATATAAATTTGCGGCGAAAACTGGAAATACTCATTAAATCAACAAATTCGGCTCAGTTATAGTTCCCGCCGACAGGTTCGCCCCTTTAAAAACGTCGGATCGAGAAGGGAAGTAAAAAAAAGTTAGTTTCCCATACAAAACTGATTTTGCTAGGAATTTATTCTAATTAATTAAACGGCTTCGAGAAGGTTCTTGAGAAAAATTGACATTTTATAGGGGCATTACGGAATTAAATATTGCGTTAAAAGTACACCTTCCGGCGGAGATGTTTTTTAATAAACATAAACAATACAAGTTTTAGAAACTTTTAAAACCAAAACATGTTTAGCTCCCCCTTGAAAATGTTTCACAATATTGCATTCAAATTCGACATTTTTCTGACATTTGCGAAAAATTCACTTTCATCGATAAATGCAAATCGTTTGCAGCCTGTAAAATCGGCTGGTATATTAAAATTTTATAATTTTTCTCGAACTTTGCAACACTGAAGATGGAGTCGTGATGGCGTTAAAATCCACTACCACCTTAAAAAAAGCAGACCCCGCCCTAATAGGTTTTGTATGAAGAATTTTTTTTTTTAATGGCGGATTTCAATTTGTGTGATTCGGCAGGGCCTTAATTTAAGCAGGAATTGTGCAAATTTGTGCATCGGTCTTGCCTGTTTAAAAAATATAATTATGGAATATTATCTGTCTGTGTATGATATAATAGGTAAGTACCTAATACAAAAGCGCTAGATTTACCCGCGCTTCAACAGCAAATTGAAATGTCAAAAGAAAACGGATCTCTCAGCGGTTTGGGTTGTTGTTTTTCGGGAAACGGCATTGCGGCCGGAAAAATGATTCTGGCTTGGATGTTTTTAGAAAATACGGTACCCTGAAATATAAGGCAACTTTTAACGGTAATATAACGCGTCCGTCTCATGAAAAAATGTTCATGAGGATATGATAAACATATAACATTTTCCAAAAAAATGAGGAAAACGCGTGCCATAGATTTCAGAAGTGGAGATTTTTACTGGCCAGTTTAAATATGTTCCTTCAGGGTAGGTACTTATTTCAGTGGTATTGCAAATATGATGAAAAAGCAAATATTGCCGGAATTTTAGTAACAAATGCGGAGGTACCTACCCGAATACGTAGCTACACAATTAAATGCAATACTTAGGTTAGGTTGTTGTACAACGATACTGAATAATTCAACATTTTTTTAAGGTTCATTTTCAAGTTCTTCGTAAGTTCTATTCAAGTTCTGTTATTTTATCAGTACATGCCAGTTGCATCATAAAACTGAAATAATAACTGAACTTGAATAGAATTTGAACCGAACTTTTACAGAACGTTAAAATTGACTTGAAAAATTGAAGAATTTTTAATTTCGTTAAACAACCCAGCCTAAATATGTGTTTTTTTTTTACGTATGTATGCAAGTACCAGCACTCAAAATTTAGGTAGGTGCCCATCTGCATATAACAACTCGGTATCATCCGACTATATTGCATACGTATTAGTTTTCTAATTTTACAATGAAATTACTCGAAGTTGAACGGGATATTTTTTAAAAGTATTAAATTCATATAGCGCTTTATTTTAAGCAGTAAAACTACTGGTGAGTTCTGGCATTATAAAATTTGTATGAAAATGTACGTACGCTCATAACTTCCGAAGGACTGCAACAATTTGAAAAATTCTTTTTTTGTTGTGTTCGTTATTGTTAGTACAAGGTTTGTATAAAATTACTGGTGAGTTCTGGCATTACGAAATTTGTAAAAAAAAATTATAGGTGGCGCGCGAGCTGTTTGAAAAATAAATGTACCGGGAATTAGTGTATGTAATGCGGCAGGTGGAGGGGGGGTGGAAACAGGAAGGGGGGAGGGGAGCCTGGGAGGGGGGAGGGGAACTCGGGAGGGGGTTTACGATACGGAGAAGCCTAGGAGTGAAGTGGGGTGAGGGAAGGTGAGGGAGGCGGAGTGGAAAGGGGAAGAGGATGCTGGTGAGGAAGGGGGGGGGGGATTCCTGGTTCCTGGATACAATAGTGAGCTCTGGCAACACGAAATTACGCATTACTCAACCGTTCATCCGATTGCGATGAAACTTTGGGGATTTGATGTGTGCTTGCCTACAACGGTGTCTATATACTAACATATGGTAGGTTTTTGCTACTAGGCCCTGCGGGCGGCTTTATAAACATTTGTATGTATAACCGCTAAGCGTTGCTAAACCATTCATCGGATTGCGATGAAACTTTAGGTTTTGATGTGCGCATGCCTACCATGCCTTTATGGCAGTAGATACCTACCCGCTTACTATGAATTTTTTTAGTTAGTTTTAACCCGTTAATTGCATTTGCAATAGGCATAAGCTAGTTATATATTAATGCTCAGTTTTTCAAAAAACTCACTTTTCGCTTGACGGGAAAATCGACCTCACCGCCCCTCGCGTTTCACCAACCTCAAGGTTTAATTTGGCTTGGCGACGCAAAAATGCCGCTGGCACGCCAAAACGACCTCTCCGATCCTCGAGTTTCGCACACCTCAAGGTTCAATTTTGTTCAAAGGAAATTATCCCTACGGCTGACACGCGAGAATGGACATTAGCGTTCGGTATTTTAAAACACTTCAAGGTTCACAATCCTTCGAAGAGTCGATTATTTTCCAGCCACTAGCAGTTGTTTTTTTTTTTGATAGGGGAAACATTTCAATATGTTTGCCAAAACTTTACGGGAGACATCTAGCGGTGCGGAATACAAGTATGGATTATTCACATAAGAAAAAATCAAATATCTATCGAATACTTTTGTAGTTCTATTTTCATCCGTTCGAAATGGCAGCTTCGTCTGAATTTAAATAAATACGCTCGCTTCACGATTTTCTTGAAAAAGGAGGAATCAACATAACGACAGTATTCGTATAATGTTGCTATATGCTTGGTTTTGGAATGCCTAATTTTGGAATGTTGTTTTTTAATATTCAGAATGTTTCTTACTAAAATTTTTAAGTTTGTCAATAAATAATATGGATACATTAAAATATAGTGAATATTTAACTGCTGTAACTATATCTACACTAAATAGAAAAAATACATTATTGTAGAATTTCTTTTACCTCATTTCATGGATATTGTTTGTTTTTTTTTTTCAACTAATTTATTATTTCATATAATTATTTGAAATATATAATATTTAATAATATTTTAATTAATAATATTTTAAATATATAATATTTTAAATGAAGTTCTACATACTTTACGCTTGACAAAAGCGAAAAAATATGTAAAAAAAATTTTTTAGGGTGTTTAGTTGTTATTTTTTCAAAAAAATAATTTTTTAGTGCTATTCACAGGTATATTTTAAAATTTTGTTTTTAAATAAAGCATTAAAGTTAATTTATTAAGATATCTTTGTTCTCAATAAAAAAAAAATTTACGAAAACCATGTTTTTTCTTAGTAAGCATTAACATTTTTTACCCCTGAAACATGTTTTTTTGAGATATGGCATCACTAAACTTCGTATTCAAAATGACAACTTTTTATAATTTTTTTATGGATTGGTTTGTTATTAGTTCATTTATTATTTGTTTATTCATGACTGTGATTTTAAATACGATTTTGCGGATTAAAATAGGTATGATAATAATATAATACTAATATATTACTTCATTATAAAATTTATGTAACTTTTCTTTGCCTATTAGCTTTAAAAATTGTCACGAAACGCGTTATTTTAGAAATAAATATAACCTAAATCTTCCTCTGTAGGAATAAAATGCCGCAATGATACAATTTATACTGGTGGGTGGTTTGCTATATTTATGTTATACTGTAAAATGCCTGATGGGGACATTTAATAAGCTGAACTTTGTTACTTTTGACGAAATTGACGCGCCGTGTTGACAGGATTACAAATGCGCAGGTGAGATCACTTTTCAACCTTTATACAGTTATGATCCGAGTTAGATAATACACATAAAATATAATTATCCTATTATTATTATAACATAACATTGGATTACCATTTTTTACAGGTTTTTGAGGAGCTGGACATTGACTACAGTGAATGAGATAGTGTGTGTGTAGAGTGGATTTGATATGTGCGAAAATTGACTGACGAAGGACCTTGAATTTTGTGTTACTGTTTACTGCTTGGAACGAGGAAAAACATATGCTGCATATAAAGGAAAGGACTCACCGAAACAGGATAAAGAACTTGTATGCTGGCAATTTTGTCTTCTTTCTCCCCGTCCAATTGGCACTGAAAACAGCAATAAGCGTGCGTTTCGTTTACACGGCGGACACGGCGGAATTACGTCAATGTTGCAGGTAGCGGGAGCACGGTGGCTATAGGTATGTTGCGGCGCGGGCTGATGATTGCAGACTGACGTGGTGAAGGTAGTTATAGGTGCGGATTTTGGGAACAAGGTAGGACAGGATTTGCAACAATATTAATACCAATCCCAAGCAGTAACAGTATGTATGTGTGCTATGTAGGTGTGTGTATGTGTAGGTATATGTATTGGCGTAACCATGCCCCCCGCCTGGAAGGGGATGAAAGAATCCACTTCCATAAACCAAAAGAGTGCCAATACGTTTCAATGCGCAAACAAAATTATAATGACACGCGGTAGAATGTAATAAATTATGTAAAAGTTAAGAAAATATTATGTAAGTTATATAAATGCTTTACCAAATGGTCAAAATGACTGATATAGCAAGGAAATAAAAAATAAAAAAAAACATTGAAACGAAAAATATGATTTGAAAGGATTCAATAAATAATACTGAACCTGCGGTAGATAAAACTAGAAGTAGGGTTTGGTACTTATTTAACAATGAAACTAATCTAATCGATTTTTAAAAATTAAAGTATTATGAACTAACTTCTAAGATGTCGTTAAATCTATTGTGACGGTAAGGGACAGAGTTTAACGACTGCCCTGCGGTATGTTCTTTATATGATAGTAGTCTATTATTAAATTGACTACATTATCCCGAGCGGGCAATAGAATGGGATGACGACTGTCAAATTCTGTTTCAGCGTTACTCAATCTGCCTCCTACCCTTAGAATTCCGTCATGAAGAAACGGATTTAATTTCGCAATCGCTCGCCGAACCTTCTTCCCATCTTTGACTGCCTTTATATCTTCGGAGAAATGTTCTTGCTGTATAGAATTTATAACAGCGATTTCTGCAACTAAGATATGGCTTAATTCGAATGCTCGTGGTAATTTATTAATGAAACGAAAAACATAAATTACTATTCGAATTAATTTCGGCCATGAACTAACACGAGAAGCTAGTGCACACAATAACGGTGGAGCAATTGTTTTTGGGCGGTTATTGTCTTGAACGGACATCAAAATTTTTGTTTTTAATTCGGGTGGATCAGATATCGATTTCGTATCAAAACGTTGTAAAGGCCAATCACCTTTAGGTAATTGGGCAAATACGGGGACCGTTAAACCATAACGGATAGTCTATTAGCTGAGCGGGAGTAAGACCCCGCGATAAGCAGTCGGCGGGATTGTCTTGACCTCTTATATAATGGAAGCATTCAGCCCCAAGATGGTTTTGTATTTGTGAGACGCGGTTGGCAACGAAGGTCTGCCATTTTGCAGGCGGTGAATTTATCCAAGCTAGAGCAACTGTGCTGTCGCAAAAAGCTAAAGTCGTATGATCTTTCGAATTTGATGTGTAGGTATTACTGACCGTATGCATTAATCGTGCAAGTACTAGCGCTCCACATAGTTCTAATCGCGCAAGTGAAATCGTCTTAGCCGAAGCGACCTTGGATTTAGCGTATAATAAATTAATTGTGGTTTTATCAGTATTCGGACAGTAAACATGTAAGTAAATAACACCTCCATATGCGCGTTCGCTTGCGTCTGAAAACCCGATAAGCGTTAATACACATTGGGGTTCGATTCCTAAAAAACGAGGAATTTTAATAGATTGCAGTAATGGCAATTCCTTTTTAAACTGTCGCCATTCGAACAATTGTAAAGGGTCACTATTGTTAAATCTATACAGCATGCGCTGATAACGACGGCATTCTTCTTGCACTACGATTTGTAGGTACATTTGTTTTATGTCAGCGGTTATAGCTATTGCGAACAATCTGAAATTGAGGATAATGCGAAACAAATCACCTTGTAAATTCTTTCCGGTATGTAGGATGTCATTAAGCGAATAACCCGAATCGGATTTCATACTCGCATCTAGCACCATGCGAATTTTAGTAGTAAGTTTATCTTCACGAACTACAATATGATGCGGTATAACGTAATGAGGTAAGTCAGAATTGTCGACCGGCGAAATGTACCCTTTCTGTAGGTATTCGCGTAATATTTTGTCATATTCTAACTTTATTGCGGGTTGAGATATCAAGCGGCGTTCGAGAGATCGAAACCTGCGTTCGGCGGCGGGTAACGATTCACCGAGAACAGAGGGACTGTTTCGAAACGGCAACGCGACGATATAACGACCTGCCGTGTCACGAGAGGTAGTGAGTTTAAAAATGTCCTCACACTCTTGTTCATCAGGCGTTAAAAACTTCTCATCTGGAATGTCTTCCAATTCGAAGAAGCGCGACAGGCAAAAATCATTATTTTGCGTGAACGTACAAAATGATTGCGTGGCGTTTATACTTGGGTTTTCAATCATCGTTGGGGCAGTACCCAAGATGAGATATCCCAAAGTGGTTTCAATAGCAAATGGCTGGCCGAGAGAACCTGATATTTTGTTTGCCTTTAGAATGCGAGCAAATATGTCACATCCTAAGATAATATCAATCTCACCGGGCGTACAGAATGTTGTGTCTGCTAAGGGCAAATTGTCAAGATACGACAAAGAGGAACGGTTAATGTTAACAGTAGGCAACTCACTGGTTATAGTTTCTACTACATATGGTTTAATCGTATACGACTGAGTGATGTCATAGCGGGAATGTAATTTTAAGCAAGTTACGCCATTTGTCACATTTCTTACGTCACCTATTCCCGTGACGTAAGTACTTGGAGATGACCGCACCGTAAGATTCAAGCGTGAACAGCATTTGCGCGTAATTATGTCCCTTTGGGAGCCGCTATCTATTAGAGCCCGTAACGTCTGTACCTGGCCCTTAGCGTCTCTGGTAGTGCAAACAGCCGTTCCTAAGAGTGCAGTAGTATTTGCACTAGGGCATGAATTTGTTACACATAGCGAAACCGGATTCAAAGAATTTAAGTTATCATTATCGGCATCTGCTTGTAACGCGGGAGATGGTATTGGGTCTGTTTGTGACTTTCGCCCATCAGTTTGTTTGAAATGCAATAAACTATGATGGTTGAGCGCGCATGTTTTGCATGTACTCTTTGATTTACAAGCTTTTGTGATGTGCCTAGTACTGAGGCAGTTCACACAAACTCGAATATTCGATGACTTAATAAAGTTAAATCGATCGCGTGGTTCTAGACTTGTGAATTTAGAACATTGGTATAAAGGGTGCGATCCCTTTTGACAACAAAAACAAATTTCGATGGAGTGATTATCGATTTTTTCGACATTAATAAATGCCTTTGCGGAATTAGTTTTTAGCGGTTTAGCGGTATAATTAATATTTGAGCCAAGGCGGTTCGAGGTCGGTTGCGTGAATTGCGCGCGGTTGAGAATTCGTTGCTGTTGTCTTACAAAGTCGATTAGTTCCGCGCTGGAAGGTAAATTTTCATTATTTTTAATAGAAGATTCGAAAGCCTTTACAGTCTCTATGTCAAGCCGTTTAAGACCCAGTTGTAGCAATATGAATTCTGCGAGGTCTTTTATTTTTAATTGCTTCAGCGCGGTGATGTTAGCGGAGTATGCATCTGCGAAATTCTCTAAAGAAGCGGGCGTGGCCGAGTTAACTGGAGGCAATTTCAGCAATCGGTCAAAGTATGATTCAGCAAGAACGCGTTGATCATTATACTTAGTACACAATGCGTCCCAAATAACTTGATAATTTGTACCAGTAGGCGTAATAATTTTGCAAATATTCAATGCTTTTCCGGTCAATTTAGACATCAGATACTGCATCTTTTCAGTATTATCCAGAGAATCATTAAAATGTATAACCGAATTATATGTTTCATAGAAAAGAGGCCAATTATCTAATTTTCCGTCAAAGCACGCTATTTCCAAAGGCGGTAACTTAATTTGACGGCGAGGTTTCGCAACTGGATTGGACAGCATATTTGCTTCGGTATATTTAATAACCCCGAAGAGTTCTTCAAATGCATTTAATTGAGAGTATTCAGCAATTGCTTCCGGATTCAATTCCAGTTCGCAATCCACTTTTTCATCTAAAATTGTTATAAATTCAGAACGAATTTTTTCAACAGTAGTTGCGCCTGACAAAAAAGATTGGCGATTGCTAATGCTTTCCGAAGCTTTCCTTATCTTGTCATACACCGACTGTAAGCTTGCAAAGCTAGCTGATAGTTTAGCATTTAAACGTTTGAGACGTCTTTCGTCCCGAGACGACCCGGATGACGCGCTTGTAGCCATTTTATTTATTCCGGTTATATTTTACAAAATATGAGACGATAAACAACTAAAACTGCGGTTAAAATAATGTGTCTGTATTATTTATGCGGAATTAATTAATTAATATTTAATAAATATTTAATTAATTCACAGTGATAACCGCACGGGGTTAAATTGACTGGTGAGCTGTGAAAGGTTAACAGATGCGCCGTGCACTATTTTATTTTGCGTTTATTATCATTAACAAATTATAAATATTACGATCGTATTATTCTATTTGTAATGTAATCCAATAATATAAACAATACGAACATTAAGAAATAATCGTATTATTTATAAGGTAGGTAATGCGATTTGATTAGCAAGATATAATTACATGAGTTATCAGAAATAAATATCAAAGCAGTGTCTTGTATCTATTTATTCTAATAGCGGGTAAATATGTTATTTCCAACCATAATACGATAGGTATAAAGAAACAAAATTACTCATGTAGGTATATCAAACTGCGGGTATGCGGGTAATTATTTATATGCGGTATTGTAAAACGTATTCACACTCTGCTGGATTATTATCTACTAATATTATGGTTCAAAAATGTCCGGCTCGTTTGGATCAAGATGAATGAGATAGTGTGTGTGTAGAGTGGATTTGATATGTGCGAAAATTGACTGACGAAGGACCTTGAATTTTGTGTTACTGTTTACTGCTTGGAACGAGGAAAAACATATGCTGCATATAAAGGAAAGGACTCACCGAAACAGGATAAAGAACTTGTATGCTGGCAATTTTGTCTTCTTTCTCCCCGTCCAATTGGCACTGAAAACAGCAATAAGCGTGCGTTTCGTTTACACGGCGGACACGGCGGAATTACGTCAATGTTGCAGGTAGCGGGAGCACGGTGGCTATAGGTATGTTGCGGCGCGGGCTGATGATTGCAGACTGACGTGGTGAAGGTAGTTATAGGTGCGGATTTTGGGAACAAGGTAGGACAGGATTTGCAACAATATTAATACCAATCCCAAGCAGTAACAGTATGTATGTGTGCTATGTAGGTGTGTGTATGTGTAGGTATATGTATTGGCGTAACCATACAGTGTATTATTAAATGCCAGGTGACGGCTGGCGTTGTCAAAATTATTGATGAAATCTAAAATATACTCAAATCAACGAAGGACAACAAGGTGAAAATACAATTGAAACAAAGATTAAATTAATGCAATATGCTTTCTTAATTTTTCCTGTCTGTAGAAAAAAACCTGTGTTCCCATTATTGAAATGTTCCTTATTTGATGAATAGTTTCAAATTTTTTCCACAAATTATAGAAAACTCGCAGAAAAATATATCATTCTAATGCAATGGCTACAACGAGCGAAGTGCAAATATTCAAATTCTATGAAATATAAAACTAATCTTATAAAATATTATTGATTACAGCACGTTAGTTCACGCATTTCTTCGTAGCCTGGGTGTATGTCATGGACATAAACAGTAAGCTGGAGGAACGACATTTGAGATGGTATGGGCACGTAAGACGGAGATCATCAGACCACACAGTGAAGCAGGCAATGTCTATGTAGCTTCATCGACAGTCATCCAGAGAAAGACCAAAGAACTCCTAGATGACTCAATGCTTAAAGAAACACATGGATGAAGGCGATACTCCGAACCGAAGAAACTATAATTTGAGAACGAGAAGAACCGACCCCGTGTATTATTAAATGCCAGGTGACGGCTGGCGTTGTCAAAGTTATTGATTTAATCTAAAATATACTCACATCAACGAAGGACAACAAGGTGAAAATACAATTCTGTACCTCAGAAGAAAAAGGTCGGTTGTCACATTTTTGAAATTGTTCAGGAGAGAGGAAATAGTAAAATAATTAGTCTATTGGTTATCTCTTCATGGTTAAATTTATGTAATTTTTTTCCTGTTTTTTTTAATTTGTCTTAAGGCACATATTAATATTATGGTTTTTAACGTTTTTAGCGGACATCCGACCTTATAGCATTAGAAAATAAAAATACTCAAAATACACCAGACCTTTTATGTTGACCTAACTTTGTTTTCCGTTGTCGTAGGACAACATTCTTTATACCTGTGTGTAGATACTGAAATAACTAAAAAGGCCTCATACATAACTCATTTTCACAAATACTGGACAACCGACCTTTTTCTTCTGAGTTACAGAATTGAAACTTATTATTTATGATAAAATTAATGCAATATGCTTTCTTAATTTTTCCTGTCTGTAGAAAAAAACCTGTGTTTCCATTATTGAAATGTTCCTTATTTGATGAATAGTTTCAAATTTTTTCCACAAATTATAGAAAACTCGCAGAAAAATATATCATTCTAATGCAATGGCTACAAAGAGCGAAGTGCAAATATTCAAATTCTATGAAATAGAAAACTAATCTTATAAAATATTATTGATTACAGCACGTTAGTTCACGCATTTCTTCGTAGCCTGGGTGTATGTCATGGACATAAACAGTAAGCTGGAGGAACGACGTTTGAGATGGTATGGGCACGTAAGACGGAGATCATCAGACCACACAGTGAAGCAGGCAATGTCTATGCAGATTCATCGACAGTCATCCAGAGAAAGACCAAAGAACTCCTAGATGACTCAATGCTTAAAGAAACGCACTCAGAACCGAAGAAACTCTAATTTGAGAACGAGAAGAACCGACCCCAACAGCCTACCTAGGCAATGAGTTGGGACAGCGCCAGAAAAAAGAAGAAAGAAAGATTGATTACAGAAATCACCTACTTTGTCTACTGGAAAAGGATGTCAAAATTATCTCCGCACAAGGCGCTCTTTGAGTTATAACAAATCATGATTTGTCATAACCCAAAGGATCAGCTGTGATAAGAAAAGCATGATTTTGAATAGGTTGAAATGTAATATAATGAAATTTTTCTAATATTATTTTAAATAAATAAATAAGGTATATTATTTTGCAATTCATCATATAAGAAGGGTATATTCTGGTTCCTTGCTATTAAAAGGATAACTGGGGAGATAGTACTTATAAAAAACAATGGTACATAGTCACAGCACACGTTTCACAGGAAAAAGGTCTGAAAATACCTAAAATAGCAATAAATGTATGGAAACTGAACACTGGAGAATTTTGTGCCAGTGATTTTGAATAATATCAAAAATAACTTTGCTTTTGAGTAAAATAAGAGTTTAAGTATGATAATTTTAAAGATGTGGCTAATGAATGAAAAATCTATATGGAGGCACTGCCGAAAACCAGCTGCATTCCAGGAGGAATCCTTAATTGTAGCTGAGCAGTGACCTTTTTTAGATGGTTTGGGCTCACCCGAGGAAAACATAGAACGATTAAGTGAATCAGATGCTTGGGCCATGTCAAGAATCAAAATAATAAGAAAACATGTGTGAATGTGAATGAATGTTTGCCAAGACTGAGTTATTTGGTAATAGTTAGTTAGTTGTTTCTCAACTCACCCGCATGTGTTTACCAAATTTAAGCAGTTACAAGTTAGAATTGTGGTTCTTTATTCTCCTCACTGTGTGCCTTATGTTTTTAATATTATTAAAGTAATTAAAATTTTAATAAATATAATAGTGCAGTGTTTTGTTTACAAAACCTATGTATCAATACCTCGCTTAACAATTCTGCATTGACATCTTCAATGTTACAAAGAGTTCAGCAACTATCTTTTGATATACGCCACAACATAGTAAAACTACGGAAACTGCCCCCATGTACTTTTTAATTTTGTAATCTTCTCCATAATATATTAGTGTATAACTATTTTATGGAAAACATGAAAAAATAAATAAATATTTATTTGCAGAATGTAGGTACATTGTATTTTTTTGTATTACAGTACATTATGCACCTGACACACACAGCTATAAAAGCACAAGCAAATATTTGTTGAACCGCGACTGAGTATGTGTTGTATCGTCAGACGACGCTATCAAATATTTCTTCCTATGGTAGGAGAAGGGGTCTGATGAATTAGGGAGCACCACGAAATACCATTTCTTTGTACTGAATCTATTAACTAGACAACTGTCATCTGCACGTTTAGGCAGCTCCATCATTAAAATGAGCCCCTCCTGTTTTTTGAAGGAGAGGAGGTAGCACAACTTTTCACATATCACATCAGGAGCGGTTACGACATAAGATATGTTTTGTCTATGGTTGATTTGCGCATAAACTGCTTAGATGTGACAGATCCGAAGGGATTGAATGGAGAGCATTATTTAGCATGCGATGATCTTTTATATTTTATTGCTGTGTGTGGCAGGGGTCTTAAGTATATGTAAAATGTAGAAGTACCATTAAAGTTATAATTTGTATTGAATGCTGGACTATGTACAACTCCTACTCAAAGCAACTCGAACCAGCAGAAATGCGAATGCTTAGATGGTCGGCAGGAGTATCACTAAAAGATAAGATTAAAAGTTCACGCATTCGTGTTAGTTTAGGTGTCACGGACATAAACAGTAAGCTGGAGGAACAACAGTTTAGATGGTATGGGCACATAAGACGGAGACCATCAGACCACACAGTGAAGCAGGCAATGTCTATGGAGCTTCATCGACAGTCATCCAAAGGAAGACCAAAGAAATCCTGGATGACTCAATGCTCCAAAATACTTGGGAGAAACGGCCTGGATGAAGGCGATACTCAGAACCGTAGAAGCTACAACCTGAGCCGACCCCAGCAGCCTATCTAGGCAATGAGTTGGGACAGCGCAAGGAAGAAGAAGAAGGTTATAATTTGTATTAAATGTTTTATTTACCTAAAAAGAAATTTATACTATTACATATTTCATATCAATAATCATTCTTTGTTCATAAACATATATTTTTTCAGGTAGACAGTTTTTCGACTGCCATACTAGGCACATGCCCGTATTATGGCAGTAGTAATAACATTAATATAAATATATCATAATAAAAACAAGCTTAAATTGTTTTGGCCGGTCGTTTTGTGCATCGTCTAATTAGTATGACAAAGTATCGCTGGCCCCTTGAGGGTCATTATATCTGGATTCTACTGTATATCCAAATTACATATATTATTCTGTTGTGTGTGTATCATCCATTGCAAAAAGTTCATTAAATAAATTCCCAGGAATTCTTTTACAAATCTTTATCCGTAAAACAAGAAGAAAATTGTTATTAATTTAATTGAACAGTTCATCAATACCAATATTGAAACATCAGAAGTCCTAGCATGGGGCATAGATAAGGGTTGATAGGATAACTTTCAGTAACTTCTCATCGTTCTCTAGGACAAATGCAGATCACTAACATACAAACAATAGTTGACGTAGAATATATTAAGGGTAGTTAACCAGCCAGCAGCCGAGAATTCAAATTTCATCGAAAGATGTTCTTATGATCGTACAGTGCGGTTCCGATGAGAAAGATTAATTATTCTTCGTACTAGATATCTTTTGTGGGATCGTTATTTGACAATGAACGTGATCTCCTGTCAGATTTGTGTGGTTTTTATGGCTGTTATTTGGTTTTTCTTTGTACAACGTACATTAAATGAATAAATAATTGTGCATACTTGCAAGAATTCATGTTTAAAACGATTTAAACTAAAATATGTGACAGTAAATATGTACAAAAAGATCACGTCCTTTATCTAATAATGATCCCACAAAAGATATAGAATCGCTCGACTGGAAGTACCTAATTTGTAACTGAGCAAAAGAATTTAATAATATTTTCCTTGGATGAAACTTCAATTGCAAATTAGATATACAAATATAATATAATTATTATATTCGGTAAATATGCATTGAGTCCACCTCACGGATAATACAGAACGTTCGTGTTGTTGAAGTTTGATTCACGGATAATAAGGAATATTCCATTTTTATGTTAAGGTTAAACTACGAAAGCTGCATGTCATCATATCGTTTTTTTCTTCATATATTTAATTAAACACCCGCTCTTCGCATCATCCACGTTCATACATCAAATCGCATAGTGTTAGAACCCGTTAGTTGCTTTGCAATGGGCAAAACCATTCATCCGATCGCAATAAAAATTTGGGGATTTGATGTGCGCATGCTCGCGATGATTTCTGTATACAATAGTGAGCTCTGGCATCATGAAATAACGCATTGATAAACCGTTCATCCGATTGCGATGAAACTTTGGGGATTTGATGTGTTCATGTCTACAATGGTGTTTATATACTAATGTATGGCAGGTTTTTGCTTCTAGGCCCTGCGGGCGGCTTTATACATAGTTGTATGTTTAACCGCTAAGCGTTGCTAAACCATTCATCCGATTGCGATGAAAATTTGAGGATTTAATGTGTGCATGCCCACGACGGTTTCTGTATACAAAAGTGAGCTCTGGCATCATGAAATTACGCATTGCTAAGCCGTTCATCTGATTGGGATGAAACTTTGGGGATTTGATGTGTGCATGACTATAATGGTGTTTATATACTAACGTACGGCAGGTTTTTGCTGCTAGGTCCTGCGGGCGGCTTTATACATAATTGTGTGTTTAACCGCTAAGCGTTGCTAAACCATTCATCCGATTGCGATAAAAAATTGTATATTTGATGTGTGCATGCCCACGACGGTTTCTGTATACAAAAATGAGCTCTGGCATCATGAAATGAGCATTGCTAAACCGTTCATGCGATTGCGATGAAACTTTGGGGATTTGATGTGTGCATGCCTACAATGGTGTCTATATACTAACGTATGGCAGATTTTTGCTGCTAGGCCCTGTGGGCGGCTTTATTTATATTTGTATGTTTAACCGTAGTTACCGACCCGCTTACTATGAAATATATTTTTTTCTGTTAGTAAGTCAAGTTAGTTTTAACCCGTTAGTTGCATTTGCAACAGGCATAAGCTAGTTATATATTAATGCTCAGTTTTTCAAAAAACTCACTTTTCGCTTGACGGGAAAATCGACCTCACCGCCCCTCGCGTTTCACCAACCTCAAGGTTTAATTTGGCTTGGCGACGCAAAAATGCCGCTGGCACGCCAAAACGACCTCTCCGATCCTCGAGTTTCGCACACCTCAAGGTTCAATTTTGTTCAAAGGAAATTATCCCGACGGCTGACACGCGAGAATGGACATTAGCGTTCGGTATTTTAAAACACTTCAAGGTTCACAATCCTTCGAAGAGTCGATTATTTTCCAGCCACTAGCAGTTGTTTTTTTTTTGATAGGGGAAACATTTTTCGTCGTTATCAATATGTTTGCCAAAACTTTACGGGAGACTTCTAGCGGTGCGGAATACAAGTATGGATTATTCACATTAGAAAAAATCAAATGTCTATCGAATACTGTTGTAGTTCTATTTTCATCCGTTCGAAATGGCAGCTTCGTCTGAATTTAAATAAATACGCTAGCTTCACGATTTTCACAAAAAAATAGACTAGACAGGAAACTCACATAAAATTGAACTGACACATTTTAAGAGCGAAAATTATATAAATTTGCGGCGAAAACTGGAACTACTCATTAAATCAACCAATTCGGCTCAGTTATAGTTCCCGCCGACAGGTTCGCATTAAAAAAAAAAACCACAAATTAGGCCTTAGTTTCAATGAAATGGAAAATACTAGAGAGAATGTTGAGACAGGTCAGTTATCCGAGATGTCAAAACAAAACGGATCTCTCAGCGGTTTGGGTTGTTGTTTTTCGGGAAACGGCATTGCAGCCGAAAAAACGATCCCCGGTTAGATGTTTTTGAAAAATTCGGTACCCGGCAATATAAGGCAACTTTTAACACCAAAATTTTGTGTCCGTTCCATGTAAAAAATTTCAGGGTCGCCGAAAAACCTATAAAATTTTCCAAAAAAAACAAGAAAATTGGTGTCCATAGATTCACTTCAGTAGGGTGGATATTTACCGGCCAGTAGGTACAAATTGAAATGTTATTAATTCAGGGTAGGTACCTACTTATCTCGGTAGTATTGCAAATATGATGAGAAAAGCAAACACATTGCCGGAATTTTGTAAGGAAATGCGCCGGTCCCTGCCGGAATAGGTAGTTGGACAATTATTTAGGTTTTTGATGCAATTTATTTTACTAAGGTAATGTTGTTTCCACGATACTGAATAATTTAACAATTTTTTAAAGTTCATTTTCACGTTCTGTGTAAGTTCTGTTTTTTTATCAGTAAATGCCAGTTGCATCATAAAACTGAAATAATTACAGAACTTGAATAGAATTCGAACCGAACTTTTACAGAACGTTAAAATTGACTTGAAAAATTGAAGAATTTTTAATTTTGTTAAACAACCCAGCCTAAATATGTGTTTTTTTTACTCACTCTTTTTTCACTCGGAATTTAGGTAGGTACCCATCTGCACATAACAACTCGATATCATCCAACTATATTGCATACGTATTAGTTTTCTAATTTTACATTGAAATTACTCGAAGTAGAACGGAATATTTTTTTAAAACTATTAATTCATATAGCGCTTTATTTTAAGCAGTAAAACTACTGGTGAGTTCTGGCATTATAAAATTTGTATGAAAATGTACGTACGCTCATAACTTCCGAAGGACTGCAACAAATTGAAAAATTCTTTTTGTGTTGTGTTCGTTATTGTTAGTACAAGGTTTGTATAAAATTACTGGTGAGTTCTGGCATTACGAAATTTGTTAAAAAAAAAATTTATAGGTGGCGCGCGAGCTGTTTGAAAAATAAATGTACCGGGAATTAGTGTATGTAATGCGGCAGGTGGGGGGGGGGGGTGGAAACAGGAAGGGGGGGAGGGGGACCTGGGAGGGGGGAGGGGAACTCGGGAGGGGGTTTACGATACGGAGAAGCCTAGGAGTGAAGTGGGGTGAGGGAAGGTGAGGGAGGCGGAGTGGAAAGGGGAAGAGGACGCTGGTGAGGAAGGTGGGGGGGGGGGGGGAGGGGGAGGTGGGGGAAGGGGGAGGGGGAAGGTGGGGGAGGAAGGGGATCGGAACAAATGAGAAAGGACACGCAGTTAGAAATTTTTTCTTTATTAAATGGTATCGCAACGCATGCCGGGTACCAGCTATCTTCTATATATATAAAAATCAAAAAAATGTTTGGCTGTATGTATGTCCGCTATGCGTTGCTAAACCATTCATTCGATTGCGATGAAACATTGGGAATTTGATGTGCGCATGACTGCTATGGTTCCTGTATACAATAGTGAGCTCTGGCAACACGAAATTACGCATTGCTCAACCGTTCATCCGATTGTGATGAAACTTTGGGGATTTGATGTGTGCATTTCTACAAGGGTGTTTATATACTAACGTATAGCAGGTTGTTGCTGCTAGGTCCTGCGGACGGCTTTATACATAGTTGTTTGTTTAACCGCTAAGCGTTGCTAAACCATTCATCCGATTGCGATGAAAATTTGAGGATTTGATGTGTGCATGCCCACGACGGTTTCTGTATACAAAAGTGAGCTCTGGCATCATGAAATTACGCATTGCTAAACCGTTCATCCGATTGCGATGAAACTTTGGGGATTTGATGTGTGCATGCCTACAATGGTGTCTATATACTAACGGATGGCAGATTTTTGCTGCTAGGCCCTGTGGGCAGCTTTATATATATTTGTATGTTTAACCGTAGGTACATACCCGCTTACTATGAATTTTTTTTCTGTTAGTTAGTAAGTCAAGTTAGTTTTAACCCGTTAGTTGCATTTGCAACAGGCATAAGCTAGTTATATATTAATGCTCAGTTTTCAAAAAACTCACTTTTCTCCTTGACGGGAAAATCGACCGCACCGCCCCTTAAGTTTCACCAACCTAAAGGTTCAATTTCGGATAAAGCATTTTCAGTTTTTTTATGGATCCGAAAATGACCTCTCCGCTCCTCGAGTTTCAAAGACAGCAGAGACCATTATCGGATCCAGGGCCGTTCACCGAAATCGTGTCCCGATTAGGACCATTTTTCATACAAAAAACCGGTGTACGGTTTACAGCGCACCAAACGGCGAAAACTATAATTAAATCTATCACCTATGAAGAAATTCGGCCTTAGTTCTATTTCCTGCCGCTAGGTTCACCCGTTAAAAACGTCGCATTTTTCACGGAATCTAATGAAGTTTTTTTTCCATACAAAACTGATTTTGCCCGGAATTTATACTAAATAATTAAACGGCTTCGAGAAAATTCTTGAGAAAAATTGACATTTTACAGGGGCATTACGGAATTAAAGATTACGTTAAAAAAACACCTTCCGGCGGACATGTTTTTGATTAAACATAAGCAATACAAGTTTTATAAACTTTTAAATCCACGACATGACCGCATGTCGTTCAAAATGTTTGACAATTTTGCATCAAAGATTGAAATAATTCTGACATTTGTTGAAATTATTCTGTCCTCGACAATGAAAAATTTTGCGGCCAGTTAAAATGAATTCTTGGTAGGTACCTACCGGCGTTGAAAGGCGAATAATTTATATGCAGAAAATAAATAGTACCAAGGTATATGAAACCAAATCGTACTACTACGAAGGTATTCAATTCCATAGAAAACTAAATAAAACGATAAAGATTTTATAATGCTGCATTCACATTTAATTCGCCAGTACGTACTTATCAGTGGGAACTGATTTATCGCAAAAAAATGAATAAAACGCGTGGCCATAGAACATTCTGAAGTGGAAATTTTTACTTAAGGCAGCATCACAATAGGTTTTACTTAAGGCAAATTCACAATAGGTTTAAATGCAATACTGAGGTTGTGTTGTTTCCACGACACTAAATAATTCAACAACATTTTTTTAAAGTTCATTTTCACGTTCTGTGTAAGTTCTATTCAAGTTCTGTTATTTTATCTGTACATGCCAGTTGCAACATAAAACTGAAATAATTATAGAACTTGAATAGAATTTGAACAGAACTTTTACAGAACGTTAAAATTGAAGGATTTTTTTTTTTAAATTTTTTTTTTTTGCCAAAATGAGTAGGTACTTATGCAAATTATTGGTTGTTATGGCTTCTTATGACTTCTTATGGGTTCTTATAAGTTCTTATGGGTTCTTATGAGTTCTTATGGATTCTTATGGGTTCTTTTCGGTTCTTATGGGTTCTTTAAAGCTCTTATGGGTTCTTATCGGTTCTTATGGGTTCTTATGGGTTCTTATAGATTCTTATAGGGTCTTATGGGTTCTTATAAGTTCTAATGAGTTCTTATGGGTTCTAATAGGTTCTTATCGGTTGTTATGGGTTCTTATGGGTTCCTATGGTTTCTTATGGGTTCTCATGGAAACTTATCGGTTCTTATGGGTTTTTATAAGTTCTTATGGGTTTTTATGAGTTCTTTTGGGTTCTTATGGGTTCTTATGTGTTCTTATGAGTTCTTATGAGTTATTATGTGTTCTAATGGGTTCCTATGGGTACTTATGGGTTCTTATGAGTTCTTATGGGTTCTTATAGATTCTTATAGGGTCTTATGGGTTCTTATAAGTTCTAATGAGTTCTTATGGGTTCTAATAGGTTCTTATCGGTTGTAATGGGTTCTTATGGGTTCCTATGGTTTCTTATGGGTTCTCATGGAAACTTATCGGTTCTTATGGGTTTTTATAAGTTCTTATGGGTTTTTATGAGTTCTTTTGGGTTCTTATGGGTTCTTATGTGTTATTATGAGTTCTTATGAGTTATTATGTGTTCTAATGGGTTCCTATGGGTACTTATGGGTTCTTATGGGTTCTTATGAGTTCTTATGAGTTCTTATGATTTGTTATGAGTTTTTGTGAGTTGTTATGAAATACTATGAATAATAATTTTTTTCTGTAATTTTTTTAACTGCAGTAAATCAAAGTTTCTTGGAAATTCTGATTTACACATTTTTATAATGTTTTTTGTAAAAAAATACAATAAGGGCAGTAGGTACCTACCCGCTTACTATGAAATATATTTTTTTCTATTATTATTTAACTTCGATAAATTAAATTTTATTTTGTAAGAAATTAAAAACAATACCTACTAAACACGTACCCGCTTACTATAAAATAATATTTATTCTGTAATTTTTTTCGTCCCGATAAATCAAAGTTTTAGTTTTTATGAAATTCTGAATAATACATTTTTATAGCGTCGATTTTGTGGAAAAGCACAATAAGGGCAGTAGGTACCTAGCCGCTTACTATTAAATAATATTTTATCTGTTAGTTAATAAGTAAAGCAAGTTTTAACCCGTTAGTTGTTTTGCAACGGGCAAAAGCTGTCTCAAAATAAATTGATGTACTCAGTGAGTATGTACTGAAAGTAGGAACTATTTTTTGATTTATCCACATTCAAACATAGTTTTTATCTTTATATATTCAATATAACACCCGCTCCTCGCTTTATGTTATAACCCGTTAGTTGCTTGCAACGGGAAAAAGCTGTCTCAAAATAAACTGGTGCAGTCAGTGAGTAGGTACTGAAAGTATGAATTAATTTTTCGCCTTATCCACATTCAAACGTCGTTTTTTCTTCATATATTTAATTAAACACCCGCTCCTCGCTTCATCCACATTCACATGTCAAATCGCATAGTGTTTTAACCCATTAGTTGCATTTGCAACAGGCATAAGCTAGTACTATATATTAATGCTCAGTTTTTGAAAAACTCACTTTTCGCTTGATGCGAAAAACGACCGCACTGCCCCTTACGTTTCACCAACCTCAAGGTTCACATCGGCTTGGCGACGCAAAAATGCCGCTGGCACGCCAAAAAGACCTCTAGCCTGTTCTTATTTCGCACACCTAAAGGTTCACTCTCCCTCAAAGGCTAGCGTAACTAAAATCGTATGGGAAAAAGTCAGCCCATCACTTTTAAGCGAAAGTGAACCTTGGCGCTCTGTATTTCAGATGACTCTAAAGTTCAATCTCCTTCGAAGTGCTCGGCACTAGCAAATGTTTTTTTCTGGATCGGCCGCGGAAACGGGGAGCTTTTATTTGTCGACACAATTTATTTTTTCTAGCGTTTTTTTCACAGGAAAAAATTGCGGCGAAAACTGGAACCTCAAATAAAATCACTCAATTCGGCTCAGTTGTATTTTCTGCCGACAGGTTCGCATTAAAAAAAAAAAACACAAATTAGGCCTTAGTTTCAATGCAATGGAAAATACTAGAGAGAATGTTGATACAGGTCAGTTATCAGTTACCCGAGATGTCAAAACAAAACGGATCTCTCAGCGGTTTGGGTTGTTGTTTTTCGGGAAACGGCATTGCGGCCGGAAAAACGATTCCAGCTTGGATGTTTTTGAAAAATACGGTACCCGGCAATATTAGACAACTTTTAACACCAAAATGTCGTGTCCGTCTCATTAAAAAATGTTCAGGAGGAGATGACAATCATATAACATTTTGCAAAAAAAACAAGAAAATACGTGTCCATAGATTCACTTCTAATTTAAATGTTATTAATTCAGGGTAGGTACCTACTTATCTCGGTAGTATTGCAAATATGATGAAAACAGCAAAAAAATTGCCGGAATTTTGTAAGGAATGCGTAGGTACCTACCGTAATGGGTAGCCACACAATTATTTAAGTTTAAATGCAATTTAATTTACTAAGGTAATGTTGTTTCACCTATACTGAATAATTTAACATTTTTTTTACGTTAGTTAATTTCACGTTCTGTGTAAGTTCTGTTTTTTTATCAGTAAATGCCAGTTGCATCATAAAACTGAAATAATTACAGAACTTGAATAGAATTCGAACCGAACTTTTACAGAACGTTAAAATTGACTTGAAAAATTGAAGAATTTTTAATTTCGTTAAACAACCCAGCCTAAATATGAGTTCTTTTTTACGTATGTATGCAAGTACCTATACTCAGAATATAAGTAGGTTCCTACCTGCACATAAACACTCGGAATCATCCGACGATGTTGCATATGTACCTATTAGTTTTCTAATTTTACAATGAAATTACTCGAAGTTGAACGGGATATTTTTTAAGTATTAAATTCATGTAGCGCTTTTTTTAAGCAGTAAAACTACTGGTGAGTTATGGAATTATAAAATTTGTATGAAAATGTACGTACGCTCATAACTTCCGAAGGGCTGCAACAAATTGAAAAATTCTTTTTTTGTTGTGTTCGTTATTGTTAGTACAAGGTTTGTATAAAACTACTGGTGAGTTCTGGCTAGACGAAATTTGTAAAAAAAAATTGAATAGGTGGCGCGCGAGCTGTTTGAAAACTAAATGTACCGGGAATTAGTGTATGTAATGAGGCAGTGGGGGGAGTGGAAACAG
This sequence comes from Limnephilus lunatus, assembly GCA_917563855.2. Taxonomy (NCBI): domain Eukaryota; kingdom Metazoa; phylum Arthropoda; class Insecta; order Trichoptera; family Limnephilidae; genus Limnephilus; species Limnephilus lunatus. The sequence continues at coordinate 7,220,553 of OU830602.1, read as the reverse complement.
GAAGGGGGGGGAACCTGGGAGGGGGGAGGGGAACTCGGGAGGGGGTTTACGAGACGGAGAAGCGTAGGAGTGAAGTGGGGGGAGGGAAGGTGAGGGAAGCGGAGTGGGAAGGGTAAGAAGACGCTGGTGAGGAAAGGGGGGGGGAAGGGGATTGGAACAAATGAGAAAAGACACGCAGGTAGAAATATTTTCTTTATTAAATGGTATTGCAACGCATGCCGGATACCAGCTATCTTCTTTAAATATAAGAATCCAAAAAATATTTGCAAGTAAGTATGTATGTATGTCCGCTATGCATTGCTAAACCATTTATCCGATTGCGATGAAACTTTGGGGATTTATGTGCGCATGCCCGCGATGGTTTCTGCATACAATGGTGAGCTCTGGCATCATGAAATTACGCATTGCTAAACCGTTCATCCGATTGCGATGAAAATTTGGGGATTTGATGTGTGCATGCCTAAAATGATGTCTATATACTAACATATGACATGTTTTTGCTGCTAGGCCCTGCGGCCGGCTTTATATGTATTTGTATGTTTAACCGCTAAGCGTTGCGAAACCATTCATCCGATTGCGTTGAAACTTTGGGTTTTGATGGTGCATGCCTGCGATGGTGTCTATATACTGACGTATGACAGGTTTTTGCTGCTAGGCCCTGCGGGAGGCTTTATATGTATTTGTATGTTTAACCACTAAGCGTTGCTAAACCATTCATCCGATTGCGATGAAACTTTGGGTTTAGATGTGCGCATGCCTACCATGCCTGCAGGGCAGTTGGTACCTACCCGCTTACTATGAAATAATATTTTTTCTGTAGTTTTTTTAACAGCAATAAATCAAAGTTTTAGTTTCTTAGAAATTCTGATTTATACATTTTTATAGCGTCGTTTTTGTGAAAAATTACAACAACGTTCCTTCTAAGCACCTACCCGCGCACTATGAAATAATTTTTTTCTGTAAGTTAGTAAGTCAAGTTAGTTTTAACCCGTTAGTTGCTTTGCAACGGGCAAAAGCTGTCTCAAAATAAATTGATGAACTCAGTGAGTAGGTACTGAAAGCAGAAACTATTTTTTCGTTTTATCCACATTCAAACACCGTTTTTTTCTTCATATTTATAATTAAACACCCGCTCTTCGCTTTATCCACGTTCACACATAAATTTGCATAATGTTTTAACCCGTTAGTTGCATTTGCAACAGGCATAAGCTAGTATATATTAATGCTCAGTTTTGAAAAAAACTCACTTTTTTTTGCAGGCGAAAATCGACCGCTCTGCCCCTCAAGTTTCACCAACCTCGAGGTTCGTTTTTGCTTCAAAAGTCTTAAAATGGGGAAAAACTTGCTGTTTTTTGCAGGCTAAAATCGACCGCACCGCCCCTTAAGTTTCACAAACCTCGAAGTTCGTTTTGGCTTGAAATGTCTGAAAACCGGGAAAAGTCACTTAGCGCATTTTGGTTTTGGCTTGAATTCAAATTCAGACGCGAAGCTGATAGTATTATTTTTTCGACAAAACGAATACCACTAGCGATCTATTGTCTCATACAAAACGGCGGCGAAAACTGGAACTTCTCATTAAATCAACCAATTCGGCTCAGTTATAGTTCCCGCCGACAGGTTCGCATAAAAAAAAAACAACCACAAATTAGGCCTTAGTTTCAATGCAATGGAAAATACTATGTATCAGTTATCCGAGATGTCAAAACAAAACGGATCTCTCAGCGGTTTGGGTTGTTGTTTTTCGGGAAACGGCATTGCGGCCGGAAAAACGATTCCAGCCGGGATGTTTTTGAAAAATACGGTACCCGGCAATATAAGGCAACTTTTAACACCAAAATTTCGTGCCCGTTCCATGTAAAAAAGTTCAGGGTCGCCGAAAAACCTATAAAATTTTCCAAAAAAAACAAGAAAATACGTGTCCATAGATTCACTTCAGTAGGGTGGATATTTACCGGCCAGTAAAAATTATGTTATTAATTCAGGGTAGGTACCTACTTATCTCGGTAGTATTGCAAATATGATGAAAAAAGCAAAACCATTGCCGGAATTTTGTAAGGAGATGCGCCGGTACCTACCGGAATGGGTAGTTAGACAATTATTTAGGTTTTAATGCAATTTAATTTACTAAGGTAATGTTATTTCCACGATACTGAATAATTTAACAATTTTTTTAAGTTCATTTTCACGTTCTGTGTAAGTTCTATTTTTTTATCAGTAAATGCCAGTTGCATCATAAAACAAAAATATCTATAGAACTTGAATAGAATTCGAACCGAACTTTTACTGAAATTACTCGAAGTTGAACGGGATATTTTTTTTAAAGTATTAAATTCGTATAGCGCTTTTTTTAAGCAGTAAAACTACTGGTGAGTTCTGGCATTATAAAATTTTTATGAAAATGTACGTACGCTCATAACTTCTGAAGTACTGCAACAAATTGAAAAATTCTTTTTTTATTGTGTTCGTTATTGTTAGCAAAATGTTTGTATAAAACTACTGGTGAGTTCTGGCTTCACGAAATTTGTATAAAAAAATTTAATAGGTGGCGCGCGAGCTGTTTGAAAACTAAATGTACCGGGAATGAGTGTATGTAGTGTGGCAGCTTTTTGCTGCTAGGTCCTGCGGGCGGCTTTATACATAATTGTGTGTTTAACCGCTAAGCGTTGCTAAACCTTTCATCCGATTGCGATAAAAAATTGTATATTTGATATGTGCATGCCCACGACGGTTTCTGTATACAAAAGTGAGCTCTGGCATCATGAAATTACGCATTGCTAAACCGTTCATGCGATTGCGATGAAACTTTGGGGATTTGATGTGTGCATGCCTACAATGGTGTCTATATACTAACGTATGGCAGATTTTTGCTGCTAGGCCCTGTGGGCGGCTTTATATATATTTGTATGTTTAACCGTAGGTACCTACCCGCTTACTACGAAATATTTTTTTTTCTGTTAGTAAGTCAAGTTAGTTTTAACCCGTTAGTTGCTTTGCAACGGGCAAACTTCTAGTAATTCATTAAAATCCTTGTAGACAACCCCTCTCCCCCTCCCCCATATGTTATGTATATAAACCGTAGGCTAAGAATTATTTGTACCAGTCTGAAGATGGCTCTGACGAGCTGAAACCGGTTACGGTCAAATAAAATTAAGTGGAATAAAGTTTTTTATTTGTTTTATTATAATCTATTAAAATATCAATAGCCGAAAATGAGACAAACGGTGAACGTACCTATGTCTGCACCCTTCCAAAGGAAAAATACAATAATTATAATAAATCTCTGAAATGAAATGTAGTTTAACGCACAGGAGGCCCTAATGAAAATGATTTCTCTCAGGACTTATGTCATCTTAGGGGATGTTGTGTGGAGGGTCCTTTTAAGGAAGGGGGGGATAGGAAGTTCTGGGAAGGAAAAAGGTATGAGTGGTGGGTAGGAATCTGGGGGTCAATATGTCTGGGAGTAACGGTCGTATGAATCCATCCAATCCATCGCTCCAACTACGCTGCAAGGCAATGAGTCAAGATAGTCCGGCTGATCCGCCGCCAAGACCCGGACAAACGTCACCCCATGAACCCGGGCACCCCTGCTAAATCAATAAACGTAGCGAACCACTTGGGGTGACCTATTGAAGAGGTGTTGGTTATCCAATAAATGATTCCCGGGGCGGTGGCACCCGTACCCGCCTCCCAAATTCCCGTAAGTTAGTGGAAAAGTAAGAGAATCAAAAAATATATAAATCGTTTATTTGTTTTATTATAATCTATTAAAATATCAATAGCCGAAAATGAGACAAACGGTGAACGTACCTATGTCTGCACCCTTCCAAAGGAAAAATACAATAATTATAATAAATCTCTGAAATGAAATGTAGTTTAACGCACAGGAGGCCCTAATGAAAATGATTTCTCTCAGGACTTATGTCATCTTAGGGGATGTTGTGTGGAGGGTCCTTTTAAGGAAGGGGGGGATAGGAAGTTCTGGGAAGGAAAAAGGTATGAGTGGTGGGTAGGAATCTGGGGGTCAATATGTCTGGGAGTAACGGTCGTATGAATCCATCCAATCCATCGCTCCAACTACGCTGCAAGGCAATGAGTCAAGATAGTCCGGCTGATCCGCCGCCAAGACCCGGACAAACGTCACCCCATGAACCCGGGCACCCCTGCTAAATCAATAAACGTAGCGAACCACTTGGGGTGACCTATTGAAGAGGTGTTGGTTATCCAATAAATGATTCCCGGGGCGGTGGCACCCGTACCCGCCTCCCAAATTCCCGTAAGTTAGTGGAAAAGTAAGAGAATCAAAAAATATATAAATCGGTATACAACACCATCTCTGATACTGACTAAAACAAAACACTGACAGTTACGCATCGATAATTGCTTCGTAGTTTAATTTTGAAAGTAATTTTTTTAAATTTTTAAATTTTTTATTTGTGTACAAAAATTTACAACATTACAGATATTTTATCTAATTAATTGTAATAGTACCATTTTCACAGTGAGAATGTAGCGCCAAAAACCTTACAAACTCATTGAATTTTTCGAAGAATGTGTCGAAATTTTTATCTAATATATTTAAATAGCGTATCGCTCTTCCCACGGGCGAATTCGGGTACAGATTTGTACGACTCAATCGGCAATATAATATGTTATGGTGACGTCCCCGAGAGTGAGACTCTGGTACAAATAAATTGATTTGCGCCAGAATCTCACCGTTAGAGACGAGGCCATTAATTAATTGAAAGAAGTATTTTAGCAACGCAAAACATCTACGAGTTTCTAGAGAATGGTAGTTAGTCATACCTAAAATAAATCTCGATGGATATAAATATGGATATGTTCCATAGAGGCGTAAAAATAAAAAAACGAAGGAATTTTTTATGAACTCTTTCAATTTTTAAAATATAGGATGCTTCAAATGGGGCCCAGATAATACAATTCGACTCCAGTACACTTAGCACCAGTGAGTTGTAAAGAAACCTAATTGTTAGTGGGTTTTGAAATGAGCGTGAATTGCGAATGACAAAGCCCAGCAGTTTATATGCTCTGTTGCATAAGTCATTTGTGTGCTGGTGGAATGTCATTTTGCTGTCAAAAGTAACCCCTTGATCTTTTATTTGACTAAAGCGATGAAAAATATTACCGTTAATTAAATATTCAAATATGATCGTCTGTTTTGCCCTTGTGAAAGAGACTACATTGCATTTAGGTGCACTGAAGCTTAAGCAGTTAATTTTAGCCCAGTTTGCGACAGAGTTCACATCGATTTATAGGAGGACACAGTCAGCGAGATTTTTTATTATGCGGTAGAGTTTTAGGTCATCAGCAAATAATAAATAAGAGGAATGAGTGATGATTGAGCCAATATCGTTGATGAACAACAAAAATAAAAGCGGTCCAAGAATTAATCCTTGCGGGACTCCAGAAAAAACCAGGAATTCAGCATAACGAGAACCCTTATAAAAAACGTATTGTTTGCGATTAGTGAAGTATGAAGCAAAAAGTAATAAAAGTTTTTTGGAAAAGCCAAACGTAGCTAATTTTTTTAATAGGACATCGATATCGACCTTGTCAAAGACCTTTTCAAGGTCAAAGTATGTAACATCTACTTGGTTTCCTTGGTCGAGAGTTCTTGATAGTAAGTCGGAAATGCATAGTAGATTTGATGATACTGACATCTGAGGTCTAAACCCATGTTGACGATCGTCAAGAAGAGGTTTGACATGGTTGTACAGATGCCGATGAAGGATTTTTTCGAATATTTTCGCTACAGAGCAAAGAATTGCAACCGGCCGGTAGTTACGGATATCGCATTTATCACCCTTTTTATGTATCGGGGTTATTTTGGTAAGTTTCCATATGTCCGGAAAAGATCCAGTTTTTAAGCAAGTGTTAAAAAATGACACAATGGTAAAATAAAAAAGTCAGAACAACCTTTAAGAATGAACGTAGATATGTTATCAGGTCCCATTGAGTTGGGCTTACTCAGTGCGGATATTGCCGTCTTAACATCCTCCTCTGTGATTTTGACTAAGTCGAACGGCTGACCTATTTGCTCGGTGTTTAGGATGGCGTTAACGTCGAAAGTTGGTTGTAATAAAAAAACTGAATTTAATTCAACAGTTATTGATTCTGAGGCGGTACGAAGTTCGTCGGGTCAGCTAGTAAATACATAAATAATACTTACGCTCGACTTCAGCGACATTTCCGCATGGTTGGTACTTGGTTCCGTACCTCTTGGCGAGAGCAGCAATGGCTACTTGACCGACAGCGACCTGCCCAAACAAAATCTTTATTTTTATGCGAATATTTGATATATCATAAGGTAACAACATAAGCAACAACGGAGTTTATTTTGCTTTAAATTATTTAAACATCTAGTTTTAACTTCTGTTTCGATAACATACGTAAATGTCCGTTTCACAAATTCAGAATTAGTATTGAAACTCGGTAAAATCAACTCACAGCTTCATCATAGTTGTCAAGGTGATCTTTAGTGAATCCATATGGAACCATCAGCAGCTGGTTGTAAGAGTGGAAAGAGATGTAGCTGACCAGCTCTGAGCTGACGTTCCTGATATATTTGTGGAAAGTACAGGTTTCCACCTCGGAGAAAGGAATGGGCCCCCCGTAGATTTCGGAGTGCTGACGTTTACTTGTATCATTTTCTGTGAAGATTATATTAACGGATCAGTTTCTGAAATCAAAGGCTTACAACGTAGCTAATGAGCATTCTGTAATATTCACGATTCTGCCTTCTGAAAATGCTTCTATTAAATGCGTCACCGCTGATCTTACTTCATTGGTCTTGATCAGTGGAATCATGAATACTTTTATGGAAGAAATTACAAACGAATATATCCCTACCTCCCCAGTGGCTATCCCAGTTCCTGTTAGGGTCGGCTCCCCACCAGCCTCCAGGGTATTCTGTTCTTGTCTTTCTCCACAACCTGTCCTGTTTAAACATAAGGTTAGTGTCATGCCCTAGAAACTATAAACTTTTTTATCTGCCATTTGTATGAACCTGATATTAGTATCTTAGCCTAAGAAGAGAAGGATGGAAGAGATGGTAAAGATGACAGTTTAGAAATTTAATCATAATTGTGGTATAGTATTGGGCAAATTTCCTATAAAATAGTAGTCAGTGGAAGGTATTTAGCTTAACTTTAAGTTCATAATATTCAGTGTGATCGTCTGGAGCGATCTATATTACTCGCAAATAATGTAGCTTTCGATTATTGAAAGAATTTTTTTATTCCATTCGGTATTTGTTGCGTGAAAGAGTAACAAATATCCATGCACACACACATTCGCATTTATAATATTAGTAAGATTGCATATTCCACCGCTTCCTTGATTGCTATCAATTCTGCATTCATAAAAGTGCAATTTTTATTCAGTTTTATTTGATGAGGAATTTTTTTTTGCTTTGAAATGAAAGCTGTTTTAAATTGGATTAGTTTTTTTTGATTTATCGGTATAGTTCTGAGTTCTGATTGAATCCTGAATATTTCTTAAATAACATATCCTCACAAGTATCTACATAATATCGATTCTTGCCGAGCATTCAAAACAATCACATTTTGAATTATAGTTATCGGATACAATTTATTTTAATTGCGAAATGTGTACAGCGTTACAATAATACATTTTGCAAATGCTAAATGCCAAATTCTACCCTAGGACGTACTGCCATGACGATAATAATTAAAATAAATGACGACTTACAGTGGTGTGAGAGAATACATAACCATCGGGGTTCGTCAAGGGGAACATGTGCCAGTTAAAGCTGTCAGCAATCTGCCTGAAGTCGGGGTCAGTGCTGGTCAAGAGCTCGTTTAATAAGTAAGTAACGGTGGCTGGTGAAATCCATTCCCTAGCGTGGATTCCTCCTTCCACGATCACTGTCTTCTTATCGGCTCCGTTATAAACCTTCACACCCTTGATCAGACGACGCTCGTAGGAGGTGCCTCCGATGACAATGGAAGCTTTAGGATATGTAGCTGCGAGATCGTCTAACCAGAGGTAGATGTCGTCGAGGATGTAGTACTTGTCCCATGACATACCATTGCCGGCCTCAAAACTTCCGACGTGCTCCGGCTTGATTTTCCTGTAAAGTTAAATTTCTCTGCTTTTTTTCAAATAGGAACAACAGAATAGTTTAATTAAATGAATGCTAGGTAAATAATATAGTGAATATAAAAAGAAATCATAGGTTCCCGGGAAAGATGTCGCAAAGTCGTATTGTGAAGGTGTAGTAAAAGTATATTTCGCGTGAGGCGATGCTTTCAGTATAAATAGTTGCTAATAATGTATGCGACGGCAGTAGTGAATTCCATACTCTTTACTACCCTACAAATATAATGGTATGATGGTTAAATAGTTTGTTTTATTTGAACCTTAAAATAATCCTTAAATCTAAAAAACTTCCAAATTACTCGTGAACGTCATCGATGAAGACCTCTGGCTCCATGCCGCTTCCTTCCATGGCCATGATGAACTTCTGCTGGTCTTTTGGCTTCACCATGACGTCGACTGGGGTGTCGATCTTCTTAACTCCTGCCCAGAAGTCCAGCTCGTCGCTGTCCTCGAGGCTGCGGAGGAAGGACTTATGCTCCTCGGTTTTGGGGTACATCCTGTAGACCTTGTAGCCCTCGTAGGTTTCGCTGGCAGCGAGGCTCACCGCGCTCAGCAGCGCCAATAAAAGTCCGATTTTCACCTATCATTATAACAAAAATTTAATGAGTTGTTGAAATATGTTGCCGACACGTTAAAATTCAACAATTTTGTTCTACAAACAATCAAAAATATCGATTGTATTCAGCACGGACGTATTATTTGTATGTCTATGGTATTCAGCAATTAATTGCAAAATCGCTAGAATATTTTGAGTTAAACATTTAAATGATTTTTTTAATCAAGATTGAAACGAAAGTCATTGGAAGAATTTATCATCGAACTTTTGTAGATTTTTAGCATTCTTAAGCCTTATCATGACATCATTTTATTGCATAAAAACGCGTAACACAGGGTTTAATTGGACAATTAATGGTGAAAAAATTGGAAAAGTAAATGAAATAATAAATGAAAAGTAAATAAAATACCTGAGTGTAATACTCGATTCAAAACTAACTTTCACAGCATACTTTGAATGTGTGCTAAAAAGGTATCAAAAAGGAAAATTTTCTTAAAACACTACGGAGCTCATTTATAAAACTATCTTTGCTCCACATTTGGATTACTGCTCTACGATGTTATATTTGGCCAATGAAGGAAATTTGAACAAACTGGAAGTTTTACAGAACAGAGCTGAGATGTATACTGGGGAAAGGCAAATACGCAAGGATTAATCAAATGAGAGAGGAGTTAAATTGGATTACAATAAAAAATTCACTATTATTAAATGTGTTAATTTTCGAGCATACAATTATGAAAAACCAAATACCAAAATACTTTAAGAATGAAATTGTTTTTAATAGAGACGTACATAATTACGAAACAAGAAATATAAACAGAGTTCGATTGCCACAAATGATGAAATCAAAATCACAGAACTGCCCAATGTATAGAGGACTAAAGATGTATTATGAAATGCCTGAAAGTATGAAGAATGAAGAAAGAAGATTGTGTTTAAAAATAAATGTTATGCTTACAATAAAAAAATTTAAATTTATCAAATGAAATGCTACGTTGTGCTTATTAGTTTATATTCATGTAGGTACAATGTAGGTAGTATAAACTAACTCAATAAATAAATAAAAAAAATTAAAAAATATGGATTGCAGAGAACGGTAGACGTTGCAATAGGTAATTTAATTATTTATTTATTTACTGTTTTACACGCCCATGGGGCTTTTACATTGGGTACAAAATGTTTATACTTTTTTTAGTTGTAAGCAATAGGTTGCAAATATAATTTATTTTATTTCAGTGTTTTATAATTGGAAGAAATAAAAATTACAATAATAATTCATTTACTTCTGCAAACTTTGCAAAATAACTTTGTGGCATTATTGATTATTTAATTAATAACAAATCACTTTGTTTAAACCACTTTTTTAATTAACAATATCGACATGTTTCAATAACAATGTTATCTTCTTCAGGATATGTTAATATAAAGAAAAATAAATGACAAACAAGTATAGACAAATTAGAATAAAATACAACATAGACGAAATACCAAAAAGTAGAGGTGATTAATTTCTTAAAAATCATAAAAAATAGTTAAACAAAATTAAATATTAAAATTATTTAAAGAAAAAAAAATCGCATTTGGATAATAAAAAAATAAATTTGATTTTAATACAGGTCTTAAAATTTTATATTTAGTCTATTTGTTGTAATTTTTTATTGATAATGTGACACAAATATCATGAGTTGCTTTGCTGACAAAGAAACTACAATTAAAGTTATTTGTCCGTCTTCAAAATATTATATCACTTTGTAATTATAAACTCATTTTTCAATCTTCTTATTACTTCCATCTGTGCTACCCAGCTAGACAATAAAACAACAATCATCTATCATTTTCTGTCTCCATGACAACACCTTTTTAAAATGCGAACATAAAGGAATCCTATGCATTTCTAGGTAGGTATTCCTTTACAGATATATAATAAATATGTATTTAATTTGTTCTAATGTTAGAACTAAACTGAAGTTTATAAATCGTTAGAACTTTCGCTGAATACTTTTGACATCTTAATCATTTTATGGGGAGGTGGCCAAACGACGGAATTATACTCATATTATGATTGGCTGCGAACTAAGTAGAAAAAATATTAAATCCTAATGTTTTCATACTATTGTTTGTACTATGATTTATGTGGTGTACTAATTCTAGTTTTTCACCAAACATAACTTCGAGGCCCCTTATTTTGGCTAAGAGGTAGGTAACCTACATAATAAATTAATGAACAGGCACTATATTTATTATATTTTCTCTTAACCGAGCCGATATTATACATACATATATGAAAACAACGTGAAATACATAAGTTACACACATCAATATTTAAAAAAAAGCAAAACCAATTATAGAATGCACAAGTCTTACCATGATTGAGACCAAATTAATGAGTGCGAAAAAAATCGACTCTAATTTTATAGGCTCAGCCGACAGAGAATGTTATCAGATAAAGCAACTTAATATCGAACAAATGACATAAATCAATGTCTTAACCTGTAAATATTAATTGCCATAGCGAAAAACCGATAAATGAAGAATTATTGGGTTAAGGCGAATTCAGACGATTCACTCGGAAGGTTTACTCGACTAATGTTCCATTTTCGTTGCACCGCGTGTTCAGACGGTTCCTTCGAAATAAGAGTTCACTCGACATTCTCACTTCAAAGACGTCGAGCGCAGTCGCACGCGTTGGCCAGCGTTTATGGCTAAAATTCAGTTCGGGAACATTTCAAATTGACATTTTCGATAACGTCGAACTAAATTACGAGAAATTAGCGATTCTTATAAACATTAAATAAATATCAACACCATAAAATAATCACATGGTTAAATAATAAGTGAAAACTGATATCTACCAGTATTTTTGCACCACGAAATTTATTTAATTCCAAAATAGGCCTCCATATCCATATAAATGGAATATTTATTAACATATCCAAAAACTAAAAACTGTTTTCGAAAGGTGATAAAATATTCTTCCAAAATGTATTATTAGAAAAAACCATGTAATTTTTTAAATAGAATAATTTTTAATATAAACTTTTAAAAGTTTAAAAAATGGCTCTCCTTGCGTTTATTCTAACTAAAATTACTGGTAACAAAAAAAAATAAAATATTCACTTATTTCGTTAGACAAATAAATTATAAACGTTGTCACCTCACTTTTTTGACGTTTCATATAAAAAATAATTCATAAAAAAAATTGACAAAGTTTCATAACTTTTTTTTTCAATTTTCGATCGGAAACTTTGGTTCCATAAAAGCGTACATTCGTATTATGTTGTGGTTAATTGTTAGATTTAATAAATAGAGCTTTATTTTCTCTTTCTAATACCGTTTAGATTTTAGATCATATTTTTCGCTACGATAGAAAGGGAGAAACAAAGATTTCTATGAGACGTGTAGGAGTTATTTCTAAAAGCGAACAAAACGGAGCATTTTGACGTTTATACCACTCCGGCCACGCCAGAACATTCTCGGCCGACTAATTCGCGAGTGAAAGACTGTTCAATCAGTGTTCACACACATCATTCGCGTTACGTGATGTTAATTCCGGTTGCGAGTGAACAGTGAAATGTTCCGAATGAAGCATCGTTGGAATGCTTCATTCGGTACTGTCTCTCATCACTTTCGTTTCATCGCGTGTTCAGACGGGTCATTTCGAGGGAAAGAGGCGGAATGAAATCACGAAATGAACGATAAATGAATCGTCTGAATTCAGACTTACCGCGGAAGCATTATTTTAAATTATGTCTTCAGCAAGGTTATAAGAGTTGATGTACCATCAATGAAATTTATTTTTAATTTTTCAAGATTGTTGCAACTTTGTAATTTTTTTTTTTTTTTTTCATTTTTTTTTTACATTTTACTTCTTAAGTTTTTTACTACTTTTTCATTGAAAGCATTTGCTTGTGTATGCATATATGTTGGTGGTATGCGGGTTTTGCTTATTTTGTTCACGCTAATCATGGATTCAGGAAGAATTTCATAATTAACCACTTAAATGGCGGTTGGGATCTTTTCCTTTTTGAAGTTAGAACAGCTTATAATTTGAAATGATGACAAGAGAGACACAAATGATGTAAACCATTCAAAGCAATGATAGTCCAGTCAAGGAAGGAGGTATAGAGTGCGTGAGCAGGAACCTAAGCGATTCCTTCAGAAACTTGTTTAGGGTTCTTAGGGTGTGAACATATAGTAAATTCTTTCTACAACTTCTTTCAAATAAATTTCTTTATATGATGAATATTTTAGACGATATGAATGAATGTTTGATGAAAAATGTGAGGTAAAATGAATTTTTTCGAAAATATATACATTTGTGGAGCGTGTAACTCAAAAACGGCTGGGATTTCAAAAATTACGTATAGAATAAAATTTTTAGATAATTTTATTAGCTTTTATTTGGTCTAAAAGTTTTCTTCTGCGACCCACTGTTTACGAGATATAAACGGAAACCATAAAATTGGTACATTCCCCCCCCCCCCCTAGCTCACCGCCTAGACTTCTGGACTTTTAGCTTTTAGTATGTTCACACCCTAAGAAACCTAAACAAGTTTCTGAAGGAATCATTTAGGTTCCTGCTCACGTATTCTACACATCCTTTTGGACTATTCATTGACTGGACTATGAATAACGAAAAATAAAAATAATTGGATGTTGGATTGGATCCATGAGCGTACGTATCTGTTTAGTCTGTTGAAACCGGAAACGCTCAACTTATTAATTAATCTTTGTTTTCGATTTCGATTGGAAAAAAAATCGTGACCTCAACTTCTGAAGGAGACGCTTGCTAAAAAAACAGTCATGGAAATAGAATTGTATGTACTCTTTATTCCCTTTCTTCTCCATTTTTTGCTGTTCTTTTATTTTTTCTTTATATTTATGTGTTATTTTTTTGTTATGGTTTTTCTTCTATAAATATCTTAAGTCTACCATTAAAATAATTATGTAATATTTTATATGTTCTTTTCCTAAATTTAAAAAAAAATTAAATCGGTATATATGCGGGTTGACTACAGTGCATCCCAATGCCATAAGTTAAAAGTTGCTTACAATAACGCTTATCGCCAACTTTTCCGCCTACCGAGATACTACAGTGCTACGTAAATGTTCCTAGAGGAAGTTTATGACGTAGACTACGCCAATCGAAGAATTCGATAATCACCGCCATGACTGCCTGGATGGAGTCCCCCCTGATGGCCCTTTGGAGATGGGAGATGATGAAATTCCCTCCGTAAACAGCTGCATCAATTCATTTTAGTGTTTATTATGTTTTTAGTTTCATTTCTCATGTTTTTCACGCTTATTCCTGTAATTTTATTTATGTGTTGTTATTTACTTTTAACCTTAACTTATTATTTGTCTAATATATTTTGTTATTTCAAAATGTGGAATGTATTGCATTGCACTACCCCTGCAAACACTCTGGAAAAAACTATTATAACTATTTACGGTGCTCCAGATTTTATGTCCGAGTTAAATCTTTCCCAAATGAAAGACTAAACCCTTCCACACACTTTTCAGCAAATGATTATCTAGTAAATCCACGCAATGTAAGTGCACTATATAAGTATAATAAATACAAAACAATACAAGAACAATACGTCAATCCACCAGAAACGTAATGGGAAAATAATTCACCGACTCCAGATATTTTCATATCAGAGGGTTAGGCTCTGATGAAATCCTAACTGGACCGATAAATCCTACTAATCCCTCAATATAAATATTACTTTTTTTTTTCGTAATCCTACATGTATTTAAAATGACTGAATTTTGCATTTTTATGTATAAATTCTTTAACAAATCTAATACGCCAAAATTTTTAATGAGAGAGCTAGGTATAATGCCAGTAGCCGAAATAAAAAATTGTAATATTTTTATATTCTGAGAATGCCAAATTCTTTCAATCTCATTTCCTAATTCTGTATATTTTCTTATTTTTTCAGAAACCGTTTTCTGAATGTTACAAGAATTTGGAATAGCGACATAATAACAATATTAATATTACATATCCATTTTTTTAAGAACCCGATGACAAACTGCTATCTATCAGTTTAAATTTAAAGGGACAAAATTACAATAATGAAATATCTAAAGAAAAAAAACTTAAATGTGTTAATAAAAATCTTTTTTCTTGGTGCATGAACACTACTCAAACACATTATATCTCTGTGAGAGACAGTTGTTCTAATCTCTAATGGGGTTCATTGAATAGCAAAATGGGTAACGGTAATAGTACCGGCACCCACCAATGACTAGCGGCAAGTACTCGCTTAGTAGGAGATAGTTCTTGGTCCAAGTCCAAAGGCCCAAGTCCCAACCTAAACAGGGAAACTTCCAGAGACCGCCATTTGAAAGTTCCACTGTAATCATTGCCAAACTGCTTGCTCACCTTTAACTTTGTTCTGAAGTCGAGCCGACCGACTGCTACTCACGTGTCAACCAACTTGTGAGGGAAGTCTATCGGCCCATTATGGAGTTTTAGTTCTAGTTCCCGGTCTGGGTTTATGCATTGGAGGTGAAAATGTGTTTTGGCCAGAGAAAGTTTCAACGTGTATCTATACCGTGTTCCACGCTCATTCCGCGAGACTTTGGGGACAGTTATTTAAGATAATCGTAGAAAAAAAAACCAATAGAGTTTTTGGTATAAACCAATTTTAATTACCAAAAAATATTGATACCAAATTGTCCAGAATCGTAGATTTACTTTTGCGCGTAAGGTTCGAATTATATAAACAAAAAAATTAACAAAACAAAAAAAGACTTCAAAAAATGCACTAAAAAGTAAAAAAATAATTTCGTACGATTGTTATTATTGGAGTCGGTGTCAGCCAAGGTAACTACATACATAGGTAATTATAGGTGAGATGTGGAGATCTTGGCTGACACCGACTCCAAAAATAACAATCGTACGAAATTATTTTTTTATTTTTAGTGCATTTTTTGAAGTCGTTTTTTGTTTTGTTAAAATTTTTGTTTATTTTTTTATTTTTTAAGGGGACGAGCGTGCGTAAAGAAGTTTTACTTTAAAAAAAGAAATCTGTTGGCGTAATATTGAGTTATTCGTCCATTTGTCGCGCACATACTTATTGCAAATTTAAAACATATATGGTTTTCTCATGGATTCCATTGTTAGAACTGGACCAAATTAAAATGGGACCACACGGAAAGCTTCAGCTTTCTCATAAAAAAATAATCATCAATATCGGTTCACCCAATCGTAAGTTCTGAGGTAACAAATATAAAAAAAAAATTCAGTCGAATTGATAACCTCCTCCTTTTCAAAGTCGTTTAAAAATGGCCACCCTTACATTTCAATTCTTAATAGAACAACCGACTGAGTGGGAAGAAATAACTTTATGAGTAAAACCTCAAATTGTAATATTTAATTAAATGAAGACAACATTAGTGAAACTCAATCGAAAATCTGGAAGCGGAAAAATTAGAAAAGGATATTTGCACCTCTGGGACTCGATCCCAGGACCTTTAGCTTCCGGGCATATGCGCTGACCACTGCGCCAAGGTGTCGATAATCCAATTCGATCATTTTTAACTTTATCATACTTCGACTAAGAACAAAATTATCATAACTTTTTAATGAGTAATCCAGCCCCAAACTTTCGCAGTATAAGCGAGGAACACGATATACATAATAACGATTCCATGAAAGTTGATCCCCGGCAATTGACCCCCGGCATACTTATATACAATATGCAGTCGGTTTAGGAAAAATACAGTATAGCCACTTACACAAAACACAACGAAGTGTCCGCGAAGGGGCGTGCAGAGGTTACGGCCGAATACATATATTTTTTTTACATTAGCTCCACACAGGTGGCCCTTAAGAAAATAATTTCATCTTTGGGGCTGCTGTGTGGTGGTCTTTTTATGAAAGGAAGGAGAGGAAGTTCTGGGAAGGAAAATGGTATTAGGGTGGGTAGGAATCTGGGGGGTCAGTGTGTCCAGGAGTGACGAACGTACGAATCCAACCCCACCATTGCGGTGCAAGGCGATATTCCGAGAAATTACGGCTGGATAAGTCAAAGGGACTACCTTAACCACTCTCTAATGATCCGGCCTGCCATGCAGCTGGTGGGCAGACGCTTCCACTACTAAGGCCCGGACAAACCTCACCCCATGAACCCGGGACCCCGGCTAGTCACCAAAGTCACCAAACGTAGCGAACCACTTGGGGTGACCTATTATGGCAGTGGTGTTGGTTATTAAATAAATGGTTCTCGGGGCGATGGAACCCACACCCGCCTCCGCGGTACCCATAAAAAAGTATACAAAATATTTTTATTCAAATGCAAAAAGGACAAAAATACTTACCTATATATTTTTTTTATGTGAATACCTCACAAGAGTCTCAGCTGGTCCTGACTGGCGCCAGTGAGCCTATAGCATCCCCAATTGGGGTACGTTGTGAGGCTGAAGAAAGTGGGAGGGGAAGAAGATGGGAAAGAGAAAAGTGAGGAAGTGCCTGGCTATTCAGATCTGGTCACAAAATACGGCTAAAGCCATTTCAAGCAACGTTTCAATTCTGAATGATCTTCTTTCACCAGGGTGATACTGAGAGTATCTTCCACTCTAGAATGTGCCGCAAATATACCATAAATTATTTTAAATGAATTAATTGTGAAATAACACAAATTAATCAAATAAAATTTATTTGCCCATTTCTAGATTCGATCCCGCGCCCTTCGGTTTGCGAATCAGGAGCCTTACCACCCGACCACGCCGGTCGTCATATACTGTATACACCAACGTATTAGTACAAAGCATCGATTCTGTAAATAAATTCGTTGATATTCATACCAACTTATTATTAAATGTATTTTTGAAGTCGATTTTAGGTTTGAAATTGATAAATGCAATTTTTGCAAACAATATTTTGTAATAATAATGATTTCACCATAATAACGATCTAACTGAACTCACTATATTCTTATCTCTTTTTTACATAAAATAAATGATTTACTAAGTTTTTTATTCACAAATAAATCACCATCGTTTTAAGAAAAGAAAAACATATAAAGAAGGTTCGTTTTTAATTTTAACTGTTTTTTTATATGCACATAAATAAATTTTAAATTGTTTTTTTTTATACGCACATAAATGTTTTATATTTTAATTTATGAATATTATAACACCAGGCGATAACTTCAATTACTTTGAAAGTACGGTCGGTAGTTACTATAGTAAAATATTTCCAAGGGCAAAATTTACGAGTGTTTCATAATTATAACACTGATAACAACACTCTTGAGATTATCACAAATTAAAGACTTAGCCATCACATTTCAATCAAATCTTACATTTGTTAACCAGATATCAGAATGATGGGCTTAAAATGTTGAGATTAATAACCAAGCTAACTAAAAATTTAAAGTTTATTAAACCGTTATATTTTGGCTATGTTAGAAGTCAACTTGAGTACAATTCTCCCGTCTGGAACCCACATTATAATATACATATATTATAATGTGGGTTAACATATTATTAATTATATACATGCACAAGCTGTTGAAAGAATACAAAACACATTCTTCCGTTTTCTAAATTTTAGAATGGATTTTCCAGCAATTATGTTGAACTGCAACACTGTTTTAAATGATATGAATATGCTCAAATTGTTAGACGGAAGAATTTTCACTGACTTGGTATTTCTATATTAAATTCTAAATGATGTCGTTGATAGTTTGGTATTGCTTGAATCGATAAGCTTTCGGATTCCACTATGTAATACTGGAAGTCAGGCTTTATTTCAGTGCAGAAATTCTGGGACTGGTTATCATATATATTCCTCTTTGTCCAGAATACTAATGGAGGGAAACAACTATACCAAGTCAGTGGACATCTTCAATTTATATTTTAACATATATAAAATACTGTTACTGAGGCAGTTCAGTTATGTACAATGAATATTTCTTACTATCCATATGATCTAATGTAAAAGCCCCGAAAAAGGGCGTTAATTAATAAATAAAAAATATTTTTTTAAAACAAATTATTCACATAGATACAAACCGTTAATTTCCTACATATCTGTTTATTACATGTTTTTTTTATGTGGAAATATATAAACATGGACTAACAGCCACCGAAAGATAGAGGATAGATACCCTATAAATGCGGTGCTAGAGAAAAATGCTCAGAATTCTATGAACAGCCAGAACACAAATGTGTCTATTCTGGTAGTGTGGTTGTGGACATCCACAAAAGGCATTCAACTTTCTGTCTACAACATATGTTAAGATAATTTGGATATAATTTGGATATGAATAATAGTCGCTGGCAAAGTCGAAGGCAGAAAAAGCAAAGGAAGGTCACTAAAGCCTGTCCGCAACACCCCACAGCAGGATCCTTATCCACCATAGAAATTGAAGTACGACCACGTTCCTCAGCAATGAGGAACCGACTCAAGAAGAAAAACAAACTTATTTGAAGTAAAACTTCTTTACGCACGCCCGACACTTGGGGGTGAACTGGTAAATGCGTTACGAAAAGTGGTGATTGTTACAAAAAATGACATGCGAACGGTAATCGATGCGAACGGTGATCGATGAGAACGGTGATCAATGTCATTAAAAAAGGAAACGGACCATGTGCAACTTTTGTACTACTGGGCGAAATGCAAAAAACCATATTGTCTGGAATGTCAATGTCACCCCAATGTCATATGTTATTTTATAAGTTAGTGAAGTTTTACTTCAGTCGTGTGATCTAAAGCACACTCGTTTTTTTTATTTAAGTAATTTATTACCGATCTTAACCGGTTTCGGCCTATTAAGGACATCTTCAGACTGGTACAAATATTTCTTAAACTATGGTTTAAATACATGAAATTTGGGGGACGGGTTAACAGTGGTGGTTTACAAGGATTTTATTCAAATTAGATGGATTTTCTAAAATTATGTCGTGTTCAACGACTGATAATAACTGGAAATAACTAGAATTTCAGTCGTATAGCAACATATATGGGAACACTCATCTTAATTGAATAAAATACTTGTAAACCACCCCTGTTAACCACGTTTAGTGACTTATCAGGGGTGACCGGATTCATGGGGTGAGGTGTGTCTAGGTCTTGGCAGCCGATGCGTTTACCCACCTGCCGTTTGGTGGGCAAGATCGAGAGAGATTGGTTGATTGGTTGAGAGAGGTCTTTTATCCTCTCCAGCTGGAATCTCTCGACCCATTGCCTTGCACTGCGGTTGGAGGGATGGATTCATACGTCGGTCACTCCTGGACATTCTGACCCCCAGATTCCTACCCACTCCTCATACCTTCCTTCTCAAAACTTACTCTCCTTCCTTTCCTTAAAACAATCCTCCATACAGCATCCCCTAAGATTTTATTGGCCCTGAGGGGAGTTATTTTCCTCAGGGCCTCCTGTATCGAGCTAATGTTTAAATAAACGAGTGTGCTTTAGACCACACGACTGAAGTAAAACTACACCGAAGAGAGAAAGAAAATGTGCGCGCGCACTGCTCTCTCTTGCTCCTACAATGATACAGACAATAGGCCTGCACTGTGTCGATATACGAAACGTAACTGGCTATGAGACACTGCGCACTGCTCTCTCTCTTGCCCCTACAGTAATACGAAACGTAACTCTCTCTTTCTATCTTCACTAATTTACATCCCTCTCTCAACTTCCGTTCGCCTCGCATGATCACACGTTTCGTAACGCTCTCGTCACGCATTCACCAGCCTACTCCCTAGCGTGCGTAAAGTAGATTCACTCCAAAAAATAGATAAAAACCAGTTAACCAAATAATTTAAGTAGAAAAGAGTTTAAAAGGGTTTTAATATATTATCAGAATAAATTTCAAGCGAAATCATAATATCTTCATGCCAAAAATATTTAAAAAATGAACTCGCGTGGCCAACTTATTTAATAAAGTCCAGAAAAACTTGGAATCGCTGAAGTCAACTGAGAATTTGCAGGTACAAATTAAGGTAACTTGTACGAACACTTTTTAATTAAAAACTGCAGCCAGCCGGAAGTCTGGCTAGGTAGGTCGGGTACCATTATTTGGCTACCGGAAGGAGCTCTCGCCATAATAGTAGCTACTTTTAATATTAAAGCATTAAACTGCAGTCCCGTTTAATATTAAACACAGAAAGTTGCAGAACGTAATGTTAAAATATTAACTTGAACGCATTTAATTAGAGTTGCATATTATTGTACGATGCAATTAACCTGTTATTATGCATTATTAATTTGTTCGCCAGCCTGTTCTGTTTGTAGGGGATTATTACAGAGGAATAATTATCTGGGTAAAGCTAATTAATTTAAGATAATGTAGCCAGATGATTGCGCTTCCGTTGCTTAAATTGGATTTCATATATGAAATACTAAGCCTACGCATTGCAGATGGAAGGAGGAAAAAAACGAGTGTGCTTTAGACCTCACGACTGAAGTAAAACTTCACTAACTTATAAAAGAACATATAACATTGGGGTGACATTGAAATTGACATTGACATTGACATTGACATTGACATTGACATTGACATTGACATTGACATTGACATTGACATTGACATTGACATTGACATTGACATTGACATTGACATTGACATTGACATTGACATTGACATTTCCATTGACATTGACATTGACATTGACATTCCAGAAAATATGGTTTGTTGCATTTCGTACAGTAGTACACACTCATGCGTCTTTTTTTCGCTGGGCAAAAGTTGCACATGCTCCGTTTCCTTTTTTAATGACATTGATCACTGTTCGCATCGATTACCGTTCGCGTGTCATTTTTCGTAACAATCACCACCTTTCGTAACGCATTCACCAGTTTACCCCCAAGTGTCGAGCGTGTGTAAAGAAGTTTTACTTCAAAAAGAAAACGGATTTCAATTATATTGTATTTGTGACTACTATTTCGTACTTATTGGTTAATAGTGAAGAAAATAATTTCCATCGAGGCCTATGTCATCTTAGGGCAGTGGTTCTTAACCTTGATGGAGCTACTGACCCCCGCCAGTTTCACATGCACATTCACCGAACCCTTCTGAATTGAAAAATAAAATATGATTTTTTCAAATTCAACACAAAGGTATATATTTATACGTAGGTGCACAAAATGAACAAAAACAATTAAGAACAAAGAATAAAACCATTAAAACATGATTTTTTCACAAATAAAAAACATTATAATGAATATGCAAATCAGTGTGACTTCTGCTGTTGCTCTTGACCTCCGCCGAACCCGCGAGACCGACTCACCGACCCCTGTTTTTTTTGTTCTAATTGCGGTGGGAAATTTCAGTTTCATAGATGTAAACATTTTAATTTTTTTTGGATATCTTTTAGATTTGAATATAAACCGTGCTATTTTCTCTTTTTACAACCGTTTGGATCATATATGTAACCATGATAGTAAGGGAGCCACAACGATTTCTATGAGACATACATATATGAATTGTTGCGAAAATTGAAGTGTATAAGATATGCAAGAAAAGAGTAAGTGTTGGGGTGAAAGAACGAAAGAAACGCCTGGAAGAAGAAGAGGGAATCAAAATGACAAACCACTTCCAAGAAAACATAAAACTGTTTTGGAAGGAGGTCAAAAGGTCCCGGAGTGGTCCAGAGAACGGAAGCATGAAAGTGATAAAATCGAAAGATGGACAAATAATGACGAATGAGAATGAAATCAAAGAGAGATGGATAAAATATTTCGAGGAAGTCTTCGAAAGTAACCCGAGTGGTTGTGATCCCAGCGGTGAATCGGTTATGAACGATGATGGAGTGAATGTTACCGAAATCAGTATGGATGAAATAAAAAGATCAATTAAATGCATGAAGAGTGGCAAGGCTGTGGGTTTCGACAATATTGCTGCCGAATACTTTAAAGGAGATAGTCGTATTATTCTAACATGGCTGTGCAGACTTTTTAACCAATGTTTAAAGGAGGGTTATACGCCATTAGATTGGAGAAGGGCTGTAATCATGCCATTATACAAAGGTAAAGGGTCACGTATGGAATGTGGGAATCATAGGGCTATTAGCCTTCTAAGTTCAGTGGGCAAGCTGTATGGTAGAATATTGATTGAAAGGGTAAGAATGGAAACAAAAGATAAAATATGGGATGTGCAAGGTGCTTTTATGAGTGGAAGGGGGTGCATGGACCAGATTTTCTCATTGCGTATGCTCACTGAGAAGTTTCTTGCAAAAAACCAGAAACTCTTCTGTGCCTTTGTAGATCTACAAAAAGCGTACGACCGAGTTGACAGGAAAAAGCTATGGAAGGTGTTGTCCAAGTACGGAGTGAATACGAAGCTCATTCAGGCAATTGCGTCGCTATATAAGGGAAGCGTTGCATGTGTTAGGGTGAACGGCGATTTTACGGAGTGGTTTGACATCACAAAAGGTGTTAAACAAGGCTGCGTAATGTCACCGTGGTTATTCAATCTATACATGGATAATTGTATGCAAGAATTGAAAGAGATGGGATTGGGCGCAAAATTGAGTAATCTGGAAGTATGTTGCCTTTTGTATGCTGATGATGCGGTGCTAATTTCTAGCAGTATGGAAGATCTACAGTCTCTCGTGTCTAGGATGAACGAAGTATGTATGAAGAATGAGTTAATGATGAATGTAAGTAAGTCTAAAGTCATGGTGTTTGAAAGAGAGAGTACGAAAACAGTATGCAATATAGTTGTGAATGATGAATACTTGGAGCAGGTGGATGAGTTTGTGTATCTGGGTAGTATGTTTACGAAAGATGGGAAGGCTGATAGAGATATTGAAAGAAGGGTGAATGCCGGTAACTCCATTAATGGAGGACTGAATGCCGTTGGCGGTAATAAAAAACTGTCCAAAGACGCGAAACTAGCCGTCCATAATGGAGTGCTGGTACCTACCCTGATGTATGGCAGTGAGGCATGGAACTGGCAGAGGAAGGATGAAAGCAGACTGAATGCTGTAGAAATGAGATCCCTGAGGCGAATGTGTGGTAAAACCATGTACGATCGTGAGAGAAACGTGGATATCCGCAAAGAATGCAAGGCTGACGTAAGCGTGATGTGTAAGATTAAGAAAGGGACTCTCCGATGGTTTGGGCATGTAGAGCGAATGAACGAGGAAAGGAGTGTAAGGAGAATATATGATGCAAATGTGAATGGTAGAAGAAGTCGGGGACGCCCGAGGAAGACATGGCACGACCAAGTGAATCAGATACTTGAGTCGGGCCATGTGAAGAGTCGGAATAATAGAAGAGCATGTATGAGACGATGTATGAATGTGAACGAGGCAAAGAGTGTGTGCCAAGATCGAGTTGTGTGGCGGTCCGTCCTCTCTGCCTACCCCTGCGGGGAAACGGCGTGATGGTTAGTTAGTTAGTTAGTTAGTTAGCGAAAAGCAAAGAAATTAGAATTTAATTAAATGAAGACAATATTAGCGAAACTCAATCAAAATCTGAAGACAGAAAGATCATAAAAAGATATTGGTTCCACTGGGACTCGAACCCAGATACCTTAGCATTCATGGCCAACTGCTCTACCGATTGAGCTATGGAACCTTTCCAATATCTTTTTCTGATTTTTCTGTCTTCAGATTTTGATTGAGTTTCGCTAATATTGTCTTCATTTAATTAAATATTATAATTTGAATTTTTACCCATAAAGTTAAAAAAAAAAAAATAGAATTTATTAATTGAGTTTATTTTGTAGGTGATTTACATGGAGGGGATTCATACTAGACCGTTTGATTCGTAGTAGAATAACATGTCCAAATCAAATAGCTGGATATCTTATCAAAAATACACAATACTTCTATTTCCTTTCCACATCGGAAATACGC
This sequence comes from Limnephilus lunatus, assembly GCA_917563855.2. Classification (NCBI taxonomy): domain Eukaryota; kingdom Metazoa; phylum Arthropoda; class Insecta; order Trichoptera; family Limnephilidae; genus Limnephilus; species Limnephilus lunatus. The sequence goes on along the minus strand of OU830602.1, from coordinate 7,196,030 downwards.
ATTCCTTCTATTTCCGTATAATATTTAGTAATATCTCCGGATACTCGCATACATCAATCACACCGGCCAACATTAATCATAAATAAAGAGTCATGCACAAAATACCGAATACTCAGTCGGGTCAGCGGCCCTAACTGATCGAAATAATACGGGAATAATGCGAGAATGTTCAGGAATATAAAACGGGAGAATACTTATGCGTTAAGGAGATCCCCTTCCTGTTTTTAATGCGATTTAAATATTTTATACCCGAACCTCATAAGTCAGTGCCAGGGAGAGTTTTTCGATTCATCAATAACTGTATTTCGGATGCCAAGAATTCGCTACATGGAAATAAGTCAAGCCATCCGTTTTATGCAAAACGCCGAGTCAGTACGTTATATTCTTTTAAAATATTGTGCTCCATGATTACACGGACTGTAAAAACAAAAATTTGGGTACTTATGTCAATAAAATCCTAATGGATCACGTATCTAAATATTAAAGATAATACCTAATTAAAATGACGGCAAAAAGTGAGTTTGCGAATTTATTGAAGAAATAATAATTATTTTTTTATTATTTTTGGGGTGTTATTGCCGTGTTGCGCTACCTCCATAATCCCAAATTCACTCTATGGCGTTATTTTAATTAAATGAAAGCAAATCAATTTGTATACACCACTTATGTAACAAATAACTTTTTTTTGCTGTTGGTACTTATTTGCCTATACTTGTTATTTTTGATGGTTTTAATTTTATCTCGCAAAAAAACCGTTGTTTTCGAAACATGATGATAATTTTGATTCAATAGGTAGTTTAATTTAAATAATAATTTGATTTTGGGGCGCACTTGCCCATTGTACAGGGTTCAAGTATTTTTGAAGTATCTGCGGGCCCTGTACAGTACGCCCATACTGTACAGGGCCCGAAGGTTCAGGTCGAACCGAAACCTGTTAGTTAAAGGTATTTGATAAAGTGGAATTAAAACAAATTTATTTTATTTCAGTTATTCACAAAGTGTTTGCTGAATGTGAAAAAAAGTTACCTTTGTAAGGTGGGTATGGTTCGTTCAAATTATTAAAATACTTTAGTAGGGTAATGTCAAGCGTCATAATAACGGATGACTAGTATGAGACGATGTATGAATATTGAAGAAATTAGGATTGAGTTATGTGAAGGTCCATGCCTGGTGGTTTGTTAGTTAGTAGTGAATAAAATATTCATAAAAAATAAATAAAATATATTTAATTCAACTAATGGAATTTCTTCACCAAATAACGACTTCTAAATTATTCTAGACCGTGGAAAAGTTCATGTGCGTGTGTGCGTCTAACATCTAACCCATTCGAGACCGCCGTCAAGTCGTGCGTGAGTATAAATGTTTTCCGCTTTCCGCACGAGCGTGTTTCCTTTTACGTCTGAGAAGAGCCGGCGGGTCCCGGGGGGTTAGAACTTTGAGAAACACAAACCTGATATCTATTATGATACACATTCTCATAAGAGAGAAGATTACTTCAAACAATCATTTAAATCAAGGAACGAGACGAGTTTAATACTAAATTTTCAGAAGCAAAATTTAAATGTTTTTATTACCGATAATACAATAGAAAAACTAACTGCGGATAGGATTATTTATGTAGTTTCAATGCCTTTCAACGGATATCGTTAGTGTAGTAGTTTTGAGGTGTCTCAACAGATGTCATTTAAGTGGTAGTCTAAGTCTCCGCAACCGGGCTCGAAAAGAAGAAGATGGAGAGATACGAAATTACGAATGTTAGAGGAGAGCGCTAACATTTACAGCGCCAAAATCGATGATAAAATTGCAAAAATGTTTGATAAAAAACGACTCGTTTAAAATAGAGCAAAAATCTCTTAAGGAGCATCTTAAGTTTCATTTAAAGAAACATTGTGAACTTTTTCACAAATATAATTTATAAGATAATAGAAACACTTCTTTTTAATAATTTTTGGAGCATAATTTGCGATTTTTTTCTATCGAGGAAATTTCATATAATTTGCATTTTGGCTTGGGCAGCATCTAGACAGTATCTTCAAAAATAACATATTATATTTTTTTAAGAGCTTAAAAACTTCAAATGTTTAAGGGAGATATGTAAGATATCGGTAGAAATTCGAGTTGCGGCCCCTTATTAGAAAGGCCACTGTCGCCGTTCGTGTCTAGTGGCCGAACTGTTACGGATATAACCAATGATGCGCGGTCAAAAGCTGGGCTCCTTCAGTGTCGAGTTCTCTTGCTTCAGAATTACTCAGAGCATCAATTAGAACGGACGTTTGATCCGGTAAAATATTAATTGAAAACTACAAGATAACGTAAATAGTAACGTAATCTCGACGAAATGAGCTTTATTGGAGAATCCTGAACATATTTCAAGTAATTCCAATCACTGGGATTGAAGAACATTGTACTAACCATTTAACCAACAATATAATAAACCATAAAATGGTAACATACAGAAGGAGCATGATAGTGAAGACATTTGATAAGTCAAAGTAAGTGTAATGTATGTGAAAATGTATATAGTTTCAATGTATCTGAACAGATAGATGTCTTTAGTACATGTAGTTTTGAGGTTTCTCAATAGATGTCATTGGAAATCAATAGGTGTACAAGATAGAGACAGCTATCGGAAGTTTGCGTAGATTACAAAAATAAACGATCATATTCGATCTACTAGCTTCAGTGAGCGGTCACCCCTCTTCAGATTATCAAAGAGCATCCTTTAAAACGGACTTTCATGGTAAATATACGATGCGATAATAAAAGGAGAAGATGGAGAGATGTGTAATTACGAATGTTGGAGAGAGCGCTTATATTTAAAACGATAAAATTGAAGCGAAAATAGTGAAAATGTTTAATAAAACACGACTTGTTTAAAATATACCAAAAATCTCGTGGAGAACATCTAAAAGAGCATTTAAAGAAACACTGTGAATTTTTCATACATATAACTTCTAAAATAAGTGAAATGAATGAAGAATATGGAGAAAAATAATTAGTTGATAATAATGTAATTTTAAAATTTGAAAATATGAGATTGACAAATATGACGGTTTGACAGAAGGTGACAATAGCGAAATTGGTTAACGCGCTCGTCCCGGTTAGACGGAGAGGTCTGGGTTCGAGTCCCAGTTGCAACCATTGTTTTTTTTTCTGTTTTTTCTGTGTCTTGTTCTCTTTCATATTTTCATTTAGATTATTATTGTTAACTTATTCTAATATGAAATGAACGAGTTTATAATCATTTTTGGAGCATATTTTGCGACTTTTTTCTATCGAGGGAATTTCATATAATCAGCGTTTCGGCGTGGAAGACGTCTAGAAATTATCTTCAAAAATAATATTTTTTTTAAGAACTTAAAATCTTCAAATGTTTAAGGGAGATATATAAGAAATCGGTAGAAATTCGGGTAGCGGCGGCGACGAACCGAAGTATTAGTGAAACACCCGATCACCAGTGTTGCTAATTAGAGGAAACAATAGTACATAACAGTAAGTAATTAATTAAGTTAATTTAGTGTATGAACATCAGTATATAAATGAAGTTCTTATTTCTCCCTTCCGTGAATTTTTAATTCAAATATAAAAAGTTTTTTTAACTAATTTGCTTGCATAATCAGCGTAACGTCTTCTGAAGGCATTGTGACATGGTTTAATGTTGCTTTTGGAAGGGGAAATAGCTTTTATGTATTTTTAATAAACTCGATTCTCCCATAAAAAATTACTGAAATTAATATACCTATTGCAGATTTGACAGAGTTGCGAATGGGTACATCTTCATATAAATCATGATGCATTAAAGTTTTTTCTTATAGTAGAGTAGTAATGGATACAATAAACAAAGGAACATACATTTATGTTAAAATAATAGGGAGAGTGTAAAGCATTTTACACTTATACGAATTAAAAGCAGCTTTTTGGTGCCAAAAGGGTTTTGCAATATTATTTCACCCCATTCATACTGAGCATTGCAGTCAGAAAAATGAGAAATAAGGTTCACTTTACAAAAACCCGTTTATCTTAAAAACGTAGCTGTGTTCATTAATTTAGAAATATACAGAAATTATTTGCGCACTATCTAAAAAATAGACATTTTACATGAAATGCCTTATCTGAAAAACACACGTAAGCAAGTTAAAATCGTATTACTAAAATTGCTCTCCTGTAGTTGTAATTTGTCGCTCCTTTCTTTGGCACGTACATAATTCAGCCAGACTCGCCTTTAACAAAATGCTTTTTTTAAATTCACGTGTGTTATAAAATTACACGTGTCCACTTAGCAATGAAAGTAGTGAGTCTGCACACCTTTATCTTATATTTTTTTCGCTTTTAAAAGTCTGTGTGATTTAAATTTTATTTCTAATATGCCAGGATTACAGGATCTCTTTTGGGTTGTTGGGTGAAGGGCGGACCTGAGGGCGTCGGGCCCTTGAAGCCTTGAAGGCTGTAATGTAAATTACGCCCCGGCCACTTGCAGCGGGTGGAGGGTCGTTTATACACAATGGCTATGGACGCACAAAGTAGAGGGCGGGCGACGCACCCTCCGACAGGAAATCTGGAAAATGCAGCCAAATTGTTTTAGCAATTTTCACCAAAAAGCGAGGGTTTAATGAAATTTCTGCTTTAAAGTAGGTGACTTGAGAATTTTTGTGAGTGGTGCTGAGACGGAATGGATTCGGCACGTTTAAAATATGATCTACGACTATTAACGACTGACTTGCATAAATGCGTAAGTACCTTTAATAATTTTATTCCTGTGAACGTAAGTATAGATGAGAAAAAAAAAACCTTTCTCAGTATTACGTCTTCGTCGCCGTAACTAAGTTTATTTAAATAAACAAGTAGAAACGCAGTATTGTGTTGGACGTGAATTTCAACCATGAATAAAAAGGTTTAAAAAGATACCTACAACAAATACACTCTGTATGTGCTCATGTTTCTTTCTAATGGGATTTCATAAATGAGTAGGAAAGTACTTAATATGTTAGTAAAGCAATGTTACTTATCGTGATTTTTAGACACCATTTTTTCAATTTATTTTATTTGTATGTGTAGGTAGAAGTTTAAGTGTAAGTTTAAATATGAATACATTCACATAATTTTATTCCGTCTACAGATATATGTATGTAGATAGGTGCTAAACAGCACATACCCGATAGATTTCAACCACCGATTCCTGAGTATATTTAGAGTAAAAAAGTAGATGTCATTTTGCTGTTGGATGATATATTTTTCTATTAATGATCATAAAAATAGAAATTTCATCGCCACTGATCCATAGACGTGATCACGTGATGCATCACTGTTTCGTGTGTTACCGTACTGCTGAAACGAGTGGACTGCTTAACATGACCTACTAGGCTATACCCGACTGCTCAGTTGCGACGTGTGACGGAAAAACATTTTTTATTGTTTTTAATACTCGTATCATCGGACAGCAAAATTACATACATTTTTACTCTAGATATGCTTAGGAATCGTTGGTTAAAATTCTTCGGTTACGTGCTGTCACACCCTGCATAATGTAGGTACTTTTTGTAGAATTATATTAATAACCAACGCTAAATAAAAAATAAAATTGCGTAAATTTTAAAATAATTTTATTAAAATATTTCCATTTTCCCAAACGACACAATAAAAAACTTTTAATTTGTTGTACGTGAACATTCATTAGACAAAAACGTTTTTTAAACATTGCAGTGAGAGCAAAAAATGATCTCATGCAAGAGAAATAAACGTGTTTCGTAATTCGTTTAAAAATAGCGTTTTTCCCTCTAGCAATATATTTAACAGCACTTGCATGTTGTATATATATTATACCTGTATATGAGACTGCTGGAGAGCTGAAAACAATTCATTCGATTAGTCGCTGCGCCGTGCTGTGAGCTAAAGTAGCCGAAATGTTTGTATTTGTGGGATAGGGAGAAGGGAGGGTGAGGAGGACCTGGCAGAGGTCCAGTGTCTTGTCCTGGGGGCGCAGGAGGCTGTAGAGACAACAGGATACGGGGATGAAGGGGGTTGAGTTGTTGCCGAAACTTCCACTGAGACGGGATATAAGAGCTTCCGAGGTCTATTTTCAAGGGGTTTTACTCCTCGTCAAGCTTTTGAGTGAATGTTTTATAAGCTTTTTCTGAAAGGTATTATCTGTTTTGCGGTATCATATAAATATCTAAAATTTTAGAAAGTCTTGTTTTTTAAAAATGATTCCGTACAAGATCTTCCCGAACTGAATGAGATATCCAAACAAGGTACAAACAAGTAGTATGAGGGGAAGAGAAGAAGGTGGCAAAGAGGAAGTTTGGGGCGAATCCGGTTATCTATATTTGGTCACCAATACCTATATTTAAAATCATTTTTTGGTGAAATTTGTAATAAAAAAAAATTAACTTAATTCATCATTAAGGCATAAACGTAACAATTTCGATATTTTGAACACAATAATTATATTTACAAAGGCATAAAATATGTTTAAGAATCTTTGTTGATCATTCAAGAAAAATATCAAATTATTCTTAAAAAATTAACAACCATAACATCACCAATCAAAATGCTGTAACTTCATTTCAAACCGTTTTATAATTTTTATTACCTAGTTCTTAAGATTGTATTTATTGTACACTCTATTTTTTTTAATTCATGAAATGACTCCTACACCGAGTTCAAGAGCTAGCTCTCTTAATCGGCGTAGAAATCCGTGAAAATGTGTATTTCACTATTTTGATTTTGCAATAGTATTATATTTATTACTGTGTTATAATTTAAACAATAGGTAAAAAAATGTGCATATCTCACAAGATTCCCAACTGATCCCAACCATCTGAAGTCAGTGAGATAACGACAACCTCAACAAGGGCATGTTGTGAGGCCGAAGTTTATGGAAAAGGGGAAAGGAAAGGAGATGGGGATGAGGAAGGTTGGGAAGTACGTGGCTATACAGATCTGATGGCCATTTCCTGCAATTTTTCGAATCCGAATGGAGATCTTCCACCAAAGCGACGCACGACATTTCGAGAGCTTCTAGAAGTTTTTCTAGGGCGTTTTTTGAGGGTTGAGGGTTTTCTCACAATTTCCACCCTTCTGACCATCTGAAATATAAAATGGTAGATTCTTTATCAATATGGTAAGAACCAAGAAAAATGAAAAAAAAATTCTCGCAATATGGCAGCTGCTCAAAAAAAATTATATTTTTCAATTATTTTTTGACTTTTTACAAATTTTAAAAAATAGTACAAATTAAAAAATTTCATTTTATTACCACAGAGGGGTATATTAAGAAAATTCATGCCAATTTTGAGGAAAATCAATCAATTAGAAATTGAGATTTTTTGACAAACGTTTAGTAAAAAGTAATTTCGAGGAAAAGACGCTAAAAGTTTTGTTTATTTAGATTCTAGTTAGATTCCGAAATCGGTCAAACTAAAATAGCTACAACTTTAAAAAAATTTGAATTTGGAAAAATCCTTTTAAGGTGATATTTTTGAATATCTAAAGTATCGAAATATGAAAAAAATAATATTTTATTTACTAGAATATTCCTTTAAAAGAATATATATTATCTTCATGCAGCTTGTCAAATATTTCAATGGTTTAATTACTATTGTTTAATTGTTCCAAATTTATTTAGCTTCTGACAATGTAGTTTACTTTGGTAATGTAAGACATAATATGAAACCTTTTCACTCTGATAAAAGCAACATATTTCTCTATTTTAAAAGACAATCAAATCACAGCAATAGAAAATTAATAACACAAGCTTAGATAATGATTCAGACACATCTGAAAACACTTGCAGCCAAGTAAAATTGACGGTACAAATAACAAACTCCGGGGAAAATGTGTTTTATTTACAATATAATTAAATCCACTTAAAATCATTCTCTTCATTCACTTGAAATTAAAAAATCTATATTTATCACGGTTGTTTTCATGGAAACAAAGAATTTATATAAATTTAGAGTAAATCAAATGTAGGAATTCCCAACAACCCTGTGATTTACCCGGTATTTTCTATTTTCAAACCTCAGCTAAAAGCTTAAACTTAATAATGCAAATTCTTCGGTATCCGAATCTACATTGTTATTTTTGAAAATGTTTTATTATTTGTCTCGCTCATGGCAGTGCAGCCTGCAGGGGGAGAGTGGTTGGGTGGGGAAGGAGGCTTTCAAGCTACAGGGGGAGGGGAAGGGGATAGACTCACCCCTAATCCCAGTCTACCGCTAGGCTCGGGTCATAGACCTATTCAGGAGAAGCCAAAAGAAGAAGGTATTTTAGCTCCCGGAAGAATAGAGACTCTTTTACATACGTGGGAGTGGTCTACTGAAGATAAATACATTTATGAAAGTGTTTATGAACGACATATTTTTGTGTGCTTTATTTTTTGTGTAATATGTTTTATTTACCCCAAAATAATAGCAGAATATATTATGCCCACGAACCAAGCATAAAGATTTCAGACTTCAGCCCAGAGGGTAAAAATTATCCTGATGATGTCAACCTGGGAATTGTGAGTGCACTGGAAGCAGAAGAATAACAAATATTACGTTGATAATTTTTTTCATGGTCTCCGTAAAACAGTGTTACACGAATATATTACAAAGAAGATTTCGAATTTATAACTTAATATATAGGTAATTAATTGGTAGAGTAAATGAGAAATTAAAAAATATTTGTATACATAAACATAAACAAGTCGTAGAAGAAAGAGCATACCATAATGTGTTTATTGGATTTAAATATCAAATAAACATTCTTTATGTTACTTGTACTAATGGGAGATGATTTTTTTAATGTGAATATCGCACAAAACTCCCACAACTGCTCCCAACCGCCTGGAGCCCTGAGACTATGGCATCCCCAATGGGGGCATGTTGTGAGACTGAAGATAGTATCGTGGGGCCAGATATGGGGGAGAGGAAGGTGAGGTTATTAGATCTGATTATTCAGATATGGATATAGCCATTTTAAGCAACGTTTTAATTCTGAATGGTGGTCTAACACCAGGGCGATACTGAGAGTGTCTTCCACTTTGGAACGTGCAACAAATATATTTTACATACAATTTTAATTTCTTTTGTACATGAGCTCCACACAGGAGACCCTGAGGAATATAATTTCTCTAAGGGCCTATGTCATCTTTGGGAATGCTGTGTGGAGGGTTTTTTAAGGAATGGAAGAAGAGGAGAGTTCTGGGAAGGAAAAGGGTTTAAGGGGTTGGTAGGAATCTGGGATTCAGTGTGTTCCGGTCATCCGCCTCCAAGACCTAGACAAACCTCACCCCATGAACCCGGTTACATGATTAAAATGAGAAATAACACAATTAATTTAAATAAAATTTACTTGCGCACACCGGGACTTAAACCCTCGACCTTTGGATTGCTAGTCGAGTCATAGCCCTAGTTCACGAAGGCCGTCAGAAGGATGAAAAGAAATAGAGAAGAATAGAAGCATAACAAGGTCATGGGGTTTAGTTTTATTATTTTTTGACTTGTGTCAAAAGACAGTTGTTAAAGGTCTGTAAGTGATGCTGAAAATGCCGTCAGTCAATACGGTTCCAAGGTAGCTCAGAATCAAATCAATTCAACACCTCTTTTTTGAAAAGTCATCAAAAGCTATAAAAAAAATGAAAAATAGCCGATAACCTATTTAACCAATTTCTTATATATTTCCGGTACCTATCCTGATGTATGGCAGTGAGGCATGGAACTGGCAGAGGAAGGATGAAAGCAAACTGAATGCCGTTGAAATGAGATCCTTCAGGCGTATGTGTGGTAAAACAATGTATGATCGTGTGATAAATGTGGATATTCACAAAGAATGTAAGGCTGTTGTAAGCATAATGAGTAAGATTAATAAAGGGACCCTCAGATGGTTTGGTCATGTAGAGCGAATGAATGAAGAAAGTAGTTTAAAAAGAATATACGAAGCAAATTTGAATGGTAGAAGAAGTCAGGGACGCCCGAAGAAGACATGGCACTATAAAGTGAATCAGATACTTGAGTCGGGCCATGTCAAAAGTCAAAATAATAGAAGAGAATGTATGAGACGATGTAATGTGAGTGAGGCAAAGAGTGTGTGCCAAGACCGAGTTGTTTGGCGGTCCGTTCTCTCTGCCTATCCCCTCTTAGTTAATCTTATGGTTTTTTCTCATCACTTTTCAAGGAATGTGTTGAGTTGATTTCATTCTGAGTTGTCCTGTCACTGGTCAATACAATATCGTTAAGTAGTCCGAGCCAGTCCCGTTGATTTCGGTGCATAAAAATGCATATTTATTGGAGTAAATAATTGTATAATGATGTCAAATAATAAATGCACTTTCATCAAATGAGGTAGTTTTCCGCAGAATATATTGGTAGAAAGCCGAATGCACGTAACTTCTACTCCCACTGATGTGCTAAGAATTTAAATGCCTTTTATAAATAAATTACAAAATAACTTCGCTATATTTGAAAAAAAAATCCTTTTGCCTACGTGACTATTTAGATCTGTTATTATAAATATTTCAGTTAGATACTGGAAAAATGCTTGTGTTAAAATTATGTCTATGAATATAGCCCAGAAATTCCCCGAAGAATTACTGAAAATTCAATGGTAGATATATTTGGATTTAAAAGAGCTGAAAACTACTTTCAATATCTGAAATTTCTTATGAGCATTCTCAACAGACTTCGTTTGTAAATATCGATTATTTTTTTATGCTTAGCTATTCAATGAAATCATTGAAAAACGTACAAAATACGAAGGAATATATTTTTTTATTATTTGAATGGTGGGGTATGTAATACGTGAGATTGAGCACGTAATAAGTAATAAGTTAGGAGAACGAAGCAAGTACACAGTTTGAATTAGAACGTACCCGAAGGATTGTAACCAGCGATTACTGAGCATGTTTCGAGTAAAAAATGTGTACATGTAATTTACTCTCCGATGATATTTTATTCAATTATAAACAATTTTAATTTGAATTAAAATATATTTCCATCGCAAGTGTGCAGTCTGGTATAGCCAAAAACAAAATACCTAAGAGATCCTTTATCTCATGGGTATTGCTTAGCGGGTCACGTTATACGCAATCCGTCTCTTTCTAACAGCACGGTAACCTTTCCTTCGCGACGCACATGTGGACAATATATTGTGTATATATTTTTTAAATTTATGTCATCATTGTGGGCCTATGTCATCATTGTGGATGCTATGTGGAGGGTTTTTTTAGAGAAAGGTTATTCTAGGAAGGAAAAAGGATTGAAGGGTGGGTAGAAATATGGGGTCAGGAATGATATGAACCCTTTCCTCCCACTACGGTGCAAGGGGATGGATAGAGGGGATCCGGCTGGAGAGGTCGAAAGGTCTTCCTCAACCAGTCTTTCCCGATTCGGCCTGCCCTGCAGAAGGTGGGCAAACGCGGGCACCCCTACCAAGTCATCAAACGTAATAAACCACTTGGAGTGACCTATGGCAGGGGTGTTGGTTATCCAAACAATGGTTCCGGGGCGGTAGAACCCATTACCATTACCTACTAAAATGATTTTTATGGTTTTTAATCATCGAACATCAAAATGATATTTATTTTTCTACTTCAAATAAGTTCAGAAATTGCTTGTTAAAATCTATCAAGTACATGCTGTTATACCCTGAGTGCGTTAATTTTTATCAACATTTTCAATGGGCATTCATAAAATCGATTCGGGCAATTATTTTCAACACATTTTATTATTTGATTTGAATAAATGTATATGTCACTGTAAAAGCCCGAACTACAGTAAATCCTACGATTTTCCGGTAAATCCTAAGATTTACCAACTCTTAATGGTAAAAGTCCGAACCGTTCTACGAATATTTGAATAAGAAACGATTTTTTCATTAGAATTTAGTACATGTTAGGTTAGGTTAGTTTAGGTCAGGTTAGGTTACGTTAGGCTAGGTAAATAAACGATTATTATAGAACGGTTTGGACTTTTACCATTAAGAGTTGGTAAATCTTAAGATTTACCAAAAAATCTTACGATTTACCGTAGTTGGGGCTTTTACAGTAACATATACACAAAACATGGAGTTTCTTAAGTGCAAATCTTCGGATGCATATTTCAAAACATAAAAGAGCCTCGTGAAAACTGAAAGTTCTGAAATGCAAGTATTAACATGGGGCTATAAAAGTGGAGAGCGAAATATCTGGCAGATTTGCATCTGAATATAGGCTGCACTCGCGGCGCGGAGCTCTTCCGGCGCTCTCTATTATTCATGCAGTTTTTAGGCAAGGAGTTACTGGATTCACGTTCATGACCAGGTAACCGTGGTACGTGATACTCCAAAGTGTAGACATGCAACGGTGTTCTGCAACAACGTATTAGGTATTATAACACGTTCTCAGTGCCAGATTACGCCTTCATAACGCCGCGTGTCACGTTTATTTAACCCTTCAGAAATTTGGCGTATTTTTCGGTAGGTCAAAATATTTCCACTTATCAATAAAAATAAAATAAATGGAATATTTTTGAACATATCTGAAAACAAAATACTGGTTTTGAAAGGTGATAAAATACGCTTTCAAATCTTATAACTCGAAATATATAAACTATAATTTAAATGGTAGGTACTTCATCGCTTGTCTGAATTCTTTCGCGGGAATGGATACCGCAGGCATGGAAACCATTTATTGGATTCATGTTCTGAAATTGTGGTAAAAAACTCGGCAAAGCCGTTTCATCTTTTTCTTAATTAAGTACCATTCTTGCATCTAGCTTTGGACGTGCGCCTACTTCATATTTTACAGATTTTCCGATTCGCATCTCATCTGCGGGCGACCTCCGTTTCTCTGCACAACAAAACACACATGATGACAACATGCGTCCAACGGACATATTTGTGAATCGTGCCATGTGCTCAGCATAATTCCAATTGAAATTTGAGAGTCTGATGAAAATGGTGACCAAATTCTTGCTGCTTGTACACATGTCCATCTGCCAAGCTCTAAGAAGATATTTAAAGTAAAATCAGGCAGTGTATTTAAAAAAATGGTGAAAATATTTTTAAATAAGACATTAGCCACCCTCTTGTGAATAATCTCATAACGCAAAATCGTCAATTATTTATGGGCTTTCAACTTAAATTCAAGAAATAAAATTCATTTAATCATTGAACCAAGATAGATCAGCGTCTAGACTTCAGATTAGTAAAATCCCCAGAGATATCCATAGAAAAATGAAATTCAATCATAAAATGTAATAAAAATCTACGAGAAAATTATTAATTGCTGGAATTTGCAGTCATAGAAAAAAATTTGCACGTGGAAAGTGATGGATTTAAATACTGTCCGGTTATTCATAATGTGGGAATGTTTGTGTTTATTTCGGTTGTGATTCTGTTTTTAATACCGGTTCAATGAACTTTAAATAAGAGTCGGATGTAATAATAATGATGATAATGAGAGTTGAGCGCAGAAATAGAAGGCTTTATGCTTGCCATACAAGATAGAGTCATTAATACTAAAAATTATAGGAGGCATATCATCAAAGATGCAAATCAAATTGATGATTTATGTAGAGAATGTTTGGCTTTTCCGGAAACTATAGAACATATTATATCGGGATGTTCTGTATTAGCGCCGTCCGAGTATACATTTAGGTACAATCAAGTTTTAAAAATAATTCACCAAAGTTTGGTAATTAAACATAACTTGATTGACTGCCGTAATGTACCATATTATGAATATGAACCAAATTCATTTTTAGAAAATGAATTTTATAAAATTTATTATGATAAAACTATTCTGACAGACAGAACAATTAGTCATAATAGACCCGATATAGTTTTACATGACAAAATTAAGAAAATAACTTATATCATTGATGTCGCTATTCCAAATTCTTGTAATATTCAGAAAACTGTTTCTGAAAAAATAAGAAAATATACAGATTTAGGAAATGAAATTAAAAGAATTTGGCATTCTCAGACTATAAAAATATTACCATTTGTTATTTCGGCTACTGGCATTATACCTAGCTCTCTCATTCAAAATTTAGGCGTATTAGATTTGTCAAAAAATTTGTACATAAAAATGCAAAAGTCGGTCATTTTAAATACATGTAGGATTACGAAAGATTTTTTAAATATTTATATTGAGGGATCAGTAGGATTTATCGGACCAGTTAGGATTTCATCAGAGCCGAACCCTCTGATATGAAAATATCTGGAGTCGGTGAAATATTTTTCCATTATGTTTCTGGTGGATTGACGTATTGTTCTTGTATTGTTTTATTCTTATATAGTGCACTTACATTGCGTTCATTTACTAGATATTCATTTGTGGAAAAGTGTGTGGAAGGGTTTAGTCTTTCATTTGGGAAAGATTCAACCCGGACATAAAATCTGGAGCACCGTAATATAATAATAATTGCTGAACTAACCTCAACTATATATAATGCATTAGATAAAAAAAACAAATGCCTTGGCATTTTTATTGATTTACGCAAGGCTTTTGATAGTATCTCCCATGAAAAACTAATTAATAAATTAAACGATATCGGTATTATTGGTAAGGTTAGGTATTGGCTACAAAGCTATCTAACTCAAAGAAGTCAAAAAGTGAAATTAAAATTAAATAACTCACTATGTATAGATGAAACATTAGAATTTGGGATTCCCCAAGGGACTGTTATTGGACCAATTTTATTTATAATATACGTAAACCAAATGTTTAAATTATCGATAAATGGAAAACTTATATCTTTTGCTGACGACACTGTAATAATTATCGAAAAAAAGACGTGGAATGATATTACCAATGCAGCCAATCAAGACATGAAGGTTATAAAAAAATGGTTCGATAACAATCTATTATCACTGAACACAGAAAAAACTTATTATATTCCATTCTATCTACAAGAAGATGTGCCAAATAATTTAATTAACATAACAATTCATTCTAAAAATTGTGCAAATGACAGCACATGTAATACGGACTGCGCTAAGCTAAATCATAAATCTTATATAAAATATCTTGGAATCTTAATAGATAAAAATGTTAAATGGAAAGATCATATCAATCTCACTGTGGAAAGAATAAGAAAACTTATCTATGTATTCTATAACATACGAAATATTTTAAATAAGAAAACCATAAAAATTGTATATTTTGCATTAATTCAGTCCTTATTACAGTACGGCATTATTGGGTGGGGAGGGGCCTTTAAAGCTTCCTTACAACCTATAATCATAATACAAAGAATAATTATAAAAATCATCCTTAGGAAACCATACGACTTCCCTACTCTAGAGATATTTCGAGAATTTAATGTACCATCCATCACAGAATTGTATAAGAGAAACGCCTTATATCAAATTTATAAAGAGTATTTTATTAAAAAAATTCACCCCTCTGAAAGCATAAGCAATAGATTTAAAACGAATGGCTTAATAGCCATCCCTATGCTTAGAACAACCACGGCTCAGCACCACTATCTGTATCTAGGTGTAAGATGGTACAATATATTATTATCCAAAAACAAAATTAGTGTAACTGAAACATTGAAATATGAACAATTCAAAAAACAAATTAAGTCCCTGAAATTGGATAATGATATATTGTACTCTTAATTTAATTTACCCTTACTTTAACTGTTAAATTTAATATATAAAAAAAAGTATTGATATATTGAATATTAAAAAAAAAGTATTGACCTTGTAAAACTATTTTTTTCCTAAATTACGAACCTATGTCAATTAATATTTGTATTTATCTCATAAGTTCTTTGAATTTATTTACGGTGCTCCAGATTTTATGTCCGGGTTGAATCTTTCCCAAATGAAAGACTAAACCCTTCCACACACTTTTCCACAAATGAATATCTAGTAAATGAACGCAATGTAAGTGCACTATATAAGAATAAAACAATACAAGAACAATACGTCAATCCACCAGAAACATAATGGGAAAATATTTCACCGACTCCAGATATTTTCATATCAGAGGGTTCGGCTCTGATGAAATCCTAACTGGTCCGATAAATCCTACTGATCCCTCAATATAAATATTTAAAAAATCTTTCGTAATCCTACATGTATTTAAAATGACCGACTTTTGCATTTTTATGTACAAATTTATTGACAAATCTAATACGCCTAAATTTTGAATGAGAGAGCTAGGTATAATGCCAGTAGCCGAAATAACAAATGGTAATATTTTTATAGTCTGAGAATGCCAAATTCTTTTAATTTCATTTCCTAAATCTGTATATTTTCTTATTTTTTCAGAAACAGTTTTCTGAATATTACAAGAATTTGGAATAGCGACATCAATGATATAAGTTATTTTCTTAATTTTGTCATGTAAAACTATATCGGGTCTATTATGACTAATTGTTCTGTCTGTCAGAATAGTTTTATCATAATAAATTTTATAAAATTCATTTTCTAAAAATGAATTTGGTTCATATTCATAATATGGTACATTACGGCAGTCAGTCAAGTTATGTTTAATTACCAAACTTTGGTGAATTATTTTTAAAACTTGATTGTGCCTAAATGTATACTCGGACGGTGCTAATACAGAACATCCCGATATAATATGTTCTATAGTTTCCGGAAAAGCCAAACATTTTCTACATAAATCATCAATTTGATTTGCATCTTTGATGATATGCTTCCTATAATTTTTAGTATTAATGACTCTATCTTGTATGGCAAGCATAAAGCCTTCTATTTCTGCGCTCAACTCTCCAATACTCAACCATTTGTTTGACGAAAATTTGTCAACATATGTTTGGTTGAGATAATTGAAGTGTTTTGCGTGAAGAATTTTATTTGACCAGGAATCTAATAATTCATGGTTGGTATTTATAAGAATGCTGGCATTCTCGTCGTATAAATTTAATGGTGAAATATTTCTATCTGCCTTGCAAATAATTTTGTGCATTTCTGAACTATCAGCTTTCCTATGGAAAAAATTTCTTAGCATTTCAACCTGATTATGTTTTAAAGGTGTTATTTTGACTATACCTCTACCTCCTAAATTTCTGGGTAAATTAATTCGTTCTACAGCTGAATTTGGATGATGGCAATGAAATTTTGTTAATGTAGTTCTAATCAATCGTTCTAAGCTATCTAAATCTGTATTAGACCATTTAATTATGCCAAATGAGTAAGTTAATAGAGGTATTGCCCAAGTATTTATCGCCTTTACTAAATTTTTAGCAGATAGATTGCATTTCAAAATTTTTCTGATCCTAGTTTTAAATTTAATCCTAATATCATGTTTAATACTAGTATGATCTAATCTATTTGATTGCGGATATCCTAAATATTTATAAACCTCACCCCCTTTCATACTTTCAATTTTGAAATTTCTAAATATACCCTCGTCTCCATCTACAATTTTACCTTTCTCTATATGGATCGTTCTACATTTATCTAAACCAAAAGTCATTTTAATATCATCTGAAAAAATTTTAACTACTTTAATCATTTTCTCTAAATTTGGTTCAGAATTCGAATATAATTTTAAATCATCCATAAATAATAAATGAGAAATTATATTTCTCTCTCTAGTATTACCTTTAATTTTTATTCCAAACTTACTTTTAATTAACATTTGTTTAAACATTTAATTAGAACATTATTATTATTTTATTTTTTTGCGTGTGTATAAATACTCCTCCCATAAACACAAGCTCCTAGAGCTCAATTTATGGAGTAGTAGAATTTAAAAAAAAAAATTGTTGTATAATCCTTGCATATGTTATCATTTTTTTTAATGTAAAAACAAAATGTCTTGAAATAAATAAATAAATAAAAAAATAAAAAAAAATAAAAAATATTTAGAGATGAAACGGATAGTTGTTTGGCTGGATACCGGATATTCGGTGAGCTGCGAGGCCGGATGGCCGGATATTAATTCACAATATTCTCTTTGATAAGAAGTAGAACAAGAGGTATATTACTGTGCTTCATTGTCAGTATTTAATCATTTCAATAATCTCTGTGTTTTTTACGATATTTAGTTCACTATAATGGTGATTGTGATTAGTTATTCATGTTAATTTAAGTTTTCGCTACCCTGCGAGATTTTTGTAAGTTTTTACTAAAAGTTTTTAGTTTAGATATTTACTATTTATGTATTTATTATTAGAGTGAATATCTCTGAAGAAAATTTTAGTTTTTTTGAAGGCTTTATGGCTTTTTTGGAACTTTTTCGACTTTAAATAAAAGCCGTCATATTTATAAGTTGGAATCGTTTGTTTGAACAAAATCAAACAAGCGATAAAACATACGAAACATATTGGTTATTTGAACAATAAACGTGGTTAAAAGAAAGTATTTTCTTAATTTTGGATTAAAATAGTTTCACAAAATAAGTTTGTTGCGTTTGAAAAAAATTATTTTCTTTGTCTTTTTTAAAATGGAAATTATAATATCCCATAATCTTCATGGCTCTGCGTTAGACATCAAACATGCTTATTTCGGCTGTGTATGAAATTTCAAATATTTATACTTAAATAAAATTAATCACGCAAAAATAAATGCGCACACAATATTTGTATAGTATAGTTGACATTTTTCACATGAGAACGGGTGGTTTCTACAATTGATTTGCCGACATATTTTTTTAAAAGAACGACAAACATTCCCGCGTTACGAATAACCCAACAATGTTTGAAAATCTCCTACTACCACCACAGTAAGCCGAAAATGTTGCTTGTGTTGTGATGGAGGACTTAGCCAGCAGAGGAATCGAACACACATCTGTGTTTCCTCCCTCCTTCAAGACCCAGATTCACTCCTTCCTTTCCTCAAAAATACCCAATTTTCAATTTGGGAGGTGGAAATGGGCACCGCCGCCCCAGGAACCTTTATTGGATATCCAACACTTCTGCCATAGGTCACACCAAGTGGTTCGCTACGTTTGGTGATTTAACAGGGGTGCCCGGGTTCATTGGGTGAGGTTTGTCTAGGTCTTGGAGGCGGATGACCTGCACACACTGAACCCCAGATTCCTACCCACCCCTTAAATTCTTTCCTTCCCAGAACTCTCCTCTCCTTCCCTTAAAAAACCCTCTAAACAGCATCCCCAAAGATGACATAGGCCCTGAGGGAAATCGTTTTCCTCAGGGCCTCCTGTGTGGATCTCATTAAAAAAAAACCTCCACACAGTAACCCAAAAGATGACATCGGCCCAGAGGGAAATTATTTTACTCAGGGTCTCCTGTCTGGAATTTAAATAAAAAATATCATGTTCATTGAACTCAAATCTTTTTTAAGAATAAGAGTCGTTTACGAAATTTTACTACTTTTGGGAACAATGAGTTATAAAGTAGATACCTACCTACCTATTATAATATAATATTTAAAACAAGAAAATATATTGTACTTTTTAAAATGGTCTCAAATTGATTTAAAAATATAATAGAACAATGAACCGTTGTGAATATATGCATAAGCAGTTCCGTAGAAATTTGAAAGGAAATTTTGCTTTGCAACAAGATTCTTAACGATTCTTTCGCACTGAAATATAAAGCAAATAGTGTAACCATCGCTTTCCGTAGCCAATTCCTGAAAGCTTTTAATGCATTCGGCTGTGTGCTTTTTTCAGATTTATTTTCATTTTCGGCTCAGGGCGAAGAATTTTTTATTATGAAATTTCTACAAACTTTGTCAATGGCGTAGAGTAGGGCTTACCAACATTTTTTAAAGCCTAAACCCGTTACGAATTTGTTTTTTTTTATTTCAAGAAATAATCTAAGAGAATTGTTTTCCATGAAATTGAGGTTTGGTAACGCATATAGACTAATCAGAACTACTTTAGATGAAAAGCTTATATACCGCCTTCCCGGGAATCATTTATTGGATAACCATCACCCCTGCCATAGGACGCCCCGAATGATTCGCTACTATTGTTGACTTAACAGGGGTGTTACTTGGGTTACTTAACCAGGTTGATTAGTGGAGGTTTGGCAACGGATGCGTTTGCTCACCCATTGCATGGCGGGCCGAATCAGGATACACTAATTAAGGGAGATCTTTTGACCTCTCCAGCCGTACTCTCTCGATCCATCGCGTTGCACCGCGATGGGAGGGTGGATTCATACATTTGTCACTACTGGACACATTGCTTTCAGATTTACACCTCACACATTTTTCCTTTCCAGGACTTCTTCCCCTTGCTTTCATATAAAGACCCTTCACTCAGCATCCCCGAAGGTGACAGATCCTGAGGGGAATTATTTTGCATAGGGTCTCCTGTACGGAGTTAATGTAAATGTACTATTTTTTAAAAAAAAATCACACCTCTGTATTGCATATCTTTATCCTATATCTGCATAAATCCAATTTCGACTACTATAATACGCTGTACTCGTTTGTTAGTAGGTATAAAATTACGTAAAAAAAAGTTCTGTATATCAACTTTATGAATATAAAAATTATAAGTGTGCAATTCACGGTAGAAGTGCGTTAAGAAACGCGGTAGAAGTGAGACCTCCAGAAAACAAGAAGACAAAAGTGGGGAGACTACAAATCACCGCACAAAGAGGAGACCGACAGGCTACGAAGCTATGCAAAAAGAGGAGACTAATTATACAATCTCATTCTCTCGCAGGCAAAATTTTAAAGATGGATGTGTTCGTCTCTTTTTATTGTCGCTATTTTTCGATTCATCGAGTTTCAAATCACAACTGTGCTAAAGAAGTTTTCACTTCAAAAACCATTTTTGACTTTCATAATACGGTGTGCTCAGTTCGGTAGCTTAAAATCACATAAAAAAAGGTTTGTGTGAACATTATGAATACGGTCATAAAAAATAAAGTTAAAAAATACATCGTTTCTAGCCTAAACTTTTTTATTGTTATGCCTGGTGTGATGGTGTATTTGTTTAAATTAATAGCAATAAGCGAGGTAGTCAAGGCTTTAGTAATAATATTAGTTGCTCTCAGAGAGATATTAAAAATAATTGACCGTCTGAGACTTGTCTCTCGCCGCAAATTCAATTCGTCATTTTGACTTATCATTACGAATTAATAAGAGGTCGAAATGTTACGAGAATTTCTCTACGGTTACTTTGAGATGTGCCTGTTGTGGAAAGGTCATTATGGAGTAAAGTAATTACATTTTAAATTAATCATTGCTCCTAAGACTGTATAATTCACAAAATGCAGTTATAGATTAAAAGTATTAATAGAATTTCATTGGAACTACGATTTCATGGAATTACGATTAAATTAAAATAAATACATTAACTACTCGAGAGTTCGCATTAATAATTGTAATACGCGTCCAGTGATGAAAATTTCTCACCCTCATAAAAAAAAATCATTTATTTCGATACACATAAACTGATTACAGTGTTAGAGATCCATCGAATGCACCAATGTTGATCGTTTATTCCATATTTTTAGGATTCTTAAAAAGATTATCAAAAACGTTGAAATTTATGAATTCTTCGATTTATTTACCTCAAAATTGGCGTACGTAGTATTTATTTGGTGATTATTAAATATTTTGACTTACATACATATGTTGTATATATGTATATAGCGTAGTTGATGATCACATGTATAAATTTAAACTTAATATACATTTTTTAATTTTATGTAACACAATCATGATCAATGATTTGTAAGAAAAATATGTCTATAATTTTGTATTGCGAAATGCCAATAATAAATAATTCTGAAGAAACGTGTGAAATCTTTTGTTGAAATTTGAAAATAATAAGTTATCTATATGATTAATGGAAGTATACAAAGCGCAAGAACTTTTAAAATAATTTAAACAAATGGTTTAAAATATCTCTTCATATTTTCCACATTTTGGCCAGAATGTAGCCAAAAGCGTTCCAATGTTTAACTACAAAAGTGGAGTATTTAGAAATATATTTAATTATAAAAATAATAGCTCTGTTTTTGTGAAAAATCAAGGCGCTGTACAAATATTACTAGTTCGGATTCATAAATTAAAATAATTTATTACTTTAATTATCGTTGCTCGGATTAATCTATTAATGGTTGACAATATCTGAAATTGTGCAGTGTCGATTTATAACTATCTCGAAACTCACAAGAAAAGTTTTAAAATACTGCTTGAGACTTTGGACTCAATATTCGCGGAATGGTTTCTGGAAGTAATTTTTGCGGTGAATTGCTTCAATACTGAAACTTGGTGATTTTCTGGAGTACATTTAAAATAGTTATTAATATTTTAAAATTAAAGAAGCTTTGGAATTTTTAATGAACAAACTGTGAATTAAGACAAATTCATCAAATAAAATGTACTTGCGCACACGTTCAAACTGCGACCTTCGGATTGCTAGATGGGAGCCTTACCCCTTGACCACGAAGGCCGTCAACAGGGACATGGTGAAATACCATAATTGTATTTACTCTAGCTGTGTTTAGTGACCAGATTTGAATAGCCAGCTCCTTCCAAACCTTTTTGTTTCTCATCTCCTTCGCCCGCTTCCCTTCAATCTCACAATATACCCCCATAATTGGGGATACCATAGTCCCTCTGGCTCCCGACAGTCCTAACTCTCGTGCGATCAAAATCTACAAATATCTACATTATTATAAATGGAAGTTCTCCGCCGCGTCTCTCTCTTCACGATAAACTCAAAAACTCCTGAACGGATTTTCATGCGGTTTTCACCAATAGAAAATTGATTCATGAGAAAAGTTTAAGTATATAATATGTCAAGGTTGTGTGTAAATTGGTTGACATATAAAGGAAAACGTCTATATATGGTGGACGAGCGGGCTGGCAAGAGCGCGGTGTGGATTTGATTTGTGTGCAAATCTACAATTTTATGCCGAGGTTGATGAAATTTTGAACATGTGACCTCCAAAACAAGAGGACGGTCACTGTTTACATTTGATTTCGAAACCTTTGGTGTAAAGCCCGGGCATCGCCGGGGACGTCAGCTAGTATAAAAATAAATAATTAAGTGATCTGAATATCATGGCTCACCCCAACCAGGGGGTTTTTCCCCTCCCAGTTCCTTGAGTCTCATACATTTCCAAATCGGAGATGCCATGATGCCACTGGTTCCGGCTATAAGAATTACAGAAATTAAAATGAAATCTATCAAACGATTTTCTCGACCCCGCCCGCCACGCAGTAGGTGGGTAAAAGCAACCATCGCCAAGACCCAGACAAATCCCACGAACCCGGACACTTTTCTCCTGGAACGCAGCTGGTTTTCAGATGTGCAATATATAAAAAACTAAATTTTCCATGTAGGTGATATTATGAAATTCATATAATTACACGTGATGAAGTGCAACGCTAGTGCAACCAGGACGATACGGATGCAAATCCCTGCATAAAATAAGCGTCATTTGGCTATTTTATTAATAATGCAAGTTGGGACATATTTTCGGTATAATTTTGGTTTTACCGCGGCACGTTTACGCGGCGAATTAAAACAAAACTACAAACAAACACACACAAATTAACTAATGTCAAAGCCACTAATGCGCCATGTTTGAATTGGCGTCGGAAATTTCTGAAACAAGTAAATTTATTTATTTATTTATTTATTTATTTCTATATATTACAGTTTTACCTTATATATTTAATATTTTAACATAATATATTTTAGAAAACATTTTTACATAGTAATTAAAATAACATTTTATTATGTTGGGTGTAAGGTAGGTTTGAGAAGGTGAAACTGTTGGTTTATAATGTTGTATGTTTCGTGAACACCTCACTAGGAGAACCTGTGCTGAGGTGTTTACGTGTTTATGATTCAGTGTGACATGTACAGGTATTTATGTGTTGGTTTTTTTTTTTTTTTTTTTTTACATTTTAATGGTAATGGATAATTTAGAAGAGAAAAAAAAAATATCTATAAAGTATATTTAAATATATATGTATATATGAATAGTTGTTAAATTCTTGCAAATATGTTTATTTATTTTACTCTTTTTATAGTTTTGTTATGTTTGGTTAGGGATTAGGAGATTTTGTATAAAGTGAATATCTTGATTTTTGATCCAGGATGTGATATGTTTTTTGTGTATGTTTGTGTATGTATGTGTAGTTAGTAGTTGTTTTAGAGTTATGGGCATATAATTAAAAAGTTTGGTTGCGTAATACTGAAAATGTCTTTGTCCGTGTGTGGTGTGTGTTATCGGTATGTTCAGGGTTACATTTGTTAAGGATCTTGTTTTTTTTTATTGTTTTCGGTTGCATTGGAATATAGAGTTTGTTTTGGAGGAGGTGTAGCAGAGCAGTTTTGGCATAAAGTTGTTTTATTGACATGACTTCTAATGTTTTGTAAATTTCGCTTGAATCTGTGTAGAATGGCACTTGCAGGATTAGTTTTATTATCGCTTTTTGTATCTTTTGAATTGGGTCAATTGCTATATTTGTAGCACTTCCCCAAGCCAGTATTCCATATGTGGCAATGGATTGACAAAGTGCGAAGTATATGGATCTGAGTATTGTTAGTGGGAAAATGTTTTTAATGGATTTTATTAGGTGCATGACTCGTTTTAGTTTATTTGTGATGAAGTTTATGTGGTCAGTCCAGCGTAAGTGTGTATCAATAATAACCCCTAGGTACTTTGTTTGTTTGACCCTTTCAATATGCTCGCATTGACAATTGGATACAGTTTGTTCACAGTCATGCAGAAACAGGTCTATGTTTGATGGAGGTTGACCTCTTTGTGTAATACTATGTGTGATGTATTTTGTTTTGATTGTATTAATGGTAAGAGTATTACTGTTTAGCCATTTTTTAACAATTGACAAACTTTTTTCTGCTATTTTAAATACCTCTTTCCATGTGGCAGCTTGACAGAGAAGAACTGTATCGTCAGCGAAGGTCACGATTTTACCTTCAATATCAGTTTGTAGATATGTAAAGAAGAAATTCCAGGCCTCTTCCGCCGAGTTAAATTTTGTAAGATGTTCCCATGTTTTATTTTCTAAACAATGATTTATGTTAACGTAATCAATTATTTTTTTTGTGGTGCTATTTTGGAAAATTGTGTTTCTCGTTGGTGAAGTCAGGCCTATCATAGTTGTGTAGTGATCTGTAATTGTGGATTCGTATACTGCACTACATATTTGACTTTTTGTTTTAACCATAAAATGATCTATGCACGATTCCGAGTCTTTGGTTACTCTGGTAGGAGTGTTAATGGTGCTTATAATGCCATGTTCTAGAAGCATCAGTTGGTAATCAATATTTTGAGGGTGTCCATTAGGAAGTATGTTTATGTTTAGATCACCAGCAATGATGATGTTTTTGTATGAAGTGAGTTTTTTTAGGTGAGAATCCAGAGCTATTATAAATGGTGTAATGTTATGTGTGGATGGTGATCTGTATATGGCGAGAACACACGTATCTGAGTCGATGATTATTTGTAGGCAGTTATTATTTATCAAGTCGATTTCTGAAACAGAGGCGTTAAGACTATCATGTAAGTACAGAACAATCCCATCATTTTGAGTTTTATTTTTTAGTGTGTGATATGCATTATAATTATTCTTATGTTTTTTTGTAAAAGATGTTGATATCCAACATTCCGTTAGGATTATAATTTTGAAATCTGTTTTAAAGTTGTATAAGAGTATGTCAAGTTCGTCATAGTTATGATTAAGTGATCTTATATTTTGGTTAAGTAGTGTAAGAGAATCTGGATTGTTTAAAATAGAATCACAGAGTTTTGTGTCATTGGTTGTATAATGTTGGTGAGAACTATTTAAGTTTATTGAGAGTAGATCAGCCATGATGTTATGTAAATAAGGGTAATATTTTATGAGGTCTGAGTGACCTTTATTAGTTACATCATTTTTTTTAGATCATTTTCATGTCTAATTTGAATAATTTTTTCCCCTGGTCCTTTTCGGACTAGCAGTTTGCCAGTTTTAAACCATACGAATTTAAAATTAAATAATTTTAACAATTGAACAACTTTCATAATACATGGTGCAATATAACTAATTAACATTAACATGAACTATTGCAGCCTATTCACACGTGGGTACTTAAAATGCGAGTATATGTAATACTATCCTGACAAACCCTTCCTTCACCTAAAATTAAATATTATATTAACCCTAGAAAGATAATCTACGTCTTAGAGACGTAAGCGATACAGAATAATTGCTGTCTTTTTATTTTGCAACGTGGCCCACTGTCTTTTTTATTTATTTATTTGTTTTTGTTACAAAGAATACATCAGTACAAATAAGCTATGACTGTCCAACTAGGAGTCTCCCGCTCTAGGACAGTCAAATTGACAGAAACATTTTGATTGGCGTAAATTTAATTTACAGATGACCGATTTATATTGGGACACAAATCAAAAAAATCATCGCCAAATAACTTTATGTTTCTTACTGAAGCTCAGGCAAAAAATATTTAATAATTTATAATTAACGGCACAGTGTCCTTTAAGTGCATGTTTTTTTCAATATAGAAAGAAGAAAGAAATTCAAAATTTTAAGATTACTTCCAAATAAACCAAAGAAAAATAGTACATACATAACACATAAATAAACCAAAAGATTACTTGTAAACAAACCAAAAGAATAATACATATTAGTACAAAGTTAGTGAAAGCAAAAATAAGAAACAAACAGAAAATAACTGTTATACAGTGACCTTGTTAAAATATGTACTGCTAAATTGTTTTATTAGTACAGCTTTATACTTCAGTAGAGGCATACAAAAAATATCAGAATCATAAGCATAAAAGGTTTTCAAAAATGTTTAAAGTGTTTTCCAATCGTACTTTAAAGAACTAATCAGCCACTACAATAAAACTAAATCCGAAAGAAGCTTCTTAAGCGTGGAAAAAATAGAGATGTATAAAAAAAAAAAAAATAGAGAGTCTATCTCAGTAAGCTCAGTTGCCGAGCAGAGCTTGCGCGTGGCGGCTCTGTCACCACGGCAAGTACAATAATTACGGAGAAATACATGCACCATACGTCCGAACGATGTATGATTACCTTCTTTGTAACTTTCAGACTTGTTCGTATAAATGTGATTTAGCGAAATAAAAAAAATATATTATTTTTAAGTGTAACGACTGATTCGCATTTAAACTTTCACAGCATATTAAACATATAAGTTTTCATTTAAAAAAAGATTTAACATTTTGTACTTGATTAGTACCTAAAAGGTTTACAGAATTGTGTTATTTTTTTAATTACATTTTTTAAATAATGATTTTGCTTTTATTTGTAGTTCAATTAATTATTCAACTATCTTTAAACTGTGTTAGTATGATAAAATGTCAAATATACACTTTTAAATTTCAGTACGTCTCTGAGACGTATCGTTATCTTTAACGTAGATGAATATCTTTCTAGGGTTAAAAGTGTCATTCATGATTTGTCAGCTAATTGGTCTAGTGATAATTGACACGTTAGCTCCATAAAGTTTTTTAACACATTTATTTATTTGACAAAAAAAATATATTAAAAGGAACCTTTGACTGTCCAACTAGGAGGGTTCCCCGTTTTAGGACAGTTAAATTGCCCAGTTCAGTTAGAATTAGGTTGTTAAACGCTGTTATTTACAGAACTTAATATTAAGAAAGTATTTCACCATCCTCCTGATAGCTTATCCATATGATAACGTTAATTAATAAATAAATAAAATAATATTCGCAATTGGTAAAAAAACTCGGCTAACTTAGATATCCTATGTATAGCCATATGTATAGCCACTACTCGTAGGTTCAAGTTAGTCAATATTCGGACTTTTTAAATAAACAAATCGTTTTTAATTAATAGAAATTGTTCGTTATCGTGTGGATAATCTATAAGAAGGAAGTAAAAATCCCCCCTAATAATGTATTACCATTATTTATGCAGTGCCATTTACATAATCGTCAGATTCACAGTCTAGTAAGTTTTAAAAGCAATAAAGCAACCAAATTATGTTACCTGTATTTTGTCAACGCTTATACATATGTATTTTGGGTAACCTAAATTTTTTTTAACATAATATATTATGTTACCTGTATGTTGTCAACTTAATATTTTCACTGTGATTAAAATAAAATGATCTGCATTCTATGTAAAAGCCCTATGGGCGCTTAAATAAATAAAAAAATAATAAAAAACAAGTGTTAATAGTAAAAAGCTATTGAGAACATCAAGTAAAAAATGAAAATGAAATAATATTAAACCAATAAAAAAAATACCCTTTTTTGTTTAGTTTTTTATTTAAATGTAATTTTATTGCCTTTCGGTTTTTGAGTGAAAAAACATAGAACCAGGTATAACTACAACAAGAAAATGACAAACAAACAATAGCAAACATAAACTTTTAAAAAAGCAAACAATAGAAAACTTAAATTGAGAACACTTGTAAATATCAAAGCAAACAATGTGATCCTGTAAATAATAAATATTTCAACGATGAAAAACTATATTTAATTAATTTACTCTCCCCACAATTGCAACAATTACTACAACTGCATTTATCTGTTTACATTTAATTACCGTAATCAATTTGTAAAATCTTCATGTAAAAGCCCACTAGGGCGTAAATTAATATAAATGAATAAATCCCGCGCCGCACCCTGGAACTCCGGCCGAGCACTGAAAGATAAAAACTGTACATAATTACATTAAAATTTGTCACAGGAGAATGAGTCGTTTCTATAACTCGTTCCATTCAACAGATCGGCTACGGCTCTGTGGATCCTCCCTCCTGCAAGGCTCTATTGTTCACTCCTTCCTCTCCTTAAAACTACCTTCCCCAAACATGACGCAGGCCCTGAGCTGGTATAAAACACACATAAATGGTTTAATAATTTAAACCTGTCAAGAATTTGTCACAACAAATTTCAATGAAAAAGAAGCCTCAATTCTATTTGAAATAATATAACGTTTTTCTGAAATCCAGTTACCAACGCCGTAAAAATCCCGTAAGACGAAATGACTGTTAGTGGTTTGTCACGTGTTCCGGAAGGGAGGACTCTGAAACCGGATATGGGAAATTGCATTGCCTCCCCCACCCCTATAAACCAACCGTGAAACCGGAAGGTACTTATCTGGCTAAGGGCGGGTTCCTAACGTGCAGTCTTCGCGCGGCTAATTTGCTAGCAGAACCGAGAGAAAACATTTATACGCAGAAGGCATTCAGGTCAAAGTAATGGCGTTCTAAGAAAGCGTTTCAATTGGCAGAGCTTACTTAGATTTCATTAAAGTGGGGATGTCTACCGGTAAAATAATAATTCAACTGCTTACATTGTCGCGAATTTCTGAAAAGAAAAGCACAGATCGTCCACCGCAAGCCATCGATTTATGTGGTAGGGGCTTGTACTGTAGATATGGCATGAGTTCTAAGGAAAATTATTATTACCTAAGATTCAGCCGCTTACTTCAATATACTATCATTAGAAGTTCGAAGAAGCTCGGCCGATGTACTGTTTCTTCAAAAAATAGCCAGATCCGTCGTAGATTGCCCAGAACTCCTACAAAGAATACAAATACGAGTTCCTAACAGACGATCCAGATCAGACATGATTCTTAGCATCCCTCGGTGCAACACTTATTATAAGCAGAACTCTTACATCTATCGTGCATCCAACACTTTCAACACACACTATACACAATTTGACATTTTTAACTCTGCACCACACTCCTTAAAATCACACAGACTCTCTCTCGATACTCTATAACACACATGGGCAACAGTCGGCCCACGGGCCTATTTTGTCCGGCCCCAAGGTTTGCCGACTTCCAAAAGAAAGATTCCACATTCACTACGTTAAATTTGCTCGTCCGATGAATGCTGATGAAAATAATGTGCCAGCAAATTTGCAGATGGAACTTATTGAGCTTCAGGGCAATTTAGTGCTAATCACAATTAAACAACATTGCTTGACGGATTTTTAAAAATTATATTTGGTGGAAGAAAAATACACAAATTTACGCGCATTTGCAAAAAAAAATCATTTGTCTTTTTGGCAGCACATATACCTACGTGTGAACAGTTTTTTTCGATGATGAAATACACCAAATCAAAAATGCGAAAGAGGATAACAGATCAAAATCTCGAAAATTCTATGAGATTATCCTTAAGCAATATCAATGCAACTATTGATAATCACGTCATTCAAGTACAAGGCCAATCTTCACACAAAATTTTGTAATCAGTATATAATATTAATATTATGTCGTTCATTATATAAATTTAAAAAAATATGTAAAACGAAGCAGCGTGTTTTATTTAATTTAATATTACTTTAATGTTTAATAATTTGGACCGGCCCTTTGCTAGGAGACGGAATGATACACTAGACCTATGAAAGGTTGCCCACGCCTGCTCTACAATAACAATAACTATAGATACCCTCTAATACAACCACCACTATATTAACTTTCTTTTTTTTCTCTTTTAATTTTTTGTTACACATATTTTTATTACTATCCCTTAACTTAACTGAACCCCCCCCCATCCTACCCCCTCCCTATTCCCCCCTAAATAACTTGCCTCTTGAAATGTATTTTTTCTTTAGGAACTATCTCTGGAATCACTACACTTGTGTAAAATACCCTCGTGGAAACCTGTAAATGGTTCAATTATTGTGATTCAATTACTTTTATGCTCTGTTATTTGTAAACTGTTTGTCTCCCAAATAAAATAAAATAAAATGATATTTTTGAGTTCATTTTGATCTCTAGAATTCTTCTTTTCGCTGATGATCTAAAATACCCCCATACAAACAAGCCCCGCTTATTTATGGGAGTAAATCAAATATGTATATTATGTAATTAATTACTGAAATTTATGTATCTTTTACTGAATAAAAAAAAAATTTTTAAATAAAAAAAAAACTCTTCTTAAAAGTACTAACTTTAAAAGACTCCCATAAACCCCAGTAGAATATTGATAGAATTGTTGATTGGAGTAAATGTAATCGGATTTAGTTTAATGTACCGAAATATTAAATTATCATTCACCAGGGTGTCATACCTGGTATTACCAGAATACAATGGAAGACCTAAATTTAAAATATATCTCCCCCCCATGAAGGATCTTGGAATCATGTTTGATAGTAGGCTGAAATTTCAGACTCGTATTGAGATGACTAATGCTGAGCTTTGTTCTACGCACTGCACGGAATTTTAGAGATACCCGGGTTCTCACAACTTTATTCAATTCCAGGAGTAGATTTGAAAGTGGGTCGATAATTTGGAGTCAACGCCAGGTGAAGCATTTTCACATGTTGAAGAGAGTTCAGAAGAATTTTCTGAGATTTCTCTACATGTGGGAGTATCGCTACTATACGTGGCTCCATCCTACCGACTTATTTTGGGTATGCTCGCAATAAACCATCTGCGGGTCAGAGAGGATCTAAGCATTGCTATAAATTTCTTTAGGCTGATTCGTGAATGGTTTGAAAACTTGTCTATCATGGAGAGCATTCGTGTCTATGAATCCAATAGTTATCTTTGTAACTGACATAATGTACCATTCTATCTCCCAGCCTGCAGGACAAACTTGCATCGGTCATGCCAGTGGGGAGATAAAACTTGTTGTTGAAAGGAATCAATTCGGATATCGAGGTATTTAGAACCAATGAAGCTGCATTTAAAAGGCTAGTTCTTTTACTTTTTAAAATTTATTTATTGGATACAAAAAATACATATACTTTATAAGGATGCTTTGCACGATGATATTTATAGAACTTTATACTAAAATAATTACATTTAATAATTACACAACAGAAATCATAGACAAACATCAATATTTCCTACTCCAAAATGTTAAAAAATATTAGGACAGTTAAGTCATAAATATCTCGGAGTAAAAAATTTTAATTCACTTCCTGAAAAAATCAGAAACATGAACAGTATTATCAAAAAATTTAAAACTCACCTTAAAAATTATACCGAAAATTTGAACTGAATATAAAAAATAAAACAATCAAACCAATATAATAACACCCCCATACACACAAGCCCTGCTTTTTTATGGGGATTAATCAAATATGTACACATATTATGTAATTAATTATTATATTGAATTTATTGTAATTTATGTATCTTTCTCTGAATAAAAAAAAATAAAATTTACTGAATTATCTGATTCAGTTCTAGGTTGTAAAACCAATAAAGCAACCCAATAGAGTATTAGTAGTAAAAAAAAACTACTGAGAGTACCAAGTAAACATTTTAAATGATAATGTATTGAGGCCATAAAGAAAAAATAAACTCACTGATTCACGAAACAAAAATTAAAATTAAAAATAAAAAACTTTTTCAAACATCGCAAATATGCTTTGCGGTATCATTTTTTATTAAGTGAACTCAAATAACTTTGCAAAAACCA
Organism: Limnephilus lunatus; assembly: GCA_917563855.2. Classification (NCBI taxonomy): domain Eukaryota; kingdom Metazoa; phylum Arthropoda; class Insecta; order Trichoptera; family Limnephilidae; genus Limnephilus; species Limnephilus lunatus. Next base: position 7,163,740 of record OU830602.1, on the reverse strand, counting down.
CTATATAATCAATATGATCATCACTTTTCGAAAACTAAGATTTCTTTGTCAGGATAAAATAAGTATATTAATCTTTTCCTGGCTAGGAATACTTGGTTTTCGAAACATATTCGTTGATAATTTTGATTATAAAAGTTATTTATTTTCATTTAAAAAAACACTTTCTTCGGTATATTTTTACACCCGAATGTTCGGATGTGTTTTTATGAAAATGTATAAGTACAGGTAATCATAAAATTTTTGTTTAATATTTTCGTGATCTTACTTTTGTTTTCATATAACATAAAATATTGTTTTTTTTTTGCATTAGTTCCATGCAGGAGGCCCTGAGGAAAATAATTCCCCTCAGGGCCTATGTCATCTTTGGGGATGCTGTGTGGAGGTTATTTTTAGGGAAATGAAGGAGAGGAAGTTCTGGGAAGGAAAAAGGTGTGAGGGGTGGGTAGGAACCTGGGAATCAGTGTGACCGGGAGTGACGGACGAATGTATTTATCTCTCCCGCTGCGGTGGAAGTCAATGTCCCGAGAGAGTCCTGCTGGAGAGGTCAAAAGATCTCCCTCAACAAGTTTTTCCTTAGGATAGGATTATTAATTATAGAGTTCTTTTCCAAACATGTCGCTAAGAATGGCTTTACGTCTAATTCTAATTCTAAGAAAGACAACTAATTCTTTGTTTCTCGCAATAAATATTATGATGAAATAATACTAGTGTATTTGATATACTCACTGTTTATATTTATTTAGTTCTACTTTACACCATTGTATGATTGCCCTGGTTGAGGCAATTAAAAATAAAAAAATCAGTTATAACGGAAAAAGGCTTTTTTGCATGTGTTGCTGCATTGCGCAAATAATGTAAAATGGTAAAGCCTACCCACAAAGCCACCCTTCATAACATATCGTTCGTATTACGATGGTAGACATTACGAAACTATTGCGGGAGTATTATCATTTCAAACATCATAACCTCGTTAAATTATAATTGCAATCCCATCGCATTGAACAATCATTTGAGATGTTGATTTATTGTTTCAATGGCGCAACTCATTAATTCTGCGCGCCGTATTAATGAGGATATAAATTATTATTTGGAACCGCGTCAAACGTGAAACTGCGGAGGTATTAAGAAGTGATATTTAGTTGAATTCATCCCAGGTTATAGCATTTTTAATGAACATAAATCGATACAAAATTGTAGTTTATTTCCAGGGATTTATATTTGATTGACTAAGAATTGTTTATGTACTCGTATTTATGTGTCAGAAACAAACAGTTTTTTTTAATCCAAAGGTAAATATGTCTTCTTCAAACTTCGCAAATACACTTTGCGGCATCCTTGTTTATTTAATGAAAACAAATAACTCTGTAAACACCACTATATTATTAAAATTATCGACATATTTCAAAAACAATGTTTTCATCGTCAGGATAAGAGATTTATTATAAACATAACAAAATACAAACACGTATAGACAAATAAGAACACAGACAAAATATTGAAAATATTGGGTGATTAATTACTTAAAAATATCATGAAAAACAATTATATAAAATTAAATATTCTATAAAGGATGTGTAATAATTGCATTTACACAATAACAAACTGGGAGTCTAAAAAACGAAATAAATAATTATAAATGTAAGTATTAATAAGAAAATTAAGAGATGGCTATTTTAAAAAAAAATGTTTGGTTTTTTATAATATTTAATTAATTAATTTTTCTGAAGGATTTTTTGAAAATATATTTAATACGATATTATTAAATTAAGGATCGTGTTACTGCTAACATAAGCGGAGAATTGGAGAATTGGAGATTTTTTCTTACGGTTAGTTCTGCATGCAGACAAATAAAAATATTCAATTTGTCGATTGGTCTTATAGGCGAATTTTTATAAAATTGTTAAGTTCAAACGTGTCAAGGCCATTCAGAATTCAAAATAATGGAATTTCATCCAGCATTTAACATCTTGTTCGAGGGGTGTTGAAGTTGTGGAATTTTATGGATTCAGTGTTATTTGTAAAATTTAATTTATAATTACTTAAAGAAATTTCCTTAAATTTTATTCGATTCTTTCAAATCGGCTTAGTAAGAAAAGTGTTCAGATAGGTGAACAGTGTTTTAAGTGGGGCGGATAAATGCACGCGATATAAAGAAAGTGAAGAGTATTTACGTTGCAGAAAGGTTTTGATATGGGACCCAATTTATGATTATTTCACTACTTTGTTAGGTATTACAATGGAAGATGCTCCGAAGAACTAGCGTCATTGATTTCTTCGGCACCGGTGCGTAGTCGGGAAACACGTCAAACGCGTGCCCAACATGTACACGGATGACATTTGTCACATGAGAACGGGTCGTTTCTTGACTCGTTCTTGTGTTCAACAGCTCGGCTGTGGAACGATTTGCCGGCCTCTGTGTTTCCTCCTTCCTACAACATGGGTCTCTTCAAGACCAATGTTCATTCCTTTCTCTCCTCAAAAAGACCCTCCACACAGTATCTCAGATGACATAGGCCCTGAGGAAATTTTTTTCCTCAGGGCCTCCTGTGTGGAGTTATTGTAGAAAAAAAAACAGATTACGTTTATTTCAACATTCAGTATTAACACAAGTCTGAAGAATAATAATGGAATATTTTAATGAGAGAATTAGTATCGCCTCGGTGAAAGACTACAGTGACATGTCGATACTCCCACCATCCAGGGGATAATTAATAATGTTGTATTTAATAAATCGCAAATGAGTATCAACCATATTTTATTATAACAGAATCCTACCATTTCAGGCACGTTAAGGCTTTATATTTTGAAAGTTAGAAACTTCCATACATTAGGTGACCCCGAAGTGATCTGAACATACAACCTTCTGAATCAAAACGTTGCGTTACTTTAAACTCCCTGTTTCCTTTCTTTTCCCACCCCTTTCAACCTTACAGCAAATTAGTGATGCTGCAATGCTACTCGTTCAGGACAGTTAGAAGCAAATGGGACACTTATGAAATATAACTTATCTTCGCATAAAAAAAATATATCGACGGTCCCGAAGAATTATGTCGAATTTGCTAAAAATTGAAAATCGTTTTGCCGGCTTATTTTAATTTGTTTTCTTTGATTTATAAGTCTGAATTTTCGGAATTTTTGATGTAATGAAATACATATATATATATATATATATATATATATATATATATTATACATGTATATATGTATCTATCTCAAAAAAAAAAAAAAATGCTGAAACGAAACTTTAAATATCTCTTCTGCAAAACTACAATATCGCACATCCGACATTGTTCTCCAGGACCGTTAATATATAGTCACAAATATTTTCCTGATCAATTGGACTGTAATTAAAAAATATTCTGCCATAACAGCTCGATATAATGCATTTAGGTACATTGTTAAATAGATAAATTCCTCACATGGTTCTCACAGCAGAGTGGCGCAGCGGAAGCGTGCTGGGCCCATAACCCAGAGGTCCGTGGATCGAAACCACGCTCTGCTAAATATTATTATTTTTTTTAATATTATTATTTTTTTAGCGTTTCAATGTGACACAACTATGGAAATATGTGACACAAGTATGGAAATATGTGACACTGGAACTATGGGAATATGGCACGCAATACAAGAATATTAACACTAGAAGGGAAACTAACCACCCTGACTTCCCACAGCAGTTCCTTGTGATATTACACAACCAATGAATGGAGGCGTCTACTAATATCTACAGGAATTCCAAAAACTGAACCAATCGGACTAATATCTATGAGAACCAAAGTGAGGACGACTATTTACAGCTCAAACTGCTAACTAATATCTATGAGAACCAAAGTGAGGACGAATATCTACAGCTCAAACGAAATATCAATGGAACAGTTGATGTGGACGAATATCTACAGCACTGACAGAGGTTAGATTTGCAATTATATATAGCATATTGTCATAACTTAATATTGCGTATGCAGTTAAAAAAACTTAATTTATGTTAAGTTAGGTTAGGTTAGTATTACGTAATTGAAGTAATTTATGCTTTTCCGTTCAACCTCTTGCTCAGCTGCCCTCTGATATTAGTCCCACCTACGCTTCATAGATATTCGTCACCACTGGGACTGTCATAGATATTAATCCGACCTTAGCTCTGTAGATATTAGTCTTCACTTTGAAGTTCATAGATATTTGTCCAATGCATGAGCTGTAGATATTCTTCCGACATACAGGCTGTAGATATTAGTATCAGGAGTCCCGATAAATCACTTGGCTGATCAATACATAAGTATCCGCACGAATCGATATTGAAGAACGGCGAGATCATTTGATTATGGCACTAGTTACTTTAACAGACTGATTGTAGGTAATATGGACACATATTGTCAGACCTCCGACCTCCGTAGTCCAGTGGCTAAGACTCTCGACTCACAATCCGGAGGTCGCGGGTTCGAACCCGGCGTTCGCAAATAAATTTTATTTGATTAATTTGTGTTATTTCACAATTTATTAATTCATTTAAAATAAGATATAGTACCTATATTTGCTGCACATTCCAGAGTGGAAGATACTATTCGTATCGCCCTGGTGTAAGACTACCATTCAGAATTGAAACGTTGCTTGAAAATGGCTTTAGCCGTGTTTAGTGACCAGATCTGAATAGCCAGGTACTTCCCAACCTTCCTCTCCCCCACCTCCTTCCCCTCCCCACTACCTTCAGCCTCACAACATACCCCAATTGGGGATGCCATAGTCTCACTGGCTCCAGACGGGAGCAGTTGAGATTCTTGTGCGGTATTCACTGTAAAAAAAAAAAAAGACAGGATTTCCATGCCGAGGAAAGTAAGCTGGATGGAGAAAGGTAGATATACATAGTTGTGTAAACAATTAAAATATGACAATTTGTGGTTTCGCTCATTAAGATAAAAATAAGTATACAATAGATGACGCATATTAAATAAAAATGGATGAAGTTATCCAAGACATATTTAGATAGCATTTAGTTCGGGTTTGAATCTTGCAATCATGCATAAATACAGCAGCTAATAAAATATGCGATAAGGTTGGTAGTTATCAGTCGAAGAATGACACAGTTAAATACGACCGAATCAGATAAACAAATTAGCTCAGTTGGTAGAGCTCCTCCCCGTCAAGGTGTAGGTCCTGGGTTCGAGTCTTAGATGTGACCGGATCTTTTTTTTTTTGCTTTTTCTGTTTCAGATTTGCGATTGAGTTTAGCTTATATTGTCTTCATTAATTAAAATATTTTATTAATTAAAATTGTATTAACGCCGTCAGTCTGAGAACAAAGATTTGTCAATATTGCTTGCACCTATTAGTTGGGTTTGACGAAAACGGCCGTTAGCTAAACGCTCGCTCAAACAGGCCAATTCCAGCTGTCCGCAACACTACAAAATTATTTTGAGCAAATCTAATTTTCACAGGTACGCTATCAAATTTTGGTTGCACATAGCTAATGCTCAAATTGCATTTTCGGGCATGCACCGATAATATACGCATTGTGCTAGCAGGAGTAAATTGGGTTGCATTCGAGTGCACATTCCGAATGCTGCAGTCCAACCATCAAGCAAATGAACTGCCAATTTGGTTGAAGGATTATATTGATTATAAATTATTACCCAACACTCGATCATCACAAAGAAGGCCGTATTTGCAGTTCTGATTTTATTTATTTATTCGAAATCTCATGCACTCAGACCCATTGTTACTAGGTACAAATATTCTTATTTTAAGCTTTTGTAAATGTCATTTCATGGAAATCTCCAGTTCTAAGGAGTCCTAAATTCTCTAATCTTTCAAAATAAACATTTTCTCAATATTGGCATTAATCTTCTTATAAATGCAAAACCAACAGTGATGAGAGTAACAAAGGTAGAGCCATATAATGTCCAGTGTTTTAAATATAATGTCCTCTACGTTCAAGGTCGAATCTTCCCCAAGCATTAACTTTCTAATAAAGTATGTATATTGGAAGTGATCTGCTAGGAAAGCATGTATCTGTATCTATTTGTATATAATAAAATTAGATAAAGCATAAGAGTTCATAATAAATTGTAAAGCGCCCTTGAGATGATTTTTCACAAAAACGGCGATCTACAAATTATCTAATTATTTTTATTATCATTGATGGTATTCACACTTTGAGGATTGCTATAAGGCTTAAGAAAATTTGAGAAGGGGGTAGTTAACAAAAGTAGAAGAAAAATGATGTATACTGTGTATCTAGCTATTCTGGTCCGTGGTTTTTTTACGTTAGCTCCACAAGAGGCTTTGTGGAAAAAAAATCCTTCAGGTACTATGTCATCTTTGAGGATGCTGGGCGGGTGGTCTTTTTAGGGAAAGGTGTTAAAATATACAATGTAATAATTACATTATTTGTTATAAATAATATTAGTTTAAAAGTTGGCAACATTTTGTATGTGGCAACACATTTATATTTCTTATGTTTTCTCTATGCTTTAAACTTAGCAGCTGTTTTTTTTTCTTGTAATACGTATATCGTGAAGATCGTGAATAAACAAGTTATTATTAAAAAGTGTGATATTTTATTAGTAGAAAATCCAGAAGATTACAACAGGTTATGGGCCCAGGTCACATACCTATCAAAAATAAAAGTACACTGAAGTATCTAGTTGAAAACAAATAACTGGAGAAAAGAAAAAAAAAACACACGCGTGTTGGCGTTGGAGGTTAAGTTGCCGGCAAGGAAAAAATACTTTCTACATTCAGCTGCAAGGAAGGAAAACTAGTAAGAAAGAAGTTAAAAGACACGATGGATGGAAATGGAAAAGCACAGTTATCAAACTGGAAGGAATAAAAAACTGGAACGTTTGGAAATTTCAAACAATGGTATTGCTACGGGGTCAAAATCTAATTAATTTCGTTGACAAGGCTCCGAGGAACAGAAAACATGGGAGACACAAGATGCTAAGGTTCAAACAATGTTAGTAACCAGGATGACCGAGGAAGTGATGTTACATATATTATCTTGCACTACTGCAGCAGAGATGTGGCGAAAGTTAACGAGCATTTTTGAACAAAAAAGTGAAACAAGTATTCACATAATCCAGCAAAGATTCTTCCAAAATAAATACGAAGAAGGAATGGAGATGTCAGTCTTCCTGTCAAAAATACAGGAGTTACAAAATCAACTCAAACAAATGGATGAAGAAATTTCGGAAAAATTGTCATGGATGTCATTGCCAGATATCTACAAACACTTCATATCAGCATGGGAGTCTGCGCCAGATAACAAACAAACCTATGATAACCTTGTCGCTCGTTTGTTAGTGGAAGAGGAGAGAGTAAGGGAAAAGGGTGAACTTGCCTCACCGTCATCTGCGTTTATGGTAAAAAAAAATGCTCCGAATAAAAGAAATATAAAGTGTTTCAAATGTAATAAGATGGGACATTATCAATCTGAGTTTATGAGTCATGTGAATAGTAACCATCGTAACTTTCCAAACAAAAGTGAAAAAAAGTGTTTTTATTGCAATAAAGTTAGGCACAACAAAAGTGAGTGCTGATTTAAGAAAGGGAAGGAGAAATATGCGTTTGTAGTACCCAACGAATACCCAAAGAACTTTATCAACAGTCACAGTGGTTGGTGGACACAGGTGCCAGTGAACATATGTGTCAAGATAAAAATCTATTTTCGACATTTTCACCAGAAGTGTCACAAAAGTCTGTTATAATAGGTGATGGTACTCAAATAAATGTTATTGGCTGCGTACAAGTGGAGCTAGAGGTATTAAATGGACACCGATGGGTCGAGACAACCATAAATAATGCACTGTGTGTGCCAGACTTAAAAATAAACCTGTTCTTTGTATTGTATTGTGCGGCAGACAGAGGTTATGTCATGTTGACAGATCAAAACATTTGCAAGTTTTTCAAGAATAAGAAATTAAGTGCGGTAGCAAATCGTGCTGGAAATATGTATATTATTGATGTTCGTTACAAATATAAAAATTGCTTTGCAAATGAAACTACAGTTAAATCAAGTTTGAGTGAGTGACATGAAAAACTTGTACACCAGAATATACAGCAGGTGAAAAACGTATTAGAGAACAATAATATTAAATTCTCAAGTAATTCTCTTGAGAAGCAGTTAACACTGCAGCCTATGTTCTCAACAGAACCAGTAAAAGAAATGAACCAGGAAAAACACCTAAGTCCAAAAGAAAAATGAAGAAAATGGGATTCTAAAGAAGAAAATGGAATCATGGAAGGGTGCGGAGAAAATGTGAAAGGGTATAGAATTTTTAATCCTGATAAAAATGATGTTCTAATAAAGAGGGATGTCATTTTTCTGGAACCTGTCATTGGGAAATGTGATAGCTTAAACCTAGAGTATGTAACAGAAATACTCGACAATGAAACTGACAATAACCTGCAAGAGTTAGTAGAAGATGTTGTGAGTGATCCAAACATTACAAATCAGATGTCAGATGATGAGCAGCACAGCTTATATGAAACTGAAGAAACAAGTGATGAATATAGTGAAAGGGATACTGATAGTACATTACAGCCAGCTTCTCCTTGTCCAACCGAACATGATAGTACATTACAGCCAGTTTCTCCTTGTGAAACCGAACGTGTCAGAAAGGCACCACAATTCTATACTTGCCAGAATGTATGCACCGCAGAGACAGAACCAGGAACCTATAAGGAAGCTATGAAGAGGAGTGATGCCTGTCAGTGGGGAGAAGCTGTTAAACAAGAACTGGATACTCTCAAAGCAAATAATACTTGGACAGTGTGCGCTGTACCTGAAAAACAAAATATTATTAGTAGTAAGTGGGTATTCAAAATAAAGACAGTTGATAATATTATCCAATATAAAGCAAGATTAGTTGCCAGAGGTTTTGAACAGAATGATACATTAGATTTATATGAAATTTACTCACTTGTTGCCAAATTGTCAACATTTAGATTATTTGTTTCAGTTCCTACAAAATTAAAACTATCAATACATCAGATGGATGTCACTGGGGCTTTTTTATATGGGGATATAAAGGAAACTGTGTTTATTAAATGGCCGGAAGGGCATATAATGGTTGTGATAATATTGTAAAACTAAATAAATCTTTGTATGGGCTAAAAAAATACCCTAAATATTGGAATGAAAAATTTAACCATGTAATAAGTAAAGCAGGCTATGTAAAGTCAAAGAATTATCCTTGTTTGTTTACTAAATGTAATGGAGAAAACCAAACTCATGTTCTACTGTATGTTGATGACCTCTTGATGTTTAGTAACAATGAACAGGAATTAAGTGATCTTAAATTAAAATTACACAATGCGTTTAAGATGAAAGATTTGGGACTAATTTCAAATTTTCTTAGTATCAGTGTTAAACAGAACTTGAAAGATGGTGTAACTGAATTATGTCAAAAATCGTATTTAGAAAATGTATTAAAAAGATTTAACATGTAAAATTGCAAACCCATATCTACCCCTATTGACCATATTGAATGATTTCAAATGTAATGATTATGGACTCGCATTGTGATGCAGATTGGGATGGTGACACACGAGATAGAAAGTCTACTGTCTTGTATCGTGGTGTTCTAAGAAACAGTTCTCCGTAAGCTTATCATCAACCGAAGCAGAATATGTTGCAGTCAGTATGGCGGCTAGTGAATCTTGTTGGCTGTCATACTATTAGTATCGCCCTGGTGTAAGACCACCATTCAGAATTGAAACGTTGCTTGAAAATGACTTTATCCGTGTTTGGTGACCAGATCTGAATAGCCAGGTACTTCCCAACCTTCCTCTTCCCCACCTCCTTCCCCTCCCCACTACCTTCAGCCTCACAACATACCCCAATTGGGGATGCCATAGTCTCACTGACTCCAGACGGGAGCAGTTGAGATTCTTGTGAAAAAAAAAAAAAAAAAAAAAAGATTATTGAAAGACTTTAACAACATAAATGTTTGTCCTGTACTTATATACTGTGATAACCAGTCTGCCATAATGGTTGCACATCAGGGGCGTGCACAGAGTTTTTGATCAGGGTAGGCAGTAGGAAAATACAACAAGTTTGACAAGTTAAAATTTCCATATTCTATCAGATAATTTCAGAATTAAAGTACGACAAACGTTTTTGAACCGACACTTAGCATTTATGATAGACAACAATTTGATAGAAGTAGGGTGTTTTTGTCGTCACGGATTGCTATTTGCTAATTTTGATCTAGAAAGCACTGCTTAATACTAACAAAAAAACCACATAGAAGCAAATTCAAAACGACAGTTCTACTCTATACTTTGTGCATTTCGTAAACATTGAATTATGTCTTGTTTGAAGTTAGCTCTAGTCAGAAATAATTCCTGCTTAGACCGCATTTTAGTGAAGCAGTCGGAGGGCACGCGTGTAATAATAATAATAATTGGATAATTTATAGAGCGCCGTTTTTGTGAAAAATCACCTCAAGGGCGCTTAGTAGTTTCTAGTTACAGTTTATGCCATGTTGTTTCGGTTGCTCAGCTTTTTCACGCTTATTTTTGAAAGTGTGTATTTATTTTTAGCAATAATTTAATAAATTATAATATTATTTACATGCTTATGTTTTACAAAAACGGCAGGGTAGGCAGTGCTTATGTGCCTATATGGAGTGCACGCCCCTGTTGCACATACTGATAATAATTAAAAGACAAAAACATATTGATATACGTTATCATTTTGTCAAAGATTTAATTAAGGAATTTAAGATATGTTTAATGTATGTAAAGACTGAGGATCAAATAGCTGATATGTTTTCCAAGTCATTAAACAAAAATCTATTGTTTAAATTTGTTACAAAATGTGGCCTAATGTAAAATCTCTCGGATATTTTATTTTTTATTTTATCTCGGTTATAACATAGTTACTAGATAGTGTAAAAATGTATTACATTGAGCGGGGGTGTTAAAATATACAATGTAATAATTACATTATTTGTTATAAATAATATTAGTTTAATAGTTGGCAACATTTTGTTTGTGGCGACACATTTATATTTCTTATGTTTTCTCTATGCTTTAAACTTAGCAGCTGTCTTTTTTCTTGTAATACGTACATCGTGAAGATCGTGAATAAAACAATTTATTTTTAAAAAGTGTGATATTTTATTAGTAGAAAATCCAGAAGATTACAACAAAAGGAATGAGAAGAAATTTCGGGAATAAAAAGGTATGAGGGGTGGGTGTGAATCAGATCATAAATTGTTTTGAGTTGTTATCTCCTGCAATGGGCACTGGTATGTATACACACATTTTATATTATTTTTACTTTAGAATGAGATATCTTCTTTTGCATCTAATGCTTTAACAAATGAACTTTAGAAAAACTATTATAAATTCATAAATATTTGTGAGGCATTGCACTAGTACTCAAATATTATGTGAATTGTTTGGGAAATTTCCGATAAATTATTTTGACTTTTACAAATTTATTACAAAATTTACAGCATTTAAGACAGAGAAATATTTTGGAGAGACTGAAAATCTCTAAATAAATTTATTTGAAGCCGAGGTTTAGAACTTTGATAATTTAGCATTTATTTATTTGGTTATACTCGTCCAGGCTTTACCTATGCCGACAACAAACATGATTACAGACCCTTCTACCATTAACCCCAGCATTAAACATTGGTGTTTACAGTAAATGCCAACGAAATATTCGAGTTATGCAAAAATTCCACCAGTTCATCAGACGACGGAAGACACAGACTGCTTCCTCCCCAGCCTGTCTACCAATAGGGACAAAAAATACAGGCAGTACCTGCCTTTAGAAATACATAGCAGCCGCCAGCGTGTCATGTTTTGACATTCACGTCAAGCCACAGCAACTGGAGAAGGGTATTAAGTACAGAATAAAACATGACTCATCCCCTTTATTCTCTTGCCACTTTTTGTGCCCCTTTTTAAAGAACTTTTGAAAAGAATGAAAAAATCTTTCTCTCTTTTTCCGATTGCTTTGCTCTTTGTTCCAGAACTGAAATAATGCGTTATTTACGCTTGGAATACGCTAATTTTTCAATACAACCTGTTTGGCCATAGCGGGACTGTAGATACTTGTATTTTGAATAAATAAGTAAAGTTGTACATTTTGAGGTATTGGAGGCCAATTCCTCAAGCATCTTTTAAAAACTACGATCCTTGAGGCGGAGAGAGCAAATACATAATTTTAATAATTTGAATTTGTTCGCGTAAGCATAGAAAAAGGATGAAAATTAACCACTCTAAGTATACATATAATCAGATAAAGATATCTAGCATGGATGGTCGATAAGCTGTCAATATTCATTTTAAATAATAACCTTCGTTATGCAAAATAACTGGCTTATTGACGAATGGAGGTGAAATAAAGAAGCTCTTAGAATTGAAAGAAATTGTATTCGAAATCCATACAATTAAATAATTTATCTATGACGCTCTCAATTTATTGAAATATAACTAAATACCTCTTTAATTAACTTCCGTCCAGTCTCAAAAAGTACAAATGAAGCGCCAATGTAAATTAAAGATGGTATTTAATTTCAAAATTTTACGCTTCGTTGAGATTTAAATATGTAAATCCATAGACGCATTTTTTTTTACATGATTTCCACACAGGAGACCTTAGGCAAATAATTTACATCAGGGCCTATGTCATCTTTGGGGATGCTATGTGGAGGTTTTCTTTAAGGAAAGGAAGGAGATGAGAGTTCTGGGAAAGAAAAGGGTTTAAGGGGTTGGTAGGAATCTGGGGTTTAGTGTGTTCTGGTCATCCGCCTCCAAGACCTAGACAAACCTCACCCCATGAACCCGGTCACCCCTGCTAAATCAGCAAACGTAGTGAACCACTTGGGGTGACCTATGGCAGAGGTGTTGGTTATCCAATAAAGGTTCCCGAGGCAGCGGTACCCATTCCCGCCTCCCAATTTGAGCGATGCGCCAGTGTTTCAATCGTTTATCGATTGGTTATTTATCTCCTGTCAATATTGATCAGTGAGACCGTGCTCGGAAAAACGGAATAAAAACATCGGCAGTTAGGCCCACCGATCCGATATTGTAAAGTAATCGATTTCACTGTACTAGACCCCCAGACGGATGCTAGTAATTTTGAAGAACGTTAGCTATTCAGGGTTAAGCAATTTTTAGCGCAGCTATTTATCTGGGTCTTGGAGAAAATGATTCGATTAGGCATAAAAAAGCACCCCTAATTCGATATTTAATCTCCGTCATTTTTCTAGTATCTAAACGTTTGCCACTCCTTCCCGAGGTTGCCGCCTGACAGTCCTACCTGATGCATAATTCAGGGGTGGCAAACCGAAAGCAGCCCATTTGATATGCGCTCCCCGATTTTTAAACTTGATTACCTCGTTGCGCGGAATATGTATTATGTATGTATGTAAAAACGCACGGTCGCTCGTCTTGCACGGTGCAGTTTCTGTTAGCTTGAAACCGAATTCACAAATTGAAACAGGGTGTATAAATATTACATACAAATCTATTTCTCTCTTCTTCTTGTTCTTCTTATGATTTCCTTCTCCTATCGGAGGTTAGCTATAATCCAGCAGTAACGACTCGTAAAGCATTACAGTTGGGAAGTTTGCCTTTTTAATTACAAGGAATCTTTTATCACTCACCTCCAAAGAAAGGTACTTAAAAAACGGTGATCCGACAGTTGATCCCTCGACAGCTGGCCCCCATATTTTTTTAATTTTTTTTTTTAACAGAAACAAACAGTACATTATTTACAGTGGTGAAAAAAGTTTACAGTTATTAAGTATATATCAAGTTAGGTACCTATGATATGTTTCATTGAAGTATCTTGTTTATATTAAATTTTTACCGGGTGTGTATGTGTGAGTATGTTTGTGGATGTGAAAAGTGGTGATATATGTATGTATGCGCCTTGAACAATTTACATTAGTGACATGATGCTCTTTTTAAATTTGGGAAGTGAATCGGAGAAAATGACGATATTAGAATTTAGACAAGCATTATTTAACATATGAAGAGCACGGTTAATTGGCGAATTAGTTGCTGCATTTTTTTTATTATTAAGCGTGTGCAATAATTCTGTATGGCGTGTACGTCTTAAGGGTATGTTAAAATAAATTAGGGAAAGAAGTTCGGTACAGTCGATGTTATTATTTAAAATTCTGTATATAAATGTTACATCAGTTATTGTTCTCCTTTGTTGCAAAGTTCGAAATGTGCGTCTAAAGTTATTGTTGAATTTGAAGGCAAGATATTTTATAAATTTGTGTTGAATATTTTCTATGCTATCAATATACAGTTTGTACTGCGGGTTCCAAATTGGTGAGGCATATTCCAGTGTACTTCTGACTAATGCAAAATATAACATTACTACTCTACGCGAGTTACTGGATACTTTACTGACACGAAGAACAAAACCAAGCTTATTAAATATAAGTTTGCTATCAAGGTAATTGCCAAGATCTTTACGTTCCTTTTTAGAGATGACAGGTTCATTGTGGAGTGAATAAGAGTACTCAATTATATGTTTATTTCTGGTGAATGTCATAGTGTGACATTTGGAAATATTGATATCTAAACAGTTAACTTTGCAATACTTGCAAAGCCTATCTAGGTCACTTTGTAACGCTTCATAGTCAGAGAGAGAATTCACCACTTTGAATATTTTCATGTCATCAGCGTAAAGCAAATATTCGGAATTTTGAAAGCATGATCCAATGTCATTTATATAAATGTTGAACAAGAGCGGACCTAGGTGGGAACCTTGCGGGACACGATATATTACCTCTATAGATTTTGAGAAGACGCCCTTGATTAATATCACCTGATTGCGATTACTAATGTAAGACTTAATCCATCTAAACAGGTCGCAATGTATACCAAGGATGATGAGTTTTTTCAGATGAACTTAGTGAATTACGCGGTCAAAGGCTTTAGAGTAGTCTGTATACATAGTATCGAATTGATCCTTATCGTCCATCTTGCTATGTAAGAAGTTAATGAAAAGGGCAAGGTTGGATGTTGTAGACCTACCTTTCATAAATCCGTGCTGATTCGGCGTAATGATTGTCGAAATAGTACAGTACAATTGATCAAAAACAATTTTTTCAAGAACTTTACTTAGAATAGGAAGATGAGAAATTGGACGGTAGTTTTTAATGTCATGCTTATCACCTGTCTTAAAGATTGGTGTGATAACAGCTGATTTCCACCTGAGAGGAAACAATCCTTCTGACAGTGATTTTTTATAGATGGCGCAAACCGGAACACAGATGTATTTGCTGCAATTGCGTATTAAAATCCCAGGCAGCCTGTCTATTCCAGGTCCTTTGTTAATATCTATGCTTGAGAAATATTTTAAGGTGATATTTTGATTGAAGATAATTATTTTAAAACTAGCTCACCCGGCCACGCTTTGCTGTGGCTTACGAAACATAACGCCATCTACTGGATGGTTACCCAACCTTTCACAAATTAACTCACACCGACATGTGTTATTTTGCATACAAATCGAATACACACCGCCCGCTTGCCAGCCCGCTCGTTCACCACATACGTACATTCCTCTTTATATATTATATATTTCAACCAATTTATACAAAACCTTGACAAATCATATATTTAAAACTTCCTTGTGAATTACTCTATCTTGGCGAAAACAGCATGAAAATACGATCAGTAGTTTTGAGTTTATCGAGAACAGGCGGAGGACTTATTTACATATTACTAGCTGATGTCCCTGGCGATGCCCGGGTTTTACACAGAGTTTTCGAAATCAAATGTATACAGTGACCTTCCTCTTGTTTTGAATGTCACACGTGCAAAATTTCATCAACCTCGGCATAAAACTGTAGATTTGCATAAAAATCAAATCCACACCGCCCGCTTGCCAGCCCGCTCGTCCACCACTTCAATCAATATATAAAAACCTTGACAAATTATATACCTAAACCTTCCTCTTGAATCACTCTATCTATTGGTGAAAAACGCATAAAAATCCGTTCTAGTAAAAAAGTAGTTTTTGAGTTTATGGCAAACAGACATACAGACAGACGCAGCGTAGGACTTTGTTTTATAATATGTTATAATAAAGACTTTATTAATTTAGAATTGTACATATGTATTATTTATTAATAATAGCTCGGTACTGTATTGGCTAAAGGGTAAATGAATGTTTGTACATTTTTAGGTTTCTTACAAAAACTCTCGATAATATTCTCGATAACAAGGTAAGCGTATACTACTTTCAAGGATAGTGACTATTCAACGAAAAAGTATAAAACCGGTACAATTTCGTTAATACTTGGTTCTTATGTATGTGGGAATTTGATTATATTCTCCCATGAAATTAAACTCCAAGAACGATTGTTTTTTGAAACACCCTGTATGCAGATTTTTTCACATCACAAAAACGGAGCATCCTGGATGACTGCGTTCTGAACTAAATATTTCATTGTTATTTGAATAAGGCCGAAACACAGTCAGAAGTCAATGAACCCGAAATAAATTTTAAATATCGATCGAATACGATGACGAAAAATGCTCCTTGCCCAACTACACAGAATTTTGTTTTAAAACTACATAATTTTCAATTTTTATCCGAAAACTTTTGTAATAATAACTTTTTAAGGTTAGGTATACCCATCAATGTATTATATCATTGAAGAAGAAGATAATACTAGTGAATCGAAATGTACAAATTAAAAGAGAACAAGACCTAGAAAAAAAAATAAAAAGGTAATGGTCGCAAATGGGACCTATTTAGGCTTTTAGAAAAGGTCAATAGGTGTCCCATATAAATAAAAACGGATATGTTTAAAGGAGACTATATCTATGTTACAAACCAATTATTTGACGGCTGGCATAGTCCTTGACTCGCAATCCGAAGGTCACGGGATCGAATCCCGGCGTGGCAAATAAATTTTATTCGATTAATTTCTGTTATTTCACAATTTATTCATTTAAAATAATACATAGTATATTTGCGGCATGTTCCAGAGTGGAAGATACTTTCAGTATCACCCTGGTGTAGGACCACCATTCAGAATTGAAACGTTACTTGAAATGGCTTTAGCCGTGTTTGGTAACTAGATCTGAATATCCAGGTACTTCCCCACCTTCCTCTTCCCTATCTCCTTCCCCTCCCCTCTACCTTCAGTCTCACAACATACCCAAATTGGAGATGCCACAGTCTCACTGGCTTCAGACGGAGCAGTTGGGACTCTTATAAGGTATTACTGAAAAAAAAAAAATATTGTTTATTCTGAATTTGAAATATGCGATCGACAAAAATGACATAAAAATATTGTGTTCTGGGAAAAGAGATTCTGTGTTCGAGTATTTACACGATCCAACTCTTTCATTGGCATTTTTGTCCGGATTACCTACCCATGGTTCCTACGTTTCATGGATCACGTAGTAACCATGTGAAGGTAATGTTAAAGAACCATGTTGTTAAGAAACCATGTTAACGAACTTTGTTAAGGAACTATGTTAAGGAACTATGTTAAGGAACCATGAGCCTTGTTAAGGAACTATGTTAAGGAACCATGAACCTTGTTAAGGAACTATCTTAAGGGACCATGCTAAAGAACCACGTTGTTAAAAAAACCATGTTAACGAACTTTGTTAAGGAACCACGTTAAGGAACCACGTTAAGGAACTATGTTAAGGAACCACGAAACTTGTTAAGGAACTATGTTAAGGGACCATGTTAAAGAACCATGGTTCCGTTGGAAACCAAACATATAATAATAGAGGGTAGGTAGGTAGGTCGGTACTACGCACGCCAGCATTATTAATATGTGATTAGTTAGACTCTGTATGTACCAAATTCTCGCAAAGCCTTGCTAAGTGTTAATGCTGCTAAGAAGCTTTGTAGTGTTTCCTAAGTAAGGAGAAGTGGGGCTGTAGGTTGTATTGTTCTAGAAATTTGATCCACTAAATAATTAAGGCAATAGTCATGGTACTCATTGATATAGGTCTTGCTAGATATGAACAAAATTCATTTCGTCATCGTAGAACGTAGATCAAAACCAAAAAACATGTATTTAACAGAGATATGAAGAGCCGGTTTCCAAATTCATGCAAAATTTTGTAGATTTCTTAAATAGTTAAAAAAATTTTGGACTAATTTCAATTTGCGAAAATAACAAACTAATGTTTTTTTTATTATTTTATTTTATTAATGAAAAGGTTAAAAAAATACAAAGTAAGGTAGTTTATTCACAGTCCTCCTAACTAGTGGTTATACGGGTAGGTATTAATTACATCGTGATTTTCTCATATTCCTGTATGTTAATTTCCACAAAAGAAAGAATAAATTAAATAAAACAACTTTTTAGGTGTTGATGATAGTTCATAATTTGAACTACTGTTTTGATAAAAAATCTTTATAGTTAAGTACTATATATACTTATCTTTGTAAGTTAACAAAAAAAAACATGAACAATTTTTCCTTCAAATCTTATAAAAAACAACCCCTCCAAACCACAAACTTTTTACAAAACCCTTGATTCAACGAATCTTTAATAATTCCCAAAATAACACTAACTTCATATAAAAAGTATATACATTAAGGTGGGTCACGATTGTATGGGGGAAAAAAAAAACTTGTTTTGGTTTGTCTGTTAGTGATAAAAGGGTGTTAAATGAAGATGTAAAATCACGTAATTTTTTTAATAATATTTGGATATCATCTTCTTCCTCCGGATTGAGTTTGAAATTTCACAAAATAGAGAAAAACCCACCCTTGTTAAATCTCTAAAAAATATTAGATAAACAATTAAAAATGAACTTTTTTTCAATAAAACACAAATTAGAGAGAATATTCTGACTTATTTATTAAAAAAATATATGATTATAATTATCATTATCTCAAGACAGTGTATCAAATACCAGCAAAATCCTTCTTACTCTCAAATTTCGGCATTATTTTGCGAGACTCAATCTTTGCCTTAATAAGACCTTCTCTTGCAGACTTCGTACATAAAGTAGTCGAGGCTTCAGTAACAGTGTTTACAGCTCTTTCAACTGCTTGAGTATGACATGGCTGACGCAGAAGAGACAATTTACCTTCTCCCCCCTGTGCTACAAATAATTGAAGATCTTCATCCGATATATTCTTCAGTATTGGGGGTTCGGTTACATTTTGCTGCCAATTAATAAGGTCGTAGTAATATGATGCATCGAGGTTTATGTTTGAAAGTTGGAACAGCCTTGTTTTACTTAGTTTCTTACTGCGTGCTTTTAGAACACGACGCGCAGCTAATTCCCGGATATGCTTGTGAGGGTCAGTTAACATTGCAAGTAGTAAATTTTCGGGGTGTGCAAAGTAACTGTTTCTTTCTATGACTGGATCAATTATAGTTTTTAGTTCAGGGGATAAGTATCTAGACGCTGAAATTAGCTGCCATAGGTGACGTGCTCCATCTTTACAGGTGGGATGAGTTTTAATACTGAACCAAGTCGGAGCATAAACTCTAACAACGTACGTTGCTAAAATAATAAGATTCTCTGTAGGAGCTTCCGTTGCAACATAAAGACAAAGAATTCGGTTAGCACGCGTAAGCCATTTGGCATGAGACATTTTTCCAGGAGA
This sequence comes from Limnephilus lunatus, assembly GCA_917563855.2. Classification (NCBI taxonomy): domain Eukaryota; kingdom Metazoa; phylum Arthropoda; class Insecta; order Trichoptera; family Limnephilidae; genus Limnephilus; species Limnephilus lunatus. The sequence continues at coordinate 7,144,161 of OU830602.1, read as the reverse complement.
TTTGTGGCCTAAATCTTCAGGTAATTCCCCCACCGTAACTGCAGATACGATTTTATACAAATATAATTGATCTGTACTTAGGTCTTTAGTAAATAATTCAGGCAACTCTCCGTCAATTTTCTGAAAATGAACAATAGGCTTTTTTTCACAGTTTTCTAAAGCTAGTCCTGTTGTCCCTGAATATGTTTGAGGTCCAGATGTCTTACCGTCAAGATGTGTGAACAAATGACGAAATGGTAACTCGTTTATGTGAAGCAAGCAAATTATCCATTGCAATGGTTTATCCAAACGTTTTTCAAGCAAACGTATTATACCTCCATGTTTTCCAACGTTCACGTTCGTTCCATCACATCCAATAGCCATTAATGGTTCAAATGGTATTTCTTCCTTTAAAAAATAATCGACAATTGTTCTTTCTATAAATTTCGACGTGCCAGAGTTTGGTGCAATATAACCCAAATATATTGAGTCTGGCTCTTTTATCATTGAAATATGCTCTTCAATGATTAGTTCTCTGTAATGCCTCCTCCCTTTTCCCTGATAATAAATGTTTTATCTTTCCGGCCATCAAAATATAATGCGGGTATTTGTAAAACTATGTGTTGTGCCTTAATATTTTCCCTTGTTTTTTTTCGTTCTCTGCGAAGTTTACTTTTGTCAATAACTGGAATATTAGACTTGATGTCATACAGAACTGCTGAGGCAATGGCTGCCGCTGCTCTATCCGAAACTCCATATCTATCACAAGATTTCGACAGTGTAGAATAATCAATAGTGACCGCAGCCTGCTTCTGAGGCATTTGAGATAAAACATTTGGTTCGAAAACATCATTGCAATCGGATTCATTTGATGCAGAAGACGTGGAAATATCGATTATAGAGGTAGTTGGCTTACCTGTGCTTTCCTTTTTTTAGACGTACGCAAGGATTTTTGCTTCAGAAGTTTTCTTTTCAACGCAGTTTTCATTCGTTTTGCTGTAGCGGTATCCACATTTCCTATTATCATTTTTCATGTAGTACCTACGTTGGTCACTAATGAAACTCTGTTCATTTACAGGTATTTTTTATCTTTAGGACAGTCACATTTACTGAAATCTTTGCATTTGCAAGACGAAATATCAAACAGCACTTAACTTCTGCGACGGAATTCCTCCATTTTTTTCTCCGGTATTTTAGGATGTGACTTAAGAAGGTTTTTGCATTTAAAATGATATGACCTCAACATGCGTGCTACTCGCGAGTGTGTAACGATAGGAATATAAGCCTTTCTCCATATTTCTTCAATTCGTGCTGTCACAGTACACTCTATTTGCTGAAATTTGGGTTCTAGTTTGGTCTCTTGATTTAATTTTATTTGATGCCTGGTCCACTCAAAAAACTTCATAACATCACAATAAGTTGGTAAAACATTGTCTTTAACGTCGCAAATTTCACCAAATATGGGACTTTTGAACGCATTCCGAGTACGTTCCATTGCGAAAACTTGTGCAAAGCGACCTACCGCTTAAAGAGCCGTAGCGATACTGCATAAATGAACTAATACCTAGATCGATATCTTCGGGCTTTTTGTATGGAACGGGTGTCAACACTATTTGACCATAAATAATGCTCATTCCGCGATTATGACGTCACGGACCATCGACAAGGATAGAGGAAAGTAAAAAAAAAAAAAAAAAAGATACTACCTTGGACAATATCAGTACCTACCCAAATCATTAGCCTAAAAATTATTTTCAAAATAAAATGAAAAACTCATAATTGCATGTAGTATTTTATTGCTTTATACAGAATAACACAAAAAAACGGAAATACAATCATGTGCAAACACATTTAGAAGGAAATTAATGATAATTAATGAAAATATGAGTAATAATAATAAAAAAGGAAGTGTTTGGATAGATTTTTAGCCCACATGGGAGGCCTTGAGGAAAAAATTTTCTCGGGGCCTATGTCATCTTTAGGGATGCGGTGTGGAGTCTTTTTAGGAAAAGGAAAGGGAGGAAGTTTTGAGAAGGAAAAATGTACAGAGGGGTAGTTAGGAATCTGGGGGTCAATATGTTCAAGAGTGATGGATGTATGAATCTATGCGTCTTACTGCGGCTAAGGCGATGGTTGACCGAGTATGGCTGCAGAGGTCTGAAGACAATGTAATAACAGAGTGCAATTCACACACGGTACGCTGCTCAGCCCAGGGAACACGTTTGGTTCTGAAATAAACATATTCATCACATTAACCAAAGTTCGCAAGCAAAACATATAATATTATCTCCTTTAATGAAATATAAATCCAGATGTATACCTGCATAATCTTCCACTACTTTTTTGGCAGCAAAACGCACGGTACTCGGCCCAGGTAGAACACGTTTGGTTCTGAAACAAAAAAAAATTCATTACATTACCCAGCCTCATCCTATGAACTATATCCTACCACTGCAGAGTATAAAAGAGAAAATAAATTAAGAACAACGACCACGCGTCTCGGATACGCGCCTGTCATATTAAATATCTTAATAATAATGGAATTGCTATGTTTGAAGAAATAATAAATGTATTGAATATCTTTATAATAAGAAAGACTCAGTGAATCAGCATCTATCTCTATGAATAAAATAGGTTGATGCCATATAGAGTATAGAGAAGACTTTATACCTGTTAAACTGTAATAATTGTGGTCTTGGACGGCACCATTCGTGCTGGACACTCCAGGTAGAATATGGATAGTCTAAAAATGAAAATAGATACAATTTTTAGGTGAAGTTAGGGAAAAGTTACAAAGTATATTAGGAACACTGAACAAACAAAAGATTCGCACCTGTATTTTGGTATCCTACGATCGTTTTCGTTTTCTTTAGGTAAACCCCGATGTGTTCCGATTCCATGAAGATTAAGGGTCGGCAAAGCGTCTTTTTTTAACGTGCCATTGGAATTTTTGCAGTTATTAGTGAAATGGGAACCAAACATAACCACAACTTCCCAAAATCGGATAAGCAATAGTCAGATCTGCCGATTCTCAACGCCCATTCCCATAACGACTCTCATTATTTTCGAAGTTATGTACTCTGTGTCGAACTGAAACACTATCCTCACAGCCTTCGACACTGAAACGATATTTAGGAAGCATTTTTTCAAAATATTTCGGTGTTTTGAATGTTCGGATTGTTTCGGCCAACGTGCTATTTGACATATAATACCATAGATATCCCACCGTATATACCACTCAGTTCTCAAAAGTTTTTCTATGTAAATTGTAAGATTCCTATTGGTAGTCATTACTATGACGTCGTCATGAGCACGTGACCGGGTTACAAAAACTGACGGAGTTATACCCCCCTGCGATACTGACTCCAAACTCCGACGTCGGTTGCATAGAGTCGCTGCGCTTAGTGCAATCGGTGCTTCCCCCGCCCTCACCTCGAGCCACTAATAATCAAAACTCGGATTTTTTGTAAATGAATTCGTAAATACGTACCATATTTGCCATAGAATATTACAAAAAATATAGTATAAAGGATTCGTAGTAACTTTTATACACACTAGAAAATACCTCTAAAAATGAAAATTTTCAAAACTTTGAAGTGAATCCGGAGGAAGAAGATCGTATCAGAAATTTAAAAAATTTTAAACACATCGGTTTGAACCCATTTGGCACCCTTTTATCGCTAACAGAATCTAAAATTATCATTTTTTTTTAAATGACCCACCTTAATATACATCCAATTAAATGAAAATCTTTTGCAGCATATTATATTCAAACAGTTTACATTCACAATTCAAAATTCACTCTAACGACAGCTTTATCTATTAATTCTTTGAACAGACATCGCGTCCAGAAAAGAAAGTATAAATTTTCTCTTATTAAAAAATTGAAACTAAAATTACATGTGAAATCATTTGATTTGAAATTAGATACTTAAGTAACGACATACTTACTTATAGGTAGTTAGTTACCTACCGTAATATTGATAACAAATTTGACAGCTTGTGTAGGAACCACGATCGTGCGAACTCTGGCGGGATAAAATGCAATATCACGACCATCGTGAACCGGAACCGCAATGTAACAAACAAATTTACAAGACAGATGAAATGCCAAATGGTCGAGTTTAAATAGGACACGCTCAGTCATTAACCGAAATACCCACAAACTATTCGGCCTTATATTAAGACTAAAATATACAATAGTCTACTTGACGAAACAAAACAAAACAAAAATACTGACTAAACATTGGACCAACAAACGAAGTGCAATCATTAGTCAACTCACCTAAATCTAAATTAAAAGTCATTTAAGCCGATTTTATTGTTACCAGTACCATTATCAACTAAAGTTTGAGTTAAGACCTACAGTTTAAGTTTAGACGTATGGATTTCAATACTTCGTTTGTGTTAAAACACTATGAAACCAACTATATTTAATTGTGTCATATCTTCCAATTTATCAAAAAATGTACTTATTATTAACCTTATCAAAAAACGTACCTGTTAAAATAAAATATTTGTATACTAGCCTATCTGACACAGGATTTCCCTAGTGACAGGCAAAGTAAAAATGTGTGAAATAAACTTATAGAAATCTTTACATAGTATAAAATGAAGTCGCTCCCGCTGTCTGTGCGCTTAGATCTTTTAAACTATGCGATGGCTTTTCATGCGGTTTTCACCATAGGGATTTAGGTATATAATTTGTCAAGGTTTTGTGTAAATTGATTGAAATATAATATAAATAAAGGGAGCGGGAGGTGTGGATTTGATTTAACAGATGGCGTTGGTCATAAAGGTTGGGTAATGGCATGGCGTTGTGTTTCGTTAGGCACAGCAACGTATTTCTGGGTCTGCTAGTAAATAATAAAATAATAATTAAATATAATTTACAGTACGGAAATATTGCAGTTTTTCTTTTTCCTGTTTTCTGATGAGTTTTTAATTTATTTATTTTATTTTATTTGTTAGCGTTATAAACAGTCATTACAAGTTCATATATAACAGTGTTAGAGATAATCATATCATTGACCAATAAAATAACGACATAAAAATTTGAGACCGTAATAAAAAGAAAAACAAACAAAACAATATACGTATGTAATATAAACAGTTCTGAAAAAGTGCATCTGCTCACTTAAATCTACAAAAAATGTGTTTTCAAGGGTAATATATACTGTAACATTTTTGTAGAGGTTATTTGATGCAAACTGCAGAAATCAAAAAAGAAAATGTAATGAAAATGAAAAAAAAAAGAAAATGAAATAGAAAGATAAGGAATTATTGAAACATTAAGTTTTCCATTGTATATTACTTTTTACGAATTTTATGAAGTTAGCAAGGTTCGTATTAAACACGTCAATGTCTGTGCATAATCTATTGAAGGTGTTACAGATTCTTCTTATAAACACATTTTGAAGATAATTAGCATTGCTCTTAGGAATATAAAATATATATGGAGATCTAGTAACTCTTATTGGACATCTGAAATTAATATTTTGTAATAGGTAAGGGCTATCAATAAAATTGTGGATTATCTTATAAAGCATTACTAGATCTCTGATATCTCTGCGTTGGTCAATGGTTTTGAGGTTCGTAGAGACATGATTGACACCATTTCGCATGCGAAACGAAACATATTTCAAAAACTTTTTCTGAACTCTTTCTATATTTGATTTATATGTAGAATAATGAGGGTTCCATACTGTTGAAGCATACTCTAGGTGGCTTCTGACGTATGATATGTAGAGAATCTTAAATGTTTGTGGATTTTTGAAAACAGAACTTACTGTAAGTATAAATCCTAGCATTTTCAAAGCCGTTAGACGTGATGTGCTCGATGTGAGATTGAAAAAGAAGAAGAAGCCATGATGCATTAATAGACTCGTATGTAGTACAGACGAACTCATTTTCAAATTTGCATAAATCCAATATTAACTGCTCTCTATCTCCACATTATCGATTAAATTCTAGTGAAAGTAAGTCATTAAAAAAAACAAGGGTCCATCTTGTATTTCGTTTTCCCGTGGCGGCGCACTATTATTGATGGCGCTCTTGTCAAAGAGAAGGAGATGAAACTCAGACGACTGAAATCAGGATGATATTTCGAATTAACGAAGTAATTTAAAGCACTCTGGTTGCGCTACGCGCTATTTCAGGTAGTGCACAGTGGCTTGTTCATGGACAAAGTGCGAAATTAGGAATTTCGAGTAATGGAAAGGTAAATTAAAGATTTTTCAAGTACATGAAATAGAGAGTTAAGATATTATTATATCCAGCTGTCGCCTCTTTCCTTCCTTCATTACCCGCGACTGTCCATCTGAAGGGGTAGGTCTCTACTTTATTTTTCATTTAATATTTACAATGTTGTACTTTTGGTAAACATGTCCAGTACAGTAGTTTTTTTATTAGAATTTTAAGTAATGTTAAAATCTGTTATTGGATTTTACTTGTATTATTAAGTTTATTGTAATAGATAATCTGTTGATTTTCCTAAACAAAAAATACGATACTTTGTAGTTTGTAGTTTCCGAGCATTGGGAGCGTTGGAGACCAAATCCGACTAATTGGACAAACAAAATTGGAACCAATTTTTTCGCTTCTTGTCTCATTTAAATAATATAAGACGTCAATGTACTGGGCATGCGTAAAAAAGACTTGAACCACGTATGGTAAGTGGTAAGAGTGGTTCAAAACATTGTGTAACGACGCGCAACGTCAAGCTGGTTATTTTGGTTGGTAGCTGTGATTTTTATTTATTTATTTATTTACGCCCCTTTTCGGGGCTTTTACATATACAATTTAAAAATTACACTTTGATTAAATAAAATATAAATACCTTTTATTTCTTTTACCAACAAATACAAAAGGTATATATTTATTTTAATAAGAAATATACAGTATTTATTGTACATAACTGAACTGCCTCAGTAACAATATTTTGTTTCTTCAAACTTTGCAAAATAACTTTGTGGCATTATTTATTATTTAATTCATAACAGATCACTTTGTAAAAACCACTTTTTAAAAAGTGGTTTATACAAAGTGATCTGTTATTAATTAAACAGTATTTTGTATTTGTCTAAATTGAAGATGTCCACTGACTTGGTATAATTATTTCCCTCCATTAGTATTCTGGGCAAAGAGGAATACATATGATAGTTAGTTCCAGAATTTCTGCACTGAAATATATCCTGACTTCTAGTATTACGCAGAGGAATCTGGAAGCTTATCAATTCAAGCAATACCGGACTATCAACTAAATCATCTAGAATTTTATAAAGAAATACCAAGTCTGTGAACATTCTTCATTCTGACAATTTGAGCATACTCATATCATTCCATACAACAATAATACTTCTTGAAGTAACTGTCAAATATTGCTCTTCCGTTATTTTTTTTAATTAAAATCATAATAAAAAAAAATATATATAAAAATGTCTACACGTTCAAATACTAAAATCGCCAGTAACCTAAATCCCGAACTAATGCAAACCTTGGACAAAAAGTTCGACGATTTTAAAATCCAATTTCTGGAAAAATTATTTGTTAAATTTAAAAAGACCATAGTTGAAGTGATAAGAAAGGAGTTCAAGGAAGAAATTGAGGAGTTCAAGAAAAAAGTTAAGCATTTGGAAGGCCAACTAGAAAACAGTGATCAATACAATCGTGCTAATAACCTTATAATAAGTGGTGTCCCAGAAGATAGAAACGAAAATATTTATGACATTCTCTTCAAAATTGGTGCTACAGCTGGGTGCAAAATAACCCGAGAGGATGTGGATTTCGCAAGTAGAATCTCCCCCATAATAAACCGTAATGTGACAAATGGAAAACAGAGGAACATCATCGTAAAATTTGCACGCAGACACCTTAAAGATGACCTGTTAGCCGCAATAAAGAAGATGAAGGGAATGTTTTCTTCGGAATTGCAGCTTCCTGGTACCAGCAGAATTTACATCAATGATCATCTAACCCCTAAAAATCAACACCTGCTATAACAATGTAGAGATATAAGATTGGAAAAAAAAATTCTCTACTGCTGGGTAAAAAACTGCAAAATATTCATTCGTGTAAGTGACACTACCCCCATAATTCTAATTGCTGATCAGAATGACGTTAACCGACTCTCAACATTGAAAACAATACCCACACAAGACGCTTCCTCATCGGCCTTCCCTTTAGGGAACTAAATCTACAAAATAATATCAAAAGTATTACTATTTATATCAATTTTAACCTATTGCAATGCCTTAATATTATTCACAATTTCTACTCAGCCGTAATACACGGAACTGCATTATACGTTAATTGCAAATTTTCTCTAAACTCTTATCAAATAAAGTTAAAACATGTTTTTATCATTGGTTTGAATTGTATTTATAATCTGTCCATAGATATAACACTCAATCTGTCAAAACTAAAGCCTCTTAAAACCGTAGACATTTTATTTTACCACAAACAAAAACAAAAAAATCTTACGTTCAAAAATGCCCCCAATCACAAAATAATTATCTTATTCATAATAATGAAATATTTTCATTATTATGTTTTTAATATTTATTTAATATTTAAAAATGCTTAACATATATTTTCAAAATGTGCGAGGACTTCGCACAAAAACTCATAGCTTCTTAAATCAGGTCCTTTTGAACAATTACGATATTTATCTATTATGCGAAACTTGGCTAAATAAATCGATCCACGACAGTGAATTGTTTGACAATAGGTACGATGTATTTAAAGAGGATCGGAACTACTCTTTGTCTGGACACCAGCAGGGAGGGGGGGTACTAATTGCAACCTCCAAATCTCTCAAAGCGCAGAGATTACCCTGGTCCACGTGTACTGAGGAGATCTGGATATCATTGCCAATATTAGGCAACAAAAATAAACTCAAAAATTTATATATCTGCTGCACATATCACCCACAAAACACCAACTACATCCACAATCTAACTCGTCACTTCAACACCACATCAGACCTGCACACAAATCACCCGGAAGGAATGTTTTTATTAGCTGGAGACTACAATATACCCAAACTAAACTGGAAGTCAACCGAAAGGAAAAACCAGTTAGAACCAAATTTTCCAGAAGACACAGCTAGCTGTGCCTTGGTAGACTTCCTTGCATTCACTCAATTACACCAATTCAATTCTGTAATCAATGCAAACAAACGAATTCTTGATTTAATCATGACAAATATTTCAGAATGTCGTATAACCCACTGTACCGAGCCTCTGACGCCCGAAGATGCACATCACAGAGCATTAGACATAGAGTTATCACCTGTTACTGTACCGTCTCTCTCCAGCTCATCTAGGACAGTTAAAATGTTTCATCGAGGTGATTACGGTAAAATCACTGATGAACTATCCAAAATAAATTGGAAACTCGAATTTCAAAGTAAAGGTACTGAAAGAGCCGTATTAGATTTTTACAATATCATAAATGACATTATTCGCAAATATATCCCTGAAAAAATTAACAGTAATTTAGAAAGGTTTCCCCCCTGGTATACTTTACCTATTATTAAAATTGTAAAAGAGAAATTAAAATATCACAAAAAATGGAAAAAATACAAGAACCTGGCTGACTACCAATCATTTTCAGTACTGAGAAATCGTTAAAAGAAGATCTCGCTTGAATGTTACGAAAACTTCATTATGACAGCAGAAGATTCAATAAAAAAGTGCAGCAAACAGTTTTGGTCATTTGTTAAATCGAAGCAATCCTCTTCAGATTTACCAAAGCAAATGTATCTTGGCGATATTTTCTGCACTGATGGACAATTCATAAGCGACAATTTTAGTGATTATTTTAGATCAGTTTTTGTAGAAAATTCCAACTCTCGCCCCAATCTTATAAACTCTGAGAATGATGACGATAACTCTAATCTACATATACACACTATTAACTTTAATCAATCATGTGTACTTAGTTATTTAAAAAAACTTGATCCGAATAAAAGTGCGGGATCTGATTTAATTCCATCCATATTTTATATAAAATGCCAGGACCAATTAGCTTATCCTCTCTCCTTGCTATTTAAAATGTCATTTGAAGAAACGAAACTTCCCCAACGTCTGGAAACAAGCACTCACTACACCAATCCATAAAAGCGGGGACAAAAATAACATCGCCAACTACAGGCCCATCTCCAAGCTCCCAATTGTCAGCAAGATCATGGAAAAAATAGTTCTTGATCAACTTTTTCCAGCGGTACAAACAATCGTATCTGAAAATCAACACGGCTTTTTCAGAAAACGGTCGGTTGAGACAAACCTTCTGGAATACACAGATTTTATTTTAAATTCTATGGGAAGTAAAAATCGAATAGACTCTATCTATACGGATTTTTCAAAAGCCTTTGATAAAAATAACATTGAACTGCTTTTGAAGAAGCTGTTAAAAATCGGGATTAATGGTGACCTTCTAAGATGGATCAAATCATATGTCACAAACAGAAGTCAAGCAGTTAGAGCTAAGGGTTTCTCCTCGCGTTTTTACAATATACCTTCAGGAATTCCTCAAGGATCACATCTCGGACCTCTCTTATTTATTTTATATATCAATGATTTAGGTAAATGTTTTAAAAATTCCAAATTCCAAATTTTTGCTGATGACACTAAAATTTACAAAAAATCACTAATATTAATGACAGCCTTGAATTGCAAGAGGATATTAATAGGTTTGGAATATACTGTGCGAACAACCAACTGTTCTTTAACCTGGAAAAATGTAACACAATATCGTTCACCAAAAGCAAGAACCTCCTAACATTCCCGTACAAAATCAATAACGTAGAAATAAAAAGATGTTGTGAAATGAGGGACTTAGGAATAATAATGGACTCTGGAATGTCTTTCCGAACACATATAAATTCTATCTGTGACAGGGCATACAAACTTCTAGAATTCATCTTAAGAGTGACTAAACCATTCAGGTCACCACATGTAATCAAAATACTGTATGTCTCTTTTGTCCGCTCAATATTAGAATTCGGATCTGTCATATGGAATCCCCAATAAAAAGTTAATATTCTAAGGTTAGAAAGAATTCAAAAAAAGATACTGAAACTTTAAATCCTTTCGAACATCAGAAAACCTTCAAGACTCATTAAAATTCCATAATTTATCAACCTTAGAAGATAGAAGAAATATATCCGACCAGAAATTTTTATTCAAAATTATTAACAATGTTGTTGACAACAACTATCTTCTAGAACACATTAATTTCCACTGTCCAACAAGAAATACAAGGTCAAACCAACTATTCCACACCCCACACTCAAAAACAAATTACACACAACATTCATTTTTCCGAAGGACGTGCACAAAATACAACAATATATTTTACGAAGCTGATTTTTTCCATTTGTCCTCAGGCCAATTTATTAAATTCATAACTGAAAAAATTAAAACCAATTGTTAATTGCGAACCCTCCATCCCTGCTGTCTGTTGTTTTTTCATTCTCATTATGTTGTTTTTCCTTCTTTTTATAAAAATAATAATATTTGGATGATTTATATAGCGCTATTTTTTGTTGTTGTGAAAAACCCCCTCAAGGGCGCTGGCAAATGGCTAATCATTTATCCTTAAACGTTTTCTAATGATGTGAAAATGTGTTAATTTTATATATGTTCGCTGTTTAACTTCATCTTTTCTTTCCCACATGCTTTAATTTGTGTTTTTTTCATTTCTGTTGTATTTGTTTTTCTTTTTTCTAACATTTTATTTTTTTCTTTAACGTTTTAATCTGTGTTTATATATTATAATTTTTTTTTTGCGGAAACTTCACTGGTTAATGCACCCATGTAATATGTAATTACCTTATAATATTTACAACTGTTTGTTTCCCTAATAAACAAAAACAAAACAAATTTAAAATAGGGTTGTAGTTCAACATAATTGCTGGAATACCCATTTTAAAATTTAGAAAACGTAAGAATTTGTTTTGTATTCATTCAACAGCTTGTACATGTATATTATGTATAGTATGGATTCCAGACAGAAGAATTGTACTCAAGTTGACTTCTAACAAATGCAAAATATAATAGTTTAAAACACTTTATGTTGTTAAAATTTCTAGTTAGCCTAATTATAAATCCCAACATTTTTATGCCGTTATTAGAGATTTCTGTTATGTGGTTGTGATGAACGGAACCTTTAATCTAAGAAAGCCAATAAGAATTTTTGTTCTCTTAAATAATACGTAGAGAATAGCGTTGTTCAACGACATCTATGCGATTAAAAATTAAAAGCTTACGGAAGTTTATATAAATGAAATGAACAGAGACTGTAATTAGGCAGTAAAAAAGTTTCGTTGAAATAAACACAGATGATGTTACGATCGAATTCAATCTATGGGAATCCCAGAAATAGGCTTAATTCCAAAAAGAAAGTGAAATCAAACAATCGGAGAAGACAAGGCGTAACCATGTTGGGAGATAAAGAGATGGACTTTGAACCAGGACATTAGCTGGATAATTGATGTATTTTTCATTCTCACGGGTTCGGCGGATCAACGTTCTATATTATAAACAGTGACCCACGGTCTTGGATATCGGTGCGTGGACCCGAGATATAATCTAAACATTGAGTGAATTCATGGGGTCGGAAACTGTAGATTGTTAGGAACTAGAATCATATTGTGTCGGAAAAATGGTGCGAGGTAATAACAAGAAAAACTATAATGGATGGAAAATTAATGAAAAGACGCGAAAAACTTAGGAGAAGCTATTGTAGGGATATTCAATTGTAGATCGATTACGTATTACAAAAAAGGAGGCCAGATTCGGGGGAAAACGAACGTTTGATATTAAAAGAGAAAAGAACGATGAAAATTAGGATTACCATTTTCAGATGAAGCAATAAAGTCAAGAAAAACGATTTGGAAAGAAAAATCAAATGGAAAAAATGGGTGTATTGACGGAAGTGTTGATCGAACAATATAAGGATCAGACTTAATTATGCGGTTTCAGACGATTTTAAATGAATATCGTTATGTACCTGAGATGGGGTAGCCATTCTAGTTATATTACGTTAAATTAATTCAAAGGAAGGGATCGTTTTTCGTCATTTGTTATGAGGAAATGCTATGGCCGATAGAGCAAATTGGTAAGCGAGATTGATGTTAAAAAGGTTGTCGAGCCTGCACATAATTCTTGTATACTAACAATGAGAATATGAACATGGTTTTTGGTCATTATAACAGTCTTTATGGCTTAAAGTGTGATTAGATTTAACGTTACCCTTATGCAATATTTGAATAAAGAAAAAGAGATTAAATCTAACGAGCTAATATGAATTCCTTATTTATGGCCGAGTACATAGAAAATGAAACATCAACATGTGTATACGAGGATACCTTATGGGATTTTAAGGAGAAACGAGACGCAATTTTACATGTTTTTGAACAGAGCAATTAACTTGACACATATCCCAGGGTCAAATGGGAATTTTCTCCTATAGGAAATGTGAAAAATAACATTTTAAGAAATTATGGATAGGAAATGAAATTTTCTAAGAGGAGATAAACATTGGAAATTAATGATATTATTTGTGGTAAAGAATAAATAAAGACAATTAAAAGGTGATTCCGTAAGGAAAACTCAGGAAAATTCCGAAATATCGATGAAAATAATAAATTTGGCTTGGAATGTAACTAATCATATAGTTATGTAGAACGACATAAGAATAAAGCAGAAAAATCATAAAAAGAACGTCGTAAATAAAAGAAAATTAAAGGAAAGAGGAAAAATTCAAATCTACGATGAAAATAGAGACGATACAGTTTAAAATTGAATTGATTTGTATAGATAGCATGAAAATGTAGAAAGATTTAGTATGGTGGAAATTGGAAAATGCATAATAAAGATTTCGGCATGAGTTTGTTCGTGTTCTGTCGGCGATAAACAAAATTACGAGTTATATACGGTTTATTGAAGACGTACCTATTATATATTGAGAAAAAAATGGACACGAAAATCATGATATTTAAACTAAATTCGTAAGGCCAGAAGACAAAGGAACGACAGGGCAATTTTGACATAATATTGCAGGTTCGATCCTGGAACAATGTACGGGAGAGACAGGAGACTAGGGCTGGACTTCGAAAATCAGGGAGGCTGGACTAACGACGGTGATACCAAAATAGAGGAATTGTACTATGAAATTGCGAGTCGATAAGAGTTAGATTTATAAATCAATGAACGTATAGTTGAGCTATTCTAGTCCTGAAGTGGGTATATAAGGAGAGACTTGTATCATTGAAAGAGGAAGTCAGTAGTCGGATCTTTGGAGTAGTGTTTGCGTGACGTGACGTGATAAACGGTGATTAATTGGAAAAAGTTTCTTAGAGTGAATTCTGGGACTTAGCGTTTGAAAGTGTTATAAATAAATGCGTTTTAAATAGAAAAATTCTAAGTGTCTGGGATTTTAGAGACTAGTAAAAATAAATTCAGTTTAAAAATAGTACGATTAATAATAATTAGATTAGAATCAGTGAAGTGATTAATTAAAGGTTTATTGTGCGTTAGTGTAATTGCTTTATAGTATTTAAAAAAGAGTTAATAACAATGGATAATAGTAAATTTTCGAACTTAAAATAATTGATAAAAATCACATCAGTAATATTTCAGTTAAATAAAATGAAAATGGAACGGAATATTTCTATCTCAAAAATAATAATTATTATTATTATTCTGAGATTTTAAATAAGTAATACCGACTATTGATTTATCGTTAAATACGCGAGTGATAATAAAATAATAACTATTATTTCGGTAAAGTTAAATAAACAGTACAATATATTATTTTATTGCAAAATAGAAAAGTTCGGTAGTAAAACAAAATTGATAGTTAATAATATCTTTTATTTCGAAGAAAAATCGTGAAGTATCTATCGTTTAAATTTAATTAATCAAAGCATTATAATTCAAAGATAGTAGTGCAGTGACAATAAATAAAAATTCAACGGGATAAATAATTATAAATATCAAAGTTTATTGCAGATTTAAATAACAGTGAAGTGAAAAGTGATTTATAATACCATATTATTCGGGCTAAAAAATTGTGTACCTAAATAAAGTGACGGAATAATTCGGTTTAATCAAAAGTGATTTAAATAAATTATTTAAATACACGGATTAGATTCAACGACGAAAAGAGAAAAAAAGAGTTTTGTTCTACATATAATTAGCGAGTTTAATTGCAATCGAAATTACAATAAATAATTCATACCTTAGTTGTGCGTTGTCAAAGGAAAAAAGGAGGTTTCAAAATTAATAAGAATAATCATAAATTTAATAATACTTCAGCGATTATTTAATTAAAATTGATTTTCCCAAGAAAAAAAATTAATAACAAAACCAAAAAAAATTGTCTGGCTAAATAAAATTCGAATTTAATCTTTTATACCGGATATAAGTCCCGGATGAAATCTTCATTTAAGGAAGATAAATTCGAAGTCATAAATTATGTATATATAACTTATGATTTTATGAATAAATACAAGTTTAGAGATAAAGATTAGGATGTTCTAGGTTATTAGTTATGATAAAATCCGTGGCTTTATAGGGCGATACTAATTAAAGGAAGTAGGGGGGTATCGAAATTTGGAAGTGCATTTAGTTATTATATAGAATGGACGTTCTGATAATATTTCATGCCGTTGTTTAATTTCCCGGTGGAACTTAAGGTTGAACATCAAAACTTTGGTAAGTGAATTACAATCATAAGTATTTGCAGATACCTGAACCTGTGTAGATGGTGAACGAGTCACCTTGCGGAGAACGTGATTATCCAAAATATCTATTAAGTCGCATGTTATCCTTTTCTAATACAGCATGTTAAAACACAATAACATCCGATCATATCTAAACGAGAGCCGTTCGAAAAAATAACTACAGAAGGAAAATCAAATTATTATAAAATAAACGGGGTCAAAGGGACATTGACCGTAAAAATAAACAATTTCAAAAGTAGGTCAGTAAGTCGAAGGTCGTCTATGTGTAGTGTAAACAAATGAGTAGTGATACATTTACTCATTGCCGTCACTTTGTCCAACGGATTTAATTAATTGTTGGTATGAAAAAAATAAAGATTTTATGATCGATGGAAATGTACTTTTAAATATATTTTGGTTATTACAGTGAAGCTCTCGCGAAACAAATACCTGAAGTTATTTCCAGTAGCATGATTAGGGTTTGTTTATTTGACCTTCGATAGTGGTACCATATGTTTACCCAGTGACCCAGTCACTTTGCATTCTTAAACAAATAAACAATAAACACCGATCAAATAATTCTAGGAGCAAGTTTATGCATTGTAGCTTACAAAGAAACATTTAGTCAGTGTTTGAAAGCAAAATTGACGTTAGATTCATTCAATTCTAAGTTAACCAAGTCAGCTATAGCGATCGCCAACAGGTAGTGTAAATTCGGTATGCTGAATTTTGCAAATTACAACAATTACAATCAGCTTTAACAAAAAGGGTGGCTTTCCACAAATAATCCGGGAGGTAACTGATTTCAATGATAACATACATTGATACAAGGCGATTTACCCAATTTTCTATTTATAGGGAATAGGTACCTTAAAAAAATCCTACATATCTAAAACATGAGGAGCTAGTGACCTCATTTAAAAAACACTGGTGTTCAAATAATCATTCAGTCCTAAATCCTGAATTTTCTCACGCAACTAGACTTCAGGGGTGCTATATGTAATTATTTGCTGATCAGGAAAGCCCACAACTTTCCCGAGAAGAATTTAAATCCTGTGTCGGTGTTACCAAGATGGGGGCATGCGGAGGGAGGAAGAATACGTATGTGGGTAATACGCTGGTGCGGCATTTAAAACATTAGGTTAATTGCAAATCGTAAGTCTTGTCGAACTGAAAGTAAACGTAAGACCTCGTGAGTCGAGTTTTACGATTACGATTCAGTAATGGAGGAACCCCGGCTAAAGGCAGGCCACGAGGGAGATGGGTCCGCCTAAATCAGCCGCGTGCCATATTCGTTTCGGTAGAGACATGATAAGGGAAGATATGACATTCCCCTTTTAGACTCAGTCGAGTTAAATTCATTCTGGAGGTAGAAGGAATTCGGAGCATTGCAGGAATCGTCATGAAGGCTAGATATTCTCCCATCTGGCGTGAAGGGACCTTCTTGAAGCAAGGAACGCCCATCCAAGAGGGTAAAATCCGGTCTCGAAGATAATTCTAGCAAGCGTAGTGAGAGAATTCTGGTTTGAATTGTCGTCCACGAGTCTTGCTTGGTCAGCGGAGGAGCCGAATTTTTCAAAATAGCATTTTTTTCCCCCACATCCATCCATTCCCTCCTCTCTTTCCCCCAATTTAGTGTATACTAACCATAAAAACTAATAATTTATGTTAGGTAAAGGATGCAAACAAAGGACTTCAATAGAAAAACAGGGTCCAGGAATGATCTCATATTACATAGGTAAAGTAAAGTTTCCTTACTTGAAATGTTACAATTATAGACTGTTAATCTTCCTTGCATTGTATTTATCAATATAGCCGTAATATGGGGAAAATAGTAATAAACAAAACGAGAAAAAGGTGAAATCGAATACTGACAAGGTTAGGACGGGGTTAGTTTTTCAAACGTGGTTTTAAAGGATAGGCAAATAAAAATAATTAAATAGATTGGAAAATTCTCACACTTTCTCTAAAAGAACCTAGGAGTTACCACACGCAATACATTATCTTCTCTACATGTGTATGCATACAAATGTAAGTTCTAAATAAAAAAAATTACACAACGCAGAATACGGAAAATAATGTGAACTAAATTCTTAAATCTTGTTTACTGTGATAAAATCACAGGGGTTTGAGAAAATTTGCTTAGATTTAGCTAGAAAATAAAAGAACCTACGGTTCATTAAAAGATGAAACCACAACCTTGAGGTAGAAATACCCCGGGGAGGTTTAAAATCAGGACATCATACTTAGGGGTGTGACCAGTAGGACATAAGGGTAGAATTATAAATATAGTTACGAGTTAGGAGCTACGAGATTGGAGCTACGAGGTAGAAGCTTAGAAAAGTAAAATGTACTAGGGAGGTATCATCACATGGTTAACAAATGAAAGATTTTATTGAAAAGTGATGCCTAAGTCTTTAATTTATGTTAATGTCTCGAGAATATTGTTATCGATGTTGTAATTAAAGATCACTGGATTTTTTATTCGAGAAAATCTAACTACTTGACATTTTGAGATATTTAAGTAGAGTCTATTTTCATTACACCAAATCAACAATTTGTCAATATTATCTTGAAGAATGTTGCAATGGTAAATATTTTTAATAATTCTAAACATTTTGAGGTCTTCAGCAAAAAGTAAGAAAAATACATCATGAAATACTTTTGTTAGATCATTTATAAACAAGATAAATAAGACTGGGCCAAGGTGTGAACCCTGTGGAACTCCACTTGTTGCATAAATTTTTTCGGACAAGGGGGACTTTTAGTAAGATAGCTTTCAATCCAGGTTAATAAATTGCCACGTATACCAATTTTTTCTTATTTCCAAATGAGAATTTTATGGGAAACTGAATCAAAAGCTTTACTAATGTGATGACAAATGCGTTGGGTTCTCACCCAGACGTGTTTAGTTCAAATCCTCAATCATTGCATAAACAACATTTTCCGCTTTAATAAAGGCTGTAGGAGTTTTTAAAACAGGTAGATAATATCAGATTCCAGAATAATAATATCAGATTCAGATTCGAGAATCCGGAATTATTCTAAAAAATTAACAACTATTTATGGACCTATGAGAAAGATTAACATTATTTTACTTTACCTGTTGGATGAGTACCTTTTTTAAGTGAATACCGCACAACAGTCACAACTGCTACCATTTGGAATCATTGAGACTATTGTATCCCCAATTAGGGTGTGTTGTGAGGCTGAAGGTAATCGAGAAGGGAAGAGGATGGGGAAGAGGAAAGAGAGAAAGTACCTGGCTATTCATATCTGGTCACCAAACACGGCTAAAGCCATTTCAAGCAACGTTTAAAATCTGAATGGTGGTTTTATGCCAAGGCGATACTGAGAGTATCTTCCATTCTGTAATATGCCGAAAAAAATTTATTTATTATTTTTAATTAATTAGTAATAAAAATTTAAATAAATTATTATATTTGAACCCGATATCTTCGGTTTGCTAGCGGTATTAATATTAAAACATTTTTTTACTGAGTTTTTTAACACTTCTTCTTATTTTCACGCGACTGTTGGAAAAATATTGATCACAAAATGGGGCATTTTTTTACGACAATTTTGTAAATTGATACAAAAATCGCCACACTCCGATATGAAAATGATGTTCGGAGCTGGAAACCGTTAACCTTCTTGAAAGATTAGTACAAACAAATTTTACAGATTACTTCTTACGATAAGATTTTCTATGTCGTGGTTAAAAATACCAAATAATTAATGAGCATTATTATTTTTAATTTGTAAACTTAAATTTACCGCTCACGGATTCCAATATCTACATCGTATTTTATTAACAATAATGTAATTGCATTAGTACCATTTATCAAAGACCTTGGTGTTATTTTTGACCGGAGACTTACATTTGATCGTCACTGTGAAACAATTTCCAATAAGGCCATGCAAATTCTAGGTTTTGTAATACGTAACACAAGGACTTTTCAAAACATTGATTCAATTAAGCTACTTTACTGCTCTCTTGTAAGATCGCAGCTGGAATATGCATCTCCTTTATGGTCACCGATTTATACCTGTAACTTACACCGTTTGGAGAGAGCACAAAGAAAATTTCTTCGATATGTTCAATTCAAATTGAGACAGCCTGTAATTGAAATACGCTACAATGCATTAATGTCTGATCTGAACCTACCACTACTTTCTACCCGGCGTACTATTAATGACATTCTTATACTTTTTAAATTACTGAACAATCTCATAGACTGCCCTCAAATGTTAAGTGTTATAAATATTCGTGTCCCTGTTAAATCAACTCGACTCCACCACCTTTTCCACAGTGACAATCATAGCACTAACTATTCCTATCATTCACCGTTAGTGCGTTTTCACCGAACTGCCAATACGTATACAGACCTTTTCGATATTTTCAAAACCTCATCATCTTACATCAAAGCAAAAATAACTAGTTATTTATGTAACTGATATGTTTGTAAAATGATAAATATTTGTTGTACTAATATACATCGTATGTATGTACTGTAAGTTATTCTATATATATATGTAATGTTTGTAAATGTTCGATACACCTGTATTATGTATGTAATAGCCCTATGTACGGGCGTTTAAATAATAAATAAATAATAAATAAATAAATAAATTTGACAAGTTAAAGTATTTCACCAAAAAATGTAGACATAATTTGTCTCGACGCCATCTAGTGGGAGAATTAGCTCTTATAACGCCTTTCTCACAAAAATAAAGTTGGTTGTTTTCTGGTGAAAAAATGTAATAAGCAGTAATTGTTTCATGAAACACTAGTATATGTTGCATGAAATACTAGTATATATTGAATTATTTGGCGGGTGGGAGATAAGCCGACGTAGCTCAGTGGATAAAAGAGCAGTTGACCGGATATCAGAAGGACGCGGGTTCAAGTCCCGTCAGCGGCATTTATCTTTTCTCGGGAGATTTTTTCAATGTTGATTAGTGTTTCAGGCTAATAATTATTGCTTATAATAATTGTTAATTAATGAGCAGTTGCGAAAAATTATGTTATTTAAAACCAAATGGAAATATAAAATATAACTGTAAACATTAACGATTAATCTCTTGTACAATAATTTAAATAAAAATTATATGAAATGAATTGAAGTCGTGCTTTCGAAGTAATCGGATTATTGCCCAGAATGTTTATATTATTCTTCTTCATATAACATGAAGGAATTTTTTTTATCATACATTACAGACGTTTCCTCTCCTGAGACCGGTATGTAAATGCAATTGCTTGCAACTCGGGGTTCACATTTGAATTCCGGCATGGGCAGATTTTTTCACATAAATTTCGCGAAATTATTTACGTCTTTTGTTCTTCTGACCATCGAACGTCGACCCTGAAGATGAATTCTCTTTGCGTAACTTAAAACGTTACATCACAAAGATTCGGAGATATTCAAGAAGCAAAAAAATGCACAGGATTATAGCGGAATATCAGGCAAAAATAATTATTGTTATTAATTGTTTTTTATAGAATCCATGGTATTAGATCCACTTAGCGATAGTTTAGTTCTATTTTGTGTAAGTAGTTGTACCTTTTTTTCGCATAACCGAATGCATATTGGGATAAATTGTCAAGGAATCATAAAATCCTAAGAATCAATAAAGTTTACGAATAAAAATTGGCGGTATTTTTTGTTGACAGCTGAAAGTTTAAAAAATATTGACAGCTTACTTTAAATTTCCTACACAAAAGAATGTGTTTTCTAAATAACGAATTATTCAGTGAAAATGTTTCGGTGAGATTATCTTACTTACTAATATTATAAGCCCGAAAGTTTGTATGTGTGTTTGTTACTCTTTCACGCAAAAACTACTGAATGGATTTTAATGAAACCAGCTACATATTTGTTAATATTTTCATGTTTTGCATTCCATTATTTTTTTATATTTGTTTACATGAGCTCCACACAGGAGGCCCTGGGGAAAATAATTTCCTTCACGGCCTATGTCATCTTTGGGGATGCTGTGTGGAGGCATTTTTTTCGAAACGAAGGGAAGGAATGAGAGGAGAGTTCTGGGAAGGAAAAAGGTTTAAGGGGTGTGTAGAAATCTGGGGTTCAGTGAGTCCTGGTCATCCGCCTGTAAGACCTATACAAACCTCACCCCATGAGACAGGGCACCCCTGCTAAATCACCAAATGTAGCGAACCACTTGGGGCGACCTATGGCAAAGGTTTTTGTTAATCCAATGAAGGTTCCCCGGGGCGGCGGTACCCATTCCCTCCTCCCAAATTATTATAAAATATCAATGTCTATATGATATACAAACTTCTTAAAGATATTTTTATCTACTTCCCAAAATAGTTTTAAGTTTTACGACAACTTTAAAAATTATAATTATATAGCAAATTTATATATACCTCGAATCATTCCGAAATTCCACCCACCTCGTCGCGTCATTGAGACTTGTATTTAGATATTTAAAATCCCGAAGGATTTAAAAGACTGTGATATCTATTAAGAATGTAATAGGCCACTTGCATAGATTTCATAACGACTTGGAAAAAATTGTGTGGATAGATTTTTTTACTAAGATTACGAAAAGGTTAGTAAAAAATTTTAAAAATGTATAGATTTTTTTATTTTAAAATAAATAAATCCATTATTTGAGCTCGTGACGTCACTGCATGAAAATGTCCCGTCTCCGATTATGTTCCCTTAATTTTGTAAAATTCCACACTGATTAATTTTTTTTATATGGCAACACTTTAATTTTTGAATTTTCGTTTAACGTTCACTAGATTTATTGTTTGTTTTATGCGAACTTATCCTTTGGTTTGATTTTTTGATAAAGATGGCGGTGTTTTACAGATGTTACGAAGAGAACCCCGTACAATTTATTGCTATTCGTGCGGAAAACGTTATTTTTTTTAAATGATTTTCGGCTATGTAATTATCGTTTTTTCGCACTCATAAAATTATGTCCCGTCTTTCCGGTTTATAAAAAATGGTCTGATTTTTCGGATTTAAATTTTTTAAAAATCGCAAGGGTTTCAAAAATACGATTAAAAATAAAAAATAAATAGGGAATATCTTAGAATATTTGCCTAAACCGGAAAAAAAATGTGATGCAAGTGGCCTATTGTCTTATTTTAATCAAATAAAATTTCAAATGATAATAACTTACTAATTTAGTTTGCAGGAGGCCAAAAGAGAATCTATCACGAACTTCTTTTTGCGCTGTGGTCAAAATAATTATAAAATGAAATAGGGATGTTTCCAAAAGTTAGTTTTTACGATTTCATGCTTAGATATTCTAGACACAGAATAGGGAAAATTGATAATGTACATCGAGTTGCTTAATATCATGTTTTTTGTTAATATTGTGATGATTTCATTAAACGTAAACCTTTTTATATAGATGTACAAAATAAATAAAAAATGAAGTAGGTAATTAAAAGGTACGCTGAATGTTTAAAACTGATGGTTCTGGATTGTGATCAGAATAAAATAGAACTGGGATAAAACAGAGAAAATAAGAAGAATGAGTCGGAGATGATCCATAAAGATGTGACTCAATAAGGTCAGTAAGATTGTCGTAAATCGGAATAATATATACAAGTTTATATCGATATCTCTGTCACGGTTGCGCTGTCAATAGCCGAACCGATATTGACACAAAGTAAATAAGAAATCTTTCTCCGATGAGAACACGGGCGGATCTGTTCATGGATTGACAATCCTAAACGTCAAAAGGCAATGTAAAACTTGAAAATACTAATAAATTAACAATGTCGAATACAAACTTGAATATACATTGGCAGTCCGCACGCACTTGACACAAAATATATTTGACATATAAAAGGAGTGAATTAGTTAATGAGGTCTTTCGTCATATTTGAACTCTAAGCTGGAATCTTGTCAATTGTTTCCCCAAGCTGTAATCAATTGACCGCGTCTTAGATGAAATAATTAAGTCTGTGCATCGCGCATATGATTTATTTCGTTTCTTCGAGCATCGTTAGTTCATCTCCAGTCATTTGAGACAATTATTTTGCATAATGAACTACATTATCTATTCAAAAAGTTGTGTATATTGCCAGTTAACTGACTCCTAGAAGGCCGTGCAAAAAGCGACATGTTTTGTCTACCGACCGCCGGAATTATATTATGCTGACCGTGCTCGCGAATATCGCTAACTGACAATATGATATATGCTTTTATCAATCGACCGTGCAAGATTCCCAGGTCACCTCCAAACAAATTATAATAAGTGATTTAAACAAACTGTGGTAGGATGGAACATTATTCTTCACTGGCACAAGTGCCCTGAAAGAAACCAGTACAAATTGTGCTGGATGGTGTTTAAATCAATCAACGAAATGGCCCCACCTTACATCTCTGAATTATGCGTCCCGGAAAATACCGGTCAGAGGCAATTAACCCTTAGATCGGCAACTTCATCTGCTATAGGCAGACTAATAGAACCCAAACGAAAGCCAAATACTACTTTCGGAGTATCTGGGCCTAAGGCTTGGAATAGACTCCCTCCGGAATTAAGATGCATAAAAAGCCCAACAGAGTTTTGGTCCAAACTAAAAACCTACCTTTTCGGGCTCTCATACCCTTAACTTAATTTAAATATACCTATCTGAGAGTATCATACTTGTATTGCCTATGACATGTCTTAATCACACTTTTCTTACTGAATTAAAACTACTCGAATCCTTACACATCAATCTGTCTCTCGGAAGATCAAATCCTTATACTACTGCACCGCCCACCATTAAATGTTGCTTGTACTTTCCAAAATACACTCATTAAAGAATATATTACACATTAATAGTAAAATATTTTCAGGATTAAACAACATGTGTTCACAATTATGTCCTCTGCGTGCGAACTAAATTTCTTTAAATAGACAATAAACAGTGTTAATTTCAAGCGACCTCCCAGGTAAGTATGGTCCTGTATTAATTCATTTTTAGGCAGCATCGCGTTCATTGGTCAAAATATTGTGCATATATTTCCGTATCGGTGATCAATGAACCGGTGTATGCAATTTTTAGCCATAAGTTGTTTTTAATTGTTTGTCTAACTTGTAGTCTTTCTAGATTTTAGGAATGTATGGTAAGTTTGTACAGCGCCCTTGAGATGATTTTTCACAAAAACGGCGCTATTAAAATCGTCCTTATTATTATTATTATTATTATTCTCAAAAGAGTAACGACTCTTTATGACCTCGTTCCTCAGTCGTGAGTCATAAGGAAACGACAAGAAACACAAGAAATATAACAAAGAAGGATCACCTGATAACCTTGAAGCCAAATATCTAACAATCTTAAACAATATAGACGATCGAAATTAAACCTGATATTACTTACTAAATTTCACAATTCTGTCAACAACAATTAACGAACACGTCAGCCCTGTTATTATTAATTAAAGCCAATTAATATTTCAAAGCATTCTGAGATCCACCGTAACATTTAACATCAATAGTGTTTTGTAAGCCGATACCTGATATGATGGCGTTATCTGAAACAGACAAATTTACCCTTCAACCTATTCACCCCCCCCCCCCCCCACCTCCCACAGGCTGTCGGGGTGTCAGAGCGCTGCGATAGCTCTCAACGAGACCCCATTTAGCCCCTCGCACAAAGATGCAAATCATAACTATAGCTGGACAAAAATATTAAGGAAAAAATGTTTATTAAAATTCTTAAGAACTCGCTGGCGTTAAGCTTTTGACATAGGCCTCTCTCGATATATTATTTGTTTACCGATCATGGGTGAGTCTCATCCCTCCATAGCCTGCAGTCCTCTTCATATACATATAACCTGCGGCCGACCTCTGCTCCTCTTTCCCAGTGTTGAACGCCATTCGCTGATATTGCAATTTCAGCGATAATTTGTTTAATCCGTCAAAAGGTCAGTAAGCCTTGTACCCACGCCCATACATGTTCGACGGTTTAGCTCGATCGAACATATTGACCTGCCACTGTACTCGCCGTTGCTTCCACATGCTTGAGCGGCGCGCATTGACACACACTAGACGCCACTCAGGCAGCTCAGATATCTGTGTTCAATTGTGAATGGTTTATTTATGGTTAAATGACAAATTGGCTGACTTTATAAAATTTAATTAAAAAATATTTTCATGAAAATGCTTCAAAGTTAAAACTACTTGTATATTTACTGTACTTATACACCAGCGTTTCAGTACAAAAATCGACACAGTAAATAAATTTGTTAGAAATCCATATCAGCTTACTATTGAAGGTATTTTTGAAGTTGGTTTTTGGTTTGAAATTGTTAAATAATGCACAACAAATTATAATTTTTTTATCCTTATAATATTTTTACAGCATAATATAATATAAATATTTCAAAACACTATCTAAATAATGCAGATGCTTGCGCTTAAGAGAGGATAACTACATATTCTTACATCTGGTTAAATTTATAATATTATTACAAAAACTATTAGTAATTTTACAAAGAAAATACAATATGAGTAATAAAGATATACAATTATTATAATTATCAGGTTGAAACACTCATCTATCCGCCAACGGGATTTGAACCCGTGTCCTTCTGATTGCCGGTCAGGTGCTCTTGACCACTGAGCTATGTCGGCTTATCGCCAAATAATTCAATATATACTAGTTTTTCATTCAACAATTACTGCTTATTACATTTTTCCACCTGAAAACAACCAACTTTATTTTTTGTGAGAGAGGCATTGTTAATACTAAATCTCTCGCTAGGTGGCGTCGAGACAAATTACGTCTACATTTTTTGGTGAAATAATTTAACTTACACCACTTACTTGACGCCACCTAGCGAGAGATTTAGTATTAACAATGCCTCTCTCACAAAAATAAAGTTGGTTGTTTTCAGGTAGAAAAATGTAATAAGCAGTAATTGTTGAATGAAACACTAGTATATATTGAATTATTTGGCGGGTATTAGATAAGCCGACATAGCTCAGTGGTCAGGAGCACCTGACCGGCAATCAGAAGGACACGGGTTCAAGTCCCGTTGGTGGCATGTATCTTTTCTTGGAAGATTTTTTCAATATAGATGAGTGTTTCATCCTGATAATTATTGCTTATAATAATTGTTATCTTTTCTGCTATGCATAAAAATCTTGTCTAAAAACGCTAGTTTATCAATTAAAAAATAATAATTAACAAAAATATACTTAGGTAAGTAACAAAGTTAAAAAATACAATAGTAATCAAAATATAAGTTTGTTTTAGATGATAAGTTAAACATAATATTAAACAATAAGAAAAGTTATGAGGTGGTATTAGAGTTTTTTTTTTGTAATTGTTATAGTTTTCCTCCGATCTTATATCTAGGGGTAATATGGTTATATTTAGGGGTAATCTATCTACATGTTCGTGATACTCGACTACCCTTCAATCAATTTCAAATGATTTTTTAAGATTTTACTAGTATTTTGTGTCCACTAAATGATGTAATTCGGAGGTTTGTCTACGAAGCCTTTACAAGCCCCCTAGCCTTCAGGCCCCGAAGATCATGTCATGTGTCTCGGAGTTCAAAGACCCGCCTGTCGCTTATCTCGACTGAATTGTTGGCTGTAATGCTAGCCGACAAGGGATACAGAATAATATTATTATCAATCTGTTTTGAGGCGATTCATTTGTTTTTACAATTAATATTTACAGTTAGTATTAAAAATAATAGTTAGTAAAACTTCAAATTGAAATGTTTTAATTAATGAAGAAAATATTAGCAAAACCCAATCAAAAATTTAAAACAAAAAAATCAGAAAAGGGTAAAATCTAGGACTTGAACCCAGGGCCTACACCTTTCCAGCGTGGAGCTCTACCAACTAAGATATGTGTCCCTATACAACTCGGTCATACTTAACTGTATCTGTTTTAGATTTTCAATCGAGTTTTGCTAATATTGTCTTCATTAATTGAAATATTACAATTTTAGGTCTTACTCGTTAAAAATAAAAACAAATATTTATCCTGGACTTGCGGAAAAGTCAATAGATATCGCATATTAAATAAAAAATGGATTGTTTTAAAAATATGTCGTTGTATAATACTAGATAGTATACATAAACTCAAAATCTTTCACCTTCACATTCAATGCCCGCGACACTGTAAATAACTAACCTGTAAAAAAAAAACTATTTGTAAACGTCTGTAAAGGTCATTTCATGAATATTCTCCAGCCCCATGGAGTCTTAAATTCGACAGTCTTTCAAAATAAATATCAACTCTGCCTTTGCCACTAATCTTTTCATAAATGTAATACTAACAGTGATAGGGGTAGCAAATGTAAAATCGTGCCATGTCCAGTGTTTTAAATAATATAATGTCCTCCGCCTGCAAAGCCGTATCTTCTCAAAGCATAAACTTTCTAATTAAAGTGTGTTTATCGGAAGTTACCTGCCAGGTAAGTACGTTTCGATATCCATTTGTAAATAGTAAAATAAGATATGAAGAACCTAAGAATTCTTTCTAAATTGTACAGCGTCCTTGAGGTGATTTTTCACAAAAACTATTATCCAATTATTATTATTATTAGACTAGACATCACTATCATATCACAAGTAACTTATCTGTTCATATTTTGGGAACATCGTCTCACAAAAAATAAAATTTCTCACGAAAACAAAACCGCGAATGGTGCTGACGTCGTTAAATTTGCACTTTGTAAGTTATTTCGACTAGCAACATAATTTCCATTATGAGCTATGGAGCATCGTTACATTTATTTAACTGTATATATATTATGATTTTGTTTCATGTTTTCAAAACAAATAGAGATATTTATTTATTTTTATTTATACATTACATATTATATTATTGTGACATTTACAGAAAGAAGATAGATACATGAAATCACCATACTAGGCGGCTGCCTGTTTCATGGTGATCAATGGAGTATAGTTACTTTGTATGAAATATGAAGTCTAGTGTAAACACACAGATTTAATATAAATGATGCTAAAAATTGGAAAAAATATTGTAATGTAAAGTAGAAAATAGAAAATAGAGAGGAGAAAAGAAGTAAATTACCATTAGATTATAAAAATCTACATAACTTTTTTTTCTTTTTTTATTATGTGTGCAAGCAAGCACACATGTTCGTATATGTGCACACATCTATACACACATAAACATACATATACATACATGTAAAAATACATGTACAAATACATATACATACATGTACAAATACATATACATACATTTACAAATACATATACATACATACACACACATATACAGGGTGTCCGGGGATAAAGTGCATTAACTTCGGGAGGTGATTCTACATGATATTATTATTAAAGTTATTAATCTTTTTTACTTCTACCATCATGTAGGTAGATTCACCTCCCGAAGTTAATGTACTTT
Source organism: Limnephilus lunatus (assembly GCA_917563855.2). NCBI lineage: Eukaryota > Metazoa > Arthropoda > Insecta > Trichoptera > Limnephilidae > Limnephilus > Limnephilus lunatus. Next base: position 7,115,074 of record OU830602.1, on the reverse strand, counting down.
ACTCCCGGACAGCCTGTAAATTATACACATATACATACATATACCAATACATACACATAAATACATACTATATAACTACATCCTTACACATGTAAACTATATATACACCTATATCTGAGTACGATATCGGATTTTTTTTTTGACATTTACACGAAAGCGTGTAGTAATTAGCAAATTTATATGTATTCATATACCCAACGTGGGGCAAATACACGGTATTCGGAATTTCGTAGTAAAATTAGGAAACTGGTGAGTCTACATCACATTTGGAGTTGATCTTGTGGAATAAGTTTTAGTATTTTAGCTTACATTTTCGAATACATCGTGTCTGAAGTGTTTTTTTAGGAAACATTTGAAAAAAGGCGGTCGCTAGGAGGTAACGAACAGCGGTTGATTGTCATTTAAAATGCATCGAAGGTAGCCCTGAAGCGAAGACCCGGCTCCAAAAGTTTTTGTAAATTTTTCGTTGCCGAAAAAAAGGATTAAAAAAAGATATTAAAAAAAATTGTTGGAGTCTCTATTCTATACAATGCCGATTTTCCAGATTCCGATATTTGGTTATTGTTCTTAGTAGGTAATATTATAAATTCTTTGTTTTTTTTTTCTTTTCTTAAATAGAGATTTACCTGATTATTTACCATCTACCTCTCCATACTCGTTCTAAACAGACATAAAATTGATAGGAGTTCTAGAAGTTAATGTTTTTTGTAAAAGCATATTCTCCGTACGCAGATCCAGTTTCCTCGAATATTCCTTCCACGTTACTGTTTTGTTTTTTTCTCTCATTAGGGTCTAAAATCTGAATACATTCTGTGCACTCCCCAGAGAGATCAGTGGAAACCATTAAAAAAACAATTAAAAACAAGAATGTACGTAAAATTCTCAGCGTAACGGATATCTTGATTCTGCTTCTATGGAGCTTTTAAAAAAGCTTTTTGTCTGAAATTATATATAAAGATACGAAAAGCTTTGGCTAGGTTTATTTTTCTTTTGCTGAAGTAAATTACCGACGTTTTCCTGCTTTTATTTAGTTGTTTTTTGTGATAATAAGTTTTGGTTAATATAATTCTCATTGTAGATTTTTGCCCTAGTACAGGGTACAATTATTATGATTAGAGTGCGTTTCTGGTAATAAGATTATTACATCCACTTTAACGAAGCTTGTGTCTACCGCAATTTTATTGTTATTTTGTCGAGTCAGAAGATTTCGAAAATGTTCTTTCACAAGTCTTTCACAAGTGATACCAATGCGTCTGCAAACTTAAAATGTCTTTGTGAGCTGACAAAAGTTGCATCAACGTAGAAAGCTGGACAGTTTGTTTGACAGAATTTGAACACTTCATCAAATATAAAAGTTAATTTTTAAGTTCTGTGAAAGTCCCATTTAAGTTCTGTTATTACATCATAATGGCCCAGTCGCTTTGAAGAACAGCACTTTAACGAACAGTAGATTTTTTCCTATAAATCATCCACAATTATTGATTGTATGTGATGTATAGGAATCATTGATAAATAATTGTTAAATGACTTTATTAATTTAGACTTTGACATTAGACTTGTTTCAGAGGTAGACCATGGTTAATAATATAATCATCGCTACCGTATATAATCACCGTAGTAATTTGACACACAGTGATATGATAGTAGAAATTTAATATCAACTACCATAACATCGACCACCATACCACGGGCATCAGCCTAGCATGGTGGTCGAAAAATCTACTAACATTGTAAAAATCTTATGTATCCAAAGAATAAAAAAATAAAAAAACGCAAAACACAATTTTATAATTGCAATGTAATTAGTTAAAATTCAAACCTACAACATTCGCATCCAAAGATAATGTAAATTAAATAAAATCCAGAATACAATACATATCTTAAACTCCGTGCTTAGAAAATAACAATATATTTGATATTTAGGTCTTAAAAGCATTTCCGCAGTTAATATCGACTTCTTTAACCATTTTCATTCATTTTTATTATATATGCACATTAAACTTTATAGTTTTCTCTTCCGTACTCAAAAACATCTTAGTTTCATTACAACATAAAAATATTTTTAAAAGATTCCCTGCATATTTTCACCCTGAGATTCTTCAGAAAACGGCAACCACAAATACTTTAAAAATAAACTTCTCAAATTTTCAGTGTTGCTAAAAACTTTAATTATATCTTCAATAAAGCCCGACATTCATTTAGACGTCGTATAAATTAGATTGATGGAGTCATCAATTCGAGACTCAGAAATAAACACTCCGCCCCCTCTTTTAGGAGAATTAATGGTTGGCGTTTCGAACACTGAATCTACGCCACCATCCTGTTATTTTTTCAACTTCTTATCTTAAACATCTCACGCTAGTCGTAAAGGTGCCCTCGACAAAGCGGTCGGTAAAACAGGTGTTCTTTTATCTAGCCTGCAGGGATGTTGGGAAGTCTGGACACATAATGTATATCGCAAAGATATTTTATGTTTGCTAGCTTAACAGTTAAGTTTTGCACAAATACTTTGTTCAATTAGTTCTCTTATTATTATTATTATTACTGGCTTACCAGTGGAGAAAAGTGAAAAACAATATTTTCCTTCTAATTATTTACTAGTTAATAGAAGTAAAAAAAGCTATATCGACATTGCTGGACTCAAACTGGTTTCTGTTACATATTTGTTATTTAATATTATCTACATTAATCACTGGAGCGATTGCTACCCAAATTTAGGTAGGTGATGTTTTAAAATTAAAATGAACGTTAATTTTAAATATATATTTTTTTAATAAAATTTAAAAATGTGTGATAATCGGTAAAATCTTGATGGATTCATTGGCTTTAAACCGCAGTAAGCTGTTCATATATTTACTAATTATTTTTTGTCGGTATGATGTTTATTAATTCGAATGGTCGAATACAGAAATCTCCATTGCTCGTGTTGGTAAGTACGGGTACGCATATGTTATTTATTTAACGCTGAAACTTATCCATTGGTTGCTTGAATTGTTTTAGTGTGTCTTGTTAGCCAATGAATAAGTTTTCAAATATTATAATCAATAATTATCAGCCTGAAACACTCATCTACATTGAAAAAATCTTCCGAGAAAAGATACTGGCCGCCAACGGGAATTGAACCCGTGACCATCTGATTGCCGGTCAGCAGCTCTGACCACTGAGCTATGGCGGCTCAGTGGTCAGGCAATCAGATGGTCACGGGTTCAATTCCCGTTGGCGGCCAGTATCTTTTCTCGGAAGATTTTTTCAATGTAGATGAGTGTTTCAGGCTGATAATTATTGATTATAATATTTGTTATCTACCCTTTGTGCTATGCATAAAAATCTTGTTTAAACGTTGGTTTATCAATTAAAAATAATAATGAATAAGTTTTCAATAAAATAAAATATATTTTTGTTTAAAACCACGAGTTTAATTAATTTATGACCCGACCGGTTTCGCTTTACTCCAGCACATCAGGGTACAAATTAATGGTAATTAACACATTAATTTGTACCCTGATAATGCTTGAGTAAAGCGAAACCGGTCGGTTAATAAATTAATAAAACTCGTGGTTTTAAACAAAAAAGTATTTTATTTTATTAAATATGTCAAACCACAAAGTGATTGCATTCTACAATAATAAGAATAAGTTTTCGCATTTTTATTAAAACAAAATATAATAGTTATTCAAGAGAAATGAAACATATTTTATGATTACTTTTAGGAAAGTCAAGATAACTATAAGTAAAGTGGTTAAACAGATATATGAATAAACTTTTTAGACATTTTATTGATTTGTCGTGTAAAGTAAAATTTTAGTGGAACTAGTTTGATGAACGGGAAAATTACTTACATTTAACTAAATTAATGATGGTTCATTCATTTAAAAATAATATCATTTCTTGTATTTTCTCAGAGAGCCATTTTTTAAAATCACTTTTATGCGCAAACTTTAGCATGCATCATCGGGGCAAAATTTATTTAAGAAAATGAAAATATTTCGAATTGTACTACCAAATACTTGTGCCATAAGTTCGCCACGCGATTTCATTAATTGTTGAATTATTTTAACAAATGTTCCAGACGTATATACATAGCTGTTATCGTTACTGCTCCTGTCAACAATAGCTAGCAGTAGATAGACGGGTCCCTACCCCACAACTTATGTAACCGATAAACATGGCAGCCCCAATTTCATTTAAATGACTCCAGAAGATAAGAATTTTATGTTTCTGTAAATGAAAAGTGAAAAATAAATGTTACTGAATGGTTTCAGATAATAAACAAGTCGTTAACAGCGCTGACGTCTGTTCTAATATATTTGGGGTGATAACTGTATTTTAACACAAAAATTCGGTCATTGTATTCTGTAATATAGTTATCGCAGCCAGAGTTTATACTTTATACGAACCCAGTGTATTGATAGCATACAGCATGTTTCGTACTTGTTATTCCACACTGAATTTGAGAAAGTTCATTTTTGAATGAAAAACATACCTAATACCTACATCCTGAATAACACTTCGAATGGCTGTAAATATTTTCGAATATTCAAACTTAATAGGTACACAATGTACACATTTTGAAAAGTTTTTTCTCAGTGACGTATTGTAAGAAATTTACTATCTCTTTGTTTATAATTTTTAACCAATTTCCAGAGGTCACCGTAAAAAGGGGCCAGTCATAAAAATTATGATTAAATTTATACAAACATAATTTATACCATTTATACATCTTCATTGATGTATGTGTGCTTAAATTTGTTTGAATATTAAAAATTTATCTCTTTTAAAACACTTTGAAATTTTAATTTTGTTATGTTTTAAAAATGAAAAAATTGAATTGAATTAAAAAAAAAAATTTAAAATGATAGGTACCTTATTTTTTTAATTTTTAATTTTATTTATCTATAATAAAATATATTTACATTTTTTTTATTTGTATGCCTGTCTCACTAGGGTATACCCGTGTCGAGACAGGCGTACATGTATATAAATGAATATTGTAGTTACAAGGATATTTAAGGTAAAATACATATCACTTTGAATAGAATTAAAACAGAAAGGTGATTGGAAGGGGGGTAAATCTTTTAAAGAGAGTTATTTTATAAATGTTGGAGATGAAGTAGAGAAGTAAATTCTGCCTAATCTATTTAAAGGTCAAATTTGACAGGATTACATTATTTTCATTTATTTTATATGGGTTAGGTTGTATGGGAATAGTTATTTTTGTCTATGTGTGATTTATTTTACAGGTGTTTGTAATTGTAATAGTGTGGCGTCCAATACTCATAATCCATTTTTTATTAATAAACGCGTTTTAAATTTTACACATCTGATAAACAACCGTAACAACAGTGTATCATAAATGGTTATTAGTTGTGTAAAATTTAAACAACATTAATAAGTAAGGAGGAAACAATTACACTAGCCGTTTATCAACTGACAACAAATTACTTCTTTATAAAACAACCATCAGATCATGTGTCTCCTACGCTTGCCCAAAATGGGGTTATGCAGCAAAAACCCATTTAAATAAACTTCAAACCTTTCAAAATAAATGCATTAGACTCGCCTTAAATGCACCTAGCTGGAGTAGAATCTCTACTCTCCACGATGAATCCAACGTCCAGTTGGTAAAAGATCTTATTTTTGCACAGGCTACTAGGTTTTACGCTGGCCTATAAAGTCACTCTAATCCCGCGATTAACTCTCTCGCTAAATACAGCGAGAATGAACATCATAAATATAAAAAACCAAAATCAATGTTACGTAGAAATTAACTAAATACGTGTAGAATATTCCTGCATAAAGCCGCAGTATAAAAAAAATTATAATAAAATTCCCAATCTCAAATACATTAATAACCACGTGAAGCATCAATAGATAATCCTTTTTAAATATGTTAGAGCAAGTAAACTTAGGTTTAGGTACTCTGAAAAATAAATAAATCCAAAGTCCACGTTTAATGGGTGGGAAACTCAAATCTTATGTCATTGTAAATCGAATATTGTTGTGAATAAAGTAATCATTTGGTATTAGTAAAATGTTTTGTGACTGTAGTAATCATTATGTAGGTGTTAACCACTCGGATCCATAAATTTGTTTTCACCATAATATAACATTACTAGACATACGTATGACGTATGAGGCATACCTGACTTATTAATAATCTATTATGAACAGAGCAATAATTTAGTATTAGTAAAATATATTTTTGTGACCAGAGATATTATCATCATTAGATAGGTTATCGATAATCTATTATTAGATTATTATCTTTAGATAGGCTATCGATAATCTATTACGAATAGAGCAATCATTTCATATTAGTAATATATTTTTATGACCAGAGCAATCATTAGGTAGGTATTTATTTATTTATATATTCTCACCAAACATTTTGTTGTTTTTTTTTTACATAAATTAACCTCACTAGAACTAATGCCTGTATTGAGGTTAACAATTATAATTTCTAATTTGAGGATGCATTTTACATACAAAACACAATATAAAAACACTACTTTCAAAACACTAATATTACTTACTAATTACCCATCTGGTCACTAGACCAGATGGGTAATTTGAGAATGATTTGTAACAATATTTATACCTGCCAAAAGTAAAGTAAGTTCAAAACAACTAGGGTGACCCTTCGATTTGTGCAAATGGAACTCAAATATCTTATTATAAAAAAATCTTATTATTTAAAAAAATATATCTTATTATTTAAAAAAGGACAAGGATGAAAATATAGTATGCCAATCCTTTGTCAACATAAATTTCTTAACATTATTTTAAAATTTAGTTAATGAATTGGAAGACTTAATGTAATCTGGCAGAATATTAAACATAAATGGAGCCTGATATAAATAGTTTCTTTGGCCAAAAGATGTTTTAGTATGTATTGCAACAAAGTTCATTGTTGAGCCAATTCTAGTGGTATGGATTTGTTGGGTTCTTTCTGCAGATTAAATTTTTTTTTTAAATCTGCAAATTATTTTAATGATGTACAGCTTTTTTATACACATAACATTAGATTCCTTGTAAAGTAGTTTAGATGGATAACAAACATTTGTTTTGTACATGACTTTAAGAATTAATTTGTGAGCAATATTTAGTGGTTCTACATTGGACTTTAGACAGGATCCCCAGCATACTATATTGTAAGAAAGTCGAGATTGGACTAAGGCATAATAGACATATTTTAAATTCTCTTTATCCAATATATGACGAAGTTCTTTAAAAATATAGGTAAGTCTCCTGATATTTTTTGTTAACATATCAATATGGTCGTTCCATCTCAAATATTTATCAATAATTACACCTACATAGGTACCTACCTAATATAGTCTACTCTTTCTAAAGGGTGGCAATTACAATTTTGAAGAAAATTGTGTATAGTTAGATTATGAGATACTTTTTGATGATATGGTAAAAGTTACGTATTTTGTTTTTGATGTATTCAAAGTTAAGATGTTATTATTTAGCCAACTCTTTACTATTCTTAATCCTGAATCACATTTTTCAAAAGCATCTTTCCAGGTTTTACCCTCAAATATTAAAGCAGTGTCGTCTGCAAAACTGACAATGTGACCTGGAATATCTAAATTACATAAATCATTAATGTAGATTAAAAACAATATTGGTTCAAGTACACTACCTAAGTACTTTAGTTATTAATAACGTATTATGAATAGAGGAATTATTTCGTATTAGTAATATATGTTTGTGACCAGAGTAATAATTAGGTGGGTTATTATTATGAATAGAGCAATAATTTCGTATTGGAAATACATTTTTGCGAATAGGGCAATCATTGGACATAGGACAATCTCTTTAAATGTTTTCTGGAGACTGAAAATTGGAAACCTAATTTAATGTTTTGCGACGCAGCATGTGTTTTTCATAAAAATTTTCTGTTTGTCTTCTTTTATTGATATGCCTTTGATTTCAAGGTCTAGTGATTCCATGTTTCAGGTGAATGCTTCTAAATGTGTTTTGATTTCTGAAAATTAGTTTCTAATGTTTTTTTTCTTCTTGAAGGTGTATTCAGAGGTATTCTGCGTATCTACAATTTGTTTTTATAATAGCTTCAAAAACCCTATCAAATTATTAATATTTAGTAATTTAATGTTAAAAAAAATCATTGTGAATATCAATTTTATCTAGAAAGATACCCAGCCGAGAAATTGAACTCACGACGCCTGCGTGGGAACCAAGCACGATGCCAACTCAGCCACTAGCCAGCCAAACACACTACAAAAAAGGGTGGACTAGGTTCATGAATTTGGATGAATTAGCTAGTAAATAAGTAGAAGAAGACGTCGTGTTTCTTGCCCTTGCGTCGCGGGTTCCGTTTTCTGCCAGCTTCGTCATCCATCATTGCACAAGCTACACTTTCCACGAATTGTCTGGTCGTTCGGAACCTTAGAATGTTTTCGCAAAAAGACATGCATTAACAAGTTGATCAAACAATTGCATTTGTGTTCATTTGAGATGAGCGTTAATGTTTAATTTGGGAGGCGGGTATGGGTACCGCCGCCACGGGAATGATTTATTAGATTACCAACACCTCTGCCATAAGGCATCTCTAATGGTTTGCTACGTTTGGTGATTTAGTAAGGATGCCCGGGTTTATGGGGTGAAGTTTGTCCGATCTTGGAAGCGATAGCATCTGCTCTGAGAGACTGGTTGAGGGAGACCTGTAGATCTCTTGAGAAGAACTCTCTCTGAATATCACCTTACAGTAGGAGGGATTGATTTATACGTCCGTCATCGTAGACACGCTGACCCCCAGATCTACCCACCCCTGTCATCATTTTCACACTACTTCCTCTCCTTATTTTCCCTGAAAAGACCCTTCACACAGCATCTCCAAAAATGACATAAGTCCTGAGGGGATTTTTTTTCATCAGGGTCTCCTGTATGGAGCTAAAGTAAAAAAATTTAAATGAAGTTAAAAGCGTGTGCAAAGATAGAGATGTACGGCGGATTATACTATCTACCTACGCCTGTAGCAAAATGGAGTGATGTCTAGTAAGTAAGTGAAACCGAATTACTGCGAAAAAACAAATTTAAAAAAAATTATTGTTTAAACAGACTAAAACTGCAATAACATAATTAAAAAAAACGTAAATGCTTTCAATAGCAAGCTGAATAAATATAAATGGTTCATAAAATAGAATTTTTATGGCTTGTCGTGAGTAACTTTTATGTTGCTGTTTCCAGTCTTCTTATTACATGTTAATATTAAACTTTTTTTTTATATAATTCTGTTTTGTTTATTCTGTTCATATTTTTGGTATAATGTAAAGATTGGTAAAATTCAATTGTTGATTTCTCATCCGTGTGGAGGGTTTATTTAGGAACGGAAGGAGAGGAAGTATGGAAGGAAAAAGATATGATAGGTGAGTAGGTATCTGGGGTTAGTGTATTCAGGAGTGACGGAGGTATGAATCTATCCCTCCCACTGCGGTGCAAGGCGATATGCCAAAAGAGTCGTGCTGGAGAGTCTCCCTAAATCAGTCTCTTCCGATTCGGCCTGCCATGCAGCTGGTTAGCAGATGCATCCACCACCAAGAACCGAACAAATTCTCACCCGGGGCACCCCTGCAAAGTCGCCAATCTTAGCGAACCACTTAGGGTGATCTTTGACAGCGGTGTTGATTATCAAATAAATGGTTCCCGGGTCGGTGGTAATCACACCAACCTCCCAAATTTCAAATATTCCTCAACGAAAATAAATATTCATCGGAATCCATTCACAACATTCAAACTTCAAAAATTTTAGAACCTTAACAATCAACAAACCTCTGAGACCGCCCTGCATCCGGCATAAAAAAATGGCGTCGAAAACTGCATTGGTTTAATCACGAACAAAAGAAAAATCACTTTTTTATTTGCATATTCTCACTTCCAATAATTTGTACGAGCGGCAGCACCAACAATATTTGCGGAACAAACACTTGAAAAATGTTCACGCCTTCGGCTTTTGTTCGTTGACAAAAGACCCCAAAAATAAATATTATAATAAAATAAATAAACAAGCTCGAGTATCGCCTATTCATTAAACATAACATTTTGAATTTTCACACCCGGGGTCCTAATCTTAGATAGGAAGTTCGATAAGGCTTCAAGCGTTTTTGTTTGTTTATAACACCCATGTTTTATATAAGTAGGTAGTATTTGAATACACCATGAGAACCATTTTATGAAAAAGGTTGTCAACCACCCATCCAGGCCCGATTTTAAAACATTTTTTTCTGTTAAAAAAAATTGTTTAAACAATATTATTATTGGAGAGCTTAATGCATTTTTTGTTTTACATGAATACCGCACAAGAGTCCAGACTGCTCAACTCTGGAGCCAGTGGGACTATGGCATCCCCAATCGGGGTATGTTATGAGGCTGAAGGTAGTGGGGAAAGGAAGGAGATATATTCATATGTTCAATAATATTAATCTAAATTCTAACACCGACATTTTCTCCGATACACTGCCCAAATTTAAAAACAGCATCATGTCAATAATATGAATTGTTCAATGCGCATACGTACATACACACATACTCCGCACACACACACACACACAGACACACACATCACCCGGTAATTACTTAATATGCATACCATAAATAAGACACTACAATGAAACACATAATATATACCCACTATGAATTATATTTAATTGTTGTACTTTTTTTTTCACTAATGGATAATATAATGTACTGTTTTTTTCTGCTTATAAATGAATAAAAGAAAGGTGGGGAAGTACCTGGCTATTTAGATCTGGTCATCAAACACGCCTAAAGCCATTTCAAGCAACGTTTCAATTCTGAATGGTGGTCTTACACCAAGGCGATACTGATAGTATCTTCCACTCTGGAACGTGCCGCAAATATACTATATATTATTCCCCAATTTTTGTAATAAAAAATTCAATGAAAAAAGAAAACTTGAAAAAAATTGCATATTTCCAATACTCAATGTTTCATCCAATACACACAGCAACTCCAAAGATGACGTAGGTCCCGAACAAATTGTTTTTCCCTAAGCCACTTGCGTCGAACTAATTTAAAAATATATGACTGAGAACTAAAACTGAGACCAAATTTCATGAGTTTTGAACATTGATACATATACATAGATGAGACATTTAGCGAATAAATTGGTTCAACGGAATCGTAGGTTGCAACCTCCATTTGATATTAGTAGTTCTACAACCGTCGAGCGTGGCTGGCGTGTGACGTATCAAAGTAGGATGGAAAAGGATGAAACCATGGGCTTGAGTAAAAGGAAAGGACGGTCTGACGGCCGAGCCTTTCGACGCGGTGGCTTCAGTTAGAATTCCTTTCCGACTGCACTATTCAAACAAACATCACGTGGTTTAACGACATAACGGTATTTCACAGGGATATTAAAACCGCTGCCTGCATTTTCGTGCGGGCCCCTCCATTTCTCTATTTCACGCATTTAGTGAGTCAAAAACACTGATGTGATGTCTAGGGAGAAAAATATTTTTTAGGGAAAAAGGAAATCAGCACAAAATCTAGGAAAATTTTGAACTCTGGCAAAAAAAAATTACATATGACAATATTACGCCCCCGATGCGGGTTTTGATTTTGCCAAGGTAGAACCCCCGAAATCTAGGGAAATTTCACCTCGAAATCTAGGGTAATATTTTTTTTGTTCATCACATCCCTGGTCAAAAACCATCGTATCCGGTTGACGTGTGACATACCAAAATGCCTCTGTATTGTGTTCTACGTTATTGCAAAAACAATGCCAAAAACAGTGGCAAAATCAACGGAATAACTTTTCACAGGTGAGTAGGCTTTTATTTTATTAAAGTTTTTGGTAAAATTGTTGTTTTTTGCATAAATTTATAAAACATTTGTAATTTTTAATAATATTTTGAAACATCAAACACTGTCGCTTCTTAACACATCCGAATTGCCAACGTCTTTAAGAAAACATGTGGGAAGGGATCAAATAATGGGCTTGGCTAAAAGAAACGGCGGTCTGAATACCGAGCCTTTCGACGCGGTGCACCGCGATGTCTCCAGTTAGTACTGAACAAACCAATCCGTTAAATTAGTGTTGGCACATTGATATTTAACCTTGCTCTAAGTTAAAAAAAATTATAATGTATTCGGGCAACGTCGCGTCGTCTATTTGTTTTGATATTGGATTACATTACTTTACTTCAGTTTTGTGTGTATGAGATATGCAAAACTAGGACAACCACCGCTCTTTTTTTATATTTTGACGTACTGAAAGAATTTAATATAACTGAAGTAGAATCTTTGTTGTACCTTCAGAATACACCTAAATAAAAATTATGCGGCCCTATACTTGAAAAGTCTGTAAACCCCTGCTTTGCAATCGGTTTCGTGGCCTTCGGGCCACATGTTTTAGTTCGGTAGAAGACGGAAATTGCTGAATTACCCCTCCCGTAAACTTCCGCCAGCCTGATACGAACACGAATTTCTAAAATATTTGTAAGGCGCAGCGCCTCTATGTGTATATCTCTTTGGTTTTGAACAATTATGTCTAAAATAAAGGATGAGCATAATAGCGTCTTTTCTCTATATTTGACACCTAAAAGAAATTGTGTTTTCATAGCCCATGATAATAACAATATTATTTAAAACCGATTCATTTTAAAAGCAGAAGGAAAATTTCATGACGCCGAAGCTTACTATTCCAGAATATTCGTTGCGATACGGAAATGAGCGCCGCGTCGTTGTTGATGTTTATCTGATGGAATTTACTGCTGCAGGAAAATTAATAAATACCTCCGAGTTATTCATCAATTTTTTTTTTTAAAACTCGTCCTCTTCAATAACTTTAAATATTTTTTTACTGTATAAATTTCGGGTCCATTTTAATTTTTTATGCATAACTCGTCAAAAATTTGATAAAATAAAATAAAAAATAAGCCCCGATGTGAGTTGCAATCTTTCGCACTTTTATACAATGGCCCGAATGGGAACCGTTGATTTTTCGGGAACAAAGGGACAGGGACTCGAGAAACATAAAGGACGCTTAAATCAATCCTTATGGGGCTCACATTCGACCAGAAAAAGGGTAAAATATGGAAAAAAAATAGTTGAAGACAATAATGTTAAGAGCGTGTAACCAGCCAGTGGCCGAAAATCCACATTTCGTCGAAAGAGGTTCTTACGATCATACAGGGCGGTTCCAATGAGAAAGATTAATTACTCTCCCTACCAGCTTTTCAAAATTATAACTCAATATCGATTTTAATTCATTCCAAATTTGCTTTAATTTATACCTACATCCAAAAATGCTGAAAGGCGTGTTGATAAAACTATTAAAATTATGTACTTTTTGTAATTATTTTTTGATCATAAGTATTTCTCATTTTTCAATAATGCCTCAGTAAAATAAGAATGTAAAAAAAAATTGAAATATATTAGTCTGTAAGTGCGCAAATAAAAAACAGAAACGGACCAATTTTCGTCAAGAAACACAGTACCTACTTATATATTTTATGATTTTATTTAAACTAAAATTAAAATTCTGTTACATACGTTTACCAGATAATGTATTGATTTATTTTACTGCATGATTATATGATTTGAAATGGGTGTTGTATAATAAATGTAATTTTTTGAAAATTTAACAAATCCGCCGACGACCTATAATATAACTTTATTATACTAAAAATTATCATTTTTTCCGAAAATTTAAAAAATACGTTTAAAGAACAATCTTTCGAAATCAATTTATAATTATTTGTGGAAAACATATTTCTGGTGTTCTCTTAACAATTCTAAAATTTGAAATATGTGATTGACTAATATGGCGGTTTGACAGAGGGTGGCAATGGCGGAATCGGTAAACGCGCACGTCCCGGTTAGACGGGAGGTTCTGGGTTCGAGTGCCAGGTGCGACAATTATCTTTTTCTTTTGAAGTAAAACTTCTTTACGCACGCTCGACATGAGGGGTAGACTGAGGAATGCGTTACGAAAAATAATATATATATATATATATATATATATATATATATATATATATAGTTAATGCGAACGCTAATCGATGCGAATGCTAATCGAGGCAACGCTGGTAAATGCGAACGCTAATCGTTGCGAACGCTGATAAATGCGAACGCTAATCGATGCAACGCTGATAAATGCGAACGCTAATCGTTGCGAACGCTGATAAATGCGAACTCTAATCGATGCGAACGCTAATCGGAAAGGATAAGGATAAGGATGATCACTCCAAGGTAGTAGGTCACCCCAGGGTCGTAGGTCACCCCAAGGTCGTAGGTAAATATGGCATTCAAAATGTCAAATTAAAGATGTAACAGATGTCGTTCGAAATATTTGTTTCAAAACATTATAAGGCAAAGCGTCATCCACGTGCCTATGATTCCCATGGCCTACGCGGGGCATCGGTGGACCACTCTTTCATATAATATTTGCATTTTATTATTTTTTTATTCCCCAGCGAGGATTTCGATCTCGTTTTCCGCCAGCAGAACAAAAGTGTGCAAAAAAATAATGGAGCGACTAAAATGGCGGCCGGTGGATAAAAAAAAAATGTTCAAAACCGATGGACGTGCAGAAAATACCGCTGTGTTTTGGTCAAAGGCGTTTCACCAAAGAATTTTTTTATTACAGTTTTTTTTAATTGGTCTAAAAACATATATTTTTTACATTAAGTACATATAGCATCGTACTTCTCTTCTATTTGATCTTGGATTTGCTCATTCTAGAGTGATAGGTAATATCAGTATCGCCCTGGGGCTCAATTCTCCTATCGTCTCGACGAACTTTGTTGAATGTTTCATTTATATTATGTATTCTTGAATTTCGACTGTCACTGTGAATATTGTCCATGTTTCTGATGTTTTTGACGTTTATATTGTGTGAATTTAAAATTGCGATACCACTTTCTTCAAAATCACTGGCAGGTGGATTACTCAAAACCAAAAACAGCTAACCTTACCTAACCTAACCTGCAAAACGACTTTGCAACAGATTAATTGGGAAGTTAATTTTCAGACTTAAAAAAACTACTCTCTGGCGAAACTTTGTTGGTCTCAAAGCTTCTGCTTCCATTTGCTCTATATTAAACTCGTATATTGCAGCCAATATCGCTGGTAAATAGTAAACCTTAAAAAAACCTTGTATAAATACGCAATGCCTCATATGCATTTCCTTGTATCCTTTGTAATAGGTTTTGTCAGTATCGACTGGTTCGACCCAATCGGTGTTCGAGTGGAATAACTTTTGGCATTTAGCGTCTAAGTATGCATCTTCGACGAGACTCGAGAATAACAAAGTCGACCAATGAATGCACTTTCGCCGGCGAATGCGAGTGGCCTCGGTTGGAGAATCAACCTCCTCGTTAAACGTAGTAAGAAATGATTTTAGCCATGTTTGGTGACCGGATCTGAATGCCTAGGTATTCCCCACCGTCCTCGTCGCCATCTCTTCCCCCTCAACAACATCCTCACGACATACCCCAATTGGGAATGCCTTTGGTCTACTGGCTCCGGTTAGTACGGAACAATTGGGACCCTTAGGCGTTAAGATAAAAATAAGATTTAGATGATGGCATGTGGCCACACAGAAGTAAAGATGAAGTTATTATTAGTAAAGTAAAAGTTTTAGACTTGCATACGTAATGTGAAAATACAATACATTTTTGTTTTAACGCAATCTATCAAACCACAATCGCTACGAATTATGAAGGTACATTTCAACCTTTTTATTTGTGTGAGAGGAACTTTTAAAATTTCGTTATTGGAATATATTATTTCCCTTTGTTTCGTATTAAAAAGCTACTCATGTATGAACAATGCGTTGAATGTAGAACCCACTATACCTGTAGCCATAGAATAAAGGCATTTTTTCAGAGTTTTTATTCGCTTGATAATTTCTAACTATGTTAACATTTTCAACGGAACAGATACAAAATTTAAAGCATCTGAACGCCCCAAAAACGGTGACCCCACAATTCAGAATGAAACCAACTCAGAACCTCCTTTGAAAAGTCATTAAAAGTGATGAAAAAAATATATTAAAAAATAATTCAATGGGTTAAGTTAGGATAGGATATGAGCTATTTTCAATTTTTTTTAAAAGCTTCTAATGACTTTTCAAAGACGTGTTGATTTGACATAATTCTTAGCTGGCATGGAACCCCAAAAACACATACTTATAGTGATTCATTTTACCACATTCCATTCAAAGGAATTATCTTATAAACTTTTGAAATAACAGACCTGTGAAAAATGACAGGATATAAAATTTATATATATAGATATATATATATATATATTTTTTTTTTAAATTAATTCCACACAGGAGGCCCTGAGGAAAATAATTTCCTTCAGGGCCTATGTCATCTTTGAGGATGCTGTGTGGAGGGTCTTTTTGAGGAAAGGAAGGAGTGAACATGGGTCTTGAAGAGACCCATGTTGTAGGAGGGAGGAAACACAGAGGCAGGCAAATCGTTCCACATCCGAGCTGTTGAACTCAAGAACGAGTTGTAAAAACGACCCGTTCTCATGTGACTAATGTCAACCGTGTACAAATGTTGGGCGCGTGTTTGGCGTGTTTCTCGACTATGCACCGGCGCCGAGGGGATCAACGACGCTAGTTCCTCGGAGCATCTTCCATTGTAATACCGGTAGAACAAGGACAGCATTCCCACCTGACGCCTGTGCTCTAAAGATTGCAATCCGTCTGTTAAGATGGGAGAATCTATCAAACGGACCGCCCGTTTCTGCACAGAGTCAAGGGTTTTTTTTAAGGTATTTTGGAGCTCCAGACCAGAGGTGGCTGCCAAATTCAACCGTGGAGCGCACTTGCGATTTGTACAGGGTTAGCAGTTGTGTACTATTAATGTATCTGTGGGCCCTGTACAGTACGCCCAGTTTCTGAGAGGCTAACTTAACTCTGGTTTCGATGGAGCCCCCATACCTGAGCTGGTCACTTAAAGTTACACCAAGCATATCAATGGAGGTCCTGTTCGGAAGAATGCTTCCGTTGAAGGAGACTAGATTACTGTATATTAATATACATAATATTTATAATCTCTACAAATTATAAATTAAATAAATTAAAAAACCTCGCGATAAGCTCAAAAACTACTGAACGGATTTTAGGATGGAGTGATTAATGAGGAAGGTTTCGGTATATAATTTTTCAAGGTTTTGTGTAAATTGATTGAAATACATAATAAATAAAGGAGAATGTATGTTTGTGATGGTTTAGCGGGCTGGCAAGCGGGTGGTGTTAATTTGATTTGTATGCAAATCTACAGTTTAATGCCGAGGTTGATGAAATTTTGCACATGTGACTCTCAAAACAAGCGGAAGGTCACTGTCTACATTTGATTTCGAAAACTCTGTGTAAAGCCCGAGCATCGCCGCGGACTTCGCGGGGGAGCTAGTAATAATATATAAAATTAACACGTTTACAAAAATATCACGGCTGAGAAACGAACCACGATCAACTGTTTAGAAGGTAATTTTGCAGACCATTACACCACCACTATTGTAAGAACGGCGGAATTATTTCATTACATTACGTGCCTACTGAAAATATATGAATTTTGCATTTAATTATTTTTTTTTTTTACATGAATACCGCACAAGAGTCCCAACCGCTCCCGTCAGGAGCCAGTGGGGTATGTTGTGAGGCTGAAGGTAGTGGGGAGGGGAAGGAGATAGGGAAGAGGAAGGTGGGGAAGTACCTGGCTATTCAGATCTGGTCACCAAACACGGCTAAAGCCATTTCAAGCAATGTTTCAATTCTGAATGGTGGTCTTACACCAAGGCGATACTGAGAGTATCTTACACTCTGGAACGTGCCGCAAATATACTATTAGACTATATTGTTTTTCTCATATTTTATGTTACCGATATTATTTGTTAAAGCTTTATTATTTTATTTTGTTAAAGCTTATAATTTATGTAACCTTTATTTTGTTATTAATATAAATTATGCTACCTGTATTTTGTAAACTCATTATTTTCACTGTAATTTAAAAAAAAAACATGTACTGCATTCTATGTAAAAGCCCTATGGGCGTTTAAATAAATAAATAAATAAAATAAATAAATAAATATTATTTTAAATGAATAAATTGTGAAATAACACAAATAAAATTTATATGCCGGGATTCGATCCCGCGACCTTCGGAGTGTGAGTCAAGACCCTTACCGCTGGACTACGCCGGCCGTCGTTGCCGTATTGCTTACGAAATTATTAAATACACTAATTTCGGCTTAGTATGTGGTGCGTTAGTCCTGCGTCAAACTTACGTTTAATTTTTAAAATTAGAACTGATTGTGTGTAGAATAATTAATACCCACAGGCGATAAATTACTCGTATCTACCTATAGTAAAGTATTTGGACAGAAAAGTACTTGAATATATCATTTTCGAAATTGAAAATTCAAAATCCAGTGGTTTAGTGATCGGTTACAATTAGTGCAGTGTATGCAGAATACAGCCTAAAGCAAGTACTTGAGTTACGTTTTTCTTTTTTGAAATACCTGCAAGATGTTCTGATCACTGTTTTTTTACATTAGCTCCGCACAGGAGGCCCCGAGGATAATAATTTCCCTCAAGGCCTATGTCATCTTAGGGGATGATGTGTGGAAGTTTTTTTTAAGGAAAGGAAGGAAAGTAAGTTCTGGGAAGGAAATAGGTGTAAGGGTTGGAATCTGGGGGTCAGTTTTTCCAAGAGTGACGGACGTATGAATACATTCCTCCAACCACGCTGCATGGGTTCGGGAGATTCCGGCTGGAGAGGATAAAAGACCTCTGTCAACCTGTCTCTCTCGATCCTGCCTACCACACGGTGGGTGGGCAGACGCATCGGACAAGAGCATCAGACCTGGACACACCTCAATCCATGAACCCGGGCACCCCTGCTATGCCATAAGTCACCAAATGTAGCGAATCACTTTGAGTGACTTATGGCATAGGTGTTGGTTATCCAATAAATGGTTCCCGGGGCGGCGGTACCCATACCCGCCTCCAAAATTGTAGAATACTTGCTTGAATTTCCTTACGCTAACATTTTAGAGTTTTTTTAGTAAAAAACTTTTTTATCACCGTTGTGATTTGAAACTCGAAGAAATGAAAAATAGCGATATTAAAAAGAGACAAACATCGGTCTTCTCTTTGTGCGGTGCTTCGTAGCCTATCGATCTTCTCTTTGTGCAGTGCTTCGTAGCCTTTCCACTTTTGTACACTTTAGTTTTCTGAAGGTTTCCAAATTCATAGCAACGAATAGCCAACCATTTGGGGTGACCTATGTCAGAAGTGTTGGTTATCCAATAAAGGTTCCTGGGGCGCTGGTACCCATTCCCGCCTCTTAAATTATTATTATACTATTGTACGGTATAACAAATAAAATGATTAAGCTTCCCCATCATCTTCTTGGTTTTGACGAAAAATCTCTGAAAAGTATAAAGAACATTGTAGAACATCATTTTGTACAAGATGGATCGTTGTTTATGGAAAGGCGAAACTCGAAACTTGTTCATTCCAAAACAGAAAATATGTTTAGACCGTTGGAACAAGCGTCAGTTACTCAATTAAATCTCTGTTCCCCGAAGCCTAACAGCACCGAATGATGAAGTGGACGCAATCCAAATCAGAACACGAATAACTAAATACGGGAGCGGGCGACGGCTCTGAACCAATTGGGAAAGTAATTGAATTTCACGTCCGCCTACCCCCTACCCTTGCTGCGAACCTGGTACCTGTCAGTTTCTGCTACTACGGCTCTGGTACTCCGCCATTTCCACCCTTACGCGACACCCCCATCGATGAAAGACAATATGCAATGCTGATTGAATTGTGTATTCGCCACATGTATGTAATTTGGTTAAAATTAAGGATTTACTAAAGTAACAAAGTTATGAAACGAATATGTGTATTGTGTATGAATCAGGTGTGGACTGATCACTGCAAAAAAAAAGATTTCTGCCAATGAGATGATTGACCAACAAGAAGACCCGGACTTTTTTAATGTGAACACATCGCAAGTGTCCCAACTGTTTAACAACATTGGGACTATGGCATCCCAATTAAGGAATATTGTGAGGTATTCGTAGATGGAAATACTGAGAAAAGAGATAAGGTTATGTAATGTAGTCATGCACAACGGGAAAACATATTCCCCCATATAACGAATCACATTTAGGAAGATAAATATTCTGATCAAATCCTTGTACTATTGTACCGCCCATCATGACATTTTGCTTTTGCTTTCAAAATACGCTCATTAAATAACATATTATAATTCCTAATTAAGTCCTCTGAATGCGAACTGTACCTAAATATCTCTAAATAAACAATAAACAGTGTTAATCTCCAGTGTCCTCCCATTGGTCAAATCATTGTACATGAAGATCCGTATCGGTGATCAATGAACCGGTGGATGCAGTTTTTAGCCATAGGTTGTTATAATGGTTTGTCTTGTTTTGTAATTAGAAGTAAGATTGTAGAAATATATCATAAGTTTGTACAGCGGCCTTGGGGTTATTTTTCACAAAAACGGCCCTATACAAGTCATCTAAATATGTATTATCATCAAACATATTTTAAATTTTACACTACTGATATACAACTATTTAGGTAACATACATTAAAGGTTGTTTATCAGTTGTATAAAACTCTAAACGCCTTTGTTAGAAAGGCCGTTTGTATTAAGCTATAGAATATTGATGATGTTCAATAAATGTTATAATAATGTTATAATAATGTTCAAACGCTGGCGCCGGTGATGTTCCGAGCTCACTTTTGCGGGAGAAATCAAAACAAAGTAAATCATACAAAAATCATAGGCATCACAATATGTTTTCGTTTTTTTTTTAAATCTCGATTATAATATAAAAATTATAAATGAAATGTGTTTATAAACTAGTTATATCACAAAGTGGTTGTTTGGCGGTCTCCGTGTGCTTTCAGGGATAATAAAATGTAACAATTATTATAAGCAATAATTATTAGCCTGGAACACTCATACACTCTACATTGAAAAAATCTCCCGAGAAATGATACATGCCGCTGACGGGACTCGAACCCGCGTCCTTCTGATATCCGGTCAAATGCTCTACCTTAGAGCTACGTCGGCTTATCTCCTGCCCGCCAAATAATTCAATATATTGTAGTGTTTCATTCAACAATTACTGCTTATTACATTTTTCCATCTGCAAACAACCATCTTTATTTATCTGAGAAAGGCATTGTAAGTGCTAAATCTCTCACTAAGTGGCGTCGAGACAAATTATGTCTACATATGTAGACGAGTGTTCCAGGCTAATAATAATTGCTTATAATAATTGTTACCCTTTGTGATATGCATAAAAATCTTGTCTTAAACATTAGTTTTTCAATTAAAAATAACACTAATATGTATTGTGCCCGTTTCAACTGCGAATGGATCACCACAGATGTAGTTGAAGTGTACTTTCAATAAAAAAAAAAAATTATTCAAAATATTATTGTAACAGGAAAGAAAACGCAAACTGCCAATTCATCGTAATTTGAATCATTGTGAATTTTACTCTCTCCTTATCAAATTGATCGATGTTCGTCATAAAATATGGCCCTCTTCTATTCATATTATATGTTAATAATATCTTTGAATTGCCAATAACCGGAAAACTCATTTCATATGCAGATGATACTGCCATTATATTCCAAGCAAACACATGGAATGAAATTGAAATAACTGCTAACCATGACATTAATATGCTAAAAGAGTGGTTTGACAAAAATTTATTAACATTGAATATTGAAAAAACACATTATATACTTTTTAATATAAATAACAAAAAAATAGCTACTACCACGTTAAATATTAAAATTCATGCAAAAAAATGTAGTACTAAAATATTAACATGTCAAAATATTGACTGTTTGTGCATAACAAATAAAAAAGAAATTAAATATCTAGGTATTATAATAGATAATAACCTCAAATGGAAGACTCAAATTACCAACATTATAAATAGATTAAGAAAACTTATATACATATTTATTAACTTAAGAAATATACTAAACTTAAAAATTCTTAAAAATATATACTACGCTCTAGCCCATTCAATAATACAATATGGTATAGTTGCTTGGGGGGGAGCATACAAAACCTCAATTTTGCCACTCGAAATTACTCAGAGACTATTAATCAAAATTATTACTAAAAAACCATCAGATTATTCAACCTCACAACTTTTTCAAGACTTTCAAGTCCCACCTCTAAAAAACACATACATAAAAAATACGCTGCTTCAAATACACAAAGATCACTCGAAGAAGTTGCACGCCTTAGAACGCGTTGAGAGCAATAGACAAAACACAGCGGGTCGCTTATGCACGCCATTGATGCGTACCAGTTTTGGACAACACTACTACACGTACAATGGAGTGGTGTGGTTTAATCAACTTGGGACAGAGCTAAGATTAGAACCTGATTACAATAAATTTAAAAATAAATTAAATAATAATATCATAAATAAATTAGCTAATTAGAATCAGTAAATATCTCATTGATTTTTTATAGATACTATCACTTTTTTTTCTGCCTTTTCAAACGAACAATACACTCTCGTAAAGGTTATGCATTATATATTATATATTTTAAAGAACTGTCTGTTTTTTTTTTTTTAATATATGTTATCTGTTCTTCAGTGCATATATGTACGCTAATAAATTGAGTGTATATAGTGTTAATTATAGGTATAATTCTAGAAATTAAACAAATCTTGTAAAAATTCCCTCCCTAAACACGAGTTATTCTCAATTAGGGAGGTATTAAATTAAATCAAGAAACATGTTATATACTTACCAATATAAATATAAAAAATTACATGAAAAAGTTGTAAACAATATGAATTATGTACTATGTTAATATTTCTTTAAATAAAAAAAAAAATAAAAAAAAAAAAAAAAAAAAAAAAAAAAAAAAAAAATTATCAAATTGTGTAACATTTCTAACGTGTGGAAAATAACCAAAAGGCCGCCTATGCAGCAGATGACCGCTCTACAAGTAGTGTATCTTGTTGTACATCTAGACCAGTGCCATAACCAGTGCTGATTGCCATTCGGTTGGTATATTTTTGTCCGCGAGTAGATTCATCACTTAAATAATTTTTAGGTAACTACGCACAGCGAGTTTGGAATTATTTACACACCCCAGGCTCACACATTTATTATTCATATAATATCATTACCTAAGTGTATCAGTGAAATTATGTAAAAAGTACAATTTTGACAGTCAATTATTATTTTTAATTCACTACAAAGACACAGTCAGACTGACATTAATTTCATCGTTCAAATTTCATCTGTCATCGAAATCGTGGAGTCCCTGGCAGGGGGCGCATCGCGGCTTTTTCGCTTTTTTTCTAAAATGGAACATGTGCAATTAAATTGAACTGTCAAACCGTCTACCACCCTTAGCAGTTATCAGTGGAGGATTGGTGTGGTGGAGGGAGGCAGGAGGGGTGGGGTCTGAGTTGCGGCGTCACACCGCCAGATGGCAGGGAGTTTTAACCACTTGCCAAATGAAGAATTTTATTAAATGTCATATTTTTCAATCATTTTTCTTTCTTCCTTTCGTTTTCAATAAGAGTTTTAAAAACTTTTTTTATGTTTTATACATTACTTCAAAGTAAATCTAACCTGTTTGTAAGGTAACATCACAACCAGAGCCACAATTATCGGCGAACAAATTCTTGAAAAATGTGTTGCGCAATTTGATATAGTCGAAGATCTTAACTAACAAATTAAACTATTCTACACTAACAGAAATAGATACGTTTTCTTATCAATTTCCATTTTTTTTTTCAAATTTCTAGATATTTTAATTTACCAACATTCTTTAAATAAATTATCTACCCTATAATAAACATTTCAATCGCCTCACTTACCTTTATTTATTTAAGGTTTTTAGGGGACATTATAAATCAGTAGTTCTATGAATAGTAGACCTTGCGTCTAACAACTTATATTTCAAATTTTCTCTTATTTAATAAATCATAACCCAAAATTTCCTCTGAAATCGTATTATATTGTACTTAGTTACTTAAATACTTACCTTCTTAATGTTAAACCGTATATTTTTTGAAACATTTTTTAAAATTCGCATTAAGTAATTATAGAACTGTCTAAAAAAAACCACTACCTCAATGACAATTCTTTTTTCAGGCAGGTATATACCGAATGCGAATTAAAAAAACTCCAAATAAAACGACGATTGCATATTTGAGTTAAATTATCTTTAATGAACTATCATCAAAGTTAGCCATCTTGTCAAAGTAAGGCTTGCTTATAATGAAGTGGATGTGGTAGATTTTCAAAAATGAAAACGGAACACACAAACAAATTTACAGACAGATGAAATGCTTAACGGTCGAGTAAAAACAGAACTTCGCAATGCTCAGTCAATTAATTAAACATTGTTCGATTTTATGATGGCATAATTGTACTTTTTATATACCTAAAGAATAAGTATATATACCTAAAGAATAAGTATATATACCTAAAGTTAGAAGTGTGGAGGAGCTATTTCGAGCAGCGCAATACAGAGAGACCTTTTCAATAGTGATCGCCAACGTCGGGGGGACCTGATAAGGTACAGAAAGAAGAAGAAGATATACCTAAAATAGTTTAAATCTTCGGTAGACTCATATATTGTACAACTCTTTAATATTAATATTAATAATTCACCGCTAGTAAAGGTAGGCAATCCAATTAAATAAATTACCTACTCCTCACTTTATTTGAAATCCTTCATAGAGCGGTTGAGTGAAAAGATTTGAAAAACAGGATAGATACTAGATCCGCCTGCATTTCTCCCTTTTCTTTGATATACTTCAGCGATGAGTAAAGTTCAATAGCAAGAGATTATTTGAATAAAAGAAGTTCTCAATACTCTCCCTGTTCAATCATTAAAACTGGGCCCTACTTAAAAAAACATTTTTTTATTCAAGATCAAAGCGAATTTCACCCCTGCATCTTGGAGAAATCAAGCAGTTAGATAATCCGAGATCTCTAAAACCAATTTACCACCTTGTTGGTTGATTTTTGCATCCCTAATGTGGCGCAGCCCCCACGGCACGAACCGCGACCCCTCTGGATCTGGAGGTATTAAATCCGTCCATTGAGAGGAGAACCGGCTGTCACCATAGCTACCAGAAGGAAGGTACTGCCACCCAGATAAAAATATTATACCTTCACCTAGAAACTTGGTAGGTACATTTAATGCACCAACTTTTAGTGGAATTTAAGTTATCGTCAGGTGAGGAGGACGATTTTATTTAAAACTGTGCATTTGTAACTAGATTGCTTGCTGTTCGATATGCTTTCTCAGAAGTAGTGGATATGTTCAACTGCACGAAATATAGTTTAAAACAGGCTATAATAATATATCTCAATAAATCAATATTAGCATATAGCATATGATTGGCATATTATACCTCAATATTAATATTCACAAAATTATTATGTCAATCACATATTTTGTAAAAGCCCATAAAGGCGAAGGTATACAAATAAAATTAAATAAATTTTCTCTGCCAGGTTTACCTTCATACACATGACGATTTCACATTTGGAAAAATATTTTTTGTATAGAAAATATACACTTGTTTTTGGTTTGAAAATTTGATCGCTTGAAAATATTTTATATTATTGCGTGTAGAAGACATCTTGTCCTTTGAAATTATTGTGTTTATTTTTAAAAGGCTTTCTTATAATCCCAGAAAAAAAATTATCAGACGTATAAAAACTGCCTAAAAGTTAAAAATCGTCTACTTACAAATCCCTTTTAGGTATAATTGTATAATGAGACAGATCAAGTTATTTCGAAAATTATCGTAAAACATTTAAATATTTTTGCCTGAACTTCGCGAAATAAAATAAAACGTGCTGTGCATCGCCATAGACTAAAATCTACTAAAAATTAAAATCAAAAAACTGATAAGGCAATCATATTAGTCTATGATTTAGTTCCTACATTACTTTGGTTGTCTGTGGGCTCTTCGGGTCACATGGTCTCGTTGCTGAGTTATGCTGAAGGTAACCGAAGGTAAATATTCGTCATTAGTCTTTATAGTTCACTAGCAGATCCGGCCACACGTTGCTGTGACTAACGAAACACAACGCCATTACCCAACCTTTATAAAATCCACACCACCCGCTTGCCAGCTGCCCGCTGCCTGAATTGAATATTTGAATTTCTCGGCTTTTCTCTACTATAAAAAGCATGTATTTTACATATAAACCTTCCTCTTAAATCACTCTTATCTATTGGTGAAAACCGCATGAAAATCCGTTGCGTCATTTTGAGCTACTTCATTTTATGTATTGAAATGTTGAGCTCCGCAGACAAAACCAAGCAATCAGCCAGGAGGTACATTTGTCCTCCGAACTATTATTATAAATTACGAAACTTCAATAAACAGTTACTGAGTTTTTATGAACTTGAGTCTTTCAATAAGCATCCTATAATATTGGAGAAAACTGATCCCAATTACCACAAATAACGAATGTCTCTCTAGAGATTATTGGACATATTTCAGCAATTAAAAACAAAAAAACAATATAATAATTGTTAGTATTGTGATTAATTCCGTGAAAGTTGAATAAATATTTCTATCTGGAATTAATGTGGAAAAAAGCGAGTATCTAATTGAAATTATTTGTATAAATAAAACATGGAGCGGACAGAATCGTTTATTCCGAACGCTGTGCCCCGCTCACGGCAAAGTGTTTTGGATTTTTTGTACGAATGCATCTCTCTACCCTCTACCCTCTAGCTGTGAATTTTGTCGGGGTAGTTTTAATGGAATGGGGAGAATCCAACGTTGATTGATTTCAAACAGCATCTGTTTAGTAGTCTAAGGCTGTTTGCGTGTATTTTGAATATTAGGTCCTTTAAACTTTTTTTGTTACTATCCTAGTATTTACAAATTGAACTTTTTTACCTATTCTTTACACGAATCGTCGTATTGGTAGGATTAGTATTAACAAAAATAAGCGATACGTTTACTTATTCTTGAATTTGGACTACGGTGACAATAGGCAATTTTGGTTTAAAATTATATTCAAAAAAACCTCTCCCCAATAGTTCATATTCTCCCTTCATGTATGGTTTGAGACAGTCTTCAATAATGCGAATTTTCCAGTTGCATTTGTTTTGGGATCATTGGAAAAAAGCAAAACATTTTAATCACTTGACAATTATGTTATTTGCTACTAACTAATAAGGAAAAATTATTAATAATAATAATTAATAATTATATCTTTATTAAACAAAATTTGCAAGATTTATAACTAAAAAAACTTACATATTCAGTGTTAATATTTACAATGGTTTATGTAAGTAAAAAATATTAACAACAGAAAATAATATAAATATGAACAGTAGGTACCTACTTGAGGAATAGAAAATAGTTATAAATTAAAGTTTTTCGTTATCCGCCTCACTAGGCTAGCCTGTGTTGAGGCAGTAATTTTTAAGTCAATTTATATTTCTTATTAACATACCTACATTTATATTAAAATTTTATCATACAATAGATTGGTTGCATTAACAATAAATTTTGAATAATAACAATCAGTACATTGGTTTAATTTCGAATTTGGATTCGAATTGAATATGTAACAATCTTATTGCATTAAAACAAAAATCAATTAGTATATTTTGAAGATAACCATATTCTACTTATTCTTTAGTCTCCATATCTATTTTATGACATGCTTTAGTTAGAACATCAATTACCTGTTCAATGTATAGTAAAAAGTCTTACAGATCATCGATACATCGCCTTGCACCGCTGTTGGAGAGATGGATTCATAAGTCCGTCACTCTTGGACACACTGACCCCTAGATAGTGAAGATCAGTTCACGTCGAGGAGTGAATAAAGTTCTCATAATCATATTCAGCAATATGATTGAGTCCTGTTTCACTGAATCCACTCTTTTCTTAGTGAATATGGATTAAATGTATAAGATCAAATTAATCTTTAATATAAAACGTTCATTAATAACACAATAAGGTTTTGGTTCTACAATTATTTGTATATCATGATTTTCAGTTTGTAAGCTGATAAATCAATACGTAATTGATAAAAAATAAACACAAAAAACATCACAGGACTTATTTTCATGCAGACCAACCCTCTCTTACTTCAACCCCCACCCCCACTCCCTGCCACAGGCTATTGTCGACATCTATGGATTTCGATTACGCTTATTGAAATGTGTTGATAAAGCTTTTCAAACACTTCCCTTGTAAAGACCAGGGGAGAGTTTTTGTAAATTCCTCGTGGGGTGAGTCCTGTATTGTGCATTATTTGCGGTGTATTTATCTTTATTTGTGAAAGAGCACACAGCCGTGCGAATGCGGATTGTGGAATTCAATGATAAAAACGTGGGCTGCTGCCGAGAACGGTGAGGTTAGGGTTTTTTTTTTGTTCAATGAATTGTAAATTATTTTATGCTTGTGAAGGTTTTGGTTCCGGTTCGCGTTTTTTATTTGTATTGGAATTAGAATGAATTCAAATACCTGCAAACAATGCCGATAACCATTATTTGTTTTAAAGGTGTTATGTATGATGTTTACGTTGATTTAAATATTATTATAAATAATATTATGGCATAGATTCAAACATGGTTAAATGGCAACAACCAGGTTGAAAATAGTAGTTTCAAGAAAATTGCGTTCAAAGTTTTGCTGAAGGATAATTCAACTTACAAACTGTTTTCAAACGGTTTCACATTAAATGCTGCCAATTTCTTTAAAACATTTGGTAAGAGCATCCTAACAAATGCATATTTCAGAAAATGAAATTTTAAAAAAATGCCTTTTTTTCTTCAATGGGCTGGTGCCTTAACCCGTTGAATGGCGGGAGACCATATTTGTCCCAGCACACATATGTCTCGTATAAATCACTGTAACTCCCTTACTATCAGAGTGAGAAATATATTCTAAACGGTGTCAGAAAGGCAAAATACCACGCTTAAATGTCAAATCTACTAACTACGTCCACCAAAAAAGTAAAATTTACACCTTTATGAAACCAAAGTTATGAATCGCAATTTGAAAAAAAAAATGAAAGTTTGAGAATTTTTTATTAATTATTTTCATATGATAAGACAAAAATTTGAGGTGTCAGTAACGTTCATAATACTTTTGTCTTATAAAATATGTATGTGCTTTTTTTTCGATATCAGTAATTTTTGTTAGAAAAAATACATTGTCTAGTTTGTTTACCGAACGTCCGTTGTAGACGTTCACACCAGGCAATTTAACGATTTTTCGAGGGTCATAACTCATATAATAATATCAAAACGTACTAACATTGCTACTATCTATATTATGAAAAAAATTTGACTTTCTTATTCGTATTTTTTAATACTTTGTTATCTACCTGGATGAAGAATGTTTGAAAAAAAAAACGAATTGTCATTGAGATAACAATGTTCACTTATTTGAAATTTAAAAAAATGCTACATGAAATATTTGGTTTATAATTAAGTATTTAAGAAAGTACCCACTTACAAATCTTATTAGGTCAGAATTAAACTTTTGTATTGATTTTTGAATAAGAGAAACAATTTAATAATTGTTTTATAATTTAGTATTATACAATGGTTTCTTTTCAAAGTACGCATTTAATGGGAAAAAATAAAGAAACACAATTATTTAATAAAGTAAATTTTTCAATAAAGTAAAAATTTTTGACAAAAAAAATCAGGTTGGTAGGTAGTGGTAACAATAATGAGATAAGAGGATTATATTTGGGTGAGGTGACTAATTATTGCACGACCTTTTTCAATGATCCGTTATAAATCGGAATTATTTTGACCATCTGAAAAATACGCCAAATTTCTGAAGGTTTAATTCCACCCCCTATGTAAAATACAGTAATATGCAGCCAAAATTTGTTCTCGTGGAATTATTTTAGGAGTTCCAAAAAAGTGTTGGATTTATCCACCATGTGTTATGAAAACATATTGAGCCACATAACTCCTAATTTTTCATAACACTTACCAAGATACCACAACAGACAGCATGAATAATTAGGGTTAGAAGAGCTTGAGTTTGTCAACCAAAATGATGTTGTGAGTATATATGTTGTTGTATATATAAGACAATCGAATAATATTAACAAATACAAAATTCTGATAAAACAATGGATCATCGAAAAAGGTCGTGCAATAATTAGTCACCTCACCCAAATATAATCCTCTTATCTCATTATTGTTACCACTACCTACCAACCTGATTTTTTTTGTCAAATATTACTTTATTGAAAAATTTACTTTATTTAATAATTGTGTTTCTTTATTTTTTCCCATTAAATGCGTACTTTGAAAAGAAACCATTACATAAGACTAAATTATAAAACAATTATTAAAATGTTTCTCTTATTCAAAAATCAATACCAAAGTTTAATTCTGACCTAATAAGATTTGTAAGTGGGTACTTTCTTAAATACTTAATTATAAACCAAATATTTCATGAAGCATTTTTTTAAATTTATAATAAGTGAACATTGTTATCTCAATGACAATTCGTTTTTTTTTCAAACATTCTTCATCCAGGTAGGTAACAAAGTATTAAAAAATACGAATAAGAAAGTCCAAGTCGAAAAATCGTTAAATTGCCTGGTGTGAACGTCTACAACGGACGTTCGGTACACAAACTAGACAATGTATTTTTAAAAAAGCAAAACCTGAATACATTGAATATTTTCTTCAAATACAGTAATTAAAAAATCTTTAAAATTTCAGGACAAAAATAAGGAATACGAAAACTCGATTTTGATGATTTTATTATCAGCATAAGGTTCAGTTATCCATTTCGCTCATTATTCGGGGGATAACAGCGACAGCAATAGTTTGCTAAAATACTTGTTATTCAAATTTATTGGTGACCGTCTTTCCTCTTAAAACGACCACCATCTTGAAACGGAAACTGAAAGCACAAAAAAATACCTACATTTCGTAATCCAAACATAGTATGAATTCAAAACGGTCTAGTAAACTGGAAAATTGAATAAATAATTGAACTATAATTTCTTAATAATCCAACGAAAATATTGACAATATATTGTGCCCGTGATAGTAGTGCGACTGTATCGGTGAGAACTTCTTAGTTTGGTGAAATAACAGGGCCTGGGAATGCCGGAGAAGGGTCACGGATATAATGATGATAAATATGTTTTGCGTTTTTGTCGCCACATTTTCGGGAAGACGTAAGTGTTCCCCAGAACTAACTAATGGAATGGATAGCGATTAATCATGGAGTTCCAAGTTTACTAGTAGTTATTTAGTCGAAGTATTATCTACGCGTGGACACGCGGCGGTTAGCACGCCACATCTAGCACGCAGCACGCTCGGTGAAGGTTGAATGATGGATGAAAATCAAATGTATTTTTGAATACATCGATTTTAACGGTTTTAACTGACAGTAATCTGAAGCAGCAGTGCATTTTTGTTTTTGAAGTGAAACTTCTTTACAACCGTTGTGATTTGGTACTCGATGAAACGAAAAAACAACAATAAAAGAGACAAACACACAAATCAAGGGTTCAGCCTGCGAGATAATGTACAATCGGTCTCTTCTTTGTGCGGTGCTTCGTAGCCTCCCCACGCTTGTCTACTTTAGTTTTCTGAAGGATTCACTTCTACCGAGTGTGAACTGCACAAATATAATTTTTTGAAGTGATAGCCCCGCTGTGATTCGTATTTCGGATGAAACAGAAATGACGATTAATGCACCTGGGACGCATCAACTGCGCTCAAATGCCACTTTGGTTATGATGTCACTTTTAAAGACTTCATATTGTTTGAGAAAATTACCAAAATTACGCTACGTCTAGATGCCACTTTTCAAGTATAGGTTGAGATTGTTTTGGTAAAGTTTCGCTTCTACTGCGTGTAAACTGCACACGATTTTTTTTTGTTTTTGTTTCTTTCACAAGTTTTTAAAGCTTCCGTTTATTTTAAGGTTCTAACATCACTTTGAACCTTTTACAATTAGCATTTTGTTTGTATTTGAGAGTTGATCATTTTTAAGATGCGTCACTTTTCTTGGATAGAGTTCTAACTTCGCCTTTCCATATTCTGAGGTTTCTAAGTTTGCAAAGACGATTTCTCATAATCTATTTAACCATTTTTGATTTTGAGGTTCTATCTCCGTAAATTATCTTAGTTTAACACACAAAAAGAAAAATATTTATAATTAGAACGTGGCCTTACCATGGAATGGTATTATTGAAATGAAGTTGAAATCTTGTGTAATGAACTATTATATCCTAGCTGATTGCATATGGTTCTATCGGTACGTTAAGGCATGTTCTAAAACGTTCCATTTAAAACAAAAATGCTTCAAAATCAGAAATCGGTAAATTAAACATGAGAAATCATTTTGAAACTTGACGCCACATATCTCGAATAAGGTAAAGTGAATTTAGAACTCTGTCAAACAAAAATGACGAAATCTTTTTTTTTTTTAACATATAGCATATATCCTAGTAAAAGTAACAAGACTTATGGCTTTCTTCGAGACTTTCGATATGTTATTATAAAGTGTTTATTCCTTATGAAGCACGCTGTTTTGTGCACTAAAGTTTAGTTTTGGGAAGCCTAAAATCTCAGCAACTTTCCGTTGGTTAATTGTGAACATTTTCATGAAACATAATATTACTTTGCAGATAATTATAAAGTATTTAAAAGACGTGCTTGGCATAATCTTTTGTATTTTTTGGAGCAATTTAAAACATAAAACTAAACTAAATCTTTTCGAAATGAATTTGTAAAACTTTTTTTAATCTCAAATAATTATAATCTCCCTAGAAGCGCCATGCAATAGGTATTTTCAAAACTATATATTATATTTTTACAATATAACTAGCCAGTTCCCGGCATGCGTTGCTATGCCACTAATAAAGAAATTGTTTCTCCCTGCGTGTCTTTCCCCTCCCATGTCCCCTTCCTCTCACGCGTTCCCCCTCCACCTTCCCCGCCTTCCCTCTCTACTCTCCCGCAAACCACCCTGCCTCGATCCCCTCCCCTCTCCCGCGTTCAATATATTCAGTCCCGGTACATTCAGATTTTCAAACAGCTCGCGTGCCACCTATTGCAATTTTTTTTTTTACATGTTACAAACATTCATTTTTGTATATTATAAGAGCAATTAATCAATTTTGGTACCTAAGGTACAAGGTTAAAATAATTTATTTTCAATTAGATTCAAAGTATTTGATTTTGATTAGTACCATAAGTGGGTACTTCGATTAAATTCATTAATTTTAAAAGTTTATTCGAATATTGAATTTTGATTGAATTGATTTGTTTTAAAAATTTCATTTTCAAATTGTGACATTTATACATATAAGAGTTTTGAAATGATTAAAAAAATTTCAGATGTATTGTCATGTGGTTGTAATAATCCAGAAACCTTCGCGAGGGTGGAAAAAAAGTGTTTTGAAAGTTTGAAACATTTCCTATACTTAATATAGCAACGCTTAGAGGACATACATACAAAAATTTTAAGATTTTTATAAATATAGATAGATAGATAAAAAGCACCAGTTCTTAAAAAAAATTACCTCAAGATTTACCTACGTACTAACAATATCAAAAAAATTGTTAATCGCATTGATATAAATCATCTAAAGAATCTTGAAATAAGAACATTCGTCTTTTTTTGTTGTTTTTTTGGTGATACGTACCACCCATGTTTTGTCTTCAATTTCGTCTTACATGAGCATTATTTCAAATCTTTTTTCATTTATTTTAATATTAGCTCCACCATAGAAGCTCTGAGGAAAATAACTCCCCTCAGGGCGTGTGTCATCTTTGAGGATGTTTAACGGAAGGTATTTTTGGGAAAGGAAGAAGAGGAAGTTCTGGGAAGGAAAAAAGTAAGAGGGGTAGGTAGAATTCAAGGGGTCAGTGTGTCAAGTAATGACGGAGTCCAGAGAGAGTCCTGCTGGAGAGGTTAAAAAGTCTTCCTCCACCAGTCTCTCGCCAGCCACACCGTCGGTGGGAAGATGCGTCCGCCGTTAAGATCCGGACAAACCTCACCCCATGAACTCGAGCACCCCTGCTTAGCAACCAAATGTAGCAAACCACTCGGGGTGACCTACGACAGAGGGGTTAGTTTTCCAATAAATGATTCCCTTGTCGGCAGTACCCATACCCGCCGCCCAACTGGAAATGTGATGAACGTACATTGTTTTATTTTTTTATTATTGTATGAAAATTACATATAATTGGAATTTACTACCCGCTAAGCTACTGCAAGTAGCTTGTCAGCAGGAGATTAGTTCCACGGATTAGTTATAACCACAAATTAAATAATCATAAACGCATTAGCGTAGCAACAACCCAAATTAAATTAAATTAATTGTGCAAAGGGATGAAAGAGACATTCGTGTTGTGAGATACATTAATAATAATAATATAATAATTATAATATATAGGATAATTTGTAGAGCGCCGTTTTTGTGAAAAATCACCTCAAGGAAGCTATACAATTTATTATGATTTCTTAGGCTCTATATAAGTTTATTATTTATAAACGGATATAGAAAACACACTTACCTGGCAGGTCACTTCCAAAAAACGCACCTTTATTCAAAAGTTTATGCTTGTAGACGATACGACGGAGGACACTATATTTAAATCACTTGAAATTGCATGACTTTACATTTGCTCCCCTCCACTTATTACATTTATGAGAAGATTAGTGGAAAAAATAGATATTTATAATGGAAGACTGAAGATTTAGGACACATAGCACTCTCTTTAGGGTGAATTGCCATAGACAAAAAAAAATTTAGGACTCTTTAGAACTGAAGAATTTTTATGAAATGACCTTCAAAAGCTTACAAGTTCCTATTTGCTAACAATTTTACCTAATTGGTTAATTTCACGGGCTGTCAAAATGAAGGTGAAATGTATTTGACTTTACGTACAAAAGGGCTTGTCTGCTTTGTATCTCGTATTTTTATCTTTTCCTTTATAAACAGAATAAATATTCTACGGACATATAATTATTAAATTCTATTTAAACTCAATTCCCCCCAATTAATTATATTAATTATTAATGAACCCTCTTCTCTATAAATATAAAAAATCCCTATTAAAAAGGGAATTACTCGATTATTCAGCATTATCTCTAAACTAGCAAATCACCACATTGCGTAATTAATTTATTTTTGCGTGTGGTTATTGTTTACAGTCTTTGAATCTATTCGTTGGTATTTGCAAAAAATATTTGTATTTTTTTTTAAATATAAAAATAATGAAGCTATGAAACCTAACCCCGCATAAAAAGTTGAAAGGTTATCTTCGTCCCGCCAACAAACTATCTCCGATAATATCAGCGGAAAGGTTAATCGTTATTTCGTCTACTTTATAAAATTTTCTTTACTCTCCTTACCGTGATCACTTACTTGCTGCTAAGCGCTCTTTTGAATTCATAATGCCAAAGGTCAAACCTTGTGGAAAATATTTATTGGTTATATGTTATATTAGTCACTAGCTTTTACCCACGGCTTCGCTCGCATAATATTAGTGGTTGATAATTTTATTATTATTTCGCTGGCATAATTATTGGCATAACTGTTATTGTTTAATAGAAAATTTCAAAATTTGAGAATGACATTTCACAAATAAAAATTCTATTTTAGAAAATATTTAAATTATAGAAATAGAAATTTATTTAAAGTACCTACTCCCTTTATTAGTATGAGTAACCTAAAAAAATAAGAAAATGACAGTCCACTTCAAACGCTATGCTTTATAGCAACGTTATGCTTTTTGTTCGGAGAATAAACATTTTTAGAGATATGTAGATATTAACTACGACGCCAAAAAAGTACTCTTTTTAATCAAAACAAAGCACTCTTTTTAAGCCTAAAATTAAAAAAAAAACATTGTTTCTAAGGTAACAATTTGTTTGACGTTTTCAATAACTCGATTTTGTTAGGGACAGAAAACGTTTGATACATAATTTCATAACGCCACAGCTCATTCATAACGCCAGAGCTTACCAATATATTTTGGCAGGGCAGTCTGTTGGTCACCAGTTTGGCGAGGGAGACTGTTGGGGGATGTGAACCCATGTAGGTAGACTACAACTTACCATGCGTTCGGGCAATCCGCCCAAGTTTACCAATTTATCTGACTCCATAAATGTACCCAAAAGTGTACTGAGATATTTCAAATAAAATAACTAGTTTGCACTGAAGCTAATATTTATTTTAATTTACACACGACAAATTTATATCAGAAGGAAGTATGAGGGAGACGATATCTCTACAAGTGAGCGGCGGACTGGACGGTCGGAAGACGAATGAATCTTCGGTAAATTTAACGAACTTAGCTCGGCGCTAAGTGACGTCGGCTGAGTTGCCAGCGTAAAAACTATTTTTCCCTTGTAGAATATCGTTCCCTACATACCTCCACCCCAGTTTGCAAAACGATAACAAAAGTAGGTGAGAAAAAAATAACTAATGTAATGTTATATACTTAAAATTAACATATACTTAATTATAACATGTCGTATTTCACAGAATTGCTATTTGTAGAATTTTATTACATTTTTAAATTTGCATTAAAGTTTTGCTTGAAAGTTTGCATCGACAAACATTTTGTTTGGAGCACTGAGAGTTGTATGCCCTATGATTGAATCATTATGTATTCATTTTATCAGGTTACTTAAGCTTAATGAGCAAGTAGGTACCTATATATATATACAAGGCAAGTATAATTCTGAAC
The DNA here is from genome assembly GCA_917563855.2 of Limnephilus lunatus. Taxonomy (NCBI): domain Eukaryota; kingdom Metazoa; phylum Arthropoda; class Insecta; order Trichoptera; family Limnephilidae; genus Limnephilus; species Limnephilus lunatus. Next base: position 7,078,280 of record OU830602.1, on the reverse strand, counting down.
TACCAGAAATTATTAATATAAAGCAATTTCCCTATCATTATAATATGAAAATTCTTTTTAAAAACTCTCTTGACACTATAATCGTGTACGAAATACATGTTTTTATTTTATTCCTATTCTTAAACAATATAGGTTGTAAACTTTTTACTTAATATAAAAAATATATAGTTGTGTTCATGAAACTTGGGTTACATTATTTTATGTGTGGTATTATATCCATTATATATCTTATTTACTGTTACCGAACTTTCATGAACAAACAAGTGTATATTAATGTCAATTGCTTAACGAAATGTGATGTTATTTGAGGTGTTATGTATTTTTTAAAACATTTAGATATGGTATGCCTTAGTCAATGACAGGTATATAATTCACCTTTAGAACTATTAAGTTGTAAATTTATAATAATTAATAATGAATTTAGTTAATAATAACATTATCACGTTTCCTTAAGCATTTGGAACGAATCATTATCGTATGATAAAAAAATTTAACCCGTTCAATCAGATGTGGACGTCAAGGAACATCTGGTTGCACGTGTTTGAAACCTTTTATTAACTTAACATTTTAACATAATAGAAAAACTTGGTAAATTTTTAAAATTAGGTACATGTAATATTTGTATTTAAGAATTCTATAACATTTTAGAGTATAGTTTTTAACTTCGACGCGTACAGCGGAGTGGTTAGAAGTACATTTTACTTTTTCATCGCAAAGTGCGTAATGTTCTAAAAAATTTATTTAGGAATGGAAATATTGAAATAAAATTGAGTGTGTGGTCAATATAAGACAATTTATGTTCCTATAATGTAACAGTGTTATAATAACTATAGCCTATTATCGTATAAAGCAAATACTCTATTACTGAAATATGATAAAGTACATGGTTAATATTCAACGCGTCTAGCGGAATGGTTGAGTGTGTGGTCAATATAAGACAATTTATGTTCCTATAATGTAACAGTGTTATAATAACTATAGCCTATTATCGTATAAAGCAAATACTCTATTACTGAAATATGATAAAGTACATGGTTAATATTCAACGCGTCTAGCGGAATGGTTTGAAACTTGGATAAGTTATTCATGTATGAATACATTAATGAGTGTTATAGGTGAAAGTAATATAGTAATATCTACAATTATTCATACAAAGTAATCTTTCTATCACTGAAATATGAAAAATTTATTACTCTTAATGTGGCAAAGGTAAGTATGATACAGGATTATCTAAAAATTATTCATACAAAGTAATTTTCCTATCACTGGAATATGACAACATTCCTATTCTAAATATGGTGAAGGTACTTGTTTTTATTTTATTAATTTACAAAATAACTTGATAAGTTTCTTAAACTAGGTACATATAAAAATTTCATTCCAAAATTCTATAAAAGTTTTTTTTAAAAGAAAAAGTTGTATAAAATTTTGAAAATTTATAAAAACTTTAACGCATATAACCGAGTGGTTAGATTTACTATTTAAATATTCATCGCAAGCTGCGGAATGTTTTATTTTTTACACAAGATAAGGTATAAAGTTGTTTTACGATAATATGTGTTATATTGAGTATATGGTCAATACAAGACATATTACGCTCTGTTAATATTATGTTTGAAAATGACTATTGTCTAAGTACATACATTGTTTTTCACGCAATATAGTGTTAAATATTTCTTAAAACTAGTTACATGGTTTACATGATTTTTAAAAAATGAAAAATTTTCATTGGTTAAATAGTTCATCACTTTGATGACCAAAATGTACTGTATAAAACAAATAATTTTAGTACTACAGCTCAAGATTGTATTAATGTTGTAGACAATAGTACCAGTAATTTTACAAGTATATGGTTTAAGATATGCATTGTATATGCTTTTTTATTTACTTTGTTAGTCATTTTTAATTTAATATGGGATCTGTAGAAAGGAAAAGAATTAATTATCTCTAATTTTGCCAATATTTGCTTTCTGACTTGTATCTGTCGGGAAAATGGACTCTTCGACAAGATCTTGTTTTCTTGATTTCTGGGAGTGGTTCCTGAACAGATGTGGAAGCTGGCGTGTTATCCTCTACGTTTTCTTGATCCATTAGCACTGGCAGGTGTTGATTTGATGTTTTCAAATTCTCTGCAGTCGTCCGACGTAGTTGTCAGGTTCTTCCTTAAGAGTTTCATTAAAGAAATCTCATGGATTTTGGTGTGCTACCCAATGTGAGTTCAGCTGGGAACATTTTGTTGGTCATATTGAAGTATAAGGAAACATTAATTTAACATAGGACGAGGGCGGAGTCATCTTTTACCTTAATATGATCGTCAGGTTGACTCTGCGCTTTCCCTACAATCCTTAATTGCTTGCAGTAGGACAGTTAGTCTCTTCAGATTGAGATATGGTGTCAGCTACTGTATTCTGGAATATGTGTGATAGTGCTTTGATATATAAATTATAGAAAATATTGAAGTAGAGAAGATGGCGGTAAAATCGATTTGTCTCTTTTAACTTAGAGATAGTAGCTATTGAGTTGTCCTTTAGTATTCCTTTTTCCAGTTGCCTGTTGCCTGTTTGCTGGAACTCAGTCCAGTTGCCTGTTGCCTGTTAGCTGGTGATATCTGTTGCCTGTTGCCTGTTGGCTGGAGCTGCGTCCAGTTGCCTGTTGCCTGTGTCTGTTATCCGTTGCCTGTTGCCTGTTGTCTGACTCTAATGGTCAGTTTCCTGTTGCCTGTGCCTGTTAAATGGCCAGTTTCCTGTTTGCTGACTCTAATGGTCAGTTACCTGTTGTCTGTGCCTGTTAAATTGCTACAAGTGTTTTTGTTACTTGTGCGTAAGTAAGGAAAGTTACGATGGACAGCTACTCTTAGCAAAATCACACTTATTGTGTGGCGTTGCCGTTGTTTTTCGAATTATCTCTATGAAATGTGCATGGTTGATAGCACTTATACGCCTTCTCTCCATATTTCTTGTGAAGTTTGCAAAATCCAGTTGTGTTCCTGTTTGGAGACCTCCCGCGAGACCCTGATCTTGGTCTTCCAGCGGGGTTGTGCCTATATGTAGACTGGTTATAAAAATTTTGGCGAAAGTTTTGTCTACTTCGTCCTTGATAGTTAGATTGTTGATTGACATTGTATTGGTCTAACTTCAGTTGTTTGATTTCTCTTGTAAGTGTAAGTACATGTTTTTGAAGTTCTAGTAGCATCGAATTTTCAGTTTCTTCGGCTCGCGATGTGCTTGGTCGATTTTTATGATCAACTGCAGAACATTCTGATGTTTGGTATACATCTATAATTTTGTCTGCCGCCGAAGCGAGTTGGTCGAGATCATTATCTGGCAGTGCGGACAGTATCGCCTGGACATGCTGTGGGAGTCTCTGCATCCACAGTGTTCTGACGATGGCGCTTTTTGCCAAAGCGGGTCCCGCTAACTCCAATATGTGTCTTAATAAACCAGTTGGTTTTCGGTCCTCCAACTGGATGCCTGTGAGGAGTCGAGTCAGTCGCTTCTCCTCAGAGTCCTGAAGACGTTCGATGAGGGCAGTCTTGATGCACATATACTTTTCTTGGCCTGGTGGATTAATTATTATGTCGCTTATTATCTGCAGGGTGTCAGTATCTAGAGCGGCAATGACGATATTGTATTTGGTAAAGTCGTCTTTTATTCGTGAATTCACGAACTGTGCCTCGGCCTGGGCAAACCAGAGAGCGATGTTGGTCTTCCAGCAGCTTGGTAAGCGTACCGACACATGGTGAACGTCCGATGGTGGTCCGTTGTTTCCTTCCATGTTGTTTTTGCTGGGTTTTGCCTCTTGGACTTGTGGGAGGATAAGTTGCGCTTGATCCGCTGGTGTTTCCTTCGTTGGTTACGATGAGATCGCTTGGACTTGATTCGTTGGTATTCTCTTCGTTAGTGTCCTTTCCGAAAGTAATCATGTCCCGATTTGGTCAAAACAATTCACAGCAGATATGGCAAATACGTATGGCAAAATTCAAATCAAGAGTATATGTATGGAATAGTTGTTTTTTAATTTATAACCCATATTAATTTAAAAATGGTATTTAAAATTGTTAGAAACTTATGAGTATTGTTAAAATTTTATTAAAATTATTAAAATTTTATTAAAAATGTTGAAAATAACTGAAATTTTGATATTTTACTTTGGATGTTGTGATAAAGTATTCAGTAAAGTTTAAATTGACGAATTCATCCGAATAGTTAAAATTTTAATTACTTGAAAAAAATTTCTAAAAAACTCATGAAATTTAATATTATCGCCGGAATGAAAAGTGCTAAACTTTAATAATATTATTGAAATACTCTAGCTGATGATCAATTTATTTGTAGGTAGTTACATTTCCGAGATGCGATTGGATTACATGAGTTCTGCAAATTTTTTAAAAGGAACATATGCAAGTTGTAACATATTGTATACGCATCAATTCATGTAACAATTTTTTACAATGCTGGAAAAAATGATAAGATTAATAAGAAACTATTTTTAAAACTTTCACGTGTCTGATGTGATGTATTTTTCATGAGATTGGTTTCCTGCCGTCCTTTGCGCTGGAAATCTGCCCCGCGTAGCTCGTACCGGTGTGCATCGGGCTTTACGCCGCGCAGCTGGGCCGGTGGACGAATTCCGGTTCCCTGTAATGGCCGTCCGCCAGCTGCATGATGCGTGATTCTCACTGAAATAGAGTGTACGAGCAAATTTAATCCTTTTTATTGAAAAAACAAGGAGAAATACACATTATTTATCAGGGATTTCATGAGACATCTAGATCGTTTCAGAAAAGATAGAACACAACGATTAAATACCGTTTTACGTCATAAAGTCGTAATTTATGGTGGATTTTACAATTCAGATTACAAGATTAAATATATTATGTATGGAAAAAACAAAAATTGGGAAAAATCCATGTTTTAGCTGAAAATCAAAGCAATTTATTAATCATGTTATACGTCAATATCTTTTTGCAATGCCCATTTGGCGCTGTCATTATCGTAATAATTGACAGAATATGCGACGCACATTATTTGTGAAATTACTGAGTTCCCCCGGTGGCAATAAAACGAGATGGAAGCTAAGTTATTTTATGTAATTTTAAAATATGAAAGTGGCTCACCGGGTGTATTGAATCTCAGGATTCGTCTTCCGCTCGTCCGGTCGCTGCTACCTGTGAGATTTATTGTGTCGTCCCTCTGCGTGTTGTTTGGTGGTCACCAGTTTGGCAGGGGATGTGACTGTTTGTCACCAGTTTGGCGATCCTATTTGTAAAAGATGGCCGTTGGCGAGGTGTACCCTGGTAGGTAGACTACAACTTACCATGCGTTCGGGCAATCCGCCCAAGTTTACCAATTTATCTGACTCCATAAATGTACCCAAAAGTGTACTGAGATATTTCAAATAAAATAACTAGTTTGCACTGAAGCTAATATTTATTTTAATTTACACACGACAAATTTATATCAGAAGGAAGTATGAGGGAGACGATATCTCTACAAGTGAGCGGCGGACTGGACGGTCGGAAGACGAATGAATCTTCGGTAAATTTAACGAACTTAGCTCGGCGCTAAGTGACGTCGGCTGAGTTGCCAGCGTAAAAACTATTTTTCCTTTGTAGAATTTCGTTCCCTACAATATAAAGCCGTTGTTACTCGCAAATAATGTAGCTTTCGATTAGTGAAAGAATTTTTAAATTCCATTCGATATTTATTGCGTGAAAGAGTAAGGACCATCCATACAAACTTTCGCATTAATAATATTAGTAAGATTTTGAAACTTTTGTTTAATCTAGATAAAAACTAAGAAAAAATAAATTAATATGACCCTATCATTGAAGAAGATAACACTAATAATCTAATCAAAAATACGATAGAGAACAAAACACAGAAAAATAGCAAAAGATAATGGTCGCAACTGGGACTCGAAGCCAGAAAATCTCGTCTAACCGGAATGTGCGCTTTTACCAATTCAGCCATTTCCACCTACTGTCAAACCATTATAATTGCCAATCTCATATTTTCAAATTTTAGAATTTACAATATTATCTTCGGCTAATTTTTCCATATCATGGGAAACTATCTTTTTCATTTATTTATTGCTTCTTCACAATTTAAATACATTTTTAGCATGTAATTATTAATAAATTCCCCTAGGGTTCGCCTGTATCGGGATTATTAATTTCATGATTTATTGAAAGTAACACACATAAATAACGGTCATTGCCAAACCGTTAAGTACAAGCAAAATAATAAAATTTAAAAAGAAAATTTTAAATTTTAAAATGACAATAAAAAGAAAGAAAATTTTTTGAAAAAATAAAATATGAATTAACAACCATTTTCAAAAATAGCGAAATTTTAAAATATACTCGTATATCCTTATGGTTTATAAAAATATAAATAAATAATAACATAAGCTGTTATATGTTAAAAACAATATTAAAGTGAGTAAATATCAAATAATTTTGAAATAAATGTGAAATTTTTTTGATCTTTTATCCATTTTGAATGCTGTAAATATGCTATTAATTTAGAAAATTTATTATATTAATAATAAATAATTAATCTGCTATTAATTTAGAAACCGCAGATACTTTAACAGTGCACAACTCCTAACCCTGTACAAATCGCAAGTGCGCCCCACGGTTGAATTTGGTAGCCACCTCTGGTCTGGAGCTCCAAAATACCTAAAAAAAAACCTTGACTCTGTGCAGAAACGGGCGGTCCATTTGATAGATTCTCCCATCGTAACAGACGGATTGCTATCTTTAGAGCACAGGCGTCAGGCGGGAATGCTGTCCTTGTTCTACCGGTATTACAATGAAAGATGCTCCGAGGAACTAGCGTCATTGATCCCCTCGGCACCGGTGCATAGTCGGAAACACGGCAAACACGCGCCCAACATTTTTACACGGTTGACATTAGTCACACGATAACGGGTCGTTTCTACGACTCACTCGATCCTTTCCTCTAAAAAATTTCCTCCACACAGCATCTTCAAAGATGATATAGGCCCTGAGGGAAATTATTTTCCACTCAGGAGGCCCTGAGGAAAATAATTTCCCTCAGGGCCTCCTGAGTGGAGTTAATGTAAAAAAAAAGAAACAGACAAAGCAGAAAAAAATATTTGGCAATCCTCGGCTAACACAAAAAAATTTACAATCTTTTTAAAAGTGCTCAAGGAATTGTATGATTTAATATGTTCTGGAAGGCTATTGAGGGGAGCCTGATAAAAGTAATTGCGTTAGAAACAATCTTTCTAAAAAATGGTAAGAAAATATGAAAGAGAACAAGACAATAAAGAAAAAAGATGTTCAAATTGGATTCTGATTGGTGGTCTTTCGCAAGTGGCGAGTGAGTGGTGAGTTCGGTGAGTTCATGCCATATTATGTTCCTATATTATTTTTACTGCAACCCGTTTATTTAACTGTGTTTCAATTATCTGTCTGTGTGTTAATCCTAATTTCAAACACAAACAACATAAGATAATAATGAGTAACCTTTTATTGCATTCTGTTGTGTCTAACGCGATTTTTATTATTTCCCAAATCCCACGGGAGACATTGCGAGTAGACCCCATTCACAAGGCAATTTTAGCATCAAATTATCCAAGCGAGAAAAAATGCAGACTAAAAGGACACGAAGGAGTTTGCTTCAACCAAGGCTTAAATATTTTTAATTTTCTGTACGTATTACCTTTTTTTATATAAACGTTCCCAGTTCAATTTTCGTCTATTTATTTTCAGTCTAGCATGCTGGGCATTAAAAGCCTCGCCAATAGAAGGAAAACTGCTTTGCTAACAACAGTATATAAACTTCTAAATGGTAATATTCGTAATCCCGATATTATACTAAAATTTGAGTTTTATGTTCCCGACAAATTCACAATATATAATATATAATCTTCTGAACGGTAATATCTGTATTCCAGTTATTATCCAAAAATTTAAGTTTTATGTTCCCGACAACTTCACAAGATGTATAATCTTCTAAACGGTAATATCTTTGTGGCCGATATTGTCCAAAATTTTTGTTTTATGTTCCCGACAACTTCACAAGAGCGCGCAGGCACATAACTTTTGTTGTTCCGAGATGTAGAACTAACCTACTATTAGTAGTGCCGCTTAGAAAAAATATTCTTTTACTAAATCCTCTGTACCCTGACAGATATTTTTCAACTGAATTTTCAACAATTTAAAAAATGTTATTATTACTACAAATTTAATATAATGTATGTTTATTATTGGTTATGTTAAGCGTAAATGTGCATTTAAATCACTCTGGCACCCCTGCTAAGTCACTTAACGTATCGAACCACTTGAGGTGATCTATGGCAGAGATGTGAATGAGAACCAAAACATGCTTAAAACTTTGCATATCATGTGTGTTTCGAATACCGACTTTATAAATTTTGTTAAAATGAGCAATAAAATATTTCTAAAAGTCATCATTGAAGGACACCAGATTATTATAAAAAATGTGTTAAATTTCCTTCTTAAATATTCCTTCACCAGCTTAGATAATCATACATTTTTATTAAGTGCCAATTAACGATTTATTTTCTTGCTAAATGAAGACAGACATATCTGGTTGCCTTAACAATAACCAAATAATAGGCCCCAGTATACAGAGGGTGTTAGGATTGGGGTGCGAAATTTACTCTCCAGAGGTGTGTTGGTGGAATTCTTCTATATATATATTGAATAAGTTAAGTACATAGTAAGTACCTCCCCACCTTCCTCTTCCCCACCTTCCTCTTCCCCATCTCCTTCCCTCCTCTTTCCCTTAGTATCGTCCTGGTGTAAGACCACCATTCAGAATTGAAACGTTGCTTGAAAATGGCTTTAGCCGTGTTTGGTGACCAGATCTGAATAGCCAGGTACTTCCCAACCTTCCTCTTCCCCACCTCTTTCCCCTCCCCATTACCTTCAGCCTCACAACATACCCCAATTGGGGATGCCATAGTCTCACTGGCTCCAGACGGGAGCAGTTAAGATTCTTGTGCGGTATTCACTGTAAAAAAAAAAAAAAGTCTCACAACGTACCTCAATTGAGGATGTCATAGTCTCACTGGCTCCAGACGGGAGCAGCTGGGATTCTTGTGAAGTTTTCACATAAAAAAAGTTAAGTCAATAGTGAAGTAGGCGTCCTGGCGTAGTCTCGGGAGGTCTCCGGTCAGGTTGTAAGGCTGACGCTGCTTTTTTGGCCTCTTTCGTTTCAACGCCAAGATGGGCGTACTGGGAGGAGAGATTGTTGGAGGTTATCCGTAAAATACTTATGTTCTGGATTAATTGTAACTTTATTTCATAACTTTACAATACGATATTGACTGGCAATTAGATACCTTAATTGAGTCGGTAAGAGATTAGAGAAAGAATCAGAGAGAGAATTCAGAGACAGAATTCAGAGAGAGAATTTGATGCGAGAATGAGTTTGCAAAACATTGACCCGAGTATTAATCAACAACAAAACCTTTGACGTGACCACAGAGAAAAGACAATATAGATGATGAATCAATGACAATATTTCACTATGAAGTAGCATAGACATAAAGATTTAAAGTAAAGGACTGTACACATCGAGATAAATACTGAGAATGAAAAGTGTTTAAAAAAGAACGATTTTAAATATGAAATAGGACAATCACAACACAGAAGACACAACATACTCCCGGCTTTGACAAACCAAGTTTGTTAACAAAATAATTGTTTGATGAAAGTCACTTGTAACAGAATGTCATGGTGTTTGAGGTCACTAGGGAAAGTCACTGTAATGATTGAGATGATGATGATGATGATGTCTGCTCCATGGGTAGCAGACTGAGACGGTTGACAGCCCTTGTCACCGTCGATTTAGCGGTAGCGACAGTAGTTGCTCGTGCGATGCCATCTGCGCCAGGGTGTAACTTCAGGATACGACCAAGCGCCCACTTGGTAGGAGGTAGGTTGTCTTCAGACAGCAGCACCAAGGAGCCTGGTTGCAGCACGTATGGGGTCTTCGTCCTCTATTTAGCTCGTTCCTGCAAGAGAGAGAGGTACTCCTTAGACCACCTTTGCCAAAAATGTTGAACGAGCTGAGTGGTACGTTCATATCTAGACAGCCTTCCAGGATTTGAAGCGGTCAAGTCCAGTTGTGGTGCAGCAACCAAAGATTCGCCAATAAGGAAATGACCAGGGGTGAGAGGAGAGAGGTCAGATGGATCAGTTGAGAGGGGGGTGAGAGGACGAGAATTGAGGCATGCCTTGACCTGTGTTAAAACAGTATACATTTCCTCAAAGGTCAATGACAAGTTACGGAGAACTCTGGTCAAATGATGCTTGGCTAACTTAACTGCGCTTTCCCATAACCCGCCAAAATGAGGAGACCTAGCTGGAATGAAATGCCATTGAATGGAGTGAGAACCAAAAAAATCCGAAAATTCATTCTGAGTTGAAGAATTCTGTAAGAAAGAGGTTAAAGATTTGAGGTCATTTGAAGCTCCTGCAAAATTCCCAGCATTGTCTGAGTAGATATGAGCATATTTTCCACGTCGTGCGATAAAGCGATTGAAACATTTGAGGAAACCAGTAGTAGATAAATCCGTAGCGAGTTCAAGATGAACTGCCTTGGTAGAGAAGTACACAAAGATACATAAATTTATAATATAGTTGTTTTATTACGAATGTTTCGTGATTAGATATGATAAGGTTCCGCGTAATCAACACCACATGTAAGAAACAGGCGTGTTGGTTGCAGTTGAGAATGCGGTTAATTTCCGATGGTCGTGGTCTCCCGACAATCCGCCGTCAGGTTAAAGTGAGTAACTTTGAGGATGTCTTCGTTTTCCACGCCAAGTGAAACGTAGAGCGAGTATGTACGTATCATATATGTAAAGTCCCAGGGTGTGGTCTCCCGACCGTCCGCCGTCGGTTGAAGTGAGCAGCGTGAACGTCTTCGTTTCCACACTGAGGGAAACGTACATCTGATACAGTGATTGAGAGAGATTGTACGTGTACACGTACAGAGAGATTGTTTTCAGAGGCACTACTCTTGAGCGTGTACATGCAGTGTGTAGATCCAAATGCCATTCTCAAGAGTTCACATGTATATACATGCGATATGGGCACGTGAAGATGAATCGCAGAATCCGTGGACTTCTAAATATTCAATGATTGTAGGTAAGATAGTAGATTTTAGATATAGAGAGTAGATTGGTTAGGTACATGTCTAAGTACTTGTCTAGGTACATGTCTAGGTGTAGATAGTAGATTGACATCTTTCAACTGATGTTGAAAGTTGAGCCATGAATGTCGAATATGAATCGGAATGTCTGAGTTCTAGTCAATTTTAATAGCCATAGATCCTGAATGAATAAAAATGCGGTGATATGTACGGGAACACGTAGAGCGAAGAGGTTGAATAGTTTCGCAATATGCGACAAGACATTTCTTTTGGTAATAATAGATGAATGAGAGATGATGTAGCATGTTGATATTTAATCCTATTTTTTTCCAGAGTAGAATTCGAACTCAGACCAAGTGTTTTGGAGGTTTCGGATTTTCCCAGTAATGTCGACTTGATAGACTGATTGAGGGATTTTTTATCCGAGATGAGATTGATGTCGTTGGACTTCCATTTTCGTAGATTCATGCAGGCAGATTTTAATATAGAAGTTATACTACACTTGAGTTTTAGCGTTGTCTCAAAATTATTACTTCCTGTAAGGAGATCGTCTACGTAAGAGTTATGCAGGATGCGCTGGCTTGCGTCTGGCGAAAGTTCTTGTGAATTCAGAGCAAGTTGCCGTTGACATCTTGTCGCTAAATACAGAGCTGATGCCGTGCCGTACGTAACTGTGTTGAGTCTGAAATGAGACAATTTGTTTGAAGAAGGGTTTGACCAAACAATTCTTTGAAAATCACAATGTTTAGGAGTAATTAGGATCTGACGGTACATTTTTTCTATGTCCGCAGCTATTACATATCTGTGAGTTCTGAAACGTAGAATTATTGAGAGTAGATCGTCTTTAATGGTCGGTCCAACCATGAGGATGTCATTTAGAGAGAGCCCTGATGATGTTTTTGCAGATCCATCAAACACGACCCTCAGTTTTGTGGTTTCACTGGATTCACGTAGAATAGAATGATGAGGTAAGTAGAAATGATGATTAGTGAATGCATTGTTGTCATCAATAGATATTTCAGACATATGGATTAGTTGAATATATTCATTCATGAATTCAGAGTATTGCAATTATTATGTGGGTGATTTTGAGAGTCTCCGTTCAACGGAGAGCCATCGTTTTGTAGCTGTGTTCAGCGATGAACCCAAGTCTTGTGGGTTTCCTTTCAGCGAAAGCTCCACGATGAATCTATCATCTTAATTTCTGGAGTATGTATCAATGAAGATTGATTCGGAATCCTTTTTTTCAAAGACTGAAGTGGATGAGAAAGGTTTTCTTCCAAATGCCTGAATTTAGTCATGGTTTCATGAAGGGCATTGTCGTCTTTAATGGAAAATAATGAAATACCTTGGCTAGCTGGTGTGTCGGTGTGTGTAATTACCCAGCCGAATGCGGTTTGTTGAAGTTGGGTTCCTAGGATGTTTGTGCGCTTGCGTTCTAGGCAACTCCAGAACATGTCGCAGCCAAGAAGGATGTCGACTGAGGCAGGCTGATGATAGGTTGGGTCTGTTAGCTTCATGTGTGATGGGAGCGTAGCTGCGGCCTTGCTGGTGATCTTGTGTACTGGAATGTTTGGAGTGATTTCATTTAAACAGATGCAAGATAATTGTTTTACAAAATGTTTATTAAGTCTTGAAGCAATGGTAATATTGGTTTTGAAATTACTGTTAAATGAAGCACCGGTTATTCCAGTAATTGGACTATTAGACCTTATTAGCTCAACGCCTAGCTGCGTAGCTAATTTTGTAGTGATGAAGTTGGTTTGACTCCCAGAATCGAATAAAGCGCGAGCTTGGATGAAATTTCCTTGCGCATTCTTCACTTTAAGGACGACAGTAGATAGTAATGCATGAGATTCGTTTGCCAAGGATGTAGCGGAGATGATTGGACTTTGTTCAGATTCACTTTGAATTTCTTTGTGAAACAGAGTGTGTTTTTTTTTTGTTGCAAGTTTTGCAACGTATTTTGCTTTGACATTGTTCGTAAGAATGACCCTTTCCTAGACAGTTGTAACATAATTTTAAATTTTTAGATGAGTTTATTCTGTCTTGAAGAGTCATTTTCAGAAACTTAGGGCATTGATAGATTGTATGATTTTCAGAACAAACCTTACAACAATAACTTTGAGATGTTAGAAATGTGAGATTTGGTTTTTTGCTATTATTGTTATCAGATTTATGAGATGTTACATATGATTTTGGAATTCATTGAAGCATATTAGATTTATCAGTTAAAAACTTTATGAATATTTCCATGGAATGTGCGTACATATTTGGTTCAGGAATAGGAATTCTTTCCCACTCTCGAGATATTATCGGATCAAGTTTTTTCGATAAATAATGAATTAGTAAGGTATCCCAATGTTCTTTAGGTAGGTTTAAGTTTTTAAGAGCGCGTAAATTAATTAAAATTTTATCTAAAAAAGATTGAATTTCTTTAGCAGATTCAAATTTAATTGTTGTAATATCAAATAAAGATTGAATGTGATTTTGAATGATTAGACGTTTATTTGCGTATCGATCTGTTAATAATTCCCATGCAATATGATAATTATTTGATGAGATTTCCAGAGATGTTAGTAATTTAATAAAGCGTCTCCAGTTAAGCATGACTTGAGATAGTGAAATTTTTGGATTGCAGACAATTCATGGTTTGTTTCAATTAACGATTTAAATGATTCTTCAAAACAAGTCCACTCAGACAATGTCCCGGAGAATGTGGGTAGCTTTAAAATTGGTAACTGGATTTTAGAAATAATATTTGATTGAGATTGTTGTGAATGAAATTTGGAGTCGTTCGTCAGACGCGATTTTGCTTCGGTGACTGCCCAAAAATACATTGTTTCAAAGCGGTCGTATTCATCATCCGAAGCGAGATCCAAGCTTTCATCACACACACTGATTCTGAGTTGAACCTCCATGAATAGGTCATGCAGCGGTTCGATTTTGGCTAATCGGGCTTGGATGATTGTCGGATCTGTTTGATTCTCATCCAACAATGACTGAAATTTAGTAATCAGCCCTTTGATCTGGCCCCTTCTAGCTACGAGAGCCTTCAGGTTATCCGCTATTGTCAGATGATCAGAGATCAGCGCTTGTAAAGATTAAGAGAAAGGCAACAGTTTTACACAGTAAGGAGGGAAAGTTAAAGGAATGACTTAACTCTGGTTGCTGTGGTGAAATGCTGTTTTCTCCGGTAGACTGGGTAGCCTGGGTGATTGCTGATGTGCAATCCGGCTCAAAGGACCATGAAGTAGGCGTCCTGGCATAGTCTCGGGAGGTCTCCGGTCAGGTTGTAAGGCTGACGCTGCTTTTTTGGCCTCTTTCGTTTCAACGCCAAGATGGGCGTACTGGGAGGAGAGATTGTTGGAGGTTATCCGTAAAACACTTATGTTCTGGATTAATTGTAACTTTATTTAATTACTTTACAATACGATATTGACTGGCTTACTTTAGATAGCTTATTTGAGTCGGTAAGAGATTAGAGAGAGAATCAGAGAGAGAATTCAGAGAGAGAATTCAGAGTGAGAATTTGATGCGAGAATGAGTTTGCAAAACATTGACCCGAGTATTTATCAACAACGAAACCTTTGATGTGACCACAGAGAAAAGACAATATAGATGATGAATCAACGACAATATTTTACTATGAAGTAGCATAGACATAAAGATTTAAAGTAAAGGACTGTACACATCGAGATAAATACTGAGAATGAAAAGTGTTTAAAAAAGAACGATTTTAAATATGAAATAGGACAATCACAACACAGAAGACACAACAAATAGATGTCTTACATTAAAAATAAAAATGGATGTATTTATAGAAGACACTAATCTAGATTGCTAATCTAGATATAAATTCAGTTCGATTAGGCAGTGGATGAAAAATCAACTAGTAAGTGTATTAGTGTAGATTAGTGTCTTCAATAAATATATCAATTTTTATTTTTAATATATGACATCTATTGACTTACTTAAGCTGTTTTCGTATTTCAGCATATCGCTCACCGTACATTCCCAATTGGAATATATAGTGAGCGATATGCTGAAGTACGTTAAGCCACATATATTATAGTTATGTGTGTACGCAGCATTATTTAAAGTGTAATATAGTCCAGGCAGTGAAGGAAAAAGAGAGGAAATAATTCGTGTAGAAGCCAATGGGAATGGCCGTGGGAATGTGGAGATCAAATTGTTTTCGGTGCGACAACTTTAACAGCTTCCAATCGCCAAAACAATTCTCTTTCTCCATAGCTTCTCTGGATGCGACACCACCTCGGAGATACATGGAAAGAGTAAAGTGGGAATCGCTAAGCTCTTCACATAAAATCCTGGCCTCACCCAAGACATTTCAGCAATATTCACAGATCCCTCAGCATCTCAGATATATAAATATCAGATCTCCCAAGTACATTTCTTCGAGGCTAAATCGAGGAGCCGGCTAAAGGGCGCGGACTTCGAGCATCGTCTGTGGTTGGGCCGATAGCTATACATATAGCATTCTCATTGGGACTGCTCGGTGATCTACGGAATACCTTCTCTGACTATTCTTTTCTTTTTAAATATTTTATTTTCTTTTTGCTATTGTAATTATTTACATTATAACATAAGCATACTAGTGTTTTTTCCTCATTACTTCTTTTTTTTCATAAGGTTTCTTCGACTGGTTATAGCCGCTATTTTTTTTTTACTAATACTATTATCTCTATTTTTATGTTACCTATTTCAGAAGAATTATTCCACGGGCTGCTACTTTAATTTATCTTTTGCATAATATTAATGTAAGTACTTGCACACTGCTTACTAACCCCGTATGCATGGACATTGGAGGGTCTAGAGTCGTTAAATAAATGTAGCTTCGTTCAATAAATAAGTAGAGTCTTGACGTGTGCGGTGAAGGAGGAAACCATATGTTTCCTTATAACGCCGTTGGGAAAGTGGTGGGGTCCCCTCCAAAGATCCCTCAGCAGTGTTTGTTCTATGACCATATCCGACCAAGAACTTGCCCAAGGGGTACCTGTGCGATTAGTAGTGAAGTAGGTACCAATTTTCTGCAATCTCGTTGTACGTCCCCGGATGGCTAGATGACAGTTGTATCATATCTTGCGCGTAGAGATGGGCACATTTTGCATACTGGAGGTGCCCACTAACATGGAAAAATGGGATCATTACACACGCCAAGTAGTCACACGACGCTCAAAATCAATGAACTTCTTCATCAAGGTAACCATGTGGAAGTATCTACCGAACCCACAAAGCAGCGGAAGTCCCATTATCCTTGAGGGATTCCAGATGATTCTTAAATTTAGTCAAAGCTGACACTAAGGAAACTCTTCATTTTTATCTGGAGTAAGTTCCTCCATGCTGATCAGCGTAGTCCAGATCTCTCTCTCTCTTCTCTTCCATTTCATTTTTAACAAAAAAAAAAATTAACAATAAAACTTTCATTTTTAACTTAAAAACTGTTTTTTTTTTAAATTTGACATTTCCCCCCCCCCCCCCCCCATATCTTCAAGCATTGATTCTAACAAAAAGTTTATAAAACTTTTTTGTAGAGAATTTTATGTAGACAGATTATTTAGTTTGAAGACATTTTTTCGCTAGAGGCAGTAGTTTTTGACTAAAAACTTTAAAAAAGGACCTTTACATACTCCCCCGCCCTTAGCTCCACCCCCCCCCCCCCCCCCGATATTTTTAGTATGTTGTTAAGGATACCTTCCCCTACAACTATGCCAAAATTGGCTTCTACACGAATTATTTCCGCTATTCGGTCTTTTTTGGTCTTCATTGCCAGGACTAATAATACAGTTAAATATAACCGAAGATGATTGGGTCAAATTAGCTGAGCGGTAGAGTAAAGCCCCAGCGAAGCCGAGGTCTTGGTTTCCTTCCTAGGTGGGGCCGAATCTTTTTCTGTTTTTTTCTGTTTGATGCCTTTCATTTGAGGGTTGTTAACATTATCTTCAATGATTAAGAAATTTTACGATTTATCCAAAAAAACGTCACTATCTCAATTAAAATTATTTTTAAAACTTTCCCCAGACAGGTAGGCAACATAATATTGAAAAAAATGTGAATATAATATCTAGATGAATATCAAATATGCAAAAAATAATATTTACTGAACAATTAAAACGGCCACCATCTTAAATCGGAGACCGAACGTGCAATGAAATTTCCTGAAATGCAAAACGATCGAGTTAAAAAAGAACTTGGCAACCATCAGTCAACAAAATAATTAAAACGAATAACTGGCTATATCTTATACCTACCTGTTAGAGTAAATCACTTTGACACCAGCTTATGGCAACTTTATCTAAGAGACGCGATTTCTCCATAAAAATCTAAGCGCCCATCGATCTTAGTCGGCAGTTAGCGCAAGCTTTAAGGATGTGTCGACACTTAATAATAAAATAATAAAAGCGGGAGACTGATAGGGATCTGGCCCTCATCCGTCAACGCTGAGCGCGAAGCAACAGGGCCACATCCATTCAGGATTTAAGGGATGAATAGAAACATATTATTATCTTTTAGTATTCTACAAGACTTACCATCCCGTCGATTCTCCGAAGGGGTAAACAGAAAAAAAGTAACGCCACATAGTATATACCAATCTTTAAACTGAGATACCTACACTTTCGGGCCAGTCTGGCATGGATTCTCCAATGAAAATTCCATGAATTGTGATCTAACTGAATGCTGTTGAAATGAGATCCCTGAGGCGTATTTGTGGTAAAACCATATATGATCGTGTGAGGAATGTGTATATCCGCAAAGAATGTAATGCTGATGTAAGCATAATCAATAAGGTTAAGAAAGGAACCCTCAGATGGTTTGGGCATGTAGAGCCAATGGAAGAAGAAAGTAGTGTAAGAAGAATATATGACACAAATGTGAATGGTAGAAGAAGTCGGTAACGCCCGAGGAAGACATGGCACGATCAAGTGAATCAGATACTAGAGTCGGGCCATGTCGAAAGTCAGAATAATAGAAGAGTATGTATGAGACTATGTGTGAATGTGAGTGAGGCAAATAATGTGTGCAAATACCGAGTTGTTTGGCGGTCCGTCCTCTCTGCCTACCCCTGCGTGGAAACGGCGTGATGGTTAGTTAGTTACATAGTTAGTGATCTATGACGTTTATAAAACTGAAGGGTGATTCTGTGTCTTTTCGAAAGCATAACACGTGTTAAATCATTGACGTGACACATTTTGACAGTTTTCTTAAATGCGGTATTCCGTATAACCTAACCTAACCAGCCTAACCACTCGTATTGATACACCGAATCTTAAAACGAATTACCTTAACGTTAGAGGCGACGTTTGCCACGTAATCTTCGTTAAGAGATGTCATTCACAAGAAAATTTGGGAATCGAATATCATCGCGTACAAACATCAAATACGACAATTGGTTAGTATTTTATGAATGCCTATTAGGCTTAATACGTAAGTAGTTATAATCAATATGTATATTATAAAATAAAGTGTACAAAAGTGTGCATCCTCAGAAAAACTCAGAAACGAGTGCCGGTACGATCAAGGTAGTTATGTACCCTCATGTGTGGTCGCCCTTTATTCCCCATCCATGAAAAAGGTTCCCGTTTTTACCCGAAGGGCGTGCTTTTGAAGATGTAAGAGCAGAAATGTTCGTGCTCTAGAAATTTCTAGAACAGTCCAGAACATTCGAGAGTATTCTAGAGCATTCCACAACATTATAGAAAATCTCGGAACATTCTGGAATGTTTTGGAATAGGGAATCGAGAACATCATTGTGGAACTTTTCAGAACACATGTTGTGGAATGTTCTGGAACATTGTGGACAACTCAATGCCTCTTTTGTATGGGTGGGGCTACCCATTGGTAGGGGTATATAAAGCAAGATGGGTTCGAACGTCAGTTCAATCCCATATCAACTGTCTGAGCGAAGCCGGGTACCCCAGCTATTTACTGATAAATACCTACTTATTCGTGTTTTTAAGTAAGTAATTAATCCACACCAACTGACGTCAATACACGACAGGCTATTGAAAGCCATATAAAATCACTGAAATTTGACAGACGCCTTATCCGACGGATTTTGCCTTTTCGTCTTGAAATATAATTTACTTAATTATCTCGCAATGCTGCCTTAACGCAAAGTTAAGGTTTTGGTGACGAGATCTAATTAGCATGAAACTTCCCCACCTTTATATTCCCCATCTCCATCCCCTCACTGCTTCCTTTAGCTTTCCACATAACCCAATGTGGGTGTGCCATAGTTTCACTGTCTCCAGACGGGAGCAGTTGGGACTATTGTGCGGTATTCACATTAAAAAAGCCGTGTTTGGTGACTACATCCGAACAGCCAGGCCCCAACTTTGCGAAAACTTTACACATCAATTAAATGCAATACGACTAAGTCACAACCAACCATGACCCATGAAAAATCATGAATAGTCAGAATTCTTGACGAATCAATTCCAATTTTTAAAACGGCAAATAAAATAATTTTCTAAAAATATTGTATTACAGGCAGGTAATTTATCGCTTATCTGAATTATGACACTTAAATTCACAGCGAATCGTGATTGAATCGGAGTTACAGACAGACAGAAGCACATTCAAAATTAGTATTTTTAATTATTAAAAAAAACATTTTTAATATAGCCGGAGAGCAAGCATTCCACTTCAGAATTAAAAACATAAAAATGAATATGAAGTTTTCCATCCCTCGAAAAAAACCTCGCAACTGATGAAATTCATGAATAAAAAATACAAATTCGTAGTTAGGGTTACAATAAAACGTGGTATGCTCCAATCCCAGGAGAGGTGACGCGTCGGGCTTCAAATCAGAACATAAATAGGAAAATTTTGCACTCCATGCAAGTGAGTGATTACATCCCTAGCGGTGAGAGAATGGCATCACACGTATGAGGTATGAACACGGACGCACGGGACAGTAGGGATGGGGCAGCGTTGTGATCGCACTTTTTGTTTTAATCGATATTTAGTGCAGTGTTCATAATAATGTTGAGGCGTTTCATTAAATTATGTACCTCGTTCTGAGAACACCGCACATTAAATGATCGTCGTGACAAGAATGATTTAAAATTTATTTTAAAATTATAAATAATCATGTAGAATCTTCCCTCTTGGCCACAATCAAAATCATTATCAAGCAATAACTACCTACTTGAAATATTTTTTTCCAAAGAACCAATGCAACCTTTTACCTACCTCTTGTGCGAATGTGTCAATTGTAATAATCCGTGTTTAATGCAGCGGCTCGACTCATAAGCGGAGTCTCTAAATATTCACACATTTCAGAACACCTTCGTAATCTTCACTGGCTCAATTAACCTGAAAGAATCCAGTACAAATTGTGCTGGAGTGTGTTTAAATCAATTAATGAAATGGCCCCATCTTACATCTCTGTCCTATGTGTCCCAGAAAATACTGATCTGCGGCAGTCAACCCTTAGATCAGCAAAATCATCAGCTATAGGCAGACTAATGGAACCTAAACGCAAGCCAGATACTTTATTAATTTTTTTATTTATTTATCTATAATAAAATATATTTACATTGGTTTTATTTGTATGCCTGTCTCACTAGGGTATACCCGTGTCGAGACAGGCGTACAGGTAATAATACTAAATTTGGAGTGTCTGGACCTAAGACTTGGAATAAACTCCTCCCGGAACTTGGATGCATAACAAGCCCAACAGAATTTAGGTCCAAATTAAAAACCTACCTTTTTGGGCTCTCATACCCTTAAATAAAAATACCTATCGGAGAGTATCTTAAAGTTTTTTGTTTGCAAAATACGCTCATTACAGAACATATTTTATATTATAGTTCCCAATTATGTCCTCTGCGTGCGAACTGTGTCTTAATTTCTCTAAATAAACAATAACAGTGTTAATCTCTAGTGACCCTCCAGGTATTTTCTGCCTGTATAGTGCATTTTTACAGCAGCATCGCGTTCATTGGTCAAAGCATTGCACATATAGTTTCGTATCGGTGATCGATGAACCGGTGGATGCAATTTTTAGCCATAAGTTGTTGTAGTGGTTTGTCTAGTTTATAGTTAGAAATAAGATTGTATAAACGTATTATAAATTTGTACAGCGCCCTTGAGGTGATCTTTCACAAAAACGAAAAGTCATAAGCTCCCAGAACTTTACAAAATTTCTCGTATCTCATGTTTTCTCTCGAATTCACTTGACCTCAACTTGATTTTATCTTGTTTTGCTGTCGTTGTTTTAAGTAGGTACATACTTATTGCTTCTTCAATCATTGTAAAATCTTTTTGTGGAGTCATTTTTAATTAAATGAAAACAAATAACTTTGTAAAACACCAATATTTAATCAAAATTATCAATATGTTTCAAAACCAACAGTTTTTCGTCGGGATAAGATTAACATTAATAAAAATAACATAAGACACACAAGTATGGAAAAATAAGAACTATATACAAAAATATTATAGGGAGAGGTGATTAATTACTTAAAAGTATCGTAAAAAACAATTATATAAAATGAAATATTAAAATTATTTTAGAATATGTAAAAATTGCATTTAAATACTTTTTTTTTTAAACGAACAACAATAATCAAAAGTCCAAATAACAACAATAAATTATTATAAATGTAAGTATTAATATGAAAGTAAATTTAAGAGATGGCTATTTAAAAAAAGGTTATTAGTGATATTTAAATGACAGTTTTTAACATAGGTACTTAATTGTTTTATTATTGCATATTGTTGGACCTACACTGTTGTTGGACAGTTATTATTATTATTTGTTATTAATATGTTAATTTTTGTGTTAACCCTTTGTCTGTTGTGTACATTATAAATAACATAAAATATGTAGCCCGAAGATAATTGTACTAAGGCATTCCATCATTTAGTCATGTGGTCGAAGAAATGTGGGAGGGAATGGAGATGGAAAACACAGCTAAAGCCATTTCAAGCAACTTATCGAAAGCGTCTAGCGCTCTTTCACCTGAGAGAACTTACCTACCACTCTTAGACTTCTTCAGGGGTTTGAATCTTGATAAACCTCTTTGGATTACAAAATAACAGACAATTTTTTTTAAAAATACGATCACGATTTTTGCGAAATTCTTCCACATTTCGTCACTGATCCCTCAACCGACTAACCGCCCAACCCCTCACATCGACCGTAGTCCAATACCTACCGAATTTCTAGGATTTAGTTGAAAAAAAAAACATCGATAATGTTACTAAAGATCAATATTTCATTAACTTTTTTTAATCCAAATAATTTTAGAAATCACTTGTTAAAAGTATGTCAAGTACGTCACTAAACATCTTTTTTATGATCAGTGTTCATATATAAGCATTTTTGTACCTTATTTAAAGGAAATGGCGCTTAAAATATCAAATAGGTTCTTCCCTACCCGGGAAATTAAAATACTTTTTCATATCATTGCTTTTACACGCGTACAAAAAAATAATTACTACACATTAATAGGGATAAACAGTACAGGCAGAAGGTATGTTACCCAGGGGTGACATTAGCATATTCCGTCTGTAGATTGTTCCCGAACTACGCCCCTTGTGCGTGTGTCAAACGCAATCAAAGTTCATTATTTTGGCAACAGGGGTGTAGCCTCCCCAATGCATTTTAGTGCTCGGTTTGGCACGGGGAGGAAATTCTAAATAAAGCGCATGAATAATAGCCACCCCTTAACAAGATTATCTCCCTCTGTATCTACTGGGTGTACCTTTTGTTAGAAGTGCTGTACTTACCCTGTGCAGGGGTGTATTGGGCAAAAAACGAATTAAAAATCAATTTTGGGCACAGCTGCCCCGGGACCCACTTTTTGGATAACCAACACCTCTGCCATAGTCACCCTAAGTGATACGCTAGGTTTGGTGACTTAGCAGGTTCACGGGGTGAGATCTTGGCAGGCCGGTTCGAGAGACCGGTTGAGGGAGGCCTTTTGACCTTTCCAGGCGAACTCTCTCGACCCATCGCCTTGCACTGCAGTTGGAGGGATGGATTCATACGTCTCTCACTCCTGGACTCACTGACCCCCAGATTACTACCCACCCCTCATACCCTTTTCTTTCTCATATTTATTTTATTTAATTTTACTTTGAGGGAGCGAACTGCTGATTGGCAGAGACGGGGGACGAAATAAAAGGCGTCAGGTCGATGTAGTGAGTCAGTCGTTTATTGCTGCTACGTAGCGATGGTAAATTTGGAGTTGCGTAACAGAGTGCAGACAGGAGCGATGTTGATTAGGCACGTAGGTGATGAGTGATGAAGGCCGATGATGCAGTGGTGGAGCAGACCTCGGCTCTGCATGTCGCCAGCATGTGTTGGTAGAGAATACCTAGTCCGAGATGGATGCTCAACGCTTTGAGTCGTGGAGATGGGCAGCGGTGAACCTTGTGATGAGAATTGAAGTCTCAGTGGCAGCGAAGCGCGACCTTAGAGAAGTTGCTGCACCCTAGACGAAAGACACGGTGGGCCTTATTGTCGCAAGCAATTAAGTCTCTTGATCTGATGGTGCGATGGACCATTTCAGCGTCGAGATGGTGCGTCCTTGAAGGTTGTTATGCACCGGCACAGGATCCGGCTTTGAGTGGCCGTGGATCGGGCCGATTATCAGTTGCCGCACTGGGGACATTATCACTGTGCACTGTTGTCTGTGTGTGTTGGTGAACTGTCACTGGTACGAGACTTGACTGGGACTGACTGGTTCAGCGTTGAGTCGCAGCGCTTTTATAGCCGACCGGTAGAGTAGCTTCCCGTTTCGCCAGGTAATGTTGCGTACTCGCGCAAAGTGGAGAAGGCTCTCGAACAATCCGCGGCCGTAACAATGCGTCGGCTGTTGAGTCGAGGCCTTTCCGTGTGCTTCCTGATATTATTATTTGTCGAGACGGCCGGCCGTGGTGTACATCGTGTACAGCGTAGGTAGGTAGATCTGGTTTGTTCTTCCAGTGGCAGCGCAATGATTTTTACGAAAGGGGTGACCTTTCTGGTCGCCACAACTTTAATAAAAGAAAGACAAACATTCCAGGTTTCGAATAACCCAACAATATTTGAAAATCTCCTACTACCACCACAGAAAGCCGAAATTTTTGCTTATGTAGTGATGGAGGACTTAGCCAGCCGAGGAATCGAATACGCGACGCCCGGGTGGGACCCAAGCGCTATGCCCACTCAATCACTGACCGGCCATAACTTTCTATCCTTCCCTTCCTTGAAGACCCTGTTATGAAGCGATTTTATTTATCGTGTAGTTAGGTACTATTTTTAATGCATTTTAGTTGTATATGTTGGCGGCACTGCAGAGTTTTGTTCGGTTCGGTTAGCGCCGAGTTTTTGTTTCCGTTTCGACTCTCGTTTGGGCGGCGATCAGTACGGGGTCGCTGCACAAATAACGGTCACTTAAAATTTAAATTTCATGGGATAATACGAGTTGAATCAAGATAGTTTACATCTGCATTCGGGTGAAGAAATCACGTTGTGTATTTAAAAGTAAAAGTTCAGAAAATTAATCCGCGTAAATGCGAGCACTTGCTGTGGGTAGATTGTAGCTCGCGAGTCGAATGGCGATTGTGAGTGAAACGGAATAGTACGTAATTATCCGTGTGAATAATAAGAAGCTCTGCCCGTGATCGCTTGTGGCACACATACCGATTCCCCTTCCGGGGTATATTTATGGATTCAACATCGAAAACCGCCGAGCCAAACCGAGAAACGCTTCGTCGCCATGATTGATGAGGCTACCTTTAATTATTATATGAGGGTCGGGGTACTCTCCCCTTTCTCCGAGGGTCAAGGACGATCATCCGTTCTGTGCGATCGCTGTTGAGGATCGCTTGCCCAAGCTGATCCGCAGGGATTTGGACTTCCCTTGTCACCAGGAGGTGGCCATGGCTCCACAAGACATGGGTGTACGGCGGCAGAGTTTGTTAATTAAATTTAGTTAGGCTAGCATAGTGTTATTCAAATGGTCCCCGGGTGAGTCCTTACCTTTTCATTTATATTTTGGTTATCAGCAGTAATTGTAGTGAATCCCTGTACAAGCTCCAGGAATGTTATAACAACTAATGCCCATGCTCTGAGACTGGAGTAACGTGTTCTCCGCATTTTGACATACTCAAACATCGTCTGAGTTTGGCGTCCAAAAATCCCGGAGAAGGGAATCAAAGTTAATTTTCGGTGTAGTTCCAACAAGTTCAATACATTAAATTACCTGTCACTAAGTGACATTTCTACGTAACAACCCTCCACACAACATCCCCTAAGATGACACAGGCCGTGATGGAATTATTTTCCTCAGGTTCTCCTGTATGGAGATATGTAAAAAAAATAAAAAAGACAAGAATGGAGAGGCTACGTAGCACCGCACAAAGACGAGACCGATTATTAGAGACTGATTATTAGAGACTGATTATACTTACTGTCTCATTCTCTCGCAGGCCAAATTCTATAGATGTACGTGTTTGTCTCTTTTTAGTGTCGCACGTTTCCGTTCCATCGAGTTTCAAATCACAACGGTGCTAAAGAAGTTTTCACTTCAAAACGCCGCCCAGAGTGCCACTTTAGCAATGATCTTATACCCAGTGCACCCCTGCACCCTAATGACGTCACATGCACAGTTAGCTCGCTTGCAGCGCGGTAGTAGCACTCTATGCAGGTGTGCATTTTATGCAACATACTATTCACTGCACTAGTAAGTGTCACACGAAGTGCAGAGAGCACTGCTCAACCCCTGATTGGAGCGCCGATTACCATGTCACAATGTTGCGCTTTTCTTTGATGTTTTCAAAAACAACCTTTATTTTGCGAATTTTCATCTTTGTGCTGTTCAAATGATAAGGCTCCGCTTTCGACGGCAACGCTTTGAATACTTGTAGAGAACTATTTGTAAGGTCTAACAAACTTATCAATAAAAGCAACCATGACTCACAAGACTCTCTCAACAACGCCCTGGTGATAGACCACCAACCAGAATCGAAATTTAGCAGTGTCTAGTGACCAGATTTGAATAGGCTGTTGCTTTGCAACCTTTTTAATAATAATAATAATGACGAATTATATAGCGCCGTTTTTGTGAAAAATCACCTCAAGGGCGCTGTACAAACTTACCATACATGCCTAAAATCTAGAAAAACTGCAAGCTAGACAAACAACTTATGGCTAAAAATTGCAAACACCGGTTCATTGATCACCGATAAGAAAATATACGTATAATGTTTTGACCAATGAACGCAATACTGCCTAAAAATGAATGAATACAGGACCATACTTACCTGGGAGGTAGCTTGATATTTACACTGTTTATTGTCTATTAAAAGAAATTTAGATAGAGTTCACACGCAGAACACATAATTATCTCATATTCTTCCCTTTCCCTTTTCCTTCAGCCTTACAATATATACCTCAGTAGGGGGTGGCGTAGTCCCACTCTAGAGTTTGAAGAATCCAAATGAAAATAATGTAGATTCCTATTTTTTTTATTAAAAATTCCAGTTTTTTATTCAGGGACACCAAATTCCTTAAAAGAGATAATCCCATAGTTCCAGGAAAAACAAAAATTATGGTTGAACATGGTATTTATTGACGTGCGCAACTAAATTTTATTTGATTGTTTTGTTTGTTTCACAGTTTAATAATTTAAAAATAATACAAGGAATTTTCTAGAGTGGACAATACTCTCGGTAATACTGCTTACCGATACTGGTGTAAACGACTTTTGGCGTGTTTGAATAGATCTTAAGAGGGTTATAACCAGAGAAAACCAGAAATATGTAATTTTTAAATCAGATTTTAGACGTATTGACTCTTTTCCACAAAAAATATAAATTGATTTCGGAATATTGTTCTTTTATCTAGTAAACGTACGTTTTTAAATTTTGAGAAAAAAAAATTATTTTTAGTATATTAAGGTTGAACCATAGTTCTTTGGCAGATTGTTTAAATTTTCAAAAAGATTTTGTATTATACAACACCCATTTCAAATCAAAAAATCATGCAGTAAAATAAATCAATACATTATCTGATAATCGTATGTTTCAGAATTTTAATTTTAGTTTAATAAAAATCATAAAAAAATATATAAGTACACGTGTTTCTTGACAAAAAATGGTCCGCTTGTGTATATATTTGCGCACTTACAAACTAATAAAGTTCGGTTTTTTGTACACTCTTATTTTGCTTAGACATTATTGAAAAATGATAAATACTTAGGAGGTTGGGGGCAGTTGGAACTCTTGTGCTATATTCAATATTTTATTATCAATATAGCACAAGAGTTCCAACTGCCCCCAACCTCCTCGATCCAGTGTGACTACCGCATCTCCAGTTGGGGTATGTTGTGAGACCGAAGGTAGTGGGAGGTGAAGGTGATGAGAAAAGGAAGGTGAAAAAATACCGGGCTATGAAGGGCGTTTAACCAGCCAGCGGCCGAAAATCCACATTTTGCTGAGAGATGTTCTTACGATCATACAGGGCGGTTCCAATGAGAAAGATTTATTATTCTCCGTACCAGCTTTTTAAAATTATAACTCAATATCGATTTTATTTCATTCTAAATTTGCTTTAATTTATACCTAAATCCACAAATGCTGAAGGGCTTGATGACAAAACTATTAAAATTATATAATTTTTGTAATTATTTTCGATCCTAAGTATTTATCATTTTTCAATAATGTCTAAGCAAAATAAGAGTGTAAAAAACCAAACTTTATTATTTTATAAGTGCGCAATTATATACACAAGCGGACCATTTTTTGTCAATGACCATTTTTTAATCACATCCAAAATAAAAATAAACTCAGTTCAAAATAAAGTAGACAAGAGAGGGGAGGCTACGAAGCCCCGAAAAAAGAGGAGACCAATTATATCATCTCATTCTCTCGCAGGCGAAATCCTGTAGATGTATGTGTTTGTCTCTTTTTAGTGTCGCTATTTTTCGTTTCATCGAGTTTCAAATCACAACGGTGCTAAAGAAGTTTTCACTTCAAAAACAGAGTGTGCAATAAAAAAGTATCAATACTTTGTGGTATCGAGTACTTTTCCTTTCGATACCCGATACTTTTTATTCGATTATTTTACTCGATGTGTACTTTTTGGCAAGAATCGATACCTATAAAAATTTGGCTAAGCGGCTCATGTTTATGGCAACGCCATCTAGTTCAATCATAGCAAACCTTCTAAAACATTCCATTGCATTGGTATAATTACAAGCACAAGCAATCTAGTATGCCATACTGACTGTCCTGCCAAAACACAAAGTAGAGAAAAATATCTATTGCTAAATTTTTGTTTTACTTTTTAGTTTGTGTTTTAACAGGGCAGCTGTATTTCATTATTTATTTAATTACGTTGCAGTTGATTATATACATTAAAAAAAAATTATACTTTTTTATGAGTACCTAAGATAGCAATTTGTGAATTTACGTGTCCTTCTTTATTATTGATTATAGGAACTTAAATTTTATTATTTCTTTGTTCATTTAACTGACGTTGACGTCCTTTAACCTTTTCTAACTAAAAATACTTGAATTTGAAAATTCTGATCCTGGGGAGGGGAAGTTTAATACGTAGTTAGCCCGGTCGGAGCTGTAAATCAGGCCCTATGAAATGTACTCGCTATTTTGAAGTATCGATACTTTTGTTCCAACACTTTTACGAGTACGTTACTTTTTTCCGATACTACTCATGAGTATAGTACCGATACTTTCTATTCGATATCGTGTCCCTAAGCACCGCATAAATAGGAGACCGATATTCTACGAAGCACCGCACACAGAGCAGACCGATGACTCATGCACCCGCAAGCTGAATTCTATGTACATTTATGTTTTTCTAGTGTAGCTATTTTTAGTTTCACTTCAAAAATAGCGAAATATTTAGCCCTTTTGAAGCCTTTGTGGTTCCAATAACAATTTGTGACAATGAGAAAGTTTTTTTTCTATATGTATGTACTAAAAATATGTAAAAGACTCTGGTATGAGGCATAAATACAGCTTAACACGCTTCTTTAACGCCATTACAACAAATCATCACACTCACTAGCTGCCAGGGACTAGCCCAGCACACTAGCGGAGCAGCACATGGCCCCTTTTATCTAAATTAGCAACACTTCGCTACTTTTAGTACTTGTCCTTAGCACATTGTACGAATACTGCGCGTACCAGCCAGGCCGTAGATAACTTCTTCATGGAACCATGGTATGCAGATGTTCTAACCTGTAACGCTAACTACGGTATTAGAATAAGTAGTTTGACATGGTATATTTGTTGGGGATAATTCCTACTGTTATCCTTATTCCTACCCATACTTGTTCCTACCCATATCTGTGAAGTCACAAGTTCAGTGCCTTGACAGTCTTCAATCAAAGTGACAGCCGTGTTCAGAAACTGTTATAAAATATAGTCGGTCGGAATCTACTACACTATATAAAGAGGTAAGATTTTTTTGTTTGTTTGTTTGATTGTTTGCATTGAATTGGCTCCGAAACTACTGAACCGATTTGAAAAATTCTTTCGCTGTTGAGAAGCTACACTATCCTTGAGTAACATAGGCTATATTATATTTTCATCTACTACATATACACTATATAAAGAGGTAAGATTTGTTTGTTTGTTTGTTTGCATTGAATCGGCTCCGAAACTACTGAACCAATTTGAAAAATTCTTTTGTTTTTGGGAAGCTACACTATCCCTAAGTAATATAGGCTATATTATATTTTTTTTTAAAATAGGCATCCTTACTAAAACTTAAATAATGTAACCAAAGGTGTAGAAAAATTATCTAAAATATTCTTTACATCGCGTGCGCTGCGAAAACTATTGATGATAGAATAAAATAATGTACTACGACTTTGTAGAACACATCATTTTGACAAAAAAGGTCTCGACAGCATATGTCGAACTATTATGGTTATGCCACAATAAGTATTCTTTTATTTTAAAAATTTAATTAAAATGTCGCCGCTTGAAGGGGCTCTTTATTTGTACCTTGGTTTTAATCCTTATCAAAATAAATTACTTTGTATTCAAGCCAGCTTCAATACCTTTATTTAATTTTTTTAATTTTTCAATTCGGATATTTAATTAGAAAGATATCACGAGTTTAAAAATGTTAGTATTAGAAAAAAGTTTCGACTACCGGCCGGGCGGGAGAGGAGTCAAGAAATGAAGAAATGAACGCTAAAGGGGAACGCACGGGAAAGGACATGCAAGGAGTAACATTTTATTTATTTGAATATGGCTTTGCAACGCATGCCGGGAAACAGATATATATTATAATAGAAAGTACACAAAAACGTGCGGCTCGCAAAAACTCAAAAACAAGTCCCGGTACGATCGAGGGAGTTATATGGCGTGGTAGATCTCTATCCCCCCTAGGTAATAAGGGTATCCGTTTTTACCTAAAGGGCGTGCTTTTAAAGACATAAGGGCTGGTATTTTCGCCCTCTTGAAATCTTCCGGAAAGTTCTAGAAGATACCATAGGGCTCTAGAAAGTTCTGGAAGGAGTGGCGGAGTATGTCGTGGAATTTTCGGGAATAGGGAATCGGGAACATCATAGTGGAACATTCCAGAACATTTTCGAATTGTCCTGAGCGAAGCCGGGTAACCCAGCTAGTATTTTATATAAGTCGTTTAACATTGTGATCTCACCATAGATGACGAATTTAATAAATATCGTGTTGATTTAAATATATTTTTTTTCGTGAGCTCCACAAAGGGGGCTCTGAGGAAAATAATTTCCCTCAGGGCCTTTTTCATCTTTGGGGATGCTGTGTGGACGGTTTTTTTTAGGATAGGAAGGAGAGGAGAGTTCTGGAAATGAAAAGGGTTTAAGGGGTGGGTAGGAATTTGTGGTTCAGTGTGTCTTAGTCATCCGCCTCCAAGACCTAGACAAACCTCACCCC
Source organism: Limnephilus lunatus (assembly GCA_917563855.2). NCBI lineage: Eukaryota > Metazoa > Arthropoda > Insecta > Trichoptera > Limnephilidae > Limnephilus > Limnephilus lunatus. The sequence continues at coordinate 7,047,213 of OU830602.1, read as the reverse complement.
ATGAACCCGAGCACCCCTGCTAAGTTACCAAACGTAGCGAACCACTTAGGGTGGCTTATGGCAGAGGTGTTGGTTATCCAATAAATAGTTCCCAGGGCGGTGGTACCCATACTTGCCTCCCAAATTGATTGAGGGTTGAGTTGAATTGGGTGGAGGATTGAATTAGTTGAGGAGTAAGGCTCTCGACTAGCAAGATGGAGATCGTGGCTTTAAAACCCGATATGGGAAAGTCAGTTTTATTTGATTAATCTGTGGTTTTTCAAAAACTATTCATTAAAATAATATATAAGATACGGCACATATTTGCGGCACGTTCCAGAGTCTAAGAAAACTCTTACTATCGCCCTGGTGTAGTACCACCATTCAGAACTAGTTTGAAATGGCTTTAGCCGTGTTTGTTGATGACCAAACTTCCCCGTATCCTTCACCTCTATACTACCTCACAACATATCCCAATTGGGGATGTCACAGTCTTCTTAGCTCCAAAATTATGATAACATCTGAAAATTGTTGCTGTTAGTCCCATTAAAAACCTGTTTAAATATTATGTTACCAGAGTCAACCGTTTGAGAGTTCCGGCTTACAGTAAATGTACCGCACATCTACGTGAAGTCAGTACAAATCATCAAAAACTTTAACCGGTAAGGAAGCAATAAACACAATGCCGGTTGTTAAAATTACCGAATTCAAAACGAAACAATCTAAAACAACTTCTACAATAATATCACCATTTTGTAACGAGGCAGGTACTTGTTAGAAACATCTGTTCTGCTAGAGGAGCCATTTCGCATTTGTTTTAAAAACAATCATTGCCACTTGTTTCCATTATTTGTTTTGTAATAGATGCTGTTTTTGCTGCTACGTTACCCTCTACGTTTTACGTGAAAGTTTTGATAAATGACGGAAAGCGATATTGTAATGAGAGAGGCTGTGTTCGGAATATTAGTTGCGTCTGCTTTTGGGAACTTTGTTGAGAGAATGATAGCAAGCACAATGTTGCCATTATTTGTTATTAAAATAATTACAAAAATATATATGTAACTCGGAAGCAAAATACACCTGGTAAGAGTTTGAAACAGAACTTATTTAGAAGTATTTGGTCGCTACAATGACAAAACCTCATTAAAATCACAGACAATCATTTGAAGTAAAAACTTATTTAACACCGCTGTGATTTGAAATTAAAATTCGATGAAACAAAAAAATAGCAACACTAAGAAGAGACATACATCTATAGGATTTAGCCTGCGGGAAAATGAGATAGAGTAATCGGTCTCCTCTTTATGCGGTGCTTCGTATCCTATCGGTCTCCTCTTTTATGCGGTGCTTCGTTGCATACTTTTGAATTCACACTCTGATTTTTTTACATTAGCTTCACACATGAAGCCTTAATTAATTAAAATAATTTCCCTCGGGGGCATATGTCATTTTTGGGGATGTTGTGTGGCGGGTCTTTTTAGGAAAATAAAGGATAATCCATTCAGTCCGGATTGAGAGTCCGGTTAGATAGGTCAAAAGGTTTTCATCAATCAATCTCTCCTGATCCGGCCCACCTCCCAGTAGGTGGGCAAACGCTTCCGCTGCCAAGACCTAGAAAAACCTCATCCCATGAACCCGGCCACCCTACTAAGTCACCAAACGCAGCGAACCACTTGCTATGACAGGGGTGTTGGTGACCCAAAAGATAGTTCCCGGGTCGGCGCGCGGTACCCATACCCGCTTCCCAAATGTGTTAAACTTGATTAGCCGTGCGCGCGGTTTACACCGAGGTCTACGTCTGGGTCAAATTATGTAACAAATTATTTGAATATCTTTCCATCTATATACACAGGGAGTTTAGTACTTACTTAACTAACTAACTAACTAACCATCACGCCGTTTCCCCGCAGGGGTAGGCAGAGAGGACGGACCGCCACACAACTCGATCTTGGCACACACTCTTTGCCTCGTTCACATTCATACATCGTCTCATACATGCTCTTCTATTATTCCGACTCTTCACATGGCCCGACTCAAGTATCTGATTCACTTGGTCGTGCCATGTCTTCCTCGGGCGTCCCCGACTTCTTCTACCATTCACATTTGCATCATATATTCTCCTTACACTCCTTTCCTCGTTCATTCGCTCTACATGCCCAAACCATCGCTCTACGAGTCCCTTTCTTAATCTTACACATCACGCTTACATCAGCCTTGCATTCTTTGCGGATATCCACGTTTCTCTCACGATCGAACATGGTTTTACCACACATTCGCCTCAGGGATCTCATAATTTTCTTTATCCAATGATTACTGACATTATTTGGAGCAAAAACGAAATGTTATACTCCTGGGACATTTTTGTTGAGTTTTATTTTTCAAATAAAAAACGTACAAAATCCGACAAGGGTCAGAGTGAAGAATTTTGCGGTTACTCCGCTGAGTGAACAGTGACAAAGATTTTTATAGTTTGTTTTAAAAAAAAATATCGAAGTATTCCGGATAAGTAAACCTACAAAAATTTCTTATTCATTTTTTTCTCAAAATAATGTAAGCAATCACTAGTTAAATTAAGTCGTGTAGGTTCCTTTCCTGTATATAAAGAAAAGTATCAGAATGTGGGTTTAGTTTTTTACACAATTCTGCTGTGAGATTTCGAACACTTAGCCTTCAAATCGAAGGAAGGTTTCCCAAAAATTGTTCTGCCGTGGCCCGGTAATTTTCACACTTCCCCTTCGTGACCCACTTAACACTTTTAAACCCAATCTGGTTTAGGTAAAATAATACACATTTATTAATAGTAAAAATGTTTTATTCATACTACATATTATAGTATCGCCTATTTAGTCACTAAATTTTAGTGCGAAGTATGGAGCTGCTGCTTAATTTTTACTAAAGAATCCAAGTTCGCGGAAAATGACGCAAGTTTTATCCTAAGTTCCTTGTTCCACTTCAAGTCGGTTTCTATATTTATTTTTAAGGTAAACTAGAGTTTAAAACCCAACTCCTCATCCTTGGCTCCCCGTTCTTGCAAACATAACCCCACCAAATATCAGGCGAGAGATTGCAACACTAAGGGAATACAAGAAGGCGCTGCAAAAAAGCGCAATACCATTGCACGATGATGTCGTGTTTCACGCGGCATGCCGCTTGAAGTCTCTAAAACCCTTCTGGACGGAAGGAGAAAGACTCCTTCGAACACCTCTCACCCCAGAAGATAGGTCGAAGCTTGAGTGGCAATCGGCCAACGTCAAAAACGCCCATCTCGTTCAAGACCCCACTGAGAGACAGGATGTGTTCTCATTGCCTCGCAAACTCTGGACCGCCATCAATAGAATAAGGAGCTCCCATAGCCGTTGTGCTCACATGATGCATAGATCGGGCCTTAAAGAGTCGGCGATGTGTGAATGCTGTGCGCTGCAGACTACCGAACATGTGGTCAACGAATCGCCGCTCCATTAATTCCCCGGCAGGATTGATGAGGTCCACAGGGCAACGCCTGAGGCCCTAGACTGGCTCGCAGACCTAGATGTCCCCCTCTGACCCCCCACCATACGAAAGAAGAAGTTTAAAACCCAGCTTCACATTTATAAGTTGTGACAAAACGCATTAAAAAAGTTATTGCTTGATGAGCTTATTTTTTTGTATTATTGACGACAATGGTCTTAGGTAAAAATCTATCAATGGTCTTAGTCTTGTGTCAAATATATCCTTGAGTGATGTGTCAGATTCCTCTCCAGTCCTAATAAATGTTCTTTTATTTGAGTTAAGAAGTCTTGTGTCAAATATATCCTTGAGTGATGTGTCAGATTCCTCTCCAGTCCTAATAAATGTTCTTTAATTTGAGTTAAGAAGCCTTGTGTCAAATATATCCTTGAGTGATGTGTCAGATTCCTCTCCAGTCCTAATAAATGTTCTTTTATTTGAGTTAAGATGTCTTGTGGCAATGCAATAATGTTGTACCTACTCTTTTAGTATTTCACTTAAATTACTAAATGCTTTGAAGTTTCCTGTTTCCGCGCGTTGTGCCCACACATTAAGCTTTTTTCTTGCGAATACGAATATTATTTTATGATGCGTCGATCAATAGTAGTAGGTATTATTTTTTTAAAAGGAGAGAATGTTGCGACCCGATATTTTATTTTGATGGACCGGTACCGGGTCACGACCCGGCAAATGGGAAACCCTGGTCTATACGAATATCCTAAAAACTAACTCCTTTTCCCACTCCTGTAAAGCACATTTTTTATCCTTTTTTATGAAATATTTCAAGCTTGACGTTCAAAACAAGAAGAAAATAATTATTGTCTATGTACATCTAATTCTGATAACCCCCTTGATGGCCTCCGTGGTTGAAGGGTACGGCTGTTAAGGTAAGACTTGACTTACCTTAACAATCGAATCCCGGCGTGCGCCAAATAATTTTATTTGGTTAATTTGTGTTAATTCACAATTAATTCATTTTAAAAAATACATGGTGTATTTTCAGTATCGCCTTGTTGTAAGACTACTATTCAGAATTGAAAAGTTGCTTGAAATGACTTAAGCCGTGTTTGGTGACCAAATCAGAATTGCCAGTTACTTCCCACCTTCCTCTGCTCCATTTCCTTCCCGTTCCAACTACCTTCAGCCTCACAACATACCCCAATTGGGGATGCCATAGTCTCACTGGCTCCAGGCTGGAGCACTTGGGACTTTAAAAGACAGCTTAAAATAAAACTAAAAAAAATTACATAATAAACAAGGGTAAAGCTCGGGCTACGCCGGGGATTTAATTATTAATATTATTGTTACAGATGAATGAATTATAACCTTTGTCGACGACAATAAATCAACAGCTATCCATGTCCTTGTCCAGCAATAAAACAACTTATTTTGAATAATTATAATATCCTGCATCCACTTCCGCTTCCGATAATCGTGATAAATTTCAATTAATATTTCATCCCCTGTACCGGAAATGATTCATTCCGCGATAAATCACGGAGGAATAAAATTTATAAGCGGCACAGCGGCGGAACTAATGCCAAAACAAAACACCCCCTATCTTCCTTCCCCCCCCCCCCCCCTCCACCCTCCGCCCTGGCCGGGAACCCAACCCCCTGTATAAGGGTTGCGAAGATTAGGATTCACCGTATTTTAATCTTAAATTGCCGTCATTTGCAAATTGTGTGATGAATTATTAATATTTCAAGATGGCGAATCGCCGTGGGTCTTTATGTAAAGAGATGATAGATTCGCTATCCATATTATGGAGTTGCTTAGATATAGGCACTTGCAAGCAGAAATCAAATGTTTGTAAACCATTTAATTATAACATATGAATTTTCTTTAAAGCCGTTTTAGTCCTCTACTCTGATCTGTGTACTTTTTACTAATTTATTTACTGATCAGGCAGTAGTAGAGTGAACATGCAAATTTCGCGGGTTTAATCCTCTATTAACTAAACCATCCATCGTTGCATAAGCAACCGGTTTCCTACTTATAATGATGATTTTTTATGTGTGCGCACAGGTGTCCCGTGCTCCCAACCACTTGGAGCTAGGAAGACTATATTTGGAGACTATTTTAGGCATCCTCAATTGGAGAATGTTGTGAGGCTAAAGGTAGTGGAGAGGGAAAGGAAACGGGGGAGAGGAAAGAGGGGTAATACTTCACTTTTCATATCTATTTACACATCTAACGCCATTTCAAGCAACTTTTCCATACTTTCAATACTAAATGAGTGGGATACTAAAAGTGTTTTCCAAATTAAAACGTACCGCAAATATATTGTATTTTGTTTTTGATTAATAAATTGTGCAATAACACAACTTTACCAAATAACGTTTACTTTTGGGATAAGATCCTTCTACCTCCGTATTGTTAGACGGTAGTCAAACCCCTCGATCACGGGGACACTCGCGATTGGAGGATTTCAAAAATTATCAATAAATCCGGAAACGTGTGTCTTTCTTTAAAAAAATATTTATCCAAGACACCGTCTAGATTGCAAACGTATTTGCCGTCTTTTAATCTCTTTATACAGGGTGTCCGGGGGTATTACTTGATGAGCACCCGCCGGGCACTATTGTGGCAACATAGCATGATTGTGACTGGCCCGTATCGTAACAGCAGAAAATAATAAAGTTAGCGGCACAGGCCAGTCTATTTTTATCTTTTTACCACAAAACAACCCCTAAAAGTTGGAATTTCAAAAAAAGTTAATTATCTTTTTTACTTAGATATAAAATCATGTACAATCACCTCCCGAAGTTAATGCACTTTACCCCCGGACACCCTGTATATTCATAGAGGGTTAATTATATTATTATATCCTTCAATAATTAAATATTACAATTTTGTCATTTATGAGCCTCAAAATTAGTCTTAACAAATTTAACGCTTCTAATTTTGTGGTTTCCAGTTTTCTACATAGATAGGTACACCTATAAATATTTAGGGTTCATGTACACAATAGCAGGCGGTCAAAAATAACGAATGAACTTTCTGTAATTTTATAGAAAAAGAAGATATACTAATGAAAAAGAACCAGAAACAGAAAAATTAAAAGGTAACGTTCGCAACTGGGACATGAACCCAGAATCTCTTGTCTTATCGGAACAAACGCCTTAACCAACTCGGATCTTTTATTTTTAAGTCATTTTTGTCGATATCATATTTCAAATTAAGAATTAACAATATTATATTCGTCAAATTTTCCCAATATTTTTTTCTGCTACCTTTTTAAATAATCACAATAATTGACATTTTTATTTTATTTGAACCTAGAGAGACTTCTGTACAGTCTCGGAAAAACATATCCAATTTCATTATGCTTCAATAAAAAAACCACGCATTCTGATTCCAGGGATAAGTAAGCATTAAGGATAAGCAATATCGGAATGAATTAATTCCGCTGATTAATAATTCGGTTCAGCAGATTCCGTACAAAGACGCAAACGAATGTTATCGTAATTAAGTATGGCACGTGCTTCATTCACTGTATTATAAGAGGACCTACTTGTCTTTTGTATCCACTGATAGATTTCTTAAGTAATTTACTTTCATAAAGGAAACTTGGTTTTTGTTGGGAAAATCTAGATTATTAAAACGAACGTACAGGTAAATAATTACTATTATTTAATAAGGATATTATTTTCAATACATAACAGGGATATTTTTGACGTTTCAAATTCAGTACCATTTGAAACTCGATTAAACGAAAAATGGTGACACTAAAGAGAACACACCATTGAGCTAGAGCGATATTGAAAAGAAATGATTGAAAAATACGACGTTATTGACGTTGTTGTAGCTGAAAATGAATTACATATTTATTTCAAAATTTTAACTTTTTGTATGAAGATCTTCAGGATTCTTTCAGTCAAGGGATGCTGAAAGGTCTTCATACAAAAAGCTGAAATTTTGAAAAAAAATAAAATTCATTTTCAAGTACAAAAACATCGTTAATGTCGTATTTTTCAATCTTAGCACTCTAGCTCACTGAAAACTCACGGATCGTCACTGAAACACACACATCTACAGGATTTAGCCTGCGAGAGAATGATAAAGCATAATCTGTCTCCTATTTGTGCGGTGCTTCGTAGCCTGCCCACTCTTATCAACTTTAGTTTTCTGAAGGTGTCACTTCTACCGCGTGTGAATTGCACTTTTTTTAAAACTCGGGAACACTTGCAAATCTAATGTAAACTACCTATAGTCAGTAAAGAATTCTATGTTTAAATTACTAAGTAATTCAAAAACCTATTTTTTCACGGAGACGAAAAATAATTTCATTGTTGACTCGGAATTTAACTATCTTACCGATTTGGGCCTTATTATGGCACAAAATATTGATTCAGCATAAATCTGATTGTAATAGACGAAAGTGGAACATGAACAAGAACAAACATGAACTAGGTTCACAAATAATGAAGGAATGCTTTTTCCAAAATAAAACAATAAATACGGACAGCGAATCATAGAATATAACGCGCCCAAAATATTTAACATGTTACCAAGTAATATAAAAAAAATTACGATTCTACAAATAGATTCAGATATATGATGAAAGTGGTGACCGTAATCATCTCATAACCTCCTTTGAAAAGTCTTTTGACTTTATTCTGAGTTAGCATGAAACCGCTAAAAATATATTTTTATTTTAAGCGGTTTTTTAGTAATAATATTTTGTATATAGGTATGTTTACATGGTAATTAAACAAATATTGTAATTAAACTAACATTGTTATTGAAAAACATCATAATGGAACAAACATTGTAATTGAACAAATATTTTAATTTTACAAATATTGTAATTGAAAAACATTATAATTGAACAAACATTGTAATTGAACAAACATTGTAATAAAACAAACATTGTAACTGAACAAATATTGTAATAGAACAAACATTTTAATTGAACAAACATTGTAATTAAATTAACATTGTAATAAACGGTAATATCTAAGACACAATGAATAATAACATTTTGTTAGATTTATCAACACTTTTTTACTACACTACACTACAGTTTTTCTCCATTTAACATTGGTTTTAAATTATCTTATCATTTTAATTTTATTTTTTTTGTAAACCGTAAAGGTATATTCTATTTGTTATGTTCTTTATTATTGAAAATGATATGAACTATTGACACAATGAATACTTACATTTTGTTTGATCTCTCAACACTTTGTTGTTAATTTTTTTTCTACAGTTATTCTCCATTTATCATTGTTATTTTAAATTTTATAAATTTGCATTTACTTAACTGTTTGATAATGACTGATATTTTTGTGCGTTTCTTTATCAAATTGTGAATTATTTACCCCGATACAGGCGAGCCCTAGTGGGGTTAATAATTATTTGCTAAACAATATATTTCAATTGTGAAGAAACAATAAATAAATAAATAAATTGAAATAACATTGTAACTGAACAAACATTAAAATTGAAAGAGCATTATTATTGAATAAACTTTGTAATTGAACATTAACATCCATTATTATAACTTGTAAACATTGTGATTGAACCTTAACATCCTTTTGACAAACTGCTTAATACTTTGAAAATATAATTTTTTTTTTTAATATAATCCGTAACAAACGTATATGTATTGAAATTAAATTCTGAGAACGGGAGATCCTATGAGGAAATCATTTTTTCCAATTATAACAAATAAAAAAGATAATTAAATATTCTAAAAATAATTAATAATATTTTAAGGGTACCATTACAGTGAAGGTACTTACATATGAAAATAGAAAAAAACTTTTACTAAAATGGTTTGCCAAGCTTTTTTTTTATTTCCCTGCCTGATTATTGACGTGCATTAAACTTATTGTAGGTACGCTGTTTTATTTCTTGCATAATATATAATGGTTACGCCAATACACATACCTACATAGCACGCATACATACTGTTACTGCTTGGGATTGATATTAATATTGTTGCAAATCCTGTTCTACTTTGCTCCAAAATCCGCACCTTTAACTAATGTCACCACGTGCGTCAGTCTGTAATTAACTGCCCGCTGCAAATATCATATAGCCTTTGTGCTCCCGCTATCGGTGAATTGCCATTATCACAACTCCGCCGTGTTCTATCAAAATAAACGAAACTCACGCATATTGCTGTTTGTGCCTGTTGGATGGGGGAGAAGGCAGACAAGTGAATTGCCAGCATACAAGTTCTTTATCCTTTTCGGTGAGTCCTTTCCTTTCTATGCAGCATATGTTTTTCTAATTTCAAGCAGTGATAGTAACACAAAATCAAGGTCCTTCTCAGTCATTCCTTACACAAACATCAATCCACTCTACACAATCATAATCTCAATCATATAATTCTATTATATAAATCTGCATCCATCTATTTGCTGCACTTTAAATAGCCCGGACGCGAACCTTCGCGGGACCAACAATTCCGTAATGCGATTAGCGACACTAGCGCCACAGCACGCCTGGCGACTCTCCCTGCAAACAAAAAGGATAAATTGACAGCCGTTTTGAACATAATAATATTAGCCCGCATTGGCTCACTAAAACGTTGATATTACGAACTCTACGCTTTACAGCGAGAAACATTCTCCAAAATGACCTCAAAAATGATTCACAGGCAAACACCTCACATACTCATAAAACCAGAGCCAAACAAACAGAGATACTAATTATAACAAAGTGTAACTCTACCTTTGGACAAAGAAGTTCTGATTTTTTTAGCAGTAAAGGTAAATAACAAACTCTCACTTAGCATCACACAAATTAAAACCAAAAATAATTACATAAAGGACATTACATCTTGGCTTAAGGAACTACCGGAAAAAAAACTTACATATTTAATACATCGTCGTAGAAGTTTCTGGAAAAGCTTACCAAAAAATAGATTCCAAACAAAGAAGTCGCTGAACTAACTAACTAACTAACCATCACGCCGTTTCCCCGTAAGGATAGGCAGAGAGGACGGACCTCCAAACAACACGGTCCCGGCACACACTCCTTGCCTCGTTCACATTCATACATCGTCTCATACATGCTCTTCTATCATTCTGACTCTTGACATGGCCCGACTCAAGTATCTGATTCACTTGGTCGTGCCATGTCTTTCTCGGTCGTCCCCGACTTCTACCATTCACATTTGCGTCATATATTCTCCTTGGGTAAGTCGCTGAAAACTTATCCAAAACATAGTCCCCCTCAGCACAGGATCTCCTAGTGAGGAGGACTATAAATATATCTATATATATATTCCTATAAAAATGTTAAAACATGTAATATAGTCAAGTACTAAATAAAAAATAAAAAAATAAAAAATAAATTAAAATTAAAATTAAGATTTGAAGGTTGTGTTTATTTTTTCATACAAAACATGTCTGTGTTTTAAGTGCGCAATGAAAAGGTTATTTCATAATTTAGGAGGTGGGTTTGCGCACCGCTGTCCCAGGAACCATTTACTGTACGACCAACACCTCTGCCATAGGTCACACTAAACGGTTAACGGGTTCATGGGGTGATGCATCAGCTTCGTGGCGAGTCAGACCAGAAGAGGCCGATTTTGGGAGACCTTTTGACTTCTCCAGATGGTTTCTCTCGACCCATCGTCTAGCACCGTGGCGGGAGGGATGAATTTGTGCCTCCGTCACTCCTGGACACACTGATACCTAGATTCATACTCACCCTTCATACCTTTTTCCTTCCCAGAACTTCCTCTCCTTGCTTTACTTAAAGTCTCTCCACGCAGAATCTCCAAAGATAACATAGGCCCTGATGTAAATTATCTTTCTGGGTCCCACCCAGGTGTCCTTATTCAATACCTTGACTGGCTAAGTCCACCATCACGGCACAAGCTACATTTTACACTTAATATGGTGGTAAACCCTTAATTTGGAGGCCTCAGCACGGGCCACAGGCCAACATTACTGGATTGAACTATGAAATGAAAAATATTGTTTCAAAATAAAAAAATAGAAGATTTTTAAAATTATTTTCAAATTATAACCAAAAATTATTGGTAATTCACCTACTGACTGACAAAAATTATAACAAATGTCATTAACGTGACGAAAATTTTCCCTAAACGGGGGTAATTGTTGCTTTGGGAGCCTAGCTGTTGGTTTGGACTTGTGGTAAGCGAACAATGTGGAGCTTTTACGACAGATACTTGCGATTGGGGTTCGAACACCATTAGTGGACACAGGCCTTTCATAATCAGCGACAACCAGGCCGATCTAAAAACCGAATAGTTCTATTTCTGATTGATACAAAAGCTCGCGAAAGTGCTACAGTGTTAGCTATTCACCTTCTTCAAAAATCATATCTTTATTCATATTTAATTATATGTGTTGAACCATTTGTAAAATAAACTTGTAAGTAACTAAGCGACCTTATTTGATCTATTCGCATCCGCAACATCCGTAAATTGGTGACCCCGATGTTATATGAACTCGTAAACTTATGATATCCGCAACACCCATATGCCAATGAGCTGCGAAGTAATGCAATAGAAAAAAAAATTAATTGTGCAATTCACACGCGGTAGAAGTGAAACCTTCAGAAAACTAAAATAGACAAGAGTGGGAAGACTACGAAGCACTTATTTTTTTTATTTTTGTCGAATTCCAGTACTCCTTTACCTGTACATTTTGTTTATTTATTGCGGTATTTTAAAAAGGTACATGGTTATCTATGTCCTAATATAATCCTTATATATACATTCACTTAACATAACACATCCTTACTAAATCTCCACATATCTTCGCAATTTAATTTTAAAGGCCTTTATGCTCTCTTCCAATTTTATTTCTTCCGGTAATTCTCCGAAAACTTCAATGCTCCGAAGGAGTCTTAGTTCATTATTTCTTTTCCTCGTCTCATATGTATGTTTGCTTTGTATTTTATCAATTTTTCTTAGGAATTCAATAGACTTATGGCTATTGATTATTTTGTAGATTAACAATATAGTATTGAAGTAAATAATTTGTTAAAATGACAAGATATTTAACTCCTTCAACATTTTCTTGACTGAAGTGTAGATACCTATTTTTCTTCTATACAGTTCTCATAGCTCTGTTTCATAGATTTGTCATTTGTTTCATTAATCCGTCGTTAGCTAAGATTTTTTATTTATATATTTTGTCATATTATTAGTATTTTTTTTTCTTCGGAGTCTCTAGATGTCGCTTTTTGTGTTTTTTTCTACCTATTCATTTTGAGTGGATTAAAGATTGGATATTGATTTTATAAAAAATGTATCTATTTTTTTAGATTTATTTGGATTCGATACTTGATCCTCTAAATGTATGTAGGTAGAGGTTCGTTAAGCACTTTATACCGCTACACCAAAGGAGACGTGGGACTGTGAATTTATAGTATTATATTGAACCCGAGTACCTGTGATTTAAATACATATTTTATAGCTATCTCATTCTCTCGCAGAGTAAATTCTGTAGATGAATGTGTGTCTCTTTTTAGTGTCGCTGGTTTCCGTTTCATTGAGTCTTAAAATCATAACAATGCTAAAGAAGTTTTTACTTCAATTAGAACTGGTATTTTAGGGGATAATATTGGGTATCAAAACCCTAGTGAAACTTGGATAAACAGCCCCTAAATCTCTTTCAAACAAATGCGCGGGTTTAGCTACCGTAGCTATAAACAAAGTGTATTTGGAAAATGTTATGTAAATTACTTCCTTAATATAAGTCCCAAAGTGTGGTAAGTCTTGAAACTTACTTGTCTCTGAGTTACAAACCGCATTCAATTTTGCTACGGTCAAAAGCTATACGAACATGTTAAGCTATGAAGATACGGTAAGACACATTTTTCGATTTTACGAGTGGATGTGAATCAAAAATAATGCATACTGGGTGTAACAGCACATACTCGAAGGATTTTAACCAGCGATTCTTTGACGTATGTGGAGTAAATGAAGATATCATTTTGCTGTCCGTTGAAATTTGATTTGTTTTTTTTTTTTGTGAATACCGCACAAGAGTCCCAACTGCTTTGTCTGAAGCCAGTGAGACTATGGCATCCCCAATTGGGGTATGCTGTGAGACTGAGGGTAGTGGGGAAGGGAAGGAGACAGGGAAGAGGAAGGTGGGGAAGTACTTGGCTATTCAGATCTGGCCACCAAACACGGCTAATGCCATTTCAAGCAACGTTTCAATTCTGAATAATGGTCGTACACCAGGGCGATACAGGGAGTATCTTCCACTCTGGAACGTGTCGCAAATATACTATATATTATTTTAAATGAATAGAGTGTGAAATAACACAAATTAATCAAATAAAATTTATTTTCCAACGCCGGGATTCGATCCCGCGACCTTCGGTGTGCGAGTCAAGCGCCTTACCGCTGCGCTACGCCGGCCGTCTGTTTTTTCATTAAAAAAACATTAAGGTATTTTTCCATCACACGTCGCAACTCAGTGGTCAGGAGAGCAGTTGTTAAGCGTTACTTGATAAGTGTTGCATCTCGTTCCAGCAGCACGGTAACACACAAAACAGCGCGCGTATCACATTTTCTGTCAGAACGTATACGTGAGATCAGTGGCGACGTATGACTGAATTTTTGTTATTGTTTTTAATAGAAAAAAAATATCATCGTACAGCAAAATGACATCTAATCCTTTACTCTTTGCTGATACACCCAATACATATATATTATATTATATTCGGGTTTTTTACGTTAACTCCGCATGGGAGTTCCTGAGGAAAATAATTCGCCTCAGGGCCTGTGACATATTTGGGGATGCTGTGTGGTGATTCTTTTTGTTTTGGTAAGGAAGCAGAAGAAGTTCTGGGAAGGAATAAGTATGAGTGATAGGTAGGAATCTGGGGGTCAGTATTTCCAGGAGTAACGGACATATGAATTCATTCCTCGAAATACGGTGCAAGGCGATGTTCCGAGAGAGCCCTGCTGGAGAGATACACGCCTCCCAAATCGTAAATGTAAATCAGAGAAAACTCAGTAATATCGTGATAATGTTTTAAATATCATTTTAAAAACATAATAATATCAAAATCGTTTTCAGTGCAATTTTCCATTCATTAAAATTTTATAATAAAAATACCTTTTACACCATTTTGTGATTTTAACCAGTCTGTAAATTAATCTCATTATAATAATTTGATAAAATAATAAAACTTGTTTGAATGAATAAATTCATAATAATGCTCCCGCTTTATGATATTACCACAATGTTTTGAATTACAGTACCAAGGATAAATTGCAATAGTTTTTTTTTTAAATTTAAACGTTGCAATGTCTTTTAAGTGTGCTCTATATTATTTAATCGAAGGAACATATCACAAATCATAACCTTGCTTTGTAAAGTTTTTTATTATAGGTATGGTATGGTAGGTTCAAATGCCGGCGTACGCAAATAATTTATATTTGATTAATTTGTGTTTATTGAATTATTTAATTAATTAATTAAAAATAATAGATTATCCCAGAATTGCTCCAGTGTAAGACCACCAGCCAAAATTAAAACGTTGCAAAATCATGCCATAGTCTCACTGGCTTACTACGGGAACAATTGGGACTCTTGTGATAAAAAAGCAGGTCCTGGTAGATAATGAGTTTTTAAATATGACTACGAAAACTGATGTTCGACGAGTTATAATATATTATAGGTCCCTAACACCCTGTGTCTTATATTGACCAAGTAAAATAATAAAAATATGCCGTTTATACCTACTCTATTGTTAACTTTTGGTCTTTTATTTATTCTCAAAATTTAAAAAAATACACGATCAATAAATTGTTGATCGGTACTTACTATCAAAAATCATTAGTTAAGTTTAGAAAGTTTTGTTTTTTTTTTATCGAGTTTTCAGAACTCCATTTTAATTATTTACTCAATTTTTTTAAGCAATTAATGTCTAGTTTGGATATGTGTTACTTGATTTATTGGTGTATACAATAATAAAATATATGTCATTAGAAGTCAATTTTAGAGGCAATTTGGTCAACTTTGTGAGTATGTGACAATTCAACAACGCCCAACATCATTCCGTCCTCTGAAAAGTTATTAAAAGTGAAATATGTTGAATACGAGTAGGTTAGGTTATGGGCTAGTTTTCAAATTATTTTTTCATAACTTTTAACGACTTTTCAAAGGGGTGTTGAAATGCCACTGTGTTGAGTTGATTTGGAACCAAGATAAAAATGATTAAAAAGGCATTTTTTAGATGAGCCTAAATTTAAATTACAAATAACTGATTTACGTCGGAACACATATTTGTTGTACACAAATTAAAATTACTACTCATAAAACGCCTATTTAATGTGTTTTTTTCTATTATTTTTTAATACTATTATTTACATTAACAAGAGATAAGGCAAGATATATTTTTTAATGATTATAATATGCTCAAAAAATATTCCAAATTTTCCTCCAAAATCAAGAAAAATTGATTCTTGAAAAACCTATAATTAATAATTTAAAACAAACATAAATAAAATAGCACACATGCGTACTAGATATTTGATATACCCTTTGATTTAAAAAAAAGCAATTGTTTATTTTGGTTGGATATTTTGGCTTCAAATCCATATTCGAGTTTTCTATTTACATAGGACCTTGCGTTCGGAATACGGTAACAACATATTGTTTTATTAAACATGCATCTAGGGCTCCCATTTCTTAACATGTCCCATGATACCAAAATCATGATAGTCGAAGATGTGAAGAAGATGGAAGAGAAATTGCATTCTTTAGATTCTCATAAAACGCGTTCAATTTGGGACATGGTACATGATGATGAGATGGGTATGATATATACACACAGAAGCTATGCAACTGAAGGAATGCCATCCACAGAATCCATTTCTTTATCAAGAACTCTAGAATTTACTATTGATACACATACTGAAAAAACATTCAGTTCCGATGGATAAATTCATTCCATAATCTACGTTTCTCGAAATTGATGACACCAGTAACAATTATTTTATGAACTTAGATTTTTGTAGCAAAATTTTCAGGATTTTATATTTTTTATTAACTAGTTGAAACTTCCTTAGCCCCGTTGTGATTTGGAATTCGGATGAAACGGAAATGACGCATTACAGCACCTGCGAATCATCAAACTGCGTTCATTGGCCGCTTTGATTATAATGTTACTTTTCAAGGCTCCTGTTAGTTGATATATGAAACGGAAATGATGCTACGTCTGCGCTCATCGGCCGCTTTGATTATGACCTCACTTTTCAAGGCTCATATGGAATAACTGCTTGGGGAGGAGCAACAAACTCAGCTATCGATCATAATCGACATCGCACAGAAAACAATCTTATCGGTTGTGATTGTTTTGGTAAAGTTTCGCTTCTATCGCGTGTGAACGGTACTCGATTTTTTTTCTAAGAACTAAATTTTTAAAAAAGTAATTTTTATACGTATACCTCATAAGAGTCCCAGCTGCTCCCGTCTGGAGCTAGTGATAATATGGCATCCCTATTTCAGGTATCTTGTGAGGCTAAAGGTGGTGGGGAGGGGAAGAAGATGGGGATGAGAAAAGTGGAGAAGTACCTGGCTATTCAGATCTGGTCACCGAACACGGTTATAGCCATTTCAAGCAACGTTTAAATTCTGAATGGTGGTCTTACACCAGGGTGATACTGAGATTATCTTCCACTCTAGAACATGCCACAAATATATGTAAATATATTATTGTAAATGAATTAATTGTGAAATAACACAAATTAATCAAATAAAATTTATTTGCGCACGCTGGGATTCAATCCCGTGACCTTCGGATTGCGAGTCAAGAGCCTTACCCTTCGACTACGGATTGCGATATTTAGAGCAAAGGCACCATGTGGTAAAGCTAACCTTGTTCTACCGTTAATTAAATGGACGACACTTCGAGGAACTAGCGTCAATGATCACTTTAGTGACACGCCAAACAAGTGCCCAATATATAAACGGTTAACACTTTAGAACGGATTATTTTTACGACACTTCTCAAGAGTTCAGCAGCTCTACTGTGGAACGAATTTCAGGCGTCTGTATTCCTTCCCTCCATACAGCAACCCCAAATATTTTTTTTATCAGGGCCTCCTGTGTGAATTTAATGTAAAAAAAATATGTTTACATATATAAATATATATATATATATGTTTTTTTTTTTAAATTTATATCTATGTATATACATTTTTTTTATTGAAAAATTTTGATACAATAGGTGCCTACATAAAATAATGAAACGTATATAAAAAAGCTATAATAAATGTATGAACAAAAAGATCCCATAAAGACAATGCCTGTGCGTGAGTATAATGTATATGTATATGTATTTTTTTTATTTTTATGGTTAAAGTGAAGATTTTAAGTATATATAAATTAGGGATTTAAAAAAAAATAAATGCAATAAAAAAGTACAACATAATAACAGTCTGCACTATTAATTATCGTATTTGTGAAAGTTTTATAATAATGAATGTTACAAGTGCAATTTAAAGACATTAAAAAAACAATACAAACAGTATAATATATCTACACGTACTCCTCAAAGAAGAGTTAAAGTGAAGATTTTAAGTATAATATATATAAATTAGGGATTTAAAAAGAGTAAATGTATAAATGCAATAAAAAAGTACAACATAATAACAGTCAAACACAAAAACAATACAAACAGTATAATATATCTACTCTAAGAGCTGTTTAATGATAGATGATATACTAGACTTAATGGCTTTGTTAAAACTTATAACGAAAAAATATCTGCTTCAGTGTTTTTTAGCCAAATTTTGGTAAATTTTTTTATAAGATTGAAGATTTTGACGTTTGTTCTCTTTAAAGGTTACACATAGTAATAAAATATATAAAAAATAAAATTTATAAGTTGCTTTTCTCCGATAATAAATTTCTATCAATAAACCCTGTAATATGAACAGCATCTCAGCGGTTTTGGGTTACTTTTCTGATCCAATTTAAGTAGCGAAATAAACTAGCAAGCCGCGACCGCACGAGTTAGGAGTTTAATAATTGGGATTAAATTACCAAATATACAAAGGATGGATTATGTTTCAAAGAATCGATCCCTTCCGTCGTTGCCTTTGTTCGACTAACGAGAAAGTTGTACCTACTAATGCGGTAACTAAGTTGGAAAGGGAAGTTTTAATTTTTTATAACCTACTACGAAATATATAGAATTTTGGAATAATGATAAGAATTTACTGTAAAACATCCCCAGACAGAGCTCGTATGCACGTCGTCAAAATAAAGATAGCAGCCAATAATATGTCCGTTAAGAAAATTAAGATAATTTTGGTAGTTCTTACTCGAAGTATGATACAATTAAAAGTGAACGAATAGAATATACACAGTTGGTAGAGAATTTGCCATGTAAGCAGAAGGTCCTGGGTTCGAGTCCCAGAGGTGCCAATATCTTTTTCTGATTTTTGTGTCTCAAGATCTTCGATTGACTATCGCTTATATTGTCTTCATTTAATTAAATATTGTAATTTGAAATTTTACTCATAAAGTAATTCGTTAGTTATTCTTAACAAGTACTTAAGTTTGGGATTCAGTTTGTTGATATGTTTTTGTTTTTGTTTTATTTTTTCAATCGGCAGGTTATTGAATTACTTTATTCCTAAATGAATATAATTCTTTTGCATTAGTTTGGTAATTAATTTTAGTATTTTGATGTTGTATTGATATATTTTTGATAGGTGGGTTTCAAATTTTTGGACGATATTATCTTTGTGTATTTGGAAAATAGCATTTTTCTTGAAGATATCCCCTACTCGAGGCACCCCGAAATCTGCGAAAAGCGTTTTTGTTGGATAATAATAATAATAATTGGACAATTTGTAGAGCGCCGTTTTTGTGAAAAATCACCTCAAGGGCGCTTTAAAATTCATTATGAATTCCTAGGTTCTGTTTAATTTTATTATTTACAGAAAGATACAAAAACTTACTTACCTGCAGGTCACTTCCGAAAAACACACTTTATTCGAAATTTTATGCTTTGGAAAGGTACGGCTTTGCACGTGGAGGGCATTATATTCAAAACACTGGTCATTGCATGATTTTACCTTTGCTACCCTCATCACTGTTGGTTTTACAATTATATTTACAAGAAGATTAATGCCAAAGTTGAGTTAATATTTATTTGAAAAACTGGAGAATTGTAAAAATTTGCTTTATTTTTACAAAATTAGTTATTTACTATGTCGCGAGCCGTGAAGCTGAAGTTGAAAGGTTTTTTTTTTTTACTTATGGATACGACTGTCTGAAAAGATGAGTTTTTAGTTTAGCTCTAAATTCCGCTGAAACTGTGATCATTCTTAACTCGTGTGGCAGTCCATTCCAGGCTTTAGGTCCTGACACTCCGAAAGCACGCTCACCGAATTTAGTATCTGGTATGCGCTTTGGTTCCTTCAACCTTCCGATAGCTGATGTTGCTGCTGACCTGAGGGTTGATTGTCGCGAATTGGAATTTTCTGGAATACACATTTCCGATTAGTAAGCCGGAGCCATTCTGTTAAGTGATTTGAATACCATCCAGCAGAGCTTGAACTGGATTCTTTCAGGACATTTGAGCCAGTGAAGATATTTGAGATGCTCAGAAATATGGGAATATTTAGATACGCCGGTGATGAGACTTGCTGCAGCGTTGAACACAGATTGTAATTTGTTGATTTGATATTTCGGGAGACTAATCACTAGGCAATAATCTAGACGTGAAACAACATACGAATTGACTAGTAATTTAGTCGCCTCTATGTGTAGGGTAATTTAGGGTTACTTTAATGATTAGCTTCTGGACCACTTTGATCGGGGTTAGAATATTTTATGAGCCCCCCATCCAATAATTCCATACTGAAAATGACTGGATAAGTCTTAGTTAAGTTTTTTCTTTCTAAGTTCGCTCTTTTTAGGTTACAGAGTTTTTAAATATTTCTTAATCTTATGAATGTGTATACACATTTTCTGATACGCTTAACCAATTCACAGATAAGGCTCTACCACTTCATATATTTGGAGAAATAATTATTAATACACAGGGTGTTAAGGGATTTGACTAACTTTATCCAGACACTTTTGATATGTGTTTTTTTTTCAATTAAAAATGTTAACAAATTATTAGATATTGGACAGTAAGGGGTGGGTGAGGGTTTGATTGGTTACTTGGCTGAGTGAACAGTGACGATCGAACAAAAGAGGTATCTAAAAAGTCACCGGAGAACAAAATTCTCTTTTCATTTTTTACTCAAAATAATGTTGGGAATCACAAGTTTAAGTAACTCAAGAATGTCCCTTAACACCCTGTATAAAAACATGAAATTGTATCAAAATAAAAATATATTATTGGGTATATCTTACAAATAATAATTTTTAAAAAATCATTAAATAACCTTTTTACAAAAAGAAAACAAGACATGTATTTATATTAGCGATGTGTAAGTTCAGCTGGAGTGGGCTCTTGAAATCGGGTTCTTCGCGGGAAGCGGTAACACGTATGAGAAGGAAGATTTAACAGCTTTTAGAATGACGTCGATATCGTGGATACGATCTCTCCCTGGCACTTGTGTATATTCGAAATGAAACCTTTTGCAAGGGAATATCTTTTAATAGAAATGGAATATTTAAGTTTTGAACTTTATTACAAAGACGAAAAGAAAGTGTTCACGTGACATTATTAATACGATTTCGGAATAATTATAAAAATAGTATTTAAAGGAGAAATTGCGAATTTTCCGAAGGAATATAATTATTTTATAGGCATAGAATATTTAAGTTTAGAACTTTCCTGATATTGAAGGGATTATTTTTTTGGCACTTGAATATAATAAATTATTAGTATCTAAGCCTTTTCATGAAAGTTCTTTATTACTATAAGTTTGTTTCGGCATTGAAGCTTGACTTAGCTCTTAGACAATAAATATTATATCATTCTGTTAGAGATCCACGTGTATTTGAAATGTTTTAACTAAAAACAGACTTCTTTGCAACTTATTGTAATAAAATATTATTACAAATTTTCGAAAATATATATAAATATATTTTTTTACATTAGTTCCACACGGGAGGCCCTGGTAAAAGTAATTCTTCTCATGGCCTATGTAATCTTTGAGGTTGCTGCGTGGAGGGTATTTTTAGAAAAGGAAGGAGAGGAAGTTCTGGAAAGAAAAGGGTATTAGAAGTGGGTAGGAATCTTGGGGTCTGTAGGTCCAGGAGTGACAGACGTATGAATCCATTCCTCCCACTGCGGTGCAAGGCGATGTTCCGAGAGAGTTCAGCTGGAGAAGTCAAAGGGACTCCCTCAACCATTCTCTCCCGATCCGGCCTGCCATGCAGCTGGTGGGCAAATGCATCCGCCGCCAAGACTCGGACAAACCTAACCCCATGAACCCGGGCACTCCTGCTAAGTCACCAAACATGGCTAACCACTTGGGGTGACCTATGGCAGAGGTGTTGGTTATCCAATAAATGGCAGTACGCGTACCCGCCTCCCAGATGCATTTAAATAACAAATAATCCATTACTGTTATATATTCTGAGCTTTTAGTTTCAATTTATTTTTATTTGGAAGTACCAAGCGTTATTTGCCAATGAATTAATAATGGCCGTAAATTACATACATGTAAAATCTAAACGAAATTTCTATTTAAATACATTACTTATCAATTCGGTAGGCGGGTATGGGTACCGCCTCCCCGGGAACCATTTATTGGATTCCAACACCCCTGCCGCAGGTCACCCCAAGTGGTGACTTACCATATGTTTGGTGACTTAACAGAGGTGCCCTGGTTCATGTGTGAGGTTTGTCTAGGACCCATCGCCTCGCACAGTAGGAGGAAGGATGGAATCATAGATTCGTCACTCCCAGACCCATTGGCCCCCAGATTCCTACCCTCCCCTAACAAATTTTCCTTCCCAGAACTTCCTCTCTTTCCTTTCCCTAAAAAGACCCCTATAAAGTGTCCCCAAAGATGACACAGCCCCTAAGTATTTATTTTCCTCAGGACCCACTGGATGGAGCTAACATAAATAAACATAAATATTAAATGCCTTTGTCTTAGAGAAATCAATCAGTATTTTTTTTTTTTAAATTGAAGACTTTAATTACAAGTTGTGAGTTATACGATGCATAAACTTTGTTATAATTTACGATTTTAAAGTGCCTTACTATAGTTTGTTTAATTAGCCTTTGTGGCGTTTATATCAAAATACGTTAAAAATGACTGTTGTTTTATCGATAATTTGCCATATTGCAGCTTGATATGCATGGCTTGTAGACTGGAATTAAAATTAATTCACCACTAATGGGAAAAAGTCGCATTTCCCATTAAGGGTTCAAAAATGTGAATTAATCGTTACAATTTATCACAGTTAATAAAAAAGGTTTGCTAGAAAAAATCAAAACAAATTTATTTGTCACGGCTCCTTACTGTTTAAAGCAGCAATCTATGCAAAGTTTTTCTATTATCTATCTATCTATCTCTCTGTATATATGTGTGTATATACGACAAGGGTGCAAAAATTCCATCAAAAAGTGTCAAACTATGTCAAAAGTGTCAAAATTCCGCTATAAAAGGTGAAAAAGGAGGATGGGGATAGTTTTTGGGAATCTCTTGTGGACAGTGAACCTATTTCTGTTTTGAAAGTCAAGTGTGCAAAATTTCATCATTCGGAATAATGTAAATTTGTATGATTACACGCTATACAAATCTACCTTATTTCGAAGATTGCTGAAATTTTGCACACTTTACTTCCAAAACAGGAAGAGAATCACTGTCCACAAGAGATCCTCAAAAACTATACCCCCCCCCCCTCCTTTTTCACCTTTTAAAGCGGAATTTTGACACTTTTGACACAGTTTGACTCAGTATGGCGAGATAGTAAATATTTGCTTTAAAGCAACTATTAGCAGTTGGCCCGTATTAAGTAAGTACTTATCTCCCCCGTCCCTTACCCTTTATTATTAAGTTGAAAGCACAATCAAATATGAATGTAAAATAATAAATACAAGAGGCATAAAAATACTAAAAAGTGGAAACTAATAATAGGATATCCCCAACCTTTTTCTAATCAAAAATATATTTTATTTATCTGCCTTTTGCACTCCCCTGGGAAATTATTAAAATGATATAATGCTTCTAAAAAAATCTAATCTCGACCCATTTGTATGGGCAAGACGTCTTAACCCTTATCTTGTTCTATGGCATTTGATAGCTTTACTATTTATATCCACTTCTACTGTCTTCCATTACGCCATCTACCCTTCGTGGAAAGGGTAGAAGCTGTAATATTAGACAAGTAAATAATAATTTTGTGTACGTACGGTATTTGCGAATTGTTTATTGTAGCTAGCAACTAACAACCTACCCTCTGGAGCGTTTCTGACCACATTTTGACCAATTTACTAACACCCGCGAGCGCACGCTTACCAAAATGTGACCAATTTTAAGACAAAACATTCTTTGATTTTTTTTCTAATTTGTTTATTTATTTGAACAAAAAATACAAAAACATTATAAGAAAGCTTTGTATGTCCAACTAGGAGATTTCCCGTTTTAGGACAATCAAATTGCGTAGTTTAGTTTAGTAAGATAGCTCGCAGTAATCGCGATCATTTAAAATTTCACAGCAATAACCAGAAATATTTGCGTAATGTTTTCATTCACAAAAACAATAATAAATAAAACGAATATTATATAATATATGAATTATTTCTAAAATTCCCGCACGTTCGTGATTTAGATACACCCAAAGCTGACTTAGTAGTTTCACATTTTATCAATAGATGTCGCGTATTTTTTTTAGAACTTCTTTCTATGCAGACAATCAAATGTTCGGATTCGCGATTTATTTTTCAAGACATTTTATTTATTTATTAAAATTCCCTATTATATACTGGTTGGTTCCAGGTATGCGTTGCAATGATATAGCATTCAAAGAAATAAATTGTTTCTCCCTGCATGTCCTTTCCCGTTCCCCTTCCTCTTCCCCTTCCTTCTCCCGCGTTTCCCTTTCACCTTCCCCGCCCACTCTCTCCCCTCCCCCGCTCCCGCGTCCCACAAAACCCCCCCGGGTTACATATATTCAGTCCCAGTACATTCAGTTTTCAAACAGGTAGCGTGACACCTATTACGATTTTTTTATTCAAATTTTCATTTTTTGTATATTATAAGAACAATCAATCAAAGTTGGTACACAGCATAGGTATCTATTTAAAATATCCATAATTTAAAAAATTACAGACAATTATTTTGTTCCAAAAAAAAAACAGCTGCCTGCTAAATTCAATTTCATCAAACGCGCAAACTGTCAAACGTGTGAAGTTAAAAGTTGTTGTTAAGTTTTCCGAAATTATCCAATTTTCTGCGCCATTTTCTTAATTTTTCTTTCCGTGAGAACCTTCTACAAAGTATTAGAAAACTTTAAAAAAAGATGGACGAATTAGGTAAAGTCGTGACCAAGGGAAACAGGGATTCATTTATATAAATATATATATATATATAATTATATATATTTATAGAATTGAAAAAGTTTTTTAATTTCAATTCTATTACAATGGAATTCCACCACGAATTAACAGTGCAAAAACTAGACTCACATATATTTATATTAATATATTTATTTTTTTTTAAAGAAAGACCCGGGTTACGAATAACCCAACAATGTTTGAAAATCTCCTACTACCACCACAGAAAGCCGAAAATGTTGCTTGTGTTGTGATAGAGGACTTAGCCAGCCGAGGAATCGAACATGCGACGCCCGGGTGGGACCCAAGCGCTATGCCCACTCAACCACTGACCTGTCAAATATATATATAGATGATGTCAACGTATTACTTATTGAATTTTCTGCTACTTTAAAGCTATTTCAGTATCCTGGAAGTAAAAATAAGGAGCAAAAGTGAAGATCAAGATGCACCTGTCAAGAAATTTACTTTTTCGGAGCGGAAAGCGTTTTGTCATTAAATCATGGGCGTACTATCGTAACGTTTGCGGGATTTAATATTAATTCAGTTAGAATGTTTCATATAAAATAATTAAATATAATTTCTAATATAAAAAAAGATAAAATGTACGTCAATTGAAAAAAGGAAGATCTGTAAGTTCATTATACAAGTTTCTAAATAATAATTGTAATACGTAATTTTATTTACATAAATTACGTTAATCCTTGATTTAAGTACTATTGAACTGTAAATACATGTTTACAAATAAGTACTGTAATAAGCACAATTTCAAAAGATTTCCCGCATTAGTGAATTCAAAGGTTTTAATTTTTTTTTGGTAAAACCTACAAACTAAAGAAAAATTATGAAAAATAGTCGAATTTCTTTTCTTTAAACGACAGTTAACAGTTTTTTTTTGTCTTTTAACAATGTTGGCAGGTAAGTTTTTTCGAGTTAATTCAGAACCAAACGTACGAAAATCAGAACTCAACCGAATTTTTGGTAAATATCTTGGCGTTCCAGTGGCTACCTACTGTAACTTACAACTAGTGACTTAACAATATTCACAGCTAGTGACGTACTGCTAAGATTTTTACTTGTGACTTATGACATGAAACGAATTAATTTGTTTTCATCGGTACCTATATCAGGACAGCTCACCCCAAAAATATAATCACCCCGTATTTTATTGTTCACAGAAACCTTATTCTGTTTGACTTTAAATGAAAACTAAAGCTTTTCATTCCGACTAAGCTAAACTAAAATTTATCTCGTTAAATAAATCTTTTTAGAATATATCCCTTTGGTTCCTGGGGTAAGATAACATACTTTTCAACTTATATTATTTAATTTTTTTGTGAATTTCCCTACAGATCTCGTGTTATTTAAGTAAAGTAGTTGAGAAGTAAGGAAATGAGAATTTAGAAAGAATGAAATTAAATATCGGGTTCAATATTTTGATTTGATCGGTTTCAACGAAAAATAAATTAATTCAACCCTCGGGAAATCAATTTTGTGGGAAATATATTTCTTTATACGGTAAGATAATAAAAAAAGGCAGTAAATAGTCGTTCCTTATCACAATAATACTGCAGCTCTTTCAAAAGATGAGATACACAATGTACATAGATCGGTTTCTTCCAAAGAAAAAATTCATCATTTTCTTGCATCTCTCTCACACACGGCACCGTGACGTCTCCGTAAACCATATAATTCTACTAGCCGTGATGATAATTTTGAAAGTATGGAATATAGTGGACTCTTGACTCGCAATTCGAAGGTCGCCGGATCGAATCCCAGCGTGGCAAACAATTATTTAATTAATTTGTAATATATCACAAATTATTCATTTAAAATAATACATAGTATATTTGCGGTACGTTCCACATTGGAAGATTCTCTCAGTATCGCCCTGGTGTAAGACCACCATTCAGAAATGAAATGCATGAAATTTCTTTAGCCGTGTTTGGTGATCAGATCTGAATAGCCAGGTACTTCCCCACCTTCCTCTTTCCTATCTCTTTCCACTCCCCACTACTTTCAGCCTCACAACATACCCCAATTGGGGATGCCGTAGTCTCACTGGCTCCAGACGGGAGCGGTTAACATTCTTGTGCGGTATTCATGTAAAAAAACGACAATATTGAAGAACGAGATTGAATGAAATCCAAAAATTCAAAAACGTCAAATGTCAATGCGCTGATTGTTTGGCTGTTGTTCTAAAACATATAATGCTGCTGCTTTTTCTTACATACTAAATAACTTGAGACAAACGGTGAACGTGTGTCCGCACGCCCTCAAATAAAACGTACAATCATTATCATACATCTCCCTCAAACGTATAAAGAAAGTGAAACGCATTTCCCGTCGCCGTCACCGAGCTGTAGGTAATAAGATATATCTGTTTCCTCCATAGGAAAAAAGCACTCTGGAAGAAACAGATACACGTATTTTGTGTATCTCATCTTTTGTCTCACCATTATTTAATGTGTAAGAAAGAGCTGCAGCATTATAACGATAAGGAACGTATGTTTATTGTTTGTTTTTACCGTAACCGTGAACCGTCACGGTAATTATAAAGCTTCTAATAGGTGAAATTTATTTCTAAAATACAAAAATAAAACAATTTCACAAAAATATCGAATGGATGCTTTGATAAATTTTCAAAAATAGTAAGATAATACATATTTACTTACGTACCTGAGAGATAAGATGGTTGATTAGTGTAGTGGATCTATCTCGTGGATGGGGGTCTACTACATATAAATACATACACAACCTGAATACAATTCAAAAAGGAATCTTAAAGACCATATCTATTAGAACGCCTTCGATTGAAATTTTCAATAGCTTTGACGTACAATGTGACCAAATGTACAACGTTCATAATATGCCAAAATAATATTATTTAAGCTATTCAAAAATACTGAATGCTCTACGAGACCGCGCTTCCATCACACTAGATCGAATAAAAATTATATAAAAAACATGCCAAGTTATAAAACCACATTCGGACAAAGAAACTAAACTTATTTTGCAAATAAACTCCATAATATTTTTCCCCAAGACATAAAACTAATAAAAAAATTTAATAAGTACAAATCATGAATAAAAACATGGCTGAAAGAGTTCAACAAAAATAACACCCTAATGAAGACACTAAAAACGACATAGAAGACAAATAAACTATAAATTAAACAATTTTAGTCCGCCTCGGCACAGGAACCCCTGGTGAAGAGGACTAAGAAATGAAATATCTTTACCTCACATAACCATTATATTTTGTATACTTATAGAATTATTTTTTATAGTCGCTTAATTTAAAAACAAAAATCTATAGTTCACGAAATACGGTTTAATTTCTCTTTGTTCGGGTGAAATGAGTCGAACATTTTTAAACATCGAATTTATTTAATTAAAAGAAAATTATTTTCATTAGACTGTCTGGGCCTTGGTAGTGAAAAACTTTTATATGCCACGACAAGGTAATATATCACTTCTAAGTATTATACGTTCAGTGTTCCAGTCAATCTTTTTAACAAATAAGCGACATCTAACAAATGAATATTTTCAAGATTTATGTGCCACCCTGTTTATTATTAAATCCGCTAATAGATTTTTTACCCTGCTTAAAAGAATGTACGTGTCTCCCGGAAGAGTGCGACACAAAAGTAATATTGTATAGCGTCGTGATCGGGGTCCCTAAACGAAAAGGGCGACATGAGAAAGTCTGGTCACGTCCCAAACTCATTCCCTTTGCTGACCTTTCATACACAATGCCCCCACCACCTTAACAGGATGTTCCGCAATACAACACACCCCTTCGGGGCCATCGCTGTCATCCCCAATCAGTTTTATTAAAGAGCACCCCCGCTATAAAAATACTTACGTAATGCTTATTGACGTTTGAAAATTGATGACTTGATTTCCAGTTTTAGGGAGGTAGGTAGGTACTTATGGTGAATAAGTTAGTCATGTAGTTTCAACATTCTTCAATAGATGTTGTTAGTGTACTTAGTTATTCGAAGTTCTGTGGTATCTCAACAGATGTCAGTTAGTATTATATTAGAACAGTATCATCGAGCATTGTTCGTGTCTAATGTACGAACCATTCCGACGATATTGATATATAGCCGAAGGCAACTGGTTGTCGAGCAGACGCCATCATATAATAACTTAGAGCCAACTGGAGTATGGACGTCTTGCTCCCGTCTGAAGCCAGTTAGACTACGGCATCCCCAAATGGGGTATGTTGTGAGGCTGTAGGTAGTAGGGAGGAGAAAGAGATGGGGGAGAGGAAGGTAAGGAAGTACCTCGCTATTCAGATCTGGTCACCAAACACGGCTAACGCCATTTCAAGCTACGTTTCAAGCAATGTTTCAATTCTTAATGGTGGTCTTACACCAGGGCGACCATAAAAGTATCTTCCACTCTGGAACGTACCGCAAATATACTATTCATTATTTAAATGAATTTATTGTGAAATAACACAAATTATTCAAATGAAATTTATTTGCCGACGCCGGGATTCGATCCCACGACCTTCGGATTGCGAGTCAAAAGCCTTATTGCTAAACCACGCCGGCCTTCTGGTCCAGTAAAATATTCAATGTAAAATTTACGACAACGTAAATAAAGCGACTTGTCATCTCAACAAACGTCAATGTAGTTTAGAAGTTTCTCAACACTTTTCAAGTAGTCTTATTCATTGGGATTAACAGATACTTTAGTAACAGTAAGATGAACAGTGCTCGTGAAAAGTGAGTGAGAGTACAATAAATATGTACCTAAATAATGTTTTAAACAGAAGACTACAGTTGTACGTCGACCCGTTCTAAAATTTATTCACTATGAACTAAATTTCATTCCAGAATTCCACAACACACTACCGGTATTAATAAAGCCGATGTTAACATAATATTAAGAAGATAGTTTTATATCATGGACAGAATTTTAAATGACCGTCGTCGTCGACTTTTCATTGATGACAAAATATTTCCACGGTCAAAAGCAACAATCATTAAAATTTCTTAATTTTCAAAATATATATATTGCACATATCGTAGAAAATGTCGTAAGTCAAAAAAAGTTCATTTTACAAGAGAGCGGAAATAAATTTAATGATTGAATGATGAGCAAGCGGTTCCGTCGTAAAGAGATACTAGTGACATCTTACGGAGATGGAGTGATCTAAATTAAATATGGTTTTAGTGGGACATGGATAATCATAATAACTTTACTTTTCAGAGATAAAACATAAAATAGAAGTTTATAACTTATGACACTTATCCGCGGGGTGTGCGATATATGTTCTTAAATAATGGCAAATTCACTCTGAGGCGTCACTTTGAAGAAGTGAAACCTTCAGAAAACTAAAGTGGACAAGAATAGGGAGGCTACGAAGCACCGCTTAAAGAGGAGACCAATAGGCTACGAAGCAATGCACAAAGAGGGGACCGATTATACTATCGCATTCTCTTGCCGGCTGAATCTTATAGATTTTTTTTTTAAATTTAATTATTTATTAACCAAGATATTACAATACATATATGCAAAATACAATGTACATTTTAGTATTATATTTTTTGGTATATACCACCTCACTAGGCTGAGCCTGTTCCGATGTGGTGAGATGAAGGTATTTGTCTCTTTTTAGTGTCGCTTTTTTTCGTTTCACCGAGTTTCAAATTACAACGCTGCTAAAGAAGTTTTAATTTTTCAAAATATTCTGCCGAGGAAACCATTGGAAAATATTAAACGACCGCGTTCTTCGTAAAGAAGGGTTAATGGATTTTGACTTTACATAGAACTACAAATTTAAAAAAAAATCGTCATTATTCGTACTCCATACAAAGAAATCTACCGATTGTAGGTACTAGTAAAAATAGGTTTTTTTTGGGTTTCAAGAGTTTCAACAGCTCCGAACAGTCATCCCTTAATATGTATTTTGTGAGGGTGATGGTAGTGGGGAAGGGAACGACATAAGGAAGTGGAAGGTGAAAAGTACCTGGCTATTTAGATCTAGTCACCAAACACGGCTAACGCCATTTCAAGCAACTTGTCAATTATGAATGTTGGTCTTACACAAGGGCGAAACTGAGAGTATCTTACACTCTGAAACGCGCCGCAAAAATACCTTATATTATTTTAAGAAGGCTAAATTGCGAAATAATACAAATTAATTAAAAAGATAAAATTTACTAGCGCACATCGGGATTTGAACCCGCGATCATCGCTTTGAATGAAGATGGAAGCTTTTCCCTCGATCGCGGATGCCGTCAAAGTAAAAATAAGTAACTGAGCAGAAAACGAAAGGTTTATCAAAACGGAAAAAATATTAACAAATACGTAAACTAGTACACAAATATTATCTAAAAATGTGTATCTTGGTCAAAGATCTTTTTTTTGCATTAACTCCACACAGGAGGCCTGATGAAAATAATTTCTCTCAGGGCCTATGTCATCTTTGAAGATGCTGTGTGGGGGGTTTTTTGAGGAAAGTAAGGAGTGTACGTGTACATGGGTCTTGAATAGACCCATTTTGTAGGAGGGAGGAAGCACAGAGGCCGGCAAATCGTTCCACAGCCGAGCTGTTGAACTCAAGAACGAGTCGTAGAAACGACCCATTATCATGTGACTAATGTCAACCGTGTACAAATGTTGGGCGAGTGTTTGGCGTGTTTCCCGACTATGCACCTGTACCGAGGGGATCAATGAAGCTAGTTCCTCGGAGCATCTTCCATTGTAATACCGGTTAAATAAGGACAGCATTCCCACCTGACGCCTGTGCTCTAAAGATTGCAATCCGTCTGTTAAGATGGGAGAATCTATCAAACGGACCGCCTGTTTCTGCATAGAGTCAAGTTTTTTTTTAGGTATTTTGGAGCTCCAGACCAGAGGTAGCTGCCAAATTCAACCGTGGGGCGCAATTGCAATTTGTACAGGGTTAGCTGTTGTGTACTATTAAAGTATCTGCGGGCCCTGTACAGTACGCCCAGTTTCTGAGAGGCTAACTTAACTCTGGTTTAGATGGAGCCCCCGTACCCGAGCTGGTCACTTAGAGTTACAACAAGCATATCGATGTAGGTCCTGTTGCTTCCAAGATCTACTATTGTCCTAAGCTTATTGGCAACACAAAATCATTACCTATGTCAAATTCTGACATAAAACTTAAGTTCAGTTTTGT
This sequence comes from Limnephilus lunatus, assembly GCA_917563855.2. Taxonomy (NCBI): domain Eukaryota; kingdom Metazoa; phylum Arthropoda; class Insecta; order Trichoptera; family Limnephilidae; genus Limnephilus; species Limnephilus lunatus. Next base: position 7,015,145 of record OU830602.1, on the reverse strand, counting down.
AATATATTGAACTTTTAAAATATCACACACATAGTCCAGATTTTCTACGTGATATTGTGCTCTATTCCCCTCACAATTTTATTGAAAACAACATCCTCTCGCATTTCCCGTGCAGCGAGGAAACTATTTCTAATAAGAAAACTTTGATGGGATTCCCCACCGTGAAAAATGATTTGCACCTTCTTTGTGAGGCGAGCGGACCCCTAAAGGTCTCTTTGTATCGCGCCCCTTCATGTCAACATAATATTGCTATTGCCTGCAAATTTTGATAAATACTCCTGCCTTCCGAAAGATGCCTTTTTATCGATTTTTATGTATACCTACTCGTATGAGAAGTTAAATTGGTAAAAATATGTGTTTTCCTATATTTATTTATTTTCGGTGACTTTCTAGGTAATTCTAATTAAGAGTTGTTGATTCGGTTAGTTTAGTTTAAACTAACCAATTCTCGTACATTTCACATTCAAACGTACATATGAATCTTGACATGACCCAATTAATAATATATTTTGCTTGATCGTGCCATGACTTTTCCGGACGTCCCTGACTTATTCTATTTTTCACTTTCACGTTATCCCCACAAATCCTGAAATTTCTTTAACCGTTCATCCACTCAACATGATCTAGACATTTCTAAGTGTACTTTAATTACACTTAATACTTCGATTAAAACTAGTAGAAAGCATCAAATTTTAATATATATGTACACTAGCTTGGGCCGATTTTTTTTTCTTCCGAATTCCTTTTGGCGCTAGTCATAAAAAGTTGTATTTGTATCTAAAACATCAAAAAAAATAGTTTAAAAAAAATCACAAAATATTCTCCGGCTCCGCGGGTCCTTTGAAGTTTGAGAAAATATCAAAATATTTCCATCTTTTCAGCCTTTGCCAAAAATATTCTGAAATAGTTTTAAGATGTTCATTAATGAGATCTTTTTAAATAAAGTCTATAGCTTCGGAGTAAATATCAACTTTTTATAATTTTTGTAGTAATATGGCATTAAAGCACGTCCGCCCGCAGTCCCCAAACCCGCCCTCGCTTGAGCAGCGCACCATGTTGGCCGTTCCTTAATCGGCCAAGGACCCTCTGTTTTGTGATATTGTTGTGTAGGTAACAAAGTATTTTTAAAATATGGGAAAAAGCTTCTTTGCTAACCATTTTGAAAGAAAGAATTACAAAAAATATTATGGCATATCAACATAAGTATATAAACTTGTTGAAGTCAGAAAAGGGTAGGAGAAATACAGTTTCCTTCGAAAGAAGAGTCTCTCCATTTAAATTCACAAGCTCCCCCCTGTTTGATATTTGTCACTGTAAAGGTAAAGACAATAAATGCGATTTATAGACAGTAAATGAAAGTTTCCCTTAAAGAAAAAGAGTTTTTGGAAGACCAACGAGGTGGAATGTTGATATACCGACTACGAAACAATTGGAAAAGCCTATGAAGAGAAAATGAAAAGATCTTAACAAATTAAATGAACAGGTGTGAGAAGAAACACTTTGTAACTTTTTCTATCATTGCGTATCATTATCTTCCACCTTATCTTCAAAATCATCTTCTCCGGTCACAAAATCAAGTCGGTTACTTAAGACTAATAACACCGCCTTTCCGACAACCAGCAATTCTCCATCTTTTACAGTTTTCTCCAAGATCTGTGACAGGTTCAGGATATCGGATCGATCTGGAGCAGCAATCGCTTCTGAGTCTAAAATGATTTCAACATAATCACGCAGGATAATATTAATAAAGTAATAGACAAAAATAGACTTCGTCGCGGACGCCTGCGTACCAGATGTGTACTCATTAAAGCTATGTGCATAAAGTAAGTGGATTATGTTTTGATGGTCGAAAGGACAAAACCTTAGCTAATATAAAAATACACAAATACTATAAAAACACAGTACATCGTCAAACCAGCTCTCATATATTGAGGCATATCATGCCTAGGTCAGGCACTGCCGTAAACATAGCCAAACTAATAATAGAATATTTTTATGGCCAAAACATTTCACTCTACCATTTAAAAGCAATTGGGTGTGACACCACAAATTTTAATACGGGAACAACTTTTGGTGTGATACAAATGATGGAGAAACACTTGAATGGATCGGTACAGTGGCTGATCAGCCTTTTTCATTGCAACGAGATGCTTCTGCGCCATTTGATTATGAAGCCGGACGGTACAACCACTGGACCACTACCACTAGACCCTGAGGATTTTCTGGTCTCGTAGGTTCGACTCTTCATAATTGCCATAATTTACCTGTACAATCTTTTTTCAAATTGATGTTGAGTATTCAACATCAAGATTTAAGCACCGATCAAAAATACTTGCTTGATATTTTCAAAGCAGTTTCCAGCGGACGTTCTCATCCTGATATTACCAGAATAAACCAGGAGTGATTACTTACAGCGAGTCAAATCCCACGAATATATATTGAAAGTGCAACTTCATTAGAAAATGTTGTTATGTTAGCCACGTTTATCAAGAGGACATACGTATCTATTTAGTTTGATATAAGACTAAATGGGTCGTGCAAAAAGGTGCGAGGCATATCTTTGGCATGATTAAATATTCGCGTTATCTTCCGGATGAATTAAAAGCAAATAATTAATCCTGTGATACAGCGAAGCGCTTACTTCGCTCATCCTGAAAATGTACTCTTGTCAATGATAACCGTTGAATCACCTACCATCAAAGAACTTGGAATAAGGCATTTATTGAAAGCCAGAGAACATTAAAAGTACCCACATTGAATTTTGATACACAATCCTACTTTGATATGATATCTTGGCAAGATACCCCAATCACGCATTCTCCCATTTTGGAAGATGTAACCGAAGAAGAATTAGAAGAACTTAACGTAACTTCAGAAGTCAGCTCCATTTTCATCAACTTTGACAGGTTCACGTCTTAAAAAATCTGTAGAACGTTGTGTAAAGATTGTGACTGAAACATGTTCGAAAGTGAGTGTCAAGAAGAACAGGGAAGGTCTTATTACTATAACCATGAACACAAGGAAAAATATGCCAAAAATTGATACAAAACGGGATTTTCAGGCGGAATACTTGATCACATCTAATTATTCATGATTAATGTAATAATTATGACTGTAATTTTTAATGTTGTAACTGCTTTAATAGTAAATAAGCTGTTAGTTAAAACATTTTTTAATCATTTTTCGACTGCTTCGGGGAACCCAAAAAAGGTAATATTTCTGACCTTTTTTTATTGTTTATTAATATTAAAGACCCAAGACAACTTTTTTATCACTAGCGCTTGAGAAAATATGACACGTTTTTTTTCGTCATACAGTTGCGGCCCACGCTAATGTACATGGTGTCTGGAAACTAGAGGTACAAGCGATAAACTGGTGAATTTTAATTTGTAGTCATTTCGAGGTATAGGGTGGGCCATAAACATTTGCACTTTTGTAGTCGTTCTTGCGGGGATTCTGAACGAGGGAGAAGAGCGGGGTCACTTATGCTTGGATCGCTTTACGGGAGAGCAACGCGCTTTCTGGGTTAAACATTTTTACAAAAACAATGATTTTGTTATTTTCTTTTCAACAATAATTTTATTCTGTTTTACAAAACAATGATGCACGCTGCCAATATCATTCACATCACCATATACAGAGTATTAATCAGTGCTTAAGTATTACTTTAAATAAATCATGCTTTAAAATTTTCGAAGAAACCGGAAGGAAGACAAAGAGGGCAGCCATGGAGCAAAATAAATTGGTTAAAGAAATTTTCCCTAACAAACTGATCTTGCGCAGAGGAGATATTCCATGGCCTACCCCGCAGCCCAGATCTAACCCCAGATGATTTTTTTTATGGGATATATTTGTGTATACATATATTTTTTTTAATCTTATAAGTCGAGTCTACGTAAATAAACCAGCAACTATACTCCAATTAAAGGAGAACATTCATCAAGAAATGGTCAACATACCCCGAGATTAGTATCGAAAAGTTTTCGAACGAAAATTCGAAAATCTAACGACCTGATTTGAGGAATGCCAGAGGCGAGATGGTGGACATTTTGTCGAAATTATTTTTACGACACGATTTTCCAGGATGTTTTTGTTCCTATCAAAAATCATTTATTTAAATACAATCTTAAATGAGTATTACAAAAGTGCAAATGTTTATGGCCCACCCTATATAACTTTTTTGGATTTGAGCTTTCGTTTTCGAGTAAATCAAGTTCGAAGTTGTAATGTATTAGGTTAATTTCGAAAAATCGGTAAATACGAGACGCGCCGAAACATAGGCTCGACACGCTCTTTTTGTAAAACGAACAATTTTTTCATTTGTCTGTGTTATGTAGATTCACCGGTTACCCGCTTATTCCATCATTTTCCGAACAAAGTTTGAATGTATTAATTTTCGAGATGAATGTTCTAGAGATATGGTTTAGTCAAATTTTATTTTTATTAAGATTATTGATTCCTACAAACTGAAGTTTTACAGATTTTATCCTTTGCTTGGGGATTTTAAGGCTTTGAAATGTTCGTATTTCTAGTTATGGTAATTCAAGTAATTTAAACTTACTGTTTGGCTTTCCTTTCATAATTTATGAAGCATTGGTATTTTTTTTAATAAAATATCTAGATTTTTACCGTTGTTCAAGTTTTGATTGTTTTCTTTTTAAAAAATCTTTTGAAATCACAAAAATTATCGTTTAAAATGATACTCATATTTTATGATATAATATTCATTTCACCGTTATCGGAGGATATTTGATAGATAAACTGAGAGGAAGAGGAAATTAAGGTAGAGCTTTTCTTTGTATCAGATGTTATGAAGAAAATATCACATCTCATGATTTATTCTGAAAAATATATTTCAACTGATTCGTAAAGAGATTTCAATTTCAATTGACAGATAAATAAGTACATTTCTTTGACGGGTTTTCAGAAAATGAAAATTTCAACATTTTTATCGAAAATTTGAATTTTGTACTACAAGGAAACAGTATATAGATTTTTTAATATTACTTTTCGGTGGGTCTATTTATACAGTATGTAACAGCACGTACTAGAAGGATTTGAACTAGCGATTCCGTAGAATATTTGGAGTAAAAAAGTGGATATCATTTTGGTGCCCGATGATATTTAGATTTCTATTAAAAACAAAAAACATATTTATCACAAGTCATCACTGTAAAATTCATACATGTCGCGAAGGGATACAGTGATACGTGCACTGTTTCATGTGTTACAAGTAGTTCCAAATTTGAAAATGGCAATTAAAACCATTTTCTGTTCAAAATATTATACTACAAGTTGGTTAGGTACTTCATTTATTTATTTATAAAATACATGATACATAATTGAGTAATTAACATAGTATGGATATATTGGATCACTAGGCGGATGCCTGTTTCATGTACTTCTCTGAATTCCCCAAACAAACACTTGTTTTGAAAATGACACTTAAATTAAAGGCATATCCAAATTATAGGGTTATTTGAACCTGAGTTACGGACAGACAGGCGGCACAAGCGAATTAAGTAATTTTACTCAAGTTCTGCAAGGATTTTAGTTTTGTTTGTTTTTAGTATTTCCAAGACAAACCGTAACTAAATAAAATAGGTTTAAACAGTTTACAGGGTTTTATAAATAATTACTATTCTAGGGTCGGAACCAATATGAAATATCTAAATTGATTGTACTACTAGGACTGTCCGTAAAAATAAGGTCTCCAAGGGGCTGCCAAAAACCTTCTAAGACATTCATTCTCAGCTATGGGAATGCCGGAATGGTTAATTTGTCTCTGGTGACGCGTACTGTACCCAGGTCCGTGGTCCAGGCTGAATGTGGTTCACGGCTAGACCGAACGTCATGCGCATTCTTGCTGGAACTGCCAATTGAATGGAGAGGACTCCCAACCGTTTACCATGTTCGTATTACTTATGTACTGTGTCTTTTCCCCAAACAGGTGCTTGTAGGATACGCTGGATACAATCACCCAGCGCTTGCCACCTCGAGGACTTTCACCAACCTGTCCCATTGTCTTGTATATATTTTGTAATACTAACACATATTGTATCTTGTATTTCCCGCTAAGCACTTGCATACTGCTTGCTAACAACGTATGCAGGGACATTGGAGGTCTAAATTCGTTCTAAACTAAATGTAGCTTCGTTCTTTCAAAAAAATTAGAGTCCTTGTGAGAGCCTTGAAGGAGTAACCATCTGTTACTTATACCAGGGCGGGTAAGTGGTGGATAATAACCTCCAATATCCACCCTAAAAAAGAGGTCTCGTCCCCGGTCACAATTGAGTCCAAGAATTCCTCGCCAGCGATGTCGAAGTCCTCGAGGAATTCGCAGGATGCTTCAACCCATTGTTGTTTGTGATTTTCGATGAGCATTTTTGGGACCCACCTAGCGCAGACCTTTTGGTATCCCAAATGTTCTGTCAAAATCTTATCAATAGTGGTCTCACTGACATCAGAGATCACCTCACAGAGCTCCCGAACCGTCACCTGTCGATCTGCAAGAACTGTTTTTTCCACTTTCACAATCAACTGAAACCGATGGTCGTCAAGCAAGCTTGCGCATTTGCGCACGTTTTCGCGCTTATATACTTTTTTCCGTACACTTTACTTAGCTGAGAATCAAATATATAAGGGTTTTGTTCTTTGCACACAAAAGACGAATTACAGAGCGTAATTCACACCTGGCGGGTGTGGTGAGAGAAAGGTGCGAACGGCTGCCACGCTGAGTCTAAGCGTTGAAAAGAGTGCGGCGTGGTGGTGATTTGGCATGGGGAACTAGGCTATACGCCAGTGTTGCCAGATCACGCGTAAAATAGTTCCTCGCGATCGCAACACCTTGGAGACTTTATTTTACGGACAGATTAATTATGTACATTTTACCGGGGTAAGTACAAAGATAAATGATATATAAAAAAATATTTTGTGTTTGTGTGTATGTGCATTTATGAGTCTGAATTTTGTTAAGCGATGAGACGTTGTGAATGCGAATGGTACTTTTAAAATCAACCCCCTTAGGGGCCATTCAAGTATTACGTAACGCAATTTTTGAAGATTTTTGACCCCCCTTCCCCATGTAACGCGCCGTAACCCCCCCCCCCCCCCAAGTGCGTTACGTAATACTTGAACGGCCCCTTATTCATTCTGACTTAGGTCAATAGAAGATGACAGAGTGAGAATTAGCAATGCTTTAAGTGAGCAGACTATTATGAATAAGGGGGCCTATTTTTAGTTTTTTCCTATTGATACAAAATACCTAGGTACTAAGGTACCAATTGGAAAACTTGGTTAAATGAGTAAAGTTGACTTCATTTTCTCATCAAAATTTAACAAAATAAAAAGACATACATTTCAGTAAATGTCAAGTTTAATTTATAATGATTATTACAAATTAGGTACCGTACTTAAAGAATCTTAAGTTATTATATTTAAAAAAGTATTAATTCGCAAATAGAAAATAAAACATTCAGTGTGATGGATGAATCTGGTGACTATCTACCACTGGTTCTACATCTGGTTTAATATTGGTGAGTTGCAGCCTTAAATCTTCACGTTCGTTGATTTTCAAACGGTTTCTTTGTTTCGTCAAAATGTTTGTTACCACACTGAAGCTTTTTTCAACTAGGTATGATGATGGAAAAGCGATAAGGTATTTTTCAGCAAAGTTGCGTTGCAACCAGAACTTCTGATAGCCTTGGTTAAACTTCTGCTTAAGCTCTTCGTCTATGCTGATGGTAATCAACTCTTCTTGCATTATCAAATTGGCTTCTTCTATGGCAGTGGTATCGTACGGATTTATTATCCATTGAGGAATTTGTTAATTTAAAAGATCCTCAAACCTCTCCTCAAAATCCTTGTGTAATGCGTCCAAGTGAGTGACATATAGTAAAATGTCATCATCATGAATCATTTCTGGTAATTTTGACAAATGCAGTAACTGCGAATATTGTTTTCTGCCTAAATTTTGTTTATAAAGGATTAGTTTACCAACGAAGGCCGATATTATTCATTTTGTTTTAATCAAGTTAAGATCGTCACCCTGCACCTGCAAATTAACTTTGTTGAACATTCCAAAGATATCAGTCAAGTAATAAATATCTGTTTTACAATTGTTCAGATTCTCTTTCAAATTCGGATCTTTTTCTTGTAAAAATTCCAACACAGATTCAAAAATGGCTGAAAATCTTTCTAAGCAAGAGCCTCTGGATAGCCAGCGAATTTCAGTGTGCAGAAGTAATCGAATAAAGACTTCTCATAGCTGAGCAAATAACCGAGAGTTCAAAGAATTGCTTCGAATCTTGTTGATAGCATTAATTACATATTGTAAAGACTTATGCAATCTAGGACTCAGCTTTTTTGCTACTAAATGCTGCCTGTGAATCACGCAGTGAATGACCAGTACATCAGGCAGTTGTCGCTTTAAGTGAGCTATAAAACCACGATGACGACCAACCATAGACGGTGCACCATCAGTCACAACAGAAACAATGTTCTTCCATGGAATAGCTTTGTCAGTAAAATAATGCTCCACGGCCTGAAAAATCGATTCTCCTCTGGTATCAGTCTCTAAATATGTAGCAAAAAGCAGTTCTTGGCACATATTTTCATCTTTGATATATCGAACATATCCTAACAACAGAGCTTCATTGGTAATGTAGACTCGTCCAACTGGAGAGAGAATCTGTTGGTCTGTAACAACTTGCATAAAATGTTTTCCACATCACGTCCCATCTCGTCCAAGGGCGGATCCAGGATTTTTTTCTGGGGGGGGCACAAGGGGCGGATGGGGGGTACCCCTCAGCACAATTCCCCCGCCCCCCCCCCCCAGGACGGACCAATTTTTTATGAAGTCTAAATTTGAGTCTGTCGACTTTAATGGGGGGGGGGGGGCATTTCTTACCGCGCTTTCCCCCGATCGTAACGCTCTCGCAAACGCTGATTATCATCTTTCATTTGCAAGTGCATGAATGGGATGCAACAAACAAAATTCGCAATAAGGAACTCCAGTGAAAAATATTATGGCTTTAAAAAAAAATTTTCATATAGACCAATTAACGCTGATTCTGAATATATAAGTTTTAATAAATAATATTAAACGTACATTTTTTATAAAAATATTAAAAAGTGCATTTTTAATATTCTCAATAAAACACAGCGTCAAGTTGGTATGCTGTGTAATGCTCTGTGGTGACGTCACGATGGTAATCACTGTACGTCACATAAATAAACCAGGTACGTCGTTTGTATGGGAATTTAGGTATGACACAAACGAATGTTCTATATATTTCTTATTTTTGAAGATGTCTTAAAGCATATACCTTTATAGAAACTAAATAAAATTGCCTTTTAGATTTTTGTATCTGACATATACGATCGCGTTTGAAAATTGTAGTATTTTAAGTTTCAAAATGAAAAACTTAAAAAAAAACATCTGACAGTAAACATATTCTATAAAATGGTCGAAAAATTTAGGAAAATTCAAAATTTAAAAAATACAGTCCTCTTACTTTATGAATTTGAAATAAAACTGTCACTTCACTTTTTATCTAGTTCATACAATTAAAAAGGATAAAAAAATATTTTAATGATTCCGAAAAAATAACTGAAAAAATATGACATCTTGGACTCGGTTTTACGCAATTTAATGGGTTGATTTCTCTATTTTGTGTTTATTTACACATGCATAAGGCTTTTACATGATTAAATAATATTACTTTTATAGAAGTTTTATTAAATTCACGCGGAAAAGTCATTAAAAAAATTCCAGACGTAACCTAAAATCTTTTGTAAAACGAAAATAAATCACCAATTACTATTTAGGACTAAAACTGAAAAAAAAATTAACCCTAGCATTGGTAATTATGTTGAATTATACTAATATCACAGTGAATTGATCATTTAAACGAAAATTATCTTAAAAAACATAAAATTAACTGCAAGCATAATTCATCATGTCATTTTGTACTTGATCTCGCTATACAAGATGGCTACAACAAGATGGCCGGCGGCGCACAGTGGTTCCGAATATCCCAAAAGTTGGAAACAATTCACAGGCAGGATTAACGAGGAAAAAAGTGATATTATTTTTCGGTATGGTTACAAAAAATAAGAATATTTGATTTAAGTAAGTTTTACTGGATTTTTATAACGATTTCTGGATTTTATTAAAAAGTTTTTTTTTTTTTTTAAATCCTAAAATTGAAATTATTTATGTCCAGATCCATGTGAAAATAAAGGCCAAGTAATGTTTAATTTTGCTTTTCAACATTCTGATGCAGACTATGAACAATCTTCATCATCGTCGGTGCCAGAGATATTTATATAATGAATATCCGGAGGAAATATTAAATCGAAAACTTCTTTAGGAAAACGATTTAATTGTTTATTTGGGGGTTACCTGTAACTAGTTATGACAAGATCAGATATAACTAACATTAAATTAAGAACATCCTCATTAAATTTCTCACTAGAACATTTTCTAGAATAGTTTTCGCGATATTTTAAAAAATCTTTCTTCCGAGCTTCCGGAGCCTCTTATGATAATCTTAATCGGGCGGAAATATCTGGTGAATGATGGGCAAGGATTCTGCTACAATAGTCAGACTTCCTGCAAACTAATCGCATATGTAGGTACACTTGAAGATATAAAAATACTAGAATAATCGCATCCTCTCACGTCCCAATAAACATCTGTTTTTAAGAAGAGCGATTATCTTCAAATTTTTTGTACACTTATCTGTTAAAAGATGAGCGCCTAGAATAATGTCTTCTAATAATTTTGATGCAACCGATTGACCGAAAAGTTCACCTCTTTCTCAAACGCCAAATGAGAAAGTGGTGCACTTTTCCGAAGATCTTCGGTTTTCAAGCGCTTGGATCGGTCAGAACTACATTCAAATTGTGTTTTTGACCACGACGTGCCGTTTTTAGGGAAAATCGCGTGCAATATAAAACCAATCGGAGTCTCAAGTCACTTTTTTTTTGTTTTCCATCATAAATCTAGCTTCATCTCGACGAGCAATTGTCCATCTTTTTCTAAAGCAAAATTTGAAGCCCGCGATCTTTTTACAGAGTTTAACCAACCCCTCTTATAAAAATCTTTTTCCATCTGTTGACACTTTGAGTTCATCACTATGTCAAATAACTCCTTTTGTCTGAAGAAAAAATCCTTTTTTGAAACCGAACCTGTGACAATAATGATATTTATGAAGCACTCAAATTTTACAGTAAGTAAATTACGGTAAAATTACTGGGCCGTAGAGACGCAAAAATAGGTAAGATATTTTTTTTTATTACGGAATATTAAACTAAAACCTTAACTATTTCAGAAATCGTCGTATTTTTTTTTAATTCACGAGATGTTTTTTAAAAAAGATATCTTTAATTTGTCATATTAAATATATGAAAAAAATACTTTACATCTTTAGTAAACACCCGAAGGTATTGGATCCATGTTGAAAAAAGATTGCCAGCAAGCGGTGTAAAAAGTTATTAGTCCCTAAATGTTATATAACAAACGTTGCATTTTCACACAAACGTCCTGACTGCTTGGGAAGTCATTTGCTGACGTGTTACGCAGTGACGAAACGTTTTGATGAGTTTGGTGGTATGGGGAAATATGCGCTGTATGTGGTGTCAAGATATAGAAACAAAATTTAGTGATCCCTGCAATTTGAAATTTCGAATTGTTTCCAACTCTCCCATACTAGTAAAACCATTGTGCGGCGCCTGCGCAGATAGATCTATGTGAGATTCAGGGAGACCAACATAAAAATCAAAAAATGCGTATCGTTATTAAGTAGGTGAACTGTTGATGACGTCACAAAATACATCTTAAATTTGGCGGGTTTTTGATGGACCTTGAAAAATTGAAACTTTGACAATTATTTTAACTATTAAAACTAACTCTAAAAAAAAATGCAGTTATTTAAGTTAGAAGGTCATTATTCATAAAAAAAAAATAAAAAAAATTGGACTGGACTTCTCTATTCCAGTCAGAAATAGACAAAAGTTTGACTCATGTTCTTTCTGTTATTTTAACAACTCTGATAATTTGATTTGCTTCTAAGTATGTACTGTGATGGAATCTCCACAGAACACAAAAATATCATCCTGGGGGGGGCACGTGCCCCCGTGCCCCCCCCCTAAATCCGCCCTTGATCTCGTCTATGCGTCTCTGAACGGTGTTATTGCTCAAAGGTATTCTCTTTAAAATATCATGTGCGGGTTTGTGCAATACATTGTTAAGGACCTCCGCAATGGCTGGTAAGATAACCTGCTCTCCAATTGTGTGGGGTTTCCCCGACTTCGCTATTAGTAAAGATATATTATAGGACGATCGTAAACCATCATCGTCTTTAATAGATGATGACATCGATCTTATGGATGTTCTTTTGTCTAGTTTATCTTTAAGTGCTTGAAAAAATGACAAGGGCTTACTTTTTTTGTCAGCATGTACTCTTGATAAGTGGTCATCCATTTTTGAAGGCTTCATGGCATCGTTACTGTATACTTTTTCACATATGAGACACATTGGTAAGTGTTGATTTGATGGAGATGCAATAAATCCGAACTTCAAGTAGTCCAAACTGTATTGTCTGCATTTTTTTTCGTGTCCGCCATCATAAAACTCTCAGTAATCTTGCAAATAAAAAAATAAGAAACTACTTAAATAATAAACAATAATTAACTGTTAACCGGTCAAATGCCGTCCAAAATAACGAAAATTTACGAAAGCTCCCGCGAAATCACGACTTTGAAATTTGAATTCAATATTTTGTCGATTAATTTTGAACTATCGTTTATTTTATTGACCGAAACACATTCCTAAAACAATAAACTATGTACCAAAACAACACTACTTTCGTTAATTACGTAAATTAATAGGTTTTACGATGTTTTTGTCGAGGAACACGCATCAACCTTGACAGATAACAATCGCGGCAAAATTTGACAGTTCGATGTCATAGAGAAAATTATTTTAAAATATCCTAGGGTTGCAAGGTGAATAAAATTTCTACCCGCCGTATGGTTATATAATGATGCAAGCGATTCTGACACTGTTCTTCATACAACGTCTGTACATAGATGGGTCAAAATCGCAGACAAACATGTTTTCATGGGAATATTTTTTTCGGGCATGCGCAAGGGTCGATTTTTAGACCTCGTCGACCCCCAAAATCAGTTTTCGTTTATGTCGACCCCTAGGAAACCGATATCGACCACTTTGGGAATCCCTGATTTAGAGCAAACAACTTCCCAACCGTCTTATTCCTCTTATACTTCCCAACCATTATTTCCTTCATCCTCTTACATTCCCCAAATGGAGATAACAATGTTCCGGATAGTAAAATGTTCCAGACAGTGAAAAAATAGCATTTTCAGTTTTTTTATTTATCAGTATTAGGAGTGGAAAAGATTTAATCAACTGAGTATACAAGAATATCAGCTGAAAAGTTAAGCAATATTCTAATTTAATCTTCCCCTCCCGAGACGACCGCGACAGGTGAAAATAATTGTTTTTGTCTCCTCCCCCCGGAATAAAATTCACCCCCCCCGACGTTATCGTTATGTCGTTTCGAGAAACTAAATCGAAACTACTGTATCTAAATAACTATTCGAAAAATGATGTAAATATTATGGTAATAAATAGTAAGGGTGAATCAGCACATTTCCGAATGACTTTAATCAAATATTCCTGTATTATTTTGAGTAAAAAGTGTAGATGCTATTTTTTCAATTAAAATCAAAAAATATATTTTTTCATCACATGTCACCACTGAGTACAACCTAGCGCATAACTTGATGCGCACTCTGTCTCATTCCAGCAGCACCGTACAGACGAGACAGAGTGCGTATAATTTATTTTTTTAAATGACAGCTTAACATTTTAAGGTTATGAATAACCTGACAATATTCGAAAATGTCCTACTACCACCACATTAAGCGAAAAGTTTTTCTGGTGTCGTGATGGAGGACTTAGCCAGACAAAGAAATGAACTCACGACACGTGGGTGGGACCCAAACGCGATAGTAACTCAGCCACTTTCCGTTTGATGTATATAATATATGGTTCCATCGTTCCATAACGGTAGAGCTGCCAACAGTTTCCCCCGGGCATACTTAAATACAATTTGCAGTCGGTTTAGGTAAAATACGTTATACCCACTTACACAAAATATAACTAGTGACCCAACGGGAAGTGCAGAGAGAATGTACCGCCGAACAACAAAAGTATAAAACTTATTTTCATTCAAATGCATCAAAGATACTACTCACTACTCACAAGTACAAGGAGAACTCGCGACTCGAGAGTTGAGCGGAGCGCGAGCACGGGGACGCTGGCCGGTGGAGGCATTCGGGTTCCCGGTCCGACTCCGAGTTTCGGGTTTGGGACCGAGCCCGAGTTCCGCGACCGCGTTCTCTTGGAGTAGTCGATTTAAAAAAAGGAGTAGGAGTAGGAACCGCTTCCCGCAAAGGACCCGATTACAAGAGCCCATTCCTGCTGTACCGACACATCGCAAGTATATACCAGTGTATAAGTTATATTCATATTGTCGATTTTACGTTTAAAATCGGTAAATAATGCGCAAAAAATTATAATTTTATAGTAAATATAATTTCGGGGGGCAAATTGTCTACGGATCAACCGTCGGATCACAATATTTAATATGCATAGTACCTTACTAATTTGTGCTTTTCAATTTTACAGAACTGATAAATAATCAATAATGTATTGAATCGGTTTAAAATTTAAAACAATTTTTTGATAAGGAATTACTATATACTAATAAATTGCTCAATTTCTATATCTAAGAATTATTGAAAAAAAAAACGATTATAATTATTTCTTGAAATGATAAAAAAAAACAATAAGAAAAATTATTTCTTAAAATACTTATTTCGAAACGTTTTTATTGTGTGCATAGGTATTTAAATTTAGAACGTTAATAATAATATTTAATTTGATGAAGACAATATTAGCGAAGCAAAATTGAAAATCTGGACACAGGGAAATCAGAAAAAGATATTGGCACCTCTGGGACACGAGCCCAGGACCTTCTGCTTACATGGCAATAGCTCTACCAACTGAGCTAAGGTGTCTATATCCAATTCGGTCACTTTTAACTGTATCATACTCCGAATAAGAACTAGGTACCAACATTATCTTCATTTTCTTAACGCACATATTATTGCCTGCTGTCTTTATATATGATTGCAAGATTCAAAACCGAACTAAATGCTGTCCAAATAATGTCTGGATAATTTTTAATATGCGACTTCATTAGCTTTTCCGTAAGTCTGGGATGAATATTTATTTTTATTTTTAACTTTACGAGTAAAACTGAGCTCAGTTGTTAGAGCTGTTGCCATGTAAGCAGAAGGTCCTGGGTTCGCGTCCCAGAGGTGCAAATATCTGTTTCTGTCTCCATAATTTCGATTGGGTTTTGCTAATATTGTCTCCATTTAATTAAATATTACAATTTGACGTTTTACTCATAAAGTTAAAAATAAAAATAAATTTAAAAAATAATCATTTCTGCCAGTAGATGTTTTTTTATTCACCGAATGAAAAAAAAAATTTTTCATTTTTTATTATTTCACTAAATTAAATACAATTTCCAGAGATTTCAGAAAAAAATCACTGTGGTTTTCGGTAACATAATTTTTGTGCGCTTTTTTTCCAGCAGTGACATAACGTTCAATCAGGATAGGGCTGAATAAGTGGGTTGGCGCGTTTAGGAAATTGAAAACATAAATCCGAATTTATTATCGGGACTTGCGATCAATACGGCTCTGATGGTTTGAAAAACCCACTGGGAAAACGCAAAATCCAGTATCTGGTTTATCCTGAGAAACTAACACCTTTGATGATTATACTGATAGAAAAGTAATGGAAAACACTTAAACCATGCTCATGAAAAAGCGAAACTGATTTTCAAGTTTAGTGGACATAATAATAATCTTTGAGTTAAGTCAAAGATATCTGCGGGAAATTAAAATATTTTCAATTTATTTGGTCTCGCACGATCTCGAAAACTTAAATTATTGTTATTTGTATTTTAACTCCTCATACCCCCCTCTTGGGAATAGCTCATACAAATCTCATAGAAATCGTTGTATCTTTCTTACTGTAACGGTGAGAAATAAGATATACACGGTGTAAGAAAGACAAAAAACCACGCTTTATATTAAAATCCCAATGAAAGTTAACCAAAAAATAAATAGAATGTTCTCCTCTGTGAAACTAAAGTTTCCGACGGCAATTAAAAAAAATTTACTTTTTATTTTTTGTTAATTATTTTTACTTGATACGTCAGTGTGTTTTTTTTTCATCAGCGGTAATTTTAGTTAGAAAAACCGGTTCCATGATAACTAAGAAAGATGTTTTTTCTATACCCCTTTGAAAATTCATTAAAAGATTAAAACAAAAATTGCAAAATAGTTCATAACCAAACCTAACGTAACCATTTTGAGCCATTAACGTGACCCATTTTTATAAAATTTTTGTTTTTGTATAATTTTTTTAATTGTTTAATATTTATTTAATTGTATATGTTTTTTTCTGATACGTTTCTGATACTAATAAAATAAATAATGATTATAATAACCTAAAAACCTAAAAAGAGTGTACTATGCAATTGTTCAATCTATATTACAATACGGTATTATAGGATGGGGAGGAACATATGATGTTATTTTAAATCCTCTCAAAATAGTTCAAAGATTAATAATTAAGATTATATTGAAAAAACCATCTACATTTTCTACGGAAAAAATCTTTTCAATATTCAAAGTAACTACAATAGACAATTTATATAAAAAATATTCAATTCTACAAGCTTTCAAAGAAATACAGCTAAAAAAATTACATTTCAATATCTCAGTAAGATATCAAAACAATTTTAAAATCCCAAAATTTAATACCAAGCACATCCAAAATTCCTATCTGTATCATGGTATAAATTATTTCAACAAACTCCCATTAGAAGTAAAAATTGTTGAAAATAAAAGTAAATTCCAAACTAAATTAAAAAATTACCTGAAACAACTGTAAGAGTTACTATTTCACTTCATTTAAATCTGTTAATCGACACATCTCAAGTTTCTCTTACTATATCTATTGTTAATAGTTGCAATTAACTAAGTTAAACGAATTAGCGGGAATTAAAACAGAAGTTGAAAAAATCAAAAAAGACCTGTCTAGAATGAATGATATTGATATTCGGCTTGCCGAACTGGAACAAAATAGCTTATCAAACCAAGTTGAAATCTCTGGAGTGTGTGAAAATATAAATGAAAACCCGATAAAAACTGCAAAAGATATTGCTAATAAGCTTGGCACTCAAATCCTGGATGAAGACTTTTTAGAAATCTATCGTGTTCCTGACCGTCGTCAAGGTTTTCCAAGAAAAATTATCATCAAATTCCACAATTCTAGCGTTACTACTCGACACAACCTTCTTGCAGCAAAAAACCTAACTAAGAAAATAAGTCCATCCTTGTACATCGGCAAAGTGTTGTCTTCATATAATAAGGACTTATTATGGAAAACTAAGAAGCGAGCACAGGAACTAAACCACCAATACACGTGGTTTAAAAATGGTAAAGTTTTCACGCGGAAATCAACGGAATCTAAAATTATAAATATAAAACATGAAAGAGATCTTCTAACACTGTAAAATTTAATTTTATCGTTAAAAAAATTAATTAAAATACATAAAATGGCTACTAATCTGGAAGAACTCACATGCCACCTATTTGAAAATGAAACTTTTACTACCAACACAGAAAACATAAAACTATGTCTAAAAAATAATTTGAAAATAATACACCAAAATATAAGAAGCATCAATAAAAACTTCGAAGAATTCCTCATTAACCTAAAACTAATAAACATCGAATTTGATGTAATGATCCTAACAGAATGTTGGATTAAAAGTTCTTATACACCAAAAAATATTGAAGGCTACTATTGCATCAACACTTCATATAATACTAAACAAAATGACGGAATTGTAGTTTACATTAAAAACAATCTGAAATCTATTACCAAAGAAATCAAAATCAATGACTCCAATTGTCTACATATACAAGTTAAGTCAGTAATTGATATACTGGCTATTTATAGATCCCCATCCGCAAACAATATTACAAAATTCCTTACTTCACTTGAAACTGTGTTACATAAACTAAAACACTGTAAAAATCTGTTTTTAATTGGAGACACAAACATTAATATTTTAGAAAATGGACATCCTCAAAAAGACGATTACCTCAACGCCATAAGCTACTACGGTCTTGTTAGCTACATCAACAAACCTACTAGAGTCACTGAAGAAACTTTTTCTTGTATTGACCATATAATAGGCAAAACGAAAAAACCTATCAACACAATAATATATGATTATTATAAGCAATAATTATTAGCCTGAAACACTCATCAACATTGAAAAAATCTCTCGAGAAAAGATAAATGCCGTCGACGGGACTTGAACCCGCGTCCTTCTGATATCCGGTCAACTGCTCTACCAACTGAGCTACGTCGGCTTATCTCCCACCCGCCAAATAATTCAATATATACTAGTGTTTCATTCTACAATTACTGCTTATTAAATTTTTCACCTGAAAACAACCAACTTTATTTATTGTGAGAAATGCATTATAAGTGCAAACTCTCCCACTAGATGGCGTCGAGACAAATTATAATGCATTTCTCACAAAAAATAAAGTTGGTTGTTTTCAGGTGAAAAATGTAATAAGCAGTAATTGTTGAATGAAACACTAGTATATATTGAATTATTTGGCGGGTGGGAGATAAGCCGACGTAGCTCAGTTGGTAGAGCAGTTGACCGGATATCAGAAGGACGCGGGTTCAAGTCCCGTCGACGGCATTTATCTTTTCTCGAGAGATTTTTTCAATGTTGATGAGTGTTTCAGGCTAATAATTATTGCTTATAATAATTGTTACTCTTTGTGCTATGCATAAAAATCTTGTCTTAAACATTAGTTTACCAATTAAAAATAATAAACAATAATATATGAATCCACAGTAACAGACCACTACTCTACAATATTGGAAGTTGGAAATGAAAATAAAAGTAAAGATGATTCCGTAAATATATCTATTGTGAAAAATAAAATCGACTGGGATACAATTATTTTTAACATAAAAAACGAAAAATGGGAAAATTTGTACTCAATTACTGATAATGATAAGGCATGGAATTATTTTACCAATTTTATTCAAAAACAAATAAAACTACACACCAAACAGAAAGAGGTACCAAGTAAAAAAAATTCAATCACTAAACCTTGGATTACACCTGGATTATTAAAATGTATCAGGAAAAGAGATAATATTCATAAACAAATAAGGAAAGATCCAAATAATTACTTACTTACTACATTTTACAAAAAATACAGAAATATGTGTACAAAACTAATTAAACACGTAAAGAATAAATACTATTCAAGAAAAATTATTGAATGTAATAATGACTCCAGAAAGATTTGGCAAATTCTTAAAGAGATAACACATGCAAGGCAATTCAGAGATCAAATTGAGGAACTTACAATTGATGGTCAGAATGTGAATTTTAACTTGGACCCGAAGACTATTGCCGATCATGCAAATACTTTTTTTACAAACGTTGGATCAAATTTGGCCAGTAAAATAAAAGAAAACATCAACTGCAATACTAAAACTCCACCACCAGATGATAATTTCCGAGAAGAAACTTACGCAAAATTTACTCTAAAAGATGTATCGATGGAGGATATCATCAAAGAAATCGACTCACTGAAAGAGAGGACTTCACCTGGACATGACAAAATACCAAGTAAACTACTAAAATCACTGAAATCTCATATAGCCGTTCCCCTCAAATTCCTAATTAATAAGAGCTTCACTCTAGGTTGCTTCCCAAATGTATTAAAACAAGGTATTATCTCTCCAATTTTTAAAGGTGGGAACAAATCTGAAATTACCAATTACAGACCAATTTGTGTTCTAAGTGCACTCTCCAAAATTGTTGAAGGAATACTGAGAAATCAATTAACTACTTACCTTGACTCTAGTAAAATATTATCAGCAAATCAGTTTGGTTTTCGCCAAAACTTATCAACCTCAGACGCCATCGCTAACGTTACAAACTTCATAACAAGTAATGTTGACAAAGGAAATAAATGTATAGCAATTTTCCTTGATCTTGCAAAGGCGTTTGATACTGTGAACCACAAAATACTTTTAGATAAACTTAAGAGGCTAGGAATATCAGATACAGTTCTTCAATTACTACATAGTTATCTAACTGATCGAACGCAATGTGTTAAAATAAGCAGTACCTGTAGTAGTTCCCAAAAAACAGTTTGTGGAGTTCCACAAGGTAGCATCCTAGGACCCTTATTATTCTTAGTATATATTAATGATCTATGTAACTTACAAATTTGTGGACAAATCACAACTTTTGCCGATGATACGGTTTTGCTATTTTATGCCAAATCTTGGGATGAAGTCTTTAAAATGGCAGAGAATGGCTTTCGTATTGTTAAAAATTGGCTTAATGCTCACATATTAACCCTGAATACAGACAAAACCAAATTTCTAACATTTCGAATATCAAATAAGCTCTTGCCTTCACAAAAAAGCCTTAAACTTCACAGCTGTAACCCCTCATTAACTCCATGTACCTGTCCTTCTATAAGTAGAGTTGACAGTATTAAATATCTTGGTATTCAAATAGATGATCTTCTTAAATGGAACGCACATGTTACAAACTTAACGACAAAACTGAGGAAATTCGTCTATTTCTTTAAAAATGTTAGAGATATATTAAATATAAAACAACTGAAACAAGTTTACTGTGCTCTCATACAATCATCACTTGAATATGGTATTATTAGCTGGGGAAGTGCCACAAATACTTGCCTGGAGCCTTTAGTAAAGATTCAAAAACTAATTTTGAAGGTTATTCTTAAAGTCCCGTTGAGAACGAGCACTGATTTTATTTTTAAGACACTAAATGTTCCTAACCTGCAAAAACTGTATTCAAAAAATATTCTGCTTCACCAATTTAAAAATACACACATGTTTGAGGAACGAATAAACACTAGAGCCCTAAGAGAGTCAAATGTAAAATCTTTTAACATCCCAGTTTGTCAAACCTCTTATGGACAAAGA
Source organism: Limnephilus lunatus (assembly GCA_917563855.2). Classification (NCBI taxonomy): domain Eukaryota; kingdom Metazoa; phylum Arthropoda; class Insecta; order Trichoptera; family Limnephilidae; genus Limnephilus; species Limnephilus lunatus. Next base: position 6,993,955 of record OU830602.1, on the reverse strand, counting down.
ACTTTTAAATATAATGCAACAAAGCTATTCAATTCTCTACCTACTGAAATAAGAAACACTCAAAGCAAAAGTACATTTAAAAGTAGAATCATTGATCACCTCAAATAAACATATCTATCAGGAGTATTTAATAACATTCTTACCTTTATGCCTACTGTGTGTAAATATGTAACCATGTACCTACTGCAATGTTCATATAACATACTTGAATTGTATATTACTTAGAAAAAAAGATTTTATATCAACCTGTCATGTTCATAATATTAATAAAACAAAATCATAGATTATAACCACTCTGTAAATTGCCATCTCAACACAGGTGTTTCACACCTAGTGAGATGGGCAATACGTCATTATTATAACCTAATGTAATATGAAAATAATTAAATAAATAAAAAAAAAAATATATTATTATTCACCTACTCAAATGATAACATTGATAACATAATTGAGTATGAATTAACTCACCAAACACAAGAGCCTTGTCTCTTTATGGTGAGGAAAGGATTTTATTACATTAATATAATAAAAAAAATGTATAATTATTGTAAAAACAAACAAATATTAAATAAATAATTGTTGCGGCGCGGCGGGGGCCAAATGATCCACCTCGAGCAGGAGGGATCAAATGCCGAGTGGACTGTATATGCGGTTCTACAATATTTAATTTATTATGTTTAATCACTTACCAAAACTGCAAGTCTGCCTTTCACTGATGTTCACCAGGAAGGGTTTGTTAGTGGGAAGTGATTTCGGGGAAGGAATGGTGAAATGAGCGAGGTGAATACACGTTTGATAATGCAACTCGCGGCGATGGTTTTTTTGCAAATGGTTGCGGTTTTATATGATTGCGCGGGGCGAGACGAATTTAATTGTGAAGCGGTGCGGATTACGGACTTGTGTCCTTTGCGGTGATGTTAATGGAACTGAGCAGGAGAGGAAACTCTAGGGCGTTTCAGAAAGTAACACGCAACAATAAGGCGTTAACTTGCCCCCCCGCCTTGACCAAGTGGTCAAAAAGACAAATACAAAAAGAAACGCGATGCGAAAGGATTCAATGAACAATTGACGTTTGAAAATAAAACAAAGAGAGCGTAAGCATCCAAAAATATAAAGAAATAAAATAACAACAAGAGAAGGCACAGACCCCAATGGTCGCCAAGCAAAACAACAACAAAAAAATGAGAAAAAATTAAATGGAATAGGTATTTCTGTTTTAGATATATGTACACCTGAATTAATACTAATACTAATTTTATTCTACCGTGTAGCGGGTAGCTACTGCTGCATTATAATTATGACAACGACGCTACTATGTAATCCTGAGGTTGGCACGCCGCGAGCAATCAAGAACAAGAATACAAGTTTGCCCCGCAATCTTCAGTTGTGAGAGTACCGTTCGTGAGGGTGGATGTTGCTGCCGTGCCGCTGGTAGGTGGAACCGGAACTTGGAACACGTTGTGAGACAAATGAATTAAACTATTGTATTTTAGATTATGGGTTTACTATTTGATAAATTTTGCCAGGATTGCTTCCTTGGCTGGCGCCCTTTACTTTAGTTTGAAGCATCATAGTTTTGACGGCATATTAAATAATTATAATTGCGTCTTCAACGCACATGATACCACATTATTACTAACAGTAATATCATTATTTCTGTCACGCCCTGACTATAGGATCTTTTGCTCTACCTTATAATGCATTATTATGTTGCACCACAATAAATGTTAATTTCCTATTGCAGACTTTTATTTAAATATCGTGTACTACCCACATGGCTAGTAACCATGTTACAAAATGGCGGCCCATCTGTACGGGAATCTAGTGATAGTGTGGTTTATGGTGGTTTTGCAATTTTTTATGCCTTCAAAGCTATGATGTATCGTAATCCCATAATCGTTTTGTTCATTTGTCTTGCACGCGTGCAATTTCCGGTACTGGCGGTACGGGTGTGACCTCCACACTTCGTTCGGATTGAACTTAATCATAATTTTAACACAGCTTTGTAAAACTCTCCAGCTCATTCGGCGTGCACGCGCGTTTCAAATTTTAAATAACATTTCATTTTAAACTATTTTAAGCATGGTGATTGCAGATCGCAATTTTGGTGTGATTTTCGTGTTGTTGCATGTTTTCTAATAATTTTTTTTTCCTATCTTGCGATAAGTTAGGGTATGGATTATGCGATAATCACAAGAAGCAAGACTGAAGCACTACTCACAATGGCGAAACAAGGAGAGGCGGCTTCTACCTCTGTTCCAGTTTCTCTCCCTTCTTCATCGGCATCCGTTCCGGTGCACAAATGGAACCTGACGTATGACGGGTCGACTAGTGTCCGTGATTTTATTGAGAGGGTCGAGGAACTTGCACAAGCAAGAAATGTAAGTACCGCTTCGCTTTTTTCTTCTGCGGTAGAGTTGTTTGCAGGTGATGCGCTCTCCTGGTTCAGAGTGAATCGCTCGTCTTTCGCGAGTTGGAAAGAGATTGTTGTTGCTTTAAAGGAAGAGTTTGAGCTCCTCGATCATGAGAGACGCTTGTTGGCTCAACTCAGATCAACTCTTCAGTTACAGAAAGAGAATCTAAGTGCTTTTATAACTCGCATTCTTGTTCTAAACAATCGATTGTCTGCTAAATTACCTGAGGTAGAGTTATTAGAAATATTGCAGTGTAATATGTTACCTAGATATATCCAAAAATTATCTCTGTCTGTGATTCCTGATATTGTTACTCTCAAGAGGCTTGGGAAGATGATTGAACTGGCTGACAGCCGTTCTGGGGACAGAAATTCTCCGGGCTCATCGCAACCTAGGAATTCTAATAATGTTGCGAGACGGAGCGATAATAATTATTCTGCAAATGTAAATCCCAATGTCAGGAAAAATCAACGTTACTGTAACAATGATAATCTTAGCCCGTCGAGGAATAATTTCAGGGAGGTGCGCTGCTTCCGATGCGGAAGGCCCGGTGTGAAGGCTCCTGCTTGCGGCTGTCGTGGTCAGGCAAAAAACTGATTACCCGGGAGATCCTGTCGGCGGACGCTGGGACGCCGTCGTTTGCCGAGGTCACTTCCGGGGAATGGTTTTCTTGGCTCGAGGTCGTAAGAAAATTTTATTTAAATTTAAGAACTGCGAAGGAGACGCGAGCGCCTGACAGGGATGGGCGTCCTTACATCTCCTTTCAAGTTAATGGATCAGTTTACTCCGGTCTTTTGGATTCAGGCTCTCATGTTTCGATTCTAGGTAACAGTTATCATAAAAAAATTTTAGATTTAGGTTTTGATCTTTCGAAGTTGGATGTCAATTTCTCTCTAGTATCTGCTACAGGGCATTCAGTGATTTGCTCATACAAGATTTCTCTTCCGGTTTGTCTTAATGGAGTGGAGAAAATTTTTAATTTCGTTGTGATGCCACAAATAAAAGCAAATATTATATTAGGCTGTGACTTCTGGAAAATATTTAATATTTGTCCTAAGATTTCGAAGTTAATGTCTTGTAAGGAGACGGGGAGCAGCCAGTGTGTAACGGATGCTGTAGGTTTAGAGAATGCTTAGAACCTTTCCTTTTCTCAACGTTCTGTTTTCGATAAGGTAATCAGTGAATTTATTGATTATTCTGGTAATCATTTAGGTAGAACTACATTAGAAAAGCACATCATCGACACGGGTGATTGTTCTCCTATTAAACAGAGAATATATCCGATTTCACCGCACCTACTTCCGGAAGTTCATAAGGAGCTAGACAGATTGTTAGAGTTAGGGGTTGTTGAACCAAGTAACAGCTCTTGGAATAATCCGATTGTACTAGTCCCCAAGAAAAATGGTTCTTTCAGACTATGTTTAGATTCCAGGAAATTAAATGCAAATTCTAAACGTGACGCATATGCGACTCCGTTTATCTCGGACATACTTAACAGCTTAGGTGGTGCGCGCTATTTAACTACTTTAGATCTTAATGATGCATTTTTCCAGATTCCGTTAGAGGAAAGTTCGAAAGGAAAAACTGCTTTTACAATCCCCAAAAGAGGATTATTTCATTTCGTCACTATGCCGTTCGGTCTTCACGGGGCGAGCGCACGCATGATGCGATTGATGGACAAAGTGTTAGGGCCTCAATTTGACGGGAAAGTTTTCTGTTACCTAGATGACATAATTGTAATTAGTTCCTCTTTTGAAGAACATATTCATCTCTTAAGACAGGTTAAACAGAGATTACAAGCCACCGGTCTCACTATAAATGTTCAAAAATCGGTTTTTTGCAGGGACTCTTTAAAATACTTAGGATACGTAATTGACAGCAAAGGACTCCGTACAGATCCTGATAAAGTTAAAGCCATTGTTGATTTTCCTACTCCTACGTCTCAAAAGAGTCTGCGCAGATTCATAGGTGTTCTCTCTTGGTACAAAAGGTTCATACTTAACTTTTCCATAATTGCGTCACCATTGTATAATCTCACGAAGAAAGAGTTCGCGGGGAAAAAGTTTAAGTGGAATGAGCAGGCGCAAGCTGCGTTCTTAAAGTTAAAGATCATCCTGGTGAACGCGCCAGTACTTGCTTGTCCTGAATTCGGAAAACCATTTACCATAAGCTGTGACGCGTCAAGCATTGGCCTCGGGGCAGTTTTATCTCAGGTGGATGATAATCAGATTGAACATCCTATTTCCTTTATTTCGAGAACACTTTCAGCTCCGGAGAGAAATCACTCAACAACCGAAAGGGAGTTGAATGCCATGATTTTCGCGTTAGAAAAGTTTAGAGGGTATATCGAAGGCTCTCCCATTCCGGTAAAAGTTATCACGGATCATTATAGTCTTAAATGGTTTACCAATTTGAAGTCACCGTCGGGAAGGCTCGCTCGGTGGGCAGTCAGACTTCAGCAGTTTAATTTTGAGATAATACATAGAAATGGTAAAGACAATGTTATTCCCGATGCGTTATCCCGTGACCCCTTGTTGGTAGAATCTATAGTTCAGAACTTTGCAACCTCTGATGAATGGTATGTCAAATTGAGGGAGAAAATTTTATCATATCCCGTAAAATATCCGGCGTGGAAGGTTTCGAATGGCAAGATATTCAAACATATCCAAAGTATGGAAGCGCTCTACAGGTCTTATGACTGGAAAGAGGTACTTCCCAAAGAGTTAAGAATTAATGTCATAAAAGAGCACCATATTCCGCCGGTTTGCGCTCATTTCGGCATATTGAAAACCTTGAACAGGATCAGACATAAGTATTATTGGCCTAAAATGGCAGCAGACGTAAAATCATACATTGGTAAATGTCAAGTTTGTTTAGGTTACAAAAGCTCGAATTTGTTACCTCCAGGTCTTATGGGAGATCCTAAATTGGTCCAGCGCCCATGGCAGATGATAGCGACAGATTTACTTGGTCCTTATCCTAGTTCCTACAAGAAAGGGTATACATATTTGTTGGTAGTGTCAGATTTCTTTTCGAAATACACCAGACTATTCCCACTTAGGAAAGCTACGGGTAGTGTTATTACGTCAATTCTGGAAAACGACATTTTCTACAAATTTGGTGTTCCGGATACTATAGTCTTGGATAATGGCCCTCAGTACATTTCTCGTGACATGAAGGCCTTGGCCAGCAAGTTTAACATTCGTCACCTGTTCTACAACTTTAGGTACCACCCGCAGAATAATCCAGTGGAACGCGTCAATAAGGTTTTAGTTTCAGCTCTTGCTTCATACGTTGGCTCTGATCACAGAACTTGGGCAAACTATATTCCTGAAATTGAATTAGCAATCAACACTGCGGTTCACGAGGTTACAGGTTATACTCCGTTTTTCCTCAACTTTGGTAGGGAAATTATCATTTCAGGGAAAGATTATTTAGGTGCTGATTTCAATGAAGAAGAAATTAAATTTTCAGAACGTGACTCATGGGCACAAGATTTGCAGAAATTGAATGACATTTTTTCGCAGGTGCGCACGTCCCTGAGACAGTCCTACGAACGCAACAAACGTCAATATGACCTGCGTCGGAGGGATGTCCAATACAAAGTGGGTGACACTGTGTGGAGACGGTCGTTTGTTCTGTCTGATGCTAGTAAGCATTTCTCTGCAAAATTAGCCCCTAAATTTATTAGGAGTAAGGTGATAAGAAAGATTTCCCCTGTTGCCTACCAATTGGCTGACATGAACGGGAAAGCGTTGGGTACCTTCCACATAAATGACATTCTGAAGTCAGAAAACACCGGTTGATCTGCGGTGCATTTTTTTTTCAATGGAAAAGCAAATCTACAAGAGAGATTGCGCTCCTGTATGTTACACTAGTTTTAATTTTGCATGCTTCTTCCACCGTTGTTATGCAATTATTGTCTTGGCATTCAAAGTGAGGACACGACTTGACACTTGTGTCTTCACATTGTTTGTGTTTGTTGTTTGTTTGGGCTTGTGTTAGTCTGTGTGTTCTTATGTGTTCCTATGTGTTGGGGTATGTGTCATTTCAAGATTTAACGCGCGAAGATGATTAACTCTTATCTTCGGGCATTGAATTTTGTTTACATGTTTTAATTTTTTATTTTAAGATGATAGTACGTAGTAGAGGTATATTGACTTCCTGCATAGGAAGGTGGCTTATCTCGATTCCCTGGGGATAAACCATATATTGTTCTCATTAATATGTATCTGGTACGTACTTAGTATTTATAGATATTTTGGCTAAGTGGTTGGAGTTAAATCTTAAGTAATTACTCTTGTTTAAGAATACATTAGTGCGTAGACATTATAATATTACATAACTGGTTATTCGCTATAACAATTTCAGTCTTTTGGAAAATTTTCCTTGCATTCATTCAGGCGAGAGTTTCAGAAACTAATAATTATCTATTTAGGGTTTTAGGAAACCCACAAGCAAGGTCAATTTTCCGAAAGATTGTTCATAATTGGTTATTTGATAAAAATAAAAATACTCTGTTGTCTAATATTATTATACAACTTTACAAGAATTAAGCATGTAATAGCTTAAAACTTCAATTTTACATTTTATATAATCTTCCCACTAGCTGGAGACTGAACTTTTTTATATTTTAGGAAATTTTTCCTGCATGGAAAAAAATAATTTTTTTTTACAATCTTATAAGAATAAGGTTATTCTGTTTGGCTTTATAAGCTATCGTTTTATAATAATTGTCAGTGTTTAATGTTTCATTTTGAGCTTTCGGGACCTGCCTCTGAGCTCAAGGCACGTCTCCAGACCTCATTATGCAATATTAAATTTCTGGTCGGTTAAATTTTGTTTATTCAATGAGCATTGCTTCTGCAGTTTGCAGCGTAAATTACAGCTTTGTATTGGTTTGGATCTCGGGTTATTCATTCCCTGCTTAACAGATGGCAGTATTATACTTATAATTAATGAATTAATAGCCATACATTCCAAATATTGTTTTAGTCTGTAAACATTGGTGAACATAAAATATAATTACATCCTAGTTCACATTATTTAAAATCAATGATTGTTTTCCTTTTAAATTTGGATTAATCCTTTATTTTCAGTATCTGATGCTTGTTTACGAGTTAGGGTTTCTATAAATTTAATTTTGGGCGTCTAGTCTCTTGTGTTTCAGGGTTTCAGATTTTATTATTCAGGATCAGCTTTGTATTCTATTTCAATGTCCTTTTGGCTTTGTAATTATTAAGTTCATAAAGTTAGGTGATTTCAGTATCTCAGTAACCCAATATGTAAGATTAGTTCAGCTGTTAGTGTCTTACCACGTGTAATTTCTCCGCTTCTTCAATCAAGAATTTTCTCCGCATCGCTGTTGCTGAACTTAAGCATTTCATGTTGGGAGGAGTATCGCAGGTGTTTCTACATGGACCCCGGACATCATCGCTGCGATGGCATTATATTATCATTACATAATTCTGAAGAAGAACACTGACACTCATGATGCTGTTTGCTGTCTCAAGAATATACTTCGGTTCTGTCTTCTGTCAACGCTATCGGGCTATATCCACAATTAGGTTGCAGCGAAGCATGCAGAAGACAAATTGTGAGGCCGTTCTCCGGAGACATTCCTGTAGCTGCTCTCCACCAACATCACTTTGGAGAAACAGTTTTACCAGTTGGTCAACCTGGTCCTGAAATTTCATTCTTGCCGCTTGCAGTCGATGGGTCATTACTTCACCATGGACTGAGGGTTTCAACGTCTTCCTCTGGACATCTCTTTCACACACTGCGGAGACGCACCAGTATCTTCGGTCAAAGAGTGTTCTGGATCGCACTACATAGGATTTGCGTGTCGATTACTTCTCCTCGAGCGCCAGGAGGCTTAATGGAAATTTCCCCTGGGAAATTTCGGATTGGTGGGAGGGTATTGTAGCGGGTAGCTACTGCTGCATTATAATTATGACAACGACGCTACTATGTTATCCTGAGGTTGGCTCGCCGCGAGCAGTCAAGAACAAGAATACAAGTTTGCCCCGCAATCTTTAGTTGTCAGAGTACCGTTCGTGAGGGTGGATGTTGCTGCCGTGCCGCTGGTAGGTGGAACCGGAACTTGGAACACGTTGTGAGACAAATGAATTAAACTATTGTATTTTAGATTATGGGTTTACTATTTGATAAATTTTGCCAGGATTGCTTCCTTGGCTGGCGCCCTTTACTTTAGTTTGAAGCATAATAGTTTTGACGGCATATTAAATAATTATAATTGCGTCTTCAACGCACATGATACCACATTATTACTAACAGTAATATCATTATTTCTGTCACGCCCTGACTATAGGATCTTTTGCTCTACCTTATAATGCATTATTATGTTGCACCACAATAAATGTTAATTTCCTATTGCAGACTTTTATTTAAATATCGTGTACTACCCACATGGCTAGTAACCATGTTACAACCGGTAGCGGACACAGTTTCACTACTGGAACCAACGAGCCAGTTTGAGTCTTAAGAGTAGCTACCCTAACTATCCCATCCTTACCGGGATGAACATGAATAATTCGTCCTAACACCCACTTCATAGCTGGAAGACGATCGTCTTTTATTAACACTAATTGTCCTAACTTAATGTTTGGATTAATTTTGCACCACTTTGCTCGTTGCTGAAGCGTATTTAAGTATTCTAAATGCCAACGTTTCCAGAAATGTTGCGACATCTTTTGGAGATGTTGCCACCTACTTAATCGATTAGACGCGGTGTCAAGAAAGTCATATTCATGCAACCCCAATAGGAATCCACCGATTAAGAAATGGCCTGGGGTAAGTCCATTTAAATCTTCAGGATCTGAGCTCAATGAACACAAAGGGCGGGAGTTAAGAATGGCCTCAATTCTGGTGAGAACTGTCGCAAATTCTTCGTAAGTTAGAACTGTCTCACCTATTACCCGCTTCAAATGGTATTTCACAGATTTTATCCCTGCTTCGAAAAGGCCTCCAAAATGAGGACTAGCTGGAGGGTTAAACGACCAAATAATGCCACTTTGAGCTAGATGATTCGATATAACATCACGGTGTGACGCCAAGAATTTATTTATATCGAGTAGGTACCGATTTGTACCTACGAAGTTGGTACCGTTGTTGCTTATAATTTCTGAGCATAACCCTCGACGATCCGTAAATCGGCTAAGGGTTGCGATAAAGGCTTCGGAAGATAAATCAGACACAACTTCCAAATGAACTGCCTTTGTTGCCATACACACGAATAAACATAAATAACCCTTTGACGTTTTGGCTCCCCTTCGTTTATGATCTTTCAAAGTGAAAGGACCTCCAAAATCAATCCCAACTCGAGAAAAAACACGGCTCTGTTGCACTCGAGAGCAAGGGCGGATCCAGGATTTTTTTCTGGGGGGGGCACAAGGGGCGGATGGGGGGTACCCCTCAAGAGCACAATCCCCCCCCCCCCCCAGGACGGATCAATTTTTATGAAGTCTACATTTGAGTTTGTCGACTTTAATGGGGGGGGGGGCATTTCCGACCGCGCTTTCCCCCGACCGTACCGCTCTCGCAAACGCTGATTATCATCTTTCATTTGCAAATGCATGAATGGAATGCAACGAACAAAATTCGCAATTCCAGTCAGAAATAGACAAAAGTTTGACTCATGTTCTTTCTGTTATTTTAACAACTCTGATAATTTGATTTGCTCCTAAGTATGTACTGTGATGGAATCTCCACAGTACACAAAAATATCATCCTGGGTGGGGGCACGGGGGCACGTGCTGATCTGAAAATCCGCCCTTGCTCGAGAGGGTGGTAAATCAGCCATTATTGGGGGTGGTAATGCTGAAGATTTCATCTTATGGCAAACAATGCATTTCGAAAGCTGTGAACGAATCTTATTTCGTGCCGCCATTATCCAAAACTTGCGCTGAATAGTGAATTGTAGGCTTCTCGGGCCTACATGAAAATATAATTTATGATAATAATCTATAATTAAATAAACTAAATGACAGATTTTCGGTAATAAGATCGGAAATTTGTTTTCGTATGACAGATCTGAGTACTTGAGTCGACCGCCCACCCTAATAATACCGTGGCTATCAAGAAACGGTTTCAATTTTAGAATGTGCGTTGAACATGGAACGTTATTTCGCGTGTTATGTATATCGACAGAAAAATATGTTTCCTGCTCGATGCGTATGATTTTCAAAAGCGAGTCATTTAATTCACGAGAGCTAAGATAAGCCGAGTTTGTATTACCCGTACCAGGAAGTTTACAACAATTATTAACAAAACGCATTATCCATGCGACAACGCGTTGTAATTTGTTAAATGAAGAATATTTACTAATAATTGAATTAGGTACAATTTGAGATGATACAAGCGTTTGAAGGTTGCCAGTTTTAATTTCTGGTGGATCAGCCACGCGAGAGCACAAGCCAAATGTAATTGGCGGTTCATACTGATTGGTTTTCAATTCCGGCAACTGTTCTGAATTTGCGTGCTTAAATGGCGCAATAGGCCACTCGGAATGCGGCTGGCAAAGCCATTTTGGTCCATTCCACCAAATGTCATTTGCCATCAATTGTGATGGTAGCATACCTCTCGACAGACAGTCGCTAGGGTTCTCAGCACCTGCGACATGATAAAAATGACTACTTTGCAAATTTTCGTGTATTTTTGCTACACGATTGGCAACAAAGGTTTGCCAGCGGTGAGGTGATGAATGAATCCAACTTAGAGTTACAGTCGAATCAGAAAAGGCAAATATTGAATCAACAATAAACCTCGTGGAGTAATTATCAATTACCTTTTTCAACAATTGCGATAACAATAATGCTGCGCATATTTCTAAGCGTTCTAAGGAGACGACCTTTAACGGCGCTACCCTTGATTTGGCGCAAACTAATTGAACCTCAATTTGGTTATCAGGAGTGGTCACATGAGCGTATATCACTGCTCCGTATGCTTTTTCGCTCGCATCCGCAAACCCAACAAGGTTTAACGTGCATCCTTCAACGACTCCTATATGACGTGGAATACGAATTGACGATATTGATGGCAATTCCGCGTTGAACTGCTGCCACTGTTGTGATATACTTGTGGGTGGGGTTTCGTCCCAATCGATTTTTAAAATCCACAGCTCCTTTATCAAAAGCTTGGCTTGTACAATTATAGGCGCCACCAGACCCATCACGTCAAAGAGTCTAGCGACAGATGACAATATATTGCGTTTTGTACAAGTTCGATTGTCTGGAGTGACTTCAAATGCGAAAATGTCATCCAAAGGATACCAGCGTAGCCCAAGGATTTTTTAGCGATGCATCATTATCGAAAGTTACACTTTGCGACAAGCGAAGTTCCAATGGAATGTTTTCTAATACTATGCTGGAATTAGATGCCCACTTAGCGAGTTGGAATCCTCCTGACTGGAAGAGCTCAATCAACTCTCTAGCCGCGCGGATAGCTTCTTGCTCATTTAAAGCAGAGCTAGCGATGTCGTCAACATAAACATCGCGATTGATAATGTCCCTTGCCAGATAGTACGAGAGCCCACGACCAAAATTTTTGTCTCATAGCAATACGGCCAAAACCGCATCAAATCGATAGATACGATTATCGTGAACTCGAAAATACCAAAATCAGACATTTTCCACGTAGCGTTTGATCTGACCGAATTTTCAAAATTGTCAAAGAATTTTACCGAACTGCATCATAGCAATATGTCTGATTTGCAGACTGTAGTTGAATGATAGTTCTGAGATACCGGAAACATATTTTTCAGACGTTAGTGGTGTAGCGCAAACCCGTAAAATCACTTAAAAAAATTAAAAATCAGACAAAAAAAATGTCTCATAGCAATACGTCTGAAAATCTTTTTTATTAGTAAATTTTGGTTATTTGATGCGAACAAAACAATTTTCAGACGGAAATGTGAACGCATTAAATTTTGAGACCGTTTTGAAAATGTTAACAAATTTTACCGATCGGTATCATAGCAATATGTCTGAAAATTGTTGGACATGATAAAATAAGTTGTCCACATGTGCAAAAAATTTATATCAGACAAATTAAGTGCAGCATCTTCTCTATCAGACAACTTTTCGATACTCAGATACAACTAAGTGAGCGTCGTTCCAACGTTTGGAGCAGCTGGCGAGTGAGCTGTATAATAGTAAGAAAGGGGCAGGAGCGTAACAAGCGCTGAGGCTGTTGAAATTAAATACTGATTGATTTGATAGTTTTGGTTTTATTTAAAGCACACTTGAGTAACTTTTACAAAAGAAATAAGTAATGACATCTGTCATCTGTCAAAGTACATATAATAGACAAGGGAGATTCTTGAATATCTATGAAGGCTGTAAATATAAAAAAACATTTAACGGAGGCGTCGGCCAGGCGACTCCGAAACGTTATTTTCGTTTTTGGGAGTATATGCTACAATTAAAGTGTCTGAAAACAGGTTTTTGGTAATCATGGCAGCAATACGAAAAGTTGAAAAAAAAATTATCCGTATTGCTATGATACAGGTCGGCTAAATTTGTTGACATTTTCAAAAATGCGCTCAGGCTATATGCTACGCGCAAAATGTCTGAAAACAAACTTTTTAGAAATACAATTATAAAATCTATGTACATTTTCACTATCAGACGTATTGCTATAATACCGACTGTCTTTTTTTTTTGACACAGCAGAAATGGCCTCCCACGCAGTTGCTACACTTTCGACCGTTACTACACACCTAGTCGGGTTCAGAATCATACAATCTAACGATTTTATAGGGTTTTTGCCGTATTGCTATGAGACATGGTTTTGGTCGTGGGCTCTCGTACTAAGAGGGAAGCGAGCGCCTTCATCTAACGTTAACTGTTTGTTTGCTCGAAGGGCTAAAAACGGGCTGCATTTAAGGCCGAAGGCCACGCGATTGTATTGGCCTGAAGCGGCTTTTGCGGATCGAATCTATATAAAATTCGTTGATAACGACGATCTTCTTTGCAAACATTTATACATAAATACATTTGACAAACGTCGGCGGAAATTGCGATAGGAAAAAGGCGTAAATTCAGAAGAATGCAAAATAAATCATTCTGTAGGCTGGGTCCCGTGTGTAAAATGTCATTCAAAGATAAATCATTTTTTGTTTTTGCGCTTGCATCAAGAACCACTCTCACTTTCGTTGTCATTTTATCTTCACGCCTAACTGCGTGGTGCGGGATATAGTACGCGTTTTCTGATGGTAAAGCTTCTACCTGGAACAGATAACCTTTGTGAATATGTTCTCTGATCACTTCATCATAGAGCGGTTTTAATTCTGGCAGGTGCTTAAATTTTTTCTCTAGTGCATAAAACCGATTTTGCGCAACTTGCAATGAATCACCTAAGTCACACGGGTTGCTTTTGAATGGCAAAGCCACTTCATAAGAACCGTCCTTAAGGCGAGTTGTGGTGCTTTTAAAAAAGTTTTCTGTTTCCTTTTCTTCGAGGCTGTGAACCGGTTCCGAACCGATATCTTCGATTTCCCAGAATTTTTGAATTAAATTCTCAATTTCGTGCGTAGCGCAGAAAGTTAAAGTGGTGTTTGATTGAGAATTTACTGGAGCGTCACCCATGAAGACATACCCTAATGTGGTTAAAATTGCGACTGGAAAACCGGGGGTGATTACCTTATTTGGTAACAACAGTTGAGAGAACAGACTAACGCCAATTAGCAAATCAATTTATTTATTTATTTCTATTCTTCAACATACATACATATTACAGATAATTACATTGGTATACATAGATATTAAGTTAAGTAATAAGGAGAAAAAATAAAATGTTACTGATCCGTAACTGTATATAGGTAAGTACCTAGTAGTATTTTGTGAACACCTCACTAGGCGGACCTGTGCTGAGGTGTTCCCATGTTTTGGAATAATTGCAGTTCTGACGACAAAAGTAGAAACACCGTATCCTCCTTGATATTGTCAAGAAGGAGACTGTGGATCGACCTATGGCGGCAGTAACGTATACATAAAATAAAAGATTAGTTGCAGTTAGGATCTATACATAAAGTTATACAAAGCATCTGGTTTATGTAAAAGATAGATAGTAGTTTTGAAAAATAGGTAGGTATATTATTGTAGGGACCACACGCCAATGGAATGAATAATATTGTGATTTTGTTGAATGTTTTGTCTTAAAACAAAGTTATAATTGCCTACTAATTATTTTTAATATTTGTTTTTGGTTATGTTTGGTTAGGTGTTATGATTTTTTGAGTAAATTGAATACCTTGTTGTTTGATCCAGTCTTTGATGTATTTTTTGTGAAGAATTGTATATGGATTTGTAGTTAGTAGTTGTTTCAGTGTGGTGGGCATGAGGTTATATAGTTTGATTGCGTAATACTTGAAGTGTCTTTGCCCGTGTGAGGTATGAGTTATCGGTATGTTAAGTGTTTTTTTAGTAGAGGCCCTGGTTTTAATTGCTAATTGAGGTTGCATTTGAATGTAAAGTTTATGTTGGAAGAAGTATAGTAGTACAGCTTTGGCGTAGAGTTGTCTTATTGTCATGACGTCTAGTGTTTCGTAAATTATATTCGAGCATGCGTAGCGAGGAACTTGTAGGATTAATTTAATTATTGCCTTTTGAATTTTTTCTAATGGATCTATTGCTATATTCGTTGCACTTCCCCAAGCAAGTATGCCATATGTAATAATGGATTGGCAAAGTGCAAAGAATATGGTTCTGAGGATTGTTATTGGAAATATGTTTTTTATTGTCTTTATCAGATGCATGACTCGTTTCAGTTTATTTGTGATGTAAGTTATGTGGTCAGTCCAGCGTAGGTAAGCATCTATTATAACTCCTAGATATTTTGTGTGGTCAACCCTTTCAATACGCTCGCATAAACATGTGCGAGAAGTTTGTCCGCAGTCGTGTAAGATAAGGTCTATGTGCGGTGGAGGTTGGCCTCTTTGTGTGATGCTGTGTGTAATATAATTGGTTTTTGTTGTATTCAGGGTAAGAATGTTGTTATTTAGCCAATTTTTGACCACAGATAGACTTTTTTCGGCCTTTTTATATACATCATTCCATGTTTCTGCCTGGCAGAGAAGTACTGTATCGTCAGCAAATTTTACGATTTTACCGTCGATATCAATGTCACACAGGTCGTTTATGTAAATAAGGAACATTAGGGGACCAAGAACGCTTCCCTGTGGTACACCGTATCTAGATAGAAGTGGCTCGCTTACCATGTTGTTGATTTTAACCTGTTGCATTCTACCCGACATGAAACTTTTCAGTAAGTTTAGTTCTATGCCACTAACTCCGACAATTTTTAGTTTATTGAAGAGTTTTTCGTGAGAAATTGTGTCAAAAGCTTTACATAAGTCTAAATAAATTGATATAACTTTTTTTTTAGCATCTAGGTTATGTGTAATAAACTCAGTTACAGTGGCAATTGCGTTTTCTGTGTTCCTATTTTTTCTAAAGCCGTGTTGGTTTATTGAAAGTAATTGATTGTTTTCCAGATAATGTTGTAGCTGTACTTTTATTGTTTTTTCAAGAATTTTTGACATATTGTTTAAGAGGACATTACCAGAGAAACCAGAAATATGTCATTTTTAAATCAGTATTTAGACTTATTGACTCGTTTCCACAAAAAATTATAAACTGATTTTGAAAGATTGTTCTTTTATCTAGTAAAGGTATGGATAAAATTTTGAGAAAAAATGTTTATTTTAAGTATAATAAGGTTATACCATAGGTCGTTGGCAGATTTGTTATATTTTCAAAAAAGTACATGTATTATACAACACCAATTTCAAATCATATAATCATGCATTAAAATAAATCAATACATTATCTGGTAAAATTATTTGTCAGAATTTTAATTTAAGTTTAAATAAAATTATTAAAAAATATATACGTACATGTGTTTCTTGACGAAAATTGGTCCGTTTGTTTATTTATTTGCGCACTTACTATCTAATATATTTCAGATTTTTTTACATACTTATTTTGCTAAGACATTATTGACAAATCATAAATAATTTTAATGGAAAAATAATTTTAGGGTGTATTTAATATTAATTAATTTACGGCTTCGCGTTTCACAATTTTTCTTATCGACGACAACACGAATCGAGAGCGCTCATTCAGACCGCAACTGCGGCCACTGGCGGTTGTCTTCGCGGCGCTCTACATCGCAACATTTTCAAACGAATAACGAAGCAAAATAAATAGGATTTCATGTTTGTAAAATTTATAGGGTTGCCCCAACGCAAAATTTCATGTTCATTGAATATTTTTATGATAAAATTTTTATAATTTTGAAATTTTTTTTATTGTAAATTATTCTTATGTGAATACCGCACAAGAGTCCCAACTGCTCCAAAATATTTATTTTCAAGTAAAACTTCTTTACGCACGCTCGACACTTGGGGGGTAAGCTGGTAAATGTGTTACGAAAAGTGGTGATTGTTACGAAAAATTTCCTTCGAACGGTAATCGATGCGAACGGTGATCGATTGCTAGGTGGGTCGTGCCTTTACGCACGCTTGTTATTCGTGTTATTGTTTTATTGTTAATAGACTATTTTTGCGTAAATAAATAGATAAATTAAATTATTTAAAACTATATACGTACATGTGTTTCTTGACGAAAATTGGTCCGTTTGTTTATTTATTTGCACACTTACAAACTAATATATTTCAGATTTTATTACATACTTATTTTACTAAGACATTATTGACAAATCATAAATAATTTTGATGGAAAAATAATAAACACGAGAATCGGGTATGGGTACCACCGCCCCGGGAACCAATTATTAGATAACCAACACGTCTTCCATAGGTCATCCCAAGTGGTTCGTAACATTTGGTGACTAGCAGGGGTGCCTAGGTTTAAGGGGGTGAGGTTTGTTTAGGTCTTGGCAGCGGATGCGTCTGCCCACCAGCTGCATGGCAGGTCGGATCTGGAAAAGTTAAGGGAGTCCCTTTGACTTCTCCAGCCTTACTTTCTCGGAACATCGCCTTGCACCGCAGTGGGAGGTATGGATTCATACATCCGCACTCCTGGACACGCTGACCCCCAGATTTCTACTCACCCCTAATATCCCTTTCCTTCTCCGAATTTCCTCTTCTTCTTTTCCCTAAAAAGACCCTCCACACA
Organism: Limnephilus lunatus; assembly: GCA_917563855.2. Taxonomy (NCBI): domain Eukaryota; kingdom Metazoa; phylum Arthropoda; class Insecta; order Trichoptera; family Limnephilidae; genus Limnephilus; species Limnephilus lunatus. The sequence continues at coordinate 6,976,383 of OU830602.1, read as the reverse complement.
GCATTCCCAAAGAAGAGATAAGCAGTGTGTCGAGCGAGTGTAAAAAAAACGGTCTCTCCCGATCCGGCCTTCCATGTAGTTGGTGGATGTACCTTCCAAATTACTGATACCACCTTTTGACGGCCAGCGTGGTCAAGGGGTAAGGCTCTTGACTAGCAATCTGAAGGTCGTGGGATCGAATCCCGGCATAGGCAAATAAATTTTATTTGACTAATTTGGGTTATTTCACAATTATTTAATTTAAAAATAATATATTTGCGTCACGTTTTAGAGTAAAAGATACTTTCAGTATCGCCCTGGTGTAAGACCACCATTCAGAATTGAAACGTTGTTTATTGACCAGATCTGAATAGCCAGGTAATTCCTCGCCATCCTCTTCCCCCACCACCTTCAGCCTCGCAATATACCCCATAGTCACGTCATAGTCTCACTGGCTCCAGTAGGAGCATTTGGGTCTCTTGTGCGGTATTCAGATAAATATAAAATAAAAAATTGTGCATACGAATAAATATTTCAAAATGAGACATTTTTTACAATCCAACTGAATATTACACTTTTTTCATAAATATACCGCACAAGAGTCCCAACTGCTCCTGTCTGGAGCCAGTGGGACTATGGCATCCCGAATTGGGGTATGTTGTAAGACTGAAGGTAGTGGGGAGGGTAAAAATATAGGGAAGAGGAAGGTGGGGAAGTACCTGGCTATTCAGATCTGGTCACCAAACACGGCTAAAGACATTTCAAGCAACGTTTCAAATCTTAATGGTGGTCTTACACCAGGGCGATACTGAGATATCTTTCGCTCTAATGGCCGTAAAATAAAATTAAAAAACAAAAAACCAAAATATTAAAAAGAATATAACAAATTGTTTATTCATTTGGGTATCTACTTAATACCTACTGTGTTTACGCATTTCACTTGTATCTATTTATGTTTATGCACTTCAATATACAAATTACAAATAACTACTACTAATTAAAATTCTGGAAGCGAGAATAGTAATATAAAGTAGTAATAGTAGCGGGTAGCCCTAGCTCGCGTGAACAAAACCCTCAAAACTCGGATTGCCGCGGAACGAAATTTAGTTCTGAAAACGCCCGCTCGCGAGCCCTGATGTGTTAGCGCTAGTGTCGGAATCGAAGTTGTCATGTGCTGGTTATTCACTCTTAATAATGTAATGGGTCTGTAGTTGTTTACATTGTTTTTTGTTCCTGATTTATAAATAGGAATAACCAGACCTTTTTTTAAAATGCTCGGGAAAATTCCTTCTTTAAGACTAAGATTAATTACGTACGTTAGTGGTATAAGCAGTTGTTGGCTTAGTGTTATTATTGTTTTAGAGTCTATTCCGTCAGGTCCCGATGTTGAGTTATCCTTTAGAGATTGTATTATTTGTTTGGTGTCTTCCAGAGTTACTTTTTTTAGTTTGAAATGTCTGTCATTGTTTATAATAGAGCACTGAGTCATATGATTTTGAGGTTCTTGATTGTCGCTTCCAGTCGTAATTTTTTTTATATTTTCGGCTAGGCTGGCTCCGATATTTGTGTAATGTCTGTTTATGTAGTTAAGAATAAGTGTAGGATTTTCGTGGAAGTCTACTTCTTCGTCATTGATAATTAAATTTTTGATTTTATCATCTTTGTTTTTTTGTGTATGTGTACTTTCTCTCAGAATTGACCAGACACTTTTCGAGTCAAAGTTTGCAGTTATCAGTTTGTTTCTGTAATATAATTCTTTGGCTTTGCGTATAATTAGCGAACAAATATTTCTGTACCTTTTATAGTAAGAGTAAAGAAAATTATCATTTGGGTTGTGTTTAACTTGTTTGTGCAGTTTGACCCGTTTTTTTATGCTATTTAGAATGCTTTGGGTAATCCATTTTTTAAGTCTTTTTTTACGGTGCGTGATAGAGTTGAATGTTGTTGTGGTGTTTTGAGTGATGAGCGTTTGAAGGTATGCTATAAAGTAATTCCAGGCTTCTTCTGTTGTGTTAATTTTTTTTACATGTTCCCACGTTTGTTTTTCTAGACAATTTTTTAGGTTAACGTAGTCATTTTCATATTTTATGCTAATATTTTGAATTGTTGGGTTCAAAGCCTGTGGAGTCAGGCCTATCATTGTTGTGTAGTGATCTGTGATTGTTGATTCAAATACTACGCTACAAAATTTGCTTTTGGATTTGATCATTAAGTGATCTAAACACGATTCTGAGTCTCTGGTAACTCTGGTTGGAGTATTGATGGCGCTTATTATGCCATGTTCCAGGAGCATCAGCTGGTATTCGATATTTTGGGGGTGGCCTTGTGGAAGTATATTTATGTTTAGATCCCCAGCTATTATGATGTTTTTGAAGTGGGCAATTTTTTTAATATGAGTATCGAGAGCTAAAATAAAGGGCGCGATGTTGTGTCTGGATGGAGATCTGTAAATAGCGAGAATGCATGTATCGGGGTCGGCGATTATTTGTAAGCAGTTAGTGTTTTCTAAGGCGATTTCTGAGACAGAGGCGTTAAGACTATCTTTTATGTAAACAACAACTCCATCATTTTGATTTTGGTTTTTTGTTGTGAAATATGTGGAATAGTTTTTTTTGTGTTTTATAGTAAAAGCGGTCGAGATCCAGCATTCCGTTAGAATAATAATTTTGAAGTCTATTTTGAATGCGGACAAGAGTATGTCTAGTTCGTCATAGTTTTTGTTGAGGGATCTTATATTTTGGTTGAATAGAGTTAGGGTGCCTGGGTTGCTAAAGATAAAATCACATAGTTTTGTATCATTGGTTGAATAATGTAAGTGAGAGCTAGTTAAGTTCATTGAGTTTAGTAATTCGGCCATATTAAATTAGTTGCAATACATGAAATTTAGTTTAGGGGGATTAGTCATCTACGATTGTTTCACCATTTTTTTTAGATCATTTTCATGAGATATTTGGATAATTTTTTCCCCAGTTGCTTTGCGGACAAGCAGTTTACTAGCTTTGAACCACACGAATTGATAGAGGTTGTCTTTGGCCGTTTGTTTTGTTTTCCAGAGCAGTTCCTTAAAATATGGTGACAACACTTCACTAAGAAAAATTGGGGATTTAGAGTCTAAGGATTTGGCTGCATTTTTTAAAGAGAGCAAAGATTCCCTAGTTTTTTGACTATAGAAGGTGATGTGGAGTTTGTCCGGCGTTTTCTGTCTTCGATCTTGGGTCCTGGAAAATCGGACCTGGAATTGCCCAGGTGTCGTCTGCCAGCGGAATATTTATGAACTTGTATGACGCCAAGTCCACTTTGCAAGTAGGTAAATGAGCGGTAATTTTATCTAAAACTAGAGCGGTTATGGAGTATTTGAAATAGGGATCAATCCTAGATTGAATTGTCAATGTGACACTTCCTCTTATTGATTGCGTTTTGCCTCCTAAACCCTGGACTGCGAAGCGCGTTCCTGGTCTGACTGCCAGGCCTAATTGTTCACAACATTGTGTTGTTATGTAATGCTTTTGTGAGCCTGGGTCTAAAAGACAGCGAACGGTATTCTCTTCACCATTTCGATAAACAGTGTGAACCTTGGCGGTAGCAAGTACTTCAGTAGTTGCACCTTGTCGAGTGGTTGCTGACATGGTACATACGGAGGGTTCTGAATCATTAGGTTGAGTTTCTTCATTGGATGTGTTGGTGTTTGCATGACTGGGTTTCTCAAAATGAAGAAGCGTATGGTGCTTACCATGGCACTTATGACAAGTGCCCTTTGATTTACATCTTGTAGACGTATGTTGCGGGCTTAAGCAATTAAAACACAAAGATTTTTCCTTTACGAAGGAAAACCTTTCCTTTGGCGATAATTTTAAAAATTGTGTACAAGTGTACAGATGCGTATGGCTCTCATTTTGACAATAAAAGCATTTTGATTGCGTACTTATGTACGTATGATGTGTGCGGGGTTGAGTTGTGCGTGCAGTTCCACCAGAACTGGTTGTATTTATATTGGCGGCGTTAGGTCCACGAGTTGTTGATGTTCGTTGCAGAATTTTGACCTGATCTTGTACAAATGATACCAATTGCTTGCAGGTGGGAATCTCAATTTCTCGAACTGAGAGCTCAAATGCTTGTGCAGTTTGCGACTCTAATTTTTGTAAAGCGAATTGCAGTAAAATAAAATCTGAAAGATCCTCTATTCCCAATTGTTTTAGCGCGGCGATGGATGCTGAATATTTTTCTATAAAAAGGGTTAAACTGTTGGCGTTGTGATCGCTTATCTTGATATTTATTAACTAGCGTATCCCAGATTATTTTGTACGTGTCTCCAGTTGGCACTAAACCTGACACAACATTTTTAGCGGTTCCAGTTAAATTTCCAATTAAATATTGAACGCGTTGGGAATCAGATAATTGTTGATTTAAATGAACATTTGTTCTAAATATTTCATAAAATAAATTCCAATTTTCTGTCCGGCCGTCAAATGTAGGTATATTGATGGCAGGTAACTTAATGAAAGTATTATTATTAGCAGCACAAGCACTTGTAGATGCTTTCGACTCCGTAGCTAAATTTGTTTTTAAATTGTTTCGTATACGTATAATGCGTGTGTATAATTCTTCAAATTGCTCCCAAGTCGAATAATCTGGTTCAGAATTTGGGTTTAACGTAATAGTGTTCTCGTTAATTTGATCAATGATTAATTCAAATTTATTTTTAATTTCCGTTATACTCTCAGATTCTGACATAAACATTTCAGATGAACGTGATGCTTCGAAACTAGTTGGCAAGTTTTTTGCAAGTACAGCTATATTTTTAACCCTTTTTAGAATAGTTTCGCTTTTACTCTTTAGTAAAACTAATTGCCTTTTTAATTGGTCCTCCATTTTTACAAGTATTTATAAACTAAAATTTTAATTATTTATAAAATAATATGCGAGAGACACAAGTGTACTGGGCGGTTTTTGCCTTCAAAGCAAAGTGTACTGAGCGGTGGTTAAACACAGTGGACAAGTTATTTGTGAAATAATTAATTATATTGTAAATACTCGTGCAACATACGCGGTGTTCATAGGTAAATACCTACGTTGATATCTATGTAGATATTTGCGACTATTCCAGTAGTTAGCAAGTAGTACTTACGCAGCAAATAACAGCTATGCTGCATCAATACAGCAATACCACAATAAAATCAAAAGGATAGATAATTACGGTACCTATGTTTGTGACAATTTATGACAAGCGGGCAAGTACTATGATAGCGGGTAGGTATGACAACATGACACTGACAATTTCAAATTGCGGGTAGGTATTGTAATAATGATTTCAAACGAATATTGTTCACTGAATCCTTCCGTAAATATAATAAAATAAATACATCAAAGTTATGCGACTCGAATGGCCAAATGTTGCGGCGCGGCGGGGGCCAAATGATCCACCTCGAGCAGGAAGGATCAAATGCCGAGTGGACTGTATATGCGGTTCTACAATATTTAATTTATTATGTTTAATCACTTACCAAAACTGCAAGTCTGCCTTTCACCGATGTTCACCAGGAAGGGTTTGTTAGTGGGAAGTGATTTCGGGGAAGGAATGGTGAAATGAGCGAGGTGAATACACGTTTGATAATGCAACTCGCGGCGATGGTTATTTTGCAAATGGTTGCGGTTTTATATGATTGCGCGGGGCGAGACGAATTTAATTGTGAAGCGGTGCGGATTACGGACTTGTGTCCTTTGCGGTGATGTTAATGGAACTGAGCAGGAGAGCAAACTCTAGGGAGTTTCAGAAAGTAACACGCAACAATAAGGCGTTAACAATAATAATAATAATAATAACATTTGAAACATATTTCATCAACTTTCAAAAACAGGTTTAAGTTTTCACATATTTCAAATATTCAATTGTATGGATTTTATTTCACAGCGGAAATAATCTTACACTCTGACTATGAATATGCTCGAGTCCTGAGGGGTTAACACCGCAAAGAAGTCCCAACTCACCTTAGCCAGTCTTTCACCAGAGCGATACTGAGAGTATCACACAGAGTCGAAGATACTCCCTGTATCGCCCTGGTGTAAGACCACCATTCAGAATTGAAACGTTGCTTGAAATGGCATTAGCCGTGTTTGGTGACCAGATCTGAAGAGCCAGGTACTTCCCACCTTCCTCTTCCCTATCTCCTTCCCCTCCCCACTACCATCAGCCTCACAACATACCTCAATTGGGGATGCCATAGTCTAACTGGCTTCAAACGGGAACAGTTGGGGCTCTTGTGCGGTTTTCATATAAAAAAATAAAATAAAAGTATGTACGCTAGAATATGGACGGCATATTTTTAATATTTTTGGTTAAGTTTTCAAGTAGAGTTTAGTCGTAATTATCGGATAAAAAACGATCACTTTTATTTTAGACGGTCATTTCATTACTCCGTTCAATTCCATTAAATTCCATTCAATGCTATTCAATTTCATTAAAATTCCATCCAACTTAATTCAATTCCATTCAATTCCATTCAATTCCATTCAATTCCATTCAATTCCATTCAATTCCATTCAATTCCATTCAATTCCATTCAATTCCATTCAATTCCATTAAATTCAATTCAATTCCATTCAATGCCTTTCAATTCCATTAATTTCCATTCAATTCCATTCAATTCCACTCAATTCCACTCAAATCCATTCAATTCCATTCAATTCCATTCAATTTTATTCAATTCCATTCAATTCCATTCAGTTCCATTCAATTCCATTCAATTCCATTCAATTTCATTCAATTCCGTTAAATTCTATTCAATTTCCTTTGATTACGTTCAATTAATATCATTGAATTTGTTTTAAATCCGTTCAATTCCATTAAAATCAATTCCATTCATTTCCATTCAATTGAAATATAATTTACTACGTTCAGATGAATTTTGGTCTACAATATGAATAAAGAATAAACTAACTTTACCATTAAAGTTCTTCAAAATAAGAAGGCAAAACGTCGAGTGAATTTCAATTATTATTGCAAAAAAGTACCGCTTAACTTTTAAATCTACGCCAATCGTGCCCTTATTACACAACTCTCGGTTGCTCCTGTTGGATGTCACGCCGAGCCAGCCAAGTAGCGGGATAAAGTAGTTGGAAACGTCACTGCGAGCCCGAGGGAAATAAAGAGGAGGAGAAGGAATTTCTTTAACCCAGTTAAATAACATAACTCATGTTAAACCTCGGCTGAATTGAGTTAGTAGGTACTGTTACTAGGCGATTTAACACAGGTAAATTAAACCGATCAATTTCAGTTTATGTAGGATAAAAGTAGTCTATTTTATTTGCTAACTAGCGAATTCCCGGCATACGTTGCTAGGCCACTTATAAAAAAAATGTTTCTCCCTGCGTGTCCTTTCCCATTCGTCCCGTTCCCCTTCCGCCTCCCCTTCATCTCCCGCGTCCCCTTCCCATCTCGCGTTCCCACTCCGACTTCTCCATCATCCCTCTCCCCACCCCCTTCTCCCGTTTCCCCCCCTCCCACATTGCATACATTCAGTCCAGGTACATTCACTTTTCAAACAGCTCGGGTGCCACCTATTGCAAGTTTTAATACAAATTTCATAATGCCAGAGCTCACCAGTATATATAGAAACCTTCGCGGCGTGCTCACAACAACTCACCAAAGTTTCATCGCAATCGGATGAACGGTTTAGCAACGCATAATTTCATGACGCCATAGCTCACCGTCGTGGATATACGTAAATCAAATCCCCAAAGTTTCATCACATTTGGATGAAGGATTAGCAAAGTATAGACATCTATTATACGAGCTCTCATATGCCCATGAGCATCTTACATTGAGTACATAATGTTTACAATTTTTTATATACTATTAAATGGTATACTCATATACAAGCATATTTTGATTTATATATATATAGATACCACGAGAGTGGTGGGTAGATACTGGTGAAAGACCACCAATCAGAATCGAAAAGTTTATTGAGTTGGCTTTAGACTTGTTCGGTAAGTAGGTACATGTGAATAACCATGTACCAATTTCCCAACCTTCATCTGTCCCAACCCTTCAGCCTCACAACATTCCTCAATTCGTCACTTTGGTTTGACGGGGTTCTCTCTTCACTTTACCTTATTCTGAGGTAAGATGTGTAAGAAAAGTTTGTAAACACGATTTTTTTATAATTTATTAACCGATTTCTGATTGTGAGGTTGAATCTTATGAGTATTTTAATATAACAAATTTTAAACGTTAATATTTAATTAAGATATACACCATTTTAGAACATACCTAAACATGCAGATAGAACCACATGGGTCAAGCTAGGGAAATATAATTCATTGCGTAAGTTTCTAATCATATTTTTTTAATGCCACTCCAAAATCAGGACATGTAATAAAATGTTTTCGTTTAAAATATGTTAAACGAAAATACTTAAACACAATATTGAATCAGAATCAGAAATCAGTCCTTGCAAACTTTGATACCTAAGAACATGGTAATGCGAAGTTAGTACCCTATCCAACTAAAGTGACTAACTACACTGCGCCTTGTAAAAACTATGAACTAACAGAAACAAACAAAATGGCAATAATTGCAAAATATTCTAAGATAATTTAGAACGTTGTTACAATATATAATAATAAATGGAATCTTCAAACCTTGATGTTACAACTTCGTCATACACAAACTTTCAGAAATAGACGAAAAATTGGTCTGAAAATTATTTTGGTTAAATAGAAATGAGCAAAAAAGTGTTTTGGCATTCAAAATTTTTTTTTCGTGAAAATTTCAGTTAAATCCTTGTTAAAATAAGTTGATGAATTGGAGATGCCATAGTCTCACTGTCTGCGGACAGTTGGAACTCTTGTGCGGTATTCATTCACAAAAATGAAGAAAAGAACCCTAGTGTTTTCGGATATCATCTTTATGGATAAATAGAATCCAGCTAGGGAATTATAATTCATTGTGTTATGTTCTAACTACATTTTTCTGATGCCACTCCAAGATAGGGCCATGTTCTAATTAAATATTTTCCTAAAATCATCATTCCCAAAATCAGAATGGTGTTGAATTAAGGATTTGATTTAATTTTTTTTATGTAATTTAATTTTTGTTGTTAGATAAAAGTATTTGTAACAATGTGTGTGCACCCTCTTACACACACTTCATTTATAGTTTTGGTGTGTGGCACCCAGTGGTGCTTTCCCAGTGACATTTGGACATTGGTAATGTTGCGAGCCCTGAAGTATTTTTGGAATGCAGCAGTTGCTGATCCTGGATAGAATTCAAAATCTGCAGATTTGAAGAGAGAGCTGGTCATTCTTTGTATCATAGCCGAGGGCTTAGGGCGGTCCCCTCGACCCCAATACGACGGATCCTTTTTTTGAAGACCGCTACGATCGTGTTTGTAAATTTGGCATGTCATACTCGCCATCTTGAGAGCGGACTGCAAGTCATCCTGGAGGGATGATTGGTACCCAGAGTCATCCGCCTTTGCTGTTTCTGAAGGGTCCTTTTGGCTGGGAGCCATTTCCCAGGAGTCCTGCCCATCTCACCATGTGAGATTCGTTTCACAAAAGAAGACTTCATCATGCGTCACTTCGACTTACCACGGTATCAAAAGAACTATTTAACCTAAGTAAACCAAGCCAGACAGCCTTAGTTGTAGGATGTCCTTTTTTTGATTTAATACACATTTAATTTGTATTTCTAATACCTTCTTTTCTTTAAAAATCAATCTAAACCTTACATCTGCCATACTAGACATTTTTGCATATAATAATTTACTATCTACATTGTTGCCACCCAGGTAACATTGTATTTATCTTATCTTACTTTAATTCAATTTTTTATTTTATTTTCTGTTTTATCTTGGAGGCACTGCTGAAAACCAGATGCATTCCAGGTAAAATCCTGAATTGTAGCTGAGCAGTAGACCTTTCATCAATAGAGTCAATGAAAACAAAATATAGGTCTAATACTATAAAATACTGTTGATGTATAAACGTTTTTATTATTATTTTTAAATAAATTATTGTAAATCCTCTTTGGAAACTTTGATATCTCAGAACTTGGTAAGGCTAAGTTAGAACAATATCCAACTAAAGTGACTTACTACACTGCGCCTCGTAAAAAGAATATGAATAATATGAACTAACAGCTACAAATAAAATGGCAATTGCAAAATATACAAAGTGAAGTTCGAATCTTTCAAAACTTGATGTTAGAACTTCGTCATTCGTACAAGACAGATTGCTGTGAAAATTATTTTGGTTGTAGAAATGAGCAAAAAAGTGGTTTGGTAGCAATTCAAAAAACATTCAAAAGTTTTTTTTTGATGAAAATGTCCAAATAAGGTGACGAATTGGAGATGCCATAGTGTCCTGGCTGCGGACAGACACAAAAATGAAGAAATGAAGCCTCGCGTTTTTGGAGATTATCTTTATGGTTACAGAAAATAGCTCGTATCATCCATCTGTATAGTTAAACGACAAGAGAAATAATGTTCTTTTTTAATGTAATGCATTTGTGCTGTTGCATTATTTACTTCGTCCAACATATAAGTGGTTTAGTCATAAAAAAAACACCACAGTGCTTCTATTTTGATCGATCGGTCCCTTTTCTAATACAAGATTAATGGAGCGCATTGAAATGTGGTCCTTTGACGTAAATCATACTAAATTGTATCTGTCAATAGATTAAAGATTCTTTAGATCAGAAATCACGATAAGTTCAACTCTAAGCTTCATACACCGTCGACAGTTGAGCTTAGAGCTTATCTGATATTTTCATTTGTTATTGTAATTGTTTTAAATTTAGCCATTAATAACTACAAACCCAAAAAATTGTTGTAATTGTAAATTTCAAAATTGGAACGTGTATAAATAATGATTCATGTTCCATGACAGTTGGCTCGCCGACACTCTCGTATACAATAGAAGGAACAAATATTTCAAGTAGTAAACAAAATTAGAAAATTAATGTACATATTTTTAAGAATTACAAATTTTCTGTCTATAAAAAATCTATATTTAATCTACTATGCCTTAGTTTAATCAACTTTACAATACGGTATTATTAGTTGGGGATTCGCGTATAAATGTAACCTTCTTCCAATAGAAATTGTACAAAGAACAATTATTAAAATTATATTTAAAAAATCCTTGGACTACCCAACACTATGCCTATTTGATGAATTCCAAGTACCTACATTTAAAGATTTAATATTAAAAATTCATTAATTCAAATTATAAAAGAAAAAGATAAATATCAATATTTAAATAAAAACAGAACGCGACTTACACATGTTTTTCTATGCCCAAAATTAAATACGTCTTTTGCACATCATTACTCTTTCCAGGGAAGAACTTTTTTCAATCGTCTACCAGAAGAAATCAGAAGCATAAATGATAAAACCCGAATGTTCTCTGTCAAGAGAAATTTTTAAAATATTCTGAAGAAAAAAACTACACTACTGCCACTTAATTAATCTTACAAATATCCTTAGTTTTCCATTACATTCTTTCTTTTCTTTAAAATACATACTATTATCAAAATAAGTACTACAGCACACATATATTTATGTAAATGAATTATTTAAGTACGAAGTAATAACCACATTCATGTACACACCCTTTCCATACACAAGCAAATGCTTTCAATGGAAAAGTAGTAAAAATTATGTAACATGTAAAACATATTATTAAAAATAAAAACTAATTTAAAAAAAAAAAAAAAAACGTTTTAGATAAAAAATACGGTATACCTACTCACACAAATATAACTTTGTGCAGATAGGATGCACTGCCGATAACCAAAGTATAAAACCTATTTGCATCAAGAAAAAAACTGATTGTCTATACTCTCTTTATATAAAAAATCTATAAACAAATAATGCTAATAAATACGTTTTATATCCATACCAACTATTATGAAAGGTATTTTGAAGTCGATTTTAGGTTTAATTTGCTAAATAATACACAAATAATATAATTTTATAATAATTATAATTTCGGGGTGCCAACTGTCGGGCCAACTCTCGGTTACCAAATATATTATGTTCATATACCAACAATATAACATTTTTTTCCATAACATTGTTTTAATTGAATTAAAATGAGTTAATATTTTTTTTAGGCTTAACTTGACGGGTAAAATCTCTTGAATATTCACAGCTTTACAATTTTTAGCCAACATGCATTAATTATCAACCCTACATTTATAATAGCCCGTAATTTTTACAAGCGATGCTCCCTCACATTGAATACAAGATGAAATTATTTTAGATTTTCTTAACAAATATTATAATCAATAATTATCAGCCTGAAACACTCATTTACATTGAAAAAATCTTCCGAGAAAAGATACTGGCCGCCAACGGGAATTGAACCCGTGTCCCTCTGATTGCCGGTCAGCTGCTCTGACCACTGAGCTATGGCGGCTTATCGAATACCCGCCAAATAATTCAATATATATTAGTGTTTCATTCGACAATTACTTATTATTACATTTTTCCAACTGAAAACAACCAATTTTATTTTTGTGAGAGAGGTATTGTTAAGTACTAAATCTCCCGCTAGGTGGCGTCGAGACTAATTATGTCTGCATTTATTGCTGAAATACTTTAACTTGTCAAATATTAATTATTATTTTTAATTGATAAACTAACGTTTAAACAAGATTTTTTTCAATGTAGATGAGTGTTTCAGGCTGATAATTATTGATTATAATATTTGTTATCTACCCTTTGTGATATGCATAAAAATCTTGTTTAAACGTTAGTTTATCAATTAAAATTAATAATTAGATTTTTTATTATTTTAGAAGCAGAAGATATCTTGCCTGCACCAAAAAAACAGAGATACCAGCATTTTTTTTAATTGAAAAATATTTAGTTGTGTCAAAATTTATATTTAATCAGTAAAGAGGATTAATAAACAATTCAATGAAACAGAAAAGACACGGAAAATAAAACGGTAACACAAAGAAAATAAAAGTCGCAACTCGTAATTGAACTACGTGAGACCAATCCAATTATAAAAAACTCAGTTATTGAGAAAAAAGATAGATAAAAATTACGAAAACCTTCTCAGACCAGAAATACTGAATTAATAATATCTATATAAAATTTTATAAAATCTCACTTAATGACAAACAATAAATATTAAGAGAGGCAAGAGACGCACGGTGCACAAAGAGATACATAAGTGATAGCTTAACAATTAGCTCAACAATTTACATATTTTTGAGCGATAACAGAACATTTTTTTCTTAATCTGTATGAATTATTAAAGAAAATGTCTACTTCAGCACACTCCGTCTTTTTATATAGTCGACACATTCGGGTCAAATGTAAGTTGTAATGTCCATCACCAGGAATTATTGTAAAAACAATAACGTTTATTTATGTTACAGCAAATAATATATTGTTTATTCTCGTCAATACAGCCAACAGGCAGAGTTCATTCTAGGAAATAATCTTCATATTCAGAAGCCATGAAACTTTGAGTGTTAACTTGTCATCCCTTTCAATGTTGATTGGGTTCTTCTTAAATTCAATCACCTCGGTAATGACGCGAACTCGATAAGTTTTAGGACTTCTCAGAAGGCTCAAATCCAAAATATGTTCCAAAATTATTTAGGAAATTTAATCTTTCACGGATTCTTGCGAATGATGGAGTATTCAAGTCCATTTAATTTCATTTTCGATATCTTTGGCTTACATTACATTCATCTTGGATAGCTGAATTTGTATCGTTTTGTTTCGTGGTGGACACCGCAAAGTTGTTGAAAGATACGTACTTTTTTGATAAATTGGCAGGCTCTTTTAAAATGAGGATTTGGTATTATAGAGGTTGATGAAATTAGAAATTAAGTTTTAGCCAATTGAAAATAGTACATATTATGCAAATAGCTTTGAGAATAATACTTTTGCGACATATAAAACTAAAATGTTAAAATATTAGGAGCTAATTTGCGAATATACGAGCGAAGCCGGGGGCAAAAGCTAGTATATAATCAACAATCTGTTACCAAATACTTGACTTACCTACCAGTGATTCTTGATATTATTTGCAGTAAAAAGGGAAAATGGAATTTTGGTCTCCGGTGACATTTTTTTTTGTTTTCAGTTTAAAACATAAAAAAGCATTATGAATTGAACAGTTAGAGTTGGCTTGAGGGGTACGGCCGTTTCTCGGCTGAGTGACCAGTGATGACACTTGGTGATACAGAATTTTTTTTTTTTGGTTTTGAATAAAACAAATTTGAAGAACAAAAACTTTTAAAAAAGTCAACGGGAACCGAAATTTTGATTTCGTTTTTTACTCCAAAAAATGTCAGGATTTAATAGTTAAGGAAATAGGTAGGAAAAAGAGGAATAACTGGGTAGGAAAAGGGTATGAGGGGTGGTTAAGAATCTGAGATCTATGTCCAGAAGTAACGAAAATATGAATCCATCCCTCCCACTGCGGCGAAAGACAAAATATTTCTTTATGAGGGGAACATCCGAATCTCAATGTATATATTAATGTAATCTTCATTCGTTTTGGAGTTTCCATGGCTAACCGTGTGTCTTAATTTTTTTTTAAATATTTTCAAATGTCATTAGTGTATACGCCTGTGTGGGGCCCAAATATTGGATTAGAAGCATTGACACAAAACGGAAAGACGAATAACCTCTCAATAACACAAAAGAGAAAAAAACATATAGGTAGAAAAGTATTAACTTAATGTTGGACGCCAGAACGTCATTTAACATACTTAATATTTGTTTTCTACTCATAACTTTCTCAATACAATGGAATGCATCTTAAGGCCCCTCAATGGTTTGACCATATCTCGTTGTATATCCATTGTAAGTTTCTCAAAATATGTTCCCATATCTTTTCAAATCTCGAGAGGTCCTCTCCACAACCTCGAGAGTCCTCCAAATCACTAGCCTTAAATTATAATGAATGAGTGACATTTAATCATGTTTTAATCCTTTACATATATTAATGACCTTTGTAAAATGATTATTTTTTATTAAGGACTAAATGATTCGGTTTTACTGTGAATGAACTTAATTTTGATCACTTACAACCTTCGACCAAGCGATGCTTACAACAAATATACGTCTGAATTAAGATGTTTTTCTGAATAATGGAAGTACATTTGCACATCTTATGCTAAAGAATGTTCATGAAAAATCACGGGATATAAGAAAAGATTTTTGTAAATAAAAGTAAACATTTTTAAAATTATCTTATTATTTTTTTAGTTAAAAGAAATAAAAATATTCCCGGGTAACCTGAGAATGTTTGTAAATCTCCTACTATCACTATAGAAAGCGCAAAATGTTGCTTGTGTCGTGCCTGAAGAGAACTTGGACAGCCAAATAATTAAATTCACGAAAACTGGGTGGGGCCCAGACGCGATGTCAACTCAGCCACCGACGTGTCATTTACACAAAATACACGTTGTCCATAATGTTGGCTAAATAAGGAGGATGTGCAACATGTAAGTAGGTAATGAAGATAAAAAGAACAAAAGAATGCACTATAATTTTCATTATTATTTTTAATTGATAAACTAATGTTTAAGACAAGAATTTTTATGAAACACAAAGGGTAACAATTATTATAAGTAATAATTATTAGCCTGAAACACTCATCTACATTGAAAAAATCTCCCGAGAAAAGATACATGCCGCCGACGAGATTTCCGATCAAATGCTCTGTCCACTGAGCTACGTCGGCTTATCTCCTGCCCGCCAAATAATTTAATGTAAACTAGTGTTTCATTCAACAATCACTGCTTATTACATTTTTCCAACTGTAAACAACCAACTTTATTTTTATATGAGAAAAGCATTGTAAGTGCTAAATCTCTCACTAGGTCAATAAATGCCTTTCTCATATAAAAATAAAGTTGGTTGTTTGCAGGTGGAAAAATGTAAAAAGCAGTATCTAATTGTTGAATGAAACACTAGTATATATTGAATTATTTGGCGGGCAGGAGATAAGCCGACGTAGCTCAGTGGATAGAGCATTTGACCGGAAATCAGAAGAAAGTGGGGTTGAGTCCCGTCGGCGGCATCTATCTTTTCTCGGGAGATTTTTATGTAGATGAGTGTTTCAGGCTACTAATTATTACTTATAATAATTGTTGCTTTAATTTTCAGATAAAACACTAGATATTTACCACGACATTTAATTATTCATAAAATTTACGACTCCGTCTCTTACGTTTCATCAAAATCATTAATGATGCGTGTTGCATTTGGAAAGATGCCCTCCATTAAATGCTAAATTGATCGTCCGGTTAATGATGCTTATCCCAACTCTCCCATAACTTCTGCGGCTTGTTCAGTACCTACTGATAGCATCTCCGGGTTCACTCTGAGCCTTATCGATAGATTTGATCTCACAGACACGGTTTGGTTTGTAGAGGAAAAAAATGACATTTAGTAATAAAAACCGAGTGACAGGTTGCTCTCGCTACCAAGTTAGTTGGTCGGGATGTGAATAACCCATTCCATAATATAGTAATATAGGGCGACTTTGACCATCGCAGATAATATCTGAAATAATTCTCACTGTCACTCAAAAATTACTCGCTTATATTTAATTAATATTTTCGGGGATACAAGGACGCTTCGAAAATAAGTGTCAAATTAGTTGGTTTCTGTAGTTGGTTGTGAATGATGAATACTTGGAGCAGCTGGATGAGTTTGTTTATTTGGGAAGTATGTTAACGAGAGATGGGAAGGCTGATAGAGATATTGAAAGAAGGTTTAATGCAGGTAACTCTATTAATGGACGACTAAACGCCGTTGGCACCAACAAAAAACTGCCCAAAGAAGCGAAACTAGCCGTCCATAATTATTAATTTTCAACACCCTGGTGGGATTTTACATTACATGTTTATAATACAGAGACAGGTTTATAACAAAAGATAAACTATAAAAAATAACTAGTACACGTCATAAAGAGTATAATAAAAGAGAAAGTTTCTAAGTTGTAAGTTGTAAATACATGACAAAATGCAAGATACATAAAAATAAAATGAGAACAAGTTTTTACATTGTGGATTAATATAGAAATATACGAATAAATGCATTAGCCCCTATGTGATGTTCCTTAAATATCAAAATATTCTACATAAAAGTATCGTTCAGATATTTCTTAAATAATGGTAAACTTGTGTTAAATACATCGATGTTAGAGGTGAATTTGTTTCCTAATGTGTGAAGTCGAGAAATAGGTGCATGTATGTGGTAGTTAGTCCCAGAATTCCAGAGAGAAATCACCCGATCTACCGATACAGAGGATCAAGCAAATAACAAAAATATAAAATTTCTCTTTCAAACTGTATCAAAGGAAGACATTTTCAGGACAATTAAATCTCTAAAAAACACTTCCTCTGCTGGACCAGATGAAATTACAACCAAAATCCTTAAAATGCTGTCTTCAGATATCACATTACCTCTGGAATATCTTATAAACTTAAGCATTACACAGGGCTACTTCCCCTCTAACTTAAAACAAAGTATCGTAATTCCCATCTACAAATCTGGAAACAAGTCAGATATCAATAACTACAGACCAATTACTTTACTGAATAGCTTGTCTAAAGTTTTTGAAAACCTCATTAATGCACAACTTTTAAAATTCGTCGAGAGCCATAAAATACTTTCAGAAAACCAATATGGATTTCAAAAAAATAAAAGTACCTCAGATGCCATTGCTAGTGTGACAGACTTCATTTTAAAAAGCCTTGATAAAGGAAAAAAATGTATCTCAATATTTTTAGACCTTTCTAAGGCTTTTGATACAATATCACATGTTAAACTAATTCAAAAACTAGAAAAAATCGGCATTACGGACAAAGAGCTAAACTTCTTTAGAAGCTATTTAAATGGATGCAAACAACAGGTTAAAATACAGAATACCCTTAGTGATCAGCGCTCAACTGACTATGGAATTCCACAAGGAAGCGTTTTGGGACCGACTCTGTTCTTACTGTATATTAACAACTTTTGCAAACCTTGAAATTCAAGGAAAATTTGTTAGCTTTGCAGACGATACGGTCCTATTGTTCGAAGACAACAATTGGCAAGCCTTATTTAAAAAAGCTGAAAGAAATATTAACTTCGTTAAAAAATGGTTAGATATCAACACGCTTACCCTTAACACGAAGAAAACCAAATATGTCATTTCAAGCATCAATACTACAGGCCAACCTAATGGTGATTATTCCATTAAAATACATAGATGTACGAATTCCAATTAATGCAGTGAGTGCCCCAGTATAGAACGCACATCACAGATGAAGTACCTAGGGCTCACCATTGACCCATACCTCAAATGGAATCTACACACACAGAATATTGCAAATAAAATTAGAAAAACAATACACTTCTTCAGATCCATTAGGAACTTTCTTAACTTACAACTTCTAAAAACGGTCTATTTTGCAATCACCCAATCTATCCTTGAGTATAGTATCATTGCATGGGGAGGGGGTATTTCATCAGCTCTAGATCCCGTTGAAAAGGCGCAGAAAACAATTATGAAAATTATTCTCAAACTTCCTCTAACTGCAAACAGTGACTTAATATTTAATATAATGAGAGTATTTGATGTTCGACAGATATATGTAAAAACTATCCTCATGCATCTCTTTAATAACAAACACGTACTTTACGAAAAAAATATATATTTAAGATTTACACGTAATTCTAACAAAGACACATTGCAAGTTTCAGCACTCTCTACCACCTTTGGACAACGTAGTTTTAGATATTTTGCCACAAAAATATTCAACATGCTTCCTGATAATATCAAACTGAGTCAAACACAGAAAGAATTTAAAAAAAATGTTAAAATTTGGATATTTTCTAACGATCGATCCTTTACTGGTGCCCTCACCCAAATGCCTTGTCATTGACTGTTATTGTTGTAGTAAAATTACTGTTTTTGTATTGTGTATCAGCAATAATGTAAACAGAAACAAAGTATAGTTGTATAAGAACATATATTATACATTCAAGTAAACCATAGACAAAATTACGAGAAACAATTTACTAAAAATTCTGCCTCAATACAGGTTCGCCTAGTGAGGCAGACTATGCACAACTTAAAATATATATTATGTTACTTCTACATAACAGTTCTTACCTCCATATCTTTTTTCCTATTTTGATACTGCTTTATTGGCATCAATTATTATTATAAAATTATTCTTATAACAATGTTATTAACTCATAGATATTTACTTACTAATGCAACATTTATTACCTTATGTTTTTAACTTTGTAAGTAACATGTTATTGTCATTAAAATTATGTTATTATTACTACTGTGTAAAAGAAAAGGATGAAAATAAAAAGGGAAAATGTACTTAAAATGTAACCAATACCGACTGTAATATGATATTATATTATGTATTCATATATTTTTTGGATGAAATAAAAAAAAAAATAAAATAAAAATAAAAAAATAATAAAAAAAAAATATATATATATACATAAATTATTGTTGCAGAATAATACGTTTTGCCTTGTTGCTCGATTGGGTACACTGAAATCGATGAGATGCAGGAGTTCGCAACAATCTAATTCAGAATGGAGTACTGGTACCTACCCTGATGTATGGCAGTAAGGCATGGAACTGGCAGAGGAAGGATGAAAGCAGACTGAATGCTGTAGACAGATTCCTGTGGCGTATGTGTAGTAAAACCATCGTGTGAAAAATGTGGAAATCCGCAAAGAATGCAAGGCTGATGTAAGCGTAATGAGTAAGATTAAGGAAGGAACGCTCAGATGGTTTGGCATGTAGAGCGAATGAACGAGGAAGGGAGTGTAAGAAGAATATATGACGCAAATGTGAATGGTAGAAGAAGTCGGGGACGCCCGAGGAAGACATGGCACGTCCAAGTAAATCAAATACTTGAGTCAGGCCATGTGAAGAGTTGGAATAATAGAAGAGCATGTATGAGACGATGTATGAATGTGAACGAGGCAGGGAGTGTGTGCCAATATCGAGTTGTTTGGCGGTCCGTCCTCTCTGCCTACCCCTGCGGGGAAATGGCGTAATAGTTAGTTAGTTAAAAAAAAGTCAATTCTCGGCAGATTTCATTGCGTTTTTGTCGAAAACTGTTTTCTTATTCATCGTAAAACTTATATGTAAGTACAACAAAATGTGATGAATCGTTTTATTTGTCAGTTAAACAGATATTTCCTAGAAACATAGCATTATGTACCTAATCTTCGTTAGGTTTGCATCCATACCATGTATATATTTCACATTTCTGTACCTACGTTGGTTTGAAAATTACCCACCGATTAATCATACTTCTTTTGTAGCCCCTACTACAACCCTCTTCATGTAAGTTAATTAAGATATAAATTGGACAGTATAAAATGCCTATAAAAAGTTAATAACTTAATAGATTGGGGAGAAACAAAGAAGTTACACATATAATACTAAAATATCATGCAATTATTACACCCCAGGCTAGACAGAGGGCACATAGTAATGGGATAATCTTCAGGAAAATGTAAACCGACACGCAATGGAATTTAAGGGTTGGTAAAAATACACCACATGCCGTTTGGTAGATAAGGTTGCGTTCTGTAAATTAAGTTTTAATTTGCAGTAATATTGTAGGCGGGTAAGCGATATTACTGTCACGAAGGGTGGATATACACAACTTTGCAGTCGGGGCTAATCTGCTGTAGATATTATAGTGGATACAAAAAAAAAAGTGTATTTTAAAAATAATTTGTTCTTTCGTTAGTTGCTCTTTTGGTCGCCTTCCCAGCGTACAATTTCTTATATATCCAACCCTCCCTCACTGGAGAGGGGTAACGTACTCCCCCACGAGAGGTTTGGGCAATACATAAGTTTTTTTTTTATCAGATACATTTTTTTTAAATAAAGACAAACGTTCCCGGATTACGAATAATTTGACAATATTTGAAAATCTCCAACCTACCACAACAGAAAGTGGAAAATGTTGCTTGTGTCGCGGAGGACTTGGTCAGCAGAGGAATCGAGCACGTGACGCCTGGATTGGACCTAAACGCGTTGCCAACTCAGCCTATCATCGGTAACTTTAATTTAATTTAGGCAATTGTTGAAAAACTATTCGAAAATCGATCTGCAAATAAAACAAAAAAACGAGTGTGCGTTAGACCACACAACTGAAGTAAAACTTCACTAACATGTAAAAGAACATATGACATTGGGGTGACATTGACAATGACATTGACATTGAAGTGAAAAAAAAAACCGTTCGCCTCACCCGATCACCGTTCGCATCGATTACCGTTCGCATCACACTTTTCATAACATCACACTTCTCGTAACGCATTCACCAGCTTACCCCCTAAGTCGAGCGTGCGTAAAGAAGTTTTACTTGAATAAATTATCTTAATAATATTTTTAAGATATTTAATAATATATTTTTTTTACATTAGCTCCACACAGAAGGTCCTGAGGAAAATAATGTCATCTTAAGGGTTGCTGTGTGGAGGGTATTTTTAAGGAAGGGAAATATAGGAAATTCTAGAAAGGAAAGGAAATGAGTATGAGTGTGTAGGAATCTGGAGGTCAGTATGTCCAGGATTGACGGACGTATGAATCCATTCCTTTAGAAGAGATTCGAATTGGAAAGGTCAAAACGCCTCCTTCAACCAGGCTCTCTCGATCCGGCCCACCATGCAGCAGGTAGGCAGATGCATCCGCCGCCAAGACCTAGACAAACCTTACCCCATGAAACCGGGCACCTCTTCTAAGTCACCAAACGTAGCGAACCACTTGGGGTGACCTGTGGCAGAGGTGTTGGTTACCCAATAAATTGTTCACGGGGCGGCGGCACCCATACCCGCCTTCCAAATTGAACTATCTATCCATTTTAATCGTTATTATTTTTTTTATCCTCGCCGAAAGCAAGCCGCGAGTCCGGTCGTAAAAGGTGCATTTTACTTTAAAGGACCCTGGTGACCCCTTTTGGATGATAAGTGATTTTTACCTTTAGGTTTGTAAAGGTTAAACCTACTAAAAGAATATTGCAGATGCTTAAAAACGGACTGGAGCTAAACTTAACAAGTTTTGCTAACTATAAAATTGGCTAATTTTGGCACGGTCTTAGAGTAAAACTGTTCACTATTATAATAAAACCTTTATTTTATTAAGTATTGTTTCAGCTTTTCAAATATGCAAATATGATAAATGGTTGTTTATCAGTTGTGTAAAATTTAAAACACATTTATTAGTAAGGGGAACAGTGTTTACTGTTTACGCAAAGTAAAAATTTGTCTTCATGCAATATTAAAGTTCTCCAATGTCTTACTTTTACTTGGCCTAAATATTTTGAATCAAAAATAAATTATTCTATTTTTTTTTAACTTCTATTTCTAGAAATATTTGTATGAGTATTTCATAGAAGAATAAGCACAAAATATGTCAATTCTTTTGTATTATTTGGGTATTTATTATGTCAAAATTGTAACCAATAATAACTGTTATTTTATCCATTATCGGCTACAATAAGATTGTTTATTTGTACAAACTACATTATTAATATGTATAATTAGTTGTATAATCTTTAAATAAAATAATATAGAAGAAATATATAGAAGAAATCAGAAGCATAGTTGATAAAATCCAATTACTGCTCTCTGTCAAGAGACATTTTAAAAATATTCTGAAGAAAAAAACTAATGCCACTTAATTATCCTACAAATATCCTTAGTTTTCCAAAATATTCTTTCTTTTATTTAAATGTATACAAATATACTTAGTTTTCCATAATATCCTTTATTTTCTTTAAATATATACTATTATATACTATTACAACACACATATATTTATGTAAATGAATTATTTAAGTACTAAGTAATAACCACATTTATGTACACTCCTTTTCCATACACAAGCAAATGCTTTAAATGGAAAAGTTGTAAAAAACCTAAGATGTAAAATGATCATTTAGCAACATATAAAACATATTAATGAAACTAAAAAATAATTTAAAAAAAAAAAAAAAAAAAAAAAAAAAATATGTAAAAAAAAAAAAAAAAATTTCATATTAATATGATCATAGTTAAAATACCAAGATTTGATAAGAATATGCTCAGTTTAGGTTATAGCAAGCTATAAATTATTTATCTATGTGTTTGACTTTATTGCTTTCGATTAATTTGCCCGCAGACCAGTCTGACCACCCCTGTAAAACTCCATGATACCGATGCGAGTATAATGAGGGCTTATACTTTATCGACCCCTGTGTTTTATGTAATGGGGTATTTGTTTGAAGGGGTGGCCATTACTGGAAACGAGTATAGCACTCATATCCCAGTGCACAAAGCGTAATCGGAATACACGTGTATGCACGTGCCAATACCTCCTCGGATGCGGTCGTAAAATGCACGCACTGATGTTATTACTGATATGATAGGCATTCAAGTTTGAAGGATTAAAAATGTAAAAGCCAACCAAAGATAAATGGTTTTTACTAATTATAGATAATACATGTAATTCTTTAATTAACTTAACTTGTTCAATAATACAGAGTTAACAAGCTTTGGACGAAGGTACCATAAATGCAAGGCAATAAAATCATTCAACAATCTTAAACCCGATACAAAAAATTAGGGAAGAAAAAACATTTCTCAAACATACAAAAGATAGCGAGTGAAAAGCCAAAAAAGGCGATATCATTACATAGTATAAAATGAAGTCGCTCAAAATATTTGTGCGTTTTAATCTTTTAAACTACGCAACGGATTTTCATGCGGTTTTCACCAATAGATGGAGTAATTCAAAAGGACGGTTTATAATGTATAATATATGCTTTTTATAGTAGAGAAATTAAAATATTACATAGTATAAAATGAAGTCGCTCAAAATGTTTGTGCGCTTAGATCTTTTAAACTACGCAACAGATTTTCTGCGGTTTTCACCAATAGATAGAGTGATACAAGAGGAAGGTTTATATGTATAATACATGCTGATTATAGTAGAGAAAAGCCAAGAAATTCAAATATTCATTTCAGGCAGCGGGCAGCTGGCAAGCGGGTGGTGTGGATTTTATAAAGGTCGGGTAATGGCGCTGTGTTTCGTTAGCCACAGCAATGTGTGGCTGGGTCTTCTAGTTACAATATATATCTTAAAAGAATAAAACATATATAAGTAGTACAAATCAATGAATAAAGCAAACTTAAAAAAATATATATTAAACCAACCGCACTATTTTATTACATAAATAAAATGTTTATTTTTTCACATTAACCCCACACAGAAGGCACTGAGGAAAATGATTTACCTCAGGGCATGTTAGGGATGCTGTGTGGAGGGTCTTTTTTTACATTAGCTCCACTATTATCACTTTTTCACATTAACCCCACACCTAAGCGGAAAGGGAAATTTCCTAAGTGGGGTGATGCAATGCACATTTTCCGAGAGAGTCCTGCTGGAGAGGTCAAAAGGTCTCCCTCAACCAGTCTCTACCGATCCGGCCTGCCGCGCAGTTGGTGGGCAGACCCATCCGCTGCCAAGACGTGGACAAACTTTACCCCTATGAACCCAAAACTTAAAGAACCGTTTGGGGTAACCTATTTCATGGGTGTCGCCTTCCAAATTGAAAAATTCACGCCATCGCATCGGTTCCAATTTTTAAAATGGCATTAAATTTAAATCAAATCCGAATTCCAGAGTCCATCAAACTAGAGTTACGCGAGACACACATTTTGATAATAGCCTCTAAACTGATTTTTGAATTACGAAATCCCCAATGAAAATTAATTTTAGTTGTACCTTTTAACTGGACAATAATTTTCATAATGGCCTCTAACAATTTTTTAGTACGTATTTTAAAAGGGATGATTAATAAATAATACATTTTTATGAGCTCATCAAATAAAATGTTAATTTTGAGAAACTTTTGCGAATAAAACAATTATTTTTAATGTTTTTATTTACGAGAGGTACACATTTCAATATGATTAAATTCCTTCCCATGAATTCCACCAAAAAACGTTTATTTCAAACACAATTCAGAAGTAATATTAAAGCTGCTTGATGCTTGAAAACGTAATAATATTCCGCTGAAATAATAAAATTAGGTTGCACATTGATATTCCCTGTTGTGGAGAATAACTTCAAGGGATGGTGTCGGTTCAATTTCAGACTTAGGGGTGTCTGGCGATTGTGGCGCTACGGGGAAATCATATTTTTATGGGGAATTAGTTACAAACACGACAAAGGCCATAAAACCACCTTCCTGGGGGGAGGGGTGAAGGGTGGGTGAGGCCTTCAGCGGAAAACGCCCTCATATCCTAACAACATACCATCACGCCCTGTAAGGGATGCTACAGCAATATCATATTATTTAATCATTTCAAAGCGTTTTTAAAGAGATTTTCCAGCACTCTAGCCGGTAAAACAAAGCACATTAATAGTACTTACTGGCGCAGACACATAAACAATTACGGGGTAGTATGAATTCACATCAGATCTGGCCTCTCGAGCCATCGTATCGTCTTGAAGCGCAGTGGAAGGGATGGAGTCATCACTCCTGGACACACTGACTCCTACATTCCCACCTATACCTAAAACCTTTTCCTTCCTAGAACTTCCCCTCTTTTGTTTCCTTAAATATAACCTCTACACAACATCTCCAAATATAACTTTGGCCCTGAGAGAAATTATTTTTCTCGTGGGCCTTCCGTGGGGGTTTAATGTAAAAATAACAGTTCCAATTTTTAAAATGTCAATTAAAATTATTTTCTGTACTCAAAATAATAATATATTTTGGGTAGCTACTTTATTGATTGTCCAAACTCATTTACAATAATTTATTTTTAAATTAATGAAGAAAACCCCAAATCGTAATATTTAATTAAACGAAGACAATTTTAGCGGAACTCAAGCGAAAATTTGAAAACAGAAAAAGATACGGTCACATCTGGGACTCGAACTCGTACTGGGCGCAACTCTACCAACTGAGCTAATAGGTCCCTATCCGATTCGGTCTTATTTAACTGCATTATACTTCGACTAAGATTGTCGGACACCCAACCGAAATTGGTATTTTTAATAATTATTATCATAAATTTAGCAAATATAGGAAAACTAATCTTGAATGTTATTCTTAAAGTTCCATTAAGGGCGAGCACCGATTTTATTTTTAAGGAACTTGAAGTGTTGAACTCGAAAAAAATATGCTCAAAAAATGTCCTGCAGCATCAATTTTTTTTTTCTTCATTGGCAAAATAATTTTTGTTTTCAGATTATTACAGGCTTTTCGACTACCACACTAGACACAATATCAATACCAAATCATCAAAGCACAAACAAAAAGAAATCTAGTGACTCCGAAGAAGGAAAATAAATAATAATAATATCACCAAATGTTCACTGAATTTGACGAAAAAAATACCGCACTCTGATTTTTGTATTGTACGCAATCCGCAGCGAATGAAGGTGTTTTAAATAATTTGCGCAATCATAAATTAAAAAATATATTTAAAACATCGAATTTATTTATAAAACGAATGCATCCCTGACTGGCTCATCCGTCCCTGCACACCAATTCCAAACACCGCCCGAAGAGGTTGGAAGGCATTTCGAGCCATTATCGCTTGCAACTTTAGTGAACTTTCAAATAGCTTTTTCAACATTACAATATCTTTCTATCGGCATTGAATATTTTGTAACGGCGCGGCGCTGCAGTAAACAAAACGAGCATTGTATTTTTTCGCAACCACCTAAAAGGCTGTTATGTGGGTGAAGACGGTTTATTTTTGAGGTTATCGATATAACTATTTATTCGAGAATGAGGGCCTTTGTGGGCCTCTTGAATTCGGAGGTCGCGGGTTAAAATTTTATTTATTTAACGAAAAAATACACCGTGGAATGCACCGCTTATTATTTGAATTAATATTTAATGGCCGATCGGCTTTCGCTTAACTCAAGCTTCTTCATGGCTTATTATATTAACTAAAGATAATTACAAAGAGAAACACATATTTATATAAAAAAATTAAATCAAGGAGTGAAAGTGATGGAAATATAAAAGAAGACACCTTATTTTTGACAGAAAGAGATGAATAGAAAAGAGGGAGATAAAATTTTATTACATGATGGGTAAGTAGGGGGGGGGAGGAAACAATTTAGCGGAGATTAACGGGATAAGTTGAATATGGGATCATCAGTTATATTTATTTTTTTATTTCTTTTCATCTTTATTATTTTAGACTTACAATTTGTTTTATTCTATGCCTGTCTCACTAAGAGAACCTGTGTTGAGAGCAGGCGCTTAAATAACAGTTAATCATCAACGTTCAATTGAAAAAATAAATACTTATAAGTTAGTTTTGATAAAATCTTTGATGTTGGATCTGTTTGGCTGGTAATCCAGGACTTGGTATCAGATTTATATTTAAGATACATTGTGTATTGTTTAATTGTCAGTGGAAGTGTATTACATGGTACTGTTGCAAAGAATCTAAAATTTCTTTGGCCGAAGGTTGTTTTAGTGAAAGGGATAAGTAGGAGATTAGGAGATTATGCCTTTTGGTTCTAGTATCTCGAGCAGTTTGGACAATGTAGTTCTGTGTTTGAAGAGGTATCCTAAAATGTTTTTGGCATAAATTTTCCTAATGTTCAAGACACAGATTCTCCTAAAGATTTCATCCGAACTGCTTGTGATCTGTAGTTTTAATATAATTTATTTATTTATTTATTTATTTATTTACGCCCTAGTGGGCTTTTACAACAGAAATTAAAAACATAAAAAAATTAAACATCATAAAAGAAATGAAATACTATGAGTAATAAGAAAAAATCAGTAATAAGACCAGAAATACAATAAAGTGCAATGTGTAAAAGCTA
Source organism: Limnephilus lunatus (assembly GCA_917563855.2). Taxonomy (NCBI): domain Eukaryota; kingdom Metazoa; phylum Arthropoda; class Insecta; order Trichoptera; family Limnephilidae; genus Limnephilus; species Limnephilus lunatus. The sequence goes on along the minus strand of OU830602.1, from coordinate 6,948,540 downwards.
GTTAGTAGGTATAAACAAACAATTATATGTGTATAATAATGTATGATGATAAAACAGAACTAAATAGAACAGCAAAATAAAATAAAATAAGGTTATAAATTACTGGTAAGATTTTAAATGAGAGGATATATTATGAAAAGAACAAAAATAAGAAAAGTTAATTATTAACAGATAAAATAGAGATGAGTTGTCTCTTGAAAATTGCAAAACTGTCAACACCAAATATATCTATAGATTCACAATGTTTATTTGCAAGGCTATGCATTCTAGGGATTGGTGAATTAATAGAATAGTTAGTATTGAGGGTATTGTTAAAATTGAAAATATCTTTATTGCGAGTTAGTCTAGCAGGTACATTAATACAGATTAATTCTAATAAATTAGGGCAGTCAACTAAAGATTTGATAATTTTGAATAAAAATAACAAATCAATTAACACTCTTCTATCTGATAATTTAAGGAGTCTGGTTTCTGAGCGTAAGTTATTATAATTTATAAGTTCAATTGGAATTTTCATTTTAAAATTAATATACCGAAGGAATTTGTTTTGTACCTTTTCCAATAATTGAGAATGGATTTTGTAAAATGGTGACCAAATGGTGGAATTGTACTCTAATTTGCTTCGTACTAACGAGCAATACAGATTTTTTAATGTTGATACATTTTTAAAATTTGCACCCATTCTCAAAATAAAACCAAGAATTCTCATTGCATCACTTGTTATTTCATCGATGTGAACATTGAATGTTTGATTTATTATATTATATTTATTAAATTTTATATTAAGTATGTTTGATTTATTATTAACGGCTTTCTTAATTTGAAAAGAGAGGCAGATTCTTCTGATATAATTAATATCAGCTTTCAGAATTGAAACGATGCTTGAAATGGTTTTAGCCGTGTTTTATGGCCAGATCTGAATATCCAGGTACTTCCCCATCACTTTCCCCTTCCCATTACTTTCAGCTTCACAACATACCCTATTTATTGGGATGCCATAAAATAAATAAATAAATAAGTGTTTATTCCAGTATGTGGGGAGGAGAGTGCAATCCCACACATTCCATAAGGGTATAATATAAACATACATGTACAAAGTATAAAGTATTTGAAAGGAAAAAAAGAAAAAGAAGGTGGATATGAATGTACACGAAACAAAAAAAAAGATAATAAGCTAATAGTAGTAAAAGGAAAACAAAAGAAATAATAATATTAAGCTTTCAGGATTCTGTGAGCACGTAAGGAGCCAGTATTTTTCTCCAGTGTGCATCAATGCTGGATGATGGACTGAGGCGGGCTTCCATGACGAGGATGTTTCCAGAGCTGGTTATCCTTTCCCTCATTCCTGCCACCCTGGATCTAATAAGGGCTGCAAAGCCAGGAACTCGCCCCTCCGTGAACATCCGGGAAGCGCTGCAATATCTGGATACCATAAACTAAAATATCTGAATACCATAAACGCCCTCCCTTCAGAAAGTTGGGTATTGGGACTCTTGCATTTACAATTTAATTTTAATCGAGATTAATTTTTGGGTGAGGCGCTTCCTCCGTCTTTAGCCATCATTTCGGACTGCGTTATAGTGTCCATCATCAGGGCAGATCTCAAATCACTTTTAGCATTCTTATGTCAATTTTTGACTTTGCAAAATATTTTCACCGTTTTATTTTGAATATTAGACACCTCATAAAATCTAATCAATTCTGAACTCGTATAAATTTTAAGTAGTTTTAGGTTTCCTAGTGAATGACATAAAAAAAATTAGGTGACAAATGTATATGGAAAATAAAACTCTTCAAAACAAAATGCCTAGTAATTATTGTATACATAGTTAAGGCCCAAGAAATACAAAAAATATATTCACCGTGTTTGAAAGTTCAAAAGCAGCTCTTCTCAACTTTGCAAGAATATTATCAGGTCAGTGACTGAGTTGGCATCGCGTTTGGGTGTTCGATTCCTCGGCTGGCTAAGTCCTCCATCAGGACACGCTTCATTTTCCGCTTACTGTGGTGGTAGCAGGAGATTTTTAAATATTGTCAGATTATTCGTAACTCTCTAATGTTTGTCTTATATATTTTTAATTTAAAAATAATTTTTTAAATGCTTTGATTGAGAACACCGATTCAAAATATGCTATTTTTTGTGAAATAAAATATTTTATCTTAAGTTCTAATTCGACGATTTATTAAAAAAAAATGAAAGAACTGAATTTTATGTCCTTATTTTCAAAGACAGCTTTATTATTTTTCATTTCAATTTTGCCTTCTTTGATATTTAATCGTCACAGTAAGCATTAAAACCGGATTCAATGGTTAAGAAAAATTCAAATTAGTAATATTGATTGCAATTCTATAGAAAAAAATCTACCAAAAATTCTTTTGTAACTGCGATATAATTCATCTCCAATTGAGGGGGTTCATTTTAACGACTAAAAGGTTTTGAAATAAATTTCCTCGTCTTCATTACACACGAATGGACGAAAACGGTTGAAAAAAATATGAAAAAGCTCGCAGTGAAATTTCCAAAAAGGTAGCTATGAAAATTCAAAAGGAGAAAGATATAAATCTCAGAAAGGAGAACGGATAACTCTTTCATCCGCGATTTTGCGAGACGGGTTCATAATTTTTCTCCTACCCACCCAGCTATACCGAGTATAAGCTCAAAGGTAGAAAACAAAGTTTTCTCGGAAATAAAAACATAATTTATGCAGAAGGAAAAGTGTCTGGCGCAGGTGGAAGAGTCTGGAATGTTCTGAAATGTTCCGCGGAGTTCTCCGGATTAAAGGAACAGGGAACACGGAACATTTTATACTCGTAGCACTTGGGATATTTAACTACTCGGATGACAACTACTTGATTTGTTTATTTTTTTGTTAACTGGTTTCGTGTTGTGGAAAACCATTGTATTTATTTATTTCAAAACATGCGCCATTGACATAATTATATTTGTAGATATTATAATACAATAACATAAAAAAGTGACATAAATGTAAAGTTAAATCTAAAAACAAAAGGTAAAAAAGGAGTTAAGGTTATAAGTAGTAAATATAAATAAGATGTATAAAATGAAAGTAAGTATAAAGTAAAAGCATAAATTAAATGGAGACAATATTAGCGAAACTCAATCGAAAATCTGAAGACAGAAAAATCATAAAATGATATTGGTTCCACTGGGACTTTTACTCACAAAGTTAAAAACAAAAATAAAAAATATTCATCCTAGACTCGCAGAAAAGTCAATAGATGTCGTGTATTAAAATAAAATGGATAAATATTTATCCAGACACTATCTAGATAGAATTTAGTTCGGGTTGAATCTTGCAATCATATATAATGATAGCAGCCAATAATATGTGCGTTAAGAAAATGAAGATAATGTTGGTAGTTCTTAGTCGAAGTATGATACAGTTAAAAGTGACCGAATTGGAAATGGGTTCCAAGCTCAGTTGGTAGAGCTCTTGTCATGTCAACAAAGGGGTATTAAGGGGTACAAAGGGGTATTAATTTAAGGGATATTGGTTCCACTGGGTTCGAGTCCCAGTAGAACCAATATCTTTTTCTGATTTTTCTGTCTCCAGATTTTCGATAATATTGTCTTCATTTAATTAAATATTATAATTTGAGATTTTTACTCAAAAAGTTAAAAATAATAATAAAAGCATAAACTATAAAATATAAAGTATAATGTAAAAGTTAAAAGGCAGAAAATAATATAGTAAAAATTAAAATGTATAAACTATAAGTTACCTTTATAAATAATTGAAGTTACAAAAGTTATAAATATGAAAAAGTATGACAAGTAAAGAGTACGAAATGCTCTTAGGAGCCAAATATTGAAGATAATATAAAATAAAAAAAATAAAAAAAATGAAGGTATTACGGAGTATTACAACGCGATATGATAAGTTTTAAAATAGGTACCTTTGAAATATTTCTAATCCATAGATATTAGAGTGCGTATTATAAATTTTTAATTTTTACGGTGCTCCAGATTTTATGTCCGGGTTGAATCTTTCCCAAATGAAAGACTAAACCCTTCCACACACTTTTCCACAAATGAATATCTAGTAAATTAACGCAATGTAAGTGCACTATATAAGAATAAAACAATACAAGAACAATACGTCAATCCACCAGAAACATAATGGGAAAATATTTCACCGACTCCAGATATTTTCATATCAGAGGGTTCGGCTCTGATGAAATCCTAACTGGTCCGATAAATCCTACTGATCCCTCAATATAAATATTTAAAAAATCTTTTGTAATCCTACATGTATTTAAAATGACCGACTTTTGCATTTTTATGTACAAATTTTTTGAAAAATCTAATACGCCTAAATTTTGAATGAGAGAGCTAGGTATAATGCCAGTAGCCGAAATAACAAATGGTAATATTTTTATAGTCTGAGAATGCCAAATTCTTTTAATTTCATTTCCTAAATCTGTATATTTTCTTATTTTTTCAGAAACAGTTTTCTGAATATTACAAGAATTTGGAATAGCGACATCAATGATATAAGTTATTTTATTAATTTTGTCATGTAAAACTATATCGGGTCTATTATGACTAATTGTTAATAACTATTAATAACTATTAATAACTATTATTAGTGCATATTATGATTGCATGATTATATTATGATTACGTGGTTGTACTAGGAGATACATTTTGTTTTTGTTGTGATTAATTTGTGTTGTTTCACAGTTAATTCATTAAAAATGATATATTACAGTAGGCAACTAATGTAGGTATAGCCTTTATTTTTGGCACGTCCCAGAGTGGAAGATAATGAAATAAAAACCACCATTTAGAATTGAAAGCTTGCTTGACATAGCTCTAACCTTATGGAGTTTGGTGCCAATTCCCTTTTTTGGTGCCATTTGGTCAGTTTAATTTATACCCTGATGATGCTTGTGTTAAACGAAACAAGCCGATATTAAAAAAAATTATATATAAATCGTGGTTATAAACAATGATATTGTTTTATTGTTAACCTCAACACAGGCTCGACCTAGTGAGGTTATAGATTGTATTGTAAACATTCCATGTAAAGTAAAAATAAATTTCATTAATATTTTATTTTAGACCCTCCACACAGCAACCTCAAATATGGCAAAAAGGTGCTGAGGGGAATAATTTAACTAGTAATTAAATTTAAAATTTGATAATTTGAACCTTAATTTTATGATATACTATGATAACTTAATACTAAACGCCTTCGACTGCAATAAAGAGCAAACTTTTGATAGTCGTTATTTTTGCAAAGTTTACGGTATTTTTAATAGTTGAAACAGATGGCAGTGACTTGTAAAGTTTCCGGTAGCCGGTGACAGTGGTTACTCTGATTAATCAAGTACTTGAGTATTCTGGAACTTTATACGTATATTCCAATTGCAAACACCTCCAAGTCAGGGCTTCTCAGCATTCAAAAGCTCTCGTAAAAAGTTTTTGTTTATGAAAATTTAAAATATTTTATATCTAAATATTTTTCTTATAACACCTGAAACGTGTAATGTTCCACGTTGAGACGGAAATAATATTTATTTTTCTTCTAGCGCCGTTTCCTATCGGAGGTTGATTATCATCTGGGCAAACTTCTTCCTGATTTCTGTGAGCCGGAACAACTCTGCGTAACTAAGAATAATAAAAAAAAAACATCAACAAAATATTAATAACTGCAAGTACACCATATATTCATATTTTTTTATGAGTGTACAAAACAAACGCAGGGTTATTGTAAAAAAATTACACAGAAATAACAAAGAATGGATACCAACAGAAATAACATAGAATGAATACCAACCGTCCAAAAACGGTGTAAAACAATGAACTGACAAAAAACTAGACACAAGGGAAGTCGTGTCATAACAAAACATAGAAGAAATTTTGTATAGTCCTAGGAGCAATCACTAAACAAGAAGCTTGCCACTACAGAATCTTTCCACTGCAGTGGATGTTATATATTAGAAGATTCGCACAAGTTTGTGAAAAGGTTAAGTTGGTTCTTTGGAAAAGAATATGGAAAGTTTCAGGCTTTCTCAGTAAACATTGAATGATATTGATTGTGGCCAAGAGGGAATATCGAGAAGCCTTAAAGAAATTTAGTACTACATATAATGAAAAAAACACAATAATGCAGGTGACACCACCAGATGTCAACTTGGCGGACATTCAGTATCGGATTGGAACTACAAGCAAACCTTCAGCAAGAGCACAGACTAGAAAACAGGATAGATATTGAATAACGGCGCCAAAGAACTCATAAATTTTGTAATGTTAGTAATCCTTTCTCCCCATAAACGATTCAAGTGATACTGGCAGTCATTAATGCGTACTTAAAAAAATGGTTACATTTAAAAGAAAGATGTTATATTAATATTTAATAATTTTCAGACCTGAATCCATTGAAGCCAGAGTGAAGAAAGCCTCTCAGAAGTTGTGCGTACTCTAAGCATTGTGCAGAGCCCGAGATACTTTTATAGTTGCTGCTCATTGTACAAATTGCAAGTGTGCCCCACGGTTGAATTTGGCAGCCACTCCTGGTCTGGAGCCCTAAAATACCTGAAAAACCCTCCATTAATTGCAGAAACGGGCGGTCCGGGTCCGGTTGATAGATTTTCCTAACAAACGGGTTGTAATCTATGGAGCACAGGCGTCGGATGGGAATGATGCTCTAACGGTGTCTACTGGTATAGCAATGGAAGATGCTCCGAGAAATTATCGTCATTGATCCCTTTGGCACCGGTGAACAGGGGGGAAACACGCCAAATGCGAGCCCTACATTTGTAAAATGTTGACTTTCGTCACAGGTGAACGGGTTGCTTCTACGACTCGTTCTTGAGTTCAACCGTTCGGGAATGTGGAATCATATGATGGCCTCTGTGTTTCCTCCCTCTTACAACATGGTTTTCTTCAAGATCCAAGGTGACTCCGTTCCACATAAAGACAATTCACACACATTCCCCGAAGATGACATAGGTCCTGAGGGAAATTATTTGCTTCAGGGCCTCCTGTGTGGAGTAAAAAAAAGATTACTAGTAAATTAATTCAAGGTTGCTTTACAACTTAATTTATCTACCCTTTAACTAATAATAATGTCGGAAGTTCTTGGGTTTGTATCTGACGTTCTTATGAAAATAGTTGAAGCAAACTTCTCACAAACTGCAAAACAAAGCCTTTTAAATTGGAGCTTTGTGAAGTCATGCATGCATAATCCAGATCTTTCTATACCTACTGAAGATATCTTAACATCAAAATTAAGCCTTTACAGAACGTTAGTGAAAATATAAATATTAGAATAATTGAATTTCTTAAATTTTGATTTAGTTATCCCTGCAAGTCAAAGTTAGGACTCGGAACCAGAGGCTTTCTTAGAAAGCTCTGGCTCCGTACAGTGGATTACTGGCCGGTCAATTCCCAAGACACGAGTCCCCTTCATTTAAACTTTAGCAATAACAAGATGAAGTGGCCGACCCTATCATTCGAGCCCGGAGTGGTGGTTACCCCATTAATTCCACCCCTGCTATCATGCAAGGTACCGCTGATAATAATAAGGCATACTGCTGCCTGATGTGTGAGACTGAGGTCCCACACCCTTAGCTCTACAAGGGTTGGGCACTGTAGAGTCGTAGAGCCTGGTACAGTTGTAATAACACGCTCTAAATACTATTTGACAATCCGTTATGGTGGATCGGTATTTGCAATTAATCTGTCTTGATGCAAACCTACTCTTCTTGGTCTATTATGCTGTAAATTAAACAAACTTGTTTTAAAAACGAATTCATGTTCTGTTTCCAATATTTCTGTTATTGTGTTCAAAAGCCTCCAAATAACGATGTAATTTAATTAACTAGGATAAATAGGAATGCCATTAACTACTCGGAATCAGTGAAACTATGGCATTCCCTAATTTGAGAATGATAGCTGTAAGTCTGAGATGATTTATTTTGTTTGACACAACAGCTTTTATATATTATAATACAAAGACATCAATTTATATATGCGTAATGATAATGAGTTTAAATATGTAAATATGGTTAAGCCTTAAAAGTTTATTTTTATTTTTAACTTAATGAGTAAAACCTCAAATTGCAATATTCAATTAATGAATACAAAATTAGCGAAACTCAATCAACAAAGAAAAATAAAAATAAATATTCATCCTAGACTTGCAGAAAAAGTCAATAGATTTCGCATATCAAATGAAAATGGATAAATTTATCCAAAACACTATCTAGATAGCATTAAGTTCTGTTTGTATGTTCTTGCAATCATACATAAAGATAGCAGCCAATAAAAATATGGGTTAAATAAATGAAGATGATGTAATTCTTAGTCGAAGTAGGAATCAGTTAAAAATGGACACATTAGCTCAGTTGGTAGAGTTGCGGCCAAGAAAGCCGAAGGTCCTGGGTTCTAGTCCCAGGTGTGACATAAACCATCCATCTGTCGAATCTGCCGGATCTTCCCTGATGATGGACACTGCAACGCTGTCCGAAACGTCGGCTAAAGAAGGAGGTAGCGCAACACGGCATAACACCCCAAAAACAAACAACGAAAATAAAAGTTTAGTTTTATTATACACAAATAAGTTGCTAAAGGAATAGAGAGGAAGAGGAATATGAGATAAGGATAGGAGATGCTCATTTCAATACTCAAACATTAAGTTATTATCATAAGCGTTACTCGGATTTAATATTTATGTAGATTATTGCTAACACTTGTAAATTGTAAAAAAAATTTAAAAGTTGAAGTGACTAGCCATAAATCTTAGCTGTAAGTTTTTGAAAATTGTGTTGCTGGAGAAGGGGAAAAGGTGATAGATACGTCTGCCTTCTTTAATTTGGTCACTACCGTCATTTTAAGCGTTCAGCTGTTGAAGATACAGAGAGCATAATTTGTTTCCAGAACGAGTGATAGTTACCCTTTAAAGTACTTACTACATTGGTATTTTGTGTGCTTTCTTATGCAGTAGTTTTTAGCTTTCAAAATAAATAAAAAATTATTTACGATCAACTAAAAATATTTATAAAAAAATCTACAAAACCCTACTTCAAACCGAAGATATGTTACATTAATATCTTTAATCTTTAATCATCCATAGTTTATGGGTTGATAAAATATTCCTCAAGATAGAAGGAAATCTCTTAAGACGTGCTGTCATCTCCCAGTCTGGGCATTGAGTGCAAGGAGCCTAATGCAGAATATTCAATACTTGATAAGTGAAGTAAGTTCCCTGCCGTGCATTAGTCCACCACTGGGAGATGGGAGAAGAAAGGTAAATTTAAGTAAATCCAAGCTTCACTAGATACAGTGCATGTGCACACATTATTTTATTGAGAATTTAACCAAGAATTTCTCCAAGGAAATGAACGGTAGTAAAATAATTACCCTCACGGCCTATTTCATATTTGGGAATGCTGTGTAGAGAGTTTTTTTAGGGAAAGAAGTGCTAGGAATTTCTGGGAAGGAAAAGGGTATGAGGAGTGGGTAGGAATCTGTGGATCAATGAATCTAGGAGTGACGTATGAATCCATCCCTCCAACTGTGGTGTAAGGCGATGGGTCGAGAGAGACCGGTTAGAGAGGTATAGATTAGGTCTCCCTCAACCAATCTCTCTAGATCCGGCCCGCCATGCAGTAGGTGGGTAAAGGCAAGACCTAAAAAAACCTTACCTCATTAACCCGGGCACCCCTGCTTCACTAAACGTAGCGAACTACTTGGGGTGACCTATGGCAAGGGTGTTGGTTATCCAATAAATGGTTCCCGGGGCGGCGGTACCCATATCCGCCTCCCAAATTGTTAGCATGTATTCGGTGTGTTGATTTAACGTTAGTTTATTGTCGAGTATAATTCTTAAATTTTTGAGAAATTCAACATTTTACAAATTGTGACCACATATTCCATATGGATATTTGTGTTCTTAGTGAAATTTATAACTTTGTACTTTACCTTACTCAGTTCCATTTCGTTGTCAAGGCAGATAAGGTGTTATGGTCTTATTGTAATATTTCACAATCTTCTATAGATATAATTGCAATATATGACTCGAGGTCGTCACCGGAGTTTTATAAAATTTTATAAAAGTAAGGTACCAAGGTGCGATCCATGTGGTACGCCGGACGTAACTAAAATTGGGAAAGAGTTCAAACAGTTAACAGTAACTTCTATGTGGTAAATAAGATTATGCAACTGTTTCTGTGCATATATCAATGTTATTTATTTATTTATTTATAAACAGAAATTTATTTATTTATTTATAAAGTACATTATATTATCCATTGGTGAGAAAATATTTACAATTAATAAATATAATTCATGTTGGGTACCTATTATGTGTTTCATTGTAGTGTCTTATTTATGGTGTGCATATTAAGTAATTACAGGGTAACGTGTGTAGTGGGAAGGTGTGTGTGTGTGTGTGAATATGTGTGTATGTATGTATGTAAGTATGCACATTAAGCAATTTATATGATTGACATGATGCTCTTTTTAAATTTGGGCAGTGAATCGGAGAAAATGTCAATGTTAGAATTTAGATTAATATTATTGAATATGTGAAGAGCACGATTGATTGGTGAATTAGTTGTTGCATTTGTCTTGTAATTAAGCGTGTGGAATAGTTCTGTAAGGCGTGTACGTCTTAATGGTATGTTAAAATTAACTATAGAAAGAAGTTTCGTGCAGTAAATGTTATTATTTAAAATTTTGTGTATAAATGTCAAATCAGCTATTACTCGTCTGTGTTGCAAAGTTTGAAATGTGCATTCATAGTTATTATTGAATTTGAAGGTAAGATATTTTAGTAATTTTTTTTTTAATATGTTCTATGCTATTTTTTATTTTTTTTCACGCCTTTTTTAGGAGCAAAGCTCGTAACAAAAAGGTGGAGAAACGAATATAGATAAAAAAAATTAGTAATGGTAAAATAACACATATATTTTTTTTTATATATAAAACAAAGAATAGATACCTAAATATCAGTAAACAAAAAAAAATCGTATATATCATACAAAATGTATATATATATATATATATGTATAAAACATATATGTATGCTTTGTACTGCGGGTTCCAAATTGGCGAGGCATATTCCAGTATACTTCTGACTAATGCAAAATATAACATAACCACTGTACGCGAGTTACTGAACACTTTACTTATACAAAGAACAATATTATTATATTGTTATTCAGTTTATTTAGTATTCAAAGTGTTATTTATCACTCACTGCATGTTATAAAATTTACGTAATGACGAAATAGAGTACCAACATAACCAGATCATAATTATTTTGTCTTTCATTTGTAAATCTTTTCCGAGGAAATGAATATTATGTGTACCTATAGTCAATTCCCGAATTCCAAAATTGAAATAAATAATTAATATACCTATTCCGTGTTATCACTATACGTTATTAAATTCACATAACGACAAAACAGAACCTCCACAACTGAGCATAAACGTACCGGAGCCTACATTAATAATAATATAAAATAAATATACTCTTCGTGATAAATGAAGTACTCTATTCAGAAAGTGGAGAACAGGAGTACAGAAGAGCAACAGAGTGTTGTAGTGTTAGAAGCATTTCGCCCTCCGCAAAGAGCTGTCCTTAAAGCATGCCGATTGGGCGCTGTTTGAGAATAATAAATGCTAATCAGGCTTATTCCGGGGACGAAATATTATCTGCTCAACTTCTGAGCCCCGGGCCTGAAGGGATATTAACAGTTTAGCGACACTAAGCCGCTTTTCAAAATGGTATTATCTTTAAGTTGTGAAGGGTACTTGGACGGAATGATCCCGTTAATGTGTTTGGCTGGCTGTAATTAAAACACGCACTAAATGAATGGCGCCTTGCTGTCCTTGTTCAGCTAAAGAAGCTAAATACCGTTTTGTAAATAAAGTCATTCATATCTTTGCATATTAAATTCTTTAGAAAAGTCTGGATTAAAATATGTACATTAGATAGGTACCTATGAAATTAATTGTTTAACTTATTATGTAGGTACCAATGGGGTGAAGTCCATAAAGGCTGAAAAGTTGTGCCCACCCTCAGAAAAAAGAAACAATAAATAGAAAATAAACAGATACCATTGTGATTAAATCTATTTTGTTCATTCATTAATTTGGAAAGGAATTTTTTGGCACATTTATTCAGGTTACGACAACTTCTAGCGACAAAAAACAGCGTAAGATGAAATCAAAATGACCATTTTAAATATTTTATGCACAGTTCATACTCAAGTTGAAAACCACATGCATCGAGTAAATAGAGTACTACATGCCACACGTACCTACATTTTTTTATATGAATACCTCACAAGAGTTCCAGCTGCTCCTGTCAGCTGAGCCAGTCTCACTATGACATCCCCAATTGTTGTGAGGCTGGAGGTAGTAGGGGGGAAGGAAGTTGGAGAAGTGGCTATTCGGATATGGTCATCAAATACGGCTAAAGCCATTTCAAGCACCGTTTCAATTTTGATTAGTGGTCTTACACCAGGGCGATACTGAGAGTATTTTCAACTCTGTAATTTGCTGCAAATACACCTTACATGGAAAATATACATGATTAACCTGTAATTTTTATGGAATATCAAAGCCACGTGTATTTTTACGAACATCTGATTATTTTTGTGTGTTTATGGATATGACTTTCTTAGAACCAACGTTCGTAAATATATTTTTAAATGTGAACACCGCCTAAGAGTCCCAACTGCTTGTCGCCATAGGGACTACAACATCCCCAACTAGGATACGTTGGATGACTCTATGGGTTGAGATTGGGAAGGAGGCAGATCAAAGGAAGGTTTGGAAAGTATCATCAGGCACAAAAGCTTCTATTTTCTGATAAGGTATACATGACCAATAACGACCTTTCTTATAAAATTTTGTAAAATATATATGTATAAATTTAACTCATGATTCAACAATTTCAAACAAGTTATAAAGAAATGGATTATAAGTACTGGTCGTCACACTATTGCAAAAATCTGTAAAATAAACTACAAATAGACAGAAATATCCATCTACATACGTCCTTACCCATATAAAACAAATTAAAATTATAAAATCCTAAATAATATTATCCATAAATAGATTTGACAGGATTTACTACTGTACTGTATCTCTTCCCTCATTTATAAGAAAACTCTCTTTATGTGATTTACCCACACTTTCAATCATCTTTGTGTTTAATTGTTAATTATATTACTCTTATATATGATATGTAATTATGTACCTCTACGCCTGTCTCAACACAGGTATACCCTAGCGAGACAGGCATCGAATAATATATTGTAAACATCACGTATCATCAATAAAAAAAAATATATCTATATATTACAATAAAAAAAAATAAAAAAAAAATAAAAATCTGGCCCTTGATCACTAAACAAACCTTAAGTAATTTCAAACAACGTTTCGATTCTGAATAGCGGTCTTTGACTAAGGCGATATTGAGAATATCTCCCCAACAAGATACACTCGTTAAAGTTGGCAATAGGAAATACTACTCCCTTTTTAAATTTTGCAGTGTTGTAATTACTTTCAGTGTTTCTCCATATTTAGAGATATTTAAAATTAATTAATGTTGTTGTTCTAAAGTCAGAAAAAATCATAACCCGCCACTGTCAACACTGTCAACAGCCCCCGCGCTTAATTGCATCCTTGAAAGCAAAATAAAATTATGCAAATACAGAATTAAAGAGTTAAGGCAAGAATTTTCCGGGAATCTTTTCTTTTGAGCTTAGAAATCTATATTTTCTTTAATTTACAATTTCCTTTAGCACAGATCTTAAAAGCAAACACGCTGCCTTCTTTGAGGGCGTCTGCGAATCCATGTCTCGGCAATCAATTGTGCGAAATTTGCTTTGTGACGAGTCTACAATAATATCTTCAGGTGTCTAAAGACCCGTTTACACTCCATAGAAGAGTTAAAGCGAGTTGCTTTCAAGAACTATTACTAATGAGTGTATGAGAAATCTACGTTTTAATTAATATGCGTTAGAAGTAAATCGAACACAAAAATGCTGTTTGAAAGTATCTGAGAATCTGTCCCGACAATTAATTGTGTGAACAGTGCTTTGGGACGTGTTTACAATAATGTCTTCAGAAGTCTAAAGGCCCGTTTACACTCGACATTCGGAAACATTCCTACGCTCTCCAGTCTCCGCGAATGAGTGTTTGCTCTAACCGTTGGGCGAAGAGGCTTTACCTTCGCCTTACACTCTGCCTTACTTGGATTTAGTTGGGTAAGGCAGAATGGAGTATGGGTGCTTGTTTCCGGGACATCATTCAGAACTAACCAACAGCCCTTGGTTCGTGAGAAAAGGAGTGGTATATGTATATACGCTTTTATGGGTAGGTATAATAATTACATACTAAGGAATTTTGAATTTGATAGGATTTAAATACATCGTAAAAGCACAAATTTAAAACATGAACCCCGCCTACAGTAGGAATATACCTACTAATTTAGCATTTTTTAAAATAACGCAGAAATATTTTTGTAGAAACGTACGAACTACATCTGTCACTAAACGACACGTCTATGGTAATACTATGTCTATAATGAAATAAATTTCATCTATGTATAACTAAAATGCATACAATTAACAACAGAAAATAATATATAAACAGAATTTGATAAGTTTAGGTTTATCATTCCCGCCTCACCAATTTATAATACCTATGAACATACCTACACTTGTATTCAAACATGTATGGTTTCATTAATAACTTCTATATTGGGTGAGTTCACCGGTAAATGCCATATCATTTCTTTTGATCCAAATTTTTATATTATCAATAAAATTGTTTTTGAAAACAATTTTTTTATTCTCTCTGCAAGAATGTCGTTAAGTCTTGTCGCAAGGTATGTAAAGTTTTGTTGACCAAAATAACCGTTTATATACTGTCCTGGTCAACTTCTTACAAGACCTCACCCCATATACCCGGTCACCCCTACTAAATCACCAAACACAGCGAACCACTTGGGGTGACCCATTAGCGAACCATTTGATGACATGATAATATTCTGTCCAGGCCCGAGGGGTTAAATAAAGGCAAACATTCCTGGGTTGAATATTTGAGTCCTCTTTACAGTTGAAAATATCGGTTGTACAAAAGTGCTTTGATGGAGGTCTTAGCTTGTGTAGGATTGAACCCGCGACTCATGCTTACGAACACAATGCATTGCCAACTACTTATCAATCATCATTAATGTAAGATATCATTATGCCGTAAAAATTTATTTTTTTTTAATC
Organism: Limnephilus lunatus; assembly: GCA_917563855.2. Lineage (NCBI taxonomy): Eukaryota > Metazoa > Arthropoda > Insecta > Trichoptera > Limnephilidae > Limnephilus > Limnephilus lunatus. Next base: position 6,933,273 of record OU830602.1, on the reverse strand, counting down.
CCAATTGCTTCCCAACCCTTTGGAGCCAGTGAGACTATGGCATCCCCATTGTAGTAGGGAGGGAAAGGAGTTGGAGAAGATGAAGTTTTTATTGTGAAATTGTTTATGAAGGCCTCTGTGTTCCTCCCTTCTACAACATGGGTCCCTTCGAGATCCAGGTTCATTACTTCCTTCACACAAAAAGACCCTCCACACAGCATCCTCAAAGATAACCAGGGTCTCCTGTGTGGAGTTATTGTAAATAAAAGGAAGATGGGAATGTACCTGGCTATTCAGATCTGGTCACCAAACACGGTAAAAACCGTTTTGCAACGTTTCAATTCTGAATGGTGGTCTTTCACCGGGGCAGTACTGAAATTACCCACCACTCTGGAAAGTGTCGCAAATAAACTATTTATTATTATGCATTTTTTTTATTCATTTATATATATATATCAATATTAACAATCTCGTTTCACGATGTTTGTTCGAGATAAACTCCGAAACTACTTAACCGATTTTGATTAAATTTAGGTTACTGTGTGTTATTTGATCCAACTTAAAAGAAAGGATAGTTTTTACATCGATTATTGACATCAATATTTATTATTGCGAATTAAATGTTCATTTAATATTTGTTATAGGACCAATGCTTTGTTCTATAAATTTCGCATAGATAGAATACGGTGTGATGAGTATGAGTTAATTTATCGACACAACACTTGGTTATCTGGGTTGGGTAACCATCCAGTAGATGGCGTTGTGTTGCGTTAGCCATAGCAACGCGTGGCCGGGTCAGATAGTTTTTAATTAACAATTTATGAAATACACAAAATAAAATATACTTTCGCATGCCGTTTTTTGAACCCGTGACCTTTCGAATTCGTAACCAAGGATCTCAACCACTTTGCAATGGAGGCCGTCAAATTCGTGAGTTTTTACGGGTTGATAATGAAAGAAATAATTGAAACCACTTCGTGTACTAAAAAGATGTGGCTTTGAACTAAAAATAACTATATCGATTTTCTCCAGTAGGTACTAAGAACTACAGTGAGTTTTCATTTCAAATTCTTCAATGTCGCTTTCCTCAAGTCAGACAATGTCTAAAGTGATCGTGATTAGTGATGTAACAGAACTCTGCTTCCGGTTCCGTTTCTGTGGAAGTTGCGCAAGTTTTTTCACTTCTGTTTCCGTTTCTGGTTCCGCAAACTTTATAACAGAACTTTAAACGGAGAATATGTAAGGTTAAATATATGAAGAACACCGAAACAGACTCAAAGTTGTAAAAGCAGCCAAATTACTTTTATTAAATAAAATTTACCTCTGTTTAATTTCGAGTAGGTACTAAAAGTACAAAATACAAATTTAATTAAACAAATCTTAAAAAACAAAATTTTGGTTTTTCTTCATAGTATTAACACTTCCGCTTCCGGTTCCGCTTCTGCTTCCGCTTCCGTTAAGATTTATTTTTGACATCTGTTTCCGTTTTTGCTTTCGTTAAGACACTTCCGTTGTATCACTAATCGTGATATTAGTTCCAAAAGGCATTTTCTCTTACTTATCCCTTTCGCTAAAACAACTTTTGGCCAAAGAAATTTTAGATACTTTGCAAAAAAGCTTTAATAATGCACTTCCACTGGGCATTAGATGGAACACAAATTATTTATCTATCTAAATATGTATTTATACATTAATCCCTGTTTCTCTTGGTCACGCCATAACTTCAAAACGACCTTACCTATTTCATTCATCTTTTTTTTTTAAGTTTTCTAATCTTTGTAGAAGGTTGTTACGGAAAGAATAATTAAGAAAATTGCGCAGAAAATCCGATAGTTTCAGATTACTTAACGAACATTTTAACTTCGCACGTTTGATGAAATTGAATTTACGGGCAGCTTTTTTGTAACAAAAGAAATGTCTATGGATTTTTTAAATTATAGATATTTTAAATAGATACCTTTGTTAAGTTCTTACCAAATTTGATTGATTGTTCTTATAATATACAAAAATGAATATATTTGTAATATTTGAAAAATTAAAATTTTAATAAAAAAATTGTAATGGTGGCGCGCGAGCTTGATACGCTACCTTCGTTAGCAGGGTTTGATGAGCAGGGCTATTGATGCGTTTAATGTTAAAACACCGCTTGTTAAGTGGGTGTATGATTATATGTAGGTACATATATTAAATATTATAATGGCCATCACTGTGGTCAGCTTTGTTCCCGACGGGAACTCGGACGCCAAACCTTGCCGGAGGCAAGGTATGCTGACTCAGCGGGAAGGCATGGGTTCTCATCATCAGGGATGGGCATGAGGTGCTTATTCACAAGTAGTCTCAATCAATGAAAGGCAAGATCTTCTGTTAACACAATTAGAATCTATTTCATTAGAAGTAAGGGTTTACAAATACATGTGAAAACTTACCCCCATCATTGACCGTATAACTAAACCCTAACTACTATGTCTCTACCGATGGATGGGGACGCCTTCCTCCAGGGTTCCGCGACTGCTTCAGAGCGGCATCCAGCCTGCCAGCTCGTCTCTCGTACAGAATACAGGCCAGAACTATACCGGGACCTCGTGGATTACCTCCGGTATCCTTCCATCCATATGATTGCGTGACTTCCCCGGCGAGCGCGGCAAAGTGGGAATCATGCGATCTCGCCCCCCAAATACGGATCTCATCCGATATCAAAGTAACTAATAGTCGATCCCGACAGTCAACAGTTTCGAAGCGAGCGAGGATTACCCTCCGACACATCGATTCTACAAATGGAATCTCGAATCTCCGGAATACGCCGACACGCGTTTTACGTTCGCGGATCCGGTTTTGTTTCACGCACCATGCGTATTTACTCGCGATTCGCACACGAACTTATTATTCATACTCATCCAGAATTGGATGCCTTGATCAATTTAAAAGAGCATTTGCTCCGCTCGACTTTTAAAAATCACTTATTTAAACTTGGCACTGTGACGTTCCCACCAGGTCTGAGCCCATCTAGACCCCGTGGGGAAGTGTTGAGCCAGCCCATAATAAAACACTTCCTGCCTATTTGCACCAGTATATGGCTGTCAAAAAAAACCATAGACAATATTAATAATAGTAATCAGTACCTGATTACAATTGTTATGAATAAGTTCAATGTTTTCATAACAAGCTGTTTGAAAACTGAATGTACTGGGACTGAATATATAGAACTAAGGAGGGGGGTTGACGGGACGAGGGAGCGAAAGAGGGGTAATGGTAAGCGGGGAAGTTGGAAAGGGGACGCGGGAGGGGAAGGGGATGAGAAACTATTTATTTCTTTGAATATGGCATTGCAACGCATGCCGGGAACCAGCTAGTTTTAAATATTAATCAGACATCAGTAAATCTTGAATCATCAGCAAAGACGATATTATCAAAACCTGTTTGTAAATTATATATATGAGGAGTACTGTTTATCTTTTATTTAAAATGAAATATTGTTTTATTATTTGTATCTTTGTTGTAAACTGCTATCAACACAGGAGTTCAAAGTAAGAAAGGCACAGCAGATCACCAATGTAATGTAACTAGTAATGTAATGTAATTTAAAAAAAACTTTAATCGGCGTGTTAACCCCTAATTTAATTCTAATTAAATGTCTAGTCCAGTCATCTTACTGAAGTACAATAATTTATTATAAGTACCATTAGTTTCGAGCTTTTAACTTTCAACAATTTTAATAAGGGTTTAAAGTTCAGAAAGATCTATTTTTACCTCTTTAAGTGCTTGTATTAATTTGCCAAGAAAGAAAGTGAATTTTGATTGCAAAAATACTTTTACTTCTAAAAGTATTCTTACTATTGAATTATTCAAAAAAAATATTGCATTAAAATTTTCGCTAAAAAAATCCAGGTTGAGAGCAATTCACAACACAATGTTACAATTCAAAATAAAATAAGACAATGATAGGTAATACCTATAAGGGGGTTTTAAAAAAATCGTTGACGTTTGATCTGTCTTTGCTGTTGATCCAAGACTCGGCGTCCAATTTATGTTTAGCGTAATGTTTGTTCTGTCTAATGGTCAGTGAAGTGCTTTTTTATAAAGTATCTAAAATTTCTTTGGCAAAATGTTGTTTTAGCGATTGGGATAAGTAAAAGACTGTGCCTTTTGGATACAGTATGACAAACAGTTTGATCGTTGTCCGATAGAGATACAGTCGTCTTTATTTATTATAATATAGATTCTGAGTTTAGTCGCTTTCCAAAAGGTAACGTTTAATCTTAATATATAAAACAAAGTGGGGTTGGTTAAACCATTTATAACTCAAGAACGGCTGGAGCAATTTTTATGATATTTGATTTGTTGGATTTGTCTCCACCCCGAATATCAGAACAGCTTTTAAAACATCTAAAAAATTCACGAAAAAAAAAATTATGAAGAACATTCTGTTCCTGTTTGTATGGAACAAATTCTCATTTTTTTAAAGAACTGCAACAATATTGTTATGAATATAATATTGAATAGTGAGTGAATTCAAAAAATTCAAAAATGTCAATGCGCTGATCGTTTCGCATTTATTCCTAAACATATAATGCTGCCCCTCTTTCAAACACTAACGGCCTTACTAAAAAAAAACCACAGCACGCGCGATTACCTGTGTTTTTGTAGTATCATGGATACAACACATTTACACTAAAACACGAAATATTACTAAAAAAGAATTTTACTCTAAAACACGTTTAAATTTGGCAACACTGCAATTTTTCAAATTTTATATACAATTTTTTTTTGTTTTCATTCATAGCCGCTAGATGGTGATAGCGTCGCGCCTGTACATTTGCACTCTCTTGCCCGCGCAAAGAAAAGCAGTTTACTTTTTATGTGGCGGGAATATTTCTAGTAAATATTGAGATTTTACTGAATGATTTCTATTATAGCGACCGATTCACTCTTCTATTCATGTAATTAATATATTTGCCGTGTTATTTATGTGGTTTTACATTAGTTTTATCAAGTTATTGCACAACAAACAGTACTGTCAAAATATTGTTTTGGGTTACATAAAAGTTCAAATTTACGTTTTTAAATCTTTATTTTATGAGAATTTCTTAAAAGTGGTGTTTTTTTTAAATATTAATATCAAATTCACGTGTTGGTATACTTATCAAAGAAATTAACATCTTTAGTAGTGCAAGAAATTTGTTGAAATGTCAGAGATATTTTTAAGGTTATTTTTTTGGCATTAAAAAAAACTTTGAAATTTTTTATCATTTTTTTATTGTATCCACGAGGAAAAAGTGAGGTGACAGTTTCGTTTCCAATTCATTATACATATAAAAGGTCTGTATTTTTTAAATTTTAATTTTTTTAATATTTCTGTACACTTTCATCAAAAATGTTTTGGTAAGAAATTATTTTACATTTTTTTCCGTGTTTAAATCTTAAAATATGGCAGTTTCTTAAAACTAAAGTGTATTTCAAATATACAAATCTAAAAGGTAATTTTATCTAGTTTTTAAAAATGGTATTTGTTTTTACGGCACCTTCAAAAATAAGAAATATATAGAACATTCAAAATACTTTGGAAAATTCCAAATTTCGTTCAGACATCATCCCTAAAACAGAGATAAACTATCCCCCCAGGCTGTGTAAACGGCGTGTATTTTTTTCCAAGAACAATTTTTAATTAGTAATGTTTTCACATCCGCGGCCGTTTGTCAATTGAATAAATTTTTCACGGGGTTTTTTAGTAAGGCCGTAAATGTCAATAGTTGAAAATGAGACAAACGGTGAACGTATGTCTTCACTCCTCCAAAGGAAAAATACCAAAATTGTAATAAATCTCCCTCACACCTATAAATAAAATGAAACGCAATTCCCGTAAGTAATTGGAAAAGTAAAAAAATCACAAAAAATATAAATCCGTACACAACGCCATCTCTGATACTGACAAAAACAAAACACGGACAGTTGCGCATCGCTATTTACTTCATTGTGTAATTTTTAACTTAATAAAAAAACTTAATTTAATTCAGGTAATAAGTTAACATAAAAGTTATTGATTCTGAGGCGGTACGAAGTTCGTCGGGTCGGCTAGTCATCAATAAAACTTCGTCGAAAGATAGTTAGGTATAATTTTTTTTTTGTTTAAAAACATTTGAAGCTTTTGTTCTTTTTTGTAAATGGTTTTCTTTTTGAAGGAAGGCTTTTAATGGAAGGCCAGGTTGGTGCGCGGATTTGAAGAATTCTGTTTGCACGGAGAGTGTTTGTACGATCTGTAATTACTTGTCCTTCTTCAAATATTAACAGTCTACCGAGGACTACACAAAAGAGCGGATGGAGACGTCTACAGGCCCCGAAATGAATTCGACGCTTGAATGAAAATTGAGGACCTAACGCTTGGGTACACGTACATACTAGTTAAGTAACGTACCAATCTATTTGTTCAGTTCGCGAGATGGCTAGCTACGATGGTTATAAGCGTACTAAAAATAAATAATCGTTGAATTTTTTTTTATTTATACCGCATGAGAGCTTCCCATATTTTTTTGTTTGATACAAAAACTTTTTTTTAAAAGAAAGACAAACGTTCCCGTGTTATGAATGACCCAAAAATATTTGAAAATCTCCTACTACCACCACAGTAAGCCGAAAATGTTGCTTGAGTCGCGATGGAGGATTTAGCCGGCCGAGGAATCGAACACGGAACGCTTGGGTGGGACCCAAACGCGATGCCCACTCAACCACTGACCGGTCAACAAAATCGTACAAGAGTTCCAACTGTCAGAAACCCGTGGGCATACGGTATATCTAAATTTGTGGAGTTCTTATCAAACAGTTCCAATAAGGAACTCCAGTCAATTTTTAATTTTTTTTAAATGAATAATGAATGACCTTCTAACTTAAACAACTGCATTTTTATTTTTATAGTTAGTTTTAATAGTTAAAATAATTGTCAAAGATCTCCCGAAAACCACCGTATTTATATTGATTTGCGTGAATATATATTGTTATATTTTTCAATATTATTACGGGAGAGTGGTATAAAAATAGTTTGAAATTATTATTTTTTAGCTTTACGAATCGAAATTCGATTTCATTAAACAAGTAATATGCAGGATGCACTAACAACCATAATTAAAGATATTTAAAAACTGCATTGTTATCACGTGAGTCGGAACATTTGTAAGAACAAGTCACAAATAAATAACATGTAACATTCATTTACACTGATATTTTGGTCGTTGAAAGATGTTTGATATATTTTTAATGTTTCTCTGAAAAATTGTAATTTAGGGAACATCCCCTAAAGGGGACTTTACAAAAACGAGCATACCCTAAGTTTATTTTCACGTCGTCTGCAAGGTTTTCAATTCTGGAAAAATTGTAGGTGACACGGGTTGAATTGGAGGTCTTGTTAAACAAGATTTTTATTGAACTTTCTTAATCGTCTGCACCGTAAATTAAGTTCAAGTATTTTAACAAGCAGTTTCTATTTTGCTTTTGCTAAATTAAATTCTGCAGTTATACTGGCATTTGCGGATTAGAAGGTTAGGTTAATTTTATTGAGATTTCGAAATCATCAGCAGTTTAAATCTATTCCGAAAAATATTTAGATATTAGGAAATAAACTTCGGTAAATATACACATTTCATAAAACCACCCACATCAATTCGACACTTGAAAGCATTTTGACAAGTGTGAACCTTTATCAACAAAGTTGAACAAGCTTTTTCAAACAGTTTTTGTCGTTCAATAAAAATTGATAGAACTAAAATTGAAACGTCCGAACCCGATATTAGGTTAGTTTAGAGTTTAGATTAACTGAAAATATTCAGAAAGGTGAATAAAGTTCACAGTTATTTTATTTAAATAAAAAAATAACAAAAAATGTTTTCTTCTGTAGAACATAAACCAAATCAATAATATATTTTAGTTGTTGGGAGTTACCTGGGATCATATTAAAAGAAATTAAAATGCTTGCAAATCATATAATATAATCCATTTTCAACGTCGATTTTTAAACAAAATCAGTTTAATTTAAAAATTTTGTAATTTTATTCCTCAATTATTACTCCATAAAGAAACCTTGTGAGGCAATGTCAGTATTTTTTCCCACACATTAAAATTCATCTTGATGAATGTCTTGGATATACAATTTTAAAATCATAAATCTTCTTCGGATAAGAGCCATAAAACTTTCCAGTGAGAGAGCCATAAAACTTATTTCCTCCTACTCTATTAGACTTTATAGTATTAGTAGTTAATTAATAGTAGTTCGTCATTGGGATATTAATTACCAATTTTATTATCGTTTGGGACAACATCCTCGATTTTGCACAGCGTTGTTCATCGTGGACCTTTTGGTGATAATTTGCTTAAAATGAGAAGGTTAGAGAAGATAGGTTGTTAAAATTCATAAACAATGGATTGACACTTTTATATATTTCTGATACTTTTAATTTTGTTGTTATATTTTATTTTAGTTTTATTGTGAAGTTCCGTCTTTAAATTTCTTTAAATCGAAATTGAACCGTTAAATAGTTTCACGTTATCTCTAAATTCAAAGCCAAAGAGTCCAAACCACGGGCATTACTCACTCAAATATACATACATTCCCGGATAATGGCGACATTCGATTTGGATAGCCAAATTCAATCCCGGCGCAAGATGCTATCGGGAGATGCACATCGCCGCTTGTCCTTCACAGCTTGCAGCGCACACCACCTCAAGCCAGTGCTGTGTCATGTCCAAATAATACTTAAAGAATTAATCGACTTAAAGATATTTCAAAGATAGCAGACGATTTTGTGCATTTGTTCAACGATGTGTCGTATAAGCTACGTTATTTTGGTGCATGGAATTTGCACAGGCATTTTGGCAGTTCATTGCAGACTACCTACTGGCTGTGTCATCAGCCCAGCGTATCGAGTAGTAAAAATGACAACACGTATGTTTAGTAAAGAAGTTTTTTTGTACGATCAATTCTTGTGATGATGACTGTTGTATAGGTACTCCTTACAGCAGACGATCTGTGCATTTGTTGAACGGTTTATAGTGACTCCAATCTATGCTAGATTACTTTGGTGTATGGAATTTGTGCAGGCATTTTGGCAGTTCGTTGCAGCTTACCTACTTGCTGTGTCATCAGCGTAGCGTCTGGAGTAAAAATGACAACGCGAACGTTTTGGTAAAGAGGTTTTTTGTTGATTCAAAATTAAAATTCATGCTGACTGTTGTATAGCTGCTCCATTACAATTTATCTGCGACAATGTATTGTATGTATTGACCTTGTATAACAATTTTTTTTCCCTAAATTACGAAACTATGTCAATTAATATTTGTATTTATCTCATAAGTTCTTTGAATATTATTTAAACATTTAATTAGAACATTATTATTATTTTATTTTTTGCGTGTGAATAAATACTCGTCCCATAAACACGAGCTCCTAGAGCTCAACTTATGGAGTAGTAGAAAAAAAAATTGTTGTTTAACCTTGCAAATGTTATCATTTTTTAATGTAAAAACAAGTCTTGAAATAAATAAATAAATAAAACTTCTTCAAATTTTGCAAATTCACTTTGTGGCACCATTTTATTAATTAAATTATTAAAACACTTTGTTTTTACCACAATAATCTTTATTTAAAAAGTCGACATGTTTCGAGAATGATGTTCTCTTCATCAGGACATTATATGTACATATAATGTCCTGATGAAGAGAACATCGTTCTCGAAACATGTCGACTTTTTAAATAAAGATTATTGTGGTAAAAACAAAGTGTTTTAATAATTTAATAAATAAATAAAAAATTTAAAAAATATCGTTTGCTTCTATAGCTCCGAAATATGGACTCCGAGATTATCAGTATTATATTTAAAGGTACTACACCAGCGGTGGTCTAAAGCAAAAAAGGACCTCTGACACGCAAACGCGTTTTTTTTTATATTATCCGTTCGCGTCGTACATTCAAATCAAATATATGTTCACTTGTTATTCAAAATCTACGTTCATTATAATGACTTGTAAATCAATAAATTGTTAAAATGTTACAAATCTACCTTTTAAAATGAATATTAAACATCGGTTCCCAATATTTTAGGCACTGTGTATAAAAAACTGTAGAAGCATATTGTGGGCGATTAAGCTTTTACTTTTAAGATTAATTTTCCTTACTTCTGCTGAAATTGATAAAATATTTTCAAATACCGAAATTATTTATTATACAAAATAATCCATTTTATTGCCGTCTCTGCGGCTTAGGAGTCGAAAGGTTTCATGTAAATGTTTGACAATTGTTGTCTTACAAACTGACATAGATCACAGATCTAGAAAATATTCTATTTTTTATTTCGATGCCATTACCGCGATGACCTCACAAATCCGAAGTTGAAGGTCGTCTTAAGTACAGGCCTGAAAATATACAAATCAGCAGTAATAACGAGTATCAACAGCAATCGCCGCAATTTGCAGACTGTCATTTTCACACGGCACAGAAGTGCAGTCGGCCTTGTCCAAAGTTAACGTTTTCGTTCACGTATAAAAAAACAAAAAATGCATCGTAAAGACTGCAATTGAGCGCAAGAGCGCATTTCCGTGAATTTCACCCAGTTTCCACTGCACTGCCCCCGACAGGTCGATCCTCCGCCCCGGGATTCAATTTGCCTCGGATCCAAGATACCCCCCGTCCCTTCACTACCTCAGTCACCTGGCTAGTGGTCCATGAGCCGTGATGCCTCCATTATGGCGAGATAGATTTAATTTATGTTCATTACACGACCCAGATGGCCGCGCCGCAGTGCCCGCATGTTCAATAAGATTACATCATTATCTACTAAGCTTCCATGGGGTGATTGCTTCCGTGATTAAAAAGCAGGATCAATTAATATTAGGCATTATCATTGGGATTGTGGTGGACAATGAACATGACAGGACGCGTTGTGATTAGTGTTGTAATCGGTATTCAGGAATGAATTATGTACATTTGAGTTAGATCTGACCAAAGATATTATCTGACCAACAGTTCCATCGTTATTTAAGTATATATTTAGTAATGTATCAGTTCTAGACAAATATTCCGGTTCTAATATAATGCAGTAAATTCACACCTCGTTGCGTACCTTCCGTAGCGTAGTGGGCAAGGTGCCTGACAAGTCTCAGCGGCCAGAGAGACAGACATCAAGCGAACGGGGGTTCGAATCCAACGAAGTAAAAATAAAAACAAAACTTTTTTTTTGTGAAATCAATTTCCAATTTTCAAACCACTTTAAAAAAAAAAGCAAAAAAAAAAGCGACATCTAGCGACTTTCTAGTTTCACTTCTACCGCTTGCGAATTACACACTCTGATTTTTTAATTATTGTGACAGCTTATTCGGCAGTCACGGCCGTTTTTAAATTGTGGTTTGATTAGGTTTGGTAAGGGACTAGGTTAAAACAACTTATTTATATGATTCTATTTATCCCCAACTAATTTCAATTTTCATGGTGCCAAAAATGATTTATTACCGGTTAAACCTATAAAATATAAACGATTAAATAACTACGACAACAGATCCTCTATTCTGTAGGGTACTTTGAAATCTGTTTTCCCCTTTTTTGTAATGTTTGTAAAAATTGTAATGTTTTCTTATTTTTTTATAATGACGTGACTGGTATTGACTTATTTAAATATGTTATATTGTTTGTGTGTTATGAACTTACTGAGAAGCGGGGAGTAAATAATTTTCCTTGCATTATTAATTTTTAATTATTAAATTAAAGAGATTCATATAAATAAGTCGTCTCAACCTTGCCGAACCACAGTTTGAAAATGGACTTAAACGCCGAAACACCTGTTACAATAATAAAAACCAAAAATACTTTCAGAACTTACTGAAAACATAATTAAATATGATTTTATTACAACACAATTAATGAAAATAGGATCATTGTTATTCAAAAACAAACATTGTCAATTTTAGAAACGATCAGAAATTTACCTTTCGAATGAGCACCGTTAGTAAACTTAAAAAACTAAGACGTCAACTTAAACAAAAAAAATCTTAAAGGATTAACATTATTGGGGGACAAATCGCATTTAGGAAGATAAATATTCCAATTTAATCCTTGCACTATTGTACCCCCCATCATAAAGTTTTTCTTTCGCTTTACCAAACAAGAACGTACAAAGGGTAGATAACAAATATTATAATCAATAATTATCAGCCTGAAACACTCTTCAAAATTGAAAAAATCTTCCGAGAAAAGATACTGGCCGCCAACGGGAATTGAACCCGTGTCCCTCTCAATTCCCGTTGGCGGCCAGTATCTTTTCTCGGAAGATTTTTTCAATGTAGATGAGTGTTTCAGGCTGATAATTATTGATTATGAAATTTGTTATCTACCCTTTGTGCTATGCATAAAAATTTTGTTTAAACGTTAGTTTATCAATTAAAAATAATAAGAACATACCATATTATTATTAACATATGTACCAGGATTAAATAATAGCATTTCCAATGACATGTGTTTCCAATTATGTCCTCTGCGTGCAAACAGTATCTAAAGTTCTCTTAAACCAGTGTTTATCTCAAGTAATCTCCCGGGTAAGTAATACTTACTAAGCATGGTTCTCTATGTTTTCAGCATGTACAGAATAAAAAAAAAACTGCAGGATGTAACAGCACGAACCCGTAGGATATTAATAAGCGATTTTCTATTAAAAACAAAAATATGTGTTTTTCGATCACACGTCGCCATTGATTACACTACAACGCGTCGCAACGGAATTACATGGTACGTGTGCTGTTTCGTGTGTTACCGTGCAGCTGAAACGAGATGGAGTGATTATCACGTGACTCGCTTGGCTATATAAGACTACTCATTGCGATATGTGACGGAAAAATATTGTTGTTAATTGAAATAAAATATCATCGGTCGACAAAATAACGTCTACATATTTTATTCCAAATATGCTGAGGAATCTCTTGTTAAAATCCTTTGGGTACGTGCTGTACACCCTGTATGTAAATGTTCATTTAACGCAGCATCACGTTCATTGGTCCAATGCATTGTGCGTATAGTTTTGTATTAGTGATTGACGAACCGGTGTATGCAATCTGTTAGGCGTGAATTGTTATAATAGTTTATTATCAGTAAGATAGATCATTGTTGAAATATATTATAACTTTTTACAGCGCCCTTGAGGTGATTTTTCACAAAAAATATTATTAAAAGAAATACACATTTCAAACACAAAGTTATTAATTAATTAAAATAATGTACTTTTGGTACTTATTTTATCGCTTGTCTGAATTATTGTTCCCACAATTCTGTTATAATTGTGGAAATGACAATTAAATTCAAAGCTAACCCAAGTTCTAGAGTTCATTGAAGCGGAGTTGCGGACAGAATCACAACTGAAATAAGTAGGTATTTTTAATTTGTATACGGCCAAATGAGCTTTTATATATTACAGCGATTGGCGATATAGAATATGTGAACGAAGACAAGAGTACCAGTAAGCCAGGAAAATATATTTCGATGCGGCAGTGAATGGTAGAAGTCGGGGATGCCCGAGCAAAGACATGACGCGATCAAGTGAATCGAACACAAGAGTCTGATTAAAAGAAGATTATTATAAAACGAATGTGAATAGAATAACGAGTGCATGCCAATACATAGTTCTTTCGCCTCTCTGGGGAACGGCGTGATTGTTAGGTAGCTAGTTAGTTAGCGATACAGGTGTAAAAAAATGTGCTTATTAGAACAGAAATAATGAGTTAGTAATGAAATAGTAAGCATGAACAGTTCAATGTATTTATCAGATTACGTTTCATTTACACTCCACTGGAGTGATTATGGTCGAAAAATGGACCACTTTTATTTTTCTGCGATTAGAGCTCCAAAATTGGACTACATTTTCTTACCATTCGTAAAACATTTATTGTAATTATTTAAAACATTTCCCCGGCCAGCAATTTATTTAAAACGAAGCTATTGAAATGCTTTAGCTATATGACCATAGATGTCGCTAATCCAAACTTCTTAGACTATTTTAGAACGATGTTAAAAAAAAAAAACAATATTTTTTTCACGACGAATTTTTGATCAGCTGTTTACGGTTTAAATTAAGTCTTTTTTTTCCAAATATATGTACCTTTCATTATCAAGTATACCACAGAAAATATACAGAAATCTAAAATATTCTATGTTGACTCAAATTAGTACCTCTCACGGCAGTTTCAAAGTACCAACAGCGTTTAGCGTTTTCGCGCGGTTTTAAACTTTACGTTTTATTTAAATATTTTCTTTATAAATTCTACAAATATAAAATAAACGGTACAATACAGATATATTCATTTGCTATACAGCACTATAATAAGTTTTTATGTTTTCATGTTAAAATTCGAAAGTATGATTTATCTTTTAACGTTGGCGAAAAATTTTTAAAATGGTTTTGAGAAATCGCGAGAAATCGAGGCAAATATATTTATTTCGCGTGATCGCACCAGTGCTTAAAAAAAAATTATACATATACTTCTTTTATCTTCAGTGCAGTTAAATACATCGTTGAACTCTGCGTGTTTATCACCAACAATATTAGTTTGCAATTAGTTTGTTGGTATTTGATTAATAGAGGGCATAATCTCTTGTGCGATTCGCTGAAACAACTTTTGGCCAAAGAAATTTAAGATACTTTACAACAAAGCTATACAATGCACTTCCTGACTGACCATTAGACAGAACACAACTTATTTCAAATATAAATCGGACTCCCAGTCGTGGATCCTCAGCCAAGACAGATCTAACATCAAAGGTTTTATCAAATACGCATTGCCATCATCATCATCATCAATCATCAAACAGTATTAATAGCCTTCTGTCTGTCGTACACACTCGATTCATAAATAGATAAAAACGGAAGTGCTGCCATCTACATATATTATTAAGCTATTTTGGTAATACGGTTTCGAATTCAAGAATTGTTTCCTGGTAAAATGGTTTCATACGCAGACGACACGGCAATAATAGTGGATGGTAATCATTGGAAAGAAACTTTTTCGAAAGCAACTGATTGTATTTCACTGGTTTCAACATGGCTAAAATACAACAAACTCGTTTTAAACTATAGCAAAACATATTACTTACCTTTTTATAAAACCATTAAAAATAAACCTAAAGACAACCTTAAAATTAGAATCCATAATACTAGTTGCAATCAAGAAATGTGCTTCATGTGCAACGAACTCACTTATGTCGAAAATATAAAATATTTAGGAGTATCAATAGATATAAATCTTAATTGGAAATCACATATTAATCACATCACTTCTAAATTGAGATATCTGACCTACATATTTTATAGACTTAAGGAAGTTCTAAACATTGAGAAATTGAAAATGATCTACTTTTCCCTAGTGCAATCTTCAATCACTTATGGCATTATAGGATGGGGTGGTGCACTTGATACATTTATTAAGCCTCTACAAATAGTTCAAAAACACATTATTAAAGTCATATTTAACAAAAATAAAACATTCTCGACAAACTTATTATACAAAGAAACTAAAATATTTAATATACGTATATTATTTATATTACAAACTTTGAAATATGTATTTAAAAACAAATATAATTTCGAAATAAATGAAAACAGAATGAGCAAAAGAACAAACAATATATTTTACACCCCACAAACCAATACTAAATTATTACAGACACATAGCAGTTTCATTGGTCCTCGTACATTTAACCTTCTACCACTACAAACTCAAATGAAAAAATAAAATGATAAAATATATAAAAGAGGTAAAATTATGGTTGAATAATGTTGATATTGAAACGCTTTTTCTATAAATTTATCCATCTTCATACAACTCACTTTCTGTAACTCTCTAAACTGTAGTACAATATGTTTTATGTTTATTTTTATTATTATTTTTTTTTTAATAACAAAAAAAAATATATATATTTAAAAAAAAAATTAAAATCAGTATTTTTTTATCCATATTTTTATTTTACTTATATAATAGTCGAAAAAAACCTTTTTCAGTACAATATGTTTTCTTTTTCGTTGTTAGTTTTTGGGGTGTTATGCCATGTTGCGCTACCTCCTACTATAGCCGACGTTTATAATATGTTTTCTGTTTATTTTTTTTTAATAACTAAAAAAAAAAAAAAAAATATATTAAAAAAAATATTTAAAATCAGTATGTTTTTATCCATATTTTTATTTTACATATATAATAGTCGAATAAAACCTTTTCAGTTACTCTAACTATGAAATACTAACTTTATATTTTATATGTTTTTTTTTTTTAAAAGTCTATTTTATACTTTGTGTACTTAGAAATATAGTATTTTGTTTTTAATATTACCCACACTCAGGCAGTGCCTTAGTGGGTTTTCATTTCTTGTTTATACTATATGTTATTATGTTTTATGTTATAATATACTATTAATTTTCTATTATACATTATATGTAAAAATAAATGAGAATAAATAAAGTTAAAAAAAAAAAAAAAAAAAAAATTCGTCAAAGGATGGCGCCACTTACGTTAGCAGGTAGTTTGGAGATCGTGCTTTCGGAGTATCTGGGCCTAAGGCTTGGAATAGACTCCCTCCGGAATTAAGATGCATAAAAAGCCCAACAGAGTTTAGGTCCAAACTAAAAACCTACCTTTTCGGGCTCTCATACCCTTAACTTAATTTAAATATACCTATCTGAGAGTATCATACTTGTATTGCCTATGATATGTCTAAATCACACTTTTATTACTGAATTAAAATTACTCGAATCCTTACACATCAATCTGTCTCTCGGAAGATCAAATCCTTGTACTACTGCACCGCCCACCATTAAATATTGCTTTTACTTTCCAAAATACACTCATTAAAGAATATATTACATATTAATATCAAAATATTTTCAGGATTAAACAACATATGTTCTCAATTATGTTCTCTGCGTTCAAACTCTATCTAAATTTCTTTAAATAGACAATAAACAGTGTTAATTTCAAGCGACCTCCCAGGTAAGTATGGTCCTGTATTAATTCATTTTTAGGCAGCATCGCGTTCATTGGTCAAAATATTGTACATATATTTTCGTATCGGTGATCAATGAACCGGTGTATGCCATTTTTAGCCATAAGTTGTTTTTGATTGTTTGTCTAGCATGTAGTCTTTCTAGATTTTAGGCATGTATGGTTTGTACAGCGCCCTTGAGGTGATTTTTCACAAAAACGGCGCTATATAAATTGTCCAAATATTATTATTATTATTATGGGGACGTGCCCCCCTAGGTATAATAAAGTACTACGTATTTGTAAAATTTGAGTATCTCTCCGGATATGGAAAGATTGACGGTAATACTTAGTGTTGTGAATAATAACACCGAGGGGCTATATATTACATATGACATCATTGCCTGTCGCGGTTAATTTGTCCCGGTGACTAGCTGTCACTGGATCACAGTGGATCCGAGGAATCTGCTATTTTGGAACCAGTTCCTATTGGATTTATAAAATGGTCACCAACACTCAAACTGGGCGCAACCGAATCAAAAGCCACCCGCTGGTCCTAGCAGCACAAACCTGCGGCAAAAACCTTTTTAACTGAAAGTAAGTATGCATTTCCAATGGTACGATGCTGATTTTCTTTTATTTTAAACGTAATATTGTGATTTTTTGAATATTTGTTATAAACTGCTTATGAAATATCGCCTGCTCTCAAAACGAGAATTCCTAGTGAAACAGGCGTAGCATACAACCAATTGTAATAGAATTAAAATAGAAAAAATAGAAAAATTAGTAGATTTTAAAGTGTTCATAATATAACATGTTCTGTATCTGTAGAAGTTACCGAATTAAATGCAAGACCGAAACTTATTTCATTACTTACACTACTGAACAGTTGGGATATCTTAGTTTATTATTTTACACTTAAACAACTTAGTTTATTTTTGCAACCTTAAATATGAGAGCCCTTAGAACCGAAGAAAGAAAGAAAAAATAATAAAGAAAAAAACTACATGAGCTTGAAAAAGCTCTCGAAGAAATAATGTTAGAGGAGGCCTATGCCAAGAGACAAACTGAGCTTCGAAATATTATAACAAGAACATGTCTAGTATACATACCTATCAGAAGTTCTGAATAAAAACGCTTATTATTATTATTAGTAAATAAGACATTCAACATCAAATTTAATTTGATTAATTTTTTCGGCCATACAAAACACTCAAAACTTTTCCTAAACTATCTTTTTTTTGTTACTTACTGTTTTTTTGTTTCGTTTATTTTTTATCCACTTTATTGTTTTTTTATTACTTCCTTTTCTCACATTTAAAAACATTTTTTCGTTTAGTCTTTTTTTGTCATCTGGTGTGACTGCGATGAACATCGGCGGTACCTAGTTCTCTCGATATGCAAATCCGATGTAAGCTCGCTCAGGGAGTTTCTCCCGGTCCGTGGCGAAGGGCGTCAATTTAAGGGGTGGAGGGGGGGGGGATTTAAAGCACAGTTTTTCACAAGGGGTACTTTCCGTAAATAATTAAGCAAGCAAGTCCGTACTAACGCGATTGGTTGGGAGAATTACCAAAGTAGGAGCAGTTCGTGGAAAGAACACGAGATTTTACGATGCGTTATAAAAATACTGCACAAAACGTAATATGTAGTAATTTCTGAATAAGGTATGGTGTCTACTAAATTTTGTGCGGTTTTTGCAGATTGTAATACCTAGTGCACCTCACCGACATAATATTATTGATTGTTGGTTCCATTTTATCATTTAATTTGAGAGGTGGGTGTGAGTGTCGCCGCCCCCGGAACAATTTATTTACCTACCATAGGTCACTCCAAATGGTTCGCTACGTTTGGTGGTTTAGCAGGGGTGCCCATGTACATTGGGTGAAGTTTAGTGGCGAATGCGCTTACTCACCTATTGCGTGGCGGGCCGGATTGGGAGATATTGATTGAAGGAGACCTAACAAGACCTGTCCAGCCGGACTCTCGCCTTGCACCGCAGTGAGAGAGATGGATTTATACGTCCGGCACTCCTGGACACATTGACCTACAGATTTCTACCCAAACCTCATACCTTTTTCCTTTCCTTCCCAGACTTTTCTCTTCTTTCTTTCCCTAAAAGAGACCTTCCACAAAGCACCCCAAAGATGACGTAAACCATGAGGGATTTTTTTTCGTAAGGGCCTCATTTGAGGAACTAGCTTTAAAAAAATGTAGTCTAATTTCCTCTTTCCTCTCTTCCTTTCCTTTTTTTCCTGATTTTCCTCTCTCTCAGTCAGTAATGAGGATCATTGTTATTATTTGTCTCTAATGAACTGATAGATATTTTTTGTTTGTTTTTGTTCTATAAAACCCTTTGTTTATAAATGGAAAAGGATTCCTTGAATGCTTCTCTCTTTTCTGCTTCGCAAGTGGAACTAGCAGTTCCTTCAGAAAATCAGGAGGACCGAGCCCGTGTTAAAACTGAGTATAATTAAAAGTGCAAGATCAATATGCAAACGTGATTGTAAAATAAACTCAAAATACTTCTTACACTTACATAATTAACATGGGCATAGTTGTCGGAAATGTACAGGTACACATGCACCAATATATACAATCATCCTGAGTATGTGTTAGCCACCTCAACTACCGCTTAGCGACAACGATACACAATATTTTTGAAGTAAAACTTCTTTACACACGCTCCACACTTGGGGGTAAACTGATGGTGATTGTTACGAAAAATGACATGCGAACGCTAATCAATGAGAACGGTAATCGATGCGAACCGTGATCAATGTTATTAAAAAAGGAAACTGAGCATGTGCAACTTTTGCCTATTGTGTACTACTGTGCGAAATACAACAAACTATATTGTCTGGAATGTCAATGTCAATTTCAATGTCACCCCAATGTCATATGTTATTTCATAAGTTAGTGAAGTTTTACTTCAGTCGTGTGGTCTAAAGCACACTCGTTTTTTTAATTTTATTATTGATTCGTTTTGTTATTTTTTTCTCCTTCGTAGACCAGGTTCGCGGTTTCTTCGTCCTTACTCCGTCCCTGATCTCTAGAGGGGCCACTACTAAATACCCATCCTCGTAAATGTCAAACAGACTTTAGGGGCCACCCCAGGCCACCCTTTCGGCCTTCCCGCCGGAGAATACAGAGAGCGTGGCGGGGTGGTTATCAATATTTCACAGGAATCCGATTTGCATACACATCTGCCGCGCCATTTGCAAAATAATTCATTTGCAATGCGCACAGGTGATTCGTACGAAAGAGCTTCGTTTTGAATTATGAATGACGGGACTTTTAAAATATTAGGTATTCCCCACGATTTATGGGAAACTACTCCCAGCCGCAGAATTTTCAAAATGTAAATGAAGTTTTTAACCATTTTTTTTTTCAAACATAAATATCATTTCTTGCCCTACGTCACCCGAGCTTTGTTTCTATCGTGTCACGTAGTCAAAATTTATTGAATTATTTTCCTATAAAAGCAGAATGTTGGCGACAATCATCTATCCATATATTTTTTATATGTAAAAGAGTGTCTGTAACTGCCGGTGTGGATGTTTTTAAGCAAATCTACAGTTTTATTCTCAATATTGAAGAAAATTTTGCACACTTCACCTTCAAAAGTGAACTGCGACTGACTACGCGAGATTTTAAAAACCACTCCACCCCCCCTTTCCTATCCCTTAAAGTTAAAGCAAAATTTTGATAATAAATCTTGATGAAATTTTACACATATAACGTTCAAAAGAAGATGAAAATTACTGTGTACCTACATTTTATTTTGAATACCTCTACGTAATGCATAGTTCACACAATAAAACTTAAAAACGCGGTGTCTTCCTTGAGAGTTTAGAGAAACTATGTATTTATTTACTAAGGCAGTAGTATCCTCATGTGAACTAAGCATAAAGCCCGGGCAACGCCATCAGGGACTTCAGAGAGTGCGTCTATAGAAATTGTTGGTTCTTATGCAACTGTTCTTGGAAGATTAACGTTAATGAAATGAACGAAAAATAAAAAAATAAAATAAAAAATCATAATTTTGTCAAAAGTAATTTTCCATTCTCTCAGTGGAAAACTTTAATCCAATTTATTTCTACATATAATTGAAGAAGAAGATAACAATAGTAATCTAAACGACTATATTTATTTGTTTATTGAAGCCCTATTGGACTTTTACATATCAAATACAAATTTCATTTAAAACAACAATATAACACAAATAAAAAAGATTGGCTACAAAATATAAAAATAAAGCATAAACTCAATATAATTAATAGGAATACATCTAATGCTAATTCCACATGGATGACTTAAGAGAACTCGTAGGTACAATATTCATAAACTAACAAGCAAAGAAAATATTAAAAAAAATCATAACACATTTATTTTTACTGAATCACTCATTATTTGCTTTTGGAATACGAAGAATAAAAAAAAACAACAAACAAAAGAACAAGAAAAAAGATAACTGACGCAACTGGGAGTCAAACCCAGAACCTCTCGTCTTACCGGGACAGGCACCGCTACCAATTCGGCCAATGCCACCTCCCAACAAACCGTCATATTTGTCAATCTCATATTTCAAATTTTAGAGTTATCAATAGTATATTCGACATTTTTTTCCATATTATAGGCAACTACCTTATTCATTGGAAACAATCGTTCAAAGAACTGGTTTGTAACCTGGCGTCTCGGATAAATATATACGAATTTATTTTCATTTTTATAAAGTCGAAATGAAAATTCAATTTTTTATAAGAAGAACTCTCTTTTGTTATTAGGTATATAAAAATATGAATCCTGTTCGTCAACGAGAACTTCAAAAGATTCGGAGCTTCAAAGCTTTCTACAAAAAAGGTTCTACAAAATGCTCATACCTCTATCAACAAGGCGAAATATTACACGGATTTATACTTTATGTTTTTTTTTTTTTTACATTAACTCCACACAGGAGGCCCTGAGGAAAATAATTTCCTTCAGGGCCTATGTCATCTTTGAGGATGCTGTGTGGAGGGTCTTTTTGAGGAAAGGAAGGAGCGAACATGGGTCTTGAAGAGACCCAGAGGCTGGTAAATCATTCCACATCCGAGCTGTTGAACTCAAGAACGAGTCGTGAAAACGACCCGTTCTCATGTGACTAATGTCAACCGTGTACAAATGTTGGGCGCGTGTTTGGCGTGTTTCCCGACTATGCACCGGTGCCGAGGGGATCAACGACGCTAGTTCCTCGGAACATTTTCCATTGTAATACCGGTAGAACAAGGACAGCATTCCCACCTGACGCCTGTGCTCTAAAGATTGCAATCCGTATGTTAAGAAGGGAGAATCTATCAAACGGACCGCCCGTTTCTGCACAGAGTCAAGGGTTTTTTTAAGGTATTTTGGAGCTTCAGACCAGAGGTGGCTGCCAAATTCAACCGTGGGGCGCACTTGCGATTTGTACAGGGTTTGCAGTTGTGTACTATTAAAGTATCTGCGGGCCCTGTACAGTACGCCCAGTTTCTGAGAGGCTAATTTAACTCTGGTTTCGATGGAGCCCCCATACCTCAGCTGGTCACTTAGAGTAACACCAAGCATATCAATGGAGGTCCTGTTCGGAAGAATGCTTCCGTTGAAGGAGACTAGATTATCATTTCGATCCCTTTTAGACGTTATCAAACATGATTGGGTCTTTGAAACATTAAATTCGACGAGGTTATCTTACCCCAAGAGAAAACACTCTCGAGGTAACCGTCCATTCTCTGCTTCAAATCCCTCCAAGCTATTGGGATTTGTGTGCTCTTTGGAGGCTTGTCTAACAAAAAGCTATCATGGACTGTACTGTCATCCGCGTAACAATGAATCGGTGCACATGACAAGAGATCGTTGATGTGCAACAGAAACAAAGTCGGAGACAGAACCGATCCCTGTGGGACGCCAGCATTTATCGAATGCGAGGAAGAGGTGAAACCGTCAGCAACCGCCTGAATCGACCTCCCCCTCAAAAATTCGGCAATCCACGTACACAAGGATGCGGGAAGTCCGTACGAACGCAGTTTATTGACAAGCGCCCGATGCCAAACCCGGTCAAAGGCCTTGGAAATGTCCAGTCCAACCGTTTGGGTCTCACCAAAATGTTCCAGGCACCGTCCCCAAACATGCGTCACATACGCGAGAAGATCACCGCACGAGCAGTTCCGCCGGAATCCGTATTGACGGTCGTTAATAATTTTGTTCTTCTCGAGGTATGTGAGCAGTTTGTCGTTGATCACACGTTCCATCACTTTTGACAAAACAGATGTGATCGCTATGGGGCGGTAGTTGGCTGGGTTGGAGCGGTCACCCTTCTTTGGAATGGGGTGAATGATCACTTTTTTCCAACCAGAGGGCACAGAGCCAGACTTCAGGGACATCTTGAAAAGCTTCGTCAAAATTGGAGCTATTTCTACAGCGCACCTCTGCAATAACGGGGCAGGAATTCCGTCAGGCCCGCTAGCTTTTTTTAACATCAAGCCCTCGTAAGACTTGAAGTACATCCCGATGCCGGATCCTCAGCTTTTTCATACGAAAACCGCAATGAGGAACCGACGACGGGGTAGCACCTTGATCATCGAGGGTCGAGTTTTCCGCGAACATTTTGCCTAATAAGTTAGCCTTTTCGGCGTTATTTGCTAGAGAGCCGTCAGGTCTGGTAAGAGGTGGCAGACTGGGTTTTCAGAAATTGCGACCTATTGAGCCCGCAAGCGACCAGAACGCTCTGCTGCCGTGCGGGCAGGCAGCCAGCTTTCTGCTGATCTGCAGGTCGTGCTCGAATTTTGACCTGTTAATGATCCTCTTGCATTCCTTTGCCATTTTGTTATATACTATTCTGTTTTCGGACGTTCGAGATGTAAAAGTTTTGGGACATTATTTTACAGAAATTATTTTTTTATATTAATATTGAAAGTTAACTGCATCCCACCAAAGTTTATCAATCTCTGCTTCACCAAATACATGCGTAAGTACCTCCAATGTATTTTGTTTGTGACATGTTCCGCAGCAATATTTTTTTTTCGTTTTCACTGTGGTGTTTATTTGTTTGTTTCTAGTTAGATGCATCTCCGCTTCGTCCCTGTGTCGCTGTCTGTCGGATAAATCGGAGGTACATAACATGCAAATATTCCGAATCACATCATACATAAATCAAGCCGTGTGAAACAGGCATAGGCCATTCAGGAGGTACAGGTGTTTGTAGGTAAACTAACTCGCTTTACATAAAGTGGAGCCGCGTGCGGGCTTTAGTTTTGGAATATTTACATACCCAAACATCATAGCAGGAATAAATCAAAATTGTGTAGATACGAGACTGTACACAGAATTGACAAGAATTGGAGAGATGCCATACAAACGCATGCTCTACCTAACTTACAGTTGTGTGCCTTGTACATTTTTTGTTCTTTGAAAAGAAAGAGATATTTCAGAGTTATAAAAATTATCTGACAATATTGATTTTAAAACCTTTTACCAACATTATTGGTTGGATGTTGTGTGTTGTGTGTTGTGATTGCCTTAGTTCATATCTAACTTCGTTTTAGCACTGAGAACTTTTAATTAATCATTTACTAAATCTCGATGTATAGACTCTCTTATCTTAAATTTTCACGTCTATGTCACCTTTTACTCAAACATCGGAATACTTTTTTGTGTCTATGATCTTTTTTGTATGTGGCCGCATCCAACTTTCACTTGTTGTCCATAAAAATCGTTGTTGTCGTTTTAGCCAGTCATTCCATTCATTCTCTCTTCAGTTCTCGATTTCATTTCACAATTTTTACCTACAAATCGCCACTCAAGTGTTCAGAATCGAATCAATCTCAAACTGTAAATTTATTCACCACAAAATAAAGAAGTTACAACAATATCCAGTACAAAACAGTGTTTTTACTTATAAAAGGATACCTCTCAAACATCATAACCTCTCAAACTGTATGCCAATACTTGGCGTGGACACGAAGGAAGTTACCAAAGGCAGTTAAAGTCTGATTGCAGACTATCTGGAGACCACGACCTGGGACGCTAATGCGAAAAATGTTCTCTTTCAACGATGGGGGGTACAGCTAGCAAAGAATTGATTCCACTATATCTTGGTGTTAACCAGCCGCATTTGTTCACTCAACTTGTATTTTTACTGGGCTACTTCAAGAGATCTCGTTCACTGCAGGTTCAGCCTATCCTGCTTTCTGTAGAATTGTTACTCGGGCGGCCCTATCGTCGTCTTCCCTGTAGAACTGTTGAATTTTATGTGGAAGTCAGTATTTTGGCATTTTAATAAGATGTCCAAATCAACCCGTGAGAATTTTCTAATAGAGCTAAACTAGCAGTGTATAATTATCCGTGTTACGTAGGTTTGTTTGTAGGTTTGAAAGTTGGAATTTTATTTTTATTTTATTTATCTATATAAAGTATGTTTACATTGGGTTTTTCGATGCCTCTCTCACTAGGATATACCTGTGTCGAGACAGTTCTCAACATTATCTCTGCACAGAAGGCTTTGAGGCAAAAAATCCCTCAGGGAATATGTCATCTTTGGGAGTGCTGCATAGAGGATATTTTTAGGGAAAGGAAGAACAGGATGTACCTAACTCCAGATATTTTTACGAGAATTAATTTTTTTTAAAACGTTTTAATTATTTTAGTATTGGGTAAGTTTTTTAGATTTTCACGGACAAAAGCATTTTAGTTGTTAGTTTTTGGGGTGTTATGCCGTGTTGCGCTACCTCCTTCTATAGCCGACGTTTCGAACAGCGTTGCAGTGTCCATCATCAGGGCAGATCCGGTAGATCCGATGATGTGTACCGGATCTGACCTGATGATGGACACTGCAACGCTGTCCGAAACGTCGGCTATAGAAGGAGGTGGCGCAACTCGGCATAACACCCCAAAAACTAACAACGAAAATATTTTAGAATTGTTTGTTTTTGATACCTCTAGCATTTCGGTTGTTCTGTGTCCCATGCATGGAAGGGTTGGGGTGTTTGCAAATTGAAATTCAATTAATATTATTGATGTCGTGTTGTGTTATCCGATTAATAATTAATACACAGATTATTAATTAACGTATCGATAAAGTTGCGGCTGACGTGTAACTGGTTATCTGGTGAGGGCTTCGTTTGAAGATTAAATATGATTCAGGTAAACACAATA
Organism: Limnephilus lunatus; assembly: GCA_917563855.2. Classification (NCBI taxonomy): domain Eukaryota; kingdom Metazoa; phylum Arthropoda; class Insecta; order Trichoptera; family Limnephilidae; genus Limnephilus; species Limnephilus lunatus. Next base: position 6,907,143 of record OU830602.1, on the reverse strand, counting down.
ATTGGGGATTAAATCGTTTAATTCCTGTTAATTAACCCTAGAGTACTAATCATCGCCTGGGAGGCCGCACTCTAATAGTTTTTTCATTGTAATTTCAAATCGTGCGACCGTTACGACTCACGCGCTCAGGCGCTCATCTCAACTTAGTGCTACCGCACTGATGTGATGTCTAGGAAAATTTCCCTAGACCGGTCTGTGGTTGAGTGGGCATAGCGCTTGGGTCCCACCCGGGCGTCGCATGTTTGATTCCTCGGCTGGCTAAGTCCTCCATCACAACACAAGCAACATTTTCGGCTTTCTGTGGTGGTAGTAGGAGATGTTAAAACATTGTTGGGTTATTCGTAACCTGGAAATGTTTGCCTTTCTTTAAAAATGAAAAAAAAAATCTAGGGGAGAAAAATATTTTCTAGGGAAAAGGGAAATTAGCACAAAATCTAGGGAAATTTCAAACTCTGGCAAAAAAAATTATACATGTAACAATATTGCTGGTATTGCTAGATGTTTTATTTTGTTTTGGAATTCCCATGAATCTTAAATATTTTTGATGTACTCACATTCAAGCAATGTTGTTTTAAAAACACTGACAACTCAAAATGATATTATCTACATAAAAAGATAAATGGGGACTTCTAAAAAAATAATTTATTTAGGTTTCAAGTTACGTTTTTATCTGTTTATTACAAGAAATTTTCTTCAGTTTCAGTGATTGCGTTTGGTTTTTATTAGGAATTCCTTTTCTAATTCAGTGGTAAAGTACATAAATACTTTTAAATTATGGTAAATTTTCGATCGAACTGGCTTCTTATTATTAAATATAAAAAACATTTTTTTTTTAATAAAAAGAAAGTATTTATTAGAAAATATAATTTTTATTTTTAAATAATAAGAAAATATTTTTTAGAAAAAATTCAAAAATATATTTTTTTTTTAGAAAAAAACCTTCAGATTCGCCTTAATGACTATAAAAGGCAACTTTTTGCATTCGGGGCCATGGGAAACAACGCAATTAAAATTTCAATTGCGAAAGTGAAATTTTACTTCGTCTCGAAATCTAGGGAAATAATTTTGTTTGGGCATCACATCCCTGGCCCCCCGCGACGCGGTGGATAGCAGTCGCGCGTCTCTCAGGCTCTTGTCTCTTGTCTTTGCCGAGTTTCAGAGGGTTGGATCGCTTGGGAGGCGATCCTTAGTATTAAAGGTAATTTATAATTATTGGAGTTTTTTTACATTATTAGTGTTAATTGTATTTATAAAAATAAATATTTTGTTTATAGATGAATCAAAGATATTGAAATATAAGGAGATGTGCTATCCGCCGTTTTCACTAGGTGAGACTGCGCTTCCGGGTGTCGCCGGTGTTGTTTACCGATTAATGAATAAACTTAACGAACGAATAATTAACGAATAAACTAAACGAACGCTAAACTAAATTAACAAACTCTTTCCGTATTCAAACTATATTGTTAACCAATTATAATGCACACCTTCAAAAAATCAAGAAAATTAACAAATTCTTTTTGTATGCAAACTACGCGCATTGGGCCGTAGTTCAAAACGTGATCAAAATGTGGAAGAAAATGTCATTAAAAAGGGAAAACGAAGCGTGTACAGATTTTGCCCAGCAAAAAAAGACGCATGAGTGTGTACTACTGTGCGAAATGCAAACAAACCGTATTGTCTGGAACATCGATCGCCTAATTGCTTCACTGTGATAACAAATAAATAGACTAACTTTAAAGTTACGTGATATAAAATTTGTAAAGCTAAATATTAGTTTTTTAAATGATCTCAACAGACTGATATTCTATTTTTATTAAAAATGTTTAGTTTTTAATATTTTTGCAAGAATTTTTTTTTTCATTCTCTTAACATATCATATTAGAATAAGTTAACAATAATAATCTAAACAAAATATGAAAAAGAACAAGACACAGAAAAACAGAAAAAGACAATGGTCGCAACTGGGACAAATGATCGGAACAACCTTCAAAAATTATAAAAAAAAGTTTTTCTTATAAAAATTGAATTTCTTAATATATCTTTGTTGTGCCAAAAAAAGTTAGGTATGTTTTAAGTTTAAACCACTATTTAAGGCTCTGTTGATTTAGAAAATATATTTTTTGTTATTACATTTAAAAAGGCAGACGTTGCCCTATTATGTGAATATATTGTTATATATGTGTGTTTGTTTATGTAAATATATGTATGTTTGTATGCATGATGTGTGCATTTATATGTGTACAATATATGTATGTAGGTATATGTGGGTGTATGTTTATGCACTTATTACAGATGCATGCACGTATAAAACTAGAAAAAATAATTTTGTGTATGTATATGATCTAATCCTTATGCATGTCTTCTTGCGGAACTACATTGCCCACTCTCCGATACAACGATTTCACACTACGGGAAATCAGTACTTAGCAGTGGCGGTCCGTGAGTTTTCAGTGAGCTAGAGCGCAAAGATTGAAAAATATGACGTTATTTAATTTGTTGACGATGTTTTTGTAGCTGATAATGAATTTTATTTTTTTTTTAAATTTGAACTTTTTGTATGAAGACCTTTCAGTATGTGGATCTGAATCATGCACTGAAAGAATCCTGAAGATCTTCATACAAAAAGTTGAAATTAAAAAAATATATAAAAATCATTTTCAGCTACAACATCAGTAACGTCTTACTTTTCAATCTTAGTCTAGCTGATATATTGATATGTTTAATATCAACTTGGCGCGTTTGTGGATTTTGTAAAAAATATATTCCACTATTCCTAAACACATCTGTATTTTCATGATTTGTGTGCATTTTTTAACTAATTTTATTTTTATTATTTCTATAGTTGTTTCAAAATTATCTGTCATGAGTTAATTGTACTACCAAACATGTAAAAGCCCTCTGGGCGTTAAATAAATAAATGTACTTTTCTATTTTCAATTCTCTCTTCTATTTTCTACTTTCTATTAAAATTTTAACATTTTTCATTAAATATTGTTTCGTTATTTTTTGTTCTGTTGACCAGTATGCCCGTCATAAGGTGAAACAGGTTTTTCAATTTTTTTATAATCTTACTCACATACAGAAGGTCGCGGAATCGAATCCCGGCGTAGCAAATAAATTTTTTTTGACTAATTTGTGTTATTTCACAATTTATTCATTAAAAATAATAATAGTATATTTGCGGCACGTTCCAGAGTGGAAGATACTCTCAGTATCGCCCTTGTGTAAGACCACCATTCAGAATTGAAACATTGCTTGAAATGGCATGAGCCGTGTTTGGTGACCAGATCTGAATAGCCAGGTACATCCGAAACTTCCTCTTCCCTATCTCCTTCTCCTCCCCACTACCTTCACCCTCACAACATACCCCAATTGTGGATGCCATAGTCTCACTGGCTTCAGACGGGAGCAGTTGGGACTCTTGTGCGGTATTCATATTAAAAAAATCGATAAAAAGTCTTATTAGGACAATTGAGAAAATTCATAACCTAATTAAGTTAATCCTTATAAGACTGTTTTTCTGTGAAAATAAGTTGTTAGTGTTAATAACACCTTAATGATTGGTGTTATAAGCCAACCCATCCAAAATAAATTAAGCATTTGAAAATGATACATATTTCTAAAAAAAATAAATTATTAAATCAATAAGATATTCTCTGTATACCTACCCATTAAACAGTGATGGAAAGTGCATAAATGTCTCTTTTCTTAATCTAAGTACATGCACGATGTTTAAAACTTAATGATATTCCTAATCTTTTTAAATATTATAATATTTTAACTACTTGATTTATCGGGATCACATTTTTTATTTGAGAAACTCGTTTCTTCGTGATTTTATAAATACATTTTACATTGTTAACCAAACTTTAATTATGTATTTTTCGTACACATGATCACTTGTAACATAAAAATCAATAAATGAATAAAATAACAATGTTTACTAATAAGTGAAAACCAACAAGGAAAAAAAATAATATACACTTTTATCAAAATGTGTAAGAAAAACATTTTATCCAGGGGCAGGTACGCATTCTTTTGCTATGCAACTGAACTTTTAATTTATTAAAAACCCAACACTTAACATGCAAAACTGTTTTGATATTATGGAATAAAGATAAGCTAGAAAAGTAAAATAGACAAAGTTGTGTATAGTAATTGTATATTTATGTGGGAGAGCGTTGTATGGAAAAATGTAAATTCTTGTAAATTTTCTACCTGCTGGTTTGTGTTATTTTTTTTAATAAAATCTCCGCGGTAACTCAAGGTGTCAGCTGTCGGGAGCTGTATCTCCCTACATCCCTTATCTGCACGTATTATCTGCATGGTATATTATTTAGGTGTGTGCTTTGGCATGCATGCAGTCCGCTTGTGTATATTGGGCTCCATTTATAACCCGTATTCTGGTTGACTAAAGGGAAATCTGAGACCACTGCCGGGCAAACTTTGTACCGAATGAGAAATGGAAAATTCGCTGTAGAGGGTAACAGCGAAGGGTCGTTTCAAACCTCTGAACGTGTGAAAAATCACAAAAATAATATTACTTTGCATATATTACTATGTCTGGGAAGTGTCAATACCATAATTAGACTTGCAGTATTTATGCATTGATTATTTTAGCTATATTTTTTTTAAATAAAGCTACAATTGCATATACGAGCTAAGTTTTGAATTACGGTTTTTACTTGTGAGATTTTTATACTACCCTTCAATTAAATGCGTTTACTTGTGATTGGAAGAGGAATGTACGTTGTACACGACAGTGGTAACTGTAGTGGGCACATTACAATAAGAAATGAAAAATATTTCTCGTAAATGTGGTAAAGTAGAAGAATTATGCATATTTATAATATATGATGACATACAATTATACTTGGAAGTACAAAACATGTATTGCATGAACTTAAAGAAAAAATTGCTTCTTATGGAGATTAACTTGGGAGGCGGGTACTTGTACCATTGGGAACAATTTATTGGATAACCAACATCCATGCCGTAGGTTACGGGGTTCATGGAGTGTGGTTTTTTCAATGATATGAACAATGCTTCAGAAACTGGTTAAATTCGCGAACATTAAATCTTTGCAGTCATTTACATCCACCATTTCCCGGACATCAGTTGTAAACCAAAATCTTTTTTTGAACTACTGGAAGAAATAAGATTTTGATACAGAAGTAATTTTCTAGATACCTACCTCATAATCCCATCACCTGCGTTAAAATTACGACATTGTGTGTGCATATTTTCAACACTTTTTACAGAGTACAACAGTATTTTTCCTAAAAAAAAAAAATACTGAAATCAAGGCTTCCTAAGGCGTTCACAGGTGATTATAGTCCCACGAACTCCTACACCTACACCTAATGGATATACCCGCAGAAAGCGAACCTCGTGTTTATTCTTACAGTAATCCATTGTTCGCCGAGCACTCTTTTGACAACAGCGAATATGACTTAGCAGAAACCAAAAGGCACTTAGAGAATCCGTGTTTACAGGGATCTTTTCAGAAATTTCTATGGGTATTTCACATTATTGCGGAGCGGCAAATGTTCCTTGAATCGGTGGAAATGATTTGCCCAATATTCTGGCAAGGGGAGGAAAAATACAAATAAACTAGCTGGCTTCCGGCATGCGTTGCAATGCCATATTCAAAGAAATAAATTGTTTCTTCCTGCATGCCCTTTCCCGTGAGTCCTCGTTCACCGTTCCCCTCCCAAGTTCCCTTTCCATCTTCCTGGTCTACGCTCTCTTCCCTCCCGTTCCCTCGTCCCGCCAAACCTCCTCCATATATTCAGTCCCAGTACATTCAGTTTTCAAACAGCTCAATATAATTTTTTAATTGAAATTTTCATTTTTCATATATTACAAATATTAATTTTTGTATAGTAAAAGAACAATCAATAAAATTTGGTACCTAATATAGGTACCTATTTAAATTATCTATAATTTTAAAAATCCATAGAAATGCAATCCATTTAGATACAAAAAATATAGCTGCCTGCTAAATTCACATTCATCAAACGCGCGAACTGTCAAAGTGCGAAGTTAAAATGGTCGCAAAATTTTCTGAAATTATTAGAAAATGTATTAGAAAACTTAAAAAAAAAAGAAATAGGTAAAGTCTTTATGAAGTTATGTCATGACCAAGGGAAACAGGGATTCATTTTCATATACCTATATAGATACATATTTTTTACGGTTTTTCACACGTATGTTGCGTATACATTACATAATTACATAAAAAAAATTATACTTTTTATATTCCCAAAGTTTCATTTTTTTTATGTGAATAGCTCGCGGCACTGGAAAAATTGCTGAACCTTCAACAGCCAGTAAGACTACGGCATTCCTAATTATTGGGAAACATTGTGAAGCTTAAGATAGTGGAGAAAGAAATGAGACGAGAAAGATGAAGGTGTGGAAATTGGTCTACCGTCTTTATTTCAATTGGTAAATTATTAAAGATTTTCGGGGCAAGGAAGTTAAACTGTGACTGGGCCATTGAGGTTTTTGTTACTGGAATAATGAAGTTAGATTGTTTGGAATATCTTGTTCTGTAGTTTGATTCAAAAATATTTTTTTTTATAAATTTAAATTTAAAATAGGAAGCTATGTATTTGACATACAAGGATTTTATATTAAGCACTTGGAAGTCAAAGAAAAAACTTTATTTACACATTTTCAAAATCTTTTGAAAGCCAGCGAGACTATGGCATTCGCATGTTTAAGTAATATTGTAGAACAGAAGGAAGTATAAGGACTTGAGAAGACGAATTTTGGAAACCACTTACATAAATAAATGAATAACTTACCTACAAACTTTGAAGATTTCCTCCAAGCTTACAAACCATAAACCCAAACAGCAATATTCCTAAATAGAATAAATACCTAAGTAATAGTAACAGCACGTAATTTAAATACTTATTCAATGTGAACGCTTTAGGATAAAATTAAAGAACTTCGGTTTTCATAAAATCAAAATCAAATCAAAAAAATCTTTGTTGTACATATAAAAATACAAAGGGTGTAGCTCATGGGTAGACGTAGACCCCATTTTTTCCAGCTAACCACATACATATTATATTGTAATGTTTATTCAAAGAAGAATGTTATAATGTTTATACAAAATAAGAAAAATACAAAATACAAATAAAAATACAAAAATAGGTGTAATTACATTTGTTAAGACATTAAAACCAAACAATTACATGTTACATTATAATATGAGAAAAAAAAAAAAACTAAAAATAAAAAAAAAAAAAACAAAAATAAACAGAGTTGATTTACATAAGGTATTCATTAAGAGTATAATGGCATTTGTTTAGTAGAAATGTTTTTAGTGATGATTTGAATATGTGTTTATCTTGAATTTGTTTTAATGTTATGTGGAAGGTTGTTGTACACTTAAACGGCCATGTACGAGTAAATATGGTCCTTTTTGGAATATTGTTTTGTTTGCTTTTGGTATTAATAAGTTTTCTGTGAACCTTGTAGCGTATTTATGTGTTGAGTTTTTTTGTGGAAACTGACTGTAGGTGATCGCACTAACATGCATAACTCCATTATATATATGTATGTGACTGTCAGAATTTTCAGATTCTTAAACACATGTCTACATGAATCCAGGCGAGCAGAGTTTTCAATATTTCTCATGAATCTTTTTTGGATGAAAAAAACATCTTTGGCGTGTACTGAGCTTCCCTAAAAAAAATACCGTATTTTATTATTGAATATACATAACCACGCGTATGCGGCTATTACTGATCGGATGATCAATATTTTTCTCAGTGTACCTAGAACAAAAGAAAAGCTACGGATTTTTGCTATTATTTTTGACACATGTTCTTTCCAGTTTATATTAGTATCTTGTTGTATTCCCAGCAGTGAACAAGTTTGGGAAGGTTCGATATTAAATTTTACATTTATGTTTATAGGTGTAGCTTGCACTGGACAAAATTTTAGAATTTGAGTTTTATCTTTGTTGAATGATAGATGTTGTGATAACAGCCAGTTTGCTATTAATAGGCAAGTCTCGTTAACATGTTTGTTAAATTCGTCAACGTCTCAATTACATTCAAACAATAATGCGGTGTCATCAGCAAACATTGAACATTCTGTGCCAGCAATAATTGGAAGTTCATTTATGTAGATAAGGAAGAGGAGGAGCCCAAGAATGCTTCCTTGTGGCAAACCCTTATTAATTGTACTCCATTTGGATTCTACCATGTACTGAAACATTTTTTGTCAAAATTTGGAATTTGAACTTTCTACTACCGTTTCTACCTAATATGAAATATATAATGCAAATTAATAACACCCCAATTTTTCAGTCAAATTTATGATCAGACCGGTTATTAACACGAAAAATATTCCTCCATTAAAAATGATTACTCGGAAAATGTTTTTCGTTAAAAATGTATCATGAACTTGTAAATAATAAATCGCCCTCCATAAATCGAATCATTCCGATGTATAAATCTGCGGGTTCATACGTGAAAAGATATATTTTGAACCGCGGGGGATTCTGGCCGGGAAAACGCCACGCCACTGGGCGCTGGGCCTTCGGGGATGAATTTATTTTTCCTCAACTTGGGGTTGCAAACCTGGAGTTGGCTTTTCGCGACCAGTGGCGTAGCATTTTTGTTTTTATTTATGTTCCATAAATGTTATGTAGCAATAATTCATATTCACTCTTCTTAGATAAGTATAGCCCCTGAGGGTATTTTTCCCTATGTCAACTTTGTGGGGGATCGTTTTAGGGAAAGGAATAAGAAAAAGTTCTGGGAAGGTAAAGGTATAAGGGGTGGGTAGTAATCTGAGGTTCAATGTGACCAGGAGTGAGAGACGTATGAATCCATTCCTCCCACTGCAGTGCAAGGCGATGGGTCGAGAGAGTCCGGCTGGAGAGATGTATATTAGGTCTGCTTCAAGCAGTCTCTCCCGATCTGGCCCGCCACGGAGTAAGTGAGCAAATAAATTCGCCACCAAGACTTGGACAAACCTCACCCCTACAAAATCACAAAACCATATCCAAAAGATGGTACCTGTACCCGCCTCCTAAATTAAAAAAAAATAACTGAATTTAACGTAGATTCTAAAGGATGCTTGAGTTAATCTGCCAGCGATCCAAGTATCGTGTTCACTGTCAACTGGATAACTTCGTAACCATTTGGGTCTATTGACCTCTGTCGAGACACTAAAGATAAAAATATCTACGTATACTAATGACGTCTGTTAAGACACATTGAATCTATATATATATATTCACATATTCTGCAGTTTATGTCCCTGAGAATTCATGAATATTCATTAATTTTTGGTACTTTTTGATAACATCTTAGATTATCACGTCATTATAAATAAATAAATACGTAATAAAAATGTATTGAAAAAACCTACCTAATAAATGCACAGTAATAACACCAAGTTTCCCGATGCACCCCTGTGTGTGTAATACATAAATACTCTTTTCCCATTTCCCGGCCAGGGGTGTATTTATGAGTTGGCCGCCAATGATTAATGACCCCGGCTAGCGGTGACTTTGCTGGTGCGATAACCGTGATCATACCTCTACCAACCCCACACATCTTCCATACTCGTACTTTCGATACGGCTACACCCCTCACACACAACGCACAAGACTCTTATGGGTAGGTGAATCTCTTCCATAAGTAACTGTATGACGTTTGGAATGGAATGAAATGTATGATATTTGGAATGCACCACTGTTCCTATTACAAATGTTGTCGGTAACCCACGAATATTAAAAAAATCTTACAACATACATACCCTACTAAAATTGAAGGGTTCCATGCCAACTCAGAATGAAGTCAACTCAACACCTCTTTGAAAAGTCATTAAAACTACGAAAAAAATAATTTTAAAATAGCCCAACGTAACCAATTTAACCATTTTTTAATATGTTTTTACATCACTTTTAATTACTTTTCAAAGGAGGTTCTGAGTTGGTTTCATTCTGAGTTGTCCGGTCACCAAACTGGAGATGTCATAATCCCATTAACTGCTGAAATTGGGACGATTTTGCGATGTTTATCGTGAAGCGGTTTTTGCAACTTGGGAGGCGTTTTTGCAATGGGTAGCATCGCCCAGGGAACGATTTATTGGATAACCAATACGTCTGACATAGATTTGCTACGTTATTTGCTACAGTTCATGGTGTTCAGATTCTGCCCACCAACTGCATGACAGGTCAGATCGAGAGAGACTGATTTAGGGAGACCTTTGGACCTCTTCAGCAGAACTCTATCGGAATATTGCCTTGCACCACAGTGGGAGGGTAAGATTTCTACGTCCGTCGCTCCTGGACACCCTAACCCTTAAATTCCAACCCACCTCTTATACCTTTTTTCTTCCCAGAACTTCCTCACCTTTCTTTCCGAAAATAACCCTCCACGCAGCATCTCCAAAGATGACATAGGCCCTAAGGGGAATTGTTTTTCTTCAGAGCCTACTGTGTGGAGCTAATGTAAAAAAAAATAAGACAGAGAAATTGTGTTTACTCATGTAAAAAAGCAAAAAAAAACATTAAAAAAGGGATTTTAAAATGTTGATCAATTGTCGCCCTATAACCATGGAGATTTATAGTTTATGCAAAAATATAATAAATAATATAATAAAAATAGCCCTTATTCAGACAGTAAATTACATTACATTATTTATAATATGTATAAGACTTATCATGCATCGACTCCCTGTCTGTTTGTCACTAGTTCACAAAGGCCTGCTCCAACTGTCGCCATTTCTCTCTATCATTAGCTACTCTTGTCCATGTACCACCTGATATGGCTTTGATGTCGTCAACCCACCGTCTAAATGGTCTACCTCGTTTGTAAAAAATGAAAGACTTCCACAAAATTCTTCAGTCTACCAAATATCCAAAAGGCTATCGTCACTTTTATTGGAAAATACCACCACTTTTCCGTTATTTGTTTTTGGGATGTTATGCCATGTTGCGCTACCTTCTTCTTAAGCCAACGTTTCGGATAGCGTTACAGTGTCAATTCAATTCAATTCAATTTAATGACATGATGATGGACACTGTATAGCTGTCCGAAACGTTGGATAAAGAAGGAGGTAGCGCAACACGGCATTACACCCAAAAACAAATAACGAAAATACTTTTGGCCGTAAAAATCTAAAAACTTATATCACCACCATTTTTGTCGAAAAATTCCACCGCTGTACTCAAAATATAAAGCTAATTTCGCCAAAAGATAACCCGAATTCAGCCAAAAATTTCACGAATATTTATTACGATTCATTTTTAAAAGGGTAAAATTTTGATAAAGATAAAATAAAAATTTGACAATAATATCTGAACCGATTATCATAGTTCACTTGTACCTAGATTGCATAATATGATTTGTAATACAAACGCAGAGGTGGCTGACCCCCATGTACAGTCGATCGATAAAGATAGATAGGTTAACTTTCGGAAACTTCTCATCCTTCCCTAGCATGACTGCAGATCGCCAACGAATAAGTAACAGTTCACAATGACTAAGGACGGGTTGTTTAAAAAAAATAGACGGATTCATCAAATATTTGAAGTTAATTTTGACGTTCTGTTTAAGTTCTATTCAAGTTCTGTTATTTTATCATTATAGGCTTAAAACTAAAATAATCACAGGAAAAGTATCTTCAAATATTTAATGAATCTTTTATTTTTTTTAAATAACCCGTCCTACTCCTAAGTGTTCTTAATATATTCGACGTCAACTGTTGTTTGTACGTTAACGATTTGGACTTGTCCTAGAGAACGATGAGAAGTGACCCAAAGTTATCCTATCAATCCTTATCGATCGACCATGCTAGGACCCCTGATGTATTTAACTGTTCTGTTCTATTTAAAAGTATATGAGAGGTGGGTAGGAATCTCAGGGTCAGTGTGTCCTGTAGGGACAGACGTTTGAATTCATCCCTCCCATTTCGGTGCAAGGCGATGGATCGAGAGGTAAAAAGGTTTCCGTCAATCAGTCTCTCCAAATTCTGCCTGCCAACAAGTAGGTGGGTCGACGTGGGACACTTAGACAATCTTCACCCCATGCATGAACCCGTGCACCCCTGCTAAGTCTCTTAATATAGCAATCCACTTACGGTGACCTAAGGCAGAGATGTTGGTTATCCAATGAATGGTTTCCGGGCGGCGGTATGCATACCCACCTCCCAAACATATATATCGATAATACATCGCCATAATATACATGGTATTCCGTAAGGTAAAGATCAAAAGAAGTGGGTAACAGTTAAAGTAATTCGCAATCAAAATGATCCCATATGTATATGTAGTGTTTCGATTCTCTGCCTTTTCAATGTAATATCGATTTTTTTTTTTTTAAATTCTTTAAAAATTTTACCACCTCCCAAATTTTAAGAAAATTTCAACCTTAATAGTTTTCGTGAAATTTAATTAAACTTAAAACACTTTTAAGACATTAATGAGCTGTACTTTGTTGAAATCAGCACAAACTGCAAAAGTGTTTCAACTTTCTATGGTATCTACATATTTTTAGTGTCAACTTCATTCAAATTCTTTGTTTTATGCTTAAGGAACAACACATTATTACAAACACCGGATTTACTTTTCCAATACGTATGCACAGTTAAAAAAATACTTTTATTAGATAAATACATCAAAAAACACTTCGGGTCGCGGGATCGAATCCCGGCGAGGGCAAATATATTTTATTTAATTAATTTGCGTTATTTCACAATTAATTCATATGAAATAATAAATACTACATTTGCGGCACGTGTAATATGCTCTCAGTATCGCCCTGGTGAAAGACCACCATTTAAAATTGAAACTTTGCTTGAAATGGCTTTAGCCGTGTTTAATGACCAGATCTGAATAGCTAGGTACTTTCCCACCTTCATCTTCCCCATCTCTTTCCCATCTCCACTGCCATCAGCCTCACAATATACCCCAATTGGGGATGAAATATTTTCACTGGCTCCAGACAGGAGTAGAGTATTTTCTTCTAATACCTACAGTTAGTAAATAAAATCTTAAAAAGCGGTGCAGTTATGGTGGAGAAAAATGGGGAATACGAAACCTCGATTTTTATGATTTATGGTATCTTTATTTAGGTATTTTCAGCCTTTGTGAAATTGTCCCTTTATTCGAAGGAATAAGAGCAACAGTGACAGCAGCAACGGTTTGGTAAAATACCTAGGTATTGTTAAAATTTCTCGGCGACCACCGCATACAGTTGGTTCCCCATCCCACTTCGTTTGATCCATTGCTTACGGGACACTCTGTATTATCCTAATATTATGCAAAAGCCCGTTATTTGGACGAATACAATTTTTTTTTGTATTACGCAATTTGTTATCGTCGCATGACTCGGAAGTCGAAATTTAGCCAAGCATTTCATATATAATATTTTTAATGAGACTCGTAACATCTAATCATTGACTTGTGAACTTTTTAAATTTAATCTCTTTTGAACTGCCTTGACCAATACAGTTTAACTATCGTAAACGAAATATAATTAGTCGCCTAACTTTTCTAAAGAATTTATCGCATTAAAAACTAGTTTTAAATAGATCGTTTCAAATAACAATTCGTTTTAATAGACATTTCTTTCAATTAAGTAGGTGATAACTGATAACCTTTCTATTCAGAGAAAAGGGATTTGATTATTTGTGACGATTTAAATAACCATGTCGAACTAATTAAGAAAAATCTTACATTTTTTTCTCTAAGACGCCTTGCCTAAAGAACTGTTTGTTGTGTTAATTTTTTTTTCATTTAAGCAACTATATAAAATAACTCTGTAAGTATACAAAATATAATGGTTATGTTAGGTAAAGATATTGTATTTCTTAGTCCTCCTCACTAGGGGTTCCAATGCAGAGGCGGATTAAAATTGTTTAATTTTTATAAGAAAAACTTTATTTTAATTACTTTTTTGAAGGTTATTCCCATCAGTGAAATACATCATATAAGAATTATTTAACAATAATAATCTAATATGATATATTTCACTTATGGGAATAACCTTTAAAAAAGTAATAAAAAGAAAGTTTTTCTTATAAAAATTGAATATTCATTTAGACTTTTATAAAAAGTCAATTGTTCCATATAAATAAATTCGGATACATCTATCTGAGACGCTATCCAGGTTACAAACCAATTCTTAGAATGATTGTTTCCAATGAAAAGGGTAGTTACCCGTAATATGGAGAAAAATAATTAGTTGATAATAACGTTAATTATAATTTGAAAATATGAGATTGACAAATATGACGGGTTGACAGAAGGTGGCAATAGCGAAATTGGTTAACGCGCTCGTCCCGGTTAGACGGAGAGGTCTGGGTTCAAGTCCCAGTTGCGACCATTGTCTTTTTTCTGTGTCTTGTTCTCTATCATATTTTCGTTTAGGTTATTATTTTTAACTTATTATAATATAATTATTGTTTATTTGTCATCTGTGTTATTTTAGTGTTTTGATTGGGGTGTTTTCGTTGACCTCTTTCAGCCATATTTTTGTTCTTGATTTGTACTCATTAAATTTTTTTTTATATGTCTTGGGGAAGAATGTTATGGAGTTGTGTTGCAAAATAAGTGTATTTTCTTTGTCCAAATGTGGTTTTATAACTTTGAATGTCATTTTTATTCGAGCTTGTGTGATGGATATGCTGTTTATTAGAGGATTCAGTATTTTTGAATAGCTTTAATATATATTTTTGGCATATATTCGTTGTACATTTGGTACGTCAAAGCTATTGAAAATTTCAATCGAAGGCGTTCTAACAGGTAGGTACCTACTTTCAGTATTATCTGTATGATTCCTTTTTGAATTAATTTCAGGTTGTGTTCGTATTTATGTGTAGTAGATCCCCATCCTATAATTCCATATTCAATTCGAGAATGACATAACGCATGGTAAATCTTTTTCAAATCCTTTTTATTTACCACATTTCTTAGATTTTTAAAGAAATATATAAGGCTTGCGAGTTTTTCTGTAATACCTTTGATGTGTAGGTCCCATCTAAGATTTTCATCAATTAATTATTATTACTAAGAGATATTTATGATGTTCAATTTCCATTTGGTATTCATACCCCAATACGTATTCAGTATTCATAACACATTCCGCTATATTGCTGACCATCTTGGGTGCGATATTATGCATTTCTATTACTAGATTAATGTCATGTCATCAATTACACCTTGCACCAGACCATCTGTTCTATCTAGACTAGATAATATTAAACAAATATCTCACTGAAGAAGAAGATAACACTAATAATCGACCACCATAAGACGGTCATCAGCCTAGCATGGTGGTCGAAAAATCCACTAATTAGGTAACCATATGTAATAATTAAAGAAAAAATAAAATAAAAAATAAAAAAAATCTTAACGAAAATGTGAAAGAGAACAAGACACAAGAAATAAAAAGATAACGGTCGCAACTGGGACTCGAACCCAGAGCCTCTCGTCTAACGGAGACCATTATCTTATTATTTTTCTGTGTCTGGTTCTCTTTCATATTTTCGTTTATTAACTAACTAACTAACTAACCATCACGCCGTTTCCCCGCAGGGGTAGGCAGAGAGGACGGACCGCCAAACAACTCGGTCTTGGCACACACTCCTTGCCTCGTTCACATTCATACACCGTATCATACATGCTCTTCTATTATTCTGACTCTTGACATGGCCCGACTCAAGTATCTGATTCACTTGGTCGTGCCATGTCTTTCTCGGGCGTCCCCGACTTCTTCTACCATTCACATTTGCGTCATATATTCTTCTTACACTCCTTTCCTCGTTCATTCTCTCTGATATTTTCGTTTATTCGTGGGAATAACCTTCAAAAGTTATAAAAAGAGAGTTCTTCTAATAAAAAATAAACATTTACATATCTACTTACCAAGCAATGTTCTTTAGGATTAGAAAGTGTAATTTTTTTGTAACGAGTGTATTTTCCAAGTAGCATTTTCTTCAATAATATTTTCCACATCTTTACATACACCACTCTCTCTGCAACTTATTATGTATTACATAATTTAATAAACGGATTGCACTCTGTAGAGCACAGGTGTCGGGTGGGAATGCTATCCTTGTTCTACCGGTATTTCAATGGAAGATTTATTTTTTTATTTTTTATTATTAATCTTAAGTTAGCTCACATCTTTGTGTGTGCTAATATTTTATAAAGATATAAACATTTACATTGGTTGGCAAACATAATCATTCTTTAAATATTACACATAAATAAAGACATTAATAATTGAGGTAGACATACTTTCGTAATTCTTTTTTAAACTTATTTATATTTTCTATCTCAGTAATTTCATTCGGGATGTTGTTATACAGTTGGACGGCCTGGTACATCAGAGATTTCTGGGTGTTTGATTTTTTTCTTGTCGGCAGTCTAATTTGCTTTGAATTTCTTGTCCCGTGTCCGTGTGTTTCGTTATTATAATGTATTTTTCTCTTTAGTTCCTTAGACATCATTCCCATGTTAATTTTATGTAAAAAAATAAGTACATTCAAATACACAGTTTGCTTCACCGTCAACATATTTAACTCTTTTAGCATGTCTCGTATCCGTGAATACGTACTGGTGAATGCTTTTACAGCATGATATTTATAGTGCTTATAGTACTTAACACAGTACACGGTTGATATGAGAAGTCGCTTCTTAAACTCGTTTGTGTTAAACAGCTCAGCTGTGGAACGATTTGCCGAATTCTTTGTTTCCTCCTTCCTACAACATGGGTCTCACCTTCCTCTCCTCAAAAATACCCTCCACACAGCCTCTCAGATGACATAGGCCTTGAGGGAAATTATTTTCCTTGGGGCCACCAGTGTGTGGAGTTAATTAAAAAAAAATCTAAGCATACATTTTAACTAAACTTGGCTTGTCTCTTTGTCACTTCAACTGGAGCACCTACTTCTTCATCATTGTTGGTGTTCTGTCATCTGGAATTCATTCAAAATGTCCAAAATCTCCACTCAAAAACCTTACGATAGTTGGTTTAATTTATGAATACAATCTGGTGTACCTATCCATGGAATTCCGGTACAGAGGAAACCTTGGACCTTATCATGTACATTGCATTCTGAATTACACCCGAGATAATGCATTAGATATTGTGTTGTAATATCGCCTTGCATTCCGGTTAACTTGCAAGGTTAATTACTGAACCATCTCTGGTATGCGGTCAGCATTGTTTCGGGTTATTGGGTGTCTTGTATTACTATAGCGCACCCAACTAGATTCTACTTTGGCAGATTATCTAAGCACAATACATGCATGTTGAAGGGACTAATGTACGCTGAAAAGATAGGCCGATAAGTTGTGGGTTTGTCAAATTATAGCAATTTTTAGTTCCTAGGGAAAATTATTAAACTATTTTATGTATCATTAATCTGTCTTTAGATCATTAATTTCATTGACATGTCGGGGTCCTTGGAGTCGAACGGTCTTTATAGATCACTCTTATATTTTCAGTGTTATGGCATTAGTTGAGTTTTTCCATGTTCCATCTGATCATAGGTGGTGTCAAGAAGCCAAATCTGGAAAGTCACAAACTTCCCCAAGGATGTGGAGTAGCATCTACTTTATTTCTTAACCACTCGGACCCATAATTGTACGATAATGTAACATTAACAAACATATGTATGACGTATGTGGCGTACCTGGCGTAAGTAACTTATTTTACTTTATTGTTTATAATATATTTATTTTATGTCACCGAATAATCCTGAAATAAAATGATCTCAGCAACAATTGACACTTTTGTTAAGAAAATAAACAGAAAACAGAAACGAGTATGTATTGTCCAATAATTATTGGACAATACATAACACGTATTTGACGTAAAACGTATATGTACACTTTCACAGCTGATAATATTTAAAATGCACCATGAGATGAATTTTTTGCATTACACACCAAAAAGAAAAATTGAAGCCAGTGCTTACAATTCGATTTTTTTTCCGAAACTAATTTTCTGCTTTATGGTTAAGATTATGAACAAAACTAATATTAAATTGAGTTTCGTGACAAAAACAGTTATGTAGTAGAAAGATCTAGAATTCCACAACAAAATAAAAAAATCCAATATTTTTTCTTCTTCTAACGCCCTTGTGTATCGGATGTATTTATCTTCATCGGATTAATCTTCGCCCCGCAAAAGTAAATACAAAAACCATTACTTTATTTTTCAGAGTGCCTTCTAAATTATTTTTGATAATCCTGTTTAATTATTTAATTTTATTCAGACAGATTTAATGTGACATTAGAACATGCCTGTTAAGTTCTGTAACTGTGTCGTATCGCGAAGTATTCCCTTTTTCACTAAAGAAAAACATAATTCTTAAATGTTTTTATTTTTTGATATAATATCTTACATTTCAAATACAATTCAGCAATATCGGCCTCACTGGGTAGCTCACCTGTGCTGAGGCCTCCATTTTATAAAACAAAATAAACTAAAGATAAATATTTACAATTAAGGTAAAGTTATAGGTAAAATGAATTATTTTATTACATAAATATGATATTACACATAAGTGTTGTGTGTTTGTGAGTGATGCGTGTATTATATTGGTTTTGTGTGTTACGTGTAGGTATGTGTTTTATTCTTATTTTGTTATGAAATTTTGGTAATATTGTCTTTTTTGTTCTTTAATTCATTTTGTAATTATGAGCACGAAATTATTTTTGTTTTCTTCCTTTTTATTTTCAAGGGTAAGTCTGGTGAATGCTTTTACAGCATGATATTTACAGTGCCTTTGTCCAAAGCTTGTATTTACCGTCGGAGTGTCTAGGATATTTTTGTATGATTGTCTAACTGGTCTGTGATATTTTGAGATTGTTGAAATTTGTTTTTCTGGTCAAAAATGTAGTTTAGCAGTTTAACATATAATTGGCGTATACCTATATGGTACGTCACAACTGTTAAATATTTGGTATGTATCAGTTGGTCTATGTTTTTGAAGTATTACCTTTAAGATCGTTTTCTGCGCGATTTCTAAGTGATCGATAGCTGAGTTTGTTGCTCCTCCCCAGATAATTATTCCATATTCTATTATTGACTGACAAAGTGCAAAATATATTGTTTTATTTGTTTTATTTTACATATGTATCTTATGTTTAGGAAAATGTGTATTGTTTTGAGGAGTTTATTTGTGATTTGTTTGATATAATAATGTCAAATTGTCAACGAATACCTAACGCATCTCTTGCACCCCCTCAAACAAACATTTGTCAATCGGGTGGCAGAAGGGGCAAAGGGGGCTACTATTGCCATTGCCGCCCCTCGAATTTGCAACATGTTACAAATAACTCCGTTATAAATCCAACATCAATCAGTCCCGCTGTTGCCATGTTAAATATTACAGTGATTACGAGTACATTAATAGGCTTAAGCTACCTTTTTTAAAAATGACAAAATTATTTAGGCGCTTATTTGTAATGCTTTTTGTTAATCCGATGCATTCATATTTTTTCACTTTTTTCGATTGGTGGGTTTGTCCGAGTAATAAATCCAGAATGCTGCATTTTCAAAAGCAAGCTAGCTCTGTCTAACTGACAAAACCATATTTAAACGCGATAAAATAATCTATCTGTAAAACTTACATTAAACGAACACTGGGGTTTTGTTATTTTCACTTCACTTTTCTAGGAACTACCTATTTGCTTGTTTACATGCTGTACTACTCTCGCTGATTTTTTTGGTGCATAATAAGTTTTTTCCACGTTTGTATTCTTAACCTAATTAATTTATATTCTACTAGCTGGTACCCGGCACGCGTTGCGATGCCATATTCAAAGAAATAAATTGTTTCTACCTGTATGTTTGTCCTTTCCCGTGCGTCCCTGGTCTCCTCCCGCGTCTCCATTCCCTTCCGCTATCCCCTTCCATCTTCCCCGCCTTTCCTCTCCCGTTCCCACGTCCCGCTAACCCCCCTCCCGCGTTCCATACATTCAGTCCCAGTACATTCAGTTTTCCATCAGCCCGCGTGCCACCTTTTACAATTTTTTTATTCAAATTTTAATTTTCCATATGTATATTACAAATAATATTCATTTTTGTATATATTATCATAAGATCAACCAATCAACTTTGGTAATTAACATAGGCATCTACATATTTTAAATATCTATAATTCTTGATTCGATTCAAAATATAAGGCGAGTACTTCAAATAAATCCGTTAATTTAAAGATGTTCGAAAATAGAATTTTGATTTAACAATCATTGTTTTGCCAAATGTCATTCCCAAGTTTTGACATTTTTTACAGGTTTTCCAAGAATTTTTGTAAAGATTTAAAAACTTTTCGGGTATATTGCCATGAAGTTGTAATAATCCAAAAACCTTCGCGGGGTTTAAAGAAAGTATTTTGAAAGTTTCAAACATTTCCTATGCTAAATATTGAAACGCATAGCGGAAATACATGCATACATACAAACATTTTTAGATTTTTATATATATAGAAGAGAAGATAGATAAAGATAATTTGTATGGAATATAGATAGATAAAGATAATTTATATTCGTATTTCCTCAAATGTTATTCTCTTACTCTGTTTCTTGTAACGTTAAAGTAATAGGAGATCAGTTTCTTAGATTAATAAACGAATAATTAGAAACGGGGAACTTTCTTGAATCGTGTAAAATGTCTATTGATACCGATGAAATCGATTTCAAAGATTTCAAACGCGAAAAATATGAAAACTTTCGACGTGTGAACATGTTACAAAATTCTAAGCACATGATGGAATACATAATTTAATCTGAATTTAAAAATACTTATAAGAAAATAATTGAATCCTTTTTGACGAACATCTGGATTTAGAAACAATAATTATTCATGTGAAATAGCATTAAATTTAGTAATTGATCATTGGAAGGAATATTAGACAAAAACTTATGTTTTGTTGCGGTGTGTCTAATTTTCAGAGAGGTTTTGATACAATAAAAAGAAAAAAAAAAGAATTAAAAAGAGTTAGAACGGTTTAAAATATTTAAGCAACCGACAAAAAACAATAAAGAAAAGTAACAATGTATCGAATCCGATTGGTAAATGGCTGGGGGTACCGCAAGGATCCGCATTGGGCATTTTTATTGTGTATAATTTAGATAAATGATGGAGTAAAAATATTCAAATATTGCGAAATACGAAATGTTTGCAGATGATGAAATGACGCAGATGTATGAGAAAGCAATTTGGGAGGCGACCAGGGAATCATTAATTGAATAACCAACACCCCTGCAATAGGTCACCCCAAGTGGTCCTCTACATTTGGTGACTTAGCAGAGGTACCCGGATTCATGAGGTGAGGTTTGTCTAGGTCTTGGCGGCACTTTCCTCAAGATCACACGCCTTTCAAAAACAAATTTTGCCGATTTTCTTTGTAACATTATTATATGCAAGGCACATACATAGACATATATTCATGTGTCTATGGCAAGGCATCAGAAATTAACCTTTCGGGAGAACACAGTTTTTGAATGCGCAAAATCACTGACAAAAAATTAAACAAAGAATTACACATTTCGAATACAGAATTACTATTTAAATAACAATAAAATAATTGTGTGATTACGGTTAGGTACCTATTTTATCAATTGTCTGAATTCACACAACCATCAGTTCCAGTTTTGAAAATTTAAAAGCAAATTTTATGTTATTATGCAGGAATATTTTCCTATCCCTCATATAATAACAAACAACCGAAATTCGTATAAATATTGTTTATTTATGGTTTATTGTTTATTGCGGTATTTTAAATAGGTACGTAGTTATCTATGTCCTAATACAATCCTTATATATATACATACACTTAAAATAACATATCTATACCAAATCAATCACAAATTTTCGCAATTTAATTTTAAATGCCTATATGGTCTCTTCCAATTTTATTTCTTCTGGTAACTCTCCAAATATTTTCAATGCTCCGTATATCAATAACTTTGTGTTTTTTCATGAAGGGGAGTCTTTGTTCATTTATTTTCCTCGTCTCATGTGTATGTTTGCTTTGTAGTTTATCAATTTTTCTTAGGAATTCAATAGACGTATGGCCATTGATTATTTTGTAGATTAACAATATAGTATTTAAGTAAATAATTTGTTTAAATGATAATTTATTTAACTCCTTCAACATGTAGGGAACGACACTCATCTACCTAATATAAACATTTTTAACACGGGTAACACCGCATACGTGACTGCGAGTTATATCCTTCTGATAATCCGTGTCGTGTAAATACTTTAAAAAATATAAAATCAGTGGTACTAAAATCTTTTATTATATTGTCACGACACACCCTTTGGCAACATAATACACGGAGTCGTAATAGTAAGTATATTAAAGTAAGTAAAAGTAAGGCGGGATAGCCTGAACCACCGCTGGGGACATAGCAGCCATAATACTAATCCACCAAAAACATTTTCTTGACTGAGGTGTACCTATTTTTCTTCAATATAATATATCTTATAGCTCTGTTTTGTAGAATTGTCATTTGTTTCCTTAATCCGTCGTTGGCTAAAAATAGAATGCTGCTACAGTAATTTATGTGTGGTACAATGATTGCGTTTTACACATTTTTACTGTAATATTTTACTTTTATTTTTACTTGTAACAATGAAATGAAATTCTCCCACCAATGACTACCACAATACGGGCAAAAGCCTAGTATGGTAGTTAAAAAAATTGGCTAAAATGTAACATGTAAACATTTATAAAATAATAAATTTTAAAAAAATTAAAAAATGAACCTAGCGTAGAAACATGACTGAATAAAACAACATGACTCATGTATGACTTGGCGGGGTATCAGGATAACAGCAGGGGAAGGAGTTAGCTATTCCCCACAATACTGCATCATGATATTATTATATATTTCTCCACACATTCATCCCCCATTGTCGGCTCTTTCGGCTCCCCGCTCTCTGGGGTCTTAGAGCGAATTCAATTCCGAGGCGTACATTATTCTTTTTCAGCGACGTTATTTCATTTCGTCTGCATGTGCAATTCGCTTACCTTATAGTGGGTTCCATGACAAAATAGAACAGCGACAAAATAGAATAATTACATAAAAGAACAGTAACAAAATAGAACAGTCACAAGACAGAATAGTCAAAATTACAAGTGTGTAATTCACACAATTCAAAAAATCAGTAGCAAATCTGAACGGTGACAAAGCAGTAACTAAACAGAACGATGATTTTTGAAGTAAAACTTCTTTACGCACGCTTGACTTGGGGAGTAAGCTGGTGAATGCATGACAAAATCGTTACGAAAACTGTGATCTGGTGAGGCGAACGGAAGTTGAGAGGGAGATATAAGTTAGTGAAGATAGAAAAAGAGAGTTACTGTAGGGGCAAGAGAGAGAGCACACATTTTCTTTCTCTCTTTCTCTCATAGCCAGTTACGTTTCGTATTTCTAAGACACAGTGCAGGCCTATTGTCTGTATTACACTGTAGGAGCAAGAGAGCAGTGCGCACGCTCATTTTCTTTCTCTCTTTTTTTTGAGTTAGTGAAGTTTTACTTCAGTCTTGTGGTCTGTGGGAAAAACTTCTTTCGCACCGTTGTGATTTTAAACTCGATGAAATAGCGACACTTAAAAGTGACAAACACATACATCTATAGGATTTAGCCTGCGAAAAAATGAGATATAATAATCGGTCTCCTATTTTTGCGATGCTTCGTAGCTTCCCCATTCTTGTCTACGTTAGTTTTCTGAGAGTTTCAAGTCTACCACGTGTGAACTGCACACTTCTTTTTTTTACATTAGCTCGACACAGGAGGTCTTTTTAGGAAAGAAAGGAGGGGAAAATCTTGGAATGAAAAGGGTATCAGAGGCGGATAGGAATCTGGGTTATCCTGTTTCCAGGAGCGATGGAGTGAGAACTTATATAACTTTCCTTAGGAATTACGAATCTTTCCCTCCCATGGAAACCAGGAAATTATCCGAGAGTGATTAACTAGTCTCTCCCGATCCGGCCTGCCACGCAGTTGGTGGGTAGTCGCATCCGCCGCCAAGTTCCAGATAAACCTCAACTCATGAACCCGGGCATCCTCTGCCATAAGTCACCAAACATGGTGACCTATGGCAGAAGCTTTGGTAATCCAATAAACGAATCTTAGGGCAGAGTAACCCATACCCGCCTCCCAAATTGAAGGATAAAACAAAACATTAACAAAATAATACAATGAGTAAAATGTACAGCGACAAAATAGAATAATGATATTAACAGTGGCTGAACTGGAGTGATTGAACAGTGACTAAATATAACATTGATAAAACAGATCAGTAACAAAATAGAACGGCAAAAAATAGAACAGGGACAAAACAGAACCTTTAAGCAAAATGAAAAAAAGTTAAGTAAAAATACTCTTAACCAAACTTATATATTATTTTTAGTGTTCTGTTTTATCTATGTTCTGTTTTATCCGGCTATCATTTGTTTTTCAATGGGAATCGCAAATGCATGGACCTGTTTCAACATTATAGTATCGCGTGACAAGTTGTGTTATCTCAAAATGTCAGTGTTCTTGTTTATTTTGACGAATGAACGGGTTGATGTGAATAAATAGCCTATTGTTAGTTTTTTTGGCAGTGACTGTAATTTAGAATTTCACCGTTAATATGTGTTTCAGTAAATTTCAATATAATTTCCTTTAATTTCTGTATAATAAATTACTAGCTGACCCGACAAACGTTGTTCTGCCATATAACTTATTTCTAGTGAATATTTTGGTTGTTCAATAAAAAATAATGAATGTATTGTAAGTGTGTGGAGATGGGATCTATGACAGAAAGAGGAATGGAGCGCTGTAGACGATGACTGTCGATAAAAACAAAAAATACCGACAATTCATTTTCCAAATTCAATTTCATTGAAGTAACGGACATATTCATGGTTTGATCTCTTAAAGTTCGATTAGGCGGACGCAGCGCCATCTGTCATCTAACAACATAAATACGAACGACATGGTTAAATTTGTTTATACAAAAATACAAAAATCACGATCAAAAATAGGAGAGTCGCGATTAAAAAATGGGAGTGTCGGGGTAGGAGGATGAAAATTTGGGGTTGTAAGTATTTTTAAAATACCTATTACTATACTATAAATAATACTATTTTTTGAAGCCAAATAAAAAAAAATTGTCAATTTTTTTTTTTAAACCAGGATAGGGACACCCTAATCACCCAGCGGTATGAAATATACTTTACGGACTGTTCTCATACCTACCAAATGTGTATAAAAAAAATCATATAAATCGGTCCAGCCGTTTCGGAGGATTGCGACCACAAACACCATGATACGATATTTTTATATATATTTATTATTATGTTGCATTTTGAACTTGATTTTGTAGAACTGATGTCGGTACACCTTTCGACGGGTAACTATCAAATTATAAAAATAATATTTTCAAATACTAAAACGGTAGAGTATCTACATTATTTCTATAATATATTTATAGACGATTATTTTCATATGCTTGCTCACTATATATAACTGCATGCCTACTATACTGAAATAACTACTAACAACAAATGCATCTACAATTATGCACAAAAAACATATTACAGGCTGGATCAAAAAACAAGGTATTCACTGCACTCAAAACATTTTTACACCTAACCAATATAATAATTTAAAAACTACCTACCTACCTTCTTTTCAAGATAATTATTTATCTGACTTTAACTGCTACTAATCTTAAATTTATGTATACAATGCTGCCGCCATGGGTCGACCGACATTGCCCTTCTTGACAATATCAATTAGGATAAGATTTTTTCTACTTGATAGAAGACTTTTAGAAAGCACTTAATCCTAAACATTAGAACACCTCAGCACAGGATCTTCCAGTGAGGTGTTCACAAACATAGAGATTGTATATATATCAATGTTCACAAAATGCTACAACTAATCTTTTTACATACAGCTACCGAAAATTAACATTTTCTGTACTACTATATAAACCACCGTAATCATTTTTACAATTTTGTTCAGGAATAGATATAAAAAAAAAGTAAATAAAAAAATAAAAATTGTTTCTGTACAAAATAAATTATCAGCTTTCTTGACAAACAAGTTTACAATTCGTGATTTTTCACGGGTAGCATCTAGTTTAGATAAATTCTAAGAAGTAACTAAAATCAAATTTAAACAATGTGTTTTTTTTTCATATAATTTTATTTTTACCCACTGGGAAATTCTGCCTGCCATATACCTACTCGTAGCTTGTCAGTAGAAGCTTTGTCAAAGAAAACTTTAAACGGTGAATAAAATTTTTGTTTAGGATGGTAATTTAAAAAAAAAAAAATTATTTATATTCTCTTATTTGGACGGAAACAGAGCGGCAACTTAACCAAAATAAATCATCTTTTAAATTGATTTCATAAAATCATCCAATTCACTTTAAAGATAGGCAGCAGCAATGCACCTATAATTGTCACAAATTTCATTAAATAATAAAATCAAACTTTGCATTTAACGTGAAGCCCAATTACACACATACATATAACTAAAAATGACACGTCAAAACACCCGGTATTATATAAATATTTTGCCTATAATTCAATGTTGCATGTGTTTGTAAATATCCCACTATGGTCATATAATTTCGCTATTGCATTAGCAAAAAACCAAACCATTATGTATTCCAAAATAAAAGGGTTCCATGATCACTCAAAATCAACTCAACTCAAAACGTCTTTGAAAAGTTATTAAAAGCTATGAAAAAAATGAAAAATAGTTCATAACCTAATCTAACGTAACCTATTTATCCATTTTTTTCATCACTTGTAATGATACGAGTATTTCAAAGGAGTTGTTGAGTTAAATTCATTCTGAGTTGACCAAATAATGATTAAAGCACACGCTTAATTACTGAAAAAATTCTACTTAAATAAAACTAAACTCATTGCCACTAATGCATTTTTATTTGATACCCACATAGCAATAAAAAATCACAAGAAATCCCATTCAATGGCGTAGAATCTTACATTTATCCAACTTTTCTCCATTAAAAAAAAAACCTGGTTACTGTATGTTCAATAGACATTTTGTTAGCAAAACCAAGTTGCCATGATGAATGAATAATGAATACTAATATGTTTATTTACAATTTGGGACGCACCAATACCGTCGCATTGGAACCATTTATTCGATAACCAACACACCTGCCAAAGGTCACCCCAAGTGGATCGATACGTTTGGTGACTTAACAGGGGTGTCCGGGTTCATGGGGTGAGGCTTGTCTGGGTATTGGCGGCTGATGTGTTTGCCCTCCTACTGCGTGACGAGCCGGGTAGGATTTACTTGTTGAAGTAGACCTTTAAACATCTCCAGCCGGACTCTCGACCCATCGCCTTGCAACGAAGTGGGAGGGATGAATTCACACGACCGTCATTCCTGAACACATCCATCATACCTTCTTCCTTCCCAGAACTTTCTCTAAAAAGATCCTTCACACACCATCCCCAAAGATGACACAGGCCTTGAAGAATTTTTTTCCTCAGGGCTTTCTGTTTTGAGCTAATGTAAACTTTTTTGTCGATTTGATAAAAATAGATGTTGTGCTGTAATAATATGAAGAATCGGGATACAATTTCCAATTTGACATATTGTACAGCGATCTCAAGCAGCAGATATTTCGGCATAAATTGGGCCCAAAATATTATTCTCGTGCCGAGATATTTCATTTCGAATTTTCCACACTCGGAATAAAATATGGTAGGGCAAAAAAAAATATCGCTGACTTTTCCATAAGTTTCCTAATAACCTATTCACGAGGCAAATTGTTTTTTCTCCTTTCTCGCTAGACAAAGTTCTGTTTCGGCATAATATATTAATAAAAATAAAGTTTATTTTACGTAGTGTCTACGTTTTGATATACGGCCCCCGCGCGGAAGTTATACGATGAAAAGTGTGTACCATAAATAAATATGTCACAAAAAGTTGGCCGCGATATTTGCCGCTTAGAGTCTCAGTCCTGATGTTTGCTGGTTAAGAACACTCGAAAGCAAAGTATCTTTAAAAAAAATCCTTACTTTTCGACTTGCTCTTTTTACATATATTACGAAAACAACATATTTTATTCACTTTTTGCATATAAGAGAAATAGCACAACATATTTATTTTTTACGTATAAAGGTACCTAAAAGAAAGCATGAAAACAATATATTTTCTCACTAGATGGAATATAATGCAAAAAAGCAAGATGGCCAATCACCAAACACGTCAGTAAAGACGTGTTTGGTGACCAGATCTGAATAGCGAGGCACTTCCCAACAATACTATTTTTTACGTTAGCTCCACACAGAAGACCCTTACGAAGACAATTTCCCTCGGGCCTGTGTCATCTTTGGGGATGCTGTGAGGAAGGCCTTTTTAGAGAAAGGAATTGGAAGAACGTCTGAGAAGGAAATTTTATAAGAGAAACTGAGGGAAGCATGTCCAGGAGTGACGGACGTATTAATTCATTCGTCTTACTACGATGCAAGGCGATGGTTCAAGAGAGTCCTGCTGAAGAGAACAAAAGCACTCCCTCAACCAGTCTCAAGTCTCAACCAGGTCAAAAGGACTGCGTGATGGGCTGGATCGGGAGCAGGACCGAGACAAACCTCACCCCATGATCCCGGGCACCACTGCTAAGTCACCAAATGCAGCAAACCACTAGGGGTGACCTATGTCAGGGGTGTTATTATTTATTATCCAATACAGAGTTCCCGGGGCGGCCATATCCATAGCCACCTCACAAATTTCAGCACTTTCTCTTTCCCACTCCCTTCAGCTCGAAGATGCCATAGTCCCACTGGCTCCAGACAATCGGGAGTGGTTGGAACTCTTGTATTATATTCACATTAAAAAAATGTATTCATTTTCTCATTAGATGAATTAATAGAGTGAAGATACTGAGACAACGCGCATGTTTTCAACGAACTAGCTCTAGTAAAAACCGTTTAGCGGGCCGTTCGTACGTCAATTTCATTTGTTCAAACATATTCTTCGAATGGCTCTCCTTTTCACAAACGACGCTACATGTTTTGTTCGATTAATATAAATATAACATGAATTATATTTTGTAATGTCATCGTTTTTCTTCAACGTTTTTCGAAAAATCCTCTTTAACCACAAAGCACGCACTTCAGACTTTGATTATATTTTATCAAACTACTAAAAGTAATTAATTGGGATTTTTCTCTCATATTAAATAATTATTTATCAAAGATCTTATTCATTTTTAAATAAATAAATTATTAATAAAAGACCAACACGATAAAAGGGGAGAATCTCGAACCACAGAAATATATTTAAAATACATATTAACCTCTTTAAATGTTCGTAACGACAATATTGCAAATTATAATTTTCCACCCCTTTGTATTATTCAAATAAAACCAATGCCTGACGAGAATAGCTTGCATTCACGAAGAATGTTGACCTCTTATATTTTATAAAAAAAAAATAAACGTTACTCCCATATTATTTTATGTGAAGCATATTTCGCGCTACTTATTAAAATAGATACTACTCCAAATGTTTTGTTATAATTGACTAAAAATCATTAAAAAAAAATAGCTTTTAACCCAACTTCCCAGGAGGTTTATAAAAGACTCCTTAGCATGCTTGAGAAACCTTATATGACTCTACCATAAACATGTCACAAAAGTTGCCCTTCGTGTAAGCGCCTACAGCTTTTCACAACTTCCATAGAGGTTTTTGAGTACAAGTATCTAATTTAGTTCGTTAACCTCTCAGGCTAATTCGTTCGCTATTCGGATTAGCTCTCATTGAAATCGTGGTGTTTCGCTTAGTATCATGGTGTGAAATATTGTCTAAACGGCGATCCATTAAAGCGACAGAGGGATTTGGAGATCATTTTGAATATTTTCCGCCCACATTAAAAAATTCTTATCTCCGAAATTTAATAATTTTTGATATACAAACTGATTACAGTTCTATAAAGCCAATGAATTCACCTATCTTTGTCAATTATCATATATTTGTAGAATTTATAAAAAAAAATATTATAAAATTGTAAACTTTGGTCCAAAAATTTTGGCTACAAAAAAATGGTCCAATTTTGGACCGCTGTCAATCGCAGAAAAATAAAAGCGGTCCATATTTTGACCGTAGTCGCTCCAGCTGCAGCGGTTAGAAAGAGAAATCTAAAAGTTAACCACGGAAGAATTAATATGAACACCTCTGTGAAACCAAAGTTTTCGACCGCAATTTGATTTTTTTTTCCTTTTTTTGCTATGTTAGAAGAAGTGGATTTTTTTAAACCTTTTGAATTCTTTATCAATTATGTTTTCATTAAACGACAAAAAAGTTAGGTAACAATGAAAAATAAATGGCTTTCACAAGAGAAAACACCACGTTTCATTAAAAAATCTAAAATTAAACCACGGAAGAATTAAAATGTACACCTCTATGAAACCAAAGCTTGCCACTGCCATTTTATTTTTTATTTATTAATTAGTGTTTACATCAATGTAAAAAAAAGTGATAATGATAAATGTAATGCCCCTATTAAATGTGTATGTTCTTAGTGTGTCTTGTATATTACCATAAGTATAGAAAATAAACGTAAAATTCGCAAAGGTATTGATTAAAAACGCTTGACTTTAGTGCAAAAAGTGTTTTTATTTTTTTTCTGACTAATTTTATAAGAAAGAAAAAAAAATTGAGTTAAGCTGTCAGAGATAGATTCTAGCCAAAATAATGTACAAATGTATGTACAAAATAATGTAAATAATATGTTTAAAATGTGTTTATTATATGCGTTCATACATTTCTAAAGAAAAAAAATCAGAGTGTGTAATTCGCACACGGTAGAAGTGAAACTAGAAAGTCACTAGATATCGCTTTCTTTTCTTTTACCCGTTTTTTTAAAGTGTTTTGAAGATTGAATATTTCACAAAAAATTATGTTTTTTTTTTGGATTTCGTAGGATTCGAATCTCCGTCGCTCTCGAAGGCACGCGCCAAAGCCCGAATTTACCGCATTATTTTAAAGCCGAGTATTTGTGTAGAACTGAGTTGTGACGCATTTCCGTTTCATCCGAATTTCAAATCACTAACGGCGCTAAAGAAGTTTCACTTCAAAAACATTTGTTAGTTTTTTTTACTTACATTTTATTAATAAATATTTATTTTTGCACAGTAATTAACAATTTTATTTTAATTCTGCTCAAGCGAATCGACAGTAAAAGCTTTAATTCATCCAATCATATTTTTGCGTTTTCATAATGTAAATTGATTCGTAGATCAATCGAAAATATTGATTGTTGCCTGAAAAAAAGAGAGATAAAATATTCCAAAAACACGCAATAAATATTTCACCTTAAAATTTCCCAATATCATTCCACAGAGAACCGAGAGAAGTCATTCTCGTAAGTCCAAAGTATCGCGGAGAAAAGGAAGCACAGAACCGCAGGCAGAACACAACACTCCCATCGGCGTTGGCAACTCCACACAATAAATTGCCGCAAACTGTTGGCAATTGTGTGCAACTTGCAGAGTAACTAAACACCAAACAAGAAGAAGTATTCCGTAGACACATCTCGCATTAAAAGGTGCTTCGTTGGAAATGTTGTTAGGAACTTCATCTTTAAGTTGAAGGCATTTAAAGTAGATACTTACTGTTTTATTGAGATGTTAATTTTTGTGTAGCTGTAGTTTAAACTGCATACATACTTTAACCTCTTAAGTGCCAGTGTAACCTTAAGAGGAAACTGTTAAGAAAACATAACATATTAAAAAAAAAATTCTAACAGGTACTGTGAAAACTAATTTAATATTGTCTATGAGTCGTACAACAGCCATATATCGGGCGACAAAGTAGGTAGATATTTTTTCGTTTTCTGAACCGCACATCCTGCAGGAGCATTGTTGGGGAACGGGACTTGTGCAGGACATCGCATTGGACCGTGTTTTAAAAACTCAAATATATTACGAGCAATGTGGATCGTTACTTTAATTATCATATACCGGCTTATTTATGAACTGAGGTTCTTTTAAATTTCCTCGTGAAGGAAAGTGATACGTAGAAGGAAAATGTTGTGCCGCGAGTGTTTCTCTACCCACATTCCGGTGATGGCTGAATTAAATGTGCAGAGATTCTGAATCGTAACCATTTCTGACAATTCGCGCTCCCCCCATGGTCATAGACGGCCTGGAACGGTATTCTGATAACATGACATCGACCGTAACCTTTATTTCCACAATCGAGATTGCACCGTGACCACATTCGTACCACGAGTGGAGATCGGTTTTGATTGATTCTCCTTGACTGGCGCCTGCCGGATTCCCTCTTTCCCGGAGCAGCAAGGCCAGACTCGGGACGAGACGATTGACGGCATCATCCTGTTGAGTTAGCCGCCCGAGATGCGGGCCTAACCTGTCGAAATACTGGATCCTTGGACGGAGCTGCTAAACCGGTCACAGCGCATAGAAGTTAGATAGTCAGGGTCTAGTAATAATCAAAAATATTCAAATACCAATATCTTTGGTGATAATCATACGGATTGATTCGGTGGGGGTGAGTCTTATCATGTTTTTATACACGTACATAATGTTATTCCATGCCAAAAGTATAATAGAGTTTGTTCTTATGATTGTAAATTCATGTCCTTAATTAATTACCTCGTCCCTGAATCTCCTAAAGAAGTCTTATATGATTCATGCCCACACCTTGTAGAAGTTTCATGCTCAGAAGGAAGAGTTTTCCATGATTTTGGCATAACCTACCGACAGGTTATGGCGCGTGGGTCCCCCCACAAAGCTGAAATCATGTAGGAATCTTCCAAAACTCAACCTAACATTTAAGTCATCTTAATTTAATTAAAAAGTAACCCGACGTATCAATAAACGTATCAATAAGCGTATCAAATCCACTTCTTTTTTTTCTTAGTGTGCCTTATACCAACACTAATGTATGTAATAGGTATAAAAAAAGTTAGGTGTGAGTTGTCACAGCAAACAGCAAAATCAGTGAACTCTGTATTGGCGAAATTTTAACCCGATTTTTCTAGGATTGGGCAAATATTTTCAGCTTCAGTCATTTCCACCGTGAGCTAAAGATCGTTTAAATATCAATTAAATTGTTAAAATATCGTTTAAATTCAAACAATAATAGTTCTTTCACTAGAAACTTTTTTATTTTTAATATTTTCGTGTTTTTTACAATAAATATTGTTACGATACGCCCCTGAAGCGAGTAAATACGAGAGCACAGAACACAGCACAAGTCCACACGGCTCGGCCGCCGCCTCTCCCCGCCCCGTATCCTGTTTCTCCTTGCCTCTCCCCCGTGCCCTGCCACTCGGCATTCCCGCTGCGCTCGCCACAGAAGAGATCTGAGCGCCTTTGAGAACGCACGCTCGCGGCTCACTTGTAGCCGCGAGACCCAATTCAATGGGGCCGCGATGTATTATTGAAATACTTTTGAGTAGAATCAGTCTTTTGCCACTATAGTTCGGTCTATTTAGACTACGAAAGTGCCTGATGAAGCTGCCACATGAGACGAGGTTCCTGCCAACCTACATGTAAGCTGTATCTTGATTTCCTCCTTAAATGTTGTCCGTAATTCAGTGAAATGTAGGGCCCCCGCGGAAATCACGACTCGGAGAGTTTCGTTTTGAGAGAGAGTCAGAGAGAGTTAAACACTTTAGCTAGGTTTGTGTAATTTGCATTTCTTGTAATTGAATTGTACTGTAGAAACCTATGTAAGTGTTTGAGTTTACAATACATGTCTAAATGATTTAACATTGTTATTATTCTGCTACGGCGGGAGGATTGTTGGCCAGTGAGGATCCCGTGGGTCACCGGAGGATGGAGAGAAGTTCCCTAGCCTTGAGCTGCCCACCCCCCTGAATAGAGAGTACCATAGTCCCGCTGAGAGCTAGTCAGGGACGTGTTTTGGGCCCTGGTGTTGGTTTAGAAGCCGACATCGAGGCACCCTAACAATTGGCGCATCAACGTGGAGCCTGGAATTTTTTTTCTCTATCCCGGTCGCTTTGCGGGACCTTCCTTTGTCGAAATCCTTCCCGCATAACAACTATTTTGTAAACATTAATTATGCCTTGTTATTCTACAGTGAATCCTGTGAAAAAACCACAGAAACCAATATGTAAATTAGATCCATAACGGATCTGACTGGAATTATAAATTGCATCGCAAGTTGAAACAACGGCCATTTTGAGTACCCGAAACGCCGCGAATCTGATTGCGCACGCGTCACCAAACAGCGAGCGCGTAGCAACAGCAATCCGCGCCAAATCCAATGGCCTTTGTTTCACGCGATATTCCGGATTGTGCGCGCAAATGCCTTGTTCCCGCCGATATCCTAACCGACTGTTGCTAGGCTGCGTTTTAAATCCAAACCGTTTTTTATGACTGAACCGGGATACCAACGGAAATCATTGATTCTGGAACCCCAGTTATTTTGCGAATTCCTTAATGAAAATTTCGGACTTACGTATTTTTATTATTTCTGCACAATATACCAATTGGCCCACTTGTGTCTGTCAAATTAGTACAATTTAATGTTTCTCCAAATGGACAAAATAATGACTTTCTTTCCCCATTGTACATTATAGGTACTGTTTTTTTTCAGCATAAGTGAAAGTGAATTGTGTTTTTTCCCTTACATAAGTGAAAAGTGGAATAATAATAAAGCCAATGACTGATTCCATGAATAAATAAAATAATTTTAATATGGTTGGATGCAATAAACCCCATATTCAGTCATTTTCATTCGGAAGTTTGTCCTTTATTTGCCAGAAATGTGCCTTTTGTGAACTTTAGTGCCTTTCTCAGTGCAAAGTGTTTTGTGAAAATAAAAAAACCTGTTTTCTAAAGGTCAGTCCTGGCAAAATTTTTCTAAAATAAATAAATACTTGTGAATTTCACAGTTTTCTCAAAAGTGGTCAGTGAAATACAAAAACCTTTACCACTAAGGTCTTTCCACGCAAAATTTTTTCTCGTCTGCCTCTCCTTGACAAGAATTCTGGTGTCATGTATACAAAACACATTTGGAAGTGCCAACAGTGATCACCAAGTGAAAAGTGCCTCACAAAAATTAATTTTTGCGCTTTCTAAAGGAAACCCCTGGCCAATTTTTTTTTCTTCTCCTCACCACCCAGGAAACTCGCAATGGAGGACAAGCAAGCTATTACACCATCCAACTTGGGTACCATTCCCAATGTGCATAGTTTATCCAAAGCCCACTTACAAGCTGCCTTAAGGGATAGAGGACTCTCGCCATCAAGCAAATCTAAATCTACATTGAAGGCATATGCACTTTTATTCAACAAAAAGTACATTAGGAGAATAAATCTCGCCCCCTCCAACGAAAATAATTCATGTTCGGCTACGCAAGTTTTGGATAATCTTGACAAAGAACCTACGCCGCATGTAATGATAAAACAGGACGTCGCACCCATCTTGACACAAGATAAAACTTACGATTTATCCTCTTGGAAAGTCAAATATAATGGCGTCTCCGATGTGCTGGATTTCATTGACCGTATTGAAGAAACGGCTACAATCAAAAATATCCCATTCGAGATTCTACGGAGAAACTTTATAGAACTCATCTCCCCAGAATTAATTCCGTGGCACCGCATCCAAAAGACTAAATGCAAAGATTGGAATAAACTCAGAGCTGCCCTAATCTCTAGCTTTGGAAAAAAGGAGGCCCAGCACCGGATCAAACTATCTCTACTATCTATTAAACAACTAGTAGATGAACCTGTGGCTACATTCATAGAAAGGGCTGAGTCCATCAACATCAAGCTTTCACATCCTGTTCCGGAAGCTGAACTATTACCAGTCATAACTGATGGCCTTTTAAGCAAATACGAGAACATCATCACCTCACAGAAAATTGCATCCCTGGCCCAGCTAAACAAAGTCTGCCTCCTCCTGGAATCGTACCAGGATAGGAAAAACATAAAGAATGTGTCGAATAATGTGGTTGTGCCAAGCCGTTCGTCTGGTTTAAAGCCAGAATTCGACAACAAAAAAGTGTGCTCCTTTTGCAAAAAAGTAGGCCACCTGGCCGCTACTTGTTTCAAGCAAGCAAGACTTCTGGAATCCAAGGAACCCCGAACCTCCAAGAGACACCACTCTAGGGACCGCTCTCCTCCACGCGACGAACTGCGCAACATTTTCAAGAAATCAAGGCACAATGCAGAAAGGTTACAAAACCCAAGCGATGTCAGACCTCAGGTGGATTTCTCCAAGCCCCCACCAAATTTCTACATGAAGAGGCCAAAAAACTAAATAATAACCTCTCAGGTACCCATTCTGAACCAAGGTCTAAAGAATGGACTGATTGGTTATCACACATTAAGTATTTTAACCAGACCTTAAATGTTTCCTCGGTTTGTTGCAAACAAGCTAAAGATGGGAGACCCTATGCTCTTTTCTCTGTTAACAATGTGCCCTTTTCCGGATTACTTGATAGCGGTGCATCTGTCAGCTGTCTTGGCAACAATGCTCACCTGCCTTTTGTTAACAGTGATTTTAAAATTTCGCCACAAACAACACACCTGACGACTGCGGATAATGTTTCCCAGCCGGTCATCGGTACCCTTGCACTGCCAATTAATTGTAACAATAAAATAATTACAATCAATTTTCTAATAGTGCCCTCTATATCCCAGAATTTCATCCTTGGCGTTGACTTCTGGAAGGCTTTTAACGTTGCTCCCCAAGTATTTAATACTCTTGGCGAAACCTCCACTGCTGCTCAAATTAGTGAGATCCGCACAATAATACCTCACGAAAATTTAAGCACGGACCAAGCTCTCCAACTAAAGGAAATGGTCAATAAATTCGAATCAATATCTTTCGAAAAATGTGGATTGGGTTTGACAAATTTGGTAGAACACCACATTAAAACCAATGGCCCACCCATAAAGCAACGTTATTACAACTTAGCCCCCCAAAAGCTTAAACTTTTGGAAAAAGAACTTGATGAAATGTTAAAAATGGGTGTGGTGGTTCCCAGCAGAAGTGCATGGACCAACCCAACTCTTTTGGTTTCTAAAAAAGATGGCTCCGCACGTTTCTGTCTCGACAGTAGACGTTTAAATTCTTGTACGGAAGCTGACGCATACCCCTTACCTTACGTCCACGCGACCTTAGACAAACTGCGCAACGCCAAGTTCATCTCCTCTGTTGACCTAAGCAAAGCTTTTTGGCAAATACCTTTGGACGCAGAATCGTGTGAAAAAACTGCTTTCGTTGTACCTGGTAGGGGAATGTTCCATTTTAAAAGATTACCCTTTGGTCTAAAGAACAGCCCCGCCGAATTACAAAGACTGATGGACAAACTCTTCGGTCCTGAAGTCGATAACAGCCTGTTTTGTTACCTTGACGACCTCATCATCGTCAGCGACACCTTTGAAAAACACCTATTAATGTTGGAAAAGGTTTTTCAACAACTCAAGTTCGCTGGTTTAACCATCAACTTGAAGAAGTCTGAATTCTGTAAGTCCCGTTTACGTTATTTGGGATTCATTGTCGACGAAAAAGGTCTAAGAACAGACCCCGCTAAGGTGGAAGCCATGGCAAATTTCCCCCGACCCAAAAACGCGAAAGAAGTCAAAGGTTTCCTTGGACTTGCAGGTTACTACAGAAGATTCATCAAAGACTTTTCCACAATTGCAGCCCCCTTAAATAAAATTTCCGGCACCCGTAAAGGTGTCAGCAACTTCCGATGGTCTGCTGAAACTGAAGAAGCGTTTACAACTTTAAAAAATGCCCTTCAAAAAGCCCCCGTTCTGAATTGCCCGGATTTTGCACTCTCTTTTACCCTCCACACGGATGCCTCCAACGTAGGAATCGGTGGAGTCCTAACTCAAGAATTCCCAGATGGCGAACACCCTGTAGCGTATTTTTCCCGTACACTAAATAAACACGAGAAAAACTACGGAATTACCGAAAAGGAGTTATTGGCTGTATTGGATTCTGTTCACCATTTCCGCGGTTACATAGACGGTAGCAAATTTACTGTAGTCACAGACCATAGTAGTTTGAAATGGTTGATCTCTTTAAGTAATCCCTCCGGTAGACTCGCTCGTTGGGCCTCCCGTTTGTCTCAATTCAATTTTGATGTTGTACACCGTAAAGGCGCGGACAATATTGTTCCTGACGCTCTTTCAAGAATTGAATTGGCTTCATTAAATGTTGACACAATTGCCCCCCCTCCATCCACAAAAGATGAATGGTACTTGAAAATCTTCGAAGGTTGTAAAAATAATCAACAAAAGTTTCCTAATTTTATCATAAAAGAAGGACAACTATACCGTAATTGCAAGGCACCACTATCCATCCTCGAAGATTACTCTTGGAAACTTGTCGTTCCCCTCGAAGGAAGAGAAAAAATAATAATTGACAATCATAGTGCTCCCGACTCTATACACCCAGGAACTTTCAAGACGTATAAAAAGATTTCCTTGAAGTATTACTGGCCTGGTCTTTTCAAACAAATTCGCAATTACATCTCTAAATGTGAAACTTGTAAAGCTTATAAACATAGCACGGCAGCACCTGCCGGCCTAATGGGTAACCCCAAACGCGCCGACAGACCCCTACAGTCATTGTCAATGGACCTCGTCGGACCTTTTCCTCGAAGTTATGCCGGACACATGCACATACTTAGTGTAGTGGATGTTTTCACCAAATTCTGTTGGATCTTCCCTTTAAAAAGAGCCAACGCGTCCGCCATCATCAAACTTCTGGAAAAACACATTTTTATACCTTACGGAACACCCAGAACCGTAATTGTTGATAACGGAAAACAGTTTATTGCCCAGGAATTCAAAGAATTTCTTGCCAAATACGGAATCAAGGACATTTATTATAACACCTTGTACACTCCCCAAAACAACACTGTCGAACGTTACAACCAAACAATCAACACAGCTCTAGCTATTCTAGTTGATAAAGACCAACGCACTTGGTGTAAAAACCTAGATAAAATTCAGGCCGCTATGAACAACACTGTTAACCTGGCCACTGGTTACACACCTTTCTTCTTAAAACACGGTATGGAACAAGTCGTCCATGGTTCTCTACATAGGGACACAAACTTTCCTACGTCATCCGCCACCACAAGCAACCCTACCGCAGACTATGCCCATCGCTTGGAAGAACTGTCGGCCATTTACAGTGAAGTCACTGATGCTTTGCTCCTGGCTCACCAAAAGAGTGCGGACAGATATAACTTACGTAGAAAACATGTCACCTTCAATACAGGAGACATAGTTTGGAGAAAGAACAACACACTTTCCCAAGGAGCCATGTATTTCTCTGCTAAGCTGGCACCACGTTTCGTGAAGGCCAAAGTCCTAAGGAAAATATCAGACCTAGTGTACTCCTTGTCTGACTCATCTGGAAAGCACATTGGTAATTACCACATTAAGGACATTGTAAAGTCTGGAAGTGAGGAGTCAAGTAAAACTGCCCCCACTATCTCAGCAAACTTAAAATGATCCAGTATGTATCACATTTTTTTTGTAAGCTTACAGAGTCTTACTACGTCAGGCGTGTATTGTGTCAATCACATGCCCATCGTTTCGTAAATGAAACAAGTTGTAAATTATTTTGTAAATTAATGCGTACTCTCCTTGAAGTTACTTTCAAATGTTGTTTTTGCACTGTTTTTTCTTTCCCTCACGGCAATATTTTCTTTTATTTTTTTCACCTGTTCTAAAACTGATCACTTTGGAACGGAGACACTTTTCGAGTTTCAATGTTTGGGAAGTCGCGAGCCCATTTATTGTCTCAACACGTACACTACGCAATGTTCATGCCACGTCATACCCTGCCTTGTCATGTAATTTTGTAATTTTTCTCCTATTTTTTTGTTGCATTTTTGTCGTGTGGAAAGGAACTTTCTCACCTGTTTATTTTGTTCATGTAAAGTAGTTGACAATTGCCCATCGGCGTGTCGTTCTAGAAGTCGGGTTTTGTAAATTCCAAAGTGTTAAATTCCGACTCAGAACCAGTTAACTATTTTTACAATTTTTCCTTTTATCTTGTTCATCATGAGTTGTAAAACCTTCCGAGGTATCTCTAGCATGAAAATCAAACAGTGGTTACTTACATAGTCGCCCCTCGTGTATATAAGTTTTTTTCAATTTTTTCCTCTTAAATTAAAAATTGATGGCGTCCTACCCAAATTCATGCTCATGTACCCAAATTGGATATCGACACGTCCATTTTGGAACTCGTATTTATAAAACCAATGATTGGTCTTTATAACCCTGTATATAAATCAATTTGGCTCGTTTCAACTAAAGTACGTAAAACCGAATCATCCGGTCTTTGGTTGTTATAACAAAGCCACTGCTTTTTTTGTTATTTTGTTTTTTGCTTGTACGTTACGTATGTCTTATATGACACGTTTCAACCCTACGAGATAGGTTAAATAAAACCTTATGGTTATCCTGATTTTGGAATTCACAACTTTTAGGTGTTCATTTAACCAAGTATTTGCAACCCAAATTGCACATAACCTGGTATGTTTGTAACTGCACAAAGGGTATGTAAAACCGTAATTGGTCCCTTTTCTTTGGTCTTCCTCACTGCAGGTTGCCACAACAGACAGTATGTAAAACCATTATAGGTCTGTTTTTGTTTTAAATACTTGGTGTAAGTAGAATTATACTCGGCCATCACCCTTGTATTTTGTAACACATGAAGTAGCATCAAATTGTCTATCTTCTCTGTCGTACGCTCTTGGGCTACGGAGTTAGTTAATCTAACGAATCTTTATAAAATGTGTTAAAATCAAGCATCATTAACGTTTATTGTGTTGTATTTAAACGTAACCCTGTTACATTATAGGAGAGATCCTTAGAACATCCACCGTCATAGGAGAGATCCTTAGAACACCCACCGTTATAGGAGGGATCCTTAAAATACCTGCCACGATACGAGAAGTTCGTCATAATCACTTTTGCTCATAGCTAAATGTTATTGAGTTGGTCGTGTGACATATTTGTCATGAGTACCACCCTTTCTGTACAATCTATTTTGGTCGTGTGTCATTCATTTGTCATGAGTACCGTTTTTGTATTTTGGTCGTGTGTCATTCATTTGTCATGAGTACCACTTGTAGGTATAATTGTGTACAACCCTTGTACACGAGACGTGGAGACGTTAAAACACTTACCGTGATTCGTGCGAACGACATAATATCGGCCTTGCCATCTTCTTTAAGAGGCATTGTATAAACTCTTGACTTCTGTCTATAATTGAGTTTTATCTTGTATGTACTTACATGTTCTTATACACTATACGTGGAGACGTTAAAACACTTACCATGAGTCGTGCGAACGAAATAATATCAAACCTTTTGTGTGCGATCTACGAAATGTAGTCCACAACCCTTTGTTGTCATTCAACGCCAATGCCCGTGGACCTCCTGTTTTTTTACTTCTTTGCAAAAAGGAAAGAAGCCCAGGAATATCTACTATCCCAAAAGGACTAGTTTGTAGCTTCACTGCTAACTATGGGGCATAGTGCTGTGGGAGTTAATCGATTGAGCACAAAACCACCCAACTCGTTGTCTGGGGAACGGATAAGAAAACCCCCAGGTTTGTGAAATTGGAGCAAGGGTCTGTCTTTTCTCACAATACACGCAAAAGATTAGTCTCTTTGTTAATGTGTATTCAAATTTCTCCTCATCCTTTTAACAATTGTAAAGAGTCAGGAAATCTGCTGGTTGATCATGTTTCATTCTCACATGGAGTTTGAAGTGGAAATTAGTCCAGTCTCTAGCAAGTTTCGTCACTCAACTCCTTTCCTTTTCCTTTCCTTTCTCCTCACCATCATGTTCTCAGGTATATGTTATGAAGAGGAAAATCTGTTGTTAACCATAATTCGCCCTCACTGGGAGTGCGAATCGGTAAACTAACCAATTATCAGCAGGCTTTCTCCCTCACTCTCTGCATATGTCTCACCTTTTGTTCTTTTTCTCAATTTCACGAAACACATTCATGAATGTTGGATATGTACGATATGCACTTGGCGTACCGTCTGTCTCCTTTTGACAACCTTTATTCATGAATTGGTTTCTCTGCTTTTACCGTGACTCATTCACGACTTCTTTGTCTTGTTCGTTGAAATTCTACAAAAATGTTACCACCTTTATGTTAACATAGGCCATGGAAGGCCGGTTGTTTTTTAACCAAGACATATTGTCACTCGGCAAACGCCAAGTCATCCTGGTAAAGGAAAATGTTCATGTAATCACAATTTAGTTAGAAAACTCTCTCTTCGTCACTCTCTGGGTCGGTGGTTAAAACTTCGTTTATTTCATTATCTGGACACATTTTGTTTCTCTCCAAACCTTTTCTTCATTGGTCCCTAGGCAGGTAAACTTCAAGAATTTTGCTCTAATAATAATTTCTCCCGGATTAAAAAGAAGCCCAGGCGGATGTCATCACCAACAGCCAAGCTGAGCTCCACTTCCTGACAGCACGCGCTGTGGTTACTAGGTCCCTCCTGCTGCCATTTTTCTACGCATTTGTTCCTGAAAGCACAGACCATACCGCTCATATGTATGTTGTTTTGTCGTGCCACAGCAAGTTGAGTTGTCCCACTATACATTATGACACTCTGAACCACCTTTTGGGCACGCTAGCTCCTAGGTTTGTTCTTACTCTTGCTATCAATGCCAACCATGTCGTCTCTTGCGCTGTCATGCAGTGACGCATATATCGTCATGTGTAAACCATCATTACCTTGACTTCCAGTATTCGCTGAATGCGTACCAATACAAGTTATGTTGAGCTACATTATGCTTCAATAACCATTATATACGATCCGTGTTTACCTTAATAACACTTTAGGATTCGTACTGGCATGTCTGCAGACACTGGATTCTCCTCCTCAATGACCTCTGTAACCATAGTCGCGGCACAGCAACCACAGTCTCCACTTCATGAACTTCGACGTCTTCGACAAAACCAAGTGTTTTCTAAGGCCCAAGTGTACTTTTGAGTGTTATCTCAAAGGGGTCTGATTACAGTGATAATGTAATCCTTAGAATCTGTGAAACCACGTCCTCCTCTTCGAAATTCTCCGAAACCAAACAAATCCACGCTTCGCAAACTTAGCTCCCAGACCAATGAAACTTTAGAATCACACAGGCATTTTTGTTCTTGTTTTTTTGTTCTTCGATTGTACAAATATGAATTGTTATTTTTCAATTGCATAACCATGTATTGTTATTTTTCAATTGCATAACCATGTATTGTTATTTTTCAATTGCATAACCATGTATTGTTATTTTGTTCAATTGCATAACCATGTATTGTCATCTTTCAATTGCATAATCTTGTATGTTGT
Source organism: Limnephilus lunatus (assembly GCA_917563855.2). NCBI lineage: Eukaryota > Metazoa > Arthropoda > Insecta > Trichoptera > Limnephilidae > Limnephilus > Limnephilus lunatus. Next base: position 6,863,754 of record OU830602.1, on the reverse strand, counting down.
TTCACACCATGTACTTTCACCAAAACTGTTCTTTTCCAAACATTGTATGTACCCCTCACCCATTCCCTACAAACATTGTGACCTAAATTATAACATAAATTGCATGTTCTAGCTAGGCATCTCTCAAGCAACGAATCTCTCAAAAACCCCAATGAAAGTTTAAGAGGATTTTTTTTCCTACAGCTCCATTGCCACGTCGCTTTTTTTCCAAGCGCGGGGGGAAGTGTTACGATACGCCCCTGAAGCGAGTAAATACGAGAGCACAGAACACAGCACAAGTCCACACGGCTCGGCCGCCGCCTCTCCCCGCCCCGTATCCTGTTTCTCCTTGCCTCTCCCCCGTGCCCTGCCACTCGGCATTCCCGCTGCGCTCGCCACAGAAGAGATCTGAGCGCCTTTGAGAACGCACGCTCGCGGCTCACTTGTAGCCGCGAGACCCAATTCAATGGGGCCGCGATGTATTATTGAAATACTTTTGAGTAGAATCAGTCTTTTGCCACTATAGTTCGGTCTATTTAGACTACGAAAGTGCCTGATGAAGCTGCCACATGAGACGAGGTTCCTGCCAACCTACATGTAAGCTGTATCTTGATTTCCTCCTTAAATGTTGTCCGTAATTCAGTGAAATGTAGGGCCCCCGCGGAAATCACGACTCGGAGAGTTTCGTTTTGAGAGAGAGTCAGAGAGAGTTAAACACTTTAGCTAGGTTTGTGTAATTTGCATTTCTTGTAATTGAATTGTACTGTAGAAACCTATGTAAGTGTTTGAGTTTACAATACATGTCTAAATGATTTAACATTGTTATTATTCTGCTACGGCGGGAGGATTGTTGGCCAGTGAGGATCCCGTGGGTCACCGGAGGATGGAGAGAAGTTCCCTAGCCTTGAGCTGCCCACCCCCCTGAATAGAGAGTACCATAGTCCCGCTGAGAGCTAGTCAGGGACGTGTTTTGGGCCCTGGTGTTGGTTTAGAAGCCGACATCGAGGCACCCTAACAATATATATTTTTTTAAATGATATAAGAAACATAAAAATTGTCTGTCCTTACCATAAACAGATAAGGATCTTGTGTTTGGTGAGGGAATTCATACCCAATTATATAATACCACTAGCGAGTTCCCGGCATGCGTTACTATGCCACTTAATAAAGAAACTATTTTTTACCTGCGTGTCCTTTCCCATTCGTCCCGTTCCCCTTCCGCCTTCCCTTCCTCTCCCGCGGCCCCTTCCCCTCACGCGTTCCCACTCCACCTTTTCTGCCTTCCTTCTCCCTATTCCCCTCTCCCGCTTCACCCGTCTCTTGAACCCTCCTCCCTAGTTTCCCTTGCCCCTCCCGCATTCTATACATTCAATTTTCAAACCACTCGCAAGCCACCTATTGCAATTTTTTATACAAATTTCATAATGCCAGAGCTCATCAGTATATATATAGAAACTATCGCGGGCATGCACACATCAAATCCCCCAAGTTTCATCTCAATCGAATGAATAGTTAGCAACGCATAATTTCATGACACCAGAGCTCACTATTGTATATGGAAACTATCGCGGGCAAGCGCACATCAAATCCCCAAAAGTTTCATTGCAATCGGATGAATAGTTTAGCAACGCATAGACATCTCACTAATCCCCAAATACAAATTGATTTTTATATATGTTCATACGCAATGCTCGTAGATGTAAGTGAAAAAATAATAAAATATTGCGATTAAAAACAAAAATACAAGCAAGAAAAATTCAAAAATTATTCATAACACATTGATTTCAAGATTTATAAGAAATAATAATAATAGAGATAAATTCTTACAGTAGTTTCAAGTAATTTTTCAATTTAAGTTTGAATAATGTAATCATCATATCCATTAAATAATGATTACATCTAGTCAAGAAATTATTTTTGCCATTCTATGACCATTTGCAAGTCGTCAGAGTAAATGCAATCATTATCTAGTATGCAAAGGGATGTCTAGTTCTCAAAAAGATTTATTCGGTTTTCATTATAATTTTATTGTGACCACCTTGTGCTGCAACCCCTTTAAAACATTCACAGACAATTAATTCCTTCGTTGTAATACAGAACGGGGTGTTTTCAAAATTCCCAACATTCAAAAACTCCCTCTGCGGCGGCGGAATGACCTGGAAACTAGACACACTGGACAAACTGGACAAACAGAACAAACAGGACATTTCGCACTTGCAGGACGATTGCGAAAACATTCGGGTGGGGTTAGTTTTAATAAAGTTGCCTACCCTCCTCAGCGGACATACATCACGGGGTGACCAAAATGGAAGGGACACGTAGTTTGTTTAAATTAAATTCTTAAAACAGTTATACTATTCCATTGCACCTTCAACGTCGTTTGAGTACTCAGTTAAATATATGATAATTAGGTACTAGTTTCTTCCGAGTCGAGGTGAATTGATAATAATAGTTATTTAATACATTGTTCGAACTAAAATGATGAAAAATCCACTGAATAATAAAAAAAATCTTATTATGAAACTAATTAATTAGTTTTTAATGAAAAAAATAGGATTCATTTGGCATTCCTACACATGACGAATCTTCTTTACTAAATGTTATATGTAGTATTTTTCAAAAAGATTTTCAAAAGAAGGCACTGAGGAAAAAAATTCACTCAGAGTCTAATAAATAAAATAAATTTGAGATTCAAGGAACGCATTAATCCATTACTTCCACTGCGGTGCAAGGCGATGGGTCAAGAGAGTCCCCCAGGAGAAGTCAAAAGATCTCCCTCAACCTGTCTATCCTGATCTGGCCCGCCACGCACAAAAGCATCCGCCGCCAAGGCTTAGAAAAACCTCACGTACCCCCTGCTAAGTAACCAAACGTAGCGATCACTTAGGGTGACAGTCGGCGTGGGTGGATGTATAATAAATGGTTCTTTGACGGCGGTAGCCATACCCGCCTCCCAAATAGAAACCGTCTCAAGATCGTTGATTAACTCCGATATAAATTTTATTTACTAGTGCTTGATTTGTGAATTTGCTAGTGTTTTGATCTGAATGGTGAATGATGAATGAGATGAATGGTGTTCTCACCTTTAATTAGGTTCATCGCTATAACCACGTTCAATTGTAAATGTAACCGTAATTGTAAATGTAACTGACCGTACAGTGGTTGAGTGGGCATAGCGCTTGGGTCCCACCCTGGTGTCGTATATTCGATTTCTTGGCTGGCTAAGTCCTCCATCACAACACAAGCAATATTTTCGGCTTTCTGTGGTGGTAGTGGGAGATTTTCACACATTGTTGGATTATTCGTACCCTGGGAATGTTTGTCTTTCTTTTTAGAGAAAAAAATAATTTGTAAATGCAATTGTAAATGTAATTGTAAATGTAATTGTAAATGTAATTGTAAATGTAATTGTAAATGCCATTGTAAATGTTATTGTAAATTTAATTGTTAATGTGATTGTAAGTGTAATTGTAAATGTAATTGTAAATGTAATTGTTAATGTAATTGTTAATGTAATTGTAAATGTAACTTTAAATGTAATTGTAAATGTACCTGCAACGCGATGTACTCTGTTGGCGTGCTAATAAACAAAATAAAACTAAAAATTAAATAGACAAATTATGATTATTGGTAGATAGTAATATAGATTACTAAAATATAATATGTTTTTCCCAATACTAAACATAAACCTTTTTTATAGCAACCACACGACATTATAGCTTAAAAATAGATTTGTCTTTCTGAACATTGGAATGTGCACGTAAATCGAGTAGCATTGTAGAATATTGTAATTTTTCATCGAAATGTGACATTTTTACTTGCGCGCCCGCCTTCAAGTTTACATCGTAATGGTTCTAAAAATAAAAGTGACCTGACAAAGCGAAAAGTTATGCGCAACGAAAATGCCCTAAAAGAATTTCGTTTCCACTACAATTTAGGATCAAAGGATAGATTTATTTTTAATTTCGGTAGATTCTCAACAATCCCTGATCCAATTGCCTTTTTTTCTTTTTTACATTAGCTCCACACAGGAGGCCCTGAGGAAGAATATCGAGTGCAGTTCACACGCGGTAGAAATGAAACCTTCACCCACACAATCTCAACTGGTAGGAGCCTTGAAATTGAGCTCACAATCAAAGCGGCCAATGCGCAGCAGCTTGACAGAGCGCGACTCTTCGTAGGTAACGTTTCATTCTATTTCATTCTCTCGCAGGCTAAATCCTTTAGATGTATGTGTTTTTTTTACATGAGCTCCACACAGGAGGCCCTGATGAAAATAATTTCCCTCAGGGCCTATGTCATCTTAGGATTTTTTTAAGGAAAGGAAGGAGAGGGGAGTTCTGGGGAGGAAAAGGGTTTAAGGGATGGGTAGGAATCTGGGGTTCAGTGTGTCCTGGTCATCCGCCGCCAAGACCTAGACAAACTTCACCCCATGAACCCGGGCATCCCTGCTAAATCACCAAACGTAGCGAACCACTTAAGGTGATCTATGGCAGAGGTCTTGGTTATCCAATTAAGGTTCCTGCCTCCCAAATTGTAAATGTGTTTGTTTTCTTAGTTTCACTAGTTTTCGTTTGATCGAGTTTTAAATCACAACGGTGCTAAAGAAGTTTTCATTTAAAAAAATCTCTCAGGGCCAAATCATCTTTGAAGATGCTGTGTGGAGGGTCTTTTTAGGGAAAGGAATGAGAGGAAGTTCTGGGAAGGAAAAGTTATGAGGGGGGGTCGGAATCTGCGGGTGAATGTATCCAGAAGAACGTATGAATCCTTCCCTCCCTGCGGTGCAAGGCGGTGGGTCGAGAGAGTCCGGCTGGAGAATCTCCCTCAACCAGTCTCTCCCGATCCGGCCCGTCACGTAGTAGATGGGCAAACCCAGGCATCCCGACTTTATTATCAAATATAGCAAACCACTTGGGGCGACTTAGAGCAGGGACGTTGGTTATCAAGAAAAAATATCGTATCGGCGTAATATTCCAAATAGTACTGACTAGGAAAACTAATTATTTTGTGCTATATTGGCGTCATCATTTTTTTTTTCATAAATCAAAACTGAGCGAACACCAAGATAAGTTAAATTATACAACAGTATATTCGTAACTGATAAAATAACCACCATTTAAATTTTTTCCGTCATTATTTCAGTTTTATGAAGCAAATGGCCTTTAATAAAGAATAACAGAACTTTAGTACAGAACGTTACGTTAAAATTAACGTAAAATATAGAATGAATTGTTCAAATTTATTGAAATAACCCGTCCATGACAATTAAATTTTTAATCACTAAACGACATTGAACTTTTGACAGATCTCGATTTGTTTATCATCGCGGCTTGTTTATTATAAAGAAGGGGGAATTTGAAAGTTCAATTCTTGGCAGAGGTTAGGTCAATCAAACAGATATATAATGTATTAATGACCCCAATAAGGAAAAAATCGTAAAAAATCATTAAATCGGTTGACTTTTTATCTTAATTACTGATTAACGTATAACTGACGAAATTGCTGTTCTGGTTTCAAGTAGAATTAAATTGTCACTTGGCTGCTTCGATTTAGGCTAATATAATAAAGTTTTCAAAATTTTAAGCAACCCCCGACGCAAAAAAGAGCTGATGACCTTGAAACGCCTGAACCGATTTTCATGAATTAGCTAAGAACCAGCTCGATCACGTCAGCTTTCAAACAAAAAAAACGCATCATAATCGGTCCATTCGTTTAGGAGCTACGATGCCACAGACAGACAGACACACAGAAAGTCAAACTTATAACACCGCTCCTTGCGTCGGGGGTTAAAAATAGAATGTTTTATTTTATTAAGTTTAAAAAAGATATCAAATTATGGTTAAGTAAACAGGACGATGAGGAAATCATTAAAATTATGAAGTAACCCCAATGCAACCTGCAGACAACAAACCAATACTTTTTTTTTATTTATTGTTTATTTTGTTTATATTGTTTATCTATAATCAAGAAACTATAAGATGAGGAAATAAAGATCAGCACCCATTCAGAAACATACAGTCCGCCTCGGAACAGGAAAACCTAGTGAGGAGGACTGTAAACAAACCACATAACTTGGTATTTTTACTTATTGTGTAATTTTACTTTATCTTATATTGTCATTAAATAAAAATAAAAAAATTATGAAGTTTAAAAACATACCTACTCGTATAATGTGTAATATTTGTTGGTCATACTCTAAAAAACAAAAATAAAAATCCCCTTATACAATAAAAACGTAATCTAAAATTTATTCTAAAGTAGAAGATTTTACACTTCAAACCATTTGGTTTCTAACAAAAGTCTTGGTTATTTCTTTATATTTTCCAAACTTATAGAAAAATCGCTAAAAATGTCAGATTAAAATAAAGGTCAATTTCAATTTGGGAGGCATTGCTTTGGAAATCATTTATTGGATAACAAACATATCTGCCGTAGATTCCACATGGTTCGGTTCCGTTTGTTCAACTCTTTACCCGAATGCGTCTGCCTATCAACTGCGTGGCGGGCCGCATCAGGAGAAGCCGGTAAGAGACTCTTTGACTTTTCCAACCGGACTCTCTCGACCCATCACATTGCAAAGCAGTAGTTGGAGGGATGGATTCATACGTACATCACTCCTGGATACTCTACTACACTGTTTTCCTTCTCAGAACTTACTCTCTACCTTTTACCTTTAAAAAAACCCTCCGCACAGCATCTCCAAAGATGATATGGGCCCCGAGAAAAATAATTTTTCTCAGTATGGAGTGTTCCATTTGCAGCATTTAATTAAACTATCTTATTTTATATTTCTAGCCGATAATTTTTTTGCATTATTTTACAATGCGTCTTCTCATGTACTTTTTTTTTAAATTAAAATCTCCTAGAATTTTCACTGCTAGAAATGTTAATGGTAAGAAAACCATTTCAATATTTCTTGAAACTCAATGCCCACCTCCATCGTGAAAAGATGGCCACATTCTTCTTGACAACGGTCCGGGTCCAAGGGTCGAGTATCGCCTGGCAGATTTGACCGCCGAGACCGACTTAACCTCTGTAAAATGATAGGATTGGACAAACCATTGTGGCCCGTAAAGTCTCGGAACTAGGGTCAATTGACGTGGGGCACAAAAATATATTATACAGAATTCCCTTGTTCCTGGATCTGGTGTTAGCCCAAAGCGAAAGTATTCTATTTCAACGGTAAATAATCTTGACCTCAAATAAATTTAGTTCAAGAACAATCCACGATTCTTCACCTTGTCTTGTACTGACCTGCTGAGAATTGGCTTCTGATTGTAATAATTTTGTTCTCCGTGAATTATATTATTTATATACTTTGCGTGTGTTGAATGAGTATTGAACGCGTTGTCCAAGTAAATATCTCGGTATGGTTTTTGGACACCGATTTTCGAACATAAGAATCGAAAACCAATAGTTTCAACTAATCCATATTTTACGTACGTAATCCCCCCATTACACGTATCAGTATTTGTGAGCCATTACACGTGTCAGTATACTGACGTCAGTGTCGTTATGAATCCTTGCGGGACAAACGCTTTTAAAGTGATGGATCCGAAAAGAAAAGCCTGTGTTACTATAATTTTGGCGTTCGGTACAAAGAAACGAGTGAAGCGCAAACGATGGGTGAAGGACTGGCTTCTCAAAAAAGAAAAATTCTTACACTTGAATTTAATGGATGAAATTTTGCTGACTGATCCACACGACTACAAAAAATTATTTTAGGATAAACAATGATAATTTCAACAAATTGCTAGATATGATTAGTCCATATATTTTGAAACAAAATACAGCCATGACAGCTTCGATCACGCCAAGATTCCGCAGTTCCTCCAAGGACCGCCGCCCTGGGAACCGCATTTATTGGATAACCAACACCTCTGCCATTGTTCACCTCAAGTGGTTTACTACATTTGGTGACTTAGCAGGGGTACCCGGGTTCATGGGGTGGGGTTTATCCGGGTCTTGGCGGCGGATGCGTCTGCCCACTAGCTGCATGGCAGGACGGATCCGGAGAGAATGGTTGAGGGTTTCACTTTGCCTTCTCCAGCCGTTCTCTTTCCGAACATTGCCTTGCACCGCAGTGGGAGGGATGGATTCATACGTCCGTCACTCCGGGACACACTGAACCACCACTTTTCGGCCACGCCCCAATACTGATGATGCCGATCCAAATATCTAGATGCGCGTCAGTAATTTTGTCGATGCGTCAGTATTAGCCATTACACGTATCAGTAATACTGATGCGAATACTGATACGTGCAATGGGGGGGATAAAAACAAATTCACTGTCGAGGTTTTAAAAATAAATGGCTGCCAAGATGTCGTAATTAAATAGGTACCTAATATTTTTAATTAAGTGTGTAATTAGACTTTGGGGATAAAAAGCCACGTTGTGCTTCATCCCCCATCTAGATGTATAGATTATTGATTAATTTATTATTGATGAAATCCCCGGCGATGCCCGGGCTTTACGCCGAGTTTTTTTTTTAAATACAGTAATATTTCTCTTACTTTAAACGTCCTTACATTTTACAATTTGAAAGATGGTTATGGGTGCCGCCGCCCCGGGAACCATTTATGAAATAATCAACTCTTCTTCCATTTGTCACCCCAAGTAGTTCGCTATGTTTGGTAACTTAGCAAGGGTGCCCGGGTTTAACGATTGAGGTGTGTCCTGGTTTTGGCGGCGGATGCGTCTACCCACATGCATGGAAGGCTGAATCGGGAGAGGATAGTTTAGGGAGAATGTTTGACCTCCAACTGGTTTCTCTAGACGCATTGTCCTGCACAGCAGTGGGAGGGGTGGATTCATACGTCCGTCACTCCTGAACACACTGACCCCTAGATTACCACCCACCCTTCACACCTTTTTCTTCCTAGAACTTCCTCTCCTTCCTCTCATTAAAAAGACCCTCCCCACAGCATCTCCAAAGATGACACAGGTCCAGAGGGATATTATTTTTCTAATGGCCTCGTGTCTGGGATTATTGTAAAAAAAAAATTCATCAAGATTTTGCAAATTGTTTAGGAACGAATAAGGGACAAACAAGGAAACATTCATTTTTATCATATTTACTTTCAATCGGTACAAGTACGGCAACGGTTAGTAGCCGGGGATCAATAGCGTTTGGTTTCCACCCAGCACCCAGGCATAGTGAGTTTCTCTTTGAGTCCTTCATCATTGCAAAAGCAACACCACCACGACCACCATACACGCGCATCAGCCTAGCATGGTGGTCGAAAAATCCCCAAATAATGTAACCATAATATGCAATGAATAAAGAAAAAAAAATAAAAAATTTCGCTTGTACTGATTGAAGAACAAAAAACTAAAATAATTAATTTATTATTAATTTATTACACGCCCTAATGGGCTATAACATTCTAAAACAGTTAAGAAAATATAATACAATGAAAAAATGATAAGAAGTCTCACATAAATAATTTTTTTTAAATTTATTTTTTATTTGTTTATTTATCTTAAAAATGCTACATATTATAATATTACTGGTCTTCCATTAAAAGCATTTGCTTGTGGATGGAAGAAGAGTTTACATTTCATATACATATACGTGTACAAATACAGTCACGTGTTTCATATATATATTTGTACAGTTATTATAATGAAGTTAATACATTTCATATATGTACAATTACTACAGCCACGTATTTCACATAAATATGTAGGTGCAGTTAATACAAACACATCGCAATCAAGACCCTTTAACTAAAAGGCACAAACATGCATGCAATCATTGAGAAGAAAAACAATTATAATTTTTATGTAGTGTGACCTTCATGTGGAAATAGGGGAAGCAGTTTTCTCTAGTAATTTGTCCTTAATGCTTCTGATTTCTACTGGTAGGCTATTGAATTAATGAATTAAGTATTTTCCTTGGTGTGTATAATGGTGTTAGGCAATGGTGTTGGGATATGCAATATAAACAAAAATTGCAGAAATTATACACGTCTATTTTTGTCCAGATGTACAGAAGAAATATTTGAAGGTGATATATTATATCTCCCAAATCGGAATATTTATTTACGAGACTGCGAAGTCTCAGAATCTGTGAATTTTGGTAACACAGTGTCCTGCCGAGCGATTCTACATCTTTTGTGGGATCGTTATCGAGATAACGGACGTGATCTCCTGTCAGCTTTGTGCGATTTATTTGCCTTTTATATGTACAACGTACATTAAATTAATAAATAATCATGCATACTTGCAGGAATTCGTGTTTAAAACGATCTAAACTAAATTATGTGACAGTTAATATGTAAAAATCACACAAATCTGACAGGAGATCACGTCCGTTATCTCGATAAAGATCGCAAATAAGATATAGAATCGTTATGCTGGTGTTGTTAAAGTAAAATGGTAGTTTATGTCGGCAAGATCTTTTGGGAATATGAATGTTGTTAATTGAAGAAATTCAGGATACTCAATTTTGTAATACAGTATTTTATGTAATATTATTATATCTTTGTTAATTTTTCTTTCTAAAAGTTATAATATGGACATTTTATCAAGAAATGATTAAAATCAAAGTTTTGCACAGGAATATTCCATTTATCTACTACACTATATAAAGAGGTAATATTTGTTTGTTTGTTTGTTTGTTTGTGTGTTTGTTTGCATCGAATAGGCTCCGAAACTACTGAACCGATTTGAAAAATTCTTTCGCTGTTGGGAAGCTACACTATCCCTGGGTGACATAGGCTATATTATATTTTTTAAAAAAGTCATCCTTACTAAACTTCAATAATTTAACCCAGGGTGTAAAAAAATTACTTTAAATATTCTTTAAATCGCGTGCGCTGCGAAAACTATTGATGATATAATAAAATAATGTACTACGACTTTATAGAACACATCATTATTTACAAAAAAAGCCTATGTCTAACAATTATTGTTATGCCACAATAAGTATTCTTTTATTTTAAAAATTTAATTTAAATGTCACCGCTTGAAAAGGCTCTTTATTTATATCTTGGTTTTAATCCTTAACAAAATAAATTACTTCATATTCAAGACAGCTTCAAGACCTTTATTTAACTTATTGAATTTTCAATTCGGATATTTAATTAGAAAGATATCACGAGTTTAAAATTGTTAGTATTAGAAAAAAGTTTCGGCTACGGGCCGGGCGAGAGAGGAGTCAAGAAATGCAGTGCCAGGGGGGTTGGCGGGACGGGGGAACGGGAGAGCGGTGGTGGGGAAGGTGGAAGTGGAACGCTGGAGGGGAACGCACGGGAAAGGACATGTAAGGAGTAACATTTTATTTATTTGAATATGGCATATATTATAAAAGAAAGTCCAAAAAAACGTGCAGCTCGCAAAAACTCAGAAACGAGTCCCGGTTCGATCAAGAGAGTTATATGGTGTGGTAGATCTCTATCCCCCCTAGGGAATAAGGGTATCTGTTTTTACCTAAAGGGCGTGCTTTTAAAGATATAAGGGCTGAAAGTTACGCCCTCTTGAAATTTCTAGAACAGTCTTCCGGAAAGTTCTAGAAGGTTCAATAGAGCTGTAGAAAGTTGTGGAAGGAGTGGCGGAGTATGTCGTGGAATGATCAGGAATAGGGAATCGGGAACATCATTGTGCAACATTCCAGAACACTATCTTATTGTCCTGAGCGAAGCCGGGTAACCCAGCTAGTAGTTAATAAACCTATATAATTCTTTGTCAAATATCGAAATATGCTTACAAATTTAATAAGGAATATGAAAGAACAATATTATAAAATAAAAATGTCACAAGTAGAATATGATTGGTCAACAATTAATGAAATTATTGATAAGAAACGGAAAGCGTCGGAAATACACAGACTGACGAACAAATGTAATTCTATAGACGTAAAAGATGAGCCGACTCAATGCGCAAACTTATTTAATAATTTTTTTGCAAATGTTGGAAAAAATTTTGCACAACAAATTAACCCTTTAGCTGCTAGCAAAACCACTGAGGCATTCAATAAATTCAATAAATTCAAATAAAATGCATTTTCTTGGGCCCACATCGGAATCGGAAGTTGTAAATATAATTAGTTCACTGAGAGGTGGCCCAGCGCCGGGTTACGATGGAATAACAGTAGAAACCATAAAAAATCTTAAAGATTTTCTAAAAATACCTATCGTGCATATCATTAATTTAAGCTTTTCAGTTGGAAGATTTCCAGATAATTACAAAAAAAACTGTTGTTAGTCCGATTTTTAAATCTGGCAACCCAGAGGAAAAGACTAACTACCGGCCTATATCTTTGACATCTAATATTTCTAAAATAATTGAAAAAATTGTGAAAAAGAGACTATTCCTATTTCTAGAAGAAAAAAAATTCTCCATTCTAACCAATATGGATTTAGACCTAATCTAGGAACTCATGATGCAATTGCAAAATTGACTTCTCTAGTTATGGGGAATTTGGATAGACGTCGGAAGTGTCTGGGAATATTTATCGATCTGAAAAAGGCTTTTGATAGTGTGTTGCATTCTAGGCTGATCGCTAAGCTAGAGAAAATTGGACTGGAAGACAAAGCTTTATCTTGGTTCCAGAGTTACATAAAAAATAGAGAACAATACGTTAAACTAAATAATTCATTAAGTGAATCCTTGTCTTCTGAATATGGAATTCCACAAGGCACAGTAATCGGGCCTATACTTTTCCTTATATATGTCAATGACATGTTCACTCTCCCTCTTAATGGAAGTGTCATCTCATATGCGGATGACACAGTCATCATAATCGAAGGAATAACATGGACAGAAGTGAATATAGCTGCGAATGCTGACATTGACATATTAAAGGAATGGTTTGATGATAACTTACTTATTCTTAATGTAGAAAAAACATCATATATACCTTTTTACCTTAATGATCCTGTCACAGATTCCATTATTAGCGTGATAGTGCATAGTCGTTCGTGTAAAGGAGGAGAATGTAACGATAATAATTGTAAAATCCTGAAAAAAAACCCCAGATGTCAAATATCTAGGGATCACTATAGAAAGTAACATGAAATTTAAGAAACATATCGAAAACTGTGTAAAAAGAATTAGAAAACTTACTTACATTTTTTTACGATTAAGAAATATCCTAAATCTTTCAAATATTAAAATGGTTTACTTTGCTCTTGTGCAGTGAGTTTTGCAGTACGGAATAATCGCATGGGGGGGGCATCTACAAGAATAATCTGTATCCGATAGTAACAACACAAAAAATGATCGTCAAAGTTATTATTAAAAAACCAAGAATTTTTCCAACCAAAGAACTTTTTGAAAAATTTAAGGTCCTACCGGTTTCAAAACTATTTCAAAGAAATGCTATTTTAAAAGTTTTTAAAGAATCTGAAATGTCCTCAACGCGAAGTATAAGACCTAAAACTTCTGGGAACATATATGTACCTAGATGCAACACGACAGCTGCACAACACCATTATGAATATGTAGGCCCATAGTTATTTAACGATTTACCGGATACAATAAAAAGTGAGAAAAACTATTTTAAATTAAAAAAAAAAACTTTCGTTGAATTTTTACAGAGAAGATTGACTCGCTTTTATCGATGATTTTCAGATATATTCAGATATTTTGCTATTATTTTTGTTGATTTTTTGTTGATTTTTGTTGATATTCTGTTTCTTTAATTAAATGTTATTTTCTTATTATACAAAATTTTTGTAATATTTCACAGTATTTTTGAAAATATTATTTTTCCATTTTTGTAACTATGCATATTATTGATTATCTATGTATGTAATTACATAGACTAGCTCCCCAGTTAGACCCGAGAATATTTCTCTACTAATTGGGTAACCAAAAAAAGTCTGATATGAAATGTACTATAGTATTATTATTTATTGTAAATATTTACTTGTTTTCTAATTAAAAAAAAAAAAAAAAAATGTTCGAATATTCGTAACCAGTGAAAGATCGTCGCACTTAAAAAAGTGCAAGACTAGCCACAATAACAAAAAGGAAAATAATATATTTTTTAAATAATTATTACATAAAGGAATACCCATAATGATTTCAAAGAAACATTACGCATTTGTAGCTTGTGAGGATTCGTTGATAAATGACCGACCATTACAGAGTTATTCACATTATCATCTGTCCGAGCTTTGTTTCCAAATTTTGAAACATTACGGGTGGAATTTCACCCACAGCTACCCTGTACGAGTACAACCAACTTGCACAACATTGTAACAACCCGAATTATCAACTGTTAACAAGGTAATTCAACTGTTAACTGGTTGGGGGTATTAATTAAAGCGCGTTTATAAATAAACCTGCGTATGAGAATTGGCGTGCCTGAACAGCATAGGAATGCGTGTAAAATCACATGAGGGATTATGCAACAAAGTTTAAATTGAACTGCTCAAATGGAAGTTGACATAATTAGTTGGAGCTTGATTACCACAATACACCTGGAAATTTTCGAGGAGTTAAATTAGATTTAAATTATAATTAAGTACTACTGAAATTGTAATCCTAATTATAAAACTGAAAACAAGAGTAGGGGAGAAGTGGCATGAAGGAGCCAAGTTTTGAAAGAGCCACTTGCATTATTTTGGTAGTTTAGGAACGGATGTGGTTGGTAACTTTATTTTTAAGTAGCAACATTGATTCACGTCACCCACAAACATTTGACAGTTCGCCGAAACCAACGGAGACCGCCACAACGTGTAAAAGTTTTTGGAACTCAAAAGTAAGTATTTTTCTACATTTACGTTGTTTTTTGGTGTTTTATTGTAAACAAATTTAGGTAAATGGCTTGTAGATTGAGTTTGTGCATACGTTTGACCTTGCAGCTGCGTAAAAACTGAGCCACAAAAGTTTTGATATTGTTGTTATTTTGACGGTAATATTTGTTTTAAGAATAAGTTATGAAAGAGCCGGGTGAATGGACCATAGCGCTTAGCGTTTTTGATGGAAGATATTATTTATTATTTTGTTTAAGTTTCAAGATTGTTATTAATAAAAAATAATCCGCCTCTGATATGTTAAGATTAAATATATAATAGGTATGACTGAATAGTATGTTAAGATTAAAGATTTTGTTAGAATTACTTAAAATGACCGATAGAATTAAAAATTTCTTAAAAATGTCATTAGTTTTTAAAAAGGATTTGTTAGAATCGTATTTTCGTTTTTTTTAATAGGGCAATCATTATTAGTTTTCACAATTATTATTAGTTTGCAGAATTTTCCCAATTACTCTTTATAATACAGACTGTATCTTTCATAACTTTTAGTAGCTCTTTCAATACCGAAATGTTATGAAAGAGCCAAAAGACACTTTTTTTAAAAATGAATGTTTCATTGATTTTTTTATAGTGTTCAAGGTTTTTTCGTATGAAATTACCTACTTTATAAAGTAAATAATAATTTAAGAAAAAAAACATCATTTCTTTCATTAAAGTATATTTTTTTGCTCCGTTTCGTAAACTGGCTCATTCATGCCACTTCTCCCCTAATACATACTCTCAGTTCGTCCTGGTGAAATACCACCTATCCGAACGAAACGTTGCTTGAAATGATTTCAACCACCTTACTAATCCAGTGCGCTAGAGCGATTATGGTCGAAAAATGGACCACTTTTATTTTTCTGCGATTGATAGCGGTCTAAAATTGAACCACATTTTCCTACCATTCGTAAAACATTTATTGTAATCGATCGATGATTGTAATTATTTAAATCATTTCCATGGCCAGTCATTTATTTTAAAACGAATCTTTTAAAATGCTTTATCTATTATGACCATCTTCTTGGTGTGCCCTGTCAGGTCCCCCCGACCGACGTTGGTGATCACTCTGGAAAATGTCTCTCCGTCTTGCGCTACACGGAATAGCTCCTCCACACTTCTAATGCCGGTCCACTCTCGTACATTTCGCAGCCAAGACATTTGTCTCCTACCAGGCTCTCGGCGACCATAGATGACCATAGATGTCACAAATCTGAACTTCGTAGACTATTTTAGAACGATGTTAAAAAAAAAATTAAAATATTTTTTTCCCACCGAATTTTTGATCAGTTGTTTACGGTTAAAATTAAGTCCTTTTCCATAGACATGCCTTTCATTATCAAGCATACCACAGACAACATACAGAAATCGAAAATATTCTACGTTGACTCAAATAAGTACCCGTCACGCAATTGCAAAGTAAAAAACACGCAGGATTCGCGCGGTTATAACGATTTTTTAAATATTTTTTTATAAATCCTACAAATATGAGATAAATAGTAAAATACAGTTCAATTCATTGGCTATATAGCATTATAATAAGTTTTTATGTCTTATGTTAAAATTCGAAGGCATGATTTTTTTAGTGTTGGCGAAAAATTTAAAAAATTATATCTGGGAAATCTCGAGCAAACGAGGCAAATTTATTTATTTCGCGTGGTCGCTCCAGTGGATAAATAGAAGTTGTAGAATTTTGAATTTTTTTGTTGATATCAATAGATGTTGTTAGGCTTAGAGCTTCTCTCAAGTTCCGGGATGCACGACTGGTCACTGCTTCTGAGGGTTTTTGATCAGCTTTAGAAAAGCCGTTGAAGTATTAGGGGTAAGTTTAAACGATTTTGGTCTATCATTACACTCATTACGCGACACATTTTTAGTTATTGACTTTTTTAAAGAAATCTATTTAATCGAAGAATTATAATTCATACCTAGTATAGGCAAGCCAGATCGGAAGGGACTGATTGAAGGAGACTTTTAAACCTCTCCAGCAGGACTCTCTCGGAACATCGCTTTGAACTACAGTAAGAGGGATGGATTCATACGGCCTCCTGAGTAGAGCTAATCTAAAAATAAAAATAAAAAACATTTTTGGTTACCAGATCTGTAGAGGTACTTCCAGACCATCTTCTACCTCATCTCTTTGCCTTCCCCGCCACCTTTAGCCACTCAATACTCCCGAATTGGTGGTTCTTCCAATTACAATTTCAATTCCACTGGTTCCGTTCCACTGAGGGGTAGTTCGAACGCTTGTTCGATATTCACTGTAATACCATTTTTTCCACCGATTTCGATGTTTAAATTTTTCACTTATTTTCACTAAATATTCTATACTCTTTTTTGATGATATTCTGTTGAATTTAGTCAACAGAGGGCCATTAAACGGAAAAATCTAATCGATAGTGTCATCATTGTTTATAAAAGTATCTAGTCATGCAATACACAGTGACTATAACTGAACAGAAATCCCCTAGAAGTGTGGTCTATAAAGATCCTAAAAAACTGAGGTCACAAGTTTACGGATCAAAAAGTCTTATACTTTCGACCGAAGGCCCCAGACATCTCGAAGTTTTTTTTTACAAGGCTCCATGTGGGAGGCCCTGGGGAAAATAATTTCCTTTAGGGCCTATGTCGTCTTTGGGGATGCTGTGTGGATAGTCTTTTTAGGAAATGCAAGAGAGGAGTTCTGGGAAGGAATCGGGGAGTCAGTGTGTCCAGGAGTGAGGGACGTATGAATCCATCCCTCCCACTGCGGTGTAAGGCAATGTTCCGAGAGAGCTCTGCTGGGGAAGTAAAAAGGACTTCCTCAACCATTCTCTCCCGTTGGCTAGGCGCATCCGCCGCCAAAACCCGGACAAACCTCACCCCATGAACCCGGGCATCCCTGCTAAGTTACCAAATGTAGCAAACTTGGGGCGACCTGTGGCAGAAGAGTTGGTTACTCAATAAATGGTTCCCGGGGCCGAAATACCCACACCCGCCACCCAAATTTAGACTTGGAGAAATTGTTTAAGAAAGGATTTCGATGGATGAATATGAAACTGTTCACAAAAGTGACGAAAATTTTAGCTTACTTCTCGCACGCACACACACAGTCACTCCCATAACCCTTTTGTACCGATTCTTCTCTTCAGTGTTTATTGATTATCTATATTTCCGCATCGTGTAAATAATGTTCAATCACACCGTTGGTTGGTTGTTGCTTGTTGAAGCCATTGACTTTAAATCGATTACTTTTAACGCGATTTCAACAATACCCGTGGATCCGCCGAAACAATGGACAAATGTTCGACATGGATCAAATAATGTTCACGGTTCAAATATTCAGTTCAAACATTTTTAATTGCTTTACATCTTAATTTAAAATACACAAATAACTTTTTTACATTCGCTCCATATAGGGGCCCTGAAGAAAAAAAAACCTGAGGGCCTGTGTCATTATGTGTGGAGGGTGTTTTTAGGGAAGGGAGTAAGAGGAAGTTTTGGGAAGAAAAAAGTATGAGGGGTTGTTAATAATCTGTGGGTCAATGTGTCCAGGAGTGACGGACGTATGAATCCATCGCTCCCACTGCGGTACAAGCCGATGGCGATGGGTCGAAAGAGTCCGGGTAGAGAGGTCTAGGTTTGATCTCCCTCAACCAGTCTCTCCCAATCCGGCCCGCCACGCAGTAGGTGAGTGCAGCAAGACAAAATACACCCCGTGAACTCGGGCATCCCTGCTAAATCATCAAACGTAGCGTTCCACATGGGGTGACCTATGACTATCTAGTTTATCTAGTGAATTCCTTTTGTATCCTTCTCCCACAATATTGAACTTTAATAAAACAATATTTATTTACTTCTTCAAACTTTGCAAAATTACTTTGTGGAATTATTTATTATTTAATTAATAAAAGATAACTTTGTATAAACCACTTTTTAATAAACAATATCGACATGTTTCAATAACAATGTTATCTTCATCAGGATAAGGTAATATAAAGATAAATAAATGACATTCAAGTATAGACAAATTAGAATAAACTATAACATAGACAAAATATTAAAAAGTAGAGGTGATTAATTGCTTAAAAATCATAAAAATAGTTACACAAAATTAAATATAAAAAATATTTAAAGAAAAATAAAAATTTTATTTAGATAATAAAAAACTTTTAAGAACAAATAATTAAAATAATTGGTCTAAATCAAAAAATAAATAATTATTGTAAGAATTAATAAAAAAATAAATTTAAAAGATGGCAACTTTTAAAAAATGTTTGGTTATTTATAATATTTAAATTACCATTAATGCTTTTTCTAATTTCTAAAATTTCTAAATTATCCAATTGTATGCCCGTAGTGTTAGTGTGCAGAATTTTAAGACCTGTATTAATATCAAAAGAATGACTTGTTTCCAAAATATGGTTGGCAAAAAAAAATTCTAGAAGTTTTTCCAATATAAAAAAAGTTACAATCATTACAAATTAATTCATAAACCCCAGATTTGTTCAAAAAATCACATTTATCCTTATTATTTAATATATATATTTTTTAATTTGTAATTTGTATAAAAAGCTGGCTGTACATTATTTGGCATGTTTTTAATTATTAAATTTGAAATGCTATTATTTAAAAATAAAAAAATTCCCCAATTATTATCATTTTCAACAAAGTGTGGATAAACAAAAGATCTAAGAAACTTTTTCTTATATTTTTTGTTTAACATATTATCTATTAATTTTGAATTATCACCGTTATTAATTGCAATTTGTTTAATAGTATTTAATTCTATTTTAAAATTACTCAAAGATCCGAACATTAATTAATCTATTTAGCAAGGTATGAAAAGCTGCTAGTTTTTGTGAAAATTGATGATTATATGTTTCATGTATAATGATATCTGTATATGTATCTTTACGAAAAATGTTAAATTCAAATTTATTATCAATGATAGGAATATTGAAATCCAAAAAATTTAAGCTGCAATTATTTCCAATTTCTAGGGTAAATTAAATTGTTTTGGTTGAGTTTAGTAATGAAATTTAAAAAAATATTTAATTGTCTATTAGTGCTAGTCCATATACAAAAATATCATCTTCATATCTTTTCCAAAAATAAACATATTTTAATTATATCGCACGACTTTTAAAAAGTTTATCTTCTAAATTGTTTAAAAAAAATATCTGCTACTAGGGGACTACAGCATGAACCCATTGTTAAGCCGTATTTTTGTTTGTAAATAATATTGTTAAATTGAAAATAATTTTGTTTTAGAATAACATAAAAAATTTTGTATAAATCCTGTGAAAAGTTTTTGGAAATGTTTGAAGAATCGAGTAATTCTTTAATAATAAATTTAGTTTCAAAAAGAGGAACACTAGGAAATAATTATTATTATTTTTAATTGGTAAACTAATGTTTAAGACAAAGTTGTAATAAGCAGTAATTGTTGAATGAAACACTAGTACATATTGAATTATTTGGCGGGTGGGATATAAGCCGACGTAGCTCAGTTGGTAGAGCAGTTGACCGGATATCAGAAGGACGCGGGTTCAAGTCCCGTCGGCGGCATTTATCTTTTCTCGGGAGATTTTTTCAATGTTGATGAGTGTTTCAGGCTAACAATTATTGCTTATAATAATTGTTACTAGGAAATAAGTTAACAACATCGAATGATATTAACATAGCATTTTTAGGTACATCCAAAGATTTTAATTTTTCAATTAATTCAAGGGATTTTTTTATTGTGTGTTTAGGATTAAAAATTTTGTTATCAAGAATTAATTTATTGATTGTAGAAGCCAACTTATAACTAGGGGCACTACAATTGGATACAACCGGTCTAATAAGTTTTTCTAATTTATGAATTTTTATCAAACTGTACAATTTTGGAATTTGTAAATTACTAATTGTTAATTTTTTTTTTTAAATAAACTAATAATTTTATCACCTTTGCAAGATTTTAACGCATTTAAAATTTCTTACCGGCATTTATTTATACGATTCTTATTAATAATCCCAAAATTATCAGTATTTAAATTTTTTTAAATCTTTTTATGTAATCAACTTTATCTAAAATAATTATAGAATTTCCTTTATCTGCCTTTTTTATTATAAGGTTTTTGTCACGTTAGAAATAAGAAATATTGATAGCAATAATTAAGAAATATTGATAGCATGCTTTTTTTCTTCACATTGATTATTATTTTTATTATGATTATTGGATTTAATGTTTTTTATAATTTCACCAAATTTGTAATGATATGAATTATCTTTTTGATTTATTGCACTATTTATATCAACAGCTAATAATTCAATTTGTTTATTATTTTCAATTTGTATATTGTGATTTAAACCTTTTGATAATAAATTTAACTCTTCTTTTTTAAAAATATGGTTGTATTATGTATATAAATAGTCCTGTTGAAGTAAGCATCGCTTACGAGACACGTTGGTTTTTTAAATAAGAAACGTGCGGAAAACTAATTATTCTATTATTTTTAATTTAATAAGCTTGCTGTGTTTGAAGAAATAAATTTCCATTTAAAAAAGTCGATAATTAAGACATCTCATGCGTAAAGACTGCCAAAAACCGTTTAAACTTGCACCGAAAACTTTAAGGGTTTGTCTTGAACTGATACGTCACGAAATAAGCTAGACGATGGATAAGATGAAAAATCCAACATTTTTTCAAAAAAGCATCTTTATTGATTCAAATTTGTCAAATGCGTAATGGACATCTTCTAACGTCTTGTAATAGGCTCCAATCGAATATGACATCAAACTTGGAAGATTTCAGCCATGGTTAGCCTTGTCCAACGTTCCAAAATGCTTTTATAATTCTTGAACAACAACTGTGAATTATTGATTTGGTCAGCTGGGCCGGTGTGTTTGAGCGTTGTGTTCGATCCAAAAGCGCAACGGTCCCGCGAGCAAATACAATGACTGTTGCCACTCTCCCATCGCCATCGGTCCCGTCCGTAGGGTTCCGCCGAAACTGTAATAAAATCCTGTCCAAAAAGTGACCAGTTAGCAGGGGTAAGCAAACGGGAGAAAGACAATAACAATGTTCTCCATTATACATTCGTATTCGTAAGCCATCTCAAATAATAAAATGTGATCTACTTTGGGTACTATATACAGAAAAATCACATCATTATTAAGGCCTCTGTATTTCCTCCCTCCTACAACATGGGTCTCTTCAAGACCCATGTTCACTCCTTCCTTTCCTCAAAAAGACCCTCCACACAGCATCCTCAAAGATGACATAGGCCCTGAGGGAAATATTTTCCTCAGAGCCTCCTGTGTGGAGTTAATGTAAAAAAAAAAAGTAGTAGAAGAAAGAAAGTATCCAGGACACATCAACAACAATAAGAAAAACAACATCATTATTAAGTAATAGAAGAAACAAAGTATCTAGGACACATCGAAAACAACGAGAAAAACTAAATCATTTTAAGTAGTAGAAGAAACAAAGTATCTAAGACACATCAACAACAATAAGAAAAACTAAATCATTTTTAAGTAGTCGAAGAAACAAAATATCTAGGACACATCGAAAACAATGAGAAAAACTAAATCGTTATGTAGTAGATGAAACAAAGTATCAAGGACACATCAACAACAATAAGAATATATAAATATAATGATGCTACTTATAAGGACCCGGATAGCAGGAATAAGGGAATGAATAAACAATTCCAAAAATGTCTTCATCATGGAATCCAGCTAGAAACTAGTTTCCAGAATCGAAGCATACTAGAAAAAGTTATTAGCTCCATTAATCTCAATTGTTACGGATTAACGGCCTTCGTGGTCGAGGGGTAAGGTTCTTGACTTGCAAATTGAAGGTCGCGGGATCGAATCCCGGCGTGCGCAAATAAATTTTGTTTGATTAATTTATTTTATTTCACAATTAATTCATTTAAATATTATATAGTATATTTGCGGCACGTTCCAGAGCTGAAGTTACTCTCAGTACCGCCTTGGTGTAAGACCACCATTCAGAATTGAAACGTTGCTTAAGTGGCTTTAGCCGTGTTTGGTGGTTAGATCTAAATAGCAAGGCGCTCCTCCACCTTCCTCTTACCCATCTCCTTCCCCACCCCATAACCTTCAGCCTCATAACATACTCCAATTGGGGATGTCATAGTCTCACTGGCTCCAGACGGTAGCAGCTGGTGAGGTATGCACATAAAAAATGTACTTTTTTGTTCTTTATTTTTATTTTGCTTGTACTTTTTTTAAGTGTGTATAAAATACTTCATAGTATATGTGGAATGGCACTAATCTCCCCACATTCCACAATAAATAAATAATAATAATTTATGATTCACATGAAGTTATACCTACCACAGAAATCGCTGATAACCTATCCAAAACTGTTACAACTCATCCAGTTCAATATCCCTTCCCGTAGACTCCGAAGTAATGAATTGCTGCTCCTCAATCAACATTCTACTAATTATGGATATCATTCTCCTTTATCCAAAATGTCGAGACTTGTCAACGCAAATCAATGTACCTACTGAATTTTTTGGTTTAAGCCTAAATGACTTTCGGCAGTCGATACACGATGTGATTTTTCAAAGTATTTTTAATCCATCTTCAAGCTACTTATGTACTTTTATATTATATGTATTTATATTATACTATATTCTATATTTACTTTTATATTATATGTATTTATATTATACTATATATTCTATATTTACTTTTATATTTTATGTATTTTGTCAATGCTCTTCATATATATGTACTCTCCTTTCATTGTCATCTCTCTTTTGCTATTTGTGTTATTGTTTTATTGTTAATGGACTATTTGTCCTTAAATAAATAAATAAATAAATAAAACATTATATATAGTCTCATAGTCCCCCTCAGTACAGGATCTCCATGCCATCAGGAGGACTGAGAAAATAAACTGTATCTCTTTTTTTTTTATATGTAAAATGTAAAATTTGTTGAATGCTAAAAATATTCTTTTATCGTAATCAGCTGTTCGAGTGGAAAGCTCCAATAACCGTCGAAATTACGAAAAACATCATAATATTGATCCATTACCTGCCTTGATGATAATGTGACTTATGACCGAAAATTCATATTGTAACCTTATTAATACCTAATGACACCCCTAATTAATTTCATTAGAGGTGCTCCTCCACCGTCAAGAGTAAGGTGGAACATGGGAGATAGCAATTATGACCAATCTCATGAGGTCTGCAGGGGGTCCGTTTCAAGTAGGTATTATATATATATATCTGTTTTGCTATCCCCAAATATCATCTGGATCCTTAATTTCACATTACCTGTAGCAGCAATGGACAATCGGCATTTACCAAATTATCCTTACAATGTACAGAAATATACTATACGTTAATTCAAAGATAAATTCACCAATTACCACAATTCGCCATCTGGTACACTTGAAAATTGTTTTTGCCCCTTCTCACAATTTTAAAACACATATTTCACATTAACTTTCACCCAGATTGCGCTTTGTGTAACCTATAACTAACTTCACCACTATCGATGTTTTCAATCTTAAAAAGGTAACTTACCTCTGTTTGCTGCTGTATAACTATAGCCAATTCCCATGGCCAATAGGTTGTTGCTATTGTTCGCGTTGAAAATTTTAACGCGGTTCAATGGACAGCGCGGGGTGTAAAATAGAATTTCACCGAACATTGCGCACATTCACGACATACCTTGGAACACAATTGCAAATTTATTTGCTATGCGTCCGATGTGCTCGTGGCTCTAGCATTTGAACTGTCGATACATCGAAGAACAATGCTGTTTGCGGGGAAAGAACCAAGGCATTCACGCATAAATAAATATAATATAGGTATTTTAATGAATGTGTGTTTCTTTCAGAGATTTCTTTAATATAAGATTTTCTTTAAAACATATAAATAATTCAAGCTGATTCACTTTTATTTATTTATTTAATATCAACGATGTAAATATACTATCCATAAACACTGATTATATGTCACAAAATCAAAGGAAAAATATTAGAAATAATAAAAAAAATATGTAGTATAATTGTTAATTGTGGCATTTGAATGAGAAATGCCACAAGAGATACAATTATATAGAAAAATCTAAAGCACAAATAAAATTAATGTGCCTTTAAATAGACCTGTAACATCTGCATATCTATTAGTAACTTCATGGTGTGTGTTTTTCGGAAACTCAGTCCTGGTATTGTTGCATTGATTTTAGAACGAGTGGCTCTCGTAGGTATATGGAATTCAATGAGGTTAATTAAATCAGGACTGTCTATTCTACTATTTACAATTTTGAACATAAATATTAACATATTATTATGTTGCAGGAGTAACGAAACACACAAGCTATTCCAAGACAAAGCCGTTGATCTGCACACGAATGAGACGTAAAGAACTTTTTCATGTGATAAACCTCAAACATAGATAGATTTTAGAGACGCTTTCACCGGTGTTGAGGGGACCAATGATGCTTATTCGCACAAGGGACAATTGGGACGAGGTCCCTTTCCATATCAGTAAAATTTGTCGTCTTGTAAGAGAATCTGTCAGAGCCAGAGGTATAAATCTAGAGTCCGTACCAAAATTAGTAAACCTACTTAACAGTGGATCACATTTCATAAAATTATCGTTTGCATAGGGGCAATATTTCTAAATCTTCTCAAATTTCAAACAATCGCCGATTTGACCGTTTGCTGTATGAATTCATTACAGGAATGAACTTTAAGTGATTATTTGCAAGAATTCAAATGTTCAAATTGAGTACTAAAATAATCGTTAGCTAAGGGTGCCAGTTAGGGATGTTTACACGATGATATCAATACTCGATTCAGAATCGAATCGATGATGAAATGGTTAAGTAAACATGAATATGGACAAATCATAAAATCATGAAGTAACACTAACACAACCTACAGTCAACAAACATGATAATGAGATATACAAACATGAAGATGAGGTCATGATGTAACACTAACACTACAACTGAGACCACCTCGTAACTAGAATCCTTGGTGAGGAGGACAGTGAATATCTTACTATAATATGTATTTTATAATAGTCATTAAAATAATGGCCAAATCCGAATAACTTCATAACTTTCCTCTTTCCCACATCCTCCCCCTCCCCACGATCTTCAGCCTCACAACATACCCATATTTGGGATGCCATAGTCTCAATGGCTCCAGGCGGTTGGGAGCAGTTGGGAATCTAGGTTACTTTACTTTTGGGTGTATATATTTTAATTAATGAATTCCTTTCTTTTCCATGAGTGTGTGTGACAATAATAGGTAACATTAAACACCGAGAAAAAAATGAAGTTCAAAAAGGTAGACAAGTAGCAGCGGAGTAGAAACGTGGCGGGGTAACAAATAGGGGTGGTTTAATATCGGGTTTATAGAGCGAGGGGCAAATCTCATTACATTCCTGGCGCGTGCGGCAACAAAGCCTCGGTAATTCGCGGGCAGCAACCCCCAGGGGCGGGCGCCCTTGTGCACAGTATGCCGCGCACATGGGCGGCCTATTTTAGAGGCGGCCTAATTATTTATGTTTCTTTATTCATAACAATTTTTTTAAATTTTAACCTTGATAACAGGCCATGTAGGTAAGATTGGAGTTTTGGGAGTCCTCAGCTAAGGTGACTGGACAGTATGGACCACAATTAATGCAACAGCTTCAAGGATAAACAATTAAGGGAAATTGGGAGGAGAAGAAGCGTTTTCCGGAGGCGGACAACACTTCAATTTTTGTAGCGCCTTTGATGTATGTAAGTATAATGATATATATTTATTTACGGTACGAACATCTTTATTTCAAATTAAGTAGGTACTTAACATTTTTTTATATAATTGAATCAATAAAACTACTTTAATACTTTCTCTCTTGTGAAGAATATGCACCTGAGCTAGAATATGCATCTCCTATATGGTATCCTATTTATACTTGTAACTTACGCCGTTTGGAAATAGTACAAAGGAAGTTTCTAAGATATATATATATATATATATTTTTTTTTTTTAAAGAAAAACAAACATTCCCGGGTTACGAATAACCCAACAATGTTTGAAAATCTCCTACTGCCACCACAGAAAGCCGAAAATGTTGCTTGTGTTGTGATGGAGGACTTAGCCAGCAGAGGGATCGAACATGCGACGCCCGGGTGGGACCCAAGCGCTATGCCCACTCAACCACTGACCGGTCAAAATACAAATTGAGACAACCTGTAATATAATTGATACCTGCTACAACACATTAATGTCTAATCTACTTTCTACCCGGAGATATTTTGATGATGTTTTTATAATTTTTAAATTACTGAATAACCTCAAAGACTGCCCTCAAATGTCAAGTGTTATAAATATCCGTGACCCTTTTAAATCTACTCAACTCTATCATCTTTGTCACTTTGTCAACCATAGCACTAACTATTTATATATCATTCCCCGCTAGTTTGATTTCACCAAACTGCCAAAATTTCGAAACTTTCGGTATTTTCAATACTTTTCCATCCTGCATCAAAGCAATATATAATTAATTGTACTGGCATACTTTTCTGTATAATGTTTGTAAACGTTTGACTAATATTATGTCTACAAAAGCCCTCCGAGCGTTTAATAAATATATATTTAATGAAAACCAATAACTTTATAAACACCACTATATAATTAATATTATCTAAGTACATGTTTCTAAAACTATGTTTTCTTTGTCAGAATATGATTAATAATATTTTTATTAATCATATCTTGACGAAGAAAACATAGCTTTCGAAACATGTACATAATATTATTTATATAGTGGTGTTCATGAAGTTATTTGTTTTCATTAAATCAATAAAGACGCCACAAAGTTATTTGCGTAGTTTGAAGAAATATATATTGTTTTAAAGAAGTACCGTAAATTATTTAAATATTTTAGTGTTTTGTGAACATCTTAGGTAATAGAAAGAACCTGCGTTGAGGTGTTCACGTGTATTAAATATTGTTGTGCACTAATTAAATTATTACATTAAAGAATATAATAAAATTTTACTAGACTGCTTAATTAAAACATCGAGTAAATTTTATCGAGTCTGATCAATATAAACAAACATAGAACACGGTTAAATGGCACATTTTATTTCAAAAACACGTTGTATCAGTAAGACTAGTGATTCTTAACGGGGGCGTTTTGGAGGACTGAGGGAACGTTTTAAAATTTTGAGCATTTAGGGAGCGCTGCAGAAGTTCAAGTGAACTTTGTGTCAAAATAGAAAATAAGCTCATTCACGAGCTATTCACACTGATACATTGACACACTTTCTTAAGGTGCAACAATTTGAAAATTTCTGTTGAATAAAATACACTTTCACGCACAAAAACTTAAACTGAGGCATAATACTCAATGGCAATCTAATAGACGAATTTTTCAAATTTCGTTTCGGGGAGGGGGGCGCTGGGTAATTTTATTTCAGTTTCCGGATATGGAAAAGATCATTTTAATAGGTTAAAAAAAAACTAATTATGTAATGTATTTCCTCACACCATGTTTTGACATAATATACATTTTTTTTTATGTTTTAGGGTATTTTTTTATTTAATTTTTTTAATTACACTAAAATTTTAATTTTATGAAATCGCATTATTAATATTTCTATGACAATGTGGTGAATTCTATTATATTTAGATAATAAAACAAATACGTATATTAATATTAATAAATGAAGTGGAAATAAGTTTTATATTCGTTATTTGTGGTATTAATTTAGTTTTCGCACACAGCCGGGGACACCTCTCGCGCCGCACAGTTAACAATTCAAGGTATCTAGCTCGACTTTATTATAAAATTTCTTCTTCTTATAAGATAACTTCTTTATTATAAGTTTCTTTCTGGATTTCATTTTAATTTAATTGGGCAAATACGCACTACCTCGAAACGCGAACGAGTAATTTTGTATCAGTCAAGTTTAGATCTCTCCGCGGATGGACGTGTGCACGTCATCGTGATAATTCAACTAGAACTACTGTGTTTTTCTGTATCTTTATGATGAAATCTAGTAAATTAGGTGATTATCATAACTATTTAACTTGTGTTTTAGTTTGATAATAAATATTGAAGTAATGATTTTTCAAAACTTTTTTTTCTTTAAGTTTTGAATTCATCGAGACTTTTAAAAATGCATCCGAATGAATCCGGCAAAATTTTACGTTTTCTGTCTTTAATGGATATTAATGTGTCACATCAACTTTAGTTTTGTGATATATTCAGGGTAACTTTAACAACTTTTAATTTTTTCAGCATTAAGGCGATTTTTGTCTGTAGTAATTTTTTTATTCAAATTTCATAACGCCAGAACTTACCATTATATATAGAAACACTTTTCTGCTAAAATGCAATGTTCTGTAAAATTTTTGAGTCAATTCATTGATTACTTTCCGATATCTGCGAGCCCAAACTTACGGAACCTAGATTTTTATATGTGTAGATTGCTGTAGGTATTAAAAACGACTGTATCAGGTCGAAAAACAAACTAAAATAATAAAGTCAAACTAGATACTCAAAATTACCAACAGTGCGCCGGTCCTGTCAGCCCCTATGCGGTACGATTGTTTACTATTTCCTACCTACCATGCTAAGGGAGAGAGGGTAGCTCTAAGGGTTGTACATTGTGGGTGCTAGGTGCCCGAGCCGCAGGAGTCGCAGTTGAGAGGTGCGTATATTAGAGGACTTATTTGAGAGAGGAGACTATAACTTTTGCCATAATGTTCTTCATTTTTTGTGCTCTCTTTTGTCACACACGAATGATACAATTGTATAAATTTAGAACACAAAGAGTTACAAGAAACTATTGTGCACATCGTATATGACAATATCACTGTAATATTATTAATGTTGAATGAATTAAGAATATAGCTGTGAGAAATTAATATCGCTCCTTCTATTTTACCTAGGTAGGTATATTATAACATATAGGTTACTAAGTTTTAACCTCATTGTTCAAAAAACCAATAAAAAAAGTTACATGTTTCGTAAGCAATACTTACTTCATTAGGGTTACTTTAAAATGAATTACAAAAATAGACAGACTTAAATGTGTCGATGAATGGAAAGGTGGAAGAGGGAAGGGGTGCCACAAAATAAATTTACCGTGTTTGAAGAAGTATATTAAATGTATATATGTTAACTCGGAAATCTTACCAAACCAAAAAACTAAACACGATGATGGGTATCGCTACTTAAAATATAACTGATTTTTATGCAATTTTCGTCCATTAAATACGATCTTGTTCAATTCCTCGTAGTTTTCCTGTAAGAAAAATTGTTAAGTTTCAAAAAATAAAATTTTCAAATTGTATTAGAGAGAGCGAGACGGCTGTCCAAACACAACTGCCGACGGTGCACGTTTTTATACACAATTATTAATTTATTTATATCATTAACGCCTTTTAATTGTGGTATAAGGCATAAACGAAGACATGAAAATTTGGGAATTACATAAGTAATAAAGAGCTCATGAGCATCTAAAACAGCAAATAATAATTTATTTATTCACGCCTTGATGGCTTTTACAACATCACGCTATTATACATACATAAGTTATTCGGGAGTATAATATATAGCAGTTAAGCATTTGTAAATAACGAAGCAAAATGATATCCTGTTTAATTTATACAATAATATGTAATTTATTTATTTATTTATTTGTAAGAAACAAACAGCTTTTACATAAAACATATACAGTGATAAATATATAATTGAACTGGAATCAAGCCACAGAGGTTTCTTATGCTAAAGTACATCGGAAATGAAGTTTTATTATATTATAATTAATTTTGGGTTATAGGAAGGGGAGAGGAAGAGGAATATATGAAAAGGATAGAAGATGCTCACGATATATTCTCATATTAATAATCGATCGTACGCGTTACTTCATATCGATATTTCTTTAGGTTTTTACAAAAAATGTCAATGCTGTGAAATTTTGTATTATATTGTGCACATACACGAGGAATTGGGGAGTTTTTTCTAATGTTTGTTCTACAAGAGGGTAAATAAAATAAATCGGATTGCCGGGTTGATCTTGACGGAACATGAAAATTTATTAAATTGGTAAGTTCTGGTGAGTCCAGGCCATTGTTTAGAATTTCAAACAATAGGATTTGATAAAAAATTAGACGTCGTGTTTGGAGGGATTTGAAATTGTGAAATTTAATGGATTCGGTATAATTTGAGAAGTGTAATTTGAATTTATAATTTAAGTGTTTAAAATTTTTTTTTAATTCTTTCTATTCTTTCAATATGGGCTTGGTATAAAGGAGTCCAGATCGGTGTACAGTGTTCCAAGTGCGGGTGAAAATATGAGGTGTAAAGGGAATATAGAGTGTTTATGTTGTGGAAGGGTTTTGCTATACGAATTATAAATCCCAGCATTTTATTGGCTTTGTTAATTATTTCATCAATGTGTTGGATAAAGTTTAATTTGACATCCATTGTTACCCCAAGGTCCCTGATATATTTTACTTCATTGATATGTGTGCCGTTCAGTGTGTATACAAAGGAAATTATATTCTTACTAGTTTAAATATTAATTTAGTGCACTTTGAGATGTTAATAACAAGTTTGTTTAATTCGCAATAGACAAAAAGACGATTGAGGTCTTCTTGGAGTTTAATGCAGTCATTGATTGATTTAATAACTAAGTATATTTTTTATCATCTGCATATGCTAGGTAATTAGCATGTAAAAAACATTTGTAAATACCATATATATACACATTAAATAAGTCATGCAATATATACAATACCCAATATCTGCTAATAACTCACTCGAACCTTGTCCGATTATATTCAATTTTACCTCAAAAGGTGAATAAATATTTGATAAAAAGATTAGACTAAAGGAAATTAACCTTATGTGTCTGGCGTATTAACTATTGTTGCCAACATTGGATCATTCTTGACGCACCGAAACCATTGTAAAGTTTTGTGGGTTGCAAAAACTACGATCGACTGAACTGAACATACATAAGATATAAAAAGAGTACCAGATTAAAGGACGTTGAAAATTATAACCAAGAGGCTGCCCAGTGACAGCAACTCGGAAAAAGACCGAGGAAAAGGTTTAGAGGAGGACCGCAGCCAATGGAGATCTTTGAGGAGGCCAATCCCACTCTAGAATGTTGCGGTGACCATATAACATCTTTGTATTTATAATAAAAAAAGATTTGCTTATAAACTCCGACGGTAAATACAAGCTTTGGACAAAGGCACTATAAATATCATTTTATAAAAGCATTCAACAGTCTTACCCTTGAAATTAAAATGGAAGAAAACAAAAATAATTTCGCACTCAAAATTACAAAATGGATTAAAGAACAAAAAAGACAATATTACCAAAATTTCATTACAAAATAAAAATAAAACACAACTACACGAAACACTCAAAACCAATATCAGAACTTAGAGTAATTTCACACAGAGTGCACGCCAAAATACCGCTCCTCACAAATCGTTTAAATTTATAGCGAATAATACCGAAAAAGTTATAATTCTACCGGCAATTGTTTTCGTTAAGATCTATTCAGCGAAAGATCTACATTAATGATTTATGAGCGGTCTCATAAAGTGATCATTTTGAACAATCTATACGAAGTGACAGTTAAGTGAATATTGTTGCCCAAATAAATATCCGATTATTACAAGTACCTATCAACTAATACTGCGCCCAAATCAACAAATATTGCACTAACTTGACGCTACGTCATATGTGGTCAATAGTGTAATAGCTAACGCGATCGCTCAGGCACACCTAACGGACCGAGATCGAATCCTACCTAATCCAGGAGAACTTTAATATTTTTATTTTTTTCCTAAATAAATATCCGAGTTCCAAACCTTCCCAAGATGAACAGGCAGAAGAAATCACAAAAAAGTGACATCTAGCGATTCTGAAGAGGATAATCTCAATACTAATAAGACTACCAAATCTACAGGAAAAAATGCACCCGAATTAGACGATATAAATATGGAAAAAATGATCCTACACATCGCCAAAAATATGGAAAATATTAAAAAAGAAATTATAACAAAAATGGAAAAAATCACAGCTGAAACCCAAAAAAGTATAGAATTTATGGTAATTGTTCCGCTATTGAGTCCACGCTCAAAACACACTTTAAAAAATTAAAATAAGTTGTACTAGGTAGATAATAGTTAGTAATAAGTAATTCAGTAACCGAAAATTAAAAATATTGCGTTTTAATGATTATTTTGTTAACTTTAAAAATACGAAATGTCATTTTTTCAAGGACCGCCATGTTATTAATTACGACGATGAAATATGCACTTTTAAACGAAAAATCACTCTCTGTCAGTTACACAATAGTAAGTACGAATTTCAATCTTCGAAAATGATAAATAATGCGTATTAATCATTATTTTGTTAGGTTTCGTAAATTCAAAAAATCATCACTTATTACGCGTGCATGATGCGAGACGCAATGCGCAAGCCTATATGAAATGTGGAACTGTTCCTAGTGTTCCTTAAATATACCAAACCATCCACAACTGTTCCATGTAAAACATGTTTTACATGCAATTTGCAAATGAGCCAACCTAAAAATAAAAAAAGCATTCACGAAACGAGTAGCTAAAAGCGATACATAGACGATATTATTACGAAAGTACCTGATTTGCCAAATTACGTATGTAATTATTTTAATACCTAAAACTAAAATAAATAAAAGAACACGCACGCGTTTTTCTTTTCAATAACACCCAAGTTATGAAAGGTTTGTACTGCAAGTAGGATTAGTATTATGGACAAGTTTGTACCTGTATTTATAACAGAAGAACATGGAAATAAATGTCACTTTCTTTTGTATCACAAACCATGTTACACAAACCTAGCGTAGCCGCTAAACTACTTGAAAACTGGGATGTTTTTCTTGCCTTGACGCGAGCAGGCGGTATAAAGGGGCACTTTCTTTTATATCACAAACCATGTTCCACAAACCTAGCGTAGCCGCTAAACTACTTGAAAACTGGGATGTTTTTCTTGCCTTGACGCGAGCAGGCGGTATAAAGGGGCACTTTCTTTTGTATCACAAACCATGTTACACAAAGCCGCTAAACTACTTGAAAACTGGGATGTTTTTCTTGGTAGGTTATTTTACAACAATTAATTGTTATTATATTATTTGAAACAACTGGTTACGTAAATGTTTTTGAATTTTTAGGTTGGTAGTGTGTATTTACAATTTGCGTATTGCAGTTTCACACGGCACAAGAATGTCCTTCTTATTTAAAAAGATGGCGGTCCTTGAAAAATGACATTTCGCATTTTTAAGTTAACAAAATAATAATTAAAACGCAATATTTTTAAATTCTGGTTACTGAATTACTTATTACTAACTATTGTCTACCTAGTACAACTTATTTTAATTTTTTAATGTGTGTTTTGAGCGTGGATTCAATAATGGATGGCGGTCCTTGAAAAATGACATTTCGCATTTTTAAAGTTAACAAAATAATCATTAAAACGCAATATTTTTAAATTTCGGTTACTGAATTACTTATTACTAACTATTATCTACCTAGTACAACTTATTTTAATTTTTTAAAGTGTGTTTTGAGCGTGAACTCAATAGCGGAACATTTACCGAATTTATTAGTAATCAATATGACGAACTAATAAAAAAGATAGATCTAACTCTCATTCAAAACAAGAAAATTGAAGGGGAAATTGCAATCATTAAAAAGGATAAACAAGACAAAAATACCACTATAAAACATCTGGAAGTAAAACTATCTGACCTTGAAACTAAATTCCGTTCAAATTACTTGGAAATAGCCGGCATCAAACATTCAAGTGGCGAAGTGGCGGCCGAAATAGTTACAAAAGTTGCTGCAGCAGCTGGCCTGGAGATCAAATATGGCGATATAACCGACGTAAAAAGAATACCGGACAGACGTACTGATGCCCCCCCCAAACTGCTAGTTCACTTCGTTAACAAAACTGCAAGAGACAACCTCCTCGCCGTAAGAAAAAACATCAACTACGCTGCCATCAAAGGACTTGCACAAGACAAGATATACATTGGAGAAGAACTCACCCCATATAATAAAGAACTTTTATGGCAAACAAAAAAATTTGCCAATGAAAACAATTATGCATATGTCTGGTACAAGGATGGAAGAATCATGATGAGACGCCTCCCGAACGAAAAAATTACTTATATCAAACATGTAGATGACTTTAAAAAAAAAACTTAAAATATTGGAAAATTTATCCCCTCATATTTCATCACAATCTACAACATCATACAAAAATGGATTCTGCAACTACTAATATAACGTCTAACAAATCAGACCTATCAATCTTCCATCAAAATATCAGATCAATAAACAAAAACTTTGACCATTTTCTCATCCAACTCGACTTAACTAAAATCAAATATGATCTAATTATCCTGACAGAATGTTGGCTAACACCTTACTATACTCCTAAAAACATCCCCAATTATACCCACCATCAAACCTCAAATCACTACAGACAAAACGACGGCATAGTTTTATATACATTTAACAACTATCCCAACACATATAACGTCAAAGAAATTACCATAACAAACTCAAACTGTCTTCAAATAACATACAGCATCAACACATGTATCATTGCACTTTACCGCTCTCCTTCAAAACCTAACATCTCCCCCTTTTTGCATGACTTAAACTGTTATCTTACCGAGCTAAAAAAATCAAAGAACCTAGTTTTAATTGGAGACCTAAACATTAATATTCTAAAAAACAATGAACATCCCCAGTGTCAAGATTACTTAAATACCATCATGTGCCATGGAATGGAAAGCACAATAAACTCACCAACACGATGTACACCACACTCTTCCTCCTGCATCGACCATATTATGGTTAAATCATCTAACCAATTCACCTCTGAAATCCATATGTCATCAATTACAGATCACTACGCTACCTCCTTCATAATGAGTTCCAAAAACAATGTAAAAAGCCAAACACAAACCGAAATAACAAAGAAAACAATTAACTATGACCACCTCAACAAAACGATTAGTTCTAAATCCTGGGACAGACTATACAATATATCTAACGTAGAGGAGGCCTGGAACTACTTTTCTACCTACTTACAAGACACCCTTGTACAAAACACAAAAATCACCTCAAAAACCATTCCTAGAGCTATCAAACCTATCAAACCATGGATAAACCACACTATCATCAACTGCATTCGGAAACGCAACTCTATACATAAAAAATGTGCCACGAATCCGTATGATATCACACTCCATAATTTCTACAAAAGATACAGAAATATTTGCACACAGGTCATTAGGAAGGCCAAAAATCTATACTACAATAAAAAAATTTCCGAGTGCAACAATGACCCTAAAAAAATATGGAAAGTCCTTAAGGAAGCTACCAATTCAAATAAAGCCACCGACTCTTTAAACTCTCTCAATATCAATGATACCACTGTAGACTTTACATCGAACCCCAACACAATTGTCAATTTATTATATAACAGTTATTTTGCAAATATAGGTCCTGAACTAGCAAAAAAAATCCATCCAAATAACCATATGCTAGGCCCTAGCGACCACCCCCCCAATAATGAATTCACATCCCGCTTTGTTCTTAAAACGGTTACAGAGAAAGATGTTTCTATGGTAATAAACTCTTTAAAAAACTCTTCATCCACCGGCATTGATGAAATATCCAACAGTGTTCTTAAAAAAATTGCCCCTGTTATAATTCAACCATTAACTCATCTGCTGAACATTAGCATCCGTCAAGGATTATTTCCAACCATTCTAAAACAAGGTCTTATTATCCCTATTTTCAAAACAGGCTCCAAACTTGACATTAGTAATTATCGTCCTATTACGCTACTCAATTCCCTGTCCAAAGTATTTGAAAAGATCGTCAACAATAGTCTTATGGAATACCTGGAAACCAACAACCTACTTTCGCCGCGGCAATTTGGCTTCAGAAACCATAAAAGCACAAACGATGCCATAGCCACCGTCTCTGACTATATCTCTGGCCACCTCGATAAGGGCTCAAAATGTCTATCGGTATTTCTTGACCTATGTAAAGCGTTTGATACAATATCACACGCCAAATTAGAATGCAAAATGTTCAATATAGGTATTAGGAATAATGAATTAAGCCTACTCTCCAGCTTCTTATCTGACAGATCCCAATGCGTTAAACTCAGAGCTACAAAGAGTCAGAATTTGCCCATTAGTTACGGTGTCCCACAAGGCAGTGTTATAGGTCCAACGCTCTTCCTAATATACATTAACGAGTTGTGTAACCTAGATATCGATGCCACTATTGTCAGCTTCGCTGACGACACTGTCCTGCTATTCCAAGCGAAAGACTGGCCTACCGTTTATTCGCAAGCGGAGGAAGGCATTCAAAAGGTTAAATACTGGCTTGACTCAAACACACTAACTCTCAATGTACAGAAAACAAAATACTTACTGTTTAGTCTCACCAATATCACAAAACCAAACCTCCACCCCCAATTAAAAATACACGAATGTAAAAACTCATATCCGAACCTGACTTGTAACTGCCCATGCCTTGAACAAGTAAACATTATAAAATATTTAGGAATAACCTTTGATACACACCTATATTGGAAGCAACATATACTTAACACTACCAACAAAATCCGCAAATCCATATACTTTTTCAAACAAACACGTAATTACCTCAACCTACACCTTTTAAAAACAGTGTATTACTCACTGTGCCAATCACACATCGAATTCGGAATTTTAGCTTGGGGTAACACTTATTCTAGTGCCCTCGACCCCATCATTAAAGCACAAAAACTGATAATAAAAATAATCCTTAAACTTCCTCTTACTACCAGCACGGATACGATCTTCAACACCTTCAACGTTATGGACATTAAACAGCTCTACGCAAGATCCATCATAGTTAATTTACATAAAAACAACATAACCGTATACAAAGCAACACAATCGATACACAATACCCGAGCCAAAAACAAAGAACTCCTCCAAACTCCCTTTTCTAAAACCACCTTTGGACAAAGACACTTTAAATACATAGCTTGCAAACTACACAATACACTACCAGCTACGATTAGACAAACCGAATCAATGACCAAATTCAAAAAAGTTGTAAAGAAATGGATTATAAGTACTGGTCGTCACACTATTGCAAACATCTGTAAAATAAACTACAAATAGACAGAAATATCCATCTACATAAGTCCTTACCCATATAAAACAAATTAAAATTATAAAATCCTAAATAATCTAAATCCATAAATAGATTTGACAAGATTTACTACTGTACTGTATCTCTTCCCTCATTTATAAGAAAACTCTCTTTATGTGATTTACCCACACTTTCAATCATCTTTATGTTTAATTGTTAATTATATTACTCTTATATATGATATGTAATTATGTACCTCTACGCCTGTCTCAACACAGGTATACCCTAGCGAGACAGGCATCGAATAATATATTGTAAACATCACGTATATAGATCAATAATAAAATAAAAAATAAAAAAAATATATAAAATACACATCACTCACAAACACACAACACATAATACCTATATACCGATTTTAATTTATTTTTTTAGTAATAAAATAATGCATTTTATCCTATAATTTTAGCTTAATTATAAATTTTAATTTTTAGTTTATTTTGTTTTTGTTTTATAAAATGGAGGCCTCAGCACAGGTGAGCTACCCAGTGAGGCCGACATTGTTGATTTTATTTTTGAAATGTAAAATATTATGTCAAACAAACGAATAAATAAATAAATAATAACGTTGTATCTCTTCTGTCAATGCTTACTTAGCTAAACAAAAATAAATTTAGCAATATATAAAACAGGGCGAGAACAAAACGACTACATGACGGAACTACCAGTATTTAGCTGATTTGACTAGTTGTTCCACGGTTCAACAGTTTGGTTGGTATTCACGAAATTGTTTGTTTGATTGGCAATCATGAACATGGATTGTTCATTTGTGTTCCTGCCAGCTTAGCCCAGTACCATTCACCGGCGGAGCTCATATTATAATTAATTAGATCACTGAAGTGATTAAGTAATAGAAGCGTTTAGTGGGTGTGTCCATGTGTCCAAGGAAGCAGTGGCGGTTCTTCCCTCAGGTCAATTTGTCAAAAACCTCCCAAAATTATAAGATGAAAGTAAATAATGTTATTATGAAATGTTAAGCAAATAAAAACAACTGTTATTATTTTAATGTATTTGAAATGCACCGTGAGATAGCAGGCAGCGGCAAGCAGTGGAAATCAGTAACATCTAACGTCTTAAATGGAAGCTTTCTTTCCCACGCACTATGATTGGCTGGGTCAATTTATGAAATGCTACGATATATATATCTTCTGTCTCTTTAGGCACCACACAATAAACGAGATGGCACTATGTCGCTTTGTAAAAAGTTTTCGGATTTTAAAGACAACTTGGGTCATTGCCATGAGAGAGAGAGCATGCTGTAATATTGTGCATCTGAAAGAGATGGTTTGATAAACGTAGGTTGATTTTGTATATTTTACTCTTGTCGCATGAAATAATATTAAATGTTATTCGAATAGGTGGATGAATTTGACTCTCAAACTCGTGAGGTGCCTACAAATGAATATTATCGTATTTAATGTGTTATTGTATCATAATATCATTTTTTTTAAATGACCTTCCACTTCTGGACCCCTAGAGCTGCCTCTGCAAGTAAGCCCAATTATCTTAATCCAAGGTGGAAGATACTCTCAGTATTGCCCTGGTGAAGGGTTACTTGCTTCAAATGGCTTTGGCCGTGCTTGGTGATCGGATCTGGATTGGTACTTCAAAACTTTCCTCTTCCCTTCCCAACTCTCTTCAACCATACAGCATACCCTAGTTGGGATTCCATAGTCCCACTGACTCCGGATAGTTGGGAGTTTGCCTCTTTTGTTGTATTAACATTTAAAAAAAAACAAGAGCCAATAAGTGATTATGCAGCCGAGAGAACGAGTAGTAAAAATGATCCGTCCTCATTCAAAAAATATCAAATGGTGTGCAAATATCGAGTAGATAGCAGTTGGAACCTTTGATCTACAAACTACCATTTGTAAACATAAAGTACATACACATCGATTGGTCAACCCTAACTAAATAACATGTTTGTTATAACCCCTTGTTAATTATATCGTGGAACATAATAACAGTGAGGGGTCGAACACGCCATTGATACAAAATCATATGGTTTTACACAGCAGTCTAAGCGTAATGTTACTGCCACGTGTCGCGGCATTGTGCACGTGACGGCTCCTGTGGTGATGGCTATTACGCTAAAATGGACATTGATAGCCTTGAAGACCAGAAAGAAGTGGTGGTTTTGAAAATATAACAAGATGATATCGATTACAAATTTCAGAGGCGAATATCGTCTGCACATTTTGGAATGAAATTAAAAGAAAATCAAGTGCACAAAAATTAGAGAGAAAAATTCAAAAGAAAAAATATTATTAGGTGTCATAAATTGAAACACGATGACAGTTGGGTTTTGAAATAGAATTATGGTTAGTACCTACCGGGACGTCATTTATCCAGTTCCTGCCTCTCCCTAACCATCATCTTGAAAAGCTCAAAAACTGGTTGAAATTTGACACAATTGTAAGAAAATAGTGCAAATTCGAGGGCTTTGTTTTAGAAAATATAAGAATTATTCGGGCAACCTTAGAAGCAAGTTGTTGGTGTTTTTCGTGTACATAATCTTGTTGTAAAAATAAGGAATTTGACTATCTTTGAAGTGCATAATTATATCTTAATTGAGAAAACTAATAATTCTAATTATGTCATTTAAATGCATGAAAGCGAAACCAAAAGCTAAAACTACCAAAGGATAAGCAAGTTTTAAAGAATGGTTCAGTTGCAAAATATCCATAACCCATTCTTCAATTTTCCATTGTTTTATGATTTTAAGATAAAGAGGCAGTCGACGCCCGATATGGTAGATTTAAATACATTGCCACGTAAAAAACTATCATCCCTTCTACTTACTTAAACTAACTAACTAACCATCACGCCATTTCCCCGCAGGGGTAGGCAGAGAAGACGGACCGCTAAACAACTCGGTCTTGGCACACATTCCTTGCCTCGTTTACATTCATACAACGTCTCATACATGCTCTTCTATTATTCTGACTCTTGACATGGCCCGATTCAAGTATCTGACTCACTTGGTCGTGCCATGTCTTTCTTGGGCGTGCTCGACTTCTTCTCTTCATCGCCAAAATTAGGCTCACCAGATAATTAACAATGACAAGTATTACATAAATCCACAAACAGAATTATGAACATTATAATAACGAATGAAGGGCCTTCTTGGTACACCCAAATCGGAAAAGAAATCGGCAGGTATTGATAATGTTTCTATGGTTCCCTTCAACGCAAAATTTAAAAAAATGTCTTCTACTAAACTTAATTTGTCAAAGGTTTGTTACATAATTTTACGGTTTTGTACCGCTTGATTACGGAGTATTACGGCAGCATTATATGTTTAAGAGCAAAAGCAAAACCATCAGCGCATTGACATTTGACGATATTGAATTTTTGGAATTCACTCACACTTCAATATTATTCTTGTAGTATATTCCATACTTTCAAAATTATCGTCTTGGCAAGTAGTATTATGAAAATTATGGCTTTTTTTCTTTGGAGGAAACGACCCTACATACATTGTGTATCTCATATTTTGAAAGAGCTGTAGCATTATTGTGATAAGTAACGTATGTTTATTACCTTTTTGCCGTCACGGTACCTTAACTATGAAACGTCGGGGTTATTGTAAAAATATGTGAAGTACACTGATTTGAAAGACCGGTCAATGGTTGAGTGGGCATCGCGTTTGGGTCCCACCCTGGCATTCCGTGTTCGATTCATCGGCTGGCTAAGTCCTCATCAGCAACTCAAGCAACATTTTTGGTTTACTGTAGTGGTAGTAGGAGATTTTCAAATTTTGTCGGGTTATTCGTAACCCGGGAATGTTTTTCTTTCCTTTAAAAAAAACTGAGGTCTTCAGTTTACATAGCATCTATCGACTACTATTTCCCAGGATACAGACAGGTCAGACGGGTTCAGAAAAGAATTTCGAAATTTGTTGACTGAATTCTCCAAAAACTAGGAAAAAATGGACTTATTTCGGTGTACATCGTCAGTGCATTAAATAGAAAGAAAAAACTTTTCTTAATATTATTAATATAAAGGCATCCATTCAGAATTATCTAGACGGGAAGTGCGAACCTTAAAATTATCACCGAAACCAAACATATTGCTTTACCTTTAAGACAACACATATCAAAAATAAAGTGCATTATCTCGCAGTCAGAAGAATCATCTATTTTACCCTTTGTTTGTTTTTGACTAGGCAATGAAGCTTTATAGACTAGCTAAGATAATTTTTTTAACACTTATTTGAGGCAGTTAGAAATATTTTAGGTTAGTGCTCTTGCGGACTTAATACCTTACAAAAAGCTTGTCTTCACCCAAAAATTTAAAACACATTTTATCTCAAAATTAATGGCCTTCGTTGGTTTTGCGTGTGTTTTTAGCAGTTTGTACATACAAGAAGTTTTAGGATGTGTTATTTTTAGATTTAAATTAGCTATGAGAGGGCTAATCTATTGTTATTTTATATCTATGTATAAAGCGAACATCGATTCATACATTTTAGAACGAAAACCTTCGTAACTTCATTCTGACGAATTGCAGCCTTAACAAAAGCATAAAATAGGTCAAATGTCAACTGCATTTCGCATCGTTTCCAAACCTACCCCAATTCACACGTTCCATAACTGCAATATCTATTATTTGCCAAGCAATTACCGCGGGACAAAAAGACAGGGGCAGTTCCGGCTTTTGTGGGCCGCGGGTCGTTCCTGTATCCGGCTATTAGGACCGCGTTAGAGGCAGATGCACCAATAAGGTTATTATTGAAATTGGGGCATTATCGGGCACGCGGCGATGGATTGGTCGAATTTGATATTTGCAATTTGTGCTATGGGTTTAATAATAGAAGATTTAATGGCTCAGACAAGGTGAAATTCAATAAATTTGTCCCAGTAACCACTCTGCCAATTCCATATTTTCACATCACCCCAAGTTGAGTTAAAATCAGCAATTTTTTTTTAATTTAAGAGGGAATAACTAGACAAAACTGGAAATATGTCATTTTTACATAAAATTTTAGACGTCTTGATTCTTTTCCACAAAAAAATATGAATTGATTCCGAAAGACTGTTCTTTTACCTAGTAAAGCTATGTTTTAAATTTTGAGAAAATATGTTTATTTTTAGTACACTAAGGTGTTAAATTTTCAAACCAAATTTTGTATTATACCACACACATTTCAAATCATATAATCATGTAATCATAAATCAATAAATTTTCTGGGAAAGCTATGTTTCATAATTTTAATTTGAGTTTAAATAA
The DNA here is from genome assembly GCA_917563855.2 of Limnephilus lunatus. Lineage (NCBI taxonomy): Eukaryota > Metazoa > Arthropoda > Insecta > Trichoptera > Limnephilidae > Limnephilus > Limnephilus lunatus. Next base: position 6,820,532 of record OU830602.1, on the reverse strand, counting down.
AATCATTTAAAAAAAGATCCCCACACGTGTTTTGTGACGAAAATACTTCAGTCTATTTATTTACTTTCTTAAACTAATATATTTAAGATTTTTTTTAGATTCTTGTTTTGCTTGGATATTATTGAAAAATTACAAATACTTGTGATAAAAAAATAATTACAAAAAAATACATAATTTTAATAGTTTTATCATCGCGCCTTTCAGGATTTTTGATTGTAGGTATAAATTAAAACAAATTTTGAATGAAATAAAATTAATCGATGTTGAGTTATTATTTTAAAAAGCTGGTACAGAGAATAATAAATCTTTCTTATTGGAACCGCCCTGTACGATCGTAAGAACATCTTTCGACGAAATATGAATTCTCGGCCGCTGGCTGGTTAATGGCCCTGAAATGTTATCAGTGAAAATGTTATATTTTTATCGCTTTACTCGTATTTATATTCACACTATTTTTTCATAATGTAGTGCGTTTGTTAATTTCTGCTAACCTGCTCAACCTTGAATAATCATGGGATAAGAAATTTTAAAAAATATGTCAATTAAAAATATAAATAAAAGTTTAAAAAAGCACAGCAATAAAAAAATAAATATTAAATACCGGCAAAACAATTTCTACATACATAAACACACACTTCACCAAAATCTGCACATCTGCCCTGATGATGAACACTATGTGCGAAACGTTGGTTAAAGAAAAAGGACGCGCAACACGGCATAATTACCCAAAAACAAATATCAAATGATATCTACATACAATGATAAAATTTAGCTACATTTTAATTTTTCTTGTTTGTGCAAACATAGTATGACGTATTATAACTTACAGACCGACTGACTGACTTACAGTGTAGTAAGTAGATACTTCAGGGGTAATAAATAACCATAAATGTATAGTGGAGTAATTGAATGTTTTTTGTATGGGTGGGACCACACAGGCGGTTAGACGAAACAGGTGTCATCGGCTCTTGGGTGGTCCAGGGATTACCAACCTTTCAAAACTAATTCAACTTGACTGTCGAGACAATAAATTGCCCAAAATGATGATAAGATGTTAAGTTTAACGTTATTTTTTCTTCTTTAAATTTCAATTTGGAAGGTGGGTATGTAGTATTTACTGGATAACCAACACCTCTGCCACAGGTCATCCTAAGTGGTTCGATACGTTTGGTGACTGAGCAGGGATGGTCTTGGCGGTGGATGCGTCTGCAAACTAGCTGCCTGGTAGGCCGGATCGGGTTAGAAGGGTCGGATGAGTCCCTTTGACTTCTACAGCCGTACTCTCTATATCACATTAACTGTAATATAGTTATTATTTTGCATAATGTATAATCTAACTGTCAAAAACATTTTAGCGTTAAGGCAAAGCACCACGTCGTATAAAATTCCAGATCGGGCCGCTATCAATAATGGTTAGGCAACACTGCGGCCAACTTCCAACATCGAATGTTTGGACGATTGTATGGAGGGGTATTTCGTGCGTTGGAAGTTCGAGTTGGAAGGGTTGAGTTCCAGTCCCTGGATCGCCTCCGAGGCGATCGGCGATGGCTGGTTCATGCGAGTTGGCCAAACACATCAGTCTGCGCAATATTATAAGGGAGGTGGTATAAAAATTGTTTGAAATTATTATTTTTTTCACAAATCGAAATCAATATTATGGAAACCGAAGCATCGCCTGCACAATTGTATGCAAATGATAAGATACGGTGCCCAATCAGCTGTTCGACCTCCGCCATTTTCGAGTTCGGAGTTGGAAGGTTGGCTTCAGTCTGAACGTAGCATAATACTCCCTGTGGATGTGGCCATTAGATTTAAATTCCGTTTAATACCAGACACCTGTTTTAGATTTCAAAAAATATATATTATTTCCTGCTTAAACACTACTAATCCACTACACTCCAATTCTAACAACTGCTTTATTTTTTCTGGACTTATAAAAATGTTAATAGTAAGAAAGCCATGTTTTTTTTAAATATTTTTTAAAGCCTACATTACGGCGATAAATAAATAAACCACGTGTTTAAGGGATTTTTTTTTTTATTGGAAAAATGTATACGATTATATGAATATTACATGATAATGCTGAGGTTGCGAGTTCAAATCACTAATTCGGGTACTCATATAAAAAAGGTAAAAAAAGATCACATGAATTATATCGAAATTTTTTTCCCTGACGTCCTAATGCGCTATTTTATTAGTTTTCAAAAACCAATAAAACTCTATCAATTTCTTCTTCCAAATAAAGATAGGCTCGGTGGGTACCTACATATGAAGCCTTTGAGATAACAAGGTTCCATCTGTCGCGTTAACGTCATGCGAAAATGGGATCTATAGTAAGCTACTTTAGAGTTCATTATCACATTACGTTACCGTGACATTTAAAAACCTTGTTATTCCTAAGTGTTGAAATATCACAAATCATTTCTTAACGCCATCCCATGTTATGAGGAAACCCGGTCACCGAGAAATTTGAACAATAGGTATTTTACCAAACTGTTGCTGTCGCTGTCGCTTTTACTTCCCCGAATACTGAGCGAAAGGGACAACTGCACCTCAGGCTGATAATACCTAAATAAAATCATCAAAATCGAGGTTTTGTATTTCCCATTTTTCTCCTCCAAAACTGGACCGATTTTTAAGAATTTTTTTTTCTAACAGTATTAGAAGGAAATACTCTATGTATGTACGTTTTGGATTTTTTTAAACACATTTTTGTGCACTAAATGTCTTGTCGATTTTTACAATTAACTAGCCGGTTCCCGGCATGCGTAGCTCTGCCATTTAATAAAGAAATTCTTTCTCCCTGCTTGTCCTTTCCCAATCGTCCCGTTCCCCTTGCGCCTCTCTTTCCTCTCCAGCGTCCCCTTCCCCTCTAACGTTCCCACTCCGCCTCCTCCACCTTCCTTCTCCCCACTCTACTCCCCCCCTTCCCCTGTCCCGCAAACCCCCCTCCCTAGTTCCCCTCCCCTCTCCCAAGTTCCCCTTTCCCCTCCCAGGTTCCCCTCCCCCAGTCCCTCTCCCACATCCCATACATTTAGTCCCGGTACATTCATTTTTTTGTACTAATTTCATCATGCAAGAGCTCACCAGTGGTTTTATTCAAACATTTTCCTGACAATAACGAACACAAAAAAATATAATTATCCAATTTGGTGCAGTCGTTCGGAAGTTATGCGCGTACATACATTTCGGCGATTCATTTTTATTTAAGTATATATAAATAGATATAATGAAATGATTATCTTGATGTTAACTCGTTCCATCAGTCAGGTAACGTATCTTTTAGTTCACCATAAATCCATCGGTTGCAGTGTAATTTTCTTTGATTTACATCTAATTTTTTTCATCCCGCTTAGGGAGCCCGATTGGCGGTAAGAAATTGAAAAATACCCGGCGCGGCGTCCGTTAGCCGAGATGTATTTCCGCTACCAGTTCCGGATTTGGCCATAAATTGAATGAAATGGCGTACGGGAAGCTTCCGGAATATGTGTGCCTTACCTCACAGGTAACCATAACTCCCGTTTGGCTTATCGGACATCCGGATAAGAGAGAAATCCATAAATATCCAAAGACATGCGAGCCCACATCCCACATACTGATACCGCGGAAAGATCTCCGAAGTAATTGAAAAAATTATCTTGATAATATATTATGCTTACCAATTCTATGTCTCTGTTAGCGATGGGTTAGGTCGCTGTCTTCAAAAAAAATATCGTTCGCGTAGAAAATTTTCATATTCTGCCATATTGGAAGGATTTTGCAGCGATCTATAGGTACTACTCCTGATTAAAATGACTGCGGGCTAAAATATTTTCGTTAATTAAGAAATTGCGGAAAAAAAATCAAATTTCGTGTCGCCAGAGCTCATCGTTTGCGTTGAAATTTCCGAGTTTCTTGTACCATTTGGACTCACTTGAAACAAAGAATAGATTAAGGATGGGTTGTTTCAAAAAATTTGAACAAATCATCTTTTTTTTAAAGTTAACTTTCACGTTATTTGAAAGTTCTATTCAAGTTCTGTGATTACTTCAGTTTTATGAAACAACTCGCATATAATGATATTATAACAGAACTTGAATAGAATTTACACAAAACATAAAAATTTACTTAAAAATTAATTGTTAAAAAAATTTTAAGCAACCCGTCTGGTTTCTAGGCTAAATTTTAACCTAGGAAACAGATGTTTTGCAATTCTTAGTTTTAATAAATAGTCATATTAGAATAAGTTAACAATAATAATCTAAACGAAAATATGAAAGAGAACAAGACACAGAAAAACAGAAAAAGACAATGGTCGCAACTGGGACTCGAACCCAGACCTCTCCGTCTAACCGGGACGAGCGCGTTAACCAATTTCGCTATTGCCACCTTCTGTCAAAGCCGTCATATTTGTCAATCTCATATTTTCAAATTTCAGAATTACATTATTATCAAATAATTATTTTTCTCCATATTACGGGCAACTAACCTTCTTAGTCCCGGTTAGACGGAGAGGTCTGGGTTCGGGTCCCAGTTGCGACCATTGTCTTTTTCTGTTTTTCTGTGTCTTGTTCTCTTTGATATTTTCATTCAGATTATTATTGTTAACTTATTCTAATATGATATATTTCACTGATGGGAATAACCTTCAAAAAGTATAAAAAGAAAGTTTTTCTTATAAAAAAAAAAAAATAGTGCATAACTTACTATATTGGTGGCCCATTCCTTTTGCAATACTTATACGTACCTGAAAACTGTAGCAATAGTAGTCACCACCACTTGTTCAAGTTACCACACGTCAGAACGGTTGTTCAAGCATTGATAAGCATGACGAGAGGAATTGTGCTATTGAATGATATTTCTACAACAGTAGACACATTTAATTACTTCTTAAATAACCATAAACTTTTTTATATACCTATCTTCACAAATGTTGAGAACGTCTAAATAAGCAATCCTGTCTTACATAGTATAAAATAAAGCAAAGTCGCTCCCGCTGTCTGTACGCTTAGATCTTTTAAACTACCCAACGGATTTTCATCTACTTCTACTACTCTACTATATATATATACATACACTATATAAAGAGGAAAGATTTGTTTGTTTGTTTATTTGTTTGCATTAAATAGGCTCCGAAACTACTGAACTGATTAGAAAAATTCTTTAACTGTTGGGAAGCTATACTATCCCCGGGTGACATGGACTATATTATATTTTCAAAAAAAATAGGGATCCTTTCTTAAACTCCAATAATGTAACCCAAGGTGTAAAAAAATTACCTAAAATATTCTTTACATCGCGGGAGCTGCGAAAACTATTGATGACAGAAATAAATAATGTACAAAGACTTTGCAGAACACATCATTATTTACAAAAAGTGTCGCAAAAGCATATGTCTAACTATTATGGTTATGCCACAATAAGTGTTATTTTATTTTAAAAATTTAAATAAAATGTCGCTGCTTGAAAAGGCTCTTTATTTGTATCTTGGTTTTAGTCCTTATCAAAATAAATTACTTCGTATTCAAAAATGCTTCAATACCTTTATTTAACTTCTTGAATTATTCAATTCGGACATACCATTCGAAAGATATCACGAGTTTAAAAATGTAAGTATTAGAAACGTAAGAAAGTATTAGACGCGGGAGGGGAACGGGGACGCACGGGAAGGTGATTCCGGGAGAAAAATGTATTTATTTGAATATGGCATTGCAACGCATGCCGGGAACCAGCTAGTATAATATATAAAAGGAGCTGGCTGGCAATCGGGCAGCGGGCTGGCAAGCGGGCGGCGTGGATTTGATATGTATACAAATTAACAGATGGCGTAGTTTATAAAGGGTAATGGCGTTGTCAGTAGACGGCGTTGTGTTTCGTTAGCCACAGGAACGTGTGACAGGGTCTGCTAGTTAATGATAAATCTGAAGTACAATAAATAAAATAAATTATAATAATTTCATTCTTTAAAAATAATTTTATGCGGATCTACGGGGAGATCAAAACAACGACCCCTTATGGACCGTGTGGGCTCCTTTTTCTGGTCACTACCCCACAATAAAACTAGCCCTTACTCCTTAAATGTTATTATTCAGAGGTTCCCGCCGAATAAGAATGGGAATATTATGTCAAAGTCGGCACGAAGAGGGGAGCAAATATCATCAATGTTAACTCAGGGCCATTTCTGTAGATAGGACCAGCCAAGACAATGCGAGCTTTAACTTTAATGTACATACTATAATATTATGGTTAATACATTTAATATGCGTATCTAAGTCAATATTATCTGTATGCAATAAAATACGATAGCTTTCAAATCAGTGAAGAAATTAAGAGTAAACCATAGAAACGAAAGAAAAGTTTTTATTTTAGTTTATTCCGGAAACAAACAGCAATACATATTATAAGGTAATAACATATTACGTGGGTGCCAGTGAAGTTTCCGCAAAAAAATTATAGTATAAAAACTAGAGATGAAACGGATATCCGGTAACCATCCGGCCGGATACAGGAAAGTAACTCAATATCCGGTCGGATATTAAAAAACTACGACAATTTCCTAAAATAAAATGCAACACATTAATCATTGTGAGGTAAATATCAATAAAATGGCTTATAATTATGGCGGCTATACAAAAAAGCCATAAGGCCTTCCAAAAAACTAAAATTTTCTTCGGAAATATTCACTCTAATGATAAATACATAAATAGTAATTTATTAATTAATAAATAAGTTTGCGTAAATATTTTAATGTATGCAAACGTATTCCCCAATTTTTTTCAATTTGGGAGGCGGGAATGGGTACTGCCGTCCCGGGAACCTTTATTGGATAACCAACACCTCTGCCATAGGTCACCCCAAGTGGTTCGCTATGTTTGGTGATTTAGCAGGGGTGCCTGGGTTCATGGGGTGAGGTTTGTTTAGGTCTTGGTCTTGGAGGCGGAGACCAGGACACACTGAACCCCAGATTCAGATACCCCACCCCAGAACTCTCCTCTCCTTCCCTTAAAAAAACCTCCACACAGCATCCGCAAAGATGACATAAGCCCTGAGGGAAATCATTTCCCTCAGGGCCTCCTGCGTGGAGCTCATGAAAAAAAAAATATTTCCTCTCGTGATTTTGACACTAGAGCAAATCTTTACAAATGTAATATGGATATCGACACTATCTTAATGTTTTTTTTTTTGCTAAGTGTATTGCATCATAGTCAGTCTACGATCAGTTCATGGGGTGAGGTTTGTCCGGATCTTGTCGACGGATGCGTCTGCCCACCAACTGCGTGGCAGGCCGGATCGGGAGAGACTGATCGAGGAAGACCTGTAGACTTCTCCAGCAGGACTCTCGGAACATCGCCTTACCCGCAGTGGGGGGATTTATTCATACGTCCGTCACTCTTGGATACACTAACCCCCACATGGAAGATATTGAAATATAAGTTCTAACATTGTTTTAGTTTTCTTTTTTATCTTCGGGTCAAATGGTGTCGTTTACGACTTGTGCTGAAGATAGCCGATGACGGATAGGCAGAGTCATTATTTTACGAGAGTTCTGAATACCAAAACTAGCTTCCCATTTATAAGGACGTGTGTTCTTTTAAGCTATTTCTACTTTTAACAACATTAAACAGTCACTGATCTCAAAAAACTTCGAAGTATTTTTACTTTATACACAATAGTACTGTGATTCCGGATCAGTACTAATAACATATAATATCTCTGGAAAGGGCTGCAAAGAAACTTTATAATAAGTTACTTCTTATAGGAGTTAGGACCTTCCAAAAGTTAAAATTTCCTGGTTTGAACGCCATTAACAGACGTTCAGTGTATAAACTAGACAATGTAACTAAATAACTATCTAACCATCACGCCGTTTCCCTCGTGATGGTTAGTTAGTTATTTACTACTCGGTCTTGGCATACACTTCACTCGTTCAAATTCATACATCGTCTCATACATGCGTTTCTCTTATTCTGACTCTTGACATGGCCCGACTCAAGTATCTGATTCAATTGGTAGTGCCATGTTTTTCTCGGGCGTCCTCGACTTCTGATCCTAGACAATGTATTTTTTTTTATCAAAACTTACAGACATAGAATATTGTCTTCTAATACCGTGGGTTAAAGAATCGGTCCAGTTTTTGGAGGAGAAAATGGGGAATACAATACCTCGATTTTATTTAGGTATTATATGTCTGTGGTTCAGTTGTTCCTTTCGCTCAATATTAGGGGCGACAACAGCCATCGCGATAGCAACAGTTTGGTAAAATACCTATTATTCAATTTTTTCTGCGACCGTGTTTCCTCTTAACCGACAGAGAAGTGTGTTGTGGGCATATCTGGATGCCCGAAGTAAGTTCAATTTTTCCTTGTGATATTGAAAAAAAGAATTCTAAATTCTTTCTGGAACATAATATCATGTATTTCCTACGATTCGGCATACAAATTATGTTTAAACCAACAAGTACTGATGATTAATAAAAGAAATTTGGTAGCCTATATATAAACTCCGTACAGGAAATTTAGTATCTTTCGTGTACCATCCAGTGGAGCATTTTTTCGCAAACACAAATTGGAATTTGCAAACACCCTGTTAAATATTTTCTTAATAAAAATCCAAAATTACGTCAAAAATAAATAAATAGCGGAACCATGTTTTTTTCATTTTGAAATAGGCTATCTTTGTTTAAATTGAAGTAAATGGCAATGTATAGTTCGATTTATTTGTTTTGTTTGGTCATTGATACAGTGCAATTTAATAGCAGGTCAATCAGTTGGTATATATTGGTCAAATTTCTTTGTTATTAAATATACTGCCGTTTACATTTGGTACTGGAAACAGTACCTACCTAACACATGTTTGTTTCAGACAAAAGACAATTTCAACATTATCTGCACACAGATGCACATTTTTACCAAATATGATTAGAAGCGTCGGCGTCGTCTTCAACAGCTTCTTTCAATGCCTCAGAATGTAACCCCCTCCCCCTCTCTCCTCAAGCTGCAAGTGCACATTGCATATGGCCCGACGTGATTGGATCACGTGCAGGGGTAAACATCCCCTAGGACCTCTTACACCCTCCTGATGGCTTATAAAGCCGAATGAAGTCATGAAATATACAAATTGTGTAGAAAAGAGCTTGGTACATAATCAGTAAGTTTGGGTAATTTTCAGGACCCCTATCACGGTCGATCGGTAGGGATTGTATCGGTAACTTTCGGTAACTTCTCATCTTTCCCTATGACAACTGCAGATCGCTAAGGTAAAACAGCACTTGGTGTCGAGTATGTTAAGAACACTTAGTCATTGTGAACTGTCATTTATTCTTAGGCGATCTGCAGTCATGCTAGAGAACAAAAAGAAAATACCGAAATCACCCTTGTGAAAGTGGATGACCGCCCTTATGAAATACCAATATTTGGAATTGAAACGTTGCTTGAAATGACTTTACCTTCGTTTGGTGGCCAGATCTTAGTAACCAGGTACTTTCTCACCTTACTCTTCGAATCTCCTTCCTGTTTCACTACCCTCAGCCTCCCAATTAACCAAAATTGGGGATAGCTCCATTAAGTCCCAGACGGTTAGGAGCCGTTGGGAGATTGGTGTAATATTAACATTGAAAAAAGCAGGTAGAGTACCCACCAATAGGTACTATACTAAAACGCAATGCATTAAGCGTATCCGCGGGCATGTTTTCCCATGAACTTATTAACGTCCATTAGAAGGAATTCCAGTTTTTTATACGAAACCTCTAGTAAACGTGGATCACACGTGTCCTGGATCCCTTTTCAGGGGCGCTGTATTTGGTTAGCATACAATTAAAATAATATTTAAATCATAATCACCCTTTTTTGTACTTGAACTCCACACAGCAGGCCCGGGGGAAAATAATTTCCATGAGGGCCTATGTCATCTTTGGAGATGCTGTGTGGAGGGGTTTTTTGGAAAGGAAGGACAGGAGAGTTCTGGGAGGGAAAAGGGTTTAAGGGGTGCGGGTGGGTAGGAATCTGGGGTTCAGTGTGTCCTGGTCATCCGCCTCTGTCACCCCTGTCACTAAACGTAGCGAACCACTTGGGGTGACCTATGGCAGATGTGTTGGTTATCCAATAAAGGTTCCCGGGACGGCGGTACCCATTCCGCCTCCCGAATTGCTAAATCCCTGTTTTACTGCCGATGTAGAGAGATAGTATATGACACAACGAACCTCTATAAAAGAACTAAAATCGGGTCTCAAACTACTAATCGCTTATCACAGTATATTATTTATATTCGTTTTTTTTTTATTTATTTCATCCAAAAAAATATATGAATACATAATATACATAATATCATATTACAGTCGTGTATTGGTTACATTTTAAGTATATTTCCCTTTTTATTTTTTTCCTTTTCTTTTACACAGTAGCAATAATAAAATGATTTTAATGACAATAACATGTTACTTACAAAGTTAAAAACACAAAGTTATAAATAATGCGTCAGTAAGTTAATATCTATAAGTTAATAACATTGTTATAAGAATAATGTTATAATAATTGCAGTATCAAAATAGGAAAAAAGAATATGGATGTAAGAACTGTTATATAGAAGTAACATAATATATATTTTAAGTTGTGCATAGCCTGCCTCACTAGGCGAACCTGTATTGAGGCAGAATTTTCAGTAAATTGTTTCTCTTATTTTTGTCTACAGTTTGCTTATAAATGTATAATATATGTTCTTATACAGCAATACTTTATTTCTGTTCACATTATTGCTTGCATATACACAATACAAAAACATCAAGGTTATTACTACAATAACTGTCAATGACAAGGCGTTTGGGTGGAGGCACAAGTAAAGGCTCGATCATTAGAACATATCCAAACTTTAACATTTTTTTTAACTCTTTCTGTGTTTGACTCAGTTTGATATTTTCAGGAAGCATGTTGCAACCTTGGCAAAGTATCTAAAACTACGTTGTCCAAAGGTGGAAGAGAGTGCTGTAACTTGCGATGTGTCTTTGTTCGAATTACGTGTAAATCTTAAGTATTTTTTTTTCGTAAAGTTACGTGTTTGTTTTTAAAGAGATGCATGAGTATAGTTTTTAAATATATCTCTCGAACATCAAATACTCTCATTATATTAAATATTAAGTCACTGTTTGCAGTTAGAGGAAGTTTGAGAATAATTTTCATAATTGTTTTCTGCGCCTTTTCAACAGGATCTAGAGCTGATGAAGTACCACCTCCCCATGGAATGATACCATACTCAAGAATAGATTGGATGATTGCAAAATAAATCGTTTTTATAAATTGTAAGTTAAGAAAGTTCCTAATGGATCTGAAGAAGTGTATTGTTTTTCTAATTTTATTTGCAATATTCTCTGTGCTTAGATTCCATTTGAGGTATGGGTCAATGGTGAGGCCTAGGTAGGTACTTCATCTGTGATGTGCGTTCTATACTGGGGCACTCACTGCTTTCATTGGAATTCGTACAGCTATGTATTTTAATGGAATAATCATCCTTAGGTTGGCCTGTAGTATTGATGATTGCAGTAACATATTTGTTTTTCTTCGTGTTAAGGGTAAGCGTGTTGATATCTAACCATCTTTTAACCAAGTTAATATTTCTTTCAGCTTTTTTAAATACCGCTGGCCAATTGTTGTCTTCGAACAATAGGACAGTATCGTCTGCAAAGCTAACAATTTTTACCTGAATTTCAAGGTTGCAAAAGTTGTTAATATACAGTAAGAACAGAGTCGGTCCCAAAACACTTCCTTGTGGAATGCCATAGTCAGTTGAGCGCTTATTACTAAGAGTATTCTGTATTTTAACCTGTTGCTTGCGTCCATTTAAGTAGCTTTTAAAGAAGTTTTGCTCTTTGTCCGTAATGCCGATTTTTTCTAGTTTTTGAATTAGTTTAACGTGTGATATTGTATCAAAAGCCTTAGAAAGGTCTAAAAATAAACCCACTCGCAATGGCATCTGAGGTACTTTTATTTTTTTGAAATCCATATTGGTTTTCTGAAAGTATTTTATGGCTCTCGACGAATTTTAAAAGTTGTGCACTAATGAGGTTTTCAAAAACTTTAGACAAGCTATTCAGTAAAGTAATTGGTCTATAGTTATTGGTATCTGACTTGTTTCCAGATTTGTAGATGGGAATTACGATACTTTGTTTTAAGTTAGAGGGGAAGTAGCCCTGTGTATGTGTAATGCTTAAATTTATAAGATATTCCATAGGCAATGTGATCTCCGAAGACAGCTTTTAAGGGATTTTGGTTGTAATTTCATCTGGTCCAGCAGAGGAAGTGTTTTTAGAGATTTAATTATACTGAGAATTTCTTCCTTTGATACATTTTGGAAGAGAAATTTTATATTTTTGTTATTTGCTTGATCCTCTGTATCGGTAGGTCGGGTGATTCCACTCTGAGGAATTTGAGAAGCAAGATTAGGACTTAGAAAGGTCTTAATTAGGAATATTAATAAAAAAATAATTAGGAATATTAATAAAAATATAAGGTAATTAGGAATATTAATAAAAAAAATTATTACATGATCAGCAACGAGTTTAGGATTTTTTGTGGTTTCAACAATACGTCCATCAATAGAAAGTTTATTTATGCTCTGTTTCTCTTTTTTAGTTTGTGAGTTTGTGGCTTCTCTTAGTATTTCCCATATTTTTTTTGGATTGTCGTTACTTTCTTTAATTTTTTCTGAGTACTAAATTTCTTTCGCTTTTCTGATGACGTTACAACACATGTTTATATATCTTATATAGTAGTTGGATGTTATTTGGTCAAATGGATTATGTTTGGTTTTTTTGTGTATGCAATTTATAATAGAGTTGTTAATCCATGGTTTTAGGGGTTTTAGTTTATTAGATATATTTTTGGTCAACGTCGTGGAATGGTTGTGTAATTCGTTTTTCAAGTAGTTAACAAAGTATATCCATGCGTCCTCCGATTGTTTAATTTGGAAGAGTTCGTGCCATGATTTGTTCTTAAAGTTGGTTATTAGGTTTTGAAATTTGATTTTATTGTATGCAAGAGGCAGATTACATTTATTTATTTTGGTAGCTGTTTTTATAGCAAAAATGGTTGAATAATGATCAGTGATTGTCGATTGGTATACGATACTTTTAGATGGTTTTTTAGACTGTACTATAATGTGGTAAATGCATTATATAGATCCATTAGTCGTTCTTGTTGGTGAGTTGACGGTTCTCACTAATCCATGAAATTATAGCATGTTAATATAGCATTGGCTTTGGTGGTGTTGGTTGCTCGGTAGTATGTTGATATTTAAATCGCATATTATTATAATATTTTTAGCATTGGAGAGATTTGAAGGTATGTAACTAAGACTGTTTAGGAATGGCGTAATGTTGCGAATTGATGGCGAGCGGTATAAAGCCAGGATTACAGTATCATTGTTGTATTTTATTTGTTTGCAACTTATATTCTGAATTTTTAGTTCAGTTACTGTAAAGTTTTGATTATTTTTTGTGTATACGACGATTGCGTTGTGCGATGTGTAGTTTTTGAGGATTTTAGGTGTATAAGTGTTTGACAACCAGCATTCGGTTAGGATGATTATGTCGAAATGAACATTTATGTGGTTAAGTTGTATCAAGAGTTCATCAAAGTTTTTATTTATAGATCTTATGTTTTGGTGCATAATTTTGGTATTGATACCATTTCCAATCAGGCGTTTACATGTATTAGTATCTGAAGTTGTGTAAGACATGTTATGGTTATGCACTTCCTCATCAAAATATTCCATTGTGAAAGGCATGTTGATATAATAATTATACAAAAATAGAAAATAGTTTATTTATTTAAGGGAGCTCCACTGTCCGTGGCAATCACCGGGAGTTTCACCCTAGTTGTAGATAGAGAATTAGCTAAGTGGGTAATTATTGTTGTGGTTCGAAACAATATGTGTAAAGTTTCTCCTGACCATTTTATAATGAAGGGTGATCGGGGCAATAACTAACCGGAACTAGAGCTCGCTATTTATATTTTAAAATGCTTTTAAATTATAATATTTTTTATGTTAATAACTCACCAGAGTCCCAGCTGCTCCTTTCTAGGGCCAGTAAGAGATTGAGAAGAAGAAGGTTGAGAAGTACCTGGCTACTCCGATATGGTCACCAAACACGGCTAAAGCCATTTCAAGGAAAGTTTCAATTCTGAATGGTGGTCTTAAACCAGGGCGATGCTGTGAGTATTTTTCACTCTTTAATATTAACATAAATGTGAGTTTAAAACAAATTACAATTATGTGTTGTAATAATCACAGTGCCTAATCAAAATATATTATAAAATAAAGTGGACAATGTGCTTGCCGCAAAAATTCAGTAAGGTCAAGGGAGTTATATGGTGTGCTAGCCCTCTATCCCCCATCCATGAAGAAGGTTCCCGTTTTTTTGAAGATATAAGGGCTGGAAGTTTCGCCCTCTAAAATTTCTAGAACAGTCTAGAACAGTGGTTTTCAACCTGTGGTACGCGTATCCCTGGGGTACGCAAAGCCAAATTGGGGGTACGCAATAACGCGGCATGCATGTAGAATCACTACTTAAAATGCCTGAAGTCGTGTTACACTATGTATAAAATTGCATCACTTAATTGTATTTGTGTGACGTGATTACTAAATTCATGTAATAATGAGAGTATTAAAAATTACAAACGAAACACGTCTTTCATCGTATAAAAAGATAGATAGAGGGTACCGGGAACAACAAATTTGTAGTAAAAGACAAGGGGTACGCCGGCTCAAAAAGGTTGAAGACCACTGGTCTAGAACATTCGAGAGTAATCTAGATCATTCCACAGCAACCCAGAACATCCCCCAACATTCTGGAATGTTGTGAAATGTTCGGGAATAGTCTGGAATATTCGGAAACATCGCGGAATAACCCAGATCATTGTGGAATATTCCAGAACACTATCAAATGTTGTGGAATGATTTGGAACATTGTGAAGTCTTTTTTTGTATGGATGGCGCTACCCATCGGTAGAGGCATATAAAGCAAGATCCGACGTGGATTCGAACGTTAGTTCAATCTAATATCAACTCCCCGAGCGAAGCCGGGTACCCCAGCTAATGATAAATAAAAAAATGTTTTTTTTATTTATTTTTTATTTAGGAAATAAACAGTCTTACAAAATGATAATATAACAAAGAACATTCATATGTTGTAGACCAATTAAGTTCCATTAAGTTAAAATTTTGATATACTTTTTCTTACCTATTCAACTTATGTGACAAAAAAAAAAAACATATTAAGGAAAAACATAAAAAAGAAAAACATAAAACGTTATAAAGAAAAAAAGTAAAAATATTAACAAACATTGTTTTACTATTTACTGCGGATAATAATTAAATAAATTTTCACAAAAAAGAAAAAAAAAAAAGTATTTTAAGTTATTAACATATTAAGCCGCATTTTATGTGATTTCAAGTCATGGTTAAAAATGTCTACATCTCGTAAGGCATTGTAAGTTTCACAGATACGTATTATTACAGAGTTGCGCGTATTTGCATTTACTGTGTGGTATTCTAAATAAGTCGTTCGATCTATCTAATTATGGCTTGACTCGAACATATTAACTCTAAATGTACAGAAAACTAAATACTTACTGTCTAGTCTCACCAATATCCCAAAGTCAAACCTACCCCCTGTTATGGGTCGCCCATAATCCTCCGAACGGATTACATAAGCCAGCAAGCGGATATAGTCCACGCACGCTTAACGTGATGGCAATCACGCATGCCTTGGATGATCACAACAGGCAATGTGTAACGGGCCAATAAGAAGACGGTTCACGACAAATCACCATATATGGGCACGACACAGGCGATGTGTAACGGGCCAATAAGAAGACGTTTTCACGGCAAATCACCATATATGGGCACAAGTATTCCTTCCCCCCCACTCTCTCGACACAAGCAAGGTACCGACGAGACGGGACGAGACGGACAGACACGTTTGGATCGGGACTGCGAGAGGTTCTCCGATAACACAAGGGCGGCTTGCCGCGCTTCGTCGCGCCCCTAGTTAAGTCTCGGCCTACACCCCGAGTATTTGTGATAACACCGGTTCCGATTTAACCGCCGCTCGGGTTGGAAGCATGCCGCTTCTAGCCCGCCCTTGACGCTGACGAGCAGCCCACTTAACTGCCGCTCTGGAAGCATGCTGCTTCTAGCCCGCCCTTGACGCTGACGAGCAGCCACTTAACTGCCGCTCTGGAAGCATGCCGCTTCTAGCCCGCCCTTGACGCTGAAGAGCCGCCCACTTAACCGCCGCCCGGTTGGGAAGCTTGCCGCTTCCAGTCCGCCTTGACGCTGTAGAGCAGCCCATCGCCGCCTACTTCCAGGTTACCATGGCCCGGTCTGTGAGCATAGCTCCAGACCCACCCACCACGCAGGGAAGCTGCTTGCCGCCGCCCAACGTTACGTGAGGTTTCTAACTTTCGTATAGTCCTTTCGAGCCCAGAATCAGTAGTCCTTTTACTAGCTTGCCGCTCTCTTCCAAGGCTAGGTTTTAAACCGCATACTTTCTGTCCTGTTATTGTTCTATCCATGCATATTGGGAATAAACTGAATTGTAACTAAGTTCTGTTTCATTTGGAGTAAATAGTCGATGAGTGTGGCCGATTCCTTCCCCTGAGATGAGCGTCTCAAGCCCAGGCATATGATCCCCGGGGGGTCTGCTTAACACTTGTTCCCCCGTCTAGCAACTTACTTCCCCCCCCGGGGAGTTACTGTATAACCCTAGCGCCACCCCACTGGTGCTATAACACTGGCCCCAACGTGGCTATAACACCGCAACATTAAAAATACACGTATGTAAAAGTTCATCTCTAAACCGGAACTGTGACTGCCCATGCCTAGAGCAAGTAAACATTATCAAATATTTAGGAGTAACCTTCGATACACACCTAAATTGGAAGCAACATATACATAATACTACAAACAAAATCCGCAAATCTATATACTTTTTCAAACAAACACGCAATTTCCTTAACCTAAAACTTTTAAAAACAGTATATTACTCACATCGAATACGGAATTTTAGCCTGGGGTAATGCATATTCCAATGCCCTTGATCCCATCATAAAAGCACAAAAACTAATCATAAAAATAATTCTTAAAATGCCACTTACTACCAGCACGGATACTATATTCAATTCCTTCAACGTTATGGACATAAAACAGCTCTACTCAAGATCCATACTAATTAATTTACATTAAAAACAACAAAACACTATACATAGCTACACAAACAATACACAATACCCGAGCCAAAAACAACGAACTTCTCCAAACCCCTTTTTTCAAAACCACCTTCGGGCAAGGACACTCTAAATACATAGCTTGCAAACTATACAATACTCTACCAACTACGATCAGATAGACTGACTCCTTTACAAAATTCAAACAAGATATTAAAAAATGGATTATACGCATTGGATGCCTCACTATTACAAACATCTGTAAAATAAATCACACATAGACAAAAATAACTATTCACATACAACCTAACCCTTAGAAAATAGATGAAAATAATGGAATCCTGTCAAATTGACCTTTAAATAGATAAGCAGAATTTACTTCTCTACTTCATCTCCAACATTTATAAAATAACTCTCTTTAAAAGATTTACCACCCTTCCAATCACCTTACTGTTTTAATTCTATTCAAAGTGATATGTATTTTACCTTAAATATCCTTGTAACTACAATATTCATTTATATACCTGTACGCCTGTCTCGACACAGGTATACCCTAGTGAGACAGGCATATACATAAAACCATTGTAAATATATTATATTATAGATAAATAAATAAATAAATAAAAATAAATAAATCTGTTTTTTTTTTTGGGGCAATGAAATGCAATATTTTCTAACAGATATGATGAATCAACAATGCAGTTCATGAGGCGATAGGGTCAAATTGATGATCACTAAAGCGATACGATAGGTGTTTTATAAATTGTTTCTGGATATTTTCAATGCGATGAATGTATGTTTGATATTGAGGATTCCAAATTACTGAGGCGAATTCGAGTTGTGACCGTACATATGACATATACATATAACAGAATTAGGGTGTGTGCTATAGTAAAAGGTTTTGTAATGCGAATAATGAAACCCAATTGTTTTATTTTTATTGTTTGACATTTTGGACATCCCTCGATTTTTTCCAGATTTTCCGATTCTTGCAGCTATAACCCATCCGAAGCCTGCAGCTCTTTTGAAATCATTAGCCAATCACGTTTATAGGCTATCACTGCTTCTCTTTTCCATCAAAGAGCGTCTTCAGATTGCGTAATTCCAACCATAATTCGTGCCATATACCTAGAAGAGTTCCACAGTTTGATTTAGGATATTCAAATTTTTTGTTTATATTTTTAAATGTTTATTACCGCAGCTTTAGATTATATCCAAGTGAGTTGACCATCCCTAACTGGTGTTTTTCAACACGAAATATGCGTATTAGGGTGTGTCAATTATATCAACTTTTGAATTCAGAAACGCCTGTTATCTCAAAAATTGCGTCTAACAAAGAAAATGAGAACTGCATTTAAAATTATTTAAAAAAAAATATTACTGGCTCGCTAAAATGAATTGAAAATCAGAAAAAAACCTAAAACCTGTATTTTTAAATTATGGTAATAATTTTTTTTTTCAATAATTTAGCCTTTTAACGTTTGTTTGTTATTAAAAACTGCATATAGCTGACAAAAATTAAAACACAAATCATTTTTAATATAAATCAGACACTACTTGGTTCTACTGATCAACCGTTGAGCCAAAATTTTGGCTCAACACTCCTTAAACGCACAAATACGCTCTTCCCAACCAATAGGCGAATCGAGCGTTACTAAACAAATCACTTAGCTCATCGATTTTATTAAAACCTTTTTTCTAAACATGTATTACCCTACAAATGGTACGATGCTGATTGTCCCTTGTATTTTATTTTATAATAGCAGACCCGGCCACACGTTGCTGTGGCTAACGAAACACAACGCCATCTACTGACAACGCCGTTACCCAACCTTTATAACCAACGCCATCTGTTAATTTGCCTCATATCAAATCCTCACCGCCCGCTTACCAGCCCGCTCCCTTTATATATTATATTTATTTATTTATTGATCTATATACGGGATGTTTACATTAAATTATTCGATGCCTGTAACGCTAGGGTATACCTGTGTTGAAACAGGCGTAGAGGTACATAATTGAATATCATATATAAGAGTAATATAATTTACAATTAAACATAAAGATGATTGAAAGTATGGGTAAATCACAAAAAGAGAGTTTACTTATAAATGAAGGAAGAGATACAGTACAGTAGTAAATCCTGTCAAATCTATTTATGGAGATATTCTACACCTCCTCCAAAACAAACTCCATATTCCAATGCAACCGAAAACAATAAAAAAAACAAGGTCCTTAACAAATGTAACCCTGAACATACCGATAACACACACCACACACGGACAAAGATATTTTCAGTATTATGCAACCAAACTTTTTAATTATATGCCCATTACTCTAAAACAACTACTAACCCCGATAAACTACTCACATAAAGGAAAAAAAATAACACCCTGGATCACGAAAGGATTAGTAAACAGCATTCATAAAAGAGACACAATGCACATGCAAGTACGCAAAAACCCATATGATGACAAACTAAAAAATAATTACCTGCTATACAGAAACCTTTGTAATAAATTAATCAAACAAGCCAAATACAAGTACTACAAAAAAGAAATAAAATCCGCCAAAAATGATCCCAAAAAAATCTGGAAAATCGTGAAAGATATTACTTTCTCCAATACGAAAAAAGACTCGAAGATCAAAGCACTGTTAAATAAATGGAAACAAAACCCTTACAAAAAATGAACCTGGTAAAATAGCTAATTTTATTAACTCCCAATTTGCAAAAGTTGGATCTAACTTGGCTGAAAAAATTCTTTTAAAAAACGGCACAACAGAAGACTCCTTAACCAAACTATCCTCTACCATGCAACCAAATCATTCGTTTTATGCTCACAAAATAAGTACAAAGGAAATATCGGATTTAATTATTTCTCTCAAACCAAATTGCGCTGTGGGCCCAGATAACCTCTCCAATCATATACTGATTAGTCTCCGAGAACATATACTTATACCACTTCAACATATTTTCAACCAAAGTTTCAACCTCGGATTGTCCCCGATCATCTAAAAATAGGTTGTATTACTCCAATACATAAATCGGGAGACAAAACGCTGATCTTAAATTACAGACCAATCACTCTCCTAAATTCGCTATCGAAACTACTAGAAAAAACTATGAAAAAAAGACTGCTCGCATACCTTGACAAACACAAACTGATCTCCACCCGTCAATTCGGGTTTCGAGCGAAAATGGGAACAGAAGACGCCTTATCGGAACTAACCAACTACATAGTGAAAAACCTAGATGGCGGTTCAAAGGTGTTAGGAGTCTTCTTAGACCTAGCAAAAGCTTTCGACACCATCTCACACAAATTACTCCAACAAAAACTCAAAAATATTGGCATAACAGGTCCACCACTAAAATGGTTCATCAGCTACATTGAAAATAGACAACAAATTGTAAAAATCAATAATCAAGAAAGTGACAAAGTAGGCACCAGGTATGGAGTACCCCAAGGCAGCGTCTTAGGTCCCATACTGTTTCTCATCTACATTAACAGTCTAACGGAGATAAACCTAGGGAACATAGAGTACAAAGTTATCAGTTATGCAGATGACACTGTAATCTTATTCAAAGCCCAATCATGGGAAAACGTCTTCAAAAACACGGAAGCAGGGATGACTGAAGTAAATAACTGGCTAATAAATAATCTACTGACACTAAATATTTCTAAAACAAAATACTTAACTTTCAGTAAAACATTAGCTGGTCAGCCAGATAGTCGCCCACAACTACATCTTCACCCCTGCACAGTTACCTCGTTAACTAACTCACGCTGTGTTTGTCACAAAATTGATTATGCGCAAAATATTAAATATCTCGGTTTAACTGTTGACAATAACTTAAAATGGGATCTCCAAATTAACCTAATTACAAAAAAAATACGGAAACTCTCTTACATCTTCAAAACAATTCGAAATATTATGTCACTACCTCAGCTAAAAAATATATATTATGCACTCTGTCAAAGTATTCTAATGTATGGTATTTCAGTATGGGGAGCAGCAGCAGAGACTCACCTCAAATCACTTAAAATTAATCATAAAACAATAATCAGAATTATGTTTAGAAAGCCTTATCAACATCCGACAGAACAGCTAATGATCAACAATAACCTATTAGACATAAATAAACTATACATAAAGAAGATCATCTACAAAAACTGCATAAAAATATCACCACACTTCATAACTCACTCGCAAAACACTAGAGCAAACACACACAATCAATTACAAGTACCACATATCAAATCAAATTTTGCAAAAAAACATGAATCTTACTTGGCACCATATATATTCAATAAGTTTGTAGCCCAAACAAAGACCTACGTCGCATCTAATAATTTGAATTGGGTTTTCAAAAGATTTTTAAACTGGTTGAATGTCAAAGAAAGAAGAGAGATAAGTAATATTCTTAATATCTAATATTATTTATTTTCTTTTATTCTACTCTGTTTTTAAATTCTGATATCCTCTTATTTTATTATTATTATTTTTACTATAATATATATGTTTCTTTTTTTTATTTTTTTTTACCACTTACTTGTTTTTATGTAATTAAAAATTGTTAGTTACCAGCCTCAGAACAGACTCTGTCTAGTGAGGAGGGTAAGGAAAAAAAACTGTTGTACATAACTAATTATAAATAAACGCCCGGGTTGCCGGCACTGAAATTGAAATTGAAAAACTACACATACATACACAAACATTCACAAAAAACATATCACAGCCTGGATCAAAATTCAAGATAATCACTTTATACAAAATTTCCTAATCCCTAACCAAACATATCAAAACTATAAAAAAAGTAAAATAAATAAACATATCTTGCAAGAATTTTACAACTATTCATATATACATTTATATTTATGTTTATTTTTTTTTCTTCTAAATAATCCATTACCATTAAAATGTAAAAAAAAAAAAAAAAACCAACACTCCACTACAACACACAAATACCTGTACTTGTCACATTGAATCATAAACACGTAAACACCTCAGCACAGGTTCTCCTAGTGAGGTATTCACGAAACATACAACATTATAAACCAACAGTTTCACCTTCTCAAACCTACCTTACACCCAACATAATAAAATGTTATATTAATTAATATGTAAAAATGTTTTCCAAAATATATTATGTTAAAATATTAAATATATAAGGTAAAAACTGTAATATATAGAAATAAATAAATAAATAAGTTAGATTATTTAGGATTTTATAATTTTAATTTGTTTTACATGGGTAAGGACGTATGTAGATTAATATTTCTGTCTATTTGTAGTTTATTTTACAGATGTTTGCAATAGTGTGACGACCAGTACTTATAATCCATTTTTTTATAACTTGTTTGAATTTGGTCATTGATTCGGTTTGTCTAATCGTAGCTGGTAGTGTATTGCGTAGTTTGCAAGCTATTTATTTAAAGTATCTTTGTCCAAAGGTGGTTTTAGAAAAGGGAGTTTGGAGAAGTTCTTTGTTTTTGGCTCGGGTATTGTATATATTTGAACCAATTTACACAAAACCTTGATAAATTATTTATCTGAATCGTGAATCACTCTATCTATTGGTGAACACCGCATGAAAATCCGTTACGTAATTTAAAATATCTCAGCGTACAGACAGCGGGATGGGCTTTGCTTTGTACCATGTAAAGATGAAATAATGGTGTCGTAATGTCATTTTTTTTGGTCAACAGTTTTTGTTAAACTACGCCTATTTTTGTGTGACTACCTCACAAGATTCCCAACTGTTCCCGTCTGAAGCCAGTGAGACTATGGTATCCCCAATTGGGGTGTATTGTGAGGAGTGGAGTGGGAAGGAGATGGGAAGAAGGAAGTGGGGAAGTATCCAACTATTCAGATCTGGTTACCTAACAAAGCTAAAGCCATTTCAAGCAACATTTCAATTCTGAATGGTGGTCTTACACCAAGGTGATACTAAGAGTACCTTACACCCTTAAATGTGCGAAAAAATATACTGTACCTACCATAATGAATAAATTTTGAAATAACACAAATCAATCAAATAAAATTTAACGGCGCACGCCGGGATTTGAACCCACGATCTCCGAATCGGATCGATCTCAAATGTTTTTAACTAACTGGAGCCAGTGAGACTATGGCATCTCCAATGGGGTATGTTGTTGGCTGAAGGTAGCGGAGAGGGAAAATATGAGAAGAAGGAGGTGTGGAAGTATCTGACTATTCAGATCTGGTCACCCAACACGGCTAAAGCCATTTCAATTTTGAATGGTGGTCTTAAACCAGGGCGATACTTAGAGTATCTTCTGCTCTGGCATATTATTTTTAATGAATAAATTGTGAAATAACACAAATTTTCACCCTTCGGATTGCTAGTCGAGAACCTTACACGGGTGCATGCCACGCGTCTGTTCTCAACACAGGAGTTCCTAATAAGCAGGCAAAGTACATCAACAATGGGCAAGAAAACTATTGCCCTTTTCCTGGACCTGGCCAAGGCATTTGACACAATATCTCACAAAATTCTTTTACAGAGACTTAGAAATATAGGAATAAAAGGAAAAGCTTTTCAATGGATAGAAAGTTACATCTCTAATAGATTTCAACAAACCAGAATTAACGAGGCTATTAGCACTTCACTAAAATACACTTTTGGGGTACCACAAGGAAGTACACTTGGGCCCCTTCTCTTTATTATATACATAAACGAACTTTGTAACCAACACATTGGTGGCAAAATTATCACGTTCGCTGACGATACAGTTATTTTGTTTGAAGGAGATGATTGGAAAGAAACACACCACCTTGCGAACACGGGTATAAACAGAGTAAAACAGTGGCTGGACACTAATTTGCTTACACTAAACATACAAAAAACAAAATATCTCACATTTAGCGCTACCCTTGCAGGTCAACCCAAAACACCTCATCACCTCACAATACATAATATTAAGTGTAGCCTTGGAAATAATAACCATACTTGTAAATGCGAAACCCTTGAATGTGTTAAATCTATTAAATATTTAGGTATAATAGTGGATAACCACCTTAAATGGAAACAACAAATTGAAAACACAGCTAATAAAGTGCGCAAGCTTATTTATATATTTATAGGATTGCGGGAAATTATAAAAACTCAAGACATTAAAAAATTATACTACGGGCTCTGTAACTCCGTCATAACCTACGGTTGCATTGGATGGGGTGGAACAGGTATAACAACATTATACCCGCTACTGAAGGCACAGAAATCCATTCTACGCGTCATTATGAAGAAACCCTTCAGATACTCGAGCGACGCTCTCTTCAAGGAGTTTAAGGTGCTTGATGTTCGACAATGTTACATAAAAAAAATAACAATCTGCGTCCATAAAAATAAAAACAAAATGATAACAATCGATCATAATCATCAAACCAGAAGTTAAAGCAGAAACGACCTTTCTATTCCAACAAGCAATACTGCGGCTTATCAAAAAGTTTTCTCATACCTGGGACCAAAAATATACAACAAAATCCCCTCTCAATTGAAACTGTGTGAATTATCATCCTTCGGTACTAAAATTACAAAATGGTTATTAGACTTAGGTAGGACAGATTCCGAAAAATTATTAAAAAACGTAGTCTGAGTTGATTTCTTCGATTTTGTATTTGTATTTTCCTATAAATTATTTTCTTCTATGTTTTTCTTTTTTATTTTTCTTTCTTATATTTATATATTATATTTTTATTCTATATTTTACATATACCTACCTGGATTTTATTGCTTATTACTGCTAAACTGTATTTTCATAAAAATAAAAAAAATCTTTTTTTTATTATTTTTCTTTCTTACATTTGTTATATTTTAGTTCTACTTTATATTTTACAAGTACCTATCTGGATTTTACTTTATATTTTACATGTACCTATCTGGATTTTATTGTTTATTACTGCTGTATACCTAGAATAACACAACTTATATCCGATATTGTACCTAATATCTAAGTAACTCCCCCAATATGTACCATTATTGTTATTTATTATTGAATCCACTAATGTGAAATTATGTACACGCAACCTGCCAAGTTGACTGTCCTAAAACGGGAAACCTTCCTAGTTGGGCAGTCAAAGCTTCCTTTTATATTGTTATTTCTTGTATGTAATAAATGTAATAATAAATAAATAAAATAAATAAAATGTAATTTAATTAATAAAGATGAATAATTAAAATATATTATTTACGTATGTGTTTTTTATTAGGATAGCATTTTATCAGGCACTTGTAAGTGGATGAAAATTATCCTGTTGTAAATATAGACATAAATATATAAAAAAAAATATCACGTTGTCAATATATATATTATATATATTATATGAATTTGTGTTATTTCACAATTTATTCATTAAAAATAATATACCAGAGCAGAAGATACTCTAAGTATCGCCCTGGTTTAAGACCACCATTCAAAATTGAAATGGCTTTAGCCGTGTTGGGTGACCAGATCTGAATAGTCAGATACTTCCACACCTCCTTCTTCTCATATTTTCCCTCTCCGCTACCTTCAGCCAACAACATACCCCATTGGAGATGCCATAGTCTCACTGGCTCCAGTTAGTTAGAAACATTTGAGGTCATATATATATATATATATATATATATAACATTGACAAAATGATATTTTTTTATCTACTAACGTATTTTAGTTTAATCTTACGTAGTTACACGTGCTTGATAAAATGAAAGAATTTCTAAGAAGTGCTAACCGATAAGTGCTTAAAAAAATTCTTGATTCTCAAAAAAAAACATGATCATTATTTTTATCGCAATATTACGATAAAGATGAAAGAATTTCTAAGAAATGCTAACCGATAAGACGCAACAACAGTTTAAAAAGATGATTTAATATTAACTACATATTAAAGTTAGATTAATTATTAAACTATTAAAAACTAAAACTGTTAGATATTATTATGGTTTCTGGGGTAAAGATATTTTATCCAATTCCGAATTATTTTCAAATGAACTGGGGTCACATTTTGAGATAAGAAAATTTTTTTGAAGAGAAAACATCTTTATCACCGTTGTGATTTGAAACTAGATGAAACGGAAACGAGCGACACCAAAATAAACAAATACATATATTTATAGGACTTAGCCTGCGAGAGAATAAGATAGTAATAAATTATTTATTTATTTTACGAGTACTCGGTTCCAGTACAATACGATAAATCCACGGTCCCACGCAAGTCTCATTTGGTCTAGTAGTATAGAACGTCTGACGACCCTCAGCGGTCAGACATTCAGGGGACAAAGGATCGAATCCTATAAAATCAAAAATAAACATATTTTAATTTTTGTAAAATTAATTTCACAAACCACTTCAAAATGAACAGACAAAATAATGCGACAGACATCTAGCGACTCCGAAGAAGAAAACACAAATACTAATAAGTATTTGTGTATAATGACCAAATGTTATCTTAAGGGTATTCTCAAAATATTTTTAGAAACTTTACGCCGATAGATGGTGCTATTTTCAATATCGTCTAATAAAACACTTTTAACACGTTATGCTTTTTAATATTGAGATGAATTATTGGTTCGCGAACGTATATTAGTAATATTAATCTATATTTAAAAAAAAATTGGTACCTATAATTACATAATCGTAGAAAACGGGTGAAAAATACACAATTTCATTGCAAAAAAAATATGCACAAAAGACATTTTCCACAGCTCCGCGCGCGTTGGTAAAGAACATTTTTATTTACCCAACCAAAAAACATTCGCGAAAAAGATGTATTTCAAAAATTTTACGATGTCTCGCATGCGTGGAAGAGAGACGCGAGATAGAGGTTTGTTGTATTCAGTAAATTAAATCAACGCCTGGGAAGATTGAATAAATTTATAAAAGGAACCGGCTGGGAACAACGGCATGTGTGGCGGGAGCTGGTGTTAACTGGATCTTTTTTTAGAGGCCGCCTTTGCTAAAGGTTTGGCTCTCGGTTGCTTGTTCGTTAATATTTCGTGAATAAGTCAAAAAGTTACATTTAATTCTTACATTTCTATGGGGTGCATTTATCAAACCAACGAAGTGGTTAGAATTGCCAGATGGAGAAACAAATTTGTCGTGTGCTCAAGTCAGGATACGATGGCTTCACATAACAACATAACAATGCATAATAATATAGTATATGCCTATGTGGTGTGATTTGGTGTCAGCTCGCTGAGATAATTTTTCGCAAAAAACGGCGCAATCAAGCGAATTAATTATTTGGGAACAGTCAGTCGGAATAATAGAAGAGATGTGTATGAATGTGAATAATCGCATTCTTCACATTCTCTTTCAACTCTTAGTTGTGACCCATCCTCTCAGCGAGAAAACGGGGATAGATAATTAGTAAAAATTACACAATTACTACAGAATGTAATAATTACTGCAGAATAAAATAATTTAATTATTAAAATTAAAATAGTAATTAAAATATTTTTTAGTAAATAAAATATTTATTATTAATTAAAATTATTATTTAATTTTAATTTTATATAAATTACTACAGAATGTACCTAGAAAATGTGGATATAGAGCGAATTAATGAAGAAAGTACCTAGGTAGTATAAGAAGAATATATGAATTGTTCTTTAGGAATTGCTTTGTATATAGGTACTGTATATTCTTTGTTTCACATTATCTAATCAATTTTGTAAGGAATCGTAAGGAACACTATATAATTTATTTTAAGCTTATTATAATTAAGCGCATTTGAAGTGAAATATCACAAAACTGCGCTATATAAATACTATGTTATTATTATTATTATTATTATGACGCAAATATGAATGGTAGAAGAAGTTGGGGACGCACGAGGTAGACATGGCACGATCAAATGAATCAGATACTTGAGTCGGGTCATGTCAAAAGTCAGAATAATAGAAGACTATGTATGAGACGATGTATGAATGTGAGTGAGGCAAATAGTGTGTGCCAAGACCGAGTTGTTTGGCGGTCCGTCCTCTCTGCCTACCCCTGCGGAGAACCGGCGTGATGGTTAGTTAGGTAGTTACCGATAAAATATTTGTAAAAAAAATTGTAACTTAGTCTTGGATTCACTCTCTACCTTCGACCAAGTATGCTCTCTAATAATACTTTTGTTTCTTATAACGAGCACGCCTCATTTTTATGGAATAACAATAATGCGTTGTACAAAGTCGAAAAAAGGTCTCCACACGATGCTGCCGCAGCACGTTCTGCCGCAGAACTGACTAAAAATCGCATGGTCTGTAGTCAAAACCGCCAGCCGTATTGTTATTATTCACCAACCGTATTATTATTTCCCTTCTGCCGGGCCCCCCCACTCCTTAAAATTGGGCCGTTAGTGGGCGGAACGCCTTCGGTATTGTTATTATTCATCAGCCGTATTATTATTTACCTGCTGCGAATTCGCTGTTGTTGCAGCCGCTGAAGGTCCGCCCTCAACTTGACATGTTAGGACACGTCATTTCTTCATTTCTCGTCGGAGAGCGTTTCGCGCGGTCCTTGACAGCGCCTTGTACGAAGTAAATATTATTATTTTACTCATCGCGCCTGAAGAGGAAAAAGAAGTTTGGGTAGGAATTTTTGATTTATACAAGGCTTGTACAAGGACCTTCGATGCTTGTGGGATATTTCCGACAAAAATTATTTGCGGTGAGATATTGGTAATAAAGCCATGGAGTTGTTGATAATAACGTTTATAATAAAATATGAAGGTATGGGTTTTTATTTTTTTAATATAAAATCCCGCTAATTTGTTCGGCTTTTGAAACAACTCATATAGGTCTCATCGCTGTGTCTCCCTTACTACCATAATTATAAATATGATCTAAACGGTGCTGTGTCAGAAAGATAAAACACCACGTTTTATATTCGAATCTAAAAGTTAACCCCAAAATAACAGAATTTATGAAACTATAAAACAAAACACCTTAACAAAATCTGAAAAAAATTTGTGAAATTGTGGGAATTTTTTAATTAATTTTATTTTTACAAGAAACGACAAAGATGTGAGTGGTTGATAATGTTTATAATAAATTTGCCTAATAAAACATGCTTGTGTTTTTATTTTTTTTTTTTATCGGTAATTTTTGTTAGAAAAATACCAGGACGTAAAGGGACATTTTTAAACCTTTTTTTGTTTTGCGTATTAAAATTTTATATTTCGAAAATTATACAGGGTGTAAAAGCACGTACCCGAGAGATTTTAACCAGCGATTAACAGCTTAACTAACTAACTAACCATCACGCCGCCGTTTCCGAAGACGGACCGCCAAACAACTCGGTCATGGCACACGTTCCTTGCCTCGTTTACATTCAAACAACGTTTCATACATGCTCTTCTATTATTCTGGGTCTTGAAATGGCCCGACTCAAGTATCTGATTCACTTGATCGTGCCATGTCTTTCTCGGGCGTTCTCGACTTCTTCTACCATTCACATGTGCGTCATATATTCTACTTACACTACTTTCCTGGTTCATTCGCTCTACATGCCTAAACCATCGGAGCGTCCCTTTCTTAACCTTACACATCACACTTACATCAGCCTTGCATTCTTTGCGTATCTCCATGTTTCTCACACGATCGTACATGGTTTTACCACAAATTCTCCCCAGGGATCTCATTTCTACAGCATTCAGTCTACTTTCATCCTTCCTCTGCCAGTTCCATGCCTCACTGACATACATCAGGGTAGGTACCAGCACTCCATTATGGACAGTTTTTTGTTGGTGCCAACGGCGTTCAGTCCTCCATTAATAGAGTTAACAGCATTCATCCTTCTTTCAATATCTCTATCAGCCTTTCCATCTCTCGTAAACTTACTTCCCAAATAAAAGAACTCATCGACCTGCTTCAAGTATTCATCATTTACAACTATGTTGCACATTGTTTTCGTACTCTCTCTTTCATATACCATGACTTTAGACTTACTTACATTCACGATATCGTCTTTTGAAATTTGGCAGACGTACTATTTCTACGAAAAATAGCTACCTCTATTATATCTACCATAGAGGTAGCTATTTAATTAACTAAGAGTGAATTACTAGAAAGAATTTAACTAAGTGTGCATATCAGACAAACCAGACAAAACCACGCATTATACATTCCTCAATGCAACACTAACTCTAAACAAAATACAATCATTCACCGCGCTTCACTCATCTTTAACATGACATACAGTGAATTCGACTTATTTAATACAGTACCTAACATTTTCAAATCTAAAATGAATAAATTACATTTAAAAATACATACTACTATTTACACAGAATTAATCCATCCCTTTCCCCTCCCTTTCACCATCCCATCCACATAACCTAATTTAACTATTTTTCTTTATACCTACTCACTTAATAATTTTATATACATCAGTGAAAACCTGTTATTGGTAAAATTTTTATGCATATGTATTTCATCAAACATTATTTTTATAAACTGTTGATTTTCCAAATAAAATAAAATTATTAACTCATTCTTCATGCATACTTCGTTCATCCTGGACACGAGAGACTGTAGACTGTAGATCTTCCATACTGTTAGATATCAGCACCGCATCATCAGCATGCAATAGGCAACATTCTTTCAGATCACTAAAGTTAAAGTACTTTATAGTACTTAAGTACTTTTTCCCGAGATTATTTGGAGTAAAAAAATTTAAAATCATTTTGTGTTTTCATTAAAACATTTAAAATATTATTCCATCACACGCCGCAACTGATAATTCAATAGAGAACTCGTTTATGGCCTAGCGGTCATTTGACAAGCGTTGCGTCTCGTTCTAGCGGTACTTTACGCAAACGAGACAGCGCTAGTTTACTCAAACCCATCCCATCGTGATGGGATCAGTAGCGTCATGTGATCGAAAAACACAAATATTTTTGTTTTTAATAAAAAAATATATCATTTTTTGCTCAATAATTTCTTTTACAAATCGGATTATTATTTTCTGTTGTCAATAAAGCCAACGCTAGTCCAATACGTTGAAATTTCGAAAGTATTGATCGATGTGACGGAGCCATGACACGTTTGCGCACAGCGCGGGCGCTCCGAACACGTCTGCACAGTGCAAAAACTAAGACCTTTCTGCAAATTGAATGGTGTAGTGGCAACCGTCAATCTGCTGTACAGCATGCAGCACAGCAAGAAGTGACTAGAAATCGCATGGTGAGGAGGCCACTTCAAACTCGTGGCAGACGGACGAGAATCGGACAGAATGTAGGTACCCAGCTCGATCTATGCATTTTATTGTTTAGCAAGTCTCAATAACAAAATAACTAGGCGGGCGTCTAGTGATAGTTGGAGATTTATGAAAGTTCTAAATAATTACAGTCGTTCTCACTATAATTATATAGTTAATTTGTCCTTTTTTACTGCGTGCCAAAACCGCGAATGTTCCTTGCGCCGAGTAATACTGGAACATTCATAAAAAAGCAAAACGAACATTATATCAGAATAACAAATCGCGCCACGCAAATTGACATTTTTACTACAAATATACTGACCACTTTAACACCATAGGAATGGGTTGAAAGCGTGCACGTGAAACGTATGGCTCGCACATAGGTTTGTCTCCTTCTAACGCAGATTAGGGCATTTTGGCTAGCAGTTTCTGCACAAAATAATTAATTTTGTTAATTTAATTACTGGGTTATTATAAGTGATAGAACTGTGAAATTTTCGTTCGCGAATTTTTCATTATGAGTATTATTTTTCGACATTAAAATAAATAAAATATTATCTGTAGTTTTCAAATGCGGTTGAAAAATAGATTGTATGGGAATGGTCACATCTGTTTCACCTTAAGAAACCCCACTGAAGCAATGACTATCCGCCGGAAAAAAAAAATTTTGGCCGTCCAAACGCCTAGCCAAAGAAAATACTTATCAGACCTACGACAAACAATGGAAGGTCGGATGCAGGGAGGTGAAGTTGGGCTGACAATTAAATATATCAACAGCAAGCCGACAATAATTAAGACAACTCCAAAAAACTCAAACATGTAAAAGGATACGGCCAAAACATCCGCGGCTGCCGCACCAAGCTCTTAGAGTTACAAACTACTATTCCATTACTTCAAAACATCGATGTTTTTCTCCTTACTGAAACCTGGCTTGATCCTAATATTCATACCGAGGAACTTGGATTTTCATTTTACAACACCTTCCGCCTTGACAGAAATCCAGCCTCCAGCAATAAAACCAGAGGAGGAGGATTTCTCATATCCATTACAAAATCACTGCCATCCACCCTATTAATTTGCAAACATCTAGACGTGGAACAAGTATTCGTGTTACTAAAAATTAAATCAGGCAAAATTCTACTGGGATGTGTCTACAGAAACCACATTTATGACATCAAAACCTTTAAAAATAAATAACCTGATGCCAGAAATTTTTTATTAGGTGACTATAATACCCCTAGCATTGACTGGATAAACAAGAACTCTTATAACAACTTAAGCCTGCCAGAAAATGCTCGCGAAATAATAGACACGACGAACTTACTCTCTCTACATCAAGTCAATCAAGTCTACAATACATATAATCGACTGCTGGATTGAGAATTCTGTAGTGAGCTCTCAATTCACATTGTTAAATCAGTTGATGAGCTCCTCCCCTAGACTGCCACCACCCCGCTTTAAGCATAACTATTACGACATATAACTCACCAGACGACACAACTATTCTGCCTAACCTTACTTATAATTTTTCCAAAGCTGACTACCCTAACATGAATCAATATCTTGCAAATGAAGACTGGTCATTCCTTCAACACAACAATAACATTAACCAGAATCTTGAATTATCTTATACAATTATTAACAGGGCTATCGAAAACTATGTGCCACTTTCACACTTCAAAGAAGCAAAGTTCCCGAAATGGTTCACTGGCGAGCTAATTAACCTAGTTATCTGTCAAAAAATTGCACACAAAAACATAAAAGAATCAAACTCCCTGAATGACTATAAGGTGTTACACAAATATAGAACTCAATGTAAAAACTAAAACTTTTTTCACACATGTTAACACTCTTAGAAAAAACAAGCAAGGTTTACTCATCTCAAGCACTTTAAAGATAAGAGTAGTACTGATATGAAAGTAAAAGTTAACTATTTTGCTGTATACTTCAAAAGCGTCTACGACGAAGATATACCAGACAGTTATATACCACCTCTTTCCCTTCATGATTGCATACATATCCTTGCTGTACATATCAATATAAACGATGTTAAAACTAAAATTAAATCCCTAGAAAAAAAACAAAATGGCCAGACTTGACGATGTGCATCCCAATATCCTTATTAATTGCCTTGCTTCACTGGCTGGGCCGATTTGTATAATGTTTAACCAGTCCTTCGACACAGGTTGCTTCCCTGACATCTGGAAACATTCTTATCTAACACCCATATTAAAAAAGGGTAATAAAAGTATTATCACTAACTATAGACCAGTATGTAAGCTATCTGTAATCCCGAAATTCTTTGAAAAACTATTACTTGAACAAATTTCCCCATATATTAACCATCTCATTGTTCCGAATCAACATGGATCAACTCTAACAAATCTTTCGTTATTTGAAAATTATATATCAGACGCATTAGCTAACAGAACTCAAGTCGATTCCATATATACGGATTTTATCAAGGCCTTCGACAAAGTATGCCATAAAATTCTACTGGTTAAGCTACGTAATCTAGGTATTGATGGAAAACTTTGTTGCGATGCACATTCGGTCGTATTCAAATTTTCCGCCTGAATTGCAATAAATACCGAGAGATGGCACAAAACGGGCGCGATACCGCAGGCGAAAGCAAAGCGCCGGCCGCCATTGCTCTCTTCCACCCCGAAAGCGTGCTCGCCTTGTTGGCTGCCGCACTGTTTGTGTTTCGACTCTATCGATTCAATTACTACATTCAGATCAACATTACAAGTTAATCAACTCCTTTACCAACACCTGAGTAAAGTACGTGGCCTGCTAATGGCTCGTGGAAAACGTTGTTCGAGTTCTGGAACCTGTCCCGACGCTGCCTCCGGCTGGTGCAGAACAAGTAAGCCGTTGCTATTTCTCCCCCATAATATGTGCTGTTAAAACCTTTCCGCGTGTTCGCAGAGTCTAAAAACCACTGAGAGAGAGATTTCATTTAATGTAGCCTAGGTCGATTATAGCCATTCCTGATCCCGCTTGTTGTAATAACTATGATATGCCTGCCCTCTGTATAATGAATAAAACCCTGAAGTCAACTCTCCCGTTTTTTTTATTGTCGAGAAGTCCTTCCCAAGATACTCCGGGGCTTCACTCTGGAGGCCCGTAGTCTGAGCTGCGGCCCGAATCACTCGCCTTTGTGAGAATATCATGCTCCCGCCTAACCGAGCTAGTCAAAAAAGGGCTTCTTCTCTGTTGTCCAACTCTGGACATAGGTTTGTTTGGCTACTGAGTTGCATGGTCGCCAGCTAACCCTGGCGCCCCAACATTGTTTTTTTGCAGCTAACACTGACGCTGACACCGGCCCCCAACATCGCCCGCTAACCCTGGCGCCAATGTGGGTAAGTTACGACGCCAACTAACAACTTTTAGACTGGTTTGCAAGCTATCTATCTGATAGAGCACTACTTGTAAATTAATTTGTTCCTTTCCAATCAATGTATAGCTACCAGTGGTGTACCACAAGGGTCTCATTTAGGCCCAATTTTATTTTTACTGTTTATAAACGATATTGTTGATATATTTGATAAAGATGTAAATGTGTTACTTTTTGCAGATGATTTGAAAATATTTAAAATAATAAAACCGCCGAAGATTGTATCTGTCTACAATAATATTTTAATAAGTCATTTAATTGGTGTTCTCTTAACAAACTTTTTCTGAACATAAATAAGTGTCATTCAATAAGATTTTATAAAATAAGTCATCCAATAATTCATCCGTAAGTACTTATAACTCTACCCTTATTTCTGTCGAAGAAATTAAACTTTATATCCCATATAAAAATCAGTAATAAAGGAATGAAAATGCTTGGCTTCGTTCTTCGAGATTCTAGAAGTTTTAGGAATATTTCAACTTTAAAACTTTTGTATGCATTCTTAGTACGTAGTCAAGTCGAATATAACTCCTCGATCTGGTCACCCCATTTAAAATACATTCAGATACAATCGAAAAAATTTAACACAAATTCCTAAGACACATAAATGTTAAACTCGGTATTCCCATTGAAAACATAAACTATAATTACTTGATGAAAGAATTAAATTTATTAATTTTTCGTAGAAAACTTCTTCGGAAAGGTTTTCACTTTGTGATGGCATTATTTATTTGAATAAAAAGACAAATAACTTTGTTTACATCAATTTTATTGGTACACAATCAACATGTTTCGTAAACAATGTTTACTTCATCAGGATCAAACGTATACTAAACTTAAAAATTTAATATAGATTTCACATGGAAAGAAAGGGTAGAAGAGAGGGGAAAGAGTGGAGAAAGTTTACCAATTATGGATTTCTAAGCCATTAGCAGGGAAAGACCGGTTTAGTGGGAAAAGGTTCAAAAGAGGGTTTATAAAAATTTGCTGCTTATGAATTATGTCTGCTTTATTATTTACATTTCTTCTAATTTCTAAAATCTCTAAATTATTTATCTGTGATGCCTTTGATGTAATTAATTTATTCCAAAATATTCCAATAGAAGAAAGTAAAACCATTATCAATAATTTGTTTAATTCTTCGAACTTGCCGAAAGACTTAATTAATGATTTAAATTTATTATTTGAAATTACTGGGATGAATATTTTAATTTTTAATTTTTAACTTTATGAGTAAAAACTCAAATCATCGGTAGAGCAGTTGGCCATGAATGCTAAGGTATCTGGGTTCGAGTTCCATTGGAACCAATATCTTTTTCTGATTTTTCTGTCCTCAGATTTTAATTGAGTTTCGCTAATATTGTCTTCATTTAATTAAATATTATGATTTGAGTTTTTACTCATAAAGTTAAAAATTAAAATATTCATCCTAGACTTGTAGAAAAAGTCAATCGATGTCGCGTATTAAAATAAAATGGATAAAAATTTATCCAGACACTATCTAGATAGCATTTAGTTCGGGTTGAATCTTGCAATCATATATAAAGATAGTAGCCAATAATATGTGCGTTAAGAAAAATGAGGATAGTGTTGGTAGTTCTTAGTCGAAGTATGATACAGTTAGAAGTGACCGAATTGGAAATGGGTTCCATAGCTCAATCGGTAGAGCAGTTGGCCATGAATGCTAAGGTATCTGGGTTCGAGTCCCAGTGCAACCAATATCTTTTTCTGATTTTTCTGTCCTCAGATTTTGATTGAGTTTCGCTAATATTGACTTCATTTAATTAAAAAAAAGTGAAATTGTTTTTTTTTTTTTTTAAATATTATTAAAATGGCTTCTAAGGTGCCAAAACGTGCCAATAGGTCGCCCAAAGAGAAGGAGAGCTGTTGTACTTCGTTAAGAATGCTACACATATGAAGAAATTGCAAAAATATTGGGTGGAGGAGCTACCAAGTCTGGAGTAAAAAAGATTTGGCAACGCTGCATGGACACTAAAACTACAAAAACAGTCAAAAATCGTCCAAAAGCCAAAGGTTACGCCACAAAATAAAAGGAGCATGTGTTGCTTTACCCTGCAGAACCATCGTCAAACATCCAAAGATATTAACAAGGTCGTTAAAGCTGCTGGACTCGATATTACTGATATAACATTTAGGAAGAAATTAGGCAAGAATAATAAAAGTCTAACCATAACATGAAACAGAGGCATAAATGGCTGAAATGGGCTGTAACACATAAGGAATGGAACTCAGAAGACTG
Organism: Limnephilus lunatus; assembly: GCA_917563855.2. NCBI lineage: Eukaryota > Metazoa > Arthropoda > Insecta > Trichoptera > Limnephilidae > Limnephilus > Limnephilus lunatus. Next base: position 6,783,485 of record OU830602.1, on the reverse strand, counting down.
TGCAAAGGTAATATGGAGTGATGAGACCAAAATTTTCACTTTTGAGAGTGATGGAATCAGATTTGTTCATTGCAATCAAGTTGAAGATGTGATACCAGAATGCACTACTGCGGCAACGAAACTTCCTCCGAGCTTGATGGTATCGGCTTGCATGATAAGGGATAGTTTTGGACGTCTGGGAGTGGCAGAATGCACAATAAAGGCTAACAGGCATCAAATCCACAAAGATCATTTCAATACTACAACAACAATCACAAAAATAAGTAACAGATCAAGACCACGTGGCAACCTAGATATCTCTAAATTTAAAACTAGTGCTTTTCAACACCACTATACCTACTTATCAAGGTATAAAAATGTTTAATGCCCTCCCATATAAAATCAAATCTGAAGAAAATTATAAAGCCTTTAAATCACAAATAAAACAACTACTAGATCAACCCTACACAAATTATACATTTTAATTTCACAGAACGAATTTTTCCGTATATTTTTTTATTACATTGTGCCGATTAGTAGTAATTGATCAAGTCTTAATTATAATATTAGGTACTTTAGTTCAAAATTAATCATTCAATTCCTTCATTAATTAACAATTTTTTTTTATAAATTAATGTATTTTTCTGGCTTTCACATATCCTCTTAAAATATTTCTTCAGCATTTGAACTGAAATAAAGCGATTATTGTTGTAACTTAACATTATGTACCTACTCCTACAATATTATCAGCTAATCCAATTGTTAGAATCAACTATATGTACTTACCATCTAACACCTACACATTATGAGAAATTTAATAATAATATTATTTTTACTTCATCTATATAATTACTTTTAATTATCTATACTACATGTATCATGTAAATCCAATTTAGTTACTGGTATGTTAGTAAATTTCTTAATCAATATTTGTTATCATTTATTAGTTACTTTTCATAATTAAAAAAAAAGATTGTATATGCATATTATTTTTTCTTCATCTTTTTCTATAATAGCACAACTCCCCAATTCAAACACGAGAAATGTTTTCACTTTTAAATTGGGTAGATTCATTAAGACTCAGTTCTCCCAAATCAGAATTTGCGATTCGGTTCTTTCTACGATTAATACTTTGAAAACTTTCCTGCAGAGGTTCCATCGTCTCATTAAAATAAATAAAGAAATTAATGTGTTGCATTAGCGCCATCTGTTAAAATGACTGCAAAGTAACACGATTTTTATCAAAATTGTTCGTTGCTAAAGTCAGTAGTTTTATTGAAGAGCAATCCAATTCAGTTTGCTTTACGTGCCCATTTACAAAAAGGACGCGTAACATATGACAGCATTTAGTTCGCTTTGGGCTTCGAGTTTTGCGCTTTTTTTTCTCTACAGTCTTGAGCGCGTTTATTTTTTTCAATCACAAAAATAACCCAGTTCCAGCTACTTTAGAGGGTATGCATCGCGGACTTTATTTTTTAAAATGTAATCAGCCATCCGAATACAAAAAAACATATATACCTTATAGATCGTTTTAGGGCAGCGTACAAACAAATGTGAAAATTTTTAAATTTTACATTTACTTACAAGCAAAGTTTCTGACGTCACGACATCGTCGCGTTTGTATAAGCACGTTTTACAACATATCAGGGTTGTATTTCATCATCATTGGCCCACGGGTATTTTTTTCAATAAATTTTTTTTTTAAATTTAGTTCTATGTTGCTATATTAATTACGTGTTTCTTTTTGTTGAAAAAACACATCTTACAAAATCGAAAGAGATACCTATTATATTAACTCTTGAGCAATTTTGAAACGTTACTTTATAGATATTACCACCGCAACGACGATTAGCTATATTTCAATTCGTCAGTACTTAAATGAAAAAATATCGATAAACGATAGAGATACATACCTATACCTTTTTTATTACTTACTGAGCACTCCCACACACGTCACAGATTCCTATCCACCCTAACCCTAACACCTTTTCCTTCCCAGAACTTCCTCTCCTACCTTTCATAAAAATCCCCCCACACAGCATCCCCAAATATAATATAGGACTGAGGGGAATCATTTTCTTCAGGGCCTCTTCTGTGGAGTTAATGAAAAAAAAAATATATATATATACATATATAATATAAAATACATATATAAAATATATATATATATACATATAAATATATATTTATCTCCTCTCGTAAAACGTTGATCTTGCGCGTCGGTACACCAGTTTTAAGTTGATCCGTTCGTACGTGTTGATCCATCCGGATATGCTGATCCATTACACAAGCTGGCATACACATCCTGATCCATGTGGATCAATTTATACCATCAAGATTTAGCTGTAAGCCACGCCCATTGTTCGGTGTCTTATACATTTTACACGTTTTTTTTTGTTGATCCATATAAATGCCAAGTTTTGACCGCCAACAAAGGTGCCCGTCTGTCGTACTTTTCAGCTTCTTTTAGTAGGTACCTGTACGTTCTTATTTCAATTCGTTCTATTTCATTTCTTTTTTAATGTATTTTGGTTTAAGATTTAATTTTTATTTTGATTTGGTTTTTGATTTTGATTTGGATTTCGATTTTGATTTTGATTTTGATTTTGATTTTGGTTCGAGATTTTGATTTTGATTTTGGTTTGAGATTTTAATTTTGATTTTGATTTTAATTTTTATTTGCATTCTTATTTTGATTTTTTAATTTTGGTTTTAATTTAGATTTTGATTTTTACTTTCATTTTGATTTTGATTTGAGATTTTGATTTTGATTTTGGTTTTGATTTGAGATTTTGGTTTTGGTTTGAGATTTTAATTTTGATTTTGATTTTGGTTTGGATTTCGATTTTGATTTTGATTTTGGTTTTGGTATGAGATTTTAATTATGATTTTGACTTTGATTTTGATTTTGGTTTTGGCTTGAGATTTTGATTTTGATTTTTGATTTCGATTTCGATTTCGATTGTGATTTCGATTTCGATTTCGATTTCGATTTCGATTACAATTTCGATTTTGATTTTGATTTTGTTTTCGTTTCCGCTTCTAAGACCCGCACAAACCTCACCCCATGAACCTGGGCACCCCGGTTAAGTCACCAAACATAGCGAACCACTTAAGGTATACCTTAATTTTGAGAGGCGGGTATGATTACCACCGCCCCGGGAACCATTTTTGGGTAATCAACACCTCTGTCTTATGTCACTTTGCAGTGACATTCGTGACTTAGCAGGAGTGCCCGGTTCAAGGAGTGAGATTTGTCTAGGTCCATGCGGCGAACGCGTTCGCTCACCTACTGCGTGGCAAGCCGGATTGGGAGAGACTGATTTTTTGTGACTTAGCAGGGCTGCTTGGGTTCAAGGGATGAGATTTGTCTAGGTCTTTGCGGTTAACGGGTTTGCCCACCTACTGCATTACGGACCGGATTGGGAGAGACTGGTTGAGGGAGACCTTATTTTTCTTACATCAGCTCCACACAGGAAGCCCTGAAGAAAATAAATCCCGTCAAGGCCTATGTCTTCTTTGGGGATGCAATGCATTATCGGGGAATACGTATGATTACTCGATAATGCATTGCATTACGATCTCTACGAATTCGGAAGTCGCAAGAACAAATTGCATTACGATCAATACGAATTCGGAAGTCGCAAGAACAAATTGCATTACGATCAATACGAATTCGGAAGTCGCAAGAACAAATTGTGGCGTGTGCAAGTAAATATTATTTTGATTTAAATGTATAATTCAACGACATCTAAGGGGCATTGCGACCTTGACTACGAATTTGGGAGTCGCAAGTTCGAATTGTGGCGTGCAGAGGTAATTTTAATTTGATACTTTTGTATAATACAACAATAATGCAGTGCAGTGCGATCTTGACTACGAATTCGGATGTCGCAAGTTTAAATGGCATGCGCCAGTAAATTTTATTTTGATAAATATGTATAATTCCTCGATAATGCGTTGTCTTACGATCTTGGCTACGAATTTGGAAGTCGCAAGTTCGAATTGTGGCGTGCGCAAGTAATTTTTATTTTGATAAAGATTTTGATGTAATTCCTCGACAATGCGTTGCATTACGATCTTGACTACGAATTCGGAAGTCGCAAGTTCGAATTGTGGCGTGGCCAAGTAAATTTTATTTTGACAAATATGTATGATTCCTCGATAATGCATTGCATTACGATCTCTACGAATTCGGAAGTCGCAAGAACAAATTGCATTACGATCATAACGAATTCGGAAGTCGTAAGAACAAATTTATACGTCTGTCACTCTTGGACACACTGATTCCCAGATTTCTGCCCACACCTACAAACCTTTTCGGTCTCAGAACTTCCTCTCCGTCCTTTCCTAAAAATAATTTCCGAAGAAATATCTTCTTCAGGGCCTCCTGCGTGAAGCTCATGAAAAAGAAGTTTCTTTCAACCAGTCTTTCCCGATCCGGCCTGCCGCGCATTATGTGGGGCAAACGCGTTCGCCGCACGAACTTAGACAAATCTCGCCCCTTAACCCGGGTACCCCTGCTAAGTCACCAAAAGTAGCGAACCACTTGGGATGACTTACGACTTACGACAGAGGTGTTGGTTATCCAATAAATGGTTCTCGGGGCGACGGTACACTTATTAACCTCCCATGTTATTCCCAGTTTAAAGGCGAGTCAAGGGAGTTCTAGGTTAGGACTCCTTCAATTAGTCTCTCCCAACCTGGCCCGCCACGCAGTAGTTGGGCACACGCATTCCCCGCAAAGACCTAGACAAACTTCACTTTCTGAACCCGGGCACCCCTATTAGGTCACCAAACACTATTTATTTATTATCTATTTATTTATTCATAACATTTTTATTTTTATAGGGCACAAGGGATTTTCATTTTTATTTTTCAATATTTTTCGATGTTTTGTGGTTTAGCATGTTTTCAAAATCTTCTGTGCACGTAACAGCACATTAAATTTTTTTTTTGTCAAAATATTTTATTAGATGTATGTATGTTGTAAGCCCCCAGTTAAATTTAAATATTAACAAAAAAAGTTATTCTTACTTTAAACTTATAAAATAGCAGTTTTCAATAAATCGTCACTCGACCCCCGGTTTTTTCCATCTGTAATCGTATATAATATGAAAAAGATATATAAAAATATTTTGATACGGAAAACATCTCAACCTGTTAATATATATTTATAATGTAGCTTAATTATGACGTATTAAAATTTTTTAAACTACGTAAATCAACGTACTTTAAAATCATTTTTTGTACTAAAAACCATTCTTTTTCTGTTTAATAAAAATATTACCCAATAAAACAGTAGTTTAACTTTACAATGTATAAATTAATATTAAAAAAATCAATTGTTTATTTGATGATATCCGCCCGACTGGTTGTCTATGACGCTCTGTTCCGTAAAACTATGTTGAAAAACGTAAGTGTATTAGTTATTAAGATGAATCCATATACACTGTATGAATGAAATCAAACTGTATAATTTGTTCGTGTAATTTGAAGGAAGCGTGTCAAAAAGTATTTCAAAAACGTGCGTAGCAAGGAGACAGACGATGATATGCTTAAACTTTTCCACATTTAACCTGTTTATCATTTAAAAAGAAACATGTCAAAAGGAATTAGTTAAAGTACGTGGCAAGGACTCAGCCTTTTCTTGTATATTGTAACTTCTGATGTGTTACCTTCAAATAGCTTTGCACAGGGTCATTTGTGCGCGCTTTTTTGAAACAGCGTTCTCTATAAAATTTTCAAACGGAGCACGTGGAAAGGGCCTAGAACGCGAACGTTCAGATGTATTGTACCTTCTCACATGTTACCTTCAAATAGCTTCGCACAGGGCCCTATACCACTCTGAACAACAAAGCAAGTTTTAATTGTATTGTGATCTCTTTCTCTAGCGCGGCGCCGTGGGTATGTCAGAGCGAGACCACTGTAACAATACATTATTGAAACGATACAATATATTTGAAGATATCATATTACATCCGACAAAAGTTTAAGGGCTGTGCAAATAGGTGAATAATTATTATAATCATTTAAGTATTTAATCTAGCTATTATCGTGTTGATTCAAAGAAATGAACATTACTTATTGAATAATTACAAAAAATTCACTTTGTTTAATTAGTTTTTGTATTTTTTTTTCAGTATAAAAATTTAAATATGGGAAACAAATGGCGTTCCAAAACTTGGCGTCAGCTCAATAGACTCCGAATGAAAAAGTATGATTTTTAACCTATTTATAGCATAAAATTTATAGGCTAAAGCCATTTTAAGCACCGTTTCAGTTCTGAATGGTGGTCTTACACCAGGGCGATACTAAAAATACCTTCCACTCTGGAACGTGCCACAAATATACTGTGTATTATTTCAAATGAATTAATTGTGAAATGACACAAATTAATCAAATTAAACTTGACTATTTTGTGTACAGATCGAGTTCTCGAAGATCTCAGGGAATAGAAGAGAATGCTGTCGAGGATAACTTTTCTGAAAATTTCAGTACTGAACTACCTACGAATATAGTTTCAACAGTAAGCAACATCAAATAATGATTATTTGGGTAAATTATCAAAAATATTCACACATGATTATGTTTTTTTAGGATCAAAGTGTGTATGACATTCATAAACCCACTACAGCCACACACTTTATTATTTTTTCTTAGCACGTTTTGTGAAATATTTCTTGATACCTTTAGTTTAACCTTTTTATTTATTATACGCTATTAATTCAGATGATCTTTATGGAGCGATCTTTTTGCATGCGCTCTGTGTGAAATGTTTATAACTAATACTGGCCATGTACACTCTGTCTTTTACCTTGTATTATGTTCCTTATGAAAACAAAACTGTTGTTTCTATCAAAATTGTAACAAATTCTTGCATCTTCTCATATAATATAGTATCCTTTTTGAATAAGGAGAGGAACTACTTGGTTATTCAAATCTAGTCACCAAACACGGCTAAAGCCATCTCAAGCAACCCTTGGATTCTGAATGGTGGTTTTCATAAAGGTGATACTGAGAATATCTTCTTTCACTATGGAATGTGAAATATTGGTAAATGCCAGATTACTTTTAAATTTTTACAAAAATAAAAATCCTTTTCATTTTCCCCTTTTTATGAGTGGTGCTAAGTTTCTTCGAGTATTGCAGATACGAGATCTCGGTGTTATATTCCCGCCAGTCTATCTTTTTATAATTAACTTTTATTATTTTTTTTCTTTTTACAAAATTCTTCTCTTTTAAAATTCGATACAGTACGAGTACATCATATCTTTATTTTATTGTTTGTAACACACATGAACAATTGTATCCATATGGCTACATTTTAGCTTTAAAGTCAAGTTTTATTTTCTAAATTGTATCAGTTTTTTAATTGGTACAAAAATATAATTTATTGTAATATTTTCATGTATGTATGTTAACGCCACTAGGATATTAATAAAAATAAGTTAATAAATAAATTCCACCAGAGCAAGACATTATTCTATGTAATCTCTTTTCATACTCCAGGTAGGTCAGTCACAAGACAGTACCTACCATATTATTGTAGCAATTCCACATCAATATCCAAATATTACACTCCTATGCGACGATTCAACAGCTAGAAAACAAAAACTCCGATGTTGTTGATATATTTAGTACATCAATTGTACATCAATATAAGCAAACCTTATTGAAGTTTTTTCATCAAGTAGGGGAATATTTTGTTAAAGTTATTTAAATTGACTAACACATTTAACAGCATTTTGTCGGCGGAAAGAAAAAAAATGTAACTATTTTGGATTTTTTCATTTCAATGGATTTTTTATATTTTGTACCTACCTACAAACTTTATTGATCAAATTCAATAATATTATTACTTTATTTTTTTGTGCAAGTTTCTTAAACTAGTCGTTTCCTGCATTGTTTATGAGTATAATGTTCTGAGTTCTATCGAGCCGAACCGTCTGATATGAAAATATCTGGAGTCGGTGAATTACTTTCCCATTTGGTCTCTGGTGGATTGGCGTATTGTTCTTGTATTGTTTTGTATTTATTATACTTATATAGCGCACTTACATTGCGTGGATTTACTAGACAATCGTTTTTGGAATAGTGTGTGGAAGGGTTTCCTGTGGGGAAGATTTAACCCGGACGTAAAATCTGAAGCATCAAAAACGTAGTTAAAGAATTATGTAAGCTTGTGTTTTTTTATTATAAAAACTATTTTATTCTATTTTGCAAAAAACCTAAACTTTTAAATAAATGAATGAATATTACAACGTTGTTTTATATTTCCATGTTTTGAAAGCCCTAGCAATTTGCACAGGCGATGATGGACAAGTTGGCACGCTACTAGCAGGTGTTCGGTGTTGAGAGGTAGAAAAGTTCCCAGTATTTATGGAAAATTATGTATTTTACTCGAGAAATGTGGGAATATTAGTAATATGAAATATATCAATACCCCTTTAATTTTCACTACATACTGAGAAGAAGCTGATTTTTATAGAACTTGGTAAACGTTTTGAGGTTTATAATTTTTAAGATTAAAAATAACATAGAATGTAGTGTTAAAACCCAGTAAACATCTCCCAATTTAATTTTAAAATCATAATATTTAAAACTTGGATATCTGTCAGTTTTTAAAAGCTGTTCGTGTAATATTGAAGATAATTTTTCAACAAAATAGGGAATCTAAGGGGAAATTTCCCCACGTTATAGGGAAAAATCGAAATTCAACCAAGCACGAAAACGTCCAACATGTAAGAAATAGTTGAGAAGTTAACTAACTACCTAACCATCACGCCTTTTCCCCGCAGGGGTAGGCAGAGAGGACGGACCGCCAAACAACTCGGTCTTGGCACACACTCTTTGCCTCACTCACATTCATCCATCGTCTCATACATTCTCTTCTATTATTCTGACTTTTGACATGGCCCGACTCAAGTATCTGATTCACTTGATCGTGCCATGTCTTCCTCGGACGTCTCCGACTTTTTCTACCATTCACATTTACGTCGTATATTCTTCTTACACTGCTTTCATCGTTCATTCGCTCTACATGCCCAAACCATCTGAGGGGCACTTTCCCCTTTCTTAATCTAGTTGAGAAAGATATACCTACCTAATATAGTTGGGCAGATTAAACATCGAAAATAAAATTGCTACGATAGGTATATAAATATTACAATATTGCAACAATGAAATAATATTTCTATTTATAATATATGCTAATAATTTAACTTAAAGAGACACTTTGAAAATGTTTAATGGTGGGTAAATAATAAGTAAAATATATTTCATGTTGAGTAAATTTTTTTTAACAGTAATACATCACAAGAGTCTCAGCTGCTCCCGTCTAGTCAGCCAAGTGAGACTATGGCATCCTCAATTGAGGTGTATTGTGAGGCTGAAGGAAGTGGGGAGGGGAAGGAGAAAGGGAAGAGGAAGGTGGGGAAGTACCTGGCTATTCAGATCTGGTCACCGAACACGGCTAACGCCATTTCGAGCAACGTTACAATTCTGAATGGTGGTCTTACATTAGGGCGATACTGAGAGTATCATCCACTCTGGAACGTGCCGCAAATAAACTATATATTATTTTAAAAGCATAAATTGTGCAAACAAAAATTAATCATATTTTTTTTGCCACGTTGGGATTACATCCCGCGACCTTCGGTGTGTGAGTCAAGAGCCTTACCACTAGACTACGCCAGTCGTCAGTCGTCACTACAGGAAACGAACCTTCTTTCCAATGAAACAATAAAAATTAAGAAAATCTGGAAACAACATAATAAGAATAGCTACATTTGTAAGATATTATCATTATTTGTAAGTTGGTAACAATGATGAAGAGAAAAAGTATTATTTTTTTTAAATAATTAAATAATATTATAGGATGTGAAGGTTTTTAAAATTAAATTATGAACTACTTGGGGTAACCTACGGAAGTGGTGTTGGTTATCCGATGAATGGCTCCCGGGGTGCCGGTACACAAGCAGGTACACGGTATACAAACCACACCCGTTGAACCAGGGCACCCCTACAAAGTCAGGTTAGGTCTCCCTCAATCAGTCTGTCCTGATCCGGCCCGCCACGCAGTGGATGGGCTAACGTATTTGCCGAGAGACCTAGACTGACCTCACCCGATGAACCTGGGCACCTCTGCTAAGACACCAAAAGTAGCGAAACGTGACAGAGGTGTTGGTCATCCAAAAAATGGTTCACGAGGCCGCGGTACCCATACCTACTCAAACTTTTAGTATAGGTTAAGAGGTTCTCTACTTTGGTGACTTAGCCGGGGTGCCCAGGATCATGGGGTGAGGTTTGTGGTGTCTTGGCCACGAACGCGTCTGCTCACCATTTGCATTTCAGGCCGGATCGGGAGAGAATGGTTGAGGGAGTCCCTTCGACTTTTTCAGCCTTGCACCGCAAGTTCAATTTTAAATAAAATAAATCTCTCTTTCTAATCTGTTTGTATTTCGTATGAGAAACAGAGACAAATGCAATTTTATTAATGTTTCTAAAAAAATCTAGCCAGAGACCGGATGCTACCGAGACGGAATGATCCGGTTACCATTGTCCAGTTTTCAGCTTTAACGCAAAATGGTAAAAGCGATAGTAGGAAAGCGAGCCTGACTCAATTATTACAAAACAGTCCTTTCTATCAAAATGCGGTTTTTAGTAGTATTTACCGCCCAGCTTGCAGCTCGCTCGTTTAGTACTACTGCGACAAGACGAGGTGGGATGGGAAATACGAATACTTTAATATTAAAAAAAAATAGTAATGCGATACCTTTTGCTGAATAATTTTTTTTTGATTACCTAAATTAATTTATCATTAAGATGAAGCTAAATGATGAATGTAAGTAAGTCTAAAGTCATGGTGTTTGAAAGAGGGAGTACAAAAACAGTATGCAATATAGTTTTGAATGATGAATACTTGGAGCAGGTGGATGAGTTTGTGTATCTGGATAGTAAGTTTAAGAGAGATGGGATGGCTGATAGAGATATTGAAAGAAGGGTTAATCCCAGTAACTCCATTAATGGAGGACTGAATGCCGTTGGCGCAAAAAAAAATGCCAAAAGAAGCGAAGCTAGCAGTCCACAATGGAGTCCTGGTACTTACCCTGATGTATGGCAGTAAGGCCTGGAACTGGTAGAGGAAGGATGAAAGTAAACTTAAGAGTGAATAACCAGCACATGACAACTTCGATTCCGACACTAGCGCTAACACATCAGGGCTCGCGAGCCGGCGTTTTCAGAACTAAATTTCGTTCCGCGGCAATCCGAGTTTTGAGGGTTTTGTTCACGCGAGCTAGGGCTGCCCGCTACTATTACTACTTTATATTACTATTCTCGCTTCCAGAATTTTAATTAGTAGTAGTTATTTGTAATTTGTATATCGAAGTGCATAAATATAAATAGATTCAAGTGAAATGCGTAAACACAGTAGGTATTAAGTAGATACCTACATGAATAAACAATTTGTTATATTCTTTTTAATATTTTGGTTTTTTGTTTTTTAATTGTATTTTACGGCCATTAGAGTGGAAGATACTCTCAGTATCGCCCTGGTGTAAGACCACCATTGAGAATTGAAACGTTGCTTGAAATGGCTTTAGCCGTGTTTATTGGCCAGATCTGAATAGCCAGATACTTCCCCACCTTCTTCTTCCCTATATTCTTCCCCTCCCCACTGTAATGGGGTGCCACTACTGGCTTCTGACTCCAATTGTGATGAACCCTACCTAGCTGATTTACTTTTCTAAGCTTCTACCTCGTAGTTTAAATCTCGTAGCTCCTGTCTCGTAGCCACGCTCATAATTCTACCCTTATGTCCTACTGATCACACCACTAGGTATGATGGCCTGACTCAACCCTCCTTTCGGTTTATTTCTACCTCAGGCTCGTGATTTCTAAACCCCTATACCTTATAATCTAGCTAAACCTACCCTATCTTCTTAAATCCCTGCGATTTTCTCACAGTAATCAAGATTTAAGATTTTTGTTCACATTATTTCTATAATCTGCGTTGTGTAATTTTTTTTGTTTTAGATTTTACATCTGTTTGCATACTTAATATGCACACATATGTAGAGAAGATAATGTATTACGTGTGGTAACCCATAGGAATTTAGTGTGTTTATTTAATTCTTCCTATCACCGCTGATACATCGATAACATATACAACAGTTAATAAATTAAACATTTCAAGAAAGCAAACCTTACCTTAGGATGATCGAACTCGAAGGTCCAGTTTTCTCAATTGAAGTCCTTGTCTGCAACTTCTCCTAACATAATGTGTTTGTAGTCATAGTTAGTGCTTTTGGTTAGTATTCGCAACATTGTTGAAAGAGCAGGAATGGAGGGATATGGGGAGGGGATAATATGTTTGCTTAAAAAGTCGGCACCTCCGCTAACCAAGTGAAAACCGATGAACAACAATTTCAAACCGGATTCTCCCAAGTACGTTTGCTAAGCTTATCCTTAAGTCCGAGTTTTACTCTCTTCGACGAGCGTCTCTTGTTACGAAAGGGACTCTTCACGCCAGATGGGGGAATACCAAGTCTTCATGCCGTTTTTCTGCCTCACTCCGACTTCCATCTCCGCCGGATTGAATTTAACTCTACTGAGTCTAGAAGGGGTATTTCATGTCTTCCCTTATCATGCCTCTATCCGTTAAATGTGGCGTAAGCTTGTGACGGGCAGATCCTTCCTCCCCTTTCCTTCCATATTTGATTCCAATCTAAAGAGGGGAATCGATTCTTAATAATCGTTCGCTCGAATATTATTTTATTATGTGGTATATGACTATACCTATTTACTCTTTAATAAATTAATTTATTAATTTGAATTTCCTTTAAATTTGTATTATTCCACTTTATAAAAATATTTAAGTTTTATTTATTTTTTTCTCAATTTAAATTATATTTTTTTTTTCATAACAACTAAAGATTTTCTTTAAATTTGAATTATTCCACTTAAGGACAAAGCTAAAGTTTTATTTATGTTTCCAATTTGAACTAGAATCCCTTTGTAACGGATAACTAAATATTATTCGTCACTCAGATTACAACAAAACTGAAAGAACCCCTTCCACTTTATTTTATAACACTTTTGTTTAGCGGCAAATTAATCACTTGGATTATTCATTTAAACTTCGGCTAAGTATTTTCCAGATTTCGGATCAATTATTATTATTGCGTTGTCACCTAACGATAATTAATATCTCGTAATAAAATTTCCAACTTTCGACCTAAACGTAAATTTTTTATTTAATGAAACTTATTAGACTGTAATTTTCTTTATATAACCTCGGACTAAATAACTCTATTTTAACCTTCATAGAACAAATTTAAAGCAATTCAAACACACTATATTAAACTCCTCCCGCATTGAATTTGTAATTAATTAATTAATTATTAGATTTTATTGAATCGGAAATTATTACAAACACTGATTTTAGATTTATTATAAGATCATACACTCCGTTAAATTGCACGATTAACCCTATCCGGGGCACTTCACTCCCTGTTTTATCAAAGCATAAAACTGATTGTAGACTCTATTTTACCACTGAGTTTTTTTTTATAAGTATAAACTGACTTTATTTTTCCACTGTATTTTTAAAGTATAAAAACTGATTCTAGACTCTATTAATTAATTACCAGGGTAATTCTCACGACGTGCGCGACGTTTTAATCAACCTTCCCAGTTGTCGAAGGACCCTGAATCATCCCAAACATGCTAATTTATACCCATCACAGCTCCAAAAGGGCATAATCGTATATTCCTTGACGAGGAATTATAATCTGTAATCACTCGAAATTTTTTGAAAACCCCATCTCGTTATTGTATGTTCCTACATAAGCTCTTTCGATTTTGCCTCTTCCTAAATCTCGGTTCGTCCCACAACTTTGTCTCGCTTTTCTAAGGTTTTTAGTCCCGGACTTAGTAAGCTGCCATCCAGTTTGCCCATTTTCCACATGTCTTCTGTCTTCATAATATGTTTTATAAACATGGTTTTAATCTTGTTTTTTTTTTCAATTTTGAACATTCCCATAAGTGATCTGCTAAAACTGTGTTTTAATTGGCATAAATATTAGGGAAAACGTAGATTCTTCGGTCTCCTAGTTTTAAACGCTAGTTGTCCTGTATAAATTTCCACGAAAATTATTTCTTTTCCCCTAGTCTACGTAAGCAATTATGTCTCAGAACCGTATTTCCATTATTTATGTGGCATATTCAACTTTTCCATTTTCCCACCTAATTTTCCTTCAAGTAACGGTGTTTTAACAACTATTCTTAAATGATTTTCCCTTCGTTGTTAATAAGGAATCATATCCTGGTTCCGTATCTACTCTACTTATAACGTTTTGAGTTTTTCCCATTTCCTTATCTGAGTTTTCCGGTTATGTCGGTTTTCCGTTCTCTCCCCCCACTCCTAACCCAATGATCCCTTATTGAAATTTGACGTTTGCCTTTTTGCCGTGATTCCATCTCCCGCTAAAACCCTTTTTTCCTTTTTTGATATATTATTTATGGTGTTTTCCGGCCCACTAACTATTCCTATCCTGGGATATCTGTCAAGTTAACTACTTCGATCAAATTCCGCCCAATTTTCCATCTCTCTCTTGTTCAAAATCCCATAAACTGCAAGCCCTGACGTGTGTATACATTACGATTTCTACATACTTGGCGATAAATCCATTTTAATGTGTTTATAATTAAATTTTACGGAAATTCTATAATCTAAATACTAGGTAAGAGCAATGTTAATTTTTATGACCCTTTTTAATGGATAATGGGCCTTAAATAAACAAAAGGCATGTTCGAATATTCCTTGTTTATATCAACAATATACATGTGGGGTCGACAACCTTTTTTTACATCAATTGCCTCAGCAATTTGTTCTATCGTCTATAGTATTTTCTCATAGCAAATGACGTAAAAACGATCCCTTCCTTTGAATTAATCTAACGTAATATAACTAGAATAACCATCCTATTTCAAATATATAACGATATCTATTTAAACTCGTCTGAAAACGCAAAATTAAGTCGAAATCTTATATTGTTCAATAAATACTTCCGTTTAAATGTCCGTTTTTTTTATTAGATTTTCTTTTCAAATCGTTTTCCCTGACCGTATTGCTTCATTTAAAAGTGACATTCCTAATTTCCATCGTTTTTCTTTCTTTTAAATATCAAACGTACGTTTTCCTCTGAATCTGGCCTCCTTTTGTTCTTCACGTTCTCGTTATGCAATTGAGTATCCCTACAGTAGCTTTTCCCACGTTTTCCAGGTCTTTTCTTTAATCTTCCGTTCATTATATTTCCTTGCTATTTTATTGCATCATTTTTTCAACATAATATGGATTTATTTGTTCGTTAACTGCGGTTGTCGATTCCTCTGTTGCACTCAATATTTACCTTTAAAATTAGGGTCATTGTACCAAATGCACCGAACGTGGGATTGTGTTTATCTTAAAGCGTATTGATCTCTCGGGTTGATGATGATTTTTACCCCATAAATCTCAGACTAATGGTCTAGTCCAAAGTCCATCTCTTTGTCTTGAAAAAAGGTAACCTCCCCCTTCTCTGATTGGTAGATCAATCTTAAGTGTTTATAATTGGATCCCTCTGTGTTCTATTTATCAAAACTTGACATTAATTTAATAATTATAGATCTCTGCAGTCTCCATGGCCCAATCAAACTTAATCAGCTAGATGTCGCTAGTGTGTTGATTTCGTTATAATTCTGAATTATTATTTATTCATTCGTAAGGTGGAAGCTACTATATTTTCGTATCCACTGCGATTCATCACACCACTACCTTCAGTCTTACAACATACCCCAAATTGGGGATGCAATAGTCCCACTGGCTCCAGACGAGAACAGTTGGGACTCTTGTGCGGTATTCATGAAAAAAAAGAGTAGTATTCAGTTGGATTGTAAAAAATGTCGCATTTTAAAATATTTATTTGTGTGCATAATTAATAATAAGCACTTCAACAAACAGAATTAAAGCGCACAAACCCTTTCTTTCTTTGAGTGGCCTTTCAACGCATGCCGGGTACCCGCTGTATATAATGTTATATAGTGCAGGCGCTTGCATTATAATTCCCGTGACTTGTGATGGAACCATAACAGTTTAGTTGACCGCGAGGTTACAGTGCCCTTGAAACGCATGCCGGGTACCCGCTGTTTATAATTTATTTATTTATTTATGGACAAATAGTCCATTAACAATATAACAATAACACGAAAAACAAGCGTGCGTAAAGGCCCGACCCGCCGAGCAATCGATCACCGTTCTCATTGATTACCGTTCGCATGTCATTTTTCGTAACAATCACCACTTTTCGTAACCCATTCACCAGTTTACCCTCAAGTGTCGAGCGTGCGTAAAAAAGATTTACCCCAAAAAATATTTTGGAGCAGTTGGGACTCTTGTGCGGTATTCACACAAGAATAATTTAAAATAAAAAAAATATTCGAAATTATAAAAATTTTTGCATAAAAATATTCAATGAACATGAAAAATTGCATTCGGGCAACCCTGTAGATTTAACAAACGTGAATCAAGGAATTCGTGTTTATTTCAAATTTCGTTTTCAAATTTCATTTCCAAATATTATTATTCAAAGCGTCGCGAAGACGTGCTCTCCTGGCCGCGTTTGGGCCCGTAATGAAATCTGAAATTTGTGTTTACGGGCTGCGATAAAAATGGTGAATGCGATGTTCAAAATTATTTAAAATTAAATACTTCCTGAAATTATTTTACGATCAAATTATTTATGATTTGTCAATAACGTCTTAGCAAAATAAGTATGTAAAAAAATCCGAAATATATTTGTTTGTAAGTGCACAAATAAATGCACAAACCGACCAATTTTCGTCAAGAAACACATGTCCGTATATATTTTTTAATAATTTTATTTAAACTAAAATTAAAATTCTGAAAAATAGGTTTACCAGCTAATGTATTGATTTATTTTACTGCATGATTATATGATTTGAAATGGGTGTTGTATAATAAATGTACTTTTTTGAAAATTGAACAAATCTGCGAACGACCTATGGTATAACCTTATTATTCTAAAAATAAACATTTTTTCTCAAAATCTAAAAGATACGTTTACTAGATAAAAGAACAATCTTTTGAAATCCTTTTATAGTTTTTTGTGGAAAAGAGTCAATACGTCTAACCACTGATTTAAAAATGACATATTTCTGGTTTCTCTGCTTATACACTCTTAATGCTGTTGAAATGAAATCCCTGAGGCGTACGTGTAGTAAAACAATGTATGATCGTGTGAGAAATTTGGATATCCGCAAATAATGTAAGGCTGATGTAAGAATAATGAGTAAGATTTAGAAAGGGACCCTCAGATGGTTTGGGCATGTAGAGCGAATAAAAACTACCCTTTTTATTCCAAATAAGATCAGGAATGGCTGGTTAAAGTCGTCGGATTGACTTTATTTTAGAACTGGCTGGTTCCCGGCATGCGTTGCAACGCCATATTAAATAAATACATTTTTCTCCCGGAATCACCTTCCCGTGCGTCCCCGTTCCATGAATCTATCCCTCCTATTGCGGTTCATGGCATCTTCCGATAGAGTACGGCGAAGGAACCCCCTCAACCATTCAAACCATTTAACCTAGACTTGTAGTTTGGGAGCCAGGCATGGGTACCGCCGCCCCGGGTCATCCCAACAACTTTTTTGTGACTTAGCAGGGCTGCTCGGGTTCAAGGGATGAGATTTGTCTAGGTCTTTGCGGCGAACGGGTTTGCCCACTTACTGCGTTACGGACCGGATCGGGAGAGACTGGTTGAGGGAGACCTTTTTTTTTCTTACATTAGCTCTAAGAAAATAACTTACTAAGCCCTGAAGAAAATTAATTCCCTCAAGGCCTATGTCATCTTTGGGGATGCAGTGTGGAGCGTATTTTTTAGGAAAGGAAGAAGAGGTTGTTTCATTCTGAGTTGTCTGGTCACCGTTCTGAAAGGCGAGAGAGTACAGCTGGACAACATCTAACACACTATTATTATATGTATAAAGAGGAAAGATTTGGTTCTTTGTTTGTTTGTTTGCATTGAATAGGCTCCGAAACTACAGAACTGATTTGAAAAATTCTTTCACTGTTAGGAAGCTACACTATCCTCGGGTGACATAAGCTATATTATATTTTCAAAAAAATTATGGATCCTTACTAAAACTCCCAAAATGTAGCCCAAGGTGTAAAAAAAATACCTAAAATATTCTTTACATCGCGTGCGCTGCGAAAACTATTATAGATAGAATAAAATAATGTACCACGACTTTGCAGAAAACATCACTATTTACAAAAAGTCTCGCGACAGCATATGTCTAACTATTATAGTTATGCAACAATAAGTGTTCTTTTATTTAAAAAAAATAATTATAATATCGCCGCTAGAAAAGGCTCTTTATTTTTATCTTGGTATTAATCCTTATAAAAATAAATTACTTCATATTCAAGATTGTTTCAATATCTTTATACAACTTTTTAAATTATTTAATTCTGACATTTCATTGGAAAGATATCATGAGTTTGACCTGTTGTGAGAACGTAAAAAATATCACGCACTGAAACCGTCCGTACGTTCAGTCCTCCATTGCTGGAGTTACCGGCATTCACCCTTCTTTCAATATCTCAATCAGCCTTACCTACTATCAATATATCTCGTAAACATACTATCCAGTGTAAACATACCTATCTCGTAAACATACTATGGCAGTGAGGCATGGAACTGGCAGAAGAAGGATGTAAGTAAACTGAATGCTATTGAAATGAGATCCCTGAGGCGTACGTGTGGTAAAACAATGTATGATCGTGTGAGAAATTTGGATATCCGCAAATAATGTACGGCTGATGTAAGAATAATGAGTAAGATTTAGAAACGGACCCTCAGATGTTTTGGGCATGTAGAGCGAATGAACGAAGAAAGTAGTGTAAGAAGAATATACGACGCAAATGTGAATGGTAGAAAAAGTCGGGGACGCCCGAGGAAGACATGGCATGATCAGGTGAATCAGATACTTGAGTCGGGCCATGTCAAAAGTCAGAATAATAGAAGAGAATGTATGAGAAGATGTATAAATATGAGTTAGGCAAAGAGTATGTGCCTAGACCGAGTTGTTTGGTGGTCCGCCCTCTCTACCTATTCCTGCGGGGACGCCGACTTCCGGTCTGCTAATCCCGTTGGTTTAAAAAAAAATTGAATATTGTGATAAAAGCACGTTTTCACAAAAATTTAATGTGGGTATACATACGAATAACGTAGGAGGCGCATCTGACTTGTAACAACATTTGGTTTTAATTTACGGAACCACTCGGAGTGGATGTGTTGGTTATCCAATAAATGGTTCCCGGGGCGTCGGTACTCATACCCGCCTCCCAAACTGTAGGTCCAGGTGAAGTGGTTCGCTACGTTTGGTGACTTACTAAGCCGGGGTGCCCGGGTTCATGGGGTGAGGTTTGTGCGCATCTGCTCACCATTTGCATAGCAGGCCGAATCGGGAGAGAGTAGTTGAGGGAGTCTCTTCGATTTCTTCAGCCTTACTCTGAAAATCTCTGAAAATTACACCGAAATGGATTCATACGACCGCCATACTCCTGGACACACTGACCCCCAGATTCCTACCCACTCCTACTACCCTTTTCCTTCCCAAAACTTCCTCTCCTTCCTTTCCTAAAAATACCTTCCACACAGCGTCCGCAGAGATTACATAGTCCCCCTGAGGGGTATATTTTCTTCATATATAAAAAATAAAAATATAAATATCCCTCAATTAGTCTCTCCCGATCCGGCTTGCCACGCAGTAGGTGGGCAAACGCGTTCCCCGTACGGACCTAGACAAATCTCACTCCTTGAACCCGGGCACTCCTGCTAAGTCACCAAAAGTAGCGAACCATGAGGTGACGTTTGAATTATACATATATTATCAAAATAAAATACAATATGAACTTGTGACTTCCTAATTCGTAGCCAAGATCGTAATGTAACGCGTTACCAAGGAATTAAACAAATTTATCAAATAAAATTTACTTGTGTACGCCAATTTTGAACTTGCGACATCCGAATTCGTAGTCAAGGATCATAATGCAACGCATCATTGAGGAATCGTACATAGATATTTATCAAAATAAAATTTACTTGCACACGCCAATTTTGAACTTGCGACTTCCGAATTCGTAGTCAAGGATCATAATGCAACGCATTATTGAGGAATCATACGTAGATATTTATCAAAAAAAAATTTACTTGTGCACGCCAATTTTGAACTTGCGACTTCCGAATTCGTAGTCAAGATCGTACCGCAACGCATTATCGAGGAATTATATCTAAATATTTACGAACATAAAATTTATTATTTTTGAACTTGTGACTTCCGAATTCATAACCAAGATCGTAATGCAACGTGTTATCGAGGAATTATACAAATTTAACAAAATAAAATTTACTTGCGCACGCCATATTTGAACTTGCGACATCCGAATTCGTAGTCAAGGATCATAATGCAATGCATTATCGAGGAATCATACATATTTTTATCAAAGTAAAATTTATTGCGCACGCCACAATTTGAACTTGCGACTTCCGAATTCGTAGCGAAGATCGTAATGCAACGCATTATCACCCCTCGAACCCGGGCACCCCTGCTAAGTCATCAAAAGTATCGAGCCACTTGGGATGACGTATGACAGATGTGTTGGTTATCCAATAATTGTTTCCCGGGCGGCAGAGCCTAGCCACAAAAACCCGCGGAAGTATAATATTAGAATTTTATAAAATACAGAAAGATATATTTTTTAAGTCGCTGCCGCGGCCGTTATAATATTACGTTTTGCAACTTCCATATCGGCTCAACCAATGAACAGTAAAACCAGATAGAGGTATATGTGTTTTTATGACCAATCAGAAGGCTTCGTTCATGACGCCATCTTGAACGCCATTCTGATTGGTCATGGTCAGATCAACAATTTTATAGTAAAAGCACATATAGGTACATAAGATATACGATTATGTGGATCAACAACGCATGGCAATTTGGGCGGATCATCAACGCATGGTGATTTGGGCGGATCAACAGTTACGAAGCGTATGATTTCCATACAAATATCGAAAATTTTATGTGTAGTATTTCGTTTACTTTTACTGGGAAACTGGCAACCGTGCTATTTAATGTAACGTTGTTGCCAAATCATACAGAAGTATTCCATCAAAGCCAAGTTATATGGTGTTAAAGGTGGATCAACACCTTCGAATAACTTCTTACTGGATCAGCATACTACGAGAAGAGGTCAATATATATATATATATATATACATATATATATATATTTAAAAAAAACTAAATTAATTAAGGTTTTTCTCATAAGGTTATCTGTACAGGGTTTCCGGGGATAAAGTGTACAAACTTCAGGAGGAGATTCTAAATGACGGTAGAAGTAAAAATGAAAATGTTTTTTTTCCTAATAAAAATATTTTTCCGTAGAAGAACATACTTTTTTATAAGCAAACAATTCAACTTTTTTACCCGAAAACTACCTAAAAACGTTAGAAATAAATTATTTACCTCTTTTACTTGTACTATCATGTAGAATCACCTTCCTTGCACACTTTACCCCCGGACGCCTTGTATAAAAAATTATAATTCATCATCACCATTCAGAATCTTAACGACGTAAGTAAAGAAGTTGTGTATACAAATTGCAACTTGCGACCCATGTATTTGACGGACCTACTGTCAAATTTGCCCTATAAAAGAAAAGAAGAAGAAGAAAAATAATGTGTGAATCTTAACGACGTAAGTGAAGAAAGCGTGTAAACAAATATACCCCCACGGCACGGCGTATTGGATGAACGTACGGTCGAATTCTCCCTAGCGGGCCTGAAGATTCGACCTTTCCGCCGCGTTCATTTTGATTAATTCTGAAGAACGTGTTACAAATATTTAAGATGTTTCTAAATGTTTCCCTCCCGAAGTTATTAATACATCGTCTAGAAAAATAAAATCTGGTGTTTACCGCTAACTTTATATTTGAAAAATCGGGTTATAAAGTTTTAAAATCGTTGTATGTAAAATATATTAATGGTAACGTATTGTTTTTATTAATCTAAAATATAAAGAACTTACATCCCCGGATATCGGTTTGAATAAAAAAGTTATTATAGTTACGAATTCGCCGGAAATGATTAAAATGTGAGTTTTGGGCAAACAAAAATTATTAGGGTTGTGTACCGCCTTAAGAAAAGAAGACTTATAAGAAGACTTTTTGTAATTATTTATTTATTAATTTAAACAATTCAAAAATATTTTTTCATAAGAAGTAATTACTTTGTGGTTAGACATTATATTATAAAAATAAAGAAAACACTTTCTATTTAACCACGAATTTATTTTGGTATATATCGATCAGTTATTATTATTTATATCCTGAAGAAGCTTGATGTAAGCGAAACCGGTCGATATATACCAAAATAAATTCGTGGTTAAATACTTATTTATTTTTATAATTCAATAATAATTATAAAGAGTAATATAACATTTATGCATCATAAAATTACATTCCAACATTTTTTATGATGATCTCGAAAAAGCAGTTTCTGTATTTATGTGTGGAGGGGACATTATTTATTCACATAGGTAAGAATTTTTTGTTACTACAAGTACCATTTTTAATAGTTTAAGTTATCAGTGAACTTTCAATTTAATTTTGAACTTCATTGGTTATAATTTACGATCTACTTTTAACTTCTCTAAATCTTATTTGTTTAAATTGTCAAATATAATTTAATCACTAACATAATACAATGAAGAATTGGTGGTTCCGAGATGGGCCAATAAATACGGTGAAAGAACCCTAAACTATTATGAACCAAAAAATACAATAAATTTTGCACATTAGGGGTATGTTATATCCGTTCGAAAAATTTTATTCTGCTGAACATACCTGAAAGTGGCGCTGAAAATCAAACTAACAGGATATCTGATGACAACAACAAAGTCTGTTCTACCTTGAATAGTATCGACGGTACATTACAGATAAATATATCTAAAATGTATAGACTTGGCGTAAGAAAAACTGATAAAATAAGACCCATCAAAGTAGAACTCCAAGACGCGCATCAAGCTAGGGAAATCTTCCTCAATAAATATAAGCTGACGAACGGTACTAAAATTAAACAGGATTTAACGGAGCTGCAACGAAAACAAATATCTGATGTATGGAAAGAGTTCGAAATAAGGAAAGCTGATGGGGAAACTAACATCGCAATAAAATATATTAACTCCGCACCAAAAATAGTTCAAAATATCCCAAAAAACTTAAACACCACCTAAAATTGTTTGGGTATTACCAAAACGTTCGTGGGATGAGAACTAAATTAGAACACATTAAAAAAATCTCTCCCACCATTCCACACGATATTATATTATTAACGGAAACGTGGCTAAATGAGTATATAAGCTCATCGGAATTAGGCCTCAATCAATACAACATTTATCGTCTTGACCGTAACCACACTGCAAGCAATAAATCAAAAGGTGGCGGTGTAATGGTGTGCATATCCAAAAAAATATCTTCCAGAAAATTACCAGTTAGGCACAAAAACGTTGAACAGATGTTTGTAATGCTAAATATTTCAACCAGTAAAATTATTATCGCTTGTACGTGTATTCCTCCAACGTCAGATCTACAAATATACAAGAACCACAATGAGGATGTAGAGATACTGAAATACAAATATCCTAAAGCCAAATTTATAATTGCTGGCGTTTACAATCTACCAAAAATTGACTGGTCCTTCGATATTAACAAAGAGGTGGTTGTTAACGAAACGGAAGTACAGTGTGCCAAATCAAAGGAAATACTGGACATGTCTTTTTTCCTAGGACTAACACAGTTAAATAAAGTGCATAACTCTTATGATAGAATGCTTGACCTAGTATTTTCTAATGATCCAAAGACAATATTCGAACATTCGGACGAACTGTTATTACCTCTTGATCAACATCACCCGGCGTTAGACATTATTATTACAAATAAGTCTAGAAATTTGCAGAACTCAAAAACTTCAACGTACAATTTTACTAAAGCTGACTACCCAAATATTATTTATTATCTTGACCATTTAGATTGGTCATTTTTAGAGGCTGGTAACAATATAACTGATCAAGTAGAACAATTTTATTCATTATTAAACACTTCAAGAGAACTTTATGTTCCTAAAATTTATGTTAAGGCTTCTCTATATCCCATATGGTTTACAAAAGAATTGAAAAAAATAATTTACAATAAAAAACAAATGCACAAATTATATAAGTTATCTAGAAACATTAACGATTATACAAACTTTACTAACTTAAGAAGGCAATGCAAAGAATTATCAAGAAAATGTTACAATGATTATGTTAGTTTAATGGAAAAAGAGGTTCAACATAATGTAAAAAGATTGTGGAATTTTTCTAATGCACAGCGAAAGAATGACTATAGTTTACCCAATACTATGTATTTTAATAACAAATGTGCTGATAGTGCCGAAAGCATAGTCAATCTTTTTGCAGATTCCTTTAAAAGTGTTTATGACAAGGATATTCCTGATAGTGAGACTCCTAATGATATATCACTTGAAGAATCTCTCAACTTAAGCCATTGTTTCATTGAAATAGCTGCAATAGAAAAGGGTATAAAATCATTAGATTCTAATAAATCTGCTGGACCAGATGGTTTTCCTCCAATATATTTAAAATCTTTTATAGCCAGTTTGACTTATCCATTATTTATACTATTTAACAAGTCTTTGTCGTCAGGGTGTTTTCCAGATCAGTGGAAAAAAAGCTTTTTAACGCCTATTCACAAAAAGGGAGATAAAAGCGATGTATCAAATTACAGACCAATATGTATACTGTCCGCTATTCCCAAACTCTTTGAATCATTAGTCCTAGATGTCATTACAAAACAAATCAATAACATAATAGTACCCAATCAGCATGACTTTATCACAGGTAGAAATACTTTAAGTAACTTACTCATTTATGAAAATTATATAACTGATTCCTTTGTCCTTAAGCATCAGGTAGATGCGATATATACAGATTTTTCCAAAGCTTTTGATAAAGTTAGACGACATATTCTAGTACATAAACTAAGTATGTTGGGCTTTAAAGGAACCCTATTGATCTGGATTAACAGTTATCTTAGTAAAAGAAAGCTCTGTGTTAAAATAAATTCTGTAGAATCTTACATCTTCGAAGCCACAAATGGGGTTCCCCAAGGATCTCACCTAGGACCAATTCTTTTTTTATTATTTATAAATGACATTGTTAGTGTATTTAAAGACGTGCAAGTCCTTCTCTTCGCTGATGATTTGAAAATGTATAAAATTATACGTAGTATAGAGGATTGTCATATTTTACAATCAAATTTAGATAAATTGTATCACTGGTGTGTGATCAACTCGTTATTTCTTAATATTAAAAAATGTTATTCGTTTTTGTAAAATCCAAAGTCATATAGAATACTCTTTAAATAATGTAAAATTGACACCAGTCGCTCAGATCAGGGACTTAGGTGTTATATTTGATGAAAAGTTAACATTTACTCTGCACGTAAATGAAATAACAAATAGAGCTTTAAAAATGCTAGGGTTCATATGCAGAACAGCAAGTGGTTTCAAGTCACTAGAATGTTTGAAAACATTGTACATTTCTTTAGTAAGAAGCCAGGTAGAGTACAATTCGCCAATTTGGTCCCCAATGTATAAAATCCATTCCAACAATATAGAAAGGGTACAGCACAAATTTCTAAGATTTATTAACTTTAAGCTGAATATTCCAATTCAAAATATTAACTATGTCCTTTTGATGAAACAACTCAATATAATTACGCTGTCAGATAGGCGGATTATCTTTGACCTTGTACTATTAAATAAAATTATTAATAATTGCATTAACAACCCTGAAATTCTCTCCAAAATAAAATTTTACATACCGACCAGAAATACGAGACAAAGTGCTACCTTTTTCTGTGACAATTTCAAAACGAATTATGAGGCTCATACACCTATTAATAGAATGCATCATCTGGGCAATAAATTTGGGAATACTGTAGACATATTTAAAGATTCCGTATTAGTCACAAAACGAAGTCTTTATAATTATTTTAGTAAAATGTATGATTGCACGACTCCGTAGTGAATACACTCTATATTTTTATTTTCTTTTAGTTTTATATGTCTTTTTACAAATTTCGCTTTCCATACCTATACATTGAATTTGTCTTAAATTTATCATAAATCAATATATATTGAATACTATGTATTTGCTAACACAACTGTTTTACTTATGTATCTATCTTGTAAAAGCCCACTAGGGCGTAAATAAATAAATAAATAAATAGCCGTCAAAAACTCGGATAGTTGAGCAAGCCCAATTCCCGCAGGAGTCATCCCCGATACTGCTGCTGAATTTACATCCATGGTATGTTTAGGTTTTGGGTCGCATGTGTTGATTGTAAATTTGGCGCGACAAATGTTACATTCAAACAGTATTTTGAACATTAGGTCAACTCTTTGCTCAGATTTAACAGTAAGATTTCCAAATCCGCATCCGAAAGGAGAATGGTCCGATATGGATTGCAGTTGGCTTACAAAATAGAAAATGTCGACGATGCGTCTTTCTTCTCCTCCTTCGACTGCATCATTTTTATCCAACCTAGAAAAGCAAAAGCAGCATTAAAATGGATACCAATTTATGAAAAAATAGAAATAAAAATGGATATCGATAATGATTTGCATGCCAATATCATTATAAGTATGATAGACTTTTTAATATATGTATTACAGATTTTTTTTTCGAATAAAACGGATGTTTTTTCACAAAAAGCAGATAGTTTGTAGATTAGTAATTCACCTCATCGGAACATATGTTTTTTCGTTAGTAAAATAAAATACATATAATTAGTTTAGTGAAATAAATCACCGTATCATACCAATTGTAAATGCTTTGTGAAAGACCTCTCCGGCCGATGAGTTTCTTCTTAAGATGTTTTTTTTGTTCACGTATACGTATGCTTCAGATTTACTGTAATAAAAAATAAAGTTAACAATTTTTTTTTTTTCACAACACGATAGTTTTATCAAAAATCTTAAATCCATTTTACCTTCCTACACTATGTACATTGTCCTCAGCAGGTACGTTATCCCGTTGTTCGTGGAAGCTAGAACAAAATAAAATCGTTGATTATAATACATTTCAAGAAGAGACCTTTTAAATAAAAGTGAAGGACTTAAATGATTTTATTGTCACCTCAGTGCTTCAACATCTTTACAAGATGTGGACATAACGTTCTGCAGTTGAGTATATTCACATCTGAAATATAATAACAGGGTTTATTTTAGACATCCCTGAGGCGTATGTGTGGTAAAACCATGTTTGATCGTGTGAGAAATGTGGAGGTCCGCAAAGAATGTAAGGCTGATGTAATTCCCTAAAGTTTGAGATGCACCCCTGGAAACCGATGCTCTTGAATACGTTGGTCAAAAAGTAATTGTTTACTCTAAGGTCAAAACGCAGCGCGCCGCCGGCAGTATGCATCCACCGAGTAAAAAGGTATTATTAAATGTACGAAATCATCGGTAGATCGGAGATCTGACCAGGACGCTTTCTACACATTCTAGGTACTTACATAGTTATTATACATATTACTTGCCTTATACGGAAAGCACTATTATACTACAAGATATTATTAGTTGCTTCCATTGACATATGATATCTAGACGCGCCCTGTGAAATGCAAAATGACGCAAGAAGCCAGCGAAAGCAGGCTCAATAGTCCAGTCAGTGGGGAGTTTTACCTTGCAAAAGGTTAGGTAGTAGCGATTTTGATATATGTTGTTAAGATTGGGACTCTAAGGAAAAAAAAAGTTTTCGACCTTGGGAGGGTCGAGCTCGACCCGCCATCTTGGATTGAAGGTGCCAAAATTTGTTTTTTTCAAAATAATTGTGAAGTGGTCGTTTTTACAACCAAATTATTGACCCAAACTTAAAGACAACTAAATTACCTACATTTTTTTGTAGAAACTTTTTTTTGTAAGTCTAATAGGTAACGAGTTACAGAGGCGAAGATGTGAATATTTTTCTAAAAAGTGATAAAATTCCCAACTTTGTAATTTTTTCGGGTTATTCATTACATAATTATAATAATTTTATTGTAGAAAGCAATCACTTTGTGGTTTGACATATTTTATAAAATAAAATACTGTTTTGTTTAAAACCACGAGTTTTATTAATTTTTTGAACCGACCGGTTTCGCTTTACTCAAGCATCATCAGGGTACAAATTAATACTAAACAATAAGTCATAATGTGTGCTTATATAAAACAAAATATAGAGGGAGACAAAATTTAGAGGGAGACAAAATATAGAGGGAGACAACATGATACAAATATAACAAACACATCGACGGCCATAAAATACATTAACCTAAGTTCGCAAGTAATGGAAAAAACCGAAAGATAATTATGTGACTAATGGGTTAATAATAAATTTGGAGAAACATAGCATCAACTGTCATGGTGGTAAGGAGCACTGGGAATTTTTTTATTTTTTTTATTATTAAGGGTTTATTGGAAACAGACCTAATATTGGACTACTTGATATGTCTAATTGATTATTCAGTATATTACTTTTGGTTTTTACAGCTTTTTTTTAATTTCTAGTGCTTCTAGATTGTTCAGTCTGTTACCATGCCCGTTTTTATGTAAGATGTTAGCACTGGTGCTATGACAAAACGTATGATCTTTATCGATCAAATGGTTGGCGAATTCTGAAAAACCGTTATTATTGAGACAACGAAGGTGCTCCTTTATCCTAATATTAACATTACGTGTTGTATTACCGATATAGAACGCCGAACAATTATTACAATTTAATTTACATATATATATATTCCCGAATGACTTAATTTGTCGTCCTTATCTTTAGAATTAATTAGAAATTTACCTAGATTATTATTCATATAAAAGGCAGGTCTGACTTCAGAAGGAAGGTTTTTAACACTTAAAGTAGAAAAATTATTAATGAATAAAATTCGCCGCCATTGATAATTAATATTATTATCATTGATTTGAGGACAAGGACTAGCGAATAAGAATTGATTAATGGCTATTTGTTTTAGTTTTTTATTTAAGATTAAATCAATAAAATATGGTTCATTATGCGAAGATATATACTACTTTTGGGTGGTGCTAATGCTGTCAGCAGAACTAGGAGATCAACGTCTTCGCCAATAATGAAAACAGCGTCATATGATGAACACAAGGACATCGCAGTATTGACAATCAACTCATCAGCATCTTTTTCAGCCTGCTTAACTGTAAAATAATCCTGTATAAATTGCTTTGTAAGCATCGAAATCAGACGGACTTTGTTATTTTCATTGGCTAAAAATCGTTCTTGTGAAACTTGAACTGGCATTGTTTCATCGAAAAGAACATCTGCAGACACATGCTTCTTCGATCGGCGAAGTCTTTCTGCGGTTTTCGTATTTTTTTCACCATCATCAAGCGGATATCCATCGAAAACAATGACTGCATGTGATCCATAGTGATTTCTTACATAGTGAACGTACTTCTAGCAAATTGACCCAAAATAATCATTCCGATTCCATACAACTTTATGTAAAAGATATCCTCCATCCACAACATTAATTTTGCTACCTTCAAGTTGCACGCCTTCTGGAAGTTGTTCGAAAACACCATAAAATGATGATTTCGTACCTTTGCGCTTTCCTTCTTCAATGAAAAGCGACAAAGGAAATGGGGCGAGTTCAAATTTAAGGAAATCCTTCAATTCTTCGTCGGATTTCTTCACAATACACATTCTCTGGAATAACATTAGAGGATTGACGGAAATAGTTGTTTCGCCGACCTTGATGCTGCTGTTGACTGCTACTAATGGAATAACTTTGTCCTTACGTTTAAATTTTATAGATTCAAAATTTTCATAGCAAGACACAACGTAAGCACGTGCAACCGGACCGCTAGCCACGAGCACACAGAGTGACCGAGAATCCAGGCAACGTCCTGTAACCAGGACTCAATCAGTGTTGCCAAGTCTGCTGTAGACTAGGATCCCACTATAACAAATCAACGTCATCTAGCACACGGATGATGCTATATAAGTACATTGTAACGTAGAAATACGTTAAAATGTTATTGTGTAATATGTTCGTACAAAATTTATCAAGAAAACTGGAGGCCGATTCACGTTCTTTTTAAGGACACCAAAAGTAACCTCGCCTTCAAATTTATCCTTACCTTCGAATATTTCGTGAAATGCGATTCTCGTTCTCCCAAAGACAGTCGATAACCGGCATATTCCTTACATTTTGAAACATAACGCTAGCGTTGGTCAACGCACCGTAAGGAGAGCTCGGGACCTGTCTTTGAGATGTCAATGGCTGTCCGCGGCTGTCATTTGACAAAGGATTTGTTTTACTGTGATACGTTTTTTTATATAGTTTTCCATATTTAAGTGGTTTTAACACGAGAAAACTTAATATTATCGTAAGTATTGACTGTAAACATGATTTTTGAGTTAATTGTCGCCTTTAAACGTTATTAAATGATTCGAATTAACGTAATTGTGATGTTTCAAAGTAGGTATGCAACCTGCCAAAATACCGATATGTCAGAAATATGATAAATACAATAAAATGCACTTTAGCATGTGCGATATACGTATAATAATTTACCATGGAGGATTTTCAGGTAAATAATAATCATAATAATTTGCAGATAAAATGGCTGCAGGATTTTTAGCCATGGAAATCGTACATTTGGAGGAAGAAAATCGGGGACGAATTCCATTTAGGATTCTGCGAGATGCGCAAAATCCGATGGAAATAGGGAATACAGAATTTATAAATTTATTCAGAATTTCAAAGGAAATTGGCTATTTCCTCATAGAATCTTTATCCCCCACCCTACAACCGAAAAGAATGCATGGATTGTCTGTTCAATCTCAGGTAATTTAATTTAATTAATCTGTGTTAGGTATATAATATTTTGTAGTTTATGTTAAATGTGTATTGTAAATGGACACACAGTCTGTAATACACAAAAAAGGTGGATGCTACATTTAATTAACATGAATATGTATATAATCTATGAAAAAGGAGGTACGGTATTAATGGTTGAATCTTTCACAGGTTCTTACTGCCGTAAGGTTCTACGCGGTGGGGTCTTATCAGCGAGGTATTGGCCACGAGTACGGCTTGGCAGTCAGTCAGTCGTCTGTTAGCCGATGCATATCAAATGTTTCATCGGCTATCAGCCAAACATTACAAAAGCAATGGGTTAAATTTCCGTCGACTGCCGCAGATAGGCAAAAAGTCAGGCAAATCTTTCTCCAGGCAGACAATCCTTTCCCTGAATGTATAGGAGCCATTGACTGCACTCACATTTCCATCATTGCTCCTGCAGAACAGGAAAACGTCTATTTTAATCATCATGGATATCACTCCTTAAATGTGCAAATGGTGAGCTCGTGATTTGGATCATTCTTTGTGTAATTTAATATGCACAAGAAAGTCCTGATATTATAATAAAAAATTAATATTTCAGATTTGTGATCCAAACATGGTCATTTTAGATGTAAATGCACGATATCCTGGTACGCGGCACGATAGCCAGATTTGGGCCAATTGTCCAGCTCGATGAATCATGGTGCTCTGGCATGAAAAAGGCGAAAGAAAAACATGGCTCTTAGGTAAAAATAATTGTTTTATTGACAACACTTAAATTACAAAACCCACATTTTGTGTTTTTATTGATGATTTTTCAATAGAAGCAAGTACATGCTTAAGTATATAACAATTTTTATTGTATTCTCTCGACATATAATAGGAAATATTATATTCTATTCATAGATATTGATTAAAACAACATAACTTATATTAATTATTTCAATAAATTTGTACTTAACAGGAGATTCGGGCTACCCTTTAGAACCATGGTTGATGACACCTATTCCCAATTCAGTCATTGAAAGTGAAAAGAGATATACGGACGCACACTGCAAAGCTCGGTCAGCTGTGGAAAGGTGTTTTGGTGTTTTAAAAGGGACTTGGAGATGTCTATCGGCCCAGCGTATTTTAATGTACGAACCTGTACGAGCGTGCCACATCATCAACTCGTGTGTCGTATTGCACAATATGCGGAGGATGAGTAGAATGGACCTTGAGATAGATCAGGTAATGCCTGAAATAGATAACCCATTACCCATTGCAGAAGACCACGAACTTCCGAGGACACGTCTTGCTGAAGGAAGACGTGTCAGAAATCAGATAATCACTTCTCACTTTACACATTAACAGCGCTGATTTCTCAAATTTAAATCATGACAAAATACATTCTTTTCAAACAAGTGTCATTTACGTTAGAACTCTTTTTAATCATGTGTATGTGCCTTCCCTCTTTTGCTGCATTGTTAATATAAGTTTACTTATTTCACGTAACCACAATTTTGTTTAAAAAGAAAAAAACTATCTTTCATAATGTTATTTTCTTTTAAATGACTAAGAACGTTTACAATTATTATTTCATAAATTGTTATACATGTTATTATTTCATAAATTTGAGATATTCAAAATTAAATACCAGCTATGTACTGTTTAGGTTAGACACTCTTCTAGAATTGTCTTTGTTTGTTTATTCTCATTTTCTGTATTATTTGTAAACAAGTTTGTTTCTTCAATGTATCTATAGTTTTTAAAAAAATATTAACTATTTAAAATCAATATTATCAACAATTGCATCCACAAAGCACTCTTTTTGGGGTGAATTGCCTGATACAAAACCATTATATCAAAACAACTATTGTATCTATTATCAACCATTGTATGCATTATGTACTCGGTCCGCTCCGTTCACCTCGTTTTTGGTGGAAGCACTTGTATGCCGTTAACGTTTGTCACGACAAAGATGAACGCTAGTAAATCCAATTGTACCGGGATGCGAAGAGTCACCCATGTGTCCTCTTCAGTAGAGCACCATGAGTAGTTACAGAAGAATTGTAAATATAATAGTGGCTAGATGCCCACAAATTAAAAAAAAATAAATACCTTACATAAATTAAACACCTCTTTTTATTTTTATATTGTTTTTATTTTATATGTATTTACACAACATTATACAAATACATAATAACATAACATACACAACTCAAATAAAAAGAAAACATAGAGAGATCAGAAGTAGAGAAAAAAAACAACTCAATTGCACTAAAAAAATGTTACATAATATCCTCAGCACGGGAGATTTCAGTAAGGATATCATTATCTCTACTTATTACTTAAAAAGGAAGATAATAAAACATTTGTTATTATAACATTAACATTTTATGATATGTTATCAATTATTTAAAACAATTATACAGTTAAGAGTAAGACTGAAAACCCACCTTTACAAAAAATTACACAAATACATAATATACACAACTCAAATGAAAAGAAAACATAGAGATCAGAAGTAGAAAATAAAAACAACTCAATTGCACTACAAAAACATTACGGCCAATCTGTGAACAACTATTGATGTATTAGTTCGACAAATTACACAATAGGATAGCTTGGTGGTCAGTTGTATATTGCCGGGAACTCTGTATGCAAGACGGCGGAATTGGAAGGAGAGTTTTATTGCGAAATTACTGTTACTGGCGTTATTTTATTCGGATTCTTACTATGAGAGGGCTTGTCTAGGGTAAACTTGGTCGAAGGTTGCTTCCGAGTATGTTTCATTATGAGTTGTCTGGTCACCGTTCTAACGATGTAAAGATATGAGATGTCAAAGTTTGCAAAGACGATTTCTCATTATCTATTTACCAATTTCTGATTTTGAGGTTGAATCTTTTGTAAAGTATTTCAGATTAATATTTTTTAAATTAAAAATATTTAAATAGGACATATACTTACCATTTTTGAACGTACCTAAACATGCAGATAGAACATGATGCAACTACCAACGGCATAATAATTCATTGTACCAAGTAGATTCTAACTAAAGCAATTCTGTACTCTGGCAACGTTCTAATTAAATATTTTCCATTAAAATATGACGAAAAAAAATATTTTACATAAGATTGAACCGCAAATAAAAAAAAGTTAAATAGATTACGAAAATTCATCTTTGCAAACTTTCAGAATATGGAAAGGCGAAGTTAGAACTCTATCAAAACTCTACAAAGCGCCGCAAAATAAAAAAAATATGTGATATTAGAACCTTGTAAATTAAATGCAGGTTGATTTTTTGATTTTATTTCCTAACTATCTACTAACTGTCAAAAATAGAACACCGATGGTTCTGAAAATTATTTTGGTTATAATGAGGAAAAAAAAACGATTTTACATTCAATGGTCATTTAAAAAAAAGGTAATTAATTAAAAAAGCTTAGCCGGGAATTTCAGTTTCCGAAGCATTGGAAATATATTTATTTCCCAAAGTACGCATTCTGTAAAAGATAAAACAATAACTGTCACCTTTGTTATATAATACACAAATAAATTGAAAATTATTTTGTTATAATAAGTATTACATAATACTAAAAAATACGAGTATTATATTAATAAAATCCAAATTTTATTTTTTCTTCTCACCTTATAGAGTCCATCATACGTTCTCGATTTTTGATATAATGTTTACGCTTAGAAACACGACTTTTTTTGTTTTGTTCTTCCCATTTTCGTAAACAATATTATTATTTTGGTACGTGTATAAATCACGAAACGTAGGACTACACGTCTGTATAGCGAGCTGTCTGGACAGCGAATTATGAATATTTAAAAGGCACATAGGTTACTCGCGCGTTAAAAAGAGATGGCCTGTAAAAATGATCTTTAGAATTAAAAAAAACGTAAGCGCCTGTTGTTAAAATATTTAATTAATCACGGTTTATTTAAAAAAGAGCAAAAATCTCGCGATAATTCACTTTAGTTTTATTTAAAGAAACATAGTGATTTTTTTCATTGACATAACTTTTAAAATAATGGAAAGAATCGTGTAAATCATAATTTTATATAATTTGCGAGTATACTTTGCGATTAATTTCTATCGAGGGAATTTTATATTATTTGCGTTTCGGCGCGATAAACCACTAGATAATATATTCAAGAATAACATATATTTTTTTTAAGAGCTCAAAAACTTCAAATGTTTAAGGGAGGTTTGCAAGAAATCGTTAGAAATTCGGAGAACCGCCTCTTAACAAGAAATAACTTTATCTGTAATTAGTTTTTAAGAACCAAATATTTTCTTTCTGTAAACATCTTAGACACTATATAAAGAGGTAAGATTTGTTTGTTTGTTTGTTTGTTTGCATTGAATAGGCTCCGAAACTACTGAACCGATTAGAAAAATTCTTTCACTGTTAAGAAGTTACACTATCCTTAGGTAACATAGGCTATATAATATTTTCAAAAAAATAGGCATACTTACTAAAACTACAATAATGTAACCCAAGGCGTAAAAAAATTACCTAAAATATTCTTTACATCGCGTGCGCTGCGAAAACTATTGATGATAGAATAAAATAATATATATTACGACTTTGTAGAACACATCATTATTTACAAAAAAAGTCGTAACAGCATATGTTTAAGTATTATAGTTATACCACAATAAGTATTCTTTTATTTTAAAAATTTAATTAAAATGTCGCCGCTTGAAAAGGCTCTTTATTTGTATCTTGGTTTTAATCCTTATCAAAATAAATTACTTTATATTTAAGACAGCTTCAATACCTTTATTTCGCTTTTTGAACTATTCAATTCGGATATTTAATTCGAAATATATCACGAGTTTAAAAATGTTAGTATTAGAAAAAAGTTTCGGCTACGGGCCGGGTGGGAGAGGAGTCAAGAAATGAAGTGCCGCGCGGCCAGGCGGGTATAACTCCGATCCAAAAAGTCAACCGAATCTTTGGTGATATCATTAGGGCTAGGCGCTTCACTGCAGCCGGAGGCCTTTTACAATAGCTCTTAGTTTATTTTTAAAATATTGAGAAATTCTCTATTCTTACCGTGTAAATTTATCATAAAATAATCATAATAATTTTTAGGTTAAGTAAATAAACTCAAAATAATTTTAAAGCTACCAGTTTAGACGTAATCCGGATTCTATAATAATGTTCGTTATGATTTCAAAATCAATCTTACAGTGTCTCTAAATAGTGCTACAGACCGTATAACTTGTGACCATCTTGTGACTGACCATTGACACCACATGTTCATCCCTTCCGGCACCGGGTCAAGTGTTGGGCCGACCATTGTTTGTTTGTTTTTTGTGTTACTGGCAAAATGTACTCATACCTAATAATATAAATGTGTTACTAACCCACCGTCTGTGGCATAAACATGGTGATTGTTTACGAAAGGGCAGAACTAATAAGATTAAAAAATACTCGTGTGGCATTAAAATCTTCGGTGGCTGCAAAACTTGACTTTTACAACCTTAATCACGACCCTGCTAAGACTATAAGATTTAGAGGTTGTCGGGGGGGACGAAACCGTAAAAACAAATCGGGAGAAACCAGTGCGATAACCCAAAACCCTGACCACGGGAAAACAAACGAAGGAAAAAATTCGGTTTAGTGGCGAAATTCCTAAAAAATCAAACTAATTATTTTTATACTAACTATGGGCCAGGGAATCCGAATCTGAAAGAATTAGGCGGCGGCAAGCAATATTAACTGAATTACACGACTTTTAAATTTTCAATACACACATACGAAAACAGCCATTTTAAAAGCATTTTGACACATGAAAACCATAGAAACCATAGAAAAACAACAATTTAAGTGTGGCCATTAAACAATAATATCATCGAACATACCTTATACATGGTTTGTGCCCCTTTATACCGCCTGCTCGCGTCAATTTAAAAAAACATCCCAGTTTTCAAGTAGTTTAGCGGCTACGCAAGGTTTGTGTCACATGGTTTGTGCCCCTTTATACCGCCTGCTCGCGTCAATTTAAAAAAACATCCCAGTTTTCAAGTAGTTTAGCGGCTACGCTAGGTTTAGGTAGCATGGTTTGTGATACAAAAGTGAGTAAAATTTATAAAAAGTAAGTACTTAAATTATAAACATGTTATTTTACGTTATTGATATCACTGCTTAATGGCAACACTTAATTTTATGTGGTGTAACATCTTTATTCTTTTTCTATGTTTTCTTGCGACTTCGAAAGTGTCAAAGTGCTTCCAAAATGTCTTCTTTTTGTGTCTGTTTATAGCAAATTTTAAAGTCGTATAATTCATTTAATATTGCTTGCCGCCGCCTAATTCTTTCAGATTCGGATTCCCCGGCCCAAAGTTAGTATAAAAATAACTAGTTTGATTTTCTAGGAATCAGAATGCTTCCAAAATGGCCATTTTCCTATGTGTGTAAAAAAATTTTTTAAAGTCGTATAATCCAGTTAATATTGCTTGCCGCCGCCTAATTCTTTCAGATTCGTATTCCCCGGCCCATAGTTAGTATAAAAATAACTAGTTTGTATTTTTAGGAATTCCGCCACTAAACCGAACTTTAGCCCAAACGAAATTAAAACCACAGTAACAAAAGTGTCCGTGCCGCGCCATTCAAATGTACAAACCCGCCGACTTGCAGTGGCAAATTGGAATGCACGCTCAGTGAATAATAAGGTGGACGATGTTCATGATATTATTGATCAGGAGAAGCTGAACATCCTATCGATCACTGAGACGTGGCACGAAAACTATGACTCCACATCCATAAAAAAGTTGCGAGCCCTAGGCTATACGGTCGTAGAACAGGCAAGACGGAAATTACCGGAGGACCCCAGAAACAATAATATCTCCTTTGTGAATCATGGAGGGGTGGCGATTATTGGGCGTCAAGGAGTGCGCATAACTAGAATAAACATTGGTGATTATTATTCTTTTGAATCTCTGGGGTGTAGTATCTCTACAACAGGCACGACTTTCACCCTGATCACTATTTATCGACCGGGGTCGAGGATCATCACCGGAGAATTTTATGTGGAACTATCGCAACTTTTAGGGCGGGTAAACTCCTTACCGGGTGCCCTTATTATAACCGGGGATTTAAATATCAGACTGGACAGAAAAACGGACGGTAATACAATTAAATTTATCGATGTTTTGGAGTGCTACGGATGTAAGCAGTGAGTAGATATTCCAACTCATAATGCAGGAGGAATATTAGATGTTTTTATATCGAGGATTACAGATCCACCGCTAATAACCGAAGTCATAGATGTAGGACTTTCGGACCATAGACTTGTACGTACGGAAGTAGACTTTAATCCTCCCAAACCTGTCTACAAAACGAAGATGACTAGAGCATGGCGAAAGTTTGACTTCGACCTCTTCGAGGAAGAGCTAAAGTCATCAATTCTCGCTAAATATGACTTAAATAGCGATGTCATTTTGACATCTGGTCTGGTGGAAATTTACAATGGTACCTTATCTGATCTTATCAACAAACATGCCCCATTTTCAACCAAAACATGTGCTGTTCGCAATTCTGATTCCTGGTTTGATGCAGAATGCCGGGAAAAGAAGAGGACCATGCGCCGACTTGAGCGAATTTTCCGGAGTGGAAAACTAACCGACCAAAGGGAGGCTTGGGTTACTGTCCAAACCGAATACAGGGAGACAATTCGAAGAAAAAGGTCGGAGTACTGGATGACGAAGATTGAGGGTGAAGATTCTGACCCCCAGCGACTTTGGAACTCGCTTAAAACTGTAATGGGTGAGTCTGAAAATTCACCTACAGCCGCGTTCAGTCCGAAAGATTTCTCCGATTTTTTCCAAGAAAAAATTCAAAACATCCGAGCAACGACGGCGTCTGCACCTCCACC
Organism: Limnephilus lunatus; assembly: GCA_917563855.2. Lineage (NCBI taxonomy): Eukaryota > Metazoa > Arthropoda > Insecta > Trichoptera > Limnephilidae > Limnephilus > Limnephilus lunatus. The sequence goes on along the minus strand of OU830602.1, from coordinate 6,744,587 downwards.
TAAGTTCATCACCTACAACGGCGAATTTTTGATGAAATTCAAACACACTACATTGGAGGAAGTCACCAAAATTGTGTCTAGTTCTCTAAACAAACAATGTGCATTAGACCCAATTCCAACGTGGCTACTCAAAAAGTGTCTGAAACATGTAGTACCATTCCTAGTGTTCCTTTTCAACAAAACTTTCGATTTAGGCGAGGTGCCCCAACTACTCAAAAAAGCCCTTGTTTCCCCAATTTTAAAGAAACCCCAATTAGATTCTGTAGATTTAAGCAATTACCGTCCTGTATCAAATTTACCATTTATCTCAAAAGTCCTTGAAAAAATTGTGATCAGGCAGATGACCGCCCATCTGGCCAAAAATGAATTATTATCAAAGTACCAGTCAGCCTATAGAAGGTACCATTCTACAGAGACTGGACTATTGCGCGTGTTGTCGGATTTAATGCTTGCAAACGAGTCAGGTAAGTTAGCTTTGCTATCATTATTAGATTTGAGTGCGGCATTTGATACCATCGACCACAACTTCCTCATCGAAAGACTGGAAAAAACCTTTGGACTGGGTGGTGAAACTATTCAATGGATAAAATCCTACCTCTGTGGCCGAACACAATCTGTACAAGCCGGTGGTAAAAACTCTCCCTTTGTAACCCTCACTTCTGGAGTCCCCCAGGGTTCAGTGCTGGGACCCCTACTTTTCATTTTGTTCATCAACGATGTTGCCAAAATAATAGAATCATTCGGACTTCTTTCCCATTGCTACGCTGACGATCAGCAAATCTATTTCTACTGCGCGCCGAATGAGAGAGATAGATTAAAAGATATCACTGTTAAATGCATCGCTGCCATAACAGACTGGATGTCTTCTAACAAACTAAAACTAAATCCAACCAAAACAGAATTTCTTTGGACAGCAACAAAAAAGCGTCAGTCAATATTAGACAAATCACCTCTCATTACTTCTGGCTGTAACATCATCCCTAAAAATGGCGTTAAACTCCTAGGTGTACATCTAGATCAAGATCTTTCCCTCAAATCCCAGATTAATAAAACAGTAAGCGCGGGATTCTTTCACCTGCGTCAAATCAAATCTATAAGGAGAAATATTCCGACTAAGGCCACAAAGATGCTGGTAAACTCTTACGTTGTGTCACGACTTGACTATTGCAATGGCATATATGCAAATCTCCCTAAAACATATACTGACAGACTTCAGTCAGTTTTCAATGTTGCAGCAAGACTGATAACCGGCGTTTCCAAGTATTCTCATATTTCCCAACATCTGCGGAACCTTCATTGGCTTAAGTGTCCTGAGAGAATCCAATTCAAACTCTGTTGGATGGTTTTTAAGGCAACACACGACATGGCGCCACCCTACCTGTCGGAACTGTGCATTCCAAATGATGTCAACACTAGGCAAGCAACCCTTCGTTCAGCATCTTCAACAGCCATGGGTAGACTCTCAGTACCTATGCGCAATCCCAATACCAATTTCGGAGACCGGGCTTTTGCAGTGGCAGGCCCAACAGCTTGGAACAAACTCCCTTCATATTTGCGAAAGATCGACAGCACATCTGAGTTCAGAGCAAAGCTCAAAACTCACCTTTTCACATTATCATATCCAGAAAAATAACTGCCTTTTTCAGTAGTATCCCATTACTCAGTCCACGGGATTTACCTAAATTGACATATCTTCACTACCACCTTTTACGATGTTACGCAATTTTTGACAATATTTCACAATTTATTATGTATAAACTTTTTTTATTTTTTTGCTATATTTTCATGACTTACACCGACAGCACGGGCAGTAATCATGACAATATGTGTTTATATATGTTAATAAGTATGTTAGTCCTAAATAACTAATTTTAAGACAGTTGCAAGTCATAATACAAATGGAGCAGTAACAATACTGCTCTATTCGTATTATGACTGTATTATGGCAATAACCATTGCAATATGTGGTTATAAATGTAAATAAGTATGTTAGTCGTATGTAACTAATTGTAAGACTGTTGCAAGTCATGATACAAATAGGACAGTAACAATACTGCTCTGTTCGTATAATGACTTGCAAGTGCAAACTCGGTTATTAAAATAAGTATAGTTCTAAGTCACTAGTGATATAAGTCTTAGTTGTATGTCATTAGTTATCAATCTTAGTTATAAGCCACTTGTAGTATGTAGGTATAGATTTAATGTACCTATAAATGAATTTGTAAAGCGCCCTTGAGGTGATTTTCTCACGAAAATGGCGCTATAAAAATCATCCAATTATTATTATTATTATTATTATTATCATAAGTCCCCTTCGATTTGTTTAGGGTCCCCGGCTACGGTACGGTACGGTACAGTACGGCTATGGTACCCGGCTAGGACTGAATATTTCGAACGCGGAAGGGGGGTTGGCGGGACGGGGGAGCGTGAGAGCGGTGGCGGGGAAGGTGGAAGTGGAACGCTGGATGGGAACGCACGGGAAAGGACATGCAAGGAGAAACATTTTATTTCTTTGAATATGGCATTGCAACGCATGCCGGGAAACAGCTAGTGTTATATAAATGTATACTTCAAATAAAAAAAAAAAAATGTTTATGTATATCCTTTTTTATTATTTTTTATTAGTAACAAATGGATACATAAATTACAAATAAATTTTATACAGTAATTAATGGCATGGTAGATATATTTGATATACCCCCATAAGTTAGCAGGGCTGGTGTGTATGGGGGGGTGTTATTGTATTGTTTTTTTTTTACATGATTCAGTTTAAGTTTTCTGAATAATTTTTTAGGTGAGTGTTATATTCTTTATATTAGTATTCATGTTTCTGATTTTTTCAGGTAGTGAATTAAAAAATTTATCTCCGAGATATTTATGATTTTTCTGTCCTATTGTTTTTTTTACATTTTGGAGTAGGAAGTATTGATGTTTGTCTAAGATTTCTGTTATTTTTAAAGGGTGCAACTTTCTTTTCAATTCTTCCTATCTGCACACTTCGAATAATTTATTTATCTCTAGCTGAATCTGTTATAAGGTATGGAATAACAGCTTGGGGATTTTCCTGTAAAACAAATATAGACCATGTTCAATCAGTGCAAAATTCATTGGTTAAATTATTAGCTGAAAAAAATTTATACAAAGAAAGGCATAATATTCCATACTTTTATCAGAGTCTCAAAGTTCTTTCAGTGAGAGCAATTCTGTGGTACAAAATTATATTTCAGCACATAAATAATTTTTTATATATTAACAGGCTGGAACACAACCATAATACTCGTTTTAACTTTAATGAAGGGCTAATCGTACCTAAGCATACAAATAAATATGGACAAAGAACGTTAAATTACATGATTCCCAGTTGTTTAAATATGTTACCTGCTGAAATTAAAAACTGTGCCCAAAACAAACAATTGATGAATTTACTGAAGACTTGGCTTATGGAAAGAATTAATTTGTATTAGCTTACAATGACATTATTCTAAAGACTTTTAAAATGTTATTTATGTTTTCAAAAATTTATTTTTATCTATATTTCTGTAAAAAACTAAATTTTATTTTATATAATTGTAAAAATGGAACTATTAAATCACTATTATAAGATCTTTAACGTAAAGAACCCGTTAGACAAACTGCTAAAAAGTAGTTTATCGGGACTTTTTGTCTTGTATTTGTAAAGTGTATAAAATAAATAAAAAATAAAAAAAATAAATAAATAAAAAAAAAATCTTTATAAATTTGTAATGTTGCATGGTAAAAGTATAATGCACTCAATTTTCTGACATTAAATTGTTTGAATGAAAGTTCTGACGAATATGAGTAGGGTTTTTTTTTAAATTGTTTTTATTATTAGTTTTTGTAATATGGAAATTGTTTGTGTTTGATTTGCATATGTACCGCCCCATCCTATAATACCGTATTGTATAATTGATTGACAGAAAGCGAAGTATGTGGTTCTAAATAATTTTTCGTTTAAAATATCTCTTAAACATCTAAATATTTACGTTAGTTTCCTTATTCTGTTGTTCAGAATATTTATGTGAGGGGACCATTTTAAACGCTGGTCTATTGTTATGCCCAGGTACTTAATATCGGTCTTGCTTTCTATGTTTGTACATAATATATTGCATTTGTGGTTTTCTGTATTTGTCACAGAGTGGATTATTATATTTATTTCCTTAGGTGTTTCTTGTTTTTTAATGAAAAATGGTAAATAATAGGTTTTTTTATAATTTAAAGTCAACAGGTTTTTATCAAAACATAATTTTAGTGCATTGATATCTGTATTTGCCATTTTATTTAATTCAGACGAGGTGTTTGCTTTTAGTAGTAGGACTGTGTCGTCAGCGTAGGAGACAATGTCTCCATATTTGGAAATATGGAATATATCATTGACATATATAATAAATAACAATGATCCGAAAACTGTACCTTGGGGTATCGAAAAGTCGCTATATTTTTAATCACTAATTTGATTGAGTAATTTTACTTGTTGAGGTCTTTTATGTAAGTAACTAGTTATCCATGCTAATAAATTCCTATCGATTTTAATTTATTTATTATTTTTTTATTTGATATGCTGTCGAAAGTTTTTTTCAGGTCTATAAATGTCCCGATACATTTTTTTATCGGAATCTAGGGCCGTATATAAATAGTTGGTTATTTTTGCTATCGCGCCATGAGTACTTGTATTTTTTTTTAAGCCGAATTGGTTATCATTAATTTTTTTTTCTTCTAAGATTGTCCATGTTTGTTTTTTTACATTTTTCTCATATATTTTTGATATATTTGATAAAAGAGAAATCGGGCGGTAATTTTGTGGATCTTTACGACAGTCTTTTTTTATAAATGGGAGCTATAATTGCTCTTTTATAATTATTGGGAGATTCGCCATTTGCTAGACTTAGGTTTATTATATGTGTTATGGGGAGAACTACGTATGTTTTCATCGCTTTTATTGTCTAAGCATCAATGTTGTCAAAGCCGGGGGCAGAACCTCCTTTTAGTTCCGAAATAGATCTGTCAATATCGGCTTCTATGACTGGGCGAAATTTATTTATTTGACATTGTGTTATTTGTTGTCGATTTAATATTTCAGTCGTATTTATGGATTTTGCTAGGGTTTTTCCAAAGTTATTAAAAAATATTATTATTTAAAATATTACATCATTTTTTGTGTCATTTTGTACGTTATATATTAATTTCCCATGTGATATTTCTTTTTTATTATATATTTTTTTATTTATTATTTCATTTATTGTTGAAGATATTTTTTTTACTATTGTATATAGCTTCTGTTATAATTTTTGAGTAATAGTCATTTTTCGTTTTTCTAATTAGAGTAGTTAACCCTTTGAATGGCAGGAGACCATATTTGTCCCAAGGCACATAGGTCTCGTATAAAACGCTGTAACTCCCTTACCATCATAGTGAGAAATATGTTCTATATTATTTAAGTTATGTTCACCCGCACAATGAAGGTATGTTGGTTTGATCGGTGGTTGGAGGCAACGCATTGCGGTGTGCCCATATTTTTGGTAATGGTAACATTGCATTAGAGGGTTACAATCCTTTACTTTAATTTAGTAAAAACCAAGGTTTACGCTTTTTTTCATAATTAGAAGATTTCTGAGATCTCCACTCGTTTCAATGAAAATGTTTTCTTGTTGAATTTTTTAAATTGGTATGGTTCCTTTATATTTTATTTTGTTTGGGTCCATTTCGTATTTATTTTTACATCTTTATTTTGCAGAATTAGATCTGATATAAATTCTTCTTGTGTATATTTTTCGTCGATTCCTTTAAAGATCATGCACGGTCTTTTTTTATTAATATTTTCAATATGTATTCCTTTAAGTTTTATCTTTGTAATTTCATTTTCAATGTCAACCATATCATCCGCTTTTTTTAAATTTATTATTTATTCATTTTTTTAATGTCTTCCTTGTGCTATTTACTCCGATTCCTAGTTTAGATATTTTGACGTTCTTCATGATGGTTTCTTTTATGTCTTCGTTATCATTTTTAGTTTTAATTATAACGGGGTATACTGGAATTTAAGGTGTCGTGTATTTTCCACTAGCGATGCTAGCGTAACTTCTCGTAGTTGCTTTGTTTTCGAGATTTTGATATTTTTCTAAGTTACTGATATATTTTCGATCAATTTTGATTATATTTTCTTGTAATTCGATAATTTTGTCTTGTAATGAGAGGCTCTTTTGTTAATTGCATCTTCCAACCTCGTTATTATCAGTTCAACAGTATTTTTTGTTTTTTGATCCCTGACTGTCTGAATTTTCAAAATCTCACTCTGTAACTCATTTAGACAGCTAGCTACCGTCATTTTTTGGTGCTCAATTTGGGTTCAAAAATGTCCCCACTCTATTTAGAATTTTGTCTCTTGTTACAGTAACAGCCAAAACAATATTCTGTTAACTTTTTGTCTATGACTTCAAATGTTAATTGTCTTCAAACTTCAAATTTTTAAATTCAATTTCAAATGGTTTCAAATTCAAATGTCACTTGTCATGGTAATTTCAAGATTTTGTTTTTAAATTCACTGTTATAGTAGATCTGTTTTCACTATGATTATTTAAAAATTGGGTAAAATGTGTAGAAGACTCCGCATGCCGCTACACTTTAAATGGGCATACATTTTGAAAAGTAAACTACTTTTAAACTTAATTACCTCAAGATCTATCGGTTTCAGTCGAGATAGACAGAAAAATATGCATTTATATTTTTATTTCATAAAAACTTTTTTGTACGTAATTTTTCCTTTACGTTTTTTACGTAATTTTTTTCACATTTAGTAATTACTAGCTTTTACGCACGGCTTCGCTCGCATAGTATTAGAGGGAAAGGTAAATATTTACCTAACCGCCGCGAGCCGCTTCACTTTTAATAGGCATACATTTAAAGAAATAAACTACCCATAAACTTAATTACCACAAGAACCATCGGTTTCAGTCGAAAAAGGCGGAAAAATATGCATTTAAATTTATATTTCATAAAAACTTTTTTGTACGTACTTTCCTTTACGAATGACATTTCATGATGTATTCTTTCCATTTTGAAGGGGTACCAATTTTTAAATAGTAATAAAGGTTGCCATACCCGAAAAATTATTACCTCAAGAAAAACATCCCAGTTTTCTAGTAGTTTAGCGGCTACGCTAGGTTTGTGTAACATGGTTTGTGATACAAAAGAAAGTGCCCCTTTATAACGCCTACTCGCGTCAAGGCAAGAAAAACATCCCAGTTTTCAAGTAGTTTAGCGGCTACGCCAGATTTGTGTAACATGGTTTGTGATTCAAAAGAATATAATCCAATTGTGTATTTATTCAGAACATGAAAATTTGTATGGTGCAACCTTTAGTACCTTCCTCGAATATGTGTGATTTTTTTGCGATATGGCAATCTTTTTTAATATTTGTCGATTGGTACCCTGGAAATCGGTCAGTATGCAAAATAATGTAATAAGAAATGTCAGCCGTAACGAGAAATTACGTACAATTTTTTTTTTTAAATATAAATTAAAATGCATATTTTTCCACCGGTCCCGACTGAAACCGATGTTTTTTATGGTAACTAAGTTTAAAAGTAGTGTACTTTTCAAAATCTGTGACTATTAAAAGTGCGGCGGCTTATTCACAAATTAATTAAAATTGGAATAAGATTCACTTTTTTAATGTGATACACTTAGTTTTGTGCGAAAAACATAATGCAGATATCGATTTTTGTAATTTTTTGTAGGGAATATGGATAATAACAAAAGCAAAACAATCAGTGCATTGACATTTGACGTTTTTGAATTTTTTGAATTCATTCACTACTTAATATTATGTTTATCACAATATTGCTGCAGGTCTTTCAAAATATGAGAATTCGTTCAATACAAAATGTACGACGAAAAGAATTTTGTACATAATTTTTTTTCGTGAATTTTTCTGATGTTTTAATAGCTATTCTGCCTATTGGGGCGGATCCAACAAATCGGTCCAGCCGTTCTCGAGTTACAAATCGTGTAACTAACCCGACTGTTTTATATATTAAGAAGGAGCACTTAGCGAATAGAATTAGATACAATTTTTTTTTTTTTTTGGGCACTAAGCAAATTTAAATTAGAAATTGGGACATGGAGAAAAAATGTTTATTGAAATTAATGTAAAAACTTGCAGAGCTGCATTTTCGAAACTTAGCGATTTATTTAGCCTAAATCTTCAATAGATAGAACAAAATTATTATTTTTTTCAACTTTATGAGTAAAATCTCAAATTATAATATTTAACTAAATGAAAACAATATTAGCGAAACTAAATCGAAAATCTGGAGACAGAAAAATCAGAAAAAGATATTGGCTCCACTGAATAAGATAAGCAGCAACCAACATCTTGATTGCAACAATAACATTTGGCTGTCAACAGTTCTCTTGTTTTGCTCTTTCAAAAATAATCTCAAACCAATCTTTTTATTGTTTTTGGCTGTAAAAAGTGCAGTGTGTTGTGTCTTGAGGACTCTTCTCCCCCTGATCTTCCAGGAGTCACTTCTTGCTGCTCATTTCAGATATTTATATACTTTTTTTTACTTCTGTCACTTTTTGTACTTGCTCTAATTTATTGAACAATGGAGGAGGATTTCCCTCCTTTACCTCCTACAAAGCCCCCAGATCCCCCTCCTGATCCTCCAGATGAAGACATTTCGGAAAAAATAGACGTTTCAGATCCTACAAACATTTCAGATAATGAATCTGTCATCCTAACCTCAATAAAAAAAAGAAAATTCAGTCCCTCTTCCCCAAAAAAACATGATTCGCCTTCGTCTTCACAGTCCCCACCAGCTCTTCTTTAACCTCCTCCGACAAACTTTACTCTTCTCATTCCCGTGGACCCTTCATTGTATATGTGCAAAAAACTGAACAAGGTAAAACTATTCATCCTCTTGAATTTGGTAAATTCCTTTCAACCAAGAAGAACCTTTCGATTAAGCCCGGAGGTGTAAAAGCCGAGGGTCGCTTCCGAATCTCTATTGAATTCCTCTCAGGTTCAGCCGCCAACAACTTCATCAAAAACATTTTTATTACATCTAATTCTAAATTCAAGGCGTACATCCCAACTTTTAATGTCACTCGAATGGGCCTGGTCAGGGGTATCTCGACTGATCTGTCCATTCCAGAAATTCTTTTTTCTCTTTCAACCCCCCAACATATCGGCAATGCAATAAAAGCCAGGAGGCTAAATTATAGGGACACCTCTGAGGGCATCGTTTCCTGGAAACCCTCCAAATCTGTTGTGATCACCTTCGAAGGACAATCTCTTCCCTCCCATATTTATTTATTTTTCAACTCCTTACCAGTTAAATGTACACTTACCCCACCACCCAATGTTACAATTGCTGCCGTTTTGGTCATACCAAAGCTGCATGCAGATCCCCTCCCAGATGCTTCAAATGTTGAGAAAACCACACGGCTGACCAATGTTCGTCTCTCTCTTCACCTAAATGTTTTAACTGCTCAGGCGCTCATTCCGCCATTCACTCTTCTTGCCCTGAACAATCTCGCCAAAAAAATATAAAAATTTCCATGGCCTCTGAGAACTTGTCTTTTCTGCAGGCTTCTAAACTATTCCCGCCTGCCAAAAAATCATTTGCCGAGGTTTTAACCAGTAACTCTTCATCCAACCCTCTCCCCTTCTCCTCAACAACTTCTCGTTCAACTAAGTTTATCTACAAAAACCCTGTCTCTAAACCGGCTCCTGGATACGATCGGCATTAACACAACTCACTTCTCTTAAATCTCAATGGTTCTTCTCTTTCAAATGCCACAAATGGGTGCGCAAACAACTATAATTCGTCCTCAAAAAACTATTAAAAGCTTTCTGATCAACTCTCCCAAGATAATTCTTCATTTACACAAACTCTTATTATGCTTCTAATTGACCTAATTTCTTCTCAAACTAATCTACCGTCCAACGCTGCTTCTATTATTTCTACATTAAAATCATTTGTTCAAAATGGCACTTCAAAATGTCAGAATACTTCAGTGGAATAGCCGCAGTGCTATTTCTAACAAATCGAACCTTCTTAACCTATTAAATTCAAACCTTGTTTCTGTGGCTGCTGTCTCGGAGACATGGTTTACTCCATCCACCCACTTTAATGTAGGAGGGTACTCCTGTCTCTGTGATGATCGCCTGGAAGGTACGGGCGGCGGTGCTGCCCTTTTTATTAAAAAATCCCTTCCGTTTTTCCCAATAAATAATATCAAACCCCCCAATGCTGACTTTCAAATGGTTGCAGCTAAAATAAAGGACACATCCTTTGTTTCTATCTATATTCCCCCATCATCGCACTTCAATAAGCAAGCTTGGTTCCAAATTGTCCGTCAACTAAGCCCTCCATTCTTTTTATTGGGCGATTTTAATGCCCATTCCCCAGTCTGGGGTTCTGCTTTCTCTGATCGAGATGGTCGAAGTTTGATGGATTTTTTAGATAAACCAACCTTTTCCTTTTGAACGACGGATCTCCTACAAGAATCTCTCGCCCTAACACAAACCTCAGTGCAGTGGATCTCTCCATATGCTCTACAAATCTGGCACCTCTCTCCTCGTGGGTGGTGTTCGCGATCCTTGCTCCAGGGATCATTTTCCGATCACCATCACTTATCAAACTTCTTTCCATTCAGAAAAGTCCCATATTTTGACGAAGATTAAAACAAAACACACCAAATGGGACGAATTTAACTCGCACATGGATAAGTTTATACAAAATTTACCCTCTACCGGTATATTATCTGTCGAAGATGACTACGATAACTTCAAATCAATGCTCATAACTGCAGTAAATAAATCAAATCCTCCCCTTAAAACCAAATCTCTCAAAAAACTCCCTCCGACTCCCTGGTGGGATGAGGAATGTTCCAAGGTATTGAGAATTCGGAAGGCTAAATCTATTTCCTATCGTCACAATATAACTATGGAGAACTATCTTATATACAAAAATGCTGAAGCCAATGCCAAAAGGGTATTGAGGTCAAAAAAAAGATCCGGGTGGTACAACTTCTGTAGTTCAGTATCTCCGAATACTCCAATTTCGGAAGTTTGGTCTATGATTCGAAGATTTCGATCCTCCTTCAGTTCAACAGCTCCTCGAGCGTCTCATCCTAAATGGATAGATGAGTTCTTGGACAAAATTGCCCCCCTTCTGTACCTAACATAGATGAAATAACTCCCATCCACAACACTCCTATGTCTGATCATTGGCTAGACTCTCTATTCACTTTAATTGAATTGAAAAATTGTTTATCAACAGTCAAGGATTCATCTCCAGGCAGAGATGGTATTCCTTATAGCATTATCAAAAATAGTAATGATAATGTTCTAAACTACTTCTTAAGCATCCTAAATAAAATCTTCCGGACTGGCATAATGCCTGATGACTGGAGTTCTCAAATAATCATCCCAATCCTAAAAATCAAACAAATCACCTAGTTCTGGATCCAACTACAGGCCAATAGCTCTTTCATCCACCCTCAGTAAAATTTATGAAAAATTAATTAAAAACCGGTTAGAATTTTCTGTCGAGAGTAATCAGCTTCTCTCTCCAACTCAATTTGGATTTAGGAAAAAAAATCTACGCAAGATAATCTTGCCATCATCAGCACTGATATTAATCTATCCATTTCTAATAAGGAAGTATGTCTTGCAGTCTTTATAGACATTGAAGGCGCCTTTGACAATGTTTCCATCCCAATCCTTAAAAAAAACTTTTAGGCCTTGGCCTACCCCCCATGTTTGTCCAATCAATTATCAATCTATTTCTCGATAGAAATTTTTTTATTGAGCTACCAGATGTTACTCCTCAGAGTAGATCAATTTGGAAGGGTTCACCCCAAGGCGATGTATTATCCCCCTTACTGTATAATATATACACGTACGATATGCATATCGCTATTCCCCCTCAAGTAAAAGTTATTGAATTTGCAGATGACATAGGTTACTTCTTATCATCCAAAATCGTCCCACTCGCCGTCAAATATCTTAATGAAGCCATGGATGCCCTTTGTACATGGCTCACTTTAAATGGTCCTGGACTTTCAGTCCAAAAGAGTCAGTGTGTCAGCTTCTCAAGCCGTCATAAAAATCCCCCTGTTCAAATTTCATTTAAAAACTCTCCAATCCCCAACGCCTCTGAAGTTAATTTTTTGGGAGTAACATTCGATAGGAAACTTAAATGGTCTTCCCATATTCATAATATCTTACTTATATAATATTATAAATGCGAAAGTTTGTATGGATGGTTGGTTGGTTGGATGGTTGGTTGGTTGGATGGTCGTTACTCTTTCACGAAATAAATATCGAATGGAATTTAAAAATTCTTTCACTAATCGAAAGCTACATTATTTGCGAATAACAACGGCTTTATATATTGGTAAGCTCTGGCGTTATCAATGAGCTGTGGCGTTATGAAATTATGTATCATACATTTTCTGTCCCTAACAAAATCGAGTTATAGCAAACGTCAAAAAAATTGTTACCTTGGAAACAATGTTTTTTTTTAATTTGAGGCTTGAAAAGAGTGCTTTGTTTTTATTAAAAAGAGTGCTTTTTTGGCGTCGTAGTTAATATCTAAATATCTCTAAAAATGTTTATTCTCCGAACAAAAAGCATAACGTTGCTTTAAAGCATATCGTTTGAAGTGGACTGTCATTTTCTTATTTTCTTAGGTTACCTACTCTGGAATAAAATACTAATAAAGGGAGTAGGTACTTAAAATAAATTTCAATTTTTATAATAGAAATATTTTCTAAAATAGAATTTTTATTGGCGAAACGTCATTCTCAAATTTTGAAATTTTCTTTTAAACAATAATTATTTTCTATTAGACAAAATAGCAAGAATAATATCAATTATGCCAATAATTATGACAGTAATTTCCCTCATTAATTGTTCTGTAAGCCGCCGCACTTTTATTAGGCACAGATTTTGAAAAGTACACTACTTTTAAACATAGTTACCATAAAAAAAATACCGGTTTCAGTCGGAACCGGTGGAAAAATATGCATTTAAATTTATATTTCATAAAAAAAAAATTGTACGTAATTTCTCGTTACGGCTGACATTTCTTACTACATTATTTTGCATACTGACCGATTTCCAGGGTACCAATCGATAAATATTAAAAAAAGATTGCCATATCGCAAAAAATCACACATATTCGAGGAAGGTACTAAAGGTTGCACCATACAAATTTTCATGTTCTGAATAAATACATAATTGGATTATATTCTTTTGAATCACAAACCATGTTACACAAACCTGGCGTAGCCGCTAAACTACTTGAAAACTGGGATGTTTTTCTTGCCTTGACGCGAGTAGGCGTTATAAAGGGGCACTTTCTTTTGTATCACAAACCATGTTACACAAACCTAGCGTAGCCGCTAAACTACTAGAAAACTGGGATGTTTTTCTTGAGGTAATAATTTTTCGGGTATGGCAACCTTTATTACTATTTAAAAATTGGTACCCCTTCAAAATGGAAAGAATACATCATGAAATGTCATTCGTAAAGGAAAGTACGTACAAAAAAGTTTTTATGAAATATAAATTTAAATGCATATTTTTCCGCCTTTTTCGACTGAAACCGATGGTTCTTGTGGTAATTAAGTTTATGGGTAGTTTATTTCTTTAAATGTATGCCTATTAAAAGTGAAGCGGCTTGCGGCGGTTAGGTAAATATTTACCTTTCCCTCTAATACTATGCGAGCGAAGCCGTGGGTAAAAGTTAGTAATTACTAAATGTGAAAAAAATTTAAATATCATCAGATCATTGACTGGCGTTTGGTGGGGTGCCCACCCTTCTTGCATTAAGTTTCTTTACAATGCACTTATTCGAAGCCATCTCGACTATGCCTGCCCACTTTTTAGTACTGCATACAAAAATGCACTCAGTAAGTTGGACAAGGTTCAGTCTAAGTCACTGCGAATGATAACTGGGGCGATGCAATCGTCACCCATCAATTCCCTACAAGTAAAATGTTCTGATCCACCACTTTATTTAAGGCGTCAACTATTTGCTGACAAATTTGTTCTTAAATGTTTAAATTCTAAATGTCATCAGGTTATTCCTAGAGTCTCGTTGTTCAACGACTCAACACAATCATCTACAATCAGAGCTCGAACTAAACCTCTTCCTGCCATCTGTAAAAATTTTCGCTCTCTCTCAGAGCTTCAAATTATCAAAAATGATCTTCTTCCTTTGTTCAAATTAAAATATAGTCACGTCACCTTATCCCCAACGATTTTAGAAGGGATTGGCATCCTTAAAAATCATTCCAATCTCCCAGCCCGTACTGTCAATAATATGTTTAATGACATTATTTCATCTAAATGGCCCAACTCTTCTCTTTTATTTACGGATGGCTCCAAATCTCCGGACTCTGCTAATTGTGGTATAGGTATCAACGTTTACCACAATAATTCTAATGACAGAATATTTTATTAAATTTCAAACCAATTTTCAATATTTTCTGCTGAGTGCATTGCAATAATTGAATCTCTTAAATATATAATAAAAAATAATTTTGAACATTCTCTTGTTCTCTCTGACTCACTCAGTTCCCTCCAAAAACTTAAATCCAGTCCTTTTCTTCATCCTGATGATCACTTTGTATGTCTTATTCGAGTACTGATATCCTCCATTCAAAGCTCTTGAAAAACTGTAACTCTGATTTGGATTCCTGGACATTTTGGCATAGTGGGTAATGATATTGCTAATTCCTTGGCAAAACAAGGAGCGTCTAACCCTACCGTTACCCTCGAAAACCATATTCCCCTATCTGATATTTTTTCCATCCTCAAAGATAGATCCCGCAATGCTTGGATAGAGTATTAGAATATTGCTAGTCAATCCAAGCGTGCCTGCTACGCCTCAATACAAAGGATTATCCCATCAAAACCGTGGTTTCAAAAATTCCCCCATTTTTCCAAAAGAGAAATTTCCTCACTTATTCGAATGAGAATCGGACATTGTTCCGTTCCTTCTCACCTTTTTAAAATTCACGTCCTTGAATCCCCAGATTGTACGTTCTGTGATCTAGATGTGGGAACTTTAGATCACATATTTTTTGTTTGTCCCTCTCTAAATAAATATCCTCTTTTCTATCAAGCGTTATCTAAAATTGCCTCCCCTCCATTCAATATCTCATATCTTCTTAGTCTGAACTCTACTCCAATCTTTCATATAATTCTTAAATTTGCTCATTTAAATAAAATTAATATATAAATTCACCCTTTCCTTTCTCTGCAATTTTAAATGATGGCCTAGAACACCCTTGAAGGGTGAAAGCCAGAAATAATTGAAAAAAATAAAAATAAAAAACCAATATCTTTTTTTCTGATTTTTCTGCCTCCAGATTTTCGATAGAGTTTCACTAATATTGTCTTCATTTCATTAAATAATATTCTACCTCTGCCATAATCTAAGGGTGGCAAATGCGCATATCCCTGACATCTATTGTAAAAACTTAAAACCGCACAGAAGCGTGAGATCACCACTTTTAGTTTCAGTTATATTTCAATAGATGTCTATCATCTCCCATTATTTTTTGTCAATAAAAATCAAGTGTACATAATATATAATATATTAATTTTATTTTATTCATACGCATTTTTACATACAACATCTTTAAATATAACATATTCTTAATTATTTATTAAGTGAATAGATAACAAATGTGTTTAAATAATTATTATCGTATTATATTTTTGTCTTTTGTGTTTAGTTAATTAAATGTTTTTAACCTCAAAATGATGCAATGGCTGTTGAATTATCAGCAACCCCGGTAAATGATAGGATGGCATTGGTTTTAAATAATAAAACTTATTTTTTCAACCGCATGTACTGCATCCGGAACCTATAAACAAAATGAAGTGGTATTAGATTTAAATTGAGTCTTAATCGATATTCAAACAAAAATGCAAAGGTACCTACATCAGTACATGTCACGTGTTCGACGAAAGGGGGGGAACAAAAATGACCTTACAATTTTCTAATGCACAGCGAAAAAAATCATTTATTATTACATTGTGCGAGTGGGGGTCATCTTTGGCCCTCAAATAAAAATTATCGCTTTAGGTGATATTTAAAAGAATTCAAAATCTCTTCTTTCATAGATGGCGATATTTCAGGAAAAATAAATGTATAAAAAATTAAAGTAATTAAGTATAAAAAATATAAATGAGAAAAATATAAGTGGGAGAGTGGTTGAGAGTTAGATGAAAATTAAATTAAATAAATAAAATATAATAAATCATTTTATTTTTAACTTTATGAGTAAAAATAAATTAAATATTTTAATAAATTATTAAATATCTTCTAGGAATTGAACTACTTAGTTGTTTTTTTACAACTTTCTCGTGTTAGAGCATATAATTATGTTGTTTTGCCTATGTCGAGGGCTATTATATTTATAAGGTCATTCTTACCTATTGCTGTTTGGTCGCAGTTAGTGAAAGGGTACTGACAACCACCTTGCATTGGAGGCATAGGTAGATCCATGGGAGGCTGCATCATAGGAGGGAACATCATCGAGGGCGACTGCGCACACCCTTGGAAGGAAGTGCAGGGAGACGGCATCGGAACAGGCTGAGGAACTGGATACGGCACGGGAACCTGTTTCGTCACCGTTACCGGATACGGCACGGGAACCTGTTTCGTCACCATTACCGGATACGGCTGAGGAACATTCTTTGTCACGACTACTGGATACGGCCGCGGAACTGGATACGGTTTTAGAACCGGATAAGGCGCTGGAACAGGGTAAGGTTTGTTCACGACGCGTTCCACTATTCTAGTTTGGGCAGGTCCGGGTCCCCCTCCACCGCTGGATGATTCGTTCAATGCGTTACCCGAAGTGGCGTGAGAACCCAAATTGATATTATTTATATTGGTTCCATTGACATTTGTCGTAATATTCTCAACGTTGGTGTTGTTGACCAAGTTTGTAATGTTTATATAATTGATATAATCAGTTGTTCGCACAGTTGCCGTAGGTTCAGAAATAATAATATTTTCTGGAGGTGGTTGAACGGGTTTTTCACAGTTGCCGTTTTTTTCAATAGTGTTATCTGGACATTTGGAAATGCGTATGCAAACATTATTTTCTAAGTATGAATTTTCAGGACAGCGAGCTTGGCGAATACACACATTCCCTTCCAGATAAGAATCTGCTTGACAAATTGGTTGACGCACACACTGACCATTCTCGTAATATGATCCCGGTGGGCAAGTTACCTCATCCTTCACACATTTTCCATATTGGCTGGATGATCCCGGTGGGCAAGTTACATCAATCGTTACACATCTTCCATTTAGGTTAGATGATCCCGGTGGGCAAGTTACATCAATCGTTACACATCTTCCATTTAGGTTAGATGATCCCGGTGGGCAAGTTACATCAATCGTTACACATCTTCCATTTAGGTAAGATGATCCCGGTGGGCAAGTTACATCATTCGTTACACATATTCCATTTTGGCTAGATGATCCCGGTGGGCAAGTTACCACATTCGTTACACATATTCCATTTTGGCTAGATGATCCCGGTGGGCAAGTTACCACATTCGTTACACATATTCCATTTTGGCTAGATGATCCCGGTGGGCAAGTTACCACATTCGTTACACATATTCCATTTTGGCTAGATGATCCCGGTGGGCAAGTTACATCAATCGTTACACATCTTCCATTTAGGTAAGATGATCCCGGTGGGCAAGTTACATCATTCGTTACACATCTTCCATTTAGGTTAGATGATCCCGGTGGGCAAGTTACATCAATCGTTACACATCTTCCATTTAGGTAAGATGATCCCGGTGGGCAAGTTACCACATTCGTTACACATATTCCATTTTGGCTAGATGATCCCGGTGGGCAAGTTACCACATTCGTTACACATATTCCATTTTGGCTAGATGATCCCGGTGGGCAAGTAACATCAATCGTTACACATCTTCCATTTAGGTAAGATGATCCCGATGGGCACGTTACCACATTCGTTACACATATTCCATTTTGGCTAGATGATCCCGGTGGGCAAGTTACATCAATCGTTACACATCTTCCATTTAGGTAAGATGATCCCGGTGGGCAAGTTACATCATTCGTTACACATCTTCCATTTAGGTAAGATGATCCCGGTGGGCAAGTTACATCATTCGTTACACATCTTCCATTTAGGTTAGATGATCCCGGTGGGCAAGTTACATCATTCGTTACACATATTCCATTTTGGTTAGATGATCCCGGTGGGCAAGTTACATCATTCGTTACACATCTTCCATTTAGGTTAGATGATCCCGGTGGGCAAGTTACATCATTCGTTACACATATTCCATTTAGGTTAGATGATCCCGGTGGGCAAGTTACATCATTCGTTACACATCTTCCATTTAGGTTAGATGATCCCGGTGGGCAAGTTACATCATTCGTTACACATCTTCCATTTAGGTTAAATGATCCCGGTGGGCAAGTTACATCATTCGTTACACATCTTCCATTGACATCAGATGATCCCGGTGGGCATGAGATAAAGATGGATTCACATTGTCCATTTCTGTAAACTGAGCCAGATGGACAGGTGACCGAAGGGTTTACGAGGGAACAGCTGCTGCAGAGGGCGGGGTTAGTGGCGCATACCGAAGAAGAGCACCCCCCGCTCTGACAAGAACTAATGTCAGTGCCGGTACATTGGGCACTTACACTTGCCGCAAAGCAAGCGGCCGCCAGCCCCGCTATCACCACGAAGTTCACCATCTAAAACATACCAATAAGCATTCTTCATTTGAATTCTAAAAATGTATCAATATTTGCTGACCCTGTTGGTTGCGAGAGTATAATACCGAATACGAGAATGTTACGATGCTGAATGAACTGGGGAGGGGAAAGAGATTGGAAATAGGTGTGCTTATTATTCAAAGCTAAAGTGATTTTGAGCGAAGTTTCGATTATATATGACTATCTTTTTCCAGGGCGGTACTGAGAATAACTTCCACTTTCGAATGAGATCAAATGTATTTTTATTTTCGAGTAAAAAATGTTCATGTCTTTTGCCGTACGATTATATTTTTTTCAATTAAAAACATAAAAAATATTTTTAATACACGTCGCAGCAGGAGAGTAGCTAGTATAGTCTAGCCGGTCTAGCGGGTCACTCGATAAGCGTTGCGTCTCGTTATATCAGCACGGTAACGCACGAAACAGCGCGCGATCGGTTAAACTCGTCACGACCGAGGAACGGGGTCAGTAACGACGTGTGGCTACAATTTTTTTTGTTGTTTTTAATAGAAAAAAAAGACATCGGATAGCAAAATGGCACATACATTTTTAACCCCAAATATGCTCAGGAATCGCTGGTTAAAATCCTTCGGGCGCGTGCTGTTCCATTCTGTATTTATTTAACTGTATTAAATAAGTATTTTTTTAACATTAGCTCCACACAGCAGGCCCTGCGAATAAGTAGGTCTATCTCATCTTCGGGGAGAATGTGTGGAGGTCCTTTTAGGAAAGGAAAGAAAAGAAGTTCTGGGAAGGAAAAGGTATGAGAGGGGTGGCTAGGAATCTGGGGGTCAATGTGTCCAGGAGTGACGGACATATGAATCCATCCCCTCCCCCCCCCACAACAAGACCTAGACAAATCTCATCTCACGATCCCCGGCACCCTTGCTAAGTCACTAAGTCACCAAACGAACCACTTGAACATGTGGCAGCGGTGTTGGCTATTCAATAATTGGTTCTCGGGGCAGCAGTACCCATAAACGCCTCCCAAATTGAAAATACTTGAATAAACCCTTATAGTAAAGTATATGGAATATTTCTAAATTTATCCGAAAACTCAAAACTGCCTTTGAAGGGTGATGCTATAGGCTTTCAAATGTTATTAGATATTAGAAAAAATAATTTAATTCTTGAAAAAACACGCATATTTTATTAGTCGAATGTATTATAAATATTATCGTCCCTCACTTTTTTTTCATTTTAAAATTATTAATAAAAAATTGTCAAAGTATCGTATCATTTTTTAAAGCTTTGGGTTTTTCAAAAAACAAAGGTTTAAAAAAAATTGAAGTCAGAAACTTTGTTTCGTAAAGAAGCACATTTTAATTCTTTTGTGATTGACTTGAATATTAAGCATGGAGTTTACTCTTTCTAACACTGTTTAGAACCATGATACTAAGGGGGATGTAAATATTTATATGAGACCTATATCTATATGGGTTGTTCCCAAAAGCGAACAAATTAGCCTGAGACTTCGACCAACGAAAAGCAAAATAATCGAGGGGTTAATATGTATTCTAAAACAACAGTTTGCAAACAAAAAATGAGCAGTTGAATTTTTAGCAGTTATTATCTGGAATATAACAAAATAATTTTAGTATATAGGTGAAGTTTATCTTCCTGGTGCCGATAAACTGACCTCAGGGTCACAAGTGAGACTGAACGAGGAAATGTCGGGAGTTTATCAACTGTCTTATATTTTTTTAAGTTTATTAAAAAAAAAATTGATTACTCGGCGACCATTCATGATTATGTCAATTACGATAATAACAATGAATAAAAATATTTCATTTACAGTCAGGCATGTAATGTGTATCCCATTTATATTCCATTATCCAACTTCAAATAAATGTGAAATATAGTGAAACATGGGTTTGTACATCACAGATCTATTACGTCAAATCTTTTGGAATTTTGTGATTATGTGTGTAACTCTTTTAATGATAGATTACAAGTAGATGCAAATTATACCGATTTCCAAAAAGCTTTTGATAAAGTTTACCAATCCATCTTACTTAAAAAGCTTCATCAAATAGGAATACATGGAGATCTATTTCGCTGGGTGAAATCATATTTATGTAGCAGAACGCAGCTAGTATTTATTAATGGATACAAATCATCCCCTATAAATGTAACTTCTGGTATACTACAGGGGTCAAATCTGGGTCCTCTTCTTTTTCTAATGTTCATAAATGACCTTTGTTCAAAATTCAACTATGATAATGCTTTTTTCGCCGATAATCTTAAAATTTTTCGTAAAATTAAGTCTATTTCTGATCACCAACTGCTTCAAAATCACCTCGACTCACTCAATAACTGGTGTACTTTTTTTTTACATTAGCTCCACACAGGAGGCCCTGACGAAAATAATTCCCCTCAGGTCCTATGTCATCTTTGGGGATGCTGTGTGGAAGATATTTTAAGGGAAAGAAAGGAGAGGAAGTCGTGGGAAGGAAAAAGGTATGAGGGGTGGGTAGAAATCTAGGGGTCAGTGTGCCCAGGAGTTACAGACGTATGAATCCATCCCTCCAACTGCGGTGCAAGGCGATGGGTTGAGAGATGGAAAGGTCAAAAGCTCAACCAGTCTCTCTCGATCCGGCCCGCTGTGCAGCAGGTGGGCAGACGCATCCGCCGCCAAGACCTGGAAAAACCTCACCCCATGAACCCGGGCACCCCTGCTAAGTCACCAAACGTAGCGAACCACTTGGGGTGACCTATGGCAGAGGTATTGGTTATCCAATAAATAGTTCCCGGGGCGGCAGTACCCATACTTGCCTCCCAAATTGAAAATTACTGTCAATGATATGCACTTAAATGTTGAAAAGTGTTACACTTTAAACTTCACTCGGAATAGAATTATGAAGGATTTTTCCAATGTTATTGTTATTAATAATACTATCTATTCTTAAAAAAGTGTTTTCCATAAAAGATCTAGGAATCACTCTTGATTTTAAGGGGTTGTCCATTAATCAGGTGAGGCTCGAAAGGGGGGGGGGGGGGGGTTCGGAAAAAATCACGAAATATCACAAGGGGGGGGGGGGGGGGGGACATAATGAGATATCACGTGAATTTATTTTTCGTTGAACGCACGGTTGCTAAACCAAATGCCAGTCAAAAACAACCTGCAACCTTTATGTCTCTCTGGAATTTTTTATCACGATGCTCAATTTTCCAAAATTTAATCAGTTTATACTTGTATTTAAAGATAATATTCTGAAAATTTCAATATACTTTGTACCAAAAAAATATACGTGATTTTTGGTAGGGGGGGGGTAGTCTAAAAGCTCACCACATCACCATCACCGGGGAGGGGGGGGGGTTAAAAAGTTGCTAAAAAACATCACGTGATTAATGGACGAACCCTAAACTCATATTTGATGTGCACATAAACGACATTAAGAGCAAATCATTAAAATCATTTAACAGGATTTATTCATAGAAAATGTAAACCTTTCAAACATCCTCTATCAATTCTAACCCTTTATAATGCTGTAATTAGAAATAAAGTTGAATATGGAAGCACTATTTGGAATCCACATTACTGCAAATATGAAAACATTGTAGAATTAGTTTAAAAAAATGCTAAGACTTTTATCTTTTGAATGTGGAATACAAGAACATATACTTAAAATCAGAAGGCAATTGACTAATCTAATATGTTTACATAAAATAATTCACGGCCATCTTGATATTTCATTGTGTCTTAGCAATATTGATATAAATGTTCCCAATTCCCATCGTTTAAGACGCTATAATATGTTTCACCTGAACGCATTTAAAAATAATTTCGCCTATTTTAGCCCTCCGACCCAAATGTGACTATATAATATGATAGAGAGAGTGTGCTGAAGTAGATATTTCTGTCTATAATTTATATGGATTCAATAAAAATGCTCAGTACATATACAGTACAGTGATCTTATGTAGACCAACCGGTAAACTGTTATTTTTATTGGTTCAAAGTCAGTGAACTTAAAAGGACGATAATAACACCAAATTTTTGTAACACGTTTTCGGGAAAAGTCACCCTGGATGGAGGTAGACCCTCAGACTAATTTGTTCGCTATTGAAAAGAGCTCACATAGGTCTCATCTCCCTTACTTTCATGGTGAGAAATATGATTTAAGGGGATGTAAGAAAGAAAAAAAATTAAAATACGAATATAGAAGTTAACCACAGAATAATTATAATGTGCACGTCTACGAAACCAAAGTTTCCGACGACAATTTGAGAAAAATTAATGGAACTTCATGATATTTTATTAATTATTTTTTTATGAAACGACACAAAGTAGGTTGGTAATAAATAACGTGACTAAAACATTTGTTTACGTTTTTTTAAATTTTTTGTTCATTTCTATTGATAACACTTTAAATGGTATTTCGTAACCATTTACCCTTTCAATCAATATTCTACCATACAGCTTGCCCACTGAACTAAGAAGGCTAAAAACCCCATGATTCCCACATTCCATACGTGAACCTTTACCTTTGTATAATGGTATGATTACAGCCCTTCTCCAATCTAATGGCGTGTAACCCTCCTCTAAGCATTGGTTTAAAAGTCTGCACAGCCATGTGAGAATAATACGACTATCTCCTTTAAAGTATTCGGCAGCAATATTGTCGAAACCCATAGCCTTGCCACTCTTCATGCATTAAATTGATCTTTTTATTTCATCCATACTGATTTTGGTAACATTCACTCCATCATCGTTCATAACCGATTCACCGCTGGGATCACAACAACTCGGGTTACTTTCGAAGACTTCCTCGAAATATTTCATCCATCTCTCTTTAATTTCATTCTCATTCGTCAACATTTGTCCATCTTTCGATTTTATCACTTTCATGCTTCCGTTCTCTGGTCCACTCCGGGATCTTTTGACCTCCTTCCAAAACAGTTTTATGTTTTCTTGGAAGTGGTTTGTCATTTTGATTCCCTCTTCTTCCAGGCGTTTCTTTCGTTCTTTCAGCCCAACACTTACTCTTTTCTTGCATATCTTATACACTTCTTTCGGTCGATCTCTCTCTTCGCTTGAAACACTGCCAATCGCTATCAGACGTAACCATGCTTTCTTTTTCTCTGAGACCAGTGCTTTGATCTCATCATCCCGCCATGTATCACATTTTTTCCTACCTTGCTTACTTATTCCACACACATCTCTAGCAGATTCGCATAGAATCACCTTAATGTGGTTCCATGTTTCCTCTATGCTAAGACCTTCCATTTCCTTCTCATTCAATCTCATCTCTGCACAATTCTCATATTCACTTCTGACATAATCGTTTTGTAGCTTTTCTATTTTGACTCTTGTTGGAGCTGATACCGTTTTCCCCTTAGAGCGCCAGCCGCGAAAGAGGTTTACTTTTGACACCAACAGAAAGTGGTCGGTTTCAACCTCACCTCCTCTGAAAACTCTTGTGTCCTCGGTACCGGCTCTCAACCTAGAGTCAATTACTACAAAATCGATTATTGATCTTTCAATTCTTCATTCCCACGTATACTGATGGATACCCCTATGATCGAAGAAAGTATTCAACACAAAAAGGTTCCACTCCAAACATACTTCAAGTATTCTATTCCCATTGTCATTCGTTCTTTTATCCCCAAACATACCTAAAGCCGAATCAAATCCGTCACGTCTAATACCGACCGACCCGTTCAAATCGCCCGCCATTATAATCCTTTCATTTAACTCTTTTAGTCTCATTACATCATTCACACCAGTCCAAAAATCATCTTTCACTTCGTCACTTCTAGAATTAACAGGGGCATAGCAAATAATAAGAAACACCCTTGTCAAACCAATTTTGAATCGGATCCACATTAGGTATTCTCGGACTTACACATTCATATTCCAACATACATTCAATTTTTCGAAGAAAACTTCTTCTAAAAGGTTGTCACTTTGTGATGTCATTATTTATTTATTAAAAGAAAATAACTTAGTTTACATCACTTTATTTTTTGTACACTATCAACATGTTTCGTGAACCATGTTCACTTCTTCAGGAATAAAAGTATACTAAAGTTAAAAAATTAATTATAGATTACATATGGAGAGAAGGAATTGAAGGAGGGGGTAGGGTTGACAATGGTGGGAGTTTCAAAGAATTTGGGATTACCATGCTATTAGAAGTAAAAGGCCGGTTAAGTGGGAAGATATTTAAAACAGGGTTAACAAAAATTTTTTGCTTATTAATTATGTCAGCTTTGGAATTTACATTTTTTCTTATTTCTAAAATTTCTAAATTATTGATTTGCGATGTTTTATATCCTGTATGTAATATTTGAAGACCTGAATTTATGTCAAAGCTATGATCATATTTTAATAAATGGTCTGCGAACTCAGAATCGCTATTGCCATTTAGTGCTCTGAGGTGCTCTTTAACCCTAACCTCAAAGTTTCTATAAGTTCTACCTGTATAAAACGAACTACAATCATTACAATTGAGTTTGTAAACCCCTGATTTTTTTGTTTTAATTTCGCTATCTTTATTGTTGAGTATATATTTCTTCAATTTGTTATTTGTGTAAAACGCTGGTTGAATAGTACCGGGAATATTTTTACTAATAATTTTTGACGTATCGTTGTCAACAAATAAAATTCTACGCCAATGTTTATTGTTATCTTTAGAAATAGGGTAAAGATATAATTTGAAAAAATTCTGTTTAATTTTTTTATTTAGTATTTCATCTATCAAATTAGTAGAATAGCCATTATTAATTGCTATTTGTTTTATGAGATTTAATTCAAAATTATAGTTAAGAGCTGACAAAGGAATCGTAATTAATCTATTAATCATAGAGTGGAAAGCCGCTAGTTTTTGAGAAAAGGGATGATTTGAAGAATTATGTATAACAATATCAGTATACGTATCTTTACGAAAAATATTGAAATCTATTTTAGTACCTGTTAATGTTAAATTTAAATCTAAGAAATTTAAACTCTTATCTTTACCAATTTCCAGTGTGAATTTAATGTTTTTATGTAATTTATTTAAAAAATTTAAGAAAATGTTCAATTGTCTTTCTGAACCTAACCAAATGCAAAATATATCGTCGACATATCTTTTCCAACAATACACATTTTTAAGTAATAACGCACCGCTATTAAAAATCTTATTTTCTAAATTATTAACAAAAATATCTGCAATCAAAGGACTCGTACTACTTCCCATAGCTAAGCCATCCTTTTGTTTAAATATTGTATTATTGAATTGAAAGTAATTCTGTTTAAAAATAACATCAAATAATAAAGTAAAATCATGAATTAGGTCTTTCGGCAAAGTTGAAGAATTTAACAAATTATTAATAATGGTTTTACTCTCTTCTATTGGAATACTTGGAAATAAATTAACTATATCGAAAGAAACCAACATAGCATGGTTAGGGATTTCCAAATCCTTTAAATAATTAACCAATTCTAACGAATTCTTAACGGTGTATGTCGGTTGGAATACATAAGTATTATACCATTATACATATACATACATTATACATTAGTATTATACACCATACGTTCAATCATTCTGGGAGACAGTAGCGCTGCAATACCCTGACAAGCCCTCTCCGTATCTGGTCTCCCAGACCAGATGAGGAACTTATCATTATGCTGCAATGTACCGCTCTCTTTTTTCATACTCTCAGTTATATAAAGTACGTCCAAACATTTGCCTTTCATTGTATCACATAATTCATTCATCTTTCTTTCCATTCCTCCTCTTATATTCCATGTACTAATTCGGCATTGCTCACGTTCCGTCCTCCTCTTTGCGCCACCAAAAGGATGGTGATGTGATGGATAGCGAGTCTCATCGACACCTATGTCGGCCATTCCCTTCCACGGACTACTTATGCACTAACATCCTTAGTCTAACTTAATCCAACTTAATCTAACTTAATCTAACTTAACCTAACTTAATCTTACTCACACGAGAATGGAAACAAAAGATAAAATATGGGATGTGCAAGGTGCTTTTATGAGTGGAAAGGGTTGGATGGACCAGATTTTCTCATTGCGTATGCTCACTGAGAAGTTTCTTGCAAAAAACCAGAAACTCTTCTGTGCTTTTGTAGATCTACAAAAAGCGTACGACCGAGTTGACAGGAAAAAGCTATGGAAGGTGCTGTCCAAGTACGGAGTGAATACGAAGCTCATTCAGGCAATTGCGTCGCTACATGAGGGAAGCGTTGCATGTGTTAGGGTGAACGGTGATTTTACGGAGTGGTTTGAAAAGGTGTTAAACAAGGCTGCGTAATGTCACCGTGGTTATTCAATCTATACATGGATAATTGTATGCAAGAATTGAAAGAGATGGGATTGGGCGCGAAATTGAGTAATCTGGAAGTATTTTGCCTATAGTATGCTGATGGTGCGGTGCTTATTTCTAACAATATGGAAGATCTACAGCCGCTCGTGTCAAGGATGAACGAAGTATGTATGAAGAATGAGTTAATGATGAATGTAAGTAAGTCTAAAGTCATGGTGTTTGAAAGAGAGAGTACGAAAACAGTATGCAATATAGTTGTGAATGATGAATACTTGGAGCAGGTGGATGAGTTTGTGTATCTGGGTAGTATGTTTACGAAAGATGGGAAGGCTGATAGAGATATTGAAAGAAGGGTGAATGCCGGTAACTCCATTAATGAAGGACTGAATGCCGTTGGCGGAAATAAAAAAATGTCCAAAGACGCGAAACTAGCCGTCCATAATGGAGTGCTGGTACCTACCCTGATGTATGGCAGTGAGGCATGGAACTGGCAGAGGAAGGATGAAAGTAGACTGAATGCTGTTGAAATGAGATCCCTGAGGCGAATTTGTGGTAAAACCATGTACGATCTTGAGAGAAACGTGGATATCCGCAAAGAATGCAAGGCTGATGTAAGCGTGATGTGTAAGATTAAGAAACGGACTCTCCGATGGTTTGGGCATGTAGAGCGAATGAAAGAGGAAAGGAGTGTAAGGAGAATATATGATGCAAATGTGAATGGTAGAAGAAGTCGCGGACGCCCGAGGAAGACATGGCACGACCAAGTGAATCAGATACTTGAGTCGGGCCATGTGAAGAGTCGGAATAATAGAAGAGCATGTATGAGACGATGTATGAATGTGAACGAGGCAAAGAGTGTGTGCCAAGATCGATTTGTGTGGCGGTCCGTCCTCTCTGCCTACCCCTGCGGGGAAACGGCGTGATGGTTAGTTAGTTAGTTAGTAACCATTTAAAAACCATATTTACTTATCGGGTATATTTATAAAAATGTATCGCATAAAATGAAATTTTATCGCAAAGCGGTAATTTTTTGACCTTCTGACAGAATATGTCAAATATAAATCTGATAATGCTGCTATACTGATTTTGAATAACTAAATATATATATAGTGTCTACTTATTCAAACACAGCAAATTTATTTTGACGCACCATTTTGATTCGGATTTTTTTTTAAATTTCGGAATTAATTTTAAATTCCCATTTTAAAAATAATAGTATCACTTGTACACATAATTTATAAATTATGAATGAACACAATATAATTTAAACAATTCACCAAATTTCCAAATTAATATTTAAGTTAACAAATTAAAGTTCTGTTAAAGTCCTATCCAATTTTTGTTATTATTCAAGTTTTGTCAAATAACCGGTCCACGATGAAATAATAACGAAATTTGATGAATTGTTCAGATTCTGTGAAACAACCCGTCCTAAGCAATTTAAACAAAAGAAATGCGTGTTAAAATATACAATTAAAATACGTCTCTTTTATTTATTTATTTTATACACTTTACAAATACAAGACAAAAAGTCCCGATAAACTACTTTTTAGCAGTTTGTCTAACGGGTTATTAACGTTAAAGATCTTATAATAGTGATTTAATAGTTACATTTTTACAATAATATAAAATAAAATTTAATTTTTTACCGAAATATAGATAAAAATAAATTTTTGAAAACATAAATAACATTTTAAAGTCTTTAGAATAATATGTCAGTGTAAGCTAATACAAATTAATTCTTTCCGTAAGCCAAGTCTTCAGTAAATTCATTAATTGTTTGTTTTGGGCACAGTTTTTAATTTCAGCAGGTAACATATTTAAACAACTGGGAATCATGTAATTTAACGTTCTTTGTCCATATTTATTTGTATGCTTAGGTACAATTAGCCCTTCATTAAAGTTAAAACGAGTATTATGGTTGTGTTCCAGCCTGTTAATATATAAAGGATTATTTATGTGCTGAAATATAATTTTGTACCACAGAATTGCTCTCACTGAAAGAACTTTGAGACTCTGATAAAAGTATGGAATATTATGCCTTTCTTTGTATAAATTTTTTTCAGCTAATAATTTAACCAATGAATTTTGCACTGATTGAACATGGTCTATATTTGTTTTACAGGAAAATCCCCAAGCTGTTATTACATACCTTATAACAGATTCAGCTAGAGATAAATAAATTATTCGAAGTGTGCAGATAGGAACAAAAAATTATATTTTAAACAGGTACTTTATTGCTTCTCTGAATCCTTCACACAATCAGTTCTAAATATGAAAAAGACGAAATTGAAAGTAAATCCGAGTTCATTAAACCATCAGACAAACAAAGGAAATTAATATTTTTGATGGTGTGATATTTAAAAAAACGTAGAACATAATCGAGTTACATCCCGTGAATCTGATAAACAACTAAATAGTTATGATTTTAGATCACGCATCTGCCCTGATTATGGACACTGTAAAGATGTCCGAAACGCTGGCCAAAGAATGAGGTAGCGCAACACGACATAACACCCCAAAAATAAATAATTAAAATATCTGATTTTTTGTTGGTGACAAAATAGGGTTTTGGAAGAAGACACTATCTAATAAACATTCCGCGTAATAATAACGTATTTTCTTCCAGAAAGAAAAATTGATTTCCTTTGATAAGTCAATTTTCACATACTAAACAATACTATAGTTTGTAAAGTGATATTTTTGGTTTGGGCAGTTATATTATAGAAGTTGTTCATACCGTTTTTGTAACTCTTGGTGGTGATGTAGTCCTATGATGGTCACGCACCGACGTAGAGCAACACTCACAAAGTGGATGGGTAAATTGAAACCGTGTGTAAATTATTTATAATGTTTGCTCTCAGTTTCGCTAAATCATTATCTTTTAATGTTGGAGATGTGTGCGAGGTGCGATCTAAGCGCTCTTTGAATAAATTAATAAAATATTTTTTAAAGTCTAATGAATCGAGTCAGCTCAAGCGTACTGGAGAAAAATGCTCAGATCGGGCAAAAAAACTTTAAGAACTACGCAACCAAACTATATAACTGCATGCCCACCAAACTGAAGCAACTACTAACTACAAATACATCTAGGTACAATTCTTCACAAAAAACACATCAAAGACTGCATCAAACAACAAGGTAATCAACTTACTCAAAACATTATAACACCGAACCAAACATAACCCAACCCAAACATTGAAAAAATAATTTAAAAAAACTTTGTTTCGAGGCAGAAAATATTACCACAAAATTATTTATACCAGTGGCGTGTCGTCCATAGAAAAATATACCTACCTGTTTATCAGGACAATTATTTACCCTGATAAACAGGTCCTTTATTATTTATCCTAACTGCAACTAATCTTTAATTTATGTATTCGTTACTGACGCCATGGGTACCTACAGTGCCCTTCTTGACAACATCAATATATTACGTCGACAGAATAGCACTTATTCTCAAACATGGGAATACCTCAGCACAGGTTCGCCTAGTGAGGTGTTCACAAAACCACTAACTACCACTAACCTATTTACACACAGTTACGGACCACTAACTTTTTTCTCTTCTTATTATTAAACTTATTACCTTGTCAACCAATGTAATAATCTGTAAATTGTTCAAGAATAGAAAATAAATAAATAAAGATTACATGGAGATGCTTAAATGTGTTCAAGAGCTCGGCGTCCACAAAAGGGTTTAAACTAGCTGCTTATAATTTTAAGATATTATTAACATATTATCATAGAGAAACTCATAGTCACTGCCAAAGTGAAAGGATGAGAAGCAGAGGAAGGTCCCCAATGCGCCGGAGTGACAAAGTATCACTGGCGTCCGGTAAGTCGCAGTCCTTGGCTCTTCACTCAACGCAGAACCGCGAATAACGACGGAGCCTTGTCCACCATGCTAATTGGTGTAAGAGAGTTGGAGTGACAAAGTATCACTGGCGTCCGGTAAGTCGCAGCCCTTGGCTCTTCACTCAGCGCAGAACCGCGAGTAACGACGGAGCCTTGTCCACTATGTTAATTGGTGTAAGAGAGTTGGAGTGACAAAGTATCACTGGCGTCCGGTAAGTCGCAGTCCTTGGCTCTTCACTCAGCGCAGAACCGCGAGTAACGACGGAGCCTTGTCCACCATGCTAATTGGTGTAAGAGAGTTGGAGTGACAAAGTATCACTGGCGTCCGGTAAGTCGCAGTCCTTGGCTCTTCACTCAGCGCAGAACCGCGAGTAACGACGGAGCCTTGTCCACCATGCTAATTGGTGTAAGAGAGTTGGAGTAAGAGTTCAAATTTCTTTATTAAAAATTTAAAACGTACCTATGAAACATGTTGTTAAATAAAACTTGTTGTAAAAAATCTTTCGTTTTCCGGCCAATGCATTTATTATTGTTTAAAATATTGGCCATGAAATGTAATATAAATGGAAAACTAAATTGCTAGTTTATCAGCAGCATGATCTTGGGTTTTCACTTGGAGAGCCACAATAAAGTTAGCCTTTCAGGAGCTGGGCGTACTGTAAAGGACCCGGTGCAGGACTCTCGTCGACCTTGCTGGTCTCTACAAACATTATTTAAATAAAAACATGGTAATAAAAACTGGCTACCGGCGAAGCGACCTTGCCCAGAAGGGCTCGCCCGGAAAGTGACCAACAACAAAACGACCCTCTCTCCAAACATTCACTATATACAACATCTGGTTGTTCGAAAAAAAATTTAAGGTTAATAAGACAATTGATAATTAATAATTTGCCGGTACTTTCTTGCATTCAATTGAAAATAGAGCATGTACCGGTTTGCTTCTTTAAAAAATTTCATAAATTTTTATTTTTTTTATTTATTAATTTATGTACATATGCATTTAATACATTCATGAGTAATTACATTTTCAGGTTACGATCGGATTAACCCAAATCATTAAATATTAACATGCAACATTGATCAGAAACTGTATAAACATATATATTATGTATATAATATAATATAACCTATAAAAAATAAAAATAAAAATTGTAACACATACATAAATATACATCATATATACATAAATCAAATACATAAAAAAAAAAATTTAAAATTCTTTAAGGTAGCTAAATTATTTAAGATATTATTTTTTTAAATTTATTATGGTCGGGTTCTTATCTCAGCTCTTTTGATAGTTAAAAACCACACCACTATTATTGTACGTGTAGTAGTGTTGTGCAAAAGTGGTATACATTAAGAGGGAATGCGGGTGGCGTTTTTCCATACAAACGTATTCCACGTTTATCTCTCTGGATTTTGACCCTAGAGAATTTTTTTTCATAATATAGATATCAACTACTAGCGTGTCGGTAGGTTTTTCTTTTTTTATAATTTACTTCTTATAGAAGTTAGGACCTTCCAAAAATGAATAAAATTGCCTGATTAAAACGCCGTCTAAGACGTTCATTATACAAACTGAACAATGTATTTTAAAAAAATAGAAAACGTACCGACATAGAATATTTTCTTTTAATACGGTTCGTGAAAAAAATTAGTCCAATTTTAGAGAACGAAAATGGGGAATACAAAACATCGATTTTGAAGATTTTATTTAGGTACTTTCGGCCCGATGTGCAGTTGTCCCTTTCGCTCAGTTCCCCTGGGGGGGGGGGGGAGGGGCGACATGGGTTTTGACAAATACATACAAAGCAAAGTAGTGATGTAACAAATTTTATCGGTAGACTAGTGTTGTCTTTCCCCGAGTAATCGATATTTTTTATTCGTTTTTTTTCTGTTTAGTGACTTATCTCGGTATACCAATACTGACCCAGCTTTCATACTGAAATTGTGCCAACTAAAATTTGTTTTTGTCAAGTACTATTTTTCAATTTGGGAGCCAACACCCCCGCCGCTAGGTCACCCCAAGTAGTCCGCTAAGTTTGGTGACAGAGCATGGGTTCCCGGGTACACGGGTGAGGTTTGCATGGGTTTTGGTGGCGGGTGATTTTGTCCACTTACTGCGTGGCGGGCCGGATTGGGAGAAACTGGAAGAGGGAGACCTTTTGATCTCTATAGCCGGACTCTCTCCACCATCACCTTGCAACGCAATGGGGGGGAGGATTGGATTCATGAACACATGATTCCTGAACACATTGACCCCCAGATTCTTACTAAACCCTCATACCTTTTCCCTTCCCAGAATTTTTTCTCCTTCCTTTCCCTAAAAATACCCTCCACACGGCTTCTCCATTGATGTCCAACAACTTCTCTAACAAAGTCCCTGAGCGATTATTTTTCCTCAGGGCCTCCAATGTGGGGTTTATCTTTTTAAAAAAATCTGTTTATAATTTTCGGTTGAGAGTCGCTTATATTGTCTTCAGTGATTAATTGAAATTCTTTTGTTTGTAAACGCTTTATTGTACAATTTTTTTTAAATTTTTTACAACATGGTAATGAAATTAAAACAATTTATGATTTAGATCTTTCTATCGCCAGTAAATTTCTTGATATACGACTGTCAATTATTTCTGGTAAAAGGCATTGGTGGTAGAAGTTTTCTAACAGTGGTAACGCAACTTATAGGCCAGTGCAATTAGCGATTTTGAAATAAACAGCCGAAATCGAGCCAAAATCTAGTTTTTCTTAAATATCTGGTTTTCCAAAAAAATTTTCGGCTAAAGCAAATTTACAAGTTTAGTAGAACATAAAAGTACCTACAATTTGTATTCTAAGAAATTTTCTTCTATCTCTAATAAATATCGAGATATGCAGGGGTAAAAGTGTGTATACGTTTATAAAAACAGGTAAAATGCTCGACTTGGTTTTTTGTGGGTATCTCTTTTCCAGTACAATTTAGTGAAAAAATTACTGTTACCAATTTTGTAGAAAATAAAATTTATAAAAATATGTGTAATTTTTATGTTTTTTTAGTTTTTTTACTGATATAAAGTGTGTAAAAATAAATATCGATAGGTTAAAACCGAAAATTTAACACGATATTACCACGTTATTTGACTTAAGTTTAAATTATATTTTTACATATTATAGCTATAAATTAATGAGAGTGGGGGGTCACAAACGCTTCCGTGATAAGAAACAACGTGTTGGGTTGCCTCCGCACGTGCTCCGAACGCATGCAGATAGGTGACAAAGGAATAATAATATTCATTTGACTGGCGGTGCGGCGTGAGCTACGCACATATGAGGAACGCACACACACACATCTATAGAGCGATACCTGACAGACAATGAGCGCGATAGAAACACTTTTTTAAAAT
Source organism: Limnephilus lunatus (assembly GCA_917563855.2). Taxonomy (NCBI): domain Eukaryota; kingdom Metazoa; phylum Arthropoda; class Insecta; order Trichoptera; family Limnephilidae; genus Limnephilus; species Limnephilus lunatus. Next base: position 6,710,243 of record OU830602.1, on the reverse strand, counting down.
ACCTATTGTCGAAGGTTCTGAGTGCCCGCGATCACTCTTAATGGCGTACATAAGCGACCCACCGTGTTTTGCCTGTTGCTCTCAACGCGAACCATGGCGTGGTGCAACTTCTTAGAATAATCTTAGTGTATTTGAAGCAGCGTATTTTTTATATATGTATTTTTTAGAGGTGCGACTTGAAAGTCTTGAAAAAGTTAAGAGGTTTAATAATCTGATGGTTTCTCAGTATCTTATAATTTTGATTATTAATCTTTGAGTAATTTTCAGTGGCAAAATTGAGGCTCCTCCTCACGGAAAGATATTGTACTGTATTATTGAATGGGCTTAATCGTAGTACTTATATATTAAAAAAAATTAAGTTAAGTATATTTCTTAAATCTTATCTTACTATAATATTATAAACCTTACTCTACCCTTGCTCTTTCACGCAATAAATATCGAATGGAATTAAAAAATTCTTTCACAAATCGAAAGCTACATTATTTGCGAGTAACATAGGCTATATGTATATATATATTGGTAAGTTCTGGCGTTATGAATAAGCTGTGGCGTTATGAAATTATGTATCATACGTTTTCTGTCCCTAACAAAATCGAGTTATTGTAAGCGTCAAACAAATTGTTACCTTGGAAACAATGTTTTTATTTTTTTATTTTAGGCTTAAAAAGAGTGCTTTGTTGTGATTAAAAAGAGTAATTTTTTGGCGTCGTAGTTAATATCTACATATCTCTAAAAATGTTTATTCTCCGAACAAAAAGCATAACGTTGCTATAAAGCATAGCGTTTGAATTGGACTGTCATTTTCTTATTTTTTTAGGTTACTCTGGATTCAAATACTAATAAAGGGAGTAGGTACTTAAAATACATTTCTATTTCTATATTTTAAATATTTTCTAAAATAGAATTTTTATTTGCGAAATGTCATTATAAAATTTTGAAATTTTTTATTAAACAATTATTATTATTATTTTCTATTAGACAAAATAGCAAGAATAATAACAATTATACCAATACATTGTAAACCTCTTTTCGGACTTCTTCAAAGATGTATATGATGAAGAAACCCCAGATGACAAAATACCTGAATACAAATTTAGCAAGACTACACACTTAACAAATTGCCATATCACACAAAAATGTTGCGAACAGAAATTATTATTATTTTTTTTTTTGTTCATATGAAGCAGTTACTTTGTGATGTGACATTATAATTTAAAATAAAACAATAACTTTTTAAACACCACTTTTGTTTTTTATATACTTTATGCCTTAGACACTGAAATTATTTTCCTTAGACACTGACAAATCCGCTGGCCCAGACAACATTCCACCAATATTCCTCAAAAAATGCTCTAATACATTATCTAAACCACTTACATTATTATTCAACCATCTCTTAACCCTTGGACACTTTCCAGACCGCTGGAAATCTAGCTTCATTACACCTATCTACAAAAAAGGAGACGACACTAATTTAGCCAATTATCGCCCCATTTGTATACAGTCAGTACTACCTAAGCTTTTCGAATCACTGGTCCTCGATGAAATCTATCCCAAATTAATAAAATTAATTGACCAAAAACAGCACTGTTTTATCAAAGGTAGATCTACCGCAACTAACTTTACAATATTTCAAAACTTCATATTACAAATTCAAATTTGTGCAACCTATGTATCAATTGTATCAATCTTTCTCATTTACAAATAGTTTTGCACAGATATAAAATCTTTGCAAACACTGTCTCCCAATTTCCCAAAAATGTGCAAACCCACAATATTTAAAAATAAATATCAAGGGAGCGTAGCGTGTCAGGGAGATGTTGCGAGATGACAAAAGGATGATCGCCGTCACGTTCATTCTCTTTGCCCGGCCGATTCCAGGATCTCAGTTCCTGGAATTACGGGGAAACAAAGGGCAGGACCCGCTTTCTCCCCTTTAAATAGAGCCATAATAGCTTTGGGCCGGTAGAATCCCAGCATCTGTCATCTCGTACACGTCTTCGCCTGCCCTGCGCTCTCCGATCGAACTGCAAATTGGACTTTCTCTTCTCGCCCTGGCCGACTTGTTCACCCTTGAAGATTTTGAACATATTTACAATTGCTCGAACGCCTTTCTCAAGGCGAAGGTATCACCTCTACTTCCCTCCACCTCCCTACCTCCCCTCGCCTGCGCATACAATTGGTCGAAACGCCTTTGTCAAGGCGAAGGTTTCACCTCTACTCCCCTCTACCTCCCTTGTTCCCCTCACCTTTGATCCATTTATCCCTTTCCCTACATTTTCTCCCATTTTTCCCTCGCCTTCTCCCTACTTATCCCTTCCTCCCTAGGCGTCGAAACGGCCAGCTGGTCCCCTTTCCCACTTCATCGTTTGTGCGGCGAGCGATTACAGTGCCCGTCCCGTACATAACCAATTGCTTCAATGATGTCGAGGTATTGCTCTTTGCTGATGACATCAAGCTATACAAGAAAATAACTGATTTAAATCATTGTCAAATACTACAGTCAAATATTAGTAAGTTTAAAGATTGGTGCATTCAAAATAATTTATTTTTAAATGTAGAAAAGTGTAAAACCTTGACTTTCTTCAGAAATAAAAATCCTGTTTTATTCGAATATTTCATCAATAACAGAGCTTTAGAAAGAGTCCCGGAAATGAGGGATCTTGAAATCATTTTGGATGAAAAACTAAGTTTCGCCAATCATATCCACCAAATTATGAACAAAGGTATGAAATCATTAGCCTTCGTTTTAAGAACAACTAAAAACTTTAATTCCATAGAAGCCATTAAACTATTATATGTATCTCTAGTTAGAAGCCAAATTGAGTATAACTCGGTAGTTTGGTCTCCATCTTACAAAATTCACGTTAATAATATTGAGCGAATACAAAAAAAAATTCTGCGTTTTATAAATTTTAAATTAAATATCCCACTAGAAGACTTAAAATATAATCTATTACTAAATATTCTAAAAATACACACACTAGAAGACAGACGTAAAATAAACGACTTGACATTTTTATTCAAAATACTTAACTCTAAATTCGACTGTTGCGAACTCCTACAACTCATAAACTTACGAATACCGACAGTAACCACACGACAAAATACCCTATTCTACTGCAGCATTCATAAGCGGAATTACATTGCCCACTCTCCGATACAAAGATTTCACACTATGGGAAATCAGTACTTAAGTGATGTTGACATATTCAACATCAACTTGGAGAATTTTGTGGATTTTGTAAAAAACTTATTTCAAAACTATTCCTAAACATATATGTATTTTTGTAAACTTATCAAATCACTGTATTTTTGTGACTTGTGTGCATTTTTATTTAATTTTATTCTTATCATTTCTCTATCTTAATAGAATTGAAATTAAAAAACTTTTTCACTTTGTTCCACTTATTTATTATTACCAGGACCGGTTTCATCCTACTACGGACATTTTCAGACTGGTAGTTGAAACTCTTATGCTATTGATTTTATACAAACTTAGACAGGGGTACACAACATTGTCTATATATGCTGAATGATTCTATTTTGTTAATTTAAGGTATTATAAGTTATTTTGTTAATTTAGGGTACATTAGGTAATTATAAAGTGTATTTTTAAAAATTATGAATAATGTTACATAGTAAGTAAATATTTTTAGTTCACAATAATATAAAAGAATTTATATAATTAAAAAGGTTTGTGATTTCTGAAATTTTATTTTTGTAATGTTGGGATATTCCCTGTTGTTGCTTAGGGCTTATTGTCAAATATTGGTAGCACTAAAGTAATTATTATTGTTAGGGTTCTCCACATATTTGGGTTATTACATTTTTAAAGTACATACTTAAATTATACCACTGCTCTCTGAAGTAAAATTATTCTAAGATTATTATAATGGGTAAATTAATGGTGATTGAGCATTATGTTCTAACTGTTTATTCATAACATATTTAAGATCTATTTTCTTCGTTAAGCGATTGATTTCTAATGACTCTAATCTGTCTAATTTTTGTCCTTTGTTGCAAACATGAAGAATTTTTACATCTCTATCTTTGTCAAAAGTATGTTGATTTTCTAGTAGATGCAAGGCGACGTTCGATAAATCTCCTTTTTGATTAACCCAACTAGCGAAATGTTCTTTTATACGGGTTGATACTGCTCTTCCTGTTTGTCCTACGTAATACGCGGGGCAATTCGAGCAGTTCACCTGGTAGACTCCAGAGTTTTCCAGATTACCTCTTTTATCTTTATTATTTATAAATATTTTACCCAAAGAATTTACGTTATAAAAGGCTGTCTTACATTTTTTGTCACTGTCTATTAATTTTGAAATTTTATTTGATATTTTGCCAAGGTACGGAATTTTAGTCCATTGTTTTGTTCCTATCTCCTTGTCTGGCGTAAGGCCATATGTAATTGAAGCTACAGTGAGTTTTTTATTCTTCTTCTTTATTAAATTATCAATTATTCTGCTATCGTAACCATTATTTTTTGCAATAGTTTTGATAACATTTAATTCATTGCTGTAATTTATATCATTTAGTGGTACATGTAATAGTCTATGGATTAAAGAATGGAATACTGACAATTTGTGTGAAATGTGGTGTCTTGAGGAGCTGTGAATGATATTATCGCTATATGTCGGTTTCCTGTATATTGAAAATTGTAATTTGTTATTAACGATATTAATTCCTATATCTAAAAAGTTTATTTTATCTCCTCCTATCTCCATCGTGAAAAGTGAAAAAGTTTTTTAATTTCAATTCTATTACAATGGAATTCCACCATTAATTAACAGTGCAAAAACTAGACTCATTTCTCTATCTGTTTAAAAATCATCTGTCATCTGTCTATGTGTTTAAAAATCATCTGTCATAAACAAATTGTACTACTGTAAAAGCCCTCTGGGCGTTGAATAAATAAATAAATAAAATAAAATAATTGTGCCAGTAAATTCCCACTAATACTATGCGAGCGAAGCCGTGGGTAAAAGCTAGTTAATAAATATGTAAGTATTTAAGTTTTCTTAATCTATTTATTATATTGATAATTTGAGTTTTCCTGTATTATCTTACTTTTTACTAATATTATTATAAATACGAAAGTTTGTATGGATGGATGTATCTTACTCTTTCACGCAATAAATACCGAATGGAATATAAAAATTCTTTAACTAATCGAAAGCTACATTATTTGCGAGTAACATAGGCAGTAATATATTGGTAAGCTCTGGCGTTATGAATAAGCTGTGGCGTTATGAAATTATTTATTATACGTTTATTGGCAAAGCGTGTTGCTAAGTAAATGTTTGACGTGGGCTGTCATTTTTTTATTTGTTTAGGTTACTATGGAGATTTCTTTGATAGCGAAAATTCAAATATGAGTATTTTAATATGAATATTTAGTGTAGATACAAATTCATCACCTAAAACAACAGCTATACTAATATTATGAATGCAAAACGGAGCGTATTTGATTGTTGATTGATTGGGGGAGGGGTAGTGCGGGGGGAGAAGGGGAAGGAGTGGGAGGGGGACGAATATGCGAGCGAAGCCGGGGGCAAAAGCTAGTAATTTATGTTTTATTCCTATGTGTATTGTTTATATTTTGCAACCTAAAATCTTTGTTTGCCAAAAATGGTTTGACAGACTAAAAAGAGGCATGTGAAAATTCGTGTAGGTATATTTTAAACCAAAAATGGTACACATATTATATTTGATAGTGAAAACGCACCAGCACCGGGTACCAGGCAAAAAAAAACGGATAATCGACTAAAAACCTCAATTTTCACTGAAACTCTGAAACACGTAATGGTATTGAATCTGGAATATTGATTTTATAACTCTACTAGTCTTAATTGAATTGTCGAGTTATATGTTGTCCACAGGGTGACTCCTGAGGCCCTAAACTGGCTCGCAGACCTAAATGTTCCCATCTGACCCCCCACCATACGAAAGAAGAAGAAGAAGTGGGATACGGAAATCGTCAACCAAATATCACTGATCGATTTTTTGCTTCCTTGTCGGCGAGAGTAACTCGTACTTAGTTTTGAAGAAAGGGGATATCTTCTCTAAAATCATATCACAAATCGTATCAAATAGTATTGATAAATTAATTACCGAACTAAAAACTTTACTCACATTCAAGAGACAGATTTTTTTCACCGCAGCTCTAAACATCGCAAAACGAACCTTCTTTTAAATGCAACATGGTATCGATCATGTTTTGTCATGTATTTTTTTATTTAATTTTTTTATATGAATACCGAACAAGAGTCCCAACTGCTCCCGTCTGAAGCCAGTGAGACTATTGCATCCCCAATTGGGGTATGTTGCGAGGCTGAGGGTAGTAGGGAGGGGAAGGAGATAGGGAAGAGGAAGGTGGGGAAGTACCTGGCTATTCAGATCTGGTCACCAAAACACGGCTAATGCCATTTCAAGCAACTATTCAATTCTGAATAGTGGTCTTACACCAGAGCGATACTGAGAGTATCTTTCACTCTGGAACGTGCCGCAAATATATTATATATTATTTTAAATGAATAAATTGTGAAATAACACAAATAAATCAAATAAAATTTATTTGCCACGCCGGGATCTGATCCCGCGACGTCATTCGGTATGCGAGTCAAGCGCCTTACCGCTGCGCTACGCCGGCCGTCATTTCATCATGCAGAAATACAAGCAAACTATATAATAACGTAAAAGCCAATCAGGGCGTTTAAAATTAACAAATAAAATATACATTTTCAGATCATTAATTGGTTGATATCCTAATCCTAATTATATAGATGTAGGTACATACATAAATACCCACACCGTAATTGGTTAAAAATCTGAAAATTCCAAGAAAAGCATAACTTTTTTAAACTTCCTAATTGTTTTCGGTTATAATATTTTATCGGTTGCCTGTTTTTGGATTGCACCTCATAAAATAATCTAAATAAACCCATTATAAAGCCATTCACGTATAACATTTAAAAAACGTTCAATTTGATAGCAATACTTCTAGATTCAGAAAATATTCTAAGTTTTTTCACGAACTGATTTTTAATCACTTAAGAGCGCGTAACCAGCAAATTTAAATTCAGATTCCGACGTCAGCGCTCCACACATCAGAACTCGCTAGCGGGCGTTTTAAGAACTAGAGTTCGTTCCGCTCCAAGCTTGGTTTCGAGTATCACGCACAGCTAGACGCTACAGTATGGGTCAGATGAAGATGTTAAATTCTCGCTTCCAGAATTTAAATAAGTAGTAGTTATTTTTAATTTTAATATCGAAGTGCATAAAAATAAATAGAAAAGTTAAAGAAAACTTGAAAGGATTAAAAGTACGAGAAACGCGAAACATCACACGTGATAAGGGAACCACGATTCTTACTTAGGTTTTAAATTAGGTATAATATTAATTATTATTTTTAATTGATAAACTAACGTTTAAACAAGATTTTAATGCATAGCACAAAGGGTAGATAACAAATATTATAATCAATAATTATCAGCCTGAAACACTCATCTACATTGAAAAAATCTTCCGAGAAAAGATACTGGCCGCCAACGGGAATTGAACCCGTGACCATCTGATTGCCGGTCAGCAGCTCTGACCACTGAGCTATGGCGGCTTATCAAATACCCGCCAAATAATTCAATATATACTAGTGTTTCATTCGACAATTACTTATTATTACATTTTTCCAACTGAAAACAACCAACTTTATTTTTATGAGAGAGGTATTTTTAATACTAAATCTCCCGCTAGGTGGCGTCGAGACTAATTATGTCTGCATTTTTTCCCGTTGGCGGCCAGTATCTTTTCTCGGAAGATTTTTTCAATGTAGATGAGTGTTTCAGGCTGATAATTATTGATTATAATATTTGTTAGGTATAATATGTTTTGTTTAAAATATTTACTTTGTTTAAACTGTAAGTTTTTTTAATTTTTTATTATTTAATTTTATTTATTTGTTCTTATTAGTTGATGATACATCATAATTCAGAAGTGAGATTTTTATGGTATTTTATGTCTTGTAAAATATAATGATTTTGATTTTGAGTGGTGTTAAAATTAGGTTTAATAAATTGGTTTCCATTTCTCATTAGTTAGTAAAATCCTTGTTATTCTTTGTTATTTTATCTTTACACATTTTTATAATGGAAGCTTGCTTGAATATGTCATCGAAATTTACTACTGGATACAATTTGAGTGATTCTGTTGAGAAGGTAGATTTTTTTTAAAAATATTTCTTTAATGATGATTCTTTGCGAAACTTTTATCGAGTTTAGATTGTTTTTGTAAGATCCTCCCCAACCTATAATTCCGTAGATAAGTACAGAATTAACAATGGCACGGAACAAAACGCGAAAAGAACGATGCACGAACAAAGTGACTGCAAGTGGAGTTTCGCGCCTTTCCCATAATTCGTGGTTCTCTTCGAGTTTGTAGACAGAAAATACCAAATTGAATGACGCAGTTTTCCAAGTTTATGCCCGAAAATTGTTAAAATATTTTACGGTTTCGTGAAATTTTCGTCGTACGTGCTGGTTTATATATCTTACTAATATTATGAACGCGAAAGTTTATATGGATGCTCGTGTGTTTGTTACGCTTTCACGCAAAAACTACTTAATGGATTTTAATGAAACTTTAAAATGATGTAGCTCATACATACATAAGAATAACTCATAGGCTATGTAATAGGGCAGGGTTAGACTCATAAGTTTTTTTCCTGTAGATCGCTCTTGTAAGCAATTTATGGCCAAATTACCAATATAAACGACACCAAAAGTCACTTAAAGTAATTTATAGCAAGTTACAGAACTTATTCTTTCGGAAGTTTTTTGACAAGTCTAATTGCGCCAGCGCGAATTTCCAGCCTTCTTACAGCTTATAAAATCGGTTCGATAAGCTAAGAGGCTTACCGCAAGAAATAGTTCCGAAATGCGCCGTTGCGAAATGTCAAAAATTAAAAGACAATTGTTTTCATAGGATTTTTTTCTACAAAACTAGTATTTATTTCCAGTTATTTAAGTTTTCTGGAAAACGAGCATCCTTTTTTTCAATTATCGGTCCAATCCTTTCCAATCTTGATGTTTCTGTTTTTAACATTTACGTATTTGAAATTTTGAATTCAAAGTCGGTTGCTGTCAGCAGATATCAGGTAGCTGTCATTCGGATAAAACAAAATTAATTTCCACACTTTATTTGGGCCTTTTCGTCTTTATTGACAAAATCGCGTAAATTTGACAGTAACAGGTCGTTGTTGACAGGAAGCCATCTTACCGCAAATAAATTTACAGATGTAAACGGTCGCATGAGCATTTATACAAGTCGAACTTCCGTGATCATTAATTACCACAAGTCGGATGCAAATGTAAACGCTCCTGTCAGTGATATGTCAAAATCTTATGTAATCCGTTAATTTTAATTACGAGTGTAACCCTTGCCTGATGGTAAGCTCTGGCGTTATGAAATTTGTATGTATAAAAATTGGAGGGGGAAGGAAGGGAAGGCGCAATTTGGGAGGTGGGAATGGGTACCGCCGCCCCGGGAACTTTTATTGGATAACCAACACCTCTGCCATAGGTCGCCCCAAGTGGTTCGCTACGTTTGGTGATTTGGTAGTTGTGCCCGGGTTCATGAGGCTAGGTTTATCTAGGTCTTGGAGACGAATGACTAGGACACACTGAACCCATATTCCTACCCACCCCTTAAACACTTTTCTTTCCCAGAACTCTCCTCTCCATTCCTTTCTGTCCTTAAAAAAACCCTCCACACAGCATTCCCAAAGATGACAGGCCCTGAGGGAAATTATTTTCCTTAAGGCCTCCTGTATGCAACTCATGTAAAAAAAAATGTGAATGGGAACGGAGACACACGGGAAAGGAGATGCATAGAGAATCAATTTATTTATTTGAAAGTCATTGCAACCCATGCCGGGGACCAGCTAGTTATAAATAAGACACAAATTTTAAAAACTTAAAAACATTATCTAGTTTTTATTGCTTACGATGTCTTCTTTTATTGGGTGTTTCGGACCGTAGGTAATCAGGATCTACCCCTCAAATATTCATAACTAACCCTGTTCACAACATTATCATTTTGGGTTCTACCATACGGATTTGGTTCTTCGCAAAAATGTCGTCAAAATTCTGACGTAGTCCAGTCAATGAATGCTCCAAAAGTAGGTGTAGAGTGCGTGAGCAGGGACCTAAGCGATTCCTTTAGAAACTTGTTTAGGATGCTTGAAACATACTAAAAGTCCTGACGTCTAGGTGGTGAGATAGGGGGGGCAGGGGGGGAGGTCCCAATTTTCGGGTTCCCGCTTATATATCCAAAACGGTGCGTTGCAGAGGAATATTTTCTCAGAATAAACAAGAGCTCATACAATAATCTACAACTTTTATTATACGTAATTTTCGAAATCCCAGCTGTTTTTGAGTTACATGCTCCACAAATGTAGATATTTTCGAGAAAAATCATTTTACCTCACATTTTTCATTAAACATTCCTTCATACCGTCTAAAATATTCCACAAAGAAATAAATTTGTTCGAAATAAGTTGTAAATAATTTAATTCACTTTTGAATATATGTGCATGTGCAAGTAGATCTCCCACCAGTAAATACTTACAGCAATTTTAAGTTTATTCTGAAAATGTTGTCATTTTCAGAAAAGCTGTTTTTATCTTATTACTGACACACCGACGCCCGACGACGATTAAACGACGCTCTGATAGCTTTTAGTCAGGCGTATGGTCAGATATGACCATTGAAATCACATTGGTGCGATCATTCAAAAGCCGAGGAGGCATAACAGGAGGCAGAGGTGTTTCGCACAATGTACTCAACAAATGGTTAGTTGGTATGAGCGCAACTCATGAAATCTGCACTTCCTTTGAAGAGTTTTGTGGAGTCTTCTTCACGTCAATAAATAGTACAAGGACCTCGGACAAGCCCACGTAGAAGTAGAGATAAAGTAGACATTTCCAAACTCAGTCAGTGGTTTGATGCACATCCTCCATTCCCAGATACCAGTGAAATAATGTCAATTCCCAATGTCTTCTGTCAACTCGTCGATAAAAATTTACGATGAAAAGGTTGCAGTTGACCCAACATTGCTGTTTCAGCGGATGTGTAAAAGCAAACAATCAGATGAACATTTAATGAATTCTTTGATTATGAGTTGGCCCCATTTCCCTTGGCACTGTTCAATGAAAGTGGTATGCGTAAGACAACTAAATCTGTCTTGTACAGCTTATTCGAACCTACCAAAAAACTGGTCTACTGTCTCAGATGAACATAGTTGTGGACGGAGGATTTCTACTACACAGAGTAATTTGGCAAAAAGATGACTCCGTTGCCACTATTTGTGATCGTTACATCACCTACCTCAACCACCACTATGCTGGATGACTCGCACTGTGGGGTTTGATTTGAGGAATATTTTAGACGATATGAAGGAATGTTTGATGAAAAATGTGAGGTAAAATGATTTTTCTCGAAAATATCTACATTTGTGGAGCGTGTAACTAAAAAACGGCTGGGATTTCAATAATTACGTACAGAATAAAAGTTGTAGATTATTTTATGAGTTCTTACTTATTCTGAGAAAATATTCCTCTGAGACGCACCATTTTTGAGATATAATTGGGACCTTCCCCCCCCCCCCCCCTTTCACCCCTAGCTCATCACCTAGACGTCAGGACTTTTAGTATGTTCACACCTTAAGCACTTTGAACAAGTTTCTGAAGGAATCGCTTAGGTCCCTGCTCACACACTCTACACCTCCTTCATTGACTGGACTAACGGTATTTGTACTTATCACCTATTTGTTGTTTCTATTTTTATTTGACCTGCTAACATCTCCTATTAAGGAAAAATGTGTGTCTAAATTTAATTTATGTTTCAATGAGTAGATACTTACAAAAAGCTACTCTCAGGGTTTCAGGAATTTTGAGTTAAACTTCAAGATATCGCCTTTAACTTTATTGAAAACATTGTAATAATACTAACACATATTCGTTTGATTAGATATAATTCAGTTACATATATATAGTATAATGATTCGTTGACGGTAGGTTCACTAATATTATTCTAATATTTTTATTGCGGAATAATTTTTTATGTTGGCTGTTGTAATGGTTGAGTAAGTGGTTGGGGAAGTGGTTGGTCTTGGTTATTTATTTGGGGGTTTGGCATTGCTTGTGGGGAGGGCTGGGCCATGGTTTGCGTATATGTATTTAGGATGGGCTGTTGATTGGGTTGGAAAATTGGTTGTGTGTAGGAAATTGCTTGTTGCTCTCGGCTTGGCTGGGAAACGGTTTGCGTATATGTATTTAGGATGGGTTGTTGATTGGGTTGGAGAATTGGTTGTGTGTAGGAAATTACTTGTTGCTGTGGGCTTGGCTGGGGAATGGTTTGCGTATATGTATTTAGTTGCTGTAGGAATGGATTTCGCATAGGCTGTGGATATGCTTGGATAATTGGTTGCGTGTAGGAAAAAGCTTGGCTTGGCTGTAGAATGGGTTGAGCAATTATTTGGGAATTGGTAGTTATTTGGCCACAGGTTCCTTGGAATGCGCATGGTTGCTGTAAGTATGGCTGCGGAATTGGATTTATAATTGGTTGTGGGTTGGAAATTAATTGACCGCAGAGACTTCTAAGTGCACAGGGTGTCTGTACATTCTGAAAAGTTTGGCCACAAGTTACTTGATTTCCGCAATTCAGTCCTGGATTTGTAATTATTTGGCCGCATGGTTGTTGAAGTCTGCAAGGTTGTTGGGGAAGAATTGTCTGGCCTCTGACTGTCTGACGCATGCACATGTTGTTTTGAGCAATTGTTGAAGGTGGGCAAGCCGTGCAGCGTCCGTCATAAGTAATAGAATTAGCTCCGCAACTCGTAATTGGCGAGGTTATGGGGATGCTTGTCGATATTCCGTTAATAATGTTTGATCCACCAGGAACCACATTGATGTCAGGCAGAGATTGTTTAGATGTATATGATACCGACTCCTGGCTGAATCCATCAACAAGCAGCGCGAGGCAGCAGGAGATGATTCCCAGCAGAAACTGAGATTTCACCATCTGCAAAAATAAAACATAATTACTCAACAGCCACATTAAGTGGTTAGTTATTACGTTATTAGTTATTAGTCACATCGTGAAAATTAATAGGAACGTTTGCGGGGCCCGTTTGGATTTGAGATCAAAATACCGAACCAAACGGAAAAATTATTTTTTTAATCAATCATATATCGTATATCAAATATGTCGTACGGATATGAGCTAGTTTATTTATGTTTGCTCTAAATTATAAAATGTTTCTTAATTTTAGAAACAATTTGGGCAATTATTTGTGAGTAAATGAAAAACATTTTTGAAAAATAATTTTAGGTAGGTAAAAATATGATGAAATATAAAATAAAAAATCAAAATTAATAAAAGAAATCATTTTGATGGGTGTAAATTTAAAATACAAATTACCTTTATACGGTGGAAGAAAAAATTGTCGATTATATATTCAAAGTACTACCCAAAAAATGCATTTATAAAAATGTTTTATTTTTTATTTTATTTTTCATCGTATTTTAAAAATAAATATAGTAAAATTATATTATTTTTATTTTTCATTTTTTTGTTCAGTTCAAGTTGCCTCTAAAATCATAAGATTAAAAAAAATTAATGGCCTGTATCTTATTATTAAAAGCAAAAATTAATAAAGTTGCTCACATCCGTACTAGATATTTGATACACCTTTTGGTTACAAAAATAATTTTTCAGTTTGGTTAGGTATTTTGATCACAAATCCAAAATAAGGATTTTTTCCACGTATGACATAATTGAATGCATTAGAAATAAATACGTGTAACATGGTAAATTTATCCCGACCCAAAAGGCGAAGGAGAAGATGTACATTTTAAATTTAAGGCTCATTGTTTTCTTAAATTGTTCCTTTTAAGCGACTCCTACCGAGGTGTAAGGCTGTCCACTAGCAATTTTTATTTAATAAGCTATATCTACGGCCTTTTTTGCAAGTCCGGGATGAATATTTATTTTTATTTTAACTTAAATGTATACGAATATTACTCAGTTCGAGGTCAATTCCTAGGTGAGGCCGTATTTTTCCTAATTTTTCTGTTTCAAATTTTAAATTAAGAGTCTCTAATATTGTCTTCAGTGATAAAATATTACAATTTGAGGTTTTACTCGTTAAGTTAAAATTAAAATCAAGTTTTATTTAATTAATTTGTATAATTTCACAATTAATTAATTAAAAATAATAAATAGTATATTTGCGGCATGTTCCACGGTGAAAGAATCTCTCAGTATCTCCCTGGTGTAATTCAGAAGTGAAATCTTGCTTGAAATGGCTATAGCCGTGTTTTGTGACCAGATCTGAACAGCCAGCTACTTTCCTACCTTCATTTCCCCCATCTCCTTCCTCTCTTCCACACTACCTTTAGCCTCACAACATCCACTCTACTCTACCACTCCCACCTGTCCTGACGGAGGAGGATTTTTTCCGAATCCGTTGGCCAGTCGAAGTATATTTAGAAATACATAATGGTTTTATTTTCATTAAATCAACAACAACGAAAAGATGAGGAAATCACTAATATCAGAAAGGTCGCGGCGCAAAGCATCCAATTAAAAAATCAAACTTTAACACAAATTAATTATTCTGTAAACGGGTCAAGGTCATCAATTCTGTTAATGGGTCAAGTGAAACGAAATGATTATCCTTTAGTGGTTGAGTGCCAAATAGAGGTCACAGTATTTTTAAATGCAATCTAATCTTAAAAAAGTTACGTAATTTTTATATATTATGTCAATTCACTTAAACATTTTCTTTAAGCGTCAACAAACATTCAAATATTTTATTTTCAGTTTTTATTTCAACAATATAGGTTTCTGAGATTGATTGAAGTAACATTTATATTTATTGTGAAACTGTTTCTCAATGGAAACTTAAATTCGTGTAGGTACATACTTTGTGATGTTACATTAAAATTTAAAATAAAACAATAATTTTGTAAACACTACTTTTATTTTGTTGTATACTTTATGCCGACCGGGTTTTTCTACAACCGTTGCTTCTTCAGAGCAGCATAATACTCTACTAAAGTTAAAGTAACATGTGTTATAAAATAATATATTCTCTTTTCACAGTGGGTTAAAAACAAAAATGGGCTGGACTCCTCCAGTGAAGATGTTTCCTTTGGTATTGATAGCAAAGTAATTAACAATCAAATGAATCTAAATAAAATTCCAATACTAAGGTAGGTTGTTCCCCACTGACAAAGAACATTCCCTTTCACTTTCCAACTTTCCATCTACCCTTACACCTACTACTTCCTTCCTTCCACTGTGAAAACAGGATATATATTGTTTTATAACACATGTAAATAAACTTTAGTAGAGTATTATCTGCTCTGAATAAGCTACGGTTGTAGCAAAACCCGGTCGGTATAAAGTACATAAAAAATAAAAGTAATGCTTACAAAGTTATTGTTTTATTTTAAAATTATTAAAATTCCTGTATTTTTGATGGATGGCAAAGTAACAACATTCGGTAAATTGAAATAAATAGGTGAAACGAATTATAAATTATTACAACGCAGTAATTCATTGTCGACCGCTTGCTCGATTTATTTAACATTTTAACTAGTGACTACTATATTTAAGCGCATAAAATCTGTGAAAATCCTTGTCAAAATAACAAACTCATCATTCTGCTCCTCGGTATCCAGAACTAATACTAATAGCTTTCAAAATCCATGAATTTTTACTTAAGTAAATTTTAAGTGACGGGGTTTTTAATTTTCATTAAAACAGATTTTCTAAACTACTTAAGAAAAATAGTTTGTACATAATACAAATAAATTTAAAATAAATTAATGGTTGGTGCTAACCTTCAATTGATGCTTAATTCAATCAGAACTCTCACAAGCCAATCTCGCCGTCCAAATGATACTTTATTCGCAAAGAGTACCGTAGTTATCTTATTTATACTTATTTTATTATTATAATCAATTTCCTTTATACGCTTAAATACAATGTATGAAGAGGTGGAACTTATAAGTTCTTTTCTTTAAAAATATCAAAAATTTTCAGTATATTAAAATATACACATGGTAGAAGTAGGAGATTTTCAAACATGGTTGGGTTATTCGCAACCCAGAAATGTTTGTGAATCTTTAAAAAAAAAAAAAAAAAGAAGTATAATATCAGAATACCGAGTTTTTTTGCGGTCCATCCTCGCTATCATCTACCTCTGCCGGGAAATGGCGTTATGCTTAGTTAGTAAACCTAAGTTACTTAAAAATTGTTTCAAGTGGGTGCACGTAGAACGGGTTTAGTGCATTTATATATATAGGTACTTTGATATTTTTACACCACAAAATTTCATAATTCTGTAAATTAGTGAAGTTTTATTTTTTTGTATTAGTAATAAATAGATACATAATTTACAAATATATTTTATACAGTAATTAATTACATGGTAGATATATTTGATGTACCCCCATAATTAAGCAGGGCATGTGTGTATAAATTGAAGATGTCATTATGAAAATTTTGTAAAATGGTCCATCTTATCTATTATAAATATATTTTGACAAATCTAAAAGTATTCGAAAAACCATCTCTTAATCTCGCTTCTTATTTCAAGAACGGTTTCAAAGTGATACATTTGTTATAGAAAATATGTATCCATTCTTGTATTCTATGTAAGTACCTAGTTATAATTTTGAATCTTAGTTGTAAGTCTATCGTATTAATTTTATTTTATTGTATGCTTATATGTACAGCGCCCTTGAGGTGATTTTTCACAAAAACGGCGCTTTATAAATCAGCCAAGTATTATTATTATTATTATTATTCTAATATTTGATATTAAATATGTCACAAGTTTCCACTAACATTTTTTTTTTTGGCTAATAGAAAACATGTACTTGGATTCTACTTACACTGATTTTTCCAAGGCATTACACAACACTTTTTTATTTTATTTTTTTATTTATTTATTTCATCCAAAAAATATATGAATACATTATATAATATCATATTACAGTCGGTATTGGTTACATTTTAAGTACATTTTCCCTTTTTATTTTCTTCCTTTTCTTTTACACAGTAGTAATAATAGCACAATTTTAATGACAATAACATGTTACTTACAAAGTTAAAAACATAAGGTAATGAATGATGCATTAGTAAGTAAATATCTATAAGTTAATAACATTGTTATAAGAATAATGTTATAATAATAATCGATGCCAATAAAGCTGTATCAAAATAGGAAAAGAGATATGGAGGTAAGAACTGTTATATAGATGTAACATAATATATATTTTAAGTTGTGCATGGTCTGCCTCACTAGGCGAACCTGTATTGAGGCAGAATTTTTAGTTAAATTGTTTCTCGTAATTTTGTCTATGGTTTACTTATTAATGTATAATATAAGTTCTTATACAGCAATACTTTGTTTCTGTTTACATTATTGCTGATACACAATACAAAAACAGCAATTTTATTACTACAATAACCATTAATGACAAGGCGTTTGGGTGAGGGCACCAGTAAAGGATCGATCATTAGAACATATCCAAATTTTAACTTTTTTTTTTAATTCTTTCTGTGTTTGACTCAGTTTGATATTATCAGGAAGCATGTTGAATATTTTTGTGGCAAATTATCTAAAACTACGTTGTCCAAAGGTGGTGGAGAGTGCTGGAACTTGCAATGTGTCTTTGTTAGAATTACGTGTAAATCTTAAGTGCCCTTGAGGTGATTTTTCACAAAAACGGCGCTATATAAATCGTCCAAATATTATTATATATTTAAGTACGTGTTTTTTTTACTTATAAGCTGGGGAAATTAGGGATAAGTTGTAACCTGCAGGCATTTTTGATAAGTTTTCCAACAGGTTTCCTTTTGTACTTGTATGCACAATTCTTTGATACCAGTGGTGTTCTTCATGGCATACAACCGGAACCAATCTTAATAATTCAATACGTTGATTTCAATGACTTCTTATTTTTCAACGAATATTCAGATCAAAATACAGTGTGATATTATGAGGTATTTTAGAATTCCTGCAACCTTGCTAGACTTGGATAATTTTTACACTTGAATATGTGTATGGTGTACCTACATGGAGTTCTTCCTACGATATTCGAAATGAATTTATTTATTCAATGTTTAATGTTGATTTAATATCTGCATCCGATTTACTTGGCCTAAGTACCTATATTTCTACCGGAAACCCATTGTCATATCCCAAAATAGATATATTCTAACAAAACAATATATGGAAATGTTTGGCCTTTGTAAGGATATCAGTAAGTATTTTATACACCTCGTTATTAAGCTCATATTATTAAGCATACAAAAGAACGAGTACGGTACATTTTGGTCATGAAATTTCATCAAACCTTAAATAATATTTTCATTTCTTATTTGATTAAATTGTTGAAATTCAACCTATTACCTGTTGGCAATAATTCCCTTTCATATGTTAATCAGGTTTCCTACAATTCATTAGTGCCATTATCTCTATTTAATTCATATTGTAGCGGTGGTAATTAAATAAAATTCATACTTTTATACGGTAAACACAATTGGTCTTTATTGGAGCAGCAAGACACAGCTCAATAATTGTAAAACAGGACTAAACTATAACAGTAACTTTATGGGTGTTTTAACAATAAATAACAAAAAGTTAACTACTTATTCCCTCAATAATTATCAGCCTGAAACACTCATCTACATTAAAAAAATCTTCCGAGAAAAGATACTGGCCGCCAACGGGAATTGATATTTGTTATCTACCCTTTGTGCTATGCATAAAAATCTTGTTTAAACGTTAGTTTATCAATAATTCTTAAAATGCCACTTACTACCAGCACGGATACTATATTCAATTCCTTCAACGTTATGGACATAAAACAGCTCTACTCAAGATCCATACTAATTAATTTACACAAAAACAACAAAACACTATACAAAGCTACACAAACAATACACAATACCCGAGCCAAAAACAACGAACTTCTCCAAACTCCTTTTTTCAAAACCACCTTCGGGCAAAGACACTCTAAATACATAGCTTGCAAACTATACAATACACTACCAACTACGATCAGACAAACTGACTCCTTTACAAAATTCAAACAAGATATTAAAAAATGGATTTTAAGTATTGGACGCCTCACTATTACAAACATCTGTAAAATAAATCACACATAGACAAAAATAACTATGCACATACAACCTAACCCATATAAAATAAATGAAAATAATGGAATCCTGTCAAATTGACCTTTAAATAGATTAGGCACAATTTACTTCTCTACTTCATCTCTAACATTTATAAAATAACTCTCTTTAAAAGATTTATCACCCTTCCAATCACCTTTCTGTTTTAATTCTATTCAAAGTGATATGTATTTTACCTTAAATATCCTTGTAACTACAATATTCATTTATATACCTGTACGCCTGTCTCGACACAGGTATACCCTAGTGAGAAAGGCATATACATAAAACCATTGTAAATATATTTTATTATAGATAAATAAATAAAAAATAAAAAAATAAAAAATAATAATTACTTATTACCTAACTGCTAGTTCCGCCGCTACCCGAATTTCTACCGGTTTCTTACATAGGTATCTCCCTTAAACATTTGAAGTTTAAAAAAAAAATGTTGTTTTTGAAGATAATATCTATACATTCCTAATGCCGAAACGCAAATTATATGGAATTCCCTCGATAGAAAAAAATCGCAAAGCATGCTCCGAAAATTATTGTATTCACGTTTGTTTCAGTTATTTTACAAGTTATATGTATGGATAAATTCACAGTGTTTAGATTAAATGCTGTTTTAGACAGTTCCAAGAGATTTTTGCTCTATTTTAAACGAGTCGTGTTTTCTTAAACATTTTCACAATTTTCGCTTCAATTCTATCGTTTTAAATATTAGCGCGCTCTCTCCAACATTCGTAATTACATATCTCTCCATCATCTTCTTTTTGAACGGGGATACGGCGCCTTAAACCTTATAACAAATGGATTACGAGTATCTTTTCGCTCTAGGTTAGCTGACCGTGTGTATGTCAGATCTGCCAGATATTTTGCTGCAGCTGCGCGGAGAGATCCGGAAGGCAACTTAGGTTTCTCGAGGTCTCACCAGACTTTTTATCAGTAAATCCCCAGCGGTGCGCGGTGGGGTGCACATTCATTAACATCATTGCACTTTCATTCATCAGCATCCCTCGTCCCTAACCTGTAAGAGACAAGCGATGCGAGAAAGGGAATCCCTGGAAATAATTAGATTTGCTATAACATGTTTATATTGTTTTTTGTCACTACTTACCTAATTGTTATTCTTTTTTTCCTCTATAAATGTAATAACTACTAATCTTTCATGTAATATGACAGACTGGGATTGTACTATCCTCTCAGTCCTGTGAGATAATAAAATAAAATAAAATTAATTACTGGAAAACAGTATTGAATCAATTTTAAAGGCAGGTATGTGTACCGCCGACCCGGGAACCAATTATTGGATAACCAACACCTCTGCCATAGGTTACCCCAAATAGTTCGCTACTTTCGGTGACTTAGAAGGGGTGCGCGGGTTCATGGGGAGTCAGGTTTGCCCAGATCTTGGCGGCGGATACGTCCGCTACCCAACTGCGTGGCAGGCCGGATCAAGAGATGGTTTGTTGAGATTGATCTTTTGACCTCTCGGCATGATTTGGACCGCGGTGGAAGGGATGAAGTCATTCGTCCGTCACTTCAGGACACACTGACCCCCAGATTCCTACCCACCCCACCCAAAATATTCAAATTTTCCAAAAACATTTTCCGTTTAATGTAGTGATAGTATGAGATCTAGGCAAATTGTCTGGTTATTCGTCTTTCTATTCAAAAAACTAAATTAATATTGCTGTATTTTATTTTACTCTTGTGTGGTTAGAAGCTTTTTTATTAAACGTGTGTATAAAATCTCACATGGCGTAAATAAATTATTAATAAAAAGTTAAAAACTATGCAATATTCCAGGACTAGCAAAATAAAGATGTTTGTCTTAGCCTTTAGAGCGCACCTTGTAAAATAATCTAATATACGAAATATGAGACAAACGGTGTAAATTATTGCTCTAAATGTATATATAAGACAATTTGTCTATTTGTTGTAATTTTTTATTAATAATGTGACATTCAAATATCATGAGTTGCTTTGCTGACAAAGAAACTACAATTAAAGTTATTTGTCCGTCTTCAAAATATTATATCACTTTGTAATTATAAACTTATTTTTCAATCTTCTTATTACTTCAATCTGTGCTACCCAGCTAGACAACCAAACAACAATCATCTATAATTTTCTGTCTCCATGACAACACCTATTTAAAATTCGAAACTATTATTATCGGTACCTATTCCTTGACATATAAATAAAAATCGTTAAAAGAGATGTTACCATAACAAAAGCAATTTGCGAAGACGTCGTGGAAAAAACCAATAGATTTAAATCTACCAAATTGTAGGGGGGGAGGGGAACTCGGTTAGGGGATTTTCGGGAGGGTGGGAGAACCAGCGAGGGGGGAGGGGAACCTGGGAGGGGGGAGGGGAACTCGGAAGAGGGGTTAGCGGGATGGTGGAAAAAGGCGGAGTGGGAACGCGAGAGTGGAAGGGGAGGACACGCAGGGAGAAACTATTTATTTATTAAATGGCATAGCGGCGCATTTCGGGTACCACCTAGTAAATAAATGAATACATTTTTATATATTGTTCACGATAATCAATTCGATGACATACTCCATATTGCAGATCAATAAATGATTTATTTATTGAAGGAAAGTTCACCAATTTACTTTTTTTTTGGTAGAAAGCAGTCTTTGTGGTTTGTGGTTCGACCTATTTAATGGAATAAAAAAATTACTTTGTTTGTAACCACGACTTATTTATTTATTTTTTTAATATCGACCGGTTTCGCTTAGCACAAGCATCATCAGGGTATAAAATTAAACTTATCAAAAATACATTTTGTGAGCTAATACAGAAAGAGACAAAAAATGAAATAATGGAACAGCGAGAAAGTGTGAAATTTAAATCTCATATAATAATAGAGAGAAAGAAACAGATTTATACATGATAAGTTACCATATTATATCCATAGGCACTAACCGCCACCTGAACAGGTGATTAAGGGATTATGTGTTTTTTATGATTTTTTGGGAAATATCCCTAATATAGGGCTATTGGACATATCTGATTATTATTTATTTCATTAAATTTATTTTTATTTGTCTATTTTGATACTACCAAAACCAAAGGTTAGAACATCGAGATATCAAATTCTTGTTTATTGATAACATTCATAAAATTATATGTACCTATATATATCATGTAATTGTTTGCGAAATTTGTGTTTGAATAAACTGCAAAATCTAATGAGAATTGTGAATTAATCAGTCCTTTGTGGAAAAGGATTACCCGATTAACGGTTGACTGTGAAATTAAATACATAAATGTGGAGATTATTGGTCTATGGAATTTATGAAAAAATTGGCTATGGAAATGAATACGGAATTATTTGGGTATAGGGTCGCTGGAACTCGTGTGGTGGAATAATTTATTATAAACATACATTTTTTTCAAGATATTATTAGCTCTATGATTTGTGGTACACAATACGATTACATATTGACAGTGGAAATTAATGGAGAAATGCCTTTGAATAAGTAAATATTTGTTCGCTGATACATGAACGCTGTTGGCGTGGGAGTAAAAAATAAATTGTATGGGAACTGGGAATTATTATTGGTCGCAGGTTCTTTGGAGTGCGCAAAGAGACTGTGGATGTGGCTCCGTGGAGTGTGCATGGGGACTGTGGGTATGGCTCAAAAAATCTGTCATAAAGGTTTTAAAATGTTCAATGAACTGCCTGTAAATGTTTAGGAGGCTAAAAGTCTTGCAGTTTTTCGTGGATTATGTCTCAATGGTGTGAAGTCAATATTTTAGTAAGTAGTAAATAATATGCAAGTAGTTTTAGAAAAGAATATATTAAATGTAAGATGTCAAATTTTATAACCAAATAAAACATACATAAATTATTATTGGTTTAAGGTTCTGTGGAGTGTGCTTGGGGACTGTAAGTATGGCTCTTGAAATAGTTTGGGAATTATAGGTCGCAGGTTGCTTGGACGCTGTGGGTATTGTCATGGAATTGGTTGGAGAATGACTTACATACTCTCTGTTGTACACATGGGGTTGTGGGTTTTATTCACGCTCGTAAACACACTGTCCGTTCCGTACCTTCGTTCCTTCTGGGCACGATGCGCAGACCCCGCTCACGTCGATAGTAGCTGGAGGACAAGGCACAATACGAACGCATGAATTATCTTTGAACTCTGTTCCAAAAGGACAACTTTGGATGACGTTTGTATTCCTCTTGCACCTAATGGTTCCTGAATATGCAATATTGCAGATATTGCCATTGAAAGGTTCGCAACAGTTTCCGGTTGTGGTCTTTGAACAGTCCGTCGCACACGCTATCCTCTCTCGACATAAACCGTTTTCATAACGCTGATTCGGTGGACACATAATATCGATGTAAGGTTTACACATCCCGTCCTGTAGGTAGCTACCTGCTGGACATTGCATTGGATCTATTATTCTGCATTGGCCAAAGTATGAATCGACACAACCATTGTTGCCTTGTTCGGGTATAACTATTTGAGGGGGAAATCCATCAACCAGTAGCACAAGACAGCAGGAGACAAATCCCAGCAAAAACTGGAATCTTACCATCTGAAAAATGGAATATCATAATTATTATTAGACGGCTACATGGTCTTACTTCTATCGATATCTCTATGGAGTTTATAATGGAAGCTTCTATATGGTTTAAAATGGAAGATGTAGGTTTTGTAAACAAATCGTATTTTTAAAGAATCGACTTGATTTATTTTTAAATAACAACATAAAATGATTTTATCTTGTGAACTTTGAGCAGATTTTATCAAATTAACATGTTTTGCATTAGTCAAGTTCAAAAGTTTCAAATCAATTGCTTAAGAATTACACCAACAGAGGGCGGCAGTTCATTTTCACAATCATTCTTATAAAATCAAAAACTAATCATAATTTAGTTCAGTATTTGAAATATTCCATATTCAAATTGTTTTTCAACAAAGCTGAATATAAACAAAGACCAAAACATCGCATCGTTATAAAAAAATCTGGGAGAAATTAAATATAAATGTAGTCTGAATATTAAAAAATAACACAACTTTCTGCAAACGATGAACTGGTTGTTCTCAGATATCTAAATAAATATGTTCGAAGAACCTTGTAAAAAATTTCCAACATATTAACAAATTTAATAAAAAATGGTGAACTACTTTTCAGACGGAGGTGCTTGTTAAAAAATGGTTGGGTTAAAGGAATTTTTCTTTTTTTTATAGATTTTTTTGTTACATTGGAACAGTTATAAAATACAGGATAATAAAATGAAAATAAAAAATATACAAAAATACAAGGTAAGATAAAAAATAAATTTAAACAAAAAAAATCCTACACGGGCTAACCCATGTCCATAGACAATTAATTTTTATTTGGCAGAAAATGTTGATGTTTTCTTGTTTACTAGTAGGAAATTTCAGTCATAAATAATAATATACCGGATCGTTATGCCTCCCGTTTCGTTATTTTATAGCATGGCGATCCACTAGTACAGGAAAAAATCGAAATCGGAATTCACGCCCTTTTATGGGAGGAGTTTAAAAATACTTGAGAAAAAGCTTTTGGAAAAGATATTTGAGTTTTTTTTTTTACATGTTGATTTCGTAAAGGCCTGTAAAAAACATTAATTCCTTTTTTATGCATTGTTTATTGCAATAAAACGGAATTTTTAAATTGATTTCACGAAAATAAGCGGCGCGGAGCATAACACGACTGCTCTCCGCTCCGTTCGGAGGAGTAATGACGGAAGACAGGGGGGCGGCTGCCAGTCGTTCTTCGGTGGACGGTATAAGGTTCACTTTGATATAACAAATTCGTCGACTGCCGTATTGTCGCCGTGATGTCAAAAATACCAACGCGAAAATGCATATTATATTTTATTTTGTGAGGTTCGGGCGTAAATATCATTTTTTTTTCGCGATAATTATATAAGAAACTGAATTTGCTACATTATGCAATAAAACCATATCCGAAAAAGTGTTTATAAGTAGGAGAGTTTTCAGTTAAAAATGTTTTATATAGACCTAATACTTTATTTTTTTCTAAGCTTATTAAAAGACTTATTAAAAAAAATGACCGATATTTTTAAGGGCCAAAGTATGTTCTACACGCAGTATTTAATTGAAGCATCTATAATACTTCTAAGCGGTCAAATTTTCAAAACTAAAACATACGATTTTGTATGATTTTGCATTATTTAGTATGGCTTCATCTTAATATGTAAAACACAGACATGTACAAATATGATTTATTGTGAGCATTCAAATATTGTTTTCCTCATCACAAAACTCAGTATTTGGAGATGCCTGACTAATCGACTTTACAATCGATATCAAGGTTCAGTTCTCATCCGTATTGAATTAAGTTTTAGCCATCATACACACGTCAAGTTTATTCCGTGATTACGACGGGGTAGGGATTCGTTTTCAACTTTCTATCCGTCGCGTATTTCGCGAACAAACAAACAAAAAATATATTTTTTTAAACTTATCAATCTGCTACAAAAATAAATAAGAAAACTATTTATTTTTGTAGCAATGCCTTCCATACAAATTTGTACGGAAACAAATGTTTCATTTAGTCCATAGGTTCTCAAGGTGGGCGATAACGCCTCCTTGGGGGGCGTTTCAGGCCTTCAGAGGGGCGGTATAAGACCAAGATAAAATTGGTGGGCGTTTCAGACTTTCAGAGGGTACGGTACAGACCCAGAGAAACCCATCTAAATATATTCCCTATCCATTACGTCTCCGCCGTCGTGTCAAATGTAACCCCATCGTGGTATCTCATTACACCCCCTTCGCCGTGGAATCCCATTACGCCCCCTCCATTGTGGCAAATGTGACCCTGTCGTGGTATCCCATTATGCCCCCTTTGGCATTGTCAATTGCTGTTTCAGATTCACGAGTTAGGGAACGCTAGAAATAAAAATATTCTCGAAGTGGGCGGTGGGCAAAAAAAGGTTGAGAATCTATGATTAGTCCAATAACCCAGGGTTCCGTCTCACTCACACTCGCCTGACATCATAGACCTCGATTTGAATTTTGTAAACAAAATTTTGCATTAGAAATTTAAGCCTCGATTAAGCAAATATTTGGATCGCTCCAAGGATTCACCATTCTCAACTACATTACCTAGGTACTCTAACCTCTTCTTCAAATACCATGACTTCGGATTATCACACTTTTTATAATTTTATTTCGTCCCCATAGATATTAGAAACACTTTGTTTCTTACGTTTGAAAAAACTAAATTTATTTTATTATTTATAGAAGGGTATAAAAGTTTTCAATAATGTATATACGAGTGTATATAATATAATATTTATTATGTTATATTTATTGTATAATAATATTTAGTATATAATATTTCAATAATTTCTTACCTTCAATTATTTATGCGAACTCGCCGATCTAATTCAAGCCAATCTCTCGGTCGAAACAAACCAAAACTTTGTATGAAAATAATACCAAGATCACCTTATTTATATATTTTTTCAATATTGATAATATGCAATTTTTGAGGAGACAGCTAAGAGTTCATTTCTAAATGATTTTTTTAAAACTAGCTTATTATAATAAATACTTGGCGGACCTCCTTATTTACGAATCATGAGGTCGCGGGTTTAAAGTTTAAATCCCGACATACAAATGTAAATTTAATTTAAGATTTTCATAACCAATTTTTTTACCGGAATTTATTTTTGGGGTATTATAGATAAGATCCTTCTTTAGACAACGTTTCGGACAGCGTTACAGTGTCCATCATTAAGGCGTATGTATAATCGAAGATTGTGGTGCTTTTTTATTTACTAGTTCCTTGTACGCTATGAAAGAGGAATCATTTAAATTACTTAAAGCTAGTGTTCTTTGAGTTGTCCCTCCAATATTAAAGCTCTCCAGCGGATGGTCCGAAGAAAGTTCATCTAGCGTGCGCAGTTCTCGACTCTCATGTCCAGAGTAAGGGTACAGTGTGGTATGTCGGTTTGTCCGGCTCTACTATCGTGTAGTTGGGCGTCTGCATAATGCGTAAAGAGCGTTCTCCCGTTCGCGTTGTCTCTAAAGTTATTCCGATAGTTGTGATTGGGACAACAAAGTACCACATATTAAGTAATTTCTCCAAATCTCGACTCTTAAAAGACCTAAGATGGAAGAATTATACCCAACTTAATATTTAAGTTTGAAATTGTAAATGATAGTATAGACAGTCTTGATTTAAATAACCTCTTTGAATTTCACATACCCACGAGAGCTACTCGTTCCAAAATCTTGTTTAAATGCAACAAAATCAGGACTGAGTATTCTAAACACTCGCTTGTACCCGTGTCGCTAGGTTGCATGCATTGGCGTAACTAGAAGAGCACCGGGTGCCACCCAATGGGGGGTGACATCCGACCGAGAAAAAAACTTGCGAAGGCAGAATATTGCCATAAAAATATTTTTCCCATGAACACTGTCTGTTATTTATATTTTCGTAACTCTCTTGATTGGTCAGTCGGGGATTACTAAAAAATTCTGTTGTTTTATTTTCGTTCCTAGCTTAAACTATTGCTCGGTTGGGGATTCTCCTGAAATATTCCTTGCTTGTCACCTGTTTCAATTGTAATTGCGTTCTAACATTGTGATTGTCATGAACTCGCGAAGTGAATAGTTACCTATTGATTGATATGAATTAGTGAAAAATATGTTATTCTGTTAGTGTTTTTAAGTGTTGAAAAACGTATTTCAAAAACAAGGTAAGTGGATTGGATAGTATTTTTTTTTTGTTATAAATCATAACAATAAACGCAAAACCTGAATACAATTATAGCAGATTCGATCGATAACTGACTGAAAAACAGTTATTATCTCTATGTTTTTTTCTGTATTTCATTATTGTGTGTACTTAAATAAATAATTAAGGAATAATAATAAATAATAAGTTATTTTGAGGATTTCGTAAAACGTTTTAACAAATTTGCTAGTAATGTTTTATTTTTTATGAAGTCGAAATTTGCTGTTTGTGACTCAGCAGGTGAAAAACAAGCGCTATTTACACCGATTAGAGTCAACTGCCGACAGTGTTTACACCTGGACTGTAGCGGACTGCAGTCGTCAGATGACTAGTTTACACTTTGGAAGTTTCCCACCTTCGCCGGGCAAGCGAAGGTAATCCATCGACCAAATGTAAGAGCACCCTCTGATTGCATTAAGTTGTCGATTCTTTCGATAGGAGGCCGTTACTAGCGCCGCCAATGATACGTAATAGTAATTATAATTATTTTCTTCAATAATAGGTAGGACATTATCCAAAATCTAGTTCGAGGATTACTATTTCTTGGGGTGACACCACGTTAAATCTCGGGGTGCCAGCCATGCTAACTACGCCACTGGTTGCATGAAGTTAGTAATAGATACGCAGATGTGGCGGATCTATTTAATTGCGCGGAAGGTAGATACAGGAGGGCTATGCTATCAAATCTTTTTAATTAATATTATTTTAATCTAAGTCTTATTTGAATTACAGATTTTTTATGTTATTGTATCTCTTACACAATCAAATGCTGCAATTAATTGTTATTTTTTAAATTATTATTTCTAATATTTTCTTATATATTTAACTGTGACATATTATCATTGTTTATGGTGTATTTATACCGTGTATATTAAATACAAAAATCTTATCTCACCACATTGTTGGCATTTTTGCAGTAGGCGGTGATGAAGGCAAGCGCTCTATCCTCTGTGGTGACGTCGAAAATTCTGAGTAGGAATTCTTGTAGATATAATGGCGTGACCTCCTATTCCCTCCAGTCGGTGGTCTCGGTGAATTTGTAAGCCGGGCTCTTTCAGTGGTATGTTTTGCTTTAAATGTATTCAAATGATGTAAGAATTATAATGCTTGTGTTTTTGCGAGAGTGAGCAGTTCAACAATCTTGGGGCGGATGCTGAGAGCGTTCCATTCTCTAGCGCTGTTGAAGCGAGGAGATGTACGCCACCCACTTGGGCAGACTCTATAATGGGCCGGATGGGGGCATCCGCAGTTGCAGCACGCGACGTGCTCGGCCCTGGTGCACTTGAGGCACGCTACCAAGGCATGCTCTACCAAGCACTTCACACACCTGGCCGTATGTGAGCAGTTGCCCAATCCTAAAGATGATGCTTATGTACTTCTGCAGGCGGATCCGGAAGTAGCACAGGTACTTGATTGCCACTCGCAACTATCCCATGTTCATCTCATTATTGAATTAAAGTAGTACTTCGGCCAAGTACCTAAATGGGGTACTCGGCCGAAGCAGTCATCATCCTGACAACCTTTACTGCCGTGAAGCCTTCTTACGACACAACATAATACTTGTCGAAGAAACTTGGTTTTTGCAGGCCTCAGTGGGTGTTGTATTTTTGTCGTAATTTCGAAGACAGTCTTGATTCTTGATGCTCTCTTCTCTCAATATACTGGCAAATCTGTCCACCACATTATGGACACAAGGCTAGAAAACATAGACTTTTGACTCTTGTTTAATTTTGTATTCGTTTGGGGTATATTTGGCTACCATGATTTTACTTGTCTGTACTTTCCTTACCGTTTGGCCGTAATACATTGGTTATAGCTGTATAAGTTCTGATCCGATGTTTGGTTCTTCGCGTCACCAACGTATAAATAAGTCTTCTTGTTGGCCAAACTGACTTCTTACTTCCCCTCCTTCTTCTTCCCCATCTTCTTCCCTTTCCCGTTACCTTCAGCCTCACAACCTACCCCAATTGGGGATGCCATAGTCACACTGGCCCCAGGCGGCAGCAGCTGCGACTCTTGTGAGGTATTGATGTAAAAAAATAAATAAAAAATGATGGCTAAATAAGGAGGTAGCTAAATAGTAAGACCCCAAAAATAAATAAATATAACATTTTATTTGATTTATTTGTGTTATTTGTATAATTGACAGAAACAAAAAATCTGAAACGGAAAAAAAATTATTTCCTGAGGAAGTGGGCATCGCTCACGAAACATGTCGGTTTTTTATAAACAATAAATACGATTAAAACAAAGAAATCTATTTATTTTGAATTAAAATGTGCCCGAAAATAAGTTTGCTGTGTTTGAAGAAATATATCTAAGTCTTCGCGATCGTAGTGTTTATTGTATATCAGGGTTTCCCAGACTTGTTCTGCAATGGAACACTTTGCAAACTCGTAAATTTTAACAGAACACTATTTTTTTAGGTTGGGTGTAAAGCACTCTTTTAGGGTGAATTGCCTATTTCAAAAAATTCCTAATGGTAAAAATTAATAAAAAAAGTTGTTAAACACATAATTTATTTACTAACTAACTAACTAACCATCACGCCGTTTCCCCGCAGGGGTAAGCAGAGAGGACCGACTGCCAAACAGCTCGATCTTGGCACACACACTCCTTGCCTCGTTCACATTCATACATCGTCTCATACATTCTCTTCTATTATTCCGACCCTTCACATGGCCCGACTCAAGTATCTGATTCACTTGGTCATGCCACGTCTTTCTCGGGCGTCCCCGAATTCTTCTACCATTCACATTGGCGTCATATATTCTCCTTACACTCCTTTCCTCGTTTATTCGCTCTACATGCCCAGACCATCTGAGTGTCCCTTTCTTAATCTTACTCATTACGCTTTCATCAGCCTTGCATTTTTCGCGGATCTCCACATCTCTCACACGATCGTACATGGTTTTTCCACACATACGCCTCAGGGATCTCATTTCAACAGCATTCAGTCTACTTTCATCCTTCCTCTGCCAGTCCCATGCCTCACTGCCATACATCAGGGTAGATACCAGCACTCCAATATGGACGGCTAACTTAGCTCCTTTTGACAGTTTTTTTATTGGCGCCAACGGCGTTCAGTCCTCCATTAATAGAGTTGCCACCATTTACCCTTCTTTCGATATCTCTATCAGCCTTCCCATCTCTCGTAAACACACTTCCCAAGTACATAAACTCATCCACCTGCTCCAAATACTCATCATTCACAACTATGTTACACATTGTTTTCATACTCTCTTTTTCAAATACCATTACTTTAGACTTAGGAACTTACATTCATCATTAACTCATTCTTCATACATACTTAATTCATCCTAGACACGAGAGACTAGATCTTCCATACTGTTAGAAATCAGCACTGCATCATCAGCATACAACAGGCAATATAAACATGGAATATAAACAAAAATTGGAATAAATAAAGCGCCTAAAGACTTTGATGATTTTGAGTCCGTTAATTCCGAGATCAGGCAGAATATTGGTAAGTTGGATTCTAATATATTTTGTTCTATCGATCCTGTTCCTGCACTTTGACTTCGTTACAGCATAATTATAAAATCCCACTTCTCATTATATAGGTCGTAGTAGACAACGAAAGTAAAATAACTGGTTTTGTTAAATTGGGGTTCTTTTCTGACAATCTGACGGAATCATTTAAAGGCTGATTTTGTATTTCTGTTTCAAGTTTGAATCACTAATTAAATCAATTACGATTTTATATTCACTTGAAATAAATACATAAAGAAATACATTCCAGGATTACGAATAACCTTGACAGTTGGTTGAAAATGTTGCTTGTTTTATGATGGAGGACTTAACCAGCCGAGGACTCGAACGCGGGACGCCTGGGTGAAAAAACTTGTAATTTTACAATAAGTATGATTGTTTTCCAAGTGTTTTCATTAAAGGTATTCTTAATGGTAATCCGTATTAATAATATTTGAATCTGTCAACTTTTTGTAAATACCTCGTTACAAGTAATCAAATTCGTGGAACTGCATTTTTCCTTTAATTCAAAGTAGATAACTGAAAATAACACAACAACAGATAAAACAAAACGCACTCTTACGTAACTAGATTAGCTATCGTGTAATACGCAGAATATTACAATGTTTCAAAATATCTATACATAACTGGATATCTCTGAATAATTGAAGCAAGACGTCCTGTTGGCCGCCCCGCCAGGCAAGTTGGAAGCAGCAACCAGAGATTCGCAATCGCGAGCTGAGGCCTTCTACCTCAGAGTAACAATATACTATATTGTTACTCTAAGCCTTCTACACTACAGACGAAGACCGCCTAGTTGACGCGTGACAGAGTCGTATCGACGCAATGAGGCACGCTGCGTTCTCCTCTATCGCACTGAAAAATGCGTGCAATGCTTCTCTGTCGCGCACTATTTTAAATTGTAACTATTACTGAACTTAACCGATTTTACCTAGACAACTTAATACCATCCCAAGATTCTGAACCCAAGATACCAACCCATCCCTAAAACCTATTTCATTCCCAGAACTCCCTCTACTTCGTTTCCATAAAAAGACCCTCCACACAGTATCTCCAAATATTACTGAGGTAATTTATTTTACTCAGCCTTCGGTGTGGGAGCGATTGTAAAAAATATCTTCTAATACATAAAGTTCATTGTCTGTGGCGGGCGGTTTTCGCCAAATACAAATCTACAGTATTATTTCGAGGTTGATGGAATTTTGCAAAATTGTCCTTCAAAACAATGGGAAAATCTCTGAAAATTTCGAAAAACAATCCCTATCTCCATTTCCTAACCCTTTAAGCAATATTTTGATCCATTTAATGAAATCTTAACTTTCAAAATTAGAGGAATTAGGCTACATCTTAATTCTAAAAATTCTGCATAAAGTGCGGAAAACGTCGGGGACTTAGCTAACTAACTAACTAACTAACCATCACGCCGTTTCCCCGCAGGGGTAGGCAGAGAGGACGGACCGCCAAACAACTCGGTCTTGGCACACAGTCTTTGCTTCACTCACATTCATACATCGTCTCATACATACCCTTCTATTATTCCGACTTTTGACATGGCCCGACTCAAGTATCTGATTCACTTGATCGTGCCATGTCTTCCTCGGGCGTCCCCTACTTCTTCTTCCATTCACATTTGCGTCATATATTCTTCTCACATTATTTTCTTCTTTCATTCGCTCTACATGTCCAAACCATCTGAGGGTCCCTTTCTTAATCTTACTCATTATGCTTACATCAGCCTTGCATTCTTTGCGGATATCCACATTTCTCACACGATCATACATGGTTTTGCCACACATTCGCCTCAGGGATCTCATTTCGACAGCATTCAGTTTACTTTCATCCTTCCTCTGCCAACTCCATGCCTCACTGCCATACATCAAGGTAGGTACCAGGACTCCATTGTGGACTGCTAGCTTCGCGTCTTTTGACAGTGTTTTATTAGCGCCAACGGCATTCAGTCCTCCATTAATGGAGTTACCTGCATTTACTCTTCTTTCAATATCTCTATCAGCCTTCCCATCTCTCGTAAACATACTACCCAGGTACACAAACTCATCCACCTGCTCCAAGTATTCATCATTCACAACTATATTGCACACTGTTTTCGTACTCTCCCTTTCAAATACCATGACTTTAGACTTACTTACATTCATCATTAACTCATTTTGCATACACACTTCGTTCATCCTAGACACGAGAGACTGTAGATCTTCCATAGTGTTAGAAATCAGCACCGCATCATCAGCATACAACAGGCAACATATTTTCAGATCACTCAAATTCGCGCCCAATCCCATCTCTTTCAATTCTTGCATACAATTATCCATGTATAAATTGAATAACCATGGTGACATTACGCAGCCTTGCTTAACACCTTTTGTGATGTCAAACCACCCCGTAAAACCACCGTTCACCCTAACACATGCAACGCTTCCCTCGTACAGAGACGCAATTGCCTGTATGAGATTTGTATTCACTCCATACTTGGACAACACCTTCCATAGCTTTTTCCTGTCGACTCGGTCGTATGCTTTTTGTAGATCTACAAAGGCACAAAAAAGTTTTTGGTTTTTTGCCAGAAACTTCTCAGTGAGCATACGCAAGGAGAAAATCTGGTCCATGCATCCCCTTCCACTCATAAAGGCACCTTGCACATCCCATATTTTATCCTTTGTTTCCATTCTTACCCTTTCAATCAATATTCTTCCGTA
This sequence comes from Limnephilus lunatus, assembly GCA_917563855.2. Lineage (NCBI taxonomy): Eukaryota > Metazoa > Arthropoda > Insecta > Trichoptera > Limnephilidae > Limnephilus > Limnephilus lunatus. The sequence goes on along the minus strand of OU830602.1, from coordinate 6,675,995 downwards.
CAACTTGCCGACTGAACTTAGCAGGCTAATAGCTCTATGATTCCCACATTCCATACGTGACCCTTTACCTTTGTATAATGGCATGATTACAGCCCTTCTCCAATCTAATGGCGTATAACCCTCCTCTAAACACTGGTTAAAAAGTTTGCACAACCATGTGAGAATAATATGGCTATCTCCTTTAAAGTATTCGGCCGCAATATTGTCGAAACCTACAGCCTTACCATTCTTCATGCATTTTATCGAATTTTTAATTTCATCTATGCTGATTTTGATAACATTCACTCCGTCATCGTTCATACCCGATTCGCCGCTGGCCTCACTATCACTCGGGTTGCTTTCGAAGACTTCCTCAAAATATTTCATCCATCTCTCATTTATTTCTTCCTCATTCGTCAACATTCTTCCATCTTTCGATTTTATCACTTTTAGGCTCCCATTCTCTGGACCGCTCCGGGACTTTTTGACCTCCTTCCAAAACAGTTTAATGTTTTCTTGGAAGTTTTTTGTCATTTTTATTCCCTCTTCCTCTTCCAGACGTTTCTTTCGTACTTTCACTCCAACACTTACTCTTTTCTTGCATCCCTTATATACTTCTTTCGCTCTATCTCTCTCTTCGCTAGAAGCACTGCCAGCCGCTATCAGACATAACCATGCTTTCTTCTTCTCTGAGACCAGTGCTTTAATCTCGTCATCCCACCATGCGTCACCTTTCTTCCTACCTTGCGTACTTATTCCACACACATCTCTAGCAGATTCACAAAGACTAACCTTTATGTGGTTCCATGCTTCATCAATGCTTAGACCATCCATTTCCTTCTCATTCAATCTCGTCTCTGCACGCTTCTCATACTCACTTCTGACATTAGCGTTTTGCAGTTTTTCTACTTTGACTCTGGTAGGAGTTGATACCTTTTTCACTTTAGAGCGCCATCCGCGAAAGAGGTTTACTCTTGACACCACCAGAAAGTGGTCAGTTTCAACCTCAGCCCCTCTGAAAACTCTTGTGTCCTCAGTAACGGCTCTCAACCTAGAGTCAATTACCACAAAATCGATTAATGATCTTTCATTTCCTCTTTCCCACGTATATTGATGGATACCTTTATGATCGAAGAAGGTATTCGATACAAACAGGTTCCACTCTAAACATACTTCAAGTATTCTATTCCCATTGTCATTCGTTCTTTTATCCCCAAACTTACCTAAGGCTGAATCAAATCCATCACGTCTAATTCCCACCCACCCATTCAAATCGCCCGCCATTATAATCCTTTCATTCAAATTTTTTAATCTCATTACGTCATTCACACCAGTCCAAAAATCATCTTTCACTTCGTCGCTTTCAGAATTAACAGGAGCATAGCCGATAACAAGAAACACCCTTGTCAACCCAATTTTAAATCGGATCCACATTATTCTCGAACTTACACATTCATACTGCAACATACATTTAACCATTCTGGGAGACAGTAGCGCTGCAACACCCTGACAAGCCCTCTCCGTATCCGGTCTCCCAGACCAGATGACGAACTTATCATTATGCTGCATTGTACCGCTCTCCTTTTTCATACTCTCTGTCACACAAAGTATATCCAAAAATTTACTATCCATTGCATCGCATAATTCGTTCATCTTTCTTTCCATTCCTCCTCTGATATTCCATGTACCAATTCGACATTGTTCACGTTCCGTCCTCCTCTTTGCGCTACCAAAGGGTTGGCGATGTGATGGGTAGCGAGCCTCATCGACATCTGTTTCGGCCATTCCCTTCCAGGTACTACATATAACACCTTAACGCGAAGAAGGAATAGGTATAATATCCGTACTAAACTGCAACAGAGCACTCCAGCGGTCAGAACGGTCTTTATCATTCATTTTGAGATTATTTTGTTTTCAAAAAGTTTCGTTAAAATCCGAAAGATGCCACTAGAAAAATAAATATTATTTATTTTATTATTCAACATGTCGCATCTGGTTGCATCAAATAATTCGGGCCTAGCCGGCCAAGGGTACTATGCACGTGTCAATACAGTAAAGTTTTGAGAAAAAACTACCTGAAGTCATTATGGCAACGTCGCGTCGTACGTCAGCTGTAGCTAGTGACATTTCTGACGCTTGGCCAATTTATCGTCACCCAAAATCTCAAGATCACGTGGATCACAGAATGATTTGTGCTTGTTCCTTTTTTGCATTATCTCGATACAGGAGGCCTCAGGAAAAAAATGCTCTTAGGGCCTATGTCATCTTGAGGGTGCCGTGAATAGGGTATTTTTAGGGAAAGGAAGGAGGGGACGTTCTGGGGGGATTAGGAGTGACGAACGTGCGAATCCGTCCCTTTCACTGCGGTGCAAGGCGACGGGTCAAAAGGTCTCCCTCAACTTGTCACTCCCAATCCGGCCCGCCATGCAGTGGGTGGGCTAAAGCCTTCGCCGCCAAGACTTAAACAAACCTCACCCCAAGAACCCGTGCACTCCTGCTCACCAAACCTAGCAAACCTTTGTTGTTGGTTATCCAATAAATTTGGGAGGCGGGTGTGGCTGCCGCGCCCCGGGAACCATTTATTGGATAACCAAAACCTCTGCCATAAGTCACCCCAAGTGTTACGCTACGTTTGGTGACTCAGCAGGGGTGCCCGGGTTCATGGGGTGCGGTTTGTCGGGTGTTGGCGACGGATGTGTCTGCTCACCTATTGCACGGCAGGCCGGATCGGGAGAGAATGATTTTTTTTTTTTAATGTTCTTTATTCAGTAAAGTTTATATATTACAGTAAATGGGTAAATTTTTGGCCATCACACTAGGCACATGCCCGTGTTGTAGTGGTCTTGTTGAGGGAGATCTTTTATCCTCTCGAGTCGGAATCTCTCGGAACATCGCCATGCACCGTAGTAGGATACGTCCATCGCTCCTGGACACACTACCCCCAGATTCCTACCCACCCCACGTACCTTTTTCCTTCCCAGAACCTCCTCTCCTTCCTTTCCTGTATAGAGTACCGGGCTATTCAGATCTGGTCAAACACGGCTGAAGCAATTTCAAGTAAAATTGAACTATTTCTCAAAGGAATGTATTTAAAAAATAATCGGAACGTAGCTTCGGCCAAGTATACCGTCAATGGAACGTAGCCATCTATTTTAGTTTTTAAATTGAAAAAAAAAAAAAAAAAAAGTTGGTTTGACCAAGGCTCGAACCTTACCTCCCAGTGACCGAACGTGAACGCTTTACCACTAAGCTAACTCGAAAGTCGGAGAGTTCGACATTATTTATAATATAAGACTAAACTCATGGACAGAAGGGAAGGCGATGATTTTATTAATTGGCAACAGTGTATTGTACTTGTTGTACTACTAAATTGTATTGTACTACTAAATATGAAAATATAGATTTCATTACTATATATATTATAACATTGCTTTTTAATACTATCTATAACGCTTCTATTATTAATCATTACATGTATAAAATGAAGTCGCTCAAAATGTTGGTGCGCTTAGATCTTTTAAACTACGCAACGGATTTTCATGCGATTTTCACCAATAGATAACGTTTTAAGAGTAAGGTTTATATGTATAATACATATTTATTATTGTAGAGAAAAGCCGATAAATTGAAATATTCAATTCAGGCAGCAGGCAGCGGGCAGCTGGCAAGCGGGTGGTGTGGATTTTGTAAAGGTTGGGTAATGGCGTTGTGTTTCGTTAGTCACAACAACGTGTGGCCGGGTCTGCTAGTTCTGCTGCCCCGGGAACCATTTATTGGATAAGCAGAGGTGCCCGGGTTCATGGTTTGTCTGGGTGTAGTTAGTCCGGGTCTTGGCGACGGATGCGTCTGCCCACCAGCTGCATGGCAGGCCAGATCAGGAGAGAATGGTTGAGGGAGGCCTTTTATCCTCCCCAGCCGGAATCTCTTGGAACATCGCCTTGAACCGCAGCGGGAGGGATGGATTCAAACGTCCTCACTCCTGGAAATACTGCCCCTAGATTCCTACCCACCCCACATACCTTTTTCTTTCCCAGAACTTCCTCTCCTTCATTTCCTACCCGCCTCCCATAGCCGCCTCCCAAATTATACCTTGACCGTTTTGTAGATTTAAAAAAAACATTTATGTGAATACTGCACAAGAGTACCAACTGATCCCGTCTGAAGCCAGTGAGGTGGGGAGGGGAAGGAGATGGGGAAAAGGAAGGTAGGGAAGTACCTGACCATTCAGATCTGGTCACCGAACACGGCTAAAGCCAAATCAAGTAACGTTTCAATTGTGTTCGGTGGTCTTACACCAGGGCGATACTGGTATCTTCCACTCTGGAATATGCCGTAAATATGGTATTGGTACTCAACGCATTTGACGTAGGTACTAGAAATACATAAAATAACATTTTTTTACAACACAAACACACCACGTGGCAATGACAAGAATTGTATACGGTAAGGTACCTAAATGACCCTGTTGAAATACCACATTTCAGAATTCAGATTGTAATGTATGTAGACCCCATAAATACCTAGTGATAGGTCTACATAACAAAAATAAATAAAGTAGTTTTTATTTTTTTTTGTGAATACCTCATAAGGGGCTATCCTAAATTACGTCACACGAATTTTATGATTTTTTTACCTCCCATAATAATATCTTAGATTCTCACCGCGTTTGATTACTGCCATCTTTTGAAATAATTTGAACAAAGCTTTTAGTTTAAAATTGTCCTGTAAGCCGAAAGATAAAACGGCGCCACACGACAGTGGGCATTTGCTAGTAATTTAAAATCCCCTATGTCATTGTTAAATTGTAGTTTAAAATTATAAAATTATCTTTAAAAAATGGAAAAAGATTTTAATATGTTGTTGTCATTTCGTTTTTTCTAATAAACTTAACCTACGTTTTGTAATTTGAATTTTAAAAAACATTGAATTTAGGGTTTATGAAAAAATTAAACCAAAACTCTATTCTTGATTTTTTTTTAAATTTACGTATGTCGGTTTAAAGACAAACCTCCAGAGTATTTTTAAGGGTCTTCATCATTTGAAAATATTTTGTAAAACATATGGAAGAGCGGTCAGAAAAGGGTCTGATTTCTGATTTATTTTTGATAAATGCTAACCCCCTGTAAATTTTAAAAATACGAAATATTTTTTTTTCCCAATAAAAACATTATACTTATCGTATTACGAAATAAAATTTTCGTTATTTCGAAATAATTTATCATTACATTCCGCCTTAACATCCCAAAAACAACGTTACACATATTCAAACCTACCTCTAATAATTATACAACTCAAAACAAACAATAGTTAAAATCAATACAATTACTTACTTAACAACTTAATTAACACTAAGAAAAAAATATATAGTGTCTTATCACCGTAAAATAATTATGTAATCGAAAAATGTTTATATGTCGGGGACTTAGCTATCTATCTATATATATATAAAGACGTTTATCTTGGTGTGGCTGTGTGGCCATATTCTTTTAAGCAAATCTAGAGTTTTGTTCCGCGATTGGTAAAACTTTGCACACTCAAAAACTCAAAACAACAGGACGGTCACTGTTTAGATTTCATTAAACTATCCCAATCCCGCTTTCCCGCCCCTAACGAAGAATGTTGATGCATTGTGGAGAAATCGCAAAACCCTGGACGCCGCACCGGAGACTTTCTTGACCAAAGGCTGAAAACTCAAGAATTCTCGAAGCTCAAAGCTCAAAGCTGAATATTCGAACCTCGAAGCTTAAACTCAAAGAATAAGGCCTAAAGCTCAAAGCTTAAAGCTCAAGGCTCAAAGCTTAAAGCTCAAAGCTTAAAGCTCAATGCTTAAATCCCCAATCTTAAAGCTCAAAGCTTAAAAGAAGTTCAACTAGTAAACCATATGTTAAAAAAAAAGTCAAATACGAGTAATACAAAGAGAAGCAAGAGAGACACAAGTGATATTTAATATAATTAGCTCAACACATTTTTTAGCAACAACAGAACATTTTTTTCTGAATCGGTAAAAATTATCGACGAAAAAGTCTACTTCGGGACATATTATCTTATTACATAGTCAACATTCGGGTAATGTAATATCAAGATGGCCGTTAATTGTTTTATTTAAACGTATTAGATCGGTCAATGCCTTCCAATTTGATGTGTATTATTCTAGAAGTATTCATGCCTCGTATGATCTAAACGGGTCACGTAGACCATATTTTAAAGATAATATCTACGATGTTTTAATATTTGCAATAATTTAGATTACAAATAGTCATTTTTTTATAAGAAAAACTCACTTTTATAACTTTTGAAGGTTATTCCCATTAATTTAATATATCATTGAAGAAGAAGAAGATAACAATAATAATCTAAACGAAAATATGACAGAGCACAGAACCTCTCGTCTATCCGGGATGTGCGTTATCGTTTTTGTTATCTTTAATTAAAAGAATTACACAGATTGTACCGGACGTAATTTTGTCTATTAAAATTAATGTGCAATAAATTAATTCGCGGGGTCAAGCGGTCCCTATACGACAAAAAACAAAGCTTGACCCCCCCCCCCCTATCCCCCCATCACTCAGTGTACATACCTACACACTACTTTATTTAAATTGATTTTTTCCTTTGCACAAATTCGATCTGTGCGAAGCCGTTCCTATACAAACCTTCGCACGGGTCCAATTTGTGCAAATCTCCATTATTTACACTTGCACAAATTAAAATTGGTGCAACCTACAAATGTATCTGTATCTTCATTATTTACAAACAGTTTTGCACAGATATAAAATCTGTGCAAACACTGTCTCCCATGTATTATGTGCAAACTCACAATATTTTTAAAATAAATATCAAGGGAGCGTAGCGAGTCAGGGATATGTTACGAGATGACAAAAGGATGACCGCCGTCGCGTTCATTCTCTTTGCCCGGCCGATTCCAGGATCTCAGTTCCTGGAATTACGGGGAGACAAAGGGCAGGACCCGCTTTCCCCCCTTTAAATAGAGCCATAATAGCTTTGGGCCGGTAGAATCCCAGCATCTGTCATCTCGAACACATCTTCGCCTGCCCTGCGCTCTCCGATCGAACTGCAAATTGGACTTTCTCTTCTCGCCCTGGCCGACTTGTTCACCCTTGAAGATTTAAGCACATTTACAATTATTCGAAAGCCCCTCTTTAAAGGTGCAGGTTACCCCTCTAATTCCCTCTACCTCCCTACCTCCCCTCGCCTTGGTCATACAATTGCTCGAACGCCTTTCTCAAGGCGAAGGTTTCACCTCTACTCTGTGTGTACGGGACGGGCACTGTAATAGGGGAGGCGGGGAGGAAATCGGGACGAATGGGAAAGGACATGCACGGAGAAACAATTATTTATTCAATGGCATAGCAACGCATGCCGCGTAACAGCTAGTTTTATATGAGTGACAGGTTATTCGTAACCCGAGAATGATTGTCTTTCTTTATAAAAATATTACCTTGCTACCTATCGCAAAACGGTAGCCACTTTTATTCTGATTAATCGGTAACTAAAATAACGATTGGATCAATGCAGAGATTTAAAATGGAAGCCAAAAGCGATAGTTAATTTTATGATAGACACTTTATATTTTTTTACATTAGCTCCACAAAGGAAAACAATTTCCCTCAGGGCCTATGTCATCTTTGGAGATGTTGTGTTGAGGGTCTTTTTAGGGAAAGGAAGGAGAGGAAGTTCTGGGAAGGAATAAAGTATGAGGTCATCTGGGGTCAATGTGTCCAGGAGTGACCATCCCTCCCACTGTGGTACAAGTCGATGGATCGAGGGTCTGGCTGGAGAGATGAAAAGATCTCCCTCAACCAGTCTCTCCCGATCCGACCCGCCATGTGGTAGGTGGGCAAATGCATAGGCCGCCAAGAGCTAGACAAACCTCACCCCGTGAACCCGGGCACCCCTGCTAAGTCACCAAACATATCTAACCACTTGGTGTTACCTATGGGAGGGTTGTTAGTTATCCAATAAATAGTTCCCGGGGCGGCGGTAACCACACCCGCCTCCCAAATTTATAATTTGTTTGATATTGCCTCCCAAATGTAAAATGTTATCATAATAATCGTATACCGTTTTGAATTATTGGGATTCTGTTTTGGTTTCCTTCAAAATAATATTTGTAATATTAGCGGCTCTGAACGCTATTTTTTTTTTAAATCATAAAAGATTGTACATGAATGCATTCTTTTAATTTCCTCGCTAAACTAAGCGCGTAGTGGTAGAAGAATGTTGAAGGTAGAATTCTATTCAGGAAGCGAGCATTATCCCCACTCCCCAGCACCACCAAACCAAACAAGTAAATTAAAAAAAAAATGCCAAACATCCCGCAATATATACATATATATATATATTATAAATGCGAAAGTTTGTATGGATGGTTGGTTGGTTGGTTGGATGGTTGGTTGGATGGTCCTTACTCTTTCACGCAATAAATATCGAATGGAATTAAAAAATTCTTTCACTAATCGAAAGCTACATTATTTGCGAGTAACAACGGCTTTATATATTGGTAAGCTCTGGCGTTATGAAAGAGCTGTGGCGTTATGAAATTATGTATCATACGTTTTCTGTCCCTAACAAAATCGAGTTATTGCACACGACAAACAAATTGTTACCTTGGAAATAATGTATTTTTTTAAATTTTAGGCTTAAAAAGAGTGCTTTGTTGTGATTAATAAGAGTACTTTTTTGGCGTCGTAGTTAATATCTACATATCTCTAAAAATGTTTATTCTCCGAACAAAAAGCATAACATTGCTATAAAGCATAGCGTTTGAAGTGGACTGTCATTTTCTTATTTTTTTAGGTTACTCTGGATTCAAATATGAATAAATTACTAATAAAGGGAGTAGGTACTTAAAATAAATTAAAATAATTTAAATATTTTCTAAAATACAATTTTTATTTGCGAAATATCATTCTCAAATTTTGAAACTTTCTATTAAACAATAATTATTTTCTATTAGACAAAATAGCTAGAATAATAACAATTATGCCAAGTAATTTCCCACTTATACTATGCGAGCGAAGCCGTGGGTAAAAGTGGGTAAAAGTGGATATAATATATATGAATGGTAAACATATATAGAATAAGGGCGTTAATCAATAAAAAATCAATAACATTCACTTTCATTTTTTGTCATTTTCGTCAAATTAGAGAATTCTCTATAATATGACGCGTTCCCATGTTTTTTCTTTTACCTTAAGTCTAACTTTATATTTTTCTTAAAAATAGCATTTTGTCAATTATTTCCGCAATTTCATAAAACAAGAAGACCATGAGTTGAAGATCAGTATCATCCTGACCTCCATTCAGAATTGAAACGTTGGTTCAAATGACTGAAGAGCCCGGTAATTTTCCACCTTTCAATTCCCCATCTCCTTCTCCTGCCCACCACCTTCAGCCTTACAACCCAACCCGATTGGGGATGCCACAACCTCACTGGCTCAAGATGGTTGGGAGCAATTAGGACTTGAAATTAATAAATAATATTCACTCTTTTGTTTCCCTCATTGTATTTTCTTCCGTACCTGATAATGACAGGAATTTAATTTATATTATTATTTTAAATGAAAACTTTGGTAAAAATTATTCAGTTCAGTATTTGGGAGGCGGGTATGGGTACCGCCGCCCCGGGAAGCATTTAGTGGATATCCAACACCTTTTTGCTACGTTTTGATGCGACAGCCCACCCGCGCTGCCTGGTGGTCAGGATTGAGATAGACTGATTGAGGTCTTTTATCATCTCCAGCAGGAATCTCTCGACCTTGCACCGGATTCGGGGTGATGGACTCATACGTCCGTCACTACTGGACACACTGACCCCAAGATTCCTACCCACCCGTCATACCTATTTCCTTCCCAGAGCTTCCCCTCCTTTCTTTTCTTAAAAATATTTCTCCAAACAGCCAAACAGTATCCCTATTCCATAAGTGAAAAGATTTCCTCAGGGCCCCCTGTGTGGAGCTAATGTAAAAAAAAAGTTACTCAGGTGGAAAAAATGAATGACAAATTTAACAAAATCATACCGACGAATCGGTACGAAGAAAAACTGAGTGAACATTAAGTTTTTATCATGATGATTTATATATTACATAATATAATCATCATTCGTAATTTGTCTGAAAAAAAAAAATGTGCCGGAAAAATGATTTTTTATTTAATTGTTAACATCAGATTCATATTACTGAACTCCAGCTTTATGTCAAAAATGTTTATGAATTTCAGTTATAATAAGTAGACCATTAACATTTTATTGGGAATTTTTCTTAGTTAATTTAACTAGGTAATAACGCTGAAATCAGCTGTGTTGGGAAATTGAATTATAAGATGGCAAACAATCGGTTGTTATATTGATAAATATTGTTAAGGGCCATTAACCAGCCAGGAGCTGAAATATATTCTTACGATCGTACAGGGCGGTTCCAATGAGAAAGATTAATTATTCTCCGTACCAGCTTTTTAAAATAATAACTCAATATCGATTTTTTTTCATTCCATATTTGCTTTAATTTATGCCTACATTCAAAAATTCTGAAAGGCGTGATGATAAAACTATTAAAAATATGTACTTTTTGTAATTATTTTTCGATCATAAATATTTATAATTTTTCAATAATATCTAAGTAAAATAAGAATGTAAAAAAAAATCTTTAAAATATTCGTTGGTAAGAACGTAAATAAATAAACAAACTGAAGTATTTTCGTCACAAAACACATGCGCGGATCTTTTTTTATGATTTTATTTAAACTAAAATTAAAATTCTGAAACATAGCTTTTTCAGATAATTTTTGATTTATTTTACTGCATGATTATATGATTTGAATTTTGTTTGAAAATTTAACAAATCTGCCAACAACCTACGGTATAACCTTATTGTGCTAAAAATTAACATATTTTTTCATAATTTAAAACATAACTTTACCAGATAAAAGTACAATCTTTCGAAATCAACTTATACTTTTTTGTGGAATTTTTGTCAATACGGCAAATTTTTTATTTAAAAATGACGTATTTCCGGTTTTTTCTAGTTATTTTCTCTTAAATCGTAATTTTTTTTTAAAAGTGTATTCTATTTAGTTATAAAATGTTTACATCTTATATCTAATATATGTTCTTTTCTAAAACTACTATAATATTATATACTACCTACTTGGTGATTGGTGATTGATGTGTTGGGATTGTTGGGAATCCTAATAATTATATTTGAGAAATAAAAAAATTGCTTATAATTTTTTTTATGTATTTATTCACAAAATGGATTGACTTACCTAGTTGTCGCATACAAAAAACTTGCAACTAAAGCAACTTAAAGCAATTCACCAACCAGCTATGTATGTCTAGTTGCCTAATTAAATCATGGAAAAACACTTGTGGTAACTAGAGTAACCTAATTATAGAATTAAATGGTACCATTTTTTGGAGATACCCACAAAAAACATTTTCAAATGTATTGATGATTCCAATGCGTTACAACTTTTCTGTTGGTAGCATTCTTAGAAAAGAAAATGGCATTATGCTTTTAGTGTGTCACTCAAATACGCTGATTTCGGAGTTAACTATTTGTGTTAATTACCCCACGATATAACATATAAAACAAAATAAAACAACATCCAACCAAATTTTATTACAAAAAAGAAAACAAAAATACTAATGTCAGAGAAAATAATTTATTCAATTTGTTACATTATTCAATAGCACATCGGATGGCACCTCGTTTGTTGACACTGGTTACAATCTGGAACAAACAATAATTTTATTTTGTAAATAATTTCAAAAATTGGCTGTACTCCGATACCACTCTAGGAGTTCAGAGGTGGAAGAAATTTTATATGAAGTATTGTAGGTTTATAAATTAAAGGGGTTACTGTCCAATTAACCTAATAAACTAGCGGCCCCTAGCTGTACTCCAATCATTCAACCTGTATCGCAATTTTATTTGTGATTCATATTTACATGGTTTTATTTAGATCATAAATAATATACAAGTATATATTACAGTGAGCATGAAGATTACTTTAATAAATGAAAAACTGATATGGTTTCATCGCGTGGTGAAGGCGTGGCAACCAAGGAAGACACGGCACTGCCAAGTGAAGTTACAGATCGATCTGATCCATGTTAATTGACGGCATAACAAAAAAAACATGTATCATGAAATCCCAATTGGGAATATGTTCCGCTGGAGGGTTAAAGAAAAGTTAAAATCCTTACCAATTTTCACATTTTGTGCGCAGTTAACAAAAGGCCACGTCTGCTGTTGTACACAGTTGGTTGAAGAAAATGCAGTTGACAATCCACTTGGATACTGTGAAGGATAAGCATTTTGTCCAGTTTGATGAGGCACGGAAACTCCGAAACTCTGATCCTGATAAGGATAAGGTACTGGATTGGATTGACCTGGATATGAAGTAGGAAATCCCATGTTCTGACCCCCAGCGTATGAAAAAGGCATTGGATTTTGTTGATCTGGATATGACATATGGATGCCAGCATTATGACCTTCAGATAATGGATAAGGTATTGGACTGGGTTGACCTTGATTAGGCGTAAGATAAGGATTGTATTGGCCAGGATAAGTCGTAGGGTATTGGTTTGTCTGGCCTTGGTACAAATTGGTTTGATCAGGATAAAATTGAGGATAAGGATAATGGCCGGGATACATCCCAGGGTGTGTCTCGGGATACATCACAGGAGAGGTCTCAGGAGCGACAGTTATTTCGTCACGCAATGTATCTGACGTAGTTTCTTCAAGAGGGGTATCAGTTTTTTCTGAATACGGCTGATAACTTTTCAATACACTAGGATCACTCCAGTATTCACTACACTCCGCACCGCATTTGTGGTGTCTTCTGTGGTAGCATTTGATTTTATCACCAACTGGCACACAGGTTCGTGGTTCCATAATGACGCAACATGTCTCATCATAGGTTTCTGATTCATCCTCGGTGAGGGCATCTGATCCTTCCGATCCTTCACCATGAGTGTTCGATTTATCGTGGCTGACCACATTTAGCGCCCCAGCTCGGGAGCCTAACACGATATTATTAATGTTGACTGCATTAATATTAGTGGGGACGTTATGAACATTATGATTGTTCACTATATTAGTTATGTCTATATTATTTATGTGTTTGGATGGGGGGGCTTGTGAGACTTTTTTTGTGATTGATGCTGGAGTGCCTATTTTGTTGGGTACTTCTACATACACTATTGTCGGTGGTTCTACAATTCGTATTATTTGTGGTTCAGGTTGCGGACAGACTGTTTTCTCTGTAATTTTATCATATGGACATACAGCACAAGCCCCGTTGATGTTGGCGGTTTGGCTGCTGCAAGGTGTGTTCCTCACACAGGTATTTTCTACCAACGTTGATTCAATGGGACATACAATATTCCCTGAATTGCAGTTATTCGAAGTGCACGTATTCTCTTGGGTGCATATCCCATTTTGTAAAGTTGTTGAATATGGACAAGTAGCAACAGTCTGAGGAGCACAACCCCCATTAAAATTAATCATGGAAGGCCCACACTGCATTTGAACGTTTTTATCTACAATGCAGTTTCGGGAGTTGGATGAACAAGGTTGTATTAGTGGTTCATTTAGGCAGACACCGTCTTTTAATGTAAAAGGAGCTGGGCATTGCAAATATTGTCCTTGGTTGATAGCTTCGCAAAATCCATTTTTGAAGATGGTGTTCACTGGGCAAATATTATCTTGAAAGCAGTAGTTATTATGTTGAGTAGTTCCAGGAGGGCAGTTCAGCGTGGTTGAAGTTCCTTGGTAACATTCCGATGACGTACACTCTGCGTTCACCATGGCTGCAATACACCACACCAGCAGTCCATAGACAATCAGGCGACACATCTTCTGGAAATAAAAAATTAAGAATAAGTAATAATTAAGGAAGCGAATACTAAGTGTCGTTATATCTTAATCTCACGACATAAACATTAATAATTGAAAGTTTTGGTGGCTTCAAAAGCCTTAAGAGTTAGTTCTTAAAGAGTTTTAAAGATAAGCCAATAAATTTATCTAGTTTTCATGGGCTACATATATGTATATAAGAAATGTTGATAACCTCTGTATAAATATGGTAATATTGGATTTATTTAATTAACTAATACTCGTTTTTTTTCACTTGATTCAGTAATAATAATCAGACAATAATAAGTATCTACCAATTGCTTAAGAACTTTTTTTTTACAATAGTTGCACACAGGAAAATATTTTCGCTCAGGGCCTGTGTTATCTTTGGGGATGCTGTGTGTAGGGCATTTTAAAGGTAATGAAGGAAAGGAAGTTCTGGGAAGGATAAAGTACGAGGGGTGGGTCCAGGATTGACGAAAGCACGAATTCATCCCTTCTACTGCAGTGCAAAGCGATCTTCCAAAAGAGTTCTCCTTTAGAAGTCACAAGGTCTCCCTCAACCAGTCTTTCTCGATTCGACCTCCTACGCAGCGGGTGCCAAGACCCAGGCAAAACTCACCCGATGAACCCGGGCACCCCTGCTAAGTCACCAAAGGTAGCGACCCACTTGGGGTGACCTATGGCAGGGGTGTTGGTAATCCAATAAATGGTTCTCGGGGCGGCGATAACCCTACCCGCCTCCGAAATTGAACAATGTATAAAACTACAACCTTAAAATTCAAGACTGCGTAAGTTCTATTCAAGTTCTGCTAATAGTCGATTATGAGCCAATTGTTTCACAGAGAACTCGAATAAAACTTTCAATACTTATTTTTAATTTGTGAAACACCTGCCATAAAGCAACATACAATTTACGAAAAAAAAAATCTTATTATAAAGTGATATTATATTGTTTTAACCTCAAAATAACGAATAATTATGTTACACATAGAATACTTTTTAATCGCATTGTCTAGCGTTTCGTTCCCTTGGATTTTAATAACTAACTAATATTTCAAACTAAATATTTATTAAAACATTAATTGGACCAAAAGTTAGCTCTTATTTTCAATTATAGCTGATAACCCGAAGTTTTTAAAATACCATCGGTCAGATATTAAAATTTAAAAAAAACATTATTTTTAGCAATCAATTTACTTAGTCCATAAAGATACAACGAATAATTACGCACTGAATATTTTCAAAAGTCAGAGAGATATCATTATTAAATCATTTAAATTAGTCTTTAATACGAAAAAATATTTAATATCATTTAAAAATAATTTTTTTCGAAATAAATATTAGTAAAATAAATAATCCAAAAACATTTCAGTAAATTATATTCTAAAAAAATTAAAAATTATATTTTCAATAATCGAAGTGAAAACTTCTTTAGCACATTTGTGATTTGAAACACATAATAATACGTCTATAGAATTTAGCCTGCGAGAGAGAATAATCGGTCTCCTCTTTTTGCGGTGCTTCACAACTACCGCGTACAAACTACACACTCTGATTTTTTAAATTTATTTAAAACTAGCGAGTTTCGGGTATGCGTTTCAATGCAGAAATCGTATCTCCCTGCGTGTCCTTTCCCATTCGTCCCGTTTCCCTTCCGCCTCCCCTTCCTCTCCCGCTTCCCCTTCCCCTCCCGCGTTCCAATCACCCCTCCCGCGTTCCATACATTCAGTCCCGGTGCATTCAATTTTCAAACAGCTAGTTTGCCACCAATTCCAAATTTTATATACAAATTTCATAATGCCAGAGCTCACCAGATTATACAGAAAACTTCGCGGGTGTGCTCACACAACTCATTAAAGATTCATCGCAATCGGATGAATAGTTAAAGAAATAGTTTCATAATGCCAGAGCTCGCCACTATACATAGAAACCATCGCTGGCGTGCACACAACCACTCACTAAAGTTTCATCGCAATCGGATATTGGCGACGAAAATCATTTCATGACGCCAGAGCTCACTATTATACATGTAAACAATCACGGGCATGCGCACATCAAATCCCAAAGTTTCATAGCAATCGGATGAATGGTTTAGCAACGCATAATTAACAAACATACTTACATACATACATGCAAGCAAGTAAACATTGATTTTTATGTAGGTTACATAAAAACTATTTAGAAAGAAGTTGGAAATATATTTGTAATTGAAAGGAAAAAATAAATATTCAATGTACCATAATAATAATAAATATAAACTTTCCATTTATTTTATTTTTATATAATAAATAAATACTCGCGATAGATAGAAATTTCGGTGACCGAACAACTCGACAATGTGCAATTTCATCCCTCCTTTGAAAAGTCATAGGAATGACGAAAATAAACCTGATTAAATAGGGTACGTTAGGTTAGGTTACGGTCTATTTTTTAAAAATCGACACTTTGGATTTTTATGGTCATGGAACCGAAATTTTGATTAAAAACTTATCCAATACTCTTAGAATAAAGAAGAACAAAAAATCGATTTAGGCGTGTTTCGAGATCCAAAAGTCTGACCACCCCTTGGTTAAATTTAAAATCATAATTACGGGCTATCAGTACAAATTTAAAATCAAATGGAATTGCGAGTACGATGTCAGGCAGTGAAAGAGAGACAGTGCGCAATGTTGAATGGATGTCTCTATCTAATAGTTAAAGTTAAAAAAATGTATCTACTGTCAGTGGCTATACTGATTTCCATTCAAATCTACATGGAAGGCATTTGTGTTTGAAATTAATCAATTACTTTAATTAAAATCTATATACTTTTTTTCCTAAAACTTTTAAAAACAGTGTATTACTCACTGTGCCAATCTCCCTTCGAATACGGAATTTTAGCCTGGGGTAATGCATATTCCAGTGCCCTTGACCCCATCACTGAAGCACAAAAACTAATCATAAAAATAATTCTCAAACTGCCGCTTACCACCAGCACTGATACGATCTTCAATACCTTCAACGTTATGGACATAAAACAGCTCTACTCAAGAATCACATTAGTTAATTTACACAAAAACAATAAAACACTATACAAAGCTACACAAACAATACACAATATCCGAGCCAAAAACAAACTTTTTTTTTCAAAACCACCTTTGGACAAAGACACTCTAAATATACATAGCTTGCAAACTATACAATACACTACCAACTACGATCAGACAAACTGACTCCTTGACAAAATTCAAACAAGATATAAAAAAATGAATTATAAGTATTGGACGCCACACTATTTACAAACATCTGTTAAATAAATCGCACATTATCAGAAATAACTATTCACATATGACCTAACCCACATAAAATAATTGAATCCTGTCAAATTTAACTCCATAAATAGATTAGGCAGAATTAACTACTTCACCTCCAGAATTTATTAGATAACTCTCTTTAAGAGATTTACCTACCTTTCCAATCACCTTTCTGTTTTAATTATATTCAAAGTGATATGTATATTACCTTAAATATTCTTGTAACTAGAATATTCATTTATATAGTAACTGCTTTATTAATAAATTTCTTAATCAATATTTGTTATCATTCGTAAGTTTATTTTCCTAATTTAAAAAAAAAATTATATATGTATATAATTTTTTCTTTATCTTTTTCTATAATAGCACAACTCTCCAATTCAAACACGAGAAATGTTTTCTCTTTTAAATTGGGTAGATTCATTAACAAGAAATAACTTTATCTGTAATTAGTTTTTAAGAACCAAATATTTTCTTTCTGTAAATCTGTTATATATATATATGTATATTTCAAAAAAAAAATTTTTTTTTAAATACCTGTACGCCTGTCTCGACACAGGTATATCTTAGTGAGACAGGCATAAAAAAAACAATGTAAATATACTTTTTCTAGATAAATAAATAATAAATAATCTTCACCCTCTAACTTTTAGAGAATTCAATACATTTATTTCCCCAAATTACAAAGCATTTTAACTAATATTGATATGCTTTTCAATTGAAATAGCGCAAGGGAAGAAGATTAGAAATGTTTAGTGTTGTTTTTAAATGAACTTTTTCTAATAATGTGTACTGGGCGTACTTTATGATTAAAATTGCTCACCTTTCCGAAATCCGCCAAACTCTTTGCCAAAAACGGTTTCAAATGGACATCAATATATAATACAAAAAAACCTAATATTTAAAGCACCAACCACCACCAAGTAATTATGAGGAAATGAATCCGGCATCAACTTTGATAAGACAGTTTCACGCAAAAATAATCTTTCGTATACACAACTCCTACATAAGACACAATCACGGAAAACACAAATTGTGTCTATGTATATAAGACATACAACTCTTAGGTCATCATTCTTTTTATGATACGAGGCTAATTTTGCTTTGATTATCAGTTGCTATTTTTTTCCTTGTACGTTTCGGTGATTTTTTTTGACGTAACAATAAGTTCGTCAACAGGGGCAGACTGGAATATTGTGTTTTTTTAACCGTGGTCCACAAAAGTGTCCCAACTGCGCAAAACCAATAGGATTTAATCATTGTTAATGAGTGTTTCTCTGCGGCGAATGTAAAAAATAGGAGTGACGATAGGTTGCGAAAACCTGACAGTGGGGAATTTTCACAAACTAAGATATGTAATTTTAATATTTCAATCAAATCTTTCATTTATTTGTTAACCACATAATCATTGGAGTAACTAGAAATTTCAACAATATTAAGTGTATTAAACTGTTATATTTTGTCTTTGTTAGAAGTCATCTTGAATACCTACTATTCTTCCATCTGCAACCCACGATATAATATTCATGTAGAAGCTATTGAAAGAATACAAAATATTTTTTTTTATTTTTAACTTAATGCGTACAACCTCAAATTGCAATATTCAATCAAATGAAGACAACATTAGCGAAATTCAATAAAAATCTAAAAAAGAAACGGTCACATCCGGGACTCGGACCTTCTTAAATGAAAACAAGTAACTTTGTAAACACCACAATATTATTTATATTATCTACATATTTCGAATATCATCAGTTAAACTGTTTTCTTCAACAGTATATTATGATTAATATTAAAAATAATAAAAGACAAACAAGTATAGAAAAATAAGAACTATAGACAAAATATTAAAGGGAGAGGTGATTAATTACTTTAAAACAAAATAAAAAACAATATAAAATTAAATATACAAATTATTTTAGAAGTGTAATAATTGCATTTATATGATAAAAACTTTTAAAACAAACAACATAAAAGAAAGTCTAAATAAGATAAATTGTTATAAAGTTAAGTATTAATATGAAAATAAATTTAAGAGATGGCCATTTAAGAAATATATTTTATGTGTAAAATTTTTAACCCTTTATTTTTATCAAAAGAATGATTTGTTTCTAAAATGTGGTTGGCAAATTCAGAATCATTGTTATTTAAACACCTTAGATCTTCATATTTTTATTCATAATTGCTGATTTGAAAAACTGCACATTCAGAAACGGTTTCCATTGACTACATAATGACATAGAAATCGCCACTGGCTGGTAAGATAGATGTCACCAACGTTGCCCGGCGTGACTTTAACGCCGTCGAATTAACGAATAAAAACGAATTTGTCTTTTTGGCGGCAAATCGAAAAATTGTACATTTTAAATCTTGTAGAAAATATTTTTTTCCTGTGCAAATCGAATATTAAAATTTCACATTTTCTATAATTTAAAGCATTCAAAATTACTGTAAATGAGCGGATATCTAAGTGACACCGGCGTTGCCCGGGCCCTACGCAGAGTTTTTCGAAAATACTCAATTAATTTTACCTTTTGTTTTGAAGAACTTTATTTTCCATGTACATTTGTAACTTTAAATTTTATTTTTTCTGCTACTGGTTTCGACACATCTGTCTCATTCACTGGCAAACTTAAAACCAATTAAAAAGTTCTATACCGAAACAAAAATGATTAGATTTAATTAAATAGGGGTAGTGGGAGGGATGATTTTGGGGGAGGAGAAGTACGGTGGGAGGAGTCAACATTACATGCGAACAAATGTCTAAAAATGGTTACATAGTTAATACTCAAGAAATATAAAATAATTTTACCTTATTACCTTCCTCCTGTTTTGAAGGTCAAGTGTGCAAATTTTCATCAATCTCTCAAGAAAACTGTAGGTCCACCCGGAGTCTAGATAGCTAGACTAGCTTTAGTACCTAGCGTTGCCCGGGTTTATTCTGCTTTAAGGAGTGGGAAAGGGGGTAGGGGTTTTTAAAATTCATCAATCTCGAAAGAAAATCGTTGATTTGTGTTAAAATAAAATTCACGCCGCCCGCCCGGTCTCTGTATCCAGCGTTACCCGGGATTTATTGTGCTAAGGAATGGAAAAAGTGGATAGGGTGGGTTTTCAAAATCTCATATAGTCTGTGACTTTTCTCTGGTTTTGAAGATTAGGTATGTGACATTTCATCATTCTAGGTATACAATTGTAGGTTTTTTATTAATTTAAAGAAAATATATTATTTAAATTCATTCAAGCAATTATAAAAAATTATTCTTATGTGTAAACTTTTTTAAAGGTAATTCCATAAAAATTCTCCAGTTCTAAATTCTCTAGTCTTTTTAAGAGACATGAACCAGCGGCCGAGAATTTAAATTTCGGCGAACGATGATCTTGCGATCGCACCCTTGCAACTGTATAGGGCGGTTCCGATAAGAAAGATTAATTATTTTCCCTACCAGCATTTTAACATAACAACCAGAGATGCTACGAATAGTGATTTTGCGGAATACCGAATATTCGGCTAGGCTCTCGGCCGAAGTGCCGAATATTCGGCGACACTTAGTACATTTCGCAAACAGTTTACATGTAAAGATCAATTTTATTTCGCAAATGAAATTGATTTTTATATGAAAACTGTGCACCTAGATCGGTCGCAAACCCTTACAGGTGGTGGTCAGCAAACGCAAAACCGTATTCAAGTCTAGCAGAATTTGCTTTATTTATCGACTCCCGGGAGCAGTGCAGTGAGCTTCCATTTTCGGAAGCAGGTATAATTTATGAGATAAAGCGTGTGATGGGTCGACCCCTTACTTGGGTTTTAACACCTCTCCTCTCTCGCGTTTCGATCTCCGGACGGTAGACCCTTCTCTCGTACTGTATGATTCACCAATAATGTCTTGAATCATGACTCGCTTTTCCCACCCCTGTGACTGAACACAGCAAAAGGCTTTCTCATTCCGGGAAAACTTTACAATAAACCCTTTCCTTTACGTTGTGTTTTTTTTGTTTCAAAGGTTCTAGAAAATCTAGAATAGGTATTTAATGTCTATATGTGGTAACTTTTGGTTCTTTTAGGTAAGGTGTGGAAGAATTTCTCTGTATCTTTTGAACGAATGAAGGATACTTATTGTCTAAATCTATCCTAAAAATATCTCCATTACGTCCCTAATAATGTACGTTGTTTTAATACTCTCGCAGTACCCCCTGTAGCTCTTGGGAGTCTATAAAGTTGATTTTTTGACCCTAATAGACGTCCTAATAGATTTTGAAATACATACCTAGAATATTTCATTTAGTTATCTGGCGGCTCCTTTGCATCGCTCTCCATGGCTGGACCCTATACATAATTGTGATAACATTATATTGTTAGTAAACGCAAAATTCGTACCTAAAATGGAGAGGATAGGGGAGGGATGGAATGGTTCATGCAGTTTTTGCAATCTAGTACTGGCTCCTCCACTTGACCAAATTGACCAGGTGGTCGGCTCTCCGGACACGACCTCCCGACCAAAGCATGTCAAGGCTATACCCATGGCACCCAGAAGATCTCTTGACGACCAACCAGATACCCGGACCCTCCCATAACCAAGGAAGGACGGCATGCCTTCAAACCTTTCCCGATCAACCCCAGTATCGAACACCTCCGGGACTACGTTACTGGCTCTAGAAGGGGTAATCCAATTCGTTCCTTGTCACGGCTCTACTCGCGAACATGTGGCTACAGCTTGTGATAGACAGATCCTTCCTCCTGCGTGACCGGGCCAGCATGTAAAAACCACCTCTAGTAGCGAACATACAACTTAAGTATTGTCTAAGCGTTATGATTGCTTCTAGGTCGATAGGATTAAAAAATGTGCAGGCGCTGCAGGGTTGTTTCCACAAAGTGAACTGCTTATGCTCCTCCCACACTACCTTGCCGGCAACAAGAGATGCTTTTGGCCAAGACGCCTCTGTCAGCGAACCGCGTCCTTACATACCGTTTGGCAACTCATTTCAAATCCGTCTCGTCGCGCCCATTCTCTCGACACGGTTCCGCGAAAGGGAATTGCTTCCAGCATCTCGCGTGACCCGATCAGTCTATGGTGAGCATCCTCTCCTAACAGGACAATGTGGGAAGACCCTTACCGATGGACCAGACATTGACACATATGTATAGCCTCGGTGTCATCGTCACATTGTTCAACCATAAAGTTTAAAAGGCGCAATTCAACAAATAGGAATTCAAAGGAGTACCTGTTAGTTTTAAATTTACGTTTCACTCTCGGAGTGTTTAGGTTGCAGGCGGTCGCTTTCTATTGGGTATGTCGTATACCCCGATGGACTCCCCATTTGGTTGAGGGTACAACACTCGTTCATTTTTTGCTCCCCCGCCAGTGCCATCAGCTGTCTACAAGAAAAGGTCACTGTCCTTGGTGATAACACCGTTGAACATATCCTGAAATAATATTATGAAATGTTGTCATTTATTTAAATCTTCAGTTTCACGAGGCAGCTTCGGTTTTGGCATCTCTGCGTCGCGTTCCGGGATGGCCTGGGAATTTAAATTAGGTATAACAACTTACCGAGTACGTAATTGCTAAAAATCCCAGTCGGAGATATACACGACCAATTCTTAATTACGTATGCCGTAGACCTGTGGAGAAAACAAAACTTCCTACGAACTTCTAAACTTTTATTTGTAAACTAAATATGGTAAATAACCGCTCGACGCCGTTTATGTGAGCTTTCGCAAATTGAACGTTTTCGTAGATTACTAGATATGTTCTAACTATTGAAATTAAAATATACCAAATTCGATATCATTCCCGACTCCCGAACCCTTGCTGAGATTATTTAAATCTAGTTTAGTTTATTTTTAATTTCTTTCTTTCGCGGACTATCTTGACATTTTTATAAAAGGAATGAAATTTATTATGGCAAAACTGGGGCCATTATTGTAAACCTAGAACGACTGTTTATTCGTTGATCCGTTATTACTTTAAATTAAGTTAGTTAAGTCACCCTCCCCATCCGAATTTGCACCATTTATTATTATTATTAAAATTCAAGTCCGATATTTTTCTCTTAGGGTAAATTTTTATAGATATCTTTTATCTCTCTACATAATAAACGATAACAATCGCGAACTTTTACCGACGATTATTTTTGTGAATAATCAACACAACACCGGATAAGATATAAGACCGTCATTCTCATAATACGTATTTACTGACTTTTATTACGTCCAATCGATAGGTTAAATATTATTTTAAGAATTTATTGATTTAAGTATTATCTTCTTTAATAAATCAACACTTTTCACCACTGTCTCGTGAACTAAGTCATGTATTTTTCACTGAATCTAATTCACTAACACTTGCAAAGAAAAATTAACGAAGTTAATTCAGCACAGTCTCGGTTTTTTCTAAGTCCAGCTATAAACCTTAGTCACTTTCCGATACACGCACGATTTTCCACAGTCCTTCTTCCCCCAAAATCAACCCCGAACTTTTTTCCTCCCTGACCCTTCTGCGTCTTTTATATCCCGTTTCTCCCATCAATCAAATTTAAATTTTGCAATATACAACCTTATCAACGCGTAATATCGTCTTTGTCTCATACCACTTTCCTATCCCGCCGGTTACTCCCTTTTATTCCAACGTCCTGTTCCAAACGACCCGCCTTTCTACCGACGTAACTCCTCTGTCGCAATCGATCAGGGGCGTATTTGGGTCTAAACATCTGATTCCCGCACGAATCTCCGCATGATTAGTCAATATAATCTACCTTTTATCATGTGACTAATTAATTCAACTTTTCTCTAAAATCTATAGTGTCCGTTCTACTCCTTTTTAATTTGCTTCCAAATACGGTGTATCCTGAATATTCGATATAACTGCCCTACGTTCTTGGCTTAACCCAAATCCAATTTCAACTCTTTAACCTACAACATATCCCGACAGTTATCTATTAAGCATTCATTATTATAAAATTCTCCCAACACGTCACTGCCTAGATATTCCGACGTTTTAACATTTGGCTATGGATTTTCTAATAAATTTGTGACTGAATATCCTTTATCGAACGTACCGCTAGTGTGCACACTCAGCTATGTCCGTTTCTGGCTATACGTCGCACTTCTTGTGTTCGTATACAATTTTTAATATTTCTCGCGTTTGCAAATGCCCAAGTGCAAACTCCAATTACTTGGTCACCTCCCAGCAAAATCGTGATGCTCGTAGGACCTTATTTATAATAATCTAACCTTTTATGACCTCGATTCTCCTTTCGCACGGGCTATAACCACTGCAAAGATCCCATTCCAACACTGCCTTCGAACGTTTTTTTCCCCCCATTTCCTAGTTCCTCCTACATATTACATCCCTCTCTGGCACCAAAACCGATAAATCCCCCTTAATTATTCGCCTAGTGTTCAAGAAAATACTTGAGTTTTCAAATAATTTAAAATCCTGACAGGTCGTTAAATTTTATGCTTTTTCACTAATTTCTTTCTCCTATCATCTGTATGTAAAATCAAGTGGTGATTTCAACTTAATGCGTACCTTAGAGACCCAAAATCATGTCAGATGTCTCACACTCAAAACCCAATTAAGTAACAAGAGATCGTAAACCTTCCCTCCCCTCTAAACTAACGGACAAAAATCCAATACAAAACCTTAGATTTCATATGGTCACTAACATGAATTGATTTCCCTCGACTACCTCGAAGAGATCGGCTCCTGTGGGTTTTCCACGTCTAACACTTTCCCCCATCGTCTATCTGCAGAATCTGCTAGAAATTTGTCTGTAAAAAGCGGTTAAGACCGTCAATGTCCACTCCCGTTTCACTATTACTAAGTAATCGAGATCGCTTGCTAATTTAGTTAATCAGTGCACGATCTTTGTCCTTTTGAATTTTCCGCCACCGAGATCCCCGCAAAACTTCCCGATTCCAGACGTGAAATCAACTGTTGTCGATTCCCTCCTGCTCCCATAAAAATGCGATTTATGACCAAGTTAGAAGTGGTACTATCCCCTTAAAATATCTGCCCGACCAAACCGTGAGATAATCTTGGAATCTTAATTTTGCAAATCCCTCATCCCACGCCCCCAGCCTGTGATTGGTTTAAGACGCACCTTCTGTCCTCATCTCTATTCTGATTGGATAGTCGGTTTTTTTCCTAACTGCTTACACCCCTTCATGGCAAGGAAACCCCAAAAGTTTAAAAAGATTCCTTTAATATTGATTTTAAAACCACCCGAAAGATGTCGATAGTGTGATCATATTCTATATTTTTAAAAAAAATTTTACCCACCTATACCGGAGTGAAACAGGTTCATCACAAGCGCCACCGTTTGCTATCAACAAATGCTGAAAATTTGTTTTCATTCATCATAACTTACCACAAATTAGGTGAAAAAGAAACTAATTTTTTATTAAAAAATTTGTGAGTGATATTTTATTAGTTTTGCGTTTTTTTTCGAAATATTCGGCCGAATACCGAATAGTGAAAAAAGTGGCCGAATAGGCCAAATACTAAATATTTGCCGAATATTCATGGCATCTCTAATAATAACTCAATATCGATTTCATGTCATTTAAAATTTGGTTTGATAAATACCTACATTCAAAAACGCTCAAACTCGTGATTAAAATGATTTTTTTTTGATCATAAGTATTTATAGTTTTTCAATAATGTCTAAGCAAAATAAGAATGTAAAAAAATATTGCAAATATTAGTTTGTAAGACCGTAAATAAAAAGACAAACTGAAGTATTTTTGTTACGAAATACGGATCTTTTTTAATGATTTTATTCAAACTAAAATTAAAATTCTGAAACATAGCTATTCCAGATAATTTATCGATTTATTTTGCTGCATGATTATATGATTTGAAATGTGTGTTATATAATACAAAGTTTTGTTTGAAAATTTAACAAATCTGCCAAAGACCTACGGTAAAACCTTATTGTACTAAAAAAATATATTTTATCAAAATTTAAAACATAGCTTTACTAGATAAAAGAACAGTATTTCGAAATCAATTTATAATTTTTTGTGGAAAAGAGTTAAAACATCAAAATTTTTATTTCAAATCAAAAAATATTTATTGTACAAATAAAAAATACAAAGGGTGTAACTTATGCGTAGACCCCATTTCTTCCAGCTAACCATATACATGTTTTATTACAATGTTTATACAGATAAAAAATACAAATATACCAATAAAAACACAAAATTACACACAGTTTCATTATACGATTATGTGGATCAACAACGCATGGCAATTTGGGCGGATCATCAACGCATGGTGATTTGGGCGGATCAACAGTTACGAAGCGTATGATTTCCATACAAATATCGAAAATTATATGTGTAGTATTTCGTTTACTTTTACTGGGAAACTGGCAACCTTGCTATTTAATGTAACGTTGTTGCCAAATCATACAGAAGTATTCCATAAAAGCCAAGTTATATGGTGTTAAAGGTGGATCAACACTGTCGAATAACTTCTTACTGGATCAGCATACTACGAGAAGAGGTCAATATATATATATATATATATATATATATATCTGTGACTTGTCGGAATTTTCAGATTTTTAACATAGGTCTACATCAGGTATGGGCAACCTTTCCTAGGTCTGGGGCCAAATATCATTCTGTTTCCGAGTCGAGGGCTGGACCAAATTATTAAACTTAATAAAGTAATATTAAATTAAATGAAACACTTTGCTATTTAGTATATATTGTTAGCAGCATATTTAAATATTGCCGCTCATCTGCCGCCAGAGGTACTGCTATCGCCTCTGGCGGCCAACAAGGAAACTACACCAGCTATGGCGGTCGGTAAAGAAGAACTACCTACAACACGGAAAGCCAACGGCTGGATTTACAAATGGCGGAACACGGAATATAATCTTGCTGATTCTTGAATGTTGTTATTGTCAATTAACGTGGAGACAATATATTTCATCATAAATATTAACTTAGCGTTTTATTATTGCTAACATCAGAAGTGGGATTCGTAAAAGCAAGTGTCCATTGGCTTTTGTTTCGTTCACCTGACAAAAACTCGTGTTTTGTATGCAAACGGCGGCCATCACGGCGTCTCTCGAGTTTGTTTACGTTTTTGATGTTTGATGCCGGTGATTAAAATCTGTGTATCGGACTTCTGAATATATGTGAAATTATTGTATTTAGTGACAATCTGTGTATCGGACTTCTGAATATATGTGAAATGATTGGACTTCTGTTGTGAATTTACGTAAAAATGTCCCGTAATTACAGTGATGACAGATGTATTATTGTGATGTCGGAGGAATGCGTGGATCGTGTTCCCGCCGAAAGGAGTGAAAGGACGCATTGAAATTTTTAATTTGGTGCTTGAAAACTCATTTGTGGTTCAATGGATTCGTCAAAAGACCTTCCCCTTTCGTGTTTATCATCGTCAGCCTAATTTGATGATCGAAGACATTTGTCAAAAATGTCGACAAAGGACTGTCAAATAAAGTCGCCAGCATTGTCCTGCGCGCGTAATCTGAGGAAAGCTGACTTCAGGGCCAGAAGATAGCAGATGGATATGATCATATGATCTTTTGATGGCAATTGGTGAAATATTCGGAACTTCAAAATGTTTCAAAATTACGATGCTGAAAGTTTACGCGGCGATGATCTTGGTAGCCGTCTAGCTGACAAAACAGGATCAATATGGTGATTTGCTTTTGAGTATGGACATCGCAGATGCCTTATTGCAATAACTAAAAGGAAATATGTTTGCGAAAATTAAAGCCCGTTTATGTATGGCGAAAAGAAGTTGTAATCATGTTGAATTACAATTATGCCGACTGTCTGTGTCAAAACCTAGTACCTATTATGGTTCGAAGATATTTGAAATGGTTTGGAATTAATCGAAATGATTCAAAGTGGTTTGAAATGATTCGGAGATAATCAAAATGATTCGATGTTGAATGGTTCGAAGATATTCTAAATGGTGAACACCTAGAAATGTCAAGTGTGGCGTTGTTTGGATTCTTCATGATGAGATTGGACATCGAGGTGTTAATCAAACTCTGGCTGCCGTCCGGGTCAAATACTGGTTTCCATGGAAGAGGAATGTTATCACAAAATATGTGAAAAACTATTTTAAATGTTGGTTGGAAAATGAGATACTGGGCGATGTGATATGTGAGCAACGTTACATTTTTAGAAAATGGAGATGTCTTTTGCTGTTGCGTTGAGCACGTAGATCAATTTACTATGATCTTTCGTGAAGAGCGTGAACGGAATGCTGTGTGTTATTGCTCTCCAGGATGGCTTCATGAAAAAAACTGCCGATTAGAGGCAAAGGCAGAAACAAGCATGAAAGTTGTCATCATGACAATTTTGGCGATGGCGTACCTTTTTGGGGTGCCACGGGTGCTTTTGATGAATATCAAAGGCGGCAGATGAAACGGTTCATCTCGAACCGATTCATAAACTCACAGGTTGATGAGTGGCAGGACCTTATGGTCATACGTGTTGAGACACGGGTGCTTTTGATGAATATCAAAAGCGGCAGATGAAACGGTTCATCACGAACCGATTCATAAACTCACAGGTTGGTGAGTGGCAGGACCTTATGGTCATACGTGCTGAGACACGGGTGCTTTTGATGAATATCAAAAGCGGCAGATGAAACGGTTCATCTCGAACCGATTCATAAACTCACAGGTTGGTGAGTGGCAGGATCTTATGGTCGTACGTGCTGAAACACGGGTGCTTTTGATGAATATCAAAAGCGGCAAATGAAACGGTTCATCTCGAACCGATTCATAAACTCACAGGTTGGTGAGTAGCAGGACCTTATGGTCGTACGTGCTGAGGCACGGGTTCTTTTGATGAATATCAAAAGCGGCAAATGAAACGGTTCATCTCGAACCGATTCATAAACTCACAGGTTAGTGAGTAGCAGGACCTTATGGTCGTACGTGCTGAGGCACGGGTTCTTTTGATGAATATCAAAGGCGGCAGATGAAACGGTTCATCTCGAACCGATTCATAAACTCACAGGTTGGTGAGTAGCAGGACCTTATGGTCTTACGTGCTGAGGCACGGGTTCTTTTGATGAATATCAAAGGCGGCAGATGAAACGGTTCATCTCGAACCGATTCATAAACTCACAGGTTGGTGAGTAGCAGGACCTTATGGTCTTACGTGCTGAGGCACGGGTTCTTTTGATAAATATCAAAGGCGGTAGATGAAACGGTTCAACTCGAACCGATTCATGCTTTTTGATGCAGATCAAATGCGGCAGATGAAACGATTCAATGCGAAACGGTTAATTAAACCTTCGTATCGCGTTGGCGATACAGTTTTGATACGGATTTCTGGGGGAAATCCGGGGTACAGAAAGTTGAAAGGTCGGTTTCGGAGTTTGCCTTATAAGGTGGTAGAAGTCTTGCCGAACGATCGTTTTGACGTTTACAAAAGTTGAAAGGTCGGTTTCGGAGCTTGCCTTATAAGGTGGTAGAAGTCTTGCCGAACGATCGTTTTGACGTGGTGGGTACCAGACCCAATGGCAGCACTCACAGAGTGATGGTCGCATATGAAAATATGAGGAATTGACCAAATGAACAAATTTCTGCAATAGTCAGGAAGGGCGAGCAGGGTAATCTGCTTGTCAGTACCATTGTGGGGTTGAAAAAAATTTCAATCCCTCTAATATTTTTTTTTCTTTTCTTTTAGCTTCCTGCTTTGAGGTCAAAGCAGTGGTCAGTATGGCCGTGTTAGCAGCATATTTAAATATTGCCGCTCATCTGCCGCCAGAGGTACTGCTATCGCCTCTGGCGGCCAACAAGGAAACTACACCAGCTATGGCGGTCGGTAAAGAAGAACTACCTACAACACAGACAGCCAACGGCTGGATTTACAAATGGCGGAACACGGAATATAATCTTGCTGATTCTTGAATGTTGTTATTGTCAATTAACGTGGAGACAATATATTTCATCATAAATATTAACTTAGCGTTTTATTATTGCTAACAATATATATATATATATATTTTTTTTTTAAATATAATGAACGACGTATGTAATATTTATATTATATATATTGATTAAAAAATTTACCGTGAAGATTGGCCTTGTACGTGATTTACGAGACTATCAATATTGGCGTTGGTATTGCTTAGGATAATCGCATAGAATTTTCGAGATTTTCATCTGTTATCTTCTTCAGAATTTTTAATTTGGTATGTTTCATACTCGAAAAAAACTGTTCACATGTGCTGCCATAAAGACAAATAATATTTTTTCTTGCAAATGCTCGTAAATTTGTATATTTTTCTTCCACCAAATATAATTTATAAAAATCGGTCAATGCAATGTTTTTAAATAGTGATTTTTGAACTAAATCCCCCTGAAGCTCAATAAGTTCCATCTGTAAATTTGCTGGTACATTATTTACATCAGCATCCATTGGACGAGCCGAATCACTGCGAGAGAAATGGGCAACCTACTGTAGGTGTCGTCCAAGCAGTGGTGATCGTAAACTAGTACAGTGGGCCACTGCAAGTACCTGTGACATCTCTATTATTTAATATCTCCCTGGAGTTATCAATTTCTTTCTCTATTACTTCGCCGAGATGAATCAGGGCCGGATAAAATAGCTCGGCGGGCCGGATGTTCCCCATGTGTGGTCTACATGAATTTGGACGACCAATATTTGTAATTTTTCTGATGCATCTATTTTGGATAATAAAAATATCTTTGGCGTTTACTAAGTTTCCCCAAAAAATAATACCGTATTTTATTATTGAATATAAATAACCATAGTATGCGGCTATTACTGATTCGATGTTTAATATTTTTCTCAAGGTACCTAGAAGAAAAAAAGAGCTACTGTTTATTGCTACTATTTTTGATACATGTTCTTTCCAGTTTATATCTGTATCTAGTTGTATTCCCAGTAGTGAACAAGTTTGGGAAGGTTCTATAATATTATTATTAAAGTTTACATTTATGTTTGTGGGTGCAACTTGCACTGGACAAAATTTTAGTATTTGAGTTTTGTTTGTGTTGAGTGACAGATATTACGATAACAGCCAGTTTGCTATAAATTAGCAAATTTCGTTAAAATGTTTGTTAAATTCGTCAACGTCTCTATTACATTAAAAAAGCGGTGTCATCAGCAAACATTGAACATTCTGTGCCAGCAATAATTGGAAGTTCATTTATGTAGATAAGGAAGAGGAGGGGCCCAAGAATGCTTGCTTGTGGCACACCCTTGTTAATTATTCTCCATTTGGATTCTACTATGTACTGACTCATTTTTTCGTCGATTTAAAAATGACATATTTCCGGTTTTGTCTGGTTATTCCCTCTTAAATGCATTTCAACTCTACTTTTTTGCCATTAGTCTTGTCATAAACGTATTACTTAAGAGTACATAAACATAAAACTAACAGATGGGCGTCAACAACGCAAGAAAGTTTGAGAAATGATGGTAGTGAGTTACTAAAAACCACTACAAAAATTAAGAAATATTTCTCAGTGGAACAAAATATGAAAACTCACAGAATACCAAAAAAAATGCCTGAAGAAATCGATGGTCACGAAGAACAATGTGCTATTTTTCAGTTTTGCAGCAGAGCTGTATAAATATTCGTTTCAGCATTTTTACTGTTTTTAAGATCAAGAAAGATAGTGCTGTTTTGAAATTTGGCGTTTCATATAATTTTATTCAAAAATTCGAAAATACAGCCCTTTAAATGAACAAAATAAGCTAACAAATAAGCAAACAATGATTTTCAATTTTTCCCACATCTGACATTGTTCTTCGGGACTGTCAAAATGATGCAGGATGTTTTTGGAATTTTTTAAAAGATCTGACATTGTTCTTCGGGACTGTCGAAATGATGCAGGATGTTTTTGAAATTTTTTACCAGATCTGACATTGTTCTTCGGGACTGTCGAAAAGATGCCGGATGTTTTTGGAAATTTCGCTGAACCTGATAAAACTCTTGAATCTGTGCAGAAACGGGATGTTCGTTTAATAAATCATATTATACAAAACCCACAGATAATTTATTAGTATCTACACAATAGAGAAGTCCAGTCCATTTTTTTTATTTTTTTTTTATGAAAAATGACCTTCTAACTTAAATTACTGCATATTTTTTTTTTTTTTTAGTTTTAGTTTTAATAGTTAAAATAATTTTCAAAGTTTTAATTTTTGGAGATCCCTCGAAAACACCCATATCTATGGTGAATTTTGTGACGTCATCTACTAAAATAACGATTCATATATTTTAGATTTTTATGTTGGTTTTCTTGAATCTCACATAGATTTGCGCAGGCGCGCGGCCATCTTCTTTATTATAACGCGTTGATTGGCTAATGGCTTATTTATTGCAAATGGCGAAATCAAATTCTTTGCAAAACAATGAATGACGTTGATGAATTTAACTTGCAGTTTTATGTTTTTGATGATAATTTTCGTTTAAATGATTAATTCACTGTGATATTGGTGTAATTCAGCATAAGTACTAATGCTGCCTGTACTTTTTTTCAGTTTTAGTCCTTAAATAATGTTTTTTTGAAGATTTAGTTTCGTTCGGTTTTTAGGTTACTGACATTACATAATCAAAGGTTACTTCTCTATAATTTTTATGACTTTTCCGCGTGAATTTAATAAAACTACCATAAAAGTAATATTATTTGATAATGTAAAAGCCTTATGCATGTGTAAATAAATACAAATTCGAGAAATCAACGCATTAATTGCGTAAAACCTAGTCCAAGATGTCGGATTTTTTCAGTTATTTTTTCGGAATTATTATAATATTTTTTTATCCTTTTTAATTGTATGAACGAGATAAAAAGTGAAGTGACAGTTTTATTCCAAATTCATAAAGTAAGAGGACTGTATTTTTTAAATTTTGAATTTTCCTAATTTTTTCGACTATTTAATAGAATATGTTTACAGTCGGCTGTTTTTTTTAAATTTTTTCATTTTGAAACTTAAAATACTGCATTTTTCAAACACAATCGTGTATGTCAGATACAAAAATCTAAAAGGCAATTCTATTAACTTTCTATAAAGGTATATGCTTTTACGACATCTTCAAAAATAAGAAATATATAGAACATTCGCTTGTGTCATACCTAAATTCCCATATAAATGACGTATAGCATAATTAAACCAGTCATTACCGTGATTACTATCGTGACGTCACCACAGAGCATTACACAGCATACCAACCTGACGCTGTGTTTTAACGAGAATATTAAAAATGCACTTTTTAATATTTTTTTAAAAACTGTACGTTTAATATTATTAAATAAAAGTTATATATTCAGAATCAGCGTTTATTGGTCTATATGAACATATTTTTTTAAAGCCATAATATTTTTCACTGGAGTTCCTTATTGCTGTCCCTGTACAGATGGCAATTACATCCCACGGTTGAACTTGGTAGCTACGTCTGATCCGGAGACCCAAAATACCTGATAAAACCCTGGAATATGTGCAGAAACGGGTTGTCCGTTTAATAAATCATACTATCTTAACAAACTATTGCTATATTTAGAGTACAGGCGTCATAGGGTGGGAATGTTGTCCTTGTTCTACCGGGATTTCATTGGAAAATGCTCAAAACAACGAGCATCAGATATCCCTTCTGCACGGTTGAACAATATATATGCCAACGCGCGCCTAACATTTGTATACGGTTGACATTCGACACATGAGAATAGATCGTTTGTACTCCTCGTTCTTGAGTTCAACAGCTCGGCTATGGGAAGATTGTTTCCTTTGTTTCCTCCCTCCTACAACACCAGTCTTTTCAAGACTCATGTTCACTCGTTCCTCTCCTCAAAAAGACCCTCCACACATATTCTCCAAGGATGACATTGCCCCGAGGAAAATTGTTTTCTTCAATGCCTCCTGTGTGAAGTAAATGTGATAAAAAATAACGAAAATAACGCAGGCGGAAACCATTAAACATATCGACCATGGCAACTACCCTTTTCATTGGAAACAATCATTCTAAGAATTGGTTTGTGTCCTGGATAGGGTCTCGGATAGATATATCCGAATTTATTTATGTGGAACAATTGACTTTTATGAAAGTCTAAATGAATATTCAAATTTTATAAGAAAAACTTTCTTTTTATACTTTTTTGAAGGTTATTCCCATTATTGGTTAATTAGGTTATTGCCCGTAATATGGATAAAAATAATTAGTTGATAATAATGTAATTCTAAAATTTGAAAATATGAGATTGACAATTATGACGTTTTGACAGAAGGTGGCAATAGCGAAATTGGTTAACGCACTCGTCCCGGTTAGACGGAGAGGTCTGGGTTCGAGTCCCAGTTGCGACCATTGTATTTTTCTGTGTCTTGTTCTCTTTCATATTTTCGTTTAGATTATTATTGTTAACTTATTCTAATATGATATTATTATTCCTTGAATCCGATTTAAGAGGGGAGGGGTAGGCCAAAAGCATTTCATTGGCCTAAAACTCTTCATGCGCCCCTGTAAGCTTGATGTAGAATTCGGATTTAAGTTATCGAGACATTTATTCGATACTTATACACGTATCAAACTTTCTACCGCTTTTCACATGATTATTAAAAAATTATTTACCTACTAGCTGGTTCCCGGCACGCGTTGAAATACCATATTCAAGGAAATAATTTTTTTTCCCTTCATGTTCTTTCCCGTGCGTCCCCGTTCCCCTCCCGCAACCCCTACCCTCATGCGTTCCCTTCCACCTTCCCCGCCCACCCTCTCGCCTCTCCCGCTTCTCCGTCCCGCAAACCCTCCTCCCGCGTTCCATATATTCAGTCCCAGCACATTAGTTTTCAAACAACTCGCGTGCCACTTATTACAATTTTTTATTAAAATTTTCATTTTTCGTATTTTACTAGTATCTATCTATTCATTATTTTATATTATAAGAACAATCATTCAAATTTGGTACCTAGTATAAAGTAAATTTTTAAAATATCTATAATCTAAAACATCCATAGACAATAATTATTTCAATAAAAAAAAAAACAGCTGCCTGCCAATTGCATCAAACGCGCGAACTGTCAAACGTGCGAAGTTAATATAGTCGTTAAGTTTTCTAAAATTATTCAATTTTCTGCGCAATTTTCTTAATTTTTCTTTCAGTGAGAACCTTCTACAAATTAAGAGAAAACTTTAAAAAAAAGATGAATGAAATAGGTAAAGTTGTTCTGAAGTTATGGCGTGACCAAGGGAAACAGGGATTCATTTTTTTACGGTGCTCCAGATTTTATGTCCGGGTTAAATCTTTCCCAAATGAAAGACTAAACCCTTCCACACACTTTTCCACAAATGATTATCTAGTAAATTCACGCAATGTAAGTGCACTATATAAGTAGATATAATAAATATAAAACAATACAAGAACAATACGTCAATCCACCAGAAACATAATGGGAAAATATTTCACCGACTCCAGATATTTTCATACCAGAGGGTTCGGCTCTTATGAAATCCTAACTGGTCCGATAAATCCTACTGATCCCTCAATATAAATATTTTTTAAATCTTTCGTAATCCTACATGTATTTAAAATGACTGACTTTTGCATTTTTATATATAAATTTATGACAAATCTAATACGCCTAAATATTGAATGAGAGCTAGGTATAATGCTAGTAGCCGAAATAACAAATGGTAATATTTTTATAGTCTGAGAATGCCAAATTCTTTTAATCTCATTTCCTAAATCTGTATATTTTCTTATTTTTTCAGAAACAGTTTTCTGAATATTACAAGAACTTGTAATAGCAACATCAATGATATAAGTTTTTTTTTAAATTTTGTCATGTAAAACTATATCGGGTCTTTTATGACTAAATGTTCTGTCTGTTAGAATAGTTTTATCATAATAATATATATATAGATTTTTATTTAAGTGATAATTTGCTTATTGCCGCTAAATCATTTTTTGTTGACCCTGAACTCCCAAAAGCTTGCCGTGACCCCATTGAAACTGGGTCGAACGAATCGAAACGGTTGCTAACGAAATAGATAGATAGGATACTGGTAGGTACGAGTATATAACACCAAATTTCATAAGCGTCTTATCTGTATTCCGTACCAATGCATTTTTATGTTTAAGCGTCTATGTCGTGCAGAAGATTATTAATAATAGGCAAGAGTATTAGGCATTTTCAATTTTTTTTACCGTCCGTTAAAATCTTTTTATCTATAATCTATCGGACCCGGCGAACTTTGTACCGCCTCAGAATCAATAACTGTAGTGTTAACTTATTAGCTGAATTAAATTCAGTTTTTTTTATTGAGTCCGTGTTTTGTTTTTGTCAGTATCAGAGATGGTGTTGTGTAAGGATTTATATTTTGTGATTTTCTTACTTTTCCGTTTACTTATGGGAATCGGGTTTCATTTTCTTTGTACGAGTAAGGTAGATTTATTGTAATTATTGTATTTTAACTTGGAGGGGGTGCAGACATACGTTCACCGTTGGTCTCATTTTCGACTGTTGACATGTAATGGGTTAGAAAGAGGGACAGCGTTATATGTTTAAGAACAAAAGCAAAACAATCAGCGCATTGACATTTGACGTTTTTGAATTTTTGGAATTCACTCACTATTAACTATTTTGTCGTATTGATTGACAAAATTGCTGCAGCTCTTTCAAAAGATGAGAATTCGTTCCATACAAAATGTATGAGGAAATGAATTTTCCTTTTTTTTCTCGTCAATTTTTCAGGGGTTTCAATAGCTATTCTGCTATTCGGAGCGGAGAGCCGTTCTCGAGTTATAAATGGTGTAACTTACCCGACTTTGTTATAAATGCCTATTAAGATATCAATATCAAAATAAGCAAGCTTGAGAGGTCTGTGTATTGCTATATTAAGCATAGGAAATGTTTGAAACTTTGAAAATACACTCTCTCCACCCCCGCGAAGGTTTTGGATTATTACAACCATATGGCAAAAGTTTTTTAATCATTACAAAAACTCTTGCAAAACCGTCAAAAATGACACAATTTGAGAATGACAATTGCAAAACAGTGATGTTCAATCCAAATTCAATTTTCGAATCCCTTTAAATTAATTTATTTGAAGCAATCGCCTCATACTTTGAATTGAATCAAGAATTATAGATATTTTAAATAGGTAGAGAAGATATACCGAATATGGCATACGTTCCTAATATGAGATGGTGGTGTTTCTCAAAATGTATGTAAGAAAAGCCTCCATAAAAACCAGTGTTCCCGATTCCCCACCGACTGACCTTGAAAAGGTAAGCACTCGTCTGGACGCCGAACACACCACATTCACCTGAGAGAGTGATTAAGTTTTAAAAAAAATTGTTTATTTTTTTGCGTAAGTTTCACTTTATTTTTTCTCAAAAATTTTACTCCACAAAATTGTCAATCTTTCACTGATGTTATTATGAGACAATATTATTATTTAAATTTGATGTTTTCGAAAGAATTTAAAGTAAATTCAAGCAGATTTTATTCTACGAATATATTTGTTTGTATCGATCTTGTTCCTAATATGGGATTTTTTGATGACCCTAATATGGAATACTATATCATGTAAGGAAGAGTGTTTCCAATATGGGATTCTAATAGAACATTTTTTTTTGCTATTCCAGGTTGTATTTTGGCCATGTAGTAGTCGAACCAGTGTGAAATAATATCGTAGAAGAAACAGCGGAAGACGTGGGACAAAAAAAATTATAAAAGTCATGGAAGCTGTAAAATCGAATACCGTGGGATATCAGAGGCGAAGAGTGGATCCTATGTTTAGTCTGCCGCCATTGATGCCATTTGAAGTGTTCGGGAGCCGATAATATTGATTTTTATGTGATTCTTGCAAGAAAATTTTTAAATACATCTCCTCTATCTATGTTAGGTACCAAATCTGTTTGATCGATTTTCGAATAAACTGAATAATGAATTTATACCAACAGTTTGTTTTCGGCGTATATATCGCAGTCCAATGGTAAAATCAGGCAGATCATGATGCGCCTCAGGTACTTCACGATCTGCCGCCAGGCACTTCTGTGCGCTTATTTTGGTCTCCGGTGATTTTTTTAATGTTTTTTTTTCAAATCAGATAACAAAACAAAAAATTCCGCCTGTTACTACTGATCACTCAGCCGACCAATACATACTGATTTTGTATTAGAAAAAAAAAAACAAAAATGTCACCGGAGACAAAAATTTATTTATTTTCCAAATAATGTAGGAGAGTGACAAAATTTAACGATAGAGGAGACCTGTATTATAACATTTTAAAACCTTTGACGAGAGAATTAAATCTATGCTATATAAATTTCTACATACGAAAAAGATTTTTTATAGTGCTGTGCAGGTTACCAAAAACCTGCTTAAATGACTTTGGTGTGGTGTTTGGTACCAGATTTTAAAAGCCAGATATTTTTACACCACCCTCTTCACCATCTCCCTCCTTTTTGCACTCCCTTCAGCATAACATGCATGCCCCAATTTGAGAAGCCATAGACTCACCGGATCCGAGTAGTTGGGACTTTTGCGTGGGGTTCACATTACGAAATACGGCAAGGAAGAGCTCAGATAATTTTGAAATAAAAAAACGCTACAAAATTGATCGAAATTAGCATAATATTTTAACTGAGAATCTTTGAACTTCAGTTCATAAATTATTAGCAAGATTTGAAAAATAGGTAAGGCCAAATATCTGAAGTGACTGATAACAAAGTCCATAGTTATCAGGTAACCGCATAGATAAGACTTTCGGATTCGTACATTAGATTCCATTTGGTTTCCTTTGTTGTATATACATACTATGTGTACACAAAACTGGAACTTATTAAGGAAATGGTCTCAATTCAGTAATTCGTTGATCAATTCTGGTTAATCCGTAAGGCCATTCATGAGTGGAAAAATTAGGCCATCCGCTGGTGGAGAAACTGAAAAAGCGAGCGAAGGCCCTTAAATAAACAATTTGTCCATAACATAACACACTTTTCCTCTTACCATAACATAATTGATGTCCAAATAATATCACTCCTTCCATCACCATCTCCTTGAACAGGAGGTCTGAGGAGCTTATATACCTTAGGTTCCTAATTTTGTGGGATCTGTAGTACCTATATGTTGAGCACTGCACTAACAACGAACATTTATTTACTAAACATACATCAATATCATAAAATATATCTCTGGCTTGCTTTTAAAATGGCCAATGTCAGTTTTCGATATAATTCCGAATTCCAGAAGAAGCATACGGTTTTAAGAAAGTATTTTTTAATTTTCATTTTCTTATAATTAAAACTTACTTAAATTAAAAACTTACTTAAATTTTAAAAAAAATGAGAAATGTGTCATTGGACAAATTTAAAAATCCGATGGTGGTCAAAAGCGTTTTAATTTTTCGATTCTTCCCTCGCAAATAGAATGTCTTTAGTAATCTCTTTATAATATTCACAAATTGTGTCTCTATTTAAAACGAGTTTTGAAATACATGTCTTTTCCTACGTATGAAAATATAAATAATAAAAAAACAAATATAACCTTTAAAAAACAAACGTTTTTTTCCTTTTTAAAAGATTGTAATGTTTAGTTTTACAGTTCTTCAAAAAAAAAAAAAATTTTTTAACAATTTTTTCATATTGGTATTATTATTAATATTTTCAATTTTTCTAAATTGTTTTATTCGGGTAATTCAAAAAATATAACTACATTAATGAACAGCTCTCAAAATATTACATCCTCGATGGTTTAATGTATGCGCAAATTCATTTTCCCAATAAATAGTTTGCTATAACTCAAAACCAATGTGTTTTATAATTAAACTAGCTGACCCGACGAACTTCGTACCGCCTCAGAATCAATAACTGTTGAATTAAATTCAGTTTTTTTATTAAGTTAAAAATTACACAATAAAGCAATCATCAATGGGCAACTGTCCGTGTTTTGTTTTTGTCAATATCAGAGATGGGCATTGTGTACGGATTTATATTTTTTGTGATTTTTCTTATTTTTCCACTTACTTACGGGAATTTTGGATATTTGGGTATGGGTGCCGCCGCCCCGGGAACCATTAATTGGATAACAAACACTTCTGTCATACGTCATCCATAGGTCACCCGAAGTGGTTCGCTATGTTTGGTGATTTAGCAGGGGTGCCCGGGTTTATGGGGTGAAGTTTGTCCGAGTCTTGGCGGCGGATGCGTCTACCCACCGCTTCGTGATGGTCCGGATCGAGAGAGACTTTTGACCTTTCCAGCTGGACTCTCTCGACCCATCGCCTTGCACCGCAGTTGGAGGGATGGATTCATACTTCCGTCACTTCCGGACACACTGACCCCAGATTCCTACCGACCTCTCATACTTTTTTCCTTCTCAGAACTTCCTTTCCTTCCTTTCCTTAAAAATACCCTCCACACAGCTTCCCCTAAGATGACATAGGTCCTGAGGAAAATAATTTTCTTCGGGGCCTCATGTGTGAGCTGATGTAAAAAAAATTGCTTTTCATTTTCTTTGTGCGTGTGACGGATTTTTATTATAATTATTGTATCTTTCCC
Organism: Limnephilus lunatus; assembly: GCA_917563855.2. Taxonomy (NCBI): domain Eukaryota; kingdom Metazoa; phylum Arthropoda; class Insecta; order Trichoptera; family Limnephilidae; genus Limnephilus; species Limnephilus lunatus. Next base: position 6,635,302 of record OU830602.1, on the reverse strand, counting down.
TTGGATGGGTGCAGACTTACGTTCACCGCTTGTCTCATTTTCGGCTACTGATACTTAGTGTGTAAGAAAGAGGGGCAGAATTTCACGATTAAGAACAAATGCAAAACAATTAGCGCATTGACATTTGAAATTTTTGAATTTTTGAAATTTACACACAGTTCAATATTATAGGTATTTATCACAAAATGCCCGCTGCTCTTTCAAATATGAGAATTCGTTCCATACAAAATGTATGGGGAAAAGAATTTTCTTAATAACTATATTTTTCGTTAATTTTTGTGATGTTTTAATAGTTATTATCCTTTCCGGGGCGGAGACAAATCCAACAAATCAAAGATCATCAAAATCGGCCCGGCCGTTCTCGAGTTATAAATAGTGTAACTAACCCGACTTTGTTTTATATATTAAGATATCCAAAAACTAAACCATTTTGATTTCACATACAAAAATACACCGAAGAAAATTTGTATATAATAATAAAATGTTTTGTTGCAGGATGTGGGGGGATAGTAAAATCCCACACGTCCCATATAGTTATACAACAAGAGTAAAGTAAAGTAAAGAAACAATTACTTACGTAGAATAAAAATTTTGAAATTTAGAAGGTGGTTACATGCGTACCGCCGGGAACCATTTATGGGGTTTTTTTATATGGATACCTCACAAGAGTCCCAACTGCTCCCGTCTGAAGCCAGCGAGACTATGGCACTCCCAATTGAGGTAATTTTGTGAGGCTGAAGGTAGTGGAGAGGGGAAGGAGATAGGGAAGAGGAAGGTGAGGAATTACCTGGCTATTCAGATCAGGTCACCAAACACGGCTAATGCCATTTAAAGCAACGTTTCAATTTTGAATGGAGGTCTTACACCAGGACGATACTAGGAGTATCTTCCACTCTGGAACGTGCTGCAAATATACTATTTATTATTTTAAATGAATAAATTGTGAAATAACAAAAATTAATCTAATAAAATTCATTTGCCACGCCGGGATTCGATCCCGCGACCTTCGGTGTGCGAGTCAAGTGCCTTACCGCTGGACTACACCGGCCGTCAATAATAATAACCAACATCCTGCTTTAGATCACCCCAAGTGGACCGCCACGCACCGTGATTTAGCCGGGGTGCCCTGGTTCATGAGGTGAGGTTTGTCTAGGTCTTGACGGTGAATACGTTTGCCCATCTATTGCATGGCGGGTCGGATCGGGATAGACTGGTTTAGGGAGACCTAACCTAGACCTCTCCAGCCGGACTCTCTCGACCCATCTCCCTGCTCCGCAGTGGGAAGGATAAATTCACACGTCCGTTGTGCCTCCTGGACACGTTGACCCAGATTCCTACCCACCACTCATACCTTTTTCCTACTCAGAACGTTATCTCCTTCTAAGGCCATCCACACAGCATATAAAAATATGATATAGGCCTTAAGGATTTTTTTCTCAGTACCTCTTGAGTAGAGCTAATGTAAAAAAATAATAATAAAAGAAATATATAATTTTTTTTTACTTATCTTAGATGTCTTCCGGGGCCATTAACCCAATAGCGTAGCGTGGGTGTCGGCCGCCCGGGGCGGAGGCAATTTTCTCAATTATTTGGGTCTCCTGTGATTAGACGGTTTAAATTAAATCTGTATGTGTGTTATGAAATAGTTAATCTTGTCTTTACTTATTTTAAACGAGTCTAATCACGTACCCTCATTTTAAAAAAAATAATATTATCACATTTACTTTATTTTAAACGCCGAATTTTAACTACTCATTTATTTATTTTCGAAAGAATACATATAGGGTTTTGAATAGAGCAAATGTTCACTTGTTGGGAAATTGCCTTGGAGGTAGACAGTATCTCGAGAGTCAACGTGATATTTCCATATTAATAATGTAAAGCATTTAAAAACGTTTACTTACAGTGATATCTCGCGTGTACCGCTTGTTTCGTATTTTATATGGCATAATGCTGTTACTGAGGCAGTTCAGTTATGTAAAATAAATACTGTATATTTCTTAGTAAAAGAAATATATACCTTTTATATTTATTGGTAAAAGAAATATATAGTATTTATATTTTATTTAATCAAGTGTAATTTTTAAATTGTATATGTAAAAGCCCCGAAAAAGGGCGTAAAAAAAAAATATAAATAAATAATGCCATAAGTAAAATGTCTTATCGATATTCGGAGTTTACATGAGACTCGTTGTTGTGTATTTATTTTAAATTCAAAATGAATCATTTTTTTGAAATGTCGAACGCGTATACCGAGGAAAATAATATAAAATTTTAATAAGACTTTAATTGTAAGTCTTGGAGATTCCAACAATCTATTGTCTGTCGGATTGATTATTGCAATGTCTATGGAAAAGGATTTGTTCTGACAACTGTTGCACCTGGCTCAACGCTGGATCACGGATGATAGAAAAACAAACTCCATGGGCGGACTACTTGCATTTTACTGGAGCGGATGGCCACACATTTTTAATCAATTCTTCTTTGCTGTCGGCAGTACCGGATTATCCCCAAGGCAGATTAGGCAACTGCCTAGGGGCCCCGCATCGGCAAGGGGCCCCGCGCCCTGAGATTTTTTTTTTTTTTTACCGATTTCTTGCAAACCTGCCTTAAACATTTGCGGCCTTACTAAAAAAACCCGTGAAAATTTTATTCAATTGACAAACGGCCGCAGATGTGAAAAGATTACTAATTAAAAAATTGTTCTTGGAAAAAAATACACACCGTTTGCACAGCGTGGAAGGGTAGTTTATCTCTGTTTTAGTGATGATTTTTAAGTTTTTAAGCTCTTAAAAAAATAAATATTATTTTGAAGATAATATCTATACATTCTCCATGCCGAAACGAAAATTATATGAAATTCCCTCAATAGAAAAAAATCGCAAGTATGATTCATTTTTTTTTTTTTTTAAGTCTGTTTCCGTTATTTTACAAGTTATATGTATGAAAAAATTCACAGTGTTTCATTAAATACTGTTTTAGACAGCCCTCCAGAGATTTTTGCTCTATTTTAAACGAGTCGTGTTTTAATAAAGATTTTCGCAATTTTTGCATCGATTTTGGCACTGTTAATGTTAGCGCTCTCCTCTTAACATTCGTAATTTCGTATCTCTTCTTCTTTTTGGGGCCGGTAACGGAGCCTTAACTCCACACAGGAGCCCCTGAGGAAAAAAAAATACCCTCAGGGTCTATGTCATCTGAGATGCTGTGTAGAGGGAATTTTTAAGTCAACATAACGGCATAGGAATGAACATTGGTCTTGAAGAGACCCATGTTGTAGGAAGGAGGAAACACAGAGGCCGGCAAATTGTTCCACAGCCGAGCTGCTGAACACAAGAACGAGTCGAAGAAGAGACCCGTTCTCATGTGACAAATGTCAACCGTGTACATATGTTTGGCGTGTTTCCCGACTGTGCTGAAAGGATCAATGACGATAGTTCCTCGCAGCATCCTCCATTGTAATACCTGTATAACAAGGATGACATTCCTACCCGACGCAGGTGCTCTAAAGATTGCAATCCGTCTGTCAAAAATGACTTGCTTCAATGGTTTGACTCTCAATCAGTAAGCAACGGGATGCCGGAGTTTTGATCGGCTTAGAAAAGGTAGGAAAACACTGGATAAAATATTATAGAGCAATTAATTCTTCAGACACAGGGTAATAGTTCAGAGACCTCAAGGAAAATCTTGATATCGACAATGTTAATCCTAATCTGAAGACATTATAAATGCACACTTACTGCTACATGTATTTTTATTCTATGCCGACTTTCATAAGGGTGGCAGTACTGTTTGGCATGACAAAGGGCATTGGGGATCCCGGATTTGCGGGAGTCCCCGATTGACTCCGATTCGTTCGATACGTATGTTGTGTCATGTGTCATAAACAAACTTCATTTCATTTTCGAAAAATTCGCCACACGACGAGTGTAATAAACTGAAGTTACATTACGATACCACGTATGTTTAATTACCAGATTTTATTTAACATACTTATTTCATTTAATATTATAGAATTTGAATAGTGTCGTAAACAAACTTCATTTCATTTTGTCTTGTAATTACGATTTGGGAGTTTTGCGACAGTGATTTAATTTAAACACAACTCTGTTCTGTGTTTCAAAACTTTCGAATTTCTTTAAGGAGTGTTATATTTCTATAATCTGCAAGTGCTTCGAGGAAATCAGCGAGACGACAAGTGTAATAAACTGAAGTTACATTACGATACCACGTAAGTTTGATTACCAGATTTTATTTAACTTACTTATTTCATTTAATATTACAGAATTTGAAGAGTGTCAAGTTTTTCTTGTGAAGATATTATGAAACTTGTTACTAAGTATTTCATCTCGTGCCGTTTTTCATTTTCTCTCCGTCCATCTAATAGTAAGATAGAAAAATAATAACTGATGTAATGATAAAAATATCTAGATAGATAAGTATTTGGGTTCAGTAAATTTTATTTAAACAAATAAATGCTTGCCTGTCAAATGTTATAGTAAATTTTTCTTTCAGGGACAAAATGTCGGAGGTACTCTTAAAGAAAAAACACCAAAGTGGTTAGGAAAAACGTAAAAAGCGGCAAGGGCAGAAAAACAAGCTCGATGAAGAATTAAAGAAAACTAGAATTTATTACAAGTAGAATTTATTCGTCAACCAAGGGAAAATCAACCTTATACATGTTCGCTCACTTCCAGCCACACGATGCGCAATGGCGGTGAATCCACTGACCCGGTAGAGATTCCTTGCGAGCGTTCTGAACAAACTGACCAGAATCAAGAAACAGCTACTTTAGTGGGTGCAGAGGAAAGTAAGGCCGAGTCCGAGGTCCAATTACTACATCAAAACGTACTCCAGCTAGGAGTAGAATACCAGAATGACATTGGATTATGGCTTAATATTACAAACAAAATACAACATTTTTGGTGTACTAGAGACCCTAACGAATGTCAACACTTTGAGTGTGATTTTTCTGTTTCAAGCCGACAATACGACGATAGCAAAAGATTTTTTTCTCAATCGATGTTTTTTCGGAAACATATAAGTGGTAGTAAAATTAAACGAGAGTGGCTCATGTATTCTCTGTCTGCTGGAAAAGTATACTGTTTTCCATGTGTTCTTTTTGGTGAAGCTCAAATCAAATCACAATTTAAAAATGGATTTTCTGACTGGAAAAATGCTTCGAAGCGAATTTAATCGCATGAGAATAATGCAACGCACCAAGTATGTGTCCAGACACTGATTAGTAGACGACGTATTCACGGACGAATCGACACTTCTTTGGAAATTAAATTCAACAAAGAAAGAGAATATTGGATGAAAGTTTTACAAAGAATGGTATCTGTGATTAAATTTTTATCATCCCGTGGATTAGCATTTCGTGGTGATAATGAAAGTCTTGCTTCTCAACATAATGGCAACTATTTGGGAATTTTAGAGTTAATCGCAGAGTACGACCCGTTCCTTAGTTCGCATTTAGCCAAATACGGTAATGAAGGCAGGGATCATATTTATCTTCAACAATTTGCGAGGAACTTATTGAAATATTGGGAAATAAGGTTTTAAAATGCATTGTTGATGAAATTATTGAGGCTAAATATTTCTCAATAAGCGTCGAATCAACGCCAGATATATCTCAAACTGATCAGTTGACTGTAGTGCTGAGATACGTTACGTCAAATGGAGAAGTAGCAGAATGTTTTCTTGCGTTTATTCCCATAGAAAGTCACAAAGGGGAAGAACTAGCCACCACAATTTTAATTTTTTTAAACCAATGTAACATTGATATTAAAACTTTGAGAGGCCAGTCTTACGACAATGCGTCAAATATGTCTGGTTGTTACAATGGTCTACAGGTGCATATTAAGAAAATAAATCACCTCGCATACTACGTTCCATGTGCAGCGCACTCACTGCATTTGGTTGGAGTATGTGCTGCAGAGAGCTGCGTTGGAGCAATCTCATTCTTCGGATTTGTACAGGCACTATACAACTTTTTTTCGGCGTCTACTCATCGCTGGGCAATTATGCTCAAACATCTTAAACAATACTCGTTATTAGTTCCGAAAAGAGTATCCGACACAAGGTGGTGTGCAAGGGCCGATGCGGTTAAGCCTTTGTCAAAAGGTTACAACAGTTTCCAGAAAGCTTTGCAATCTATTGCTAAAGATAAGACTCAGATATTACAAGCGATTCACGAGGCCAGATGTCTATTAAAGGACTTGGAAAAAAAAGAAAATGCCGTAATGGCAGTATTCTGGGCTGCCATACTAGATCGAATCAATGGTGTCAGTATATCACTACAAAAACCAACTATTGAACTTCGAACGGCAGTCGATCTTTTAAAATCGCTTTTAGATTTTTTACTTTCACAGCGAGAATTATTTGACGATTACGAGATGAAGGCAAATGAGAAAACTGATACCCAATACGTTGATGAAAATCAGCGTGTGTGAAAAAGGAACAGACATCACGATGACGGATCTGCAGAAGACGTTGTCCACAGAGGAAAAGAGAAGTTAAAAGTTGAAACCTATTTGCCTGTACTAGATACGCTGTGTACAGAATTGTTGCGGCGACTAGACGCTTACCGGGATATTAATTGTCTGTTTGGATTTCTTACAGATTTCTCGACAAAGTCCAACGATCAAATTAGAGAGGCTTGTACAAAGTTTAGGGAACATTATTCCGAGGACATTGAGCCTGAGTTTACAGACGAGATGGTACAGTTCAAGTACTTCATCTTACAATTAGAGGATTCATTAAAAGATAAAATTATACTTGCCGAGGATTCATATAAACTCATTTTTGGTAATATGGCACAATCGACTTTTCTGAATGTAATGACAGCATTGCAAATTAATAGAAGTCTGATGATTACAAACGCCACGGGTGAACGTAACTTTTCCAAACTAAAACTAATAAAAAATTGTCTTCGTTCATCAATGTCTCAGAAGCGTTTAAATTCATTGGCGATAATGTCGATTGAAAATGATATTTTGGAAAAGATCATCTTTCAAGATGTTTTAAATGATTTTGTATCAAAAAAAGTTAATATTTAAACATTTTTGTATTTTTGTTTTTGGGTGTTATTCCGTATTGTGCCGTATGCCGTAACACGGCATAACACCCCAAAAACTAATAACAAAAATACTTTTGGCCTTAAAAATCTAAAAACGTATCACTTTGTATTCTACTTTACTTTCCTTTTAATCGTTAAGCAGCATTACTTAGTATCAGGTAGGTGCCGAGTGTGGTTTTTATTGGCATTTATTTTGTTTCAGTTTTTTTTTTGCTTTTTGTTTCTTATTATGTGTTTAAAATATAAATGTTATAGGTAAATTCTTCTCTCCACACCAAGGTTGTCTGGAAGAGATCACAAGAGTGATAATACTGCTCATTGTATTATTTTTAAAATATATTTTTGTTTCTATGTCTGTATCCTTTTATGTAGAATATATTAATGCTCAGTTTTTCAAAAAACTCACTTTTCGCTTGATGGGAAAATCGACCTCACCGCCCCTCGCGTTTCACCAACCTCAAGGTTTAATTTGGCTTGGCGACGCAAAAATGCCGCTGGCACGCCAAAACGACCTCTCCGATCCTCGAGTTTCGCACACCTCAAGGTTCAATTTTGTTCAAAAGAAATTATCCCGACGGCTGACACGCGAGAATGGACATTAGCGTTCGGTATTTTAAAACACTTCAAGGTTCACAATCCTTCGAAGAGTCGATTATTTTCCAGCCACTAGCAGTTGTTTTTTTTTTTGATAGGGGAAACATTTTTCATCGTTATCAATATGTTTGCCAAAACTTTACGGGAGACTTCTAGCGGTGCGGAATACAAGTATGGATTATTCACATTAGAAAAAATCAAATGTCTATCGAATACTGTTGTAGTTCTATTTTCATCCGTTCGAAATGGCAGCTTCGTCTGAATTTAAATAAATACACTAGCTTCACGATTTTCACAAAAAAAATAGACTAGACAGGAAACTCACACAAAATTGAACTGACACATTTTAAGAGCGAAAATTATATAAATTGGCGGCGAAAACTGGAACTACTCATTAAATCAACCAATTCGGCTCAGTTATAGTTCCCGCCGACAGGTTCGCATTAAAAAAAAACCCACAAATTAGGCCTTAGTTTCAATGCAATGGAAAATACTAGAGAGAATGTTGAGACAGGTCAGTTATCAGTTATCCGAGATGTCAAAACAAAACGGATCTCTCAGCGGTTTGGGTTGTTGTTTTTCGGGAAACGGCATTGCGGCCGGAAAAACGATTCCAGCTTGGATGTTTTTGAAAAATACGGTACCCGGCAATATTAGGCAACTTTCAACACCAAAATTTTATGTCCGTCTCATTAAAAAATGTTCAGGAGGAGATGACAATCATATAACATTTTGCAAAAAAAACAAGAAAATACGTGTTCATAGATTCACTTCAAATTGAAATGCATAAATATACCAAACCACCCACTAGATCGATAACTTCGGGCTTTAGTACGTAAATATTTTGGTCACTATTTCACCACCAAAATGCAATAATTTTATCACCTGTGACGTCACACACTGTAACTAAAGTTTTCATCTAGGGATCTAATGAGAACAATCTTAGCTCAGGGGAAAACATTTAGCATAGCAACAGGAATTGAAATGAAACATGCTATTTTCAAATCAACAAAATTTATTACGCACATGGAGGATAAATGTTACAGCATATCCTTGACTCTATAATTTAATTTTATCTTAATACAATCTCAGGGAAGTGGTTCAAGGTCCCCATGAGGATCTCTTGAAAAGTGAAGTTGGCAATTTCGACTTCCTACCTTACACGTGTGACATGTATGTGGAACAAAGGGGCACTAACCTGTAGATAATAGTAATGTCGGGCGCCAGGCCAGTCGGATGAACATGGCCAATTTAATATTAATTATAGTTAGCTAACAACCAGTATTTGTAATGCGATAGCTAACTCCACACCACGATATCAGCCGGAGATCTCCCGGTCTCAGGAACTGTCAACCTGTCTCTTCACGAAAATCCGTTGAGTGACTTCTCTTCAAATTCAACGGCAGATGTCGCTTCTGTTGTTAGTGCGCAATGAGTCACATCTAGCTGGAAGTCGGCCGCTCTTCGCAATGCAACGTCAACATATTAATGTAATCAGTTATAAACTGTTACAATGCCCCCCGAGTTAAAAGACTTATGGCTATAAGTCCCAAGGTTCCCCTGACACCTTCGGAGCAAAGCCTTGACTGCCGTCCCTCAGGAAATATCCTAGCAGTGAAGATGGTATGATGTTGGTAGAAGGAAAACCAAAAAAAAACCTCCGCAGCGGTAAGTGTAGATCCAATGTATGTGATCCGCTTGAAACGGCATTCCAGATTCCAGAGAGAAGCGTGGAAACAGTTGACCCATTTTCTTTAAATGATGAGGCGTGCCATGGTTGAAAATTTTCCATTGTAGAGGAGCAGTATGTATGTATCCAATGATAATGTTCAGTTTTGAAACGGCATTCCAGACTCGATAGTGAAGCATGGAGATCAGATGATTCCTTTTCTTGATGAATGTTGAGGCGTGCCAAGTTTGAAAATTTTCCAACGTAGAGGAGCAGTATGTGTATATCCAATGATTATGTTCGGTTTTGAAACGGCATTCCAGACTCGATAGTGAAGCATGGAGATCAGATGATTCCTTTTTTTGATGAATGTTGAGGCGTGACAAGTTTGAAGATTTTCCATAGTGCTGGAGTGGTATGTATTTCCTCCTGGATTGACCTTCTGGATTGACCCTCTGGAGTGACCCTCTGGATTGACCCTCTGGATGCCTAAACTAACATACTGGTCTTCCTAAAGCAACTCGGTAGAAACTAAAGAACTTGACCTATTTACTGAAATTGCAAAGCCCTTCAAACAAAAGAATAACAATCTAACTAGTATGGAATGTGAATCCTAATAAAATTTATGACCATAAATAAACAATTAGTTAAATCTTGAAAATGATATTTCCCTAACACAACATTTAAATAAACTGTTATGTAACATTTGAGTTTCAAAATGTTTTATCCCGAAAAGCAGTGACCCTTGTTTGAATAAGCTAAAACAGCCAATATTTAAACCAATATTTAAAAACAACAACGCCAACCTTCCCACAGATGGCAGTAATAATATCTAATAATTATATCAATTTAAAACAAAAAATGAGTAAAATAACGCCAATCTAAAAAAACAGATGGCATAGTATATAATAAAAATCAATTCAAAACAAAATTGAATAAAACGAAGCCAATCTATGAACAGATGGCATTAGTAATAATAATAATAGATAATTGACAAATAACACCGGAAAAAAAAAAATTCGTTTCAACTGCGTTCCTCTATCACACTTAATTACGACTGTGAAAGAAAAACCCAGTAAAAAAGAAATTATTGTGTGATTGTTCTAGCAATTCCAGAGCTCTTGGAATACCAGAAAAAACACGGACAACACCAATTTTAACAACAAATTAAAATAATATTAATATTAAATTTGTTATACCAAGGCAGTATTTGAAAAAGACTAGCGAACAATATGAATAAGTACGAATTTTCCTAAAAATCCAAAATATCTCTATTTTAAGCCCGATGAAGGCTATCATGTTTCCCTTCCAGCAATAAAAGCCAAAAGATAATAAAATGACCAGAATATAGTGTTTGATCATTGTACCATCAAAGCAAGAGGCTTACAGAAGCAAGTTCGCTATATAGATCGCCTATAAATCATTAAATTCATGATAGGCATAACACTATCCAATACACCAACAATGGTAATATAATACATATAAAAATCAAACCCTTAAAGGCTAATAAATAAAACACCAGACAAAACAACTATGGAATACAAGTACATGAAACTAAAATCAGATGGTGGTTCAACCCCGGATCAAGATATAGGTACACAACCCAAAATTAATTCAACAAAATATATATCAAATGACTATCGCTTGGATGCTGTGGCCACAGTGAAAGCAAGCGAAAACCATTTAAAACATATTAAATGCTCAGATAAAATTACAATAAGAATTTTTTTTTTTAAAAGCCATCAAAGCACAATGCAATACAAATAGTAAAAACTGCTCGATCTACGATCAATGTGAAAGACTATAATAAATCAGCCAACATGAGCGGTTCACTATATAGATGTGATTATTTAACTAAATTTAATTAAACGGAATAATCCAAAATTACCCCTTTTATAAAACAAAGATTCGTCATGTAATTTCCCTGAAAGGAGGAAAATTGCACAAGGAAGGTACACGTATAATAAACATAAAACATTTAACAGAAAACAACATATAAAACTGAACTTCAGAAAAAAAAATTCAATATATCCTCACATCCTCTGTTTAGAGATAATGATAATGTTCCGATTTATGAAAAACCTTGAACATTAACAGGAAGAAAACTACGCAATACATAACACGTTATGCACGTTCCCCCAAACATTTCCATGTAAACCTCAAGTTGAGATGGAAAAAACTGGAAAAATTCCTCTCGTAATGTAACGTATATACTTCAAAATGTTTCTTATATGCGGTGGAACCAGACCTACCCTCATCATAAAATACCTCTATATAATAGAAAGAATAAATTATACTTATAATTTTCCATTAATTTAATTCTCAAATATTTATAAAACAAAGTTAAGTTTGTCATTTAGAATTTAAAATTATTCTGAAGCAAAACAATAAATATAATGAAAATGAAAGAGAGACATCTATGTGTTCTTACGAAATTTTGAAAAATAAATATGTTAATAGCGAAGCTTCAAACCAAATTACAAAAAGTTCGAAAAGTGAAATAATAAGATAATAACAAACAAATTATTTCCCAAAAATACTATCCAATTGACACGTAATCCCAATTAAGGCATGTATTATAAAAATAATGGTTACATCAAAAGCTATACCACTTAGTAATGAATTCGTCAAATTAATTTAAAGATGTAATAACTTTAATTATTTCCCATAAAGCTTTATATTCCTAAAAGGAAAGCCATCAAAACAAATACATTTTGAGAAGAACCAAAGTAAAAAGTAACAAGTACTGTGAATTTACATTCGCAACTAACTGAATGTTCTGTCGCTGAAGTTAATGAACGCTGTATTCAATTATCAATAAATAGCATGTAAGAGTATTAATTTAAATGAGAAAAATTGACCAAAAAGAAGTTGGAACCTGAATCCAGAAGACCTGTGAATTCCAATCCAAGAACCGATAAGGAGCAATGGGACGGCTATCCGGGGACCAGCCCATGATTCCTTGAAGTTCTTCGCTTTCCGTAAAACCGTTAGAAAAAAAAATTGCCCTTGCCGGATCGAAAGCTGCGTGCTGGAAGCCGTCACCTCCATCGACGCAACCCTTCAACCGGCTCCTGCCATCTTGACTTCCGGCAACGGTAGCATCTAATCTCCTCCCTAGAATTCACATTTATGTTTTTTGAAAGAAAAGTTTTTTACAAGAAGGTTATCGCACTAGAAAAAAAACTATTATTTTTAATAAGAAATAATACTCTCATTATGAAGATACAAATGGCCATTCTGATATATGAAATTATGTCCACAGCTGTGAAACAAGACCATGTTCACACACTAATTAATCATGTTCATCTGAACATAAGGTGAACACAAGTTCCTCCCAAGTTTAGGAAGACAGAAACACTGTCAACCAACGAGATTTAAATCCTCTTAACAGTACAAATGCTCCAATAAAAAAGTATATTTATACTTACAGAGCGAAACAAGGGCGAGCACATCAACATGTTTTGAATAAACACGTATGCATAACTTCCCGTTATAACTTAAACTCCATTTATGCAGGGGCACGAGCGGGTACCTCTCTGATAGATCCTTGTCACAGGCATTATAAAGTAATTGTACCTAAGTCTTAAAGAAACAAAAGAAGAACACACAACACTTAATCACGTCTACAGACGGAACAAGAACATAACAATAAAACAGAGAACATGAAATAACTAACCTAGTTGACTCAACGGATCTTTTTTAAAAAACATCCCATATAAAAATGGTGTAAAATAATTTGCATAACAGCAAGTATAAAGATTATGTATAAAATCATAAAATAAGGAGGTTCCTGAGCACCCAAATCTCCGGCTGATACGTGTGAGCTGGTTTCGCCCTCGTGTTCCGACAACAATGTCACAACCCAAAGTTATAAACTACCTACAGAAAAAAAATTAAAACCACACCAAAAATTGCCAAATCCACCTGTAAATCACCACGTAGGCGCCATTGTAACTAAAGTTTTCATCTAGGGATCTAATGAGAACAATCTTAGCTCAGGGGAAAACATTTAGCATAGCAACAGGAATTGAAATGAAACATGCTATTTTCAAATCAACAAAATTTATTACGCACATGGAGGATAAATGTTACAGCATATCCTTGACTCTATAATTTAATTTTATCTTAATACAATCTCAGGGAAGTGGTTCAAGGTCCCCATGAGGATCTCTTGAAAAGTGAAGTTGGCAATTTCGACTTCCTACCTTACACGTGTGACATGTATGTGGAACAAAGGGGCACTAACCTGTAGATAATAGTAATGTCGGGCGCCAGGCCAGTCGGATGAACATGGCCAATTTAATATTAATTATAGTTAGCTAACAACCAGTATTTGTAATGCGATAGCTAACTCCACACCACGATATCAGCCGGAGATCTCCCGGTCTCAGGAACTGTCAACCTGTCTCTTCACGAAAATCCGTTGAGTGACTCGAGTGACTTCTCTTCAAATTCAACGGCAGATGTCGCTTCTGTTGTTAGTGCGCAATGAGTCACATCTAGCTGGAAGTCGGCCGCTCTTCGCAATGCAACGTCAACATATTAATGTAATCAGTTATAAACTGTTACAACACCATAGACGAAGATAGAGAAAGCAACAACAGAACAATGCGCGACCATAGACAATATTATTTTCTTTCTGTACCTACCCAATACCACCCAAATCATTAGCCTAAAATATTATTTTAAAAATAAAACTCGTAATTACATGATAAGAATTTTATTATAAACATGTAGAAAAAGGAAATACAAGAATATGTAATTAAAATGTGATTATGCGTTCCTACAAAACTACTGAATTTAAAATATTTTCATCTTTTAACAGAAAAATTTAAAACTCAGAATTACATGTACATATTTTAAACAAGAATACAATATAAGCAGGTTATATTTCTGTAGCAAATTGCCACATGAGGACGTTGTTTGAAAGATAAATTTCTCTTTTGAACGTACCTATTATATCTTTCGGCAGGTAAAAATAAATTTATTATATTTCCAAGATGCACGGAGACATTACTTTGCATGAGATTTTTGATTCTTCATAAGGGGCTCAAAAAAACATTATATTTGTTTATTTGGCATTTAAAGTAGCTCAGCTCACCATATTTTCCCTGAAATCATAAAAAATAGGATAAGTTATATTTTCTAAAAACTACATTGGTTCAGTTATGGAAATTTGTAAAATAATGCAATTTTTATTGTATTTGTGTATGTGTATTATAGTACATACCTATGTATGTATGTAGTTACATTTCTGCCCATGTCTTTTAACTTTTAATTGATGATAACTCTCATATTAAACCAAGTTCTAGGATACCTACTTACTTATATAAAGAAGCCTACTCAAATACATTAAATTTGACTGACGTTTTTGTAAAATGAAAGTTATAAAAATAATAATTACCTCTGCATCATGCACCATGACTGATAGTATTTCCCTTAACGTCATGTAACCATCTCCAGAAACAGAAGCGAATGTATTGAAGTGTGGATAAATAATGTTATATTGTAAACCAATGACGTTATATTATAAATAGACTCGCCATAGTCTCACATACTCACAATATAATGTGGAAAGCAAGCAACACTCTTTTGTTTTCAGCGGTTTTCAAATATAATTTCTAAATTCAAAACTTTATTCCCGTGTGATAAAGATAGACAATCAAAGAATTTACGTGTGTGAATGTCATAGATATACTATAGTAGGGCGGCTTATTAATTTCTTCGCCGAATACTGCTTTCACATCACGGGTGTGACTGAGATAACAAGATACTCTCACTCGGTTACACAATGGACAGGGAAGGGTAAAGAATACAATGACGTATTATTATAAAATTAACTGTCATAATTATAATAATTGATAATAATAAGTAATTTGCGTGTACTTGCTAATGAAGTGTTATTCCTTCGCCTTTACGACTATTTGCCGTGTAATTTAAGCATTTTCTCATCACACAAGAGGGCATTTTGGCGCTTTGCAATGCAATTTACTTACTGGTAAGACACGACCTCACTCGACGCGTAGCAGTTTAGTACTAAAGTACTAGGAATAGAGACAGATACAATCGTATTGTGTTTGGCTTCCCACTTTGAGATTTCTACCCCGCGTCCAGTATTAATGTCTTTGTTGTAAACAAGTAAAGTTTTGTTGGTTCAGATTCCACTGAAAAATACGAATAAATTTATTAATTTACTGATAAAAATATAAAAAATGTTGAAAATAAGAAAAGAAAATGCAATATAGAAACATATTTACTTTTTTAAGATGTAATCGTGATGTTGGATAGCGTCAATTATTAGATCCCAGGTGAAACATAAATATGTTCTGAAAACGGAAACATGTAGGTACATCAGTTTAAAATACAATTAAGCAATACATTTCAAAAAATACTTTAGGAACACTGAAATAACAACCAAAGGAAGACTCCCACCTGAAATTTTGTTCCAATTGCGGGTCCTGTTCTCCCATTTTTTATTTGATCGTGAATTCCCAAAGTTCATAATCGTTACTTATTGCGTCGGAAATGTAAATGTCAATTGTCAATCAAACGTAAATAAAGCAGAAAAATGCAACAAAAATAAAAGATTCCTATTGGTTGATTTAGTAGCCGGTGACCATAAACAAATCGAAGTGGACTTGTGAAGTCACCCAAAGATTCTGACCACGTTTTGGCTCGGAGTTAAACCCGCCTGTTGAAATGTTATTCATTCAGGGTAGGTGCCTACTTATTTCGGTAGTATTGCAAATATGATGAAAACAGCAAAAAAATTGCCGGAATTTTGTAAGGAATGCGTAGGTACCTACCGTAATGGGTAGCCACACAATTATTTAGGTTTAAATGCAATTTAATTTACTAAGGTAATGTTGTTTCCACGATACTGAATAATTTAACAATTTTTTTAAGTTCATTTTCACGTTCTGTGTAAGTTCTGTTTTTTTTTTAATCAGTAAATGACAGTTGCATCATAAAACTGAAATAATTACAGAACTTGAATAGAATTCGAACCGAACTTTTACAGAACGTTAAAATTGACTTGAAAAATTGAAGAATTTTTATTTTCGTTAAACAACCCAGCCTAAATATGTGTTCTTTTTTACGTTTGTAGTATGTAAGTACCTATACTCAGTATATAAGTAGGTTCCTACCTGCACATAAACACTTGGTATCATCCGACGATATCGCATATGTATTAGTTTTCTAATTTTACAATGAAATTAACTGAAGTTGAATGAGGTATTTTATTTAAAGTATTAAATTAACATAGCTTTTTTTTAAGCAGTAAAACTACTGGTGAGTTCTGGCATTATAAAATTTGTATGAAAATGTACGTACGCTCCTATCTTCCGAACGACTGCAACAAATTGAAAAAAATTTTTTTTTGTTGTGTTCGTTATGGTTAGTACAAGGTTTGTATAAAACTACTGGTGAGTTCTGGCAATACGAAATTTGTATAAAAAAAATTAATAGGTGGCGCGCGAGCTGTTCGAAAACTAAATGTACCGGGAATTAGTGTATGTAATGCGGCAGGGGGGGGGGGGAACAAGAAAAGGGGGGGGGGGAACCTGGGAGGGGGAAGGGGAACACGGGAGGGGGTTTACGAGACGGAGAAGGGGAGGAGTGAAGTGGGGGGAGGGAAAGTGAGGGAGGCGGAGTGAAAACGCGAAAGGGGAAGATGACGCGAGTGAGGAAGAGGGGGGGGGGGGGGCGGAAGGGGATCGGGACAAATGAGAAAGGACACGCAGCGGCTTTATGTGTATTTGTATGTTTAACCGCTAAGCGTTGCTAAACCATTCATCCGATTGCTATGAAACTTTGGGTTTAGATGTGCGCATGCCTACCATGCCTGCAGGGCAGTTGGTACCTACCCGCTTACTATGAAACAATATTTTTTCTGCAGTTTTTTAACAACAATAAATCAAAGTTTTAGTTTCTTAGAAATTCTGATTTATACACTTTTATAGCGTCGTTTTTGTGAAAAATTACAACAAAGTATCTATTAAGTACCTACCCATTTACTATGAAATAATATTTTTCTGTAATTTTTTTAACTGCAATAAATCAAAGTTTTAGTTTCATAGAAATTCTGATTTATACATTTTTATACCGTCGTTTTTGTGAAAAATTACAACAACGTTCCTTCTAAGCACATACCGGCACACTATGAAATAATTATTTTCTGTAAGTTAGTAAGTCAAGTTAGTTTTAACCCGTTAGTTGCATTTGCAATAGGCATAAGCTAGTAAAGAATTATTGTATTGTATTGTATTGGTTTCAATTTTTTTATTGAATGGGATGATGGCATTACTTCGTAGCCGGCCGGCGTAGTCCAGCTGTAAGGCTCTTGACTCGCAATTCGAAGGTCGCGGGATCGAATCCTGGCGTGTCAAATAAATGTTATTCAATCGATTAGTGTTATTCACAATTTGCTCATTTAAAATAATATAGGTATAGCATATTTGCGGCACGTTCCAGAGTGGAAGATACTCTCAGTATCGCCCTAGTGTAAGACCACCACTCAGAATTGAAACGTTGCTTGAAATGGCTTTAGCAGTGTTTGGTGACCAGATCTGAATAGCCAGGTACATCCCCACCTTCCTCCTCCCTATCTCCTTCCCATCCCCACTATCTTCAGCCTCAAAACGTACCCCAGTTGAGGATGCCATAGTCTCACTGGCTCCAGATGGGGAGACGGGAGCAGTTGGGACTCTAGTGCGGTATTCATATAAAAATAAAAAAATTAGAAAAAAATAAAATTAATTATGAATAAAAATACGTTGTGGTAGAATTTTATTTTTGGAAGTTAGAAAAAGGTAGGTAGGGGCCCCGAGACGTGCATTGCCTAAGGGGCCCCGACAAGCTTAATCCGGCCCTGGCTGTCGGTGAAGTTTAAATTTAGATAGCTAGTTAATGATTTTGGTCGATCCAGGGGGGTAAGCTACCATTTATTGTTTTTTTTGTTTTCATGTTAAACACTGTGCCAATGATTAATTTATAAATGTATATTGAATTCTCAATGAATGCCGTTTATCATTTCTATCCTAGAATTGACCTTAGAGTGTATAATTCCCAAGGCCCCGAAAGAGGATTTTGCTCTACAGTCTGCTAGCCTGGTCCAACGGCCAGTGGCGCCCTTAAAAAAAGCTAACAGAACTGGACAAACACAATCACATTCCCTGTTATTTAATCTTTTACCTACATGTTATTCTTGTAAATGCAATTTATAATTCCCCGCCGGCGAACTATAACATGTGGCGAATTAAAACTACACTCAGAATATGAAAATCGTTTCTTTTTGAGTTCGGCAGCTCATACTCGTACATAGTCTGCAACTAGAATTTTATATCTGCACTTCAAATAAAATAATGGTCTTCTTCGAAATGTATCAGCAGATGAATACACAACTGAAATTCAATCGTTACATTTTGAACATAATTATGGTTTTAATTAAGAGTTTATCTGTTTACGAGTTCCCAGCTTAATTAGTATTATTCTCATAATGTGCGTACGGTTTTCCTACGAATTACGAAATGTGCAGCTTAAAAAAATATAATTATTGACATTTATAATCAATAATAAAAGAAAGAGATGGATTCGTAAACGAAAGCAAAGTTGAAAATTTCCAAATAATTAGGTATTATATATTTAAAAAAAAAACTTACTTAACTGAAGTTTATTTTTCTGATTTTTCTTTATTAATAAATTAAGGCTGAACAATGAATCAGATATACAATTACACAAATAAAAAATGTACATAAAATATTTATTATTCATGTTGCTAGACACTCATGATCCAGCAATGAATGAAACTTTCTTAGAATTGTCCACTTCCTGGATCCAGTGACCCGAGACGTTCCATCAATCTAATTTATAATATTATTTTTCAGTTAACCTAAATTATAATATTTTTAGCATTGTGTAAACTGTAAACGGTTTCAAATCTATCAAATAAATTTCGGTATACTGACAGTGAAATATAATTATAATATCCTAAATATTTAAAGTGATTAAATACAATATGAATAAAGGATTTGCTGATGCAAAACAAATGTCAAAGCAAAACAAAAGAACAAAGTTATCACTAGAAGATAACACAGATACGTTTTAAATAATTCCACAACACGACATAATATAAAATGTTCTATTAAGTATATTTAAGTAGGTATAAAATATTCGAACATTGGGAAACAAAATTGGGAAACATAAATTGGAAAAAAAAAATGGGAAACAAAATTTCAGAAACCTAAATGTCATCCTGAAAACCCTTTCTAAGGACACACATTACAATTTATAGGCCCGATAAGCGATTGTGGTTGATACATCATTTGTTGTTCTCCCATGGGTTGTTGATAAATCATCTGAGGTTCTTGCCTTTGTTGACCGTATATTACTTCCTGCCGTAATTTGGGCTGTTGTTCTGCTTGGAAGAGTTGCTGAAACGAATTTGGATGTTCTTGTAAACTTTGCTGGAATGTCATTTGCCGTTCTTGTATGGGTTGCTGGTAGTATATACTTTTCTGCTCAAGTATTGGTTGCTGAAAAAATGTTTTTTGATCGCGTTGCTGATAAAATTTGTTTTTTTCTTGAAGGGGCTGTTGATAATATATCTGCTGCCCTTGTGATTGTTGATGAGTAATTTGCTGCTCTTGTAAGGGCTGCTTATAAAAGATTTGCTGTTGTTGTAAAGGTTGGTAATTAATCTGTGGCCCTTGCAAGGGTTGTTGATAAATCATTTGATGTTGTTGGGCAGGCTGATGATTAAAAATCTGCTGCTCTTGCAAAGGTTGTTGATAAATCATTTGGTGGTGTTGAATAGGCTGATGATTAATAATCTGTTGCTCCATCAAAGGACCTTGATAAATCATTTGGTGTTGTTGAATAGGTTGCTGATTAATGTGTAGCTTCTGCAAAGGTTGTTCATAAATCATTTGGTTTTGTTGAATAGGCTGATTATTAATAATCTGTTGCTCCTGCAAAGGATGTTGATAAATCATTTGCTGTTGTTGGATAGGTTTGTGATTAATAATCTGTTGATCTCGCGTGGATTGTGGATAGTCCACTAATTTTGGTTGGTTGTGTGTATTAGATTGATTATAATTCAACAGAATTTTGAATTGACCATTATAATTTAACAATGGATTTTCAATATTATTCATTTTAGGTTGGTTTGTTGGCACATTAGGATGGTGGTAAATAAAACTATTTAACGGATTAAAAGAATGGTGTTGATTGACAGCGAGCTTAGTAGTAATTGTGGCTATTTCAGGATTAGATACATGCTTGATGGTTTGTGTTATCGGCAATATATTATTTTGTTTACCAGTAATATTTTGAAATGAAATATGATTAGGATATTGCTGAAGGACTTGGGAAGACTGGGAGTCAGGGGTTCCATCATATCGGGGTTCTATCAAACTGTAAAGATTTATTATTTCTTTAGTTTGCTGTTTTTTGCATCGATCTCCGCACGCGTGATGCCTTCTTTTAATACACCTGTATTTAAGTCCACTTTTTTCACACTGCACTGGTTCCATAATCAAACAGCATTCTTCATTCTCATCAACTTCATCGCTCGATTCTTGAAGATTTGTGTTTTCCGTTACATTAAAAATATGCGTATATTTATAGGGGCCAGGCAGTTGATTGCCACGAAGTATTTTTTCTGTTGTAGGAATATTTGTTTTTTCAGTTGATGCTGACAGCCAATAATCTTTAACCTCGCCATCATAATCTTCAATTACTGGTTCTATGGGAATCGTTTTCCTATCACCATCGTCACCACCATAACCACTACCATCAATACCTGGTTCTATAGTAGACGGGTTCTCCATACAAGTATTATTAAACAAAATGGTGTCTCTAGGACAAACACAGTCGCCATTTTTATAAAGCATGTATGAAGGGCATCTCAAACATCCTCCTACAGCATAGAAAGACCCCAGTGGACATAATGAGCATATCCCACCAATTTGAAAACTTCCCTCAGGACATGGCCATACTCTATAGCATGTACCATTTACCATCTTGCTATCAGTTGGGCATGAGCCAGTGCAGTTCCCAGTCTTTTCACATGGTAATTTCTGGCGAACGCAAATACCATTCACAAGAGTCATGGGTTCTGGACATTTTGCAATTTGCGGTAAAACGCATGATCCATTAAACAATACTAATCCATTTAAACAGGTTGTTGGGTGATTGCAGCTACCGAATGCTCCTTGGCAATGATTGGTGGTAATTGTGCAGTTTGTGGGATTTTGTTTGCAAGTTGTTTCATGCACTAAACTAACACATACGCCATTTTTGTAAGTAAAGTGTGGAGGGCATGAAGGTTTCAGGTAGACTTGACAAGATCCGTCGATGTAAACAGCTTTGTTAGGGCAGATCTTGTTAGATTTCGGCATGCAGTAGTCTCCCACTGAGTAGGTATCTGGTGGACACTGTTCTATCATGTTGGTCTCGCAGGCGTGACCACACCCGGAAGATATGTGATTCTGAAGACACGCAACGTAAAGGCGCATATCCGTGAAGCCCCCGCAAGGTTCTGCCACAGAGGAGGGTGAGCAACATACCAGCGTAAACAACACCAGCAGTGCTGTGGCGACAGTCTGAAAAGTAACAAAAATAAATATTCAATTTTTTATAAGAAAAACTATATTTTTATAACTTTTGAAGATTATTCCCATCAATGTAAAATATGATTGAAGAAGAAGGTGACAAATTGTTATTAACAATAATAATCTAAACGAGAATATGAAAAAGAACAAGAAACAGAAAATAGAAAAAAGATATTTATTGTTATCAAGTTAAATTTATAGAACTCTTCGACCAAGTATACCCTAGACAAGCCCTCTCAGAGTAAGAATCAGAATAAAATAACGCCAATAACAGTAATTTCGAAATACAACTCTCCTTCCGCCGTCTTGCATACAGAGTTCCCGGCAATATACAACTGATCACCAAGTTATCCTATTGTGTAATTTGTCGAACTAATACATCAACAGTTGTTCACGGATTGGCCGCGTGAACAATATCCACAAGTTGTATTGCATATAAGTGGTTTTCAAAGTGTGGGTCAAGCAAGAGACATTTATAAATTTAATTGGAAAAAAATATTTTTTTACTTTATTATGACAAGCGATTTAATTTCGGAGGCCAGTATGGGTACCGCCGCCTCGGGAACCATTTATTGGATAACCAACGCCTCTGCCATAGGTCACCCCAAGTGGTTCGCTACGTTTGGTGACTAAACAGGGGTGCCCGGTTAATGGAGTGATGTTTGTCCAGGTCTTGGCGGCGGATTCTGCTGCAATTTTTTTTCTGATGGTTTGTAAGCTTAATGAGTTTAATAAAAAAATCGATTTATCGTTTGCTTGAAAATATTTACGAAAAATTCACCTTTTTACCGCCCACCCGGGCTGCCCAAGTTGGTTGCTCATCATTAACACAGTGATGAGCAACCAGCGGTCCGCAAGCAAATTTACTGGTTTCCGGACTGACTACAAAAAATATAAAAAAATTGCTAAGAAAAAAAATGTTCAAAGGCTTCTATTCTGTTTTGCAAAAGGTATTAGCCAAAAACTATAATCTCTCTTTAAAGTTTTGAATCAGCTACTAAAAACATTAGGTTTTTTGCGTATAATAAATAAAAAAATGACTGAAATGAGTGGTTATTTAAAGCCCAGAAGTAAGTCCTCAAAAAGAAGAGGAAGGGGAGGTACGTAAACACGAATGTTAGAGGGAGCGCGCTAATCTTAAAAACGATAATATTTAAGCGAAAATTGTGAAAATGTTTAATAAAATATGACTCGTTTGAAATAGAACAAAAATCTGACGGAAAATGTCTTAAAAAGGATTTAAAAATACAACGAATTACGAAATTCTTCATACACCTAAACAAATATAACTTGTAAAATATCAAAAATATAGTGTTTATAATAATTTTGGTGTACAGCTTACGATTTTCATCTATCGGGGGAATTTCATATAATTACCGTTTCAATGTTTAATGTATAGATATGTGGCGACCAGAAAGGTCGCCCTCTTTAGCCACAATCCTTGCGCCGCCACTGATACAGCCAGCATATTCTCGAAAGGCACATAATACCTGCATTGTATTGTTCCATGCCGCACACGGCTACATATTTCGGGAAGCGCACCAGTTGAGACTGGAACTGACTGACTAGCGCTGTGTCGCTGCGCTTTATATAGCGGACCATGTGAGTAGCTACCCGTAGCGCCAAGTAATATTGAGCGCCCGCGCAAAGCGGAGAAGCCTCTGGAACATTCCGCGGCCGTAAGAATGTGACGGCTGTTGAGTCGAGGCCTTTCGATGCGCTTCCCGAATGTGTAGCCTTATGCGGCGTGAAACACTACAACTGTAGGTAGATTGTACCTTTCAAGAATATGCTGGCTGTATCAGTGGCGGCGCAAGGATTTTGGTTAAAGAGGGCGACGTTTCTGGTCGCCACAGATATATTTTCCTCAAAAATAGCAAATATTTTTTATAAACTTAAAAACTTAAAGTGTTCAAGAGAAAAATGTTATAAGACGGTAGAAATTCGGAATGCCGTGGCTAAAAAAAAAATTGTTTAACTTGCGACCTTAATTGAATAATATTGCAACGGTTTTTTGTTAAAATCTGTGTTTAATGTTTTTAAAGGTTTCTGTTTTACAAAATAACAAAAATTATCATGACGAAATATTGCATATATTATAATACATATTGTAATTCCGAACGAAAATAAACCAACACCATTTATTGGTTTGACCTTGAACGTAGTAAAAATTTTGTCTGGCAATTTTTGCCCCTTTTGAATCAACCGCCAAAATTTAACATTTCCAAATAAAAAATAGCATTCATTGTTTTGGCACTGCGGATATAATATTTTCTCCTGCGGCGCTTTATTTTTACCCACTTTGGTAGTTTTATTAAACAAATATTGTTTTACAATATGTAAAGTAGGTTTGCGATTCCACCGACAACAAAGTTAAGCAGGTTACGTTGTACATACCCTCCTCCCACCAAGGTCCGCATATATAATACTAATGGACACATTAATAATACTTCTACTAAAAAGGCTGATCATTCATAAAAAAACAGCGGGTCGTGAATTTGTGCAACTATAATTATAATTTATTGAATTAGTATAATTTATTTTATTATTGAAAGCGGGTCGCACTTTAAAAAAGTTTGAAAACTCTTCCAAATTGTGATACTAGCCCTCCTTGTATGTATTAGAAGTCAAACTATCGTGACGTCACAAGCAGTGCGGTGATTTGATGACGTAGGAAACTTTGATGGTAACAAAAGTAACTCTTTAAAATTATTACGTTTATTAAAACGCTGTCTAAAAGACATGTGTAAGGTGTATTTTTTTGTTGTAGTCAGATAGCAGACTACATTTTCAAAAATAAAGTCCGCAGCGTGTACCTTCTACAATATCCGGAAGTGGTATATTTTTGTGTTTGAAAAAATTTACTCCGTCCGGACGGCTGATACACAAATTAGTGCCAGTGTAGACCTTTAAGACCGATAAAAGGTACAACACGAAGCACTATGCGATCTAAACGGTGCAAAACAATGCAGGAACTTTTTCATAAATGGGCCTTGAGCCTGCTTTTGCTGGCTTCTGGGGTCATTTTGCATTTCACAGTGCGCGTCTAGATATCATACGTCAATGGTAGAACTCCATTTAATTTTTTATTTCTTTTATATATTAAATAATTTTATTATTAAATTAATAAAAACAGTTATTTTTATAAACAAGTTCGCCTTCTGAGGGCATTATCAAACTGTTTGATAATGCCCTCAGAAGGCGAAACAGCGGTCACGCGTAATAATAATTACCAGCAGAACTTGTTTATAAATAAACTGTTTTTATTAACATAATAAAATTATTGAATACTAGCTGGGTTACCCGGCTTCGCTCAGGACAACATTCGAGAGTGTTCTGAAATGTTCCACACTGATGTTCCCGATTCCCTATTCCCGAAAATTCCACGACATACTCTGCCACTCCTACCAGAATTTTCTAGAGCTCTATGGAACCTTCTAGAACTTTCCGGAAGATTGTTCTCGAAATTTCAAGAGGGCGAAACTTCCACCCCTTATATCTTTAAAAGCACGCCCTTTAGGTAAAAACGGTCACCCTTATTCCCTAGGGGGAATAGAGATGTACCACACCATATAACTCCCTTGATCGTACCGGGACTCGTTTCTGAGTTTTAACGGTCCGCACGTTTTTTTTTTACTTTCTTTTATAAGATATATCTGTTTCCCGGTATGCGTTGCAATGCCATATTCAAATAAATAAAATGTTACTCCTTGCATGTCCTTTCCCGTGCGTTCCCCTCCAGCGTTCCACTTCCACCTTCCCCGCCATCGCTCTCCCGCTCCACCGTCCCGCAAACCCCCCTGGCACTTCATTTCTTGACTCTTCTCCCGCCCGGCCCGTAGCCGAAACTTTTTTCTAAACTAACATTTTTAAACTCGTGATATCTTTCTAATTAAATATCCGAATTGAAAAATTCAAAAATTTAAATAAAGGTATTGAAGCTGTCTTGAATATTAAGTAATTTATTTTGATAAGGATTAAAACCAAGATACAAATAAAGAGCCTTTTCAAGCGGCAACATTTTAATTAAATTTTAAAAATAAAAGAATACTTATTGTGGCATAACCATAATAGTTAGACATATGCTGTTGCGACTTTTTTTGTAAATAATGATGTGTTCTACAAAATCGTCGTAAATTATTTTATTCTATCTTCAATAGTTTTCGCAGCGCACGAAATATAAAGAATATTTTAGGTAATTTTTTTACACCTTGGGTTGCATTATTGAAGTTTTAGTAAGGATGCCTTTTTTTGAAAATATAATATAGCCTATGTTACCCAGGGATAGTGTAGCTTCCCAACAGCGAAAGAATTTTTTAAATGGGTTCAGTAGTTGCGGAGGCTATTCAATGCAAACAAACAAACAAATCTTACCTCTTTATATAGTGTAGTAGGTAGATATAAAAGAAATAAAATAAAAAATAAAAATAAAAAATAAAAATAGAAAAAAGATAATGGTCGCAACTGGGCCTCTCTTCTAACTGGAATGTGCGCGTTAACCAATTTATCCATTGCCACCTTTTGACAAACCGTCATATTTGTCAATCTCATTTTTTAATTTTTTATTTTATCTTTGCCGTTGGCGCTAATAAAAAACTGTCAAAAAGAGCGAAGCTAACAGTCCACAATGGAGTCTTGGTACCTACCCTGATGTACGGCAGTGAGGCATGGAACTGGCAGAGGAAGGATGAAAGTAAACTGAATGCTGTTGAAATGAGATCCCTAAGGCGGATGTTCACACATACGGATGCACATTTCTCACACGATCATACATGGTAAAACCATGTATGATCGTGTGAGAAATGTGGATATCGGCAAAGAATGTAAGGTTGATGTAAGCATAATGAGTAAGATTAAGAAAGACCCAATAAGAAGGTTTGGACATGTAGAGCGAATGGACGAAGAAAGTAGTGTAAGAAGAATATGAATGGTAGAAGAAGTCGGGGACGCCTGAGGAAGACACGGTACGATCAAGTGAATCAGATACTTAAGTCGGGACATGTAAAAAAACAGAATAATAGAAGAGTATGTATGAGACGATGTATGAATGTGAGTGAGGCAAAGAGTGTGTGCCAAGACCGAGTTGTTTGGTGGTCCGTCATCTCTGCATACCCCTGCGGGGAAACGGCGTGATGGTTAGTTAGATTTTATCTTCAACTAACTCTTTTTTCATATTATGGGCAACTACCATTTTTATGGGAAACAATCATTCTAATAATTGGTTTGTAACCTTGATAGCGTCTCGGATAAATATATCATTATCTATTTTCTATTTTTCGCTGTCTTGTTTTTTTTCATATTTTCGTTTAGATTATTATTTTTATCTTCTTCAAAAAAAATAAACATGTTTACTCAATCTACAACTTAGCCATGAATCTGTACCATCATGATTTTAATCCAATGTTATAATATAAAATTTGGCATAAACTTTGATGGGTCAGTGTGAAAAGGTAAACATTTGTGTCGAGATACCAAGAGTATTTTTAATTCCTCATATCTTTGGAACTGTTTTTTTTATTAATTAAATCCAATCAGTAGGCTCTGAGGAAGATAATTTCCATAATAGCCCGTCATATTTGTGGATACTGTATGGATGGTGTTTTTGAGGAACGGAAGGAGTGAACCTGGTTCTTGAAGAGACCCATATTGTAGGAGGAAGGAAACACCGATGCCCAAACGAATCATTTTACAGTCGAGCCGTTGAACCAGTCATACAAACGACCCGTTCTGTGCAATGTATAAGCATATTTCAAAAATTAACATGGTCGAGTAGTAGAGTAGTCCTTAAAAAGATTTGATATTACTCCAATCTGGGTTATAAAACAAGACTCAAACGTATTTTGAAGCAGTTGTCAGCTTTAGACTTATTCTACCATCCACTTGCTCGTCATTATATCTCTCTCCGTCCATCCATTCGATTGTTCAAAATTTGATTGTAAAAGTTGTTGATAAATCATTTGCTGTTTTTGAATAGGTTGCTGATTATAGGTCGTTTGGTTCAATTGTGAATCCACCAGCCAAACTTGTTCGAACATTCTGTTTACCTCGGGTAAAACCTAAGCATCCCGTTTTTAATATTCTTGCACTCGTCTATCTCGTATTCTTTTCGGTTCTCTACGTCTTCTAATACAAACAACCTAACCTTTATACAGTTTATATCAAGGATTTAATTTACAATGCAATAAATTGCATTGCATTAGGTATCTATCATGTTCAAGGCACTAGGAATGTTCAACATCATACTTCAGTATTCATAACATCAGGTTAATTATTTTTATTTTTTAATATTTCGTACAAAATCATCTCATTTTATTTTTTATCACTGTAACAAAAACGATTTCATTCCATTCCATCGGTATCTTATCGCTAACTATGGAATATCTATTTACTTTATCGATAACAGTATGATCTTTATTGACATGGTTATTCAGTAAATCCTGCTAAACGAACCCATGTTTATCTCTAAGTCTAGTATCCCAAACTTCATGGCCACTTTTCAAAGTGTACAATGTTCATAACAACACGAGTTGCGACATAGGGTATTTCAAAATAAACACCGAGGTCTTTAATTTGCCTTCGCACAGGAATAACCCATTTTTTCGTGTGATATTTCTGTTGTGAGGATTATGAAGAGAAAAAAAACTTGATATTCGAGCGAAGAAGTAATTATGTGGTTGTGGTTATTGATTAATAATAAGAATAATAATGATTTATTGTCTTCCTTTCTTAGTAACATGTAAAGATAATGATATCCTCACTGGGATCTCCCGTGCTGAGTATTTCATTTACATATTATAAATTTATTATAAGAAAATAATATGAATTAGTTATAAACATAGATCACGTAGTATTTTTTTTAAATAATTATTAAATAGATAGGATAATGTTTTTTTTTTTAAATTCAGTTCAGTAGATTCGGTTTTAGTCTGTATTTGATATCAGTATATTTCCTATTTCTGATCTTCCTATATTTAGTGTCCAACTTTTTATTTGACATTTAAATGTTATAATGTTGAGGTTTTTGAGTGATAGTGGTATTTTATTGTAGAGTTTAATACCATAATATAAGAAGCTGTTTTGCCCAAATGTTGTGTCAGTAGTTACTTATTGGATATGTTTTTGCCCATGATAACTAGTGTTTCTAATGTACGTGTTAGTTGTTATTTCTTGGGTTTTGTACTTATGAATGTAAATTAGTATATTTTATTTAATTAAATAAAGACAATATTAGCGAAACTCAAACAAAATCTGAAGACAGAAATATCAGAAAAAGATATTGGTTGCACTGGGACTCGAACCGAGATACCTTAGCATTCATGGCCAACTGCTCTACCGATTGAGCTATGGAACCCATTTCCAATTCGATCACTTTTAACTGTATCATATTTCGACTAAGTACTACCAACACCATCTTCATTTTTCTTAACGCGCATATTATTGGCTGCTATCTTTATACAAGATTCAACTCGAACTAAATGCTATCTATGTAGATAGTGTCTGGATAAATATATATATCCATTTTATTTTTAATACGCGACATTTATTGACTTTTCTGCAAGTCTAGGATGAATATTTTTATTTTTAACTTTTATGAGTAAAAACTCTAATTATAATATTTAATTAAATGAAGACAGTATTAGCGAAACTCAATCAAAATCTGAAGACAGAAAAATCAGAAAAAGATTTAAATATATATTAAAAATAAAATGGACAAATATTTATCCAGGCACTGGAAAACTGAATGTACCGGAACTGAATGTGTGGTTTGCGGGGGGGGGGAACTCGGGAGGAGGGTTCGTGTGGGACGAGGGACGCGGGAGAGGGGAGTGGGGAGAGGGAAGGCGGAGTTTGAACGCGTGAGGAGAATTGGGATGCGAAAAAGGAAGAGGAGGCGGAAGGGGGCGAATGGGAAAGGACACGCAGGGAGAAACAATATCTTTATTAAAATCGCAACGCATGCCGGGAACTCGCTAATAACTTGTAAATTAATAATCTAGTAAGCGCAGTTCACAGCGATTCACTTAAAATCATAACTTTTCAACTTTTGGTGAAGTCCAAATACACGTGTTTATTTTTATTCTATTTGCTATACTCGAGATATATCCGGCTTACGATAGTTCTAAGCTGACTGCCTCAATAATCTATATAGTGTTGTTTGTTCTGTCTTATCTATTAGACCAAAATTTCAGACCAAGAGTTAACCTTCTCCCAAAAATTGTTTCATTGAAGATATATAATTATACTTTTGAATGTAGCTATAACTTTGTGGTAATCCATTATAGATAAATGAAACAATGTTACTTTGTTTGAACCACTTGTATAAGATAATATTTTTTGTTTGCTTATAATGGATTCATTATTTTTAAGAGATTTTTTAATTTCCAAGGCTTCTAAATTATCTAAGCGTTTTCCTTTATAGTTAATATGAAGAATATTAATTTGTCCCCGTATTTTTTTTTTCAAAACTATGGTTATTTTCAAAGATATGGCTAGCGAACTCAGAAAAATTATTATTATTAAGACACCTTAAATGTTCTTTGATTCTGATTTCAAAATGACGAGTTGTTTTTCTAATATAAAATGAGGAACAGTCATCACATTTGAGTTTATATATTCCGGAATTAGTCAATTTATGGTCTCTATCTTTATCGTTCCTCTAAAAATTACCGATATTATTTCTTGTATAAAAAGCTGGTTTAATATTAGAAAGAAGGAACGAACGAACGAACCTTAGAAAGAAACGGTCGTTCCGAAACCGGTCGGCTTCAAACAAATATACAAGTTGTTCAAACAAAGTAACATTTTTTCATTTATATATATTTATTTTATTTTATTTTTCATTGAAATTTTTTAAAACCCTATGAACCCGGGCACTCCTGCTAAGTCACCAAACGTAGGGAACCACTTGGGGTGACTTATGGCAGAGGTGTTGGTTATCCAATAAATGGTTCCCAAAGCAGCGGTACCAATACCCGCCTCCCAAATTGAGTGTACTCATAGACATGCTAATATTCATATGTCTATGAGTGTACTTTAGTTTTCTGAAGTTCTCACTTTTACCACGTGTGAACTGTACACAAGTATTTTTATTATTATTATTATTAAAGCGTTAAATTTTGCATGTGCAATTATGAAAGTTTTAGCTAGCGGAGGATTGAATCTGCAACGCCTGAGGTGAAAACTAGGAACCCGATGTTTGGGATCGCTCCACCAAAAAGTTTTTAGGTAGTTTATAATAAAATCAAAAGTTTTAAGATATTAAAGACAGTTTATACTAAAATCAATCAAACGTACAGTTTTAAGACATGAAAGACAGTTTATACTAAAATCAATCAAACGTAAAGTTTTAAGACATGAAAGACAGTTTATACTAAAATCAATCAAACGTAAAGTTTTCAGACATGAAAGACAGTTTATACTAAAATCAATCAAACGTAAAGTTTTAAGACATGAAAGACAGTTTATACTAAAATCAATCAAACGTTAAGATTTAAGACATTAAAGACAGTTTATCCTAAAATCAATCAAACATAAAGTTTTAAGACATGAAAGACAGTTTATACTAAAATCAATCAAACGTTAAGATTTAAGACATTAAAGACAGTTTATCCTAAAATCAATCAAACATAAAGTTTTAAGACATGAAAGACAGTTTATACTAAAATCAATCAAACGTGAAGTTTTAAGACATGAAAGACAGTTTATACTAAAATCAATCAAACGTTAAGATTTAAGACATTAAAGACAGTTTATCCTAAAATCAATCAAACGTAAAGTTTTAAGACATGAAAGACAGTTTATACTAAAATCAATCAAACGTTAAGATTTAAGACATTAAAGACAGTTTTTACTAAAATCAATCAAACGTAAAGTTTTAAGACATGAAAGACAGTTTATACTAAAATCAATCAAACGTAAAGTTCTAAGACATGAAAGACAGTTTGTACTAAAATCAATCAAATTTAAAGGTGTAAAGATTACTTTTAAAACCCACACATTCTAATAGAAATTTTAATTTACTTTTGTTATTAATTATTACCCACTGCATAGGTTTGTTTGATATAATTGAATTTAATATCAATAATTACCATATTAAATACATACTGAAATAAATTAATCGTATTAAATACATTCTGAAATAATGTCTTCTTTATTTCAGTATGTATTTCTCACTAATAAATACGAACAAATAAATAATACACAAAAAGTTTTACGTACCTGTTTCATTGTCTTGTATTTTCAACCACTTTGCAGATGAATTTCTCAATACATAACTTACTTACTATAACTAATGAAAAATAATACACAGTTTTCGCTTTGCCGTCCAAGCGATAAATCGACTAAAATCTGTCTCAAAACTTTTACATATTAGGTAATCATATATTGTTTTTAATTATTAAAAAATCTTACATGACATTTCTTACGACCAAACAACTGGAGCACCAGATAAAAATAATCATTCGGAATAAAATGTTGTAAAAGATGTATGCTAATCGTACCATAGGTCATAGTGTCATCATTCATCATACTCTTTCAAGGTACACACTGCCACGTTAGCGAGGGATTTAATGAAACACACGAAATAAAATTGGTTATTTGTTGAAACCGGGATTCGAACATGGGACCATCCACAATCAGACTGCTCTACCCTACGAGCTAAATCTTCTAATTTTCAGCTTTGTTTCACCAATGAACATCCCATTTGCTATTGTATCTCTTCCTCACCATTCATTTGAATTATTTATTGACCAATTGTTTTCACGATATAAAAAAATAATTTAGATAAAATATCTGTGGAGGTTATTTAAGACGTCAAAATACTCTAAAATATACTCGTAGTTAGAATCTTAACGACGTAAGTAAAGAAGGCGTGTACACAAATGAACGACGCGCGACCCCGCTGTATTGGACGGACCTACGGTCGAATTTGTCCTACCAAACACTTTAAAATAATGTGGGAAAGTTAATAACGTAGGGGAAGATTGGCACCATTCATACACGGAAAAGCTTCATACAGTCACTAACTACCACAGCTTGTTAAAACAGCGTATTTATTACAGCTTTGCGTGTATGGGTAGGCGCGGGCGACCGTCAGTTGTCCACAGTGCTAGCAGCAAGTGCGGTCGCTGCGAGCGACACGATAAGGCGTAATGTGTTTTCGCATGCTCAAAGTAAATATTTTATCGATGTTGTTGGATGTTTTGTGCTTTAGTGAGGCATCAAATTCTGTAGGATTATTGCTCAATCATAAGTGGCTACATTCAAGATAATAATAATAATATATCTATTTTGTGGATTTTTCTGCATGATTTATGTGTCGGTAAAAATCTGTTATTTTTTACTTTCGGGGCACGTTCGTACGTCTTCTCCAGAGGCACATTCGTGCGTACCCCTTACCCCCCCCCCCCCCCCCCATATCACTACCTATGCCGATTGTACGAATGTACCCCTATTAGTGAATTTCTTTTTATTTCAGAAAATTTGCGAAAATGATCAGGAATTACAATGATATTTCCGTCGGGTTTATTTTAATTAATTCTAATGAATAAGTTGCTAATATTGGAGATGTTTCTAAACGAATCCTTCCAAAAATTATTCATTTATCGTCTAGAAAAATAAAATATAGCGCTTACAGCTAAATTTATAGTTGAAAAAACGGGTTATAAAATTTTCAAACCGTTTTACGTAAAATATAAGAATGGTAAGGTATCGTTTTTATTCAATTTAAATAAAAATAACATATGTCCCCGGGTATCGGTTCGAAAAATAGTTATTATAGTTATGAATTCGTCGGAATTAATTGAAGTGAAGGTCTTGAGCAAACTCTCATTATTAGGGTATTGTGCCGCCTTAAGACTGGGCGTAGATCCCATTTTAACTCGACTATTTGGTGTTTCATCCATCTGCAAGTTTGTTTGTTACGTTCCGGTACAAGATGGTGGCCTTCCGTGTCGTGTGGATGCTACATTTTATCGCGCCAGAGTTCGCATGAGCGTGGGTCCTTCCAGAGGCTTTCAAAAATAGGAATAATCAATATTATGGTAACTATACCTTCCTGAGAACAGTTCGAAAAAAGAATTGTCAATCATATAGTTACGTTTCTTTTGACAAATTGTTGAATGAACATAGCGAAGTCCTCTTTTGACACGAAAATTTATTTGTTATGTTCCTGTTCCGTTTCAAGAAGGTAGACTGGTTGCATAGGAAACCGGACAATTCAGAAAAGTGGAATTCAACATTTTGAAAAGTGATGGACGTGCATGGAGAATGATGAAAAAAGAGGTGAAATGGGTAACATTAGATTAGATACATAGAAAACTTTTTTCATAACTTTTAATGACTTCTTATATCACTTTTCAAATGTGTGACGAATTGCCACAGTCCTGAGAGTTATCATGGAACCAGTTGATACTTTCTTTTTATCCCGCCA
Organism: Limnephilus lunatus; assembly: GCA_917563855.2. NCBI lineage: Eukaryota > Metazoa > Arthropoda > Insecta > Trichoptera > Limnephilidae > Limnephilus > Limnephilus lunatus. The sequence continues at coordinate 6,600,911 of OU830602.1, read as the reverse complement.
GAGTTCGCGTGAACGTGCATCCTTCTACGAGTTGTCAAAACGAAATATTCGTTTAATATTATTAAGGCCATTTTGTTTTGAAAAGTTTTATTGTCTAATAGCTGGTTCCCGGCATGCGTTGCTAGGCCATTAAAAGAAATAAATTGTTTATTCCTAAATGTTTAGCGTTAATATATAAATAAATAAATTGAAATTTTCATGCGTCCCTTTTCCCTCCTGCATTCCCCTTCCATCTTTTTGACATTGACTCCCCTCCCGTACGGCCCGTATCTCAGTGATGCCTAGATCGCATAAGATGTTGCCTAGCTAGCCGAGCGGGGTGACCGGCGACCACGCAATTTTTTTCTAATACTTACATTTTTCAACTCGTGATATCTTTCGAATGGGATGTCCAAATTGAATAGTTCAAAAAGTTATATAAAGGTATTAAAGCAATCTTGATTATGAAGTAATTTATTTTGATAAGGATTAATACCAAGATACAAATGAAGAGCCTTTTCTAGCGGCGGCATTTCAATTAAATTTTTAAAATAAAGGAACACTTATTGTGGCATAACTATAATAGTTAGACATATGCTATCGCGACACTTTTTGTAAATAATTATGTGTTCTGCAAAGTCGTAATACATTATTTTATTCTATCATCAATGGTTTTCGCAGCGCACGCGATGCAAAGAATATTTTAGGTAATTTTTTTACACCTTGGGTTACATTATGAGAGTTTTAGTACCTAAGGATCCCTAATTTTTTTAAAATAAAATATAGCCTACGTCACCCGGGGATAGTGTAGCTTCCCACCAATGAAAGAATTCAAATAGGTTCAGTAGTTTCGGAGCCTATTTAATGCAAATAAACAAACAAACAAACAAACAAACAAATCTTACTTCTTTATTTAGTGTCTTTTATGAGCGTAATACACGAGCCCGATTTTCAGCCCTATTCCAATTAGAGACAAAAGTCAACATTTTTCGATTTGCGCGATCGCTATTTTCACCTCTATTTTCATATCTAGGATTTCAATTGTCATCACTGCAAAACAACACATGAACCATACTGTTTGTTGTGATGCCTACTGAAATCGTAGGTATGAAAATAGAGTTGAAAACAGCGATCGCGTAAAGCGAAAAATGTTGACTTCTGTCTCTAATTGGAATCGGGCTGAAAATCGGGCTCGTGTATTACGCTCATTAGATGTGCATTTGTTACTTAAATTAATTTAATTTTTTGCTACCGGTTTCGGCACATCCGTGTCATTAGCAAACAACCAAATGTACAAATAAAATATTTTTTTTTTAAACAAAATGTCTAGATATTGTTACATATGTAGTTAATGCCCAAGAAATAAAAAAATAAATGATCATGGTACCTACTTGACAAATTGAATAATTCCTTATTAGAAATACTTAAAAATGGATTATAATTTTGTAGGTAGGTATTTAAGTACAAATTACAAAGGAAATATTTTTGTACAAATCTTATAATTTCAGTGGAAATTTTCTTTTTGATTTATGAAATAAAAGACAATTATAAATATACTTTTTGGAAGTGATTTTACTATTTTCAAGAGATTTTTTTAAGAGAGTTGCAGGTCATAATACGAATAGAGCAGTAACTGTTTCGTATTGTATTATGGCTTGCAATTACATGTACAAACTCGGTTATAAAAATAAGTATAGTTCTAAATCACTAGTCATAGAGTCTTAGTTTTAAGTCATTAGTTATCAATCTTAGTTATAATATAAGCCACTTGTAGTATATAGGTATAGATTAAATGTATAAATGAATTTATAAAGCGCACTTGAGGTGATTTTCTCACGAAAATGGCGCAATAAAAATCATCCAATAATAATAATTATTAATAATTAAAGATTTTTCAAATATTTATCGGTCCAGTTAGGATTTCATCAGAGCCGAACCCTCTGATATGAAAATATCTGGAGTCGGTGAAATATTTTCCCATTATGTTTCTGGTGGATTGACGTATTGTTGTTGTATTGTTTTGTATTATTATACTTAGCCTAGGGTTACGTTCGACCTGTATAAATGCTCATGCGACCGTTTACATCTGTAAATTTATATTCGGTAAGATGGCTTCCTGTCAACAACGACCTACTACTGTCAAATTTACGCGATTTTGTCAATAAAGACGAAAAGGTCCAAATGAAGTGCTGAAATAATTGTGGCTTTAATTCAACAATTCTCCGCGCGCTTTTGTGCCGTCAAAGGCGGCAATTAATTTCGTTTTATCCGAATGACAGCTACCTGACATCTGCTGAGAGCAACCGACTTCGAATTCAAAAATTCAAATAAGTAAATGTTAAAAACAGAAACATCAAGATTGGAAAGGATTGGACCGATAATTGAAAAGAAGGATGCTCGTTTTCCAGAAAACTTAAATAAGTGGAAATAAATACTAGTTTTGTAAAGTTTTGTAGGAAAAAAATCCTATGAAAACAATTATTGACTTTTAATTTTTGACATTTTGCTACGGCGGCAACGGCGCATTTCGGAACTATTTCTTGCGGTAAGCCTCTTAGCTAATCAAACTGATTTTATAAGCTGTAAGAAGGCTGAAAATTCGCGCGGGCGCAATTAGACCTGTCAAAAAACTTCCGAAAGAATAAGTTCTGTAACTTGCTATAAATTACGTTAAGTGACTTTTAGTGTCGTTTACATTGGTAATTTGGCCATAAATCGCTTACAAGAGCGATTTACAGGAAAAAACTTACGAGTATAACTTTACCCTTATATAGTGCACTTACATTGCGTGAATTTACTATATAATCATTTGTGGAAAAGTGTGTGGAAGGGTTTAGTCTTTCATTTGGGAAAGATTTAACCCGGACATAAAATCTGGAGCACCGTATAAAAATTAATTTCAGAACTACTTGTTTGATTGGTTTTCATGAAAAATGTATTAAAAAAAATTTAACAATTCAACAAATATTTGAAGTTAATTTTCACGTTCCGTGAACGTTCCATTCATGGTTTGTGATTATTTCAGTTTTACGAAGTAACTGGATTATAAGGACATAAAATCCGTTGCGTATTTTAAAAGATCTAAGCGCACAAACAGCGGGAGGGACTTCATTTTATACTATGTAAATATATTGCTTATGTAGTGATATAGTTAGTGTCGTTGTATTAGGAGAAACTAAAATTAATTTAATTTAATAATAATTTCATAATTGTAATCGAGTTGAATATATAAATTTAAATGGAATTAACCCCTCAGGCTATTTGAAAAATTATCGCTTTTCGAAACAACTTATATATATCCAATACAAATCGTTGTGTCCCCCTTACTAGTATGGTGAGAAATATGATCTAATCACTATTAGAAAGAAATAACACCATGCTATATGGTGAAATCTAAAAGATAACCACATAATAATTGTTACACCTTTAAAGAACCAAAATTTCCGACCGCAATTTGAAAAAATAATTATGATTGAATTTTTTCAATTATTTCTTCATTAAACGAAAAAAAAATGCAAGTGAGCAGTTCAAGTGGAAGTGAAACCTTCATAAAACTAAATTAGACAAGAGTGGGGAGGCTGCAAAGCACCGCACAAAGAAGAAACCGATTAATCTAACTCATTCTCTCGCAAGCTAAATCCTATAGATGAATGTATATGTCTGTTTTTCGCTTTTCGTTTCATCGCGTTTCAAATTACAAAGGTGCTTAAGAAGTTTTCACTTCAAAAAGTGAGGGAATGATATCTAATTTTGATATCTATTCAAATTTTTTTTTTGCCTAATAAAAATGTGTTTTTTTTTTCATTACCAGTGATTTTAGTTACAAAAACGAAGAATGAGAAATTTAAAAAAAAAATCTTTATATATTAAAATCTCGCGTCACGATGTTTGTTCGAGATAAACTCCTAAACCATTTAACCGATTTTTATGAAATTTGGCTTACTGCGTTTAATTTGGTCCAACTTAAAAGATAGGATAGTTTTTATCTCGATTATTGACCTCAATATTTATTATTGCCAATTAAATGTTCGTTAAATGTTTGTTATAGGACAATTCTTTGTAATTATTTGTAAGTTCCATAAGTTTCTAACAGATGGCAGCGTGAGTTAATTTATCGACACAACACTTGGTTATCTAGATTTGGTCCAATATAACAATAGTTAGCGTTGTGTTTCGTTAGTTACAGCGACGCGTGACCGGGTCAATTAGTTTCTTTTAAAAAATTCGGAAGCATGTTTCATCACCTCTCAAGAACGGTTTTTTAGTTTTCGGATACGTTCACAAATCGTCGCCTCAGTTCTTAATTGTCCAAACGACCATTTTAGTTTTTGTTCAATATCCACTTTAAAACTAATAATAATGCATAAAAAATGATAGTTTATCACTCAAATAAGAATTATTTAAACTAATGAGACCTTTACCTTTACGGAAATAGCTTTATCGTAAACACTCATCATAATTAGATGTATAAATTATTTTATTTTATTTTTATATTATTCTGTTTTTCATTCAACTTATTTTATACTAAACATAAAATTGGCCACTACAACACGGGCATGTGCCTAGTGTGATGGCCAAAAAATTACCCATTTTCTGTAATATTGTATAAACTTTACTGAATAAAGAACATTAAAAAAAAAAAAAAAAAAAAAAAAATGTTGTATTGAAATAATGAAAGAAAACCTTCTCCTCCTGCATAATTTTCAAATGGTCGTTTGGACAATTAAGAACTGAGGCGACGAAATGAATATTTCATTTATAAGGATTTTAATAAAAAGCGGAAATATTATGATCTACCGACAGAATATGTTCAAGGCATGAGGGGTTTAGTTGGCAATTGTTGGCATTTGCGAGATAAGGGTTTCTAGCACAGACGATCGATAAGGATTGACAAGATAACTTTCGGTAACTTTTCATCGTGCCCTGGCAGGATTGCAGATCGCCAACGAATAAGTAACAGTTCACAATGACTAAGTGTTCTTAATATAATCGACATCAACTGTTGTGTATACGTTTGCGATTCGCAATTGTCCAAGAGAACGATGAGAAGTTAACCAGAGTAATAGTATCAATCCTTATCGAGCGCCATGTTGGAACCCCAGAAGTGAGTGCAAGCGGATCTTACAAACTAAAAAATTTTCATTATAAGACATGAAGACAATATTAGCGAAACTCAATAAAAAATCTGGAAACCCTCATGCCTCGACCATATTTATTTGCAATAAAATCCAAATAAGTGGAATGTTTTTGTACGTATCCGAATACTAAAAACTGTTTTTGAAAGTTGATGTAATGTGCTTTCAAATTTTAAAATTATATAAGTTTTGAATACAAAGCTAAAAAAGTTTTAAAAATGGCTGACCATACGTTTTTCTAACTAAAATTACTGATAACAAAAAAACCAAAAAAAAAAACTGTGTTAAAAACACACATATTTTCACTGGCTCCAGACGGGAGCAGTTGGTACTATTGCGCGGCATTCATGTAAAAAAAAAAACAAATATATTGTAAACATTACTGTGACCTCACTTTTCGATCGTTTCATGTAAAAATAATTAATAAAAAACTCAGTGTCATAATTTTTTCTCAAATTGCATTCGGAAACTTTGGTTTGGTCAGATACTAACGACGAGTTGTTTAAATTTTCACATTCTGTGTAAGTTCTATTCAAGATCTGTTATTATATCATTTTAGGCCACTTGATTTGTAAAACTGAAATACTCACAGAAATTTAATAAAACTTTCACATGATATTTGATGAATTGTTTAAATTTTATGAAACAACTTATCCTAAGATTTGAGATAATGGGGAAGGTAATGTTCGAATGCTCACCAAATAAATAAATTCAATTACAAAATCAAATATTATTCACTCGTGTTTCTTTTAAGTATTAAATATGCTATAAAAAGCATAACGGTGAGTAGTATTTTCTACTAGTGACCCAGAAAACATCAATTTTTTTGTTTATTTTACTACAAATTTTTGTGCATTAAAATTGATTTGGTGGTGTTTACGAGTAATCTGAGTATTATACCAGAGAAAGAGTACACTTTTATTTACAACTGCGTATTCAACTCAAATTTCTATTTTTTGGAGATGTCTGACTAAACAACGCGATGATTGATATTTCTACATTTAATTCTTCTGTGGTTAACTTTTAGATTTAAATATATATTTCTCACCATGATAGTAAGGGGATAACAACGATTTCTTTGAGAACTACATATATGAGACCGAAAGCAAACCAATCCTGCTGATGGGTTAACCGAGGTTTTTAGTTTTACTTTCAAAGCTTTCTTCTTCATTTATTGTGCTGCGCGGTAGAGTTAACACCAAATCGCTGGCTTGAAATTGATAAAAAAAATAATATATTACCGACATCTAACAGAAATGACGAATAACATCGTTAAATGAATTGCCATTTTTTTTTAACTTTTATCTATCTATTATAATTACAGACTCGAACTTAATCATTTAATCAAATCAATTTTTTTATTGTACATATGAAAATACAAAGGATTTAGCTTATGGGTAGACCCCATTTCTTCCAGCTAACCACATATAAAAATACAAAATACAAATATAATACAAAAATATGTGTAATGACATTTGTTAAGACATTAAAACCAAACAATTACATGTCAAATTATATAAGAAAATTTAAAAAAAACTAAACGTATTCTTATATTTAAAAAACTAAAGGTATTCTTTAAGAATATAGTGAGATTTGTTTAGAAGAAATGTTTTCAGTGATGATTTGAATTTGTGTGTATCTTGAATTTGTTTAATGTTATGTGGAAGGTTGTTGTATACTTTAACGACCATTTTATATTGTCCTTTTTGGAATATTGTTTGTTTGCTTTTAATATTATGAATGTGTTTGACGTTCGGCAGACATATGCAAAAACAATTCTCACTCATCTACATATTATACAGAAATATACATACATAAATACTATGAAAAAACGATTAAATACTAGCTTTACTCGAAACAATAACAAAGACTTAGACTTACTTCAAATTCCCATAATACATAATACTTTTGGTCAACAAAACTTCAGATACCTTGCAACAAGATTTTACAACACTCTTCCAGACAGAATAAAAAAATGTAATTCACAAAAAATTAAGGTATTGATAGCATCTTTACCGATGCACTCACCCAAATTCTAAATGAATGTATTGGTCGATACTATTCGAAAATATTATTAATGCAACCAATATATTTTAATCCAAGTGTAGGTGTGTTCATAAGTATTGTAAATTGACTTGCAACAATTACTGCCTCAACCCTCAACACAGGCTATCCTAGTTAGGCAGGACCTCAACCATATAACTTCAAATTTATATTCTTTAATCTTTTTATATGTACATTATTTTCTGTTCGTTAACTTTTCGTACTAGTGTAATTTAAACACCTTTGTAAACTACATTGAACATTCCTTTTTTTTAAATTAAATGAAGACAATATTAGCGAAACTCAATCAAAATCTGAAGACAGAAAAATCAGAAAAAGATATTGGTTCCACGGGACTCGAAACCAGATACCTTAGCATTCATGGCCAACTGCTCTTCCAATTGAGCTATGGAACCCATTTCCAATTCGGTCACTTTTAACTGTATTATACTTCGACTAAGAACTGCAAACACTATATTCATTTTTCTTAACGCACATATTATTGGCTGCTATCTTTATATATGATTGCAAGATTCAACCCGAACTAAATGCCATCTAGATAGTATCTGGATAAATATTTATCATTTTTATTTTTAATACGCGACATCTATTGACTTTTCTGCAAGTCTAGGATGATTTTTTTTTTACTTATTAGGGCATTATATAAAAATGTATTTAATTGCGGGATGTTCAGTAGTTTTAAGGATTTTGACCTTGTAGTGTAGGTGTGTTGGTCAGCGGAGTATTTATATTTTTCTTTAAATTTGAGTAGTGCATTTTTTGAGTGTTATTTAATAATGCTGAACACATTAAAGTTTTTTAAAATTTCTTTTGATGGAGTTTTTAAAAGTACTTTAATGATTGTTTTTATTATTGCCTTTTGCGTTTTAGCTAGCTGCTTCATGTGAATGTTTGAGGCAGCTCCCCATCCTATAATCCCATATTCTATCAGTGATTGGTAAAGAGCATAGTAGACTTTATATAAATAATTTTTATTAAGTATATTGCGTATGTTTCTAAAGGAGTATATGAGCTTTGTAAGTTTATTTGTGATGCTATTTATGTGGCAGTCCCATCGAAGATTTTCATCGATTTCAATGCCGAGATATTTTATGTTTTTAGAATGTGTTGTGGTGGGGCAGTGGCATGATTGGGTTAAGTTTTTTCCTTGACAATCATGTAATTTAAGAGCGTAATCCTCAGCTGGTTGTCCTCTGGCTGTTATAGAAAAAGTTAAATATTTAGTTTTGTTAACATTAAGTGTAAGTGAGTTTTGCTTAAGCCATTTTTGCAGAAGTACAAGCCCGTGTTTAGCATCTTTGAAAGTGGTTAATCATTAACCAATCACTTTCATTAAATAAAATGACAGTGTCATCGGCAAAACTAATAATTTTTCCTTTGGTGTGTAGGTAAAAATAATAAAGTCATAAGACACTTCCTTGTGGTAGACCGTAATTGATTGAACATTGAATTGATTAATCTGAACATGTACTTTTACACTGAACATGCCTATCATTTGTTGTAGACTATTCACTAGTGGAGTCGAATTATTACATTGTTATTGTAATTTTACCGGTTAGATAAATTGGAAATATTTTAAATTAAACAAATTTTTTACTTTGTTTGAACCACTTACATCGGTACAATAATAACTAAATGGTTGATAGACTTAGGTAGGATTGAGTCTGAAAAATTATTAAATAATGTCATTTAAAACTTAAAATTACACATGGCTAACTATTAATGGCACAATCAGTAAAAACTTAGTATAGTATATTTAAACTAAGTATTTGTATATTTAATCTACAAAAAAAAAAAAAACAATATTTTCTTTTTTTCTTTTTTTTACAGAAGACATTTTTGGCATTTTTCACCAGCATTTGGTTCCTTAGAACAGGCAATCTGCCTAGCTAGGAACTAATAACGTACAAGACATAATAACACTTGTACACATTTTAATATCTACACTTATTTGAAATATTATTATTATTATGTAATTTTGCTGTATAAATGTAACTAATGTAATTAAAAAAAAAAAAAAAAAGCAAATTATTACAAAGGTGGAGGTGTGGTTAGGGATTATTTAAGAGTGGGGGTGGGGGAAGATATCCATGACTGGGCTATAAGATAAAATTTTAAATAATTTCTTAAATAATCCCTTACCACACCTCCACCTTTGTAATAATTTGCAAACACTTTGTAATAATATATTGTACCCACCCACTATTTTGTGACTGTCAAATCAGTATATGTTTGCCCTGAGGAAGGAACGGTCGTTCCGAAACCGGTCGGCTTCAAACAAATATACAAGTGGTTCAAACAAAGTAAAAAAAATTGTTTAATTTATCTATAATGGATTACCACAAAGTTATAGCTACATTCAAAAGTGGAAATATTTTTTTTAAGGTGCTCCAGATTTTATGTCCGGGTTGAATCTTTCCCAAATGAAAGACTAAACCCTTCCACACACTTTTCCACAAATGAATATCTAGTCAATTCACGCAATGTAAGCGCATTATATAAGTATGATAAATACAAAACAATAGAAGAACAATACGTCAATCCACCAGAAACATAATGGGAAAATATTTCACCGACTCCAGATATTTTCATATCAGAGGGTTCGGCTCTGATGAAATCCTAACTGGTCCGATAAATCCTACTGATCCCTCAATATAAATATTTAAAAAATATTTCGTAATCCTACACGTATTTAAAATGACCGACTTTTGCATTTTTATGTACAAATTTTTTGACAAATCTAATATGCCTAAATTTTGAATGAGAGAGCTAGGTATAATGCCAGTAGCCGAAATAACAAATGGTAATATTTTTATAGTCTGAGAATGCCAAATTCTTTTAATCTCATTTCCTAAATCTGTATATTTTCTTATTTTTTCAGAAACAGTTTTCTGAATATTACAAGAATTTGGAATAGCGACATCAATGATATAAGTTATTTTCTTAATTTTGTCATGTAAAACTATATCGGGTCTATTATGACTAATTGTTCTGTCTGTTAGAATAGTTTTATCCTAATAAATTTTATAAAATTCATTTTCTAAAAATGAATTTGGTTCATATTCATAATATGGTACATTACGGCAGTCAATCAAGTTATGTTTAATTACCAAACTTTGGTGAATTATTTTTAAAACTTGATTGTGCCTAAATGTATACTCGGACGGCGCTAATACAGAACATCCCGATATAATATGTTCTATAGTTTCCGGAAAAGCCAAACATTTTCTACATAAATCATCAATTTGATTTGCATCTAAATTAGAAAGAGCGTAAATTCGAATCTTAATATTATAATTAATAAAAAAATATGTTTAAAATAACAAACTCTTGAACTTGTTCCCTTTGTAAATTTATTGTTCCTTCAATTACCCCCCTTGCCACTCCTACCTTTCCATTGACACCATAAGTTAATTTTCAGCCCCTAGACGATCAATTATATTGAGCAATATTACAAAATGTGCAATATTATTGACCGTTTGGGGTTAATATTGAAGATTGCGCAATGATTGGACAAAAGTTTGAACGAGTTTAATTTTTTTTTCACCATTTTTTTCCATTGCATTGTGTAGGGTCAATATTGCGCAATATTTACTCGAAAGTAAATACTCTAAAACATTGCGCGATATAATTGATCAATATTTTTATTGTTTATTGTGCAATATAATTGATCGTTTGGATTCTAAGCGTCTTTCAATCTTATTGAACAATAAAATATATTGTACAAAGGTATTGTAGCGTCTAGGGGCCGCCAAAAGTTTTTAGTAAACACTGAGGAAGAGAGCATCGCTCTCGAAACATGTCGGTTGCATAAACATTAAAAGTGATTAAAACGAAAAAAATCTTTTAATTTTGAATTAAAATGGTGCCTCAATTAATATGTTTTATTTGTTAAACTAATGTTTAAGACAAGATTTTTATGCATAGCACAAAATGTAATAATTATTATAAGCAATAATTATCTTTTTACGGGAAATTTTTTCAATGTAAATGAGTGTTTCAGGATAATAATCATTATTGCTTATAATAATTGTTACCCATAGATATACTATATCAATGTATTTGAAGAGAATATATATGATTATTACTCAAAATCATCATTTTGTCACATGGTTTTTGCTGCTAGGCCCTGCGGGCAGCTTTTAGATCGGCTTCGCCCAGTTCAAGTGTAGGTAACCATTTTATAAATCCGATAAAAACAGGTTCCAAAAATAGCCAGTTTCTCGGATCCACTGTGGTCCAGTGACATCTAGTCACTGAATTAAAGTAACCGTGACAGGCAGTGATGCCACATGTTATTTCTCCATATCCGGAAAGATACTTAAAATCTATTCATCCGTAGAACTTATACCTATAGTCCAGTCAAACTGTGTTTTTAGGTAGAACTAAATAGTATAAAGCTATTTTTTCCCCATCGACTACTACTATTTAGACAAGTGTTTAGCCAAAAGTCCCCGCCCCTACCCCCCTTGCTTCCCCCCCCTGTGCCCCCCTAAACATGAAAAGTGTAAGGGTTTCGTAAATCGCGTCTATCTCAATTACTAAACAACATATCGGATTGCAATTTTTTTATTCTCTTTTCTATAACATTGTCTACATTTAATGTCCAGTTAACTTTTGTCGTAATTGTGGTGAACGTATGTTTTGCGGTATGAAAGAGACATGCGTGTATGAGTGAGACAACATGAGAAACCTATAAAAGGGTGTGGTTGTTGTCCATTCGTCCTCTTACCATCAGTCTTCCTTAGAATAACATTGTACCTTATCCCGGAATAAATATTAGCAAACTACCTACGCATTATTATTGCTATCACCCTGTACTGAGATTATTATATTCAGAGGAATCTGGATCCACATATTGGGAATCCAGAGTATTATGGAATAACCGGCCACGGTCATCACAGTAATTTTTACCGTTTGTTTGTATAACGTAAAAAGTTCTGTGACAAAAAGTAAAATTACGTGCCAAAAAATATACAAATCTTTACCTTTTCATACGAATTACAAACAAACGGTAAAAGTTACGATGAAAGTTAACTGGACATTAATTGTAGACAATGTTATGGCAAAGAGAATAAAAAAAATTCAACGCGATTTACAAAACCCTTACACTTTTCATGTTTAGGGGGGCACAGGGGGGAAGCAAGGGGGTTAGGGGCGGGGACTTTTGGCTAAGCACTTGTCTAAATAGTAAATAGTAGTCGATGGGGAAAAAATTAGCTTTATACATAGACATTTCATATGTCTATGGCTTTATACTATTTAGTTCCTTCAACTGGTGTTCTACGACACAGGTTGACTGGACTACTAGGGAAGAAAAGTTCACATGCGTGCTGCTGACGGAAGTAGCGACAACTTGTGTCGAATTTTTCGATTCAAAACCGAATGATAACAGAAGCTATGTGTGAAATACCACGTACACGTACACATATGTTATTTGTGGCAACATGCACTCGAAACTGGTTTCGTAAATTCCACCACGCACACGCTAGGGCAATAATAACGTTCGATGATAATGAGGAACTTTATGTACAGAAATGTTAAGCATTTCTGTATTCTTAGTAGAGGAATATATTATTTTTCTATAAAGCCGGTTTAGCCACTTACCTACTTGGTATGATTTAACTTAATAACTCTTCTTGATAAAGTTTTTTTACACAACTGTTATTTATCAGTAGTGTACAATTTAAACTACATTAATTATTAAATGCTGAATATATTTTGTAGTCAATTCTTTAAAAAATTATTTCAAAAGATAAAATATACCAACTTAGATAAGACCTGTTCATAACACTGTAACGTTTCTGGTATTAAGTAGTCCTGAATGATTTAAGTACCTACTTAAGATTTGGTTGGAATTTGATAATAAGTACGAAAAGATATTTAAAAATGTTTTTATTGTTATAACTAGATACATATTTTCCGACATTAACACGATGAAACCTTCAAATTGTAAGAGTGTATTTTGGTTTAAAAAATTAATCCAACAGTTGTCATGTAATTCGTGCCTTTTAAAATATACTAAAATAATGAGATGTTAATAATAGATAGTTACGCTGAGGTAGGTATAGTGGAAAAAATAATATTGAATTTTATCAAAAAATACAATTCAATTGAACACATAAAATTTCATAATTTTTCACAAAATTGAAAAATGTTTTCCAATTAGAAAAAATACATTTCTATTATGGAAGATTCGGCGGTAACAATACATTAAACCACGTGTTTGCTAACACAGCTCTGATATATTGTGAGTAATAATATAGTGGTTCGTTATCTTCCAAGACACTATTGATTCATAGGTATGTAATTAAATGGAAAATCAACCATATATTATAATATTATATTACTTTGTCACGGTCTTGTTTTCTGAGCTTCAGCCGTACTCGGGATCAGAGGATTTGAGGGTCCAGGGAATGCGAATGGGAAACCCCAAGGCTGAGGAGCACTTCCATTGAAAGGGGGTTCCCCACCACTCTGCGGGGGTGGATATGGGAGGAACACGGGGGGAGGGAGGAGAGCCGGACAAGGCTGCGGTTGGTAATAGGGAGGCATGAAACAAGGTTGGGGCATCATCGGATATTGACCATATGGGAGGGGTGGGAGCGGGTTCTGACCCTGTTGCATCCCGTCACCTTGAGGGAACGGTTGTGCTATCGAAGCATCAGCGGGGGGGAATGAATGGTTTAGATTTGGTGATTGTATAAGATTTTCAGGTGGCATCTGGAATTGGGGCTGGGTCTGAAACTCTGGGTGTTGAGCGGGCATATATTGCGAAGGAAAGTACTGAGGTACCGAAGGATAGAAAGGGAATAATGCACTGTACGGAGAATAAGATTGTGCTCCAAAAACTGGATCTACTCTGTCGTTTCCAAAACATCCAGTCCCGCAAGATGACTGCGCGGTTGGCTGAGCAGAATATGGCGTTGGGGGCACGTGATAGTTTCCCGGCTGGTAGAATGGACCTTGTCTGTACAACGAACCCGGCTGGTGACCATCGTCATAACACCCGCCGCAGGAAGGTTGGCTGGCCCCGTAGTATTGCTGGAAACCGTATCCATAATGATCGTAGCAACCTTCACAGGAACTAGGCTTATTTCCACATGAAACATAAGGCCACGTGGGTTGGTAGTTACAGCGAGGCTGTGGCTGAGGGACATAGGCCACCTGAGGGGGACAGTCGCTGGGAGGGCCATTGCAAGGCTGTCGGACTTGTGCATGTATTGTTTCAGATGTACACTCTTCCCCGCAGGTATGATGCTTTCGATGAATACAACGTACTCCTCCTTTAGAACTGTTAATTTTTTCACAAATCCGTGGTTGAACGACAACACAGCATTTCTGATCAGATATTTCCTCGTTTACCTCATTTTCTCTTCTAGACTCTCCTCTAATTACACCCGTCACATTGGATCCAAGATCCAAATTATTGATATTAGTATTGTTGATATTGGTTGGAACGTTGACGATGTTTGTGTTGTTGACGATATTCGTAAGTTTAATTATGGTCGTGACATTTGGACTTGTGGAGTAAATTTCGCTAGTTTTCTCTTGGATTTGTGCCGGTCGAGTGAGAGAAAGTGGAGGAACAACGATGATTTGTTCGTTTGGTGGTACTACTGACTGAGTTGGTGGAATGACTTGTGGTGGGTTTGGTGGTACAACCGTCTGAATTGGTGGAATGACTTGTGGTGGGTTTGGTGCTACAACCGTCTGAATTGGTGGAATAACTTGTGGTGGGTTTGGTGGTACAACCGTCTGAATTGGTGGGATGACTTGTGGTGGGTTTGGTGGTACAACCGTCTGAATTGGTGGAATGACTTGTGGTGGGTTTGGTGGTACAACCGTCTGAATTGGTGGAATGACTTGTGGTGGATTTGGTGGTACAACCGTCTGAATTGGTGGAATGACTTGTGGTGGATTTGGTGGTACAACATTCTGAGTTGGTGGAATGACTTGTGGTGGGTTTGGTGGTACAACCGTCTGAATTGGTGGAACGACTTGTGGTGGGTTTGGTGGAACAAATGTCTGAATTGGTGGAACGACTTGTGGTGGGTTTGGTGGAACAAACGTCTGAATTGGTGGAACGACTTGTGGCGGGTTTGGTGGAACAAACGTCTGAATTGGTGGAACGAATTGGGGCGGATTCGGCGCAACAATCGTCTGAATCGGTTGGACATACGTCGGTGGTTGTACAAACGTATTAACTTGGCAGGATCTGTCGCAGCGATTAACGCAATTGTTTCCGGAGCAGGTCCCCGCGCAGTCATTGAGGCAGTTGTTGCAGGTTGAACCGGAACACGATTGCAGTGGTATGGGCTGGACCACTTGTGGGGCAATGGAGTTATATTGACCATTGCACGTTTGGCGTTTCGCTCTCCTTCTTCCCAAGCATTTGACGTACTCCTTGTATTCTGTTTGAGTACATTTTATTTCGCTTTTGCATAGATCACTGTTTGCCTTGGCTTCGACTGAAACCAATACTACTGTGGCTGCCAAGCAGAGAAGTATGAGAAGTTTCATCTGAAAATAAAAATATATTTTTTATTAAATATACTATTATTTATTGTGTATCGTGTCTGTCTGTAACTACGGTTCAATAACAGGGGTTTGCTTCCCATAAATACTGATAAATTGGTCAATTAAATAAGGCATTTTCCCAAAAATTTTAAAAACGGGCAAATTGATTCCAATCCACAAAAATGGAAACAAGGAAGAAGTAAATAACTACAGACCAATTACAATTCTGAACACACTTTCTAAAATTCTCAAGAAACATATCAAAAACAATTTGTTAACTTTTCTCAACAAAAATAATATTCTATCACCCAATCAATTTGGATTTATGGAAAATATGAGTACCTCACATGCAATAGCCTCAGTAACAGATTTCCTCAAAACAAATATAGATCGGGGCAAAAAATGCATTGGAATATTCCTAGATCTGGCTAAAGCGTTTGACACAATTCACCATCAAAACCTATTCAATAAACTTAAAAACATCGGAATCAAGGGAACAGAACTCAAATTAATCGAAAGCTATATGGGAAATCGCACACAGAAAATAGAAAATAATAAAAAATCAATAGAAAACACATGTAGTGACAAGGAACAAGTATTCTACGGAGTACCCCAAGGCAGCGTGCTTGGTCCAATCCTATTCCTTATATATATATTAATGACCTGTGTCACCTCCAAATAGACGGGGAAATTATAAGTTTCACTGATGATACTGTATTACTCTTTAAGGCAAATGACTGGAAAACACTTACCACAAAAGCAGAACTTGGTTTAAATATTACTAAAAAATGGCTCGACTCTAACTTATTAACTTTAAATATACATAAAACGAAATTCATAACTTTTAGCATAAACTCAAGAGGCCAACCATCCAATAACATCCATCTTAAAAATACATTCTTGTCAACACACACCCTATGCGATTGTCCCCCAATTACACAAACGGAAAATATTAAATATCTGGGCATATACTTTGACCGTTATATAAAATGGGATAGACATATAGATTCAGTAATAGGAAAAATAAACAAGTTGATTTACTTCTTTAAAAACGTCTAAACATATATGATATAAAAAATATATACCTCGCACTAGCACAATCCTTAATGGAATACGGCATTTTTGTCTGGGGCTGTGCCAGTAAAAAATACATTAATACACTGTTTAAAGCTCAGAAAACCCTAATAAAAGTAATACTTAAATTACCAATACTAACACCCACTTCAATCATATTCAAAAAATTCCCAGTGCTGAAAATTCAAAAATTATATTCCAAACAAATACTAACTTTCCTTTACAAGAACTTAAACACATTTAACACTTCACAAAATTCTCGCAATACTAGAACAACACATGCACACCAACTACAAATACCAAAAAAAAAACACATCCTTTGGACAAAAACACTACAGATACCAGGCTATTAAACTATACAATTCACTTCCAACACAATATAAAACAACTAACATTATTGAATACAAAAAAAAACATATGGAACTGGCTACAATCCTTTTAACTTTTAATTTATAATTTTGTCGTATAGAAGTCGATTTTATATTTTAATTTTTTGTTTCTGTATATTTTGATTTTTATTGTTTCTTCTAAATTTTTATTGTTACATTTTATGATTTATAATTTACAACTGAAAAATGTCCTTTACTACATACATTTTATAATTTACTGAATATTATAATTTTTTAGTATTAATATTAATAATAATATGATAATTTGATATAATGTATAGAATAATTTACTGTAATTTACTAAAAATATTATAATCAATAATTATCAGCCTGAAACACTCATCTACATTGAAAAAATCTTCCGAGAAAAGATACTGGCCGTCAACGGGAATTGAACCCGTGTCCTTCTGATTGCCGGTCAGCTGCTCTGACCACTGAGCTATGGCGGCTTATCTAATACCCGCCAAATAATTCAATATAAACTAGTGTTTCATTCGACAATTACTTATTATTACATTTTTCCAAACTGAAAACAACCAATTTTATTTTTGCAATAAATGCAGACATAATTAGTCTCGCCGCCACCTAGCAGGAGATTTAGTACTTAACAATACCTCTCTCACAAATATACATAACGAGGAAATCTTTTTAAACATATATATTTTAATTTTCCCGTTATTTAATTGGCCTGTTCTTGTTCCTACTAACAATTATTTTTAGTAGAAACATCAAAACAATTAATTAATGTTTCTAAAAAAATTACATTTTATTTTCCTAAGAACCTGAGACTCAACCAGAAATAAATAGTTTATTGCTCTGTCCTGCTTTACTTGTTCGTACCATGTCTTTCTAGGGTATCCCAGACTTCTACAATTCAATATCACATCACATATTATTCTCTTTACACTCCTTACGAGCAGGTAACTATAAACATGTTTTACTTGCACAACCCTGAAATACTAATATTTCTTATTCCATGGACCCTTTTTCGGCATGATGTCAATAAAAACTCTTGTCATAAATATTGTAACGCCTTGTAAAAAACATGGTTAAATACGGTATTCACGTATTTAGGTATTAATAATAATAATTTTTTTTTTTTTTTTTTTTTTATTGTAATATAAAATATGAGTTACATATTAGCATATAAATTATAGTATACATTTATATAATGTTATAATTAGCATACATGTTCATGTTCGAATGTTAATACCACTCTTCCATAGAAGCATTAGCTTGTGTCTGGAAGAGTAGTGTACATTTTTTAATGCTATATTATGTTATGAGTTCTTAAATTACTATGTGAATGTAAAAAACAATAAGTTGTAAGTTCGGTGATATGTAATTAAAAGTATTTTTCTACTAATAAACAATTTTACTATTAGAATAAAGTATCTTGAGTTATTGTAATTAGTTGTTAAAAACAAAACAAAATTTACCTTATTTGAAAAGCGGGGTATCACTTGGAAACTGAGTTATAAGTTGTTCTTGAGATTAGATTAGTCGGAAACTTTTTTTTTTTGAGATTATCTTTAAAATTTTTTTTAACAGAGTTTATTAATTGGATTTTATCATTAATTTTTCTAATTTCATCCGGTAATCGGTTGAAAATAAGTCTTCCTTGATAAGTATAATAATTTTGTGCGAAGGAAGTGTTTAATTTTGGGCATGAAAAAAATATATATTATGTGTATTGATATTGTTTATAGACACGAAGTATCAGATCGATAAAAGAAACGATAAAAGAACGTCAAACATCAAAATTCCAAGGCTGTTAGATAATAATAAAGAAGATCAAACATTACAAATTCAAGGCCAATAAATTAATGTTATCAATACAAATAAAAGAAGCTTATCTTTTCGAACACGTACAACTTGTATGAATGTAAACGGGTGACTATCAAACGGTATGATGTTTTGGGTTCCATGCCAACTCAGAATCAAGTCAACTCAACACCTCTTTGAAAAGCTATGAAACAAAAAAATAGCCCATAACCCTAACCTAACATAACCTATTTAACTATTTTTATTCATCACTTTTAATGACTTTTCGAAGGCAGTTCTGAGGTGATTCCAATTTGAGTTGTCCGGTCATCGCTTTTCCGGTACCAATCTATCTCGGGACCCATATGATAAAACCAAACTTTACCCCATCATAGATAATTGACCTCGAAGAAATCAATCCTCAAAAAATGACAACACCTTGAAAATAACCGTAGATATTATGAAAGCATCTGTCATTTAAAGACCAGCCAACGGCCGAGAATTCATATTTCGTCGAAAGATGTTCTTACGATCGTACAGGGCGGTTCCAATGAGAAAGATTAATTATTCTCCGTACCAGCTTTTTTAAATAATAACTCAATATCGATTTTATTTCATTAAAAATTAGCTTTAATTTATACCTACAATTAAAAAATACTGAAAGGCGTGATGGAAAAAACTATTAAAATTATGTGCTTTTTGTAATTGTTTTTTTATCGTACTCGTATTTATAATTTTTCAATAATGTCTAAGCAAAATAAGAATGTAAAAAAAACTTAAACATATGTTAGTTTGTAAAAAAAAAAATTAAATATAAGTTAAATGTAAGAAACTTAAATGTAAGACCGTAAATAAATAGACAAACTGAGTATTTTCGCCACAAAACACGTCCGCGGATCTTTTTTTTATGATTTTATACTAAAATTAAAATTCTGAAACATAGCTTTCCCTGATAATTTATTGATGATTATATAATTTGATATGTGTGTTGTGTAATACAAAATTTAGTTTGAATATTTAACAAATCTGCCAACGACCTACGGTGAAACTGTATTGTACTACAAATAAAAATGTTTTCTCAAAATTTTAAACATAGCTTAGATAAAAGAACAGTCTTTCGAATTTATAACTTTTTTTGGAAAAGAGTCAATACTTCTAAAATTTGATTTAAAAATGCCATATTTCCGGTTTTGTCTGGTTATTCCCTCTTAAAAATAAGGTTTAAAAAAACGGAATGTGCAATTCACACGTGGTAGAAGTGAAACCTTCAGAAAACTAAAATAGAAAAGAGTGGGGAGGCTACGAAGCACGGCACAAAAAGGAGATCGATTATACTATATAATTCTCTCGCAGGCCCAATCCTTTTGATGTATGTGTTATCTCTTTTTAGTGTCGCAATTTTTCGTTTCATTGAGTTTCAAATCACAACGGTGCTAAAGAAATTTTCACTTCAAAAAGTAACAAGCGTTGTAAAAATACGTAATATAATATATTTTTATCAATATTTTAAATATATCGCGAAATAAGCACGCATTTCATTACGGTCCCATTCACAACTCATTAAGAATTCTTTGAAAAGTCATTAAGAGCAGTGAAAAAAAAATTGAAAAATACCCCATAACCTAACCCAACGTAACCTATTTAACCAATGTAGTTATTGAAATATACATAGATATAGAAAATGAATTAAAAAAAGCATTAAGCATAAGTTCGGTAACTCGATGAAACGGAAACAAGTAAAAAGAGAAAAACAGATACATCCATAGGATTTAGCCTGCGAGAGAATGAGATAGAATGAAACCACACCACCAACGACCACCATAACACGGGCATCAGCCTAGCATGGTTGTCGAACAATCCACTAATAATGTAACCATAATATTTATGCAATGAATGAAGAAAGTTTAAAAAAACAACAACAACTAGTACCTACGAAGCGCCGCGCTCTGTTAAGCCGCCGCTACCTGAATTAATTTCCACCGATTTCTTACATATCTCCCTTAAACATTTGAAGTTTTTAAGCTCTTAGAAAAATATTTTATTTTTGAAGATAATATCTAGACGCGTTCCACGCCGAAACGTAAATTATATGAAATTCCCTCAATAGAAAAAAAATCACGAGGTGTGCTCCGAAAATTATTATAAACATGTTTGTTTCAGTTATTTTCTAAGTTATAGTTGTGAAAAAATTCACAATGTTTCTTTAAGTGATACTTTAGACGCGTTTCGTAAGATTTTTGTTTTTAAAAAAAAATAATATCACTTTTTCCGAGATGTTGTTTACAACGGTCCAATTGCGCGCATTGGCCGCTTTGATGAGCTCACTTTTCAAGGCTCCTATTGGTTGAGATTGTGTGGATGACGGTTTCACTTGTACTTTGATTTTTTTTTTAAATTTTCGTCTTATTGATGTTCGGTCTATTCTCTTCAATGTATAGATTCCTACGTTTTATAATGTTCACATTCAAACACATACTGTTTTTTTGCAAACATACCGGAGTTAACTCTAAGAAATATATACATAAGTTAATAAGTTTGATTGTTTTGCGCAAAAACACATAATTCATATTTGTATGTTTTAATTAGAATTGTTAAATAAAACAATAAAAAAATAAATGAAAAAAAAAACTTTTAAATTTTAATGACTTCCCACCACACACAAACCTTCCTCTCCCACGTCTCTTTTTGCCCATTTAGCCCCACAAAATTTTCTCGAATATGTCGTGTGGTGGTTTTACTAGGTCCGTAAATTACAAGAACTTAATAAAAATTGAAAAATTAAAATGTGTAATGATTTCGGAATTGTTTTGATTGATCTTTAAGAATCCCCTAAATTTTTTTTATGTTCTTCGTATTGTAATAATACGTTTACATAATTTCGAAAAAAAATTATCTCTTCTTAATCGTATTTAAGATAGGTATATTACTTTATTGATGCTAAATCATTTTGATAATATTTAAAAATGGTAGCCACCTACGTAATTTGCAGCAAATAGTGATAAGGCTATACGGCTGGCGTGGTCTAGCCGTAAGGCTTTTGACTCGGAATCCGAAGGTCACGGGATTGAATCAAATAAATTTTATTTGATTTATCTGTGTTAATTCACAATTACTTAATTAAAAATAATAAATAGGTTTTTAAGGCATGTTTCGGAGTGGAAGATACTCTCAATATAGACCACCATTCAGAATTGAAACGTTGCTTGAAATGGCTTTAGCCGTGTTTGGTGACCAGATCTGAATAGCCAGGTACTTTTTTTCCTTCCTTTTACCCATCTCCTACCCTTCCCCAATTCCTTCAGCCTCACAACATATCCGAATTTGGGATGCAATAGACTCACTGGCTCCAGACGGGAGCAGCTGTACACTTATACTTTACAAAGCGCACATCTTCGACATTTTTCTTTTACTAAGGCAAATTTAAAATTGTTTCAAAATAGTGTATCAGATGATATTTCATATTAGACGTGACATGTGTGTATATTTATACATGGTTTATATTTCTGATCGCAATTATTTATATAAATATAAAAATTATTATAAGAATCAAAGGAGAGAAATTTATTATGAGTATCAACGCCACGCCATTTATTATTATTTTTTATTTTATTTTAATACCGCACCAGAGCCCCAACTGCTCCCAACCGCCTGGAGCCAGTGAGACTATGGCATCCCCGATTTGGGTATGTTGTGATAATTGAATCTCATCTACTTTGGAACGTGCCATAAAAATACTTTTTTTACATTAACTCCACACAGGAGGCCCTGAGAAAAATATTTCCCTCAGGGCCGGTGTCATTTGAGATGCTGTGTTGGGGGTCTTTTTGAGGAGAGGAGGGAATGAACATTGGTCTTGAAGAGACCCAAGTTGTAGGAAGGAGGAAACACGGTAAATCGTTCCTCAGCCGAGCTGTTGAAGACAACAACGAGTCGAAGAAGCGACCGTTTGGCGTGTTTCTCTAGTGTGCACCGGTGCCGAAGGGATCAATGAATTTAGTTTCTCGGAGCATCTTCCATTGATTACCGGTAGAACAAGGATATTATTCTCATTCCGCGACGCCTGTGCTCTAAAGATTGCAGTCCGTCTCTTAAGATGGGAAAATCTATCAAACGGACCACCCGTTTCTGCACATGTTCGAGGGTATTTTTCAGGTATTTTTGAGCTCCATACCAGAGGTGGCTACCTAATTCAACCGTGAGACACACTTGTGATTTGTACAGGGTTGGCAGTTGTGTACTATTAAAGTATCTATCTGCGGGCCCTGTACAGTACGCCCAGTTTTTGAGAGGCTCACTTAATTCTGGCCTCGATGGAGCCCCCATATCTGAGCTGGTATCTTAGAGTTACACCAAGCATATCAATGGAATGCCTGTTCGGAAGATTGCTTTTATTGAAGGAGACTAGACTTTTATTTCGAACCCTTTTAGACGTAATCTGATATGATTGTGTTTATTGCAAATTATTAAATTGTTAAATGACACAAATCAATCAAACAATTTTTATTTGCGTGCCAGGATTTGAACCTATAACCTTCGGATTGCTAGTCTATAGCCTTACCCCTCGACCGTTAACATTATTAATTATTAAAAATCTCCCTTACATAAAAGCTGCCCTGTAAATATTTTGTTATATACAATGTATTATCTATTACCGGGTTCTGGTTTAGTTATATTTGAAACCATAGAATAAAGAATATGGAACGGAAAATCTTATTAATGTATTACCGGGTACTGTTTTAGTTATAATTGAAACCGTAGAATAAAGAATATAGAACCGAAAATCTCATTAATATATTACCGGGTTGTGGTTTAGTTATATTTAAAACCATATAATAAAGAATATAGAACGGAAAATCTTACTAATCTATTACCGCGTTCTGGTTTAGTTATATTTGAAACCATAGAATAAAGAATATAGAACGGAAAATCTTATTAATCTATTACCGGGTTCTGGTTTTGTTGTATTTGAAACCATAGAAGAAAGAATATAGAACGGCCTTCCATACAAATTTGATGGAAACAAATCCTTTACTTTTCACTGTATCTGTAATCAAGAATATTTTTATAATCTCGTTCTTTTTTCTGCAATTGTTTTTTATTGTTGTTTGTTTCTACTTAACCTGTCTTTTATTTTTCGTCTATACTGTATGTGTAAAATTGTAACTATTTCCTCCCACCTATGAATTCTAAGTTCCTCCCGTCCTAGGGAAAGAATGGGAAAAAATGAAGGAAAATTATGTTTTTTAATAATAAAATTTCTAATTCCATAACAAAGAATGTATCAAATGAAATTCTTCCTGTATTTTATGCGAATAACAAACTTGAAAATTACATTGTAAATAAAAAGGATAGAGATTCAACAATGAAAAAATCTGGAATCTATTAATTGAAGTGTAATGATTGCGGTTTCTTTTATATAGGTAAAACTTCGAAATAAGGATTAAAGAACATATGAAATCTTTAAACAGTAACAGTTTCTCAGAGTTTGCCAATCATTCGGTGGAAACTAGTCACACCTTTAACTTCAATAATGGAATAGAATTAATATATTGTAATGTTAACGTTATTCAATTAGATAAATTAGAGATTTTAGAAATCAGGAGTGTGAATGCGAATTTGAATATTATTAATAATCAAAAATTGTTTTTAAATGACCCAATATTAAACCTGTTCCCGTTGTAAATTGTTCCCTATTGCACCTCTTCCCTTTTCCCAAATCACATATTTCCATTGACACTATTGTATATGTCTATTATGTATAATTAGTATTAAGTAAACCCTGAAGATGTGAGCGTTGCTCACGATACATGTAGGTTTCTATAAACGATAAAAGTGGTAAAAACTAAGTATTCTATTAATTTCAGAATAAATAAAATGTATTCCGTAGTGTTCCATCTCACTTACACTCGCCTGAAATCGTAGATCTCCATTCCATTTAGATTTAGAAAACATAGATTTCTATGGAAATATAATATGACCAAATTTGATAAATATTTCGATCACGAAAAACGCCCACAGGCACCTCTTTTGTTATTTTTTATTCTATGTAATTAAATTTGCGTTTTGCCTGCTCATATTTTATTTGCACTGTAAATAAAAGATATGACAATTATTTATAAATTATCAAATTTGGTTGCTACCACAAATATTCCTAATATATTCTAAAGTAATCAATCGATTTTGAACGTAGATTAACATGGAACTTTTATCAAGCGAGTGATTACTTATAAAATGCGACAATTTATGTAATTATGTTATGCTACTAATCTGCATAAAATTATCATAATATACAGGATGTATCAGTACGTACCCGACAAAACTTTGACCTACGATTTCTGAGCTTAATAGGAAACCTTAAAACTACAAATTGATATATTCAATCATTGAAGACAATATGATCGACTCTCAAGCGAAAATTTGAAACAGAAAAAGGTGCGGTTGAATCTAAGAATTGAACCCAGTACCTTAGTCTTGCCTAAGCTCTGCTTTAACCACTGAGCTAATTCGACCCTATCATTTAATCATTATATTGAGCTGTATTTAACTTCGAATAAGAACTATCAACATTATATTCACTTTCTTAACGTATATTTCTAAGACACTATCTAGATTGTATTTAGTTCGGGAAGAATCTTGGAATTATGCATAATGGTAGTAACCAATTAAAAAATGAAGATAATGTTGATAGTTTTTAGTAGCCAGCGGCTAAAAATCCACATTTCGTCGATAGATATTCTTACAATCGTACAGGGCGGTTCAAATGAGAAAGATTAATTGTTCTCCGTACCAGCTTTTTAAAATTACCTATAACTCAATATCAATTTTATTTCATTCCAAATTTGCTTTAATTTAAACAAACATCCAAAAATGCTGAAAGATGTGATTATAAAACTATTAAAATTATGTCCTTTTGGTAATTATTTTTTGCTCATAAGTATTTATCATTTTTCAATAATGTCTAAGCAAAATAAAAATGTTAAAAATCTGAAATATGTTAGTTTTTAAGTGTGCAAATAAATACACAAACGGGCCAATTTCCGTCAAGAAACACATGTACGTATATAAAATACATTTTATTTAAACTAAAATTAAAATTCTGTAATATACGTTTACCAGATAATGTATTGATTTGTTTTACTACATGATTATATGATTTGAAATGGGTGTTGTATAATACAAAATCTCTTTTTAAAATTTAACAAATCTGCCAACGACCTATTGTATAACCTTATTATACTAAAAATAAACATATTTTCTCCAAATTTAAAACATACGTTTACTGGATAGAATTTATAGTTTTTTGTGGAAAAGCGTCAATACGTCTAAAATCTGATTTAAAAATGACATGTTTCTGTTTTTCTCTGGTTATACCCTTTTACATATGACCGAAGAGGGTGGGGTCGAATTAGTTCAGCGGATAGATAAGAGCCCCGGCAAGGCCAAAGTCCTGGATTTTGTGTCCCATGTCTGTGTGTCTTGTAATTCTAAATTGTTTTTTTAGAATCACAAGATACACGAATACGTGACGAGGTGAAATCTAGTCTCAAACAATCATTATCTGTTTGCTATTTAACGACATTTCACAAAGTATATTTACAGAGAAGTGTCAATAATATTGCAAAAAACTCTTAGTAAGTCACAGCGTGTATTTTTAGGAATTTCTAGATTTATTTAATACTAGCTGGTATACCCGGCATGCGTTTCAATGCCATTCAAAGAAATAAATTGATTCTCTCTGCATGTCATTTCCCGTGCTTCACCGTTCCCTTCCACCTACCCCGCCTTCCCCCTCCCTCCTCTTCCCTCTCCGCAAATCCCATCTCCCCTGCCTTTCCTCCCTGCCGCTAAAATATATGAAATAGACCCATTTTCATTTATACAAATTTCATAACGCCAGGGCTTACCATTATATATAGCCTATATATTATTCTGATGTGTGAGCTATATTATTTTTAAGTTTCATCAAAATACATTGAGTAGTTTTTACGTGAAAGAGTAACAACCACACATACATCCGTACAAACTTTCGCGTTTATAATATTAGTAAGATATTTTCCACTTGCTTTGTCGGTCAATGCCAAGTAATTAAGATTTAATATAGCATTATTAACTTATTGCTATTTTAATAAAGTTATACATTTTACTTTGTAGGTATTAGCTTTAAGTATTCAGGTCATTATAAAACAATTAAGAAAAACCTGCTATTATTCGGGTGCGTATAAACGGGTAGGTTTTACCGCGAACTGAGCCACAAATTATGGGACAGCAACGAAGCTACCGTAAACGCCGCTATCAATTTCTTTGTTCCTTTTCCACAATTCGTGGCTCAGTTCGCGGTACCTTATACCTACGTGCCATATGGTTGCAGGTTTTTCGCAATTGTTTTATAATGACGTTAATACAAAGTAAAATGTATAGCTTAATTATCGTAAGCATCAGTAATTTTGATTAGAAAACAATTAAGGACAGCCATTTTTATGTTTGCATTCAAAAATTTTAAATTTCAAAATTGTGTTTATTTAAAAGCGCATTTAATCACCTTTAAAAACAGTTCTTATATTTCGGATCCGTCCCGAAACGTTCCAGTTATTAATTATTTTTTTGCGAAGCGGAGATATTTCGACAAAATAGGCCGAGGCCTTAGTATTAATTATTTTTGTGTTTAGTTCGTAGAACTCCGTAGAATTCGTAGAATTTTTAGAAATTTAATTAAAACTATATTTTTGATAATGTGTTCTGCAAGTATTTTAGTATGTATAATTGTTACAGCTGTTTCGATTTGAAAGGTAATTTTCAAACTGTGGTGAATCCACTTACGGACAACTTATTTATAATATTTTAAATATCAATTTTTAAAGATGTCTAAATTGATTTATTACCGGTTAAACCAATTTGCAGAGACAGACGTTCGTTCCTAGTTGCAAGCCGTTCGTTCGATTGTGTGGGGTTCGGAATTTTGATGAGGCGTTTAACATTTTTTTCAATCAACAATTTGATAATACATCTTGAAGCAGAGCCAACTTATTTTGTTACACCATTTTAATTTAAATTGAAAAAAATACTTAGTTTCAACTGCTTTTATTGTTTACAAAAACAACACATTTCGTATGAAATGCTTACTTCGTCATCGTCACTTAAACGCTTAAGTAAACACTTAAAAAATAAAGCCGTAGGAACTTAAAAAATAAACTAACTTTTTTTTTTTTTTTAAGTAAACCCTGATGAAGTAACCATCGCTTACGAAACATGTTTTTTTTATTTTATTTATTTAATTATAATGTATTACAAAAACAAGGTAAGTGACACATTATTCCCAATGAGTTGAGAAAGAAACTCATTACGGGAAGGACAGACACATATAAGTAAATTTTACACAGATATTACACGTTTAAAAAATACAACATGAAAGGGAAAAAACAAATGCATTGTCAAGAATAGAGATTTTAGAAATACTGAAAGACATCCATACACATAAAACATTAAAAAAAAAAAACAAACTTATGAAGTTATGAAGGCGAGCGTATATTCACTGTTTTAAAAAACATTTTCAGAAAATATGCTTTAAGCGCTTAAAATAATATTTTTTTTAGCTACTGGTTGCCTTATTTCGTTAGGTAATGGATGCATTGTATTGTCTATACGTAATATATTGTAATGAGTTAATACCAAATTTAGTTGTGTGGGTAGATGATGCTAAGTGTATGTTGCTTTTTTTTAAACTAAAAAGTGGTTATAATTAAGTGTTTTATTAATTTTGAATTTAATATTTATCCACTGTCAACCGGTTTCAGTCAGTATCAGGACCTTCGTCAGGATTATGAACTTTCCTCTGACGACAGGACTCCGAGCCGATCGATAGTGGAAACAAATTTTAAATTAAAGTGTAATGATTGTGGATTCTTTTATACAGGTAAAACTTCGAGAATCTTTGAAATTAGGATAAAGGAACATATGACGTGTTTAATAGTTTCTCGGAGTTTGCTAATCATTTTTTGGAGGCGAATCGTACTTTTGATTTTAATAATGAAATAGAGTTACTACTTTGGTATTCATATGAACAAACTAGAAATCTTGAAAATTAGAAAGAGCGTAAAGATATCTTACTAATAACTAATATTATAAATGCGAAAGTTTGTATGGATGGTTGGATGGATGGTTGGATGGTGGTTGGATGGTTGGATTTTACTCTTTCACGAAATAAATATCGAATAGAATTTATAAATTCTTTCACTAATCGAAAGCTACTTTATTTGCGAGTAACATGGGCTATATATATTGGTAAGCTCTGGCGTTATGAATAAGCTGTGGCATTATGAAATTATCTATTATACGTTTATTGGCAAAGCGTGTTACTAAGTAAATGTTTGACGTGGGCTGTTACATTGTTATTTGATTAGGTTACTATGGAGATTTCTTTGATAGCAAATATTCAAATATGAATATTCTATTATGAAAATTTTGTGTACAAATATAAAATAGGTACTAATCTACATTTTGACCTAAGCCAACAGCTATACTATTATTATGAATGCGAAACGATACGTATTTGATTGTTGATTGATTGGGGGAAGGATAGGGGGGGTAGTGTGGGGGGAGTGGGGGGGTGGGGGGGGAGTTGGGGGGGGGGAGTAGGCGGGAGGGCATACATGCGAGCGAAGCCGGAGGTAAAAGCTAGTATTTAATATTGGGTTCAATTCCTACATGAGACCGAATCTTTTTCTGATTTTAGTGTTTCAACTTTTAGCGTTCAGCCCCGCATTTGAGTCGCTATGTCTAGGTCTTCGATGATTAAATATTATAATTTAAGGGTTTATTCAAGAGAATTACGTTATTGAAATATAAAAATAATTAAATTCTGTTTTTGAAAGAACTTGAAAAAAAAATTTATGATGTTAATGTTTCAAACGAACATATTTTACCTACTTTTAAAAATATTGAAGTTACAATCACAAAAATATTGGTATTTTTTAACGATTTTTCTTCGCTTACTGTTTGTTTTTCTTGTAAACTGTAAATATACCATTTCATATGAAATAAAAAATATATTTATATATTTATGGGGTTTATGACACCTAACGTTTTTTTCGTGTCGTATAAAAATAATTTATTAAATATTCGCTATCTTATAATCTATTGACAAATCTTTCGAAAACTTGCAATCAATGGCGGTCGATGACTTTTTGGAATATGCTACAAGTATTTGGAGTCCTTTGTAAACTTTTAAATGCAAATACAAAGCATGGTGTTGTATCTCTCTAATCACAGTAAAACAAAGGGAGATGAACGATTTGTGTGAGCCCTAAAGTACACAAGAATACTTTAATGCTGTCGATATACTAAAGGTCACAAAAAGTTCAAGGGGTTAACACAGATTTAAAAAAATGAAAAACGTTTATATGAAAATTATTATAAACACGTGTTTTTCACTTATTTTAGAAGCTATATTTATGAAAAAATTCACAGTTTTTATTTAAACGCTATTCTAGACGTACTCCACGAGATTTTTGCTCTATTTTAAACATTTTCGCTTAAATTTTATTGTTTTAAATATTAACGCGCTCTCTCAAAAATTCGTATTTACATATCTTCTTCTTTTTGAGAGGGTATACCACGCGTTAAATGCAAATACAAAGCATGGCGTTGTCTCTCTCTAATCACAGTACTATGATAATACACAGTAATAATTATAAGATGACCGACTTTTTATGAGTCCGTATCAGCAAGCACACTGTACTACTGTCATACTAAAGGGCACGAAAATACCATGGGGTTGAAAACAGATTAGTAAAAAGGGAAAAATTGTTAAGATTACAGGTGATCTGTTGTTAAAAGTACGGTTATTATTTTGTTAAAATTACAGGTATTGTTTGAAAGGGTACTCACTTTGAAAGATGGTCGCTAACACGCTACACCGGAGAGCCGGTGTGTCAATGACTCTAGTCCCTGTTAGCGAAATCTAATCGATTTTACCTTATCTTTTCTTGTCAGCTAAGTCCATGTGTCAGCATGTTATCATTTTTTTCGCGGATAACCGAAGCACAATATATCCCCAGGCTATGCTTGAGCAACTAAATTACTATCTGTCGGGGGAGATAGTGTTAAGCAGGGCTTAAAACAGCAGAGGAAATAGTTTATACGACAACTTAGAAATCAAAAATTGGATACGTCACAATAATCCAATTTAAGATTATCATTTAGTTCAATAAGTCTTGATTTCGTTATCTCACTTGGACATGGTTCTAACTGTTAACTGTTTTTTTTTTCAAAAATATTTGAATGCAATACCATTTATTTTGCTCATTTCTAAGCCAAAGGTCTCATATTTCCATAGATACTTGTATGACGAAGTTCTAACATCAATTTTTTTAAAGCTTCCATTTATTATACAATGTTATAACAACACTTTGAACCTTTAGCAATTGCCATTTTATTTATAACTGACTATTGAGCGTTTTTACGAGGCGCAGTTTAGTTCATCACTTTACTTGGATAGGGTTTTAACTTCGCCTAACCATGTTAAAGGCGGTCTAAATTTGCAAAGAAGAATTCTCATAATATGTTTTACAATTACTGATTCTGGGTTCAATCTTGCCGTCCAGTGTTTTAAGGTATTTTAAAGGAAAATATTTAATTAGAACTTGGTCCTAACATGGAATGATATTAAGGAAAAGTAGTTAGAATCTTATGAAATGAATTGTTATGCCCTAGCTGATTGTTCAATTGCATATTGTACTATCTTCACGTATAGGTATGTTCTAAAATGTTAAGTGTCAGTCATATTTAAATATTTTCCCTTAAAATATGATCAGCCAAAACGCAAGATTCATCCTCAAAATCTGAAATCGGTAAATAGCTTACAAGAAATCGACTTTGCAACCTTTAGAACACCTCATAAGTCAGAACAAGACAAAGTGAAGTTAAAATCCTGTCCAACCAAAGTGTCGATATGCTGTTTAAAATTCAATAAACTTTAACATTTTTATTACAGTAATTTTGAGAAAAGTTCGAGATTTTTCGAGAAATTTACGAAAACCCGCAAGAGGGATCTTAATTTTCAAGTAATTTATTGAGATCTTAGTAAATGTACAAAAAATTAAATACTGAAAATCCAAATTATCACTATTAGTTCCAGATCAATTCCTAGGATGCCTGACCACAATTCAAAAATCAGTACAAAAAAAAAACATAATCTCTAAAAGGTACTTAATCAGTTTTCTTTCGTCGTCGATGTCCTCCTATTGAGCAGGTATAGTAAGTAAGGGGCGGTCCATAAATTACGTCACACCTTAAGGGGGGGGGTCATCAGCTTTGTGACGTCACATGCACAAAACGTAGTCGGCCTTGCAAAAAACCACTGTGACACAAGCGACTGCCACAAAAAATATTTTCCCTATCCCATTAGGCCCCCTCCGTTGTAGTAAATATGACCGTGACGATGTTAAATGTTGACGAAAAACTTTAAAATATTACTAACTATTATTTTTACATGAAAAATTGCAAAATATGTGACGTCACGGTAGGGAAGAGGCGGTGTTACAAATGTGAAGATGTGTGATAGGGACGGAGGGGGGGGGTCAAAAAATCATGATATTCGTACGACGTAGTTTATGGATGGCTCCTAACGCCCTTTATCCATTTAATCCCTGAGCGCGCCTTGAACAGTTGAGTTATAAAATTAGATGTTACAAAAGACTTAAATAAAATAAAAATTTAATATTTTGACACTAAACAGAAATAAACACATACTACTTTAGGAATTAGCCTGCGAGATAATGAGATAGTTTAATCGGTTCCCCTCTTTGTGGGGTGCTTATTAGCCTCCCCATTCTTGTCTACTTTTTCTGAAGGTTCACTTCTACCGCGTTTGAATTGCACACTCTGTTTTTTTATTCTACTTTTGTACCTACTGAATTATTTGGAATAATTTGAGAAAAAGACCAAAAAAAAAACGCGTGATTTAATTATTTATTGTTTGAAACATTTACAGAGTGTTAACAATTATTACATTAATAAAATTGCGATTCAGATATGCATTGTTATTAACACTTCTAAAAATGTTCTCATCATGCGTAAGCCAAGGTGTTGTTGTTACGCGACCAGTGAAGAAGCAATTAATAATTATCAAAATAGAATATAAAGCATAGTAGGTACATAGTACAGAGAAAGAGAAGAAGAATGAAAGAAAATAATAATAAAACATAATGAAGCAATTAGGTAAATAATTTTTAGTTCAAGTACCTCTGTTTTCCATGACGTCATATTAGCTTAAAGCTAATAACATTTCCGAGGCCTCAGTCAGACACACTTATTTCTTGAAAAGACAATCAGCATGTTTGAAGATCTTAAACAGCCGTATTAATTGTGACATAATTTCTTAGAATTTTTCAAAATATATTTTATAAGTTCTCAAAATTATTGAAGTGAAAACTTCTTTAGCACCGTTGTGATTTAAAACTCCGTGAAACGAAAATGCGAACTGAAAAGAGACAAACATATACATCCAGTATATAACATATACAGGATTTAGCCTGTGAGAGAATAAGATGGAATAATCGGTGTCCTCTTTGTGCGATGCTTCCACTTTTGTCTACTTTAGTTTTCTGAAGGTTACACTTCTACCGCGTGTGGATGGCACACTTTTTATTTTATTTTTTAGTAACTTGTTGACAACAACCAATTTAAAAAAAAAGTTTATAACTATTTAAGAATAATCAAATTAACATGTACATGATTGGTACCTACCTATTAATTATTCGGTGACCGGACAACTCAGAATTATGCAACTTCAACACCTCATTTGTTAAGTCATTAAAAGTGATGAATTTTTTTTAATTGCTTATATAGCAAGTAGGTTACGTTAGGTTTTACGCACGTTTTTAACAACTTTTCAAAGGGGTGTTAAAATGCCACCTTGTTGAGTTATCCTGGAACCGTTTTGTTATGTTTTTATTTATATTTTAAACGCTACGTGTGCTGAATCTATTTTAAATCTGAATCTCTTTAATTCGATGAACATTCAATGCAAAATTTTATTTTGTAATGTGGTAGAATGTAGAATGGTAGAAATTTAGTTATTCAATTATAAATATTTTATTATATTCATTTACCGTTGATCAGCTTCCCCAAGGGACGGTATTTTTGTTGGTGGTATAGCTTGTGGGATCGTAAAGATAGGTCCATTGGGATCTGAAGAATTCACAGTATCTGGATACGGGATTGGCAGATATATCGGAGGCAGTGGACATTGCTGGAGTTGATAATAAGGTGGTATGAAACACAGTGGAATCATCGGATACTGTGGAAACTGAGGCCAAGGCGAGAACGGAGGAGGATAATAAAAAGGTGATGCTCCGTATGGAGAGTAAGATGGTTCACCGAAAACGGGATCCACTCTATCATTTCCGAAACATCCGCAGCATCCACAAGAATTCTGAAAAGGCTGCAGAGGAACATAGTTCACAGGCGGCATGTGATAATATCCTGGTTGGTAAAATGGACCTTGTCTGTATAATGAGCCCGGCTGGTAACCATCATCATAACACCCGCCACAGGACGGTTGGCTGGCCCCGTAGTATTGCTGGAAACCATATCCATAATGATCGTAGCAACCCTCACAAGATCTATGCCTACTTCCACATGAGACATACGGCCAGGTAGGTTGGTAGCTGCAGCGAGGCTGTGGCTGAGGTACATAGGCCACCTGAGGGGGACAGACGCTGGGTGGGCCGTTGCAAGGTTGTCGGACCTGTGCATGTATGGTGTCAGATGTACATTCTTCCCCGCAAGTATGATGTTTTCGATGAACACAGCGTACTCCTCCTTTTGAACTGTTGACTCTTTCACATACCCGTGGTTGAACAACAATGCAACATCTCTGATCGTCATCATTTTTGCCGTTTTTTTCACTAGACTCCACACACTGTTCTCCACACACGCGACTCCGTCTTTGAGTACACAGATCTTCTCCGCCGGGACCCTTTTCACATGTCTTGGGTTGCCAAATGTAGCAACATCTCTCATCGGTCATTTCACTTAGCTGTTGGTTACCTGTCGAGTTCGTTCTCAAATCTACATTATTAATATTTGTATTATTGAGACTGGTTGGCGCGTTTACAATGTTGGTATTATTAACTATATTTATTAGATTAATGGTCGTTGTAAAATTAGGGCTCAACGAGCTTATTTCCGATATTTTTTCTTTTGTGGTAGACTTTTTTATGATATTTGACGGTTCGTTGTTTTTCGGCCCGGTTTGATTTGATGGCACGAGGGGTGGTGGGTTTGGTTCAACATTCTTTTGATTTGGCGGATTGATTTGCGGTGGGTTTGGTTGAACATTTGTTTGATTTGGCGGATTAATTTGCGGTGGGTTTGGTTGAAAATTCGTTTGATTTGGCGAATTGATTTGCGGTTGGTTCGGTTGAACAACAATCGTTTGTACCGGTAGATAAATTATTTGAGGGTTTGGTTCCGTGTTAATTGGGCAGGATCTATCGCAGCGATCTCCGCAACGATAGCCACTACAAGAAGTCGAGCAGGAATTTATGCACTCACAGTAAGTTGCTCCTCCGGTGCAGGGTTGTACGTTCTGGATAACGTTGCAGTTCGGAAGATTGCACGATGTGATCTGCTGAGGCACTGTCGGAGGTAAGATTAAACTTTGGCCATAACAAGTTTGCCGTTTCACTCTCTTCTTCTCCAAACACTTGATATACTCCTTGTAATCGTTCTGCGCACACTTGACTTCCTTGTTACAAGCATCACTTTTGTCCTCGAGGGTTGCACCAGATATTGTGGCCGTAACCAGCAACAGAAGTAAAGTTAGCAGCTTCATCTGAAAATATTTATAGTACTAATTTATTAAGTTTTTATTGTTTTAATAAAAATTGAATTTTCATTTCGATTTTTACAAAAAGGTATTCCGTATAGATAAAATTGGATATATTTATCCGAAACACTATCTAGGTTACAAACCAGTTCTAAGAACACTTGTTTCCAAATGAAAAAGGTAGGCAATAAATAATATGGAAAAAAAATAGTCGATGATAATATTGTCAATTCTAAAATTTCAAATGTATGATTGACAAATTGACGTTAAAAAGGAGATGGCAGTGACCGAATTGGTAAGGCGTTTGTCCTGGTAAGACGAGAGGTTTTGGATTCGAGTACCAGTTGCGACCGATATCTTTTTTATTTTTCTGTGTCTTGATCTTTTTTCTGTTTTCATTTAGATTATTAGTGTTATCTTCTTCTTCAATATTAAAATTTATTAATGTTTAAATAACGCTTGCCAAATGATCAAATTACTATTACCAAAGCTAAAAATATCTTCGTTTAGCTGGGACCGTTCAAATGTCAAAATTTAAAGTTGTCATCAAATTTGATGTGAAAATAACTTAACAACAACCGAAACTAGCTCCTCTGTAACCTCTCCCTCTTTCTTATGAACTACTCTTATACAGATTATAATAATATTGCGTCAATAAGCGAATACGCGCTATGGTTTACGCAAGACCTAATAATGTCAAATTAAAATCTATGAAAATTTGCAAAATACCAAAAGGGGTGGTATTTAATTTATGGTAATTTTCAACAATATATCCACATCCTTGCTTTTTGGTATTTCGAAGACTTTTTTTAACACTTTTCGACGTGGAGTTAGCTGGGTTCCAAGCTTGTCAAAACCATTGCAACGCAACGTAACGAAATTCGCATTATCGCAAACGCAAAATTCGCAGGATTCTACTAACGACTTACATAATATTTGCTTATTCCTATCCGAGGAATTTCATTAAATTTGATATCATCTTCTTGGAATTACAAATTCCTTGAACATTATGGTTCATTTTTCTCCCCCGCTACTTTTCACAAATGTGCAAACCACACTAAATTTTTCGACTCTGATGGTAAAAAAATATACTGTATTTTTTCAACATTCCTTATAAATTGGAATATAGATTAATCGAGTCAATGGTCCGATTATAACTCAATAAAGTGGCATTTTCAACACCTAAATGAAAAATCATTAAAAGTGATGAGAAAAATATAGCCAATATTAAATTATGTACTATTACTTATGTATTACGTAACCTATTTAACATAGTTTTCTTTTTCCATCAACTTTAACGACTTTTCAAAAGAGTGAAAAAGTTCTACTTTGTTGAGTTGTCCGGCCACCTGAGACAATTAGGCCCCTTTCTCTTTCAATATCGTTCATGTATCCGCAATATGTCGTAAACTACCAAGTATAAAATTTACAGGAGAGCGAAAACACAGCATAAATTCACAAATATTGTGGCTTATATAACCTTGGGAAATAATAAATAATGCTGTGATGTAATATATCTTATTGTACATAAGATCGCTTACGATGTATTTAAATTAAGCTATTTTAGCCCAAGTGAGATAAAACAAGTACGATAATTGTAAAACTAGAGATCAAACGATTTTTCAAGTTAATGATATTTTGCCAGACGATGTGTTACCACCAACAACGGAAGAATAATAAAAATAAATATTAATAAACTTGAAAAATAATTAAAAAGGCATTTTTGCATACGTGGCTGCTTACGAAATATTACGTTACACGGACGATGTTATTAATTTTTGTAGTGTATCGATTTCGGAAAATTCTGTTTCCAAAATGTAGAAACATTTGCAATTAATAGAGGCCAAAGAGCAAAATTTTTTTAAAAATTTATTTTCAGAGATATTCAAAATATTATTTTAATTCCTAAACCTTAAAAGGAAACATAAAAGAGTTGAATCAAAATAATAAAATATAAAAATCGTTCTTGGGAGAAATCGAGATTTATTCACAAACCCGAATTTTGACTTTTTTTATTTTTCTAAGTATTTTTCTCAAAAAATCAATAAATTGTTTTAGTTGGTCATATAAATATTATTTTTACCTTCTTACCTGTGTATTACAGTCAACAAGATTTATTATTACTAATCTTATTTTGACGGGTTAGGTCAGCAGCGTAAGTTTTTAAGTAAATGTGTAAAAAAAAAAGTTTAAAATTATTTTTAAAAACTTCACTGCAATCCCTCATTCAACCTCTCATAAAGGACACATGTAGTAGTAAAAAAGGTCTCAGCAGAGCTCTTAACGGTTGTACCAGGAATTTAATATTATGTAAGTACCTAAACAATTTATTTTACCAAATGCATTTTAAAAATTTGTGCAACTCACCTTTGCAAGATGACCGTCAATGCGACGACGGAGCCGATGTGAAAATGTACCTTTATTAGCGAAAATCTTATCTACTTTTACTTTTATCAGCACTTAATCGTTTGCATAAAATGCAGGAGTATTGATGCACCTTCCAAAGATTTCAAAAGTGGTCGATTACTGGGTCATGAAAAAAATTGGGGGGGGGAATCGGATATCATATGGCAAGAAGAACTGATCGGAATAAACACTAAAGAAGAAGAAAGGGACATTTATTTATTTATTAACGGACTTACGTCCAATTTACAACAAAGTAACACGAAATTTACATTGTAAGGTTAAAGGGTGGTACATGAAAGCAAAGACAAATAGATAAAATATTAAAAAATAGAAGAAATAGAAGTAAATATAGAATATGTTTAATTGTTTAGAGAGCGACAAAAATCATTTAAGCTTATACTGAAAAAAACAAGGTCTTGGCGTGAGTTGACCATTCTACACATTCTGGACAGTGGTAAATTATAACCATAATTATACGACTGCTGATTGAGGAAGAGCAGGTCTTTATTTCTGAGTCTACGAGAAGATATATTGAATGGGATGAGTTGTAGTAATGTAGGTGAATCGATTATACAGTTAATAGTTTTTAAGAAACAAATGAGATCAGATATTTTCCGACGGTCTTCTAAAGGAGAAAGGCTTAGAGTTTGTTGAATTTCAGCATACGAAACCAAGTAGTTTGAGAGATTTATTAACAATCACATTTATATGTTCCCGAAAAGATATGAGCAGTTATAGCTTCAGAAAGATATACCAATTGCTTATCCTTCATTAAGTACTTTATATTTATATGTAACACCTCACAACAGTCTGCACAGTAGACAAGCAGGAGAATTATATCACCATCCGGTTGTTGTACACATTTGTGATCAGTTGGGACTATAGGGGATTTATTATACGAGTCTTAAAAATGCACACGTGCGTGAAAGAGGAAAATAGAATATGGCTTTCCCATCCTCATACCTTGCGAAAATGGTTTTTAGCATGTTAGCCAATCTTCTTACGAAAAAGAAATGAAAAAAATATGAAAATTGAAAAAATGAAAATTCAAAATTCGACAGCAGAACTACTACAGCACTTCTACTCGGCAAAAAAAGTTTGGGAACATATTGATTGCTTATGATACATATTGATTGCTTATGATACGAGTGCATACAGTTAAGTAGATTATATAAAGGTGTGACACACATCCGAGAAAATTTCGTAAGTGCATGCAAGTATGCATGGTAAGGATTGCAAATTCGAAGCTATCATGCAAAATTTTAGGATTTTATTGAAACGTATTTACATACTTGAAGCGATTTATTTATTTAATTATGGTAGATGTTAATATTAACAACCCTCAATGAAGATATGAAAAAAAAACACAGACAATAAAAAAGGTAATGGTCGGAACTGGGACTGGAACCCAAATCATCTAGCCTTACCGGGACGCGTATTTCCAATCCCTAACGCGTTTCAGTCGCTCTACCGACTGAAACGCGTTTCGGTCGCCTTCGCGCTTTGTTGCTCTCTGTTTCTGTGAGGGTGACGACCGTTATTATAGAAAGGTAAGCAGAGAGAAACGGAAACGTTGGTTAAAGCAGGAGGTAGCGCACACAGCATAACACCCCAAATCAAATAACTAAAACACTTTTGGCCGTGAAAATTTAAAAACGTATCTATCTATTGCGACCTTTTTCAATTCTGCCATTTTTGTCGATCTCATACTTCAATAGAAATATTGAATATTTTTGGTATGATTGCAAAGTACTAAAACTTAATTAATAAAACAGAATATTCATAGAAAGAATGTTCAATTTATTAGTCATCTATTTACTTTTGAAAGTACCTATAACTTTGAAGTTTATAAATAAATTCAATATATTAATATGTTCGAATCATCGTATTTTTTCGATTTACGCCGACTGGTTTCGAAACAACCATTCTTTCCTCAGGACAGTATACTAACTAGAGCAGTGTTTCTTAACTTGGGTTCGATCGAACCCCAGGGGTTTCGGTGAGTCAGTTCGGCGGAGGTCAAGACACACCACCGACTCATATGGTTCGGTGAATGCGCATATGAAACCGGTGGGGGTCAATACCTCCAAAAAGGTTAAGAACCACTGACATTACAATGGGTGAAAATAATATATTACTAAAAATTAGGGGATGGGGGGCGTGACAAAGGATTAGTGAAGAGTGGGGGGAGGAGATAGAACGGACGGTGAAAGGGAACATGTCGAAGATGGGACTTTAAGATAATATTTTTTGTGTATTGATAATGTTATATATAATATAATGGAATCATTATTATTTGTAGATTTACTTTTTTCTAAGGCTTCTAAGTTACCTGAGCATTTTCAATTATTATCAACATAAAGAATATTTATCCCTAGAGAGATAGAACGGTCGGTTAAAGGGAACATGCGTAAGATGGGACTCTAAGATAATATTTTTGGTGTATCGATAATGAACTCATCATTATTGGTGGATTTCTTAAGTTATCTAAACATTTTCGTTTTTTTTTAAACTATGATAAATTACAATGATCATCATCATCACTCTTGGCTCTACAACCCCTGATGGGTCTTGGCCTCCTCAAGAGTCTAAAGTTGAATGATAATTTCAAAGAATTTGCAATGATATTGTTAGCGAAATCGAAAAAAAAATGTGATTATTAAAACACATTAAATGTTCTTTGATTCTTATTTGTTCGTTTATTTATTTATTTGTTTACGCCTTGATGGCTTTTACATGAATGTAAATCGTACAGGAGCATTA
Source organism: Limnephilus lunatus (assembly GCA_917563855.2). Classification (NCBI taxonomy): domain Eukaryota; kingdom Metazoa; phylum Arthropoda; class Insecta; order Trichoptera; family Limnephilidae; genus Limnephilus; species Limnephilus lunatus. The sequence goes on along the minus strand of OU830602.1, from coordinate 6,559,989 downwards.
TAACAAGTATATAACATCATAACAATTATATAATTCATAAATAATAAACCGAGCATGAGAGCCATAAGTAGGCACAACACACCTACTTGTGAGTATTCGATAAGTGAATTCAGGCGGGTATAACTCCGAGCCAAAAAGTGGTCAGAATCTTTGGGTGATTTCATAAGTCCCCTTCGATTTGTTTATGGTTCCCGGCTACTAATTCAACCAATAGGACTCTTTTATTTTTGTTGCATTTTTCTGCTTATTTACTTTTGATTGACATTTACATTTCCGACCAGACGGGTATAACTCCGAGCCAAAAAGTGGTCAGAAACTTTGATTCTTTGGGTGATTTCATAAGTCCCCTTCGATTTGTTTATGGTCCACGGCTACTAAATCAACCAATAGGTATCTTTTATTTTTGTTGCATTTTTCTGCTTTATTTTAGTTTGACATTTACATACATTTCCGACGCATTGTGAGTACGATTATGATTTTTGGGAATTCGAGATCGAATGAAAAATGGGAGAACAAGACCCATAATTGGAACAAAATTACAGGTGGGAGTCTTCCTTTGGTTGTTATTTCAGTGTTCCTTAAGTATTTTTTGAAATATATTGTTTAAATTGTATTTTAAAATTTGTTGCGTTTCCGTTTTCTGAACATATTTATGTTCCGCCTGGGATCTAATAATTGACGCTGCCCAACATCACGATAACATCTTAAAAAGGTATACATGTTTTCTATATTGCATCGACCTATCTCAATAATTTAATTAATTTCGATGATGGAAAGGAAAAATGGAATACAGCTGTGACAAAACTGACAAAGATGAAACATTTAAGGGAAAGCCGGGCGGCGTTTTGTCCAAACAAACGTATTCCCCAATTTCCTCTCTGGATTTTCACACTAGTGCTAATGTTTTTTTTAAATATAAAATAGATTTTAACAACTAGCGTTTCATTTTCATAAGTAACTTCTTATAAGATTTAGGTTTGCTAAAATACCTATTAGGTATTCAATTATGATATTAGATTTTCACGGCCAAAAGTATTATAGAGATTTATTTTTGAGGTATTGTGCCGTGTTGCGCAACTCCTTCTTTAGCCAATATTATACATATACCCTGATGATAGGAAAAACACATTATCAGTACGCTTCCACTTTCTGTTCTTATTTTCAAAATTTGTTGTATTTTTATCAGTATATTAATTAATTTATTCCTATTTTTCAGTGGAATCTGAACCGACAAAACTTTACTTGTTTACAATATAACATTCTCTATACACAACATTCGCTTTGTTTCTGGAGATGGTTACATCATGTTCCATGAGGTTAAGGGAAATACTTTCAATCATGATGCATGATGAAGAGGTATTTATTATTTTTATAACTTTCATTTTACAATAACGTCAGACAAATTTAATGCATTTGAGTAGGTTTCTTTATATAAGTAAGAAGGTATCCTAGAACTTGGTTTAATATGAGAGTCATCATAACAAATATTATAATCAAGGCGGCCAGTATCTTTTCTCGGAAGATTTTTTCAATGTAGATGAGTGTTTCAGGCTGATAATTATTGATTATAATATTTGTTATCTACCCTTTGTGCTATGCATAAAAATCTTGTTTAAAAAACGTTAGTTTATCAATTAAAAATAATAGTCATCATAAATTAAAAGACGTGGGATAAAATGTAACTACGTACATACATACATATATAGGTAGCTATGTATTATAATGCATATACACAAATACAAAAAAAATTGCATAATTTTACAAATTTCCATAACGGAACCAATATAGTTTTTAGAAAATATAACTTCTTAAATCCTATTTTTTATGATTTCAGGAAAAATATTGTGAGCTGAGCTAAACTTAACTCCAAATAAACAAAAACAATATTTTTTTGAGCCCCGTATGAAGCATCAAACATCTTATGCAAACTAATGTCTCCATGGACCTTGATTATTATATTGGCAATAAGGTAAATTCATTTTAGACCTGACAAAAGATATAATACGTTCAAAATAAAAAATTTATCTTTAAAACAATGTATTCATGTGGCAATTTGCTACAGAAATGTAACCTGCTTATATTGTATTCTTGTTTAAAATATGTACATGTAGTTCTGAATTTTTAATTTTTCTGTTATAAGATGAATTTTTTAATTCAGTTGTTTTGTAGGAACGCACAATCATATTTTAATTATGTATTCTTGTATTTCCCATTTTTAAATGTTTATAATAAAATTCTTATCATGGTATTTACGAGTTTTATTTTTAAAATAATATTTTAGGCTAATGATTTGGGTGGTATTGGGTAGGCCCCGAAAGAAAATTATATTTTCTCTGGCCCCGCCTTTTTTGTTACTAACTCTATCTTCGTCTATGGTATGTGACGTCACAAGTGACAAGTAAAGTACAAAAAATATTGCATTTTGATGGTGAAATAGTGACTAAATTTTTCACGTACTAAAGCCCGAAGTTATCGATCTAATGGGTGGTTTGGTATATTTTTGTTTCCGACGCAATAAGTACGAATATGAATTTTGGGAATTCGTGATGGAATGAAAAATGGGAGAACAGGACCCGCAATTGGAACAAAATTACAGGTGGGAGTCTTCCTTTGGTTGTTATTTCAGTGTTCCTAAAGTATTTTTTCAGTGTTCCTAAACATATTTATGAATCACCCAGGATCTATAATATTTATTAGAATTCTCTTTAACATTTATTATTGATTCTTTATCAGTAATTTTATTAATAGTTATATCTTTAATATCTAAATCAGCTAATAATTGACGCTGTCCAACATCACGATTACATCTTAAAAAGGTATACATGTTTTCTATATTGCACTTTCTTGCAATTTCTGTTCTTTTTTCAACATTTTTTTATTTTTATCAGTATACTCTTATTAATAAATTTATTCCTATTTTTCAGTGGAATCTGAACCGAAAAAACTTTACTTGTTTACAATATAACATTCTTTATCCACGCTCCAATACATTTGCTTTTGTTTCTGGAGTATGATGCAGAGGTAATTATTATTTTTATAACTTTCATTTTACAAAAACGTCAGACAAATTTAATGCATTTCAGTAGGTTTCTTTATAGGTATAAGTAGGTATCCTAGAACTTGGTTTGATATGAGAGTTATCATAAATTACAAGTTAAAATACATAAGAGGAAATGTAACTACATTCATGCATAGGTATATACTATAATACACATATACTAATACAATAAAAATTGCATCATTTTACAAATTTCCATAACTGAACCAATATATCTATTGTTATCAAGTTTAATTTGTAGAACTCCATTTTAATTTTTATTTATTTTATATATTCAATAATTTTATTATTACAAATTATTATAATTTTATTTTTTTAAAACAGTTTATTTATAAACAAGTTCTGCTGGTAATTATTATTACGCGTGACAGCTGTTTCGCCTTCTGAGGGCATTATCAAACTGTGGTCATGCCACATACAGACAATCTATTTATAGTATTTTTGGATAGGTTTGTACTATGACTCATTTCTAATTTCTGATTAAAAATGACTGAAATTATTAATGGTTATTATTTTCTCAATTACTGTTATTTCCCACTTTGTGAGAAAGTCGTTAAGCAAACTAATTGTGAGTCATTCGCAAATGCTGACTCATGGTTTTCTTTTCCAGCATAATTAGTTATTTAAAAATTGGTTTTGAATACATCTAAAAGCGGAGAGTGTATTATATTTTTTTGTTCATTTATTAAAATAGCTTTAGGATTATTATTATGTTTGTTAATTTCCAGCTGCTCTAAAAGATTAAGTTTACGTCCTTTATTTTGAATGTGTAAAGGAGTTGGCTTATTATCATCGCTAAGTGAGTGATTCTCATCTAGGAGATGTTTGGCAAATTGTGATTGTAATTTATTATGATTTTTAAATGATCGCATGTGTTCTTTGAATCTAATATTAAAGGACCGGCCAGTTTGTCCAACATAAACAGCGTTACATTCGTCACACTGGAGTTTGTAAATGCCGCTATTTTTAAGTTTGGGTGTTTTACTTTTTGAATTTTTGAGAGATGATCCCAAATTATTATTAGTGCGGAAGGCAATGTCTAATCCACAATTTCAGAATTCCAGAATTTTAGCAATTTTATTAGATGTAGGTCCTGCAAATTCTAAACACGCAAATTTATTATTAGTTTTATTATTAATCGCTGGGTAAATTGAGTTAAGGTTAATTTCGTATTTTTTATGACTAATTATTTTATCAATATCACTACCCTTGAAGCCGTTATTTTTTGCAATGGATAAAATTATATTTTTTTTCTTTTTCGTATGCTTTATTGTCAAGAGGGATGTTAGTAAGTCTATGTATCATTGAGTGATAGGCAGATAATTTATGTGACCATGGGTGTAATGATTTAGAATGAATGGTCGTATCGGTAAAAGTAGGCTTACGGAAAATTTCGAATGTATGTTTATTATTTTTTCTACCGATTGTTAAGTCCAAAAAATTAATTTTATTATTACACTCTCTTTCAACCGTAAAGCAGATTTTACGGATGATGGAGTTAGCTAATGTAACAAAAAGGTCTAATTGTCTGTTGGTACCTTTCCAACAGATCAAAATGTCGTCAACATAACGCACATAGTAAATTATATATTTGCTAAAAATTGCGTTTAAAATTTGATTTTCGATATAGTCCATGAATATTTCAGCAAGAAGTGGACTCAACGGTGACCCCATGGGCAAGCCGTCGTTTTGTTGATAGAATTTATCATTAAATATATAGTAATTGGTTTCCATGCATATTTTAAATAAGTCTAATAAGTCATTTTTAATAATTGGGTTTATGTTAGATTTGTCTAATATGTCTTTAATGATTTTAAGGCACTCTTGGATAGGGATATTGCTAAAAAGGCTTACGACGTCTAAAGATAAAAATTGGCAGTTATGTGGGAGATCTAAGTTTTGAATTTTATTTATAACTTCCAGAGAATTTTTAACACTATGTTTTGGAGAGAATTTAGTATAATGTTTGAAGAGAAAATTAAGTTTTTTGGCGAGTAATGTTGTTGGAGCATTTATAAAGGAAACGACCGGTCGGATGGGAGTATTTACTTTATGAATTTTGGGTTGCCCGTAAAGTGCAGGAGCCCTTGGATTCATGACCATTGCACTTCTTCGGGCGTATTTATTTGAAAATATTGATTTACAATTATTAATTAGGTTTCGTACGTTAACTGAAATTTTGTCCGTTGGATCCTTTTTTAAGATTTTAAATTCTTCTGGCTTTAAGAATGCTTCTACTTTATTTATGTAATCAATTTTGTTTAAGATAACTACCGAATTCCCCTTATCCGCCTTAGTAATTGTGAGGTCGTGATCTTTAATTTTATTTTTAATATCATTTAATATTTCTGTTTCCTTATTGTTGTACTTATTTTTAATGGTCGATTTCAAAGTTTTTCTCAAAATATCCGCGGTAATTTGTTTTGGTAAGCCGTTATTTTTAACTTTAGACAGAGAAATTTCTGTATCAATAGCCAAACTTTCAATTTGTTTTTTAGTTTTTTATTTTTTTTTTTTATTATTCTTCATTTTAAGCACCCGCTAAACTGCCAGAGCAGTTTGTCAGCAGGTCGATTTAACAATATTAATATAACACAGAAGAATAATTATAACAAGAAACCACAATATAGAAAATAGAAACAGAACAATAACTTTTAAGTAATTACAATACAAAAGCATAAAATACAAAGACAGACAGATATAATACAGGCAAATTACTCATAGTTATATACACAAAATGAAAACAAAATTCAATATAAAAAGTCTTGATCTATTAGCCATTTTTTCAGTTTTTTTTTTTAAATCAGTGGTGCAATTTGATTCGTTTTTTATGTTCATTGGCATCTTATTAAATATGGTAGGGACAAGATAAGCGAATGTCCGTTGTCCGTATTTATTTACAATTTTGGGAATGGACAACCCCTCATTTTTAATTAATCTAGTGCCATATGCATGATCTACCTTTTCCTTGTACTTTGAATCCGACAATAGGTTTTGGCATACAATTTTAAACCATAATATCCCTCGCACAGGTAATATACTAATTGACTCATATAATAATTTTATGTTTCTTCTTTGTGCATAAATGCTTTTGCTTACCAAGAGCTTAGTCATAGAGTTCTGAATTGTTTGAATGTAATCTATATTTGTCTTGCACGAGTTTCCCCAAGAAGTTATTCCGTATCTGATAGTAGATTCCGCTAGTGACAAATAGATTATTTTCAATGTACTTATGGGCATAAAATACTTAATTTTATAAATTCGTCCCGCAATAGCTCGCAGGCGTTTGCAGATGTTGCTTATGTGAATATCCCATTTCATATGCGTATCTACTGTTATCCCCAAATATACATACGTTTGCACAAGTTCAATGGTTTCGCATTTGCACGACTGTGAAGAATTGTGTATACACTCAAATGTATGCGACTTAATTAAAGGCGTAATGGTATATTTGGCATGTGGAGATCGTATATGCATTAATTTAGTTTTTTTTGAATTAATTATAAGACCCGCATCATGAGACCATTTCTGTAAGTGATTTCTGAATTTATTTTATACTTGAAGCCTTTATCTAATAAATTTATTTCTTCTTTTTCAAAAATTGGGTCTGATAAGTTAATAGTTTTTTTGTAAAATTCAATATTTTTATTACTTTTATCTTCGTTTATTTTGACATTTTTATTTTTAGTTTCGACAAGTTTTTTAATAATGTTCATTAAAGACATATTAGATTTCAAGACATATTAGACAAATCTAACATAAACCCAATTATTAAAAATGACTTATTAGACTTATTTAAAATATGCATGGAAACCAATTACTTTATATTTAATGATAAATTCTATCAACAAAACGACGGCTTGCCCATGGGGTCACCGTTGAGTCCACTTCTTGCTGAAATATTCATGGACTATATCGAAAATCAAATTTTAAACTCAATTTTTAGCAAATACATAATTTATACGGTTGAAAGAGAGTGTAATAATAAAATTAATTTTTTGGACTTAACAATCGGTAGAAAAAATAATAAACATACATTCGAAATTTTCCGTAAGCCTACTTTTACCGATACGACCATTCATTCTAAATCATTACACCCATGGTCACATAAATTATCTGCCTATCACTCAATGATACATAGACTTACTAACATCCCTCTTGACAATAAAGCATACGAAAAAGAAAAAAAATATAATTTTATCCATTGCAAAAAATAACGGCTTCAAGGGTAGTGATATTGATAAAATAATTAGTCATAAAAAATACGAAATTAACCTTAACTCAATTTACCCAGCGATTAATAATAAAACTAATAATAAATTTGCGTGTTTAGAATTTGCAGGACCTACATCTAATAAAATTGCTAAAATTCTGGAATTCTGAAATTGTGGATTAGACATTGCCTTCCGCACTAATAATAATTTGGGATCATCTCTCAAAAATTCAAAAAGTAAAACACCCAAACTTAAAAATAGCGGCATTTACAAACTCCAGTGTGACGAATGTAACGCTGTTTATGTTGGACAAACTGGCCGGTCCTTTAATATTAGATTTAAAGAACACATGCGATCATTTAAAAATAATAATAAATTACAATCACAATTTGCCAAGCATCTCCTAGATGAGAATCACTCACTTAGCGATGATAATAAGCCAACTCCTTTACACATTCAAAATAAAGGACGTAAACTTAATCTTTTAGAGCAGCTGGAAATTAACAAACATAATAATAATCCTAAAGCATTTTAATAAACGAACAAAAAAATATAATACACTCTCCGCTTTTAGATGTATTCAAAACCAATTTTTAAATAACTAATTATGCTGGAAAAGAAAACCATGAGTCAGCATTTGCGAATGACTCACAATTAGTTTGCTTAACGACTTTCTCACAAAGTGGGAAATAACAGTAATTGAGAAAATAATAACCATTAATAATTTCAGTCATTTTTAATCAGAAATTAGAAATGAGTCATAGTACAAACCTATCCAAAAATACTATAAATAGATTGTCTGTATGTGGCATGACCACAGTTTGATAATGCCCTCAGAAGGCGAAACAGCTGTCACGCGTAATAATAATTACCAGCAGAACTTGTTTATAAATAAACTGTTTTTATTAATTTAATAATTGAATATATAAAATAAATTAAAAAAATAAAATTAAAAATAAAATGAACCAATATAGTTCGTAGAAAATATAACTTATCTTATTTTTTTTATGATTTTAGGGAAAATATGGTGAGCTGAGGTACATTAAATGCCAAATAAACAAATATAATGTTTTTTTGAGCCCCTTATGAAGAATCAATTATTATCTTATGCAAATTGGTTTCAGAGAAAATAAAGGAACGAGTGATGCAGTATTGATGGTATTTTTTTTTTTTTACATTACATCCACACAGGAGGCCCTGAGGAAAATAATTTCCCTCAGGGCCTATGTCATTTTTGAGGATGCTGTGTGGAGGGTCTTTTTGAGGAAAGGAAGGAGTTAACATGGGTCTTGAAGAGACTCATGTTGTAGGAGGGAGGAAACACAGAGGCCGGTAAATCGTTCCACAGCCGAGCTGTTGACCTCAAGAACGAATCGTAAAAACGACCCGTTCTCATGTGACTAATATCAACCGTGTACAAATGCTGGGCGCGTGTTTGGCGTGTTTCCCGACTATGCACCGGTGCCGAGAGGATCAATGACGCTAGTTCCTCGGAGCATCTTCCATTGTAATACCGATAGAACAAGGACAGCATTCCCACCTGACGCCTGTGCTCTAAAGATTGCAATCCGTCTGTTAAGATGGTAGATTCTATCAAATGGACCGCCCGTTTCTGCACAGAGTCAAGGGTTTTTTTTAGGTATTTTAGAGCTCCAGACCAGAGGTGGCTACTAAATTCAACCGTGGGGCGCACTTGCGATTTATACATGGTTAGCAGTTGTGTACTATTAAAGTATCTGCGGGCCCTGTACAGTACGCCCAGTTTCCGAGAGGCTAACTTAACTCTGGTTTCGATGGAGCCCCCATACCTGAGCTGATCACTTAGAGTTACACCAAGCATATCAATGGAGGTCCTGTTCGGAAGAATGCTACCGTTGAAGGAGACTAGATTATCATTTCGATCCCTTTTAGACGTTATCAAACGTGATTGGGCCTTTGAAACATTAAATTCGATGAGGTTATTCTTACCCCAAGAGAAAACACTCTCGAGGTAACCGTACATTCTTTGCTTCAAAGCCCTCCGAGCTATTGGGGTTTGTGTGCTCTTTGGAGGCTTGTCAAACAAAAAGCTATCATGGACTGTACTGTCATCCGCGTAACAATGAATCGGTGCACATGACGAGAGGTCGTTGATGTGCAACAGAAACAGAGTCGGAGACAGAACCGATCCCTGTGGGACGCCAGCATTTATCGAATGCGAGGAAGAGGTGAAACCGTCAGCAACCGCCTGAATCGACCTCTCCCTCAAAAAGTCGGCAATCTACGCACACAAGGATGCGGCAGTTTGTTGACAAGCGCTCGATGCCAAACCCGGTCAAAGGCCTTGGAAATGTCCAGTGAAACCGTTTGGGTCTCACCAAAACATTCCAGGCGCCGTCCCCAAACATGCGTCAATACCAAACATGATATTATCGAAAGTTACTAGTGCCCTAGATTATGGAAACAAAGCCTTAGTGTTCTTAGATCTATCAAAGGCATTTGGCACGGTTTCGCATGGATTACTCCTCAATAAATTATTTTCTCTTGGCATTCAATGTCCAGCATTAAATTGGTTCAAATCCTATCTTAGCAATAGAACACAACAAGTAGAGATGAATAATAATTTAAGTATAAGCAAACAAATCTCTTTTGGGGTTCCACAAGGTAGTGTACTTGGACCAATATTGTTTTTAATCTACATTAATGATTTATATAATTTAGATATTCCAGGTCACATTGTTAGTTTCGCAGACGACACTGCTTTAATATTTGAGGGTAAAACCTGGTAAGATGCTTTTGAAAAATGTGATTCAGGATTAAAGAGTTGGCTAAATAATAACATATTATCTTTGAATATATCAAAAACAAAATATGTAACTTTTAGCATATCATCAAAAAGTCAGCTTTCCTACATTCATAATCTACACACAATTATCTGCAAAATTGTAATTGCCACCCTTTTGAAAGAGTAGACTGTATTAGGTACCTAGGTGTAATTATTGATAAATATTTGAGATGGAACGACCATATTGATATGTTTACAAAAAATATCAGCAGACTTACCTATATTTTTAAAGAACTTCGTCATGTATTGGATAAAGAGAAATTTAAATCTGTCTATTATGCCTTAGTCCAATCTCGACTTTCTTACAATATAGTATGCTGGGAATCCTGTCTAAAGTCCAATGTAGAACCACTAAATATTGCTCACAAATTAATTCTTAAAGTCATGTACAAAAAAATTTTTTGTTATCCATTGAAACTACTTTACAAGGAATCTAATGTTATGTGTATAAAACAGCTGTACATCCTTAACATAATTTGTAGATTTTTTATCAATACTAAATCTGCAGAAAGAACCCAACAAATCCATACCACCAGAATTGGCTCAACAGTGAACTTTGTGGCAATACATACTAAAACATCTTTTGGCCAAAGAAACTATATGTGTCAGGCTCCACTTATGTTTAATATTCTGCCAGATTACATTAAGTCTTCCAATTAATTAACTAAATTTAAAAAATAATGTTAAGAAATTTATGTTGACAGAGGATTGGCATACTATTTTTTCATCCTTGTCCTTTTTTAAATAATAAGATTTTATTAAATAATAAGATATTTGAGTTCCATTTGCACAAATCGAAGTGTCACTCTAGTTGTTTTGAACTTACTTTGCTTTTGGCAGGTATAAATATTGTTACAAATCATTCTCAAATTACCGGGTATGAGATGGGTAATTAGTATGTAGATGGGTAATTAGTATGTAATGTTAGTGTTTTGAAAGTAGTGTTTTTATATTGTGTTTTGTATGTAAAATGCATCCTCAAATGATAATTATTAACCTCAATACAGGAATTAGTCCTAGTGAGGTTAGTTTAGGTAAAAAAATAAACAACAAAATGTATGGTGAGAATATAAATAAAAAAAAAATAAAAAAAATGTCTCCATGGACCTTGATTATAATATTATCTTGGAAATATGATAAATTTATTTTAGACCTGCCGAAAGATATAATAGGTACGTTCAAGAGAGAAATTTATCTTTAAAACAACGTCTTCATGTGGCAATTTGCTACAGAAATATAACCTGCTTATATTTTATTCTTGTTTAAAATATGTATGTAGGTACATACATGTAATTCTGAGTTTTACATTTTTCTGTTATAAGAAGAATTTTTTTTAATTCAGTAGTTTTGTAGGAACGCATAATCATGTTTTAATTATATATTCTTATATTTCATGTTTCTACGTGTTTATAATAAAATTCTTATCATGTAATTACGAGTTTTATTTTTAAAATAATATTTTAGGCTAATGATTTGGGTGGTATTGGGTAGGCCCCGACTTTTTTTTTTACTTACTCTATCTTCGTCTATGGTATGTGACGTCACAAGTGACAAGTAAAGTACAAAAAATATTGCATTTTGATGGTGAAATAGTGACTAAATTTTTCACGTACTAAAGCCCGAAGTTATCGATCTAATGGGTTGTTTAGTATATTTATGAGTGAATTGTACAAAGGAGTTTAACCAGCGGATTCGTATTTGGGCTCAGGCTACAGTAGATTTAGCAATTATTTTCACATTTTTATACAAAACATGATTACAAACATACTCGAATCTTACCGGTTGGCAGTGGTGTAAAACATTTTTTAGCGATTAATATAAAAGTTGGTAATTTCCTGTAATTATTTTTTTTTTGCTATTATAAATGTACGTAAGTTTGTTATTATTATGAAAAAAAGGTACACAGCAATTACATATATATAAAGAAGTAAGTAGATACTATAAAAGTAGTTAGAGAGAAGTGGGTATTAAATTTTTTACTGTTAACAATCTAAAACATTTAAGGATTTTTATGTAAGATTGTTATTATTATGAAAAAAATAAATAAAATGTACACAGCAATTACACATAGAAAGAAGTAAGTAGGTACTATGAAAGTAGCTACAGAGCAGTGGGTATTAAATTTTTTACTGTTAACAATCTGAAATATTTACGGATTTTTGCATCTGCATACGTAAACGCTTTTTAAAGGAAGCGATGTTTTTATAAAGAAATATGTCAAGAGCAAGTTTCATTCCCCACACGATGAAATCTCTGAAGACAAGAGTTGAACATAAAATTAGTGCGAGACTAGTGTTGTATTTAGTGGGTACTTGATAATTTATCATATTCACTAGTTCAGGGCTATCCAAATATTCGTTGATGATTTTAACCCTTTCTCAAACAGAGTTGTTTTAAAACAACGTGAACTTTGCAAATTATTTGTGAAGTAAGTACTGACCCTATTATTTGTGAATTTTTCGAATTAATTTAATGAACCTCTTCTGGCAACCCTATTTTTTTTCGTTGTGTTGGGTCCACTGCGTGCATACTTCATACCGTAAACAAACTTCCTCGTTCGCGCCTTTTGGAATTCTGTCATACAAGTGAGGTGCTTGCGCAAAACTTGAAAGGTATTTATATCGATTTCATAATATTTTTTTTGTTTGTATTTATAGAAAAATGTACACACTTTATATTATATATGTTGTTACGATACACATTTTAGTATTCAAACTTGCCGCCTCAATTGAAATTAGTACCAAAAGAGAGCGCTAAACAACGCGCGTTCCCGCGCATCCGTGCCACGCATCAGGCGACTCCAGCCGATGGGCTTGGGCTGCCAGAAGCCAGAAGCGCGGCCCAGGGGCGTATATGTTTGATTTGACCTTGAAACTACAAAACGCGAGACCAAATTCTTATAGATAAAGCTGAATTAAAGATAGGTCAAACTTTGTGTTGTGTCAATAACACGAATGTCATGAATTCGTCCAAAATCGTATTTGAATTTGCATTGCTTACGTCGCCGATGGGCATATTTCGGTCAAAATCGTTTAAATGAATTCCAGAGGTGAAAAAATGGTTTAAATGTGTCCGCAATTGAACCAGAAAACAGGTAATTACATTAACATTCAGCTAATTTATTTGTAAATCAATTTGAGGTTAAATGACATTTGTATTAAAAAAATATGCTTTCAATTTTACATTAATAAGTCACGTACGCCTCGAACGTCATACAAATGTCTGTTAATGTTATATTATCGTTAAAACAAGCTTATGGGTCCGAGTGGTTAATGTTTCACAAATTTTGTTTCAGAAAATGTTCCAGTCTTTGAAGCTTCACATTACGAACATCTTATAACATTGTTTGGCAGACCATAACATTTTTATTGGCAGGTAAAATTAATAATGCTTTAACTAACTAATTGTCACGCTGTTTTCCCGCTGGGTATTCAGAGAGGACGGACCGCCAAACAACTCGGTCTTGGCATACAATCCTTGCCTCATTCACATTCATACACACTATTCTATTATTCTGACTCTTGACGTGGCCCGACGCAAGCAATGATTCACTTGATCGTGCCAGGTCTTCCTCTGGTTTCCCCGACTTCATTACCACTCACATCTGCATCATATATTGTTCTCCAATGATCAAACGTGTTTTTTCATTCTTCATATGTATGAACAGATGGGAGAATATTTTTCCCTTCTGATGAACAAAGTATGTCATCACAAGGGAAAAATATTGTACTTTTTGTTCACAAACTTTGTTTTTAATGTGATAATTCCGTAGAGATTGTACTGCCCTGAAGAAGCTACGGTTGTAGCGAAACCCGGTCGGCATAAAGTATATAAAAAATAAAAGTGGTGTTTACTAAGTTATTGTTTTATTTTAAATGATAATTTTTTTTTCAGAACACATGATGCGGTTTTTACTGTGGGCTGGCTAGGTCCTCGATGAAGGTATATTCTGTTTTATTTCGGTTGAAAGGAAATAGTATTTATATATTTAGAATATGTAGATTTTTATTTCATTCTACAAGAACTAAGATATGTACGGTGACTGCTGGAAAGGAAAAACGGCTAAAGCGCTACATAGCTGTAACATTAAAGATGAACGTATGTCAACGAACAATATAGCTTATTGTGTAGGTTCATCTTTAATGTCACAGCTGTATGTTGCTTTAGCCATGTTTTCTTTCCGGCGTCGATATTTTTTTTCAATTCTTCGAATTCATCAAACCAGTGTTTTTATGTGCTATTATCGATTGTCTTTCTGAAAATAAAAAGTATTTAAACATGTACCCCCGAGTTATCATTTTTCAAGCAGAAAAATGTAAATTCGTTGTAGAAAACCATAATCATTATTTGAAAATGTTTTCCTTTTATAAGGAGTTAATATTTCAAGTATTTTAGGTTTTTTACTAACGCTTGATTTTTTTCCTCAGGATAACAGGTTTCCATTTGACAAAGCTCCCTGCTGAGAAAATGAGCTGTTAAACATTATCTAAAGCTCATTCCCTCAGGCTTTGTCAAATGGAAAGTTGTTTTCTAGGGGAAACATAAAACATTTTTCTGCTTTCAAGCATTTTTATTTTTAAATATTTTATTTGGCTAATGAATTAATGAAGTAGGTCGAGTGCAATATTGTCTATGGTGACAAATGGCCTTGAACTTCCTATGTTATTGTCTACGGTAGAACCAACGGTGTTTTCCGTGGTTAAGTTGGTGACAAAAAACTTACTAGGAAAAGGCCCGAAGATATCAATCTAGGGGTTAGTATATTTATGGCGCGGCCCATTCTCCCGCAAGCGCCCGAAGTGCAGACATCCCACGCGCGTTGTGTCCGTGTTTGTATCGACGCCAGCCGCGTCTAACAAACGTTCTGGAAACCGCCATTTTGGCGGGCTCTAAGAATGCGTCGAAGCAGGACCCGAAGCAGGATTTAACTGTTTGCCTGACCGCAAAAACCGGGATGAATTCAGAGAGAGAGAATTGAGTTTTATACTATCATCCCAAAGTACTGCGTATTTCTAAAACTACACTGGTCGTAAGAGGTTATATTTCAAACCTGACAGTGATGAGAACAGCTTCAAAATATTTAGCTGATTATTTCCAATACACTATATATTTTGATGATAAAAATAGATGAATATACTCTCCAGTTACCAGAAGACGTAACATTGTCTTTTATATATTATTTTATGTTAATTTTATTGCAGAAAATATCTCGTTCTTTGACTGAAATGGAAAAAACCCTCCAACTGATGGGAGATGTCTCCGACGTGGAGTTGGAAGACGAGAACGAAGAGAATGGCGTTAGGCAAATAATAGGCAAGAAAATACCAGAAGAAGCAAGAAAATGACGGAACTTAGAAAACAACACCAAATCAAAATATTTATTCTTGCCCATCCTAGTTCGAGTATTAGCATATTAGGTTGCCATGTACAAAGATGAATTAAACTCCGCAAGAGGTCTCAAGAAACACCAAGAAGAGCCAAGAAGGAACGAGAAGAGAAAAGAAGAGGCAAGAATAGACAAGAAAAGACTCGAAGAAACAATAAGATACAAGAAAAGGTAGGAGGAACCGAGACGAGCCAATAACGGGTGAACATTGGAAAGAAGATGCATTAAAAGCAAAGGTGAGTTAAGAAGAGCCAATTTTAGACGATAAGAGACAAGAAATAGAAAGCAGAACCCAAAAAAGATGGGAAGATCCAAGAAGAGCCAAAAAGAAACAAGAACATTCAAGAAGAAACAAGAATAGATGAGAATATTCGAGAAGAGCTAATCAGAGATAAGACGAGACGATAAGTGACAGAAGAAATTAGAAGAGACGAGAACATCCAAAAAGAAGCAAGAAGAGCTAAGAAGAGACAAAAATAGACAAGAAGATATAATAAGATACAATAAAAATCAAAAAAAGCCGAGAAGAGACGAGAAGATCCCACGAAACAAAAAGAAGCAAGAAAAGACAAGAAGGGACAAGGAAAACAAAGAAAAGATAAGAAAAACCAAGCAGGGCCAAGCGGAGCCAAGAAGAGTCCAGAAGAGGCGAGAAGATACAAGAAGAAACAAGAAGAGCGAAGAAGAGATTAGAAGAGACAAGAAGAGACAAGAAGATCCTAGAAGAGCCAAGAAGAGACAAAAGGCAAGATCCAAGAATAAGCAAGAACAGCCAGAAATAGACAAGAAGATCCAAGAAGAGCCGAGAAGAGGCAAGAAAAAGGAAAACAAAACAAAGGAAAAAAATTATAACGTTCTATCCATTCCTTTATTCCTGACCATCCTAAATTATAACATTGGCTTATTAGGTTGCCATGTATACCGGTCGATTAATCTCCAACCTCCTTCCTATCCTCAGAGCATGTGTTCTAAGTCCTAACGAGAGTGAATGTAGCATGAAAATAAAATGTTTTATAAGATAACAAAAATGTTTCATTATTCTTCATTCTGACAAATTATTTACCTCTCGCAACCACAGTTGTTTTAAAACAACGAGAAATATTTCCTAAACTAAAAGTAAAAAAAACAATAATTTTGAAATAATTCCAGTACATATAATCAAATGTTAAATATTTTTTAAATCTAAAAGAATTAATTCGGATGAGAAAGGGTTAAATAATAATAAAATATCACAGATTTTTCTTCGCTGTGATAATTCTGGTAGTTTAAGCAATTGCATTAAATAATTATAATTTAAATTTTCTATTGCAATATGTAATTTGTAATTTATATACCTTAAAAATCTATTTTGTACTCTTTCGATTTTGTGTGAGTGTACATTGTATAGAGGCGACAGAAGAGAGGAATTATACTCAAGAATGCTTCTAACTAATGTTATGTACAATTTTTTGAGTTTATTAGTATACATTAGATCTTTGGACGTTCTTAATACAAATCCAAGACATTTAAGTGCTTTATTCGTGATTGCATCAATGTGGGGGTCGAATGTCATGTTGTTTTCAAAAATGACACCCAGATCTTTTATTAATGTAACTGTAGAAAGATACACATTGTTAATGTGATATTGAAAGAGTATTGTCGAAATAATATTGTTTTCCATTTATAAAATGAGGAACAGTCATTACATTTTCGTTTATATATGTATACCGGAAAGAGTCAATTTATTTTCCTTGTTTAAGCTTTCCTCAAAAAATTACCAATATTATTTAGAGTGTAAAAAGCTGGTTTAATATTAGATAGGAGATTTTTGCAACATTGAAAATAAAACCTATATATATACCTTTGTAAAATCTTACAACAATTTTTACGACTTTATGTCCGAGTTAAATCTTCCCCACAGGAAAAACTAAACCCTTCCACACACTTTTCCACAAATGATCATCTAGTCAATCCACGCTATGTAAATGCACAAGTATTATAAATACCAAACAATACAAGAACAACATGTCAACCTACCAAATGGGAAAATAATTCACCAACTCCAGATATTTTAATATCAGAGTGTTCAGTTCGGTAGAACTCCTAACTAGACTGAGAAATCCTACTCATCCCTCAATATAAATATTTTAAAAATATTTCGTAATCCTACATGTATTTAAAATGATTGATTTTTGCACTTTTTTATATAAATTCTCTGACAAATCTAACAAGCCTAAATTTTGAATTAAAGAACTAGGTATAATGCCAGTAGCCGAAATAATGAATGGTAATATTTTTATAGTCCGAGAATGCTAAATTCTTCTAAATCTGCATATTTTTTTCAGAAACAGTTTTTTGAATATTACAGGAATTTGGAATAGAGACAATATTGTTTTATTATTAGGATTGCAAAAATATGTTTTTAATGTTTTTTTTTAAATTTCGTTAGGTAACTTTTTTATTCAAGATGTTATCAAAAAAAATGCTCATGTCCATTATTTACAGCAATTTGTTTTATTTCAGAAAGTAAATTACCTACCACTAAACATCGGGACATTTAGTGTAAAGGGGGATTGTATTTTTATGGATCCTAAAAATATAGTATGAACGGGTATAGGTGCATTAAATCTCTATAAGCAGTTTATGTTTCCATATAATTCGGATGTATAATTTTTTTATGTGAGCGGGAAATTTCCAAATCGGACGCTCAGAAATTCCGGACGCTGAACATATATTTCAATTATGAGATAGGGTGGTTCGAGGTCTTATGAATTACTACGTACACATAGCACTCTCTTTAGGGTGAATTGCCTTAAACAACAACAAAAAAAATTACTACGTAAGTGTTCGTAGATTTGTGATTTATACTAAATTCGATTCGATTATTTGTGAAAAGAAAATATAATGGTTCAACAAAGTAATATTTAGTTATTTATTGAAGTGAATACTTTTTAGCACAGTTGTGATTTGAAACTCGATGAAACAAAAAAGCGTCACTAAAAAGAGACAAACACATACATCTGTAGGATTTAGCCTGCGAGAGAATGAGACAGAATAGTCGGTATCCTCTTTGTGCGGTGCTTCGTAACCACCTCACTCTTGTCTACTTTAGTTTTCTGAAGCTTTCACTTCTAGTGCGTGTAAACTGCACACTTGTATTTTTTTTATATTTTAGAAACAAACAATACATATGTTACAGCTATTAATGAATTTATATTATTTATTTCTATATATTACAGTTTTTACCGTATATATTTAATATTTTAACATAATATATTTTGGAAAACATTTTTACATATTAATTAATATAACATTTTATTATGTTGGGTGTAAGGTAGGTTTGAGCAGGTGAAACTGTTGATTTATAATGTTGTATGTTTCGTGAACACCTCACTAGGAGAACCTGTGCTGAGGTGTTTACGTGTTTATGATTCAGTGTGAAGTGTGACATGTACAGGTATTTATGTGTTGTAGTAGAAAGTTGTTTTTTTTTTACATTTTAATGGTAATGGATTATTTAGAAGAAAAAAAAAATATATATATATAAAGTATATATAAATATATATGTATATATGAATAGTTGTAAAATTCTTGTATGATGTGTTTATTTATTTTACTTTTTTTATAGTTTTGTTACGTTTGGTTAGGGATTAGGAAATTTTGTGTAAAGTGAATATCTTGATTTTTGATCCAGGCTGTGATATGTTTTTTGTGAATGTTTGTGTATGTATGTGTAGTTAGTACTTGTTTTAGAGTAATGGGCATATAATTAAAAAGTTTATAATTATACATATAATTATAAAAGAATATAAATATATAATAAAAATAATATAATTATACATATAATTTACAGATATTAATAAATGTTTCATAATGGATACTTATACGATTCTTTGTAAGGTCCGGTTTGTGTACATCTGTTTTTACAAATAGAAGGTTATTTCTAAACAATTGAAGAAAATCATATTATTATCTCTTTGAAAACTGAACTATTATTTTATGTGTCTTTGTCTGTTTCATATTTTCATTGAAGTTTTTTGATGTTATGTACCTTCTTCAATTATTATAATTTAACAACTAGGTTTATTATAATCTTCCATAATATGTAGTAACCGTCTTCGAGGGGCAAGGATCTCGACTCGTAATCCGAAGATCGCGCGATCAAATACCAAATAAATTTTATTTAATTAATTTGTGTTATTTCACAATTAAATAAATGAAAATAAGAATATACTCTCACCACTCGCCCTGGTGTAAGACCACCATTCAGAAATGAAACGTTGTTTGAAATGGCTTTAGCCCTGTTGGGCATTTCCCCACCTTCCTCTTCCCATCTCCTTTCCCACTCCATTAGCTTCAGCCTCACAGCATACCATGGGGATGCCATAGACTCACTGGCTTTAAATTAAATAAATTTTATTTGATTAATTTGTGTTATTTCACAATTACTTCATTTAAAACAATAAATAGTATAGGTATTTGCGGCACGTTCCAGAGTGGAAGATATTCTTAGTATCGCCCTGGTGTAAGACCGCCATTCAGAATTTAAACTTTGCTTGAAATGGCTTTAGCTGTGTTTGGTGACCAAATCTGTATAGCCAAGTACTTCCCCACCTTACTCTCCCCCATCTCCTTCCCCTCTACCCACTACCTTCAGCCATACAACATACCCCAGCTGGGGATGCCATAGACTCACTGGCTCCAAACGGGATCATTTGTAACTCTTGTGCTGTGTTTACAGAAAAAAAGTGAAACTTCTTTAGCGCCGTTAGTGACTTGAAATTCGGGTGAAACGGAAATGCGTCACAACTCACTTGTACACAAATACTCGGTTCTAATATAATAATAATAACGTTATATCTGTATAGCGCAGTTTTGTGTCATTTCACTCAAGTGCTCTTAACAATAATAAATTTAAAAAATAAAAATAATGCAGTAAATTCGCACCTAATTTTAAGTACATGTTAGGTACAGGTATATTTATAATGCGGTAAATTCGCAACTCGGTGCGTCCCTTCCATAGCGTAGTGGGCAAGGTGCCTGACAAGTCTCAGCGGCCAGAGAGACAGACATCAAGCGAACGGAGCATTTTATTATGTGAAATCAATATCCAATCTTCAAACAAGCAAAAGAAAAGAAAGCGACATCTAGCGACTTTCTAGTTTCACTTCTACCGCGTGTGAATTACACACTCTGATTTATTTTTTGAAACTAGCGTACTGAAGAATTATTTATAATAATAAAACAAACAGAAGTGACGTTTGTTTCATTATGAATAGATTATTTCAAAGTTCAGATATTTTCAATAGCCCTAAAAGGAGAAGAGGAGAAAATAGTATACTTAACGTAATGTATTTCCTTTTTTCTTTAGAATATGCTCTTACAGTGATTTAGAATAAGCTCTTACATTGACTGTCCTAGAACGGGAGACCTTCCTAGTTGGACAGTCAAAGCTTTATTAAACTGTGAATGTACCTACTTTTATTACAAATAAGTAAATAAACAGTATCTTCGTTCTTAAAGCTCTACACAGCATCCCAAAGATGACATAAAGAAGGGCTTGAAGGAAATAATTTCATTCAGGGCATTCTTCTAGATAATATTTAATAAATGTATATATTAAATATAACTCCATAATCCACACCCCTTGTCATTTGAAAGTATTATGTGTTTCCTAGAGGAAATATTAATGATAACTAAAAAGACCATATTTTTCTGCGAAATCGAACTTAACCTAAAAATAGTTTTATCGCTGGGCGATAACAAAGATATTGGCATAGATAACGATGCTATCGGCAGTCAGAAGTAATTCGGTAATAATTTGTTTTATTGTGAATGTTGTAGACCAAGGGTGGCCAAACCGCGGCCCGCAGAGCATATCCACACAATTTTTTTAGTGTTCATAAAACCATCAAAAGAAAATTCCAACGTGCTAAGTTCGTATCATATCTCATACATGGACGTATCTCAGTACATTGATTTAACTATCATGACAATCTCTTCCACAGTATATTCGTGTTATTATATTAACAATTACTGTAAGAATCACGAAGAATTAGCAGAAATGTATCCATTTAAGGACATTACTTGCTCATGAGATTTGTTGGAGATTTTACATAGAAATTTTTTTTTATTATTTATTTAATACAAGAAAATACAAGTTTTATGCAGTCCCACAAAGCTGTCACACATGACGGCTTGTCTGTAGGTTCTACAAAATAATATACATAATTTTTTTATTTTTTAATACATTTATAACACAATATTATACAATAAACAATATCACAAAATAATATATCTCAATGTACCTATATACAAATTATTTAGGCAGGTACGTTGAGATGTTCAGGGATACATCAATAATTAGAATGTTCAGAGATACATTGATTCGTCGCTTATTAGCCAACGCTTAGTGTTTTTGGGGCAGGGTCTCTCATTATTCTGAGGTTTAAAAAAATTATTGAATTTATTGAAAATCTCTGGAATTAAGTATTTAAGCGTTCGGCTTCCATACTTATTTGTTACTCTTGGAGTAATGAGGCCCTTATTTTCAGTGAATATTGTTGTATGATTATGCACCGGTTGCTTTTTGTATTTGCTATCTCCCTCATTATCCATTATAATAATGTACCAAAGAAGACCCTTTATTGGAAGTAGGCTCTCAGAACCATACAGTAGTTTTAGATTACTTCTTTTTCTGTAAATATTCGGTGGTACAATTTTTTTTATTATAGCAATTTGTAAATTTTGTATATATTTAATATAAATATTGCTTGTGTGCCCCCAAGTTCGTATGCCATATCTAAGGATGGATTCGACCATAGAAAAATAAATAATTTTAAGAGTACAATGGGGCAAAATAAATTTCAATTTATAAAAATTACTTGCAAAAGATCGGAGCTGGTTACACATTTTAGCCACTTGTTTATCCCATTTAAATGTATTATCTACTATTAGTCCCAGATAAGTATATTCGTTAGTAAAGTCAATTGTTTCACAGTAGCAAATATTTTCAATTTTTTTATGAATACATTCAGAATTATGAGCAATTATTTTGGGTATATTCCATATTCCCAGGCTTGGTGATCCTATATACATACATTTGGTTTTTTTAACATTTATAATTAATCCAACATCATGAGCCCATTTAAGTAGCTCGTTAAAGTCACTTTGCAATTGTTGAATAGCTATGATAGGATTTTCATTGGATAGTACAAGTGCAGTATCGTCAGCAAAAATGAATCTAAAGGCTTTTTTAAAGAGTTTTGACATAGCAATAACATATATAATGTACAATTTTGGACCTAAAATTGATCCTTGCGGTACTCCTGATTTAACATATCTTGCTTTACTCATTACATTTAAAATCTTCACATTCATTTTCCTATTTGTTAAAAGTTTTTAAAAAATGAGAGGAGTTTACAGTGGATTCCAATGTTTTCAAGTACCTTAATTAATTGTATATGGCTGAGAGTATCAAAAGCTTTTGAGTAGTCAATAAAAAGCTTGAATCGCTTTTTGTTACAACTCAACAATCTATCGAGCTTGACAACGGATGGTGCTCGAGCAGAGGTTGGGAAACACGAAGATTTAGTAAAATTGATTGAAAAAGACGCCTGCAAAGTTGGTAATACTTCGAAGCAAAATTTTCATTGAATTATTCATCAAGTCCCTTAAAATGGATCACGTCATGGAGGTGGTCGTAAAAACAGTGAATTTTATTAAGTCGAAGGGGTTGAATCACCGTCAGATTCACAGTATAATGAAGTTACATTTTATGCAGAAGTAAGATGGCTGATTCATGCCAAAATGTTGAAAGCAAGAAATACAATCATTCTTCGCAATCAATTCAAAAAGTATACCAGAATTTGAAGACAAGGAGTGGGTTGGCGATTTTGCATTTCTGGTCGATATAGTTAACAACGTTGTTTATACTCGTCTACAAGAGAAAGATCAACTAATTAATAACATGTATGATCTTATTTCCGCATTCCAAATGAAGCTTGGGTTAAGGACAAAAAATCTTCTCTCACTTTTCTACATTTTTATTGCAGCCAGACGTCACAGAAATGGCGGCGGATGAATAAGCTTCGTCGGTATCCGACCTAAACCTAGAATTTGAAAACCGATTTCAAGATTTTAAAAAGCATCGTGTGCTTTTTTCTGCATTTGCAACGCCATTCTGCGTAGACGTGAATTTATTGCCAGGAATTTTATAAATGGAACATTGTGAAAAGTGTTGTGATGCACAGTTAAAGGAGAAATTCAATCAGGTTGGTTTGAAAGAGCTTTACAAAACTCATTTGAACAATGAGAAATATCCTGCATTTTACAAACAGGCTCTATCGATGATTTCGCTATTTGCTAAACGTGTGTACAACTTTTTAGTCGAATGAAGAAATCTCAAATGAGAACACGAATCACTGATGAGCATTTCGAAAAGTATTTGCGTGTAGCAACAACATCAATCGTAATCAACATTGATGCTCTTAATTCTGACAAACAAAATCAGACGTCTCACTAAAATTAATTATATTTTTATTATTTTTTTTTATATTGCCTCTATCTAATAAATATGTTTGATTCTCATTTTTGTTATATCTTCTTAAAAAACAATATATTTCTGGTTTGCTTTGAATAATAACAGAAATTTTATTGTGCGGCCCGGTAGGCAATCTCATATGCAAAATCTGGCACGGCTGCTGAAAAGGTTGGCCACAGTTGGTTGTAGACTATGGAATCCATATTCGTATATTGTGAGGCTGAGGGAAGGGGGTTGAGGAAGGAGATGAAAAAAAAGAGGAAGGAAAGGAAATATCTGTCTATTCGGTTCCATGACAGTTGGTCCGCCGACCGCCAAAAATTTAGAAGATGTTTTCTTCAAGCAAATATGCAAAGAGGATATACGGCCATACAACCAAAGTCGAAGGCATCTTGAGTGAAAATTCATTATAAAAGTATTTTTACTAATAATTTCGACTCCGAAATAGCATGCGGCAATAACAAAATACGACATACTTATACGTGCAGTCGGCTTAGCAAAAAAAACGCTAAAGATTCCTACTTGCTTATAATATAACGTTTTTATCTGAATATAACACAAGAGTCCCAACTGCTCCCAACCGTCTCGAGCCAATGAGTCTATGACATCCCCAATTTTGGTATGCTGTGCCATGCACTTGTTCAATTTATTGTAAACTATGAAAACAAAAGTTTAGTAGTAATTTTTCAGATGTTATACATAAATTATGTAGCATACATTACCAACTAAATTTCAATAATACCAGGGTAGGCTGAAAAATAATGCACACATGCTTATATGACAAAATGACATTCAGAAGCGCGCCAGGTGGAAAATGGAAGTGACATGCCTCCTCTAAACTTACGCGTAAGTTTGATGACGTTGAATTCATCCTGTGTATTTTGAGAAGCGGAAGTTCGGAGACCTTTTTTAGTGTTATGTCAACGTAAGGTAAACAGCGTGCGTCGAATTTTTGACTGCTGAAAAAGTGACTCCTACCGAGATTCATCGTCGTTTAAAGAATATTTATGGTGATGATGCTGTTGATAGGTCTACTGTAAATCGATGGGTAGTAAAATTTCATGATTGTGAGCCCGTAAAGGCAATAATTGTTGATGAAACACGCAACAATCCAAACTCGTCCACGATTTGATTCAAAATGACCATTTAATAATATTGCCTATATTTATTTTTTTAAATACAAAATATTTTTTTTATATGCCTTGAATAAATACACATGTATTTTAAAATATATATTATCACGTTTAATCACGTACTTAAAAGTTATATTAGATTTAGATCATCACTGAAAATTTCAAAATTTCGGTACAAAATTAATTCGGATGCGAAGGAAAAAAAATGTATGAGGGAATTTTTGTTCCTTTTTAATCTCCGATTGAACTTGCAAGAAAAACCAAGAAGAGCCAAGAAGGATCGAGAAGAGATAAGAAGATACAAGAAGAGACAATAAGAGTCTAGAAGAAAGAAGAAGGAACAATAAGATACAAGAAAATGCAGGAAGAAACGAAACTAGCCAACAATGTGTGGGAATTTGATAGACGATGCAACAATAACAAAGGTGAGTTAAGAAGAGTGAATAAGAGACAAGAAGAGCAAAGAATAGACGAGAAGATCCAGGAAAAGTTAAGCAGAGGCAAGATGAGATAAGAACATCCAAGAAGAAACAAAAAGAGACAATAAGATGACGAAGTAGCAGAAGTGCCAAGAATAGATGAGAAGAGAGGAGGAGAATCAAGATGAGGCTAAAAGAGACGATAAGAGCCAAGGAAAGGCAGAAGTGCCAAGAATAGATGAGAAGAGAGGAGGAGAATCAAGATGAGGCTAAAAGAGACGATAAGAGCCAAGGAAAGGCGAGAAGGGATAAGAAAGGCCACGAAGAGCTAAGGAGAGATAAGATACAAGAATAGTCGAAAAGAGACGAGAAGATACAAGAAGAGCCGAAAAAAAGGCAAGAAGAAGGAAGGTATAAAGAAGGGAAAAAAAATTAACGCTCAATTCATTTCTCTATTCCTGCCCATTCTAAATTCTTATTAGGTTGCCATGAATATCGTTCGATTAAACTCCAACCTCCTCCCTATCTTCAGAGTAAGTGTCCCAATCCTAACAAATCAGTGCCACCTAGTGTACCGGTCTCACCTGAACAGGAGTGTTCCTGGCTGAGGTGGTACAATCGTATCGTATCATATCTTTTTAATCTCCGATTGAACTCCCGATGAGATATTCCAAGAACCGCTACTGTTCCCCACCCCACTACCATCTGCCTCACAATACATATATTATGTAAATTTTTAATGTCTACACAGAAATTATTATTCATCACACATAAATAATATTTATGTATTATCTGTGATACTATTTGCACACAATGTTCCATTCAACAAGAGATAGTCTTTTTGGAAAAATGTTAAATTTAATATGAACATGTTTAATCATTGATAATACATATAATCAAATTGATACCTACATTTGATTTTATTAAAATATTTTTTTATTAATTCTGCATGACAACACATTGTGATATAATTTATTTGTATGTATGTTCACTCCATTGCAAACACTTAACTTCCGTAATCCAGTGTCAATGTTTGTATTTTTTTACACCTCGATAAATGTATGCCACGATGTGCGACGGACCGAAATATCTATAATTCCGTAAGCCGGGGGTACTTTGCATCTCACGGGGGAACTTTGCATCAATCGCCAACCACTCTCCTGAACCAGAATCCCATTTCAGTATTGAGTTTTCAAAAGTTAGGAGAGAACGCAGAGCATCTTCGACTGAGTGAATCATTTTAAGGTGAGTAACGTTTTGAAAATGAATATGTAAATATGTTTTACCTAATGAAAAGAATAATATTTTCACCAATTCATTTCTTGATGCTGTCGCATTTTCAGTAAATTTAGGGTGACACTGCACCAGAAGTAATAATTATCCCAATCTTTCTTTGTATTTCTGTTTGTAAGATGTTAATGTAGGTACTTTTTTTAATGAGTTTTGTTTTTAATCATGCGTAGACAATGTTATAGCAAAGAGAATAAAAACAATTGCAATCCGATATGTGGTTTAGTAATCGAAAAAGAAGCGATTTACGAAACCCTTACACTTTTCATGTTTGAGGGGGCACGGGGGGGGAAGCAAGGGGGGTAGGGGCGGGGACTTTTGGCTAAACACTTATCTAAATAGTAGTAGTCGATGGGGAAAAAATTAGTTTATACTATTTAGTTCCTTTAACTGGTGTTCTACGACACAGGTTGACTGGACTACAACCATTCTCTCCCGATCCGGCCTGCCATGCAGCTAGTGGGCAGACGCATCCGCCGCCAAGACTCGGACAAACCTCACTCCAAGAATCCAGGCACCACTGCTCAGTCACCAAACGTAGCGAACCACTTGGGGCGATCTATGGCAGAGGTGTTGGTCATCCAATAAATGGTTTCCGGGGCGGTGGTACCCATACCCGCCTCCCGAATTGTATATTCAGTCGTTTAATTTCAATAATACTATTCGTTCTCGTAAAAAAAATATTTTTTCTTGTGAAAAGTAACAAAAAAGTGATTCAAAGTACCCCCGGTTTAGGGTAAGTATAAAAAAGTAAAGTTAGTACGTAAATTACAAATTTGTTTGCAGTAACACAAATAAACGAGAAAAAAAACGATTGTGCTTTAGACCACACGACTGAAGTAAAACTTCACTAATTTATAAAAGAAGAGAGAAAGAAAATGTGCGCGCGCACTGCTCTCTCTTGCTCCTACAGTGATACAGACAAAAGGTCTGCACTGTGTCGATATACGAAACGTAACTGGCTATGAGAGAAAGAGAGAAAGAAAATGTGTGCTCGCACCTCTCTCTCTCTCTTGCCCCTACAGAGTACGAAACGTAACTCTCTCTCTCTCTCTCTCTTTCAATCTTCACCAACTTATATCTCCCTCTCAACTTCCGTTTGCCTCGCCCAATCACACTTTTCGTAATGCTCTCGTCACGCATTCACTAGCTTACTCCCCAAGTCAAGCGTGCGTAAAGAAGTTTTACTTCAAAAACGCAACGCAAACGCAAGACCACCAAGATGACTCTAGTCCGGACTTTGATTTAGCCATATAATTTATATACGGTATGGAAACGTGGACAGCGAAAGAAAGCGGATAGATGCCCTCAAAAGTGGTGGTAGGGAAAAATGCATAGGATTTATGCATTCTTCCCGAATGGACGCACAAGGCTCTCAACTATCTGCCTACAACGTATTTTAAACCATTATTAATTATTTTTGTGATTAATTCGTAGAAGTCTATTTAATATTTTTAACAATTTAAGTAAAATAAAATTAGTAATGTCGTTATTAAGTTCTGTTCATCAGCAAAGAGGAGATTTTTGAGTGGTTGATGGTCTTGCCTATTTCATTAATGAATAAATGAAAGAGTATTACCAAAGTTTTCGTAAATGTACAAATTTGGTTTTTTAGAAAACCCTTTACTTACGTTTATTTTTGTATTATTTTACCTTTGTTTTACCTCTATTGTCAGGTGTTTGAGCCGCCAAAACTCTGCAAAACAGAAAACATAACATTATGAAGACAAGATAATATTTCGCGAGTTTGCTTGCTTGTAGCGATTATCTCATTTGCCATTTGCCAGGTTTGCAAAGATAATGATGTGGGCCCGTTTCCACCTAAGCCGTTAAACGTTAAAAGAGATAAAAAGTCGCCAAAAACCGATAGATGGGTTATATAATGTACATAAAAATATGTATTTCCTGCACTTTTTTCTGTATTTGGTTTGCTCTGCTAAGCTAACACCAGATTAGATAGCAACGAAAGATAAATTTGTGCGAATGTTATGTAAATAAAACGCATTAGTGATCTGTGTAAACAATGAGCAGTCTTGGAATATAAAGCCATTTCACTTTGGGTGACGCTATCACAATTTATCTTTGGTGGTACATTCTTTCACGTGACTTCGTATTTGGTGTTTTATATCTTCATTAAAAACATCACCGATTTATTCCAGAAATTTGCAGGGGTGCAATGCAATATCCGTATAAATGCGAAATTGTGTTTATTTGTGTGTCCTTCTTTCACGTCGCAATGAAGCGATCGACGAGATATTTTGGGATAGTTGGAGGACTGGGAAGTGACATAGACTAATTTTCATCCCATTACCCTAAAATATATTCAGAATCTTAACGACGTAAGTAAAGACGCCGTGTATACAAATTGCGACTCGCGACCCGTGTATGGACCTACAGTCGAATTTGCCCTATCAAAGAAAAGAAGAAGAAGACAAATAATATGGGAATCTTAACGACGTAAGTGAAGAAAGCATGTAAACATATATGCGCCCACGGCACGGCGTATTGGACGGACGTACGGTTGAATTCACCCAAGCAGGCCTGAAGATTAGACCTTTCCGCCGCATTCATTTTAATTAATTCTGAAGAACACGATACAAATATTTAAAATTGTCTCCATGTCGCACTCCCGAAGTTGTTAATTCATCGTCTAGAAAAATAAAATCTAGTGCTTACCGCTAACTTTATAGTTGAAAAACGGGTTATAAAGTTTTAAATCGTTTTACTTAAAATACATTAATGGTAAGGTATTGTTTTTATTAATCTTAAATACAAAGACTTACATTCCCAGTGTTCTATTTGAATAAAAAAGTTATTATAGTTACGAATTCGCCGGAAAAGATTAAAATATGAGTTTTAAGCAAACAATTTTTTTTATTTAATTTTTTTATTATTATCATTCATCTTTATTAATTTTTTACATACAATTTGTTTTATTCTATGCCTGTCTCACTAGGAGAATCTGTGTTGAGTGCAGGCTCTTGGGTTGTGTACCGCCTTAATACCACGCGAGCAAAGCCACTGGTAAAAGCTATATACCTATATACTATAAACGACAGTAAATAAAATGAATTAAAAAAATATAATAATTATAAAAACGTTTATTACGCTACATTCTTTACAGAATTACACTTTTTTAATATTTTCTTCTGATTGAAGGTCACTGCTCAGCAACAATTCAGGAGTTCTCCTGAAATGCAGCTGGTTTTCAGCAGTGCCTCCAATATAAAACAGAAAAAAAATAAAAAATTGAATTAAACTAAAATAAATCAAATTACATAAAAAATTATTCAATCTAATCTCTAATTCAACACACACAATATAATACAATATACAATAAAATAAATACAAAATATATTAATAATGTAAATCGGAATTCAAAACACCTACAAAATAAAACCAATTCAAATAAGATATAATTAATTCAAATCAATTCAAGTACAAAATATAATCAAAATAAATAATTTAATCTTTAAAAATATTACACGAACGTGTGATTGTTATTGCACTATTTGTAAAATCGACCACAATAACACGGGCATCAGCCTAGCATGGTGGTCGAAAAATCCACAAAAATGTAAACATAATATTTTTGGAATGAATAAAGAATATTAAAAAAATGAATAAAGTCAAATCAAATCAAATGAAAATCAAAAAACACAAGAAAGCATTACTTCAATTGCAAATTTTATTAATTAAGATGTTGTGCGGTTAACTATGCAGTCATCAACCGTTCTCCGCAAAGGTGTTTGAAGCATTGCAACGATGTCGATATTCGAATAGACATTTAGTAATTTAGACACAGACAGTGGTACTTCATTCCAAAGTTTTGAGGACGAATAGCTGAAACTACCCTTAAATACAGCAGTTTTATGTCTCTGGAGAATGAGTAAATGGTCCCTTTGGCACGTACTGCGTGCATGAGAGTCCGGGACCACTGCAGTTTGTCAAAAAGATAGAAAGGAACCTTCCAATGCATCAAATCGTATATTTGACACATTTGATGTAACCTAACCAGTAGTTTATTAAATTCAGATTGAGATATATGCTTTATTTTAAGCCACAATATAGCACGAATACATAATAAATTTACAAAGTTGTATAGTAACAATTTTGGTACATCATGACTTTGTTCGTATTCAGTTTTTTTTTTTAATAAAAAGTTTACCAAAGAATATTGTAAGTTTTGCACTGAAAGAATATTTGTTTTTGTTGAATGTCCCCATCTAGAAACATTATTCGACAATATGTTGATATGTATAAATGGTAACAACATAAATAATGGATTTAAATTATGTAAGATATATTAATCCGTGTGTATAGAATAGTTATAATAATACAATAGTAACTTATATGTTTGAAACAGTATTACGATTTTAAAAACCAGAAGCACGAAAACGGAAATGTAGCAAGAGAAGATAAAACAATACAATAAATTAATAAATAAATGATCACAGGTATATTATGTTGTATGCGAATAGATAAAATATGTAATAGATAATAAATGGTTTTAATATTTGCAGTTAAAACAGATTAAAATTAATTTTAGAAATAATTGATAACATATTAGATGTAATCTTGACTGCTAATCTTGACTGACAAGAAGAATAAAAATAATATTATTAGCAGGTACAAACGACAGATTGTTTATAATTTTGATACACTCGTATACATAAAATTCATAAAATCGACGGTCCCGAAGACTAATGTCGGATGTGCGATTTTAGAGTTTTGCAGTTGAGCTGTTTAAAGTTTCGTTTCTGCATTTTTACTGTTTTTGAGATAAGGAAAGATAGTCTTATTTTGATATGTGACATTGCATTTCATTTCGTTCAAAATTCCGAAATTAAATACTATAAATCTAAAAAATAAACCAACAGAACGAATACAATTTTTACCACATCCGACATTATTCTTCGGGACCGTCGAAATATATTTTTATTTTTTATTTTATCCTGTGGATAAATCAGATATTTGATATATAATTACCGGCAACATCATTAATTGACATATTACCAAATTTTAGAGCAAAAGTAAAATAGTTATTAATTTCAAAGTTAGAATCCGTTTCAGTGTTTATCATCTGTACAGCCATTTTTAATATTAGGAGCTCTGTCATCAGTAGCAAAAGTTACATTTTACACATGCCTGGTGGTGTTTACCTAGGTGTATGTAAATAAAAATAAATTTCCTACAATAATTTAACAGTTCGGTATTGGATATTTGTGTAGCGAGAGTGGTCGGGTCAGTGCGTGACAGAGCTCTCGAATATCCTAGAAAATTTTGGATAAGTCAAATTAAATTAATAATTCAAGTAATTTTGCTTAATATATTCGTAGATAATTTTTTCTCCTTCTATTTTCCTAACCATTATTTTAGAATAGTTGTACCACACGCACTTGTAACCTGTTTCTTTAGCCTTTTATTTAGGTCTCCAAAGTAGGTCTTTGTAGTAGGGACAGAGATTTTCGGTGATGTATATCTTTTTACATCCCGGACCTTGCAAGGTGGTTCTATTTATACGTTTACTATTCGTAAGAAGTTGCTTCCTCTTTACTTGGTTTTTCAATTTAATGTGTAATTTTTGTAGGACTCTATCGGGGATCCTCCTGGCTTCCACGATATCCTTTTCTTTTAGCTTAACTCCGAGATGAACGCTACCCTTATAACGGTATCAGAGGGCTGTTCTTAATTTACTTGCTGTAGGCTGGCAAACTCCAATGAGTCACCCAGTGTTTCTTGCTCTACATCAGCCAATCTGATTTCAAGACGTTTGATTTTTTTATCCTTTTATGCAAGTGTTTTCCTGAGCAACTCCACTTCGGAAACTAATTTTGTAATAGTCTCCATTTCAGCATTAAGGTCATCATACTGGCGGACAATGAAGTTTCTTCTCTCGGAGTTTTCTTCGTCAATTTTCTTCATAATCGCTAGCTTAAATCCCTCCAATTTAGTTAGCATTTTTTTATAAATTTTTTCGACAAGCATTTCCATGTCAAACGATTGCAAAGGCACATCTGAGATCAATCAAGCTAGTTGACGCGGGTATTTGGCCCTTACTTCTAAGGTTTTTGTCGGCGGACATTTTTTGCTTTTGTTGGAAAGGTTAGACATTGGCTTGATTATTCTTTGTGTTTGTTTTGATTCTTGACGTTTAAATTATTTATACCGAAACATGCAAGATGAACACTCTACTCATTTACCACAAAGATTTAACGTAGCAGATTTCATTGATGGATGGATTTTTTACGTAAAATTCACAGAGACACACCATTTTAAACGGTTTATATGTTGAATTACATATCCTTCAGCAACATTTTCAACGCGTTTTTATCGAAACTACGTCTTTCAATCTGATTGACAACATATTAGAAAAACTATACATCCGATTTGCACGCACTATTAACGTCTTAAACTGTTCGAAAATCCAGTCCCTATGGCACAACGAAAAAAATCGAAAATAAAATTTATTTATTTTTATTTATTTATTTCTATTCTTCGACATACATACATATTACAGATAATTACATTGGTATACATAGATTTTAAGTTAAATAATAAGGAAAAAAAAAGTTACTGATCCGTAACTGTATATAGGTAAGTACCTAGTAGTATTTTGTGAACACCTCACTAGGCGAACCTGTGCTGAGGTGTTCCCATGTTTTGGAATAATTGCAATTCTGACGACAAAAGTAGAAACACCGAATCCTCCTTGATATTGTCAAGGAGGAGACTGTGGGTCGACCCATGGCGGCAGTATTCTATACATAAAATAAAAAATTAGTTGCAGTTAGGATCTATATATACATATATATATATATAGATCCTAACTACATAGCATCTAGTTTATGTACAAGATAGATAATAGTTTTGATAAATAGGTAGGTATATTATTCTAGGGACCACACGCCAATGGAATGAATAATATTGTGATTTTGATGTTTTGTCTTAAAATTAAGTTATAATTACCTACTATTTCTTTTTAATATTTGTTTTTGTTTGGTTAGGTGTTATGATTTTTTGAGTAAATTGAATACCTAGTTGTTTGATCCAGTCTTTGATGTGTTTTTTGTGAAGAATTGTATATGGATTTGTAGTTAGTAGTTGTTTCAGTGTGGTGGGCATGAGGTTATATAATTTGATTGCGTAATACTTGAAGTGTCTTTGCCCGTGTGAGGTATGAGTTATCGGTATTTTAAGTGTTTTTTTTGTAGAGGCCCTGGTTTTAATTGCAAATTGAGGTTGCATTTGAATGTGAAGTTTATGTTGGAAGAAGTATAGTAGTACAGCTTTGGCGTAGAGTTGTCTTATTGTTACGACGTCTAGTGTTTCGTAAATTACATTCGAGCATGTGTAGCGAGGAACTTGGAGGATTAATTTAATTGTTGCCTTTTGAATTTTTTCTAATGAATCTATTGCTATATTCGTTGCACTTCTCCAAGCAAGTATGCCATATGTAATAATGGATTGGCAAAGTGCAAAGAATATGGTTCTGAGGATTGTTATTGGAAATATGTTTTTTATTGTCTTTATCAGATGCATGACTCGTTTCAGTTTGTTTGTGATATAAGTTATGTGGTCAGTCCAGCGTAAGTTGGCATCTATTATAACTCCTAGATATTTTGTGTGGTCAACCCTTTCTATTAGCTCGCATTGACATGTGCGAGAAGTTTGTCCGCAGTCGTGTAAGATAAGGTCTATGTGCGGTGGAGGTTGGCCTCTTTGTGTGATGCTGTGTGTAATATAATTGTTTTTTTGTTGTATTTAGGGTAAGAATGTTGTTGTTTAGCCAATTTTTGACCACAGATAGACTTTTTTCGGCCTTTTTACATACCTCATTCCATGTTTCTGCCTGGCAGAGAAGTACTGTGTCGTTTATGTAAATAAGGAACATTAGGGGACCAATAACGCTTCCCTGTGGTACTCCGTATCTAGATAGAAGTGGCTCGCTTACCATGTTGTTGATTTTAACCTGTTGCATTCTACCCGACATGAAGCTTTTCAGTAAGTTTAGTTCTATGCCACTAACTCCGACGATTTTTAGTTTATTGAAGAGTTTTTCGTGAGAAATTGTGTCAAAAGCTTTATATAAGTCTAAATAAATTGATATAACTTTTTTTAGCATCTAGGTTATGTAATAAACTCAGTTACAGTGGCAATTGCGTTTTCTGTGTTCCTATTTTTTCTAAAGCCATGTTGGTTTATTGAAAGTAATTGCTTATTTTTCAGATAATGTTGTAGCTGTACTTTTATTGCTTTTTCAAGAATTTTTGACATATTGTTTAATAATGTAATGGGTCTGTAGTTGTTTACATTTTTTTTTCCTGATTTATAAATAGGAATAACCAGACCTTTTTTTAGAATGCTCGGGAAAATTCCTTCTTTAAGACAAAGATTAATTACGTACGTTAGTGGTATAAGCAGTTGTTGGCTTAGTGTTATTATTGTTTTAGAGTCTATTCCGTCAGGTCCCGATGTTGTGTTATCCTTTAGGTATTGTATTATTTGTTTGGTGTCTTCCAGAGTTACTTTTTGTAGTTTGAAATGTCTGTCATTGTTTATATTAGAGCACTGAGTCATATGATTTCGAGGTTCTTGATTGTCGCTTCCAGTCGTAATTTTTTTTATATTTTCGGCTAGGCTGGCTCCGATATTTGTGTAATGTCTGTTTATGTAGTTAAGAATAAGTGTAGGATTTTCGTGGAAGTCTACTTCTTCGTCATTGATAATTAGATTTTGGTTTTATCATCTTTGTTTTTTGTGTATGTGTACTTTCTCTCAGAATTGACCAGACACTTTTCGGGTTAAAGTTTGCAGTTATCAGTTTGTTTCTGTAATATAATTCTTTGGCTTTGCGTATAATTAGCGAACAAATATTTCTGTACCTTTTATAGTAAGAGTAAAGGAAAGTATCATTTGGGTTGTGTTTAACTCGTTTGTGCAGTTTGTCCCATTTTTTTATGCTATTTAGTATGCTTTGGGTAATCCATTTTTTAAGTCTTTTGTTACGGTGCGTGATAGAGTTGAATGTTGTTGTGGTGTTTTGAGTGATGAGCGTTTGAAGGTATGCTATAAAGTAATTCCAGGCTTCTTCTGTCGTGTTAATTTTTTTTAGATGTTCCCACGTTTGTTTTTTTAGACAATTTTTTAGGTTAACGTAGTCAGTTTCATATTTTATGCTATTATTTTGAATTATTGAGTTCAAAGCATGTGGAGTCAGGCCTATCATTGTTGTGTAGTGATCTGTGATTGTTGATTCAAATACTACGCTACAAAATTTGCTTTTGGATTTGATCATCAAGTGATCTTAACATGATTCTGAGTCTCTGGTAACTCTGGTTAGAGTATTGATGGCGCTTATTATGCCATGTTCCAGGAGCATCAGCTGGTATTCGATATTTTGGGGGTGGCCTTGTGGAAGTATTTTTATGTTTAGGTCCCCAGCTATGATGATGTTTTTGAAGTGGGTAATTTTTTTTATATGAGTATCGAGAGCTAATATAAAGGGCGCGATGTTGTGTCTGGATGGAGATCTGTAAATAGCGAGAATGCATGTATCGGGGTCGGCGATTATTTGTAAGCAGTTATTGTTTTCTAAGGCGATTTCTGAGACAGCGGCGTTAAGACTATCTTTTATGTAAACAACAACTCCATCATTTTGATTTTGGTTTTTTGTTGTGAAATATGTGGAATAGCTTTTTTGTGTTTTACAGTAAAAGCGGTCGAGATTCAGCATTCCGTTATAATAATTTTGAAGTCTATTTTGAAGACGGACAAGAGTATGTCTAGTTCGTCATAGTTTTTGTTGAGGGATCTTATATTTTGGTTGAATATAGTTAGGGTGCCTGGGTTGCTAAAAATAGAATCACATAGTTTTGTATTATTGGTTGAATAATGTAAGTGAGTGCTATTTAAGTTCATAGTGTTTAGTAATTCGGCCATATTAAATTAGTTGCAATACATGAAATTTGGTTTAGGGCATTAGTCATCTACGATTGTTTCCCCATCTTTTTCAGATGGGGAAATTAGAGCATGCAAATCATTCAAAGTTTTGCTGAAGGATAAGTCAACATACAAACTGTTTCAAACGGTTTGACATGAAATACTGAATCTCCGTCAATGTTTGTTAATTTGTTTAAAACATTTGATGAGAGCATTTTTAACAAATGCATCATTCAGAAAATGATTTTTTTTACAGTGTTCTGGTGCCTTAAAGCCTTGTTTAGGATTTGATCAAGGGAACATGGAGGAGTTTGGAGGCCCCCTGAACCGGGGGCTCGGGGTTAGCCGCCCCTTGCGCCCCCCCCCCCCCCCCCCCCCCCCTTCCCACCCCGTTAGTCCCCCAATGGGTGGGAGCTATTATTATTGGGTAGATTGGATTTGAATGATCCTCTTCCATGATTGATTAACTAAAAAGTTATTTAAGTCAGTGGCGACATTGATGACCATTAAAATCTACATTGAAATAAAATACCACTCCAAATTATAACGTTTAAATCTCATATAAAAAGCTGATACTAAATATAGGGAGATCAGAAATAGAAAATATACTGATATCAAATACAGACTAAAACCGAATCTACTGAACTGAATTATAAAAAAAACATTATCTTATTAACTTTATAATTATTTTTTAAAAAATACTACATTATATATGTTTATAACAAATTCATATTAATTTCTTATAATTAAATTATAATAAGTAAATGAAATACTCAGCACGGGAGATCCCAGTGAGGATATCATTATCTCAACATGTAACTAAGAAAGAAAGACAATAAATCATTATTATTATATTATACCATTATATCTAATAGGTATTATCTAATCATAGCCCAGATATCATGAAGATGATTTTATACAGTTTGTGAGGCGTGTATGGGTACCGCCGCCCCGGGAACCAATATTAGATAACCAACACCTCTGCCGTAGGTCACCCCCAAGTGGTTCGCTACGTTTGGTGACTAAGCATGGGTGCCCGGGTTTGAGTGTGAGGTTTGTCCTGGTCTTGGAGGCGGATGCGTCTGCCGATCAGCTGCATAGCAGGCCGGAACGGGAAAAAAATGGTTGAGGGAGTCCCTTTGACTTCTCCATCCGTACTCTCTCGGAAAATCGCCTTGCACCGCAGTGGGAGGGATGGAATTTCTGTCACTCCTGGACACACTGACCCCCAGATTTCTATCCACCCCTCAAATCCTTTTCCTTCCCAGAACTTCCTCTACTTCCTTTCCTAAAAAGATCCTCCACACAGCATCTCTAAGGACGACACGAGAGGAATTATTTTCCTCAGGGCCTCCTGTGTGGTGCTAATGTATTTTTTTTTAAATTCAGACTATTGGTCTGGTCGCACCGCGTTGTAAGAGAATCGAACCTTTTAACCTCGCTACTAAAAACCAAACGCGCGTGCCTTTTACTTTTTTACGGTGCTCCAGATTTTATGTCCGGGTTAAATCTTTCCCAAATGAAAGACTAAACCCTTCCACACACTTTTCCACAAATGAATATCTAGTAAATTAACGCAATGTAAGTGCACTATATAAGTTTAATAAATACAAAACAATACAAGAACAATACGTCAATCCACCAGAAACATAATGGGAAAATATTTCACCGACTCCAGATATTTTCATATCAGAGAGTTCGGCTCTGATGAAATCCTAACTGGTCCGATAAATCCTACTGATCCCTCAATATAAATATTTTAAAAATCTTTCGTAATTCTACATGTATTAAAAATGACCGACTTTTGCATTTTTATGTACAAATTTTTTGACAAATCTAATACGCCTAAATTTTGAATGAGAGAGCTAGGTATAATGCCAGTAGCCGAAATAACAAATAGCAATATTTTTATAGTCTGAGAATGCCAAATTCTTTTAATCTCATTTCCTAAATCTGTATATTTTCTTATTTTTTCAGAAACAGTTTTCTGAATATTACAAGAATTTGGAATAGCGACATCAAGTTATTTTCTTAATTTTGTCATGTAAAACTATATCGGGTCTATTATGACTAATTGTTCTGTCTGTTAGAACAGTTTTATCATAATAAATTTTATAAAATTCATTTTCTAAAAATGAATTTGTTTCATATTCATAATATGGTACATTACGGCAGTCAATCAAGTTATGTTTAGTTACCAAACTTTGGTGAATTATTTTTAAGACTTGATTGTGCGATACGATAATATATAATAATATGATAATACGATGCCATAATTATTATTTTTACGATAATAATTATGGCATTATCGTAAATTATTTTAAAACATTTTGCACCGGATCTTCTTTCACCTATCACTTTTATATATACAAGATAACGCATTTAAATAAGAATATTTCACATAAATAAATATCTGTTCAAATGAACCTATATCGTTTTTTTTTAATATTTAATAGCAGGCATTTCCAAGAAAATCACACTATCTTAAAATGTTTGTTTCGTAATACGCATAAATAATTATTTCCAAGAACCGGGTAAATTTAAAACACTGATACCTAGCAAAGAAATGTTCATGACATTCAACTTGAATATTTTCTGTAGAGGTGACACTTAAAAGATTTATTTTTTATAATTTTGTGATAATAAATTACAAAATCATAACATCTCTAATCTAATCAGAGGGACACGGCTTCGAGTCCCGTTGGCGGCCAGTATCTTTTCTCGAAAGATTTTTTCAATATAGTTGAGTGTTTCAGGCTGATAATTATTGCTTATAATAATTTATATCTCTCCATACCCGGAAAGATTCACGAAATTACTAATCCAATACGCCTGCCAGCCGACTCTCCTCACGCTAGCTGTTAACGTAAGTGGCGCCATATTTTGAAATTATTGACTACTTGCTTGATTTCGGTTCTATTACAAAAGTATCATTTTAACAAACCTCAAATACGAAGATAATTTTGCATAAGGCGCGGCGTCAGGGATGTATTCGAAGTCGGTTTCTTAAATTTCAACTGTATAATCGCTAGGCTATTAATAACGTTCGATACATTATTCCCAATGAGTTTGATAAAACTGATTTAGGGAAGGACAACATTATACAATTAAAATAAAATTATTTTTTACAAGAACCCGAATATAAAGGGGAGTTCAATGAAAAGTAGGCACATAGATTTTAAAACAGACTAGACACTTGACATACAACTAAATCAATTCACCTTAAAAAGAGTGCTTTGTGCCGAAAAATTTAAGAAAGATGGATATAATTTTGAGGATAATCTATAAGAGAATTAGGACAAATCAAATATTGAAGTAATTCATGTTAGAACTTAAATAAAACTGAAAAAACGCGAGAATTGTTTAGAGACAGCAAATATTGAATACTGGGGGGATAATGGGGCGTGATTTTAATAAGTAAACGATGTATGATTTTGAATGAAGAATGATTTTTACAATTAAAAAAGACATGGTCAAGAGTCTCCTCCTCCACACCGCACTGGC
The DNA here is from genome assembly GCA_917563855.2 of Limnephilus lunatus. Classification (NCBI taxonomy): domain Eukaryota; kingdom Metazoa; phylum Arthropoda; class Insecta; order Trichoptera; family Limnephilidae; genus Limnephilus; species Limnephilus lunatus. Next base: position 6,519,698 of record OU830602.1, on the reverse strand, counting down.
AGAATGGACTATCGAGGACTCGAATTTTAAACAAATGCGCTGCAATAGAGCAGTGACAATTTTTTTTTTTCAATTATTTCTGGCTTTCACCCTTCAAGGGTGTTCTAGGCCATCATTCAAAATTAAAGAGAAAGGAAAGGTGAATTTATATATCAATTTTATTTAAATGAGCAAATTTAAGAATTATATGAAATATTGGAGTAGAGTTGAGACTTAGAAGAGATGAGATATTGAATGGAGGGGAGGCAATTTTAGATAACGCTTCATAGAAAAGAGGATATTTATTTAGAGAGGGACAACCAAAAAATATGTGATCTAAAGTTCCCACATCTAGACCACAGAACGTACAATCTGGGGATTCAAGGACGTGAATTTTAAAAAGGTGAGAAGGAACGGAACAATGTCCGATTCTCATTCGAATAAGGGAGGAAATTTATTTTTTGGCGAATAAGGGTGGAAATTTATTTATGGGGGAATTTTTGAAACCATGGTTTTGATGGGATAATCCTTTGTATTGATGCGTAGCAGGCACCCTTCGATTGAGTAGCAATATTCCAATACTCTGTCCAAGCATTGCGGGATCTATCTTTGAGGATGGAAAAAATATCAGATAGGGGAATATGGTTTTCGAGGGTAACGGTAGGGTTAGAAGCTCCTTGTTTTGCCAAGGAATCAGCAATATCATTACCCACTATGCCAACATGTCCAGGAATCCAAATCAGAGTTACAGTTTTTCCAGAGCTTTGAATGGAGGATATCAGTACTCGAATAAGACAAACAAAGTGATCATGAGGATGAAGAAAAGGACTGGATTTAAGTTTTTGGAGGGAACTGAGTGAGTCAGAGAGAACAAGAGAATGTTTAAAATATTTTTTTATTATATATTTAAGAGATTCAATTATTGCAATGCACTCAGCAGAAAGTATTGAAAATTGGTTTGAAATTGAATAAAATATTCTGTCATTAGAATTATTGTGGTAAACGTTGATACCTATACCACAGTTAGGAGAGTCCGGAGATTTGGAGCCATCAGTAAATAAAAGAGAAGAGTTGGGCCATTTAGATGAAATAATGTCATTGAACATATTATTGACAGTACGGGCTGGGAGATTGGAATGACTTTTAAGGATGCCGATCCCTTCTAAAATCGTCGGGAATAAGGTGACGTGACTATATTTTAATTTGAACAAAGGAAGAAGATCATTTTTGATAATTTGAAGCTCTGAGAGAGAGCGAAAATTTTTACAGATGGCAGGAAGAGGTTTAGTTCAAGCTCTGATTGTAGATGATTGTGTTGAGTTGATGAACAACGAGACTCTGGGAATAACCTGATGACATTTAGAATTTAAAAATTTAAGAACAAATTTGTCAGCAAATAGTTGACGCCTTAAATAAAGTGGGGGATCAGAACATTCCACTTGTAGGGAATTGATGGGCGACGATTGCATCGCTCCGGTTATAATTCGCAGTGACTTAGACTGAACCTTGTCCAACTTACTGAGTGCATTTTTGGATGCAGTACTAAAAATTGGGCAGGCATAGTCAAGATGGCTTCGAATAAGCGCATTGTAAAGCAACTTAATGCAAGAAGGATGGGCACCCCACCAAACGCCAGTCAATGATCTGATGATATTTAAAAAAATTTCACATTTAGTAACTATATTATGAATATGGGAAGACGATTTAAGTTTCCTATCGAATGTTACTCCCAAAAATTTAACTTCAGAGGATTTGGGGATTGGTGAGTTTTTAAATAAAATTTGAACAGGGGGATTTTTATGACGGTTTGAGAAGGTGACACACTGACTCTTTTGGACTGAAAGTTCAAGACCATTTAAAGTGAGCCATTTACAAAGGGCATCCATGGCTTCATTAAGATATTTGACGGCGAGTGGGACGATTATGGATGATAAGAAGTAACCTATGTCATCTGCAAATTCAATAACTTTTACTTGAGGGGGAATAGCGATATGCATATCCTTTGTGTATATATTATACAGTAAAGGGGATAATACATCGCCTTGGGGTAAACCCTTCCAAATTAATCTACTCTGAGGAGTGACATCTGGTAGCTCAATAAAAAAATTTCTATCGAGAAATAGATAAATAATTGATTGGACAAACATGGGGGGTAGGCCAAGGCCTAAAAGTTTATTTTAAGGATTGGGATGGAAACATTGTTAAAGGCGCCTTCTATGTCTATAAAGACTGCAAGACATACTTCCTTATTAGAAATGGATAGATTAATATCAGTGCTGATGATGGCAAGATTATCTTGAGTAGATTTTTTTTTTCCTAAATCAAAATTGAGATGGAGAGAGAAGCTGATTACTCTCGACAAAAAATTCTAGCCGATTTTTAATTAATTTTTCATAAATTTTACTAAGGGTGGATGAAAGAGCAATTGGCCTGTAGTTGTATCCAGAATTGGGTGATTTGTTTGATTTTAGGATTGGGATGATTATTTGAGAACTCCAGTCATCAGGCATTATGCCAGTCTGGAAGATTTTATTTAAGATGCTTTAGAAGTAATTTAGAACATTATCATTACTATTTTTGATAATGCTATAAGGAATACCATCTCTGCCTGGAGATGAATCCTTGACTGTTGATAAACAATTTTTTAATTCAATTAAAGTGAATAGAGAGTCTAGCCAATGATCAGACATAGGAGTGTTGTGGATGGGAGTTATTTCATCTAAGTTAGGCACAGAAGGGGAGGCAATTTTGTCCAAGAACTCATCTATCCATTTATAATGAGATGCTCGAGGAGATGTTGAACTCAAGGAGGATCGAAATCTTCTAATCATAGACCAAACTTCCGAAATTGGAGTATTCGGAGTTACTGAACTGCAGAATTTGTACCACCCAGATCTTTTTTTTGACCTCAATACCCTTTTGGCATTGGCTTCAGCATTTTTGTTTATAAGATAATTCTCCATAGTCATATTGTGACGATAGGAAAGAGATTTAGCTTTCCGAATTCTCACTATCTTGGAACATTCCTCATCCCACCAGGGAGTCGGAGGGAGTTTGTTATGAGATTTGGTTATAGGGGGAGGATTTGATTTATTTATTGCAGTTATTGATTTGAAGTTATAGTAGTCCTCTTTGACAGATAATATATTAGTAGAGGGTAAATTTTGTTTAAACTTATCCATATGCGAGTTAAATTCGTCCCATTTGGTGTGTTTTGTTTTAATCTTCGTCGAAATATGGGACTTGTCTGAATGGAAAGAAGTTTGATAAGTGATGGTGATCGGGAAATGATCACTGGAGCAACGATCAGGGGACACCACCCACGAGGAGAGAGGTGCCAGATTTGTAGAACATATGGAGAGATCCACTGCACTGGGGTTTGTGTTAGGGCGAGAGATTCTCGTAGGAGATCCGTCGTTCAAAAGGAAAAGGTTGGATTCATCTAAGAAATCCATCACACTTCGACCGTCTCGATCAGAGAAAGCAGAACCCCAGACGGGGGAATGGGCATTAAAATCGCCCAATAAAAAGAAAGGAGGGCTTAGTTGATGGACAATTTGCAACCAAGCTTGCTTATTGAAGTGCGATGTTGGGGGAATATAGATAGAAAAAAGGATGTGTCCTTTATTTTAGCTGCAACCATTTGAAAGTCAGCATTGGGGGGTTTGATATTATTTATTGGGAAAAACGGTAGGGATTTTTTAATAAAAAGGGCAGCACCGCCGCCCGTACCTTCCGGGCGATCATCGCGAAGACAGGAATACCCTCCCACATTAAAGTGGGTGGATGGAGTAAACCATGTTTCCAGAACAGCAGCCACAGAAACAATGTTTGAATTTAATAGGTTAAGAAGATTCGATTTGTTAGAAACAGCACTGCGGCTATTCCACTGAAGTATTCTGACATCTTGTAGAGCTATTTTGAATAAATGATTTTAAAGTGGAAATAATAGAAGCAGCGTTGGACGGTTAATTAGTTTGAGAAGAAATTAGGTCAATTAAAAGCATAATTAGAGTTTGTATAAATGAAGAATTATCTTGGGAGAATTGTTCAAAAAGCTGTTGTCAATTTGTTGAGGACGAATTATAATTGATTGCACACCCATTTGTGGCATTTGAAAGAGGAAAACCATTGGGATTTAAGAGAAGCGAGTTGTGTTGTTGCTGATCATATCCAGGAGCCGGTTTAGAGATAGGGTTTTTGTATGTGAATTTAGTAGAGCGAGAAGATGTTTAGGAGAAGGGGAGAGGATTGGATGGAGAGTTACTGGATAAAACCTCAGAAAATGATTTTTTGACAGGTGGGAATAGTTTAGAAGCCTGCAGAAAAGACAAGTTCTCAGAGGCCATGGAAATTTTAATATTTTTTTGGCGAGATTGTTCAGGGCAAGAAGAGTGAATGGCGGAATGAGCGCCTGAGCAGTTAAAACATTTAGGTGACGAGAGAGAAGAACATTGGTCAGCCGTGTGGTTTTCTCCACATTCGAAACATCTGGGAGGGGATCTGCACGCAGCTTTGGTATGACCAAAACGGCAGCAATTGTAGCATTGGGTGGTGGGGTAAGTGTAAATTTCAACTGGTAAGGAGTTGAAAAATTAATAGATATGGGAGGGAAGAGATTGTCCTTCGAATGTGATCACAACAAATTGGGAGGGCTTCCAGGAAACGTTGCCCTCAGAGGTGTCCTTATAATTTAGCCTCCTGGCTTTTATGGGATTGCCGAAATGTTGGGGGGTTGAAAGAGAAGACAGAATTTCTGGAATGGACAGATCGGTAGAGATACCCCTGACCAGGCCCATACGAGTGACATTGAAAGTTGGGATGTACGCCTTGAATTTAGAATTAGATGTAATAAAAATGTTTTTAATAAAGTTGTTGGCGGCTGAACCTGAGAGGAATTCAACAGAGATTCGGAAGCGACCCTCGGCTTTTACACCTCCGGGCTTAATCGAAAGGTTCTTGTTGGTTGAAAGGAATTTACCAAATTCAAGAGGATGAATGGTTTTACCTTGCTCAGTTTTTTGCGCATAAACAATGTAGGGGCCACAGGAATGAGTAGAGTAAAAATTGGTTGGAGGAGGTTAAGGAAGAGCTGGTGGAGACTGAGAAGTAGAAGGAGAGTCATGCTTTACTGGGGAAGAGGGACTAAACTTCCTTTTTTTTGGAAGTTAGAATGACTGATTCACTGTCAGAAATTACAATATTTTCACCATCTGGGGGGTCAGGGGGAGGATCTGGGGGGTTTTGAGGATGTCCAGGAGGGAAATCCTCCTCCTTTGTTCACAAAATTACAAAAAAAATATGTATGTGGATTACAAAAAATTACAAAAATAATATGTATATGGAAAGTGACAGTAGTGAAAAAAAGGTTATAAATATCTGGAAATCAGCGACAAAAAATGACTCCTGGAAGATCAGAGGGGAGAAGAATCCTCAAGGAACAACACACTACACTTTATTGACCAGAAAACATAAAAATATTAGTTAAAATAATAAAAAAGATTATTTTTTTAAGAGAGAAAAACAAAACAACTGATGACAGCCAAATGTTCAAAATTCGAATCCAGTGACCAATTCTCATTCTCAAAATTCAGGAAATAAATCTTTTGGGTTTTTTTGCCGTGGAACCAAGGTTTACTTCATTTATTGTAGATAGATACAAAAGAAAGTATAAATTACATATTAGGAAGCTTTCCCTGTCCAACTAGGAAAGTTTCCCGTTCCAGGACAGACAAAGAACATGACAGTTGCTTAGAATATGATTTTGAATTCCAGCATAGAAAAATCCAGTTCGGGTTTTCGTATCTGACCAATTTTCTTCCCAGGAACGAGACATGTTGGATTTAAGAACAGAGAAAGCATACAGTTCATAACCTTCTCTTTCGTGGATGGTGCGAGTTGAATTATTTTAGGGAAAAACGCTTTTTACAAATTATGCTTTAAAATATAAAGAAGAATTCATTGTTTGTGCGTGAAACATGGTGTAAATTTATGAAGAGTTTCGAGCAGTGACTGCATATATTTGATATATTTGACCGGTCAGTGGTTGAGTGGGCATAGCGCTTGGGTTCCCACCTGGGCGTTGCGTGTTCGATTCCTCGGCTGGCTAAGTCCTCCATCACAACACAAGCAACATTTTCGGCTTTCTGTGGTGGTAGTAGAAGATTTTCAAACATTGTTGGGTTATTCGTACCCCTGGAATGTTTGTCTTTCTTTTAAAAAAAATAAAAAATAATAATTTTACCCGTAGATTCGCAATATCAATAGTTTTGTCCATAAACAAACTCAAATCTTTCAAGTAAAGCTAACAAAATACAAAATTGAATTGAATCACCTGTTCAATAATTTGTTTGTTGGCCATTGGACGAAAATTGTTCCTAAATGATAAGCTGGTTTCTGAAATTTTTTTGATTATTATTAATTATTAAATTAATGAAGACAATATTAGCGAAACTCAATCAAAATCTGAAGACAGAAAAATCAGAAAAAGATATTGGTTCCACTGGGTGATCGAATTGTAAATGGGTTCCATAGCTCAAACCCATTCAATTAAATATTATAATTTGAGTTTTTAGAATTAATTTTTATTTTAGTAATTCGTACATTTAAGTTTACAAAATTTCTAATTAATTGTAATATTTCATATTGCAAACTAAATTTTATGTAGTTTTATGTAGCTCCTACAGTACATCTCGAACTTTCCAATTGGTGTGGTCTTTAAAGTTTTTATTAGCGTGTTATATAACTTCATCCCTATGTGCGGTAAACTGTTCTGCGTATTCGCCTTATCCTTTTTTTTAAGCCTGATTTCCTTGCACGTCCTTATGTTATGTCTGTGAATGTCCTTGTTGAATGTAATTTTATTTGAGAAGTATTTTGGTAAAATGTTGTTTATTATTTTATGTATAAATATCACCGTATTCAATGTCAGCACCTGTTTCACGGTTAGCCAATTCAGTTCCTTTAACATTTTGTTTACTTTTGAAAATCTATTTCGCCGAAGTTTTATTTTCATTGCACTGTTTTGGAGAATTTGGAACTTATATTTTGTTCTCTTTCGTTACATAGGAAAAGGATAGTTGAGCAATAGTTAAAATGTGGAGTAAAAATTGATTTGTAGATGGTGATTGCAGTTTTACTAGTTGGTTTTTGCCGAATTTTTCCCAAAAAAGACATTTGTTTCCCAATTTTATTTTGTGTATATTCAGCATGCTTGTTCAGCATGTTAGTTTGGAATCTAATATAACTCCTAAGTATTTCATTTCTGTAACATTTTCAATAATTTGACCATCAATTTTAATTATAATAAGTAGGACACATCTACATACATAGTTTCAAAGTTTTTATAATTGAGGATAACGTTTTTTTATCAACATTAATTGAGCGATTGAGCAGACATTATTAATTTGTGGTGAATTCTCATAGATGGCAGTGCCAACCAATTATTTTGTTTCATGACAATTCCAAGAATCATGCAATTTCAACACCCCATTGAAAATTCATTAAGAGTTACGAACAAAAAATTTAAATATAGCCCTTAACCTAACCTAATGTAATCTATTTAACCATTTTTCTTTTCATTGAAGATGAAGATAACAATAATAATCTAAACGAAAATATTAAAGAGAACAAGACACAGAAAAAGATAATGGTCGCAAATGGGACTCGAACCCAGACTTCTCGTCTAACCGAAACGTGCGCTATTGCTACCTTCTGTCAAACCGTCATATTTTTCAATCTCATAATTCAAATATTAGAAATAACAATATTATCTTCAACTAATTATTTTTCCATATCATTACCAAAAGTTATAAAAAGAGAATTTTTCGTATAAAAAATTGAATATTCAATTAGACTTTTATAAAAAGTCAATAGTTCCATAAGAATAAATTCGAATATATTTATCCGTGACTCTATCCAAGTTACAAAACAATTCTTATAACGATCATTTCCAATAAAAGAGGTAGTTGACCGTTATATGGAAAAATAATTACCGAGTTGAAGATGCACATTCTAAAATTAATATAATTTTTAATTCTACAATTTGAAATATGAGTTTGAAAAATATGACGGTTTGACAAAATGTGGCAATAGCGAAATTGGTCAATGCGCACGTCCCGGTTAGATGAGAGATCTGGGTTCGAGTCCCAGTTGCGACCTTTGTCTTTTTTCTGTTTTTCTGTGTCTTTTTCTCTTTCATATTTTCGTTTAGATTATTATTGTTATCTTCTTCTTCAATTATATATTACATTGATGGGAATAACCTTCAAAAGTTATAAAAAGAGAGTTTTTCTTATAAAAAAATTTAACTTTTTTTTCAGTGCTCTTAAACTTTTGAAAGAAGGTGTTGAAGTTGCATTATTCTGAGTTGTCCGGTTACCCAATTATTTAGCTTCGAATCAGAACATGACAGATTCATAATTAAGGTTAAACGTCACGCACGTTATAATCTACGCATTCACAGATGGCGCCAATCAAATTATTTTCGGTTTTTATTGCTTTTTGCACGTTACGCTTTAAAATATTAAGGTGAATTAATTGTTCGCGCACGTACACATTTAATTAGAATATAAATAAATAGTTTTGTCCATAAACTTCGACCAAGTATACCCTAGACAAGCCCTCTCATAGTAACAATCAAAATAAAATAACGCCAGTAACAGTAATTTCGCAACAAAACTCTCCTTCCAATTCCGCCGTCTTGCATACAGAGTTCCCGGCAATAAACAACTGACAACCAAGTTATCCTATTGTGTAATTCTGTCAAACTAATACATCAATAGTTGTTTACGGATTGGCCGCATGAACAATATCCACAAGCCGTGCTGTATACAGTGGTTTTCAAAGTGGGGGTCACGAGACATTCATAAATTTAATTGGAAAAAAATATTTTTTAACTTTATTTTGACAAGCGATTCAATTTCGGAGGCCAGTATGGGTACCGCCGCCTCGGGAACCATTTATTGGATAACCAACGCCTCTGCCATAGGTCCCCCCAAGTGATTCGCGACGTTTGGTGACTAAGCAGGGGTGCCCGGGTTAATGGAGTGATGTTTGTCCAGGTCTTGGCGGCAGATGCGTCTGCATTTTTTTTCTGTTGGTTCGTAAGCTTAATGAGTTTATTAAAAAAACCAATCATCATTTGCTTGAAAACATTTACGAAAAAATCATCTTTTTACCGCCCATGCACCGTGGGCTACCCAAGTTGGTTGCTCATCATTAACACAGTGATGAGCAACCAGCTGTCCGCAAGCCCATTTACTGCTTTTCGGACTGACTACAAAAAAATATCAAAAAATTGCGCTAAAAATATTCAAAGGCTTCTGTTCCGTTTTGCAAAAGGTATTAGCCAAAAACTATAATTTCTTTTTAAAGTTTTGAATCAGCTACTTAAAACATTAAGTTTTTTGCGTATAATAAATAAAAAATTCTGAAATTAGTGGATACTTAAAGCCCAGTAGTAAGCGCTCAAAAAGAAGAGGAAGGGGAGATACATAAATACGAGTGTTAGAGGGAGCGCGCTATTCTTAAAACATGACTCGTTTGAAATAGGACAAAAATCTCACGGAAAATGTCTCAAAAAGGATTTGAAAAAAACAATGAATAACGAAATTTTTCGTATACCTATATATCTTGTAATACGTGTTAATAATGTTTTTTGGAGTATATCTTACGATTTTTATCTATCGGGGGAAATTTCATACAATTAAATTATAAGTGTTAATTGTAATTGTTAATTGTTAATTGTTTAACTTGCGACCTTAATTAAAGAATTTTGCAACGATTTTTTTGTTAAAATCTGTGTTTTATGTATTTTAAAGGTTTCCGTTTTACAAAATAACAAAAATTATCTTGACGAAATATTGTACTTATAAATATTGTAATTACAAACGAAAATAAACTAACACCATTTACTGGTTTGACCTTGAACGTAGTAAAAATTTTGTCTGGCAATTTTTGCCCTTTTTGAATCAACCGCCAAAATTTAACATTTCCAAATGAAAAAAATCGATATCATTCATTGTTTTGGCATTGCGGATATAAAATTTTCAGCTGCGGCTTTTTTTTACCCTCTTTGATAGTTTAATTAAACAAATATTGTTTTATAATATGTAAAGCAGGTTTGCGACTCCACCGACAAAAAAGTTAACCAGGTTATGTTGTACATACCCTCCCACAAGGTCCGCATAAGTACATAATAATAATGGATACATTAATAATACTTCGACTAAAAAGGTTGATCATTCCTAAAAAACAGCTGGTGGTGAATTTATGTAATTATAATTATAATTTATGGAAATAATATAATTTATTTTATTACTTAAAGCGGGTCGCGCTTTAAAAAAGTTTGAAAACTCTTCCAAATTGTGATACTAGCCCTCCTTGTATGTATTAGTAGTCGAACACAGGCAGTGCGGTGATTTGATGACGTAGGAAACTTTGATGGCAACAAAAGTAATTCTGTAACATTATTACGTTTATGAAAACGCTGTCTAAAAGACATATGTAAGGTCTATTTTTTTGTTGTAGTCAGATAGCTGACTACATTTTCAAAAATAAAGTCCGCGGTGTGTACTTTGTACAACATTCGGAAGTTAGATATTTTTGTGTTTGAAAAAATTAACTCCGGTGCGGACGGCTGGAACACAAATTGGTTTCGGTGTAGACCTTGTAGACCAATAAAAGGTACAACACAAAGCACTATGCGATCTAAACGGTGCAAAACAATGCAGGCACTTTTTCATAAATGGGCCGTGAGCCTGCTTTTGCTGGCTTCTGGGGTCATTTTGCATTTCACAGGGCGCGTCTAGATATCATACGTCAATGTCCATAAACAAACCCAAATCTTTCAAGAAAGGCTGAAAAATTCAATTTTATATCAGTGACTCAATCCAATATTGTATTTTTCAGTATTTCTTGAAAGATTTGGGTTTGTTGTTTGTTTATGGAAAAACAACTATTTATTTATATTCTTATTGAATATGTAGGGGCACGAACAACTAATTTACCTCAATATTTTAAAGCGAAACATGCAAAAAGCATGAAAAACCTAAAATAATTTGATTGGCGCCATCTGTGAATGCGTGGATTATAACGTGACGTTTAACCGTAAATGTATTTCTTTAAATGATTTGAAGATAATTAAGAATCTTGATGGTAGAATTTAACAGGTTCATTGCGATGAGTAGTACCTAAATGACGTGATATTTCATAAAATTAGACCAATGAAAATCAGCGTGATTTTTATTTTATTTATTATTTCCACATCAACTGTAGGTACAAGCGGGAAAATGGTGAATCTACATTTTTTTACATTAGCTCCACACAGGAGGCTCTGAGGAAAATAATTCCCCTCAGGGCCTATGTCATCTTTGGGAATGCTATGTGGAGGGTATTTTTATGAAAGGAAGGAGAGGAAGTTTTGGGAAGGAGAAAGGTATGAAGGGTGGGTAGGAATCTAGGGATCATTGGGTCCAGGAGTGACGAACTTATGAATGCATCCCTCCCACTGAGAGAGAACGGCTGGAGAAGTCAAAGGGACTCCCTCAACATTCTCACCCAATCCGACCTACCATGCAGCTGGTGGGCAGAGGCATCCGCCGTCAAGACCCGGACAATCCTCACCTCATGAACCCTGGCACCCCTGCTACGTCACCAAACGTAGAGAACCACTTGGGGTGACCTATGGCAGAAGTGTTGGTTATCGAATAAATGGTTCCCGGTACCCATACCCGCCTGCCAACATTACTTCGGCTAGCTTCAAAATTCTTGGTTTTGTAATTAGAACTTGCAAACAATTCAATAACATAGATGCAATGGCCGCCATGTTCAACGGAGTGGTCAGAAGCAAGCTGGAGTACGCTAGTACTGTCTGGATACCTTATCAACTTAAATACATAAATAAGATTGAACAAATTCAAAAATAAATCCTAAGGTATGTTTACATGCGACCACACGGAATATATCCGAAATTCATGCATCACGTGGAACTGCTAAAGGAGACAAATTATCAAAGCCTGGAGACCAGGCGTAATGCCGGACTTATGGTATTTGAATTAAAGTTAATAAAAAACCTCATTGATTGTCCATATCTCCTGTCATTCTGTGGCTTATTTGCTCCTGATAAATACTGTCGAACTCGTAGCCACACCCTATTCTACAAACCGCAGGGGCGGACAGATGTCATGGCTCAACATAGCATGACAAGAGGTATGACATTGCTTAATGCTCTACCAGCGGATATATGTAGATGTGTTTAATATCACTATAACATGTTTTAAAAAATTATGTATATGTATTGTTAGTTGTAAGAATATAGTACCATAATTGGACTTACCTGTCTGTCGTACAAAATTTAAAAAAAATAAATAAAAAAATTACTTTTGGAGTCGATTTTGAGACTTTTTGATTACAGCCTTCGTTTTCGAGTAAATCTATTCCAAAGTTAGACTTTTTAAAGTCAAATTTGTAAAAAAAGATCTGCCGCTAGGAAGTTAATGTCAACTCTTTATGGTCTGAAGAAAAAAGAAAAAGTTTCAAATTTTAAATTTTAATCCCTGCGAGGAAGTTTAAATCCTCACTCCAACAAACAAACAATATCATTGAAATTGGCTAATAGTCGGCAAAAGAAATGACGCAACTAGATCGAAAATTAAAATAGATATATTTTGGTATGAAAAACTTTTTTGTGTTGATTTTTTTATTACTAAATAGGTAGGTTATTACAATTTTTTTATGTGAGTACCGGACAAGTGTCCCGATTGTGTCAGCGGAACTATGCCATCCCCAATTTGGAGGATGTTAGGAGGCGGAAGGAAGGAAGGAAGTAGAGAGGGGGAGGTTAAGAAGTATCATCCACGTGATTTAGAGAATTCGGAGGCCAATTTCTTTCGACTCTTCGGCGATTCGTAGGTATCGTAGTTAATTTCGGGAAAGGAGACTTTTTCGACCACTATTTGGTTCAAAATATCTGACAGCAGACCGCTGGAAAAGTCAGTGAAGCTACCTCCTACGTCGGAGTGGAGAGCGCTGAACTGAAAAAAGTAGATTAATTATTAATTATGTTATTTGCATCTGCCGCCTTATCAAAAAATACTGTCATTTTGTTTATAATATTAATGCTTTTTTTATTTTATACACTTTATAAATACAAGACAAAAAGTCCCGATAAACTACTTTTTATCAGTTTGTCTAACGGGTTCTTTACGTTAAATATCTTATTATAGTGATTTAATATTTACATTCTTACAATTATATAAAATAAAATTTAAATTTTTACAGAAATATAGATAAAAAGAAATTTTTGAAAACATAAATAAATTTTTTAAAGTCTTTAGAATAATATGTCAGTGATACAAATTAATTCTTTTCGTAAGCCAAGTCCTCGGTAAATTCATCAATTGTTTGTTTTGGGCACAGTTTTTAATTTCAGCAGGTAACATATTTAAACAACTGGGAATCATGTAATTTAACGATCTTTGTCCATATTTATTTGTATGCTTAGGTACAATTAGCACTTCATTAAAGTTAAAACGAGCATTATGGTTTTGTTCCAGTCTGTTTATATATAAAGGATTATTTATGTGCTGAAATATAATTTTGTATTACAGAATTGCTCTCACTGAAAGAATTTTGAGACTCTGATAAAAGTATGGAATATTATGCCTTTCTTTGTATAAATTTTTTTCAAATAATAATTTAACCAATGAATTTTGCACTGATTGAAAATGGTCTATATTTGTTTTACAGGAAAATCCCCAAGTTGTTATTCCATACCTTATAACAGATTTAGCTAGAGATAAATAATTTTTTTTTTTTTTTTTTTAGTTTGTACAATCTGCTAACAATTGATCTTAGTCGTGCACAAACTTTGTTTATTTGTATATCCCACTTGAAAAAGCAATCAATAATAACACCTAAATAAACATATTCTTTAACTAGTTCCATATTTTCACATGTACACGTTAATTATTGCAGAACGCATTCAAAATTTTATAAAATAATAAATCATGTTATTTTGGCTTTAAAATTAGATCTAGTAAAAATATTTTAGATCTTTAACTAAATCTTGCGAGTAGAACACATCTTGGCCATTGAAATAATCGAGCATTCTTTTAACAGGTCTTTTTATAAAACGAGAAAAAAATAAAGTATCAGGCCTCTAAAAACTGCTTGAAAGTCAAAACTCTTCCACTTACGAACCTATTTTCGGTTGTAGTTTTATTGTAGAATGTGGAAAATTAAGTCAATATTGTGAACGCTATCAATCAAGACAGAGCATATCACGACACGGCACGTCAGACCAATCTAAACCCACCATTAGTCAGTCGAGAAATTGAACACGCGACACCCGAGTGGGACCCAAACGCGATGCCAACTGAGCCACAGATTAATATAAATAATTAAATAAAATCTTGCCAGAATCGCCTAGATGTAGAGCAGTGGTTCCCAACCGGTGGTTCGTGGACCACAGGTGGTCCGCGAGATCTAAAATGTCGCCCACGAAACATTTATTCATTTACTACAAAACCGAATAAAAAGGGATCCAAAAGCTGATTCGTAACCCTTTTGGTATTAATGATGGAGAGGTAACTGAAAAAGTCCAAGAAGAGCGCATTGAATTACAAAATGGCAGTAATTGCAAGAAGGCGTTTATTAATTACGCGATCAACACTTTACCATTATTGTACCTTATGGTCGCTGTGAGAACAAGTAAATGTCATAGTCCCTGGTTAAAAAAAGTCGGGAACCACTGATGTAGAGAGACTAAAATAAAATAAAAACACTTCAACAAAAATAAAAAGAAAAAAGAATTCAACTTACCTCTCTCGCAATGATTGTTGTGTAATAGTTTTTAGGTTGGAAGTCAATTCTTTGAGATTGGGCAGATCCCGTTGATCTTAAACTGCTAGTCACAACGCCCGTCTTCAAATCTTTTGTAATCTGTAAAAAAATACAATATTAACTTCCATTCTAGATATTCAGGGATAGGGACAGAACTTAATAGTACCATACAATACTTTGCTTGGGAGTAGGCTTGAGCTTGAGTAGGTATGGAGCCCACACCAAGTGAAGTATTCCCTCATGTTGGAGGAGGTTCAGAAGAAATTTCTCAGATTTCTTTACCTGAGAGAGTATGGCTATCCGTGGCTCTACCCTACCGATTATTTCTTGGGCATACTCGGCATGAACCGTCTACGATGTGCTCATTGTAATGATTGTAACACATTTCTTCAGACTGATTCGTGGAAGGTTCTAAAACTCGACTATCATGCAGAGCATTAGTTTCTATGTTCCCGATGGTTATCTTCGTCACCGACAGCACAGACTGTTTTATTTCCCGGCTTGCAGAACTAACTTGCCAATCGGGAGAGCTATCTTGTTGTTAAATAGAATCAATTCGGATATCGATATGTTTAACATCAATGAAGCAAAATTCACACAGCAAGCTTTGTTGCTGTTAGTGTAAATCTCTTTATCTAAATGTAAATATTTTACTCTTTTAAAAACGCCTTGAAATTATAATGTTGTAGATAATGTTTTTAAAATGAATTGAATTAATGCAAATTTATCGGAAAAAGAAACATAGTTTTTTTATCCCAAAACTTGAAAAATGTTTAATTAACTCTCTTTGAATGTAAAGGAAGTACAGTAATTTGGTAGGTAAGTATGGGTACCGCCGCCGGGAACCATTTATTGAATAACCAATACATCTGCCATAGGTCACCCTAAGTGGTTCCCCACGTTTGGTGACTTAGCAGGAGTTCCCGGGTTCATGGGGTGAGGTTTGTCCAGGTCTTGGCGGCCGATGCGTCTGAGACGGGTTGAGGGAGGTATTTCATCCTCTCCAGCCGGAATCTCTCGATCCATCGCCTTGCACCGTGGTTGGAGGGATGGATTCACATGTTCGTCACTCCTGGACACACTGACCCCCATATTCCTACCCACCCCTCATACCTAGTTCTTTCCCAGAACCTCCTCTCCTTCCTTTCCTTTAAAAAACCCTCCACACAGTATCCCCCAAAATGACATAGGCTCTGAGGGAAATTATTTTCCTCGGGGCTTCCTGTGTGGAGCTAATGTAAAAAAAAAAAGTTTTTTGTTTGTTAATAGTAATAACCTGGCGTTTGTATAGCGCAGTTTTGTGTTGTTTCAATACAAAAGGGCCTAACTGAAATAAACTTTAAAATAATAATTTATTTTCGGTGGTGGTATCCTTTTACAGTGCTCCTAACAAGTCCTTACATATTCTGAATGTGGTTGGAAATCAAGGTTCGTAGAAAACAAGGTCCGTAAAAAATGTATTGTTAAATACTACGAACTACTAAATTTCTACGAACCTTGCATGTGAAGTCCAAATTTGAGTACCATCGTAGGTACACTATGTGGATAATAGAAAAAAATTCATGCGTCTGCATTAGTTCTAAATAAATAAATGAAAGAAACACGTGAAGTAAGTTCATGAGTATAACGCCTTTTTATATTTTTTTTACATTTTGAACTTTTATAAAAAAAAATCCCTAAGTGGTGCCATAGAGACTGGATTTTTGAGCAGTTTGAGACTTGGTGCATGCAAATCGGATGTATAGTTTTTTTAATATGTTGTCAACCAGTTTGAAAAGAGCAGTTTCAAGAAAAACACGTTCAAAGTTTTGGTGAAGGATAATTCAACATACAAACTGTTTCAAACCGTTTCAAATAAAATGCTGTATCTCCTTCAATTTTACGAATTTCTTTAAAACATTTGGTAATAGCATTCTTAACAAATATATATCTCAGAAAATGATTTTTTTTCATAGAGTTACGGTGCTTTAAACGCCGGTTCTCGGCTTATTTCAGCTTTTTTAAATCATTTTTATCAGTCATAAAAGCTGTACGATTGGTAATTTATCAAGAATTACAGTTTGTCAAATAAGAGTAGAAAATATATGAGGGCGCCACCGTTGCCCAAATGGCAATATTAAAAATATAACCATGGTGTTAATCTAAAGCCGTGTAACCTACTTTTTTTTTAAATTAAAAAGGTATTAAAGTGAAAAAAATATATTTTTCATTGCAATATAGATACCCACTGATCTCAAAATTAGAATTGCATTTAGGTATATTATTATTAAACGTTTGCAATTTTGTGTTAACTTAATGAAGAATCACGATGTTGTAATAAAATATAAACCACCCTTTAGAAATTGCTCACATTTATTTAGTACCTAGTACGATGTTGTAATAAAATATAAACCACCCTTTAGAAATTGCTCACATTTATTTAGTACCTAGCGTTGCCCGGGCTTTAGATCATGCCTCTAATTTTAGATCTGAATATATTTAACTCATTCAGATCTAAAAGTAGTGTAACTAAACTCACCATTAATGATTCTTCCTTTCAACAGTAGTTGCATGAATTTATTTTAGTGTTAATTATTATTTCAGTTTCATATCTCATGTTTTTCATGCTTATTCGTTTTTGATTTTATTTATGTGCTGTTATTTACTTTTAACCACTTATTATTTGTCTAATTTCTTTTGTTTTTTTTTTTCAAAATATGGAATGTATTGCATTGCAATACCCCTGCATGCTTTCTGAAATAAAATACTATTATTATTATTTCTACCTACTGTTAAATTCAAATTTATGTCATTTAGTAGGTACAATAGTGCTTATTCGATTTAATTTTTTTTTAAGAACAAAAAAATGTTTTAGTAAATGTGTGTACAGTGTTTTGAATTTTCAGTGTCATTGCACTTTTAAAGAATATTTGACAGATAAATTGGTGTTGTCAGCCTAAAAATTTATTAGTTCCATTTTATTTATTTTCTACTCTTTTTTGACAGACTATAAAACGGGCCATAAATTCTAAATGGCGCGGATTGCTGAGTAGATTTTTGGATACCTACTTTAGTATTTCTTTTTTGTGTCGTTAATTACGTAAACGAATCTTTGAAATGAATGATTGGAAATTACGACGCCTTTTTTATGTGCATACCGCACAAGAGTCCTATCTGTCCGGAGCCAATGGATCTATGCTATACGGGAAGGAGATGTGGTAGAGGAAGATAGGGAAGTATCTTCGCGATGAGTAGATTTTTTCAGTTCTGTTTGGACTGATATGACGGACTAACTTACTGCTCATAGCAATGATAATGGCAAGTTACCTTAAAAGCTCGAAGCAAATGGCGCTAGTGTACTTGGGTGTCGTCTGCATGGCATGACAGTTGACAGATATGTAAAACGTTTTAAAAAAATGATTTCATACTTTAAAGGGTTTTTTAATGGTAGATAAATATGGTGATCGGAGTTTCAAGGAGTTAAATAATTAATTGAGAAGTGAATAGAAACGCAAAATTAATTGGGAAAAAGAAAGACTCCATAAGTATTTGTTTATAGACTCAACTGAGATTGTTTTCCTACTAACGTTATCTACGCATATTTTTAACAGAATAATATGAGAAAAAAATCTTGCTGTTTAATCTTCGATTTTCAGTTGAGTTTCTCAATCCTAAGAAGAAAGCTGAACAGTGAGATTAATACACCTGTGTACTCATGCTTACTTATATATTGCCATAATATGTTTTGCTTAACTCTACTTGTAGTCTGAGCAAAACACGACATCGACATCGACATCGACATCTTATAGTCTGATGAAAAAAAATGTTCATTGGAAATTAGAATTATATAAACGAGAATTTTTTGGCGTTTTAATTTTACCAATTTTTCTTCTTCAAACACAAAAAACTTATGTTGTGGCACTATTTTAATTCAAAATTAATACATTAATTGGTTTTAACTACGTTTAGTTGGTAACGTGGTTAAAACTAAGTAATCTATTAATTTTGAATTGCCTGTTTTTGTTCATCTCTTGAAAACCTATGACCAGACGTTCTTAGGGAGGCACAACATAACATTGAAGCATTTTAATTACAATTAAGTGTTATGTAGACACTAAACTTCAAACAAATATTGACACCTGGCATGACCTCCAACACCAACGATTGTTTGGAAAATTCCAGATTACCTTCCATTCCTGTCAATTTTTCAGAAATATTCTGCATCAATCCATACTTACAGTCATCGTGAGGTCATTTGAGTCCATTTGAAAGATGCCCGTAGCGTACTGGGTTATATTGGGCTTGAGTTGAGCTTGCATGTCATACGAGAATCTGAGTGCGTCGAATCTAAAGATGGCGGTTATATCGGCCAGCATTGTGTTCTCATTTAAAAATGGTTTGATTGAGTCTTTCTTGATCGACAAATCGTCCGCTCCTAAAACGAAGCCGTTGAAGTACTTGAGATCTCCCACTACTGCGTCGCCGTACATCGTTTGGCTAAAATCAAGCAGAAAATGCATATCATTAATTTACTTCAGCCAATACCGTATTCAGGACTATTTTGACTTTTGATGTACTGGCATACAGAGCTCCGGGCCAAAAAGGCCCCTTTCTCTTTCATCGTGAGTTTATATTAATTGGTTGTAGAAAAGGTGATATAATTTGGAGTTTGTTAAAAATTATTAGCATGAGACATGGCTGCAATATAGGGAGGTTAAACTTTACAGAGGATTCGTATTTAGACCCATAGGCAACCAATGCTGCTGCCTAGGGCCGCAATTTTTAGGGGGCGGCGTTTCACTGAAACTCTAAAGATTATGTAGTTTCCATATTTTGCACAAACTTATACAAATTTTGGTAAATATTCGGAACAAACGTCAACGGTTAATACGCACTTTTTTTTATAAAACCTTTAGATTCTTCTTAATTACCATAAAAGACAACTATTTACGTAAATTGAAAATTTGCTTTCGTATTTAGACACAACGCTTCACCATATGCAATTTGTAATGATTATTGTCATTTTATTATGTTGGTATTACTGATACTATATGGAAGGCTACATCATACCGTAACTGACTTCATGGCAATATATTCAAAGGCGCGTAACCGAAAAAACCTATACGCTAGATTTGTGTAACATGGTTTGTGATTCAAAAGAAAGTGCCCCTTTATAACGCCTACTCACGTCAAGGCAAGAAAAACATCCCAGTTTTCAAGTAGTTTAGCGGCTACGCTAGGTTTGTGTAACATGGAATGTAAAATATCAGTAATACCAACATATTAAAATAACAATAATATTGCAAACAGAGTGATTTGACAGTGTTAAAGCAAATTTTCAATTTACGTAACTAAAATTAAAAATGTATCATTTTCAACCTCCCCCAACGCAAATAGTTGTCTTTTATGGTAATTAAGAAGAATCTAAAAGTTTTATCAAAAAAAGTGCGTATTAACCGTTGACGTTTGTTCCGAAGAATTACCCAAATTTTAAAAATATTAATAAAATATTGCAATAAAACAGTAATTATTTTATTAGCATTCCAGACGGAGCCAACTCGAGTACTAATGATTCCAGTATGAATGTAGTACATGTCAGCAATAATAAATTGTTTTGTTGAACTACAACATAATTATTATGATTATATTATCAGACCAAAGGATTTTCACTGACTTAGTATTTCTACATAAATTTCTAAATATTGAATTTGATAGTCCAGAATTGCTTGCTTTGATAAGTTTTCGGATTCCACTATGCATTATGCAACACTTGAAGTTGGGATTTATTCTCAGTACAGAAATTCTGAGACTAACTACATGTATGTATTTCTCTTTGCCCAGAATACTCATAGATAGAAATCTGTTTGTAGTTATACCGAGTCGACTACAAAAACAAATACAAGGCTTCGCGGGTTCAAATCCCGGCGTGCGAAAGTAAATTTTAATTTATTAATTTGCTTTATTTCACATTTTAGCCATTTTATTTATATGCGGCACTTTCCTGAATGGAATATACTCTCAGTGTAGCCCTGGTGTAACCACCATTCAGAATTAAAACGCTGCTTGAAATAGTTTTAGCCGTGTTTGGTGTCCAGATCTTAATATCCAGTTACTTTCCCCTCCCCGCTACCATCAGCCTCACAACCATTATATCGGGAATGCCGTTGTCTCACTGGCTCCAGACGGTTGGGAGTCTTGTGCGGTATTCAAGTCAAAATAATTACTAGATAATATTATATTGAAAATATTTAAATGAATCAAATTATTGATTGCAACGTAATAAGTTTATATTTGTTGGGTACTTACTTGATGGGAATATTAAAACTTCTCATCTTTAGGTTGCACAATCCCTCTTCCAGCAAGTTGTGAACGAATATTTGGAAAACATCATCAATATACTTATTCACTCCTATCAGTTCGGTTTTAGTGATGGACCCTGATGGACAAAAATGCTCTTGTAGGTAGGTAAATAACAAAATATAGTTTATTTTAGGCAAATGTGATATGCCTGATATGCGAAGTAGTTTTAATGGCGTGCATGCAAAAGTCACTCAGAGTAGCTGTAAAAAGAGCCCACTGGGAAATTATTTCAATAATTAAGAATTCAAATAAAATCACTTATTAAATGAAAGTATCAGATGTTTATTGAGAATTAAAGAAAACACAAATAAAAGCAATTATTAAATTAAAGTGTCAGATTGGAATTAAACAAAAAACAAATACATGTTAAATTAAAGTTTCAGGTGTTTAAGAGTGTATAAGCAGAGAAACCAGAAATATGTCATTTTTAAATCAGTGGTTAGACGTATTGACTCTTTTCCACAAAAAACTATAAAAGGATTTCAAAAGATTGTTCTTTTATCTAGTAAACGTATCTTTTAGATTTTGAGAAAAAATGTTTATTTTTAGAATAATAAGGTTATACCATAGGTCGTTCGCAGATTTGTTCAATTTTCAAAAAAGTACATTTATTATACAACACCCATTTCAAATCATATAATCATGCAGTAAAATAAATCAATACATTAGCTGGTAAACCTATTTTTCAGAATTTTAATTTTAGTTTAAATAAAATTATTAAAAAATATATACGGACATGTGTTTCTTGACGAAAATTGGTCGGTTTGTGCATTTATTTGTGCACTTACAAACAAATATATTTCGGATTTTTTTACATACTTATTTTGCTAAGACGTTATTGACAAATCATAAATAATTTGATCGTAAAATAATTTCAGGAAGTATTTAATTTTAAATAATTTTGAACATCGCATTTCACCATTTTTATCGCAGCCCGTAAACACAAATTTCAGATTTCATTACGGGCCCAAACGCGGCCAGGAGAGCACGTCTTCGCGACGCTTTGAATAATAATATTTGGAAATGAAATTTGAAAACGAAATTTGAAATAAACACGAATTCCTTGATTCACGTTTGTTAAATCTACAGGGTTGCCCGAATGCAATTTTTCATGTTCATTGAATATTTTAATGCAAAAATTTTTATAATTTCGAATATTTTTTTTATTTTAAATTATTCTTGTGTGAATGCCGCACAAGAGTCCCAACTGCTCCAAAATATTTTTTGGGGTAAATCTTTTTTACGCACGCTCGACACTTGAGGGTAAACTGGTGAATGGGTTACGAAATGTGGTGATTGTTACGAAAAATGACATGCGAACGGTAATCAATGCGAACGGTGATCGATTGCTCGGCGGGTCGGGCCTTTACGCACGCTTGTTTTTCGTGTTATTGTTATATTGTTAATGGACTATTTGTCCATAAATAAATAAATAAATTATAAACAGCGGGTACCCGGCATGCGTTTCAAGGGCACTGTAACCTCGCGGTCAACTAAACTGTTATGGTTCCATCACAAGTCACGGGAATTATAATGCAAGCGCCTGCACTATATAACATTATATACAGCGGGTACCCGGCATGCGTTGAAAGACCACTCAAAGAAAGAAAGGGTTTGTGCGCTTTAATTCTGTTTGTTGAAGTGCTTATTATTAATTATGCACACAAATAAATATTTTAAAATGCGACATTTTTTACAATCCAACTGAATACTACTCTTTTTTTTCATGAATACCGCACAAGAGTCCCAACTGTTCTCGTCTGGAGCCAGTGGGACTATTGCATCCCCAATTTGGGGTATGTCGTAAGACTGAAGGTAGTGGGGAGGGGAAGGATATAGGGAAGAAGAAGGTGAGGAAGTATCTGGCTATTCAGATCTGACCAATAAACACGGCTAAAGCCATTTCAAGCAACGTTTCAATTCTTAATGGTGGTCTTACACCAGGGCGATACTGAGAGTATCTTCCACTCAAATGGCCGTAAAATACAATTAAAAAACAAAAAACCAAAATATTAAAAAGAATATAACAAATTGTTTATTCATGTAGGTATCTACTTAATATCTACTGTGTTTACGCATTTCACTTGAATCTATTTATATTTATGCACTTCGATATACAAATTACAAATAACTACTACTAATTAAAATTCTGGAAGCGAGAATAGTAATATAAAGTAGTAATAGTAGCGGGCAGCCCTAGCTCGCGTGAACAAAACCCTCAAAACTCGGTTTGCCGCGGAACGAAATTTAGTTCTGAAAACGCCGGCTCGCGAGCCCTGATGTGTTAGCGCTAGTGTCGGAATCGAAGTTGTCATGTGCTGGTTATTCACTCTTAATAGATTATAATAAAACAAATAAAAAAACTTTACACTTAATTTTATTGACCGTAACCGGTTTCAGTTCGTCAGAGCCATCTTCTGGTACTGGTAGAAATAATTCTTAGTCTACAGTTTATATACATAACATATGGGGAGGGGGGAGGGGGGGAGGGGTGGTCTTATTATTTGTTTTATTATAATATATTATAATAGAATTCCACCAAAAAATAGTCATTATTATTTTTAGATGGTAAACTAATGTTTAAGACAAGAGTTTTATGCATAGCACAAAGGGTAACAATAATTATAAGCAATAATTATCAACCTGAAACACTCATCAACATTGAAAATATCTATTGTATCTTGTTTTATCTATTAATATTTCTTTAGTTTATTATGTCAGCCAAACAATAGTAAAAAATGTCGTGGTATAACTGAAAGTATTCTAGAATATGAATATACATATGTATTATTTTACCAACAGAATAGTCAACACTATAATTTACTATAATTTACATGTAAAAACATTATCATACTGGAATGTCCTAAAACGGGCAATTGCCTAGTTGGACATTTTAAGTTCACTATATTGTATTATGTAATATTTTCAAACAATAAATAAATAAATCTCTCGAGAAAAGATAAATGCCGCCGACGGGACATGAACCCGCCTCCTTCTGATATCCGGTCAACTGCTCTACCAACTGAGCTACGTCGGCTTATCTCCCACTCGCCAAATAATTCAATATATACTAGTGTTTCATTCAACAATTACTGCTTATTACATTTTTCACCTGAAAACAACCTCCTTTTTTTTGTGAGAAAGGCGTTATAAGTGCTAACTCTCCCACTAGATGGCGTCGAGACAAATTATGTCTACATTTTTTGGTGAAATACTTTAACTTGTCAAATATTAATTATTATTTTTAATTGGTAAACTAATGTTTAAGACAAGATTTTTATACATAGCACAAAGGGTAACACTTATCAACATTGAAAAAATCTCTCGAGAAAAGATAAATGCCGCCGACGGGACATGAACCCGCGTCCTTCTGTAAAAATGTAATAAGCAGTAATTGTTGAATGAAACACTTGTATATATTGAATTATTTGGCGGGTGGGAGATAAGCCGACGTAGCTCAGTTGGTAGAGCAGTTGACCGGATATCAGAAGGACGCGGGTTCATGTCCCGTCGGCGGCATTTATCTTTTCTCGAGAGATTTTTTCAATGTTGATGAGTGGTTCAGGCTAATAATTATTGCTTAAAATTATTGTTAAAAAGTAGTCAGTTTCAAAAATAGAAATATGTCAGATGTTTAATGAGAATTAAACAAAACACAAATAAAAGCTCTTATTAAATGAAAGTGTCAGATGTTTATTGAGAATTAAAAAAAACACAAATAAAAATCAAAGGTGGTCTTTCCTATATTTCTGCAGCCTTCTTCGGGAAAATAAAACCTCGTTTTGAAGTAAAATAGCAAAATCTTTTTTTAAAGTAAAACGTAGCGAATAGGGAGGCGGGAATGGGTACCTCCGCCCCGGGAACCACTTATTGGATAACCATCACCTCTGCCATAGGTCATCCTAAGTGGTTCGCTACGTTTCGTGACTTAGCAGGGGTACCTGGGTTCATGGGGTCAGTTTTGTCTGGATCTGGGGGACCTGGACAACACTGAACCCTAGTTTTCTGCCCACCCCTCTTACGTCTTTCCTTGCCAGAACTTGCTCTCCTTCCTTTCCTTAAAAAGGACCTCCACACAGCATCATGTTGTTATTATTTTGTTTTGTTATGAGTTGGCCTATCAGCCCTCCAAAGGTTAACGTTGACTTTTGGGACACGTAAGAATAGTGTCCCGCGGTAGATTTGAAACACACGGTTTTATTCCGAGATTGATGATAATTTTCACACTTGACCTTCAAAGAAAGAGGAAAGTGACTCTCTACATGAGATTTCGAACCATCACCTCCACCCCCTTCTCCCACCTCTTAAAGCAGAATGTTGATACTTCTTGATGAAATTTTGCAAAAATGGCAATCATAAAATCGTTATCATGTATAAGAGGAAAATTATTGTCTTCTGATTTCGAAAAACTCTGCATAAAGCCCGGGCAACGCCGGGACTTTGGCTAAACAGAATAGAGAATATGAATCATGAACTCGAAAATCTTATAGGACATGAGACCATTTCAAGATTCTGTATATTCTAAAGACTGCATTGGGCTTGTGATATACTCGTTTTCTCGTCTCTTCTTTTGAATTCTTTTTTTTTTTTAATATTTTTCCATTTTAATTTTACTATTTTTGAATTCTTTCATCCTTTCAAGTTTTCTTAAACTTTTCTTTTGGCTCTGATCGATATTTAATTTTCTCAAAGGCTTTATATGTATGACACACAAGCCTTCATGAAAATGTGACCCTTATTTTCTTTGATTACTACAGGAAGCTATTTAAAACTCCCTTGTACTACATATCTTTATAGATATAAGTACTTAATTAATTAATACGTTATCTACGACCTTGAACGTAAATTTTCGTATTTATGCTGTAAATAAATTCCACCAAACGTTGTGTTATTTTTTTGATTTATGGTGTGGGAACTTAATTACTTTTGTTTTGTGGTACCCTTTGATTCTGAAAGGAGCGTTGAGCATCGAATTTGATTGGTCTATTTCCTGCAATTCTAAATTTTATTTTATTTTCTTTATGAACTTAACTTTCCCTAACACTATTTCGACTTCCTACCTCTAATGAATTCGTAATATACCTGTAATTAATGACATTTACCTGTTCAATTGTTTGTGTAATTAAGAATGACTCAAACGGTTAATTGTTAGTGAAGTCTTTTGTTACTCAAGATTTATTTACTGCTTGGCTCTCCCCTATTTTGGTCCTGATGCTATAACGTACATATGACATTGTTTTAGTAGATTATTGTTATTTATTGATTGTCTTTTAGAACGAACTCAGAAATGCTCTTTTGCTTGCATAATTTGGCTCCTATCCTCCTGCAGATAAACAGGGTGGTCAAAGATCAACTAGAACTTCGCACAGTCAGCCGACGCGATTTTCCAGAGGGCCGTTATACCTTGTTCTGTCAATCTTCCATGTCGTCGTGTACGTTACTCAGGTCTTTCTCTAAGCCCCGAAATCTCCAAATTCCAACTCCTCCGAAGTCTACTATTTACTTAGAGCGAACCGGTTTCGTTCTATACACAATCATATACTCACGGTCTTTGCAAGAGTTCGAGTCGTGAATTCTAATTTCTCGCATGCAAGAGACGATGTGAGGATGCCCCTGTCGAGACTAAAGCGCTAGCTGTAAGCGAGTCCACATCATCCAATGCACAGTACATAAGAAGATATATATGTATACATACGTTTGGGAAGGATTATAACTCGCAATGTGAAGCTAGCTAGCCTCGCATTCCAAGCTCGGATTTCGTGAAAAGGAATTCTGCACAAAACCTTAGCCGATGACCGAATATATACATAATAAGAGTAGGAAATATCAATATATAAGAATAAACTAAGAATATTTATTAGTTTTATTAATGGAGAGCTAATAACTCCAGGCTTTTGTTTGTTTGGTTGACAATTTTATTTAAGAGATTGCCATCTCTATTGATTTCTTGATTTGATTGGTTGACAATTTTATTTAAGAGATTGCCATCTCTATTGATTTCATGATTTGTTTTGTTGAACTGTTATTCTAGATTTTCCCCCTCCCCAGACTCAACTCTTTGATATAAATTTTTACTATCCCGTGATTTTTCAAAAGTCTCATGTAAATGTTTGACACTTGTGAGGTTTTTATTCCCATAACTTCAAATGTTTTCATGTAATTCCTCAATTCATTTTTATACTACTATCCCGTGATTTTTCAAATGTCAAATGTAATTATAAACTGCAAATTAATCTTCTTGTTAATTCCTCAAATCATATTTCGCTGCTATCCCGTGAATTTTCCAAATGTTTCAAATAGATGATTTATATTTTTTTTTTTTGTAAAATAAATACTAATTTCATTTTATATAAATTGGTTTTTTAATCCTTTTGTATTTTAATATCGTAGTAATGTTAGCCCGAAGCAATTAAAGAATGTCAATTGTTTATTTTACCTTTAAATTCATAAACAAAACCGGCACTGACTTCGTGACCCACTAACCCAATAACATACTCTCGAATAAGTACATGAAATGACACGTGTTTTTGTTTACACTATGCATTCCAAAACAATTTGCCCTAATTAATTTCCTTTATTTCATTGTATTGGTTTCACTTTATATCTGATCGAAGCCCCGTCTGCTAATTTATTATTCAGTATATATATAACTATATTTATATAGGCTTTATACGTAAATAAATGTGGTTTATATTCTAAATACACATATACATATATTAATTTTATAGAGATAATTTAGCAAAGAATAAATTTACATAAACTACATATTTTTAATAAATTTTATATATAAGACTTATAACTCTGTAGGAACTCGGAAATTAATAAGTGTAGATATATTTATAGGTAGGTATCTGATAGATATCACTCAAATTCAATATAAAAGATGTTTTGTTTAATTAACCTCTTTTCTGGGAATGTAAATATATATATATAATTACCCATATATGGATAACATATCAATATAAAAGATATATATGTAATAAACATTTAATCATAATTGTGCAATTTCTCTCTGAGATATTTTATTTACGGAATATATATAGAAATACATATACATACATACAAGTATAATTCGAAATACATATTATATACATTATTTTTAATATACATATATAGCACAGATTTGAATCAAGTAATATTTTGTCGTAATAATATAAATTTTTATACCGATGATCAGCTGTTCTCTCCTCGTCCATGATTCTGAAAATATTTATACTTATGAAAACTTACCCCAACATGTCGATTCCTGTCGGGAGCTACACGACCATCTCTTTTGTTTATATATTCTTTTTCTCTAACTAATTCGGCTATTGTCTAACTAAATCTAAATTAATCCTTTCGATTTATTATTCCGCTATTTTGTTGAATCTAAACTGAATTAATTGACGACTAATCTTTATCAATCAAAATGTACTTTATTTTCAAAACTCGTTGATTAACCTAACACTTTGTTAAATTAAGTTTAACAAATTAATTCATAATTATTATCCGGAGTAATATTATCATTATTTATTTCGTGTTCTTTTTTCACCGAACTTTTATCTAGCAACAAAGTATTATACAATTAAATACCGAATAGATTTTTATCATTGATTATTTATTCCAGATTTATTATTATAGTTATTCCATTATTAGAATAACATTCTGCTTAAATTATAATTTTTAAGCAGTAACCACTTCACGATTATTTACGAAATAATAGATTTATTATTATTTAATCTAACAATAGATTAATACTTCGCGATAGAAATGTTCCGTTCAATCGTACGTTATCTAGCTGAATTAACTCGATGTTAATTTTTTTTAGATTAATGTGGTTCGACAATTATTCTCTAAACACTATTAATTTTTTTTTTTTTTAAATCGTTAAACTATATTATAAACTTTTTATTTTAATGATAAGTTGAATTTATAAATAGATATATTATTATTCACTGCTGTTATAAAATTCTTTAAACACTGTTGCTTCTTTTTAAATTCACTACACTATATAACCTTTTATTTTAAAGACAAGTTGAATTTATAAATAAATATATTATTATTCACTGCTGTTATAAAATTCTTTAAACACTGTTGTTACTTTTTTTTATTAATTCGCTACACTATATAAACTTTTTATTTTAATGACAAGTTGAATTTATAAATAAATATATTATTATTCACTGCTGTTATAAAATTCTTTAAACACTGTTGTTACTTTTTTTTTATTAATTCGCTACACTATATAAACTTTTTATTTTAATGACAAGTTGAATTTATAAATAAATATATTATTATTCACTGCTGTTATAAAATTCTTTAAACACTGTTGTTACTTTTTTTTATTAATTCGCTACACTATATAAACTTTTTATTTTAATGACAAGTTGAATTTATAAATAAATATATTATTATTCACTGCTGTTATAAAATTCTTTAAACACTGTTGTTACTTTTTTTTATTAATTCGCTACACTATATAAACTTTTTATTTTAATGACAAGTTAAATTTATTGTAAAACTATATAAAACACTTTATTTAATTTTCAACACTTCACAGATTTAATCACTAACACTGACTATAATTTTCTAAGTCTCAGGTTTTCCCACTCCGAATTTTTCTAAGTCCCAAAATTTTACAACACTTAAGAAATTTTTCAACTAATAACCGTATTAGACACTACGTCACGTAACTTCCACGTTTTTAATCCAACGATTGGTCCCCGACGACTCCTTCACGACAACTAACTCCGAAAACTGATCTCGATTCTTCTAAGTCCTAAGTTTTATATGTACCTCCAGGATTAGAACATCTTAATTACGCGTTCATTGATTTTCTAATTTAAACTCTAACAACTCGAGATTTCATATATCAATTCTGTCATTTTCGTATCAACGTGTTAAGTCCGGCCCCTTGATTTTAGAAATCTTCTGTCTCTTACGTAAATTGTTCCAGTGTCGAACCTACCATTATGTCAAATTTTGCCCCGTCGTTCCTTTGTCTTCTGGTCTTACGAATTTAACTAAAATATCATGATTTTCGTGTCCTTTTTTCTCTCAATATATAATAGGTACGTCTTCAATAAACTGTATATAATTCTCAATTTGGTTTATCGCTACCAGAACACGAACAAACTCATGTCGAAATCTTCACTATGCTTTTCCCAACATTCATTTTCCTAAATTTCCCCACATTTTCATGTTTCTTATATGAATCAATTCAATTTTTAACTGTATTGTCTCTACTTACGTCGTAGACTTGAATTTTCTTATTTTTCTTCAATTATATTTTATATACGACGTTATTTTTATGATTTCTCTGCTTCATTCTTATGTCATTGTCCATAACTATATGATTAGTTATATTCCAAGCCAAATTTACTGTTTTCATCAATACTTCTGAATTTTCATGAGTTTTCCTTACGGAATCGTCTTTAAACTGTCTTTACTTCATTCTTTACCATCATTTGTATAATTTCCAATGCTTATCTTCTCTTAGAAAACTTCACCTTCTAGTCATAAATATTCAATCTGCTATTTTTTCATAATTTTCATAGAAGAAAATTCCAATTTGACTCTGGGATATGTGTCAGATTAATTGCTTCGTATAAAAACGTATAAAATTGTGTCTCGTTTCATCTCAAAAACCCATAAAGTATCATCGTTGACATATGTTGATATTTTCGATTTCTACGTACTGGATCGTAAATAATAAATTAATATTAACTCGTTAAATTTAATCTCTTTTATCTTATCCAAATATTGCATAAGTTCCATGTTAACTTTTATTGCCCCAAAAGCAATAAAGACTATCATAATCACCCAAAACCATGTCGGAAATCTCATTGTTTAAACAACAAAATAGTGTGTGAGCTCGACAACCTTTTTTTACATCAATTGCCTCAGCAATTTGTTCTATCGCCTATAGTATTTTCTCATAGCAAATGACGTAAAACGATCCTTTCCTTTGAATTAATCTAACGTAATATAACTAGAATAACCATCCTATTTCAAATATATAACGATATCTATTTAAACTCGTATGAAAACGCAAAATTAAGCCGAAATCTTATATTGTTCAATTAACACTTCCGTTTAAATGTCCGTTTTTTCCATTAGATTTTCTTTCCAAATCGTTTTTCCTGACTTTATTGCTTCATCTAAAAGTGACATTCCTAATTTCCATCGTTTTTCTTTCTTTTAAATATCAAACGTACGTTTTCCTCTGAATCTGGCCTCCTTTTGTTCTTCACGTTCTCGTTATGCAATTGAGTATCCCTACAGTAGCTTTTCCCACGTTTTCCAGGACTTTTCTTTAATCTTCCGTTCATTATATTTCCTTGCTATTTTATTGCATCATTTTTTTAAAATAATATGGATTTATTTGTTCGTTAACTGCGGTTGTCGATTCCTCTGTTGCACTCAATATTTACCTTTACAATTAGGGTCATTGTACCAAATGCACCGAACGTGGGATTGTGTTTATCTTAAAGCGTATTGATCTCTCGGGTTGATGATGATTTTTACTCCATAAATCTCAGACTAATGGTCTAGTCCAAAGTCCATCTCTTTGTCTTGAAAAAAGGTAACCTCCCCCTCCTCTGATTGGTTGATCAATCTTAAGTGTTTATAATTGGATCCCTCTGTGTTCTATTTATCAAAACTTGACATGAATTTAATAATTATAGATCTCTGCAGTCTCCATGGCCCAATCAAACTTAATCCGCTAGGTGTCGCTAGTGTGTTGATTTCGTTATAATTCTGAATTATTATTTATTCATTCGTAAGGTGGAAGCTACTATATTTTCGTATCCACTGCGATTCATCACAGTTCCCTCCTCTGAACTCAATTTGCTGTGGTTAACGTTGTATCTAATTTTACCTTTTCTTTCTCTATTTTTCTTTGTTTATTTAATTTTTTTTTTTTTTTTTTTTTTCGTTAGACACCGAAATTGTGTTCAACTATAGGCTGGTTATAGTTATCCTTCCTTCCTCATTCTATTATTTTCTACCTCCCTCCTCATTCTATTTATTCCTACCCCCCTCCTCATTCTATTTCTGCCTACCTCCCTCCTCATTATTTTATTTCCTATCTCCCTCCTCTTCTATTCGGATTGTTAACAACCTTGAATTCGAATCACATTGTATTTTCAATTTTCTTTTCGCGTAGATTATATTTTACTTAATTTTCTTGTAATTTTGATGAACTCAAAATTTTTTTATTATAAAATATGGAACACGCCCCTCGACTCGCGTGTTTAGGTGGTCTTCAACCTGGTTGGACCCAGACCTCCCTTACAATGATTCAAGCAAAGATTGTTTACAACCTCGCGATCTTTTCACCAACTGAAAAGCGGGTGGTCTCTTGGTGTGCAAATAATTGTTTTTATTTTGTTATTATAATTTTTTTTTTTTTGTGAAATATGTTTGTTCGCACGACCTCACCCAATCCGACAATCAGTGGTATACATGTTTCATAATTTTCTCTTTTATTTAAACTTTAACTTTATTCTCTTATATCTAATTGTTATTCTATGGTTCATTCAAACAAATTGTTCTAACCTAATTTTTTTTTTCTTTTCACTCTTATACTTAATTTTTCATAAATGTTCTTAACTAACGTCCTATGGCTTCATCATTTTTGATTTTCTACTCTTTTTCTTCGAAACTTAAGCTAACTATTTCATAATTCAAATGTTGCCTTACTATATTTACCTAATGTCTACCATAATCTATAAGTAAAACTTCCTTATTTCGTGGTTTCAAAAAAAAAAAATTTTTCTAACTCTATGCATGGTTTATTTCAACTCCTGTTTTATAAAACGTATCCTATCCTATTTGTTTATAAAAAAAAAAATTTTCAATTTTCTTTTCGTTTGTCATATAATATCTCCAATTCGTCCCTTTAAATGTACTTATGTACTATGACAAACTTTTCCTATTCACTAGTACATAATATGAAATGCAAAATTTTCTTTTTAAAATCAAAATAAATGAAAATTACCTAATACCTATTTCTTTCTCTATTTTAAAAGGATTGTCGCTTATTAAGTAATCTGTTCACTCAGCACAAAGGAATTAAAGACGACCCGCCCCTCGCAAAATAAAGCTTGTATTTTGTAGAATTTCTTTTTAAATTTTTACGTAACCTAACATGTTTATATTTATTTTCCTCAAACGTGTTTTTTTTTCAAATATTTGTGAAATTCACGATCTATTCGATGATTTCCATTAGCTCTAAGCTTGGTTGTTGATCTCTGTTGCTTGTATAATATCTCGCTAAATGAATGGCACTATAATCTCCCTTAATTTCCCGCGTCTTCGGATCAATAAGCGTATAGGTGTTACTGTACGGAATTGAACCAATTACAAATGGTCCCTCGTAGAGAAGATGAAATTTTTTGATTTCCTTCTTCAATAAACTCGATTGTGTAATCTTTCTCAGTTTGACCATAGTTCCTATTTCATAAATTACTAATCTTTTATTGAGATTATAATATTTCTGTCGGTTTGCAGCGCTTTTTTCTAAATTTTTCTGTGCCGTTAATCTTATTTCATCTAATGTTTTCGTAGGTTTTCCACATCCCTGTGTATACTTGTCTAAACTATAGGTTGGTGATTTTCCGAAAGCAATTTCATTTGGTGAAAATCCCGTTGAACAGTGAATTGAATTGTTGTATGTTTGCTCTATTTCTTTAAGGAAAGCCACCCACTTCGTATGTTTTTCGTGACAATAAATACGAAAAATTCTTCCTAACTCTTTATTTACGCGCTCCGTTATATTTGGTCCAGGATTTCGTACTGAAGTATGTAAGATTCGTATGCCCATTCTATCTAAATTGCTTTCCCATTTCTTTGATGTAAATTGTGACCCGTTGTCAGTTAAAAGAGCTTCTATGCGTATTGTTTTATTAAAGTCCTCCACACAATTTAACACGGTCCTAGTACTTGCTATTCTTAATTTATATAGTTTCACGAACCTACTGAAAGAGTCTTGTATCACGAATATGAATTTCACCCCTCCCATTCCTCTCGGTAGTGGTCCGTAAAGATCCGCCATGGCTATTTGTCCTATTTCTTTAGTTAATATGGATTTACTTGGTCCTACAGTTGGTCGAATTTCGCGTTTCGCCAGCTGACAAAGGTGACACCCCTTTACTATCCGTTTTACATCTCGATTCATTCCTGGCCAATAATATCGATCTCCCATTGCTGAACCTGTTTTAAACATTCCCCCGTGTCCAATTTCTAAATGTATCATCTTTATTAACTCTTCAGTCAACTCTTGTGGTACTGCCAACACCGTCTTGTTTAACCCTGTAGTGTAATATAAGGTTTTACCTATTTTTTTGTAATTTTTCAAATACCTACTTACATCTTTTGTTGGTGGTCCGAATTTTCCCTTGCGCAAATATCCCAAGATTTCTCCTAAAAATGTGTCTTGTTTCTGTAGCTCAATTATATTTTCTAAGTGTTTTCGAATCTGAATTCTACTTTTTACTGCAAAAGCTGCTATTTCCGGGCACGTGTTTTTCTCTTCTTGTACGTTTTCCGCATCACATGAATAACGAGATAAAATATCAGGTCCTATATTCTCTTTTCCTTTAACATATTCTACCGTGAAGTTAAATTGATTCAAATACAAAATCCATCTAGTTAAACGACCGCTATACATTTTCCAACTTTTCAAAAACGTCAGTGCTTGATGATCCGTTCTAATTATCAAATGTACTCCTCTTAAATATGTCTCAAACTTATGTAACGCATAAATTATCGCCCATAACTCTTGTTCTGACGTAGTCCATTTCAACTCTGGTCCCCTTAAAGCTTTGCTAATGAATCCAATCACGTGATGGTTCCCATCCTTGTCTAATTGATATAACTCACCTCCGATTGCAAATCCCGAACTGTCTGTCTGTAAGTAGTAGGTACTATTTGGGTCGTGATGGTGTAATATAACTGACTCTAAAAATAATGATTTTATCTTCTCAAATGCACGGTGTTCTAACTCTCCCCACCGCCACGCTTGATTCTTTTGTAATAAATCACATAACGTCCGCGTAGTTTCTCCATATTTATTCGCGAATCTACGATAATAATTACAAAGTCCTAGGAAAGCTCTAACCTGTTTTATTTTCTTGGGTACTGGAAAATTTTTTATTGCTTCTATCTTATCGGGGTCCATTTGAACTCCGAAGGGC
Source organism: Limnephilus lunatus (assembly GCA_917563855.2). Taxonomy (NCBI): domain Eukaryota; kingdom Metazoa; phylum Arthropoda; class Insecta; order Trichoptera; family Limnephilidae; genus Limnephilus; species Limnephilus lunatus. Next base: position 6,484,356 of record OU830602.1, on the reverse strand, counting down.
GAAATAATATGTCCTAACATACGCACTTCTGTGAATAAAAACTGACATTTTTCGAGTTTACAAGTCATGTTTGCTGACTCTAATCTTTCTAGCACCGCGTTTACATGTTCAAAATGATTTTCTTGACTCCCACACGTGTATATTATTAGGTCATCTAAATAGTTCGCACAAAACTCTCGCAACCCTGGCCCTAATATACGATCCATTGCTCTAGAAAAACTCCCAACTGATGTTTTTAACCCTTGCGGTAGTACCTTGTAAACATATGATTTACCATTGTAAACAAAACCAGTATATTTTCGGCTTTCCCGACTAATAGGTATTTGAAAATAAGCGGATTGTAAGTCTATTGTTGTAATATACCTAACACCATGGAAACGTTGAATAATCTCAGAAGTTAGTGGTGGTTTTTCTACCTCTGCCTCCATTCTAGTATTTAAAAATCTGGCGTCCAATAGTATCCTAACCGTTCCATCCTTTTTTAATGTAAACGTCAGAGGACTGGAAAATTGAGTTGCCTCCCTACTAATTATACCTAGATTTTCCAATTCCCTAATTTTATCATCAACTTTATCCCTATAGGCGAAAGGTACTGGATAAGAGCGTTTTACGAAAGGCGTTTCGTCCGTCATCCTTATTTCGTGAGTATACAAATTCGTTAAACCTGGCCTATCTCTAAACACATTTTTATGTTTCATTAAAATTCTTTCCAAACCTTCTTTTCCTTTTAAATCCAATTTTAACCCGGACAAAAATGTCGTTATTCTTCGTTCTAGACACGTCGTATCATTTGTTTTGGAATTTATTTCAATATTATTTAAATTTTTTCTTGTGCAATTTTGATCGCTAATCTCTCCTTTAAGCTTGCTATGCGTTATCGATGAATTTACCAACTCTATATCTTTCTTTCCGTTTCCTGTCTTTATTTTTAACTTTCTGTTTTCCCCACATTTAAATTCAGCTGTATATTCGTCTAACCAATTGATACCTAAAATAATTGGTCTAATTAACTTGGGTATTATTAAACACGGCGTATTTATTGTTACATCACCAAACCGTAATGGTACTAAAACCAATCTAGATATCTTTTGACTTTTGTGACCAACTGCCACCCTAATTTGAATCGCTGTCACAGGCATAATGGGATAAAGTACTTGATCATTTAAATAATTTTCGTAAAATTCCTGAGCTACACATGTGATTTGACTTCCTGTATCTATTAGGCAATGAACTTCCGTGTTGTCTATATGTGCTTTAGCCTCCGGTAATAATGGTAAACTGCTACCCTTTTCTACCTCTTCGTAATCTCTGTCCTCAAAAATGTTGTTAAAGCCCCTAATTTCCCTACATTTTCTTTTCTCATTCATTTCCAATTTATTCCATTCATCCGTTATTTGTTGTAGTGAATTGACGCAGGCCTCCACACACATTTCTTCTTCAGTTCTTGTTTCTTCTGCGCCATTATTTCGCCTCATTACATTTTTTTCTGCTTTTATTGGGGCAATCACCCCTTCTTCATTTTTTCCCAATCCTGTCGTCAGTTTCCATCCCCATCTCATCATCATCTTCAATGCAGTATGGTGTTTTGGCGCCGGTGTCCCCTCCTTTATATGAGTCGAATCCAACAGGACTATTGGACCAACCCACGGTCGTTTCCCGAGTTGCCTGCGACCACTAGTTCTTTCCCGCTTGATATCACCGTAGAATTTTTCTTTGATGTACTGTTAATCTTCGTGCACTTACTGCATTCAGCGCTCATGTCTACGCTTTCTATCGCGTGTATCCTCCTTTTTATAGCGCGGTAACGATCACGGTATTTATCTTTCTTGACAGAATCCTCTCCGCTTTTCCTTTTAATGTTCCGTTCTTCCGGTGTACATACCAATGTGTCTAGCTTCCGTAAAAACTCCGCGGCGATAATCTCATCTCCTGTTTGTCCTGAAAACCATAGCGATTGTATCTCTTTAGGGTAGTGCCTCATAATTTCATCAACTACACCTAACGATGTCTCCGTAATTTTTAATGCTTTCGCAAGCTCCCAATAATTGGCGAAGTGAGTGAGCATAGATATGTTCTTCTTGTTATCATATATACCTTCGGCGAGACGACGGCGAACCTCATTTTTTTTTATGTCTCCCCAATATGTAGCTAAGAAATCTCGTTCAAAATCCAACATTGTTTCCCAGCGTTTGTTATAAAGCTTCGCCCAGGATTTGGCCTCACCTTTCAAATTCTCCCGTACGACAATCAACGGATCGGTACGTTTCACTTTTCTGATGTACTCCTTTAAGTCTTCTAGGAAACTAATAGGGTTTTGATTTCCGCCGGAAAATGAAGGTCTTTCCTGCTGTGGTAACATTTCCACAACCTGCAGAACGTTTTTCGGCGCACTATTTTCTTCCTCTCTTATAGCCACTGTCGCCGGTTTTTCCAATTGTCTTTCTAATTCTTGAACTTTGCTAACAAGCGGTTCTAAAGCTGCCTGTATTATCGTCGTTATGTCGCCTATATTTATCGCTGGAGTTCCTGCTAAAACATTTCCTCCGAACGCCGCCACCGTAGCCTCGTCTGTCCTCTTTCCAATACCACGTTTTCCCACCATTTTATTTAATTTTTCAAGTGTTTTCGGTTTAAATATGTTTAACCTTATTAAGTGACAATCTTATTCTACTTATATTAGTTTTCTTAATTATTTTAATATAAGTTGCTTTTTTTTTCTTAAATTCTTTTTCAGTATTTTATTTTATCGCACTAGTTTCTTTTCCTTGCTTTTTATTTCTTTCTTTTCGCAATCTTCAGCTGGCTTTTCCTGTGAAATTAATTGTTTATCATTTTCATGTGGAAAATCTGTTTTTCCACACTTTCTCTCAACCTTGCCTTGTTCCCCTTCTGGCTGATCTCCCTTGTTCTCCCCCATATCCTCCATACGCAATGTAGAATATTTGGAACGTTTGAATATGTTTCTAAGCTCATCTTCCGTTGATATTTCTTCAACATCTCTTTCGGTCGCATCCGCCTTCCTCTTTTCGGCCATTTTCGTTATGAATTTAAATTAATATCGACTATATGTAGTTGAAGAAAAAAATTTTTTTTTTTCTTATTTTTCAATTTTTTTTGTTTTTTGTGTTTTTTTTTTTTTTTTTTTTTTTTTTTTTTTTGATATAAATATACTTATATATTTACATATATATTATATATTATTATACACACACATATATATTTTTCTTTTGATGAACCTATCCACCGATGAAACACATTAAATTTAAATTCAATGTTAACCTACTCCATTTGTATTACGATCGTAATCCCAAATTCACCTTTACAATTAGTATCTTCATTTCAAATGAATGTATCTAATTGTTTATGATACAACACGTAATGAATTTGTTACTGTATATTTTTTTTTCGAATATCCCGTGATTTTTATTTTGTTTAAACAATAAATGGTTATTGTCTAAAATGCCTACCACCCTTCATATTTCGCAAAATATATTATAATTTTTTTTTTTCTTTTTGCAATATTTACATTAAATTTTTCAAAATCCATTTCGTTGTTGATAAAAACTGACATAGATCCCTTTGTATTCGTCAATTTCTACCCTCCTCGAAATAAACATATTTACTGCAATTTTAATAATCGAATATTTTCAAATCAATAAATACCTATTCATAACTGTTTAACACCGTCATATCTGATTTTATCTTCCCATTTGATTTTATCCCAAAACAAATATCGATCCGATTGAATGAATGTATTTTATTTTTATGTGTTCATATTTTATGTTATGATTAAACGATAGTCACATAAAATCATTACCATAACAAAGTCATTCAATATTAGCTCTTTATTCAATCATATGTGTTTGTTCTATAACTGAAGTGTGTTTATTTTTCACCGCAATCGTGTACCAATATAGCTCGAGTGTTTGTTTACGTTAGCTCTTATTCCCCCAAAGTAATTTCTCATCGATGTTTTGAATAATTTCGATGTCATTTACTTTAAACTCCGATGTTTATCTTATCAGTATTTCGATGTTTATATCCGGCGCGCTTGTCCCGTAATCTTTGTTGACATTAGAGCAATAAAAATTCCTGACCCACATATGTCAAAGTACCTCGTTACAATTGAAGATTTACGATCTGTTTCTTCAACAATTCGTTTAGAACAAAGCTGACCTACATTTATATTATTTACAAAACGATCATAAAAATTCTTGCCCTAGAACTGTCAATCCTAACCCATTAAATTGATAATTTATGGATAGACTCGGGTCTTTTGTTTATGTAACGCTGACCTACATTTATATTATCACTTTTAAAGAATCATATTAATATTCAAGGTTATTTTTTTATCATGTATTATCGACACCTTTTTAATGTATTTAATTAGAAATGTATTATAATTTTTGTTCTGTTTATTATATATTTTATTTTTATGTTTCATTATTTATTTATTTTAAATTTTCCGTATGTTTATTTAACGTGTCACTTTTCTGATTTTTAATTAGTTATCACTTTTTTTTTTCAAAACTGTTATTATTTTTATTTTTTTTTTTTTTTGTTCCTAAGTTTTTTTTTTTTTTATTTTTTTTTATTTTTTATTATTAATTTTTTTTTCTAAGTTTTTTTTTTTTTTGCAGTAATTGGCCAATCAAATTTAACACTCAATCTTGTATAACTCCCATCTCCTGGTCACGTATGCGCAGTTGTGATATACTCGTTTTCTCGTCTCTTCTTTTGAATTCTTTTTTTTTTTTAATATTTTTCCATTTTAATTTTACTATTTTTGAATTCTTTCATCCTTTCAAGTTTTCTTAAACTTTTCTTTTGGCTCTGATCGATATTTAATTTTCTCAAAGGCTTTATATGTATGACACACAAGCCTTCATGAAAATGTGACCCTTATTTTCTTTGATTACTACAGGAAGCTATTTAAAACTCCCTTGTACTACATATCTTTATAGATATAAGTACTTAATTAATTAATACGTTATCTACGACCTTGAACGTAAATTTTCGTATTTATGCTGTAAATAAATTCCACCAAACGTTGTGTTATTTTTTTGATTTATGGTGTGGGAACTTAATTACTTTTGTTTTGTGGTACCCTTTGATTCTGAAAGGAGCGTTGAGCATCGAATTTGATTGGTCTATTTCCTGCAATTCTAAATTTTATTTTATTTTCTTTATGAACTTAACTTTCCCTAACACTATTTCGACTTCCTACCTCTAATGAATTCGTAATATACCTGTAATTAATGACATTTACCTGTTCAATTGTTTGTGTAATTAAGAATGACTCAAACGGTTAATTGTTAGTGAAGTCTTTTGTTACTCAAGATTTATTTACTGCTTGGCTCTCCCCTATTTTGGTCCTGATGCTATAACGTACATATGACATTGTTTTAGTAGATTATTGTTATTTATTGATTGTCTTTTAGAACGAACTCAGAAATGCTCTTTTGCTTGCATAATTTGGCTCCTATCCTCCTGCAGATAAACAGGGTGGTCAAAGATCAACTAGAACTTCGCACAGTCAGCCGACGCGATTTTCCAGAGGGCCGTTATACCTTGTTCTGTCAATCTTCCATGTCGTCGTGTACGTTACTCAGGTCTTTCTCTAAGCCCCGAAATCTCCAAATTCCAACTCCTCCGAAGTCTACTATTTACTTAGAGCGAACCGGTTTCGTTCTATACACAATCATATACTCACGGTCTTTGCAAGAGTTCGAGTCGTGAATTCTAATTTCTCGCATGCAAGAGACGATGTGAGGATGCCCCTGTCGAGACTAAAGCGCTAGCTGTAAGCGAGTCCACATCATCCAATGCACAGTACATAAGAAGATATATATGTATACATACGTTTGGGAAGGATTATAACTCGCAATGTGAAGCTAGCTAGCCTCGCATTCCAAGCTCGGATTTCGTGAAAAGGAATTCTGCACAAAACCTTAGCCGATGACCGAATATATACATAATAAGAGTAGGAAATATCAATATATAAGAATAAACTAAGAATATTTATTAGTTTTATTAATGGAGAGCTAATAACTCCAGGCTTTTGTTTGTTTGGTTGACAATTTTATTTAAGAGATTGCCATCTCTATTGATTTCTTGATTTGATTGGTTGACAATTTTATTTAAGAGATTGCCATCTCTATTGATTTCATGATTTGTTTTGTTGAACTGTTATTCTAGATTTTCCCCCTCCCCAGACTCAACTCTTTGATATAAATTTTTACTATCCCGTGATTTTTCAAAAGTCTCATGTAAATGTTTGACACTTGTGAGGTTTTTATTCCCATAACTTCAAATGTTTTCATGTAATTCCTCAATTCATTTTTATACTACTATCCCGTGATTTTTCAAATGTCAAATGTAATTATAAACTGCAAATTAATCTTCTTGTTAATTCCTCAAATCATATTTCGCTGCTATCCCGTGAATTTTCCAAATGTTTCAAATAGATGATTTATATTTTTTTTTTTTGTAAAATAAATACTAATTTCATTTTATATAAATTGGTTTTTTAATCCTTTTGTATTTTAATATCGTAGTAATGTTAGCCCGAAGCAATTAAAGAATGTCAATTGTTTATTTTACCTTTAAATTCATAAACAAAACCGGCACTGACTTCGTGACCCACTAACCCAATAACATACTCTCGAATAAGTACATGAAATGACACGTGTTTTTGTTTACACTATGCATTCCAAAACAATTTGCCCTAATTAATTTCCTTTATTTCATTGTATTGGTTTCACTTTATATCTGATCGAAGCCCCGTCTGCTAATTTATTATTCAGTATATATATAACTATATTTATATAGGCTTTATACGTAAATAAATGTGGTTTATATTCTAAATACACATATACATATATTAATTTTATAGAGATAATTTAGCAAAGAATAAATTTACATAAACTACATATTTTTAATAAATTTTATATATAAGACTTATAACTCTGTAGGAACTCGGAAATTAATAAGTGTAGATATATTTATAGGTAGGTATCTGATAGATATCACTCAAATTCAATATAAAAGATGTTTTGTTTAATTAACCTCTTTTCTGGGAATGTAAATATATATATATAATTACCCATATATGGATAACATATCAATATAAAAGATATATATGTAATAAACATTTAATCATAATTGTGCAATTTCTCTCTGAGATATTTTATTTACGGAATATATATAGAAATACATATACATACATACAAGTATAATTCGAAATACATATTATATACATTATTTTTAATATACATATATAGCACAGATTTGAATCAAGTAATATTTTGTCGTAATAATATAAATTTTTATACCGATGATCAGCTGTTCTCTCCTCGTCCATGATTCTGAAAATATTTATACTTATGAAAACTTACCCCAACATGTCGATTCCTGTCGGGAGCTACACGACCATCTCTTTTGTTTATATATTCTTTTTCTCTAACTAATTCGGCTATTGTCTAACTAAATCTAAATTAATCCTTTCGATTTATTATTCCGCTATTTTGTTGAATCTAAACTGAATTAATTGACGACTAATCTTTATCAATCAAAATGTACTTTATTTTCAAAACTCGTTGATTAACCTAACACTTTGTTAAATTAAGTTTAACAAATTAATTCATAATTATTATCCGGAGTAATATTATCATTATTTATTTCGTGTTCTTTTTTCACCGAACTTTTATCTAGCAACAAAGTATTATACAATTAAATACCGAATAGATTTTTATCATTGATTATTTATTCCAGATTTATTATTATAGTTATTCCATTATTAGAATAACATTCTGCTTAAATTATAATTTTTAAGCAGTAACCACTTCACGATTATTTACGAAATAATAGATTTATTATTATTTAATCTAACAATAGATTAATACTTCGCGATAGAAATGTTCCGTTCAATCGTACGTTATCTAGCTGAATTAACTCGATGTTAATTTTTTTTAGATTAATGTGGTTCGACAATTATTCTCTAAACACTATTAATTTTTTTTTTTTTTAAATCGTTAAACTATATTATAAACTTTTTATTTTAATGATAAGTTGAATTTATAAATAGATATATTATTATTCACTGCTGTTATAAAATTCTTTAAACACTGTTGCTTCTTTTTAAATTCACTACACTATATAACCTTTTATTTTAAAGACAAGTTGAATTTATAAATAAATATATTATTATTCACTGCTGTTATAAAATTCTTTAAACACTGTTGTTACTTTTTTTTATTAATTCGCTACACTATATAAACTTTTTATTTTAATGACAAGTTGAATTTATAAATAAATATATTATTATTCACTGCTGTTATAAAATTCTTTAAACACTGTTGTTACTTTTTTTTTATTAATTCGCTACACTATATAAACTTTTTATTTTAATGACAAGTTGAATTTATAAATAAATATATTATTATTCACTGCTGTTATAAAATTCTTTAAACACTGTTGTTACTTTTTTTTATTAATTCGCTACACTATATAAACTTTTTATTTTAATGACAAGTTGAATTTATAAATAAATATATTATTATTCACTGCTGTTATAAAATTCTTTAAACACTGTTGTTACTTTTTTTTATTAATTCGCTACACTATATAAACTTTTTATTTTAATGACAAGTTAAATTTATTGTAAAACTATATAAAACACTTTATTTAATTTTCAACACTTCACAGATTTAATCACTAACACTGACTATAATTTTCTAAGTCTCAGGTTTTCCCACTCCGAATTTTTCTAAGTCCCAAAATTTTACAACACTTAAGAAATTTTTCAACTAATAACCGTATTAGACACTACGTCACGTAACTTCCACGTTTTTAATCCAACGATTGGTCCCCGACGACTCCTTCACGACAACTAACTCCGAAAACTGATCTCGATTCTTCTAAGTCCTAAGTTTTATATGTACCTCCAGGATTAGAACATCTTAATTACGCGTTCATTGATTTTCTAATTTAAACTCTAACAACTCGAGATTTCATATATCAATTCTGTCATTTTCGTATCAACGTGTTAAGTCCGGCCCCTTGATTTTAGAAATATTCTGTCTCTTACGTAAATTGTTCCAGTGTCGAACCTACCATTATGTCAAATTTTGCCCCGTCGTTCCTTTGTCTTCTGGTCTTACGAATTTAACTAAAATATCATGATTTTCGTGTCCTTTTTTCTCTCAATATATAATAGGTACGTCTTCAATAAACTGTATATAATTCTCAATTTGGTTTATCGCTACCAGAACACGAACAAACTCATGTCGAAATCTTCACTATGCTTTTCCCAACATTCATTTTCCTAAATTTCCCCACATTTTCATGTTTCTTATATGAATCAATTCAATTTTTAACTGTATTGTCTCTACTTACGTCGTAGACTTGAATTTTCTTATTTTTCTTCAATTATATTTTATATACGACGTTATTTTTATGATTTCTCTGCTTCATTCTTATGTCATTGTCCATAACTATATGATTAGTTATATTCCAAGCCAAATTTACTGTTTTCATCAATACTTCTGAATTTTCATGAGTTTTCCTTACGGAATCGTCTTTAAACTGTCTTTACTTCATTCTTTACCATCATTTGTATAATTTCCAATGCTTATCTTCTCTTAGAAAACTTCACCTTCTAGTCATAAATATTCAATCTGCTATTTTTTCATAATTTTCATAGAAGAAAATTCCAATTTGACTCTGGGATATGTGTCAGATTAATTGCTTCGTATAAAAACGTATAAAATTGTGTCTCGTTTCATCTCAAAAACCCATAAAGTATCATCGTTGACATATGTTGATATTTTCGATTTCTACGTACTGGATCGTAAATAATAAATTAATATTAACTCGTTAAATTTAATCTCTTTTATCTTATCCAAATATTGCATAAGTTCCATGTTAACTTTTATTGCCCCAAAAGCAATAAAGACTATCATAATCACCCAAAACCATGTCGGAAATCTCATTGTTTAAACAACAAAATAGTGTGTGAGCTCGACAACCTTTTTTTACATCAATTGCCTCAGCAATTTGTTCTATCGCCTATAGTATTTTCTCATAGCAAATGACGTAAAACGATCCTTTCCTTTGAATTAATCTAACGTAATATAACTAGAATAACCATCCTATTTCAAATATATAACGATATCTATTTAAACTCGTATGAAAACGCAAAATTAAGCCGAAATCTTATATTGTTCAATTAACACTTCCGTTTAAACAGTGGCGGTTCTTTACAGGGGGACAATGGGGACAGTCCCCACCAGTTACACTCAAAACCTACTAAAGGAAATAACAGTCGATGCCGCCAAAATGAATGAATTCTTTAAACATAAAAGTAATTAACATTAGCAGAAATAAAATACAAACAATTATTCCGGATGATTTTAATAAGACCCTACGCGCGTACAGCGAACAATGTACGGCGCAAAAAAAAGCAGGTCTATTTCTCAGTGCGCAGAATTACTGCGCACTTGGGGGACAATCCGAACTATCCCCATACTTTCCTTGCGTTGTTTCGCGATCGTATGCAACTGCGCATGCGCAGTAGTATGTGAGTTCAAGCATCTGCGGGGACAATCCTTTGGATCCCCATAGAACCATTTGTTTGCGAAGTTACGGGCGGGAATCGCTCGCGTTCAAATTAGTTTGATAATAATCTCGCACGGTAAAGCTTTATTTTTATTATATTTCATTGTAAATTGGCATATTTCTATAGACATTTTATATTATTTTGTGTTAAATATATCCGACTAGCATGATTAGACCACAAAAAAATTTTTTGGAGAAATTTAATAATATATAATAATAATAATAATATTCTAAGGGTGATGAGATTCCGGTACGTAAAAAAGTCGATCCCCACCACTAAAGAAGTGCTCGAGCCGCCACTGCGTTTAAATGTCCGTTTTTTCCATTAGATTTTCTTTCCAAATCGTTTTTCCTGACTTTATTGCTTCATCTAAAAGTGACATTCCTAATTTCCATCGTTTTTCTTTCTTTTAAATATCAAACGTACGTTTTCCTCTGAATCTGGCCTCCTTTTGTTCTTCACGTTCTCGTTATGCAATTGAGTATCCCTACAGTAGCTTTTCCCACGTTTTCCAGGACTTTTCTTTAATCTTCCGTTCATTATATTTCCTTGCTATTTTATTGCATCATTTTTTTAAAATAATATGGATTTATTTGTTCGTTAACTGCGGTTGTCGATTCCTCTGTTGCACTCAATATTTACCTTTACAATTAGGGTCATTGTACCAAATGCACCGAACGTGGGATTGTGTTTATCTTAAAGCGTATTGATCTCTCGGGTTGATGATGATTTTTACTCCATAAATCTCAGACTAATGGTCTAGTCCAAAGTCCATCTCTTTGTCTTGAAAAAAGGTAACCTCCCCCTCCTCTGATTGGTTGATCAATCTTAAGTGTTTATAATTGGATCCCTCTGTGTTCTATTTATCAAAACTTGACATGAATTTAATAATTATAGATCTCTGCAGTCTCCATGGCCCAATCAAACTTAATCCGCTAGGTGTCGCTAGTGTGTTGATTTCGTTATAATTCTGAATTATTATTTATTCATTCGTAAGGTGGAAGCTACTATATTTTCGTATCCACTGCGATTCATCACAGGCTGGACATGAAGAAAGAATAGCAAATGACAGTATTCCGAAATAGTTGTAAAAACCAAGGTACCTCAGTGGAAGGTACCTAGAGGCAGACCAAGGAAGAGATGGATGAACTGTGTAGAAGAAAGGGAAGGACCGCCGTAGTTAGTGGAGAAAATTTGCGAAGAAGGCCAAATTCGAAACGATGTAACGACGCGTGATGATGGCAATGCGTAGCCACTGCAAGTTCCAAGATTTTTCATTGAACAAAAATCAACGGAAGCCAATTGTTTAATGTCTTCTCAAATAAATTTGTGCTTGCCAGAAATGTGTACCTACCCAAAAAAATATATACACATTGGAACCTTCATATATTAACATAAGACCACTGCATGGCAGAAACCATTATAACTTGATACAATGTATATATTGTATATGTATCAAATTATAATGGTTATGGGAAATGTATCAAATTATAATGGTATGGGAAATATAATACACACAGGTCATAAAAAATAACCCTTATAAGACTTGCTGAAATGTATTTTAGTTTTTCGTTCAATAATAAAACTAACCTCACTCTTTGCCTCACTCACATTCATACATTCTCTTCTATTATTCTGACTTTTGACATGGCCCGACTTAAGTATCTGATTCACTTAATCAAACCATCTGAGGGTCCCTTTCTTAATCTCACTCATGCTTACATCAGCCTTGCATTATTTACGGATATCCACATTTCTCACACGATCATACATTTTTTACCACATATTCGCCTCAAGGATATTATTTCAACAGCATTCAGTTTACATAATAAATGTCAATATCTTACCTTTGGTAAAACCAACCGTACAACACAAGTAAGCTAGCGTAAAAATTGTGAACTTGGTCATGTTGAAGAGTAAAAACACAATACCTACTCGTACACCACAATAAAGGTTCAAGATCACAAAATTCAATAAAATATATTGATTATCATTACTCAGCCAGGTAGTCAAATCTAATCTCGTATCTTGATGCTCTCGATTAGATATTTTTCAATAATTAAACATTGATAGTCGGCTAGTAGGTACAAAACAAAGGCCTACTTGTTTGAACATTGTTCTACAGAACAGGGTTATGCCTTAAAAACTCCAACAAGCACTTATGTGATGTGTTTACAATGAAATCTAGCAATAATAATTTCGTTTTTTTTTAATTTTGTATTTTTCAAACCCGCCAAAACAATTCAGTTTGAAGGTGTAAGACTGGGAATACCCGAACAGTGCGAGTGACAAGTGACAACGATTCGATTCGGGTCAAGTTGAATGCTTTAGCAGTTCGCGTTTTGTGAAATACTTTTTTCAATTAAAACTTCAGATCTTTTTTTTTAAAGAAAGACAAACATTTCCGGGTTACGAATAACCCAACAATGTTTGAAAATCTCCTACTACCACCACAGAAAGCCGAAAATGTTGCTTGTGTTGTGATGGACACTCGGATGGGACCCAAGCGCTGTGCCCACTCAACCACTGACCGATCAAATATATCAAATATATGCAGTCACTGCTCGAAACTCTCCATAAATTTACACCATGTTTCACGCACAAACCGCGAAAATTTGTGGGGCTGATTATTCGTGAAAGACAAGGGGCCAGTTATTTCAGAGAAATTCAAATGAAGAAATTCAAATTGAAATTACCCTCAAATTTCCATTTTGTTTTTCCGACATTTGAAAGGTCCTCTTTAAACGCCGATTCTAGGTGCGTTTCAGCTTTCTATCAAATTGTAATAATGTGACAAGCTTAACAACACGATAGTAAAGTTGTCCTCTTCTGCTAATCACAACTTGTTGAAAAGCTGAAACGGACTTTGAATCGGCATTTAACGTGGACCTTTCAACTGTAAAACAAATAAAATGGTGCTGAATGGCCATTTGATGACAATGTTACATTTAAATTTCTCTGAAACAACCCCGTCCCTAGCAAAATGTTATTATAAAATAACACTTTTTATTTCAAATCCTGGTTGTTTTCAATAATAAATATACGAGTAAAGCGTATGTTTCATCAAAATAACATTTTTATGCATGAACGATGCTCATTTCGTTATCTAAATAATAAATATTTGATAATCTTATTGTTTTATTATAAATATTTTACATTCTTATCTCCTACTTACAATGATATCGTTTGATTGTGTAAAAGTACCCTTTTTAACCGTGAACTCAAGCTAAAGACTTAACCCTTTCCTGCTCAGCAACCAACCCGTATAATACCGAATGTAACATTGTTTCTTGTAACGGCCTCCTTACATGACGCTACTTACAAGCCACTCGATCCTCGTGAGCGATTATCACGATTCCGACGATGCTGATCGCGCACGACGCATCGCATCATTTGTGTCTGATACTTTTTCGTTTGACGTTTGACAGAAATGGCGTCGGAACATGAAAGTAATGTTAGATTTGTTTTAGAAGTGGAAAAAATGCATGTTTATATAACTATACTTTACCAGAATACGTAAGAAAGGATTTAATGGAGAAGGTATGGATTGATGTTGGAAAAAAGCCATTTGGCATCGCTTGTCATCGTGTTAACTCCACGGCTGCACTTGAAAAATGATCAAGTTCAGTATATTTCGGGTAGCACCGTGTACGGACACCAGCATTAAAAAGTGGTATATCAACAGGATACTTGTGGTTTCATCACAATTACGTAGATTGTAAATATCTCCATGAAAGGAGGGCCTCCCGCGCATCTCAATCACGTAAAACCATTCTCATACGGGTCGGTGTGAAATCAACAAAACCTCTAATGAATAATTATTGGTCCTCGGTTACATGTGCGTTTATTATTTATATTCACAATATATTATTATCCTGGTCACACGACCGTACCCGGCTGACTAAACAAATTTAACAAAAAACACGAAATACAATACATTCGTTATTTTTTACTTAACAACCATTATATTCACTGGAAATAATTTATGTGGCAGAACAACGTTTTCCGGGTGAGATAGTATAATATAATAAAAAAAATTATGTAGATCTATAATGGAATATTTCAGTTAAATTTTCACCCACTTCCCGAACTACCGAATTATGTGAATTTTAGCACACGTGATAAAAATTATTACAATACAATAACAAAAATTAACCAATATTATAGTTTAATTTGCTTATTAGTACGTGATTAGCTTGTTTTTCGTCTTTTTTAGACCATTACATTTTTTTCCTGCCTACGCCCTCACTGTGCCATCTCAACGCCCTCTTATTTTCTATGGGTCTTCTACTGCCCCCCTTAAAGACTCAAAAGCCCACAAGGGGCCGTTATCGCCCACATTGAGAATCTATGACGTACACTATGCGCGCGTTCAAAATGGACTTAGGATGTGTTAAAAAAAACCAGCCAGGCATTTTAAAATCCAATGTCAATCAATTAAAATCAGCCTATTAAAATCATAAGGGTATGCGTACACAAAATATTTGAAAAAAGCAGGTTAATATAATTGTACGTGAAAAAATATATATTTTAAAAGAAAGCCGTAGATATTTGTGCGGGCCGCACAAATATCCGCCGCGGGCCGCAGTTTGACGACCACGGCTCTAACCTAACGATATCCATCAGCAACTGAAACTACGTATCTATTAAATAATTCAATACACTACAGCACGTATGTGTAATAAAATTTTAATATGCAGAATCAGCGTTTGTTGATCTATTTGAAAGTATATATTTTTTTAAGTCTTATTTTTTTTCCACTGGAGTTGCTTATTGACGTGGCATGTCGTCCAAAGCTGGACGATTCTTTTGAAACAATATCATTCGATTATTGCAAAGCTTCGAAATCTAATGTTTCGATAGGTATTTTGACTTCCATCACTACTCACAACCGAGCGATGCTGATGCTGAATGACAGTTGTTCATCTATGGATAATAATTTTGAGTTCTTATCTTAACCTACAAATTATTATGATTGTTTTTAGTCAAGTGTATTTTTGAGGGTGCTATTTAATTATAATAATTGTTAGTATTTGTATTGAAGATGCAAGAGCATCTGTGTTCATTCGATTAAACCACTAAATAAGTATTCACTCAGTGTACACTGAGTGAGCAAAAAGAGAACCTAATATTATTTCGATGGCACAAATGGCACTCACACTCTCTCGTTTATTTTCTAAGAGGTTGAGAATAAACTACTCTGGGTTAACATCGATCGTGGGAGAGTGCCATTCACAATATTTACACACTGACAAAGGTTAGAATTTGGTATGACATTTGATTCAAATTCGGTAATAATTGATATTATAATATAATATGTATTTATTTCTGTGTACCTCCTACAATCAATACAAAATGCTTTGGTTAAATTACTAGTTCCAAAGCATATTTTTTCACAGAGACGAAACATATCATTGTTGTATCGGAATTTAACTATCTTACCGGTGCAGGCCTTATTAAGTATGGTACAAAATATTGATTCAGCATAAATCTGAATCTGATTATAAGAGGAAAGTGGAACATGAACATAATACTAGATTCACAAAGAATGAAGGAATGCTTGTTCCAAAATATAACAATAACTACGGACAGCGAACCCTAGAATATAACGTGCCAAAAATATTTATGTTACCGAGTAATATAAAAAATTGCGATTCTGCAAATAGATATATGCTGAAACAATGGTTACTAAGTAGAGATGGTCTATATTAATTCATGTGTGTTGATTGTGACAATATGTAAAATTATAGTAGTTAATATTATGTATATATACTTAAATTGTAATTGAAGATTAACATCCTGTTGACAAACTGTTTAATTGCGGTTTAACTGGATTGTACTTACCTTGAAAAACAAGATACATACTTACTTAAAAGATACATATGGATAACATGCCTCTCTGATGAAGCGGAATTATTTCCGAAACTAAATGCCTGTTAGTATCAAATATCTTCAATTTTTTTAGAATAGCTCTTAAAATAAAATAGAAATCAGTTGTAGCATGTACACACTATGACCGCTTCCAAACATCATTTACAATATAAGTTTCATTACAGATTTGTTAGATCAGTGATGAGCAACCCGCAGCCCACGGGCTCATTTTCGTACTTTCCACTTGGCTAAATAAAATAACAAAAAATTTGCAGTAAAGAATACTCAACAGTTATTTTTCAAAAGGATTTAGCGGACTTAAAACTTCACTATTTCTTCAAAATTTTGAATCAGCCGCTCAAAGTAGTAAGATTTTTCTTACATATTCAACAAAATTTCGAGATTTGGCCAAATGTAGAAAAAATTTATCCTTTGCAGCACAGCGCATTTTTGTTGAGATATTTGTATGATGCATTAAAGGTTTCCATTTTATAAAATACAATACGACGATAAAACTTAATAGTTGCCCAAAAATGCGAATAAGTATTTTCTAAGCATTTATTGTTTCGGCCTTGGAGATATAATATTTTCGGCTGCGGAACCTTCTTTTTGCGTTCTGTAAAAATTTTGTTACAAAATTACAGTTTTGCAAAATATAAATAGGTTTGCGACATCACCGAATGCAAAGTTAGCCTTGCCAAGCTGTATGTACCCTACCCCCTGAGGCCCGCGAAGAAATTGAAAATGGACAAATTGACCCTCCAATTAAAAACGTTGATCATCAGTGCACTAGATCATTTAGGTGCCCTATCATCTGGCATTCTTTCTCCAGCCAATCACACTTTTTAGGACCTAGAGAATCCCACGGTGGTCTCAAGTTCAAATTGATTTTCGAGTTCATGGTTCGTTGACTGAGCACGGTGGTGTCCTGTTTTGATCATTTCATCTGTCTGTAAATTTCTTTAATCCATTACGGTTCAAGATAAATGTATTCGTATATCTGTCACTCCTGGACACACTGACCCCCAGATTCCTACCCACCTCTCATACTTTTTTCCTTCCTATATCTTTCATTCCCTAAAAAATCCTCCACACAGCATCCCCATAGATGACATAGGCCCCAAGGTAAATTTATTTCCTAAGGACCTCCTGTGTGGAGCTAATGTAAAAAACAAAAAGTATTATAAATAGAAAACACCAAACTTTATATTCTGATATATATAATATCTGATAAGGAACGAATTAAAACAGTATGGAAAAACTACTTCTATAAACTTCTTAACCCTAATAGCGACCTGAGAAGCCACCCTACTAACATCCCCACTGAATCAAGTAATGAAGAATCAGCGAACCCACCAACAATGTCAGAAATAAATGCTGCACTAAAGAGACTTAAAAACAACAAATCACCTGGGAAAGACAACCTGCCGGCAGAGTTGTTCAAATATGGAAATGAGCACCTGAAAAATCTGCTACTTAGTTTAATAACAAAAATATGGAAATTGGAAAAAATCCCAGAGGAATGGCAAATAAGCATAATATGCCCAATTCACAAAAAAGGTGACAAATTAAAATGCGAAAATCATAGAGGCATTTCACTTCTATGCACAGCATATAAAATCTACACCATGATACTGAAACAAAGAATTGATAAGTATGCAGAAAACCTGCTGGGAGAGTATCAAGCAGGCTTCCGCACAGGTAGATCCACAACAGACCAATTGTTCACCGTCAGACAGATCTTGGCAAAGTGCTGGGAGTTTGATATAGATGTACATCAACTATTCATAGATTTCAAGCAAGCATATGATAGCATAGATCGGGAGTGTCTATATGACATACTACTTCAATTCCAGATCCCACCTAAATTGGTTAGGCTCATCAAGGCCACAATGTCAGACTCAAGATGTCAGGTCAAAATAGACGGAGAACTGTCGGAAGAATTCACGGTATCGCAGGGACTAAAACAGGGGGATGGTCTGGCTCCCACTCTCTTCAACATTGTGCTCGAATATGTAATAAGAAAAACGCTAATAGACACTGGCTCCAATATTTGTTTCAAGAGCAGTCAAGTTGTCGGATATGCGGATGACATCAACATTATCGGAAGATCAATCTCAGCCATTAAGGAGGTCTTCGACCCTTTAGAAACAGCGGCACGAGAAGTAGGACTGCGGGTTAATGTTGATAAAACGAAAATGATGGTACAGAGCAGGAACCCTTCACACAGAAGAAGAAGTAGTGCACAATTTAAAGACAACTACTCATACGAAGTGGTCGATCAATTCACCTACCTGGGCTCCAGTCTAACAGAGAACAATGAGGACCCAGCAGAAATCAGAAGGAGAATCACAGCAGCCAACAAAACATACTTTTCTTTGCTGCCAGTGTTTAAGTCACGTAGTGTCCACAGAAAAACCAAAATAACCATATATAAGACCATTGTGAGAACGGTATTGGCATATGGATGTGAGGCGCTGACACTGACGGCAAAGATGGCTGAAATGCTGGATACTTTTGAAAGAAAAGTGCTGAGAAGAATATGTGGACCCGTGAAAGAGGGCGAACAGTGGCGCATCCGGCACAATACAGAATTGTATGACATATATAAGGCCCCTAGCATCTCAGCACATATGAGACTCCTCAGGCTGAGATGGGCTGGGCATGTACAGAGAATGCCGGATACACGCGTCCCAAAAAGAATTTTGACTGGACACCCAGGTGGAAAGAGAAAAGTGGGAAGACCCAGACTGAGGTGGGAAGACGAGGTAAGAGGGGATGCAGCACAGCTTCTCCAGGTACCAAACTGGAAGTCAGCCGCTGAGGACAGGAGGAGTTGGAGGCGACTGTTGCAGGAGGCCAAGGCTCGATATGGGCTGTAGCGCCATCGAAGAAGAAGAAGAAACTTTATATTCAAATCTAGAAGTTAACCACTGAAAAATTAAATTGTGCACCTCTATGAAACCAAAGTTTCAAAAAACATTGAGATGACAGTTACATTTATAATACAATGGTCTAATAAAATATGTGTATGTTTTTTTTCTTCATTATCAGTAATTTTAGTTAGAAAAAAAGGTAAGCTGAGCCATTTTTGAAACTCTTGTTGCATTCAAAATTTTAACATTTCAAAAACTGTATGTTTATTTCTAATAATAAATTTTGAAAGCATATTTCATCACCTTTGTAAAACAGTTTTTAGTCTCGAATGCATTCAGGAATATTCAATTTTTTTGGATTTTATTTCAAAGTAAAAATTTCCTGACCTTCTGAAAAAATTTAAAGCACGAAGGTTTTGTACTAAATATTTTACTCGAACAATTGTAATTCAAAATGTGAACATGCAAAATCTTATTCTTAGATAAATGCTTGGTTTCAATTAACAGTTCTCATAAAAAACGAGCGGAACAATTTAAATTTTTGGCATTAGTCATTTGTTGTCGTTGTGGCCGTCAAACACGGAAGTAATACGACATTTGTGTGAATGTAGCAATTTTTGTATTGTTTTATCATCATGTTTTACCATTCATCATCCATTGTTTTCCCGCATTCCTCATATTTTCCAGTAGGTCCATTCAAAAACTATAGATAAAGGTTTCACTGTATTAGGAAACTGGAGTGAAACAGCAAAATTGAAGGCAATCAAAATTCTCCAAGGGTTATCTATGTATGTGCGAGTTAACAAAATTTTCCTTTGGTTTTAGATTTATCCTCGGCTATATCAACTAGTAAAGACATATTGCTGAGCAATATTAGAAATGCCAACAATTCCAATGAACTGTTTAACGTCATCTCCCAGCACAACCAAGTGTTCAATCAAAAACATGTCATACAGGCTCTCTCTTCCATGCACGACATTTATAAAGTGAAGACGTAAGTACCAATCTATGACATTACAAATCTATCTATCTATCTACTTATATCTACATATTATAAATTAAAGTCCTCCGCCGCGTCTGTCTGTCTGTTCCCGATAAACTCAAAAACTACTGAACGGATTTTCATGCGGTTTTCACCAATAGATAGAGGGATTCATGAGGAAGGTTTAGGTATATAATTTGTCAAAGTTTTGTGTAAATTGGTTGAAATTTATAATATATAAAGGAGAATGTCTGTACGTGGTGGACGAGCGGGACGGCAAGCGGGCAGTGTGGATTTGATTTGTATGCAAAGGAAGGTCACTGTCTACATTTGATTTCGAAAACTCTGTTTAAAGCCCGGGCATCGCCGGGGACTTCAGCTAGTTTATAATATAAAGAAAAATGTCTGTGGCGGGCCGCCTTGCTTTGTTTTTTATATACAAATCTACAATTTTATTCCGATATTGATAAAATTTTGCACTTGACTTTCAAAACAAGAGGAAATTCACTGCCTATATGATATATCGAAAAAAGCAGCCTTCAGCAAACATAATACGTATTTGTATAGAAGAAAATCCCGAGAGAGGTTTTTTTAAGCAAATCTACAGTTTTATTTAGAGATCGATGAAATTTAGACCACTTGAACTTCAAAAAAGGAAGAAGATTACTGTCTACATGGGATTTAAAAAACCACCCTCCCTCCTTTTTTCAACCCCATAAAGCAAAATTTACTTGTAAATCTCACATTTACATTTTATCTGCTGATTGCATGATTAATGAATGATGTGATTACTACTATGTTTCAGTCACAAAGGTCCACCGAGCAATATTTTAGATGACCCATCCTTTGAACGCCTCTGCGTACAACTGAAGAAGTTTTCTCGATCATTAGATATGAACGAAACAATCGAGGCCATCAAAGTCTTGGCATTTATGAATGTTCCTGCCAACAGCACCGTATTCCAAATGCTTCTGCAGCTTGTACGACAAAACATCAACGAACTTAGTATCCAGCAGATAATGTTTCTGGACTTTGTTCTAGGAAAATGTGAGAACAACCACTTGATAGACGCGCTGCAGTTAGCAATGCCCCTCGTCTTCCAACTAAATGTATCGATGCAAGTTGACGAACGAGATATCACCCGATTGGCAGAACTGCTTCGATACTGTTCTAACAACTCCATTCCCCAGAAGTTGGTAACCCGCTTAGTGACATCGGCCGCTTTAAACAACTCGGCAATAAGTAAAGAAACAGCCAAGAGCTTAATTTGGTCGCTGTCTGAATTACGATGCCCCTTCGACCAAAGCCGTAAAGCTTATGGCAATCTTTTGAAAAAGTGTTTTAATGTGATGGCAAAACAAATAAGCAGTTACCAGAGTTTTGACGTTGTGAAAACTGTATTTAAGTTAAGGTCTAAAATACTAGGAAACCATATGGAATTTTACGACATGGATTTTCTGAATGCTTGCGGACATTACATGGTCCAAAAACGAGTTGATCTTTATGATGCTTTGCGAGTAGCTAAGAACTTTTCTCGAATCGTAAGTTTAGACCTTTTTACATATTTATAATCTAAAAACATTACTGACACAAATTAAAACCTGGCTTTGTTAAGGCCCATTAACCAGCGGCTGAGAATTCAATTTTTGTCTTGTGATCGTACCCTTGCAACTGTACAGGACGGTTCCGATGAGAAAGATTGATTATTCTCCGTATCAACATTTTAAACTAATAACTCATATCGATTTTATTTCATTCAAAATTTGCTTTAATATGTGTAAGCCTTAAAAATTTTCAAATGTGCGATAATAAATTTTTTAATATAGTGTACCTCTTGTAATTAGTTTTTGATCGTTAAGTATATATAATTTTTTAATATTGTCTAAGCAAAATAAGTGTGTAAAAAAAATCTGAAATATTTTAAAAAGTAGCTTTCCTAGAATATATATATTGATTTATTTTACTGTATGATTATTAGTGTCCCACCGAAACAGGACTTTCTACCGAAACCAAATCTTCGGTATCTGTCTCAGTTTCGGCCGAAACTGAAACCGAAACTTTTTTAGACGTGTTGTTTGAAATTTGTTGAAATATGTTGTTTGAAATTTGGCTTATTTTTTACACTTATACAGACAATTAACACGTGTTAAATGAAATAAAAATCAATAATTCAAGTATGCGAAAAACAATAAAAAAAAAATTATATTATTGCTATAAAACCAAAAAAATAACAAAACATGTTAACTACTTCTTGGAATAAAAATTTTGTCAATAATCAACACTTAGAGTCATAAAAGACCTCATTAGTTTAGTATTTTAATTTTAATTGCGTTTTCAATCACAACATTCTTATTACTCGTGTTAAATTAAATAAAAAACAATAATGGGGTATTTCCACGTTATTTTTTTATTGCTTAAACAAATTAAAGGCATTTCTATTTTATTTTTATGTTGACGAATAAATTCTCTACAGCGAGTTATAGTTTCCCATTTTTGAATTACCGCTTAAACAATATTTTGAGACGTGGCTATCGTGTGACCTCGTGAGTGCGGACGCTCCCTGACGGTGTTTATTTATGCTGGTTCAGCCGGGTGTAGCTTGAGACGTCACAATCCCATTTGCAAAAAACGAGCCGTTTTGATTTTGTCAGTTTTCGAGCGTTTCTAAAATCAATAATATTGAATGAAAACATAAAAAACCAACATTTTTATTAGGATGATTAAAATCAGAAAACTGATTTTTAAATATTCCATACATTTTCAACAGAATCCCTCATTTGTGGAAATACCACATTGAAGTATGTGAAAAAATAATTATTTATATTTTTGATATTACATACTACTAAAACAAGCAAAAAATATAAAAATTAACATCAATCACTCCTGACCGCCCGGGGAACTCAGCTGATGATGGCGGATGACACACGAGCCACAAACTCACCCGAAGTCAGCCGAACGACGCGCGATAATTCACGAATGCAGAGTTTCAGTGCGGCTGAAGGTTCGACAGATTTTCTGCCGAAACTGATGCCGAAAGTAGATTTTTTTGCCGAAACTTGTCGAAACCGAAACCGAACCCTCGGTCGGTCACTAATGATTATATGATTTGAAATGTGTTTTGTATAATACAATATTTCGTTTGAAAATTTAACATATCTGCCAACGATCAATGGTATAACCTTATTATATTAAAAATAAACTTATTTTTTCAAAATTTAAATCATAAATTTACCAGATAAAATACCAATCATTCGAAAGCAATTTATATTTTTTTGGTAGAAAAAGGTCAATACGTCTAGAATTAAAAATGACAAATTTGTCTGTTGTGTCCGGTTATACCCTCTTAAAAATGTGTTTCTTTTGCAGACTTTTACTCATTTACCGCTGTTGGAATATTTGTCTGAGAAAATGATGGAAGATCCCGACACGCTCACAGATTGTCAGCCTTCTTCTTTGTTTTATTTCGTAAATGCCTTGAGTAATGGAAACTACAAACCGGAAAATTGGGACAGTCTTAAAGAGAAAATATTTGCAAATCCGATTATGAAAGCCAACAATCCGAAACTGCCGTGGACCAAGTTTACTGTTGAACTGGCATCGCTTGATGCATACAATGACGATCTGTTGAATATCGTTTTTTCAGAATCCTTCTTGAAAAAGTACCTGGGAAGAGAAAGGAGTTACTTAGATCACATACAGTTATTAACTCTAAATCAGTGTGTCACTCTATTCCATAAATCTTACGATGGAATCCGTCCCCCCGCGGAGTATGTGAGAAGGGCTGTCGAAATAATTGGCGAGAAGACAATAGATGATACTTTGAGGTTATGTTTGATAAAAGGTTTGGGAGGAGCGCAGTACGTCGCTCCAGCTGTTGTAATGCCTAATGGATATTTTGTCGGTAAGTCCTTTGTATAAAATAATTAATAAAAATATTAATTGTATAAAGATCACAAAATCTCACTATTATGAAGCAGCAAGAATAGGGGAATTCTGGAATTTTTTGTACAGCTTTTTCTGCACGGAAGTTTTAGATCAGGGGTTAGATTTATTATTATTTTAGACCAAATTGTTCGGTGGGCCAAAACAAAAATTGTGCTTAGGTGGGCCACATATAAAAAAAAAGCTAAGAACTTATAATTAATGTGACATCGGAGGGGAGGGGGGGGAGTCAGTATTTGCTCTCTCGCTATCTACTATAAAAGCGCCTTTATGTGTCCTTTGCATTCAACTTCTTCCTTGCGCTGTCCCAACTCATTGCCTAGGTAGGCTGTTGGGGTCGGCTCTTCTCGTTCTCAGGTTGTAGCTTCTTCAGTTCTGAGTATCGCCTTCATCCAGGCCGTTTCTCCGAAGTATTTTCGAGCATTGAGTCATCCAGGAGTTTTTGGTCTTCCTTTGGATGACTGTCGATGAAGCTCCATAGACATTGCCAGCTTCACTGTGTGGTCTGATGGTCTCCGTCTTATGTGCTCATACCATCTGAACTGTCGTTCCTCCAGCTTACTGTTTATGTCCGTGACACCCAGGCTACCACGAATGCGTGAACTTTTAATCTTATCTTTTAGTGATACTCCTTCCGACCATCTAAGCATTCGCATTTCTGCAGTTTTGAGTTGCCTGGAGTAGGAGTTGTACATCGTCCAGCATTCGGAGCCATACATTATCGCAGGTCTAACAATAGTCTGGTATATCTTTCCTTTAAGTTTTATGGGCATTTTTAGACAGTTCCTTTGCATTCACCCTCCACTTATTAAAATCAGGTCATTTACATTCGATTTTCCAGAGAAATGTGTGGAAAAATATAGTGGGTAGAGTTGATTGCAAAAATAAATTCATGCACCGGGCACTTTTCAAGCAATAAATCAAAACCCCCTTTGAGAGTTCGAGGTCTAATAATAATAATAAAGTTCTGATTTCACTAAAAATTAAATATGAATGTGATAAATTTATAAGAATGATATTTTTCTTTTTTGTATGAATATTAAAATCCAAAACATATTAAGCTGAAAACTTCATTTTCAAAATCTTCAATTGGTCCACAGGTTGGGCATGCCTGTTTTAGATCAGCGCAACCATTTTAGGCTTGCAACTTCAATTTAATTTAACTGTCAAATTGTTATTGAACAATTAATTGATAAAACTGATTGTTACAGATTTTGTTACCGCTTTTCGTAATGGACAACCGATCGCTATAAACTCGGAAGGCACAGAAGATGGACCTATTCGCTATGAAGACTTGAAAATTGATGAAAATTGTGAAGTGTAAGTTATAGAAAATGTAACTTAACTAGGAATATAATATGTAGAATATAAGTAAAAGAATTATTTAAAAGAGTTATTTAAATATAATATATTCCACTTAAAAAACGTAAAACATATAAAAACTAAAATATTTAACATGTGGAACGTCATTTGGAACCCAATTGCACAAAAAACCCTTTTTTTTTTTCCCAAGAAGTTATTCCGTATCTGATAGTAGATTCCGCTAGTGACAAATAAATTATTTTCAATGTACTTATGGGCATAAAATATTTAATTTTGTAAATTCGTCCCGCAATAGCTCGCAGGCGTTTACAGATGTTGCTTATGTGAATATCCCATTGCACAAAAAACCCTTTTTTTTTGCAATTATGTATTCAGTTTTTGCAGTATGGTGACGATTTATGATGCGAAAATGCCTGGTAGAAGAAGTCGGAGACGCCAGAAAAAGGCATGGCATGATAAAGTGAATCAAATACAAATGTAAGACAGAGTTGTGTGGTGTTCCATCCTCTCCCTTTCTTCCTCTGCAGGATACGGCACGATGATTTTTTAGAATATTTTTGGTGATTCTCATTATCTTATATTTTCCAGGGTTTGTGTGGTGAGTTTCCAGAAAGGCTGCTACTCCTTAAACTGCGACAGACTTCGCGGGAACTATAACCTTTCCCTGAAGATAATAGAAGCTATGGGATACCAGGTAGTTTCCCTATCATCTGCGCTGTTTGCCAGCATCCCTGACGCTGAGAAGATCTCTTACATATTGCAAGAAATTATCTACAAATCTTCTAAGAGTCATCACTTAAATGACAATATAAAGATATGACATAAAATCGTTACCTAGATGTTTCCTTAGTAAATTATTAATAAACCAAGTATTGAATTTATGTGTACTGTTTTGTTCAAAGGTAAGAGCATAGAATAAAGAAAAACATTAGAAATGCCTACCATATAGATTTGATTGTCACCACTGAGTTTTGTGCGTTTTGGTTCTTGCCCACTTAGCGTGCGCTGTCTATTGTAAGGCGGTCTTCTGTGCACTAAATGTTTTTTTTTATTATTACATTACCCAAAAACCTGCCCTGAAATATTATTTTTTTTGCAGTAGCTCCACACAGGAGGCCCTGAGGAAAATAATTTCCCTCAGGGCCTATGTCATCTTAGGGGATGCTGTGTGGAGGGTTTTTTAAGGAAAGGAAGTTCTGGGAAGGAAATAGGTGTGAGGTGTGGGTAGGAATCTGGGGGTCAGTGTGCCCAAGAGTGACGTTTGAATCCATCCCTCCCCCTGCGGTGCAAGACGATGGATCGAGAAATTCCGGCTAGAGAGGATAAAAGACCTCCCTCAATCAGTCTCTCTCGATCCTGCCCACCACACGGCAGTTGGGCAGACGCATCGGCTGCCAAGACCAGGACAAACCTCACCCCATGAACCCGGGCACTCCTGCTTAGTCACCAAATGTAGCGAACCACTTGGCAGAGGTGTTGGTTATCCAATAAATGGTTCCCGGTGCAGCGGTACCCATACCCGCCTCCCAAATTAAGAATGTTTTCCATCCTCCACGGAAAGCAAAAACATTGTGGCCACACCCCAATATTTTGTTTAAATGTTTAAAAAAAAAAATTCTGCACAGGAGAAGCCTCTACGTAGAAATAAGGAAGATGGGTCATGAATCATTAGTATGAAAACGCAAGTAAAAAAGTTATGCCAACTCACCCATACTATAGAAAATTTCATCTATCCATAACAACGCCCTGACTTGGTGTCGACCTACCACCAACACGTAACACACACCAACACCAGCATATAACTTTCATTGGCTCTGGTAGTCCTGGTAGTCATTGCCACTTTGGTAGTCTGTGTGGTTTAGTTGTAAGACGATGAGAGACACAATTCCATATTATATGGCATATCTCACTTTTTTTCTATTATCTATGATCCTGTTGGGGTAAATCTAAAAGCGATCAGTCAGTGTGACAAAAGCACATTCCTGGTGCACTGTTTTTCTGGTTCCCCTCTAGAGAACTAAAAATGTACAAATTGTATACTGCAAAATGAGACAGGAAATTGGCTTTTGGTTCATAACCACTGAAGAGATAAAGCCGATAGAAATGTGTTGTGGACATATCTGTGTGTGTGAAGTGAGGTCAATTTAACCTTACTTCTTAAATTGATCAAAAAATTTCCAGAAGAGTACTCTCTTACTAATCCGCCAACCCAAAAACTGGGCGAATGTCTAACTAGTGAAAGTGATGGATCATAGTACGCCCTTGAGGTGATTTTTCACAAAAACGGCGCTCTATAAATTATCCAATTATTATTATTATTATTATTACACTAATTTAAAATATGCAAAAAAAAATTTATTCATTGCTTTGAATGGTTACATCATTTATAGATTTTTCGACCACCGTGCTAGGCTCATGTCGATTATTAAAACTGGTTTTTCGAAAAACAAACACCGCTATTGATCTTTCATAAAATTCTCATTATTTGGTTTAAATTTAAGGTTAAACTTCACGTACGTTATAATCTAGGCATACACAGATGGTGCCAATCAAATTATTTTAGGTTTTTAATGCTTTTTGCAGACTCTCCACCCATTTAAGGCTCCAAAGATTAAGATGGGCCGGACATGTGCACCGAATGCCAAGCACACGAGTACCGAAGAAGGTTCTGACAGGACACCCGGGAGGTAAACGAAAGGCGGGCAGACCTAGACTGAGATGGGAGGATGATGTCAGGAAGGATGCAAGAGGATTACTCCATGTTGCAGATTGGAAGACGACGGCCGAGGACAGAGGGCGGTGGAGGCTTATTTTGAAGGAGGCCAAGGCTCGAAATGGGCTGTAGCGCCATTGAAGAAGAAGAAGAATGCTTTTTGCACGTTACTCCTCAAAATATTACGGTTAATTAAGTGTTTGCGCACGTACATATTTAATTAGAATATAAATAAATAGTTTTGTTCATAAACAAACTCAATTTTTTCAAGAAAGGTTGGAAAATTTAATTTTGCATCAGTGACTCAATCCAATATTGTATTTTTCAGCCTTTCTTGAAAGATTTGGGTTTGTTTATGGACAAAACTATTTATTTACATTCTATTTAAATATGTACGGGCGCGAACAATTAATTTACCTTAATATTTTAAAGCATAACGTGCAAAAAGCATTAAAAACCTAAAATAATTTGATTGGCGCCATCTGTGAATGCATAGATTATAACGTATGTGACGTTTAACCTTAAGGTGTCACGTTTACGCTTGCGAGAAGACTCCATTTTGTAAACTTATTCAAACGACCAGAAACACATGTGACAGTTGCTACGATACACAGAGGACCATAAATATACTAATCCCCAGAGAATTAACCGAAACCGAAATATCAAGATCACACATAATTTTCTGCATAATTCAATTCAATTTTTCAATACAATTATTTATTCTTTCAAAAACATTACAAAATTAAACATTTTAATGTGTTTTTAAAACACAATTGTAACAGTATTACATTAAACGTGAACAAAAAATTGATGTTCACATCTGTATCCTTAGGTCTTTTGTGACATTTATGGTTGTTATCAATAATTTAATATTAACACACTTCCGGCGGCCGAAAAAAGGAACCCGTTTGAGAAAATGGAAATTGTTTTAAATCAATATATCTTTGAAAATAATAAATACATTTCAATGATTTTTTTTTATTAAATTGTACTTACATATTATTCTATATTATTGTCCAAAATTATAGCCTACTTTGTAATAAGACTCCATAAACAGAAGTCAGTTTTGGGCCATTTTTTATGTAAAAAACGTCTTACTTATTTTATTACAATAAAACAAAAAAATGGTTTTCACTGGTGCAAATCACTACAAAAAAAATTTATAATTTGCCCATCTCTAGTGCCGAATTGTAAGTTTCCTTTTGAACAAAATATTCTTCCACACAAAAAACAAGGAGTTAAGAAGATTTCCCCATCTTACGTAACATATACTATATTATTTGTATATATAGTTGGAACCCTTACAAAGAGATTGGTGTACAAAATCCATAAAAAAATATTTGACGGCAATGCCTTTCCAGGCATTCAAGGAGGATTGCGTAAAATATAGAACTACCCTTCCCGTCCACAGTGTGTTGATTAGTGATGTTCTACCTATCATAACTTTACCATCAGGAAGGTACCTGAATACTTCTTACAGCAAGTTTGAAAATAACAATTTAGAATCCCATTGTTTCATATTGACATGTTGCATATTATGCTGTGGTTTTAGGAATTTAATTTTACATTGTTACCCTTTTCATAGTTTTTTATTGAGCTTTACAAAATTAATATATTTTTAAATAAATCAAAACATCAAAGATGGAAGAAAAAGAACAAAGTGGATTGCGAATTTTTCAACAGTGCTATAA
This sequence comes from Limnephilus lunatus, assembly GCA_917563855.2. Lineage (NCBI taxonomy): Eukaryota > Metazoa > Arthropoda > Insecta > Trichoptera > Limnephilidae > Limnephilus > Limnephilus lunatus. The sequence continues at coordinate 6,454,340 of OU830602.1, read as the reverse complement.
AATGTGTTGTAAAAGTGAAAACATGATTCCGTTAAAGAATCTCATAATGAAAAATAATGGTCACGCATTAGACTTTTGTGTTGACAGAATCAAATACTCAGATTGGGCACCCATCTTCATCTCATTAAGTGATGATTTAAGCCTGCACAGTCTGGCCATCAGGTGTCGTTCTCAGGTCAAATCCGTACTAGAACAAGTGGACTGTGAACGCATGGCTAAGAATGTTTCAAGAAGTCCGGTGATACTCACCAGGTTCATGCTAAGTAACTTGGTGGAATCCATCACTCAGTGCGTTTCCCAAACTACCGTTATGTCCATGCTTCAATTGGAAGGTTTGCCTCTCCATTTCCCCTACATTGAGCCAATCGCACATGCTCTAGGTATGAATACTTCTTTAAAGCACATCAGTTTCCACGGATGTTTAATTGGAGACTTGGGATGTCTTAAGGTTTGTACTGCTCTACGTTCCGCCCATAATGTAATTACTTTAAACTTATCAGCGTGTAACTTAACCGCCCAGGGTGCTGTTAGCATCGCTGATTTAATTAAATTCCTTAAAATATACAGATATAGTGAAAACTGGAAACAAACTCTTCGTTATCAAAATCCTGACTTGGAATCTATGCCCGGGCTTCGAAGAGTTACCCTTTCTGATAATCCCGAATTTGGTGACAGCGGCCTTCTGCATCTTATTGACGTTCTCCTTGATGATCTTTGGGTAAAAGCTCTGGATTTACAGCAGTGTGGGCTGACAGAAATGGTGGTGAAAAATTGTTTACAGTTGCTGGAATTTAACGCAACTCTCCGTGTATTAGACATTCGTTATAATACTGCAATCTCTATGAAGTCAATTGGAAACATAGCGATAGCACTGAAGAAGAATGAGAACAACACGACATTTGATCAAACATGGCTAACGGTGTCCAGTACGTCTCTCATCCAAAAGGATCAAAAGTTTCCACCCAAAAGCAAACCAACTCAGAAAAAAGAGAAACCGCCTCTACAAGTAAACTTGGGTCATCCTTTTGGATCAAGAAATGATGAAAATCGTAGCATGAATGAACTAATGCACTTAAACATAATAAAAGAACAGCTGAAGCAAGAAACTGCCCACCGGCGGCAGCTGGAAGAATTAAACGAACGACTTCTGCAACAAGTTAAAGAACTGAAACAGCAACAGATAACGCAATGGAAGATGACCAATTACCAGGATCCAAATGAAGTCAAGTGTGTCGGGTCAAATAAGTCCAAACAAATGTACACCATAAACTTGAGCGACAATGCGAGCCACACAGTAAAACCCAAACCAAACAAGCAGCCGTGTTGTCATCATAAAAATAAAATAGGCGACAGTGCAGACAATAATATTATGAAAAATCCCCCCCAGAGCACGGTTAACGAGACCTCGGATTCAATTCTAATAAGGGACTTGAATACCAATGCTTTGAGACATAAAATCTTCACTGGTGCAGATATCTTGGAGAAGCTTCTAGAACATCGGTACAATTCTAGAAACGGAAGCAGAGCTGACGAAGGAGACGTTTGCAACAACGACTTTTCGAGCAGTTCTTCCAGCACTGAAAACACAGTGCGCAGAAAAGATTTGAATGAAGCTGTTGGAGATGATAATACTTAAGTTACGGAAATATTCACCACAATTTAAGAATTATTTGAAATCCAACAATTCGGCAAAGATTTTTGAAATTATGTAAATATTTTCATAAACATATTTGGGCAATTTTCGTACAACTCTTTTACTTTGTAACACCATAATTTGAATAAATATTAACATTTTAAAATCAAATCCATTTAATAATTTTTAAAAACATAAAATTACAGCTGCAATTTTAAGGGTAAAATGGTTCAAAATTTATTTTCACATATACGGTTTTTTATGATACATTTAATCCTACCACTCCATTTGCAGTAATTACATACTCGGCAGATATATCGGAAGGTAATTCTGGGGAAGTTGAAATACTAAATTGCCTAATTTGTAGCATGTTGGACTGAGCCATGCAAGATCCATTACCAATTCGATTGCTGCAACTCTCAACTTCATCATCTTTGGTGTGGATTTTAGTCTTCGAAAGGACATCACCAACATGGAAATACTTTTCAGTCTTGGATAATTTAATTCTGGTCGTCAACATATTTGACCATGTCATTCCTAAGCATGGTAAAACGTCACTTCCTTCTGTTGAGTTCATGTTAGCAGAAACCTTAAAAAAGCAAGAATACATTGAATTGAATAATTTATTATTACAGGCGCCAATCTTTTTACGACTATGACTTAAGAACAGTGGTTCTTAACCTGGGTTTTATGAGTCAGTCTCGCGGGTTCGGGGGAGGAAAATACACACCCCCCACTCATATGATTCGGTTCGATTTCCAATTAAGAAGGGTTCGGTGAATATGTTCGGCGCATATGAAACTGGTGGGGTTCAGTACCTCCAGCTTGTACAACAAGTTTACATCAAATTGGATTGTTAAGTTTATATGTACCCATATCTTGTGACCCAATGCCGTTCATGAGTCCCATTGGCCGGTAAATGAACAAACTGTATTTCTTGGGCATTTACTAAGCAAAAATTTCTAGACATTTTGTTTTGAAGAGTTTTATTCATGATGTACATTTGTTTAGGCTAATTTGTTCGCTTTTTTGAACAACTCATGTAGGTCTCATAAAAATCATTGTATCTCCCTTACCATCATAGTGAGAAATACAATCTAAATGGTATTGGAAAGAGATAACACCTCGCTATGTATGTATTCAAATCTAAAAGTTAACCACAAAATAATTAACATTCACCTTTATGAAACCAAAATTTTCAACTGCGATTTGAAAAAAAGTTATGAAACTTTGTGAATATTTAAAAAATTATTTTTACATGAAATGACAATGGTAACATTTATAAAGCATGTGTCTAATAAAATATGTGTGTGTGTTTTTTTTTTATTACCAGTAACTTTAGTTAAAATGAAAGGTGTGCCATTTTTAAAGATTGTATTAATTTTTTTTTTTAAATTACACCAGGGTTAATTTTATTTATTTGCTACAGGTTTCGACGTATCTGTGTCATTTACTTAGAAATCTTAGAGTTTACTATTCGGTACTCGAACCTATGAATAGTGGCTACAATATCGGATAAGTTAGCCGAGTTTTCTACCTATTATAACTATTCATTTGTTTATTTATTACATAATGTTAATTATCCTATGGATAAGCTATCGAGAGGATGGTGAAGTACCCCCTAAGTCTAATATTTATGAAGAGCAGACACTGATTTAATAATATTTTAACATTTTATTTACCTGATTGATGCACAGGGCAACTAAATTGTGCTTTTTAGCAAGCCGAAAGAGTGTTAATCCAATTTCTTTCAAATGTTGTGCTCGACCTTTCATGTCTAGAATAGATTATTTCATTAAAAGAAAACATTTGATAATTTGTATGTCATTATATTACTATAAAATTTTTGAAGTATGAAAATAAACAAACCATTTTGAAATTCTCCTCTAAATGGCGCTGCTATGGAATCTAATACAACCAGTGATATTGTTTTAACGGCTGACAGTAAATGTGGCAATTTTACATTCAAGCATTGCTTCAAATCATCCTGAAATTGTTTTAATAATATTATAAATATTGTAGCGAGTTTTTTTTTTTTTAATTAACTTCACACAGGTAGCCTTGAGGAAAATAATTTCCTTCAGGGCCTATGTCATCTTTGAAGATACTATGTGGGGGGTGTTTTTGAGGAGAGTAAGGAGTGAAATTGGTCTTGAAGAGACCCATGTTCACTCCTCAAAGATTGCAATCCGTCTGTTAAGATAGGAGAATCTATCAAACGGACCGCCCGTTTCTGCACACAGTTGAGTATTTTTTCATGTATTTTGGGACTCCAGACCAGTGGTGGCTATCAAATTCGACCGTTGCGATTTGTACAGGGTTAGCAGTTGTGTACTATTAAAGTATCTGTGGGCCCTGTACAGTACGTCCAGTTTCTGAGAGGCTAACTTAACTCTGGCTTCGATGGAGCCCCCCCGTACCTGAGCTGGTAATGTAGAGTTACACCAAGAATAACAATGGAGGGCCTGTTCGGAAGATTGCTTCCGTTGAAGGAAAGATTTTCTTTTAAGTACACAAAGAGATGCATCGCTTGTTATTTGACTTCAAAAAAAAGAAATTGAAAAAGTTTACTCCTTAGGGGTTAAAGCAGTAGTCCAGAGTAAAGCAGTAGCAGGGTTCCGGCATTAAAATGATAGTGATGACAATAACCTCTTTTGTAGCATAATAATTTCTACTAGGTGCCTAAAATTGTAATCAACTTCTTACCAATTCTGTGACCTGAATTACAAAAATCTTTTCTCCATATTTGGACAAATCCTGGATTTTGTTTTTTTGTTTTGGTGCGATGCTTTTGAACATTTGCTGCAGTCGTTTTGAAGGGAAGATATCTTCTGTGCAAATGTAAACTGCACCTGTTGAATATTGTTAACACCAGTTAATGGTTACACATCTGCCCTGATGATGGACACTGCAATGCTGTCCGAGAGGTTGGCTAAAGAAGTTGGTAGTAAAGGTATAAAACCCCGAAAATAAACCATTATAAGAAAAATGTTGGTTTATTTGAAGCAGTGAATACTCCCAGAATTGGTGAGCTCTAGCATCATGAAATTTGCATTTTTCAACTCGCAAAGTCTTTTCAATTATGGTGCCTTGTTTATCCTACAACAAAACAATTGAGGAGCAAGCTCTGCCCTCATGAAACGCAATTTTAATTATGAGCTATGAATTTTATATATAATTATGAATTTTTGTTAAATCAAAATATAAGATAAGAAATATATGCCATATTTTTATCCAGTTCAAATAAAATTAATTTTATTCCAGTTGTGTAATTAAGCTAGTCTTTGACATATGTTGAACTAATTACATATTTAGTGCAACCAGCAAAAAATTTCTGAATCGTGATAGGCCACACTAGTAAAGTTCTTAATTGATACCATAGGACTGGGCAAAGATATTCAAATACAAAGAGATATGCTATGATGTCCGCGCGACTGTCGCCGAACTACGGCCTAATGCGTGTTGTTTGCATACAAAAATAATTTTTTAATTTTCTTGATTTTTTTAAGGTGTGCATTATTATTGGTTAACAATATAGTTTGAATACGGAAAGAATTTGTTCATTTAGTTTAGCGTTCGTTTAGTTTATTCGTTCGTTTAGTTTATTCGTTAATTGGTAAATAACACTGGCGACACCCGGAAGTGCAGTCTCACCTAGTAAAAACGGCGGATAGCGCATCTCCTTATATTTCAATACCTTTGGGACTGGGCAACTAACTGGTAAAAATATATGCGCATGAAGGTACCCTACAAAAGGGCCTCCCGCACTTTCTACCGACACCGGTTCCATTCTCAAAAAAAAAATTTCCATTAGGATTTTTTCAAAGCTGGTTAAAGGGATATGAGAAGAATAATACTTAATACCATTTTTCCAGCAATTGGCAGCAACTTGAAGGGCAATTTGAGTCTTTCCACATCCACTTTCTCCGTATATTTCAATAACTGTCCTTGGTCTCAATCCTCCTCTTAAATATATATCTAATACATCACAGCCAGTTGATAATTTTCCTAAAGACGCTTGCTCCTTTCCGAAATCGTAGGCTGTTAACAGAAAATATAGCTTCAATAATATCCGACAAGTTAATGCAGTAATAGTATTGAGTAAAATGGTATTTCGAATTTCCTTAAAAATAACTTAATAATTTAAATCATAAACATACCATTGGTAAACCCCTCTTGAAAGATTATTTTGGAAGCCACTTCTTTTAAATTTGTAATGTCGTCTGAAGTTAAATTTCCCAACCTTAATAATTCAGCATCAGACTTCAGAATCACTTTCTCAGGAGTATTAATTCCAGCTTAAAAATACATATTATTTAAACTGATTTAAACTCAATGTTTTGACACAGCAAATACCAAAATATTATTTTTTATGCACAATGCACAATGTAGCATATTTTATGAGCGAGTTTTAAAAACAATTGTAATTTAGTTTAGGTGTATCGATGAAAAAGATTAAAAAAAAAGTAATAGTCAAAAATACCTTTATTTAACATTTGAAAAATTGTTTTGGGCAACTTAGCGCCAAAATGTGACATTTTAAGCAAAGACAACAATTTTAAGAAGATAGTAAATCGAGTCATACAAATCCGTGAATTAGTGATGCTGATGCTGATGGTCGTTTTCGAAAAATCGAGTTCAAAAATTCAAAACAAACCATTCGATTCTAACCAATAAAAAAATATACGAAATAATTTAATGAATCCGTCGACATTTATACAAGTAAGATACATCATCGCTTGGATTCGAGATATTTATTTTTAATTAGCAGTTTTTTTTATTAGGAAAGTAAATTTGCTGTCGTCGTTTGTCTATTTTATAATACTGTTCGAGTTTGTGAAATTAAATAAACTCTACAAGAAAATATCATATTTTACAAATTTTAATGTATTTAATTTTATCAACAAATAAGCAATGTTTTTATCGTATCTACCAGTGGCGTAGCTAAGAGGGGGTCGGTGGGGGCACACAGGGTGCTACCTGATGGGAGGACAGGTGACACCCATCAGTGAAAAAAATAACGAAGGTAGAATATTGCCACAAAAATATTTTACAAATGGACACGGTCGGTTATTTATATTTTCGTAGCTCTATGGCTCTGTCGGTCAGGGATTCCCCAAAAATTCTGTTGTATTTTCGTCCCTACTCTAACTACTGCATGGTTGGGGATTCCCCTGAAATATTCCTTGCTTGCCACCAAAACCACCATGCTTGTCACCAATTGGCTCCCCCACACGCACACTTCCGCGCGACCGAGTCCCGCGCCACTTCAGGCCGCCGCGCAGAAAAGTAAAGACTGATAGGTTTACAGCGCAGTTCACCGTGAGACTTTTCTGCACGGCGGCCTGAAGTGGCGCGGGACTCGGTCGCTCCGAAGTGTGCGTGTGGGGGGCACTATTGTCACCTTTGTCATTCTCATTTCTTTCGTACATTGTGATTGACGTGAACTGGTGAAGGAAATTATTAACTATTGGTTGACGTGAATTAGTGAAAAAGTTGTCATTCTGTAGTGGTTTTAAAAGTGCTGAAAGACATCTTTAAAAAAACAAGGTAATAATTGATAAACGTAAAACCAAAATACAAAAAATATAGCTGAATCGATTGATAACTGACTGAAAAATGATCAATTGTCTTTATGTAACTTAACAAATGGATTGCAATCTTTAGAGCACAGGCGTCGGGTGAGAATACTATCCTTGTTCTACCGGTATTTCAATGAAAAATGCTCCTAGGAACTAGCGTCATTGATCCCTTCAGCACCGGTGCATAGTCGGTAAACACACCAAACGCGTGCCCAACATATATATACGGTTGACACTATTTTTGACGGCCTTTGTGTTTCCTCCTTCCAACAACACGGGTCTCTTCAAGACCAATGTTCATTCCTTCCTCTCCCCAAAAAGACCCTCCCAACAGCATCTCAGATGATATAGGCCCTGGGGGAAATTATTTTCCTTAGGGCCTCCTGTGTGGAGTTAATGTAAAAAAAGTGTATTTCATTGTTGTGAGTAAATATATAAATAATTAAGGAATAAAAGTAAATAATAAATCATTTTTAAATTTCGATTTTTTTTACACATTTTGTTTTTATTTTTTATGAAGTCGAAAAACTTGGGTTTAGAATTTCTCAAAGTCAAATTTAATGGGAGAGGGGGGGGGGGGGTTGACGCCACGCTCTTTCTTGAGTAAGGGGTTCATTTGATTATTGATTGAAAATGTATAGTTCGATTAAAAATTCTATTTATCCGTTTTCAAAACTATTTTAAATTGATTGCACTAACTTCCCTAAACTCAGGAAAAATGATTTATTATTTTTTTTGTAAATAAGTACTTAGTCAAATGGATATTACATTACGAGTTTTGTCTGTGATAACTTTGATTGTCTATGGTACGGATGGTACGTATTATAGCAAATTACCATCTGAATCAAAGTACTTTCTATGATTCTTCCGTTGTCAACAAGTTGACATCGTTTTCTGATTTTATTTCCTCGAGAATAACGCATTTGTTGGTTTATCATTTTTTGTGCGCAGTATTAACTACAAAAACATCATTCGCGTAAATTTTCCGTTACTTTAAAATCAGTTTAAATAGCTACTACCTTATAATGTCTTATCAATTGTATAGGAATACTACCATTGGAAATACATTGCAAGAAAGTTTAGACGAACTTATTCAGGTAATTTCTACTGAACTGTGACTCAATATCATTAGGATTGGTAAATTATTATAGATGTATTTATATCTATTCCTCAAATTTTACAGTATGGACAAATAACACCAGCTCTAGCAGTGAAGGTCCTTTTGCAATTCGACAAATCTATAAATCAAGCATTATCAGCAAGAGTGAAGTCCAGGCTCTCCTTCAAAGCAGGAAAACTTAACACATACAGGTTAGTAAAAAGTACTGCGTTGAAGTGACTCACGTGACGTAAAATCCAAATAATAGCATACAGAATCGAGAATATCAGAACATAATTTTATATAACCATGTAATTCCATAAGTTCCATGTCGAAGCACCAAATATATCGATTTAATTTGTTCACAGTTATAAATCTCAGAAATTTTTCATTGATAAACTTGTCGTACCCGCCCTACGGTTAATATGGAATATTTCTTATTTAGATTTAGCATTATTATTACGAAAAGGGAGTATAAGGATATGAAAAAATGTCCATTTTATATTTTAATTTTGTTAAAGTTAATTCGCAGAGTGTTCAACGCCATGATTGGCCAAGTGAAGCAACTTTACCTTTTCTTTCGTAGGTTACTGAAAGTTGCTCTCCAACGTGGTTGAAATCAAAATAAATATACTAAGTATTTGGTAAAAATTCATGCTTCGTACAAATATTTTTTAGAAAAAACCTTTGATTCCCCTTTATTACTGTAAAAGACATTATTTATGTCTTACTCCGCTTCTTTACTGAACGCTACTTTTCCGCTACTATTTTTTATTCAAACAATTAGATTTAGCTTTATTATCACGAAAAGTGAGTATTTATGTCGCGGGAGACAAAAAATCATGCAAAAAATATGCATTTCACATTTTAATTTCGTTTAAATTATTTCACTTATGCGGTAATGCCATTTTATTTTCACCGTTTTTATTTAATAGACAATCAATCATAATTACACAAACCCGCTAGACATCCCCTGCTTTGCCAAACAAACCATTCAAAACCTTGGATGTTTTTTTAAAATTATGATGACATGAAGCTTTTGTAGTTTAACCTCAACCTAAAAAAGGAACATTCCGTATTATCTGTGTATCAAACTTCGACAACACAAACGTTCCGTATTATCCGTGAGGTGGACCAAATGCATATTTACCCAAATTTCTTTTGTAGCTTACTGTAAGTTGCTCTCCAACAAGGTTGAAATCGATATTACTATTTGGTAAAGTTTCAGTGTGACTGGATACGCTTCATACAAATATTTTTTGGAAAAACCTTTGATTTCCCTTTATTACTGTAAAAGACAACTGTTTGCATTCGGGCCAATGGAAAACACTGCATTAAAAATTTCAAGTTAATAAATAGTTTTTTTTTAAATATTTGTGAGCATGTCCAGCCATCCCCAAAGTTTACTCATTATTTCAGGTTTTGAGCCTTCGGGTTTTAGCTAACTGTTTTGTTTGAATTGGAAATATTAGGGAAAATCACAATATATGAATATCAATATTCAGGTGTCTTGGTAAACATTTTTTAGGTTATAAAAAAAAAAACATTTTGATATCTCCATCACCTAATGGTATGGTTCTCTAGCTGTGAAAGTATTCATTTTGTAAACTGATTGTTGAATTTTTGAATATCTTCAATATGAAATAAAATTCTTCATTCAACTATTGCAAAGTCATCCTTTAAACATGGCTATAAGCATTTTAACTTAAACCCTAATGCTACCCTATAACACGATACGGCACCATAGATACAACGAAATTTCTACACAATCTTCGCATTTCCTACCACTTTCGATGTTTATCGTTCCCGACAGCTGCATGTGACAGTGAACTGAAAACGTGGGATGGTAAAGTATATGCCAAACTTTAAGACTGGCCTGACGAAATCGTCGCAATAGGCGAGTAGGACTCAAAAGTGGCATGCCTCCCTGCCCCTTTCTCTGTTGCACAATGTTTTTATGCATTTTTCTCTTTCGCTTACATTCATTGCAAAGTCAGTAAGTGCGCAAGAATGGATCATACTTAAAGTTTTGCGTTTACTAAATTATATTGTGATGTTTAAATTAAAGGGGTTAAGTGGTTAAAAAGATTAACTTTATTAATCACATAGATTCAAAATGCGAAGTTATCAGGCAAGACAACACGGAAACACGGAGGTATTGCAGGCGACATTCAAAACAGAATTACGTTTGGTTCTTTAACCATCCGCTCGTCTTTTTTTTAACGCAAGGTGTTTTTTTTTTAACACGGGGTTGCTAAGGACCCCAAAAATAAATATGATTAAATGTTCCGTAAGCCGCCGCACTTTTATTAGGCACAGATTTTGAAAAGTACACTACTTTTAAACTTAGTTACCATAAAAAATATCGGTTTCAGTCGGAACCGGTGGAAAAATATGCATTTAAATTTAATTTTATAAAAAAAAAATTGTACGTAATTTCTCGTTACGGCTGACATTTCTTATTACATTATTTTGCATACCGACCGATTTCCAGGGTACCAATCGATAAATTTAAAAAAAGATTGCCATATCGCAAAAAATCACACATATTCGAGGAAGGTACTAAAGGTTGCACCATACAAATTTTCATGTTCTGAATAAATACATAATTGGAGTATATTCTTTTGAATCACAAACCATGTTACACAAACCTAGCGTAGCCGCTAAACTACTTGAAAACTGGGATGTTTTTCTTGCCTTGACGCGAGTAGGCGTTATAAAGGGGCACTTTCTTTTGTATCACAAACCATGTTACACAAACCTAGCGTAGCCGCTAAACTACTAGAAAACTGGGATGTTTTTCTTGAGGTAATAATTTTTCGGGTATGGCAACCTTTATTAATATTTAAAAATTGGAACCCCTTCAAAATGGAAAGAATACATCATGAAATGTCATTCGTAAAGGAAAAATTACGTACAAAAAAGTTTTTATGAAATATAAATTTAAATGCATATTTTTCCGCCTTTTTCGACTGAAACCGATGGTTCTTGTGGTAATTAAGTTTATGGGTAGTTTATTTCTTTAAATGTATGCCTATTAAAAGTGAAGCGGCTTGCGGCGGTTAGGTAAATATTTACCTAAATATGTTTAAATTGTTGTTATAGCTTACATTTTATGTGATATTTTCAGGTGATATAATCAGATTATAGTCAGACTGCATTTAAATAAAAAGAAATATTCAAAATTAGATATTTATTTTCAATGTAAAAGCTTAAAAATCAACAAGGAAATTTTTTTATAATTTTGAATCATATTTTTTATAAAAAACTTTTTAAAAAATCTAACCGATTTCTATCAAACTTCTAACTATTTGAGATTGATACAGACTTATTATTATTACAAAAAAAATATCAACAAAATACAATGAAAAAACATTTAAACTTGGTTTTTCATTGTATTTTGTTGATTTTTTTGAGCCTCACGCCGAAACGCAAGTCTGCATCTCACATCCCACATGCGCAGACTGAATGTTGGCGGCGCTAGCATCAAGTATAGTCCCTTTTAGGAAGCTACCTAAAGTAAGGAAACAGTGGGAACATTTTAAATGTACATAATTAGCATTCCTGTAATACCTGGACTTTTAAATACCCCATGCAATGGGTCGAGGGTTAAACTGTCTTATCCTTGAAAATGTGTGGTTCAATACGCATGCGCTGGCAATTCAATAAACATTGCCAGCATAAAAAAATCATAGTTTCTACATTGCTATCTGCCTCAGTGAATTTCTGTCAATATTGGCAATGTTGTCTGATTCATTTGGAGTTTGAACTGTCTAATCAATTATCTCACAATAGTCTCTAATAAAAAGTTTTTGTTTTTCAGGTTTTGTGACAATGTGTGGACCTTTATGCTGAACGATGTGGAGTTCAGAGAAGTCCAGGAAGTGGCACGAGTGGACAAAGTGAAGATCGTGGCCTGTGATGGCAAGAGTGAGTTAAATTGGTGCTGTATAACCTTCCATATACCTTTTCTAGGAATGGTTTTTATCTCACGGAATGCGGCTTGCGTACTACTAACGTTACAACGTCTGCGTCATATTTTATTTTGCAGTAGGACAAATACTAAACTTCACTGCGTGTTTGTTTTTACTATATCATTATGTAGTATGTTTTTTGTGTTCAATTTGGATTACTTAGGTATATATTATCCCAAATCATTTTTGAAAGTTTGGGTTAGGTTTCAATGTTGTTTAGGTAAGATTACGTATATACTGTCAAGGTTACTAAACTCTTATTTTTGCACAGCAAACCTATTTTGTGGCATCATATTAAATCAAAATTAATAAACAACCAATTACACAACAATAGACCTATTTTTTTCATATTTGAAGACATAATTTCTGTATTTGTTCAAAATCTTCCTGGAATGAACATATCGACGTTCCTGAAGAACAATGTCGAATCTGCTAGAAATAGAAAATCGTCTTTTTGGCTTATTTTGTTGATTTAAAAGTCTGTATTTTTGTAATTTTGAATGAAATGCAAAATATCAAAACACCACTGTATTTCTTGATCTCATATTCAGTAAAAATGCAAATTAAACTTTAAACAGCTCTACTGTAATACTACAATATCCGACGTTGTTCTTCGAGACCGTCGATATAATTTAGTTTATTATGTTTAGTTTTTGTAAACCTAACCCACTGCCACACGGATGAAGAGAAATAAGAGTGTTGAAAGTTACTGAAAAATTTCAGGGACACCTGAGAAATTCATAACATGATTGAGTGATTAAAATATTTTGGGTCATGAGAATTTTCAGTTCAACAGAAGAGTATGTACGAGTCGATGTATGAATGAAAATGAAGCAAGGAAGGTGCACCAAGACGAGAGTTGTGTGACGGTCCACCCGCTGGCTATTCCTACAATGGTTGATTGGTTACTTAGTTGAACCTAACTTTATCTTTAAAAAAATGATTTCAGATAATACTTAAGTACAATATTTTAGTTTTTGATGATTTTTGTTTACTTGTGCCGTTCTTTGTCTTTTTGCATGATTTATTAAATAGGGAAATGTGTTTTGCTGAAACCCCACCATGAGGTTCTGCTTCAGAGGCAAGAGAGTTGTTGATATAGAACAAGGAGTTTTAAAGCTATTGCTTTTCGTCTATTTGGCTGCAAAATATAATGTAATACAACATTATTTTTACACTGCTACACGATAGACCAAGATTATCTGGTAATGCCAAGGTTAGAATCAGATTATATACACTATTAAAACCTTAAAAAAATTTACTATCCATGCCAAAATATGCAATAATAATGTCAAACTATATGCATAAATTAAACTATGAAAGCAGTAGCGACGTGTAAAGTGCTTCGTACAGATCATTCTAATGTCCCCAATCTACGTGTTAGATCATTCTGGATTGATACCCAGATTTTGCATTAGGGCATGTCTATCTTTTTTGACGTCTGTGATGCAATTGCATATTATCTGATATCTGGTCTTGGTATATGCGCTACCGCAAATAGACGAGAAGAATTTGCAAAATCGTGTAATGAAATAGATGTCTATTCTAGTAGAAAATGTATATACCCGAGTTCATAATTTATTGACTAAAATTGCTTGTCAGTCGTTACAATAGCAAAATTTTTTATTTTATACAATGTGTTTTTCTGATAAACGTACAGAAAGTATTGATAATAGTAGTTAATTTTCATTAGACCTTGAAATAATGTATTGTTCAGAAACTGTAATTTGTTTTTTCAGATTTCAGTATTTAGTTCATGTGATGTCCTGCATTCATTGATGATTAATTAATAATCAGTGTTTTAGTCATGATTTTTATTACTTGCAATCAGACCGCATGATAATGTTTTTTTTTGCATGGATTGCAAAATTTGCAATACACACATTTGATCATCATAAAAATCATGCACATGCATTATTGGCTGGCCGAACTTATTGAAACTAATAAATAATTTATCATTATATGATGACGTTATAACAGTTCTAGTTCCTAGATGTGTTTCAACATTTCCACGTGAATGCGGCTCAGAAGTTATTTAATGAGACTTGAATAAGTTGTCATGTGCATCATAAGATTAATTTGGTTTCGACTTAAAGTCAAACAACGTTAGCTACAAAAAAACATATAAAGAATTCTTCAAAGTCAAATATTGTTATCTACAAATAAACATTCCAGTGATTTGAGAGCTTAAAGGTAAAGAATTATCTGCAAAAAAACATACCATTAATAATTTATTATTGGTAGGTACATATGTCCTTTTGTAGATAATGTAGGTTGACTTTAACCTGTTGAACGTTGGATGGTATTTCAAAAAAATGCCCGCAAATTCCATAGAAAATTCTTTTAAAATAATTCAGAGTAGCTACAATAATCTAATAATACCTAGGTCCTACATTGATATTGGCGCAAGCGATTCTGACCTTGTCCTTCATACAATTTCTTTACACATAAGGGTTAAAATCACATTTAAAAAAACGCCAGCGAGCTCGCGACCGATGAGAGGTTAAGCCCTCGAATTATTGGTATGTTTTTTGCAGATAACATTAATAATAATAATGATGTTTGGATGATTTCTATAGCGCCATTTTTACAATAAAATCACCTTAAGGGCGCTTGCACAAACATTGTTTGACATGAAGCTCTCAATATATGTGTATAGTAGGAAAATCTCTTTGTTCCATGCAGAGGCGGCTCTAGGGCTCCAGGTATGGGAGGTCATTTGAAAAAAAATTGTGAAATTACCTTTTTTTGATATTGTGAAAAATGCCAACATATTATTATCTATATCAATTTGAAGATAGGTAGGGTCATGAATCCGCAACTCAAATTATTTATAAATTGCAAAATCACTAAATAATTCATGTACTTGCTGGCACATCATTTTAAAGAGGGCACTTTTCAAAATAGTTATGCACACCGATAGTATGTACCTAAGTATCCAAAATATAAAAACAAAATTAGGTAGATTAGAAAAAATAGAAACCGGTAATATCAAAAATTTAAAAACAAAAATTGTCTTTGAAACACACGTCCGCAGTCCCCTTTTACCCCTAAAATGTCCAAAAATATTGGGTGAGAAAAGAAATTTATCAATTTTATTTAAATTTAGACTTGCGTTTCAAATTGACGATGTTTTTTGCATTTTCAGCTACCTAACCAAAACAGATTTATTATTAAATTATATTAGATATTTTTTTATCTATCTAAAGCAAAGGTCCCTTTCAAATGATTTACCTGTAACTCGATAATTAAATGTATAGAATCTGCTGTCCATTGCTGTCACTTAGATTAGGAACCTAAAAAACAAACATTGTTTTAAATCAAGCTGTTTTCTATGTCCGTTGAAAAGTGATCATAATATAATAAAGATCTACTTCTCGATGTGCCACCAAACTAAATTTGAAACGTCGCCGATAACAACCTAAATAATTATTATTCCAAATCTTTCCCGAACTCTCCAAATACAATGGACGAGGCATGCGTGCAAAATGCAAAACCGACCTATGTTGTATCGCCATCTCTTTCAACAATGCATAAGATTCATGATGCTGTCTCCCTTCCACGACATTCGGTCATGTCCAAAACGTCGCTAGGGTTTCTATGGTACCTATACGCGGGAATTTTTACTCCAAGATAAAAACATAGTGCCATCGCGTTTATTGTATGGCGCGCATAGAGACAGAAGATATCCTACGCGGGGGCAAGTCAAAAATTGACCCAGGGATCTAAATATTGTGAGAATTGGAGCTTCCATTTGACACGATAGATGTCACTGCTCGTCACCCGGCGAGTCGTCGCCGCTGGCTGCTATTATTTTGCGGTTCATTTCAAGCAAAGAATTCGATGCGTTGAGCCGTTTATTCCGTAAAAAAATATTATTATTGTCTTATAATTTTGGGGGTCAAACACCCATTGTCCTAAGGGGAGAGCCGCCACTGGTTCCATGTAAGTCAGGATCTGAAAAGAGCTTCTGGACTTCAACATTTATAAACAATTAAATTAGGATTGCTGTTTTTGAGCAAGTTTCCTTAGATTATCGTGAATACCTCCAGAAGTTTTGTTAAAATGTTTTTTTTTAATTTTTTTTTTTTATTATATCATAAATTTTTACAAGTTACATAATACAGCCAATTTTTTAAACTACCATACTAGGCTATTGCCCGTGCTGTGGTAGTCATATATGATACATTATTTTTAATAAACATGTAATAAAATATATAAAAAGGAAAGAAAAAAAGAACGTATTTAGGGATAAATAAAATTAAAGATAAATACTAATACAGATAAAAATATAAGAATTAGAAGAAAGCTGAGAAAAAAGTGTATAAAGATATTTAAAAAAAGAGATTGAAATAAAAGATAGAAATAAAATTTGTCAAGTATTCTTCCCATTGACGTATGATATCTTGGTCGATGATTATGTTTATGTTCAGTTTTGAAGTTCTTTCTGCGAAAGAAATAGGAGAATATATGCGCCAGAGTAGTTTTTTTTTTTTAAATATAATGTTAAGCTCTTATGTGTTTTTTGAAGAAATCTCTTCCTTTTTCAGATATCCAAAGTTTTAAATGGGATTTGAAAAGAGATTTAGAATTATGTGACTTTATGTCGGCACTCAAAGCATTATATATTTTAGGAGCGATGAACCAGAATTGTCTTTGAGCGAATGAGGTTTTAGTTTTAGGGACCACGCAGCCCAGGTTTGATGAGAAACGAGTTTGTGCTTGATGTTGTGGAGCAACCAGTTGGTTTTTTTGCCATGTGTAATATAAGCTAATCTGAGTAAATAACTGTCGAATATCTAAGACCTTGAGTTTAGCAAAGAGTTCCTTTGAGGGATGGGTAGGTTTGCATTTAAATATGTTCTCAAAATTAGTTTTTGAACTTTAATAATTGGATTGATGATGGATTCAGCACAACCACCCCATCCCACAATACCATATGTTGCTATGGATTGGAAGAGGGCAAAGTATACGCTTCTTATGGTCTGTAAATCTAAGATAGACCTAAGGGAGCAGAATATATGGCAGAGTTTACGGAGTTTTTTAACTGTGTCACTGATTTGGGCTTCCCAACGTAGTTGATTGTCTATGATTAGCCCCAGATATTTAACTACCTTTGATGATTTAAGGACAGAACAAGTGCAATTAATATTAGGTGTGGTTACGGGATTGTGTAAATTAAGTGAGCATGAATGAATGATTGGTTTAGGACAGTTGTTAGGTAAAATATGTTGACGTATGGAAAATGTCATATATTGGGTTTTGTCGATGTTAAGAGTGAGGAGGTTAGTGTCTAGCCAATGCTTTACTATTATTAGGGCATTATTAGTTTTTTTAATGACGGATTGCCATGTTTCGTCTTCGAATATTAGGACCGTGTCGTCGGCAAATGATAATATCTTACCTCCAATATTCATGGCACATAGTGAGTTTATATATATGAGAAATAAAATTGGTCCTAGTATACTGCCTTGGGGTACACCATATGACGCAGGTAATTTATTGCTTATATGTATTTTATCAGATTGGATGAGAGTTTGTTGTGTTCGGTTTATAAGATAGCTTTCAAACCATGTGTAGGCTATTCCTGTTATTCCAATCTGCTGTAGTTTTTTTAGCAGTAAGGGATGGGAGACCGTATCGAATGCTTTTGCCAGATCAAGAAAAACAGCAAGTGGTTTGCGACCAATGTCAAGATTAAGGGAAACAATCTTTGTGAGGACGGCTATTGCATCTGAAGTGCTCCTACCTTTGCGAAAGCCATATTGGTTATCCGACAGTATTTTGTTATCTTCGAGGAATTTACAGAGTCTACGTTTTACCGCTTTTTCTACAATTTTAGATATCGTGCTTAGTAGGGATATCGGTCGGTAGTTATTTACAGATAATTTGTCACCTGCTTTGAAGATTGGGATTATTGTGGCCTGTTTCAAGGAGTCTGGAAAAATGCCAGTTTTGAAACTTAAATTGATAATGTGTTTAAGAGGGGAGACGATATATTTTTGAATGTTTTTAATAATTTTTGCCGAGATGTGATCTATACCGGTGGAGTTACTATTTTTAAGAGATGCTATTAGTTCTATTATTTCAGGTTCATTGGTGGGAGTAAAGTGAAATGGGTTATAACTCAGAGTATCGATAGGTATATTGTTGGCCAGGTCTTTCTCTGAGACGCAGTTTCTGTCCAAAATATTTTTTGCTAAGTTGGGTCCGATATTGGAAAAAAAATTATTGAAATGGTTAGATATTTTTTTAGGTTCAGAATTTACATGTATTGTTCGGTCTTCGATATCAACCTTAACAGTAGGTGTGTCGGTTTTATTAGTATTAGTTATATCTTTTATGATGTTCCAAATTTTTTTTTTGTCATCGGTAGCTTCACTGATTTTTTTTTTGTAGTAGTCTGTTTTAACCTTTTCAATTATTTTTTTGCAATGGTTTCTATAACGTTTGTAGAATATGAGAGAATTATAATCATTGGGGTTTTTCCTGCAGAAGTTATGTATTTTATCACGTTTTCTAATACAATGGAGAATACCAGCAGTGATCCATGGTTTCAGTTTTGTTTCCGATCGTTTTTTTTACATTTTGTATAAGATGTTGCATTGGCCAAGTGGTTTTGTAAAGTATTTATAAAAACATCGCATGCAGAGGTGGGATCAGTACATGAATAGGTAAGTTCCCAGTTTTCCTCCGAGACATGATTTAGAAGAATTTCATAAGAAATGTTTTCTTGGGGTTGAGTGTTTTGGGGCGGTTTATGTTTTTTCTTGGTGATGGAAGTGATAATTGCATAGTGATCTGTAATAGTTGATTGAAATATAATTGATTTATTGTCTAGTTTACTCTTAACAAATACATGATCTATACAACTGCCGTTTTTTGAGTCTGGTTCTCGTGTTGGAGCGGTGACAGCAGGGAAGTATCCTAATAAAGTTAATACATTTAGGTATTCATTGGCTTGAGGATGCATTTTGTTGATTATGTTTATGTTCAGGTCACCTATTATGTAGGTGTTTTGGCAGTGTTCTATGTTTGATAATGTTTCTTGTAGTGAATGTAAAAATGGGGTTATATTGTGTGTTGTTGGAGATCTGTATATGGTAAGAATTGTTATGAGACTATCTAGTTGAATTTGAAGACAGTTTGCGTTTTGAATTCTGACCTCTTTGACTGAGTGTGCGATGTGGTTTTTAATGTAAACAATGACGCCATCGTTTTGAGTTTGGTTATAAAGAGTGTTATAGTGATTGTAGTTTCTTAACGTTTTAGGAATGTAACATTTTTTAATCCAACATTCGGTCAAGATAATTAGATCGAAATCTAAGGCAAGATCAGTAAGAAGAATTAGTAGTTCATCAAAATTTTTGTTAATACTTCTTATATTCATAGAGAATATTGTAGGCGAAGAGTTACCTAGTAATAAATGACGAACTACTTCAGAATCATTAGTTGATGTAAATGGGATTGGTGTTGAGTTATCTAGTAAATCTGCTAATTCTTCCATTTTTTATTTTTTTTTCTTTGATTCAATAGGTAATTGTAAAGATCCAGTGAAAGTGATGTTTTTGAAAGGATTAAGTTATTGTAAAGACATAGTATGAACATATAATTTATACCGGGTTTTTTAAATTTATGAATGTAGAAATAAGTATCGAAAGCGATAGTTAAAAGTACACATGTTATACATGGAATTCGAAATAAAGATTTTGTGATAAAGGTTGTGTTTGTAGATAAAAATAAGGAATGTTTAAGTACAGAAATGAAAAAATATTTTAAAAAATATCTATTGTTGGCAGAACTATAAACAATAAAATTTGATAAGGTAATTACACTTCTGATAGTTAAAATGTAAATATAGATTTTAATCAATGATTACAATACATTATAACTAGAATCTCAGGAATTATTTTTATAATGCATTGTTAGCTATGTATGTGAAGCGTACTTGGCCTCAAGCACAAGAATGTTGATACAGGTTTTATCAATAATGTCAGTAATTTGTCATCTTTCCCTCGCATGGCTGCAGGTCGCCAACGATCAAACAAAGATATTATCTATAAGTCTTTATTGATGGGCTTGTGACCAGGTCTTATCTTCAACCAAAGGCAAAAAATCCAAGTACTTAACAAATCAACCATAAACTTTTCTCATATTTTATTATTCTAATGAAACTGTTTATTTTTCAGATGTGGAAGACAACGCCAAGAGATAGTGAATACCAAAGTCATTTATTGTTACTTACCTGAAAAGAGTGTGTGCAAATTATACTGTGTATATGATTTATTAGTTATTCTATTGCAAGTCTGCCGTGTTTCAAGTTTTTTAACTGCCTCATCGCCTATACTGACAATTTGAAACTTTTTAACTTAGACCCTATAATTTTTTTAATTACTGATAAAACAAAAATGTTGATGGGTCTAAACTTCTTTAGCCAACATTTGTTTTATTATTACAAGATTGGAAAGATATGTTCAGTATTTTTTTTATAAATCAACATGATATTAAATAAAAATGTTCTTCTGACTTACTTGCTTAGCTGTAGCGGTGGAACATGAAAAATGAAAAGCCTCAAACATGTCAGACTTCATGGTATTCAGAGTGATGCATATTGGTGCTAAGGAAGTGATGGAATTCAGGAGCGGTTCTAGGCATAGTGCTAAAATTGAAAAAATACGACTTATTCACATTGTTGCTGAAAAAAAATGTTTACAGCTACGACAACATCCATAAAGTCATCTTTTTAAATATATCCATTTAAATTCATAAATGAATTAATACAAATCTTGGAAGTTGAAATTATCCCACTTCCCGACATACGATCGAGCTGAAATTCGGCAGATAAACTCGTTGTCGATGACAATGCATTTTATCAACTTTTGGTGGCACTCACTCACACACACACACATATTTCTCTTGAAATTGGATAAAATGATGGTGCAACTAGGTCTTGCCGTTCGATGTGTAGGACCGTGGCGGAAAATCGAAACTTTTCACTAATTTATTGTAGTAAAAAAAAAATTTATTGATTGATTTTTTCAATATTAGCACTCTAGCTTATTGAAATGCCACAGACCGCCACTGATGCAATTAGTAACTTTATTTTTAAATTAATAACAAATTATTTTGTCTTTAGTTATTCTTGAATTCTGTTATATCAAATGGTATTTTTTTAGTATCTTATTTTCCTTCATCATAATACATAAATAGCAGATTAATATTAAATTATGTGTTAAACCAAGCTACATATCGACGGTCCCGAAGAACAATGTCGGATCTGACAAAATTTGAAAATCGTTCTGTTGGCTTGTTTATTGGCTTATTTAGTTGATTTAAAAGTCTGTATTATCGGATTTTTTAATGAAATGAGATGAAGTATCAAATATCAAAACAACACTACATTTCTTGATACCAAAAACAGTAAACATGCAGAAAGGATACTTTAAAAAGCTGCAGAAAGGATACTTTAAAAAAATTAAAAATTGCACATCCGACATTGTTCTTCGAGACCGTCGATATATGCATTAAGCATTTTTTGGAGTATGACCTGTACAGATTATAATATTGTGGTATCACATGAAGCCATAATCTTCCTTTTTCTATGGTAGGAGAGGGGGTCAGATCAATTAGCGAGCTGCCGTGGTCACGCGATTGTCAACTTTCAAGGTGACAGATTCCATACAAAGAAATGATATTCCTTCAAGGCAGTGTCGGAAAATCATTACTTTAAATGGTATCTGTCACCTAGTACCCACGACCACAAAAAATGGAATCTTTAAAAATTTATCATAATATTAACTATGTAAAAAAACCTATTTCTCCACAATAGCAATTTATCAACAAAATTTGATTATTTATTACTTAGATTAAAAACAAATTCCGATTTAAATTAATCAGCATTGCCTGGTAAAAACACTCACCATGCGGTTACATAAGTATGTATTTATCCTGACCTGCAGAGCAATTCTATATCTTTTGTGGGATCGTTATCGAGATAACGGACGTTATCTCCTGTCAGATTTGTGTGATTTATTTGCTTTTTCTATGTACAACATACATTAACTCTCCGCCCGTTGCGTCTTTTTTATAACGCGAGGTGTCGCCTAGGACCCCAAAAATAAATATGATTAAATTTTTGTTGTAGCATATATTTTATGTGTTACTTTAACTGATTATAGTCAGGTGATAAAGGCTGCATTGAATGAAAAAGAAATATTAAAAATTAGATATTTATTTTCGATGTAAAAGCTTAAAAATCAACAAAGAAATTTTTTTAATAATTTTGAATCATATCTTTGTAACTCTTCAAAAATTTGCCATTTTTTTCATATGGTCAAAATATTTTCGCTTTACAAATAAGATGCAAATATTTGGAATATTTCTGAGCACATTCTAAAACTAAAAACTCTTTTGAAAAGGGGATGATATACGCTTTCAAATTAAATAATTCGAAATAAACATATATTTTTTTAATTGTAAAATTTTTGCATACAAACATTAAAAACTTTTAAAAATGGCTCACCTTAGGTTTTTTCTGACAAAAGTTACTGATAATAAAAAAAATATAAAAAACACATACATATTTTATTAGACAAACTTATAACAAACACATACAGTGAAACCCTCTTAAAAAGTTCTCTCTTAAGACGTTTCGTGGCTTAAGAAGTTTGGTTTTTTCGGTCCCTCGGCTCAATATTGGCCCAATTTTTCCCACATATAAGGTTTTCCTGCTTAAGAAGTTTGTTTTTTCCAGTCCCTTGGAAAACTTCTTAAGAGGGTTTCACTGTATTGTAATCTCACTTTTTTGTCGCTCTATGTAAAAATAATTTATAAAAAATTCCCGAGGTTTCAATTTTTTTTTCAATTTGCGATTCAAAACTTTGTTTACATAAAAGTGTACATTTTACTTTTTTGGTGGCTATTTTTTAGATTGGAATATAAAGTGTGGTGTTTTCCCTTTCTAACACAGTTTAGAACATATTTTTCACTATGATAGTAAGGGAGTTACAGCGTTTTATATGAGACCTATGTGCATTGGGACAAATATGGTCTCCTGCCATTCAAAGGGTTAATGGTAAACTTAAAAAAAAATGTAACCAATTTCTATCAAACTTATACCTATTTAAGATTGATACAGACTTATTATTATTACCAAATAAAATCAACAAAATATTATGAAAAAACAAATAAACTTGGATTTTCATTGTATTTTTTTGATCGCACATGCGCAGACGAATGTTGGCGGCGCTAGCGTCAAATATGGTCCCTTTTTGGAAGCTACCTAAAGTAAGGAATCCGTGGGATCATTTAAAATGTACATAATTTGCATTTCTGTAAAACCTGGGCTTTTAAAGACCCCACGCGATGGGTCGAGGGTTAAATAAATAAATAATCATGCATACTTGCAGGAATTCGTGTTTAAAACGATCTAAACTCAAATATGTGACAGTAAACATGTAAAAATCACACAAATCTGATGGGAGATCACGTCCTTTATCTCGATATCGATCCCTCAAAAGATATAGAATCGCTTGTCAGATTTCTTGCTTTCATCAAATATGCATCGATATTATTGTAGGTTGTATTAGTTAAGTTAGTGTAGGACTATTTGATTATTATATTAACTCTTTATTTTAATTCTATTGTACATATTGTGGAAATGGCTCTTTGTGCAGAGAAAACTCTATGGTTCAACGTGCAATAGAATCCTATATAAAATAAAATGTCATTATAGTAGATCCATCGGATGAGTGACATCTCTTGACATAAATTCAAACATTTTGTTAAATTTATACAAACTCCCCTCTATTGACATAATAAAACCTTATTTTAAATTTACGTAATAATGTGTGTGTTTTTGGGTAAATCTCTTTTCTAATGTATCGTTTAAGTATTTCTGCGTAAAAGTATCACAGTCATTTGGCATAGCAAGGATATTGATGATGTTTTATTGGCAATAAAGAGTTCAGATGTTAAATAAGCAGAGGTTTAACCCCTCAGGCCTCGACCATATTTTGTCAGAGGGTCAAATTATTTCCGCTTTACAATAAAATCCAAATAAATGAAATATTTCTGAATTTATCCTAAAACTAAAAACTGTTTTTGAAAGGTGATGAAATACACTTTCAAATTCTATAAATCGAAATGAACATTTAATTTTTGAAATATAAAAATTTTTCATGCAAACATAAAAAAGTTTAAAAATGGCTCACCTTACATTTTTACTTTTTTTTTAAATTACTGATAATGAAAAAAATAAATACACATACATATTTTTTTAGATAAATGTTATTGTCTCCTCACTTTTTTGTCGTTATGTAAAAATAATTAATAAAAAATTCCCAAAGTTTCGTAAAAAAAATTTCAAATTGCGATTTGAAACTTTGGTGTCATAAAGCTCTACATTTGACTTATACTGTGGTTAAATTTTATACTTGAGTATAAAGCGCGGTGTTTTCTCTTTCTAACACCGTTTATATAATATTTCTCACTATAATGGTAAAAGAGCCACAGCGATTTCTATGACACCATATGAGTTGTTCTGAAAAGTGAACAAATTTCTCTAACTTTTAATGTGCGTTTCCGTGACATAATTACATAATTTGACACTTCACAATGTTTAATAGTCACGGTGATGTGCGTTATAAGGTAGAAAGTCAGGTCCTTGCTTTATTTGAGCCTAGTCCACTCTTATAAAATTGTATTTTGTACAAAATCCTAAATTAATTGTTTTTATTTGAGTAAAAGTTGTCATCTATAATGTGATAAGAAAACCAAGTCTTTTCTTTTTTACGCCCTTACACATATTTGTTTACACCCATTTTTCCTATTCCCTTAAATGGCTGCCTTTCCACACGTAAGTTTCCTCCCGTAAGTCGCTTATAATAATAATAATATTTGGCTAATTTATATAGCGCCGTTTTCGTGAAAAATCACCTCAAGGGCGCTGTACAAATAAATACATAAAAAATAATACATATTACTGGCTTACAACTAAGATTTACAATTATAACTAGTGACTTACATCTAAGTCTTATTGCTAGTTACTTATGACTAAGACATATAAAAGCTGACCTAAAACTGAGCTCAATGACATATATATTTACAATTATGACTTAAAGTTAGAGATTTATAACTAACATATTTATTTACATTTAAAAATACTTGAAAACATCTTATAAATATCATACATTCGCCAGAATCACTCCACAGCGCCAGAAGAAGAAGGAAGTTTTTACATAATACATATTACTATTAAAGGACATGAATGCAAAATTTATCGGATTTACGAAAATGTATGGATATCTTAAATAAATTAATGAAATTAATCGCCGATCTTTATCGCATTATGATGACTCATCGCTCAGACTCATCGCTCAACATTAAACGGATTGAGGTGTTAGGTTACCACTGATAGACCATTGGTAGGTAGATCAATAGCATTTTGAGTTTTTCGTTAGTAGTTGTAGGGAATAGCAAATAAAATAGTATATATTCGTGGACATCCAACAATTATTAGAGAATAATTAAATTACAAAGTTTAAATATAATGACGAATTTATGGAAATGAGTATTTGAAAAAATGAGTTTTAAGTTTGGATCTAAATTCCGCTGGGTTGGTTATGCATCTCAATTCCATGGGAAGTTTATTCCAAGCCTCAGGGCCGGATACTCCAAACGCGCGATCACCAAAATTAGTGTTCGGATTTCGCTTGGGTTCTTTCAATCTTCCAATTGCAGACGATGTCGCTGATCTAAGAGATGACTGCCTTAGACCTATATTTTCCGGAATGCATAGTTCAGAGATATAGGGTGGAGCCATTTCATTGATAGCTGTAAGCGACTTATGGCCAAATTCCCAATGTAAATTACACCAAAAGTCACTTACCATAATTTATAGCAAGTTACAGAAGTTGCGTACATAAACGGTCCTGTGAGTAACTTTTCAAAAACTTACGTAAGTCGTAAATTTTACTTATGAGTGTAAAGCTAGCCTTATAACCCTTTACAACCGGCCTCACACGTTTTCACCCTTCAAGAGATGCAGATAGAAAAGGTGAGTTTATAATAGGTATTAATTTTATTTAAATGTACAAATTTCAAAATTATTTGGAAGATTGGAGTCGAGTTCAGACTTGTTGAGAGATGAGATGTTGAATGGGGGGAAAGGAATTTTAAATAAGCCTTGATAGAAGAGAGGTTATTTGAAAGTTACCACTTCTAGACCACTGAATGTACTATCTGGGGAGTCGAGTAGGTGAATTTTAAAAAGGTGAGAAGGCATGGAACAATATCCAATTCTTTTTCTAATAAGTGAGGTAATTATTTTTTTTGGAAAAATGGGAAAATTGTTAAAACCACAGTTTTTAAGGGGTAGTCCTTTGTATTGAGGCGTAGCAGGCTCCCTTGGATTGACTAGAAATGTGCCAATACTCTGCCCAAACATTGCGAGATCTATCTTTGATGATGGAAAAATGTCAGATAGGTGAATGTGGTTTACGAATAGGGTTGGATCAAAGATATTGAAATATAAGGAGATGTGCTATCCGCCGTTTTTACTAGGTGAGACTGCGTTTCCGGGTGTCGCCGGTGTTGTTTACCAATTAACGAATAAACTAAATGAACGAATTCTTTCCGTATTCAAACTATATTGTTAACCAATAATAATGCACACCTTCAAAAAATCAAGAAAATGAACAAATTCTATTTGTATGCAAACTACGCTGATTAGGTCGTAGTTCGGCGACAGTCGCGCGGACATCATAGCGTATCTCTTTTGTATTTGAATATCTTTGGGTTGGATGCTGTCTTTGAAAAAAATCCAAATCTTATTTTGGGAACGGAACTGGTGTCGATTAAATATGCGGGAGCTGCTTATGTAAAGTAACTTGTGTAAGCATGTGTTTCAACCAGGAAGTCTTATGGGATCATGACTAAGAACTTTTCTAGTGTGGCCCATCACAATTTGGAAATGTTTTTTACGAGTTAGAGTTTCACATATTTTTAATAAATAAATACAGAGTTATTAAATTAACATTTCCTTTTATTAAATGTACTACATACAAAAGTTTGGTTTTTATAAACATTGCTTAATATTCTTATTTAAATTATAATATTATGCACTCACAAGACTATTATTATATTGAAAGTTAATAATTGTTGTTTCATCAAATTGTCCATTTCTTGCTATGGTCGGTTATGAACTGCATCAGCTTACATCAGGAAGTAATGCTGCAATAAGAATAAAATTAAAACATTTTAGGAAAGAAATCACATCACAAATAATTAATTTTTGCAGACAATTTAAAGATCAACTGATATATTTTTTTAAAGTTAGCTCCACACAGGAGCCCCGGAGGAAAATAATTTCCCTCAGGGCCTATGCCATCTTAGGGGATGTTGTGTGGAGGGGCTTTTTAGGAAGGTAATGATAGGAAGTTCTGAGAAGGAAGAAGGTATTAGGGGTGGAAAGGAATTTGGGGGTCAATGTGTCCAGGAGTGACGAACGTATGACTCCATCCCTCCAACTGCGGTACAAGGCGATGGTTCAAGAGAGTCCAGCTGGAAAGGTCAAAAGGCCTCCCTCAACCAGTCTTTCTCGATCCGGCCCGCCACGCAGCAGGTGGGCAGATGCACCTGCCACCAAGACCTGGACAAACCTCACCCCATGAACCCGGGTATCCCTGCTAAGTCACCGAACTTAGCGAACTATTTGGGGTGACCTTTGGCAGAGGCGTCGGTTATCTAATAAATTGATATAACTTTTAACTAGTTTGGTTGGATTTGTTCTTGCAATTTCAAAGTAAACATGCCCAAGGGTTAAATTTCTGGTATGTTATATCTTCAGTATCAGAAAAGTTAGGTTAGGTTGTTATTGCAAGTAATTATTGATGGATTTACCTCAGGATCAGCTTGCTGCCAGCACTTATGCAGGTCGAAGGAGACCTGGCACATGTCTGATCCATCTTCCCCCTTGAAGTGAAGACAGTCCTTTCCCATCTTGTAAGCAATCTTCTTCATGCTTTCTGGGATCATTTCCAGCATCTTCTCATAGTGGAAATGGCCTGACACAGCATCCAACTAATTCGGACAAATATTATTTAGTTGTTGCAAGAT
The DNA here is from genome assembly GCA_917563855.2 of Limnephilus lunatus. Taxonomy (NCBI): domain Eukaryota; kingdom Metazoa; phylum Arthropoda; class Insecta; order Trichoptera; family Limnephilidae; genus Limnephilus; species Limnephilus lunatus. Next base: position 6,425,936 of record OU830602.1, on the reverse strand, counting down.
TGAGAAGCTGGTATTTCATATACGGTTCCACGATAACTCAACAAAGTGACATTTATTTCCAGACCCCTCTGAAAAGTCATTGATAGTGATGAAATCTTTTAAGGTGAAGTTATACGTGAAATCCTATTTAGATTAATCTTTACGACGAATTAGCTTACAGTATGAACATCAAAAAATATGCAACGGATAAATTGAAGCTTTAACTAGGTTTTCTATGTAAAGGAATTACAATAAAATTATTATTTACATAACAAAAAAAATAAGCGTAAACCACTAAAAAAAATGTTTTTTCATGACTTAACTATGAAGTAATACTAGTAACATTTTTATAAAAATACCCCTTTATGGCTAAGACCATTTTTGAGGTTTTCTATGTTCTAACTTTTTTTCACTCTTATAAAATTATGGACAAAATAAATAAAAACCACTTTTTCGCTCACTTGCCTCGCGCAAATAAGACGTTCGATTGCAAATTTTGCAGAATTGAAATATTTCTAGCGTTTAGGTATATTCCTCTTAAAATAAAACCTTAACCTAACCTAACGTAATCTATTCAACCCTCGCCCCCTAAACTGAATTTTGATACTTGGTAGTGACAGCAGAATGAGTTTGTATGAGGTTTTATTTTTATGTGACACCTCACAAAACATTTATAATACAAAGAAAAAGAATTGGGACAAATATGTTTTGAGAGACGGCGGAACATTTTATGTTTTGTGTGGGACATTTGTATTGCATCTTATTTGAGGTACTCAATACACTAAAGCCAATTACTTCAGCTATTGTATTAAAACTTAAATGGTATTATAATACAAATGGTAATAACATATAACGTGAATTATACTTACAACTTCAAATTCAAGGAACATGCACTTCATGTAGCACTAAAATAAATAAATAAGATTATTAAACATTTGCAATGTTGTTAAATTGTTTACAATTTCTTAACTAAATTGCATCGTGTTTATTATTATATTGATAATTAGGTCAGTAGTTGCAATTTGTTGATTACTTTATATTGTTTTATAGGTTTTTTAAAAAATGTTTTTGTTTTTTTTAAAGTTTTTTGTTTATAAAAATTAGGTCTTGATGAAAAACAAATTCCTTCGGGCCTATGTCATCTTTTGGGATGCTCTGGAGGGTCTTTTTATGGAAGGCAGAGAGAGGAAGTTCTGGAAAAGAAAAAGGTACGAGAGGTAGGTAGGAATAGTCTGTGAGTCAATGGGCCCAGGAGTGAAGGTTGTATGAATCCATCTCTCCCATTTCAGTGCAAGGCGATGGGTCGAGAGAGTCCTGCTGTTGAGTTCAAAAGGTCTCCCTCAATCAGTCTCTCCCGATCCAGACCGCCACACAGTAGGTGGGCAAATTCGTCACCAAGACCTAGATAAATTTCAAGTCACCAAACTAGCGGACCACTCCAGATGACCTGCCTGATGTACCCGCACCCGCCTCCCAAATTGTTTTTATTACATAATATTTATTTTATGAAAATTAAAATGTTATCTCTATAGATTAAACAATATTTCTACCTTAAGTTTTGGATCCTCTGGCATTTTTCCTTCGCTGAAGTGTTGGACAATTGCTAAAAGAATGTTCAATTATTATTTCAGTGAATTTAAATTGCATTTTTACGTATTATTATGTGTGGAAAATTTTAATCTTACCTTTGTCAACATCAGTCATGGCTTCGCATTTTTCCACAACTGGCTTCAGCAAATCAATAAACTCTTGTGTTGGAAACTGTAATTTAAAGCAATGTTATTATTATTTACATATATTTACGTACCTATATAATGTTTCATCATTGCAATATTGTAATAATTACAGGATCACATTGTTTGCTTTGTTATTTACACATGTTCTCAACTTATTTTTTTTAATTTCTTTGCTGTTTTGTATGCTCATCAGAGCTGTCTTTTACTTAGGTACACAATACTAATTTAGATATATATTTTTTTAATGAAAAAAATTAGAAAAAAAGAGAGTAACTCTGGACATCTGAAATTAATATTTTGTTGTAAGTATGAAAAAAAAGGTATAAAAAACCAACATGTTTCATGTACAAATGTCTGTTGTAATTTGTTTTATATAAACCCTGATGAAGTAAGCATTGCTTACGAAACATGTTGGTTTTTTAAACAATAAACGTGGAACTAAGTACCTATGTATTCTATTTTTGAAATAAATGCAGTGAAACCCTCTTAAGAAGTTTTCCAAGGGACCCGAAAAACAAACTTCTTAATTAAGCAGGAGAACCTTATATATGGGAAAAATTGGGCCAATTTTGGGCAGAGGGACTGAAAAAACCAAACTTCTTAAGCCACAAAACTTCTTCAGAGTGAATGTATTGTGCTATCTTGAGGCTAAGGTGCTGAGTGGAGATTTAAAATTGATCCCATTGCAAGTTGTAATATTATTAGGTAGGGTCCAGCTAAGGCATGTGGGCTTCTTCGAAACCAGAGTGAAGTAAGTCTCGGAAGCTGTGCATTCTGTATAGGGTTCACAAATAAATTGCAAGTATGTGCAACTCTTGAGTTTGCTAGCAGTGTTCCGGAGCCCAGATACATGGAAAACTCTTGACTATGCTAAAAAGGGAAATTCTGCCATTATAACCAAAAAAGGCAGTTAGCTATTTTCAATGATCACATTCTGATATACTTTTTATTATATAAGGTTAATAAAAACGAAAGGTATCGTACATCAGAATGTGACCATTGAAATTTTCCAGCTGCATTTTCGCTTACGATGACAGAATAGGCGTGATAGAGTCGAGTGAGTTATTTGAGAGTTGAGTTACTAGTATTTTCATGGAAAGCATCAATGCACAGCCTTCTGCTGACTGTACAGACAACAACATGTTGGTGAACCATCTTATATAAAACAGGATTTTCAACCATTATAACAAGGCTTCGTCACTAAATCAAACCTTTGAATGACAAAAAGATGTAGGTACATAATATGAGGTAAAGTTTTACTATTAAAAGATGTAGCTTCTTAATATTATGAGGTAGTTTTACTATTAAAAGATATAGGTTCCTAATACGAGATACAGTTTTACTATTAAAAGATGAAGGTACCTAATACGAGGCGAAGTTTTACTAAACCTGTAGGTACATAATAAAAGCTTTATATAATATGAGGTAAAGTTTTACTATTAAAAGATGTATCTACCTAATGTGAGTTAAAGTTTTATTATATTATATTTATTGTAAAAACAGTTAAGGAATCCAATTACATTTCACAATTTATTGTTTAACAAATATTAGATATAAAGTAGGTTGGTTCCTTTTTATTTTTTCACCAATTTAGCTGTATTATACAAAATATTTAAATTAATATGAAGAAAAAAAACCCAACCAAAAATTATTTTTTATAAAATTGTAATTTTAATGCATTATTTGAATTCCAAAGACTCAAACAGGTAGTTGTTTCTTACCTTAATTAAGTTTAAACTGTGTGTTATTTCAATAATCTGAATAGTATAACTCAGTATGATAATATCGATATTTGAAATATAGTTTGTGAAATAAAGGCTGATAATATTGTTTGAATACAATACCTCATCACACCGAGTGTTACAGAATACACCCAGAAGCACAAAAATTAATGTGAACACTCCACAGGTGGCTGCCATTTTTCCTGCAATTGTTTCCGACTGTACTAATCTTGTGGTGAATCTAAACTGAACCTTTGTGATAAGGATGATTCTTATATATGAGATTCAAACAATGCTGGGGTTTTTAATTGTCATTTTAAGGAAAATAATTATGTACTTAGTACTTGCTAACAATACAATAGTTGTCACTTGTCACTACGTACTTACAGTATGTTTAAAAGTCTTAAAAAAATTAAAATACCTGGGTTATTTTAATGGTGGTTTGCCACAACAAACTACACATTGAAAGGTGGGTCAAACCCCAGCACTGGAAGGAATGGGAAAAGGGCACCTGGAATAATACAATCCAAAAAACGGACTGGACCCTTAGTAAGTAAATAAGATTCCCAACAGGGGCGGTACCGCCTCCCTAGGGGCGATGGAGAGATCCAGGGGACGGTGGTAACCTCGAGGGAAAATGGTTGTCAGTGAAAGACTACAAGGGGGTGGTGAAGGGCTGATATTTCGGTTCAGAAGAATTTAAATAAAATACTAGTGAAATCAAAAAGTCGTAGGTACATCATTGCTGTTCAATTAATGATCAGGTAGGTATTCTTGATGGATTAATAGTATTTTTTGTTTTCATAATATTTAGCCCTGTCCTTATGGGAATAATGTGGAACCAGGAGACATAGACAAATATGGTAATATAAGAAGACTATTAAAGTAATGAGGTGAAATGAGAGATATCACAATGGGCTCATGCCTAATGGGAACTCTTTGTTAACTGTCCAGCTTTATTTAAAAAAATCTAAATAATAATTGAACTTTTTTTGTCTGATAATGTAACAATACACACATATGTGTATAATTTTGGTGTTAGTTAACATTCATGCCAGACTCTGTGTCAGAAGTGGGTGAAACACAGGTTCGAAAACTATCTTAAGACAAATATATATTTTTTAATTTATGCTTGCATTAGGTATATTCATTTCCATTTTTCCTAATGGCATTGGATTTAGTACCCCTCTTTTCTTAGCTTTGAGCCAGTGGGCTACGGCATCTCCCCTATTGGGGTATACAATGAGGCAGAAGGGAGTGGGGAGGGGACGGAGATAGGGAAGATAAAGATTGGGAAGGGCATGGTTATTTAGATTTAGTCACTTAACACAATGTTTCAATTCTGAATTATAGTTTTTCACCAGGGTTAGGGTTGGAAGTGTCTACCACTCCGCAAATACTCTGTAAAGTATTTTATTTATTTGGAATTTCAACCTGCGACCTCCGGATTCGTCGCCAAGGTCGCTCAATTATCCATTCATCACATCGTTTTGATTACAAATAACTTCAAGATCCCCATTTTATCATTTTGTATTCATTTACACCTACTTTAGCCCATGCTGTAGGTCTAAACATTTTCCTCTGTAAATGAAAATAAGAATTCATGAATTAAAAGGGTAGAGTATGTAATTTGGTTAGTAATTGTTACATCCTCTTAAATATGTAATCAATTCAAGGATCCTGTTGTGATTGATGAGGTTGTGATTTGAAAGGCCTACAATTAAATTTGCAAAAACATGCAAGTCACATAAAGTGTCCATGTTAACTAGTTCTGAACATTTTTGTTGACGTAGGTTATGATTTGAACAGCCTACAATTAAAATTGCAAAAATATCCAAGTCACATAGACAAGTGTCCATGTAAATTAGTTCTAAACATTTTTGTTCACATAAATGAAAGTATTTATTTTACCAGCAGTGGGGCCATAAATAAACCAATAGTGTCGTTTTAAGTTTGTCCTATGTATAGTACACGCCAAACTTTAAGAACGGCCTGACATTGATCAAAAATCGTCGCAACAGGCGAATTAAAGGCCAAAAAATGGCATGCTCCCCCGTCCCCCGTTTCCCGGAAGATATTTCTGAAATGTTTAAAACTTGAAATATTTTTAGAAGTCGCGTAACAAAATCAAAAAGACAAATGTTTTTTTAAAAGTGTCCTGTTTCCAACCAATTTTTTTCCAATAAACCTAATTTTTTTTCTGAAAAATAAATATTTCCGCACACGGAAATTTCCAACGTTACATGATATCAAAAAGAAATATAATAATTGAAAGAATTTCACGATAAATTTTCCAATCTTTCCAGAAGAAATTTTGTGTCTCCCCTGGGGGGTTAGGGTTAGAAGAACCAATTTAAGTCGAAATTTGGGTTTTGAATTTCTCAAAGTCAAGAAATCAATTTAGGTATTATGATTGGGGGCGCTAATAATGCGAGGGTGTCCTCCTATCCAAAGAATCGACAACTGAACGAATTCTGGGCGCTCTTACATTTGGTTATCGCAATTATTTTAATTTATTATTTATTTCAATTATTTTACGAAACTTCCCTGTTTTATGTTATAAATTTCCTGTGAACAGTTTGATTTACATATTTTGACTTTAAGGCGATCCATTAGTACAGGAAAAAATCGAAATCGGAATTCACGCCCTTTTATGGGAGGAGTTTAAAAATACTTGAGAAAAAGCTTTTAGAAAGGTTGGAAAAGATATTTGAGATTTTTTTTTACATGTTGATTTCGTAAAGGCCTGTAAAAAACATTAATTCCTTTTTTATGCATTGTGTATTACAATAAAACGGAATTTTTAAATTGATTTCACGAAAATAAGCGGCGCGGAGCATAACACGACTGCTCTCCGCTCCGTTCGGAGGAGTAATGACGGAAGACAGGGGGCGGCTGCCAGTCGTTCTTCGGTGTACGGTATAAGGTTCACTTTGATATAACAAATTCGTCGACTGCCGTATTGTCGCCGTGATGTCAAAAATACCAACGCGAAAATGCATATTATATTTTATTTTGTGAGGTTCGGGCGTAAACATCATTTTTTTTCGCGATAATTATATAAGAAACTGAATTTGCCACATTATGCAATAAAACCATATCCGAAAAAGTGTTTATAAGTAGCAGAGTTTTCAGTTAAAAATGTTTTTTATAGACCTAATACTTTATTTTTTTCTAAGCTTATTAAAAGACTTATTAAAAAAAATGACCGATATTTTTAAGGGCCAAAGTATGTTCTACACGCAGTATTTAATTGAAGCATCTATAATACTTCTAAGCGGTCAAATTTTCAAAACTAAAACATACGATTTTGTATGATTTTGCATTATTTAGTATGGCTTCATGATTCCTGTCAGTATTTGGCGTAAAAAGTGTAAAGAAATTTTGGTCTCCGGAAATCTTTCGAAACAATTTATGATTGTTTTACCTATAATTCGATTTAAAAACGGAAAATTTTCGGTCAAATCTGGTTATATCGCAAATAAGTTTTTTTTCGATTACTGTTACACAACGTTTGTTACCTACACGTATTTTTATTACTTATTCATATTCATTACACTTTTTTTCATATTCGTTACTTTTTCATACTCATTTTATTTTATAATTCAGGAGGCGGGTATAGGTACCGCTGCCATGGGAACCATTTATTGGATAACCAACACTTCTGCCATAGGTCACCCCAAATGGTTCGCTATGTTTGGTGACTTAACAGGGGTTCACGGGGTGAGGCTCGTCCAGACTGAAGACAGAATGCGTCTGCCCTCCTATTGCGTGGCGGGAGGAACCGGGAGAGACAGACTGAGGGAGGTTTTTCGACCTCTGTTCTAGGCGGATTTTCACGACCCATCGCCTTACACCGCAATGGGAGGGATGGATTTCTTAAGTGTGTCACGACTGGACACATTGAACCCTGTATTCCTACCCACCCCTCATACCTTTCTCCTTCCCACAACTTCATCTCTTTCCTTTCCTTAAAAAGTCCCTCCACACAACATCTCCAAAAATTAATGGCCACGTCCGGGAAAAATTAATGGCCACGGGAAAAAAAATATGGCCTCCTGTGTGGAGATGATGTAGAAAGAAAATATGTGTACTTGTATTAATTAGTTCATACTTATTTTTTGTAATTTTTTTAAACATATTCGAAAGAACCCGAAAAAATATGTAATATGAAAACATTTGAAGCTCAAATAATACAAATATCTATTTTTTTACTAAACTTTATTTGGGACAACATCTTTGGGCTCTATCTGTCCCAATTAAGCCGAATCGACTGTAGGTACTGACCGGACTGACCCTACTCGATCTGATCAACACTGACCAGACTCGACAAAACTATTTAATTGATGTGTCTGCCACTAAAATAACCTCGGATCACCAAAATAAAGGTCGCCATTCATTACGAAAATATTTTCATTGAAGTAAGCAGCATTCAAATTCAAACTGGATAATAAAATACATAGGGCTTTCTCTTGCCATTAATGGTCAATAAAAACTATCATCAAAACTTTCAGCAGACTTAAAATTCTTAAAATTTCAGCAGACCGGATCGTAAAATTAAAATTTGGTGGTGAATTTATCAATTCCGGACTAAACTTAAAAATAAAGATCCGGAAATTACAGCAGAAGCCCTGCACATATTGATTCGGTTTACAAAGTCATAAAGTGAGTAGGTTTCTTTCATGGTTGCGATAAAAACGAAAAATAAAAACAAACTAGAATTGTAAGGTGATCTCGAACTCTGTGTACCGAACATGAAGCTAAGATTATTTTTTAAAATATTTTTTTTGCATTAGCTTTACGCATAAGGCCCTGAGGAAAAGAATCCATCTCAGGGCCTATGCCATCTTTGAGGGTGCTGTGTGGAGAGTTTCTTTAGGAAAGGAAGTTCTGGGAAGGGCAGGGGTATTAGGGGTGGGTATGAATCTGGTAGTCTGTGTCCTGGAGTGACGAACGCATGAATCAATACCTCCCACTGCGGTGCAAGGCGATGTTCCGAAAGAGTACGGCTGGAGAAGTCAAAGGGACTCCCTCAACCATTCTCTCCCGATCCCACCCGCCACGCAGCCGGCGGGCAGACGCATGCACCGCCAAGACACGGACAAACCTCATCCATGAGCCCGGGCACCCCTGCTAAGTCATCAAACGTAGCGAACCACTTGGGGTGGCCTACAGCAAAGGCGTTGGTTATCTAATAAATGGTTCCCGGGACGGCGGTACCCATACCCGCCTCCCAAATTGAAATTCTAATTTTAATTGAAGAAAAACAAGTGCACCCATCGCATTAATTTGGTATGCTTGGGTACAGTATTTATTTCAGGGTCCTACTTCTAAAATTGTTAACATAGTTTTCTGACTGTTTTTTTACTTTACCATTTTGAAAACCAGTGTTCTAATGCATCTACAACATCTACCTACATGTCAATCTCATCTGCGATAATACAGGTATTAGGTACTTATTTTTATTGGCCAGTGTCAGGGTCAGGTATCGAAGGGAGCGTTTTTACAACACCGGAAGATCTCCGAAAAGGGGTCATATACACATACCGTTGTCGGTCACATTAGACACATACATGTGTGCAGTGGCGGTTCGTGCAATGAAGCAGAAGAGGATGTGTCTCCCCAAAAAATAGAGAAGAAAAGTAAAAGAAGAAACGAGATACAGAGCAGAGAAAGAATAGTAAAATTTTATTTTAAATGTTACCGTCGATCGCGGCTATTAGTCCAGTCGATCGGAGGCACGGCTCGACCAAGGACTAGAACCCAATAGAACCCGCACCCGTACAAGAACTCGGACCCGTAGCCGGACAAGAACCCGCACAAGAGCTGAGCTGTGTAATTTTCAAATGCCGATCCATCATATTTTTGGATGAAATAATACATTTTCTTGAAGAGAGGGGTGATGATTATCAGCAACTGTGTGATTTAGACTGGCAATGTGAATTAATTTTATTTTTGGGGGGAGTAGAAATCTTTTTTTTATTAACGTCATGTGATACATTCTACCACAAATTTAGGTATGCATATATGCTCTCGGAAATCGAGAATGGTATCCACGTAATAGGATTTCGCATCTCGAATTTTACCACTGTGTTTAGAACACAAGGCAGGTTTTAATTTAAGATTGATTCTGCGTAAGAGTCCCAAAATAATAGTTACACACGGAGTGTTCTCAGAATTTTTCAGCGTTTGGTATGCAACTCAAATGTAAGCTTCACTCGGTACACGATAAATCTGCAAGTAGTTGTTTTAATTTATCGTTATATTCTGAACACAAAACTGGTTTAAGTTAAATCAATTAAGTTAAATCGAAAACACTCAGATGAAAATGGTTTTTCTTTATTCTGGCAGCACATACACAGTCTGCCACTAAAATTTTATAACTGCACTTCGAATAATGGAATGTTTTCCTTCAAACGCCCCAAACCCCGGGCGGCGCTTTTAAGGGCTGGCAAAATTCCACAATAAATTATAATAATATCTTTATCTATTTCATTTCATATTATTTGGGGGACGCAGAAACAAACTTAAGCTAAAACCTTCCTTGTGCTCTCAACTCAGTGTACTTATTTTTTTTTCCTCAGCGCCTCCTGTGTGGAGTTAATGTAAAAAAAATAAACATGATTTTTTTTGGAAGAATACTCGTCACTGATTATAAAAATTTGCACAAAATGAGGTGGTAATAAAAAAAATATATATTTCCAATCTACCCCCCGGCTTTTAAAAATCTGCAGTTGAAGTACTTAAATAAGGGGGCGGCGAAACGCCACTGGGTAGATCACACAGGGTTTCGTCAGTAAACGGTAAATCTTGGGTCGAATCAAGTTAGCCAGTTATCTAGACTGTCAGGCGATGGTCATATTCTGTCAGAAGTTAAAAATATTTCCGCTTTGCAATAAAATCCCAATAATGGAACTTATCCGAATGTTAACTGTTTTTGAAAGGCAATGAAATACGCTTTCAATTTTCATTATTAGAAATAAACGTGTAAATTTTTTAAATGTTAACATAATTTTTTTAAATGTTTCACCTTACGTTTTTTACTGATAAACCGATGACGAAAAAAACACACATATTTGTATTATAATCAATCAATTAAATGTATTATAAACCTTATCACCAACTCACTTTTTTGTCGTTACATGTACAAATAATTAATATGAAAATCACAAAGTTTCATAATTTTTTTTTCAATTCGCGATCAGAAACTTTGATTTCATAAAGGTGTACGTTTGAAATATTTCGTGGTTAATGTTTTAGATTTGCATATAAAGCGTGATGTTTTCTCTTTCTAACACCCTTTAGATCAAATTTTTCACTATGATAGGTAAGGGAGACAAGAATTTAAATGAGTCCTACACGAATTGTTTCCAAAAGCGAACAAATGAGCCTGAGGGACTAGCTAACAAAAGTTATGAGTCACCACTGATCCCGACACTGATCCATTGATCACGAAGGTAAAAATTTATTAGGAAGATCGATGTTTCATAAATATTTTCACAAGATGTTAAAGTCATTAAAATAGGCTAACTAAGTAGGTACCTATTTGAATATCTTTGGTACCTACATACATATTATTATTCGATGTAGCGAATGTAACAATTGGAATATTTTTTAATGTTAGCCACACTTTACAAAAATGCAGGTAATATTCTCGTTTGCAGTATCTACACTCTACACATGATCTGGTATTAGTTCATTTATGCATGATCTACACTCATCTATGTGGAATGTGATAAGGTACATTTTTAGATGCATGTATAATTATGTTCCTGATATCCCCAAGGAAATAAGACTCCCGGCGGCATGTTGGCGTGGAGTTATGTGTGTCAGGGTCACGTTTTCAAATCGTGTCACTGTGTTACTAATGCAACGGTCAAGTAATGCATCCTATTTGTAGATGCACATTTCATCATTACTTGACTGGGGAGACCGATCATGAATAGTATAGGTAGTCTAGTTTTCATTGTCAAATTATAGGAAACGTTATATACCTACGAGAAAGCCGGACAAAATACATATAAAAGGTTGTTTTCAGTTGGAAAAATGTAATAATAAGTAATTGTCGAATTAAACACTAGTATATATTGAATTATTTGGCGGGTATTAGATAAGCCGCCATAGCTCAGTGGTCAGAACAGCTGACCGGCAATCAGAGGGACACGGATTCAATTCCCGTTGGCGGCCAGTATCTTTTCTCGGAAGATTTTTTCAATGTAGATGAGTGTTTCAGGCTGATAATTATTGATTATAATATTTGTTATCTACCCTTTATGCTATGCATAAAAATGTTGTTTAAACGTTAGTTTATCAATTAAAAATAATAATATAAAAGAAGATTAATTAGGTACATCATCAGTACCTAACTACTTACTAACCAAAAAAACTAAATAAGTACGTACAATACCTGCTTTATAGTAAAATATATTTCGGCTCTAATTAAATTTACAAGTACCTACCTATTTTGATAATCAGTAAGGTTTCCCAGGCCTGAAATTATTGCTAATGCTACGAATCTTGCCAACGATGTCAAAATTTTTTTGGATTACTCTCAGAGGGAAAAAAATCTTATTTACAAATGTAGGTAGGTACTTGTAAAAAATGAGCTCAAGCTAAAAACATACCTAAAAACCAATAACGTTTTATAAAACTTCGAAAAAGTATGAAAACGTGGATAGGGGCCACCCATAAATTACGTCACACGAATTTTATGATTTTTTACACCCCCCCCCCCCCCGTCCTTGTCACACATCGTCACATTTGTGAGAACCCCTCCCCCCTAGTGTGACGTCACATATTTTGCAATTTTACATCAATAAAGATTTTTGCATGTGACGTCACAGAGCTGATGACCCCCCCATACCCCTTGTCACACAATGTCACACTTCTCTACTCCCCTCCCCCTCCCTTGAGGTGTGACTTAATTTATGGATGGCCCCATACTAATTGAAGTTATTAAATGTTGTGAAATAATATATGAAAAAGGAAATAGGTTAGGTTATGGCCTATTTTTTTCATAATTTAAAGTGATTTTTCAAAGGGATGTTGAAATGCCACTTTGTTGAGTTGTCGTGGAACCCTAGGAATCATAATTGACAATAACCTCACATCATACCAAACAAATCACAAATAAACTCGAATAAAACGTTTTTTTAAATATTTTTTTTATAAATAAAGATGAGCATTTCCGGTTTACGAATAACCTGACAATATTTGAAAAAACTTCTAAGAAAAAAAAAATTACTCCTCACAGTAAGCGGGAAATGTTGCTTGTGCCGTGATGGGAGGGCTTAGCCAGTTTTGATATAAAACTCGTTAAAATCAATATTGTTCAAGTTCTGTGAAACAACTGGCCCTTAATTTTCTTATTCTACTATAGGTACCTATATATATATTTTTATACTTTATTTTTATTACCTACCTACCTAAATTCACTATTATGTATGAATATGTCGCAGGCAAATAGTAAAATCAGGCCGATCACGAAGTAGCTAGGCGCATCATGATCTGCCTGATTTTACGATCGGCCGCCGACATATATATACGCTATATTTCTTAACTTTCTAATAAAGTGTTTTTCGGAAGTGACCTACAGGTAAGTATGGTTTTGTATCTATCTGTAAATAATTAGAACCTAGATTCATAATGAATTGTAAAGCACCCTTGATGTGATTTTGAAAAATTGTCCAATTATTATTATTATTATTAACTTCTTACACACTTACAAAACCCATTATAATTCAATAAAAAAAACCTTTCTACAAGAATTAACTACTTAGATTTTTGTGAACGGAAGTGGCGCCTTGTTATTTTCGAAAAGAACTGTTGTAGTTTCAAAGAAAATTAACAAAATTTAGAATTTTGAAGATTTGAAAACTAATACAATTTCCAGACCCATTTTCCGATAGCCTACCCTTAAAATTAATGTAATTTTTTCTTTATTTTCGCTTATTTGTTAACTAAACGAAATGAATATTGATTGAGAGTACGAAGCGTAAGGAACAAGAAACGGTTGGGCTATTTATCCTTTTCTGGTCCACAGTCCATACTACTATTATTACTAGGGTTGTCAGGTATAAATTATAAGTAGGTGAGTTGGTACCAGTGGCACAGCTTGGGGGGCCCGGGTGCCACCCATGCTAGCTACGCCACTAGTTGGTAGTATATATTTATACTAATCTGTTTTCTTATTGAAATATACAGGATGATAAGGGACTTACTTGAATTTTAGCCAATGATTCCCAAATTTATTAGGAATAAAAAATGTAAATGAAATTTTGAACTCCGGTGACATTTTTTTTTCTACAAAAACATTAAAAAATAGTAGATGTTAAACAATCGGGGGCGGGGTGAGGGGTTGGTCGGACACTCGGCTGAGTGACCAGTGACGTCATGTGGAAGAATTTTTTTGTTTGATTTCAGAAAAAGCATTTGGAAAAAAAGATAGGTATCAAAAAATTCACCGGAGACCAAAATTTAATTTACATTTTTTACTCCAAATAATATCAGAAGTCACTGGTTGAATAAAGTACGTCAAGTAGGTACGTCCCAACACCTGTAGGTATATTAAAATACAGAAAATTTTAAAACAACCCAAATGTTATCTTTACCTAATTCAACATACAAACTGCTTCACATAGCTGTATCTCCGTGAATTTTTCGAATTTCTTTAAAATATTTGGTGAGAGCATTCTTAACATATACATCTTTCAGAAAAAGAAATTAAAAAATGAAATTTTTCTGTGTCCTGGTGCCTCACGGTAAAAATATCATTTTTCTCTATGTCCTCGTGCCTTGTAATGATTTGATCAAGGGAACATGGAGGCGTTTGGAGGCCCCCCAGGACCAGAGGCCCGTGTGAACTGAATAAAAAGTTTATATGTAAAAAAAATAAATAATTACACCATTGAATACCACCAATGATTGAAAATATGCATTTTTTTACCAATTGTGAACGTTGTTAAAATGCCTGTAGGTACGTATAATTTGAATACCATATGAATACGATGCAAACATAAATTAACCAATCCCAATACAAGAGTCGCAAATACTTTGAGCCAGTAAAATTATGGCATCTCTGATTGGGGTACATTGTGAGGCGAAAGAAGGGGGGAGGGGAAAGAGATGAGAAGAGAAATTCGGAAAGTATCTGGCTTTTCAGATGTAGTCAACAAACACGGCCAAAGTAATTTCAAGGAACTTTTTAATTTTCAATCTACAATCTTCATTTTCACCTTGTAAAACCACCGTTCACCCTATACACGCAACGCACTCACACAGAGACAAGATTTCATACTTGGAAAACACCTTCCATAGCCTTTTCCTGTCGACTCGGTTCGGTCGTATGTTTTTTGTATATCTACAAAGGCGCAGAAGAGTTTCTGTTTTTTTGCCAGAAATTTATCAGAGAGCAAATGTAAAGAGAAAATCTGGTCCATGCACTCCCTTCCACTCATAAAGGCACCTTGCACATCCCACATTTTATCCATATTTTATTCTTATCGATATTCTTCAATCAATGTTCATCCAATCAACATTTTTCACCTGAAATAAGCAGTAATTGTTGAATGAAACACTAGTATATATTAAATTATTTGGCGGGTGGGAGATAAGCCGACGTAGCTCAGTTGGTAGAGCAGTTGACCGGATATCAGAAGGACGCGGGTTCAAGTCCCGTCGGCGGCATTTATCTTTTCTCGGGAGATTTTTTCAATGTTGATGAGTGTTTCAGGCTAATAATAATTGCTTAAAATAATTCTTATTTATTCAATCAATATTCTTCCGTACAGCTTGCAGACTAAACTTAGTAGTTTCAGCCCTATTATTCCCACTGATTTGGTTTATTTATGATTCCCACATTCTATGCGTGACCCTTTACCTTTGTACAACGGTATGAATACAGCCCTTCTCCAATTTCATCATCGAACAATATCATCTATTTAAAAATACAAACAACGAGAGATAATTTTTTTTTGTAAAACAAAAAATACTGAACTCATTTTTGGTAATTAATGTGTTTGTAGTTACGACGGCAGTATTATTCTATTTTTTTTTATTCTAGAATATTACGCTCATAAAAATATTATATCATTATTGTGAAATACAGTGAGCAGTCTTTCCTATCATAAGTGCGAAATCATTGTTTAAACCTACACCTTTGCATTTTTCATTACACAAAGAAAAGTTGCGTAATGAAAACAATGTTTTTGAATGACGCACGAATAAAAAGTCTGAATATTGATTTCCCGCATTGCCGCCAGATTGCGCTGCTTGTCATTTTTGACGTTTCATTGCTGTTTCTAGTTTAAAAATGTCGCCAACAGTGACTTGTGCATTGTAAAATGAGCAGATGATGACAGTCGATGACTTCTCGTGCATGTCAATGGATTATAGTGAAAAAGAATTAACACACGTGTGACTAGTGTGGCCTGAATAAGTGAAGTGTAACAGTGCCTGACAGATATTCACGATGGACGAAGAGGATTTGGATAAGCATTCCACGTCTCAAGAACGAATCAGACGTTTAGGATTCAAACCTCAGAAGGAGCTGGTGTACAATAATATATTGCCCTATGCTGATGAATTGGACGATGAATCCTCGCGCCTCTTTGCGGAAATTAAGACTTATTTGGGGAAAAATGTCTTGATCAAGGAAATGAGACCAGGCTGCGGAATGTGGACTGCCAGACTAATGAAGTAACTACTTTATTTTCCATTGTTTTAGAAATGTGAAGAACTGTTACAAGATTGAGATGGATGCGGGATTTTTAAATCCCTTCTAATTCAAAACTTTTCAACCATAAGTTATCAATTTTTATTGTGCAAACAGTGTGTGTAATATTAATTTATGTTTTTCGAGGCTTCCATTTCTTGCTTATAATATATTAGTTTGTAGAGTTTTCAATATTTGTAAAATCATACTGATGCTATTATATCACAAAGGAAAGTTCGAAATAACACTCGAACTTTATTTGAGTGGGTAGTTTACCTTTTATGACACTAGCAATTTCTCTACAGATATTTTTATTGCCATTCATTTAAATGTACCAAATTGAAAAAAATCAATATATATACATTTAAACTTTTTTCAGATACATCAAACTGTACGGACTTAAGTTTTCTAAGGAAGACCACATCAACCTCATTTACCTGGTCTATGAACTTATAATTATCCCGGATTTGGAGCCAACAAAATTGCACAAATTTTCAACACTTTTAATTTTACTAACAAAGTAAGTAACTACTGTTTGATATATAAGTAAATGTACATTGTCACTTATTAATTGCTGATCTGCGAAGTGTAAAATATACCATCCATCAAAAATATACAAATTTTGCTGTGCTGTATTTAGTCTTATCTTAGTACGTGAAATCTGGTTCAAAAATGTGCTTTTCAGTGTTGCCAACTCAAAATCTCCGTTCCCGCTAAATTGTGACGGATCAACGGTCAGAATTCCATCAGACTCCCATATTTACGTCCATAAATAGAGGCTATTTTCGCCTATAAGTATGTTATGTAATTTGTTACTTATTTTTGTGTTAAATTACTTATGCTAAAATGTGCCTGCTCTCAACACAGGAAATCCTAGTGAGACAGGCACAGCACAATCACCTACGTAACTTAATAAATAAAGTTTTTAATAATAAAAAAAATCCGCCAGGAAATCTGCCACCCTGTAAATTCCATTTGACATAAAATTCTGCTGTTTTGGGACACTTCAATCTGCCACATACGACGGGAAATCCGTTAAGTTGGCAACACTGGTGCTTTTATTTAAGTGTTATTTTCAACATTGGAATCACTTGTGTAAAGAATTCGGACAAGCGATAAAGTACCTACTAGAAAGTAATATTTTATTATTTAATAATATTTTATTATTTAAAAAATTGGCAATGATTTGTCAATGATTCAAGAATCATTGACTATCCTGTTATTTTTAACGGGTTTGCACTAGAATTATATAAATGTTAAGTCGACTAATTTTCATAAAACATTTATCAATTATGTCTAAATCTGTCATTGCATAATATTAGGTGCCAATAACTATCTTCTCTTTGCCTCGGGCTCTACTTTTGTTGCGAGAATTAACTGTCTAAAAAAGTACCATCTGCTAGTAATTCACGCATTGCTACAAGGAGTCGACATTTAAACTGCTGTGATGTTTAGATATGTTTTTTCTGACAACTACGCAGTGCCTTAGCTAGGGGGGGCCGTGAGAGCGGCCCTCACCAGGTTCCAGCCCATTGGGGGTGACACCCGACCGTGAAAAAAAAACTTACGAAGGTAGAATATTGCCACAAAAATATTTTACACATGAACGCTGTCTTCTATGTAGTCATGTACTATAGCTCTATTGCTTGGTCGGTCCGGGATTCTCCAAAATCTAGTTTGAGGATTACTAATTCTTGTGGTGAAACCACATTCATTTTTGGGGTGACACCATGTCATCTGTACCAGGGCGGATCCAGGAGGGGGGGGGGGGTCATGACGACCCTCTGGGCTGGGTCCAGGACCACTAATTAAAATTGTTAAACAAAATGTTTTTATATATTTTTTGTCACAATGTAGATTTTATTTAAGTTTTATTTTTTTTTATTTTTTTTTTATTACATTAGTTACATTTATACAGCAAAATTACATAATAATAATATTTCAAATAACTGTAGACTTTAAAATGTGTACAAGTGTTATTATGTCTTGTACGTCATTAGTTCCTAGCTAGGCAGATTGCCTGTTCTAAGGAACCAAATGCTTGTGAAAAATGCCAAAAATGTATTCTGTAAAAAGAAAAAAAAAACAGAATGTTGTTGTTTTTTTTCAATAATATAATAAATTTAAATATACTTATACTAAGTTTTAACTGATTGTGCCATTAATAGTTAACCATGTATAATTTTAAGTGACATTATTTAATAGTTTTTGTGACTCAATCCTACCTAGTCAATCAACCATTTAGCTATTATTGTACCGATGCATGCCATTTTGCGTGTTTTAATATTTAATTCTGTAGGGATTTTATTATACAATTTCGGTCCCAGATATGTATATGTCTTTTGAAACTCTGCCGTATTGCTCCCTGGGACCACGAGATCCTTTCTGGTGTGACTTCTTGTGATATATTTATGGTCAATTTGTTCAAGATTTTCTACATTTTTGTGTACGTGGATAATAACCCTTTTTATATAGTTTTGACGAACATCAAGTACATAAAAATTTTTGTATAGCTGATCGCTAGAAAACCTATAGGGTTTACGCTTTATGACTCTAATTATGGATTTCTGGGCCTTCACTAGTTGATCTAAAATTGTCTACTACTAAGTACTTTCAATATTTAATTATTTAATGTATCTATTATTATAAAAATTAAATTATAACTTCTTGTGACTTGACCACGACTTTGTGACCCCCCCCGGGCGCCAAAGCTGGATCCGCCCTTGCATCTGTACCGGGTTCTAGCTACACCACTGCTTATAGCAGTCCCTATTTTCCCAACCTTATGCCTGTTATTGTATGTATGACCATGCATTTGGAATGCAGCTAAATTGATTAAGTAGTAAAATTCTAGAATTCGCTTCAAACTTAATAAGCTCAATTTATTGAAATAACACTTTGTTTCAACTTAATTAGTATAAAAGAAAACTATTTACATCAAGATAAATGCTAAAAATGTATTAAAGGTCCAATTATTAATCATGATAAAATTTCTCTATTTAACCCAATCAGCCGCCATGTTTGATGTGACGTTTGCCAGATGGTTGCGTTTCAATCTAAATATGCACAAATTATTTAACCCCACAGGCTAATTTGTCCCAGTTTTTAGAACGACTCATATAGGTCTCATTTAAATCGTTGTTTCTCCTTTACTATCATGGTTAGAAATATGATCAGTGTTAGAAAGAGAGTACTGCGATTTAAATTGTAATCTAAAAGTTAATGGCGAAATAATTAAAATGTACACCTTTATACCTCAACGGTCGCCCCCTTTAGTAAAAATCATTGCGCCGCCACTGGAAGAACACCGCCGGTACCAAACTACCTACAGCTATGGGTTCGCGCCGCGCAATATCGGGAAGCATACCGAAAGGCCTCGACTCGAGAGCCGACGCGACACATCGTTACGGCCGCGGAAGGTTCGAGAGCCTTCTCCCTTTTGTGCGGGCACGCAACAATATTACTTGGCGCTACGAGAAGCTACTCTACCGGTCGGCTATATAAGCGCTGCAACTCAACGCTGAGTCAGTCAGTCCCAGTCAACTCTAGTAACACACACAGACAACAGTGCACAGTGATAACGTCCCCAGTGCGGCAACTGGTAATCGACTCGATCCACGGCGACTCAATGCCGGATCCTGTGCCGGTGCATAACAACCTTCGAGGACGCACCACCTCGCAGCTAAAATGATCCATCGCACCATCAGCTCAAGAGACTCAATTGCTCACGACAATAAGGCCCACCGTGTCTTCTGTCTAGGGTGCAGCAACTTCTCAGGCATATCAAAGCCCGTCGCGCTTCGCTGCCACAGAGACCTCAATTCTCCTCACAAGGTTCACCGCTGCCCATCTCCGCGACTCAAAGCATCGAGCATCCATACTGGACGACTAGGTATTCTCCACCACCACGGTGCGGAACTACATGCTGGCGACATGCAGACTTGAGGTCTGCTCCACCACTGCATCATCGGCCTTCATCACTCATCACCTACATGCCTCATCCACATCGCTTCTGTCTGCACTCTGTTACTCCACACTAAATTTACCATCGCTACGTAGCAGCAATAAACGACTGACTCACTACATCGACTGACGCCTTTCATTTAATCGTCCCCGTCTATCGATCCGAGTCCGCTCCCTCACAATATTTTCGATCACAATTTGAAAATATATTACGAACATTTGGGAATTTTTTATTAATTATTTTTATAAGAAACGATAAAAAAGTGAGTTAACGATAACTTTTGTTAATCATTTGCTGGTAAATATTCGGAACAAACGTCAACGGTTAATACACACTTTTTTTTTATAAAACCTTTAGATTCTTCTTAATTACCATAAAAGACAACTATTTGCATTGGGTGAGGTTGAAAATGATACATTTTTAATTTTAGTTACGTAAATTGAAAATTTGCTTTCGTATTTAGACACAACGCTTCACCATATGCAATTTGTAATGATTATTGTCATTTTATTATGTTGGTATTACTGATACTATATGGAAGGCTACATCATACCGTAACTGACTTCATGGCAATATATTCAAAGGCGCGTAACCGAAAAAACCTATACGCTAGATTTGTGTAACATGGTTTGTGATTCAAAAGAAAGTGCCCCTTTATAACGCCTACTCACGTCAAGGCAAGAAAAACATCCCAGTTTTCAAGTAGTTTAGCGGCTACGCTAGGTTTGTGTAACATGGAATGTAAAATATCAGTAATACCAACATATTAAAATAACAATAATATTGCAAACAGAGTGATTTGACAGTGTTAAAGCAAATTTTCAATTTACGTAACTAAAATTAAAAATGTATCATTTTCAACCTCCCCCAACGCAAATGTCTTTTATGGTAATTAAGAAGAATCTAAAAGTTTTATCAAAAAAAAGTGTGTATTAACCGTTGACGTTTGTTCCGAAGAATTACCCATTTGCTTAATAAAATATGTATTTTTTTTTTTTTTTTGTGTGTGTATTCAAAATTTTAATATTTCAAAAACTATATTGTTTATTTCTAATAACTACATTTTATATAGTATTTCAGCTCATTTCAATAACAGCTTTTAGTTTTCGGATACATTTGGAAAAATTCCATTTATTTGGATTTTATTGCTAAGTGGAAATTTTCTGGCAGAATAAGCCTAAGGGGTTAAGTTTGAAGCCAAATTATAGAATTTTAATAAAACCTTTCTTTTCGGGTCCCATTTCTGACAAGGAAAATAATTAACAAACTCGTGTCTACCTTCTTCATTAGCATTGCAATATTAATGAGTTTAATTTTATACAAGTACCGACGATGTATGTGGCTTGCGGGCGCACTGCCAAATTGATTTGGTGTGACTTTACATGGTTTAATATAAGCTATCATCTTGGCAGTACTCATTATATGAATTTTCAATGATATTCTTTTAAGAAGCAAGGTTTTATTTTCACTGTATACTAATTATATATTTCACAATCATTATTATTTCTTCTAACTAGGAGATTCTTTAGATTTTTTAACGGCTTGTTATTAAAATTTGTGAGAATTTTGCAAAACAGGGATGAGTACGATTTCCGTAGCGCCACAATTTGATGATGTATTCCGGTAGAATAGCTCAAAATAAGACGAAAATGAAGAATAAATTTTTTCGATATCTTGCTTAGTTTTCGAGATATCGATACTTCAAGTTTCAGATTCAAATTGATTAATTTTATAAAAAGTACTGTTTTTACCCTAACCTAACCTGTCCTAACCTAATCTGTATTAGAGACGTAGCATTGAGCGCAATCGGTATTAGTCTACATGGAATTAAAAACTTTAAGTATCGATATATCAAAAACTAAGGGAGATATCAAAAAAATGTATTCTTAATTTTCGTCTTATTTTCGGCTGTTCTACCTGAATACATCATTAAATCGTGGTTCCACAGAAATCGTACTCTCCCCGCAAAACATACAGGATGTTAAGGGGCGTACTTGATTACTTCTAGTGATTCCTGACATTATTTGGAGAAAAAATATAGATGAAATTTTGGTCTCCGGTGTCATTTTTGATGTTTTTTCATGTCAAGAGAAAAAAAGCCAAAATGCACGTTTTATTTTATTTTGTGAAGATCAGGCACAAATATTAAGATGTTTTCTGATCATCGTAATCTAAAGAAATTAGTTTGCCACATTATATAATAAAGCCATACATGAAAAGGGGTTTGTGAAAAAAGTCATACGAGGCTTTTCTGTAAATGAATACAGACTTTTGAAAATCGAAATTATGACTCTTGACTTGGAATTTGCGTTCCGCTTTTTCACAGATACGATAAATATGATTGCAAGTGACGAAACGACGTGCTACAATAATATTAAGGCAAAGCGTTGCAAGTTTTTGGTTTGAAAATTTAATATTATAGATGCTTTAATTAAATACTTCTAGAACACTTCTTGACCTTTGAATCGAGCATATTTGGATAAGTTTTTTTTACAAGCCCAAAAGTATCTGGCCTATAAGAACTAGGTACTTAGTGCGAAATCTTTCACTTCTGAACCCCTTTTCAAATATGGTTTTATTTTATAATGTGGAAAATTAAGTTCTTTATAAAATGATCGGAAAATATTTTAATATTTGTGCTTGAAATGAACAAAATAACATCCTTTATGGCAACATTTTTTTTTTGTATAAATCAAAACAGGCGGCTGGTGTTAAGTGGAAATTTCAACCTTCGTGCCTCCATAACGACTGCATGATTTCGCCCGATTCCGAATATTCCACGCCTTAGCGCATTGCCTTACGAAGCATTATTATGTTGCCAAGCGAATAAAATATATTTTAGTATGCTAGGAGCATTTTCGGTTCAAAATACCATAAAATTGAGGCATTTGCAGTGAATTCCTATTAAATCCGTTACGGAAAATACTGACATACCGAGATGTTAAATGGCCATTCAGTTTAGTTGTGCGAGCATTATAATATTGTCTGGATGTCATTTTGTTTATTAATAATTTTTGTTTATTTTTCAGAAAGAAGCACTTGTTGACACCCAAAGAGGTCACCTTGCCATGGAGGCCTTTGTACGATATTGCGCAAAAGATATTTTCAAAATCTTCCATATATCACTTCTCGTAAGTAGACTCCTTTATTAGTTGGAATGAGAATTGGACACTACTAAAAATAACACTTTGTTTTAGCATGTAATTTTAATACAATATCATATATCAGTCATCCAGTTGATAAAGCCTAGATGACATTGAGCGAGTTTACAAGCTACTATCTGGGAAATCCACTATCCACTATGTGTAATCGTATTACTATCTAACTAGCAGATTGTGGACAATCTATAAAAAAAGTTGAAAGGTGGTCAACTTTACTCGCTACACGCTCAAGATGGCGGCTTACCAACAACTGATTTCATAATTGTCAGAATTAGTTCGCGCCGGAGCCGTTATTCTCGCTACTGGCTAGCGTGTGGTGCTAGCGGCGACCTCAAGTTTCTTACAAAATGTCGACCGAATTGGTTCGCGCTGGAGTCGTTATTTTAGCTGCTACTGTCGCTACTGAGCGAGTAGACAGTTTTGTGTGTCATCGTGACAATCTCACTTAACCGATTCACCCGCTTTTAAACTTGCCGGCTAGTAGCTTGTAAACTCGCTCAATGTAATCGAGGCTTTAGTCAAAAGTCTCCAAAGACTAAGTTTTGAGATGAGGAAAGCAATATTCTCATGCTAACCATAAATCAAATATTATTGTATTGTATTTTAAAATACAGACATATGGTATTTTACATATTAAATATTGTCGCATTAATTTGTAGAATGCGTAACCACCAAATGTCAAATTTTACAGGAGGCACAAAAAACCTCATAGTGAAAAAAAATGAAAGACGGGTCATTGTTTTTATTTATGTTCCAAACATATAATGTATTTCGAAATTTATTTTCAGTCATTTAACTTTTGTAAGTTAATTAAGGCTTTCTATTTCAAATCGGAGTTAGGAAGTTTGCATAAAAACTGAGAATGGACATACGTATTTTACAAAGATACCTATGTACTTTTCTGCAAACAGTTTTATGAACAACTAGCTGAAGACTTGGGAGATAGGAATTTTACATTAAAAAAATAAAACAACAATACAGAACTGCAATATTTATTTTATATATTACTCAATAACTTCGTAATTGACTTTTATATTTAGTCTCAGTATGTAAGAATAACAGGATAAATATAATAGTACTTTGTACACAAGACATAACAGCACAATACTAACACTAGGAATAATTTTGAAGTTAAATAAAGTATGTGGAGTTACGGAGTTTCAAAGTATTCGCAAGTAAAAATGGCACCATGGTGTTACGCAGTTTCCTAATTTGTGTTTATCTAAAAAGATATATTTTTTTTAAATTTGCGAGTTTTACTAGTCGACGCAGGACTAATTTTAACACTAGATGGCATTAAAAACATATTTTCGAAAAATTCGGAGTTACGCAATTTACAAATTAATGTGACGATATGCTAGAAAATAACACCGGGAGGCACAATGGTCCGGTGCATTAGTAAAACATTTAGAAATATCTTCCCACCCAGAAAACATACACATTTTGCTTAATTCACTACAAGTTTTTCTGCATTATAATTGATTTGGTGGTTTTGATTGATTATTATAATTTATAGTTGATAAGTAATCTGAGTACTGTACCAGTCAGATGGCTCACTTTTAATTGCATACTAAGCTCAAATTCCGATTTTTCGGAGATGCCTGATTAATCAAATGGATGATCGACGTAGAATTTTACCTGAGAACCCAACAAGTATATCCCATCTTATTTGAAGTAAGAACCCAACAAGTATATCCCATCTTATTTGAAGTAGATACAAATAACATTTAATTTATAACTGTGATCAAAAATTTAAATAAGACCCTACCCTGCGTAAAGTATTATAACTAACGTATAAAAACATCTGTTAAATATTTATAAAATAGGGACACGCTTAATATGCAATTTTTATTTAAAAAACACTTAGACAATAACGAGAAATAAGTATGTCAGTTTCCAAAAATGGAAAATATTGCATTTTAATAGTTATTTCATTTGTTCACCCGGCGTCCATTGTTATTGATGTCAAAGTTTAAACATAAGTTTTTTTTTCTTATTATTAATCTTATTTAATCCAATTTTTAACCTATGCAAAACTGCCAAAGTGCCGCCAAAACCTAGACAAACCTCATCCTATGAACCGCTAAGTCACCAAACGTCACTTGGGGTGACCAATGGCAGGGGTGTTGGTTATCTTTCAGAAAGAAGCACACACACAACACGGCTGTGTTCATACCTGCCTACCATATTGTAAAACTAGGCTGAAAAAACAGTTGCATGGCAACTGAGAATAAAGTCGACTCAACACCTCTTTGAAAAGTCATTAATTCTGCTTCTTTAGGAATAAATACATCCCAATATACTTAATCGTGTTATACTTTCATAAGACCAAAAACGTCCCGAGCGACTTTACATTTTAAAAGCTATTAATCTCTCTAATAATGCTTCTTATTGTCTTTGAAATATAAAAGCTATCTTGCTTTATTATATTTTACAATCTCGATCCAAAGTGACGGTTTGACCGGTTTGGCACGAAACCGAGGCTTCCGGATTGTGAGGTGCGAATATATAGAACCAAGCAGACGGGTTAAAAGCTATGAAAAAAATAATTTTAAAATAGCCCATAACCCTAACCTAACGTAACCTATTTAACCATTTTTTTATAATTTTTTTTTATCACTTCTAATGACTTTTCTGAGGTGGTTCTGAGTTGGTTTCATTCTTCTGACTTTCTGGTCACCGAAAAAACTAATTAATATCATTATGTCAAAACATAGTGTGAAGAAAAGACATAAAATTATCGGTTTTTTAATGAAATAGTCACTAAAATGCATTCATTTCCATTTCCCATTATTATCTATCTACTGCAATATGTTTTTGAAATAAAAAGTGTGTATAAACTTGGTGTGTGCCGAATGTGGCCGCATATGCTTGAAATATTGTCACCCGGATGACAATCGGCACTAAAATGATTAAGTATAAAAATCCTATTTTTGTCATGAGTTTTAAGTACCAAAATTCATAATAAAAAACTTGTTTTCTGTTACCCAAATTATAAATATAATTTTTTCTACATAAAGCTAGTGTCACACACAGTGTTAAAAGCGCGAGCACTAATCTGTTGAACCGCAAGCGCTTATGTGTTGTACCGTCACACTACGCTATCAAATATTTCTTCCTACAGTAGGAGAGGGAGTTGGTTGAATTAGAGAGCTGGCGCGCAATATCATTTCTTTGTACTTGATCTGTCAACTTGACAGCTGTCATCCACATGTTTACGCAGCTCTGTAATTAAAATGACCACCTCTCCTGTTTACGGCAGAGAGGGGGTCGCATAACTTTTCACATATTGCCTCAGCAGTGATTACGGCGTATAACTTTGAGCTTTGAGCACATCATCTGCTTAGGTGTGACTGGTCTGTATGGGATTGTATGGCGAGCGTTATTGTGCGTGCGATGATCTTTTATAGCTGTGTGTGACACCTGCATGACTATTAAAAAAAAACTCAAAAGTTTTCTCTGGTTATGAAATTAGGGCATCTTGATTATATATTATTATGAAATTTACCTATTTGAAATGTGTTTCTTATCTATCTTGCTACGAGAGCACAACAGAATGGAGTTTGTAGGAAAACACTTCTTCTTCTTGAACACAATTTATTAAATGCAATAAAAATACAATTATTACAAAAGGGTCTATTTACCCTTTGATCGGTTGATCTTCACGATCACACCACACTGACAAATATCGAAGTCTCTACTTTGATATCTTTATCAGTTTTTTAAAATACTGAACTGTAGGTACAACATGTACCTCCCAGCTCAATCTTAACAACGATACTGACGCAAAGGGCCTATTTTCCCTCTGATCAATTGAAGATACACCTCGTGTACCTTCCAGTTCCACCGTAATAACAACAGGGCCTATTTCCCCTCTGCTCGGTTGATCTTCCCGATCACACCACACTGACAAATATCGAAGTCTCTACTTCGATATCTCTGTCAGTTTTTCCAAACTCAACTGAAGGACATCTCATGTACCTTCCAGTTCAACCGTCACAACAATACTAACTCTCTCTTCCAAACGTCACCATATTTAAAGAAAAACATACAAATAATTAATATGGTACATTAACTGTGGGAACAGAATATTTTAGCGGTTCCCACAACTGGATTTTAAAATCTAGCAATAAAACAATTGCTCAAAAGTCGGCCGAAAAGGGCCACCAATAAAATTACATCTAAAACACTTAAGGATAGACAAATATTGCAAATTTTACTGTTATAAAAGATCCTCTTAGTTTGGGCCATAAAAGGCCGACAGCAAACGCTTTCCCTTGGGGCTGCCATAAATAGTTATAGGTGCTATTTGAGGGTCCTATTTGAAATGTACTAATACCTACTTAAAAATAAAATAATCTAAATATTAAACACTTTCTTCCAAATCTTTGCAAAGCAATGCATTTATATGATACCAGGCAGAATACATATTATTTCTCAAGTTTGGGAAGGTTGGGACCTTACTTGAAGAAACCGTGGGATAATATTTTGTTTGCATATTTGAAAAAGAGAAACTGCGTGTAACTAAAATAATATGAATATTACGAATAATTATTTTACTGACTAAATAGGAAAAATCGCATTCTGAAACGAACAAAATGTTTTATTTTTTTATTTTACCATGTCACTAAAGCCTTAATTACATTGAGCGAGTTTACAAGCTACTAGCCGTTGAATTCACTATCTGCTAGTAAACTCGCTCAGTGTAATCGTATTACTAGCTAAATAGCAGATTGTGAACAATGTACGAAAAATTTTTAAAGGGAGTCAACTTTGCTCGCTACTCGCTAGCTTGTACGGCGGATGGCAAGATGGCGGCCCTCGAACAGCTGATTTCGCAAATGTCAAACTACTGCTTGATTTGGATTATTCGTTGTACAATCTGTTAAGTAACCGACAAATGCTACTAGCGGTGATCTAGCTGCGAATATCTCTGTTTTCTGCAAATTGTCGACAATATTGGTTTGCGCGGGAGTCATTATTTTAGCTCAGCTTTTCGATAGCTAGTTCGATACTAAGCGAGTGGAACGTTTTATGTGTCATCATCACAATCGCACTCGCCGATTTGCCCGCTTTTAAACTTGCCAGCTAGTAGCTTATAAACTCCCTCAATGTAATCGAGGCTTAAGATAAATTATGGTTAGATTATTGTCTGTTCAAGATTTGTAATCACAATATTAATAAAGAATGCAATTATATGAAACATCATTGTAATATGAATCATAGTCAAGTTATAATTAATTAGAGCAGTAGCAATATACTCAATATTCTGCTGAAATGCATTTAACGCCAGCCTTGCAACAGTTCTAAGAATGCCAGCTTCATTTTAACAAGTTATTAATTTACAATAAGGCGAATGAATTAAATTCGTGTGCATTTTTCAATGTTGAAATACATGGAGACCGTAAATTGCATTATTTTAGTTGTCAGCGAACAATTATTACATTTTATTATGCAGTTTTAATATATTGATTAGTCATCAATATTTGTATGGATAAAGTCAAATTACTCAAAATTTAATGGATTTTTAAATTAAAAACTGTGAGGTTCTCGCTACTGGTAAAATTTTACAATTTTGCAATATGCATAAATTATTTAAATAAATATTATTTCACTAATCAATGCGTATTAATAATGAAATAGAATAGTACAGTTTGCCGCCAAATCTGACAATATCTCTTTTTATTTATTTTTTTGATAAAATACAACTGTCTTTTACTTAAATTTGACAATAATAAATGGAATGAATTTTTTTTTAAAGTTTTACGTTAACTCCACACAGGAGGCCCCGAGGAAAAAAATTCCCTCAGCTCAGATTTTTTTTTTGCTTTTTTTATAAATGCATTTTTAACCCTTATGTATAATGAAACTATACATATGAAGGACATGGTCAGAATCGCTTACGCCAATATCATTCTTGACAGATGGTTTCATTAATTTACTCTAGAATATTTTTAAATGAATTTTCTATGACTTGGCGGGTCAATTTTTGCAACTGTCAAAGGCGAAAAAATCGAAGTTTTACTTTTTCAAATGCGTGTAAAGGTCTTTATTTATTAGAAAATTCCTTTGAATTGTGTTTTTTCATGTTGGGTATGTATTCAGATTTGTGAAAAAATAATAAAATCAGTTTATATTTGTGTGATTCATAGACATATGAATATTAGTAGACCTGCCCTAAGTGATAAAAGCATATTATTTCCCCCTCCCATTGAAACCATTCCATTGGAACCGGCTGGGATCGAGTATGGCTTCGCGTTAATCTAAAAAATGTGACGTCATCATTCTTCTGCGAGCCAGCGTCGAGCACTCATCGGTGCATTTTACGAAATAACACGGTAAAAATAGTGGCTTGTGTTTTGGAAACAAGTAAAAATTGAAGGGAAAAAGAGAATAAACCCAATTGTCGTATTACATTCCATATGCAAGCATTATTTTACACTATTTTAAGCCAATGCAGATCACATAATATGATCGTTTTTGTAACATCCACTATCACACTGGCGTGTGCCCGTCCCTGTTTACTTGGGTAAGTAAATTATTAAACATTTATAAAAGTGTCTTCACTAAATACGGCAACAAAATATAGAACTCGACCTTATATAGGCGACCTTACTTTGCATATTTGGACTTCGCAAATGTGTTCATTACGTGGCGAGCAATTCGCGCTCCCATGTAAAAAGGTCTATTCATTCAAAAGCAGAGTTTACTTTTAAGAACGAAAGTGTGATATTATAATGCGAGATGCCTATATACTGTCAGATTGAGTTTTGACGAATCACATATCACCAAAGCAGTCTTCCTGCTCTTCGTCCCGCTGTAGTTGGTCTCTACCCCTCACCTTTCTGTTCTGCTCTATTAATATTCATATGTCTATGGCAGTGGCGTAGCGTGGGGGGGGCGGCAAAATAATCATCTTGTAAAAAATTGGATTGGGGAAGTCGCGGGTTCGATTTTCGCCTCAGGACTTAAAAGTTCTTTCTAGCTTATAGTTTCTTAACATCTTTCTAAAGTTTTACATACTGTTAAAATCAAAATATTTATGACAGACGTTTTGTTTTTATTTCTAACACATACATTATTTTTAAATAAAAATGTAAATAGCAACAGTATCATTTTAGTTCTAATTGATAGTCGATTTTTATATTCGCGAAGCTTTGTGCGCCCTGCTGAAAGCGCACAAAAAATTACACTTATACGGTTTTCTTCCTCGCATATATCACGGTGTATATATTTTAAATTTATTATCACAGAAAAGTTAAATAGCTGACAGGTTTGTGCATACTTATTCGAAGTGCAGTTATAAAATTCTAGATACACACTATCTATGTGCTGCCAGAATCAAAGAAAAACCATTTTTATGTTCTGAGTGTAGTTTTAATTCACCTCATACAGATTTAATTAAAAGTAGTTTAGTGTTCAGAATGTAAAATTCCAGTTGTGGATTCATCTGACGACATAGTTTGAAGGAAAACATTTTATTTGAAGTGCTTTATAAAATTCTTGCAGACAATTTATGTGCCGCCAGAATCAAAGAAAAAACATTTTCATGTTCCGAGTGTAGTTTTAATTCACCGCTTACAGATTTAATTAATAAAAATCGGCAAATAAATATTAAAAAAAAAAAAAAAGTATCACTACCCCCCCACCCCTCCCTGAAGAAGTACCTATATAGGGGGGGCGGCAAAACTTTCCTCCGCCCCGGGCGGCTGATACCCACGCTACGCCACTGGTCTATGGTGTGATTATATTTTTTGACAATTATTTCCAAAACGGGAGATTTTTTATTATTTTTTTTAGTTAGTTAGCTATTCTGGAAAAATCTCTTACGATATTATCACATAATATTCATGAATAATAAGATTTATTATCTGGTAAACAGAAAACAATCGCAAAAAAGCAATCCCTTTGTTTTTATACGGATATTTGACCAGAAAGCAACAAGGTAAAATCCGCGCGGTTTTTAGAAATACGCCCGACATTCAACAGGTTAATATTAAAATTGTATTTTTTATCGATGAATAAGATTTCCAATCCGCCCCTGGAATCATTTATTATATAACCAACACTTCTACCATAGGTCACCCCAAGTAGTTAGCTACGTTTGGTGACATAGAAGGGGTGCCCGGGTTCATGGGGTGAAGTTTGTTCGGGTCTTGGTGGTGGATGCGTCTGCCCACCAACTGTGTGGCAGGCCGGATCGAGAGAGACTGGTTGAGGGAGACCTTTCGACCTCTCTAGCTAGGCTCGGAACATCGCCTTGCTCCGCAGTGGGAGGGATAGATTCATTCGTCGTTCATTCTTGGACACACTGATCCCTAGATTTCTACCCAACCCTCATACCCGTACACATACATGTTTAAAGAAATTTGGCTTTTAAAGAAATTTAAAGCATTGTTCTGTTGATATTTGGTTCTTTTGATGAATGAATTTGCCGACCACTGTCCAAGTACTGTCTATTTTAAATTCACTTCCATGTTTTATTAACATTAACTTTCCCACTGCCACAAATTATAATTACAAATATCTGAATTGCAAACGTAGTCGATACCTATTTTGATTGTCTTCATGATTTGAATAAAATGGCTCTCACTAAAGAACTCACCAACTATTTAATTCTCT
Organism: Limnephilus lunatus; assembly: GCA_917563855.2. Lineage (NCBI taxonomy): Eukaryota > Metazoa > Arthropoda > Insecta > Trichoptera > Limnephilidae > Limnephilus > Limnephilus lunatus. The sequence goes on along the minus strand of OU830602.1, from coordinate 6,394,041 downwards.
TTTATTATTATGTTTTACTGTATAAATATGTACGTATTATGTATATCTGATATTTGATCCTGAAATTAATTGTATATAATTAATTAGAGTATAATTAACACATATTGTAATGTATTAATAATCTCAATTCGGGAGGCGGGTATTTGTGCTACTGCCCCTAGAACCATTTATTGGATAACAAGCACCCCTGCCATAGGTCACTCTAAGTGGTTCGCTACGTTTGGTGACTTGGCACCTTAGCAGGGGTGCCCGGGTTCATGGGGTGAGGTTTGTCCTGGTCTTAGTGGCGAATTTGCTCTCCTGCTTCGTGACGAGCCGGTTTGGAGGGACTGGTTGAGGTTTACCTAACCTAGACCACTCCAGCCACACTCTCTCGACCCATTGCCTTGCACCGCAGTGGAAGGATGGATTCAAACTATTGACCCACCAGATTCCTACTCACCCCTCATGATTATTTCCTTCCAGAACTTCCTCTCCTTTCTTCCCATTTTTAGGGAAAGGAAGCATCCCTACACAGCATCCCCAAAGATAACATTGGCCCACATGATGTGGAGATAATGAAAAAAAAAATTATCTTAATAATGACATTATCTCCTAATTTTTTATTTTGGTGAACATATATTATATTTGGTGACCGGCCAACTCAGAATGAAACCAACTCAGAGCCACCTCAGAAAGGTAGATAAATTTTTTTTTAAATAATTGCTAAAATAGGTTAAGTTAGTTTAGGGTTACCGTTTATTTTGAAATTATTTTTTCTTAGCTTTTAATGACCTTTCTGAGGTGGTTCTGAGTTTGTTTCATTCTGAGTTGGCATGGAACCATTATATTTAAAGAGTTAGTTTTTTTGATGTCTTCAAAAATGACAAATAAGCTTTTAAAATGATCTTGGGTTAAAAACATGCCCATGATGTCATGAGACGATGAGACACAAGTCACAGACATTCGATATATCCACATACTACCAGTCATTTTATGTATCGTGACGTCACACGCTTATTGACTGGCCATTTGGCATTTCAAAAAATTGTACAATGCCAGGTTTTGTACGTCGACGGGTTGGGTTATCTTACTCACACATTATACCGCCGTCTAGCTTGCTAAAGCTGATCATTTTACCAGTCACTAGATTATTGTTATTTTAGGACATTTCCCTTATTCATAGTCCTTTTTTGTATATTTGTGTTATTTGCCACGTTTTTTTAGTTTACAAGCTTCTCGCAAGCGTAAACATTACTCCTTTAACCCCTCAGGCTAATTTGTTCACTTTTGGAAACAACTCGCATAGGTCCCATAGAAATCGTTGTGTCTCCCTTATCACCATGGTGAGAAATATGATCTAAACAGTGTTAGAAAGAGAAAACACCAAGCATTATATTCAAATCTAAAATCTAACCACAAAATAATTAAAATGTTCACCTCTATGAAACCAAAGTTACGTCACCTTTTAAAAAAGTTTTTAGTTTTTTAATGCATTCAGAATATTAAATTTATTTGGATTTTATTACAAATCGGAAATATTCTCACATACTGACATAATATGTCCGAGGACTGAAGGGTTAAAAACTGTCAATCCAAAAATAGAATTTTTACAAAAAATCAATGGCAGTGTTTGTTTATTTTTAGGAAATACCTGTCTCAAATTTCAGCATATTTTGTACATGCGCACTATAATCTGCTGCTTTCACTAATTTGGCACTTGCCCGGTTTTTTTGGTGGCGGTTTACTGAGAGAGTACTGTAACAAGAAATTTCATTACAGGAGACAGTTTCGTTGGTAGTTCTTTGTATATTCTTCTTCATATTCATAGAAAATATTGATCGTAATTCAAGCTTTGGGTAGGACAAAGGCATTATCGGCCTAATGTTGTTTATTCTGTTATTATCTCAAGCGATAGTCTGTTCTCTGTTTTATAGCGTGATAAAAACTCAGTTTAATCTGACATGCATGTATGTCCATTGCAAAATGGGCATATGGAAACCCGCGTCCTTCTGATTTCCAGTCAAATGTAGACATAATTTGTCTTGACGCCACCTAGTGAGAAATTTAGCACTTACAATGCCTTTCTCATGTAAATAAAGTTTGTTGTTTGCAGGTGGAAAAATGTAATAAGCAGTAATTGTTGAATGAAACACTAGTATATATTGATTAATTTGGCGGGTAGGAGATAAGCCGACGTATCTCAGTGGTCAGAGCATTTGACCGGAAATCAGAAGGACGCGGGTTCAAGTCCCGTATATATTTTTTGTATTTAATAGAAAAAATATATCGTCAGATAGCAAAATAACACCTATTTTTTATTCCAAGAATTCGCAGAAATCACTGGTTAAAATTATTCAGGTACGTGCTGTTACACTCTGAATATATCGAATAATAAGTGGTTTACCTTAGTATTGTTATTTTCAATCATCTAACATAAATATGCATTTAAATGTAATCTGCTAAAAACTTAGAATGCGATTATATCAGAATACAATTTTGACGATACCACCTCTTTTCCACCGAATGCTTCGATTATGAAAATCAGACTAAATATTGACTCGTTGAACAAACTCTATCTGTGCTATCATTCCCATCATCAGTACAAATCTACATGGTCCGAGCAGCATAATATACCGACACTGTAAATATTTGGATGTTTAACATTGTGTAGGGGTAAACGCCGAGACTTTGACGAGGACGAAGACGAAGAACCGGAAGTGGAATCTCCCATCCACCAGTTGTTGAAGCTTCTTGGTTTTGAGGTACCCGCCCAACTGGCCCAGTTAACTGGAAAAAATGAGTAATGATGACACTATTTATTATGGTGCGCTGGTTTGGGATCTATGTCAATCTGTTTGCTTTGTGGTGGGGACAAAACTGTGATTATTTTGTTTCTGTACCGTGATGAACTTTGAGATGAGATGTTGATGATGTTTTTATGTTTTTCAGTTCTTTGGAGGCCACTTTCGATTTGCTGATCTACAGCGTGAAACCGTAAGTGTAATACATATGTAGGTATTTTATTTTAATTACTAAATAGACTTGGGTCTACCGGTTACAGGCAGTTGGGACTCTTGTGCATTACTCGCATAAAGAAGAAGAAGAATTGATTGAATTGAATGAATCAAAGGATTCAAAAATGAATCATACCTAATTTGGAATGAATTAAACGAATTGAAGGAACTCGATGAACTGAATGAAAACAAAAAACATTAATATGATCTTGATGATGGCTATTTTGTTCTGTCTGGTTCCCCTGTTTTTTTTCACACCTCATTTTGTAAATTCAGTGAAATCTCGATGGATGCTTATTTCTTCCAGTCCTGAATTAATTTCATAAAAAACTAGCAAAATAAATTGTATCGATCTTTTCTCCATGCGTCGTTTTACCGCCTTATGAGTTCAAAGCACAGTTTTTGTCCTATTTTAAAATCTAAATAAAAAAAAAAACTAGTACTGTCTGTAAATTTATTATACATTCCCTTTCAAGATGGTTGCTGTTTTAACCCTTTGATGAGTATCGCCGCACGTATGCGGCCGTACGACTTTATTAAATTTTTTCTAATGAATTTTTTTATAATTCACTGAATTTGTCTAACTATAATTTATAATGCAATAAGAAGAGGTTATATTAATAAAATAAACTTCAAAATTAATTTGTGTAGTAAAAAAACTAGGAAGATAATAATTAATTTAATCGATTACTTAAAATTGAGAAAAACTTGAAAATTAACCCACTCCCACGATGTAAATGGTAAAAAAATAACTCACTAATCAAAGGGTTAATGGTTCAGTATAGCGATGGGTACAATGGATCAAATATCGATTTTGAATCGATCTTTTTTACCATCGATGTACATCGATACATTGTCATGGATAAATCGATTCTTGAACAATCGATTTCAATAATCGCATCGAACAAACAGTCCGATATAATCGTTTAGAACTGTCATCGAAAGTGAAATCGATGTCAATGATCGTATAGAATACACACTCCGATATAATCGTTTTGAAGTGTCATCGAAGTAGAATCGATTCTCGCTTACGATGCCTATGTTCATATCGAATACAGTTTGGTACAATTGTTTTGAAATGTCATCGAAGTGGAATCGATACAATCATTTTAGAACTGTCAGAATTCATTCGTAAACGCAAATCGATTCTTGATCCGAGAGGTTATATTTCAAGATACGTCAAAATATCTCGGATTGTGATAAAGCATGTTGATGTTATAATTTATAATCATCCCGATTTGTTGTAAATGATGAATTAATACTTTTAGGTAACGATCCATGTTTCCAGTTTTAGTTTATGTAGATTGCCATGGTGAATGTTTTTCACAATTTAAAGTTTACTTATATTATTTTGATGTTATGTGTCATATAGGGTAGTGCAGGTATATTTAAAATAAAACAATGACTTAGTACACATAATTTTTAAATTCAGAAATACGAAACCCAACAGGGTTTCGCTATAATTGTAGCTTCTTCGGGGCAGCATACAGTCTACTAAAATCAGCAAGTAATATGTGTTCATATGAATATAATATCTACTTCATATGAACAAATATATTTAATTCATTTGAAATTAACATCGGTGTCTTTTAGTTTGTAATTAAAATGAAACAATTCCTGTAGTAGAGTAACTTTAATTAATAATTATTTATAATAATATTCATTGTTAATGAAAATGCCTTTTGAAATGCAAACATATTTGGAATTCGCGGGTAACATAAATAATATTAATGTTGCTAGTAAATAAAAAGGAAATCATTGCCAAGAATAAAAACCAGTGACTGATTTAATTTTGTTACAGTACCTAACTTATGCACCTAAATAACGTTAAATAAATTAGAAAGTGCTTTTCTTAGTACTTAAACTTGTATAATATTTTCTTTTAATTTTACGTAGATATTCGAATCTTATTAATAATTATTTATAATAATATTCAGTTGTTAATGAAAATGCGTTTTGAAATGCATACATATTTGAAATTCGCGGGTAACATAAATAATATTAATGTTGCTAGTAAATAAAAAGGAAATCATTGCCGGGAATAAAAACCAGTGATTAATTTAATTTTGTTACAGTACATAACTTATACACCTAAATAACGTAAAATAAATTCAAAAATACTTTTCTATGCACTTAAAAAATTTGAATAATGTTTTCTTTTAATTGTACGTAGATATTCGAATCTTATTAATAATTATTTACAATGATATTCAATTGTAATGCGTTTGATAGTAAATAAAAAGGAAATCAGTGTCAGGATTAAAAACCAGCGACTGATTTAATTTGTTTGCAGAACCTTCTTACGAAAGTGTGCAGCATATTAATTTTTTTAGTCCACACCCCCCCCCCCCCTCGAGAGAAAAATACTGTCCTGGACCGTAGCTATTGCTCCCGAACTCTGAGCGATTAATCGATAAATCATTCGATCATTTTGATGTATCGATAAAAATGTATCGATTATGTAAATGTATCGATCATTCCCATCACCAGTTCATTAAAGGTTATTTTTGCAAATGTGAAATCCTTGTGATTATTAGGACTTTTTTATTCGCACAATTTCAACATCTCGTTACCCACCTGCCTGAAAAAAGTTTTGCCTGAAGACTTGTCATTGATATTTCTTTGGACAAATTATGAACATACAGTTTGTCAAATAAGAGTAGAAAATAAATGAGGGCGCCACCGTTGCCCAAATGGCAATACTAAAAATATAACAATGGTGTTAATCTAAAGCTGTGTAACCTACATTTTTATTAAAAATTAAAAAGGCATTAAAGTGAAAAAAATATTTTTTCACTGCTGTATAGATACCCACTGATCTCAAAATTAGAATTGCATTTAGGTATATTATTATTATGCATTTGCAATTTTGTGTTAACGTAATGAAGAATAACGATATTATAATAAAATATAAAGCATACTTTAGAAATTGCTCGCATTTATTTAATACTAGCTTGTACCTAGCATTGCCCGGGCTTTAGATCATGCCTCTAATTTTATATCTGAATATATATAACTCATTCAGATCTAAAAGTAGTGTGACTAAACTCACCATTAATGATTCTTCCTTTCCATCTACTGTTAAATTCAAATCTATGTTAAATTAAATGAAAGCCAATCACTTTGTAAAACACAATTTCATCAAATTTATGTCATTTAGTAGGTACCTTTACAATAGTGCTTATTAAATTTAATATTTTTTTAAGAACTAAAAAATGTTTTTAAATGCGTATACAGCGTTTTGAATTTTCAGTGTCATTGCACTTTTAAAGAATATTTGACAGATAAATTGGTGTTGCCAGCCTAAAAATTTCTTAGTTCCATTTTATTTATTTTCTACTCTTATTTGACAGACTCTAATTCCCTATTTGAACCAAGTACATATAAGATTTAAAAGTAAGTAGGTAGGAATTTAAGTATCAATTTACAAATCTTATGATTTCAGAGGAAATTTTGTTTTCAATTTTTTACGCAAGAAATAATTAGAAATATAATTTTTTTGAAGGCGAAATCTACTGTTTCCAGAAGTACTGATTTATTTCAATAGGACTCTTCAAAAATCATAGTTAGAGATTTCATTATGTACAATCTTCCGTTGCAGCTATTTCCCCCTGTCGGCCACGCAGGAGATCCTGGATGAGATCATGCCCAAGTTCACCCCGTGGAACTCTGCCAGCCAGGACACCATCCAGCACCTGATGGTGTACCTGCCCAACTCCCAGCCGCCCGAGGATATGGACAAGGGCTTCAAGCTGTGGTTCGATGACCTGATGGACATCTGGAACGTGTGCAATAACGGGCTAGCCTGGGAATCGGTAAGAATTAATTTTATGTGCGAGTGTAAATCTAGCCGAGGTACAGTATTCACAAATAATGTAAAATATACAAAGATTTTCTTAGAAACTAGTTTTTGTCTCTATTAGTGTTTTTAGGGGTTGTATGAGGTTTACGATACCTTAATTTTATTATTATTATTTATTTTCCCAGAAATTTGATGCCAATGCGCTTAATTAATTTCACATTAGTCAATTCTTTCTTCTCTTCAAAGAAGTTCTTTAGTATGTATCAACAGTTTTTTGATTAACATATTACATATTCTTTAAAATTATAGCTGTATCGTTTACCTCACCTAACATATCTATGTTGTTTCTTAGAAAACACCACGTCCTCTATTTCATTTTCTTTAAATGGCAGAATGCTGTGCTAAACTTCTCCCGCTTGGCGGCGCTGGTGTAGTTGTAGACCTGTCATTGATAATTAATATTGGTTTGTATCTGGCTTGCGTGTGCATTTTGGAAGTAATATTAAAAAAATGGTGGATAAATACGGTAGCTGGACTGTGAAGGAGTTAAAAAAAGAATTAAAGAATAGAAAGGCAAAATGTGTTGGCAAGAAAGAAGTTCTAATCGATATGTAAGCTAAGTGGTTGGAACATAACCTCATTCTTGTACTTCTAAAACACATTGATTGTGTATTATTTGTAATAATCATAGGTACTTTAGCTAACGTTGCTTATTTATAATGTACCCAATAATCATAATTATTAATTCCAGATTGGCTACCTATGACTGGAATAATAACTTTATGGAAATAAATTATTTTGAGTATGAAAGTGAAATAGTGGGTATATGTTGGCCCCCAGATGAATCATTTTGCAGCATACAGGATTCGCCTGTATTGCCACAAATAGATATAGTCAGATATAGTTAATACAAACCAATACTTTCTTCAAGTTTACAAAGGGCAGGAAGGAATAACAATGTATGCAGCAGTTCACAGGAAAGGATACAATATGATGAAGGAATATTTTTGGTAGCTTTAATTGTTTCTATTAATGAAAAAAATTGTTCGGTGCATTGTTATGAATGTCAGAATTCACAAAAATAATCGCTTCGAACCAACAGAAAACAGACAAAAATTTACGAAACAAACTTTTGACAGGTCTCTTTTCGTATTTAGGTCTACATTTACACTAGCGCCAACTGGTGTCGATTTGTGAACTACTCAAAATATCCTGCCATTGAAGAAGTTTAGGTTGTCCAAGAATTAGCCCATTCTAATTTAAAAAATCAGGAAAAATTTAAGTTTACTAAAATATCGTATGATATTTTAGGTACATTTTTCGACCTAGTCCCCCGTTACAATCGATGCACTTGGTGAGCTGTGGCACTAGGTCTTTGATTCCGATTGAACTCCACCTCCAAAAATGCTATCACCTCTCCCTCCGCGTCACAGTCTTGTTGTCAAATGTTGCTTCAGGTGAAGAAAAAAATGCAAATCACGTCATTGTTTGCCTTTTTGAGTCCAGGATTAGGTGTTGAACCCATGTTTCAACCCAAAAAAGGTTCGCATTGGTTGGAAAACCTGTCCGAAGAGACCCGAGCGCTTTCCACACGATTTTGCTCTTCAGCATTTTAGTAACCCAACAAGCACGCTATTTGCAAATGGCATTTTTCCCTCAAAATCGATTGTGTGGTAGTCTTGCTGACGTCTGGAATCAAAATTGCGAGCTTATGAACTTCAACAGGGTGGATTCTCTCTTAGTTGAGAAGGCGAATAATTGAGCCCAGCGGAGGGATTTGATAGCGGAGCATCCATCTCAAACGGACGCAAAGATTGCACTGAAGCAGCTACCAAGACGGATCACCGCTCGTTTTTTATGGGAAGGTGAGCTACAAGCTAATGCCGCCATATTTTGAGAAATAATGTCCACATCGCCGAAAATGAGGAAAGGTCTTTAATTTTTGGTTGGCTGTACAGTTTATGATTATTATTAACAAAAGTGACGCCCTCTATTATTTTCAAAAAATAACTATTGAAATTTTTAAACAGCATCCCCGATGAGAAAATGTCTAACTTTATTTTAATTTAGTTTGCTCTTGAGATTTACCAATTTTACCAAAAATGCAGTTAATAAAAATCTGTTTTAGGAAATGATGGTGCTCATGGCAAACACAGCCTTCAGCAACATTGGCTACATAGACTGGGAGCCCCACATTCCCCTGATGTTCACCAGGTTCTTGAGATCTTTCAACCTGCCTGTCACCTACAAGCAGACCCAGAATCACAGGCAACAGAGCATTGGTAACATTTATTAATATACAATTATTTAGTGTGTTAAATTAACCTTTATGTTGAGAAGGCACAAGGCCCACAGTTCATGTTATCAAAATGGTTGTTTGAAAATTTTACCATCATAGTAGGACCGCTGTCACCAATCAAACTTAGTGATTATAATTTGACATAAACTTATCCATACACACAACCTTGCAATTTTCAAAGGAAACTTTTTTCTAGGAAAATATGAATAGTTTCTAAATCTTAGTGAGTTTATACTGCAACAACAGTAGGCTCTTTATTAACACTAATCTGAAATGTTATAACATTCAATGAAAATAAAGTTCCCACACAAGATTTTTTTTTCCGGTCCTCTGGGAAACCTTATAAGAGAGTTTCACTGTAATAATTTTTTTATACTGACTCCACACAGAGGAAAATGATTTCCTTCAGGGCCTATGACATCTTTGGGGATGCTGTGTGGGGGATCTATTTGTGGAAAGGAAGGAGTGAACTTAGGTCTTCAGAGACCCGTAGTTCGCCAGAACGATAAAATCTGCCGAAGGGTAGGGAGGCAAAAAATCATCAATAGTTTCGCTCAAATGTTTGAATAGCTCGGTTGTGTCTGTTTCACTTAAGTTCGATGAGCAGTAGACATGCGTAAAATCTTGCCGTACTGGCAAGATTGACACAGACGCAGAGTTTTCCAGATTCAACAGTTGACGTCAGCTCGGTTATAGAGACAGACGCCTCCTTTGGGTCTGAACTTTCCTTGAGAGTGAAGCTAGAGTAAGTCTAGAGGCTGTACGTGTTATATGTATGTCTAAATTGTTCATATCTGTTTGTTACATAATTTATTTTTGTAGATATCTGTGGCATGGCTCTATGGATCGTGTCTGCCCTTGGCCCCGGCAGCTCCGCCCAGAAGTACCTTGACGACTTCATGACCACCGTTGTGACATACCTTCACAGCGCCAACAACGGCCGCTGGTCGGTGAAGCTGCGTGAGCTGGTGCGAAGGATCCCGTATCACTTTGTACAGAGGTAATTGTTAATGTATTCCCTTAAATAAAATGGTAAAAAATTTTGTAGTGTTTTATAGTCTTCTATGATCCTATGAAAAATCATAAAATCCAAAAGCCAAAAAATCAATACATACTACAATACTTCCACAACACATCACCGTTGCTACAAATATAAATCAATTTAAAGCTCATTGGATTCCTATTTGAAGAGAAGAAAGGGTTATCTTATTTTGAAATTTAAATCTACTCAATTACTGTTAAACTTACTGTGAAATTTAGATTGAGCGTATCAGCATAAAGCTTCCTGTTCATTAAATAATAATGTGTTTATTGTTGTAGGGTTCACAAGCAGCGTACAAATTACAAGAACACATGGGAAAACAAAGTCCCCGTCTCTCATCAGCTAACCGATGATGATATCACCAAGTTCGTTGAGTGCATGCTCAATGTTGCCCTTCAAGCCATGTTCAGTCGCGCCGGTGTCAATGATGCCTGCGTTGCTCTACAGCAACTGGCTGTTCTGAGACCATCAATGGTGGTCGCCCCAACTGTGGAGAAACTGTGGAATACTCTGGATTCACTGACTGAGCCACATAAATTAACTTGCGCCATGCAATGTGTGGTCGCTATAGCGAGACCTTTAATCTCCGGGTATTCAAATGGATATCCCGAGGGCCCGACGCACGTTATTCCATTGTTGCTCTCTTCCCTACCCGGATTGGATCCAAACGACTTCAAAAAAACTCTAGTTACCCTTCATTTTTTTTCTGTCTTCTGTACATTTATACCACTAGTAGATTGCAGTGGGGCTTCAGAATACTGGAATGATCTAACAGAGGAAGAACACACAGTTTGCGAAGCGACAGCTCAAATTGAAGATTTTGTTCTTCAATACTTTGACAGGGTTTTTACTCTTGTAGAATCCAGCATTATGGAGAGTACCAGAATGGAACAAAAAGACGCAGATTCCACAAAGAACAAGTTGGAAGCAACTTGCGAAGGCGCTTTGGCTTCTGCCTCTGTTACAGTGCTGATGCAGACATCAACTGAGATATTCAAGCTGGCGCTGAAAAAGTTTCACAAATTCGTCACAGAGCGGATTTTAGAAATCAATGTCGCTGGCATGACCGCGGCATCTTTAGCAAGAGCCTTTGCCAGAGTAAACGCAAGAGAAACCTTCAAAGTATTTATACCGTATCTCTGTGACACTATCATGGAGTTGTTGGGAGAAGGAGACGAGATATTGAAAGGAGAAAGGTTAGACAATGATCTGCTATTCAATTTGCTATTATTATCCCATATTGTAGAGCGTGATGGGGTAGAGCTACTCGTGTACATTCCAAGGCTTTTGGCCGTCTTAGATAAAACATTGCAACTCGTCTGCAAAGAGGGCTACATATTGGCCTCGTCCACATTAAATTTCATCATATCGGCAATGTGCAACATCTACCCTCAAGAATTCAGAAGCAGCACGATGGACTACGATAGCGGTGTAAAGAACTTCTTGGCTATCAGAGAATGGGGAAAGCCCGGTAATCTGTGGAATTGCGATATAAAATGGCACGTACCAAGCGAAGATGAAATAGAATGCGTACAGAATATGATCAACAGGTATCTGCCCCAGGAGCTGAAAAAACTGCAGGATCATATGGAGGGTACAGCCCTTCAGACCAGAGAAGAAATGCACCGCTCACTCAGTATTGTTAAATGCCTCCTGGCAGCCAACCCAGTTTTGCCACCTTTAGAAGAAGAGCGAATTGTCCTGTAAGTATGACAAATATTAACATAATTCTTTCTTCATTCACTGCCTATTAGTTTTTATCCCTATCTTGAATACATCACAACAGATCAACATCAACAACTGATGTTAACAACAGAAAAGTAGTGTTAACATTTTTTGTTGATTTTGACTTATCTGCCCCATGCATTATTTATTTCTTTATTTGTAAGAAACAAACAGCTTATTTTTTATTTTTTTATTTATTTAATTATTTTCATATTACATTAGGTTATAATAATGCGTATTGCCCATCTCACTAGGTGTGAAACGCCTGTGTTGAGATGGCAATTTACAGAGTGGTTATTATCTATGATTTTGTTTAAGTAATATTATGAACATGACAGCTTGATATAAAATCTTTTTTTTTTTATAAATAAATATACAATTCAAGTATTTTATATACATATATAGAAGATTGCAGTAGGTACATGGTTACATATTTACACACAGTAGGCATAAAGGTAAGTATGTTATTAATCCTGATAGATATGTTTATTTGAGTTGATCAATGATTCTACTTTTAAATGCACTTTTGGTTTGAGTATTTCTTATGCAATACAAAGATCTGTACATGTGAGATTAATTAACATTCAGCCAAAAAGTTTCCTGCTAAGTTTTATTATATCTTCAAACTAATAATTAGTTAAAGGGAAGAGGAATATAGGCTAAGGATATGAGATGCTTCTACATTCCATATTCATGTATTAATTTATGATCACATGCATTAGTAAGCGCTAAACAATGCCAACCTGAATTTGATACCAGATAAGCGGGTTTAAGGTCGAAAAGCGAATAGTCTGCACGGGAGGATAGAAAGACACGGGCAGGGAGATGGAAATGCCTTTCTTTGTCTGCATGTTTTACTCGTCTTTCTCTTTCGCTTACGGTCATTGTAAAGTAAGTAAAGTGACTACCTGCGCGAGAATGGATCATATCAAATTTAGGTCGGCATTCAAGTTTGGTGCATACTATACTTTTGTTTAATATTTCTTAAGGTTGTTGGTAAGAATGTCTACATTATGAATTTTGTGTTGTACTGCTGACGTACATTACGGGAATTGGGGAATTATAATTGACAGTGGAGTGTGCAGCTTGATTGATTCTGTTTTCTTCCCTATTTTTCAGAATGGAATCCAAAATACCGACAGTGAACTTTAAGATAACAACTGGTATTCATGGTTCTGTGACTATGCCTGATGGTGGTAATGTTAGAAAAGCCATTGCAGCGACCATCCATGAGCTGCAGAAACAGTTGTTGGACTCCAACGAAGATGATACCAAGAACCTATGCTCAATTATTGCAGTATGTTATTATTTTAATTCTATCTACTGAAAAAACTAAGAGAGAATGCTTAACCTTTTTACGTCAATCTCGTTAAAGAATTTGCAATATCATATTTTAATTGAATACAGTGTCACTTGTAATCTAAACAGTTCAAAGATAACAAATCAAATTCAACAATCAAACATTTCCTTATCTAAACAATTATAATAACGTAATATAATATCCCATACAAAAACAATGTAGTGACTTCGGTGACAGTCATTATAGGTCACATGATTCTGGCCGCATTTTAACAAAGAAGGAATGTGCTCAGATGACAGAATTATTTCTCCGATATTGTTTATATATTTGAACACCGAGTTCAAACATATGAATCAGCGCCGTGATCCAATGTTGCTACGCACATGTGCTGTAGGTTCTCATAAAGCACGCGAGACTTTAAATTAGTTGCGCAATTTTAGGAATATTTACATGGTTCGCATATTTGCTTATTATAAGAATTTAACATATGTATTAGCTGATAAATTGACAGATATCGCGAAGAAGAATATATGGATATAGTATTTGTATGATTTTCATCTTAATCGAATATGAATTTACCGGAATATTAAGGTACAAAATTCGGTTTAACGCTGCGTCGTGTATAGTTGCATGTATACATGACGCTCGTCTCAAATAGGTTAAAATAGCTTAGCCAGTAATGCTAAGGAAGCCATCTTACCCTTAATAAACTTATAAGTGTGTCACCATGAGCGCTTATTAAACTTTGAAACAACTTATGTGAGCATTAATTACCATAAGTTGGATTAATATATAAACGCACTTCGAAGGCTTAAAGTCAAACAATATTATCTACTATAAACTCATAAGTGTATCGGTCGCTATGAGCTCTTATATAAGTTAAACTTCCGAAAGACATACGCGAGCATTAATTATCATAAGTTGGATAAATATGTAAACACACTTCGAGGACTTTAATTTAATTAATGTTTTTGTTTTAATTTACAAAAAAACATGTAAATAATTCTAGACCTTAATGTCAAGTAACGTAAAAAAACATTAATTCCAAGGCTTAAAGTCAAACAATGTTATCGACAAAAAGACATACCAATAATTATATTGGTATGTTTCTTTTTGTAGACAATATTATTTGACTAACTTTGAGTAACTTATCAAAAACTTACACATGAGTAAATTGAATGTATGAAATGTAAAGCTAGCGTAAGGCTTGAAAGCCTGGAACAACTAAGCAGATGGCACTCATACTCACAGGTCACATAGATATGAAGATATAAGGACTGTCGTCTTCATCTACGTAAGATACATATCATACTATGACATTCACCAGAAATAAACATGTAATTATGTACTCTTATTCATTCAACAATGAACCTGTCATCTCTAAAACGGAATGTAAAGATCTTGGTGTTTACCTTGATAGCAAACTTATATTTAATAATCACATCAACTCAATTGTTCACAGGTCATATAAAATGCTTGGTTTTGTTCTTCGTATAAGTAAAGTGTTCAGTAACCCGCGTACAGTAGTTATTTTATATTTTGCATTATGTATACTTTGTACTGCGGGGCCCAAATTGGCGAGGCATATTCCAGTATACTGGAATATGCCTCGCCAATTTGGGCCCCGCAGTACAAAGTATACATGGATAGTATAGAACATATTAAAAAAAAATGTATAAAATATCTTACCTTCAAATTAAACAATAACTATGAATGCACATTTCAAACTTTGCAACAAAGAGGAGTAATTGCTGATTTGACATTTATACACAAAATTTTAAATAATAACATTGACTCTACCGAACTTCTTTCCCTATTTAATTTTAACATACCATTAAGACGTACACGCCATACAGAACTATTCCACACGCTTAATTACAAGACAAATGCAGCAACTAATTCGCCAATCAATCGTGCTCTTCATATATTCAATAATATTAATCTAAATTCTAACATCGACATTTTCTCCGATTCATTGCCCAAATTTAAAAAGAGCATCATGTCAATCATATAAATTGTTTAATGCGCATACTTACATACATACATACACACATATTCACACACACACGCACCTTCCCACTACACACATTACCCGGTAATTACTTAATTTAACAATTTTTTTTAATATTTCTTTTAGATATGGGACCAGTTAGTCGCTCACACCAACTTCTCGTCGGCCCAGTTCGAAAACCACTTGAAGGCCTTTGCGGCCGTGAAGAGGACCCTGGAGGACCGGCTGGTGGGCCGGCCTGGACACCCGCGGGCCCTGCTGGCCGACCGGGCCCTGCTGCAGCAGGAGTTCCGGGCCCAGACTGGCGGCGGTCTGACTCAGGCACACGCCAACGTCATGAGGGATCTGGTCACGCTGTCTACTAGCAGATATAGTGCGGTGAGTTCAAATTGAAAAGAAGTTTTGGCTGTTCCCTTGAAAGATTTATAAATGGGTTGAAGTCCATTCTTCCACAGGGATATTTATTTATTTATTTATTTAAGGAACATAAACAGTCTAAGTAACAAAATATACATAAGAGGATGGCAAAAAACAGACCAATTATTAATGTCCACAGATAGGTATTTAGAAACATAAAAGTAACTGAATGTAAACTAGAACATTTAAGAAAAGTAAAAACAGAATTAAACAGCAAATTAAAAAAAATAATAATACTGATGTAAGTTCAACAAATGATAAACATGTAATACACAACAATAAAATAAATGCCATTATAACTACACTTAAATAGACTGCGAAATAGGTAATTGGATTGGGACGGGTAAGGGGAGGAGAGGGATAAGGGAAAGTTGCCACACAAGTAATATAAAAATATTAGGTATAATTATTCAATCGTCATGAATATGTGTTATGTGTTATTCGCACCTAGAATGTGATACAATGAAATTCTGTAGCGACATTAACTAGCAGTGAAAATGTCAGCAAGTGTGTCTATATGTGCAAATTTTTTGTTATAGTAGTTATATGTATGTCCTTTGTATAAATTCATTTTGGTTGGAATTGGTGTTGCATCTATCAATTTAGAAATGGGTATTTTGTCTGCTATAACGAGTCGGCGCTATATCGACTATTAAAGTATCCTTTCGACTACTGGCGTTCATTTAGTTCGCACACAAGCACACATTGCTGGCATTATTATTATTTTTATTATTTTTTGTACATATTATTAAGCTATAAAATTTTAATATTTTATATCTAGTATTCTAAAAATATTGTAATAATAGAATAATTTTACTTACTAATAAGATTTATATTTTGTTTCCATCGATGCCTAGAATCTATTATGAGAGAGAGAGAGCTAGCTCTTTCGCCCTTTTTATTACCGTTTCGCACGTGTTTATTCCCTATATTTGCCCTTTTATCTACGTTATCCGCCCCGGGTGCCACCCATGCTAGCTCGCCTCTGGGTCCACTTATCGTGGTTACCAATTGCTACGTTGTCAAGACTTATGATGGAAAAATTGGTAAATACGATAGATAGTCTTGCAGAAATCATAATATGGTTGTTACTTTGTCAGACATTTTGTAATAATGCAAGTGCTTTAGATCAATGTTAAGAAAAAAATTGTCAACAAAAAATTTTCAACAGCAGTTGTGAATGAGGTTATGAAAGATAGTTTGGACGTTTGGAAAAGTGGTGACGACGCGTGTCTTGTGATTTCAGTAGCAACATGTACGGACTGTGCGCGAATAGTTGTTTGGAACGTGAATACACAACATCAGTATTGATTCTGTGTATTCCTGTGGAAGATGGGTCTTACCTTACCCCAAGTACATTGTTGTTAAAATATAATTTTTTTATTGTTCCAGGTGAGAATTCGCGCGCAAGCACGCCTCAACTGGATGATCTCGAACTTCACATACTCGTACAACGCGGTGATTCCGCAGCTGGCCGAGTGTCTGGCGGCGGACCCCGAGACGGAGCACGAGCGGCTGAAGGGTGCGCTGTACTGCCTGCTGGGGCCCAAGCAGACCCCGCTGGTCACACGCCACGACTGGAAGGTGCCCGCCACCCTGTGGCCCGCTATCGTGCACTCTAAGCCCAGTGAGAAGCTGAGTGTCATCAGGTAGATGGGATTGCATTTTTTATTTGGAAATGGGAATATTAAGATTTGACCGCTAAACATGGCAACACCATTACAAGCTTTGTTTCATTTTGAATGAGCGAATCATGTATATGAATTAAACCAAGATGCCCATACAATGGCAGGATATTTTGAGTAGTTCACAAATCGACACCAGTTGGCGCTAGTGTAAATGTAGACCTAAATATGACACAATTAATGTGTTTAATAGAAGTACAAGAATGAGGTTATGTTCCAACCACTTAGCTTACCTCTCGTTAAGAACTTCTTTGTTTGTTAAGAACACATTTTGCCTTTCTATTCTTTAATTAATTTTTTAACTCCTTCACAGTCCAGCTACCGTATTTATCCACTATTTTTAAATATTACTTCCAAAATGCACACGCAAACCAGATACAAAGTAATATTAATTATCAATGACAGGTCTACAGCTACACGAGCGCCATCAGGCGGAGAAGTTAGCACAGCATTTTGCCATTGCTGCAAAAAAAGAGATATACCTGACTTACTTTTTACCAGTGATTCGTGAGGTTTTTTTGGAGTAAAAAATGTAGATGACATTTTGGTCTCCGGTGATTGTTTTTTTTTTTTCAACTAAAAACATAAAATCAATAGGCATTGGATAGTAAAGGTCGAAGTTAGGGGTTGGGTGGTTTTTCACTTGAGTGAACAGTGAAAGAATTTATTTTTGGTTTTTGAAAAAAAAATTTAGAAAAACCTTCAGAGACGGAAGAGTCCAAAACTGTTTACAAAATAGGTTAAAAGGTACACATGCGTACAAAGCTGAACAGCGAAACATCAGTCACGTGTTTAATACATTTTTTTATTTTTATTTAATATTTGTATGTTTTTACAATAATTATACATTTTTTTTTACATGAACAGATTTGTAATATTAATGTAATAAAAGCCTTTCCTCACCATAAAGAGACAAGGCTCGGTGAGTGAATTCATACTCAATTATGTTATCAATGTTATCATTGAGTAGGTGAATAATAATATTGCAACTATTAACAAAGTAAGAGAAGCTTGAGATGTATCAATTAACAGATTTTAATGAAGTGAAATATTAATAATAGTAATGTACAGTTTGACAATTAAGTGTAGAAAATAAATGATGGCGCTGCGATCGATTTCTTGGTTTTAAATGGCAACACCGTGATGGCTCATAAGACAATGAATGTATTATTATTTTTAATTGATAAACTAACGTTTAAACAAGATTTTTATGCATAGCACAAAGGGTAGATAACAAATATTATAATCAATAATTATCAGCCTGAAACACTCATCTACATTGAAAAAATCTTAAAAAGCCGCCATAGCTCAGTGGTCAGAGCTGCTGACCGGCAATCAGATGGTCACGGGTTCAATTCCCGTTGGCGGCCAGTATCTTTTCTCGGAAGATTTTTTCAATGTAGATGAGTGTTTCAGGCTGATAATTATTGATTATAATGAATGTATGTTTTAAAAAACCCTTCAGCCAAAATGCATATTTCATAACGTGTTTGTATTTTCATAAATTTTGCACAAAAGCACATAATTTAATAGAAGTAAAATAAAACAAAACAGGTTTTAAGTGGGCGTTTATTTTGTTATAAAAACGTAGGTACATAGGTATTTAAAAATCTGAGTATATTTATTCAACACCCGACATGTAATAATTATTGTCTTAGTGCTCATATGATTCTTCTTCTTCCATATCTTCATCTTCATCTAAACGTTTTATCAGTTCATCTATATCATCATATAGAGTACTTCCTCGTGCATAATAATCTGCCTCGATTTTCATCACGTTTTTGCAACAATTTTTTTTAATCATCAACACTTATGCTATTTTCCGTTTTCCCGGTGTTTCAAATTTTCCATCTGCCTTTTCCCTTCCTTGACGATTTATCTTACTTTTCAGATTTACCTGTATGTGGAAAACATCATTAAAATGATTATTCTATAGAAGGTAGTTTTAAAAAAGCACACCTGTAAATATTCATTTAGAAAGAATGAAAGAGAAAATTAAGAACAAGTTACATTTCTATGAGTTTAAAGAAGTTGCATACTATTATTTTTTTTTTAAAATGAGTTATTCCATTTTTCTTGTGGCCTAATATTAACTGTCAAATGGAAATGTCAAATTCGGATTTTTAAACATAACCTCAAATCAGATTGTAATGGTTATAATCGCACAAACATTGGCATAAATCTTGTAATACTAATGAAATTTACTAAAAAAAACTATACCACGTACCATTCATTTCTGCAGTTCGTTTGTAAACTTCTTTCAAATTGGATAGGAGCTTCTTCGCACGATATTCAGCTAGGCAGCGTTGAAACACGCAGTTTACAACTTTTCTTGCACCACTACGTATTGGTTTGTTCATTTTAATTCAATTCAAACAATGCACAGGCAAACAATGAAAAAAAAACACTAAACGAGCGATTTTCAGTGTGTTCTACATGATTAAAGTCAGTAAAGCCAAGAGCCATACAAAATGTCATTGACAAAACGAGTATTTCGGTGTTACCATAGTAATGAAAAAATTTAGTTCCAAATTAATTAATTTCTACACTTTCTTGCCAAACAATAACTCTTACATTTGGTTCAGGTAATTTTTTAATTTAATTTGAAATATACTTTTATTTTTGATAATTTTTACTTTTAATGGGAGTTTATTGAAATAATTTATACCAAGATACAGATAGGAATTTTGGATGTGCTTGGTATTAAATTTTGGGATTTTAATATTGTTTTGATATCTTGCTGATATACTGAAATGTAATTTTTTTAGCTGTATTTCTTTGAAAGTTTGTAGTATTGAATATTTTTTATATAAATTGTCTATTGTAGATACTTTGAATATTGAAAAGATTTTTTCAGTAGAAAATGTAGTCGGTTTTTTCAATATAACCTTAATTATTAATCTTTGATCTATTTTGTGTAACTCATCTTAACATGCAATGTTAAGATGAGTTCTGATGAGGAAGAGGTGGTTACGGTTTTAGTAATAAGATTTTAGATGCTACATCAGGGTGAAAATCCGGATTTCGAGTTAGACTGTACATTATTAACTCTAAATTAATAGGATTATTTATCAGGAATTAAGAAAAGAATACCGATTTGGATTGGACGATTTCTTCCGTATCTCTGAAGCTGAATTGGCATTAATATTTCCGGCTACTGGTGATTCGTACACGAGCCAAATGTACCGTTTGAAAATGTTAACCCGAGAGTTTCGCACTCATGCTATGTAACTACTTGAAATATTTTACATTCTCTGATGATATATCATTTTTCCAGGCTTCTAGACCACATAGTGAGCTCAGTCCAGCTGCACTTCCCCACCATCACCATCTACCCCAAGTGGTCTCCAGCCTGCTCCGAGAGGGCCAAGGTCCTGCTCTCGGAGGCAGAGCTGAACGATCCCGCCTTCCAGAAGCTGGTCGCCGAATCGGACGACACTCTGAAGGCATCGGGAGAAGAGAATGCTAAAAATTTCATTGGATTACTAGAAGTGTTGGTGGAGGGAGCAGAATCTACCCAACTGTGAGTAAAGTTTCATAAAATTGTTTATTTTGATGAAAGAAAGGCAACATTTTCAAGCAATTTTGCTGTTGGTAAAGATCAAGAAATGTGTTATCCACTCGAGATGTGATGTTAATAATTGAAATACGCATCCAGCGTCCAGTATTTCTGAGCTTCCGATTTGGAAATTTCTCGCCCTCATTAAATATAATCGTACTTCTGAATTTTAATATCGTGATATAAATACTGCTTATAGTGTTAGAGAGCTATTCAATACATCTATATTTAACCCTTTGAAGAGTATCGCCGCACTTATGCGGCGCCACTCGAACTATATGCTTTTCTGTACACCTCAATTATTTATAGATTAAAAATATTTAACTTACCTTTTTTCCTCAGTCACTGGCGCCACTCTATGATGTGCGTGTCCATCCTTCCCAGCCTGATGCACCTGGACATCAAGTACACCACTCGAGCCGTGAAGCTCATCATGCAGTGCCTCATCCACGACTCCATCCTTATCCGCAAGATGGCCGTCAAGCTCATCACGCTGGTGCTGAAGCAGCGCAAGAAGAAACACAAGAAGGTTGACGTGGATCCCTATCAGAGGGCGGGCGTGCCCAAACTGGATGGGAAGATTATACCAGGTCGGAAGTTATTGCAGTATTTTGTTGCTAGATTATTCGACAACTATTTTAATTCAACGTTATTTACTGTGTACCGTAGTTGAAAGCACAAAATCAAGATCTATAATTCGCCAGTTTGTATTCGTATGTCGAATCTACCGCATGCCTAAACTCGAGTGACGAACTTTGTACACCGACGGGTTGGGTTAACCGCTCAGGTTAACTATTCTGTCAGTAGGCCAAAATATTTTCACTTTGCATTAAAATCCAAATAAATTTGTAAAATAAATAAATTTGTAAACATATCCGAAAACTAACAGCTCTTTTTGAAAGGTGATGAAATACTATTCCAAATTTTATTATTAAAAATAACCATGTAAAGTTTTAAGTAAAAAAAATTTAATTCAAACTTTAAAACGTTTTTTCTAACTAAGTTTTCCGGTAATGAAAAAAATTAAATACTCATACATATTTTATTAGACAAATGTATTTTGCAAGGTTATCATCACCCCATTTTTTTGTTATTTTATGTTAAAAATATATTTTTTTAAATTTGCAAAGTTTCATCAATTTTTTTGAAAATTGCGATCACCTTGGTTTCATAAAGGTGTACATTTTAATTACTTTGTGGTTAATCTTTAGATTTGAGTATCAAGCGTGGTATTTTCTCTTTCCAACACCGTTTAGATCATATTTCTAACCCTGATAATAAGGGAGACAACGATTTCTATGAGATCTATACGAGTTGTTCCGATAACTAAACAAATTAGCCTGAATGGTTGACCGTTATCTTATTCTTACACACTTAGTTACTATGCCGCCGTGTAGCTTGCTCTCGCTGACCATTTTACCAGTCACCTGTGTTAATTATTGTTATTTTAGAACATTTCAGTTAGTCCTCGGTGTATTCTAGCAAATGTCGCATACATTACTGTACTGTTTCATTCTGCCACGTCATTTGAAGTTATCCGGAACATAGAATCCTATTTTAGCCAGAATGTCTGGTATTGACAATAAATCGTTCAGAAGCTTATAAACCTTCTGTGCTAATGCGACATCCCTTCTGGAACAAAGGCTGCAGATACCCAGCATTCCCGAGATAAATACTGTTGAAAGCAGCCGTGGGTAAAAACCAAACTCTCTCATGTAGAGAGGTATTGTAAAAACTTTTTGATTCACCCGGACCACCTCTGAAATAATGAATTAACCACTCCGATACATCGCGAATATGCACTTTTTACGTCTTAAACGACATGTCAGATTTACGAAAACTTTATGTTATTTCCACTTCACAATTAAAGCTCTATAAATGAAACATTTCCGAACTTAGCCGAATACTAAAAACTGTTTTTGAAAGGATATGAAATAAGCTTTCAAATTGTTATGTTACAAATAAATATTAACATTTGTAAACATTAAAATTTAGAATGCAAACATAAAAAAATGAAAAAATGACTCACGTGATGTTTTTATGTGAAAACGGTACTAAAATCACGGATTATATAAAAGACAATATTTATTCTATCTTATAAATGTATAATAAACAGATTGGTTACCTCGCTTTTTTATCATTTCATACAAGAATATTTAATAAAAAAATAACGATGTCGACCAGTGGATAGGCAATTTGGCGGTCTGTCATGTATCTGACAGAAAAGATTTTTTATCTATTTCTATGGACATCTTGCATAGTGATGGGTAGCTTGATTTATTATGGAGCTTCTCCTTTTTGTTTTAGGGATGTCACTAGAACAATAACGGAGTTATGACGATTTCTGTATAAACATACGCGTTGACGTGTAAACACGCTTATTGTACTTAACTGATGTCGGCATATTAACGTATATATCTGCTTATGTTGCTGAGTGGTTAACACAACTTGAAGTTCTGTCTGTATTGATTATTGATTTATACACTGAAATTATTATTTTGTAGGTCACCGTCCGGACAATGATTGGCTGCAATTTAATGTCGATAAAGAGTTGACTGAAGAAGAATGGGACAAGTCTCCATACCTGCACAAGGAGTGTTACGGTTTCTATCGCTGGCCTAAACCATTCCAAGTACGTATAATTTACTTACCTGCAACGTTGGCAATAATTGATCATTAAAACGATTATCCGAGTTGGTAAATGGGGTGAATAACAAGAGGGAGTCAAATGACTATTAAATAAGATATAAATAAGATATTAAATAAGCCCTCCAGCCTCCATGGAAACATTCTCAAGTACCATACGCTGTTCCTCATGCTCGTGTGTTCATAGGTTGTGGGATGGCTTGATATGAGAATGCCAGTGTTTTATGCAAAGTCCTAAGGAGTAACCATGCTAAATATTATACATACATATTTTTTAACATTAGCTCCACACAGGAGGCCCTGTGGAAAATATTTCCCCTCAGGGCCTATTTCATCTTTGGATGCTGTGTGGAGGTTCTTTAGGAAAGGAAGGAGAGGAAGTTCTGGGAAGGAAAGAGTATGAGGGGTGGGTAGGAATCTGGGGGTCAGTGTGTCCAGGAGTGACGGACGTATGAATCCATCCCTCCCACTGCGGTGCAAGGTGATATTCGGAGAGAGTACGGCTGGAGAAGTCAAAGGGACTCCCTAACTCGATCCGGCCTGCCATGCAGCTGGTGGGCAGACGCATCCGCCCCCAAGACCCGGACAAATCTCACCCCATGAACCCGGGCACCCCTGTTAAGTCACCAAAAGTAGCAAATCATTTGGAGTGACCTATGGCAGAGGTGTTGGTTATCGGATAAATGGTTCCCTGGGCGGCGGTACCCATACACACCTCCAAAATTGTGAGGTGGGTATTAAGATCAATCAAACAGTGTGTGCTTATTATCCATAGAACAGCAAGACATTATAGGCACACATTCACAGCAGTAATACTTTCTTATTCGTTTCCTCGTTGCTGAGGATTGTACTCTACTACAATATCCTTGGGGGCAAGGCTTTCCCACTCCTGTGGTTCTGCTCTGCGTGAAGAGCTGCGAACACCGTCATACAGGATGCAGTGATACTAGGTCACTCCAGCGCATTGGTGACCTTCCTCCGCTTCTTCTGCCAAACACTGCGGCCAGTGACCTATGAGCTTCTCCAAGTTGAAATCAAATTTGCTTGGCAAAAGTATCTTTACCCAAATTTTTTTATAATTTATTTTAATTTTATTATAGATGTACGCACCACCCGTAGAGCAGCCAGAGTTCGAGGGCCCCAACAGTCCGGATGAGACGGATAGGGCGATTTATGAATTCTTCAGCAATAAGGAGAGTGTGGACAAATTAATTAAGTTCTTCACCTTGGAGGACAAGAAGGGAAAGGATAAATTCAACGGCCACAGATTCGCCTTGTTTAAGGTACCTACTTAAAATATTTTACTAATTTACATTGTAGGTTAGGGGAATATTTCTAGTTTAATTGTATTGGTATATTATTATTTATTAATCTTATTGGCATATTTTAATTTTTATATTTGTCTAAAATCTGGAGATTTTTTTCATTGTAGGTCATTTCCAGGAATTTTTTATGCCGTTCTACGTTTTTTTTTTTTAACTATTTAGTTAAGATTTTGTAGGTTACGTTGTGTAAGTTAGGCTCTTAAGCACTTTGATTTGTGAAACTTGAATACGGCGAATTGTTACAAGCCTTGACGAGGTATTGAGCACCTATGTGTTGCGCCACAAGCATTGTGAGTATTTAAAATACGTGCTTATATCGCGTATAACGATTCGCTCCTTCTGAACAAGGTCTTCAACTTCTAAAGTGACTTATTTAACCAAGTTTTTTTTCTTCAGTTTTAATGTCTTTTCAAAAGAGAGATGAAGTTGCACATTGTTGAGTTGTCCGGTCTGAATGTGCGTACATTTCCAGAGGTTATTCCGCATCTACGGCGATGCCTTCCTGCCCATGTACCTGGAGCACCTGCGGCGCATGGTGCACGACAAGCAGGAGGCGGTGCAGCGCTGCGGAGCCGAGCTGATGGCGGGCCTGCTCAAGGGCACCAAGCACTGGCCGTACGCCATGGTCTCTCGTCTGCAGCAGGAACTCGTGCCCATCATACACGCGGCGCTGGATAATATGACCACCGAGAATGTGGCAGATTGGGGTAAGGATATTATTTGGTCTTTTTTTAAATTGTGGAAAGACTGAATACATTGCTCTGCACTGGTGGTCTGCGTCTCAGCATATGCCCAGCCTTAGTGCTTGTCATTACAAAATGGTGGTTCCGTGGTTGTTAATCTGCTGACAATTGGCCCCCTGGCGTACTTATATTTAAGTTTTTAAACTTATTTTTAAAAAGAAAAATGAATTTTCCCGGGTTACGAATAACCTGAAAATATTTTTAAAAATCTCCTACTTCTACCAAAGAAAGCAGAAAATGTT
Source organism: Limnephilus lunatus (assembly GCA_917563855.2). Lineage (NCBI taxonomy): Eukaryota > Metazoa > Arthropoda > Insecta > Trichoptera > Limnephilidae > Limnephilus > Limnephilus lunatus. The sequence continues at coordinate 6,368,249 of OU830602.1, read as the reverse complement.
GCTCGTGTTGTGATGAAGGACTTAGCCAGCCGAGGAATCAAACACACGACGCCCGGGTGGGACCCAAACGCAATGCCACTGAATGGTCAAGATACATACATATATAATGTGCGTTCAGTTTATGGAAAATACGTATACCTAATTACACAAAATATAACTAACTGACTCCTAAGCGATTTGCAGAGAAGAAGTAACACCAAATAACGAAAGTATAAAACATATTTTCATTCAAATGCATCAAGGAAAAATCTGTTTCTATGTATACCAGTGCAAAAGTACAAAAAAATCAGCACTGTGTATAAATTCGTTTTAAATTCATATCAACTTATTAAAGGGTATTTTTTAAGTCGATTTTACATTTGAAATGGCAGGATATTTTGAGTAGTTCACAAATCGACACCAGTTGGCGCTAGTGTACATGTAGACCTAAATACGAAAAGAGACCTGTCAAAACTTTGTTTCATCAATTTTTGTCTGTTTTCAGTAGGTTCGAAGCGATTATTTTTGTGAATTCTGACATTCATAACAATGCACGAAACAATTTTCTTCATTAAGGTGAAACAGAAGCGACAATTTTCATACAATCTATTTTTCAGCCGCATTCGAAAACTACAGATAATACTGTATTTATTTTAGTACAGAAAAATAATACTAGTAATTAAATTAGCGCGAACGAAAATTTCACTGTTATATGACTTATAATAACCAAGTAATTACATTAACAAAAGTAATTATTTTTTATCAGATTTACGTTCGACACGGGTAGCTAAATTCCGCTACACCACCGGGCGCAAGGCGCGGGGCGCGGGCGCGGGAATAGGAATCCGTATGTTAGAAGGCGACAAACTGTGCGAGCGGTCCCGATATGCTCGTCTCGTGCACGCTTTCGGCACATTCCTATGGTGTAGTATTATTTGTCGAAAAAATGTCAAGTTGCTATTCTGATTTTATTGTTTCTGGGCGCAGGGAATATTTGCGGTCGAGGCACGCAGTAAAAGAGGCGAAATTAACTACATAATGATAATAAGGGCCACTGTAACAATTTAGAACTTTCATAAAACTGTAAATATCACTAGAGACTTGCTTAGTTATTTTGTTGTTGCGACTTACTAAACAATAAAATGAATAGATCAAGCTGCATAGGTTTTTACATTCTGTCACATTGTCGCATATACACGATCTATCAGTCTTCATATATCTCTTCTGTTATTCTGACTGACCGTTTTCAAATAATTGATTCACTTGGTTGCGCCGTTTTTTGGGAAAAATTACCTCAAGACACAGAGATATAGTTAGAGGTGCTGAGCTTTACATAAATCCGATCGGGAGGAACTTGTTGAGGGAGACTATTTGAGCCTTCCTGCACTCTTCTCTTGACCCATCGCCTTGCTCCGCAGTGGGAGGGACGGATTCATTCGTCCGTCACTCCTGAACCCACTGACCCCAGATTCGTAGCCACGCCTCATGCCTTTTTCCTTCTCAGAACATCATCTCCTTCCTTTCCTTTAAATTACCATCCACACAGCATCCCCAAAGATGACATAGGCCCTGGAGGAAATTATTTTCCTATTGTAGCTATTGTAAAAATAAATAAATAACATTATTTTCTCAGAAAACAGTTTAGCGTTATTCTATAACATTAGGCTTGCATTTTATAAACAAATATTCTGGGAAGAAACGAATCCCAGAATGGGTGAAACACTTACATATTATTTCTACAAACATTTGCTATGTAGGTAGGTAGGAAGGTACTGTAATTATCATCTAATTTATTTATTTACTGTGTAACCATCACGTTTCGCGCCCTTTCCCGGGAACCCCTGCTAAGTCATCAAACATAATGAACCACTTGGGGTGACGTATGTTGGTTTTTCAATAAATGGTTCCCGGGGCGGCGGTACCATAACCCGCCACTCAAATTGAAATGTCTTCCTCGGGCGTCTCCGACTTCTTTTACCCTTCACTATCGTGTCATATTCACATTCCTACATCGTCTCATAATAATATTATTATGAGACGATGTAGGAAATTACCAAATTAGCAAACTCCTAAATACAAACTTATTTTTTATAACGTATAATGAAGTTGTAAATAATGTACACTTGCCGTGGATTGAGCACACGAGAAACCATTTCTCAGATATAGTAATAATCACCAATTTGTTTATTTGATAAATTCGATGCATACAAATATAGGAACAGATCCTTTTGACAAATAGGTGTCACTCATTTATTGCTTTTTGACAAACATAAATCTCCTCACGGCGAAAAGCAAGCAGATACGAGGGTACCTACATACCTACAGCTTGCGTCCTTGGCGAAAGAGCCCATCAAACACGATAAAGCATTTATGTTTTTATTAAAATTAAACTGAAAACTTGTCAGCAAAATGAGGCCTGGTATTAGAAAAAAACCAGCGCTTGCAATCATGTTTGAGTTTAGATGTAAGTCACTAGTTATAATTGTAAATCTTTGTTGTAAGCCAGTAATATTAATTCTTTTATATATTTATTTGTACAGTGCCGTTGAGGTGATTTTTCACAAAAGCGGTGCTATATAAATTAGCCAAATATTATTATAGCAATGTGAATGGTCGAAGAAGTAGGGGACGCCCGAGGAAGACATGGCACGATCAAGTGAATCAGATACTTGAGTCGGGCCATGTTAAGAGTCAGAATAATAGAAGAGTGTGTATGAGACCATGTATGTGTGAATATGAATGAGGTACAGAGTATGTGCCAAGACCCGAGTTGTTTGGCGGTCCGTCCTCTCTGCCTACCCCTGCGGGGAAATGGCGTGATGTTTAGTTAGTTAGTTACTAGCGATTTCAGCACATTTTATCCTGCGAATTTGCGGGATTTTCTTGTGCGGGTTTTGGGGGAAAAACTTATTTTAATTACCGTTCTATTCTGATTCAGAGTAATATCACAATAAAACTACGTTGAATTTACCCAATACTTATAATAACCCAATTACAAGTTCCCGATTCTACTAAGCCAAAACTAAGGTTCAAAACTACTTAAGCATCACTTAATCTAGACTAAGTGATGATTAAGTGATGCTTAAGCAGTTTCGAACTTTAGTTTCGGCTTAGTAGAATTGGGAACAGCGGCTGTTAGTGTAACTAACATCACTTAAACACGAATAAAAAATATATGAATTTTAAGTTGTTTAATTTCATGTAATATAACACTTAAAGCGGTACCACACGTGAAGATAAAACATGTGGCTTGGCCTATTTCAGCATATTTCTCGCCATATATTCCCTTATAGCTGCGTGTGGCACAGGTCTTATGTTATACTACCTGGGTTACCCGGCTTCAGGCACAGGACATCAATTCCAGAGTGTTTGGAATGTTCCACAATGATGTTCCCTATTCCCTATTCCCCAAAATTACACCACATACTCCGCCACTCCTTCCAGAACTTTCTAGAGTTCTATGGAACCTACTCGAACTTTCTGGAAGACTGTTCTAGAAATTACAAGAGGACGAAACTTCCAGCCCTTATATCTTTAAAAGCACGCCCTTTAGGTAAAAGCGGGAACCGTCATCCTGGAGGGGGGGATAGAGATCTACCACACCATATAACTCACTAGATCGTACCGGGACTCGTTTCTAAGTTTTTGCGAGCCGCACGTGTTTTTAGACTTTCTATTATAATATATCTATATATATTACCTCTCTTATACTAACTCTTCGCGATCTCATTAAACACTATTATAGTATCTAAAATATTTAAAACTGATTAAAATTACTCCAGTTACTTGGAGGCCTTTAAGTGGGTAAGCACTTTAAATTATTTAAAAAAAAAGAGTATGCTTTAGATCACACTACTAAAGTAAAACTTCACTAACTTATAAAAGAACATTTGACATTGGGGTGACATTAACATTGACATTCCAGACAATATGGTTTGTTGCTTTTTGCACAGTAGTACACACTCATGCATTTTTTTTTCTTTTTGGGCAAAAGTTGCACTTCGTTTTCCTTTTTTAATGACATTGATCACCGTTCGCATCGATTACCGTTCGCATGTCATTTTTCACAACAATAACCACTTTTCGTAACGCATTCACCAGTTTACCCCCAAGTGTCGATCTTGCGTAAAGAAGTTTTACTTCAAAAAATATAATTTCAACGTTCTTCATTGAGCAAATGAAGCTTATTTTACGTGAAGGGAAGACAAAAAAAATTATGAGAGGTGGTGCATTATTTTGAAGTATAAACAACTTCCACCAAGAAAAGATACTGTTGACGATTTTTCTACAGAAGCGATAGGTATCTACGTTGAAATTCATTAATTTTGCAGCTAAAGAGGGTTCTAAAATTACAGGTGGCGTTGAAGGAGTGGGAAATTTTCGGCAGCAGCACATATTATTTACGGACACCTCCATAAAACTTGGAACTTTTCGATGGAAAAAATATAATTCACTAGAAAAAAATACAATACAGTTTTCTGGAACCATGTAATACGGACTTCGCTGTTGCCCGAATATCGTACACAGCGAAGTAAGTCTTGCAAGCGGTCTTTAAAAAAAAGGTCCAGTTAACGCCAGCAACCGCAAGATATGCTCTTGTAATCTAGCCGGCCCTTTTTATAAATTATTCTATCTACCCGGGTGTTGATTTAATTTACTGAATCCAACAAACCTTTTGTATTCCGTCTCTTTCGAACTCGTGAGTTTTACCGTTAAATTTATGAAACGCACCTGTTTCGCAAATATGTTTCGGTTGGGTAAAATAAAATTTTGTATGAACGCGCGCGGGATTGTAGCAAATGTATTTTTTACGTGTTACCTTTGTAATAAAATTGTCCTTTTTTCAGCCGCATTTTAACATTATAAAAGTATAGGTATGCAAAACTATTTAAGCAGATTACTATATCTTATGTACGTTCGCAAACCAATAATTCATCCCAATATTAAAAAGCATAACGTGTTAAAAGCGTTTTATTCGACAATATTGAAAATAACGCCATCTATCGGTGTGAAGTTTCTAAATATATTTTGAGAATACCCTTAATAGACACAACTAAAGCTACCAAAAAATATTCCTTCATCATATTGTATCCTTTCCCGTGAACTGCTGCATACAGTGTCATTCCTTCCTGCCCTACGTAAACTTGAAGAAAGTATTGGTTTATATGACCTATATATATATTAGTGGCAATACAGTCGAATCCTGTATGCTGTAATATGATTCATTGGGGGCCAACATATACTCACTTTCATACTCAAAATCAGTATTTCCATAAAGTTATTATTCCGGTCATAGGCAGCCAATCTGGAATGGCAGAATGCTGTGCTAAACTTCTCCCGCTTGGCGGCGCTGGTGTAGTTGTAGACCTGTCATCACCTGTCATTGATAATTAATATTGCTTTGTATCTGGCTTGCGTGTGCATTTTGGAAGTAATATTAAAAAATGGTGGATGAATACGGTAGCTGGACTGTGAAGGAGTTAAAAAAAGAATTAAAGAATAGAAAGGCAAAATGTGTTGGCAAGAAAGAAGTTCTAATCGATATGTAAGCTAAGTGGTTGGAACATAACCTCATTCTTGTACTTCTAAAACACATTAATTGTGTATTATTTGTAATAATTATAGGTACTTTAGCTAACGTTGCTTATTTATAATGTACCCAATAATCATAATTATTAATTCCAGATTGGCTGCCTATGACTGGAATAATAACTTTATGGAAATAAATGATTTTGAGTCTGAAAGTGAGATAGTGGGTATACGTTGGCCCCCAGATGAATCATTTTACAGCATACGGGATTCGCCTGTATTGTCACAAATAGATATAGTTCATATAAACCAATACTTTCTTCAAGTTTACTAAGGACAGGAAGGAATAACAATGTATGCAGCAGTTCACAGGAAAGGATACAATATGATAAAGGAATATTTTTGGTAGCTTTAGTTGTTTCTATTAATGAAAAAAATTGTTTGGTGCATTGTTATGAATGTCAGAATTCACAAAAATAATCGCTTCGAACCTACAGAAAACAGACAAAAATTTACGAAACAAACTTTTGACAGGTCTCTTTTCGTATTTAGGTCTACATTTACACTAGCGCCAACTGGTGTAGATTTGTGAACTACTCAAAATATCCTGCCATTAATAATTATGATTATTGGGTACATTACCAAAATGCACACGCAAGCCAGATACAAAGCAATATCAATTATCAATGACAGGTCTACAACTACGCCAGCGCCGCCAAGCGGGAGAAGTTAGCACAGCCTTTTGCCATTGGTAAATAATGCACAAAAAAATCATAATTTTATAGTAGTTATCATTTTGGGGGGCCAACCGTCGGCGGATTAACTGTCGGGTCATCAAAAATGGTAATGAATCCAGGTTTCTTGAAGTCTCATGTTGCAAAAGTGCAGACGGTTCTTAACCAAATACCCAGTCTCGAATTTGTAATTTGTATGTAGTCATTTATTTATTTATTTATTCATTTCTATGCTCTTACATACAGTTCATAAATACACTGACATACAGTTAATAAATGCAATGACAATGAAATTAGGTGGGAGTAAAACAAAAAAATATTCTTACTATGAAACATAGTAGGTAGTAGAGTGAAATATGATCGGCAACTGTATGTAAATGGTTAAAACCAAAGATATTCAAATACAAAAGAGACATGCTATGATGTCCGCGCGACTGTCGCCGAACTACGACCTAATCAGCGTAGTTCGCATACAAAAAGATTTTGTTCATTTTCTTGATTTTTTGAAGGTGTGCATTATTATTGGTTAACAATATAGTTTGAATACGGAAATAATTCATTCATTTAGTTTAGCGTTCATTTCGTTTATTCGTTAATTATTCGTTCATTTAGTTTATTCGTTAATTGGTAAACAACACCGGCGACACCCGGAATCGCAGTCTCACCTAGTAAAAACGGCGGATAGCACATCTCCTTATATTTCAATATCTTTGGTTAAAACAAATGTGGTTATGGTTTGTGAACATCTCACTGGGAGAACCCGTGCTGAGGTGTACGCATGTATTATTATGCCATCATAAGTGATAGCACAGTATCCCCCTCGAGACTCTTAAGGAGGGCTCCGTAGTACCACCCATGGTGGCAGTATTGTACATATAGTAGGTGTTTATGAGTGAAGTTTGACTCATGGTAGTTTAAAATATGTATGTTTTTAATGTGAATACCACACAAGAGTCCCAAATGCCCCGAGCCAGCGGGACTATGGAATTGGGATTGTGAGGCTGGAGGGAGTGGAGAGGATTCTATTCAGAACTGTTAAAGGTGGTCTTTCATCTTATATTAAATGCGTAATTTTGTTTGCAGGCACTTGTTTTGCCACCGGGGCCGAGCGCATGGACCCTTCCCGCCTGCCGTGGGTGATGCGTGCGTTAGCCTCGGGCTGGGACGGACGGGCCGGGGGAGCGGGGGGCCTCGGGGGCCGGCTGTACGCCCTGCAGGCTGCTGTGGCGCAGCACCCCTGGAGGGGGGGCCGCAACGTGCGCTCGCTGCTCCACACGCTCCGGGAGAATGGCATGCTGTGGCACCCTTATCAGCTCATCAGGGAAAGGATTGCCAGGTGATTGCTTGCTCATTTAAGTTATTAAGAACGACCGAGGCAACTGAATAAATTTTTTTTGCCAACTTATCCCGAATTTATTGATTTAGTAAAAATGACACTTTTTTTGTTGTTATATAAATCAAAATAAGTTTGTGAGTATATGAGACATCTATGTATTGGAAATGTTTGAAAATTTCAAAGTACATACCCCGGCAAAGGTTTCTGGATTATTACAACCACATGACAATACATCTGAAAAGTTTTTTAATAATTACAAAAAATCTTGCAAAACTGTAAAAATTTGAGAATGACATTTCCCAAAAAAAAATTCAATTTTCGAAGCTCTTTAAAATTATTAATTTATTTAACTACTCGTGTAATACTTTGAATCGAATCAAGAATTTAGGATATTTTAAAAAGATACATAATTTGATTGATTGTTCTTGTAATATAAAAAAATGAATATTTGTAATATAAATAAAATGAAAATTTGAATTAAAAAAATTGTAATAGGTGGCATGCGAGCTGTTTGAAAACTGAATGTACTGGGACTGAATGTATGGAACGCGGGAGAGGGGAGAGGGAAGGCGGGGAAGGTGGAAGGGGAACGCGGGAGGGGAAGGGGAAGCGGGAGGGTAACGGGGACGCACGGGAAAGGACATGCGGGGAGAAACAGTTTATTTCTTTGAATATGGCATTGCAAAGCATGCCGGGAAATAACTAGTTTAATATGTTGATTCTAGATTCTCTATAAAAAAACAAATAATGAACATTGCCATTATTTATGATGATTCTATAAAAAAATTATCTTGGTGTATTTTTTTTTTTGGTATAGATTATGGCTGCCTGGAGGGAGGACCTTGTTAGATAGGAACAGGTTAACTTTGCTCTGCTATGAGATTTTGACAGAATTCTGCGAGTGTAGATACATATTAAGTTACAATTTTCCTTACTAGATTTAAATGTTTCAACTTCCAACTTAACCTCAATAAAAACTGCGAGAATTAAGTAATAAAATGATTTCCCTGGGTATTTTATGCGTGTATCCTAACCGCTTGTAAATTTCTTTTTATCTTCAATTCTTTTGTTTACAGTTTGATGTCAAATATATTTGAGGTAGATGTTACATTCCCCGGAGCAATCCAGGATTATGGACCCAGTATACAGGTCATGATGGATGAAATCGCTCCTATTCTAGACATCTTGCTAACGGAAGGAATGAAGGGAGTTACCGGATCCAATAACCACAGGTAAATTATGCAAAATACATAACCTCAAATTATTAACAGTTTGATCAATAAATTTTTAACATGAATATGATATCAGACATTGGATTATATATTATTGTGAACTAAAAATGTCAAAATAAACATCAATGAAAATGGCTAAGATTAGCACTAACACATATAAAAAACCAAAGAAAATTTTGCTTCAATAGCATAGATTCTTGGCCTGCTTTACTAACCCTAGTAAACTGGTAGACTTCAACAAAGGAGAACATTGCACCTTTTTATTATTTCATATATACACATATTTAAAAAAAAAAATACTTTAGCTCCACACAGGAGGCTCTGAGGTTGATTTGTCCTGTCCCCTTATAGATTATCCTCAAAATTATAACTATCTTTCTTAACTTTATTGGCAAAAAGCTTTTGCACTGGCTTTTGCACTGGATTTTTTAGGGTGAATTGCCCGTTTAAAAATAACATAATAATTTTCCTCAGGTACTATTTCATTGAAAAGGGTCTTTTTGAGGAGTGGAAGGAGTGAACATAGAGGTCTTGTGTTTTGCTCAAATTGCAATTAAAAAAACTGGTTTCATTTAATACATTTTAATTCTTCTGTGGTTAACTTTTAGATTTGAATATAAAGTGTGGTGTTTTCTCTTTATAACAACGTTTAAATCATATTTTTTCACTATGACGGTAAGGGATACACAACGATTTCTTTGAGATCTATATCGACTGTCCCGAAGAACAACGTCGGATGTGCGATTTCGAATTTTTACAGTGGAGCTTTTTAAAGTATCGTTTCTGCATGTTTACTGTTTTTGGTATCAAGAAATGTAGTGTTGTTTTGTTCTTTGATATTCCATCTCATTTCATTAAAAAATCCAAAAATACAGACTTTTAAATCAACAATATAAGCGAATAAATAAGCCAACAGAACGATTTTCAATTTTTGTCAGATCCGACCTTGTTCTTCGGGACCGTCGATATGAGCTGTTCCCAGAAGCGATCAAATTAGCCTGGAGGGTTGATGGGCGAAAATGTTTGAAATATAATCCAATGTCTGGTAAAGGGTTTATTTGGCTGTGTGAATTAATTAATTTTTTGTTTATCATTTGCCTACTTCCAGGTTATTGTCACTAAATAAAAGTGTACCTTTTTCCCCCACCGAAAATAGTAACAGCGACGAAACGCAAATGATTGTGGACGTAGCGCCCATTGTGAAACCGAGCACCTCAAACTCCTTCCTTACTGACGACATGAGAGCTCTCATAAAGAGCACCATGGAAAAAAGGGGTTTAGATAAAGGTCCTATCAACATGGCCGCCGTTGGAAAAATTATGCAGGAGCTGAAGAATTCTAATCTTTTGAACTCTGATGTATTGAAGGTTAGTTTATTTTACTCTTCTATCTTTTTAAACTTTCCACACCGTAGGAGGGTAGCACATCCCCCAAATGAGAGTTTTGTGCTATATCTATGTTGTTTTTTGCATTACTTAATTTATAATGTAGGTACCTACAAATGTTAAATGTAAATGTTGTTCTCTTGGCATTGCTTTGTATGTAGGTACTGTATATTCTTTGTTTCACATTATTTAACCTCTCCGATATATCGCGAATATGCAAGTTTTTCATCTTAAACGAAATATCAGATTCACAAAAACTTTGTGTTATTTCCGCTTCACAATTATAGCTCTATAAATGAAACATTTCTGAACGTAGCCAAATACTAAAAAATGTTTTTGAAAGATTATGAAATAAGCTTTCAAATTGTTATATCTTACTAATATTATAAATGCGAATGTTTGTATGAATGGATGTGAGTTACTCTTTCACGCAATAAATATCGAATTGAATTTAAAAATTCTTTCACTAATCGAAAGCTACATTATTTGCGAGTAATTTAGGCTATATATATTGGTAAGCTCTGGCGTTATGAATAAGCTGTGGCGTTATGAAATTATTTATTATACGTTTGGCAAAGCGTATTGCTAAGTAAATGTTTGACGTGGGCTGTCATATTGTTATTTGTTTGGGTTACTATGGAGATTTCTTTGATAGCAAAAATTCAAATATGAGTATTCAAATAATATAAGTATTCAAATATGCGAGCGAAGCCCGGGGCAAAAGCTAGTTACAAATAAATATTAACATTTGTAAATATTAAAATTTAGAATTCAAACATAAAAAAAATGTAAAAATGACTCACATGATGTTTTTATGTGAAAGCGGTACTAAAATCACGGATTAAGTAAAATTTTTTACTTATTCTATTGTATAAATGTATAATAAACAATTTGGTCACCTCACTTTTTATCATTTCATACAAGAATATTTAATAAAAAAAGAACAATGTCTAACGGCGCGTAGGCGATTTGGTGGGTAAAATCTGTATCTACCATGTATATGACAGAATAGGTCTTTTTATGTACAGTCGACTCCCGTTAATTCAAACCTGCGATAATTCGAACATCTCTATAATTCAAAGTTATCACGAATTCCCTACGAAATCTCTTTATATTTCGAACTAAATCCATACATTTTTGTACACTTGGTAATTCAAATGAAAAAATCATTGCTATATAACAAAACGACGCGTTAATTCGAACTCATCGGCGTTCAACATTCGACAATTCAAAGTTGCAGAGAGAAAGAGGCGGAAAGATTGTTACACACACGTTAGTACAAATACAATTTTGCGACAAGTTCAAACGTGTATTGTTTTTGTTATGATTAGTTTGTGACACACACTCTAACGAATTGGTTTGTGTTATCATTCAGTTACTGTTACTCTTTCGTTGTGTATACAGATTAAAATTTTCATAGTATGTACACGAATGTACCTATAAACTTTTGTCATTGTTATAGAATAGGAGTTAATAAATAATAATTGATCAACACTTAAGAATTCGAAGTTTTATTTATTTACTCTCGCAAATTTCGAACCATTTGATATTTCAAACACTCGATAATTCGTAATATTTTAAGAGTCCCTCGAGTTTCGAATTATCGAGAGTCAACTGTATTTCTATGGACAACTTGAAAAGAGATGTGCAGCTTCATTTATTATGGACCTTCTACTTTTTGTTTTAGGGATGTCACTAGAACAATAACGGAGTTATAACGATTTCTGTGGAAACAAACGATTAGATGTGAAAAAACGCTTATTGTACTTGACTGCTATCGTTATATTATCGAGTATATCCGCTTACGTATCGGAGTAGTTAATCAAATTTTGTATAATGATTTATTTAATGATTATTTAATGATTATTTAATGATTATATTAATTAGATTAATCATTCAATGATTTAATGATTATATTTTAGTTTTAATGAGTCTTGTATAATGACACCGTTATTGTTTATCACTATCTATTGTCCTGTGCCAAAACAGCACTCACTATTGTTATTAATGTTGTTCTCTTGGTATTGCTTTGTATGTACATACATACTGTATATTCATTGTTTCACATTATTTAATCAATTTTTATAAGGACTCTTAAGGAAAACTATAAGATTACTTTTAATTTTATTATAATTAAGCGCACTTGAAGTGAAATAACAAAAAACTTCACTATATAAATTCTACGTTATTATTAAAAATATTGGGTAATAGATTTGCATTTAAAAAATAATGATTCACTTACTATTTTTTAAGATATTAAATAATACCTTTCCAATTCCGACGGAAATTATTCTCCTCCTCCCTGAACCCCATTACTTAAAAAAAAACAAGCCGCATTTTACCACAAAGGTGACCGGACGGACAATTCAACAACGTGCAACTTCATCACTCCTTCGAAAAGTCATTAAAAGTGATGAAAAAAAAACAACTTGGTTATGTTAGTTTTCGAAGGGTTGTTGAAATTCCATTTTGTTAATTTTGTATTATTCTCTTTTACCGTTTTACATTGCCTAATGATTGACTGTTGGGCGATGATGGTATTGTCCAGTTAAAACGGCAAGTATAAAAAAATTGTAATGGATATCCGAGTGTTACTGGAAAGGGCAAAAGGGTATTAAAATACACGATCGCTTAGCGATATGTGGGGGACCCTAGTGACCCCCTTTCGAGTGATATTTGATTTTAACTTTCAGGTAAGTTAAAGGATAAGATTACTTCACTCTGCTTGAAGGCTTGACTTTTTTTTACAATGTTTTAAAGAGTTTGGTGTTTATTCTGTTATTTTTATAATGGTGAGGTATTTTGTTACAAGTAGTTGTAACAAAATACCTCACCATTATACAAATAACAGAAGAAGTTAGAAGTAAATAACATAGAAGTTGTTCTACATTTGTTAATTTATTAACAATAAAAGTTCCCCCGCTATCTATTTATAATCTTTTGATCTCTAATCTTTTTGGAGATTTTTTATTATGTAAATCTGATAGTCCGGTCTTAATAATTACTGATGTCATTAAAAACAAAAATAAGTTATGCAGTAATGATTAATTTATTTTAATCTGATTGGATTGTGTGTATTTTTAGATTTTTGTATTATAATAATTAAATATCATAGAAGATGGAATGCCATGCATAACTCTGACCTGTGTTTCATTTCTTCCGCTTCATACATTGTTTCAAATTATAATATAAAGTCTGTTCCTCATTGATGAAGGTCGTGACGCCTTCTTCACTTTCCTTTTAGATAGATATTTTTCTTAGCGTTGTGTCTGCATCTGTATTCAGTCCTCCATAAATTGATTTTCCTGCAATCAATTTTCTTTCAGATTTTCCATCTCTTGAACTTACTTCTCAAATACTTTTTAAAATTTATTTATTTGAGTCACAAACAGCATTTAAAGAACCCCTCAGGCCTCGGACCATATTTTATCAGACAATCAAAATATTTCCGCTTTAAAATAAAATTTGAATAAGTGGAATAGCTCTGCACATATCTAGAAACTAAAAACTGTTCTAGAAAGGTGATAAAAGACGCTTTCAAATTATGTAAGGAAACACAATTTTCTAAATATAAAAATTTTGCATTCTAACAAAAACGTTTTAAAAATGGCTCACCTTATGTTTTTTCTCACTAAAGTTACTGATAATGATAAAAATAAAAACACATACTTACACATTTTATTAGACAATTGTTACCTCACTTTTTTGTCATTCCACGTAAAAAATAATTAATAAATTCCAAAAATTTCATAATTTTTTTTCAAATTACAATCTGAAACTTTGGTTTCATAAAGGTCTACATTTTATTTATTTTGTGGTTAACTTTTATATTTGATTATGTAGCGTGGGTTTTTTGTCTTTCTAAAAACATTTACATAATATCTCTTACTCTGATAGTAAGGGAGATACAATGATTTCTATGAGACCTGTAGTATGAGTTGTTCCGAAAACCCGAACAATAGACTTGACGGATTAATACATAAACTCATCTACTTATTATAGAATACACAAACTCATCTACTTGCTTCATTGGTTAAAACTATTTTGCGTGGTGTTTTTGTACGCTTTCTTTCAAACACCATGACTTCGGATATACATTCATCATTAACTCATTCTGCGTACTTCATTCATCCTAAACGTGAGAGTCTGTTTTGTACTTGTAAACTTATTTTGTTTATTAATTCCAGGACTCCAATACTGACATGAGCACCACAATGGAAGGAATGATGAGCGGGTTCATGGAGTCAACCAGCAAAACCTTCCCAATAGTCAACATGCTCCAAAGCAGCTTTGCTTCCAGTCTCCAACTAACCGACGACAAACCGCTCAACGGACACGTTATCAGTACTGAAGAAGAAATGGAAACGGAAGAAGACAGCGAATATGACATTAGCCTGAGATTCTTCAAAACAGGTAATACATACATATACATACTTCATTCACTTCTCTGTCAGTGGCTGAGTTGCCAATGCTTCTGGACCCCATTCAGACTTTATGAGTTAAATTCTTCCGCTAGTTAAGTCCCCATCATGTCACAAGTAATTTGGGTGGTGGTTTCGGGGTTGGGTACCGCCACCTAGGGAACCATTTATTGGATAACCAACAATCCTACCATAGGTCTGCTACTGTTGGTGATTTAGCAGAGGTGCCCAGGTTAATGGGGTCAGGTTTGTCTATGTCTTGGCGGCGGATGCTTTTGCCCATCTACTGGGTGGTGAGTCAGATCGGGAGAGACTAATTGAGGCCTTTTGACCCCTCCAGCTGGACTCTTTTTACCTACAGCCTTGCACCACAGTGGGAGGGATGGATTCATATGTCTGTCACTCCGCAACACATTGACCCCCGGAAGGAAAAAGGTATGAGGGGTGGGTAGCCACCCCTCATACCTTTTTCCTTCTGAGAACTTCCTCTCCTTCCTTTCCCTAAAAAGAGCCTCCCCACAGCATCTCCAAAGTCAACATAGGCCCTGAGTATTTTTTTCCTCAGAGCCTCCTTTGTGAAGATAATGAAAATAAATATTCTGTTTAGTGTGATGTTGGTAGGAGGTTTTCAAATATTGTCACATTATTCATAATCCAGGAATATTTATCTTTTTTTTCATTATTAAATATAAGATAAAAAATTACCATCCGTTGATCACTCGTTGAACATGACTTGAGAATTAAAAATTTGTCGTGTTGTAATAATTCTACCTTGCATCTTATAATGTACTGTAATAATGTTAATTACATTTAATTTCTCAACAATATTATCAATGTGATTTAAAATTCGATTTGAACAATGACTGGTTATGAAAATAGATTAGTCTTTTTATCTGTATAATATCTAATCTTAATATATAAAACAAAGTCGGGTTAGTTACACTATCTATAACTCGAGAACGGCCGGGCCGATTTTGATGATCTTTCATTTGTTGGATTTGTCTCCGACCTGGAAAGGATAATAACTATTAAAACATCACAAAAATCAACGAAAAATATAGTTATTAAGAAAATTCTTTTCCCCGTACATTTTATATGGAACAAATTCTTACATTTGAAAGAGCTGCAGGCATTTTGTGATAAGTACCTGTAATATTGAACTGTGTGTGAATTCCAAAAATTCAAAAACGTCAAATGTCAATGCGCTAATTGTTTTGCATTTGTTATAATTTTTTTTTAAATGATTTATTTGGCTTTCACGTGATCTTGGCCATTTCTTAAAGTACAGTTTGGCAATTAAGTGTAGAAAATAAATGATGGCGCTGCGATCGATTTCTTGGTTTTAAATGGCAACACCGTGATGGCTCATAAGACAATGAATGTATGTTTTAAAAAACCCTTCAGCCAAAATTCATATTTCATAACGTGTTTGTATTTTCATAAATTTTGCACAAAAACACATAATTTAATAGAAGTAAAATAAAACAAAACAGGTTTTAAGTGGGCGTTTATTTTGTTATAAAAACGTAGGTACATAGGTATTTAAAAATCTGAGTATATTTATTCAACACCCGACATGTAATAATTATTGTCTTAGTCCTCATATGATTCTTCTTCTTCCATATCTTCATCTTCATCTAAACGTTTTATCAGTTCATCTATATCATCATATAGAGTACTTCCTCGTGCATAATAATCTGCTTCGATTTTCATCACGTTTTTGCAACAATTTTTTTTAATCATCAACACTTATGCTATTTTCCGTTTTCCCAGTGTTTCAAATTTTCCATCTGCCTTTTCCCTTCCTTGACGATTTATCTTACTTTTCAGATTTACCTGTATGTGGAAAACATCATTAAAATGATTATTCTATAGAAGGTAGTTTTAAAAAAGCACACCTGATAATATTCATTTAGAAAGAAAGAAAGATAAAACTAAGAACAAGTTACATTTCTATGAGTTTAAAGAAGTTACATATTATTTTATTTTTTTTAAATTGAGTTATTCCATTTTTCTTGTGGCCTAATATTAACTGTCAAATGGAAATGTCAAATTCGGATTTTTAAACATAACCTCAAATCAGATTGTAATGGTTATAATCGCACAAAAATTGGCATAAATCTTGTAATACTAATGAAATTTATTAAAAAAAACTATACCACGTACCATTCATTTCTGCAGTTCGTTTGTAAACTTCTTTCAAATTGGATAGGAGCTTCTTCGCACGATATTCAGCTAGGCAGCGTTGAAACACGCAGTTTACAACTTCTCTTGCACCACTACGTATTGTTTTGTTCATTTTAATTCAATTCAAACAATGCACAGGCAAACAATGAAAAAAAAACACTAAACGAGCGATTTTCAGTGTGTTCTACATGATTAAAGTCAGTAAAGCCAAGAGCCATACAAAATGTCATTGACAAAACGAGTATTTCGGTGTTACCATAGTAATGAAAAAATTTAGTTCCAAATTAATTAATTTCTACACTTTCTTGCCAAACAATATTTACATTTTCAGTTTTTTTTTTTAATTAGTTACAATATCAGTTTTTTTAAATTAGTTACATTTTCAGATCAGTTTTTTTTTACATGTAAGCATGTTTATTTTACATATTATATTAGCAAACATAGAAAATGGGAGAAGACAAATATTCGTATGATTATACAAGTTATACAAATATTCATATGGTTATACATAGTTGATATTAATTGTAATTACAAAATTGTAGATTAAGAAGATGTACAGCTTCCCAAAAATAGGTAAGAATAAATGCATACGTATGGAAGAGAAAGAAATCTGATTGATGCTTAAATGTTAAGGCCATTTTTACAAATAAATTTTGCTAACAAATATCGAATTTAAGGAGAGTTGAGATTAAGAAGGCAGGGAACACTGGTAGGGAATTCAATTTTAAGTTTTATTAATTCATGTATGAAGTTTGGAAATTGGTCATTGATAGAACACTCAAAAAAATTATGGTCCAAAGTATCCTCTGAACCATAATCACAATAAGGCGAATTGACTATGTGGAATGTGGAGAAATGGCTAAGACAACAATTATGACCTAGATGCATTCGAGTTATGGAAGAGATGTATTTTTAAGGCATGGAAGTGTATTTGTGAAACCAGGGCTTGACAGGAAAAGAAGGTTGAATTAATGAGTACTGGTGACCTTTTATCAGAGATGACGATTTCCATTCAGAGGACCATTGGTGTTGTAACTCATTATTAACTTTATTTATATAGGGAAATAGTCTCCAACAGGAATAGGTATACTATATCTTGTTGTAATTATGTGACTTTATAGTATTTTCCAGAGCTTTTATTCTGTCTTGAATCAAATCGATGTGGGTCTTCTTAAGTTTTAACTCATTTGGCAAAATCGTAACATCTGTGCCGTTAAGTAGGTAATGTGGCGCATATCCAGTGACAGTGTGCTCTGTTTCATTTTAGTTTTTTACACAATTACGCGCTATAGTTGTCCAAGCTACTTTTGAGTCGTTTTCGTTGATTTTGCATCTAATTTTATTGACCAGCGTTTGATTTAATCTTTCATTTAATCCTTTTAAGAAAGGTGAGTTCACTGCAGTAAAAATTATTGGAATATTTTTTTCATCCAAAAATTTTTTGATTTCTCTAAAAGAAACCACATTTATGTTTATTTATATGATTTTTATTTGAATGGTTTCTTCCAACTAAAATTGATATTTTACAATAAAATAATAGAACGATAACACAAGTGACAATTGATAATTACATTCCAACTGACACTACAGGATTCAAATTTAAATGGAATATATTTCCTTTACATATATTATCTTGGTTAGTAAATAATATAAAAAAATATATCACACTCTACATTCGTGAGTACCCGCCATCCTATTTTGCTTGTGTTCATACACAATGTTACCCGCATCGTATGGTAAATGGTAACATTAATACGGGTACTCACTAGCGATGCGCGTGTTATGCGCATAAAGCTCGAGTTGTTTGTAATTAGCTCCATGTATGAATGTGCTTACTCTGGATATGGTTCATTTCAAGCATTTCATTCACTTGATAATGACATGTCTTCCTCGGGCGTCCATTTGCATTTGTCCGTTCATGTTCATTAATGGCTAAAAGAGCCTCAATTTAGTTACGCATGTATTACAAAAGATTTAACGTTATGTTTGTTTTTCTTAGCCCTCAAGTGGGTGATCTGCGCCATATCACGCAGCTCGTTTGGCGCGCGTGACCCGTACTACGTGCTGATGCCGGCGGCGTGCTCGTTGGGCTCCATGGAGCGTGACGAGGAGCTTGTTCGTCTGTGTGGCACCTTCCTGTCCTCATTGGCGCAGGCCCTGCACACTCCCCACACTCTCAATGTGGCGCTGCAAACGGTCGAGAAGGTAAGACGTCTTATACTAATACTAATCTATCGGTACCTTTTATTGGCCTGGCACCTAATTCGCTCTTGACTTTGTTACGCTCGATGATTATGAAAAAAAAGAATGTTACAAAACCGTCTTATTATTTGGAGCGTAAATTATGAGTTATTCATTCTCGAATGCCTTCTCTCTCCCACATCGTTTCGTCCTTTACTAATTAGGGGCGAGGGATGCTATTAGTTAGATGCCACAGATGTCTCAGATGTTCTGACCGATATAAGGTCATTTGGTATCTCGAGAAAGTGGAGTTGCCTTCCGGTCCTACCTGCGCAACTTCTAGAAAAAGCCTCTGGTAGGACTGAAATTATTTTGGCCAACCCGGAGTGGATACTCGTAACCCTTTTGTTAAAATTCTTCATTTATAAACCATTATGACTGCATTCACAATGCGACTTTCCGCGTGGCTGCGGCGTGCACGAATGAAGATCGAGTGAATCATTCAATATTTGTATTTACAAGTTCATTTCTCATTCGTTGAGTTCAATTCGATCAGAGTGAACGGTGGCATTCAATGACATTGAATCATTCACTTTTATATTTACATGATTTAATTTGGTTGCTTCATCCAAAATGAAATGAAAAAGTGAACCGTGTACTTTCGCTATTATGAATCGATTTTTGTATCAAATCATCTATTCATAATCACACAAATATTTACAATATCACAATATCAATATTATTTGTTAAGGTGTGCGAGTCCCCGTCATGGTGCGCCCGTGCTTCTTGTGTTGGCTTCCTGCAGTCCCTGGTCTTCCACAACATGGCTCTGGTCTCCGCAGCGCCGGCCAACCAGGAGTCTGTGCTCCGTATAGTCCTGAGGCTGATGGCCGACTCTCGCCCCGAGGTGCGGGAGACAGCAGCCCAGGTTATGGCCGGTTTGCTGCACTGCGGAGTGGCTGAGAACCAGGAGAAACTACTGGTGAGATTATTATTAATTTTTTTTTTTAGTCTGGAGTTATTATACAGTATATCGTTGCTGGAAAGGGAAAATGGCTAAAGTGCCATACAGCTATGACATTAAAGATGAACCTAAACCATAAGCTATAATGTTTATTTGTGGTTGTGTTGATCAAATCAAGTTTTATAGAGTTTCCCAAAGCAATAATTGCCAGAGTTGCCTCTAATACCATGATAAATTGAATTCTTTAACCTTTGAAGCGATTATGGTCGAAAAATGGACCACTTTTATTTTTCTGCGATTGATAGCCGTCCAAAATTGGACCACATTTTCCTATCATGAGTAAAACATTTATTGTAATTATTTAAAACATTTCCATGGCAAGCCATTTATTTTAAAACGAATCTATTGAAATGCTTTACCTATTATGACCATAGATGTTGCAAATCCAAACTTCTAGACTATTTTAGGACGATGTTAAAAATAAAATTTAAAAATATGTTTTTAACCCCGAATTTTTAAACAGCTGTTTACGGTTAAAATTAGGCCCTTTTTCCAGAGGTATGCACCTTTCATTATCGAGTATACCACAGACAACATACAGAAATTGAAAATATTCTATGTTGACTCGAATAAGTAACCCTCACGGCCAGTGGCGTGCACAGAGTTTTTAGTGAGCTAGAGTGCTAAGATTGAAAAATTCGACGTAAATGATGTTGTTGTAGCTGAAAATGATTTTTATTTTTTTCGAAATTTCAATATTTTGTATGAAGATTGTTTATTTAGGGTAGGCATACCTATAGGTATGCCTACGCTAGATAAAAATTTTCATACAAATAAATTGAAATTTCGAAAAAAAATAAAAATCATTTTCCGCTACAACAACATCAATAATGTTGTATTTTCCAGTCTTAGCCCTCTAGCTCACTCAAATTTCTGTGCACGCCCCAGCTCACGGCAGTTTCAAAGTAACAAACACGCAGGATTCGCGCGGTTATAAACTTAACGATGTTTTTCTATTTTTTTTTTATAAATCCTACAAGTAAGAGATAAACGGTAAAATACAGGTTATTCATTGGCTATATAGCACTATAATATTTTTTTGTGTTTCCATGTTAAAATTCGAAGGTATGATTTTTTTAATGTTGACGAAAAATTTTAAAAATGACTTTCTGGGAAATGGGAGGCAAATTTATTTATTTCTTGTGATCGCTCCAGTGGTTGTTGGCCTATATTTTATAACATAAAATATAAATCAATAAAGCAGCACATATAAATCAATAAGCTACATATTTGCTATTCCATATGATTAAAAAATAATTTTTCAGTTTTGTTGGGTATTTTGGTCTCAAATCCAAAATAAAGTTTTTGAAAAGGGCCGTGCAGCTCTTAAGCTCTTCAGTTATGACATTATCAGTTATTATACATTGACAGTTATTATATTATTATTATGTTTTTCCATTAGATTAAAAATTGGAGATAAATTATCTTCTATAAAATAATTTTTAATGCCTAGTTGTAGTTTCTTAATATTTATTCTGTTCTTGATTTCTGCTCTCCCAATAATCAATTACAGTGTAACACTGTTAAGAAGTTTTCCTGCTTAAGAAGTTAGGTTTTTTCAGTCCCTTGAAGACTAAAATAAATGGTCCAATTTATCCCGCTTATAAGATTTTCCTCCTAAGAAGTTTTTCTCCAGTCCCTTGGAAAACTTTTTAAGAGGGTTTCACTGTAATTATTTCCATGATATCAGGAGCAATTCAAGACGATGTGCAAGGGCAAGGTGTCGAAGGGCCCCGGTGCCATGGAGGCCCTGATCCGCCGCCACTGCGGAGTGCTAGGGCTTTGTGCCTTCATCGCAGCCCACCCCTACAGTGTGCCCCCCTACCTGCCCGAGATATTCCTGGTGTTGGGGAGACATCTCAACGATCCACTGCCAATTCCGGTGAGAAAATTATAATAATAATTTTTAGAAACTGATAAGTCCTCTGTAATAACCTTTTCCCCTTTATAGATGATGCATTTTACCTCTCAGGCTAATTCCTTCACTTCTCAGAACAACTCATACAGGTCTCATAGAAATCTGAGCACATTCAAAAACTAAAAGCTGTTTTAGGAAGGTGATGAAATACGCTTTCAAATTATATAATTCGAAATAAACATATATTTTTTTAATTATAAAATTTTTGAACACAAACATAAAAAAGTTTTAAAAATGGCTCATCTTACGTTTTTTCTAACTAAGGTTACAGATAATAAAAAAAACATAAAAACCCATACATATTTTATTAGACAAACGTATAACAAACACATATTGTTATCTCACTTTTTGTCGCTCTATGTAAAAATAATTTATAAAAAATTCCCGAAGTTTAATTTTTTTTTTCAATTTGCGATTCAAAACTTTGTATACATAAAAGTGTACATTTTACTTTTTTGGTAGCTATTTTTTAGATTGGAATATAAAGCGTGGTGTTTTCCCTTTCTAACACCGTTTAGAACATATTTCTCACTATGATAATAAGGGAGTTACAGCGTTTTATACGAGACCTATGTGCGTTGGGACAAATATGGTCTCCTGCCATTCTAAGGGTTAAATAAAAAAAAAAAAAATAAAAAAAACTGTATTAAAAAGAGAAAATACCACGCTTTATATTAAAATCTAAAAGTTTATGAGAAAAGAAGTAAAATGAAAACCTTTATGGAATCAAAGTTTCGGATCGCAATTTGAAAAAAAAAAATGAAGCTTTGGGAATTTTTTAATTTTTACCTGGAACAACAAAAAAAATTAAGGTGACTTTAACGTTTATAATACATTTGTCTAATAAAATATGTACCTATGTGTTTTTATTTTTTTTTGTTATCAATAATTTTCGTTAGAAAAAATGTAAGGTGTGCCATTTTTTATACCAAATTTTCATACTTATTATGCACTTATTTTGAATTATTAAATTTGAAAGCGTATTTTATCACCTTTTAAAAACAGTATTTAGTTTTCAGATGCGTTCAGAAATATTCCATTTACATATTTGGATTTTATTGCAAAGTGGAAATATTTTAACCTTTTAACAAAATAGGCCCGACGCCTGAGGGGTTAATTTAAAAAAACAAAATAATGTTAATGCTTCACAATAATCCAATGTTATCAGATTTTGACAGAGAGTTATTTATAAAAAGTTATACCTTCATCAAGTTGGATTTTAAGAAATGCTTATCGTTAAGTTGCATCACAGATGCATTTTAAATCATTGACATGTGATTAAATTATATATTTATCAGTTGATTATGGTATTAGGTAA
This sequence comes from Limnephilus lunatus, assembly GCA_917563855.2. NCBI lineage: Eukaryota > Metazoa > Arthropoda > Insecta > Trichoptera > Limnephilidae > Limnephilus > Limnephilus lunatus. The sequence goes on along the minus strand of OU830602.1, from coordinate 6,345,005 downwards.
TATGGGTAATTCTTCTGACGTCTTTATTTGTATATATGTATTTATACATTTTCTATTTTGGAGATTGACATGATTAAATTTGCCTTCGGTTGCCGAGGAGTTGATATTTTAATTTAATGTTTTTCATTTTGTGGTTCCTATATTATTTAATCTTTCTTTTCTTAACTTTATGATAACATACGCACAGTGGCATAGCGAGGGGGGGGGCGGACCGCCCCGGGTGCTACCCCCCCCAATCACAATTCTCTAGCCACCCCCTTTCAGGACAGACCAATTTTTTATGAGTCGAAATTAGTATTTGCCAACTTTAATGGGGGGTGACACCGACACCACGTTATCCGCCCTATCCGCCCCGGGTGCCACCCATGCTTGCTACGCCACTGCATACGCACTTGATTTGGAACTTTTTCGCATTGAAACTATGTATGTATTACCGTCGCCTAAACTACCTAGTTTCAAGCTTAAGACTAGTAGATATCTTAGTAACACCCTGGTACTTCCCACCTTCCTTTACCCCATCTCCTTCCCCTCCCCGCACCCTTTACAGCCTCACAACATACCCCAATGAACAGCTGGGACTTGAGTGCGGTGTTTACATAAGGAGTTTTGTTTTTTCGGTCCCTACAAACCTAAATTTAAATGCCATAATTTCCCATATACACACAAGTTTGTTTCTGTCTTTTAAAAACTTTACAAGAATTTGATTGTTGTTTTTTTTTGTTGATTGTTGTGTTTTAAAAAAATGTTTTATTTGTATTTGCAGTCAACAATCCGTAAAGCCCTCGGAGATTTCAAGAGAACCCACCACGACGATTGGCAAAATCACCAGCTCAAGTTCACAGAAGACGAATTGTGTTTGCTTAGCGATCTAACAGTTCCCCCTTCACATTACGCTTAATACTTTGGCTTCAAATTCATTTACAATCCAATTCACATACTCAAGAGCAGTTGATGTTGATGGAACATATTAATTTACTTATATTTCACGAAGTCGTAAATTATGCTGTTATGTATACCCATTATTTTTATCAGTATTTTTAATTTCTTTATTTTTAATTTCTTCCAAGAATATAGCTACTATTAGAATGCATTGCTGCCATTCAATCAAAATAATCGCAAACTACTGTAAAATGTTTTTTCGACAATTCAACTGTCACTGATATCAGTTGACTAAAGTAAGGTATTTTTATTTTATTTTATTTTTGTATTTTAATGGTTTTGAATGAGATAAAATAATAACAACCAATTTTTACTATTATATTTACAATGCCTATATCCAAAACGAATGTTAGAACACCAATAACTTTGTTAAAGCCAACATCTATTTTTATATTTGTCTAAATAAACTAGTTGAGGTAAAATCTGAAGGCAAAACGAATGTAAAAGGTTGACACTGCAATTGCAATGCTTCGTACCGAGCATAGGCACGATTCTTCAAGGGGTTAAATTACCTTCCTAAGTAATTTGTTGGTTATTTTGTGTTTTCATTATGGCAACAATGCTTTTCTAGTATTACCATGCAGATACTCACAGAGGAATTAAAGGTAGAGCAATACACCATTATATCATGTTTTTTTTTTGTATACATAGCCGGGTTTTTTAATCAACTGAATGTCAGTTCGAAAGGCAGGGAATGATAACTGAAGGTAAGATTGTATTTTTTAAATTTGTGTTAAATGAATTGTGATCAACGTTTACGTATATAATTTTCCTTTTCATTTTATATGTTCCAATCATGCCCTATCCAGTTATTGTTATTATATTACCTGTGCAAGAATGTATTATATTCATACTCGACAAACAAAATAAATCCCTGTGCCCTTAATATTAATGTAATTTTAAAATAAGGCTCAATTTTATAAGTGCAATTTACCCTGCATATGAACTCAATAGATAATAAATAAATAATATTTATTTTCTCTGCAAGGGTTGATGTAATCATGTAATCAATATGAACTTAGGGCCTAGTTTTTAAAATGAAATGGAATCTCAGCACACATTATGTTTCATTATTAATAAGTTACAAATTTTGATTTTATTTTTATGAAGATTGCTTTATGTTGTTATTCATTTATCGGTGAAAGTTTTATTTTGTGTCTGTGATTTGGCAGGATAGATGTTTTAACACAAACATTACTTAATATATAGAAAAGTTTAATTTGAAAATAAATTTTTTCCACCAGTTCCACAAGTCAGGATAATAATATTATGAATAATATAAATTGACCGTTATTATTTAAACATATTGAAATTGAATTGATTGTCAGATATAACCACAATCCTCCAAACAGAAAGCGATCTAAATGTGATTTAATCTGTTGAATTGCTGAACATTTGAATACTGAATGTTTGGTTTACTAAACATTTAGATAATTCAATATTTGGATGTCTGAACATTTGGATTTCCAAACCGTACCGTCCTACTCATAATCGCAGAATAAGATAAAACCACGATAATACGAACGGGTTAACATTCGTTTTATCGTAGTATTATCTTATTCTGCGATTATGGGTAAGGCGGTTAGATTACTGAAAGTTCAAATTACTAAACATTCGGAATACTCAACATTTGGATGTCTGAACGTTTGGATTTGCGAGACTTTAGATTACTGAATGTTTGGATTACTAAAAATTTGGATTACTGGACATTTGGATTACTGAACATTTGGGTTATTGAACATTTGGATTTCTGAACTTTTGGATTACCCAACCTTTGGATTACTGAATTTTTGGTTTACTGAATGTTTGGATTACTGAATATGTATTTGTGTTTTGAAAATTTGGATTTCTGAACATTTGGATTACCCAACCTTTGGATTACTGAACATTTGGATCATTGAAAATTTGTGTTATTGAACATTTAGATTACTGAACATTTCGATTTGGATTACTAGACATTTTTATTTCTGAATGTTTGGATTACTGAACTTTTGGATTATCGTGATTGCGCTTTGCTTGGCATTAAGAATACTAAACTTGTAATGCCTGCTCTACACTCTTGATAAGACAACTCGAGGGAGCTTGTGCGCGAGAGGTTTGTTGTGCGTAGAACTGGCAAAAGGTATGTTTTATGTTGGTTGTGAAAGACTGATATGAAAATGTAAAATTTGGATTGTAGTATATAATAATGATTAATATTAATTACCTACAGGGTTGTGGAGACGTAATGTCTACATTATTCAGTTTAATATTGGTAAGCGGGTAAATATGTGACTTCTAACGGAACGGTAATAAGGAGTTTTGTAATAACGCATGGAGAAGGTTTGTATTTTTTAAATTTCAATATACATAACTACTAAAGGAGGTGACGGATATAAATTCATCCAATTATTTTATGTGTTTTTTTTTTGTCTATTGTTCAGTTTACATTATATTATACACGGTTTTTAATAGACAATGGCTGCATAACTTTTTATTTGTAGTTTCATCAACTATTTTTGATTACACAAATAAATAATAATGATAAGCACTTGAATTCCATAAAATGTTTTGTATACGGGAACATAAGTCAACATTTTGAGTAGGTACTCGTATTAATGTGCTACTAACATTTCCATATTTATTTTTAAGCAGAAAAGTTTATTTTGCCATTCAAGCCTAATATTTATTCTTGTACAGTCTAGCGCTAATGTTTATTAGAGCAAATAAAATTTATCGAAAAATTACTTTGTTTTTTATTGAAAACATTTTGACACAAAATCAATCAACAGATTACATAAATGTTTATTATGAGAAAAATAATTTCCATTGTGGCCTATGTTATCCTTTGGGATGCTGTGTGGAGAGTCTTTTTTGGTAAACCTAAGTTTTGAAGAGGCCATTGTTGTAGGACAGAGAAAACACAGAGGCCAGCAAATCATTTCATGGCCGAGCTGTTGAACACAAGAACGATTTGTAGAAGTGATCCGTTCTCATTTGGCGAATGTTAACCGTGCACAAATGTTGAGCGCGTGTTTGGCATGTTTCCTGGCCGCTCACTGGTGCTAAAGGGATCGATGACACATTTCTTATCTCCAAAAGACTGCTGCATTTTAGACAGGTCTACAATCAAGAATGATGATTTTCCTGGTGTCCTGCCATTTGTCCACCATGAGTTATTTCAGATTTTTGCTATTCTGGATAAACTTCTTACGATATTATCAACATGAATAATAAGATATATTATCTGGTAAACACAAAACAATCGCTTTGTTTTTTATTGATATTTGACCAGAACTCATCAGGGTAATTTTCGCGTGGTTTTTCGAAATACCATTCCACGTTCAACAGGTTAATACATTAATTTCCCCGCTGATAAAAGCTATAAATAATGAAATGATAATAAACGACGCAACTGCAAAAAATGGTAAAATACGGTTACCTAAGTTCATAAATGGTCTCAGAAAACCATTGGGGACAATGGGGAACAACGACATCACTGTAGTTCCTATTCGGACCGCCATTGTTGAAATATCAACTGTTTGTTATCTTCCTTCAGGGCAACAACGCCGCAAGCTTCGGTTGTGATGAGAGACTAGAGGAGTGTTATATTGATATTGTGTGGAACAGTGACGTAAGTGTTCTTAGTGACTGAATTCAAACAGTTACGTCTTCTGGAAGAGTGAACAATTTATGGGGCGAACAATGACGTAATTGCTCTTATCAGTTGAAATTGGAGATCAAAACTAGGGTGATAAAATTCAAACTTCTGGTGATTGAAAGAAAGTACGTATCCTACGTACATTTGTTATGCCCTTATTCTCTGTCGCATTCACAATGTTTATAAATATTTCATTAAATACAAATCGTTTTTTTTGTAAAATTATAAATTTTTGCAGTTATGTCGTTGTTCTTCCGGAACTGCAATATATGTTTTAAACAGCACTGAGTTAAGTAAAAATAGTAATGAAAGAAGAATAGATAAAATTCGATTTAACATACATTAGTAAAGATTCCAAAGATAAGCTGATACATAAAGCCTTTTTAATTTATGTACAATCACAACAATGAAATGTTTCCGCTACTGTGCAAATTACCCGTAAATCAGGCCTAATGATGATAGCATTTGCACTTTTTAAGATAAAAATTGAGTGGGATTCAATTTTTCTTTATTGATTGTTTCACTGTAGCTTATGGTTTCCGTGGTATTTAATTTCTTAACATTTAATTTGTGATGTATTTCATCAATGAATGCTTTTATTATTTTTAAATATTTTTTTAAAATTTTTCTTTATTCATTGCATATTATGGTTACATCATTTGTGGATTTTTCGACCACCATGCTAGGCTGATGCCCGTGTTATGGTGGTCGAGATTATTGTAGTGATTATTAGCATGACGATTCACGGTTACAGTACCGTGACTGTTTGTAATTGTTTCTTGTCGCTATATGCTGCAGCTCTTTCAAAAGATGAGATAAACAATGTACATAGGTCTGTTTTCTCCAAAGGAAAAATGTGATTTTCATTTTCTTGCAACTCTCTCACACACCGCACCGTGACGCCGTAGGCCACTGCATTTAGCCGTGACAAAAATTTTGAAACTATGGTACATAGTAGCGATGAAATGGATAGTTGTGTGGCCGTATACGAGCTGCGAGCTGCGAGACCGGATGGCCGGATAGCCGGCGGCTGGATATGTAATGTTACTCGGGAATCTCACAACACCTTTTGGGACTGTTTCAATGAAGTGGCAAATGAAAACAATAGTCAGTGTCGCGATCAAGAGAAAAACCCAATTGCAAGCGAGATCGACTACTATTTGAAGACAGTTCAAATTTATCGCAGCCGCGATCCTTAATCTGGTGGTCGATTAACTCGAAACAATATCCACATTTGACAAAGTTGGCCAAAGTGTACCTTTCAGCTCCTTGCAGCAGTGTTTATAGTGAGAGGCTGTTTTCCGAAGCTGGCCTGGTTTACGAAAACAAGCGAAATCGCTTGTTGCCTGCGAACGCTGAAAATTTAGTCTTTATTCACCATAATTTACCACTTGTTAATTTTGAGTATTAATTCAAATTGTTCTCTTTGATAAGAAGTAGAATAAGAGGTATATTATGGTGCTTCAATGTCAGTATTTAATCATTTCAATAATCTCTGCTTTTATACGATTTTTAGTTCACTAAAATGGGGATTGTGATTAGTTAAACGTGTTAATTTAAGTTACTCTGCGAGGTTTTTGTAAGTTTTTACAAAAAGTTTTTAGTTTAGATATTTAATATTTATGTATTTATCATTAGAGTGAATATCTCAGAAGAAAATCTAGTTTTTTTGGAAGGCCTTGGCTTTTTTGTAACTTTTTCGACTTTAAATAAAAGCCATCATAATTATAAGCCATTTTATTGATATTTACCTCACAAATATTTATTTTATTTTAGGAAATTGTCGTAGTTTTTTAATTTCCGGTATCCGGCCGGATATTGATTTACTATACGGTATCCGGCCGGATAGTAAATTTAGGCCGGATACCGGATATCCGTTTCATCTCTAGTATATATTTGCAAGGATAATATTGAAGTGTGAGTGAATTCCAAAAATTAAAAAACTTCAAATGTCAATGCGCTGATGGTTTCGCTTTTGTTTTTAAACATATAATGCTGCAGTTCTTTCTTACACACTTAACAACAGTCGTAAATAAGAAAAACTGTGAACATATGACTGCACCCCTCCAAAGGCAACATACAATCGTTATCATACATCTCCCTCATACGTGTGAAGAAAATTAAACACAAGGAAAAAGTAATACTTTGAAAGAAATAGTCACACGTATTTTGTGTGTCTCATCTTTTGTCTCACCATTATTTAATGTGTAAGTAAGTGCTGCAGCATTATAGCGATAAGTAACAAATATTATGTTTATTGCCTTTTTTGACGTCAGGGTACAACCGTGGATGGTCACAGTAATTTTTGAAAGCGCTCTGTGGAATCAGAGTGAATGTTATGTGAGGACCAAAAATAACCAATATAGGTTATAGCTATACGTATTTAACTTGGCTACTCACTATGAATTGCTATCTTCAACTTGGCTACAAACTACAAATTGCTGTATTCAACTTTGTTACAATCTAATAATTGCTACTTATATTCAACATGGCTATAAACTAAATTGCTATGTTCAACTGGGCTACAAACAATGGATTGCTATATTCAACTTGACTACAAACTAATAACAACCGTATTGAACTCGGCCACTACCGAAGGATTGCTATATTCAACTTGGCTCCAAACTACAAATTGCTATGTTCAACTTGGCTACAAACTACAAATTGCTATGTTCAACGCACCTTGGTTTTTAATTCATATTTGATGCAGTTTTATTCTTTAGAATGCATATTTTGGTATTTTTTATTCAATGATAAAATTGCACAATTATGTCAAGAGATAACAGTGCATTTATCATGAGAATAGCTCATGCATTTAGGGGCAATGTGTTATTGTGCAACAATAGATAGGCACACTTTGATGTAACATGCATTTATCTCGCAATTGACATAAAAGGAAAGGTGTGTCTTTTGAATAAATATTGCAAATCTTTAATCTCTTAATTAAATGTTCAAGCAATATAATCTCTTTATCAGGTTGAGTACGGAATTTTTATTTATTTATATATTTTGAAATGACAAGATTAGTATTGTCAGATCAAGGTAGAGTTAGTTGTCTTAGGATAGATTACTGTGATAACATTATTAAAAATTTTATATGTTTTCAAAAATATGATTTTAATAGTTTGTTTCACATAAAATTATTGTCATTGTTAAATAATATTAGTCATATAATTTACGTGGTAGTCTCCTTTTCTCTGATTTGTCCATAAATTAATCTTACAATGTAAATGAAACTCGCATAGTAATATGACTATTCAGTCCTTGAAAATAAAATCTTACGAATTAGTAGACATTTTTTCAAAGGTGCAAATTGTTTTTTTTTAATTATAAATCCAAAATCGGATAAACAAAAGTTCAGGCTTGTTTCCAAAATTGAATATTTTGTTACAACCATTTGCACTTTCACAATAATTGTGTTTTAATTTACCCACCTCATTCAATTTTATCATTACATACTAGTACCATATGTTTACAGGTTTATTTTATTTACATGTTTGTTTTACGCACTTCTTTTTCTCTTTTCTATTTTTTATTATAACTTTACCAATTTAACCATTTGTTTACACTAGACTACACTCAAAGTTACTATCCTTAATTAATCACCATGAAACAGGCATTCGCCTAGTATGGTGATTTAATAAATCTTATCTATATAAATGTCAAATATATGTAACATGTTATAAATAAAACAAAATAAATAAATTTTAGCATCGCTATGCCAGGCGGTTCAAACAAACAATAAGATCCTACAATGGACAGCGCTGCAGACCTTTGCCTTACTTTCGCAAACATTACTTTTCTGTGCAAGGTCTGTTTATTTCAACGTGCGCTCTGCGGTGGGCGGTGGTCAATGTACGACTCATAAATATACCAAACCACCCATGTACGACTGATGTTGTAGATTATTCAAAGCCTTTTAGAGTCCTTATGGTCCCAAAAATATGGTTACATTATGCTGTGGGTGGTGGGTGGTTTGGTATATTAATTTATGATTATACCTCCAGCAATGATACCTTTTTTTATTTTTTATTTTATTTTATTAAATTAGTTACATTTATTTATACAGCAAAATTACATAACAATAATATTTCAAATACCTAACTGTAGATTTTAAAATGTGTACAATTGTTATTATGTCTTGTACGTCATTAGTTCCTAGCTAGGCAGATTGCCTGTTCTAAGAAACCAAATGCTAGGGAAAAATGCCAAAAATTCTGTAAAAAGAAAAAAAAAACAGAATGTTGTTGTTTTTTTTCTTTTTGTAGATTAAATATATAATAAATTTAAATATACCATACTAAGTTTTAACTGATTGTGCCATTAATAGTTAACCATGTATACTTTTAATTTTTAAGTGACATTGTTTAATAATTTTTCAGACTCAATCCTACCTAAGTCAATCAACCATTTAGTTATTATTGTACTGATGCATGCCATTTTGCACGTTTTAATATTTAATTCTGGGGGGATTTTATTATTCAATTTCGGTCCCAGATATGTATATGTGTTTTGAAACTTTGCCGTATAGCTCTCTGGGACCACGAGATACATTACATACCACTACATTTCATGTTAGGGTGAGTCTATCAATTTGGACGACTATGACTACGACCCCAATTCGGCTGGTCCCCGCGGGAGATATAGACCACCACCCTCTAACAACAAGAAGAAACAAAACACTCAATATTGCAACCTTAAGTACGAGAGCCCTTAGAACCGAAGAAAGAAAAAAAAAGAATAAAAAAAAACTACATGAAGCTTGAAAAAGCTCTCGAAGAAATAATGTTAGAGGAGGCCTATGCCAAGAGGCAAACTGAGCTTCGAAATATTATAATAAACAAAAACATGTCTAGTATTTATACCTATCAGAAGTTCAGAATAAAAGGCTTATTATTATTATTATTATATATGGAACAAGGGGTATTTGGCTGGTTGGTGGCTGAGTTGGCATCGAGTTTGAGTCCCACCAAGGCTTCCCGTGTTTGATTCCTCGGCTAGCTAAGACCTCCATCACGACATAAGCAACATTTTCCGATTTCTGTGATGGTAGTAGGAGATTTTCAAATATCGTCAGATTATTCGTAACCTGTGAATGTTTGTCTTTCTTTTTAAAAAAATAAAAATTAATTTTTGAGACTGACAATAAAATTTGTGGTGAAATTCCATTATTATCATTATTAGTATATTGAAACAATTTTCCACTTTTTATTTATTTACCGTTACAGTGATAACAGTTACAGCCAATAAATAAAAAAAGGTGGAAAATGTTGGAATATTTATGATACCCTATGCGGCAACACTGTCAGTTCCGTTTCCGTATTCTTTTGTTTTTTCTCTTCTGTTTGAAATTGTGTAACTAGAGCATTGTTTACCTGACAATAAAATACATCTGTACCTTGCAATTGAGTATATTTAATTACAAACCAACAGGTTATGGGCCACATTATGCTTAAAGGCACTCTGTTGTGATCAATGACTTTTAAGTGTAAAATTGTGAATATTGTGATTAAAGTTTGTATAGAACAATGTCGTTCCAACTCCCTATTGAAAAGCTGAAGGGCCGTGAGAACTACGACACCTGGAAGTTCGCTGCTCAAGCGTATTTAGAAGACCAGGAATTATGGGAATGTGTTGAAGGTACAGAAACAGATCAGAAAAAGGATAAAAAATGTCGTTCCAAGATTGTTTTATTGATTGAACCCGTTAACTATGTGCATGTCCAGTCTGCTACAACCGCGAAAGAAGCCTGGGACAATCTTGCTGCTGCTTACGATGATAAAGGTCTTACAAGGCGCGTCGGGCTACTAAGGACCCTTATTACAACAAAGTTAGAAAACTGTAAATCTGTTGAAGATTACGCCGATAAAATTATTACCACCGCCCTTAAATTGGCCTATATTGGTTTGAAAGTTGATAATGAATGGATAGGTACCATTCTTCTTGCGGGGCTTCCAGAAAAATACACCCCCATGATTATGGGCATAGAGAGCTCTGGAATAAAAGTGACTGGGGATGCTATAAAAACCAAATTGCTACAAGATGTTTCGCATAATAATTCAACATTAGAAAATCCCAATGACATTGCTATGTACGGATCAGGCTCTCCCAGATGGGGAAAATACAGTGTTTCTGGAGGTAGTAGCAGTTCAAGAGGGGTGGCAGAAAACAGTTCATACAGAAAAAGATCGGAGGAAATAATTACTCCCAACCCTGCAGATAATAAAACGGGACTGCGCTGTTACCGATGCAACAGAAATGGTCATATAGCCTGAAACTGTGAGGTGATATTTGATAAAAAGAACTGTGGAAATAAACAAAGTTCAATGTACACTGCTTTCTCTGTGACTTCTAAATCAGCTGAAGAATGGTTTCTCGACTCAGGGGCTTCTGCACATTTAACAATGGCTGATAATAATTTATTCAATAAAATCAAAAAATCTTCCCAGTTAGATATCACTACTGCCAATGGTGATAAAATGATCAGCGATACAGTTGGAAACCTACAATTAATTACATCTTGTGGAGAATCAATAAACGTAAGTGATGTGTTTTATGTTCCACAAGTGAAAATCAATTTGCTATCTGTAAGTAAAATTGTTAGCAAAGGAAATTCTGTAATTTTTAATTCAAATGGAGCAAAAATTTTAAATAATAAGAATGAAATTATTGGAACAGCATCACTAGTGAACAATTTATTTAAATTGGATGTGCAAAGCAATGTTGGCTTCGCTGTTCACACAAATGATAATGATAGCATTCTTTGGCACAGAAGGATGGCCCACCTAAATTATGATAGTTTAAATAAATTGAAAAATGGGTTTTTAATATAATAATAATAATGATTTATTGTTTTCCTTTCTTTACAAACATCTAACGATAATGATATCCTCACTGGGATTTCCCGTGCTGAGGATTTCATTTACATATTATAATTTAATTATAAGAAATTAATATGCATTTGTTATAAACATATAGGTATCATGTAGTATTTTGTTAAATAATTAAAAATTAAATAAAATTGTGTTTTTTTTTTATAATTCAGTTCAGTAGATTCGGTTTTAGTCTGTATTTGATATCAGTATATTTTCTATTTCTGTTCTCCCTATATTTAGTATCCAGCTTTTTATTTGAGATTTAAATGTTATACTGTTGAGGTTTTTAAGTGAGAGTGGTATTTTATTGTAAAGTTTAATACCATAATACAAGAAGCTTTTTTGCCCAAATGTTGTGTTAGTAGTTACTTGTTGGATATGTTTTTGACCATGAGATCTAGTGTTTCTAATGCACGTGTAAGTTGTCATTTCTTGGGTTTTGTACTTATGAATGTAAATGAGTATAGTTTTAGAATACAGTTGTTTAATTGACATGATGTTAAGATTGTTGAAGATTTCATCAGTGCTAGTTCTTACAGGAACTTTCAGTATAATTTTCATTATGGATTTTTGAGTTTTAATTAGTGGATTTAGTATGTTTTTATTTGCACTGCCCCATCCGATAATACCGTATTCTAACAGTGATTGGCAGAGAGCCATGTAAATCTTGATTAAGTCTTTTTTAATGAGGACATTCCTGATAGTTTTGAAAAAATAACTTAGTTTTTTAATTTTATTATTTAAATAGGTAATGTGTTCAGTCCATTTTAAGTTTTGGTCAATTTTTAGACCCAGATATGTTATATGGTCAACGTTTTCTAATGAAGGACAATTACAATGCTCATTTAAGTGATGCTGACTATGAATTTTCAAGTTCAGGTTTTCTTCAGAGTTTTTCTTATTTTTTATTTTGAAAGTGATGAATTTGGTTTTATTAGCATTAAGTGTAAGTGAATGGTAGTCTAGCCAATTTTTAATTCTTTTAAGTGTGTCTTCTGCTTTCTTAAATGTTTCTGCCCAATTTTTCCCATTTATTAGGAGAACAGTATCATCCGCAAAACTGATGATTTCTCCGTCACATTCTATGTGGCATAGGTCATTAATATAAATAAGGAACAGAATCGGACCCAGAATACTTCCCTGAGGCACCCCGAATTTGACATCAATACACTCACTGGTTATGTTGTTAAGTTTCACAGTTTGCTTTCTATTTCCCATGTAACTTTTTAAAAATATTAGTTCATTATCAGTAATTCCTATGTTCTCTAGTTTTTCAAAAAGATGTGAGTGATTTATTGTGTCGAACGCTTTAGAAAGGTCGAGAAATATGCCAATGCATTTTTTATGAGAGTCTAGAGAATTTTTAATATATTCAATTACTAAGGCTATGGCGTTGGATGTTCCTAAATTTTTTCTGAAGCCAAATTGTTTTGGTGATAATAGTTTATTTGATTCTAGGTAGTCGACGAGTTGAGTTTTAACTGTTATTTCGAAGATTTCAGATAATGTGTTTAGAATTGTGATTGGTCTGTAGTTATTGATATCTTTACGATTTCCTGATTTAAAGATTGGTGTAATAGTCCCTATTTTGAGTTGAGACGGAAATCTGCTTTCTGTGATAAATTTGTTTATTAGAAAGAGTATCGGTTTGGTAATTTCATCTTGTAAGAATTTTATTGTTTTCATTGTGATTTCATCACTACCAGATGAGGATGTTGATTTGAATTTAGATAACATTAGTGTTAGTTCTTGTTTAGTGATTGGTTTTAGGGCAAATTTAATCCTTTGTGGATTTGGGTGTTTGTTTATGTTCGGGTTAAAGTGTTGAGGTTTGGTTATTTTGTTCGCTAAATTCGAGCCTATGTTTGCAAAAAAGTTGTTTGTGTAGTTAATTAGTTTATGTACGTTTTTGTTGACCGAGAGTGTACCGTTATCTGTGTTGATTTCTTCCAATGGGTTTGTTTTGTTTTGATCTGTGTAGGTGATTTCTTTAATTATTTGCCAGATAAGTTTTGGATTATTATTGGATTGATCTATTTTAGATCTGTAGTAATTTTGTTTAGCCGATTTAGTAAGATTGGAGCAGATGTTTCTATAGTTTTTGTAAAATAGTTTTAAAGAAAAGTCATAAGGATTATTTTTTACTTGCTGATGGATCTTGTCTCTTTTTCTTATACATTTAAGTAGGCCAGGTGTGATCCAAGCTTTTTTGATAATTTTATTGTGTGAATACGTGTAAGTTTTTATTGAAGTGTGGTTTTGTATTTTTAATTGCAAGTGTTCAATAAACATTTTCCAAGCAACTTCTATGTCTTCAGCTTTATATATTGACTCCCAGGTTTCAGTTTGTAGTGATTTTTTTAGTTTTGTATAGTCTATAACACGTTTATTCCACGTTAAATTTTGAGTCGATGGTCGATTTTTATTTGCATGAATGTTAAGAATTAAAGTGTAGTGATCAGTGATGGTGGATTGATGTATGATTGTGGAGTATTTTTTATTCGTTTTTGCCATTATGTGGTCAATGCAAGTTTGCGAGGGGATTGATTTATTCATTTTGTGATCCACTCTTGTTGGTTCCCTTATTGCGGCAGACATCCCGTGGGAGAGGAGGAGTAATTGGTACTCCTGTGTTTGTGGATGTTGCCTTCCAGTATCCAGTATATTAATGTTAATATCCCTAATAATGAACAGGTTCCTGATGTTTCGTTCTTGAAGTAGTATGGAGTCTAGTGATCCAAGAAATGGTGATAAATTTGCAGATGAAGGCGATCTGTAGATAGCGAAGATGCATGTATCTTGATCGAGTTTTATTTATTAGTTCACGGAATTCAGTTTTCCTCGTGTAACCCACCAGATGTATGTGAAGTTTGTGTGAAAGGGAAGGGCCACAGGTTGCCTTTCCAATCGAGCAACTCTAGAGCTGCAAGACTACTTGAAGTGATCCACTCAGATCTTGTAGGACATTGGTCCTACAAGATGAATTTGTAATTATCTGGCTCTAGATATATTCTCACCTTTTTGGATGATTCAGTAGAAAATCCTTTGTTTATTTCCTTGTCACAAAAGATCAGGTGGCAGAGTGTTTTGAAACATTTAAAAATCATGTTGAAACGCAAACTGGAAAGAGAATCAAGGCTCTTCGTACTGATAATGGAGGTGAATTTTGCAACAAACGATTAGACAAAATCCTGCATGATTGTGGTATTGAACACCAAACCACGGTTCCATATACACCAGAACAGAATGGCCGGGCGGAAAGACTGAATAGATCAATCCTGGAGCGTGCCAGGTGTCTTTTGATTGAATCTAACCTTCCAAATATTTTTTGGGCTGAAGCAGTCTTCACTACAGTCTACTTGATGAATCGTTCTCCCAGCAAAAATGTGGATAAAACTCCCGATGAAATGTGGTCAGGAAGAAAACCTACTGTGAAGTAGTGTGAAGCATGTAAAGATATTTGGCTGCAAAGCCTATGCACACATTCCGGATGCACACCGAAAAAAGTTGGACCCTAAATCAAAGCCATGCATTATGATGGGATATTGTGCTCTGTCCAAGGCTTATCGTTTGTATGACCCCAACAATAATTGTATTTTTGCATCAAGGGATGTCATTTTCTCTGAGAATGAGGAAGGAGTTTCACTGCTCACAAGGAAACAGGATAATTCAAGAGGATCGTTCTTTCCTGCAGCGGAAGATGAATGTTCATCAATAAATGAAGATATTGTATATAAGGACTCACCCAAAAATGTTGGCTCAATGGATTCAGAGGACATTGCAGATAAACGGGATACTGAAGACTTCCTAAATCGGCAAGCTGCAGACTTACAGTCTGATCTAAGAAGGCAGGACAGGGTTAGGAATCTTCCAAAAAAATATGATGATTTTGTAGTTTATACTAGTGTTAGTGATGAACCCTCAGATCCCTTGACCATTGAGGAGGCAATGGAGCGATCAGATAACCCTTTGCTCCCCGACGGTACAAATTTGTACTCGCCTATAAAACTCATCGTATCTTCTATCCCAAAAACATTTTTTTTTATTATTATTCTTGGCAATTATTATTGGACATTCTTTTACAAGTCAGCCATTTTTTAAAGCTTAGTTTCGAAAACTGACACCAGGGGATCAGTTTTGCATTGAGCTGTCACATGGTTGGTTGAGTTATTTTATTGCTTGTTTTAAAACATAATTATTGTGATAATGGATTCAGGTATGTGTGATTTTATATATTATTAATATGCAATGAACATTTTTCTTCACACTAATGTTTATTTCGTGTATTAATATCCTTTCTCTTATAAAATATATGAATTTTTATAACCAGTACGATTTTGTACCGTCAGTGACTTGGCTATTTATTTTTGTAGGACTTTCGCAAGATGATATTGAGATGTTGCTGTTGGAAGATCTTCCAAATATTGATGTTCCGTCAGAAGTGGAGTCTGAAAATGATGAAGATGATGAATATGAACCCCGTGGGAATCAA
Source organism: Limnephilus lunatus (assembly GCA_917563855.2). NCBI lineage: Eukaryota > Metazoa > Arthropoda > Insecta > Trichoptera > Limnephilidae > Limnephilus > Limnephilus lunatus. The sequence continues at coordinate 6,329,059 of OU830602.1, read as the reverse complement.
ACTACAGGTTGTGATGATATTTTTCTAAGAGAATCCGGTCAGAATACGTATTCTTATCATGAAAATATTTTGCCCGCGGATGCTCCTGGTCCTTCAAGTGTATCCGACTCTACTACTTCTCCATTTATTAGACTACCAGAACCGCAACGTAAGTGGAAAAAAAAGGATTTTGTTACCAATGTACCACCGTATCAATTTGAAGAAGGTGTCTCTGGTGATTTGTTTGAAAACTGTGAAACACCTACTGACATCTTCCTGAAAATGATTGATGATATTGTTGATCCAATTCTGTATCAATCAAATTTATATGCAACACAGAAAGGCAAAACATTGAATCTGAAGAAGGAAGAACTTTTGGCATTTATCGGGATGAATTTTCATATGGGTTATAACAAACGACCTGCATGGACCGATCATTACTCGTCAGCTATTGACTTGAACAATCCTGTAATGTGTTCCACAATGCCACGTAATAGATTTTCAGAAATTTTGGCTAACTTGCATTGCAATGATAACAAGAACATTCCGCCAGGATGTACTGACAAACTTTATAAGCTTAGACCAATGGTTGATAGTCTCAATAAATCTTTTGGACGATCGTATAATGGAACTAGAGAACTGAGTGTTGACGAATCAATGATCAAGTTTAAAGGTCGATCAGCCATGAAACAGTACATGCCCATGAAACCAGTAAAACGTGGTTATAAAATGTGGTGTATTGCTGACCAAAAGGGGTATATATTTAAACTTTCTGTATACCAAGGTAAGGATGAGCAACTCCAACAAGAATTTAAAGACCATACTTTAGGTGAGCGAGTTGTCTTAGGTCTGACCAAAGAGATGTGGGGTTCTGGGAGAATTGTCGTATTTGACAACTATTTTACGACTTTAAACTTGGTTGAAAGATTAAAAAGAGAAAATATTTTCGCCTGTGGTACAGTCAGGACAAATCGAAGGGGTTTGCCAATTAATATGATAGCGGATAAACTTATGAAACGTGGAGACTACGACTACCGATTCTCTGATATGGGTATTGGAGTTTTCAAATGGAAAGATAATAAAATGGTTCACTTGATATCTAACTACCATGGTAATGAGGAAACTGCAGTAAACAGAACCCAAAAGAATGGATCCAAGTTGGAGTTTACGTGCCCAACAATAGTTAAAAATTACAACCAGTTTATGGGAGGGGTCGACATGGCTGATCGTTTACGAGCACTGTATTGCGTTGACCGAAAATCAAAAAAATGGTGGCACAGACTGTTTTGGGGGCTGTTGGATGTCGCATTTGTTAACTCATATATTATTTATTGTAATTTACTTGAAAAAAAACCTCTAAAAGAGTTTCGAAGAAATGTCTCTATGGGACTTATATCGCAAAAGAAAATTGAAACAAACAAAAGAATCTCTATTGACGCTAAAAGTGCAGGCCCTTCAAAACGTAGAAAGGTTGAGTATTCAGTTGCCAAAGACGTTCGTTTGGGAAATAGAGGAATACATTGGCCAGTAATTGTAAATAAAAGAGGAAGATGTGAAGTTTGCAGTAAGAAAAAGATTCAGTCCAAGCCCAGTTCTACGTGCAGCCATTGTAAAATATTTTTATGTTTGAATGAAAAAAAAAATTGTTTTAATGAGTTTCATGATGTAAAAATATAATGTCCATTTTCTGTCAAAATTGTAACCTCTTAAAAAATAAATACTTAAAAAAGCATTAAAATTTTTTTATTACCTATTGCCTGACGGTACAAAAATGTACCGGATGAATTTTCCCTATAAGGAGTTTTCAGAAAATTCCAAAAAAAATCATAAATGTTTTTTAAGCTTTAAGTAACATATAATTACAAAAAAAATGTACAAAAGCCTGTGAAATCTATGTCTGGTAGGCAAAGGGATAAACAACTTTGGATTGAAGCAATGGACCATGAAATGGAATCACAAATGGATAACAACACATGGGAACTGGTCGATCTTCCATCTGACAGAAAACCTTTAAACAGCAAATGGGTTTTTCGCACAAAGAGAGATGCAAATGGGGATATAGTCCAGCGTAAGGCTCGTCTGGTAGTGAAAGGTTGTGCTCAAAGAAAGGGTTTGGATTTCGAAGAAACCTTCTCACCTGTAGTCCGATACAGCTCCATTCAATACTTAATGGCATTAGCGGCCGAACTTGATTTGGACATAGATCAGATGGACGCTGTTTCAGCAAATCTACATGTATCAACCAACAGGATACCAAAAGTCTGATAAAGTTTGTCGCCTAAGGAAAAGCCTATATGGATTAAAACAAGCAAGCCGTGTTTGGAACATAAAATTGGATGCATGCCTGAAGAATATTGGGTTTCAACAGTCAAGATATGATCCATGTGTGTATGTGAAAAATGAAAATGCGACTGTGTTGATCATTGCTGTTTGGGTGGATGATCTACTTATTTTTTCTAGTGACAAATCACAAAAATATGCTGTAAAAAATCAGCTCAAAGAAAATTTCAAAATGACTGATATCGGTGAAGCCAAATATGTTTTGGGATTCCAATTGACTCGAGACAGGCAAAACAAGAAGCTGTGGATAAGTCAACAAAGCTATATAGAACAAGTTCTGAAGCGCTTTAATATGGATGGATGCAACCCTGTGGACACACCACTAAGTCCTAATGAAAAACTCTCAAAACAGCAATCACCAAAATATGAGAACACTTCAGCCATAATGAAAAATATTCCGTACCAAGAGGCAGTCGGTAGTTTATTATTTGCCTCTCAAGTTACCCGATCTGACATTTCATTTGCGGTTAGTTATGTGAGTCGTTTCAATAACAATCCAGGTCAACCGCACTGGGCTGCAGTCAAACGAATCATGCGTTACTCAAAGGGTACTGCAGATTGGAAACTGGAGTTTGATGCTGATTGGGCCAGTGATTGTGACGAAAGGCGATCTGTGACAGGCTACATTTTTATTAAATGTAAAGGAGCTGTTTCTTGGGGGACAAAAAAACAACCAACTGTGGCGCTGTCGACAACCGAAGCAGAATACATGTCCATGTCTGCTGCGACAGAGGAGGCGTTGTGGTTAAGAGGTCTGGCTCAGGAAATCGACAGTGCAGTATATGACACTCTTACAGTTATCTACGTGGACAACCAGGGAGCGGCAAATCTAGCCGTGAATGGGTGTTACCAAGCCAGAACCAAACATATAGATGTGCGACATCACTTCCTTCGTGAGAAGATCCAGTGCCAACTAATTGACTTTAAATACATACCTACCACAAAAATGGTTGCCGACTCTCTCACCAAAGCTTTGGATCGAGAGAAACTGATGAGATGCATTTGCAATCAGGGTATCATCAAATAGGGAGGGTGTTGGAATATTTATGATACCCTATGCGGCAACACTGTCAGTTTCGTTTCTGTATTCTTTTGTTTTTTTTCTTCTGTTTGAAATTGTGTAACTAGAGCATTGTTTACCTGACAATAAAATACATCTGTACCTTGCAATTGAGTATATTTAATTACAAACCAACAGAAAAAAGTTATAAATTGTTTCAACATAATTTAATAGTTTAAAGATATGTTGTGAGGCTGAAGGGAGGGGGAGAGGAAGAGTGAGAAGTACCTGGCTATTCTGGAGCTGGTCACCAAACATAGGTAATTTTGGGTATTGCCAATTATTAATCTGATACTGCATTGGTGTGTCATATTTTTCAAAATAGAGATCAAGCTTACATTTTGTGTCATGAATGTTTCAATGTTGTTTGTTCTTGTTGGTTGATAATCTAGTTGGATCATAAATTCTCCTTATACTTAATTAGTTTTTCAAGATCTCTTAAATTATATAATAAATACGTGAGTATTTAGATAAGAAGATAATAATAAAGCATATTTATTCATAATTCCTTTTAAATCCTGTGGATAGTAACAGGAAATAAAGAAATGTTGTATACATAGTAGGTACATTTATGTACATTATAATGTGTCAAAAAGATAATTAGGTACATAGCTAGCAGGTAATTAAGTACATAGTCAACTAGTAATTTGGTACCTAGCTAGCTAGTAATTAAGAACTAGCTAGCTAGCAACTAATTAGATATCTAGCTACTCTGGCTAGCTGGTAATTAGACTATTTAGTAGTTTTTAGATAATTATTGAATAACAATATCAATATTACTCAGTTTCGAAGTACATTGTGTTCATTGGATCAAATAAATCTGCATTCTCAATTCCCACTGGCCTTCGGCAGTTGAGATTCTTGTGCAGTGTTAATAAACTATCTAACACAATATACTGTAGAATAATATTATCATAACTTTACATTTTTCATACATTCTAATGGCAGTAAGCTACACTAGCGCCTACTAGCAGCACGAGTTGTGAGGCTTGGTTTACTTTCATACATTTTAAATGGATTTTATTTTATGCGTGATTTTGCCATGCTACACCAGCCCCTCTTAACGCAACGGCCAGAGTTGCCAGCCAATACAAGTAAACTGCCAATATTTTACTGGAGTTGGATTTAATATTAATATTCCAGCCAGGGTATTTGCTAACATTCATCACTGAACTTGAACTTGTTTAATTCCATAATAAGACCAATGTTTTTGATTTGTTAAGGATTGAACATGGTTAGGGCCGGTGCCTGGCGTCAGTAAAAATCCCAAGAGCACAAGGTTGTCAGCACTTTGGCTCTTTGGCACTTTGGCCCTTTGGCTCTTTGGTTCCTTGGCGCCTTGGCAAATCGACGCCCAATTTCTCTAATTGCACTGCTCAAGACCGGCCATGTACATGGTGGTTTAAAAAATTGCAATATGGTTCGATGAAAAATTGAATATTTTTTATTATTTCATAATTTTTGCGTTTTTTACAATAAATATACAATTTGTTTACATGTTACACAATGTTACAAAGGAAAACAATAATAATTAAATCATACAAAATAATAAATAATAAAAACAATAATTTTTTTAAATATTTCACTTTATATAAGAGTTATTTCCTCCAAGGTTAAAATGTATTTTTTTAATATGTATTTATTTAATTTTTTGAACTCGCACTCTAATTTGAAATGAATGATTTTTTTGTTGTTTCTGGGAACCCTTCTTCATTTAAAATAAAAATGCGTCTTTCTGAAAAAAAAGTTTAACAGTAGGTAAATGGAGAACAATGCACATTATTATTAAAAAACATATTATATTTTTTTGAAATAACTTCCACAGGTTAAAAATTACCTTGACGATTCACGATGACGGTACGTGACTGAATAAAAAAGCAATAAACGTACGTTCCTTATCACAATAATGCTGCAGGTCTTTCAAAATATGAGATACACAATGTACATACATAGGTCTATTTCATCTAAAGGAAATGTCATCTCTCTCATACACGGTACCGGCAGGTCTGCGTAAACCCCTACAATACATTAGTATAGAACCTATATATACTAGCCATGACAATAATTTTGAAAGTATGGAATATCGTTGCAAGGATAACATTGAAGTGTTAGTGAATTCCAAAAATTCAAAATCGTCAAACGTCAATGCGGTGATGGTTTTGCTTTTGTTCTTAAACATACATACATAATAACGATGCAGTTTTTCCTTACACACTTAATAACAGCAGTCGAAAATGAGACAAACGGTGAACATATGTCTGCACCCCCCCAAAGGAAACATACAATCATCATAATACATCTCCCTCAAACATATAAAGAAAACGAAACGAAAAAATTCCAGTCGCCGTGGCTGAGCTGTAATGAGATACATCTGTTTCCTCCAAAGGAAAAAGTAGTACTTTGGAGGAAACAGTCACACGTATTTTGTGCGTCTCATCTTTCTTAATGTGTAAGAAAGAGCTGCAGCATTATAACGACAAGGAACGTATGTCGCCTTTTTGCCATCATGGTACCGTAACCGTGAATCGTCACGTCAATTATAAAAGTGTCTATTGAGTACAGAATAAAGCAAGAAGTGCTTTGTGGGCGTGTTTCGTGATCCAATTATAGGCCAAATTTGGGCCTTTATTTCCATATAATACTGTGTTTCATTATGAATACAAAATTCAAATGGGATAGCGATATAAAATTTCAGGCAAGGGCGGATCCAGAATTTTTTTCTGGGGGGGGCACAAGGGGTGGATGGGGGGTACCCCTCAAGAGCACAATCCCCCCCCCCCAGGACGGACCAATTTTTTATAAAGTCTAAATTTGAGTTTGTCGACTTTAATATAGGGAGGGGGGGGGGGGGGGGGGGGCATTTCCGACCGCGCTTTCCCCCGACCGTACCGCTCTCGCAAACGCTGATTATCATCTTTCATTTGCAAGTGCATGAATGGGATGCAACGAACAAAATTCGCAATTCCAGTCAGAAATAGACAAAAGTTTGACTCATGTTCTTTCTGTTATTTTAACAACTCTGATGTAAGACCGCGCTAAATGGTCTGGACCAAAAGGTTCTAAGTCAGTGGCAAGTTTGTTTCCATTCATATTTGCACGGAAGGCACTCTATTATTATATTTTTATTCTATGGTTATACTTATACATTTTTTAAACATTAACTCCACAAAGGAGTACCCAAGGAAAATATTCTCCTCAGAACCTTTGGGGATTCTGTGGGGGAGGGTCTTTTTAGGAAAGGAAGGAGAGGAAGTTCGGGGAAGGAAAACGGTATAAGGGGTGGGTAGGAATCTGGGGGTCAGCATGTCCAGGAGTGATGGGCGTATGAATCCATCGCGTAAATCCACTGCGGTGCAAGGTGATGTTTCGAGAGTCCTGCCAGAGAAGTAAAAAAATCTGCCACGCAATTGTTGGGCAGACGCATCCGCTGCAAAACCCGGAAAAAGGTAACCCCGTGAACCAGGCCCCCTCTGCTAAGACACAAAACGTAGCGAACCATTTGCCAGGTGACCGATGGCAGGGGTGTTCGTTATAGTATAATTAATGGTTCCTAGAGCGGAGGTTATCAAATTGGTAAAACGTTACGAAAAATTATGTGTTTCCTACTCTATGTAAATGTCTTCATTATGTAACATGTATTATGTAAAATAAATAAAAATAATTCTCTTTATTTTGGCAGCATCTCGTATTGAAGGTTGGCTGACATCAGGCAATCTATCTAACGAATGATTTAGTTTATAATTATTACATATATATACTTACGCTTGGATCGGCTTTACGAAGACAGGTAATAAAATCGAGGGTGGCTTGTCCATAATCATCCCCATGGAAATGAGTACAATGGGTGCCTAAATGTAGAGCCTCCTTTTTCATCTCCTTTGGAACCATTGTAACAATTTTCCAATATTCAAAGTCGTGATGTTCCTTGTCTATCTGAAAATATATTTATACACGTTTTCGGGAAACTTGTAGTACAAGCGGGAAACTGTGAATCTAGTAATAGAGAGTCGATTTTGTGGTATAATTTTTTTGATTTTAGCTTTCGTTTTCGAGTATCTAAACTGAGTCCAAAATTTTTGGTAAAATTAAAAAAAAATCGGATGCTAGGGGGTTAATAACAGCTGTTTTTAAGGCTGCGTATAAATACACTAGCCGAACCTGTGAGCCGAACCACGAATTATGGCAAAGGAATAAACCAACTGCAAATAGCGTGAAACGCAGCTTGCGGTTGCTTTGTTCTTTTCCCGGAAATTCGTGGCTGAGTTCGCATCTCGTTTCGCAAATGTATACGCAGAATGTTATGCGCCAAAGCATAGACCCATCGCCAAAAGTTTTTGTTGCCAAAAAAAGATGCCAGAAAATGCAAAAAGGTAAAAAAAAATTGAAATACTCAGTTGGAGTCAGTTCCTTATAAAAAATGGGTTTGTTTGCATTTGGGTTCTCCTTGTGATGTGTTTTTAACGCCCGACGCGCGACGTATGGAGCGATTATAATGCGTCTTTTTGTTTGAAAGCTGACGTTACCGAGATGGTTTTTAGTTCTAGGCTACAATTCATGAAAATATGCTAAGGGTTTTCAAGGTCATCAGCTCTTTTTTGTGCCGGAGGATCCTTAAAATTTTCAAAATTTTACTTATCATCAGTTTCCCGCTTGAACTAAGAGTTTCCGTATACCGTGTAATAAAAACGTTACTAACTACTAATGACATTCAGAGAATTCAAATGTATTTTTTTTAAACACTTGTATTAAAACCAAGCGCATTTTATTAAAATTATAAAGGTTTATTTTTTATGAAAAATTGATTGATTTTTTTTACACGTCAAATTGAGAACAGCAAAAATATTACGATTAACAAAATAATTCAGCGATAATAATAAAGGGGTATTCATATACATAAGGTGAGGTGATTTTTCATAAAAACGGTGCTCTACAGATCATCCGATTATTATTATTATTATGAGTTTTCATTTCGACATGCTTTTTACTAGTGAAAATTAAAATATTAAAGAAATGCAACAAAAAAACACAAAAATCTTACCCAATCAAAAGTATCAAAGACACACAGAAGGTAATCCTGAAAATAAAAGGGATGTTTAGACATATGTATTTGTATTATGAGCATAGACAAATGAATGTATTTTGTACGTCCGTGATTATGAGATATTATGTGACATATGTCGGAAGTTGACCGGACAACTCTACAATGTGCAACTTCATCACTTATTTGAAAAGTCTTTCCACTAGAGCGAACACGCGAAATAAATAAATTTGCCTCGATTGCTCGAGATTTCCAAGGAGGTAATTTTTAAAATTTTTCGCCAACATTAAAAAAATCATATCATCGATTTTTAACATGAAGACATAAAAAACTTATTATAGTGCTATATAGCCAATGAATGTACCTGTATTTTACCGTTTATGCGATTTGTAGGTATTATAAAAAAAATATTAAAAAATCGTAAAGTTTATAATCGCGTGAATCCTGCGTGTTTCTTACTTGAAACTGCCGTGAGGGATACTTATTCGAGTCAACATAGAATATTTTTTGATTTATATATGTTATCTGTGGTATACTTGATAATGAAAGGCGCATATCTAAGGAAAAAGGACTTAATTTTATCCGTAAACAGCTGTTCAAAAATTTGGCGGGAAAAAAATATTTAAGAAAATTATTTTTAAAATCGTTCTAAAATAGTCTAGGAAGTTCGGATTTGTGACATCTAGGTCATAATAGATAAAGAATTTCAATAGCTTCGTTTTAAAATAAATGGCTGGCCAAGGAAATATTTTAAATAATAACAGTAAATGATTTGCGAATGGTAGGGAAATGTGGTCCATTTTTGGACAAAAAAAATTAAAGTTGTCCATTTTTCCATAAAAACTTGGTTAAATAGGTTAAGCTAGGTTAGGTTATGGACTATTTAAAAAAAAATAATTCAAAGGGTGTTGAAATGCCACTTTGTTGAGATGTCATGGAACCATTTCTGAAAAGAAATCGTAATGAACGGTTTGAGTTTAATAGAAAAGTTTAAGATGTTTTAATTATATTTTCAACATTACCTTAAGGTTTCCGTCATTTGGAAGGGTTCCCTTTCTCGCATTGGCAATCAGGTCTGAAAAATATCCCGTAAAGGTTATTATTGTTTTTCCAATTTCTCTTTTACGATTGACTCGATAATGTTTGTGTTACAAAGTTACTTTCCTTTTATTTAATTTGATTAAAGTTCTAAACATGGGATATGTATAATGACCCTTGAGGTGATTGAAACAGTGAACGGCGCTATAGAAAGATGTCATTTTTGTTGAAAGTTTTATTAATTTTCATAGTCAAATATCGAAAAAAATCGTAGTTATTGAAGTGAAAACTACTTTAGCACCGTTATGATTTGAAACTCGATGAAACGAAAAATAGCGACAATTAGAAGAGACAAACACATACACATCTATAGGATTTAGCCTGCTAGAGAATGATACAGTATAATCGGTCTGCGCTTTGTGCGGTGCTTCGTAGCCTACCCACTCTTGTATTCTTTAGTTTTCTGAAGGTTTCATTCTACCGAGTGTGAATTGCACACTCTGGTTTTTTTTAAGGTATGAAGAGGTATGAAATCACAATTTATCGAATTGTTACAAGTAAGTAACCGCAAGAACGATTGTGTATTTTAATTATAAGAAGCCAAACTGAACGTAACCCCGAGGTTTGAACCTTTTTTTCCAAATCGTTTACGAGCCAGCCAGCGGCTGAGGATTCAAATTTCGTCGAAAGATGTTCTTACGATCATACAGGGCGGTTCCAATGAGAAAGATTAATTATTCTCCATCCCAGATTTTTTTAACTAAATATCGATTTTATTTAAATCAAAATTTGTATTAATTTATATCTACATATATTCCAATGTGCTGAAAGGCGTGATGATAAAACTATTAAAATTATGTACTTCATGTAATTATTTTTTGATCATATGTATTTATAATTTTTCAAAATTGTTTCAAAAAGCAAAATAATAATGTGAAAAAATCTTAAATATATTAGTTTGTAAGACCGTAAATAAATAAACAAACTGAAGTATTTTTGTCAAAAAACACGTGCGCGGATCTTTTTTTAATGATTTTATTTAAACTAAAATTAATATTCTGAAACATGGCTTTCCCAGATAATGTACTTATTTATTTTACTACATGATTATATGATTTGATATGTGCGTTGTATAATTCAAAATTTTGTTTGAAAATTTAACAAATCATTGGCAGATTTGTTAAATTTTCAAACAAAATTACCTACGGTATAACCTTGTTTATACTAAAAATAAACATATTTTCTCATAATTTAAAACAAAACTTTACTAGATAAAAGATCAAACTTTCGATTTCAATTCTAGAATTTTATTTAAAAATGACATTTTTCCGGTTGTGTCTGGTTATTCCCTCTTAAAAAAACATTAAATTTGAAAGAAAATTATCAATCTATAAAACCATCATTCACTTGACAATCACTATGTTTCTTTAAACTTATTATTACAAACTGTTAGGATGTCATTCATAAAATAGTTTTCTTTGTTACTTTACATCATAAGGTGTAATTTACGTGTACTTACCAGGATCGATTCCCAATTTCTGGAGACATTTTTCAGATACTGGTTTAATTATGTCAATCAAGGACTGGGATGGCCACTGAAACAATATATTACTTTCATGAAATAAAACGAAGGCTTGCCAATACGCTGATATTACTGAACACCTAATACAGCGACCTTGAGGTTTTTACTAGCGCCAGGCGCCTTTTGAAGTTGGAAATGGAAAGAAAAACGGCGCGAAACGTCACTTGCGGCTGCTTCGTTCCTTTCCCGTAATTTGTGGTCCAGCTCGCGTATCGGTTTTGAAAAGTTATATACAGCAAAAATTATGTTCATAACCGTGATAAAAATAAAATATATTAGCTCATATCGATTTTAATACATTTTTTTACATTAGCTCTAAACAAGGCCCTAAGCAAAAAAAAATCCTCATGGCCTATGTCGTCTTTGAGGATGCTGTGTGCAGAGTCTTTTTAGGGAAATGAAGGAGAGTAAGTTCTGCGAAGAAAAAGATTTGAGGGGTGGATAGGAATCAGGGGGTCAATGTGTCCAGGAGTAACGGACTCATGAATCCATCCCTCTCACTGCGGTGTAAGTCGATGGGTCGAGAGTCCGGCTAGAGAGGTCTATGTTAGGTCTCACCCTCAACCAGTCTCTACCGATCCGGTCCACCACACAGTACGTGGACAAACGCATTCGCCGACAATACCTAGACAAATCTCTCCCCATGAACCCGAAAACCACTTGGGAACATAATGAAATATTATAGCTATAATAAAAAAAATGCTTTAACGAAGTATTTATAGCAAAACGTTTAATGAAAAATACTATGTAATTGTGGCCATTAATGAATCCCATTTTTGAGTGTAGCATGTATTATTTTATTTATTTATTTAATTATTTTCATATTACATTAGGTTATAATAATGACGTATTGCCCATCTCACTAGGTGTGAAACACCTGTGTTGAGATGGCAATTTACAGAGTGGTTATAATCTATGATTTTGTTTTATTAATATTATGAACATGACAGGTTGATATAAAATCTTTTTTTCTAAGTAATATACAATTCAAGTATGTTATATGAACATTGCAGTAGGTACATGGTTACATATTTACACACAGTAGGCATAAAGGTAAGAATGTTATTAAATACTCCTGATAGATATGTTTATTTGAGGTGATCAATGATTCTACTTTTAAATGCACTTTTGCTTTGAGTGTTTCTTATTTCAGTAGGTAGAGAATTGAATAGCTTTGTTGCATTATATTTAAAAGTTCTTTGTCCATATGTATATTTTAACTCCTCAGGCTATTCGCTTTGGCGAACAAACAGATACTATCCGTAAAGTCAATTTGTACGCTTTTGTGAACAGCTCATATGTTTTCATAGAAATAATTGGGTCTCCCTTATTGTTATGGTGAGAAATATAATTTTTGCGGTGTTAGAAAGAGAAAACACCTCGTTTTACATTAAAATCTAGAAGATATCACAGATGAATTAAAATGTACACCTTATGAAACCAAAGGTTCCGACCGCAATTTGAGAAAATTTATGATATTTAGTGATTTTTTTACAAATCGGTTTTACATAAAATTACAAAAAGTGAGGTAACAATATTGTTTATGATAGATTTGTCTATCACATCACTATTGTTATATGTTACACATCACTAGTAATGAACTACTATAATAGTTGTCGTCTATGGTCACTCTGGAAGTAATGTCAATGGTGTAAACAACTAGTAAATAAAAGTCTTAATTATAATAACAGTTTTTCTATTACACATCCATATCATTACATAGTATAAAACAAAAATTTTAGCAAAACAAAAAACGACTCAAAAAAAATGCACTAAAAAGCAAAAAAATTATTTCGTACGATTGTTATTTTTGGAGTCGGTGTCAGCCAAGGTAACTACATACATAGTTATAGGTGAAATGTGGAGATCTTGGCTGACACCGACTCCAAAAATAACAATCGTACGAAATAATTTTTTTTACTTTTTAGTGCATTTTTTAAGTCGTTTTCTATTTTGTAAAATTTTTTGTTTATTTTTTGTTTGATTTTTAGTGACGAGCGTGCCTAAAGAAGTTTTTCTTCAAAAAAAAAATCATCGAAATCTGTTGGCGTAATATTGAGTTATTCGTCCATTTGTCGCGCACATACTTATTGCAAATTTAAGACATATATGGTTTTCTCATGGATGCCATTGTCAGAACTGTACCAAATTAAATTGGGACCACACGGGAAGCACCATTTTTCTAATAAAAAAGAATCATTAATATCGGTTCACCCAATCGAAAGTTCTGAGGTAACAAACATAAAAAATAAATAAAAAAATACCGTCGAATTGATAACCTCCTTTTCGAAGTCGTTCAAAAATGAAGTCGCTCAAAATGTTTGTGCGCTTAGGTCTTTTAAATTACGCAACGGATTTTCATGCGGTTTTCATCAATAGATAGAGAGATTCAAGAGGAAGGTTTACATGCATATACATTCTTATTATAGTACAGAAAAGCCGAGAAATTCAAATATTCAATTCAGGCAGCGGCAGCGGGCAGCTGGCAAGCGGGTGGTGTGGATTTTATAAAGGTTGGGTAAAGGCGTTGTGTTTCGTTAGCCACAGCAACGTGTAACCGGGTCTGCTTGTTAAATATATAACAAAACATTGTCAAATAAAGTGTGTTTTTTTTGGTTTTTAGTAAATTAAGTTAAGCTTTTAAACGAAAAACGTGAGGTCATTCATTTTTAAAACTTTTCCACGTTTGCATCCAAAATTTAAATATTTCCAAAATTTTATGTTTCTTTCTAATAATTAAATTTGATAGCATATTTTATCAACTTTCTAAAACCGTTTCCGGATACACTTGACTTGACTTTTTGGAAAGCCAAATTCACAAAAAATCTTCGACTTTCTGTCAGCTTCTTTAATTCATTCAATCTACCGGATGCGTGATGGGTTAAAACAGTTACTATGTTTATAGAGTGTGAAAATGTATTTTATACATTTGTTGTTAAAATATTATAAATAATAATTGTAAATAGACATACTTGTTGAGCACATCCTGAATGAAGAAGTACGATAGAACATACAAGAAAAAGTACTGAAAAATTCTTATGTACAAACTGTATCATTTTAATTCTGGCTGTTTTTGCGTCTGAGAGAATGACTTGAAAGTTGGAAGATCTGCCTATTTAAAGGTAAGATGATGATTTAATTACACACTAGTTTATCCAATACAGTGCTTGTAAAGGTTTTCTATATTTATTTTAAAAGTACTATCAAATTAGTATTTAATTTTTATTGAATTAAGTTTTGTTATAATAACTTTTGAAGGTTATGCCCATAATCATTGAAGAAAAAGATAATAATATGAGTACTAATAAATCTAAATTAAAATAGGAAAAATAATACGACACAAAAAGAAAAAAAAAGGTGACGGTCGCAACTGCGACTCGGGCCCAAGATCTCTTGTCATGCCAGGACGAACGCCTCAACCAAATTGGCCCATTCGGACCTCTTATTATTAAACCATATTTGTCAATCTTATATTGGGTCCTTACATATGAAATTGGCATTTTGCCGTACTGGCAACTTTGATCTCAAATATCTTATCTTTGGTTAGGAATTCCAAATTCAAATTTATACAGCTATTTACTCATGTATTTGGGTTTCGAAAATTATAATTCATTTGTTTTTTCCTTAATTGTTTTTAAGGAAAACTTGAAATATCGCGTTATTTACGAGTACGATTTCCACCTGGCACCAGTGCTGCAGAAACGACTCGAAGGATTAATGATGTGTATGGCGACGGTGCCGCAAAAGAAAACGCAGTGCGTATTTTTGGTTCCAACGTTTTCGTTCTGGAAATTTCGACCTGCAGAACAAGCCCCGTGGACGGCCGGAGACCAAAGTTGATAATGAAGAATTGAAGGCTATTGTGGAAGCGGATCCATCGCAAACCACGTCCGAGTTAGCTGCAGGCTGCGGTGTTAGTGATAAAACTGTTTTAATCCACTTGAAGCAAATTGGGAAGGTGAAAAAGCTCCCATACAAAACTCCCATAAGCTCCCATACAAAGTTCCTCCCATATAAAACGCCAATTTCATATGAAAGGACCTAATATTTAAAACTCGGCAATAACAACATTATCTTCGACTAATTTTCTCATATTTTTGGCTCCTACCTTTTTAAATAATCATAAAGTTCTAAATAATTGGTTTGTAACCTAGATAGTGTATCGGATAAACATGTTCGATTTTATTTACACGGGACACCTATTGGCCCTTTTCTAAAAGTCTAAATTAATATTCAAATTTCATTGGTATAACTCTTGTTATAATAACGTTTGAAGATTATATCCATCAATGTATGTAATATATCATTGAATAAGAAGATAATGCAAATTCTTCATAATGATAGAGATTCTGGGGTCTAGACCCAGTTGCGACCGTTACCTTTTATTTTTCTGTGTCTTGTTCTTTTTCATGTTTTCGTTCAGATGTATTAGTATGTTCTTCTTCTGTGATACAAATTAGAATTTATTAATATTTTCACAGCCAACATTTCGCTTTGATTCAAACTCGATCAAGGCTCAATATTCATAATATCTGTTCTATCTGTTGAATTTAATATTATGTCCTAATGAAGCTTTAGTCAAAGCGAAACCCGTCGGCTGGTAAAATATTATGAAACTAGCGGAGGTCCCCGGCATTTAAATAAAGTTTTTCGAAATCTAATGTATATAGTGACCATTGTCATGTTATAAAGATCAAGTGTGTAAAATTTCATCAGTCTCTGAATAAAACTGTATTTGAATACAAATCAAATCCAAGGTGCCCGCCAGGTGTCCGCCACGCTTCCGCCCGCCACAGACAGTCTTCTTTATAGAAGGTATCTGGGGGTAAAGTGCACAAACTTTGGGAGATAATTCTAAATAATATATATGAGAAATGACAGAAAGATTAACTTTATTCGAAATTCTCAACGTTTTAAAGTAGTTTAGGTGAAAGAGTTAAATTGTGTGTATGGAAAAAATGATATTCTTTTGTGGAAAAATATTTTGTACAGGAAAAAACATTGGAATTTCGAAAAAAATTATACATCTTTTTTACTTCTACCATCGTATAGAACAGGCATGGGCAACCTTTCCTGGGTCTGGGGCCACATTGTCATTTTGTCTCCGAGTCAAGGGCCGGACTAAATTATTAAACATAACAACGTAATATTAAATTAAATAAAACACGTTGCTACTTCTTATATATTTTTTATTTATGTAATGAACGACGTAATATTAATATTTAATTATATTCTGATCACAAAATTTAGTGTGAAGATTGGCCTTGTACTTGAATTACTTGTATTGCTTAAGGATAATCGCATAGAATTTTCGAGATTTTCATCTGTTATCCTCGTTCGAATTTTTGATTTGGTGTGTTTCATCCTTGAAAAATGTTTCATGTGCTGTCAAAATGACGAACGATTTTTCTTGAAAATGCTTGTAAACTTGTATATTTATTTCCAACAATTTTTAAAAATCCGTCAATGCAATGTTGTTAAATTGTGATTTTAGCATTAAATCCCCCTAAAGCCAATGACGTTATATTATAAATAGACTCGCCATAGTCTCACATACTCACAATATAATGTGGAAAGCAAGCAGCACTCTTTTGTTTTCAGCGGTTTTCAGTATAATTTCTAAATTCAAAATTTCTTTCCTGTGTGATAAAGACAGACAATCAAAGAATGTATGGGAGTGAATGACATAGATTCATAGTAGGGCAGCTTATTAGTTTCTTCGCCGAATTCGCTGTCACATCACGGGTGTGACCTATGGGTGTGACTGAGATAACAAGATACTCTTATTCGGTTACACAATATGACAGGGAAGGGTAAAGGCGGGTAAAACGTGACACACGGGCAAATATTTTTAAATTTATTATATGAGTTTTCATTAGTAATACAATATTGGTACTATTATGCCCGTGCCAGACATGTGTTCAAAGAAGTGTTCAAATAAGTGTTCACATGTGTGGCACGGGCATTTGACACTGTGTTCACTTGTTTGAGCACTTAAGTGCGCTTTGCCGTTCCGTGTCGGTTTCTTTAGCGCACATCAAAGGGATCAAAGTCCAAATGTTTGTATGCCTGCCACACTGCGCGAAGCCCAGTAGCGCGAGCGTCGCCGTGGAGAGAAGACGTTCTCCAAAAATTACTGAAGTAACCCACTGGTCTAGGCATCATTCATCAACAATGGTTTTTAAATAAAAACGACTACAAGGAAAACATTATCTTAAAATTATTCTATATTCAATTTGGGAGGCGGGAATGGGTACCGCCGCCCCGGGAACCTTTATTGGATAACCAACACCTCTGCCATAGGTCACCCCAAGTGGTTCGCTACGTTTGGTGATTTAGCAGGGGTGCCCGGCTTCATGGGGTCAGGTTTGTCTAGGTCTTGGAGGCGGATGACCAGGATAAACTGAACCCCAGATTCCTACCCACCCTCAAACTCTCCTCTCCTTCCTTTCCTTTAAAAACCAGCCACACAGCATCCCCAAAGATGACATAGGCCCTGAGGGAAATTATTTTCCTCAGGGTCTCCTGTGTGGAGCTCATGTAAAAAATATATATAAAAATACGGTGACTTATAATTTCCCTGATTTATTTTTGTAAGTGTTGTGCTAGCTGTAAAATAAAATTCACTTATACCTTATTCTATTACGATACATTTCAAACATCCATTCACGTCTTCGTTTTGGCTGTTTTTGTTTATTTATTTGCATGTGTAATAAATAATTACACGCACATAAATAATATAAGCAAACTGTGTCGACCAAATCGTCGTCCATGTTATGTGAGGTCTACTTGAAAACTGTGAGCTCAAAGAAGTGATCAAATCTTTGAACACATATCTGGCAGTGACACACATAAGTGACCAAATGTGTGAGCACAGTCTTCAAATAAGTGCGCACTTATTTGAACTCGTGTCTGGCGCCGGCATTATAGTAGTATTTTTAAGTACATATTTTATTATACAGTACAGGTTATAGGTTCAAATGATTATAAAAATATATACAGATTAATAACACCTAGGACCGTTACTATTTACAATTTTCATCAACGACATTATTAAATTAATGAACGAGTTACCATTTGTACGTTTTACCCCATCTTTCCCAATGGAATAAAACGAATGCGGGACGCTGTGTGAACCGACTTACTGTTAGTAGGTTGTCCCTGTTATGCTTATGTCACTTTGTGATGCAATTTTCGCTGTCTCCTTTTCGACTATTTTCCGTTTAATTGAAGCATTTTCTCATCACGCAGGAGCGCTTTGCAATACAATTTACTTACTGGTAAGACACGACCTCACTCGACGCGTAGCAGTTTAGTACTAAAGTACTAGGAATAGAGACAGCTACAATCGTATTGTGTTTGGCTTCCCACTTTGAGATTTCTACCCCGAGTCCAGTATTAATGTCTTTGCCTAAAGCTAAGTAAGTTCCATCTGTAAATTTGCTGGCACATTATTTACATCAGCATCCATCGGACGTGCAAATATAGCGAATGTGGAGTCTTTGTTTTGGAAGTTGGCAAACCTCATATCAAATTGCTCTATTAATGCCTTAACTTTTTTATTTCTCCATAAGTTGATAGAGTAAGAAAATGGTAACAATTTTAATCTTATTTTCCAGAAATCTGAGTTTATTACAAAAAACTTTGACATGTCCATACAGTTCAATGGACAACTGTCCCTGTTTTTGTAATTTAAGATTCAGATCATTTAGGTATCTAATTAATTTCTTTCTCCATTACTTTGGCGAGATGAATCAGGGCCGGACAAAATAGCTCGGCGGGCCGGCGGTTGCCCACGTGCAACCTACATTTGCGCACTTTACCCTCGGACGCCCTGTATAAATAAGGTAGTGGTTGATTATAAACTTTTTGCCTTATGTAATTTATCTGATAATCAATTGATATCTTGCAATAAATTAACTTTTTAAACTTACGTGTATCCGCAATATCTATACGGGCGACCCCCCCGATTGTAGACATAATTAATTAGCCTGTATATTAAGATATTGTTAAGATATTCAATCTGTAATTAAGATATTAATTGAAAACGGGGATTCCTTCTAATCGTGTCTTTTACCTATATATTTTACAAACATTGATATTTTTCATTATGTTATTAATTTGTCATTGATGCCTAACATGATAAAACTAAAATTTGAAAATTATCTGATAAATTATCATGATTCTTCCGACTGGACGATAAAAATATATTAATTAATGAATCTTATTACTTTAAAAGAATAATGTAAGCCAGTTCATAATAAAATATTATAGATATTAAAATATACCTGTGGAAAAAATCAACAAGTAAAGCTTGTGGACTATGAACCATAATATAATATATTAATATAATAATAATACTACAGTCAAATATTAGTAAGTTTAAAGATTGGTGCATTCAAAATAATTTATTTTTAAATGTAGAAAAGTGTAAAACCTTGACTTTCTTCAGAAATAAAAATCCTGTTTTATTTGAATATTCCATCAATAACACAGCTTTAGAAAGAGTCCCGGAAATGAGGGATCTTGGAATCATTTTGGATGAAAAACTAAGTTTTGCCAATCATATCCACCAAATTATGAACAAAGGTATGAAAACACTAGGCTTCGTTTTAAGAACAACTAAAAACTTTAATTCCATAGAAGCCATTAAACTATTATATGTATCTCTAGTTAGAAGCCAAATTGAGTATAACTCGGTAGCTTGGTCTCCATCTTACAAAATTCACGTTAATAATATTGAGCGAATACAAAAAAAATTTCTGCGTTTTATAAATTTTAAATTAAATATCCCACTAGAAGACTTAAAATATAATCTATTACTAAATATTCTAAAAATACACACACTAGAAGACAGACGTAAAATAAACGACTTGACATTTTTATTCAAAATACTTAACTCTAAACTCGACTGTTGCGAACTCCTACAACTCATAAACTTACGAATACCGACAGTAACCACACGACAAAATACACTATTCTACTGCAGCATTCATAAGAGGAACTACATTGCCCACTCTCCGATACAAAGATTTCACACTATGGGAAATCAGTATTTAAGTGATATTGACATATTCAACATCAACTTGGCGAATTTTGTAGATCTTGTAAAAAACTTATTCCAAAACTATTCCTAAACATATATGTATTTTTGTAAACTTATCAAATCGCTGTATTTTTGTATTTTTGTGACTTGTGTGCATTTTTATCTAATTTTATTCTTATCATTTCTCTATCTATTTAAAAATCATCTGTCATAAACAAATTGTACTCCTGTAAAAGCCCTCTGGGCGTTGAATAAATAAATAAATAAATAAATAAATAAAACATAATTCTAAAGAGAAGCAGGATTTTTAATGGTCTGCCCAAGTTTGGGTAGAAATGGTCTACCGAAGTTTGGGTGGATAAGCCGTGGTGAAAAACCACTCTTCAGAATCGAAACATCGCTTGAAATGGTTTGGTCGTGTTTGGTGATTAGATCTGAATAGCCAAATAAGCACATCCCTACCTTTCTCTACCCCATCTCCTCCCCCCACCCTCCACTTTAAACCTACTAGCGACCAAATTCACTTCTGAAGTATTAAAAAATTTACAATACAATAATTTCCACTTTGTAATTTGATGAACATCTTGTACCCAGTGAACCTCTGAATATTTTCTTTTCAGTTGACCAAGGTGACCATTACAATATTATGTTATTGAGAAAAATAAAATAAACTGAATTTTGAATAATGGTAAAATCGATTGAAAAATGTTTTTCTCCCCTTACTTTCTATGAATTTATATTTTTAATATTCGATAGAATCCGATTTCGCATATACTTTTGTGTGAATTTATTTGATAGTGTCCATAGTTTTAAAGCTTCGTAGTACCCGAATGCTGAAAAAGAAGGATTGAAAGCGAGATATGTAAAAACGAACGTTAGAAGGAAAGCGCCAATATTAAACAAAAACGATAATAATTGTATGAAAATTCTGAAAATCTTACTAATATTATAAATGCGAATGTTTGTATGGATGGATGGATGGATGTTTGTTACTCTTTCACGCAATAAATACCGAATGGATTTTAAAAATTCTTTCACTAATAGAAAGCTACATTATTTGCGAATAATATAGGCTATATATATTGGTAAGCTTTGGTGTTATGAATAAGCTGTGGCGTTATGAAATTATTTATCATACGTTTTCTGTCCCTAACAAAATTGAGTTATTGTAAACGTCAGATGAAAAGCAAAAAATTGTTGCCTGGGGTGGAGGGGAAGGAGGGTGGAGGGGTTTGGGGGAGGAAGAAAGGGAGGGAAGAAAGGGCGGATGGTGGAGAAGGGTGGGGGGGGGAGGGGTATGGAAAGGGGAGGGGGATGGGGGTGGGGGGGGGTATGGGGAGAGTGAAGTGACGAGAGGGAAGGTGGAGGAGGCGGAGTGGCAACCCCCCTAATACCATGCGAGCGAAGCCGGGGGCAAAAGCTAGTATTTAATAAAACACGACTCGTTTAGAAGAGAGCTAAAATATCACGACAAATGCATAATTTGCATTTAAAGTTACATTCAATTTTTGAGATTTTTTCCCGTCGAGGAAATTTCATATAAGTAATTGCCGTTTCGACTTTGTCTGATCTCAAAAAAATAACATGTATTTTTTTAGCATCTTAAAAACTTAAAGTGTTCAAGAGAAATATGTCACAAATCGGTAGATTTTCGGAATGCAGGGCTTCGAAACGTCGCGTCAACATAAATTATTATTTTATTTATTTATTAGCGACTAAAAAACATGTTATCATACAAAACATTATGGTACAGATAAGTATAACAATGATTTTTCTTGGCCCTCCTCACAGGACCCCCTGTGCTGAGGCAGATTAAAGTTATTTTTAATATTTCTTTAATCAGTTGTGTCTTCTATCTCTGTTTTAAGAGATTTTCATTGACCTATTTCAATCAGACTTTAATTCTTGACTTGTACTCATTTAAATTTTTTATAAGTTTTATATCTGGGAGCTGGATATTTTGTACATACTTTACTTACGTGTACCTAATTGAATCCATCACGTAATATTAAAGTTAATTAATGCAATATCTGAAGTCTGCAGTGATTGTAGTCTATGATGACTAACGACCAGGTGCAGTCTACATTTAATTGATACCATATCACTTCATATCAAAATATCAACTGTCAACATGACATCTCTGTATCTAAATTTATGCTATCATAAATCATGCCGTGTACAAAACACACAATGTATTATTAGCAGAAACCTGTGATTATTGAAGCTGTTTCGCAATAAATGCATTTTTTCTCACTAATTTTATTATTATTACAATGGTTGCTACTATTTCCGTGAACAGTAGACCAGGCAGTTGGTCCTTGACAGTCAGCCCACCGACAGCTTGATCCCCTGGAGAGTTGATCCCTATATAGCGGATTTCCACTCAAGACGCTTGCAGATCTAGCTATATCGACTTTTTTTATACATATATTTTCTTATATTTTTTATATTAATATTTCTTTCGCAATATTTCTGATTCTGTTAATAAATTACACATTTTTATTTGTTCATTCTTATATTCCAAAAATTCACCTCATTTTTTGTAATAGTTTAAAAGTTGTTGAATTTTGAGATGATATGTACTCTTTGGCCCCATACTGCGCCACTTGGGTAGGAACCCGACCCATTTGTACACTCAGGTACTAACCTTTGCTTTTATAGGAGATGCTGTCAACACAATTATTCCAAACGAGGCATACCAGGCACACTACGCTTCTTCATACAGAAGCCAACAACGCTCATGATGCAAAAAACTCGCTAATTACACGCGTAATTATAACGTATACCCACCATGAAAAATTAAATAAATAAGAGAAAAAATAAATTTAATACAAAAAAACTATTAAATTAAAGTTTTCGAAAAAAAAAAATATTGCCATTGTGGCAACTTGTGGCCTGAACACTTTTGATTGATCTTGACCTCTGCTGTAACTTTTTCTACTGTATGCAGACCAAGAAATTTTTATTCGGTAGGAAGTATTATCTACGTTATTTTTGTTTTACCAAACTACATAATTGAGTGATTACCCAAACTAGATAAAAGCATAAAAATAGAAACATTATCTCAAAGATTAGACCTCAAATTAAAGACATCCATAATGGTCATTTCAGTGAGTTTAGTAAAGAGCTTAAAACTGGTCAATATGAAGTTTCTTCTGTTGGTATTTGCGGTCATCCTTGGTGCAAACTGCGAAGAAAATGAACTTAACAAGGATTTTGCTGAATTTGGAGAGTTGATTCCTATTGATGAAGTGACTGCTATAACGGACAGGTATTTGCAGAATGAAGACTTTGTGCGAGTTATAATTTTCGTGCTCTACGATGATGTCTTTAAACAGGTGGTTAACAATATGGAGCAACTCCCCGAATTCATCGAGGTAATATTTTCAATCAGATTTTTATGAAATATTATAAACTTTAGTAACATCTTTGTCAACAATAAAAAAAATAAAATTTATGAATACAAATAATTATATTAGGTTGATCAGAAGATGATCAATATAAATGTATAATTTTCAACTTCTGTGAAAAAGATTGGAAACCTGAGCACGTATCTAGTGAGATAAGTGAAAAGGGGTCGAAATCATTAGCAAGGTAGCTGGTTGGCGATAAGCCGATTTTGCTGTCGCAAATGATGACCCGACGGTTTTCACCACTCTTCTAAACAGTACTAACTCATATCCAAATCTTTGCAGTCTTGAATCTACAATATTTTTTATTTATTTAATTTTTTTTTTATTATTTTTTTATTATTTTTTATTATTTTTATTTAAGTACATAAAACAGGCAATTATGCTCAAAAAATTACATACAATAAACAAGATAACTAAACAGCTTCTTGATACAACAACATACTTTTGTACTGGCTTCTTTGTTTAATGTACGTCTTTTAAATCTGTTTCAGATGATCAAGTATTTGGAAGATTCTGGCATGGCCGCATATGCCTACCTGGACGATTTAAATGCGTCTGTCGGTCTTCCACCAATCATAAGGCCTGACGGAAATAAAAATCTCGCCATCCGAGGAGACGTAGATATGGTGGTCCAATGCAGAGACGAAGTCAGAGCAGTACTCCCCCAAGACGAAATAACTGCTCTGCACCAGAAAAAGCTTGTGGAGAGTCCAGCCTTCAAGTACTTTTCAGATCGCCTGGAAACCGAAGAACTGGGAGTCATCATGCAGAATTTGTATGCGTCAGAAACCTATCAGACCAATTATCAGATTTGTTTGGATAATGGTTTGGAGTGGGTGGATAATTTCGTGTTTTATTTGGAACTGTACGGGTTCAGAGATATCAAAACTTTAGAATATCTTAAACGAAAGTAAATATTACAGAAATAAGTGATCATTAAATTTAAAAAAAAACAGCTATCAAAAGTACAGAAACATATTTTTATCCAGAAGTTGCTCATTATACTTAATGTTTTAATAAACACGAGATGTAAGCGGAA
Source organism: Limnephilus lunatus (assembly GCA_917563855.2). NCBI lineage: Eukaryota > Metazoa > Arthropoda > Insecta > Trichoptera > Limnephilidae > Limnephilus > Limnephilus lunatus. The sequence continues at coordinate 6,304,524 of OU830602.1, read as the reverse complement.
TAGAAAGCATTGTATTATTATTTGGAATATTGAAAAAATAACCATCCTTCTTTCATTTTGATAATAATATTTTTTTCTACCTTCTAATGTCTAATAGAACCCCGCCCAGAGAGGACTTATTTCACTTTGATAATAATATATTGTTCTACCTTCTACCTTCTACTGTCTAAAAATGTCTAATAGAATAATTTTTATCTAAAAAAAACGCACGTTTTTCTTACTTAAATACATTTTAAATGTAAAAAAAAAGTGTAAGTAAACAAAACGCGGTCTATCCTCTCTGCTTACCCTTCTATAATTATGGTCGTCACCCTCATAGAAAAAGATAGAGCAACGGAGCGCGTAGGCGTCTGAAACGCGGTAGTGTTTGTAAGGTGATTTACGCATTACAATCCCTACCTCGTTTCAGTCGGTAGCGCGAATAAAATTGTAAATACGTCTCCCGGCGTGCGCAAGTAAATTTTATTTGACTGAATTGTGTTATTTCACAATCTAATCATTAAAAATAAATAATTTAATGTATATTTGCGACACCTTCCAGAGTGGAAGATACTCTCTCAGTATCGCCACGGTGTAAGAGAACCGTTCAGAATCAAAACGTTGCTTAACATGGCTCTAGCCATGTTTGGTGACCAGTAATGAATGGCGAGGTACTTTCACACCTTTCTCTTCCTCATATTTTTCCTCTTCCAACTGCCTTCAGTTAACAGTTTCACTGGCTCCAGGCAATTGAGAGCAATTGAAGTTTAGAAAAAATTACACTAATATCTAAAAAATAGCATTTGACTAATCCCATAAATCACATACGAAGTAAGAGATTGTTATCTCTGCTGCATCTTCATCATATATATGCAGGTTGGTAGGAACATCTAATAATTTTCACTCGGTATTACCTTACATCGCGTTTATTTTGATTTTTTTTTACCAGTCTAATTAAGTGATTATCTAATCATTGATACAGATCAGAGGTTCCCAAATTATTTTTTTTCTCGTAGACCATTTTCAAAATTTTACTGGTTTCGGTGGACTCCCTGCTGTTACACTTCTACCATATTCCCAAAGCTTGTCAAAAAATGTGAAGATTAGATCTAACTACGGTAGTTTGCGTCGCGGCTGAGTTCCAACCCTAAATTCGGAGTGGTAAAATAAAAAGAAAAGTAGTATATTTTCTTGTGATTTATTTATTCAAATAATATGATTAGAGTCTTAATAGAATTAAAATCAAACATGAATAACACACCATAACTTCAACAATGCAAATCAACAAAAAATAGTATTAATTTTAATGGGAAAGGTGTACTTGATGGATTGACAGCAAATTATCAATATTTGGCTTCAGTTTTTGTTGTTTACTATCGAAACCAGATAAATTACCGTGGACCCCCACTTTCAACTTGTGAAACCCCATTTTTTATCACGCCAACGTAGACCCGAATCTACTCGAGTCTCTCGTGGACCCCTGGGGGTCCACCTGGACCACTTTGGGAATCACTGATATAGATAAAAGGCATAAAAATAGACATATTATCGTAAAGATTAATTCAAAATTAGCAAGATGTCCATATTGGTCCAATTTTCAACGAGTTAACTAGTAAGCTTATATTTGGTCAACATGAAATTACTTCTGTTTGTATTCGCAGCCATACTTGGTGCAAATTGTCAGGAGAATGAGCTGAACAAAGACTTGAATGATTTTGTGGAGCTGATTCCGATTGATGAAGTGACTGTTATAACGGACAGGTATTTGCAGAATGAAGACTTTGTACGTGTTTTGATTTTCGTGCTCTACGATGACGTATTTAAACAGGTGGTTTACAATATGGAGCAACTCCCCGAGTTCATGGAGGTAAAATTTTCTATGAATCATTAAATATCATTATATCTTTCCATCGTAAGAAGGTTGCGGATTCAATTCTTGTCACGACACACAATTTTTTAAAATACATTTAAGTCGATTGTTTCTATTTATTTAGACGATGTTGATCTTAGTTTTAAATACGCATACTAATGTGCGTTGTACGGTTTCCACCAGTCAAAATTTGAGACAAATATTGTCATTGATTTTACATTCAATTTGGGTCGACTGCCGCAATAGCTTCGTTTTTATTAGATTAAAAAATAAACATCTATATTTATTATGTAGTGAAAGTTTCAAATTTCCGCCATGATCCTACACATCGAATAGTATGGTTTCGCGACTTTTTATCCCGCGACAAAATATTCCCGACAAACGGTCCTACGAACAAAACATTCTCCAACGTACCTACTTGTAATATCGTAGGGGCAAAACATCCCCCAACAAAATATCTACTAAAACTTAACCTAACCTAACCTAACCTAAACTAACCTAACCTAACCTAACCGAACCTCACCCAACCTAACCTAACCTAACCTAACAAAAAAGGGAAAAAATTATACAGACAATCTGTAACGACAATAAGTAAATTATTGTTAAAAATAGTAAAATAGGACAAAAATAACACAGAAATACTGTAAGGACAATAAATTACTGTTCAAAAATGTAAAATGTAAATGTAAAATGTAAAATGTAAAATGTAAAATGTAAAATGTAAAATGTAAAATGTAAAATGTAAAATGTAAAATGTAAAATTTAAAATGTAAAATGTAAAATGTAAAATGTAAAATGTAAAATGTAAAATGTAAAATGTAAAATGTAAAATGTATAATGTGAAATGTGAAATGTGAAATGTAAAATGTAAAATGTAAAACGTAAAACGTAAAACGTAAAATGTAAAATGTAAAATGTAAAATGTAAAATGTAAAATGTAAAATGTAAAATGTAAAATGTAAAATGTAAAATGTAAAATGTAAAATGTGAAATGTGAAATGTGAAATGTGATATGTGAAATGTGAAATGTGAATTGTAAAATGTAAAATGGAAAATGTTAAATGTTAAATGTTAAATGTTAAATGTTAAATGTTAAATGTTAAATGTTAAATGTTAAATGTTAAATGTTAAATGTTAAATGTTAAATGTTAAATGTTAAATGTTAAATGTTAAATGTTAAATGTTAAATGTTATATGTTAAATTTAAAATGTTAAATGCAAAATGCAAAATACAATATGTAAAATTAAAAATTAAAAATTAAAAATATAAAATTTAAAATATAAAATGGAAAATGTGAAAATGTTAAATCTCGAGCACCGTAAAAGGTTAGGTGTTAGTAAATATTTTTTTGGAGGATGTTTTGTCCGTAGGATATTTTGTCCTTGGGATATTATGTCGAGGAATATTTTGTCGGAGTATATTGTGTCGGGGATATTTTGTCGCGGGATGAAAACGCGAGGTACCGAATAGCGTAACCTTTCCAATTTCAGTGTATTGCTAGTGAGTGCGCGTGTGTGAGTGAATGCTACAATTGATAGATGACATTTTCATCATCAACGAGTCTATCTGCTGAGTTGCTGCTCGATCAGATACTGGAAAGTGGATTAATTTCCACCTCCTAGATTTGCATTAATTCATTCATTTTTTCGCGAAAACAAAATCGAAATTCAAATGAATTATATACGAGATTTAAAAAAAAAATCAGAATGTGCATTTCACTAACGTAGACAAGAGTGGTAATCACAGCACACAGAGCAGGCGGATTATACTTTCTTATTATCTCGCAGGCTAAATCCTATAGATGTAAGAGTTTCTCTCTTTTTATTATCGTTATTTTTCGTTTCATCGAGTTTCAAATCACAACGGTGTTAAAGAAGTACCTATTCACTAAATAAGTAAAAGTCGCATTGACGGCAGTAAAATATCCCGTAGTTTGTGGAATAAATTCAATATTATAGTTACCAAATTGAAAAAAATAAACAATATAGTCAATTAATATACGACATGATAGGTGAACAAACACATCGGGAGTATCAACAATATCAGGAAATGTACATATCATATACTTTGGGAGGCGGATATGGGTACCGCCGCCTCGGGAACCATTTATTGGATAACCAACACCCCTGCCAATGGTTCACTATACGATTGACAACGTAGCAGGGGCGCCCGGGTTCATGGGTTAGCTTTGTCTAGGTCTTGGCGGCGAATGCCGACCTGCTCCGTAGCGGGCTGGATTTGGAGTGACCGCTTGATGGAGACCTAACCTAGACCTCTCCTGCTGGATTCTCTCGATCCATTGCCTTGCACCGCAGTGAGTGGGATGGATTCAATCGTTCGTGAATCCTGAACAGATTACTACCCACCGCTCATGCCTTTTTTTCTTCCTTTCCCTAAAAAGACTCTCCACACAGCCCTGACATAAGCCCTGAGGCTTTTTTTTTACTCAAAGCCTCCTGTTAAGATCTAATGTAAAAAAAAAACAAAAAAAAGTTGGCTAATGGCCAAACATGACACGTTTTTGTCACAATTAATTATTGGGGTTTCACAAATCTGGGACACTACTAACTCATATCCAAGTCTTTGCCGTTTTTGAATCACGAATTTTAACATTAAAAAAATTAAGATTTGCCACAAATATTTTGGTGTTGTTTAGTTTAAACTAAGTTTTTTTGTTTCAGATGATCAATTATTTGGAAGCTTCTGGTCTGGCAGCATATGCCTACCTGGATGATTTGAATGCGTCCGTCGGTCTTCCCCCAATCATAAGGCCTGACGGAAATAAAAACCTCGCCATTCACGGAGATGTCGATATAGTAGTCAAATGCAGAGACGAGGTCAGGGGAGTACTCCACCAAGACGAAATAACTGCCCTGCACCAGAAGAAGCTTGCAGAGAGTCCAGTCTTCAAGAACCTTGCAGATCGTCTGGAATCCGAAGAGCTAGAAGTCATCATGAAGAATTTGTATGCATCAGAAACCTATCAGAAAAATTACCAGATTTGTTTGGATAATGGTTTGGAGTGGGTGGATAACTACGCTTTCTATTTAGAAATATTTGGGTTCAGAGATATCAAAGCTTTGGAATATCTTAAACACAAGTAAGTACTTAATAAAAATAAGTATTTACTTGCTTTTAATAAAATAAAAATATCTATCAAAATAACAGAAACTTATTTTTTCATGAATTGTATATTGAATCAAATGTTTTAATAAATAAGATTTGAAAGAGGAATACTGAGCATTTTTTTATTATTTTGACAATGAAAAAAATAACTACCCTTTTTTATTTTAAAACAGTGCATTAATAATCTCCATTACGCAATGCAGAGATTTTAGAATATCCCACGCAGACAGCAGAACCTTCAAAATTCATGATATTTTTTTAATTCATTTCGAAATATTTTTTTATTGTTAGAAATTCGGGTATTCTTCCACCCCAGCTCCTTGTTCTCATTTTTCCTTGAGTAAAACTTGTACCAAGACTACTTGAACCTCGGTTGAATTTTGGCAATTCTATAAAATATCGCAAGTAGTACCTACCTAGGGATTTATGAACACAAAATTCAGTTACGGGAGTAATAAAAAATACGCGAACATTCAAGGTTTACATTTAACACCTTCACTAAAAAATCAAGTTCCTAAAAAAGCAAAAACCTATTTTTTTTTTTTTTTTTTTTTTAAAAGAAAGACAAACATTCCCGGGTTACGAATAACCCAACAATGTTTGAAAATCTTCTACTACCACCACAGAAAGCCGAAAATGTTGCTTGTGTTGTGATGGAGGACTTAGCCAGCAGAGGAATCGAACATGCGACGCCCGGATGGGACCCAAGCGCTATGCCCACTCAACCACTGACCGGTATTGCTGAAAGGTGAAAGATTAATTTTGACTCGGTGATTAATTTATTTTAGGAATGTACATGTTTAATTACACTAAGAAAATGGGCCACTTTTCTAAGCATCCACGAATCTAAGAAAATATGGGTGCAATAAGAGTGTATGAGAGAAAACACTATATGAGAAAACAGCCCTAAAATTCTTCCATTTTCACAGCAGGTTCAGTTTAAAAATAATTAATAAAAACTTCCCAAAGTTTTATAATTTTTTTTTTATATTTTAGTCGAAAACTTTGGTTATCTTGTGGATAATTTTTAGATTTTTTATATAAAACGTAGTGTTTTATATTTTTAATACCGTTTAGATAATATTTTTGACCTGATAGTGAGGGAGACACAACGATTTCTATAAGACTTACATGAGTTGTTCCGAAAATCGAACCAATCAGCCCTAGGGATTAAGGATGTAGTTTTTTGAAACAACAAAATTATGGAAAATAAAACTGTTTGTAAAGTCATTTTCGGAAACCCTTGGATGACGGCACTATCAATATTAACAATGCACTGTAGTTTGTGGCACTAGCGTATTTGCGAAACAATTGAACCAATCAATCAGCGCAGTATTTACCTTCCATCCACCTCGTGCATTATTTTTAAGTTATTTAAAATAACCTTAATATATTAGACTAATTAATAATATGTTGGAAAATTAAGATTTTTGATTTTCAAAAGCCTGGTAATAAAAAGTTTTCATGTTTTTGACTCTTAAAATTATGAGAATAAAAACTTAAACCCTCAGCACATGGAGAAACTTAATTTTTTTGTTTTTACATTAGCACCACACAGAAGACCCTAAGGTAAATAATTCCACTCAGGGCCTATTTCATTTTTGGGGATGCTGTGTGGAGGGTTTTTTAAGGGAAGGAAGGAGAGAAAATTTTGGGAAGGAAAAAGTATGAGGGGTGGGTAGGAATTTGGGGGTCAGTGTGTCCAGGAGTGACGGACGAATGAATCAATCCTTTCCACTGCGATTCAAGGCAATTTCCGAGAGAGTTTTGCTGGAGAGGCCAAAAGATCTCCCACAACCAGTCTCATCCGACCCGGCCTGCCACGGTGTTGGTGACAGACACATCCGCCGCCAAGATCCGGACAAATCTGACCCCATGAACAGTTGGCAACTCAATCGCTATCCACAGGAAAGGAACTTGCGAATTTCATTGGCGGCCCGCACACTTGCAGTAATGGTTGCTGCGGCCGGCGAGTTTTAGTTGCCATGTTGACAGGTTGCTATGGTTGTACCTCACGACTAGTTTTCGAGTAATTTACGATATATCGAAGCAGGTTCGATTATCGAGGTATCGATTTGGTTCAGGAGGTTGATAAATTATTGAGGTTGATATTTGATAAATTATGTTTTTATTAAACAAACCGAAATAATGACTGAAATCGTAAAGTTGAGTTGCGCCGTGAATTGAGTTGCCAATTAGTTTTCGGTTTCTCCAAGAGCGAAGGTGCTTATTGTTTTAAACTTATTATTTTAGGAAAGAAAAAATAACGACAAAGCAAATTTATCTGTTTTGTTTTATCAAAAATGTAGACGTGTTGGTCTATAAATGGGACTGATTGATATATTTTATCTGAAAATGATCAAAATCGCAAAAAAAATCCAAGCTAAAATTTTTATCATTATCAAAAGCAGCGTAGGTCAGTTTGCGCGTGATTTGTTTACTCAAATTAGTCAAAATGAAGTTATTTGTTTTGTTATTAGTCTCTATTATATGTTTTGGTGCTACCTGTTTTGGTCAAAATGAACTAGGCAGGGATTTTGATGAGTTTATTGCGTTGATTCCCCAAGAAGAAGCCGATGTGATATCTCTTAAATATCTGCAGATTGATGAGTTTGTTGCCGTTGTCCTCTACGCTCTTTATGATGAAGGATTCAAGCAGATAATACTTGATATTGAAAATATTCCAGAATTTGTAGAGGTAAAATTGATTATCGTATTATATGCTTTTAAAATATTATCTTTATATAAATTAATGTATGTTTGCTTGCTTGCTCGTTTGTCCTTTATGTATGCTATATCAAGCATACGAAATTTTTGAAACTTTTAAAATACTCCTTCTTCCTCTCGCGAAGGTTTCTGGATTATTACAACAATATGAAAATACATCTCAAAAGTTTTTTAACCATTCGAAACTGTCAACCATGTCTCACTTTAAGAATGACATTTTGCAAACCATCGATTGTTCTTAATCAAAATTGAATTTAAATTTTTAATCCAATTCAATTAAATTAATGAATTGAATTGAAGTACTCACCTATGATACTCACCGAAATCGAACACTTTGAATCTAATCAAGAATTATTTGTTTTTAAATAGGTACCTGTGATTTGATTGATTGTTCTTATATATACATATATAAATCCAAAAATATGCTCGCTTGGATGAAGTATATATATATATGTATATATATGAGTATGTATATGAATTATTAAGTTATATATTCGTTGCTACCATTCATCCGATTGCGATGAAACTTTGGGGATTTGATGTGTGCATGTCCGCAATGGTTTCTATATGTAATAGTGAAGTCTGGCATCATGAAATTATGCGTTGCTAAGCCGTTCATCCGATTGCGATGAAACTTTCGTGAGTTGTTGTGAGCACGCCCGCAAAGGTTTCTATATATACCTACTGGTAAGCTCGGAAATTATGAAATTTGTAAAAAAAATTGGAATAGGTGGCACGCGAGTTATTTGAAAACTGAATGTACCGGGATTAAATGTATGGAGTGCGGGAGGGGGGTTTGCGGGACGTGGGAAGCGGGAGAGGGGCGTGGGGAGGGGGAAGCCGGAGAAGGCGGAGTGGGAACGCGTGAGGGGAAAGGGACGCGGGAGAGAAAGTGGAGGCGGAAAGGGAACGGGAAAAATGGGAAAGGAAACGCAGGAAAAAAAAAATTCTTTATCAATTTGCATAGCAACGCATGCCGGGAACTCTTTAGTAATATAACGTCTAGTAATATTGTGTTTCGTTAGCCACTGCAACGTGTGTTTGCCAGTAATATAAATAAACAAACAATTAATATAGGCACCCATGTCATAATAATAGTTGAAATAAAGCCTTCAAGTTTGGAAGGAACGTATTACGGAAAAGAATGTGCGAGTTAACAGTCATTATCTCGAATCCGGCTTTTAATGGAATATTGACGTGGCAATTGGCAATTGGTAATTGGTAATAGGCAAACCTACGTCTTTTGAATGAAAAAATAATCTATTTAATCGATTAATCATGTTATTATATTATATATATAAATTATTGTGACTTCATAATATAATCTTTGATGACAGTAATAAACAAGTTTGCTTCAGTGCGCCGCTCATTTGATTAAAACGAAATAAGAAAAATATTTTCCAATATTGTAGACATTTATGTGAAAACCTATTTGAGAGGCGGATATGGGTATTGCCGACCCGGAAACGTTGGATAGCAAACACCCCTGCCATAGGTCACCCCATGTTGTGTGCTACGCGTGGCACTAACATAAAAAAAACTGCACGGAGCCTAAAGAATTACGACCTAAAGCATCCCCAATTGAGGTGTGTTGTGAGGGAGTGCTGAGTACCGGGTGGAAAGGAGAAAGAGAAGGGGAAGGTTGAGGCTGATTCTGAATGGTTGTCTTTCGACACGGCGATACTGAATCACAATTCGAACCTCTCACATGAGTTCCAATAAATAATTAAAAAATTATATCGAACATTCGTTTATTAACTCCCCGGGCCGGTCAGCCTTTTATTCTTCTGTGTATTTTATATTCTGTAATTTATTTTTGGGTTGTTATGCGGTGTTGCGTTACCTAATTTCTTTAGCAAACGTTTCGGAGGGCATTACAGTGTCCACCATCTGCCCTGATGATAATCTCTGAAATGCCGTCCGAAACGTTGGCTAAAGAAGTAGATATCGCAACACGGCATAATAACACAAAAATAAATCACAGAATATGTATAAAATATAACCAAAAATAGAAAATAAATCCAAAATTAAAAATTGTAGCTACTTTTGCCCGTGAAAATCTAAATAAATATATTTTTATAAGAAAAACTCTCTTTTTATAACTTTTGAAGGTTATTCCCATCAATGTAGTATATTATTGAAAAAGAAGATAATATAAACAATACTAATCTAAACGAAAACATGAAAGAGAACAAGACACAGACAAATAGAAAAAGATAATGGTCGCAACTGAGACTCGGTCCCAGACCTCTCGTCTAACTGGGACATGTGCGTTAACCAATTTTGCCCTTGCCACCTACTGTCAAACCGTCATATTTGTCAATTTTATATTTAAAATTTTAGAATAAACAAAATTATTTTCAACTTATTCTTTTTTCCATATTACGGGCAACTACCCTTTTTATTGAAAATCATAATTCTAAGAATTGATTTGTAACCTGGATAGCGTCTCGGATAAAGTTGCAACCATTATCTTTTTCTATTTTTCTGTGTCCTCTTCTTTTTCATATTTTCGTTAAGATAATTATTGTTATCTTCTTCTTCAATGAAATATATTTAATTTTTGTTTATATTATTCCAGCTCCTGAAATATTTAGAAGACTCTGGCTTCGAGGTGTACGATTACTTGGACTCAGTTAACGATGCTATTGGTCTACCACCTCTGGACAGACCCAAGGAGCTTCCAGTGGTCTCTAGCAGAGCCAAAAACATAGTCAATCAATGTCGGGATGAAATTCGAGGTATTCTTCCTAAGGCCAAAATAGCTTCCCTCCACAGCCAAAAGATGGCAGACAGCCTCGCTTTTCAGTTTTTCGCTCAAAGGCTGGAAACCGAAGAATTGGAAGTAATAATGCAAAATTTGTATGCAAATAATGTATATATTGACTCAATGCAAACACTTTTGGATCATGGAATGGACATTAATGATAGTATCGTGTTTTATTTTGAACTATTTGGTTTTAGAGAACTCCCCTTTTACAAATACTTTTCGTAATCACATAACATAGGTATAAAGTATATTGAAAAGTATATTGCAATAAATTATAATATATAATATTTATATATGTATAAATCAGAATTATTGTTTTGTCGTACGTAAATGTATGTTTATAAAAAATGTTTTCATATCAAACACCACTGTGGCACTTCTATAGTATTAATAACGGATAATAGAAAATGCAGTCACTTTCTGAAAATCTAAATCTTTATAATTGGTTTGTTCACGACTAACGGTGGTTTTACGGGGTGGTTTGACATCACAAAAGGTGTTAATCAAGGCTGTGTAATGTCACCATGGTTATTCAATCTGTACATGGATAATTGTATGCAAGAATTGAAAGAAGTGGGATTGGGCGCGAAATTGAGTAATCTGAAAGTATGTTGCCTGTTGTATGCTGATGATACGGTGCTGATTTCTGACACTATGGAAGATCTACAGTCTCTCGTATCTAGGATGAACGAAGTATGTATGAAGAATGAGTTAATGATGAATGTAAGTAAGTCTAAAGTCATGGTGTTTGAAAGAGAGAGTACGAAAACAGTATGCAATATAGTTGTGAATGATGAATACTTGGAGCAGGTGGATGAGTTTGTGTATCAGGGTAGTGTGTTTACGAGAGATGGGAAGGCTGATAGGGATATTGAAAGAAGGGTGAATGCTGGTAACTCCATTAATGGAGGACTGATTGCCGTTGGCGCTAATAAAAAACTGTCAAAAGAAGCGAAGCTAGCAGTCCATAATGGAGTCCTGGTACCTACCCTGATGTATGGCAGTGAGGCATGGAACTGGCAGAGGATGGATGAAAGTAAACTGAATGCTGTTGAAATGAGATCCCTGAGGCGTATGTGTGGTAAAACAATGTATGATCGTGTGAGAAATGTGGATATCCGCAAATAATGTAAGGCTGATGTATGCATAATGAGTAAGATTAAGAAAGGGACCCTCAGATGGTTTGGGCATGTAGAGCGAATGAACGAAGAAAGCAGTGTAAGAAGAATATACGACGCAAATGTGAATGGTAGAAGAAGTCGTGGACGTCCGAGGAAGACATGGCACGATCAAGTGAATCAGATACTTGAGTCGGGCCATGTCAAAAGTCAGAATAATAGAAAAGAATGTATGAGACGATGTATGAATGTGAGTGAGGCAAAGAGTGTGTGCCAAGACCGAGTTGTTTGGCGGTCCGTCCTCTCTGCCTACCCCTGCGGGGAAACGGCGTGATGGTTAGTTAGTTAGTTCACAACTAAAATATTTGTAAATTATGCGGTAGTTAAAATAAAGTTATCCCTTTTAAAATCAAATGTATTTAATTTCCTGCGTGAATACAATTCATATGGCTTTGGGTAAACTGAGGCGACTAAAACTTGATGATACTTGACTTTTTGAAAAAAAAAATTACATTTGTTCGAAGTATTTTCCTTCTGTAAAGGATAAGGGAAAACCATTTTATTCTAAAATATATGAAAAAATTCAAAAATATTTTAGGATACAGGTTGATTTTGCAGATTACATGTGGAACAAAACTAAGGTGTGATATGAGGTAACTTTTTTTAACATTAAATCCACACAGGAGTCCCAGAGGAAAATAATATCCATTGTAGTAGAATAATTTCCTTTTAAACATAATCAGACTTAATTGGGTCTTTGAATCATTAAATTCGACGAGGTTTTGCTTACCCCAAAAGGATCCACTCTCGAGGAAATCATCCATTCTCTGCTTCAAAGCCGTTGGAGTTTGTGTACCCTTTGGGGGCTTGTCAAACAAAAAGCTATCATGAACTGTACTGTCATCCGCTTAACAACAAATTGGTACATATGTAAAATGGTCATTGATATGCAACATTAACAAAGTTAGATGCAGAACAGATCACCTGTGGGAGGCCAGCATTTAACGAATGACAGGAAGAGGTGGATCCGTCAATAACCGTCTGAATTCCCTCAAAAAGTCGGCAATCCACGTACACAGGGATGCGGGAAGTTCGTAACAAGGCAGTTTGTTGACAAGTCCTGGGTGCCAGACACGGTTAAAGGCTATGGAAATGTCCAGTAGGCCCGTTTGGGTCTCACCGTGACGTTCCAGGGACCGCCCCCAAACATGCGCCACATACGTGAGAAGATCAGAGCACGAGAGGGTTCCACCGGAATCCGTATTGACGGTCGTTGATAATTTTCGTCTTGTCGATATATGTGAGCAGTTTGTCGTTGATCATACGTTATATCATCTTGGACAGAACTGATGTGATGGCTATGGGGGGGCGGTAGTTGGCCGGGTTGGAGCGGTCACCTTTCTTGGGAAGAGGTGATAGATTTGATGATAGAACTTTTTTGTTTCAAGAAGGAATTACAAAAATCGGTTTTGTATTTTATACGTAATAATATGAACTTTGAAACAAAAAGAAAAATAATTATGAAAACAAACTCATAACCTTCATGACTTGGTGATTAATTTATTTTAGGTATATGTATATGAACAATTATACTAATAAAATGGACGTCTTTGCTAAACTTCCATTACGGTAAGAAGTCATGGGTGTAATAAGAGCGTATGTGAGAAAACAACCCCTTAAAATTTTTACAAAGGATTAAAAATGTATTTTCTGTGGATAAAACGTCTCCATTTTTTCACAAGTTCAGGCTCATGACGTATGAAAATATCAATGAAACTTGATATTTAGCTTTTTTATTAAAATTTAAAGGCATGAAGGGTTATATGCTGTTCTTGAATGATCAGTGTGAAATATATACCGAGAATTGGGAATAATTGAAGCAGCAAGTTGCAAATAATTTTAAAAAGACTACATTAATCACACTCCTCATTTTCTGGATACGATTCGCTGCTCTTCCGATTATCGTCACAATCCGGCTGATCTTTAAAATCAATGAGATTTCTGAAGCACTTTGCAATTTATAATATAAACACGAACAATCCAAGTAGATGATTTTTCTTTGCTGGCTTCATTGCACCATCCTAATTTCTATCAGGTATAATTATTCCATTTTCAAGAGAGTTAATTTTATCAAAATTTTTCTTTCGCTTAAGTTTTTGAAGGTGTTTTTTGGCAACAAACCATAAAATCCTTGTCCAATGAAGAATTATCCCCACTTCCTGAACGGTCTCTGGAATCCAACGCCATTTTTAACGACATTAAGAGGGAACAATTAGACACAATCGGAAATATGTCATTTTTAAATAAAATTTTATACATATGGACAAAAAAATTCCACAAAATTCCACAAAAAAATATAAAATGATTTCGAAAATATTGTTCTTTTATCTGGTAAACCTTGATTTAAATTTTGAGAAAATATATTTATTTTTAGTACAATAAGATTTTACCGTAGGTCGTTTGCAGATTTTTTAAGCAAACAAAATTTCGTATTATACAACATACATTTCAAATCATATAAGCATGCAATAAAATAAACCAGTAAATTATTTGGAAAGCAACTTTTCAGAATTTTAATTTTAATTTAAATAAATCATAAAAAAAGATCCGCGCCCTGGTTTTTTGACGAAATTAATTCAGTTTGTCTATTAATTTACGGTCTTACATATTAATATATTAAAAAAAGTTATTTTGCTTATGTATTAGGGAAAAATTATAAATACTCATGATAAAAATTACAAAAAGGACAACATTTTAACAGTTTTATCGTCACGAGTTTGAGCATTTTTGAATGTAGGTATTTATCAAAGCAAATTTTAAATGAAATAAAATCGATATTGAATTAGTATGTTAAAATGCTGGTACGGAGAATAATTAATCTTTCTCATCATAACCGGCCTGTACAGTTGCAAGGGTACGATCGCAAGATCATCGTTAGACGAAATTTGAATTTTCGGCCGCTGTTTAATGGCTCTTAAGAATTCTATTCAAGAGCAGCACTCTAATTTTATAAAACTAGCCTCACACAGCCATCTTTTGATAGATTTCGAAACTTTTTTCAACTATTGCGAATAAAAATGAATAAATTCACACTATAATATAATAAGATATGATTTGAAATTTTCAAGAGTATCATCGTGATTTATTTTTGCGTTAGTTTGCCGTATTGCGCTACCTCCCGTTTTAAGCCAACTTTTCGGACAGCATTTCAGTGTTCATCGTCTGAGCACTATCACACCATTACACATCTGTCCTGATACACCTGTCCTGACACCGATGTACTGCCCGAAACGTTGGCTTACACACAGGAGGCCCTGAGGAAAATAATTCCTCCAGGGCCTGTGTCATCTTTGGGAATGCTGTGTAGAGGGTATTTTTAGGAAACGAAGGTGAGTAAGTTCTGGGAGGAAAAGGTTATTTATTTATTTACACATATACGGCACAAAACGTGCCATTAACATAATTGACATTCTTATAAATGGTACAACAACATGAAGAATGAAAGTGAAATTTAAGAAAAAAAGATAAAAAGTAAGGTAAGCAGTAAATAAAATGTAAAATGTATAAAAGTAAATTAAAAAGTGTGAAATATAATATTTAAAGTATAAAGTACAAACTGTAAATTCATTGTCTTAAATAACTTTAGTTTATCAATTAAAAATAATAATTATAAATTATGAGGTAAAAAGTAAAAATAAAAATTTGAATTTAAAATAAATAAGTAAGAAATAAAACAATAAAATGTAAAATGTAGAAATGTAAGGTACCTATGACTTCTAGTACATTAGTAGTACATTAGTGAAGTACTGGTAGGCAAATAATGTTTATATAGTGTATTATAATATTTACGTGGTACTAGCGAACAAATTTAGTTAAATGCATCTTTTGTATGAGGCCAGATTACCGGCGGTGTGATCGGTTATGAAGGGTAGATAGGAAACTGGGGGTCAGTGTGTCCAGAAGTGACGGATTTGACTTTTGACATACTGGTGTTCAGAGCTCCGGGACAAATAAGGCCCCTTTCTCTTTCATCATGAGTTTATTAAATTTATGGTCGTAGAAAAATATATTTTTGGTTGTTTTTTAAGTTTTGCAAATGTAAATGGCTGCAATATGGGGGGATCATTTTGGAGGATTTGTTTTGGATGCGAGTTGGATGGATGCGTTCTGCAGTGTCAGTATGAGATCGGCGGATAGGGTTAGTGGGGGGTGGGTAAGGGGGCGGAAGAGGGGGCTAAGGAGGGATCGTGGGATGGGGAAGAGGCGGGAAAGAGGCGATTGGGACTAGCGGGGGGGGTGGGGGGGGGGGGGGGGGGGGTTTCTGAAGCGGAGGTGATGATCTGAGGTTGTGGCTCGTTGATAGGGGGGCGTTCTGAATGGGGCTGTTGAGAAGGCGGATTACTTCTAGTTTAAAGATGGGTTGGGCCAGGAGTTTGGTCTTTGGATGGGCTGCTGCTTGAGGGGATGAATGGTTTGATGTTGTTGGGGGACGTAACTGGATCTGTAGGGGAAGCTGGGGAGGCAAGGGGCGGGATGTTTGGGGCAGCCTTTGAAGTTGGCCGGGTGGGGTCCGCATTTAGCTGGGGTGTCTGGGGATATGGAGCAGGAAATGGAGGTGTGGTTCGCTCCACACTTGACACAGCGGGTGGTGGCGCTGCAGCCTGAGGATGGATGGCCATGGGATTGAAAGTTGTGGCATTGGTCTACTGTTAGGCGTCTGCGTTGGGGTTCGATGGAGATATTGAGATGGAGGATCGAAGTCAGCTCCGTGAATTTTTTTTTGGCGGTATCGTTTTTGGTGAGGTTCACCAGCATTAGTGGGATTTCGCGGCGGGTGGGTCCTGTACGCATGCGGTGGACTGAAAGGACGGGGTAGGAGGGGCTGAGGACATCGCTGATCTCTTGGCAGGTAATCTCTTCGGGGATGCCTCTCAAAACAACCCTGGGGGGTTTGTCTTCGTACAGTTTGAAGGAATGGTGGTCGATATTTTTCTCCGAAAGGAGTTTGGTGATGCGATGGAGGATGCGGGGGGGTTTTGGGGTGAACGGAAATGTTTTTTGCTTGGTTCTAGCGAAGAAGTCGATGCCCCTGTCGGTAAGGGACTTTTCGAGGGAGGCCCAGCCGGCTTTGGAGTGGAGCATGACTGGGGGATCCTCTTTGTGGAAACCACTACTTGGGGGTGGAGAGGGGGATGAGGGAGCTTGGGGGGAGGGGAGGGAGGGGGGTTAGGGAAATTGGGGGGAGGGGGTAGGAAGAGTGATGGGGGGGTGGTTTGAGGGGGGGGGGGGGGGTGGTAGGGGAACTTGGAAGGGGTCGGCAGGTCGCGGGGTGAGAGGAGTGGTAGGCTGAGGGGTGGGGGTTGAGTTGGGCTTGACGGAAGTGTTGAGGAGAGGTCGTTTTTTGTTTGGAGGGGACTGCTTGGTGTTTTTGGAGGGAGAGTAGGGGAGGGGATTTCGTTTGACGGACTCGTTTGCGGGATGGTTTGACGGATTTCCAGGCCATTTTCTCGGGGCAAGTGACGGACGAATGAATCTATCCCTCCCACTACAGTGCTATTCTCCGTACCAGCTTTTTAAAATTATAACTCATCATATACCTACTCATTTTACATCCAAAAATACTGAAAGGCGTGATGATAAAACTATTAAAATGATGTCCTTTTTGTAAATATTTTTTGATCATAAGTATTTAACATTTTTCAATAATGTCTAAGAAAAATAAGAATATAATTTTTTTTTAAATATATTAGTTTGTAAGTGCGCAAATAAATACACAAACGGACCAATTTTCGTCAAGAAACACATGTACGTAAATATTTTCTAACGATTTTATTTAAAATTCTGTAACATACATTTACCAGATAATCTATTGATTTATTTTACTGCATGATTATATGATTTGAAATGGATTTTGTATAATACAAAATCTTTTTTGAAAATTTAACAAATCTGCCAACGACCTATGGTATAACCTTATTATACTAAAAATAAACATTTTTTCTCAAAATTTTAAACATACGTTTACTAAAATAAAAGAACAATCTTTCGAAATCAATTTATAATTTCTTGTGAAAAAGAGTCAAAACGTCTAAAATCTGATTTAAAAATGACATATTTCTGGTTTTCTCTGGGTATACCCTCTTAATGTGGGGTGGCCTATGGAAAGGGTGTTGGTTGTCCAATAAATGATTCCCTTTGCGGCGTTACCCACACCCACCTCCCAAAAGATTATACGTCTATATCTTCTATTAAATACACAATAACAGATAATAAAAGATATCTACCGAAGATGATAACAGATAATAAAAGAAATCTACCGAAGATAATAATCACGAAATTAATTAAATTAATTAAATTAATTAAGAAAATATTTTGAAAAAATTGAACAATATTATTGTTAGGAAGTAACACATATTAGGTGCATGATCAAAAGGATTATGAGTGTTTGGATTTTAAAGTTAATTATTTAATTTTGCTTATCACATTTATTAAAACATAGATATCAATTAAAAATTAATTTTTGACATTTTTGTGGGAGTTTGTTGTTATGTCATTTTATCTGCTTTGAGATAATAATTATAAATTGCAACATATTTTGATTTACGCTTTATGTGCGTACACAAAATGCAGAAATATGAACCTTTGCTTGGTTAAATGACGACTCAGAATCATGCAACGTCAACACCTTGTTGAAAAGGCATTAAAAGTTATGATAACGTAACTTATTTTGTGTGTTGTGTTGTCCTATTTCCAATATTTAAATTAATTTAGTACTTAGCTACATTTTAAAAATTTTCGCTAGACGCTCTTTTGTCTGTGGTTATCCGTCACTTGTCTTGTTGTGTATAAAATCGCGGAAAAATTTCTTGCTAACTCATTCTACAAATCAAAGACCCATTGCTCAGATTAGAATCAATCTCTCTGTAAACTTCCTATTCATCTAAATAAACTATAAATTTACAACAATATCCAAGTAAATCACAAGGATTTTTACTTACAAAAAGGATAACCTCGCAAATCATAACCTCTATCTGTACTCCAACCTTGGCGTGAAAACGAAGAAGTCTACTTCACCTGCTCACCTTACAACTGACAGAAGATTGTCTGGAGACCACACTCTGGGATGCTCCAACCTATTTAACCATTTTTTCGACCAATGACGTAGGTGTTGGTAATCCAATAAATGGTAAAATGGGACGGCGATGCCCGTACCCGCCTTCCAAACTGTGATGATTTAATCGAAGCAATTAAATTCAGTAACTCACTCCACGCGAATGATAATAGTTAATAAATAAATTTTCTTCCTTCTGACAGTATATTATAAAGTAATATTTTCACACACCTCTAACTCTATGGTAGATAAAAATAAATCGTATAAACCAAAAACAAATAATTTATAAAGGCGTTATCGACAATCAAAGATGAGACATACAAGTGACGTAAATCCGTGGATTTATTTATGTTGTTAGCGTCAAAACCAAATCTCTTCAAGCTTTTGGAAGAATTAGTTTTATCAGTACCGGGTTATACGTGATGAAATATGACGCAGTGTTTATTATATATATAGTCCGGGATCTAAG
This sequence comes from Limnephilus lunatus, assembly GCA_917563855.2. NCBI lineage: Eukaryota > Metazoa > Arthropoda > Insecta > Trichoptera > Limnephilidae > Limnephilus > Limnephilus lunatus. The sequence goes on along the minus strand of OU830602.1, from coordinate 6,285,353 downwards.
TTCAATCAGTGCAAACGAACTTGTAAACACAGTAGTCACATTGTACCTGAATCAGTAATATTGTGTACTCAAATGGCGTATTGAACTCAGCCTGAAACTTATCCGAATGTTTTATATTATTATCTTATGTTATAAATAAACGCATCCCGTGAAAAATCAATCACGGGATATTATAAGTTGTTCCATTCCAACTCAGAATCAAGTCCTCTCAGTACCTCTTTGAAAAGTCATTGAAAGCTGTGAAAAAAAAATTAAAAATAGCTTATAACCTAACCTAATGTGACCAATTTTTAATATATTTTTTTCATCACTTTTAATGACTTTTAAATGGAGGTGTTGAATTGATTTCATTCTGAGTTGTCCGGTCACATTTATAAATATGCAAATTTAACGGTATTTTAAAAAAAAAATAGTCTTTAAAAAAGATACTTTGTCAATTTGATAGAGAATAAGATATTTACCATTTGAATGAAAACGGTAATTTTTCAAGGTTATTAAATCTTGAAAAATCACTACTTAAAAAATTATAAAAAAATATACACATTTCTAATACAGAAATACTAATTATTTAATTATAGTACAATTATTTTGGTAACTGTCTGAACTATCTGGATTGTTCGCACAATCAGTTACAATTTTGAAAACGACACTGAAATTGAAGTTCTAGAGTTCATTTATCCGAAGTTACAGAAACAATCTCAACCGAAATGTGAATTTTTCAAAGATTTTATGTATTTATATATTTTGTCCTAATTAATTAATTAGTATTTCTGTATTAGATATGTGTATATTTTTTTATACTGATAACTGTGACATTGTGGGAAATTCGTTCAATGTAATTTCAAATAACGTCAAAATTGAAGATTTGCATACACAATACATACAATTTATTTTTTGTTCGTTAGTGTATATTTTTGTTCGTTAGTGTATATTTTTGTTTGTTAGTGTATATTTTTGTTCGTTAGTGTATATTTGAACCCTTATTTGTCGATACTATTTATTTTTCAAACCATGAGCCTTAAAATACGGGACCATACCTCCCAATACCGTAAGTATGGTCCTGTATATTTTCTGTCTATAAAGAGTATGAATAAGCATTATGTGTAATTTTTTAGGCAGCATCGCGTTCATCAATGAACCGGTGGATGAAAATTTTAGATATAAGTTGTATTTATTATATATTATAAAAAAATGAATATTTCACTTAATTTTATTTGACCGTAACCGGTTTCAGCCTGTCAAGGCCATCTTCAGACTGGTACAAATTATTCATAACTCACGGTTTACATCCATAAATATGGGGGAGGGGGAGAGGCGTGGTCTACAAGGATTTTATTCGAATGTATGGGTTTTCTTACAATTGTTACTAAGTGGTATTTTGCTGTCTAATTTCTAATATTTTGGTTTTTTCTAGTAGGCTTAATTAAATCGGGCTTATAGCGTTACTTCAATATTGTTTGGGAAAAACCTTACACATAATATCCATTATTATTAATGACTTAATTTTTATTGTTGTCAAATCGTTATTATATTTATGATTATACGGTTTTTTTAATTTTATTTTTTATTGAATTTTGAAAGGAGCCATGTTTTACATTGGAATTGGAATAATCTTATAATGATCATTATAATATAAACAAAATACATATTATACATTAGAACACATGATGAAGATTACAATAGATATAGAAGCGGAAATTTAGCAAATGATTCTATTTGTTAATTCATTACGAAATAAGGGTCTATTTTTTTAGTTAAACGGGTGATTTGTAAGGATCTAGCCTGTCCAGTTTATGGCATTCATTACAGACCCTAACTTAGTTCCTTACCAAAAAAAAAATGTTTTCAGGAGTGACTTAGACTGACCTCATTACCTTTAACTCTAAATTGAATGCATTTTGACCTCATTTCGCAATGTTTAATGATTTATTCATTAATTTCGTCGGAGGTAAAACTCATAAGCGCAATCATTTTTTATCTTTATGACAGGTAGAGTTTGACGAAAGGCTTATTAATTTGTCTCTATGGTACGATAAGATTTGTTTTGTGATTTAAGAAATTTGGCTTCTGGTTAATTCTAGAATATTAAAAATAGCTTAATGGCTTTTGATAATAAATGACATAATGTAATTATGCAGTCGGCATTTCATAATCAAGTAGATAGTTGATTTTGCTACGGAAAATTTTCAAGGTTGATTTTATTTTTTATACTTTTCAAAATTCTGCATCATGCAGGAAATCATAATTTGTGTAGAAATAATTATTAAGTACTAATAAAATAAGTATCTTCTTCTTCGTATATTGAAATAAGTATACAAACAAATAAATAATGAATCATCATCATCATCACTCTTGGCTCTACAACCCCTGGTGGGTCTTGGCCTCCTCAAGAGTCTTCCTCCACTCATCTCGGTTTTGTGCCAGTTCTTTCCAGTTTAGAAGCTTCAAAGTAGATAAATCTTTGAGGACGTTGTCGCTCCATCTTAATCTTGGTCTTTCCAGGCTCCTTCGCCCTATCGGTCTTGAGTTCAGCAGGGACTTTGGTGCTTGATGCTCGGTCATTCTCTCTACATGACCCAGCCACTTTATACGACCCAGCCACCAGTCTTCCCAGTTTTATATATTTTTTCTGACGTTTAAATCTTTAAAAAGAGTATTTAGCTCATTGTTGTAACGTCTGCGCCAAAATCCATTTACTAAAATTGGTCCGAAGATACGCCTCAAAAGACGTTTAGTGCTCGCTCATTCCTCTTAGTACCCAAGCTGCGTACGTGAGTACTGGTCTGATAAGTGTTTTATACACTAATATCTTGGTGTTTCTGGACAGCAGTCGATTTTATTTGGTTATGTAGGCGGAAATAATATATACATAATCTTTTTTTTCTTTAATAGAAAGACAAACATTTCCGGGTTGTGAATAACCTGACAATATTTTAAAATCTGCTGCTACCACCACGTTGCTTGCGTTGTGATGGAGGATATAGCCAGCTGAAGAATTGAACACGAAACGCCTGGATGGGATTCAAACGCGATACCAACTCAGCCAATGATCTATATAAATACCTATATATCTTAAAAAATAAAAGGCAATTTTCGTATGAGTGTACCCTCAAAAAGACTCCAAACACTACTAGATCGATTTCGCTGATAATTTCAGAGTTTGTTGGTATAAGTGCCAGGAATGTTTAGAGAGTTGTTGGAATAGTAGAAGAAGTCGGAGTTGCCCGAGAAAGACCTATCTGCACTATAGTCGAATTAAAATGACTATAATGAAGTTTTAAAAAAAAATTCCAATGTGGATTTAATGATAATAAGTAATAACGTTAAGCGAATGGCAGAAAAGTCAGGACACCCGAGGAAGACCTAAATCAAATAATTATTTGTGGTAGAAGCGTTCGTGATGAACGAAGAAAGAGGTGTTACAAGAATGTGTGATGTGTAAGTGAATGGTAGAAGAAGTCAAGAAGGCCCGAGGAAGACATGGCACGACTCAGTGAAAAAAATAGTTTAAAAAGTAAACTTTTCAATTAAAACTAAACTTAAACGTAAACTTTGAATATGGCAAATTGTCCTTAATATTTACGAAATGTTATTTCTTGACTGGAATAAGGAACTCCAGTGAAAAATATTATGGCTTTAAAAAAATATGCTCATATAGACCAATAAACGCTGATTCTGAATATATAACTTTTATTTAATAATATTAAACGTACAGTTTTTAAAAAAATATTAAAAAGTGCATTTTTAATATTCTCGTTAAAACACAGCGTCAGGTTGGTATGCTTTGTGGTGACGTCACGATGGTAATCACTGTAATGACAGGTTTATTTATGCTGTACGTCATTTGTATGGAAATTTAGGTATGACACAAACGAATGTTCTATATATTTCTTATTTTTGAAGATGTCGTAAAAGCATATACCTTTATAGAAACTAAATAGAATTGCCTTTTAGATTTTTGTATCTGACATATACGATCGCGTTTGAAAATTGCAGTATTTTAAGTTTCAAAATGAAAAAATTAAAAAAAACAGCTGACTGTAAACATAATCTATTAAATGGTTGAAAAATTTAGGAAAATTAAAAATTTTGAAGATACAGTTCCCTTACTTTATGAATTTGGAATAAAACTGTAACTTCACTTTTTATCTCGTTCATACAATTAAAAATGATAAAAAAATATTTTAATGATTCCGAAAAAATAACTTTAAAAATATGACATCTTGGATTCGGTGTTACGCAATTTATTGTGTTGATTTCTGTATTTTGTATTTATTTACACATGCATTAGTCTTTAAAATTATTAAATAATATTACTTTTATGGAAGTTTTATTAAATTCACGCGATAAAGTCATTAAAAAAAATTTTCAGACGTAACCTTAAACCTATCGTACAACGGAAATACACCAACAAAACACTATTTAAAGCACTAAAACTGAAAAAAAGTAACGCAGCATTGGTACTTATGATGAATTACACTAATATCACAGTGAATTGATCATTTAAACGTAAATTAACTTCAAAAACATAAAACTGAATTAACTTCAAAAACATAAAACTGCAAGTGAAATTCATCATGTCATTTTTGCGAAGCTTCTGATGTCAACGTCGCCATATTGCCATTGGCCATACACCATAAATAGACCAATCAACGCGTTAAGATGGCCGGCGGCGCCTGCGCAAATCTATGTGAGATTCAAGGAGACCAATATAAAAAACATGAAATGGAACTGTTGATGACGTCACAAAATACATCTTAAATTTGGCGGGTTTTTAAGGGACCTTGAAAAATTGAAATTTTGACAATTATTTTAACTATTAAAACTAACCCTAAAAAAAAATGCAGTTATTTAAGTTAGAAGGTCATTATTCATAAAAAAAAATAAAAAATTGGACTGGACTTCTCTATTATCTTCACACGTCCAAGGCTACTAGAGTTTAATAAACCCCAGTTTTAGCAGATGAAACATTCTGCCCTAGAAATAGGTACATTGCCGTTTAGAGGTGTAAGGAGATGTATGACGTGGAAGTGAAATGTAGAATATGTCGAGGACGCCCAAGGAAGAGATGGCACGATCAGGTAAAACAAATAATTGCCTTCACTTTAGCTTACCATGTTCAAGGTTACCAGAAATTAATAAACCAACGTTTTAGTCAAAGAGAAATTCCACCCTAAGCATGCTGGAAATAAGTACATTGACGTTTTTAACATTTATTTATAGGTGTGAGGAGAATGTACGACGTGGAAGTGAATGGCAAATAAGTCGATGACGCCCAAGGAAGACATTGCGTGATCAAGTGAAATAAATAATTGTCTTCACTTTGATCTATTATGTACAAGGTCAACAGAATTTAACAAATAACAGTTTTAGCGGATGAGACATTCCGCCTTGGAAATAGATGCATTGCCGTTTATAACATTTTTACAGTGGTCTAAGGAGAATGTATTACGTGGAAGTGAATGGCAGAATAAGTTGAGGATGCCCAAGGAAGATATGGCACGATCAAGTGAAATAAAAAATTACCTTCACTTTAACCTATTATGTCCAAGGTTACCAGAATGTAACAAACAGCAGTTTTAGCGGATGAGATATTCCGTCATGTTGGAAATAGGTGTATTGCAGTTCATAACATTTATTTACCGAGTGACAGCAAATCTAATTCCCATGCCTAAAATATAATTAATACAAAATATATGAATCTAGTTGCCAGAGATGACAATCGAATAATAATTATTTATAATTTTTAAAAAAAGTTATGAAATGTTAAAAATGAACAAGATTAATATATAATCGCTTTATGATTTTCAGATATCCACTTTAAACAAAAGTATGTACTCACTAATCGACGCTATCAGTTGATAATCATCTTATTGATAATTTCATTTATGATGTATTGTAAAAAATGCAAATTAAAAAATATGTTAATTAAAAACCTTGAAAATTACGCAAATCTGAACGATAGGGAACAATTCATACCCTACGGTAAATTTAATTCTAGGACACACCCAAATAAATCTGGTGTGTCACAGGGATTTAATTTAGGATCCTTATTACGTTTAATTTTATAAATGATGCTCGAAAAAATATTAAATTCATTAAACTCTTCTTGAGAATCAGGTCATTACAAGACCGTAAAAAGATCCACGAAGATATTAGTGCAATTATTAACTGGAGTATTGCTTATAAACTCGGTTTTAACTTCCAAAAGTGTTTAGTTGTGTGCTTTACAAGGTTACACACAAGGCCACATATTTTTATTAATAATGAAAGATAATAATTTGTAATGAAATTGATTGTGAATTGTTTATGACGCTCATTTACCATTTCATGCTCATGTTGAAAAGATTTGTAAATCAAAATGTTAGATTTGGTTATACAAGTTCAAATGGGGTTCGCCAAACTTGCAGTTATAAGGCTGCTTTGTTTTAGCTTAGTGCGTAGCATTTTCTATAGTGGATCTTGATCTTAGGTATAGTTTAGAATCTGAGGATCCCGTCTATGCAGGTACTAATAAACAAAATGATTTTTTTAAGATACCTCTAAATGAGAGAGTTCGTTTTTTACCCATGTCTGTTTCCAACAGCATTTATCTCGGGAATGCTGGGTATCTGCAGCCTTAGCTCTAGGAAGGATTGCTGACTGACTGACTGACTGCTCTGCATTACTGCTGAAGACTTCTGAAAGGTTTCTAATATATGCCAGACATTCTGGCTAAAAATAGATTATTTGTTCCGTATGATTTTATGTGAGGCCATCAACATGGGCTTCTGATTCTTCCCATTTCATTGGCGATGACGCTGGGAAGACTTGCTAGGTTAATTATTGGCCTTACAAGAAATTTGGAAATTTTCCACACGTCCGTAAACAACTTAAGGAGGTATTTTAGTCTAGAAGCATGAATTATAGGTATTTTTACAGGTGAAATAAAAAAAAACAATAAATATTTTAGTTGCCATTATTTTACCAAATATTTATAAAACATTAAAGAATATCTAAAAAATCAAACAAAAAAATGAAAAATCCTAAAAGTTACAGGGTGTTGAAATGGCGGGTCTCAAAAAAATGGCGCGCCCTGGTTGACACGATTGTAACATCTTTTGAGGAGATTTTTTTTTTCTAGACCCCCGCCAATCATTTAACTTTTAATTATAATATGATTGTAAAAGCCCCGAAAAAGGGCGTAAATAAATAAATTCCACGTAGGTAGGTACATAATATTTTAGACTTTTTGTTTTGATTGTAACCTTTTTTTGTCGTACATTATTATCATGCCAACTACACTTTTTTGTAATTTTTACCAACTTTTGAAACGAGTTCGTATTTGCACCTTCTATTTTAGCTAAATAAATATTTTTGAGAATACGGTAATAAAATCGCTTAAAGGTAGCTTTCCGTATAAAGTAGGTAGTAGTTGTTGAACGCTGTAGCTATTCCTAAACATTAACTTTTTTTTGTCGTTTACTATGGGTCAATCGGATTGCAGTTAATTTAAAAACAATCAATTTCATTAAAAGCGAATGAAAAAAAGTGTCATTGGAAAAACAATACTTTTTGAAAAACTCTCCAAAGGCAGCTCTTTTAGATTAAAAAGTTTTTGGGACGTAAATAACATTAATAGGAATTCAAACGTATGTGTATTCTAACAGGGACGTAGTCAAGAGGTTGACTAATAATATTTATGCTTGATTTGACGTATTTAGTTTTCTTGTTGTTTCAGTGTGAACGTATTTGTAAGCAACCACTTTTGGCAATTCTTATATTCTTTTCAACCTTTTTATAAACAGCTAGAAAAGTATCACCTTCAAATAGTAAGATAGTGTCATTGTTAAAACTAACGATTTTCCCCTGGTTCTTAATGTTGCACGTTAAATACAATATTAACAATATAATAACAGGAACAAAAACGGTTATAATATGCTTCCTTGTGGTAAACTGTAGTTAGTAATAATAAATTTAAACAGCAACATTAAAAAAAATAATATTATAAAACGAATAAAGGTATTAAAAAATTATGAAATTTACCGTACGTTAATTAAAAAAAGAGAAATAAAAACCTATATCAACAAGGAATATTCTTAGTAAGAAAGGCACAGTAAAAATACAAATAAACCAATTTTATATAGATGTCCCTTATACAAATTATAAAAAAAAGTAAAAAAAAAAAATTAAGCACAACCAATATTAAAATAATACTAACCTTGACTGCCTTACGTAGTATGAGTGACAGAGGATTTAAGGCTCCGCAACCGGGCTCGAAAAGAAGAAGATGGAGAGATAGAGGAGATAGAGGAGAGCGCTAACATTTACAGCGCCAAAATCGATGCGAAAATGTTTAATAAAACACGACCCGTTAAAAAAAAGAGCAAAAATCTCTTGGGGAGCATCTTAAGTATTATTTAAAGAAACATTGTGATTTTTTTACAAATATAATTTATAAGATAATAGAAACAGACTTGTTTTTAATAATTTTTGGAGCATACTTTGCGATTATTTTCTATCAAGGGAATTTCATTTAATTTACGTTTCGGTTTGGGCAGCATCTAGACATTATCTTAAAAAATAACATATATTTTTTTAAGAGCTTAATAACTTCAAATGTTTACGGGAGATATGTAAGAAATCGGTAGAAATTCGAGTTGCGGCCCCTTAAGACACATTAGAAAAACTTAGATAGTATGGAGGATTAAAGTAAAAGGAGGGCTTGAAAAACCTTATATGTACTTTTTATGATTTGTTGAAGGTTATTATGTCAAAAAAATATTATCCCAAATTAAAAAAAATGTTTTTTACTTGAGGTCATTTTTCATTTATTTTATTTTTTATTGATAAAGCATAAATAATATAATAAATCGTATTTATTTAATTTTCAAATTTTATTTTTTTTCAGTATCAAAAGTATTTCATCACTAAAAAGATGACTTTAACACTATAGAAAAGGGTAAAAAATAATAAATAAATATAAAATAAATTATACGTAGAGATATACTATATCAATGGGTAGAAATATTTATAAAATTCGTTACACCATTCTGACGTCAAATAAAGAATAATTCTGGACAAAACAGTTTTTTATAAAAAACTTAACTTACCTGGTGTGTGGAATGAATAAATAACTTTCAAATTAAACTTCAAGCAAACAAAATCATAAAAGCACAACATTCCACGAAAACAGAACAGATACAATGCCTAATCAATTATTTTTACACGGATCAATTAAAAAAATGACATCCTTAATAACAATATCAACGTATTAAAGTTGCTATCGGTTTGATGAGATTGCAAAGATAATCATTGCAGAACTTAATATAGATTTTTAATCCAAGTAATCAGTAGATATTATTTTTTCTCGTAAAGTATAAAAAGACCAGTGATAATGAGTAAGGCAGTTCAGTTTGTTTATAAGTGTTCAGTTCAACACTAGCAAAATGAAGGTGATTTTCATTCTACTGGCTGTTTTCGGTCTCTCCCAAGGAGCTGTGATTCCTCAGCGCGAACTCAGCGATGACCTTCAGGACTTTATCGACCTTATCCCCACAGATGAAATCCTGAACATCATCTTGGAGAACTTGGAAGATCCAGAAGTGCAACTCTTTTTCGCATTCATCTTCGGACCGGAGTTTGCTACTTTGGTTGTGGAAGTTGAGGCTATCCCAGAATACGAAGCCGTAAGTATTTTTACAGTAATTCAACCCATTTAAACAACTAATTTCGCATTTCTGAACGGATTGATGTAAATTATTTTTAAAATTTATTTTAATTCACTACAATGGTTACAAATTTTATTAAATAATTGTCACAAATATAAATAGTGAGATCTGAGGGACTCCTGAAAAACCTCTTGGTTTCTTTTAAATCAAATCTCACAAAAACATAAATGAACGAGAATGTTTTAGAGATATCTTTGTGGAAAACCCAGTTTGTTGTTGGAATTAAGATAATCTGATGCATCCGACTCCATTTAGTTACAACACAATTTAGTCCCAAATTAAAATCCCTTTCCATGAAGGTTTATCTAACATATAAAGGCCTGAAAATACAAGAGGATCCAACAAAAAATTAGACCGAACAAAAAAATATTTCTATGATAATCTACTACTTACTTAATCTTGTCACTGTCATTATTTCAAATTTATCTCTATTTGCTAAAACATTTATAATTTTTAATTTATTTTCAAAAATATTTCTGTTTTCACAAATAGAGAAAAATTATATTATTGACAGTGACAAGACAGTGGATTCATTCAGAAATATTTTTTATGACCTGGTCTACTTGTATTTTCTGTCCTCCATATACGACATTTTAACATTAATTATCGGCTTTCTATAAAAGATTCAACGGCCAAGAACACCATTGAAAGGGAAAGCTGATAAAAAAGGATTTCTCTCGGTACCATCGTACTTGTTCCAAATTCTTCAAATTCTTTTAGAGATAGTCCTAGATATTGGAGGCGGGTATGGGTACCACCGCCCCGGGAACAATTTATTGGACAACCAACACCTTGGCCGTAGGTCATCCCAAGTGGTTAGCTACGTTTGGTGACTTAGCAGGGGTGTGCGGGTTCATGGGTTGATGTTTTTTCACGTCTAGGCGGTGAATGCGTCTGCCCACTTGCTGCGTCACCCCTCATACTTATTTCGTTCCCAGAACTTCATTTTCTTCATTTAAAAAAAAAACATCCACACAGCATCCCAGGCCCTGAGGGAAATTATTTTCCTCAGGGTCTCCTGTGTGGAGCTAACGTAAATTTTTTTTTAAAGAAAACGATCAAATTAGACTAATTTAAGATACATACGTAGGTTCATGAATTGACTATGCTCTTATGGAGCAATTTGGTTGTTTTAAAATGAGATGATGGCTCCTGACATCGTTCCAATTTTTTTTTCTTTAGGTCATTTCCTATTTGGAGGGCACCGGTCTTCCCGTCAGATCTTGGATTGCATTCCTTCACGAGCTTCTCGGAATTGCCCGTTCCAGCCCCGCTGTTCCCCAAAGCAAGAGTCTCAATGGCGTCATCGACCAAATCAGAGCGATTCTCCCGATAGAAGAAATTAAAGAACTTTACATCAGCAAGCTAGAGACTAGTCCTGCCTTCAAAGAATTGATCGAGAAAATCGACAGCCCAACCTTCAGGGGATTCGTCCAAGCTTTGGTTGATAACGCGATTATCCAAGACATTTCTGCCCGCCTCAAGGCCCTCGGAATCGACATTGACGGATTCCTCGCTCTGTTGAAGGACATTTTCGGTTTCAACTATCGGGCATCTTATGACGCTCAGAGGGATCTGTACGGAGATTTCCAGGACTTCGTGGCCCTCATTCCCACCGATGAAATCCTGAATATCATCTTGCAAAACTTGGAAGATCCAGAGGTGCAACTCTTTTTCGCATACATCTTCGGACCCGAGTTTGCTACTTTGGTAGTGGAAGTTGAAGCTATCCCAGAATACGAAGCCGTAAGTATTTTAACAGTAATTCAACCCATTTAAACTAGTAATTTCACACTTCTGAATGAATTGATGATAATTTTTTTTTAAGTTTATGGTTTTTTTACTGCAATGGTTACAAATTTTACTAAATAATTGTGACCAACATAAATAGTGTACATCTGATGGACCCATGAAAAACCTCTTAGTTTCTTTTACATCAGATCTCACAAAAACATAAATGTGCGAGAATGTTGTATATATATCTTTTTGGAAAACCCAGTTTGTTGTTGGAACTGAGATAATCTGATGTTTCCGACTCTGTATTTAATTGCAAATCCCAAATTAAAATTCCTTTCCATGATGATTTATCCAGACTTGCTCCCGACTTTTCAATATTCCATTTTTTATTGGACCAAACTTATTTCCATTACAAAATTCAAACGTTTAAACATATGGAGACCTGAAAATATAAGAAGATCAAATAAAAAAATATTTCTGACCTAATCCACCTCAAATTCTTGTCACTATTATTAATTCACGCTTATCTCTGTTTGCAAAAACAATTCTGTTTTCACAAATGGAGAAAAATTATATTATTGACAGTGACAAGACTCTGAAGTGGATTAACTAAGAAGTATTTTTTTTGTGACCTGGTCTACTTGTATTTTCTGGCCTCCATATACGAATTTGAACATTAATAATTATCAGCTTTCTATAAAGGATACAACGGCCAAGAACAACATTGAAAGGGAAAGCCGATAAAAAGGATTTCTCTCGATACCATCGTACTTGTTTCTAAATTCTTCAAAACGTAATTCTTTTAGAGATGGTTCTCAATTTAGGAGGCGGGTATGGGTACCACTGCCCCGGGAACCATTTATTGGATAACCAACCATTTTGCAATTTATTGGATAACCAACCAGGTCACTCAATGTGGTTTTCTACGTTTGGTGACTTAGCAGGGGTGTGCGGGTTCATAGGGTGAGGTTTTTCCAGGTCTTGGCAGTGGATGCATCTGCCCACTTACTGCGTGGTGGGCAGGATCGAGAGAGACTGGTTGAGGGAGATCTTTTATTCTCCAGCCAGAAACTCTCGACTCATTCATTGCCTTGCACCGCAGTTGGAGGCATGCATTCATACATCCATCACTCCTGGACACACTGAGCCCCAGATTTCTACCCACCTCTCATACTTATTTCCTTTCCAGAAGTTCCTTTTCTTTATTTCCCTAAATAAAACCTCCACCCAGCATTCCAGATGTCATAGGCTCCAAGGGAAATTATTTTCCTCAGGGCCTCCTGTGTGAAGCTAATGTACTTTTTTTAAAAGAAAACGATCAAATTAGTCAAATTTAAAATACATAGGTTTATGAATTAAATTTGCTCTTATGGAGCAATTTGATTGTTTTATAATGAGATTATGGCTCCCGACACCGTTCCAATAAATTGTTTTTCTTTAGGTCATTTCTTACTTGGAGGGCGCCGGTCTTCCCGTCAGGTCTTGGATTGGATCCCTTCACGACCTTCTCGGAATTGCCCGTTCCAGCCCCACTGTTCCCCAAAGCAAGAGTCTCAATGGCGTCATCGACCAAATCAGAGCGATCCTCCCGATACAAGAAATTAAAGAACTTTACATCAGCAAGCTAGAGACCAGTCCTGCCTTCAAAGAATTGATCGAGAAAATCGACAGCCCAACCTTCAGGGGATTCGTCCAAGCTTTGGTTGACAACGCGATTATCCAAGACATTTCTGCCCGCCTCAAGGCCCTCGGAATCGACATTGACGGATTCCTCGCTCTGTTGAAGGACATTTTCGGTTTCAACTATCGGGCATCTTACGACGCTCAGAGGGATCTGTACGGAGATTTCCAGGACTTCGTGGCCCTCATTCCCACCGATGAAATCCTGAATATCATCTTGCAAAACTTGGAAGATCCAGAAGTGCAACTCTTTTTCGCATACATCTTCGGACCCGAGTTTGCTACTTTGGTAGTGGAAGTTGAAGCTATCCCAGAATACGAAGCCGTAAGTATTTTTACAAAAATTTAACCTATTTTAATTTAAATTTTACACTTCTGATCGACATTATATAATCAAAGTTCTGATCATATTGAGGTATACTTAAAAAAAGAGTATTTTTACTACAATGGTCATACATTTTACGAAATAATTGTCACCAACATAAATAGTGTAGATCTAATGGACTCCTGAAAAACATCTTGGTTTCTTTTAAATCAGATAACACAAAAACATTAATTTACGAGTATGTTTTAGAGATATCTTTGTGGAAATTCCAGTTTGTTGTTGGAATTTAGATCATCTGATGCTTCCGACGCTATATTTAATTACACTACCAGATTAAAATTCCTTTCCATGAAGATTTATTTGGACTTGCTCCCACTTTTCAATTCCATCTTTTTTTGGCCCAAAAATACATTAATTTTCCAATTATACAAAACTTAAACATTTTAACATATGGAGGCCTGAAAATATAAGACGATCAAACCAAAAATAAGATCAAACATTAAAACATTTCTGAGATGATACAATTCAATTCTTGTCACTGTCATTATTTCATATTTATCTATATTTGCAAAAACATTTCTGTTTTCACAAATAGAGAAAAGGTATATTGTTGACAGTGACAAGACTTTGAAGTGGATTAACTCGGAAGTATTTTTTGTGACCTGGTCTACTTGTATTTTCAGGCCTCCATATACTTGTTTCTAAATACTTCAAATAGTTATTTTTTTTAGTGATCATAAAAAAAACGATGAAATGAGACAAACTTAAAATATATTAATGAATTGAATATGCTCTTAAGGAGCAATTTGATTGTTTTATAATGAGATGATGGCTCCCGACACCGTTCCAATTATTTATTTTTCTTTAGGTCATTTCTTACTTGGAGGGCGCCGGTCTTCCCGTCAGGAGTTGGATTGGATCCCTTCACGACCTTCTCGGAATTGCCCGTTCCAGCCCCGCTGTTCCCCAAAGCAAGAGTCTCAATGGCGTCATCGACCAAATCAGAGCGATTCTCCCGATAGAAGAAATTAAAGAACTTTACATCAGCAAGCTAGAGACCAGTCCTGCCTTTAAAGAATTGATCGAGAAAATCGACAGCCCAACCTTCAGGGGATTCGTCCAAGCTTTGGTTGACAACGCGATTATCCAAGACATTTCTGCCCGCCTCAAGGCCCTCGGAATCGACATTGACGGATTCCTCGCTCTGTTGAAGGACATTTTCGGTTTCAACTATCGGGCATCTTACGACGCTCAGAGGGATCTGTACGGAGATTTCCAGGACTTCGTGGCCCTCATTCCCACCGATGAAATCCTGAATATCATCTTGCAAAACTTGGAAGATCCAGAAGTGCAACTCTTTTTCGCATACATCTTCGGACCCGAGTTTGCTACTTTGGTAGTGGAAGTTGAAGCTATCCCAGAATACGAAGCCGTAAGTATTTTTACAGTAATTCAACCCATTTAAACTAGTAATTTCACACTTGTGAACGAATTGATGATAATTATTTTTTTTAAGTTTATGGTTTTTTTACTGCAATGGTTACAAATTTTACTAAATAATTGTGACCAACATAAATAGTGTAGATCTGATGGATCCATGAAAAACCTCTTAGTTTCTTTTACATCAGATCTCACAAAAACATAAATGTGCGAGTATGTTGTATATATATCTTTTTGGAAAACCCAGTTTGTTGTTGGAACTGAGATAATCTGATGCTTCCGACTCTGTATTTAATTGCAAATCCCAAATTAAAATTCCTTTCCATGATGATTTATCCAGACTTGCTCCCGACTTTTCAATATTCCATTTTTTATTGGACCAAACTTATTTCCATTACAAAATTCAAACGTTTAAACATATGGAGACCTGAAAATATAAGAAGATCAAATAAAAAAATATTTCTGACCTAATCCACCTCAAATTCTTGTCACTATTATTAATTCACGCTTATCTCTGTTTGCAAAAACAATTCTGTTTTCACAAATAGAGAAAAATTATATTATTGACAGTAACAAGTCTTTGAAGTGGATTAACAGAGAAGTATTTTTTTGTGACCTGGTCTACTTGTATTTTCTGGCCTCCATACACGACATTTCAACATTAATTAAGGATTCAACGGTCAAGAACACCATTGAAAGGTAAAGCCGATAAAAAAGGATTTTTCTGGATACCATTGTACTTGTTTCTAAATTCTTCAAATCCTAATTCTTTTAGAGATGGTCCGCAATTTTTGAGGCGGGTATGGGTACCACCGCCCCGGGAACCATTTATTGGATGACCAACAACTTTGACGTAGGTCACTCCATTTGTTTTGCTACGTTTGGTGACTTAGCAGGGGTATGCGGTTTTATAGAGTGAGGTTTTTCTAGGTCTTGGCGGTGGATGCGCCTGCCCACTTGCTGCGTGGTGGGCAGGATCGATAGAGACTGGTTGAGGGAGATCTTTTATCTTCCAGACAGAATCTCTCGACCCATCGCCTTGCACCGCAGTTGGAGGGATGCATTCATAGATCCATCACTCCTGGACACACTAAGCCCCAGATTTCTACCCACCTCTCATACTAATTTCCTTTCCAGAACTTCCTTTTCTTTATTTCCCTAAAAAAAACCTCCACACAGCATCCCAGATGTCATAGGCTCCAAGGGAAATTATTTTCCTCAGGGCCTCCTGTGTGGAGCTAATGTACTTTTTTTAAAATAAAACGATCAAATTAGTCAAATTTAAAATACATAGGTTTATGAATTAAATTATGGCTCCCGACACCGTTCCAATAATTTGTTTTTCTTTAGGTCATTTCTTACTTGGAGGGCGCCGGTCTTCCCGTCAGGTCTTGGATTGGATCCCTTCACGACCTTCTCGGAATTGCCCGTTCCAGCCCCGCTGTTCCCCAAAGCAAGAGTCTCAATGGCGTCATCGACCAAATCAGAGCGATTCTCCCGATAGAAGAAATTAAAGAACTTTACATCAGCAAGCTAGAGACCAGTCCTGCCTTCAAAGAATTGATCGAGAAAATCGACAGCCCAACCTTCAGGGGATTCGTCCAAGCTTTGGTTGACAACGCGATTATCCAAGACATTTCTGCCCGCCTCAAGGCCCTCGGAATCGACATTGACGGATTCCTCGCTCTGTTGAAGGACATCTTTGGTTTCAACTACTAAATTGAAGACAATATTTTTTTATCTCACGCCCCTTCGACCAGATGCACCATGCTTACAAAAAATGTTGTTTGAGATTTGTGTATTTTGAAATATATATATTTTTTAATTAAGATAATTTTTTATTATTTTTATCAGCGTTTCGATAAATTTATTTATATAATCACAGAACTTCTATTCTATGATATATTGCAATAATACCAAAAATATAAATTTAATGAAAGCAAGCTTAAAAAAAATCTATTGAATGTTCTGCAAGTCTAATATGAATATTTATTTTAACTTTATTGAGTAATTAATTTAAAGTAATTCTTGGTGTAAGAATTTTACACATTAGCTCAGTTGGTAGAGCACTGACTCGAGTCCCAGATGTGACCGTATCTTTTTTTGATTTTTCTGTTACAGATTTTCTATTGAGTTTTGCTAATATCGCCTTCAGTAATTAAATCCTAAATTTTAGTTAAGATGCTGATTGATAGAATTAAACATCGATTGAACTATAATTACTAAGTCTATGCAGCCTTTGAGTAGGTGAATTTTGGAAATAATTGTTAGCAGACTTAGGAACATTACACAGAGCAGGCACTAATGTTTCACGCGTAGGTACCCGCAAGGTAATGAGGCACATTAAATCGGCGTCCAATCTGCCATTCGATGTTTTGAAAAGACAAACTAAAAAACCCACTGTGCCCTATGATGGTAATAAATCTGGTTAGTATATTAAGTTCATCAAAAAGGTATATATATATAAGATCTTAGATTGCGGTAAAGGCGTAATTAAGATGGTCATTTACAGTTAATAAATCTCAGAGACTTATGCTCCACTCTCTCAATTTTTTATTGGTGAATTTAATAAAATGGAGCCCACATTGTTGTGTAATAGTCATTGAGATTGGTAATAGTACTGTAAATTAAGATTATCAACAAATAGGAGTATCATAAGCTATCAAAAATGGTTATATACTTTTGTTTGTTGGTAAATATACTGGTCCTAAATGTGACCGCTGCGGAACGCTGCACAGTTAGCAATTTGAAGTATCTAGCGAAACTTTATTATAAAACCCAAGGTTTCTTTCTGGAACTCATTTTATTTTAATATGATACTTAAATCTAATCTAGTCTAATCTTTTAAGAATTAAAAAAAAAAATATATATTTTTGCTGCTTGCGACATATAGCACCATCGCGAATACTCACCACCTCGAAACGCAAACGAGTAATTTTGTGTATCTCTTTATATTTTTTGTGTATCTCCATCACAACACAAGCAAAATTTTCGGCTTTCTGTGATGGTAGTAAGAGATTTTCAAACATTGTTGGGTTATTCGTAATCCGGGAATGTTTGTCTTTCTTTTTTAAAAAAAAACAAAATTTTAATTTTTTTAAAATTATTATTTTAAATTTTTTGATTTTTTTATTATTCAGCTATAGCTACTGCATTTTTCTGAATTTCAGGGCCGGATCTACGAAATCTGGCGCCCTGTGCAGTAGGTACTGATGGCGCCCCCTCCTACATTTTATTTTTATTAAAAATTCGTTCACCCCAATTTTTTTATTTTTTTTATTTAATTTTTTTTTTCAAGACATATAAAGGGTGTAACTTTTCCAAGTGACCTGGCGGTAGCTCTCACACTCGTTTTTTTAAAAGAGAGAATCGCCATGATCCCTTTACTCTCTGAGTCTATTGGGTAAACATAAAATTATGGTGCTATTTTAACTATTTTAAGAAAAACTCTTTTTGCGAGTTATGCTTTAAAATAATACAACGAACTGTTTGTTTGTGCCCGTACCATGATTTAAAATATAGGTTACGAGACAATGCGGGTGGTTTCGCTGAACTAGGTCCATTAGAAATTTTTGAGATTTACTGCGTTTATGTATATACCCAACGCAAATATTAATAGAAAAAGCAAATACAAATCGTTCTCATGGTAACGTACAACACAAGAATAGCATATACAGCATCTGACTAGTTCCAAAATCTAATAAGAATATACCTTCAAATTTGTACCTTGCATTTCCCCTGTGTTGAGCGAACAAACACCAAATTGAGCGAACAAACACCATTCAAACACTAAACATTGACGTATGGTATCAACGGCTTACGAAAGACGCTTACACTGAAACCGTTAAATAACAAGTCCAACAAATCTAATACATATGAATTATACATTTAACGAACTTCAAATAATATGTCAAATCAATTATGAAACTGTCAACACGTTGCAACCTGGAAATCCTGCAAACCGTGCAATGCTTTTGTTAATGGAATTTACTGAAGATTTCATAAGAAAATGGTCTTTAACTACCTTCTCCTAGAGAATTAAATCCTACAAAATAAAACAATAGCGAGCGCATAGACGACACACTAATAATAATTGTCAGCATTTTGAAAGGCGCAAGTCGGTTTTTTTGATTCACAGGAACAAAAAAACTGCGCTGTGATTGGTAATTGAATTTGGATTGCACCCATTCGTCGTAAAAGATATATGGAAAAAAAGATCTTACGTTTAAACGAAATATATGGAAATTGTAAAAAAATTCTGTAACTGACTATAAATTTGTAAGCCGTTGATTTCAACCTGATGCGTGCGCATTCTGTTTCCTTGGAAAGTGTTGCTGGAGCGTAATTATTATTTCGTACTATGGGTAATTTTTAAACGATTCAGGGAATATTATAACAAAATTTTAATAGAATATTTATTTTCTCACGGCGCCCCATCGGAATTGGCGCCAGGTTTATTGCACGTTTTTGAACGTATGGCAGATTCGGCGCAGCTGAATCTTTATGATGGAATCTAGGAAATCAGATGATCAAAACGTATTTTTTCTTAAGTTTAGACTTTAAAAAATGTATCCGAATGTATTTGGCAAAATTTTTCGTTTTCTGTGTTTAATGGATATTAATGAGCGAAATTAACTTTAGTTTTGTGATGTATTCATGGTTTACTTTAACAACTTTAAATTTTTACATCACCAAGGCGATTTTTGATGTACACATCGAAATATACAAATTTCATAACGCTAGAGCTCACCATTATACATAGAAACACTTTTTTTACTAAAATGCAATGTTTCGTAAAAAATTTGAGTCATCAATTATCGATTATTTTCCGAGATTTGCTAACATTCCGGGATTAGCAAACATACGAAACCTAAATTTTTATATATATAGATTGCTGTAAGTATTAAAAACGACTGAAGCAGGTTGAATCGCGCAATTTAAAAAAATTTCATATAACGATAATTTACACTGTCCCAAAAACATCCTAAAAAAATAAAGTTAAGCTAGTTACTCAAAATTACTAACTGTGCAATGGTGATAATTTCATAATATAATCTGATAAGTGGTATGAAAAGTGCGAATTGAATTTGACTGATACTTTTCTTTTTTGTAGATAACTTTCAAACCATCTCAAAATATTCCCCGTTATTCTAAACGTTCTTAATAATATACGTAAGAGAATTTTTTATGTGATTTTATCAAAATCCTTGCAAAAGTCAATGAAAACTACGTTGTGCATATTAAAAATATTAGAATAGATAATTTTTACCATGAAACCATGTTGTCGATATGAAATTACTTTATTGATTTCAGTCGAGAGTTTTATTTTATGACATAATCTTACTAATATCTTACTATTACTAATATTATAAATGCGAAAGTTTGTATGGATGGTCCTTACTCTTTCACGCAATAAATACCGAATGGAATATAAAAATTCTTTCACTAATCGAAAGCTACATTATTTGCAAGTAACATAGGTAGTAATATATTGGTAAGCTCTGGCGTTATGAATTAGCTGTGGCGTTATGAAATTATTTAATCTACGTTTATTGGCAAATCGTGTTGTTAAGTAAATGTTTGACATAAGCTGTCATTTTATTATTTGTTTAGGTTTCTATGGAGATTTCTTTGATAGCGAAAATTCAAATATGAGTGTTCTAATATGAATATTTAATGTAGGTAGATACAAATATATATACATTTTGACCACAACCAACAGCAATACTAATATTATGAATGCGAAACGGAGCGTATTTGATTGTTGATTGATTGTGGGAGGGGGGAAAGAGGGGGGGGGGGGGGGTGTAGGTCCAAACTTAAAACTCAAAACTCGAAGGTCAAATTCGTTTCACATTTGCTAAAACATCGAAGCATAAAGGTCAAATCCAAACGAAAGTTTAAAAATTAAAAAGCTCAAAACTTTAAAAGCATAAAATTTAACTTAAAACTTTAAAAAATCATAAATTGGAGTGCTCAAAACGTTAAAAGCTCAGAGCTGAAGAAGCGCCAAGTATAAAAAGCTCAAAGCTTACATTAAAAGCTGGAAAGCTCACAATTTCATGCACGTCATGTATGCTTTGGTAATTCGTGTGTTCACGTCACGTATCTCTGATAGTTAAATTATTATTTATATAAATAAAAATAAAATGTTTGTCAAAATATTTCTACTTAGTGTAAACTCTTTTAGACTGGGTGTAAACACGAGAGCTGAACTACAAATTGTGGGATGGGAACTTGAGTGAAAATTATTATGGCCTAAAAAAATATATATTTTCATATATATGGTGGGACATAAACATATGCACTTTTGTAATCGTGGTAGCGGGGATTCCGAACGGGGGAAGAGAGCGGGGCCACTAACTTATGAGTAGCTCCTCGCTTCTTGGAAATTTAGTCACAGTGGATCACTTTACGGGAGAGCAACGCACTTTCTAGGTATATTTTTTTTTACAAAAAACAGTGATTTTGTCCTTTTTTAAACGACTTCGAAAAGGAGAAGGTTCTCAATTCGGCGGTTTTTTTTAATGTTTGTTACCTCAGAACTTTTGATTGGGTGAACCTATTTTAATGATTCTTTTTTTTGAAAGCTGGTGCTTCCCTTGTGGTCCATTTTAATTTAATCCAGATCTGACAACGGGATCCATGAGAAAACCATATATGTCTTAAATTTGCAATAAGTATGTGCGCAACAAATGGACGAATAACTCAATATTACGCCAACCGATTTCGATGATTCTTTTTTTAAAGTAAAACAAATTAGTTAGTGTACTTCAGATTCACTAAAAATCAAAAAATAAACAAAAAATTTAATAAAACCAAAAAAGATTTTAAAAAAAATGCACTAAAAAGTAAGCAAATAATTTCGTATTCTTCTACAAATTAATAATCATCAATATGTAGGTACGATTGTTATTTTTGGAGTCGGTGTCAGCCAAGGTAAACTGCATACCTTCATAGTTATAGGTGAGATGTGCTTGTGTCCCACGCGCGAGAAACCTACCATGGCTGACACCGACTCCAAAAATTACAATTGTATCTGCATATTGATAATAGATAAAGTAGGTTGATTATTAATTTGTAGAAGAATACGAAAATATTTTTTTTAACTTTAGTGCATTTTTTGAAGTCGTTTTTTGTTTTGTTAAAATTTTTGTTTATTGTTTAACAAAGATTCTATTCTGATTTTCAAAACAATGATACACGTCGCCTATTTCGTTCGCATCACCAATTATAGAATGTTAATCAGTGCCCAAATGTTAATTTTATTAAATCAAAGTTTCAAAATTTCTAAAAAAACATGGCGGCCATGGAACAAACTGAACTCGCGCTGAAGAGATATTCCATGGCCTCCCCGCAACCCAGATCAAACCCCAGCTGATTTTTTTAAAGAGATATAGGTATTTGTGAATATTTTAATTTTATTTTATCTCACAAGTCGAGTACTAATATAGAGTCTAATCACAGAAAAAAATAAATGTGCACCACCATGAAACCAAAATTTCCGAAAGTAATTTGAGAAGAATGTATAAAATTTCAAGAATTTTTCATTCATTTTTTTTTATGAACGACAAAAACGTGAGATAAAAATAACGTTTATATTTAATTTGCATTATAAATTATATGTAAGTGTTTTTTATTTCATTTTCTGTAATTTTAGGTAAAAAAAACCCATTTTATAAATGACTGGTCGGTGGCTGAGTTGATATCGTCTTTGGGTCCCACCCGGGCCTCGCGTATTCGATTTCTCGGTTGGCTAACGTCTTTCTTTAAAAAAAAAAAAATTTAAAAAAATAATATTTTTATTTCAAATAATAACATTTGTGAACATATTTTATCACATTTTAAAAAAGCTTTTTAGTTTTTTGATATGTTAAAAAATGTTCCATTTATTTGGATTTTATTGCACATCGGAAATATTTTGGCCCTCTGAGCAAATGAGCAAGAGAGGCTAAATAAATAATAATAATTATTTAATTTGTTAGGTTTCCACATACAAATGGTCTTTTTTCAAAATAAATATTGGTGACATAAAAAAACTAATGTGAAAAAAAAATTATGCGAATGAATACAATATTAGAAGCAATTAGGAAGGTAAGGATAGGCAACTGCAACTAAATAAAGAAAAACAATGAAGTAAATTAACTTCTTATTATGTAAAGTATCCAAAAGTTAGTCGAAAGAGGGAATCTTTGACTGAATACAGTGAAATTTAACGAAAGAAAATGTTTTTGAAGTAAAAATTCTTGACGCACGCTCGACTTGGGGGTAAGCTGGTGAATGTGCTACGAAAAGTGTGGTGCGAACGGTAATCGATGCGAACGGTGATCGGACGAGGCGTACATACTGCACAATTAAGGTAAGGCGTACATAATAACCCAAGGTCGTAGGTCACCTCAAGGTCGTAGGTCACCCCAAGGTCGTAGATCAACCCGAAGGTCATAGGTCACCCCAAGGCCTTAGGTCAACCCAAAGTCGTAGGTCACCCCAATGACGTAGGTCACCCCAAGGTCTTAGGTTACCCCACAGTCGTAGGTCACCCCATGGCCATATGTCACCCCAATATCATATGTCACCGCAATGTCATATGTCACCCCAATGTCATATGTTATATTATAAGTCGGTGAAGTTTTACTTCAGTCGTGTGTCTAAAGCACACTCGTTTTTTTATCGCAATATTGTTTATTCTTTGCTTATCAGAGTAAAGATTCAAACCAAAAAATTGTCTATTAAATTAAACTACCTTTTATCAATTAAAACTTAATCTTTTTGAATGATAAAAAACTCTTTCTTTAAATGATTTTAATTTAAAAATTTTAAGAAAGATGTCGTAAGTGATATACCCACCGATAAAATCGCTGCCTTACCGTGGAACAAATTCAAAACAATTTATTTTACTTATTCATAATTATCGTCTCAGTTGACATTTGTTTGATTTTTATTCAATCATTTATTGGAATAAAATACCACCTGTATTTCTGTGGCACCTACTAATCCGAAAATTAAATATCCATAATGTTTTGCCTCCCCGGATACTGCAGTGCTTCCAGTATTATCACGGAGGAGCGAGTTCCCAGTTCTGCCGCGGTCAAGCCTCCAGCATCGACGCTTACTGGTGAAAGATACTGGCCCCAAACATGATGCCGCAACTAACTCCATAATTAAAAAAAAAACTTGTGTTTAGGTACACATTGAGTAATTATTTTTAGTCATGTTAAAATGCATTTTTTTTCTTATTTGCGTTAATGTTGACCACAAGAACCTCATAGTGGTGACGAGCCAGATCGAGAGGGTTGAGGGAGGCCATTTGACCTTTCCAGCCAACAGGACTCTTTCAACCCATTGCACCGCAGTTGTAGGGATGGATTCATACGTCCGTCACTCCTGAACACACTGAACCCCAGATTCCTACCCACCCCTCGTTCATTTTTACTTCACATAACTGTCTATGCTTCTCTTTAAAAATACGCATACACAACATCCTCTAAGATGATATAGGCCCTGAGGGAAATTATTTTCTTCTTTTCCTGTGAGGAGCTAATGTGAAAAAAAATTGGCTATGTCGAATTAATAGTGACCCGACAGTTGATTCCACGACACTTGGCCCACCAATATTGTTAGATAATAATAATAATTATAAAGCATTAAAAAAAATTTCATACCTTTTATTATTTTTTTTATTCGAATTAATAATATAAGATATTAAAAAAATATATGTATGGTAAAAAGAGCCTCACTGGGGATATTGTCCGTGTTGAGTCCCGTATTTTACAATTTAGTAGTAGGTATTCAATAAAAATTTAAATAAAATAAAATAGAACTGATACCATATAAAATCACTATATTTATAAAAATGAATCCCTGTTTCCCTTGGTCACGCCATAACTTCAAAATGACTTTTTCTGTTTCATTCATCTTTTTTTTAAAGTTTTCTAATACTTTGTAAAAGTTTCTTACGGAAAGAAAAATTAAGAAAATTGCGCAGAAAATTTGAAAATTTCAGAAAACTTAAAGACTATTTTAACTTTGCACTTTTGACAGTTCGCGTTTGATTAATATGAATTTAGCAGGCAGCTATTTTTTTTCCAATAAGACAAACATTCCCGGGTTACGAATAACCTGACAATATTTGAAAATCTCCTACTACCACCACAGTAAGCCGAAAATGTTGCTTGAGTCGTGAAGGAGGACTTAGCCAGCCGAGGAATCGAACACGGAACGACTGGGCGGGACCCAAGCGCGATGCCCACTCGACAACTGACCGGTCTTGTAAGAAAACAATTGTCTATGGATTTTTCAAATTATAGATATTTTAAATAGGTAGGTACCTATGTTAGGTACCAAATTTGATTGATTGGTCTTGTAATACCCAAAAATGAATATTGGAATATACGAAAAATGAAAATTAGAATAAAAAAATTGTAATAGGTGGCACGCGAGCTGTTTGAAAACTGAATGTACTGGGACTGAATATATGGAAAGTGGGAGGGGGGTTGGCGGGATGGGGGATCGGGAGAGGGGAGATGGTAGGTGGGGAAAGTGGAAGGGGATGCGTGAGGGGAACGGGGACGCACCCGAAAGGACATGCAGGGAGAAACAATTTATTTCTTTGAATATTGCTTTGCAACGCATGCCGGGAGCCAGCTAGTTATATAAAGGCGGTAATTAAAAAATACGACTTCAAAAATTCCCTAGGTATAAATATCAAACGAATTTATTTTGAATGTCGAATTTTGGTACTTTTACGCTGATATATTAAAGAATACATAATATAAATATAATATAGGTATACATAGTTTCTTCTTGATGCATTTAAATGATACTTATTTATATTTTGTGCAAGTGGGTATACCATATTTTTCCTGAACCGACTACACATTGTACATAAGTACGCTGGGGGCCAATTGTTAGGAACTGTCGTAAAAACCGAATTTATAATTAAAACAGAATTTGTGTTTTCGGGAAATTTTGATTTATATGTACACTCTCTGACTATATTAAAGATAAACAATAATTAAACACATGTGTAAAAACCTATCAACTCTCCATAAATAATAAAAGGCATTAAGCCAAGGCGGATCATTGGATTATTTTTGGGATTGATTATAACATCTCTACGATTAAGTCATATTCTCTACAAAATGATTTTCACAAGCCCTTTTATCTGACATTTCTTGGAATTTAACCCTACTTTGTAGATATGAATGATGAGATGTGCGAAAATGATTGTAGTGTCTGTCGTTTCATAATTAATGCATGTATTCAGCTCGTCTTCGGGAACTTTATTAATCTAGACTATTTTCTACTAAAAATAAAAATAACAGAACCGCATTAAATGTCACGTTAATCGTGAGTATTATTACTCAAAAAATGAAAAAAGTTAGTTTGGATATTTACATAAACACGAATTGTTTAAAAATAAGATAATTTCCTCTAAAAACTCTGTCCTAAATTTTTTTATGGTTTTTTTTTTACAAATCTATAACGGTGTAATCCATGAGGGCCAATTCTGTTCTTTCATTTATGAATTAATTCCAGTTTGGAGGCTGGAAACAGGAAATGAGAAGCTATTAAGCAGAACATGAGGTGAAGAAATAAGACGTTGACTAGTTAAGAAGACTATTAGAGGAGATGTACCGAATATGGCATACGTCCCTAATATGAGATGGTGGTGTTTCTCAAAATGTATGTAAGAAAAGCCTCTACAAAACCCAGCGTTCCCGATTCCCTACCGACTAACCTTGAAAAGGTAAGTTCTCGTCCGGACGCCGAACACACCACACTCACCTGAGAGAGTGATTAAGTTTTAAAAGAAATTGTTTGTTTTTTTACGTAAGTTTCTCTTTATTTTTTCTCAAAAAATTTTCTCCACTGATAGACAATAAATAAATAAATAAATCTTTCACTGATAGACAATATTATTATTTAAATTTCATGTTTTCGTAATAATTTAAAGTAAAATTCAAGCAGATTTTATTCTACGAATATATTTGTTTGTATTGATCTTGTTCCTAATATGGGATTTTTTGAAGACCCTAATATGGAATACTATCTCATGTTAGGAAGAGTGTTTCCAATATGGAACTATTTTTTTTGCTATTCCAGGTTGTATTTTGGCCTGTCGTAGTCGAAACAGTGTGAAACAATGTCATAGAAGAAACAGCGGAAGACGTGGGACAAAAAAAAATTAATCATGGAAGCTCTAAAATCGAAGACCGTGGGATATCAGAGGCGAAGAGTGGATCCAATGTTTAGTCTGCCGCCAATGATGCCATTTAGAGTGTTTGGGAGCCGATAATATTGATTTTTTATGTGATTATTGCAAGCAAAATTTAAAAAAAAATCAGTGTATCCCATAACAGGATCACTTTTTTTAATAATCGTTTTTTCTATTGTTTTACCTTTCGTTTAAAATGAAGACGTTTTTGTGTTTCTTTCAATACTTCGTTGACATTTTCAGTTCCGTAACTAGATTTCCAATGATTTCAATGTATAATACTTAATAAACGATTCAATTATAATTAAACAGATTTTTTTCACCTTAGCTATTCCATATTTGGTACATCTCCTCTATATTATTTTGTGAAGAAATAAGATGAGATATCAGATAGGAAAGAAAACAGGTATTTCACAAAACGAAAAATATTTTTAAGTGTACTGGGAATTATTTTATTATCACATTATGTAAGAGTAGCAGTCATTTTTACAATTCCAATTCAATTTTCATTCGAGAGTAGATGAAATACAAATTAAATTGGATAAATTAGAAAAACAAAGAAGTCAATAGCTTAATAGGGCTTGGGGTAGAAGAAATCTCTGAGGGCTTGCAGGAAGGCCTCAATGTCGAGTCCAGCGGCCTTCAGCTTAGCAGAGATCTCCTGGATCTTCTCGTTGGCGTACAGGGCATCGACGAATCCTCTGAATTCAGGGGATCCCAGCTTTTCAAAGAGATTGGCGAACTCGGGGCTGGTCTGGAGCTTGCCGTTGTACCAGGTCCTGATGGCGTCGAAGTCAATGAGGGCCTTGATCTCATCAACCAGGCCGCGGAGTCCTCCCAGGTCAGCCCTGGAGGCCTTGCGGGGGATGCCGAGGAGCTCGTGGAGTCCGGCGATCCAGCTCTTGACGGGTAGTCCAGCCTCATCGATGAAGTCAATGACCTGTTAAAGAAAAGTCTTATTAGACATATTCTTAATAGCATATTATGCAACAGGTAAGTACTATTAAACATGATAAGGAGTAAGTACTTCAAACAAATTTGATATTAGCTACGAAAGCATAATATTCGGTATTATTGATAGAGTTTATAAACTTGCAAACAAAGAATAAATAACAATTTTGTTCAACATTTAAAATACACAAGGAATAAGAAAAGAATAATTATGAAAAGGTTATTAATTATAACACAAATATCACGAATTTTTCTTTTCAATTGTTTGAGATTTAGAAAAAAATATTTTTTTTGATTACAGCTAGAGTAGTTAAAGGTCTTAGGGGGTATTTCACCCACCTCCTGATAGATTATTCATACGGTCACGTAGATTTTAGATTAATTAAAAAGTATTTTTTTTTAAGATTCTGTGTATACTATTCGACACTTGAACCTATGAATAATGGCTAGATATAGGATAAGTTAGCCTAGTTTTTTACCATTTGCTAGTAATTATTTGTTAATTTATTAATATTCGTTATATGCATGGATA
Source organism: Limnephilus lunatus (assembly GCA_917563855.2). NCBI lineage: Eukaryota > Metazoa > Arthropoda > Insecta > Trichoptera > Limnephilidae > Limnephilus > Limnephilus lunatus. The sequence goes on along the minus strand of OU830602.1, from coordinate 6,256,761 downwards.
AGTTATATATATAGAAATACCGCCGTAAGATCTTAAATATTAAAACAGAATGCTTGAAATAAGTTTTACAATAAACAACCATTAAATAAACATGAGTTGATAAAAAATAACTAGAAATGAGGGAATACAAGGGTTGTAAGAATAATGAAATATAAAAGATGTAATTCCTTATAAAACAAATATCAGGGTTTTTTCTTAAACAATTATTTGAGAATTAGAGAAAATAATAAAATTACACGCCTGGAATCAGATCTAAGAGACAGCTGAAGCAGAGACAAATGAAGAAAAAATGATAAACGGCTACTGAGTACAACGATTGATAAAAAAATAACTCACAATGAGAGAATACAATGGTCGTAAGAATAAATAAATATAAAAGTACTTACGGCATTGTATTCAGGAATGGTTTCAACTTCAAGGACCAGCTCAGCGAACTCTCCGCCGAAGATGAAGACGAGAACCTGTTGGAACTCATCGTCTTCCAGGTACTTGATGAGGACATTGACGATGTCATCAAGGGGCAGCATGGCGACCAGCTCATCCCAGTCTTCGGCGAGACCCTTCTCCGCCTTCAGGGGAGTGGCCAGGCCACTGCTCCCCAGGGCAACCACAGCGATCAGAGCAAACAAGAACTTCATATTGCCTGTATGAATCAATACCGAGACTGAATGATTATTTTGAATCCTATCTTCGGTATTTATACTTGTCTTTAATCTGATGCGTTAGAATTTAAATATATTTTAGAAGATAAGAGACACCTGTTTGATAATCTTATCAAGGTTTTTCAAGGTGGCCCATGACACCTTAGACTCATTTGATGCCGAATTTGAGTAGTAAATATATCTCTAGTGGAAATTCTACCGTCGGCGTCGTGTCGCCCTGTCGTGTGGTTTACAAAATTTTTAAAATGTCAAGCCGTTAGCAAACATGGGCAAAAAATGACATGTATCATGTTATTGCCGCATCTCTGCCATCGGTAAATTGAAGATGTTAGCACTGTGTTTTAAATAATATTTTGAAACCTCACTTGCTGATTTAGACGAGTTGTTCATTTGAGTCAATTTTGATTGCAGTTATAATTTTTTGTTGAAATTTGGATTTTTATTCAGAAATGCTTAACAATAACAATAATTGAAATTGATATGATATTTTATAAAAAGGGCGCTGTACGATTTATTGTTATTATCTAAGTTAGAAAAACGTGTTTTATAATTCGTAATATTTACTGCTATAATAAAAAAAAATTCTCAGTGTTCACGACTAATGCAAATTCTCCCTCTTTATAAACCGCCGCCACGTGAACAATTTATTGGACAACTAACATCCCTGCCATCCCTCCAAGTGGTTCGCTACATTTGGTGACTTAGCAGTGGTGCTCGGGTTCAAAGAGTGTGATTTGTCTAGATCTTAACAGCAGATGCTTTTGCCCACTTACTGTATAGTGGGTCGGATCTTGAGAGACCGAGGGTAGGATCTTGAAGGAAATTTCTTTTGAAGTCTCCATCCGTTAGTACGGATGGAGACTTCAAAAGAAATTTCGCATATAGTTATGGGCCCATCGCCATGCACCGTGGTGGGAGGAATGCGTTCATACCTATGCTCGTCATTCCATGACACATTGGCCCCCAGATTCCTACCCGCCCCGCATACCTTTTCCTTCCTAGAAATTCCTCTCCTTCCTGAGGCTCTGAGGGGAATTATTTTCCTCGGGTCTCCTGTGTGGAACAACTAATGTTAAAAAAATATTATTAATAACAATATAACTCGTTACTGTAGGAAGACACTGATAAGTACATAAGAGACTCTAATTAAACAATTTTAGTCCGTCTCGGCACAGGAACCCCTAGTGAGGAGGACTAAGAAATGCAATATCTTTTCCTTATTTAACCATTATATTGTTACGATACGCCCTGTAGCGGATTCAGATACCTAAAGCACAGAACGCAGCAGTCCGCACAACAACACCTCTCTCCGCCCCGTTTCCTGTTTCCCCCTGTTTCTCCCCGCCTGCCCGGCGACTCGCGCAGTCCGCTTCACTCGCCACAGACGAGATTCGAGAGCCTTGGGAAGCACACGCACGCGGCCTGTAGCCGGCGGACCCAATTCAATGGGGCCGCGATGTATTATTGAAATACCTTTGAGTAGAATCGGCCTTTTGCCGCACCATATAGTTCGGTCTATATAGACTACGAAAGTGCCTGATGGAGCTGCCACTTGAGACGAGGTTCCTGCCAACCTACATGTAAGCTGTATCTTGAATTCCTCCTTTAAATGTTGTCCGTATTCAGTGAAATGTAGGGCCCCCGCGAAAATCACCACGCGGAGAGTTTCGTTTTGAGAGAGAGACAGTGAGAGTTAAACGCTTTAGCTAGGTTTGTGTAATTTGCATTTCTTGTATTGAATTGTACTGTAGAAACCTATGTACTGTGTTTGAGTTTACAATACATGTCTTAATGATTTAACCTTGTTATTATTCTGCTACGGCGGGAGGATTGTTGACCAGTGTGGATCCCGTGGGACGCCGGAAGATAGAGAGAAATTCCATAGCTTTGAGCGGCTCACCCCCTGAATAGAGAGTACCATAGTCCCGCTGAGAGCTAGCCAGGGACGTGTTGGGCCTGGTGTTGGTTTAGAAGCCGACATCGGGGCACCCTAACAACTGACGCATCAACGTGGAGCCTGGAATTTTTTTCTATCCCGGTCACTTTGCGGGACCTTTTCTTTGTCGAAATCCTTCCCGCATAACAACTGTTTTGTAAACATTAATTATGCCTTGATATTCTACAGTGAATCCTGTGAAAAAACCACAGAAACCAATATGTAAATTAGATCCATAACAGATCTGATTGTAATTATGAATTGCATCGCAAGTTGAAACAACGGCCATTTTGAGTACCCGAAAAGCCGCGAATCTGGATTGCGCACGCGTCACCAAACAACGAGCGCATAGCAACAGCGATCCGCGCCAAATCTAACGGCCGATGTTTCACGCGATATTCTCTGGATTGCGCGCGCAAATGCCTTGTTCGCGCCGATATCCCAACGGAGCCGTCGGAATGAACAACTGACTGTTGCTAGGCAGCATTTAAATCCAAACCGCTTTTATGATTGAACCGGATACCAACGGAAATCATTATTATAAATTTGATTCTGGAACCCCAGTTATTTTGCGAATTCCTTAATGAAAATTTCGGACTTACGTATTTTTATTATTTCTGCACAATATACCAATTGGCCCACTTGTGTCTGTCAAATTAGTACAACTTAATGTTTCTCCAAATGAACAAAATAATGACTTTCTTTCCCCATTATACATTATAGGTACTGTTTTTTATTCCAGCATAAGTGAAAGTGAATTGTGTTTTTTCCCTTACATAAGTGAAAAGTGAAATAATAATAAAGCCAATGACTGATTCCATGAATAAATAAAATAATTTTAATATGGTTGGACGCAATAAACCCCATATTCAGTCATTTTCATCCGGAAGTTTGTCCTTTATTTGCCAGAAAAGTGCCTTTTGTGAACTTTAGTGCCTTTCTCAGTGCAAAGTGATTTGTGAAAATAAAAAACCTGTTTTCTAAAGGTCAGTCCTGGCAAAATTTTTCAAAAATAAATAAATACTTGTGAATTTCACAGTTTTCTCAAAAGTGGTCAGTGAAATACAAAAACCTTTACCACTAAGGTCTTTCCACGCAAAATTTTTTCTCGTCTGCCTCCCTTTGACAAGAATCCTGGTGTCTTGTATACCAAACACATTTTGGAAGTGCCAACAGTGATCACCAAGTGAAAAGTGCCTCACAAAAATTAATTTTGCGCTTTCTAAAGGAAACCCCTGGCCAATTTTTTTTTCTTCTCCTCACCACCCAGGAAACTCACAATGGAGGACAAGCAAGCTATTACACCATCCAACTTGGGTACCATTCCCAATGTGCATAGTTTATCCAAAGCCCACTTACAAGCTGCTTTAAGGGATAGAGGACTCTCGCCATCAAGCAAATCTAAATCTACATTGAAGGCATATGCACTTTTATTCAACAAAAAGTACATTAGGAGAATAAACCTCGCCCCCTCCAACGAAAATAATTCACGTTCGGCTACGCAAGTTTTGGATAATCTTGACAAAGAACCTATGCCGCATGTAATGATAAAACAGGACGTCGCACCCATCTTGACACAAGATAAAACTTACGATTTATCCTCTTGGAAAGTCAAATATAATGGCGTCTCCGATGTGCTGGATTTCATTGACCGTATTGAAGAAACGGCTACAATCAAAAATATCCCATTCGAGATTCTACGGAGAAACTTTATAGAACTCATCTCTCCAGAATTAATTCCGTGGCACCGCATCCAAAAGACTAAATGCAAAGATTGGAATAAACTCAGAGCTGCCCTAATCTCTAGCTTTGGAAAAAAGGAGGCCCAGCACCGGATCAAACTATCTCTACTATCTATTAAACAACTAGTAGATGAACCTGTGGCAACATTCATAGAAAGGGCTGAATCCATCAACATCAAGCTTTCACATCCTGTTCCGGAAGCTGAACTATTACCAGTCATAACTGATGGCCTTTTAAGCAAATACGAGAACATCATCACCTCACAGAAAATTGCATCCCTGGCCCAGCTAAACGAAGTCTGTCTCCTCCTGGAATCGTACCAGGATAGGAAAAACATAAAGAATGTGTCGAATAATGTGGCTGTGCCAAGCCGTTCGTCTGGTTTAAAGCCAGAATTCGACAACAAAAAAGTGTGCTCCTTTTGCAAAAAAATAGGCCACCTGGCCGCTACTTGTTTCAAGCAAGCAAGACTTCTGGAATCCAAGGAACCCCGAACCTCCAAGAGACACCACTCTAGGGACCGCTCTCCTCCACGCGACGAACTGCGCAACATTTTCAAGAAATCAAGGCACAATGCAGAAAGGTTACAAAACCCAAGCGATGTCAGACCTCAGGTGGATTTCTCCAAGCCCCCACCAAATTTCTACATGAAGAGGCCAAAAAACTAAATAATAACCTCTCAGGCACCCATTCTGAACCAAGGTCTAAAGAATGGACTGATTGGTTATCACACATTAAGTATTTTAACCAGGCCTTAAATGTTTCCTCGGTTTGTTGCAAACAAGCTAAAGATGGGAGACCCTATGCTCTTTTCTCTGTTAACAATGTGCCCTTTTCCGGATTACTTGATAGCGGTGCATCTGTCAGCTGTCTTGGCAACAATGCTCACCTGCCTTTTGTTAACAGTGATTTTAAAATTTCGCCACAAACAACACACCTGACGACTGCGGATAATGTTTCCCAGCCGGTCATCGGTACCCTTGCACTGCCAATTAATTGTAACAATAAAATAGTTACAATCAATTTTCTAATAGTGCCCTCTATATCCCAGAATTTCATCCTTGGCGTTTACTTCTGGAAGGCTTTTAACGTTGCTCCCCAAGTATTTAATACTCTTGGCGAAACCTCCACTGCTGCTCAAATTAGTGAGATCCGCACAATAATACCTCACGAAAATTTAAGCACGGACCAAGCTCTCCAACTAAAGGAAATGGTCAATAAATTCGAATCAATATCTTTCGAAAAATGTGGATTGGGTTTGACAAATTTGGTAGAACACCACATTAAAACCAATGGCCCACCCATAAAGCAACGTTATTACAACTTAGCCCCCCAAAAGCTTAAACTTTTAGAAAAAGAACTTGATGAAATGTTAAAAATGGGTGTGGTGGTTCCCAGCAGAAGTGCACGGACCAACCCAACTCTTTTGGTTTCTAAAAAAGATGGCTCCGCACGTTTCTGTCTCGACAGTAGACGTTTAAATTCTTGTACGGAAGCTGACGCGTACCCCTTACCTTACGTCCACGCGACCTTAGACAAACTGCGCAACGCCAAGTTCATCTCCTCTGTTGACCTAAGCAAAGTTTTTTGGCAAATACCTTTGGACGCAGAATCGTGTGAAAAAACTGCTTTCGTTGTACCTGGTAGGGGAATGTTCCATTTTAAAAGATTACCCTTTGGTCTAAAGAACAGCCCCGCCGAATTACAAAGACTGATGGACAAACTCTTCGGTCCTGAAGTCGATAACAGCCTGTTTTGTTACCTTGACGACCTCATCATCGTCAGCGACACCTTTGAAAAACACCTATTAATGTTGGAAAAGGTTTTTCAACAACTCAAGTTCGCTGGTTTAACCATCAACTTGAAGAAGTCTGAATTCTGTAAGTCCCGTTTACGTTATTTGGGATTCATTGTCGACGAAAAAGGTCTAAGAACAGACCCCGCTAAGGTGGAAGCCATGGCAAATTTTCCCCGACCCAAAAACGCGAAGGAAGTCAAAGGTTTCCTTGGACTTGCAGGTTACTACAGAAGATTCATCAAAGACTTTTCCACAATTGCAGCCCCCTTAAATAAAATTACCGGCACCCGTAAAGGTGTCAGCAACTTCCGATGGTCTGCTGAAACTGAAGAAGCGTTTACAACTTTAAAAAATGCCCTTCAAAAAGCCCCCGTTCTGAATTGCCCGGATTTTGCACTCTCTTTTACCCTCCACACGGATGCCTCCAACGTAGGAATCGGTGGAGTCCTAACTCAAGAATTCCCAGATGGCGAACACCCTGTAGCGTATTTTTCCCGTACATTAAATAAACACGAGAAAAACTACGGAATTACCGAAAAGGAGTTATTGGCTGTATTGGATTCTGTTCACCATTTCCGCGGTTACATAGACGGTAGCAAATTTACTGTAGTCACAGACCATAGTAGTTTGAAATGGTTGATCTCTTTAAGTAATCCCTCCGGTAGACTCGCTCGTTGGGCCTCCCGTTTGTCTCAATTCAATTTTGATGTTGTTCACCGTAAAGGCGCGGACAATATTGTTCCCGACGCTCTTTCAAGAATTGAATTGGCTTCATTAAATGTTGACACAATTGCCCCCCCTCCATCTACAAAAGATGAATGGTACTTGAAAATCTTCGAAGGTTGTAAAAATAATCAACAAAAGTTTCCTAATTTTATCATAAAAGAAGGACAACTATACCGTAATTGCAAGGCACCACTATCCATCCTCGAAGATTACTCTTGGAAACTTGTCGTTCCCCTCGAAGGAAGAGAACAAATAATAATTGACAATCATAGTGCTCCCGACTCTATACACCCAGGAACTTTCAAGACGTATAAAAAGATTTCCTTGAAGTATTACTGGCCTGGTCTCTTCAAACAAATTCGCAATTACATCTCTAAATGTGAAACTTGTAAAGCTTATAAACATAGCACGGCAGCACCTGCCGGCCTAATGGGTAACCCCAAACGTGCCGACAGACCCCTACAGTCATTATCAATGGACCTCGTCGGACCTTTTCCTCGAAGTTATGCCGGACACATGCACATACTTAGTGTAGTGGATGTTTTCACCAAATTCTGTTGGATCTTCCCTTTAAAAAGAGCCAATGCGTCCGCCATCATCAAACTTCTGGAAAAACACATTTTTATACCTTACGGAACACGGAATTGGATAATACGATACAGGAAATGGAAAGATTAAAAGTGGATATTCTTGGAATTAGTGAACTGAGATGGACTGGCAGCGGCATACACCAACATGAGAAGGGAAATCTATACTACTCAGGAAGTGACCCGCAGGACAAAAATCGTCGAAACGGAGTTGCTATATTTGTCATGGAGAAGTATGTAAAATTTGTTAAGAATTTTGTACCCATCTCGGACAGAATAATATTATTACAATTACACTGTCAACCCATCAACATTAATATTATTCAAGTGTATGCACCAACAGCGGAAGTGAGATATGATGGTGATGTGGAATCTTTTTATGACTCACTAGCCAGTACATTGCAAAGTTTGAAAGGAGGAGAAGTCAATTTTGTCATTGGAGACTTAAATGCCAAAATTGGTGAAGGTAGCCGCTCTCATATAGTTGGTGAATATGGCTTAGGCATAAGCAATCAAAGAGGTGATAGACTATATGAATTCTGCCAGGATAAAAATATGGTTGTATTAAATACTTGGTTTAAACTCCCGAAAAGAAGGCTTTATACATGGAGATCACCTCAGGATGGAACAATCTATGATATTGTCAGGAACCAAATTGACTATGTGTTAGTAGACCATAGATTCAGGAACTCTGTAAAGAGAGTCACCACGTACCCTGGTGCAGACATTGGTTCTGACCATGTTTTGTTAACTGCCGATATTGTTTTATGCTTAAAACAAATAAAAAAGCCCAAAAACAAAATTAAAATGGATATCTCGAAACTCCAAGAAGAAGTGGTCAGAAATAAGGTATCTCAGACTTTGAACGATAATATTAGACTACTCCCTAGTGATCCATCAATAGAAATACAAACACAGTGGGATAACCTGAAGTCAGTTATATGTGAAACCTGTGATACAAATTTGAAAGCTGATAAGCAAATTAGAAAAAAGAATTGGATGACTGACCACATTTTGAACTTAATGGATGAGAGACGTAAACATAAACATAATGAGACACAATATAAAAACTTACAAAGAACGATTAGATGTGAAATTAAAAAAGCCAAAGAAGAATGGATGAAGTCACAGTGTGAAGAACTAGAGTCGTACAGTCGTAGTCACAATGCATTTAAACTTCACAAAAAATTGAAGGAAATTACAGGCACTTCTAGAAGAATTACTCCATCATGTTTAGTTGACGATTCCAATAAATTGATATTGGATGAAAAAGATATTTTACAAACATGGGAAAAGTATATTCATGATACATTCAAAGATATTAGACCTGACATTATTATTCCTAACGATCAATTGCATGGACCATCGATTTTAAAATCAGAAATTCTTCATGCGATAAAGACTTCAGAACATAGAAAAGCGTGCGGACCAGACGATATTCCAGTTGAGGTGTTGAAGCTCTTTGATAATGAAAATGTTGACTACCTGTTGAGGTTATTTAACTCTATATATGACACAGGGAATATACCCCAAGATTGGCTAAAATCCACCTTCGTGACATTACCTAAAAAACAGTACCCTAAGAAGTGCAGTGACTATCGATTAATAAGCTTGATGAGTCATGTCCTTAAATTATTCCTTAAAATAATACATGCCAGGATACGCGATAAGTGCGAGCAGGACTTAGATGACACTCAGTTTGGCTTCAGAAATGCGTTCGGTACGCGTGAAGCATTATTTTCTGTCGACGTACTATTGCAAAAGTGTCGTGACCAAAGAAAGGAAGTCTTTGCCTGTTTTATTGACTACGAAAAGGCATTTGACAGGGTAAAACATGCTGACCTAATGAAAATGCTTGCGGATTGTAACGTTGACACCAAAGACCAGAATTTCATTAAAAACCTGTATTGGTTCCAAACAGCAGAAATAAGACATGGGAATGAGAGATCTAATGCAATCGCCATTCAGCGTGGAGTACGACAAGGATGTATCCTGTCGCCACTATTATTTAATCTTTATTCCAACTATGTCTTCAAAAGAGCCCTAAGTAATACCCAGAAGGGTCTCAAGATCAACGGAGTTGTCATTAATAACATAAGATATGCAGATGATACTGTATTACTAGCTGACAGTATCAGTGACCTCCAAGACCTATTAGATCTTGTTAATAATGCTGGTGAGCAACTGGGCCTAACAATCAACGTCAATAAAACTAAATGGATGACTTTTGGACGACTAGATCACTCTGGATCAATGATTCAGTTAAATGGTTGTAATGTCGAAAAGGTGGAGAGATTTAGATACCTCGGCAGTATCCTCACGGAGAATCTTGACCCAGATATAGAGATTAGGTGCAGAATTGAAGCAGCAAGAACTGCATTCATAAAAATGAAATCCCTCTTCTGCAATGACAATATAAGCTTAAAATTAAGGCAGAGAATGCTAAAATGTTATGTGTGGTCGGTCTTGCTGTATGGTTGTGAAACATGGACCTTGAAAATAAATACCATGAACAGGTTAGAGGCTTTCGAAATGTGGCTTCACTGGAGAATGCTCAAGGTCCCATGGACCGACATGATCACCAACATAGAAATTCTCAGGCGGGCTAGAGCAGATAGGGAACTGCTTACATTAATTAAAATCAAGAAAATTTCATATCTGGGTCATATACTTCGAGGGGAGAAGTATCACTTGCTCCATTTAATATTGAAAGGCAAGATAGAGGGTCGCCGAGGGCCTGGTAGGAGACAAATGTCTTGGCTGCGAAACATACGAGAGTGGACCGGCATTAGAAGTGTGGAGGAGCTATTCCGGGCAGCGCAAGACAGAGAGACCTTTTCAAGAGTGATCGCCAACGTCGGGGGGACCTGATAAGGCACATAAAGAAGAAGAACGGAACACCCAGAACCGTAATTGTTGATAACGGAAAACAGTTTATTGCCCAGGAATTCAAAGAATTTCTTGCCAAATACGGAATCAAGGACATTTATTATAACACCTTGTACACTCCCCAAAATAACACTGTCGAACGTTACAACCAAACAATCAACACAGCTCTAGCTATTCTAGTTGATAAAGATCAACGCACTTGGTGTAAAAACCTAGATAAAATTCAGGCCGCTATGAACAACACTGTTAATCTGGCCACTGGTTACACACCTTTCTTCTTAAAACACGGTATGGAACAAGTCGTCCATGGTTCTCTACATAGGGACACAAACTTTCCTACGTCATCTGCCACCACAAGCAACCCTACCGCAGACTATGCCCATCGCCTGGAAGAACTGTCGGCCATTTACAGTGAAGTCACTGATGCTTTGCTCCTGGCTCACCAAAAGAGTGCGGACAGATATAACTTACGTAGGAAACATGTCACCTTCAATACAGGAGACATAGTTTGGAGAAAGAACAACACACTTTCCCAAGGAGCCATGTATTTCTCTGCTAAGCTGGCACCACGTTTCGTGAAGGCCAAAGTCCTAAGGAAAATATCAGACCTAGTGTACTCCTTGTCTGACTCATCGGGAAAGCACATTGGTAATTACCACATTAAGGACATTGTAAAGTCTGGAAGTGAGGAGTCAAGTAAAACTGCCCCCACTATCTCAGCAAACTTAAAATGATCCAGTGTGTATCACTTTTTTGTAAGCTTACAAAGTCTTACTACGTCAGGCGTGTATTGTGTCAATCACATGCCCATCGTTTCGTAAATGAAACAAGCTGTAAATTATTTTGTAAATTAATGCGTACTCTCCTTGAAGTTACTTTCAAATGTTGTTTTTGCACTGTTTTTTCTTTCCCTCACGGCAATTTTTTTCTTTATTTTTTTCACCTGTTCTAAAACTGATCACTTTGGAACGGAGACACTTTTCGAGTTTCAATGTTTGGGAAGTCGCGAGCCCATTTATTGTCTCAACACGTACACTACGCAATGTTCATGCCATGTCATACCCTGCCTTGTCATGTAATTTTGTAATTTTTCTCCTATTTTTTTGTTGCATTTTTGTCGTGTGGAAAGGAACTTTCTCACCTGTTCATTTTGTTCATGTAAAGTAGTTGACAATTGCCCATCGGCTTGTCGTTCTAGAAGTCGGGTTTTGTAAATTCCAAAGTGTTAAATTCCGACTCAGAACCAGTTAACTATTTTTACAATTTTTTCCTTTTATTTTGTTCATCATGAGTTGTAAAACCTTCCGAGGTATCTCTAGCATGAAAATCAAACAGTGGTTACTTACATAGTCGCCCCTCGTGTATATAAGTTTTTTCAATTTTTTCTTCTTAAATTAAAAATTGATGGCGTCCTACCCAAATTCATGCTCATGTACCCAAACTGGATATCGATACGTCCATTTTGGAACTCGTATTTATAAAACCAATGTTTGGTCTCTATAACCCTGTATATAAATCAATTTGGCTCGTTTCAACTAAAGTACGTAAAACCGAATCATCCGGTCTTTGGTTGTTATAACAAAGCCACTGTTTTCTTGTTATTTTTTTTGCTTGTACGTTACGTATGCCTTGTATGACACGTTTCAACCCTACGAGACAGGTTAATAAAACCTTATGGTCATCCTGATTTTGGAATTCACAACTTTTAGGTGTTCATTTAACCAAGTATTTGCAACCCAAATTGCACATAACCTGGTATGTTTGTAACTGCACAAAGGGTATGTAAAACCGTAATTGGTCCCTTTTCTTTGGTCTTCCTCACTGTAGGTTGCCACAATAGACAGTATGTAAAACCATTATAGGTCTGTCTTTGTTTTAAATACTTGGTGTAAGTAGAATTATACTCTGCCATCACCCTTGTATTTTGTAACACATGAAGTAGCATCAAATTGTCTATCTTCTCTGTCGTACGCTCTTGGGCTACGGAGTTAGTTAATCTAACAAATCTTTATAAAATGTGTTAAAACGAGCATCGTTAACGTTTATTGTGTTGTATTTAAACGTAACCCACCGTCATAGGAGAGATCCTTAGAACATCCACCGTCATAGGAGGGATCCTTAAAATACCTGCCACGATACGAGAAGTTCGTCATAATCACTTTTGCTCATAGCTAAACGTTATTGAGTTGGTCGTGTGACATATTTGTCATGAGCACCGTTTTGTACAATCTGTTTTGGTCGTGTGTCATTCATTTGTCATGAGTACCGCTTTTGTATTTTGGTCGTGTGTCATTAATTTGTCATGAGTACCGCTTTTGTATTTTGGTCGTGTGTCATTCATTTGTCATGAGTACCGCTCTTGTATTTTGGTCGTGTGTCATTAATTTGTCATGAGTACCGCTTGTATGTATAATTGTGTACAACCCTTGTACACGAGACGTGGAGACGTAATAACAATACTTACCGTGATTCGTGCGAACGACATAATATCGGCCTTGCCATCTTCTTTAAGAGGCATTGTATAAACTCTTGACTTCTGTCTATAATCGAGTTTTATCTTGTATGTACTTACATGTTTTTGTACACTATACGTGGAGACGTTAAAACACTTACCATGAGTCGTGCGAACGAAATAATATCAAACCTTTTGTGTGCGATCTACGAAACGTAGTCCACAACCCTTTGTTGTCATTCAACGCCAATGCCCGTGGACCTCCTGTTTTTTTACTTCTTTGCAAAAAAGGAAAGAAGCCCAGGAATATCTACTATCCCAAAAGGACTAGTTTGTAGCTTCACTGCTAACTATGGGGCATAGTGCTGTGGGAGTTAATCGATTGAGCACAAAACCACCCAACTCGTTGTCTGGGGAACGGATAAGAAAACCCCCAGGTTTGTGAAATTGGAGCAAGGGTCTGTCTTTTCTCACAATCACGCAGGAGTTTTTAAAATGACCCCTAATCTTTTGCCCAATACACGCAAAAGATTAGTCTCTTTGATAATGTGTATTCAAATTTCTCCTCATCCTTTTAACAATTGTAAAGAGTCAGGAAATCTGCTGGTTGATCATGTTTCATTCTCACATAGAGTTTGAAGTGGAAATTAGTCCAGTCTCTAGCAAGTTTCGTCACTCAACTCCTTTCCTTTCCCTTTCCTTTCTCCTCACCATCATGTTCTCAGGTATATGTTATGAAGAGGAAAATCTGTTGTTGACCATAATTCGCCCTCACTGGAAGTACGAATCGGTAAATTGACCAATTATCAGCAGGCTTTCTCCCTCACTCTCTGCATATGTCTCACCTTTTGTTCTTTTTCTCAATTTTACGAAACACATTCATGAATGTTGGAAATGTACGATATGCACTTGGCGTACCGTCTGTCTCCTTTTGACAACCTTTATTCATGAATTGGTTTCTCTGCTTTTACCGTGACTCATTCACGACTTCTTTGTCTTGTTCTTTGAAATTCTACAAAAAATGTTACCACCTTTATGTTAACATAGGCCATGGAAGGCCGGTTGTTTTTTAACCAAGACATATTGTCACTCGGCAAACGCCAAGTCATCCTGGTAAAGGAAAATGTTCATGTAACCACAATTTAGTTAGAAAACTCTCTCTTCGTCACTCTCTGGGTCGGTGGTTAAAACTTCGTTTATTTCATTATCTGGACACATTTTGTTTCTCTCCAAACCTTTTCTTCATTGGTCCCTAGGCAGGTAAACTTCAAGAATTTTGCTCTAATAATAATTTCTCCCGGATTAAAAAGAAGCCCAGGCGGATGTCATCACCAACAGCCAAGCTGAGCTCCACTTCCTGACAGCACGCGCTGTGGTTACTAGGTCCCTCCTGCTGCCATTTTTCCACGCATTTGTTCCCGAAAGCACAGACCATACCGCTCATATGTATGTTGTTTTGTCGTGCCACAGCAAGTTGAGTTGTCCCACTATACATTATGACACTCTGAACCACCTTTTGGGCACGCTAGCTCCTAGGGATGTTCTTACTCTTGCTATCAATGCCAACCATGTCGTCTCTTGCGCTGTCATGCAGTGACGCATATATCGTCATGTGTAAACCATCATTACCTTGACCTCCAGTATTCGCTGAATGCGTACCAATACAAGTTATGTTGAGCTACATTATGCTTCAATAACCATTATATACGATCCGTGTTTACCTTAATAACACTTTAGGATTCGTACTGGCATGTCTGCAGACACTGGATTCTCCTCTTCAATGACCTCTGTAACCATAGTCGCGGCACAGCAACCACAGTCTCCACTTCATGAACTTCGACGTCTTCGACGAAACCAAGTGTTTTCTAAGGCCCATGTGTACTTCTGAGTGTTATCTCAAAGGGGTCTGATTACAGTGATAATGTAATCCTTAGAATCTGTGAAACCACGTCCTTCTCTTCGAAATTCTCCGAAACCAAACAAATCCACGCTTCGCAAACTTAGCTCCCAGACCAATGAAACCTTAGAATCACACAGGCATTTTTGTTCTTGCTTTTTGTTCTTCTATTTGTACAAATATGAATTGTTATTTTTCAATTGCATAACCATGTATTGTTATTTTTTTTCAATTGCATAACCATGTATTGTCATCTTTCAATTGCATAACCTTGTATGTTGTTTCACACCATGTACTTTTACCAAAACTGTTCTTTTCCAAACATTGTATGTACCCCTCACCCATTCCCTACAAACATTGTGACCTAAACTATAACATAAATTGCATGTTCTAGCTAGGCATCTCTCAAGCAACGAATCTCTCAAAAACCCCAATGGAAGTTTAAGAGGATTTTTTTTCCTACAGCTCCATTGCCACGTCGCTTTTTTTCCAAGCGCGGGGGGAAGTGTTACGATACGCCCTGTAGCGGATTCAGATACCTAGAGCACAGAACGCAGCAGTCCGCACAACAACACCTCTCTCCGCCCCGTTTCCTGTTTCCCCCTGTTTCTCCCCGCCTGCCCGGCGACTCGCGCAGTCCGCTTCACTCGCCACAGACGAGATTCGAGAGCCTTGGGAAGCACACGCACGCGGCCTGTAGCCGGCGGACCCAATTCAATGGGGCCGCGATGTATTATTGAAATACCTTTGAGTAGAATCGGCCTTTTGCCGCACCATATAGTTCGGTCTATATAGACTACGAAAGTGCCTGATGGAGCTGCCACTTGAGACGAGGTTTCTGCCAACCTACATGTAAGCTGTATCTTGAATTCCTCCTTTAAATGTTGTCCGTATTCAGTGAAATGTAGGGCCCCCGCGAAAATCACCACGCGGAGAGTTTCGTTTTGAGAGAGAGACAGTGAGAGTTAAACGCTTTAGCTAGGTTTGTGTAATTTGCATTTCTTGTATTGAATTGTACTGTAGAAACCTATGTACTGTGTTTGAGTTTACAATACATGTCTTAATGATTTAACCTTGTTATTATTCTGCTACGGCGGGAGGATTGTTGACCAGTGTGGATCCCGTGGGACGCCGGAAGATAGAGAGAAATTCCATAGCTTTGAGCGGCTCACCCCCTGAATAGAGAGTACCATAGTCCCGCTGAGAGCTAGCCAGGGACGTGTTGGGCCTGGTGTTGGTTTAGAAGCCGACATCGGGGCACCCTAACAATATTTTGTAAACTTATGGAATTATTTTATATAGTCACTTAAATAAAAAAAAGGTAATGTTTCATAATAATAACAATAATTGGATAATTTATAGAACGCCGTTTTTGTGAAAAATCACCTCAAGGGCGCTGAAATAATACATTAATATTGTTTGATTTTTCATCTGCGTGTTGAATAAATATATTCAAATGTTTTCCCTTTTAAACGACTTCGAAAAGGAGGAGGTTATCAATTCGACGGTATTTTTTATTTTTTATGTTTGTTACCTCAGAACTTTCGATTGGGTGAACCGATTTGATGGTTTTTTTAGAAAGCTGGTGCTTCCCGTGTGGTCCCATTATAATTTGGACTAGTTATGACAATGGGATCCATAAGAAAACCATATATATCTTAAATTTGCAATAAGTATGTGCGTGACAAATGGACGAATAACTCAATATTATGCCAACCGATTTAGATGATTCTTTTTTTGAAGTAAAACTTCTCTACGCACTAAAACGCTTACGCTGGTCACTAAAAATCAAAAAATAAACAAAAATTTTAACAAAACAAAAAACTACTTCAAAAATGCACTAAAAATTAAAAAAAATAATTTCGAAAGATTGTTATTTTTGGAGTCGGTGTCAGCCAAGATCTCCACATCTCACCTATAACTACCTATTATTTAGTTATCTTGGCTGACACCGACTCCAAAAATAACAATCGTACGAAATTATTCTTTTACTTTTTAGTGCATTTTTTTAAGTCGTTTTTGGTTTTGTTAAAATTTTTGTTTATTCTGTGTTTAAATAACAATTTATCACCTTTCTTAGGCAGATGTATTTCATGTAATTATTTTGCTCCTTTTAAACGTTTTTAAAAATTCATAAGATACTCATTTATAAATTTGTAATAGACCCTTGGGCGTATATACATTAAATAAATAAATAAAAAATAATAATTGTCTTTTATTATGTTTTAAAAATAAATTTGAGATTTGTTCGATTCTTAAGACGTCTACACAAAAAGTCAAAAACTTTATGCAAAACAATATTTGAATACATTTATCCTTTCTTTGAGGAAGGTAGGCACATATTAATTTAAATATATCGGTAATTAAAAATCCTTGCTTTGCATATATGTACCATTTCTTATTTGATATTGAACGGAATGGCAATATCAAATGTTAGGCAGTGAAAGAGAGACGGAGTTGGCAAATCTCACTAACCATCACGCATTTCCCCCAAGGATAGGAAGAGGGAATGAACCGCCAAACCTGGCGCACACTCATTCACATTGCAACTATTTGGTTTACTTCATTATTTAATTAATTAAATTGATCGTGACATGTTTTCCTCGAGTGCATCCAACTTCTTTTACCATACAAAATCGCGTAATACATCTCCATTACACTCCTTTCTTCGTTCATTTGCTGTACTTGCCCAAACAACCTAACCAATTCCTAATCTTACTGATTAAAAATTACTTACTGGAAATCTGCTTAAAAATAGGCATGACCTTAAGAAAATCATTTTTCACGTTAATTAATATATTGGTAACAACCAAACTGGATTACCTGAGAGATGTTTTCTTTAAAAAATTTAATGTTTTGTTGAAAAATGAACACACGGCACAATCATTTTGGCTTTCCAGAATAGAATTCTGTTTTTGAAATAATAAACATTGTTGTTTATGTGTTTTGGTGAACGCCAGGATTCTCTATCAAGAACAGAGTCTCTATTATCACATCATCAAGAACTTAATGAGTAAAGATTTTGTATATGTATCTTTTGTAGTCTTCTGCCAGTTTGGCCTTGATTTTTTAAATATTAACGGTGATGTTTTCGCACCTCTTATAATGATGATTCACTCGTATGAGTAAAAAAAATAATTCATTCAGATAAAAATTAATTCGTACTCCTATTGAAGTCAAAGAAATATTGCTGTGTTGTAATTTGTAACACTAGTATTATGAGATAACGTAGTAGTCAAAGTCATTGCCTGCACATGGTTTATTCAGCAATAATTTTCTTGGATAGTGGTATTAATTAAGAGTGGTAGATATTCTCGCTTTAGTGAAAGGTTATAATTCAGAATCAAAATGTAGCGAGAAATGGATGTTTAATGAACAGATATGAATAGCAAGGACCTACCTAGTTTCCAACCTTCCTCCTTCATTATATTTCTATTATCTATTTCCCCATCCTACTTTATTCAGCTTCGCACCTCAATTTCAGGATTCCATTTTTTTTTTTAATGAAAGACAAACATTCTCGGGGTACGTATAACCCAACTATGTTTGGAAATCTCCTAAAGAAAGCCGAAAATGTTGCTTGTATTGTGATGGAGGACTTAGCCAGCCGATGAATCGAATACGTGACGCCCGGGTGGGACCCAAGCGTAATGCCCACTCAACCACTGACCGGTCCATATTTCGATATCTTCGGCCAGAACTCTTGTGGAGTAAAAAGGTATTTCATACTCGGCTAATTTTTGTAGTACCTTTTTGTGAATATCACCGCAAGGGTTCTAAGTAAAAAGTGGCCAATTTGCTTCGACAAGCTTCGACAACGTTCTTCAACGCCGAGTGCTACTCAAATAATCGTCACCTTAGTTGCCAATATCTCACAAGGTGTATGACAAAGTTCAAACGTCAAATTTCTAAAGCTGTCATTTATTTACAGGGTTCTTACATCACTTCCAATCTCTATTTTATTTGTATCTGACAGCTGATCATTGTTACAAGGCGCGTTGTAGGTGGTCATTTTGATTTTTACTATGTTCTGAGGTGTCGAAGTTTGCAAAGACGAATTCTCATAATCAGTATTACATTTTCTAATATTGAGGTTAAATCTTAGAAAATATCAAAATAGAGCAAAAATCTCACTTGGATTATATAAAATAGCATTTAAAGAAACACTGTGATATACTCTCATATATATAACTCATAAAATAACTGAAAAAACGTGATTATAATAATTTTCAGAGCATACTTTGCGATTTTTTTCTATCGAGGAAATTTCATAAAATTGCCGTTTCGGGATGTGGGGAATGTATAGATATTATCTCCAAGAATGACATATATTTTTAAGAGCTTTAAAACTTACGGTATTTAAGGAAAATATGTAATAAATCGGTAGAAATGCGGGAAGCCGGCCCTTAAGAATTGAACTATTATACCCTAGATTGTTTACCTATGGTTGTATCCACACATTTAGTTATGTTCTAAAATGGTCAATTTATGAGTTATTTAAAAACGGTCCTTTAAAATATGTTATACTAAAATATTTCACACAAGATTTAACCTCAAAATCAGAAATTAGTAAAAAGTTAATGAGAAATCGTCTTTGCAAACTTTAACACCTCGTGTCTTAAAATAAGGTAAAGGGAAGTTAGAACCGTATACACCCACAGTGATGTTATAGTGATGAAGAATATTGAAACCGATTTTAAAAAATCAGAGTGTGCAATTCACACGCAGTAGAAGCGAAACCTTTAGAAAACTAAAGTAGACAATAGTGGAAAGACTACGAAGCACCACACAAAGATGAGACCGATAGACTAAGCACCGCACAAAAGAAAGACAGATTTTACTATCTCATTTTCTCGAAGGCTAATCCGTATGTGTTTGTCACTATTTTTCGTTTCATCTAGTTCCAAATCACAACGTAATACACTGCTTACGAGAAATATAACATTACTTCTCTAGAAATATAACAAATCCCAAAATTCAATTACATTTCCACTCGATTATAAAGTTTTGGCTGACAAGATTCCCAATTATTCGAAGGTAGGTCACAATTATGTCCTCTGCGTGCGAAATCTATCTAAATTTATTTAAATAGAGAATAAACAGTGTTAATTTCAAGCGACCTGTATTCATTCATTTTTCGGCAGCATCACGTTCATTGGTCAAAACATTGTACATATATTTTCGTATCGGTAATCAATGAATCGGTGTATGCAATTTTTAGCCATAAGTTGTTTTTAATTGTTGGTCTAGCTTGTAATTTTTCTAGATTTTAGGCATGTATGGTAAGTTCGTACAGCGCCCTTGAGGTGATTTTCACAAAAACGGCGCTATATAAATCGTCCAAATATGATTATTATTATTAAACTCACGTCAGCCTTACATTATTTGCGAATCCCAGCATTTCTCACACGATCACACATAGTCATACAACACAATGCGTAATGGATTTAATTTCCACATCATTCAGTCTAATTTCATTTTCGTCCTCTGCCAGTTTTGTGCCTCACTACCACTTGGTGACCGGCCAACTCAGAATGAAACCAACTCTGAGCCACCTCAGAAAGGTCATTAAGAGTGGTGATAAAAAATAGTTAAATAGGTTAAGTTAGGGTAGGGTTGCCGGCTATTTTAAAATTTTGTTTTCATAGGTTTTAATTGGTTTCAATCTGAGTTGGCATGGAACTTTACCATTTATCAGGGTAGATACCAGCACTCCTGCGGACTGCTTGCTTCGCTTCTTTGGACAGTTAGATATCAGATATAACAAAATTGTCAAAAGGTTATTTGTTATACGTTGTCATCAAATAAATGACAGATACGTTTCGCGGGAAATATGTATTTTTTTATTCCAAGGACAATGAAATAAGTAAACATCACAAAATTGGAAATTTATTTCACAAATTTAATAAATTTCTTTAAAAAAAAATTTTTTATTTTTTATTTCTTCTTGGTGAAAATTTTATTCAAATTAAATAACCTTCATCAAATTAAAATTAAAGCAAATAAAGTCTTTGTTTGTTTTTTTTTGACATTATATTATAGGTATTTAACATTTTTTATATGTTATAAAATGCTCCGGGTCGACAGAACTGCGAATACCAGGGAACAAAATTTTCAAAAAATATAAGATCCCTTAAATAGCCGCTTCAAAGAGTTCAAAGGACAACTAAAAAAATATACAATTTTTTTTTTTTTTTGGGTAAATAATTACAGTGTACCCACATTTGCCCTGATGATGGACACTGTATCGCTGTCCAAAACATTGGATAAAGAATAAGGTAGCAGAACACGGCACAGAATCACATAAAAAAATCATTATAATTTATTTTCGCCTTGAAAATCTAAAATATGTTTTTTATTTTTTTGTTTATTCACTGCTTTGTTAACAACATAATTTGAGAATTTTTCGTCCACCATGATATGATACGTGGTTAGAGTGTAAAATGTATGAGTATTGTGATTGAAATGTGTTTTAGATGTGTACATCGACTGGAATAAACTTTTAAATAGTGCTTTGATTATTATTATTATTATTAAAGCGTTTTTTGTGTTTTGAAAGGAAGAAGGTTTAAGATTTTAGGAGCTAGACGAATTATTGTCTTTGTGCTGATATAGAATGTAGTTTTGGTACATCGTAGTGGTTAGTTATTATACTTTTGGTGGTGTGATTGTTTTGTAAGAGTGTTTTTGTTGTATTTGTACAAGAAATCAGAATTGACGTATATTACAATGAAGAGAATAATGGAGGAGTATCTTTACGGTCGCTTGTTGATCATAAGTCACAAGTATTACCATTTGTGGGCACAAGTAAAATCAAAAAATGTAACAAAGGTACAATTTGTTTGCAAAAAATAAACAAAAATTTACAGGGAAATATTTTATTATCACATTTTAAGAGAAGCAGTCATTTTTACAATTCCAATTCAATTTTCATTCGAGAGTAGATGAAATACAATTAAATTAGATAAATGAGAAAAAACAAAGAAGTCAATAGCTTAATAGGGCTTGGGGTAGAAGAAGTCCCTGAGGGCTTGCAGGAAGGCCTCAATGTCGAGTCCAGCGGCCTTCAGCTTAGCAGAGATCTCCTGGATCTTCTCGTTGGCGTACAGGGCATCGACAAATCCTCTGAATTCAGGGGATCCCAGCTTTTCGAAGAGGTTGGCGAACTCGGGGCTGGTCTGGAGCTTGCCGTTGTACCAGGTCCTGATGGCGTCGAAGTCAATGAGGGCCTTGATCTCATCAACCAGGCCGCGGAGTCCTCCCAGGTCAGCCCTGGAGGCCTTGCGGGGGATGCCGAGGAGCTCGTGGAGTCCGGCGATCCAGCTCTTGACGGGGAGACCAGCCTCCTCGATGAAGTCAATGACCTGTTAAGGAAAAAATCTTATTAGAGATATTCTTAATAGCATATTATGCAACAGGTAAGTACTATTAAACATGATAAGGAGTAAGTCCTACGAAAAAACTTAATATTAGCTACGAAAGCATAATATTTGGTATTATTGACAGAGTTTATAAATTTGCAAACAAAGAATAAATAATAATTTTATCCAACATTTAAAACACACAAGGAAGAAGAAAAGAATAATTTATAAAAAGGTTATTAATTATTATAATATCACGAATTTTTCTTGTACAATTATTTGAGATTTTAAAAAAAATAACTTTGTTTGATTATAGCTAAAGTTAAAGTTCTGGAATCAGTTCTCAAATATAAAAGCATAGATGCATGCAATTTTTTACGATAAAAATGAACTAATATGATGAGAAAATACAATGGTTGCAAGAATAAATAAATAGAAAGCTACTTACGGCATTGTATTCAGGAATAGTTTCAACTTCAAGAACCAGCTCAGCGAACTCTCCACCGAAGATGAAGACGAGAACCTGTTGGAACTCATCGTCTTCCAGGTACTTGATGAGGACATTGACGATGTCATCAAGGGGCAGCATGGCGACCAGCTCATCCCAGTCCTCGGCGAGACCCTTTTCCGCCTTCAGGGGAGTGGCCAGGCCACTGCTTCCCAGGGCAACCACAGCGATCAGAGCAAACAAGAACTTCATATTGCCTGTATGAATCAATCCGAAACTGAATGATATTTGGTATCCTATCTTCGGTATTTATACTTTTCTTTAATCTGATGCGTTAGAATTTAAATATATTTTAGAAGATAAGAGACACCTGTTTGATAATCTTATCAAGGTTATTCAAGGTGGCCCATGACACCTTAGACTCGTTTGGTGCCGAATTTTAATTGCAAATATATCTCTTGTGGAAATTCTACCGTCGCGTCACCCTGTCGTGTGGTTCACACATTTTTTTAAATGTCTTGCGGTTTTGCAAGCACGGGCAAAAATAAAAACATGTATTAAGTTACATATATGCCGCATCTCTACCATCGGTAAATTGAAGATGTAATTACTGTGTTTTACATTACATTTTGAAACCTCACTTGCTGATTTAGACGGGTTGTTCATTTTAGTTAATTTTGTTTAGGTTGCAGTTATAATTTTTGGTCGAAATATTGATTTTTGTTCCGAAATGATCCACAATAACAATAATTGAAATTGAGATGATATTTTATAAAAAGGCGCTATACGATTTATTATTATCTAAGTTAGAAAAACGTGTTTTATAATTCATGATATTTACTGCTATAATAAATCTTTTTTTCTCAGTGGTCACGACTAATGCAAGTTATTCACATGATTTTATTTCTTCTTTTTTATAAACTTTTTATAATAGTGAGGCGGCTGTGGGTACCGCCGCACCGTGAACAATTTAATGGATAACTAACACCCCTGCCATCCCTCCAAGTGGTTTGCTACGTTTGGTGACTTAGCAGTGGTGCTCGGGTTCAAAGAGTGAGATTTGTCTATGTACCTAGGTCTGGACAGCAGATGCTTTTGCCCACTTACTGCATGGTGGATTAGATCTTGAGAAACCGAGGGTAGGATCTTGAAGTAAATTTATTTTGACCTCTCCATCCGTACTCTATGGGCCCATCGCCATGCACCGTGGTGGGAGGAATGCATTCATACCTATGCTCGTCATTCCATGACACATTGACCCCCAGTTTCCTACCCGCTCCGCATACCTTTTCCTTCCTAGAAATTCCTCTCCTTCCTGAGGCTCTGAGGGGAATTATTTTCCACGGGTCTCCTGTGTGGAACAACTTATGTTAAAAAAAACATTATTAATTACAATATAACTCGTAAAATCATAACACTTACTGTAGGAAGACACTGATAAGTACATAAGTGACTGTATACGACAAATAAAATGTAATTAAACAATTTTAGTCCGCCTCGGCACAGGAACCCCTAGTGAGGAGGACTAAGAAATACAATATCTTTTCCTTACTTAACCATTATATTTTGTATACTTATGGAATTATTTTATATAGTCACTTAAATAAAAAAAAGGTAATACTTCATAAAATTAAAAATAATAATAATTGGATAATTTATAGAACGCCGTTTTTGTGAAAAATCACCTCAAGGGCGCTGAAATAATACATTAATATTGTTTGATTTTTCATCTGTGTGTTGTATAAATATGTTTAAATGTTTTTCTTTTTAAACGACTTCGAAAAGGAGGAGGTTATCAATTCGACGGTATTTTTTAAATTTTTTATGTTTGTTACCTCAGAACTTTCGATTGGGTGATGATGATTCTTTTTTTATTAGAAAGCTAGTGCTTCCCGTGTGGTCCCATTTTAATTTGGACCAGTTCTGACAATGGGATCCATGAGAAAACCATACTTGTCTTAAATTTGCAATAAGTACGTGCGCAACAAATGGACGAATAACTTAATATTACGCCAACAGATTTCGATGATTTTTTTTGATGTATAACTTCTTTACGCACGCTCGTCACTAAAAATGAAAAAAATAAACAAAAATTTTTACAAAACAAAAAAAACGACTTAAAAAATTGCACTAAAAAGTAAAAAAATAATTCGTACGATTGTTATTTTTGGAGTGTCATCCAAGATCTCCACATCTCACCTATAACTACCTATGTATGTAGTTACCTTGGCTGACACCGACTCCAAAAATAACTATCGTACGAAATTATATTTTTACTTTTTAGTGCATTTTTTAAGTCGTTTTTTGTTTAGTTAAAATTTTTGTTTTTTGAAGTAAAACTTCTTTATGCACTAAAACGATTACGCTCGTCACTAAAAATCAAAAAATAATCAAAAATTTTGACAAAACAAAAAACTACGAAATTATTTTTTTACTTTTTAGTGCATTTTTGAAGTCGTTTTTGTTTTGTTAAAATTTTTGTTTATTCTGTGTTTAAATAACAATTTATCACCCTTTTTAGGCAGATGTATTTTATGTAATTATTTTGCTCCTTTTGAACGTTTTTAAAAATTCATAAGATACTCATTTATACATTTTAATGGACTCTTGGGCGTATATACATTAAATAAATAAATAAAAAAATAATAATTGTCTTTTATTATGTTTTAAAAATAAATTTGAGATTTGTTCGATTCTTAAGACGGCTACACAAAAAGTCAAAAACTTTATGCAAAACAATATTTGAATACATTTATCCTTTCTTTGAGGAAGGTAGGCACATATTAATTGAAATATATCGGTTATTGAATATCCTTGCTTTGCATATATGTACCATTACTTATTTGATATTGAACGGAATGGCAATATCAAATGTTAGGCAGTGAAAGAGAGACGGAGTGGGCAAATCTCACTAACTAACCATCACGGATTTCCCTCAGGGATAGGAAGAGGGAATGAACCGCCAAACCTGGCGCACACTCTTTGCTTCATTCACATTGCAACTATTTGGTTTACTTCATTATTTAATTAATTAAATTGATCGTGACATGTTTTCCTCGAGTGCATCCGACTTCTTTTACCATACAAAATCGCGTAATACATCTCCCTTACACTCCTTTCTTCGTTCATTTGCTGTACATGCCCAAACAACCTAACCAATTCTTAATCTTACTGATTAAAAATTACTTACTGGAAATCTGCTTAAAAATAGGCATGACCTTAAGAAAATCATTTTCACGTTAGTTAATATATTGGTAACAACCAAACTGGATTACCTGAGAGATGTTTTCTTTAAAAAATTTAATGTTTTGTTAAAAATGAACACACGGCACAATCATTTTGGCTTTCCAGAATAGAATTCTGTTTTTGAAATAATAAACATTGGTGTTTATGTGTTTTGGTGAACGCCAGGATTCTCTATCAAGAACAGAGTCTATATTATCACATCATCAAGAACTTAATGAGTAAAGATTTTATATATGTGTCTTTTGTAGTCTTCTGCCAGTTCGGCCTTGATTTTTTTAAATATTAACGGTGATGTTTTGGCACCTCTTATATTCACTCGTATGAGTACAAAAAATAATTCATTGAGATAAAAATTAATTCGTACTCCTATTGAAGTCTAAGAAATATTGCTGTGTTGTAATTTGTAATACTAGTATTATGAGATAACGTAGTATGAAAATTATACTGGATAAAAACCTGGTGTTTCAGTAAATAATTCTAATAGCTTATTAATTACAAAGTTACTTTTTGAAGCGATGCATGTTTACATTAGATTAGGAATGGTTTAAACTAAATACATATTTTAAATTTCGAAATTATTATGAAAATTACAATGGATACAAAAGCGGAGACTTAGCAAATGATTCTAATTGTTTATTCATTATAAAGTTAGGGTCTATTTTTTTTAGTTAAGCGAGTAATTTCTAAAGATTCTAGTCTATCTAGTTTATGACCTTTATTGCAAGTATGAAGAACTTTTTTCCATTGTTATTTTCATAATAATTTCGAAATTTAAAATATGTTATTAGTTTAAACCATTCCTAATCTAATGTAAACATGCATCTCTTCAAAAAGTAACTTTGTAATTAATAAGCTATTAGAATCATTTACTGAAACACCAGGTTTTTATCCGGTATAATTTTCATAATAATTTTGAAATTAAAATATGTATTTAGTTTTGACCATTCCCACTCCAATGTAAACATGCATCCCTTCAAAAAGCAATTAAAAAATCCCATTGATCATAGATATGTATATTAACAATTTGACAATAAAATTAGTCCATTAATAATTCACATTACTTGTAAGGTTTTCCCCTAATCAATAGATATTGAAGTGAGCTACAAACCCAAAGTAATTAGCCCACTGGAATTACCAAAATACTTAGAAATTCGACAGTCTAAAACGACTTAGTAACAAAAAAAAATAATTCATTAAAATCCTTGTAGTCTACCCCTCTCCCCCTCCCCCATATGATATGTATATAAACCGTAGGCTAAGAATTATTTGTACCAGTCTGAAGATGGCTCTGACGAGCTGAAACCGGTTACGGTCAAATAAAATTAAGTGGAATAAAGTTTTTTTATTTGTTTTATTATATGGTTGTATCCACACATTTAGTTATGTTCTAAAATGGTCAATTTATGAGTTATTTAAAAACGGTCCTTTAAAATATGTTATACTAAAATATTTCACACAAGATTTAACCTCAAAATCAGAAATTAGTAAAAAGTTAATGAGAAATCGTCTTTGCAAACTTTAACACCTCGTGTCTTAAAATAAGGTAAAAGGAAGTTAGAACCGTATACACCCACAGTGATGTTATAGTGATGAAGAATATTGAAACCGATTTAAAAAAATCAGAGTGTGCAATTCACACGCAGTAGAAGCGAAACATTTAGAAAACTAAAGTAGACAAGAGTGGAAAGACTACGAAGCACCACACAAAGATGAGTAAGAATAGAGTAAGCACCGCACAAAAGAAAGACAGATTTTACTATCTCATTTTCTCGAAGGCTAATCCGTATGTGTTTGTCACTATTTTTCGTTTCATCTAGTTTCAAATCACAACGTAATACACTGTTTACGAGAAATATAACATTACTTCTCTAGAAATATAATAGACTAATCCCAAAATTCAATTACATTTCCACTCGATTATAAAGGTTTGGCTGACAAGATTCCTAATTATTCGAAGGTAGGTCACAATTATGTCCTCTGCGTGCGAAATCTATCTAAATTTATTTAAATAGACAATAAACAGTGTTAATTTCAAGCGACCTGTATTCATTCATTTTTCGGCAGCATCGCGTTCATTGGTCAAAACACTGTACATATATTTTCGTATCGGTAATCAATGAATCGGTGTATGCAATTTTTAGCCATAAGTTGTTTTTAATTGTTGGTCTAGCTTGTAATTTTTCTAGATTTTAGGCATGTATGGTAAGTTCGTATAGCGCCCTTGAGGTGATTTTCACAAAAACGGCGCTATATAAATCGTCCAAATATTATTATTATTATTAAACTCACGTCAGCCTTGCATTATTTGCGAATCCCAGCATTTCTCACACGATCACACATAGTCATACAACACAATGCGTAATGGATTTAATTTCCACATCATTCAGTCTAATTTCATTTTCGTCCTCTGCCAGTTTTGTGCCTCACTACCACTTGGTGACCGGCCAACTCAGAATGAAACCAACTCTGAGCCACCTCAGAAAGGTCATTAAGAGTGGTGATAAAAAATAGTTAAATAGGTTAAGTTAGGGTAGGGTTGCCGGCTATTTTAAAATTATGTTTTCATAGGTTTTAATGACCTTTCTGAGGTGGTTCTGAATTGGATTCAATCTGAGTTGGCATGGAACTTTACCATTTATCAGGGTAGATACCAGCACTCCTGCGGACTGCTTGCTTCGCTTCTTTGGACAGTTAGATATCAGATATAACAAAATTGTCAAAAGGTTATTTGTTATAGGTACGTTGTCATCAAATAAATGACAGATACAATAATATGTTTCGCGGGAAATATGTATTTTTTTATTCCAAGGACAATGAAATAAGTAAACATCACAAAATTGGAAATTTATATCACAAATTTAATAAATTTCTTTAAAAAAAAATTTTTTTTTTTCTTCTTGGTTAAAATTTTATTCAAATTAAATAACCTTCATCAAATTAAAATTAAAGCAAATAAAGTCTTTGTTTGTTTTTTTTTTGACATTATATTATAGGTATTTAACTTTTTTTTATATGTTATAAAATGCACCGGGTCGACAGAACTGCGAATACCAGGGAACAGTAACAGTAACAGTAACAGTAACAGTAACAGTAACAGTAACAGTAACAGTAACAGTAACAGTAACAGTAACAGTAACAGTAACAGTAACAGTAACAGTAACAGTAACAGTAACAGTAACAGTAACAGTAATAGTAACAGTAACAGTAACAGTAACAGTAACAGTAACAGTAACAGTAACCATATTTGCCCTGATGATGGACACTGTATCGCTGTCCAAAACATTGGCTAAAGAATAAGGTAGCAGAACGCGGCACAGAATCACATAAAAAAATCATTATAATTTCTTTTCGCCTTGAAAATCTAAAATCTCTCTAAAATATGTTTTTTATTTTTTTGTTTATTCACTGCTTTGTTAACCACATAATTTGAGAATTTTTCGTCCACCATGATATGATACGTGGTTAGAGTGTAAAATGTATGAGTATTGTGATTGAAATGTGTTTTAGATGTATACATCCACTGGAATAAACTTTTAATTAGTGCTTTGATTATTATTATTATTATTAAAGCGTTATTTGTGTTTTGAAAGGAAGAGGGTTTAAGATTTTAGGAGCTAGACGAATTATTGTCTTTGTACTGATAAAGAATGTAGTTTTGGTACATCGTAGTGGTTAGTTATTATACTTCTGGTGGTGTGATTGTTTTGTAAGAGTGTTTTTGTTGTATTTGTACACGAAATCTACATCAGATTTGACGTATATTACAATGAAGAGAATAATGGAGGAGTATCTTTACTGTCGCTTGTTGATCACAAGTATTACCATTTGTGGGCACAAGTAAAATAAAAAAATGTAACAAACGTACAATTTGTTTGCGAAAAATATACAGGGAAATATTTTATTATCACATTTTAAGAGAAGCAGTCATTTTTACAATTCCAATTCAATTTTCATTCGAGAGTAGATGAAATACAATTAAATTAGATAAATGAGAAAAAACAAAGAAGTCAAAAGCTTAATAGGGCTTGGGGTAGAAGAAGTCCCTGAGGGCTTGCAGGAAGGCTTCAATGTCGAGTCCAGCGGCCTTCAGCTTAGCAGAGATCTCCTGGATCTTCTCGTTGGCGTACAGGGCATCGACGAATCCTCTGAATTCAGGGGATCCCAGCTTTTCGAAGAGGTTGGCGAACTCGGGGCTGGTCTGGAGCTTGCCGTTGTACCAGGTCCTGATGGCGTCAAAGTCAATGAGGGCCTTGATCTCATCAACCAGGCCGCGGAGTCCTCCCAGGTCAGCCCTGGAGGCCTTGCGGGGGATGCCGAGGAGCTCGTGGAGTCCGGCAATCCAGCTCTTGACGGGGAGACCAGCCTCTTCGATGAAGTCAATGACCTGTTAAATAACAAAATCAAATTAGACAATGCTTTATATCAATTTCGTAAATAGCACATTGTGCAAAAGGTAAGTATTATCAAACATACCAAGGATAAGTATTACAAAAAAACGTAATATTAGCTACTTAAAGATAATGTTCGTTATTTTTTATGAAGTTTATAATCTTCCAAATAAAGCAAGGAAGAAACTAATCTTTTATTCAACACTTCTAAGACATTATTCTTTGCTCCATATTAAAATAAAATAGCTTCAAAACAATATATGAATGAAGAAGAATAGAAAAATTATAAAAAGGTGTATTTGCTTTAATATTAATTATAGCACAAATTATCAGAAATTTTTATTGTTCAATAATTTGAGAATTAGAGAAAATAATTTTGTTTGATTATAGCTAAAGTTAAAGTTCTGGAATCAGTTCTCAAATATAAAAGCATAGATGCATGCATTTTTTTACGATAAAAATGAACTAATATAATGAGAAATACAATGGTTGCAAGAATAAATAAATAGAAAGCTACTTACGGCATTGTATTCAGGAATGGTTTCGACTTCAAGAACCAGCTCAGCGAACTCTCCACCGAAGATGAAGACGAGAACCTGTTGGAACTCATCGTCTTCCAGGTACTTGATGAGGACATTGACGATGTCATCAAGGGGCAGCATGGCGACCAGCTCATCCCAGTCCTCGGCGAGACCCTTCTCCGCCTTCAGGGGAGTGGCCAGGCCACTGCTTCCCAGGGCAACCACAGCGATCAGAGCAAACAAGAACTTCATATTGCCTGTATGAATCAATCCGAAACTGAATGATATTTGGTATCCTATCTTCGGTATTTATACTTTTCTTTAATCTGTTGCGTTAGAATTTAAATATATTTTAGAAGATAAGAGACACCTGTTTGATAATCTTATCAAGGTTATTCAAGGTTACCCATGACACCTTAGACTCATTTGATGCCGAATTTTAATTGTAAACATATCTCTAGTGGAAATTCAACCGCCGCGCCGTCCTGTCGTATCGTCAACATTTTTTTAAACCTATGTAATATGGTAAAGCAGGTCTGGTACTATTTGATAGGTCGCATCTCTGCCATCGGTAAATTGAAGATGTAATTTGTGTGTTTTACATTAAATTTTGACTCCTAACCGGCTCATTGATTTAGGGGGGCCGTACATTTTAATCAACATTATTTACGTTGCTTTTATAATTTTTTTGTAGTATTGATTTTTTTATTGAAATGGTCCACAATAATAATAATTGCAATTGAGGTAATTTTTTTACAAAAAAGGCCTTGTACAAATTATTAATAATATCTTCGTAACAAAACCGAGTCATTTATTGGATAACCAACACCCCTGCTAAGTGGTTGACCAAATTCATGTGGTGAAGTTTATCTAAGTCTTGGTGCCTATTGCATGGCGGGCCAGATCAGGAGAGACTGATTGAGGGAGATCTTTTGACCTCTCCAGCCGGACTCTGTGGACCCATCGCCTACACCGCATTGGGAGTGATGGATTCAAACGTTCGTCACTCCTGAACAAATTGGTCCCCAGATTCTTACCCTTCCCTCATACTTTTTTCCTTCTCAGATCTTCCCAACCATCATTTCCCTAAAAATACCCTCCACGCAGCATCCCAAAAGTTGACGTAGGCCCTATGAATTACAGTTTAACTCATAAAATAATAATACATTAATTATTTTATGAGCTTCACAATACATTCATATTGTTTGATTTCTTTCATGGGCTTATTGTATAAATATATTAAAATGTTTCCTTTTCTTACTGTGTTTGAGTAACAATTTCTCACCTCAACATTTTTTAAGTTAGATGTATTCGGTATACCTATTTTGATTTATTTAAACTTATTTTAAAAAATTAAAAGATACTCATTTATAAATTTGTAACAACCCATTGGGCGGGTATTCATTAAATAAATAAAATAGAATTAATTACTTAATAAAAGTGTTTAATTATTTAAATCTATTTGATCGTTTCCTAAACACGTATTCAGAGAAAATAAAAATTCGTGTTATAAGTTTATACCAAGGTCGTTAAGATTGGACAATAAAATAAGTAAACATGACCAAATTGACCATTTATTTCTCCAATTCTATACCTTTATTTGAAAAAATCGTAATTTATTTGTTTGTTTTTTTATTTATTTTATTTTATTTTTTATTTTATTTGTGTACATAAAATTTACAACATTACAGATATTTTATCTAATTAATTGAAATAGTACCATTTTCACAGTAGCGCCGATAACCTTACAAACTCATTGAATTTTTCGAAGAATATGTCGAAATTTTTAATGCTTCAAATGGGGCCCAGATAATACAGTTCGACTCCAGTACACTTAGCACCAGTGAGTTGTAAAGTAGCCTTATTGTTAGTGGGTTTTGAAATGAGCATGAATTGCGAATGGTAAAGCCCAGCAGTTTATATGCTCTGTTTGCATAAGTCATTTGTGTGCTGGTGGAATGTCATTTTGCTGTCAAAAGTAACCCCTAGATCTTTTATTTGACTAAAACGATGAAAAATGTTACCGTTAATTGAATATTCAAATATGATCGTCTGTTTTGCCCTTGTGAAAGAGACTACATTGCATTTAGGTGCACTGAAGCTTAGGCAGTTAATTTTTGCCCAGTTTGAGACAGAGTTCACATTGATTTGTAGGAGGACACAGTCAGCGAGATTTTTTATTATGCGGTAGAGTTTAGGTCATCAGCAAACAATAAATAAGAGGAATGAGTAATGATTGAGCCAATATCGTTGATGAACAACAAAAATAAAAGCGGTCCAAGAATTGATCCTTGCGGGACTCCAGAAAAAACTAGGAATTCAGCAAAACGAGAACCCTTATAAAAAACGTATTGTTTGCGATTAGTGAAGTATGGAGCAAAAATAATAAAAGTTTTTTGGAAAAGCCAAACGTAGCAATTTTTTTAATAGGACATCGATATCGACATTGTCAAAGGCCTTTTCAAGGTCAAAGTATGTAACATCTACTTGGTTTCGTTGGTCGAGAGTTTGTAGATTTTGTATTTCTTCCTGGTCAAAATGTAATTCTAAATAAATTACTGTCATGAAATTAAAATTAAAGCAATTAAAATCCTTAAAACAGCAATTTGATCAAACGGAAAGAAATATCAACACTACTTAATGCATGTATTGGAACCAAATTTCTTTAGAGTCAATAATAACTATTATT
Source organism: Limnephilus lunatus (assembly GCA_917563855.2). Classification (NCBI taxonomy): domain Eukaryota; kingdom Metazoa; phylum Arthropoda; class Insecta; order Trichoptera; family Limnephilidae; genus Limnephilus; species Limnephilus lunatus. The sequence continues at coordinate 6,223,418 of OU830602.1, read as the reverse complement.
TTTAATCTAGTGACTTTGCCATGGGCGGCCCGATTTCCCCAGTGTTATCTGAATTCTTCATGGATTATATCAAAGAATCTACATTTATATAAATAGTGAAAAGAACGGGCCCTAGTATGCTTCATTGTGGAACTCCATATGTATTCGGCAGTGGTTTGATAGTATGGTGTTTAATTTTGACTTGTTTTGTTCTATTACTCATATAACTAATAGTTGGAGTTCCTATCTTTGATACCCATATTTTCTAATTTTTTTAAAAGTGAATTGTGGTATATTGAAAATCAAAGGCTAAATCTTGATATATCGCTATAAATTTGTATCCTTGATCTAAATTGCTATGTATACTATCTATTGTTCACGACAAAGCTTCTTTTGTGCCTCTATTTTTTCTAAATCCATCTGAGTTTAATTTGTTTTCATCCGGGTATTTTATGATTTTGTTTTTTATGAGTTTTTTGAAAATCTGTGACAGCGAGTTTAATAATGTGATTGGTCTATAGTTAGTTAGTTTTGTTTATTTAAGGACCATTATAAGATTATTCCAACTCCAATGTAAAACATGGGTTCTTCAAAATTCAATAAAAAAATCTTTGTAATTATAAATATAATAACGATTTGACAACACTAAAATAAGGTCATTTATAATGCATATAACTTGTATGGTTTTTACCGAACAATATTTAAAAAACGGCTACAGACCCGATGTAATTAAGCCTATTTACTGGAAAAAACCAAAATATTTAGAAATTTGACAGTCAAAGACGACTTAGTAACAATTGTAAGAAAACCCATATATTTGAATAACATCCTTGTAGACCACCCCTCTCTCCCTCCCCCACATTTGTGTAAGTTTTATTTTTATTTTTAGAAATATCTTAAACTAAAAAGTAATTTTCTTAATTGGCAAATTTATTTATTTATTTATTTATATACATACATAATTCAATACAAAATGATACTTTGTCTGTCCAACTGGGAAGGATACCCGTTTCAGGACAACCAAATTGTATATTTAGTTCATAATATTTTTAACAAGGGAATATCTTGAAAGAAACCATTTATTTATTTATTTATTTATTTAAGGAACATAAACAGTCATAGTAATAAAATATACATAAGAGGATGGCAAAAAACAGACCAATTATTAATGTTCACAGATAGGTATTTAGAAACATAAAAGTAACTGAATGTAAACTAGAAAATTTAAGAAAAACAGAAAAAATAAAAACAGAACTAAGCAGCAATTTAAAAAAAATAATAATACAGATGTTAAGTCAACAAGTGATAAACATGTTATAAACAATAATAAAATAATTAAAACAATACTTAAATAGACTGCGAAATAGGTATTTGGGTTGGGACGGGTAAGGGGAGGAGAGGGATAAGGGAAAGTTGCCACGCAAGTAATATAATAATATTAGGTACAATGAATTTAGTCATGAATATGTGTTATTCGCACCTACATAGAATGTAATAAAGAAATTCTGTAACGACAGTAACTAGCAGTGAATATGTCAGCAAGTGTGTCTATATGTGCAAGTTTATTATTATAGTATTTACATGCCCTTTGTATAAATTCATTTTGGTTGGAATTAGTGTTGCATCTATCAATGTAGAAAAGGGTATTTTGTCTGCTGTATCGAGTCGGCGTGTGGAAATTTATTTTATTTAGCAGCTCCGGGCAGTCAACTTTTGAGTTAATAATTTTGTACAGGAGCATCTGATCAGCGACAAGCCTCCTATTGAGCAGTTTTTTATATACCCAATATATGACAAATGATATTTTTATTCATTTTTTTTATATACGTCACTTTATTTGTTCTATTTTTTTTAAGAGAAAAAAAAACTAGAAAAAATAAAGTTACGATGGAAATAAAAACATATAAATGAATAAATATATGAGCAAAAAAAATAAATTTAAGTACAGTGAGATATGTGTTATCAATAAGTTACGATAAGAAAGAATACAAACATAATATAAAAATATATACAACAAAAATTTAAAGTAAGGTGATCATAGGTTTGCAAAATTGTAATCATAACCTCTAATAACACCTTAGTATGATTTCGAGTGCCAATGCGCCGCAGAGCGCTGTTTCGATGGTACGAGTACCTTCAGTACCTCCCACTGCAAGTTGCAGGAGTTCGGAACTGTGGATTTTTATATTTGAGATATTTTATTTTAGATACAATATTTTAAATTTACTACATTTAGTTACTGCAAGTTGCAGGAGTTCGGTACTGTGGATTTTTATATTTCAGATATTTTATTTTGGATACAATATTTTAAATTTACTACATTTAGTTACATCAATAATTGCATTCAGAATAGGTAAATAGCTTCTTTCGGGCGATCACAATTTTGAAATTCTTTCGAGGTCTTTTTGGAGATAAATATGTTAATATGAATATAAGTAATAATGTTATAATTACAAAATCAACAATGTACCCCCCTAATGGATCAATGCTTAAAATGGTCACCCCATATAACCAACCTCATAACAGAGTACGAAAGATATATCTTTCGGGGATTGAGACAAATTTTATCTAGAACTACTATCCTTATGGGACATTAATTACGTGAGCTCTAAAGGGGGAGGGGGGTCCAGCAAAATCTCATATTGTTTGATGACAGCAAGACTTTTCTCAGCTTTAAGGAATGCCTTGATCCATGAGTCAGCTTGACAAAGTATTACAGTGTCATCAGCGAATGTCACAATATTGCCTTCTGTAATTAGTTCACAGATATCATTGATGTAGATAAGAAACATTATGGGACCTAGAACACTACCCTGGGGCACTCCGTAACTGATCGGAAGGGGTTCACTTTTCACTTTGTTGATAATGACTTGTTGAGTTCTCTCTGACATAAAACTTTTCAGTAAGTTAAGTTCATTTCCAGCTATGCCGAGTTTAATAAGTTTCTTAAAAAGTATATTGTGCGATATTGTATCGAAGGCTTTACATAAGTCTAGGTATATAGAAATTACTTTTTTCTTCGAGTCAAGGTTAGAGTTAATAAAGTCAGTTACTGAGGCTATAGCGTGTTGTGTATTTCTGTTCTTTCTAAAGCCATGCTGGTTCTTCGAGAGTAGATGGTTTGTTTCTAGGTAGTGGTAGAGCTGTTCTATAATACAATAAACTACATGATAGGTTCCTTCATTATCTCTTCAGGGAATTTTTTAATAAACAGTTTGAACTGTGGGAGATGTTTATCGCCTTGGAGGGTCTGTTAATATATTGATTCCACAAATAAAAAATTTAAAAACTACAGCAATTGAAACGGCAGAGAATACTATTGCGATGTGAATGTATACATATATGATAGGTTTGTGGAAATTGATGGTATTTATAGTACCTAAGCAGACAGGAAAGAAAACAGGTATTTCATAAAACGAAAAATGCTTTTTTTTAGGTATAGCGGGGAATTTTTATTATCACATTATCATTTAAGAGGAGCAGTCATTTTTACAATTCCAATTCAATTTTCATTCGAGAGTAGATGAAATACAATTAAATTAGATAAATGAGAAAAACAAAGAAGTCAATAGCTTAATAGGGCTTGGGGTAGAAGAAGTCCCTGAGGGCTTGCAGGAAGGCCTCAATGTCGAGTCCAGCGGCCTTCAGCTTAGCAGAGATCTCCTGGATCTTCTCGTTTGCGTACAGGGCATCGACGAATCCTCTGAATTCAGGGGATCCCAGCTTTTCGAAGAGGTTGGCGAATTCGGGGCTGGTCTGGAGCTTGCCGTTGTACCAGGTCCTGATGGCGTCAAAGTCAATGAGGGCCTTGATCTCATCAACCAGGCCGCGGAGTCCTCCCAGGTCAGCCCTGGAGGCCTTGCGGGGGATGCCGAGGAGCTCGTGGAGTCCGGCGATCCAGCTCTTGACGGGGAGACCAGCCTCTTCGATGAAGTCAATGACCTGTTAAATAATAAAATCAAATTAGACAATGCTTTGTTTCAAAATTCATCATTCGTAAATAGCATATTAAACAGGTATATATTATGTAGATACTATCGAACATGCCAAGGAATAAGCACAATAAAAAACATAATAAATAAAACATATTGTTTGGTATTTTTGATGAAGTTTATAACCTTCCAAATAAAACAAAGAATAAATTATTACAAATAAGAACAGAAAAATTATAAAAGGTTTATTTCCTTATAAAACAAATTATCAGGATTTTTTCTTGTACAATTATTTGAGAATTAGAGAAAATAATTTCGTTTGACTGTAGCTAAAAAAACACCTGGAATCAGATCTAATATTAAAGCAGAGACAAATGAAAAAAAAAGTACAACGATTGATAAAAAAATAATTCACAATGAGAGAATACAATGGTCGTAAGAATAAATAAATATAAAAGTACTTACGGCATTGTATTCAGGAATGGTTTCAACTTCGAGGACCAGCTCAGCGAACTCTCCGCCGAAGATGAAGACGAGAACCTGTTGGAACTCATCGTCTTCCAGGTACTTGATGAGGACATTGACGATGTCATCAAGGGGCAGCATGGCGACCAGCTCATCCCAGTCTTCGGCGAGACCCTTCTCCGCCTTCAGGGGAGTGGCCAAGCCACTGCTTCCCAGGGCAACCACAGCGATCAAAGCAAACAAGAACTTCATATTGCCTGTATGAATCAATACCGATACTGAATGATTATTTGGAGTCCTATCTTCCGTATTTATACGTTTCTTAAATCCGATGCGTTGAATTTAAGTATTTTTTAGAAGATAAGAGATTAGACAGCTGTTTGTTTATTATTTTATCAGTGTTATGGAAGGTTTCAGGTGGCCAATGACACAATTGAATCTTTTGATACCAATATTAATCTATTGTTTAATTATATTGATTGTTCGTTTCTGCTTATTGAATTATCTTCGGATTATTTTGATTTTATGTTTGTTATCACTCTTCACGTTGTTGACACACCTCAGAGGGTATGTATCGGTTTAGTTTAGAGTTAAATTAAAATTTTAAGCATCCGGGTCCGTTCGACTTGTCCGTGTTTGCGGTTCGATTCTCTAACAGTAGAATAGGCAATCAGTTCAGTTGAATATTTGAAATTATTGATACTATTTTTTTTACATATTTCCTTATTTTTCCGAAAAATGTTCTAGTCCTAGGTTTGGCTGATTTTCATAAACAAATACATAATTTCTTGAAGTTGGGAAAATATTAATTTGTCTTTGGGTTATTCGACATTGTATTTCCACTCGTATGCAATCATTACATAGTATAAAATGAAGTCGCTCAAAATGTATGTGCGCTTAGATCTTTTAAACTACGCAACGGATTTTCACGCGGTTTTTACCAATAGATAGAGTGATTCAAGAGGAAGGTTTATATGTATAAAACATGCTTATTTTAGTGGAAAACATTAACATAATGGAAAACACAATTAAAGTGGCAACTACAAGTTTTAAAATGAAGTCGCTCTAAATGTTTGTTAAAATTAGATTTTCAATATATCTACATAGTCCAGGCATGGATATAGCAGAAATAAAAATAGTATTAGGTAGTAGGTGGTAAGTACATTGCGTTGGTTTAAAAACATTATTATTTGAAATGGACGGGCTGACAATATTGTAAAAGTAGTTCGTGTCCCGTTGCGACCGTTTTATTTATTTTTTTTTTTTTTCTGTGTCTTGTTCTCTTTCATATTTAAGCTTAGATTATTAGTGTTAACTTCTTCTTCAATGATATTGATAGGTATAACCCTCAAAAGTTATAAAAAGCGAGTTTTTTTTAATAAGAATTGAAGGTTTTTAATAATTAAAAAAATAATATCAATGTGGAACTTCACTATGAATTAACTATCAGTCCTAATCAGATTCAGTAAAAAAATCAATTTTGGTTTCCTTATAATAATTGTCATATAACATTGATACTCGTGATTAATTATACGATTGTGACATTATTTGATTGAAATCAGAGGGATAAGTCAATCATCAGAGAGAAGGATTTAATGAGTTTGTGCTGCGGATAGGAGAGGTTCAAACGAAATAAAAAATATTATCGAAATTTATTGACTCAATAATATTGTATAATCGTTTTGCCTAGTAACACTGAATTATGAACATTAGAAAAAAAATTGGATCAAGTTTGATATTACTTGAGGTTTCACGGCCAAGAGTATTTAGGATTATGTAACTAGCAGTTAAAAACCCGCTCCACAGGTTTTTGCTGCTAGACCTTGCGGGGTTCTATTGGCTCAGCTTACCCCAGTTGAGATTCATGAAAATGCAAATCCATGAGTACTTCCACCTGCAAGCCGATGTTCCTCTTGCTAACTGTTAACATATTGTCATTATCAGCTATTTGCTTCGGTTCTATTACGATAGTAGCTTAGTCACAAACTTCATGTTAACAGATGGTTGATGGCGAGTTCTACGCGGAGTCGGATTCTTAACCCGGCGTCAGCACAGTCAAAATATGTAACAACGATAGTACGGTTGGGTCTAGAAGACCCGAATAAAAAGCTCGCTATTATTTCAGTATTTAAAAGAAATTTAGTAACATATTGCAACAATTTGATGAAACAAACTATATTGTTTGCGAGATTTAGGGTAAAATAAAACAACTTCACATAAAACTATCTTTTAATGACATTTTTATAAAATTATAATAAAACTTTAACGAAATAGACAACCTCTGTCTTAAAGTTATAAAATTTAAATAAAACATAAACATTTTTCTCAAAATGTGAACCAATATCATAAATATGAATGAGATCTATAGTAGGACTAAGAATAATACATCAGTCCCGTGAGTTAATCGTACGTATTATCATTTGCATCTGCGCAATCTCCACAGTACAAAATTGCATACTGACTGCAGAGCTTCTGACGTAAAATTTTCACAATCGGAGTCAGATTCTTTAAAATTTTTAAAATTCGCTGCCGTTCACGTTATTCACAATCCATAATTGCAAAGGTTCTGAAAATAACAAAACGAATCAAGTACATACTTTTTAAGTAATGGCGCGAAATTACGATACGAATTGTATGGTTGGGTCATATTTACCTTTTTCGTGTTTAGCCACGTATATCCACCATTGCGGCCTCTACACCACTGAACAGTGATAGCTCGCGGGGAGGGGAGATCGTTAGTTCCAGCTACTGAGAAGTATGGCAACGTCGCACAAAAATTCTAAGAAATAAGCTAATTTTAAAATGGCTCGGGTCAAATTGACCCAACTGTGCGAACGCCGGGTTAAATTGCAATCGTACAGTCGCTAGGGTATTAAAATTGTCAAATGTTTGTGTTATTACGCCGTGTTGACCTTCCTTCTTCTTCAACTTTAGCCAACGTTTCAGACAAGCGTTACAGTGTTGATCAATAGGGCAGAAGTGTAATATCGATGTGCAATAGTTTTATTTATTTAGTTTTCAAAGTCAGGGGTTGTTAATTTATCCCGAAAATGCATACCGATACAATGGACGTAGCAGTAATATCAATAACAGTGCACATGCAAATAATACGCTGGATAATAAAATATTGTGAAATGAATGTATACTTAAGCTAGCGTCTAGCATAAAAATAATTTTTTTGAAACATTACGGTTTTCGTAAAATTATATTTGTTTCATTGCGTTTCTAGTTTGTCGGTAAGCTTCTTAAGGCTCCGTTACTGGCCCCAAAATGAAGAAGATGGAGAGATATGAAATTAAGAATATTAGAAGAGCGCGCTAACATTTACAGCGATAAAATTGATGCAAAAATCATGAAAATCTTTAATAAAACATGACTCGTTAAAAATAGAGCAAAAATCTTGCGATAATTGTCTTTAGTTTTATTTAAAGAAACGCTGGGGATTTTTTCATACATTTTCATAACTTGTAAAATAACTGAAAAAAAGTGTTTATAATAATTTTTGGAGCATACTTTGCGATTTTTTTCTATCAAGGGAATTTTATATAATTTGCGTTTCGGTGCGACAAATGTCTAGATATTATCTTCAAGAATAACATATATTTTTTAAGAGCTTAAAAACTTCAAATTTTTAAGGGAGGTTTGCAAGAAATCGGTAGAAATTCGTAGAACCGCCTCTTAAGTCGGTTTCTCATTACTGAGAGTCTCGAACACAGTTTTCATGGTGGACAAGGCTTCTCTATTCCTCGTGGTCTATTAAGTGGTCATTAAAGCGTATTTTTTAAAATTGGAACTGATTTCACCAAGAATTCAGAAGGGCGAAAGTACCTACCTATAAAATAATATTTTATAACAGAAAATTATTTTAGACATAATTTTAAAAATTGAAACTGGTTTGTAATGAATTTAGACAAGTGGTAAAGTACCTACCTAACTATATTAAATTTTTACGAGAATATTATTTGACTTCTACATTTTAAATGTGTTTTACCTTTGTTTAAATTTCTTATATTTAATCATGAAAAGTAGAGTCAGATTTCACGATTTTTCAAGAGACAGCTATTTTTAGCTAATATGGAATGATCAGTTTTCATTGTTATTTCATCCCGTGATTTTTCGCGGAAGTAGTGAATACGACTAACATAATATTATGATTATCATAAACAAAATTTCAATTGTAGGTGAAATACTTATCTCAAAACAATTCATATTTATGTAATTATGTGACTTAATATTTTATCTTTATAATTTTCGGATACGTGATCCCCGGTGATGATAAATTAGTCATACATAATAATGATACATTGTATCCACTCGGTGACAAATGTAAAAAATATGGATTATTAATTAATTCATTTCTTATATCCAAGCAGATTTAATGCACCTGCAGCTGGTTTCCATCATTTTTATTCTTTCAGCAGGTGCAGTTACTTAATTGATTATGATTGTTGATAGGAACGGACCTTACCCAATATCCTACTCACTGAGTGATTGATAATTGTGTTTTGGTTAGTATCAGGTTTCTTATGCTTAGTGTCGGAAATAATATACATAGATGTAGACGGAATGCGGGAAACATAGCTAGCTTACAAATAGAAACATTATCGATTTATCAATAACACTGTAAGACGCGTACAAAATCACTGAAAAACGACAAAATATTTTTTTAATCATCAAGAATTATATTAAACGGATAATGTTCTTTGTATAAAAATCAATATTTATTTGTTCGTATTTTATGCGCTGCCATAACACGACCATCAGCCTAGCATGGTGGTCGAAAAATCCACTAATAATATAACCATATTATTTATGAAATGAATAAAGAAAAAAATAGGTAAGCTCTGGCGTTATGAAATTTGAATAAAAAATACTACAGGTGGTGTGCAAGCAGTTTTAAAATGTGTATATTTCATAATATTTTAGCAGCAGAGAGGGAAGGCAGGTGGGAGAGGAGGGTAAGTGTAGTGTATGGAATATTGACATATTGTGGTATTCAGGTAGGTTCGAACCGATACGATAAAAAATGGTCTAATTTTTCGGATTGAAATTTTCAATAAATCGCCAGGGTTTCAAAACTACGATTAAAAAAAAACAGAATGTCTTAGAACCTTTTCCTTAACCGGAAAAAAATTTAAAAAAATGTGATGCAAGTGGCCTATTGAATTTGGTCTAATTTTGTAGGTAAAGAAGTACAGAGTATAAATAAAACGATATGTAGGTATATATTTTTACGCAGCATCGCGTTCATTGGTTAAATGCATTGTACCTACTAATAGTTTTGTGTAAGTGATCGACGAACCGGTAGATGCAATCTTTTAGCCATAACTTGTTATAATTGTTAGCTTGTTAGTCTTTAGTTAGAAGTATCTAAGAGTGATGAATCCCTGTACACCTTGGTCACGCCATAACATCAGAATGATTTTACCGTTTTTAAGTTTTCTAATACCTTGCGAAGGTTCTTACGGAAATCAAAATAAATAATATTGAATAATTTCAAAAAACTTACGACTATTTTAACTTCGCACGTTTGATAGTTCTCGCGTTTGATGAAATTGAATTTAGCAGGCAGCTTTATTTTATTTAAAGAATTGTCTATGGATTTTTTTAAATTGAAGATATTTTAAATAGGTACCTATGGTAGGTACCAAATTTGATTGATTGTTCTTATAATATAAAAAAGAAACATTTGTAATATACGGCAAATGAAAATTTGAATAAAAAAATTGTAATAGGTGGCACGCGAGCTGTTTGAAAATTGAATGTACTGGGACTGAATATATGGAACGCGGAGGGGTGTTTGCGGGACGGGGGAGCGGAAGAGGGGAAAGGGTGGTCAGGGAAGGTGGAAGGGGAATGCGGGTGGGTAGGGGATACGGGAGGGGAACGGGGAAGCACGGGAAAGGTGATTCAGGGAGAAACAATTTATTATTTTGAATATGGCATTTCAACGCATTCCGGGAACCAGCTAGTATATTAACAATTTTAACAGCGCCCTTGTGGTGAAATTTCAAAAAGCCGGCGCCTTACAAATATTCAAATATTATAACTATTAAGAATTGCAATGTGGGCGTGTTTCGTGATGCAAAAGTCTGGCCAGCCTTAAATTAATCTCAAATTTGTGTTTCATTTTTAAATCAGTGTTTAGACGTTTTGACTCTTTTCCACAAACAATTATAAGTTGTTTTCCAAAGATTCTTCTTTTATCTATTAAACGTATGTTTTAAATTTTCAGAAAAAATGATAATTTTTAGTATAATAATGTTATACCATAGGTCGTTGGAGGATTTGTAAAATTTTCAAAAAAGTACATTTTTTATACAACACCCATTTCAAAACATGTCATGCAGTAAAATAAATTAATACATTATCAGGTAAACGTATGTAACAGAATTTTCATTTTAATTTAAATAAAATCATAAAAAAATATTTAAGTACATGTGTTTCTTGACAAAATTGGTCCGTTTGTGTATTTATTTGCGCACTTAATATATTTAATTTTTTTTTACATTCTTATTTTGCTGAGACATTATTGAAAAATGATAAATACTTATGATCAAAAAGTACATAATTTTAATTTTTGGTTTGTAACCTGGATAGCGTCTCGGATAGATATATCCGAATTTATTTATATGGAACAATTGACTTTTTATAAAAGTCTAAATGAATATTCAATTTTTATAAGAAAAACTTTCTTTTTATTACTTTTCCAAATTCCAAAACCAATTTCGGATATATCTATCCGAGACGCTATCCAGGTTACAAACCAATTGTTAGAATGATTGTTTCCAATTGAAAAAGGGTAGTTGCCCGTAAAATGGAGAAAAATAATAAGTTAATAATAACGTTAATTCTAAAATTTGAAAATATGAGATTGACAAATATGACGGTTTGAAAGAAGGTGGCAATAGCGAAATTGGTAAACGCGCTCGTCCCGGTAAGACGGAGAGGTCTGGGTTCAAGTCCCAGTTGCGACCATTGTCTTTTTTCTGTGTCTTGTTCTCTTTCAGATTTTCGTTTAGATTATTATTGTTAACTTATTCTTATATGATTTATTTCACTGATGGGAATAACTTTCAAAAAAGTAATAAAAAGAATTTTTTTCTTATAAAAATTAAGTAATTTTGTTTTGAAAGTGTCGATACGAATTTATCTGACGTGGGAGAAGATTAATTTTGTTTTAGAAGTAGATTATTTAGTAAATACCTGGTCATTTAGTTTGCATGAAATATTGGTTTTTCCACCACGAACGCCATCGAAACGAACATTGATACATAAATCTATGTATACAAAAACCAAAATATGCTTGGTTATATATGAGTATTATGAGATGTCTGTGCGTTGCAAAACTATTCATCCAATTGAGATGAAACTTTGGGGATTTAATATGCCCATGCCCGCCATACTTTCTATATACAAGAGCGAAATCTGGTATCACAAAATTATGCGTTGCTAATCCATTCATCCGATTGCGATGAAAGTTGGGGATTTGATGTGTTTAATAGTGAGCTCTGGCATTATGAAATTTGTATAAAAAAATTGCAATAGGTGGTACGCGAGCTGTTTGAAACTGCATTTACCGAGACTGAATGTATCGAATGCGGGAGGGGGGAGGGGAACTCGGGAGGAGGGTTCGTGGGACGGGGGAAGCGGGAGAGGGGAGTGGGGAGAAGGAAGGCAGAGTGGGAACGCGCGAGGGGAAGGGGACGCAGGATAGGAAGGGGAGGCAGAAGATGAACGGGACGAATAGGAAAGGACACGCAGGGCGAAACAAATTATTTAATAAGTGGTATAACAACGCATGCCGGGAATTCGCTAGTATACAAATAAAATTACGGCGTCCAATAATACTCGTAATTCTATAAAAAAAGTATATTGCACTATATAGCGCCGAAAGGATAATGCGAAAACACTTTCAATTTAATTTGCATTATACGAGACGTACCCCCCCTCCCCTCTCCCCGGTCTATCGAGCAGGGGTATCGATCTGGGGTAGGCGTGGACAGATAGGGGTAGGCGGGCCGCGGGCCCCGGGCTATGAATTCCGGCATCAAATTTATTTACCTGGCATTTTTACTCGGCAGGATTCCACTCTTGCAAATAGTCGTAAATAGCAAGTGTGGATGGATGCAAGGAGTATGGAAATTGACGGTGTACATTATAAATTTATTTTTCATATTCAATTCGTTACAGAGTGAAGATGAGTATTTTTTAAATGTATATGATCGTTGTTAAGAATCTTTTCATTATTTCATTTTTACCAACTGCTGTTACTGAATAATAATGACCATTTTTTTACACTCCTCCACACAAGAGGCGCTGAGGAAAAAAAATCCCTCAGGGCCTATGTCATCTGAGATGCTGTATGGAAGGTCTTTTTTAGGAGAGGAAGGAATGAACATTGGTCTTGAAGAGACCCATGTTGTAGGAAGGAGGAAACACAGAGGCCGGCAAATCGTTCCACAGCCGAGCTGTTGAACACAAGAACGAGTCGAAGAAACGACCCGTTCTCATGTGACAAATGTCAACCGTGTACATATGTTGGGCGAGCGTTCAGCGTGTTTCCTGACTATGCACCGGTGCCGAAGGGATCAATGTCATTAGTTTTTTTTATTTTTTATTTATTTATTTATTTGTTTTGTTACAAAGAATACATCAGATTATATTCTTGTAACAATTTTGTTGCAAGAATACAAAGAAGGACAGCATTCTCACCCAACTCCTGTGCTCTAAAGATTGCAATCCGTCTGTTAAATGGGAGAATCTATCAAACGGACCGCCCGTTTTTGCACAGAATCGAGGGTATTTTTCTGGTATTTTGGAGCTAAAGACCGAAGGTGGCTGCCAAATTGAACCGTGGGGCGTACTTGTGATTTGTACAGGGTTAGCAGTTGTGAACTATTAAAGTATCTCAGTGCCTCCTGTGTGTAGTTAATGTAAAAAAAAAGTTTCTGGTTTGCAGCCCTTATAAGAAACCGGGTCGCAGGATTATGGGAAAGGTTAAATAACCGCGGAAATGTCCTCATCATGGAATCCCACAAAGATTCCAGATTCCAGAATCAAATCACACCGGAGAAAGTTATTGGCCTCACAATCTCAATTAATATCGTAGATTATTGACGAATATTATTGTTCAATAATTTTACATTAAGCTAGCACTTTCATAAGTATATACTTTAAAAGGTGTGTTGGATGACACTAATCTTTCCACAATCTGGAAAAAATAAATATTTATAATTGTTTTCACAAGTACCCGTATACGCGGCGTTCAACGCCCATACGATGATGATAATTTAAGAAAAAAATTCTAATCAAGTTTTTTAAATAAAGCATGGCTAGTGACAGCGGTTATTCATTTGGAAACATGTTCCGATTACCATTTATTTAGCGTTTAAAAGATAAACTAAATTTATAGAACAACTGACCGAGCGTAGATAAATAATAATATTAAATATAAAGATATGTTCATATAAACCTTATGGGACCGGCTAAAAATAAAGAAAGTTATCATAATATTTTTTATTTAGGCAGTAATAAAAAAATTGATTTAATTTTTGCCAAGTTTTTCACGAATAAAGTTTCGCGGTATGAGAGTGGAACAGTGATATGGACTCATTGTACTATATTAATATTATAAATGCGAAAGCGTGCAAGTTGGTTTGTTACGCTTTCACGCCTAAACCACTCAACCGATTTTAAAAATTCTTTCTTCAATGGAAAGCTACATTATTTATTTATTTATTGTTTTGGAACATTTACATAGTAATAACAAAAAAAGTCATTAGATTAGCATTGTAAAAAGCGTAGATGTTAATAGTCCACTTAAAAATGTTCACAGAATGCACAGTTTAATAGTTGTCTTTTGCTATGTATACAAAGAAGTTAACAGAAATTAGAAATAGCAAAATATAAACAGAGGTATAAAAAGAGATAACAAAAATAGTGATGATAAAATATAGGGATGACAAAGATAAAAAAAGATCGATGTACGATGTAAAAAACACAGAAAAACAAAAAAAGTATAATTTTCAATTATCAATTCTCAATTACTTGTTAGGTTAGTCTATTGTTAATTTGCTTTTTAAAGTAAGCGAGACTATTTGCATAAATGTCTATATGGTTACATTCAATGGAATTATACAGACGACACATTAGAGACAGTGGATTGAATATGCAATATTGTTTTTAAATAATTCAACATGAAATATATTCCGATTCCTTTGATTACGTCTATTGGGGATCTTAATAAGAATATTGCTCAGACAATGAGTTGTTTCAATCTGCGAGTAACATAGGCTATATATAATGGGAAGCTATGGCGTTATGAAATTATAAATATTAATATATTATATTTATTATTCTTTTATTGTCCCTTACAAAAGCGAGTTATTGATAACGTCAGACAAAGGCGTCGTAGTTAGTATCTATCTTCTTCTTCCACATTCCACCTTCCAGCTTCCACCTTCCGCCTTCCGCCTTCCGCCTTCCGCCTTCCGCCTTCCGCCTTCCGCCTTCCGCCTTCCGCCTTCCGCCTTCCGCCTTCCGCCTTCCGCCTTCCGCCTTCCGCCTTCCGCCTTCCGCCTTCCGCCTTCCGCCTTCCGCCTTCCGCCTTCCGCCTTCCGCCTTCCGCCTTCCGCCTTCCGCCTTCCGCCTTCCGCCTTCCGCCTTCCGCCTTCCGCCTTCCGCCTTCCGCCTTCCGCCTTCCACCTTCCGCCTTCCGCCTTCCGCCTTCCGCCTTCCGCCTTCCGCCTTCCGCCTTCCGCCTTCCGCCTTCCGCCTTCCGCCTTCCGCCTTCCGCCTTCCGCCTTCCGCCTTCCGCCTTCCGCCTTCCGCCTTCCGCCTTCCGCCTTCCGCCTTCCGCCTTCCGCCTTCCGCCTTCCGCCTTCCGCCTTCCGCCTTCCGCCTTCCGCCTTACGCCTTACGCCTTCCGCCTTCCGCCTTCCGCCTTCCGCCTTCCGCCTTCCGCCTTCCGCCTTCCGCCTTCCGCCTTCCGCCTTCCGCCTTCCGCCTTCCGCCTTCCGCCTTCCGCCTTCCGCCTTCCGCCTTCCGCCTTCCGCCTTTCGTCTTCCTTCTTTCTATATAAATAAAAATGACTGCACCAAATTGGATAATTATTTTTTTGTGTTCGGTATTGTCACGACAAGGTTTGTATAAAACTACTGGTGAGCCCTGGCATTATGATATTTGCAATAGGTGGTATGCGAAAAAACTTAATGTATGGAATGAACCGGGACTGAATGTATGAAATGCGGGAGGAGGGAGGGGATCCTGGGGGGGAGGGGAACTCGGGAGGGGAGTTCGCGAGACGGGGGAAGGGGGGAGTGGAGTGGGGAGAGAGAAGGTGGAGGAGGCGGAATGGGAATGCGAGAGGGGAAGGGAACGCGGGAGAGGAAGGGGAGGCGGATGGGTAACGGGACTGGGATTGGACACATAGGGAGAAACAATTTCTTTATTAAATGGCATTGCCAGCTAGTATAAATATAATGATGAAGGTGCCTTAAGAGCGTACAACCAGAGAAAACGAGAAATATGTCATTTTTAAATCAGTGTTTCGACGTATTGACTCTTTTCCACAAAAAACTATAAATTGGTTTCGAAAGATTGTTCATTTATCTAGTAAACTTATGTCTTTAATTTTCAGAAAAAAATGTTAATTTTTAGTATAATGAGGTTATACCATAGGTCGTTAGCGGATTTGTCAAATTTTCAAAAAGTACGTGTATTATGCAACACCCATTTCAAATCATATAATCATGCAGTGAAATAAATCAATACATTATCTGGTAAACGTATGTTTCAGAATTTTAATATTAGTTTAAAAAAAATCATTAAAAATATATATATATACTTGAATGTGAATGGCTGTTTCTTACTCTATTTGTACCTTACTTTTTTTTTCGGTTTTTTAGATCGTATGTCGATATTTTTTTTTACCTTTGTCATCTCTGTATTTTATCATCACTATTTTTGTTATCTCTTTTTATACCTCTGTTTATATTTTGCTATTTCTAATTTCTGTTAACTTCTATGTATACATAGCGAAAAACAATTCTGTGAACATTTTTAAGTGGACTATTAACATCTACGCTTTTTACAATGCCAAACTAATAACTTTTTTTATGTTAATACTCTGTAAATGTTCCAAAACAATAAATAAATAAAAAAATAAATATACATACGTACATGTGTTTCTTGACGAAAATTGGTCCGTTTGTGTATTTATTTGCTCACTTACAAACTAATATATTTCAGATTTTTTTACATTCTTATTTTGCTTAGACATTATTGAAAAATGATAAATACTTATGATCAAAAAATAATTACAAAAAGTATATAATTTTAATAGTTTTATCGTCACGCCTTTCAGCATTTTTGGATGCAGGTTTAAATAAAAATATCTTTGGAATGAAATAAAATCGATATTGAGTTACAGTTTTAAAAATCTGGTGCGCAGAATAATTAATCTTTCTAATTTGAACCGCTCTGTACGATCGGAAGAACATTTTTCGACGAAATGTGGATTTTCGGCCGCTGGCTGGTTAAACGCCCTTAATAAAAAAATACATATTCCCAGGAGTATTTTGTTTTTGACGACATAATTTTACACTAATAATGAAGTTAGAAAGTAATCGGCAAAAAAAAATTACAGACTTTATTTTTCTAGTGTGACCCTCACTTTTCCAGACTCCACGTATAAAAAAGTAAGGAAAGTGTATACCTAACAAGCTTTTACTTACACAAGATATACGGTTGGTATATGTTCGTTTAATATAAACTCATAAAAGTCGATACATGTATCTTCCGATATAGATACTTTGTATTTATGTACCCACTTTGGTGGATCCTTCGTTTGAGAGGTAACGTCGAGTGGATAGTTCCAACCTTTCGTGTTTTATCTTATGAAAAACGGCGTGGGTTTAGCGATCAGAAGCGGTAGTCCCCGATGAATTTTTATAACAAATTGACTCTGAACCTCGATGATCTGTAATGCCATTCAGAATGATGCGGAACGAAGTTTGTTGATCTCTGTAGATAGATGGTAATATTGTAATCCGACTGAAGTAAGTTTTCTACGTAGGTACATTAGTGCAGTTTGTTTAGTTAACAATCGGCTGTTATAGTTGTTTAACCTCTCAGGCTAATTTTATCGGTTTTCGGAACAACTCATACAGGTCTCATAGAAATTGTGGTGTCTCCCTTACTACCGTTGTTAGAAGTAGGATCTAAACCAGTGTTTCTTAACCGTATTGAGAGAATCTCCCCCTTTAACCTAGTAAAATTATCTAGCGCCCCCCCCCCCCCCCCAAAAACGAAATTTAAAATTTTCTCCCATTTACACTGCAATGGATTTCCTACTACAAATAAAAAAAATATGTTAAAAGTATGTAAAACACATTATTTTTGGATTGACATCGAGTATTACGCCTCAGTTTAAACTTTTGTGCATGAAAGTGTTGTTTATTTAACAGAAATTGACAAATTGTTGCACCTTAAGAAAGTGAGTCAATTTGTCAGTGTGCATAGTTCCTGAATGATCTTATTTTCTATTTTGACACAATGCCCACTCAAACTTCTGCAGCGCCCCCTAAGTGCATAAAACGCCCCCTCAGACATCCAAAACGCCCCCAAGGGGCGCTGGTGCCCCCGTTAAGAATCACTGATCTAAACGGTGTCAGAAAAAGAAATTACCATGCTTTATGTTCAAATAATTAACTTAAATTAATCTTAAACGCAAAATAATTAAAATGTTCTACTTTACGGAACCAAAGTTTCCGACCGCCATTCGCAAAAAAATTATGAAAATTTGGGAGATTTTTATATTTTTTTTATTTAAACGAAACGACAAATTAGTGAGTTGACGATAACGTTTATAATACATTTGCATAATAAAATATGTGTGTATTTTTTCTTTTTTTCGTTATCAGTAATTTCAGATAGAAGAAAACGTAAGGTGAGCCATTTTAAAAACTTTTTGTTTGGATTGAAATTTTAATATTTCAAAATTAATATTTTTATTTATAATAAAATAAAATCATTTGAAAGCATATTCCATCAGCTTTCAAAAACAGTTTTTAATTTTCGGATGCAATCAAATTTATTCCATTTATTTACATTTTTTTGCAATGCGGAAATTTTCTGATCTTCTGACAGAATATGTCCGAGACCTGATGGGTTAATTTGGCCTTTAGACGGCTCCAAGGTCTTCAAATTTTAAGGGCTTTACACACTGAAGCGTTAAGGTATAATCCCATCTTCATAACACATGAGGTTACGCAGAAAGTAATATGCAGCTTCAAATAATCTAACTCCATAAATAGATTATTAAATTATACTCAAAAAATGCACTACTCAAATTTAAAGAAAAATATGAATACCCTGTGGACCAACACACCTACACTACAAGGTCGAAATCCTCAAAACTACTTAACATCCCGCAATTAAATACATCTTTTGGCCAGAAAAACCATAATTTCCATGCGACAAAATTATATAATGCCCTTTCAATTTAAACTAAGAACACCATGGAGATACAAAAGTTTAAAAAAGATATCAAATTATGGTTAAGTAAACAGGACGATGAGGAAATCATTAAACTTATGAAGTAACCCCAATGCAACCTGCAGACAACAAACCAATACTTTTATTTTATTTATTGTTTATTTTGTTAATCTATAATCAAGAAACTAGAAGATGAGGAAATAAAAATCAGCACCCATTCAGCAACATACAGTCCGCCTCGGAACAGGAAAACCTAGTGAGGAGGACTGTAAACAAACCACATAACTTGGTATTTTTACTTATTGTGTAATTTTACTTTATCTTATATTGTCATTAAATAAAAAAAGATTTGACAGGATTTACTACTGTACTGTATCTCTTCCTTCATTTATAAGAAAACTCTCTTAATGTGATTTATCCACACTTTCAATCATCTTTATGTTTAATTGTATTCAAATTTATATCTATCTAACCTTAAATATTCTTAGGATATTCTTAAATTCTCTGGTACATATGTTTTAATTGTATTCAAATTAACATGTCTTTAACCTTAAATATTCTTAGGATATTCTTAAATTCTCTGGTACATATGTTTTAATTGTATTCAAATTAACATGTCTTTAACCTTAAATATTCTTAGGATATTCTTAAATTCTCTGGTACATATGTTTTAATTGTATTCAAATTAACATGTCTTTAACCTTAAATATTCTTAGGATATTCTTAAATTCTCTGGTACATATGTTTTAATTGTATTCAAATTAACATGTCTTTAACCTTAAATATTCTTATGACATTCTGAAATACTTTTATATATGATATTCATTTATGTACCTCTACGCCTGTCTCAACACAGGTATACCCGAGCGAGACAGGCATCGAATAATATAATATAAACATCCCTTATATAGATAAGTTTTTAGATTTTCACGGCCAAAAGCATTTTCGTTGTTAGTTTTTGGGGTGTTATGCCGTGTTGCGCTACCTCCTACTATAGCCTCCTACTGACCGATGCACTGGAGCGCAACGGTTACCCGGCAAGTCAAACAAGGCAAATTATAAGAGCCAAATCTACACCGAACGAAGACAGAGTTGAACAAGAGTCAAAAGCCTGTGCTTTCCTGCCTTTCGTTCACAATGTAACAGACAGAATTGCCAGGCTGTTGAGAAAAGAAAGCATCAAGACTGTCTTCGGAACCACTACTAAAATCCACGACCTACTGAGGTCTCCAAAGACCAAGTTTCCTCTGGAAGCAGATGGAGTGTATAAACTCAGCTGTTCCGGATGTGACAAAGTTTATGTAGGCCAAACAGAGCGGACGATTTCCAAAAGGATAGCTGAACATTTTTGTGCTTGTAAACTCGGCCACCCTGATAAATCGGCAATCGCCGAGCACTTAATTGAGACCGGCCATTACTTTGGATTCGTTCCTGAGGTCCTGGGAAGACCCAAAACTTACAGATCACGCCTGATTACGGAGGCCATCGAAATCTACAAAAATCCAATTAATATTAATAGAGACGACGGAGCTAAGCTCAACAGCTCTTGGTATCCGGTAATTGACGGCTACACCAAAGCTAAACGCAAAAAATACCATGTCTAAGTATACTGTAATATCATATAATAATACAATATAAAGGTATAAAACCTTTTTTGCTTATATTGGCTACTTTCGCTTTAACCACTTGAACTCTGTTGTCTAATTCTAGAATAAGGATGGCGCCACTTTCGTCGGCAATTCTCACATGGACGGACCCCAGGCTAACGTAAATACTGCGCTTTCACTAAAATCGCAGTTCCCTTTCTCCTGAAATACCTACCAGCTCGTAGTGAATTGAAGCTGGCGACACGGTATCGCTTCCAAGTAAATAATCACACACTTTACACTAACAATTACACATCGTCGGATCTACCGGATCTGCCCTGATGATGGACACTGCAACGCTGTCCGAAACGTCGGCTATAGTAGGAGGTAGCGCAACACGGCATAACACCCCAAAAACTAACAACGAAAATCCCTTATATAGAATATATAGATCAATAAATAAATAAAATAATAATGTGTGTGTGTTTTTTTTAATGCTTTACAAAAATTAAGTAATTTTCAAGATTTTTCCATGTCTTCATCGAAGAAGGGAATAATAAATGCTCTTGGCATTATTTTCCATTCCAATTTAAATATCTTTCACACATTATTCTCCGTAATGGCCTTGACAAATTTTTAAGATTATAAAACGTTATATTCTGCTCAACTTCACACTCAAGTGGAATATAATTATTTTAATTTTAACTTAATTAGTAATACCTCAAATTGTAATATTTTGTTAATGAATGCAATATTAGCGACACTCAATCGAAAATCTGAAATTAGAAAAACATACCGTCCGATCTAGGAATTGCATCCAGGACCTTAGCCCTGGCGGGGTGAGCGGTACTCTTCGATGCCTGATGGATGGGACATTATCTTTTTCTGTTTCAGATTTTCTTCTATTTGGCTCCCTGACTTTAAAATTCAGCACACATTTCTAAGACATATATATTGTAAACTCGGTCTACCTATAGAAATAATAAATTAGAAAAACTGGTTGAAAGAATTAAAATTATTAAATCTCTCAGATAAAGAATTATTTCCAACCTGGCTTTTATTTTTAAAATATTTAATTGTATTATAGACCATTATAGTATATGGAACCAACAAGAACTACTCGATCTAAAATTATTTTTAATTGTAACAACAGTATCCTGATATTTTTGTTACATTGAGTCATTTAGATGTACATAGATTGCATGCAGTTGGGAATACTTTCTTAGGAGTAGTAGATGTATTCAATTGCACAAAATATCGGTATAAGGACACAATAAAAACCTCAATAATAACAATTGTTAGCATAATACTGCAAGTATAAAAACTTCTGCATGGGATCTGTACAGTTTAAATTAAATTGTATGAATTTAACAATTTTGAAAGAAGCCAAAATAAAACTTTAATTGATGAAATTTGTTCTGAAATCACACCTAGTTTCTCCACCGCCTTTGAATGCCTAACCTAACAATTCAATAAAAAACTGTAAAATGAAATTGTTTTTGCACAAATAATTATGTTTATTAATTCAAATATTAAAACTAAATTAGTGTTCTTAGATAATTGCTAATCAATGGAATAAGTGAATTAAAATTGTATTATATAATATCATCTTTGTTAAATGTTATAACACCACACTGAATCAACATTCAAGACATAATTCAAGTATGTATATGCCTGAATTCTGTCGGAAAATTACACGAATAAGGAACGGAAACATACTCGATTTCCGGAGTGGCGTTCGATGAAGATTGAAGCCGGAAATTGCCGTGTTATGAGATAGCTTCCGGTCGAGAAACGGATACGGGGTTCCCTTATATTCCGGTACTGGACGGCCCCTGACAAGGATATCACTGAAATTAGATTTTCTTTGAAGAGCTAAAGGATTCTTTGTCCAGGTAGTGGTCGAGTAGTCCGAAGCGCTCGGTTCCCATCCTTTTTTTTCATTTACATTTACATTCCCGGGTTACAAATAACCTGACAATCTTTGAAAATCTCCTACTACCACTACAGTAAGCGGAAAATTTTCCTTGTGCCATGATAAAGGACTTGAAAACCCGCCGAGGAATTGAAAACACGACGCCTGAGGAGCGATTCCGTATCTTTTGTGGATAGTTGAGGGCACCCACCAATTTCCTGGACCGTTTTATGGACCAGATGGGTCCCTTTATCGGTTCTAACATCAAGACTACATTTGTTTTTAAAATGAAGCTATTATGAAATGATTCTAAAAGCCCCCGATTGTCCCAACACGGCACAACGTCCACTTATACATATCAAAAACTTTTAAGCGTTTTCATCCGAGGCAGTTTGTTCCTGTTCTTGAAGCTAGCGGAGAGACAGCATTTATATAGAGAAACTTAAGTTAAAAAGTAGTCTCGTATAAGGAATCGGCTGTCAATTTTTATTTGATGTTACAGTTTTTTATTGATATGTTAGGTTAGGTATTCAAAAGACGAAGAAAAGAAAAAATATACCAAAAAATTAAGGATGTCCAAACTGAAAATAAAAATCTTAATGATATGATGAATAAAACACAACAAAATGCTCTAGAGACATCTCTAGAGATACAAGGAATTGCGGTGAAGAAAAATGATGACATACGAAAACCTATTGAAATGCTGATGTCAACCCTAGACTGCAATGACGTTTTAAAAAATAAACTCTGTGGTGAATTACTATAATAATCCGGCTAAACAAATTATAACCATCCAATTTAACACAAAAGAAACTAAGGACAAGATCATCAAACAAAAGAAAATTAAAGGAATTTTAACCCCTAAGGATATTATGTACTCCGACTCAACAGAAAAAATATTCTTCAATGAAAAACTAACCCCCAAAAATAAACAACTTCTGTGGCTAGCCAAGTCGACTAAAGCATTGGGTTATAAATACGTGTGGATAAAGGGAGGTAACGTATTACTGAGAAGGAGCGACGATTCCCCGACAATACGAATAAACGATGCTAACGACATGCCATCACAATAAACATTGATAGAAGAAGACATTTTGTAATTTCACTGTAAAAATGGATTATCCTGACGATTTCTCGGACACAAACACAAAGGTATGCGAAGATGTAAAAAATCTAAATAACTACATAACTGAAGGAAATACAGATTTCAATCTAATAAATTTCAATATAAGAAGTATACGTAGACATTTTGATGATTTCTCTATCTTCCTCAATTCTCTAGGTTTTCAACCAAATGTGATCATACTTACCGAAACACAAATGCGTGAAACAATCCCTTACTGTATTTCTGATTACAAGACCTACTCACTGCCCTCTAAACATACTTCACATGACGGCCTAACCATATTTTATAGTGAACACAAAATAAATAATGTAATAATAAATGTTCCTGAATTTAAATATTCAAATGCCATACATTTATCATTTACACTAAACAACAAAACGTACTCTATAATTGCTATATATCGCTCCCCTTCCTTAGATTCTAAATCCTTTATTACAGAACTTAAATATTTTATTAACGAAAATAACGGCAATCAATCAGATTTCTCATTTATTGTAGGTGATATAAATATTAACATTGAACATTCTATCCTAAACCCTATTGCAAATGAATATCTAAACGTAATATATAGCGAAGCATATCTATCTTACATAAATAGCCCCACTAGACATGGCCATCACAGTGTTTCCTGCCTTGATCATATATTACTCAAAACAAATAAAAATTTTGTACCCAGATCAGCTGTCCTAAAAACTGATATGACTGACCATTTCCCAACTTTTTACGGACACAGTACCTTAAGTCGCATCATATAACTGAAGACCAACAAGTGGGAAAAAATAAAACTAACTACCAAACATTAAACAATTCTCTGGAAAAAGAAACTTGGAACCAAGTCTAGAAAACTTAATAAAATAGGAATTAAAAATAATTGTTTGTCACTCTTAATAAATTATTTACTTGATCGCAGACAATCCACCAAAATAGGTGAAAATATTAGTAAACCAGCATCTGTGCGACATGGAGTTCCACAAGGAACAGTTATTGGTCCGTTATTGTTCTTAATCTATATTAATGACCTATGTAATATAAGCATTCCGGGAAAACTATTCTCATATGCCGACGATACTGCAATTACAGTTCATGGTAAATCCTGGGACGAGGTCTCTGAAAATGCAAATAAGTGCACATCCATTGTCAAAGAATGGCTCAATATGAATCTTCTGACCCTTAACTGTTGAAAAACTCTTTACATTCCTTTTTATAATACCAAAAAGGCGGCACCCTTAATACCCTTAAATATAAGGTTTCACAAAAATACTTGCAATCCTGTCTGATGCTCTAACTGTACAAAAATGAACACGGCAATAAAGTTAAATACTTAGGAATTATAATAGACAGCCAACTCAAATGGACAGATCACATAGAAAAGCTTGTAAATAGACAAAGGTATTTAACTTATATTTTTAAACGTTAAAATTACATTGTCGACATTAAATAATGAAGTTGGTGTATCATGCATTGGTGCAATCATCAGTGTCTTATGGAATAATTGGATGGGGGGGTGTGTATAATACTCACATTAAGCCACTAGAAATAACCCAAAAATTAATACTAAACATAATACTAATTATAATGTTGCAAAAAGGTATGAATTACCCCTCCCTGCAATTATTCCAGGAAGCTGAATTGTTAGAGATAAGAAATATTTATTGTATACAATGTTTAAAATATATATTTTCTCGAAATACTCTTTTTACAAAAAAAGAAAACCGATTTAGTAATAGGTTAAATAATGTATTTGAAGTTCCACCGTGTAAAACTAGGCTTGCGCAAAGACATGCGTATTTTATTGCACCAAAAATGTATAATGCTCTCTACAAGACTACAGAAATTGAATGTAAAAATATATCCTCTTTCAGCAAATATAAAAATGTAATAAAGTCTTGGATGAATACCATTGATACAAACATTTACTTGCTATAACATCTGACCTGATGTTACTTAACAATCTTTAATCTTTATTAACATCTTGTTTGAATTGTAATTCAGTAAACACTAATTTTATTTTTTTATTTTATTTTTTGTTTATTTAATTTAATGCTTTTTAATATCTACAAAGATAATGTATGTATATAAGTCAAATTTAAACCGTTTTAAAAACACACAAGTATACCCACGAACAGGCGATGCCTATGTGGGATTTTTTGGTTAACCTGCTTATTATTTTATTCTTTAATTTTTAAATTTTTATATTAAAAATGCCTTTAAGTATTGTAAAATTATACCAATGTATGTACCAAAAAAATTATTAATAAAAAAAAAATTTGTGTGATTTTCTATGACTTTCAATTGCTGTTTCTATGGGTGATGTGAGCCGATGTCAGATGCAAGTTGTCGAATATTTTAGTTTAGAGCGTTTAAAACGCAAATTACTGTAAGTGTTCATGATTATTGACTTATTTGATGTAAGTTTTAAAATGTTTATAATGGATTTGACATTTGCGAAGTTTCGTTTCAAACGCATTTGTATGAATTACTTAGTTTGCCCAAATTAAGAACATATTTTATGCAAATGTCAAAAACATGATTTACAACTTTAAACGTATCTACATTAAATGAATAAATAATTATATGTATACTGACATTATTTCATATTATTTCAAACTAGTTAAAATCGGCGACAGCTGTCATCACCCATTGAAAAAGCAATTGACAGCCATAGAAAATCACACTAATTTGACAGCTTTCCATATGGATACAGAATCGCTCCTCTGGTTGGGACTCAAACGCGATGCCAACTGAGCCACTGAGCGAGTTGGATCATGGGTTCGATCTTCTGCTTGCTAAGTACTGGTATTTAAATTTTCCCAGGAATGTTGTCAGCCTGATTAGATAGTTAGGTTTCTATCAGAGAGAAACTTGACAAACGTGAATATCTCTCAAGTTCAGCTTAAAAACCAACTGAAATATCCGCCCAAGTGTTTTATCGTTGTGCAAGCTACATTTTCTGATTTTAATAGTGAAAATAAGAGGAAAGCGCTACGGAGATGATCAATAAAAATTGTCAATTATTACGTCCAATTTACACATGATGCGACTGAAAATTATTGTTTATTGATCATTTACAGAGTCAATTGAAACGATTGAACATTTGGGACATACTAATGATGGAAGAGTGATAGGTATTTTGATTAAACGCGCATGGCATTATATGTTTAATTTTGGGTGGCGGATATGGGTACTGCCGCCGGAGACCATTTAACGGATAACACCCCTGCTATAGTTCGTCCCAAGTGGTTCGCTATGTGATTTACCAGGGGTACCTAGGTTTATGGGGTGAGGTTTGTCTAGGTCTTTGCGGCGAATGTGTTTGCCCACCTACTCCATGGCAGGCCGGATCGGGAGAGACTGGCTAAGGGAGACTTTTTGACCTCCTGCCGGATTCTCTTGACCCATTACTTTTCACTGCAGTGGGAGAGGATGGATTCATACATCCGTCAACCCTGGACATATTGACCGCCAGATCCTACTCACCCCTTATACCCCCTTCCTTCCCAAATATTTTTCTCCCTGCTTTCCATAAAAATACCCTAAACACAGCACACCCAAAGAAGACAAATTTATCGCCATTCGTCTTTAAAAAAATATGAAGTATTGTTTCTGTAACGTCCTCAAAGCAACTGGGCAACTGACAATTACTACTGATAGTCGCCTAGGCGGTTAATAAGAATTATTATTTTTTTTTGTTCATATGAAGCAGTTACTTTGTGATGTGACATTATAATTTAAAATAAAACAATAACTTTGTAAACACCTCTTTTATTTTTTATACTTTATGCCGACCGGGTTTCGCTATAACCGTAGCTTCTTCAGGGCAGTACAATCTCTACAGTAGAGATTGTACTGCTCTGAAAAAGCTACGGTTGTAGCGAAACTCGGTCGACATAAAGTATAAAAAATAAAAGTTGTGTTTACAAAGTTATTGTTTTATTTTAAATTAAAAAATTGCTAGATTATTACTGCCTGGAAATCTTTATCTTTCTTTTGAAAATTAATAAAGGCGACAGTCCGATCTGGTTACTAAAAAATATACTTAGAGGTTTAAAATTTTTTTTTTCAAAACCAAAAATTTAAATGAGAAAATGTATATTGGTCTCTTCATCGTGAAATGCACCTTCTGTGAATAAAATATAAGTGGAAAAAACAGGTCAAAACTTTAGAAATAGCTTTTATTATTTGCCCTGGCCGGGTTACGAGCCTGCGACCTCTGTGCTCAGAGCCAAGGACATTTTTTAGAAATTCAGTTTATTTAGTAAAAGAATCACACCGCTGATGTGTTGGAGAATTTTCAGTGGGTCTTAGAAATAAAAAAAATAGATAGAAAAAGTTTAGGATTAGAATATCTAGAAAAAATATTTAATTTGAAGACTACGCTGGATTATGAACAAAGTCTTTCAAATTTTCTGCGGTTAATAACGTTGTTTACTTGAGGCAATGAATGTTTTGTTTAGAATTCCATAATGGTTGAAAAAAACTTTTCTCAAAAGAACCTTTAATTGAAAACTGGTTTATTTTTATTGGATTGAGTTTGAATAACTTTTTTTATTTTTGTTTATTAGGAATATTATATCCATTCAAAAATTAATTGGGTTATAACCCAATAACTTATGTTCACAAATAATATCTAAAAATCAGTCAAAGATTTTTTTTTCGTAAGTTTTTATTCCATTAAAAAAGAAAATAACATTTAATATTGAATTATGTACTTTTTACATAATGTTACATAGTTTTTACAATACATAGTTTTTTCATTTCATATAACCTTAAATATTACCATATTATTACCATTCGATATTATTCACTCTCACTACTTTGTTTTTTGTGAATAAACATGAATAATTTATTTTTTTAATTTGCACACACTTTTTTCGTTTTTCTCGTAACTAATATTGATGCTTACCGTAGTTAGTATGAATGGTGTTTAAATGTATGTAATCGTGTTGTCGTGTGAAATGTTTGTGTACTTGGGACGTTTTAATGAATTCTATGTTTGTATTTATGAGTTTGTTATTTATTTTGTATTTAAGGAGACATATATTGTACTCGTATCATACGTCAATGACTCGTATAGTTTTCTTAATGTTAGCAGTTTTGTTTCGAAATTTAATTTTTTTGTGGATGTTTTGGATTCACAGTGAAATAGTTTTTTGATTAGTTTATTTTGAATTACCTGTAATTCATTGATGTATGTTTCATACGCATTTCCCCAGATTTCAATCTGGTAATTTAGGTGTGAGACGATAACCGGCTAAAAACGCGAATTAAGGGTGTAATTTTATCTTTTAGATTTTGTATGTGTTGTTTGAAAGTTAAATGCTTATCGATGCACAGCCCAAGATATTTTTCCTGTATCAGGATTAACTCTGTTATTAATGTGTATGGTATTGGTAGGTACGTTTTCGCAAAAAACTTGGTGGGTAGCAAATGTCAATAAAATCCTGCAATTATCCCACCTACCATTCCCATCCATTGATCTCTATGTTCCCATCATAAAAATGTCACCATGACCGATGCAATTGTTGCAATAAAAATACCTCACTAAGAGCTGTCGGTGTAAAAAAATGTCTGAGACGGGGCGAACTATATGTAACATAATATCAACTGTAGAAATATTACGATTTCTTCCTTCAATTTATAATATTGTGAAGTGAAGCACCAGAACCTGGAGATGTGGGGCCCCATCTGCGACGGATGAGTCCTTGTTCGTGTACTCCAATCTGGGCTTATCTTATTTTCCAGAAGCCCAGATTTGAACCATTGACTGACACTGGTCCATCAGGTTTTTCGAGTGCACGCATACTTAATCGTTCCCTATAAACTTAGTTTCGGGACTGGTCCTTCGGGTGTGTTGCCTAGGGCCTAGGACTACACTTGGCTCTGAAAGACTTAAACATACATACAATATACAGTGGAGTCGCAGATTCGCGACACTAAACTCTTTTACTTATCTATAAGTATAATTTTATGGATTGGAACTAGATAAACTGTCTTAACTCATACAAATACAAACAGTGTGTCAGTTTAAGTGCTAGGTACATCAGTATTAAAAAAAAAATAAAAAAATATATACCTATATTACAAACTGAAAATCACTGTCGCAAATACAAAAAAATAAATAATAACATCGGGAACATCTTTTTGAAACTGGTTAAGGGAGATCTTTGATTTCTCCAGCCGGAATTTTGACCCATCGCCTTGCACCGCAGTGGAAGGGATGGATCCATACGTCCGTCACCCCTCAACACATCGACCTCCATATTCCTACCCAACCCTCATACCTTTTTCCTTCCCACACCTTTCTTTCTTTAAAAGGATCCTCCACACAACATCCTCAAAGATGACATAGGCCCTGAGGGAAATTGTTTTCCTCAGGGCCTCTTGTGCGGGGTAATGCGCGTTTTTATCCCGCGAAAAAGTATCCCCGACAAAATATCCTTTGATAAAATATCTTACGGACAAAACATTCTCCAACCAAATATCTACTAAAACCTTACAGGATGCCTGTTTTATTTTTGTCCCATTTTACTATTTTTGAACAATAATTTATTGTCTTTATAGGATGTCTGTATTATTTTTGCCCCATTTTTTGTGTAAGGTTAGGTTAGATTTGGTTAGGTTTTAGTAGATATTTTGTTGGGGGATGTTTTGTTCGTAGAATATTTTGTCGGAGGATATTTCGTCAGGGATATTTTGTCCATAGGATAGGATATTTTTTCGGGGATACATTGTAAAAAAAATCACTCAATTAACAGGATATTGGGTAAAGTTTGTTCCAATCAACAATTATAACCAATTAAGTAAATACAGCCGCTGATAGAATAAAAATTATAGCAACCAGCTGCAGGTAAATCTTTGATGCATTAAATCCGCTTGGAAATAAGAAATAAATTACATTATAATCCATATTTTTACCTTTGTCACCAAGTCGATACAATTTATCATTATTATGTACGACTAATTTATCATCACCGGGGATCACGTATCCGAAAATGATATAGATAAAATATTAAGTCACATAATTACATCAAAATAAATTGTTTTGAGATAAGACAAGGAGATAAGAATTTCACCTACAAATGAAAATTGGTTTATGATAATCATAATATTATGTAAGTCGTATTCATCACTTCCGTGAAAAATCCCGGGATAAAATAATAATGAAAACTTATCATACCGTATTAGCTAAAAAGCAAAATCTCTTGAAAAATCGTGAAATCCGACTAGTTTTCCAGATTAACCATAAGAAATTAAAACAAAAGGAATACACATTTAAATAAAGAATTCAAATAATATTCTCGTTAAAAAATGTAATATAGTTAGGTAGGTACTTTACCGCTTGTCTCAATTCTTTTAAACTAGTTCTCTTACCTCTTCCTCGCATTCGATAAATGCTGGCGTCCCACAGGGATCGGTGCTGTCTCCGACTTTGTTTCTGTTGCACATCAACGACCTCTTGTCTTGTGCACCGATTCATTGTTACGGGGATGACAGTACAGTCCATGATAGCTTTTTGTTTGACAAGCCTCCAAAGGGCACACAGACCCCAATAGCTCGGAGGGCTTTGAAGCATAGAATGGACGGTTACCTCGAGAGTGTTTTCTCTTGGGGTAAGAATAACCTCGTCGAATTTAATGTTTCAAAGACCCAATCATGTTTGATAACGTCTAAAAGGGATCGAAATGATAATCTAGTCTCCTTCAACGGAAGCATTCTTCCGAACAGGACCTCCATTGATATGCTTGGTGTTACTGTAAGTGACCAGCTCAGGTATGGGGGCTCCATCGAAACCAGAGTTAAATTAGCCTCTCAGAAACTGGGCGTACTGTACAGGGCCCGCAAATACTTTAATAGTACACAACTGCTAACCCTGTACAAATCGCAAGTGCGCCCCACGGTTGAATTTGGCAGCCACCTCTGGTCTGGAGCTCCAAAATACCTTAAAAAATCCCTTGACTCTGTGCAGAAACGGGCGGTCCGTTTGATAGATTCTCCCATCTTAACTGACGGATTGCAATCTTTAGAGCACAGGCGTCAGGTGGGAATGCTGTCCTTGTTCTACCGGTATTACAATGGAAAATGCTCCGAGGAACTAGCATCGTTGATCCCTTCGGCACCGGTGCATAGTCGGGAAACACGCCTAACACGCGCCCAACATTTGTACACGGTTGACATTAGTCACATGAGAACTGGTAGTTTTTGCGACTCGTTCTTGAGTTCAACAGCTCGGATGTGGAATGATTTACCAGCCTCTGTGTTTCCTCCCTCCTACAACATGGGTCTCTTCAAGACCCATGTTCACTCCTTCCTTTCCTCAAAAAGACCCTCCACACAGCATCCTCAAAGATGACATAGGCCCTGAGGGAAATTATTTTCCTCAGGGCCTCCTGTGTGGAGTTAATGTAAAAAAAAAAAAAGTTGCAATTTAAATAGACAAAACGCTCTCTCTATTCGATGTGAAGACAGTAGTATATACAAAATTCGAGTTCAGTTTACACGCGATAGAAGCTAAACTTTACTTAAACATTAAACAATCTCAACCAATACTTGAAAAATGAGGTCATAATCAATTCGATTTCCGCTTCATGTCTCAACCAATAGGGGCCTTTAAAAAGGACATCATAATCAAAGCGGTCAGTGAGCACAGTTGATGCGTTGCAGGTGCAGTAATCGTCATTTCCGTTTCATACGAAATCCAAATCATTGCGGGGCTATAGAAGTTCACTTCAAAAATTATGTTTAATTAAATGCAGACAATATTAGCGAAACTCAATCGAAAATCTGGAAATAGAAAAATATATTTGCTCCTCTGAGACTCGAAACCAATAGCGCATTTGCCAGTAAAGCGAAAGGTACTGGATTCGAGTCCTAGAGCTGCAGATATCTTTTTCTGATTTTTGTGTTTCCAAATTTTCGATTGAGTTTCGCTAATATTGTCTTCATTTATTTAAATATTACATTTTTAGATTTTACTCATTAAGTTTGAAAAATAAAAATATTAAAAATTATGTCTAAATAATTTTCTGATATAAAATATTATATTGTAGGTAGTTTCGCCTTTCTGAATTCTTGAAAAGATCAGTTCCAATTTTAAAATTTTAAAAAACAAACAGGAGTTATAATCAAAACCACGACCGAAATTAGTATTTATGAAGATTATAATCTTTATTGAAATATTATTTATAGATATGAAGATATAGATAGAACAATGGCAAAATTAGAAATTAATTACTTGATTAGAATTGGAGATTTTAAATAACATGTCGTACTAGGCGAGCCTGTGTTGTGGCAATAATATTACCAAGTTTTTATTATTCATTGTTGCCGAAAATATAACAGAGATCAAAGTATTTAATGTTGAAATAAATATTTTTCCATAAAATGAGATTCAATCGTAAATATGCCAAATCACCCACGATGCATATATAGTTCGTGATTATGAATTTTTTTTTTTTTTACAGTGAATACCGCACAAGAATCTCAACTGCTCCCGTCTGGAGCCAGTGAGACTATGGCATCCCCAATTGGGGTATGTTGTGAGGCTGAAGGTAGTGGGGAGGGGAATGAGGTGGGGAAGAGGAAGGTTGGGAAGTACCTGGCTATTCAGATCTGGTCACCAAACACGGCTAAAGCCATTTTTAAGCAAGTTTCAATTCTGAATGGTGGTCTTACACCAGGGCGATACTGATAGTATCTTCCACTCTGGAACGTGCCGCAAATATACTATATATTATTTTAAATGAATTAATTGTGAAGTAACACAAATTAATCAAATAAAATTTATTTGCGCACGCCGGGTTCGAACCCGCGACCTCCGGATTGTGAGTCAAGAGTCTTAGCCACTGGACTACGGAGGTCGTCATTGATGAAATGAGCATTATTTATTTATTTATTAGTTACGGCACAAGTGACATTTTTGCACGTGTTTTTTTTTTAAATATGTTAAACAGTCATAGTAGAGTGTAGAAAGAAGAAAGAAAAGACAATGTTTAAGTTTACGAATGTAAGAAGATGGAAAGTTAATGAAAGCAGTTATGAAGAAACTGAAACCAAATAGTAGGTACTATGTAAATAAAAGGAATGTGTGGTTAGAAGAGTATGAAATAGAAGATTAGCAAATGCATCCGCCGCCGAGACTAAGACAAATCTTACCCCATGAACGCGGGTCACCCTTCTAATAAACATACCAAACCACTTGGGGTGACCTATGGCAGGGATGTTGGTTATCAAAAAGATTGTTCCCGAAGCAGCGGTACCCATACCTGGCTCCAAAATTATCTAATCTCATTATGGAAA
The DNA here is from genome assembly GCA_917563855.2 of Limnephilus lunatus. Classification (NCBI taxonomy): domain Eukaryota; kingdom Metazoa; phylum Arthropoda; class Insecta; order Trichoptera; family Limnephilidae; genus Limnephilus; species Limnephilus lunatus. The sequence goes on along the minus strand of OU830602.1, from coordinate 6,189,620 downwards.
AGACGTAGGTACCTAGCGGAAAATACATTGACGTAAAATTTTGCACGCAGAAAAGCGATGCAAGTTTTACGTCATTAGAAATAATTGTTTTGCTTCAAAAATCAGATTTCTGTTCAAATTTAAGATTATGAAAGATTTTACCTCAAATTACCAAGCCCACACACAATAACATCGTATCTAATAAGCAGCTGCGATATTGTTTTTACTGTATCGGATCCATGGGTTTTAATTGGGTACCTACTAATAACAGATCGAATCCATTGATTGACTGATCGTGTGAATTTTACGCACCCTGCTATCTAAAAGTTAACAAATCGTAAAATCAATATCTTGATGTGATTATAATCTGTGTATTTTTTGGAATTTTTCCATTAAAATTTATTTTAAATAATGCTATCGCTTTCACGTGTGATTTTGTTTCGAGTGATATAAAATCACGCTACGCCATTAAGAAATACATATAAAAGATATGTATTGAATTATCTACAAACAGGTGTTTTATTTGTAATTTGTATACACAACAGTATGAACAGGTGGCAATTTATTCCAGTAAATTCAGATTAGTGTGATTTCAAAAATGATTGGTGTAATATTTTCCAAGCGAAAAAAAAAGTAACTAACTAAGGGATAGGCAGAGAGGATGACCGCCAAACAACTCGGTCTTGGCACACAGTTTTTGCTTCACTCACATTCATACATAGTTTTCTATTATTCTGATTTTCGGCATGGCCCGACTCAAGTATCTGATTCACTCTTCCCCGGGCGTCCCCGACTACTTCTTCCATTCACATTTGCGACTTATATGCTTCTCACACTATTTTATTCGCTCTACATGCCCAAACCATCTAAGGGTCCCTTTCTTAATCTTACTCATTATGCTTACATCAGCCTTACATTATTTGCGGATATCCATGACCATACATGGTTTTACCACACATCCGCCTGATTTCAACAGCATTCAGTCGTCTACTTTCATCCTTCCTCTGCCAGTTACATGCCTTACCGCCATACATCAGGGTAGGTACTAGGACTCCATTGTGGACTGCTAGCTTCGCTTCTTTTGACAGTTTTTTTATTAGCGCCAACGGTATTTAGTCCTCCATTAATGGAGTTACCTGCATATACCCTTCTTTCGATATCTCTATCAGGCTTCCCATTTCTCATAAACATACTACCCAGATACACAAACTTATCCACCTGCTCCAAGTATTCATCATTCAAAACTATATTAATAAAGACTGTCAGAGGAAATCGAAGTATTATATTTTCTCAATATTTATTACTATAATTTTTAGTAAGTAGGTACTGTGTGCAAAATTTCATCACGAAGTATCAAAATTCTACTTTAAGGTGTGAGAAAAGGGGATGGGGAGGTTTATCGAAAGCTAAAATAGACATCGACAGTGACCATTCTCTGGTTTTATAACTATAATGTGGCGCAAAATGTCATTAATCTCGGAATAAAACTGTAGATTTGTAATTCACGCTGCCTTCGTGGTCGATGGGTAAGGCTCTCAACTAGTGATTCGGAGGTCGCGGGTTCAAATCCCGGCGTGCGCAAGTGAAACCTCATTGTAATCCGCTCACGAACCACCGATGAGATATCGGGTTACTTTTTGAAGAAAAAAAAAGATTTGATCGTTTCGTGATGGTTGTCGGTGTGGCGAGCGGCCATACACGTATGCATTTCTAGACCGTGCATCTCGAATCTCGTTCTCGTGACAGTCAAGTCGTCGCTTTAGTTCGTATTTGTCCAACAGACCATTAGAAAAAAATTCAGAAGGAGAAGGTTTTCTTTCAGCATCTCAATAAATCATTATGACAGGTGTTTATGATAAAGCTATTTTCGTATAGGTAAAGGTTCAATTAGTTTAAATAATTCTTAGTTCAGTGAGTAACTATCCTTTTTTATGCTTTAATTTTTATTTTAAAGTGAAGTTTGAACAAAAACTCAAATGGTCTGTAGGAAAAATACGAACTAAGGCGACGAATGTAGGACAAATACGAACTAAGGCGCGATGGTAGATACCTGAAATCCCTGATATCCCTGAAATCTAAAAAAGACCATCATTTACCTACAACTGCTACCTAAATCAAATGAAAGATCCCGGCCAAAAATCAGGTGGGGGTTACTCGGGTCTCGGGTTCGACGGGTATGTGTAAAAGTATCCGATCAATGAGTGGGTACTCTCGACCCGATCATTTCGCTAGAGGTTCGTGAGTGACCGGGTTTACATAGTTACAGTTTCAACAATCCAGTTTCAAATAACACTCAATTTTTTGTCATTCTTTATGCAAAATTACTGGCTTATTAATGGATGGACGCAGACTAACGAAACTCGCAGAATTGAAAGATGTCGTATTCGCGATCAATTGAATCCATTTTATCTTGGAGAAATCAAACATCACGAGTTATGGCTAAATACTTCATTGAATCTTTGAAGAAATATTAAAGTGAGTGTATTTCATCTAGATATTGTCAATTTCGATATGAAATAAAAACCATATTACTGATGATTTGTATTATTTTTGGTACATTATAACTTTTGTGTTTGAAATTGTTACAATATGCTCATGCCTAATAACTACTTTCTGCCTCTAAGAGACCATAATTCAATGTAAGATGTTTTGAATATCCCGGGGGTGCAGATTTTCATATTATAACGGATGAAGGGCGGGAATTAAGGAAGAGATCGGTTGACAGGGAGCTTGAGGATGCCCAGAATATTATCAAGAAATGAAATATTTGGCATAATAATAATAATATGTCGCTGATACAATATAAACATGAAATAATTAAATCATTTATCCATAATTCAAGTACTCACAAAGGAAGTTCTTGGTAAATTTAATAAACTACATCCGCATATTTACTAAACATATCTCTCTCTACCTATCGTATTAATGCATCTTAGTAATAAAATGGATGATTTCATTTGATGTGATCAGCTACTCAGATGACACTGTACTTCTTTTTAAAGAGCAATCATGGGAAAAGGCCTTTAAAAGCGCAGAATTTGGTATGAAGGAGATAAAAAAATGGCTTGATAAAAATCTTCTTACCCTAAACACCTCGAAAACCAAATTTTTAACATTCAGTAAAACAAATATTGGGCAACCAAAAACCGTGCCGCTTTTACATCTGTATCCATGTACTACATCACATCACAAACCACAAACTGCGACTGCAAAAAAATTGAGCATTCTAATAATATTAAGTATCTTGGTTTAACAGTGGATTGCAAACTAAAATGGGAACTTCACATAAATTCACTTGTAATGAGAATCCGGAAACAAATATATATATTTAAAACGATTAGAAACATTATGTCACTTAAACTACTAAAAGATGTATACTTTTCCCTTTGTCAAAGCATTATAATTTATGGTATATCGGCATGGGGTGGAGCTGCAGACACATACATTAAGCAACTTAACACAGCTCATAAATCACTTATTAGAACTATGTTAATACACTGAAAATCTTTTAATTAAAAATAAAATACATGATATCAGGAAGTATTCATAAAAAAAATTATCCATATAAATTGCATTAAATCGTCACCTTTACACATATCTCACTCCCAGAACACAAGAGCTAAATCTAACAATCATTTACAAGTGCCAAAAATTAAATCCACTCATGCCAAAAAACATGAATCTTACCTCGCACCTTCCATATTCAACACTTTCTTAAAAGAAACACAACATATAACGCAGACCAACAGAAAACGTACATATAAAAACTTTACTGCGTGGTTAATTAACAAAAAAAGAAATTTCATTAACAACTTACTTGCAAACCGTTCGTGTTAATTTTTTTTTATAAACGCTGTATATTGATATTTGAATATATATGAATAAAAAAACATTCACACTAAAAAAATTATTTGATTATTTCATTCACACTAAAAAAATCATTTTTACATACATGTAATATTTAAATTATTTTATGTAGATAATCTTTTGTATTTCTACTTAAGTTTTATTATTTCTTTTTATTGCATTGTGTATCTTTATTTATTATCTTTTATATTTTTAGTTACTTTTATTGTTATTTAAATTTTATGCAATGATAGATACTGCTACCCGGCTCAGAACAGATATTGTCTAGTGAGTCGGGTAGCGCACGTGATTTGTATATACTATTGATGTTAATAAACGCCCGGGTTACCGGCATTAAAAAAAAAAAAGAAAAAAGTAATTTTATAAAATATCACAACCTGTAATATTATTTAATTATTTGTTGCTTTTCGTCATTGTGACCAACTTACAAGTAATGGCTCTACCTTACAAAAGTGGCTGTTTTTTTTTTAAATTATTTCATTTCAAAAAAGATTTTCTTAATTTTATTATTTCATTAGAAATGAGGTTTGTTTCCTGTAGTATCTTCTTAACTCGAAATATATTTTAGTTATTATTTATTCCACCACTAGACGTTTTCAACGTGCCTCTTTAAGTTATGTTATTTGAATATATTATATAGGTACATATAAATATTATTTTCATTGTTACAATATTGTAATATTTAAATATCGTATTATTTATTTTTGATTTGTTATCTAAACAACTACATATGTCTTTCTCAACTATTTCTTACTGTTTTACAAGCTCACTAGAACTGTATTTTTCATATTCTTGCTATAATATTTTTTTCATTTATTTCTGGCTTTTACCCTTCAAGGGTGTTCTAGGCCATCGTTTAAAATTACAGAGAAAGGAAAGATGAATTTATATATTATAATTTATATAATGCTATACCTTATATTATGTTAAAACCGAAAGGCGTCAATATTATAAATAATAGTTATAGTTTTAAAAATGTATAAAGTTCTCAATGAATGTATGGTTATATTAAAAAATATATAAAATAACCCATTTCCCCATACATTTATTAATAAACATACGTAAGTGCAATGCGTAAAATTATTCAATTCAATGAATATTCATTTTCAGAATTAGAATTACTTTCTTAATAGGCCAGTGATAAAGTAGGTACGAACATTATTTTAGAACCGATTTTCGTACAGCTTAAAAGGTGGCAGACATTACTTGAAACTGTCAAAGCTATAATATCTATAGGTACTACATGGAAATTTTCAATGTTTACTTAGTTTTATATTTAAAATATTGATACAAAAGATTATATTATTTCTGATTGTGAACGTGTATTAAGTCACATGATGGATGAAGTCATTTGATTCAATTCAATTCATCCCAATTCATTTAAATCATTTTATGACATTGGAAAATAAAAATTTAAATTTGTTTTTGAATCATAACAAATATGGGCAACAAATACGGAAAACAATACGGGCTTAATGAATACACATGTCTTATATCTGCCAGCCTTACAAAACTGACAAACAACCATTAAATGTGGTTAGTCTGTCATTATGTTCAAGACGTTGGCATTTTTTGACGATTTAGTACCTACTGTAAAAATTTATTATTTCTTCTCTAACAGCAACTATCTTGTTGAAATCTTAAATATGAAAATAATGATCGTGTAAAGCAGTGGTTCCCTGGGTTCAAACGAACCCCAGGGGTTCGGTGAGTCAGTCTCGCGGGTTCGGCGGAGGTCAAGACACAACCCCGACTCATATGATTCGGTTCGATTTCCAATTAAGAAGGGTTCGGTGAATGCGCCTATGAAACTGGTGGGGGTCAGTACCTACAACAAGGTTAAGAACCACTGGTGTGAAGCGAATATAATATATCATAATATGTTAATTTTTTAAACTTTTCTTAAACCCTTTATTTCCTTTTTACCCACTCCTCTAATTTTTTTTAAAGAAAGATATACATTCCCGGGTTACGAATAACCCGACATTATTTGAAAATCTCCTACAACCATCACAGTAAGCCGAAAATGTTGCTTGAGTCGTGATGGAGGACTTAGCCAGCCGAGGAATCGAAAACGGAACGCTTGGGTGGGATCTAAACGCGATGCCCACTCAACTACTGACCGGTCTTATATATTAGGTTATTATCTCCTCTATCTCTTTTCCTCCGCCCCAAATTACTTAACAAACACTATCGAACCAATATTTTCAAATAACTTATCAGGCATAAGTATAATAATATAAGTGATCTGCTCAGGTATGGGGCCTCCTGAATCAGCCTCCCAAAAACTAGGCGTACTGTACAGGGCCCGCAGATACTTTAATCGTGCACAACTGCTGACATTGTACAAATCGCAAGTGCACCCCATGGTTGAATTTGGCAGCCACCTCTGGTCTGGAGCTCCAAAATACCAGAAAAATATCATCAACCGTCCGTTTGTTAGATTCTCACATCTTAACGAACTGATTGCAATCTTTAGAGCACAGGCATCGGGTGGGATTGCTATCCTTATTCTACCGGTATTTCAATGAAAGATTCTCTGAGCAACTAGCGTCATTGATCCCTTCGGCACCGATGCATAGTCGGGAAACACGCCAAATGCCCGCCCAACATATGTACACGGTAGATATTTGTCACATGAGAACGGGTCGCTTCTACGACTCGTTATTAAGTTCAACACCCCGGCCTCTGTGTTTTCTCCTTCCTACAACATGGGTCTCTTCAAGACTAATGTTTATTCCTTCATCTCTTCAAAAATACTCTCCACGCAGAATCTCAGATGACATAAGCCCTGAAGGATACTATTTTCCTCAGGGCCTCTGTAAAAAAAGGCATAATTAATTATACGCCTACATCCATGTGACTTAATTTATGATCGCGAGACCCTTAAATGATGTTACCTTCTCAATGAAGACATATTTATTTAACGCCATAAAGGCTTTTACATTACAATGATAAGATTATAAGTTACAGTGGCACAAAGAAGGATATCAGTAGTATTAAGGACAAAATAAGAATGAAGGAGACTAAAATAATATATATTAGAAATTTTTTTTTTTAACACTCAACAGTTAGTTGGCTTTTTACACAAAATAGAATTGAGAAGAAATATTAAAATAAATGTGTACTCGTGTAATGTTATAATAACAGAGAACATTCTTTAAAAACAGAATGAAGTGTCCTTTATCGATGCAGCTATACGTTTACAACAGCATCATCAGCAATATTTCCTGAAGATATAAGGAGGTTGAGGCAGCCCCACGGATTTTGTATGTAGTATTTTCACAAACTATGTATAATGTGTGAAAATAAAATAAATAAAAACTACATACAAATGTGTGAAAGATTAAGCGTTTATTTTTATGATTCTGATCATTATACTAAAAATGTGTGATTTTAATATTTTCATTCACAATTATTTATTTGAAAATCGTTCATATCCCAGCGGTTCTAACTGGCTACAGCGTTATTATGACGTAGAAATCGCCACTGGCTGGTAAGGCGGCTGGAATCAACGTTGACCGGTGTGACGTCAACGCCGCCGAATTCATAAATAAAAGCGATCATGCCGTTTTGTCGGTAAACCGAAAATTACACTATTTACATCGTTAAAGAAAAGTCATTCGTCAACATCAAAATTACACAAAAATATCTTATCATTATCGTATACTTCACCACAATCCACACCTCTTGATGATGGACACTGTAATGCTGTACAAAACCAAGGAAAAGGATTTTTAATTTTTATATATTTTTTTGTTCAGGTTAAGGTTGAAGAAGGCCATCCAGAAATGGTGCGCTGTTCGGCTGTGCACATTCTGAAGATCACAAAGTAAAGCCGCAGTGTGAACTTAACTTGCTCGCCCTTTATAAGGGAAACTTTATTTCCTGAGAACACAATAGGCACTCTACCACTCCGCACTAGTAGGGACTATTAATCCAGAGGCGTACTTGGGATTAGGAGATGTTATTAATGTTTTTGTGGTATTTTAAAAATTATGATAATATTTCAGCAAAAATTTTCCAGAATTTGAGAAAATTGTGTAAAGAAATGGTGGTGATCTATTGTTTATTCTGATGAACAAAACTACATGGATGATCGGAAGTTTCAATGAAACTCGGGTAGTCAGGTTACGAGTGGTGTTTGTCTTGGCACTGAAAGTGCCCTATTGTCGATCGGATATTATCGGCTGTTTCCGCAACCGTGCGGGTATTATACACAAAAAGGGCGACAGTTGACACTATCAAATAGTACAACTTTACTGACATCTGTTGAGAAACTTAAAAACTATATGTAACAACCTATTTTAACGCATCTGTTGAAAGACATTGAAACTACAAATATGTTTATGTACACTACAGAAATGAATTAAAAAATCATCAAACTACAGATATAAAATAAAAAAGACAACAAAAATAATTGTCTCTTAATATATTATATTATAGATAGGTACCTACTTTATGGCTTATCTTAATAATTATTTTCAACACCAGGGTCTCAATTTTAAAACTGACACTTAAATTCAAAGCAACTTTAAGTTCATCGAACGCGAATAATTTCTCCCAGGAATAACGTAGATACAATAAAATGGTTCAATTGCGAAAAATCTTTAATTCCAATATATTAACAATGGTACAGAGAATGCTTGTAATCTAGAAAAAAAATTGCTAGGAAGTAGGATACTTTGGCATTTCCATCAGCAATTGAGCTTCGAAAGGTCCACTAAATTCTCATAAATATGACAAAAAGCAACACCGCATTGTTGGTTCCATATTATTTTTTCGTTGTTCAATAATTTTTTTTAATCTCTGTTGAAAGGTAGTGTCGGTGTCAACATAGGTAAGTTGTTTAACGTTTTGAATCGGTTTCATATATAGTCTCGAGAATATTTTTTATTTGATTATTTTCATGTTTCGCAGCAAAAAAAGAAAATAAAACCCGAAAGCAGAATATAGAATAAATTAAATGTTAGATACCTAACATCAATTTGCAAGAGAAACTTTTAATGTTTATCCGAGGCTCCGTCACTGCATAAAAACATCCCGCAAGACGGGATGAGCTGCCGTGAAACTTTGAATGTAGATTTTTAAACTTTTAAAGTGCGGATCACTGTGTTTTTAAATACATTAAGTCCCCGCCGAAAGAAACAGGCGACAGTTGCACTTCTTTGATGCATTTGTGCTAAGAGAATAGTTAAGTTTTAAAACCTTCAAAATGTAGATGCCTTGTGTCTTAGCTATAAATTTAAAACATAAAAAAATGTTGGTGAACTTTCAAAATCGCTGGACACGCTCAAGAAGAATTTAAAAGAAAAAACCCTTTGATTCACCTTAAGTATAAAGCATTCGGGGCTATGGAAAATATGGCATTCAAAATTTAAATTATGTATGTAAAATGAAAATTTGCGTTGGTCGCATGAGATGGGAACTATTTATTTTATTATGGTTTATTAGGGAAACAAACAGATATACATATTATAAGGTATACTACTATAAGGTGCATTAACCAGTGAATTTCTGTCATTTTGTTATGTATTCCTGGCTCCCTAGCACAGTCGATTGATAAGGATTTATTAATCCTTATTGTGAATAATCCTTATTGATTTATAATAATTAATAATAATAATATCTTTATTCGGAAAACAAGCAGCTTTACAAAGATACATAAAAAGAAAGAGTGCTAAAATAAAACAGTATGCCTAAAAACATGTTTTCGCTGATAATTTTTTTTTTTAGTAGCCAGAGAAGAAAAACTAAGAAAAAAATAGTTAAGAGAAGTTAAATTAAAACATTAAGAAAAAACTTAGAAAAAAATAGTTAGGAGAAGCTAAATACTTAAATATGCATGATGAGAATATAGAAAAACACAATAAAGGGTAAGCTTATGATCTTGTAGGAGTATAAGGATGATATGTATGTAATTAGGGAACATGTAAATATATTGCGAATTAGGAAAAGAAATCTGATTAATCATATAATAAATATAAATATGGATGTTAAGGGGTGTGTTGTGATGCATTTCATTTATCTAATAAATAGTGTTGCTATAAATCCTTATTGATAATAATCTTTATTGATTTATCTATCCTTAATTGGTAACATCTCGTCGTTTTCTAGCATGACTGGAGATTGCCAATGAATAACTGTTCACTAAGACTGACTAAGTGTTTTTAATTTATTCGACGTCAATTGTTGTTTGTAGGTTAGCGATCTGCAGTTGTCCTAGGGAATGGTGAGAAGTTACCAAAAGTTATCCTGTCAATCCTTACCGATCGACGGTAGGGTCGGGTTAAAGAGTTGGGCGGTTGCTCAACTGAGTGAACAGTGATGATATGTGGAAGAAAATGGAAAAAATTGACAAAAAACTTGAAAAAAAGGTAATTAATTCACATTTTTTACTCAAAATAACGTAAGGATTTACTGGTTATTATGTAAAATACCTTAATGGTAGATACGCAGGGCTGTCCGAGACCTTGACTAAAATGAGTACTTACGCACAACACCGCCGTGAATCTGATATTTTGAAATATGTGTAAATATTATGATATTTTAGAACCTACATTTTAGTTGAGAAAATGTAAAGCCATTAATTTAAGATTTTAACCCCAGCTTGCGTACGATTTAAGTTGTTTTACACATATTATGTTATTTATGATTATCAAATATAATTTATAGCATTTAATTTTTTTAAAGTTTATCTAATAAAAGTATTCAATTCATAAAAACCGTTATTTATTTATAAATATGTTTAATTATTATAACGCCAAACAAAAGTGTTTAGCCTTCTAGAGTCAAAGTTTGACAATGCCCTCAAAAGGCAAATTAATTCTGTAATAGATACTTAGCAAGAGTTTTTTGATCACAAATGGATTCACATCTAAATTTTAAGTGCTAAAATGGAAGCAATATTAAATAATTTAGCGAAGTCATTCCTTTAAAATGATCTAAATGATTGTTATTCTCACTGAATTTACTTATTTCACCCAACGGACGCGGCGTCAGCTATTAAGACGTCTTGTTATTCGAGTCAGTTACAGATCCCCTAGACTTCGGACAAATCCCGCACAGTCCGGACTCTGGACAGGCGCGCGGAGCCCGGACAGACCCGCAGAGGTCCGGACAGGTCCCGGCAGAGTTAGAGACACGGGTAAGGGAGGTGGGGGATGGAAAGCGAGTCCACTAATCCGGCTGACAGGAGTTAGATGGATGGAGAAATGTAAGGACTAATGAAGAAATGTGCCGGGTTCGGACGAGGAAGACTCTCCGGCGCCCATGCAGGAGGGTTAATTAATTGATCGCCGAAGGGAGAAAAATAGAGCCTTTGGAGGGATTGGACCACAGAAGAGTGAAAGTTAAATGAAAGGAAACATTTTTAATTCGGGTTTTTAACGGACGTACGGTATATGCACAGAATGATTTGTTGATAAATAATAACAAAAGTCTTGGCATATGCAAGAGAAGTTACGAAAAAAACTGTTGACAAAGTTAGGGAAATAACTCCAGCATTAACCTGTAATCGACGGAGGTCGCTGAAGTTGCTCAGGCAGGGACGGCGACAGCGCCTTATCGAAACGATTGATTTCCGACCCGAATAGGACAAAGGGAAGAAGATGAGATCGAATGAATGGACCCCTTAGAGTAAGTTAATGATTTTGTGTATTGGTAAGAATTTTCGTTATATAGGGGAAAGCTGACAAGGAAAGTGAAAGAAGAGTATATTATATACCTATATATATACTTACCTTCGTCAGACTGAATGCAACCGTTACTAATATTTTTTAAAAGAAACGAGGCTAGCACTGACTTCAGAAGACATAGACTTGCCCTAACGCAAGATCATTTCAAAGAGCTGGAAGCAACTTTACAATCTTTTTGGCACCAGGAGTAAGTATTAAGTAGGCTTACACTTAAGGGGAATGACTGCGCGGCCTTTTTATACAAAAAATGGATTTGATTGGATTTGAACTGAATTATAATAATGTTTTCAATCAAAAGGTATTGCAAATATTTAGTAGGGATATAGGTATGCTTGTGTTTTAAATTATAAAAAATAGGCCATAAAAGAATGATAATGATTTAAAAACATAAGTTTGCTAATAATTTTACAACACAAATATAAAAATAAAAATTGTTAAAAAGCTTTTTGGCATGCGAAGATTCAAATTACAAACGAACAATTTACGTTGTTGATACAAACTTGTCGTATGCGAATTAAAATTTCTACCGAAATAAATTCTCTCTTGAATAATAGTAGGTAAATAAATCCTCTCTTGAATAATAGTAGGTAGGGAATGATTATTATTTTGTTAATTATACGAGTAATTAAATGACAAAGTTGCTTCCAAAACAGGTCAAATTGAATTCTTCATGGCCAATATATAATATATATACCATAATTTTAAAGAAAAATAAATAAAATATCATATATCCTGACTAGATAAATATATAAATAAAATATGTTGTATCTTGTTCTGTTGGATATTTAACCTTAAATCGTGCTACTTTATTTATTTGTGATTGAAATTATAAAATAAGGGCCATTAAATAAATCGATTTGCTACGATTTTAGTGTCAACTTTGCCAATAATTTGCGAGTTAATAGTAATAATTTAAAAATGTTAAGTTTGCCCTACCTCATATTTAAAATTATTATTATTTTTTTAATTACTAAAATCATCGTTTTGATGGGCTTACATTTAAATTAAAAATGACCGGTTTACGTTGGAACAAATTTATAAATGAATATATAAATTAAGAATATCGATCCAAAGCACGGCCTTCTACTGATTTTTTTATTTTATATTTGCACGGTAAATAGGTTTTTTTTATAGTCATTAACTCACAAAAAATTGATAAACTTGTCTCTAAAATTATAAAAAGATTGAATTCTTCAATGTCTTTATTTTAAGATGTGAAACGCAAATAAATAAAGTAGCACATTTCTGTACTAGACACCTTTGATTAAGAAAAATATAGAGCATTTCACAAGTAAAACCTTCAGAAAACTAAATTAGAAAAGATTGGGGAGGTGCCAACGAAGCACCGCACAAAGAGGTAACCGATTATACTATCTCATCCTCTCGCAGGCTTAATCCTATTGATGTATCTGTTTGTAAATTTTAGTGTCGCTAATTTTCATTACATATAGTTTCAAATCATAGCTGTGCTAAAGAAATTTTCACTCCAATAAAAAAAATTCAGTTTATTTATTTTGTTATAAAAGTACATTCACAGTTTAAGGTAGCTTTGACTGCCCAACTAGGAAGGTATCCCATTCTAGGATAGTCAAATTGACAAGTTTTGTTTATATTAGGTACATGATCATTCATATACATATGTAGTATTAAGTAAAGTTAACATTCACAAATTCCTTTTAAATAATAATTATAATATATGATACAGTATGATAGTGGTAGTAGACAAGATTCTAGAATTAAGCATCGAATATTCAAGCAACAGTGTTTTCAAAGTGATTATACAAGAAAAAAAAGAGCAGGTAAAGAAAATACAAATTTGGGAAACAAAGGAAATATATAAGGCGTTCATAATAAATAATTATCATATAGCATTTTTTATAATATTTCTGACTTCTCCTGCCTAAATCTAGAAACCATTTTGTTATTTTTTGATACAAGAAAAACAGTAAAAGAAAAGAAAATAAAAAGAATTAGAAACAAAAGAGTTATATAAGGCTTGTTTTTTTTTATTGGCCTAAATCAAAAGTTTAAGTTTTGTGTGAAAAAGGACACGCAGCTGTTCCTCTTAAGATACCACTGTTAAATGATAACGTCATTAAAACACAATGTTTGATTTTAACGCCGTTGGACTAATCGCCTTATTTGGGTTTCACAGTTCTGTGGAATAGCTCAATGGGAAAACACTGTTTCTAATTGGCCCAGCCGCTAACGATACAAAAAATCCCCAGGATTTATCTGCGAGTTAATTACCGAACCACCTTCACCTTGTGATGTATCCTTTTTTACACGCAAATTTAGCGCGAAATAAGGCCTATAATGACTTAAATATATCTACCCGTGTTACGGAAATGTTAAATGTTTTTGAAACGCAGAACGCAAAAAATGCCTCTTCGGCTTGCATCCAAATATTAATTTTGGATTTGAGATTAAAATAGATAACCAAACTGAAAAATTATTTTTTTATTAAAAAGGTAAATCAAATATCTAGTACGAATATGGCTACCTTATTTATTGTTACTTTAAGATATAGGCTAAACAAAATTACTACAGATCTAAAATAGATCAATCCAATAATAATCCAAAACTTTTCTGGCAAATAATTAAAGAAATCACCTACACAGATCAAAACAAAACAAACCCATTAGAAGAAATCAACACAGATAACGGTACACTCTCGGTCAAAAAAAACGTACATTAACTAATTAACTGCACAAACAACTTTTTTGCAAACATAGGCTCGAATTTAGCGAACAAAATAACAAAACCTCAACACTTTAACCCAAACATAAACAAACACCCAAATCCACAAAGGATTAAATTTGCCCTAAAACCAATCACTAAACAAGAACTAACACTAATGTTATATAAATTCAAATCAACATCCTCATCTGGTAGTGATGAAATAACAATGAAAACAATAAAATTCTTACAAGCCGAAATTACCGAACCGATACTCTTTCTAATAAATAAATCTATCACAGAAAGCAGATTTCCATCTCAACTCAAAATAGGGACTATTACACCAATCTTTAAATCAGGAAATCGTAAAGATATCAATAACTACAGACCAATCACAATTCTAAACACATTATCTAAAATCTTAGAAATAACAGTTAAAACTCAACTCGTTGACTACCTCGAATCAAATTAACTATTATCACCAAAACAATTTGGCTTCAGAAAAAAATTAGGAACATCCAATGCAATAGCCTTAGTAATTGAATATATTAAAAATTCTCTAGGCTCACATAAAAAATGCATTGGCATATTTCTCGACCTTTCTAAAGCCTTCGACACAATAAATCACTCACATCTTTTTGAAAAACTAGAGAACATAAGAATTACTGATAATGAACTAATATTTTTAAAAAGTTACATGGGAAATAGAAAGCAAACTGTGAAACTTAACAACAAAACATATTACCCACCCACCAAGTCTAGTGTTGACGTATTTCTATGTCCACATTAAATTAATAAAAAAACAACAAACAAAACGATTGCGAACTAAGTTTAAAGTTTTAAATTATACTAAATTGAGGAACGCGCATCACACCTGTGTATTCTTATCTCACAGAGTTGCGTATTTTAGTGTTTTTACTTCAAATATAAAACTGTCACCAAGTATCAACCTTTTCGGAAAAAACTCAGCCATTATAAAATAAACAAGTGTCCTTTCCTGAAAACTTTAAGTGTAACTCAAGTGATTAACATTATATATTTAAAGTAAACACCTAACAATCACTTTTTACGGAGAACTCGCATAAAAAACATCTAAAATGAATACACAATGCATCGTATGTCAAAAAAATATCGACAACCCATCAGACTTTGTGTGCTGTTGTCTTTGTGAAAGCAATTATCACCTCGGCTGTGCAGAAATTGTGGAATCCACCCGTCGTGGTGCGAGGAGCACACAATGGAAGTGTAAAAAATGCATTCAACATCTAAAAAATAAGCCAAAACAGACGACAAAAAATGACATATTATTAAATGATGAACAGCCATCTACCGGAAAACAACGTAATCAGGTGACTCAATCACCAAAATCTGCACCCGCCCAGTCGAAAGGCACAGATAATTTACCAAGTACAACCACAGATGGTGCATACCAAGGGCTACTTACATCTGATTTGTTTATTATGGAATTATCCAATTTTAAAAAAAGTATAATGGATTTGGTCGAACAAAAACTTGACTCATATACTCAAAAGTATGAGTCGATCATCTTGCAAAACCAAGAAATAATAAAATCAATTCAATTTATATCGGACCAACACGATGAACTAAAAAAGCGTATTACTGATATTGAAAAATCCCAGAAAACAGTCAATGCTGATATGTTGGTAATAAATAATCATAATGCTGTCCTTCAAAATACTATTACCCAACAAGAAGATAAAATTGACCGCCTAGAATACCTGACCCAAATATGCAATGTCGACATAAGAGGTGTTCCAGAATCAAACACTGAAAATAATATTGGAACATTAAAAAAAATTTCAAAAATTATTGACTATGGAGATATATCCTTACAATCAGAAATTACAAAAATGTATAGGCTAGGACCGAAACTGTCCGAGAAGAACCCCAGATCTTTAATAGTGTCTTTCAATAATATTAAATCCCGTGATGACTTCCTGAACAAAATCAAAGCATATAAAAAATCCACTACCACCAGCGCAAATAAACTCAATACAGCGGACTTGGGACTTTCGCATGAAGCCAAACGGATTTACGTGTCCGAACATTTAACACAAAAAGGAAAATTTCTACATTCTCAAACCAAAAAATTTGCCAGAGATAATAACTACAAACATTCTTGGACGACTTCTGGGCGTATTCTACTGAGACAAACGGACACCTCCAAAATTATTACGATAAAAAATGTCCTTGATCTTGATCGAGAAAAGCGTCAATCACTATGACAGATGATAAAAGGTATATCAACCTCTACTGTGCTGCAAACAATAATCATTCAGCTAATATCATTTTCACTGCAATTTTTTGTACCGGTAGTACCACTAACAACAATATATGTACCCAAAATAACGCATTTTTACTGACCTTATTAGTTTTTTCTTGTATCAACACAATTGTTGTGATAATTGCTAATCTCACTACTTATTATTCTTACTATATTTTATCTCCTTTAGCTGGAGCTCAAGTTTTTTCAATACTCTTTAAGAAAAAATTTGTTCATTCCGCAAATATTATTTTCATTGCAAGTTTTTGTTTGAATCGTATCACTCTTAACAATGTATATATTCAAAATAATGAGTTCTTACCTTATTTAGTATATTTCTCTTGTACCAGCATAATTATTATAATAACTGCTAATATTATTGTTAAACATTATTACCATACTCTACCTCATATTATCCACACAAACGCTCTTTTAATATTATTTGAGAAAAAAGTAGAACATTCTGTAAACATTTTTTTCCTTGCATATTTTTGTATGAGTCATACAATTATTATCCATTTACTCAAAATATACTCAAAATAACGTATTCTTACTTTCTTGTATCAGGATAATTTTTATAATAATTTCTAATCCAGTTTCTTATTATTCATACCGTAGTTTACCTTTTTTGGCCAAAGCCTTTTTAATATTCCTTAAGAAATCGGTAGATCATTCCATACATATTTTTTCACTCGCATGTTATTACATAATTTACACTACCATTAACGATGTATGTACCCAACATAATGTATTCATACTTTTTTTAACAGATTACTCTAGTTTTAACATAATTACTGTCACAAATTGTAATGTCATGTCTTATTACTTAAGTTTTCATTTTTAAATAATTTTCATAAAACGAAATGTTATATGTTATGGTATGTATATGTATGTTTATATAATGTATGTTTATACCTGTACGAGTATAGATATGTGCACGTTTGTATAATATATGTGTGCACCGCATTCGTTGTGCTTGCATGCACACATATTGAAAAAAAAGTTATGCACGTATGTTAGTAAAAAAAAAAAAAAAATAATAATGAGTGTATTGATGTCAAATTCGGGGTGCCTCAGGGAAGTATTCTGGGTCCGATTCTGTTCCTTATTTATATTAATGACCTATGCCACATAGAATGTGACGGAGAAATCATCAGTTTTGCGGATGATACTGTTCTCCTAATAAAAGGGAAAAATTGGGCAGAAACATTTAAGAAAGCAGAAGATACACTTAAAAGAATTAAAAATTGGCTTGACTACCATTCACTTACACTTAATGCTAATAAAACCAAATTCATCACTTTCAAAATAAAAAAAATAAGAAAACCTAAACTTGAAAATTCATAGTCAGCTTCACTTAAATGAGCATTTTAATTGTCCATAATTAGAAAACGTTGACCATATTACGTATCTGGGTCTAAAAATTGACCAAAACTTAAAATGGACCGAACAAATTACCTATTTAAATAATAAAATTAAAAAACTAAGTTATTTTTTCAAAACTATCAGGAATGTCCTCATTAAAAAAGACTTAATCAAGATTTACATGGCTCTTTGCCAATCACTGTTAGAATACGGTATTATCGGATGGGGCAGTGCAAATAAAAACAAACTAAATCCACTAATTAAAACTCAAAAATCCATTATGAAAATTATACTGAAAGTTCCTGTAAGAACTAGCACTGATGAAATCTTCAACAATCTTAACATCATGTCAATTAAACAACTTTATTCTAAAACTATACTCATTTACATTCATAAGTACAAAACCCAAGAAATGACAACTTACACGTACATTAGAAGTACTAGATCTCATGGTCAAAAACATATCCAACAAGTAACTACTAACACAACATTTGGGCAAAAAAGCTTCTTGTATTATGGTATTAAACTTTACAATAAAATACCACTCTCACTTAAAAACCTCAACAGTATAACATTTAAATCTCAAATAAAAAGCTGGATACTAAATATAGGGAGAACAGAAATAGAAAATATACTGATATCAAATACAGACTAAAACCGACCCTACTGAACTGAATTATAAAAAAACACAATTTTATTTATTTTTTAATTATTTAAAAAAATACTACATGATACCTATATGTTTATAACAAATTCATATTAATTTCTTATAATTAAATTATAATATGTAAATGAAATCCTCAGCACGGGAAATCCCAGTGAGGATATCATTATCTCTAGATGATTGTAAAGAAAGGACGACAATAAATCATTATTATTATTATTAAAAAAAAAAGATTTTAATGTTTCAAGATTTTAGGGGTAACTCTGGCAAATATTTGTGAGTAAATGAAAACATCATTTATTATAATGTTTATATTTTATTTTATACTAGCAGATCCGACCACACGTTGCTGTGGCTAACGAAATACAACGCCATTACCCAACCTTTATAAAATCCACACCACCCGCTTGCCAGCTGCCCGCTGCCCGTTGCCTGAATTAAATATTTGAATTTCTCAGTTTTTCTCTGCCATAATAAGTATGTATTATACATATAAACCTTCCTCTTGAATCACTCATTGAAAATCACTTGAACTTACATTGGTGAAAACCGCATGAAAATCTGTTGTGCAGTTTAAAAGATCTACGCGCACAAAATTTTGAGCGACTTCATTTTATACTACGTTATGATTTCATCATGTGTTTTATAATAAATGTAATAAGATTGTTTTTCATTTACTCAAAAATGATTGCCCAAGTTGCCTCTAAAATCATGAAATATTAAAATATTTAATGGCCTAAATCTTATAACTTAAAGTAAAAATACATAAAGTAGTTCATATCCGTAATAGATATTTAATATATCTACCTTTTGATTACAAAATATTTGTTTAGTTTGGCAGGGTATTTTGATCTCAAATTCAAAATTAAGATTTGTATGAAACGGTCTGAAACGGGCCGCGCAAACGTTCCTTTTAAGATCATTGAACGACGATTTGCTTTCGAAAACAAATAAAAAAACCAGCCTTTTCTTTGTAGCGTTTGAAAATTATGGACGTGTTTTATGTATGACCAAGTTATTGTTCTTTGATGTTGGTACAATAATTCAGCAACACTTAGGTATCTTGTAATTTTGGAGGTGAGTGGGTACCGCCGCTCGAGAACCATTTATTGGATAACCATTACCTCCGTCACCCCAAGTGGTTCGCTAGGTTTGGTCACTTAGATCTCAAGGTGAGGTTTGTGTATTCTTGGTGGCGGATGCTTCTGCCCATCCGATGCAGAACTTTCTTCCCTTAAAAATACCCTACAGATGACATAGGCCCTACTTATTTAAGTTAAAAAAAAACAAATATATGGCAGGAAAGTGAGATGAAAATACCACTAATTTTATTAGATTGTCTTAGTTTAGTTGTAACAACCAACTGCAGATTATTGTAATGAAGGTAAAACATCAGTTGAAATGTGCATTGAATTAGTAAAAAAGACACAAGAATCACTATCTTTATCGTTAGGCCTGGAGGCAGAGACAAATTAATTCACTAAAAATTATAAGCACACAAATCTTTTATAACGAATAGAAAATCTCTGGGAACCATTTATTTACACTAAGTGGTTCGGTACGTTTAGTGACTTAGCAAGGGTTCCCGGATTCATGGGGTGAGGTTTTTTGGGTCTTGGCGGCGGATGCGTCTGTCCGTCTGCAGAGATTGGTTGAGTGAGTCCTTTTGACCTGTCCATTCGGCTTCTCGACCCGTCCATCGCCTTGCACCGCAGTTGGAGGGATGGATTCATACGTTCATCACTCCTGGACACACTGACCCCTAGATTTAAATCCAACCCCATACCCTTTTCCTTTCCAAAACATTCTCTTCATCATTTTCTTTGCTTATTTTTATGTGTTCATACTAAAATACCTAAATTACCCAAAAAAGATTGAACGGCCTAGCTATGCAAACTTGGGTGTCGACAAAACTATTTGTGTGTATTAGAATTGACTATATGAAGAGATGAGTTACATGATTAGTTCTAAAACCTGTTGACCTTTTTTTTGGTCACGTTTATTAAACAAATAAAAAAATATTTTCGCTTGTTTTAGTTTTTTTAACCAAGGCATATTTTCACACCGACAGAAAACCATCTCTCCAGCGTCTGGGTTATTTAATCGGTATGACCCATTAACGACTTAATTGATCGATGGTATGACCCCACCCACGTTCTTGTCAAAGCTATCATCAAACACTCGATTAGATTCTCGGATAAAACAGATCATTGAAAGCAATTATTTTCTTTGAAGTTCCGAAAAAAAATTCTCTAGTTGGCTATTTTTATCTGAGTTCCGCCGCTCTGTGTTTGATCTCCCTTAAAGTAAAACTGAGTTTAAAATGCTGATTAGGAACCCGCATACGTTACGTAACGTTTACTTCAAAAGCGAACTTCCTCTGTGTTATAATATGAAGCTACGTCGTCGAGTTGTCTGCATATGTTTGACGTTTATACAGAGTATTACGGTGGTACACGGATGTTAATTTAATAGGTACTAGTTCTGGGAACAATAGACTTAGCGTCCGAAAAAATATGTTTCTAATTATCTCTTATTCAATAATTGAAAACCAAAATATGTATGTAGGTGCTTGTATTAGATTAGCGGGTTGTCCAGGTCTTGGCGCCGGATACGTCTGTCCACCAGCGGCATGGCAGGCCGGATCGGGAAAGAATGGTTGAGGGAGTCTCTTTGACTTCTTCAGCCGTACTCTCTCAGAATATCGCCTTGCACCCAGTGGGAGGGATGGATTCATGCATCCGTCACTCCTGAATAAAGTGACCCTCAGATTCCTACCCACCCCTAATATCCTTTTCCTTCCCAGATTTTTCTCTTCTTCCGTTCCTAAAAAGACCATTCACACAGCATCCGCAAAAATGACACAGGCCCTGAGGGGAATTATGTTCCTTTAAAAAAAACGGTACCTGTTGATTAAAAAAATAATTATTCAGTAAGGTTGGGCATTTTGGCCTCAAATAAACTTTTAATTTTGTGTAAAAAAGACCTTTTGTCACAATGATGCCACTTTTTAAAATTGCAATACCTCCAAAACACCACTTAGGTGTATACCGTATAACCAGAGAACACCAGACATATGTCATTTTTATATCAGTGTTTAGACGTATTGACTGTTTTCCACAAAAAATTATAAATTGATTTTGAAATATTGTTCTTTTATCTAGTAAACGTATGTTTTAAATTTTCTGAAAAAATTATAATTTTTAGCATAATAAAGTTATACCAAAGGTTGTTGGCGGATTTGTTAAATTTTCAAAAAAGTACATTTATTATACAACACCCATTTCAAATCATATAATCATGCAGTTAAATAAATCAATACATTATCTGGTAAACGTATGTAACAGAATTTTAATTTTATTTTAAATAAAACCATAAAAAATATATAAGTACATGTGTTTCTTGACGAAAATTGGTCCGTTTGTGTATTTATTTGCGCACTTACAGACTAATATATTTAAATATTTTAAACATTTTTATTTTGCTGAGACATTATTGAAAAATATAACTTAATTATAAGCACCTGCTGACAAGCCAATTCAATTGGCTTAGCAGGACTTGTTTGTGATTTTTATAAAAATTCTTACAATAAAAAAAAAAAATAAAAAAAAATTGGAACCGCCCTGTACGATCGTAAGAACCTCTTTCGACGAAATGTGGATTTTCGGCCGCTGGCTGGTTATACGCTCTTAAATTATTTTCATTTAAGCGAATATGTTAATTGCAAAATAGTAATAGACACAAAATTTCCCAGAAAAAGAAGCCTTTATTTTTACGCACTACCTAAGACTTAAGAGGTACAACCAACTCCGTGGAAGGTGGAGAACATCATACGGATGCCAGGAAAATTAAATGACCGTTCGAAGGAATTATCATTCCATCAAGCTTTGATTTTCAATTTCCGATTTTCCGTTTAGCTTTGAAAATGAGAAATATTAATGCGGTGCATTTCGCCAGGTAGTCTAGTCTATGATAAAGAGAAGGATTGAGCGTTCATGTCTGGTAGATGGACCTGGCGCGATTCTGACCAATGAAAGACACCCGTCATCACTTCCACTCGAGACCTTTCTACGGAAGTTTGATTTGTTTGCAATGCTGTCAGATTTTATTTTAAAACTAGTACCAGTATTAAATGAAAATAAATCACTCTGAATTTGAATGCTCCACTATTAAATCAAAATTATCAGCATTTTTCTAAACCAACGATGCCTTCGTCAGGATAAGATTAAAAGTTAAAAAAAATTACAAAAGACAAACAGTTTAGACAAATAAGTAACGCAGTAGTTAAAGGTATCATAAAATTTGGTAGGCGGTATGGGTACCGCCGCCCCGAGAACTATCTATTGGATTACCACTCCCTGGTGATTTAGCAGGAGTGCTCGGTTTGTTGGAGTAAGGTTTGTCTAAGTTTTGATGCCGAATGCGTTTCCTCACCTTCTGCGTGGCGGTCCGGATCAAGAAAGATTGCTTGAGACAAACATAATCTATTCAAACATATCTCTTCAGCCGGACTCTCTCAACCCATCGCCTTGCACCGCAGTGGGAGGAGTGGATTCATACGTTTCTCACTGCTGGACGCATTGACCCCCAGATACCTACCCACCCCTCTTACTTCCGTTTTCCTTCCAAGAACTTCCTCGCCTTCCTTTCCTTAAAAAGACACTCCACACAGCACCCCCAAAGATGACATAGGCCATGATGAATTTTTTTTCCGCAGGGTCCCCTGGGTAATGCTATTTTATAATTTAAAAAAAACATTATATGTTGATAGTTTTGATTTATTAAGTGTTTTGTACAAGTTTTATACAAAGTGATCTGTTTTCATTTAATTAAAATGACTCCACAAAGTGAATTTGCGTACGAGTATATTGTACCATAATTTATTTATACCACATTTGACAGAAACTTTTGTAGTATTCGTAATAACTATCAAATTGGATAGTGCACATGTACTACGTAATATCGTATTTGTTCCGAGGAAATCACCATACTTTCTCTTAATCTAAGGAGTATCGTAATCTTGTAGTTTATTAAAATATTAAAGAAAGGCGTATTTGATCGGTTAGATCAGTGATTCTTAACGGGGGTGCCAGCAGCGCACCCCCCCCCCCTGGGGGCTTTTTTAATTTTTTTGCATTTGGGGGGCTGTGCAGAAGTTAGTGTGGGCATTGTGGCAAAATAGAAAATAAGCTCATCCACGAGCTATGCACACTGACACACTTTCATAAGGTGCAACAATTTGACAATTTCTATTAAATAAACTACACTTACATGCACAAAATTCTTAACTCATAGTCATAATAATAATAATTTAAGTCATAATAACTCAAATTTCATGTAGGTAAGGTGAGGTCCAAAGTTTTATTATCATTTTTTTTATAATTAAATTTATCGTCAACTTTTATTGACCAATTTTTATTTTAACTTCCCTGTCCGCTAGGCATTTCTCTCAAATATCTACAAAATATTTTTTTTCGATGAATTGGCGATTCTAAAAATTGATCATTCGATGAATTGGTTTTCGATTGATTGATTTTCGATGAAATGGTTTTCGATGAACTCGTTTTCGATAAACTCGTTTTCGATGAATTTGCTTTCGATGAATTGATTTTCGATGAACTCGTTTTCGATGAACTCGCTGCGAACCGTCTATTAGTAATGATGTATATTTTTATTTAATGTATAATAAACTAATAAAGTTAAAGAGCTGCAAGTTATTAAATAATTTCAAGTCTCTCACGACACAACAAGCATTTAAGTTTTTCCAAACACTCTAATGTACATTTTCATTTCAAGGAAGTTTTCCGTTCCGTTGGGGCGCCTGTAAAACGGCTCATGTTTTGAAGAAAAGTGGAAAAAATGAAATTAAAAGTCTATTTAGCATTTCCAGTGCGCTCACCCCGCCTGCCCCGACTTACCCCCACTTGCCACTTCTACTTACCTCTACTTGCTACTGCCTTCACCTGCTTTTACTTGCTTTTAACTAATAATAAAGGCATCTCAAGTTGCCTAATTGGCTTAGATGGCCCCCAATTGCTTCAAAAGAATCTCAAACTGTAAAACTTTATTTTTTATTTTTTACATGAGATCCACACAGGAGGCCCTAAGGAAAATAATTTTCTAATGATGCTGTGTGAAGGGTTTTTTTAAAAGGAAAGTAAGGAGAGGAGAGTTCTGGGAAGGAAAGGTTTTAAGGAATCTGGGGTTCAGTATGTCCTGGTCATCGCCTCCAAGACCTAGACAAACCTCACCCTATAAACCCGGACACCCCTGATAAATCACCAAACGTAGCGAACCACTTGGGGTGATCTATGGCAGAGGTGTTGGTTATCCAATAAAGGTTCCCGGGGCGGCGGTAAATTACTGTTTTAAGAACAACGGATTGGTGGTGATATTGGAATTTCTGAGTTTTTTATTTTATTTCTTACTCCACATAGGAGGCCCTGAGGAAAACAATTTTCCTCATAACCTATGTCATCTTTGGGGAAGCTATGTGATGGGTCTTTTTAGGGAAAGAAAAGAGAGGAAGTTCTGGGAAGGAAAAATGTATGAAAGGTGGGTAGGTGACGGACGTATGGATCCATTCCTCTCGCTGCGGTGCAAGGCGAGTGGTCAAGAGAGTCCAGATGGAGAAATCAAAATGTCTCCCTCAACTAGTTTCATCCGAACCGGCCCGCCACGCCAGAAGTCCTAGACAAACCTCACCCCAAAAACCCGGGAATCTTGGTTAAGTCACCAAATGTAGCGATCCACTTGGGGTGAACTATGGCAGAGGTGTTGCTTGTCCAATAAATTGTTCCAGAATTTAATATCTGAAATGACAATTGGTTATTTCAAATCACAATTATTTTATTGTTATTCAAGAAAAGAAAATTAATTATATGTATATATATATATATTTTTTTAAATATACATATATATTTACAGAAAGAAAATATTTGGTTCATAAAAATTAATTACAGATAAAGTTATTTCTTGTTAACGTATCTACCCAATTTAAAAGAGAAAACATTTCTCGTGTTTGAATTGGGGAGTTGTGCTATTATAGAAAAAGATAAAGAAAAAATAATATACGTATAGAATCTCTTTTTTTAAATTAAGAAAATAAACTTGTGAATGATAACAAATATTGATTAAGAAATTTACTAACATAGCAGTTACTTAGTTAGATATACTTGGTACATGTAGTATAGATAATTACAAGTAAATTACAGTATTCGGTGATGTTGCGCTATCCGAATATTATATTATATTATTTATAAGGAAGTACTTTTATTCTAATTAGATTATTCAATGCATTTAAAAATGAAACGCAATTGCTTCAGCCAACGACAAAATGACGGCCTCCGTTGTCGAGAGGTAAAGCACTTGACTAGCAATCCGAAGGTTGCAAGCTCAAATTCCGGCATGCGCAATTAAATTTTATTCAACAAATTTGTATTATTTCTTAATTGATTTATTGAAAAATAATATATATGTATATATTTTTTTTACATTAGCTCCACACAGGCTTCGAGGAAAAAAATCCTCTCAGGGCCTACGTCATTTTTGGGGATGCTGTATTGAGGGTCGTTTTGGAAAAGGAAGGAGAGGAAGTTCTGGGATTTAAAAAGGTGTGAGGGGTGGGTAGGAATCAAGGCGTCAGTATGTCCGAGATAAAGGAAATATGAAACTATCCTCCCCGTATATTTGCGGCACATTCCACAGGGTTATTCTGGGATAAGTTCACCATTCAGAATTGAAACGTTGCTTAAATTGGCTTTAGCCATGTTTAGTGACCAGTTCTGAATAGCCACGTACTCCCCCTTATCTTCCTTTTCCTCTTCTACTTCCCCTCCCTGCTACCTTCAGCCTCACAACATATCCCAATTGGGGTTGCCACTGTGGCTCCAGACGGGAGCAGTTGGGACTCTTGTGCGGTATACAAATGAAAAGGTATATTCCTTAACTATCCTGGTATAGTATACTATATTTCTATGATAGATATACCAAGGTTTAGTATTTTTTGTCGGGCAAACCGTTGTAGAACCACCGTCAATTCATTTGAGTGAAAAACTTTTTCGAAGATTGTGCCATCGGATATTTTTACCTGGAGACTTTTTTGAGAGTGGCTTTCAATTTTGAAACGTACACAAATTAAAATTTAAGGGAGCACCTTTTCAACCTTCTGCCGCGTACTTTCAAATGTTCCTGTATTTTTTTAATTTTTAAAGCATGCACGTGCTGGAAAAGATGTAGGCAAGGGAAATAGGATAGTGTAAGGTTGTTTATGCACCGTTAATGCAACTGTCTCACAAGACTCCCAAATGCTTGCGGTTGTGGCACTATCCAATTAGGGATTATTGTGAGGCTGATAAGATGAACGAGTGTTGCGCATTTCACTGTGTCTTTTTTAAGATATAATTTTATTAAACTTATTTTATTTTATTTTTATATGAATACCGCACAAGAGTCCCAACTTTTTTAATATTAGCTGCATACAGGAGGTCACACTATGTCATATTTAGGGATGCTGTATGGAGGGTCTTTTAAGGAGAGGAAAGAGGGGAAAGGAACTAGGAAGGAAAAGGGTATTAGTAGTAGGGTATGTGTAGTGTACTGCAGTTTTACTTGACACACTAACAGATTCTCCTATGGATGGAGATTATTTATTTGGAATAATATATTCTTGTGTTTATCTGTATTTATTATATAAACTTCTTAATTTGGTAGGCGGTTATGGGTACCGCCGCCCTGGGAACCAATTATTGGATGACCAACACCTCTGCCACAGGTCACGCCAAGCGGTTCGCTACGTTTGGTGACTTAGCAGGAGTGCCCGGGTTCATGGGGTAATGTTTGTCTGGGTCTTGATGGCGGGTGCGTCGGCTGAGATGCTGGTTGAGGGAGACCCTTTACAACCGGTTTCCGTTGTCCGGGCCGCTCGGTAGTACAGGGGCCCGACCCTCAGGCTCACGACTGAGGGTGGGCTGCCCCATCAACGAGTGCGAAAACCCTGCCGCTGCTGTTGTGCCGGTTCGTGACCGGAGGGGACCCAGCAGTAGCGTTTGGGGCGCATTGGGCGACCTCTCCAGCCGGACTCTCCCAGCCAATCGCCTTGCACCGCAGTGGGTGGGTTGGATTCATACGTCCGTCACTCCTGGACACTCTGATCCCCAGCTTCCTACCCACCCCTCAACCTTCCTTCCCAGACCAGACCTTCCTTTCCACTCATAACTAAAAAAAAACAAAAATATAACAAAAAAAAATAACGCCAATAAAATCATGAATAACACAGTAACATCAAGGAACGTTATTACAACGGCAAGAAGCAGGAGTCCACGGTGCAGGCCAAAACTGTTGGTAAACTTCACCAACATTCGCGGCCTGCATGCACAAAAACTTAAACTCAGTCCACCAACACCTTCTCACCCAACGTCCCAACCTTCTTTTCCTTTCCGAAACGCAGATAGCTGATCCTACAGACGCCTCCTATCTGGATTGCCCGGGTTTCACCCTCATGGGCAAATTCAGACCCAAAGGAGGTGTCTATAATGTGGGTGCGCTTCAATCTTGCCAGTACGGTAAGATTTTACGCTTGCTTATACCGCTTACCGAACCTTAGCGTTTCAGATGCGTCCGAACTCTTCAAACATCTAAGCAATACTGTTGATGATCTCTTGCCCCGCTTCCCTACGGTAGAGTTTGTGGTCCCGGGAGACTTCAATGTTCATAACGAACCTTGGTTAAAGTTCTCAGGACCAACGGACTCGGCTGGAAGAGAGGCGAAATCCTTCGCCCTCTGCTACGGACTGGAGCAAATGGTTCAGGAGCCTACAAGGGTTCCTGATGTCCAGACTCACCGCTCCAATCTGTTGGATCTATTTTTAACCACAGTGCCACACGGTTACAAGATTGAGGTCACATCGCCTCTAGGATCGTCCGACCACTGCCTGGTGACGACGTCAATCCCCGTAGCCTTCAGACCGCCAAACGAGCGGCTGAAGAGAAAAGTGTGGTACTATAGATTAGCAGATTGGTTTGGTCTGCGGGCGCATTTCAATGCTTTCCCGTGGTCAGCTGTCTGTTTTCGGACTTCGGATCCCTCAAGATGTGCCCAGGAAATTGGTGAAGTCATCACATCCGCGATGGATGGCTTCATCTAATCCACTGTTAAAGAAACTGGTGTGGGCTCAAAGTCGTGGTTCAGTCGACAATGCTCCAAAACCGCGGCTTACCGAGCCTACAACACATCTCGAACGTCCGAAAACAGAATAGCATATAACACAATGGCAAAGGAATGCAAGAGGATAATTAACAGGTCAAAATTCGAGCACGACCTGCAGATCAGCAGAAAGCTGGCTGCCTGCCGGCACGGCAGCAGAGCGTACTGGTCACTCGCGGGCTCAATAGGTCGCAATTTCTGCAAACCCAGTCTGCCACCTCTTACCAGATCTGACGGCTGTCTAGCAAATACCGCCCCCGAAAAGGCTAACTTATTAGGCAAAATGTTCGGGGAAAACTCGACCCTCGATGATCAAGGTGCTACCCCGCCGTCGGTTCCTCATTGCAGTTTTCGTATGAAAATCTGAGGATCCGGCATCGGGATGTACTCCAAGTCTTACGAGGGCTTGATGTTAAAAAAACTAGCAGGCCTGAGGGAATACCTGCCCTGGTATTGCAGAGGTGCGCTGTAGAAATAGCTCCAATTTTGACGAAGCTTTTCAAGATGTCCCTGAAGTGTGGCTCTGTACCCTCTGGTTGGAAAAAAGCGATCATTCACCCCATTCCAAAGAAGGGTGACCGCTCCAACCCAGCCAACTACCGCCCCATAGCGATCACCTCTGTTCTGTCAAAAGTGATGGAACGTGTGATCAATGACAAACTGCTCACATACATCGAGAAGAACAAAATTATTAACGACTGTCAATACGGATTCCGGCGGAACCGCTCGTGCGGCGATCTTCTCGCTTATGTGACGCATGTTTGGGGACGGTGCCTGGAATGTTTTGGTGAGACCCAAACGGTTGGACTGGACATTTCCAAGGCCTTTGATTGGATTTGGCATCGAGCGCTTGTCAACAAACTGCGTTCTTACGGACTTCCCGCATCCTTGTGTGCGTGGATTGCCGAATTTTTGAGGGGGAGGTCGATTCATACGGTTGCTGACGGTTTCACTTCTTCCTCGCATTCGATAAATGCTGGCGTCCCACAGGGATCTGTTCTGTCTCCGAATTTGTTTCTGTTGCACTTCAACGACCTCTTATCATGTGCACCGATTCATTGTTACGTGGATGACAATACAGTCTATGATAGCTTTTTGTTTGATAAGCCTCCAATGAGCACACAAACCTCAATAGCTCGGAGGGCTTTGAAGCAGAGAATGGACGGTTACCTCGAGACTGTTTTCTCTTGGGGTAAGAATAACCTCGTCGAATTTAATGTTTCAAAGACCCAATCATGTTTGATAACGTCTAAAAGGGATCGAAGTGATAATCTAGTCTCCTTCAACGTTTAAGTTTAAAAATACAAATAAATGGTAGGTATTCGAAACCATTACACAACCTTCAGCAACAAAGAGATAATGCATATAAAGCGGCAAAATTGGAACCACCAGAAGAAAAATGGAATGCATATAAAAAAGTTCGTAATATTTACTCCAAACAAATTAAACAACATAAATGCGATTATTATAAGCAAAAATTAGAAACACAACAGAATGAACCAAGAAAACTTTGGATAACACTAAAAGAAATCATAAAGGGTAAAGTCAATTGATTTCCCAGATGGAACTGAAGAAGAAGTAGAGAAGATAGCGACTAAATTTAACAAGCATTTTATTTCGAGCATAGATCTTATAATCGAAAGTATTCCACAACATCCTGAGAACCAACTAGACGAGCCTATACGCACTGATAAAGAATTTAAGTTTAAAAATGTGGATTTACCGTACTTAAAGAGGGTGTTGAGTAATATTAAATCGAAGGAATCTGCAGGTGGTATTACAATAAATATAATCAAAGACTCTATAAATATTATTGGCGAATCGATGGTCCAAATTATCAATGAATCTTTGAATAGTGGAGTATTCCCCAAAACTTGGAAAACGTCTGTAATAACTCCTATCCCAAAAATTGATAACCTAAAAAATTTGACAACTATAGGCCGATCAATTGTTTACCCAAATATGAACAAATACTGGAATACATTGTAAAGGAGCAATTAACAGAATATATTGAGGCCAAGCAGATATTAGTTCCACAACAATCTGGTTTTAGAAATAAATATTCTTTTGAAACCCCTATTAACTATGTAATAGATGAGTGGAAAAATTTTAGAGATAAAAAAAGTAAAATTATTGCAGTATTTCTAGACTTAAAGCGGGCATTTGAAACAATCGACAGAGATAGATTAATCTAAAAATTAAGTAATATTGGAATTAATGGTAAAGAAAATAAGTGGTTTGTTGATAACCTATCAGAAAGAACACAAATTACAAAATATGGTGGTAAAACACCTGAACCACATAGTACTAATAAAGGCGTTCCGCAGGGATCTGTCTTAGGTCCATTGTTCATGTTCTCAAGTATCCGGTAATCGTTTGATTTCGGTTTCCTCCTAATTGTACTTTTATGTTTAATATCTGAATTTTTTGTAAGAAGTTAGTGTATTATATTTTAGTTTAAAAGTTCTTGTTTTGTCCTGTGCTACAATAACACTGTTTTTGTATATTATTATTTTCCTCTGTGCTATAACAGCACTGTTTTGTTAATATTTGTTCTCTTGTCATTGTTTTGTAAATACTGTATATTCTTTATTTCATAGGTATTATTTTATAAATATTTTGTAATGATCTCGTAAGGAACACTGTAGGATTATTTTTAAATTTATTATAGTTAAGCGCACTTGAAGTGAAATGACACAAAACTGCGCTATATAAATATTACGTTATTATTATTATTATTGTTGCTCATTTTATACATGAATGATATTATCAAAGTGTTAAAGCATTGTTCAATTAAACTGTTTGCTGATGATACGTTGTTATACATAGCCAGTAAAAATTTACAGGACGCCATTGAAAAAATACAAACTGATTTAAATTAAGTAGCGCTTTAGCTTCACCAAAACAAATTAAAATTGAATGTTACGAAAACAAAGTTTTTAATTGTGGATAGCCTAGGTGGAAACAAGCAGGAAATACTAAAAATAATGAAAACATAGAAAGGGTTAGCAGAATTAAATATCTGGGTGTAATATTGGATGATAAATTAAAATTCGACGAACACTTAGAATACATAACAAAAAAAATTGCTAAAAAAGTTGGATTCTTAGAAAGGATCAGAAATAACTTGGATCTCAAGACAACGCGCCCTGTTTACAATTCTATTGTAACTCCGCATTTAAATTATTGTTCTAGTGTATTATTTCTATGTAACGAAGCCCAAAATAATAAACTACAGGTTATACAAAATAGGGGGATGAGGATGATTTTAAAATACAATATGTTTACTAGAGTCAAAATTATGTTATAAAATCTAAATATGATGACGACAAAACAACATATAACATATAATGCATTAACAATGATTAACAAACTGAAAAATAATATGCTACCAAATTATCTGAAGAGTAACATTATGTTTCATGAAAATGTTCACAACTATCCTACGAGAAGACGCGGAGACTTTAGGCTTCCCAAAACTAAACTTTCGTGCACACAAAATAGCGCGTTTTATAAAGGACAAAAACTTTTTAACAGCCTGCCGAATGCCGTAAAGGAAGCCTCAAGTCCTAGCACTTTTCGTAGGATGTGTGCATTATATGTGAAGAATGTTTTTGATTTATAACAATCTTACCAATATTATTCTCACATAGATCTGTTTCCTACGAGAAGACGGGGATTAGGCTTCCCAAAACTAAACTTTCGTGCACACAAAATAGCGCGTTTTATAAAGGACAAAAACTTTTTAACAGCCTGCCGAATGCCGCAAAGGAAGCCTCAAGTCTTAGCACTTTTCGTAGGATGTGTTCATTATATGTGAAGAATGTTTTTGATTTATAACAATCTTACCAATATTATTCTCACATAGATCTGTTTCCTCAAAATGGATTTTTATTTTTGTAATCTTTTTTTTTCCTCTTAAAATATATTTGTAAAAATGAAACTGTTTCTTTAAATTGTATTTGTATATATTTACTAGATGTATGAAAAAAAATTTGCATACATCTAAATAAATATTCAAAAACAAACAAAACAAAAACGGAAGCATTCTTCCGGACAGGACACCCATTGATATGCTTGGTGTGACTCTAAGTGACCAGCTCAGGTATGGGGGCTCCATCGAAACCAGAGTTAAATTAGCCTCTCAGAAACTGGGCGTACTGTACAGGGCCCGCAGATACTTTAATAGCACATAACTGCTAACCCTGTACAAATTGCAAGTGCGCCCCACGGTTGAATTTGGTAGCTACCTCTGGTCTGGAGCTCCAAAATACCTTAAAAAAACCCTTGACTCTGTGCAGAAACGGGCGGTCCGTTTGATAGATTGAAAATCTTTTAATTCAAAATAAAATACATGATATCAGAAAGCTATTCATAAAAAAAATATCCATATAAATTGCATAAAATCGTCACCTTCACACATATCTCACTCCCAGAACACTAGAGCTAAATCTAACAATCATTTACAAGTGCCAAAAATTAAATCCACTCTTGCCAAAAAACATGAATCTTACCTCGCACCTTCCATATTCAACACTTTCTTAAAAGAAACACAACATATAACGCAAACCAACAGAAAATGTACATATAAAAACTTTAATACGTTGTTAATTAACAAAAAAAGAAATTTCATTAACAACTTACTTGCAAACCTTTCGTGTTAATTTTTTTTTATATATACGCTGTATATTGATATTTAAATATAATATGAAAAAAAAAACATTCGCACTAAAAAAATTATTTGACTATTTCATTCACACTAAAAAAAATCATTTTTATATATATGTAATATTAAAATTATTTTATGTAGATAATCTTTGTATTTCTACTTAAGTTTTATTATTTCTTTTTATGGTATTCTGTATCTTTATTTATTATCTTTTGTATTTTTAGTAACTTTTATTGTTATTTAAACTTTTTGTAATGATAGATACTGCTACCCGGCTCAGAACAGATATTGTCTAGTGAGTCGGGTAGCGCACATGATTTGTATATTATACTATTGATGTTAATAAACGCCCGGGTTACCGGCATAAAAAAAAATTAAAAAAAAAGATTCTCCCGTCTTAACAGACGGATTTCAATCTTTAGAGCACAGGCGTCAGGTGGGAATGGTCTCCTTGTTCTAGCGGTATTACAATGGAAGATACTCCGAGGAACTAGCGACATTGATCCCCTCGGCACCGGTGCATAGTCGGGAAACACGCCAAACACGCGCCTAACATTTGTACATGGTTGACATTAGTCACATGAGAACGGGTCGTTTTTATGACTCGTTCTTGAGTTCAATAGCTCGGCTGTGGAACGATTTACCGGACTCTGTGTTTCCTCCCTCCTACAACATGGGTCTCTTCAAGACCCGTGTTCACTCCTTCCTTTCCTCAAAAAGACCCTACACACAGCATCCTCAAAGATGGAATAGGCCCTGTGGGAAATTATTTTCCTCAGGGCCTCCTGTGTGGAGTTAATGTAAAAAAAAAAATTCGAAAAGCACATACAAAATTGTTATTTCTTAGAGAAAATATAAAAAAAATTATAGTCTGTAGGACTAATAGTCTCCATTAGTACCCTTTACACGTAGAGTTCGGAGCGGGAGTTTAAATTCTATTTTACATCAAAGTTATGCATAATAGGAGTAAAACTTTTTCGACAGATGCATTATACAAAGAATCTAAATTCAGTCTTCGTAAACTATTTATACTGCAAACTATGATATATATTTTTAAAAACAAAAACAAATTCGAAAAAAATGAAAACAGAATCAACAATAGAAATAATAATGTATTTTATACCCTCCAAACAAATACCAAAACAATGCAAACGCACAGCAGTTTCATTCGACCTCGTACTTTCAATCTTTTACCGAAAATTATTCAGGTGGCAACTAAACTTCCCCAATACCTACAAGTTTTAAAAATATGGCTTAGTGATACAGATGTTGAAACTTTATTTTTATAACTTATATCACTTTTATTTTATCACAAAAACTTTACACTTATAATTAAACTGTTCACTACTGTGTACCCTTTTTAAACGACTTCGAAAAGGAGGAGGTTATAAATTCGACGGTATTTTTTTATTTTTTTTATTTTATTTAATTAAATGAAGACAATGTAAGCGAAACTCAATCGAAAATCTGGAAACAGAAAAATCAGAAAAAGATATTGGCACCTCTGGGACTCGAACCCAGGACCTCTCGCTTTCCGGGCGAACGCGCTAACCACTGTTAGCGCGTTCGTAACCGGCGCAGTGGTTAGCGCGTTCGCCCGGAAAGCGAGAGGTCCTGGGTTCGAGTCGCAGAGGTGCCAATATCTTTTTCTGATTTTTCTGTTTCCAGATTTTCGATTGAGTTTCGCTTACATTGTCTTCATTTAATTAAATGTTACAATTTGAGGTTTTACTCATAAAGTTAAAATAAAAATTATATATTTTTATTTTATTTTTGTTACCTCAGAACTTTCGATTGGGTGAACTGATATTGATGATTCTTCTTTTATTAGAAAGCTGGTGCTTTCCGTGTGGTCCCATTATAATTTGGCCCAGTTTTGACATTGGGATCCATGAGAAAACCATATATGTCTTAAATTTGCAATAAGTATGTGCGCGACAAATGGACGAATAACTCAATATTACTTAGATTCCGATGATTCTTTTTTTGAAGTAAAACTTCTTTACGCACGCTCGTCACTAAAAATCAAAAAATGAACAAAAATTTTAACAAAACAAAAAACGACTTCAAAAAATGCACTAAAAAGTAAATAAATAATTTCGTACGATTGTTATTTTTGGAGTCGGTGTCAGCCAAGATCTCCACATCTCACCTATAATTACCTATTTATGTAGTTACCTTGGCTGACACCGACTCCAAAAATAACAATCGTACTAAATCATTTATTTACTTTTTAGTGCATTTTTTAAAGTCGTTTTTTGTTTTGTTAAAATTTTTGTTTATTATACAAACTATTTAGACACATTTTTATTATGTTTTTGCTTAATACCCCCTGTTTTGTTTTTTCTAGGTAAAACAAAATATTATTTAACTATATTGCTGACGTACAGGCTGCGTTTTAGTGGGTCTCATTACTCTCATGATTTTCAAAATGTGTATGTATAAAATGTAAAATTGGGAAAAATAAAGTATTAAAAAAAAAAAAAAAAGAATTCATTTCGAATATCGTTGAAAGAACTCAATGTAGGTGTAACATACAAATATTCTAGTGTCAAAATTATCCAAGTCTAGCAAGGTTGCAGTAATTCTAAATATCTCATTTCACACTGTATTTCCATCCGAATATTGGTTGAAAAATAAGTACCTAGTCATTGAAATCAATGTATTGAGTTATTAAGATTGGTTCCGGTTGTATGCCTTAAGGAACACCGGTGGCACCAAAGAATTGTGCATTCAAGTACAAAAGGAAACCTGTTGGAAAACTTATCAACCCCGCCTGTATGTTACAACTTATCCCTAATTTCCTCAGCTTACAATGAAGTGTTTTGTAATGCCTTGGAAAAATCAGTGTAAGTAGTATCCAAGTAGGTACATGTTTTCTAATAGCCAAAAAAAAAAATTTGTGGAAACTTGTGACATATTTGATATCAAATATTGGAAAACAAGAATGGATAAATAACAGTTATATCAAGGGAATGGCGTAAATTTAGTTTTAGTGATTTTCTGGAAGAGCTTCAGACCTCTCTATTATGTACACCTAATTTTTGGGAAACAAAGACGCCAATAGAACTTTTCGAGACGTATAATACAACTCTTATATGTATGTTCGTTAAATAAATATGCTCCGACAACGTCAAAAACACGTAAAGTTCGAGAGTCTGACGGCTGGTTTTATGATAAATGCCGAAACCAGAAAAGACTTACGCGGAAATTAGAGATGTCATATAGAAAAAATTCTGCGGTAACTTCAAGGGATGAGTGGATCCTTGCTCAAAAACAGTATATGAGCAAAATAAATTCCAAAAGATCTGAATACTGGAATGAAAAAATTGACTCTGAGCGAACCAATCCACGGTGTCTCTGGAACTCAATAAAGACCGTTATTTCTGACGTCACTGTTCCAACTAAAATAGATATTACCCCGGAAGCCTTCTTAACGTTTTTTCGTAAAAAAATAGAAGCCATTCGTGCCTCCACATCTAACGCCCCTCGGCCAATATTTACTATAAATTCTAAAAGAAATTTGTCATCCTTCAAACTCACAACGCTGGAAGAAGTAAGAAAAATAATTTCAAGTTCGCCAAATAAGCAATGCAGTCTTGACCCTATACCAACATGGTTATTAAAAAAATGTGTCATTGTCTTAGCTCTATTCCTAGTTCATCTTTTTAATAAATTTCTGAGCACATGTGACTTCCCTGAACCACTAAAATCAGCTGTAGTTACGCCGATACTAAAAAAGCCACATCTAGACTCCGATAACTTAGGTAATTACAGACCTTTTTCAAATTTACCTTTCCTTTTACAGAAACCGGAATACTTCGTATGCTGTCAGATATAACTTTGGCCATAGAGTCAGGTAAGTTAGCACTTATCTCACTCCTGGACATGAGTGCAGCGTTTGACACGATTGATCATGACTTCCCCATTAAGAGATTAGAGGAAATATTTGGTTTGAGTTCCAATATAAAAAAAATTGGCTGGTATCATACCTATCCAATCGCTTACAAGCCGTTAAGGTTGGAAATAAACTCTCTAACTTCGCAACACTTTCTTCAGGGGTACCCCAAGGATCTGTTTTAGGTCCACTTCTTTTCATCCTTTTTAAAAATGATGTCGCCAAAATAATCGAGTCATTTGGTCTCTTGTCCCACTGCTACGCTGACGATCAGCAAGGTTATTTTTACTGCTCTCCAAACGAAATCAATAGCCTCAAAATCCGCATAGCTGAATGCCTAGAAGCAATAACTCGTTGGATGTCTTCAAACAAGCTGAAGCTGAACCCATCTAAGACTGAGTTTCTCTGGGCGGCCACAAACAAACGTCAACATTTCATAGACAATCCACTTATTCCAAAGACAACAGTCAAACTTCTTGGCGTTAATTTGGATTCGGACTTTTTGCTTAAAAGTCAAATAAATAGGACAGTAAGCACCGGTTTTTTTCACCTAAGACAACTCAAGTCAGTTCGAAGAAACCTTCCCACAGAGGCGGAAAAACTATTAATCAACTCTTACGTAGTCTCACGGCTTGATTATTGTAACGGCATTTACGCTAGTCTTCCAAAATACAAAACTGACAAACTTCAATCCGTGTTTAATGCAGCGGCAAGGCTCATAACCGGGGTCTCTAAATATTCACACATTTCAGAACACCTTCGTAACCTTCACTGGCTCAAGTGCCCTCAAGAATCTAGTACAAATTGTGCTGGATGGTGTTTAAAACAATCAACGAAATGGCCCCACCTTACATCTCGGAATTATGCGTCCCGGAAAATACCGGTCAGAGGCAATTAACCCTTAGATCGGCAACTTCATCTGCTATAGGCAGACTAATAGAACCCAAACGAAAGCCAAATACTAAGTTCGGAGATCGTGCTTTCGGAGTATCTGGGCCTAAGGCTTGGAATAGACTCCCTCCGGAATTGAGATGCATAAAAAGCCCAACAGAGTTTAGGTCCAAAGTAAAAACCTACCTTTTCGGGCTCTCATAGCCTTAACTTAATTTAAATATACCTATCTGAGAGTATCATACTTGTATTGCCTATTATAATATGTCTTAATCACACTTTTCTTACTGAATTAAAATTACTCGAATCCTTAAACATCAATCTGTCTCTAGGAAGATCAAATACTTGTACTACTGCACCGCCCACCATTAAATGTTGCTTTTACTTTCCAAAATACACTCATTAAATAATATATTACATATTAATATTAAAATATTTTCAGGATTAAACAACATGTGTTCACAATTATGTCATCTGCGTGCGAACTCTATCTAAATTTCTTTAAATAGACAATAAACAGTGTTAATTTCAAGCGACCTCCCAGGTAAGTATGGTCCTGTATTAATTCATTTTTAGGCAGCATCGCGTTCATTGGTCAAAATATTGTACATATATTTTCGTATCGGTGATCAATGAACCGGTGTATGCAATTTTTAGCCATAAGTTGTTTTTAATTGTTTGTCTAGCTTGTAGTCTTTCTAGATTTTAGGCATGTATGGTAAGTTTGTACAGCGCCCTTGAGGTGATTTTTCAAAAAAACGGCGCTATATAAATCGTCCAAATATTATTTTTATTATTATATGTTTTATAAATAAATGTATAATTTTGATACCGTTCTTGAATAAAGAAGCAAGATTAATTAAGAGATGGTTTTTCGAATAGTGGAGAAAACACTTCGTTTGAGAGATTTGTCAAAATATATTTATAATGGATAAGATGGACTATTTTACAAAATTTTCATAATAATATCTTCAATTTATACTTCAATAATGTACAGAATTTAGAAATTTTGCAAAGTAAAAATATCAAAGTAAATATATAAAATATAAAAATGCACTAAGCCCATTCTAGCCATTAATTTTTTTTTTCAAGTAACTTAGATTTACTAACTAAGCATAACGCCATAAGGCAGAGGTAGAAAGAGAGGATGGACCGCAACGAACTCGGTATTCTGATACTATACTTTTTTTGATGTTTTAAAATAAAGACAAACATTTCCGGGTTGCGAATAACCCAACAATGTTTGAAAATCTCCTACTTCTACCACAGAAAGCCGAAAATATTGCTTGTGTTGTGATGGAGGACTTATCCAGCCGAGGAATAGAACATTCGACGCCAACTCAGCCACGGACCGGTCCAATTTTTCTTGAATTTTTATATTTTCATAAACTTAAATTTTGATATTTTTAGAAGAAAGAACTTAAAACTCTCTTCATACATATTGTATTTAAGCGTGTAAAGGAAATTGATTAAAATAATAAAATAAGTATAAATAAGATAACTTCAGTACTATTTGCGAACAAAGTGTCACTTGGACTGCGAGATTGGCTTGTGAGAGTCCTGATTGAATTGACATTAATTTATTGAAGGTAAGCGCCAACCATTCATTTATTTTAAATTTATTGTATTTTGTAAAAACTATTTTTCTTAAGTTGGGTTAGCTTCGAGGGAAATGGAAAATCTGTTTTGATGACAACTAAAAACCCCGTCACTTAAATTTTACTTTTTACTTTTACTCACCCGAATTTCTACCGATTTCTTACATATCCCCCAAAGATATTTGAAGTTTTTAAGCTCTTAAAATATATATTATTTTTGAAGATAATTAAATAAATAATATATTATTTTTAAGCTCTTAAAATATATATTATTTTTGAAGATAATATCTATACCTTCCCCATGCCGAAACGCGAATTGAAAATACCTCGATAGAAAAAAATTGCAAAGTATGCTCCGAAAATTATTATTTTCACGTCTGTTCCAGTTATTTTACAAGTTATAAGTATGAAAAAAATCACAGTTTTTCTTTAAATGCTGTTTTAGACAGTCATTAACAGATTTTTTCTCTATTTTAAACGAGTCGTGTTTTATTAAACATTTTCACAATTTTCACTTCAATTTTACCGTTTTAAATATTAGTGCACTCTCTCCAACATTCTTAATTACATTTTTTTAAAATTATTTATTAACCAATACAATGCACAAAATACATTTATTTTTATTACAGTTTGAAGTAAAAATTTTTTTTGTATATATTTATGCTGAGCCTGTTCCGAGGTGGCAGGAATTTAATGAAGTTTTGATTACTTAATCTTGTAAGATAAAATTAAATAAAAAATTTAATTTGCATTTGAAAAGATAAATTGAATGAAAGGAAAATAAAAAAGAAAATAAAAAGAAAAGTGATGAAAAATACAACAAATAAGAAATATAAAATAATTATTTAAGAATAATAAGAATTAAAAATAAACATAGATAAATTATCTGAGAGTGCATTAAATAAATATAAAAATGCACTGTACACCTGTACAGTGCATTTTTACAGCAGCATCGCGTTCATTGGTCAAATCATTGCATAGGTATATAGTTTCGTATCGGTGATCGATGAACCGGTGGATGCAATTTTTAGCCATAAGTTGTTGTTGTCTATAGTTAAAATAAGATTGTATAAACGTTTTATAAATTTGTACACCGCCCTTGAGGTGATTTTTCACAAAAACGGCGCTATAAAAGTCATCCAAATATTATTATTATTATTAGAGGAAACGAGAAAGATACAGACGTTTAGTTTGTTGTTATTTTGCATAAGTTATCTGCCCGCAGTATACAATGCCTTTGTTAAATATCCACGTATGAATTTTGTGTTTTAGATTAGCATTTTTTGTCACATGAATATCTCTCCATCTTCTTCTTTTTGAGCGGGGATACGGCGCCTTTAGTAAAAATTCATGGTTTTTGAAAGCTATGGTGTGAAAGTGCAGCGTTCTGGATACCGATGAGAAGAATGATAAGTTTGTTATTTTGGAAATGATTGGGACAGATTCTATACGGTTACTTAATGATATAGTAGTCGAGAACGCGTGTAGATATTATCTTAAAAAATAACATATATTTATTTAAGAGCGTAAAAACTTCAAATGTTTTAGGGAGATATGTAAAAAATCGGTAGAAATTCGGGTAGCGGCGGCTTAAATACATCGATGCAAGTAGTGAGCAATGAATTTCTCATAATAAACCAATATCCTGCATTGTAATAATTTTGTATTCGTTTCACCTACTTATTTCAATTTTACCCAATGGTGTCACTATGTGTCAAAAATACATGAATTTTAATTTTAAAATAAAACAATAACATTGTAAGCATCGCTTTTATTTTTTATATACTTTATGCCGACCGGGTTTCGCTATAACCGTAGCTTCTTCAGGGCAGTATAATACTCTACTAAAGTTTAGTTACATGTGTTATAAAGTTTTGTATTGTGTTTTTACAGTTGGTTTAGAATCAACATGGGCTGGGCTCCTCCAGTGAAGAAAGTAGTAGGTGTAAGGATAGATGGACAATTGGAAAGGGAAATTGGAAAGGTTGGAAAGAAATGATAATTGGAAAGGTTCTTTGTTAATGGGGAATAACCTAAGTATTGGACTATTATTTAGATTTATTTGATTGTTAATTATTTTGCTATTAATAGCAAAGTAATTACCTTCACAGCAGGAACCCATCCTATTTTTGTTTTAAATCCACTCTGAAAATAGAAAATATTATTTAAAACACATGTTACTTCTCTTT
This sequence comes from Limnephilus lunatus, assembly GCA_917563855.2. Taxonomy (NCBI): domain Eukaryota; kingdom Metazoa; phylum Arthropoda; class Insecta; order Trichoptera; family Limnephilidae; genus Limnephilus; species Limnephilus lunatus. The sequence goes on along the minus strand of OU830602.1, from coordinate 6,147,636 downwards.
AGTAGAGTATTATACTACCCTTAAGAAGCTACGGTTGTAGAAAAACCCGGTCGGCATAAAGTATATAACAAAATAAAAGTGGTGTTTACAAAATTATTGTTTCATTTTAAATTATAATGTCACATCACAAAGTATGAACAAACTCGAATTTTAGCTTCCATCGAGAAACACTTTGACAATAATTAGATATATTACTTTAATAAATCTCAAAAAACTTTTACTGTATAAATTAAAACTGAAAATAAAATAATTGAATTTTTGTTGATGATTAAGGAAAATGTTTAAAACCAAGTGAATTGACGTAATGTATAAAAGTTACGTAACTTTTGGAAGATTAGATTGCATTTAAAAATACACTGACCTCCGTTTGGTACTCAACCACTAAAGAATTAATCATTTTATTTCACTTGACCCGTTAACAGAATAATCAATTTGTGTGTTAAAGTTTGAATTTTTTAATTGGATGTTACGAGCCGCGACCTTTCTACCGATATTCGTGATTTCCGCAACTTTTTATTGTTGTTGATGCAATGAAAATAAAACCATTATCTCTAAATTTACGAGTACTTCAACTGACCATCGGATTCGGAAAACATCCTCCTCTGACAGGACAGGTGGGTGTGGTAGAGGGTATTTAGAGCGAAGGTGTAGTAAAGGGCATGCAGAAAAACCAGAGTTAAAAAATATTTGTGAATACCGCACAAGAGTCCCAAATGCTCCCGTCTAGAGCCAGTGAGACTATGATCCCTAATTGGGTTGTGTTGTGAGACTGAAGGTAGTGAGGAAGAGGGGAAGGAGATGTGGAAGAAGAAGGTAGGAAAGTAGCTGGCTGTTCATATCTGGTCACCAAACACGGCTAAAGCCAGTTCAAGCAACGTTTCAATTCTGAATTACACCAGGGTGATACTGAGAGATTCTTCCACCGTGGAACGTGCAGCAAATATACAGTGTTTTATTTTTAATTAATTAATTGTGAAAATATTCTAATTAATTAAATAAAATGTTTATTTTAATTTTAACTTAACGAGTAAAATCTCAAATTGTAATATTTTATTACTGAAGACAATATTAGAGACTCTTAATCTAAGATTTGAAACAGAAAAACCAGGAAAAGATACGGCCTCACCTAGGAATTGATCTCGCATTGAGTAATATTCGTATACATTTAAGTTAAAATAAAAATAAATATTCATCCCAGTCTTGCAAAAAAGTCCGTAGATATCGCTTATTAAATAAAAATTGATACATTCATCAAAGACACTATCTAGATAGCACTTAGTTCGAGAAAAATCTTGCAATCATACATAAAGATATCAGGCAATAAAATATGCGTTAAGAAAAATGAGGATAATATTGTTAGTTCTTAGTCAAAGTATGATGCAGTTAAATATGACCGAAGGGTGTATCAGTGGTAGAGCAGCGCCCTCGTAAGGCCAAGGTTCAAGGATCAATTTCTAGGTGCGACGGTATCCTTTCAGGGATTTATTTGTTTTAATTTTTCGATTGAGAGTCGCTAATATTGTCATCAGTTATTAAATACAATTTATTTGCGGATGCCGGGATTTGAACCCCCAACCTCCACCTTCCTGGTTGAGAGCCTTCCACCTCGACTATGGAGGCTATCGGTAGGAATTGCTTAAAAGGAACAGTTTACGAAAATAATGAGTCTCAAATTTAATCATCATAAGTACATCTTCTTCAAATTTAATAGTACATCGTCTTCAATTTTAAGACGTACATCGTCTTCAAATTTAATACGTATGTCTTCTTCAAATTTATTTATTTATTTTTATTTATTTATGTTTTCTTTGTTTTACATTTTTTCAGAGAAAAATGTGTCCTTACTGGGGTATCCCGTTCTAAGGACACATTTTACAAGTTTTTGTTTAAATATATAAGTAAATACCTATGTTAAAATATTACAGATGAAAAATATAAAGTTGAATCTAAAATAAAGTACAATACATTAATATTTTTTCGGTTGCAAAATTGTATCTATATTCTTCCTTCCCATGTACATAATCCACATTTTTATGTTTCTTTTGAAGTCGGTTATTTTTTTAATTGTTTTTATTGTAAGAGGGAGTAAATTAAATAATTTTATAGAGAAGTACTTCATATTTCTTTGTCCAAATGTCGTTTTAGTTGTAGGTTGGTGGAATGTATGTTGTAATGTAGATCTTGTGATTCGGCTCGAGTTTGTCTGTGTAAAGTTATCCTGGTTTTTGAATGCGTATATTAGAATATCTTTTGTGTATAATTGTTTCAGTGATATTAAATTCAGCGATTTAAAAATATAGTCTGTAGGGGTTCTGATGGGGACTGTAAGTATAATTTTCAAAATTGCCCTTTGTGCTATGAGGACTGGTTTTATTGTGGAATCGCGCGAGCTTCCCCATCCGATAAGATCATATTGTAGATGAGATTGGGCTAATGCGTAATAAATTTTAATTAGGTGTTCTTTATCTAAAACGTTTTTTATTGTTTTGAAAAAATAGGTTAGTTTTTTTAAATTGTTGCTCACATTTTCCACTTGGGAGTTCTAATTTAAGTTTTGAACTACAATTATTCGAAGGTATTTTATTGTTTGTATTTCATTCAATTTTGGGCAGTTGCAAGGAATAATAATTTAATACGTACGTCTTCTTCAAATTTAATACGTAATCCTTCCGTCGCCTTTTGGGTTGGATAAATTTACCATGTTATTTATTTCTAATACATTCAATTACGTGCCATAAGTGGAACCTTCGCGCGACCCGTTCGGCCCGTTTTACACAAATCTTAATTTTGGATTTGAAATCAAAATACCCAACCAAACTCAAAAATTATTTTTTTAACCAAAAGGTGTATCAAATATCTAGTATCTACGGATGTGAGCTATTTTATTAATTTTTGCTTTTAATAATAAGGTATAGGCCTTTAAATTTTTTTTTTTTAGAGATTTGAGAAGCAACTTGGGAAATTACTTGTGAGTAAATGAAAAAATATTTAAAAAAAAATTATAGTTATCTATAAAATATGATGAATAATAAAATAAAACATTGTAAAAAATGCATTTTTTTGGTAGTTATTTTAATATATAAACGGAAAATTTTTCTTCCGCCGTAAAAAGGTAATTTGCATTTTAAATTAATACCCATCAAAATGAATAATTTTGATTTTTTATATTATATTTCATCATATTTTTATGATAAATCTAGTAAAATTATTTTTTTAACGTTTTTCGTTTACTCACAAATAATTGCCCAAATAGCCTCTAAAATTATGAAACATCTTATTATTTAAAGCAAAAATAAATAAACTAGCTTATGTACATGCGTACAAGATATTTGACATATCCACATTTAATTAAAAAAAATTGCGGTTGCGTATTTTGATCTCAAATCCAAAATTAAGATTTGTGTGAAACTAATGTTCCACTCAATTTTCATGATGTGACTAATAACAATAACTAACTATTGAATGTGACCGTTGAATAATTATGTTTTATTTTTGCAGATGGTGAAATCTCAGTTTCTGCTGGGAATCATCTCCTGCTGCCTCGCGCTGCTTGTTGATGGATTCAGCCAGAAGTCGGCATCATATATATCTAAACAATCTCTGCCTTTTCACCAATGTGGTTCCTGGTGGATCAAACATTATTAATGGAAGGTTGACAAGCGTCCCCATAAGCTTGCCAATTACGAGTTGCGAAGCTAATTCTATTACTTATGATGGAGCTTGCCCACCTTCAACAATTGCTCAAAACAACATGTGCATGAGTCAGACAGCCAGAGACCAGACAATCCTTCTCCAACAACCTTGCGGACGTCAGCAACCCTGCGGCCAAATAATTACAAATCAAGGACTGAATTGCAGAAATCAAGGAACTTGTGGCCAAACTGTTCCCAATCTACAGCCACCCTGTGCACTTAGAAGTCTCTGCGGTCAATTAATTTCCAACAACCGATTATAAATCCAACTCCGCAGATATACGTACAGCCACCATGCGCATCCTAAGGAACCTGTGGCCAAATGACTACGCTTCCCCAAACAATTTCTCAAACCATTCTACAAGCCAAGCCCACAGCCACCATGCGCAAGCCTAAGAACCTCACAAGCAATGCCAAACTCCCAAATAATTTACTAACCCCAACCACTTCCCCAAATACTTCCCCAAAGCACTTCCCCAACTGCTTCCCCAACCACTTCCTCAACCCCTTTCCCAACTGCTTCCCCAACCACTTCCTCAACTGCTTCCCCAACCACTTCCTCAACTACTTCCACAACTGCTTCCCCAACCACTTCCCCAACCACTTCCCCAACTGATTTCCCAACCACTTCCCCAACCACTTCCCCAACTACTTCCCCAACCACTTCCCCAACTGTTTCCCCAACCACTTCTTTAATTTTTTCCCAAACCACTTCCCCAACTGCTTCCCCAACCACTTTCCCAACCACTTTCCCAACCATTACAACAGCCAATATATCAACCATTACTCTGCAATAAAAATATTAGAATATATCCATACACGCTGCCGCCTCTCCGACAATCTTTTAAACTACGCAACGGATTTTCATGCAGTTTTCACCAATAGAGTGATTCGAGAGGAAGGTTTATATGAATAAAACATGCTTATTATCGTAGAGAAAAGCCGAGCAATTCAAATATTCAATTCAGGCAGCGGGCAGCAGGCAGCTGGCAAGCGGGTGTAGTGGATTTTATAAAGGTTGGGTAATGGCGTTTAGTTTCGTTAGCCACAGCAACGTGTGTCCGGGTTTGCTAGTAATATTTGGCTACCTTAATAAACAATTTTTATGTTTTTAATTTTTTTATGTATTTGATTTATGTAGGTATGTATGATGTATATTTATGAATGTGTTACAATTTTTATTTTTATTTTTACCTTTACACACGAGTAGTTACACTCTCGTAAAGGTTATATATTATTATATACAAAATATATATGTTTATACAGTTTCTGATCAATTTTGCATGTTAGTATTTAATGATTTGGGTTGAATCCGATTGTAACCAGAAAATTTTATTACTCGTGAATATATTACATGCATATGTACGTAAATCAATAAATAAAAAATATATTTTTAATAAAAAAAAAAATTTGCAAACAAACCCCTACGTGATCTATTTTCAATTGAATGCAAGAAAGTACCGGCAAATTATTAATTATCATTTTAATAAAAAAGACAAATAACTTTGTTTACATCACTTTTAATGGTACACAATCAACATGTTTCGTAAACAATGTTTACTTCATCAGGATCAAACGTATACTAAACTTAAAAATTAAATATAGATGACACATGGAAGGAAAGGGTAGGAGGGAGGGGGAGGGGTAAGAGTGAGGAAAGTTTATCAATTAGGGATTTCAAAGCCATTAGCAGGGAAAGGCCGGTTAAGTGGGAAGAGGTTCAAAAGAGGGTTTATAAAAATTTGCTGCTTATTAATTAATAATTAATTAATAATTAATAAGCAGCAAATTTTTATAAACCCTCTTTTGAACCTCTTCCCACTTAACCGGCCTTTCCCTGCTAATGGCTTTGAAATCCCTAATTGATAAACTTTCCTCACTCTTACCCCTCCCCCTCCCTCCTACCCTTTCCTTCCATGTGTCATCTATATTTAATTTTTAAGTTTAGTATACGTTTGATCCTGATGAAGTAAACATTGTTTACGAAACATGTTGATTGTGTACCATTAAAAGTGATGTAAACAAAGTTATTTGTCTTTTTTATTAAAATAAATAATGCCATCACAAAGTAAAAACCTTTCCGAAGAAGTTTTCTTCGAAAAATTAAAAAAAAAAAAAATTATTAATTATCAATTGTCCCACCAAGCCATCCATTTTTTTTTTCGAAAAACCAGTTGTCGGATATAGTTAATGTTTGGAGAGAGGGTCGTTTTGTTGTTGGTCACTTTCCGGGCGAGCCCTTCTGGGCAAGGTTGCTTCGCCGGTAGCCAGTTTTTACTACCATGTTTTTATTTAAATAATGTTCGTAGAGACCAGCAAGGTTGACGAGAGTCCTGTTCCGGGTCCTTTACAGTACGCCCAGCTCCTGAAAGGCTAACTTTTTTGTGGCTTTCCAAGTGAAAATCCAAAATCGTGCTGCAATTTAGTTTTCCATTTATATTATACTAGCTGTTTCCCGGCATGCGTTGCAATGCCATATTCAAAGAAATAAAGTGTTTCTCCTTGCATGTCCTTTCCCGTGCGTTCCCCTCCAGCGTTCCACTTCCACCTTCCCCGCCACCTCTCTCCCGCTCCCCCGTCCCGCCAACCCCCCTTCCGCGTTCCAAATATTCAGTCCTAGCCGGGTACCATAGATCGGAGTTATACCCGCCTGGCCGCGCGGCACTTCATTTCTTGACTCCTCTCCCGCCTGGCCCGTAGCCGAAACTTTTTTCCAATACTAACATTTTTAAACTCATGATATCTTTCGAATTAAATATCCGAATTGAATAATTCAAAAAGTTAAATAAAGGTATTGAAGCTCTCTTGAATATAAAGTAATTTATTTTGATAAGGATTAAAACCAAGATACAAATAAAGAGCCTTTTAATTAAATTTTTAAAATAAAAGAATACTTATTGTGGCATAACTATAATTTATTTATTTATTTATTCAACGCCCAGAGGGCTTTAACAGTAGTACAATTTGTTTATGACAGATGATTTTTAAACAGATAGAGAAATGATAAGAATAAAATTAGATAAAAATGCTCACAAGTCACAAAAATACAAAAATACAGCGATTTGATAAGTTTACAAAAAAATAATTATATATGCTTAGGAATAGTTTTGGAATAAGTTTTTTACAAGATCCACAAAATTCGCCAAGTTGATGATGAATATGTCAACATCATTTAACACTCCAATACACGCGCCCCCTAGTGAGACATAAATACAGGCGTGTCATCTGTCAGATGACTGTTCACTTATTTGTTAAAAGTGGATAGTATAATTGTTTTTTCGCAATTTTGCTGAACTGTCGAGCTAGGCGAGCTTGGGGAATACTAGGGCGGGGGACCAGGCTCCCCTCCCTTCATCAAACTTATGACGAAAAAACAGAACTGGTCATCTGTGAGATGACGCGCGTGTATTGGAGTGTTAAGTACTGATTTCCCATATTGTGAAATCTTTGTATCGGAGAGTGGGCAATGTAGTTCCGCTTATGAATGCTGCAGTAGAATAGTGTATTTTGTCGTGTGGTTACTGTCGGTATTCGTAAGTTTATGAGTTGTAGGAGTTCGCAACAGTCGAATTTAGAGATAAATATTTTGAATAAAAATGTCAAGTCGTTTATTTTACGTCTGTCTTCTAGTGTGTGTATTTTTAGAATATTTAGTAATAGATTATATTTTAAGTCTTCTAGTGGGATATTTAATTTAAAATTTATAAAAAACAGATTTTTTTTTTGTATTCGCTCAATATTATTAACGTGAATTTTGTAAGATGGAGACCAAACTACCGAGTTATACTCAATTTGGCTTCAAACTAGAGATACATATAATGGTTAGACATATGCTGTCGCGACCTTTTTTGTAAATAATGGTGTGTTCTACAAAGTCGTAGTTCATTATTTTATTCTATCATCAATAGTTTTCGCAGCGCATGTATAAATAATATTTTAGGTAATTTTTCTACACCTTGGGTTACATTATTGAAGTTTTGGTAAGGATCCCTATTTTTTTGAAAATATAATATAGCCTATGTTACCCCGGGATAGTGTAGCTTCCTAACAGTGAAATAATTTTTCAAATCGGTTCAGTAGTTTCAGAGCCTATTCATTGCAAACAAACAAACAAACAAAGAAATCTGACCTCTTTATGTAGTGTCTAAGATTTCATGGCCAATATTTAATAAAAAAAATTATGAAGAAAACTCTTTTCCCAACACATTTTGTATGGAACGAATTCTCATCGTTCGAAAGTGCTGCAGCAATATGGTGATAAATATAATATTGAAAAGTGAGTGAATTCAAAAACGTCAAATGTCAATGCGCTGATTGTTTTGCTTTTGTTTTTAAATATGTAATGCTGCCCCTCTTTCTTAGACACCAAATTTCGGTAGTCGAAAATGAGACAAACTGTGAAAGTACTTTAGAACTAGTAGAATACCCGCCATGATACGAGAAGTTCGTTATAATTACTTTTGCTTATAAATAAATTTTATTGTTTTGGTCGTGTGTCATTCATTTGTCATGAGTACCGCTTTTATGTATAATTGTGTACAACCTTGTACACGAGACGTGAAGACGTAACAATAATACTCACCGTGATTCGTGCGAACGATACAATATCGTATGTCATGTTTTATGATGCATTTTTGCCTTTTTAAAAAAAAAATGCTAGGTATATCTTATTTATAAGATGTAGCCCTTATATGAACTACCAGACGTAGCTCATTTTACCCAATTGTGACCCTTGATATTCTTTTAAGCTTTGTTTCTTTTATACTTGTTTAACAAGTCCTTCTTCTCCTCGGAGTCGAAGTCACCTAGTTTAAAAAAAAACAATCTGTTTTGAAGCTGTGTATTCAGCAATGCTCGGTCTAGTTGTTGTCCATGGACTTCTTGTAATCAAACCCAAGAACCAATCCATTATCCTTTTGGCCAAGGACTAATCGGAAGCTTCACTTCTGGTTAAGGGACAACGTATCGGTAGGAGGTCAGTCGTAACAAATGACACAAAAACACATAAATCGTTGTCTGTGGAACGAATAAGAAAATCCCCAGGTTTGTGAAATTGGAGCAAGGGTCTGTCTTTTCTCACAATCAAGTAGAAGTTTTAAAATGACCCCTAATCTTTTACCAAATACACGCGAAAGATTAGCCCTTTGGTGTTATGTGTATTATAATTCTCATCTCATAGCTTTTAATAGTACCCACTTTGGTTAATGTAAAGAGTCAGGAAATCTGCTGGTTGATTATGTTTCATTATCACATGGAGTTTGAATTGGAAATTAGTCCAGTCTCTAGCAAGTTTCGTCACTCAGCTCCTTTCCTTTTCTTTTCCTTTTTCTCACCCTCATGTTCTCAGGTATATGGTATGAAGTGGAAAATCTGTTATTGACCATATTTCGCCCTCACGTGGAGTGCGAATCGGTAAATTGACCGGTTATCAGCAGGCTTTCTCCCTCACTCTCCACGTATGTCTCTCCATTTTCATTTTAGTTTTAATGAAACACATTCATGAACGTTGGATATGCATGGTATGCACTTGGCATATCATCAGTCTCTCGGACAACCTTTATTAATGGATTGGTTTCTCTGCTTTTGCCGTGACTCGTTCACGACTTCTTTGTCTTGTTCTTTGAAATTTTACGAAAATGTTACCACCTTATGTTAACATAGTCCATGAAAGGCCGGTTGTTTTTCAACCAGGGCATTTTGTCACTCGGCAAACGCCAGGTTATCCTAATAATGGACAATGTTTATGTTTGTAAATTTAAAAAAAAAATTGTTAGGAATTTCTCGTTCTCTCTCTGGGTCTGTGGTTGTTCAACTTCGTTTGTTTCATTCTCTGGACACATTTTGTTTCTCTTCAAACATTTTTCTTCATTGGTCTCTAGGCAGGTAAATTTCAAGAATGTTGGCTTTTAATAATAATTTCTCCCGGATTTAAAAAGAAGCCCAGAAGGATGTCCCCACCGGCAGCCAAGCTGAGCTTCACTTCCTGGCAGTCCTAGCTGTGGTTACAAAGGTTACATTTGTTCCTGAAAGCACAGACCATACCGCACATATGTATGTCGTCTTGTTGTGCCGCTCCAAGCCGATTTGTCCCACTATACATAATGACACTCTGAGCTACCTTTCGGGCACGCTAGCCCTAGGTTTGTTCTTGCTCTTGCTACCAAAGTCAGTTATATTGTCTCTTGCTCTGTCATGCAGTGACGTATACCATGTCTTGTGTAAACCATTATTACCTTGACTCCCAAGTATTCGCTGAATGCGTACCTCTACAATTTATTCTGAGCTACTCTATGCTTCGATAACCATTATATACGATCCGTGCTTACCATAATAGCACATTAGGATTCGTACTGGCATGTCTGCAGATCCTGGTTTCTTCTCTCCAACGACCTCTGTAACCATAGCCCAGCACTGCAACCACAGTCTCCACTCCATAACCTTCGACATCTACGATGAAATGAAGTGTTTTTCTAAGACCTAGTGTACTCCTGAGTGTTATCTCAAATGGGTCAGATTACAGTGATATTGTAATCCTTTTAGAGTCTGTGAAACCACGTCTTCTTCGTAATTCTTCGAAACTCTTCGTAACTCGTCGAAATCCAAAACAAATCTACGCATCGCAAATTTAGCTCCCAGACCAATGAAACCCTTAGAGTCATATTTATAAGCATTTTTGTTCCTTGCATAAATTTGGATTCACATTTTCAATTGCATAACCTTGTTGATTGTTTTTCTTCAATTGCATAACCTTGTTGATTGTTCCTCAATGGCATAACCTTGTTGAATGTTTTTTTCCTCAATTGCATAATCTTGTTGATTGTCCTTTTCTCAATGGCATAACTTTGTATGTTGTCTCACATCATTATGTTTTTTAAACTGTTCGGTCCTTGTGTTTCATGTACCCTTCCTCCCTTACCTTGCAAACATTGTACCTGGCCTATGGCATAAGCTGTTTTTTTATGTTTTAGCTAGGCATTTTCCTTAGTCAACCGAAGTCTCTCAAACCCTAAGGTCTCTTTTGTCATTTTGTCAAAATTCCCGGTAAAGGCATAGAGGATTGTTGCCTTATTGCTCCATTACCACGTCGTTTTTTTCCGAGCGCGGGGGGAAGTGTTATGTAACACAATTATCAAGCAAAGTCGGTAATCGGAAGAAGCATTTTTCAAATAACAACTGTTTTCGCGTGCCCGAACACGCCAGGCAAGCGGAGACAAGTCACAACAGACAGCTTGCCGGCGGTCCGGTTGCCAGCCACTCGCCGCCAGTCGCGTCCCCTCTCCCGCGGTGAGAGCACACATCCCAGTGACAGCGCTCGATGTTGCCGACTCGCCCGGTTTACCCGCGTTAGCAAGCATGTAAATTACGCATGACACCATTTAACGATCGGGCATGAGTAATTGCCACTGCCACCCGTGCCGCTATGCTCTTCGGGTACCATTGCCAAGTTAACTTAACATTCGGCGTGCATTCTGACCTCCCCACGGAAACCGCGAGGATCTCACCTGGATTCCTGGACTGCCTGGAAAGGGAACTGCAGTCCACCGCCACGATGCCGTGAGTCAACCCCTTGAACCTTTTTGAATGTGTCCCTCGTACATTTAACTTGCGCGATGAGAAACCCCGGGCTCAGAGAGATTGTTTAGGCAGATCAATAGATAGGGCTATGTACCATTTTACGTGATTCATGTACGCTGTACCTATTTTTTACAATACAATGCTCTGTTTTACTCTGAACCACTCTTTCATTTGAGCAAGTTTACCTGTATGAGCCTGGCGAGAGACCCTAATTCTAACCCTTTTTAGCCGCAACCGCACACCCTGATGATAATGATGAGAGAATCTTACTGACTGACTGAGCTAGCTTTCGGGACAGGTTTTGCCACGCATAGCAACCCTTTTGCGGACGCCGAGCTCTTGAACAAATTTTTTCCATGGAATCCTGAGCATTTTTCTCCAGCTAGTTTTCGCTGGCTTAATGGCGGACGCCGCTATACTTGGTAACTCCAGCACATTGGTGACCTTCCTCTGTTTCTCATACCTTCCACTTTGGCAGTGACTAAAAGTTTCTCTTTGTTAGAGTCGTCAGTTTAGCGAGCTTCGTGTCAAATATCTTAAAATTATAGGCAGATAGTTAAAAGCTTTTTGTGGAGACTGAGCTCTTGAACACATTTGAGCGTCTCCGTGAAATCTTTATTTATTTATTTTCTATTCTTGAACATACACTTTACAGATTATTATATTGTTTGACATACCTAGGTAATAAGTTTAGTAATAAGAAAAAAATGTTAATGATCCGTTAATGTATATAAATATGTTTTAATTTTTTATTTTTTTTTTATTTATTAACATTTAAACCCGCTAAACTACTTATGTAGTTTGTCAGCAGTTTGTCAACACAACATTTTATGTAATAAGTTGGTACATTTTCAAACAGTGTATAAAAGTATAAATAGTAGTATTTTGTGAAGGCCTCACTAGGCGAACCTGAGCTGAGGTGTTCCTGTGTTTGGGAATAAGTGCTATTCTATCGACATAAGTAGAAACACCGTATCCTCCTTGATGTTGTCAAGAAGGGCACTGTGGGTCGACCAATGGCGGCAGTATCGACGAATACATAAATTAAAGATTAGTTGCAGTTAGGATCTATATACAGATATTCTTAGCATCTAATTATGCTTTAGATAAATAATTGTCCTGACAAACAGGTAGGTATACTTTTCTATGGACCACACGCCACTGGTATAAATAATATTGTGGTAATATTTTCTGTCTCGAAACAAAGTTTTTTTATTATTTTTTTAATGTTTGGTTTGGGTTATGTTTGGTTAGGTGTTATAATGTTTTGAGTAAATTGATTACCTTGTTGTTTGATCCAGTTTTTGTTGTGATTTTTGTAAAGAATTGTAGATGTATTTGTAATTGGTAGTTGTTTCAGTTTGGTGGGCATGCAGCTATATAGTTTGGTTGCGTAGTACTTAAAGTTTCTTTGCCCGTCCTGAGCATTTTTCTCCAGTACGCTTTCGCTGGCTCGATTCATTAGACTTTAACTTATTCAAAGAGCGCTTAGATCGCACCTCGCACACATCTCCAACATTAAAAGATAATGATTTAGCGAAACTGAGAGCAAAAATTATAAATAATTTACACACGGTTTAAATTTACCCATCCACTTTGTGAGTGTTGCTCTACGTCGGTGCATGACCATCATAGGACTACATCACCACCAAGTGTTATTAAAACGGTATGAACAACTTCTATAATATAACTGCCAAAACCAAAAATATCCCTTTACAAAGTATCGTATTGTTTAGTATGTAAATATTTAATATCCCTAGAAAATATTTAAAATCATTTAAAGTTTAGACTTATCAAAGGAAATCAATTTTTCTTTCTGCAAGAAAATACGTTATTCTTACGCGTAATGTTTATTAGATAGTGTCTTCTTCCAAAACACTATTTTGTCACCAACGGAAAAGATATTTTAATTTGCGTTATTTATTTTTGGGGTGTTATGTCGTGTTGCGCTACCTCATTCTTTGGCCAGAGTTTCGGACAGCGTTACAGTATCCATCATCAGGGCAGATGTGTGATCTAAAATCATAACTATTTAGTTGTTTGAAGATTTGAGAATTTGAACAATTCATCAAATTTAGTTATTATTTCATCGTGGACCGGTTATTTCCAGAACTTGAATAATAACAAAAATTGGATAGGACTTTAACGGAACTCAAATATTAATTTTGAAATTTGGTGAATTATTTAAATTATATTGTGTTCATTTATAATTAATAAATTATGTATACAAGTAATACCATTATTTTATAATTGGGAAAAAAATTAATTCCGAAATTTAAAAAAAATCCGAATAAAAATGAGTTTGCTGTGTTTGAATAAGTACTATATATTTAGTTATTCATAATCAGTTTAGCAGCATTATCAGATTTATTATTTGACATATTCTGTCAGAAGGTCAAAAAATTTCCGCTTTGCGATAAAATTTTATTTTTTGCAAAACATTTTTATAAATATACGCGAAAAGTAAATATGGTTTTTAAATAATAACGAAATACCATTTCAAGTGTTATCAATAGAAATGAACACAAAATTTAAAAAAAACATGCACAAATATTTTAGTAACGTTATTACCACCCTCCTTTTTGTCGCGTCATAAAAAAAATCATAAAATATCATGAAGTTCCATAAATTTTTCTCAAATTGTCGTCAGAAACTTCGGTTTCGTAGACGTGCACATTATAATTATACTGTGGTTAACTTCTATATTCGTATTTTAATTTTTTATCTTTCTTACATCGCTTTAAATCATATTTCTCACCTCACGAAAGATGGGAGATGAGATCTATTTGAGATGTTTTCGAAGGCGAACAAATTAGTCTGAGGGGCTAGCTCCATCCAGGGTGACTTTTCCCGAAAACGGGATTCAAAAATTTGGTGATATTATTGTTCTTTTAAGTTCACTGATTTACTTTAAGCCGATAAAAATGGCAGTTTACCGGTCGGTCTACATAAGATCACTGTACCGTATATAAATTTTCAATTTGGCCGACGGAAATGGCCTTAAAAAAACCTCCACACAGCATTCCCAAAGATGACATAGGCCCTGAGGGAAATTATTTTAATTTTTCAGCAATCGCAGAGCATTTTTTTTGTGCTTATAAATTATCGACAAAAATATCTTCTTCAGCACACTCTATATTAGGTATTATATAGTGGACACATTTGGGTCAGAGGGCTAAAATAGGCGATATTATTTTAAATTTTTTCAGGTGAAATATATTATGGCATCTTAAACAATGGGAATTGGGAAAATTTATAAGAATATTGCTAAGACACAATAAAGTATTAAGATGGCCGTGAATTATTTTACGTAAATATATTAGATCCTTCTGATTTTAAGTGTATTAATTTCGAAGTATTTAAGTCGCATGTCGTATGATCTAAGATGTTCTTGTAATCCACATTTAAAAGAAAATAGTCTTAGCATTTTTTTAACTGATTCTGCTATGTTTTCACATTTGCAGTAACGTGAAATCAAAATTATGCTTCTTTATTTAACTTTACTTCTAATTAAGGCATTGTAAAGAATTAGAATTGATAGAAGATCTTTGAAAGGTTTACATTTTCTATGAATAAATCCCATCATTTTGAATGATTTGCTTTTAATGTCATTTATGTGTGCACATCAAATATGAATTTAGAATCAAAAGTGATTCTTATATCTCTTTTTAAGATAAGTATTACTAATAAAAATTCTTCATAATTCTATTTCGAGTGAAGTTTAAAGCGTAACATTTTTCAAGATTTAAGTGCATATCATTGACAGTACACCAGTTATTGAGTGTATCGAGGTCACTTTAAAGCAGTTGATGATCAGAAATAGACTTAATTTTACGAAAAATTTTAAGATCATCGGCGAAAAAAGTATGGCTTTATAGTATCGTAGCCGTTCTCTAACTTAAACGAATACGATGCCATATGTCGATCTGGTTATAAATAATAATAACAACTTTTGGAAAAAGCTTTAAGTTTATTTTTAAAACACAAATAATTTTACACACCATCAACGTTAAATAATCAAGAAAGTTTACGAGAATAAGTTTTATGCGACCAACATTGAGAATAGCAGAAATCGGAATAAGTTGATAGACGGCGTGGCGTTGCCGTGACAACCAGTGTTGCGATCCGCTTTGGGATGCCCGTGATAAAAATCCGGGTAACCTATTTCTGTCAGTACTTTTTCCCACAAAAGTATAATTATGGCTAAATTTTGAACCAAGGTCATTTATGAATACTAGAAAAAGAAGGGGACCCAGATTTGACCCCTGTGGTACACCAGAAGTTACATTTATAGGGGATGATTTGTATCCTTTAATAAATACTAGTTGCGTTCTGCTATATAAATATGATTTCTTAAAGCGAAATAGGTCTCCATTAATTCCCATTTCTTCAAGTTTTTTTAGTAAGATGGAGTGGTTAACTTTATCAAAAGCTTTTTGGAAATCGGTATAATTTGCATCTACTTGTAATCTTTTATTAAAAGGGTTACGCACATAATCACAAAATTCCAAATGACTTGAAGTAATCTGTGAGGAACATACATACCCATGTTTCACATGTTTTTTTATAATCATGAATGGTCGCCGAGAAGATATATTTTTTTTTAATAAACTAAAAAAATATAAGACTATTGATAAACTCCAGATTCAGTCTCACTTGTGACCCTGAGGTCAGGTTATCGGCACCAGGAAGATAAATTTCACCTACATACTAAAATTATTTAGTTACTTTTTAGATAATAACTAAAAGTACAACCGCTCATTTTTTGTTTGCAAAAATTTGTTTCAGAATATTTACCCCTCAGGTCTACGTTAGTCCAAAGTCTCAGGCTAATTTGTTCGCTTTTGCAAACAACCCATGTAGGTCTCATATAAATATTTATATCCCCTTTAGTATCATGGTTTTAAATGGTGTTAGAAAGAGTAAACTCCATGTTTAATATTCAAATTTAAAAGTAAACCACAAAATAATTAAAATGCGCATCTTTATAAAACAAAGTGTCTTTTTTCAAATTTCATAAATTATTTTGTACAATTTTTTATTATTAATTTTTAAACGAAAAAAAGGGTTGATAAAATTTATAATACATTCGACTATCAGTAATTTTATTTAGAAATAACGTAAGAAGAGCTATTAAAAAAAAAAGTTGCCAAAAAAAAATGTTATTCGAAAATTAAATTATTTTTTTCTAATAATAACGTCTGAAAGCGAATTGCATCACCCTGCAAAAGCAGTTTTGAGTTTTCGAATAAATTTAGAAATATTCCATATATTTGGATTTTATTGCAAAGTGGAAATTTTATAACCTTCTGGCAGTATATGCTTGAGGGGTTATTCATTATTGTACTAGGGCAGAACCATGAAAAATAACGGGATATTATAAAATTGTAGAAACGATTATTTCGATAAACGGATAATCTGAATCAACAAATCAGTTCCAATTGTGGAAAAAGTAATAGAAATAATTTTCTGTTAATTTTTATTTCATTATAATAGTACTTTATCGTTTGTCTGAATTCTTAAAAGAAATTTTAAAATTTAAAAAAAAATACAACAACCAAAGGACCGAAATAAGTATTTTCAAAAATTCACTTTTTTTAAATATCATAATTTTGGTTTATGAATATCTAAGCGTCAATAATGTAAAATTTGGGAGGCGTTTATGGTACTGCTGCCCCGGGAACCAATTATTGAATAGCCAACACCCCTGCCATAGGTCACCCCAAGTGGTTCGTTTTGTGACTTAGCAAGGGTGCCGGGGTTCATGGGATGAGATTTGCCTAGGTCTTGATGGCGATTGCGTTTGACACCAATTGCGTGACGGATCGGGAGATACTGGTTGAGGGAGACCTAACCTAGAACTTTCCAGCCAGACTCTCTCTACCCATCGCTTTGAACCGCAGTGGGGGGGGTGGGAGGGGTGGATTCATAAGTTCGTCACTCCTGGACACGGACACATTGACCCCCAGATTCCTAGTCACCCCCCTTGTACATTTTTCTTCCCAGAACTGTCTTTCTTTCCTTTCCTAAAAGGAGCTCCACAACTCCACACATTCTCCCCGAAGATGAGATAGACCTTGAGGCTTTTTTTCGCAGGGCCTCCTGTGTGGAATTAAAAAATTACTTATTTATTACAGTTAAATAAACACAGAATGGAACAGCACGCGCCCGAACGATTTTAACCAGCGATTCCTGAGCATATTTGGGGTTAAAAATGTAGGTGTCATTTTGCTGTCCCATGACTTTTTTTTCTATTAAAATAAAAAATTTAGTCACACGTCGTTACTGACCCCGTTCCTCGGTCGTGATGAGTTTAAGCGATCGCGCGCTGTTTCGTGTGTTACCGTGCTGATATAACGAGACGCTATGCTTATCGAGTGACCCGCTAGACTATACTAGCTACTTACTCTCCTGCTGCGACGTGTATTTAAAATATATTTTTTATGTTTTCAATTGAAAAAAATATAATCGTACGGCAAAAAAACATGAACATTTTTTACTCGAAAATAAAAATACATTTGATCTCATTCGAAAGTGGAAGTTATTCTCAGTACCGCCCTGGAAAAAGATAGTAATATATAATCAAAACTTCGCTCAAAATCACTTTAGCTTTGAATAATAAGCACACCTATTTCCAATTTCAATTCAATTCAATTTATTATTTCAAAAACATTACAAAATTTTACATTTCAATGCGTTTTTAAAATACATTTGTACTACATTGAACACAAACTATATAAGCATTAATAGAGCTTGCCTTTTAAAGGCAGCTTCACTAATGCTAAATATGTCGATATCCGAATTAATCCTGTTTAACAGCAAGATTGCTCTCCCGACCGGCATGACCATTAGCAAATTAGTCCTGCACGCCGGAAGATAGAACAGTCTATGCTGTCGGTGGCGAAGATACCCATCGGGTACATAGAAATGAATGATCTCCATGATAGCTGAATTTTCAAGCCATCCGCGAATTAATCTGAAGAAATGCGTAGCAATGTGCACATCTCTTCTGACCCGTAGATTGTTCATTCCAAGCATACCCAAAAAAAGTCTGTAGGATATAGATACGGGTAATAGCCGTACTCCCTCATGTACAGAAATTTCAGAAATTTCTTCTGAACTCTCTCCAACATGAGTGAATATTTTACTTGGTGTGGACTCCAAATTACCAACCCACTTTCAAGTCTACTCCTTACTAAAGAATTTAATAAGATTATGAGAACCCGGGTGTCTCTAAAGTTCTTTGCAGTACGCAGAACAAAGCCCAGCATTCTCAATGATGTGCACAAGCCATCTGAATATGAGTATGAAATGTCAGCCTACTATCAAACATGATTCCAAGATCCTTCGTAGTGGAGACATGTTTTAGATTTCCGTTATACCTGTAATACCAGGTATGGCACGCCCTAGTGTAATCTCTTTCCCCTCCCCAGTTCATTCAGGATCACAACATTTTCTTATTCGGTATTATACTCTCGCAACCAACAGGGTCAGCAAATATTGATACATTTTTAGAATTCAAATGAAGAATGCTTATTGGTATGTTTCAGATGGTGAACTTCGTGGTGATAGCGGGGCTGGCGGCCGCTTGCTTTGCGGCAAGTGAAAGTGCCCTATGTACCGGCACTGACTTCCGTTCTTGCCTGAGCGGGGCGTGCTCTTCTTCGATATGCGCCACTAAACCCGCCCCCTGCAGCAGCTGTCCCCTCATAAACCCTCCGGTTACCTGTCCACCTGGATCAGTTAACAGAAACGGGCAGTGCGAATCCACCATCATCAATTGCCCATCGGGGTCGACAAATCAAAATGGAGTTTGTGTAACTATTGAGACACGCTGTCCACAATATACAGTTAACAGAAATGGGCAGTGCGAATCCACCATAATCAATTGCCCATCGGGGTCGACAAATGAAAATGGAGTTTGTGTAACTATTGAGATACGCTGTCCACAAAATACAGTTAACAGAAACGGGCAGTGCGAATCCACCATCATCAATTGCCCATCGGGGTCGACAAATGAAAATGGAGTTTGTGTAACTATTGAGATACGCTGTCCACAATATACAGTTAACAGAAATGGGCAGTGCGAATCCACCATAATCAATTGCCCATCGGGGTCGACAAATGAAAATGGAGTTTGTGTAACTATTGAGACACGCTGTCCACAAAATACAGTTAACAGAAACGGGCAGTGCGAATCCACCATCATCAATTGCCCATCGGGGTCGACAAATGAAAATGGAGTTTGTGTAACTATTGAGATACGCTGTCCACAAAATACAGTTAACAGAAACGGGCAGTGCGAATCCACCATCATCAATTGCCCATCGGGGTCGACAAATCAAAATGGAGTTTGTGTAACTATTGAGACACGCTGTCCACAAAATACAGTTAACAGAAACGGGCAGTGCGAATCCACCATCATCAATTGCCCATCGGGGTCGACAAATCAAAATGGAGTTTGTGTAACTATTGAGACACGCTGTCCACAATATACAGTTAACAGAAATGGGCAGTGCGAATCCACCATAATCAATTGCCCATCGGGGTCGACAAATGAAAATGGAGTTTGTGTAACTATTGAGATACGCTGTCCACAAAATACAGTTAACAGAAACGGGCAGTGCGAATCCACCATTATCAATTGCCCATCGGGGTCGACAAATCAAAATGGAGTTTGTGTAACTATTGAGACACGCTGTCCACAATATACAGTTAACAGAAACGGGCAGTGCGAATCCACCATCATCAATTGCCCATCGGGGTCGACAAATCAAAATGGAGTTTGTGTAACTATTGAGACACGCTGTCCACAAAATACAGTTATCAGAAACGGGCAGTGCGAATTCGTCACCATCTATTGCCCATCGGGGTCGACAAATCAAAATGGAGTTTGTGTAACTATTGAGACACACTGTCCACAAAATACAGTTTTCAGAAATGAACAATGTGAATCCATCCGTACCTCATGCCCACAGGGATCATCTGATGTGAATGGAGAATGTGTAACGAATGTGGTAAATTGCCCACCGGGATCATCTAACCTAAATGGAAGATGTGTAACGAATGTGGTAAATTGCCCACCGGGATCATCTAACCTAAATGGAAGATGTGTAATGAATGTGGTAACTTGCCCACCGGGATCATCTAACCTAAATGGAAGATGTGTAATGGATGTAGTAACTTGCCCACCGGGATCATCTAACCAAAATGGAAAATGTGTAATGGATGTGGTAACTTGTCCATCGGAATCATCTAACCTAAATGGAATATGTGTAACGAATGTGGTAACGTGCCCACCGGGATCATCTAACCTAAATGGAATATGTGTAACGAATGTGGTAAATTGCCCACCGGGATCATCTAACCTAAATGGAAGATGTGTAATGGATGTGGTAACTTGCCCACCGGGATCATCTAACCAAAATGGAAAATGTGTAATGGATGTGGTAACTTGTCCATCGGAATCATCTAACCTAAATGGAATATGTGTATCGAATGTGGTAACTTGCCCACCAGGATCATCTAACCTAAATGGAAGATGTGTAACGATTGATGTAACTTGCCCACCGGGATCATCTAACCTAAATGGAAGATGTGTAATGGATGTGGTAACTTGCCCACCGGGATCATCTAACCTAAATGGAAGATGTGTAATAGATGTAGTAACTTGCCCACCGGGATCATCTAACCTAAATGGAAGATGTGTAACGATTGATGTAACTTGCCCACCGGGATCATCTAACCTAAATGGAAGATGTGTAATGGATGTGGTAACTTGCCCACCGGGATCATCTAACCTAAATGGAATATGTGTATCGAATGTGGTAACTTGCCCACCAGGATCATCTAACCTAAATGGAAGATGTGTAACGATTGATGTAACTTGCCCACCGGGATCATCTAACCTAAATAGAAGATGTGTAATGGATGTTGTAACTTGCCCACCGGGATCATCTAACCTAAATGGAAGATGTGTAATGGATGTAGTAACTTGCCCACCGGGATCATCTAACCAAAATGGAAAATGTGTAATGGATGTGGTAACTTGTCCATCGGAATCATCTAACCTAAATGGAATATGTGTAACGAATGTGGTAACTTGCCCACCGGGATCATCTAACCTAAATGGAATATGTGTAACGAATGTGGTAAATTGCCCACCGGGATCATCTAACCTAAATGGAAGATGTGTAATGGATGTAGTAACTTGCCCACCGGGATCATCTAACCAAAATGGAAAATGTGTAATGGATGTGGTAACTTGCCCACCGGGATCATCTAACCTAAATGGAAGATGTGTAACGATTGATGTAACTTGCCCACCGGGATCATCTAACCTAAATGGAAGATGTGTAGTGGATGTGGTAACTTGCCCACCGGGATCATCTAACCTCAATGGAAGATGTGTAATGGATGTGGTAACTTGCCCACCGGGATCATCTAACCAAAATGGAAAATGTGTAATGGATGTGGTAAATTGTCCATCGGAATCATCTAACCTAAATGGAATATGTGTAACGAATGTGGTAACTTGCCCACCGGGATCATCTAACCTAAATGGAATATGTGTAACGAATGTGGTCACTTGCCCATCGGGATCATATAACCTAAATGGAAAATGTGTAATGGATGTAGTAACTTGCCCACCGGGATCATCTAACCTAAATGGAAAATGTGTCGTAGATGTGGTAACTTGCCCACCGGGATCATCTAACCAAAATGGAAAATGTGTAATGGATGTGGTTACTTGCCCACCGGGATCATCTAACCAAAATGGAAAATGTGTAATGGATGTGGTTACTTGCCCACCGGGATCATCTAACCTAAATGGAATATGTGTAACGAATGTGGTAACTTGCCCAACAGGATCATCTAGCCAAAATGGAAGATGTGTAACGTATGTGGTAACTTGCCCACTGGGATCATCTGACCTAAATGGAAGATGTGTAATGAATGATGTAAATTGCCCACCGGGATCATCTAACCAAAATGGAATATGTGTAACGAATGTGGTAACTTGCCCACCGGGATCATCTAACCAAAATGGAATATGTGTAACGAATGTGGTAATTTGCCCACCGGGGTCATCTAACCTTAATGGAAGATGTATAATGGATGTGGTTACTTGCCCACCGGTAAAAAGTAATATGTGTAACGAATGTGGTAACTTGCCCACCGGGGGCATCTAGCCAAAATGGAAAATGTGTAACGAATGTGGTTATTTGCCCACCACTTGCACACCTAAATGGAAGATGTGTAATGAATGATGTTAATTGCCCATATGGATCATTAAGGCAAAATGGAAAATGTGTGAGGGATGAGGAGGTAACTTACCCACAGGGATCATGTTACGAGAGTGATCAGTGTGTGCGTCAACTAATTTGTCAAGCAGGTTCTTATCTGGAAGGGAATGTGTGTATTCTTCCAGCTCGCTGTCCTGAAAACACATATAGTTTTATTTTATTTTAAATAATTATAGTAATTTGAATATTATTTAAAATAAAATATTTTTTTTAATTAGCCATCTCTTAAATTTATTTTCATATTAATATATTACTTTATAATAATTTATCTATTTTGTTATTTAGACTTTCTTTTGTGTTTGTTTTAAATGTTTTCATTATATAAATGCAATTTGAACGCATTCTTAAATAATTCTTATATTTCGTTTAACATAATTGTTTTAATCACCTCGAACTTTAATATTTTGTCTATAGTTATTATTTATAGTAGGTATTTGAGTTTTTATTTTTTGTAATAAAATTTTGTTACATGTTGTTTTATTTTGTTTTATATATTATATCGTGAGGTAATTAACACAACCAGGTAACTCCGAAATCTGCGTTTTTGAGTGACACACTAAAAGCATAACGCCATTTTCATGTGTAAGAATGCTACCAACAGAAAAGTTGTAACGCATTGGAATCATCAATTCCATCCGGAAATATTCAACATATTACCCGAAAATATCAAAAATGAGACATCTTATTCAAAAATCAAAACAAAAGTTAAATCTTTCTACCTCCGTAGAACATGAAATCAAATAATATAATTCCTTTTTTATGTTTTTCTCACCGTATGTTTGTGCCGTGTAAAATATTTTTACTACTACGCAATTCATAAACATTATAATAATTAGTATTTTGAAATAGTTAGTATTTTAATATTAAATATTATATTTAGTAGTTACTATGTAAATCTGAAAAGTTTATAGTATCAATTAATTAGAAAAAATGCGAGATTTCTTGCAATCAAACTGATTGATCAGTTTAGTAAGATTCGTAAGATAAAATATTGTAAAATTAAAACTGAATAAACACACTTTAAAAAAAAAGAGTTTTTTGTAGGTATCTCCAAAAAACGATACTTACCCATTAATTCATTTTACATCATTGTTTTTTATGATATTTTTAAGTACTTAATCACCTCGCCCTTTAATATTTTGTCTATAGTTTTTATTTGTCTATAGTTTTTATTTGTCTATAGGTATTTGTGTTTTCTTTTTTGTAATTAAATTTTATTACATGTTGTTTTATTTTGTTTCATATATTATATCGTGGGGTAATTAACACAACTAGGTAACTCCGAAATCAGCGTTCTTGAGTGACATACTACAAGCATAACGCCATTTTCTTGTCTAAGAATGCTACCAACAGAAAAGTTGCAACGCATTGGAATCATTAATACATTTGAAAATGTTTTTCTGGTTATCTCCAAAAAACGGTACCCTTTAATTCTATAATTAGGTTACTCTAGTTACCACAAGTGTTTTTCTATGATTCAATTAAATTAGGCAACTAGATATACATAGCTGGTTGGTGAATTGATTTAAGTTGCTTTGGTTGCAAGTTTTTGTATACGACAGCTAGGTAAATCAATCCATTTTTATGAATAAATACATAAAAAAAAATATTAGCAATTTTTTTTTCTTAAATTTAATTATTAGGGTTCCCAACACATCAATCACCAATCACCAAGTAGATAGTAAATAGTATTATAGTAGTTTTAGAAAAGAACGTATATTATATATAAGATGTAAACATTTTATAACTAAATAAAATATAGGTACTTTTAAAAAAAAACTACGATTTAAGAGAGAATAACAAGAAAAAACGAAAATACTTCAGTTTGTCTTTTTATTTACGGTCTTACAAACTAATATTTTTACGATTTTATTTATATTCTTATTTTGCTTAGACATTATTGAAAAATTATAAATACTTACTTATGATCAAAAAATAATTACAAAAGTACATAATTTTAATGAAATAGACACATTTTTAAACCACTCGCGCACCACCTGTAATATTTTTTAATACAAATTTAATAACGCCAGAGCTTACCATTATATATAGACACACTATTATGCTAAAATGGTATGTTCTGTAAAAATTTTGAATCAATCCATCGATTACTTTCCGAGATTTGCAGACTCAAACCTCCGGAACATAAATGATTTTTTTATACAAATTTCATAAATCCAGAGTTTACCATTATATATAGAAACACTCGTCTGCTAAAATACAATGTTCTGTAAAAAAAAATAATCAATCCATCGATTACTTTCCGTAATTTGCAGAACTAAGCGTACGGAACCTAAGTTTTTTTTTTATTTTTTAATACAAATTTCATAATGCCAGAGCTTACCATTATATATAGAAACACTTTTCTACTTAAACGCAATGTTCTGTAAAATATTAGAGTCAATCCATCCATTACTTTCTGAGATTTGCGAACGCAAACATACGGAACCTAAATTTTTATATAATAAAAAATATAGAATAGATATATAGATGTTTTACTAGCTGAACTTCCCGGCGTTGCTCGGGCCTAACACGGAGTTTTTCAAAATCCGATTTAATATAATATAGTAATATTCCTCTTTGTTAACATTAGCTCGACACTTGAAGCCCTTAGGAAAATAATTTTCCCCAGGGCCTGTCATCTTTGAAGGTGTTGTGTGAAGGGTATTTTTAAGGAAAGGAAGGCGTGGCTCAGGTCTTTAGAAATCGGATGTGGCAGTAATTTTCCTTTTATTTTGAACATCAACTGTGCAAAATTTCAGCAAAAGTATAAAAATACTGCTTTAAGGGGTAGTAAACGGTATTGGGGTAGTTTATTAAAATTTCATCTAGAATCTAGATGGTGACCTTTCCATTTTGAAGATAAAGTTTAAAATCTACCGAACTCCGACCACCACAAACATCTTTATATATATGTAGCTAAATGGAACAACCCGACGACGTTGCTCAGGGTTATAAAGTTTTGGGTTTTTAAATTCTTGTAAACTGTGTATCAATAATTGAAAAAGTTAGTTTTTATTACAAATTGTTTTTTAATTTTTTTAATTTTTAATTTATTTAGTAAATGATTATACATTTATATACATTATTTAAGAAATGTTTTGACTGCCCAACTAGGAGGATTTCCGTTTTAGGAGAGTAAAATTAGGATGAGTATTAACATGGTGGTTTATGCCACCGCTATAAAAATATAAAAAACAAAAAAATAAAAAATTAAAACATAGTAACTGTTCTTTGTTTAGCAAAGTTTAAAAAAATAATATTAATTACTTATGTAGGTACTTAATAACAGAGGATTAAAACATAAAGGTATGTTATGATGTGGATGCGTCATAACATAATTAACGATTTTAATTTATTGCATTGTTAGTCAAGTACTTTTATGGGAGTTATTAATGGTTTTATTCCGGATCCAAGGGCAGGTTGACAGCACTGAGCGGAAGGGATTTTCGTCTGTGGAACTTACACTGGACGTGAAACGGAGCGGGCAGACGCCGTTTCGCGGGGACAGTCAATTCTTAAATTTATTAATGGTGTAAATAATACCGTACGCGGAGTAACTCTTCGTAATGCAGAGGGAATAGAGCTTACATTGTAATTTACGGGATTCGAAAAATGTTCGAATTGTTCTTTCCGAAAAACCAAGTTTCGGGTGTATGGCCAAACGGCACCGCGTGTGACAAAATTAATAAACGCAGATAATTTGGCTCATCGGGCGTTAATTTTCCATCGTACGGAGTTTATGGAATCCCGCTAGTGATCGCTATTCACAGTTATGTATATTTCTTCAATTTCCGCGGTTTAAACCGAAACATCCACTGTTCTCTTGGGCGAACCTTTCACACCCGGTGGAACCGTTCAACACACACGGAACGGAATATTTCAACACACGACGGTGTGATCGTACCGCACTCTGGTTGTCACCGGATCCTGAATAAAACCATCCATTTGGGTATGATGGCTCCGTAGGACGGGCCTCGTACTGCTGGCCAAACTTAGGCCGTTCACCAGCGCATCTCTCGCCTTCCGGATGCTCCCAGGGGGGTTTGGCATCACGTCATCGGACGGATCGCATCACAGGCAGCCTCTTGGATGCTGGACGGGACGCCAAGCTCCGCCACATGCTGTATGCATGCTACGCATAGTTTAACAAGGTCAAGGTCGCAAAAGGGGGTGATTCATAGTATTGTTTTGTTTGGCTTGTAATAAGTCTGTGATTTCCCAGGTTGAATGATTTATTTGTTAATATAGTGAATGTTGATTCAAATCACAAAATACTCTGGTTGTTATTTATAGTATAACTCAAATTCCCTAACGGTAAGTAAGGATGGAAATGTCACAGCGCCCACGTATCCTAAGAAGAATTCTATGCTCTCCTACTTTCCAGAAAGAGAGCGTCATGAATGCAACTGTGGACATATTCTGTTTTTCTACAGAATTTGGCGCTCTACATCGACAAGTAGAAAAGTTCACAGGTGGATTCATCGCGTTTTCTTTTGAAACATGCTAGCAACATAACATTTGGCACCCTACGCCTCTTTTACGTAACAGGTTATCTTATTTGATTCACTTGATCGTGCCATGTCTTCCTGGAGCGTCACCAACTTTTATTCGATCCACTTCCATTTCAGAATTCAATATCTTTATCAGCTTATCGGGCGGTGTAATCCCAGTCTATCATATTACTTTTTAAAAAAATTGTGTAATTACATTAAGTATACCTACACTTTTACATTCAATTTACATTCATTAATAAAACATTAAAAATAAATTTTAAATTAAAAAAAAGAATAGTTCGGTAATGAATGATTACATAAAGTAAAGAAATAACTTAAGTTAAAATTAACGGATGGTCCTTCAGGGTCGTTGCTGCATCATCCTGCGTCGGTTGTTATTTGTGTGGAGAGAGATGAACCACGATTGATTGACGTTTTGATTATTTTAGTTTTAAGCTTTGAGCTTCTGTTTTGAGCTTCGGACTTTGAGTTTTCTGCTTTGAAATTTGAGATTCGAGCTTTTAGCTTTGAGATTCAAGATTTTAGTCTGGAGTTTTGAGTTTTGAGCTTCGAGTTGTGAGGTTTGAACTTAGAACTTTTAAGCTTAGAAGCTTTAACCTTTGAGATTTTGGCCTTATTCTTTGTGTTTGAGCTTCGAAATTCAAATTTTCAGCTTTGAGCTTTGAGCTTCGAGAATTCTTCAGTTTTCAGCCTTTGGTCAAGAAAATCAAATAAGGTTTTATGTCCCGTGTTTATGTCTCCAGCGCGGCGTCTAGGGTTTTACAATTTCTCCACGATGTATCGAAATTCTGCGTTAAGGGCGGGAAAAGGGGATTAGGATAGTTTAATGAAATCTAAACAGTGACCGTCCTGTTGTTTTGAGATTTTGAGTGTGCAAAGTTTTACCAATCGCAGAACAAAACTCTAGATTTGCATAAAAGAATATGGTCACACATCCACACCAAAATACGCGTCTTATATAGATAGATACATATGTAGCTGAAGTCCCCGACGATTCCCGCGCTTTATGCGGAATTTTCCGCCTGATCAAGATCCGCCTGCAGAAGCACATAAGCATCCACTTTCAGCACGGGATTTTCAGCTACCGCTGAAACCAGGGATCAGTCCACCAGGGACGGGCACGATGCCCCCATCCGGCCCACTACAGAGACTGCTCAAGTGGGGGGCGTACATCTCCTTGCTTCAACAGCGCTAGAGACATTGAAGGGACGTCCACCACTTACCTGCCATGGTAGGTATAAGTAACAGATGATTACTCCTTCAATGCTCTCGCAAAACTCTATTTTTTTTGTTTAAACGAAGCTACATTTATTTATAGATCCAGAGACAGCCCCATCACCTGGAAATAGGGAACAGCAGGCTATATCCTTAAACGCAGAAAGTTGAACGCATCTGGGCCAAAGTAGCCAGCGGACCCGCAGCCACTTAGCAGCCCGAACAGCGGCCCCGCTCGCAGCCACGCACATAGCAGCCCGCACGAGAGGCAGCCCCTGAGGACGACATTGACACCACGACCCTGCTCCAAGGGTTATTTCGAATGCGATTGCAGCCAATCCACTGCACCAACCGGACTGAGTAGCTCGTCAACCAGATGGAGCTGATTACCAACACTCTTGATGTATCATCCCGAAGTAGTAAACGTTCTCAGTGGAACGAACTCAGCATCCGTCCCAATATTGATGAAATGCCCACTCTCGCAAAAACACAAACAATATAATTATTATATCATATAAAAACATTTAAAACCAAACATACCGCTGAAAGAGCCTGGATTTCAAATTCACCGAGACCACCGACTGGAGGGAAGAGGAGGTCACAGAGGATAGAGCGCATGCCTTCATCGCCGCCTACTGCAAAAATGCTAACAATGTGGTGAGAGAAGATTTTTGTGTTTAATATATCCACGGTATAAATATTTTTATTAATTTTTTTTTTTTATTTTACGCCCAGAAGGCTTTTATATAAATAATAAAGGCAGTACATCTTTAAAATAATATAAATAAAGTTACGATAGAAATAAAAAGTATATAAATGAAATGAAAATATAAGCAACAAAAATTTAAAGTACAGTGATAATAACAATAAGTTACGATAAAAAATGGTATTAATATTAATTAAATTACGGTACATATTATAAAAATACAAACAAATTTTTTTTTAAAGTAAGGCGATCAAAGGTTTACAAAATTGCAACATTAACCATGGTATTAATTTCACATAGTGCCAAACCGCTGTATCGATGGTACCTCCTGTACCTATATACCATAAAAAATGATCATATATTATGTAACAGTTAAAATTATAAGAAAATATTAGAAATAAAAAAAAAACAATTAATTGTAGAATTTGATTGTGTAAGAGATACAAGAACATAAAAAAACTGTAATACAAATAAGATTTAGATCATAGATTCTCAACCTTTTTTTGCCCACCGCCCACTTTGACAATATTTTTTTTCTAGCGCCCCCCAACTGCTTTTATATACCATCTTGGGGGAGGGGGGGGAGGCATTATGGGTTTCTCTGGGTTTCCTGAAAGTCCATTTTTATTTTTGGTCGAGAATTTGAAACAGCTATTGCCACGATTATATTTAAACGTGTTACACTGTAATATTACGTAATCGTAAAAAGCCTATGACTCCTACCCTATTTCTGAGAAGAAGATTGTTTCAATGAGAACAATTAAAACGCATACTTAATTATTTGGAGAAGTATTTTTATTAACATTGAAAATATATTGAATTTATAACTTATCTAATGAGATGGTTGAATTGGATGCGTTTTACGAAGTTTGTTTATATTAGGCTCGATTTTAATTAAAAACAAACTTAAGTCGCCGCGTTCAGTAATATGGAGGCTATTTCTCTTTTTGGTTACCAACACGCTACAGCACTGAATCCACGTTCAGCTAAATAGGACGATGGGAATGCTATTAAAAATCGTTGAACTATCAACCATAATCCTGGGTACAGTTACGAAATCGGCTTCTGCAGCCAAAACTCTTGGTAGCCATTCTTAAATATAATTTTTAATTCTTCATTTGTCGTCAGATCTATTAGTTCTTTTTCTAACTGGGATGATCCTACTGTGTTGACATTTGAAAAAGGATCCAAAACCCAGTCTGGTATGTCCATAATAATAATTGGACAATTTGTAGAGCGCCGTTTTTGTGAAAAATCACCTCAAGGGCGCGATGTTTAAAATATCCTGGAATCGTTCCTAGAAATCACTGTGGAGGTTTTCCAAGTGTTGACAGTAAACAAGCAAGTCGTCGTTTTTGAATGATACTGCTGATAAATTTGGGAAGTTATTAAATTCCCATCTGCCGATATTTATTTTGTATAATAGCAGTTTGGACACAAAAGCTGCAGACCAATTTTTTGTCTTAATCAAATTTAAATCGCCGCCTTAAAGTTGGAGATTGACATCATTAAACAATTTATACAGGTCTGTCAAGTACGCAATATCGTTCTTTGATGAGATAAGGTTGTCGCGCAATACTGTGTATTTGTTTCTTAGGATTTCTATCACAGACTCAAATTGTAAAATCGAGTCAAACAAGAACCTTTTGACAGCCAGTGCACCTCTGTGTGAAGCAGCAATCGGTTGAAATCTTTATCATTGGCAATGCAAAGCTGACTAAATAATCTGTCACTCAATGAATTATTTCTGATTTTATTCATCCTGATAACATATTGCAGTGATGTATGGAGACGTTCACTCAGATTTTTCGCAACCAAATGCTGGCGATGAATTACGCAATGCACAGCAAGCACTTCAGTAACTTTATTTTTAAGCACGCTATGAAGCCTTTATGACGCCCTGTCACAGCTGGGGCGCCATCCGTAGCAGTTGACAAAACATTATTAAAAGGAATTTTCTTTTCGTCACAAAACTTTTCCAGTGTATTAAATGTGGTTACTCCTTTTGTATCTGTTTCCAAATTTGTAACAAACAATAGTTCTTGACATATTTTCTCATCTTTGATAAACCTCACGTATGACAATAACAATGCTTCATTGGTTGGTAAAGTGGACTCATCCAGCTAAATTGAAAATCGACAAGACTGCAGATTGCACAATGATTTTTCAATGTTTTCAGCCATCTCTTCAATTCTTCTTTGCACAGGACTATTGCTCAAAGGAATTTTTCGGATAATATCTGCAGCTGGTTTATGGAGCACAGTGGTTATTACTTCTTTTACTGCTGTTGGAAAATTAAATCGTGCCCAATAGTACGTGGTTTGCCTGTTTAAGCAATCAACAATGAGATATTTTACGAAGCTCGAAGTCTATCATCGTCTTGCTTAGAAGCGGTTGAAAATTGTTTTGATATCGTTGGCTGAATTTTGTACTTCTTTTTCATGTCTTGAAAATAGGTCACATCTTTGTCTTTCTTATCAGGGTGGATTGGAAAAAATTCGGTTTAGTGGCGAAATTCCTAAAAATACAAACTAGTTATTTTTATATTAACTATGGGCCGGGGAATACGAATCTGAAAGAATTAGGCGGCGGCAAGAAATATTAACTGAATTATACGACTTTAAAATTTTTTTTTACACACATAGGAAAATGGCCATTTTGGAAGCATTCTGATTCCTAGAAAATCAAACTAGTTATTTTTATACTAACTTTGGGCCGGGGAATCCGAATCTGAAAGAATTAGGCGGCGGCAAGCAATATTAACTGAATTACACGACTTTTAAATTTTCAATAAACACAAACGAAAACAGCCATTTTGACAAATGAAAACCATAGAAACCATCAAATTAAGTGTTGCCATTAAGCAGTAATATCAATAACGTAAAACTTTCCGACACGATAATTCTTCACATGATAATTCATCACATAACACATTAACCTGATGAATTATGACTATCTCAACGGCCGTATTCTTAAACCAAAAGTATGAAAATATGTAGTCTTAAAAAGTTGTTACCTAGACCGGTCACCAATATCAATGTTATTATATAAAACCTAACCTAACCTAATCTAACCTAACCTAACCCAACATGGTTTGTGCCCCTTTATACCGCCTGCTCGCGTCAATTTAAAAAAAACATCCCAGTTTTCAAGTAGTTTAGCTGCTACGCTAGGTTTGTGTAACATGGTTTGTGCCCCTTTATACCGCCTGCTCGCGTCAATTTAAAAAAACATCCCAGTTTTCAAGTAGTTTAGCGGCTACGCTAGGTTTGTGTAACATGGTTTGTGCCCCTTTATACCGCCTGCTCGCGTCAATTTAAAAAAACATCCCAGTTTTCAAGTAGTTTAGCTGCTACGCTAGGTTTGTGTAACATGGTTTGTGCCCCTTTATACCGCCTGCTCGCGTCAATTTAAAAAAACATCCCAGTTTTCAAGTAGTTTAGCGGCTACGCTAGGTTTAGGTAGCATGGTTTGTGATACAAAAGTGAGTAAAATTTATAAAAAGTAAGTACTTAAATTATAAACATGTTATTTTACGTTATTGATATTACTGCTTAATGGCAACACTTAATTTTATGTGATGTAACATCTTTATTCTTTTTCTATGTTTTCTTGCGAATTCGATAATGTCAAAATGTCTTCTTTTTGTGTCTGTTTATAGCAAATTTTAAAGTCGTATAATTCATTTAATATTGCTTGCCGCCGCCTAATTCTTTCTGATTCGGATTCCCCGGCCCAAAATTAGTATAAAAATAACTAGTTTGATTTTCTAGGAATCAGAATGCTTCCAAAATGGCCATTTTCCTATGTGTGAAAAAAAAATTTTAAAGTCGTATAATTCAGTTAATATTGCTTGCCGCCGCCTAATTCTTTCAGATTCGTATTCCCCGGCCCATAGTTAGTATAAAAATAACTAGTTTGTATTTTTAGGAATTTCGCCACTAAACCGAACTTTAGCCCTTCTTTTATGCTTCCGACATGGGTTTTACTTTAGAGATGGTGAGTAAAAGATTAACTTTTACAACAATTAATGGCGCGTGATAGTGTTAATGAACATAAAATGATCAATCAGTGCCTTTATATAGGTTGGAGACATATAACACGCTTCGACAGGAATAAAATAAAGGCGCAGTTACTCGCTTTAAACACCCGGCACAAACAAACAACCAATACCGGTTCAGTCGCGGCGGCGCGGTAGCTGAATTGGGAGAGGGTTTGTTGTGCAAAATCATCAACAAACCTTATAATACCATTTCAGTCGCCAACGCGCTTCTTTGCTCTATCTATCTTTTTCAGAGCCTGTGGGGACCGTAATTATAGAGTAGCTTCTGGTGGTGTTGATGCATTTATATGGTTATATATTTATTTCGTAAATTAATAAAAACGTGTACAATTCATAGTTTGCATTATATTCTCAAAAGGTAATAAACTAATGGGAGAACTCAAATTATGTTGGATCATGAGAGCAGAGTGGATCGGGGGTTACGGGGCTGTCTTGTCGACGCATGTATGTTCACTCGCTGACTCCCGAATGCACCGACGACACCCAGTCTGATCAAGTGAGATCAAAACACAGATAACACAGCGCCCTTGAGGTGATTTTTCACAAAAACAGTGCTCTATAAATTATCCAATTATTATTATTAAAAAACTGTCAATTCTTGCAGTATTTCAAAAATCCCGTTATTTACAATACACACAATAACAAACATTAACCAATATTAAAGTTTACTTTGCTTTATTAGTATGTGATTAGCGTATTTTGCTTGTCTTTTTTAGACCATATTTTTTTACTTATCAACGCCCCCCTGTGCCATCTCAACGCCCCCCAATTGTCTCTGGGTCTTCTACCGCCCCCCTGAAGGTCTCAAACGCCCCCAAGGGGGCGTTATCGCCCACGTTGAGAACCTATGATTTAGATTAAAATAATATTAATTGAAAAGATTTGATAGCATAGCCCTCTTGTCTCTACCTTACGCGCAGTTAAATAGATTCGCCACATCTGCGTATCTATTACTAACTTCATGCAACCAGTGGCGTAGTTAGGCACCCGGTGCGGATAACGTGGTGTCACCCCGAGAATTAACGTGGTGTCACCCCAAGAATTAGCAATCCTCGAACTAGATTTTGGATAGTGTCTTACCTAATATTGAAGAAAATAATTTACATATTATTTATCATTGACGGCGCTAGTAACGGCCTCCTATCGAAAGAATCGACAACTTAACGAAATCTGAGTGCGCTCTTACATTTGGTCGATGGATTACCTTCGCTTGCCCGGCGAAGGTGGGAAACTACCCCAGTGTAAATAGCTAGTCATCTGACGACTACAGTCCGCTACAGTCTGAAGTCGAAGCCGACCAGGTGTAAACACTGTCGGCAGTTGACTCGGTGTAAATAGAGCGCTTGTTTTTCGCCTGCTGAGTGACAAACAGCAAATTTCGACTTCGTACAAAATAAAACATTTCTAGCAAATGTGTCAAAACGTTTTTCGAAATCCTGAAAAATTGCTTATTATTAATGTACGTACACACAATAATGAAATACAAAAAAAAAACATATAGATAATAATTGTTTTTCAGTCCGTTATCGATCGAATCTGCTATAATTCTATTCAAGTTTTGCGTTTATTGTTATCGTTTGTTAATAAAAAATAAACTATCCAATCCACTTACAATACGTTTTTCAACACTTTTACAAGATAAGTTTTT
Organism: Limnephilus lunatus; assembly: GCA_917563855.2. Lineage (NCBI taxonomy): Eukaryota > Metazoa > Arthropoda > Insecta > Trichoptera > Limnephilidae > Limnephilus > Limnephilus lunatus. The sequence continues at coordinate 6,112,914 of OU830602.1, read as the reverse complement.
CAACGCTTTTAGAAACACTAACAGAATAACATATTTTCACTAATTCATATCAATCAATAGGTAACTATTCACTTCGCGAGTTCATGACAATCACAATGTACGAACGCAATTACAATTGATACAGGTGACAAGTGACAAGCAAGGAATATTTCAGGGGAATCCCCAACCGTGCAATAGCTAGAGATAGGAACGAAAATAAAATAACAGAATTTTAGAGGATTCTGACCGAGAAAGACAGGTACGAAAATATGATCATAAAGTTAATATTGTTATCCACGACGAAAAATGTGATCATGTACTCTGTGAACTACATAATTCTATTTGTACCGTAAGTACCTAACTCTTCTTCCGAAATTAAATATCTCGGTGTAATCATTGATCAAAACCTGAAGTGGAATAGTCAAATTTCAGAGCTAGTGAAAAGAATAAGGAAATGTATATATATATTTGTTAGGTTAAGAAATGTTTTAAATGTAAAAATAATGAAAAATGTATACTATGCCCTTGTTCATTCTTTACTTATCTACGGAATTATAGGTTGGGGAGGATCTTACAAAAAAAATCTAAACTCAGTAAAAGTTTCGCAAAGAATCGTCATTAAAGTAATATTTAAAAAAAAATCTACCTTCTCAACAGAATCAATTTTTAAATTGTTTCCAGTACCTAATGTCGATGACATATTCAAGCAAGCTTCCATTATAAAAATGTGCAAAGAAAAAAATAACAAAGAATACCTATCAAGAATTTTACAAACTAATGATAAATGGAAATCAATTTATTACACCTAATTTTAAAACAACTCAAATGCAAATTCATTTTATTTTCCAAGACATGAATTACTTTATAAACCTCCCTTCTGAATTACGCTATATCATCAACCAATTAGAGCAAATAAATAAACAAACAATAATTCAAAAAAAAAAATACGGTAAAAAGTAAATAATTTTATACAAAACATATTATAACTTACAACCTAAGTAAGAATCGTGGCTCCCTTATCAGGCACAAGAGCTCCTCTTTTCTGATAAGGTGTACATGACCAATAACGACCGTTATTATAATATTTTGTAAAATATATATGTACATATGTATGTAACGAATGTTTTATATTACAATAAAAAAATAAATAAGAGAAAATGTTCATGGAAAAAATATTTTTATTGCAATATTCTACCTTCGCAAGTTTTTGTTCATGGTTGGGTGACACCCCCCCATTGGGTGACACCCGACCGCCCCCGCCGGCCCCTTTTAGTTACGCCAATGCATGCAACCTAGCGACACTAGTACAAGCGAGTGCTTAGAATACTCAGTGGTTTTGTTGCATTTAAACAGGATTTTGGAACGAGTTGCTCTCGTGGGTACATGAAATTCAATGAGGTTATTTAAATCAGGACTGTCTAAACAATCATTTACAATTTCAAACTTAAATATTAAGTTGGTTATAATTCTTCGATTTAAGATTCTTTTAAGAGTCGAGATTTAGGGAAATTATTTAATATGTGGTACCTACTTTGTTGTACCAATCACAACTATTAATAACTTTAGGGAAAACGCTCTTTACGCATATGCAGATACCCAACTACACGATGATAGAGCCGGACAAACCGACATTCCACACTGTACCCTTACTCTGGACATGAGAGTCGAGAACTGCGCACGCTAGATGAACTTTCTTCGGACCATCCGATTGTGAGCTTTAATATTGGAGGGACAACTCAAAGAACACTAGCTTTAAGTAATATAAATAATTCCTGTTTCATCGCGTATAAGAATCTAGTAAATAAAAAAAGCACCACAATCTTCGATTATATATTTGCCTTGATGTCGGACACTGTAACGCAGTCCGAAACGTTTTCTAAATAACGAGGTAGCGCAACACGATATAATACCCCAAAAATAAATTCCGGTACAAAAATTGGTTATGAAAATCTTAAATTTACATTTTGAAAGGTAAAATTTACATTCATATGTCGATTGGGATTTAAACCCGCGACCTCCTGATTCGTAACCAAGGAGGTCCGCCAAGTATTTATTATATAAATTTTTATTTTTATTTGATATATTGTATATGTATAATATGAAACTCGTGGGACTGCACCACCCTCCCCGAGATCTGGAATAAAGGATAAAAAAAAAATAATAAAAAAAAAAAAAAAATAAGCTAGTTAAAAAAATCATTAAGAAATGAACTCTAGCTGTCCCCCCATAAATTGAATGTCATCAGTATTGATAAAAATATATAAATAAGGTGATCTTGGTATTTTTTTCATACAATGTTTTGGTTTGTTTCGACCGAGAGATTGACTGATAATAGAAGGTAAGAAATTATTGAAATATTATGTACTAAATATTATTATACAATAAATATTATATTTATTTAAAAGAGCAAATTACATGATGGGTTAACTTGACGCTCTGTAGGGACCTCGCATAGGGTTCTTAGGCAAGACGGGAAAATTACATGATGGGTTAACTTGACGCTCTGTAGGGATCTCGCATAGGGTTCTTAGGCAAGACGGGAAAATTACATGATGGGTTAACTTGACGCTCTGTAGGGATCTCGCATAGGGTTCTTAGGCAAGACGGGAAAATTACATGATGGGTTAACTTGACGCTCTGTAGGGATCTCGCATAGGGTTCTTAGGCAAGACGGGAAAATTACATGATGGGTTAACTTGACGCTCTGTAAGGATCTCGCATAGGGTTCTTAGGCAAGACGGGAAAATTTGAAGAAAGTTGTATTGTGAAATTACTATTAGGTGGCGTCGTTTCTAACCTGTATGTTACTATGACAGGCCTTGTCTAGGGTATATTAAGTCAATGGACTTTCTCAACCAATCTCTCCCGATTTGGCCTGCCATGCAGCTGATGGGAAGATGCATCTGCCACCAAGATCCGGACTAACTTCACCCCATGAAAACGTGCAACTCTGCTAAGTCACCAAACATAGTGAACCACCCATAGGTACCCATACCCGCCTCCCAAAATTTAAACTCCGTCTGGAGCAAGTGAGATTATGGCATCCCCAATCGGGGTATGTTGAGAAGCTGAAGGTAGAGGGGAGGGGAAGGAAGAGGAAGGTGGGAAAGTACCTGGCTCTTCAGATCTGGTCACCAAACAAGGCTAAAGCCATTTTAAGCAAAGTTTCAATTCTTAATGGTGATCTTACACTAGGGCGATACTGAGAGTATCTTCCATTCTGGAACGTGCTGCAATTGTACCTCATTGAAATTGTATAATAAAACCATTTAATCAAATCAAATTTACTTGCTCTCGAGAGATGCCCCTTAAACCTTGACCATGTCGTTTGCGAAGGTTTAATTTTTAACGCACTGAGAACTCTAAGTACAGTATACTTATTGTAAAAAAATACATGTACCTCCATGAAAATAATAAAATAAGAAATAAATTGGGAATAATATGCAACAGTGTACGTGGAAATGCTTTGATTTTGTATTTAATGACCCGTTGACTATAGAGACATTTTTACACCTAATAACACCAAGGCTTATCGCCATCAACTTATATAGCCATATATTCAGCACTCAATATTATATTTTTGTACGGCAGCGATATTTATGGCGACAACCATAAAACGTCGATAAAGACGTTAAAAGCATATAAGTTTCTGATTTCACAAGATATTTTCGAAATGCGATGGTAAAATAAACTAGGATTATCGGATATATTAAATATTATATTGGATTTACGCACCATGCGATAAACAAAAACAAACACGTAAGATTGGGATAACAATTTTTTGTAAGAATATTGATAACGGATCGCAATACGGTCGATTCCGCTTTATTGGTTTACCGGTTAATCAGGACAGCTGATTATTTGGGTCAAAATCCGAGGAGCAGAAACCAAATAAAGTATTTACTTCAGTTATCCGCAACCTCATATTATTGCAGAATGAACGCGGAGTTACGAGTTTCTCTCTCTGGTTTCAATCCTGGGATTGGTTTGCAGCAATTTCCTCTAATCTTCTTTTCTATTCTTCCCTGTCTTGTGCGGCTCTTTTGAATTCTGCATATGATGAGCAGCGCATGTCCACCAGCAGGTCCTCCAGGTACTCTCGGCGTGGGCGTCCCCTGGAGTTTGTCCCCTCGGTCATACCCTCCATTATGGCATGCAAGAGACCTTCTTGTCGTATAACATGGCCGATCCATCTTGCACGCCTTTCGGACAAGGTCCTGAGCAGGTGCCTTCCTCCTTCGATTCGTTAGAGAACCTCCTCATTTGTGATGTGGTCTCTCCAGGAAATTCCTAATAGTCTTCTATAGGACCACATCTCAAAAGCCTCTAGTCTCCGTTTATCTCTTTCGGATAGGCACCATGTTTCGCAGCCGTACATCAAAATACATCATACTGTTAGCAGCATATTTAAATATTGCCGCTCATCTGCCGCCAGAGGTACTGCTATCGCCTCTGGCGGCCAACAAGGAAACTACACCAGCTATGGTGGCCGGTAAAGAAGGGAACGACTAACACTTCCTGACGGACGGCGCGGCGGACGGCTGGATTTACAAATGGCGGATTGCGGAACATAATCTTGCTGATTCTTGAATGTTGTTATTGTCAATTAACGTGGAGACAATACATTTCATTATAAATATTAACTTAGCGTTTTATTATTGCTAACATCAGAAGTGGGATTCGTAAAAGCAAGTGTCCATTGGCTTTTGTTTCGTTCACCTGACAAAAACTCGTGTTTTGTTTACAAACGGCGGCCATCATAGCGTCTCTCGAGTTTGTTTATGTTTGATGCCGGTGATTTAGTGACAATCTGTGTATCGGACTTCTGAATATATGTGAAATGTTTGGACTTCTGTTGTGAGTTTACGTAAAAATGCTGCGTAATTACAGTGATGACAGATGCATTGATGCCCGATGTCGGAGGAATGCGTGGATCGTGATCGTGAAAATTTTAATTTGGTGCTTTAAAACTCATTTGTGGTTCAATGGATTTGTCAAAAAGACCTTTCCCTTTCGTGTTTATCATCGTGAGCCTAATTTGATGATCGAAGATATTTGTCAAAAATGTCAACAAAGGACTGTCAAATAAAGTCGCCAGCATTGTGCTGGGCGCGTAATCTGAGGAAAGCTGACTTCAGGGTCTGAAGATCACAGATGGATATGATCATATGATCTTTTGATGGCAATTGGTGAAATGTTCGGAACTTCAAAATGTTTCAAAATTACGATGCTGAAAGTTTACGTGGCGATGACAAAGTCTGATCTTGGTAGCCGTCTAGCTGACAAAAAGGGGATCAATTTGGTGATTTGCTTTTGAGTATGGACATTGCAGATGGCTTTATGAAATAACTAAAAGGAAATATGTTTGTGAAAATTAAAGCCCGTTTATGTGTGGCGAAACGAAGTTGTAATCATGTTGAATTACAATTATTCCGACTATCTTTGTCGAAACTTTGTATTATGGTTCGAAGTTATTTGAAATGGTTTGGGTTAATCAAATTGATTCAAAGTGGTTTGAAATGATTCGGAGATAATCAAAATGATTCGATGTTGAATGGTTTGAAGATATTCGAAATGGTGAACACCTAGATATATCAGGTGTGGCGTTCTTTGGATTCTTCATGATGAGATTGGACATCGAGGTGTTTATCAAATACTGGCTGCCGTCCGGGACAAATACTGGTTTCCATGGAAGAGGAATGTTATCACAAAATATGTGAAAAACTATTTTAAATGTTGTTTGGAAAATTAGATACTGGGCGATGTGATATGTAAGCCCGGGGTTTTTAGAAAATGGAGATGTCTTTTGCTGTTGCGTCGAGCAGGTAGATCAATTTGTTATGATCTTTCGTAAAGAGCGTGGACGGAATGCTGCGTGTTATTGCTCTCCAGGATGATTTCATGAAAAAAACTGCCGATTAGAGGCGGAGGCAGAAACAAGCACAAAAGTTGTCATCAAGGCAGTTTTGGCGATGGCGTATCTTTTTGGGGTGCCACGGCAGCTTTTAATGAATATCAAAGGCGGCAGATGAAACGGTTCAACTCGAACCGAATCATAAACTCACAGTATGGTGAGTGGCAGGACCTTACGGTCGTATGTGCTCAGACACGGAAGCTTTTGATGAATATCAAAGGCGGCAGATGAAACGGTTCAACTCGAACCGATTCATAAACTCACAGGTTGCTGAGTGGCAGGACCTTAATGGTCGTACGTGCTAAGACACGGGTGATTTTGATGAATATCAAAGGCAGCAGATGAAACGGTTCAACTCAAACCGATTCATAAACTCACAGGTTGGTGAGTGGCAGGACCTTACGGTGGTATGTGCTCAGACACCGAAGCTTTTGATGAATATCAAAGGCGGCAGATGAAACGGTTCAACTCGAACCGATTCATAAACTCACAGGTTGATGAGTGGCAGGACCTTATGGTCGTACGTGCTAAGACACGGGTGCTTTTGATGAATATCAAAGGCGGCAGATGAAACGGTTCAACTCGAACCGATTCATAAACTCACAGGTTGGTGAGTGGCAGGACCTTATGGTCGTACGTGCTGAGACACGGGTGCTTTTGATGAATATCAAAGGCGGCAGATGAAACGGTTCATCTCTAACCGATTCATAAACTCACAGGTTGGTGAGTGGCAAGACCTTACGGTCGTATGTGCTCAGACACGGAAGCTTTTGATGAATATCAAAGGCGGCAGATGAAACGGTTCATCTCGAACCGATTCATAAACTCGCAGGTTGGTGAGTAGCAGGACCTTGTGGTCGTACGTGCTGAGACACGGGTGCTTTTGATGAATATCAAAGGCGGCAGATGAAACGGTTCATCTCGAACCGATTCATAAACTCATAGGTTGGTGAGTGGCAGGAAATTATGGACGTATATGCTCAGATACGGGTGTTTTTGATGAATATCAAAGGCGGCAGATGAAACGGTTCAACTCGGACCGATTCATGCTTTATGATGCAGATCAAAGAAGGCAGATGAAACGATTCAATGCGAAACGGTTCATTAAATCTTCGTATCGCGTTGGCGATACGGTTTTTGTACGGATTTCTAAGGGAAATCTGGGGTACAAAAAGTTGAAACAGATCCGACAGATCCACAGATCCGACACATCTGTCGGATCTGCCATGATGATGAACAATGCAACGCTGTCCGAAAAGTTGGCTAAATAGAAGGAGGTAGCGCAACACGGCATAACACCCCAAAAACAAATAAAGACAATGGCCGTGAAAATCTAAAAGCGTATCTTTTTGGTAACCTACTGTTATTATAATAACAATAATTGTTTGATCAAGATTTTTATTTTATTTGCACACTTTTCTTTGATACTGTTATTTATTTCATATTCATACCCATATACAGTATATAATTATTTTTTTGCAATAAAAAACATACCAAAAATCTTTTTAAGTTAAAAAAAAATGTAAACAATTCGATTAAATGTATGTAATATTTAAAATCACTACTCAAATAATATTTTTTTACCTTACCTACTTTAAACTTCGAGTATTTAGGACAGCCGCTTATTTGAGACAAATGTTTAGGCCTGATGGGTTTTAGGCCCAATTAACCGGAAACGACGTATATTATAACTATCATCGGTTTCTTCGTCATTTGATTACTCACTACTCAATCTCCAGATGTTTTGCAGTTAATTACAAAGTTTCTAGAAATACAATAATAACGTTGATCCGTTATCACCACAGATTTCATGTGCCATTTGTTATGAAATCAAGATCCTTAATCTTTGTGGATTTGTTTAACACCTGGTTAAATGTGTCACCATATTTACCTAACATACAGATGTGTATTACGATTGTGTAATTTATTACGAAAATAGATTGTAATTTAAATTCTAAACGTCATGCTTTATTAACGTAGAGCTAGACACACACGAAAGAGTAATTGGATGAGTCCATTTGGACACGGTAAAAAATAAAGGGACTTACAAATTCAGGTATTTTACCATCGAGGGAACATAGTTCAGAACAGTAAATCCATTTCGTTCTATATTTTCGGGGTAAACCATCGTTTTAGCAGAGTTTATTACTAGATGCGAAAGATATGTCGTGTGTGGGAGCGAAGATGCTACTCTATAATTCTTTATTTATGCTGCTAATAATCGCTTTTCGTGTCCATAGTTAATTTATTTTCATCTCACTAATTTATTCTTCCACCTCTTCTAAAATAAGCATTAGAATCAGCTTAATTAGCCTATTTATTTTGTTTTGTAGCAGCCCGTCATCTTGCAACGCGCGGCTTACTAATGAACTCTACTTGAACGTAATGCGAACGATTTTCGGCGAGTCAAGTAGCAATTATACTCGCTGCTTGACTTTATACTTGTTCAATGCGAATAAGCCATGGGATTTGCAACATACGACCGAGTCGTGCCACATTTAGCCAACTTAGATTCGTTAGCTATGCCGCGTGTGTCCAGCTTAATAAAGTGATTTGTGTTCTTTCTCAGCACAAATGCTTTTTTCAGCATCCTAACCGCAATATTATATCAAAGTTCATGCTGTAATTAACGGAGTCTACCACCTAATACCGACATGCACAAAGAGGAGACCGATAGGCTACGAATCACCACACAAAGAGGAGACCAATCATACTACTTCGTTCGCTCGCAGGTTAAATCCCATAGATAAGTATTAGTCTTATTTTAGTGTCAGTATTTTTCGTTTCATCGAGTTTAAAATCACAACGATGCTATAGAAGTTTTCACTTTTAAAAAAAAGGGGAGCAATTTACACGCGATAGAAGTGAAACCCACAGAAAACCACCGCACAAAGAGAAGACCTATTATACTATCTCATTCTCTCTATAGTAGGCTAAATCCTATAGATATACTCGTATGTGTTTGTCTCTTTTCATTGTCGAAATTTTTCGTTTCATCAAGTTTCAAATCTCGGTATTAAAAAGTTTTCACTTGAATTAAAGCAGAAAAAGAACCTAAGTTATATTTTTGTTGTTTTTTTTTCATGAAAAAGAAATGTACAATACCTACATAGAGTAATTGGGTTATCAAAGAAAATAAAAATTGAAATGTTCAAAATATTTTTCTGAAACTTTGTTGAATTTACCACAGATGGCATCATTTATAACAGCGTGAAAAGTCAAAAATGTTGTCAGTCTCAAATAACATAAAATCACAAAAGGCGGTTCCTCACTAAATTAAGTCATTTCCCGTAATTGAGATGAAACAGCCACAGCCAACAAAACGTTCTCTCGGCCGAAATGAAAGAAGGAAGGAAAACCACCACTGAGCACTGAGCTGATCGCTGCTATTCCTACGTTTTCATGGGCGGCGAAATTTCGAGACTCTCCTGGCCAACGCAGAGTCGAACTAGACCGGAAAACTAAGTGAACTACTGGAGTCCGTGTGGTGCCAACCTCCTTTTTAATTTTTATATTATTTATTGTTACAGACTTAGAACCTCCTTTGAAAAGTGATGAAAAAAATATTAAAAATTGATTAAATAGGTTACGTTAGGTTAGGGTTATTGGCTATTTTAAAATGATTTTTTCCATAGCTTTTAATGACTTATCAAAGAGGTGTTGAGTTGAATTGATTGTGAGTTGATATGGAACCATTATTTATTGAGTTAGTTTGTATTAAATATTCGCACATAAATTAATATGCTTAAGGTTACATTTTGTTGCTAGTAAAATTATGTCTGATATTGAAAAAAAAAAGTTTGTTTTGTAATCTAGTAAACTTATGTTTTAAATTTTGAGAAAAAATGTTTATTTTTAGTATAATAAGGTCATACCATAGGTCGTTGGCAGATTTGTTAAATTTTCAAAAAAGATTTTATATTATACAACACCCATTTCAAAGCATATCATCATGCAGTAAAATAAATCAATACATTTTTCGGGAAACGTCTATTAAAGAATTTTAATTTTAGTTTAAATAAAATCGTTGAAAAATATATACGTACATGTGTTTCTTGACGAAAACTGAACCTTTTGTGTATTTATTTGCGCACTTAAAAATTTATGTATTTCAGATTTTTTGTACATTCTTATTTAATGTCTAACATTATTGAAAAATGATAAATACTTATGATCAAAAAATAATAACAATAAGAACCTAATTTTAATAGTTTTAATCCAATCCGGTCCTGGGAGCACAGTATCCCGTTATCAATCAGGGCATCTGTCTCTGATTTTTTGTCCTTTCATAAGCCTCAGCCGCGGTGAAAGGACAGGGAGCCCATCTAAATTTGAGATCACTTTGAACGGATATTTTGAGAGATATCTTCCTAAATTGCTCAACTTTAATTATGTCCCCACGACAAAGCTATCGTAATTATGTCGAGTTAAAAGGTTTTTGCTGAAATTTATCTGAGATTTTATGTATATTAAGCGTTTCATATAGAAAATGATGACGACCATTTAATATTCTTATAAAAAGGATAAAATATCACGGACTGAGGTCTATTGTACAAACGATGGGGAATATAAATCTTGCGAAAGATCGGCAATATATTGCAACGCCTCTATTTTGGCAGATATGGGTACCGTCGCCCCGGGAACCATTTATTGGATAACCGACACCACTGCCATAGGTTAACCTAGTGGTTTGCGTCGTTGGTGGCTTAGCAGGGATGCCCGGGCTCATGGGGTGAGGTTAGTCTAGGTCTAGTTGGTGGCGAATGCTTTGTACCATCTACTTCAAGTGGGCCGGATCGGGAGAGACTGGTTGAAGGACACGTAACCTCAACCTCTCCAGCTGGACTATCTTGACCCATCGCCTTGCACCTCAGTGAGAGGGTTGGATTCATACGTCAGTCACTCCTGGACATATTCTACTTTTCCCTTATACCCTTTTCCTTCCCAGAACTTTCTCTCTTTCCTTTCCATAAAAATAAGATCCACACAGCATCCCCAAATATGACGTAGGCCCTGCGGGAATTTTTTTCCTCAGAGAGTCCTGGAAGCATTGGAAAAAAACTCCAAATAATATGAATCACAATTCTTTACCCTCGTTTGTCGTATACAGAAATTCGGTACCTAATATTTATAAGGATGTTCTTGACAAGTCAATCCCTAAAAATATAAACAGGTCTTTAAAGAATTTATTTCGGCAAGCACATTAAACAATCCATTTGAACAAATTCCCTAGCTCTGCGTCAGCTGTTTTAGTTTATATATTGTGCGATTTATACCTGTACAATATGTACATTTACTTGAAGTGATAAAACGATATTTTTTTATGTGAATACCTCACAAGAGTACCAAAGCTCCCAACCTCTTGAAGTCAGTGATACTTTGGCATCACCAATCGGGGTAAGTTGTAAGACTGAATGCAATGGGTATGGGAAGGAGATGGAGTCGAAACAGGTGGGGAAGTTAAGATCTAGTCACCAAATAGTCCAATTAAAGCAGCGTTTCGATTTTGAATGGTGGTCTTTCACAAGGGTGATACTGCGAGTATCTTCCACTCTGAAACGAGCCGTAAATATATTTAAATTATATATAATATTTACATTATTTTAACCAGTCTAATGCCAACGAGTCTCCAGAAAAGTGACTTTGACGGCCGGCGTGGTATAGGGGTAAGGCTCTTTACTCGCAATCCGACGGTCGTGGGATCGACTCCCGGCGTGGGCAAATAATTTGTGTTATTTGACAATTCATTTATTTAAAAATAATGTATAGTAAATTTGCGGAATGTTCCAGGGTGGAAGATGCTCTCTGTATCGTCACGGTGTAAGACCACCCACCATTCAGAATTAAAACGTTGCTTGAAATGGCGTTAGCCGTGTTTAGTGACCAGATCTGAATAGCCAGTTACTTCCTCTTTCTCATCTTCTTCCCCTCCTCACTACCTTTAGCCTCACAACATATCCCAATTTGGGGATGCCATAGTCTTACCGGCTCCAGACGGGAGCAGCTGGGACTTTTGTGAGGTATTCACATAAAAAAGAGAGTATGCGATTATTCGTGTTAGAAATATTAGCGTTGCGATTTTGATCTTTACGCTTTGTAAAATGTGTGAAAATAGCTTTCACTAATAAAACATTTGATTCCACTTTTGATTTTATGAGTGGAGCCTCTCTGACGGTTTAATTTTTTTCTGTTTGTTTATTTTTTCTGCTCTGGCTTTCAACAGGTTAAATTTTAAATGAATAAACTGAGAAATAACTTAAACAATCTGATATTTATTTGAATAATTTTCACTTCATGGCAAATATCCAAAAGATGAATAATAGCGATTTTGGCTTGCTTGAACACATGTTTAAACATGATGCATTTGTTGTCAAGTATTCGCGCACCCCATGTTTATAAGTTTCCACTCTGCCACTATAAGGTTGTCTGTGAATTAGGATGGGTACCTACATCCCTAATATTCTGATTTCCAAACATCCCCTAAACAGTGCAGTGTATTGCGGGTAGGTTGTTTAGTTCGTTGGTTGGCTTAGAACGGAAGTAGGAAATAAAGGAGAGGGGCCTTTATTTGGCAGTTTATATCGGCACGCGCGATTTGCTTCCGGTCTGACGTAACGTTCTGCCTCGATCACGAGGGGCGGAACTGAAAGAGGAAGCCAAAGAACGGCGCACACAATACTTACACTGATTATGTTGTAATAATAAAACAAATAAAAAAAATATACACGGTGTTAAAGGTCGCATTTTATCTAGTAGTTATATAATACAACTTGTAGATATATATTTATATTTAAGGTCCAGAGTACACGCTCAAAAAGAAGATAGAGATGTACGTAAATACGAATGTTAGATGGAGCGCGCTAATATTAAATATAATTATAATCTTACGCTCGTAACGGCAACCCGTGCCTCGGTACTGTCCTAGCGCTCGCGTCGAACCGTAACACTTTCATGACGGTAGAAGAATTACTAATCATATTGAAAAATGAAGTTCAAAAAATCCAAACGATTAAAGACTCGAAAACCAAAACCAACATCGAAAAAATTATTGGTGATCTTGATAATGAAGTAAAAACTGAAATATTAAAAATGCAACAACAAATAATTCAACTACAAGACAAACTAATTGAAAAAAACGACCAACTGGTGGGAAACATTGAAAAAATAATGAAAAACGCAACAATACCATACTATGCCCAGGTATTATCAACAACCAAAGTAACTCCTCGAGAAGAAGAGAGATTCTCAATCATCATTTCGTCGACCAAAAATAATGCTAAAGCTGAAGAAATTGAAAAGATAATAAAAAAGAAATAATTTTAAGCAACATAAAGATTGGAATAAATGGTTTGAGAAAAACAAAAGAAGAAAAAAATATAATATCATGCCCAAAAAAGGAATATGCAAATACCCTAAGTGCCGAAATAAAAAAAAAACTGAATACCGAACTGGTGGTAAATGAAATTCAAAAGAAAAGACCAAAAATAATAATAAAAGGATTAAAATCAAATCTTACTGAAGACGAAATAGTTTGCGGAATAATTACCCAGAACGAAGGAATTGAAGATGTTTACAAGGAAAGTGAAGACAATAAAATCACACTAATAACGGAAATAAAAAATACAAACATAAATGAACAACAGCGCCAATTCACTAGCTACATCTTGGAAACCAGTGGCAAAATGCGAAAAAAACTTCTTGCACTTGGTAAACTAAATATACAGTTTCAACGAGTAAAAATTGAAGATTGAAGTCCTTTAACTCAATGTTTTCATTGCTGTGTGTTCATGCATACAGCTAAAAAATGCCTACACCGAACCAACCCTCCAATTTGCCCATACTGCATGGGCGACCACATCCTTTCAAAATGTCCGGGAAGAGAAAAAACAATACCAGCGTGTGTAAACTGGACCAGACAAAATTCTAAAAATGGAGAGAAAAACACCACGGACCACACAGCCAACAGTATTAAGTGCAACTATAGAAATAAAATGCTGAAAATTGCGAGGGATCGCATCGATTACGACTAATTATGCATATTATTAATTACAAGTCTAACGAAAACCTAAATAATATCTACGATATTTCAAAAAAATATTTCCAAAAGCCCGCCCGTAAATGTTAAGACGCAGTGATAATATACACACATATAATACCTACTATAATTGCAAATGTGAAATTTATTCCCAGCGCCAACATTATTGTTATAATTATTAATTATTACTACCTCAAATTGAACGAATTTATAATAAACGCAATAGATAACTCATATAAAATAGACGAAAGGATTTTTGACACGGTAAATAAAACAAACGATTTTATTGATATAAAACCTACAGTCAGCCTAATAATAATACACATGAACGTTAGATCTTTTGATAAAAATTTCGAAGAATTTCTAATAACTATTAAACAATTAAATAGAATTGACCTATAATATTATCAGAAACGCATTCGTCGAATGAAATTAATTATAATATACCAGGTTACTTGTACTACGCAATAAAATATAAAATTAACAGAAATAACGGCGTTGCCATATTTACATCAAATATTTACGCTGTCACAAGTGTAAATGAAATAATAGTGAATTATGTCAATTTTTTAAACTTAGAGATAAATTTAATAAATTATTCATTTAATATTATTATTATTTATCGGACACATTCTTCTGCTCTAACCACATACATAGAAGAACTAAAAAAATATTACAATATCATGTAAACAAAAAAACAAACAACTATGGATGACTTCGTAAACACGCAACTGGACAACTGCTTCAAAATCAGTGAATTCAATAGTCAAAGTGCAAAAGAGTGCAACGAAATAATCACTGACAAATTCTCTGGTATACAAATACTTCACCAAAAACATAGAAGAATTTATACTCAATATAAATAATCTTAATGTAAAGCCGGACGTTATAGTATTACCTGAAACATACACAAACAGTGACTCACCACATTATAATTTAAGTGATTATATCTACATGCAAACAAACACAAACATAAATAAAAACAGTGGCATTGCGATATTCGTCAGTAAGAAATATAATATTGTTAACACAACATAGATTCATCAAACTGCATAGAAATCCAACTAAACCACAACAAAATGAATTATTATTTGTTAGCAATCTATAGAGCGCATGAATCGAACGCTTATTTATTTATCGAACAATTACGAAATATAATATCAAATTTAAAAAACAAAACTTGCATAATAACAGGGGATTTTAATATCAACATTAACAAAAATATAGATAGTAGACTTAAACATGAATATTTGAACTGTATGACTGAAAACAACTTTAAATCGTGTATAAATGAAAATACGCGCGAAATTCAAGGTCAGAAACCATCTTGCCTAGATCATTTTTGGACTAATATTAACATAAAAGATCTTCATAAAATAAAAACCATTGTCTGGAAAAATAACATCACCGATAATCATACGTGTATATTTTTGCACGAGGAAGAAAAAACAATACAAACAAAAAATAAATCAATAAAAAAATCATATACCAGAATAAATCTGCAAAAATTAATTGAAAACTTGAAAAGGGAACATTGGCAACCTATAATCAACTGCGAAGAAGTTGAAATATGCTCAAAGTACTTTGAAAACATTTTATCCAAGCATGTAGGAAACTCAAAAACAGATATTCCATATCGTAATTTAGATAAAAATAAATACTTGAAACCATGGATCACACCGGGTTTATTAAATTCAATCAAAGAAAAGGGTAAGCTTTACAAAAAAAACAATAAAATTCCCAAACGACAAAAAAATAGAATTTAATTACAAAAAATATAAAAATAATTTGACACGCTTAATAAAAATTAGTAAAGATGAATATTACAAACATAAAATAATAAGTTCTGAAAACAATCCAAAAATAATCTGGCAAGCAATTAACTGTGCAATAGATAACAATAAACAAAAACATTCAATCAAGGTAATTGTAGACGAAAATGACGTAAAAATAAATGCAGAGGAAAACCCTAAAAAATGTGCGGATATATTCAACTCCTTCTTCGCGAAAGTTGGACAAAACCTCGCTAAAAAAAATAATGTAACAAAGGGAGCGACAACTCAACCAATTATTGAAGATATACAAAGTGTAAACTCACTGTCCCATTTTAAAATGATCAAGGAAGAAGATATTCTAAACATTATTGAAAATATGAAAAGAGGGTCGTCACCGGGTTTTGACAACATAACTGCAAATATGTTAAAATCTATTAAAAGCCACGTGATAAAACCATTAACCTACCTAATTAATTTAAGTTTAAAAAATGGAATATTTCCGTCTAATTATAAGAGGACAATTATCTCACCTATATTCAAAAGTGGAAACGCACAAAATGTAACTAACTATCGACCAATTTCTCTCATTTCAAATATTGGCAAAATATTTGAAAAAATTGTAAAACCTCAACTAATGGAATTTATTGAAAATAACAAAATAACGACAATCAATACGGATACCGAAAAGCGCGCAGCACACAAGACGCGATTGCAAATGTCACATCACGCATATATAAAAACCTAGATATGAGCAATAAATGTATAGGTATTTTTATAGATCTGAGAAAAGCGTTTGACAGCATGTCCCATAAAAAACTTATGAAAAAATTAGATAATTTGAACATTAATGAAAATGTAGCAAATTGGATAAAAAGCTACCTAAAAAATAGCCCTCAATGTGTCAAAATAAATAACATTTATAGCGACGAAGAGACATCTGAATATGGAATTCCACAAGGTACTGTGCTAGGTCCTATATTATTCATCTTATATGTAAACGGGATATTCTCACAGTCACTTCATGGTAGTATATAACTTCTTATGCCGACGATACAGTACTTATTGAAAGTGGAATCACATGGCAAGTAGTAAAACAAAAAGCAACAGAAGACATAAACATACTTAAACACTGGTTTGATATAAGTCTACTATCTCTTAATAGTGAAAAAACTCACGTTATACCATTTGCAATAAAATCAAAGGACGTTCCGGTAAATTTTGATATAATTATACATGAAAATTCTAAAGATCACAAAAAAATAACTGTAAAATAAACTGTTCCACATTAAAAATTTCGAATAAAATTAAATACTTAGGAATAACAATAGACAAAAACTTGAACTGGAAAGATCAAATCAACCTTACTGTTAACAAAATAAGGAAATTAATTTACATATTTTTACAAATCCGAAACTTTCTCTCATTAGAAAATCTAACATCAGTCTACCATGCTATATATAGTACAGTCAAATCTCCAATACTCTGTACTAAGCTAGGGAGCTGCATACAAAACAAATCTACTCCCTGTTGAAATTGTGCAACGTCTAATTATAAAAATTATATTGAAAAAACGAAGAGATTATCCAACTCACCTAATTTTTGAAGAATTTAAAGTATTATAATTTAATGATCTAGTTCGAAAAAATATAATAATCCAAATAATAAAAGAAAAACAAAATTATAGCTTTTTAACTGAAAGTCGTACTCGTCAAAAACATATATTTCCAATACAAAAATGTAACACCTCATTTGCACAACATCATTACACATATCTAGGAAAAAAATACTTCAATAGTCTACCTGAAAAAATAAGAACAATCGAAGACAATAAATGCCCACTAAAAGCAATTAAAGAGCAATTTAAAGTAAAAATAACAAATTGATAAAATTTATCATCATAACTTATATAACTTGTTAATTTTTTTTTTTTAAGTATCTACCACAATTAAATTAAAAGATACAAAATATATTTTTAATATATTTTAAATATTTTCTCATCCCGATACTCGTCCCTCTTCTAATCATAAGCGTCTGCTTCTATAGAAGAGAAATATCAAAAAAAAAAAAAAATTAAAAAATCAGTGAAAATTTATTATGTAGTTTATTTGCATCAAAAAAGTTTATTTTGAAATGTAAATATTATATTTTATATGTTATTTTTGCTGTATAAATAATGTATCTTATGTAATAAAAAAAATTAAAAACGATAAAATTTTAGCGAAATTTTTTAAAATGGTTAATAAAACACGACTCATTTAAAATAGAGCAAAAGAATGTCTATAAAAGCATTTAAAAAGACACTGTGATTTTTTTTCATACATACATATACTAGTAACTTGGACAAAAACGTGTTTATAATAATTTTCGGAGCATAATTTGATATTTTTTCTATCGACGGAATTTCATATCATTGCCGTTTCGGTGTAAATAGTATATACAGATATAATCTTATAAAATAACTAATACATTTTTGAAGAGCTTTAAAACTTAAAGTATTTAATGATTTTTTTATGTGGGCGGAAAATATATTTAAAATGGACTCCAATAAATCGCAAGCAGCCGAAAAAAAAGTTTTTATTTGGTCTGTCGCTCGAGTGTTTAAATATTAAAGAAGCTCAATTGGCTAATCGGAATGACAATTATACATAAAATAAAATAAAAAAAACTTGTAATTAAAATCCCTTTCTAGTACAATTATACACAACAAGGAGGTTCCCGGACGTAACACAAGGGTGCTACCATTGTCTTTTTTATATATTTCTGTGTCCTTTTCTCTTTCATATTTTCGTTTAGATTATTATTGTTATCTTCATCTTCAATGTTATATAACATCATCTTCAATGTTATATAACATTGATAGGAATAACCTTCAACAGTTTTAAAAAGAGAGTTTTTCTTATAATAAAATTAACACAAGGGCTTGGAATGAAATCAAACAACCAAAAACGAAAAAGCCAAACCGTTTATTTTAAAATTTTAATACGCTTCGAACTTCGTACCGCCTCAGAATCAATAACTGTTGTGTTAACTTATTAGCTGAATTAAATTCAGTTTTTTTTATTTAATTTAAAAAATAAATAATGAAGCAATTACCGATGCGCAACTGTCCGTGTTTTGTATTTGTCAGTAAAAGAGATGGCGTTGTGTAAGAACTTTGTGATTTTATTACTTTTTCACTTACTTACGGGAATTGCGTTTCATTTTCTTTATAGGCGTGAGGGAGATTTATTAAAATTATTGTATTTTTCCTTAAGAGGGGTGCAGACATACGTTCACCGTTTGTCTCATTTTCGACTGATGACATTTAGTGTGTACGAAAGAGGGACAGCATTATATATTTAAGAACAAAAGCAAAACAATCGGCGCATAGACATTTGACGTTTTTGATTTTTGGAACTCAATCACTGCTCAATATCATACTTATCACAATATTGATGCAGCTCTTTCAAAAGATGGAGAATTCGTTCCATACTAAATGAATGAGGAAATGAATTTTCTTCATAACTTTTTTTTCGTAATTTTTCCGATGTTTTAATAGCTATTATGCTATTCCGGACGGAGACAAATTAAAATAATCAAAGATCATGAAAATCGGTCCAGCTATCCTTGAGTTATAAACTTATGGTGTAACTAAATCGACTTTGTTTTATATAATATTAAGATAAAATAAGATTTGTAAACATAAATTTACGAATAACTAAAATAGAATAACCAATAAAAATAAAATGCAATTATTTTATTTATCAAAATTTTCCAAAATTGGATGACCCACAGGCAAACGGAATACGCGATGGTAAAAAAGAAAAATCAACCACAAGATGTTTCAAACCAAGTACATAACCAAAGTAATACGTTAAGTAAAGTTTTCTTATTCCTGGGGGTGTGATTTGTCCTTTAGGGGTAGGTGCTTACTGCCTACCGCTCTGTTGACAGGCGCTTTAGGGGTGTTTTCGTGACGGGTGCGTGGCGTGCGACATTACGCAGTGTCTCATAGGACGAAACATTGGTGGGCATCGAACAAACTTAAACACAATAGTTAAGAATTGAATAATTTGTAGAGCGCCGATTTTGTGAAAAATCACCCCAAGAGCAAAATGTCCCTGAAAGACTATTTTTTCGTATAAACATTATAATATGATTGATGTATTATTTTAAGATTTTCTCCTAAGGTACCAGGTCCTTTAAAGAGTAAAAACGGTTCAGTTAAAATATTACGAGCTGGTCACATAGAGGGCAGAGCTAAGAGCTATCCCGAAAGTCCGCTAGTTGGCAGTTAGATTAGTTCGGAGTTTGGGCAACAGGGGGGCCAAAGGGCCGGGTGCATTCTGCAGGAGCTCATTCAATTCAGATCTCATTTTGCCAGCTTCCAGTAAGGCCGACTATCGTAGTCACCATTTGTACACCCGAAGTATTAAATAAATCCCAGATTAACATAAAAGAACTCTATCCTTTCCAAAGAAGTAATCTCCTCCCAAGACGAGTTGGAGAACTGTTTGTCTGAACGCAACAGTATTTATAATAATAATTTCTATTATTTTATTCGGAAATCAATAACGAAATAGGCAATAAAATAAGAACAATAAGTTTTTCACATTAAGTACCTATCTAGATATAAATTTCATCATCATCACTCTTGAATCTACACTCTACAACCCCTGGTAGGTCTTGGCCTCCTCAAGAGTCTTCCTCCACTCATCTCAGTTTTGTGCCAGCTCTCTCCAGTTTAGAAGCTCCAAGGTAGATACGTCTTTGAGGACGTTGTCGCTCCATCTCTATCTTGGCCTTCCCGGGCTACTACCCCTATCGGTCTTGAGTTCAGCAGGGACTTTGGCGCTTGATGCTCGGTCATTCACTCCACATGACCCAGCCACCGAGATATAAATCTATCGTTTGTAAATGGTTTACACCACATTTTCGTTGATAGTTTTTGGGGTGTTATGCCGTGTTGCGCTACCTCCTTCTATAGCCGACGTTTCGGACTTCGTTGCAGTGTCCATCATCAGGGCAGATCCGGTAGATCCGACGATGTTTTACACCACACTTTAATAATGCCTTCAGAAGGCGAAACAGCCGTCACGCGTAAAAATAAGTAGAACTGGTTTATAATAAACTGTTTTAATAAATAATATATGAATATTATTGAATATATAAAAGAAATAAAAATTAAAATGGAATTCTTAAAAATAAACTGGATAATATTAAATACACTTGAGCACTTGTCCGGAGTGGGCGCGGCGAAGTAGGCCCACACCGGGGTAGCAAGGGACAGGACCGACTTGATGTATCGGCTACGGTCATCTTTCATCTGACTAATGGGCCGTGTCACGCCTCTTTCCATAAAAGGGCGATATCAACATGACAGCAAGGGGAGTATCGCGTTTTTCAAGATATTTGATTTAAATAAAGGTTTTAACTTTTTTACGTGAATACCTCACAAGAGTCCCAACTGTTCCCGTCTGGAGCCAGTGAGACCATCGCATCCTTAATTACAGTATTTTGAGAGGCTGAAGGTACCAGGGAGGGGAGGGAGATAGTCATTCAGATCTGGTCACCAAACACGGCTAAAGTCATTTCAAGCAACGTTTCAATTCTGAATGATGGTGTTCTGGAACGTGCCGCAAAAATTTATTTTATTTTTATTTTATTTATTTATTTAAACGCCCTTAGGGCTTTTACATAGAATGCAGTACATGTTGTTTTTTAATTACAGTAAAAATAATGAGTTTTGTACAGGCAGCATAATATATGGTAAACACAAAATATAGGTTACATAAAATATAAGCTTTAACAAAATACAGATAACATAAAATATGAGAAAGACAATGTAGTCTATAAAATATAGGATTTGACATAAAGTAGGTACCTAATGTTTAAAATTATTTTTGTTCACATTGGTTTATGGGATAGGTAGAAATACATAGTTGGCACATAATATGGCGTTTGAGGTTTGAAGTTCAATTTATTGTCAATTACATTCATATTGTTTAAGTATTTGTTACCAAGACTATGTAAACGTTGTATGGTAGAATGCAAATCATAGTTGGAATGAGATGTACGTATATAAAATGTTCATGTTTGTCTAGTTATTCGTGTAGGTACATGTAGATTAATTAATTGCAGGAGTTCACAACAGTCGAATTTAGAGTTTAATAATTTTAATAAAAAGGTTAGGTCATTTATTTTTCCTCTGTTTTCTAAAGTTGAAATATTTCAAATATTCATTAACGACGGGTAATATACTATATATGTACTCAATTTGGGAGGCGGGTATGGATACCGCCGCCCCGGCAACCATTTATTGGATAACCAACACCTCTGCCATAGGTCATCCCGAGTGGTTCGCTACGTTTGGTGAACGAGCAGGGGTGCCCGGGTTCATGGGGTGATGTTTGTCCAGGTCTTAGTGGCAGATGCGTCTGCCCTCCTGCTGCGTCGCGGATCGGATCAAGAGAGACTGGTTGAGGGAGGCCTTTTGACCTTTCCAGCCGGACTCTCGACCCATCGGCTTGCACCGCAGTTGGAGGGATGGATTGATACATCCGTCACTCCTGGATACACTGACCCCCCAGATTCCTACCCACCCCTCATACCTTTTTCCTTCCCAGAACTTTCTACCCGTCCCTTTCTTAAAAACACCCTCCACACAGCATCCCCTAAGATGACATAGGCCCTGAGGGAAATTATTTTCCTCAAAGCCTCTTGTGTGGAGCTAATGTAAAAAAATATATATTTATATAATTTTTAATTAATTCATTGTGAAGAACCACAAATTAATCAATTAAAATTTATTTGCGCACGCCAGGTTCGAATCCGGGACCTTCAGATTATGAGTCTAGAGATTTACCTCGGGATGACGGAGGCCCTGCATACATTTTATGTATATTTTACGAGCATTGGAAGGAATACACATTTTATGAAGCGTCACTTAATAACATTATTGTATATTTCACGTGTATTGTAAGAAATATACATTTTACCACCATTTGTTAACTTCCTAGAAGGTATATATTTTTATAACTTAGAATATTTGTTTTTATTTTGTTATTTTGGGAATCCATCTGAGATCACCGGAACAAAAATAAAGCCTTTTTCGACACGCATTCTCGCTGTCTCTTATTAAATTGAGAATTATTGGATTAAGGTTAGCGGTCTAATAATTTCCAGCTAAAGCCGAAACACGGGAAAGAGATTAAATTTAATATATTATGAAGAACTTTTACATGGGATTCTCGGGTTAATAAACCCTAATTAAAGATGGTTTATTAATTTTACTCACTCACTCACTCATTTACGTAGGTTAGTTTGTAAAATAATTTTATGTAATATTTAATAATGGTTTCATGAAAATGCGCAGTATTGCGCAGGTACCATTATAAAACTGGAAGATAATTTTGTAATTTTAATGAATGGTTAGTTTTAGGTAACTTTTAGAATTTCGTTCAATGAAAATTAAGGTTTTTAAACTTGGTAGCACTTTTACGCCATTGAGAACAAATTCACAATAAAAAAAAACAAAACCACTAACTGTGAGATCTGGCGTTAAGAATTTTATACGGCTTTTCTCAGATCATCGAAAAAGTCCATTGCACCATGAAAAATATATACATTAAAATATCAACTAAACGCAACTAAATGAAATATAAAGTTTTTTTTCACTTTATTAATAAATAGCTGACCTGTACCCTGCGTTGCTCGGGATTATGAATGGTTTTGAGTAAAGTTTTGAGATTGTGAATTCTAGTGTGCCTAAAGTCCGTGTGTATTGGCGGAAATAGCATAAATAAAGAATTGAAAAAGTTGTCTTTTTGAAAGTATTTTTTTGTAATTGATCGTACCGTGTCTTCCTCGTGAGTCATCGACTTTTTCTAACATTCACTCATACGTCATACATTTTTCTTAAGCCCCTTTCTTCCTTTATCACATACGCCACATTTTTTACCACACACAAGAACCTACTTGATTAGTTAGATCGATCCACGTCTTCCCCGGACTTTCGCGATTTCTTCAACTATTCACTTCTACGTCATACATTCCCCTTGCACTCCTTAGTTCATCACACACGCTTATTTTCTCACACATAAGTATTTGTTTCACTTGATTTTGCCATGTCTTAAATCCACATTGTTACTGTTAGCAAAAAAAACTACATTAGATTTACGATAAATCCGACTTCGTATCTCGTTCCAGTGGAGAGATCACGAGTTAAGACTTCCTCGAGCAACCCCGACTTTTTCTACCATTCACTATCATATATAAAACTAAATTAAAGCTGGACAAACATTCCGGATTACAAATTACCTGACAACATTTGAAAATCTCCTACTACCATCACAGTAAGCGGAAAATTTTGTGTGGTGATGGAGGACTTGGTCAGCCGAGGAATCAAACACGCTACGCCTGGGTGGGACCAAAAACGCGATGCCAACTCAGCCATTGATCAGTGCAAAGTAATGCGTTACGTTATTTCATCTACCATTCATTTTTCTAAACACTAATTGTAATAATAAGAACAAATTTCAAGATTTTCAGTAAATTTCTGGTTTTCATCATTTAAGAGTGTTTTAGGTCATCATTTCAAATTACAGAGATAGAAAATGTTAATTCATATATACATTTTATTCAAATGTGCAAATTTAAAAATTGTGTTGAAGATTAGAGTCGAGTTTAGACTAACAAGAGATGAAATGTTGAATGGCGGGGGGAGGGGGGGGGGAGGCAATTTTAGATAAGGTTTTATACAAGAGATGATATTTGTTGAGAGAGGGAAAACCAAAAAATATATGATCTAAGTTCCCACTTCTAAATCACAGAATGTAAAATCTGGGGAATCAAGGACTTGAATTTTAAATAGGTGAGAAGGAACGGAACAATGTCTAATTCTCATTCGAATAAGCGAGGAAAATTTGTTTTTTCGAAAAATGGGCGAATTGTTAAATCCTCGGTTTTGATGGGATAGTTCTTTGTATTGAGGCACATCAAGCTCCGTTGGATTGACTAGCAATGCTATAATACTCTGTCCTTATATTTAACCCGGTGGGAGTGTGGTGAAAAAATGTAACAAGAAGTATGTGTCAGGGTATGACACACCCGTTTATAAATGTGATTGTAAAACTTGATTCTTAAGAAAAAATATTATTTTAATTATGTTTTATTACATCGAGACTATATTATAACGTATTGGAAATAAAAAAATTGCGCCATTTTAACAATTTTTATATTTCACTTAAATGGAAACAAGTCACTATGAATTTTTAACAAAATTTTCACTCTAAAAACAAAACTACAAAAGAACTAAAGAAAACAAGTTTTGTGAAAAAAAAAACTTAAATATATGATAGGACATGAAACAAATAAACGTATGAACTAAAAAAATAACAAACAATATTAGGCATATCTAAGGAATTGGAGTTCAAATTAGTGAAGTTTTTACTTCTTCCGATGAGCTCGCATCATCGGAAGTATTTTCAAATACTTCTTCCAGCATTCACCAAAATCGGGTTTCTACACTGTTAACGTCCATTTGCTATAAAAATCTACAATGCAATAAAGAAAGTAAGTTAAAATAGCAGAAAAAGTCATGTTAGTTTATGACACGAAATTTTTTTATTTTTTTATTTTTTTATTGATCTATCTATATACATGATGTTTACAATATATTATTCGATGCCTGTCTCGCTAGGGTATACCTGTGTTGAGACAGACGTAAAGGTACATAATTGAATATCATATATAAGAGTAATATAATTTACAATTAAACATAAAGATGATTGAAAGTGTGGGTAAATCACATAAAGAGAGTTTTCTTATAGATGAGGGAAGAGATACAGTACAGTAGTAAATCCTGTCAAATCTATTTATGGATTTAGATTATTTAGGATTTTATAATTTTAATTTATATAGTATATATATATAATATATAGACCCTCTATGTGGCAGGGTATCACATACCCGAAAGCGGTTTGCAAGCCTATAAATCGTGCGCAGGCTGCCGCGACACTGTGATCACGCCACTATCTCCTCCAGCACCTCTTTAACTCCAGCTACTTAAAGCAATACAGGTTTAAAGGTCACAAACAAAAAACACACGCAAATAAGTAAAATGATGGGTATGACATACCCTGTCACACTCTTCCAGGGTATGTAATACCCATCACAATAAACAACAAAAAATGTGTAAAAAAGAAAGAGTAATTTCATATTTTCGAATAAATTAAAACAAAAAAGTTCCAGTAGGTTATATTTTTCAGAAATATATAAAAATAATAAATATCTTCAACTGGCATACATTCAGTTCGAGTTCGAAAAGAAAATTCCTTCATACGAGTATTTTTTGTTTACTTTCTCGTCCTAGAGTTCCTCCCGATTCCTTTTCAACGAATTCTCGGGGTCGGTGGAAAGGAAACCCCAAGCAAAGCAAACTTGTCACATGGTACCTGCTACTTAGGACTCTTCCCTTCATTCCTTCTCAATTTAGTTGCCCTCCCCGTCCCCTGTTTTCTCCCTCTGATCAACCCCTATCCCGATGCTTCCTCTCACTCCCTCCCTTCTTTGAGTTTCATCCCCTTGGTACCCGCATCCCTTCTAGGTTCGAATTCCCGCTGATTGATGAATGCGTCAATATTTGCATAAAATCAGGCGTAAAATTTACCATTCGAATGAAATAATGAAAATTTTTACCATTCGTGCGAAATAATTGGAATAGGATTTACCGTTTCCAAACGATTTAACTACCATATTATTGTTTCAGAGAAACATTTAATAATGATTTTGAGCATTATACATCGTATATTGTAAAAATAAAACTCAAGACTATTTTATTTGTTGGGGAACAACTCATATCGACGAAATCGAAATTCACAACGAAATCGTTGTGTCTTTCTTACTATCATGGTGAGAAATATGATCTAAAATCTAAACGTTGTTTGAAAGAGAAAAAAACACTTTTTTTATTCAAATTTAAAAGTTAACTACAGAATAATTCAAATGTAGACCTCCATGAAATCAAAGTTTCCAACTGCAATTTGAAAACAAATAACAAAAATTCGGAATTTTTTTATTATTATTTAAAAAAAAAAAAAACGACAGAAAGGAAGGTTACGACAACATTTATAATACATTTGTCTAATTAATTTGTTAGTTTTTATTTTTTTTGTTGACAGTAATTTTAGAAAGAAATGTAAGTTATTTCATAACCAATAAACAGTGTTAATTTCAAGCGACCTCCCAGGTAAGTATGGTCCTGTATTAATTCATTTTTAGGCAGCATCGCGTTCATTGGTCAAAATATTGTACATATATTTTCGTATCGGTGATCAATGAACCGGTGTATGCAATTTTTAGCCATAAGTTGTTTTTAATTGTTTGTCTAGCTTGTAGTCTTTCTAGATTTTAGGCATGTATGGTAAGTTTGTACAGCGCCCTTGAGGTGATTTTTCACAAAAACGGCGCTATATAAATCGTCCAAATATTATTATTATTATTAATAGGGTCCGTAAGCTTGTTTACACGACAATGTAACATTATCACATTCAAAACTTAATGAGAAACTTAAGCAAATTGGAATGGATGGAATAATGCTATCACTTGGGATGACCTATTGCAGAGGTGTTGGTTATCCAATAAATGGTTCTCTAGGCGGCGGTACCCAAATCCGCCTCCCAAATTATTGTTTGCCTTAAAAAAAATATATTTAATAAAATAGATTGTTAATTTCAAATTATAAAATTTTGAAAGCTTATTTCATCAAACTTTCTAAAATAGATTTTAGTTTTCGGATACATTCAAATTCTTTTCTTTTCAACTTACGTAAAAAATTATTAACCCCCAGTAATTTTTTTTGCGCTACAACGGAATCCTGAAAAGTGCACTTATATCACAAACATATTATTTATATACCAATGAAAATTGAAGGTAGGTACTAAAAAACCACAAATAGATAAACAACTTGGGTAGGAACTTTCAGCAACGGTTGTAATAGTGATTTTCTAATATTCCATTCTTAAAGCGTAATAAAGAAAATAAAATGATATTATTTGTAAAACTTAACCCTTTCAAAACGATCTTAAACAAGTTTATAATAAATCATTGAAAGGTGCGCAATTAGTATTTCTGTAAATATCAAGATGTTAAAATAAATATTATCGTCAATATAATTAAAAAAATATTATCCCCCGGACGCGCGGCATTTATGCTAAACCTCTGTGTTTTATTGTGCAATGCATTGCACAATAAAACACAGAGGTTTAGATTTTATCAACATTTTGTACTACCCTGACCTGGCCACGCGTTGATGTGGCGACTTAAATTTATAATATGTAGAGATGACGGCTGCCAATTCATATGATTAAATATAAAATTTGGCAATGTTCATTGTCACAAAGAATTAACTCCTCAGTGAATACAATATTAACTGATAACATACTAAAATATCAAAAGCAAAGGCATGTCTAAATGATAAAATAATTTGTAAAAATGTTTGACAGGAATGATATTCCTGCCGTGTTATATCAAAACCTCCTAGGTCACATTGTAGATGTGATCGAGGAGGTTTTGATCCTAGGTTTTGGTTATATTCGATACGGTTCTATGCCAACTCAGAACCAACTTAACTTACACCTCTTTGAAAAGTCGTTAAAAGCTATGAAAAAAATATATTGAAAAATAGCCCATAACCTAACGTAACATAACATATTTAACCATTTTTTTTACATTTGAGTTCATTTGGAGTTGTCCGGTCACCATTCAGACCACCTTTAAACACTTACACGGGCATCTTGATTGTGTGTTTGGTAAACTTTATATTGTTTTTAAGCTACAATATTTTATAATTAGTCGACTGAAAGTTCAGAAGAAATGGTCTGTCAACAATGACGTCACACGTAAAACTGGACCGACGATGAAATTTGACAATTTAGTTTTAAAAAATAACGTAGGCGATGATTTAGCCTCTATCTAACAAGGGATCAGCAATCGCAAGAAGAGTACAACTACGCGAAGCGAATACTCGTAAGTCATTTATTTAATGGTTTTCTTTTTTTGTATTAGATATTCCATTTAGAAAATTTAATTTTATTTATTTAGGAAAATCAACAAACAGATAAAAAAAAAACTAAGGGTACTGTACCCGTGGGCTATCATATTTACAAAAATATAACATTTTAAGTAATAAATAAAAAATAAAGAATATGTAAGAAAATAAATAAATGACAATTTAAAGGAAAGTAATAAACTAATAACCTGCCTAAAATTTTTCCAAACATAACGTATTATTCTGTCATTCTGTATTCAATGGGAAAAATGATACTATTTCTCTCTAATTTTTCTTATAATGTCCAAAATTTAATGGCATTATTTTGCGGATGACTCTGGACAAAAGATTTATTTTTAAAATATAAGTTCCTGTGGGCCGCTTCGGAAAAAGTTGGGAAACCATATCTGTGCGAGGAGAGGCTATGCCTGCAATGAGCGGATTCCGTTGAAGTATCTAGTCCAGGTCAGGGACTCCTGGAGGCTCCTTGTTGAAGGTACAATTTCCCGACCCGAAGTGGAAGAGAAGACGATGATTCAGGAAGACTTATTAACTAATAAAATACTTAGTTTTTGCCACTTTTATC
This sequence comes from Limnephilus lunatus, assembly GCA_917563855.2. Lineage (NCBI taxonomy): Eukaryota > Metazoa > Arthropoda > Insecta > Trichoptera > Limnephilidae > Limnephilus > Limnephilus lunatus. The sequence continues at coordinate 6,083,598 of OU830602.1, read as the reverse complement.
ACAAAAAAAGGTGGTAAAAACTAAGTATTTTATTAATTTGAATTAAAATGGTGCCACAAAATAAGTTTACTGTTCTAAATTTGTTAATATAACTTATTAACAAATTTAGAACATAACTCCATAGTCTGGTCGCCCTTCTAAAATATTCATATTCATACTATTGAAAGAATTCAAAGAAAATTTCTACGTTTCGTAAATTTTAAACTTAACATCATAAATAACCCGTCTGTAATGAATATTTTAAATATTTCAACTTTAGAAAACAGAAGAAAAAAAAACGACCTAATTTTTTATTAAAATTATTAAACTCTAAATTCGTCTGTTGTGAACTCCTGCAATTAATTAATCTACATGTACCTACACGAACAATTAGACAAACATTAACATTTTATATACGTACATCTCATTCCAACTATGATTTGCATTATCTAATGCAACGTTGGTAACTGTTCGCGCCGCTTGTAGGTAGTAACTTAGCGATTTATTTTTGTGTTTATTTGGATTTAAATACTATTAATTTCCTATGGCAATGATTGTCTCCCGGCCCCCGCTCCCCGCATTGATTCCCTCCTGTCACGATTGCTATCAACTCGCCAGTTACGGAATGTAAAAATGTTTGAATGTCAGCGCCGCGCCGCGGGACGAAATTCTGATTAAAGCTTACATAGAACTATCGTAGTTCATGTCGCATCGCGTGAAAACGAATTCACTTTTGCAATAATTTAGTGTCGAAGGGTGAATTGCAGATCGGATGGTGAGTTCATAGCACAAACGACTACATCTCAGACGAACCGGCTTCCTGTCAACTTCCGTGAGTTTTTCCCACCCATCTGTTTTGTTGCCATTGTATTTATGCAGAAGTGACTTGCCAAATATTATAAATCTTTAAGCGGGAACAGTAACAAATACTTAAAAAATATGGATGTATTTGTCAATAATTTGAACTTAGCAAACTTCAAACGCCATATTATGTGCCAACTATGTATTTCTACCTATCCGATAAACTAATGTGGACAACAATTATAAACTTTAGGTACCTACTTTATGTCAAATCCTATATTTTATAGACTATATTGTGTTTCTTATATTTTATGTTACCTATTTTATTTGTTAAAGCTTTATTGTTGTATTTTGTTAACACTTATATTTTATGTTACTTTTATTTTGTTTTTAACATATACTATGTTACCTGTATTTTGTAACCTTACTGTTATTAAAAAAAAACATGTACTACATTCTATGTAAAAGCCTTATGGGCGTTTAAATAAAAAAAAATAAAAATAATTAATTACAATCATATAAATGTTTCACTGAAGGTCCCTAATAATAAAATAAGTATAAATACATTTAAATTTACATCAAAACGACCTACTTTTGGAAACCATCCGGAATCTATCTTTATCTCAAAAAATCAATTAGATAAACTTTTTCCCTCCCTTGCTACTCTTTTTGAGTGCGTTTATGAAGGCAGTTTTGACGAGGTATATTGCCAGAAATAAAAAAAGTGCAATTCAGGTTTCTGAAAATTCGTGGTTTTCATATGGTAATATTAAAAATTCGTCTGGTTTCCAAATAAAATGTTCAGAAAACGTTATTGGATGTGTAGCATCTATAATATTATAGTACGTCAGTAGTATAACTTTGGTTGGATAGGTATCTAACTTCACCTCACGTTTTTTTTAAATATGAGGTATCAAAGTTTGCAAAGAAGATTTCTCAAAACCTATTTACCAATTCTGATGTTGAATCTTGTGTAAAGTAGTTATTAAAGGAATTTATTTACATCGGACGTATACTTGCCATTTTATAATATACCTAAACATGCACCTAGAACCATAATATGCAAAACTACATTATCACATCCACTCCAAGATAGGGTAAAGTTTTAATTAAAATACATTAAATTTATGAACTTTACCCAAGATTGAACGTCAAACCCAGAAATTGTTAAATAGATTATGAGAATTCGTCTTTGCAAACTTTTAGACCTCAGAACATGGTAACGCAAAGTAAGAACCCAAACCAACTGTCGGTGAAAAGTGATGAACTACACTGCGCCTCGTAAAAACTACAACAAGCAAAGGATCAAAACGATGTTAGAATCTTGTAAAATAAATTGATTGATGTCAGAATTCGTCAAACCTCTACGGAAATACATCAAATATGGCTCAAAAATTATTTTGGTTATAGAAATGAACAAAAGAAATGGTTTTGCATTGAAAGGTCATTTAAAAAAAGGTCAGTTAGAACCTTGTCTAACTGAGGTGACGATGGTAGGTCACTTTGATAAACAGATTTAAGAGAAAACTGTATAAAATTAACTTTCCTTTTTCATTTCGATTGAAAGTAGTCAAACTGTGCAAGTCACAATTTATATATCTTTAAATTATTCATAAACTATATACGGCGTTAATTTAATTATTAAAAAAAAACACTCTTTGCAAGTTATGCTTTAAAATATTAACATCTCATGATAATTTGAACCCTTTTGGGAAGAGCTCACATAGGTCTCAGATGAAAAGTCATTTTCTCATAATTGTGCAGCATATGGTGTGCAACTCAAATTAAAGTAAAGCGTCACTCGGACGAAAATGTCTTGATTTGATGAATCTGCAACTTGTTTTTTAACACATCGTTATAATATTCTGATATTATAAAATTATTATAATGATTATAAAATTAAATATTATGTACGCGGGAAATTACAACTACACTCAGAATATGAAATTTTTTTTCTTTGATTCTTGCAACACATTACATTCAATAAGTATAACTACATTTTAAATAAAAGAATGGCTTCTTTCGAAATGTGTCAGCACTTGAATCTAGAACTGGAATTTAATCGTTACATTCTGAACCCAAAACTGGTTTTAAATTGAGTCCCCAACTTTAAATAGTATTACTCTCATAATATGCATATAATTTTCCTAAGAATTACGAATTTTGCCGCGTATGGTTTGAAACAAAAGAACTCCCCTCGAAACATTAGAAATTCTTCGAAATGAGTCAGCAGATTAATCTGCTACTAGAATTTTACACTGATCTTGTCATAGCGTATCTTAAGAGTGAATCTGCATGCTAGTCCCCAGCTTTAATTGATTCTACACCCAGAACGTGGTAATAATAAGTATTTGTTTTGGACCCACCTTTGTGAATTGGTATCACCTTGGCAATTTTACAGCTGTCTGGAAAGGTTCCCTATTTAAAACATTGGTTAATCAAATTTGATAAAATAGGAAATAATTCCGTTGAGAGACTTAGTTAGCACTGTGTTGTATTTAAATTTATCGTAACCGGAACTCGCATTTGATTTCAATGATTTTAATATTTTGCTTATTTCTAATTCTGTTGTTGGTTGAAGATATAAGGATTCTATACTATCATGTACTAATGTTATTTCATTGGCCGGTTTGTGTACGACTTTGTTACGTATATTATTAGCTAAGGAGGAGCCAATGTTGCAAAAGAAATTATTAAAGTGGTCGCATATCTCTACATTGTTAGTGACAATTTCATCATTAATTATTAATTTAGTACAAAAATTATTCGAAGTATTAGACTGATTTTTAAGAATATTATTTATTAACTTCCAAGTTTTTTTACTGTTATTTTCGCATTTTTTAAAAAGATCATTGTAGTGTCTTTGTTTTAAGTTTCGTTTTTCTGTAGTGATGTTATTTCTTACTTTTAGGAATTCTGCTTTCAATAATGTGTTATTGGGTTATCTTTTTAATTTCAGATGCAATTTATTTCTTTTGTTGATCAATTTTATAAGGTCTTTGGTTATCCAGTCTGGGTTATTTATATATTTTGTTTTAATTTTAGTGGTGCTATTAGAATTAATTTTATTTGTGAGGTAGTTTACAAGATTATCATAATTTAATACCGAGTCATTATTCATATTAAGATTAAAATGATTTTGGATGACATCATTCTTTAGATTATCAAGATTAATATGTGTATATTTTTGGGACGATTTTAAGGATGTACTCTTAACATATGTGTGAATTACATCAAGGAGTAGTATATTGTAATCTGATATAGAATTATCACAGTTTGTTAGTGAGTATGATAGTTTTGTATCGGTAAGTATATGATCTATTATTGTGTTCGTATTTTCTGTGATGCGTGTGGCGTGTTTTTTTGTTTATTTTGTTCAAAATAGTGTAATTGTTTGGTTTTGAAGTGATAATATGCACAGTACCTACCGGGATGTCATTTTTATCCTTCCTACCTTCCCCAACCATGTTACATTGCTGAAGAAAGCTGGGAACCGTGACAACAATAACAACCAACAATTGGTTGCTACAAGTCGACTTGTGACATTGGAAGGAAGTGTTTTTTTTTGTAAGTCATGTGTTCGCCTTCTAATTTGGTAAGTGCCTTGGTTTTCCTTACTTCCTTATAGTCCACAATTTACCAGCACACATATAAGCATTCAGCTGCAATCAATTCTTTTTCGTATTTCGTAATTTACAGTCCATATCGCCAGTTGCATTTGAGGCTGTCATTTTCGAAGGTAGCTTCGGATGCAACATTTTTGTTCCAATCGTGCCGGATTTCGTGAGCCTTTGGAGTTGGATGCTTGTATGTGTTTTTCCTTTAACCTTGATCCCGTGTTCCTAATATTCCTGGCATTTCGGCCTTCGAATTGGGCATATTGTCACCTCAAAGGGGATAAAATTCGTGGTAAATTGCGCATTTTTCGTTTGTTGAATTCTATTTTCAAATATTAGCAAGGGATTATTATTATTCAATCTTTGTATAAAATGGCCAATTTATTGTCCGTAATAAATTGGCCATTCTAGGTCTTCGGGAAATTCATGATTCATCGATCAAAGCAGTTATTTCTGGTAATTTAATAGATAGAAATAGTTTACTGGTTAGAATCAAAGATATCGAAAAGCAAAGGAATGACTTTGTTGAATCTTATGTGATCTTAGAAACGTCAAAGAGTAAAGAGTTAGACCTAACCGATTTGGAAAATAAATATAAAACCTTTATGAACATGTATTTTGAAATTCATACGAATTATCTAGCAGTTTTTCCACCAAAGGAAGATTCAATAAAAACATCAAATAGTCTCGGTTTTTCACTTCCAAAAATTAGCTTGCCAACTTTTTCGGGTGGAATTACTGAATGGATAAATTTTATAAATACGTTTGATGCAATTATTCATAATAATGAGTCTCTAAGTGACATACATAAACTGCATTATTTGTTAGGAGCGCTATCGGGTGACGCGTTGAATATTATAAAGCATCTTCCGGTTTCCGCAATCAATTATCCAATTGCTTACAATTTGTAGAGAGATCGTTTTCATAACAAACGGATAATTGCAGACAGACATGTAGAGAACATTATCTCATGCCCCATAATAAAAAAGGATTCGCTCAGATCTGTCGTTAATGTTTTGAAGGAAAATATTCAGGCGTTAGAAGCCTTACATTTTCCAACAGATCAGTGGTCATTTTTATTACTACATATTGTTCTGAAGAAAATTCCTGATGACCTCAGAACTAACTTCGAGATAATGGGTCACAAGGACGAAATTCCTTCATTTTTGCAGTTATTGTTGTTTTTAGAATCACAATCTTAAATTTATGAATCGGTTCATGGGTACGGTGTGAAAAACGAAGCACCAAAAGCAAAACCAAATCGCTTATTAAATTCTTTTGTCAGTACACAAAAATCGGTGTGCTTAATATGTAAAGGTGGACATTTTCTCTCAAAGTGTGACCAGTTTTTAAAGCTACAACCACCTGCTAGATTCGAGGTTGTGAAGAAATATAAATTGTGTCAGAATTGTCTTTCCGGTCAGCATTTGGTCAAGAACTGTTCGTCGCGTTTTAATTGTTTTCGGTGTCATAAAAATCATCATTCGTTGTTGCATTTTTCTCGTGACGTAAACAGCCAAGTACAGGCGTCAAATAGCAACAATTTCGATAACACTTCTAGACAAGAGGTACTTGATTCCCCACCTGAAACAATCGACCCAATCGTATCGGCCATCGCGGCAACCTCACCTCATTTGGAGAGGCTTAATAATCCCAACGTTTTATCGAGCTCTAGCCAATCATCAGTTTTGTTAGCTACGGCTATCGTAGAAGCTCGTGATAAAAAGGGTAACTTTCACAAGGTTCGTGTATTATTGGACTGTGCAAGTCAGGCAAATTTTATTTCAAATGATTGTGCAATTCGTTTGGGCCTCGACTGTTCTAATAAACAAATTCCTATTCGAGGAATAGGACAGTTGTCGGCCATCGCGCAGAAGGGACTGGTCAAGTGTCGGATCCGTCCTCTATGTTCGAATGAGCTTTTTGATGCGGATTTCGTCGTGTTATCAAGCATTTGTGCACAGTTGCCTAGTTCTCCCATTCGTCGGGGAGACTGGGATCATTTGAGAAATTTAACTTTGGCAGATCCAAATTTCGACAAGCCCTCTGCAATAGATATTTTATTGGGTGCTGGATTGTTTTCGTCAGTACTTCGTTCGGGGCAGGTGGTAGGAAAATCTAATGAACCGATAGCTTTGAACACGGCTTTTGGTTGGATTTTAATGGGAAATGTCGATCACAGCACATCTCCTATTAATTCGTTTTTGACAATATTAGATTCATCAATTGAAACTAATGTGAAGATAACTTGTGAAATTGAGGACATTCCCAATCATCCTTCACTGTTATCTCCAGAAAAGTTGCTTTGTGATGACATATTTTCAACTCAGCATTATAGAAACGATGCGGGACGGTACGTTGTTCCACTTCCATTCGGTGAAGTTAAATCGGCTCTTGGTGATTCATATCATTCGGCAGTATCTCGTCTGCATCACCTCGAGCGCCGTTTCTCTCGGCATCCAGATATAAAATCTGATTACATTCACTTCATGAGAGAATATGAATCTTTGGGCCACATGATAGATGTGACAAGTTCATCAGTTTCGACTGGAAAATATTTCATTCCTCATCATTGTGTGATTAAGGATACTGGATCCATTAAAAAGCTTGGAGTTGTTTTTGACGCAAGTTCAAAAACATCTTCTAACCAGTCGTTAAATGATATACTTTTAGTAGGACCTAAACTTCAGCAAGATATTGTGAAGTTAATTTCAAATTTCAGAACGCACAAAATTGTCTTTACAACAGATATTTGCAAAATGTATAGACAAATATTGGTTCGACCAGAGGATAGATCCTATCAACATATTTTATGGCGTGAATCACCGGAACAAATGATTAAAGAATTTGAACTGCAAACTGTTACGTACGGAACGGCATGCGCCCCTTTTCTCGCGATACGTAGTTTACAGCAACTCGCATCGGAAGCAGATGCCAAATTTTCGACAGCATCAAAAGTTTTATTAGAAAATACGTACGTTGACGATATTTTAACTGGAGCATCCACACTTGAATCGGCGCGTAAATTGCAGCGAGACTTGGTGGAACTACTTAATCTTGGCGGTTTTGAATTGAGCAAGTGGTCGAGTAATTGTCGTGAACTGCTTTCTGATATTCCAATCTCATACCACGAAGCACCTATAGAAATTGATTTAGATCATGCCAATAACATTAAGATGTTAGGTATTGTTTGGGATTCGCAAACTGATTCGTTCTCGTATCGAATAAAAACATCTTCTAACCATTCGTTGAATAATGTAATTTTGATTGAGCCTAAACTTCAACAAGATATTGTGAAGTTAATATTGTATTTCAGAGCTCACAAAATTGCCTGTAACTTAACTGCTGAAGAACTTCGTTCAGTTCTAAAATCGTGGTTTATGAAAGTGCAATTCGTGCATTTTCATCCCGTTCCAGGCGAAACTTGTCAAAATTTGTCTCTCGGTTGGCAGATTATACCTTTTTTGAATTCCATTAGTTTATTCAGAGGTGGTGGGCGATTGCAGCATGCCTTTAATGTCCAACATTTTGAACTTTTGCCCAAGAAAACTCATTTTACAAATTTGATTATTGACTCGTACCATAAAAATTATTTACTTGTGGGGCCTAGGACGTTATTTTCAATTTCACAATCAAAACATTTAATTGTTTACATTTGAAACGTCATTCGATCGCATCTTGGTAAATGCGTAACATGTTTTAAAGCTCGTCCTGTTGGTGTACAGCCTATGATGGGAGATTTGTCCCAAATTAGGTTTCGTGAAGGTCATCCTTCCCTCAATCTTGGGGTAGATTTTGGTAGTATATTTTCAATAAAGGAAAGTAGGCGTAGAGGAGCCAAAGTTTTGAAGGTTTCTCTGTGCTTATTTATTTGTTTAAGTACTAAGACAGTACACTTAGATGTTGAATCTGAATTATCAACAGAAGCCTCTTTAGCGACTTTGGATCGCTTTTTAGCCAGAAGGGGATTACGTTCTTGTATCATTAGTGATAACCACACAAACTTCGTTCTTTACTTATCAGCTCGTGATTACCTCACATCTGCTGCCACCACGCGGCAAATCAAATGGTATTTTCACCCCCCTTCTGCACCTCACTTTGGAGGCATATATGAGGCAGGAATAAAATCTTCAAAATATCACCTAAAACGAGTAATAGGTGAACAAGTACTCACATTTGAGGAATTAGCAACATTGTTTAGTCGAATAGAAGCCATCTTGAATTCTCGTCCATTATCTCAATTGTCTTCTGATCCATCTGAACTTTGAGCATTGACGCCTGGTCATTTTTTGATAGGGGCTCCTCTTACATCGGTTCCGGAACCTGATTGGTCTGAAGTACCGATGAATAGGTTATCACGTTGGCAATTGTTGCAAAAAATAACTCAGGCATTTTGGAATCGATGGAGAAAAGAATATTTGCACACCCTTCAACAACGTGGATGACTTCATCACCCAATCTTAATGTTGGAGATTTGGTGTTATTAAATGATGGAAAAATTCCATCTACGCACTGGCCACTGGGACGCATCGAGGAATGTCATCCGGGTCCTGATAAAATCGTACGGGTTGTGACAGTTAAAACTGCACAAGGAACTTTTCGTCGTACAGTTGTAAAACTGTATCCATTACCACTCTGAAACATTTTACTCGTAATTTTATATTCATCGTTTTCATTCTCGTTTGTTTTCTCCTTTCTTTTTGTTCGATTTACCGCAGTGTCGGTTGCTATGAAAGATAGTTCTTAGATAACTTATCTTAGGAACATATTCGTTATGTACTAATTTTAGCTTTATTTTAGACTTACGTTCCTATTTTTCAATTTCGTTAAAGTTTTTCGTTGAACAAAGATTGAATAATTGTTTGTCGTTTGTTAATTATAGGTTGTTATTAGATTTATTTGTTTGTTGTCAGTATTCGGAAATGTGTGATTTACCATCGGTCGTAGATAAGAGATTTCAATCTCTTCTCGGGGGCGGGAATGTTTGGTTTTGAAGTGATAATATGCACAGTTCCTACCGGGATGTCATTTTTATCCTTCCTACCTTCCCCAACCATGTTATATTGCTGAAGAAAGCTGGGAACCGTGACAACAATAACAACCAACAATTGGTTGCTACAAGTCGACTTGTGACATTGGAAGGAAGTGTTTTTTTTTGTAAGTCATGTGTTCGCCTTCTAATTTGGTAAGTGCCTTGGTTTTCCTTACTTCCTTATAGTCCACAATTTACCAGCACACATATAAGCATTCAGCTGCAATCAATTCTTTTTCGTATTTCGTAATTTACAGTCCATATCGCCAGTTGCATTTGAGGCTGTCATTTTCGAAGGTAGCTTCGGATGCAACAGTAATTGTTCAATCTAATTGTATTTGTGTATTTACAAGTTTGTGTATTGGTTTGGTCGAGCAGATTTACGTTGAAGTCTCCAAATACAATACATCTTTTGTATGATTCTAGATGAGAGGATAGTGTCTCCAGGAGTCTTTGAAAACCGTGTTTGGTTTTTTATACACTAAGCCTATTTTTATATTAAGTTTGTTTAAATGAAGCCATAGAAATTTATTGTCGGAGTCGCATGTGTTATTAATTACATCGTTTTCAAAGGAATATTTTATGAAAATGGTGACTCCGCCACCAGCTCCCTGCGGCCGGCAGGATGCTTCATGTTTGTATCCTTCTGTACTTAAGTTGATGTACTTCAGGTCCGCTTCTTTGAGCCAGGTCTCACTCAAGAGGATGATGTTGAAGTTTGAGATGGTAGATTTCAGTAGGCATTTAATATCATCGAGTTTACCTGTATATGAAATTACGAAAATTCAAATTAATTTATATGAAATTACGAATGTTAGAAGAGCGCGCTAACATTTACAGTGATAAAAATGCAAAAATCATGAAAATCTTTAATAAAACACGACTCGTTAAAAATAGAGCAAAAATCTCGCGTTAATTGTCTTTAATTTTATTTAAAGAAACGCTGTGAATTTTTTCATACATATAACTTGTAAACGTGTTTATAATCATTTTTGATTACATACATATATCCGAAACAAACGTGTTTATAATCATTTTTGGAGCATAGTTTGCGATTTTTTTCTATTGAGGGAATTTTACATAATTAGATATAGAGATAGTCTAGATATTATCTTCAAGAATAACATATATTTTTTTAAGAGTTTAAAAACTTCAAATGTTTAAGAGAGGTTTGCAAGAAATCGGTTGAAATTCGGAGAACCGCCTCTTAATCAACTTTCAAAAACAGTTTTAATTTTTAGTTTTCGGGCATATTCAGAAATGCAATTTCAATTTGGGAGATGGTTATCAATTCAATTCAATTTCCAGTGCCGGCAACCCGGGCGTTTATTTATTATTAGTTATGTACAACAGTTTTTTTTCCTTACCCTCCTCACTAGACAGAGTCTGTTCTGAGGCTGGTAACTAACAATTTTTAATTACATAAAAACAAGTAAGTGGTAAAAAAAATAAAAAAAGAAACATATATATTATAGTAAAAATAATAATAATAAAATAAGAGGAAATCAGAATTTAAAAACAGAGTAGAATAAAAGAAAATATATAATATTAGATATTAAGAATATTACTTATCTCTCTTCTTTCTTTGACATTCAACCAGTTTAAAAATCTTTTGAAAACCCAATTCAAATTATTAGATGCGACGTAGGTCTTTGTTTGGGCTACAAACTTATTGAATATATATGGTGCCAAGTAAGATTCATGTTTTTTTGCAAAATTTGATTTGATATGTGGTACTTGTAATTGATTGTGTGTGTTTGCTCTTGTGTTTTGCGAGTGAGTTATGAAGTGTGGTGATATTTTTATGCAGTTTTTGTAGATGATCTTCTTTATGTATAGTTTATTTATGTCTAATAGGTTATTGTTGATCATTAGCTGTTCTGTCGGATGTTGATAAGGCTTTCTAAACATAATTCTGATTATTGTTTTATGATTAATTTTAAGTGATTTGAGGTGAGTCTCTGCTGCTGCTCCCCATACTGAAATACCATACATTAGAATACTTTGACAGAGTGCATAATATATATTTTTTAGCTGAGGTAGTGACATAATATTTCGAATTGTTTTGAAGATGTAAGAGAGTTTCCGTATTTTTTTTGTAATAAGGTTAATTTTGAGATCCCATTTTAAGTTATTGTCAACAGTTAAACCGAGATATTTAATATTTTGCGCATAATCAATTTTGTGACAAACACAGCGTGAGTTAGTTAACGAGGTAACTGTGCAGGGGTGAAGATGTAGTTGTGGGCGACTATCTGGCTGACCAGCTAATGTTTTACTGAAAGTTAAGTATTTTGTTTTAGAAATATTTAGTGTCAGTAGATTATTTATTAGCCAGTTATTTACTTCAGTCATCCCTGCTTCCGTGTTTTTGAAGACGTTTTCCCATGATTGGGCTTTGAATAAGATTACAGTGTCATCTGCATAACTGATTACTTTGTACTCTATGTTCCCTAGGCTTATCTCCGTTAGACTGTTAATGTAGATGAGAAACAGTATGGGACCTAAGACGCTGCCTTGGGGTACTCCATACCTGGTGCCTACTTTGTCACTTTCTTGATTATTGATTTTTACAATTTGTTGTCTATTTTCAATGTAGCTGATGAACCATTTTAGTGGTGGACCTGTTATGCCAATGTTTTTGAGTTTTTGTTGGAGTAATTTGTGTGAGATGGTGTCGAAAGCTTTTGCTAGGTCTAAGAACACTCCTAACACCTTTGAACCGCCATCTAGGTTTTTCACTATGTAGGTGGTTAGTTCTGATAAGGCGTCTTCTGTTCCCATTTTCGCTCGAAACCCGAATTGACGGGTGGAGATCAGTTTGTGTTTGTCAAGGTATGCGAGCAGTCTTTTTTTCATAGTTTTTTCTAGTAGTTTCGATAGCGAATTTAGGAGAGTGATTGGTCTGTAATTTAAGATCAGCGTTTTGTCTCCCGATTTATGTATTGGAGTAATACAACCTATTTTTAGATGATCGGGGACAAAGCCGAGGTTGAAACTTTGGTTGAAAATATGTTGAAGTGGTATAAGTATATGTTCTCGGAGACTAATCAGTATATGATTGGAGAGGTTATCTGGGCCCACAGCGCAATTTGGTTTGAGAGAAATAATTAAATCCGATATTTCCTTTGTACTTATTTTGTGAGCATAAAACGAATGATTTGGTTGCATGGTAGAGGATAGTTTGGTTAAAGAGTCTTCTGTTGTGCCGTTTTTTAAAAGAATTTTTTCAGCCAAGTTAGATCCAACTTTTGCAAATTGGGAGTTAATAAAATTAGCTATTTTACCAGGTTCATTTTTTGTAAGGGTTTTGTTTCCATTTATTAACAGTGCTTTGATCTTCGAGTCTTTTTTCGTATTGGAGAAAGTAATATCTTTGACGATTTTCCAGATTTTTTTGGGATCATTTTTGGCGGATTTTATTTCTTTTTTGTAGTACTTGTATTTGGCTTGTTTGATTAATTTATTACAAAGGTTTCTGTATAGCAGGTAATTATTTTTTAGTTTGTCATCATATGCGTTTTTGCGTACTTGCATGTGCATTGTGACTCTTTTATGAATGCTGTTTACTAATCCTTTCGTGATCCAGGGTGTTATTTTTTTTTCTTTATGTGAGTAGTTTATCGGGGTATTTTTTGTTGTATATTTAGCAATATAGGTTCCAACTGTGGTCATAAATGTGTCCAGCGCGTTGTTTGGATCGGGTTCATTTAGTACATTTGACCAAGATTCATTATGTATGTCCTCTATTAGGGATTTAAAATTGATTTTGTCTTGTACGGGGTGGTTTTTTTCATCTTTTTGTTTCTTGTTAAGATGTATGCTTAGTGTAGTAGTGAAATGATCTGTGACCGTTGTTCGAATTATTGATGATGATGTTTTTTTCCTAGTTTTAACAAATATATGATCAATACAGGATTCAGAGTTTGACGTAATTCTTGTTGGTGAGTTGATTGTCGAATTTAATCCATAGTGAGTAAGTAGACTTAAGTATTCTGTGGTTATTGGTTGCCCGTTTAGTAAGTTAATATTCATATCCCCTGCAATAATTAATTGTTGTGTTTTTTTATTTTTTTCGAGAAGTCTATTTAAGGAGATGAAGAAAGGTGAGAGATTGTTATAGCATGGGGGTCTGTAGACGGCAAATATGGAGATGTCTGGTCCGAGGGAGATTTGGATGCAGTTTGCTTCGATTAGGTTGATTTCTGTTATTGATGAGTTTAGTGAATCTTTGACAAAGATTACTATACCGTCGTTTTGATTTAGATGTTTTGTGGAATGGAGAGTTGTATAGTCCTTTAAGTTTAGGTTTGTGTACGAGTCATCTAACCAGCATTCAGTCAAGATAATAATGTCGAAGCTTATGTTTATTTCGTTTAAGAGGATCGAGAAATTATCGAAGTTCTTTCGAATACTTCTAATATTTTGGGATATTATGTTTAAGTTGTGTTTTTCTGTAAACAGAAAATTACAATCTGTCGCTTTGTCAAAAGTGTGTTCTGAGTTGTTAAATGTTTCTGTATCAATATTAAGTTGAGTGATCATGTTGCGGTTGTGAAGATACATAAGTTGATCCAAACAAAGTTCACACATTTTGCTAGTGGTGGTAAATTAGGAGTAATATAGGAGTAAAAATTGAGAGTAAAATTATTCAAATACTTTGGACAATAAAATCCATTAAAAACATAAAATTTCATGGTAGAATAATTAGAATACTTTGGATAATAAAATAGAATCCTTTTAAACCACAAAATTTGATGGTAAAATAATTCAAAGAGTTTGTATAATAAAAAATATTTAAAACAGTAACATTTGATGGTAAAATAATAGCAGTATTTTGGATAATAGAAACCTTTAAAAACATGAAATTGGATGGTAAAATAATGAAAATACTCAGGATAATAAAAACCTTGAAATGCACAAAATTTTAAAGGAAAATTATTTAAGTACTTTGGATAATAAAAACCTTTAAAACAATAAAATTTGACAGTAAAATTATTCAAATACTTTGGACAATAAAAACCTTTGGTATAATATAATTTGATGGAAAAATAAGTTGAGTAATATGGGTAATAAAAACTTTTAGAACAATAAAGTAATATGGTAATAATGATGGTAAAATAATTCAAATACTTAGGATAATTAAAACATTTAAAGCAATAGCATTTGATGGTATAATAATAAAACAACATTGGATAATGAAAACCTTTATAAATATAAAATTTCATGGTAAAATAATTAGAATACTTTGGATAATAAAATAGAATTCTTTTAAACGTTAAAATTTTATGGTAGAATAATTCAAAAACTTTGGATAATAAAAAATATTTAAAACAGTAACATTTGATGGTAAAATAATAACAGTACTTTGGATAATAGAAACCTTTATAAACATGAAATTTGATGGTAAAACAATAAAAATACTTTGGATAATAAAAACCTCGAAAAGCATATAATTTTAAAGGAAAATCATTTAAGTACTTAGAATAATAAAAACCTTCAAAACAAAAAAGTTTGACAGTAAAATTATTCAAATATTTTGGAAAATAAAAACCTTCGGTACAATGTAAATTGATGGAAAAATTAGTTGAATAATTTGGGTAATAAAAACTTTTAGAGCAATAAAAATTGACGTTAAAATAATTCAAATACTTTGGATAATTAGAGCATTTAAAACAATAGCATTTGATGGTATAATAATAAAAATACATTGGATAATAAAAACCTTTGAAAACATAGAATTTCATGCTAAAATAATTAGAATAATTTGGATAATAAAATCCTTTTAAACCATAAAATTTGATGGTAAAATAATAAAGATACTTTGGATAATAAAAACCTTTAAAGGTATAAGATTTTATGGTAAAATACTTTAAAAACTTTAGATAATAAAAACCATTAGAGCAATAATATTTTATGGTAAAGTGATTAAGATAATTAGAGTAATAAAAACATTTAGAATAATAGAATTTAATGTTAAAATAATCAGAAAAGTTTGGGTAGTAAAGACATTTAAAAAAATAAAATTGTATGGTAAAATAGTTAACATATTTTGGGTAATAAAAACCATTGGAAAAATAGAAATTGAAGTAAAAATAATTAAAATACTTTAAAAGACCTTTAAAACAATAAAGTTTGGAGGTAAAAATGTAGAGATAATTAAGGTTATAATTTGGGTTATAATAGAAAATGATGGTAAAATAATTAGAATAATTTAGGTTATAATAGAAAATGATGGAAAAGTAATTAAAATAATTAGGGTTATAATAGAAAATGATGGAAAAATAATTAAAATAATTTGGGTAATAAAAACATTCAAAACAATCAAATTTTATGATAAGATAACTTAAATAATTTGGGTAAAAAAAACATTTAGAATAATAAGATTTGATATTAAAATAATTAAAATGGTTTTGGTAATAAAAATGTGTAGAGCAGTAAAATTTGGTGTTAAAATAATTTGGATTATAGAAAGAATTAGAAAGATTTTTGTAAACAAAATAGGTAGAAATAATTAATGAAATGGGACTTGTATGGGAATAATATAGTTGCAATGATTGCAATGTGTTAAATAATTCTGCCATTATGATTTATTGCAATACAGGAAGTTTATAGTAGAATGCTTCGTTATCTACAGTTGAATCCCCATTTTTTTCAAATCATTTTCATGTTTTATTTCAATTATTTTTTCCCCAGTTGCTTTGCGGACAAGCACTTTATTTGTTTTAAACCATACGAATTGATAAAGGGTTTCTTTGGCCCTTTGCTTCGTTTTCCACATCAGTTCCTTGAAGTAAGGAGAGAGTACTTCATTGATGAAGATAGGAGAGTTTGGGTTTAAGGTTTTGGCCTCTTTCTTTAGCGAGAGCAACGATTCCCTTGTTTTTTGGCTGTAGAAGGCAATGTGTAGTTTGACCGGGGTGTTCCGCCTGCGATCTTGGGTCCTGGTCACCATTCGGATTTCTTGATGTTGGAGGGGCAGTCCCAGCGAGCCAGCTACCCGAAGAACGGCCTCCGCGGGTTGTTCTCCCGTCCGTAAGTCCACCCCCGCCATTTCCACGCTGTCGGAGAGTTTGACTTGTTCTAAATCCGCAAGACGACTTTCCAGGGAAGAGATTCTGTTGTTTTTTTTTTCGTTTTCCTCGCGTAGGAATTTTGCTTCTTTATGAATGTCCTGTACTTGTTTGAATTTTAATAGCAGGTCTTCATATTGTTTGCAGATGAATTCACTGCTTCTTTTGAGGTCATTGATTTCCTCCTCAAACATTTGTTTTATTTCAAAAATTTTGTCATCAAAATGTTTAGCGAGACGATTATATAAGGAGTCGGCTTCAGATCCGAGTGTCGCGGCCGACGTAGCAGGTGAGCTCGGTCTGCTTTTGCATTTAGGGCATTTCCAAGTTTGTTTGTTTTTTAATGACATTTTTTTGAAATTGATATCTGTGATATTTAAGCAATTGTTATGGAAACCGATGTTGCACGTGGCACACGTGAGCGCATGGTTATTTTTGGTGATAAGGTTTAGGCAGGCTTCGCAATTCATTGTTGTTGTTTTTTTTTTAAAATAAATATTCGGAATAGAGTAGGATTCGGTGGTTAGTGCGGCCTCTGTGTGGTGATCGAGCTAATAGATTTGTAATGTTTCTAATAATGATTTTGTTAATTGCTCGCAGACACAGATGGCGTTAAATAAACAAGAAAATAAATAAATAAATGTTATAGTGAAATTTGCTTATTTAACTTATTTAACTGATCTGGTATGCACTGGACACAATAATTTAATTTATTTCATTTATATATTTTAATTTTCACTGTCTTGATTTAGGAATCTAGAGGGAAATATTTTTATGTGGGTTAATTATGTTACACTTTAAATAAATGTCAAATGTCACAGTTTGAATGATGTTTTTGAATAGATTATTTAGAACAGATTCGTGTATTTTTTACTAGGGACGGCTAGATGATTACGTAGGATGAAGCACAGTCGCCACTTTAATCCGTTCTGGGTTCACAGAACACTTTATTAAAAATATTTTTTGTAATTATTTCGGGAGCTGAGCAAAACACGATATCACTCTGTTGTATTGTTGGCGAACTGAATGGGTACTGCCACCCCGGGAACCATTTATTGGATAACCAATACCTCTGCCGTAGGTCACCCCCAGTGGTTCGCTACCATTGGTGAATTAGCAGGGGTTCTTGGGTTCATGGGGTGAGGTTTGTCTGGGCCTTGGCTGCGGACGCGTCTGCCCACCATCCGCGTGGCAGGCCGGATCGGGAGAAAATGGTTGAGGGAGTCGCTTTGAATTCTCTTACCGTAATCTCTCGGTACATTGCCTTGCATCTCAGTGGGAGGTATGGATTCATACATCCGTCACTCCTGATACACTGATCTCCAGATTCCTGCCCACCCTTATTATGCTCTACCTTCCTATCCTTCCCTTCCTTAAAAATACCCTCCACACATCATCCCAAAAGATGACATTGGCCCTGAGGGGAATTATTTTCCTCAGGGTCTTCCGTGTGGAGTTAATTTTAAAAAAGCGGAAATTTGCTGATCTTCTGACAGAACATACCCGAGGCATGAAGGATTAACATGCATTACTTGCTTGCGTTCGCACATGTAAATAAGTAGTTTATTCGGTATACAAATTTAATACTTCCAAGAAAGGCATACAAATACATTAATGTATTTAATCACCGATAAAATATTGTATTTGTGTGCCTTTTTTTAGAAACTAGCTGGTTCCTGGCATGCGTTGCTATGCCATTTAACCCTCGACCCATCGCGTAGGGTTTTTAAAAGCCCAAGTTTTACAGAAATGGTAATTTTAAATGTTCCAACTGATTCTTTACTTTAGGTAGCTTCCTAAAAGGAACTATACTTGACGTTAGCACCGCCAACATTCAGTCTGCGCATGTGGGATGTGAGATACAGACTTGTGTTTCGGCGTGAGGCTCAAAAAAATACAATGAAAAACCAAGTTTATATGTTTTGTTCATCGTATTTTTTCGTTTTTTTTGAATAATAATAAGTCTGCATCAATCTCAAATATTTAGATATACATTGGTAAGATTTTTATTGAAGTTTTATATTGAAATGTATAATTCAAAAGTATAAAAAAATGTTCGTTGTTGATTTTTAAGCCTTTACATTGAAAAAATCCAGTCATTATCACCTGACTATAATCAGTTAAAATAGCAAAAAAATGAAAGCTATAACAACAATTTAATCATATTTATTTTTGGGGTCCTCAGTGACCCCGCGCGACACCTCGCGTTATAAAAAAGACGTGACGGGCGAAGATTAATATGATAAGATTAGATGTTAATAAAGAAATTGTTTCTCCATGAGTGTCCTTTCCCATTTGTCCCGTTTCCCTTCCGCCTCTCCTTCTTCTCCCGCGTCCCCTTTCTCTCTCGCGTTCCCACTCCGCCTCCTTCAACTTCCCTCTCCCCACTCCACTCTCCCTTTTCCCCCGTCCCGAAAACCTCCTTCCTCCTCCTGGGCTCCCCTCGCCCTCATCCCCTCCCGAATTCCATACATTCAAACCCAATACATTCAGTTTTCAAACAGCTCGCGTGCCACCTATTTATTTATTTTTATAATGTCAGGCTCACCAGTAGTTTTATACAAACCTTGTCCTGACAATGAGGATCACAAAAGAATGAACCAATTTGGTGCAGTCGTTCAGAAGTTATGCGTGTAGGTACATCCATGATTCATTTTTATTTTTATAGATAGAAGATAGATAGATAGGAGATAGAAGATCGAAGATAGATAGGAGATAGAAGATAGGAGATAGAAGATAGAAGATATAAGATAGATAGGAGATATAATATAGAAGATAGAAGATAGAAGACAGAAGATAGAAGATAGCAGAAAGAATATAGAAGATAGAAGGTAGAAGATAGAAGATAGAAGATAGAAGACAGAAGACAGAAGATAGAAGACAGAAGATAGAAGATAGAAGGTAGAAGATAGAAGATAGAAGATAGAAGACAGAAGACAGAAGATAGAAGACAGAAGATAGAAGATAGAAGGTAGAAGATAGAAGATAGAAGGTAGAAGATAGAAGATAGAAGATAGAAGATATAAGATAGATAGATAGATAGGAGATATAATATAGAAGATAGAAGATAGATGATAGAAGATAGAAGATAGAAGATAGAAGATAGAAGATAGAAGATAGAAGATAGAAGATAGAAGATAGAAGATAGAAGATAGAAGATAGAAGATAGAAGATAGAAGATAGAAGATAGAAGATAGAAGATAGAAGATAGAAGATAGAAGATAGATAGATAGACAGAAGACAGAAGACAGAAGACAGAAGACAGAAGACAGAAGACAGAAGACAGAAGACAGAAGACAGAAGACAGAAGACAGAAGACAGAAGACAGAAGACAAAAGACAGAATATAGAAGATAGAAGATAGAAGATAGAAGATAGAAGATGGAAGATAGAAGATAGAAGATAGAAGAAAGAATATAGAAGATAGAAGATATAAGATAAACAAATTATTCATTTTAATATTTGAAAACATGTCTTTCAAAAAATGTTTAATTCTTAAGTGTTTAAATTAGCGCAATCTTTAAATTATCAGTTTTTTAATAATTTTAAGTTTATCCTAAAATTTATATTTTTCAACAAGTAAAAAGTAAATTCAAATTCAACTTGGATTGATATTGCGGCGCGGCATCTCTAAATAATTTTTATTTGATTAAATTGTGTTATTTCACAATTTAAATTAAAAAATAATATAATAGTATATTTGCGACACGTTCCGGCGGGGAAGATACTCTCAGTATCGCCCTGGTGTAAGACCAACATTCGGAATTAAAACGTTACTTTAAATGGCTTCAGCCATGTTTGGTGAACAGATCTGAATAGCCCGTTTCATCCTCACAGCGCACCCCAATTTTTGAGTACGCTACAGAATCATTGGCTCCGGACGGTTGGGAGCAACTGGGACTCTTGTACCGTACGGATTAACATAAAAATTAAAACGATATAATACTTAATGCCTCACTATATTATAATTCCATGTAATTACGAGAGAATGATATATTAGACACAATAAGAATTTTTAAATGCTTATAGTTTTAGGTAGGTTTGCTGTTCGAGTAGATTACATTAGGTTGGGTTAGGTGAAACTTGCAATAAAACATTCCATAAAATACTTTTTGAATTGCCAAAACATACATATTATTTATTTATTTTCATTTTGTTTTTATTTATTTTTTATTTTATTTCAGGACACCAGAGAGGCATGATGCCCAAATATTTTAAAAACATTTTTTTTTTGGGAAGGATAATAAGATGGGGAAGAGGAAGGTGAGGAGGTACCTAGTTATTCAGATCTGGTCACCAAACACGGCTAAAACATTTCAAGCAACGTTTCAATTCTGAATATTGGTCTTACACCAAGGCAATACCGAGTGTATCTTACAATCCGGAACGTGTTGCAAATATACTACATATATATTATTTTTAAATGATTTACTTATGAAATAACAAAAAATAATCAAATGAAAAGTATTTTTGCACGCCGGGATTTAATCCCGCGACCTTGTGAGTCAAAAGCCTTACTCCTTGACCACGGCGGCCGTCTATTATATTACAAACTATTATTATATTATAGCCGATAAATTAATCTTAATTTTAGTATTGTCTCCACAATTAATACGCTTCTGCGAGTATTCTCATTCGACATTAATTTGAGTCGGTAAATGTTAAACATGAATGCGAAATTCATCGAAAAGGTAATTACATCAATGTCTGGTTTGTTTAGGTAATTTAGGGTATACGCAATATTATATCTGTTGAGTTGGTAGACTTCATCGATTCGTAATATAACGCAAATCAATTTCAATGTTACCAACATATATTCCAAAATCAATAAGGGCTCTTTGCTCATCCCTTTGGCTAATAATAATTGAAAGGTGGATTATCTGATATCGTCTTCTGGCTATGAGGACTGTTGATTTATCAACACTGCTAGCAATTCTGTTTACAGTCGTTTTATAATTTATAAATGTTGTAATAAACAATTTATTATTCCTTATACCCTCATTACTCTCATTGATTCACATATTTGATGTGATTATAGCCAGTTCCAACAATTGTACACGATTAAATATACAAATTGATATTATTCTACTCTGTTGTTTGGAGAAAGTTGGGTTTAAAAACTGGGTCCCAAAATCCAAATATTTGAATTATAACTGCTTCCCCAACTCTTATCTCACGAATGTAATCTCCTGTAAATAATAATTATTTATCTTGCTTTATTACGCTACAGGTTAAGAGGCGGTTCTCCGAATTTCAACCGATTTCTTGCAAACCTCCCTTAAACATTTGAAGTTTTTAAGCTCTTAAAAAAATATATGTTATTCTTGAAGATAATATCTAGACATTTATCGCGCCGAAACGCAAAATATAAAAAATTCCCTAGATGGAAAAAAATCGCAAAGTATGCTCCAAAAATGATTAAAAACACGTTTCGGTTATTTTAAAAAGTGTGTATGTTAGCGTGCTCTTCTAACATTCGTAATTTCATATCTCTCCATCTTCTTATTTTTGGGGCCTGGAACTGAGCCTCAATTTACATCCAAATTTCTGCTGGATATAATTATTATTTTTAAATTACAAAGAACTTGCTTAACCTCTTCATAACCGCACGTTCGTTTCCACATATAACTAGGTACCAACATTTATTTTTAAATGATTTTTTTAAACATTTAATTTAATAATGGTATTATCAAAGTTCTGCGAGTATTTTAGTTTTCAATTTTGTTACAGCTGTTTCGGCTTACAAGGCAATTTTCAAACAGTCAGACAGTTTGAAAATTGAAATCAGACAGTTTGAAAAATCAAACAATATTACAGTTTGAAATTGTAAATGACAGCTGTAACAAAAAAAAACTAAAATGCTGACAGAACTTGATAGTAAAATTATTAAATACTAGCTGGTTCCCGTCATGCGTTGCAATTCCATATTCAAAAAATACATTGTTTCTCCCTGAATCACCTTTCCCGTGCATCCCCGTTCCCCTTCCGCGTCCCCTTCCTAGCAAGCTTTGTATGTATGTTATTCTAATGTATGAGCTATATTATTATAAAGTTTCATTAAAATCCAATTAGAAGTTTTTGCGTGAAAGAGTAAAAAACATACATACATCCATACAAAGTTTCGCGTTTATGATATTAGTAAGACGATTTAAAATGAATTTTAAAAAAATAAATGGAATTCAAGAATAATTAATACAATTCTTAAATCATAAAAAAGCCTCAAAATGTATGATCACAATAATAATTATCAAAATTTAGGGGTTTCCGCCGAAAACGTGCTTTTACATATAAAACGTTAAGGCGATTACCACATGTGAAATTCGGGATCAGGCCGCTAACAACATCCCGGTAAGGTTTAAATTCCCGTTTAACACCAGCCACCTGTTCTGATTTATTCATGAAAAAAAAAACATAGCAATCATAATAAAAACATTTATTTTTCCAAAATTTTGTAAAAAATCAATACGGTTTCCATTTTTTACATTTGCCTAAGAAATAGGTTTTTACTTGATTTAAAAAATGGTGTAAACTTCTTTTTTTGGTATTTGTTTTTGGGGTGTTATGCCGTGTTGCGCTACCTCCTTCTATAGCCAATTTGGGCAGCGTTGCAGTGTCCATCATCAGAGCCGATCCGGCAGATGTGTAATTGTAAGTGGTTAAATGTGTGCTTATGTACTTGAAAGCGATACCGTGTTGCCAGCTCCACTCCACTACGAGCTGGTATTACAGTATACTTCCAAATGGTTGTAAATTGGGTTGTAAGAAGGGGAACGGGGACAAATGGGAAAGGATACGCAGGGAGAAACAATTTATTCGTTTAAGTGACATTGCAACGCATGCCGGGAGCGTGCTAGTGATACGAGTAAATAATAATAAAAAAACTTTTTTTTTAAAGATTGTTATAAATTTATACTTATACTTATCTTTTTCGTTTTTATAAAATTGATTCTATAAATGGGTCACTACTCAGCTTGGGATTTAATTTTCAAGATTTAATTTAAATTTTAATATTTTGAAATATTCCATAACTCAAAATAAATAATATGATCACAAACATAACTAGGTATTTCTTTCAATGCATGTCAACTACTGTCCATGTGTCCATGGAATAGCATTAAAAATTCAGTTTTCATTAAATTAGCTGTATCTCATTTTACCTCAGCAAACACTGTTGAAGTGTAACCAGAACGTACTTCGTGATAAGCTTCCACTCATCCAGCCAGACACAAAGTCACCCTCTCATCAAAAGGGTTCATCGTAACCACCTCCCTCACTACACACAATACATCCTTTTACCATTGTGGTAGTAAAATGTTTGCTTTGTTGCATTCACCTGTGTTGTTTCAGGATGTAGTTGAGCACCATTGAACTCGGTAAGGGGAGGTCAAGAATCTCAAGATGCTGGTTCGCTGGCTGAAGGAAATTACTAACCAATTTGACAAAGTATGGAACATTTTTTAATGGTCTTCCGACTTGGAGCCAAAAACAATATCCTTACTTTAGCTGATTAATTTGATACTCTTGTTATGGTACAGACAGACATGTTCATTAGTAGCACGAAAGCATGCTCCTAATGAGCAAATAAAAGTGGTATGTGTGTCGGTGATATTGCTAGTA
Organism: Limnephilus lunatus; assembly: GCA_917563855.2. Taxonomy (NCBI): domain Eukaryota; kingdom Metazoa; phylum Arthropoda; class Insecta; order Trichoptera; family Limnephilidae; genus Limnephilus; species Limnephilus lunatus. The sequence continues at coordinate 6,059,480 of OU830602.1, read as the reverse complement.
TTGAGCACGCTACTGGATTCGCGGATGGAGGGGGTGTGCTCTAAGCGTGTTTGAACAGACTTGCTTATGAGCATGCTCATTTCGATCCGATCTCAGTACGCGGCAGCTGTGCGTGTGCATTCTTTGTAAAAAATATCAACAATGTTGAATAATCACAAAATGCCAAGAATCCACGCATTTTCCCAGCAATTTTTTTTTTTAACAGAGAGCATGCTTTTTTATGCATGATTATTTATGCATGCTTATGCATGCATGTGTATTGTATTGTTTACTTTGAGCACGCTTGTTCACGAGTATGCTTAAAAATTGTAGATTCTCATTTATAGAGCATGCTCATTTTTGCTCACAAGCATGTTTATTGTAGTACCATTAAACGTAAACGAAGAATTCAATAAGTAAAAATGTTACAAGCATAACTACTATAAAGAAACCTCTTTAAAAAAACATAGAAACTTAAAAACCCAGAATCAAACAAATTAAAACAAAAAATAACTACCTTAAGATGGGTTGTTTCTCAGAATTTTAACCATTCATCAAATTTCTAAGTAAAAATCGAGTTCCACTGAAGTTTTGCTATTACTATAAGGCATCCGGTCCACGATGAAATAATAACAGAACTTGAATATATTTTTCAAAGAACTAGAATTTTAACTTCTTTAAACATCGCAAATATTAAAAAAAAAAGAATTTTAACTTTGAAATTTGATGAATTGTTCAAATTCTGTGAAACAACCTGTCCGAAGTCCATCAAATCTTGACATGGAATGATTGGAAAATGAACTGACTAGAATTTAAAAAAAACCCTACCCAAACCATAAAGTTGTAACGTAGAAATAGCTGTAAACACTCTTTTCAAAACCTAGTTCCCCTCAACAAGGGATTTCCTGGCGCGGAGGCTAAGAACATATTCCACATTTATTTTATACTAGCTGGTTCCCAGCATGCGTTCCTATGCCACTTTATAAAGAAATTGTTTCTCCTTGCGTGTCCTTTCCCTTTCGGCCCGTTCCCCTCCTCCCTCCCGCATTCCATACATTCAGTCCCGGTACATTCAGTTTTCTCATATATAATTAATTTTTTTATTCAAATTTTATTATGCCAGATCTCGCCGCTTGTCGCATAACGAACACAAAAAAAGAATTATCCAATTTGGTGCAGTAGTTTGGAAGTTATGCGCGTACATACATTTCAGCGATTCATTTTTATTTATGTAGATTATATAGATAGATTTGTATTTCATATATCTTTTATCTGATTAAAATATCAAATTGTAATAGAATAATGAAGAATAAGAAGTTATTTTTGAGAGGGGTACCCGTTTTATTTTGTTTGGCAATGGGGGAAACAATTTTACACGGCCTGTGTCGTATTTGGGGATACTCTAGGGAAGGTCGTATTACAAAAAGGAAGGAGAGGAACTAGGAATCTGGGGGTCAGTGTGTCAAGGAGTGACAAAAGTCACCAAAGCAGCGAACCACTAAGGGTGACCTATGGTAGAGCTGTTAGTTATTCAAAAAATGGTTCCTTGGTCCTGGATTTTTTTTGGACCTTGGTACATAATATCTCTGATAGCAAAATCGTCCGAGTTCTGAGAATCTAGTTGAGATTCTCTAATCAAATAATTAATTGGTATGTAAGTAATTGTAACAGTAATGTCAGTAATTTTTGTCATTTTAAATTTTAGAGCTTTTCATCAATATCGGGTGAGTATTTCCAAAGCGCTTTATAAAATCAGCACTTACTGATACCCCATCGTACCGGATGAGGCGAAATTCCCAACCAACTAACTTTGGGAAGGTTTTACGGAGTATGCTAAGTGGATTTAAAATAATGGCTTAGCATCACGTAATTGCATCGTAGTGTTGTGCCACATTTAATTATCCAAAGAGGTAAGCTGAAGGCGAAAAAGGTACATTCGGTACCAGCTACCGGCGTCTTATACTGAGTATTTTGGAAATGTTAAGTGTGATTTTCCTTATTACAATGTTGTCTATTCTGCTAATATTTAATCTTGTTTGAAAGAAGAGCGATAAGATTCCGGAGATATCGCTAGTCTGAGAGATATTAAAAAGTTTCTTAACACAAATGAATTGTAATAAGATATATATTGTTGGGAATTTTGATATTGAGAGATTTATAATAAAAAATGGCTTTCAAAATTGATAAACGAGCCCATCAGGGAAAGCGGAAAAATTAAGTTGTGCGGGGCGAGAGAGGATGCGAGACCGTCCACTTTTTCAATCTAACACAATTAAGGTGGTGGGTATGGGTACCGCCGCTCCGGGAACCATTTATTAGATTACCAACACCTCTGCCACCCCAAGTGGTTCGCTACGTTTGGTGACTTGCAGGGGTGCCCGGGTGACTGGGTTCATGGGGTGAGGTTTGTCTGGATCTTGGCGGCTGATGCGTCTGTCCAGGCTGGATCGGGAGAGACCGGTTGACCGGACTGACCCCCATATTCCTACCCACATCTCATACCTTTTTCCTTTCCACTACTTGCTCTCCTTCCTTTCCCTAAAGAGACCCTCCACACAGCATCCTCAAAGATGACATAGGCCCTGAGGGGAATTATTTTCCTCAGGGCCTTCTGTGTGGAGTTAATGTAAAAAAAAACAGTATAAATAAAGGCAACTCGCATTATAATACTCGTATCATCATTCGGGCCACGAAAATAACACCAGCTTAATTACAAGTCTTATTTACAATATTTCGCAAATTTATGGCTGCGTAAAAAACTTAACTACAAAATCCAAACAAAAGTACGGTATGGTTTCCAACCTGTAATATTAATTTGTTTACACTATTCAGTTGTACACTTTTACAGATTTGTTATAATTTACATACTTCAGTCAATTTTAGAGTCACAATTATAACCGTAGCGTTTGCGTGATTGAATTTCAGAACCCAGCTACGAGTGCATGTAGGACGCCACGCCATACGCGCCGCGCCACAAATAACGTCTGTGTACGTGGAATTTCACACAAAGCTAGTGTTATAATTCAGTTTCGAATTCAAGAATTGTGAATTGAACACAAGACGTCGCTACTTCCGTCAGCAGCTCGCATGTGGACGTATCTTCCTTAGGTATAAGTACTATGGATTTATAGAATTTAAGTATCTTTCCGGATATGCAGAGATTACATATGGCGTCATTGCCTGTCACGGTTACTTTAACTCGGTGACTAGCTGTCAATGGATCCCAGTGGATCCGAGGAACTCGCAATTTTTGGAACCAGTTCTTATCGGATTTATAAAATGGTTACATACACGCAAACTGGGCGAAGCCGAACTAAAACCCGCCCGCAGGCCCTAGCAGCAAAAACCTACGGAGTGGGTTTTTATCTGCTAGTTCAGACGAATGCTGCGCAGAAAAGTCCCATAATGGCCTGCGCTGTATACCTTTACCTTACTTAAGCGAACTTTACTTTTCTGCACAGGGTCTGATTATTTCAATGTGCGTTCTTCGATGGTAAGTGTACGACTGATGTCTTACATTCTTCTTAGTATCCTTGCACCATATTTTTGGCACCGGGAGGTGTCTAAAATATGATCACATGGACCCGTGAAAAATCACGGGATAGTCTGAATTCTTGACATAATAATTCCATTTTTGGAAATGTTACTTAAGACGACAATATACCCTAAAATATATTCAGAATCTTAACGACGTAAGTAAAGAAGCCGTGTATAAAAATTGCGACTCACGACCCGTGTATTGGACGGACCTAAGGTCGAATTTGCCATAAGAAGAAGACAAATAATGTGGGATTCTTAACGAGGTAAGTGAAGAAAGCATGTTAACAAATATGCGCCCGCGGCACGGCGTATTGGACGGACGTACGGTCAAATTCACCCTAGCATGCCCGGAGATTCGATCTATCCGCCGCGTTCATTTTAATTAATTCAGAAGAACATGTTACAAATATTAAGAATGTGTCTCCATGTAGCACTCCGAAGTTATTAATTCGTCCCCTAAAAAATAAAATATAGTGCTTACCACTAACTTTATAATTGGAAAACGGGTTGTAAAGCTTTAAAAATAAAACCTATTATTGGTAAGGTATTGTTTTTATTAATCTTAAATATAAAGAACTCACATCTCCAGTGATCTGTTACTCTCTTGTAGAATGGAAAACACTACAAACAAGAAATAGTCCTGTCTTCGTGAGAGACCACAATTCCGGATCGAAATATTGTTTTAAATTGCATTAGACAATGCACTCACCAGATATGAATAGCCAGGCACTACTCGACCTACCCCCAACCCTTATCCAATTCCTCCCCCATTTCCTTGCGCCCCATAACATTTCCCAATTAGGGGATGCCACCGTCTCAGTCATTAAGTTATCCACGCCAATGAAATCAGTTAAAAGGGCCCGTGCTTTTTCAATGCCATTATTTCGGATTCGCCCCGTTATTTGTGCACAGAAATAGTACCGAAAGTTTCAAAGAGTTTTGGAACAACCGCACAGTGAGTTGATGCAAATATCTTAACTACACAATAGTTAAATTAAAAAAAATCCATTAAAAAATGGGCATTTAAAAACGAATAACAGTAAAATCCATAATGGCGTATGACCAATTCTTAATATAGTTCCAAGTTTTTAAGATTTTTAAGGGTTACAATTTGAGAAGCGGGTGTGGATTCCACCACCCGGGAACCATTTATTTGATAACTTTGATAACCAACACCCCTGGCATAGGTCACCAATAGTGGTTCAATACGTTTCGTCACTTAACAGGGGTGCCCGTGTTAATGGGGTGAGATTTATCTAGGTCTTAGAGGCGGATGCGTTTCCCACATACTGCGTGGCGGTCCGGATCGGGTGAGACTGGTCGAGGTTGATTTCATCAGCCGGATTCTCTCGACACATTGCTATGCACGTCAGTGGGAGGAATGGGTTCACACTTCTGTCACTCCAGGACACACTGACTCCCAGATTCTTACCCACCCCTCATATCTTTTTACTTCCAAAAAAATACTCTCTTTCCTTTCCCTAAAAAGATCCTTCACACAGCATCCCTAAAGACGACATAGGCCCCGATGGAAACTGTTTTCATCAGGGCCTCCTGTGTGGAGCTACAGTATAAAAACACTCATATTACTTTATATCCAGAGAAAAAACTTCACAGCATCATTACATTATATTTGTTTTGAAGAAACATAATTTTGTCTTTTCTCAAGAATAGAAATCTCATGCTCAAACTAGGTGTTACATAAATATAACGTAACAAGTTATATTAGTGAAAAGAGTTCTCAGTAAATGTGTACTTTTAGTTATGAACATTTTTTCAACTTATTATATTGGCAACATTGCCATTTTTCTCTCCTCAGTTGGTTGTACTGAGTATCTGAGCAGAGTAGGGTTCTCAGGCAGGACTGGCCTTGAGCTCCTCATTCCTTGATGAGCCACAGGTGACTCCAACCCCCGTCTATGTGGCTGGTTGACGTAATCACTTCGCCATATCCATAATTTCGCCATTTATTTTAACATGTGATTATTAAATCCCATTAGCGGCATAAAAACCTGAAGACCATCAGCACGTTAATCAAAATTCTGGATTGGCATTGGAGTAACATGGGAGCGTATTATTTCTGCTGGATTGTAAACACAGTATCTGTAGATGCAGTTATCACCTAAGACCTTCTGACTACTACCTGGAGCCAGCGGAGCTTGCAGAGATGCGGCCTAAGATCGTTGACCTTGGCCGCCATCAACGTAGGGCTGGCTCCTGTCAGCTGCTCCAGCCGGCCGTTTTAGCATATGTCAGCAGCGGGGGGAGCTGAATGCACATCTCCGAAGGCAACATGGATCGCCCAAACATGGCATCGTCCACACATCAACTCCCTGGAACAAGTTAACAATAGTACTACCCCTTCTTATTTATGCCCATTCAGATAATATTAGTTAAGCCTGAACTTAATAGCCGCCTGGATAAGATCCACACCCGAGATACTATTCCTCAGTTTTAATCACTCTCATATATTCCATCTTACATTATCTCTCCTTAACATAGGTTATTATAAATATTGTGATGATGAAGAAGGCGCTCAATATTATGATAATGGTGAAGGGAAAGTATAAAACTAATGGCGGATAATTTTTTTCTCGCATCCCTAACTGTCTCCTACCCCATTTCAGGGGATGTTATTATCAAACCCGCTTTAAGCTACTTATTTAAAGCCTTAAGAAGGATTAGTTATTACATCTGAAATGATAAAAAGCGACGTGTGCTTCATATCGCCTCTCCGACGGCAGATTGAATTATAAACACAATAAGTCATTTTCCACTTATTTTATGGATAATGGACTTAAATTAATGATTTGATAATGGTTTCAGTAAGTTTAAAGAAACTAAGTGACGATGTGATACTTTTATTTGCTTTCTGATCATTTAGTTGCAAGTTTTAATTTTGATTTCATGGTTATTAAGTTTGAGAAACATTATTTGGCAGTTTGGCAAGAAAATGGTTTATTTTAAGAAACTCGCCACACATCAATTATGTGCAATTCCTTCCTCACTTGGAGATTTTTAAGTTGTGATTTTAATCCTTAGCCACCTGACGTTCATTTCAGTTACATTACCACCTGACGTCGGTTTTGGAGACCACTTGCGTATTTTCCATGTTTGATAATCATGTATTAAATTTTTTAAATAAATAATAGTCATATCAGTATTTTCATAATATTTTAATTCATAAAATTTATAAAAATAAGCAAGTATATATTAAATTTTAAGTTAACTTTTAAAAACTTAAAATTTATCTATTAACATACAAATTTTAGGAAAAATCTAGGAACTTTGAAAGTCTGAGATTAGAGTGAGCATAATCACTATAACTTTGTATATTTACTTATTTATTTATAGGTATCAGTATTTTCATAATATTCTAATTCATAAAATTTATAAAAATAAGCAAAAGTATATATTAAATTTTAAGTTAACTTTTAAAAACTTAAAATTTATCTATTATTAATATACAAATTTTAGGAAAAATCTAGGAACTTTGAAAATCTGAGATTAGAGAGCATAATCACTATAACTTTGTATATTTACTTATTAATGATAAATTCGTTATACATATAATCCCAAACATAAAAAATTTTTTGCCACAAATAAGGCACGATTATTAGAAAATCACAACCCATAAACTTTCACAATTTGCGGCAACAATCAAAGCACATTTTTGACTGCATTCAATGCAAATCGGATTTTAAATTTTTTTTTAAGAACACAAAAAAAGTAACGTAACTACCTAACGTCGGTCACAGGGACCGCTCGCAAAATATACTTATATATAATTTATAAACCCTGCGGACCACATAGCGAGTGGGCGAGTACTGGCGGGGGCGAGGGAAAAGTATATCGACTCACAGTTGCATCGCGTACCTAGTAACGGTATAATATAAAAACAAAATCGCTGAAATCTCTGAAACCGACGTCAGGTGGTTAAGGGTTAAATAACAGATGATTAGTGCGAATATTTTTATTGTCTGCTATCTTTATGTATCGTTATGAAAAATTCTTCCCGAATTAAATGAAATCTAGATAGTGTCTTGGATAAATGTTTGAATTTTTATTTTAACCTAGCTAGTTCCTGGAATGCGTTGCAGGGTCATATTTAAAGAAATAAATTGTTTCTCCCTGCATTTCCTTTCCCGTGCGTCTCTGTTCCTCTCCCACATCCCCTTCCCCAACCGCATTCCCCTTCCATCATCCCCGCCTTCCGGAGGAAATTTTGTCGGGGATATTTGGTCAGAGGATGAAAACGCGCGGTACCAATTAGAACTGCTTGGTTTAAGAAACATTACATTTTTATTTATTTGATTAGCATGTATAATCACCCCCTAAAGTGATCGTGGAACACGATGTTTAGTGTATAGCCTTTTTCAACAAGCATAACTTTTGAAAAGTTTCATGATTTGACCTTGAAAAGAGTTCAAAGGCTTCAGAAAGAATGTTGCACCTGTCTAGGTATTTTTAAACTCAGTTTCCACTTGATATCTCCGCTGAAAAACATCTTTCATCTGAATAAGTTCTTTAAAACGGTCATTTTATAAATGTGTCTCGTCTTAAAAGCTATGCGCCTGAATGAGCGACGTTAAAAAGTTTCCTTTTTATAAATCAGCCCTTGTAGCGGGTTGTAGCATGAACCGTTGTTCCCCGAACTTTTCACGTTTATTAGAGACCTAGAAACGGAGTACAAAGTATTAGAGACCAAAGAGGAAAGTTTTTCTAAAGGGATGGCACCAAGAGAGAGTCAAGCAGAATACCGCAACTGACATTTTCGGTGTAAAATAAATATTGGCCAATTTTTTTAGGTACTTCTTTGCACCATTCTATACATGTTTTTATTTGAGATATTATAGGTCATTGTCTTTTAAAAATATGAATAAACACAAAAACTTTAATATAATGAATAATTAATATCAACATGTTTCAATAACGATGTAATCTTCATCAGGACAAGATGTTAATTTAAAAAAATAAACAAAAATTTTAACAAAACAAAAAACGACTTAAAAAAATGCACTAAAAGGTAACAAATAATTTCGTACGATTTTTATTTTTGGAGTCGGTGTCAGCCAAGGTAACTACATACATAGGTAGTTATAGGTGAAATGTGGAGATCTTCGCTGACACCGATTCCAAAAATAACAATCGTACGAAATTATTTTTTACCTTTTAGTGCATATTTTTAAGTCGTTTTTTGTTTCGACACCGACTCCAAAAATAACAATCGCACGTAATTATTTTTTACCTTTTAGTGCATTTTTTTAAGTCATTTTTTGTTTTTTTTTTTAAATTTTTGTTTATTTTTTGATTTTTAGTGACGAGCGTGCGTAAAGAAATTTTACTTCAAAAAAAGAATCATCGAAATCTGTTGGCGTAATATTGAGTTATTCGGCCATTTGTCGCGCACATACTTATTGCAAATTTAAGACATATATGGTTTTCTCATGGATTCCATTGTCAGAACTGGACCAAATTAAAACGGGACCACACGGAAAGCACAAGCTTTCTAAAAAAAAGAATCATCAATATCAGTTCACCCAATCGAAAATTCTGAGGTAACAAACAAAAAAAAACCGTCGAATAGATAACCTCCTCCTTTTCGAAGTCGTTTTAAAAAATAAATGACAAACAAGTATAGACAAATTAGAATAAATTAGAACAAAGACAACATATTAAAAGGTAGAGGTGATTAATTGCTTAAAAATGAAAATAAATTAATCAAAATTAAATATAAAAATTATTTAAGGAAATATAAAATTGCATTTAGATAAAAAAAAACTTTTAAAAACAAACAATGAAAATAAGTAGTAAAATAAATAATTATAATTATTGTGAGTATTCAGAAGAAAATAAATTTAAAAGATGGCTATTTTAAAAAAATGTTTGGTTATTTATAATATTTAATTTACTATTAACACTTTTTCTAATTTCTAAAATTTCTAAATTATCTAATTGTATGCCCGTAGTGTGTGATAAACCCCCCCCCCCTCCGACGAAGTAAAACCTTCCACTTGATTTCCAAATGCTGCTACATTGCTACAGCTACAGGCGCAACCCCGGCCGGCCTTTAAAAGCTCGTAGCTCGCCCGTTCTCGCGTCTCTCCCCTGCATTTCTTTTGCGGCGCCTTTTCAACCCCATCACGTAATACTTTTATGCAAACGTGACGAGATGCTCTTAATTAATCAATTGTAATTAACCCCACAACGTTGTGTACTTTTTTGTTTTAGTGGTTTGGTATAGTTAATCCAATTTAATTAATAATTTATTTGTGGTAAACCCTTGTTCTTTTAGGTATGGCGTGTTACAATTTGCAAGGCTTCGAATAACAATGACTGGGTCTGACTTACTTGAAAAATAACTAATTATCTATCTATATTCAACCAGCTTCCTCCCCTAGCACCTGTTATACACCTACGCTCATCGACGACTATTTTTATTGAAGTAATCTGCATTTTCCCTCCTAGCATCTGGTATATAAATTTACATTCAAACGGCGAATTGAGAAGATCCTACCTTTCGATGCGATGTCGCGTACTCTCTGCGGCTGTATAAAATGCTATCATGAAAGTAATTTGACATGTATTTATATTCTAACAAAAGATTTACACTCAAAGCAGTACGGAGTGCAATAATTCTACACTCACAGTTCTAGATGCAGTTTGTTAGTTAGCTAGCTTGTTTTATTTTGTTAATTTGATTCTACGGGTAGGTATTTTGGATTAACATGAGACAGAACATGTGTTGTTTAAATAATTGGACTCCTCCATAGCCCAACTGATAAGGTGATGGTCATAGACCGCCGAATCAGCTTCCAATTCCAACGCCTCCGGAGAATGTTAAGGTCGCAAGCGACGAATGAAAATCGACATGTTTTGCCTTCTGTCGGGAAAGGGTTCGATGTGTGTTTCTGGTTCATAGAGTGGTGATGGGAATAATATCGCCCAATACGCTGCCAAATTATAAATGTGTTGATGATGATGATGAGAGGTCATCTCATACCGTTTGATATGAGGGTCTGCTCCGATTAATGGCGTGATAGCCGATGTCAGGAACTGTTCAGGAAATGTGTGGGTGGCACGAGGTTTTGGATCGTGACATCCTACTCTGGATTGATGATGATGGTGATGATTTTGAAGTTCTTCAGCATGCCGATGACTTGAGTTCCATTAACTCCTAAAGCATCGGCATAAACATTAAACCGAAGTTGATTAGACAATCGGCAATGTCAGGAGATCGGTGGGGCCGCTCTCTCCTCTGATCTGGCGATGTATGAATTTAATTAAGGAAGATTTTGATGTCACCGATCCTCGCCTTGGCAGTCACTCATGTCCTCAATAGTCCCGTTCTCCGTCCAGCACGCCGCCTCGAACCAGTAGAAAAAATGATTACGTTTTTCCTAGGCACGCTACAGAAACGTGCGCCAGCCTGCAATCGCGATGGTCATCGGTATTTGATTTGAATGAAAAATACGTCCCCTCGCATAACATACACAAGCGTAACGTGGGACCTTCCCCGAAATGTCACGGGCATATGCTCTACGATAGGCGTACCCCAACCTCAAACTCAAATATCAGCTCAAAGAAAGAAATGTCAAGCTCGGCTTCCAGGGTGCTGGGTCCAAGAATGAAAGGCACCAGGTCGTGAATCTGGCTTCCCTCCCTTCTATTTTCCCGGCTGCCCTTTCGTCCAGAGTACATTCCCACCCTGATGCTGGATGATCCCTATTCCTATTGTGAGGGAGTTAAGAGAACTTTTGCTACTTATGTAGGTGGATATAACGCATTACGCTTAAAATATGAATACCTACTGACGGCTTCATTCAACCGACAATGTGAAAGTTTTTGGCTAAATCGAATATCGAAGGAAATATACCTACCTAAGCGTAAACCAAAAGTAGTTAAGAAAACTTATCCGGATTCCAACAAAGAACCGCCGATCGGTTGCCAAACGATTCCATATGTCATGTTCCCTTCGTTCCGACGACAAGGCAGACCCCACACGAGCGTAACCTAAAAGGTAGTGAAGCCCACGCAAATTTCGTCACTTCGTTTCCCCCATGACGAAGGTAGTCCGGCCAGATCGTAATCTTCGTCCTGCATCAAACTGGCCTCCCGCGACGACAACTTTTATCCGCTGGTACCTCGGAGCGGCGGTAGAGGGAGGGCGAAATGGGTGCACGTCCTTTGTTCTCCTGAAGTCCCCCAATGCCTTAGTGACGTACATACGTCGACATCATGGAATGGCTCCGGCCACGCTTCCAATCCAGTCTAGAGCGGGTACGAGATCCACGTTACCGAGATGTGATCACAAGGGATTCCAATTTGCTCGGACCAGACACGACCATCGCTTACTTCGCCTCCACATTAGGAAAATAGTGTAAGCCCACCTGCATTTCGATCACATCGCCCCCGATAAAGTCGCGTGAGATACTTCCTCATGGTGAAATAGGAAAGCCGGACCCGTTAATTCATTCGACAACCGCCGTCCATTCTCGAGTCGTAACCCGCTCAATTAAGTTTGAAGAAAAAGAGTTTGTTAATTAAGTAGGTGGATATAGCGCATCACGCTAAAATGTGAATACCTACCGACGGCTGCATTCAACCGACAATATGAAAGTTTTTTGCTAAGTCGAAAGAAATATACCTAAAGTGAACCAACGGTGATTATATGATAAATTATCGAACCAAGTTTATGCAAAGTCCTATGTAGTAGACTTGTTGTGATACCTAAAATTTGGAATAAGGTGTGGGAAACTTTTGGAATGGGAATTTAATTATGTCAGATTTTGTTAGTAAGCAAAGATGCCCATGCTACGCACCATTCTATAACCTGTTAAATTACCCAATGCCTTTTCAAAAACCCTTTCCTAAATATAGTCCCCTAGCTACGTTTAAAAATATTATTACGAAACTCGTAAATAATAATTAACACCTCCAAGGCGCTTTACAAATTAATTTATACCTACATTCTATACCTATGTATTTTGGTACCCGTTATGTATTGGAGAATACCCAGTAACCTAATTTTCTAGATCACCAACAAAGCACTTTTAAAGGGTTTTATTATTGTTTTGTGGTTTCAAAATCCCGTCTTTTAAATGAAGTCTCTCGTCTAAGATTTATTGCCCGAAAGCGCACTTTGTGCTTCAAATGCTATTTTAGTCCATTGAACCCCAAATTATTATTTTTACAACGGTCTCGTCTCAAGAATAACTTCACCCAACAAAGGTACTTGCTAGCCGGTCAACCCGGAAACGTGCAAAGCTCCGCTCGACTTAAAAAAAAAGGTCCTAGATTCCTAAGGCTTGTATATAAACCCTAATTGACTCTTTCCTGCAAGGCCCGTACTAAATATGTTAATAATTTTATACAAACTTACCAAATTCGCCTTGTTGCACAAAATAATTTCACAAATCAATTCACTACAATAATATTTAATTCAAACAAGCACTTATAAACCACAACCCGTCATGCAGTTATTTATTCCAAGATGCAGCCGTCAAACACAATTCTCGCGTAGATTTCTTTTTTTAAATTTCACCCTGACCCTGATAGACGCCCCGAAAGTACGTCCCGACCGCCTCAATTTACAAATTATATTATTTAACTTCACCGATATGAACTCGCAAGCCTCGATCTCTGACTTCCCTATTCGCGTGGACTCTTTTTGTTTAATAAAACGGAATTTCCTTTGTTTAATTAAAATGATTTAGAAGCACCGAGCTGGTCTCCTCGCGACTCTCAGAACTTGACGATCTTAATTCTCAACAGGATCTCTCCCTGACTGTCCTCTAACACTTCCCTGCCCCGACTTCCTTTATTATTATATATAACTATCTGAATTATTCCCGGTTTACGCGCACCAAATTATTATTCTGCCGTTTATCAAAACTCGATGATTTTTATCCCGTCTGCGCGGCCCTAGGTTCCTTCCCTGACTGTCCTCTAACACTTCCCTGCCCCGACTTCCTTTATTATTATATATAACTATCTGAATTATTCCCGGTTTACGCGCACCAAATTATTATTCTGCCGTTTATCAAAACTCGATGATTTTTATCCCGTCTGCGCGGCCCTAGGTTCCTTCCCTGACTGTCCTCTAACACTTCCCTGCCCCGACTCCCACCCATCTCCTTGTGTGGTTTCAATAATTTATTAGTCACTTTTTTTCAAATCTTAAGTGATAAGCACATCTCCCAATATGCATATCTCAATCGTTTAATCGTGTTCTGTCACATAATAACTATTATTTCAGAGAATTTTGTGTAGAAACCATGTTCGTTATTTTTTGTGGTGTAAACTAATTTCGTCTGCGCCGGAGTCATAAACTATCCCAATAACGCTTAAAAGAAGAGCTCAGTGGCGTACTTCAATTCACTACACATCCTAATTACTTGCGTCGACTTTATTGGTTATATAATAACATTATATAAGCATTGTCTGTACACGTTTTCGTTCTTTCTGCGTGCGTCACTATTTAACGAATTCTGCAATCTTATTTTGACAAATATGTTAAATATTTTAACCCCTAATCGGCGCGTCGCGCTAGTATATTTAAATACACCAACGAGCAATCCTTATTGACTAATTTTCAATTTTCCTACTGCCATAGAAAATTCACCAGATAATTGTTTCGTAAATCCAATCTGCTCGCGTTAAAGTCAGTCACCACTCGGGCAAATATCCATCGGCCGCCCCTGACTTGATAATGAACCTGAAATATCCATTAGGATTCCTCCTCCAACCAAAGTATTTTGGCACACGTGTTTTTCCTAGTAATGGCCCGGTTTCATAAATCACCCTTAAGAGTTGGAACAGAGAATTGTATTCTGAAACCATACCCTGTTACAAAATTAAATATATTTCTAAATCGATCTCTCAATTTTAAAAGAATTATTTCGTAGGCCTAAAGGCGAGATCATCACAGTCTCCCCTTTATGGAAAAAAATAGTGGAGGTAGATATAAATCCAAACTACAACCACCTATTTTGTTCCAGAACTTCAGCAGTAGTCAGCCCGTTTGGACTCGCCTAAAATCTTTGTGCCCCTTTTTTTTTCAAAATTGTAATGATGAATATTTCCTAATCCGGTCCTGTCCTGTACGTCATCGCATCCCTTCCCTATTCCGTTTTTTCTTCGGCCTCGCCCAATGTTTGTCTAATGTTGAAACTACGGTCAATGTACCTTGCGTTATGCCTACATATTTCCAGGAATTTGTCCCGGTTACGACCTACAACGGTACCTAGTCATGGTACCCTCACTGTCTCCTATTGTACTCCCCACATAAGCCGACAATATAGTATGTGAGCAGTTAGGTATCTATTATTGTCTCTAAACCAATTAATCCAAATTTTAACTTCTGCCTAACTTTATCACCTATTTACACTGATTTTAAATACCCACCGCTTCACAAAAAACTCCTTTTGCGCAATTCGTAAACCCTCCCACATCTACTACCAAACATTTTAGTGTTCCAAAGCTCCACATCTTACTGTGTCTAAATACATAATTTATTTTTCTCTATAAAATAGCCCTGAGTGTTTTCCCCAATTCGGCCCTGTCATTGTTAACGGTAACACGGATATCACTCGTAATCTTGCTCCGTCTATGTTCCCCGGTTTCAAAACACTGTTGAAACTGTATTTGCTTAGTCGCTGTTATCTGGTTTTAAGAGGCGATCAGGTGACGTTTCACCCATACAACTTCCCTTACAAAATGGCAAGCATCTTCTCGCATAGATCGCTTAAGTCGGTACGTCTCTCCTTAATCGGTACTTTCGGTTTCACATAATGGCCGTCTCGAAGATCCGTCTGCATTTTTTTTCCCCATAAATATCCCTACCGTAATTATACGAGTGTGACCGACCTTTCCTTATTTTTTTTGTTTGTTTTTTCGTTAAAGGAACTTTGCCCAAAATGGACCTGACCGTTGTTCTAAATTTAACAATTTGGTACTGGGGACCAATATCATCTATAAATTTTTAACTGCTGAGAAATCAACTGTCTACAATACCTAGTCATCTTTTTATTTCCTTAGATTCATACGTTTGAATACGTAATTATTATTGTAGTCCTTTAAATCTAGTGCATTATTAGAATTAAACATTTTGGATACGCTTATTCTGTAAGTCGGGTTGAATATTAGCAAACAATTTATTTTTAAAATATTAATTTGCCATCAAGAACCGACTTCCTCCCCTCACATCGGAATACCTTTTATTCCCTATACTTATCGGAGGTTGCCTAACATTTTACCTACCTCTCCTATCTTTAATTTGGTTTTATTGTCTTCACGCCTAATCCGGTTCACGTCACTAATGTTTATTCTGCATGTATTTTGTTTCTCAACAGATTCTGTTTCTTTGAACTATTTAGTTAAACTAATTTCGTTCAATCCTGTACAGATTATTTTGAAATTACGTTTCAAAATAATGCTTTTATTCCGACTGTCACCCACTTCTTGTGATGACCGACTGTAGGGAGGGTTTCAATTTACCGTTACGTTAAACGCACAAACCTATTTGACACATATCTCCGCTAGTCGGCACTCGGTTTAATGACCTCCCTTTTTTTTGTTCTCCACACTGAGCGTTAAATGTTTAAATGATCTGTCCTCAAAATGAAAGAGACCCTTTTTTCTATTGTTGACACTAAAGGACACTAATACCTATCAATATTACAATTGTAATGTTTTGTTTACTTCGGTAACCAGAACTACTCCTCGATGTTTTGTATTTTTATTATTTTAACTAATCGTCCGGTATCCAATTTACCAAACGTTCAGACCCAATTGAAGGTTGACTAACATCGATATTATCACCCCGGCGATCTGATATTGAATGCATTATTGAAGGACTATCTCCCCTAATAACGTAACACCCTTTCTCACTTTATCGAAGGTGGGATATCATTAGTTTCTCTTGATTAATTTTTGTTCCAAATATTATTGGAGTACAGCGCTCCTCCCCTCAAAATATGATACCTTTAACCTGCGTCTTATCGGAAATTGGACATCATCAACCAACCTCTCCTAAATTTGTCTGGTTAAGCTAATGTGTACATTATTGCACTACCTATTCTCTTGATTAATTTTGTTTCACTTTTTATAGACGTATGGCGCTACTCCCCTCAAAATATGATACCTTTAACCTGCGTCTCATCGGAAATTGGACATCATCAACCAACCTCTCCTAAATTTATCTGGTTAAGCTAATGTGTACATTATTGCACTACCTACTCTCTTGATTTATTTTGTTTCACTTTTTATAGACGTATGGCGCTACTCCCCTCAAAATATGATACCTTTAACCTGCGTTTTATCGGAAGTTGGAGATCATCGGCCTATCTCTCCTATCTTTATCTACTTAGCAAATGAACCTATGCATTAGTTGAAGTACCTACTCTTTGTTAAGTTTTGTTCCACTTTTTATAGCCGTACGGAGCTCCTTCCCTCAAAATATGATATCTTTAATCTGCGTCTTATCGGATGCTGGAGATCATCGACCTATCTCTCCTATATTTATATAGTTAATTTAATGTAAACGTTATTGTTTCCAATTCCTCTGCGACACATCTATTGTCCTAATATTTTACTTTTTTTTTCGTTGTGTTTTCAGTCATTTTCGGATGACATGCGAACCGTTATACCTACTGTATTACTTTTTTTTTTTTCTATTCTTGTTAAAGTCATTGTATAAAACCCAGCAAAATGCAACACTTTGTAATACCATACCTCCTGGTCACTTAGCAAAACTGTGATAAACCCCCCCCCCCCTCCGAAGTAGTAAAGGACCTTCCTCTTGGTTACCAAATGCTGCTACATTGCTACAGCTACAGGCGCAACCCCGGCCGGCCTTTAAAAGCTCGTAGCTCGCCCGTTCTCGCGTCTCTCCCCTGCATTTCTTTTGCGGCGCCTTTTCAACCCCATCACGTAATACTTTTATGCAAACGTGACGAGATGCTCTTAATTAATCAATTGTAATTAACCCCACAACGTTGTGTACTTTTTTGTTTTAGTGGTTTGGTATAGTTAATCCAATTTAATTAATAATTTATTTGTGGTAAACCCTTGTTCTTTTAGGTATGGCGTGTTACAATTTGCAAGGCTTCGAATAACAATGACTGGGTCTGACTAACTTGAAAAATAACTAATTATCTATCTATATTCAACCAGCTTCCTCCCCTAGCACCTGTTATACACCTACGCTCATCGACGACTATTTTTATTGAAGTAATCTGCATTTTCCCTCCTAGCATCTGGTATATAAATTTACATTCAAACGGCGAATTGAGAAGATCCTACCTTTCGATGCGATGTCGCGTACTCTCTGCGGCTGTATAAAATGCTATCATGAAAGTAATTTGACATGTATTTATATTCTAACAAAAGATTTACACTCAAAGCAGTACGGAGTGCAATAATTCTACACTCACAGTTCTAGATGCAGTTTGTTAGTTAGCTAGCTTGTTTTATTTTGTTAATTTGATTCTACGGGTAGGTATTTTGGATTAACATGAGACAGAACATGTGCTGTTTAAATAATTGGACTCCTCCATAGCCCAACTGATAAGGTGATGGTCATAGACCGCCGAATCAGCTTCCAATTCCAACGCCTCCGGAGAATGTTAAGGTCGCAAGCGACGAATGAAAATCGACATGTTTTGCCTTCTGTCGGGAAAGGGTTCGATGTGTGTTTCTGGTTCATAGAGTGGTGATGGGAATAATATCGCCCAATACGCTGCCAAATTATAAATGTGTTGATGATGATGATGAGAGGTCATCTCATACCGTTTGATATGAGGGTCTGCTCCGATTAATGGCGTGATAGCCGATGTCAGGAACTGTTCAGGAAATGTGTGGGTGGCACGAGGTTTTGGATCGTGACATCCTACTCTGGATTGATGATGATGGTGATGATTTTGAAGTTCTTCAGCATGCCGATGACTTGAGTTCCATTAACTCCTAAAGCATCGGCATAAACATTAAACCGAAGTTGATTAGACAATCGGCAATGTCAGGAGATCGGTGGGGCCGCTCTCTCCTCTGATCTGGCGATGTATGAATTTAATTAAGGAAGATTTTGATGTCACCGATCCTCGCCTTGGCAGTCACTCATGTCCTCAATAGTCCCGTTCTCCGTCCAGCACGCCGCCTCGAACCAGTAGAAAAAATGATTACGTTTTTCCTAGGCACGCTACAGAAACGTGCGCCAGCCTGCAATCGCGATGGTCATCGGTATTTGATTTGAATGAAAAATACGTCCCCTCGCATAACATACACAAGCGTAACGTGGGACCTTCCCCGAAATGTCACGGGCATATGCTCTACGATAGGCGTACCCCAACCTCAAACTCAAATATCAGCTCAAAGAAAGAAATGTCAAGCTCGGCTTCCAGGGTGCTGGGTCCAAGAATGAAAGGCACCAGGTCGTGAATCTGGCTTCCCTCCCTTCTATTTTCCCGGCTGCCCTTTCGTCCAGAGTACATTCCCACCCTGATGCTGGATGATCCCTATTCCTATTGTGAGGGAGTTAAGAGAACTTTTGCTACTTATGTAGGTGGATATAACGCATTACGCTTAAAATATGAATACCTACTGACGGCTTCATTCAACCGACAATGTGAAAGTTTTTGGCTAAATCGAATATCGAAGGAAATATACCTACCTAAGCGTAAACCAAAAGTAGTTAAGAAAACTTATCCGGATTCCAACAAAGAACCGCCGATCGGTTGCCAAACGATTCCATATGTCATGTTCCCTTCGTTCCGACGACAAGGCAGACCCCACACGAGCGTAACCTAAAAGGTAGTGAAGCCCACGCAAATTTCGTCACTTCGTTTCCCCCATGACGAAGGTAGTCCGGCCAGATCGTAATCTTCGTCCTGCATCAAACTGGCCTCCCGCGACGACAACTTTTATCCGCTGGTACCTCGGAGCGGCGGTAGAGGGAGGGCGAAATGGGTGCACGTCCTTTGTTCTCCTGAAGTCCCCCAATGCCTTAGTGACGTACATACGTCGACATCATGGAATGGCTCCGGCCACGCTTCCAATCCAGTCTAGAGCGGGTACGAGATCCACGTTACCGAGATGTGATCACAAGGGATTCCAATTTGCTCGGACCAGACACGACCATCGCTTACTTCGCCTCCACATTAGGAAAATAGTGTAAGCCCACCTGCATTTCGATCACATCGCCCCCGATAAAGTCGCGTGAGATACTTCCTCATGGTGAAATAGGAAAGCCGGACCCGTTAATTCATTCGACAACCGCCGTCCATTCTCGAGTCGTAACCCGCTCAATTAAGTTTGAAGAAAAAGAGTTTGTTAATTAAGTAGGTGGATATAGCGCATCACGCTAAAATGTGAATACCTACCGACGGCTGCATTCAACCGACAATATGAAAGTTTTTTGCTAAGTCGAAAGAAATATACCTAAAGTGAACCAACGGTGATTATATGATAAATTATCGAACCAAGTTTATGCAAAGTCCTATGTAGTAGACTTGTTGTGATACCTAAAATTTGGAATAAGGTGTGGGAAACTTTTGGAATGGGAATTTAATTATGTCAGATTTTGTTAGTAAGCAAAGATGCCCATGCTACGCACCATTCTATAACCTGTTAAATTACCCAATGCCTTTTCAAAAACCCTTTCCTAAATATAGTCCCCTAGCTACGTTTAAAAATATTATTACGAAACTCGTAAATAATAATTAACACCTCCAAGGCGCTTTACAAATTAATTTATACCTACATTCTATACCTATGTATTTTGGTACCCGTTATGTATTGGAGAATACCCAGTAACCTAATTTTCTAGATCACCAACAAAGCACTTTTAAAGGGTTTTATTATTGTTTTGTGGTTTCAAAATCCCGTCTTTTAAATGAAGTCTCTCGTCTAAGATTTATTGCCCGAAAGCGCACTTTGTGCTTCAAATGCTATTTTAGTCCATTGAACCCCAAATTATTATTTTTACAACGGTCTCGTCTCAAGAATAACTTCACCCAACAAAGGTACTTGCTAGCCGGTCAACCCGGAAACGTGCAAAGCTCCGCTCGACTTAAAAAAAAAGGTCCTAGATTCCTAAGGCTTGTATATAAACCCTAATTGACTCTTTCCTGCAAGGCCCGTACTAAATATGTTAATAATTTTATACAAACTTACCAAATTCGCCTTGTTGCACAAAATAATTTCACAAATCAATTCACTACAATAATATTTAATTCAAACAAGCACTTATAAACCACAACCCGTCATGCAGTTATTTATTCCAAGATGCAGCCGTCAAACACAATTCTCGCGTAGATTTCTTTTTTTAAATTTCACCCTGACCCTGATAGACGCCCCGAAAGTACGTCCCGACCGCCTCAATTTACAAATTATATTATTTAACTTCACCGATATGAACTCGCAAGCCTCGATCTCTGACTTCCCTATTCGCGTGGACTCTTTTTGTTTAATAAAACGGAATTTCCTTTGTTTAATTAAAATGATTTAGAAGCACCGAGCTGGTCTCCTCGCGACTCTCAGAACTTGACGATCTTAATTCTCAACAGGATCTCTCCCTGACTGTCCTCTAACACTTCCCTGCCCCGACTTCCTTTATTATTATATATAACTATCTGAATTATTCCCGGTTTACGCGCACCAAATTATTATTCTGCCGTTTATCAAAACTCGATGATTTTTATCCCGTCTGCGCGGCCCTAGGTTCCTTCCCTGACTGTCCTCTAACACTTCCCTGCCCCGACTTCCTTTATTATTATATATAACTATCTGAATTATTCCCGGTTTACGCGCACCAAATTATTATTATGCCGTTTATCAAAACTCGATGATTTTTATCCCGTCTGCGCGGCCCTAGGTTCCTTCCCTGACTGTCCTCTAACACTTCCCTGCCCCGACTCCCACCCATCTCCTTGTGTGGTTTCAATAATTTATTAGTCACTTTTTTTCAAATCTTAAGTGATAAGCACATCTCCCAATATGCATATCTCAATCGTTTAATCGTGTTCTGTCACATAATAACTATTATTTCAGAGAATTTTGTGTAGAAACCATGTTCGTTATTTTTTGTGGTGTAAACTAATTTCGTCTGCGCCGGAGTCATAAACTATCCCAATAACGCTTAAAAGAAGAGCTCAGTGGCGTACTTCAATTCACTACACATCCTAATTACTTGCGTCGACTTTATTGGTTATATAATAACATTATATAAGCATTGTCTGTACACGTTTTCGTTCTTTCTGCGTGCGTCACTATTTAACGAATTCTGCAATCTTATTTTGACAAATATGTTAAATATTTTAACCCCTAATCGGCGCGTCGCGCTAGTATATTTAAATACACCAACGAGCAATCCTTATTGACTAATTTTCAATTTTCCTACTGCCATAGAAAATTCACCAGATAATTGTTTCGTAAATCCAATCTGCTCGCGTTAAAGTCAGTCACCACTCGGGCAAATATCCATCGGCCGCCCCTGACTTGATAATGAACCTGAAATATCCATTAGGATTCCTCCTCCAACCAAAGTATTTTGGCACACGTGTTTTTCCTAGTAATGGCCCGGTTTCATAAATCACCCTTAAGAGTTGGAACAGAGAATTGTATTCTGAAACCATACCCTGTTACAAAATTAAATATATTTCTAAATCGATCTCTCAATTTTAAAAGAATTATTTCGTAGGCCTAAAGGCGAGATCATCACAAGTGTTAGTATGAAAAATGTTAAGACCTTTATTAATATCAAAAGAATGGCATGTATCCTAAATATGGTTGGCAAATTCAGAATAATTATTATTATTTAAACATCTTATATGTTCCTTAACTCTAATGTTAAAATTTCTGGAAGTTTTTCCCATATAAAAAAGTTACAATCATTACAAATTAATTTATAAACCATTTTGTCATAAAATCACATTTATTCTTATTATTTACTAATATAATAATAATATAATTTTTTATTTTGTTATTTGTATAAAAAGCTGGCTGTATATTATTTGGCATATTTTTAATTATTAAATTTGAAATGCTATTATTTAAAAATAAAATTTTTCTCCAATTATTATCATTTTCAACAACGTGTGGATAAACAAAAGTTGTAAAAAACTTTTTCTAATGTTTTTTTTTTTAACATATTGTCTATTAATTTTGAAGTATAAGCGTTATTAATTGCAATTTGTTTAAAAGTATTTAATTCTATTTTAAAATTACTCCAAGATAAGGGATCATTAATTAATCTAAATAGCGAGGTATGAAAAGCTGCTAATTTTTGTGAAAATTGATGATTAGATGTTTCATGTTTAATATCTGTATATGTATCTTTACGAAAAATGTTAAAGTCAAATTTATTATTGACGATAGAAATATTTAAATCCAAAAAATTTAAGCTGCAATTATTTCCAATTTCTAGAGTAAACTTAATTTTTTTGTTGAGTTTATATAAAATTAAAAATATATATTTAATTGTCTAATAGTGCCAGTCCATATACAAAAAATGTCATCTACATATCTGTTCCAAAAATAAACATATTTTAATAATAAAGCACGACTATTAAAAAATTTATCTTCAAAATTGTTTAAAAATACATCTGCTAATAGGGGACTAGTACTTGAACCCAATGCTAAGCCATATTTTTGTTTGTAAATAATATTGTCAAATTGAAAATAATTTTGTTTTAGAATAACCTTAAAATTTTATATAAATCCTGTGACAAGTTTTTGGAAATGTTTGAAGAATCGAGTAATTCTTTAATAATAGATTTAGTTTTGAAAAGAGGAATACTTGGAAATAAGTTAACAACATCGAATGATATTAACATAGCATTTTTAGGTATATCCAAAGATTTTAATTTGTCAATTAACTCGAGGGAATTTTTTATTGTGTGCTTAGGGTTAAAAATGTTGTTATCAAGAATTAACTTATTGATTGTAGAAGCCAACTTATAACTAGCTGCACTACGATTGGATACAACCGGTCTTCTCTAATTTATGAATTTTTACCCAATCACTGTATAATTTCAGAACTTGTGGATTATTAATGGTTAATTTTTTGCTTTTAAATAAACCAATAATGTCATCACTTCTGGAAGATTTTAATGTATCAAAAAATTATTCTTGGCGTTTATTGATAGGGTTCTTATTAATAATCTCAAAATTGTCATTATTTAAAAAATCCAAAGTATTTTTTATGATATCAACTTTATCTAAATAATTATAGAATTTCCTTTATCGGACTTGTAAAAAAAACTTTAAGAAAGCCAAGCTGTAAAAAGTGTTATTGAATGTTGTAGTTAAAGTGTTTTGATTTATCATCTCCGGAAGGCTGCAGCAACGAGGGAAGAAGGTTATGTATTGTTCTTTTACGACCTTTCACGGGGTAGTTGCTACTGCAGCCTGCAATTGTGATGGAAGACTTTCAGATGCTTGCAGCTTGCAGCTCGCAGCGGTGCCGTGCGATGCGCATTTCTTCTGGCGTATGAAAATGATCGTCGCTTGTAGTTCTGGCACAAAGCGAGCAGTCCAAATACGAGAGTGACAAAAGTGACAACGAGGATAAAACTAAAAACCTTTCTAATATTTTTAACGGGTACTTTTGCATATCGCAGTGAGGGGTGAATAAATGGTTACCTTTTCATCTTGGATTGTTTTGATGATTATGTTGTATTGTGGTATTTAATAATAACACGTTTATAAAAGCAATATCATTTATTGAAAATTGATTCACAAGCGCTTGACAGGAAGAGATTATTTATATAGATACAAAATGTGTGACTTACACATAATGAATATTTATAAAACTGTAGATTTGTATACAAATAAAATCCATACCGCCCGCTTGCCAGCCCGCTCGTCCACCACATACAGACATTCTCATTTATATATTATATATTTCAACCAATTTACACAAAACCTTAACAAATTATATACCTTAGCCTTCCTCATGAATCACTCTTATCTATTGGTGAAAACCGCATGAAAATCCGTTCATGATTTTTTGAGTTTATCGCGAACAGACAGACAGACAGACGTGGCGGAGGACTTTAATTTATAATATGTAGAGATGTTTGTCGATATCGATAAGTAAAAAATTTTTTTTTGAGGAGTTGTAAGTATTTAAAGTGATATAATTGTTTGCCAAGTCAGACAAACAATTAAGAGGGCTCCTTAGTTTCACATTTCCAAGTATCACAACAATAGTAAAATTAATCCTTCCAAGAAAATAATTTCACAAATAATACAGGCTCCTATTCACTCTTTGATAGCACAAGGTTTATCTCGATAAAGATCAATAAACTTTGATAATTAATGAATAACTTTTAATCGAATTACATGTTTTTGAGTATCTAATGAAAAATATTAAGAAAGCGATGGTTTAGACATCTATAGTGAATAAACAAAGAAAGGAGTAATAAAGCATATGATGCTAAAGTGGATGTCTGATACCCCGACAGTTGGCCCTACGAAATTATTTATACCGATTTATTATTTTTTGTGCATTATGTTATTTATCAATTTCAGACGTAAAATCTACTACAAAAATACATTTATAAATAAGTTGTTATGGATATCAAACGAATTTATTTACAGTGTCGATGGTTTGTACTTATATGCCGGTGTATGGTATATGTATATATGGCCAAGAGTCCAGGGATTTCCCTGCATTTTCAGGAATACCTCAGGGGTCAAACTTGGGACCTCTACTATTTTTGATATTTCAGTTTCAGTGCCGGCAACCCGGGTGTTTATTTAGTTTCATGGTTATTTACATTGTTTTCTTTTCTTTTACCCGCCTCACTAGACAAAGTCTGTTCCGAGGCAAGTATTAATCGATGATATTCAAGAATGCATCCAGAGTACTACTTGCTTGCTTTTTGCTGACAATCTCAAACTGCTCAGGACGATACGCGACATTCAAGATTGTTTTAAGTTAAAACTTGATTTAGACGCAATATCTTCATGGGCAGATGAGAATAAACTTTTCTTTAATGTAAAAAAATGTGTCACTATTGTGACCTATACGCGTTCCAAAAACCCGATTAAATTTGATTATAAATTAAATAATGAAATATTGTCATCAGTAAAATCCATCAAGGACCTCGAGGTTACATTTGATCCCAAACTTACTTTTTCAGATCATATAGTGGAGTTGACATCATCGTGTTACAAACTTCTTGGATTTGTGATAAGAATAATATTAATTTGTAATAACAATTTTCCAAGCCCGAAGCAATGACATCGATGTTCAACTACATTATACGATCAAAATTAGAATACGCTTCTGCTGTTTGGGCCCCATACCAGCAAAAATACATAGATTTATTAGAACAAATCCAAAAAAATTTCTAAGGTATCTTTATATGAGAATGCATGGCGAATACCCGCGATTTATGCATCATCTAGATTTGCTATCTGAAACGCGCTTCGAAAGTCTCCAATCTAGAAGGAATGGGACCCTAACAGTATACTTCATTGACAGCCCATACCTCTTAGAATGCTATAAATTGTTTGTACCGAACAACTACTGCCAGGGTCGCCACCACGACTTGTTCTATATCCCACGTGGCAGAACAGACGTTCTGACCCAACACAGCATGACAAGAGGTATGGTAATGCTAAATGATATTTCTAGGTCTCTTGACATATTCAACATTAGTCTTGAAGGTTTTAAGAATAAATTTAGGCAAGGACTCTAAAATATGTATTATTGAAAAAAATAATGTACATATGTTACGTGTATTGTAATAAGATTATATTAATCTGTAATGCACAAAAAATATATATATATATACAGAATACAGACAAGTAGTTTTATACTTGATGCATTTGAATGAAAATATGTTTTGTACTTTTTTTATTCGGCAGTACATATTCTCTGCACATCCCTTCGGTAATACTCCGTGACTTTCGTTATATTTTTTGTAAGTAGGTATACCGTATTGTCCCTTATCCGACTATAAATACATTCTATTTATTTCTTATCGTATAATTTCTTTAAATAAACAGTGTTAATCTCAAGTGACCTCCCAGGTAAGTATGGTCCTGTATATTTTATGTCTATATTGTTAGCAGCATATTTAAATATTGCCGCCCATCTGCCGCCAGAGGCAATAGCAGTACCTCTGGCGGCCAACAAGGAAACTACACCAGCTATGGCGGCCGGTAAAGAAGGTAACTACTGACGCTACCTGGCTGGCGGCAATGCAGAAGAACTACCCACAGCGCGTATAGCGAACGGTTGGATTTACAAATGGCGGATTGCGGAACATAATCTTGCTGATTCTTGAATGTTGTTATTGTCAGTTAACTTGGAGACAATATATTTCATCATAAATATTAACTTAGCGTTTTATTATTGCTAACAATATAGAGTATGATTATAGCGTTTTATTATTGCTAACAATATAGAGTATGATAAACAGTATATGTGTACATCTTCATTGGTCATCGTTCATTAGCATTGTAAAAAAGTTTGGACTTGATAGAAGAGTGAGTGGTTGTGTTGTTTTTTAAATAAAACACAATTTGAGAAATTATATTCATCTTTTTCATTACGATGTTTTTAAAGTTACAAGTTACCGTCACATAACTAATTACCCACTCTACGTACAAAGGTTTAATCAATACTTTATGTTTTCTATGCAAGTTTAGTTAGAGAATTGTTCATATTTAGCTAGCATGGGCTTTTTATAGTTAAAATTCCTCTGTACATTGGGAAGGGATAAAATTAAAAAATGATCACACAATCAGCGACATCTGAAATTACTGGCGCCATCTTTGGCCTAAATGAATGAACTTGTTGATAATAATGATCAGTAATTATAATCCATAATTGGTTTGAAACTTAACTTGAAAATAAAAGAAGCATTGTACATATATTTTCGTATCATTAATCAATGAACCGGTGAATGAAATTTTTAGCCATAAGTTGTTTTTAATTTTTTGTCTAGTTTTTAGTTTTTCTAGATTTTAGAAATTTATTATAAGTTTGTATAGCGCCCTGGAGGTGATTTTTCACAAAAAAGGCGCTATAAAAATCATCCAAATATTATTATTATATAAAAATGCTGGGGAGCTAACTTTCGGGGAATCAACTTTCACGTAAGTAGTACGTAAGTCAATCCATGATTTCTATCTGCCTATTCAGCTTTTACTTTTTAGGTTCACATGATTTGCAAAATCATAACTTTAATATTGTCAACCCATTATGTGATGACCCCATAGTTTTGAGAAAATATAATGGAATAAAGAAAATATATTTCAAAAAAGATATTGAACCTATTGGTTCAAACTTGTAACTATCTCAATGATAATTTTAGTA
The DNA here is from genome assembly GCA_917563855.2 of Limnephilus lunatus. Classification (NCBI taxonomy): domain Eukaryota; kingdom Metazoa; phylum Arthropoda; class Insecta; order Trichoptera; family Limnephilidae; genus Limnephilus; species Limnephilus lunatus. The sequence goes on along the minus strand of OU830602.1, from coordinate 6,031,633 downwards.
GGTACCATAGTATTGAAAAAAATGCAAATAAATAAGTCCAAATAACAATAAATTTCACATATATCAAATGAAGTCGCTCCCGCTGTCTGTGGGCTTAGATCTTTTAAACTACGCAACGGATTTTCATGCAGTTTTCACCAATAGCGGGTGGTGCGTTGGTTATAAATGTTTCGTAATGGCGTGGCATTGTGTTTCTTTGGCCACAGCAACGTGTATCCGAGTCTACTAGTAATAAATAAATTTCACATTTGAAAAAGGAATCTCTACTGAAGGGGCCGAGGGGTAAGGCTCTCGAATAGCAATCTGAAAGTCGTAGGCTCAAATCCTGGTATGCGAAAATAAAATCGATTTGATTAATTTGTATTATTTCACAATTAATTAATTAAAAATAAAATATTGTATATTTGCGGCACGTTTCAGAGTGGAAGATGCCTACTCACCACCAGACCACCATTCTGTACTTTGCTCGAAATGGCTTTAGCCGTGTTTGATGACCAGGAATGAATACCCAGGTGCTTTCCCACCTCCCTCATCCCCATCTCCTTCTTTTTCTCACTACCTTCAGTCCCACAACAAACCTCAATTGGGTATGCTAAATTCTCACTGGTTCAAGACGGGAGTAGTTGGGATCTTGTATGGTAAATTCAAAATAAAAAGGCCATCATCTTGAAACAAAAACGGGAAATACAAACAAATTTACGGTCAAACGAAAGCCAAAACTTAAGAGTTAAAACAGGACTTCGTTACGCTAAATCCATAATGATTTAGAGGACATATTAATTATCACGATACTCTCTTCACATTTTCCAGTCCGAATAGAATACGTTTTATACTTTTCCACAAACTTTGAAAGCGTTTATACCAACATCAGTTCATACAAAAATAAATGTGGTATAGTACTGATAATAAGCTTCTGTCGTTCCAACATCAAAAGACGATGATTAAATTGAGGTAAGTCGTTCGAATTTAATTAAAAAATCCCTATTTATAAAATGCTTTATAAAATCATATCTTTGAATAGCCGAGGTTCTGATACCAGGAACACTAATACTTGGTAAACACTACCTAGAACGATGTTGGTACGTATGTTCGTTACGTAGACAAGGACGCTTTCCGTTTCGGGTCCATTATGTGCTGAGAACGGCGCTGCCATGAAATCTCAACAAAACCCCTAAGTTAATAAAATGCCAAAATTAAATTACCCGGTCACAAACAAAATAATCCTCCCAAGCCAGTGTTGCCAAACAATAATAACAGAGACGCACCTTACTCCTTATTCCTTACTCCTCGCTTCTTTCGTTATAATGGCACAGATATTTTGGTTCGGATTTGAAGAGTTCTGTGCAGAAACAAACTAAGTTAACATTTTGTTGAAATTTGTAAAATTTGATCACCGAAAGACAGATTTGTTTTTTCTTGTGTTGTCTCCTTGCAGAGTTTGACGACATGACATAGATTTAGTAGAAAGTATACAGAACAAATTTTCGAAACATTTACGCAAGAAATACAACAAAACTACACACAACAAGTTTACAAAAAAGACCCTCATTTTCAGATCTGTTGTTTCTTAATAAATTACTAAATAATAAAATAGATAGTCCTGAATGGCTATCCGTCATTGGTTTAAATGTCCCAATTAGGCGTACCAGGCACACTTCCCTTTTTCATATAGAAGCTCACAACACTAGTGCAGCAAGTAACTCACTGATTACTAGCGCAATCACAACTTATACCCACTACGAAAAATTACTACACTTGGACATTTTTCATGATTCCTTGCATGCATACAAAACTAATTTATCAAATTGTTTTAAAACAACTCACACATAACTTTTCATTAAACGTTAATCAGTCTATTATAATTAGTGAGCATATAATTCTTGATTTTAAAATGTCTCTTTATCTCCCCCCTCCCCCTTTCTTCCTTTTTATTATTATTACTCCTTCATTCACTAATTCCCAACTAATAAAATTTTAAGACCCTTTCATATCTCAGGCAAAACTACCAAATGACTTTCTATGAACTTACGTAATAAGTACATAACCATGTAATTTAACTTACCTAATAACTTGCATTATAATGTACTGTGTATGTCTTATTAAAAAAAATATATATATATTACTGATATTTTTTTCAAAAATGTTTTTTGAATGCGAAACCATTTATTTTGCTCATTTCTTTAACCAAAATAATTTTCAGAACCTAATTATTTACGCAGATACTTGTATGAAGAAACTCTAAAATCAAACTCCATTTATTTTACAAATTTCTAACATCACTTAAAATTTCTATTTTGTTGTGTATCTGATAGTTGATCATTGTTACGAGATGCATTGTAGTTCGTCACTTTGGTTGGATAGGGTTCTACTTTGTCTAACTATGTTTAGAGGTTTTAATGTTTACACACTTGAATTTTCAAACCTATTTAATTGTTTTGATTTTGGGGTTCAATATTGTGTAAAGTATTTTGGTTTGTCATATATTTTAATGAAAAATATTTAATAAGCACTCGGCCTAGCTTTGAATTGCATTAAAGAAATGTAGTTATAACACACATAGACAAAAATAACTATTCACATACAACCTAACCATTAGAAAATAAATGAAAATAATGGAATCCTGTCAAATTGACCTTTAAATAGATTAGGCATAATTTGCTTCTCTACTTCATCTCCAACATTTATAAAATAACTCTCTTTAAAAGATTTACCACCCTTCCAATCACCTTTCTGTTTTAATTCTATTCGAAGTGATATGTATTTTACCTTAAATATCCTTGTAACTACAATATTCATTTATATACCTGTACGCCTGTCTCGACACAGGTATACCCTAGTGAGACAGGCATATACATAAAACCATTGTAAATATATTATATTATAGATAAATAAATAAATAAATAAAAACCTCATGCAATGAATTATTATTTTATAGGTGGTGAATTATTATGGTTCTACCTGCATGTTTAGGTATGTTCTAAAATGGTGAGTATACGACATATTTAAATATTTTCTTTTAAAATAAGTACAATTAAAATAATTTACACAATATTCAACCTCAATATCAGAAATTGGTAAATAGATAATGAGTGCAGGTCTTTGCCACCTCATATCTCAGAACAAGGTAAAGTGAAGTTAGAACCTATCCAACTGAGGTGACACATAGATATCGCAACGAGTGTTGAGTCAAAGAAAATACTGACATGTATCACGTGACCATTGCTGATATATCATGTAAATCAGAAAATAATTTTGAAGCCAAATAAAAGTTTAATTTAAAAAAATCAAAAAAACTTTCGGTTGTTTCAGTTTCATCGAAATAATGCATATATAATATATTATGAACGATTATTTTAAATGAAAAACAGTAGTTGCCCATGATATGGAAAAATTAGTCGAAGATAATATTGTCAATTCTAAAATTTGACAATATGAGATTGACAATTTGATGGAAGGTGGCAATGGCTGAATTGATAAAAGCGCACGTCCCGGTTAGACGAGAAGTTCTGGGTTCGAGCCCAGTTACGACCATTATCTTTTTCTATTTTCTTTGTCTTGTTCTCTTCCATATTTTTTATCCATATTACTAGGGATGTTAAGAAAGTAAGTGTAGATACTGTGACCATAATGGGCTGTGGTTTTTTGTTTTTTGGGGGTTGGCGGTACTGAGTGGTAGAAGGAGGTCTCTTGACCAGAACGAGCATCGCAGAAACGTGGTAGTCGGTAAACTCACGTTGTGGTGTCCAGTTATAAAAATACCCACAAGAAAAAAAGGTGAGGTTTTCTAAGCTCTATTGTGACTAGAGATGATATTAGGTGACTCATTACATATCTGGAAAAAAACAGACGTCAAACTGGCGTCACAACAATTCCCTATCTGTCAAAAAATTGAAAACCACAATTTCGGGCAAAAAAATCATGGCCTCAGTGTTTTGGGACCGAAAAGGGATCATTTTGGTCGAATTTCGACCTCAGATTGAAACCATCAATGCACAGTAATATTTTGTACCCAGAAAAAACTCAAAAAGAGCATTCAAAATAAAAGGAGGGGCATGCTGACCAGAGAAGTGCACTTTTTTTCACGAAAACGTCCGTCCTCACACAGCCTTAGCCACCAAAACGATCATGGACTCATTTGATTGGGATGTTTTGAACCACTCCCCGCAATCCCCTGACTTGGCGTCTTCAGATTATCATCTTTTCACCTCCATTAAGGCATATACGGAAACAAAAATTTTAAACCGACGAACAGGTGCAGAAAGTGGTTCTTAAGTGGAGGAAGGAGCTGGCGGGAGAATTCTTCGAGGAGGGCATAAAGAAACTTGTGCCACGGCTCACCACATGCATTGAACGGGATGTCAATTATTCGGAAAAATAGTCAACTAGTGTATCATCAATATCCTGTAATTTTTTTTTAATACGCTTTTTCAAAACATATATATTAAAATTCAGTACATTTACTTTCTGAACATCCCTCGTAGTTTAGATTATAAGTGTTATATTCTTCTTCAATGATATATTACACTGATGGGAATAACATTAAAAAAGGTATTTTTAAGGGAATAACATTAAAAAAGTTTATTTCATTAGCTCCCTGACGGAGCCTCGAGGAAAATACTTTCCCACAGAACCTACGTCTCTTTGGGGATGCTGTGTGGAAGGTCTTCTCAGGAAATGAAAGATAGGCGGTAGAGAAAAGGAAAATGGACGTGAAGGGTGCGTAGTAGTCTGGGGTCAGTGTTTTAAGGAGTGACAGATTAATGAATCCATCCCTCCCACTGTGGTGCAAGGCAATGGGTCGAGAGAATCCAGCTTATGAGGTTACAATCGGCTTCATTTCCTCAATCGGCCTCTTCCAATCCGGCCCTCAACATATTTGAAATTGTATATAGTGTATTCAAAAACAGTAAGCGTATACCTTCTTTTATTGTTCTCCTTTATCTTATAACGATGAGCTAACAACAGGCTGTTTCTTTGTGACGTTTGACAAGGACATCACTGTACATATACTGCAATGTACACAATTCTGTTTTTGTTAGTCATCTCTAATCGCGCGACCTGTAACAAATAATAATATCACCTTATTCACATGTGTTAAGTAAATCAAAAATATTATTATAAGATTAGAAAATATTTTGATAAAAATTGAATTATTCCGTTCCTAAAAGGACCCTCCCACACGAATTCTGTAGAATTTTTCAGTCGGAACATCCTCCCAGTAAAAAGATGATTTCAGCCCAGTGTCACCTGCCCTTTGTTATTCAATTATCAGGAAATTCCGCTTTCTCTCTCTCTCCACCCTCGGGGGGAGGAGGGGGTGGGGGTGGGGGGGGGTTACGCCGTTTTTGGGGGATGCTTTGACACACGGGGAGGGGCCCAGAGAAAGGGGTTTGTTATTCACTTTTAAATGGAAACGTTCTTCCAAAAGAATACTTATTTTTTAATTTTTTCTTATAGATATTATAAAGGCGAAAGTGTGTATGCACGCAATAAATACCGTATGGATTTTAAAAATTATTTTACGAATCGAAAGCTACATTATTTGCAAGCATTTTTAAATGTTAACGAGCTGAAGTCCCCGGCTTTGCTCGGGCTGCACGTAAAGTTTTTTTGAAATTATATGTAAAAAGTCATTATCCTTTATTTGAACATCAAGTGTGAAAAATTTCATCAAGAAATATCGAAGAACTTCATTTAGGGGTAAGAGAGGAGTTAGGGGTGATTTAAAAAAAATCTTATGTTTGCAGTGACCTTTTTCTTGTTGGTCAAGTGTGCAAATTTTCATCAGTCTCAGAATGAAACTTCAAATATATGCAATCAAATGAAATCCACGCTGCCAAGCCGCCCGCCACAAACTGAGGAACTTATTTATATTGCGAAATCCAAAAAAAAAAATTAAAATCAATATCCCATCTTCAAACCACTAAAATTTACAATAAAAAAAGCGACTCTGAAGAAGAAAACACAAATACTAATAAGATGACTATATGTATAGGAAAACGTGCACTGGAATTCGATCAAAAAAATACGGAAAAAAAATCCTTCACTTTGATAAAAAAAAGTGCTTTGTATTCTCCTCACTCTTGTCTACTTTAGTTTTCTGAAGGTTTAACTTCTACCGCGTGTAAATTGTACACTATTATTTATTTTCTCCAGTTCCTTCATTATCATTAGTAAGTCATAATAGTAATCACATAATATAGAATATAGCAGATAGCACATATGCATAAAATAGCAAAAACTCTCGATAGACGAGCCCTGGCGTTAAGAAATATGCACAGCTCTGTTTTATGGAATACCTAGATATACGCAGCTATTATTAGGCTTCACCGTTGGACAAGATGCCATAATGTTTGTTTTATTAATAACTAGCTGGTACCAGGCATGCGTTGAAAGGCCATTAAAAAAAATTTACCTGCATGTCGTTTCCCGTGCATCCCCGTTGAACTCCTGAGTCCCCTTCCCCTTCCACCTTGCCCGCCTTCCCCTTCCTGCGTTCCCCTTCCACCTTCCCCACCTTTCCCTTCCCTCGTCAACCCTCCCGCGAACCCTACCTTCCCCGTTCCCCTCCTCCTCCTTTTTTTTGGTTTTCTGAAATTGTCCGATTTTTCGCGCAATTTCTTAATTTTTCTTTCCGTAAATCCTTCTACAGGGTATTAGAAAACTTTAAAAAAAGATGAATAAAAGATATATAAATGTAAGTCGTTCTAATGTTATGGCGTGACCAAGGGAAACAAGGATTCATTTTTATATATGTAGATTTCTTGAACTAAGCTTATGAGAAATATAAAATTATTTAAAAAAAATCTCGGAATGGTTGATATTGGAACAACATGTATATATTTTCGTTATTTGTTTTTGGGGATTTATGTCGTGTTGCGCTACCTCCTTCTTTAGCCAACGTTTCGGACAGCGTTAAAGTGTCCATCATCATATGTATATATCACACATCATCTGTCGATTAGTTGTGAAAAAATTGATAAATATATTAGAACATAAGTTCATCAATCACTGTGTTCATTTGGTTTGCCAGAAAGCATGGATCGGGACATTTTATAATGAAATACGTCTGCATTGTCATTTTCAATTAAAAAGTTACCCCCCTTTCCCATTGAAAAATGTCGTTTGTTTTACTCGTTTATGAGATTCTTTTTTGTACGTTAGCACAAGAATTTCGGGAATATCCCTTGAATAGTCATTTCAAAGTACTACTGGTGATTCTGAACGATTTCTTCCCCTATGTTGTCTTGAGATAAAAAAAATGATTAAAAATTGGAAAAGCTTATGTATTTACATCTCTTTCACAAGTGTAAAATACCCATTGAAATTTGGTTTCAGCAATGTAACAACGAAACGGAAAAAAATATTAGCAATTTCTTGAAAATACAATTTTGTAAGCTCCTATTACGATCTGTTTGTTTGTATCACGATGAATATTTATAATGACCAGGAAATAAATTGATACGTTTCGTTTACGTAATCTTTATATTTAAAAATAAATATTTCTTTGTTTTTCCCGTATGCGTTCCTACACCATTCGGTGATTTGTTGGGCGAACGCTCGCGAAGGCTTTCATATATAATGGTGAGCGCTGGCTTTATGAAAATATTCCCTAAACTATTCACCCGATTGCGATGAAACTTTGGTGATTTGCTTTGTGCACGCCTGCTAAGGTTCAATATATAATGCTGAACTTTGGCGTTATTAAATAAGTATAAACATTTTCAATAGGTTGCGCGAGACGTTTGCAAAATGTGTGTATTTCATATGGTTAGATGGCAGGAAAGGATGGCGGGAGATGACTCACGCGTAGGGAAATCTTGTGAATTATTCTTTTACGCATAAATTAAGTGTATCAAAAAGCAATTTAATAAAGACGATTAAATCACAAACACTTTTTTCATTGAAGGGAGTTTCAACGCACGCCAGGTACTCGCTAGTGTCTCAATAAATTTTACCAAAAGTTACGTTCGTATCTGCATTTTACGTTTAAAATAGCATCTTAATCTGGATATAAGGTTACAAGAACGAAACTATTGACAGTTTATAAAAGAAAAAAAGGATAAAAAACTAACATTGGCAATCTTTTCCCAAAGCCTTGTAGGAGTATACACAAAATGAAAAAGATATCACCAAAATGCGTCAAAATTTCTTGTTTTGGCGAAATATCCAGATTAACTAACAACGATAGTAATAATTGTAGAACAGCATTTTATAGTTTCAATTCTATAGGTAGAATTTTAATTATCTTCGTAACAAAAATAAAATATTAAAAAATAATCAGTTTGGTACACCCAATTAATAAGATGAATATCTTTAATCGTGAATATATTCCTGTTAACCGTTAAATTTTCATTCATCGTAGTTCCCATGAAATATTTTATCGAATAGGGGATGAAATCACAAAACTGCATTTCGAAATCTTGCATTTTCATGCCTATCAATTAAACAGTGGCTGGGGGTAGGTATACATCACCGTGAAGGCATCTTTATCTAAGCCTTCCACTTCACTTGACTGGAAACATTAAGGGCTGTTAGTCTCAGACGGGAGGGATGGTCCTCACCCCATGGAACCAGCCAACCAACCCTCTCCTATCTCCTGTTTAGATGTGGCTTTCGGCAACCTTGCATAAAGGAGTTTAAAATTTTAGATGTGTGAGCGTTGGATGATGAATACTTCGCAGTAAGTAAGTGTGGGAGGTGATTTAGGCCTGGGTCCCATAAGCACACTGGCGTTTCACTCGGAAACAATTTGTTTGTGAAGGAAAGGACGATGATATTCTTAATTTAAGTGTTCGTAGAAGTGAACTCCGCACTCTTCCGCAGAGAAGCTGTACGTTTTTAATATTTCATGTGTTCAATATGTCATGATTCTAAAATGGTAGCTATTTATAAACGTTATCGAGGTATAGCTCAAATAACAGAAAATTCATTGTTATCGATCGTCACCGAGTGTGAAATTTAATAACATATCCACTGGAACGTTTTTCGCTACATCTTTGCCAATTTGCACCCGCAGAAAAAATATGGCCAATGTGGAGAAATATCTTAAGATTTTTTTTATTGTTTTTTTTTTTTTTTTAATTTCCCGCGTGTTGTGATCTTCGGATAATCACAAGGCTAACATAATAGTTTAACAGGAGATATCTCGCATTTCTTCGTTAATAATTATTATTGATATTATATTTACGTCATTATTAGACATCGGATTATATGCACTAACAAAGTGCCAAAATATGCATGCAAATATGCACTAAAAAAGGCCGAAATATGCACTAGAAACTCTTGATATGGCCAAAATATGCACTATGAAAAATCAAAAAACCATTTTTATTTGTATATATTTTAATTAAAGACGGTACAATAACAGCGAAGTATTCTTAAAATTGTGCAAAGTTTTTGTGACAATATACAATTAACTGTTTTTCCAAATTTTCGAGCGCTAATTTGTGATGTTTGTCACCCAGTATTCATTTGTACGCTGAAAATTGACGTCATTGTACAAAATTTAAAAATTGGCGCCATTTCTGGAGATACCTGTTTAGGCAGGATATCACCTATACCGTTGATGCAGGCATTAATGTTCTTCATGTCTTCAAGACTCGAGTTCTTAAGCAAAATAGCGTCTAACTTTTTACGAATCTTTTCCGATATTGAATTAAGAAGGGCTTTGGCAAGTTCGATCATTGTTTCCAGTATTTCTATTGATTTAAATAGAGGATGGTTTTTTGTTTCCAATTTAACTATGGCATCTGGTAACTTGTGGAAATGTGTTGAGATGAGGGTAATATTTTGTTTAGTGGATGCGTTTTCAAATGCTAGCTTGCGCTTGACTGAATTGCAATGGCTTCAGGATTGTCAAATTGACGAAAACAAAACGAAATATGCACGATTGGGAAAAAAAGCTTAAAATATGCATTAACGCCGTAATTAGAGAGTTATATGCATTTGCATATGCAAATATGCAAATGCATATAATCCGATGTCTAGTAATTATATTAGATGTTTTTTAATTATTTTAAATATTAACAAAATGCAGTATTGTAGTATTGTATTTGTGATTTTCAACTTGGTCATAGACAACATACAGAAGTTTGTGATACGTACGTGATACCTATATTCTCTTAATAGGTATCACGTACGGAAATTTTAAATTTTAAAAAGCAGATTTCACGCGTTTATAAATTTAATGATTATTTTATAATTTTTTTAAGAATCCTAAATACAAAGGATATTCAGTCAAATATATTCTAACACAGCACTATCAGCAGTTTATATAATTCCATGTTAACATTCTGAGGTATGATTTTTTTTAATGAGGGCGGGAAATTTCCAAAATGAATGGTTTTGTTTTGTTTTTGTTTATTAGGGAAACAAACAGTTGTACATATTATAAGGTGATTACATATTACATGGGTGCATTAACCAGTGAAGTTTCCGCAAAAAAATTATAATATATAAACACAGATTAAAAGTTAAAAAAAAAATAAAGTGTTAGAAAAAAGAAAAACAAATACAACAGAAATGAAAAAAACACAAATTAAAGAATGTGGGAAAGAAAAGATGAAGTTAAACAGCGAACACATATAAAATTAACATATTTTCACATCATTAGAAAACGTTTAAGGATAAATGATTAGCCATTTGCCAGCGCCCTTGAGGGGGTATTTACAACAACAACAAAAAATAGCGCTATATAAATCATCCAAATATTATTATTTTTATAATAAGAAGAAAAAACAACATAATGAGAATGAAAAAACAACAGACAGCAGGGATGGAGGGTTCGCAATTAACAATTGGTTTTAATTTTTTCAGTTATGAATTTAATAAATTGGCCTGAGGACAAATGGAAAATATCAGCTTCGTAAAACATATCGTTGTATTTTGTGCACGTCCTTCGGAAAAATGTATGTTGTGTGTAATTTGTTTTTGAGTGTGGGATGTGGAATAGTTGGTTTGACCTTGTATTTCTTGTTGGACAGTGGAAATTAATGTGTTCTAGAAGATAGTTGTTGTCAACCACGTTGTTAATAATTTTGAATAAAAAATTCTGGTCGGAATGGTACTGATATTATAAAATGTAATCCAGCGGATAATATCTATATAATGTTGAAGAAATATAAGCGGATATTATAATATGTTGAAGAAATCTAAGCGGATATCCTAATACGTTGAAGAAATCTAAGCGAATATTATAATATGTTGAAGAAATATAAGCGGACATTATAATATGTTGGTATATAAGCGGATATTAAAATATGTTGAAGAAATATAAGCAGATATTATAATACGTTGAAGAAATATAAGCGGATATTGTAATATGTTGAAAAATAACAATAGAATACACAGAAATATATTATAATACATTATAATATATTTCTGTGTAACATCTGTAACATTTTTCAGTTTGCTTTCAGTGTAAGTTTATGGATTCACCCTCTTTTTCAATGGCGATTTATGTTGTTATATTATTAAGGAGTGTTTTTTATGGGATCCCAATGAATCAAGCATTCAAACGCTTTGGCTGGTAGTGTTAAGAATTATATTATTATACAATTTATGTTTGCAATTCGGCGAATTTATCAACTTATGTATACATTTACTTACAAATCTTTTTTTTTGCTGGAGTATTATTAATATATTTGAATTTTTTTTTCTTCGACGTATTTTAAAAGCCAATACATAGCTAATAGTGGTAACTTTTTTCTTAATTAGTTTTTTTTTAATTTTACATGATGCAAGTTGTAACTATTAATTCAGTCGATTAAAAAAAAATTCAAATTAAACAAGACGACCTGCGTGGTCGAGGAGTAAGGCCCTTGACTCGCAACCCGAAGGTCGCGGTATTGAATCCCAGCGTGGGCAAATAATTATTTTTTGATTAATTTGTGTTATTTCACAATTAATTCATTAAAAATAATATAAAGTTAATTTGCGGCACGTTCCAGAGTGGAAGATACTCACAGTATCGCCTTGGTGTAAGACCACCATTCAGAATTGAAAAGTTGATTGAAATGGCTTTAGCCGTGTTTGGTGACCAGATCTGAATACTGGTACATCCCCACCTTCCTCTTCCCCATCTTCTTCCTCTCCCCACTACCTTTAGCCTCATAAGGTACACTTATTGGGGATGTCATAGTCTCACTGGCTCCAGACGGGAGCAGCTGGGACTCTTGAGAGGTATTCACATAAAAAGGATAAACCTACCATGAAATAGACTCTAATTGTGATTGTATTATATAAGTTTTATTTAAATACTAGCAGACCCGGTAACACGTTGCTGTGGCTAATGAAACACAACGCCACGCCATTACTCAACCTTTATAACCATTACCCAACTTTTTTAACCTTCTAAACCTGGAGCCAGTGAGACATCCGTTAAACCAAATCCATACAGCCGAGCAGCCCGCTCCCTTTGTTTATATATTTCAATCAATTTATACAAAACCTTGACAAATTATAAATTTAAAAATCTTTCTCTTGAATCACTCTATCTATTGGTGAAAACAGCATGAAAATCCGTTGCGTATTTAAAAAAAAACGAGTGTGCTTTAGACCACACGACTGAAGTAAAACTTATGCCGTTCATTAACAATGTAACAATAACAGGAATAAAAATATCCCCATCCCCTCAACATCCCCATCAACTCAACTGAACTGAACTGAACTGGAACTGAACTGGAACTGAACTGGAACTCAACTGGAACTCAACTGGAACTCAACTGGAACTCAACTGGAACTCGAAGTGGAACTCGAGCTGGAACTCGAACTGGAACTCTAACTCGAACAACAACTCATAACAACTCGTAACAATTTATATCAATTTAAACTTTCGCTTTAATTAGCGTAAGCATCGATTAGCATTTTATGTAGATTAGCGTTTCATATAGATTAGCGTATCACTTTCATTATAGCGTTTCATATAGATTAGCGTTACACATTCATTATAGCGTTTCATATAGATAAGCGTTACATATGGTTCTTTTTCGTAACAAATTCATCATTTTACCCCCAAGTGTCGAGCGTGCGTAAAGAAGTTTTACTTCAAAAAGATCTAAGCAAACAGACAGTGGGAGCGACTTCATTTTATTGTATGTAAAGATTATTTAAGTTTTATTTAAAAAGGCAAAAACGAGTTTCTAAGTTTCAAGTCAGAATTTTCTATCTAATTATGTTGTTAAAGGTTTTCCGTGTACCCATTGCGGCAGTAGGCAGTAAGCAGAAGGTTCTTAGCGAAGTTAGTTCAGTTAGTCCATATCATCCTCCCAATAATGTCTTACGTCTTTAACAGAACACGGAGTAAGTCATCAGCCCCCCCTAATTCCATTACCCCTTCCGATCCCTTCCCAAATTGGATGGCATGCAACTTTGTTTTGTAACTGGGGGACTAGGGGGCGAATCTCTCCGAATCCATCACTGGAAGAGGAATCACTCGAACATTAAAAAAAGATTACTCGACGGAACCAACTTCCTGTTTTTTTTTTACTTCTTTCATTTGAGAAATTCGATATGTTGGAATGATTGAAAGGTCGAAGGAAAAACCCTCTGCAGATAATGCGCAATAGATACCTACAAACCCCAAATCGTCAAAATATTTTCGCTTTACAATAAAATGCAAATATTTGGAATTATTCTGAGCACATTCAAAAACTAAAAACTGTTTTAGAAAGGTGATGAAATACGCTTTCAAATTATATAATTCGAAATAAACATATTTTGATATTGTAAAATTTTTGCATACAACCATAGTTTTTAATATGGCTCACCTTACTTTTTTTCTAACTAAAGTTACTGATAATAAAAAAATAATTAAAACACATAAATATTTTATTAGACAAACGTGTAACAATCACATATTGTGATCTCACTTTTTTGTCGCTCTGAGTAAAAATATTCCCGAAGTTTCAATTTTATTTTTCAATTTTCGATTCAAAACTTTGTATCCATAAAAGTGTACATTTTACTTTTTTGGTGACTATTTTTAGATTGGAATGTAAACCGTTGTGTTTTCCGTTTCTAATACCGTTTAGAACATATTTCTCAATGACAGTAAGGGAGTTACAGCGTTTTATACGAGACCTATGTGTGTTGGGACAAATATGGTCTCCTGCCATTCAAAGGGTTAAAATATATTACCTTCCATAATTATTATCTACTTTAAAATTAAAACCACAATTTGTATGTTTGTGGGAATGTCCATAACCTTTAAAACATTATTTAACTGTTAACAATTCAATTATACTAAGTTGAATTCCATCAATTCCATGACAGTTGATTCCCGAGAGTTGCTCCGGAAAACTTATACAAAAAGCAGTCGGTTAAGGGAAAATACGGTATGCCTACATACACATAATAAAATTAAGTGTCCCCGAAGGGTTGTGCAGAGAGGATGTACCGCCAAATAACAAAATTATAAAACACTAGCTGGGCTACCCGGCTTCGCTCAGGAAAACATTTGAGAGTGCTATGGAATGTTTCACAATGATGATCCCGATTCCCTATTCCCGAACATTCCACGACATACTCCGCCACCCCTTCCAGAACTTTCTAGAGTTCTATAGAACCTTCTTGAACTTTCCGAAATTTCAAGAGGGCGAAACTTCCAGCCCTTATATCTTCAAAAGCATGCCCTTTAGGTAAAAACGGGTACCTTTTTTTCCCGAGATGAGACAGAGATCTACCACACCTTATAACTCCCTTGATCGTACCGGGACTCGTTTCTGAGTTTTTGAGGTCCTCGAGTTTTTTTGGATTTTATTTTATAATATATAGCTGTTTCCCGGCATGCGTTGCAATGCCATATTCAAATAAATAAAATGTTACTCCTTGCATGTCCTTTCCCGTGCGTTCCCCTCCAGCGTTTAACTTCCACCTTCCCCGCCACTGCTCTCCCGCTCCCCCGTCCCGCCAACCCCCCTGGCACTTCATTTCTTGACTCCTCTCCCGCCCGGCCCGTAGCCGAAACTTTTTTCTGATACTAACATTATTAAACTCGTGATATCTTTCTAATTAAATATCCGATTTGAAAAATTCAAAAAGTTAAATAAAGGTATTGAAGCTGTCTTGAATATGAAGTAATTTATTTTGATAAGGATTTACACCAAGATACAAATAAAGAGCCTTTTCAAGCGGCGACATATTAATTAAATTTTAAAAATAAAAGAATACTTATTGTGGCATAACCATAATAGTTAGACATATGCTGTCGCGAACTTTTTTGTAAATAATGATGTGTTCTACAAAGTCGTAGTACATTATTTTATTCTATCATCAATAGTTTTCGCAGCGCACGCGATGTAAATAATATTTTAGGTAATTTTTTTACACCTTGGGTTGCATTATTGGAGTTTTAGTAAGGATTCCTAATTTTTTTGAAAATATAATATAGCCTTTGTCACCCGGGGATAGTGTAGCTTCCCAACAACGAAAGAATTTTTCAAATCGGTTCGGTAGTTTCGGAGACTATTCGATGCAAACAAACAAACAAACAAACAAATCTTACCTCTTTATGTATTGTAGTAGATTATTCAAATGCATCAAGAATAAAACTACTCGTCTGTACGGTTTATATTTAAGCGCCCCTGAGGTGATTTTTCACAAAAACGGCACTCTACAAATTGTCCAATTATTATTAATTATTATATACCAGTGTCTAAGTACAAAAACCGAAGCAATAAATTCGTTTAACTTATTGTTAAATACGATTTTAGGTTTGAAATTGGAACATAATAAGATTCTGTCTGGAGGCCGCCAATACCTTGACAAACCTGACCCCATGAACCCGGGCATCCCTGCTAAGTCACCAAATGTAATGATGATCTATTGCAGAGGTGTTGATTTTCCAATAAATGCTTCCCGGTGCGGCGGTACCCACATCTGCCTCCCAAATTTAAATTGTTATCATTTTAGGCTTAGTGCTCTCATTTCTGTGGCTAACGAAATACAACGCCAAGCCATTACCCAACCTTTATAACCAACACCATCTCTTAAATCAAATCCACACCACCCGCTTGCCAGCTCACTGCCCGCTGCCCGCTGCCCGCTTGCCAGCCCGCTCGCTTATATATTTCAACCAATTTATACAAAACCTTGACAAATTATAAACCTAAAAACTTTTCTCATGAATCACTCTATCTATTGGTGAAAACCGCATGAAAATCCGATGCGTAGTTTAAAAGATCTAAGCGCGTAGACAGCGGGAGCGACTTCATTTTATACTATGTAAAGATTCGCTTTACTGTCACAATTTCTTTGCCGACTACATTAACTTAAATCAGGGAAGGTTACAAAAATCCACTGTAGGATGCTAGCACGACTTTTGATCGCGGTTAAAACTATTCACAAAGCACACAATTTCGTTGCAATATTTCAAGTCTGATACAAACGTACCAATTATACTGAATCCAATTTCAATTAAATCTATTAAGACTTCTCGGTTAAAATTGGTAGAAATTCGTTTTCAATTTCGATACGCGACTGAAATTAGACGCTCCAACTCGGAGTCTATGAAATAAAATTACCAAGAGTAAAAACTTAATGTCTTAACGACCTGGAGACAGAGACGGCGATACGGGTGAGAGGAGGAGACCGGTGTTTCCGTTTCCCAAATGACAGTTTTCTTATCCTGGAGAAGTTTCAGGATTTTTCGAGATAAGCTTTTATAAACTTACATGCTTTACTGCTCTTATATTCAAAAGTTTTGGTTTATTTTGAAAGAAATATGTCAAATCCACTGCATGTTGAAAATGAGGCTGACAAATTTATTAATATTGTAAATCAACTTAAAAGAAACGAACATCAAAAGGTACACGCGATCTTCACCATAACACTGAACATCTTATTTTCTCTCTTAAAATTCTAGCTTGGTGAGCCGACCACGTGAAATTGGCACATCCGGTGAAGAGATGGTGACTTGAGGCATTCGAGTGTGGATCCATAGAAGAATACTCAAATTAAGCTGACTGGAAAGAGATACGAATGAAGATGTTATGGTTGGGATGAATAAACAAATATAAGTTATTTAAACAATAAAAATACGAAAACTTCAATATCTAGGACATGTGATGAGACATCCAGAGAAGTACGAGATCTTGCATCTCATAATGCAGGGAAAGATTGCCAGAAGACAGGGCCCTGGAAGAAGGAGAACATCATGGCTGAAAAACCTCAGACAGTGATTTGGTCAGTCCACTGCACAGCTGTTTCGGGCCGCAGTAAACAAAGTCCGCTTAGAGCCCGTTCACACTTCCGTCGTAAAAACGGAGGTGGGTTCCGTCTTTACGACGGAAGCCCTAGCCGCTGTAGTGGCTCTATGGAGTTGTTCACACTTGTCGGATCCAGCGTGAAGACGGATCCGTTATTTTTTGCCGGAGAGTTCGCCTACGCAGAGTGTCCGTCGTGAAGCCGGAAAGGAACGCGCTGGCTCATACATTTCAATGGAGCTGTTCACACTACACGGCTTCGCACTTCACCACTGCCCGCTCCCAGACGCAAGCGAGCAGGCAAATTGTGTTTTTATGGGGCGCGCGTTTGGCGTGTATAATAATAATAATACTTGGATGACTTGTATAGCGCCGTTTTTGTGAAAAATCACCTCAAGGGCGCTGTACAAATTTATAAAACGTTTATACAATCTTATTTTAACTATAGACAACAACAACTTATGGCTAAAAATTGCATCAACCCGTTCATCGATCACCGATACGAAACTATATGTGCAATGATTTGACCAATGAACGCGATGCTGCTGTAAAAATGCACTGTACAGGCAAAAAATAATATAATTATATAATATATATATGTTCGTTCCTGAATGCGATTTTTTCTATTTAATCTCAAGAAAATATTTAGTCCTATCATTCATGTTTTTTAGTTATAATAATTGCTGGATGATTTTCGCGTACTTTCTCCTTTTCAAGTATGAAAACAAAATATTCTCCCACGGTTTGAACAAATAAGGTCCGACCCCTTAAGTAATTTTATGGCTGGTATTACATCAATACATTCCCTTGCCGATTTGGAAGAAAAAGTTTATTATTTAAATTGTTTTATTTTTAAGTAGGTATTTGTACATTTCAAATAGCACCTATAACTATTTATGGCAGCCCCAAGGGAAAGTTTTTGCTGTCGGCCTTTTAACTAAGAGGAACTTTTATAATAGTAAGTACCACATGACAACAAGAGCTTCATCGTCGTCCATTGCGCAGTGCCCGAAAATGTTTTGGTCGTTGTTTTCGTAGAGTAGGATCCGTCTTGAAAACGGAAGTGTGAACAGGGGCCTAGGGCTTCCGTCTTAACGACGGAACCCGTCCCCGTTTTTACGACGGAAGTGTGAACGGGCTCTTAGCCAACGTGATAGCCAACGTCCGTTGGGCGGACAGGGCACAAGAAGAAGAAGGTGAAGAGATAAGCCGATGTATACGTTTGTATACATATTTTCGCTTACCTGTGATGAAAGTGATCATTAACAAAAATATATACAAATACGAGTTAAATACATGCATACATATATATACAAAAAGTTTTATACAAATTGACGGCGTTATTGTTTATCAAATTGTAATAAACGGATCACAAACACTTGTTGGGTTTATTGGGCTTGTTAGATGGGCACAGCTGTTAATGGTTTATCACTTGTTCGGTGGGCATAGCTGTTAGTGGTAAATAACTTATTCGGTGGGCACAGCTGTTAGTGGTTTATCACTTGTTCGGTGGGCATAGCTGTTAGTGGTAAATCACTTGTTCGGTGGGCACAGCTGTTAATGGTGTATCAATTGTTCAGTGGGCACAGCTGCTGAATTTGAAAAACCTTGCAAAATCCGTTTGCAATTTACCTGTATATGCACTGTCGCCGGCAGTCGAATGCAGTAGAATCATTTTAAAGACATTCTTGCTTATGTTGAGGTGTTATGTATCGTACGACTACTGTGGGGTAAGAAGGTACTGCGGGAGTTACAAATTGTTTTCAAAACAATTTGAACGATTAACAGTGTATACTATACAACGTACATTGTAACGTCAATGATTTTATTGTGCGCACAAGATAAGACAGGTTCATCAGAACCTATAAAAAATGGATAAACCGGAGTAAAAGTTTACTTTTGTTAATACAAAACAATCTAGAATGAAAATATTTATCCGTCCTTTCTACGGTCTAAACATTGGGTGAAAGTTTTGTGCCCCGAAAACTCAGAAACTATTTTCATGAAATTTCTCACAACGGAATTTCTTTTGTTTCATGTTTTTTCCTGGTTCAACGCTTTGTACATCCTTCAAGATGAGTTTTCTTTGTATTTTGAAACGTGCCACGCAGAAATGTAAGAAAAACTTTGAAAGCATCTGAATGAATTAAGAGTTTCTCTTTCGGTGGCTTATTTCCTTTTTTTATTTGTAACTAGTCCAAAGTCATGGATTCTAATAGGGAAGAAACAAAACAAGGCTCTTAAAGTTATTAATTTACTGTAAATCCTTGGTGGAAGTCGATAAATTTTTATGCTAACGAAGTAAGTTCGAAAGAAAACGGAAGGCTGCTAAGGACATGGGCAGGATGTTATTTCCAGGAAATTCAATTAATGGAAGACGGAGTAGCAGCAAATAAGACGTCAAAGGACGGGAGATTAGCAGTCCACAATGGAGATTCAAACCTGTTGTGTGGGATTGAATAATGGAAGGATGAGTGTAAACGAACTTGTAGAAATAAGATCCCTGAGGAGTACGTTGTGCACTAAAGCTATGTAATTCTGAATTAAGAATGTCTTCCTAGAGCTACCCATTTCTCAACCTATCGTCGCCTTATTTCTTAATTGTCCAAACGACCATCTTAGTTTTTGTTCGATCACCACTTTAAAATTAAAAATAAAGTATAAAAAATGATAGTTAATCACTTAACTAAGAATTATTTAAACTAATGACACCTTTACCTTTACGGAAATAGCTTTATATTAAATACCTATCATTGTTTCATTGAAATAATGAAAGAAAACCATCACCTCCTGTAAAATTTTCTAATGGTCGTTTGGACTAAGAGGATTGAAGTAAGAGCAAATAAACAATGTTCTATAGTATTACGCGAACATTATTTATTTATTTATTTAAAACATGAACTATCGAAAATTCGTATGGTTTTGTTTTATGATATTTCACCCTCCATGCTAGGGATGACCCTGTGTTATGGCGGGTGAAGTTTACAGTTTGCGGATATACATTCATTAGTTGAGTATAGGTTGAAAATTGAACATTTTCACTAATTAATACTATGCAAACAGATTCATCTACAATATTTCTACAGTTTATGTAGTTATATTGGATGACAAGAATAAGGTGAAGAATGGAAGATTAGATAAGACGATTAGAATACGCTTCTGTTGCTTTGGCTCCATACCAGAAAAAATACATAGAATAACTAAAACATTTTTTTTAAACTATCGTCATTGATCCCTTGAGTGGCGGCTCGTGACTTTTGGGTATGCTAGAGTGCTTATATTAAAAAATGGCATTATTGATGTTGTTGTAAGCGAAATTTTTTTTTTCGGAATATCAGTTTTTTGTATAAAAAAAATTAGGAAGTTTCAGTTTGGCCGTGCGCCGCATGGATACCCAGACAATCTTCATACAAAAAACCGATTTAAAACCGACCGAAAAAACAAAAAAAAAAAATTCGCCCTCGACAACTTCAAGAATGCTATTTTTTTATATTAGCACCCTAGCACACCCAAAATTCACAAGCCGCCACTCTTCGGCACCGGTGTATAGTCGAGAAACACGCCAAACGCGCGACCAACATATGTGTGGCGACCAGAACGGTTGCCCTCTTTAGCCACA
Source organism: Limnephilus lunatus (assembly GCA_917563855.2). Taxonomy (NCBI): domain Eukaryota; kingdom Metazoa; phylum Arthropoda; class Insecta; order Trichoptera; family Limnephilidae; genus Limnephilus; species Limnephilus lunatus. The sequence continues at coordinate 6,010,810 of OU830602.1, read as the reverse complement.
ATCCTTGCGCCGCCACTGAAATAGCAAGCACATTCTCGAAACGTACAACCTACCTGCAGTTGTAGTGTTTCACGCCGCACACGGCTACACATTTCGGGAAGCGCATCGAAAGGCCTCGACTCAACAGCCGTCACATTATTACGGCCGCGGAATGTTCCAGAGTCTTCTCTGATTTGCGCGGGCGCTTGATATTACTTGGCGCTACGGGTAGTTACTCACACGGTCGGCTATATAAAGCGCAGCGACACAACGCTAGTCAGTCAGTCAGTTCCAGTCTCTAGTATCAGTAACAGCTCACTAACACACATAGACAGTGCATCAAGTGATAACGCTCCAGTGCGGTAACCGCCAGGTCCACGGCGACGTGCCGGATCCTGTGCCGGTGCATCATCAACCTTCGAGGACGCAACATCTCGCAGCTAACATGGTCCATCGCACCATTAGCTCAAGAGACACAATTGCCCACGACAAGTCCCACGGCGGGCCTTCTTGTCACGCAGGCAGCAATTTCTCAGCCACTGAGACTTCATTCTCCTCACAAGGTTCACCGCACCTCATCTCCGCGACTCACTGCGTCGAGCATCCATCCTGGACGTCAAGGTCTTCTCCACCACCACGGTGCAGAACTACATGCTGGCGACATGCAGACCCGAGGTCTGCTACATCACTACATCACCGACCTTCATCACTGCAACACCTACGAGCATCATCATCATCGCTCCTGTCTGCACACTGTTACTTTACACCAAATTCACCATCGCTACGTAGCAGCAATAAAGACTGACTCATACATCGACTGACGCCTTTTATTCACTCGTCCCCCGTCTCTGCCGTCCGCTCCCTCATATGTATATGTACACGGGTGACCTTTGAAAACACATGAAAACGGTTCCCTTCGACAACACGTTCTTGAGTGAACGATTTGCCTGCCTCTCTGTATCCTCCCTCCTTCAGTCTCTTCGAGACCCATGTTCACCCCTTCTCCTCCTCTAAAAGACCCTCCACCCAGCATCCTCAAAGATGACCTGGGGAAATTATCTTCCTCAGGGCCTCCCGTGTGGAGACAATGTAAAAAAAGAATAAGATGATTTTTAAAAGTACATTTTTTCCAATTAGAACGTGCATTTTTTTTGGGTATCTTCATTTGAAATTACATAAAGTTTCTACTAACAATAAACAGAATGTCCGGGGGTAAAGTGCATGAATTTCGGGAGGTGATTTTACATTACGGTAGGAGTAAAAGTTTATAACTTTTTATAAAATTCCAACTTTTTTTTTCCGATACAAAAAGACCTACTAAAAATCCTTAGTGTAAGGCTCACATTACTCAATAAAGTTGCTAATAGCTTGCTGGGCGCGATTGTTGAAATGTTACTTGGTAATAATTATCAATAATATTGCTGGTCTAATTTCATCTGTTTACCACAAAACTACCCCTTAAAAGTTGGAATTTCTAAACAAAGTTATTTATCTTTTTTACTTACACTATCATGTAGAATCACCTACCGAAGTAAATGTACTTTATCCCCGGACACCCTGTATATCATTAAGAAATTTGTTAACTTGACTGAGCTATATCTATCCTAAAGACGTGAATAAATTAAGGAATATTGATATTTTTTTAATAATTGAAAAAACATTACGACGTACTTATTGAATCTGTAAGTAGGGTGTGTCAATTATTTCAACTTTCGAATTCGGAGACGCTTGGGGTCTCAAATTAAAATGAATTGAAAATAAAAAAAAACCTTAAACATGTATTTTTAAATTATGGTAATTTTTTTTCAATAATTTTTATACTATTTTAAAATAAAACAATAACTTTGTAAACACCACATTTTTTTTAATACTTTATGCCGACCGGGTTTCGCTACAACCGTAGCTTCTTCAGGGCAGTACAATCTCTACTACTGTACTGTATCTCTACTACTAGTAGAGTTTGTACTGCCCTGAAGAAGCTACGGTTGTAGCGAAACCCGGTCGGCATAAAGTATAAAAAATAAAAGTGGTATCTCTACTACTAGTAGAGTTTGTACTGCCCTGAAGAAGCTACGGTTGTAGCGAAACCCGGTCGGCATAAAGTATAAAAAATAAAAGTGGTGTGTGCAAAGTTATTGTTTTATTTTAAATTATAATGTCACATCACAAAGTAACTGCTTCATATGAACAAAAAATTTTAACCTTTTAACTTTTGTTTGTTATTAAAATTCTTATAGCTGACAAACAAAAAAAAAGTTTATGAGTATAAGTAAGTCTACAAAAATACTGATTTTATCCAGAAAAAGTGTTATTTTCCCATTTTATATTTTTAACAAACATATCATATATTAAAACAAAATCTTTTGCGTTCTTTATACTGCAGTTATGGAATAAAAATTAAGTTTGCTACAAAATATAAAATATGGACCCTTTCTTCTAACTTCAAATAGTGAACACCAATTTTATTTATTTTTACGTTTTCAAATAGCTGCAGATCATACGCGTTTAAAAAGAAGAATTTTTCTCTCTATGCAGAGCGACTCAAACTAAAGATTCTTCTTCTGATTTCTATTGGTACTTTTTCAAATTGATAGACGGATTTTCTTATTTGGGAAGTATATTTACAAGAGATGGAAAGGTTGATATGGATGTTGAAAAAAAATTCTAAATGCATTAAGCTCGAGGTTTGAATGCGGTTATTGTTGTTGTTTTTTATCATTAGTCCCACTTACTCCAATGATGCTCTGTCGTATTTGGGGTTGCCGTGTGGAGGGTCTTTTTAGGACAATTGAGGAGAAGAAGTTCTGGGAAAGAAAAGGGTATGAGGAGTGGGTAGAAATCTAGTGTAAATGTGTCCAGGAGCGACGGAGGTATGAAAAAATCTCTACTACTGCAGTGGATGGCGATAAGTCGAGAGTCTCCTGCTAGAGAGGGTAAAAGGTCTCCCTCAACCAGTCTCTCCTGATTCAGCCCGCCACGCAGTATGTGGGCAAACGCATCCGTCACCAGGACCTAGACAAGCCTCACTCCATGAACCCGGGCCCTCCTGCTCATCACCAAGGTTGTTGGTTATCCAATAAATAGTTCGCCTTACAAATTATATTTAGTGCTGACAAAAAATGTTCAAAGCAGCAAAACTAGCAGTCCACAAGGGTTGCTTGTACTTATCCTGATGTATGGCAGTGAGGCGTGGAATTGGCAGAAGAAGGATGGATATAGACTAAAATAAAAAAACGAAGTTCCTGAGGTAAATGTGTGGTTGCGAGTGTGGTGCAATGAGGCAAATCTTTTACATGGCATGATATTGTGAGAAATATGGAGATTCGTAAATAATGCAAGGTGTAAGATGGTTTGTCAATGTAGAGCGAATAGGTAGATATATGACGGGAATGGGAATTGTAGAAGCAGTCAAGGACGCTCGAGGAAGACAAGGCTCGATCAAGTGAAATAAATAATTGAATCGGGCCATGTCAAGAGTCATAATAATAGAAGGGTGTGTATGAGACGATTTATGAATGTGAATGTAATGAATGCGGATCTAAGTTTAAATAGGAACTAAAGAATTATGTTGGGGATTCTTTGTTCTGGCATGAATGAAGGTTATAAGAGGCATGTCTTGCATGAGAAACGGTATCTTCTCCTTCGAACACCACGCAGTAAACATTATGTTAAATATTATTAATTTACGAGTTCATTATTTAATGATCCCGAATACTCACAAGATATCATTATCAAAGTAAAGACGTCTTAGTGAATGAAGCCAGGAGTATGAGTCAAGACCGGATTATTTTGGAGGTCCATCCTCTGCCTGACTTATTTTGTTTCAGCATTGTACCATATAGCTATAGAATGTTCATTTTACATTCCCTTCCAGTAGCACAACCCTTTAGTGGCGTTCATGCACGCTCAACAATTTAACCAAATCTGAGGTCAACGCCTGTCGCAGTTTTACGGAGTATCTGCGGTGCTATGCCGTTTGCATGCTTCCGATTAGCCAGGCGCTCAGAGCATTGGCTAACGAAGCAGAAATTGCATCGCGGCGGAGTTGTTTGGGTAATTCAACTGGTTCCAGAGAGAACCGTGCAAAAATCCACCTAAGAAGATTTCAAAGGAGACAAATTATATATGCGGTTCATTTGAGCGAGGAAAATTTTAAACATTGTTCGTGGCTCTGAGAAAAATTGTATGGTTTCGAAAGAAATTATAATAAAAAATCCAGTAGAATGTAACTATTCAGAGGGAAATACAAAGACAAAACCGGAAATATGTCATTTTTAAATAAAAAATTTGACATATTGACTCTTTTTCACCAAAAAATATAAATTCATTTCGGAAGACTGTTATTTTATCTAGTAATGCTATTGTGAAAAAATATGTTTATTTTTGCTACAATAAGATCGTTGACAGATTTCTTAAATTTAAACCAAAATTTTGTATTATACAACACACATTTGAAATCACATAATCATGCAGTAAAATAAATCAATAAATTATCTGGGAAAGCTATGTTTCAGAATCTTAATTTTAGTTTAAATAAAATCATTTAAAAAAAGATCCACACACGTTTTTTGTGACGAAAATACTTAAGTTTGTCTATTTATTTACGGTCTTACAAACTAATTTATTTAAGATTTTTTCACATTAATTTCGAAAAATTATAAATAGTTATGATCAAAAAATAATTACAAAAGTACATAATTTTAATAGTTTTATCATCACGCCTTTCAGCATTTTTTAATGTAGAAATAAATTAAAGCAAATTTTGAATGGAATAAAATCGATATTGATTCATTATTTAAAAAAGCTGGTACGGAGAAAAATTCATCTTTCTCATTGGAACCGCCCTGTACGATCGTAATCCGATCCCTTGCTAATAGAGAACAAGTTGACTCGATTTACACGGATTTAGTTAGCAAAGCTTTTGATAAGGTTTGCATTAAAATTCTTAAAAATAAATTGTCTAAAATAGGAATAAGTGGTAAATTACTATGTTGGATTAAAAATTACTTGTCAAAACGTGTATAACTGTCTGGATTAAAGAACACTTGTCTTATGAATTTAAAGCCACTAGCGGCGTGCCTCAGGGTTCGCACCTTGGTCCAATATTATTTATACTATTTATAAATGATGTCACTTCCGTATTTTCTAATGTTAACATATTACTATTTGTTGATGATATGAAAATGTATAAAATCATTAAAAATACGTATGACTGTCTGTCCCTACAAACCAATTTTATTAAATTCGCAGAGTGGTGTACAATTAACAAACTTAAACTTAACATTAAAAAATGTCAAATCATGAGTTTCTTTAGAATGAAAAACCCTATAAAATATAGCTATTCACTTAACAATCACAATTTACTGTCAGTACCAGTAATAAAGGACCTCGGAATAACCTTCGACTCTAAACTACTATTAACCAACCACATTGATATCATTACTAGTAAGGCAATGCAAATGCTGGGCTTCATTCTAAGAATTTGTAAAGATTTCAAAAATATCCAAACATTTAAACTATTATACACAACTCTGGTTAGGAGTCATTTAGAATATAATTCCCCTATTTGGAACCCTTTGTACAAAAGCCACGCAAACTCCATTGAAAGAATCTAACGCAAATTTCTCAGATCAATTAATTTTAAATTAGGAATTCCCGCGGTTGTCATAAACTATGATTCTCTATCACAAAAAATGCGACTCTTATCGTTAAAAGATAGAAAAATACTCAATGATCTTATTTTTTTTATTTAAAATAAACAATAACTGGTTTGACTCCCCTGAATTGGTTTCGCTAATAAATTATCATGTACCTTCTAGACCGACTCGACTCAAAACACCTTTTCATTGTGACAATACTTTGACGAACGCAGAACAAAACTCAATCATAAATCGCTTGCATATTTTAGGCAATGAATATGCTAATATCGTACACGCCGCCGGCAATCTGGACTCGTACAAAAGATGCATTAAACTAAATTTGTTTGCTATTACCACGTATATATCATAATACATGATGTAAACATTATATGCCTACCAGTACTTCACACTAAAACTACTAATGTACTAGAAATCATAGGTACTTGTAAAATGTATAATATCGGATAACATAATCCAGAATTTTTTACTTTTTTATATTTTATATTGAAATCTTTGCATGTAACTTTTAGAGATATCTCATATTTCTACATTTTACCTTTTATTGTTTTATTTCTCACTTTAAATATTTATTTTTACTTTTTACCTAATAATTTATAGTTTGTACTTTATACTTTATATTTTATACTTTACACTTTATAATTTACTTTTATACATTTTGCATTTTATTCATTGCTTATTACGTTACTTTTTACCTTTTTTCTTAAATTTCACTTACATACATTCTTCATGTTGTTGTACTATTAATAAGTATGTCAATTATGTTAATGGCACGTGTTTGCCGTACATGTGTAAATAAATAAATAAATAAGTAAGAACATCTTTCGACGAAATTTGGATTCCCGGCCGCTGGGTGGTTAATGGCCCTTAAACACTACGTTAAGAAAACTTTCTGGTAATAATTAGTTTGCAAACATTTTTATTATAGAAGCAAGAATTTTCACCTTGTCAACATTAAAAAAAAAAAAAAAATGTCGAAAAATTTTATGATATTTTATATAACGCAATTGATTTACATGTTCCCATAACAACAAGTTATGCTACTAAATACCCCAAATGGTTTAGTGAAGATCTTATTGAAATTATTTCGCAAAAGAAAATTTGTCACAAAATTTATAAAACAACTAGAAATATAGATGACTTCAATAAATTTCGAGATCTACGATCTAAATCAAAAAGGATGTCAAAAATGTGCTATTTAAACTATATTAATAAATTTGAAGAGTTAGCAATTGAGAATCCGCAAACTGTTCAAATTCTCTGAGACTCTTAATAATAAAGAATCAGGATTTCCTTCCACAATGTTTTATAAACACAGAGTAGCCGATAACTCTTTAGTTATAGTAAACTTATTTGCTGATTGCTTTGGTGAAGTCTATAATACTAAAACTGATTTCCCATTACATGATTTTACATTTGACGATTCTATTGACTTTAACAATTGTATATTTAATGAAGCTGATATTAAAAAGAAAATTATCACTTTAAAACAAAATAAATCAGCAGGCCCTGATAACGTTCCTCCAATATTTTTATTAAAATATGTATCCATATTAACAATTCCACTAATGAAAATTTTTAACCTTTCTTTGAAATCTAGAATTTTTCCTGATCAACGGAAGAATAGTTTCTTAACACCTATATTTAAAAAAGGTGATAAAAATGACGTCTCAAATTATAGACCTATATGTACACAATCTGCGAATCCTAAATTATTTGAATCTATTTTATTAACGAAACTTAATAAGGAATTTAGTAAAGTTATTACATCATTTCAACATGGATTCATTTCGGAAAGATCAACTCTTACAAATCTTTTGATTTATCAACATCACATAATTGAATCATTAAATAAACGATTCCAAATTGATACAGTGTACAGACTTTAGCAAGGCATTCGATAAGGTATCTCATGAAATTTTAATCCAAAAACTAAAAGCTCTTGGTATCTCGGGTAGTATGTTAAACTGGTTCATTAGTTACTTTTCTTGTAGAAAACTTTCTGTAAAAATTTTAGATTACATTTCAAAACAATTTTTGGCTTCCAGTGGAGTTCCTCGAGGTTCACATTTAGGACCTGTTTTATTTTTAATATTTATTAATGATATTGTAAAAATTTTTAAAGAAGCAAACATACTCTTGTTTGCTGATGACCTAAAAATTTACAAAACGATTACCTCAATTAATGATTGTAATATTCTTCAAGCTAATCTTGATCGCTTACAGGATTGGTGTAATTATAATGAACTATTTTTAAATATTGATAAATGTCAATTTATATCTTTCTGTAGAAACAAAAATCCTATTATATCTCATTATAGTATTAACAATATTTCTCTTAAAAATATGTCAAAGATCAAGGATCTGGGTATCCTTTTTGATGAAAAATTAACATTTGTTCCACACATTAATGAAGTTACTAATAAGGCTGTGAAATGTTTGGGATTTATTTTAAGAACAGTAAAAGATTTTTCATCACTTTATTCATTTAAAATTCTCTTCACTGCTTTAGTAAGAAGTAATTTAGAATACAATTCCACTATTTGGTCTCCATACTATAAAGCACACAAAAGAAAAATTGAGAAAGTTCAGCATAAATTTTTAAGGTTCATTAATTTCAAACTCTCCATACCTATTGAACAAATTAATTTTGTTAATTTAATGAAAATGCTTAATTTAACTGACCTATCATGTAGAAGATCCAAGAGCGATTTGGTTATATTATTCAAATTAGTTAATGGATCACTTGACGCACCTGACTTAACAAAACTAATAACTTACCGAGTACCTAATCGTGACACGAGACTTCCTGAGCTGTTCTTTGTTTATCCGTCTAAAACAAACTATTTCATTAATTCCCCAATCCAAAGACTTCATAGGCTTGGAAATGAATTCAGTTCAGTTGATATTTTCATTTATTCTTTACCTAAATTTATAACAGAAATTTCTATTTATAAAATTATGTAAATTTTATTATTATTCTTCTAATATGGTTTTTGTTGATATATCTTTTTAATTCTGCTTATATCCTAATTGTTCAGTTTATAATGTTAAATAATACTATTTTATATATTACTGTAATTGTACTCCTGAAAAACTTATGTATCTATATAAACGTGATTTTGTAAAAACATTTAAGGCGTGAATAAATAAATAAATAAATTAACTTAACGGCAATAGGCCACTTGCATCATATTTAAAAAAAAAAAATGTTTTTTTTTTTTTTTTAAATCGTATTTTTGAAGTCCTGGCGATTTTTTGAAAATTTAAATCCGAAAAATCAGACCATTTTTTATAAACCGGAAAGACGGGACATAATTTAATGAGTGCGAAAAAACGATAATTACATAGCCGAAAATCATTTAAAAAATAACGTTTTCCACACGAATAGCAATAAATTGTACGGGGTTCTCTTCGTAACATCTGTAAAAACACCGCCATCTTTATCAAAAAATCAAACCAAGGGATAAGTTCGCATAGAAAAAACAATAAATCTAGTGAACAATTCAAAAATTCGCCGGAAATTAAAGTGTTGCCATATAAAAAATAGTTAATCAGACTTAAATTTTCAAAATTAAGGGAACATAATGATCTCAAACAATGGATTTATTCATTTAAAAATATAAAAAAACTATACATTTCTAAAAAAATTTTCGTAATCTTAGTAAAAAAGTCTATCTACACGATTTTTTCCAAGTCTTTATGAAATCCATGCAAGTGGCCTATTAGCGGGGAACCACTTTTTTCTTTTTTTTTATGATCGGAAGATGAAAGTTTTGTAATTGAAAAGAATCCTCATAAATATTAAACTTTCAAGGAGATTGACGTAAAATTATTTATTCTATGGGACTTTATACGTCACCTACGTTTGTTTGCGTAAAACTTTCAGGACTGTTGGAACAAACTTTTGATTGAAAATTACAAAACTAGCTCATGCATTTTATTCGTCTTTCTTGGCACATAGGTTAGTCGGTCTAGGAATTAGCAAAAATATATGATATGAGGTATTAAAGTTGATATACCACCATTCAGAATCGAAACATAGAAATTCCAAAGATACTTCATTATTCAGATTTGTTATTGCTCAAATAAGCTGATTCCGACGATACGATGCAATGCCATATTCAAAGAAATAAATTGTTTTCCCATTGTGCGTCCCCGTTCCCCTCCCGCGTCCTCTTCCCCTTCCGCGTTCCCCTCCTTATCTCTCCCCTCTCGCTCCCCCATCCCACTTTTCATATATTTCACTCCAAGTACATTCAGCTTTGAAACAGCTCGCGTGCCACCTATTACAATTTTTTTATTCAAATTTTAATTTTTCTCCCCACTCCACCCGCACTACCCCCCCCCCCCCCCCCCCCTCCCCTTCCCCCAATCAATCAACAATCAACGCGCCGTTTCGCATTCATAATATTAGTATAGCTGTTGGCTTAGGTCAAAATGTAGATAAGTACCTATTTTATATTTTTACACTAAATATTCATATTAAAATACTCATATTTGAATTTTTGAAATCTCCATAGTAACCTAAACAAATAACAATATGACAGCCCACGTCAAACATTTACTTAGCAACACGCTTTGCCAATAAACATATAAAAAATAATTTCATAACGCCACAACTTATTCACAACGCCAGAACTGACCAATATATATAGCCTATGTTACTTGCAAATAAAGTAGCTTTTGATTAGTGAAAGAATTTTTAAATTTTATTGCGTGAAAGAGTAAGTCACATCCATCCAAACATTCGCATTTATAATATTAGTAAGATAAGATATTCATTTTTGTATAATATAAGAACAACCCATAAAATTTGGTACCTAACACAGGTACCTATTTAAAATGCCTGTAATTCTTACTTAGGGTTTTCAAGTAAATTCATTAATTTAAATAGTTTATTCGTAAATCGAATTTTGATTAAACACTCGATGGTTTGTAAAATATCATTCTCAAATTGTGACATTTTTGACAGTATATAACTGGCTCTGATATAATAGTTAAACATTATATAGAGTATGCGAATAATGTACCGTAAAGTAGGTATATACCATATGATGTAACATTTATAAAATTTATAAATGTTACGATATATTATGATATAAACGTTACATTTTTAAAATAATATACCTAAATATGGTTTTAATTAAATGACTGACAAGAGTGTTTCGATATTATTACAGTGTTAAATCTGTTATATTTTTTAACTTCTACGGAAAGATAATTAAAATGTTTCATTCCTTTGTAAATATTAAGACGACCTCCGTGGTCGAGGGGAAAGGCTCTCGATTAGAAATCCGAAGGTCGCTGGTTTAAATTTCGGCGTGCGCAATTAAGTGGGATTTTAGCATAGACATACAAATAACTAGACGAGAACTTACAGATGAGGGGTAAAAACCAACTATGGCGGGGCGAAGAGAGGAAAGAGACTTGTGATTCGCCAAGTCTTCTTTATTGTCTAAGTATGTGTTTCATAGACATACAGCGTCCGCGCGTAAAATGTACGACGAGAGCACGACATTGGTCCGGACACGTCCAGTCGGTTCCGAAAAATGGTTCCAATGGGAGGGGGAAATAACACGTTTTTTAACACGTAAGGGCATGTCCATATATTTTGTACGTCCGTGGATTTTAGTTAATTTGTCTTTTTTCCCAATTAATAAATTAATATAAGATGCAGTATATTTCAGGCACGTTACACATTAGAAGGTACTCTCAGTATCACCCTGGTGTAAGACCGTCATTCAGAATTGAAACGTTGCTTGAAATGGATTTAGTCGAGTTTGGCGATCAGATCTGAATAGACAGATATTTCCCCACTTTCCTCTCCTGCTAATCCTCTCCCTACCGACTACTTTCAGCCTCATCAGTGTCGAAACACTGTTTCGCTCGCTCTAGCTCAATCAGAATATATATTTTTTAAAGCTTGATAATTCCTTACATGAAACATAAGGTCGGCGTGGTCTAGCGGTAAGGATCTTGACTTTATTTGAATAATTTGTGTTATTTCACAATTAATTCATTTAAAAATAGTTCCAGAGCGGAAGATACTCTTAGTATCGCCCTTATGTAAGACCAGCATTCAGCATTGAAACATTGCTTATAATGGCGTTAGCCTTGTTTGGTGACCAGATGTGAATAGCCAGGTACTTCCCCACCTTCTTCTTATCTCTTATCCATTTCCTTCCCCCGCCCCACTACCTTCAGCCTCAGAACATACCCCAATTGGGGATGTCATAGTCACACTGGATCCATAGGGGAGCAGCTGAGATTCTGACGTATTTGTGTATATAAAAAAAAAATGTATGTATACGTTATTGAGGTAAGATAGAATTTAAAATTAAACATATATGGAAAAAAATATATGAAAAGCTCTTCTTTGGGTGTATATCTGTACCCATCTCCGCTGCTTGTGTTTTAATTTGAACGACATCTTAATTTATACGAAGAAACGTCGATGTTAGAATTTCTCTGAAAAAATACGGATCGAATACAATCGAGCTGTTTTTTTTAATATCAGATCGAATGACGCCATTTTTCCGGATGAAAAATTCTGCGAGGATTACTTCCTTCGTAAAGGCGTGATTGTTTAATCACTGAGACGAAATAATTGAAAATCGTGAAGCGGACTCCAATTCACATCTAAACTTAAATATTTGTTTTTCACCCTTTTTGCCGCTAAAGGGGTGTGTAACGAAGTATATTTTCACCCAAGTCAGCAGGAGGCTGCTATCTCGGGATAAATCGGCCGAATTAAGTGGGATTTTGGAACATAATGCGCGGTTGCACATTTCATTAATTTATATTTCTTGATCTCATTGAGAGTCTTGTATGTTCAGCAAACGCACTAATTTGTGTACGATCTGCTTTGTTGATAAAAAGACTTGTTTGCTAATGAATCCATCTAAAATCTTTAGAGATTCTTCGATAAAGCGTGTGCACAATTGTCGGCATATAATTTTATAAGTCATTATATTGGGAATAACATATTAACCCGGCAAGAGAGTGGTGAAAAAATGTTATAAGAAGTATGTGGCAGGGTATGACATATCCGTTTACAAATTTGATTCTTAAGAAAAAGCATCATATTAATTATCTTTTATTACAGCAAGACTTTATTAAAAGGAATTGGAAATTAAAAAAAATTGCGCTATTTTAACAATTTTTATATTTTACTTAAATGTAAACAAGTCACTATTAATTTTTAACAAAAATTTTCACTCAAAAAAACTACAAAAGAACTAAAGAAAACAAGTTTTATGAAAAAAAAACTTAAAGATATGATAGAACATGAAACAAGTAACTGTATATACTAAAAAAATAACAAATAATATTAGGCACACCTTAGGAACTGGAGTTCAAATTATTGCAGTATTTTCTAATACTTTTTCCAGCATTGACCGAAGTCGGGTTTCTTCACTGTCCATTTACTATTAAAACCTACAAAGCAACAAAGAAAATAAGTTAAAATAGTAGAAGTTATGATAGTTTTCGTCACGAAATATATATGTACACTAGCTATGTGGCAGGGCGAACGAAGTTTGCAAGCGTATAACTCGAACGCAAGCTGCCGCTGATAACGCCACATCCCCTCACGCACCCCTTTAACTCCAGCTACTCAAATTAACAACAGGTTTCAAGGTCAGAAACAAAAAATACACACAAATAAGTAACATGGTGGGTGTGACATACCCTACCTTACTCTCGCCGGGTTAATTAATTGGTTTGAATCAAATAGATGAAGTCTGAATTTCGCTTTCGCGTTGAAACCAACACGTGACAAATCCTTTCAATCTAATAATTGATAAGAGGAATATCAATTTTCTAGATAATATTAAGAAGAGTAGCAAAAATGATAACACATTTAAAAAAGTTGTGCACTATACGTGTACGAGTACATATTATCCAAACACCAGTTATTATATTTGATTACTAAAATTAATGTTTTTACAGATGTAAAAATCACCATATGCAATGCCCACATTTGAACTATCGATATTGAGAAAACAATTGAGCACCAATAAATGCCAATAAATTCGTTAAAGTACACAACGTCGTAATTTTTAATTCAATATAAATCGGGGTATTTTGTCAAAAGGTAAAAAAAATTCCGCTTTGCTAAATAAAATTCAAATAAATGGAATATTTTAATAATACCGTTATTGGAATACTGTTTTTGAAGGGGGTGAAATAGGCTTTAAAATTTTATTATAAGAAATAACTATGTACATAATTTTTTAAATATAATTTTTTTTAACGCAAACTTGAAAAAAAAAATGGTTCACCTTACGTTTTTTCTAACTCAAATTACTGATGATGAAAAATAAATTATATATGTTATTGTCACCTTACTTTTTGTCGTTTTATGTTAAAATAATTCTTAAAAAAGTTTCATTATTTTAGTTTAATTATGGTCGGAAAATATGGTTTCATAAAGGTGTTATTTTAATTAATTTCTGGTTAAGTTTTAGATTTGAATACATAGCGTGTTGTTTTCTCTTTCCATTGCCGTTCAGATCATATTTCTAACCATGATAGTAAGAGAGACACAACGATTTCTATGAGACATATGTGAGCTGGGATGAATATGGTTACCAGAAAGAGTGGGACACCTGGCCGAAATGTATGGTGTTGTAAAAACGTTTTCAAATAATCATTGTGTAATTTTTTTTATTGGAATAACTTTTTTGATGATCATCAATGTAATATATCATAGAAGAAACATGAAACACAACAAGACACAGAAAAATAAAACTGTAACATACTGGGACGCAGCACCTTAAATAACTTGGCCATTGGGACATATATTTTTCTGTCACTTTTGTCAATCTCATATTTAAAATTCTGAGTAAACAATATTATCTTAAACTATTTTCCCCACATTTTTGTCAGCTATCTTTTTGTGATAGCTGACGAAAATGATTACAATTTATTATTAATATATAACGAATTTATAAGTAAACTAGATAGTGTCTCGAATAAACATATCCGATTATATTTATACGGGACACCTGTTGAAATTTTTTTTTGGTAATTTTCTATCAATCAAATTTCTACGATAATGTAACTACAAAGTAGCATTTATGTGTATACCTTCGTATTTGTACCTTCTAATATTCATTATATATATTATATTTTTGCACCATGTGAAATTCGCCTTTAGTCTGTAAAAGCCCTACGGGCATTAAATAAATTAGTAAGTAATATGACTTTTATGGATTAAAAAACCTTTTTAACATTCTTCAACTTTTCAGCAGAAAAGTGGAAGAAAGTTTGAAAGACATTCTTATTCATAAACAAACGTTTTACATCAACAAAAAACTTTGTAGGCAAATATATCTTTTTAATATATAAAAAAGTCGGCTAGTTACACCATATATAACTCGAGAACGGCTGGACCGATTTTTATTATCTTTGATTTGTTGTATTTGTTCTCCGCCCCGAACAGCAGAATAGCTATTAAAACATCGGAAAAAATCACGAAAAAAATAAATTATGAAGAAAAATCTTTTCCTTTTCCAAAATACATTTTGTACGGAACGAATTCTTATCTTTTGAAAATGAATTCCAAAAATTCAAAAACGTCAAATGCCAATGCGCTGATTGTTTTGCTTCTGTTCTTAAATACAAAATGCTGCCCCTCTTTCTTACACTAAATGTCGATAGTCGAAAATAGGACAAATGGTGAATGTGTGTCTGCACCCCCCCCCCCCAAAGGAAAAATACAATAATTATAATAAATCTCCCTCACACGTGTAAAGAAAATGAAACGCAATTCCCGTAAGTAAGTGGAAAAGTAAAAAAATCATAAAAAATGTAAATCCGTACTCAACGCCATCTCTGATACTGACAAAAACAAAACACGGACACTTGCGCATCGATAATTGCTTTATTGTGAAATTTTTAACTCAATAAAATATAATAATTCAGCTAATAAATTAACACAGTTATTGATTCAGAGGAGGTACGAAATTCGCCGGGTCAGCTAGCATTTCATGCTAATAAATCCATTTACATTTTGAAAATTCGAAAACTTGCGAAATCACATTGACCTATGTCCTGTCCACTTGGAAAGCGCTATGGTGAAAGTGTTAAAAATATCACACGTCCTTTTCCAACTAATCATAATTTAATATAGAGAGCTCCTCCCAGTCCTAACATGTGCTGCGTGACTATTTTGAAGATTTGTTACAAACTTTTTCATTCTGCGCTTGTCAAAGAAACTACTCATTTTAATAATCTGTTATAAAACACGATCCGCTTCGGCTTTCGTTGGTTGATAATTTAAAAGGTCGAGGCATTCTTGTGAAAATAACAGTATTTCATAATGGGGATCTAATGTTTAGAATGCTATAAATTTTTGTAGACTCTTTGTATACACTTTTTTAAGCGAAAACTTATTTAACACTGTTGTGATTTGAAACTCAATGAAAAGAAAAATAGCGATACTAAAAAGATACAAACATTGTACATCTATATTCTATACGATTTAGCTTGCGAGAGAATGAAATGTGCGGCGCTTCGTAACCTCCCAATTCTTATCTATTTTATTTTTCTGAAGATTTTACTTCTACCGAGTGTGAACTGCACACTTGTTATTTTTAAATACATCTATTTGAATTTAGATTTTGTTTTCGTGGGTGAATGAATGCTAAGTGTCTTGGAAGTGGAAATTAAATCGATTTTAAACCTTAATTTAAAATCTCGGATGCACACGAATCAGCACAATATTTAATCAATACATTTGTCGTGATGGTGTTTTACAATTTCACATTATAAACCTGGCATATTGCATCAGTTCCACAGTAGGGTAGCATGATTGTCAGTACAATCCCCCCAAGTCCCAAGAATACCAGCTGAACAATGCGATGTATGACGATTGATATTAACTTTTGTTTTATGTTTTATTCTAACAAATAAACTATTTTTTCACGTCAAAGATAGCCCATGATTCATTATGATTAATTGAGGTAGCCCTTGCCGCATAAAAAAATCTATTTTTTGTGTCATATTTGATTTTTAACCGTAATATGTCAACCTCCATATGACATTCCGAAAGAGTCTTTGTAGGATTATCGTACATAAACACACTAGTGTTTTTTACGGTGATTTTATTATCAAATGAATTAACTAGATGGAGGTTTTTACATATTATATTATAGTGATGCACAAACATAAAAAAACACTGCACAAAATACAGTGTTTTTTATGTTTGTTATTTATTTATTTAGGGACAAATAGTCCATTAACAGTATAATATTGTAACACGAATAAAAAAAAGAGACATTGCAATGAAAGGAGAGTACATAAATATATATGAAGAGCATTGACAAAATACATATAATATAAAAGTACCTACAGAAGATAGTATAATATAAATGCATATAATATAAAAGTACATAAGTAGCTTAAAGATGGATTTAAAAAAGACTAAAAAATCACATTGCTTATCGACTGCCGAAAGTCATTTAGACTTTCACCAAAAATTCAGTGCTTCGATTTGCGTTGACAAGTCTCAAAATTCTGGATAAAGGAGAATGATATCCATAATTAGTAGAATGTTGATTGAGGAACATCAATTCATTATTTCAGAGTCTACGGGAAGGGATTTTGAACTGGATGAGTTGTAATAATGCAGGTGTGTCAGTAATACTGTTGATAATTTTGAAAATGCAATTAGATCAGAGTCCTTTCTACGTTTTTCTAAAGAAGAAATGTTTAAAGTTTGTTTAATTTCATCATACGAGTACTCACCTCTTTCAAGTCCTTACCTCCAAGCAATTCCTCGTAGAAAGCGATATTGTACAGATTCGATGTGACAAATGTGGACAGCACAGAAAGGAGATCAAATGACACTAGCATATTCAAGGTGAGGGGGACACGTTATGACACTGACACGTAGAATTCTCGGAAGCATTTAAAGAATGGAGTAGATTTTAGCTATAAATGATAACCAGTGATTTTCCCACCTGTAATTTCATCTCTCTCCACAATAAGAATTAGAGGTAAGAGTTCAAGTTTCCATCGTTTCCAGCTCCGGTAACTGCCGGCTATTTCCAGCGAGTAATTTTGCAGAATTTATATGAATAATTCTTCGAACGGGTATTAAATAGCGATTAAGATGAGCGCGCCTTGGTGTTCCGGGTGCCCGCATCATTAGCTGACATTTTGTTCTTCTGCCTGCTGAATGCTGGTTCAATTGAGCGCATTTACCTCCCACACTCCTCCCAACTCCTCCTTTACCTAACTACCTAACTACCTTTCCCTCCCCAATTTTCTAACTCCAATTTTCCCTGCTCGGCTAACGCCCATACCTCTCCCCGTGGCAGGGCCGGATGGTAAGTAAATTGTGTATTTTTGTATGTATCTTTAAGAATCAAAATAAGTATCTTTTTTAATAACCACTGGAGCGCTTTTTGCCACAATATGGCACTATTTAAAATATCTCGGATTGCTTTGCTGCCAATTTTGGCAAATTTTCCCTTATTATTTGTAAGTAAGTAGAAGTTTACGATTTTATAATGTTTTTTTTTTTATAAATCCAACGAACTTGTGACAATCGACAAAAAATAGGTGAATTCATTGGCTAAGTAGAACTATGATTTTTTTAATGTGGGCGGAAAATATTCAAAATGATTACAAAAAAATCTCAAGATATTCGAGAAAAAAGTTTTAACTTGCGCTGTTGCTCCAGTGGACAAATATATTTTATATATTGATAAATATTAATAATAAGCACAAGTAACCGACACGTTGCCCGGGCATTATGCAGAATTTTTTGATATTGGATGGAGACAGTAATTTTTCTTCTATTTTGATCGTCAAGTATGCAAAATTTCATCAAAGAATAGGTGGAGGCATTTTATTTTTCAATCTCAGGTGTGACCTTCCTATTTTATTTTGAAGTCAAGTGTGCAAAATGTCATCAATCTCGGAAATAAACTGTAAAATTTATTTAAAAACATAAGTACACCGCGGCATTCTTCTTATAATGTATATGTAGATGAATCTTTCAAAGTGAAAGATACTTTCAGTATAGCATAGGAGAGACTTCGCCATTCAGAATCTAAAATTTGCTTGAAATGGCTTTAGCGGTGTTTCGAGACCAGGTCTGAATAACCAGATACTTCCTCACGTTCTTTACCCATCTCATTCCGCTCTCACCTTTTGCCTCACAAAGTACCCCAATCGGGGATGGCATAGTCTCACTGGCTCCAGACGGTTGGAAGCTGTTGAAAATTTTGTGCGGTACTTACATAAAATATATATTTTTTACTTTATTGACTAAGGAGTGAGTAAATAACTACCATTCTGAACATCTAAAGATTTTCTAATTTGATTATACTGATAAAACTTGGAAATAAATGGTAAAAATGTATTCTCGTTAAGGTATCAGAACTGCATTTTCAATTGATCGATAGATTTTGCAATACTCTTTCACTCTTACTTGAATTTCAGAGTTGATGTATAGAAGCGGTGAACTTAATATTTCACCAAACGCTGACCGGCCGAGAATCGACATTTTATCAGATATTCTATTAAACACCCACACAATTCATTAGATACTTAAAATAAATCGGAAATGATGAAAATATGTTGATTAACAAATATTTATAAATTCGTAGCAGGGCAACGGAACTTCAAAATAGAGCTAGGGCGAACAATCATTTTACACGAACCGGGTCGCTCACGTCCCACTGGCTGATAGGTACAAGTCACTGTTTACACATGGACTTTTAATATATAATTTTTTTGAAAACTAGCAACGCCCTGGTTGATTATTCATTATTATTACATTTTACCTGATTCAGTGCTTGATACAGAGACAATAAAGTAGTAAAGATAAAAAAAGTATAGATGAAGTAGTAAAGATAAAGTAAAAAAATAAATAAGTCAGATAAAAACAAAAAAATCTTACAGCCATTGAGTAAAAAGTGAGATTGATGCGCTTGCCGTTCGCAGAAAGTACCCGTCTTACCTAATACCTAAAGTATGCCACACGAGGTTAGCGCTGGATGCCAGCACTGGCTAAAATAGACCGCCGCCCGCGTGCCCCGCAGCTCCCGTGCCAGCGTTGCAATACGTGTAGAGGCATCGCGCCAGTCGCTGGCGCATATCCGTGGAGTGTATACACGTTTTCGTTTGTTGAGATTTTCTTTCTTTTAAAATGACAAGAAAATTTACTGAATATGAAACTTCTCTCATCGGAGTGTCTTAACGCTGAAATAATTGAGCCTTTTAAAGGTGAAAGTAACTCGTCAAAGTTTTCAGTCGTAACTCGTAAGGCCAACCTGTACTCAGAAGGATCTCTTTAATCTTAGTTGTTGTAGCAACAAAGCAGAAGAGGCTCCAGTACTGGTTCTATCGGTTTTCCATTTTCTTGTCCAAAGTCGTTTTTACTTTACGTTTTCTTCCTCTATTATATTAATTATCTCTTCTAATAATAGTGCAGATATATTTTTAAAAAAAAATTCTTCAACAGCCGGATTTGTCCCGAATTCATTTTTGTTTCGAACGTGTGCTCATCACAAGAAAAATCCAGAAATGACTAGCCTCGTCTAAACAACACGGGCCGGGCCAGCGCTGGCTTGTCTGTAGGACTGGCGGCAGAGCACTGGCTTAGTGTAAACTTAGCATAAGAACCCGTCGGGTTCTTTCGTTTTTATGTAATTAGTATATAAATGAAAGCCTTTTTTAGTTTTCAGATCAGGTATGTACCATCCCTATTTGTTCGTCGTCTAAAAAACTCGTACATTATGATCGACAAGGGTGCTTATTTGATTTTTTTTTCGAAAAGCAACCCGCTCGCTTATTAGTGGTGCGTGATCGGGTTATAGTGAACGGTTCGATAGCCACTGTATCGTTCACGATCGACACCGGACTTCATCAAAAATTTAAAGGGCCCTTGTTTCAGAAATAGTGGTGTAAATAAAAAGTGAATCATAAATCCACCAATTCACTTCTGTCCTCGCATTTCCTTGGCATACACTAATCCGAAGATATTGAAGATTCCCTGGCACGGAGACAGCAAATAATACAAAAATTCCTGTAAGAAGAAGCCGATTATCCTCACGACTGCCGAGATTAGTCATCACGCTCAAACGGCCCTTGCTAGTGAGTGGCTCCGCCAGTAGAATTACGGTTTAAATAAATAAGTGCCTAATCGTAATGTAAACGAAACCCGCTAGTTAAGGAATCGAGCGCTCGCTTTAATCAAGGTGTTTTATTTATTTTACTCCGAGAGATTTCACCTGAAAAAATGATTGAAAAACCTTGGCGGAAAAATTCCTTTGATGGCATTTTTAAATCAATAGAAGAAGTGGGCAGATTGCTAATTATTTATTATTGAGTAGTTAATTATAACGTTTTCATGATTTTGGAGTTAAACATAAATAAAATAATTGTGTTGCTCGATTCTACTGCTAGACAATTTATTTATTAATTTTGTAAGAAACAAACAGCTTATACAGTAATAAATATACAAGGGAATTGTCAAGTCAAGCCACATAAGTTTCTTATGCTAAAGTTAGTTGGAAATGAAGTTTTAATATCTTAAAATTAATTATGGGTTATAGGAAGGGGAGAGGAAGAGGAATATAGGAAAAGGATATGAGATATTCCCGAAACAGTACATACTCTCATGTTAATAATAATCGATCGTAAGCGTTACTCAGTATCGATATTTCTTTGGGTTATTACTATAAATATCAAAGCCGTGATATTTTTTATTATTTTGTGCACATACAGAGTAATTGGGGATATTTTTCTAATATTTGTTCTAAATGAGGGCAAATAAAATAAATCGGATTGTCGTGTCGGGTTGATCTTGACGGAATATGAAAATTTAATAAGCTAGTGAGCTCTGGTGAGTTTAGGCCATCATTTAGAATTTTAAACAATAAAATTTGATCATAAATTAGACGGCGTGCTTGGAGGTAGATGAAATTGTAAAATTTAATGGTTTCGATGTAATTTGAGATATGTATATATAAGCCTGAGCTCTAAAGATTGCAATCCGTCTGTTAAGATGAAATAATCTATCAGACGGACCGCCCGTTTGTGAACAGAGTCGAGGGTATTTTTCAGGTATTTTGGAGCTCCAGACCAGAGTTGGCTGCCAAATTCACCGTGGGGCGAACTTGTGATTTGTTCAGGATTAGCAGTTGTGTAGGTACTATTAAAGTTTCTGCGGTTGAATTTGGCAGCCAAATCTGGTCTGGAACTCCAAAATTCCTGAAAATACCCTCGACTCTGAGCAGAAACGGGCGGTCCGTCTGATAGATTATTTCATCTTAACAGACGGATTGCAATATTTAGAGCACAGGCATCGGGTGGGAATGCTAACCTTGTTCTAGCGGTATTACAATGGAAGATGCTCCAAGGAACTAGCGTCATTGATCATAGGTGCATAGTCGGGAAACATGCCAAACGCGTGCCCAACATATGTACACGGTTGACATTTGTCACACGAAAACGGGTCGGTTTTTCGACCCGTTCTTGTGTTCAACAGCTCGGCTGTGGAACGATTTGACGGCCTCTACGTTTCATCCTTCCTACAACATTGGTCTCTTCAGGACTAGTGTTCATTCCTTCCTCTCCTGAAAAAGACCCTCCACACAGCATCTCAGATGACATAAGTCCCGAGGGAAATTATTTTACTCAGGGCTTCCTGGGTGGAGTTAAAGTAAAAAAAGATAATTTTTATAACAACTTCTAAATATAGCAAACAGAAGTCATCCACCATCGATCAATAATAATAAAAGAACATCTTCAAAATCCGCAGAACATCTCTTAGTGAATAATAACGTTATTCTTAACAACAATAAGCCTAAACCATTTATATAGAAAGAAATGGTCTTGAATTAAATTTACTCTAAAAATTAGAAATCGATAAACGAACAAATGACCCTAAATGACACTAATTAATAAAGTAAGGAAAATTATTTATTCCCCACTTCTCAGTATGTTTACAAGACCTAAACAATACAAACACCAAATATCAAAATACCCCACAGAATGTCTACTCATGTAAATCAGTTTAACCGGTAATAATCAATTTAGGCAACTTCGAACTTGAAATTTTGAATCTTACTAATAAGTCGTCTCAAAGTGGTCAAACCACAGTTTAAATATTTTCCATTTCGTTTTTGGGACAATATCATTGATACTCATAATCCACAGAATTTAAAGATTACACAAAGCCATTTATTAAAAAGATATTCGCCAAAAACTTATAATTCCTTACCGCTCTCAAAAAGTTGAATAGACCTTTCATTACATAATTGGAGGGCTGGTACTGCTTAGATAGACCATTAGTGAGATTTCACTTCCATTCAACTCACTCTGCGAACTTCTTGGAAATGATTTGCAAAAGCTAGAAGGCCAGACTGTTCCAAGGGCCAAGGGACTGGTATTATACACGCCTAGAGATTTTTGAAAATAAGAAATTCAGGTGTATCGTCATCTTCGGTTCAAGTGAGCTTAGATTTCTGATGCGCGGTTGCTTTTTTGTTGTTCTTATTTGTGTTTTTACAGGTTGGGTTTTTGATAAAGTGACTAGAATTGATATAAAATCGTATCCTTTTTTTATTGGTATCTTTTTTACTTTTAAATAGGCGCCTTTTTTTACATGAGCTCCACACAGGAGGCATTGAGGAAAATAATTTACCTCAGGGCCTATGTCGTCTTTCGAGATGCTGTGAGGAGGGTTTTTTTAAGCAAAGGAAGGAGAGGAGTAAGAGTATATAATCGTGATGAGAGAAATGTTGAGATTCGCAAATAATGCAAGGCTGATATAAGTGTAAAGGGTAAGATTAAGAAAGGGGCGCTCATATAATTGGATACGTTAAGCGAATGTGAATGATTGAAGCTAGGGACCTCCGAGAAAATATGGCACGATCAAGTGAACCGGATACTTCAGTCGGGTAGCGTCAAGAATCAGAAATCCCCTTATTATCATATTTGGGGATGCTGTGTGAAGGGTCTTTTTAGGGAAGGAGGAGATGAAGTTCTGGAAAAGAAAATGCATGAGGGGTGGGTAGGAATCTGGGGGTCAGTATGTCCAGGATATATAAATCTATCCCTCCCACTGCGGTAAGGCGAGGTTCTGAGAGAGTCCTGCTGGAGAGATTAAAATGTTTCCATCAATCAGTCTCTCCCGATCCAGCGTACCGCGCAGTTGGTGGGCAGACGCATCCACCGCCAAGATCCGGACAAATATCACCTGAACCCGGGTACGCCTGCTAAGTCACAAAACCTAGCGAATCACTTGAGTTGACCTATGAAAAAGGTGTTAGCTAACCAATAAATGGTTCCGGCGCGGCGGTACCCATTTCCGCCTCCCAAATTAATCCCTCTGGAGCTCGCATCTGGAGCAAGCGAGACTATAGCATCCCAAAATGGGGTATGTAGTAAGACTGAAATATATGTGGAGAGGAAAGAGATGGGAAAGAGAAAGGTGGGAAAGTATCTGGCTATTTAAATCTGGTCACCAAACGCGGCTAAAATAATTTCAAGCAACGTTCCAAAACTAAATGATGGTCTTATACCAGGGCGATACTGAGAGTATCTTCCTTTCTGGAATGTGCCACCAAAAATAAATTGTGAAATAACACAAATGAATCAAATAAAAATTACTTTCATCCGCCGGGTTTTGAAACCACGATCTATGGATTAATTTTATGTTATCATAATAAAAACATTTCCGCAAAATTATAAATACAGAATGTCTCTTAGTGAATAATCACGTTTCACTTAAATATAACAAGTTAAAGCCACTACTTACAGAAAGAAAGAGTCTTAGATTAAATTTGCTTGAAAAATTAGATATCAACAAACGTACGAATGAACCCAATGTAACGCTAATTAATAAATAAAGGGAGATATTTATTCCCCACTATTAAGCATCTTTACAAATCTCAAAATATAATGCACTTAAATGAGTCATAGGAATAACGTCAATAAAAAACATTTAAAAAAACCCTAACACTTAGTGCAGGAAAAACAGATTCCGAACCCCACACCTCTTAATTAGTGTCCAGCAAATTGGTTTAACTGTTAATAAATCAATTTGGACATCTTTAAAAATGGACATTTCAAATAGAATAAATAGGTCAAAACAGGAAACAGCTCACTCTTTTAACAACACGAAAAAATCTAAAAAGGTTTTTACCGTAAAACTTAAACACCGCTGTAGAATGTTGACACACCCCTTGTGGATAGGCATTTTCAACGTAAATCAGGTGATGTTTATTTTTTCTATAACCTTTTAACTGACGAATGTTCCTTTTGACCTAGCAGTATAAACAACTCGTAAAACGTTGATCGATGACTAAAATAATGAGAAATATACCAGCAAGAAAAAGAAGCTTTGTCTGCTATTATGTTAACATACTTTCCACCCTAAAATAATCGATTTTCGCCCGAGGGTGCGATTTGTCTAAATCACTCATCTTTTCGATTGTTTCGGCGGTCTACCTAAAAGGTTGCGTGGCTGAAAATCG
This sequence comes from Limnephilus lunatus, assembly GCA_917563855.2. Lineage (NCBI taxonomy): Eukaryota > Metazoa > Arthropoda > Insecta > Trichoptera > Limnephilidae > Limnephilus > Limnephilus lunatus. The sequence continues at coordinate 5,985,672 of OU830602.1, read as the reverse complement.
TTATTAAGGTAGTTTTACAGCAGGTTTGACGAATTGGAGAAATTGAAATTAAAAGCCTATGCCAGACTTATTAAGACAGTAATTATGATTAAATAAAACGATTAAACGGCACTTAAAATAATTTTGTATATATAACCTAAGCGTATTCAAATTTTATATAAAGGGTAGGTACTTTATGGCTTGTCTGAGTTCTTCAAACAATCAGTGCCAATTTTGAAAATGATACTTCAACCTATAGCAAATCCGAGTTCTACAGTCCATTGAATCGAGTTACAAATAAAGAGTTTTATGACAATACAGCATTATAACGTTAATTAATAAAAATTATTATAAATTACATTATTATCCAATGAAACTTAAAATCACAATGAGAATATAAACGAAATACTTTAACATGTAAATAAAGAAATAAGAACATAATAACACATTCCCCGTTTTCACAAGCCTAATTTTTTTATGGTGGTACATCGCGTAAATATGTAACAATATATGTAATTATTATTAGTAGGGACATTTTAACATATTTTTTCTAAAAATCCAAAAAGCACCAAATATAATTTAAATAAAACACATACACATATTTTCGTCTCCCAACACACGCTTATTTATGACTACCTTGAATTATTAATCTCTACCGATTCGTATTTTCTGGCTAAATGTTTTTTTTTTAATATTTGAAAATTTTTGAAAAAGAATTGTGAACACATAATAATCGTTGTTAGTTTGGGAAACGTCGATTCAACAGATTTTAAAAATAGTTTTCGGTTCTGTTAGTGCTCTTTGATGGCTAAAGTAAAGTACTTTTGAATAAAAAATTAATTAGAAGTATTTAACCATTGCAGTCAATATTAGCAAAGCACAAACGAAAATTTGGAACAGAATAATCAAAAAATTTACGATCGCATCTAGGAAATGAAACCAGGACCTTTGCTTTGCCGGGGGATCTGCTCTCGATAATGTTAATGTTAAGTAATGATTTACAAAGAGTTTTGGTAAAGCGCCGATATTTCGGTAACTATTAAATATTACTTCTTGATGAAATTTTGTACTTTATGTAGTGACGTTTGTTGATTTTCGATGCTGAACCATAAATTGATGTCTTCTCTCACTTGATTGAAAGGGTAAGAATGGAAACAAAAGATAAAATATGGGATATGCAAGGTGCTTTTATGAGTGGAAGGGGGTGCATGGACCAGATTTTCTCATTGCGTATGCTCACTGAGAAGTTTCTTGCAAAAAACCAGAAACTCTTTTGTGCCTTTGTAGATCTACAAAAAGCGTACGACCGAGTTGACAGGAAAAAGCTATGGAAGGTGTTGTCCAAGTACGGAGTGAATACGAAGCTCATTCAGGCAATTGCGTCGCTATATGAGGGAAGCGTTGCATGTGTTAGGGTGAACGGCGATTTTACGGAGTGGTTTGACATCACAAAAGGTGTTAAACAAGACTGCGTAATGTCACCGTGGTTATTCAATCTATACATGGATAATTGTATGCAAGAATTGAAAGAGATGGGATTGGGCGCGAAATTGAGTAATCTGGAAGTATGTTGCCTTTTGTATGCTGATGATGCGGTGCTAATTTCTAACAGTATGGAAGATCTACAGTCTCTCGTGTCAAGGATGAACGAAGTATGTATGAAGAATGAGTTAATGATGAATGTAAGTAAGTCTAAAGTCATGGTGTTTGAAAGAGAGAGTGCGAAAACAGTATGCAATATAGTCGTGAATGATGAATACTTGGATCAGGTGGATGAGTTTGTGTATCTGGGTAGTATGTTTACGAAAGATGAGAAGGCTGAAAGAGATATTGAAAGAAGGGTGAATGCCGGTAACACCATTAATGGAGGACTGAATGCCGTTGGCGGTAATAAAAAACTGTCCAAAGACGCGAAACTAGCCGTCCATAATGGAGTGCTGGTACCTACCCTGATCTATGGCAGTGAGGCATGGAACTGGCAGAGGAAGGATGAAAGTAGACTGAATGCTGTAGAAATGAGATCCCTGAGGCGAATGTGTGGTAAAACCATGTACGATCGTGAGAGAAACGTGGATATCCGCAAAGAATGCAAGGCTGATGTAAGCGTGATGTGTAAGATTAAGAAAGGGAATCTTCGATGGTTTGGGCATGTAGAGCGAATGAACGAGTAAAGGAGTGTAAGGAGAATATATGATGCAAATGTGAATGGTAGAAGAAGTCGCGGACGCCCGAGGAAGACATGGCACGACCAAGTGAATCAGATACTCGAGTCGGGCCATGTAAAGAGTCGGAATAATAGAAGAGCATGTATGAGACGATGTATGAATGTGAACGAGGCAAAGAGTGTGTGCCAAGATCGAGTTATGTGGCGGTCCGTCCTCTCTGCCTACCCCTGCGGGGAAACGGCGTGATGGTTAGTTAGTTAGTTCTCTCACTTCAGACAGACTTATAGCTAGTATCTATTAAATATGATCATACAATAATTTATTTAAATAATAACGATATGAATGTACATAAAATACTACAGTCGGTAGGTTTCTAAGGGAATACTTACCAATAAGATTTTTAAGTATTCTTGGATTAATTACCAATAAAATTTAAGGTAATTTCGATTTATCCGGAAATAGACTACTGAATTCGCAGTAAATTTGGGACGAATTCTGGTGTTATTTTGCCAGGGGTGTTAGAGCCAATCAACAGGGTGGGCTGCGTCGTATTTTATTCTATGTGGTTTGTGAATATTGGCGGCGGAATCAGGTGAACGCAAAGTGCGCTACTTGTTCAAACTTTTAGTGCCTGCCGAACTGCGATCACCGGGTGCCCAGAAAGTCACATGAATTTTACTTTTGAATACAAACTAAAATATAGTTATATAGTCGTATCGCTCATCAATCTCATCATGTTAAAAAGTGCCGTAAGTCAAAAAAGTTAATTTTTACAGTACAGCGAAAACAAATGATGATTGATGAAACAAGCAGTCCCGTCAAAGAAAGATACTAGCGACATCTTGCGGAGTTTTTTTTTACATTCGCTCCACACAGGAGGCCCTGATGAAAATAATTCCCCTCAGGGCCTATGACAGCTTTGGCGATGCTGTGTGGAGGGTCTTTTTGGGAAAGGAAGGAGATAAAGTTCTAGGAAGGAAAATGGTATTAAGAGTGTCCAAGAGTGATTTTGACTAACGACCCTTTTCTATGGGATGTGCGATATATAAAGTCAGATCTCTCATGCACAGTGAATTTAAAAATAGAAAATTATTTCGCAAAACCAAAACAAAAAGTTTTTTTTAAATAAATGAAGAGATATGTATTTAGAGTAATTAGAAATAATAGTAACTCAACTACCTAACGATTTATAGGAAAAACGTGTTAAAAACTCGAAAATTGTTATCTGACAGTGAAATTTTTATTGCTTTTTCTTTTTAGAGTTTCTAAATGAACGTTAATATTTTTAGCTTGCATGATCAGTTTAATCTCGAGATACCTATTCGTTTTAAAACGGATAGTTCTGCCAAGTCAATGGCAAGCCTGACTAACTTGTAAAACTAGTTAGTAAAAGAAAAAGTGACAAACAAAATCATATTTGAAAAATTTTGATAAAAAATATTTCTTAATTCTCAGAAGCAATAAAGTCTGCCTAACTGGATGCACCCCGCATTGTTGGAAAATAACTCAATATCCGAAGCAATTCGATTCAATTCATATTTCAGTTCGATTAAAATATACCTTCACTTCATATTCCCTTTGTTGTCAAGGAACGACTTTCTGAGAAGAGATTTATTCATTTCTTTCGTTTATACATCGAATGCAGTACAATTAAAAAAAATGATTTCCACGTCCCTTAGGATGGCTCATATAACCCATTCGAAACGACAATTATTGCGGTGCTGTAAAGACTAGGTTTAAAAGCATATGTTTTCGGTATCATTTAAAAACATTTTTTTCTCATAAACAAATGATAAAATTAATGAGGTTTCTAATAAAAAATTAAGATAACTCTAGTTTTAATTCTGCGTATGGTCACTGTGATCCATTTTCATTGAGCTTAAGATGAATCCATACTAAATAATGCAAAATCATACAAAATCGTGTGTTTTTGTTTTGAAAATTTGACAGCTTAGAAGTATTATAGATGCTTCAATTAAATACTGCGTGTAGAACATACCTTGGCCCTTAAAAATTTTGGTCATTTTTTTAATAAGTCTTTGAATAAGCTTAGAAAAAAATAAAGTATTAGGTCTATAAAAAACATTTTTAAGTGCAAACTCTCCTACTTATAAACACATTTTCGGATATGGTTTTATTGCATAATGTGGAAAATTCAGTTTCTTATATAATTATCGCAAAAAAAATTGAAATTTACGCCCGAACCTCACAAAATAAAATATAATATGCATTTTCGCGTTGGTATTTTTAACATCACGGCGACAATACGGCAGTCGACGAATTTGTTATATCAAAGTGAACAACCTTATACCGTCCACCGAAGAACGACTGGCAGCCGCCCCATTCTTCCGTCATTACTCCTCCGGATGGAGCGGAGAAATAACGTGTTAGGGTCCGCGCTGCTTGTTTTCGTGAAATCAATTTTAAAATTCCGTTTTATTAGAATACACAATGCATAAAAAAGGAATTAATGTTTTTTACAGGCCTCTACAAAATCAACATGTAAAAAAAAATTCTCAAATATCTTTTCCAACCTTTCCAAAAGCTTTTTCTCAAGTATTTTTAAACTCCTCCCATAAAAGGGCGTGAATTCCGATTTCGATTTTTTCCTGTACTAGTGGATCGCCTTAAGTTCAAATGTATTTTTATGCGAATTTGATAACTGCAAAAGAACACGATTGCTGCCAAAAATACTGTTAATCTTCCCAAACAAAAAAATATTTATCGGCATGGAACTTTAATATGCGCAAACAATGTATTATTTGCTGATCACTGTACAGGTGTAACAAAAAAGGTTCTCAATTGAAAACCGAAAAAAGTTCATAAAACCTGCATTAATGAATGAATAAAAATATGAAAAAATCGGCATACTTTTTAATACAATCTGTACTGTTGGCAACGGCATATTGTAAAATTGAATCACGTAAAATATGAATTTTTGAATAGAAGCTTGCTGGGAGGCCCATACCGAATCGGGCGTCAGGGGCTTAGGGGTGGGACCTACCCCTTACAACCCTCCCTCACACCGCCCACAACCCTAGCACCGCGGGACCTACTCTAAACAGTTACGACCTCACCGGTGGTTTTCTTTTCCTAGAACAATCTGATACGCTGGTTGTTTAAAAAATCTTATGATAACGGGGATTTTTCCTTATCTCTTCTCTTTTTTTGTAACCAAACGGACTTCTTCCATTTCTTCTTTATTATTACCTATTTCGAATCAAAATATCAATATAGGTATTATTAAATGCGAACGATATAGCGAAAATTTATTAAATCTCATGCTTAGAGGAAAAAAGCTGCAAATAATATTTTTTTTATTTTTTGAGTGACAACTTCTTAAGCACCGTTGTGATTTGAAACTCTATGGAATGAAAAAGCGGTAGTAAAAGGAGACAAACACAGTAACACATACATCTATAGGATTTAGCCTGCGAGAGAATGAGATAAAATAATCGGTCTCCTCTTTGTGCGGTGTTTCGTAGTCTTCCCACTCTTGTCAACTTTAGTTTTTTTAAGGTTTCATTTCTACCGCGTGTGAATTGCATACTTTTATTTTATTATTTGTTTTTGAATTTGTGCATTTAAGTTTGAAAATTATTAATTGTGACTTAATTTACTATTAAATTTTAATTGTGCTTACAAAACTATTTGAAATATATTAATTGGTTTCATTTTTATAGTTTCCATCAGCGCGTAATATTTCACCCCTTTTTAATATAAACTCTTTTGCGTATTGGCTTTGTCCTTTTTCTGTAGTCTAATTTCATTGCACGTCCGTACAAAAATCTATGAAATAAAAATATTTGCATCCTTTCGTGGGAATTTGGAGATTTCTTTTGACTTTTTAACATTTCTATTTTTTAAACTGACAATTCAATGGTGGAAATTCATTATAATACATTATAAAAATAAAACTTTTTTCCATTTAATTTTATTGACCGTAACCGGTTTCAGCTCGTTAAAGCCATCTTCAGACTGGTACAAATTATTCTTAGTCTACAGCTTATATACATAACATATGGGGGAGGGGAAGAGGGGTGGTCTGCAAGGATTTAATCACATTTGTTACTAAATCGTTTTAGACTGTCCAATTTCTTACTATTTTTGGTAATTCCAGTAGCCTTATTACGTTGGGTTTGTAGATCACTTCAAAGAAAAACTTCAGGGAAAAACCTTACAAGAAATATGAACTATTAATGATCTAATTTTATTGTCAAATCAGTATTATATTTATGATGTATGGGATTTTTTTTATAGCTTTTATAGGGATACATGTTTATATTGGAGTAGGAATGGTAATTATTTTGAATTCCGTAAGTCTAAACTTAAAGTTTAGGGCTATAAACTAAATAAATACTAATAATTCATTAACTTAAAATTGAAATTATTATGAAAATTACAATGGATACGAAAGCGGAGACTTTAATTGATTCATGATCAAATGATTCTAATTGCTTATTCATAACAAAGTTAGGGTCTATTTTTTAGTTAAGCGGGTGATTTCTAAAGATTCTAGTCTATCTATTTTATGACCTTTATTACAAGTATGGAGAAATTTAACGTCTCTGTCTTTATTAAACGAGTGTTTGTTTTCTAATAAGTGTGATGCTACATTCGGCAATTTGCCTTTAACATTCACCCAGTTTGTAAAATGTTCTTTAATTCGGATTTTGAATGACCTCCCAGTTTGACCTATATAATACGACGGGCAGTTGGCGCAGTTCACTTGGTAAACGCCTGACTTTTCCAATTTTCCTCTCTTATCTTTATATTGATGAAAATTCTCCCTAGAGAATTTTCATTATAAAAATCTGTTTTGCGTTTATCAATAAAATTAAATGGAAAAATGTTTTATATATTTTTTTCTTGTAATATTTTGACTTTTTATGGTATGGTAACATTTGTTTATGGTAAAAATTGAGTTTTTCAGAAAGATTTTTTTGTTGTTGCAGCTATTTCTATACAAACAAAAATTCTCAAAAAGTGTTGTAGACACTGACAGTTTTTCCATTTATAGCAGATTTAAAATATTCAAATCGGTATCCTATAAAAAATAAGCGTTTTCTCACCAATTCTAAAATTACAAATTAAAATAGACTCTTATAAAATCATGGCCATCGAAATAAGAATCATCCGTAACCCACATCAATATTGCAAATAGATTTTTTTTAAATAATGAAAAATTCAAATTATCGTCTTCCGGTAATAAAGCAATATTGGTACCATCAATAAACAAAAAAATAAATACAGCAAGTCTTTATACAAACAAATTTTTTAAATCAAATGTAAATTGATTAAAAATTATAATTCCATCAAGACGTATATAATATAATATTACGCAATATAATTTTAATAATAATACTAGTGAATATTAGTTATTCATAGTAGAAGACACTCTCAGTATCGCCCAGGTGTAAGACCCACCATTCCGAATGTATGGAACGTCATTTGAAATGGCTTTATCCGTTTTTGGTGACTAGCTTTGATTAGCCTTCCCTACCTTTTTTTTCACTATCTCCTCCCCATTTCCTCTACCCCAATTGGGAATGTCATTCATCGGGAGTCTCACTTGTTCCCGATGGTTAGGAGCAATTGAGACTCTCGTGCGGTATTCACATAAAAAGAACACTGTTTATTTAGCTATTTTATTTTCTGTAGTAATTCATATTGACTTTATTTCGGTGTGGTTTTTATTGTTTCCGAGAGCGCATCATGATATTTTACCCCTTTGTGGTTTAAATTGTTTCCCGGACTTGCTTTGTCTTTTCTTGGTAGACTTAAGGCATGTTCTTGTATCATGTCTGAGAATGTCCTTATTGTAGGTATATAATTTTGTTTGAAAAGTATTTCAGGAACAGGTGGTTTATTATTTTATATAAAAATATCATTGCGTTTAATTTCAGCATTATTCTCACCGTTAACTTAGCTCCTTTAACATGTGTGTTATTTTTAAAATCTATGTCGCCTAAGTAAATTAATCTGATTGCTCTATTTTGGAGGAACTGCAACTTCTTTTTTTTCCTGTTGCAGTTAATGTATCATTGATCAGTAGTTAAAATCCAATCAAGACTAATATCTGACGTTATTATTACGCTAACGTCTGTACAGTTGAAATTTTAGAATCTGACTACGAGTACAAATCTCTCGCCGCGCCATACATAAAACCGTTTTTGTACGTGGAGTTTATTACACATCTACTTTCGTTATAGAACCGAATTAAAACAATGCCAAAAGATGACGCCACTTACGTGAGGAACGCCAGTTGGCAGGCGTAAGTACTATTGGATTCGTACTTTCGTGAATCTCTCCTGCTGCCCGTTCTGAATTATTTGTTCTATTTTCCAATTAAAATAATCAATTGATTACGATTATTCTATGTTTCACCATAAGACAAGATTATTGATTTTTGAAATATTGGGTTTTTAAATTTTCACAGTTTCAATGAAATCATCCGTCTTTATGCGTACTTGCTCAAAGCCCAATTCCGCTGTAGGGCCCCGAGTAAGTTGACTTCCTGAGCGCGAAATTGGAAACCATCACTGTATTGGGAAATCCGAAACGTATCGCAATGCAACTGTTAAGAAATGGGGAATTAGAAGTGTGGAACTAGAAAAAATATGTGGAATTCAACGTGGTTTGTATATAACTCACGAATTTCATGAAAGAATCATATATGTGAGAAGTTTTGGAACGATCTGTGGATGTTCAGAGAAAGGCGTGTCAGGAGAACATATTATGTATGTGCTTTTTTTTTTTACATGAATACCTCACAAGAGTCCCAACTGCTCCCGTCTGAAGCCAGTGAGACTATGGCATCCCCAATTGGGGTATGTTGTGAGGCTGAAGGTAGTGGGAAGTGGAAGGAGATAGGGAAGAGGAAGGTGGGGAAGTACCTGGCTATTCAGATCTGGTCACCAAACACGGCCAATGCCGTTTCAAGCAACGTTTCAATTCTGAATGGTGGTCTTACACCAGGGCGATACAGAGAGTATCTTCCACTCTGGAACGTGCCGCAAATATACTATTTATTATTTTAAATGAATAAATTGTGAAATAACACAAATTAATCAAATAAAATTTATTTGCCACGCCGGGATTCGATCCCGCGACCTTCGGTGCGCAAGTCAATCGTCTTACCGCTGCGCTACGCCTACTAGTATCTACATAAATAGAAAGGGAATTGAAGATTTCCCTAAGATTTTGTTCAATTAAGTGAAACTAGTGATCTCGTGATAATATTTAGAAAATTTGAATTTAATTTTCAAAAATGATACAGGATGATAAGAGACGTACTTGACACGCCTTTACGTTAATTGCTGACATTTTTTAGAGTAAACACATTTATAAATAAAATTTTGGTGACCGGTGAATATTTTTCAATTTTTTTAAACAAACCAAAAAAATAAAGCTTTAATTTTTTGACACTGGTAAATCAGCCAAGAAACCGCCCAACCTCACTCACGGACGAAGATGTTAATTTTGTTTAAAATACATTTTTTTGGTTAACAATATAGACAGACAATTAGAAATTCATCTTTCAAATTAACACGGTTCGTAATACTTTAAAATCACGAAAATTGTCAAAATTTTTACAAAAAATTAGTTCCTACAGATTTCAAATATAGAGTTGAGAGATAGGAAGTATGATAGAGATTCCGAAAGAAGGGTAAATGCAGGCAACTCTATTATTGGAGGACTGAACGCCGTTGGCGCCAACAAAAAACTGTCCAAAGGAGCGAAGTTAGCCGTCCATAATGGAGTGTTAGTTCCTACCCTGATGTATGGCAGTGAGGCATGGAGCTGGCAGAGAAAGGATGAAAGTAGACTGAATGCTGTAGAAATGAGATCCCTGAGGCGTATCTGTGGAAAAACCATGTACCATCGTGTGAAAAATGTGGGGATCCGCGAAGAATGCAAAGCTGATGTAAGCGTAATGAGTAAGATTAAGAAAGGGAAGCTCAGATGGTTTGGGCATGTAGAGCGAATGAGCGAGGAATGGAGTGTAAGGAGAATATATGACGCAAATGTAAATGGTAGAAGAAGTCGGGGACGCCCGAGGAAGATATGGAACGACCAAGTGAATCAGATACTTGAGTCTGGCCATGTGAAGAGTCGGAATAATAGAAGAGCATGTATGAGACGATGTATAAATGTGAACGAGGCAAGGAGTGATGCGCCAAGTTGTGTGGCGGTCCGTCCTATCTGCCTACCTCTGCGGGGAAATGGCGTGATGGTTAGTTAGTTAGTTATTTAGTTAAGGTACTAATTATTTACTATTGCTTGTCTGAATTATTATTTGTTTAAAGTTTTCAATCTTGATGTCCCTTAATTTCAAAGAAAATTGAGTTCAATGAACGTGAACAACGCATTTTACAATTTGGGAGACGGAAATGGATACCGCCGCCCTGGGAACCTTTATTGCATAACCAACACCTCTCCCATAGGTCACCCCAAGTGGTTCGTTACGTTTGGTGATTTAGCAGAGGTGCCCGGGTGGCGGGTTCATGGGGTGAGGTTTGTCTAGGTCTTGGAGGTGGATGACCAGGATACACTGAACCCCAGATTCCTACCCACCCCTTAAACCCTTTTCCTTCCCAGAACTCTCTTCTCCTTCCTTTGCTTAAAAAAACCTCCACACAGCATCCCCAAAGATTAAATAGGCCCTGAGGGAAACTATTTTCCTCATGGCCTCCTGTGTGGAGTTCACGTAAAAAAAACACATATCCCAGACAACCTAAATAAGTATATTTGATGGTAGGTATAGAGATTTTTCTAAAACGTTATTGCGTATGAAGTTACAAAACAAAACCAACATCCTTCAATTCGGCACATTCCAAAACGGTTTCACTTTCATATATCGTACAGAATATTTCCTGAGGGTGTTTGTGCGTCAAGGGTGCTCTAAATAAACACTGGGCCCTCAATTTAAGGGGGTTTTAAGCCCCTTTTATGGCGGCATGATGGCCGCTTGAATTATAACGGGACATGACAAATAAGCAATCATTATAATGATTATTCCCCGACGTGTTCCGCGGCATTACTTGCGCCGGAACATTTTTGGCGCAGCCCTGTTTCGCGATCGTCGGATCGGTAATTAATTCGGGTTGTAATGTAATGTCGGGGAACATTGAAATTTTAATGATTTACGTTTTACGTGGCGGTGATTAAGGACTTCTGCAATGTTGTTCAATTTTAAACAGACGCAATTCTGAAATTCAACGTGAATTAGTATTGTTTCCGACGTCATTTTTGCGTGCTTAACAAGTAATAATTGATTTTTGATTAGCAGATTTTAACCGCATATGCCAATTTTCTCGCTTTTGGGAACAAGTGATATAGGTCTCATAAAAATCGTTATTGTCTTAACATACTATTATGGTGAGAAATTTCATCTAAACGGTATTAGAAAGAGAAAACATCACACTTTATATTTAAATCTAAAAGTTAACCACAACATAATTTAAATGCACCTTAATAATTCAATATTTTTACAAGAAACGACAAAAAGTGAGCTGGCGATAACGTTTATAATACATAAAATAAGTATAGGGTAAATCCCTTTTTATCAATTAATAAATAGAACACTTGTAAGAACGTGCTAAGTTTTTTAATAAAAAAAGACATTTATGTTTATTTATATCACTTTTCTTTGAATGGTTTTATCTAACTAACTAACTGATATTTTACAATCAAATAATAGAATAATAAAACAGGAGACAATCGATATTTGCATTTGCGCGTAGGCATAGTGCTATTCTGTGCACTATGCCTACGCGCATTTAAGTCGTTTACTGCGCATTGGATGCTCCCATCGAATGCGTATACTGCTGCAGGCAAAACAAAACGCGCATGAATAAATATTAAACTTTTTCTAACATCGTGGATGCGGAATGGAGCAGAGACGGTGGCAATACATTGCAGTACCTATTTATTGCTGTGCATGGCTAGAAAAAAATAAACTCAAAGCTTTTAAAATAAATAAAAAAATATTATTATATTTATTATGTGCCTCAAAGGGAAGGAAAGCGCCGCATCCACAGTATGTGTGGAGGGACCGCGTCTGGTCGGTGCGTGTTTTTACGTTATCAGTAATTTTAGTTAGAAAACAGGTAAGGAAAGCCATTTTAAAAACTTTTTACATTTTAAAAATAATGTTTATATCTAACAATTTGAAAGCAAATTTCAACACTTTTCTAAAATTAGTTTTTAGTTTTGGGATGCGTTCAGAAATATTCGAGTTTAGATTTTATCGCAAAGCGGAATATTCTGAGCTTTTGTCAGGAAAGGACGGGAAGGTGAAATAGGAAAGCGGGAGGGGAAGTGGACGTGGGAGGGGAAAGGGGACGGGAACGGGGATGCATGGGAAAGGACATTCAAGGAGAAACAATTAATTGCAACGCATGCCGAGTGCTCGCTAGTGCATTACATATTACAATGCTTATTTATTAAATCATGCTATTCAAACTAAAATTTTACCAGTATCGAATAGGAAATATTCCAAGTAACGATAAACGAATAATTGAAGAAAGTTATATAATTCTTAAAATTTTACGTAAGAATGCTTTCAAAATTTTAAATCCACTTTCCACTCCAGCTTGTGTGAATTATGTGTCATTGATAGAAAAAGGTTGACAACCTCTTCTGTGAAACACCGCAAAAATAGTGGAAATTTCACCCAAAAAAGATTAAGAATTATGAACACGTTTGTTTCAGAAAGTATTTCCGATCAGATTTATTTTCCAGGGGACAACGACTTTGAGAAACGACCTTCCCAGCTAATATTTTATAGAGGGGCTCGGACTGTTCTATCGAAGTATCCATTTTTACAGACAAAAACATTATAAAGTTTTCCTGGTCTCGGTGACTTTGTTTTTTTTTAAATGTAGAGGATGAAGGGCAACCTTGTAATAATAGTCTGCTCTGTAGTGAGAGTACGAGTATAGGCGAAAAAACAATATAATTCGTATGTGAATATTTGGGAAGTATGTTTACGAGAAATGGGAAGGCTGATGGAGACATTGAAAAAAGGGTTAATGCAGGTAACTCTATTAATGGAGGACTACACGCCGTTGGCACTAACAAAAAACTGTCCAAAAAAGCGATGCTAGCCGTCCATAATGGAGTACTTGAATAGTAGTAAGGCATGGAATTGGCAAAGGAAGGATAAAAGTAGACTGAATGCTGTAGAAATGAGATCCCTAAGGTGTATGTGTGGTAAAACCATGTATGATCGTGTGAAAAACGTGGAGATCCACAAATAATGCAAGGCTGATTTAAGCGTAATGAGTAAGATCAAGAAAGGAACGCTCCGATGGTTTGGGCACGTAGAGTGAATGAACGAGGAAAGGAGTGTAAGGAGAAAATATGACGCTAATGTGAATGGTAGAAGAAGTTAAATGTGAATGGTATAGTTAGTCAAGAGTCACGAGGCAAGGACCGAGTTGTTTGGCGGTCCGTTCTCTCTTCCTACCCCTGCGGGGAAACGGTGTGATGGTTAGTTAGTGAGTTAGCTGTATTTCAAAAAGTATTACAATTTATCTTCTATTTCATTTTATTTTACAACCAGCTGGGATCCGGCTACCACACATATACAACTCCCTGTAACTCCCTTGATCGTACCGGGACTCGTTTCTGAGTTTTAACGGCACGCACATTGTAGTACAATTTCTTTTATACTATATATTGATTTGGAAGGTGGCTCTGCATAACCCTGCCCCAGGAACCATTTATTGGAAAACCAAACCCTCTGTCATATGTTTCCCCAAGTGGTTCGCTACGTTTGTTGATTAAGCGGGGAGTCCGGGTTCATGGGATGAGGTTTGTCTAGATCTTGGCGGCGAATGCGTTTGCCTACCTACTGCAGGGCGCACCGGATCGGGAGAGACGGGTTAAGACCGCTCCAGCCGCACTCTATTGACCCACGGTTTGCCTGCGCAGTGGGAGGGATGGATTCATACATCCGTCACTCCTGGAGATATTGACCCTCCAAAATCCTATCTTTATTGACCCCTAGAATCCTAATTTTACCCTCATACCTTTTCCTTTTCCAGAACTTTCTCTCCTTCGTAAAAGGGCTCTCCACACAGCATACCCAAATATGACGTTAGCCCTGAGGGATTTTTTTTTGTTTGAAGTTAATGTAAAAATAAACACTTTATTGAACTGATTGTGTGAAGAATAAAAATCAGATACGATATAAAGTAGGAAAAAATATCAAATTATTATTGAGAGGTAGGAAGGTACCTACCTACCTACAATATAATATATTAATTGTTTTTTTTTTTTTTTTACATGAGCTCCATACATTAGGCCCCGAGGAAAATAATTTCCCTCAGGGCCTATGTCATCGTTGGGGATGCTGTGTGGAGGTTTTTTTTGAGGAAAGGAAGGAGAGGAGAGTTCTGGGAAGGAAAAGGGTTTAATTTGTCATTCGCCTCCAACACCTAGACAAACCTCACCCCATGAACCCGGGTACCCCTGCTAAATCACCAAACATAGCGAACCACTTGGGGTGACCTATGGCGGAGGTGTTGGTTATCCAATAAAAGTTTCCGGGGCGGCGGTGCCCATTCCCGCCTCCCAAATTGAAATTTATTAAAAATTGTAATAAAAATATTGCGTGATTTTTCACAGGCCATGTTATACGTTTTCAAAAATATCCTTGTAATGTAATGGCGTGCATTTTAAAAGAAATTGTTTGAATAAACATCTAAAATTTTAATTTAAAACATTCGTCATAGTTTTTCATCCCTGTGGAGAGTTCCTACGCGTGTTTCAGTCGATAAAAAATAAATTCCATCGTCGCTTTGAAGAACACACTTCCTCCTCGTCCTAATTCGGAAGTTTTTATTTTTACGATTGCGATTCGCTATTTCTGGGTGTCCCAGATTTACATAAAACATATGAAACTCCGGCTTTTTATTTCTTTATCAGGAAGAAGTTCATGCAAAGTAACAGGGGTTTTATTGATTGGTTGGTTTGATGGCCTTGCCAAAGTCGTAATACTTTCTTTCTTTGGCTGTAAAGACTGCCACTTAATGCTGAAAATATTAAAACAATCAAATATTTATTGAGTTTTTTATTTGTCTTCAATTCTAAACCGAACTGCAATATTTTTGTTTGTTTTTGCGTTATTGAAACTATACCTCAAGTGTCCCGAGAATTGAAAAAGTGAGGAGTGACAAAAAGGTTCTATCCGAAATTTTGACCAAATTTTTCTTTTTTGTACGAAGTTTGTACAAATGTTATTATCTTTAAAATCCTATGTTCATGTCGTAATTCTGTGTTGGTTCACAGAAAATGATGCAACAAAGTTTTATTCAAAATACTTTATGTACTCGTATATATTTGAGGGTTCCATTTGCATTGCAATTTTTTTTTACATAAGCTCCAAGTAGGAGGTTCTGAGGAAAATAATTCTCCTCGGGGCCCATGTCATCTTAGGGAATGCTGTGTGGAGGGTATTTTGAGGAAAGGAAAGAGAGGCAGTTCTAGATAGGAAAAAATGCGTGCGAAAAAGTTGGTAGGAATCTGAGGATCAATGTGTCGGATGTATAAATCCATCTCTCCCACTGTGGTGCAAGGCAATGTTCCAAAAGAGTCCAACTGGAGAGGTCAATTATGAATATCAAGATTATATATGAAGTATGCCAAGTCCCGGAAAAACCTCACCCCACAAAACCGGGAGCCCCTGCTAAGTCACCAAACGTAGCGAACCATTTGGGGTGACCCATGGCAGATGTGTTGGTTATTCAATATTTTATTCCCGGGGTAGTGGGTGATTTTAATCCGATAATAATTATATTTGGGAGGCGGGTAGTTTTTCACAGTAAAAATAATTTTGCGGTTGTCTTCCAAAGTTCTTGTGGTGTATCGTAATATAAAATGCGTTAAAAAAAATCTGCTTCAAACCGTTTTATTTTTGAAATCTCCCAACACCGAAGCTAAATCTAGGACCGCCATGCAGTCAGTATAACATAAAACCATTGTGGAAAAATTCAAGATATATTTTCTGAATGTAAGGCAAAAATTCACAGAAATTCTTTTGTGAATATTTTATGTATGATTGTGCATGATCCATTCACTGCTATTGAAGCTCTCGCAGACGCCACAATCCTCACTACATCAAAAGAAGAGGCAAGATATAAAAAACTCAAAGAATTTCCAAAACGTTCAGCTCCACAATGCCTTTAAGTGGAAAGAAATAAAATAATTTCGCAAATGGATCTAAAATAAGCACGTGAAATTTGTATTCATTTTTCATGTATTTTGTCGAATAACTTTTGGAAAGATTACTTGGAAGTATTTTAATATTCACCGAATGAAATTTTTCCTATTATCTCAATTAATTTTGGTTGCGGTTCAGGTATAAACCTTTTTTATATTTTTTCCGTGTACAACAGTTACTTGCTTGAGTGGTTTGGACAAAGGCGGAATTTTAATGCCCAGTGAAATTAATAATGTACCGTTTCGAGGGAGTGAAACAGATCAATCAATTTTGACAAGTTTATTAAAAGAATTTTGAAAATTTTTGCATCCGCCGCTGCAGATTTATTAATAGTTTGTGTTCGAATATATCATAATGAAATTGGTGAAAATGGAAAATACTACAGCCCTGCATTGTGCAGGACTAATCTATAATATCTTCATTGCATAATATAAAATGAAGTCGCTCAAAATGTATGTGCGTTTAGATGTTTTAAACTACGCAACGGATTTTCATGCGGTTTTCACCAATAGATAGAGTGATTCAAGAGGAAAGTTTATATGTATAATAAATGCTTATTATAGTAGAGAAAAGCCGATAAATTCAAATATTCAATTCATGCAGCGGACAGCGGGCATCTGGCAAGATTTTATAAAGGTTGGGTAGTGGCGTTGTGTTTTGTTAGCCACTTCAACGTGATACCGGGTCTGCTAGTTATATACAAAAATCTAGCATCATGATGTTTGTTTGAGATAAATTCCGAAACTACTTAATCGATTTTTATGAAATTTGGCTTACTGTGTGTAAATTGGTCCAACTTAAAACATATGATAATTTTAATCTCGAATATTGATCTCAATATTGAAGTAAATGTTAAATTAAATAATAATTAAATATCAAATATTCAATTGCGAAATAAATATTCATTCAATATTTGTTATAGGACAGTGCTTTATAATTATTGTAATTTCCATAAGTTTCTAACAGATGGCGGTGTGAATTAATTTATACTGATCAGCTAGTAGGTATGTATATAAAAATGAATTAATGTTTGCATGCTTGCTTATTTGTTTGTTGTTCATGTGTTGCTATATTAAGCGTACCTAATGTTTGAAACTTTCAAAATATCTTCTTTCCTCCCTCGCAAAGGTTTCTGGATTTTGCAACCACATGACAAAACATCTGAGTTTTTCAATCATTACAAAAAGTCTTACGAATTTGTCAAAAATGTACCAATTTGAGAATGACATTTTGCAAACTTCGATTGATCAATCAAAATTCAAATTTCGAATAAAGTTTCAGTTTTCGAAGGTGGGGAAAGTGAAGGGGGAATGCGTAAGGGGAAGGGGACATGGGGGGGGGGGAAGTAAGGCGGAAAGGGAACGAGTCGAATGGGAAAGGATATCCAAGTGGTAAACTATAAAAAACAATCCTCTGTTACAACTATTTCTCTACTAGGGCATGCATAGAGAACAGAGTGCAATATATTTTCCCACACCTTTTGCTTTATTCATATTCACACACTTGAGCACTATATTTAAGTCTATGACTCTTATCTTTTGATGTATTTATGGAACTGTAAGTGTATGTATGTACATTAAAATTAAATTTGTTTTGTTGAATGCTCACTTCCAGAATTCCAGAACGCCGTGCTTGTAATCTCTGTAGGTGACCATTATGTACCTTCCTGGGGTTAACCCAATTCTTCTTCTTTTCAATTTCACGTGTAATGTACCGATACTTTTATTTCAACAATCTGCTGCATGAGTCTAAACTATCAAGCGTTCATTTTTTATATCTTATAACCTTCTTAAGTCTGGTCTTCAGCGACCAAATGTTTTCAAAACTTCGGACAAAAATAAAACATTGGGCCGGGGCCACAGAGTTTTTTTGTTTGCCATCGGCCACGGAAAGCAAAAAAATCAATGTTTCATGTTTGCACAAACATTTGGTTCGGCATTTGTTGTAATATTGTCGCAGGAAATGCGGCTTTAAACATCCATTGGTCTTCTTTTTTCGGATCACCTCAGTTGTAATTTGGTTAAATATTAACACACAAGGGTTTCCATTTATTCAACAACGCTTGATCCACGACAGCTGATCCACGGACACTTAATCTCCAGAGAGTTTATTTTAGTTGATCCCTTGGGCAGTTGACCCCCCAAAGGGTTAATTCTGTTATTCTTCCTCCCGTGTGTCGTACATTGCTATTAGGCTGTGCATCCTCTTTGCCTATTCCTTCAGGAATAAGGCATTATTGTTAGCAAACATATTTGTGTAACGGATTTCCACTCAAGACACCTGCAGGCAGTATATCGACATTTGTTATACAGACGTGTATTCTCCCTGCATACGTTATCAGGGTGGAAATAATCCTTTGGGAATTAAGTGTACAGAGATCAATTATTATCTGAGAAAGCATGTAACACGGATCAACATCGTGAGAATCAACGGCTGGAGGATTAAGAGCTGGGTCACCGAATAACCTTCAAACAAACGAAAGCTTTTTTTGCCAAAATGGAACCATTTTTTGTTCTTCATTTTCACCAGTTACCTTTCCCGAACATCAAGTCACACCGGTTAGTGTTGAGTTATTAAAGAATCTTAATAATTTAAAACGCGGTGTCTCCGGTCATCAGAGTTCTTATTTAACAAATTTTAAACAACCTGACAGGTGTCATCCAAGACGCAGTCAAGTTTTATACCTTTTTACTGAGCGGTATTACAGCGCCCGTTCCAAAGTAACATTTCCCCACACCCCGCTCCGGAAACTGTTACCGCTCCGAGTTGACTCCCCTCACTTAGGCCATGTCGTCCACCTCTCCAGTAATGCCTAATAAAATATTCAGGTATTATTCAAATTGCTGTGAGATGATATTAAAATGGCTTGTGGAGGTGACCACGTGTCTTAAGCGAGTGAAATATGAATTACTTGGCTTACGAAATATTTTCTAAACAGTTATTTATTCAGATTGATTTCAATTGTGATAAACAATACTAGTGGAATATTTTTGCTCTATTCTAAAAATACGATGATGTTTGCTATTTATTAATGGAGATGAAGTACGGTGATGTAAAAAACTTTAAATGAAATTGAGCAAATACTTTCCTGAAAAATTGGATGTGTTATATTTTAAAAAACACCACATTATTTACGAGCAATGATTTGAGAGATTGAGTACCTACTTGAAAACTAAGAGATGGCGTTTCTGGGAAACAGTTCTGTTAGAGATGGGTGTATAAATTAATATACCTAGGTATATATTTTTTAATGTAACTGTTACGAGTTCCAACTGCCTAAGCAGTGGCGTTGAGGTTGGAGGGAATTGGGAATGGAAGATGTGTTGAGAAATATCTAGTTTTTCCGATCTGGTCACCAAACCCGTCTTAAGCCATTTTGATGATTTATCTTTGGGTTTTACCTTTATACATCTTTAGCCAAAGTTTCGGACAGCATTATAGTGCCCATCATTAGGGCATCAGATTTACTTTCGTAAATGTCAATTTGTCAGGCGGGTATGGGTCCCGCCGCGCATGGAAACATTTAATGAATAACCAACACTTCTGCCATAGATCACCCCAAGTGATTCACTATGTTTGGTGACTTAGCAAGGATGCCAGCTGCATGGCAGGCTGGATCGGGAGAGAATGATTGAGGGAGTCTTCTCGAGTCGAGTCTTCTCGAGTTGGTGCGGTGGGAGGGATGGATTCATACGTCTGTCACTGCAAGACACACTGACACCCAGATTCCTACCCACACCTAATACTCTTTTCCTTCACAGAACTGCCTCTCCTTCCTTTCCTAAAAAGATCCTCCACACCGCATCCCCAAAGATGAAATATGCCCTGAGAAAAAATATTTTCCTCAAAGCCAGGGTGTGGAGGTTATTTAAAAAAAAACCGCTTCGTAAATATTAAAAACTAACGAATTGACATTTTCGGATTGAAATACTTATCCGATATACATACATAGGCGCTTCGCGTGAATTTTTTGAGACTAGACGTGAGTTAATTAGACAATGAGGTCTTTAGTCATTTTTCAGCCACTTTCGTTTCTCGAAGATCGAACGGAATAAATTGAAAAATATTATAATAGTAATCTAACCGTTTAAAATAACTTTTCAATTCTGAATGGTAGTCTTTTAACATGACAGTATTAAAAGTAGTTATTTATGAAAGATAAAATATAATAGTTACTAATAGTAAAATATGAAAGTTACTATGAAAGGTGCACCGAGCACACTACACACTACGCTGTTTCAAATATCATATATTTCTTCAACCTTTTATATTTTAATATATTGCAAGACAATTCGTTAATAAATAAATTAAAAGCAGACCCTCACGTAATAGCTTGTTGTAATAATATTTACTGATGGATGACACAGTTTAATCTTTTTTGTGTTCCTCCCAAATGAAATTCTAACCCATATTTGGTCACGTAAGCTTTAGAGACGGACCAAACACCATCGATATAAAATGCATCACCTTCAGTATAACCCATTTTTTAAAAAATCGTTTCCAAAGCACTTTTTTAATTTCGTTCAATATATCTAGGTTTATAAAAACCAAAAATAAATTTTTGAGATAAAAATAAATAGCAAACATTCATTAATTATCTACAATTCACTAATGCTACGTAGTTTTGAAAAATGGCGAAAAAAATAAACATTAATTTGAGAGGCGGGTATGGGTACCGCCTCACCTAGAACCATTTATTAAGTAACTTATACCTCTGCCATAGGTCACCTCAAGTGGTTCGTTAGGTTTGGTAACTAAGCAGGGGTTCCCGGATTCATGAGTTGAGGTTTGTCTAGGTCTTAGCGGCGGATGCGTTTTTCCATGCGTGGCAGGCCGGATCGGGATAGAGTTGAGACTTCAGCCAGACTATCTAGACCCATCACATTTGCACTACAGTGGGAGCAATGGATTTATACGTCCGTTACTCCTGGACACATTGACCCCCAGATTCCTATCAACCCCTCATACCATTTTTCTTCCCATAACTTCCTCTCCTTCCTTTTCCTAAAAGACCCTTCATACAGCATCCCCAAAGATGACAGAGGCCCGGAAGGAAATTGTTTTCCTCGGGGCCGCCTACTGTATTGTAAAAAAAAAGGAAAAAAAAATACTGAAGCAGCATAACTCTGGTACTGTTATCTTCGGCGCAGAAACAAGCGCAGATTTGAGTGTGGACTTCAAAAATTAATGCATATATTTTCAAATTCTATATTTTATTTAATCATTTAAAAACAGGGCTTCTACCAGGAGGCGTCTATTAATATCTACAGGAATTCCAAAAACTGAACAAATCGGACTAATATCTATGAGAACCAAAGTGAGGACGAATATCTACAGCTCAAACTGCTGACTAATATCTATGAGAACCAAAGTGAGGACCAATATCTACAGCACTGGCAGAGATTGGATTTGCAATTATGTGTTGTATATTAGAATAACGTAATATTGCGTATGCAATGCAGTTTGAAAAACTTAATTTATGTATGTATGTATGTAAAAATCCCTAATATTGGACTATTGGACACATTTCGCTGATTATTAACCACTGGAGCGACGACGCGTTTTATAACTTTTGCTTCGGATTGCTCATGATATTTTAATGACCGTTTTGAATATCTTCCGCCAACCTTAAAAAAATCATACCTCCGAATTTTAATATGGAGGCATACAAACTGATCATAGTTCTATATAGTCAATGAAATCACCTATATTTGGTTGTTTATCACATATTCCTAGGATTTATAAAATTAATATAAAAAAATCGTAAGCATTCGTAACGGAACTATTCTCAGTAATGCCTCCCTTTAAACTCGCCTAGTAAGTTCAAATTTCCCTCCACAATGAATATTTTCAATTAGGTTTTTTTTAAATGGTCTAATTTATAATCATAATCTACGATATTTTTTGATATGTTTTGAACGGTTGAATGTTCCTTTTGGATAATTTTTGACACAAATTTATTTGAAAAATGGCGACACTTTTAATTAGACTAAATTGAAATTCTTAAACGACTCACCACAAATAGCTGTAGTACATCAAACAGGTACATCAATTATCTTAAATCCACAATACCAATTAACTCGATTATTGGTTTATTTATAGAAAATATTGCATTTTCAAAAACACACGACGATCGGAAAAAAATGTCAAAAACATAACCATAAAACTTTGTTTTATCTATAATCATTGAAATTTTAAGTTTGAAACACGTTGAAATAGTTGAATGCATTACTCATTCAATTATTATAACACTGGTACACAATTTTTTTATAAATATCCACTAAAATACGATAAAAAGCCGAATTTTACACTGGCAGGTTCAGAACGCTTAACATTGTGATTTGCAGCGAAAATAATCGATCTAGAAATTTCTATAATTAAATCACAGAAACAAAGAATTGACATCTTTGGAGAAAGCGCTAAAGGATTTTGTCAACTACATGTTATGCAAATCACAGATCGCGGGAGTTTTGGAAAATATTTCAAAAAAAAATTTAATGCATCTAGGTAGAATTTGGTGTAATTCGACAACTTAGCAAACTTAGTTTGTGAAAATTGTACCGAAATTCGACAAAAAGCGTTCCAGTGGTTAAGCTGCCCTCTGTAGATATTAGTCCCACCTACGCTCCATAGATATTAGTCACCACTGGGACCGTAAAAGATATTTGTCACCACTGGGACCGTCATAGATATTAGTCCGACCTTAGCTCTGTAGATATTAGTCCTCACTCTGAAGTTCATAGATATTTGTCCAACATATGAGGTATAGATGTTCGTCCGACATATGGGCTGTAGATATTAGTACCTGGAGTCTTCTACTAGGGTCAGACCGGAAAATAAGTACTCAAAGTAAGAAATAGTCCAAAGGGTTGATAACAAATATTATAATCAATAATTATCAGCCTGAAACACTCATCTACATTGAAAAAATCTTCCGAGAAAAGATACTGGCCGCCAACGGGAAATGAACAGTTTATCAATTAAAAATAATTAGAAATAGTCGTTGAATTACGTAGGTAATATAAAATTTCATGCCACCAGACAATCTTGAGAAATGTATGTCACTGCTTGAACGTACATTAAACGTAAATTACACGGGTTTCCTAATAAAGAATGCCCCTTCCTCTAGCTGGCATGGGCAGGACAAACAGGGGGTTGGCTAATATTTGAAAAGGCCGTGTTATGGGGCGCCTGAAGCCGCCCTCTCCCGCGAAGCCTTATTTCTTCCCTCAGATGTGAGATAGCGCCTCCTTTTGTTAAGGATTTACATATGCAAAGAAGACATGAAACGCTGGCACTAGGGTTGAACTGACGCTAAGGGATGGTATGCAGCGTGTAGTATATAGTATGGAGGAAGGTTGGCAATTAACCTACTAATTTTGTGGGTCTTGTTACGAAAAACAGCCTTTTTATGGAAAAAGGGTCGTGATTGATTGTCATCGTTGTCGTTTTGGTCTAATAATGTAGCGTGTAGGTACACAGTATCTAAACATGGTTAAAATGTTGATAACAGTCCCTACAGAAATATAATGGTAAACTACTTTTTATTTTTTATAATAAACTTTAACTTTTTCATTTATTCTTACATTAGCAGTGTGTGTGGAATATAACAGTGTGTGGAATACAGAAGGCTTTAAGGGATTTTTTCTCAGCTTTGGTGACGCTTTGAGGAGGGCCTTTATAGGGAAAGGAAGGGGAGAAAGTTCTGGGAAGCAACTGAACCGGCACCCCTGTTAAGTCACTAAATTTAGCAAGCCACTTGGGGTGACCAATGGCAGAGGTATCGGTTATCCAATAAACTTATATACTTATATCCGCCTCCCAAATTGAGCATTTCGTAGCGTTGTTTTATGATAAAATTACCACCCTTTATTCTTTGTTTTAATTAATTAATGATTTTTTTTTTTATTTGAAATAAAAAAGGTCGTTATAAGTGCCCAAACAGTGACTTGTGTAGTACTTTATATACGAATAATTATATGGGATTATTAATATTGGAATCAAAACGTGTATTTAATATACATTTCGACGTAAACCGATATATTATAACTTACAACCAAAGTAAGAACCATGGCTCCCTTATCAGGCACAAAAGTTTCTCTTTTCCGATAAGGTATACATGACCAATAACGGTCATTATTATAATATTTTGTAAAATATATATGTTTATATGTAACTCATATTTTATATTACAATAAAAAAAAAAAATTAAAATTTAACTCAAACTCTAAGATTTTATTCTTGAGATGTGCCAACGAAAATTCATGAAAGCCTATTATTGAGCACATGGTTAAACCCTGATATTGTGCTGAAAACTGCAAGAAATGATTGAAGTAACAAATTTGAATCTAGATGTAAAAAAACGTGCATTCATTTTCATGATTTTTTTTGTAAACCTAATTACCTTAAAAAGTTTCCTTCTAGCTGAACAGAATATAACATATTATGAAGAAATGATTGTGCCAACAAAAAAAAACTCGCGTGAAACACATCAAATATGCATTAAAGTAACTTAAATCTTTTGTTTAAATCAACAGCGATAAGTGGAAAATTTACTGTCAAGAGTGAAATTATCTGAAATAATCATGAAAAGGAATGAATGTTATCTGATAATAAGGATGACAACATTATGACCAAATAGGACCATTTTGGTGATATGTTAGTGATGGGAGTTTAGTGGTGGGGTAGTTACCGCCGGGGCTATATAAAGCCCTATAAACTAAACATTTCAATCCCCAATTTACCTACGCAACACTGGGGAAAGACGCATTGTTTTAGTATAGATCATTGAAGGGGATAAAGTGTAATCCACCAAAGTGAGGCTCTTGATAAGGGGCGTACTCTGCGGTCTCAGATCTTGCCGCCATGTGAGTGCTTTACATTTTTCTGTTTATTGGTGAAAACTTATCATTTATAATAATTATATTTGATTGATTTGTATCGTATGTATTACCACGTTATCACAGAATAGAGGATATACAATCTATTTAAACAACTTATGGCTAACAGATCACCGGTTCACCGGTTCGATATGTTTCTAATACTTGAGCTGCACTGGAATCACGTTTTGAGTAGTATTGTGACAATAATTGCTGAATCGTATTCTGTTAAGCCTAAGCCCAAATACGAATCTGCTTGTCGAACTCATTTGTACAACTTATTTATTGAATACTTATACCTTCTTGTGTTGTGCTTTCTTGTATCTTGCAGGCTCCGTTTATTATTTATGTACTATTTACTTGTTATATGGGTAGTTTGGTATATTTATGCTTGTTTTGATGCTCCTGCACAACTTACCAAAAGCCATCATGGTGGAAATAAATAGAATAAATAAATGAATAGATCAATAATACAAAACTACTAATGAATTTGACTAATTAAAGTGATGCTGCGTTAGGATTTACATATATTATTTATATTATGTGCAGGTTGATAATATTCTGGACCGTAATCACCTGTAAGGTCACTTGAGATGACCTCTGTTTATTAGAGAATTTAGGTACAGATCTGGGCGCAGAGGACATATCTTGACATGGAAACACATCTTATTGGAGATGCTGTTATTTCGTGGAGTAATTACTACAACTAGATGACTCTGAAATCAGTTTGATGGGAAATTGAATTATGGTAATCAATCTGATAAATCTCGACTGTTTTACTTTGATATGGATTATTATGGGCAATTCGTAGATTGATAAGTTGGAAATCATAATACTTTATTTTGGAAATAAGAAAATTACTAATATTTTTTTGTAATGACTGAAGAATGAATGACAAAATGGAATGACTTACCGTGTTGTTACATACAAAAATGCAACGAAAGCAAATTGGCGAAATAATAGGTACTCTAATAATGGGGTTTTGCATAAGGCTCACATTTAATTTAATTCCAACGAGTTCATAACTATAATAACTTTTTTTCAAACCGTTTTTTTTTTTTTTTTTTACAGTAAATACCGCACAAGAATCTCAACTGCTCCCGTCTGGAGCCAGTGAGACTATGGAATCCCCAATTGGGGTATGTTGTGAGGCTGAAGGTAGTGGGGAGGGGAAGGAGGTGGGGAAGAGGAAGGTTGAGAAGTACCTGGCTATTCAGATCTGGTCACCAAACACGGCTAAAGCCATTTTCAAGCAACGTTTCAATTCTGAATGGTGGTCTTACACGAGGGCGATACTGATAGTATCTTCCACTCTGGAACGTGCCGCAAATATACTATATATTATTTTAAATTAATAAATTGTGAAATAACACAAATTAATCAAATAAAATTTATTTGCGCACGCCGGTTTCGAACCCGCGACCTACGGATTGTGAGTCAAGAGTCTTAGCCACTGGACTACGGAGGTCGTCAATACCCACGGATGTAAGCTATTTATATTTAAAATTAATAGAAACAGTGCCTTACCATTAAAGCGTTTTGAAACTTTTAAAAACGTTTTTCAACTATAAACTTATCGGTAAGAACCAGATTTTATTTTTCTAAACCATGAAATAGTAACTTTTTCATGTCAGAATTAATTAAAATAAACGCGTCTTTTATTTTTGTACACTCCTTCTTTACTTACGTCGTTAAGATTCTGACTATAATTTAGGATATTGTGTCGTCTTAAAAACTCCACAAATTTTAGTGCTACAACTAGCTAAGTCTAGTTGCTTAAATGAAACGTGGAGAAACACTTGTGGTATCTAGAGTTACCCAATTATAGAAACGATACTGTTTCGTGGAGATACCCACTAAAAACATTTTCAAATAACTTGATGATTCCAATGCGTTATGACTTATCTGTTTGTGGCATTCACAGACATGGGAAAACAGTGCTTTTAGTCTGTAACTCAAAAACGCTGTAGTAATTACACAAAGATTTAGTCCTGGAATTTTAATAATAATTTTTGTAGATAACGTGTTTAGGAAACAAAATGCATTTTTATGATGGGCGGTTCAATAGCACAAGGATTTGATTAGACATTATTTTATAAATGTGAAAGACAGATTGAGGTGTAAGGATTCGAATATGGTTAATGCAATAAAAAAATATGTAATTAGGATATTATTAGATGATCAAATCTTCAAATTTTCGCTTTTCAATTTGAACGTTGTCAATTTAAATTTATTCATCTTTAAATCTTTTATAGCTGCCATTTAAGTTAATATCATTACAGTTAAAATCATTAAGTTCATTGTCTACATAAATATGTCATACGTTTTAAACATTATGTACATAAATGAAATTCATCGATACTGAATTTTATGTTTTACTTTACATTTCATTAACTGAAAATAATGTGATAATAGGTTTACTTACTCAAGTAAACATATTCTTAGTATCGCCCTGGTGAAAGACAATCACCATTTAGAATTGAAAGTTGCTTGAAATGTTAAAAGACGTACTTAAAATCAGATATGAATAGCCAGGTACTTTCCTAACCTTCCTGTGCCCCATGTTATTTTCCTTCGCAAACGACTCAGCTTTATAACTAATCCCAATTGGGTGCTACATATCCCAAGTAGGATGCATAAAATATCAAATGAAAAGTGTTTTACACCTATTAAATCAATACCAAATTAATGCGAATGCAAAGCAGTTTTATTGGTGCTTATATATTTAATCTTCTACCAAAACAAATTTAAATGACAGACAAAATATCACTGTCTGTAAAAAAATTCAAATTATGGCTGAATGATGCAGATATTGAAACACTTTTCACATAAAATCTATGTAAACCTTCATGATTCACTTTCCGATACAATTCTACTGTAACTTCAAGATTTACTTTATTTACTTTCTTGAAACTATAACAAAAAATCAACACACTTTTATGTGTCAATTTTTTACTACAATATTTTTACCGATACCTTTATTTCTAAAACTTTACTTCAAAATTTACATTTTTTACTTGTACTTATCGATGTACACTTTTGTTTATATTACTCACGCACAGGCATTAGTGCCTTAGTGGGTTCCCCTTACCTACTTTTGTCTTATACTAGTACATACATATATTTCCTTTTTTGCTAATCTTATGTTATGTTATATAGGAATATTTAGAAATCATGTAAAGATTACTTTTGAAATGTATGTGGATATAATGGAAAAAAAAAAATAAAAGAAAAAAACAGCTTTCTAAGTCAGTTATTTGAAAAACATACCTTTTAAAATACTTGAATTATTTACCTATTGTTGGTCCTGATTTTGTGATATTTTTTGTCAACTTAGTTTGCAAGGAATTATGATAATAATCTTTCGAAGTTCTCCGTTTGAAGAGGTCTTGAAATTTCGTACAACGAAAAACCTCCCATCGTCGTACGCCAGTTATTGGTTTATCAGTTATCTGCACACTGATTGTATTTAAAAATATTTGACTTTTGTGAAGAACCCTTGATGATTCTAGCCAATGGGCAGCACCTAGCATCCATCCTGCCTGTTTCTGTGTGCGTTGTTACTTGTGTATTGTTGTGTTGGTGTGTATTCCTGTTTGCGCACGAGTGTTTGCCATTTAACCCTTTGGGCGGTATACACTATCTTAACATTGTTGAGTTCTGACATTCTGTGTAATATTCGTCGAACTTTCATATATAATGTACTCATGGGTAAAAGCGCAGTAGCTTTAGGAGGCTATTTTGAATATTTAGCTATTTTGATTCTGCAGCTCAATATAATATGCCAATGCACAAAATTTTATCCCGGGAAAAAGAATTTAGAAATAAAAAAAACTCGTTATTCATCCAGAACGGTAGATACCTTATTATTGCTGTAGTGAAGAACCACCATTAGGAATCAGAAAAGTTGCTGCAGCCGTGTGTGGTGAGCAGATCTGAACAGCCATGTACTTCCCAACTTTCCTCTTCTTCATCGCGTACTCCAATTGGGTATGCCGTATAGTTCCATTGTTTTGGACAGAGGGAGCAGTTGCGACTCTTGTGTTTTCATGTGGTATTTACACATGGAAAACCTAATCCATTTGAATAAATATAAATACCAAATTTTAACCCCCAATACTTATTAGTACAAATTCAGTAAAAAATTGAAACTAGTCAATATAAAAATAAGTCAATATAAAAATCAGTCGCAAAATGATTAACCACGCAAGTCACGCCTTTCGATGCCACTTTGTGCATGCCGTATCAAGGTTATCGATTGTCTCCAGGCGTGTGTAGGTTGTATCCTGTAGAGCAGCCGTCAAACTTAGCCCTTACGAGGGCTTGGTGGGTGACTTTACCAAAGGAAGAGGGGGGGGGGGGGGGGGTGTAGGTTGTCGGCCCGACTAGGAAACTAAACTTGGAAACCGCTTTTGAAACTTGCCATTGAAAGCTATTTAGTTCAGCTCTGGGCGGAAACACACTATTTTTAAGACTCAGGACAGGATATCGATGACACAATGGGTTTATATCGATGGAAACATTTATTTTACTGTATGTACCTACATGTGACCTTGCTGCGATCGAGTTTTGGCCGTAGAAAAAAGATAGCAAGTCATTTCTTCTGTATGATCCTATCGGACTGATCTCTTTCTTCATGATCATCAGAATTTTCTTTTTTACTTTTGAAGATTTTTCGTTATAATTGAGACATAAAACGATAATAAACCAGTCCAACTCTACTCAAAACACACAATTTGAACATCAATATCTTGAATGGTTGGACAAAAGCTAAAAGCGCTCATGGTTTAAGCTATCTGTCTCTTGCAATAATTCACATCTACCGCTTGTACTTTAATCGATTAATTAATAAAATCTCGCAAAATCAAAATATTTTGCGGAATTTCGGGTATGAGCAATTTGTTAATTAAATTCGGACACAATTACCTATTTTCTCAGGCTACACGTTACCAAATCAACTGAAATTTAAAATTCGTTGAAAAAATATGTAAGGCTTGGAGATCGGAATGAAAAACTTTTTTGTCGCATTCTCCATGGTAACAAATTGTAAGAATTTTTAAAAATTGTTCCCTAAGTGAATGCACAAAAAGTTTTTTTTTTAAAACGCCAAAATGTTTCGAGTTTGTGAAGTAAATCTTGGGTTAAAAAGACTGAAAATTTAGATTGGTTTTCCAAATCATAGTCAAACTAAGACTAAAAGCTGTCAGTATAAGAGAAAACATCTAACTCAAAAGTATTCCATCAGTGCCCTAACAAAAGCAGAGACAACCCAAATCTAAAAATAGTCCTGATGATGATCGCTGATATATGTAGTGCGTTAACAGAATAAGAGACAACACACCATCAAATCTAATCTAAAAGTATTTTATTAGACATGTAGGTAATGCGTAACAGTTAACAGATTGAGAGCCAATTCGCCATCAAACCAAACCTAAAAGAAGTCCTGCTAATGATCGCTGATACGATGTACCACGATGCTATAATTCGAGACGGTGACCGGCCAACTCGGAAAAAAACCAACTCAAAACCACCTCAGAAAGCTATTAAGAGTGATGATAAAAAAATGGTTAAATAGGTCAAATTAGGTTAGGGTTACCGGCTAATATAAATTATTTTTTCATAGCTTTTAATGACATTTCTGAGGTGGTTCTGAGTTGGTTTCATTCTGAGTTGGCATGGAACCATACGAGACAACACCCCATCAGATCTTATCTAAAAGTATTCTATTGGCGATGTAGCGCGCTAACTGAATAAATCCATCCTGGTTCCAATCCGTGTGACAACTTCTGGCCGTTCAGCTCGCGCAACGTTGCATATTTAATCAAACGAATTATTCAGTGGTTATCATTCGCCAATTAATAAAATGAGCACTTTATCATTCGATTAACGGCATTAATTCCACGTTAAAATAATTGTCGATTCCGCCCAATTGCTCCGCAGCAAATAGATTAGTTTCGAAAGTTGCCAATTTCGATGGGGGCGGGTTCCTATTGGTAATTAATTCCGGGTGATCATCGCCCTCTATCTGCGATCTGCGGTCCCGGGCTGGTATGAATACATGAACTTGGGTATTTAACAACTTTATTTAATTGCTGTGGATATTTATAATGGTAGGAATCTTCCGAACCCCCGGGGTATTCTGAACCCCTCCAATGGGTATTGGCGAATCAATCATTCTGGGTCAGCTATAAACTGAACCTTGTTCATTTAGAACATGAAATATGTACAGAAGTTTAATTTAATAATGATGCTAAGTGTTCAAGCCTATACCACAGGGATGTAATAAAATTAAAAACACCGTACTTAACGATAGCTAGCCTCGAACGATGTGCAGAGGCAGTGCAATTAAAAAAAATTACAATGTGTTTAACTGAATGGAATATAGTTATAAGAAGATAACAATAATATACCTCAATAATAATAATCAATATTACCGTAATAGGTTTCTGCATTGGTTATATACACGAGTATTTTAAATAGCAAGGTGGATGAGTTTGTGAATCTGGGTAGTATGTTTACGAGAAAAGGAAGGCTGATAGAGATATTGAAAGAAGGGTGAATGCCGGTAACTCCATTAGTGGAGGACTGAATAAAGTTGGCGCTTGTAAAAAAAACTGTCAAAATAAGCGAAGCTTGCAGTCCACAATGGAGTCCTGGTACCTACCCTGATGAACTGGCAGAGGAAGGATGGAAGAAAACTGAATGCTGTTGAAATGAGATCGCTGAGGCGTATGTGTGGTAAAACAATGTATGATCGTGTGAGAAATGTGGATATCCGCAAAGAATGTAAGACTGATGTAAGCATAATGAGTATGATTAAGAAAGGGACGCTCAGATGGTTTGGGCATGTAGAGCGAATGAACGAAGAAAGTAGTGTAAAAAGAATATACTACGCTAATGTGAATTGTAGAAGAAGTCGGGGAAGTGAATCAGATACTTGAGCCGGGCCATGTCAAAAGTCAGAATAATAGAAGAGAATATATGAGACGATGTATGAATGTGAGTGAGGCAAAGAGTGTGTGCCAAGACCGAGTTGTTTGGCGGTCCGTCCTCTCTGCCTGCCCCTGCGGAGAAACGGCATGATGGTGAGTTAGTTATTTTATTTCGTGATTCTGTTCCACAAAAAGATTATGTATATCATATCACATCATTGTAAAAGCCCGTACGTATAATATAAGTACGTGTGTAAAATACAATTGGAAAATGAAAAAGTATTAATTTAGTTATACATTCAACAACTAATAAATGCATACATTAATGGAAAAACAGTTTGCTGTACAAAGGAATTAATAATATAATACACTACCAGAAACTCTAAAGTCCTCACCAATTGAAAAGTTCAAGATATATTGTAGGAGCTACATAAAACATGAAAAAATATATTAATTAGCTGCAATATGAAATATTATTATTAATAAGAAATTTGTAACCTTAAATGTACAAATTACTAAAATAAAATTCAAATTAAAAAAAAGTATTATTTTATTTTAGTTACGTATTATGAAAAGTGGTATTTTCATTTTTAATTTATTTACGCTCTTTCAATTGTGTAGTTACTCCGCCTGTCGGTATCTGGCATTGATTCTTGTACATTTTCCCAATTTAATTCTTATCTACAAATGCTTTTGTCAATCTGCCTACCGCATGGCGACTAAAAGTAATCATGTGTCATAGTATTTAGTTGGATAGTAAGGATCCTGTCAACACATATTGTGTGTGTGATACGAACTGTACTACGACATATTTATATTTATATTACATTTTATAGATTTATCAATGCTGCCAATCGTAGAAAATATATTATTGCCTTACAAAAAAATAATTTATTCATGTTATGAAGTTAATGCATTATTGATAAGTTTGAACCTGTATCTATTACAGAAGAATATGGAAAGAAAGGTATTAGAATAATTACATATACCCGTTAGACAAACCCTGCTTGTCATACAAATTGTTAAAAACCTGGGATGTGAATCGAAAAGCAGCTTTCGCAGCTTAACCTTAACCCAGTACCAATAGTACCGGGAATAATTTATATTTTTTCAAAAATTTGTTTTATAAGGGTGGTACTTCCGATAAATGTTATATTTGATTGTCTATTAATTGAAAAATGAATTTTCCTTATAATCCGTGAATCGAACTCGACAAGGAATATTCTGTATTATCCGTTAAGGGCCATTAACCAGCCAGCGGCAAAGAATTCATATTTCGTCGAAAGATGTTCTTACGATCGTACAGGGCGGTTCCATTGAGAAAGATTAATTACTCTCCGTGCCAGCTTTTTCAAATAATCACTCAATATAGATTTTATTTCATTCAAAATTTGCTTTATTTTATACCTACATTCAAAAATGCTGAAAGGTGTGATGATAAAACTACTAAAATGATGTACTTTTTGTAATTATTTTTTGATTATAAGTATTTATAATTTTTCAATAATGTATAAGCAAAATAAGAATTCAAAAAAAATCTTAAATATATTAGTTTGTAAGACCGCAAATAAATAGACAAACTGAAGTATTTTCGTCACAAAACACTTGTGCGGATCTGTTTTTAAACGATTTTATAAACAAAAATTAAAATTCTGAAACATAGCTTTCCCAGATAATTTTTTGTTTTATTTTACAGCATGATTATATGATTTGAAACGTGTGTTACATAATACAAAATTTTGTTTGAAAATTTAACGAAACCGCCAACGACCTACGGTAAAACCTTATTGTACTGAAAATAAACATATTTTCTCAAAATTTAAAACGTAGCTTTACTAGATAAAAGAGCAGTTCGAAATCATAGATTATAATAAAACAAATAAAAAACTTTATTCCACTTAATTTTATTTGACCGTAACCGGTTTCAGCTCGTCAGAGCCATCTTCAGACTGGTACAAATAATTCTTAGCCTACGGTTTATATACATAACATATGGGGGAGGGGGAGAGGGGTAGTCTACAAGGATTTTAATGAATTATTTTTGTTACTGAGTCATTTTAGACTGTCGAATTTCTCAGTAACAAATGACTCAGTAACAAAAATAATTCATTAAAATCCTTGTAGACTACCCCTCTCCCCCTCCCCCATATGTTATGTATATAAACCGTAGGCTAAGAATTATTTGTACCAGTCTGAAGATGGCTCTGACGAGCTGAAACCGGTTACGGTCAAATAAAATTAAGTGGAATAAAGTTTTTTATTTGTTTTATTATAATCTATTATATTGGACTTCCACCACGAATTAACAGTTTCAAAAATAGAAATATTAAAAAGTTGGAAATCAATTAATATTTTTTTGTGGAAAAGAGTCAATACGTCTAAAATTTGATTTTAAAATGATATATTTCCGGTTTTGTCTAGTTAAAGAGCGGACTTATACATTTTTACCAAAATGAAATTAGATTTTCCTTATCAAAGATTCCATTATCTTTAGACAAGCTGCAATCTATTACACTCCTGCCAGCAAAATACAAGTAACAGCGGATTGATGGACCAAGTTCCAGGTCCAGGAATGTTTCAGTAGTACCTACATTTATCAGTAGCATCCCTCTCTCAATGGCCCAAACCTCTTCAGTTAGTCATCTTAATGATTGAGCAAACAATGTGCCGATGGACGGGCGGGACTGGCGGGAGGCGGAAGTGTTCCTGGAGATCAACTAATCGGACAAATGGATTGTTATCCGAGCCATTCTGCTCTTGAACTGTAGAAGCCTCGATAGTTTTGCTGGGTGAAGTGGGTATTATAGATATTGTGGCTTTATTTAGGTATCATTGTAGTGTCTAATAAAAAAGATTTCTTGCCGTTTATGAAAAGGTAGGGAGGGTTATAACAAATAAAATATTGTATTATGGAGTATTTACGTTATTAAAAAGAAGTTTTAATTATATGTTAGGTTCTGATGAATTCTTTTATGAGCAGGTGGATGAGTTTGGGTATTTGGAAAGTATATTTATAAGATATGGGAAGACTGATAGAGATGTTGAAAGAAGGACAAATGCAGGAAACTCTATTAATGGAAGACTAAACGTGGTAGGTGCTAACAAAAAACTGTCCAAAGAAGCGAAGCTAGCAGTCCACAATGGAATGTTGGTACCTTTACCCAAATGTATGCCATTGAATCATATGGAACTGGCAGAGGAAGGAAGAATGCAAGTAGGCAGAATGCTGTATAAATGAGATCCCTGAGGGGTTTGTGTTGTAAAAACCACGTATGATCGTGTAAGATATGTAGAGATTCGTAAAGAATGCAAGGCTGATGTAAGTGTAATGAGAAGAAGCCCGAGAGGAAGACATGGCACGATTAAGTGAATCAGTTTGAATCTGGCCATGTTGAGTCAGAATAATAGAATAGTATGAATGAGACGATAGATGAATGTGAATGAAGTAAAGAATGTGTGCCAAGATAGAATTGTTGTAGGGAAACGGCGTTTTGGTTATTTGATTAGTTACATTTAAGAGAATAACGGATATTATTTTTATTGAAAATTCCGCATTAAAAAATATTCTTCAATGAATCGGGTGTATTTTTTTGATCAAATAATTCATAGGAAAAAGCGTTTTATTAATACAAATGCTGGAATTATCACACAATATAACGTGATATGTACTGTAACTATGTTAACTGAGAGGCGTTTTCATCAAGAAAAATATATACTAACAATCACAATTCACTCTTTTCGTAGGACAGTTTCAAGTGAATAATCACTCGAGTTAAATATTTTATGATAATTTTAAAACCTTCATTCAATAAACTGTTAGACATGATGCGTAATAAGAATTCAATTAATTTGTTAAAAACCATCCGTATTTCAAAAGAAATAAAAAATTACCCATTCTTTCAGAAGAGAAATATCAACAAATTTGAAGAATAAAAGTTTTATCGAAAAGAATTTTTTTAATTTATTTTTTATACAACATTTTACATATCATAGTACAATCTAATAATGTGGGCTTCGCTGGGTGGTTTACTAGTGATGAGGTCCCAATGGTTCTAGTATCTATATGTAAATATTTAAGAAAAATAAGAATGGATTTGCTTTAACATTCTAAGTACCTACCACACCTAAATCTCATCATAATTTTTTATAAATATATTTTTTTATCATAATACCGAACGTTGATACAGTTCACACAAAACATGAATAAGTAATATATAGGCAAAAAATATGGTAGGGAATCAGAAATAATGTTATTTTTATATTAAAAAATAGCTAATAGCAACGGATATATCTCTCTCTCTGATTTAATTGATAAAGTTCTATCAAAAAAACTTCGCCGGATCACAATAAATAAATTTATAATAATGCCCCGCCAATTATTAATAATAATAATAATGTAACTGCCCAATAGCGCAGAATTTTGCACTTAAGTACGTTTTTTTCCTTTGCGCATCATAACTACCATCAGAAATAAGGCCGGCCTTCTATACTAAAACAACTTAGCCAAATACTTAACTTATTATTAAGACAAAAAAGACATTCTGACATCAACAAACGTAATACAAAAATAGAATAGGAATATTCCTTAATAATTTGGAAGCATTAGAAATATTTTTATTTATTTATTTAATACATGAAAAATCGAAAGTACATATAATTTTTTTATGATATTTCACCCCCCATGCTAGGGATGACCCTGTGTTATGGCGGGAGAAATTAAATTGAAAAAAAAAGTAGAAATATCTAAATCTGATTTGAACCGATTTTCTTGTTCCCCTTCCCCAAATGTTACCCCATCCTTCCCCTATCCGCCTACCTACCCCACTACCAGCCTATCCCTGATAGTCCTTACTCCTTTTATGTGCTCTCTTTTTCTCTTTTGTTCGTATTTTAATCTTCCTCTGTACTGTAATTTAGTTCATATGTGAGATCAACAGGTCGACGTGTATAAATTAAATAAAGTGGTTTTAAAGAAATAACTATTTCATTTGTATAATAACAAGCCACAAAGTATTTGCTTTCTTCAATAAGAATATTATAAGTTGTAAGTCATTATATAACTGGAAACTCGATATCATCCTCTTCCGAAGTTTCTAGTTTTCTTAATTGAAGGAAATTATGAACTTGTAAAATTTGATGTATCATTTAATCTCCAACATTAATATCAAACTGCAAATAAAATTTTAATAGACCTCAAAAAGTCGAGGCCGATTATGGCTATCTCAGAATATCCCCCGCTCCTCGCCCTTCGCCTCTTTAAACGTAAAAGATTTCATTTGAAAACAAAAAGGTTTCGATTGCCTCCGGTAATATAAATTGTGGATTTATTTCCCCAGATATTTACATCGATATGAGAGGCATTATTATTATTACTAAAGATGGCAGAGGGATTTAGAAATATTTATAATATCATGAAAATAAATAAGTTCGAGGCAGGCATAGAATAATTATTATCGTATTATGAAAATTTCTCATTTACCAACTATATAATAATATGGGAAAACAGAAGCCACGTAAAAATAATATATTTACATATATGTATGTACAGGGTGGCTTCTAGTGGATACGAATTGTATATATATATATATAATAAGTTGAGAGGTTTAATTCCTTTCCATTAATTTATAAATAAAACACGTGTTTTGCAAAGTTTTTTTTAACAAAGAAACGACATTTATATCAATTTCCTTTGCGTTCTAACAAAAACTCATATTTTACAATCAAATAATACAACAATAAAACAAGTGATAATTGGTAATTGCATTCTAACTGACACTATAGGATTAAAATTTAAAGGGAATACATTTCCTTTACATATATTTGAGCAAAAAAATCATAGTTTTAAAATCATGACGTGTAAGTTCTTCAGAGATGTACATACTTAATTAATTCTCAGATAACGTGCAGAATGCAGCTTTTAAATTGAGATGCTCAGCGGAAGAGAGGCCCAGCCCACAAAAATTCGTAATCAATGAAAACATCATTTGTTTTCTATTTTTGTCATATCTACGAAGCTACATTTGCCTAATTTTAGTTTTCGCTATTTCTAAGATTCTTTGAAATCAGTGAAAACTAAAATTGGGCCATTGTGGCTTCGTAGATATGAAAAAAATATTTAGCAATATTATGTTTTCGCTGATGTGGGTCGGGCTACTCTTCCGCTGAGCGCCTCAATTATCCTTTTGCCATTTTACTAAACAACATATTTTTGCATGTTCTTTTGGATAATCTGAAAAAGCATTTGCTTCATTACATTACTACGGCGGGGAAGGTGGAAGGGGAACGCTGGAGGGGCAGGGTCCGCGGGAGTAGAATAGGGGCGGGAACGGGGACGCATGGGAAAGGACACGCAGGAGAGGGTAGAATGAGTGATGGGGGATGAGGGACAGTGGGAGGTATTGCAAAAGAGACACCGTAGCGGTATGGGATAGCAGGGGGAAAATTTATTAAAATGTGCTCTTTTGTTTTTCCGACTCTTGAAATGGCCTGACTCGAGACTTTCGTTCACTTGATTGTGCCATGTCTTCCTTGGGCGTACTTGTCTCCATCCATTCACACTCCCGTCATTATCCTCATTTCACTCCATCCTTCGTTCATTAGCTCTAC
The DNA here is from genome assembly GCA_917563855.2 of Limnephilus lunatus. Classification (NCBI taxonomy): domain Eukaryota; kingdom Metazoa; phylum Arthropoda; class Insecta; order Trichoptera; family Limnephilidae; genus Limnephilus; species Limnephilus lunatus. Next base: position 5,946,881 of record OU830602.1, on the reverse strand, counting down.
ACGCCCAAACTTTCTAAGCATTTTCAATCTTATAATACATTACATTTTTTTTTTTTTTTTTAATTACAGAAAATAGGTTTTTTTCTTGTTTACATTACAACCTGCAAAGCTACTGCAAGTAGCTTGTCGGCAGGAAAATAGTATGGACAAAAATATAGTACAGTATAAAGTCTTACAAAAGAAGAAAAAAATATTGCAATTTAATAAAATACAAGTACATAATAGATAAATAATAATAGATAATAATAGATGGTATAAATAAGTATAAAAAAATAAAAATATGAAGACAACGTCTAAAAAAAATTAAAAATGCACGAGGAGTCAGTTAATATAGAAAATCTGGTTCCAACAGCCATGTTTTTAACAATAGTGCAAATTTAGGTGTCGAGCAACATTTTTTCAAATCATATGGCAGCATATTAAATATAAGTGGTACAATGTATTCAAAAGTTCGCTGGCCATGTTTATTAGAAAATCTAGGTACTATCATACCTTCATTTTGTGTAAGCCTAGTATTGTGCACGTGATCCACCATTGTTTTGTATGGGCTATCTAGGATATGTTGCATACAGATTTTATGCCAAAAAAGAGCTCTAATAGGTAAAACATTTATGGATTTATACATTCTAGTGATATTTTGACGCTGGTCATAAACTGCTTTGCTGACGAGTAATTTGACCATGGCGTTTTGAATTGACTGTACATGTCGGATGTTTGTCTTACATGAGTGCCCCCAAGAAGTTATACCATATCTCACATTAGATTCAGCCAGGGACAAATAGATTAGTTTCATGGTTTTGATGGGCACATAATATTTAAGTTTATACAGTTTGCCTACAATCGTTCGAAGGCGTTTACATAGCTTAACAATATGGATATCCCATTTCATATTACAATCCACCGTCACCCCTAAGTAGACATATTCTTTTACTAGGTCAATACTTCCACAGGCGCAGGGCTGTGTACAGTTATTATGTATGCAGTCAAAGTTATGTGATACTATTGAAGGTGCTATTGTATATCTGGCATGAGGCGATCTTATGTGCATTAGTTTTGTTTTTTGTGCATTTATAACTAAGCCAGAGTCGTGAGACCATTTTAGTAATGCTATGAAATCCTGCTGTAGCATATTCATGGCCGTGAGCAGATCCCTATGTGAGATGACAAGTGCTGTGTCATCCGCGTATACGTAGTGTTTGATAAAAGAAAATACTTTATTCATAAGAGAGACAAATATTATATATAGTGTTGGACCTAGGATAGAACCCTGCGGCACACCAGTAGACAATGTTCCCACTTTACTCAATTTTCCATTTATTTTGACCTGAATTTTACAATCACTTAGGTAGTTTTTCAAAAGTTTAAGAAAACGTTCTTTCACCCCTATCGCCTCTAGAATTTTAAGTAATTTTGTAGGATCTATAGTATCAAAAGCTTTCGAATTATCTATGAACAAAACTAATATTTGTTTTTTATCGTTTAGTTCGTTATTTATATAATTTGAAAAATCTTGAAGTAACAGTTATGAGCTCTTCTTTTTTTGAAAGCCATATTGGTGTGGATCTATTATTGAGAAAGACTCGAGGTATTTATTCAATTTTATGGAGATGTATTTTTCAAGTATCTTTTCTATTGCAGGCAATATACTGATCGGTCTGTAATTTCCTATGTCAATATGTCTGCCACTTTTGTATATAGGTCTTATAATACTACATTTAAGGTCTTCTGGTATTACGGCTTGCATTAATATTGTGTTAATTAAATGTGTCAAAATCGGTCCTAAAATATCTATGTGTTTTTTATTATCAAACATTCTGATGTTATCTATTCCGGGTGATTTTGAATTTTTTAGAAGTTTTACAATATTGTGAATATCTAAAAGTATGGCACGTGGTATATAAAGACTATGTGGTAGCTGTGTTGGTTCAACATTTGATGCTTTAAGATCACATTTATGTACTAGTTAGTTTATACTGTCCGAAAAGTAGTTGACGAAGTCGTCTGCCACTGTTTCTGCAGATTTATCTTTTAGTAAGTACCTTGAGATTACTTCATCGCAATTACTCTTAGATCTACGTTCTAATATTTTATTTATCTCATCCCATGTATTCTTCGTATTTCCAAAATAATTTTTGAATTTTTCATTAAAAAAGGTAGATTTACATTTAAATATTAATTTAGTTACAATATTCCGAAAAGATTTATATTGTTTTTCATAAATTTTATTTTTTGGTGAATTTTTCCAAATTTTATATAAATTATCTCTCTTTTTAACGCTATCTAATACTTCATTTGTCATCCACTGTTTTATAGGCCATGGTCTTTTTCTTGACTGAATATGTATGAATATCTTACTTTTTTCATAAATATCGTTAAATTTACATTTTATTTTTTCATAAAGCTTAATGCAATCTTCTTCACAAAGTAATTCATTCCAATTGACATTCCTAATGCTTGCATCGATCCTTTTTTGAGATAAAATTGAAGTTTTAGTCGTTGTTAATTTCTTATTACTTTTGGGAAATGGAATATTTATCGCCGTTACAAAGTGATCGGCTATATTAATCTCGCATACACACGATGAAAGCATATCAGTGATTTGTTTTCCACTATTGAATCTTATAAAAATATGATCAATGCACGAACGTGTTATTTTTCCTGCAATTACCGCTTCTCGCGTGACGTCATCGATACATTTAGTAAAATAGTTCATAGACAATAAATTTTCATATTGAATGGTTAGCGGATCCTGACATTTTAACAAATCAATATTTACATCCCCAAAGATTAGTACAATTTTACAGTGATTTAAGGGAAGATTATCGAGTATTGTAGAAAGTTCATTTATAAAAGCTAATTTACTTAAGTTTGATGGGCGGTAAATTGCGAGTAAGGTAAGTTCATTTTTATTTGGAAGTGTGATTATACCGAAAATATTTTCAAATACCTGAGTTTCCAATTGCTTTTGTGTGAAAACAAATGTATCTCTGATATACACAGTAACACCCCCACCAGACCTGTGTTCGCGAAAATAGCTTACACTATTGTAACCTGGAATCTCGTACAAACTGGCATGTTCACTTTTGATAGAGGTTTCACAAAGCATAAGTACATCTATTTTTTTCCAACAATCGTGAAGGTACATATGTAATACATCCCAGTTTTTAGAAATTGACCGAATATTAACTTGTACACATATAAAACTACCCACTTCACTGTTTTTTCTACCATTTCTTCGGTCCACTGATCTAACCTATTTATTCTCTTAAAGTCAACATCACTGTCTTCATCTATGTATTTAGACGCCATAGCTGATCGTGGAGAAGTCCCTCGAAAGCGCAGCTAGGTATGCTGGGCAGTTTTCCCTGTCTCCGGTAGGATGAGCGGCAGGTTTTCCAAATCTGGTGCAGGTGGCGCAAACTGCCTTTGCAGCAGTGTTTGGGCAACTATCGCGACCGTGACCATCCTGGCCACAGTGACCACATCTTGTTTGGTCTTTACAGAATTTGAAAGAGTGTCCAAGCATTTGGCACTTGGAGCACACTGTAAGGCCAATAAAATCACGAACGCGGCACACTGTCCAGTCCACAAATACTTTTCCCTGTTCTACTAGGATGTGTCGTAGGTTAGCAGGCACCTCGTAAACCCGGTGGCATGTTGGTCCTGTGCGAGCGCCAGCTAGGTGACTGAACTTGCAGCTCACTGTAGTACCCTCAACGTCAGTTATCCCAGAGATGCCGGTAAGAGCGCTCCGCAGGAAGTCATCATCAGTCAGTTCACGGGGAACGTTAAAAAATATGACCCTCGGTAGTCTTTTGGTCGGCAGTCGGGCACTCAGGGTCGATGAATTAACGAGAGCTGGGGCATTTAAAATTTTGTTGAGGTCATCTTTTGTCGCCGTCTGTAATAGAACTCCGTTATTTTTTATTTTACGGACGCCTGTCACGCGTACACCTAGTTCCGAGGGTCTAAAAGTGTCCTTCATAAGCTGCTTAGTTTGCTCGCTATCTTGGGCCTTGTTCAATTTTGGAAATATACAAACTGAAGGCTTTGGGCTTCCTACATGAATTCCCGTGCGAGTTATTGGCGGAGGTCCTGCTTTTTCAGGACGATTCCGAACAGCGTCCGCAAAGCTATTCCGGGCAATGTCTGCATACGAAAGGCTAGCTTCCGTTGCCACAGCGACTCAACGCATGACAGGCCCAAGATCAGACTCCAACTGAAGGATTTTTTCATTAAGCTGTTTGTTTTGTTCTCGCTCGCATCGTGTTTCTCGTCTTGCAATTTGAAGCTGCGCAGTGACCGTTACCAGATCAGCGCGCATGGGCTCGCGCTCCAGAAGCAACTGGGACACTGCTCTGAAAACTTCGGATACGCTTCTTGAGACTCGAAGTTGCTGGTCCTTTGGGACCTTGGAGCTTTTTTCTGCCAAGATGTCTTGAAGTGCCATAAGATGAGCTTGGGCGTCATTGAGGACTTCCACTCCAGAGGCATTGGGAGATACGTCAGGCACGTCTGAGCATCGGGATACCACGTCATCCGAGTCATCATCCGAGTATTGAGGGTCCACTGAGATAATCTCCGGACCTTCTCCTTTGGCATTAGGGGACAGCGTAATGTCCAGCACTCTTTTTTTCTTACGATGACCGCATTCATCTCGAGAAGGTTTTGTCGCATTAGAGGACATTTTAGGAGTTATAATTTATTGTTGTGATAGAAGTGTCTAGTGATTGGTAAGCCGAAATAGAACTAGCCAATGGGAGCACTTGAAAGTGAGGTCACTAGGTAACTAGCCAATGGGATCACTGGAGAGTGAGCTCACTTTTGTTTATTCTAGACGATTGAAATATTCCATAAAACAACACGAGACTTAAAACTTTTACACCAAAATTCGCGCACAAAACAGCATTCAAACCAAAAGAGAACACTTTCACGAAGTAAATCAATGCTGATTTACACGCCAAAATAGTTTTTTTGCGGTAATTGAGGTATTTATGTATGTATAAATCGCTGCGTTAAAATAGATAACTTTGACATTTCAGCGCGGTGTTGCCGTATTAATCATATTACATTAAATTACGTTAGATTACTCTATATTACATTATATTACAATTAATTACGTTATATTACACTATATTAAATTATATTACATTCCACGTACTTAGAGGTCATCTTTATTTTAAGAATTTATTAAGAGATTTGAGGTGTTGTTTTGGGTCCAAAATATAAATAACTAAATTATAGTTCTGAATGCGAATAGCAGCAAAAGACTCTGGAATTCTTCCAAGGCTTTTCATTCCAGTTAACAATACTGTTTCAGTCTTACTTGGCTATTCCCTTAAGAGCCGTGAAGTTGCCCTGATGATGGACACTGTAACGCTGTCAAAAACGTCGGTTAAAGACGGAGGAAGCGCATCACGGCATAATAGCCCAAAAATAATCACGATAGTAGCTATGAAACTGTTAAAGTATCTTAACATTAATTTTGGAACTTAGTTAACTTTGAAATTTAATGAATTGTTCAAATTACTTTGAAATTTGAAAATTAACTTTAACATGTGATTCGCTACATTTGGTGACTGGTTGAGCGAGAATTTTTTATCTTTCCAGCTGGACTTTCTCGACCCATCGCCTTGCACTGCAGTGGGAGGAATGGATTCGTACATCCATCACTCTTAAATAATATTTTCTTCCTAGAACTTTCTCTCCTTCTTTTCCCTAAAAAGACCCTCCACATAGCATTCCCATAGATGACATAGGCCCCGAAGTTAATCATTTTTCTCAGGGCCTATGGTGTGTAACCAAATGTATTGAAATATAAGAGATGTGCTGTCAGCAGTTTTATTGGTGGTACTGTGTTTCCTGGTGTCGCCGATTTTGTTAGCTAATAATATTGCACACCTTCAAAAAATCAACTAAATTAACGAATTTATTCCGTATTCAAACTTTATTGTTAACCAATACTACTTGACGCAAACTATTCGCATTAAGAAGTGTGGTATATCTAAAAGCTTCCGAGTTTGTCATATAGAGGGCAGTGCTAAGAGCTGTCCCGAAGGTCCGCTAGATGGCAGTTGGTTTAGTTCGGAGTTTGGGCACCAGGGGGCCAAGGATCGGGGTGCCGTCTGCAGGAGCTCACTCAATTCAGATCTCATTTAGCCAGCTTTCCAGTTAGGCCGATTATCGTAGTCACCACTTGTACACCCGAAATATTAAATATATCCCAGATTAACATAAAAGAAATCTATTTTTTCGCAAGAAGTAACCTCTTCCCAAGACGAGTTGAAGAACTGTTTATGTGAAGGTAACAGGAAGCCATCGGCCAACAGTCAGGAGGACACCATGGCATATCTCTTGTATTTGAATATCTTTGTATGTAGCTAATGTAAAAAAATATACAACTTCACGAAGTAGTGTTTAAAACAAAATAATCTACACAAATAAGATTATTTAAAACATTACCCAATTTATTTCAAATTATTGATGAAAAATATCATGAACGTAAATACAATTTCATGTGAAATTTAGTTCCGCTGAGTCGCGCTGCTAAAGGGGTCTTGTCTCACAAATCTACATGGTTATTGGTGGCACAAAGTTTTAAACCATAAATTTAGTTTGTAAGCTTTCCTACCCGGAACAATGGTGCTTAAAGGTTAACTCAATCGGTGCTTTATTATTACGGTAGTTATATTTCAAACTATTATTTTAATGGGAAAATTATTTTTATTACTTTTGTGTTTTTATATTCTATGCACTGCTATTATTTTGACGGTCCCAAAGAACAATGTCGGATCTGATAAAAATTGAGAATCGTTCTGTTGGCTTATTTATTGGCTTATTTTGTTGATTTAGAAGTCCATATTTTCGGAATTTTAAATGAAATTCCAAATTTCAAAACAATCCTATATTTATGTAATTAAACGAAGACAATATTGGCGAAACATAATCGAAAATTTGGAGACAGAAGAATCAGAAAAAGATAATGGCACCTTCGGAAATCGAACTCAGGACCTTCTGCTAAATTCCTGGGTTCGAGTCCCAGAGGTGTCAATATATTTTTCTGTCTCCCGATTTTCAATTGAGTTTCGCTAATATTGTCTTCATCATTTAATTAAATATTTCAATTTGAGGTTTTGCTCATAAAGTAAAAAAAAAAACCTTATATTTCTTGTTCTCAAAAGTAGTGGTCTCTACCAACTACTCTCTCCCGATTGGGTCCGCCATGCAGTAGGTGGACAAACGCATTTGTCGCCAAGACCTAGATTAACCTCACCCTATGAACTCGGGCACCCTTGTTAAATCAGCAAACTTAGCGAGCCACTTGGGGTAACCTATGATAGGGTGTTCCCGGGTCGGTGGAACCTATACCCGCCTCCCAATTTGATTTTGTATGGCTATACATAAAACAAGTCGCTGTTTGTTAGTTTACCTTTATATTGAGTATTCAAGCGTAATTAATTTGGTCTCCTTTTTATGCTATCCACACTCATCTAATCGAATACTTACAACATCGATTTTTCTTTAGAAAAAGCATTAACAACTTTGATTTGATTTCTATTTTTTAAATTATCAACAGTTTTATTTACCCATCTTCTTCGTTTCAACTCATTCAGATCAACGTCCCTTCCCGTAGACTATAAAATAATTAACTGCTGATCCCCAGTCTCCACTAATTTTATTATGTATGCCACTCTTCTTTGTTCAGAATATCCAGACTTGTCAACTTAAGTTACCATTGAATTTTTGGCTTAGGTCTAAACGATTTTTGTCCCATTAAAAATTATATATTCTCTAACCTCTCCAGTATCAATTCTTGGACCTTATCGAAACATTTTTCAATCTCAACTCGTGTATAATGTGCTCTCCTTTCGCAGTCATCTCTTTTTTTTGTCCGTTCGTCTTTTGTCATAATATTGAAATAATATTTAAATGAGAATTATTACTGGCCCAGAAACACAACGTCTTCCTACCTGGTATTCCAATTGCATATGTTGTGAGGTGAAGGAAGTGGGGAAGGGAAGGAGATGGGATGAGGAAGGTTGGGAAATACCTGACTATTCAGATCGGGTTGCTAAACACGGTTAAATCCATTTCGAGGAACTTTACAAATCTGATTGGAATTCTTTTACCAGAGCAATAATTACAATAACCACTACCATTCTTCGTGTTGTGTCTTATGATTCCAACGGTCTTCAAAACACCTGAATTCTAGTTGCGGTTCCTGACTTTTCAGTGAGCTAGAGTACTAAGATTGAAAATTACGGCGTTATTGATGTTATTGTAGCTGAAAATGATTTTTTTTCTCAATTTCAATTTTTTTAATGAAGATTTTTCAGACTGGAGAGTTACAGCCTCCACAAAATAAAATGTTCTTACAATAGAATGAAACAAGAAACAAAAACATTTTCAGCTCCAACAACATCAATAATGTCGTATTTTACAACTCTGAAAAGTCACAGACCGCCACTGCTAAAATCATACGATTAATTCTAACAAAAGATTATAATATGAATGGTTATGAGTAATTACTCGACCATTTGGCATTTCAACTGTCTGTACATTTGTTACGTTCCGCTTCCGATTTCAAGATGGCGGCCGTTTTCGTGCTTTAATAAAGTTTATTTTTTCAAAAGGTAAATCGTCGTGATTATTAATTAAGTATAAAGGTAGATAACAAATATTATAATCAATAATTATCAGCCTGAAACACTCATCTACATTGAAAAAATCTTCCGAAAAAAGATACTGGCCGCCAACGGGAATTGAACCCGTGTCCCTCTGATTGCCGGTCGGGAGCTCTGACCACTGAGCTATGGCGGCTTATATAATACCCGCCAAATAATTTAATATATACTAGTGTTTCATTCGACAATTACTTATTATTACGTTTTTCCAACTGAAAACAACGAGGGACACGGGTTCAAGTCCCGTTGGCGGCCAGTATCTTTTCTCGGAAGATTTTTTCAATGTAGATGAGTGTTTCAGGCTGATAATTATTGATGATAATATTTGTTATCTACCCTTTGTGCTATGCATAAAAATCTTGTTTAAACGTTAGTTTATCAATTAAAAATAATAAGTATAAAGGTTTTTAAATACGTATAATAAAAAGCCTTTTATTTCTTGCAAATAGGTAAGTTACCGAGTTATAAAAAAAAGTATAATTAATGTTATTTACAATTTTGTTGAAAAATATTATATACATATCTTAAATTATTCATAAGCAAGAACCCCTCTCTCAGGCGAAGGTGAATAAAGGTTTTTAAATACGTACTTACAAATCTTATGATTTAAGAAGAAATTTTGGGATTTGATTTAAATTATGGGAAAAAGACTACTTGTCTAAAATTAAAACGTGAAATAATAAGCATCGTATTTTGTTTCTTCCCCTTTGATATTTCTTTCGCTCATAGAATAATTTACAAAATTGGGAATCACGACTATTAATATCATCAAAACGTTTTTAAGAATGTACAGCAGCGTCTTAATTCATGAACGATATTACAATCAAAAATGATATTAAATTTTCTAAGAAACTAATTGGTAGCTATTTTGGGAACCATTTGAACAAGGCGCCATCCATAGTCATAGATCTGCAGCTATAATTTAATTGCTGGGGAATTATTTGGCAATCATATCATATCGGAAATGGGGAGTGGAGGACTTTGGGGAGGTTTGGGAGGTTTGGGACCTCCGCCGTTCTGTAAATTCCCATTTTACCAATTCAAATTTCGCGAGTCGGACTAATGTAAAACTGAGTGCAAAAAATTAGTTCCGATTTTATGGAGTTCACCTGTTATTGGGATCTTAATTAAATTTTTAAACTTTTAGGGATCTCCTTTTTAACTTGCGGTAAAATCTGTTTTTTTACGTTTAAAATAACATTCGGCATTATATACCTACGTATATAATTTTTTTTTACATTGGCTCCACGCAGGACGCTTTGAGGAAAAAAAATCCCTCAGGGTCTTATTCATCTTTGGGGATGTTGTGTGGAGGATATTTTCAGGAAAAGAAAGGAGATGAAGTTCTGTGCAGGAAAAGGGTATGAGGAGTGGGTCGGAATATGGAGTCAATGTTTTTAGGATTGACAGACGAAAAAATCCACCCCTTCCTGGTGCACGGCGATGGGTCGAGAGAGACCAGCGGGAGAGTTCAAGGTTAGGTCTGTGTACACAGTTGACATTTTTTATATGAGAACGGGTCGTTTTGACGACTCGTGCTTGAGTTGAACAGCTTGTCTGCGGAATGATTTATCGACCTCTGTATTTCTACAGTATGTTCTCTCCTCTAAAAGACCCTCCATACAGCGTCCAAAAATATTTTCCTTAGAGCCTCCTGTGTGATAGACAGTGCCATTCAAATGTTAGATTTTAGATAACCTAACGAAAATTTCTTTGAATTTTAAGACGTTATAATATTAAGTCGTTAAACTTGCTTGTCATTTGAAAGTCGACTAAAATACAATCAAATATTTGGTCTAGTTTTCATCTACCTACCTTTATTCTTTGATAATCAAATTGAAGAGTTAAAAATAACTGTTTCGCTTTATAAAGTCAAAGAGAATATTTCAAAATAATCCTTTAAAATAAACTGTTTATAGTCAATGAAATATGTAATTTGCTACATCTTTGTAATAAGTCACTGCTAATTAGCTTTGAACTGCGATAAATTGTCTTTAAAATACTAAGTTTTACATAGATTTAGCAAGCAAAATTAATATTCAGTATTTTAAAGATATCGTGAGCTATTTTAGGGTTTAGATTTGTGGAGTAAACTGGAATGTTATAAACTATCATGAATAATATCCAATTTTCACCGCGCGGAAAGAAAACATTAAAGGTATTAGAGAATCAGGAGTATTTTATTTTTTCTGTGATGTTTGATATTATTTACATTAAAAAATAATATTTCTTTGGGGGTACTTCTCAATAGTTTTAAGTTTTTGATAACAAACTGGTTTATTATGAGTTTCCGTTTTTAATAATTATGCTACAAGTCACAAGACCTATCTATACTAGTGGCTAATTGAATCTGGGCGGTAAGCTGGCCGGAACTAGACTCGACGGCCACAGCCATGGACGTACAAAATATATGGACATGCCCATACGTGTTAAAAAACGTGTTATTTCCCCGTCCCATTGGAACCATTTTTCGGAATCGGCTGGGCGTGTCCGGACCAGTGTCGTGCTCTCATCGTACATTTTACGCACGGACGCTGTATGTCTATGAAACACATACTTAGACATCGAGATACATAGCGACGCGAAACACAAAGCCGCTGTTTACTGGGTTAAGTAAATCATGAAACATTTGTAAAAGTGTCTACGGCAACAAAATATTCCACTATGAAAATACTCTGACCCTTACTTTGCGAATTTGGATTTTAAACACATCTGTTCATACCGTGGCATGCAATTCGCGCTCCCATATAAAAAGGTCTATTCATTCAAAAGCAGATTTTACTATCAAGAACTAAATAGTGATATTATATTGCGAGGTGCCTATATACTGTTAGATTGATTTATTGGCGAATCACAAGTCTCTTTCCTCTCTTCGCCCCGCCATAGTAGGTTTTTACCCCTCATCTGTAAGTTCTCGTCTAGTTATTTGTATGTCTATGGCCACAGCCTACTCGGACACCCTTGTCGATAGAAGCACTTTATCTACTGACATCTGTCAGCATCACTTAGAAGCTCTTCTAATACATTACAGTTTCCATGTTTAATTTGTAGAAATTTACTTAAATAACAAAAATATATATTAGGTACATAGGAGTTACCTCTGAAATGTGGGATTTTTTGTTTAAATGGAAGAGTTTGATTTGAAAATTTATGTTAGTCACCCTCCATCCAGGGTTTTTTAAGTTTGAGCCTGTAGATACATACATAATATTCTTTATTTAAATCGCTTATATTTTCGATGAACAGAAAAGCCCTACAACGAAATACAATAATTTTTAAATTGATTCTTAGGTCATGGTTATAGAAATACTCCGTTTTCATGAAAGCGCACTTTACCTTAACCTTTAATAATATTTCTATTTTTGAAACTGACGTCTGATGAGAGACATTGACACACATATTAGCATGCACTACAGTTAGTAACTGATCATTTAATTTTTTTTCATGTTTGTATGTTTTACAATAAGTATACATTTTTTACATGTTATCAGGGTTGTAAAGGAATATAAAAAAGCCTTTCCCGATCATAAAGAGACAAGGCTCTTATGTTTGGTGAGGAATTAAGGCTCAATTACATGTAATTAAGTAAATAATAAAATATAGCCAATAATCACCAATAGATAAGTAAGAAAAACGCAAGATGTATCAATAAATATATTGCAATATTTAAAAGAAATAATAATAATAATAATAATAATTTTCAGAAAAATTTTGAAATGCAATCTATCTGCTAAAAATTTAGTAAAGGCGATAAATACTTGGGCAATACCTCTATGAACTTACTCATTTGGCATAATTTAATGGTCTCATACAGATTTAGATAGCTTAGAACGATTAATTAGAACTACATTAACAAAATTTCATTCCCATCATCCAAATTCAGCTATGGAACGAATAAATTTACCTAGAAATTTAGGAGGTAGAGGTATAGTTAAAATAACATCTTTAAAACATAATCAGGTAGAAATGCTAAGAAATTTTTTCCCTAGGAAAGCTGATAGTTCAGAAATCCACAAAATAATTTGCAAGGCAAATAGAAATATTTCGCCATTAAATTTATACGACGAGAATGCCAGCATTCTTATAAATACCAACCAGGAATTATTGGATTCCTGGTCAAATAAAATTCTTCACGCAAAACACTTCAATTATCTCAATCAAACATATGTTGACAAATTTTCGTCAAATAAATGGTTGAGTATTGGAGAGTTGAGCGCAGAAATAGAAGGCTTTATGCTTGCCATTCAAAATAGAGTCATTAATACTAAAAATTATAGGAAGCATATCATCAAAGATGCAAATCAAATTGATGATTTATGTAGAAAATGTTTGGCTTTTCCGGAAACTAAAGAACATATTATATCGGGATGTTCTGTATTAGCGCCGTCCGAGTATACATTAAGGCACAATCAAGTTTTAAAAATAATTCACCAAAGTTTGGTAATTAAACATAACTTGATTGACTGCCGTAATGTACCATATTATAAATATGAACCAAATTCATTTTTAGAAAATGAATTTTATAAAATTTATTATGATAAAACTATTCTGACAGACAGAACAATTAGTCATAATAGACCCGATATAGTTTTACATGATAAAATTAAGAAAATAACTTATATCATTGATGTCGCTAATCCAAATTCTTGTAATATTCAGAAAACTGTTTCTGAAAAAATAAGAAAATATACAGATTTAGGAAATGAGATTAGAAGAATTTGGCATTCTCAGACTATAAAAATATTACCATTTGTTATTTCGGCTACTGGCATTATACCTAGCTCTCTCATTCAAAATTTAGGCGTATTAGATTTGTCAAAAAATTTGTATATAAAAATGCAAAAGTCGGTCATTTTAAATACATGTAGGATTACGAAAGATTTTTTAAATATTTAAATTGAGGGATCAGTAGGATTTATCGGATCAGTTAGGATTTCATCAGAGCCGAACCCTCTGATATGAAAATATCTGGAGTCGGTGAAATATTTTCCCATTATGTTTCTGGTGGATTGACGTATTGTTCTTGTATTGTTTTGTATTTATTATACTTATATAGTGCACTTACATTACGTGAATTTACTAGATATTCATTTGTGGAAAAGTGTGTGGAAGGGTTTAGTCTTTCATTTGGGAAATATTCAACCCGGACATAAAATCTGGAGCACCGTAATTAACTCTTGCAGTAGTTTCAGATCATTGTTGATGAAAATGTTTTTTTCAGAATATCTAACCTTAATATCAATCCATGAACTATTTTGAGCGGATTTAAAATAACATCATATATTCCTCCCCAGCCTATAATACCGTATTGTAATATAGACTGAACAATTGCTTAATACACTCTTATTAGGTTTTCTAGTCTAAGAATATTTCTAGATCTTATAAATATATCAATACATTTTTGTATTCTTTTGACAAGTTCACAAATATCGGTTTTCCATTTAAAATGTTGATCTATATTATATACACCAAGATATTTAATTTCGGAATTTGTATAATGCTCAGAAACATGTACTGTTCTGTTGGTCATTATTATTATATTAATGATCAACTAATTACCATAAAACTTCTCAATTAAAATTATATAATTGTTCAAAATTAAAAGAATTACCTAATTTGTTTTAACCACTTTTAATGTCTATAAAACCAACATGCGAGAGCGATGCTCTCATCCTCAGGGTTTACTAAAAACTTATTATAAATAAACTTCGTGTTAACAGAAAAGGTAGGAAAGGGAAGGGGGGCAATTATAGGCATAATTTACAAAGGGAACAAGTTCAATAGTGGGTCATTTAAAATTATTTTTTTATTATTTATAATAATATTTAGATTTGCATTTACGATCTTTCTAATTTCTAATATTTCCAATTTATCCAACTGAATTCCATTAAAATTACAATGTAATAGTTCGGTTCTACTATTGATGTCAAAAGTGTGACTAATGATTAGCAAACTCCGAGAAACTATTATTGTTCAAAGATATCATACATCCTTTTGTCATTATTTCAAAGTTTCTCGCAGTTTTACTTATATAAAATAAACCACAATCATTACACTTCAATTTATAGATTCCAGATTTTTTTCATTTTTGTGTTCCAGCTCATACCTTTCCTGTTGAAACCATTAAGTTTATTTATAATTAGTTTTTAGAAGAAGGATGAGAACATCGCTCTCGAAACATCTCAGTTTTATACACATAAAAGGTAGTCAAAACAAATTAATTCTTTTAATTTGGAGTCAAAAAAAATTTCTGTAGAAGAGATATAATTGTTAATAAGTTAATACAATTTTAATTGGTCAGAATTCGCACGTTTCTAAATCATTACCTTCACATTTATCACATCTCATATTCACTGTTTGTGTGACCTACATTCACAAACCTCTATATCAGTTATTATATTATACAGTCACGTAAAATGGAAAGCAACAAAAATATTACGTTAATTATTGAAGAACTTTCCAATATCCAATAATTTTCATAAAATATCTGGATTTCATATCCAGCGCGTAAATGTTAATGAAACAAGTTGACGATTTATGGCCCCCCATCTAGCAAGCAGCAAGTTTACTAAAAGTACAGTCAGGCACATAAATACAATGCACGGGTGGAAAGTTCTGAAGTAATTTTATCGCGTTATCAACATTTCCAGCTCATTAACCGTCATGTCGTTTTAATTTCTAACAGAGATAGTATATTTTACGAAGTCCGGAGAGATAGATTTAAGCGGCATTTGGTAACTTTAGATGTTCACCCGTGAAGTTATATCGATATTGACAGTGATTCTATCAAAATTAGGATATTGAATAAACGCTGAACATGTTGTACAGGTCCTTGAATACATCACGAAAATGTCAATTTGTGAGGCGAGTATGGGTACCGCTGCTTTGTAGCGATTTATTGGATAACAAACACTAGTGTTTTATTACGTTTGGTGACTTAGCAGGATGTCCGGGTTCATGGGGTGAGTTTCGTCCGGATCTTGGCGGCGGATGCGTCTGCCCTCCAACTGCGTGGCAGACAAGATCGGGAGAGACTGGTTGGGAGAGACCTTTTGACCTCTTCAGCAGAACTCTCTCGGGCCATTGGATTACACCGCAGTGGTGGGGATAGATTCATACGTCCGTCACTCCTGGACACACTGACCTCCAGATTCCTACCTTTCCTAAAAAGCCGTCCACACAACTACCCCAAAGATGACACAGGCCTTGAGAGGAATTATTTTCTTCAGTTTCCTGTATGGAGCTAATATTTAAGAAAATATGATCACTAGCGATTTCTAGCTCAATTTTGCTACTGGTAACAAGGCGTTGATTAAAAACTTAAAATATTAAAACTTAAAACGAAAAATATATTTTTTTTAAATTACATTTCATCAAAATTAAGATAATTTTCCCGTTCTGTGTAAGTTCTATTCAAGTTTTTTATTACATTGTATTAGGCCTGTTGCATTATAAACTGATATAATCACAGAACATGAAAATTAAATTCAAATATGTGATGAAAATATAATTGTTAAAATTCTTGAACAACCCATCCTTAGATAGGTAATATGATTTCAATACCACTGTATAAATTTAACATGTGTGCAGTAATTTTTCAAATACGAAATTTCCTGTTATTGTGCCCATAGACGAAAATACCACAAGATATATTATAAATATTATAATACTTTATAACCTAGTATTGTAAACTTAAATTTCATGATATAGAGCATCTAAGACATCCTACCATCGAAATCGTTGACTTCCTTTACCTCGTCTTTTAACCCCTTGGGTCCAAATATAAAAATCAAATATTCTCGTTTGAAATTCAATTTCTAAGGAGATTCGCTGTTTTTGAAAGTATCCCAAAATAAATAAACTGTATTTGAATGCAGATGGAAGATTCTTTCAGATTTTAATACTAAAAGTTAAACTTTTTTTTTTACACAAAATAGCTAAAGTTTTTATAATCTCGTACCTACCGATGATTTTTTCTAGTAAACTTTATTTATACGAAAGTAAACCACTTAGCACGGAACTAAAAAGATATTTAGTTATACAAACGTATTATAAGGTTATTGTCAGAACTTTCTTTGTTTCAATTAAAAAAAATAAAAAATAAAATCAGAGTCTGCAATTTACACGCTGTAGAAGTGAAACCTTGAGAAAACTAAAGTAGACAAGACTGGGGAGACTACGAAGCACTGCTCAAAAAGGAGACCGATTATACTATCTCATTATCTCTCAGGCTAAATATTATAGATGTATGTGTTTGACTCTTTTTAGTGTCGCAATGTTTCGTTTCATCGAGTTTCAAATTACAACGGTGTTAAAGAAGTTTTGATGTGAAAATTTTGCAACCTTTGATCAGTTTAAATGTTTGTATAAAATTATTTCAACTTATGTATACTTGAGAAAGAGCTTGGTGTTTTCTCTTTCCAAGTATATTTATCTGTCTTCTTTTCTCCTAATCTGTCTTCTTTTTTTGCGTTAGCTCCACACAGGAGCTCATGAGGAAAAATGTCCCCTCAGAGTCTATGCCATCTTTAGGGATGCTGTGTGTAGGGACTTTTTAGGGAAAGAAGCGAAAGTAAAAAGGTATAAGCGCAAGAATTCATCTCTCCCAATACGATGCGTCCCACGTTAGGTCTCCCTCAACCAGTCTCTCTCGGTCCGGCCTGCCACGCAATAGATGAGCAAATGCATTCGCCGCCAATACCTAGAAAAACCTAACCCCTTGAACCCACGCACCCCTGCTAAGTCACCAAGCGCAGCGAACAAGTTAAGGTGACCTATAAGCAAGGGTATTGGTTATCCAATAAATGGTACCTGTACCACCTCCCAAATTATGAATCTTGCTTTAATAGAAGCGAAGTTAGGCGAGTTTTATGAGATTTTGTTTTGAAGATTTTTAATTTTTAATGTACATTTGTTATTTTATATTTTAAATTTTCTGCTACCGGTTTCGACACATCCGAATCATTCACTAGCAAACTAGCGGATGTGTCGAAACCAGTAGCAGAAAATTTAAAATAAAGTAACAAAAAATGTACATTGAAAATTAAAACTCTTCAAAACTAAATGTTAAGAAATTGTAACATAGCTAATGTCTAAGAAATACAAAAAAGAGTTATACGAGAACATGTAATTTGGTGACAGATATGGCACTACGTGATCCGAATGGAAACTGGATGATTAGTTAACTAATATTGTATTCTCTGAGGTATTTTGGATTGCGGTCCACAGGGCAATGGTTCCTAATGACATCTGACCTCTATGAGAGGGCACTGCAATAAGAACCCCTCATATTTATCTCATTATATGACCATGGAGACATTTTTCATTGGAAATTATTTTCACAATCTTTGAATTGTCTTCTTCTGAACTTCTATTTAAAGTTTTCATATCTGTCTAGACTAGTTTTATGAGATTTTACATTAGGTATACATGTTGAAAGTTTCAAACTTCCAATTAGGTTCTAACTTTAACGTCATGCTTTACGTGCAAACACTTGTATTAATTGACTAAGTTGAATAATGATAATAACTATTAGTTAATAAAATTTAAAAATCACGTAATTTACTAATTTTACTACAGATTTGGTAGCTCTGGTATCAAATAACATGAATTTTTTTTCAATTAACAAATTTATAGAAATTATATTCCGTTCAGGAATTTAATAAGCTACGCATTATTACAAGAGAAAAATAACTTATAATAAATAATAAAGGCAGATAGAACAAAAACTACCCAAACGTTGTAGAAAAAATTATAAAATAATAAAAAAAACACCTACAAATTTTCTTCATTACTTTTAATGGCTTTTCAAATGAGGTTCTAAATTGATTTCATTCTGAGTATTATATTAGCATGTCGCTACACTCAAATGTGTCATTATTTTTTTCCAATATAATTTTATTCGATACAGAACATTTTGAAAAAACTTTTTTTTATTTGACCTTTTTTCTGAGGTTCACGCATCCAAAATTTATACGTGCATAGCAAATTTAATAATTTGTAATCGTTGGCCAAGCCAGCTATCGAATTTATTCTCAGAATAAGATGGCGCCATTTAAATTTCTGACATTTTGATAAAATTAAGGCAATATCGACAGGTTCATAAGAAGTAAGCATTCTGATTGTGCACTAAGCGGGGGCAACTTTGGCAATTTAAATTTCAGGTAAATTCATTCCAGTCTCACTTCTGCCTGTTTGGCATGGGATCGGCTCGTGTACTGCTTCTTCAAGAATAATATAACAACATAATGTATTCGACTTAAATACTTGCCACTCTATGAACACTGAAGAGCAGAGTGGGGTGAGTTGGCAGTGGCAGTAGAGAAGAAATGTTATTAGCAAGAAGTTTGGGATCCATGTTTTCAACATACATATGAGGCTGGAACAGGGTTGATACAATGCGTGGAATAATTACATTGTTATGAATTACAAAATACAGTTACATTATGAGTTGTGTGGTGTACATTTCAGAACGTAATTTTATTAGAATTTCTACAAAATAATTGCTCTAGAAATAGAAGGCAATTAGGTAGAAGTGCGTAGTATAAACAGTGATCACATCAGTCGGCTGTTTTACGACACTGTTCGTATACGATACTGCCGCCATGGTTGAAACCACAGTTCCCTTCTTGACAATATCAAGGAGGATATTGTATTCTTATGTCGACAGAATATCACTTAATCCAAAAAATGCAAACACCTCAGGTTTTCTCAGTGAGTAAACCTGAACTAAACTTTTTACATACATTTACTGAATATTAACATTTGTTTGCATTAATGGAACTTATTACCTGTGTAAACTACTAAAATCATTTGTAAAATGTCTGTTCAAGAATAGAAATAAATAAAAAAAGTTTTTATACTTAAATGGGGTTTAAAATAATACTTGAATCATCTGCCCAATATTACATAATTTTCATAAGCACAATCTTTACACAGTATAAAATGAAGTCGCTCCCGCTATCTGTGCGCTTAGATCTTTTAAACTACGCAATGGATTTTCATGCGGTTTTCACTAATGGATAGAGTAACTTATGAGAAAAGTTCGTAGGTATATGATTTGTCAAGCTTTTGAGTAAATTTGTTGAAATAAATGGAGCGGTCTGACAAGCGGGCGGATTTGATTTAACGGATGGCGTTGGTTATAAAGACTGGGTAATGGCGTGGCGTTGTGTTTAGTTAGCCACAGCAACGTGTGGCTGGGTCTTCTAGTTAAAAATAAAGGAATGTACTTTCTGTTGATTAAGAAAATTTTAGCCATAAAATTGTATTTTAAAAGAGTTGTTCTTTATATGCATTTACACATTCTGAAAAAAAAAACTTTTGTTGTAGTTTACGCTTATATTTTGTATGAAGTAATTAAAGATAAATTTCAAATCTAATCAAATGAAATCGATAGGAAAAGCTTCAGTATATCCAAAGCATATTTTTATTCATTTATGTTGTAAACAGATTCGCAGTAAAAATTAATCTAATGCACCGATTTAGAAAAGGTTTGACTTAAGTTTTTATTAAAATTAAGAATTTATAATAAGAGAAAATTCGATATACTTTTTTGGACAAAAGGTCTACTACTGTACACAAACCTACACTGTTTATAAGTGCGTTCGTTCATCTATGTTCATAAAAATGAAATTACAGCCAATTTTCTACAACTTCAGAATTCTGATTAATTAAATAAACACGTGGCAGCCCTCCTTGAAACGGATGGTACACGACACGTCAAATTGTTTAGCAAACGAAGTACAAACGTTCAACTTCAAAGTTTAGAGCCGACTGCCCTTGACTTAGATTTGAAATGAACAAGTCAGTTTGCTTGAAGGCAATATAAACGGAAACATACACACAGTTAGGCTGGAATATACGAGGTATTATTTCTGGAATTTGGAATTGTTCCATCTTGAAGATGAGATAAATTAATGAAGTAGATAGGCAGTTACGTGAGGGTAAGACTAATTTCTTTTACAACATAAACTTGATGACCTTCATCATTGAGTGGGTGCGATCCTCGGATGCGAATTCGGTGGTCGTGGATCCTGGAAGAGCGCAAAAAAAATGTATTCATCAATTGACCACGATAAATTGTATTATTTTCACATACATTTGACGGTCTCCGTGGTCGAGGGGTAAGTCTCTCGACTAGCAATCCGAAGGTCGCAGCTTCAATTTCTGGCATGTGCAACTAAATTTTATTCCGTTAATGTGTGTTATTTGCACAATTTATTCGTTTAAAATAAAATATATTCCATTTACGGCGCGTTCCAGAGTGAAAGATTCTCTTAATAACGCCCTTGTGTAAGACCAAATTTCAGAAATGAAACGTTGCTTGAAATGGCTTTAGCCGTACTTAGTGACCAGATTTGAATAGCCAGGTTTTTCCCACCTTCCTCTTCCCCATATTCTTCCCCTCCCACTACCGTCAGCTTCACAACATACCCCAATTGAGGATGCCCTAGTTTCACCGATTCCAGATAATTGAATAAAAAAAATATTAAAATGTCCAAAGATGTGAGGCTGCAGTTCACAATGGAGTGCTGATACCAATCCTGATTTATGGTTGTAAGGCATGGAGCAGATGATAAGATGAAAGTAAACTAAATAGTGTGGAAATGAGATCCCTGAGGCGTATGGTCTATTAAGCGCCAATCTCCGTGCAAAAGTGTTCGAAATCCGGAAAAAATGCAAGCTGATTTAACTGTAATGAAGAAAATGAAGAAAGAGACGCTTAGTTAATCAAGTACTTGAATCGAGGTATGTCAAGAGTCAGAATAACAGAAGAGTATACATAATGTACGCGACGATGTATGAATGTGAATGAAGCAAGAAGGTGTGCCGAGACAGAGTTTTTTGGCGGTCTGCATATCCCTGGAGCGAGGAAACGTTGTGATTGATTGGTTAGTTAGTTCGTTATTAAGTGTAAATAATAACAATACTTACACAAGGACAATGGACCTTCTATCATTAGCAGTAATGACTTTGTTCGTGCTATGCCAGGATTGATAAAACGTCAATATTTATAGATGATTGATCGAAAAACCAATATTAATTGTGTGTACTATCGGGTTTCTGGTGCGATGCTTCATAAACGAAGTTCTTTTTAAAAATTGTATTGACTATACTGCGTCAAGAACTTCACTTAGAATGAAAAGATAAAAAGAAAAATCCAAATGAGGTGTCACAGATTTATAACACTTCTTGTTATTGAAAACTCTCTTTAGAAAATTATTATTGGCTAGACCAGTCTTAATACTCTCAATTATCATTGATAAGTTGTTATTAGTATTATTTGTTAGTTATCTTCTTATAACATGATGAATTTTTTAGTACTGTTAATTGGAATTGTAATTAATTACACTTACAGGCCATTTTCAGGTAAACTCTGAGAAATTATATGCCTTTTTTGTTTCCCGGAAACCGTTAACACAGTGCATTAAAAAAAATTATGAGATATTTTTAATAATTTTAATTTTTTTTCATATGCATTCTACGCATATTTGACGATTGATGAAGATAGTGGGGTGAAAAGTAATTTTGATATTCGAAAAATTATTTCATTAGTAGGGTCTGCGCGACCCGGCTATACTTCTTTTTTTTTGTTTGTACACACATTAATGTATTCTTTTTTTATTTTTAAATTTATGCTCTAATAAATAAAGATTTGAAACTTAGAAATTATAACTCCATTGTTCACTATAAGCCATAAACCAACCCCGTAGTTTTTAATATTTCTATTTTTGAAACTGACAACTCATAGCCAAATTTCATTATTATAATTTAATAGATTTTATCCAGCAAAAATATATGACCTTTTTTGTAATCGAGGAAGACTTATAACATAATAAAATCATTAACAAGATGTCGCGCTGTGTGTTGTATTGGCACCATTTTCAACATTGTATTTGGAAAATAATACTTCGTTAGAATTTATGGGTCGGAAAATAGCACATTTTTTGCAAAAGAAAACGCAGTGCTATAAACAAATATGAGTACTGTAAGAGTGACTTTTTTGTGATATTTTGTGTTGGGACATGTACGCCTATAATTAATATTAGGGAAGTGGTTGAGAATCATCAAGACAATATGTAAATGCAAACATTTGTATCGGAATATAAGTGAATCAAATTTAACAGTTTATTCGGAATCATGACTTCTTTAATTAATAACTCGCAATCCGAAGGTCGCTGGATCGAATCCCGACGTGGCAAATAATTATTTTTTATTAATTTGTGTTTTTTCACAATTTATACATTTAAAAAAATATATAGTATATTTACGGCACGTTTCAGAGTGGAAGATACTCTCAGTATCGCCTTGGTGTAAGACCACCTTGGTTTGGTTTGGTGGCCAGATCTGAATAGCCAGATACTTCTCCACCTTCCTCCTACCTATCTCCTTCTCCTCCCCACTACCTTTAGCCTCACAACATACCCCCATTGGAGATGCCATAGTCTCACTGGCTCCAGATGGGAGCAGTTGGGGACTCTTGTGCGGTATTAATATAAAAAAATCTCCTGAAACTTACAGCTGTTTTAAAATGCTCTGGGTCTTTCAGACCCTACCTGGCATGCGGGAGGGTTAATAGAAATAAAATCGCAACTTTTTTAAGTAAAAACTTTTTGTTGAAACGAGCGACACTAAAAAGAGACAAACACATACCTTCAGCCTGCGAGATAATGAGATAGACTATTCGGTGTCCTCCTTGTGAGGTATTTTGTTGCCTATCGGCCTCCTCTTTGTGCGGTGCTTCGTAGAATAAAATGTTAAATAATTTTTAATCTTAGTAAATTATAATAAATAAACCCTACAATTATCCTACTCCTGATACTTTGCATTCGTCTCATTCTCTCGGAAGTATAGTTTTCTGAAGGTTTTACTTCTACCGCGTGTGAACTGCACACATTATTTTCTTTTTGTATTCCCGACATTCTTTGTAAAAACTCTCATAATTGATTATTCCTCTTATCCCAATGTAGATTAAATTTCAAAATATTACATAAGGTAGCCACTTAGAACGCCACAGCAATGTTGTGGTTTCAGTAGCGCTCGGACCACTGCATAATATTACGTACATATTGGTACAATAATTTAGCCAGTCACAGTGAAGGTGCAATGGTTGGCCTGTACCAATTAAGGATGTATCGGCTTACTCCGGTCGTGGAAATTATGACTACGGTAAACACCAATCCGTACTGGCTAGATAGGGCTGGATGGGGTGGACAGGGTAGAGAGGGATGGATAAGGAAGGATATGGCTAGATGTGAGGCGCTAGGGGCGGTGAACGGACTATATTAGCTTGGACTACTAGATACGTGACTCTGTTTGTCCGCAAATTCAAAATATTTGGCTGTACTAAATATTACTATTATATAAAGGGGATTAGGTGAAGATAGTCGACTGAATTTCAGAGCTATGCACATTATGAAAAATAATGTTCTTCTGATGTCCTTCCTATCTGTTTTAACAGCTTTATGCAAACATCACTGTAACCTTGGGGGGAAATGTTGTAACTCACTATTGCATTTTTTTACATGAGCTCCACACAGGAGGCCCTGAGGAAAATAATTTCCCTCAGGGCCTATGTCATCTTTGGGGACGCTGTGTGGGGTTTTTTTTAGGAAAAGAAGGAGAGGAGAGTTCTGGGAAGGAAAAGGGAAGAAATTCAATCCAATAAAGGTTCCCGGGGTGGCGGTACCCATTCCCGCCTTCCAAATTGAACCTCTCCTTAATTTGAGACAATTATGTTTTGAAGTGAAAACTTCTTTAGCGCCGTTGTGATTTGTAACTGGACGAAACGAAAAATAGCGACACTAAAAAGAGACAGACACATGCAATGATGTCCGCGCAACTGTCGGCGGACTACTACCTAATCGGAAAATTAGTTAATTTCGTTGAGTTTTTGAAGGTGTGCATTAGTATTGGTTAACAATATAGTTTGAATACGGAAATAATTCGTTCAATTAGTTTAACGTTCGTTTAGATTATTTGCTAGTTGATAAACAATATCAGCGACACCCGGAAGCGCAGTCCTACCCAGTAAGAACCTGCGGATAGCACATCTCTTATATTTCAATATGACAAACACATACATCTTTGTCTATAAGATTTAGCCTTCAAGAGGATGAGACAGTATATTCGTAACCTCTTTGAGCGTTGCTTCGTAGCCTCCCACTCTTATCTACGTTAGTTTTCTGAAGGTTTCAGTTTTGTTTTTTTGTTTTTGTTTATTAGGGAAACAAACAGTTGTACATATTATAAGGTAATTACATATTACATGGGTGCATTAACCAGTGAAGTTTCCGAAAAAAAATTATAATATAGAAACACAGATTAAAACGTTAAAGAAAAAATAAAGTGTTAGAAAAAAGAAAAACAAATACAACAGAAATGAAAAAATACAAATTAAAGCAAGTGGGAAAGAAAAGATGAAGTTAAACAGCGAACATATACAAAATCAACACATTTTCACATCATTAGTAAACGTTTAAGGATAAATGATTAGCCATTTGCCAGCGCCATTGAGGGATTTTTTCACAACAACAACAAAAATAGCGTTATATAAATCATCCAAATATTATTAATTTTATAATAAGAATGAAAAACAACGACAACAGGGATGGAGGGTTCGCAATTATCAATTGGTTTTAATTTTTTCAGTTATGAATTTAATAAATTGGCCTGAGGACAAATGGAAAATATCAGCTTCGTAAAACATATCGTTGTATTTTGTGCACGTCCTTCGGAAAAATGAATGTTGTGTGTAATTTGTTTTTGAGTGTGGGATGTGGAATAGTTGGTTTGACCTTGTATTTCTTGTTGGACAGTGGAAATTAATTCATATGATAAATAATACCGCATATGAATTGCAATGCCGCACAAGAGTTCCAATTGCTCCCAAAAGCCTAGAACCAACGCGAATATAGCTTCCTCAATTGGAGCAAGTTGTGAGGCTGAAAATAATGGGGAGGGAAGAAATGGAAAAGAGAAAGGTGGAAAAATACCTGGTTATTCAGATCTAGTTAACAAACACGGCTAAAGCAATTTCAAGCAACCTTTCAATAGGCCACTTGCATGGATTTCATAACGACTTGGAAAAAATCGTGTGGATAGATTTTTTTACTAAGACTACGAAAATTTTAGTGAACATTTTTAGAAATGTATAGTTTTTTTTTATTTTGAAATAAATAAATCCATTATTTGAGCTCGTGACGTCACTACATAAAAATGTCCCGCCTCCGATTATGTTCCCTTAATTTTGTAAAAATTCCACACTGATAAATTTTTTTTATATGGCAACACTTTGATTTCCGGCGAAGTTTTGAATTTGCGTTTAACGTTCACTAGATTTATTGTTTGTTCTACGCGGACTTATCCTTTGGTTTGATTTTTTGATAAAGATGGCGGTGTTTTTACAGATGTTACGAAGAGAACCCCGTAAAATTTATTGCTATTCGTGTGGAAAACGTTCTTTTTTTTTAAATGATTTTCGGCTACGTAATTATCGTTTTTTCGCACCCATAAAATTATGTCCCGTCTTTCCTGTTTATAAAAAAATGGTCTTATTTTTCGGATTGAAATTTTCAAAAAATCGCCAGGGTTTCAAAAATAAGATTAAAAAAAAAAAATACAGAATGTCTTAGAATATTTGCCTTAACCGGAAAAAAAAATTTAAAAATGTGATGCAAGTGGCCTATTCTGAGTGATAGGATTACACTTGCGTGATAGTGAAAGAATCTTCTACTCTCGAACGTGCCGCAAATATGGCTTTTATTATTTTTAAATATTGAAATAGTGTAATAACATATAGCACAATAAAATTTACTTGCGCACCCCGGATTTGAACCCGCATCCTCCAAATCGCTAGTCGAGAGCTTTACTCCACGACCACGGAGTCAGTCAGTGATGAGGAAGAATGTAGAGTTTATGAATGAGACATTTCTTTTTTGTTTGTTTAGTGACTTTATACTCGAAAACAATAATTAATGGTGAAAATACAATGGTTTTATTCTTTAATCCATAGTCATATTATACAGGTATTTTAAATGAATTTTTGATCACTGTTTTGTTTTAATTATGGCAAAATCAAAAAAGGTTTTTTTTGTGTTAGTTCCTCACATTACGGCTTCAAGAAAATAATTTCCCTCAGGGCCTACATCATAAAGAGGAGTCTTTTAAGGAAAGTAAGGAGAGGAAGTTCTGGGAATGAAAAGGGTATTAGGGGTGGGTAGGAATCTGGGGGTCAGTGTATCCAGGAGTAACGGACATTTGAATTCATCCCTCCCACTGCGATGCAAGGCGATGTTCCGAGAGAGTACGGCTGGAGAAATTAAAATAATTCCCATGACAGCCATTCTCTCCCGATCCTGCCTGCCAAACGGCTGGTGGGCAGGCGCATCCGCCGCAAAGATCAAACCTCACCCATGAACACGGGCACCCCTGGTAAGTCACCAAACGTAGCGAACCACTTGGAGTAACCCATGGAAGAAGGGTTTATTATCCAATAAATGGCTCTAGGGGCGGCGGTATCCATATCCGCCTCCCAAATTGAAATTATGTATAGGTATAATAGCATAGATTAGTTTCATAAAACAGATATATTTATTAACAGACTACATAGAGTACATTTAATGTAAATTAATTTTTAAATCCATTAAAAATATTTGTATCATATTGAAATATTGAATTCATATTAAGTTTTTTTCTGTAGATTTCAGAAAATCCCAATATCTTTAAAAATGGAATAACGCCTGCGTTCACACGTACAGAAGTTCATATTCTCCATTGTGAGGGCTGACCTCGCGTTTAACACATGACTTGCCGCGTCACGGGATTAGAATGTGTGTCCATTCGTGTGGTAAAGTCGACCTTTGTTGCTCGCAGTGTTCCCCGTTCATTACCCCTGGATTCCTCTGCGGTCCTGGTAGCAGTGCTCTAAAAGCTTTTCGAATTCCATTTGGAAAAATCGTACCCGATTCACGGATTTTCGAAATTTTTATTCGAAAAGTAGACAGAGGAATTTAAAATGTTTTCTTTTTCTTTTGGAAATGTGTCATATCAGAGGTTGACTATCATAGTAGAAGTCGTATTAAATGTCACCTTCATCATATCAATGATGAAGGTGAAAACTGACACAGCATAATGAAAACCCCTACACTTATTCTCATATAACAATAAATACCTTTTATAATACTGCTTAAGTTTTAAAATGAACTAAGTAAGTGGTACCAACGATCCATGATTATCCAAGCGGTAAATCCAATAAGGTATCAGACTTTTTAAAAGATCAAAGAATTCTTTTTGTGAAATCTTTTCTCCTTTTTAATTGAAAAAATGTCATCGGACACCAAAACTACATCCATATCGTTAATTCCAAAAATCATTAGGAATCGCTGGTTAAGTTAAAATGCCTTTGGGGTACACATTTTTGCTAACACACAGTATATATTGTACACCCACTGCCTTCCTGGAACTTCCTTCTCTCCTTTTCCATAAAAACATCCTCCACACAACATCCCCAAAGGTGGCAAAGGCCCTGGGGAAATTATTTTCGTCAGAGCCTCCTGTGTAGAATTCATTTAATTTAAAAAAAAATCAGGGCAGTCTTCACCCCGTGGACGCTACAGAACAACAACTTTTTTTCTCTATCGTGTCTTTTACCAATCTTTCTATTAAGTAGAATCTTTCCTTGGATCAACTGCTGGTTCATTTCCTAATTGTCATCTCTCATGATGTGATTGGAATTTTAATATAATATAATTGCTTTTAAAAATAATAGTTATTAACGTTTTTATTTAAAATCACACCAAGAGTGTAATGATTCAAGCCTGTATTCGTTTCATGTTGTTTATCTGTTGCATCATTCTCGAAAACTTATTCTTCTCGTAAAATCGATTCCTCATTGCTGAGGATCATGACCCCCATTTCTTCTACGGAGAAAAGGGCTCTAAAATTCCTCGCATTTCTGCGGAGAGACAAGGATACCGACGTACTTTGGTCATTCTAGCGCTTTGGTGACCTTCGTCTGCTTCTCCTGCTTTCCACTTTGCTTGTGACTCTCTCGTGCTGGAGTTCTTAGTTTGGTAAGCAACGTGCACAAAGTATCTTAAAGTACGTTGTAGGCATTTGCCTACAAGACACAAATGTATCCATTTTAGAAGAGCTAAGCATCCGCAATATTCTTTCAATCATGTTGAAAATGGTCTGCAAGATAATATAAGGGTATTCTGGTCATACTCAAAATCATTACGAAAAACAAACTGTATTCCCAAAGTAATGCATCTTGATGATATTTCCGCAAACGATGGAGAACACATAGCAAACATATTCTCCAAATATTTTTCATCTGTGTATACTAAGTCGAAATCACCTGATAATGATTCAATGTCAAATATTTCTGAACACAACCAAAGCAATCTCGGTAAAATTCATATTATTGCAGTTGAAATAAAATATTTTTTGAGTAAAATTGATTCCAATAAGGGTTCCGGACCCGATGGTATTCCACCTTTCTTTGTCAGATGCTGTGCTGATTCATTATGTTTACCACTATTCATTATTTTCAACGAATCTTTAACCTCTGGAACTTTTCCTAACTTGTGGAAAGAAGCCCATGTGGTACCAATTTTCAAATCGGGTGACCAATCTTTAATAAAAAATTATAGACCAATTAGTATACTATCATGTTTTGCTAAGGTTTTTGAATCTCTGATATATAAAAATATGTTTTCTCACTTTAAGCCTCTTCTCTGCACTAGGCAACATGGGTTCGTTCCTCACAGATCTATTACCTCAAATCTTTTGGAATTTTGTAATTATGTGTGTAACTCTTTTAATGAAAGATTACAAGTAGATACTATTTATACCGATTTCCAAAAAGCTTTTGATAAAGTTAACCACTCCATATTACTTAGAAAGCTCTATCAAATAGGAATACATGGAGACCTTTTTCGCTGGGTGAAATCATATTTATGTAACAGAACGCAACTAGTATTTATTAATGGATACAAATCATCCCCTATAGATGTAACTTCTGGTGTACCACAGGGGTCAAATCTGGGCCCTCTTCTTTTTCTAATATTCATAAATGACCTTGGTTCAAAATTAAACTGTGATTATGCTTTTTTCGCCGATGATCTAAAAATTTTTCGTAAAATTAAGTCTGTTTCTGATCATCAACTTCTTCAAAATGACCTCGACACACTAAATAACTGGTGTATTGTCAATGATATGCACTTAAATGTTGAAAAATGTTACACTATAAACTTCACTCGGAATAGAATTATAAAGGATTTTTCCTATGTTATTAACAATACCATTCTTAAAAAAGTGTCCTCCATAAGAGACCTAGGAATTACTCTTGATTCTAAATTCATATTTGATGTACACATTAACGACATTAAGTGTAAATCATTTAAAATGATGGGATTTATTCATAGAATATGTAAACCTTTCAAAAATCCTCTATCAATTCTAACCCTTTACAATGCCTTAATTAGAAGTAAACTTGATTACGGAAGTACTATTTGGAATCCACATTATTGCAAGTATGAAAACATTGTAGAATCAGTTCAAAAAAAAATGCTAAGACTGTTATCTTTTAAATGTCAATTACATGAACATCTTAGAACATACGACAAGCGACTTGAATACTTCAAAATTAATACACTTAAAATCAGAAGGCAATTGACTGATCTAACATGTTTACATAAAATAATTCACGGCCATCTTGATACTTCATTGTGTCTTAGCAATATTGATATAAATGTTCCCAATTCCCACTGTTTAAGACGCCATAATATGTTTCACCTGAATATATTTAAAAACAATATCGCCTATTTTAGCCCTCTGACCCAAATGTGTCGACTATATAATAAGATAGAGTGTGCTGAAATAGATATTTTTGTCGATAATAATTTATATGGATTCAAAAAAAATGCCCTGAGATTGCTGAAAAATATGTGCTAATTTATTATGTACCTATCATTTGTGTCTCTAATTGTGTCTCTTATTTTGCCTCTCTTTAATTATTATTTGAGTAAACTTAGTATTTTAACAATTTCTATTCTAACTGTTTATGTTTTATTTTATCTAAATTTTATTTAAACGGTTACAAAATTTATGATTGTATTATTTGTATTATCTAGTTGATTGTATATAAATTCTTACTTTATTATATAATTCTTATTTGTATAATTAACTGAGTTTTTATAACTGGGTTGTTCTCACATGTGTGTGAACAATCTGTAAAAACCCAGTATAAATAAATAAATAAATAAATAAATAAATAAATATGGTTGAAAGAATATTGCGGATGCGTAGCTCTTCCAAAATGGACACATTTGCATCTTGTCCATTATTCGCTTTCTTTCACTGCCTCTAAGTGTCCATGTTTCCTCGCCCGGTGCTGTCTTTTCTGATCGCAGAGGTACTTATTTAAGCCTGTTGATTTCTCTTTTCTTTCGCGTTTTATTTTTACTATATTCAGTATTCACCAATCACTTGAAAAATATTCGGTCCTCTTCACACGAAAAACCCGAAAAAATATGCCCCTTAGACATATCCATGTCCCAGGGACATCATTGTCGATCGTATATGGCCCTGTCAGATCCAGATATATACTTCAGAAGTACTTACTTCTATGAAGAATCTTCCTTCTATCGTTGCCACGTACTTAATATCAACGATTCCACGCAATACGCCAATATTGACAACATAAATGCTTTTTAAATATATATTATTTTGAATATTTTCGGATGCTTGGTGTTTAAGTGAACTAAATAACTTGTTTTGGATCCAGTGATGCCTTTTTCAGAAAAAATAACAGACCTGTAAATATGAGGTGCATGAAATTAAAAAAAAAAAAATATATATATATATATATATAAAGTTATTTCAGAACTCGTCACGCCCATGATATTTATGTTTATTTATTTTTTCTTATTTATCCAGATCTCAGATGCTCTAAGATAGATCACCTAGAAAACTATATCTTCATTACTAGAGTACAACTGCATTAATTTAATTTGATTATTTTGTGTTATTTAACAATTTATCAATTGAAAATAATACATAAAAGGTATACATATTTGTGGCACGTTCCAGAGTGGAAGATACTCTGAGTACATACGACCAGGGGTATCAGACTAGCATTCGGAATTTAAACGCGTCGCTTGAAAAGATTTTTTTTTTGATGAATTATTTAGTGTTCTAAAAAATCGTTTCTAACTAAATATGGCTTATTTCTTCACGAAATATTTATAAAAAATAAACATACTTATATATTTTCAAAAATCAGCGTTTTGAATTTCACCGTTAAATCCACGATCATAAAGGTTTTTTTTACTAAATTTGTCATGGATTCCCCTCAATTTGGCGTCTTATTCAGTTGATCAAAATATTTCCGCTTTCCAATAACATCCAAATAAATGGAATATTTCTGAACATACCCGAAAACTTAATTTTTGAAATATAAAAAAATTGCATTAAAAAAAAAAGTTTTTAATATTGCTCACCATACGCTTTTTTTAACTTAAATTACTGATACCGAAAAAAAAAGACAAACATACAAATATATTATAAACTAGCTTTTACCCCCGGCTTCACTCGCATAATCGCCCCCCCCCTGTTAGCTTAGGTCGCTAGCTGTTGGCTTAGGTCAAAATGTTGATAAGTACCTATTTTATATTTGTATCTACCTATACTAAATATTCATATTAGAATACTAATATTTGAATTTTCGCTATCAAAGAAATAATATTGACAGCCCACGTCAAACATTTACTTAGTAACACGCTTTGCCAATAAACGTATAAAAGATAATTTCATAACGCCACAGCTTATTCATAACGCCAGAACTCACCAATTTATATAGCCCATGTTACTCGCAAATAAAGTAGCTTTCGATTAGTGAAAGAATTCATAAATTCCATTCGATATTTATTGCGTGAAAGAGTAAAATCCAACCATAAAATCCAACCATCCATCCATACAAACTTTCGCATTTATAATATTAAGTAAGATGTTATGACTTCACTTTTTATCGTCCCTTTAAAAAAAATGAATAAAAATTCAGAAAGTTTTCATAAAGGTATACATTTTACTTTTTTGTGGTTATTTTTTTACACTTGAAAATAAAATGTGGTGTTTTCTCTTTCTATCACCGTATAGGTCATATTGGTCACTGTAGTAGTAGTAAGAGAGATAAAGCGATTTATGTGGGACCTATGTGAGCTGGAAAATTTTTTGTGATTACATAAAAATTTTGTCACAAAAATTGTTCCAGCTCACATAGGTCTCACATTAAGCGCTTTAATTTTATTTCAGCGAAAAAAAAAACAAATTTTATCAGCGAAAACATGTTTTTAGGCTTACTGTTTTATTTTATCACTCTTTATTTTTATGAATCTTTGTAAAGCTGTTTGTTTTCCAAATAAAGATTATTATTATTTATTTTTATTTATTTATTTCTCTTACTACTACAGTGACCAATATGACCTAAACGGTGATAGAAAGAGAAAATTTGGGTTAACATTAAAAAAAGCCTATTTAGCACAGTGGGTTATTTAAATACGGGAATTTTCCTAGTTTAGTAGTCTATAATTACTACAATCTACAGTACTACAATTTGGTAGGCGGGTTTGGGTACCGCCGCTCTTGGAACCATTTATTGGATGACCAACACCTCTGCCACACGTTACCCCAAGTGGTTCGCTACGTTTAGTGACTTAGCAGGGGTGCCTGGGTTCATGGGGTAATGTTTGTCTGGGTCTTGATGGCGGGTGAGTCGGCCCACCTTCTGCGTGGCAGGCCGGATTGGTTGAGGGAGACCCTTTACAACCGGTTACCGTTGTCCGGGCCGCTCAGTAGTACAGGGGCCCGACCCTCAGGCTCACGACTGAGGGTGGGCTGTCCCATCAACGAGTGCAAAAACCCCACCGCTGCTGTTGTGCCGGTTCGTGACCGGAGGGGACCCAGAAGTTGCGGTGCGTTGGCGACCTCTCCAGCCGGACTTTCCCAGCCCATCGCCTTGCACCGCAGTGGGTAGGTTGGATTTATACGTCCGTCACTCCTGGACACTCTGATCCCCAGCTTCCTACCCACCCCTTATACCTTTTCCTTTCCAGATCTTCCTTTCTCCTCTTCGAAACAAAAAACTTAACTCAATCATGAATTCACAAAAAAGCATAAAAAACATCTTTTCAACGGCGAGAAGCAGGAGTTCCCGGTGCAGGCCAAAACTGTTGGTGAACTTCACCAACATTCGCGGCCTGCACAAAAACTTAAATTCAGTCCACCACCACCTTGTTTCCCAACGTCCCAACCTTCTCTTCCTTTCCGAAACGCAGATAGCTGAGCCTACAGACGCTTCCTATATGGATTGCCCAGGTTTCACCCTCATGGGCAAATTCAGACCCAAAGGAGGTGTATGTCTCTTCAGCCGAACTGACGTCATGTTGAATCTGGAGAATTCGACGTAATGTGGGTATGCGTCAATCTTGCCAGTACGGTAAGATTTTACGCGTGTTTATACCGCTCACCGAACATTAGCGTTTCAGATACATCCGAACTCTTCAAAAATCTAAGCAATACTGTTGATGACCTCTCGCCCCGCTTCCCTACAGCAGAGTTTGTGGTCCTGGGGGACTTCAATGTTCATAACGAACCTTGGTTAAAGTTCTCAGACCAACGGACTCGGCTGGACGAGAGGCGGAATCCTTTGCCCTCTGCTACGGACTAGAGCAAATGGTTCAGGAGCCTACAAGGGTTCCCGATGTCCAGACTCACCGCTCCAATCTGTTAAATCTGTTTTTAACCACTGTGCCACACGGCTATAAGATTGAAGTCACAGCGCCTCTAGGATCGTCCGACCACTGCTTGGTGACAAAATCAATCCACGTAACCTTCAGACCGCCAAACGAGCGGCTGAAAAGAAAAGTGTGGCACTATAGATCAGAAGATTGGTTTGGTCTGCGGGCTCATTTCAATGCGTTCCCGTGGTCAGCTGTCTGTTTTCAGACTTCGGATCCCTAAAGATGTGCCCAGGAAATAGTTTAAGTCATTACATCCACGATGGATGGCTTCATCCAATCCACTGTTAAAGAAACTGGTGTGGGCTCAAAGCCGTGGTTCAGTCGACAATGTTCCAAAGTAGTGCGACGAAAAAACGCGGCTTACCGAGCCTACGTGTCTGATGTCTCTCGAATGTCTGAAAACAGAATAGTATATAACAAAATGGCAAAGGAATGCAGGAGGATCATTAACAGGTCAAAATTCGAGCACGAACTGCAGATCAGCAGTAAGCTGAGTATTTTGGTAGCTTGCGGGCTCAATAGTCCGCAATTTCTACAAATCCAGTCTGCCACCTTTTACCAGACCTGATAGCTCTCTAGCAAATACTGCCTCCGAAAAGGCTAACTTATTAGGCAAAATGTTCGCGAAAAACTCGACCCTCGATGATCAAGGTGCTACCCCGCCGTCGGTTCCTTATTTCAGTTTTCGTATGAAAAAGCTGAGGATCCGGCATCGGAATGTACTCCAAGTCTTACGAGGGCTTGATGTTAATAAAGCTAGCCGGCCTGACGGAATACCTGCCCTAGTATTGCAGAGGTGCGCTGTAGAAATAGCTCCAATTTTGATGAAGCTTTTCAAAATGTCCCTGAAGTCTGGCTCTGTGCCCTCTGGTTAGAAAAAAGCGATCATTCACCCCATTCCAAAGAAAGGTGACCGCTCCAACCCAGCCAACTACCGCCCCATAGCGATCACATCTGTTCTGTCAAAAGTGATGGAACGTGTGATAAATGACAAACTGCTCACGTACCTCGAGAAGAACAAAATTATTAACGACCGTCAATACGGATTCCGGCGCAACCACTCGTGCGGTGATCTTCTCACGTATGTGACGCATGTTTGGGGACGGTGCCTGGAATGTTTTGGTGAGACCCAAACGGTTTCACTGGACATTTCCAAGGCCTTTGACCGGGTTTGGCATCGAGCGCTTGTCAACAAACTGCGTTCTAACGGACTTCCCGCATCCTTGTGTGCGTGGATTGCCGACTTTTTGAGGGGGAGGTCGATTCATGCGGTTGCTGACGGTTTCACTTCTTCCTCGCATTCGATAAATGCTGGCGTCCTACAGGGATCGGTTCTGTCTCTGACTTTGTTTCTGTTGCACATCAACGACCTCTTGTCATGTGCACCGATTCATTTTTACGCGGATGACAGTACAGCCCATGATAGCTTTTTGTTTCACAAGCCCCCAAAGAGCACACAAACCCCAATAGCTCGGAGGGCTTTGAAGCAAAGAATGGACGGTGACCTCGAGAGTGTTTTCTCTTGGGGTAAGAATAACCTCGTCGAATTTAATGTTTCAAAGACCCAATCATGTTTGATAACGTCTAAAAGGGATCGAAATGATAATCTAGTCTCCTTCAACGTAAGCATTATTCCGAACAGGACCTCCATTGATATGCTTGGTGTAACTCTAAGTGACCAGCTCAGTTATGGGGGGCTCCATCGAAACCAGAATTAAGTTGGCCTTTCAGAAACTGGGCGTACTGTACAGGGCCCGCAGATACTTTAATAGTACACAACTGCTAACCCTGTACAAATCGCAAGTGCGCCCCACGGTTGAATTTGGTAGCCAAATCTGGTCTAGAGCTCCAAAATACCTTAAAAAACCCTTGACTCTATGCAGAAATGGGCGGTCTGTTTGATAGATTCTCCCATCTTAACAGACGGATTGCAATCTTTAGAGCACAGGCGTCAGGTGGGAATGCTGTCCTTGTTCTACCGGTATTACAATGGAAGACGCTCCGAAGAACTAGCGTCATTGATCCCCTCGGCACCGGTGCATAGTCGGGAAACACGCCAAACACGCGCCCAACATTTGTATACGGTTGATATTAGTCACATGAGAACGGGTCGTTCTTACGATTCGTTCTTGAGTTCAACAGCTCGGCTGTGGAATGATTTACCGGCCTCTGTGTTTCCTCCCTCCAACAACATGGGTCTCTTCAAGACCCATGTCAACTCCTTCCTTTCCTCAAAAAGACCCTCCACACAGCATCCTCAAAGATGACATAGGCCCTGAGGGAAATTATTTTCCTCAGGGCATCCTGTGTGGAGTTAATGTTAAAAAAAAAGTCAAACCGATTGAAGCGCATACAAGGATTTTTAAATTTCATACTTCTTAGAAACTCGTGACCATCCTACGAATCTGTAACACTTACGTAATAACACATATTATAAATTGTTGCATTGGAGTCATTAGACGTTACGCAATAATTCTATCAACCCAGCCTACATAATTCAAATTTGTTTGTGGTGTTGACAATTTTCTTGTCTTTGGAAGTTCTTATCGTGACATATGATATCATACATTATGAGTTATTAAATCTTTTCAGAGAATTCTCAACATTTGGCCGAACATTGTTAGTTTTTAAGGCAAGGGATTTTAAGGAGTTTTGTAAGAGATTTCACTTTCTTATCTGTTGTTTTTTCCAGAAAGAATTGAATGTTATGTGTAATCTCTGACTATTTGCAAACGCTGTAGTTGGTATCTCTTTTGCAGAGTACCCCTTTATCTGTGGGATTCTAGCCGATTCTATTCCAGATATTTGTAGAGATGAAATTTTAAATTCGTGGTGATATTTTTTTTTAGTGAAAATAAATAAATATACACCACACAGTAGACAAATAGGTAACATAATAAAATAAACACAAAAAATATTACAATGAGCAGTGGAAAATTCGATTTTATTTACAAAAATATTAAAGGATAAATATTGTATGTATAATTATAGAATTAAGTTTTATGAATTGAGACAACTTTTATGAATTAACCATCAAGGATAAACTAAGATATCGAAATAACATACATTATTATGAATGCCTTTTATGAATTTGAATGAAATACCTGTCTAAACAAATATTGTTAATTTTCACAAGTTTCTAATTGGATCAGAAATTTATCTTTCAAACGAACACCATTAGTAATACATATTTTTTTTTTCATAGCTTTTCACCCCAAAGGAGTATTCTGGCCAGTGTCAAGTTGATGATTTTGTGTGTAAGAATAGTTTTGTTTATTTACAAATTTGGTATTAAAAACAAGGACCTATCTGTATTGAAAATACACGAAATCTGAAAAATTTAAACAATGAAATACACATTTTTAATAAAGAATTACATTTTATTAACTAAAGTAAAATAATTTTACCATTATTGATAAGTGCCTACTTTATCGCTTATCTGGTCAATCAAATTACAATTATGAAAATTACACTTAAATTAAAAGAAAATTTTAGTAAATTGAAATTAAAAAATATAAATCAGAAATAATTCCGCAGGTATAACTTACGCACATCACCACAGACAATCGAAATTAGTATATTGATTTTAAGGGTTCCATGACAGTTCATCTTGCGACAATTCATCCGGCGACAGTTCATCCGGCGACAGTTCATCCGGCCGACAGTTCATCCTGCCGACAGTTCATCCTGCTGACAGTTCATCCGGCCGACAATTCATCCGGCGACAATACATCCGGCATTATCATTAAGAAGATTTTTTCTTCAAGTAAGTATGCAAAGAGGATATACGGCCTTACAACCAAAATCGATATACTTATATCTGAAGGCATCTTGAGTGGAAATCCGCTGTAACCTAACCTAACCTAACCTAACAAATTAGTCAATTCACCCTACAAAAATGGTGTTAATTTCAGATAAAAAAGTTATATTATGTACAAGTAGGAATCCTTATGGTTTTTTGCTAAGCCGACTGCACGTATAAATTATGTCGTATTTTATTATTCACGCATGCCTCTTCGGAGAGTCGAAATTATTGTTAGTAAAAATATTTTTACAGCGGATTTTCACTCAAGATGCCTTCAGATATAAGTATATCGATTTTGGTTGTACGGCCGTATATCCTCTTTGCATACTTACTTGAAGAAAAAATCTTCTAAATGATAAGGCCGGATGAATTGTCGCCGGATGAATTGTCGGCCGGATGAACTGTCAGCAGGATGAACTGTCGGCAGGATGAACTGTCGGCCGGATGAACTGTCGCCGGATGAACTGTCGCCGGATACATTTTCACCGGACGAATTGTCGGGTCACCATTTTAAGATATAACACTATGTCAGTTAGATGTAAAACGCTTAAAAAACCTGACATTGAAGCCAATTTTACATTGAAAATTAGTAGCATGCATGATCCAAATAGTTCCTCGACACCAAAAAGTTAAATATTTCAGCAACCATGGCACCATTAATATAAAGGCATTTTCTGCAATGCAAAATGTTGTTGTACATATGGCGATATACAAAATAAATAAAATACTGTCATGTAAGAAAAGACGATGTTGAATTCGAGAGCGATTATCAAAATAGCGTCTGGGTACAATGCTTTGCAATTAATCTCTGAATTAGTAGATTAAGATCCTGAAAGCTGTTAAAACTATTTTCGAATGAGTGAACCTCTTTTTATGTTTGAGCATTCCAGAGTTGATTTATCATTTTAAACGTCACAACTCTCACGCAATTACAAGGAACCCATACGTCCACTCAGTTGAAAAGCTTTTGCAACACTAGTTGCATCACTTTTCAACAATTCGCAATTAGTTGCATACCAGCAGTGGTGCCGTAATTTCACGTTAGCGCGAATCCAATTTTATGGCATACCACTAATGTTTGATAAAACTATATGTTTACACGACAAACCAGCAGTGCAACTGATGTCATAAAACAACTTGTGCATAAATAGATGCTTAAGACGACACTATATCCTAAAATATATTCAAAACTTAACGACGTAAGTAAAGAAGCAGTGTAAACAAATTGTGACTCGCAACTCGTGTATTGGACGGACCTACTGTCAAATTTGCCCCGTCAAAGAAAAGACGAAGAAAAATAATGTGGGATCTTAACGACCTAAGTGAAGAAAGCGTGGAAATAAATATGCGTATATGGAAATAATAAATAAATAATATTGGACGGACATACGGTCGAATTCACCCTTGCAGGCCTGGAGTTTCGACCTTTCAGTCGGGTTCATTTTGATTAATTTTGACCTCCCGAAATTATTAATTCATCGTCTAGAAAAACAAAATCTGGTGCTCACCGCTAACTTTCGTTGTACAACGTTTTACAATTTTTTAAAGGCGTTGTACATTAAAATGTCGGCAACGTACTGTTTTTATTAATCTAAAATGTAAGTAACTCGCATCCCTTGCGAGGCATGGAAATAAAAATGATAATTCAATTACGAATTTGCCGAAATAAATTAAAATGTGAGTCTCGGGCAAACCCCCGATAAACGTGGTTATGTCTCGCCTTAATGTAAAATCGGATTTTTGTTATGGATTCAGTGAAGTAACATAGATGAGTAATAGAGTTTTCTCTGTGTTTTATTCACAAATATACCGTATAAATATTATACCATTAGCGACTTTCATTAGATATAAACCGACTTTCAAACATTAATTTCCACTCCTGCGCAGGTGCGCGAAATGCTTTGCATGCTTTCTAAAATTTATAAAAACGTTTTTAACATCCTGATAAAGTTTTACAATTGCACTACGGCAGTTCTTTATAATATAAAACAAAAAACTAAATAATATGGATAGTGAAATTGACCATTATTTCTAGCCATCGAGGAAATAACGTAGTGCAACATTACAAAACGGTACATTGAAAAGTGTTTTTGCAATGCA
Source organism: Limnephilus lunatus (assembly GCA_917563855.2). Taxonomy (NCBI): domain Eukaryota; kingdom Metazoa; phylum Arthropoda; class Insecta; order Trichoptera; family Limnephilidae; genus Limnephilus; species Limnephilus lunatus. The sequence continues at coordinate 5,906,487 of OU830602.1, read as the reverse complement.
TATTTTAGCTTCTCACGAAAGATTGGAAATATTACAACGGGTTATTTTCACAAACCCTGAATACCGTTAAAAATGTTTGGAAAAATTGAAGTTTATTTTTCTTATTCTGATCATTATACTAAAATGTGTATTAATGACTAGCGAGTCCCCGGCATGCGTTGCTATGCCACTCAATAAAGAAATTGTTTCCCCCTGCGTGTCCTTATTATTATTGATTGAAAAACTACACATTCCAAAACATCAACGTCACCTAATATACGAATAAAAAAGAACATGTCATTTTGGCAGCAAATCAAAAAAAAAAATTAATCGAAAATTTCTTCGTAACATAAAACTTGCTTCATTATGGTTTTTTTTTGGAGAATATAAGAGTGACATCCACGTAGAACTAATCTTCTTCTCTGGACGATTTATCTGTTTATGAAGTAATTTACTATTGAAATTGAGGATTTTCTTAATTTTTTTTCAAATCCAGGATATTTTTTTACACAAAAATGTGGCATTAAACTATTAACCTTTATAAAAATAATACTTTTTCAAATCATAAGATAATGTTCAAGGAGAGACATATAAAAGAAAAACAACATAAAGAGATTGAGAAAATAACACACAGCCATGGTAGAGGGTTCGTAATAAACAATTTGTTTTCTTTTTTTTTGTTATGAATTTAGTAAATTGACATGAGGACAAATGAAAAATATCAGCGTCTGAAAAGATATTACTGTATTTTGTGCAAGGCTTATGAGAAATGAATGTTCTGCGTAATTTGTTTTTGAGTGTGGGATATGGAATAGTCGGTATGACTAAATGACTAATCCGTGATTTTTCACGTGCCTGCGCTAGTATTACTATGGCACATTATAATTCGGCATATATTTCAACACATATTTCAAGTAATAAAAATAAAACATTATTATAACAACACCATTGCAACAGTTTCAGATATTCGTGATCTTGGAATAACCCTTGATAGTAGATTACAATATAACTTTCATATACAACAAATCACAAAGAAAGCTGATAAAATGTTAGGTTTCATCATAAGAAACACAAAACTTTTTAATAGCATCAACATCATTAAGCAACTCTACTTTGCCTAAGTACGGAGTCATGTGGAGTTTGCATCAGTTGTTTGGTCTCCATTTTATAAAGTCCACATAAACAAAATTGAATCAATTCAAAACAAATTTCTAAAATATCTTTGTTACAAGTCATATGTAAGATTTAATAACTATGCAGAGGCAGTTTCATGCTTTAAAATTGATTCATTGAGTGTACGAAGGCATCATGTGGATGCTTTATACCTGTATAAATTAGTCAACAAAATATTCAATGCCCAGAGTTGCTAAATGAAATTCAATTCAATGTACCTGCACGTTCAACACGCTCTTCTGTCCTGTTCAGGGTGGATCAATGCAAGACAAACTTTAAACAGAATTCTTGCCTGAACAGACTATGCAATAGTTACAATAGCGTGTTATCGAAGGTGGACATTTTCGATTCCGAACTAACCAAATATAAGGGGTACGTAAAAGAGTGTTTCTCTGATGTTTAATTTATTTATTTATTAATTTACGGACAATAGTCCATTAAAAATATAACATTATGAATATGTTATGTGTCAAACTTCTTGAATATGTTATGTGTCTATGTTTCTATCGTTTATACTTTTGATTCTGTTACTATTTAATTTATATGTACAACACGGCTTCTTACGGTTACCAATGTTTTGATATTTTTATGTTTTATGTAAATCTTAGATTTATATAATCTTTGGTTTTATAAAATTTTTGGTCTCACTCCTTTATTAAACATTTTTTATTTCTATTTTTTTATTATGCTGTTTAAACAGAGGTAAAGTCACAAGGAGGAAATCCATAATTGGTTTTATTTTGGCTATACAAACATGTACAAGCTGGAAAAATGTAAACTGTTGATTTCCCGAAAATGAAATAAATAAATTAATAAATATATTTACCCAGTAGCGTAAACAGATATTAGAACGTAAATACAGCACTAGATTCATGCGCAACGACGGGTTAATAGTTCCGAAATTTAATAATACGTACGGACAGAGAACGTTTGAATATAAAATACCGAAAATATTTCATTTATCACCTGACACTATAAAGCAATGTAATTCTACGAATAAGGTTAAATATAGTGTGAAAAATTGGTTCTCGGATTTTTTTTTATTTATATTGATTTGTATGAAAAAATGTTGTATCTGTAGATATAAGATGTAAATTATAACTTTTAAAATGTATATGTAACTGAACTATAAGCTCCTGTTGGCAAGCCAATTCTATTGGCTTAGCAGGACTCGTTTGTTGATATGTATTAACTATTCTTTCAATAAACAAAAAAACAATAATATTATTAAGGTTTTAACCAGAATTGAACTTGAAACCTCAATTTTTGATTCCAAGCGAACTCGCAACAGGAATATAAAAAATTCTCTAGCGCCAAAAAACGCTGACAGATCTGATGTTGAAATAATGGGTAGGCACGCGCCCTCGGAAAATAATTTCCGCCACAAACCTTCGTAAGCCGCCGTTTTTGTAAAAGTATAAAAGATGGCCGGTTTGATATTTTTCCACCGAGCGTAATTGAAACATTGAGTCAGTTCCGTTATTTGTTTTGTTTTACGCATCCGAATTTAGAACTAAGTAATTAATGGTCTTTCAGACTACTGGGACGCATAATTCATTAAAATTCTGTCGTATAATCTAAAAATTCCAACGGTTCATGGGGGATTTGCAGGGAGCATGGCCGCCATGAAAAATAAATACGCTCGGCAAAATGAAAGTCTAAATCAATACATTCTGGATGAATTAGTATTTGCTAAGTATTTATGGATCACATATTTAAAAAGCAATCTCGTGCTCCGCGAAATATTCGTATTAAAGTGTAAACATTATTTGTAAGGTCTGCTTGAATAGGGCGCCGAGCGGAAAATGTTAAATCGTGTTGTGAGGTAAAACAAATCGACTGTATTAGATTTTTATTACATACTGGCGAAAAGCAAAACGTTTTTATTTGTTTGTAGAAATCGATCTTAGGGAGGAATGTTCATACCTCTGAACCAAAAAAACTATTTTTAAGAACATTTATTATAAAAAGGGGTGAATTTGTTTTTACGGGTTGATTTTTTAAGGCATTTATTTATAATATTTTATTCGAGTTTGACTGGACGCCCATGATAACATGATAACCCTTACGTTAAAAATAACTGATTCGGTACATTGTTTTCAGAGTAATTTCATTAATATTTTATGTTAAGGTTTATGGTTTTGTTTGATGTTTTGAAATGAGAATATGATTAGTTCCTACCCGGATGTCATTTATCCAGTTCCTACCTCTCCCCAACCATCAGGTAAAAAAATATTTAAAATTTGGAACGGACAAATAGTGTAAATTCGAGTGCATTGTTTTAGAAGAAGAAGATTTGAAAGCAAGTTTTTGGTGTTTTTTGTGTACACAAACTCGTTTATAAGTAAAAATAAAGAAATTGACCATCTCGGAAGTGCATAATTTCATTTTGTACTCATTCGTTGTGGCCATTATTATCTCGAGGTATCGCGGTAAAACAATAGAACTATGATTGTGGTTGTATCGTGTACTCCTTCGCAGAGATGCAGTGACTCACTCACTCACTCACTCACTCACCCATTAATTAACATTTTGTACAGGAATATGCAATTTATAGTTTATAAACCCAAGGAACTTAATGTTGAGTCTTTTCAATGCCGTCTTAATGAATATTGTAAAATGTAGAGTTATTTTCTAGTCGGCATCTGAAAAGGGTTTTATATAATGTGATAAATGCGCATTTTTATTTTACCTTTCAAACTTTGTTTTTTCCTACACAAGCCATCACCCAATTCCAGCAAACACCGTTTCGCATCTAATATTTGCTTACAGTCCATTATAATTGCATCTAAAACAACTGTAATTTGTAAATAGTTTTGGATGCAACATGTATCTTCGTGGAAAACAGTTTCATATTATATTCTCGCACAATTTTATTTTTTTTCGTACATTTTCAATGTTTATTTTCAATATAACTCATTTCGGGTTCAACTATCATTTTATGCAATATTAACTAACGGATGATATGACAACTCAACAAAGTGGGATGCATTTCAACAACCGTTTGAAAATTCATTAAAGGTGATAGAAAAAAGGCCCCTCACTGAATCTGACGCAATCTATTTAACCTATTTTTTTAAACAAAAGTGATGGAAAAAGGTCTGTAACATAATCAGATGTAACCTATTTAACTTTTTTTTTTAACTTTTAATGACTTTTCAAAGGAACGATGAAGTACCACTTTGTTGAGTTGCTCGGTCATCCAACTAATGAATATGACAAAAATAAATTCAAAATTATCCAAGAGTGCTATGTGTATATAAGTTGTAAATGTAAAAAATAAAAAAATAATTCAGTTGTTTTAACGTATAAAGTCATGATGTTCCCATTTGCTACAGGTTTGTATAATTTATAAAATATTGTGGAAAAAAACAATTTTGCCTAATTTTTTATTGAAAGTTCAATGGATCACACTTACTGATGTATATGTGGTGACTAGCTAAATCTGGTTACTTTTACAAAAAAATACTAAACAGAAGTAATGCAAAGTTTATTATACCAGAACTCACCATTAAGAAGTTTTTAAATTTAGGTATTAACATCCACCCACATTTTTATTTATTTTAAGAATAGAAATTATGATTTATTTATAATTTCTAATGGTGAAGTTTCTAGTATAGACTAGTTTTGAGGTAGATAGTTACCTTAAAAGCAAATAATTTTATTATTTTCTAGGTGAAGTCCAGAGTTGAACAGATTTTTTTTAAATCAGATTAACGCGGGATGAAATCATGTTACGAGGTATAAATTAAAAAGGTTGAATGTTTAAAACTGAAAAACTTTTTTTATCACATAGCCTCCAAACGCAAAGTTTTTCAGAAGGTGAATCACGAGAAAATATTTAAGAACTAAGAACTATTTGCAGGCGACAATCAAAGCAGAATGATATTAGTTTTCCAAATCGCACGCTCAATTGGAAATATGCGATTTGTGCGTTGGTGTGGTGGTTCGTCAAACAAAGCCAGCCTAAAAAAAATCGTGGTTCCTACAAGATTAAGATCCTTCCTCTTGTTTTGATTGTCAAGTGAGCGAAATTTAATCAATATAATTATTTTATCAATGCGAGGAAGCTACAAACCAAAATTTATGTATTCTTAGAGTGCCTTATATCCCCACTAATATAGATAATAGGCATAAAATTTGCGTGGCCGAACGGAATCCAGCAAAAGTTGTTTAAAAAAAAAAACTAACTCAATGGAAATTGTCACCGATAGTTTAGCCATCAAACTATATTTTTAAGAATCAGTTTCATATAGCCTTCATACATTTCTAATGACAAACTACATTTTTTATAAAATAAAGTGGTGGTATACAGTGTTTTTTTTATATCCAGGTGATGGTAGCGTTTCAGCACCAAACACCACTCTTGTATGCGCTGGGTCCGAGCTCACCCCAGACCACGCCCTACATACAATTGATTATTTACTTATTTTATTTATTTATTCATATCATAAAAAGTTAATAAGATTTTTGTATTTATAATGTTAACCGATTTCGTAGTAAAGATTAATATAAAATAGTGAATTAGCGTCAAGCTTCGCCTAAAGTCTCGTATGAATAAATAGATATGTAGAAATTAAGATAGGTAACCTGAATGAAAAAGCCTTTAAAGCATTCACGAGAAATCAGCGCGTTAGGTGTCAATCGTAACGTAAAACGGATACCGTTTACAGCGGCCGTCCCATAACGGCGGACGTCCCAGTTATTTCAAGTGTAAAAAGCGTCCGGTCCCTCCGACAATGTATCATAACAAGTGGCCCCTAGACGGCGGTAAATAAGGCCTCCAGCCGGCCGCGGCAGGTGTAACGGCCTTCAAGCGCCGTTATACACTCGTTATGTGGTCAGTGTAACGGCGGGGATTAGCGGGCGCCGGACGCCGGGACGCCCGGACGCTCTGGTGTACCTTACCCCATCCGCTAACTCACTCTCCCAGCTAAATGCCGAATTCATTTAAATTTTACAACTATCATTTTGAAAGGGATGCTTGATGCTTCCCTGAAGGTTTTCATGGAAAAGGCTTGTTTTTTAGGTGTATTATGATCTATGATAGGGTTCAGGTTGTCCTAGGGTTAGGGTAGGGGTCGACAGACTTTCTAGTGAGAAGAGCTAACTATTGAGTAAATAGAATCCCAACATTTTCATAGAGCCGAAACATATAAATACTGTATATGCTTTTTTATGGGGATAAATCAAATATGTACACATATTATGTAATTAATTATTATATTTAATGTATTGTAATTTATGTATCTTTCTCTGATAAAAAAAAAAAAAAAAATATATATATATACGCACAAGGAGATTTTCAAATATTGTCAGGTTATTCGTAAACTAAAAATGCTCTATCTTTTTTATATACAAAAAAATAAACTATTATATTATACGATTATATTATAATAAACTATTATATTGGCTGGATGATAATCTACTTACGTTAAACATATCTAAAACGAAATATCTAACATTTAGCCTCAATAACCCAAGTCAACCCTCAATTAATCATGTACTAAAAATACATTCTTGTAAAGATCTCGTTAGATGTATGTGCATTATGTGCAATCCACTGGAACGAGTAGATTCCATTAAATACTTGGGGGTTATAATTGATAATAAACTTTGGTGGGAAGACCATGTAATAAATGTCACAAACCGTATACGGAAACTGGCGTATATTTTCAGATCTTTACGAAACATATTAAACAAAAATACACTAAAAACAGTTTACTTTTCTCTATGCCAATCGATTATATCTTACGGCATAATTGTTTGGGGAGGATGCTCTAAAACAATATTGGATCCGTTAATAAAAGCACAAAAACTGATAATACGAACTATTTACAAAGTACACTACATTCACCCCACGAAGGACTTATTTAGTGACCTCCAAGTGCTTAACATAAAATCCTTGTATGTCAAATACCTAGCTTCCTATTTCAAATTTAAATTTATAAAAAAATGTATTTTTGAATCAAACTACAGTACAAGATATTCCAAACAATCTAACTATATTATTCCAGTTACAAAAACCTCAATGGCCCAGTCACAGTTTAACTTCCTTGCCCGAAAATCTTTAATAATCTACCAATTGAAATAAAGACGGTAGACCAATATCACACTTTTATGAAAGCGATTAGGGATTTTTTGATGAATGAATGTAACAGTGCCAGTGGCCTGTTTCTCGTTCTCAGATAGAACAACTGTATTTTTTATATGTTATGATATGTATATGTATGTTTATATGTGTATGTTTATACCTGTACGAGTATAGATATGTGCACGTTTGTATAATATGTATGTGTGCACCGCATTCGTTGTGCTTGCATGCACACATATTGAAAAAAAGTTATGCACGTATGTTATATCTGTATAGATGTGTGCACCTACGTATATAGTGTGTGCTTACATGCACACATAATGAAAAAAAAAAGTTATGTACATTTTTATAAACTAATGCTAATTTACTTCTTTTCCCCTTTCTATTTTTTACTTTTTATTATAACGTTTTCCATTTTTAGCATAATTTATACAAAATTTATATATTTACACTAGACTTCATATTTAACACAAAGTAACAGTACTCCATTGGTCACCATGAAACAGGCAGCCGCCTAGTATGGTGATCTAATATATCTACTTTATGTAAATGTCTTAATTATGTATCATGTGTTTTATAAATAAATAAATAAATATATTCTGATTTTCGTAAAAAAAATATAAAATAAAAATAAATTAATCACTCACTCTAGACAAAAATTTTTGTGAACATCGATGGACATTTTTTTTACTCAATTTTTCATAAGAAAATCTCTCTTTTTATAACTTTTGAATTTTATTCCAATCCATTTAATGTAATTGAAGAAGATAACAATAATAACCTAAACAAAAATATGAAAGATAACAAGACACGGAAAAATAGAAAAAGACAATGGTCGCAACTGGGACTCGAACCCAGACTTCTCGTCTATTGGTTGACGCGCACATCCCGGTTAGACGAGAGGTCTGGGTTCGAGTCCCAGTTGCGACCATTGTCTTTTTCTATTTTTCCGTGTCTTGTTATCTTTCATATATTGGTTGACGCGCACATCCCGGTTAGACGAGAGGTCTGGGTTCGAGTCCCAGTTGCGACCATTGTCTTTCATATTTTCGTTTAGATTATTATTGTTAGATTCTTCTTCAATGATTTTTTTTTCACATTTGCTACACACATCAGGCCCTGAAAAAAATAATTTCCCTCAGAATCTATGACATCTTTGAGGATGTTGTTTGGGTTTTTTTTTTAAAAGGAAGGAGAGAGAGAGAGTCCTACTAGAGAGGTAAACCTAGTCTCTTCAAATCCCCCCAAGAGGGTTGACCTGTGGCAGTGATGTTGGTTATCCGATAAATGGTTCCCGAGGATGGGCTATCCATACCCGAATTCCAAATTGAACATTTGGCGTCATCTAGCTATTCCATTAGCTGATTGTATTTTGATTTTTATTAGTGCGAGCACGTGAGATAAATAGGATAAATGCATTGCCATCGTTTGAATATCGTGTTCTTATGCGAATTGAAGATGAAACTTATAATGTACAGACTTGCCAGTGTGTTGTGTCGTGCCTTTATTATGGCTTGAAATAAATAAATGTAATTATGTACTGGTATTTATTTAAGAGCTGCTTGTAGCAAAAGAGGCACACAACATGCATGCATTCCCTTTTATAGATCCGGTAAGCATACTGTATCGCTTGCTCTCATACACATTCACATAACATAGGTACACCATGGTTATATTTGAAAGGCGGTAAATTAATGCCAATGAAAAGAACAATTTCGGCTCGCGAGTCGCAGTCTGTCTACCCCTAGGCTAGGAAAACCTAATATTGTCAAGAGCAACACCGCAGCGACAGATGTGAATCGATTTATGTTCATATTTAATGTAGAATTTATTCAAATTTTACAACCATTATTTTGAAAGGGTGCTTGATGCTTCCCTGAAGGGTTTCTTTTTATAGGCGGTCCTAGGACAACTTAAATATTATCATGGGATTATATGTAGCGAAAGATTTGAATTGACTTGTGTTATATATTTATGTTACTTAACAGTTTTCTTGCTACTTATTAAATAATATTATAGTCACTTCTTCAAATTTTGCAAATTCACTTTGTGGCACCATTTTATTAATGAAATAATTAAAAAACTTTGTTTTTACCACAATAATCTTTATTTAAAAAGTCAACATGTTTCGAGAACGATGTTCGCTTCATCAGGACAATATATGTACTAAAAACTAAATTATCAAGCATAGAAAGACAGGCGTGGGTGGAAATGGAGTTAGTTGGAGGGGGGGGGGGGGAGAGGGGTGGAAAGAGGAGGAGCTTAGCAGATAGACAGGGGGTAGGGGGTTGCTTAGAATATCACATACAAAATTACAATGGAAATATGTTTAAGATTGGGTTATTCACAAAATTAATTTATAATATTTAAATTTCTATTGACATTTGTGGTATTACGTTCCATAAGCAAGCATTATTTTACACTATTTTAAGCTAATTCAGATCACATAATATGATCATATATATCACACCATAAATATACCAAACAACCCATACATACACTATCACTCCGAGATACATGGCGTGTGCCCGTCACTGTTTACTGGGGTAAGTAAATTATGAAACATTTGGAAAAGTGTATTAACTAAATACAGAAGCAAAATATTGGACTCAACCTTATACGCGATCTTACTTTCAAATTTGTTCATTGCGCGGCGATCAATTCGCGCTCCCATGTAAAAAAGTCTATTCATTCAAAAGCAGAGTTTACTTTTAAGAACTAAATGATGATGTTATAGTGCGAGATGCATATATACTGTCAGATTGAGTTTTGACGAATCACGTATAACCAAAGCCATCTTCCCACCCTTCGTCCCGCTGTAGTTGGTTTCTACCCCTCACCTTTATGTTCTGGTCTATTAATATTCATATGTCTGTGTAGGGATCTCATTTCTACGGCATTCAGTCTACTTTCATCCTTCCTCTGCCAATTCCATGCCTCACTGCCATACATAAGGGTAGGTACCAATACTCCATTATGGACGGCTAGCTTTGCTTCTTTGGACACTTTTTTGTTGGTGCCAACGGCGTTCAGTCCTCCATTAATGGAGTTACCTGCATTCGTTTTACTTTATTATTCAATTTCTGTTCTGAACCAATTTAAAAATTATATCAACCAGAACCAAAACTGTCTGTTGCAAGCTATGGGTTTAAAAAAAATATATGTTAGGTAAATTGGTGTAGGATTTTAAAGAAAACACGACGGTTCAAATACGATCTTAAGATAAGGTTAAAAACATTATAAAGTTTTTTGAACGTTTGAACAAATTTAAAGGAAGAATTATTTCCATTAAAACTAAAAATGATCGAAAATAAACGCAAATTTCAAAAAAAATAAAAAAAATAATTGAAACAACTGTAAGAGTACATTACTATTATTAATATTTCATTTAAATCTCTTTATTGATATATTTCAAGTTTCTCTTACATATCTATTGCTATGCCTCTCCTATATGGAATCCTCTGTATAATATATACACAAAGCGCATAGAAGCTGTCCAAAGAAAATGTGTACATCACCTGAACATCAAGAGACATGTGCGTTATTATAAATAATAATATTTGGACGATTTATATAGCGCCGTTTTTGTGAAAAATCACCTCAAGGGCGCTGTACAAACTTACCATACATGCCTAAAATCTAGAAAGACTACAAGCTAGACAAACAATTAAAAACAACTTATGGCTAAAAATTGCATACACCGGTTCATTGATCACTGATACGAAAATATATGTACAATATTTTGACCAATGAACGCGATGCTGCCTAAAAATGAATTAATACAGGACCATACTTACCTGGGAGGTCGCTTGAAATTAACACTGTTTATTGTCTATTTAAAGAAGTTTAGATAGAGTTTGCACGCAGAGGACATAATTGTGAACACATGTTGTTTAATCCTGAAAATATTTTAATATGTAATATATTCTTTAATGAGTGTATTTTGGAAAGTAAAAGCAACATTTAATGGTGGGCGGTGCAGTAGTACAAGGATTTGATCTTCCGAGAGACAGATTGATGTGTAAGGATTCGAGTAATTTTAATTCAGTAAGAAAAGTGTGATTAAGACATTATCACAGGCAATACAAGTATGATACTCTCAGATAGGTATATTTTAATTAAGTTAAGGAAGGGTATGAGAGCCCGAAAAGGTAGGTTTTTAGTTTGGACCTAAACTCTGTTGGGCTTTTTATGCATTATGACATGGACAGTTCTATAAAACATTATGGACTCAAAACTCTAAAAAGTAGGATAGACATTGGATATGACTTACACAAAGTCTTGAATGGTCATATCGACTGTCCAGCTCTTTTGTCATCAATCAATATTAGAGTCCCGAGTGAGAAAACTAGAGACAAGTCATTGTTTCATGTCGAAATTGCTTCAACTAGTCTCAGGCAAAATTCTTTCTTACTGAGAACTTGCAATCATTATAACAAAAAATGTATCGATGCTGATATCTTGTCGTGTAGTTTAAGCTCTTTCAAACTTATAGTTACTGGAGCTTTATAATAAACAAATCATTACTAAATACTCGTAGATTAATTCATTGTATCTAAACTTAAAAATTGATACCGTACTTTTTTCATGTATTTTTTGTATTTGAAATTTAAAAATTATGTAATACGTATATGTCTATATGCGTACACTATATTTTACTATTTTCTTTTTTTGTGAGTACTATTATTTTACTTTTACTTGTTTTATTTTTATTTTTTATTAATGTATGTATTATTTCTCGACCCTACGTCTGGGTCTATACATACATATATTATTTTTTTCTAATTTTCTTGTTTTTTTTCTTATATTATCTTATCTGTATCGTTTATATATTACACAGTATTAGAAAGTATATCTAGATTATGCTTAGGCAGTTTATCTAGTTCCTATCTCAAAAATATTAGGTAAAAAAAAGAAGTTAATAATTATTAACTTTTTTATTTAGATACTATTTGGGAATGATGTGAAAATTTGTTATTGGATTATAACCTAATTATTATAATTGTTTTCTTTAATGCATGTAATGTTATTAATCTGCAAATGTTCCTAATAAAATTAAAATAAAATAAAATTAGTTGCAATATTATTATTCACTTACTCAAATGATAACATTGATAACATAATTGAGCATGAATTCACTCACCAAACACAAGAGCCTTGTCTCTTTATGGTGAAGAAAGGCTTTATTATATTCATATTACAAATCTTTTATTACACATGTAAAAAAATGTACAACTGTAGTAAAAACATTCAAATATTAAAAAAAAAAAACGCAATTATACTAAACATATCATTTAATTAAGTTTATAACATAACTCGTTATAAGGATTGCTGTTATTTGGTTGCTGGTTTTTTTGAATTTTTTAAATGTGAATACCTCACAAGAGTCTCATCTGTTCCCAACAGCCTGGAGCCAGTGAGACTCCGACAACACCTCTGGTCACTTAAGTGGTTCGCTGCGTTTGGTGACTTAGCACAAGTACCCGGGTTCACCTGCTGCTTGGCTAGCCGGATCGGGAGAGAATGGTATTAGGGAGTCCCTTCGACTTCTCCAGCCGTACTTTATCGGAACATCGCCTTGCACCGTAGTGAGAGGGATGGATTAATACGTCCGTCACTCCTAAACACCGTCCGTCACTCCTGACATCCTGATTCCTACCCGCCTCTAATACTCTTTTCCTTCCCAGAATTTCCTCTATTTTCTTTCCTGAAAAGAACCTCCACACAGCATCCCTTAAGATGACATAGGCCCCGAGGAATATTATTTTCCCCAAGGCCTTCTGTATGGAGCTAATTTAAAAAAGAAGACCCGTTGAGGTATGTTGTGATGATGAAAGTAGGGAGGAGGGGGTAAGAGATGGGGAAGAGAAAGGCGGGAAGAATCTGGCTATTCAGATCTAGTCACCAACACGGTTTAAGCTGTATCAAACATAGTTTCAATTCTGAATGGTGGTCTTACGCCAGAGCGATATTTAAAGTATCTTTCACTTTGGAACGTGCCGCAAATATACCTTTAATTATTTTTTAATATTAAATTGTGAATTAACATATATTTTACTTGCGCACGTTGAAATTTGAACCCGTGACCTACGGATCTCTAGTCGTTAGCCGTCGACCACGGAGGGCATCGTTGGTTATTATATAACAAGTATAGTACCTGCTGGTACCATTTTGATAAGAAAATAACTGTTGAAAAGCATAAAGTACTTTGCCCAGAGAGGCGGTACCTTAGTTTAAAACTTCTGCACTTTATTTAACTACACCTGTTTTAAGCGTGTTTTTCCTTTTCTTTAAAGGTTAGTTTTATCCGTCCATTTGCTGCATTTCAGTCGATTCTTTGCAAAGGTGATGGAGTAATAACTTTGCGCATTCAGTGAAAAAGTTGCAGAGAAACAAACTTCTGTAAAGCAAAGGAATGTAAAAAAGTTAATGGTACTCATTCAAATAGAAAGAAAAACAAGTGTTAATGAACAGGCTTTGAAGATGATTACGAACTTCCAAGAAACCAAGTTTCTTTAATGCTTTGTGCAACCTTGTACGACCTCTGCAAAAATGATAAAAAAATATATTGGTTCAGACGAAGAGTTCAAAACCTGACGTGGTAAAAATTAGAAATCTATCAAACGTACTAATTGCGGATATCTGTCATGTGCGTGAAGTGAAATATTTCCGTGTGAAATAAACATAAAACTTAAAAAGCTTTGAAATTTGAAGAGCTGGAACTGATTATTCAGAAAAGTGAAAAAGTATATAGGTAATACGTATAATTTTAAAATTTAAATAAAATAAAACAAATGAAAACAATATATTTGGCACTTTGTCAGTCAATAATAGAATATGGAATAATTATCTGGGGAGGAGCAACAAACTGAACTATCGATCACTTAATCGCCCAGAAAACGAAACTACAATTTTCACCAAAAAAACAAATTTCAACAATCTCAAAATATCACTAACAGACCAGTTAGACAATCGTACAAAAATAACATAAAATTTCCGACGGTAAATACAAGCTTTAGACAAAGGCACTACAAATATCATTCTATAAAAGCATTCAACAGTCTTACAAGTTTATCTAAATTATAAATTTTTATTTTTAGTTTCATTTTGGCATACTTTTTTTGTTTTTTTGTTTGTTTATGCAGCATTATTTTTAATGTACGGGGTCCGCCAAATAACTTTTTTTTTTGAAAATGCTATAAAAAAAAAACTACTGAATATTTTCTCAAATTTCTTTTTTTATTTATAAGTACAATCCTTCCGGTTAATAATGGAAAATAATTTCATTCAAATGGCTGCCTCGGCTGGCCATGCAGTAGCCTACACGATCGGTCCAATTTTTAAGCACATTATCGATTGTGTGCAGCTGTATTTCACCAATGGCTTCACGAATATTGTCCTTTAAAGCGTCAATTGTCTCTGGCTTGTCGGCGTAACATTTATCTTTGAGGGCACCCCACAAATAATAGTCCAACGGTGTCAAATCGCAGCTCCGAGGTGGCCAAACGACATCAGCTCTGCGGCTGATAATGCGATCTTCAAAAACAGGGCGCAAAACATCGAGTGTAGCTTCGGCTGTGTGGCACGTAGCGCCGTCCTGTTGAAACCAAATGTTGCCAATATCCTCCTCTTCAATTTTTGTGAACAAAAATTCGTTCAACATGGCCCGATAACGATCGCCATTGACTGTAACGGCCACTCCTTGCTCATTTTCAAAGAAAAATGGCCCAATTATGCCTCTGGACCAAAATCCGCACCAAACAGTGACTCGTTTTGGGTGTACCGGCTTTTCAATGTATGCGTGCGGGTTTTCTGTGCCCCAAATACGACAATTTTGCTTGTTTACATACCCGCCAAGATCAAAATGAGCTTCATCCGAAAAGATGATTTTTTTGGCAAAATCGGCATCTTCTGTAAGTCGATCGCAGGCCCACTTCCAGTGGCCCACGCAGCGTTGTTCAAGCGTATACACAACCATATTCGCTCAGCGGAAGGATAAAACTAATTATCTGTCAAATCAGACATGAGCTAAGTGTTACCATTCACGAAATAAGCACTAGTTGAAAAAAAAAACTTTAGATGGCGGACCCTTTATTATGTATAAATTTTTGTTTTATAAAATGGAGGCCTCAGCACAAGTGAGCTACCCACTACCCAGTAAGGCCGATGTTGCTGAATTGTATTTGAAATGTAAGATATTATATCAAATAAATAAATAAATAAAATAAATTATTCCATATTTATTAATTAATGTTCTGTATTAAAAATCGACTCTGTATTCTGTTCTCGAAAAGTGGAGTTGGAGAAAAATGCTCAAGATCCCACGGACGGCCAGATGCACGATTGTGTCCATTCTGGAAGAGCTATGCATCCACAATAGGCTTTTAACTATCTGCCTATAACGTATCTTAAGATACTTGGACCAGTTGCTCGCCAAACTGAGGACTCCAACTTGGAGAAACCATAGTCACTGTTAAAGTGTTTGGCAGAAGAAGCAGCGAAAGGTTATCAAAGGGCTACACTGATCAGTTAAGTCTAGTGGCGTCTGGCAATGCAGGACCGCAAGGAGTGTAGAAACCTTGTCCGCCACGGAAATGGGAGTAGAAATTACGATCCTTAGCATTGAGTAACCGAATTGAAAAGAATTTGAAGAGTGTATTACTTGCGTATAAATTTTTGACAGATACAGATATTGTATTAATTCAGTAGGTAATTTTCTGATCTTTCCTCTAAATTCGTCAACAAAAAAAAAAAAAAGTAATAAAGAAAAGTTAATACATTCGTAACAAATATTATAATCAATAATTATCAGCCTGAAACACTCATCTACATTGAAAAAATCTTCCGAGAAAAGATACTGGCCGCCAACGGGAATTGAACCCGTGACCATCTGATTGCCGGTCAGCAGCTCTGACCACTGAGCTATGGCGGCTTATCAAATACCCGCCAAATAATTCAATATATACTAGTGTTTCATTCGACAATTACTTCTCTCTCTGGTTTCAATCCTGGGATTGGTTTGCAGTAATTTCCTTTAATTTTCTTTTCCATTCTTCCCTGTCTTGTGCGGCTCTTTTTAATTCTGCATATGATGAGCAGCGCACGTCCACCAGCAGGTCGTCCAGGTACTCTCGGCGTGGGCGTCCCCTAGAGTTTGTCCCCTCGGTCATACCCTCCATTATGGTATGCAAGAGACCTTCTTGTCGTATAACATGTCCGATCCATCTTGCACGCCTTTCGGACAAGGTCCTGAGCAGGTGCCTTTCTCCTTTGATACTTTGGAGAACCTCCTCATTTGTAATGTGGTCTCTCCAGGAAATTCCTAATAATCTTCTATAGGACCACATCTCAAAAGCCTCTAGTCTCCGTTTATCTCTTTCGGATAGGCACCATGTTTCGCAGCCGTACATCAAGATACTCCACACATAGGTCTTGATGAGGAGTATTCGCAGTTTTAGGTCTATATTATTTGATTCAATTACTTTCGACCTTTTATTGAATGCAAGCCTAGCCTGGTGTATACGGCTGTCGACCTCGCTCTTAGACCGACCGTCCCATGTTATTTTGCTCCCGAGGTAGACAAACTCTTTGGTGTTCTTTATTGGAACTCCTGCCATCTCTACTCTCATCTGGTGTTGCGTTCGGCCTACAGTCAGCAGCTTTGTTTTGTCTTTATTTATCTTCATGTTTTAGTTGTTTTGAAGAATGCTTTGCATGGTTGTTAAGGCCTCTTGCAGTTCTTCTTCGCTTTCAGCAACCAAAGCAATATCGTCAGCAAACTTTATCATATCCACCTTTTGCCCGTGTATCTTTACACCTTTTCTGTGACTCATTCTCTCTCTCAAGTCGTCAATCGCACTCTGTATATAAACGTTAAAAAGAACAGGTGATAGAGAGCATCCCTGTCTCACCCCTTGTCTTATACTGGCTTCTTTTGTATCATTGTCACATCTAATTATAGCGGCCTCATTCTTGTATAGCGCCTGGATTATTCGTCTATCTCTATATTTGATATCAATTCTCTTCAGAATCTCGAAGAGTCTTTTCCATTCTACTTTGTCGAAAGCCTTCTCCAGGTCTATGAATGCGATGAATGTGTTTTGGTTTCTTTTTATTCTTTTTTTTAGTAGTATTCGTAGCGACAATATTGCTTCTCTGGTTCCTACACCTCTTCTAAAGCCATACTGGTCTCCGGAAAGGATGTTCTCTACTTTTGGTTCGATTCTTTTTAGAATGATATTAGTCAATATTTTTGAGGCATGGGATATTAGGCTAAGAGTTCTGTGTTGTTCACATTTCGTCGTGCCTGCCTTCTTTGGTAATGCGACAATTAGGCATTTCTCGAAATCCTCCGGTATCTCTCCAGTCTTATACATTGTCTGTATCATTTTAAACAGGGCATCTGTAGTTCCTTTTCCTGCTGGCTTAATGAGTTCAGCCGGAACGTCATCGATTCCGGGTGCTTTCCCGTTTTTGAGGTTTTTCAGTGCGAGGTCAAACTCTTCTCTAGTGATTGGATCTCCCAAATCATCTGCGTCTACCTCATTTTCTCTTTCTATCAATGTTTCGTTGTCAGTATTTGCCTTTCCATTGTACAGCATTTCTAGATATCTTTTCCATCTCTCTCCTATTTGGTCATTTTCGAAAAGTATTTTGCCGTCTTCTCCTTCTATTGCCTTACCCTTTCCAACTCTCATCCCAAAGAAGTCTTTTACCGCAGCGTGAGCTCTTTCTACATTTCCTCTCTTGAGGTCGTCGTTTATCTCATCGCATTTATTCTGGTAGAATGTTTCTTTGGCTATTCTTGACTCTCTATTTATTTTGTTTCTTAGCACTTTGTATTTCTTTTGTGATTCAGCTCTTTTATCATTTTTGAGCTCTCTTCTATCCTTTATCATATTTAGGATCTCATCGGTTATCCATTCCTTCCTTGCTTGGGGTTTATAATTACTTATTATTTCATTTTTCCAACTGAAAACAACCAACTTTATTTTTGTGAGAGAGGTATTTTTAATACTAAATCTCCCGCTAGGTGGCGTCGAGACTAATTATGTCTGCATTTTTTGCTGAAATACTTTAACTTGTCAAATATTAATTATTATTTTTAATTGATAAACTAACGTTTAAACAAGATTTTTATGCATAGCACAAAGGGTAGATAACAAATATTATAATCAATAATTATCAGCCTGAAACACTCATCTACATTGAAAAAATCTTCCGATCTTTTCTCGGAAGATTTTTTCAATGTAGATGAGTGTTTCAGGCTGACAATTATTGATTATAATATTTGTTATCTACCCTTTGTGCTATGCATAAAAATCTTGTTTAAACGTTAGTTTATCAATTAAAAATAATAATACATTCGTGTTTTTGAAATTCAGTGATCCTAAGGCAAATCTTTTATAAATATTTTCTTCTTCACAAATCTTACAATTATAATATCGTGTGATTTTTTATGGGTGTGTGCTGGTATTAATATATAATAAAAATGGGAAAAAAGTATACATTAGGATTTTTGATAAAGTTTCATTTTCATTACTTTTATTTTATTTTATTATAGATACCAAAATAATATTCTAAAAAAATAAATTCTAATTTACAAATCGCTGCCATTTCTGATCTACAGATTCCTACCCGACACTCTGTTCTTTCCCTTCCTTAAAAATAACCCTTAACACAGTATCCTCAAAATCGACAAAGGTCCGGTGGGTAATTTTTTTCATCAAGACCTCCTCCATGGAATTGATGCTAAAAATTTATATACATATATTTTATATTTATAATACACTTTACCGATATTTCTCCTTTGTTTTTTTTAATCGTTAGCATTTTATTAAAATAATTATTAGTTCCATGAGTTATTAGGCATGAGTGAAGAATCTGAAAGAGTCTAATGCGATAGGATTAAATATGTTAAAATTTATTTTTTCTTTCAAGTACATAAATACCCGAGAAATCTTCTGCAGAAAAAAACCACATTTTTAATTATAAGGAAAATAAAAATATTGTACCAATCGCTGTGACTACTGTACCGAGAAAAAAATAATATATTAACAACGTTAACATTTTTCTTTGTAATTTCATTCAAAATTGCCACAATAATTGGATACACTTTGTTATTCCTGAACATATTATATGTTTACTAAACGAATAAATCGGTTTAGTTAAAGAGCCGGCATAAAAAAACAAGGGTGCAAAAATAATTCCAAAGAATTTTATTCTTCTCACATTGGGGGTAGTAATCCCGGGTATTTGGAAAAATAGTAGTTATTGTCCACAGCCCTTGTTTGCTGCAAGGGGCGATGGAAACCAGTGGTGACTAAGCTAGAGGCTTTAAGGGAGGATTTAGACAGTATTTAGTGCTGCTAATTGAATGAATTTTCCATGGGGTTGTTTGGAGTAAAGCCTGGAAAGCGAAAAAAAATGCAAACGGGTTGATACTTTTAAATAGACTTAGTGACACTGACTTTAGGCATCAAAAAGAAACTAAACGCCCTGGGAAGAATGGAGAATGTATACTGACACAATGTGCTAAATAATTACAAGATAAATAAAGTGTTCACTTTTCTTTCGTACAATTGAGCCCTCACCCGTAAAAATGTTGTATCCAACAATATTCTTGTCCCGAGAAAAATGGAAAAAAACAAAAGCAGTTTTTTATAATTTTAATATTTAAAATAAAATAAACAAGTAATTATTTAGAGATTTAAATGGAATTAAATTTTTGTAACAATTTATTACCAGTATTTATTCTGAAATAGTGGAAGAATGTTGGATATGAAAATTTCACACACTAGGTTATTCCACAAAATGTTTTTTTTTTCTTACTTTTCGTACCTTATAATAAGCAGCATGCTCTTCTGGCACACATTTTTGATGTATTTGAGCTATTTTTTACATTAGCTCCACGCAATAGGCCCTGTGGAAAATAATTTCACTCAGGGCCTATGTCATCTGAGATGCTGTATGGAGGAATATTCGTGGTTTTGAAGAAACCCATGTTGTAGGAAGGAGGAAACACAGAGGCCGCAAATCGTTCCACAGCCTAGCTGTTGAATAAAAGAACGAGTCGAAGAAGCGACCCGTTCTCATGTGGCAAATGTCAACTGTGTAAATATATGTTGGGCACAGTGCCGAAGAGATCAATTATGCTAGTTCTTCGGAGCATCTTCCATTGTAATGCCGGTAGAACAAGGATAGCATGCCCACCCGACGCCTGTGCTCCAAGGATTGCAATCCGTATGTTAAGAAATAGAAATCTTATATCAGAGGTTTTGTTATCCAATGAATGGTGGCGATGCCCATACTCGCCTCCCAAATTGAAAAATATGTGCCTTAGTATAACAATTAATAATGTGAAATTGTACTGCTGACAAACTGCGTTGGTAGTTCAGCAGTTGCTTAGAAAGAAGCATAAACAATAATATGTTTATCTTGTTACTCTCATGTTTTTACTCACAACAGATGCAAATCCTTTCTGTTATATTATTATTTTCAATATTCACTGGACTAAATGATAATGCCTTTTTGCGACTGTATGGCTGTAGTGTGCAATAGAAACCAACATGCCCCATATGGCAGTTAAATGTGTGTGTGTGTGGCTCCGGGTAACGACTGGTACTGTACATTCCTATGACAAAGCATTACCGGATAAGATAGGGTTTTCCTATTCCTCTTAGCATAAAAGCTGGAGTACTGAAACAGTACCAGTTATACGAAAACCTTGAAAGAGATGGAAAATCTCTGGTTTCTGTAATAATATATATTTTCGACATCTAATAGAATTTATTTTTATATCAAAATCGTTTACTAGCTGGTTCCCGGCATGCGTTGCATTGCCATATTCAAAGAAATAAAATTTTCCTCACTACATGTTCTTTCCCGTGCGTCCTCATTCCCTCCCGCATTCCTACCCTTCCGCGTTCTCCTTCCACCTTCACCGCTCACCCTCTCCCCTACCCCGCTCCCCCGTCCCGCAAACCCCCCTCCCGCGTTCCATATATTCCATCCCAGTACGTTCAGTTTTCAAACAGCTCGCGTGCTACCTATTACAATTTTTTTATTAAAATTTTCATTATTCGCAAGTTACGAATATTCATTTTTGTATATTATAAGAACAATCAATCAAATTTAGTACCTGACATAGGTACCTATTAAAAATATCTATAATTTAAAAAATCTATAGACAATTCTTTTAATACAAAAAAAAACAGCTGCCTGCTAAATTCAATTCCATCAAACGCGCGAACTGTCAAACGTGTGATGTTTAAATATTTTTCTGAAATTATTCAGTTTTATACGAAATTATCTTAATTTTTCTCTCCGTAAAAACCTTCTGCAAAGTATTAGAAAACTTTAAAAAAAGATGAATGAAATGGATAAATTCATTCTGAAGTTATGACGTGATCAAGGGAAACAAGAATTAATTTTTTATATATAGTTTAGTCGTTGCAAATAACGATTTCGACGGCCGGCGTAGTCCAGTGGTAAGGCTCTTGACTCGCACTCCGAAGGTCGCGGGATCGAATCCCGGAGTGGCAAATAAATTTTATTCTATTAATTCGTGTTATTTCACAATTTATTCATTTAAAATAATATATAGTATATTTGCTGCACGTTCCAGAGTGGAAGATACTCCCTGTATCGCCCTGGTGTAAGACCACCATTCAGAATTGAAAAGTTGCTTGAAATGTTTTAGCCGTGTTTGGTGACCAGATCTGAATAGCCAGATACTTCCCCACCTTCTTCTTCCCTGTCTCCTTCCCCTCCCACTACCTTCAGCCTCACAACACACCCCAATTGGGGATGCCATAGTCTCACTGGCTCCAGACGGGAGCACTTGGGACTCTTGTGCGGTATTCATGTAAAAAAAAACGATTATTGCAATTTTCTCCATTAAAAGATTACCTGTGAACTAGATATATTATATCGATCCCCCAGTTGATTAGTCAAACACCTCCAAATGGTAATTTTAAGATAATGAACAAAATTAATTAAATCAATCAACGAAATGGCCCCACCTTACATCTCTGAATTATGCGTCCCGGAAAATACCGGTCCGAGGAAATTAACCCTTAGATCGGCAACTTCATCTGCTCTTCAGGCAGACTAATAGAACCCAAACGAAAGCCAAATACTAAGTTTGGAGATCGTGCTTTCGGAGTATCTGGGCCTATGGCTTGGAATAGACTCCCTCCGGAATTAAGATGCATAAAAAGCCCAACAGAGTTAATGTCCAAACTAAAAACCTACCTTTTCGGGCTCTCATAGCCTTAACTTAATTTAAATATACCTATCTGAGAGTATCATACTTGTATTGCCTATGATATGTCTTAATCACACTTTTCATACTGAATTAAAATTACTCGAATCCTTACACATCAATCTGTCTCTCGGAAGATCAAATCCTTGTACTACTGCACCGCCCACCCTTAAATGTTGCTTTTACTTTCCAAAATACACTCATTAAAGAATATATTACATATTAATATTAACATATTTTCAGTATTAAACAACATGTGTTCACAATTGCTACTCTGCGTGCGAACTCTATCTAAATTTCTTTAAATAGACAATAAACAGTGTTGATTTCAAGCGACCTCCTAGGTAAGTGTGGTCCTGTATTAATTCATTTTTAGGCAGCATCGCGTTCATTGGTCAAAATATTGTACATATATTTTCGTATCAGAGATCAATGAACCGGTGTATGCAATTTTTAGCCATAAGTCGTTTTTAATTGTTTGTCTAGCTTGTAGTCTTTCTAGATTTTAGGCATGTATGGTAAGTTTGTACAGCGTCCTTGAGGTGATTTTCCACAAAAACGGCGCCATATAAATCGTCCAAATATTATTATTATTATTAAAGCAATATTCGAACGCTCACCATAAATCAAATATTATTTACACGTGTATATGTTTTACAATATCTTACTAATATTATAAATGCGAAAGTTTGTATGGACGGTTGGTTGGATGGTCCTTACTCTTTCACGCAATAAATATCGAATAGAATTTAAAAATTCTTTCACTAATCGAAAGCTACATTATTTGCGAGTAAGAACGGCTTTATATATTGGTAAGCTCTGGCGTTATGAATGAGCTGTGGCGTTATGAAATTATGTATCATACGTTTTCTGTCCCTAACAAAATCGAGTTATTGCAAACTTCAACAAATTGTTACCTTGGAAACAATGTTTTTCTTTTATTTTAGGCATAAAAAGAGTGCTTTGTTGTGATTAAAATGAGTACTTTTTTAGCGTCGTATTTATTTTTTTATTTATTTATTTTATTTTTTTTTTGATTAAGTAAAAGATTATACATTTATATACATTATTCAAGAAATTTTTTTGACTGCCCAACTAGGAGGATTCCCGTTTTAGGACAGTCAAATTAGGATGCGTATTAACATACGGAACATTGTCTGTAAATAATATAAAATAACAAAACAAAAATAAAAGATTAAAACAAAGTGACTGTTCTTTGTTTAGCAAAGTTTTTTTTTTTTTTAAATAATATTAATTACGTAGGTAGTTACTTAATTACAGAGGATTAAAACATATAGATATAGAACAAACGTGTAAGCATTGCATGTCATAGTTCTACACAGATGGGTTGTATAAAATAAAATAAAAAAGAGAAGAGAAAGAATTAAAAAAAAATAATAATAGGAAGAACCAATTGATACAGAAAAGATAACCGTGCTTTGCTTATCATAGTTATTTAAATTATCATAAAAGTAATATATACATACTTAAAATCAAATTATTAAAACATTATGGTATCTTGTGTTTGCATTTCAAATAATACCTAGTCCTACATACACATTTTATACAAATGAGAACTAGAAAGAGAACAGAAACAATAAAATGAATCAAACATTTAATAGATGGTTATTACTGTTGTTTGATTAGTATAGTATTAAAATAATAGGTATGATGTGTACTTTTAACTGGTGTTGCATTGCATAAGCCTATTAACATATTTTGTATATTTTATTATTATTATTATTAAAAACATACAACGAAGTTGCACTCCCATGAGTTATCAAAACTCATTAAGGGATCGCCAATTGGTACTTTTGAGAAGTTAAACCCAACTCAACCCAATATGTAGACACAATTTATGAATAAAAAATTTACAAAACATTTCACAGAAGCAACATACAGATACAAACATATGAAGAATCACTTTACAAATATTTCACAGAAACATGTCTCATAACATTTTATGAATTTGTATAACTCATTGACTCATTTGATTTATGTACTTTGGGTTTCAAAAAGTTAAAATAAAGTTTCCTCCATGATGGACTAATGAGATGGACTAAGAAATGCATAGATAAAACAAAATCAGGAAAATACAATATAAGGTACGGGCTCAAAAATATACAGACCTAATACAAGATGTTTACATACAAATACATGACGAGATTTAAGTAAGGTATAAACCGCGCCCATCATACTATAAGTTTAGTATTTGAAGATAATTAGGGCTATCAGAACAGAGTTTGTACCTACTTATGACTCGTTTTCCAAATAACATTTGAAAAAATATGTTTTCAATATATCATTTCGAGATTTGTTAGAGGCATATACCTGTCTCAAATTTTCAGGCAGTTTGTTATAGTTAGTGTAGGCAATGTATTCTAATGATTTCAGTCCGAACTATGTTGAGTGTATTTTTGATATGTGTAGTTTGTTGTGTTGTCGTGTATTATATTGGTGAACATCGTTGTTATAGTTCAGTTTTATATTTGTGTGGGTGTTGCACTGAATAATATTTAAAATGGTGTTTGTTATCTCAAAGCAAGGAACAATCTTAAATGGCAATACAAGTGCGTGACGGTAAATATCTTTAATAGGTGTATCCCAAGGCAAGCCAAAAATGTTACGTAGGGCTCTATTTTGGATTATTTGCACCTCTGATATCATTTTTTTGGTAGCAAAACCCCAGATACTCGAAAGGTATGCCAAGTGGGAGTGAATCATAGCATAGTACAAAGATCGCAGTATGGCTGTGGGAAGCAATCTACGTAGTCTGTACATTACACCGGTCACTGGAGCAATCTTTGATTTAACATGGTCAAAATGGTTTTTCCATGTAAGCCGTGAGTCAATTAAAAGTCCTAGATACTTCGCGACATCTGTTTGTTCCAGTTTGTTTATTCCCAGGGAAATGTTTAGGCGTTGTCCTCTCCTATTCCCGAATAGCACATAGTGAGTCTTTTTAATATTAAGGCTAAGTTTATTAATTCTCAGCCACTCGGCTAGATGAGCCAAATCCCTTTCCATGTCCTTTTCCATTTCGTTTAAATTAGTATTATGGTAGAATAATATTGTGTCATCAGCATAAAGTTGAAGTGTACCTTTCACTCCCCATTTTGCAATATCATTTATATAAATCAAAAATAATAATGGTCCGAGAATCGAGCCCTGTGGTACACCACATGTTATATTTCTATGATCACTTGATTCTTTTCCAATAACAACCGAACAGCACCTACCCGTAAGATAACTAGATAAAAGTTTTAGACTGTTGCCCACGATGCCCAGATATTCAAGTTTTTTTAATAGAATCTTATGATCAACCGTATCAAATGCCTTTTTGAGGTCTATGAAAATGCCCGCTGCATATTTTCCTTGATCTAAGTGTTTTTGAAGAGTTAGTATAAAGTCAAAGGCAGCACATTTCGTGTTGGAGAATTTTCTGAACCCATATTGTTGAGGCGTAAGAATATTATTAGTTGCGAGATATTTTGTTAGTCTATTTTTAATTACTTGTTCAAATACTTTGGAGAAGACTGAGAGTATTGATATTGGACGATAATTAGATGGATTTTTTTTGCAGTCTTCTTTGTGAATTGGAACGATTTTTGCTAGCTTTAATTGATCCGGAAACAGTCCACTCACTAATGATTGATTAATTAGAATAACAAGATGATCCGCTAATTTTTCTTTACAGATTCTGAGTAAGTTAGTTGTCATACCATCGACTCCTGGAGATGCATTAGTTTTTAGTTTTGAGATAATTTTTAAAACTTCTAGTTTGTTTGTATTGGCCATGTAGAGGGACTGTAATGGCTTTGGTTCCATGTTTATTGTATTCATGTCATCTGAATAAGATGGGATACTCGCAGCTAAATTTTCACCAACCGATGTAAAGAAGTCATTAAACGCTGTACATATCTGCTTCGGGTCATTTATGACTATATTATTGATGGTAAGAGTTTCTCATTTATTTGTCGAGTTCTTTGGACTGTTAGTTATGATTGAATTTATTGTCTTCCAGGTTTTTCTTGGATTATGTATGTTTTCTGTAAAAATGTTTGTGTAATATTTTGTTTTGGCGAAACGTCTGTAATTAGTTACCGAATTTCTTGACTTATTTTTTTGTGATAAAAGTTGACTGTTTTGCGGATCTTTCTTCCACTGTTTGTAGTTAGTATTTCGTTCTCTAATAAGAAGATCCAGTTTTTTGTCAAACCATGGTGTATTACCTTGCTTAGGGTTTCCTATTCGTATCCTTGGCTTAAATTTGCAAGTGTCGATTGCTGTTTTGATATATTTAAAGAATTGATTAAAATTTTCGGTTATGTTGGTGGTGTTATGAGAAAACGGTTGGGTTTCAAGATATGTTCTCAAAGCCCTCTTATTGATGCTGATGTTTATGTTTGGTGGTATTCTGTTGTTAGAGTGGTGTTTCAAAGAGTTAATATAATATAGTAATATCTACATATCTCTAAAAATGTTTATTCTCCTAACAAAAAGCATAACGTTGCTATAAAGCATAGCGTTTGAAGTGGACTGTCATTTTCTTTTTTTTTTAGGTTACTCTGGATTCAAATATGAATAAAATACTGATAAAGGGAGTATGTACTTAAAATAAATTTCAATTCCTATATTTTAAATATTTTCTAAAATAGAATTTTTATTTGCGAAATTTCATTCTCAAATTTAGAAATTTTCTAAAACAATAATTATTTTCTATTAGACAAAATAACAAGAATAATAACAATTGGGCCAATAATTATGCCAGTAATTTCCCACTAATACTATGCGAGCGAAGCCGTGGGTAAAAGCTAGTATTAAGTAGGCTACGAAATAACACCAGGTGACATAACGGTTTAGACATTTCGAAATATCTTGACAATATCAACATTTTTTTTAATTCATTACAATTTTTTTCTATATATCAATTGATTTGGTTGATTTTAAGAGTAATTTGAGAATTGTGCCAGAGAGAGGGTACACTTTAACATATAACTGCATACTCAATTCAAATTTCGATTTTTTAGCAATGACGTTATTGTATAGTAGATGTCTGACTAAGTTACTAATCAACTGGACGATCAACATGTTTAAGCCGAGGTCAATAATACAGAACATAAAAAGAAAATAAATACTTGACTAAGGGAGGGGCAAAAACCCAGTGAGTCCAAATAATTGATTCAAAAACACCTCACTTTGATAAATCTTTAGTAAAATTTTAACGATTCAATAGGTGGACTAACTTTGCAAGGTATTAACCATAAATAATATTGACAACTAACTCGAAATCAATAAGGGCATTGGTAATAAAATAAAAAGCAATTTGATTTTCATCATAAGTAACTATATAGAAGTAACATAAATATATCGTATGTAAGTGGCCTCACCACAGTTTAAAAATGCCTTCAGCTGTCCACAGCAGTCCATACAGCTGTCACGCGTAATAAGTCCAAAGCAGAACTTGTTAATAAATTACATGTTTTTTATAAATTAAATAATCATATTATCGAATCACTCACGTAAGCACCTGACCATCCCTTTTCTTGATCATATTAGTTGGCTTCCCGACTGAGATAGAGTTTTAATTTTTTTTTCCATAGGCATACAAATGAATATTAGTAGACCTGCCCTAAGTGATAAAAGCGTATTATTTCCCCCTCCCATTGGAAACATTCCATTGGAACCGGCTGTGATCAAGTATGGCTTCGCGTTAATCTAAAAAATGTGACGTCATCATTCTTCTGCGAGCCAGCATCGAGCACTCATCGGTGCATTTTACGAAATAACACGGTAAAAAAGTGGCTTGTGTTTTAAAAACGTCTAAAAATAGAAGTGAAAAGATAATAAACCCAATTGTCGTATTACATTCCATATGCAAGCATTATTATACTTTATTAAAGCTAATTCAGATCACACAATATGATCGTTTTTGTAACATCACTCGAGATACATGGTGAGATAGAGATAGATGGCGTGTGCCCGCGCCGTTTACTGGGGTAAGTAAATTACGAAACTTTTGTAAAAGTGTTAAAACTAAATACGGCAACAAAATATTGGTCTCAATCGAAAATAGGCAACCTTGCTTTGGTGTGATTGGACTTCGCAAATTTGTACGTTACGCGGCGAGCAATTCGCGCTCCCATATAAAAAGGTCTATTCATTTAAAAGAAGAGTTTACTTTTAAGAACTAAATGGTGATATTATAATGCGAGGTGCCAATATACTGTCAGATTGAGTTTTGACGAATCACATATCGCCAAATTCCCACATTCCCGCTCTTCGTCCCGTTGTAGTTGGTTTTTACCCCTCAAATTTCTGTTCTGGTCTAGTAATATTCATATGTCTATGATTTTTTCTAATTAAAACAATATATTGGTGGTAAAAAATTTCATACATTAACAGTAGTTACATTTCAGACAGATAAGTAAGACATTTTTGATTCTTAAGACTTTGCGCTTTGCAAATAAATTTCAGTGGAAATAATGCTGATTCATGTTTTTTTTGTGAATACGGCACAAGGGTCCCAACCACTCCCCTTTGGAGTTTGTTGTGAGGCTGAAGTTAGTGGGAAGGAAAGTAGATGGGGAAGAGGAATATGGGAAAGTACCTGGCTATTCAGTCACCAAACAGGACTTAAGCCATTTCCAGTAACGCTTCAATTCTGAATGGCGGTTTTATACATTTTATGAAATTGTTTAATATTTTAAAAGAGATACAAGTCAAATACACTGGAAAAGCTTATTTAATAAATAATTAATAAAGTGCTTCTTGCGAGGAAGCCGGACAGAAAAACTGGCAGGAGTAAAAGACAGAAAGAAGATATACATATGAAAACAGACAATTTCGTAGTGGATTTTAAAATACATATTTTTATATCCTTCCAAGATTACGTACTTCTGCCGCAGAACGTGCATTAAGCTTCCATGAAATTGCTTTGGATTTTTTTGTTTCTATCCTCTTTAGTATGGTTGACATTTGCGTATTTTGAATTGTCGCAAATGCAACATTTAATTCAGCTTTGTTTCCGTAACGACTTGTTTATATATATTTTATTTTTATTTTATCTCTTACATTTCCTACGATAAGACAATTATTATTGCAAGCTACGATGAATCTTACCAGAATTAAGTATGACCTACATTCAATAGAAGTAAGCGATGGCCAATAACTGTTATAATTGTAATACCTCTCTTGTTCTCTCCAAAGACATTCTATATTTGTAAGTTCTGGGACCAATATTAGTACCTACTACATGCTGATTTATTTTCATTTATTAATTTTATTTTAGTAATTTGTGCATTTAAGTTTACGAATTGCTAATTAGTTATAACATTACATATTGCGTACCTTATTTTTTCCAGTTTGATGTTGCTTTTATTGGTGCGAACCTTAAAGTTTCTGGTAGCGTGTTATAAACTTTCACCCATTTGTAAAGTAAACTATTCAACGTATTCGCTTTGTCCTTTTTTTGTAGCCTGATTTCCTTGCACGTCCTTGTGTTATGTCTGTGAATGTCCTAGTTGTAAATAATTTTATTAGATAAGTTTTTTGGTAACAGGTTGCTTACTATTTTATGGATAAATATCATTGTGTTCAAAGTCAGCATCTGTTTCGCGGTTAGCCAATTTAGTTTTTTTAACAATGTATTTACTTTTGAAAATCTTTTTCGCCGAAGTATTATTCTCATTGTCCTGTTTAGAGTACTAAGTATTTATTTTCAGTAAAATTTTGAATAATTTCACCATCAATTTAAATTTTTCTTTCACTATGTTGTTATGCATGTTTTTATTTATCGAAACGCTTAGGTTCTTTAAATCATAGTAACTGTTTTTTGACACTTAGTAACTTATAATTATAATTCGCAGGACTAATGTCCTTTCTAACTGAAAATTATGTTTTGTCTGCGGAGTTCTAGAACTATAATGACTCTGCCCATCTACCATCGGTCGAAGACGAGACTACACACGTGAACTGAACTGAAGTAATGTTAGAACTAATCATAGACTAATTATGATACATTACAGTTATGCACCAGAAATCTATGAACATTATATGAAGGGATATACTTTTTAATTAAACCGGTTTCAGTACTCTGTATTTATAAAATATTCTGCTGTTGATCATTTTCAGAAACTCATGAACAAAACTGAATCTACACGTCAATGTTAAGTTGCCAATCATACTAATTGCTTTCGACCAAACACAAAAATTTCTGTATATAAATAACCTGTGCGAGCCTTTGTGTACCCACATCTGTCCTACAAGATCATCGCGGGACGCGTACACGAAACGCGATTTATTCAAAATGAAGGGATGATGGACTGCACCAATCTATTTAATGAAATTTGGTCAATGAACTCTTGCATGTCACGTAACTTATCTATTTATTTAAAAGTTATCACGTGAACTTTAAAAATGTTGCTCTGTATCAAAATGCTCTGTGTAAATGTTGTATTATATGAAATACTACCTTTTGCCCCCGGCTTCGCTCAGATATTCTTATCCCCCTCACTCCCCCCCCCCCCCTCTCCCCACGCACTACCACTCCCCCTCCCCCAATCAATCAACAATCAAATACGCTCCGTTTCGCATTCATAATATTAGTATAGCTGTTGGCTTAGGTCAAAATGTAGATAAGTACCTATTTTATATTTTTATCTACCTACACTAAATATTCATATTAGAATATTCATATTTGAATTTTCGCTATCAAAGAAATCTCCTGACAGCTTACGTCAAACATTTACTTAGCAACACGCTTTGCCAATAAACGTATAATAAATAATTTCATAACGCCACAGCTAATTCATAACGCCAGAGCTTACCGATATAATACAGCCTATGTTACTCGCAAATAATGTAGCTTTCGATTAGTGAAAGAATTTTTATATTCCATTCGGAATTTATTGCGTGAAAGAGTAAGGACCATCCATACAAACTTTCGCATTTATAATATTAGTAAGATTCCATAAGTTTTAAGATTTAATTGTGTTTGTTGTATTTAATTTTTTTTACTGGGGATGTCTTTATTATAAAATTAAAGTTTTCTTTAATTTATTTTTTGTTTTTTTATTAGCTTCACACAGGAGGCTCTAAGGGGAATTATTTCATGTTTGGGAATGTTGTATGGAGGGTCTTTTTAGGAAAGGAAGGAGAGGTCAGTGGCT
This sequence comes from Limnephilus lunatus, assembly GCA_917563855.2. Classification (NCBI taxonomy): domain Eukaryota; kingdom Metazoa; phylum Arthropoda; class Insecta; order Trichoptera; family Limnephilidae; genus Limnephilus; species Limnephilus lunatus. The sequence goes on along the minus strand of OU830602.1, from coordinate 5,874,806 downwards.
CAGTTGGCAATAAGTTTGGGTCCCACCCACGCGTCGCTAGTTCGATTCCTCGTTTGGTTAAGTCCTCCATCACAACACAAGCAACATTTTGAGCTTACTGTTGTGGTATTAGTAGATTTTCAAATATTGCCAGGTTATTCGTAACCTGGGAATTTTCGTCTTTTTTAAAAAATATTAATTAATAGTGAATAAACTATACGCACCTGTCACACTAATTCAAAATACAGAAAAAAATTAATATAAAATTAATGAGTTTTGATAACTCATGGGAGTGCAACTTCGTTGTATGGTTTATTTAATAATAATAAAAATAATTATTATTTTTTAATTAAAATACTACGAGTACCTGACGCCAACTACCCATTATTAGGTATTTTTCAAACAGATTTTCTTGGAGTCTCCTCACAAGCATTTCTGATCAGAATATAAAAAAATACAAGTGTGCAGTTCACACGGGATAGAAGTGAAACCTTCAGAAAACAAAAGTAGATAACAGTGAGGAGGCTACGAAGCACCTCACGAAGGGGAGACCGATTATTCTATCTCATTCTCTCGCAGGCAAATCCTATAGATGTATTAGTTATTATTATTATCCTAAAATCTCAACTAATGGAATTTATTGAAAATAACAAAATACTTCACGACAATCAATACGGATTTCGAAAAGCGCGCAGCACACAAGACGCGATTGCAAATGTCACATCACGCATATATAAAACCCTTTATATGAGCAATAAATGTATAGGTATTTTTATAGATCTGAGAAAAGCGTTTGACAGCATATACCATAACAAACTTATGAAAAAATTAGATAATTTAAACATTAATGAAAACGTAGCAAATTGGATAAAAAGTTACCTAAAAAATCGCCCTCAATGTGTCAAAATAAATAACATTTATAGCGACGAAGAGACATCTGAATATGGAATTTCACAAGGTACTGTGCTAGGTCCTATATTATTCATCTTATATGTAAACGGGATATTCTCACAGGCACTTCATGGTAGTATAACCTCTTATGCCGACGATACAGTAATTATTGAAAGTGGAATCACATCGCAAGTAGTAAAACAAAAAGCAACAGAAGACATAAACATACTTAAACACTGGAATGATATAAATCTACTATCTCTTAATAGTGAAAAAACTCACGTTATACCATTTGCAATAAAATCAAAGGACGTTCCGGTAAATTTGATATAATTATACATGACAATTCTAAAGATCACAAAAAAAATAATTGTAAAATAAACTGTTCCACATTAAAAATTTCGAATAAAATTAAATACTTAGGAATAACAATAGACAAAAACCTGAACTGGAAAGATCAAATCAACCCTACCGTTAACAAAATAAGGAAATTAATTTACATATTTTTAAAAATCCGAAACGTTCGCTCATTAGAAAATCTAACATCAGTCTACCATGCTATATAGTACAGTCAAATCTCCAATACTCTGTAGTGAGCTGGGGAGCTGCATACAAAACAAATCTACTCCCTGTTGAAATTGTGCAACGTCTAATTATAAAAATTATATTGAAAAAACGAAGAGATTATCCAACTCACCTTATTTTTGAAGAATTTAAAGTATTAAAATTTAATGATCTAGTTCGAAAAAATACAATAATCCAAATATTAAAAGAAAATCCAAATCATAGCTTTTTAACTAAAAGTCTTAATCGTCAAAAACATATATTTCCAACACAAAAATGTAACACCTCATTTGCACAACATCATTTCACATATCTAGGAAAAAAATACTTCAATAGCCTACCGGAAAAAATAAGAACAATCGAAGACGATAAATGCCTACTAAAAGCAATTAAAGAGCAATTTAAAGTAAAAATAACAAATTGATAAAATTTATCATCATAACTTATATAACTTGTAAATTTGTTTTTTTTTTAAGTATATACCACAATTCAATTAAAAGACACAAAATATATTTTAAATTTTTTCTCATCCCGATACTCGTCCCTCTTCTAATCACAAGCGTCTGCTTCTATAGAAGAGAAATATCATACAAAAAAAAAACAGTGAAAATTTATTATGTAGTTTATTTGTATCAAAAAAGGTTATTTTGAAATATAAATATTATATTTTAAATGTTATTTTTGCTGTATAAATAATGTATCTTATGTAATAAATAAATGAAAAAAAAAAATTATGTGTTTGTCTCTTTTTATTGTCGTTTTTTCGTTTCATCGAGATTCAAATCACAACGGTGCTGAAGAAATTTTCTCTTCAAAACAGAGTGTGCAATTTACACGCGGTAAAAATGAAACCTTCAGAAAACTAAAGTAGACAAGAGTGGGGAGGAGACCGATAGGCTGCAAAGCACCGCAGAAAGAGGATTCTGATTATACCATCTCATTCTTTCGCAGGATTATTCCTATAGATGTAAGTGTTTGTCTCTTTTAAGCGTCGCTATTCTTCGTTTCATAGAGTTTGAAATCACATCAGTGCTAAAGAAGTTTTTTTTTTTTTAAATTAACTCTACACAGGAGGCCCTGAGAAAAATAATTTCCCTCAGGGCCTATGTCATCTGGGATGTTGTGTAGAGGGTCTTTTTAAGGAGAGGAAGGAATGAACATTGGTCTTGAAGAGACCCATATTGTAGGAAGGAGGAAACACAGAGGCCGGCAAATCATTCCACAGCCGAGCTGTTGAACACAAGAACGAGTCGAAGAAGCGACCAGTTCTCACGTGAAAAATGTCAACCGTGTACAAATGTTGGGCACGCGTTTTGCGTGTTTCCCCACTATGCACCGGTGCCTGAAGTGATCAATGACGCTAGTTCCTCCGATCATCTTCCATTGTAATACCGGTAGAATAAGGATAGCATTCCCACCCGACGCCTGTGCTCTAAAGATTGCAATCCGTCTGTAAGATGGGAGAATCTAGCAAACGGACCGCCCGTTTTTGCACAGAGTCGAGGGTATTTTTCAGGTATTTTGGAGCTCCAGACCAGAGGTGGCTGCCAAATTCAACCGTGGGGTGCACTTGTGATTTGTACAGGGTTAGCAGTTGTGTACTATTAAAGTATCTGCGGGCCCTGCACAGTCCGCCCAGTTTTTGGGAGGCTAACTTTACTCTGGCTTCGATGGAGCCCCCATATCTGAGCTGGTCACTTAGGGTTACACCAAGCATATCAATGGGGGGCCTGTTCGGTAGATTGCTTCCATTGAAGGAGACTAGATTTTACATTTCGATCCCTTTTAGACGTAATCAAGATTGGGTCTTTGAAACATTAAATTCAACGAGATTAGACGTCATCTCGACTATAGAGAAAGACACCTCTTTTAGCACAGTTTTAGCACAAAAGAAGAAACTTGCTGTCACATTTATAGTCTTCTGCCGCTCGTGTTCTCGGAGGGAGAAGTGTTGTCAATAAATCCCTAAAACAAAGTGACTACAGCATACGCGCTCAATTTGCAAAGCACGAAAAAAACTAAAATTTCAAAAGTAAGTTTTTTTTTTCTTTGAACCGCCTGCTATTATTCCGCTAACAAAGAAGTGCATGCAACAAAGTGAAAACAAACATTTCCCCTCAAACGGAAGAAGGGGTGATGTTTGCACAATGGATATTGATTTCAAGGCTTTTTTCACCTGGTAATCTTGATGGATGTGCGAAACAACCCCCCTTGTATTCCGTACAGCCTTACTACTTCCGTTTTAGACGCCCTGCCCCCTTCTTTCCTTAAGGCTTTGTGCTTTCAAAACAATTGTTCATTTCACCCGGTGTAAACATTTTTAAAGAGCACACACGTCATACTGTTAGTCGTAGAGAGAAGAGGGCTGGAAGAAATGACTTTTGTAATCAGCGTGTTTATTCAGAGCTCTGCATAAGAATCTCCTTTGAGAGATTTACGACAGAATTTTATTTATGGTTCATGTTGTTAGAATCAACTAGGAATTAAAATAAAAATACATTATTTCAATTGGAACAGTCACATTTGAACCTAATTAAGATTCATTTTACGGATTATAAAGCATAACTTAAGAGGTTAGGCCACTCTAGAGGCCTAAAAAAATGATTTTTTTTCAGAAATACTACAAAATAAATCGAGATTCCAAATAAGAAAATTTATTATCAGTGACTACATACATACATTTTTTTGAAGCAATTAATTTCAAAATGGCGGCTGTGCACCGATTTTCCGATGACGTCTCCTTTTTTACAGGGCTCACGGCCGACAAACAGCTCCTGTAATTTTTCAATTATAAAATGCCTTTTTTTTGATTTTATATAAAAACTGCTATAGAAGCACAAACTTTTTTTCAATATATAATTTTTTGGCCAAATGGCGCACTTTCAAAGTGAAAAGTGAAAAATTGGCTTAAAAAACTATCAGGAAAATGTTAATAATAAATGAACAAGGCAATATTTAAAAAAAAATCCCACGCACTTTCATAGACAATTTATTTTTCAAGATGTATTCATTATGTTTCCGGCCAACTTAAAAACTACACTCGTTTTGAGATACGTACGTTTGAATTTTTTAGTAGTAGAAAATCATGAATAATTTTGCAATACCTTCAATCTGCGATGCCTGCACCATACAATAAATTGGCCTTCCAGATTATCTTCCTGCTCTTGCTTTTCTTTTCTGCTTGATCTTAAGCCGCCGCTACCCGAATTTATATTTGTTGTTTTTGAAGATAATATATAAAAATATGTATTTGAAAAAATATATAAAAAATAAGTTTTTAAATATATTTGTTATTTTTGAAGATAATGTATAAAAAATATTTAATACTACAAACTTTCAAAGAAATACAGCAAAAAAATACATTTCAATATATCGGCAAGATGTCAAAACAATATTGAAATCCCAAAATTCAATACCAATTACATTCAAAATTCCTATCTATCCTCGGTATAAATTATTTTAACAAACTCCCATTAAAACCAAAAATTATCCAAAATAAACGTAAATTTCCAATTAAATAAAAAAAATCCCTGAAACAACTGTAAGAGTACATTACTATTAGTATTACTTCATTTCATTTCATTTAAATCTGTTTATTGATATATATCAAGTTTCTCTTACATATGTATTGTTATTAGTGGCAAAATATTCACTTACTCAAATGATAACATTGATAACATAATTAAGCATGAATTCACTCACCAAACACAAGAGCCTTGTCTCTTTATGATGAGGAAAAGCTTTTATTATATTCATATCACTAATCTGTTTAATATGTAAAAAAGTTATAATTATTGTAAAAACATACATATGTTGAATTTTAAAATATATATATATATCTAAAAATTGTCTCCGAAAATTATTATTTTTACGTCTGTTTCAGTTATTTTACAAGTTATATATAAATATTTATGAAAAAAATTCACAGTGTTTCTTTAAATGCTGTTTAAGACAACCCCCAAGAGATTTTGCTCTATTTTAAACGAGTCGTGTTTTGTTAAACATTTTCACAATTTTCACTTCAATTTTACCGTTTTAAATATTAGCACACTCTCTCCATCATACGTAATTACATATCTCTCCATCTTCTTCTTTTTAGGCTGGGATACGGCGCCTTGAATCGATTCTTGCCTCTTTTACCCATTCAGACAGCAATCTTTCTGAATACTTTATGCACTATTTGTCGATTACTTATGTACTAAGTACTAAACAACTAAATGGAAAATTAAAAAAAAATAAATACGATTTTTCGAAAATTCCAAATTGGCCTAACTCCAATTAAGTAACAAGTGGCCTATCCAAAACATATTTTTGATTATTAAAATAAAAACAGATTTTAAAATAACAGCACACTGTTTTACAATATTTTTTTAATGTGGATACAGCATAAGAGACCCAACTGCTCCCAGCCGCTTGGAGCCAGTGAGCCAGTTATGACTGTTTGAGGTTAAAGGAAGGAGACGTGAAAGAGGAAGTTGAGGAAGTATCTGTGAGTATCAGTATTCATATCTGCTCACCATTTACGGCATTTCAAGCAACCTTTCATTTCTGAATGATGGTCTTACATGAAGGCGATACTGAGAGTATCTTCCACTCTGGAACGTGCCGCAAATTACAGTATATTATTTTTAATAACTAAATTGTGAAATAACACAACTCAATCAAATAAAATTTACCTGTGCACGCCGGGGTTTGAACCCGCGATCTTCAGATTGCTAGTCGATAGCCTTACGTCCACTTGGCCTTAGAAGAAAGTAATTTGACTTTTAGAAGAAGTACATAATGCTAGAAATCTGGATTAATTTCAATCTAGAAATTCAGGAACTCACCATTATAATACATATTCCTCACTGCCCAGAATACTAATCTACAATTTATCACTAAACAAATACAAAAAAGATTATTACTGAGGCAGTTCACTTATACTTAATAAATACAGTATAATTTTGAATATTCGTAAATAAAAGCCACTAACAATATATTCCATAAATAAAGACATAAACTTTTTGCACAGCTCCTCGTGAGTTCTTCATTTGATCATCCGCAAGATGGGCCAATTATGCCTAAAACATATGAATTTTTAAACTTACACGTGTAGTAATTGAGTTGCCAAAAGTTGAATTAATAACATCTCCTTTGCAATTTATATAATTGGACTTGCGATGGAACTTGCGTAGGACATGTCCTAAAAAAACTACTAGAAAATTATTTAAATAGAAAAAGACGTGCAATATTTCATAGCAGCGTTTATAAAATATTTACCCGGATACCGATATCGTGCGTAGTCACTCCTCGTATGCACATTACAGTTCTGTTATGACAGAAGAAGCCATACAAAACTAGAACCTTTTGGTACAATAATATCACAATGTCGCTTTAGAAACAGGCACACTGCCACAAAAGGATAAATTCGTGCGGTACATTAGGAAATGAAAATATATTACACGGCCCAGGAAGCTGTACGGAAACACACGCAGGGTACTGTTTTTGCCACATGTGAAGATGTTTACCTATGTAGAGAAGTGTCTCTTGGCAAGATCTCGATGGGGGTTCAATTGGAGATCAATAAAGGGAGAAAAAATTTCCTCACAATATATTTTCTAACAAATCTATTTTGATTTTTTCTATGTTATAAAATAATATATTTTTTTTACATATCTAAGGCACATCACACATCTGACTTGATGATGGACACTGTAACGCTGTCCGAAAAGTTGGCTAAAGAAGGTAGTAGTAATAACACCCCAAAAATAATTAACGAAAATACTTTTGGCCGTGAAAATCCAAAATCATATCAGATCTAAATAAATTTCATCACAACACTGCATAAGAAATTTTCTACGAGCTTCAATTCTTCGATTCATTAAAACTTCAATATATAATGCAGTTACAAAAAAATGGTTTTAAATACAAAAATCATAATTTCACAATAAACTGTCCGTTTTTGAATGTAAAAAAGTAACATCCTCAGTAATTAACTTATTTTAATTACATAACAGGAAAACCTGTCGATTGCTGCAAAATTTCCACAAAAAAATTATAGTGTTTGATTCTATTAGTCGCTGCGCGTACGGGGTTCCGCGACTTTTTATCCCGCGAAAAAATATCCCCGGCAATATATCCCCGACAAACCATTCTACGGACAAAACATTCCCCGACAAAATATCCTACGAAGAAAACATCCCCCAACAAAATATCTACTAAAACCTAACCTTACCTAACCTAACCTAACTTAAACTAACCATATTTTACCTTAAAAAATGGGACAAAAATAACACAGACAATCTGTAAAAACAATAAATTATTGTTCAAAAATAGTAAAATGTAAAATAAGTTTAGGATAGGTTAGGTTTTAGTAGATATTTTGTTGGAAGATGTTTTGTCAGTCTGATATTTTGTCCTTGGGATATTATGTCGAGGAATATTTTGTCAGGGTGTATTTAGTCGCGGGATGAAAACGCGCGGTAAAAACGTCACCTAGTAAAAACGCAAGGTCGGCAGACCTACCGCTCTGGCGCCACTAGTGTGTTTTGTATGAATTATTTCTTAGAACAGAGAGTCCCGTAGTCGCTGCTAATCAAAACGCACCATGGGATTCAAACTCGCTATTTTTTGCATCAAATTTAAATATTGGGCTATTTATAGTAGGTTAAATTATAAAAAAATCATATTTTCTTATCTTTTTACTGCGTTTACTCTTTTTTTTCTTTACTCTTTAGAAAAAAACTTCCTTGGCGTTTTACGTAGCGCAGCTATCGTAGAAACCTAATAGAAATGTAAATCCTAATATCATGATTTGGTTGTTTAACAAAATTATTATTAACTACTGTAAATATGATGCAAAATTTAATAACTTCTGTTCATTTCATTTTATTTTGTTTACATTTCTGAATAAAGGTTCAGACCCGCCTGAACTTGTAAATATTACCGAGTTTCATGCACCATCAAGTTCAAACAAATAGAATGGACTTTTTCATTTTTGTCCACAAACAGGGCCAATATAAAATTTAATATTCTTCATTTCCAAGTAAATGTTATGTAATACAAGACGTTATTTTAATATTAGCTTAGAGTTAACCTTGACTTCTGTCCTATCTAATCGTTATTAAATTATCTCTCATATCGTGATTAAATTCTCTCTCTTATCATGATTAAATTTTCTCTCCTATCGTGATTAAATTCTCTCTCACATCGTGATTAAATTCTCTCTCCTATCATGATTAAATTCTCTCTCATATCGTGATTAAATTCTATCTCATATCATGATTAAATTCTCTCTCCTATCGTGATTAAATTCTCTCTCACATCGTGATTAAATTCTCTCTTCTATCGTGATTAAATTTTCTCTCCTATCGTGTTTAATTTTTCAGTTATTACGCCATGTTGCGCTTCTTCCTCCTTTAGCCACCGTTTAAAAACGATGCAAAAATAACTACGTGTATTTTGTGTTTTCATTATGTAAAAAAAGCTGTGAAAGGGGATTTCTGATGTATGGAGTAGTGTTCTGTAAGAACAAATAAATCATCTAAATATGTACCTACGAATGTAGTACCTAAAAAAACGCGAGGGTCAATTCACCAAATTTTCTCGTCAAAATATTGTATTTGCCTTCATCCAATAAATTGTGTCACCTGACGCAGTTTGTGGTCATTACTAGGGAGGCGAAAAAATGAGATTCTCCCATGAATTTGTGATATCCAAGGATGGAAATAGGTGAATAATTTTGTCAAAAAAGCATGGTAACTCGTCTACCGTATATTTATTCGGGTCAAGGTTTCGTTCAGATTTTCTGAAAATACAAACTGTTTACTCTTAAACATACTAACTTAGATTGTCGGTGTATAGATAATGTGAAATATTCCTCCGTGGTCCTGCGTAACTTTTATATACTACTACTATTTTATATACTACTACTGTATGTAATAAAATTGTTAAATGTGGGCCTCAGCACCGGGAAGCACCCGATGAGGCCAGAATTACCAAATAATATTTATAATCATATTGTTATATAATAGCATATTTGCGGCACGTTGCAGAGTGGAAGATACTCTCAGTATCGCCCTGATGTAAGACCACCATTCAAAATTGAAACGTTGCTTGAAATGGCTTTAGCCGTGTTTGGTGACCAGATCTGAATAGCCAGGTACTTCCCCACCTTCCTTTTCCCTATCTCCTTCCCCTCCCCATTGCCTTCAGCCTCACAAAATACCCTAATTGGAGATGCCATGGTCTCACTGGCTCCAGCCGGGACCAGTGTGAATATTTCGATCGAGTTTATTAACCAATAAAAAATTGTATTTTATAAAAGTTAAAAAACCGTTTTATTTATATGTGTTAGGTTAAATATTATAATTGTGGTACAATGATCATTGTGCTACTATTTTTGCTCGAATTCGTGTAAAATATTATAATATTACAACGAGATATTCGCTTTTAAGGCCACACTAACATTTTTAAGAATTGTTCCGCTTTTACCGAAGATATAGTAGATACCCAGGAACATTTCTGCATACTTAACTTATTTTTTTGACTTGTGCCACTGCTATCCCTTAGGTGCAAAATTCTTCTTCTTCTTTGTGTGCCTTATCAGGTCCCGCCGACGTTGGCGATCATTGGAGGTTGTTATCCACTACTTACCCGCCCTGGTATAAGTAACAGACGTTGGCGATCACTCTTGAAAAGGTCTCTCTGTCTTGCGCTGCCCGGAATAGCTCCTCCACACTTCTAATGCCGGTTCACTCTCGTATATTTCGCAGTCAAGACATTTGTCTCCTACCAGGCCCTCGGCGACCATCTTGCCTTTCAATATTATATTAAATGGAGCAAGTGATACTTCTCCCCTCGAAATATATGACCCAGATATGAAATTTTCTTGATTTTAATTAATGTAAGCAGTTCTCTATCTGCTCTAGCCCGCCTGAGAATTTCTGTGTTGGTGATCATGTCGGTCCATGGGACCTTGAGCATTCTCCGGTGAAGCCACATTTCAAAAGCCTCTAACCTGTTCATAGGTGCAAAATTATGTAGATTATATTTTTCCATATATAGCTTTTCCCTGTCCAATTAAAGAAAACAATAAAGACATGCGCAGTTGAAGAAAATGGAGGTTGCGTTTTTTTTCCAGCACGCCCGCGCTAAGTATTTGACAGCATTAATATTATGAAAAGGGTTAAAAGACCCTTTTCCTCAAAAAGACAAATTCGCCAAATGATTAACGCGCAGGTAGGAGGATAAGGAGATAATATGTAGGTACCTACCCGGCACAGGAAGTATTGGACGACGCTTTAGTTCAAATGCTATATTAAATCGGAGTCAAATGTGTCTTATGTTAAGAAAATTCAGTTAAATAATTATATTATGTGTTAAGCTGGTGAGGTATTGAATTAAATGTGTACCGCTGAATGCTTCGTTTTAATTTAACCTTTTTTTAAAATTACGTAGGTTTGTAATTAAAATTTGATTTAAAAAAATTCTAGGAGTTTTGTTTTACATTAAGCTCCACACAGAAAGCGTTGAGAAAAATAATTCAATGCCTTGGAGATTATTTTTAGGAAATGAATGAGAAGAGGTTCTAGGAAGGTAAAAGGTATGAGGGGTGGTTAGGAATCTGAGGGGCCGGGGTGTCCAGGAGTGCCGGATGTATGATTCTATCCCTCCCACTACATGTTGCATGTTTTAAACAATATTTTAAGAGTAGCTCAAATCATTTCATATAACCTAAATTTAAAAAATTGCTATAGGTACATATTCCATACAATTTCCATAACTCTCTTGTACGAGTTTTTTGAAAAGTGGTTTTGTTTTCCGAAAAATAATAACTTACTGATGCGATGGTCTCAAAGTACAATGCCGGATGTGTGATTTTGTAGTTTTGCAGTAGAACTGTTAAAAGTGTCGTTTTTGTAGCTTTGCTGTTTTTGAAATCAAGAAATAGAGTGTTGTTTTGATATTTTGCAATTCGTTTCATTTCATCAAAAATTTCGAAAATGTAGACTTTTAAATCAAAAAATAAGCCAATAAATTAGCCAACACAGCGATTTTGGATTTATAGCAGATCCGACATTGTTCTTCGGGACAGTCGTATGATCGAAGCTTAAATGAATTTGCGTAAAAACAAAACAAATCACATAATCAAACATACTTATTTTGGCTGTGACTCTATGCGTAACTTATTCCTACGTCAATAATATTAACAATATTTGTTTTCGAAGGTCTATAATCCCGAGGCAAATGTTTAGTAAATACTTTGAACTTCACAAGTCGTTAATAATATTATCCCGTAATTTTACAGTTCTTCGCTAGTATTTTAAATACTATACAAGTAGTGATGTAGGTACATATAAAAGTAGTCTTGTGTAGTAGTAGTAGACTTGTGATCATCATTTTTCTTCTTTAATTAAACTAGTGTGGTCATGTCATGTAAATGGTTTAATGAACGTGTTACAGAGATTATGGAATAATGATGAACGTATGTCTCCGATGAATGAACGACGCGTACGGAGGGTACCCATTTGTGTGGTAAATATTCTCTTCCTTTTTTAACCCTCGGATGGGCAATATGGCCTGGCCAGGCCATTTAGATTTTCAAAAGATTTTTTTCAGTTGACTTTTTGGCAAGCGCTATGAATATACTATACAACTCGGCGAGCTGCATTGAATGGTGGTATATTCGACGAGTTTGCGTTTAGTTGGTATAATAAAAAAATAAATTAAGACAAAAACTTCATGGACTATAGTACAGTCACTGTACCTTATAGCCTGGACAGGCCTCAACGCATTTAATAATTTTCGTTGTCGGGAATATTATTTTTCTCGGCACAAATCACGTTCAAACAAGTTTGGTTTGGCTTCTGGGTACATCAGACTGCATATATACATCACAGGCAAATTGTAAAATCAGGCCGATCACGATGCGCCTGAGGCACCTCACGATCTGCCACCAGGCACTTCACGAAGTAGCTATGCGCATTATGATCTACCTGATTTTACGATTGGCCGCCGACGCAGCTGTTCAGTTCGAATTAGTCATTCGTTGCGTATGGACCCGTAGAAGAAAATTTTGTGTGTGTTTTTTTTTAAATTTATTTGGTTTTCTTGGATTTTTTTCCGAAATGGAATCATTAGACTGATTGTTAGCTAGACGTCGTAATCACCTAACTTGTGTACAAATTCGCGATCATGAGGCTATATTGATCGAATATTTAATGGCGGATAGCAAGGAAGAGGATCATCAAACCGATGGTCATTGACCACATTTTATAACATGCTTGATATAATCATCGTCATCATCATCGATAATCATTCGAAGCCGGCGAACAAATCTGATAATCGCAGGTCAATTTTTATGGAATTGGCAGAATAATTGGCCATCCCAAATATGGAAAGTTGTTCTAACAGTCCAATGGTATATGGTAGACCAGCAATTAAATCGGCAATGCAAAAAATCTCTGCATTTTCTTTGAGTGTATCATCGCATCACTCTAATTAAGTCATACACACACCTTTTATCCCACTAATTTATTATCTATCTCTTTATATATTAACCACTATCATCTCTCCAGGCATCAACATCCAGTGTGTTTGATACACGGCACGGAAACTAAAACGTACACATGCAACGCCTGTGTGCCATTATGTATGACCAAAGAATCTGCATATAAACAAACGTTCTTCTACATATTTGTAAAAAGCATTAACTTTGTGGCTCGCCATAGTTTACAATAAAAACACATTTAAAAAATAAAAGTGATCTACAACAAATTTATTTGTGTTTTTATTGTAAATGTTCTTCTATTAAATATTATTTCAATATTAACTATTATTTTTCTCCTTTTTAAGTTAAAAAAAATTATGCTTAATTCATTATTTTTTTCATTATTTACACAAACAAATGCATCATATACACACTATCTACATACTTATATAACAAACCGACTTATAAAATATTAGAATAAGTTAACAATAATAATCTAAACGAAAATATGAAAGAGAACAAGACACAGAAAAACAGAAAAAGACAATGGTCGCAACTGGGACTCGAACCCAGACCTCTCCGTCTATAAAAAGAAAGTTTTTCTTATAAAAATTGAATATTCATTTAGATTTTCCTAAAAAGTCAATTGTTCCATATAAATAAATTCGGATATATCTATCCGAGACGCTATCCAGGTCACAAACCAATTCTTAGAATGATTGTTTCCAATAAAAAGGGTAGTTGCCCGTAATATGGAGAAAAAAAAATAGTTGATAATAATGTAATTCTAAAATTTGAAAATATGAGATTGACAATTATGACGTTTTGACAGAAGGTGGCAATAGCGAAATTGGTTTACGCACTCGTCCCGGTTAGACGGAGAGGTCTGGGTTCGAGTCCCAGTTGTGACCATTGTCTTTTTCTGTTTTTCTGTGTCTTGTTCTGTTTCATATTTTCGTTTAGATTATTATTGTTAACTTATTCTAATATGATATATTTCACTGATGGGAATAACCTTCAAAAAAATATAAAAAGAAAGTTTTTCTTATAAAAATTGAATATTCGACTTATAAAACATTATTTGCGAACCTGCTTTTATCTAAAACTAGTTTGACAGCCCACACAACTTACATGGCCTGGCCAGGCCACATTGCCCATCCAAAGGAGTAAAAGTACATTCCCCATCAGAGGATTAACCATCTTTTAACCTTCCTGTTTTTAATACTAGTTGTACAAAAAAATTAAACTTACCGTCGGAGTCCATATTTTACTGTAACAAAGAGAATAATCACTTTTAAAAACCACCCCATGGGCAGCTTATGATTAAATTTTAAGTATACTGAGAATCGTGGGAAGTATGAACTTGACAATATTAAACTAAGAGAGGTAATTAAATAAATGACTCGTAAGAGAGCATTTTAAATCTCAAAATCAAACTTAAGGAACGAAATATTAATTTAGAATTTGGAGAAAAACATAAAAGGCAAATACAGAGCCCACGGGGCGGGGATCTTCATCCAGGTGCGCGAATTAATTAGATGAGACTTGGAAATATTAGCATTAATTAATAGATGAACTGAAGGTACGCATGTCTGAATATAGTCATTATTATATACAGAGTTCGATAGATAGGTTGATGGAGATTGTTATGGGGTTAGTCAAAAGTACAATGCAGATAAAGGATATTAAGAGATTAGAGTAAAGAAATGCATCGTCTTAAAAGCGGCTAACCGCGGTAGAGAGATCTTTTAAAAAATTTACCAAACAAAAAAGATGTATATCCCTTAAATGTCTTATTATTACTTCTGCCAGAAAAACTCCATATTATTCCGAAAACTATAATCCAGGAGCGAAAAAATTGCCTTTCCATGGCTAAGAGATGTCTCTTCATTTGAAAATTTTCGGGCTACCACGTGGTATTGGTTTAGCCACAATAGACGGTATGTGAATCACTTGTAGGGTTTATACAATTTGATCACATAGTTAAATTACACTTAATCTTGGAGTGGACTTGTCCTCGTTTAACGTACCTATTACCGTATTGTATGAAAGCCTTGCGAAGCCTTGGGGTAATCAATGCTTCCACGTTTTCTTTTAATTAATTTATTTGTTTTTGAGACATACACAGCAAATTACAATACAAGTTATAAGGTATTAAATTATTAAATGGTTATGTACCTATTACGTAAGTAGAATTGAAATTAAAAACTTTTTCACTTTGTTCCACTGATTTATTATTACCAGGACCGGTTTCATCCTGGTAATAATAAATATGTGGAACAAAGTGAAAAAGTTTTTAATTTCAATTCTATTACAATGGAATTCCACCACGAATTAACAGTGCAAAAACTAGACTCATTAAAAGCAGCAAACACAGCAACACTGAAGAGACTATACAAGAAACTCAATCTGAAGCGACGGATGGCAACACAACACCTTTGGTTCAATCGTGAATGTAAAAAACGAGGACTTTTACCAAAATACATCAACATCAAAACGAACACAAATAGCAGAGCAGCCACACTTGCAGTTGCAGCAGCCCAGAGGACTTGGACCACACAGGAGATGAAGAAGTGGTACAGCATCCGCGATAATGTCAGTACGTACTTATTTTATATACACACTGCTCTCACATCAAAATTACATCCAATAGAATTTGATTGCCTTTTTAACGAAACTACCCTTATGGTAAATAATAAAATTCATGCAACATATGAGAAACAAATCGAAAAATTAAAGTTTTGGACACAAAAACAATTAAAATCATCGACAAATGTTAATATAGAATTACCTCAAACAACTTTTTACGAAAAAGTAGTAAACACGTCCAAGGTACAGTTTAATGTAGATGAAATAAAAATCCTAGATAAAGGATTAAAACATTGCCCTGACTTACCGATTCACATAAAAGATTACGAGAATTTCGCATTAGACGTAGACATTGCAATTCCATCAGATTACGGTAAAAAATACTTATGTTCAAAAATAATAAAAAACGCTTTAACTAATAGTAAGTTTTCAAGCGAAGCTCGTACAATAAAATCAATTAAAAATAAAATTAAAGATAATAACTTAATTATTTCAAAAGCTGATAAGGGGAATAGCACTGTAATTCTACCAAAAAATATTTATATTGAAAAAGTCCAAAATGTGCTGGACTCTAGTGATGTAATTTTATTAAAAAAGGATCCCACCCCAAAATTTACCGCAGAAATAAATTCAATTCTTAGTACATGTCAAACACTCGTTAAAGATAAATTCCAAAAATCCAACCTCACTGTCATGAACCCCCAATGTCCACGGCTGTATGGACAACCTAAGGTTCACAAATTAGATATACCAGTGAGACCCGTCGTATCATATAACTCAGCACCAGCCTACAAGTTAGCAAAATACGCCAATAGAATCATTAAAAACACTTTAAATTTTAAACCAAAATATGGAATAAAAAATTCTTTGCAATTAATAGACCTCATAAAGGATATACATATACCAAACAACGCCTCTCTGGTATCATTTGACGTTGTTAGTCTTTTAACAAGCGTACCTACAGATGAATTAAAAATAATAATCAATAACTACATGGAGAAAATCAATATAAATGTAATAAAAAAGAGAGAAATTAATCAAGTTATAAATACGTGCATTGAACAAAACTTTTTTAGATTTGATAATAAATTCTATTTACAATCGAAAGGGTTGGCCATGGGTAGTCCTATCTCTCCAATTTTAGCAGAACTCATGATGGACCACTTAGAAGAAACCATTGAAAAGTTAAAATCCTTTAAAAATGTTATTTTCTATCGGAGATACGTAGATGACATTTTGATCATATGGACCGGTACGCAGAGGCAACTAGATATCTTCATCAAAGAAATAAATCAAATCAATAAGTCAATTCAATTCACGATGGAGATAGGAGGAAATAAAATAAACTTTTTAGATATAGGAATTAATATCGTTAATAACAAATTACAATTTTCAATATACAGGAAACCGACATATATAACGATAATATCATTCACAGCTCCTCAAGACACCACATTTCACACAAATTGTCCGTATTCCATTCTTTAATCCATAGACTATTACATGTACCACTAAACGATATAAATTACAGCAATGAATTAAATGTTATCAAAACTATTGCAAAAAATAATGGTTACGATAGCAGAATAATTGATAATTTAATAAAAAAGAAGAATAAAAAACTCACCGTAGCTTCAATTACATATGGCCTTACGCCAGACAAGGAGATAGGAACAAAACAATGGACTAAAATACCGTACCTTGGCAAAATATCAAATAAAATTTCAAAATTAATAGACAGTGACAAAAAATGTAAGACAGCCTTTTATAACGTAAATTCTTTGGGTAAAATATTTATAAATAATAAAGATAAAAGAGGTAAACTGGAAAACTCTGGAGTCTACCAGGTGAACTGCTCGAATTGCCCCGCGTATTACGTAGGACAAACAGGAAGAGCAGTATCAACCCGTATAAAAGAATATTTCGCTAGTTGGGTTAATCAAAAAGGAGATTTATCGAACGTCGCCTTGCATCTTCTAGAAAATCAACATACTTTTGACAAAGATAGAGATGTAAAAATCCTTCATGTTTGCAACAAAGGACAAAAATTAGACAGATTAGAGTCATTAGAAATCAATCGCTTAACGAAAAAAATAGATCTTAAATATGTTATGAATAAACAGTTAAACAGAACATAATGCTCAATCACCATTAATTTACCCATTATAATAATCTTAGAATAATTTTACTTCAGAGAGCAGTGGTATAATTTAAGTATGTACTTTAAAAATGTAATAACCCAAATATGTGGAAAACCCTAACAATAATAATTACTTTAGTGCTACCAATATTTGACAATAAGCCCTAAGCAACAACAGGGAATATCCCAAAATTACAAAAATAAAATTTCAGAAATCACAAACCTTTTTAATTATATAAATTCTTTTACATTCATGTGAACTAAAAATATTTACTAACTATGTAACATTATTCATAATTTTTAAAAATACACTTTATAATTACCTAATGTACCCTAAATTAACAAAATAACTTATAATACCTTAAATTAACAAAATAGAATCATTCAGCATATATAGACAATGTTGTGTACCCCTGCCTAAGTTTGTATAAAATCAATAGCATAAGAGTTTCAACTACCAGTCTGAAAATGTCCGTAGTAGGATGAAACCGGTCCTGGTAATAATAAATAAGTGGAACAAAGTGAAAAAGTTTTTAATTTCAAT
This sequence comes from Limnephilus lunatus, assembly GCA_917563855.2. Classification (NCBI taxonomy): domain Eukaryota; kingdom Metazoa; phylum Arthropoda; class Insecta; order Trichoptera; family Limnephilidae; genus Limnephilus; species Limnephilus lunatus. The sequence goes on along the minus strand of OU830602.1, from coordinate 5,856,626 downwards.
TCTATTACAATGGAATTCCACCACGAATTAACAGTGCAAAAACTAGACTCATTATTACGTAAGTCCAAAGAATATCATTTGGTAGTTTCGCCTGACATATGAACGGATTTTAAAATATAATTTAGAAATGATTTCGTTCTTTGTCACGTCACGACTCACGACACGACCGATTTCGTATTGACGTCGCTGTTAGATAGATAGAATACTGCTGTCACTTTAAGACTGTCAATGCACTGACCTTGTGCCCTAGTAAGAATCAGGGAAATTACTGAAATACTCTCTAACAGTCGTCAAAACCAGAGGTTTTCTTATTCGCCATATATTTTTATCTATAGCAGGCGAAATTAAAGTGGTTATGTATATAGACCTTTCTATTAAAAAAAGTAGTGTAATGAAACAGACAAAATGCAATACCAATGTTATAATTCGATTCAACGTTTACGATGATGTTTTCTTTTAAATTCTTTTTTCCTTAGAGATTTATTTTAATAAAGTATCACGGAACACTAGGTTTACAGCACAGTTTCACCCTTAATTTTGATTTGAAAATATGGTTAAAAAAAAATTAGGTGAATAATTTATGTTTTTGTATTAACTCCACACACGAAGCCCCGAGAAAAATAATTTCCTATGTCATCTTTGGGGATGCTGTGTGGAGAGTCTTTTTGAAGAGACGAAGGAGTGAACATGGTCTTGAAGAAACCCATGTTGTAGGAGGGAGGAAATATGCAGACCGGCAAATCGTTCCACGGGCACCAAATGTTGAGCGCGCGTTTTATGACAGTTAAATTGTTATTTTAAGGTTACACATTTCACAGTGTTGCGAACTTAAAACAATAGCTCAGCCCGGAAAATCCAGACAAAGTTCTACAATTTTGATGAAATTTGAGCTCACCGGCCAAAAAAGTTGGCCAAAATTTTTCTTATAAAAAGCTGTTAATTCTTGTACATTTTTTTTAAATTCCGCCTTACTTACGCTTCATTCTGTATGTGCACAGTCGTCCGAAGCTCAGGAAAAAGTTGCGCACACCGTCCGAAGTTTTGTAAAAGTTTTAACGAGATGAGAGGTGTGGTGGGGGGAGAGATGGGAAGGGAAAGGAAATGGGATCGGACAAGTGGCTAGTCGAGTCGCAGTGGAGCCGAATTGATAAACGAAACAATTAATGAGCTCGGAACTTGGTTAGCGAGTTAACAAGTGTTTTGAATTCGGTTTGTTCAAAACTGCACGTGATAAATGACGTTAATTGACTAGAAACGACAATTTTTCAGGTTATATTTGTGATGAAATACGTTAATCAACAGTGAATACAAAATCTCATAATTTTTCACCTTGCGAATGACCAGAATACGTCAGCATTGCATAGAAACGAACACGTCTGGACACCTATCGGATCGAATTTGATTAAACCCGTGGTGACCGTAGAAATCTGTAATTTTTGAACTTGTGTCAGGTTTTTATAAATAAAAAAATTTAAAAGAACATTCTATCCGGAATTTATCGGTTGACGTATTTATTTTTAGGTCATATTTGAGCTTTGAATTTTTGAGCTTTGAGCTTTGAATTTTCTTGTCAAGTATGGAGCTAGCCCGTTTAATCAAAGGGTACCATATTTGTCCCATCTCACATAGAAATCGTTGTGTCTCCCTTACTATCTTAGTGAGAAACATGATATTAACGGTGTAAGAAAGAAAAATAATAAAAAAAAACTGTCAAAAGCAGCGAAGCTAGCAGTCCATAATGGAGTCCTGGTACCTATGTATGACAGTGAGGCATGGGACTGGCAGAGGAAGGATGAAAGTAAACTGAATGCTGTTGAAATGCGATCCCTGAGGCGTATGTGTGGTAAAACAATGTATGATCGTGTGAGAAATGTGGATATCCCCAAAGAATGTAAAGCTGATGTAAGCATGATGAGTAAGATTAAGAAATGGACCCTCACATTGTTTGGGTATGTAGAGTGAATGAACGAAGAAAGTACGAAGAAGAACCTTGTACTACTGCACCGCCCACCATTAAATGTTGCTTTTAATTTCCAAAATACACTCATTAAAGAATATATTACATATTAATATTAAAATATTTTCAAGATTAAATAACATGTGTTCACAATTATGTCCTCTGCGTGCGAACTCTATCTAAATTTCTTTAAATAGACAATAAACAGTGTTAATTTCAAGCGACCTCCCAGGTAAGTATGGTCCTGTATTAATTCATTTTTAGGCAGCATCGCGTTCATTGGTCAAAATATTGTACATATATTTTCGTATCGGTGATCAATGAACCGGTGTATGCAATTTTTAGCCATAAGTTGTTTATAATTGTTTGTCTAGCTTGTAGTCTTTCTAGATTTTAGGCATGTATGGTAAGTTTGTACAGCGCCCTTGAGGTGATTTTTCACAAAAACGGCGCTATATAAATCGTCCAAATATTATTATTGTAAGAATATACGACGCAAATGTGAATGGTAGAATAAGTCGGGGACGACCGAGAAGGATATGGCACGATCAAGTGATTCAGATACTTAAGTCGGGCCATGTGAACATTCAGAATAATAGAAGAGAATGTATGGGACGATGTATGAATGTGAGTGATGCAAAGAGTGTGTGCCAAGACCGAGTTGATTGGCGGTCCTCTCTGCCTAACCCTGAGGGGAAACGGCGTGATGGTTAGTTAGTTAAGAACAAAATAAATTAATAACTATATGAAACAAAAGTTTCGAAACGCAATTTGAAATAAATTAAACAAGGCACGTGATTTTTTATTGAATTATTTTTACATAAAAATACAAAAGAGTGAGGTGACACTATAGTTTATTATCAGTGATTTTTGTTATAAAAAATGTAAGGTGAGCTATCATTAAAACTTTGTAAAGTTTGCTTTCAAAAATTTTATATTATAAAATTACATGGTTATTTCTAATAATACAATTTTAAAGCGTACTTCATTACCTTTCCAAAATAGTTTTAAGTTTTTAAATACATTCACGAATTTTCCATTTATTTGGATTTAATTGCAGAGCGGTAAAATTTTTACCTTCTGACAAAATATGGCCGATTTTTGAAGGGCCAGAGACCATATTTTTAATCGCTATTATTGTTGCATCTAAAACTGCTTACACATTACAGCTTCAGGTGAACTTGTAATGGACTATAAATACTAAAAATTAAACGAGACTTTGTTTGCTGGAATTTGGTGAAAATATGAGTAGGAAAAACGAGGTATGCAAGGAAAAGGGATTACCAATCACTGTATCTTTTCACATTACATTCACAATGTAGTAACCATAGTTCCACCCGAAATCCAGAGGTAATTATCGCCACAACGAAACGAATTAGTACAAAACAATATTATGTACTTCCAAGATGGTTAAATTCCTGCTTTTTCCATAGAGATATACTACTTAACTTTTTAGTTAAAAACGAAATTGTCTACACGAAAAACACCAACAGCTTGCTTCTAAGGTAGTTTCAAATATTCTTCTATTTTCAAAACAAATGCACCCGAATTTTAACTTTTTTTTCTGCCATCGTTCCAAATTTTAAATAATTTTCAAGTAAGGCAATGGTTAGGGAAAAATAGACACTGGAAAAATGACATCCTGGTAAGAACTGAGCTTATTCCCATTTCAAAACCAAACATTTATTATAAAAAATTAATACAAATATACCATTTTCAATTCAATGTTGCAAGCAACTTGAACATTAGAGGTATTTATGGTAAATAACTTCACGAAATTAGGTTAATTGCTTTGCTAGGGAAATTTATGACAAACTGAAATCCCGTCCATAAAGTATTTCGGCAGAATTCCAGATACGTTCTAAGAGAAATAGAATCCGAGTTTGAATGTGGCATGAACAAAATAATAATGTATTTAGAATGAAATGCTGTGACTGTTATAATATCGTCATTTAGTCATAATTTTGGTTTCGTTTAAGTTTTGCTTTTACCCAAATTTAGCAGGTCTAAAAAATAATGAATAGATATTACTTATTAATTTGTCATTCTTTAGTACCGTAAAATGAGTTGACTTTGTAAATTTTCAACTTTGAAATTAAATAAAGGCATCTTTCGGAATTTTTATTCTTACATTAGCTCCACACAAGAGGCTCTGAGGAAAATAATTCCCCTCAGGGCCTATGTCATCTTTAGGGATGCTGTGTGGAGGGTATTTTTAGGAAAGGAAGGAGAGCAAGTTCTGGGAAGGAAAAGGGTATGAGTGGCGGGTAGGAATCTGGGGATCTGTGTGTCCAGGTGTGACGGACGTATGAATCCATCTCTTCCACTGCGGTGCAAGGTGGTGTTCCGAGAGAGTACAGCAGGAGAAATAAACGGGACTAATACTAAATCCGCCGCCAAGACCTGAACAAACCTTACCAATGAACCTCTGCATTCCCGCTAAGTCACCAAACATACTGAACCACTTACTTTTGATGACCAATGACAGAAGTGTTGGTTATCCCATAAATGGTTCCCGGGGCGGCAAATTGAGAATTGAGTGTCTTTACTGTCTTTAATATAACTACTGTTTTCATACGCTTATTATAACGTTGCAAATGTAATAAAATACTAGTTCGAATATTCAAGCAGTATCGATACAGTATACACTGATATACTTTACAGTATAAATGACATAAAACTGTATAATTATCTAGGAATTTATAAAATGGATTTATATTTTCATTGGTTTCAAAACGAAGAAAAACAAACAGTTTAAAAATTCAACTATCAATACATATATTTGAATATAACTAGAAACCGTCTAATTTTACACTTATTTTCACAGCGGTATTGAATCCAGGTTAAAAAGAAGCACGTAATTTTTTAATGGTAGCGAGAAGATGCCTCGCAGATCATCGGAAGAATCGTAGAGAATCAGATTTTTTTTACATGGGCTCCACACAGGAGGCCCTGAGGAAAATAATTTCCTTCAGGGCCTTTGTCATATTTGGGGATGCTGTGTGAAGGGTTTGTAACAATTGTAACAATTTCTGTACATTGTGGAGATATATTAATTTCTCACTTTGAAAAACAAACTGGTTTTTTAACCACATTTTTTATATGCCCTTCCACCTCGGTTAATATTATTTTTCCGTGCCAAGTTTTTCTATAATATCGACTTTATAGTTTCGCCTCGCAATCCTTTTCGCAAAGTGCTAAGGTCCTGTAATCCTCTGCAGGACTGACATATAAATACATGGGCTCGGATCCTTTGGGACACCGAACTGTGAGAAACGTTTAGATTTACCAAACTAAGTTCAGCATTCCCTCGGTCAGAGGCTGCCCCGAACTATCGAGGGAAGATTGGAAATTTTAATGTAGGCAAATGATTTGTTGGTCAGGAGTGAAAAATAGAAAAAAACTTAAGTAAATTAATTCAACAGTAATATCTGTCAACATTGGTATATTCGAGTGGGGTATACTTTTTTGATTTATAATAATTTTTTTAACAACCCCGTTGTGTGCACTAAAAAGGTTAGGAACGTCTTCGTGGCATGTAGAGAAACTCTTATATACTCGTAACAGTAACAAAACACTTTATTGTAAATATGCACTAAAAAGGTTAAGAACGTCTTCGTGAGATGTAGAGAAATTCTAATGTAACTGCAAAATAAAACTGTTCTATAAATACATAATAATAGGTTTAGAATGTGACTTGTAGAGAAACTCTTATGTTACAGTTGTAACATGCTAGTAAAACTATACTGTAAATACGCATTAAAAAGATTAAAAACGTCTTCATGACATATAGAGAGACTCTTATGTAACAATTACAAAAAATTGTACTGTAAATATGCACTAAAATGATAAGAACGTCTTCATTGGGTGTAGAGAAATTCTTATGTAACAGTAAAATAAAACTGCACTTTAAATACATATACATATATTTTTTTGTATTTGCTCCACACAGGAAGCCCTGAGGAAAACAATTTCCCTCAGAGCCTATGTCATCTTAGGCGATGCTGTGTGGAGGGTTATTTTAAGGAAGGAAAGGATAGGAAGTTCTGGGGAGGAAAAAAGTATTAGGGGTGGTTAGGAATCTGGGGGTCAGTGAGTCCAGGAGTGACGTACGTATAAATCCATCCCTCCAGCTGCGGTGCAAGGAAATGAGTCTAGAGAGTCCGGTTGGAAAGGTCAAATGACCTCCCTCAACAAGTCTCTCTCGATCCGGCCCGCCACGCAGTAAGTGGGCAGATGCATCCGAAGAAGACCTGGACAAACCTCACCCCATGAACATAATACAAAGGTTAAGAACGTCTTCATGACATTTAGAGAAACGCTTATGTAAAAGTAGCATACTCGTAAAACTATACTGTAAAACTAAACTCATTAAAAAGGTTAAGAACGTCTTCAAGACATGTAGAAAAACTCTTATGTAACAGTAAAATCAATCTGTACTGTAAATACGCACTAAAAAGGTTAAGAACGTTTTCATGACGTGTAGAGAAACTCTTCAGTAATAGTAATACAAATGAATTATTGGGTGCAATTCAAGTCATGCATGCCATCAAAGAGTTTTTTGGCGTTCCATTATCACTGTGGGAAAGTTGCGAAAACGATTAGTTATTTGGTAAGTTTATTATAAATTTAAAAAACTGTAATAAAAAACTCTTCAATGGTAAGCTGTGACATCATAAGATTGAAACAGATTTATCTATCTTTATCTCGTAGATCAACACCACTGTTTCTACGGGCTTTGAGATGTCAGTTTATCAGTGAAAAATAAAAACAAAGCACAGAAAAAGGCTTTTCTCTGCTGCCAACCATAGTTCTACACAATATAAAAATAAGTGAAGCAAGTTTTTTCAATATAGCCTAACATAGCTCAACATATACCTACCCATTACAGCTCAAAAATTAAGAAAATTCATAAATTTCCCATAAAAACTTCGACAGACGAAAAATTTATCAACTTTCGAGTTGTGATTGCAACAAAAATGTATAACAAAAATTCCTTCATTAAAAATTTAAAAAATGTGAATACTCAACTATAAAGGAAAATATTCTGGTTTGAATACTTCTTTATACATAGAAATATTAAATTTCAGGTCACAAAACTGTATAATCTTTAACAAATCAAACAACGAAAATTGAAAAAAAAGTAATTGTTTTTTAATTTTTTTTTAAACATGACTGAGAGAATATAGTTATACTCATCTTTCTAACATTATTAATGAAATTTAACGGTAGTTAGAAATTGAATACAAAATGAAAAAAACTACAGGCCGCCTCGGCACAGAAAACCCTAGTGATGCCTGTGAAAACTCTGACATTATTCTTATCTTTTGCTTTATACTTACATCAAGCATAATCTTTGCTGTGGAAAATAGTAAATGAAAAAATCAGTGCAATTCATAGAAGTGAAACCTTCAGAAAACTAAGTAATAACTAGACAAGAGTGGGGAGACTACGAAGCACCTTTTTATCAATGTGAAGGAAGGTTTTTCTACATTTTTGTCGTCGAATTCCAGTGCACCTCTTCATGTACATTTGGTTGTCTTATTAGAACTTATTTGTGTTTTCTTCTTTAGAGTCGCTAGATATTGCTTTTTCTGTTATCTATTCATTTTGCAATGGTTTAAAGTAGAGATTTTTTTTTTTTTTTTTTTTTACATGAATACCTCACAAGAGTCCCAACTGCTCCCGTCTGAAGCCAGTGAGACTATGGCATCCCCAATTGGGGTATGTTGTGAGGCTGAGGGTAGTGGGGAGGAGAAGGAGATAGGGAAGAGGAAGGTGGGGAAGTACCTGGCTATTCAGATCTGGTCACCAAACACGGCTGATGCCGTTTCAAGCAATGTTTCAATTCTGAATGGTGGTCTTACACCAGGGCGATACAGAGAGTATCTTCCACTCTGGAACGTGCTGCAAATATACTATTTATTATTTTAAATGAATAAATTGTGAAAATAACACAAATTAATCAAATAAAATTTATTTGCCACGCCGGGATTCGATCCCGCGACCTTCGGTGCGCGAGTCAAGCGTCTTACCGCTGCGCTACGCCGGCCGTCTTAGAGATGACACGAATATTCGGCTACTGTTCGGTATTCAGCCTATTCGGCCACTTTTTTTTACTATTTGGTATTTGGCCGAATATTGCGAACCATTCGGCCGAATACTGAATACCAATAATGATGAAAAAAATGCATATAAATTTAATATTTAACGTTTATTGTCCTCTATACAAATTTCATAATATTCCCAAATAGGTGATTTTTTATTAAATGGTGCCATTTTGTAAAGCTTTTCGCGAACAAGCAGACGTGATACCCACTATAAGTAACACAATTTGATGTAACAATCAACAAATAATGCGCGTTGTGACACTACCTACTCGCAAATGAAACAAATACATAGTTACCATACGCACTTCAATGATGCCGGTCGGAACCAATCACCCGCGAAATGTACTGTAAGTGTCGCCGAATATTCGGTTGCCGAATATTCGGTATTCGGCCGAGAGCTTAGCCGAATATTTGGTATTCGGTATTCGGCAAAATCACTGTTCGTGGCATCTCTAGTTTAAAAATTGTATATTAATTTTACAAAAATAATATTATATATTTTTGATTTGTTAGGATTCGATACTTGGTCAGCTAAATGTTTGCAGAGATTCATCAGGCGCTTTATACCACTACACTAAAGGAGAATTGGGTGGGATTATGAATTTATCTATTATATTGGAACCGAGTACCCGCGAAATAAATATTTTTTTAATGTTTGTCTCTTTTTAGTTTCGGTTGTTTCCGTTTCATCGAGTTTCAATTTAAAACGGTGCCAAAGAAGTTTTTTATTAAAAAATATATTTATTATTTTACTTAGACCTTCTTTGTTTTATTGCAGACAGAAGGAGTAACATAGTGACAGGAGAGGCCGTGTGACCAGACTGCATTGGAGCTTACTCTGCGGATAAACGGGGAAACAAAGTTTAATGGAAGCGAACCTGTCCTAAGGAGCGGTGTCCACTGTTTAACTTGTAATTGCCTTTGTGAGACGTGATTTCAGGACCAACAGACCAGCTGAACATGGGCAAGACTTCATGCGAAATGAAAAAAAGATTTGTAAATGCTTTTTTCCAATGATTTTTAGGTGTTATAAGCTTCGACCAATGAAGAGACAGGGCTTTTGAGAAAAAAAAAAAAAAAACAAGAATAAAAAATAAAAATTTAGTCGAAGGTTATAAGCGTTTGCGGTGCTCAATCTATACTTTGTAAAATAAATGTTAAATTTTCCTGCTAAATGACCTCTCGCAATCGTATTATATTTATAAAAGCGACTGGAACATCGGGAAATTGGAGAGTTTTTCTTAATTTTTCATAGACAGCTACCTAATTGAATTTCGATTCTGTTTTCTTCAATGAAAACAAATTTTGGAAGTAGAAATGAACTCATTTTCAGACATCTGTTCAAGCTGAAACTCGGCAGATAGACTCATTGTTGGTGACATTGCACATCATGAACTTTTGGTGACACTTACGCATACACACGCGCATACACATGCTTTTCTCAGAAATTGGCTACTAGTCGGCTCGAATGTTTGAAAATGGATGTATTTTAGCAAAAAAAACATTGTTTATATCACGGGTAGATTTTTATAAACTAAAATTCGCACAAGAGTGCTTAATATATTATTTTTTTATTGCAATTTTGTGAACATATGTAAAGTAGTTTGGTTCTTCATAATTCTTTATTAATGTCATAAAAAAAACCTGTAGCATAACGGGGTGCGTTCGTAACGTAGTAAATTTAACCTTTACAAATTTCTATTCAATGTACTTCATATATCTACATATATATTAAAAAAAATCAGACTGTGCAATTCACACGCGGTAAAAGTGAAACCTTCAGAAAACTAATTCAGACAAGAGTGGGGAGGCTACGGAGCACTGCACAAAGAGGAGACCGATAGGCCACTAAACACCGCATAAAGATGAGACTTATTTCATTATCACACCATTTCATTCTCACGCAGGCTAAATACTGTAGATGTACATAGTTGTCTCTTTTTGGTGTCGTTATTTTTCATTTCATCGAGTTTCAAATTACAATAGTGCTAAAGAAGTTTTCACTTCAAAAGATTAAAAAAAAATCGATTCACAGTCGAATTTATGCATACTTACATGAATTCCAGCCAATGCACCGGGCAAGTGATTAGACCTGCGTGTCCAGAAAGACCTAAACGACAGGCGGTTAACTTTAAGGTCAGCAGATCTTAATGCTGCTAAGTGGAACTGTCTCAGTTGACTGGAGGTGTTTTCAATGTTCGTGCTCTCAGCGTGACTGGTCAAGTCATATGGAATAAGCTTCCCACAACTTTTGCTACTATCCTGAATTTAGCTGAATCAAAATTTGTCATAACCGAATTCTCACTTGTTGCAGGTAATAGGTATCTTCCTTTATATTGAATAAAATTATCTTGTTTAAATTATGTACCTTGAAAAATGTCCTTCTCAACACAGATGAACTATGGCATGGAGGACAATATAAAATCTCTGTAAACAAATAATATGTTTAGTTAAAATGAAAAATTACTTAGTTTTAAACCACTTTATTTATAGCACACAATAGTCACTAGGTACCGGATAAAACTAACCTTTTTTAGAACCGTAATAAAATAAACTAAGTTATATCACTATGGTTTTGAAAAAGGTAAGTTATAACCAAAAATAATTGACCATGTTATAAATAAAGTGATTTAAAAAGTAAAAAAAATTTCTTTTAAATTATAATGTCAAACAACGAAGACAATTAATTTCTTCGAAACTATATTTAGTTTAAAAAAAAAATTGTAAAAGAACAAAAAAAACAGCATTTTTTCACAAATTATTATAATTCTTGTTGTCATCCCTTCTAGAAATTTATTAATTTGGTTTTGTATAAATTTAGTAATTTTTTTTACCGCGTCGTGCATTTTATATCATGATTCCAAGGGTCTGTTTTTAATCTTTATGTCTTTGTTTGTTTTTTTTCTGATCTCTTATATTGGTCTAAGCATTTCATCCACACTTCAGTAAAAACTATACCTGCACACCGATTTCAATGGAAAACAATGTCGTCACGGACTTGCATCTTTTGGTTCTAACCAAGTTCTAACCTGTTTAACGCGGACTGTCTCTCTTAAGTTGCTGTAGCCGGCCTAAAAGAAAAAGATGGAGAGATATGAAATAATGAATGTTAGAGGAGCGCGCTAACATTTACAGCCATAAAATCGATGCAAAAATTGTGAAAATCTTTAATAAAACACGACTCGTTCAAAATAGAGCAAAACTCTTGCGGATTGTCTTAAACAGCCTTTAAAGAAACACTGTGATTTCTTACATATAACTTGTAAAATAAAAGAAACAAACATGTTAATAATAATTTTGGGGCATACTTTGAGATTTTTTTCTATCGAGGGTATTATATATAATTTGCGTTTCGGCGCGGGGATTGTCTAGATATTATCTTCAAAAATAACATATATTTTTTTAAGAGATAGAACATAAAATATTTAATGGAGATATGTAAGAAATCGTTAGAAATTCTGGTTGCGGAGGCTTAAGCCAGATCTCTTGCGACCTGTGACATGAAACATTTGCTTAAACATTCGCTTGAACATTACTTAAAACTTTGTCAATGGGGGCGGGGCTTTGAACAATTTATTTATTTATTTGATGCAATATATTTACAATTCAATGATGTTGGCCTCACTGGGTGGTTTACCCGTGCTGAGGCCTCCATTTCATATACAAAATTTACACAATACATATAAATATAAACTAAACTTAAAAATTAGAGATTTAAATTAAAGAAAATCAAAAATTAAAAAAAATAAAATAAAAAATTAAAATAAAGAAAAATTAAAATAAAGAAAAATAAAAAAACATTATATAAGGTTAAAAACGTTATTTTTAATAAGTGTTGTGTGTTTGTGGGTGATTGTGTTTTATGTTGTTTTTGTGTGTTACCTACTTGTATGTTTTATTATTTTATGCTATGTTATCTTGGTAGTATTGTCTATTTTGGTCTTTGATCCATTTTGTAATTTTGTGTCGGAATTTATTTTTGTTTTCCTCAGTTTTATTTTCAAGTGTTAGTCTATTGAAAGCTTTTATAGCATGATATTGGTAGTGTCTTTGTTCAAAGTTTGAATTTACCGTCGGAGTTTTTAAGTTTTCTTTATATGCTTGTCTAACTGGTCTGTTTGCAATATTTTGTATTTTTTGAAGATTGTTTTTTTGGTTAAAAACGTAATTTGGTAGCGATTTAACGTATAATTGTCGTATGTCGAGTACGTCATAGCGGTTGAATATTAGGTCTGAATCAGTAAGTGTATGTTTTTTGAGTATTACGTTTAAGATAGTTTTCTGCGCAATTTCCAGGTGTTCGATAGCTGCGTTTGTTGCTCCTCCCCAAACAATTATTCCATATTCTATTATAGCCTGGCATAGAGCAAAGTATATTGTTTTCATTTGTTGTATTTTGTATATGTTTCTTATGTTTAGGAAAATGTGTATCGTTTTGAGGAGTTTATTTGTGACTTGTTTGATGTAATGTGTCCATCTAAGATTAAGGTCAATTATGATTCCTAGATACTTTACTTGTTCTACTTTTTCTAGAGGCGGGCAAACACAGATGTTGGTGTTTAAACATTCGTGTATTTTTATGGTGTTTTTATTATTTTTTTGGCTGTCCTGTGCTATTTATACTGTACGTTGTGAATTTTGTTTTCGATATGTTTAGTGTAACTGTGTTTGAGTCTAGCCATGATTTCACTCGCGTGATTCCTAAATTCGCTATGTTGTATGCATTTTTCCAATCCTTAGATTTAAAGAGTAAAACTGTGTCGTATGCATAACTAACTATTTCACCATCTTTTTTCATGCTGCAAAGTTCATTAATGTAAATAGTGAAAAGAACGGGCCCTAGTATGCTTCCTTGTGGAACTCCATATGTAATTGGTAGTGGCTTGCTGGTATGGTTGTTAATTTTTACTCGCTGTGTTCTGTTACTCATTTAACTTTTTAATAGTTGGAGTTCCTTACCTTTGTTACCTTTGATACCTATGTTTTATAATTTTTTTTAAAGCGTTTGGTGGCAGATTGAATCGAAAGCTTTAGCTAAATCTAGATATATCGCTATGCATTTATACCCTTGATCTTAATTGCTATTTATATAGTCTTTTGTACACGCCAAAGCTTCTTTTGTGCCTATTTTTTCTCTAAATCCATATTGCTTTTCCAAGATTAATTTATTTTCTTCCAGGTATATTATAATTTGGTTTTTTATTACTCTTTTGAAAATTTTTGAAACCGAGTTTTATAATGTGATATGATGCATTTTGTCTCCGGATTTGTAAATAGGGATCACTAGTCCTTTTTTAAGAGTACTAGGGAAGCATGAGTGAGTTATACTTAGGTTGATTAAGTCTGTTATGGGTTTTAAAATTTCGGTTTTTATTATCTTAATGCAATCCTTCGTTATTTCATCTAATCCAGGAGCAATTCGGTTTTTTAATGAGTTTATTATTTTGTCTATATCCTCTTCCGAAGTTGTTTTTATTGCAAATCTGTGCTGTGTCGGTTGTGTATTGATGTTTGAACTGTTTGTTTGTGTTAGTGTGTTTGTGTTGAGAATTTTACGATTTGCTAAGACTTTTCCTATATTTGCGAAGAAGTTATTTACATGATTTGCTATAGTTTCTTTATTTATATTGGCATCTACTTTTTTTGAGTAAATATTTAGATGTTCGATTGTATTTTCTTGTTTGAATTTTTGTGTGTATGTAACTTCTTTTAATATTTTCCATATTTCCTTTAGGTTATTGTTTTCTTTTTTTTTAGTTTTTCTCTAAAATACAACTCCTTGGCTACTCTATTTAGATATTAAATTGTATTTTTCTACTAATATTTAGATGTTCGATTGTATTTTCTTGTTTGAATTTTTGTGTGCATGTAACTTCTTTCAATATTTTCCATATTTCCTTTAGGTTATTGTTTTCTTTTTTTTTTAGTTTTTCTCTAAAATAAAACTCCTTAGCTACTCTAATAATTTTCGTGCAGATGTTTCTATATCTTTTGTAGTAATTAAGTTGTTGTATGTCATACAGCATATGTTTAATTTGTTTGTGAATTCTGTCTCGTTTACGAATACAGTTTAATATTTCCTGTGTTATCCATAAATTAATTTTTTTTTAACTTTGTGTGTAAGTTTTATTTGTTTTAGAGTAGTATTATTATTTATTTCTTGCGCTTAAATTGTTGTAAAATTTTCCCAGGCCTCTTCGACCTTCTCCATTTGGTATATTGTACTCCAGTCTATGTTTTTGAGTTTTTCTTTTAAGTTTGTGTAGTCAATTATTTTTTTGTGAATATTTTATGTTGGTTAGGCTTTGTGTTTTCGGTATCAATTGCTATCATATTCATGCAGTGATCTGTAATAGTGCTTTCAAGTACTATGGTTTCGGTTTTTAGTTTTGTTTTGATCATTATATGATCTATACAACTTTTTGTGTTGTGTGTGACTCGTGTTGGAACATTTATCGTTGGATTCAGTCCATGCTGTGCTAGTATTGTTAGGTACTCTAAGTTTTGTGGGTGTCCGTTTTGTAGAGTGTTTATGTTTAGGTCTCCAATGATGACGATATTTTTGTATTTGTTGAGATCATTTAATTTATTATTAAGTGCAGTTAGGAAATTGGTAATATTATTTTTGGATGGAGATCTGTACATTGCAAGAATACACGTTTCTTTCTCATATGTTATTTGTATGCAGTTGGAGTCTACGATATGTATTTCTTGGACAAATGTGTTTATTTTATCATTAGTGTATATGACTATGCCATCATTTTGATTCTTGTTCGCAGATGCTGTGTTCGTGCTTTCCGTGGTGGGTAGAAAATATTCTTATACCGGGTGAAACGGGTTAGGCAGGAGGGGGGGGGGGGGGATTAGTTCATTTTTATAGTACCCACGCGATGCGGTCACTCCTGGAGAATAAATCAAACGAGTTTTTGGAGTCAACTGCATGAGCCTTATAATTATGTGTAACATGAAATATAAAAATATAAATAAATACTGCCGTAATGGATGATTATTTCTATCGGGTACTCACCTGTAATTAAATTCTATTAATTTATATGTAGAGGGTCTAGCCATATTTCAACAAACGGAGGAGTCGGAAAACAAAAAAAATGTTTAAAGTAATGTTCAAGCAAATATTCAAGTTCACAGTCGGAAGAGACCCGCTTCACATTTGACTGACATTGTATATCGCTGTCTGATATGATCGAAATATAACTAATTATTTCGAGTAGGTGCATCATAAAGCTAATTGTAACATTATATTTACTTAAAAAACGGATACCTAAATGTCTGTCTCAATGATTTTAAATTCCTATGTAATGCTACAACATAAATTACGAAAGCTTAACTCATTTCCCTTTGTAACAGGTATTCATTTGACGTAGGTATATTTTGGTTCCCTTAGTCCGATACCAGAAACTCGTCTTATTACAATCCTATCCGTATGAGATTCCCATAAAATACCTATCAAACCCCCATGAAAGTGTGTGTTGTAGATAATAAGATGTTCATGGGCTGTGAGGGAATAATAACCCATAAAAAGTAACTCGCTTCATAAACGCGTTCACTGTCCACTACAAAGGCTTCGTCCTTCACAAACTACCAATAAAACCAGCATCAATATGTTAGATAGCTTTCCATGTAATTGAGAAATAATATTATAATGATTTCCAGATAACATTGTTGGTATTAACTGGTTGTGTTTCATTATACGGCTGCTATTAAGAAAAATGGCATTAGAAATGAAAAGCTGAAATGAACTGAAGTGGTTGGTGACACTATTTTATTAAAATGGGCAATTTTTTATAAAAGTAAAAATTAGGACTTTTTTTCATTAGCTCCACACAGAAGGCCCTGAGGAAAATAAATTCCCTCGGGGTCTATTTCATCTTAGCGGATATGTGTGGAGGGTTTTTTGTAAGGAAAGGAAGAAGAGGAAATTCGGGGAATGAAATAGGAATGTAGGGTGGGTAGAAATCTGGGGGTCAGTGTGTCCAGGAGTGACGGACGTATGAATCCATCCCTTTAACTGCGGTGCAAGGCTATGGGTCGAGGGATTCTAGCTGGAGAGGTCAAAATACCTCCTCATCCAGTCTCCCTCGATCAGGCCCGCCACGCAGCAAGTGGGCAAATACATCGGACGCCTGTACCAATTAAGTCACCAAACATGGATCATGTAAATTACAAAATAATGACTTTTATTGATGGCTGTATGAGTGCATAATAATACCAGCTACGGGGTCGATCTAAAAGACCAGGTACCAACTTTCCTCTTTCCCATTATGTGCCCCTCCCTACCAACCGGTAGTTACGGCCTCACGTTAACTCAAATATTTATAAAACACAAATAATTACAATCAAATGTTTATTATTTGATTATTGTGCACAATTATATGCTATTAAATACAATTACTCGTAATTACAAGTAAATGCACTTAACCATATTTTGTTATTTTTTTTGTTTCTTTATATGTTTTATTTGTATTTTTAACTTTATGAGTAAAACCTCTAATTGTAATATTTATTTAAATGAAGACAACATCAGCGAAACTCAATCGAAAATCTGGAGACAGAAAAATCAGAAAAAGATATTTGCTCCTCTGGGACTCGAACCCAGGACCATAAGCAGAAGGATCTCCAGATTTTCGATTGAGTTTCGCTAATATTGTCTTCATTTAATTAGATAATATTATTGTTTACATTTCCTTTTTTAACCTAACTAGGACAAGTCTGTGTTGAGCTTTTTGTGTAAAGAAAGAATATAAATACAATAAAATACATAATATTAAAATTAAAAACATTTAAGTACAATTAAACAAACTTACTAAAATAAATAATATTGCTATAGTATTTGATTCCAAAAAATTATATATATGAAAAATTCACGAGGGTAAAAGACAATCAGGATCTAAATCTAAAACAAGATCTTTAATCCACCCATCAATTGCAAAACGCTAATAATCGGACACGTGTTAATTGGAGATGTCCAATTTTTTTCAAATTTATTATCAAACCGAATTTTCCACTCGTTCGCCTACGGAAAAATAAAATCTATTTGGCGGTCGGCTCCGAAGTCCGTAGCACAGTGGATTGTAAAAATGGGCATATAAACAAGCTGATGAGGGTTCAGAACCATTGAGAAATGAGTACAAAGGCGGCAACACTGAGTAGGTACCCGTGTACGGGAGGTTTTGTGGGAAAATCTAGTAAAAGCCTTCAGTGGTGTTTTCCAAACCGACAATTCAAACGCCGCACATTTAGGATAAAGGAATTTATTGAGCCTTAAAAAAAAATTCTCGATTTTTTTTGTTTCGCCAAAAATAATTTCATTTAAAAAAAAAATGGTTCCTTTTATTTGGGTAAAAATTTACAGGACTACATGTGTCGCATTAGAGAAACATTTTATTAAGATCGTTTGCTATAAGTATTAGCAAACCTACTAAATAATCTGAGTACGCGTTCAACATACATAATTTTCATTATCAAAACAAAACAAATTGTTTTGAAAGGAAGGTATTCTGTTAAAAAAATATAATAGCTGTTTATTTTTTATTGAGAGAAAGGTATGAAGTAGATACTTGGGTCTTCAGGAGGTCTAGTATTGACGATCGATAAAACTCTCTTCCAATACCTACGATATTGACAAAATCCGTCATCTATGGCCAGTTATCAATATGTTCGAGCACGGTCATCGGTTGATTACAGATATTTCGACCTACGCGCGACGGTTGATAATTTTTAGCGCGATCTCCATAGTATCAGATAAGTTTCTTTTAACTGTCAATATACACATAGGAATAATGTCGTTCAAAATGACTGGCTTATTAATGATCGGATCGAACAAATGAAGCTCTTAGAGTTGAAATAACTCGTATACGTGTTCCAAACACTTAAACAAAACGCGATAAAATTATTTCGTTCGATATTTGAGAAACGAAAGTGGTTGAAATGGGATTAAAGACCTTATTAACTAATTAACTCCCATCAAAACGTTAATGTTTATTTAATTAATAATTCTTAATGGTCTCTGGATTAATAATTGCAAATTTAGATTCATAATTCAATTCAACGTTGCAAATTTAATTGGAAAGTGAATTCAAATAAAATACCTTTCCAGCGTTGCCAGCGTTCATCGATTTCTTATTTATTCCATGTCAATATCGGTTTGGCTATCAACTATGAAACCGTGCCTGGTTTATCGATATAAAATCGTCGGAAATTAAGATAATCCATCCGATATTGTAAAGTTTTCGATTTCTCTGTACTTGACCCCCAGATAATATTGTGACTAATAAATTTGCCACTGCCTTTGCTAATATTGCCATTGCGTATGGCCTATGATCATTTACGAGTACCATATGTTATTTTGTTTGTATCCGGTGTCAATATTATATATGTTATCAAAATAATTAATGATCTTTTATTTTTAATAAATAGGTAAGGCACTGTGTTATCCATTAAAATATTATTAGGGTGTCAGGTGTTAAGAATGATGACGATAAAGACGAAATATTAACTCTCTAAACATTTTATTAAAACTAGCTGATGGCTTCGATATTCAATGTCGATGAAGTGGAAGAGTCGTTAAAAAAAGTTAAAATTAATAGGTTCCGTATAATTAATCGACTCTTCGTTCTCACACCATTTAAAAATTGTAGTTTTCAGAACATTTTTCAGGCACGCCTGAAAACAGTGTTTTTCACGATATCAAAGCAAAGCGCTATCGGGGTGTTTCTTGAAAAATTTTCATAAATATTAAACTAAGCGTTCTTTTTTTCAGCAGTATCGTGAACACATACAATCACAGTTTTTGTAAAAAACTTTTAGTTTGTATGGTTCATTTTAAAAATTGTAAAAAAAACTATTTTAGGTTTGTCAAAGAAACGGTGAGATGGAAATTACCTGTAGCTATAGATTATGTTTTAAGTAAATTAACTAGCTAAAGTCGCCGGCGTTGCATGGTCAAATGCAGTCAGTGACCTTCCTCTTGTTTTTTTTTTTTATATGAGTTCCACACAGGAAAACCTGAGGAAAATATTTCCTTCAGGGCCTTTGTCGTCTTTGGGGATGCTGTGTGGCGGTTTTTTTTAAGGAGAGGAAGGATAGCATAGTTCTGGAAAGGAAAAAGGTTTAAGGGGTGGGTAGGAATCTGGGGTTCATTGTGTCCCGGTCATAAGCCTCTAAGACCTAGACAAACCTTACTCCATGAACTCGGGTACCCCTGCTTAATCACCAAACGCAGCGAACCACTTGGAGTGTTGCAGGATGGCAGATGTTGATTATCCAATAAAGGATCCTGGGACGGCGGTACCCATTCCCGCCTCCCAAATTGAACGTCAAGTGTAATCAATCTCAGCAAAAAACTCTAAAATCATTATTTTGCACAAAAATCAAACAAGCGCTCTCCGTCCGGTGTTAAACCCAATTTCCACCCGGTGTCAGACCGGTGTTTTCCACGCAGCAGCCCGCCACAGACACTATTCTTTATGTATGGATTTGTAATGTCTCATATTTCCAATATCAGACAACCTGAGAAGTGTTGGGTTTCTTCCAATAAGTAAAAACCTTTTACCGTAACTATTCGTGTCTAAGACACGAACGGTGATAGATGGTACTCCTATGACACTACTATTTCAGCTGCCATCTGTTGGGATATGGCAGAAGTTTTAATCTGTTGACATCTATTAAAAGAAACTGAAACGTTATAATCCAAATACACTACAAGATTGTTCGGGGAAATACTTCGTCGAATTCAATGTCGTTTTTTTCTTGGCTCCACTTGGTCGCTAAGAAAATATGAAAGTCTAAACTTTGACATGACTGCAAAACTTTATTTTATTTTCCTGCAAGTGACTAACTTTTTAATTAACCATCACGCTATTTTGTCCACAAGATAAGACATAGTAAATGAACCGACATACGTTCTATCCCAGGGGTTCCCAAACTTTTCCAAGTCGCGGCACCCTTAGAAAATTTGAATTTTCTCACGGCACCCCTGTCATAAAATATCGCCTCGGGACCGGAGTGCCCAAGAGCACAATTCTCTAGCTACCCCCTCCCCCCCAGGACGGAGGATCAATTTTCATTTCTTCATCCACATTTATTTTTGAGCGATAATTGCTCTTTATAACCGCAACCGCTGAAAATCCAGCATCGCACAGATATGAAGTAGCAAAGGGAATGAGGACCCTTACAGCTTTTCCACTTAGAATCGGATACTGATTTCTGACTGATATCCAAAACTCCGTCAAATCTGAACAAGCGGTCAAATCTTCTTCTTCCTGCGTAGTAAAATCTTGGGGAGCTTGAGCACGGAATCTTGGATCCATACAAACTTCTCCACTTAAGTACTTGGCAAACCAGTCAGTTAACGGTGATAGGTGCTCTGTGAAAAGGGTCAGCAAGTTATTTGAAACCTTAACTACGCTATGGGCCATATACTGTTGCAATATTGTAAAATCTTTGCCTCCATCATCACCCATTTTTCTCTTCCACACTTGTAGTTTTTTCCTGAATGATGAAATCTTGAATAAAAAAACTACAAGTGAATGCGGCACGCGGCCGCTGCAAGCGCAGCACTACAACCGTATCCCCACTCCTGTGCCTCCCACCCAATCCATTCCCAGAGCGCGGACCGGCCACGCGGGTGATTTTCCATTCCATAAAATGTTTGTATTCGTTAATGTCAATTTTGATTTTTAGTAGAGACATCAGGGGCGCCTCGCGGCACCCCTGGCCTCTGTTCTATCCTGAGACTCCTTTTTTTTAAAAATTGCATTAAATTCTGCATCGTCTAATCACACACTTCAGTTGCCCGCCTTTTAACACAACCCGACTCAAGTAATTAATGATCCCGATTTGATCATACGTTTATTTCACCCAACCAACATAATAAATCATCAATATGTCTTTGACTTCAATGCAATTATAGTCCATAGTCCATATAGTCATCAGCAAATAATACATTTCTAAAGTATTTACAGGTATGAACATAGTCAATGATTCGGTTAGGATAGGAATATCCCAAAAATAGTTTTCTGAAGGCGATTCAGAAAAAAAAAATTAGGCCAGATATTTTTTCAAATAGAGTTTTTTCGACTTCAAATTTAGAGTGCCAATAATTTTGAAAATTATTGACTGAGCATAGCGAAATCCTGTTTTAACTCGGAGCATCTGCTTGAGTGGTTTGCATTTCGTCTTTCTGTAAATTTGTTTGTAACACCCGGTTTCGGACAAAAATGGTGGCCGTTTTAACATGTCGTGCGCAGCATTAGCCGATAGGCACGATCACGAAAATCATTTTTCTGCATATTATAATTAGTTATTCTGGAGTAAATATTTACAGTAGATTAAATTATACTACATTGATAAAAATATTTATGAACACATTATTAGGCAAGACGGTACAATGGTAAGTTAAGGGGTCTCCACACGGTACTGCCGCAGTACGTACTGCCGCAGAACTGACTACAGTTCTGCGGCAGTACCTTGTGGAGACCCCTTTATTAAGAAAATAAAGTCAGTTGATGCACGGTGAAAAATTAGCGTAAGCAGACGACGACGGGTTAGTGGTACAGTAAATATTATTTTCTCAAATATAATCGATCGTCAGCTTGTCTGTTTATTAATTAATTAGGTAAGCAAGTGTGACCTACTAGATAAGTACCTACACACCAATCTTATGGTTTCGGAAGAAATATAAGTTTTGATTTTAAGATGCGAAAATTAAAAACGTACTTTTTGGACGCGAGATTTTAACTAAAGGTTTTCGAAGTAAAAAATTTTTACGCAAGCTCGACGGGGGGTAAGCTGGTGAATGCGTTACAAAAAATGTGATGTGTTACGAAAAGTGCGAACAGTAATCGAAGCGAACGGTGATCGATACAAACGGTGTTCGGGCGAGGCGTACATACTGCACAACTAGGGTAACCCAAGGTCACTAGCCTTACCTTAGTTGTGTAGCATCTAAGCCAAGGTCATAGGTCACCCCAAGGTCGTAGGTCACCCCAGAGTCGTAGGTCACCCCGCGGTCATATGTCACCCCAATGTCATATGTTATTTTATAAGTTAATAAAGTGTTATGTACTTCAGTTGTGTGATCTAAAGCACAATCGTTTTTTTTTGTTTTAATTTGGAACTCTTTTACAGAGAATCCTCGAATACATAAACCAGATTGATTAATTTACGTGAATAACTTTTTGTTATGTGTCTACTTACTACTAATTCAAAATGCAGTTTGTAAATCTATAGTTGCACTCTAAACAACGTTGTTGCACTCGATGGTAATATTGTTGTTTTCCCAGTTACCACTGTGATAATGGCAGTTGCCAGTTACATTTAGCCAAAGTTGCATTATTAGTTCGACACTGGGGCAGCTCTTCTGCGCATCCAAAGTTAATGTATAGCTTTACTTTACACCAGAGGTCAAAGGCTCTATCTGTAAACGCTTGGTACCGTGGCTAATGATGTTTGAAGTAATGCGCGTTATTAATAAGTATAACGGCTAATTAATCAGTTGCTTGGTGGAGGTGGCTACTTCGCCAAAAATTAAAGGCAAGGTTAATATTTCAAAACCACCTCAAATACCTGCGACTTCATATCGATAAACACTTATCTTTTAAATACTACATACAAAAAGTAAAAGAAAAAATTATCCCACTAATTGGTATATTTGGCAGAATAGCCTATCTTCTACCAATACAAGTAAAGAGGGGATTATACTTTAGTTTAGTTCAATCCCATCTAAATTATCCCATAGAAATATGGGGAAACACAAACATCACATATCTAAACGAAATTCAAATAATACAAAATAAAGTTATAAAAAAAACTTTTAACTATAGACCAGATACCCCCACCAAAAGAGTATACCAAGAAACTAACTTACTTAAAATTAGAAAACTGTACGAATACAACATATGCCTATTAATTCACAAAATCCAAAATGGCTTCATACACACAAAAACTTCATTTATGAAAATATCACAAGTACATGACCACCACACAAGACAACATAATAAATTACATACAAATTCAGCAAAGACAGAGTGTGGTAAAAGAAACATAGGCCATGAGGGTGTACACATTTATAATCTCCTTCCTGATAGCCTGACAACCGTAAATAGAATAAATATATTTAAGAAAAAACTGTTTGCCCTCAAGATCAATGAGCAAAACCAAAATGCTCTTACTTACGAAAAATATGTTACTTAGGTAGTAAACCATAATTATTAATATATACATTATTTTTGTTCCTATCAATGTACACTTAAGTTAACAAAGCAAAATTTGTATTTCTTTTAACTTAATAAATAACTAAAAAAGAAAAAAAAGAAGTTAATACTTAAAAAATGGCTGACACAGACCACGTATACAACATGTTTGATGCTTTAGATTTAAGCCAATCACATTAAGAGATATTTTAAACGAAAAATTACTTAGAACCACATACTTCGCTTTCTGTCAATCAATTATACAATACGGCATTATAGGATGAAGCGGTACATATACAAATCAAACACAAACAATTTACATATCACAAAAACTAATAATAAAAACAATTAAAAAAAAACCCTACTCATATTCGTCAGAACTTTTATTCCAACAATTTAAAGTCAGAAAATTAAGTGCAATATATTTTTATCATGCAACATTACAAATTTATAAAGATAATATTCAAAATAAAGTTGCACCATTTAAAAACAACAGAAATCTTAGACAAACATCAATACTTCCTTCTCCAAAATGTAAAAAAAACACTAGGACAGTTAAGTCATAAATATCTCGGAGTAAAATTTTTTAATTCACTTCCTGAAAAAATCAGAAACATGATCAGTAATATCAAAAAATTTAAAACTCACCTTTTAAATTATACCGAAAATTTGAACTGAATATAAAAAATAAAACAATTAAACCAATATAATTACACCCCCCATACACACAAGCCCTGCTTTTTTATGGGGATAAATCAAATATGTACACATATTATGTAATTAATTATTTTATTAGCGCCCTTGAGGTGATTTTTCACAAAAACGGCGCTCTATAAATTATCCAATTATTAATTATTATTGAATTTATTGTGATTTATGTATCTTTCTCTGAATAAAAAAATAAAATAAAAAAATTATATAAACTACGTTGTGACCAAAAAACAAATTTCAATAAATACAAACTATCAATCGTAGTGAATAACCAGAAACAACGGAAATATTTAATTTTTAAATACAATTTCAGCCGTATTGACTATTGACTCCTTTCCACAAAAAAGTATAAATTGATTTCGAAAGTTTGTTTTTTTATCTGGTAAAGCTATGTTTTAAATTATGAGAAAAAATGTTTATTTTTAGCATAATAAGGTTATACCGTAGGTCGTTGGCAGATTTGTTAAATTTTCAAACCAAATTTTGTATTATACAAGACACATTTCAAATCATATAATCATGCAGTAAAATAAATCAATAAATTCTCTGGGAAAGCTTTGTTTCAGAATTTTAATTTTAGTTTAAATAAAATCATCAAAACAAAGATCCACGCACGTGTGTCGTGACGAAAATATTTCAGTTTGTCTATTTATTTACTGTTTTACAAACTAATATACTTAAGATTTTTCTACATTCTTATTTCGCTTAGACATTATTGAAAAATTATAAATACTTAAAATCAAAAAATAATTACAAAAAGTACATAATTTTGATAGTTTTATCATCACGCCTTTCAGCATTTATGAATTTAGGTATAAATTAAAGTAAATTTTGATTGAAATAAAATCGATACTGAGTTGCTATACAGCTGGTACGGAAAATAATTAATCTTTCTCATTGGAACCACCCTGTACTATCTTAATAATATCTTTCAACGAAATATGAATTTTCGGCCGCTGGCTGGTAAATGGCAATTAATAAACCGTTAGACAAAAATTTAAAAAAATATGTATCATAAAAACTCTCGCGGTTAACATAAGCTTTGGACGAATACTCTTCAGATATCACGTAATAAAATCATTCAACAATATTTTACTCGATGCAAAAATTAAGGGAAACAAAAAAAAAATCAAATTCAAAAATAAAAGATAGATGAAAGAACAAAAAAATAATAATTTAACGAAAAAAAAACATGTATTCGTAATACACAAAGCCTTAACAAAGAAGCTCCCTTTATTATATACAACCGACCTTCATAAAATTTTTCTTTTACTTTCATTACCACCTTTATGTATTTTATTTCGTGTATTTAAATTTTATTATTTAATGAAATTTTAAAATGAGGGCCTCAGTACGAGTAAAGCATCCAGTGAGGCTCACATTATCCAAAAATGTAAAGTTATTGTATCAAATAAAAAAATCAGAGCGTGCAATTCACATATCAATTTTAAAGGCGGGTATGGGTACCGGCCGCCCCGGGAACCATTTATTGGATAACCAACACTTTTGCCATAGGTCACCCCAAGTGGTTCGCTACGTTTGGTGACTCAGCAGTGGTGTACGGGTTCATGGGGTAAGTTTTCTCCGGATCTTGGCGGTGGATGAGTTTGCCCACCAGCTGCATGGCAGGTCGGATCGGGATAGAATAGTTGAAGGAGTCCCTTTGACTTCTTCAACCGTACTCTCTCAGAACATCGCCTTGCATCGCAGTGGGAGGGATGGATTCACACATCTGTAACTCCTGGATTCGCTGACCCCCCGAGTCCTACCCACCCCTAATACCCTTTTCCTTCCCAGAACTTCCTCACCTCCTTTTCCTAAAAATACCCACCACACAGCATCCCCAAAGGAGACATAGGCCCTGAGGGGAATTATTTTCCTCAGGGCCTCCTGTGTGTGAAACCTTCAGAAAACTAAAGTAGACAAGAGTGGGGAGACTACAAAGCATTTTTTTAATCGATGTAAATGAATGAATTTTTTTCCTATATTTGTCGTCGAGTTCCAGTGCGTCTTTTCCTATACATTTGGTCATCTTATTAGTAGGTATCTGTGTTTTCTTTTTCGGAGTCGCTAAATGTCACTCTATTTTGTGTTTTCCTTTGCCTGTTCATTTTGGATTGGTTTGAATATTGGATATTGATTGATTTTACAAACAAAAGATTTTTTTTTAGGATTTCGTATGATTCGATCCTTGGTCAGCTGAATGTCTGGCTGCTTTGGTTCGTCGGGCGCTTTATACCATTAGACAAAGCAGACTTGCGTGGGACTGTGAATTTATCGTATAATATTAAAATCAAGTACCCGTGAAATAAAAACATATTGTATTGATATCTCGTTCTCTCGCAGGCTAAATCCTGGACATAATATGTAGATATGTGTGTTTGTCTTTTTGTGTCACTCGCTTCCGTTTCATCGAGTTTCAAATCAAAACGGTGCTGAAGAAATTTTCACTTTAAAAAAAAAAACAATTTTAGAATCTTGACCGAGTACAAAGGGCTAGATGCCTCCTCTTATAATCAAAAGTGGCTGATTTTCCTTCCTGCTTCAATACTTCAACAAACATTCCAGCAATATTATAAAGTCCACGATTCCTACCTACTCGTTTCAGTAGTCCAATCGGATATCAAATTTGGTAATTATCCCGAATCATCATATTGTTCAATTTGTATGGTTCAGGTTTATTGTCTACAATTGAAAATTCATGATGCCAGAGCTAACAGTCATTTTGATTAAAATAGACACAAAGAAACAGATTCGGCTTTATTTCATATTAAAGCATTATTTATCTCCAAAATGGACGTGTCAGAAAGATAATAAAAATAAATTATCAATAGCCACACGCCTATTTTTTAAATAACATTGGATGACCCCACGATGTAATATTTGTATTT
Source organism: Limnephilus lunatus (assembly GCA_917563855.2). Lineage (NCBI taxonomy): Eukaryota > Metazoa > Arthropoda > Insecta > Trichoptera > Limnephilidae > Limnephilus > Limnephilus lunatus. The sequence continues at coordinate 5,829,748 of OU830602.1, read as the reverse complement.
ATCATTCATTTGACCAAAATAACTCCCACTTACACTTTGAACCTTTATTTAACCCAAACACTAATGCAGATATGTAGATTAACAGTTAAATAAATTAAATAAGTTTTATAACTTTAATGAATGTGTGAGAATTTATGAAATGAAACGTTTCTTTTTAGTTTTCTCAAAACAAGGCCTTAGCCGTGTTTGGTGACCAGATCTAAATAGTTACTATCCTTATCCTTCTCACTATCTTCCTCACAACATTGGAAATGAACAATTAGGGATGCCATACTTTCACTGGCTCCAGGTGGGAGCAGCTAGGACTCTTGTGACGTATTCACATTAAAAAAATATATTGTTCGGATATCTGATATAATCATCCTCGTTTTCTTGACAGAATAGTTCTTTTTTAATGTTACTATGTTGAGAGTAATTTTTTAGAACCGTGACTGCTAAATGGTAAAAACATTTCTTTCTATGAATACATTTTGTAGCTCCAGTTTGACTTTTTGCCGACTGAAATGTCAAGTGAGTATAAATTGAGTTGACGAATCAATTTCACTAAAATATATTTATATCAGGCGTTTACGTGACCTTTTTCATGTAATTCGTATTAAAGAAAGTATTTTTTGGATCTAACTGGTCTCTGTTCCAGTTGTAACCTTGTATAAATGTAAAAATTGAACTTCTGTATCCAAAAAACATATTAAGAAAATCGGTCCTTTCAGACAATACTAGAAATACCTCATAACTAATAATGTTTTCTTTTCCTTATTTTTTTTACATTAACTCCGCAAGGAGACACCGAGAAATATAAATACACCTTGCGAATGCTTTGTAGAGATTATTTTTAGGAAAGGAAGAAGAGGAAGTTCTGGGAATGAAAAAGATATGATGGGTGAGTAGGAATTCTGGGATCAGAGTGTACAGGAATGACGGATGTATGAATCTATTCCTAACACTGCAGTGAAATTCGATGGGTCTTGAGTCTAGAGTCTGAAGAAGTAAAAAAATGTCTACCTCAACCTCTCCTCTCTCTGCGTCTCTCCGTATCCGGCCTGCAACACAGGCGAATAGGTGGGAAGAAGCATTCGCTGCCAATACCTGGACAATTTTCACCTCATGAATCCAGGCACTTCTGTTAAGTCACCAAAAGTAGCAAACCACTTGAAGTGACCAACAAAAAAGGTATTGGTTGTCCAATAAATGTTTCCCGGGCACCATACCCGCCTTCCAAACTGATGTATTTTCAGAAATTAATAACTTGCAACACCTCAAAATTAATAATGTTGTTTTTTCTTACTTTAAATTAACAGTTTTCAGGCGTCATTTTAGTTGCTGTAATAATTTTGTGAAAAATCCAAATAAGTCAAAACGGTTATTGCACCAACTGTAGACATACTCAAAAACAATAATCATTAGTCTAGCTTTGGATTTTAATTAAACAACGAGTGATGCTAGTTCCATCACGACCCAACAAATCCAATACACAACCGTCTGGGAACTGACAAGACATTCTGTAATATATTATGTTCTGCTACAGTATTATTATTGCGGTACTGTTTCTAGATTGAGTTCAAGTCCTTTGTTGAAACTTTGCACCTACATACGCTAAAGTAAGTAGGCACCTACCTTCACGACTCACTGGGAAATTGTCGAAAGAAAAGAGAAGATGTTGGATGATTTATATAGTTTTATTTGTTTTGATGGAAATATGGTATAAGATGTGGATCTGATCTATTTACAAAAATTAGTTACAAGGCATTATTAAAGGAACATGGTCGCCGAGAAATTTGAATAATAAGTATTTTACCAAACTGTTGCTGCCACTGTCGCTATTACCCCCTTGAAAACTGAGTGAAAGGGAAACAGCACCTCAGGCTGATATTACCTAATACAATCTTCAAATCGATGTTATGTGTTCCCCATTTTTCTCCCCTAAAATTTTTTAAGATTTTTTTTACCAATTTCTAGTTTTTTACAGCGTTAGAAGAAAAACATCTATAACTGCGCGTTTTGCTTTTTTAAAAAATACGTTATCTAGTTTATATACGTCTTTTGATGGCGTTCAAACAAGGCAATTTAAATGATTTCTTATAAGAATTAATTTATCAAAAAAAGAACAACGTACCGACAAGCTAGTGGTCGACATATATATTTTACTAGCTGACCCGACGAACTTCGTACCGCCTCAGAATCAATAACTGTCAAATTTGAAAATTACACAAAGAAGCAATCATCAATGCGTAACTGTCTGTGTTTTGGAGATGGCATTGTGTACGGATTTATATTTTTTGTGATTTTTCTTATTTTTCCACCTACTTACGGGAATTCGGGAGGCGGGTATCGGTGCGGCCGCCCCGGGAACAATTTATTGGATAACCAACACCTCTGTCATACTTCACCCCAAGTGGTTCCCTACGTTTGGTGATTTAGCAGGGGTGCCCGGGTTCATGGGGTGACGTTTGTCCGGGTCTTGGTGGCGGATGCGTCTGCCCACCTGCTGCGTGGCGGACCGGATAGAGAGAGACTGGTTGAGGGAGGCTATTGGCCTATTGACCTTTCCAGCTGGACTCTCTCGACCCATCACCTTGCACCCCAGTTGGAGGGATGGATTTATGCTTCCGTCACTCCCGGACACACTGACCCCAGATTCTTCCCTCACCCACCCCTCAGACCTTTTTCCTTCCCAGAACTTCCTATCTTTCCTTCCATAAAAAGACCCTCCTGAGAATAATAATTTTCTTCGGGGCCTCATGTGTTGTGGAGCTGATTAAAAAAAAATGCTTTTCTTTTTCTTTATACGTGTGAGGGATTTATATTATAATTACTGTAGGTACTTTCCTTTGGATGGGTGCAGACATACGTTAACCGCTTGTCTCATTTTTGGATATTGATACTAAGTGTGTAAGAAAGAGGGGCAGCATTACACGATTAAGAACAAATGCAAAACAATTAGCGAATTGACATTTGACGTTTTTGAATTTTTGGAATTCACGAACAGTTCAATATTATAGGTACTTATCACAAAATGCCGGCAGCTCTTTCAAAAATGAGAATTCATTCCATACAAAGTGTATGGGGAAAAGAATTTTCTTAATAACTATATTTTTCGTTAATTTTTGTAATGTTTTAATAGTTATTATCGTATCCAGGGCGGAGACAAATCCAACAAATCAAAGATCATCAAAATCGGCCTGGCCGTTCTCGAGTTATAAATAGTGTAACTAACCCGACTTTGTTTTATATATTAAGATTATAAAATGTTTGCACAATAAGTGTCAAAATCCAAAGAGGTAATTGGGGAATATGTTTTTATGGAAAAAAACGCCGCCCGGTTTCTTCTTAATATTGTCTTTGAGAACGAATATCATCTGAGATTTCAATACTTTTTTTCTTTACTGAAAAATTTAATATATTTAAACTAGTTTTTAATAGTTTCGTTCATTCTATGATCGAAATGACATTCCACGTTTACAAAATACCGTGGCGTTTGCCCGTAAATTCCGCACAAAATAATATTTTTTAAATTTCCGTCATTCCTTTATCATTTCAATTCAAAAGTTTATTTTAAAACTTCACGTTGACTAAGAAAATGCAATAACATCAGAACATTTTCGGTAGACAGTTTTGGTTTCTTCTTTCTTGTTTCTTTATGTGAATATCGCACAAGAGTCTCAACTGCTCCCGTCTGGAGCCAGTGGACTATGACATCGCCAATAGGCCACTTGCATGGATTTCATAACGACTTGGAAAAAATCATGTGGATAGATTTTTTTACTAAGATTACGAAAATGTTAGTAAAAATTTTTAGAAATGTGTAGTTTTTTTTTACTTTTAAATAAATAAATCTATTATTTTAGCTCGTGACGTCACTACGTGAAAATGTCCCGTCTTAATGTTCCCTTAATTTAGTTCAATTCCACAATGATTAATTTTTTTTTATATGGCAACACTTTGGTTTCCGGTGAATTTTTGAATTTGCGTTTTACGTTCACTAGATTTATTGTTTGTTCTATGCAAACTTATCCTTTGGTTTGATTTTTTGATAAAGATGGCGGTGTTTTTACAGATGTTACGAAGAGAACCCTGTACAATTTATTGCTATTCGTGTGGAAAACGTTCTTTTTAAAATGATTTTCGGCTATTTATTTATCGTTTTTTCGCACCCATAAAATTAAGTCCCGTCTTTCCGGTTTATAAAAAATGGTCTGATTTTTCGGATTGAAATTTTCAAAAAATTGCCAGAGTTTCAAAAATACGATTAAAAAAATGTGTATAGAATGTCTTAGAATATTTGCCTAAACTGGATTTTTTTTTTAAATTTGATGCAAGTGGCCCATTGGGGTATATTGTGAGGCTGAAGGTAGAGGGGGGGGGGGGGGGGAATAACACAAATTAATCAGTCGAAATAAAATTATTGGAATAACTTTTGAAGTTTATAGTTTATAACCAGTTATAACAGATAATCTGATGTATCATTAAAGACGAAGAAACTACTAATAAATCCAAGGTAAACATGAAATCGTTAAAAACGAAAAAAAATTAGGTCACTGTGTTAGTTGAGGCGCTGTGTTCCGGTAAGACAAGAGATCCTGGGTTTGAGTCCCAGTTACGACCGTTACCTTTTTTATTTTGCTGTGTCGTGATTTGATTCATATTTATATAGCGCCGTTTTTGTGAAAAATCACCTCAAGGGCGCTGTACAAATAAATATATAAAATAATTATTATTTTTAATTGATAAACTAACATTTTTTAGAAAAGATTTTTATGCTTAGCACAAAGGGTACCAATTATTAAAAGCAATAATTATAAGCCTGAAACACTCATCTACATTGAAAAAATCTTCCGAGAAAAGATACATGCCGCCAACAAGCCGGGTTCAAGTCCCGTTGGGCTAATAATTATTGCATATAATAATTGTTACCCTTTGTGCTATGTATAAAAATCTTGTCTTAAAAAACGTTAGTTTATCAATTAATATTTTAAGTTAAAGTATTTCACCAAAAAAATGTAGACATAATTTGTCTCGACGCCGCCTAGCGAGAGATTTAGTACTAACAATGCATCACACAAAAATAAATTTGGTTGTTTTCAGGTTGAAAAATGTAATAAGCAGTAATTGTTGAATGAAACACTAGTATATATTGAATTATTTGGTGGGTATTAGATAAGCTGACATAGCTCAGTGGTAGAGCACCTGACCGGCGATCAGAAGGACACGGGTTCAAGTCCGTTGGCGGCATGTATCTTTTCTCGGAAGATTTTTTCAATGTAGGTGAGTGTTTCAGGCTGATAATTATTGCTTATAATAATATATAAAATAATTGATATTATCTGCTTACAACTAAGATTTACAATTATAACTAGTAACTTACATCTAAGTCTTATAGCTAGTGACTTATGAATAAGACATAAATGCTGTCTTAAAACTAGTGACTTAATTTTTTGCGTAATATTACAATTTAAGAACATGGGTGCAAAAATAATCTTAATGAGCTTACGGGATGGTATAGATATCTTAAATAAATTAATGAAATTAATAGTCGATCTATTCAACATTAAATTTAGTAGTGATCTATCCAACATCTATATATACAGGTAGTGAAAAACATACTTGCTTATAGGCTTTTTACGAAAAAGGCTTTTTCGTCTTTTCTGGATTGTGGAAACAGGCGATTGGCTGTGTTTATGAATTTGGCAACAAGGGATGCCGTTGTTTTTTCCCTTCAAAATATTCCCTCAGGGAGAAATTCCTGATTCGAGAAGTTGCTCTAAGCTGGACCATTTTCTCTTTTGATATCCTGCAGATTATTTGTTATAAAAAGAAACCTAAAGGCCAATACATTGCGTAGACAAAATAAAATACCAACTTTGCGTACCCAATAAATAATAAAGATAAAGTTTACAATACCCTTTTGCCGGTATCATATAAGATAAGTTCGGATAAGCCAGCGGTATTCGGGCTAACCAAAATGGTATTTTTTGTTTCCGCTAAGGTTTTCTTTTGTGTCGCACTGAATGAAAAAAAAGCAAGATGTTTATCAAAATTTTACAAAGTAAACATAAAGAAAAGGCTTTGAATTCGTTTCAGTTTATGCGAGTGAAACACAAAGGGGACATGCTTGATGCCTTAATTAGTTGGGATTGCAGTATGAATCACGAGAATATAAACAACAGCACAAAAACACTGGCTCATGTCATGCTTGTTTAAAGTTTCAACCAGATCTGTGGATCAGCGAAAATTATGAAGTAACTAGCTTTAATTCCCGGATTTGCATGAGAATTAAACACTTTTTGAAGTGAAACTTCATTAGCACCGTTGTGATTTGAAATTAGGATGAAACGGAATAGACACATTAAAATACCTACGAAGCGCCAAACTGCGCTCATTGGCTGCTTTTTAACATCATTTCCACACAGGAGGCCCTGAGGAAAATAATTTCTTACAGTACTATTAATGTTATTTGATTAATTTGTGTTATTTCACAATTTATTCATTTAAAATATTATATGGTATATTTGCGGCACATTCCAGAGTGGAAGATGTTGTCAGTATTGCCCTGGTGTAAGACCACCAATCAGAAATGAAACGTTGCTTGAAATAGATTTAGCCGTGTTTGGTGAACAGATCTGAATAGTCCCTAGGTGTACTTCCCCACCTTCATCTTCCCTATCTTATTCCCCTCCCCACTACCTTCAGCCTCACAACATACCCCAATTGGGGATGCCGTAGTTCCACTGGCTCCAGATGGGAGCAGTTGGGACTCTTGTACGGTTTTCACGTTTAAAAAAATCCCTCCAACCGCGGTGCAAGGCGATTCCAGCTGGAGAGGATCTCCCTCAACCAGTATCTCTCATTCCTGCCCACTACATGGCAGGTGGGCAGACGCTTCGGCCGCCAAGACCTAATAAACCTCATCCCATGAACCCGGGCGCCTCTGCCAAGTCACCAAACATAGCGAACCACTTGGGGTGACCTATAACAGGGGTGTTGGTTATCCAATAAATGGTTCATGGGGTGGCGGTACCCAAGCTCGCCTCCCAAAGGCTTCTATTGGTTTGAGATTGTTTTGGTAAACTTTCGCTTCTACCTTGTGAATTGCTCACTCTGTTTTTTTTCTTATTAATATTATGAACAAAAATACAAAACATGATAAGTTCTTATTTGGACTGATTTTTTTTTAATGACGCCATGACGAATAAAAATACCTCTCAAAGAATATGTCGTCATTGGGGATGCTGTGTGAAAGGTATTTTTAGAAAAGAAAGGTGAGGAAGTTCTGAAAAGGAAAAAGGTATGAGGGGTGGGTCCAGGAGTGATAATGTGTGAATCTATCCCTGTCACTGCGGTGCAAGGCGATGTTCCGAGAAAACCCTGCTGGAGAGATCAAAATCCCTCAACAAGTCTCTCCAGATTCAACCTACTAACACACGACCACAGTTGGCGGGCGGACGTATCCGCCGCCAAGATTCTGACAAACCTCAATCCATAAACTAGGGCATCTATGGTAAAGGTGTTGGTAATCTAAAAAATGCTCCACGGGGTGGCGGTTCCCGTACCCTCTTATCACTTTTGTTAAAAGTACTCCTACTACCCTCTTATTTAAAGCTTTATTTTTATTTCTAACTTAATGAATAAAACCTCAAATTGTAATATTTAATCAATAAATACAATATTACCGAACCACAAGAGTTTCACTTATATTGTCTTAATTGGTTACATATTAAATGCTTAATTTTAGAACAATAGGCCACTTGCATCACATTTTTTTTACATTTTTTCCGGTTAAGGCAAATATTCTAAAACATTCCGTATTTTTTATTTATTTTTTTTATCGTATTTTTGAAACCCTGGCGATTTTTTTAAAATTTCAATCCTAAAAATCAGACCATTTTTTATAAACCGGAAATACGGGACATACTTTTATGTGTGCGAAAAAACGATAATTACGTAGCCGAAAATCATTTTAAAAAAAATAACTTTTTCCGCACGAATAGCAATAAATTGCACGGGGTTCTCTTCGTAACTTCTGTAAAAACACCGCCATCTTTATTAAAAAATCAAACCAAAGGATAAGTTCGCATAGAACAAACAATAAATCTAGTGAACGTTAAACGCAAATTCAAAAATTCACCGGAAATCAAAGTGTTGCCATATAAAAAAAAAATAATCAGTGTGGAATTTTACAAAATTAAGGGAACATAATCGGAGACAGGACATTTTCATGTAGTGACGTCACGAGCTCAAATAATGGATTTATTTATTTAAAAATAAGAAAAACTATACATTTCTTAAAATTTTTACTAACATTTTCGTAATCTTAGTAAAAAAATCTATCCACAGGATTTTTCCCAAGTCGTTATGAAATCCACGCAAGTTGCCTATTGAAAATGATATTGCATCAAAGAATGTTGCGTCTTGTTTTATTTATTTAATTACTAGCTGAAGTCCTCGGCGATGCCCGGAGTTTGCACAGAATTTTAGAAATCAAATGTAAACAGTGACCTTTCTCTTGTTTTGAAGGTCATATGTGCAAAATTTCATCAACCTCGGGATAAAACTCAACACGGCCCGTTGCCAGTCCGTTCGTCCACCACAATATATTATAAATTTCAACCAATTTACATAAACCTCTATTGGTGAAAACCGCATAAAAATCTGTTCAGCAGTTTTATTTTGGTTTATCGCGAACAGACAGACACGGCGGAGGACTTTAATTTAAAATACGAAGAGATGAAAAAGAATTTTTCAAAGCATAATAGGCCATGTTGGAAATGACAAGGTGAGCTGATGATATATTTGCGACATCCTTAAAATCGCGTGTGCAATTCATACGCTGTAGAAGTAAAACATTCAGAAAACTAAAGTAGACAAGAAGGGGAAGGCTACGAAGCACCGCACAAAGTGGAGACAGATTATACTACCTCATTCTCTCGAAAGGCTAGATTCTATAGATGCATATATTTGTCTCTTTTTAGTGTCCCTATTTTCCGTTTCATCGAGTTTCAAATCACAACGTTGCTAAAGAAATTTTCACCTGAAAAAAACGTCATAAGCTAATTTTTCCAGTTTAGGTTTCAATCAGATGTGTTGCTCGTAGGTGTCGCAAAACGAGTTGAGTCGAACACAGAGAGTTGCTTATATATAGCAAATTTCAAATTGTTATTCATCTACTGAAAAAAAAAATCCGATGATAGTAAAAATACTAGTAGGTATATACTATATATGCATCGAGAAAATAATATATAGAAGAAATATTATTTTTCATATCAAGCAAAAATAGAGAAAAAATATTATTTTTTATGTTTTCACTACCAGACATCTTTATAAAACAATTTATCAACTACGTATTCCTGTATTTCATTAGAAGATAAATAACAAATCCAAAATTATATGATCAATATTCATCTATTCATATTTAATTAACCATCGTACCTAAGTACCCCATCCACAAAGCTCGCCCAATGCGACGTTAGTCAGAAATTAATTGTTGATGTTAACAAGCAAAGCACAGTCTAGTCTGGTCGCAGATATGTAGTTAGTTTAACCTTAACCAATGCACAATGGGCAAACACAGGCGGGCCGGGCGACTCACTGTCGAACGAGCTTTAGATTTACCTTTCAATTATTGTGGGCGGCTGTCGACCTTAATGCTGCGGGAGCCTTATAATTCTGCAACTTTCAAAAATACTAATTTTTTATGTCTGTCTGCGAGTAATTGTAGCTCTTGTGTAATTTGGGAGGTGGATATGGGTACTGCCGTCATGGGAACTAGCTCATAACAACCCCTTGTGGGATGGACTCATACGACATTCCCTTCTGCAGATCTCTTTCCTTTCCTCAAGAAAACCTCCACGCAGCATCCCTAAAGATATAGGCCTTGTGGGAATTATTTTCCCCAGAGCCTTCTGTGTTGAGCTAATGCCAAAAAATAATGATATCATAATTTTTTTATGTTATCATTAGGTGCCTACTTATCTATTATATTTTTTCATTATTGTTTTATTTTTTATTTTTCTATTAAAATAATGTATTAGTTTTACCTACGTATCTCCTGTTATATGGCAGACTGAGATTTCAATGTGATATATTTCAGTTAGTTGTACATCTAAGTTTACAAATTACTGATTTAACCGCTGAATTACGGTCGAAAAATTGACAACTTTTATTTTTCTGCGATTGATATCGGTCCAAAATTGGACCACATTTTCCTACCATTCGTAAAACATTTAAAACATTTTACAGAGGCGATGCCTCATAGCATGTTCCTACCGAGGGCAACAACGGTGGATATAGAAAGCATTGTTAGACAAAAGAAGATTTCTTCTCCAGGAATTGATAGTATCAGAATGAGCGATATTAAAAAACATATTTTAATCCTAGGTCCAATTATAACCCATTCTATAAATATAATCTTATTTCAAGCAAAAATCCCCAATGACTTAAAATGTAGTATCATAAGACCTATATATAAGGGAGGTGACCACTCTGTATTGGGTAACTACAGACCAATTAGTATCTTGCCATCTCTAGAAAAAATTCTTGAAAAATATATTCAAATAAAATTAATAAAATATTTAGAATAATAGATTCTAATCAATACGGTTTCCAAAAAAAAGAGCACACAATTGCTGCTTCAAAAATTTGCCAACATGATAAATAATGAATTAAACTGTAAAAAACATACATTAGTCTTATTTATAGATTATTCGGAAGCTTGTGATACTATTGATCATGGTAAATTACTTAAAATACTAGAAATTATAGGAATACGAGGAAAACTACTAAAACTTTTTGAAAATTACTTAAACAACCGATGCATGAAATTAAAACTCTTAAACTCTTTAAGTAAAAAAAATAAGTTTTTGGCCGGCGTTCCTTAAGGTTCCATATTAGGTCCAATTCTGTATATTATGTATGTATCTTTTATTTAATTAATTTTTAGATATGTAAAGTACTTTGTATACGCGGATGATACTGCTTTAGTGATTTCTAGCAGTGATTTGCAAACTTGTATAGATCTTTTACAAAAAGACTACATTGAACTATTAAAGTGGTCTCATGACTCTGGCTTAATCATAAATGCCAAAAAAACTAAATTGTTACATATAAGATCCCCTAATGTTAAGGTATATATTACACCTGAAATAAAGACACATACATCAGATTGCTTACACAAAGGTATTACTGTAACGTGTACGTGTGAAAATATGGAACTAATTAAAGAATATGTTTATTTAGGTGTTATTATTGATTGCTTTTTCAAGTAGGATATACAAATAAACAAAGTTTGTGCACGACTAATATCAATTGTAAGCAGATTGTGTAAACTAAAATTTTGTGTTCCTATCTGCACACTTCGAATAATTAATTTATCTCTAGCTGAATCTGTTATAAGGTATGGAATACCAGCTTGGGGATTTTCCTGTAAAAAATATAGATCATGTTCAATCAGTGCAAAATTCATTGGTTAAATTATTAACCAAAAAAAATGTAAACAAAGAAAGGCATAATATTCCATTCTTTTATCAGAGTCTCAAAGTTCTTTCAGTGAGAGCAATTCTGTGGTACAAAATTATATTTCAGCACATAAATAATCCTTTATATATAAACAGGCTGGAACACAACCATAATACTCGTTTTAACTTTATTGAAGGGCTAATTGTACCTAAGCATACAAATAAATATGGACAAAGAACGTTGAATTACATGATTCCCAGTTGTTTAAATATGTTACCTGCTGAAATTAAAAACTGTGCCCAAAACAAACAATTGATGAATTTACTGAAGACTTGGCTTACGGAAAGAATTAATTTGTATTAGCTTACAATGACATATTATTCTAAAGACTTTAAAAATGTTATTTATGTTTTCAAAAATTTATTTTTATCTATATTTCTGTAAAAAGTTAAATTCTATTTTATACACCTATTAATAGAATGCATCATCTGGGCAATAAATTTGGGAATACTGTAGACATATTTAAAGATTCCGTATTAGTCACAAAACGAAATCTTTTTAATTATTTTAGTAAAATGTATGATTTCACAACTCCGTAGTGAATACACTCTATATTTCTATTTTTTTTTTTTTTTAGTTTTTATATGTCTTTTTACAAATTTCACTTTCCATACATGTACATTTAATTTGTCTTAAATGTATCATAAATCAATATATATTGAATACTATGTATTTGCTAACACAACTGTATTACTTATGTATATATCTTGTAAAAGCCCAGAAGGGCGTAAATAAATAAATAAATAAATAAATAAATAATTGTAAAAATGTATCTATTAAATCATTATAAGAAGATATTTATCGTAAAGAACCCGTTAGACAAACTGCTAAAAAGTACTTCTTCAATCTTTGCAAAATAACTTTGTGGCATTATTTATTATTTAATTAATAACTGATAACTTTGTATAAACCACTTTTTAATAAACAATATCGACATGTTTCAATAACAATGTTATCTTCTTCAGGATATGTTAATATAAAAATATAATATATTAAAATATCTTGAAGAAGATAACATTGTTATTGAAACATGTCGATATTATTTATTAAAAAGTTGTTTATACAAAGTTATCAGTTATTAATTAAATGCTAAAAAGTAGTTTATCGGGATTTTTGTCTTGTATTTGTTAAGTGTATAAAATAAATAAAAAAAATAATAATAATAAAAAAAATGTAATTATTTAAAACATTTCCCCGGTCAGCCAGTTATTTTAAAATGAAGATATTGTTTACAAAGTATTACGACCATAGATGTCGCAAATCCGAACTTAGACTATTTCAGAACGATGTTAAAAATATATTTTTTAAATATTTTTTTCACGTCAAATGTTTGATCAGCTGTTTAAGTTAAAATGAAGACCTTTTTCTATATTTTTCTATTTTTATAAACTTTACAATTGTTTTAACATTTTTTTATAAATCCTACAAACATGAGATAAACGGTTAAATAAATGTTAATTCATTCGCTATATAGCACTCTAATACGTTTATATGTTTCCATTTTAAAATTCGAAGGTATGATTTTTTTAATGTTGGTGAAAAATTAAAAAAAAAACTCATGTTCTGGGAAATCGCGAGCAATCAAAGCAAATTACATTGTTTCTTTTCTCTTACATATATCTTTTAAAATTCATCATGAATCTACCAATGGGTGGAGACTTTAAAGTTTCCAGTTTCTGTTTTGGGTATTTTCTTATTTTTTGGTAGGTAGGTAGTCTATGATCATTGCAAATTCTTCTGTTACATCTTATCCATTTATTCCAAACATTCTAGGATCATTTAGTTTACTAAATTAGCAGAAAACGTATGATCTCTTTAATAATTCAAAACTCTGCTAAACAAATAATATACTGAAAACTTTAGCAAAAAAATAAATAAAATTCAAATGAAAACTAAAAACACCAGCAGTAATAAAAATCTTCTTGATAAAAAAATGCATAACACCCCCCCCCCACCCCTATTTATCGAACAAATTAATAAAATGATAAGGCCTTCACGATTCATATCATTTCGGGCATCTTAAAGTATATATAATAACACATCTTTCTCCATCTATCCTAGTGATTTTTTCTTAATATATCTTAGGATATCTGGGAGGCGGGAATGGTAACCGCCGCCCCGCAAACCATTTATTGGACACACCCCTAAAAGGTCACCCGTAGTGGTTCGCTATATTTGGTGACTTAGCAGGAGTGCCCGGGTTCATGGGGGGAGGTTTGTCTAGGACTTGGCGGCGGATGTGTTTGCCCACCTACTTCGTGGCGGCCCGAGACTGAGTTGGATGAGACTGGTTGGGGAGACCTTTTGATTTCTCCAGCCGGACTCTCTGACCCATCGCCTTGCAGTGGGAGGAATGGATTCATACGTCTGTTACTCCTGGACACATTGACCCTCAGATTCCTAACCACCCCGTATACCCTTTTCCTTCCCAAAACTTCATCGCCTTTCTTTCCCTAAAAAGACCCTCCACACAGCATCCCCAAAGTTAACGTAGGCCCTGAAGGAAATTGTTTTCCTCAAGGCCTCCTATGTAGAGCTACTGTAAGCAAAATATTCATTGAACCTTTCTTAATCTTTTTCGATACACTCATATTGGATTTTAACTTTTGTCAGATTTCCTCATTCAGTATATCGATTATGCCGGGTTTTGGTCAAAAATACGTATAAAAATCTTTTTTTCATATCAGACAATCTCCTTTGCTCCGTCCTTATTCAGTTTCACGCCTCACTGCCATTCAACAGGGTTCGTGAATTTATTAAATCCAATTTAAAACATCGAATTACGCAGAATGTATTAAAAAAAACATCAGATAAATGTACCTACAATTACCTACCTATGGGTAATTGTAAAAAAAATGTTTTCCAATTTTCGTTATCAGAACTAAGTTAAAAGAAACTCTTAACCATAAACCTTACCAGCGGCGTCTATTTCAACGGTGACAAAACACGTACATGGTTAATATCCTCCCACACCTTTGCAGCGGCATGCGCTATAAATTCTAGGTGCGATCGGTTAAAGTAACGCCGGTAGAAAATTGTACGCCACTGTCACCGTTAGTAGATCCATTTGATAAACCAAATTTATTTATCCCATTACAAATCGAGTCTATAGCGTAGGTTGTTGCAAAATGCTCGTTGCTCGCTCCTTTACTTGCAGCCAAATGTAAGAGCAGAGGTGTGCGGTGGTTTTGAATTGTGTCAAATATTATTTTATTTATGGGTTTGTGGCAAAATGTGTTGTGATGCTCGTGATTATTTCTGGATCGATTGTGACTTTAATACCCTGATTGTTGGTGCACTTTTCCAGGTAAAGTGTAGGCGACCAAGGAGGAGACCATTTTAACCATTCAAATTCTAACCTAACCTTATCTCACCGTACTCAACCTAATCTACACATCATATCCTTCGAGAATATTGCTGCATATCGTTTCAATAAGTGGAGATAGGGATATGAGTGATTCTGTATTAACCATCTTCTATCTACAAATACAAGTACAATTAGATTGAATAATTACACTATTTTGAACAAAATAAATAAAAAAAAAAACGCCACATGCATCACAGAAAATACGAACACAATATTAGATCATATACTTACCGATACAAAACTATCATACTCACTAACAAACTGTAATAATTCTATATCACATATATTATGCTTGATGTAATTCACACATATGTTAAGAGTACATCCTTAAAATCGTCCCAAAAATGTACACATACTAATCCTGATAATCTAAAGAATGATGTCATCCAAAATCCTTTTAATCTTAATATGAATAATGACTCAGTATTAAATTATGATAATCTTGTAAACTACCTCACAAATAAAATTAATTCTAATAGCACCACTAAAATTAAAACAAAAAATATAAATAACCTAGACTGGATAACCAAAGACCTTATAAAATTGATCAACAAAATAAATAAATTGCATCTGAAATTGAAAAGACAACCCAATAACACATTATTGAAAGCAGAATTCCTAAAAGTAAGAAATAACATCACTACAGTAAAACGAAACTTAAAACAAAGACACTACAATGATCTTTTTAAAAAATGCGAAAATAACAGTAAAAAGAACTAGGAAGTTAATGAATAATATTCTTAAAAATCAGTCTAATACTCCGAATAATTTTTGTACTAAATTAATAATGAATGATGAAATAGTCACTAACAATGTAGAGATATGCGACCACTTTAACAATTTCTTTTGCACATTGGCTCCTCCTTAGCTAATAATATACGTAACAAAGTCGTACACAAACCGGCCAATGAAATAACATTAGTATATAATAATAATAATAATTGGACAATTTGTAGAGCGCCGTTTTTGTGAAAAATCACCTCAAGGGCGCTTTACAATTTATTATGAATTCCTAGGTTCTATTTAATTTTATTATTTACAGATAGATACAAAAACATACTTACCTGCAGGTCACTTCCGAAAAACACACTTTATTAGAAAGTTTATGCTTGGGAAAGGTACGACTTTGCACGTGGAGGACAATATATTCAAAACACTGGACATTGCATGACTTTGCTACCCTCATCACTGTTGGTTTTACGTTTATATTTATAAGAAGATTAATGCCAAAGTTGAGTTAATATTTATTTGAAAGACTGGATAATTGTAAGAATTTGCTTTATTTTTACAAAATTAGTTATTTACTATGTCGCGAGCTGTGAAGCTGAAGTTGAAAGGTTTTTTATTTTTAATTATTTATTTTTTTTACTTATGGATACGACTGTCTGAAAAGGTGAGTTTTTAGTTTAGCTCTAAATTCCGCTGAATCTGTGATCATTCTTAACTCGTGTGGCAGTCCATTCCAGGCTTTAGGTCCTGACACTCCCAAGGCACGCTCACCGAATTTAGTATCTGGTATGCGCTTTGGTTCCTTCAACCTTCCGATAGCTGATGTTGCTGCTGACATGAGGGTTGATTGTCGCGAATTGGAGTTTTCTGGAATGAACATTTCCGATAAGTAAGCCGGAGCCATTTTGTTAAGGGATTTGAATACCATCCAGCAAAGCTTGAACTGGATTCTTTCAGGACACTTGAGCCGGTGAAGATTTTTGAGATGCTCAGAAATATGGGAATATTTAGATACGCCGCACAGTGGACGGAATGAAGAAAAAACACGAATTAATTCTTTGCTGACTAAATATTAATGCATTTTTTTTATCGTATTAATGAATTATAACTACTAGCAGTTAAAAATCCGCTTTACAGGTTTTTTTCTGCTAGGCCCTGCGGGCGGCCTTTACATCGGCTTCGCCTGGGCGAAGGGTTTGGGTGTAGGTAACCATTTAGTAAATCCGATAAAAACTGCTACGCAGACGCAAGCCTATTAATACTGTTTGATTTTGAAGAAAAAAATATTAATTTACACTTGCATAGAAATTTACAACAACGAAATAATAAATTTTGAAGATATACAAATATCTAGGCAAATAAAACATATTAATTTTAAATTTTACATATTATATTTCACATCTATGAACACAAAAAAACGGGCAACAATTAGGTTCATTCATATTTTAATCGAAAATGGTAGAAAATCTAAGTGCTAAAGGTGTATTCGTTGTCATTGGAGTCTAAATCATCGCTCAAATTTCCAGAACCATTGGACGAATTCTTAGCGGACTTAAACCTTAAGTAGGTAAACAGAAACATTTTTTTAGGAAGTGATCGCAAATTGCAAATTCATTTTTTATTATCTTCGGAGTTTCTTTTTTAAATTGTAATCTGATTGGTCTGCGGTACCTTGTAGATGAAGGCCGTGGGTTTTGCCATATAATAGTCATGCTTTTTGAGTTTCCTTCGCTGTAGAGTTGAAGTGGCACCAACGACGTTGTAGGGAGATTAGAGAGATCATGATATTTTCCATTACTAAACCTTTGCTTGTAGTGACTGCGACTAACATAACCATCACAGCCCCATTTGTACATTTGTACATTTGAACAAACTCATTTCTGCTGCTAACTGGAGTTTATCAATAGTGCGAGACTCTAACAGATCGTTCAATTTTTTCTTCCTTGATCTAGAACCGATTTCTTGAAATACTTTAATTGGTCTACCCAAAGATTTGGACACAAATATCATTTCTTGCAACCACTCTAAATTATGTTGTTCAAACCTCACAATAACAACTGCGGCTTTTTCTCCATTTCTTCATTGATTGTAGTGAAAAACACTTAACAGTTTTGTAAAATGTAGGGCTCGAAATGTTCGAACCTGCCACTATGTGGTATTTTTATGTTAGATAATGAATTAAAAACTTCTTTCATTTCACAGAAGTGGCAATTAATATATCCCGTACATTTAATACCTCGAATAATTCTATCCGGGGAATGCATAAAATGAAAATTCTGAAAAATTGTCTTCCTGAAAATAAAAACATTGTTCAAGAGAGGAGAAAAAAGGAGCACATTTTATATATGACATAAAAGGTGAAACTTCAGTCTACAATATGTATATATTCATAACTGGGAGCAAACGATGTTTTGTTTCTAAATGCTAATTGAGATAAGCATTTTAACAGTAAAAAAAATACAAAAATAGTGAAATATTAGAAGTTAGTTCAAATCTCACACACATGTGAAATTATTAAAAAAATTATTACAGTAAATAGAGAATACCTTGAAGAATGTCATACATATCAAACTTTTGTATATATATATCTAAATGTCACGTAATACACAACCGTCTCTGCTCACGCGTAGGAGAGAACGGAAAAACGCGATGCCGAACATCAAATTTACGGCACACTTTGCGGCCTTGCCAAACTTCCGTCAAGCGCTAATGACATATTTAAATTAACACATAAAGTGCAGAAACTATTGTGTTACACTAAAAAAAATATATATTTTTAAAACAATAACGTTTGCAAAAACCACTTAATTCGGGTTTTTTCTTCATTTCGTCCACTGTGCGCCGGTGATGAGTCAAACACAGATTGTAATTTGTTGATTTGATATTTCGGGAGATTAGCTAGTAATTTAGTCGCCTCTGTTGTCAAGTTTCTCCGTACTGCTTTAATTTGCCTTAATTGAAAGAACCCCGTGCTTACAGTTCTGTTCATTTGAGTTTTAAGGGAGAAATCAGCGTCCAGATTGACACCTAGTAGTTTTATGCATGTTTTTGGAGTGATGTCAATTCCTGAAATGGTTATTGGGGAGTCATAAATATTATGCTGACGTCGGTTTGTGGCTGTCCAGATAAACTCAGTCTTTGCAGGATTCAGTTTCAATCTATTTGAGGTCATCCAGCGCGTGATTGCTTCTAGACACTCAGTTACGCGAGTTTTAAGACTGCCTATTTCCTCTAGTAAGCTGTAGAAGTAAACTTGCTGGTCGTCAGCGTAGCAGTGAGATAGAAGACCAAATGATTCGATAATTTTAGCGACATCATTTGTGAAGAGGATGAAGAGAAGTGGGCCCAGAACAGACCCTTGGGGAACTCCAGATGAAAGGGTTGCATATTTCGATTGTTTTTTCCCCACTTTAACGGCTTGTACGCGGTTGACCAAGTAAGATATCAGCCAGTCTTTTACACCGCAGTTTAAGCCAAAGGATTCTTCTAATCGTTTAATCAGGAAATCATGGTCAATCGTGTCAAAAGCGGCACTCATGTCCAAGACTGAAAGGAGTGCCAGTTTACCCGACTCGATTGCAAGAGTTATATCCGACAAAACACGTAGTAATCCACCTTGAGTGAAACCTTCTATATGCGGATTGGTATTTAGTCAGCAGTTCATTAAAATTTAAGTGACATATTATCTGTGAAGCGGTGATTTTTTCTAGGATTTTGGATATTAATGGAAGATTTGAAACGGGTCAGTAATTTGAAAGATCTTCAGCGTCCAATTGCGGTTTTTTTATTAATGGAGTTACGACGGCTGATTTGATGGGTTTCGGGAAATCACCCATGCTAAGTGACTTATTGAAAAGACAAACCAGAAAGGGAGAAATTTCATTGCAACACTATTTTAATAACCACGTTGGAATAGGGTCAAGTGAGCACTGCTTGTTTGGTGAAGAAGGCATTATCAGTTTGATAATGCCTTCTGAGGGCATTATCAGTTTGATAATGCCCTCAGAAGGCGAAACAGCTGTCACGCGTAATAATAATTACCAGCAGAACTTGTTTATAAATAAACTGTTTTTATTAATTTAATAATAAAATTATTGAATACATAAAATAAATAAAAATTAAAATAGAGTTCTACAAATTAAACTTGATAACAATAAATAATCTAGTAAGTCACTGAATTTGACTGTGTTGGGTAACTCCGGACGCTCTAGATGTATGTTAATGTCGCCAGTTATGAAAATAGTATCGGAAAGTCCCACAACCCGCTATGATATTATAGAATCTTTATATCTTCAACCAACAGAATTATAAATAAGCAAAATATTAAAATCATTGAAATCAAATGCGAGTGTCGGTTACGATAAACTCAAATACAAGACAGTGCTAAGTCTCTCAACGGAATTGGTTCCTATATTATCAAAATTGATTAACCAATGTTTTAAAGAGGGAATCTTTCCAGACAGCTGTAAAATTGCCAAGATGATACCAATTCACAAAGGCGGGTCCAAAACAAATACCTCAAACTACAGACCCATCTCAATCTTACCAATCTTATCAAAAAATTTTGAACGTGTAATCTACGAAAGATTAACAAATTTTCTTTTAAAAAAATCATTCTTTTATAAAAAACAATACGGCTTTAGGAAAAAATCGAACACACTTGCGGCAATAAACGACTTAAACAGTAAACTAAGGAGTGGTATTGATAGTGGAAATTATATTTTATCTATACTAGTCGACCTTCAAAAAGCCTTTGATACAGTAAGCCATGATATATATCGAGATTTCATTATATAATTTCGAGAAACTTGGTGTAGTTGGTCCTGCTCTTAATTTATTCAAACCATATCTTAGCAATAGAAAGCAATTCGTAAGCAATAACAATAAAATTAGTCAGCACCTTCCAATAAACTATGGAGTTCCGCAAGGATCCATACTAGGGCCACTACTGTTCCAAATTTATATCAATGATATTTCGCAATTAGAATTAAACGGTGAAATTTTCTTATACGCAGATGATACTGCAATATTCTACTGGGGTAAAGATCTAAACATACTACTAGAAAATGCACAAAGTGACCTAGAAAGAATTTGCAGTTGGCTCCAATCAAATATCCTAACAATGAATATAAAAAAAATAGGATACATGATTTTAAGCTCAAATCGTAAAATAGTTCCTCCTCATGTACCTTTAAAAATTGAAAATAACGATTTGCAAATCCTGACACAGGAAAAATATCTTGGGCTGTGCATCGACAAGCCTTTAACATTTAAACAACACATATCTACAAGATGTTAAAGATAAAATCACACCCTTAATTAGCGTTTTTAGCCGGTTATCATATCTATTACCAATTAAATTAAAAAAAGTTTATATTATAGTCTCGCACACTAACACCTAAATTACCTAATTTAAATCTGGGGAAATGCGTATGAAACATACATCAATAAATTACAGGTATTTCAAAAGAATCTAATCAAAAAAATATTTCACTAGGAATCCAAAACATGCACAAAAAAATTATATTTGGAAACAAAATTGCTAACATTACGAAAACTAAACGAGTACAATATATGTCTCCTTATATACAAAATAAATAATAAACTCATACATACAACACAGAATTCATTAAAACGTCCCAAGTACACAAACATTTTACACGATAACATACGTTTAAACACCATTCATACTAACTACGGTAAGCAATCAATTGGTCACGACGGGGGCAATTTATATAATTGCCTTCCAGACGATATCAAAAATGAAAAAAGTATGTGCAAATTCAAAAGAAAAAATTATTCATGTTTATTCACAAAAAACAAAGTAGTGAAAGTGAATAATATCGTATGGTAATATAATGTTATGTAAATGTTAGTACTGCAATCTAATGTAATTTAAGGTTATGAAATGTAAAAATTATGTATGAATTCAATATTCTAGTTAAGTAAGTGAAAATGTTATTTTCTTTTTTACTGGAATAAAAACGTGTACAAAAAAAACACATTTAAAAATGAATGTACGTTTGCTCTCTTGCTTGTTTGTTTGTTGTTAATGTTTTGCTATGTTAATCGTAGGAAATGTTTGAAACTTTCAAAATATCTTCTTTCCACAATTGCGAAGGTTACTGGATTATTACAACCACATGACAATTCATCAAAATTTTTTTTATCATTGTATAAACTCTTACGAAACTGTCAAACATGTCACAATTTGCGAATGATTTTTTTTAGAACAATCAATAATTGTTCAATCAAAATTCAATTTTTGAAAAAACTCTTAAAATTAATGTATTTAATTGAATTACTAACCTATAGTACTCAGCCAAAAAAAATTCAATTAATGGTAAAAGGAACGCGAGACAGCGGAAGGAAAGCGGGAGAGGTTCGCCGGACGGTGGAGCGGGAGAGGCGAGAGGTAATTCGGGGAAGGTGGAGGGGGAACACATGAGGCGAAGGGGACATGGAAGGGGAAGAGGAGGCGGAAAAGGAATGGGAACAATGGGAAAGGTCACGCAGAGAGCAACAATTACTTTATTGGCATTGCAACACATGCCAGCTTTTATATTTATAGCATAGTGTCCCGGGTGGCGTGACTTCGGTTTTTATACAAAACGTCAGTTTTTTTACTAAAACAAGAAATAGGAAGGTCACTGTTTACATGAGATTTAAAAAAACAGCCCATTCCGCTTTTCCATCCCCTAAAACAAAATTTTGGTGAAATTTTCCCCACAATGATCAAAATAAAAAGAAAATTACTTTTTACATACATTTCGATAAACCCAACCCGGACAACATCGGGTACATCAGCTAGTCAAAATAAAAAAGGAAAACTAGGTATATAAAAACCTTTCCATACTGTGGTCTCCATATATATAATGCGAGTATCTTCAATCCAATATTTTTTTCAAATAATCTACTAGCACTCAATCTATAGTCTCTTTCAATGGAAGCAATGT
Organism: Limnephilus lunatus; assembly: GCA_917563855.2. Lineage (NCBI taxonomy): Eukaryota > Metazoa > Arthropoda > Insecta > Trichoptera > Limnephilidae > Limnephilus > Limnephilus lunatus. Next base: position 5,807,188 of record OU830602.1, on the reverse strand, counting down.
TCCCAATATGCGTTCCTTTGATATGATTGGTGTAACGCAAATTCCACGTATAAACACGTGTGTATTTCTGCGGGCCGAACCACGGATTACGGGATAGGAATGAAGCAACCGCAAGTGGCGTTTCGCGCCGTTTGCCGTTGCTTCGTTCCTTTCCCATAATTCGTGGCTCGGCTCGCGTTCATATTCCTGCACGTATACGCAGCACAAGTGAGGACCTCCATCGAAGCCAGAGTTTCTCAGAAACTGGGCGTACTGTACAGTGTGTACAGGGCCCGCAGTCATTGATCCCTTCGGCACCGGTGCATAGTCAGGAAACATGTCAAACGCGCGCCACTATTTGTACACGGTTGACATTTGTCACGTAGCATGGGTTGTTTCTACGATTCTATGACCAAGCATCATTATCTCAACCAATAGGAGCCTTAAAAAGTGACATCATAATGAAAGCGGCCAATGAACGCAGATTGATTCTTCGTAGGTGTAATAGGTTATTTCCTTTTAATCCGAATTTCAAATCACAATGGGGCTAAATAAGTTTCGCTTCAAATAAATTTAGAAAAATGTCGCCAAAGACCAACATAACATTAACATGTTTTACTCCAAATAATGTCAACAACCTTTATATCGAGGACTTAGAGACAGAATAATGAAACAAGAAAATTCAAATTTTAGGAACTAGAGGCAAAAATTGACAAATATATTGTCTCTTTTGTTTTTTCAGGAACTTAAGAACTTTTATATTTATTCCAATCACATACATTGTCTTATTGTATTGAAATAAACCAATAAATTTGTAACCATGATTTATTAATTTAAAATTTTTAATACCGACCGGTTTCGTATAACACAAGCATCTTCAGGGTAAACTTGTATTTCGATTATTTCACTACAATAACTTTGTCAAGAAATTTGATTATTTTAATAAAAATCCGTACGCTACTGGGTAAAGTCACCTCACCCACTCAGTCTCGCGCGGTGCATACGAACTAGATTCAGCCAAATCCATTTTATGTATTTTTGTATCTGTTTTCAATTTGGTCATGCAAGCTTTTCCGTGGCCCTACTTGAGTGCTCCTACTTCTACACTTCTCATACAATTCGCTTTTCCATTCTACATCTTTATCCCATTTTACATTTTATTATGTTATATTTTATACTTTGTCGAGACACTCTAGACCAGTGGTTCTTAACCTTGTTGGAGGTACTGAATCTCACCAGTTTCATATGCGCATTCACCGAACCCTTCTTAATTGGAAATCGAACCGAATCATATGAGTCGAGGGTATGTCTTGACCTCCGCAGAACCCGCGAGACTGACTCACCGAACCCTTGGGGTTCAATCGAACCCAGGATAAGAATCACTTCTCTAGACTCTACGCCCAAACTATTAGAAATGTTATAATAATAATAATATTAGTAATAATTTTTTTCATTGAGAAAAGGAGTGTAAGGAGAATATATGATGCAAATGTGAATGGTAGAAGAAGTCGGGGACGCCCGAGGAAGACATGGCACGACCAAGTGAATCAGATACTTGAGTCGGGCCATGTGAAGAGTCGGAATAATAGAAGAGCATGTATGAGACGATGTATGAATGTGAACGAGGCAAAGAGTGTGTGCTATTAGAACCCAGGATAAGAATCACTTCTCTAGACTCTACGCCCAAACTATTAGAAATGTTATAATAATAATAATATTAGTAATAATTTTTTTCAACGAGGAAAGGAGTGTAAGGAGAATATATGATGCAAATGTGAATGGTAGAAGAAGTCGGGGACGCCCGAGGAAGACATGGCACGACCAAGTGAATCAGATACTTGAGTCGGGCCATGTGAAGAGTCGGAATAATAGAAGAGCATGTATGAGACGATGTATGAATGTGAACGAGGCAAAGAGTGTGTGCCAAGATCGAGTTGTGTGGCGGTCCGTCCTCTCTGCCTACCCCTGCGGGGAAACGGCGTGATGGTTAGTTAGTTAGTTATACTAACTAACTAACTAACTAACTAACCATCACGCCGTTTCCCCGCAGGGGTAGGCAGAGAGGACGGACCGCCACACAACTCGATCTTGGCACACACTCTTTGCCTCGTTCACATTCATACATCGTCTCATACATGCTCTTCTATTATTCCGACTCTTCACATGGCCCGACTCAAGTATCTGATTCACTTGGTCGTGCCATGTCTTCCTCGGGCGTCCCCGACTTCTTCTACCATTCACATTTGCATCATATATTCTCCTTACACTCCTTTCCTCGTTCATTCGCTCTACATGCCCAAACCATCGGAGAGTCCCTTTCTTAATCTTACACATCACGCTTACGTCAGCCTTGCATTCTTTGCGGATATCCACGTTTCTCTCACGATCGTACATGGTTTTACCACACATTCGCCTCAGGGATCTCATTTCTACAGCATTCAGTCTTCTTTCATCCTTCCTCTGCCAGTTCCATGCCTCACTGCCATACATCAGGGTAGGTACCAGCACTCCATTATGGACGGCTAGTTTCGCGTCTTTGGACAGTTTTTTATTACCGCCAACGGCATTCAGTCCTCCATTAATGGAGTTACCGGCATTCACCCTTCTTTCAATATCTCTATCAGCCTTCCCATCTTTCGTAAACATACTACCCAGATACACAAACTCATCCACCTGCTCCAAGTATTCATCATTCACAACTATATTGCATACTGTTTTCGTACTCTCTCTTTCAAACACCATGACTTTAGACTTACTTACATTCATCATTAACTCATTCTTCATACATACTTCGTTCATCCTAGACACGAGAGACTGTAGATCTTCCATACTGCTAGAAATTAGCACCGCATCATCAGCATACAAAAGGCAACATACTTCCAGATTACTCAATTTTGCGCCCAATCCCATCTCTTTCAATTCTTGCATACAATTATCCATGTATAGATTGAATAACCACGGTGACATTACGCAGCCTTGTTTAACACCTTTTGTGATGTCAAACCACTCCGTAAAATCGCCGTTCACCCTAACACATGCAACGCTTCCCTTATATAGCGACGCAATTGCCTGAATGAGCTTCGTATTCACTCCGTACTTGGACAACACCTTCCATAGCTTTTTCCTGTCAACTCGGTCGTACGCTTTTTGTAGATCTACAAAGGCACAGAAGAGTTTCTGGTTTTTTGCAAGAAACTTCTCAGTGAGCATACGCAATGAGAAAATCTGGTCCATGCACCCCCTTCCACTCATAAAAGCACCTTGCACATCTCATATTTTATCTTTTGTTTCCATTCTTACCCTTTCAATCAATATTCTACCATACAGCTTGCCCACTGAACTTAGAAGGCTAATAGCCCTATGATTCCCACATTCCATACGTGACCCTTTACCTTTGTATAATGGCATGATTACAGCCCTTCTCCAATCTAATGGCGTATAACCCTCCTTTAAACATTGGTTAAAAAGTCTGCACAGCCATGTTAGAATAATACGACTATCTCCTTTAAAGTATTCGGCAGCAATATTGTCGAAACCCACAGCCTTGCCACTCTTCATGCATTTAATTGATCTTTTTATTTCATCCATACTGATTTCGGTAACATTCACTCCATCATCGTTCATAACCGATTCACCGCTGGGATCACAACCACTCGGGTTACTTTCGAAGACTTCCTCGAAATATTTCATCCATCTCTCTTTGATTTCATTCTCATTCGTCAACATTTTTCCATCTTTCGATTTTATCACTTTCATGCTTCCGTTCTCTGGACCACTCCGGGACCTTTTGACCTCCTTCCAAAACAGTTTTATGTTTTCTTGGAAGTGGTTTGTCATTTTGATTCCCTCTTCTTCTTCCAGGCGTTTCTTTCGTTCTTTCACCCCAACACTTACTCTTTTCTTGCATATCTTATACACTTCTTTCGCACGATCTCTCTCTTCGCTTGAAACACTGCCAATCGCTATCAGACGTAACCATGCTTTCTTCTTCTCTGAGACCAGTGCTTTGATCTCATCATCCCACCATGCATCACCTTTTTTCCTACCTTGCTTACTTATTCCACACACATCTCTAGCAGATTCGCATAGACTCACCTTAATGTGGTTCCATGTTTCCTCTATGCTTAGAACGTCCATTTCCTTCTCATTCAATCTCATTTCTGCACAATTCTCATATTCACTTCTGACATAATCGTTTTGTAGTTTTTCTATTTTGACTCTTGTTGGAGCTGATACCGTTTTCACCTTAGAGCGCCAGCCGCGAAAGAGGTTTACTTTTGACACCACCAGAAAGTGGTCGGTTTCAACCTCAGCTCCTCTGTAAACTCTTGTGTCCTCGGTAACGGCTCTCAACCTAGAGTCAATTACTACAAAATCGATTATCGATCTTTCAATTCCTCTTTCCCACGTATACTGATGGATACCCCTATGATCGAAGAAAGTATTCGAAACAAAAAGGTTCCACTCCAAACATACTTCAAGTATTCTATTCCCATTGTCATTCGTTCTTTTATCCCCAAACATACCTAAGGCCGAATCAAATCCGTCACGTCTAATACCGACCCACCCGTTCAAATCGCCCGCCATTATAATCTTTTCATTCAACTCTTTTAGTCTTATTACATCATTCACATTAGTCCAAAAATCATTTTTCACTTCATCACTTTCAGAATTAACAGGGGCGTAGCAAATAATAAGAAACACCCTTGTCAAACCAATTATACAATTAAACATATGCGGAAACTTTGACTAGCCAACTAGGAATGGATTCTGTTTTAGGCCAGTCAAATTGACAAATTTAGATCATATCATTTTATCTTACATTGCTTAAGTACATAACATATTATTTAAAGAAGGAAAAACGTGTTACAATTGAATTCCTCACATAAGCTTTAGATAAATACACAATTTTGTACTTATGAAAAAAAGAATACCTACGAGAAGAGAAAAAATGATGAATGCTTATGTTAAATGTGAATGTTTTGGAAAATGGGAAGAGTGATATATATGACATATTCGGGATGCTGTGTGGAGGGTCCTTTTGGGAAAGGAAGGAGAGAAAGTTCTGGGAAGGAAAAGGGTATTAGGGGTGGGGGTAAGAATCTGGGGGTCAGTATGTCCAGGAGTAACGGATGTATACATCTATCCCTCCCACTGCGGTGCAAGACGATGGGTCAAAAGAGTCTGGCTGGAGAAGTCTAGGTTAGGTTTCCCTCAAACAGTCTCTCCCGATCCGGCCTGCTACGTAGTGGGAGGGTAATCGGATCCATCGCAAAAGACCTAGACAAACCTCACCCCATGAACCCGGAAAGCCACCAAACGTAGCGAACGACTTGGGGTGAACTATGGCAGGGTATTGGTAATCCATTAGATGGTTCCCGGAGCGGCGGTACCCATGCACGCCTCTTAAATTATTTTTAAGTTTAGTGTAATGAATTTTGATTTGTTAATTTTTATTTATTTCCCGTACTGGTTAAAAGCTTCCATGAATAACATTTTGTTTCAAGAAGGGCGAATTCATTAGTATCCGTGCTAATATTATTATTTTACAAATGAGTTAATAAATCTTGTTCAAATGAATTAGGTTGAATTAATGAATATTGATAGTCAATTTATCTAAACCCAGGTTCACAAACTTACGTCATGTTTTTTAATCTTAATTAATGTAAAGCTGGTAATATAATAAATATGTTTTATTTTAAATAATTAAATTTAACAAAATATACGCCTACAATTGGAAAGATTAAAAGTGGATATTCTTAGAATTAGTGAAATGAGATGGACTGGCAGCGGCATACACCAACATGAGAAGGGAAATCTATACTACTCAGGAAGTGACCCGCAGGACAAAAATCGTCGAAACGGAGTTGCTATATTTGTCATGGAGAAGTATGTAAAATTTGTTAAGAATTTTGTACCCATCTCGGACAGAATAATATTATTACAATTACACTGTCAACCCATCAACATTAATATTATTCAAGTGTATGCACCAACAGCGGAAGTGAGATATGATGGTGATGTGGAATCTTTTTATGACTCACTTGCCAGTACATTGCAAAGTTTGAAAGGAGGAGAAGTCAATTTTGTCATTGGAGACTTAAATGCCAAAATTGGTGAAGGTCGCCGCTCTCATATAGTTGGTGAATATGGCTTAGGCATAAGCAATCAAAGAGGTGATAGACTATATGAATTCTGCCAGGATAAAAATATGGTTGTATTAAATACTTGGTTTAAACTCCCGAAAAGAAGGCTTTATACATGGAGATCACCTCAGGATGGAACAATCTATGATATTGTCAGGAACCAAATTGACTATGTGTTAGTAGACCATAGATTCAGGAACTCTGTAAAGAGAGTCACCACGTACCCTGGTGCGGACATTGGTTCTGACCACGTTTTGTTAACTGCCGATATTGTTTTATGCTTAAAACAAATAAAAAAGCCCAAAAACAAAATTAAAATGGATATCTCGAAACTCCAAGAAGAAGTGGTCAGAAATAAGGTATCTCAGACTTTGAACGATAATATTAGACTACTCCCTCGTGATCCATCAATAGAAATACAAACACAGTGGGATAACCTGAAGTCAGTTATATGTGAAACCTGTGATACAAATTTGAAAGCTGATAAGCAAATTAGAAAAAAGAATTGGATGACTGACCACATTTTGAACTTAATGGATGAGAGACGTAAACATAAACATAATGAGACACAATATAAAAACTTACAAAGAACGATTAGATGTGAAATTAAAAAAGCCAAAGAAGAATGGATGAAGTCACAGTGTGAAGAACTAGAGTCGTACAGTCGTAGTCACAATGCATTTAAACTTTACAAAAAATTGAAGGAAATTACAGGAACTTCTAGAAGAATTACTCCATCATGTTTAGTTGACGATTCCAATAAATTGATATTGGATGAAAAAGATATTTTACAAACATGGGAAAAGTATATTCATGATACATTCAAAGATATTAGACCTGACATTAATATTCCTAACGATCAATTGCATGGACCATCGATTTTAAAATCAGAAATTCTTCATGCGATAAAGACTTCAGAACATAGAAAAGCGTGCGGACCAGACGATATTCCAGTTGAGGTGTTGAAGTTCTTTGATAATGAAAATGTTGACTACCTGTTGAGGTTATTTAACTCTATATATGACACAGGGAATATACTCCAAGATTGGCTAAAATCCACCTTCGTGACATTACCTAAAAAACAATACCCTAAGAAGTGCAGTGACTATCGATTAATAAGCTTGATGAGTCATGTCCTTAAATTATTCCTTAAAATAATACATGCCAGGATACGCGATAAGTGCGAGCAGGACTTAGATGACACTCAGTTTGGCTTCAGAAATGCGTTCGGTACGCGTGAAGCATTATTTTCTGTCGACGTACTATTGCAAAAGTGTCGTGACCAAAGAAAGGAAGTCTTTGCCTGTTTTATTGACTACGAAAAGGCATTTGACAGGGTAAAACATGCTGACCTAATGAAAATGCTTACGGATTGTAACGTTGACACCAAAGACCAGAATTTCATTAAAAACCTGTATTGGTTCCAAACAGCAGAAATAAGACATGGGAATGAGAGATCTAATGCAATCGCCATTCAGCGTGGAGTACGAGAAGGATGTATCCTGTCGCCACTATTATTTAATCTTTATTCCAACTATGTCTTCAAAAGAGCCCTAAGTAATACCCAGAAGGGTCTCAAGATCAACGGAGTTGTCATTAATAACATAAGATATGCAGATGATACTGTATTACTAGCTGACAGTATCAGTGACCTCCAAGACCTATTAGATCTTGTTAATGATGCTGGTGAGCAACTGGGCCTAACAATCAACGTCAATAAAACTAAATGGATGACTTTTGGACGACTAGATCACTCTGGATCAATGATTCAGTTAAATGGTTGTAATGTCGAAAAGGTGGAGAGATTTAGATACCTCGGCAGTATCCTCACGGAGAATCTTGACCCAGATATAGAGATTAGGTGCAGAATTGAAGCAGCAAGAACTGCATTCATAAAAATGAAATCCCTCTTCTGCAATGACAATATAAGCTTAAAATTAAGGCAGAGAATGCTAAAATGTTATGTGTGGTCGGTCTTGCTGTATGGTTGTGAAACATGGACCTTGAAAATAAATACCATGAACAGGTTAGAGGCTTTCGAAATGTGGCTTCACCGGAGAATGCTCAAGGTCCCATGGACCGACATGATCACCAACATAGAAATTCTCAGGCGGGCTAGAGCAGATAGGGAACTGCTTACATTAATTAAAATCAAGAAAATTTCATATCTGGGTCATATACTTCGAGGGGAGAAGTATCACTTGCTCCATTTAATATTGAAAGGCAAGATAGAGGGTCGCCGAGGGCCTGGTAGGAGACACATGTCTTGGCTGCGAAACATACGAGAGTGGACCGGCATTAGAAGTGTGGAGGAGCTATTCCGGGCAGCGCAAGACAGAGAGACCTTTTCAAGAGTGATCGCCAACGTCGGGGGGACCTGATAAGGCAGATAAAGAAGAAGAAAACGCCTACAATTAAGAAAATAATTAATTCATAGTTTTCATAATGGTGTTTTTCTTTCAAATAAATGTCATAACAATGGTTTAACAATATTTGGCGGTAGTTTGCAGTTTGGAATTATAATTGTAAATCTTAATAATATTTTAAACGCGAAAGTTTGTATGGATATTTGAGTATTTATTACTCTTCCACGCCAAAACTACTGAATGGATTTTGATGAAACTTTACAATATCTTGGCTGTACATAATGGTAAGCTCTGGCGTTATGAAATTTGTATAAATGAAAATGTTTGTGTTTCATATATTTTAGCGGCAGGAAGGAAAGGCAGGGGGAAGGGAAACGCTGGAGCAAAAAGGAAGGGGGAAAGCGGGAAAGGTTGAAGATAACGGGGACGCACGGGAAAGGACATGCAGTGAGAATCAATTTATTTCTTTGAATGGAATTGCAACGCATGCCGGAGACCAGCTAGAATCAAATAAATTTACTAGGTATACAATCTTTTCAAATATTTGGTCTGAAATAATTTTGTCACATTTATAATTATGCGTTCTTTCTTACTGTTCACGCATTATTATATGGGATTGGTTGGGTATTGCATTCGCAGACTTGGTGGGTAGCATAATATGTCAAAATTCTGATTTTATCCCACTTACCTACTATTCCCATCCCAAAATGTCACCATTAAAAAGGCTATTGTTGCAAGAAGAAGAGGTGACAGTATTTGAAGTTCAGTACAAAATAATATCTCAGACAAGGAGCACGTATTACAACTCTTGCAAAAATAAAATTGCTAGTTACGAAGCATATAGTGAAGTGCACAGCATTAACCTGGAGATCAGTGAGGCCCCATCTGCAACTGGTGAGTCCTGTTTTCCTTTTCCGTTCTGGGCTTATCTTATTGTCCAAAAGCCCAGATCTGAACCACCGACTGACTATCTGTTAGGTTTTGCGAGTGTATGCTATCTAATCGTCCCATATAACATAGCGACCAAGTAGTTATCGGGACTGGTCCTTCGAGGGTTGCGTTAGGGCTTTTCTCTGCAGCAGAACCGTCAATTTATAGTGGAGTCGCAGTTTCGCGACACCACTTACAATGTGTTGTTATTTTTGTTCCATGCCAACTCAGAATCAAGTCACCTCAACTCCTCTTGAAAAGTCATTAAAAGCCAAGAATAAATAATTTAAAAATTTCCCATAACCCTAACCTAGCGCGTAACCTAACTATCCATTTTTGGAAAAAGTTCGGTTTATGGGCGAAATTCCTAAAAAATAAAACTAGTTATTTTTATACTAACTTTGGGCCGGGGAATCCGAATCTGAAAGAATTAGGTTGGGGCAAGCAAATATAAACGAATTACACGACTTTAAAAATTTCGATACACAAACAATCTGCAATGAATTAATGACACATCTATTTTTGAATTGGTGAAGAATTATAACCACAGACAAAATTAATTTTCCGGAAACGAATGTGCCGGCAGTGTTACCAACTCTCAAAAATATTTATCCCTAAAACTAAATCAAAAACCCTAAAAAATCCGCCAACTACTTGAAAAAAACCCCTAAACATTTTTTAGGGATATTTCAATAATACTTGATAAATGATAAACTGTAATGTTGTTGAAAACACAAAAAAAAAAATATATATATATTAGGTAGCATCGCGTTATTGGTGTACTTCTGCCAGTACCCCTTTTTATTTTAGGTTCCTTTAGGCATTATTAACAAATAATTGTTTGTCGACGCTGCAGTATATAAATTCCACCTAAACAATCAACATACATATGAATTTCCAGTAATCATAGGCACAATAACCACCAATCAAGTAGTTTAGCGGCTACGCTAGGTTTGTGTAACATGGTTTGTGATGGAAAAGAAAGTGCCCCCTTCGTAGCGCCTACTCGCGTCAAGGCAAGAAAACATCCCAATTTTCAAGTAGTTTAGCGGCTACGCTAGGTTTGTGTAACATGGTTTGTGATAGAAAAGAAAGTGCCCCCTTCGTAGCGCCTACTCACGTCAAGGCAAGAAAACATCCCAGTTTTCAAGTAGTGTAGCGGCTACGCTAGGTTTGTGTAACATGGTTTGTGATAGAAAAGAAAGTGCCCCCTTCGTAGCGCCTACTCGCGTCAAGGCAAGAAAACATCTCAGTTTTCAAGTAGTTAAGTTAGGTTTGTGTAACGTGGTTTGTGATACAAAAGTGAATAAAATTTATAAAAAAATAATTACTGAAATATATTAACATGTTTTTTTACGTTATTGATATTATTGCTTAATGGCAACACTTAATTTTATATGTTAATATGTAATATCTTTGGTTTTTTCTATGATATTTATTGTCAGAAAGCGTCCAAAATGGCCTTTTATATTGTTTGTGAATTCAAAATTGTACAGTCGTTTAACTCAGTTAATATTGCCGAGTGTAACCTAATTCTTTCAGATTCGGATTTCCCAGCCCAAAGTTAGTATAAAAATAATTAAATTTTTTCTTTCGGAGTATCGCCCATAAAAAGATGTGTCATTAATTCATTGCAGATTGTTTGTGTATCGAAATTTTTAAAGTCGTGTAATTCGTTTATATTTGCTTGCCCCAACCTAATTCTTTCAGATTCGGATTCCCCGGCCCAAAGTTAGTATAAAAATAACTAGTTTTATTTTTTAGGAATTTCGCCCATAAACCGAACTTTACCCCCATTTTTTTCATTACTTTTAATGACTTTTCAAAGGAGGTTCTGAGTTGGTTACATTATGAGTTGTCGGGTCCCCGTTATTTTGTATCGCAGTACATCTACAGTCTACAATATTTATCAAAGGATTTTTTAATGATATTTGCTCATGTTATTGCCCTACTGACATGGATTTCAAAAGTTTTTACGGTGCTCCAGATTTTATGTCCTGGTTAAATCTTTCCCAAATGAAAGACTAAACCCTTCTACACACTTTTTCACAGATGATTATCTAGTAAATTCACGCAATGTAAGTGCACTATAAAACTATAATAAATACAAAACAACTAACTAACTAACTAACTAACCATCACGCCGTTTCCCCGCAGGGGTAGGCAGAGAGGACGGACCGCCACACAACTCGATCTTGGCACACACTCTTTGCCTCGTTCACATTCATACATCGTCTCATACATGCTCTTCTATTATTCCGACTCTTCACATGGCCCGACTCAAGTATCTGATTTACTTGGTCGTGCCATGTCTTCCTCGGGCGTCCCCGACTTCTTCTACCATTCACATTTGCATCATATATTCTCCTTACACTCCTTTCCTCGTTCATTCGCTCTACATGCCCAAACCATCGGAGAGTCCCTTTCTTAATCTTACACATCACGCTTACGTCAGCCTTGCATTCTTTGCGGATATCCACGTTTCTCTCACGATCGTACATGGTTTTACCACACATTCGCCTCAGGGATCTCATTTCTACAGCATTCAGTCTGCTTTCATCCTTCCTCTGCCAGTTCCATGCCTCACTGCCATACATCAGGGTAGGTACCAGCACTCCACTATGGACGGCTAGTTTCGCGTCTTTGGACAGTTTTTTTATTACCGCCAACGGCATTCAGTCCTCCATTAATGGAGTTACCGGCATTCACCCTTCTTTCAATATATCTATCAGCCTTCCCATCTTTCGTAAACATACTACCCAGATACACAAACTCATCCACCTGCTCCAAGTATTCATCATACAAAACAATACATGGAAAAATATTTCACCGACTCCAAATATTTTCATATCAGAGGGTTCTGCTCTGATGAAATCCTAACTGGTCCGATAAATCCTACTGATCCCTCAATATAAATATTTAAAAAATCATTCGTAATCCTACATGTATTTAAAATGATTGACTTTTGCATTTTTATATATAAATTCTTTGACAAATCTAATAGGCCTAAATTTTGAATGAGAGAGCTAAAATTTATTTTGTTTTTATTATTCTATCATTATTGTTATAATTTTATTTTAGCGTTTATCATCCTGCAATATTTCTATTTTCACTTGATATATTATACGTAGATATAAAATGGAACACGTGGGACTGCAAGATCTGGTATAAACGAAACAAAAAAATCAGAGTGTGCAATTCACCCGCAGTAGAAGTGAAACTAGAAAGACGCTAGATGTCGCTTTCTTTTCTTTTGCCTGATTATTTTAAAGTGGTTTGAAGATTGGATATTGATTTTTCAAGAATAAAAAAGTTTTTTTTTTTGGATTTGGTAGTTTTCGAACCTCGTTCGCTGGTTGTCTCTCTGGGTACTGAGAATCTGGCGCTTCGTACTGCGGTGCTATTGGAGGCCCGTGCGTAGTCGTGAATTTACCGAATTGTATTAGAACCGAGGACCGTCAAAAAATACATTTTTGTGACGCATTCCCGTTTCATCTGAATTTCAAATCAAAATGAGCTAACGAAATTTCACTTCGAAAGAAAAAGTTGTGAAATTTCTCATTAACATTTAATTTACTGATTTCAATAAACACTAGACGTCTTCAGTTTATTCATATTTCTTACTATTTTGTTGTGAAAAACTTGGTAAATATTCGGAACAAACGTCAACGGTTAATACGCACTTTTTTTTTTATAAAACCTTTAGATTCTTCTTAATTACCATAAAAGACAACTATTTGCATTGGGGGAGGTTGAAAATGTTACATTTTTAATTTTAGTTACGTAAATTGAAAATTTGCTTTCGTATTTAGACACAACGCTTCACCATATGCAATTTGTAATGATTATTGTCATTTTATTATGTTGGTATTACTGATACTATATGGAAGGCTACATCATACCGTAACTGAATTCATGGCAATATATTCAAAGGCGCGTAACCGAAAAAATCTATACGCTAGGTTTGTGTAACATGATTTGTGATTCAAAAGAAAGTGCCCCTTTATAACGCCTACTCACGTCAAGGCAAGAAAAACATCCCAGTTTTCAAGTAGTTTAGCGGCTATGCTAGGTTTGTGTAACATGGATTGTAAAATATCAGTAATACCAACATATTAAAATAACAATAATATTGCAAACAGAGTGATTTGACAGTGTTAAAGCAAATTTTCAATTTACGTAACTAAAATTAAAAATGTAACATTTTCAACCTCCCCCAATGCAAATAGTTGTCTTTTATAGTAATTAAGAAGAATCTAAGAGTTTTATCAAAAAAAGTGCGTATTAACCGTTGACGTTTGTTCCGAAGAATTACCAAAAAGTTATTATTATTTTCTTTGCACCATATCAGCATCACTATCTGTTAATCACCAAAAAATATTAATTCGATAGAATATTTTTAGAGATTTTTCCATCAACCGTACATTTTTGAAATGATTGTAAAAAACAAAGACTTAAAACGCCGAAAGAGGTTGCAATAATTATTTAACTAATAAAAATTAAGAAGGAACATTTGCCACGTTCGTTGCCTGACAACTTTGTAAGAAGTGACAACCTGCGAGACAGTTTATGAAATGAGATATTCATTCAAAAGGAGCAATGTTTTGCTTCACTGTTACCTTATTTTCGTACATGAATCTGATATGACTTTAAAACTAATAATGGTATTCTTGAAAATATTTTTTAGTATATCATTATTACTGTGTTATCTTTTTTTTACATTATATCCACACAGAGGGCCCTGGGGAAAATGATGTCCCTCAGGGCCTATGTCATTTTAGGGGATGCTGTGAGGAGGGTCTTTTTAAGGGAGGGAAGGATAGGACGTTCTGGGAAAGAAAAATATGTGAGGAGTGGGAAGGAATCTGGGTGCCAGTGTGTCCAGGAATGACGGACGTATGAATCCATCCTTCCAACTGCGGTGCAAGGCCATGGGTTGAGAGAGTCCAGCTGGAAAGGTCCCTCAATCAGTCTCTGTCGATCCGGCCCGCCACGCAGCAGGCAGGCAGACGCACCCGCCGCCAAGCCTGGACAAACCTCTCCCCATGATCCCACCCCTGCTAAGTCACCAAACGTAGCGAACCATTTGGCGTGACCTATGGCAGGTTTTCCAATAAATGTTTCCCGGGTAGGCGGTTCTCATACCCGCCTCCCAAATTAAGTGAAGTTATATTGACTTTATTTTTTTTCAACAAATTAACTATAGCTAAGGAGTGTGAGATTCACAAGCCGATAAAATTAAAGAAAATGTTTAAGTCCCAACTGCTTCCAAGCGTATAGAGCGAGTGGAACTACGGCAACCCACAATTATTGGAGTATGTTGTGAGGCTGAAGGTGGTGGGGAGGGGAAGGAGATTGGGAAAAAGGTGGGGAAGATGATGTCTTTGGGGGTTCTGTGTGGTAGGTCTTTTAAAGGAAAGGAAGGAGAGGAAGTTCTGGGAAGGTTAAGGTATGTGGGGCGTATGAGTCCAGGAACGACGGACGAATGAATTCATCCCTCCCACCGCGGTGCAAGGCGTTTTTACAAAAGAGCTTGAGAGGTCGCACGATCTCCCTCAACCAGTCTCTCTGTCCGGCCTGCCACGCAGCTGTGAGCAGATACATCCTCCGCCATGACCCGAACAAACCGCACCTCATAGACCCGGGAACCTCTGCTAAGTAACCAAACGTAGCCTATGGCAGAGGTGT
Source organism: Limnephilus lunatus (assembly GCA_917563855.2). NCBI lineage: Eukaryota > Metazoa > Arthropoda > Insecta > Trichoptera > Limnephilidae > Limnephilus > Limnephilus lunatus. Next base: position 5,792,079 of record OU830602.1, on the reverse strand, counting down.
TTGTTATATAAAAGTACACATAAATGAAATAACGCTTGGAGAGTATTACACTTACTTAAATTACACCTAATCCGGTACCGCTGCTGAAGCATTTATTGGATATGGATAACCAACATCTCTCTCATAAGTCACCCCGAGTGGTTCGCTAAGTTTGGAGACTTGGGTTCCCAGGTTTGTGAGGTGAGGTTGTCTAGGTCTTTCCGGCAGATGCTTTTACCCACTTTCTGCGTGGTGGATTGGGAGATACTTGTTAAGGTAGACCTTTTGATTTCTTAAGATGGACTATCGCAACGCATCGCCAAGTACCGCAGTGGGAGGAATGGATTCATGAGTTTTACCTATCCCCTTCCCAGAACTTCTACGCCTTCCCATTCTAAAAAGAGCCTCCACACCGTATTTCCCAAAGATGACACATGCATCCTGTTGGGAGCTAATTTAAAAAGATTTTGAAGAAATTTATTTATACAAAACACATTTGACATCCGTAATTCCAATATGTATAATTTTAGATACTATGTATAATATATATTTCTCTCCATGTTTAAATTCGTCCATACGTAATTCTCTCTATGTGGAACTAATTCTGACGGTGTAACATTGTTACATGAAATTTACGCCAGTATTATTTGGTCCAGACGTCAAATTTATTTATTTATTTGCGAAAACAGCATAAAACCAATAGGTACATTGCAAGAGCGGTAAGAAAAGATACATAATAAATACATTTACATTTAAAGTAAGTAATACATTTCGTTAAAACATAAGTGTTATTTCACGCTTAAAATCGTTGTAGGAAATGTGGAATATTTATTTATTTATTTATTTATTAACAGAAACAAACAGTACATTATTTACATTGGTGAAAAAAGTTTACAGTTAATAAGTGTATTTCAAGTTAGGTACCTATGATATGTTTCATTGAAGTATCTTGTTTATATTAAATTTTTACCGGGTGATGTGCGTTGTGGGAGGGGGTGTGTGTGAGTATGTTTGTGGATGTGAGAAGTGGTGATGTATGTATGTATTTATGCGCCTTGAACAATTTACAATACTGACATGATGCTCTTTTTAAATTTGGGAAGTGAATCGGAGAAAATGTCGATATTAGAATTTAGACAAACATTATTTAACATATGAAGAGCATGGTTAATTGGCGAATTAGTTGCTGCATTTGTTTTATAATTAAGCGTGTGGAATAATTCTGTATGGCGTGTACGTCTTAAGGGTATGTTAAAATTAATTAGGGAAAGAAGTTCGGTACAGTTGATGTTATTATTTAAAATTCTGTGTATAAATGTTACATCAGCTATTGTTCTCCTTTGTTGCAAAGTTTGAAATGTGCATCCAAAGTTATTGTTGAATTTGAAGGCAAGATATTTTATAAATTTGTGTTGAATATTTTCTATGCTATCAATATACAGTTTGTACTGCGGGTTCCAAATTGGTGAGGCATATTCCAGTGTACTTCTGACTAAGGCAAAATATAACATTACTACTGTACGCGGGTTACTGAATACTTTACTGACACGGAGAACAAAACCAAGCATTTTATATGACCTGTTAACGATTGAGTCGATATGCTTACTAAATATAAGTTTGCTATCAAGGTAAATGCCAAGATCTTTACATTCCTTTTTAGAGATGACCGGTTCATTGTGGAGTGAATAAGAGTACTCAATTATATGTTTATTTCTGGTGAATGTCATAGTGTGACATTTGGAAATATTGATATCTAAACAGTTAACTTTGCAATACTTGCAAAGCCTATCTAGGTCACTTTGTAACGCTTCACAGTCAGAGAGAGAATGCACCACTTTGAATATTTTCATGTCATCAGCGTAAAGCAAATATTCGGAATTTTGAAAGCATGATCCAATGTCATTTATATAAATGTTGAACAAGAGCGGACCTAGGTGGGAACCTTGCGGGACACCAGATATTACCTCTATAGACTTTGAGAAGACGCCATAATATATCCACATTTCCTGCGAGGCAGTTAATTAACCTAGTGAGTCGTCCCAGGGGCATCACTATTGGTAAGTTAGTTCTGCACCTAGGAAGAATTAAAAGCCTGTGTTGGCGGCCTCGCGTGAAATTATCCGGGACATAGAATCCTATTTCAGCCAGAATATCTGGTACCGATACAAAACCATTTAGAAGCTTATAAGCCATCAGCAGTAATGCGACATCTCTTCTGGAACTAAGGCTGCAGATACCCAGCATTTCCGAGATAAATGCTGTTGGAAACAGCCATGGGTAAAAACCAAACTCTCTCATAATAGAGGTATCGTAAAAATTTCTTTTGTATTTTCTCGACCATTAGTACATACACGATGTCCTCTGGCCCCCATATCTGAGATCCACTCTCGAGAATGCTACGCACCAAGCTAAAGTAAAGCAGCCTTATAACTGTGAGGTTGGTCAATTCCTTTGAATTGTGTATGACAAAACCCAACATCTTTGTGGCTGATTTACAGATTTAAATGATAATATCATTGGTAGGTAACCGAATTAAATACGCGTATACAATAATTGCACTAAAGAGCAGCAATTAATTTGCAATATTGAATTTATTAAACGAATTAGAAACTTCTTATCAACGAAAAATCTGTACTCATTTACTACGGATTATTAGTCTATTCTTCAGTACCTATGCTATTATCAGTTGGGGATCAGCTTACAAAACTAGTCCTACCCCCATATAATTTGTTAAAAAACTCATAATAAAAATTATACTATAAAAAACTTTAGACATCCCCACTGAACGCGTATTCGAAGAATTCTAAAGAAGTTCCAACATTTTAAAACTTATTTTTGAATAATTCAATCGTAAAAATTATAAAAGAAAAAGATAAATACTCATTCATAACTGAAATTCGTACTACAATTAAACAAATAAAAACTTATTTGTGAATAATTCAATCGCACAAATTATAAATAAAAGAAAAAGATAAAAACTCATTCATAACTGAAAGTCGTACTAGAATTAAACATATAGGAAAGCCTTAAACTAAACACTTCTTTTTCCCAACACCATTCATTAAATACATTAAGGAAAATACTTCTTTAAAAATCTACCTGTAGAAGTCAGAAGCATTAATGACAAAGTACGATAAATTGTTGAACTCTATCAAAAAGTATTTTAGAGAAATCATCAACGGGATAACTGCTTTCCCTATTTCCACATACAAGTCACACTAAAAATTATATCTGTTTTTTTTTCTTACTTAATACATGGATGTTTGTGTCTTTCAGTTAAAGGGTCTTGATTGCGATATGCTTTAACTGTATATGTATTAGCTGTGTTAACTGTAATATGTGAAATAAATGACTGTATTAATTGTACATATATGAAACGTAAACAAGCAAATACTTTTAATGGGAGATAAGTAATATTATAATATGCACCATTTTTATGATAAATAAATAAATAAAAAAATATATAAATACATCACGTTTTTAAAACGACGAAGATCCGTTGAAAACTCGGCACAGTTTTTCATTAAACCCAAAGCAAAAAATAATATTTTGTGTACTTTATAATGACCCAGATATCGGCAATATTGGACATTGCTTTTGCGACGATATAGACTTTTTACTCGAATGGTAGACTACCAGCTACTGCAAGAAGCGGAATATTAAAATACTGCACCGCTCTCCTTTTTTAATATACATACAGGATGTTAAGGGATGTACCTGACTTATTTTAAATAGTAATTCCTGACATTATTTGGAGCCAAACATGTACACGAAATTTATCCGGAGAATTTTTAGATATCTTTTTATTTCAAAAACTTTTCCTCAAAATCAAAAAAAAAACTTCCACGTGTCGTCACTAGTCTTTGGGCCCAATAACCAAGCAACCCCTCACCCCGCTTCTTATTGTTCAATACATACTGATTTTTTATATTTTTAGTTAAAACAAAATAAATAGGAAATATCACAGTAGATCAAAATTTCATTTTCATTTTTTACCGCAAATATCAGTCAATAATTAACTAGTTGAAGTACCTAAGCCAAGTACGTCTCTTAATAACTAATAAAATTTGTTGGAGTACAGAGAAAGATTGGCAAAATTGTATTCTATCTCTCATCTCAAGAATATAATAAATTTCCTTTAAAAAAAAAATCAAATTTTTCTCTCTGAAAGGGCCATTCCTTTAGACCTGAAGGGAAACGTATACACAGCCCTTTTCGTTGAAATTTTTGAACCACCAAAATACTTGATTGGACTGTTTTTTTAATAAGAAAATATCTAATACTATGTACTACTTTATTTGTTTGTGCTTTAAATTATTAAAAAACTTAATAAAAAATTGAATTTTTCATAATTTTAAAGACAAATTTTGCAATTATTTGTGATAATAATAAAAAAGTTGGCCCTATTTACTAAATAAATACGATGAAATGTAATATAAAAATACAAAAAATTATCATAAAGCTTTTTGATATGCGTAAATCCAAATATTAAAATCGACGTATTGACGTTGTTAACACAAATTTCTATCAGAAGAAAGGTTTTTTTATAATATTTAATTTATTTTTCATTATATTAATTCTCCGTAGGTAGGGCAAGAATAGTTTTTAACCATTATATTTAAATCACAAGAAAAGGCCAAAGTTGCCTCTAAAATCACGTTGATTTATGTATCACAATTTAAAATCAACTTAAATAATATGTTATGAGTGTTCTAGACATTTGCAAAGCCTTTGATTAAAAAAAAATAATTATTCAGTTTGGTTGGGTATTTTGGCATCAAATCCTAAATTAAGTTCTGTGTGAAAAAGGCGGCGCAGCCGTTCCTCTGCGAGATATTTGCAGTCGGATGTTTAAAAAATCTGCCCCAAAATTAAATCTTTTCAGTAGTGCTATTATACCTCTACCAGGTAATCCTAAGCCACTTTGAATTGCCGGGGCCATATGTCCGCTCACCGCTGTAAAATACCCCAATTATTTTGCAAGCTTCGAAAACACGTTATAAAAATATCTTAAACTTCATCTATCATATAAATACCACCCTTAAAAAAGTCATACTTTTAAAACTGTGTTATTCCAAGCGAGTGTTGTGTGGTTGAACATTTTCACGAGTGATTTGTTGCTTTTATTAAAATTTGCCTTTTCCTGGACGGAGTTTTATATGAGTTATCCTCGCTCCTGTCCGACTCACCTGTATGAAAAGCCTTCTGGCAGATTCTCACGTATAGTTGTTCTCTAGGAGGCGGAAAATGCCGAGATTTCCCGAGCGATTCCGAACCCCCTGCTCGGGGGATGCAATATCCGCTAGTCGGCCTAGGGCAACCGTGGACGTCGGTCGTGTACCTCCCCATAGGTTCTGCGCCGGTTTTCGTCGCGATCTCAAAAACGTCAAAAAGTGTTCGGTTATTCGGTCACGTAAGAGAATTTTGTATCGCGCGAACGTATTTTGGTGACAAGTCTTTCTTCGTTCTGTGTGTGAGATTAATATGGGATTTAATTAATCGTGTGACTATATGTGTTTTGGTATTTTTTCTCACTTAAAAGGTAATTTGCACTCTGTAACAGGCAGTTAGATAAAATAATCTCAATTAATCAAAGTTTTTCACATTTTCCTTTCATAAATTGAGAGATAAAATTGTTCCGAATAATATTTTCAGTATAACTTTTCCAAGGGAAATTGCATGATGAAAAACATGTTTCACATTTTAATGGTAAATGATTTTTTGAATGTTCACCTCGTTTGATAATTGAAAAGTAATAACGAAAAGATTATATTTTCTGCTGCTATTGCTTAGAAGTTTAGTTTTCATTGTTGATTGTATTATATGTTTTTATAGTACTTTCCAAATTTATTATTTATTTTATGCACGATTGAAAAATCCTCCTCAATTTATTTAAGTGACAATATATTTCGTATAATGAATGTCTTAAATGTTATCAAAATAATTTACTAGGTTTACTATCTACTGCCAGTTATTTGGACATATTCTTGAAAAGAGAGTGCTTAAAAATAACATATTTTTGTGATAGAATATGGAAAATATCTACGTTTATAAATAAAAACAAATCCTTAGGCTAAACAGATCATAACAAAACAAAAACAAATAATTCTTCGAGGACTTATAACTGCTATGCGGTTATATTCAATATTATTAGTTGCACAACGAAAATCCAATTTTGAACATCTTCCATTGAAAACCTAGTCCTGAGAGGGATCTGTTTAAATATTCGAAGAATTCGTTCCAAACTGTAGTCTGCAATTATATAATTACAAACATAAAATAAATACAAATATACAAACATAAAAAAATACCAGATGTACCATTTTTTTATTTTGTTTGAAATAATTGTGTTTTTATTTTGTATCGCGTTGATTCAAAATTATTTTTCACAGGATTTTTTCAAGACAGTTAATTTTTTTCATGCTCTTATTATTATAATAATTTCTCACAACAAATTTTTTTTTTATATTTTAATGAACACTGGACTTAATGATCGGGTAATAATTTCTTAACATTTTATTCGGTTTTCTATTTATTTTTTGTTAAAAAATTATTATTATTTTATTGGTATCGTATCAGCATCGGTGGCTGTTTATTCACTAATACGCTTCAGTATACAACAATTATAGTTTAGTTAGGTGCTGATTATATTAATAATTTCTCTTCCATTATTTCATTTTAATTAATGATTATTTATTCTTTTGTTACTCGAATTACTTTCTGGATATTAAATTAACCATATTTTTATATAAGCCCACTCCTTTGCACGGAAAACGTATGTTGGTGTTTTTTCTCCATCACATTTGATTTTAGGTTCAATTTATGGAATACAAAGTATTTAAATACATTTATCACTAATAACTTGAGAACGGAAGAAACGCTGGCATTATGAAATATGCACAGACGTGTTATGTGAATTTTCTGGGTTATAATGCAAACATTTATCATTTCGCACTTGCTTATTAAGCAGTGAAGCTTTAACTCGTGAATTTAACTGTAAAAAATAACAAATCGATTAATACATTTTGATAAGACGACAAAAAAGTTTAATACGATTGACTGTTGAGATTATTAAAATTTCACGTCGTAAATTTATTTCAACATGTGGGGACTAAGCATCGAAATAAACTAAGAGCAAAACTGGGTGACTAAAATGGTCAAAATAAAAGATACTGTAATAAGCAGAAAATAAAATAAATGTCGCTGGGAAGCCATAAGAAGATTATTTCTGTACTGGAGGAATAGTACTTCGCAAGTCCAAAGAAAATATTCCACAAAATAAAATTCTGCGGAACATGTGTCACAACTTAGGACTAATACTTATCCAATGGACTTTACTCTTTCAGGGAAATTCATTAGTTCTCGGGCGAAGTATAACAACCTTTTTTCTTGGAATTTTAACTCAAATCAACTAAGACTTTATTAGTTTTTCATGAACCTACCTACTAGGTTGATGTTACGATTTGATTGCTTCTGAATAAGTGTAGTGCATTTTTTGTGATGCCTCTCAAATCTCCCGACACCTGGAACCAGGAAGACTAGTACGTGAATCTGGAAGGTGAAATATTTAGTTGAAAATTATATGGGCATTTAGATGCAGTTTTCATACCTCGTTTTTGCTATTTTACGCACCGTTTTGGTTTATATTCGTGATCTTTTACTTGGATTTAATTGGGAAACTTCTGGAATTTACAACCATTTTGTCTCTGTGTATTGGAAGCTTTAACGGGCAAATATCTGTTTTGTAAAAATGCCGTCATTAGTTCCACAAATTAATCTCGCCGAAAAAATCACGTACAACAACTATGCAAAAGAAATAGATAAATATTTTCAAGAACTAAAGTTACAGTGCAATTAGTTATTTCTCGGGGACATTTAAAGAAGTAGACATGAGAAACGCCTACAGCCAAAAACAATTAAAAATGACATCAAATTTTCTGCTAGTAATGACAAAGGCAAATGTACAAGTGCTCACCCATATAGGTAAATCTATTTAACGTTTTTTGCCAATACAAAGGTATTCGTTTAACTTAAATTATATTTATAAAATTATGGAAACTGAAATTCGACTTAGCGTTCTTCGCCAGTTCATAAAGCATAAACGACTTCATGAAACTGCATTATTAAATAAAAAAACGTAAAATTTCCGACTTAACGTTTTTTGCCAGTATGCTCACGACACCTTTTTTTTTCAATTAAGCAATTCACCCTAAAAAGAGTGCTTTGTGTCCACGACACATTGTAATGGATTGTATAAAGATGTCCCAAAACGAAATAAATGAGCCTTCGTACTAATAAAGCAATTTTAGTATTAACATCTCTTAATAAATTTAATCATGTATTACATCCATTATCGACCATTGCGTTATTATTTCACATAAAAATATTGACGCACAACACCAAGAACTTATTGCCTTGACACGTAATGGTATTTAAAAAAAAATACACGTCAGAGGCCCACAAAAGTATTATATTATTGAGTTCCACAGTTCACAATTTTCTTATCTGGCGTACAATCTTCCACACACACGAGAATACGGTAAACATTTGCGTAAAGCAGCACTATGTTTTTTCTACTCTACTTTTCCACGCCTTGCCACAAGTGTATTGAGCATTTCCTGGTGATAAAAGCCACTGTTCTCTTTGTTTTTTCTTGCTATTATTTGTCTTATATGATGGCATTATTTTTTTTTTTTTTTTTTTAATTTATTTCCAACAAAAACACAAATTACATAAATATATAATTTAGACAATTTATCGGTAGTCCCGCGAAGCTGCCACATGGCTGCTTGTCTACAGGTTCTACCTTAATATACACTCGTTTATATTAGAAGTTAAAAATATATATATGTATAATTTCAAAAATCGTAATGGAAAATGCAAATAATGACATCCTAATCCTAAAAAAACTGATGCGATACAAGTCTAATTACAACCTTACAAAAAATGCAGAAAAAAAAACTTTATATTCTCAATGAATATGTTTAGAACTTACCCTAACATTGATAGAATTTACTCTAATTTAAACATAAACATAACAAAAAATGTGACAAAGATGTCTGTAATAATTCATGTACCATATTAAATCATACGACAAAAAAAAATGAACCTCGGTGTAATTGAAAATCAACATATGAAGAACAGTCACATATGCGCTTTAGGAAATATATCTTTATATTTATCAGATTAAGAAATTTACTCAAATAAAGTAATCTAAAAAATAAATAAAGTCTATTTCGCACTGGTCCAATCCTTAATTCAGTAGGAAATCAGTGGATGGGGAGGCGCATATGAAGAAAAATGTTAATGTGAAGGTGGTTGAAAGATAGTAATAACAAAAAAAAAAAAACAATAAAAAAGAACCAACATTCTCTCCAGCATCATTGTTCAGAATTTTTGTTCATTGTTTGAATTATGCTGTTAAATTTGACGGCTGTTGAATTTTTTAGGTTTGTTGTTATGGTAAACTTGAAAGATATACATAATATGTTACTTGAGGAAACCTTGTGTTTTAGAAAATCTGTGCATTTTAAATGATTTTTGTGATATTTTGTAGCGGTCATATGAAAGAAAACCTTTTTTGAAGTGAAACTTCTTTAACTCTCTCTTTTTAGCGTCACTTTTTCAAAGTAAGCGTCACTTTGAAAAAATTCAAAGTGACGCTAAAAAGAGATAAACTTAATATACACCTATAGAATTTAGCCTGCAAGAGATAATAAAGAATAATCGTTCCCCTTTTTGTGCGGTGCTTCGAAGTTGTCGTAATTTGTTTAGTGATGTAGTTGTTTTTATTAAAAGAAATGTAAGATTTTGATCAATAATTGATACTTTTATCTATATATTACTTTTATGTGTACACCTGGGCCGCCTCGAGTGTACTTTACTTTTCTGAAGGTTTTACTTCTACCGCGTGTGAAATGCACACTTGTATTTTTTTTAATGAGGCACATATTCTTTCGATGGCTGTAGACTTGTTAATGCATTTCGCATATTTAATATATTGTTGATTTCTTGAATTTCTTACAATATATATCATTATATTGGTTCTTAACACCTCTTCGAAAGGATTTGATTTATTAAAATACACCCACTTTTTGGTCGCCAGACTTACTTTTCACAGAACTTCTATTTTTTTTTTAAACATTACATATCACAATGATCTTTGGCTGTCCAACTAGGAATTTTACCCGTTTTAGGACAGTCAGAATGAACATATTTATTACATGAAATATTGTTTTGTCTGTTATGTTGACTTTTACTTAAATAATACACTTGGGGGTTAATATATTAAAGTTTTGTTGGTATAAACAAAAAGTTGTTTTTGAATGTAAATATATGTTTATTAAATAATTCAAACAATATAAACCTAGATACGTATTTTCTGCTTATAATGATTGGAGTAAGTATAATTCATATAGTGACAAGTTATAGGTACAATACTTGGAAATGTTTGTTTGTCTAATGTCCATCGCAACATGTTAATGCATTTAAAATATTTTTCTCTATCTCCAAACTATGTAAAAAATCACAAGATTAAAAATATTCAAGGAATGTAACCATCGTGCAAAACGATATCTTTAGCACCATGTGGTGCCTTTCTACAGCAAAAAAATTCAAGACGCGGCAAAACTGTCTCCGTCGCCAGCCAATTTTACATAATTTAGCAAATCCAAAAAGACCAAAAACGCCTTGCAAGAATTTCATGTTTTTCCTAAGATAGATTAATGTTTATAAATCTTTCTGAATTGTTTTATTTCCTTTGTATTCAGATCACATTAAATATAACTTGCATTTAGCTTTGTCCTTAATTCGTCATACTTTTTAAGATATTAATGTCCTACGATTTTATTATTATTATATGTTTTCACACTGTACGGTGTTTTATTTTTGACAGCTTAATTAATGAGTATTATGTGATCATGATAGCAGCATAAAAAAACGTTTTTTTATAAATTTCATTATATTCAATCAATTTTTAAAATTATTGCTGCTTTAAGACTATCTGTTCGTTCACAACAGTTTTCGCGGTCGGTCGGTTTAAATCTTATTAAATTTTATTTTTCCACAAATAAATCATTTAAAAATTATATTAAGTGTATTTCCGAAACGGTTCAGAGTGGAGACACAGATTTGAATTTGATTTGTGTTTGGTGACACAAAGTTTTAGTTCATTACCTACATCTTCCCATCTCCTTTTCCTCCCCTTTACTTTCAATCTGGGAGGCGGTATGGGTACCTCCGCCCCGGGAACCATTTATTAGATAGCCAACACCTCTGTCATAGATCACCCCAAGTGCTTCGCTTCATTTGGTGACTTAGCAAGGGTTACCGGGTTCATGGGGTGATGTTTGTCCGGGTTTTGGTGGCGGATGCGTTTGCCCATCAGCTGCATGGCAGGCTGGATTGAGAAATAATGGTGGTGGACTTCTCCAGCCGTATTCTCTCGGATACACTGACCCCCAGATTCCTACCGACCCCTAATACCCTTTTCTTTCCTAGAACTTCGTCTTCTTCCTTTCGTACAAACACCCTCTACACAGCATCCCCAAAGATGACATCTTCACTGAGGGGAATAATTATCCTCAGGGTCTCCTGTGTGGAGCTAATATATAAAAAATACGGTTGGGAGCAGTTGGGACTTTTGGGCGGAATCCACATAAAAATATATTTCTGCAAACTTCATTACCTTTTACTATTACAAAATGGAAAATTGGAGTAATTATCTGAAAAACATTTTTTTTATTAGTATCTATAGCAGAATTTGTACATAATGTATTTATAAATTATATTATATTAAGGTATTATAAGGTACATTCTTTTTTTTTAGGTATTATAAAGTACTTTTTTTTTCACAGTCCTCCTCACTAGGGTTTCCTGTTCTGGGGCGGCCTGTAGTTTTTCCACAATTGTATTTAGTATCCAGTTGTCTTTACATGGTCTTTACATTAAAAATAAACTATTGTATTTTCCCAAGAGTCTGACAAAGCAAAAGCGTTCAATAATTTCCAAGAGCTGGCACATAAAAATACCTCAAATGGTTAGAAATTCATGGTGATTATTGTATAATTTACAAGGGTTGGGTAATTAATAAACAATTTGTGTCCGCTCCCTATACAATTTGTTTTCATTACAGCTGGCCGGACATGTCGGCCAATAAAAACAATATTACGTAGAAAAAACATAATTTGAATTGGTAAAATAACAGAATTACTAACGCCCTCTGCCGTCCGAATCATCAATTAATCATTTCACTAATTATTATTACAAGGGTTGGTTTCCACAATAAGATCGAGGGAAGAAATACAATAGGGATGGTGTTGACATCTTTCATTTAATCTGTGATGAAATACGAGAAACCCATGTTTATTTTTGTTCAGAATTTTCTTAATTCAATTATCTATCTTTACGGTCACGTGCCAAAGTAAAACATTGCCTATTTATTATTAAATTTAACTAACCCGTACTTACAAAAAAAACATGGAATTAAAAAAATATATTTAAAAATATTTTTGAAGTGAAAACTTCTTTAGTTTCGTTATGATTTGAAACTCGATGAAACGAAAAACAGCGAAACAAAAAGAGAAAAACACAAAAACAGATCTATAGGATTTAGTCTGCGAGAGAAAGGTCTCCTCTTTTTCCGGTGCTTCGAAGTCTATCGGTCTCCTTTTTGTGCGGTGCTTCATAGCCTTCCCACTCTTGTCTACTTTAGTCTTCTGAAGATTTCATTTCTACCGCGTGTGAATTGCGTACTCTGATTTTTATTATTATTTTTATTTTATTTTAATAAAAGTTTAAAAAATATATATATATTTATATAAATATTGTCACTGTTAAAAATCGAACCACGATCGACCTCTTGAAAGGTTACTATGCTGGCTAATACACCACCAACTATTAATGGCGGCATTAATTTTCATTATAATAAAGTAGGTACTGAAAATGATAAGAATCATAGCACAGATAGGACAAAGTAAAAAATAAATTTCTGGATAAATCAGTCCCAATTTTGAAAATGGCTGTAATTTTTTTTGTTCAAATAATAGCATTACAAGTACATAGCTACTTTATAGCTTGTATGAATTTGTTCAAACAATCATTTACAATTTTAATAATTATGAAACCATTACTATTACACATAAATTTAAAGTAAAGCACAACCGAAGTTAGTATTTCTGACGAAAGTTTGAGTATTTTTGAAATATTGCTAATTTATGGCCTTATTAGTTATTTAATTTATTTAAGGAACAATTTTTTTTCTGTCAAAAATTATAAGAAGTCTCTATTTTATGGTGACCCGACAGTTGATCCCCCGAAATGATATTTACTATAAAATTATATATTTCTTTGCATTATTTACCAATTTCAAACGTAAAAGATATTCAATGAATATCAAAGGAATTTATACACAGTATCGAATTTTTTGTACTTGCGCTGGTACATAGAGTAAATAGAGAAGCAGATTTTGCCTTGACATATTTAATTAAAAATATGTTTTATAATTTTGTTATTCGATGGTAAATCCTCCGGTAATAAAATTAAGTAAAATGTATTATTCCTAAAGCGACTGCACATTGTCTAAAAGTTAGCCGGTGAACCAATTGTCGGCGGATCAACATTAATTTTATATCTCTATATTTAATGTTAACCACGGAAGTGATCCGTTATATTAATATTATTACATATACACGAAGAAATGAAACCTGCAGTCAAATCGGACAAATATGTGGTCTAAACATGTACGAGTAATTTTCCAGCTAGAACCGCTTCCCTTATGCAATCAATATCTCAAATGCATTTAATTAAATAATAATCAGTCATTATATTTTCGTACGCCATAACACGCCTTAAGTCTAGAAGTCTAGATTAATATATGAAGAAAATGTAAAACATTTTCTTTATGGCTTACAATAGCGAAGATTGCAGATATTTCATTGAGAAATTGTGGTTTGCTGGAGTTCGGGGCGGTATACAGCTAAGATGTTAAAATATTCTTATTTAAAAGTTACATAAAGCCAAGCACACATTCAAAATGATTTATTTCTATTGAATTTTGTTGAAATATATCTCTTCCTGATTTTTAAAATTTAAATCAATGAATATTAATAATATAACTAAAAATATATATCTTTATTCAAGAAAATTTGCAAGATTTATAAGAAAAAAAGAAACGTACATATTTAGTGTTAATATTTACAATGGTTTATGTAAGTACAAAAGATTAGCAACAGAAGATAAATATAAATATGAACAGAAGGTACCTACTTGAAGAATAGAAAATAGTTATAAATTATGTTTTTTCGTAATCCACCTAACTAGGCTAGCCTGTGTTGAGGCATTAATTTTTAAGTCAATTTATATGTCTTATTAACATACCTACACTTATATTAAAATATAATCATACAACAGATTGGTTGCATTAAAAATAAATTTTGAATAATAACAATCAGTACATTGGTTTAGTTACGAATTTGGGTGAGCGCGCCGGTAATGGCCCTATCATTATTTTTTATCCAAATTTTTATATTATTTTTGAAATTTTTTTGTGAATCACATTTTTTTTACTCTATATGGAAGAATGTTATAAAGTCTTGATGCAAGGTATCTGAAGCTTCGTTGACCAAAAGTAGTATGCGTTATGGGAATTTGAATTAAGTCTCTGTTATTGTTTCGTGTATAGCGTGTATTTAATCTTTTTTCATATTATTTATGTATATTTGTGTACAGATGATTGAGGATTGTTTTTGCGTATATCTGCCGAACGTCAAATGAACGTCAAAATATCAGCTGAATCGTGAATCCCATGTTAAAAATAGGATTTAAGATTAATCCAAAAGATATCGTTTGAATTTTTTCAAGAGGTATTGAGGGACAGTTCATTACGAGTAAACCACTCTTGTAACTTTACAAGATTTAATTGACATACCTGTATAACAGACTTTTCAAGACTCTTGAGCGTACATCTAGCTTCATTTAAAATTACGCCGAGGGAAACAGGTGCATTCTCTAAAGAGTTAATTTTTTTTTTTTCATTCCCGTTCGAAAGTTTTTTTTTAATCAGAAAACAGTCCGAATTCTGCACCAAGATATTCTTATTCCACGTTTTATTTCTAAAATTGTGGATAATTCAAAATCGATATTCTCATTTCTGCAATAGCATCAGTAATAAACGACTCCCGGGTCTAATCGTCTGATTGTTTTCTTGCAAACTTTCGACTTGCTCAAGAAAATCAATTATGATAATTTCTCAAAGTTTCATTTGATTACCGACTGATTTAGACCCAAGTTAATATAAGGAGTAAATAACAAAGTTCACGGAGATACTCATCTGTAATGAGACATTTGAATAATGTATTAGGTGCTCAAACTTTTACAAAGTTTTGCTGATTTTTGATGAATTATAATATTTATTGTTCAGTACAATATATTCATTACTTGAAAATTTTTCATTTGTTTTTGAAAGAGAATATCTGATTTTTTGCTGAAATCAGGAGGCGAGACAAAAGTCAATGAAAGGTCTCTTGGAAAAAATACATTCGTCGAAATAATTAGGTACCGACTTAAATATTAAACCTGTAAGCGAAAAACAATGTTCATAACAGAATTATTATTTACGAATTTACAAGTTAGCTTTATAATTTTGTCCACATTGTAGAGCGTTAATTTAAAAAAATGGAAAATCAACAGTTATTAACATAAAATATAGAAGAACAGTTATTTTTAAAGAACTATTATAATTTTTCACATGTAGGAAACAGTTTGTGGGTCGGTATACACAATTTTAATAATTATAATAAAAAAAAATTGTGTAAATACCGGTTTAATAGACATCTTTTAATTTTTTTTTCGTTTTATTTTTGGGGTGTTACGCCGTGGTGCGCTACGTCTTTCTTTAGTCCATAATCAGGACAGATTCGGCAGATATTATCTGCCATGATGATGGACACTGCAACGCTGTCCGAAACGTTGGCTAAATAAGGAGGTACCGCAACACGGCATAACACATTTAAAAAACAAATAACGAAAGTACTTTTGGCCGTGAAAATCTAAAAACGTGTCTGATCTTTTAATTTTGTTTATATACCGCTGACGAATGTTCAGGTTTAACCAAATCCGGTTGGTTTAATATAATAAAAATATATTATAATGTGATAATCAACGTAACTTATTTTGATTGTAATTAATATAACTATTGTAATAGTTTATCTCTTCAAGTGCGGTATATGAGGCTAGAAATAAATTTAAATAAAAAAGGCTTTTTGAAAAGGACTAAATGTTGTTTTCTACCTAAAATGCTTTGGGTTTGTGGGATAAACTGTCAAAACATATAAAAACCGAGTTTAAATTCAAATTTGCATAGTTTTACAACAACTACTAAAAAAATGCGTAATCTGTAAATAAAATTGCGGTTTTAGATAAAGATTATGTCCCGGGAAAAAACTAACACTTCACATACGCCCTTGCTTCGTGATAAAATATGAACGGCTTGTAACCAAATATCAGGTTAACAAACGTCGCAGGTTCAATCCCATGAAAGCTAATTTCTCTTTTTTAATACGTGGGCACAAAAAAAAATTCGACTTTTCATGATGGGGGTTGGAAAAAGTTAAATATTTGTCCATCATTTCTATAAACTAAGCCCCCTTGTTGACATTGGACGACACGGCATATATTTTTCATTCATTTTTTATTATTGAAGTTCCCGACGTTGCTACCCAGAGTTAGACAGTAATTTTTTTATTCTCATTTTGAATGCCAAGTTTGTAAAATTTCATCGATAGCATCAAAATTCCGCAGGTGGGTAAAGTGGACGGGAGAGTACTTTTTTTAAAATAGTTATTTTTGAATTATATACAGTGACTTCCTCTTGGTTTGATGGTCAAGTGTGCAAAATTTCATCAAAAAATATCACAATTCTGCGTGAAAAGGGGGTTGAGGGTGGTCTTTCGAAATGTCATGTGTACAGTGACCTTTAATTTGCTTATATTAAAAATTTCTTTAATCTATCAATAACACTGTAGATTTTCATAAAAAGCCTACCAACAGATACTCTTTTCTACATTCATAAAAAAAATTGTCATTCACCGACTAACTGAAATAAATAATGTGGGTATTTCAAGAAAATCATTAATTTTATATGTTAGGAAAATAAACACTGTTAAGAGAATCGAGTGCTATGTCCTGGCTGTGTGTCGCTTGAACAGAGTGCACGTTTTACGAGTGCTCGTAGGTTTGCGTGGTGTAAATAGTTTTACTACCTGCTGGTAAGCACAGAATCCTTGCAACTGGTTCAAATATCTTTAAAGTTTCAGCTGCCAGGATGCAAGTAAGAGTATTTTAAGTAATTAAAAAACAAGTAATTAAAAAATTACGAAATATTCGTCTTTCTTTAGAAAAATCATATAAAAACGAACATTCCCTATTGGGGGGAAATATGGTTCCGCGACTTTTCATCCCTCTACAAAATATCCCCAACAAAATATCCTATGGACAATTCATTATTTTTAATTTTGTGTTGCTTTGTGGTGGTTTACTTTTAAGTTTCAGTTTATTTTCACCACATATTTTGGAGATGGAATAAGGGTGAATTTAAAAAAAAATTAACAACATATTTTCCATAACCTGCAAGAATAGATGAACTAACTTATAAGACACAAAGTAAGACGTCCTATTTCACATGAGCTTTTTTCTCTGTGGGTTTAATGGAAGGGCTTTCTTAATCAGTTTCATCCGGAGAATCCGGATTCTTTGTCCGTTTTGATGGGGAAAGGGTCGTCAACAGTTGTTATTCATTTGATTTTCGTCGTAAAAACACCCGTCATCAGAGTTAGTAAAGGCAGAACTAGACTGATGATAGGTGGTATTCGTTAAGGGCCATTAACCACAGCCAGTCAAGAATTCATATTTCGTCGAAAAATGTTCTCACGATCGTACAGCGTGGTTCCAATGAGAAAGATTAATTATTTTCCGTACCAGCTTTTTAAAATAATAACTCAATATCGATTTAATTGCATTCAAAATTTGCTTTCATTTATACCTGGTCAAAAAATAAATACAAGGCCAAACCAACTATTCCACATCCCACACTCAAAAACAAATCACACACAAAATTATTTTCTCCGGAGGACGTGCACGAAATACAATGATATGTTTAACGAAGCTGATACTTTCCATTTGTCCTCAGCCCAATTCATTAAATTCATAATTGAAAAAATCAAAACCAATTGTAAATTGCGAACCCTCCACCCCTGCTATATGTAATTTTTTCATTCTCATTATGTTGTTTTTCCTTCTTTTTATAATAATAATAATATTTGGATGATTAAAATTGCGCCGTTTTTTTGTGAAAAATCCCCTCAAGGCCGCTGGCAAGTCGCTAATCATTCATTCTTAAACGTTATCTTATGATGTGAAAATGTATTAATTTTATATAGGTTCACTGTTTAACTTAATTTTTCTATCCCACATGCTTTAATTTGTGCTTTTTCATTTCTGTTGTATATATATATATATTTTTTTTTTTTTTTACCACTTTATGTTTTCTTTAGAGTTTTATCTATGTTCTTATACTATAATTTTTTTGCGGAACCTTCGCTGGTTAATACAACCATGTAATATGTAATAACCTTATAATAATATGTATAAACCGTTTGTTTCCCTAAAAAACTAAAATAAAATAAAATAAAAATACCTGCATTCAAAAATGCTGAAAAGCGTGATGATAAAACTATTAAAATTATGTACTTTTTTTATTTCTTTTTGATAATAAGTATTTATCATTTTTCAATAATGTCTAAACAAAATAAGAATGTAAAAAAAATCTTAAATATATTAGTTTGTAGGACCGTAAATTAAAAGACAAACTGAAGTATTTTCATCAAAAAACACGTGCGGATCTTTTTGTAATAATCTAATTTAAACTAAAATTAAAATTCTGAAACAAAGCTTTCCCTGATAATTTATTGATTTATTTTACTGCATGATTATATGATTTGAAATGTGTGTTGTATAATACAAAATTTTGTTTGAAAATTTAACAAATCTGCCAATGACCTACGGTAAAACCGTATTGTACTTAAAATAAACATATTTTCTCAAAATTTAAAAAACAGCTTTACTAGATAAAAGAACAGTCTTGTAGAAAAGAGTCAATGCGTCAAATATTTGATTTAAAAATGACGTATTTCCGATTTTGTCTGGTTATTCCCTCATTCTATACAATAGAAAGATGAAGAAAAAGATAGAACCAAATTTCACAAATAATTTACTGTATTTTCGTTATTTGTTTTTGGGGTGTTATGTCTTGTTGCGCTACCTCCGTTGGCTAAAGAAGGAGGTAGCGCAACACCCCAAAAACAAATAACAAAAATACTTTTGGCCGGTAAAATCTAAAAACGTGTCTACAGATCAGATGTACTTACTATCAATAATTTTCTATCTTTTTTTTTTAATTTCAAAGAAACTCAACAAAATAGTTTGAGTGAGAATTATTCTGTACATTTTCAGACATGCGATGTGTACGTATTGTTTTATTTTTCGCACAAAGAAAAATTATTTAAAACATAAGGACATACGACGCGAATGTGAATGGTAGAAGAAGTGGGGTAAGCCCAAGGATGACATGGCACGATCAAGTGAACTAAATACTTGAGTCGGGCTATGATAAAAATAAAATAAGAACAACAAAAGGGTATCCATGAAACGATGTTTAATGCGAATGAAGCGAAGAGTGTGCGCCGAGAGAGAGCGTTTGGCGGTTCATTCTTTCTGCCTACCGAGAGAAGTCACGGCGTAATTAATGCTATTTTTGAAAAACTATTTTTGATTACTATACGAATCGGTTTACATTATGAATACAATTAAATATATTATTTCCTATTTTTTTCATTGAATAGAATTAAAATAAAAAAAATTATTTCCTTTATAAAAAATATAAAAATAAGCGTTTCTACCGAAAATGTGTTTTTTCATTAGAAATGGATGAACACATTTAAAAACAACTTTAAGAAATACAATTTTAAGGCTAAAATTTTCTGTGGAAGTTTCCATTGCTTAAATTTTTTCTTTCTTATAAAATTACTCACAAAATAAATAAAAACCTCTTTTACGCTTGACATCGTGACCTCTGGACTTTTTTTTACATTAAGGAGGCCCTGAGGAAAGAAAATTCCCTCAGGGCCTATGTCAACTGAGATGCTGTGTGGAGAGTCTTTTTTAAGGAGAGGAAGGAATGAACATTGGTCTCAAAGAGGCCCATATTGTAGGAAGGAGGAAACACAGAGGCCCACGTTTGGCGTGTTTCCCGACTATGACCCGGTGCTGAAGGGTTCAATGACGCTAGTTCCTCGGAGCATCTTCCATTGTAATACCGGTAGAACAAGCACAGCATTCCCACCTGACGCCTGTGCTCTAAATATTGCAATCCGTCTGTTAAGATGGGAGAATCTATCAAACGGACCGCCTCTTTCTGCACAGAGTCAAAGGTTTTTTTAGATATTTTGGAGCTCTAGACCAGAGTTGGCTGCCAAATTAAACCATGGGACGCACTTGTGATTTGTACAGGGTTAACAGTTGGGTTCTATTAAAGTATCTCCGGGCCCTGTACAGTACGCCCAG
The DNA here is from genome assembly GCA_917563855.2 of Limnephilus lunatus. NCBI lineage: Eukaryota > Metazoa > Arthropoda > Insecta > Trichoptera > Limnephilidae > Limnephilus > Limnephilus lunatus. Next base: position 5,771,484 of record OU830602.1, on the reverse strand, counting down.
TTTTTTGGAGGCCAACTCTGGCTTCGATGGAGCCCCTGTATCTGAGCTAGACTTCAATTGCCAAGCGATTTTTATGCCTATTTCCTTCATTCATGGCGATATAAGGCACACTAAGAAAAAATACATTTTTGACTTTCTGGCTTCATCTTAACATTACGCTAACCTATGATTTTTTTAACTTGAGCAATAGCCAATGAAAATGTGGGGTGACATTCTCAAATAATATTATTTTAAAATATTATTTATGCAATTTTTAGAGATTCACATTTCATAATTCAGTATAAACAAAAGATTTGCAGAAACAACGTAAACCATTAATAATATTATGTTATATTTTAAAATTTCCGCAAACTTTTAAACCTCTCTCATGTAGTGAGCTTCAAACTCAACCCCGACGGAACATCAACATTTAATCGAGTTTACTGTTTAGTTGAAAATCAGTCCCGAACTATGTAACCAAATTGTATAAATTTAGTTTACCCTTTCAGTTCGATATAGTTAAAAATAAGTTATCCTGCTTGCTAACATGGGCCGAACTCATTTCTTAATTAAAACCATAGAATCATTTTCATACATTAATCATTAGAATGGGGTTGGAGACATTGGGGTGGAAAAGACAAGGTAGGACATTATAATACAAAACAGTGACACTTTTACACAAAATAGTAAATATCTCATTCACTTTTCCTTTAAAAATCAAAGTATGCTTGCTTGGGTATGTATTTATATGAGTATATGAGATGTCTATGTATTGCTGTATTAAGCGTAGGAAATGTTTGAAACTTTCGAAATACCTTCTTTCCAACCTCGCGAAGGTTTCTGGATTATTAAAACCACATGAAAATACATCCGAAAAGTTTTTTTATGATTACAAAAAGTCTTGCAAACTTGTCAAAAAAGTCAAAGTTTGAGAATGACATTTTGCAAAACAATGATTGTTAAATCAAAATTCAATTTTCGAAACTCTTTAAATTAATGAATTTATTTAAAGTACTCACCTAATACTTTGAATCGAATCAAGAATTATAGATATTTTAAATAGGTGCCTATATTAGGTACAAAATTCGATTGTTTTTTTTTTTAATATGTACAAAAATTAATGTTTGTAATGTATGAAATAAGAAAATTTAAAAAAAAATTGCTATAGGTGGCCCGTGAGCTCTTTGAAAACTGAATGCAGTGGGACTGAATAAATAGAACGCGGGAGTGGGTTAGCGGGACGTGGGAGCGTGAAAGGGGTGAGGGAAGGCGAGGAAGGTGGAAGGGGAACGCGGAAAAGGAAGGGGACGTGGGAGGGGAACGGGGATGCATGGGAAATGACATGTCGGGAGAGACAATATATTTCTTTGAATATGCTAGTCGAACCAGCTAGTCCTTTATAATATTAAATTTTAAATTTGTAATCTCCTCTGTCGTGTATTCTCGTCGTTTTTTGAAACCATGAAAAATAAAATAAATAATTACAAAATATATGTCCAAATATGACAAAGCCCTACAATGCCCTTTTCATATTTTTCTACCAGAGCTTTTATTTAGATATATAACACCTTTTCGTGTCATTTTTTAAATAAATAAAAAAATTATATCACCATCCACCATTACACTTGCATATGGCAATTAAAATTATACTTGTAAAGTAAAAAGTCAATTAATAAAATACTTGCTTAGTAACTATTATAAAAAGGGTAGTTATGTAGAATTTATCCTAATTCAGTTAGTTTAAAATCAACTTAAAGAATGAGGTTTAACTGAAAAAAGCAGTTTCACGCTGTTATCAAATCTAGCGAAGGTTCCATTTGTGTTTTGTATATCACTGGTTGGGTAGTTTAATCGTGTTTTACTTAAACAAAGCCAACAGTTTTTTGTAAATTTATCATTAGGGTTAGTGTAACCAACCTAAATGCGGTAGAATTAGTACGTCCCAACTAAACTATAACAAAAGTTGGATACGTTTCCACGACACTTAAAATAATAATACCAGTTTTGACGAAAAGGTTATTCAACTCTGTAGGAGTTCATTATTATGATGTTATTGTAAATGGATTATTGTATGCTTTAATGTCATGATATAATGGTGGTAGAATTATATATATTTTTTAATTAATTTATAATATTAAACGCCTATACGGGCTTTTATAAAAGTGTGATATACATAATTATTTTTTGGAATGGTATTCATGAAGTAATATATAGAACCCATTCAGAAGAATAGTATTATGCTAACATTGATTATTATTATAAAGGTATGTAATTAAAGACTTCTTATAACTAGTGTATTAAACTGTTGTATTTTATCTATGTAAGAAGTCAACTTGAGTATATTTCTTTCGTCGGGAACCCACATTATAATATACATGTACAATCTGTTGAAAGAAAACAAAACAAATTTTTACGTTTTCTAAATTTTAAAATGGGTATTCCAGCAATTATGTTAAGCTACAACACTCTGTTAAATAATATGAATATGCTCAAATTGTCAGACCGAAGAATTTTCACTGACTTGGTATTTCTACATAAAATTCTAAATGATTTAGTTGATAGTCCAGTATTGCTTGAATTGGTAAGCTTCGGGATACCACTACGTAGTACTAGAGGACAGGATTTATTTCAGTTTTAAAATTTCTATTTCAGTTTTCAAATTCTGGGACTAACTACCATATGTATTTCTCTTGGCCCAGAATTCTAATGGAGGTAAACAAATATGCCAAGTCCTTGGATATCTTCATTTTTTATCTTTAAACAAATATAAAATATTGTTACTAAGGCAGTTCAGTTTTATGTACAATAGATATTTTTTTTTATTTTTTACCATTCATATGTAAAAGCCCCGAAAAAGGGCGTTAATCAATAAATAAATAACAGATATTCCATGAAGTCAAATGACATGGACGAAAATATAAAAAGAAAAATAAAAAAGGTAACCGTCGTCGCAACTGGGACCTGAGCCCAAGATCTCTTGTCTTACCGGGAGGGACAAACGCCTTAACCAACAATCCCATTTGACTTAATGTTTTAAGACTTTTGATTAATTTTTGCCATATTTTTGGCTCCTATCTTTTTTTGGAATTGGTTTTTAATGTAAATAATGTCTCGGGCGGTTTTATTTATATGGGACATTAACCCTTTCTAAAAGCCTAAAAGAATTTTTATTTTTATTGGAATAACTACTGTTATAATAAATTTTGAAGCTTATTTATACCCATCAATGTAATATACCATTGAAGACGAAATTATTTTAACAAAAGTTATTCCAATAAAAAATTTATACTTAAATTATTTAAATTAGCTTTAAATATTTCGTAATTGTTCAAATTCTAATGTATAAAATATCTTCCAGCTAAAAAAGTTCAACGAATCCGTTGTTCGGCATTATAAGAAATCAAGTAATGAATTAATATTGTTTTCGGTATTCTCATTAGGTCCAGAGCGAAATTAATATAGTTCATAGAATACTTATCTTAATATTACACCATTTACTTACTATTTGTTTCAAAATGTGCTTTTGCGGTCATAATAATAGAAAACTTTCAATAACAAAATTACGAAAAAAAACAAAAACCGTTACAAAATATCACGTTATATACGAAATGGCGTAATGGTTCGTGAAAATTAAGGTATGTACGTCAATAAAACACCGACCGAGAGAACGCAAAAAGTAGAATTTACAACAGTTTTAGAATTCCATAAGAATTTTACGAGGATAAATGGAAGCGTGTTCTAGTTTGAGAATTTATAGACTAGGGAGTTTTTGAATACAACATCAATATTCGTTAGCGGCACAAGTTGTCCACAATTGCTGCTGAATTTCGTGAAACTCTCCTGTCAGTGTGGAGGCCGTAAAGATACAGAGATGGTATCACAATTCCTACGGACGTAAAAAGAAATATATGGGCGTCGTAATTTCGTCCGTCCCAAGACGAATTTAAGGGCATTATTTGTACTAAAGTACTCGCTGCAGTAGAAACATTTGTACAAGGTGGTTACGCAGAAAACATTTTTTTAATAAGTTTTAATTTTGGTAATTAATTGCAATGCTTTTATTAAAAGGGCTAAAATATATTGATGTTCGCGATAAATAATATAAGTCCTAACAAAAACAATTTTCTACGGACATTTTTAGGTGTTTCATTACTTTTTTTAGAAATCGTTTTTAATTTTGTACTAAAATAATAAAATGAAAATTATTTTATTTGATTTTTGACATCTAAATGAACATTTCGGAGCTCCATAATATACTGCGATGACATTGCGACCCGAAAATGGTTATGTTGATCAATAAAACAAGGAGAAAAATCATGAATATATGTATATTAATAGAAATATGAATAATAAAAAATAAAAAATAGAAACCATGAATAGAACATATCCAAAATAAATTGGTAACATATCTTACCTTCAAATTCAAAAATAACTTTGAATGCACATTTAAAATTTTGCAACCAAGGCAAGCTCTAGCTGATTTATCATTTATACACAAAATTTAAAATAAATACATAGAATATACTGAACTTCTTTCCTTAATTAATACGCTTAAGACGTACACGCTGTACAGAACTATTACATACGCTTAATTACTAAACAAATGCAGCAACTAATTCGCCAATTAAAAGCGTATAACCGGCCAGCGGCCGAAAATCCACATTTCGTCGAAAGAGGTTCTGACGATCATACAGGGCGGTTCCAATGAGAAAGATTAATTACGCTCCGTACCAGCTTTTAAAAATTATAACTCTATATCGATTTTATTTCATTCCAAATTTACTTTAATTTATACCTACATCTAAAAATGCTGAAAGGCGTGTTGATAAAACTATTAGAATTATGTACTTTTTGTTATTATTTTTTGATCATAAGTATTTATCATTTTTCAATAATATCTCAGCAAAATATGATTGTATAAAAAATTGAAATATATTAGTCTGTAAGTGCGCAAATAAATACACAAACGTACCAATTTTCGTCAAGAAACTCATGTACGTATGTAAGTACATATTTTTTAATGATTTATTTAAACTTAAATTAAAATTCTGTAACTTTCGTTTCCCAGATGATGTATTGATTTATTTTACTGCATGTATATATGATTTCAAATGGGTGATGTATAATACAAAATCTTTTTTTTAAATTTAACAAATCTGCCAACGACCTATGGTATAACTTTATTATACTAAAAATTATCATTTTTCTGAAAATTTAAAACATACGTTTACTAGATAAAAGAACAATCTTTTGAAACCAATTTATAATTTTTTGTGCAAAAGAGCCAATACGTCTAAACACTGATTTAAAAATGACATATTTCTGGTGTTCTCTGGTTATACGCTCTTATCCTTTCAATAATATTTTTTATACGTTCAATAATATTTTAGAAAACCCCCTTTTTTTCCGATTCACTGCCCAAATTTAAAAAGAACATCAAATCAATAATATAAACAGTTCAATGTTTATCTTATTGACATTATATATGTATATATAGCCCATAATCTAACCTAACGTAATTATTTAACCAAGTTTTTTTAAATTTTGTAATTCGTCACTTTAAATGACTTTTCAAACAAGTAATAATGTACGTCGTTCACAAATATTATAATCAATAATTATCAACCTGAAAAACTCATCGACATTGAAAAAATCTTCCGAGAAAAGATACTGGCCGCCAACGGGAATTGAACCCGTGTCCCTCTGACTGCCGGTCAGCTGCTCTGACCACTGAGCTATGGCGGCTTATCTAATACCCGCCAAATAATTCAATATATACTAGTGTTTCATTCGACAATTACTTATTATTACATTTTTTCAACTGAAGTGGTCAGAGCAGCTGACCGGCAATCAGAGGGACACGGGTTCAATTCCCGTTGGCGGCCAGTATCTTTTCTCGGAAGATTTTTTCAATTTAGATGAGTGTTTCAGGTTGATAATTATTTATTTTTGACAGACTTTTGATATTGTGTGTTTAGGGCTTGCCGTTAGAAATAATGTTTGCCACAAAAATACTCTACAATTGAGCCCTTCCAATAAACCGTGACTGGCGATAATAATGACGACGTAAATGATTGTCAGTATTTTTTTGTAATTTATTTAATCAGAATGTGTTGACTGATATGGGTGCAAAAAACAATTTTTTTTAAATGGAGATGTCGTTTCAGAACCTGTACCGAGAAGATGTAGCAAGTATCGCTAAAGAGATCCAACTGTTTCTAACAGCCTGGAATCAGTGATCATTGTATCAATTTGGGAGGTGATTATGGGTACCCCCGGGAACCATTTTTTGGATAACCAACATCTCTGCTGTTGGCCACCCCAAGTGGTTAGCTACGATTGGTGACTTAACAGGAGTGCCCGGGTTCATGGAGGTTTGTCCGGATCTTGGCGGGTGTCCGCCAACAACTGCGTGGTAGGCCTCATCTCGAGAGACTGGTTAAGGTAGACTTTTTGATCTCTCCAGCAGGACTCTCTCGGAACATCGTCTGACCGCAGTGGTAGGGATAGATTTATATGTCCGTAACTCCTAGAATACTGACCTCCACATTTCTACCTATCCTCATACCTTTTTTCTTCGCTAATTCCTTTCTTAAAAGACCCTTCACATCCAGGACTTGAAGCAGGTCCTGGGTTCGAGTCTTAAATGTAACCTTACCTTTTTCTGATTTATCTGTTTTCAGATTTTCGATTGAATTTCTCTAATATTGTCTTAATTTAATAAAAATATTACATTTTTAGGTTTTACTCATTAAGTTAAAAATAATAAATATATTTTTATTATTATTATTACCCAACTTCAGGATTGGTATCATACTTATTAATCAAAATTTGATCACCCTTTGGGGGGGGGGGAAATAGTTCACCCTTTTACGTCTATCCTATTTCAATGCCTGGAAAGGCATTGCTGTCAAATATTTTTGTATGAATATTATACACCAATCTCTTTGTAAGGGTGCCAACGATATGTATATGTATAAAACATATAAATATGTTATACAAGTCGTCTCCATCTTCTTATCTCCATGTGAAAGAATATTTTATCAAGAGGAAACTTACACTTTGGTACTTGAGCGCAGACAGGAAAATAGTTTTTTTTTTGTAGTTTGTTTTGTTAGTTGTAATGGCCTGATATTGTTTACAGGTTGGGTAAGGTTTATTTGTTTCAAAGCGAAAACCATTTTTTTGTAATGTTATAAAATACGTATATTTTTTTCACATAAAAGGTCACTAAATGGCCCACACTGACTTTAACTTCTATTCATGGAGCATTATTGAAAAGTAGATGACAGTTTTGGACAATACTTTTATATTTAATTAAATGAAGACAATATTAGCGAAACTCAATAGAAAATCTGGATATATAAAGATAGAAGCCAAGTTAAAAGTGCCCGAATTGGATATAGACACCTTCGCTCAGTTGGTAGAGCTGTTGCTATGAAAGCAGAAGGTTCGAGAGCCAGAGATGCCAATATCTTTTTCTGATTTTTTTGTCTCCATATTTTCGATCGAGTTTCGCTAATATAGTCTTCATTTATTTAAATATTACAGTTTTACTCATAAAGTTAAAAATAAATACTTTTATAGTAAGTTTGGATGCGATGGTACTATAACAATTATTAAAATATACTATATGTCATTTTCAAAGATTTTTTTTAACGTTAGCTCCACAAACGAGACCCTGAGGAAAATAATTTCCCGTAGGGCCTGTGTCATCTTAGGAAATGCTGTATGGGGAAACTTTTTAAGGAAAGGAATGAGATGAAGTTCTGGGAAAGAAAACGGTATGAATGGTATGGGTAGGAATGTGGGGATCAGTATCCAGGGTCATCCCGTGACAAAATATCCTACGGACAAAACATTATCCAACAAAATATCTACAAAAACCTAACCTAACCTAAACTTTACAGGATGTTTGTATTGTTTTTTTTCCCGTTTTACTATTTTTCAACAATACTGTGTTGCCTCTAGAGGATGTCTGTATTATTTTTGTCCCATTTTTTGTTAGGTTAGGTTAGGTTTTAGTAGATATTTTGTTGGGGGATGTTTTGTCCGTAGGGTAATTTGTCGGGGATATTTTGTCGCGGGTTGAAAAGTTTCGGAACAGAGTCAAGGAGTGACAGACGTATAAATACATTCCTTCAATTGCGGTGCAAGGCGATAGGTTGAGTGAGTCCCGCTGGAAAATTAAAAAAGCTTCCCTCAACCAGTCTCTATCGATCCGCCACGAAGCAGGTGGGCAAACGCATCTACCGCTAAGACCCGAACAAACCTCACCCCATGAACCCGGGCACCCATGCTAAGTCACCAAACGTAGCGAGCATCTTGGGGTATGGCACCTATGGCAGTGGTGTTGGTTATCCAATAAATGGTTCCCGGTGCAGCGGTACCCATACCCGCCTAATACATTTTCACGAAAAAGTTCCTTATTTTCTCTCGCCTTAAGTTGAATGGCGACTACTGTGTGAACTCAATACAACTCTATCCATCCTTAGATATGGTATTCGAACTTGGGGACATACAAGCACTACTTACATTAAATATATTCAAAATTTACAAACTGCCATAATAAAAAAAATTGTCACAACAAATATTTACAAACATAGACATAGCTTAAAACTACTATATGGCTCAGAGAGCCTACTTACAATAAAAGGTCTCCACTGGTTCACTACTATTATGGATAATATGTGGGAAAGCCCTTACAAAAACCTACTTGTACACAAACATACCACAAGATTTAGAGAAGGAAAGGGCCTAAAAACTCCTCGAATATTAAATAAATATGGAAGCCGTACTCTTGAATATCTAATACCAGTAATTTTCAAAAAAATCCATAAAAACATAAAATTTGAAAAAAATGAGAGACTATGTTCTAAAATGATAAAACTATAGTTAATGAACGAAAACTCATTGCATCTTTGAATATCTTAATATAGCTGCCTACATATCTTGTTATTAGGCAGGTATATTGAAATATCTTATATATTTATAGATGTAAGTTAAATTATCTAATATTACTATGTGATCTATTCTAATGTTTCCTTAAAACTATAAATGTCTTTACAAATATTTTCTTAGATATTATATTAAGAATGTTTAAATTGTTAGAATCTGCAGACAAGCTGCCATATGACAACTTTGTGGGTCTACTCAAATTATTGTACAAAATGTATTTTGTTATTTAATAATTAAAAAAAAAAACAAAAAAAAATCATTTATTAAATTTTGTTTATTTACGTTTCATTTAGTTTACCTAAAAACTTACCGAAATCTGAAATAGGTATGCAGAAAAGTATTTAATTTGGATTAAATAATTTATTTTTTTAATAATTTTTGAAGGCAATACCCATCGTAGTAATATAAAAAACATCGAATAAGAAGATAATATTAATGAATGTAAACAAATTTGAAACAGAACAAGACCTAACCTAACCTAACAGTCGCTTCTGGAAATCGAACCCAGGATCTTTATCTTACCGGGACACAACGCCTCTAATCACTAGATCACTGTGGCCCGATGTTTTTACATTATTTTTAGAAATTTCAATCTCAGAATTAAAAATATAATCCTCAACTAATTTTCTTTTGAAATTCTGTTTGTTTCTGCAGCACAACTCTTGAACGGTGAACGACAAGACGCCATATTGTTTGATCCATATTTCTCAATAGTTTCAAAAGAAAATAAACTTTCTCAAAAAAGAGTGCCGTAACTCGGTAGAAGCCGGGTAGTAAAGCTAGTAATATTATGAAAGTTATGAGAAAATAAGGCTACCCCCTTAAAAGTAAATTTAGAAACTCCACGTTACTTTATATAATGTATATACTTACTTCCCAAACATATATTATATTATCTAACGATGAAATGTAGACTTAGTTTTGCAGGCTTTCAATAAAGCTTTATGGGGTATTTTCACAACCTATGAAATACCATTAAAAAGTTCATTTTTTTATTTCGATCAATGTACTAAAAATGTGATATTTTTATAATAACACTAGCGGTCCCGGCGAACTTCGTACCGCCTCCGAACTGTTGTGTTAACTCATTAGCTGAATTAAATCCAGTTTTTTTATTAAGTTAAAGATTACACAGTGAAGTAATTATTTATCGATGCGCAACTGTGCGGATTTTTTTTATTTTTGTCAGTATCAGAGATGGCGTTGTGGATTTATAATTTTTGTGATTTTCTTGCTTTTCCACTTACTTAGATGAATTGCGTTTCATTTTCTTTTTACGTGTGAGGGAGATTTATTATAATTATTGTATTTTTCCTTTGGGGCGTGTACACACACGTTCACCGTTTGTCCCATTATCGACTGTTGACATTTAGTGTGTAAGAAAGAGGGGTAGCATTATAATATGTTTAAGTACAAAACGTCCTAAAACGGGTAAAATTCCTAGTTGGAAAACCAAAGATCATTGTAATGTGATTAAAAATAAAATCAAAATAATCAGCGCATTGAAATTTGACGTTTTCGAATTTTCGGAAGTCACTCACTACTCAATATTACAATTATCACAATATTGCTGGAGCTCTTTCAAAAGATGAGAATTCGTTTAATACAAAATGTATATAGAAAATAATATTCTTAATTTTTCCGACGTTTTAATAGCTATTCAGCTATTCGGGGCGGAGATAAATCCAACAAATCAAAGATCATAAAAATCGGTCCAGCCGTTCTCGATTTATAAATGGTGTAACTAACCCGACTTCGTTGTATATAATAAGATTCATTGATTTGAAAACTCCTGCATACCGAAACGGATCCAACTGGTTAAAATGTCATTATGAGAAGATATCCTGCGTTCAAATCCCAGTTGCGACCATTATCTCCCCAATTATTTGAGCAATATAATATAAAATTTTATGTGAGCAATATAATACAAAATTTTACAATATAGACATTTTTACAAATACCTTTCAGAAATATCGAATGGAAGTAACGCGTACGATCGAAAATTAATACAAGAGTGTGGAATGTATCGGGAGCATCTCCTATCCTCATCCTATTTTCCTCTTCCTCTCCTCCTCACCTAAAATTAATTTGAAGATATAACAAAACTCTATCTCCAAGTAACTTTAACATAGGAGACCTTTTTGGCTTGACTTAATTTAAGATTGTATATTTATGTATCTCTATTTTTATGCATAAGCTTTTCGTCTCTTACAAATAAATAAATTACCGAAAGTTATATGTGAGGCAAATACAAGTATCTTTCCGTGTCTTGTTCTGTCTCAATTTCTGATTAGTTTTGATAGTATTATTTTCTTATTTAATGATAGGGATATTACATTGATGGTATAACCTTCAGAAGTTTTTCCATTAAAAAAATATTATTCATTCCTAAAACAATTTTGGTAGGTACTTTCATACTATATCCTTGTCTGAATTAATAAGATGTTATAATAATGAAAATTAAATACTCATTGAATTTGAATAAAGTTACGCATTTCGCAGGAATATTTCCCATTACTATAGACAAATAACTGAAAGTACATTGTTTAAAAATTTGGATTTATTATGTTGCCTGTTGTAAGATGATGATGCGGTACTGATTGATAACAGTATGGAAGATCTACAGTCTCTCGTGTCAAGGATGAACGAATTATTTATGAAGAATGAGTTCATGATGAATGCAAGTAAGTCTAAAGTCATGGTGTTTGAAAGAGGTAATACGAAAACAGTGTGCAATTTTATAGTTCTGAACAATGAATACTTGGAGCAGGTGAGTTTGTATATCTGGGAAGTATGTTTACGAGAGTTGGGAAGGCTGATAGATATATTGAAAGAAGGGTTAATGCAGGTAACTCAATTAATGGAGGATTGAAAGCCGTTGGCGCTTATAAAAATGTGTAAAAAGAAGCGAAGTTAGCAGTCCAGAATGAGTGCTGATACCTACCCAGATATATGGCAGTGAGGCACAAACTAAAAACATAAGAAAATATACCTATTATCAATTTTTTAACTCCGCAGAGAAGGGATGAAAGTATACTGAATGCTGTTGAAATGAGATCCCTGAGGCGAATGTGTGGTAAAACCGTGTATGACCGTTCATTATTTGCAACTTTAGGATGCATATTAGTGTGCTGCATTTATCGATAAAATATAAACAAAAATCTAATCACCGTTATTTTTCTTCTTTACAGATTCAAGACTTCTGCATCTTCGCTGTGCGTAATGTGTTTGACCTATCGAATGTCAGAATCAATGGCTTGTATATACGGTAGCTTAAAAGTGTGAGAACTTATTAAAAAAAGTGCAATAAACCATTTAAACGAAAGTTTCGTGAGTTGTAATCGATTGCGGAACAGGACGGAACAAAATACAAGTTAAACAAATGTATTTTGTTGTGTGCAAAAACAGTATTTAATTAGATTATTAAAGCGTGTTAACTGAGAGTGTTTAAATAGTGCTCTTTCAAAGGTTATTTCACACAATAAGCTCGCCATTGAGTTTTTTCCAATAAAATAATATTTAAACAGCCCTCTGATCATTTCGTTGCACACTTTGTAATCTGACTAAAGAAAGATTGCTGGAAATCGAGCCGCTTGAAACTCACCCCTTCATTTAAAAGGGTAGGAGATAATTCGCGAACAAACTTTAAAGTCGTATAGAAATTTGCTCATAATTTTATTCGTAAATGGAAAATAAACACAGTCTTCAGTGAGCCGGGAACTTTGAAAGTTTTTTTTGCAAAACTTCGGTATAAGATAGTTCGGTTATCTGGGAGTTGGTTAGTGATTAATTAGTATCGAGAGGATGGCAGCATCCCTTGCGAGCGACATGTGATAAGTGGTTATTGTGACTAGCTGGTGCTTATCTTCGAGTGTTTGGTGGAGTGTCTGAGGAGATAACATGTGGGCTGTCTTATGTCTGGCAGCCCTCGCGCTGGTCCACGGGAACCAAGCGCAGTCGGATTGGGAAGAGGAAGACTTAGGTAAGATTCATTATTATTTCGGGAGATTGTAGTTTACTCTCGATTAAATGTAATCATTCGTCCCTCTTATGGACGAAAAGGTTTTTGTGTAATGCAGTGTCTCAAAATAATGACAAAGACAGTGTCCTTTATATTTTAATGTTTGTACTCGCTTACGCTTATAATTGTTTCCATTTCGCAGATACATACTTTTTAAATAAGTTTTTAGGTGCTCTACGTACAATAGAGACGATAAAGGATGATTTATTCCACTTTTACTACATAACTACACACGTGTAAATAATGTATGTTTAAAATATACTGGAAATCATTTGAACAGTTGTATCATCAGTTTTTAATGGCTATTGAAAATCAAATACCTTGTAGATTAATGTTTTCCAGAAATACGAAAAAATTTAATAATGCTTTCACAGCATTGGGGAACGTTTGTCTACGTTTGCGGGTCATGTCTGATCTTCACATCGACATTCTGCTCATCCAGGAGCAGTATACCTGGTCAGGAAAGACACCGGTAAGTCATCCGGGCATGGTGCTCGAGGTCGGAACCTTACCGCAGGCGGGTGTCCTGGTCAACACCTCGTTGATCAGCCCCCTCCTGCTGGCGGGCCTGTCAGACGAGTACCAAACCTGTGTATCTCTTAGATTTGGCGAAACTGAGATCGTTCTGATCTCGGTCTATTTTAAGTATGGGAACCCGGTTGGACCGCATATCTTGAGCTTGACGCGCGCTCTGAACGTGCTTAAAGGACGTAACGTAGTTATCGGAGGAGACTTTAACGCTCGCTCACCTTTATGGTTCGATTATGATGCTAGACATAGGACGGAACGATCAGACGCCGTCGAGGACCTGATTGCGGCGCAAGGTCTGGTTATATTAAATGAGCCTCACTCATTAAGCACATTCTCGAATACCGCTGGTGAGAGCAACATAGATCTATCTCTCTGCTCTGGATCAGTTGCAGCCAAGATAATGCAATGGAAGGTACACGATTGCGCTATAGCCTCCGACCATAGGCTCATTACCTTCAAAGTGGGTGTTAATAAAACCGGAGCCCCTAGATCCTCCTGGAGCTTCAAAACCACAGAGGCGAACTGGGATAACTTTGGAGAAGCCCTGCGCGATACTTTAAGGGGATTCCATGACGTAGCGGCAAACGATCCGGATAATTTGGGGAACTTTTTTAACGCGGCCGTGGTATCAGCCGCAGAGTCCTCTCTGGGAAGAGTAAACCCAAAGAAGACTATCAGGACGCCGTGGTGGTCGATAGAGCTGACTTCGCTCAAGGGGGCTTATAAGAGAGCCTGCAGGGCTTTTGGCGCTACCAGACGAGGCGGTATCACGGAGGAGGAGATTACTGCTCGGAAGGCGCGCGTCAGGGTTACTCGCAGTGCCTTCAAATTAGCCGTGCTCTCGGCGAAACGAGCTGAATGGCATAAGTGGGTTTCAGAAGTGGGTAACGCCAACCCGTGGGATGTCCACAGCGCTATTGAAAAGACGAAAAAAGGCTCTGACCGGTATCTTTCCAGCGTTATATCAAATTTTGAGGGCAGGGACGTTGAGACTGTGGACGTGGCAACCACTCTCCAAACGCTTCTGGGCAAGCTAGTCCCTTTAGAATCAGTCACTGGGGAAAGCGACCACCACAAACAGGTCAGAATCCTGTCACGGCTTCCACCGAATAACCCCGCCCAGGAGGATAGCATGAAAATAACGAGATTAGAGGTTGAAAATATAATAAAGGGTTTGAGTCCTAAGAAGGCACCTGGGCACGATAGGCTCAATGGCGTGATAGCGAAGCAAGTCTGGGTCCACGCCAAAGAGGAACTCTTTCAGGTGATGGAGACATGTCTGAGAAGAGGAGTTTTCCCTTCAGAATGGAAGAGGGGCGTGCTCAGGATTATACCAAAGGGAAACGGAAAACCGAATTCGGACGTGAAGGCGTACCGTCCCATCACCTTGCTGCCAGTCCTTGGAAAAATTTTAGAAAAATTGATTAAGGAGAGGCTACGACGTACCTTGTCCCCCCCCAGCCCGCTTCAATTCGGTTTCGTCCCCGGCAAGTCCACGGAGCACGCTCTAACGTTTGCGCTTGAATGGGTGAAGGCTTGCACAAAGAAGTATGTCATTGCTATTTTCTTAGATATCACAGGTGCCTTCGATTATGCATCATGGGCCATGATACTCATCAAACTGAAAAATAGGAAGTGTCCTCCTAAACTATTTAAATCTGTTGAAAATTACCTGAGCAAAAGAACAGTCATTCTCTCTTTCGGTGACTTTTCCATTGAGAGAGAGGTTGACATGGGCTGCCCTCAGGGATCCAATGTCGGTCCAGACTTCTGGAATATATTGTTTGATGACTCCTCTAGGTTGCCCTTGCCTGAAGGTTGTATCGCGGTCGATTTTGCTGATGACAAATTCTATCTGGTCTCGGGGAACAGCAGAAGAGAGGTAGAAAGCAAGTCTGAAGAAGGTTTGAACACGTTCCTCCAATGGGGCGAGAGAAATAAAATGACCTTCGCTCCCCAGAAGACCATGGGTCTCCTGATGAAGGGCTATCTCAGTAGAGAGAGAAACCCAACCATCAGAATGGGAGATACCAGAATCAAATTTGTTGAGACAGCTAAATATCTTGGAGTTACTCTAGATCGATCGTCCTCGTTTCTTGCCCATGTTAAGGAAGTCTCCAGCAAGGCCCAGGCACTCTTCCTGAAGCTGAGGAGAATCTCCACGACTGAGTGGGGACTGAGAAGTCCGGCGCTTCGTTTGATATACAGGGGAGTGTACGTAACGCAAGTAGCGTACTGCGCCTCTGTGTGGGAGCACCGCCTGGATAATTCTCTAATACTCTCGGCGCTCAAAAGAGGCCAGCGAACTCCCTTGCTGGCACTCTCTGGTGCCTACAGAACGGTAGCTTCGGACGCACTACCCGTGCTGGCAGGTGTTCTGCCAATCGATCTAGAAATTAGGGAGGTGTTAACAAAGAAGAAGTTGACCAGGGGACTCCCTGCCATACACCTCGGGGTTGTCCTAACACCAGGTGGAGTCGGGACTCTCCCCGGGCTACTTAAACGAATGAGAGAGCTAACACTCGATGAGTGGCAATCTCGCTGGAATAGATCGAATATGGGAAGATGGACCTTCTCCTTCTTCCCATCAGTTAAGCTCAGGATGGAAGGGGCGTATATCAACCTGGATCATCACATGGTGCAGCTACTCTCCGGGCATGGGGAGTTCAGGGGGAGGCTGCATAGACTCTCCCTATCTCCCCATCCAAATTGCACCTGTGGCAGCACAGATCAGACTGCCGAGCACATTCTGTGGCACTGCGAGATCATGACGGATGCTAGAGACGAATTACTGGATGGTTTGCAAGTGGTTACGAGACCGGTTTGGAACTCCGATCTCGTATCGAACAAGGTTAATATTGAGTGTCTGAAGAAGTTCACAAGGAGATGGGTTGAAAGATGGTCTGCTCTTAGAGTCGAAGATTAGTGTAAAATCAATAGACACCAGGTGTACTAGCTCCTGGACCAACTGACTACGATTTGAACTTATTTTATTATTGTTTATGCTTTCTTTCCTTCTATTATTTCATGTTTTTCCTCTCCTAACCATTCTTATGTACTTATTGCTGCCACACCCGAAGCCAATTTCATGTCACTATTGCCTTCCGCGAGGAATGCCCACCTTGAAATCACTAGCCTGTTATTACCTTCTTAACAATCCAAAAACCGGTTTTGGGCTTGGTATGCAACATTACACTTTATTGTTTCCCCTATCCAAAATTTATCCAACCAATTTTTGCGTAATATTGCTATGTGGTGTTGATGCAGCACACGAAACCCTTCCATTGTCAACACTGCCCCAACAAGGAGTGCCTATATCGCAACCAGTTGTCCACTTAAACTCCTACAATAATACACAAGCGGGTTTCGGGTGTTGTATGCAACACTACAACAACTATGTATCCTTTTGACATACAGGAAGAAAATAAAACCTTGCTGTGCTGGCGCCTTCGTGAGACATCATTTCATAAACTTCCGTGCACCTCAATATTTCTTTTATTTATTCATTTTTTATTGTTCTCTAACATTGGTATTAATATGTTGCAATGGTAACACAAACCGGGTTTTACTGTGTTTGGGGGTTTGTTGCCGTGATCACACTGAGGTAGGTGAATCACACCCAGAGTTAATAGAGACCAAAGACATTTTAGAATATTCCACATAGAGACTTGTTAAAAAACCATAGACAAAACAACATTAACCATAAACAAAGCGCTTAATTGAGCTTATGATTGGAGGAAAAGAGCCAAAAAAATATAGATGATGCAAAAATATAGATAGTAAACAATCTTCAAAATTTTTATCTGAGCTTTTCCAACAAACCACTTATATGTGCAGTATGCATCACTGACAAGGACAGCTATCAAATAAATCCCAAGCGTAGGAAACCATCTCGGTGTGTTCACTGTAGCATGGGCCCGAGTTACCTTAATCTGAGCTTAAATCAGAAAGCCGTTTGTGTGTCCATAATGCAACACTTGTATGATTGCCTCTCATAATTGTTAATTTATTTCTGCTGTTGACTTATGTTTCTAGTTACCTAAACCACTCCGATGTTCATATTGCTACCACACCTGAGGCTTATTTTATTTTTATTTTTATCTTTTTTTCGTTTTTCTCCTTGTCACTATTGCCATCCACACGGATTGCCCATTTGGTAACCACTATTCCAGTGGTTATCTTCTTGACAATTCATGGGTCGGCCCCGGGTGCGATATGCAATACTATACTTCTTTCCTTTACTGTAGGATTGACCTTACCATTTTGTGATAGTGAAACCACTTCAATGTGTTTACTGCTACACTAACCTGGGGCTTAGGAATTGCGCCAGTAATCAGGAACCGCTTACAAGTTCGTACTGCAACCACTCGCTAGTATGGGAACAATTTCTTTTCCATTTTTATTTATTTTTATTTTTTACTTATTTTTCTTTTAAGAAACCACTCGCAAGTACTGTATGCATCCATAAAATAAGTTATCACTAAAATGGAATATTCTTAATTACTTCGCTCTTTTGTGTTCTCTGATAATAGTACTGAGAGCACCCACAGTAGCCACTTATGGTTTCCTTTCTTACCGTTTCTTTTATTATATTTAAATTAGTTTTCTTTGTTTTGTGAACTTGATTTTTATTGGTTTTGTAATTGTTTATTGGGTACCCGGTTAACATTCCAGCGGAAAAATTCTATAGTAACGTCTCAGAGACGAAAGCTGAACCAGCGTTTGTGTCTCGTCCATATCCCTACTATTGGGGTGGATTGTGACCCCGTCCCTGCATGCGGACACTGGAGAGAAGCCGAACCGGAGTGCTGTCTCATGGATCATCCGCGCCTCCCCTGGGGAGAGGTGTGGGTCGTAAGGGTGTCTTGCGCGAGTAAGGGGACCCTCCGCCCTGCCTCCGATAACCCGACGCTGTCCTTCCTAGAGTCTTTGGGCGTTCTGTCACCCACTTCCAAATAGCCGTGTCGTCAATGCATCACCGGGAAGTCGGCTTAGGGGCGCGGAAACCAATCTCAAGCTTGGCTTTCCTGAAAACATGCACCTCTCAACAGGACTGCCGGGTGTATCTGTGACACACTCGCTCCCTATCAGCAACCACATGAAAATTGAGTGATGTTTTTTTATTTTTATTTTTTTATGTACAATAAACCGGCAGGGTAGGCATACCGCCTACACTTGAAAATTTTATTTCTCCCCTCTGCTTTTCCCCAAAGAAAGAGGTAATGTATATATTTATTTAATTATTTAATACTAACCTGTACATATAAAGCACTTGCATACTGCTCGTTAACACCGTATGCGGGGACATTGGGGGTCTAGTTTTTGTTTAATTAAATGTAGAGACGTTCAAATAAAAAAAAATTAGCTTCCTTGTGAGAGCCCTGAAGGAGTAACCATAAGTTACTTATACCGGGGCGGGTATGTGGTGGATAACCTCCAGTGTCTAGGTTAGTGGTCGTAATGAGCGGGTCACGATCCGCATGCGGCTCTTTCCATAGATGTTGTCCATATCCTATACATATTATAAATATTATATATTACATATTATATGCGGTTCCCTGGTACTTTTGTTATCCTATTTCCATGACAATTTGGCTCTTCTCACTTGACAAACTGCCGATACCTGGTCTAGGTCATCGCAGCGGATGTGTCTGCCCACCCATTGCTTGGATCGGGAGACAATGGTTAAGTTGAACCTTTTGACCTGTCCAGCAGGACTCTCTCGACCCATCACCTTGCACCGCAGTGGGAGGGATGGATTCATGCGTTCGTGACTCCTGGGCACACTGACCTCCAGATTTCTTATACCTGTTTCCTTCCCAGAACCTCCTCTCCTTTAATTCCTTTGAAATACCCTCACACAATATCCCAAAAAATGACATAGGCCATGAGAAAAATTATTTTCCCCAGGGCCTCCTGTGTGGAACGAGTGTAAAAAAAATGTACACCTTGAATTATTTAAAATATTCTACATGTTTTAAAAAAAAAAACATTTTTTTATTTTTTATTAATTAATAAATTAAAATTTGATTTCCCCCACAGTTTTCTACAGAGAAATCCTTTCGGTAAAGCTTGAAAAAAAAAAATGTATTAATATAATACAAACATTTAATCTTGCTGTTTTGAGGTCAAACTTCAATTATTGTTAGTTAGAACCTGTGTTTAAAATCGGAGCCAAGGCACGCACGACACTTGTCACGAGCGCCGACGTGAACGGGATACGTAACTCTAATAATATTAAAACAATGATTGGTCCTTGAGGACTTATTGTTCGTGAGTGGTTTATGTCCTGGTTTCACGAATGCAAATTAATATGTTGTAATTGTCGAACAAGAATATGATAAAGGCTTTCGTAATAATGTTTAACAAATAAAAGTGGTGTAAAGCTGGTGTTTAGTTCTGAAACAACTTATGAACTGAAACCCATTTTTCAAAGTCCTTGCATTGTTATTTTTTCCCTTTGCTCCTTCCTTGAAATTCTCTACTTATTTACTACAATAAGAAGGAAATATTGACTACCTATTTGGTACACATACACAATATCGCACAAAAATCTAAAATTACGCACATTAATTCAGTTGAAAAATCGTCGTAAAATCGTTCACACCTCGTTATTGAAGTCTAGCTTGAAAGTTCGTAAAATACTAATTGATATACAAAAAGTGACGGTAAATTGTGAACACCTTTTTGCCATCATCGTGGAAGAGCAGTCACCACCAAGATTGGACAATCACAGCATATGAATCCAGCAAAGGGTCTCCTTTCCAATTGCCATTTCCTGTGATTTGACTTTAAAAGACGCCGTCAATTATTGTCTTGTCTTACACAAATATATATATATTTACAATCCACACCCACAAGTGTCACGATATTGTTCGTTGACAGGTGGAGATGCAACGTTACTTATGTATATGCTTTGGTACGAAATATTATATTGGAGTTAAGCACTTTATCGCTTGTAATTCTTGACACATCAGTTCAAATTTTTAAATTTACAAATATTATATTTGTAATAAATCGCCAATTCACTTGGTGGTGTAATTTTGAAATAACGAAAACATATCACTTTTTATACACCACTCATGCAATCAAAATTATCAACAAGTTTCGAAACCAATGGTTTCTTCGTCAGAATAAAACGAAAACTAGCTAATTTCAAACGCTGCGGGCATAGATCGGGTCTTTAAAGCTCGGAAACTAATTATAAAGATTAGGAGAATCTGTGTTCTAGATTTTAGGAAACTTTATGCCAAAAGCATACCTCTTAAAACACAGAACTATCTTTGACAATATCCAAATTGCTCGTGATACAAGAATCAAAGGGCACAATCTCTCATCACTTTTGCTAAAACAAGTGCCGAAAAATTATTAGATAATTTGAAACAAAGCTATTTGTGACTACCACAATTTTTTTTACCACAAAGTGACTGTTTTCTACCAAAATATATTTTTTTTTTACTCCGTCGTTTTTATGTAGTACTTAAACCCATTCTGAAGTTTGAGTCCCATATTTTTGAAGTGAAACTTCTCTAGCCCCGCTGCGATTTGGAATTCGGATGAAACGGAAATGACGGATTACTGTACCTGCAAAAAACTGCGCTCATTGCTGCTTTGATTATGATGTCACTTTACAAAGCTCCTATTGGTTGAGATATGAAACTGAAATGACGCTTAGTCTGCGCTCATTGGCCGCTTTGATTATGGCCTCACTTTTCAAGTATTGGTAAGGAATGTTTTGGTATAGTTTCGTTTCTACCGCGTGTAAACTGCACTCGATATTTTTTTTTATTCTTTACCTTTTGTCGCGGGGAAAATTTGATTTAAACTAATAGTGATGTAGTTTGTATTGTAGCTTGTATCAGTTGCGACTTTTTAAATACCTTTTAGTACATATATAATTCGACCTCTTGTCAGAAAATCAAAATACTCTATTTGTATTGTAGATAATAGCCGCTTAGGTTTATTATCTAAAATCTAAAGGACCAACGCTTGTTAGGATATTTGATAACCAAAGTCTTACGTAAGCCCATTCATATCGATTTATGACCCCTGCGAACGATGTTCCGTAGCATAATATTCGAATTGAATATCATCCAAAAACCCCCGCTAGGACAAACTCGGAGCAGGTGTCTGGCTACGCTTGCAAAATATTCAGTCTTTTACATAATATATAATTTTATTCAATATGCCAAATAATAATAATAATAACTTATTGGATTACGAAAGATTTTTTAAATATTTATATTGAGGGATCAGTAGGATTTATCGGACCAGTTAGGATTTCATCAGAGCCGAACCCTCTGATATGAAAATATCTGGAGTCAGTGAAATATTTTCCCATTATGTTTCTGGTGGATTGACGTATTGTTTTTGTATTGTTTTGTATTTATTATACTTATATAGTGCACTTACATTGCGTGAATTTACTAGATTTGTGGAAAAGTGTTTGGAAGGGTTTAGTCTTTCATTTGGGAAAGATTTAACCCGGACATAAAATCTGGAGCACCGTAAATATACTCACTCGTACAATATTGAATGAAAACATGTCATTCAAATATACTCGTATAGCTATCATTTTGAATTGAATATTTTTTCAACGGTTTTCAAGGAAAATTACCACGTGTAATATAAATAAAATGATTTATAATAATGTTTTGCTTACAAAATACACAACGCAAACAATATGATATCGCAAAAGCATTCATCTTTTGCATCTAAAAGCTTCATTTTTGTATATATTACTGATTCTACAAAAAGACCTAGGTAATTATTTTTTACCATGACACACCCAAACAATTTTTTTTTTTGGTATTGAAGGTTCATAATTTTAATCCAATACGTTTTAAACACCCTAAAAGATAATAAGGAAAATACAAAAGTAATAAGGGTAAAGCAAAGATAATAATAAATATTTTTTCCATGCAAAGCAAACTATCCATCAAAATAATTATAAT
The DNA here is from genome assembly GCA_917563855.2 of Limnephilus lunatus. Lineage (NCBI taxonomy): Eukaryota > Metazoa > Arthropoda > Insecta > Trichoptera > Limnephilidae > Limnephilus > Limnephilus lunatus. The sequence continues at coordinate 5,749,041 of OU830602.1, read as the reverse complement.
TTATCACTGTTAGTTGTTTTACATTAAATTAATATTCATATTAAACCATTTCTGCCCTCCTCCGTCCTCTGAGCAGGAACACGACTTAAACTCTTGTTTCTTGTCAAGTATTCGAGGGATGAGAAGGGAATGTCTTGTTAATTTCGCCAACTACCCCTGGCTGGGGGCTGGAGACTGCGGGGGTGAGCACACAACGCTCATATTTGACAGCGTAATCAATCAGTGCATCGACTTTGAAATAATAGAGTCCTTAGTGAATTCACTTTGAGGGGAAAGTATGTACGAAACAAGACCGTTGGAATAATGGATTGCACGGTTGGATTTTGCCACCGGCAAACTATTCTAAATAAAGACTAAATAGACATCTACATGAAACATGAAAATGATGGTCGCATTATGATGACATACCAAATAATCTCACTGCAAAGAATTTTTTATGATAAAAACCATAACTTGTTTTTGTGTTACACAATACCGAGGAATTTCACTGAGTAGAATAATACATTTATGAACGGCAATAAATTCCCCAAGAATAATAAATTTAGACAAAAAAACCACCAGCGATCCTAATTGCTAAAAAAATGAAAGCCAGAAAGGACAATAATAATGTAGGTACGTACGAAGATTGTAGGAACCATACTTTTTAGACAAACTCGTCAGAAATGTGAAATTCACAGGACTACCACATGATTTTGGATTTTGCCAGTTAAAATGATGTGATTACAAAAATAGTCTAGAAAATTCAATATTATTTTGAGGCCTTAAACTTTTATGTTTTGGGACCTTGGTAAATATCTAGTTGATAGAAAAGATTTTGGTTATTTTTGGTGACGAGATCTGAATTTCCGAGATCTGAACTTTCCCACATTCCCAATCCTATCTCCTTCCCCTTCCACTCCCTTCAGCCTCAATATACTCCAATTAAGCACGTCATAGCCTTACTGGCTCCAGTTTGTTGAGACTGCGTGCGTAACTCTAGCAAAATATCTGTAAAATCTTTAAAAAAAAATTCTAAGGATCCTGTAAGCCTCTAAAAGGCATTAAGTAATATTATGATTGTTTTACGTTGATTTCTAATAGGTACTAAGTAACGAAATGAGAATTTTAAAAACAGTTCTTTTTTGTGATTAGTGTTTAAATTGAGAGCATTTTCGCGGTTTAAATCTTAAATTTGCATTTCCATAATATAATATTTAGGTACATACACGTGTTTCCGTGCAAAAGCACCGTAAATAATTAATGTATTTATGAGCCCGCTGAGTGAGAGGCTTTTGTAGAAATCTCGTGCGATTTACGAATCAGTGCCAAAATAATCTCTACCACATGAATCAAATTATTAATATGCGTACGAACGTAACAGACTGGTAAAGTTTACTTAAATGTACAGGATGTATGAGTACGTACTCGAAAGATATTTGGAGTAAAATATATATATATATTTATGTCATTTGCTGGACCACTGAATATATTTTTAATTAAATATAAAATAAAATATTTACATATTGGGTCCTTGCATATGAAATTGGCGTTTTGCCGTACTGGCAACTTTGATCTCAAATATCTTCTCTTTGGTTAGTTATTCCAAATTCAAATTTATACAGCTATGTACTCATGTATTTGTGTTTCGAAAATTATAATTTATTTGTTTTTCCTTAATTATTTTTTTTCTTTGCGTCACTTAGTTTACAAAATGGAAAACTTGAAATATCGCGTTATTTACGAGTACGAGTTCCACCGTGGCACCAGTGCTGCAGAAACGGCTCGAAGGATTAATGATGTGTATGGCGATGGTGCCACGAAAAAAAACACAGTGCGTTTTTGGTTCCAACGTTTTCATTCTGGAAATTTCGACCTACAGAACAAGCCCCGTGGACGGCCGGAGACCAAAGTTGATAATGAAGAATTGAAGGCTATTGTGGAAGCGGATCCATCTCAAACCACGTTCGAGTTAACTGCAGGCTGCGGTGTTAGTGATAAAACTGTTTTAATCCACTTGAAGCAAATTGGGAAGGTGAAAAAGCTCCCATACAAAACTCCCGTAAGCTGCCATACAAAGTTCCTCCCATACAAAACGCCAATTTCATATATGTAAGGACCTAATATTATACACGCTGCAATTGAGTACAACCTAGAGCATCACGTGATTAGCATTCTACCTCGTTACAGCAGCATCGTACAGCCGGGAGAGAGAGGCACGTGCCGGGTTGAGAGAGACTGGTTGAGGGAGGCCTTTTGACCTTTCCAGGCGGACTCTCTCGACCCATCGCCTTGCACTGCAGTTGGACGGATGGATTCATACGTCCGTCACACCCGGACACACTGACCCCCAGATTGTTACCCACCCCTCATACCTTTTGCCTTCCCAAAACTTCCTATCCTTGCCTTCCTTAAAAAGACCCTCCACACAGCATCCCCTAAGATATAGGCCTTGGAAATTACATTTCTCCCATGAGGGACTCCCGTGTGGAGCTACTGTAAAAAAAACGTGGGTGGTTGAAAAATATGCTTTTTTGTTATTTACTTATTAATAATAACTTATTTTATATTTATTATTTTTTAAATATATTTTGTTGGTTTTTTGTAGGCAGAAGTGAAACCTTCAGAATACTAAAGTAGACAAGAGTAGGGAGGCTACAAAGCACTGCGCAAAGAAGAGACCGATTATTCTGTCTAATTGGCTCGTTGGCTAAATCTTATAGATGTACGTGTTTGTCTCTTTTTAGTGTCGCTATTTTTCCTTTCACCGAGTTTCAGATCACAACGGTACTAAATAAGTTTTCAAAAAATATCGTTGGACGGCAAAATGATGTTTTGTTATACTTCCTGGGACCAGGGTTATACTAAAGACCACGTTGGGCCCAGTGTTATACTACTGGTCTCCTCTGCCCAGCGTCAGGGTTACTTTAAGGTCTCCAGGAATATAAGTCACTCCCGGGGGGGGACAAGTGTTAAGCAGACCCCCCGGGGGCCATATGCCTCGGCTTGGAAGGCTCAGCTCAGGGTAGTAGGGCTCCTCCGTGCTTGTCGATGGTTGACTCCAATGAAACAAGGTTTGGTCACAATTCAAATGTATTCAATAATGCAAGGGTGAAACAGTACAGGCAACCAGGTAAGCAGTTTAAGGCCTAGCATTTGAGAGAGAGAGAGGCACTAGTAATGCTACTGAATTTAGGCTCGGGAAGACTATAAGAGGGTTTAGAATCTCACGTGGCGTCGGACGGATGCAGGCAGCTTCCCTACGTAGTGGAGAGGTCTGGAGCATAGCTCACAGACCATGTTCAGGAGCTGGGCGGCTCGGTGGTGAGTGGGCGGCTTCTCGGCGTCATGGTGGGCGGATTCGGCCAGCTTACCGAACCGGTGGGCGATATCGGTGAATTACGCGGCTATCGGCAACGAAGGCGGATTAAAAGCCGTGCGCGGCCAGGGCGGCCATGGTATTATATAGGCGGCAGTTGTGAAATACTCGGCTCGTCGGCAACGTAGGCGGATTAAAAGCCGTGCGCGGCCAGGGCGGCCATGGTATTATATAGGCGGCAGTGGTATTATATAGGCGGCTGTGGTGATAACACCATACTTGGATGGTAGGCGGAGACTTAATTAGTCGCGTCGAAGTGTGGCATACTGCCCTCGTCAGTACAACCGCTCGCGCTGCTGTCTCGAATGTGTCTGGCATTGCCGATCGGTGGCCGAAGCTGCTTGCCCCCGATGAGCGAGAGGGAAGACTTGAACGTGTGCCCTTATAAGGTAATGTCTCTTCCCATTGGATGAATTCCGAGCTGTGTGACCATATAAGGTGATGCTTCTCCTAGCCTGAGAGGGACAGCAATAAAAATGCGAGACTGAACATGTACTGCGCTCGTGAACAACAGCTGCCCGCCGCTTGTAGAGTCTGTTCGTACGATATATGGGCGACACATAACAGTTTAGATGTTTTACCTACTCCAAATATGCCGAAGAATCGCTGGATAATATCTTTCAGATACTTGCTGATACACTCTGTATATTTTACTGTCAGTCTTTTGAATTATGTATGGCGTGGTCTTGAGTGAGCTCGGGCCCAGCGCTCACTCATGATTGGCGCTCGATGCTGGTAGGCTACGTTCACCACCGTGTTGTTGGAGTCCATTAGTCGCATCCTGGCTCCAGTGACCCGGTGTCTCATCCCATTGAGTCCTAGTTCGGTACACAATGTCGACGTACCGACTGTACCTTCTGTATCCAAATTTAATTCTGCTATTGAATTTCAAAACTTCATGGATCAGTGTTTCGGTGCCTTTGACTTAAATTCGGTGGTTGAAGACAGATTTTCACTGAAAAAATGATCTGCGGGTGCTACTAGGTCTCAACAAGAACTGAAGCTTACAGCATCGGTTATTAAAAATTAAAGGCAATCAGTAAAAATCTCAAAATATCCAATAAGTGTAAGTAATTAATAAAGCCTGGTACGTAAACCTAGGTCCCCCACGAGTGTAGTTGAGTAAAATTTCTTGATGACATTTTTATGCATTGGTGACTCGGAAAATAAGAGCCTGGATAATGCAAAACTGAGTGACAGTAGCTCTAATGCATTTTATGGCAAAAACAGACACAAATGGGGAAAAATACCGCCATCACGGTCATGAGTTCGAGCGCATAACATTATTGTGCATTTGAGGTCCTGCTCGATCGAGAAATGAGATGACACCGCTTGAAATTCCTATAAATGTCACATGTTTGTTTAAAAAATGTAATTAACTGGTTTTCTTGGGTCTCTCATTAATTTTAAATAAATAAATCCCAAAAAAGTATGTTTTTCTTTTTTATGAAGCGTAAATTCATGGGGGACCTTGGTCCCTAACAAGTGAATTTGTGTAAGTTGAAAATAGAGAGTGTTGCGAAAGGTTAAAACAAGAAATATAAAAATATTCGTATTTGTAAAAAGCATTAAATTTGTGGCTCATCATAATTTACAATTAAAACACATATAAATTTGTAGAAGACCACTTTTATTTTATAAACACTCTACCGGTTTCGGAAGCACCCTTCCTCCGTCAGGAGAATATTATAACTATCCCATTATACAGAATATTGACACATATACAAATTTAGGTGTTTGAGTGGGAGGTAAGCAAAGGGGTGGGGGTAATTGCGGTATTTCCGGGAAGAACAGAGCAGTTTAACTTAAATCCTGTCCTCTTCTTCATCCTGATGATCACTTTGTATGCCTCATTAGAGTGCTGATAGCCTCCATTCAAAGCTCTGGAAAAACCGTAATTCTTGTTTGGATCCCTGGACACATTGGCATAGTGGGTAACGATATTGCAGATTCTTTGGCAAAACAAGGAGCGTCCAACCCTATTGTTACCCTCGTAAACCATATTCCCCTATCTGATATTTTTTCCATCATCAAAGATAGATCCCGCAATGTTTGGACAGAGTATTGGAACATTGCCAGTCAATCCAAGGGAGCTCGCTACGCCTCAATACAAAGGACTATCCCATCAAAATCGTGGTTTCAAAAATTTCCCCATTTTTCCAAAAAAGAAATTTCCTCACTTATTCGAATGAGAATCGGTCATTGTTCCGTTCCTTCTCACCTTTTTAAAATTCACATCCTTGACTCCCCAGATTGTACGTTCTGTGGTCTAGATGTGGGCACTTTAGATCACATATTTTTTGGTTGTCCCTCTCTAAATAAATATCCTCTCTTCTATCAAGCGTTATCTAAAATTGCCTCCCCTCCATTCAACATTTCATCTCTTCTAAGTCTGAACTCGACTCCAATCTTCCATATAATTCTGAAATTTGTACATTTAAATAAAATTAATATATAAATTCATCTATCCCTTTCTCTGTAATTTTAAATGATGGCCTAGAACACCCTTGAAGGGTGAAAGCCAGAAATAATTGAAAAAAAAAAAAACAGAGCAGTTTATTTGAAAAATATTTAGAATGGGACTAAAAGATAAACTGTTCTATACTGATAACAATTTAGGTGAATTACTAAAAAAACACTAAAGATAGAGATAATAAATTAAGCCACTCAGGCATTTACCAACTATGTTGCAACGATTGTCCTTCGTTATACATCGGTAAGACAACTAGAAATATAAATATTAGAGTCACAGAACGTTTAAGATGCTTAAATAATAATAATAATTTTTCAGAATTTGCTGATCACCTAATTTCCACAGATCACATTTTAAATAAGGTCACAGGGGTTAAAATTCTTCACCGTAATAATTAAAGCAAAAAAATTAGATAACATAAGCACTTAACATCAGAAATAGAAATCCCTAAATAATAATGCTAGTATTTTGAATGATCAAATTAATTTATCTTTTGGCAGTACTTATTCACATTACTTATTTTCACGCGTATGGTATCCCAGATGACCGGCACTAAATGTCACCGATTGCCCCGAGATGCGATCATATTATTATTCCGCTTCTAGTACTCGATCCATCCGGTTGCACGGCAATTTTACCTCACTACCAGTTCGTACGCGAATGTATATTCGTTGTAAATAATATTTTAAATAAAACTTAATATCGTGGATAACTTAGTGTTTTCAATTAAACATCATCATTATTATAAGCCTGAACACAAGATCACGGCTTGGAAGTGCCGTGATCTCAAGGAGCATTTTAACCTCAATATCGGTAAGGTATGAAGGCAATCCTGCCTGACCTGGAGAGGATCTCCTCATCAAACACTCTCCATCCACTCATACATCAACTAACAAACACTTCCAACAATCTTTTAGTCCCATTCTAAATATTTTTTCAATAAACCGCTCTGTTCTTCCCGGAAATACCGCAATTACCCCCACCCCTTTGCTTACCTCCCACTCAAACACCTAAATTTGTATATCTGTCAATATTCTGTATAATGGGATAGTTATAATATTCTCCTGACGAAGGAAGGGTGCTTCCGAAACCGGTAGAGTGTTTATAAAATAAAAGTGGTCTACAACAAATTTGTACGTGTTTTTATTGTATAAAAATATGCATTGGCACTTAGAACTTACATGATTGGGTGGTTTCCATACCATGTAATTATTTGCTCCAGTGCTTGAATATGGAAAGATGTAGACACTATTGTGTTTCCGTCTTTCTTGAACCGGGTTACATTAAGCCCCGGGTCTAATCCACGCTTTCGCACACAAAAGGCAGAAAACCAAGCGCCTTTCTAACATCGCTTAAAAACGTTCGGATATTAAAATAGGGGAATAATTATACGAGAAACCAGCTGTGACGGTAATAATGTACGTTCGTGGTTTTTGCCCGGCGATTTACTCTTACGGTAGCCATGGAAACTGTCGTTATATTATATACTTGTACCCATATCAAGAGATGATGCTCTGAAAGCAAAATGCTCTCGGAGGTACACCGGCAGAATTTTCTCATTTCAAGTGTTATTTGTTTATTTCTGAGGTAGCATTCGGCGAATTGAATTCATTTAGAGGTGTTTTGGTGGGTGGCAATATATACGGTTGTACGTTGTTTGCAATAAGTAGTATAGTGCGGAATAATTTAAATAAAAAGTTAGCTGATGAAATTTTTTTTCGTTATTTGTTTTTGGGATGTTATGCCGTGTTGCGCTACCTCCTTCTTTGGCCGACGTTTCGGACAGCGTTGCAGTGTCCATCATCAGGGCGATCCGACAGATGTGTCGGATCAGCCGGATCTGCCCTGATGATGGACACTGCAACGCTGTCCGAAACGTTGGCTAAATAAGGAGGCAGTGCAACACGGCATAACACCCCAAAACAAATAACGAAAATGCTTTTGGCCGTGAAAATCTAAAAACATATGCGATGAAAAAATTATATAATTATTTGTATCTTTTATAATTTTTTTCATTTTTTTCACATTAGCTCCACAGAAGGCCCTGAGAAAAATAATCACCCTTAGGGCCTAAGTCATCTCTTTGGATGCTGCGTGGAGGATATTTTTAAGGAAAGGAAGTTCTTGGAAGGAAAAAGGTATGAGGAGTCGGTAAGAATCCTGGGTTCAGTGTGTCAAGGTCATCCGCCGCCAAAACCTAGACAAACCTCACCCTAAGAACCCGGGCACTCCTGCTAAATCACCAAACGTAGCGAACCACTCGCGGTGACCTATGGCAGAGTTGTTGGTTATCCAGTAAATGGTTTCAGGGCGGCAGTACCCATTCCGCCTCCCAAATTGATTTAATGATGCACTCAAACAACGTTGTGGTAATAATTATATAATACTCGGTGACCATATTACGATTTTGCATGGAATGCAACTATCACGTCTTGTAAAAAAACGACATTAACATTTGACATACCTAGTGAGTTTTTTTTTCAGTTTCTCCGTGAGCGGATGGTCTAAAGTCCTAAAGGTTTCCACTGGCAAAAAACACTTATTACAAAACATGACAATTACAGTAAACTGGAATGACAAGCGTAGGAAATTTTAGAAAAAATAATACAAATAAAAGCTTTTTTCAAAAATGTATGCAGAGGTAGTGCAATACAATGCATTCCATATTTTGAACAACTTAATAATCAAAAATAGACAAAATAATAATACGTAGGTTCAAACAAAAAAATAGAAAAGAAATGAAAAATATTAAATACAAAAATTTATTCAAATAGCTATTTGATGGTCTGCCGTCTCCACAGGGCTCCATCCAGGCAGCCATTGCAGTGATGATCGTGTTCTTGGATTGACGTAGTTTTTTTTTTTTTATAATTTTAATAAAATCATTAAAATTATAAATCCGGACACAACGCCATATCTGATACTGACAAAAACAAAACACGGACAGTTGCGCATCGATAATTGCTTCATTGTGTAGTTTGAACTTAATAACATTTTTTTATTTAATTCAGCTTATAAGCTAAAACAACAGTTATTGACTATGAGGCGGTCCGAAGTTCTCCGGGTCAGTTAGTTTAATAAAAAAACACGTTTTTAACAACCAAAAATTATCTGACTACGTCTTCCAACTTTTTCTGATAATAAGATAATCATTGAAGCCATTAATTACTATAAGAAACGCCATAGTGTCTTGACAAAACTATGTGGCCATTTGTCTCCGTGGTCGAGGGGTAATAATCTTGACGGTCGAAAATCCGAAGGTCGCGGGTTCAAATCCCGGCTTGCAGAATTAAATTTTATTTGAGTGATTTGTGTAATTTCACAATTTAATCGTTAAAAATAATATTAAGTATATTTGTGGTGCGTTCAGTATCGCCCTGGTATAAGACCACCAGTAAGAACAGAAAGAATTGGCGTTGTAGTTAGAAATGACTGTAGTCGTGTTTGGCGACATGATGTGAATAGCCGGGAACTTCACCACCTTCTCTCCTCCCCACCCCCCTCCCCACATAAATATCTACCGAATCTTTGTGATATATTGTTATTTTTAAGACGGTATTCAAGCACAAGTCGAAGAAATTTTATTATCGCAAGCTAACTGCCTTAGAATTATTCTGAACAATAATTTATGTATCTTTGCTATATATAGATCACCTTCTTTCCAGATCATAGATTATTTTTTGAATTCACTCCAAACTGTTATCAGCAGTTCCGATAAATTTGAACGTCAAATCATTATAGGCGACCTTAATATCAACACTTTATCTCCATTTCACCACCAACTCAACGACTACTTATGCCTGCTCACAGAAAACGGATTCATAGCGACAATCAACACACCTACTCGTGAACAGGGCACGAAAAAATCCTGTTTGGATCACATCAACGTAAAAAATATTAACTTCACTGACTCATTCGTTATCCACTCATCAATTTCCGACCACTATACGACAGCACTGTGCTTTAAAGATAAACCGCCCCCACCTGCCAAAATAAAGTATGTCCCTCGATTAAACTTTAATAATTTAATTGAGGACTTGCATTTAGAAAACTGGCAAAAAGTATTTAATCAAACTGATACTGACATTGCGATGAAGGAATTCATTTGTATTCTACAAATGTATATTTCTAAACATAGTAGTAACAAACGCATATCGAACAGCCAGTTTAAACTTACGCCCTGGATCTCTCCCGGCCTTGTCAAATCGATTCACAAAAGAAACCAACTCCACAAAAGGGCGCAAAAGTTTCCAGATGATATTTTAGTACAAATTCACTACAAGAAATATAGAAACTTATGCAAAAAGATTATTAAATATACGAAGGAAAATTATTACAAATCGTTCATTTACGAAAATTCTTACTCTCCAAAACGTATGTGGGAAGCGTTTCGTAATATTAGTAGAACAAAAATCAACAGGTCTTCCGAAATCAAATCATTAGATATCGGTAACATAAACTCTTCTAATTCTAAAAATATGGCGAATTTCGCTAATAACTATTTCACATCGGTGGGATCCACACTTGCCAAAAAAATTCTCGACAAATGTAATAAAACTGAAAACGATCTTGCCAACTTGGTCACCTCTAACCTCGTCCATAAAATAGACAATATACAAACATCGACGAACGAAGTCCTGAAAATAATTGACGACCTAAAGCCATCTAACGCTTGTGGACCAGACAAAATCTCGACAAATCTGCTTAAAGTAATCAAATCATTCATAGCATCTCCGATAGCGTTCATTTCCAATCTAAGTCTCAAATCAGGAACATTCCCTAACCATCTAAAACATTCAATTGTTGTATTACTGCACAAAAATGGAGATAAATCTGCGATTCAAAATTACAGGCCGATATCTTTGGTCAATTCGGTGTCAAAAATTATCGAGAAAATTGTTAAAAACCGTCTCAGCTTTTACCTTGAAGATAATAACATTCTTTCTGAGAGACAATATGGCTTCCGACCGGGTTTAGGTACAGAAAATGCCATTGGCAATCTGACTAAAGTTGTTTCTAATAACATCGATCGAGGAATCAAAAGCATCGCGCTCTTTCTGGATCTGGCTAAAGCTTTCGATACCATCTCGCACAAAATCCTTTTGAAAAAATTACAGCTAATCGGTATACAGGGGCAGTTACTTAAATGGTTAGGAAGCTATTTAGAAAATCGGAGCCAAAGAGTTAATATTAATGATACTCTAAGCGATCCAGCAAATATCGAATTTGGTGTACCACAAGGAAGTACTTTAGGACCGATATTGTTTAATATCTATATCAATGAACTTTGCAACAGTAACCTTGCCGATCATATCATCACTTTTGCTGACGATACGGTCTTAATATTTGAGGGCAAAAACTGGTACGAAGCGCATAGAAAAGCCGAAATTGGAATAAACAATGTCAAACAATGGCTAGACAATAATCTCCTTACTCTTAACACGGATAAGACCAAATTTATACGTTTTAGTGCAACACAAGCGGGACAACCCAAGGTAATTATCAATATTACTATTCACATTTGCAATGAACCGAACACTTGTACTTGCAATAAACTAGAATGCGTTGATAGTTTAAAATATTTAGGAATCATCATAGATAAATATCTGAGATGGGAAGAACACATTAACTCAACTGCCTCAAAAGTCAGAAAACTTACTCACCTTTTTATTACCATCAGAAATATTCTCTCTGTAAAAGACATGAAATCAATATACTATGCCATGTGTAATTCTTTACTTGAATATGCATCCCTAGGATGGGGTGGATGTGCCAAAATAATATTGGACTCCCTGGCTAAAGCACAGAAATCTTTACTAAGAGTCATCCTTAAAAAACCATTCAGGTACCCCAGTGATGCATTATTCACGGAATTTAAAGTTCTCGATGTTAGACAATTATATATTAGAAAGATTGTATTACATGCTCAAAAACGACGCCAGCACTACCCTTCCATTGACCACCTTCACGACACCCGACATTCAAGGAACAATCCAATAGTCCCAATAAAAACCACGACGTCCCTTGGACAACGTCAATTTTCGTACTTAGGACCTAAATTATTTAATATCATTCCTAATGCTTGGAAAACGAAAAGTACTAATGTTTTGCGCAAATTAATCAACGACTGGCTCCTTGATTTAGGGAGGGTCAAAAGCGAAGATATGTTGACCAAGAGATAGGCTTCTTATTATTACCATCTGGCTTGTATTTGCTTTATTTACTTTACCGGTTTTATTTACTTTACCGATTTTGTTTACTTTACCGGTTTTATCTTTTATCTTTTATCTTTTATCTTTTATCTTATATCTTTTATCTTTTATCTTTTATCTTTTATCTTTTATCTTTTATCTTTTATCTTTTATCTTTTATCTTTTATCTTTTATCTTTTATCTTTTATCTTTTATCTTTTATCTTTTATATTTTATCTTTTATCTTTTATCTTTTATCTTTTATCTTTTATCTTTTATCTTTTATCTTTTATCTTTTATCTTTTATCTTTTATCTTTTATCTTTTATCTTTTATCTTTTATCTTTTATCTTTTATCTTTTATCTTTTATCTTTTATCTTTTATCTTTTATCTTTAATCTTTTATCTTTTATTTGTATTTGTTTTTGTTTTTAAGCGCTCTAGGGGAAAATATCTGAATTTGATGTTAAGATATCATTATTTGTCTTCTTTTTCTTATGAGTACAAAATTATATACTGTTAGGAATACATAATTAACACCTTTTCCTGCTATAAATAACATGTTATGTTAGTAAACAATGTAATATGAATTTAAATTTGTCAATTTGACTGGCCTAAAACAGGATCCATTCCTAGTTGGCTAGTCAAAGTTTCCACATATGTTTTATTGTTCAATTTTATGTGAAATAAAGTTATTATTATTATTATTATTATTATTTTAAAAAAATATTTCAAACACTAAAAGGAAACAAATAATATTTGACTTTCAAAAGAGTATCGCACCAGCTTAAATGTATTATTTTATTAAATAATATAAATAAAACAAAAAAATTACCAAATTCTAATTTTCTGTTCAAACATCTTTATAGGTTAAATTATAAATTATACTTACTCAATACGTATGTATAATAAAAACTTCGTTTTTCTACAGAAGAATTGCTTAAAAGAGAAGCATAGCATTTTAATTGATTTACGAAATGCACGAATAACAAAAATTATAATTCTCATGTTTTTTTTAAATATTAGATGTTCCAAGCTGCAGTCCGTAGAATGAAGAGTGCCTTGATGATAACCAACCCAAAATTAAAGGAAATCATCACGAGGATAAATGTTACGATGTTATTTTTACTTGGGGGCTTCAGGTCACATGTGGTGATTGTTAAATGTTGTCCACTCGTTGGACATACCTGTCGTGCGTCCTTCTACTTCCATCACTTATACACTACACTACACAATCCAAAAACACCACTTGAGCTACACCATTATTTAATGCACTTAGCAAGTCGGTGTAAATTTTCACCGCAAAAACCTGGGATATAAGAGGGGTTTCCTTTATTAAACTAATCGGGAGAGTTTCGTGCGGCCTTAACGGATTAGCGTTCGCGTGCAACCAACATTCTGGGTCGAGACAATGCGTGAACGGATGGAGGCAAACTCTATTTGGGCTGGAGAAGTAAGAGGGGTGGCTGAGAACAGGGTGGGAATGGGGCGGGATTAGTCGGAGGCATTATCATAATTCGTTTAGGAATGTTTTGACTCAAAGAAAAATAATGTAAATTTTTATTAGAGCAACTCTTTTTTGCAACTTTTGAAGGTTATTCCCATGAAAATATGAAAGCGAACAAGACACAGAAACATAAAAAAACGGTCGCAGCTGGGACACGAACCCAGAACCTCTCGTCGTATCTATGTACGCCTTGTCCGATTAAACCACTGCCACCGCTTATTAAACCGTAATTTTTGTCAATCTCATATGTCAAATTTCAGAATTAATAATATTATCTTCGACTATTTTTTTTTTACATATTATTGGCAACTATCTTTTTCATTGGACAAAATCGTTCTAAGAACTGGTTTGTAACCTAGATAGTGTCTCGGATAAATATATCTAATTTTAATTATATGGAACAAGTTAAGACAAGAGGTTCTGGGTTCGAGTCCCATTCAAGCATTCAGATCGTTGTTATTATGCTTGCATATTTTTCCGGTTTTTGGATTTCGTTTCTTCTACTGCAAGTCTTTTCAAGATCCACGTTCAAGTCTTCTTCCCCCGATATTCTTATTTATACAAAATTTATCTTCTGAGAAACCTGTGAGTGGAGTAATAAAATATTTTAAAATGCTTCAAACAGTCCAAACAACATTCGATAAGATTTATATGGTAATCGCTTCGAAGGAGTTTCAGAATCTCAATAAATGTCATACGTGCCCTTGCGATTTGTGGAAAAACTTTTTGAATATAAATATTTTGGATATTTAAAATAATTATTGGAATAACATCATGCTACGAAATGATTTTTTTGTAAAATAATAATAATTTGGGCAATGCGTGCATTGAAGAGAAAAAACTATTTTCAGAAAATAACTTCTGTGTTTTAATAAAACTAACAATTATTTCTATATACGAAATAATCTGCGCAAAATTTCAGTGTGAATATCAAGCTTTTAGTTTAAGGCCAATTGAGTAAATTAGTCTAGCCAAATAAGTCTAATCACTCCGTTAATTTAATGCAAGTAAATGTAAAACGACACTCAAACATTCAAGTAATGCCTTCAGAAACAGTAACTAAGATTATTAACAACAATGAGAGCCATTTATTTTTGTTAATTTATTTATTAACACCCTTTTTAATTACTTTTACATATGAATAGTTAAACCTATATAGTATATTATATTTAATACATTTTGTATTTGTGTAGTGATAAATTGAATATGTACACTGACTTTATTTATTTTATTTATGTACATACATATTACAATACGTTACAAAATGATCTTTGTCTGTCCAACTGGGAAGGATACCCATTTCAGGACAGCCAAATTGTATATTTAGTTCATAATATTTTTAACAAGTGAATGGTTTATTTACCCAATATATGACAAATGATATTTTTTTATATTTTTTTTATATACGTAACTTTTTTATATACGTCACTTCATTTGTTCTATTTTTTTAAGAGAAAAAAAAACTAGAACGAATAAAGTTACGATGTAAATAAAAACATATAAATGAAATAAAGATATGAGCAAAAAAAATAAATTTAAGTACGGTGAGATATGTGTTATCAATAAGTTACGATAAGAAAGAATACAAACATAATATAAAAATATATACAACAAGAATTTGAAGTAAGGTGATCATTGGCTTACAAAATTGCAATATTGCAATACTTGGTATAGTTATTTCCCTTTATTAGTATTCTGGGCAATGAGAAGTACATATGTAAGTGGTAGTTTGTATCAGAATTTCTGCACTGAAATAAATCCCGACTTCTAGTATTTCGCAATGGTATCCGAAAGCTTATTAATGCAAGCAATTTTGGACTCTCAAATGCAGCATTTACAATTTTATATAGACAGACAAAGCAGTGAAAATCTATCTGACTAACAATTTTAGCATTTTCAAATCATTTAAAAGTTTTTTTACATTAGCTCCACACAGGAGGTCCTGAGGAAAATAATTCCCCTCAGAGCCTATGTCATCTTTGGGATGCTGGGTGGTTAGGAATATGAGGGGTCAGGGTGTCCAGGAGTGATGGACGTATGATTCCATCTCTCAAAGGGACTCCCTCAATCATTCTCTCCTGATCCTGCCTGCCATGCAGCCGGTAGGCAGACGCATCCCGGACGCACAGAGGTGTTAGTTATTCAATAAATGGTTCCCGGGGCGGCGCGGTACTCATACCCGCCTCCCAAATAAAGTGTTTTAGTTGCAGTTCAACAAAATTGCTGTAATATGGTTTTTAATTAATTTTGTATTCTTTAAATAGCTCGAACGTGAATGTTTACAAAATTTCGCTGCTCGATGGCACTGACTTGATGGCTAAGTTAAAATCTGAGACGCGCCAAAGTCTATAATGTAGTCTGCCTTATTTTGTTTCATATGACGTCAGAAGGGTTCACAGTGCTTAACTCTACACCCTGTTTACTGTGCATTGTATGTAGATCATGTATACGTGTAACCCTCTCGGTGAATCCACCGCGAGTTGTTGGGGCAGATGTGTGTAGAGCCTGGGCAATGTAGGAATGTCGACACCACCCTAATGAAGAAGAGCCAGATTTATGGTCGTGATTTAGTTTAGCGCCGTGACGTATAATGAACAATCATATCTTTAATAATCCGAACGACAGAGCAGACTTGTCAGGAAAATAATATTATTACTATCAGCACCTTCTTCTTTGAGAGACGCATTCTTGCGAATATTCATAATGAGCATATTAATATGATGAAGCGGCGGTGATGTGGGCACGACATTGTGTGATGTGAGGGAGATAATTATTTTGTTCTGTAAGCAAACGTCGAAGCCTCGGTGTCTCGACGGGTAAGTCTACGCACTGCGCACGTCTGTGGAAATGAAGGTACATACGATCATAATTATATTCTACACTTTGGTGTTTATACTTGAAGACTTTTTGTTGGAATCTAGATTTTAAAAAGAAAAAAAATGCCTTTCAAATAAATAAATTGATTCTCCCTGCATATTATCCTTTCCCGTGTGTCCCCGTTCCCTCTCCGCGAACCCCACCTCCCCCCGTTACCCTTCCCTCTGCCTTTCCTCCCTTCCCTTAAAATATATGAAGTACACACATTTTCATTTACTCAAATTTCATAACGCCAGAGCTTATCATTATATGTATATAGCCTGTATGTTATTCTGATGTATGAGCTATATTATTGTATAGTTTCATTAAAATCCATTCAGTAGTTTTGGCGTGAAAGACTAAAAAACACACATACTTCCATACAAACTTTCGTGTTTAAAATATTAGTAAGATATAGTTTATTTTTTAATTTTAAAGGCCTTTGTGGTCGAGGGGTGAGGCTCTCGACTCGCAATCTGTGTTATTTCACAATCAATTAATTTAAAAATAACATAAGCTGTATGTATGAAGAATGAGTTAATGATGAATGTAAGTAAGTCTAAAGTCATGGTGTTTGAAAGAGAGAGTACGAAAACAGTATGCAATATAGTTGTGAATGATGAATACTTGGAGCAGGTGGATGAGTTTGTGTATCTGGGTAGTATGTTTACGAAAGATGGGAAGGCTGATAGAGATATTGAAAGAAGGGTGAATGCCGGTAACTCCATTAATGGAGGACTGAATGCCGTTGGCGGTAATAAAAAACTGTCCAAAGACGCGAAACTAGCCGTCCATAATGGAGTGCTGGTACCTACCCTGATGTATGGCAGTGAGGCATGGAACTGGCAGAGGAAGGATGAAAGCAGACTGAATGCTGTAGAAATGAGATCCCTGAGGCGAATGTGTGGTAAAACCATGTACGATCGTGAGAGAAACGTGGATATCCGCAAAGAATGCAAGGCTGACGTAAGCGTGATGTGTAAGATTAAGAAAGGGACTCTCCGATGGTTTGGGCATGTAGAGCGAATGAACGAGGAAAGGAGTGTAAGGAGAATATATGATGCAAATGTGAATGGTAGAAGAAGTCGGGGACGCCCGAGGAAGACATGGCACGACCAAGTGAATTAGATACTTGAGTCGGGCCATGTGAAGAGTCGGAATAATAGAAGAGCATGTATGAGACGATGTATGAATGTGAACGTGGCAAAGAGTGTGTGCCAAGATCGAGTTGTGTGGCGGTCCGTCCTCTCTGCCTACCCCTGCGGGGAAACGGCGTGATGGTTAGTTAGTTAGTTAGTTAAGCTGTATCTGCGGCACGTTTCAGCTTGGAAGATATTCTCACCTTCGCCTTGGTGTAAAACCACCATTTAGAATTGAAAAGTTGATGAAATTGCTTTAATCGTGTTTGGTGATTACGATCTGAAAAGCCAGCTACTTCCCCATCTCCTTCTCCCCCCCGTTACCTTCAGCCTCACAACATACCCCAGTTGGGGTTGCCATAGTCCCACTGGCTCTAGGCGTTTGGGAGCAGTTGTATGTGTCATGAGCGGTATTCGCACAAAAAAATGCCTAAACTTATTTATTATTTTACCAAGACTTAACCTCAGAAACGATTTTCTATTTTTTACGTTAATGCCTCTCAGCTCCCAACTGCATGGAGCCAGAAAGACTATGGCATCCCTAATTGGAGTACATTGTTAGGCTGTAAGTAGTGGGTGGGGAAGGAGATAGGGCAAATGAAAGTGGAATAGTATCTTTTTAATTTCGACACAAAACACACAAAATTATTTTGAGCAATGTTCAAAAAAACTTAATGGTGGTGTTTTTCCAAGGCAATACTGAGAGTATCTTTCACTCTGAAACGTGCTGCAAAAATTATATACACTTGCCAGAAATTGTAAATCGCCATCCTATTTGAATTTCGTAAACATGGTAAAACGGCCGGCGTAGTCCAGCGGTAAGGCTCTTGACTCGGACACCGAAGGTCGCGGAATCAATCCCGGCGTGGCAAATAAATTTTATTTGAATAATTTGTGTTTTTTCAAAATTTGTTCATTAAAAAATAATATGTAGTATATTTGCGGCACGTTCCAGAGTAGAAGATACTCTCAGTATCGCCCTGGTGAAAGACCATCATTCAGAATTGAAACATTGCTTGGGCATTAGCCGTGTTTGGTGACCAGATCTGAAAAGCCATGTACTTCCCCACCTTCCTCTTACCTATCTCCTTTCCCTCACCACTACCTTCAGCCTCACAACATACCCCAATTGGGGATGATATAGTCTCATTGGCTTCAGACGGGAGCAGTTGGGACTCTTGTGCGGTATTCATAAAATAAATAAAAACTTTTGTATGGAAATACAGGCCGAAATCAGGCCTATAATTGAAACCAAACACTGTCACCATAAAAGAATTAACCACCTTTTAATTAATTAATTAAAAAGAGGTTTAAATAGCTCAAAATTATTGATAGAGCGTTGGTTCGACAACCAGAAGTTCTGAAATAGATTCCGATTAGATCCCCCCATATTTCTCAGTCATGTTATTGTTGTTTAAGTACTTTTTATTATGAATCCCAAAACCACTGCAGTGTGTACCTAAATCACTATTTAAATTTTATTTGTTTTATGAAACAATAAAAATATAGACATAAAGGTAAACACATTTCAATGGCATCGGCGTCACAATACATGTTTATTACGATAAAGTATCTAGGAATCACATCACATCAAACAAATCAAAAATAAACTCCTCAAAACAATACATATTTTCTTAAACATAAGAAACATTTATAAAATAAAACAAATGAAAACAATATATTTTGCACTTTGTCAATCAATACCTAATAAAATGTTAAATAATTTTTTGGGGAGGAGCAATAAACTTGGCAATCGATTATATAGAAATAACCCAGAAAATGATCTAAAAGGTACCTAATACTTAAAAAACATATATTGACTGACACAGACCAAATATTCAACAGTAGTGACTTACTAGATATACGCCGATTGTACGTTAAAACCCTACTAAACTACATTTTTGACCAAAAAACAAATTTCAACAAACACGAAATATCACTAACAGACCAGTTAGACAAGCGTACAAAGAAAACATAAAAAACTCCGACGGTAAATACAAGCTATGGACAAAGACACTATATATATCATGCTGTAAAAGCATTCAACAGTCTAACACTTGAAAATAAAATAGAGGAAAACAAAAATAAATTCAGATATAGAATAACAAAATAGATTAAAGAAAAAAAAGACAATATTACCAAAATTTCACAAAACAAAATAATAAAACATTCCCTTAACAGTAGTCATCCAGTGATGCCAACATTATTGGATTACTATTGAAATGTAAAATATTGTATCAAAATAAATAAATAAAATAAATATTAGCAATCGGAAGATAAACCGTCTCCAGAAATCGACATCAAATACCTATGTCGTAGGTTTTGATTTTTTTCATTATAAATCTCAGCTTTTCATACAAAATATTCAAAGCTTTAAAAGGATTAAGTATTCAACATCTCAGTTCACGTTGATAAGTTAATACGAAAGTTGTATATTTTATCTTTCGATATTATCTGGGGAAATAAACTGATAACCTGTCTTGAAGGAGAATTTACGAAATTTATGAAGAATAATTTTGGAAAATATTTTTGGCACATTCGTGTCAAAGTATGATAAATAATTCATAGGGCTTTAGTCAAACTTTGAATCGATTCTTCCAGCAAGTAACATTTTACTTCATTTTAGTTTTCATTGCACAACGATCGCAAAGTATTGTGACGTAAATTTATTTGGGAATAAGTTCCATCGAATGAAGATAGTTTTCTTTATTTATTTTAGAGAAAGTTGACAGCAAATCAGAGATAACATAATAATACATAATTAGACAGTTAATTTTGCCAAGTATGAACTTTCCACTGATGATAGTGAATGATAAAGTATGATATTATAAGGGTATTTTCTTATTTTCTTATTTGATTTATTTTTTACTTACAAGATACGTAAAAAGAGGGGGGGGGGAGGAACATAGCAAAGGACAAGAATATGTAGGGATTGAACTTTCTAGTTTGAGTCATGTTGCTTATTGAGTTTCATTTTATGTTACGTAAATTCGAGTTAATAATATCGATGTGGCAATAATTTAAGTTAAATGAGTGTGTGGATCAGTTGATAAATGAATTCTGTTTGTAGTTGGTCTTGCAAAGATGGAGATTAAATATAAGCGACTGTCTGCTGTTGCAATTTGGAACATGGAATGATAGGCGTTGAAGAAGATCAGGACAATCGATTACGTTATGTGTAATTTTTAATAACATTACCAAATCTGCTATGCATATCGAAAAGAGCGGAAATTGAGGTACCTTAAAAATCTATTTGAACACTTTCAATTCTATTTTTGTATACTACATAGCCTGGGTTCCACACTTGAGATGCATATTCGAGGATACTTCAAACATATGAGATATACAGTGTTTTAAAAGTAATAAGTTTTTTGAATTGTTTACAAAAGCGAATTATGCAACCAAGCATAGAAGATGCGTTAGTGACTATAATATAATCGATTTGTTTATTGAAATTTAGTTTACTATCAAGTAAAATTTAGTTTGTATACTGGGTGTACATAGTAATGGTACTAACTTCAAGATGTAATTCAACAATCAACATGATGGTAGAAATAAAAAAAGAAAAATAGATTTTGTCAAAATTTCATGGTTTTTTTCCTCGTAAAAATATTATTCTATCGAAGGTTATTTTTCCATTGAAACCATTTAATTATTTTTACCTCAAAACGACTTTAAAACGTTGAAATTCCGTAAATCAACCATTTAATTATAACGATCGTCCACTTGATTTAGTCAGGCATCTCCAAATACTAAGTTTTGAGATTATTGGGAGAGCAATATTCGAATGCTTACCATAAATCAAATATTATTTATACGTGTTTCTGTTTTACATATTATTTATACCATAAAATAACACTGGGAGGCATACTGGTCCAGAAAATTAGTATAACATTTTGAAATATCCTACTAAGCCCAGAAAACGTCTACATTTTGTTTAATTCTCTACAATTTTTTCTGCATTATAATTTACTTGGTGGTGTTTATGAGTAATCTGAGTATCGTACCAGAAAGAGGGTACACCTTTACATATAACTGGATACTCATCTGACCAATCAACCGTCGATGGATATGTATTTTTCCGACAGAATTTGAAAAAACCTAATCTTATCTTACTAAAATTATAAAGGTAAAAGTTTTTATGGATGAATGTTTGTTATTTTTTTCACGCAATGACTACTCAATGGATTTTAATGAAACTTTACAATAATATGGCTCATACATCGGAATAATATATAAGAGCTTTGGCATTATGAAATTTGTATAAAAAATTGCAATAGGTGGCACGCGAGCTGTTTGAAAACTGAATGTACCGGGAATGAATGTACGAAATGCGGGAGGGTGGAGAGGAACCCAGGAAGGTGGAGGGGAACTCGGAAGGAGGGAGGGGAACCCGGGAGGGGGAGGGGTACTCGGAGGGGAAGGGGAACGCGGAGTGGGGAAGGAAAATCAGTAGGGGGGATGCGAATATGGAAGGGCGGAGGGAACCTGGGAGGGGGTAGGGGAACTCGGGAGGGGGGTTCGTGGGACGGGGGAAGGGGAGGGGTGGATTTGGGAGAGGGAAGGTGGAGAAATCGTAGTGCGAACGCGAGAGGGGAAGGGGACGCGAGAGAGAAAGGGGAGGCGCAAGGGGATCGGGATCAATGGTAAAGAACACGCAGGGAGAAAAAAAACCTTTATTTAATGGCATAGCAACGCATGCCGGGAACCAGCTAGTAAAATATAACAACAAATTTAAAATATCAAAATCAACCCCACCAGGGTGGATTTTTCTTCTGATTTTTTGTTGAGTGGTGTTTATGTTAAATAAAACCTTCCAATACGTTTTCCTAACCGTAAAAAGTTGTACCGTCAGTTATAATTTTATTTAAACCATTTTCATTTTGCCATCCCAATATCATGGTGATCACCCTACAATGTGGGAAAAGCCATAAACAACCATGTTACGATCAACGTACCGAAAGGCAGATAGACGCATTACTGTTCAGGTGAATTGACATTGGCCATATGAGATATTGACGGGCCTGCCTGCAAACAGCTGGCTGTGCAAGATAGCGCAAGTACACGCCGCGTGGTGCAAATAGAGCGCACGCACGCCGCCCAGCTGTATTGGTGGAACGCGTGGTATAATAGCACATGTCACTGGACAGTTTCAATTGTGGCGAGATTCAGATAGTGACTGCTACTGATGATGGCAGAGTATTGTTGAATTTTGGTTATTAATGCAATGCGTAGTATCTACTTACAAGTGTTTTTTTTAAGTAAAAATTCTTGACGCATGCTCGACTTGGGGGGTAAGCTGGTGAATGTGTTACGAAAAAGTTTTATGCGAACAGTAATCGATGCAAACGGTGATCGATGCGAACGGTGATCGGGCGAGGCGAACGGTCGGGCCTTTACGCGCGCTTGACTTGGGGAGTGATAAGGATTAGGATAAGGATAAGAATAAGGATAAGCATGATGATAAGGATGAAGATGAGGATGAGGATGAGGATGTGGATGAGGATGAGGATGAGGATGAGGATGAGGATGAGGATGAGGATGAGGATGAGGATGAGGATGAGGATGAGGATGAGGATGAGGATGAGGATGAGGATGAGGATGAGGATGAGGATGAGGATGAGGATGAGGATGAGGATGAGGATGAGGATGAGGATGAGGATGAGGATGAGGATGAGGATGAGGATGAGGATGAGGATGAGGATGAGGATGAGGATGAGGATGAGGATGAGGATGAGGATGAGGATGAGATATAAGTTAGTGAAGTTTTACTTCAGTCATGTGGTCTAAAGCATACTAGTTTTTTAAAATGTTTTTTAACTAGGAAACTGTTACGTCGTCTTGTTGGTATTAGATAAAGAGTTATACAAATATTCCGAAAAGCCAATAAGTTGGAGTAGAAATTTAAAACTTCTTTAATACCGTTGTATCGCCCTGGTGTAAGACCGCCATTCAGAATTAAAAAGTTTCTTGAAATGGCTTAAGCCGAGTTTGGTGACTAGATCTGAATTGTCTGGTACTTCTCCACCTTCACCTCCCCACTACCTTCGGCCTCATAGCATTCCCCGATTGGGGATGTCACAGTCTCACTGATTCCAGACGTTTGGGAGCAGTTGGGATTCTTGTGCGGTATTCACATAAAAATAAATATTAAAAAAAACAGAGTGTGCCATTCACACGCGGTAGAAATGGAACTTCAGAAAAATAAAGAAGATAAGTGTGGGGAGGCTACGAACCACCGCACAAGAGAAGACCGATAGGCTACGAAGCACCGCACAAAGAGGAGACCGATTATACGATATCATTCTATCGCAGGCTAAATCCTTTAAATGCATTTTTTGTCTCTTTTTAGTGTCGCTACTTTTTGTTTCATCGAGTTTCCATCACAAAAATTTTCACTTCAAAATAAAAATAATATCGTTTTAACTACCGTTATGCGATAAGTGCCTACCCCTTTTTTGATCAAAATGGTCGGACATGCAAACAAGCGGCAAAAAAGTGAAATAATACTGGCGGCCATTATTTTTCAACACGTGGCCGCTCCAACTTTAAATAAGCTTGTGAACACCAGTCATGCTTAATCGGATGAAGGATTGGTTTTGATCCATGCATATCTATCTCCAGGTCTGTGGAAATCGTATAGGTATAATCATACATTTCGTTGCCAGAAAATGAAACGTTAATATTGTTTTTTCTTTATTTGTTTTTGGGGTGTTATGCCGTGTTGCGCTACTTCCTTTTTTAGCCAACGTTTCGGACAGCGTTATAGTGTCCATCATCAGGATAGATGTGACGGATATGGACCGATGATGGACACTGTAATGCTATCCAAAACGTTGGCTAAAGAAGGAGGTAGCGCAACACGGCATGACACCGGAAAAACAAATAACGAAAATACTTTTGGCCGTGAAAATCTAAAAATGTTAATTTTATTGATAAAAGTTCATCACCTCGAAGACAAAGATTGTTCTTACTTTTTTTGTTTTTACATTAACTCCACAGAGGTGGAAAATAATTTCCCTCAGGGCCTATGTCATGTTCTGGATACTGTATGGAGGATCTTTTTTACAAAAAGGTAGGAGAGAAAGTTTTGGGAAGGAAAAAGGAAAGAGAGGAAGTTCTGGGCAGGAAGAAGGTATGAAGGGTAGGAATCTGGGGAATAATGTGTCCAGGAGTGACAGACGTACGAATTCATTCCTCCCACTAGGTTACAAGGCAATGGATCGAGAGAGTCCGGATGGAGAGATAAAAAGGTCTCCCTCAACCTCTAGATCCAGCCTGTCACGCAGTAGATGGGCAAACGCATGTGCCGACAAGACCTAAAAAAACCTCACCCTTTGAACCCGGGCACCCCTGCTAAGTTACCAAACGTGGCGAACCACTTGGGGTGACCTATGACAGGGGTGTTGGTTATCCAATAAATGGTTCCCGGGGTGGCGGTACCCATACCCTCCTTTAAAATTGTAAATGGTTTGAGGTTTTAACGGTGGTGCGTTACATTCTTCTGTAGCCAACGTTTTGGACAGCGTTACAGTGTCCATCATCAACCGATGATGATTAAGCAGGCAGAGAAGATAGACCACTAACCAACTCGGTCTTTGACACACTCTCGTTGTCTCATTCACATTCACGCATCGTCAAATTAGCTAGTAAATAACGCATTCTTGAAAATGTAAATGCGCAAACCCTTGAAAAATCGCGAAACCTTATTTTATTTTTCTAGATTAAGAAACAAATGAAATACATATTTCAAATCTATTAAATATTAAAGGAAGCCATTATCATGGTTTGTTTTCGGGGTATTATGTCGTGTTGCGCTACCTTCTTCTACAGCCAACGTTTCAGACAGCATTCATCGTTCAGCGTTTATCGATCGACACTGTAACACTGCCGAAACGTTGGCTAAAGAAGGAGGTTGTGCCACACGGCATGATATCCCAAAATTCATTTGACCGTAACCGCTTTCAGCTCGTTAAAGCCATCTTCAGACTGGTTCACTGACCACCACACACCAGACTGCTATCAAAAATAGAAATATAAAAAAAAAATCTCAAATCATATGAAAAGTTTATCGCTTGCTTGAATTCTTACATATCAGTTTCAATTTTGAAAATGAAACTGATGTGAATTAGAGTTACAATAACAGACAGACCCACAACGGCAATTAGTGTTTTTGATAATAATACAATATAATATAATATACATGATTGGTATGTATTGTCTAGTTGAGAGTTTGGCTAGGAGAGGGCGAGACTGAGGTACTAAGATAATTGTTCAAATACCCTGCTATTTTCACGTCTCTCTCATGTACCTACTCTGAAAGTCAATAATTATTTGTAACTATTTAGTCTCACAATAATACTTATATATGTATAGGTAGTATCTACTATCCTTATCCTATTTTCTTCTTCCTCTCTTTCTCACCAAAAATTAATTTTAAGATATAATAAAACTCCATCTCCGAGTAACTTTATCATAGGAGACCTTTTTTGGCTTTTTAGAGGTACCTATACACATTCAAAAATGAAAAAAAAACACATTAAAATAATGTCAATGTTTATGATATTGGCTGTACTTAATATAAAATTTTATGCCATTATTGTTTAAATATGATTTCGGGCACATTAGCGCCACAGCTAGCTCGAATGAAACGCAATCGAGAAGTCCAGTTTTCGACAACTTTATCGAGCAACTGGGGCCATATAATAATAATAATAATAATAATTGGACGATTTGTAGAGCGCCGTTTTTTTTAAAAATAACCTCAAGGGCGCTTTACAATTCATTGTGAATTCCTAGGTTCTATTTGATTTTATTATTTACAGATAGATACAAAAAAATACTTACCTGCAGGTCACTTCCGAAAAACACACTTTATTAAAAAGTTTATGCTTGGGAAAGATACGACTTTGCACGTGGAGGGCATCATATATCGGCAATAATACGGCGAATGTTGACTTCTAACGTGGTAAAACGTACTGACTATAATATTTCTATTTTTGAAACTGTTAATTCGTGGTGGAAGTCCATTATAATAGATTATAATAAAACAAATAAAAAACTTTATTCCACTTAATTTTATTTGACCGTAACCGGTTTCAGCTCGTCAGAGCCATCTTCAGACTGGTACAAATAATTCTTAGCCTACGGTTTATATACATAACATATGGGGGAGGGGGAGAAGGGTAGTCTACAAGGATTTTAATGAATTATTTTTGTTACTGAGTCGTTTTAGACTGTCGAATTTCTAAGTATTTTGGTAATTCCAGTGGGCTAATTACTTTGGGTTTGTAGCTCACTTCAATATTGATTAGGGAAAAACCTTACAAGTAATTTGAATTTTTAATGGACTAATTTTATTGTCAAATCGTTATTATACATATCTATGATCAATGGGGGTTTTTTAATTGCTTTTTGAAGGGATGCATGTTTACATTGGAGTGGGAATGGTCAAACCTAAATACATATTTTAATTTCAAAATTATTATGAAAATTATACCGGATAAAAACCTGGTGTTTCAGTAAATGATTCTAATAGCTTATTAATTACAAAGTTACTTTTTGAAGGGATGCATGTTTACATTAGATTAGGAATGGTTTAAACTAAATACATATTTTAAATTTCGAAATTATTATAAAAATTACAATGGATACAAAAGCGGAGACTTAGCAAATGATTCTAATTGTTTATTCATTACAAAGTTAGGGTCTATTTTTTTAGTTAAGCGAGTAATTTCTAAAGATTCTAGTCTATCTAGTTTATGACCTTTATTGCAAGTATGAAGAACTTTAACATCTCTGTCTTTATCAAACGAGTGTTTATTTTCTAATAAATGTGATGCTACATTCGACAATTCTCCTTTGTCATTCACCCAGTTAGTAAAGTGTTCTTTAATTCGGGTTTTGAATGATCTCCCTGTTTGACCAACGTAATACGATGGGCAGTCAGCGCAGTTTACTTGGTAAACGCCTGAGTTTTCAAGTTTTTCTCTCTTATCTTTATTATTGATTAAAATTCTCCCTAGAGAATTCACATTATAAAAAGCTGTTTTGCATTTATCATTATCAGTTAATCTGGATATTTTTGTTGATATTTCGCCAATATAAGGGATTTTAACCCATTGTTTAGTGATATCTTTTTCATTTTTAAGGCCTTGTGAAATAATTGTTAATGTAAGTTTTTTGTCCTTTTTCTTTAATAAGTTATCAATAGTTTCGCTTTTGTATCCATTGTTCTTTGCTATGGTTTTTATTATATTTAATTCATTATTATAATTTATATAATTCAAAGGCACATGTAAAAGTCTGTGAATGAGTGAATAGAATACTGATAATTTATGTGACATATGGTGTCTAGATGTATTGTGTATGATATTATCACTATATGTTGGTTTTCTATAGATTGAAAATTCTAATTTTTTATTAATGATTTCAATACCTATGTCGAGAAAGTTAATCTTATTTCCCCCCATTTCCATTGTAAACTGGACCGATTTGTTAATTTTATTAATTTCTTTTAGAAAAATATCTAATTGTCTGTTTGTGCCTGTCCAGATGATTAGAACGTCATCTACATATCTCCGATAGAAGGCAACTTTTTTAAACGATTTTAATTTTTCGATGGATTCTTCGATATAATCCATGAAGAACTCAGCTAACACCGGCGAAATCGGGCTGCCCATAGCTAACCCACTAGATTGGATGTAATAGTTATTATTGAATCTAAAGAAATTTTGTTCTATGCATGTCTTCTATCGGAGATATGTAGATGACGTTCTAATCATCTGGACAGGCACAAACAGACAATTAGATATTTTTCTAAAAGAAATTAATAAAATTAACAAATCGATCCAGTTTACAATGGAAATGGGGGGAAATAAGATTAACTTTCTCGACATAGGTATTGAAATCATTAATAAAAAATTAGAATTTTCAATCTATAGAAAACCAACATATAGTGATAATATCATACACAATACATCTAGACACCATATTTCACATAAATTATCAGTATTCTATTCACTCATTCACAGACTTTTACATGTGCCTTTGAATTATATAAATTATAATAATGAATTAAATATAATAAAAACCATAGCAAAGAACAATGGATACAAAAGCGAAACTATTGATAACTTATTAAAGAAAAAGGACAAAAAACTTACATTAACAATTATTTCACAAGGCCTTAAAAATGAAAAAGATATCACTAAACAATGGGTTAAAATCCCTTATATTGGCGAAATATCAACAAAAATATCCAGATTAACTGATAATGATAAATGCAAAACAGCTTTTTATAATGTGAATTCTCTAGGGAGAATTTTAATCAATAATAAAGATAAGAGAGAAAAACTTGAAAACTCAGGCGTTTACCAAGTAAACTGCGCTGACTGCCCATCGTATTACGTTGGTCAAACAGGGAGATCATTCAAAACCCGAATTAAAGAACACTTTACTAACTGGGTGAATGACAAAGGAGAATTGTCGAATGTAGCATCACATTTATTAGAAAATAAACACTCGTTTGATAAAGACAGAGATGTTAAAGTTCTTCATACTTGCAATAAAGGTCATAAACTAGATAGACTAGAATCTTTAGAAATTACTCGCTTAACTAAAAAAATAGACCCTAACTTTGTAATGAATAAACAATTAGAATCATTTGCTAAGTCTCCGCTTTTGTATCCATTGTAATTTTTATAATAATTTCGAAATTTAAAATATGTATTTAGTTTAAACCATTCCTAATCTAATGTAAACATGCATCCCTTCAAAAAGTAACTTTGTAATTAATAAGCTATTAGAATCATTTACTGAAACACCAGGTTTTTATCCGGTATAATTTTCATAATAATTTTGAAATTAAAATATGTATTTAGGTTTGACCATTCCCACTCCAATGTAAACATGCATCCCTTCAAAAAGCAATTAAAAAACCCCCATTGATCATAGATATGTATAATAACGATTTGACAATAAAATTAGTCCATTAATAATTCAAATTACTTGTAAGGTTTTTCCCTAATCAATATTGAAGTGAGCTACAAACCCAAAGTAATTAGCCCACTGGAATTACCAAAATACTTAGAAATTCGACAGTCTAAAACGACTCAGTAACAAAAATAATTCATTAAAATCCTTGTAGACTACCCCTCTCCCCCTCCCCCATATGTTATGTATATAAACCGTAGGCTAAGAATTATTTGTACCAGTCTGAAGATGGCTCTGACGAGCTGAAACCGGTTACGGTCAAATAAAATTAAGTGGAATAAAGTTTTTTATTTGTTTTATTATAATCTATTGTACTGACTATAAATTAACCGTCAACTGTCAAATTAACAGTCTGTAGAAACAAAGTTGCCAGTTTAAAAACCAAACCTCTAAAAAAATACCCTTTAGGTTTATAATATATAAGTCCAATTTTCGACAATTTTATCGAGCAACTGGGGCCATATATCGGCAATAACACGGCGAATGTTGACTTCCAAAATGGCAAAACGTACTGACTACAAATCAACTGTCAAATTGACAGTCTGTAGAAACAATGTTGCCAGTTTAAAAACCAAACCTCTAAAAAAATACCCTTTAGGTTTATAATATATAAGTCCAATTTTCGACAACTTTATCGAGCAACTGGAGCCATATATCGGCAATAACACGGTGAATGTTGACTTCCAAAATGGCAAAACGTACTGACTACAAATTAACCGTCAACTGTCAAATTGACAGTCTGTAGAAACAATGTTGCCAGTTTAAAAACCAAACCTTTAAAAAAAACAACCTTTATGTGCTGTTGGTCTCTTACAAATAAATAAATAAATAATGAACTCTCCAATATTCTGTGTTTCTTAATAGTCATTTTGGTGATTTTTACTATTTTTTACGATTTTTACTATTATGAATCGAGTGTCATCGATAAGACAAGGTAAATTGCTTTTTTGCAAGACTAGTTGCGTAAATAATTCAAACATCACTTTATAAAAAACTTTAATGGTGTTTCGTAATTTAATGAAGGGTGATAATCGATGTACATAATATTCTTGCGTGTTAACCGCGGATGGTTCATTTGATAAAACTAACCATTCCATGTTTAACTTCCTTCCCGTTCATTATCTTCAAAAAACACGATTTCCTATTTATTAATTTATGTTGTTGACTTTTGGGGTTTTGAGCCACGTTGCTTTTCTTACTATTAAGCCAAAGTTTTGGACAAGTGGAAAAGTGTCCATTGGAAAATTTAGCGTTAATTGTAGATGATTTGATTAAGTAATTTGTTTTTTATATGAATACCTCAAAAGAGTCCCAACTGCTCCCGTCTGGAGCCAGTGAGACTATGGCATCCCCGATCGGAGTATGTTGTGAGGCTGAAGGTTGTGGAAAGGGGAAAAAGATGAGGAAGAGGAAGGTGGAGAAGTTCCTGGCTATTCAGATCTGGTCACCAAACAAGGCTAAAAGCCATTTCAAGCAACGTTTCAATTCTGAATGGTGGTCTTACACCAGGGCGATACTGAGAGTGTCTTCCTCTCTTGAACCTAGCGCAAATATACTATATATTATTATTGATGAATAAATTGTAAAATATAACACACATTAATCAGATAAAATTTATTTGCCACGCCGTGATTGCGAGTCAAGAGCCTTACCTCTAGACAACGCTGGCCGTTATATCAGGATTATGTCACAGTCAATCTTCTTTAATTTGGACTTCATCAATGGATTCTTGAAAATATCTTTGAATAAATACCTGTGTCTTTTTTTTACATTAGCTCCTCAGGAGTTCCTGAGGAAAATAATTTCCCTTAGAGCCTATGTCATCTTAGGGAATGCTATGTGGAGGTTTTTCGAAAGAATGGAAGAAGAAGAATTTGTGGGAAGGAAATAGTTGTGAGGGGAGAATAGGAATCTGGGGTCAGTGCGTCCAGGTGTGACAGACGTTTGAATCTATCTGTACAAGGCGATGTCAAAAGACCTCCTCATGCATCTCGATCAGGCCCACCACGCAGCAGGTCCACAGATATATCGGCCACCAAGACCTTGACAAACCTCACTCCATGGGGCAACCTCCTCAACCTGGGCACCCCTGCTAAATCACCATACTTAGCGGACCACTTGGAGCGACCTATGGCAAAGGTGTTGGTTACTCAATGTTAATTATATTATAATTCCCGGGGAGGCGGTACCCATATCCGCTTTCCAAAATGCCTACCGTCCAATAATGGTGTACAACTATATATAAGGTTTTTTAAATTATATATTATCTAAATTTTTTTGCTCCTAAGAGCATTTCTTATTCTTTACTTTTTTATATTTATAACTTTTGGGCTTTCTTTTATTCTTAAAGATATCTTGTAGTCTATACATTTTAATTTTTACTATATTATTTCCTGCATTTAAACTTTTTATTTAAATTTTTACTTTTACATTATACTTCATATTTTATGCTTTACGTTATACTTTCTTTTTATACTTCTTACTTTTTTACTACTTATTACCTTAACTCCTTTTTTTACCTTTTGTTTTTAGATTTAACTTTACATTTATGTGTTACTTTCTCTATGTTATTGTTTTATAATATATATATCTATAAATATTATTATGTTAATGGTACATATTGTGCCGTATGTTTTTGAAATAAATAAATAAGAAAAAAAAACAATAAGCATATAAAACAAACAACTTCCAGAGTGAAGGAAGATACTCTCAGTATCACCCTGGTGTAAGACCACCATTCAGAATTGAAAAATTGCTTGAAATGGCTTTAACCGTGTTTGGTGACCAGATTTGAATAGTCAAATGGGAATGCCTTATTATCACTGTTTCCAGACGGTTTGGTCTCTTGTGCGGTTTTAATATAAAAAGAAAACAAAAACGACATAAATAAAAACATGCTCATAATCTTCAAGGAACCTTTTGGGTCCAACTGTTCTGTTTGGTATAATGGACCCAAAAGTCAACCCAATAATAATTATATTAGCTGTGAACATCTTAAATCCTGTTTGATAAATTACACCACTTTCGATCAGTCACAATCTCCAAGCATCACCAAACCACTAAATAAATTACACCACTTTCGATCAGTCACAATCTCCTTCCACCTCCAAGCATCACCAAACCTCTGTTTAACCAGCCAACTTTAATAGCAGTATCTTGAATGGCAGTGCCTAGATAAACGGTAAAAGATAAACCGTGCCGCAACCGCTGTTAAGGCACGTTATACTCCTGTGCGTTAAAATATCAAATCAATACAAACAAAAGTATCGGGAAATAAATGAACCAGAAGATACGATTGTTCCCAGCATTGTTACCCGTAGTTTGCCGTGCAAATACAGTTCGTTATCGCTAATTGCGATTCACCCTGATGTGCGATAAACAAAGCGTACCGAACACTGCGGAAGAGATACATTTTATTCCTAAATTTATTAATTGTTACTAGCAGTTAAGAACCCAATCCGCAGGTTTTTGCTGCTAAACCCTGCGGTTGACGCCCAGTTTAAGTGTTGATGACATTTTTATAAATCCGATAGGAACTGGTTCCAAAAATAGCCGGTTCCTCGGATCCAGTGACAGCTAGTCACCGGGACAAAGTTATGACGTCATACGAAAATGACGTCATATAATATATAAAACGGTTTTGTGTAAGGCGCGGCGTCAGAGTTGTATATCCGCAGATTTTGATGCACGTTGACCCTCTGGATGAAACCAATACATGCATGCCATCTGTGTATTTTAAATTAAAATCCACCGACACAGTGGTAAAAAAATCCCCAATTTATGTAAAAAAAAATACAACGAATAAAGAAAATTTAAAAAAAAATACATCATGCTCATCTGATGCTCATGGTAATGCGCAATAGTAATAATTTAAGAATCCGACTACGAATACAACTCTGACATCACGCCTTACCCAAAACCGTTTTCGTATGTGGAGAGTTTGTTACAAATCTACTTTTGTAATAGTACCGAATTTAAGCAATGCCAAAAGATGGCGCCACTTACGTTAACAGCAATCGTGAGGAACGTAGTAATATTGGATTTGTACTTTCGTGGATCTCTCCGGGACATTCCACACGGAGAGATGGGTGGTATGTGGTTTGATTATTCTTGTTTTGTATTATTATTATTTGTCTGCAAATCACTTTTTTTATCTTGTTTTAACGTTACTGTCGCTTGTTGGATAAAATCACTGCAACGTATACAACTGACACTGCAGGCCGGAATAAAGCATTTCCCTGGATTATGAGCAGACAGCTTTCGGTATATTTTATTTTATTTTTCATTATATTTATTCGTCCATGATACCACAGTTTACGCCTCTCGACTATGTGAGAAAGAGTGTTGACAATTTATTGTCCGTGTACAGAGCTCGATGTACATTCTTGTCGTGTTGTCTGCATTGGTTTTTTGTTTGTCTCGGGAGTATTTTTATTTCGTATTTGCGATATGATATATTCAGTCCAAAAACTTCTAAAGTCTTTGTTTTTTTTTATGCTTCTATTCTATATTAAAAAAGTAACGAGAAATAGCAGACGACGATGTATATATCTGATGCAGAGTGCTTTCTTTTACTACGAGTATTTCTAAATATAAAAAAAAAACACTAAGCTTATAATAACCAGGTTCAAATATTAGTTTGTGGATGGATTTTTAAAATCAGAGCCTCAAAATAGTCTTTCAACTGTTATCCACAGGATTTCCACATTTTTTGTTCGATTTACATGAATATAGCGAGTCTTGTTTTATAATGTTATTATGTATATGTAATTTTTCAAGTCAACTAACATTCGAAAAATACATTTCTTCTTTTGAGAGGCAATGATCACTAGGAAAATGTATATTTTTTAAATACTTTCAGCTTCACAAATACCACAATCATAATAGCCCGCGATTATTCATGGACCGGCGCTAGTATACATTATGCGTGTAATATATAAAAATGCTTGTCAAATCAAAAAAATTAAAACCTGGAGAAACTTGTAGTCACAAATGCAAATAGAAATTGACGAACTGACATAAAGTCATAGACTTGGTTTACTGAGTAAATATCACGAGCGTAATAAATAAGGGGTATTTTAAAAATTGTGAAGAGCAAGCTAACCTATCATCAAAGAAAAAAATAAAACTAATAAATAATCTAAACGAAAATACGAAAAATAACAAAAATCAGAAAATTAAAAAGGTAACGGTCCCAACTGGGACTCGAATCCGGAATCTCTTGTATTACCGGGACAAATGCCCTTAAGAACTCGGTTATCTCATATTAACAATATTACCTGCGACTAATTTTTGACAGAGTTGGTTAACCCTTCAAAAAATTGGCATTTTTTTCGGTTGATCAAAATATTTTCGCTTTACAATAAAACGCAAATATTTGGAATATTTCTGAGCACATTCAAAAACTAAAAACTTTTTTAGAAAGGTGATGAAATACGCTTTCAAATTATATAATTGGATAAAAACATATATTTTTTTAATTATAAAATTTTTGCACACAAACATAAAAAAGTTTTAAAAATGGCTCATCTTACGTTATTTCTAACTTAAGTTACAGATAATAAAAAATAATAAAAACGCATATATATTTTATTAGACAAACGTATAACAAACACATATTGTTATCTCACTTTTTGTCGCTCTATGTAAAAATAATTTTATTTATAAAAAATTCCCGAAGTTTAAATTTTTTTTTTTCAATTTGCGATTCAAAACTTTGTATACATAAAAGTGTACATTTTACTTTTTTGGTGGCTAATTTTAAATATAAAGCGTGGTGTTTTCCCTTTCTAACACCGCTTAGAACATATTTCTAACTATGATAATAAGGGAGTTACAGCGTTTTATACGAGGCCTATGTGCGTTGGGACAAATATGGTCTCCTGCCATTCTAAGGGTTAAGGCATTCGTCCCGGTAAGACAATAAAGTCTGGGTTCAATTCCCAATTGCGACCGCTACTATTTAATTTTTCTGTGTCATGTAATATTTTATTTTTACATTATTTATTATTATTATCCTCATCTTCAACGATATAATTATTGCACCTTAAAATTTATTGTAACCAAAGTTATTCCAATAAAAATTGAGTAAAATAACCAGTAGAGTTGAATAGAAGACGCTTCAAAGAAAATTAAAAATCAAAATATCTACTAAATCAGCCGATTGAATATATCACCTTCGTAGTGTTACTCCCAGAAACATAATAGGGAAGTTATCGCACTTAATGCCACGCCGTAATTTCGGTTCTGGTTTTAATAATTATTGCGTGATTCGAGCTCGTAATGAGTCTGGCCTAATAAGCACTATCAAAATGGCTGCGGCTATCCCACTTGCACGCAAGTAGGCTGTATCTGGTCTGGGTACAACCTTCTTATTGTTCGTACAATTGCCTATACAGCCTACTTTCAGGCAGCTCACAGATCTTTCAGTGCTAACGACCGTATTTACCGAAAACTCAAAAGTAACTACTTGAAATGACGATGTTATTGTGTGGAAACAATTGATGATTTAGGGTTTTTCTGTGAACTGTTTGTTTCAGAAAGTAATAAACATTTTATGATTGCTCAATATATAAAAAAAAAACAAAACTTAAGTTTTGAAGTTGAGTTTAGTTAGTTTATTTTGGTATAGGTATTTTATTTTAATTTATTTTAGTTTATACACTTGAGTTTAGTTCGTTCATTTATTTATATCTACCATCGAATTGCTGAGTTCTAAACTCATTCATAATATATCATCGAATAAGAAGATAATATTTATATATCCAAACGAAGTATGAATCAGAACAGGACACAGAAAAATAAAAAGGTATCGGTCGCAAACGGAAATCGAACTCAGGATCTCTTGTCTGTGTCCCGGTAAGACATATTATGTCATCGAACAAGAATATAATTCTAAAACATGTAAACAAAACAGGTATATCCTAGTGAGATAGGCATCAAAAAACCAAATGTAAATATACTTTAAATAGATAAAGAACTATACTTTATATAGTGCAGAACAAGACACTGAAAATAAAAAATAAAGATAACGGTCGCAACGAGAATCGAAGCCAAGATCTCTTGTTTTACCGGGCCCCAGTACGGGTAAGCCTTTTAGTGATGCCAATATGATTAAATTATTTTATAAAATGTGAACTATTACATCAAAATAGTACGGGTAAGCCTTTTAGTGATGCCAATATTACTAAATTATTTTATAAAATGTGAACTATTACATCAAAATAAATTAAAAAAAAAAAAAACCAACCCAGGATCTCTTGACTGTGTCCCTATAAGACATGAGGTCCTGGATTCGATTCCCAATTTAACCTTTTTATTTTTTGTGATTTGTTATGTTTCATTTAGATTTATTAGAATTATCTTTTTCCTCGATGATATATTATGAATGAATTTAGGACTCAACGAACTGAATTCAAGCGGATCATTTTATTTTAAGTTTACATCAATACCCACGTACCAGTACAATAAGGGCGGGTTGTTTTACAGAATTTGAACAATTCATCAAATTTTTAAGTTTCAATTCAAGTTATGTGAAAGTTGTGATGAATCGCAGTGGATACGAAAATATAGTAGCTTCCACCTTACGAATGAATAAATAATAATTCAGAATTATAACGAAATCAACACACTAGCGACATCTAGCTGATTAAGTTTGATTGGGCCATGGAGACTGCAGAGATCTATAATTATTAAATTAATGTCAAGTTTTGATAAATAGAACACAGAGGGATCCAATTATAAACACTTAAGATTGATCTACCAATCAGAGAAGGGGGAGGTTACCTTTTTTCAAGACAAAGAGATGGACTTTGGACTAGACCATTAGTCTGAGATTTATGGGGTAAAAATCATCATCAACCCGAGAGATCAATACGCTTTAAGATAAACACAATCCCACGTTCGGTGCATTTGGTACAATGACCCTAATTTTAAAGGTAAATATTGAGTGCAACAGAGGAATCGACAACCGCAGTTAACGAACAAATAAATCCATATTATGTTGAAAAAATGATGCAATAAAATAGCAAGGAAATATAATGAACGGAAGATTAAAGAAAAGACCTGGAAAACGTGGGAAAAGCTACTGTAGGGATACTCAATTGCATAACGAGAACGTG
This sequence comes from Limnephilus lunatus, assembly GCA_917563855.2. Classification (NCBI taxonomy): domain Eukaryota; kingdom Metazoa; phylum Arthropoda; class Insecta; order Trichoptera; family Limnephilidae; genus Limnephilus; species Limnephilus lunatus. The sequence continues at coordinate 5,711,407 of OU830602.1, read as the reverse complement.
AAGAACAAAAGGAGGCCAGATTCAGAGGAAAACGTACGTTTGATATTTAAAAGAAAGAAAAACGATGGAAATTAGGAATGTCACTTTTAAATGAAGCAATACGGTCAGGGAAAACGATTTGAAAAGAAAATCTAATAAAAAAAACGGACATTTAAACGGAAGTATTTATTGAACAATATAAGATTTCGACTTAATTTTGCGTTTTCAGACGAGTTTAAATAGATATCGTTATATATTTGAAATAGGATGGTTATTCTAGTTATATTACGTTAGATTAATTCAAAGGAAGGGATCGTTTTTACGTCATTTGCTATGAGAAAATACTATAGACGATAGAACAAATTGCTGAGGCAATTGATGTAAAAAAAAGGTTGTCGACCCCACATGTATATTGTTGATATAAACAAGGAATATTCGAACATGCCTTTTGTTTATTTAAGGCCCATTATCCATTAAAAAGGGTCATAAAAATTAACATTGCTCTTACCTAGTATTTAGATTATAGAATTTCCGTAAAATTTAATTATAAACACATTAAAATGGATTTATCGCCAAGTATGTAGAAATCGTAATGTATACACACGTCAGGGCTTGCAGTTTATGGGATTTTGAACAAGAGAGAGATGGAAAATTGGGCGGAATTTGATCGAAGTAGTTAACTTGACAGATATCCCAGGATAGGAATAGTTAGTGGGCCGGAAAACACCATAAATAATATATCAAAAAAGGAAAAAAGGGTTTTAGCGGGAGATGGAATCACGGCAAAAAGGCAAACGTCAAATTTCAATAAGGGATCATTGGGTTAGGAGTGGGGGGAGAGAACGGAAAACCGACATAACCGGAAAACTCAGATAAGGAAATGGGAAAAACTCAAAACGTTATAAGTAGAGTAGATACGGAACCAGGATATGATTCCTTATTAACAACGAAGGGAAAATCATTTAAGAATAGTTGTTAAAACGCCGTTACTTGAAGGTAAATTAGGTGGGAAAATGGAAAAGTTGAATATGACACATAAATAATGGAAATACGGTTCTGAGACATAATTGCTTACGTAGACTAGGGGAAAAGAAATAATTTTCGTGGAAATTTATACAGGACAACTAGCGTTTAAAACTAGGAGACTGAAGAATCTACGTTTTCCCTAATATTTATGCCAATTAAAACACAGTTTTAGCAGATCACTTATGGGCATGTTCAAATTGGAAAAAAAAAAAAACAAGATTAAAACCATGTTTATAAAACATATTATGAAGACAGAAGACATGTGGAAAATGGGCAAACTGGATGGCAGCTTACTAAGTCCGGGACTAAAAACCTTAGAGAAGCGAGACAAAGTTGTGGGACGAACCGAGATTGAGGAAGAGGGAAAATCGAAAGATCTTATGTAGGAACAAGCGATAACGAGATGGGGTTTTCAAAAAATTTCGAGTGAATACAGATTATAATTCCTCGTCAAGGAATATACGATTATGCCCTTTTGGAGCTGTGATGGGTATAAATTAGCGTGTTTGGAAGGATTCGAGGTCCTTCGACAACTGGCAAGGTTGATTAAAACGTCGCGCGTGTCGTGAGAATTACCCTGGTAATTAATTAATAGAGTCTAGAATCAGTTTTTATACTTTAAAAATACAGTGGAAAAATAAAGGAGTGAAGTGCCCGGATAGGGTTAATCGTGCAATTTAACGGAGTGTATGATCTTATAATAAATCTAAAATCAGTGTTTGCAATAATTTCCGATTCAATAAAATCTAATAATTAATTAATTAATTACAAATTCAATGCGGGTGGAGTTTAATATAGTGTGTTTGAATTGCTTTAAATTTGTTCTATGAAGGTTAAAATAGAGTTATTTAGTCCGAGGTTATATAAAGAAAATTGCAGTCTAATAAGTTTCATTAAATAAAAAATTTACGTTTAGGTCGAAAGTTGGAAATTTTTATTACGAGATATTAATTATCGTTAGGTGACAACGCAATAATAATAATTGATCCGAAATCTGGAAAATACTTAGCCGAAGTTTAAATGAATAATCCAAGTGATTAATTTGCTGCTAAACAAAAGTGTTATAAAATAAAGTGGAAGGGGTTCTTTCAGTTTTGTTGTAATCTGAGTGACGAATAATATTTAGTTATCCGTTACAAAGGGATTCTAGTTCAAATTGGAAACATAAATAAAACTTTAGCTTTGTCCTTAAGTGGAATAATTCAAATTTAAAGAAAATCTTTAGTTGTTATGAAAAAAAAAATATAATTTAAATTGAGAAAAAAATAAATAAAACTTAAATATTTTTATAAAGTGGAATAATACAAATTTAAAGGAAATTCAAATTAATAAATTAATTTATTAAAGAGTAAATAGGTATAGTCATATACCACATAATAAAATAATATTCGAGCGAACGATTATTAAGAATCGATTCCCCTCTTTAGATTGGAATCAAATATGGAAGGAAAGGGGAGGAAGGTGAGGGTTGTCGGGATTAATTAGATAGGATCGTTCTTCTTCAATAATAACGGCAGATATTAAAGGAAAACGTGAGGATTTTTTACATCAGAGATCTATTCAAAGGAGAAAGGAAGGAGATGAGTTCCGGATCTTGTAGGATTAAATCGTTAAAAGTGGGAAGTCGAAATAAAAGTGCGATAAGTTACACAGGTAGATCGGATGCTCTAATAAGTTTCTCGCCGATGATAGTAACCCGGTGGAGCTGAAATTAAGACATTAGAGCTTGGTGAGTCCTTACAATATTTAAGCTTTTACAGGTTCCTGTGGATATCCTGACACTGATGGACGTAACGCCAAGTAAGGGTAAATAAATAATTAACCAATTTATTAGCATTCGCATGTCACACCTCCCATACAGAATGAAATGTTGCTAAACAAATACTTAACACATAATTAGATAGAAACGCATCACTAAATCAATTTTGGTATCTTAGCGTATTTGTAAGACAAATACCTATCGTTTCTTTTCACTAGCACGATTAGGGTATGGTTGTATGACCTTCGATAGTGTACCAAAATTACGATTTGAGTTCAAGGCCATCCATTGACCCAGTCACCTAAATTCATTAACGAATAAACAAAACAAAACTTAACGTCAGGGACAAGTTTATCAATTATAGCTTGAGATGAAATCTGCGGTCAATATGTGAAGGCGACATTGACGTTTAAATTCACTCAATTCTAAACGACTTGATTTATCTCATTTTAAAATCTTTCTTATAGGAAGTAGGTATCCAAGAACCCATAAATACCCATTATCCTAAATACCTAACACACGAGGAGCTAGTGACCTCATTTAAACAACACTGGTGTTCAAATACTCATACAGTCCTGAATCCTAACTTGTCTTCGAACGTAAACTTCAAGGCTTCTGTATGTAGGTATGAGCCATCTGGAAATGTAAGTGTCAACCTTTCTCGAACGGACGGCTTTGATCTTGTGGCGGTATTGTCGAAGTGGGCATGCGGGGAAGAGGAAGGACGTATGCGGACAGTACGCTGACGCGGCATTAAAGCCACAGGTTATTTGCATACCGTGAGTCTTGTCGAACCTGAAAGCAAACATAAGGTTCACGAGGTGAGTTTTATGTCAGCTAGTCAGAGGTGGAATGTAACGCTGGGTCGGTTACGTGGGAGGAAGGATCTGCCCGTCACAAGCTTACGCCACATTTAACGGATAGAGGCATGATAAGGGAAGACATGAAATACCCCTTCTAGACTCAGTAGAGTTAAATTCAATCCGGCGGAGATGGAAGTCGGAGTGAGGCAGAAAAACGGCATGAAGACTTGGTATTCCCCCATCTGGCGTGAAGAGTCCCTTTCGTAACAAGAGACGCTCGTCGAAGAGAGTAAAACTCGGACTTAAGGATAAGCTTAGCAAACGTACTTGGGAGAATCCGGTTTGAAATTGTTGTTCATCGGTTTTCACTTGGTTAGCGGAGGTGCCGACTTTTTAAGCAAACATATTATCCCCTCCCCATATCCCTCCATTCCTGCTCTTTCAACAATGTTGCGAATACTAACCAAAAGCACTAACTATGACTACAAACACATTATGTTAGGAGAAGTTGCAGACAAGGACTTCAATTGAGAAAACTGGACCTTCGAGTTCGATCATCCTAAGGTAAGGTTTGCTTTCTTGAAATGTTTAATTTATTAACTGTTGTTTATGTTATCGATGTATCAGCGGTGATAGGAAGAATTAAATAAACACACTAAATTCCTATGGAAATCAAATAGACACAAGGTTTAGGGCGGGGGTAGTTTATCAAACTCGGTTAAATATTCTAAAATAATAATAAATAAATTGATCGGAAAATTCTCACCCTTTCTCTAAAAGAATCTATGGGTTACCACACGTAATACATTATCTTCTCTACATATGTGTGCATATTAAGTATGCAAACAGATGTAAAATCTAAAACAAAAAAATTACACAACGCAGATTATAGAAATAATGTGAACAAAAATCTTAAATCTTGATTACTGTGAGAAAATCGCAGGGATTTAAGAAGATAGGGTAGGTTTAGCTAGATTATAAGGTATAGGGGTTTAGAAATCACGAGCCTGAGGTAGAAATAAACCGAAAGGAGGGTTGAGTCAGGCCATCATACCTAGTGGTGTGATCAGTAGGACATAAGGGTAGAATTATGAGCGTGGCTACGAGACAGGAGCTACGAGATTTAAACTACGAGGTAGAAGCTTAGAAAAGTAAATCAGCTAGGTAGGGTTCATCACAATTGGAGTCGAAAGCCAGTAGTGGCACCTCATTACAACTGTTGCCGCGTGACCAGGAGAGTAAGGGTTACAAGTTGAGAGAATTCTGAGATATTATAAAAATAAAATAGAATGAACAAATAAATGAAATTATAATTAATGGGAAAAAAAAAAAAAAAGTGAATATTTTAAACGAAAAGTGAAAAACGTGCCATTAAAACAACTTCAGATTACATAAAACAAGTGGAATAAAAAATTCGCATCATTAAATTATACAGTAGAAATATAACAATAAATCAAAAAAATAATTTAAACGAAAAGTGAAAAACGTGCCATTTAAACATCTTCATTAAACGTAAAACAAGTGGAAAAAAAAAACGTACCATTAAATAAAACAGTCGAAAAAAAAAATAATAACTCAAAAACCAAATATTTTAAAACGAAAAGTGAAAAACGTGCCTTATACCAGATAAAAATCATAAATCACATAACGCCTAGGAATGTTGACCCAGATTTAGAAGGGTGGTGCGTATTGAAAAAAAAAAAGCCGTTATATAAATAAAAGCGCATTCCTTCGGTGATTAATAATATTATCATTCAAATTGGTTCATTGACTGAAGCCCGAATGTAAACAAGCGATTGAATAGACACCGTCGCGAGGGTATGTTTGTGTTGCCACAAACATAAGTGGTCTTACTGATAAATATGTTCGTAACAGAATAGATAAATCTTTGTTATGTTCGCATTGGAACATCCCGAGATATTACTTTAAATAATAAAGAGATACTTAGATAGTTAATAAAATGACATTGTTTATGTTAATAGTGGTCGAGGGTATTATTGGTTCCTTCGAGTTGAAGGATTTTATAAATAAATACTTCTTTTGACACGGCGACATAAAAATAAATAAAATCAACATAACATACAAAGCAAAGGACGGATAAAAATAAAATAAAATATTACACATAAAACATAAAAGTGAGCTTTTCAAATCGTTGCATTCAAACATTTAACAGGGGTGGATTGGACCTTTAGATACACCATTACATAGATGTCAGCTGAATAAATTATAAATTTAGCCTTACTGGGGGTTGGCATATTTCTCGGGTGACCGGTTTATTTCCGATTTGCAATAAAGAGCAAATAAGCGGAGTGGTTTAAAACGCATACGAATTTAGGAGGGGGGGGCTTGTTTAAAACGGGGTTTAGGTACACTATACAATTGTGTATACGTGCAAATAAATAAATAAACAAACAAAGCCGGTGTGGGAAAAAAAAAAAAATGAGATAGTAAACGTTATGGAGTGCATTCGGATGAGTAAACATACAACATAGATCAAATAAACCTCAGATAAAAGATAAATAAGAACAGCATATGAAGAGATTACATAAAAGTTGATCCCATTCAAAAAAAAAAAAGGGGTGTGTATGTGTGCATATATGTGTAATACGTGTATGTTCATATGCGCATTGTTGCCATTAAAACGTTCCTGCGAGAAAAATTCGTGTGGAATTCTAGAATCGCGAAAAAAAAAATATATATATATATGAATAAGGAAAATCAAAGGTTGGAAACCGTCTCGATGAAGAAGAGGGAGTAAGGGTCATAGGGGGGAAGGTATAGGGGTAAGAATCTTAGGGGGGTAGGACAAAGAGTAGGGACAGCAACTGACGTAAGTTAGCCGACTTAAATAGGCCATTGGGTAGACAAGAGTAAATTAAAAAATGGTTTCAGCTCAGAGGAACACCGAACAGGATTCTACGATATGAAATAGTGAAAGGTAGGGGCGCGCAACCAGTTAGAATTTCGAAAAAAAAAAAAATGCAAATAAGAATAAAGAAGACTTAAAGAAAATTGTAGAAAATTAGATTGCCTATGTTTAGTTTTAATTCCATCAACTAACACTAGGAGGCGTGTTTACCGCTGGAATTATAACTATAGGGGGGCTGTGATGAATCGCAGTGGATACGAAAATATAGTAGCTTCCACCTTACGAATGAATAAATAATAATTCAGAATTATAACGAAATCAACACACTAGCGACATCTAGCTGATTAAGTTTGATTGGGCCATGGAGACTGCAGAGATCTATAATTATTAAATTAATGTCAAGTTTTGATAAATAGAACACAGAGGGATCCAATTATAAACACTTAAGATTGATCTACCAATCAGAGAAGGGGGAGGTTACCTTTTTTCAAGACAAAGAGATGGACTTTGGACTAGACCATTAGTCTGAGATTTATGGGGTAAAAATCATCATCAACCCGAGAGATCAATACGCTTTAAGATAAACACAATCCCACGTTCGGTGCATTTGGTACAATGACCCTAATTTTAAAGGTAAATATTGAGTGCAACAGAGGAATCGACAACCGCAGTTAACGAACAAATAAATCCATATTATGTTGAAAAAATGATGCAATAAAATAGCAAGGAAATATAATGAACGGAAGATTAAAGAAAAGACCTGGAAAACGTGGGAAAAGCTACTGTAGGGATACTCAATTGCATAACGAGAACGTGAAGAACAAAAGGAGGCCAGATTCAGAGGAAAACGTACGTTTGATATTTAAAAGAAAGAAAAACGATGGAAATTAGGAATGTCACTTTTAAATGAAGCAATACGGTCAGGGAAAACGATTTGAAAAGAAAATCTAATAAAAAAAACGGACATTTAAACGGAAGTATTTATTGAACAATATAAGATTTCGACTTAATTTTGCGTTTTCAGACGAGTTTAAATAGATATCGTTATATATTTGAAATAGGATGGTTATTCTAGTTATATTACGTTAGATTAATTCAAAGGAAGGGATCGTTTTTACGTCATTTGCTATGAGAAAATACTATAGACGATAGAACAAATTGCTGAGGCAATTGATGTAAAAAAAAGGTTGTCGACCCCACATGTATATTGTTGATATAAACAAGGAATATTCGAACATGCCTTTTGTTTATTTAAGGCCCATTATCCATTAAAAAGGGTCATAAAAATTAACATTGCTCTTACCTAGTATTTAGATTATAGAATTTCCGTAAAATTTAATTATAAACACATTAAAATGGATTTATCGCCAAGTATGTAGAAATCGTAATGTATACACACGTCAGGGCTTGCAGTTTATGGGATTTTGAACAAGAGAGAGATGGAAAATTGGGCGGAATTTGATCGAAGTAGTTAACTTGACAGATATCCCAGGATAGGAATAGTTAGTGGGCCGGAAAACACCATAAATAATATATCAAAAAAGGAAAAAAGGGTTTTAGCGGGAGATGGAATCACGGCAAAAAGGCAAACGTCAAATTTCAATAAGGGATCATTGGGTTAGGAGTGGGGGGAGAGAACGGAAAACCGACATAACCGGAAAACTCAGATAAGGAAATGGGAAAAACTCAAAACGTTATAAGTAGAGTAGATACGGAACCAGGATATGATTCCTTATTAACAACGAAGGGAAAATCATTTAAGAATAGTTGTTAAAACGCCGTTACTTGAAGGTAAATTAGGTGGGAAAATGGAAAAGTTGAATATGACACATAAATAATGGAAATACGGTTCTGAGACATAATTGCTTACGTAGACTAGGGGAAAAGAAATAATTTTCGTGGAAATTTATACAGGACAACTAGCGTTTAAAACTAGGAGACTGAAGAATCTACGTTTTCCCTAATATTTATGCCAATTAAAACACAGTTTTAGCAGATCACTTATGGGCATGTTCAAATTGGAAAAAAAAAAAAACAAGATTAAAACCATGTTTATAAAACATATTATGAAGACAGAAGACATGTGGAAAATGGGCAAACTGGATGGCAGCTTACTAAGTCCGGGACTAAAAACCTTAGAGAAGCGAGACAAAGTTGTGGGACGAACCGAGATTGAGGAAGAGGGAAAATCGAAAGATCTTATGTAGGAACAAGCGATAACGAGATGGGGTTTTCAAAAAATTTCGAGTGAATACAGATTATAATTCCTCGTCAAGGAATATACGATTATGCCCTTTTGGAGCTGTGATGGGTATAAATTAGCGTGTTTGGAAGGATTCGAGGTCCTTCGACAACTGGCAAGGTTGATTAAAACGTCGCGCGTGTCGTGAGAATTACCCTGGTAATTAATTAATAGAGTCTAGAATCAGTTTTTATACTTTAAAAATACAGTGGAAAAATAAAGGAGTGAAGTGCCCGGATAGGGTTAATCGTGCAATTTAACGGAGTGTATGATCTTATAATAAATCTAAAATCAGTGTTTGCAATAATTTCCGATTCAATAAAATCTAATAATTAATTAATTAATTACAAATTCAATGCGGGTGGAGTTTAATATAGTGTGTTTGAATTGCTTTAAATTTGTTCTATGAAGGTTAAAATAGAGTTATTTAGTCCGAGGTTATATAAAGAAAATTGCAGTCTAATAAGTTTCATTAAATAAAAAATTTACGTTTAGGTCGAAAGTTGGAAATTTTTATTACGAGATATTAATTATCGTTAGGTGACAACGCAATAATAATAATTGATCCGAAATCTGGAAAATACTTAGCCGAAGTTTAAATGAATAATCCAAGTGATTAATTTGCTGCTAAACAAAAGTGTTATAAAATAAAGTGGAAGGGGTTCTTTCAGTTTTGTTGTAATCTGAGTGACGAATAATATTTAGTTATCCGTTACAAAGGGATTCTAGTTCAAATTGGAAACATAAATAAAACTTTAGCTTTGTCCTTAAGTGGAATAATTCAAATTTAAAGAAAATCTTTAGTTGTTATGAAAAAAAAAATATAATTTAAATTGAGAAAAAAATAAATAAAACTTAAATATTTTTATAAAGTGGAATAATACAAATTTAAAGGAAATTCAAATTAATAAATTAATTTATTAAAGAGTAAATAGGTATAGTCATATACCACATAATAAAATAATATTCGAGCGAACGATTATTAAGAATCGATTCCCCTCTTTAGATTGGAATCAAATATGGAAGGAAAGGGGAGGAAGGTGAGGGTTGTCGGGATTAATTAGATAGGATCGTTCTTCTTCAATAATAACGGCAGATATTAAAGGAAAACGTGAGGATTTTTTACATCAGAGATCTATTCAAAGGAGAAAGGAAGGAGATGAGTTCCGGATCTTGTAGGATTAAATCGTTAAAAGTGGGAAGTCGAAATAAAAGTGCGATAAGTTACACAGGTAGATCGGATGCTCTAATAAGTTTCTCGCCGATGATAGTAACCCGGTGGAGCTGAAATTAAGACATTAGAGCTTGGTGAGTCCTTACAATATTTAAGCTTTTACAGGTTCCTGTGGATATCCTGACACTGATGGACGTAACGCCAAGTAAGGGTAAATAAATAATTAACCAATTTATTAGCATTCGCATGTCACACCTCCCATACAGAATGAAATGTTGCTAAACAAATACTTAACACATAATTAGATAGAAACGCATCACTAAATCAATTTTGGTATCTTAGCGTATTTGTAAGACAAATACCTATCGTTTCTTTTCACTAGCACGATTAGGGTATGGTTGTATGACCTTCGATAGTGTACCAAAATTACGATTTGAGTTCAAGGCCATCCATTGACCCAGTCACCTAAATTCATTAACGAATAAACAAAACAAAACTTAACGTCAGGGACAAGTTTATCAATTATAGCTTGAGATGAAATCTGCGGTCAATATGTGAAGGCGACATTGACGTTTAAATTCACTCAATTCTAAACGACTTGATTTATCTCATTTTAAAATCTTTCTTATAGGAAGTAGGTATCCAAGAACCCATAAATACCCATTATCCTAAATACCTAACACACGAGGAGCTAGTGACCTCATTTAAACAACACTGGTGTTCAAATACTCATACAGTCCTGAATCCTAACTTGTCTTCGAACGTAAACTTCAAGGCTTCTGTATGTAGGTATGAGCCATCTGGAAATGTAAGTGTCAACCTTTCTCGAACGGACGGCTTTGATCTTGTGGCGGTATTGTCGAGGTGGGCATGCGGGGAAGAGGAAGGACGTATGCGGACAGTACGCTGACGCGGCATTAAAGCCACAGGTTATTTGCATACCGTGAGTCTTGTCGAACCTGAAAGCAAACATAAGGTTCACGAGGTGAGTTTTATGTCAGCTAGTCAGAGGTGGAATGTAACGCTGGGTCGGTTACGTGGGAGGAAGGATCTGCCCGTCACAAGCTTACGCCACATTTAACGGATAGAGGCATGATAAGGGAAGACATGAAATACCCCTTCTAGACTCAGTAGAGTTAAATTCAATCCGGCGGAGATGGAAGTCGGAGTGAGGCAGAAAAACGGCATGAAGACTTGGTATTCCCCCATCTGGCGTGAAGAGTCCCTTTCGTAACAAGAGACGCTCGTCGAAGAGAGTAAAACTCGGACTTAAGGATAAGCTTAGCAAACGTACTTGGGAGAATCCGGTTTGAAATTGTTGTTCATCGGTTTTCACTTGGTTAGCGGAGGTGCCGACTTTTTAAGCAAACATATTATCCCCTCCCCATATCCCTCCATTCCTGCTCTTTCAACAATGTTGCGAATACTAACCAAAAGCACTAACTATGACTACAAACACATTATGTTAGGAGAAGTTGCAGACAAGGACTTCAATTGAGAAAACTGGACCTTCGAGTTCGATCATCCTAAGGTAAGGTTTGCTTTCTTGAAATGTTTAATTTATTAACTGTTGTTTATGTTATCGATGTATCAGCGGTGATAGGAAGAATTAAATAAACACACTAAATTCCTATGGAAATCAAATAGACACAAGGTTTAGGGCGGGGGTAGTTTATCAAACTCGGTTAAATATTCTAAAATAATAATAAATAAATTGATCGGAAAATTCTCACCCTTTCTCTAAAAGAATCTATGGGTTACCACACGTAATACATTATCTTCTCTACATATGTGTGCATATTAAGTATGCAAACAGATGTAAAATCTAAAACAAAAAAATTACACAACGCAGATTATAGAAATAATGTGAACAAAAATCTTAAATCTTGATTACTGTGAGAAAATCGCAGGGATTTAAGAAGATAGGGTAGGTTTAGCTAGATTATAAGGTATAGGGGTTTAGAAATCACGAGCCTGAGGTAGAAATAAACCGAAAGGAGGGTTGAGTCAGGCCATCATACCTAGTGGTGTGATCAGTAGGACATAAGGGTAGAATTATGAGCGTGGCTACGAGACAGGAGCTACGAGATTTAAACTACGAGGTAGAAGCTTAGAAAAGTAAATCAGCTAGGTAGGGTTCATCACAATTGGAGTCGAAAGCCAGTAGTGGCACCTCATTACAAAGTTCTATTGAAGTTCTGTTAATATGTCATCATCGACCGGTTATTTTTTTTTTTTTTTTAATAAAAAACACAAATTTAAAGGAATTTCACAGAACATCAATATTTACTATAAAATTTTTCGTATTTTTAAAATTATGTGAAACAATCCATCAAAAAAAAAATTATTTTGGTTCGATCTTAAAACCAAAAATAATAAAGCTCGGTTTATTGTTTGGCGTAATACCATTAAGAGGAACGTTTGCACGGTTCGTTTTGGCCGGTTTCATACAAATTCTAATTTTGGATTTGAGAAGATACCAAACCAAACTATAAAATTATTTTTGTAATCAAGAGTTATATCAAATATCTAGTACGGATGTGAGCTACTTTAATTATTTTTGATTTAAATCATAAGATATAGGTCATTAAAGATTTTGGTATTTCATGATTTTTTGGACAATTATTTGTGAGTAAATGAATAATAATAGTTTTACTGTATATTTTAAAAGTATAATGATAAACATAAAAAATAAAAATTAATAAAATAAATGATTTTAATGGGTATAAGCTTAAAATACAAAATTACCTACTTACGTAGCAAAACAAAGTTTATTTTTTTATTTTATTATATATTTCCTTTGTTTCCCAAATGTTTATTTTCTTTTCCATCTTTTTTTCTTGTATGCTCACTTCGAAAACACTGTTTCTTATACATATATTCGATGCTTGATTCTAGAAGCTAGTCTACCACTACTATCCTACTATATCACATATTATAATTTTGTGAATGTTAACTTTACTTAATACTACAAATATGCACGATCATGTACCTTAATACCGAATGTAAACGAAACCTGTCAATTTGACTGTCCTAGAACGGGAGACCTTCCTAGTTGGACAGTCAAAGTTTCATTAAACTGTGAATGTACCTACTTTTATAACACATAAATAAATAAATAAATGTATAAAAATTACTATCCAAAAATGTATTTATAGCGATGTTTTATTTTATTTTTATTTTTCATCATATTTTTAAAATAAATGTAGCAAAATTTTCCTTTTAAATGTTTTCATTTACTCAGAAATAATTGTCCAAGTTGCCTCTAAAATCATGAAACACCAAAATCTTTAATGGCAAATATCTTATAATTTAAATCTTAAATAAATAAAGTAGCTCACATCCGTACTAGATATTTGATATAACTTTTGATTTTTAAAATAGTTTTTTAGTTTGGTTTGGTATTATGATCTCAAATCCAAAATTAAAATTTGTACGAAACCGGCCAAAACGAGCCGCGCAAACGTTCCACTTGAGGAATTAGGACATATAATAAAATGTATTAAGTCGTATTTAACCATGCGAATTTAAATTCCATAGTTAAGCATTATACAATATGTTTGTGAAGAATTTTATTTAATTGCTTATTTTTTATAAAGAAAAAATATTTAAATGTTTTTTGACAAGTAATTAATTTTTTCTCGTACAAAGCGCAATTGTATTTTATTTATCCGTTTAAAATTTGTAAGCACCAAGATGAATGGCGGGCGGGAATTTATAGAATCATTAGGGCCCATTTTGGTTAAACGTCCAACAAAAAGCCAAAGAACCAAAGAGCCGGAACAATTTATTCATTCAGTATTAAATATGACAAAACGTTACACTTAAATCGGAAGATGGCCCTTTGTGTCATGGTAACAAATACGAAAGCAAACAATATTTCTTCTTGCCAAGATTTCTCTAGAGCTATTAAATACATTGTCGTTTTTCAGAGACTTTGGTGACATATTTTTTGGGAAATTTATTGCCCGGCGTTATTAAACTTGCGAGGAACAATATAAGCACAACGCGACATTGTAATATCAACAAGTTTGGATATTGCGTGGAGCTTTATTCACCAAAATGTGGATATAAAAGCAATATATCGGCAAAGAAAATTTGAAAAGCAAATATCCTGGTACTTTTTCGATTTGCATTTCAATTTTGCGTGCGGATTTTTTTCGAACCTTTTGTTTTAAAGTGATGGTATCATAAAAAAAATCGTGCTTGCTGCGAAAGAGTGTGTTGTGCAATTTTATGATTTCGAAAATGCTAACTATTATTTATTATATAATGAATAAGAGTTCACTTTGTTTAAACCACTATATTATAAACAATATCTACATGTTGCAATAACAATGTTATCTTCATCAGGATATGTTAATTTAAAGAAAAATAAATGACAAACAAGTATAGACAAATTAGAATAAATTAGAACAATGACAAAATATTAAAAAGTAGAGGTGATTAATTGCTTAAGAATCTCATAAAAATACTTATACAAAATTAAATATAAAAAATATTTAAGGAAAAATAAAATTGCATTTAGATAATAAAAAACTTTTAAGAACAAATAATTAAAATAATTAGTCTAAATCAAAAAATAAATAATTATAATTATTGTAAGTATTAATAAGAAAATAAATTTAAAAGGTGGCTATTTTAAAAAAATGTTTGGTTATTTATAATGTTTAATTTACTATTAATGCTTTTTCAAATTTCTAAATTATCCAATTGTATGCCCGTAGTGTTAGTATGTAAAATTTTAAGACCTTATCAAAAGAATGACTTGTTTCCAAAATATATTTGGCAAATTCAGAATAATTATTATAATTTAAACATCTTATATGTTCCTCCAATGTTAAAATTTCTAGAAGTTTTTCCAATATAAAAAAGTTACAATCATTTCAAATTAATTTATAAACCCCAGATTTGTTCAAAAAATCACATTTATCCCTTTTATTTAATACTAGCTTTCACCCGCGGCTTCGCTCGCATGGTAGTAGTGGGAAAATACTGGCATAATTATTGGCATAATTGTTATTATTCTTGCATTTTTGTCTAATAAAAAATAATTATTGTTTAATAGAAAATTTCAAAATTTGAGAATGACATTTCGGAAATTCTATTTAAGGAAATATTTAAATTATAGAAATTTATTTTAAGTACCTACTCCCCTAATTTATTCTGATGATTTCGCCTCAAGTAGGAATAAGTATTTTATTCATATTTGAATCCAGAGAAAAACCTAAAAAAATAACAAAATTACAGCCCACGTCAAACAATTACATAGCAACGCTATGCTTTTCGTCCGGACAATAAACATTTTTAGAGATAGGAGATATTAACTATGACGCCAACAAAGCACTATTTTTAGGGTGAATTGCCTAATTAAACAAAAAAAACATTTTTTCCAATTTGTTTGACGTTTGCAATAACTCAATTTTGTTAGGGACAGAAAACGTATGAAAAATAATTGCATAACGCTACAGCTTATTCATAACGCCAGAGCTTACCAATATATAGAACCTATGTTACTCGCAAATAATGTAGCTTTCGATAAGTGAAAGAATTTTTAAATTCTATTCGGTGTTTATTGCGTGAAAGAATAACACTCATCCGTACAAACTTTCGCCTTTATAAAATCTTTTAATATATAATTTTTAAATTTGTTATTTGTATAAAAAGCTGGCTGTATATAATTTGGAATGTTTTTAATTATTAAATTTGAAATGCTATTATTTAAAAATATTTTTTTTCTCCAATTATTATCATTTTCAACAACGTGTGGATAAACAAAAGATCTAAAAAACTTTATTGTTTTAAAACCTATCTACTATATAAAAACGCTGTTAAAATATTACTACTATAAGTGTAAGCACTAAAACTACGAAACTTTATTTTACGAAAACGTCATTACAAAAATTATTTTAAAAAAATCTTTAAGCTTACTTGTTTTTGTCGATTTTTCTTAAGCCAGCTATGTAGAAATTTAGAAACCTGTGTTCTGAGTTTTTTTTCATAAATGTTATTTTGTAATGACAAAACAACTGGGCATGTTCGTAACATGTAGCCATTTGCAAATGAGAAACACTTTCTGTGTTGCCTGTAATTAGATTGGATGTGAAAAACTGCTTTTACTTTAGGTAAACCAGTTTAAAGAAAAAAA
Source organism: Limnephilus lunatus (assembly GCA_917563855.2). NCBI lineage: Eukaryota > Metazoa > Arthropoda > Insecta > Trichoptera > Limnephilidae > Limnephilus > Limnephilus lunatus. The sequence goes on along the minus strand of OU830602.1, from coordinate 5,695,407 downwards.
ACGTTATCAACTTGTGTTTTACCACACAAAACGGTACCAGGGTACTCATTCGTGCATCGCACATATTAAAGTTTTGAAAGTGTAAGACGGTTATGTGGTACTACTCACTTTCCTATGGATCCAGAGGGAGTAGGTTCAAAACCTAACGTAAGATTATAACAGTTTTGTTGTCGTAAGTCAATATGCTTGTCGTTTCAGAGTGGGAAAAATTTGCAGTATACCAGTCATGTCATCGTTCTAATATCAACTGTCTTTTTCGTTTTCATTATTGGCGTGTGAGAAGGAAGAAGACAATCATCTATGAGTACGTACGAGCTCTCGCTGGGACTACCTAGGACGATATATCCTAGGTTGGTTGTAAACTTAATAAAAAGGATACTAAATTATCAAGATAAAATATTGATTATTTATGCTTTGAACCGCTTACTCGTTAAAACGGAATATTTTTTATTCAAACAACTAGATTTCGCTTTATTATTACGAAAAGTGATTATTTATGTCGGGGGAGACAAAGAAACATGCATAAAATATGCATTTAACCTCCGTAGTCCAGTGGCTAAGACTCTTGACTCACAATCCGGAGGTCGCGGGTTCGAACCCGGCGTGCGCAAATAAATTTTATTTGATTAATTTGTGTTATTTCACAATTAATTCATTAAAAATAATATATAGTATATTTGCGGCACGTTCCAGAGTGGAAGATACTATCAGTATCGCCCTAGTGTAAGACCACCATTCAGAATTGAAACGTTGCTTGAAAATGGCTTTAGCCGTGTTTGGTGACCAGATCTGAATAGCCAGGTACTTCCCAACCTTCCTCTTTCCCACCTCCTTCCCCTCCCCACTACCTTCAGCCTCACAACATACCCCAATTGGGGATGGCATAGTCTCACTGGCTCCAGACGGGAGCAGTTGAGATTCTTGTGCGGTATTCACTGTAAAAAAAAAAATTTAACATTTTAATTTTGCTTAAATTAATTCGCTTACGTGGTAACGCCATTTTATATTTACCGTTTTTTTATGATAGACAATCAATCAATGCTGCCAGTCATAGAAAAAATATTATTGTCATAAAAAGAATGCATTATCGACAAGTTTGTACCTGTATTTATAATACCTGAACATGGAAAGAAATGTATAAGAATATTTACACATACCCGCTAGACAAACCCTGTTTTGCCAAACAAACCATTCAAAACCTGGGATGTTTTTTTAAAATTATGATGACATGCAGCTTTTGTAGTTTAAACCTCAACCCTATAATTCGAAGTAAGTACTTTTTTGTTTTTATTTTAATGAGAATTTATATGATAAGACTTGTACTTTCGACAAATGTCATATTTGATTGTCTATTAGTTAAAAAAAGAAAATTCCGTATTATCCGTGCATCAAACTTCGACAACACGAACGTTTCGTACTATTTATGAAGTGGACTCAATGCATATTTACCAAATATAGCAATCCTATTAACTAAAACGAAAGAAGGTTATGTGAAATGATTAAGAGTTTATTCAGTAATGTAGAGCCAAGCAGTTTCCACGTACGTTGATTTCAAATGGAGGATTGTATTAAAGTCCCTATTTATTTTATACAATCAAGAAGGTGTGAATGAAACTCGAAGATGACACTTTATTAGTTAATGTATCTACATATATTATGTCAGAAAGTCATATTGTAACAAATCAATATTTAAATATTTAGTTTATTAATAAAAGGTTGTGCGCCATGTCATTTAACATCATGACAAATTATTATAGTGAAGTTAACCATTCGGACCCATAAGCTCGTTTTCAAACTGCCTACAACATTGACAGATATATGTATGTTAAGACGTATGAGGTGTACCTGACTTATTAATGTGATAAACTAATACATACAAGAAGCCGAGTAAAATGGTGATTTCGTTGTGTGTTCGATGTCCGCCATTTTCGTCTGGTTTCTGGTACTACACAGATCTCCGATCTCGAGCCCTGCCGTTTCCGAACTAAAGCACAGAGCAGTTTCTTCGTATTGCTCAGCCGTTAAACTAACGCAGTGATGGCCTCTAGTTGATCGATTTATTTGATGGGATCGATCACGAACAGGAATCTGGAGTATGATGTTAAACTAGTTACAAGGTCATTGTGAGATTTTTTTTTTAAAGAAAGACAAATATTCCCGGGTTGCGAATAACCCAACAATGATTGAAAATCTCCTACTACCACCACAGAAAGCCGAAAATGTTGCTTGTGTTGTGATGGAGGACTTAGCCAGCCGAGGAGTCGAACACGCAACGCCCAGGTGGGACCCAAGCGCTATGCCAACTAAACCACTGACCACAGGTGATGATAGTTTGAACAAAACTGAGATGATTTTAGCCAAATTTAAATATTATAACATAATCTAAATAGCCATATATAATAAATATATTACATAATAAGTTATCTTCCCCAACTCCACCGCCATTTTATTTATTATCTTTCACAAAAAATGAGAACCCTGCAAATGGAATTCGTTTTCAGTGCCAGGCTAAAAAAACAATTTATAAGGTAATAATGCCACATTTTATCAAAGCTAAGTTTTGCGTCTATAATTTGAGGGTTAATTGTATTAATTTCAAACATGCTTATGTGTTGTAAAAATGAATTTAAAAAAATTAAATTATAAATTTCGAGTATATTCATCGCAACTTTGCGACACAGAGTCAATAATAATAAACCTAAAAATAACGTGTTTATTATTCACAAACCAAAAGAAAAGAGTTCCAGCCACGAATGGTGTCATTCGCAAAGTTTTTAAACATGTAACAGGGTGCGTGACTGCGTGTGGGTAGCCCCTTGCCTCGCGATCGTCCCCCTCCGCGAAACCTTCCCCACCCTCTAGAGCCTCCCACAGAGCCTTCCATAGAGCCTCCTCGTGAGTGTCACTTGAAGTTGGGGCTGTAATAATGGAGGCTATTAGTGCCGCAGAATTGAAACTGCCCTTAATAGAGGCTCGTCAAATCGAAAGGCATAATTGTTGGAGTGTTTTCAAGACTATTTTGCTGCAATGGGCAATACAGATTGATATTCAAATGGATATTTAAAACGATTGCGGAAATAGTTAAATAAATTATTTACGTTATTACCATCAAATAGAAAGAAAACATTGAACTTTCAAAGTATAATACACACGAATATTGTGTTGACAATATAAGTAACATTTCTTGATTGATTTTTGATTACAATTTTCTTTCAATTGTTTAAGGGGGTTTAACCAGTCAGCGGCCGAAAATCCACATTTCGTCGAAAGATGTTCTTACGATCGTACAGGGCGGTTCCAAAGAGAAAGATTAATTATTTTCCGTACCAGATTTTTAAAATAATAACTCGATATCGATTTTATTTCATTCCAAATTTGGTTTAATTTATACCTAGGTACATCAAAAATGCTGAGAAGCGCAAAGATAAAACTATTAAAATTATGTTTTTTTTTTGTAATTATTTCTTGATCATAAGTATTTATAATTTTTCAATAATGTCTCAGTAAAATAAGAATATCTGATTTATAATTATTAGTTTGTAAGTACGCAAATAAATACACAAACATTAGGGCGTCCCTTATATAGTTGAAAATTTCTTTTTTTAAATATCAAAATGCATACCCACTATTTCTTTTTGAACTACCCAGACTTTCTTAAATACAAAATTTTATCTTCCTACGTCAACATTAACCCGTGCCGATAGAGATCTGAAGATTTTGAAAATTGCTATTTTAACCCTTTTCGTTATGAAGCTAAATCAATTGAAATAATGATAATAATAATAAACTTTTATTACATACAGGGAGTACACAGAAGGAATACATCATAAACAGTACAAAATGAGAGGCCTAAATATTTCATTTAAAAAAATATTTATTAAAAGAAGATAAAATTACAGATCAGGCAGGATATTTTCCTTTGAGGGTGTCTTTTTTACAGTCTGGATACAGATTTCTATGCTCTTGCGCACAGCGTAGCAGAAATTGCTTTTGTTCTTCCTTTATTAACCGCCCTTAAAGAAAGAACTTTTCTTTTTGCCTCTATATAGGCAACATCTTCGTCCCACGTAGAAATGGGTCTCTGGAGGAAGTTCTGATCAATTTTTAATCGAGAAAATATATTTTTTGCTTTTGACAGACACAAAATCACTTAATAATTTTCCTGCAATAATAAATAAGTAGGTATTATTATCAGTTTAGTGAAAACAGTATAAAAATGAAACTATGTATTCCTTCTTACCATCCAAAAAATCAGACATATCTTCTTTCGATGGACTGTATCTCTTCCCAGAATCGTATAAACTCTCTCTTTGTAAGTTCACTTCAATGTTTCCCTTGGTTTGTGCATTAACTTCATCATCAAAGAGTGATAAAACGGAAATTTCTTCTGACAAGTACCAAAGATGTTGACTAAACTTGCTCAGGGCTACTTTGTATATCAATTTGTCAACAGTTTCATATTCCTTAAGCCTCTTTAAAAAGCACAAATCTTGATTTGGTGCCTTCACCGCCAGACTACATCCAAGCCAGGATTTCCCATATATAACCGCAATTAATAAACAAACGTCTTGAAGTGCTCGTTTATCCTTGGCGCTAATTTTGAACTGGGATTGCAACAAACATATTTTTAAATAGTAAATAGCTCTAGCCATCCACCTTGCTTGATGCATCGCTCCAGGAGGTCTGATTTTATTTTTTTTCTCATTATCTTCTCCTAAGAAAATAATAGATGGTTCAATCAGTTTACGATAATCGTCACGTACAAAACGGGAAACTGTCCTAAAACGGGAAACCTTCCTAGTTGGGCAGTCAAAGCTTCCTTTTATATTGTTATTTCTTGTATGTAATAAATGTAATAATAAATAAATAAATGGTTATTTTGCGGTTCTTGATTATAAAATGTCAACAGTTCTTCTTTTTTTGTATTACAAAAATGTTGTTTGACGATATCGGTATAATAGCAGCAGGATAAATAGTTTTCTAGTTGTCTCTAAACTTTTTGAACATTGGGATATCAGGGTTACTAGTAAATTGTTGGATTTTGGTTTCAAACACACATTTTAAAACCAGTTCGTAAACGTGATGGCGGTAAGCAAAGAGTAGTAATTCCCTGTCTAGTCTTTGTTCCAAAAGTACACAAGCTCCTTTCAATCACCCTGTATTAGACGCAGTTGTGTCACAGCACATTATTTGCACTTTGTCATCGAGATTCCAGTCATAAAGTCGTTTTTTTTTTAAATTTTTTGCAACTCCCTTGATTGATTAGAAAATAAAAACTTTGAAAAATAAGGGACACCCTAACGTACGTACATATTTTTTAATGATTTATTTAAACTAAAATTAAAATTCTGTCACATTCGTTTCCCATATAATGTATTGATTTATTTTTCTGCATGATTATAATATTATGATTTCAAATGAATGTTGTATAATACAAAATCTTTTTTAAAAATTTAACAAATCTGCCAACGACCTATATATATAACCTTATTATACTAAAAATAAACATTTTTTCTCAAAATTTAAAACATAAGTTTACTAGATAAAACCACTAAAGCGACAGCGCGATTTTTAACTTTTGCCTCGGATTTCTCATGATATTTTCGTGTCCATTTTGAATATTTTCCGCCGGCATTGAAAAAAATCATACCTCTGTATTTTATTATAGAGACCTACAAACTGATGCCAATGAATTCAACTATCTTTTTGGATTATCATATATTCGTAGGCATTATAAAAAAAAAAATCGTTAACTTTAAAAACGGGCGAATCCTACGTGTTAGTTCCATTGAAATTGCCCTAAATTTTATTTTTTCAAGTCAACATTGGATATTTTTGATTTTTATACGTTGTCTATGGCCTACTCGATAACCGCAGAAACAAACATATTTTTAAAATCTCAATTTTTAATTGCAAAAAACTGATCGAATATTTTACGCTAAAAATGTTTTACAGATTTGTGAGATCGCGGAGTGTCAAAATGAAATCAACTTTTTATTATATTTAAATACATTTACCACAAAGAAACTGTATGTATTAGAAGGATACTTTCATTGTCTACAATTATCAATAAGAATTAACGTGATTTTTGCTTTATTTAACTAAAACAATCGTTTTATAAATACATCCTAAATCACAATATCAAAATCAAACTTCAGCTTTGTGACATAACGGTAGATATTTATCACCATGTTTTTATACAACGTAGTAAAATAAGATACAAGGTTTTAATAAGATAAATATCATAAGAATACATAGTACTAACCTTTCACAATACATGCATGAATTTTGTTGAGTTTCGCAATTTCCATTGCGACAAAATATGCATCTGACAGCTGCCTTTGGTTGTCATATACTGGATTAAAACTTTTCAAAACTTATAGAAATTTACAAGTATATTTTTGTTATGAATTCTCCTAATTTATAAACTATAGTTAAAAAAATGCGTCAAGTAATTAGATCGCTTATTGTAAAAATAAACACGAAAATCGGATTATCAAATTTTAAATTACACTTTAAAACAAAATTTAATACACGTAAAAAGGCAATAATTTTTAATTTGAACGAATTGAACGTTAATTAGATGGATAATTGAATTGCGGGAACTGTCGTACAGAAACACGTAATAAAAATCAATTAAGACAATCACTTTCATCTCATTCTAAGCAAACACACGGCTGTCAGTTTATATGAGAATTTTTTTGTCAACACCGCAAAAAACATGATTTTTAAATCTTTCTAGTAAATCGTAGATGCAAAAGAATAGAGACATCTATGAAAAATGCTTTAAAGGATTTTATAAACTGCATTGTTATGCGAATTACAGATCGCGGGAGATTTTAAAAATATTTTTTAAAAAATCTAGGGAGAATTTGCTGAAATTCAGAAACCAAGCAAACCCATGTTTTGTAAGAGGTACTGAAATTCAGCAAAAAGCTTTCCAGTGGAGAAAAGAATAATCTTTCGAAATCAATTTATACCTGATAAGTTTTTTAGATTTTCACGGCCAAAACCATTTTCGTTGTTAGTTTTTGGGGTGTTATGCCGTGTTGCGCTACCTCCTACTATAGCCGACGTTTCGGACAGCGTTGCAGTGTCCATCATCAGGGCAGATCTGGTAGATCCGACGATGTGTGAAACGTCGGCTATAGTAGGAGGTAGCGCAACACGGCCTAACACCCCAAAAACTAACAATTTATACCTATTTGTGGAAAAGAGTCTCATTATATATATACAATGTTGTGTACCCCTGCCTAAGTTTATATAAAATCAATAGCATAAGAGTTTCAACTACCAGTCTAAAAATTTCCGTAGTAGGATGAAACCGGTCCTGGTAATAATAAATACATAAGTGGAACAAAGTGAAAAAGTTTTTTTTAATTTCCATTCTATTCTAGATAACGTTAACTATTACTGCTATATTTTATATAAGTATTATTACATTTTGAACAACTTTTAATGGTTAAATAAATTTAATATATACCATCGGGTTTAACGTCAGCAATTGATAGGCTGAACAAATTAGAACTGACTGTAATGTAATTATTTTTCAATCAGTTCGTAACAAAAGCAGCAATTTACAATGGAAAATGCTCCTAGGAACTTGCGACATTGATCCCTTCGGCATCGGTGAATAGTCAGGAAACATGCCAAAAACACGCCCAACATTTGTACACAGTTGACATTTATCACATGAGAACGGGTCGCTTCTGCGACTCGTTCTGGGTTCGAATGCTCGGCTGTGTAACGATTTCCTCACTCCTACAGCATGGGTCTTTCAAGATCCATGTGCACTCCTTCCTCTCATCATAAAGATCCTCCACACAGCATCCTTAAATATGACATGGGACCTTAGGGAAATTATTTTCTTACGGACATCCTGTATGGAGTTAATGTAAAAAAAAATACCAAAGAACTATTAGAACACACAAGTAGCACCTCTACATATTATGAATTAAAGTTCTCCGCCGCGTCTGTCTGTCTGTCTGTTCGCGATAAATTCCGAAATTACTAAACGGATTTTCATGCGGTTTTCCCCAATAAACAGAGTGATTTTTAAGGAAGGTTTAAGTATATAATTTTTCAAAGATTTGTATAAATTGGTTGAAATATATAATATTATATGAATGAGAAAGTCTGTATTTGGTGGACGAGCGGCAAGCGAGCGGTGTGGATTTTATTTACAGTTTTATGCCGAGGTGGATAAAATGTTGCACATGTGATCTTCAAAACAAGATTAATATCACTGGCTATATTTAATTCAAAAACTCTGTGTCTCCCGGCCATCGCTGGGGACTTCAGCTAGTTTTAAATAATATCGTTGAGATTTGAGAAATGTTCAGACAATGAATTTACAGATTTTGTTAAAACCAACTTTGCAGTTTGCAAAATGATTAAAACCGTAAAAAAATGATTAAAATTAAAATTTGCGCTTCAGCCAATATTACAATCCTATAATAAGCAATAATATATGTTTCCAGGAGAGTTTGTCGATTATTTTAAATTCACGTTGCTTTTTTTTACGTGTTCCCGATATTTAATATCTGCTGAAAACAATATTTAAACTGCGCACACTACATCATTATTACTTGTCAGATTTCAAACAATATATTTCCTGAAAATAGTATCGCATAAAATGTGGAAGCAATTACTCAAAACAAAACAAAAAATCAACCGGAGCCGGGAAATAGCTTTTCATCGAAAAGGTATTATTATGTTCCTGAACGGTTTTGTATTCCGGCCTCATTAAAACAAATAATATATACAATGCATGTTGGAAATTAAGCTTTTTATAAAACTTGTTTATTCTTCTGAGAATGAAATAAAAATAATTGTTTACATTAAAATAATTATGTGAGGGCTGTTTTGAAAGTAACCACCTCTTGACTATAAATAAATAAACCTGCAAATGTGTACTTTTTTTATTAATTACATCAAACTACAGATTTCACTATTTTTCAACATGGTCGCGATATAAAGAGACTCTCCACGGATAGCAGCAAATTGATGAAAAATTTTTACTTTCCAGAGTTTTACTCAGAGTTGGCCATTTAAATACTTAAAAAAGAAATAAAACGAGAGTTGTCGTGCAATTTGGGAGGCAAACAACGCCCTGGGAATCATTTATTGTGTAACGAACACCTCTGCCATAGGTCATCCCTCAGTGTTTCGATGGGGTGACCTTTCTCCAGGTTTAGGTGGCGGATGCGTCTGCCCGTTAACTGCGTGGCAGACCGGATCAGGAGAGACTGGTTGAGGTAGAACTTTTGACCTATCCAGCAGGGGTATATCGGAACATAACCTTACACCGCATTGAAAGGGATGCATTCATTCGTCCGTCACACTTGGGTACTAAACCCATGATTCTACCTACTCCTTATGCATTTTTCTTTCACCTAACTTCCTCTCCTTACTTTCCTAAAAAGACCTTCCACAGAGCATCTCCAAAGATGACATAAGCCCTGAAGGTGATTAGTTTCCTCAGGGCCTCCTGTGCCCTGTGCCAAGCTTAGGAAACAAATGCCATAAATCAATGACTATTATTTTTTAAACTTTATTCGGGCCGTTAAGTGCCATAATATTGAATATTCCGATTTGACAGCTCGTAGTAGGAACTAATAAATTAAAAAATATTGATAACGAAATTGGCTAAGAAACCATATTTTTCTAACTGTTTTGGAACCAAGGGGATGATCGTCATTGTGAAAAAAGCGTAACATTATTGTAAGCAAACAATATCTGTGAAAGCTTTCATCTTGAATAATAATTTTATTCTACGCTGCTTTTACAGTATAACGCCATCAAATGCAAGTGAGCCCCTCCCGGACACAAATTGCTTTTTGCCGGCTAAGGTGATGACAAAGGCTTCTTTATTATGTGGATATAAATCGACATTCAAGTGCTTTTATGTCCCACATTACTGGGAATGACGCTTTCGATTTTTCTTCCGAGCTTTTATTTCATTTTAAGTTTAGTAATGCGGGAGTGAAAATAATATTGTATGGAATGAAAGGAAGAATATGATATTTTTACAAAGAAATCAATTTTTAAGATTTTTCTTAGAACTTTATCATATCTTATGCACGTAGGTATATTATTGTAGTATATATTTTTTTATAAAGTCGCGTTGAAAAGTTAAATTTACTTATGTCTTGTGGACATGATTCGTGATCCAAATATTTGGCCAATTGAGTCTTAAATTTCCAATGCAATTCTGTGTTTACGAAATTCAAATGAGAAATAGATTTACGATGTCAGGTGAGTGCAAGTGAGACAGCTAAATGCGCATTTGATTTTCATTCAAAGGTGTATGGATGGCGCTTCTAGTTTTTTTTTCCATTCTAAGTACCTATGTCACAATGGTGGCAATAATTTACTTATGAATATATGCTGTGTAATATTTGGTACTGGAAAACCATTTTAAACATGACATGTATGTATCTGACCACACCAATAGTTTTAAAAGCTTCCGACTGAAATTGCCTCTTACCTCGTAAATGCCCAAAGATAATGGGTGAGTTGCAAAGTTTTCATTAGACTCTCGATTCAATTCGACAATAATTTATTTTTTTACATTTTAATAATAATAATAATAATAATAATAACTTTATTTCACATAAAATTGAACAATAAAACATATGTGGAAACTTTGACTAGCCAACTAGGAATGGATCCTGTTTTAGGCCAGTCAAATTGACAAATTTAATTTCATATTACATTGTTTACTAACATAACATGTTATTTATAGCAGGAAAAGGTGTTAATTATGTATTCCTAACAGTATATAATTTTGTACTCATAAGAAAAAGAAGACAAATAATGATATCTTAAAATCAAATTCAGATATTTTCCCCTAGAGCGCTTAAGAACAAAAACAAAAACAAATAAAAGATAAAAGATAAAAGATAAAAGATAAAAGATAAAAGATAAAAGATAAAAGATAAAAGATAAAAGATAAAAGATAAAAGATAAAAGATAAAAGATAAAAGATAAAAGATAAAAGATAAAAGATAAAAGATAAAAGATAAAAGATAAAAGATAAAAGATAAAAGATAAAAGATAAAAGATAAAAGATAAAAGATAAAAGATAAAAGATAAAAGATAAAAGATAAAAGATAAAAGATAAAAGATAAAAGATAAAAGATAAAAGATAAAAGATAAAAGATAAAAGATAAAAGATAAAAGATAAAAGATAAAAGATATAAGATATAAGATATAAGATATAAGATAAAAGATAAAAGATAAAAGATAAAAGATAAAAGATAAAAGATAAAAGATAAAAGATAAAAGATAAAAGATAATTATTTTAATGTTTTTTTTTTTAAAAGGTTTATATTATTATTCCTTCTGGGTAATTATTCACTTTAATCTAGTGATTGTCCCGCGTTTTATATAGACAAAATGTCACGTAATATTAACACCCGTGTCAAATATCACGTAAGACGTTTACATTCTCCAAATTTGCGTACCATCTATTGAAGCAGATCATAAATTTGATAAAAACACAGGCGTCACCTTAATGCATAAAAACGTAATAGGTATCAGATTGGATAACTTAGAAGCACTAGAACTAATGAAAGCCAAAAAAAATGATAGTACAATCAAATAAATTTTAATAAAATTCCAATACTTAAGTTATTCCCTATTGACAAAGAACATTCCCTCTCCCTATCCATTTGTCTATTTCTTCCTTCACTGGAGTAGTCCTGCCCATTTTGTTTTAAACCCACTGTGGAATTTTTTTTTATTTATAACACATACTAACTTTATTAGAGTATACTGCCCTAAGGAAGCTGCAGCGAAACCCGGTCGGCATAAAGTATAAAAAAATAAAATTAATGTTTACAAATTTATTATTTTATTTTAAACTGTATTGTCACATCACAAAGTATCTGCTTCATATGAACATTTAATATTAATAAAATTATTTTTTCATCCATCCAGTACTCAACTACACGAGCTAGCGAATCCTAAAAATGATTTATCTGTACTTATTACAGTCGTCAGGAGATATATTAACATCACTTTCTATACATAGTTTATATCTTTTTTGGTGGCAACTAATTCCTCGTTTTTCGATTAACCCTCGTTACCTACTTTAGACACCTGCCGGCGATGTTTTGTTATGTTATGATGCCAACGAGCAGCCTTTTTATTATCATAACGATGAAAGAAAACAGGGCATCCTCACGGAGTAAGAACAAGTTTCCCAAGAATTTATTTGCTTTGTGCTGCGGAGTTTGCTTTTACTTAAAATATTTAAAATATTGCAGGTAGTATTTTTATACGCCGTTGTACGCTGAAGGCGAGTGATCCACTCAAACTAATGATGGGAAGAACAATGTTTTTTCTCTGATTTAGAAGGCACATAAATTTAACTTATGCACTTAAAATAAGCCATTCACAAATGAAATAAGATAAATGATGACCTTTAAAATTTGCTGTCTTTAATTTGCATAAAAAGAAATAAGCAATACAAGTAAGCGTAACTGGTTCTTGCATGCAAGTAAATAAAACAAGGAGGTACGCGAAATAAAATGCATGCAAGTGTTTTTAGAGATGCTTTTCTCTTTCAGATATACTTGTGTGAGACGGACATAGTATCAAATAACTTTGGTTTTATTTTTATGTGCGATTTTTTTGTATTATTAAAAATTGGAGAAAATCTATTTTTAACTGTGTTTTATTCACTCTATTTCTAATATCTAAGCACTAACAAAAATCCCGTAAAGTAGCTAAATATATAAAGCAGATTAAAAAAGACATGGAAATATGAAAAGAAACATATACTTGGCGGGTCATGTCATGAGTCCAGCTTATCCCATCAAAGAAAGAGTGAGAGTTTTTGTTTTCAGTAATATTCTTCAAATTGTAAATAATTTTAATATCCTTAGAGTCTAGACGATAGGTATTAATTTTATCTAATCACTGAAGACAATATCAGCGACTCGAATCGAAGCGAATCGAAAATTTAGAAGAGAAAAATCAGAAAAAGACACGATTGCATCCAGGAAATGAACCTAGGACCTTAGCCTTGCCGAATCACTGCTCTAGCACTGCACTAATGGGATCCTACCTCCTTCAGTCATATTTAACTGTTTGTGTTTTATTCTGCTTCTCAATATAATATGGAATACGCATTCCATCCCTGCTTGAAATGCGTTTTTGTTTTTGTTTTCACAATAATTCCCCGCTTAGCGCCGGACAGCTGACGTTGCTAACTCGGATTTATACCTCCCTGTCCCCTTCCCACCCCGCCACGTCATTTAATACATTTCCCTTAATCTGGCCGTCCGTTTTCTGTTTTGATCATAGGTTCTTCTTTGAAGCCTACTTTTTAGCGCGTAAATGGGTATTAATGACCCCGCAGTCGCTGCGGACAGAGGAAATGAAAATTTATATACCACAAGTCTCTGGGACTTGATAACTCCCTCGGGTTTTTATTTTATTTACTTTATTCTGTTACTCTGCGCGATAAACAACGGGGAGCGGGGGCCTCTCTGACTCTTACGGGAATTCCGCAAAAAATAACTGGAGGAAGTCACGGCAGGGCATCTTTTAAACTTAAAACTTGGCACTCGGGCGTCATCCATTGCAAAAGTTTTAAACATCTCATGATCAGAACTTAAGGATAACTTAAATGTTATTATTTTTTTTATACTTTCTGTACTTTCTCGTTCATGTAACTTGAGAAATTATAGAGCTGACTTTTTTGTTCATTTTGTGTTCTACAAAGGTGGTTTTGGTTTTATCCTCTAGGTCTCTAGGTGATACTACCCAAAGGGAGCCTAATCACGGTTTAATGTTATTTTTTTTATTTTAAGTGAATTCAATTACAAACTGATCATTAATATTTGTGATTGAAATGCTTTTTTTTAATCCTTTTGTTCGATCTACAAATGGGCACCATCAGTGACTTTTTCCCGTGCTCCAGTTTAACACAGAGCATCCTTTAGAGTGGATTTTAAGTCCAGTAAATATATTCTTAACCTTCATATACTCGCGCCCATATAACACGTACATAGGTATAATCGCGCACGGTGTCTCAGATCGAGATTTCAACTCGTCTGTATTATTTTAATTATATAATTTTTTAGCATTATTGCTACTTATTATAAAGAAGGGGGTATAATGGAATTAAAAAAAAAAACTACTTCATTCGGTTGAAACAGACAGCAGGTTTTTATATTCTAACTTTTATAAAAAAAACTAACTTTTTCAAGTGTTAATTAAAAAAAAAATCTGTAATATAATAAATGAAAGTACCAAGAAAAATAAAATATTATAAAAATAAGAAATAATCGTCTTTGGGGTTATTATTTTTGGGTAGTAATTATTACTTACCTAAAAGACCAATAACATTAAATAAGTGTCAGATGTCCACTCAGCACCAATGCGCACGCCGCAATAAGCAATGCCTAAGAACAAATTAAAAACTACTAAAAACCTCAATGTCCCATTGTTGTTAATCTTTGAGAAACTAACGAATTTTTGATTTGATTGTCTGTTAGACCAACGCGTGAGTTCAGTAAGGTTAAATTAAATATATTAAATTAATAAACATGACTCGTAATATAGACGAACCGAGGAATTATCGAAACTACCGATCGTCAGAGTTTTTCAACTTTATGTGTAAAAATAAATACATTCAAATATACAGCTTGCTTTGCTTGTGTCCTAGTCGACATATGTGTTGGCTGAACAGTTGCACATGTATCATAAATATCGCTATACTGGTGTTCTGATAATGGGCTAACCCAGTTAACTACACAGTGAACAACCAAAAGGTATTAATCCAAGAAACAACATTGCTATATTATTTATGACGATGAAGACGTAACATTCATGAACCACGGCTTACCAGAATTAGGTTAAATGAAACAAATAAATTTCCTGGTGCAGGAAAAATACTTCTAGACTGGTTAATAGCACAATTTCTTCAATTATTTATTTCACTTATCTATGTAATCTTAAAACATTTTTTTTCAAACCAGCAAACCAAGAATAATTGCACAACAGTTTACAACATAATAACATAATAATACATCAATATTTCAATCACTCTCCTAAACACAAGCAGCTGCCTGTGTTTAGGAGAGGACAAGTAAAAAAAAATTACATTTGTTTAAATTAAAACAAAAAATATTAGTAATTTAACAAAAAATATTAGTGATTTCATGAAAAAATACAGATAAAAGTAATAAAAATATAGGTTAGTTAAAATAAATGATTTAAAGTATTGATAAGGCAAAAACATATTTCTAAATATGCAATACATATTTCTAGATATAATATACAATAAGTTAAGTAGAGGATATCATAGGATACAGAGGATATCATAACAATATGACTAGTTAATTTGGGAGGCATTTATTTACTGGATAACCAACACCCCTGCCACAGATCGCCCCAAGTGGTTCGTCACTTGGGGTGATCATAATTACACACACCGGCATTTGAAGCCTTAACCTACGCCCACGGAGGCCATTTAATAAGAAAATACTTGCTTATTAAAAGGTAGGTATAGGTCACTCCAAAGGGTTAGCTACGTTTCGTGACTTAGAGGCGTGTCTAGGTCTTGGCGGCGGATGCGTTTGCCCACCTACGTGACAGGCCAGAGCGGGTGATTTCATGATTTCTACAGCCAGACTCTCGACCCATTGCCTTGCACCGCAGTGGGAGGAATGGATTCATACGTCCGTTACTCCTGGACACACTGACCTCCTATTCCCACCTACCCCTAATACCTTTTTCCTCACCAGAACTTCATACATATCCTTCCCTTCCCTAAAAATATCCCCACAGACATAGGCCCCCAGAGAACTTGTTTTCCTCAGCGCATCTTATGTGGTGCGATTGTAAAAAAAGTTTCTAACAGTAAAAAAAACTTTTAATGTTCCATACAAGTAGAATCATACTACGAAAAAGAATTTAATTAAATGTTTGCAATTATTTAAATCTAACGAATGAAGATTGTTCGCGCAGTCAATAATTTCAAATTCTTTTGTTATAAAATTGCACTAATTGTGCTTGTGAAACTTCCCGGGAACATGCGCTTTTCTTTCCGAATAATGAAAACTTTAAGACCAATGGAGCCTTTAAGAGTGATTCATGCAAATTGCATTAAATTTCCTAAGAGTCGGAGAACATTAGGAAGACTTTTGAAGAAATTTGCCAGCTTTTCAGGGGAAGTTTTCAGCCCGGCTGTCAAATTATATTAATTAGTAAGTATTTTAGAATACCTACAACTACTTATTTAAATTGAAGATATACGAGTAACTTTTTCAATTTAAATTTCACAACAACTGTCCTTAATCCAAGCGTTCTGCAAATATTGTATCGTGAATTTTGTAGCCTTGCATTGGATTATTATACAACTGTAAATATTAATTTTATATCAATATATTTTCCCCTTCACGAGCAACTATCAGCTAGCCTACCACTAATGGATTTCATTTTAAAGTTCCTGAGTTCAACAAGTTAAGGTTTCAAGCTGTTAATAGTGACAAATTCACGAACATGGAAGGTCACTCGTCGAGAATTTTGCTGTTTCGTTGGACATTACATTATTGCTTTGACTTATTTCAAGAAAATCTTCTCCACGTATCACTTCCCCATGTTCGTCCCTCCCTGTTACACATTTTCATCTACAATATACATCAAATTCTTGAAAGATTCTCTCCACATTTATATTATATGTAATAAATTCTCTAATGTATGATGTGGTGAACGTATGTATGTCTTGCGGTATGAAAGAGACATGCGTGTATGAGTGAGACAACATGAGGAACGTATAAAAGGGTGTGATTGTTGTCTATTCGTCCTTTTACACACAAATCTATCAAGCCTAAATTTTGAATGAGAGAGCTACGTATAATGCCAGTAGCCGAAATAACAAATGGTTATATTTTTATAGTCTGAGAATGCCAAATTCTTTTAATCTCATTTCCTAATTTTCTTATTTTTTCAGTAACAGTTTTCTGAATATTACAGGAATTTGGAGTAGCGACATCAATGATATAAGTTATTTTTTAAATTTTGTCATGTAAAACTACATCAGGTCTATTATGACTAATTGTTCTATCTGTTAGTATAGTTTTATCGTAATAAATTTTATAAAATTCATTTTCTATAAATGAAATTCGTTCATATTCATAATATGGTACGTATTCGTAATATATTATGGCAGTCAATCAAGTTATGTTTAATAACCAAACTTTGGTGAATTATTTTTAAAACTTGATTGTGCCTAAATGTATAATTGGACGGCGCTAATACAGAACATCCCAATATATAATATGTTCTATAGTTTCCGGAAAAGCCAAACACTTTCTACATAAATCATCAATTTGATTTGTATCTTTGATTATATGCTTCCTATAATTTTTGGTGTTAATGACTCTATCTTGAATGGCAAGCATAAATCCTTCTATTTCTGCGCTCAACTCTCCAATACTCAACCATTTGTTTGACGAAAGTTTATTAACATACGTTAGATTGAGATAATTGAAGTGTTTTGCGTGAAGAAATTTATTTGAAGAATCTAATAATTCCTGGTTGGCATTTATAGAGCAAGAGCCCGTGACGATCAGACCTTCGTTATTTTATAAAACCTGAAAGTTTCTCTGTGTATGTCCCTAATACAGGTAAAGACGATCCCCGACTATGCACAGTTTTATATACCTTTGCGGTTGCAAAGGTATATAAAATTGCACCACAATTTCAAGAGCATTTTGCTCGCACTTTCACAAGGTCTGCTAGCATCGAAATTTCGCACTATTTCACTCCGACCCACTTGCATGTATGTATATATCGCGCTTGCACCTACGGAACACTTTTAATGTGTCTGACAAGGTGAAGGAACCATCGATACTATCTGATTACTGAGAAAACGTATGTTGATAGTTCCTCAAGAAACATATATAAAATTCAGCTTTTATTCTTTAACGTAAGTACAATTATAATTAATTAATATAATATCTATCAAAGCCACCGTGATCCAAACTTTATAGGGATTGTCTTTGCCTGTATTAGAGACATACACAGAGAAACTTTCAGGTTTTATAAATTTAAAGGCATAATATTTATATCTGTCTTAGAAATTAATAAAAATATATTATTATTATTGGGCGTTAATCAATAAATAAATTGGGGGCACACAGTCCCAAGCAGATGGAACTGTGTGCCCCCAATTTATTTCCAAAATATTGTGTTGTAATCCCATTAGAAAATTGTAGGTAAGGTAAAGCTTTATTTTTAACACTTAATAAGAAAGGCTTTAGAGAAATCGACTAGGCAGTCTCCATTGCACAATTGTTGGAATGATAACATGTTTAATTTTGAAGTATTAAAACAATCGAATTTTTTGTTTATAAAACATTTGAAACGTTATTTAAATAAAAAGGTAATAATTTAAGAAGAAACTATTTGGTTCATCACTATAAATCTACCATATTATTTGAAATAGGTACTAAAAATAAGTACATCAATCATTGATTTACCGTTTCATGCCAAGTCTATTGAAAAATCATCATTTGCCACTGAGGGGAATTATTTCAGGCGTATTAAACGGCTGTATTTTATTCCCACATCGCAGATCAAGAGATATATGGAATAGTAAAAATTCTCATTAAACTTTCAAAACGTCTGCTCCGATCGTTGTAGGAGCAATCGTTGTAAAACCATTCAATTTAAACAGTTTTTGATATATCGCCCCCCCCCCCTGCTCTTTCAGAATCACATTCGTACCGAGACGATAAGTTATCTCTTACTTAGGGACAGTTTTTAAAATTATTTTCTTTGTAAATGTTCTCAAACTTATGCAGATGAAAAACAAACTTTCAAGGTACGATTTGAAATCAATTCATAACCAGCAACTGACTTGGCATCGCGTTTGGATCCCATCCAGGTGTGGAGTAATCCTCAACTGGCTAAGTCCTCGATCAAAACAAAACAAACAGTGGTGGTAGTAGGCGATTTTAAAATGTTGTCGGGTTATTCGTAAACTTAAAACTTACTTCTTTAAAAAAAATCAGAATGTGAAAGTGAAACCTTCAGAAAAGTAAAGTAAACAAGAGCGGGGTGACTATGAAGTAATTTTTTAATCAATGTGAAGGACAATTTTACCATATTTTGTCGTCGAATTCCAGTGCACCTTTTCCTATACATTTGTTCATTATATTAGTATTTATGTTTTCTTCTTCGGAGTCGGTGGATAACGCTTTCCTTTGTGTGTGTTTTTTTTATCTGTTGATTTTAGAGTGGTTTGAAGATTGGCCATTAATTTTGAATTTTTTTTTTTTGATTTCATAGGATTCGATCCTTGGTCGGCTGAAAGTCCGGCTGCTAAGGATCATCGGGCGCTTCATACTACTAGACCAAAGGATCCTTGCGTGGGACCGTAGATTTGTCGTATTATATTGGAACCAAGTACCCGTGAAATCAATCATTATTTTATGACTTTCTCATTGTCTCTCGTGTTTATTTGTTCACCTTAACTTTACGAACCAAAATATTTACAACAAGTTGTTTATTTGGATATTAAGGAGTTAGAGTGATTAATTTAAGTTGAATATAGTCCTACTTTAACAACAACAACATTCTCGGGGTTTTTATACTTTTTCTTTGCCAAGGTTTTTAAATAATAAGTATTTATTAGTCTTACCTAGTGCAAACTTATTATAGATATATAGGTACAAATTTGCCCCTCAATAAGCCTACATCTACATCATTACGACATTCTGTAATTTAAAAACATGTTTACCAAATTTTAACAAAAATAAAATTCTCATTTGAAAAGCTTGATGTAAGAAAGGAGTAGAATGAAAACAATTTAATACAATGCAAAATTGCACGCTATTTTTCCAAGGATGTAGCACAAGTAAAAAATATCCTTACTTTATTAATAAATCGAAACCTTTAGAAAAAATCTTTAGTCGGGGTATATTTCCAATTATTTCAATAATAATAACTATTTTCAATCAGAATTATTTGTTATTCCGATTTATTTTTGGGGTTTAATGCCGTTTGCGCTATTTCCTTCTTTAGTCCCTGTTTTGGACACTATTAGAGTGTCTATCATCCGGGCAGAATATTATACATCTACTCGAATGATGCGCCGGAACGTTGGCTAACGAAGGAGATGGCACAGCACGGCATAATACCCCAAAAATAAATCATTATAATACTTTTGATAATCTCAAATCATATCCGAACTATTTATGCTTGAAACAAGCATTATCTTTGATTGTTTCTAGATCTGGTAAGCCAGATAAACCACACATCATTTTATTCATTGTTTATCTGCATTGTCGTATGTGATAATTAGTCATGATTATCACCCTGCTGAACCGTTAAGAATCGAAAATGTGCTTAAAATGGATACCTTCCAACCTTCGTATTCTACATCCACTTACCTTCTTCACTCTCTTCAGTCTCACTAAATATCAAATAGAGGTTGCCATATTCCTAATGCTACGGAACTTTTTTACGGTAGGTACTTGCATTGACATTTTTAGTAATACCTAACCTAAAGAAATATCAATATGAAGTAAGGCGTACGATCGATTATAAATATGAGAGTATGGAATGTATTGGGAGGATCTCCTATCCTTTTCCTATATTCCTCTTCCTCTCCCCATCATTAATTTAAAGATATTAAAACTTCATTTCCGATGTAGTATAGCATAAGAAACTTATGTGGCTTGACTTCAGTTGATTTGTATATTTATCACTGTATATTATGCAAATGCTATTTGTTTCTTACAAATAAATAAATAAATAATAATAAAAAATTATATCAATAACTCTTCCACTACAAAATTGATAATGGGTGAAAATATTAAACCAAATTATTACACTAATTTATTTATACGCTACAAAACTGCCATAAAAAGTGATAAAACTAAATAAATTAAACCACAATAATAATTTATTGTTATCAAGTTTAATTTGTAGAACTCTATTTTAATTTTTATTTATTTTATATATTCAATAATTTTATTATTAAATTAATAGAAACAGTTTATTTATAAACAAGTTCTGCTGGTAATTATTACTACGCGTGACAGCTGTTTCGCCTTCTGAGGGCATTATAAAACTGTGGTCATGCAACATACAGACAATCTATTTATAGTATTTTTGGATAGGTTTGTACTATGACTCATTTCTAATTTCTGATTAAAAATGACTGAAATTATTAATGGTTATAATTTTCTCAATTACTGTTATTTCCCACTTTGACTGAAAGTCACTAAGCAATCTAATTGTGAGTCATACACAAATGCTGACTCATGGTTTTCTTTTCAAGCATAGTTTGTTATTTAAAAATTGGTTTTGAATACATCTAAAAGCGGAGAGTGTATTATATAGCTTTAGTATTATTATTATGTTTGTTAATTTCCAGCTGCTCTAAAAGATAAAGTTTACATCCTTTATTTTGAATGTGTAAAGGAGTTGGCTTATTATCATCGCTAGGTGAGTGATTCTCATCTAGGAGATGTTTGGCAAATTGTGATTGTATTTTATTATTTTTTTTAAATGATCGCGTGTGTTCTTTGAATCTAATATTAAAGGACCGACCAGTTTGTCCAACATAAACAGCGTTACATTCATCGCACTGGAGTTTATAAATGCCGCTATTTTTAAGTTTGTGTGTTTTACTTTTTGAATTTTTAAGAGATGATCCCAAATTATAGTGGGAAATAACCATAATTGAGAAAATAATAACTATTAATAATTTCAGTCATTTTTAATCAGAAATTAGAAATGAGTCATAGTACAAACCTATCCAAAAATACTATAAAAAGATTGTCTGTATGTGGCATGATCACAGTTTGATAATGCCCTCGGAAGGCGAAACAGCTGTCACGCGTAATAATAATTACCAACAGAACTTGTTTATAAATAAACTGTTTTTATTAATTTAATAATAAAATTATTGAATATATAAAATAAATAAATATTACAATAATAATTCTTTGGCCATAAAACTGCATGAAGGGTGATAAAATGAAATTATTAAAATAGCATAAATGGCGATTAAATTAATCCATAAAATGACTTCTGAGAGTGACTGGTTTTTGAATTTTCGATAAAACCCAGCAGAACTTTATAAATTCAATTACTGTAATATCTTCAAAATCGTCAGTTTTATCCACTAATCCAAGCACATACCGAAAAACGCGGCATTCAAATGGTCCTGCGGCAGATTGGCTTAAAACGAGTTTCCCGAGAAAGTTTTCTTGCATGAGAGAAACCACTAGAAATGCCAAAATTTACTTGGCGCATTAGACGGAGGCAACGCGACTCCGGAATATGACTGAAAAACTTTCGTGAGCAAATGAAAATTAAGACGGTTTCAGAATGGAACCATCCGGTACTTGTTAAAGTGATGGAAGGGATGATATCTTGGCTGGAGTTCTAGGGTTCAATGGTACGAGCTGGTTATAATATGAACCCTTGTCGTTAAAAGCCTTAATTATGTAAGTGACAGAATAAACAGAGTCGCTACTGGAGTCCTGATTAGCAAAAGGTTTATTTCAATCAACATTATGAAGCAGAAAGACGTTTCACTGACTGGAATTAATACTTATACCGTTTTGTAATCAAGGACAAAGTTAGATACTTGCAACGGTTTCATTTGTGATGCAATAAACATTATCGGTAAGGAGATAAAAGGTTCGCATTACTTTAACATTAAAAATGAAAAATTTATTTGTGTATTCATTGAAGAAGAATATAATACTAATCTAAACGAAACATGAAATAGAACGAAACACAGATAAATAAAAAAAGGTAACTTCTTAAATCTTTGCAAATTCACTTGTGGCATCATTTTTAATTAATGAAAACAAATGACTTTATAAAACATCACTTATTTGATCAATCATCAATCTTATCCTGACAAATAAACCTTTGATTTTGAAACACATAATTTGATTAAATAATTGGTATTTTACAAAGTGATTTGTTTTGATCCTAGGATATATGTCTTACATGGTCAACATATTAACCTGCTTGGCTCTTTGGATCTAATTATTTTAAGTCATTTTTGTCTATCTCATATTCGAATTCCTAATGAACAATATTATCTTCAACAATTTTTTTTCTGCTTTCTTTTTGAATGAGTACAAAGTTCTATTCATAGTTATTTGTTACCCAGATAGTCTCAGATAAATAAATCCAATTTTATTTAAGTATACGGGGTAAGTTTATCATAAAATCAGATTTAATTGTCAGGCAGTCTGTTTAGTGCAGTTATAAGTTTTATGACATTTCACCATTTAATATTTTCTTTGTGTTAAAGTTGAGCTCGTGTAAGATCTCTGTTCATTTTTCAGAGGGTTTGTATTTCAAATTGTTTTACCTGAAAAGGAATGGAAGAGAGAGCTAAACAATATAAACTTGATTGTATGTGTGTGTTTTATGCTATTTTAAATGCAGATTTAATCATCCTCTGTGGAGAAGACAGCCTCGAATAGAAGAAAGCACAAACTAATTAAATGCTTTATTTTATGCTTTGGTGTACAGCGCACTTTCTTGTGAAATTTTACTTAAATAATACACTTCGTTATCTAATTAAAACATTTATTTAATCAAATTATTTTAACTAAATGAAGAAAATCTGAAAACAGTAAAATCAGAAAAGATACAGTCACATCTAGGTAGAGCTCCGCCTAGAAAAGCTTAGATTCTGGGTTCCTATTCTAGATGTGATCGTATCTTTTTTTGATTTTCATTTAATTACAACATTACAATTTGAGGTTTTACTCATTAAGTTAAAAATAAAAATAAATATTCAACCTAGACATGCAGAAAAGACAATAGATGTATAATATTGAAAATAAATATGGATTCCAAGCATCCAAGTATCCAAGACGCTCTCTAGATAACATTTAGTTTAGATTTGAATCTTGCGATCATACATAAACATAGCAGCCAATAAACATATGCGCTAAAGAAAATGTTGATAGCTCTTAGTCGAAGTACATATGATACAGTTAAATATGACCGAATCGGATAGAGACACATTAGCTCAGTTTGTAGAGCTCCGTCCCGGAAATTCATAGGACCTAGGTTCGAGTCCTAGATGTGACCGTATCTCTTTTTGATTTTTCAGTTTCAGATTTTCGATTGAGTGTCGCTAATGTTGTCTTTATTAATTAAATATTAAAATGTTTTTTTATCAAGTTGTATTTTTTAAAGTTCCTTATTAACCCAATGTTGGTCTCGAGCTTTATTGGATGCAAGCTTCCGACAAATACTCAGTGAATACATTCCTCACCGCGAAGCTCTAAAAGCAACTCTTAGAAGCGTTTGGCGATCGGTTGGCATTGCCCGACTCCGTCCCGAAACCGCAGCCTGTTATCCACTCCCGTTAATCTGCCGGCGTTTTGAGTGTGACACTCTCTGTCCGGTCCCTGAAGGATACCAATTGTGACAGGGGCGGATTAAAAACAAGGTGAGTCCTTTATAATCTTATCTTCATTGTAGCAATAGATTAGTTGTAATTCTGCTTTATTTAAATTTGGTGAACTTGGGGAATCTTTTGCCGATTGGTACAAATATTTTAGGCGACCTATGCCAGGTTTAACCTCAGATATTTGAGCGTTATTTTATATAAATATCCAGACAAACCTCCCCCCATGAATCCGGGAACACTCAAAACGTAACTCTGAACCAATCATAACCCGAGCAACGCCGGGTATAGGTCAGCAACAAAGATTTTACAACTACATGAATCTCATTTTTGTATGGCTGGTTTGTTCGGGGGAAGTGTTATTTTGCGTCGCAGTTAATTATTAAATAGGAAAACAATACTTAATCTCACCCATCGTAATCAGGCAGGGGAGTTGAGAAAAAGGTTCAAGTTTTAAAGAAAATTCATCAATTCTTAATTGTTAAAAAATTATTTAGCGATGCCTGTAAACATTTTAAAATATCCTTCTGCTACGGTTCAAACTTGAAACTTTTTTAGGCGTTATTTAATATTTACGTATTGTTACAATGAAAAGGAAAACCAATTAAAAACAGTTGAAAATAACATTTATAGAATACTAGCAAGTTCCTGACATGCGTTGCAATGCCACTAATAAATTAAATGTTTCTCTCTGCGTGTCTTTTCCCATTTGTCCCGTTCTCCTTCCTCCTACCCTTCCCCTGCCATATCCCCTCCCCTCTCCCGCATTCAATATATTATGTTCCAGTATATTCAGATTTCAAACAGTTCCCGTACCACCTATTACAATTTATTTTTTTGAAATTTTATTTTTCATATATTACAAATAATCATTTTTATATACATATATTATAAGAATAAATAATCAAATTTGATACCTAACACTGCCTAACACAGGTACCTTTTTAAAATGCCTATTCTTCTTACTTACTTTGTACTTTAAGTAAATTCATTACAAACTTCGATAATAGAATTTTGATTAAACAATCGAAGGTTGCAAAATGTCATTCTCAAATGGTGACATTTTTGACAGTTCGAAAGAGTTTTTGTAATGATTAAAAAAATTTTCTGATGTATTGTAATGTGGTTCGCGGGGGTGTAAATAAGGTATGTATTTTGAAAGTTTCAAACATTTTCTATGCTTAATATAGCAATAAATTATATAAATTTTAAAACTTTTTTCATTCAACCTTTCACTTAACCTTAATCAGTCAATTACAATTTAGTGACCATATAATTCTTCTTTTAAAATATCTCTTTTATCTCCCCCTCCCCCCTCCCTTTTCTTTCTTTTTATTATTATCACTTGTTCATTCACTAATTATGTTTTAAAACCCGTTATTACATATGTCAAGCGTAACCACCAATGACTTACGTAATAAGTACATAACCATGTAAAAATTTAATATTTTATAATTTGTATTATAATGTACTGTGTATGTCTTAATAATTAAATAAATAAAAATAAATAAATATATAAAAATACACAGAAAACCACTTATATACATATTTATAAGCAAGCACATATTGATTTGTATAGATAGATATCATACATGATAGATATCATATTTATCATGTGTGATATATATCCTATATATCTTATAAGATTGATATTCTTGGCTAAAAAAAATATTCGTAACAAATCATACACCTTAACACTAATACCTGTACCTACTAATCTATTTTCCATGATTCTTGAATACAAAGTTAAGTGCCCATATAGATGGTATTAAAAGCAGGCTATAAATAAGAAATTTTCTTCACTTAGAATATTAAAGAAGGTTCTCTTATACCGTAAGATAGCAAAAATCAAATCAGAACGAATAGGTATATTAAATTTGGGGTGTTTTCCGTGATAATGTACGGATCCGCCTCTGCCTAACATACTTTGCACAGGTGTGCGGTTAGCTCTCGTATCAAATATTTACGGTACATTAGGACATGTAGCTTTGAAGGACCTCGAGTCCTAAGAAGGCTTTGGAGGACACCAGACCGGAAATGTGAGACCTGCGCACGGCACCCTCCTAATTTGCATGAAGATAGCTTATGTGGCGAGTTTGAAGGTTTCTGTAAGGAAAATATGTTGTTTTTAAGCTAGGATCTGCATTACAAAATGGTTTTAAATTGCAATCTAGCGCTAAAATCGTCAACACGCGTCAAAGTGGTTATAAACTGCCATCTCTCCACCAAAATCTAGGTAAAACGTCAAAAAGGTGAGAAATAGCTTATCAGCGCCTAAAACGTCAAAATGATTAGATTATAAACTGCCATCTAGTGATACAATCGTTAGAAAAAGTCAAATAGTGAAAATCTGCAAACTAGCGCCAAAAACGTTAAAATTGTTATAAACTGCGATGTAGCGCTTAATCCGTCGGAAAAAGTCAAACAGTGAAAATCAGCAAACTAGCGCCAAAATCAATAAAATTATTGTAATTAAAATTGTTATAAACTGCTATGCAGCGCTAAAATTGTCAGAAAATGTCAAGTAATGAAAATCTGCAAACTAGCGCCAAAAAAGTCAAAATGGATATAAACTACCATCTAGCGCTAAAATCGTCATAAAACGTCGAATAGTGAAAAACTACAAACTAGAGCCAAAAAAGTCAAAATGGATATAAACTACAATCTAGCGCTGAAAAAGTCAGAAAACGTTGATTAGTGAAAAACTGCAAACTAGAGCCAAAAAAGTCAAATTGGATATAAACTGCCGTCTAGTGCTAAAATCGTTAGAAAACGTCAAATATTGAAAAACTGTAAGCTAGCGTCAAAAAAGTCAAAATGGATATAAACTACCATCTAGCGCTAAAATCGTCAAAAAAACGTAAAAAGGTGAAATATTGCAATTTTGCGCCAAAAACGTCAAAATGGTTATAAATCGCCATCTCTAGGAAAATATATTTTGCTACTCTTTTCAGGTCTCAATTTGGTTGAGATTTATAAGGAAGAAAGGTGTGACGAATCAAATTTCATTATTTCTGAGCTAGTTCCTGAGCAAGAAGGAATAGTTTATATTTTATCCAAGGTTCCATATTAACAAAAAAAATCAGAGTGTGCAGTTCACACGTAGTAGAAGTGAAACCGTCAGAAAATTAAAATAGACAAGAGTGTGGAGGCTACGAAGCACCGCACAAAAAGGAGACCGATCAGTCTATCTCATTCTCTCGCAGTCTAATTTCTATATATAGATGTATGTATTTGTCTCTCTTTAGTGTCGATGTTTTTCGTTTCATCAAGTTTCAAATTACAACGGTGCTAAAGAAGTCACTTAAAAACAAATATATTTGAGTCTACATGTAAAATTGCCCTTTGAATGGCAGGAGACCATATTTGTTCCAGCTCAAAAATATGTTCTAAACGGTTAACACCGTTTAGAGCATATGGTGTGTGAACAAAGCTTGGTGTATTTCCTTTCTAACGAAAGGAACACACCAAGCTTTACATTAAAATCTAAAAACTAAAACACCAAAAAAGTAAAATGTACACCTTTATAAAAACAATATTTTGAATCACTTTTTGAAAATAAAATAGAAATTGAGAATATTTTATTAATTATTTTCATATGAAAAGACAAAAATGTGAGGTTAATGTAAGGTTTATAATACATTTGTTTAATCAAAAAAAAATATATATTTTTTCGTTATTAGTAATTTTAGTTAGAAAAAAATATGAGGTGAGCCATTTTAAAAACTTTGTATGTTTATGATTACCACTCGTGTGTATTGTATAAAATTTTATTTATAAGTAAATTTTGTGTTCATTAGTTGTACGATTTCCCAAAACGAAAGATGCCGTATTAATGCCATTTACCAGTGACGGGCGCAATAAAAAGTGAGACAAATCCGACGGTTTATTCAAAAAATAACCAAAATACGCCAGTTTGATGGATTCGGCAGAACCTTGAGAATTACACACATGACGCGAGTTCCTACGCAACCTAAACAGGTACATCCTGCCACCTGGTAATAAGACTTCGCCTTTGGAAGTCTTTCTATAAATTATTCATAATAGTACAGGGTATTTCTGAAATGATGAGATTTAAAAAATATGAAACAGGTACTAGTTATTTTGGTAATTGTGACCTCTGGTATAATACATTTTTGGTTTATTTGAAATTTTCAAGATTGAAGGTATGTTATAAATTATGTCATGCGTTATGGGGCTATCAGCACACCACTATAAATAATAAATACACCGATGCCATACCCGCATCAAAAATCTTATAAATATGACCTAATAATATCCAGTTCATACATACAATAATATATTTTAATTTCGGTTAAAAATGCGTGATGTGGAATATGCCTGCCTAATGTTTTAAAAAAATTGGAACTCATCTATTCAGACAAGCGTTAAAGTAGGTATCAATAAAAAAAATATTTATTTATTTATTTCAACGCCACGAAATGGCTTTTACAATCCGGTGATACATCATACATGATACACAGTGGTAGACAGGAGGGTAATTATAATGATAACAAAATAAGAATGTACATTAAGAAGTACATAAATACGTGTGATAACAACTAGTGTTTAGTTATAGGATACAATTATGTATTACAACCAAAAAAAAAGAATATGAGCTCGTATAGAGAATACACATTTTATGCAGAATAAAAATAAGTAAATAAAGGTGACTTCTTAGAAAAATTGTCAACATCAAGTATAATATACTTTAATTCTATTTGTACATAAGGTTGGATTCTAGGAATTGGCTAAAATGGAGTACATGATATTATTGTTACCTTCAGTTTGAAATGACTGCAGTTTGAAATGACTACAGGTACTGCTAATTAGTTCTGCTTTTCAGGTATGTCAATTAGAGATTCAATAATAACTTTATTTAAAAATAATAATTTTGAAAAAAATTATACATTAATTAGCTATCACTTAACTAGTCTGCTTGATAGTTAATATAAATGAAGTGCGTAGTTTGGAATCTATAGTAGAGTGTGATATAGAAAAAGAAAGAAAAGGGAAGGGGGAGGGGGAGATAAAAGAGACATTTTAAAAGAAGAATTATATGGTCACTAAATTGTTATTGACTGATTAAGATTAAGTGAAAGGTTAAGTGTAAATAGTTTTAAAACCCCCGCGAGCCACATGACAATACATCTGAAAAGTTTTTTAATCATTACAAAAACTCTTGCGAACTGTCAAAAATGTCACAATTTGAGAATGACATTTTGCAACCCTCGATTGTTAAATCAAAATTCTATAATCGAAGTTTGTAATGAATTTACTTGAAGTAAAGTGTGATTGAGGTATGATATATAACTATATTCGGTGCAGTTGAACACATCTACTACTTCTGAGAAAGCATTGCCAACTGCATGCAATCTAGGTATAAGCGAGTATCTAAATGACTCAGTCCTGATATTTTTGTTGCAATTAAAAAGAATTTTGGATCGAGTAGTTCTAGTAGGTATGTGGAAGGTAATTAGGTTTAATAAATCAGGACTGTCTATTATAATAATCCTTAGTTTATAATGCACAGGTTATTTTTTTAATTCGATAAATCTCAATCTGAATCACTAATGATATCCAAAGTTTATTAACGGTGAGTCAATTCTGTTCGTCTAATATTTTGTAAAAAAATATATATACATTAAAAGAAAATTGGCAATATTAGTTTTTGATGGATGATTCTAAGGCAAATATTTTATTTTTGTAACATTTACAGTCTCACGAATCCTAAAATTATAATATCAAAATTTTTCAGTGTTTGCGCGTGTCACTTAATAATTTTCAAATGCATGCAATATTTGTACCTTTTTTATGTGCATTAGCTCCAGGAGGCCCTGAGAATAATAAATCCCCCCAGGGCCTATGTCATCTTTGAGGATGCTGTGTGAAGGGTCTTTTAATAAAAATAAGAAGAGGAAGTTCTGGAAAGGAAAAAGGTACGAGGGGTGGGTAGGAATATGGAGGTTAGTGAATCCAGGAATGACGGACGTATGAATCTATCCTTTCTTCTGCAGTGCAAGGCGATGTTCCGAAAAAGTCAACCACACTTCCCGGTCCGGCCTGCCATGCAGTAGGTGAGCAGAATCATCCGCCTCCAACCCCTAGAAAAACCTCACCCTTTTAACCCGGGCACCCCTGCTAAGTCACCAAGCATAGTGAGCCACTTGCGGTGACCTATGGTCATCTAATAAATGGTTCTCGGTGTAGCGGAAGCCATACCCGCTTCCCAAATTTCTATCTATGTAATAAAATTAATTTTTCAAACTCTGTTGAATTATCACTTCTTTTAAACAACGTGTTAAATATTATTTCATTGTCGAATTCAAAAACCGTTTAAATTATGATTCGAGAGACGTTTCAAATATTAAATATTTCATTCCAACATTAAATATTTAGATTTTCCACGGTAAATCTTCTCATAAAACCCCTATACACTCGTGTTTCGATCGTCATTCTTTCAATAAAATATAACACGCGAGTGTTCCACGCAATCTACCAATCTGCATAATGTTTCGGCGAAGGAGCTTTTTTTCCATCCAAATCGTTATTTTTTCGCCAAATTACACGAGTTTTGAAAAATTAACCCAGCATTAAGGGGTCGCTGTCGAATGCTTAGCGCTGTCAAATGATATAATATGATTTCATTACAATTATTTTAACCCAATGGCTATCAAAGGTAATAAGTTTCAGATGTCTTTTTTAACATTAGCAAAAATAAGTATACTACTAGCCCAATTGATTTTTTGATCAATGATATATTTTCTATTTTGTCCTTAATCAATTCGAGGCTTGGGGAAATAAGAAGAACACACTTTTTACGAAACGCCTAAGTTCGTAATTAATATCAAAATCCATATCTACGCTACGTTTGGTGTCTTAGCAGGGGTGCCCGGGTTTGTGGAATGAGGTTTATCGAGGTTTTGGCGGCAGATGTGTCTGCCCACTTTCTGCGTGGCGGGCCGGATCAAAAGAGACTGTGTGATAACCCCCCCCCCCTACTACGTAAAACCTTCCTCTTGGTTTCCAAATGCTGCTACAGTGCTACAGCTACAGGCGCAACCCCGGCCGGCCTTTAAAAGCTCGTAGCTCGCCCGTTCTCGCGTCTCTCCCCTGCATTTCTTTTGCAGCGCCTTTTCAACCCCATCACGTAATACTTTTATGCAAACGTGACGAGATGCTCTCAATTAATCAATTGTAATTAACCCCACAACGTTGTGTACTTTTTTGTTTGAGTGGTTTGGTATAGTTAATCCAATTTAATTAATAATTTATTTGTGGTAAACCCTTGTTCTTTTAGATATGGCGTGTTACAATTTGCAAGGCTTCGAATAACAATGACTGAGTCTGACTAGCTTGAAAACTAACTAATTATCTATCTATATTCGTTCAGCTTCCTCCCCTAGCACCTGTTATACACCTACGCTCATCGACGACTATTTTTATTGAAGTAATCTGCATTTTCCCTCCTAGCATCTAATATATAAATTTACATTCAAACGGCGAATTGAGAAGATCCTACCTTTCGATGCGATGTCACGTACTCTCTGCAGCTCTATAAAATGCTATCATGAAAATAATTTGACATTTATGTACATTCTAACAAAAGATTTACACTCAAAGCAGTACGGAGTGCAATAATTCTACACTCACAGTTCTAGATGCAGTTTGTTAGTTAGCTAGCTTGTTTTATTTTGTTAATTTGATTCTACGGGTAGGTATTTTGGATTAGCATGAGACAGAACATGTGCTGTTTAAATAATTGGACTCCTCCATAGCCCAACTGATAAGGTGATGGTCATAGACCGCCGAATCAGCTTCCAATTCCAACGCCTCCGGAGAATGTTAAGGTCGCAAGCGACGAATGAAAATCGACATGTTTTGCCTTCTGTCGGGAAAGGGTTTGATGTGTGTTTCTGGATCATAGAGTGGTAATGGGAATAATATCGACCAATACGCAGCCAAATTATAACTATGTTGATGATGATGATGAAAGGTCATCTCATACCGTTTGATATGAGGGTCTGCTCCGATTAATGGCGTGATAGCCGATGTCAGGAACTGTTCAGGAAATGTGTGGGTGGCACGAGGTTTTGGATCGTGACATCCTACTCTGGATTGATGATGATGGTGATGATTTTGAAGTTCTTCAGCATGCCGATGACTTGAGTTCCATTAACTCCTAAAGCACCGGCATAAACATTAAACCGAAGTTGATTAGACAATCGGCAATGTCAGGAGATCGGTGGGGCCGCTCTCTCCTCTGATCTGGCGATGTATGAATTTAATTAAGGAAGATTTTGATGTCACCGATCCTCGCCTTGGCAGTCACTCATGTCCTCAATAGTCCCGTTCTCCGTCCAGCACGCCGCCTCGAACCAGTAGAAATAATGATTACGTTTTTCCTAGACACGCTACAAAACATGCGCCAGCCTGCAATCGCGATGGTCATCGGTATTTGATTTGAATGAAAAATACGTCCTCTCGCATAACATACACAAGCGTAACTTGGGACCTTCCCCTATATGTGTTACGGGCATATGCTCTACGATAGGCGTACCTCAAGCTCAAACTCAAATATCAGCTCAAAGAAGGAAGGTCAAGCTCGGCGTCCAGGGTGCTGGGTCCAAGAATGAAAGGCACCAGGTCGTGAATCTGGCTTCCCTCCCTTCTATTTCCCCGGCTGTCCTTTCGTCCAGAGTACATTCCCACCCTGATGCTGGATGATCCCTATTCCTAGTGTGAGGGAGTTAAGAAAACTTATCCGGATTCCAACAAAGAACCGCCGATCGGTTGCCAAAACGATTCCATATGTCATGTTCCCTTCGTTCCGCCGACAAGGCAGACCCCACACGAGCGTAACCTAAAAGGTAGTGAAGCCCACGCAAATTTCGTCACTTCGTTTCCCCATGACGAAGGTAGTCCGGCCAGATCGTAATCTTCGTCCTGCATCAAACTGGCCTCCCGCGACGACAACTTTTATCCGCTGGTACCTCGGAGCGGCGGTAGAGGGAGGGCGAAATGGGTGCACGTCCTTTGTTCTCCTGAAGTCCCCCAATGCCTTAGTGACGTACATACGTCGACATCATGAAATGGCTCCGGCCACGCTTCCAATCCAGTCTAGAGCGGGTACGAGATCCACGTTACCGAGATGTGATCACAAGGGATTCCAATTTGCTCGGACCAGACACGACCATCGCTTACTTCGCCTCCACATTAGAAAAATAGTGTAAGCCCACCTGCATTTCGATCACATCGCCCCCGATAAAGTCGCGTGAGATACTTCCTCATGGTGGAATAGGAAAGCCGGACCCGTTAATCCATTCGACAACCGCCGTCCATTCTCGAGTCGTCACCCGCTCAATTAAGTTTGAAGAAAAAGAGTTTGTTAATTAAGTAGGTGGATATAGCGCATCACGCTAAAATGTGAATACCTACCGACGGCTTCATTCAACCGACAATATGAAAGTTTTTCGCTAAGTCGAAAGAAATATACCTAACCGTGAACCAAAGGTGATTATATGATAAGATATCGAACCAAGTTTATGCAAAGTCCTATGTAATAGACTTGTTGTGATACCTAAAATTTGGAATAAGGTGTGGGAAATTTTTGGAACGGGAATTCAATTATGTCAGATTTTGTTAGTAATCAAAAATGCCCATGCTACGCTCCCTTCATAAACCGTTATATTACCCAATGCTTTTTCAAAAAACCTTCCTGAATATAGTCCCCTAGCTACGTTTAAAAATATTATTGCGAGACTCGAAAATAATGATTATCACCTCAAAGGCGCTTTACACATTAATTTATACCTACATTCTATACCTATGTATTTTGGTACCCGTTATGTATTGGAGAATACCCAGTAACCTAGTTTTCTAGATCACCAACAAAGCACTTTTAAAGGATTTTATTATTGTTTTGTGGTTTCAAAATCCCGTCTTTTAAATGAAGTCTCTCGTATAAGATTTATTGCCCGAAAGTGTCTTTTGTGCATCAAATAGTATTTTAGTTCATTGAACCCCAAATTATTATCTTACAACGGTATTGTCTCAAGAATCGTCGCCGGTCAACATCAGGCAGCTCCGGATCGACTTACGGAGGGAACGCTCCTTTTTTACGATTACCGACAATTACCCGATAGCTTTTTAAATGTTACCGTTATAATTTTCCGATTAAATCATCCGACTTAGATGACATGGTTCCTTATTAAAGGCCCCATTAAAGCAGCCATAATAATAATACTAATATTTGAACGATCCACATGGCACCGATTTTATGGAAAACACCTCAAGGCGCTATATAACTATAATACATGTTTAAAAATCTAGAAAAATACAAGCTAGACGAACAATTATAACCAATTAAAATACTCGGGAGTAATGATGATTCTATTGTTTTAACCCTAGTTTGTACGAAATCCAAACATTAATGTTGTTAATAATTAATTCAATTTGTCAAACTTACCCCTCTCATGCACACGAACCTTGACATGCACGAATCACAATCCAAAACCAGCATCCCTCGTGCACTGATTGATTAATCACTAATTAAAGCACTTATTATTTCGGTCTAACTTTCGCGTCGGTTTGTATTAAATTTTATCCTCCCTGACAAACGCCCCAAAAGTGCATTTTGTATTGATATTAAATTAACATTGACCGCCTTAATTTACGAATTATATTATTTAACTTCATGAACTCGCAAGCCGCAATCTCTGTCTTCCTTATTCGCGTGGACTCTTTTTGTTTAATAAAGACGAACTATTCTTTGTTTAATTAAAATGATTTAGAAGCACCGAGCTGGTCTCCTCGCGACTCTCAGAACTTGACGATCTTAATTCTCAACAGGATCTCTCCCTGACTGTCCTCTAACACTCCTCTACCCCGACTATCTGAATTATTCCCGGTTTACGCGCACCAAATTATTACTCTGCCGTTTATCAAAACTCGATGATTTTTTATCCCGTCCGCGCGCCTCCAGGTTCCTTCCCTGACTGTCCTCTCACACTCCTCTACCCCGACTATCTCCTGTTCCAACTCTCTGCCCCCTGACTCCCCCCCATCTACTTGTGTGGTTTCAATAATATATTAGTCACTTCTTCAAATCTTAAGTGATAAACACATCTCCCAATATGCATATTTCAATCGTTTTAATAGTGTTCTGTCACATTACATCCCAAATTCCAAGAAATCAGTGCAACTTTCATGTTTGCTATTTTTTTGTGTGTAACCTTTAGATAACAGAATACAAACTAATTTTGTCTGCGCCGAAGTCATAAATTATCCCAATAGCGCTTAAAAGAAGAGCTCAGTGGCGTACTTCAATCTAATACTCTTTCTCATTACTTGCGTCGACTTTATTGGTTATATAATAACATTATATAAGCATTGTCTGTACACGTTTTCGTTCTTTCTGCGTGCGTCACTATTTAACGAATTCTGCAATCTTATTTTGACAAATATGTTAAATATCTTAACTCCTAATCGGCGCGTCGCTCTAGTATATTTAAATGCACCAACGATCAATCCTTATTGCCTAGTTTTCAATTTCCTACGGCCATAGAAAATTCACCAGATAATTGTTTCGTAAATCCAATCTGCTCGCGTTAAGGTCAATCACCACTCGGGCAAATATCCATCGGCCGCCCCTGACTTGATAATGAACCTGAAAAAATCCCTCTGAATGTTATTCTGGGTCCCTTCTTAGTTTTGTGAATAATGGCCTTTGCCGGGCTCGCAGGCACTTGAGCTACGCAAACACATGTGGTTATTTAGTGGTAAGGATCCATAAATCACCCCCATGAATTGAAACAGAGAATCGTATTCTGAAACCATACCCTGTTACAAAATTAAATATATTTCTAAATCGATCTCTCAATTTTAAAAGAATTATTTCGTAGGCCTAAAGGCGAGATCATCACAACTGGTTGAGGAGGTCTTTTGACCTCCCCAGCTAGAATCCCTCGATTCGTTACCTTGCACCGCAGTTGAAGGGATGCATTTATTCGTCCGTCACTCCTGGACACACTGACCTCCAGATTCCCCAGATAGGGGAGGTGGGTATAGCCGTATAGATAGGTATCATTTACTGCGTAAAAAACACCTCTGTTATAGTTCCCGGGTTCATCGGGTAAGGTGCGTTCAGGGCTTGGTGAAGTATGCGCCTGGTTATCAGTTGCGCGGCGGGGCGGACCGTGAGAGACCGAAACTTTCACCTATCCAGCTGGATCCATCGACCCATCGTCTTGCACTGGAGCGGGAAAGATGGATTCATACGTCCGTTACTTCTGGACACACTGATCCCTAGATTTCTACCCACCCTTCATACCTTTTCATTCCTAGAACTTCCTCTCCTTGCGTTCCTTAAAATGACCTTCAACGCAGCACCCCTTAAGATCTATCCCTCACATAAAGGTTCAAGGCGATGGGTGGAGAGAGTCCTGCTAAAGAGGTGAAAAGGTCTTTCTCTACCAGCCTCTCCAATCCGGGTCGCCACACAGTAGGTGGGCAGACGCATCCGCCACCAATTCCTAGACAACCTTACCTCATTAACCTTGGGACCCGTGTTAAGTCACCAAACCTAGCAACACATACTCAAAATGTAACCAATACAAGACTATGTAGTAATATGATATTATATTATTAGACATGATATATTTTAGATGAAATAAACGATGAAAATTAAAAAAAAAAAAAAAAAAAACACTTGGGGCGAACTATTGCAGATGTGTTAGTTATCCGAAAAATGGTTCCCGGGATGGCATACCCGCCTCTCAAATTGATCTCCTTGCATTCTATGGCCTCCAAATCACCGTTAGATTATGATTATGATTACGATGTTAGTTAAATTTATGATATTCTATTGCATAGGTACCTACCATATACCATACCACATAAAGTTTTATTTAACAGTGAGAAAAAAAAAAAGTTCACTTGTCCTGACAATGAAACACATTATCGGATTCGGTTTGAATCGAATTCGAGATTGGTTTGTCACGGCAACAGAACTTTTACCGATTTACTTATATTTTAATTGGCTTGTATTTAAATGTATTCCGAATGAATAATTATTAATAATCAATAGTTAAATTTATTTACAAAACAAAATCTCCTTCCATTCCCATTTATGGTTGTAAAGACACATTATTTTTAATAAAAAGTTCATAATAATAAGTAGGTACTTATATTATAATTTAAAAAAAAAAACTTTGTAAACATACCTTTTATTTTCTATGCTTTAAGCGGACCGGGTTTCGCTACAACCGTAGCTTCTTCAGGGCAGTATAATACTATATAAAAATATACTATAAAAATAAAAGAAGTGTTTATGAAGTTATTGTTTCATTTTAAATTATAATATCACACCACAAATTATCTCCTTCATATTAACAAAAAATACTTATGTTTATATTTTTACACCCACACCATAAACTAAAAATATTTCATTGTACCAATTAGGTGTAAACGGTAAATTCCTTGAATAATATCGCTAAAATGTCGCTATTACCTTAATTCCATCCATCTGAAAGTGAACGTTTAATTCCTTTGTTTCTGCTAAAGCTACTTCCAGATTGAGAGGAAAAAAGGAGACTCTGTGTCCTTAATGATTCCTATTATTGCCCGGTGATCTCCCTTTTCGTCTTTCCCTATCTCTCCGTGAATATGCGCTGAGATTTTGAAGTTTAGAAGATGAAGAGTATTTGTGTATTTCCATGTGATTGCAATTTTATTATTCTTAAGTATTTAATGGTAAAATGACGTATTTATGATGATAAAAAACTGTTTTTATCATAGACATATGAATATTAGTAGACCTGCCCTAAGCGATATTATTTCCCCCTCCCATTGGAACCATTCCATTGGAACCGGCTGAGATCGTGTATGGCTTCGCGTTAATCTAAAAAATGTGACGTCATCATTCTTCTGCAAGCCAGCGTCGAGCACTCATCGGTGCATTTTAGGAAATAAAACGGCAAAAATAGTGGCTTGTGTTTTGAAAACGTGTAAAATTAGAAGTGAAAAAGAGAATAAACAAAATTGTCGTATTACATTCCATAGGCAAGCATTATTTTACACTATTTTAAGCCAATTCAGATCACATAATATGATCATTTTTGTAACATACACTGTCACTCGAGATACATGGCGTGTGCCCGTCCCTGTTTACTGGGGTAAGTAAATTATGAAACATTTATAAAAGTGTCTTCACTTAATACAGCAACAAAATTTTGAACTCGACCTTATAGGCGACCTTACTTTGCATATTTGAACTTCGCAAATGTGTTCGTTACGCGGCGAACAATTCGCGCTCCCATGTAAAAAGGTATATTCATTCAAAAGCAGAGTTTACTTTTAAGAACGAAAGTGTGATATTATAGTGCGAGATGCCTATATACTGTCAGATTGAGTTTTGACGAATCACATATCACCAAAGCCGTCTTCCCGCTCTTCGTCCCGCTGTAGTTGGTTTCTACCCCTCACCTTTCTGTTCTGGTCTATTAATATTCATATGTCTATGGTTTTTATACATTTTTATCAGACGCTCAAATGTGTCCAATATGGATGAGCTAGGCATCTACGCTAGGCATCTAAGAATCTACGCATCCAGGCTTTAAACTATCTGCATACAACGCATTTTAAGATACTTAGGATAAGTTGCTCGCTAAACTGGGGACTACAACTTGGAAAAAAATATGGTCACTGGCAAAGTGGAAGGCTGAAGAAGCAGAGGAAGGTCACCAATGAATGGTCTCCTTTGAATATTTTTCCTTAAAATATTTTCCTTTTGAATGTTTAACTTTTGTATATTTCTCATTTAAATACTGTCCCTTTAAATATTTTTCTTTCAAATATTTTTCCTTTGAATATTATGGTTCTCTTAAAGTTTTTCTTTTTAAATATTACTGTTCAAAATTTATTTTCTTTGAATATTTTTTTTTTGGATGTTTAACTTCTATATATTTTTCTTTGAAATATTTTTCTTTGAAATATTTTTCTTTAAATTATTTTTCTTTTATTTATTTTTCATTTGGATATGTTTCTTTTGAATATTCTGCTTCAACTTATTTTTCTCCCATTTGTCCTCTGCACCTACTATGCATCTCTCCCTCAACCTTTCCTCACCTTCTACTCCCCCCTCTCATTACATATGTACGCACTACCTTAACAAAAGAAAGTATGAGTATTACAAATTATTTTAAAATCAATCTGACCTCCCATATAAAATCAGGCATCCAATTAACTATCTATCTTACACTTAAATACAGATTTACACCACCCATAAAATGACAATAAATATATATTATCAAAACGTAAGAGGACTACGCACAAAAACTGACACACTGATAAATTCTGTCAGATCCAACGAATACGATATTATCGGCTTAACTGAATCGTGGCTAACCGATGGCATCCGTAATGAAGAACTGTTCGACGATCGTTATGACGTGTTCCGCCGAGATCGAAATTAGTGTGCAAATGGTCAACGCTTGGGCGGAGGTGTCTTGCTCGCTGTTCGGCGTGAACTGGTAGCCCGCGGGCGTCCAGAGTGGCACTCAAAAGCAGAAGACTTATGGTTATCCTTACAAATTAAGAGTTCGTTGTGCAATACTTTAAACATATGTTGTGTTTACCTTCCCAAGGGTCCAACGTATAATGAAAACATGGTAAGCTTTCTCGGCGAAATTTCAAGATTAACCTTACAATTTCCTTGTGAAAAATTTCTTATTTTAGGCGATTTCAACCTCACTGACATTCTGTGGAACAGAAATCCAAATAGCACGTCATACACACCTACCAATCGTTTATCTCCTCTCAGCTCTGCATTTGTTGATTGCCTGCATTTTTCGGGTCTCTGTCAATATAATGGGATTGCAAACTCCAACGGCCATTTTCTTGACCTCGTCCTCTGTAACGATTTTGTTAATGTATCAGCCTGTAATGAGTCATTAATCGCCGAAGATACTCACCATGCCTCCATAACGATAGATGTAGCATTCTCAGAACCCGTTGCATTGAGGGAGGAAATACGAAAGGTGCACGTCTTTAAACGTGGTAATTATGAACTTATTAATTTTCATCTTAATAAAGTAAACTGGCATGAGCTTCTCTCTGTTGGTGATATAAATTCAGCTTTACTAAATTTTTACTCACAATTAAACCAACTTATAGATGCTCACATTCCGCAAAAAATAAGTAAGAACTCAAAATATCCACCATGGTATAACTCAGCTCTTATAAAGTTAACGAAGGAAAAGTACAAATATTTCAAAAAGTTCAAAATTTATAAAAATCAATCTGACTATTACATTTTCTCTCTCTTAAGATCACGCCATAAAAAACTACAAAGAGAATGTCATAATAAATACCTAATTAATGTTGAACACAAAATATCCTCCGATCCAAAAAATCTTTGGAATTACGTTAAATTAAACTCCAAATCACAGGGTGTGCCAAACACTGTATTCCTAAGGGATGAAAAAGCTGAGAACGGATCTGAGATTGTTAACTTATTTTCCAAATATTTCAGTTCTGTTTACAATAACGATGTTCAAACTTCTCAAAATATGCCGGACAACTACAACATTCATAATTCTTCCACTATTCATAGTATTGAAGTTGATGAGCGTCTTGTGCAGACATATCTGGAAAATTTAAATCTTAAAAAAAGCGCAGGCCCAGATCAAATTCCCCCTTTCTTCATCCTGAAATGTGCAAGCAGTCTCTCTAAGCCGTTATCAATTATATTCAATCGCTCCTTAAAAGAGGGTGTGGTACCTAATACTTGGAAAACTGCCTTCATAACACCCATTTTCAAAACCGGGCAAAAATCTGACATTGAAAATTA
The DNA here is from genome assembly GCA_917563855.2 of Limnephilus lunatus. NCBI lineage: Eukaryota > Metazoa > Arthropoda > Insecta > Trichoptera > Limnephilidae > Limnephilus > Limnephilus lunatus. The sequence continues at coordinate 5,654,140 of OU830602.1, read as the reverse complement.
TCGTCCTATTTCAAAATTGTGTGTATTCAGCAAGGTGTTTGAAAAAATAATATATGATCAAATGTTTCCCGCTTTGAAATCCTTACTCAATGTTAACCAACATGGGTTTATGAGTGGAAAATCAACAACAACCAATCTAATAGCATTCACAGAGTTCTTACAAGATTATATGGATCAACGTATACAAGTTGACGCAATATATACGGACTATAGCAAAGCTTTTGACCTAGTGAATCACGACATATTATTACGCAAGCTTATGCAAATCGGCGTCCACGGTGACCTTCTCAGATGGCTCTCATCTTATGTATCGAACCGTAGTCAAGTCGTAGTTGTGGGTGGCTTTAAATCGGACTGGGTAACCGTACCATCAGGTGTGCCTCAAGGATCTCTATTGGGACCGTTACTATTTAATATTTACATCAATGATATAGGCCAATGTTTCAAATACTCCAAAACTTTACTTTACGCAGATGATATGAAGGTTTTTTATCCTATCAGATGTTTTGCTGACTGTCAAAAAATGCAGGAGGATCTAAACCGTCTTAATGTTTACTGTTCAAAGCATACCCTTAAAATTAATGTTAAAAAGTGTTTCGTCGTGAATTTCACACGAAATAAAAATATCATTATCAATGAATATAATCTGAACGGCTCAATATTAATCAACAAAACTGAAGTCAAAGATTTGGGAGTGACTTTGGACTCTAAGCTTATTTTTGATATTCATATAGACTCAGTCACATCAAAAGCCTCTAAAATGTTAGGATTCATTCTTAGGACATGTAAAAAATTCAATAACTTTAGAACAATGAAAATCCTATATTTTGCTTATGTCCGCAGCTTACTAGAATACGCGTCACAAGTTTGGAACCCGCAATACATATCATATGTTAAAATTCTAGAACGTGTTCAAAATCGTTTTCTACGATATTTAGATTTCCGGAGCTACCGCCCACACCTAAGTCACCAAGATTCAGCCGCGCACTTTAATATACTATCATTGGAAGTTCGAAGAAACTCGGCCGATGTACTCTTTCTCCAAAAAATAGCCAGATCCGTCGTTGATTGCCCAGAACTCCTACAACGTATACAGATACGAGTTCCTAACAGACGAACCAGGTCAGACATGATTCTCAGCCTCCCTCGGTGTAATACTAATTCAAGTCACCAAGATTCAGCCGCGCACTTTAATATACTATCATTGGAAGTTCGAAGAAACTCGGCCGATGTACTCTTTCTCCAAAAAATAGCCAGATCCGTCGTTGATTGCCCAGAACTCCTACAACGTATACAGATACGAGTTCCTAACAGACGAACCAGGTCAGACATGATTCTCAGCCTCCCTCGGTGTAATACTAATTCTAAGCAGAACTCTTTCATCCATCGTGCGTCCAATACTTTTAACACACAATACAAAACATTTGACATATTTAATTCTGCACCACATTCCTTAAAATCACACAGACACTCTCTCGACACTTTATAACAACAATAATTTCTAATACCACCAGTCACCATTATATTAAATTCTTTTTTTTTTTTCTCTTTTAATTTTTTGTTTACTCATATTTTTATAACTATACCTCAACCTAACCCATTCTCCCCCCCCCCATCCTACCCCCTCCCTATTCCCCCCTAATTAACTTGTCTCTTGAAATGTAATTTTTTTTCTTCTTTAGCAAATATCTATGGAACCACAACACTTGTATACAATACCCATGTGGAAACCTGTAAATGGTTCAATTACTGTCACTTAATTACTATTATGCTCTGTTATGAATGTAAACTGTTGGTCTCCCAAATAAAATAAAATAAAATAAAATAAAATGCGCTGGAGTGACCAAGTATTAGGTACAGCATCCGGTACGTCGGTGTCCGCAGGTCTCCACGCAGAACCGCGAGGAATGCAGGATCCTTGTCCACCATGGAAATTGGAGTAGGGGTCACGATCAAACTGACTTAAGATAAATATTAAGGAGAAAACACAGATACAGACATTAACCAACAAAACAAAACACATGAAACACAACTTGAGAATTGGTCTGCAATTTCTCACAGATTTTAGCAACATACTTTCATCCCTCCTTTCACATAGAAAGATGAGAAAAATGAGAAAAAGGCCACGATTCTTATAAATTAACGTAAGATAATTTTTTAAGATAAGTTTCATGGAATAAAATTAAATATATATGAGAAGTAAAAAAAGTATGGAACGTAAAAACAAATTTCCTGCCTGTTTCGACTACGGTTCAAAATATTAAGTGATTCAATTGAAGAAGATTATCTTTTTACTGGTTCCATGACAGTTGATCCACCGACAGACACGGAATACTTACTTATATACAATATGCAGTCGGCTTAGGGAAAATACAGTACAAGTATACCCAATTACACAAAATATAACTAAGTGACCAAGAAGGGACGTGCAGCAAGGATATACTGCCGAATAACAAAGTATAAAACATATTTTCATTCAAACGCATCAAGGAAAAATCTACTTGTCTGTATACTTTGTATACCAGCGCTTAAGTACAATAAAATCGACTCGTTTGATATTCATACCAACTTTTTATTAAGGATATTTTTTAAGTGAATTTTACATTTGAACAATATTAAATAATGAAACAAAATTATAAGTTATAGTAAATATCTTTTCGGGAGGTCGATTGTCAGCGGATCAACTGTCGGGTCACCCTTTTCACTAAACGTTTTTTTAATGCTCTCTCAATATTAATATTATTACAATATTGAGGAAGTTTATTTCTTAATAGATTTTCTTGTATGTCCTATACATGGTTACCGGTTTTATAACAAACCAAGATAGTCGTATTGACAAAATAACTATTGCAAAATATGGTCTCTGATATTGAAGAATAGAAGTGATTATTACTTAAAATCGATCGACTCAATCGTTCACAGGTCATGTAAAATGCTTGGTTGTAAGTTCAGTAACCCGCATACGGTAGTAATGTTATATGTTGCATTAGTCAGAAGTACACTGGAATATGCCTCGCCAATTTAGAACCCGCAGTTAAAAGTATAGATAGATAGCATAGAACATATTCAAAATAAATTTATAAAAAAATATTTTACCTTCAAATTCAAGAATAACTTTGAACGCATATTTCAAACAATGCAACAAAGGAGAGCAATATTTGATATTTATCGACAAAAATTTAAATAACAACATTGACAGTACAGAACTTCTTTGCAAAGTTAATTTTAACATACCATTAACTACTTCGATCTATCGCGAATATGCACTGCTTATTCTATTGAATAAATGTAAAATAAACAATTAATTCATATCACTTTTTTATCATTTCATAAAAGAATATTTAATAAAAATTAACAATGTCTAGCGGCCCGTAGGAAATTTTGCGGGTAAAATATGTATCAACCGTGTATCTGACAGAATAGGTATTTTTATATATTTCTATGGACAACTTGAATAGAGATATGCAGCTTGATTTATTATCGATATTTTACTTATGTTTTAGGGATGTCACTAGAACAATAACGGAGTTAACACGATTTCTGTGGAAACATACGTGTTAACGTGAAAACACGCTTATTGTACTTGACTGCTATTTTCATATTAACGTGTATATCTGCTTACGTTGCTGAGTGGTTAAGACATACACGCCATAACTATTCCACACGCTTAATCAAAAGTGAAACTATTCTTTGGAAGCAAAATGCGTATAGTGTATCTAATAATAGTTGATCTTGCAAAAACGCAGATATATTATTAGATCAGAAATGGCTCCCGATGTCAACAACTTGCTGAGAATGTTTTATCTCGCTTGCTAAATATTTGTTTTTTTTCAAATATAATAAAATGATTTCGATATGGAAGTAACTGTTTGCAAAAAATACTAAATTGACGTTTTACGGTTCGATAGGAATCGATCAAATATTTCACTCAAAATCACCTCGTTATTCGGTTCATCGGTCTGTTGGAACAACGAGGTTTGGTCTGACAAAGCACCGTAGGTACTGGAAAATAGGCTCTAGACAAAGGTTCCAATAGACCTAATTAAGGGTTCATTGTCGCTCTATGGAATCTTGCGTTTTCAAGATGAACCGATGCATTAAATTTAATTTGATGAAAAGCAAAATTACGTTACATAAGGAGCATTCGCAAGAAAATAAATAGGTAGTAACACTCGTTGTACCCTAGAAATAAAGCTCAAATTTGAATTTGCGTGCGGGAACGGCTATTGGTACCGCTGCCCCGGGAACCATTTATTAGATAAATAATACCCCGGCCAGGTTACCCCAAGTGGTTCACTACGTTTGGTCATTCAACAGGGGTGCCCGGGTTCATGGGGTGAGTTAATTTTATTTATTTTTTATTTATTCATTTTTTGAATGGTTACTTCATTTGTGGATCATAGAGATTTGTTGAGTGTTTGTTTTTATCGGGAGAGATTTGTTGAGTGAGACCTCTCCAGTTGGACTCTTTCGATCCATCACCTTGCACCGCAGTAGGAGGGATGGATTTATACATCCTACATCCCACCCCCTCATACATTTTTCCTTCCCAGAACTTCCTATCCTTCCTTTCCCTATAAAGACCTCCATACATCACCCTTAAATAATTACAGGCCCAGAGGGAGATTTTTCCTCGAATCCTTCTGTGTGGAGCTAAAATAATTTATTTTTTTCCCGTCCTTAATGACTGATATCTACTTGACTAGTACGACTGCAGTTTCACAGAAATGCCAAGGTTGTAGGGTAAAGATTGTCCTTATGACTGCCAACCTCCGATAGGAGAAGGAACCAACAAAAGAAGGCCTTCTTTACAAAGGTTTTCATTTTTGATAACTATATATCCCGCGATACGTGGGAATAAATTAATACTTACAAATTACCGTTTAATCTTTGAACCAAGGCCTAAAATGCTTCTAGAGCGCATATTTAAAAGTTCAATAGAAATCCACAAAACAAAGTAAATGCTAATAGAATCAATAGCCAATTAGCCCCTAAGCTTGGCATCCGGTGTTTGGAGGCTACACCAAAACTAAATCCAAAAAAACCGCATTAATTAAGAGGATTAACGCTTGCAATACGGTGTCACTTCTACGGGAACCGGACAACTCTACAACGGTGACCGGACAGTTGATCCGCCGACAATTGGCCCACGGAAATGATATTTACTACGAAATTATAATTTTTGTGCATTATTTACAAATTTAAAACGTAAAATTGACTTCGAAAATACCCTTAATAATGCATTTGTATGCATATCAAACGAATTTATATACAGTGTAGATTTTTTTGTGCTTATGCGCTAGTGTACACAGTATATATAGAAGCAGATTTTTCCTTGATGTATTTGAAAGAAAATATGTTTTATACACTTGTTATTCGTTGGTACATCCTCTCTGCACATATCTACGGGGTCACCTAGTTATATTTTGTGTAATTAGGTTTGTCGTATTTTCCCTAAACCGACTGCACATTTTATATAAGTACGCTGGGGTGTCAATTGTCGGCGGATCAATTGTCATCTAACCCTAAACAACATAAAACTTCCTTTGAAAAGTCATTAAAAGTGGTTACATTTGCCACTTTAGGTTAGGTTATGGGGTATTTTAAATAAATAAAAATTACCTAACATTTGATGACTTTTCAAAGGGGTGTTGAACTGCCGCTTTGTTGAGTTGACGTGGAACCCACTTCTACATATATAAACACCAAAATCTTCGCATCTGCCATGTTGATTGACGCTAAAATGCTGTCTAAACGTTGGTTAAAGATAATAATAATATTAATAATAGTTTGATAATTTGAATAGCGCCGTGTTTGTGAAAAATCACTTCAAGGGCGCTGTATGTTTCTGTATCTAATTTTACCATTCACAATTAGACACAGAAACATACTTACCTGGCAGATCACTTACGATAAACACACTTTAATTATAAAGTTTATGCTTGGAGAAGATACGGCCTTGCACGCGTAGGACATAATATTTAAAACACTGGACATTGCACGATTTTATTTTGCTACCCCATCACTGTTAGTATTACATTTATTAAAAGATTAGTGACAAAAGAGTAGATATTTGAAAGACTGGAGAATTTAGGACTCTTTAGGGTTGGAGAATGTTAATGAAATGATCTTTACAAATGCTTATAATTAATTTTTTGTTGTTGATAAATCAATCATATTTATAAGTACTATTGGCCGTGAATATTTCAAATAATATCTCACCATGTAAAAGTGATTAATTATTTTGTAGTGAAATACCTCCTTAATATATTTGTAATTAATTTTATAGCTTTCAAACCACTTTGACGTGAAATAAAAAAAAACCTCTTTACAAATTAGCCGAGTATAATTATAATCACCGCTTTATAAAAGCGACCAGTAATAAACCCTCTATCGTTCTTCCACCCTCGCTTAAACCTTGTTCCTTTACAGGCATAATGAATTACGTTTCGTCTTATAAGGCAGTTTATTGCTAATGCCCTTAATTGTTAACGTTCGCGACTCGGATTCGATAAAAGTTTACTGCACGGCACTAAAGGAAGCTAACGGCCTTTGATTCATTAAAAGCATATTATTATCTTAGAAACAGAACAACGTTAATCCTAGACCGTTGAAACTGATTGTACTACGTTGGCCCATTGCTTTTACAATCTACTATCTAGGAAATTCACTATCTCTTAGTAAAATCGGTCAGTGTAATCGTATTACTTGCTAACTAGAAGATTGTTGACAATCTACAAAAAAAGTTGAAAGGTCGTCAACTTTACTTGCTACTCACTTACTTGTGATTGGTTTATTTATGTGCTCAAAATGGCCTCTAAAAAACAGCTGATTTCGACTTTCAAACATCTGACACAATTAGTTCACGCAGGCATCGTTATTCTCGTTACTGGCTAGCTGTGGCGCTAGCAGTGATCTAAGAGCTCAGTTTCCTACGCTACCGAGCGAGTGTACAGTTTTGTGTGTCATTTCGATAATCTCATTCGCCGATTCACCCGATTTTAAACTTAGCAGATAGTAGCTTGTAAACTCGCTCAATGTAATCGAGATCTAACGCATCTGCCGGCAAAAGGTCTAGACCCGCTGAACACCGAATAGCTAAGGCTTACGTTGTTATTTTGGGTTCCAAGACAACTCAGAATGAAACCAACTCAGAACCACCTCAGAAAGGTCATTAAAAGCTATGAAATTTTTTTTTAAAATAGCCGGTAACTCTGATCTAACAACCAATTTAACCATTTTTTATATTTTTTTATGATCGCTCTTAATAACCTTTCTGAGGTGGTTCTGAGTTGGTTTCATTCTATAGGTACCTCAAAAAATGTACCATTTTACCTTTTGACGAAGAGTTTATAAAAACATTTTGCTTTTTTTTTTTTCATAATAAGCAATTACTTTGTGGTTAAACAATATATTTTAAAAATAAATAAAACACTTTGTATTTAATAACAAATTTATTTTGGTGTATATCGACCGGTTTCGCTTACGTCAAGCTTCTTCAGGATATAAATAATAATAACTTTTTATTATTTATATCCTGAAGAAGCTTGATGTAAGCAAAACCGGTCGATATATACCAAAATAAATTCGTGGTTAAATACAAAGTATTTTATTTATTTTTATAATAAAACCCTTTGAAGCGAAAACTTCTTAAGCACCGTTGTGATTTGAAACTCGATGAAACAATAAAGTGACAATAAAAAGAGACAAACACATACATCTTAAGGATTTAGCCTGTGAGAGAATAGAGATAAACTAATAAAAGATAGACTGATCAGTCTCCTCTTTGTGCGGTACTTCGTGGCCTATTGGTCTCCTTTTTGTGTAGTGCTTCGTAGAAACACCACTCTCGTCTTCTTTAGTTTGCTGAATGTTTTAGTTTTACAGCGTGTGAACTGCAGACATTTTTTTTTAAATATTTTATTTTAGTTTTGAAGCGAAAATTTCTTTAGATTTGAAACTCGATGAAACGGAACAGAGCGACACTAAAAAGAGAAAAACACATACATTTACAGGATTTAGACTGCGAGAGAATGAGATAGCAATAAAATATTTATTTATTTCACAGGTACTCGGTTCCAAAAATGTTAAATCCACGGTCCCATACAAGCCCAATAAAGCTTCTGACAAACCTTAGAGGCCAGATATTTAGTGGAACAAGGATCAAATCCTACGAAATCAAAAAAAAAATTTTTTTTTTGTAAAATCAGTTTCCAATCTTCAAACCACACCAAAATGAACAGGCAAAGAAAATACAAAAGAAAGCGACTCCGAAGGCGAAAACAAAAATACTAATAAGATGACCAAATAAATGTACAGGAAAAAGTGCATTGGAATTCGACGCCAAAAATATGGAAAAATCATCCATCACATTGATAAAAAAAAGTGCTTCGTAGTCTCCCCATCCTTGTCTACTTTAGTTTTCGGAAGGTTACACTTCTACAGCGTGTGAACTGCAAACTCTGTTTTTTTTTAATTTGGGGAGTTTGGTGATTTTTGTAAGCTTGCGTATTCTAACTCAATGCATCAAATGGTTTAAAGCACCAATCAATGCTACACACGCTAACATGAAAACTTATCTTGACAGTGTAAAAATACATTAATGATTTCCTACGATATTTTAAAGTTTTGTATTTATTTTAAATCTTTTACCTTATGTTATATGTGTATGTGTATTTGTGTATGTTGTTGGTATGCTAACGCGTTTACAATTATTTAATGTGTGGTTGTAACTCATCTGCGGAACTAATCTCCTGCTGATAAGCTACTTGCAGAAGCTTAGCGGGTAAAAAATTCCAATTGTATGCAATTTTTTATACAAAAATAAAAAAATTAAAAAAATATATTCTATATAAATGTATAAGTTGTTATAAGCCCGCACAATCTAATAAACCTTTTTCTTTTCATCAGTTCGAAATTATTACACTCACAATAGACGCTATTCTTGCTTTTTAATTTTCAGATATTTTTTGGATTTTATCTTTGGTACGTGCCGATAAGGGTTCTTTATTAAAACTTTGGATTATTTCTAATAATATGTAGACATCTACTCAGTTGGAAATATATTACACTTATTATATACCTACCCAAAAGTATTTACTAGGAATGTTTTCTTAAGTTTTTTTTTAATGTTGCATTTTTAATTTATTACTCAAGTTTCTGGTGGAAATAATCACCCATGAAGATGGTTTAAAAATGCAACCCGACTTTGATGCTATGGACAGAAAAAAAGTTGGAATTTAATATTTAAAGAAGTTACTACGTTAAATACGTTGCTTGAAATGGCTCTAGCCATGTTTGGTGACAAGATCTGAATAGCCAGGTACTTCGCTCCCCATCTCCTTACCCTCCCTGCTACCTTCAGCCTCACAACGTACCCCAATTGGGGATGCCCTCTCACTGACTCCAGACGGTTCGGACTCTTATGCGGAATTCGTATAAAAAAGCCGAGTGAACTAACCGTCAAGACAGGGACATGCATCGACAAGAGTAGACACCATAAACGACAATCTTGCGCAATCTTGACAATAAGGAAATACCTCACCGGCAAGAAATCATTGTAAAAAGTATCTGGTTCACCTTTTCATTCTCATTCAGCTAATATGCCATTTCGTGATGTCCAGTAATGAATGGTTTTTCCGAAAGTGATTGCTGAAAACCACAATAACTATTTAGCACGTGCTCTATTTAACTTTGAATCACTTGAGATGGTAGATCTTCATCCAATTTGAATTTAGTTAACACAGTTTTGTATTGGAAATGTAAGGACCGATTGGCCAAATGCATAATCACACAACACGTCCACAAGGCATTTCATATATTCTTCTTTATTCTGACTGTGACTGCAGAACTTTCTGAAACGCTGGCTAAAGGATGAAAATAGTGTCAATTTTGTTTTTTTGCGCTGAGTTATTATAAACCAAATCCTCGTAATAAAATATTGTCTCTACTCCAGAAAACCCCCATTGACAAGATACTGGTTTATGAAACTCTGACAAAATAAGATTATTGGTGTGAGCTTCAATTTAAAGCTGGGTATGTCAGTATGATTTTACACGCGGAACAAATCTAATATTATTTATTTGTCCGGAAGCGAATCGAATAAAAGTCTCGTCGCGTCGACGGAGACAATAAATAAAGCGCGAAAGGTAGCGGAAATGACGTTACTGTTTTCCGGAAACAAGGAGCATCTTTGTTCCACCCAACCAAACCTACATTATCGAAAGAAACAAGGAGAATGTGGAACCTACAAAACACTAATAGTAGTTCTTATTTTATTGAAGTAAAACTTATTTTTTATTACAATCTTTATTTATCAAGTTAAATAGGTGATTTTGCTGTGCCTGTCTCACTATGAATTCATGTGTTGAGAGCAGGCGCATTTTAGCATAAGTAGTTTAACACAAAAATAAGGATAACAACAACAATGTTATTTACATTTAAAGTAAAAGTACAAGGACAATCAGCATCATACCAACGGAAAAACATGCATTAGGAGGTTCTAAAAATATTGTTTATATATGATTTTTATTTGCTAGTGATGTAAGACTTGGTATCTGATTTGTATTTTACATAATTAGTGTGTTGTCTAATGGTCAGTGGAAGTGTATTATAAAGTTTTGTTGCAAAGTACCTGAAGGTTCTTTGACCAAACGTTGTTTTAGCGAAAGAGATAAGTAAGAGTTTTTGCCCTTTGGTTCTCGTATCACGAACAGTTTGGATATTGTCAAAAATGGTTCTATGTTTGAATATATAAGTTAGTAAATTTTTTGCATAAAGTTGCGGTAGTTTTAGAATATTTTTTTATAACAAGTTTCTGGGCTTTAGAGATCGGATCAATGGTGGCAGCGTTTGCTCCTTCCCAGGCTGTGATACCATACTCGATTAGAGATTGACATAGTGCATAGTAAATTGTTTTGAGTTGGTTCAAGTTAAGAAAGTTACGAGTTTGTCTAAAGTAGTATATAGATTTTCTAAGTTTGTTTGCTGTTGTGATAATATGTTCTTTTCACTTTAAATTACTGTCAAAAATAATATCCAAGTGTTTGATTTTTGTAACACATTTTAAGTATGGACAATCATATTTATTAGCATTTGACAGGGGGCAAGCACACATTTGAATATTATTTTCTGGGTTACTTAGGGACGGATTAATACTAAACTCAATGTATTTGGTTTTTGACACATTCATTGTTAGTGTATTATTGTCTAACCATCTTTTAACAATTATTCGCACGTCTGACTTGGGCAGTAAGCTGGCGAATGCGTGATGAGAGCGTTATGCGAACGCGCACATTTTCTTTCTCTCTTCCTATCATACATATATAGATGGTGCAAAAGTTTTACTTCAGTTGTGTGGTCTAAAGCACACCCGTTTTTTTGTTTATTGTGGAAACAAACTGTAATGCATATCTTATTTAAAATACGATATGTTTCATTGTTACTTCAACCAGTAAAGTTTCCGCATAAGTTGCATATTAAAAAGGAACATGAAAAATTAAAGTGGAATCGATGTAATAAGAGAATCTTAAAAAAAGCGCACATAAAAGTATACCCAAGTATCGATAGATAAGGTAGAATTAAACATTTTTTAAATAAAACAATAAGTATACAATTATATACCTACATAACGGCGATCGGGTTTTGCTACAATCGTAGCTTCTTCAGGGCAGTAAAATACTCTAATAAAATCTAAAATTCACAAGGTTAGTGACATGTGTTATAAATATGTTATGCTTTTACCTTGCAAAAAATGGGCCGAGCTTCAGTGGACAAGGCAGGGTAGGTGAAGGATTGTGAAGAAGTGCTCTTTTTCAATATTTTAATAACAACTTATTGTTTTTTACATTCACATAGTAATTAAAGAACTCATAACATAATATAGCATTAAAAAATGTACACTACTCTTCCAGACACAAGCTATTGCTTCTATGGAAGAGTGGTATTAACATTCGAACATGAACATGTATGCTAATTATAACATTATCTAAATGTATACTATAATTTATATGCTAAATAAAAATAAAAAAAAATAATAAATAAATAATAAATAAAAAAAATGTTTTAAAATATAACTTCAAATTTTCTTAGAAATATCGAATTTATTTGATAATTCTGAGAAAATTTCTCTCGAGGGTATCATATTGCAAATCGGTCCAAATATGGCCAAAAATGAATCAGTGGTTATATAAGTGAAAAATTTATGGACTATTAATTTTTTAAAACAATTTTTAACATTCAGTTTTTATATATTAAAATCGATTAAGTCTGTCCACATGTAAATCTTTATTTCTTTGAGCGAAACGACATTTTTTATTATTGTGAGCTTGTGAGTTGTAACCATTAGACTGTTTCTGCAGTTTAATGGAAATGACGCTTTTCCACAATTATATAATCCAAGCTGAAGCCGAAGATATGGTAAAACTTTTAATGTGTTTATGTTCTAGGGTTCGGTCCCCAGGGTCCTCTGAGCTAAACAACAGATTTCTTCTATTTTCATATCAGGCTTCGTAGGAATTAATGTTTCTTTTGTAATTTTAAATAACTGAAATAACTTGCAAACAGTTTTCAAATTATGTTTTCTTGTACAACTTGTACAGAACAAGACGACTAACATGATAAAATTGAGAAATAAATTTAGTAAAAAACCTTCTTAGATGTTTTGTTAAAAAAAATAGTTTAGTTTAATTTAGTTATAAAAAATGTGCAATGTGTTATTTTTGTTTTCAATCGTTATTACTTAATTCAACGACATGGGCCTCAAATTCTGGTGAAAATATTATTTTCTTATGAATTCAGTTGGCTTCACAGGTTCGGCTTTACTGGGTTTTGTTAACATGTTTATTTATTAGGTTTTTGATGAATTTCATAATAATTATGATATTACATAATACTAGAAATTAAAATTTCTAAATCGGTGGAATATAGGTACTCTTTATCAATTTTTATTTATTAGTTTATAATTTTTGATTTAATTTTATTTCGATTGATTTATTTTTATTTTTTATTAGTTTGTCTTATTAATTTTACTTATTTTATTTTATTGAATTATTTGAACATTTAAGTTATGCAAGTGACTAACTTATTAAAATTCATAATAAGTAATTAATTTTACAGCCCCTTGAGGTGATTTTTATCAAAAACAGCGTTAAACAGTCATCCGAATACTATTATTTTATTATTTTAAATTGATAAACTAACGTTTAAACAAGATTTTTATGCATAGCACAAAGGGTAGATAATAAATATTATAATCAATAATTATAAGCCTGAAACACTCATCTACATTGAAAAAATCTTCCAAGAAAAGATACTGGCCGCCAACGGGAATTGAACCCGTGTCCCTCTGATTGCCGGTCAGGAGCTCTGACCACTGAGCTATTTTTCAATGTAGACTTTTCATTAAATATAACACCTAAGTCCCTGATCTGAGCGACTGGTGTCAATTTAACATTATTTAAAGAGTATTCATAGGGAACATGACTTTGGATTTTACGAAAACGAATAACTTGGCATTTTTGAATATTAAAAAATAACGAGTTGATCACACACCAATGATACAATTTATCTAAATTTGATTGTAAAATATGACAATCCTCTATACTACGTATTATTTTATACATTTTCAAATCATCAGCGAAGAGAAGGACTTGTACGTCCTTAAATACACTAACAATTTCATTTATAAATAATAAAAAAAGAATTGGTCCTAGGTGAGATCCTTGGGGAACCCCACTTGTGGCTTCGAAGATGTAAGATTCTACAGAATTTATTTTAACACAGAGCTTTCTTTTACTAAGATAGCTGTTGATCCAGATCAATAGGGTTCCTTTAAAGCCCAACATACTTAGTTTATGTACTAGAATATGTCGTCTAACTTTATCAAAAGCTTTGGAAAAATCTGTGTATATCGCATCTACCCGATGCTTAAGGGCAAAGGAATCAGTTATATAATTTTCATAAATGAGCAAGTTACTTAAAGTATTTCTACCTGTGATAGAGCCATGCTGATTGGGTACTATAATATTATTGATTTGTTTTGTAATGACATCTAGGACTAATGATTCAAAGAGTTTGGGAATAGCGGACAATATAAATATTGGTCTGTAATTTGATACATCGCTTTAATCTCCCTTTTTGTGAATATGCGTTAAAAAGCTTTTTTTTCCACTGATCTGGAAAACACCCCGACGACAAAGACTTGTTAAATAGTATAAATATTGGATAAGTCAAACTGGCAATACAAGATTTTAAATATATTGTAGGAAAACCATCTGGTCCAGCAGATTTATTAGAATCTAATGCTTTTATACCCTTTTCTATTGCAGCTATTTCAATGAAACAATGGCTTAAGTTGAGTGATTCTTCAAGTGATATATCATTAGGAGTCTCACTATCAGGAATATCCTTGTCATAAACACTTTTAAAGGAATCTGCAAAAAGATTGACTATGCTTTCGGCTTTATTATAATAACGATTATTTTATTAATATATTAAATTAACACATTGTATTACGTTTTCTTTTATGTTAGGGTAAAAGAAAAACATGTAAATTGTTTTACAAGTAAGTGGCTTGAAAATCTTGTTGAGATAATGAGAAAAGCAATTTTTTTTTATTTTATTTTTTGTAACGTTTTAAAATATTATAATATAATAAATATTACAAACACTCTCTTATTAAAGCAGATGTTTGTGCTTAGGAGAGGAGAACTATATATTTTTACGTGTATTTAAATTTAGAATATTTACAACTATTAGAAATTTAAAAAAAAAACAATAAAAGTTATAAAAATATAGGTAAGTTATAAATGATACAAAGGAATGGTTAGCAAAATATAATACCCAAACAATAAGAAAAGTTATGAAGTGGTACTAGAGAATTTTAACTTTTAATTTTAATTTTTATAATTGTCGTTGTTTTCTTCTGAACATGTACTTTGGGTTAATTTATTGAATAATTTTATACCCTTAAATATACAGTGATGCTGTGCTGTTGTAGTTCGTACTAGTGGTACGGTTAGTTTTCCATCAGAAATAATAATTATTTTGCTAATTTTTAATTGTGAGATAATATTTTTATTAATTATGTAATTGAAGTAAGGCAACTTTGTCTCAATTTTTTGCCTCTCAACATGTGGAGTAAGTGCAATTTTTGAATGCTCACCATAAATCAAATATTATTTTCATGTATCACGTGTCTTTAATTATTAAATATGATTTAAAATAACACCGGAAGGTCCAGTACATTAGTACGATATTTTAAAATATCCTACTAGACCCAGACAACATTAAAATTTTGTTTAATTCAGTACAAGTTTTTTCTGCATATTGATTTGGTGGTTTATATGAGTGATCTGAGTACTGTACCAGATATAGGGTAAGCTTTTACATGTATGTAACTGCTTACTCAAATCAAATTTCGATTTTTCGGAGATGTCTGACTTATAACCAGACGATATATTATTTTATACATATATACTAACTACACATCAACTATAAAGTACAATCGTATTGATCTTAGAAAACAAAATGTTCAGTAAAGGAAAATATGTATAGTTCAAGTGACACTACCTTGATTATTTTACAAAGAGCTTAAAAGTAATTGATCTGTTTTCAGAAAAAAAGACTCATGCCAACTCATAGGATGAAAATAAATAAAAATTTTCCTCTTTAGAAAAATATGTTCTCACTAAATTTGGGCTGTTCAGAATTATTTATAGGCAATTTAAGTAGGTATGCCAATATTTCATTATATTTTAAATGAGAGCCTCTCTATTGGCAATATCCGTAGTAAAATATTAATAAATAATGTATCATCCAATGATACCTACAATAACAAATAAACTTATTATTAGATTTTTTTCTAGAAGAACTGAAAAATTTCATGAACGAAATCCAAACTATTATAACCCACAACATGTTCTAGGAAAAAAAAATAACCAAAAATTTTAGTAATTGGCATGACTAAAAAAAGCCTTTGTTTTTATTTACGGTATTTTTTTATTTTATCAGAAAATATAAAAAAATATAATTATACCTATACCTATTTCGGCATAAAAGTAACTTGAAAAGGGAAATCAATGGTTCCAGGGAGCCATTAACAAAATACATCTACTGCAATCCTGGATAAATTATGTTAATTCTAAAGCCGCCGAAATTATCTTAGAAATATCATGGAAAATGGAAGAAGCGTCACCGAAACGACAAATAAATACGGAAAATATGTAAGTTGCTGTCAATGTAAAAGTGAAAAAGTATTCCTTAGGTGATGAATTAATTATCACGGGAAGAACGTGAAAGTAACTGGAGGTACTTGAAAGCATCTCTGGAAGTCTGGTCGTATGAAGAAAGATCCTGGGAAGCATGAAGAAAATAGTCTGAGAAAAGATAAGGAACGAGAAAAAGCTTTCTTTAATTTCCCAAAGGGGGCTCGCCTTACCCGCAGATGTTAAAAGTTTTTCATCTCTTAGAGTAACGCATACATCACCTATGGTACCGTTTTATCTCCGGGAAGCCAGTGTTGTGTGAAGAACTCATTATATCTTCACGATCATAATGTGCAGAGTGAGTGGTTCAACGCGAGGAATCAGGCACATCTTGGGAAGACGGATAACAAAACAAATTGAAGTAAAGGTGATAAACGTGAATCTCAGAAATATGCATAAAATAGTGCTTCATGTTAAACATACGCATTGGCACTCTTTGCGTAGCGATTTATTATTGAAAAACACGGTTACTATCAGTATATGAGATTGAGGCCTGCATCGAATATAGCCTTTTAATACAAACATAGAATATGACTAGTACTTATCGACGGTCCCGAGTAGAGAAATATCGAATCTGCTAAAATCTTTGGTTGGCTTATTTTCTTGACTTAACAGTCTGTATTTTCGGATTTTTTAATGAATGAGGTAATGCGAAATGTTAAAACAGCACTCTATTTCTTGTTGTTCAAAACAGTAAAAATGCAGAAACGAATCATTAAACAGCTCCACTGAAAAACTACAAAATCCCACATCTGACACTGTTCTTCGGGATCGTCGACATATTGGACATTCACAATTAATTTTTGGCTATTGTTGTCAAGAATTTTTACATTCTTACATGGCTCTTAACATTATAATTTAAAAAACAAATGAGTCTTCTTAAAAAAAATATAGACTATGTGTATGCGGCGAAGGTGGTAAACAATCTATTTCTTCATAACGCCATTGGAAACCTGGTCTCTTTCCAGCTGCCCTGAATCCAATGGTATTGTCTATCCAATCCTGGAATTGCAACATATTGATGCGGCAGCTGTATTAGGATGCAATTAAATAAAGACTTTAATATATTTTTTATTTTTTTACTAAGCACTCAAATTTTTTTAAAAAGCAATATTTTCAGAAAAGTTTAGAAACACGGGAGTCATAATTAATATTAAATTGATTATTTTTATATTACACACATACATATGTAAGCACTACTATTGCAAGAGAAACTCGGAACAGAATAAAGGTTGGTTTCAAAATCGCTTAGTCATTCAAATGTGCGGTCCAAACGCATGCGTCACAGTGTAGCAACTGAATGAAAATTGCCAGTATTTGAAAATCAAATCACTAGTAGTTCCTACAGTACGTTTCTAAATGACATATTTTTAATTTTTTAATTAAGAGACTGTATGCGTAAGTCCCGTAAGTATATAGCCTTGCGTCTGCATGGTTGAAGATATTAAATCAAGGATTAGTTATTTTATCTTCAAGGAATATAATTATTATTTAACTTTTCACAGATAGATAAAAAGTGTCAGAACATTAATTTGTAAAATCCATTTTAGAAACGATTGCCCACTATTCGGATTTTTTTTTCGATTTTTCTGAATACCTTAATATTTTTCCGTGGGTAGGGTTGAACTGTTCTTTTTATTTGTCGTTTGTCCCATGTAGGTGGGGTAGGGAATTAAACCTACGAAATAGAAAACAAAGGGGTGAAATACGACCATCCGCCTAAGCCCGATTTAATGACTGTCGAATCGGCCATCTTCTCCGGAAAGGTAATCAATAAATAATTGACGTGTCTTTAAGTTACACGCCCTATAAAACGTCCTGCCATTACATTTATTAGTTTGTAGGAAATATGTTTTACGCTCGAAAATTGTGTGATTGGAACACATCCGAAGTACCTACATTTGATTTAAATTAGTTTAACCCATCAGACCTCGGGCCTATTTTGACGGAAGGTCAAAATCTTTCCGCATTGCAATAAAATCCAAATAATTAGAAAATTATCCGAATTATTCTCCCCCGATGCAGCCCGCCATGCAGAAGGTAGGCAAACGTACCCGCCGCCAAGACGTTGACAAAGCTCACTCCATAATGTATCCGAAAACTAAAAACTCTTTTAGAATAGTGATGAAATACGCTTTAAATTAATAATTTTATTTCTAAATATTTAAATTTTGATGTTATATCCC
The DNA here is from genome assembly GCA_917563855.2 of Limnephilus lunatus. NCBI lineage: Eukaryota > Metazoa > Arthropoda > Insecta > Trichoptera > Limnephilidae > Limnephilus > Limnephilus lunatus. Next base: position 5,635,689 of record OU830602.1, on the reverse strand, counting down.
ATATATTGTAAATACACCTCTATATATTGGTTATTTTTTTATCACTTTGGATAAACAAAAATGGTTCTAAAATCTACATAAAATAACTTTTTCTATTTGTTTATTGGAAAATAATAATTTTATTTCTACATATTTCCCAGCCTCTCCCAATACGGCCCGCCACGCAATTGGTGGACAGGCGCATCCGTCGACAAGACCTAAATGACCCAATGTAGCGAACCATTTTGGGTGACCGAACGAAGTGTTGATCCAATGAATGATTCCCGGGGAGGCGGTACCCAAACCTTCCAAATTTTGTAATGTATGGTACATCATTCCATCGTAAGATTTTAACACGCTTGTCAAAAGCAACTTTAATCTCTGTCAAAAGTCAAATAGAATATATCATATTTAAGTTCTTACTATCCGCCATCAACAAAACATCGATAAGCTTTCTAAAATTGTGAAAGCAATCCATTATAATCCTCTCATTCAGGCATCCGTCTTATCTTCCCCCAATAAAATATAATAAAATAATAAAACACACACGAAGGGGGCATTTATTGACTCCTACCCCCGTCATTGAGATCAAAATGAGTGACAACAACGGGGCAAGTAAAAAGCCATCTTGCCTCGGGGCCTCCTTACCCCTACACAGAGGTCTTAATCGCAGTTTAAGTTGGTCAAAAATATTTGTAAACAAAGTAGTTTTACTAAACTACTAAACTCAAAAACTATATTCTTTTAATATTGTTTTTTTATTTATACTGTTCAAAAGAGATAGAAATTTAACATCAAAAAATTCCATCCATCTAATAACGATATGAAAGAATAAAATAAAGTATTTAAAGCAACAACAATAAAATACAAGACATCAAAAAATTTGGGTCAATTAAAGTCTAGTGAAAATAAATAAGTTTCGGGGCCGTGGGCGGAATCTAGCCACTACAGTAGATGTTATACAGCCGACGCGTTCGCACAAGAGGTTGGAAGAATGTAAAGTTGGTTCATTGGAAAGGAATATTGAAAAATTCTCAGTAAAACAAGTATAGGTCACCCCAAGTGGTTCGCTACGGAATCACCGATAAGGTTAGTCAGGTAGGTACGAAACCTATCTATAGGGCCATTAATTTAACTACATTTTGCAGAGGTGCCCAGGTTTATGGGGTGAGGTTTATGTAGGTCTTGGCAGTACATGCGTTTGTTCACCTCCTGCGAGGCAGACCGGATCGGGAGAGATTAGTTGGAGACTTGTTTACCTCACAAGCCGGACTCTATCGACCTTTCGCCTTCTACCGCAGTGGGAGGTATCAATTCAAACGTCCGTCACTCCTGGGCACATTGACCCCAGATTCCTACCCACCCCTCATACATTTTTCCTTCCCAGAATTTCTTCTCCTTCCATTCGCTAAAATGACCCTCCACACAGTATCCCTAAAAGTCACTCACATAGACTCTGGGGCATTTATTTTTCTCAGGGCCCCCTGTATTGAGCCAATGTTAAAAAATACGGTGATTGATATAGATTTTGGTTTTGACCAAGAGAAACTCTAGAGGTTTACTTATACATTTGTTTAGTTATCATTTCTAATTTTGATTTATGCTAGGCGTGTTATATTTAAGACGTAATAGTGGTAATAGTTTTTGGTTTCAAAGATTCAGTCACAAACTTATTTAGGTACATTACCAAGGACAGTATGTACATATATCTTCAAGACTGATAAATCATAAAAAAAAAATCACGCCACTAAATCGGGTTAAATATGCAAGCCATTATTTCAGAAGCAGAAATGCGATAGTTTTAATTAAAAAAAATATTTGATTTTCCTTCTATCGATAAAATATGATGATTTTAACTATCTTCATATCGAGTTTGAAAACTTAACCAGTGGTCAGCGTTTATATTTAAAAATTATGTATACATTTCTCTGTGGAAAAGCTTTGAAAATTATAATTTTGCCGTCTACCTACAATACTTATTTTTATGTTTCATAGAATTTAATGATGTCAGAAGGTCAATAGCGTGAAACTATGAATATTTGATTTCGGCAAAATCGGCAATAATTTTGACCAGCTAAAATGATGCAATTCGGACGTTCTTGCCCTGGGGCAATTCTGTCCCACAGGGCCATCATCCGTTTCTTTTCCGTCTTTCCATCGACTATCGTTTGATGGATGGGGCACATCGGTCAGTGTAAACGACGCCTCAGATTATTGCCCTCATAATAGACCATCAAATAAATAATGAAGTGGGAAATGGCTTGAAAAGTGTGGGTAGAGATTGTGAAGAAGCCGAGATTTAAAAAAATATATCAGTGGACCGATAAAGTTACACGACATTTGTGACCTAATTTAGTTTAAGAATTTGAAGAGCGTTTATTTTTAACCCCCGACGCAAGTAGCGGTGTTTTAAGTTTGACTATATGTGTGTCTGTCTGTTTGTCTGTGTGTCTGTCTGTGGCATCGTAACTCCGAAACTAATAGACCGGTTGTGACGCGTTTTTTTTAGCTGACGTGATCGAGATGGCTCTTAGCTACAATTCATGAAAATTTGTTCACGCGTTCAAGGTCATCAGCTCTTTTTTGTGTCAGGGGTTGCTTAAAATTTTACTTACTATCTTATTAAAATAAATAGGTACTTTTTTTACATCAGCTTCAGACAGAAGTCCTTGAGGGAAAAAATTGCCTCAGTACGTTTTCTTTGGAGATGCAGTACAGAGGTTTTTTTGAAGAAAAGAAGGAGATGAACTTCTGGGAAAGAAACATGTTTGAATGGTGAGTAGGAATCTGGGGTCAATGTGTCCAGGAGTGACGGACTTATGAATACCACTGCCGTGCAAGTTGATGGGTTGAGTGAGTTGAGTGAGTCCGACCGGAGAGTTCAAAATAGGGGTTCAACCAGTCTCTCCCGATGCAGCCCGCCACGCAGTAGGTGGGCAAACATACCCGCCGCCAAGACATTGACAAAGCTCACCCCATAAACCCGGGCACCTCTGCTAAGTCGCCAAACGTATCGAACCACTCGGGGTGACTTATGGCAGGGGTGTTGGTTATCCAATAAATGCGACCATGTCTGCGCAGTAAGGTAGAACTAAATAAAACATGAAACAGAAGACCGAACATGAAGTGGCAACGGTCGCAACTGGGAATCGAACCCATAAACACTGTCTTACCGGGACTGCACTCTAATTATTGAGGCCTTATTTACTCTTCTTTTAACAGACGTGTTACATATGTAACCTCGTATGTTCTTTCAGCGAAAAACATCCTTGGCGGTATCCTCTACAGTTCAGTGGTCATTTTTTGAGATTTCGCTCGAAATCCAAAAATTCCGCTTGGTCACGGTTAGTACCGTACCGCCAGCGATCTTTTTCGTTGAAAATATTTTTATGTTTGTTTCCAATAAGAATTTAAAGTTATTCTAATTGTAATATTGTATTAATAAAATACTTTCCTGTTACTATGTACAATGCCCCCGGTGCAACAAACAACGCTATCATGCTCAGGTTGCCAACAGGGACATTTTTCAACTTATGATTTCGCATGTATTTTTTATGTTTCCTTTTTTTGACATTTTGTTAATTATTTTTACTTAAGATCCTTGTAGGATAATGAAACTAACAAATTTCATTCCGCAGTCCTACAAGGCATCGAGGGAAAGAAAGCCTGAGTCTCTAGCCCTTAAATTAGTCAAATTAGGGCAAAAATAGCCCTAAAAAAACACTTAGAAAAATTTCGGTAAAAATTTGTTTTTCCGATTTTCAAAATCCAGGTGCCCCGTAAGATGGTGGAACAAACAGGTTTCATTAACACATCTTACGGGGGACCTCGTAAAAATAACACTGTATCGGTAATATACCAAACAGCCAGCCAAACGGCAAATCAATTTAAATTTTTTACGATTTAGCTTAAAAATGAGCTAAATCGTTCAAACTAAAAATCTAGCAAAAAACAATTGGTTTATTTCATGCTTACTGTAAAATAACAAACACATATGTACACAATTAACTCTGTAGAATTATTATAAAATATACATTTTAAGCGACCGCCTTCAACGGTGACAGTGACAAAATAGAGTGCCCACATCTTGGCTGCCCTATTTATACCATTTGGTCTGAGGACGATAACCCATCCACTTTTCATAAAAAATACTGCCCGAACGCTGTCGGGTACAAGTACCCCTTATATATAATACAAATTTCCAAATAAATCAGTTCACTTCGACTCTTCAAAACTCGTTTTATTACTTGTTACTTAAGAAGTATTTTCTTCAACACCAGCTGCCTCCCGCCGACTTCTGCCTGTCTTCAGTCCTGGTGCCTACCTCCTCCAGACAAGCCGGCCCTACCCCAGGACACCGCAAGGCGCCAGGCTCAGGCAGAAGAATAGGCACATCCAGTGTCCCTTACTCATCAGACACTGGGTGCACGGAGTCCAGCTTCTATTATTTTACCATCATCATCCTCATCAGCGTGCACTTAAACCCGGACCTATTTTACTGTTCTTGTAAAGGCGTCACGTCTGTTACGGTATGATCTTATTATTCAATTAAAAAAATTCCAATATTATCCTCAATTATTCCTCACATTTTTGGCTACTTTTTTATTACATTTGCTCCACACATGAAAATAATTCCCCTCAGGGCCTATGTCATCTTTGGCGATGATGTGTGGAGGTTTTTTTTAGGAAAGGAAGGAAGGGGAAATTCTAGGAAGGAAAAGGGTATAAGGGATGGGTAAGAAATATGGGGTCAGTGTGTCCAGGAGTGACGGACGTATGAATGTTCCGAGAGAGTACGGCTGGAGAAATCAAAGGGACTCCCACAACCATTCTCTCCCGATCTGGTCTGCCATGCAGCTGGTGGGCTTAGTTACTAGCAACATCAAAACATTGTCCAAATATCCTCAGCCTAATTATTCGTATACCTATGAAATATATTAAAGGCTCGATTAGAAAAAAAATGGCGTTTTAAAAAAGGTTAATTCGCACTTAAAATATTTACGCATTGTAATAGGACTATCCAAAGCTAAAACTTCAAAGCCTAATTGAAAATGGCCAGCTCAACTTTCGTAATTAGAATTTCACCTTCTTTAATTTTGTGCTTTGTACCGCGGTATAATTACGGTTAACCAAACAAATAAATTATTGATTTGCTTTTATAACAGGTAAGCCATTATTTTACACCAACCCCGTTTTGATGAGTTACCTCGGTATTAATCCACTCTCGGTCGAGTTTAATTTAACTTATTTCTACTCGGGATTGTTTTGAATCATATATTTAAATGAAAACGGATTATTATTGAATTAATTTGAGGGTGTAATTATTTATCGAAGTGATTATATTCCACGCCTCACTGTGACCCTTTTACAAGTTATGTATTCGGTTTTTATTGGTTTGAATACACGTTTTCACCGGAAAAAAAATTCGCGAAATTATAAAAAAAATAATAATTTACATTGTCTTTGTAACAAATACGTAAACAATATGGATTTATTTGACAATAATATGAACTTAGCAAATTTCAAACGCCATATTATGTTCCAACTATGTATTTCTACCTATCCCATAAACTAATGTGAACAACAATTTTAAACATTAGATACCTACTTTATGTCAACTCCTATATTTTATGGACTTTTTTTTTTCTTATATTTTATGTTACCTGTATTTTGTTAACGATTATATTTTATGTAACCCATATTTGGTTTTTAACATATAGGTATTATGTTACCTGTATTTTGTTAACTCATTATTTTCACTGTAATTAAAAAAAAATGTTCTGCATTCTATGTAAAACGACCAAGAGCGTTTAAAAAAAAAAAATAAATAGATATACAAAGTGATTAGTTTTGATTTAATTTTATAGTCTATGAAGCCAAAATGGTTTTATTTGACGTAGGTATAATGATGCATTTTGACAATATTTTCACTGAGATTTTCACAGCCAAAAGTATAACAGTGATTTATCTTTAGGGTATTATGCAGTGTTTAGCTACATTCTTTTTAGCCAGCGTTTCGGACCTATCAACATTAGAATACACATCTACTCTGATGATGGGCACTGTAAAAATGTCAGAAATATTTGCAGAAGAAGGAGGTTGAGCAACACGGTAGAATTCCCCAAAAAAATCACTATTATCATTTTACTTTCCAAGTTAAGAAAAAGGAACAAGCAATGCCGTGTTCTGTCTTCTTTTACAACAGAAAAATGGATATTTATTAACTTAAGACAGGAAGTGACTTTGTGAACCTCTTGTGTGCCAAATTCGCCATGCCGATTTGAGAAAAAACGGGTGCAAACTACCTTCCTGACTTTTGCTTAAATATCCATATAAATACGAAAATGAACCGATGTTGTTATTTTCACATAAACCTGAATACACAACCTACATGAAAAACACATTTTAAAGGTGATTGCTAATAAATAAATACCTTTAAATGCATTTGAAAAAGGAACAAAAAGTCCGCTTTCTCCCTAATTTCCAGTTTTGACAGGTTTCGAAGTCAGAAATAATCCAATTACAAATCGTGTAGTGTTGCCACATGCATGAAATCTTTAATGCCACGAAGAGAGATATTGGCGCAAGCGATTGTGACCTTATCTTTCATACATTTTCTTTATACATAAGGGTCAAAATTGCATGCAAAGTTTTTTTTTTTTTTTAAATACAGCCGTGGCCACCGGGTGACCAACGGCACACAACTAAGTTTTAAACTACTGGACCTGTAGGATTGAATGTCACGTTTACAACATTACAAATATGTAATTGTTAATTGTAAATAACGTGTGCCTACGTAAGGAACGTGTGTGTGAAAGGAACAATAGAATATGAAGAAACGACTACATAAGCGTACACGTTTGTCTCGACCTTCCTTCATATCCAACCATCTCACTTATGGCTCTTGTAACCAATATTTAGAATTGTGAACTTAGCTTGAAAATGCTTTACTTGTGTTTCGAGATCTGAATAGTCAAATACTTCCCCAACTTCCTTTACACCACCCCCAGCTTAACAATATACCCCAATCGGGGATGTCGTAGTCTTACGAATCCAGATAGTTGAAAGCAGTTGGGACTCTTGTGCGGTCTCAGCTCAGTCTCCCCTTGAGTAGCCCCAGGATATAACGCATTTTAATTTCATCTTAACAATATTTTCATTAAAAATGTATGTATGTTATAAACACAACTTGTATTCAGTGCATGAAAATTACAAGCGAGGAACCCGGAAAGAAAATTTCATTTAAAAAGTTATTACAGAAATAGTATTAAAACAAACAAACACTATGAAGCAAGCGCCGCCGTCCGTTCTGAGAGCAACTTTACCCCCTGAAGATAACTGTGTGTAGACTATTAATCACCTAGTTAGGTTTCTACAAATGAGAGGCGGGTATGGATACCGCAACCGCAGAAAGCACACACTTTGCAGCTTGACATTATATCTACAAGTGACAAAGTTCTTTGTTTAAAACCACTTCTCAACCTTCATCAGGACAGTAAACACATTGACGACGATGAGCAACGGTCGATGAGTGTAAATCAAATAAAGTGGTTTTAAACAAAAAACTTTTCATTTGAATATGTAACATGTTTTGATCTATAAACACTTATTTAGGTCATTCAACGTAATATAATAAATGTCCAAACAAAGCACACCAGAAAACAACTGTGCTCACTAATCGAGCGGTGAGGTATGTACCTACATTGGTGTACCAATTTGCTTTTCCTTCTAACTGTTGTTTCTTCAGCATCAAGAAAAATCTCACGCATTCAATAACATGTGCATTACCTTCTAACGCAATGAGATCGTATAATGTCGTTTCTTTATCACGAAGAAAGCTCTCAAGCATACAATAACGTGTATTGATACAGATTTCATTAATATCATGCACGGCGCAAAAAATTGTCCTGTAGAAACTTATCGTTTTTAGAATGATAAAACATTGTCACTCCGCTTTTCTCGCAAGCACCGCGGGGTAAGTTTCTACCCCGGGGGGTGTAAGTGGTCCCATCCCTAAGTGGCCACTCCACCCCAACCATCAGACCTTCATAACGCCAGACTACTGAAGAGATAATCCGATAGTAGTGTGATGTGGGCGTTTCCTTGCACTCGAAATAAGATCAATTTTTAAAGAAACATTTTCAAATGTCGAAATTCTTTCAAAATCAATTTCATTTTCCCATCTACAATCCCCAACTCTCTCACGTGGAAGCCAAAATTTTGAAACGATTCCAAGGTTCACGTACCTAGGCTCCCCGATAACAAACGACAATAATACCACAGTGGAGATCCAGAAGCGCATAGCGAAAGCAAATCGCTGTTATTTCTGCCTAGAAAACCAAATAAAATCCTGTAACACCAAGATAATTAATTGTGTACAATACACTTAAGTACTCACATACGCAGCTAAGACTTGGGTACTAACTAAGAGAAATGAGCGAGCACTGGACGTTTTTGAAAGGAAAATTTTGAGGCGTATCTTCGGACACGTTTTAGAAAATGGATTTTGGTGCAGACGTTACAACAATGAGCTATATACTCTGTTTAAGGAAGTAAACTTCACAAAATTTATAAAACTGGGATGACTGCGGTGGCTGGGTCATGCAGAGAGAATGACCAAGCACCAAAGTCCCTGCTGAGCTCATGACCTATACGGCAAAGGAGCCTGGGAAGACCAAGATTAAGATGGAGTGACAACGTCTTCAAAGATATACCCTTGAAACTTCTAAATAAGAGAGAGCTGGCACAAAACTGAGATGAGTGGAGGAAGACTTGAGGAGGCCAAGATCTGCCAGGGGTTGTAGAGCCATGAGTGATGATGATGATGATGATCTACGATCTAGCACCTTAGACTGAGTCTATAATTGTAATGTGTCCAATGTTCTCTTCAAAGACTAACTTTTTATAAGTTTTCTGTCCCTAACAAAATTGATAACGTCATAAGAAAAGCAAAACAAATCGTTGTCATGGAAACGAAGTTCATATATTTGCGAGAAAAATTTTTTTTGCGTCGTAGTTAATATCTATCTATCTATACAAATAAAAATGAATCTTTATTTTGAAAGATTTTTTCGTTTTAATTTATTTTGTTGTAGTGCTGTAATGTTGATTTATTTATTTCCTGGATGTTTTTATTTTTTGTTGTAGGGTATGTCAATACGGATTACACACGTCAGACGTGCGCCCAAAATTTTTGTACATGGTTAATATCTGTCCCACGAGTACGGGTCATTTCTACGACCTATCCTAAAAATCACAGTAGTCCTTAGTCTAATAGGAAAATATTTCCCTAAATTTTCTTTCAAATTGGTATAGATCGCACATCTAGTGAAAGTCTGTTCAGTGTTTCAGACCATCAGACCATCATACCGTCCGAGGTCCAAGCCCGTTCGGCCCGTCCCATACATTAATCATCCCGATTCACTTTTAATGGAGACATCAAAATTCTTAAATCCACCGTCCCAGATGGGGTGACCACAAATTTGCAACAAAACGGCGTCGTTAAATGGACGCGATAACGGGTCCAGCCGCGACGTAAATCATGGTGAATGAAATCATCGGCAGTAAACATGCTATCTCCCACGTAACTTTTCTTTGACGGGAATTATTATAGCTTATTTATGGGGCAAATGGAAGTCTGGTGAAATATTTAGAAATTAGGGCGTTTCTTACCCCGTTTATGACTTCAGTTGAAAATCACTGTTAAAACGTTGAATTCGTATACTATTTATTGTTTTTTTTTAAGATTTACACTCATTTATGCACTTACTATATATATTAAGCAATATTGATGTTAAAAAAAAGGTTTTAATAAAGTAGGTTGGAAAATAAGTGTCACGGTTTGAGGGTAATCACGATAACCCAGCTAGTGGCACATACTGCTTCAAGACGAGGTGACAGTAAATGTTATAAAGAATTTTTAAATGTTTAATAATTTTTAAATGTTCCACAATTCTCTATCTAGCTATCCACAATAATAAGTATTTGCATTTGGTATACAAATCAGCTAACGTATCCGTTACAATGTACAGCTACTATTTATGGGTTTCATATTCCAAATAATAAGTTCAGACTTTATAAATAAATAAATCGCTAACCGAAATAAAACGCTATCCTATAGATAACTCTTAAAGATGAAATGGTGAAATAATCCCTAAATTACAACACATCTCTAAGGCAATTTCTTTCCAATGAGGGCATTTTGAATGTTTAAGGGGCCGCAACTCGAATTTTTACCGATTTCTTACATATCTCCCTTAAACATTTGAAGTTTTTAAGCTCTTAAATAAATATATGTTATTTTTTTAAGATAATGTCTAGATGCTGCCCAAGCCGAAACGCAAATTATATGAAATTCCATCGATAGAAAAAAATCGCAAAGTATGCTCCAAAAATTATTAAAAACAAATCTGTTTCTATAATCTTATAAATTATATTTGTGAAAAAATTCACAATATTTCTTTAAATGATACTTAAGATGCTCCCCAAGAGATTTTTGCTCTATTTTAAACAAGTCGTGTTTTATTAAACATTTTCGCAATTTTCGCATCGATTTTGGCGCTGTAAATGTTAGTGCTCTCCTCTAATATTCGTAATTTCGTATCTCTACATCTTCTTCTTTTCGGGCCCGGTTGCGGAGCCTTAAAGAATTGTTGCGCAAATCATATATATCATTACGGCTGACGTCCTCCGTGACTGAGGGATAAGGCTCTCGACCAGCAATCTGCGAGTCGCGGTCTACTAGTAGAGAGCCGGTCGAAAGGTCGCGGGTACAAATCCCGGCATGCGCAAATTAATTTTATTCGATTGATTTGTGTTATTTAATAATTAAATATAATATACTATAGTATATTTGCGTCACATTACGAGAAGAAGATATCTCAAAATCGCCCAGGTGTAAGACCACATTTCAGGATTGAAATATTACTTGAAATGGCTTTAGCCGTGTTTGGTGATTAGATTTGAATAGACAGGTACTTCCCCACTTACACCTGCCCCATCTCCTTCCCCTCCGCATTCCTTTAGCTTAACAAAATTACTCAATTGGGGATGCCATAGTCTCACTGGCTCCAGACGGAAGCTGTTGGGACTCTTGTGTGGTAATCACATTAAAAAATATTTTGTTTTTATTTGTTATTAAAAGCGTTTTTGACATATATTAAATTTATTATTTCATTATGAAATGAATACACCACTTTGTGATTCGACCACAAATGCAGAAATGCGTGCCATATTTCTTAATATTATTTCGTAATCGGCCTTTTCTTTCGTATCTTCCTAAAGATTATACTTGCCCAGTTCATTTGACCTCAAAACATACCCCTTTGGGGATATCATAGTACCACTTACTCCAAGAAACAAATGAATTTTTCACAAATCAAAAACAAAAAGTACGGGGGGGGCATAGAGATTTTCAAGCGATAAAGCTGGATATGGCTAAATATAAGTTGATAAATACTACTCTAATCGCAGCTGGAACTTAAAATCTTTTGAACGCTTGTGCTGGCTCAGCATAGGCAAGTCTTAAGGTGTATGAGTAGCAGCAATAATGCATTCACTCTCTTCAAGGTTTGAGACTTTACTTTTTCATAATGAAGACGATAGAAGATTGCATTCCTTCAAAGTCACCCCCGGCAATTAAGGCTTTGGTTTAAGACTTGTGCATCAAGTGAAAAAGGAAACAATTAAACGCAAAGACAACCTCCTACATTAAAAATGCAAAGCCTTTGAAGATCTTTGACTTGGCACAAAATTCTATGTATTGCAATATTACAACATACCAGTGATAATATGTAAGTATTTGTGTCTCTCCAACTTTGTCAGTTACTAATTAAGATTTCTGTCTGTTTTGTGTACATTTGAACGCAAAATTTTATAGCACAATGCGTGCTTTTATGATAGGACGATAGCAGAGCGGTAGTTGATACTTAAAACGTCCTGTTTTTGGTCCATTTTGAAACGAAAATCCTAATGGTTGAATGCGCACGTTTTTATGCTCTGACTCTTCAAATTGACGTTATCTGAATAAAACATTGTTGTTCAATTTGAAAATAGCCTGGTGACTATCAGTGCAGTAAATTCACGACCGTTAAATTGGTGTAAGCAATTTACTACCGTATTTTTCATGTTAAAGTATTTTTAATCGTATTTGAGGTTACTTTTATAACAGTGAAACTAACTAACTAACCATCACGCCATTTTCCAACAGGGGTAGGCAAAGAGGACGGGCCATCAAACAACTCGGTCTTGGCAAGCACTCTTTTTCACATTCATACATCGTCTCATACATACTATTCTATTACTCTGACTCTTGATATGGCTCGACTCAAATATCTGATTCTCTCGATCGTGCCATGTCTTCCTCGGGCGTCCCTGACTTCTTCTACCATTCACATACTCCTTACTCTTATTTCTTCGTACATTTGCTCTACATGCCAAAACCATCTGAAGGTGCCTTTCTTAATCTTACTCATTACGCTAAGTCAGCCTTGCCTTCTTTGCGGATCTCCTCATTTCGCAGTCGATCAATGGCTGAGTTGGCATCGTAATTGGGTCTCACCCAAGCGTCACGTGTTTGATTCCACGGCTGGCTAAATCCTTCATCACGACGCATGCAACATTTTCCGCTTACTGTAGCGGTAGTAAGCCTATATTGATATTAAATATTAAGTCCCCATAAATCTTCCTCCGACATGGCACGATCAAGTGAATCAGATACTTGAGTCAGGCCATGTCAAAAGTCAGAATAATAGAAGAGAATGTATGAGACGATGTATGAATGTGAGTGAGGCAAAGAGTGTGTGCCAAGACCGAGTTGTTTGGTGGTCCGTCCTCTCTGCCTACCCCTGCGGGGAAACGGCGTGATGGTTAGTTAGTTAACTATTATTACCAAACTATTAAAAAATGATACGTAAATCCGTTTCAAGCAACAAAACGTACCAAATCGGAAATGTTGTCTCTCATCATGACATTGTACGTTTTATCATCCATTAATGGAAAAATAAAGATACAGGCAAAAGTACTTGTTTTTTATTTTGCAGTGTCAGGATATCGGGATTCAAAGCGAATTCCTTTTTTTTAAATTGTGAAACCTCAAAAAAGTGACTAACTACCCGAAGCAATTGGAGGTTATCCACCACTTACCCGCCCTGGTATAAATAACAGATGGTTACTCCTTCAAGGCTCTCGCAACTAATTTGTTTAAAAGAACGAATCTACAATTAAGTTTGAACGGATCTAGACCTCCAGTGTCCCTACATACGGTGTTAGAAAGCAGTATGCAAGTGCTTACATAATATACAAAATGCGAATAATATATAATCAAACATATAAAGTATTTCAAGCATAAAGTAATTAAAAACATAAACATAAAAGGCTGATGCTCGCAAGGTATTGGCATATTGGGTATGCTGCAAGCATCTGCAAGAAATAATAATAAAAACAAGTATGGTGAAGAACGCTAATATCGGGTTAGATATCCATCTCGTCATGAGGCAGTATCAGCGATAATGTGTATGGCTGTCGGACTGGCCGTGAACGAATCTCAAGCGTCCTTTAGCCGGTTTCTCGGTTATGCCTTAACGATAGTGGGTGGGAAGTAGGGGGACGAAACCAGTTAGACTATGAAATTTTCAAAATCGTTGAGAGCTTATAGGAAGATGGTGAGAAAGAAAAAGTTTGTAAATGTCTAGCTTTTCAGATCTTTGTCGTAGTCTCGTACCTGAGCAATTCTGATACTATAATATTTACTCTGAAAAAAAAACACTTGTCTTGCTGTATTATTTAACATTTAATATCATCCATTTAATTTTACAAAACCCATACAATTAATACGAAAGCCATGGACATACGAGAACCATTACCGTTTCCTGAAAACTCAATTAGAATAATGGACAAAATGCTTTTTGCTGTAATTCGTCGACAACTGTTTACTACATATAAATATTTTATCGCCAGGTGAACGAATGATTGATTTTTAGAGTGGTGAAGCCAGACATGAAATATTGAATTCTGGTGATATGCAAAATGAAACATTCTGTTTTCGCAAAAAAAAATTATTTCTAAAAATAACTGCTTCTTTTCTATATTCAATAGAAAATATATTAAAAGCTCTCACAAAAACATTATTATAACATGTGTTTAATAATAAAATAAAAATAATATTTGGATGACTTGTATATCGCCGTTTTTGTGAAAAATCACCTCAAGGGCGCTGTTGGTCACTGTTATGTTTTTTTAATAATGAATTAATCCACTTTTTACACCATTTTACCACAAATTCTAAGAAGCTTTGGTAACTTTTTGTAGATTTTTTATAAGGCGGTTATGGGGATCGCCGCACCGGAAACCGATTTTTGTATAACCAACACCCCTGCCACATGTTACCCAAAGTGATTCGCTACTTTGGTGACTTATAAAGGGTTTCCGGGTTCATGAGGCTTATCCAGGTCTTGGCGGTGAATGCGTTTACCCACCTATTGCATGGCGAACTGCATCGGGAGAGAATGTTTGAGGGGGACCTTTCTTAGACATTTCCAGCTGGACTCTCCTGACCCATCGCCTTGGATCGATAATATCCTCCAAACGTACATTAAAAAACATTCTACTAAACCACATTTCTAAACCACAAAAAATTTCAACAATCACAAACGATCATTAATAGATCGGTTAGACAAGCGTCCAAAAAACCTTTTAAAAAAACTTCGACGGTAAATACAAGCCTTGTATGTTCAAAGACTTCAAAAATACTAGGCACTAAAAGCATTTAACAATCTTTGAATCGACACAAAAAAAATTAAGGAAATTAAATTAAGCATTTAAGATACCTACAAAATTAAAATTAGGATTAAAGGACAAAAAGGCAATATCATTAGGTACAATGATAATGTAAGAAAATAAAAAAAAAAGTAATAGACATCACGTACTTCATTATATATACAACGATATAATAGTGGCAATTTCTTAAAAAAAATGTTTTTTTTCATTGCCGCCTTTATTTTTCTATTTTTTTTAGACCATTTCAGTTTTATTTTAATTTATTTCAATTTATTATTTAATTTTATATATTTATTGAATTTTATATGGATCCTTGAAAAGTGAGCTCATAATAAAAAGCGGCAACGCGCACAGCTTGACAGAGCACGACGATTCTTAGGTGCTTTACGTAGGTAAGGTTCATTCTATCTCCTTCTCTCGCAGGCTAAATCCTAAAAAATTATAGATGTATGTGTTTTTCTCTTTTTATTTTAACTCGTTTCCTTTTAAACGAGATTCAAATCACAACGGTTTTAAAGAAGTTTCACTTCCACAGAGTGTGCAATTCACGTGCGGTTGAGGTGAAACCTTCAGAAAACTAAAGTTGACAAGTGACGGGAAGCTACGAAGACCAATCATACTATCTCATTCTCTTTTTTAATATGAATACCTCACAAGAGTCTCAGCTGCTCCCGTCTGGAGCCAGTTAGACTATGGCATCCCCAATTGGTGTATGTTGTGAGGTTGAAGGTCGTGGGGAGGGGAAGGAGATGGGGAATATGATCTGGTCACTAAACACGGCTAAAGCCCTTTTAAGCAACGTTTCAATTATGAATGATGGTATTACACCAGGACGATACTGAGAGTATCTTCCACTCTGTAACGTGCCACAAATATACTGTTTCTTATTTTAAATTAATTAATTGTTAAATAATACCAATTAATCAAGTAAAATTTATTTGCCTCGGATGCGAGTCAAAAGCCTTACCGCTAGACCGCGCTGGCCGTCAAACGCCGTTTATGTGTTTGTCTATTTTTAGTGTCACTTGTTTCCGTTTCATCGAGTTTCAAATCACAACGGTGCGAAAGAAATTTTCATTTCAAAAAAATTCATAGAAATACGTGGAGTAGATTGTATTGGAATATTTTTAATAGTATTTTTCCACGACATCAGGTTCACCAAAACAAATAGTCGCGTTAAATTCCCTAATACCTTACCCACGCTCCGCCGCCCCGGGAGTGCCCCGCCCTTCTCGGGCAGTTAGCGAAACAAATCACCGTACTTAGATTAAGTGCGAACGAATTCGGTCCCATAATTCTACACACTAAATCATGGTCACCCCGTGTTTTATCACAGTGTTCGCAGGGCCCGGCCGCCCGGGGCGGGGGTGACCAAAAAGGAATGGTAGATAGGAAAAATGTTTTTTTTGCGTTTTTTCGGGCGACCCCTTGACCCCGTGATCAATCACTGCTCAGTTTAATAGATGAAGACGTTTTCAGGACAGGAGAAGAGTTTTTTTTGCTTTATTCTGACTTTCTACTGTGTGCTGCTTATACCGTATAAACGAGCCTATGGGTGTTAATGTTTACGTGTGAAAAGTGTATGGTAAATCAAATATGTACGTAGATTGTAGCTACTAGGGTAGGCAAAAAGCACATTAAAGTACAATTCTTAAGCTTCAAAATCAGACATTTATTTTTCAATATAGTCACCGTTAAGGCTAGCGCATTTCTCCCAACGTTCAACAAGTTTTTTCATTATGTAACTGAAAAATTCTTCCATCATTTCTCGATTCCAGGACTTGACAGGTGCCTTAATGATTACCCTTGAGGTGTCTCTTGAGCAGAGCAAAACAATAAAAATCGCAAGGCGAAAGATCGGAGGAGTGAGAAGGGTGTGGAATCAGTTCAAACACCAGGTTTTGCAGAGGCTCTAATCGACACTGTTTGTTCTCGTCTGTGAAACGGCATGGTACCCATTGTTCACAGATTTTACGGTATCCTAATTGTTCGACAATGAAGCCGCCAAGATCCTTGGATATTCAATATGGTTTGTGATACGCTTTTGAGTGATTCGCCGGCCATTTTGAATCAAATCGTGGACAAGTTTGGATTATTTATCGTTTGTATCAAAATCGGACGTTCGCTGCATGTTTCATCAACAATTATTGCTTTTCCAGGTTCACAATAATGAAATTTTACTATCCATCGATTTACAGTAGACCTATCAACAGCATCGCCACCATAAACATCCTTAAACGACGATGAATCTCAGCAGGAGTCACTTTTTAAGCGCTTAAAAATTCGATAACAGCACTTTGTTTACTTTGCGTTGACATAACACTAAAACACGTCTCTATACTTCTGGTTCTAAAAAAACACTGGATGAATTCAAGGACCTCAAACATTCGGGTACGTATAGAGGAAGAATTTCACTTCTATATTCCACTTGGCGCGCTTCTGATGGCCATTTTGTTCGCGCTGTACAAGCATGTGTGAATTACTTTTCAGCCTACCCTCGTACAATACTTACAAATTTATTTAACAAATTACAAACGAACACAACGCACCATAATTTCACTGTTAAATGTTAACAATTGTATATGAAGTGGAGAGTGAAAAAGCACGATTTACAAGGCTGTGTATTGACCGGGAGTTTAAGGTAGAATGGTTTGAATAATCTTTGTTGCAGCGCGCGAGAATGTCTTGAGATAAGGCTTGAATCCTATTAATGTTTGGGGGACCAATCGGATTGCCTTGAGACTGCAGATCGGTGTCTTTATTCGACCTCCACAAATATTAAAAATAATCAATAAAATCGAAATTTTAATTATTGTTTCAAAATATTCATTTTGAAACTAATTGCGTGTGTATTTTTATACCACCATTACAGAACCACACGCAAGTACAGATGAATTAATTTTCTGTAACTGCGTTAAACGTTCATATTTTTAAATGTAATATAAATTTTCAATTTGGGAGGCGGGTATGGGTACTGCCACCCAAGGAACCATTTATTTAATAACCAACACCCCTGCCATATGTTCGATACGTTTGGTGACTTGGTCCCCGTGTTCATAGGGTGAGGTTTGTCTAGGTCTCCAGCAGAACTCTTCGAAAATCGCCTTGCACCGTAAAGGTAGGGGTGGATTCACAAGTCCTTCACTCCTGATTCCTACCCACCACTTATACCTTATTTCTTAACAGAACTTCTTCTCCTTCTTTTCCCTGAAAATACCCTACACACAGCGTTCCCACATATATAATACAAGCCCTGAGTGGTGATAATATAAAAAAATAAAGCATTTTCATATCAAATTTTTTTAGTTTTAGTATTTTATTTACATAAGTACCTACATAAAACAATCATGATGACCAAAATTTACATACCTTTCTACTTACCCGAAAACACAATTCTATATTGTCTATGTAAGTGATTCGGTTTTTGTCAAATTATAAGTAATTACCTTTATAAAAAATGTATTATTGGCATGACTGTTAATGATACACTGATTTGATACTCTATTGTCTATTGACGAACTGTCTATTAATTTATCATCATTTTGAGTTGAATCTATATATATATATATGTCTTGTAGTTAGATTTTTTGTAAAACTACAACACTAGTTGTTGCCGCAAATCAATTTTGAAGCGTATTTATTAAAAAAAGTATGAAGTCTAATAAATCATAGACATTGGTTTAATATATTACTAGAGCTCCTTTTTTTTCATAAGAAGCAATTATTTTGTGGTTAGATATTATAAACACTTTGTATTTAACCACGAATATTTATTTTTTCATATATATCGACCGGTTTCGCTTCGACCAAGCTTCATCAGGATATAATAATAACTAGTTGGTAAGACAGAGTTAACGGTTATAATATATAAATTGAGAGACAAGCATTTGAAAGAGGTAAAATGGATAATTAATTAGTGGAAGGGAGACAACAATACAAATCTAATCACAAGTAAATGTACAACCAACAGTTAACGGTATTCAATGATATATTATTTTTTATTGTTGTATTTCACATTATAATATAAAGTACAATATTTAGATATACGACAATATAAAAAATTAATTAAGGACTTCAGAATAACAATATAACACATCTGTAATATCATAGACTGGGATGGATTGCAGGAAACAAGTTTACAAGAGCTATTTTCAATTATATTTTTCTTATAGAGAGTTTTTGCAAGCAGATATGGGATATTCATATAAGGTTTATACAATTTAACCATTTACTAAATAACCAACACCTGTGCCATATGTCACCCCAAGTGGTTTGCTACGTTTGGTGAATTAGAAAAGGTGTTCGTTGGGTGATGTGTGATAGGCCTCGGTGGAGGACACGCTAAAAACAAAAAAAACGTCATAAAAATGGAAAAACAAATAAAATAACAAATAGAATATTTTTTTTAAAAACAAACTTTCGTTATGACAGAAAAAGCACATCATCCACTCGGCGTTTTTTCCGATGATCTTAGCGCGTCATCACAGGCGCCGAACGCCGGCGTCTTTAGTCCCATGTCCAGGCTTGAGTAGGCATAAAAGCTTTCGGGTAAAACAAATAGACGGCCGGAACGCCGCCGCCGAGCCACCCGTACGTAGCCTTAATATTTCCACGATATTTTTTTATATATTTAATATACTGGGAATAAGGCCAGAGCCATAAAGTTTTTCGGCCGTCGTATTATGGACAAGTGGCATGTTGAGTGTCAGAGTCACCTTCATTACAGTATGTTGGTGTTTTTATGTCGTGTTGGGTTTCAGTGTTCGCTAGGAAAAACAATTTATATATATATATATGTGAAGAATTAAGACTCGTAATACAAGTAGGCACTCGTAGTTCGACGACTTTACTGATGATAGAACCTTCAATAAGACCCTGATGTTTTTTCGTGTGATTTTTCAAGAGACTTGAAGTATTCACAAACATTATTTTAAAATACCCAAGTTTCTATACTAAGATAAAGATAATTTTTCATGGCCATTTCTGTGAAACATATCTACGTCGTTAATGGTGTTTTACAAAGCTGAATAATTCTTAAAAAAAATATTTAAACTTTCTAAAGACTGATTCAGATTTCTACAAATATAACAGGCTTCGGAGATCAGCTTGTTGGATAATTAATTAACTAAAGCCTCGATGACATTGAGCAAGTTTACAAGCTACTAGCCGGTGAATTCACTATCTGCTAGTAAACTCGTTTAGTGTAATCGTATTACGAGCTAACTAGCAGATTTTTCACAACCTACGAAAAAAGTTGAAAGGGGGTCAATTCACTAGCGTGTACGGCGCATGGCAAGATGGCGGCCCTCGAACAGCTGATTTCGTAACTGTCAAACTACCGTTTGATCTGGTCGATTCGTTGTACAATCTGTTAAGTAACCGGCAAATAGCTTCTAGCGGTGAGCTAACTGCGAATGTCTCAGTTTTCTACAAAATATGGAGAGAATTAGTTCAAGCCGGAGTCATTATTTTAGCTCAGCTTTTCGGCTAGTTCGCTTCTGAGCTAGTGAAACGTTTTATGTGTCATCATCACAATCGCACTCGCTGATTTTGCCCGCTTTTAAAATTACCGGCTAGTAACTTGTAAACTCGCTCAATGTAATCGAGACTTAACCATTACGCAGTTTTCCTACAAGCGTATGTAGAGTGAATAGACTACCACGTAATTCTGTCTTTCTTAGCATAATCCTTGATTCATTGACATTCATATATCGTTTACAAAAGTTCAATATGCTCTTCACCTGGCAACAAGGACAACTTTTTAAAACATATTCCCTACACAAGAGGCCTTGAGGAAAATAATTCCTGTTATGCTGTGTGGATGGTCTTTCTAGGAAAATAAGTTCTGGGAAAGACAAGGGTATGAGAGATGGGTAGGAAACTGGGGGTCAAGGTGTCCAGGATTGACGGACGAATATATTTATTTTATTCATTGAATTGTTAGTTACATCATTTAAGGATTTTTCGACCATCATGCTAGGCATAATATGCCCGTGTTGTGGTTGTCAATTTTATGCACAGTTTATTAACATATGACATATAAAATAATGTAAAAGAGTAGGTATAAAATAAAATAAGAATATAAAATAACATAATACTAAAGAATCATTACATAGTATAAAATGAAGTCGCTCAAAATGTATGTGCGCTTAGATCTTTTAAACTACGCAACGGATATTCATGTGGTTTTCACCAATAGATAAAGTGATTCAAGAGGAAGGTTTCTATGAATAATACATGCTTATTATAGTAGAGAAAATCCGAGAAATTCAAATATTCAATTCAGGCAGCGTGCAGCCTGCAAGCGGGTGGTGTGGATTTTATAAAGGTTGGGTAATGGCGTTGTGTTTTGTTGGCAAAAGCAACGTGTGGCCGGGTCTGATAGTATAAATATAAAAGAATGCAAATAAATATAAGAGTATCGATGAATATAGTAGAATATAAAGTAAGATAAAAATACAAGGCACGTTATATTCATACTAATTGAACAAAAAAAAGTTTATGTATAAGAACGAGCTGCTAAAATATGTCCACTGGATCTAGTTCAGTAAAACCACGCGCGGTCTTTCAAAATCATATTTTCACTCTTTGAATGCATCTGAGCATCTGTCAAGCATTTGAACAAAACAAATACACATTTCAAATAAATAATTTTAATTCCAAAAAAATGTTGACACATACTTCGCATTTTACATATCGCTTGTCTTATATGAAAAGTTGTTCCAATTTTGAATTAAAAGTTCAGTGAACTTGAGAAACGTTATGTAACGCATAACGTTTACAAAATTTTGCAGAAATATTTCACAATTATTTCTACCACATCCACCAACGACTGAAATCGATTGTTACAGGAATTTTTTCGTTTGAATTGTCTTATTTTTGAAATTTTTTGTCCGCTAATTTAATTTTTAACAGCAGTTCTTATCGAAAGAAAAAAAAAATTACATGATCACACAATCTGTACATCTTCCAAAGAATCGCAAAACTTTGATGTGACTTTTTAAAACTCGTCTTTAAACCCGTGTTTCATTTTAAATTTCTCATGTTTCGCCCCGCAAGAGAATAATGGGGCAGCATATAAATAATTCATAAGGAAATTTTGCCATGGAATTCCTTTGTCGCTGCAGCAGTTATATGAAACAATGTTCCATTCTTATTCACCCTGAGATGGGGTTGTTTTTTTATAAATTGTTACAAGTTGATCGATTTAGTGGAAAGTATTACGTAATCATTTTGAATAGCTCGTATTGGACTTGTTTTATTAAACTGTTTTATGCTGAATTGGTTTGACACAAGTTAAATTGTCCAGAATCTTTTAAACATTTCTAACATTTTTGCGAATGCTGATTTTCTTAATATTCCACTTTTACAACAACTCCCTTTTGAAGTGAAACTTCTCTAGCCCCGTTGTGATTTGAAATTAGGATGAAACGGAAATGACGCATTACAGTACCTATGAGGAATAAAACGGCGCTCATTGGTTGCTTCGATTATGATCTCACTTTTCAAGGCTCCTATTGGTTGAGATGTGAAACGGAAATGACGCATTACAGTACCTACAACAACTCTCTTTTGAAGTGAAACTTCATCCATTGGTATTTGAAATTAGGACGAAACGTAAATGACGCATTATAGTACCTATAAAGAATAAAACTGCACTCTTTGGCCGCTTTGATTATGACCTCACTTTTCATTGGTTGAGAATGTGTGGGCGAAGATTTTACTTCAACCGCATGTGAACTGCACTCGATTTTTTTTCTTTTTTAAAATTTTAAATGGTATATTCTGAGGACATTTCCTTTTTTCCATAAACTTTCTACTATACGTGGAGAGCCTCTTTTCTCATTGAGGTAATTACTAAGCTTAAGATCAATCGAACGGAAAAATGTTATATTTTCACTCTGCAGAACAATACATTTTAAAATGATGAAATGTTTTATCTTAACGTCACTTTAAAACAGGTAATCTGCCATTAACAACTGACTTCATGAAATTTAGCTAGCTTTTACCGGGGTCGCTTTTATTTTATTGCAAATGTTGCCCGTAACTTACGCACCAAAAGCTGCTCACGTCCAGAGCGACAAAACATTTATGAACAAAAGTTACGTAATAAAGCAAATGGGACATTTTACTAACACGAAAAAACGTTAATAAATGTTGGATATTATAATGCTTATTTTATCTCGTCGTCCACGTGTTTGAGGGAGGAATCCACTAGGCTGAATTCACAGACTCTCGGAGAGTGGTTACGATGGCTTTCTCTTAATTTGCTTAGTTATTGTAATGTATCTAGTTTCCAAATAATTAATTATCTTAGCCTATAATATCACGATTGTCAAATAGAATACAGAACGCACTCGGTTCCGGAGAGTTAGCTGAAAGATCGTTTGGCTGTGAACCACGAAACACGATGGATACAAATGACTTACGAATATACCTTACCTACGCAGTTTTTCTCAAAATGATAGGCTTCGTTTTCTACTATCTGTTGCTAAAGGCTGCAGACCAGAAGAATTCAAATTTTTAAAAGAAAGTGCGTTTCTACAAGTATTTGGTAGTTTTCATCTGCCATTACTTATTAAGACTATTTAATCGAGAATAGGTACCTAGTCGTTTCATAATAAAACTTCGTTTGTTTTCAACTTGTTCTAGATACGAAAATCTTGATAGATTAAAATAAAAACAAATTTAGTGAAGGTGATACGCTAATTGCGGTAGCAGGGTTATCCGATAAGGGCTATTGATGTGTTTTATTCATACTTAGGGTAGATGCCTTAAAACACCGCTTGTTAAGTGGGTGCATGATTATAGGTAGGTACATTTAATAATGATTATAATGGCCATCACTGTGGTCAGCTTTGTTTCCGACGGGAACTCGGAAGCCAAACCTTGCCGGAGACAAGGTATGCTGACTCAGCGGGTAGACATGGATTCTCATCATCAGGGATGGGCATGAGGTGCTTATTCACAAGTACATCTGCATGAATCAATGAAAGGCAAGATCTTCTGATAACACAGTTAATATCTATTTCAATATAAGATGTTTACAAAAACAGGTGGAAACTTACCCCCATCATTGACTGTTTAACTAAACCTAATCTATCTATGTTTCTACCGATGGAAGGGGACGCCTTCCTCCAGGGTTCGACGACTGCTCCAGAGCGGCATCCAGCCTGCCAGCCCGTCTCTCGTACAGTTTCCAGGCCAGAAATCTACCGGGACCTCGTGGATTACCTCCGGTATCCTTCCATACGTGAATTAGCGCAACCTCCACGGCGTGCGAGATAAACTGGGTAAAAGGCGGTTTTGCCTACAAATACTGATTCCATCCGAATGCGTAATTAATACTGCCCGTTCCCGACAGCTATCATGTACAAAGCGAGCGAGGATCACGCCCGAACGCGTGGGATTCCAACCCAACGGAAACCTTTTTCCACCGTGTACACTGACATGCGTATCACTTTTTGGGTACGATTATAATGCACGCATTCCGCGTATTTATTTCCGAATCGGTCACGAACGCATTATCGGTAACTTCCAGGATCGGATGCCTGGATTGATTTTTAAAAGAGCATTTGCTCCGCTCGACTTTAAGATTTTCAAAGATAAGAAACTTCGCACTCGTGACGTTCCCACAGAGTCCGTGCCCAATCAGGCTCTGTGGGTAAGTGCAAAGGCCGGCAATAATAACCCGCTTCCTGCTTATTTGCACCGATATATGGCTGTCAAAAAAACCATAGACAATACTAATATGTATTAGTAATCAGTACCTGATTACAATTGTTATGAACATGTTAAATATTTTCATAACAAAGGATCTACTCGCAATTTTGTTTTAAATACTGACAATTTTCACTTAATTGCCACATTGTAAAGCATGCGCGTTTTTATTATTTTTTTTATTTATTCATATACTTACATTTTTTTATTCTTTTTTAACATGAATACCTCACAAGATTCCCATCCGCTCCCGTCTGAAGCCAGCAAGACTATGGCATCCCCAATTGGGGTATGTTGTGAGGCTGAGGGTAGTGGGGAGGGGAAGAAGATAAGGGAGAGGAAGGTGGGGAAGTACCTGGCTATTCAGATCTGGTCACCAAACACGGCTATTGCCGTTTCAAGCAACGTTTCAATTCTGAATGGTGGTCTTCAGCAGGGTACTCACCTAACCGTGTAACCTGTAACGTATCTGATACTGTATCAAGTGAGTACGTAGGCACGAGTCTACTGCGAGACGCTCGCGCGTGGAGCGCAGTGTGCTCGCAGTGACCCACCGACGGCGGTATCACTGCGAGCACACTGCGAGCACAAAGGCGGCTCGCAATGTGCATGTGGACATTGTGGACGGCGACACAGCCGCTTGTGTAGTGCCGCGGTTACCGTGGACTAGCCGTACCCACTTGCAGATTGATACAGTATCAGATACATTACATGCTACACTCTAGGTGAGTACCCTGCTAGCAGGCACCAGGGCGATACAGAGAGTATCTTCCACTCTGGAACGTGCCGCAAATATACTATATATTATTTTAAATGAATAAATTGTGAAATAACACAAATTAATCAAATAAAATTTATTTGCCACGCCGGGATTCGATCCCGGGACCTTCGGTGCGCGAGTCAAGCGTCTTGCCACTGCGCTACGCCTGACGTCATATTTTAGGTAAACAGTTTTTCAAGTTTTTCGACTGTCACACTAGGCACATGCCCGTATTTGGTAGTCGAAGTATGTATATATAATTATAAAATGTAAAGATTGCTATTTCGTTTTATTCATTTAATTATTTTCTCTATTTATTTAAGTTAATGATCTGAATCCTAATGGGTTTTTACGAGATTAGTGAAAAAAATAAACATTATATGAATCGTAGGTATAAAGGTAAAATTACGTGAAAAAATTGTATTACAGTAAAAGAGACAGTTTTGAAATTGAAGGTGGCGTAGAAATAATATTATAAATTTTACAGATGACGTATGGCGGTCTGATTGACTACGATTAATAAATAATACGTGACTAAGTGCATGTTACAGAAAAAGAAAAATAATGAGTTTATACATTATAGATAAACAGAAGGATAGAAAAATATTGGACCACGCTTCTGAATGACAGAGCAGTTTTGAAATCAACCGTTATTCTGTTTGGAGTGTCGGTCGTAATAACATCGTACTTCTTACATACTAACCTCCGTGTTTCCAACCTTTTCTGATAACATCGTTTTTTTATTTGAGTGCTTATTAAAAGTTAATCTCGTTATTTATTGCATCCTTATACAGCTTCCGCTTTCTTTAGCAAAATGCAGAACACGTTGTCTTTTCAGCCAGCATGGAATTTATTCATTCAGCGACATCACTTTCTATAATAATATGTAGCGCATTTTGAACTCAGAACCACTAGCCTAGGCGCATGCCTATAATAGGTATGTGAATTATAAAAAACGCCATTTCAATCATTAGATCATCTTTACGATTCATCATCGGCGTTAAGTTTTTTTATTTTTTTTATTGTGTATAACAGACTAGGTGTCTAATTACAATACACATGTAACACAAACTATACATTTATAGATAAATAAAACAAAAAGGTAAATAGTAACATGAGATACGTACATATTATAGCGGGTAATGTGTAGCACTTAAATTCGTCTTTGAATTCTTCAAAGCTACTGTTAAAGATGCCAACAGTTTTGGAGGCGTTATTTAACAGCGCCATACCTTGTGTCATGCAATGCCGAGCCAGTGCGTCCATTTTGCTATGTGGGATGCATAAAATATCGTGGTACCGTTCCTGGCTGTAGTTGTTAGGCACAAACAACTTATAGCATTCCAGGAGGCACGGGCTATTTATTAAATTATTAATGATTTTGCACGCCGTTATTACTGCAAGGGCCCCACTCCTCGACTGGATACTTTGGCAACGCGTTTCTGTGATCAGATATTATGATGTATGAATCCCAGGTACTCTCCATGCAATCTCATGTAAAGGTATCTAAAATTTTTTTTTTGAATCTGTTCCAATTTCTCAATGTATTTTTTCTTGTATGGGTCCCATACAGAAGCATATTCAATTTTAGACCTTTTAGCGCAGATTATATTTTATTTTAGACCTTATAATATGTAGCCATCATTACTTCAGGATTTGAAAACTGTTTGTATGTTTGAAAGATGTACGCTATTCAAACACTTTTTCATCCGAGGCAAATATAAATGTTGTATATATGTCTGTTTTATTCGGGCTGAAATCGATTAAAATTACGTTTCCTTCTTAAATATTCATTCAAAATCACCCATTGACGTTTCGTAGGTTTGATGAATAAATTTTGTGCATCTGTGAAATATTATTTATTAATACTATGTTGGAAGATCATTACGTATTTTGAACCATTTGACTTAAACCAAACTAAAATCAAAAACCCTCTTCACCTATATACATAAAACATGGTATATAAAATAGATTCACGTCAAGTTGTAAGGCGAGTACCAGGGCGACATGCGGCAGTGGGTTGAGTGGCAACGGGAAGAAAAGAATTATGCATGTAAAATTATTCAAATACAACCGCTGCGGGCAAAGGACGACGGCAGGGTCAACCTCTCCGTTCAATCTTCAACCCTGGTAGCTCGAATCGTTTCCGCTCGGTGAAAAATGTTAGTGATACCTCTGCCCCGAGCGACTTTCTTGTTTGTTACGTTAAAACATTTGTAAATAAAATATAAAATTAAATACAATTTTTTTCTACCTACGAAGGTAAAACATTTTAATGTAAATATTTTCAGTCGCCAGCAGTGGCATGCACAGATTTGTAAATCAGGTTAGTCAGTAGAAAAACAACAACCTATCTGCTATAAACTAACTTAAAGTGGATGCTAGTTTTAGTTTGTGTTGATTGGGATTATGCTACGTCAAATATCCAAGAAACAGTTCCAATTGAATATAATTCTAGACAATCATTGGATAGTTAAATTTTCATATTATTTCGACTATATAAACGGGATCTGCAAAATATGACATAATATTAAATATATACTTAGTACAGTATGCTTTAAAATTCCCCCAGAGCCTATTTCTCTCCCTGTATAATTAATTGTCTCTGGAGAGAAAAAAAGAGATATTACATGTAAAAATATATAGGTAGGTAAAGGTGACAAAACATCCCCCAACAAAATATCTACAAAAAACTAACCTAACATAACTTTACAGGAAGTCTGCATTATTTTTTACTCATTTTACTATTTCTGAACAATAATTTGTTGTCTTTATGGGATATCTGTATTAATTTTGTCCCATTTTTTGTTAGGTTAGGTTTTAGTAGATATTTTTTGGGGGTTTCTTATTCCTCAGGATATTGTCGGGGATATTTTGACGCGGAATAAAAAGTCACGGAACCGATATTACAACCAGGTAAATAAAAAATAAAAATTCACAAATCCTGCTGACACTTTAATAAAATCAATGAAATTATTAAACATTGTGCGATTGACTCGTATTTTTTGGCAGAAAGGCTTTAATAAATTTCTATGGGCTTTCGACTTTAATACAGAATGTACCATGGTTGATTCGGTTGACCTCTCCACGCTTTCTGTGAGTTTGTAAATAAGGTTTTTTTCCGCTTAATGGTTTTCTCGTGTTCACTTTTTAGTAGTCTAATTAAACGGGAGCCGGACGGGCGAGCTTTAACTAGAGGCAACTAAATATACGCTTTTATGCAAGTTCATGGGATATTAAAAATTCGGAATTAATGTTATACTTTTCGCTGTTTATGTTAAGAGCTACATTTATTGTTCTTTTTTTGTTGTAAATAGTGCAATTCATAAAATTAATACTCTCCTTACTCTCTGTTTTTGGAAGAGGGGTGGAAAGAGGAGGAACTTAGAAGATAGACAGGGGGGAGGAGGTTGCTTAGAAAATCATAGACAAAATTAAAATGGAAATATGTTTAAGATAGGGTTATTCACAAAATTTATTTGGTTATTAATAATATTTATATTTCTATTGACATTTTTCCTAATTTCAAATATTTCTAAAAAATCTAATTGAAAACCATTAACGTTAGTGTGTAAAATTTGAAGTAGAAAAAACTATTTTAACACGAATCCAAAACATCCACAAAAAAATTATATTTGGAAACAAAACTGCACCCATTAAGAAAACTATATGAGTACAATATATGTACGAGACCTCTAGGCCTGCACAAAACTGTAGACAATAAAAGCTGGCACACAGAGACGCCCGACAATCTAAATGTCTTGACAGGGCGAGAACACATCATCTCATCAAATGAGATGATGTGTTCTCGCCCTGACAGCTGTTAAAGTTCCGTAGCATGGTCACAAGCGTCTATGCTGGACGGGCATCTTCTGTGCATTGGGGTGGAGTGATATTGCGTCTTCAACCGTGCATTGTGAGATGGAATACTTTTGCATCGGAGCATGTAGGCTGCGGTGGACGCTGGTTGCTAGTAATCGAGACGGGCTGCGCCCCAGATGGTGTATGTTCTCGTTTGTTGCTGCGTATCTGACATCAGCATCCAGGGGGTGGTCGCATCAACTCTCATGTTGATTGGCTTCAGGATAATCGGTCTATTTTCTATTGGGCGTGCTGCGGGTGTATAGCACGCCTCTCCATACGGTGTCATCATTTGACAGGCGTGGCGTTATCATCAGGGCAGAGAGATGCAACGCCCGATGCAAGGGGCCCCAGGCTAGCAGCCCGGAGCAAGATGGCCAGGGGTAGCGCAGCGTCTTCAAGGGCTTGGTAAGAATCAGCAAGTTCAAAGGAGCCCGAGGGTGGCCATGGGGCTCAGGCGTCAGCGTATTGTAGGAATTATTCAAACACATTGGCAGGCGATGTCGCTCCGACGAATACTTGAGGTGAAAGAGACGCAGTCTTGAAGTTTCAACTTGTAACGGCGATACTGACATCTTGAATCGAGTAAGTTCTGTATAGATATTGCCACAATAACTGATGACTGATCACTGAATGCAGCTGACCCTTTGGTACCGGCTTTTATAGTAAAGGTGTCGGGTGATTCATGTTTTAATAAATGTTGTGACATCGATATTTTCGTACCGCCGCGAAATGCAGAAATAATAATGCAACAAGGATTTGGCTGTGAGTCGTCTAGATTGCATAATACGTTCGATACAATATATGTCTCCTTATATACAAAATAAATAACAAACTTATACATACAAACACAGAATTTATTAAAACGTCCCAAGTACACAAACATTTTACACGACAACACGATAACATACGTTTAAACACCATTCATACTAACCACGGCAAGCAATCAATTAGTTACGAGGGGGGAAATTTATATAATTGCCTTCCAGATGATATCAAAAACGAAAAAAGTGTGTGCAAATTCAAAAACAATTATTCAAGTTTATTCACAAAAAATAAAGTAGTGAAAGTGTATAATATCGTATGGTAATATAATGTAATGTAAATGTAAGTACTGTAATCTTAAGGTTATGAAATAAATAAAAAAAACTATCTGTAAATTAATGGAAAAAACTATGTAATATAATGTAAAAAGTACATAGTTAAATATTCTACTTAGGTAAGTGAAAATGTTATTTTCTTTTTTACTCGAATTAAAACTTAAAAAAACCAACGTTTCGGACAGCATTAGAGTATCAGAGGTATAACGAAGACCACCAATGATAAGACTCGTTCAGGCATTGATGTTACCCTATTTAATTACGATGTGGAAACATGATACTTAGAGTTTTCAAAAAAGAGCAGGTAGAGACGCCCTCGAAATGTGGTGTTGAAGAAAATTTCATGGACCATTCGTTACTCTTATAAGTTACAATTGTTTTAAATTTCGTTTTAATTTATTGTTAACTAGCTGGTTCCCGGCATGCGTTTCAATTCCATATTCAAATATATAAATTGTTTCTCCCTGCATATCCCTTTCCGTGTGTCCCCGTTCCCCTCTCGCATCCCCTACCCTCCCGCATTCCCTTTCCACCTTTCCTGCCCACCCTCTATCCTCTATCCTCTCCCGCTCCATCGTCTCGCAAACCCCCCTCCCGCTATCCATATATTCAGTCCCAGTACATTCGGTTTTTAAAACAGCTCGCGTGCCACCTATTACATTTTTTTAATTCAGATTTCCATTTTTCGTATATTACAAATGTTCATTTTTGTATATTATAAGAATCAATCAATCAAAGTTGGTACCTAACAAAGGTACCCATTTAAAATATCTATAATTTAAAAAAATCATAGACAATTCTTTTAATACAAAAAAACAGCTGCCTGCTAAATTTTATTTCATCAAACGCGCGAACTTTCAAACGTGCGAAGTTAAATATTCGTTAAGTTTTCTGAAATTATTCAATTTTCTACGCAATTTCCTTATTATTTCTTTCCGTAAGAACTTTCTACAAAGTATTAAAAAAAGATGAATGAAATAGGTAAAGTTGTTCTGAAGTTATGGCGTGACCAAGGGAAACAGGGATTCGCTTATATATATATATATATATAGATTGCACGTAAGTCCATTAATAAATTAATGATTTACTAAATTTAGTAAGTGAAGCTTGTCTCGACACAGGTATATCTTAGTGATACAGGCATAAAAAACAACAATGTAAATATACTTTTTACAGATAAATAAATATACTTTTTATAGATAAATAAATATACTTTTTTTTTAAAATCTTTTTTGGGCCGCATCCTTTTCATTTCGGTGGTCATGTTGCACTCACATATCTGCCTATGGAAATAATATTTTTGGGAAGGACAGATAAAATCATGTTATTTGAAAAGTAGTAATACCCGCGGCCCCACTTCCCGCCCCTAGTTGAAATTCCTTTGCAGTTATGCTAGAAATGTTAACACCTGTTTTGGCGAACCCGAAACTGTGGTGGTGTTTTATGTAAAAAGGATACATTTTTAATTATTTTTCTTCGTCGTTGTTGTCATCATTCTCATGGAACTTCATGATAAAGTGTTTAAGCATATTTGTGGTGAAGTGTGTGCTTCTGTATGTAGATAAGTTAAAGTCTGCCCCTATCCTCTACGAACAGGTATTTTCGTACAATTTATGATGCGTTTAGTTCTGGTGCGCCACGAACTTGAGCTGAACCCCCTCGTCTTTATTAATATTAATGGGATTTTTGTCAATTTCAAATGTTACAAAACTCAGAGAGCACGCCTAATTACGGAGTCGGGAAACGCGCCCAACGAGTGACCAACAATAAATTTTACCCGGTCGACATTATTTGTTACACAAGAACGGTCGTTTTTACGACTCTTTCAACGTTTTGGCTGTGAAATGATCTGCCGGCCTCTGTATTTTCTTCCTCTTAGTACATTATCCACGTTCACTCCTTTCTCTCCTCAAAAAGTCCCTCTACACATCATCCTCAAAGTTGGCATGGGCCCTGAATGACTTCATTTACCTCAAGGCCTCCTGTGTGGTATTAATTTTATTACAAAAATCTCTTATTAAGTTGTTGAATCCCAAATGTTGGGATTTAAAACAAGGTTAATTAAATTTTTCAAAAATATTAAATATGTTAAACTGTTATATTTTGCCTTTGTTAGAAGTCAACTTTATTGTAATTCTCTCATCAAAAACCCACAACATATTCACATATAAACTATTGAAAATATACAAAATAAATTCTTAAATTTTGTAAGTTTTAAAATGGGTATTCCAGCAAATTTGTTCAACTAAAATCCTCTTTTAAGGGATATGAATATTTTTATAACCTTATGTGTGCCAGAAAGATTTTCACTGACTTGGTATTTCTATATTTAATTTTAAATGATGTTGTTGAATCCAAAAATGCTTGCATTGATAATCTTTGAATTCCACTCAGTAATTCTAGAAGTCTGAATTTATTCCAGTGCAGAAATTCTGGTAGTAACTACCATATGTATTTCTCTTTGCCCAGAATACTACTGGAGAGAAATAATTGTACCAAGTCAGTGAACATATTCAATTTATAACTAAACAATACAAAATTTTGTTATTGAAACAGTTCAGCTACGTGTAAAGATACTGTACAATTTTTACTATTCATACCAAAAAGGGCGTTAATAAATACATTATTTTAATTTAAAAAAAAAAAAAATCATTCATAAAACTTTGAAACAGGGATGACACACAAATCACCAGCCCAACAGATGGTCTATACAAACTAATTTACACGTACACATTTAACTCCTCTTCCTCGCCAGAAGTAAAGAGCATTTTTGCTTGGCATAGTTGGCTAACAGTCAAATTCATCGTGGCAGAAACTGAGTGTCGTAGTTTCTGCTGGGAATAGGGACATACCTGAAATATTACATCACTTGCTTCAATTCAACATACAACCCGTTACGTGCTCTAGATTTTGTTTACTCCAAAACATATTTGTAAACCTACAAGTTAATTTATAATCCGATAGACTGTCAATATGCTGTTACCTGTTTTTAAAGCTACTGCGCGTTTTCATCCAGCCACAAAATATCCCCGACAAAATATCCTCCGACAAAACATCCTACGGACAAAACATCCCTTAACAAAATATCTACTAAAACTTAACCTAACCTAACCTAACAAAAAAATGGGCCAAAAATAAATCAGACATCCTGTAAATTATAATTACGATAATAAATTATTGTTCAAAAATAGTAAAATGGGACAAAAATAATACAGATAACAATAATTTATTGTCTTTACAGGATGGGTGTATTATTTTGGTCCATTTTTTTGTTAGGTTAGGTTGGGTTAGGTTTTAGTAGATATTTTTTTGAGGGATGTTTTGTCTGTAGGACATTTTGGTCGGAGGATATTTTGTCGCGGGATGAAGAGTCGCGGAACCATTATTAAAGGCTTTTAATCAAGTTTTCACATCAATTTAAATTGTATGATTTCATTTAAAAAGTGTTAACATAGAGGCGTACTTTTATTTTTCTTGATTATTTAGAACAATATTATATAATACCTGTTATTTCTTACAGTTTATTTAATGATATCTTTTCTGAAGTTCTGTAAACTTTGTACATTCTTTGATTAAACAAAGAATTTTTGAACCAGCTAACAAAGTTTTGCGAGTTTTCTAAACGTAGCTTGAAGAACATTGAAAATTATTTAATGGGGAAAATTTCTTAGGAAATTTTTATTACAAATTAATATTTTTAAAAATTTGTTAAAAGTCATTCTTTTATTTTTGCGTCAAAACTTTGTCCAAAAGTAGCTAAAAACGTCAGTTTTTACCAAAAAAATTTGATGTGTGTTTACCCATTTCTTATATATTCCTCATTGAAGAAAAAAATCCCATCCTTATCCTTATGACCCTCCAAACAGCAACCCCAATATCGTCTTTGGATAGAGAGGTAGTTTCGGGATGGAAAAATGTATAAGGCGAGTTATGAATCTGGGAGCCAATGTGTTCAAGAATGATGAACGTATGAATCCATTCCTTCCACTGCGGTGCAAAGCGATGGGAAGAGATAATCCAGCTGGAGAGTTCAAAATGTCTCCCTCAATAAGTCTCTCAATAGTTGGGCAAACGAATCCACTGCCAAGACCTAGATAAACCTCACCCGATGATCCTGGGCACCCCTGTTAAGTTACCAAACGTAGTGAACCACTTGGGGCGACCTATGATAGAGGTTTTGGTTATCCGACAAATGGTTTTGATTTATTTCTCGGAAAAGAGTCACAATATGCCTTTGCTTCATCGCACAAGGATAACTCTTTAATTTGTCAATCACAACAAAAAACCTGCTATGTTCTTTCTCATTTCTCAAATCCGTTCCAACATAGCATTTACTTAACAGCGCCGAGGAATGGCGTAGTACCGTCGTAGTACATTCCCAGCCCCGTATGTACCGTACATCGTAGAGCGAGCGTCGCATCGTAGCGAGGCGTAGCTATGTTGAGAACCGTAGATTTTAGATGTAGAGGCAGTAACGGAGGCACGTACGGCTGGTTTGCGTGAGAAGGGAATAAAACTTCAAGCCGTACGGTCTTGGAATACTCAGATCTACGAGACATAATAGTAATAAATTTATTGTAGTCTTGTTTCTGGAAAACGTTTTAATTCTACGTATCGCAGATTGGAACCTTAAACAGGCTGACTTTTAAATGTTCAAGAGTATGCCCAACCCTAAAACGTTAACAGAACTTAAAGGTTACATCAAACAATTTTGTGTTTCAACGAACCATTTACTCCCGATGTGATAACTTTATAACAAATGAATGTGCATCCAAACGCAACATTTGACTTCTATCTAAGCATGTTTGGCTAAGTCAATGTACAAATATTTGATTAATAATTGATGATAGATATTTTAATTCAATATGCGAAAGCTTCCAATTCGATTTTCCTGTGTATAAGCATTAAATACAAAGCTATCCAATAAAAACACACATCAATTTGTTGTAGACCACCATAATTTTATTCACACTCTACCGGTTTCAGAAGAACCCTTCCTTCATCAGAAGCATATTAAAACTCACCTACTATATGAAATGTTGACGAACATATATTTAAAATATTTATTCGTTTGTGTGGTTTAATAATACATTAATTTGGTTACTATATATAATTTTACATATTTGGGAATTTTCTAATTTTAAGTGATTCTGTGTGATTCCAAGTTATCTAGTTTTTTGCTTTTATTTTTACGGTGCAGAATTTTAATCCCTGTGTCCCTAATAAAAGTTATCCATTTTTCCATGATGTGTGATTGACACAATTGTTACATTGTGAATGATTTTTAGTTTTAATTTAAGTAATTAATTAAATCATTGAATATAAAATAAGCGACTCTCAAACGAAAATTGGCTACTGAAGAAATCATCGTAGATATGTAGAAAAGTCAATAGATATCGCATAAAATAGATATATTTATCCAAGACATTAACTAGATTGCATTTAGTTCGGGAACAATCTTGCAATCAATAAGAAATTGGAGATAGTTTTTTTTGTTTCTTAGTCGAAGTTACGGAACTAGCTTAATTAAAACTGCATCAGAAGGTTGTTTGCTATTTGATGCCTACGCGTCATTACGTTTATTAGTGAGTCCTTGTCTGTTACAAACTTTAAAATTAATTAGTCATTATTTCAAAACAAGCATCTCGCATTACACAAATGGAATCGGTTCTTAAAATAAATACTGCACAAATTAATAAAATCTGCACCGTATAAATTCATGTAATCAGTGAATTGCTGAAACATTTCGGCTCATGTACGACCCTTTGGAATAACAAGGTTCCACTTGTCCCTGTAACGTCATGCGATTATGGGATCTATAGTGAGCTACTTTTGAATTCATTATCGCATGACGTTACCGCAACAGATGGAACCTTGTTTTTTTCATAAGGCCGTGTAGGTGCCTCAAATTCACAGTTTTTTGTTGTGTTTTGTCCTACATTTAGAAAAACTATATTTAAAAGAGAAAATAAAGCATAAATAAGAAATATCTATCTTAATATCAATATTGTTGCTAGATACGTTAATAACTAATTTTATGTTACAAACATTATTATTACATTTAAACGAATTGATATCATGGGGGATACGTCGTATTCTTATAAATTATATTAATTTAAATCTAATACAAGTAACGTATTTCAACCGTCAATTGAACGTAGTTATGCAGAAAGCAGCCAGGCCACAATTTTGGCAAAAATGAGATATTGTTGTAATCCGACGGAGCAACGTCAATTCTATATTCTATTAAAACCTGCCAGGTCGCTTTCATACAAAAAATCATAGTAATAGCCATCTTAAATATTTACTGATCACGAAAACACTGTTTAACAATCTGCAGAAAGCGCCCACGGCACTCATATTTAGCAGAAAACAGCCAGAGACAACTGGTCGATTTTGTCAGTACAACTAACATTTTAACGATGACATTTACCTGATCTGCAGAAAACGGTCACGGCGCTTGTCCGTTTTCTACACTATAGCCTTTGTACCGAAACTTTCAAGTGGCGATCTTCAGAAAGCGCTCTCGCGTTATAATAATAACTTGTTTTTTGAGAAAAATCAATAATTTTAAGTATGTATTATCATTTTAATAAAATTACATAAATTCAATGAAGTCCTGTTAGACTGCTCGACAGCATTTGTAAGCCGGTTCTAATAACAATCTACTTATATTAATTTAAAATTTAGGTACTGAACCTATTATTTAACATTATTTTAACACATAGAAATAAAATATTTATAATATCTAAATGAAATAAAAATAAAAAAACAACGAAGAATGAATATAAAATAAAAAAAACTACGTAGAAAATTAGAGAGAGACAAAAATCAGTTAAAGTTTTTTTTTCAGCTTACATCTCCTTTTGTAAATTACGCAACAATTTTTCTTATAACTTATGTTAATAAACGAAATGATAAACATCAAGATTTTCCTAATGATATTTGATAATAAAAAAACCTCTAATTATAAAATAATTTTTTGAAATATTTATTTCAATTAGGTAAATTAAATGAAAATATATTATAAGCATGACTGTAAGCATTGATTTCTAGTAGATAGTTATAAAAACCTATGAATGAATATAAATAAATAATAATATCTATATATATTATGTTTCACAAAGCATTACGTATTAAAGTTTAAAAATTTATATTTCCTTGGAGATATTAAAAATTCCTCACTATCACTCACCTCGGTATATAAAATTACTAACTGGATATAATAGTAATACCTATATAACTACCGATTTTAAGTTAAATAATAAAGCATAATTTCATATATTTAGTTTATTTGGTAGGTCTGGCTGTTTTCTACGGAATGCGTATTTCGCAAAGTAAGGTCGGATGGTTGATTGCTGAGCTTACATTCTCAATAATGTATTCTACAGAAAGCAGCCAGACCTTATAAAACACCAATATCTCTAAAAAATCTACCCTTAAATCCACTTTAAAGTTATAAGAATTTGATATCTATATATTATTTATAATTTTTTGAAGTAAAACACATCCTAGGTGTTATGTAGATTTGATTATTAAATCTTCAGACAAAAGTGCTCGTATCTCCGTTTGAGTTTTTTTAGGCTGGCTGCTTTCTGCATAACAACGTTCAATTAATTAATGATCTTCTTTTTAAGAAAAGCTAAATTTAAGGGTTACCTATGTTGTGTAAGCTAACGAAGATATATTGTTATAGAAATTAGTTCCTTGAGAGATATAGAATGCTTAAATAGATCCAATTAATGGATACATGATAAAAATTAAGTTCAATCATACTATAATAATTATTATTAATTGTAAACATCACTTTTATTCAAGTATAGTCAACAAAATCCTTAATAAAAAAATATCTACAAGTAAACTTTTATTCAACAATCCCCCTCATAATAAGTATATAACAACTAATAATAAACACCCTTATCAATGGCGTAAAATCTTGTGTAACAATATTTATTTTTTTCTCAAAAAGCGTTAAAAATCTCCCATCATAAATCAAACCAGCATTTTACACTAATAATAGTATAGTTAAGCTTTTAACGGACGGTAAGGACAAGGAAGATAGTTTAAGCCATTCGGGAATTTATTCACTCCAATGAAATGATTGTCCCACAAATTATATAGGCAAAACGGCACGTAACATTAACACCCGTGTCAAAGAATATCTAAGATATTTACCAGCCAGTAATGGCTTCTCGGAATTTGCAAACCATCTCATTGAAACACACTATAAATTCGATAAAAACTCAGGCATCACCCTAATTCATAAAAACACTATCGGTATCAGATTGGATAACTTACAAGCACTAGAACTAAGTAAAGCCAAAAACATTAATAGTAAGGTAATTAACAATCAAATAAATTAAAATAAATGTCCGATACTAAGGTTATTCTCTATTGACAAAGAACATTCCCTTTCCCTTCCCCTTCCCAATGCTCCATCTAAACTTACGCCTACTTCTTCCTTCAGTTGAGAAGTCCAGCCCATTTTTTTATTTTAAACCATATATTATCTATAACACAATTAACTTGATTTTAATAGAGTATACTGGCCTGAAGAATCTTCAGTTGTAGCAAAACTCAGTAGGCATAAAGTATAAAAAATAAAATTGGTGTTTACAGAGTTATTATTTTATTATAAAATTTAAAATAAATATTATTGTTTCACTAAAAATATGTTCCGTAGTCAGATAAATTATTGCATGTGGAGTCTCAGAATAAACACTGCACAAATGAAAGCCACAGCATACAATCTTGAATTCCGTAGATTTAACTTGCCATATTTCGGCCGCGTGTGCCACATTTCCTTCATTTTCCTTCGTTTTTCTTCCCCTTTTTTGTAACTGTTTCTCCGTTTCTTCGCTTCGCAGCTCCGGCCCGGGCAAGGAAGTTTCTTCCTTTTATAGGGACCTCCAGTGGGTTCGTTTCGGAGCGAGGTCGCTTGTTGCACAGTAATGAGAAATTACGTTGAAATTAAACCAGTCTGCGACGCCCTCAAAGGGGCCTTTATTAAAGGAAATGTGTTCAATAACGTCAGTTTTCTGCGAATCGTATTTCTGTGTTGTGATTTATGGCTGTTTGGGATTATATCAAGAAAAATACCATGACTGTTCAGAACATTTTTGTTAAAAGATCATCTTTAACCCTTCAAAAATTTGGCATTTTTTTCAGATTGTCGAAATATTTTAGCTTTACAATAAAATACAAATATTTGGAATGTTTCTGAGCACATTAAAAAACTAAAAACTGTTTTAAAAAGGTGATGAAATGCGCTTTTAAATTATATAATTCAAAATAAACATATTTTTTTTTTAGAATAAGTTAACAATAATAATCTAAACGAAAATATGAAAGAGAACAAGACACAGAAAAACAGAAAAAGACAATGGTCACAACTGGGACACGAACCCAGACCTCTCC
Source organism: Limnephilus lunatus (assembly GCA_917563855.2). Lineage (NCBI taxonomy): Eukaryota > Metazoa > Arthropoda > Insecta > Trichoptera > Limnephilidae > Limnephilus > Limnephilus lunatus. The sequence continues at coordinate 5,596,077 of OU830602.1, read as the reverse complement.
GTCTAACCGGGACAAGTGCGTTAACCAATTTCGCTATTGCCACCTTCTGTAAAAACGTCATAATTGTCAATCTCATATTTTAAAATTTTAGAATTCCATTATTATCAACTAATTATTTTTCTCCATATTACGGGCAACTACCCTTTTTATATATTTCACTGATGGGAATAACCTTCAATAAAGTATAAAAAAGAATTTTTTTCTTATTAAAAAATTATTATTTATTTTTTAATTATAAAAACACATACATATTTTATTAGACAAACGTATAACAAACACATATTGTTTTCTCACTTTTTTGTCGCTCTTTGCAAAAATAATTTATAAAAAATTCCCGAAGTTTCAAATTTTTTTTTTCAATATGCAATTCAAAACTTTGTATACATAAAAGTGTACATTTTACTTTTTTGGTGTGTTTTTTAGATTGATATATAAAGCGTTGTGTTTTTCCTTTCTAACACCGTTTAGAACTTATTTCTCACTATGATAGTAAGGGAGTTACAGCGTTTTATACGAGACCTATGTGCGTTGGGACAAATATGGTATCCTGCCATTAGACGGGTTAATCGTTTACGCTGACGCCCTCCATAGTCCAGTGGTAGGATTCAGGACAATGAAACGGGAGGCCGCGGGTTCGAATCCCGGCGTGCGCAAAATTTTATTTGATTAATTTGTGTTTTTTCACAATAAGTCATTTAAAATAATTTATTAAGTATATTTGCGCACGTTCCAGAGTGGAAGATACTCTCAGTATCGCCCTGGTGAAAGACCACCATTCAGAATTGAAACGTTGCTTGAAATGACTTAAGCCGTGTTTAGTGACCAGATCTGAATAGCCAGGTAATTCCCCACCTTCCTCTTCCCCATCTCCTTCCCCTCCCCTATCATCAGCCTCACAACATACCCCAATTGGGGATGCCATAGTCGCACTGGCTCCAGAGGGGAGCAGTTGGGACTCTTGTGCGGTATTACATATAAAAAAAAAAAAAAAAAACGCTTAATAATAATGTTTATAAGTAAGATGATATATTATTTATGAGGGATTTATATGCTTCAAATAAAAAAATTGCATTACTAGAAGGTAATTAAAAACATTTTGAACAAGGCGTAGAAGCCTTTTCCCGAAAAATGGAAAAGAGGTTAATTACAAGAAATTTAAATTTGTAAATTTAATATAATGTATACATGACTAATGACCTTAACCTTAAATAAGTTATTTTTTAGTTAAAAAATATATATGTATAAATAAATGTCAGTCATTATTTTTATTACGATCTTGTTCAGAGAATCTTCGGGTACTCTTTGGCTTATAAATAAATACCGCCCTTGAAGTAATATTGTTTGTTTTTTTTAAACTTTAATGAATTTGAGAAGCAATATAAGTATTTGATGAGGATGGATTGCCACTATTTTTTTCTTGACTCTCACAAAACTTGTTTGATCGACTAATTTTCATAAATATGAAATTTTGAAATTTGAGAATGACATTTTGCAAATAAAATTTAAAATTATAGAAATTTATTTTAAGTACCTACTCCCCTAATTTATTCTGATGATTTCGCCTCAAGTAGGAATTAGTATTTTATTCATATTTGAATTCAGAGTAACCTAAAGAAATAACAAAATGACAGAGCAACGCTATGCTTTTCGTCCGGACAATAAACATTTTTAGAGATAGGTAGATATTAACTATGACGCCAACAAAGCACTATTTTTAGGGTGAATTGCCTAATTAAAAAAAAAAAACATTGTTTCCAAGGTAATAATTTGTTTGACGTTTGCAGTAACTCGATTTTGTTAGGGACAGAAAACGTATGAAAAATAATTGCATAAAGCTACAGCTTATTCATAACGCCAGAGCTTACCAATATATATAGCCTATGTTACTCGCAAATAATGTAGCTTTCGATTAGTGAAAGAATTTTTAAATTCTATTCGGTGTTTATTGCGTAAAAGAATAACACTCATCCATACAAACTTTCGCCTTTATAATATCTATAAGAATAATTATAGTACCTACCCGAGCGGCAGTCTTTATAATGATACCGTCAGGGTGTCATAATAGGCAAATAATTGCGTAATTTGAAATCCCATACAATTCTAGAGAATATTAATCAAAACAAATTTCCATTCGAAAAGATACAAACGACGGACTGAGACACAGGGAGGTCCTAAATAAATCATTTTACGATCATGAAAATATAATATTTATTGCGCCCTGTGAAATCGGCGAGAGATGTGTAATTGGAAACAACCAATAATTCATATCAGATTAATTAAGTTATTTTGTTTTCATTTAGTTCATTTGTATTTTTGTTAAAAAAGAGGTGAAAATTCATGGATATTTTTGTACAGAGGTTTCAGGAAAATTTTATCTGAAATTGGACTCCAATTTCGACTAATTGGTTATTATCGATATTCAAAACGCTTTATATCTTTTATGTATTGAATTTTGTGAGGAGTTCAAGATATTCAAAGGAGTGAAAATATCACCACGCAAAACAGAAACTTTGCTTGAAGTGGCTTTACCCTTTTAGTGCCAAAATCTGATTAGCTATACTTCCCTAACTTCTCTTCCCCATCTCTTTCTTTTTCTTCACCCGCACAACATACCACAATTGGGGATGCCACGATTGGTTCCATTTCAACTCAGAATGTAACCAACTTAGAACCACCTCAGAAAGGTCATTAAAAGCTGTGAAAAAATAATTAAAAAATAGCCCGTAATCCTATACTAACTTAACCTATTTAACATTTTTTTATCGTCACTCTTAATGACCTTTCTGAGGTGGTTCTGAGTTGGTTTCATTCTGAGTTGGCCGGTCACCGCCATGATCACAGGGTTGGTAATAGTTAGAAGTCGTTTGCGGTATTCTCTTAATGTTTGGGAATATTTCTGTCCTTTTCCAAAATTCTTACCTAAACATGTGAAACCAGTGCAGTGAAAACCTTCAACATAATAATAATAATAATAATAATAACTTTATTTCACATAAAATTGAACAATAAAACATATGTGGAAACTTTGACTAGCCAACTAGGAATGGATCCTGTTTTAGGCCAGTCAAATTGACAAATTTAATTTCATATTACATTGTTTACTAACATAACATGTTATTTATAGCAGGAAAAGGTGTTAATTATGTATTACTAACAGTATATAATTTTGTACTCATAAGAAAAAGAAGACAAATAATGATATCTTAAAATCAAATTCAGATATTTTCCCCTAGAGCGCTTAAAAACAAAAACAAATACAAATAAAAGATAAAAGATAAAAGATAAAAGATAAAAGATAAAAGATAAAAGATAAAAGATAAAAGATAAAAGATAAAAGATAAAAGATAAAAGATAAAAGATAAAAGATAAAAGATAAAAGATTAAAGACAAAATATAAAATATAAAAGATAAAGATAAAAGATAAAAGATAAAAGATAAAAGATAAAAGACAAAAGAAAAAAGATAAAAGATAAAAGATAAAAGATAAAAGATAAAAGATAAAAGATAAAAGATAAAAGATAAAAGATAAAAGATAAAAGATAAAAGATAAAAGATAAAAGATAAAAGACAAAAGACAAAAGAAAAAAGACAAAAGATAAAAGATAAAAGATAAAAGATAAAAGATAAAAGATAAAAGATAAAACCGGTAAAGTAAACAAAATCGGTAAAGTAAATAAAACCGGTAAAGTAAATAAAGCAAATACAAGCCAGATGGTAATAATAAGAAGCCTATCTCTTGGTCAACATATCTTCGCTTTTGACCCTCCCTAAATCAAGGAGCCAGTCGTTGATTAATTTGCGCAAAACATTAGTACTTTTCGTTTTCCAAGCATTAGGAATGATATTAAATAATTTAGGTCCTAAGTACGAAAATTGACGTTGTCCAAGGGACGTCGTGGTTTTTATTGGGACTATTGGATTGTTCCTTGAATGTCGGGTGTCGTGAAGGTGGTTGATGGAAGGGTAGTGCTGGCGTCGTTTTTGAGCATGTAATACAATCTTTCTAATATATAATTGTCTAACATCGAGAACTTTAAATTCCGTGAATAATGCATCACTGGGGTACCTGAATGGTTTTTTAAGGATGACTCTTAGTAAAGATTTCTGTGCTTTAGCCAGGGAGTCCAATATTGTTTTGGCACATCCACCCCATCCTAGGGATGCATATTCAAGTAAAGAATTACACATGGCATAGTATATTGATTTCATGTCTTTTACAGAGAGAATATTTCTGATGGTAATAAAAAGGTGAGTAAGTTTTCTGACTTTTGAGGCAGTTGAGTTAATGTGTTCTTCCCATCTCAGATATTTATCCATGATGATTCCTAAATATTTTAAACTATCAACGCATTCTAGTTTATTGCAAGTAAAAGTGTTCGGTTCATTGCAAATGTGAATAGTAATATTAATAATTACCTTGGGTTGTCCCGCTTGTGTTGCACTAAAACGTATAAATTTGGTCTTATCCGTGTTAAGAGTAAGGAGATTATTGTCTAGCCATTGTTTGACATTGTTTATTCCAGTTTCGGCTTTTCTATGCGCTTTGTACCAGTTTTTGCCCTCAAATATTAAGACCGTATCGTCAGCAAAAGTGATGATATGATCGGCAAGGTTACTGTTGCAAAGTTCATTGAAATAGATATTAAACAATATCGGTCCTAAAGTACTTCCTTGTGGTACACCAAATTCGATATTTGCTGGATCGCTTAGAGTATCATTAATATTAACTCTTTGGCTCCGATTTTCTAAATAGCTTCCTAACCATTTAAGTAACTGCCCCTGTATACCGATTAGCTGTAATTTTTTCAAAAGGATTTTGTGCGAGATGGTATCGAAAGCTTTAGCCAGATCCAGAAAGAGCGCGATGCTTTTGATTCCTCGATCGATGTTATTAGAAACAACTTTAGTCAGATTGCCAATGGCATTTTCTGTACCTAAACCCGGTCGGAAGCCATATTGTCTCTCAGAAAGAATGTTATTATCTTCAAGGTAAAAGCTGAGACGGTTTTTAACAATTTTCTCGATAATTTTTGACACCGAATAGACCAAAGATAACGGCCTGTAATTTTGAATCGCAGATTTATCTCCATTTTTGTGCAGTAATACAACAATTGAATGTTTTAGATGGTTAGGGAATGTTCCTGATTTGAGACTTAGATTGGAAATGAACGCTATCGGAGATGCTATGAATGATTTGATTACTTTAAGTAGATTTGTCGAGATTTTATCTGGTCCACAAGCGTTAGATGGCTTTAGGTCGTCAATTATTTTCAGGACTTCGTTCGTCGATGTTTGTATATTGTCTATTTTATGGACGAGGTTAGAGGTGACCAAGTTGGCAAGATCGTTTTCAGTTTTATTACATTTGTCGAGAATTTTTTTGGCAAGTGTGGATCCCACCGATGTGAAATAGTTATTAGCGAAATTCGACATATTTTTAGAATAAGAAGAATTTATGTTACCGATATCTAATGATTTGATTTCGGAAGACCTGTTGATTTTTGTTCTACTAATATTACGAAACGCTTCCCACATACGTTTTGGAGAATAAGAATTTTCGTTAATGAACGATTTATAATAATTTTCCTTCGTATATTTAATAATCTTTTTGAATAAGTTTCTATATTTCTTGTAGTGAATTTGTACTAAAATATCATCTGGAAACTTTTGCGCCCTTTTGTGGAGTTGGTTTCTTTTGTGAATCGATTTGACAAGGCCGGGAGAGATCCAGGGCGTAAGTTTAAACTGGCTGTTCGATATGCGTTTGTTACTACTATGTTTAGAAATATACATGTGTAGAATACAAATGGATTCCTTCATCGCAATGTCAGTATCAGTTTGATTAAATACTTTTTGCCAGTTTTCTAAATGCAAGTCCTCAATTAAATTATTAAAGTTTAATCGAGGGACATACTTTATTTTGGCAGGTGGGGGCGGTTTATCTTTAAAGCACAGTGCTGTCGTATAGTGGTCGGAAATTGATGAGTGGATAACGAATGAGTCAGTGAAGTTAATATTTTTTACGTTGATGTGATCCAAACAGGATTTATTCGTGCCCTGTTCACGAGTAGGTGTGTTGATTGTCGCTATGAATCCGTTTTCTGTGAGCAGGCATAAGTAGTCGTTGAGTTGGTGGTGAAATGGAGATAAAGTGTTGATATTAAGGTCGCCTTTAATGATTTGACGTTCAAATTTATCGGAACTGCTGATAACAGTTTGGAGTGAATTCAAAAAAGAATCTATGATCTGGAAAGAAGGTGATCTATATATAGCAAAGATACATAAATTATTGTTCAGAATAATTCTAAGGCAGTTAGCTTGCGATAATAAAATTTCTTCGACTTGTGCTTGAATACCGTCTTTGATGTATACAACAATACCACTAGATTTATTTAAATTTTTAATTGAGTGATATTCTGTGTAAGTTTGTATTATTTTAGAGGTGTAGTTTTCGTTGATCCAACACTCTGATAAAATTAACACATCAAAAGTATGATTGAAATGATCTAGAAATAACAAAAAATCATCAATGTTTGACATGCTTCTGATGTTTTGGTGAATAATCTTTAAACTATAAGACTTCCAACTGTGATTATTTAATTTGTTGAGATCTCAATCAAATACGTGTTGCAAGTTATATCTGAGTCATTATAAATATCATGAGGTAAATGAATCATTATTATTCAGTTGAAATGCGATGCAATGAAAATTTCACTACTATACGATTTTGATCCATTTCTAGAAAACAGTATAACATACATAAAATAATAGTATTTAAGAAAACAAGCATGTGATAATGATTGAAGTGATCCCAAGTGAGGTAACACAAAAGTATTGGTAATGAGGTACATAGCAGAATCGGTTACATAATAATAGTATAATAAATAGTAGAAAAGAGCAAACCTAGTGAGTACTTTAGTTCTAAAGACTGTGTACGTATAATCACAGGATATAATAATGGCAATAGTAATGATAGAACCTTCATATTATTATCGTTGTCGGCAATAGATATATTGTGTTTGAGATAATCACAGCGAGGCCAGCTTGTTTTCATCGGATATGAGAATTGCACCTGATCCTGTCTCCTTCCGCACGTAAATCTGACCATCTTTGATCCAAGCAAATTGATATCGTTTCTCTTTAGCGACTTGGCGAGTTTTATACCAGATCTGATTCGCCCGAAATGTTAACTGCTCAGATATATAGATTGGCAACCGGGGGCCGGCGAGATCGATATTTAACGTGTTAAGTTTATCTTCGGTATTGGGTTTGTTCTTGTTGAAAGATTTCACATCAGATAGCAGTTGATTTCTAGCCATGTTCGATTTTAGTTTAAGAACAATTGTCCTGGGTTGTTTTTGGTTATTATTTTTTTTTTGTAGACGATATACGGCATCGATGTCGTTAGTTTCTATGGGAGATCCTGTTGTTTTGAAGATGTTGAAGACCACGTCTTTTAGGGTTTCGTCCTTCATATCGGGGATGCCTCTAATTTCTACATTACTAGACTTTAAGGCCCGCTCTTGGAAATCGAGGCTATTTTCCAGTACTGCGATTCTAGCTTCCAGTGCAGAATTCTTCGCTGTAAGCTCATCGTTACGTTGCTCGACGACACGGATTTTGGCCATAAAGTCTTCATATTGTGCATTCATGAACTGTATGCTTTCCAGTATCTTGTTGTTTTGGTCCATGATGTCGTTCTGTTTTTTTTCCAGGTTGTTCGTTTTGGTCATTACTAAATCCTGAATATCTTCGAGATTAGCCGGGGATGATGATGATGATGGAACTCCTTGATCCTTAGTAACCGTTGATTTTTTGGGCGGTTCCAAAGAAGTGTTATCGCTGGCGGCTGCCGACCGAGTGTCCCTTTTACACTGCTTACACTTCTGTTGCTCACGACGTTCTTGAGTAAGTCGACGGAATGTGCTTTCCGTTATTCCACCACAGGCTAGGTGGTAGGTGCATTTACACACCGAACACACAAACATCGACTCGTCTGATAGAATAACTTCAGGGCAGACACGGCAGTGCATTGTGAATGATTTATAATGACTTGTCCAAATGAGGTGACGATTATGTATTATTAATTTGTCAGTTACGCCTGTTTGTAGGCAAAATTAATGGCACAGTCTGTAGCGCCTGCAGGCAGGCAAAATTGATAGCACGAGTGTTAGTGAAGATCTCTGCACTCAACTGAACTGAATTCCGTTTAATTATTATTATTATTTATTATCCTGATTACAATTTATTTTTGAGTAAGTAGAAATAAATCGCCTTAGCAGTACTGAAAAAAAAAGCAGTAAAGTTTTTGGATTAGATGAGCTTCGAACTCGGTTGCTCAGTGTCCGTTTGCAAACGTGCTGACCGCTAGGCTACCGTGGCCCTGTGACGTAGTGTGAAATATTTGTATATTAATTGACTGGCCACAGATTTGTTGACAAGCCGTTGAGCACGAAACGAAAATGATGACACTTTCCACCAATGGTAACAGGATGACGACACTTTAAGCCAATGGCGATTAAGCTGTTTGCGCTTGCGCGTTGAAGATTGTTCATGGATTGTTATTGATTTCCGATGCTGGATTATTTTGGTTTTAGATTCACAATACAGTTCAGCACTTACTACGATTCAGAAATCTAACTGATTTAAAATGTCAAACACCAACTGATTTAAATTATGTAACACTTTCTTTTATGTTTACTTGCAAATTTATCTTGTTCCTGTAAATTTAAGGTGGAGCGTACTTCACTATTACACACTGTTTGTTTTACACATGCAAGCAATGTTTCCATGATTCAGTATCTATGTGCATTCTTGAATGCTAATGATAAATGACGCGTTACTATAAGTTTTCATAATTATAAGAAATTAATGGTGTAATATTACAATATGTGCACAGTTGGAAAGTTTTATGTGGAATGTGGAATTTATGTGGCTTTCAGTGAGTTAACGCTTCCTTATTTCCTGTCTTCCAGAGAATTCCTTACACTTAAAATAAAGCTTGATTTTATTTATTTATTATTTATTTTGTTTTACTGTTTTATTTAGAGTAAATGTGTCATTACTGGGGTAACCCGTTCTAGAGACATATTAAGTAAGTTTTTTTGGTTGAAATATAAGTAAATACCTATGTTAAAATATTCCAGAGTAAAATTATTAAGTTAAATATAAAGGAGAGTACAATACAGCATTAATATTTGTTAGGTTGCAAAATTGTATCTATATTCTTCCTTCCCATGTCCATATTCCATTACTTAATGCTTCTTTTGAAGTCGGTTATTTTTTAACTGGTTTTTTATTGAAAGAGGGAGTAAATTAAATAATTTTATAGAGAAGTACGCATATTTCTTCGTCCAAAAGTCATTTCAGTTGTAGGTTGGTGGAATTTATGTTGTAATGTAGATCTTGTGAATCACCTTGAGTTTGTCTGTGTAAAGTTATCCTGGTTTTTGAATGCATAAATTAGAATATCTTTTGTATTAAATTTTTCAGGGACATTAAATTCACCGCTTTAAAAACATAGTCTGTAGGGGTTCTGATGGGGACTCTAAGTATTATTTGCAAAATTGCCCTTTGTGCTATGAGGACTGGTTTTATAGTGGAATTGCACGAGCTTCCCCAACCAATAAGACCATAAATTGTAGATGAGATTGGGCAAATGAATAATAGATTTTAATTAGCTGTTCTTTATCTAAAATGTATAATAATATATTGTTTTCAAAAAAATATCGCCTTTAGAAAAAATACTATATTTAACACCCTATGGTTTAAAATAATCATTTTAGAGTGACAGGGTTGTTTAAATCTTCTCAAACGGTAATAAAGTTATTTGGGGCGATTCGGGGTTTCCCTCGTTTTGGAATTCCATCCATATTTAAACAACTAGGATTACGACCCAATTTCTGTGTCGTGGATGATAAACTTTTAAGTGTCCAAAGCTGTCCGACATTTGTCAAATCGATTTGTATCAATACAATGAATAAAAATTTTGGATCAAAAAAATACACACGGACCCATGTAGTAACGTTTTTTTTATTGTTTCTATTCATTACACGGGTTTAATTTTTTATTTATTTATTTTAGGGAAATTACAGTTTACATTTTTTCAGTTTTTACATGTGTATATAGCCAAAATAAAACCAAATATGGAATTCCTCCTTGTGACTTTACCTCTGATTAAACAGCATAATACAAAATTAGAAGTAACAATTTATAATAAAGGAGTATAATACCAAAAATTTTATTAACCAAAAGCTTATATAAAACAAAAATTTACATAAAACATTAAATATCAATACATTGGTTACCGTAAGAAGCTAGGTTGTACACATGAATAAAATAGTAACAGAATTACAAGTATAAACGATAGAAACATAAGAAACATCGACACATAACACATTCATGAAACATCAGAGAAATACTCTTTTATGTACCCCTTATAATAATAATACTTTATTTCACATAAAGTTGAACAATAAAACATATGTGGAAACTTTGACTAGCCAACTAGGAATGGATCCTGTTTTAGGCCAGTCGAATTGACAAATTTAATTTCATAGTACATTGTTTACTTATAAACATAAAATGTTATTTATAGCAGAAAAGTGTTAATTATATATTCCTCACAGTATATTATTTTTGTACTCATAAGAAAAAGAAGACAAAAAATGATATCTTAAAATCAAATTCAGATATTATCTCCTAGAGCGCTTAAAACAAAAACAAAAACAAAAACAAAAAAGATAAAAGATAAAACCGGTAAAGTAAACAAAATCGGTAAAGTAAATAAAACCGGTAAAGTAAATAAATCAAATACAAGCCAGATGGTAATAATAAGAAGACTATCTCTTGGTCAACATATCTTCGCTTTTGACCCTCCCTAAATCAAGGAGCCAGTCGTTGATTAATTTGCGCACAACATTAGTACTTTTCGTTTTCCAAGCATTAGGAATGATATTAAATAATTTAGGTCCTAAGTACGAAAATTGACGTTGCCCAAGGGACGTCGTGGTTTTTATTGGGATTATTGGATTGTTCCTTGAATGTCGGGTGTCGTGAAGGTGGTCAATGGAAGGGTAGTGCTGGCGTTGTTTTTGAGCATGTAATACAATCTTTCTAATATACAATTGTCTAACATCGAGAACTTTTAATTCCGTGAATAATGCATCACTGGGGTACCTGAATGGTTTTTTAAGGATGACTCTTAGTAAAGATTTTTGTGCTTTAGCCAGGGAGTCCAATATTGTTTTGGCACATCCACCCCATCCTAGGGATGCATATTCAAGTAAAGAATTACACATGGCATAGTATATTGATTTCATGTCTTTTACAGAGAGAATATTTCTGATGGTAATAAAAAGGTGAGTAAGTTTTCTGACTTTTGAGGCAGTTGAGTTAATGTGTTCTTCCCATCTCAGATATTTATCTATGATGATTGCTAAATATTTTAAACTATCAACGCATTCTAGTTTATTGCAAGTACAAGTGTTCGGTTCATTGCAAATGTGAATAGTAATATTATTGCAAGTACAAGTGTTCGGTTCATTGCAAATGTGAAAAAGTAATATTAATAACTACCTTGGGTTGTCCCGCTTGTGTTGCACTAAAACGTATAAATTTGGTCTTTTCCGTGTTAAGAGTAAGGAGATTGTTATCTCACCATTGTTTGACATTGTTTATTCCAATTTCGGCTTTTCTATGCGCTTCATACTAGTTTTTCCCCTCAAATATTAAGACCGTATCGTCAGCAAAAGTGATGATATGATCGGCAAGGTTACTGTTGAAAAGTTCATTGATATAGATATTAAACAATATCGGTCCTAAAGTACTTACTTGTGGTACACCAAATTCGATATTGGCTGGATCGCTTAGAGTACCATTAATATTAACTCTTTGGCTCCGATTTTCTAGATAGCTTCCTAACCATTTAAGTAACTTCCCCTGTATACCGATTAGCTGTAATTTTTTCAAAAGGATTTTGTGCGAGATGGTATCGAAAGCTTTAGCCAGATCCAGAAAGAGCGCGATGCTTTTGATTCCTTGATCGATGTTATTAGAAACAACTTTAGTCAGATTGTCAATGGCATTTTCTGCACGTAAATGAACGATTTATAATAATTTTCCTTCGTATATATAATAATCTTATTGCATAAGTTTCTATATTTCTTGTAGTGAATTTGTACTAAAATATCATCTGAAAACTTTTGCGCCCTTTTGTGGAGTTGGTTTCTTTTGTGAATCGATTTGACAAGGCCGGGAGAGATCCAGGGCGCAAATTTAAACTGGCTGTTAGATATGCGTTTGTTACTACTATGTTTAGATATATGCGTATGTAGAATACAAATGAATTCCTTCATCGCAATGTCAGTATCAGTTTGATTAGATACTTTTTGCCAGTTTTCTAAATGCAAGTCCTCAATTAAATTATTAAAGTTTAATCGATGGACGTACTTTATTTTGGCAGGTGGGGGCGGTTCATCTTTAAAGCACAGTGCTGTCGTATAGTGGTCGGAAATTGACGTGTGGATAATGAACGAGTCAGTGAAGTTAATATTTTTTACGTTGATGTGATCCAAACAGGATTTTTTCGTGCCCTGTTCACGAGTAGGTGTATTGATTGTCACTATGAATCCGTTTTATGTGAGCAGGCATAAGTAGTCGTTGAGTTGGTGGTGAAATGGAGATAAAGTGTTGATATTAAGGTCGCCTATAATGATTTGACGTTCAAATTTATCGGAACTGCTGATAACAGTTTGGAGTGAATTCAAAAAAGAATCTATGATCTGGAAAGAAGGTGATCTATTAAAGGTACTGACTAATGTTATAAGCGCGCTGGACTATGGCAACAAAGCTATAGCGGTGTTTTTGGACTTATCAAAAGCATTTGATACTGTTTCCCACGAATTGCTACTTAAAAAATTATTATCCTTAGGCATTAATAATACAGCAATGGATTGGTTCAGGTCTTATCTTAGTGATAGAAAACAGCAAGTAGAGATAAATAATGTGTTAAGCAATAGTAAATCCATCTCCTTTGGAGTCCCGCAAGGTAGTGTACTTGGGCCAATATTGTTTCTAATTTATATAAATGATTTATGCAAAGAGCGAGATAGAGCAAAAGAAGTATATAAGGGATGCAAGAAAAGAGTAAGTGTTGGAGTGAAAGTACGAAAGAAACGTCTGGAAGAGGAAGAGGGAATAAAAATGACAAAAAACTTCCAAGAAAACATTAAACTGTTTTGGAAGGAGGTCAAAAAGTCCCGGAGCGGTCCAGAGAATGGGAGCCTAAAAGTGATAAAATCGAAAGATGGAAGAATGTTGACGAATGAGGAAGAAATAAATGAGAGATGGATGAAATATTTTGAGGAAGTCTTCGAAAGCAACCCGAGTGATAGTGAGGCCAGCGGCGAATCGGGTATGAACGATGACGGAGTGAATGTTATCAAAATCAGCATGGATGAAATTAAAAATTCGATAAAATGCATGAAGAATGGTAAGGCTGTAGGTTTCGACAATATTGCGGCCGAATACTTTAAAGGAGATAGCCATATTATTCTCACATGGTTGTGCAAACTTTTTAACCAGTGTTTAGAGGAGGGTTACACGCCATTAGATTGGAGAAGGGCTGTAATCATGCCATTATACAAAGGTAAAGGGTCACGTATGGAATGTGGGAATCATAGAGCTATTAGCCTGCTAAGTTTAGTCGGCAAGTTGTACGGAAGAATATTGATTGAAAGGGTAAGAATGGAAACAAAGGATAAAATATGGGATGTGCAAGGTGCCTTTATGAGTGGAAGGGGATGCATGGACCAGATTTTCTCCTTGCGTATGCTCACTGAGAAGTTTCTGGCAAAAAACCAAAAACTTTTTTGTGCCTTTGTAGATCTACAAAAAGCATACGACCGAGTCGACAGGAAAAAGCTATGGAAGGTGTTGTCCAAGTATGGAGTGAATACAAATCTCATACAGGCAATTGCGTCTCTGTACGAGGGAAGCGTTGCATGTGTTAGGGTGAACGGTGGTTTTACGGGGTGGTTTGAAATCACAAAAGGTGTTAAGCAAGGCTGCGTAATGTCACCATGGTTATTCAATTTATACATGGATAATTGTATGCAAGAATTGAAAGAGATGGGATTGGGCGCGAATTTGAGTGATCTGAAAATATGTTGCCTGTTGTATGCTGATGATGCGGTGCTGATTTCTAACACTATGGAAGATCTACAGTCTCTCGTGTCTAGGATGAACGAAGTGTGTATGCAAAATGAGTTAATGATGAATGTAAGTAAGTCTAAAGTCATGGTATTTGAAAGGGAGAGTACGAAAACAGTGTGCAATATAGTTGTGAATGATGAATACTTGGAGCAGGTGGATGAGTTTGTGTACCTGGGTAGTATGTTTACGAGAGATGGGAAGGCTGATAGAGATATTGAAAGAAGAGTAAATGCAGGTAACTCCATTAATGGAGGACTGAATGCCGTTGGCGCTAATAAAACACTGTCAAAAGACACGAAGCTAGCAGTCCACAATGGAGTCCTGGTACCTACCTTGATGTATGGCAGTGAGGCATGGAGTTGGCAGAGGAAGGATGAAAGTAAACTGAATGCTGTCGAAATGAGATCCCTGAGGCGAATGTGTGGCAAAACCATGTATGATCGTGTGAGAAATGTGGATATCCGCAAAGAATGCAAGGCTGATGTAAGCATAATGAGTAAGATTAAGAAAGGGACCCTCAGATGGTTTGGACATGTAGAGCGAATGAAAGAAGAAAATAATGTGAGAAGAATATATGACGCAAATGTGAATGGAAGAAGAAGTAGGGGACGCCCGAGGAAGACATGGCACGATCAAGTGAATCAGATACTTGAGTCGGGCCATGTCAAAAGTCGGAATAATAGAAGAGTATGTATGAGACGATGTATGAATGTGAGTGAAGCAAAGACCGTGTGCCAAGACCGAGTTGTTTGGCGGTCCGTCCTCTCTGCCTACCCCTGCGGGGAAACGGCGTGATGGTTAGTTAGTTAGTTAGTTAGATTTATGCAGTCTTAATATTCCTGGTAACATTGTTAGTTTTGCAGATGACACTGCCTTAATATTTGAGGGAAAAACTTGGGATGAAGCTTTTGACAAATGCAATATAGGTTTAAGAGTGGTAAATAGTTGGTTGAATAATAATATTTTAACTCTGAACACACAGAAAACCAAATATATTACTTTTAGCATTTCATGTAAAAGTCAGCCTTCTGCAATTCATAATTTGATTATACATAATTGCTTGCAAACATGTAACTGCAACCCCTTAGAAAATGTAACCAACATAAAATACCTCGGTATAATAATAGATAAATTTTTGAGATGGAATGATCATGTCAATATGTTGGTAAATAATACTAGGAGACTTACCTATATCTTTAAAGAACTCAGACATATACTAGACAAAGAAAAATTAAAAACGGTTTATTTTGCAATAATCCAGTCTATGCTTTCTTATAATATAGTGTGCTGGGGATCCTGTCAAAAGACTCATATAGAACCACTTAATATTGCACAAAAGCTGATTCTTAAAGTTATGTTTAAAAAAAAAATTTGATATCCAACGAATTTACTTTATAAGGAATGTAATGTCATGAATGTTAAACAGCTATATATTACACAAACCCTTTGTAGATTTTTTAATAAAATTGGTATTTCAGAAAGAACACAGCAAGTTCGTATTACTAGAGTTGGTTCTGGTCTGAACTTTACGGCAATTCATACTAAATCTTCTTTTGGTCAAAGGAATTATTTTTATCGGGCTCCACTCCTATTTAATAGCCTTCCAGATCATATTAAGTCATCTAATTCCTTGAGCATTTTTAAAAAGACCGTCAAATTATTTGTGTTAGCCGAGGATTGTAAATTGTTCACTGCTTTATCCTTTCTAAATTAATATTATTTTATTTTGTCTTAACTATTTTTTTTAATCCTTCTCTTGCTAAATTAATAGCGCAATATATAAATAAATAAATATTTCTCATCTTAATTCTTCGAAAATATTTTTTTTTCTGAAAGTCAAATCTCAACATTATGGTCACCCTACATGCTTTCATTGTAATGTACTATCGCCTTCAGCTAATTAGGTACTTATTATACTCATAATCTGCATGAAACATACAACAATATTGTTCTTCAATAACTGTATTATTTTGTGTTATTTTATTAAATTGTAGAGTTGTTAACCTCAATACAGGCTTGACCTAGTGAGGTTATAAACTGAATTGTTAACATTAGTCCTAGGTACCATGTAAAGAAACAAATAAATAAATAAAATATATATAGCAAATATACATAAATTATTGTTCAGAACAATTCTAAGGCTTGCGATAATAAAATTTCTTTGACTTGTGCTTGAATACCGTCTTTGATGTATACAATAATACCACTAGATTTATTTATATTTTTTATTGAGTGATATTCTGTGTAAGTTTGTATTATATTAGAGATGTAGTTTTCGTTGATCCAACACTCTGATAAAATTAACACATCAAAAGTATGATTGAAATGATCTAGAAATAACAGAAAATAATCAATGTTTGACATGCTTCTGATGTTCTGGTGAATAATCTTTAAACTATAAGACTTCCAACTGTGATTATTTAATTTGTTGAGATAGTCAGTCAAATACGTGTTGCAAGTTATATCCGAGTCATTATAAATATCAGGAGGTAATTGAATCATTATTATTCAGTTGAAATGCCATGCAATGAAAATTTCACTACTATACGATTTTGATCCATTTCTAGAAAACAGTATAACATACATAAAATAATAATATTTAAGAAAACAAACATGTGATAATGATCGAAGTAATCCCAAGTGAGGTAACACAGAAGTATTGGTAATAGGGTACATAGCAGAATCGGTAACATAATAACAGTATAATAAATAGTCGAAAAGAGCAAAGCTAGTGAGTACATTTAGTTCGAAATACTGTGTGTGTATAATCACAGTATATAATAATGGCAATAATAATAAAAGAACCCTCATCTTATTATCGTTGTCGGCAATAGATATATTGTGTTTGAGATAATCACAGGGAGGCCAGCTTGTTTTCATCGGATATGAGAATCGCACCTGATCCTGTCTCCTTTCGCACGTAAATCTGACCCTCTTTGATCCAAGGTAATTGATATCGTTTCTCTTTAGTGACTTGGCGAGTTTTATACCAGATCTGATTCACCCGAAATGTTAGCTGCTCAGATATATAGATTGGCGACCGGGGGCCGGCGAGACCTATATTTAACGTGTTAAGTTTATCTTCGGTATTGAGTTTTTTCTTGTTGAAAGATTTCACATCAGATAGCAGTTGATTTATAGCCATGTTCGATTTTAATTTAAGAACAATTGTCCTGGGTTGCTTTTGGTTATTATTTTTTTTTGTAGACGATATACAGCATCGATGTCGTTTGTTTCTATGGGAGATCCTGTTGTTTTGAATATGTTGAAGACCACGTCTTTTAGGGTTTCGTCCTTGATATCGGGGATGCCTCTTATTTCTACATTACTAGACTTTAAGGCCCGCTCTTGGAAATCGAGGTTTTTTTTTCATATTTAGGCTATTATTATATTTGATAAGTTCGGAATTGAAAATGTCCACCTTGGATAATACGCTATTGTAACTATTGCATAGTCTTTTCAGACAAGAATTCTGCTTACAGTTTGTCTTGCATTGATCCACCCTGAACAGGACAAAAGAGCGTGTTGTACGCGCAGGTACATTAAATTGAATTTTATTTAGCAACTCTGGGCAGTGAATATTATTATTAATATTCATTGTAAGGACAATAAGATACTAATTAACTGATCACCACGCCATTTCCCCTCAATTCCGTCCTGGCATACACTCCTTGCATCATTCACATCCATACAATACCTCATCTTGTCTTTATTTTATTCTAACTCTTGACCGGCAAGTGCTTGGTACATTTGGTCATGTCATCTCTCCCTCGGGCGTCCCCGACTTCTTCTACCTTTCACGTTTGTGTCATATATTATTCTCATCACACTCCTATTCGTTTATTCGCTCGTCATGCCCAAATCATCATTGCACCTTTTACTTAACCTAGACATATTTCATCTTATATCAGCCGTGCATTATTTGCGAATCTCAGCATTTTTAACAAAATCTTAAATGTTTTTACCACGCATATGTCTCAGGGATCTCACTTCTTTTGTCTAAATGCACCCTTCCTACGCTAGTTCCATGCCTTACTGTCGTACTGCGATGCATACATCGGGGTAGGAATCGTACTACCTCCTGTTTTAAATTATTGTCCACTTGTTAATCTAAACTCTGCTTCATTTAACATTGGTTGGAGGAGGTTGGTAAAGCTGGGCAAACAAAACTTAGTGCCACATGCTATTAACTCCATCCTCTTGAGAGAAAAAATTCAGAATCGAGACGTTTTAAATGGTTTAAGATATGGATGTGGTGACCAGGCCTGAGTTTCCATTGTATCAACCCCCTACACCCCACTTGTGTAATAACTACGAGTGTAATAACTCTGAACTCAAGCACCTTAAACTATTTTGCGGCATTTTTTAATGTAGGTAGATACCCATATAAATTAAGCCAACTTCATAATAGGAAGATCACATTTCTCAATCATAACTGAATAAAATACATTTTATGGTGTGTTTACATATCTGAAGAACAATATAATTAAAACAGTGGTTTTTGGTATACCTCAGTGTCTTATTGGGAGGAGTTCCCGTGTCGAGACGGTGGTAGTACGTCCATGCATATTTTACTGTATTTATAAAATTAATCGTAATCTTTTGGAGCGTTCAGATATAATTATAATCAATTTCCATTTTGAGCGCTCGTAATTTTGTTATCTTTTTGTTTTGGAAATTTCTAGCCATCATTCAAAAAATCATAAGTCCGAATTTGATTTTGGAAACATATAAACTGCTTATAGTGTTAGAAAGCCTTTAAAAATGCACCTATATTCGACCAGTTATCTCGTGTTTTCAGGATGAAATAATCAATCCTTTCCACTGCGGTGTAAGGCAATGTTCCGAGAGAGTCCTGCTGGAGAAGTCAAAAGATCTCCCCCAATCAGGGTCTCTTGTTCAGGCTTGCCACGCTGTTGGTGGGCAGATACATTTGCCGCCAAGAGCCGGACAAACCTGACCCCCATGCACCCCTGTTAAGTTACCAAAAGTGGCGAACCACTTGGGGTGACCTATGGCAGAGGTAAAATGGTTCCCGGGGAGACGGTACCCAAACCCGTCTCCCAAAATGGATTAACAGGGAAAAGGATAATAATGAAATAAATTAAACAAAAGAACAAAGAGAAATAGAGTTAAATATATTCACAGCACAATTTTCCATTTATTTATTTATTTTCTATTCGTATGTAAACCTATGTAACATTACAGATTATTACATAAGTTTACATACATAATAAGTTAAGTAATAAGACAAAAATGTAAATTATCCGTTACTGTAAGTAAATAGGTAAGTACCTAGTAGTATTGTGTGAACACTTCACTAGGCGAACCTGTTCTGAGATGTTCCCATGTTTGGGAATAAATAAAATAAATGAATGGAATAAATCCATCCATTGGCTTTTCCTCCATCCCCTTAATTTTTTTATCCCTCATCAAACATTATAATGCAAGTAAATGAACAAACTACGCCAAAGAAAAGTCCATAAGAATCTTGACCCAGAAGTGTTCGCGAACGAAGGAAGGCTCAGCGAACACAAAGGTTGATCTCATTAAATATAACAATAAATAAAGAAGTTCCACCCCCGGAGTAATAAGGTTGTATTATTAATTTCTTGGAGTTCTCCTTTCAATTGCGGAGGAGTTATATCTGGCCAGCTGGTGTATTCCCCCACTGTATTGTTAGGGATGCCTCAGTGATTCTATAGAAAATAGACAGAGTTTTTAAGGATTAATTTTTTTTTATGAGAGAGTGATATGGTTTTCTTACGAAGAACTATTATTATATTTTTGCTAACGTAAAAGTATTTGGATTTTTTTCAGTACATTTAAAGCTTTCTAGGTATATTTTAATAAGCAAAATAAATTTTCTATCGTTCGTTTTTACAATTTTAGATAGTGTACAATTTTAATACACCTTCACGCAGTCTATATATGTATATATGTATACCAGCAGACCCGAAACACAACGCCAAGCCTTTACCCAACCTTAATAACCAACTCCATCTGTTAAATCAAATCCACCCCGCCCGCATGCCAGCCCGCTGCTCACTTGCCAGCCGACTCCCGTTATTTATATATTTCAACCAATTTACACAAAACCTTGAAAAATTATAAACCTAAAAACCTTTCTCGTGAATCACTCCATCTATTGGTGAAAACCGCTTGAAAATCCATTGCGTAGTTTAAAAGATCTAATCGCACAGACTGCGGGAGCGACTTCATTTTATACTATTTAAAGTTAATGTACCTCAATGATGTAAAGATAAAAATATATAAATAAATCAAAGGTAAATTTTGGATCGCCTAGGCCACGCTTATTACGAATAATTTTTAGAAAAAAACTTTAGATTCGACTTAATTACTATAAAAGGAAACTTTTTGCATTTCGGGGGCCGAAAATGATGCATTTTAATTTTCAATTGCGTAAAATTAAAATTCCCTTAGCAAACCGACACGACGTCAAATCGGAGCCATTCTATCACTATGCTGTCACTGTTATGTTGGTATCCTTGATACATTGCGAAAAGCTAAAGACGACTGTAGCCAACTTCGTGGGATATATGGAAAGGCGCGTAATTATGAAAAACAGAATTAATAATATAATGTAAACGAACCTCTAATCAGAATCACATCAGATTCTAGCTGAGGCACTGGTATCATGTTGGATTTCATCGTCATTATAATTGGAGGTGTTGGTATTCGTCGTCATTATAATTGAAAAATAAAACTTAGTTTTAGCTTTAATATCACCAAAAGTGAGTATTTATGTCGCGGGAGGCAAAAAAGCTTTACCTCTTGTTAATGCATCAGGGATACCAACATAACAGTGACGTAATGGCCGCGGGTTGTCGCCGTATCGGTTCGCGAAGTGAATTTTGATTTTACGCTATTGAAAATTAAAATGCATCATTTTCTACCACCCGAAATGCAAAAAGTATCCTTTCATAGTAATTAAGGCAAATATAAAGTTTTTTTCTAAAAAAATATACGTAATAAGCGTGGCCTAGGCGATCCAAAATTTACCAAATCAAAATACGCTTGCTCAGGTGTATATATATAAATATGAGTACTTATATTAGTATACACACGAATACATGAGTATATGAGATGTCTGTGTATTGCTATATTAAGCAAAAAGAATGCATGAAACTTTCAAAATACCTCCTTTCCATCCTCGCGAAGGTATCTGGATTACTACAACCACATGACATTAAATCTGAAAAGTTTTTTATAAAATCATTACAAAACTGTCAAAAATGTCACAATTTGAGAATGACATTTTGCAAAAGAATGATTGTTCAATCAAATTTTAATTTTCGAAACTCTTTAAAATGAAATTATTTGAAGTACTCACCTATCGTACTAACCAAAGATATTGATATATTATAAGTACTAACGAAAATTGAATACTTTGAATCTAATCAAAAATTATATATGTTTTAAATAGGTACCTATGTTAGGTACCAAATTTGATAGATTGTTCTTATAATATACAAAAATGAATGTTTGTAATAAAAAAAATGTAAAAAAAATATGCAATTGGTACTGTCGCATAAATCTGAATGTAACTGGACTGAATATATTCAACGCGGGAGAGGGGAGGGGATCGCTGGAGGGGAGTTCGCGGGAGAATGGAGAAGGAAGGCGGGGAAGGTGGAGGGGGAACGCGTGAGGGGAAAGGGACATAGAACGGGAAGGGGAGGTCGAAGGGGAATGGGACTAACGGGAAAAGACACAGAGGGAGAAACAATTTCTTTATTAGTGGCATTGCAACGCACGCCGGGAACTCACTAGTATTATGTATTTTCGACTATGTATTAAGTCTTATGTATTTTTCACAATTACTTTCATATCATCGTGATTAATTTTGGGTTATTATGCCGTGTTGCGCTACGTTCTTCTTTGGCCAACATTTCGGACAGCGTTTAGTGTTCATCATAAGAGGTGTGTAGGTTGGTTACATATCTGCCTTGATAATGGATACTACAACGCTGCCCGAAACGTTGCCTAATGATTAAGGTAGCGCAACACTGCATGATACCGTTAAAGTAAATCACTGTAGCACTTTTGGCCGTGAAATCTCAAATCGACAGTGTATTGTCATAATGCGAATACGCAATTATTTACGTCAAATAGAACTTCATTAGTTGCCACAAGATAGAATTCAGTGATTCTTAACGGGGGCGCCAGCGCCTCCCGGTGGGCGTTTTGGAAGTCTGGGGGGGCGTTTTTAAATTTTTAGCATTTGGGGGCGCTGCAAAAGTTCGAGTGGGCATTGTGTAAATATAGGAAAAAAGTTCATTCCACAAAAATTTTAACTCAAATAATAATGAGAAGTAAGTTTAAATACTTGAACATTGATGGGAAAGCCCGAAAAAGCTATGATTTCATTTCATATACTAAGCTATGATTTCGTACATTTTGTCCGTTTGACAGCATACTTAGTTATTTTCTATTTTTTTTTTTTTTTTTTTTTTTTTTTTTTTTTTTTTTTTTTTTTTTTTTTTTTTTTTATTAGCAAATTTTTTTGGTACATTTAACAAGTAAATACAAAATAACAAAAAAAAATATATATAAGTAACAAAAAAAATCCCACGAAGGCGAAGCCTGTGTGTGTGTATTATATTATGTGGATAACAGTGGTAGTTAAAATAAAATTTAATATATATATACGTATAGAGGCTATAGAGATCAATCAACATGATTGATTTTACTGGAGTTTATTTTTTTTTTTTAAATTTGGATATGTACATATTTCAATAATAAAATATTTAAAAATTTATATCGCATATTTACACCCTTACAAAAATACATTTACATTTCCTTTTTTTATTCTAAATATTCAGAACGACATGGAATATTTTAGCAATTTGGAAGCTGTTAGTTTGAATTACAGAAAAAAATTACTCAGTTCCAAATTATTTTTTATCCAGATTTTAACATTTTTTTTATATTCGTTCAAATTTTGACACATGTTGGTGGAGTGAGGTAGGGAATTGAACAATTTTGGGGCAATATAATTAATGTGTCTTTGGGCCAACCTGGTTTTGCAGTGAGGCACTGTGAACACGCATGTGTTATGTCTCTGGCTAGAGCGATTTGTGTTTTTAGTGAAATTGTTAGGACGAGTAAATATATATTTGAGACATTGGGTACAGTAGATCCGCCTTAGTTCCATAATTTCGGTTTCTTGAAATAACTGATTGGTGGGATATGTCTTGGGCTTTTGGTACATTACCTTAATGATGGACTTCTGAGCAATTTCTAATGGTTTTACATGGTTATTGTATGTTCCACCCCAGGCGATTATTCCATAGGAAATGGACGAAAGCACCAGTGCGTCGTAAACAAGTTTCATGGTTCTTGTACTGACGATATTGCTCATACGTTTGAATATGTAAATTAAGTATCTCAGTTTATTTACAGTTTTTTCTATATGGTAAGTCCATTTGAGTTGGCTGTCTATAGTTACACCTAAGTACTTGATATATTTTCCTAATTTTACATCTTCGCTGTTTGAGCATGTCTCAAAGTTACAATTAACATTATGGAACTTCAAGTTAAGGTTATTTTTAGGGGATGACTTATGGGAATTATAAAAGGGAATAAAAATAGTTTTATCATAATTTAGGCTGAGAAGATTTCTATCTAGCCAATCTTTGACTGTTGCAATGCATTTATTGGCTTTACTGATTGTGTCTTCCCACGTTTTACCTTGTACTGTGATTGCAGTGTCGTCGGCAAAAGAGAGAATTTTACCTGGTATCACAATATTGCATAGGTCATTGATGTAGATTAGAAAGAGTAGTGGTCCTAAGACAGTTCCTTGAGGAATACCATGTTTTACTAGATCATAAGTGCTAAAGCTTGATCCTATTTTTGTGCGTTGTTGACGATTTAATATATAGCTTTTTAATAACATTAGACTTTTGTTTTTAATTCCAACGTTAAAGATTTTCTTTAATAGAATTCTGTGGTTGACTGTGTCGAAAGCTTTCTTTAGGTCCAAGAAAATGGTTAGAGTTTTATTGTTAGAGTCTAGGTTAGAATATATGTTTTGGGTTAAGCTAAATACAGCGTCGTCGGTGCACAGGTTAGATCTAAAACCATATTGATTAGCTGAAAGGATTGCGTTAGATTCTAGAAATTTCATAATTTGTCTTTTTAAACATTTTTCGAAGATCTTGGAAAATTGTGAATTTAAGGTTATTGGTCTGTAGTTGTCTGTTTTACATTGGGATCCGGATTTATGTATTGGAATAATGTGAGCGAGTTTAAAATTATTGGGGTAAATGCTGTGTCTGATGCAGCAGTTGAAAATGTGATGTAATGGAATGATTATTTGTTTTTTAATTGATTTGATTTTGGTATTGCTTATGTTATCTGGGCCCTTTGCAGATCTATCTTTAATGTTGTCAATTTGTCTTGAAATTTCGAGTTTTGTTATTTCTTTGAATGTAGAAAGCTCAGAGGTAGTGTCGTTAGACTCTAAAAGGTCGGAAGGAATTTGATTTGAGTGAATATTAAGACTTGGGTTACTATCTATAAGGGTTGAGGCAATGTTTGTAAAGAAGTGGTTGAAATTGTTTGCGATGCTCTCAGCGTCTTCAATGGTTGTGTTATTATCAGTAATGATTTTTTGTGGAATTTTGTCAACCTTTTGGTTCCTATTTGAAATTTCATTTAATACGTGCCATGTTTTTTTTGAGTCGTTCTGAGCATTATGTAGTTGTGTAGAGTAGTATTGTTGTTTTCGTTTTTTTATGATTGTGTTTAGGTAGTTTCTAAATAAAATGTATTCATTCCGTTTGGTGTGGATCTGTGCTTCGTTTATGGATGTGCAATGGTTTTCAAGGTTTTTGTATATTTTGAAAAGTTTGTTTCTGTGTTGTATTGAGATTATCAGTCCACGCGTAATCCATGGTTTTATGTGCTTATGCTTACTTTTTGGTGGTGCTATTTGTTCTTGACTTTTTAGAAAATGTTTTTGAAGCACTTCATAAAAGGTATTTAAAGTTAAATTTGGGTCATCATTAGATAGGACCGCGATCCACGATTCTTCGTTCAGTAAGGTATTTATAGTTGAGTAGTTGATTTTAGTAAATGTTTTGTTAAAACTATTTGGTTCAGCAGAGATGGGCAAAATTGGAGTATGGTGGCCGTAGAAGGTAGGATAGTGGTCAGTTATGTCAATTTTTAGTGTAGCGGATTTAAAGTGGTTATTTTTATTTGATTTTAAGAATATATGATCAAGACAAGTATCATTAGGATGATTAGGTCTGGTGGTGTTATTTATGTATGATAGATATCCTGAGGAATGCATAACGTTTAGATATTCGTTCGCGGCCGGATTTAGTATGGCGTTTTGTATATTTATATTAATGTCACCCATAAAAAATGCAAAATCGAAATGGTTAGAGCTATTGTTTTTAATAAAAGTTTTAATTTCTTCTGTAAACAGATTTGTAGATAAAGAGGGTGAGCGGTATGCCGTCAAAATTGAGTATTTTTTCCCTTTGGAGGTAAAAGTTGCGTGGGCAGCATTGGAATATTTGAAATTTGGGTTGTCTATATTAATGTTGGATATGGAGTGTACATTGTAAAATATGGTAATGCCATCATGAGAGGTATGTCTAGCCGGAATTGAAAAGGTAGTATAGTTTGGTAAGTTGAATGGAACACATTGGCGCATTTGTGTTTCAGTGAGTGCTATAAAATCAATTTGGAAGGATAACGAATTTAAAAGGATACAGAAATCATCAAAATGTTTCCTAATACTTCTAATGTTCATGTTTAGTAAATTGAACGACATATTATTGAATAATGTGTTTACTTCTTCAAAATTGTCACATTCGTGAGTTTCAGGGATGTTGTTTTCTTCTGAAGAAGCCATTTATATTGAGTCCGGATGGTCGTCTTTGAAGGTATAAACGGGAGTCCAGGTTATTGAAGTGGTATGTCGCTCGCGTCTTTGACATATATAATTGGAGTATCCTTGTTTTTGCGTAGAAGGACGTTCCCGTTCTTCGTCCATGCATATTGGTAACCCATTGCCTTTGTTGCTCTCGCTAGCCAGAGCAGTTGTTTATTTTGTGGCGTTAACTTTTCGTTAATATAGATAGGGTTTTCAGAATTGGAGAGGTTAGCGACTCTTTTTGTTTGTCTTTGTTAATAAAAATGAAAGCATTTATTGTTTTTCGTTATCGTTCTTTGAAATTTTTCACCCATTGAAGAATGATTTTTTTTGATATTTTGCTTTGCACTATCACATGCATCCGATTTACTTTAAGACTCGTCAACTCAGAAATTTAAGGACGCATTCCGTTGCTCCTGGGGACCAAAGAACGACAACACCTGTTAAGTGTTGTGTCGTCTTATTTAAAATATTTAACTTAATTTTCCACCTGTCATTTTACAATTAAATCCATCTTGATTCATGTCTGTCAATGGACTCTTTTACTTTTAACGTCTGTGTCACATTTTATCTTAATTTTTATACCACCAAATTGTCTTTATAATTTTTTCTATATTTTCACGATAAGAAAAAGTGTCAAGTCGTGAAACCTTTTGTGATCAATTGCTTGCAAAAATTCAATAATTTCATTTCTAAATGCCTAACAGCCGGCGTCAAAATCATCTCACCTTTATCCAAGCTCAGCTGAACTATTTATATGCAATTCACCAATATACTCGTAATCTATCGCAACCAATACTGTGCGGTAAATCCCCTTGTATAGGAAGACGTAAGAAGTCAACATTGTTGCTCGATTTACGACCGACTTTAGACCTCCAGAGACTACCAAGGGACCGTACCACTCTAGATTATTCATTATCTGATCTAGAATGAGTCATAACAATTGCAATAGGATTTTTTTGTCGTACTTGAGTAAATATTACTTAACACCCGTCTCCCGATTCTTTTGTTTGGTTTGCAATCTCTTTGGACGATGCTCTTTATTATGCATATGTTCAACTCATTCGGCAATTATTTCATTTTCTAACTTTTTCATACATAAGTAATGATATAGGTACCTAAGCTAATTTAAAATTAATTTTATTAATTAAAAGTTTTTTTTTCTCTTAGCTTTACAACCTGATGTATGTTTTTGATATCTGCTTCTTGGATGGATTAAAAGTCTTTCATAGCACGTTATTTAATTGTATGGTAACATTGATACTAATGCAAATAACTACGCTGTAATTGGTTATTCACACTATGTAAACACTACTGGAGAAGTCACTTTAACGTTAAAAAAAAAGAAGTAGAAGATGGTTTGAAAAGGAGATATTTAAAAACGAATGTTAGAAGGAGCGCGCTAATATTAAAAATCGATTATAATTAGAAAATCTGCAGGTGGTTCAAAACCGAGCTCTCAGAAATGTTTTTGGACTTCCATGGGACACCCATGTCAAAGACATCTATTCAGTTTCCGGTATTCTTCCAATCACAGTCCTTCCTAAACATGAAATCACAAGCACCATCCTACAAATTACTCAACAATCAACTCACACTAACATCAAGCCACTTTACAATCAAGACATTCACACTCACAATACTCGAAATAGCAATAAAATCCGCATACCTCAAACACACACTACAAAATATGGGATAAATTCTCTGAACTATGTTGCCTATACACTATATAACTCGCTTCCAGATATGTACAAGGGAAATCAGCAAAATAAAAAAGTTCAGAATAATGCTTTAAAAGAATATTTTTTAAATAAGTTTAAGGATGAAACTATGTAAATTTTCTTATCATGTCTCATTTGTCTTGTTTCCTTTTCTCTTCTTCTCTTTTCCATTTATTTGTAATCATAATCATCCACATTTGTATAACCTTGTTCTTTGTTTCTTTAATTATTTTCTATTGTTGTTTGCTCACTCAACCTGTTTTTTTTTTAAATTTATTTTTTGTCTATGTTGTATGTGAAACTTATATTTTTAATATCCATTTTCCAAGTAAAACTGTAACTATTTCCTCACACCCATTAATTTTCCTCCTGTCCTAAAATGAGTTCTGTAACTCATCGGGATTGCTCCAGCAAGTAATAAATACAATAAAAAAAAAAAAAAAAAAAAAAAAAACATATATATATATATATATATTTTTTTTTTTATTATTTTTTTTTATTAGGTTTGTCAACAGTGATTTACATGAAAGCTTTCACAGATACAATTACACTGAACCATGGTTGATGCTATCACTAATTAAAGACAAACACAACATTGATAACATAATACTTACATATATATACAATCATTCACACACACACATACCAAATATTACAAAATTTTGAAACAAGTTTTTAGAACAATAATATTATAGTATAAGTTTAAGGGTTTAGTTTATAAGTTTATATAAAAATATACAAAGGAGCTTTAAATCTTGTTAATAGACGATTTGAAGTTGGCCAATGTTGACATTGTCAAATTAATTGAATGTTTTTTATAAGCCTCATTAAAATTACGGCACATTCTTGATAAAGCTGAGTCATACCCCAGCTTAGTTCGATATTTTTTAATATTTAACGGAACATGATTTACAAGTCGTGAACCAATTCTAGGAACATTGAACCTGATTTAATGAAGTAGAAAAGGGCAGTTTATTAAACCATTAACAATTTTGAAAAGAAAATTTAAATCTGTATTTAGTCTTCTCTGTTCAAGGGTGCGTACATTGTAGAATTTTAGTCTATCGGTGTAGTGAGGAAGTGATCGAGCTCGCTTATCGGTATACGCTAGGTGGTACATAAAATGTTTTTGAACTCGCTCTATTCGCTGAATATGAACTTTGTAGGTTGGACTCCATACAGCACTTGCGTACTCCAACACGTTACGGGTGAAGGAATTGTACAGCGTTATTTTTGATATAGGATTTTGAAAATGTTTACTATTTCGTTTGATAAATCCTAGCATTTTCAAGGATCTAGAAATGATGTTGTCGATATGAGGTGTGAAAGTAAGTTTTTTATCAAATAATACGCCTAGGTCCCGAATGGTTGCGACTTCCTGGAGTTTAGTACCGTCGATAAAATATTGAGTTGGGATAGGATTGTGTTTACGTGTAAAAGTTATGTGAACACATTTTAAAGAATTTAGAAACATTCTATTGTTGTTGCACCACTTTGAAACTCTGTTAATATCATTTTGGAGAAGTATTGAGTCTAGTGATGTATGAATAATTTTGAATATCTTACAATCATCAGCAAACAACAAAATTTCAGAATCCAAAATAACATTGCACAAGTCATTTATAAAAACAAGAAATAAGATTGGGCCCAAATGGGACCCTTGCGGCACTCCAGATGGCACTTCTAATCCTCTTGACTCATAGCCATCAAATACTACTCTTTGTATGCGGTCAGTTAGATAGGAGTAAAACCAGTTTAGCAAGGTACCATGAACACCCATTTGTTTGAGTTTACGAATTAATAATCTGTGATTTACTTTATCGAAGGCCTTACTAAAATCTGTGTAGATTGTGTCTATCTGTTGACCTCTATCGACAGCTTCGGTTAAGGTATTGACATAGCAAATTAAATTAGAGGATGTTGATTTCTGGGAGAGAAAACCATGCTGTTTTGGAGTTATAAGATTTTTGAGATGATAATTTAGATATGGACAAATTAATTTTTCGAAAATTTTTGCAAACGTACAGAGAATAGAGATGGGTCTATAGTTTGTGACTTAGTGAAGGTCTCCGCTTTTAGGTATTGGTACAATATTAGCCTGTTTCCATCTTGTTGGGAAAATGGATGAAGACAATGATTTTCTGTAAATGATAGTCAGAGGGAGTGCGAGACTGTGTGCACATTTTTTTATTAGGAGTGGTGGAATTTTGTCGGGGCCAGGGCCTTTGCTCTGGTCAAGGTTTAGCATTTCTCTTTTTACATCGTGTACACTAATGTTTACTGTGTGCAGAGAGCTGTTCGAATGGTCTATTAATTCAGATTGAGGTTGAGTCTCTTCGTTGCTTCTAATGTCATCTTTCTCATACACTGATGAAAAATGTTGAGCAAATAGTTCGCTGCTTTCCTCGCCGTTTGACGACTTTTTTTCTCCAAACGTCATGTTTTGGGGGATAGTACTTATGTTTTGTTTCTTGTGTTTGACAAATCTCCAAAAAGCTTTAACGTTATTATGATTAACCAGACACGATTCGATTTGTTCAATGTGTTTAAAGTAGCAATTACTAATGAGTTTGGAACAACGAGTGCGTAAGAGTTCGTAAGAGTTTTTATCACGTGGATTCTTATATTTTTTATAGAGAATTCGAAATTTATTTTTTTCTTTTAGTAATTTAACTAAGTCTGGTGAGTACCAGATGGGATGCTGCCTGTTACGATTTACAAATTTGGTTACGCATTTCTCAATTATACGATACATATGAGTGTAAAATAAAGAAACCATATCGTCTACCGGCATGAAATCAGGTAAAAGTAGTGCCCAATCCAGTTCTTGTAATTCCTGATTGAATTGAACGTAATCATTCTTATTAAAATCAAATTTAAGTAAGTTTTTATTCTTTAGCATTTTTGTTAATTTGAAATCAAAACTAAATTCAATCTCTAAAGGTGGATGGTGTTTATCAATGCGACTTAGGATTTCGGTACTTTGCCTGACTTGTATTGTTTGTGAATTGGATAGAAATAATGCATGACTTATTTCAAAAAGAGCAAAACTCTCTCGATAAATTTTTAATGAATCTTCTTCAAAGTTCACAAAATCACTTTGTGGCGTTATTTTAATTAAATAAAAACAAATAATTTTGTATACATCTCTTATTTAATGAAATTATCAATAATTTTCGAACCAATGTTTCCTTTTTCAGTATAAAATAAGGATAAGAAAAGAAATTTTTAATTTTATCCTGACGAAGGAACATTGGTTTCGAAACATGTTGATAATTTTGATTAATTAAGTGGTGTATATAAAGTGATTTGCTTTCATTTGTCTTGAGTATTTTAATATTTTTTGGAACACACTTTGCATATTTTTTTCTATCGAGGGAATATCACATAATTACTGTTTCAGCTCAACAAATGCGTATAGATTATCTTAAAAAATAACGTACATTTTTATGGACTTAAAAACTCTAAGTGTACAAGGAAAATATGTTATAAATTAAGAAGAGAATAAATAATGGTTGTTTGCAAATTATTTTTAACTGCCTAATTAGCGTTTTAAGATCATTGTGAAGTAGGCTTATGGTGAATATTTTTTATATATAAATATTTAAATATTTATAGTTTTTCCTTCTCTGTCGTTTCAGAGAAAGAAACAATATCCTTGGCCTTACATCGATTATTAAATTCACACAGTAAATTACATAATTAATTGGAAAAAAGAAGTTAAGCCTTTATCCCTTGATATATAATTCGAATTCTTAACTTCAGAACTTTATTTGAAATAGAACTTTGTTCATTCACAGGGGGAGGGGTGGTCGGGGATTATTCGAGAGGAGAACCACCCCAGCCCCGGGCAGTGAAGGCAGCCCTTAATGACGTTAATTAAAATAATCAGGGGTTCGCTAATGTGCGCAGCGGGTCCAGACATCTTATTCCTCCGCTGCCATCGACTGTAATCTCACCGACATCTCAATGATTAAGGACGATTTTCGGCAGATTAAGCGGTCGGTTTAGGACGCACTCTACTTCGGGGATTTAATTGAGAGGTTTATTATTTATCACCATTTTTAATAAAAAAAATATCAACTTGTTTCCAAATCAAAGATTTCTTCATCAGGATGCAAAGCAAAATTAAAAAGATACATTCGAATAGACAAATTAGTACCTACAGATTAAAATATTACAATAAACGGCGATTAATTGGTAATTATTTCAAAAAAAATCTAATGTAAATTTTGCATAGTTATTTTTTAGACCTAGTTGCGCCTTACATATCTTGGGCCGGCCAATAGATAATTTCAGAGAAATGCGTGGGTATGCGCGTGTTTGTGCGTGCACGCTACCAAAAGTTAAAATAATGCAATGTCATTGAAAAAGAGTCTCTCTGAAAAGTTTCAACTCGATCATATTTTGAAGTGGGTTAGTTTACAGTTCCAAGATTTACATTAATTCTTTGAAGAAAAGAAAGTCGAAAATCGAATAGATGTATTTAATTTTAGAAAATTTATAAATTTATTGTACCTGAAAAAAAACAAAATATGCAGAAAGTGCAAGTTCTCATTCTCAAAAAGATTTCCTTCACAGCTTCCCCAAAGATGACATAGGCCACGAAAGAAACGAATTTATATAGATAGGTACGTATGTTGTGTATATTCAATAATATTATTATTCAATGTATAAAAACAGCTTATTATAAACGAGTTCTGCTTCGTAATTATTATTATGTTTTACAGCTGTTTCGCCCTCTAAAGGCATTATCAAACTCCCTTTAGAGGGCGAAACAGCTGTAACACATAATAATAATTACGAAGCAGAACTCGTTTATAATAATAAACTGTTTTTATACATTGAATAATAATATTATTGAATTTATAAAATAAATAAAAATTAAAATGGAGTTCTACAAGGTAAACTTAATAACAATAAATATGTTGTGTAAGCTAAGCTCTCGTCAAATAATGCCATAATAATATTATAACGATATAATATTTTAATCTCGCAACATAATTTTGATATAAAACCAAGAAGGCGTACATAAAAAGCCAAATGGAGATTCATAATAATCTAAAACGTGTCCGACAACCCCGGAACCATCCGGAAAATTTAATTCAGCACAATCTCTGCTCCACTTTAAATTTTTATTGCTTTTTTCTGCACTGAAAACCTCCCGGATATTTTTTTTCTACAAATAATGACGTACTTAACTCAGACCCGTCTCATCTCCTTGCGAGAACATATTCAATTTGGAAATGAACCAATGATGAAACGGCTATTTGGAATATGTTCGAGCAAACTTTGGAAAACTGATTCTATGCGATCGCTTTGAGAAATATGGAAACCCGCTGGGAATTCAGTTTTTGTCAAAATTAATTATACTGTTTGAAATACGACTCATCAGTGGTATCTAAATTAAGGTAAACGCAACCTCTTTTGGTACATATTTCTCGCTTCATAATATTTGCATTATCTTCATCAAATGGTCCAATGCTTTGTAGGAAGCCCGTTGGCACATTGCGGTTATGAACTGTGCCCGCTAAAGTTAAAGTTTAGACTTTAGACGGAATTCGGTATTTTTCTTTTGTGTGAAAGCAATATGAAACCATGCATGATTTGACTTCAGTGGCAAACCAGAGATTATTCAGTCTCTTAACATAATTGCCTCAATTTTATGATTTACTTTATCGTATCATATTACCTTCCAACAGCGTACACAATGTCTCTTTTCAATCACATATGCCTTCTCTGTTTTCAGTTTAAGTGTGTAGGTATACTGTTTATATATATATATATATATATATATATATATATATAATAATATTTTTCTTGTGATTTTGATGACATTAAAAAAAACGCAATGGAGTTTCTCTGTAAGGAAAGAGGAGGTTTATTTTGTTAATCTCACAAGATTTACATAAATAAAAGTATCTAGTGACAAAAAAAACCTGTAAGGAAAGAAACGGCATTTAATGTTATTAATTGAAATGTCGATCCCTTTATCACAATCTCGATAGTAATCACTTTTAATTATTGAAATCAATCTTATCAATTTGCTTTATCATGGCCATGGATTATTTTTACTATACTTTCAATTATCCATAGATTATAAAGCATCGAGTTGACTGGTTAGTAGGAACTGAGGCACATACCAGTGACAGTCTACGGTACATACACAATGACGAGTCAAGATCGGCATTGTGTTAAATTAAAGAAAATTATATTTTTCTTTACATATATATGTACCAATTTTTACCAGTTTCGTTTCGCGAATGTTATCTTTATTATCTTATTTATTTGGCTATGCCAAATTGGCATACTATTGTGTGGTGAGATATTTAATATATTTCTGCAAAGTACGATTTTCTGTTGATATCATCTTATTACTATTAAGACGATGGTATTTTTTTACATAAATCATTCTGTTACTGTAAGATCAAAGATTTTAGAGAAATCAAATATTTAAAAGATCCTACGGTTGTTTTGATTTTGATTTGTGTTTTAAATATTTACTAGTGATAGAATATTCTAAACGCTGCTTTTCAACCAATAACAACATATTATCAAAAGCGTCGGACAGATATTGGCAATACAACAAGCAATGTAACAAAATTTGCAACAAATTATTATAGTTTTCATGCCCTGTTCAAAAGTACAACAAAGTAAACACTATGGCAATTGGTTGCAACCTTTGTTGCACATTGTTGCAACCTTTGTTGCACAACACGGGCATTAGCCTAGTGTGGAAGCCAAAAAAAAAACAAAAATCTGTAACCAATAAAATTTCATGAAATAAAATATTGTGTGTTGTGTTGTTAATATTTGTACGCGGCTTTAGACTAAAGAATAAGTGTTAAATAGATTAGCAAATTAGAAATTTAGCATTACTTGCAAATTTAATCAAAGCGTGTTGGTTTCCTCAGCACAAACTCTACATCTTATTTTCGAGTCTTAGATCTCTGCGAAGACCAATTTAATTGACGTTAACCATCTTTTGGCAATTGCTTTTATTTTTTTAAAGTTATTTCATCAACGATGCTATCCCCAACAGCTTTATAATGCAAGGAATGAACACATTAAAATGACATCAACATTACATTTGGCAGCGAGATTCCACGCGCGGACCATTATTACGGGAAATAAGGACACTGACTGAGGCCCGTGCGAGGGATTTTAAGTTTTACCAGTCTCCACGCATATGCCCTGTCACGTTTTTTCTTTATAAATGCTTCTCCAATGGCAGTTAAACGCGGATTTGGAAGAATAAGCTTTTCAGGTTCAAGTTGGTTACTTTCACTTTATGTAATTCTTATAATAAATATTTATTAGCGTCAAATTGTCAGAACACCGAATTAGGATAAAGTGACGAAGAATGGGAGTAGATGGGAAAGTATGTAGATTGAGTTAGTGCGATTATGTAATTGATTTTGGTTTTATATCCCATATAGTAGAGTTGTTAAAAATGTCAAGTATTAGGTATTTAATTTTAATGACTTGGTGGATCTTGCAAAGTGGAGGATGAAAATTGAGCACTGTGCGTTGTTGCGATTTAGAATATGAAATGCAAGGCGCTGAAGAAAATGAAGATATAACGGTGTATGGGTTCCGCCGCCCCGGGAACCATTTATTGGATAACCTACATCTGTAACATAGGTCTCCCTAAGTAGTTCGTTACGTTTGGTGACTTAGCAGGGGGCCCGGGTTCATGGGATGAGGTTTGTCCGGGTCTTGGCGGCGAATGCGTCTGCCCACCAGCTGCATGGCAGGCCAGATCGGGAGAGAATGATAAGGGTAGTCCCTTTGATTTCTCCAGCGTAATCTTTTGGAACAACACTTTGCACCGCAGAGGGAGGGATGGATTTATACGTCCAGCACTCCTGGGCATACTGACCTCCAGATTCCTACTACCCTTTTACCTATCCCTAATACCCTTTTCCTTCCCAGAATTTCCTTTCTTTCCTAATAAGACCCTCCACACAGCTTCCCCAAAATTATTATTATTTTCTTCACGGCCTCCTGTGTGGAGCTAATGTAAAAAAATATTAACGTATTAGTATTCAGTAATTTTATTAAAATATTTTATAAAAGCGTGTCTCTTTGGGGGTGCAAAATTTAGGTGACCAGACAACTCAACAATGTGCAACTTCATCTCTCCTTTGAAATGTCCTTATAAGAGTAAAAAAAATGGTATGGTTAAATGTTGATCGTTGATCACCGATCGTCTAGTTCAACGATACTCAACCTTTTTTCTCTTCGGGCCACATACATGTATTTGTAAAGTATCGCGGGCCGCAACATTATTTTATTTATTTTTTATTTTTTTATTTAAGTACATAAAACAGGCAATTATGCCCAAAAAATAACATACAAGGATGATTTAAATTACAACAAAAGTAGTATTATTATACTGGTATGACGAAAAAAAAATCACACAGTTACTTGGCTAACCAGTGACATTAACCAGTTTTTATGTTTTACTACCTTTTTGTTTCGCCCTGCGTGTCATTTACCTTCGTCCCATTCTTTTTCCGCCTCCTATTCCTCTTCCGCTTCCCCTCACGCGTTCCCACAGTCTTCTCCGCTTACCTTCTCCCCTCTCCCGCTTCCACCGTCCTGGAACCACCCTCCCGATTTCCCTCCCGCCTCCCGCATTCCACACATTCAGTCCCTGTACATTTAGTTTTCGAACAGCTCGCGTGCCACTTTTTGCATTGTGTAATACAAATTTCATAATGCCAGAGTTCACCAGTATCTATATATATAGAAACCCCTCGTTAATATGTTCACAACAACTCACCAAAGTTTCATCGCAATCGGATAAACGGTTTAGCAATACATAATTTTATGATGCCAGAGCTCACTATTGTACACAAAAACCATTGCAAGCATACACACATCAAGTCTACAAAGTTTCATAGCAATTGGATGAACGGTTTAGCAATGCATAATTTCATGATGCCAGAGCTCACTATTGTATACAGAAACCATCGTGGGCATGCACACATCAAATCCTCAAAGTTTAATCGCAAACCGATGAATGGTTTAGCATCATTAAGCATATGCCACATACAAACATACTCAAACAAACCCAGAAACAAACATATACAATAAACGCTTAAAGCTCAAAGTTCAAAACTCGAAGCTCAAAACTCAAAGGGCAAAGCTCAAAGCGCAAAGCTTAAAGCTTAGATATTAAATACACATTAAACATACACGTTAAATACATTTTCATTTATACAAATTTCATAATGCCAGAGCTTAACATAAGATATAGCTTGTAACCTTCGCGGGTGTGCGAACAACAAATCACCCAAGTTTTATCGCAATCGGATGAACGGTATGGGAGCGCATAACATATGAACAAACAAATAAACAAACAAAAATTGATTTTTCTATATAAGAATATAATTGATGCGATGGTTTCTAGAAGTGGTTTTTTGGGAATAAATCTAGTTTGTGCAAATATCAACACTCTTACACATCTGCCCTGATGATGGCCACTGTAACGCTGTCCGAAACGTTGGCTAAAGAAGGAGGTAGCGTAACACGGCTTAACACCCCAAAAACAAATAACGAAAATATTTTTGGCCGTGAAAATCAAAAAAACATTTCTCACTCTTATACCACATCCATAATGACAATCCTTTTTGGATTCAATCCGTGTCACTATATGTGCGTCAAAGTCGAAACGAATCTCAAGATATGTGAAATTTAGAATTTTTACAAAATTTAAAAAAAATCAAGTTCCTGATAATAAAGTGCTAGGGCCGCACAAAAAAGCCCGGCGGGCCGCAGGTTGAGAATGGTTGGTCTAGTTGATTACACAGACCTCTCCAAATACCAAAATTTGAAATAGTAAAGAAAGCAATATTCGAGTGCTCGCCATAAATCATTTTTTTTTACATGTGTCTATATTTTACTGGTTCTGTTTTGTTATGTTAGGTTATTTTTATCGTTATTTTTTATTTATTTTTTATCACTTATAATGTCTTTTCTAAGGGGTTTTGAAATTACAATGAACCCAAAACATATTGCTCTATCTTGATTGCCATTCATTTGCTTCTGAATTAGATATTCCATCTCTAAATACAAATAATATCATATTGCTTCATCGATTCCATTGATTGATTCAATAACGTTTTTGGTCTTCCATGGGACACCCATGTCAAAGACATCTATTCAGTTTCCGGTATTCTGCCAATCACAGT
Source organism: Limnephilus lunatus (assembly GCA_917563855.2). NCBI lineage: Eukaryota > Metazoa > Arthropoda > Insecta > Trichoptera > Limnephilidae > Limnephilus > Limnephilus lunatus. The sequence goes on along the minus strand of OU830602.1, from coordinate 5,558,029 downwards.
TCTTCCTAAACATGAAATCACAAGCATTATCCTACGAATTACTCAACAATCAACTCAACTAACATCAAGCCACTTTACAATCAAGACATCCACACTCAAAATACTCGAAATAGCAATAAAATCCGCATACCTCAAACACACACTACAAAATATGGGATAAAATATCTGAACTATGTTGCCTATACACTATATAATTCGCTTCCAAATATGTACAAGGGAATCCAGCAATATAAAAAAATTCAGAGTAATGCTTTGAAAGAATATTTTTTAAGTACGTTTAAGGATGTAACTATGTAATTTTCTTGTCATGTTCAATTGTTTTGTTTCCTTTTCTCATCTTTTCTTTTCCATTTAGTTGTAATCATTCATATTTGTATAACCATGTCCTTTTTTTTCTTAATTTTTTTCTATTGCTGTTTGTTCTACTCAACCTGTCTTTTATTTTTCGTCTATATTTTATGTGAAACTTATATTTTTAATATCTAAATTCCTATATAAAACTGTAACTATTTCCTCCCACCCATTAATTTTATGTTCCTCCTGTCCTAAAATGAGTTCTGTAACTCACCGGGATTGCTCTAGCAAGAAATAAAAACAATTAAAAAACATTTAAAAAAAAAAGAAAAAAAAAGTAAATACTATTAGTGTGAATATTCCAGTGCCTTACTTAGGAAAGCCTTTCGGAGAAGCAATCAATGTACGTATTTAATAGCTAGTAAATATTGCGATACCACAGCAGTGAACCACACCCAAATACACAATAAATGTTATCGGTGCTATCAGATAGAAGATATTTGTGCTCGTGGTGGGTACACAATTACAAAATTATTAGAATAGACATTCAAGAATGAAAAATAATGTTTTTAACACTAAACCATTGTTTTTTATCGATCTCAAATTTGGCGAACACAATGAACATACTTTAACTAATCCATTAATTTAGGATGCATGGCATTTCGTGTCGGTAAAAATATAATAGCATTATTTCATGTCGGATACGATACAAAAACGATTTCGTAATCGACACGCTCGTGCTCTTCGGTGCTTTGCGTTATATCCCTGAAGGGGAATCCATAATATTACTGCGTTATCCGTGAAGATAATTATACTGACATGAGCTTTTATAGTCAATAAGTGGTAGTTTATGCATTTCAGTGCGATTACAAAGAGAAAATAATTTTATTTGACTTCATGGTTCACCTGGCGATTAATGGTACTGGTATTTATTTATTATTTATTAACGCCATTGTAGGTTTTAACATTAAAATTTTATATAAAATTAAAGTTTTAATACATAACATGATAAATAATATAGTTGTACTAATAAAAAACTAATACAATTTAGATAATAAGACTTAAACCAAAGCGCAATTTGGGAGGCGGGAATGGGTACCGCCACCCCATTTATTTATTATATAATCAACACCTCTGCCATAGGTTACCCTAAGTGGTTCGCTACGTTTGGTGATTTAGCAGGGGTGCCCGGGTTCATGGGGTGAGGTTTGTCTAGGTCTTGGAGGCGGATGACCAAGACACACTGAACACCAAATTCCTACCCACCCCTTAAACTCTTTTCCTTCCCAAAACTCTCCCCTCCTTCCTTTCCTTAAAAAACCCTCCACACAGCATCCCTTAAGACGACGTAGGCCCTGAGGTAAAATTATTTTATTCAGTTCCTCCTATGTGGAGCTCATGTAAAAAAAATACATGGATACAATTCTTTGTGCGTGTTACAAACAATACTAAAGATATGAGATGTACTCGTAAGATATGGAATATTAAAAGAGAAGTTTTTTATAAAAATATTAAAAAAATAAAATTTAATTATCAGAAAAAAGAATCGAAGTTCTTTGACTTTTGAAACTTGCAAAATTGCGAACACCAAATATATCTACACGTTCGCAATGTTTATTTGCAAGACGATGAATTCTAGGAATCGATGAATAAGTGGAGTAATTAGTGTTGTGGTTATTGATTTATTTGAAAGTATATTTGCTACCGGTTTGCCTGGAAAGTACATTAATGAAAATTATTTTCAACAATTCATTGTTGTCAATGAAAGATTTTGTAATTTTATATAAAAATAACACATCAGATAACTTTTATCAGAAAATTCAAGAATTCTGGTTTCGGCGCGTAATTCATAAATTCAATTGGAATTTTCAATACTTTCATTTTAAAATTGATGTATCGAAGAATTTTTTTTTGTTCCTTTTTTAATGATTCAAAATGTATTTTTATGGTATGGTGACCATACAGTTGAATTGTATTCTAATATGCTTCATACCAACGAGCAACACAGATGTTTTAACATTGACATATATTTTAAATTTGCCCCCATTCTCAAAATGAAACCTAATATTCTTATTGCATCGCATGTAAATTTTATCGATATGAACGTTAAACTTTAGACTCCCGTGGAATATAACCGAGATCTTCCTTACAGATATCGAGATTTGTAAGGAAGAAAGGTGCGACAAATCAAATTTTATTATTTCTGAGCTAGTTCCGGAGCAAGAAGGAATGGTTTATATTTACAATCTGCGATACTCAAAAAAGATAACCATCATTCATATTACCTTTACAAAAACAAACAATCTGGCATTTACCAATATTTAATTGCAAATCACTATCAGATCACCACGTCCATAGTTTGTTTAGGTTCGATTCCAAAATAGATGTATCATCATTATCTGTGATTATTTTTTATATTATCTTCAGATCATCAGCAAATTACAGAACTTTGACTTTACTAAAAATATTTACAATATCATTGATGAATAAACAGAATAATATTGGGCCCAAATGAGTTCCCTGTGGTACTCCGCTGGATGCAGCAAAAGTAAAAAAAAAGTGAACGAATCCACGTCTTTTAAACCATTCCAATATATTCTTTCTTATTCCCATTCCTAACTATTTTGGTTTACTTAATAAGATTCTGTGGGGTTATTTTATCCAATCCTTACTGAAGTCAATATACTCGTATGTATATGGAATCAGTTTGATGTGATGAATTCATGGCAACAACTATATCATTTAATATCAAATCGAAAAGGGTTGATCTTGCTTTAATAAATCTATGTTGAAGGGGTGAAATGATTCGGTTAATTCGGCATGGCAACTTATCCAGTACTAGATTTTCAAAAAGTTTGGGTAAATAAAACAATATGCATATTGACCTAAAATTGTTATTTCGTTATTTTTCTTTTTTTGAAAATAGGGTTCAAAAGACTACACTTGGGTGTAAACTATGGTCGGAACTCATCTGATGAGAGCGACTTTGTAAATTACTTATGCATGGGATACGACAATGTATGCATAAAATTAACTAAAAACCTGGGTGGAACTTTGTCAGGTCCTGCGGATTTGCGGTAATCAATACTCTTCAGCTTAGACATAACATTATTTATGGGTTCTGTACAGTCAGATATATCAAGAGTGTCAAACAGATTAATATTATATTGTTTTTTACAACATTTAATCATTAAAATTGATGTTATTAACTTGTTAAATTCTTAAAACTGAGTAAATTTCAAAATTTTGTGATCAAATACCTAGTTATAAATTTTACGTGTATTTCTTATTCATATTTCTATTGCATAGTTTTCATTAGTCTCTCTCACTCGACAGATTTTTTTCATTCTCATTTAAGTCACCATTTTTTTCATTAGATCCACACAGGAGGCCTTGAAGATAAAAAAATTCCCTTATGGCCTTAGTCATATTTGGGTATTTTTAGGGAGAAAGGAGAGGAAGTTCTGGAAAGGAAAAGGGTATAAGGGGTGAGTAGGAATCTGAGTGCCTGTGTACAGAAGTGATGGACTAAAAAGTCAAAATATCAAAAGGTCTCCCTCAACCAATCTCTCCCAATCCAGCTTGCCATGCAATTGATAGGCAGACACATTCCAAGATCTGGACAAACCTCACCTCATGAACCCGGGCACTCCACCAAAGTCACGAAACTCTTGAGTTTTATTGTCCATCTTTGAAAACTATATCTCTCTTATCCCTTGTTCATTTACATTACAGATTAAGATGATAATATTTAACTGCATTTCACTGAGAGGATCCTTCTCAAGGAAAAACATCTTAACCACAGTATAACTTCCAGAGTAAAAAAAGCAAAAAAGTGTGAATTTTATGAGTAAAAAGTTTTGTTTACAGTTTTATACTTCTGTTGTAGTTTTCGAAGTTACTTTTGAAGGTTTGTTGCTTGTACTTTAGAGCTGAATAAAACATTCAACGGAAGCTTTGTGGTGTCGACAACATTACACTTAGGTATTGGGGTTCTTTTATGGTCCAGGGTTTTATTACACTTTCGTGTAACTGAAAAATAAATTGCTGGTCATAGCAGGGAGTCAACGGGAGTGTAAATATATCTTGGGAGATTATATATAAGAATGAGGAGATGGAACAATTATAATTCTCATGTCGTTTCTGGGATCAAAAATCAAATAGCATTACAATTAGAGGCGCTTTTGCTTACTAATATCTTGTTGAAACGTTTTCCACTATTAGAACGCGATAAGCGGTGTGCGTAGATCGGATTCGGTAGTTATCGGACGTTCGGCGTTAGCGCGTTAGGAGCGTTGGAGGTCAATTGGAGGTATAGAAATTGAACCTATTTTTCGTTTCAAAAGACTAAATTTATTTCCGGGGTATAAACTATGCTCTGGGAACACTTCTGATGCTTCGTGTCTCATTTAAGTATAATACATCAATCTAAAAACTTATTTACGTACAACTTTTATGAAACGGACAACATTATAAATTTGAAACACTGCACTTCAGCAGACATAAAATATAACAGGTTTACCTGGAAGGTAATGATGATAGATATTTTTAAGGTATGCATAGAAAAAATATATGTAGCTGGTAATAAACTTCATTGACAGTAAAAAAAATAGAAAGACTGAAATAATAGAAATAAGCCGTATCAAGAAATGAGCTATATTTAATACACTCAAAAAGTTATTGAACTGGCGTTCAGAATGTTTAAAATCTGTTTTTTTTAATAACAGCTCCTCTTTGGAAGTAAAATTTCTAGAGAACCTACTGCCGTACTTAGACATCTCTCTGAATTCCGTAATTTAGAGAGGGTAAGTATGTAAAGTATACTACTGTTGTTTTCTCTGATACAATACATCTCGGATGTTTGGGAGTTTCAATGATACTTCGGTTTGTCGGGTTACGAGTAGTGTTTATTATCGATTTATTTACAATGAATATGTAACTGGACTTATCTTCCGTTTTAATAGATGCTCTGTCTTACTCTACAGCAGGGGAAATGGTCACTAAAAGTGTCCACCTTGCATAGGCTCCCAGGGTATGTTCTCCCGACAATCCGCCGTCAGGTGTAAAGTGAGCAGCTTCTAGACTTCTTAGCCACTGGAGCGACAACACAATTTAAAACTTTTTTCTTCGTTTGCTCAAAATTTTATGGTGATCATTTTGAATATTTTCCACCCATATTAATAAAATCTTACCTCCGAATTTTAATATGGAGACACACAAACTGATTATAGTTCTATATAGCCAAAGAATTCACCTATCTTTTCTCGATTATCACGTATTCGTAGGATTTATAAAAAAAATATTATAAAATCGTTAACTTTTACTTAATTACTAACAAATAAGGGGAAAAATTGGCATCAAAGCAATCTAAGGTATTTGAAATAGTGCCATATTATGGCAAAAAGTGCTCCAGTGATTAGTTTCCACACCAAGGGAACGTACAGAGAGATTGGTTATGTTTGAGGTTAGATGTAAAAACACTCGTGTTTTGTACTGGATTATTGTAACTTTTATTTATTCAGATGAATATTTAAGTTGATATTATATATTTAAACAGATATTGTTTCTATTCTGAGCACTTGGTTTTGAATTATGAAATGTAGGAAAGAATTTAGAAAGAATGACTCGCCAAAATGAAAGCAAGCAGTTTTATAAACAACAAAGAGAATGTTACACCGCGGCCACAGACAAAAGAGATCATAGATACAAAAGTTATGAGCAAAGAACTCTCTACATCAAGATTAAGTAAAATGATAAAATGAGGAGTGCTCAGTGCAAATGAAGTTAAATATTTGAAATAGGACAATCACAACACACAACACACCTAACGATCTTCTTAACCATTCGAATATTATCTTCGAACGGCTTATATAAACAACTGGCCTCTGCTAAGACACATTAAAACTACCTATACTAACGACATCTGTTGAAAGACATTGAAACTAAATACCTACTTATTCACATCTACTACAGGTAAGCGTCTACCCATTTTATACGCTTACTTTACCATTTCAAAAAGATGTAGTTTGGAAAAAACATTTTTGTCTACCGAAAAAATCTAGTCCGCCCGATTCTTCCGGAATTCATATCTGATGATCATTTCTCACTTTAACATATTATTATTTTCACGAGGATTCCACGCCACCCCTAAAAATAAATCATTGTTCAAGTGAGCAGATATATTATGGTTGGATTGATAAAGAAAATGAAAGGAAATGACCTATTAAAAAGGCATTACGAACTTTAACTAAAGTATGTTTTACTCACCGAAAGCATGAAGGCCTTATCAATTCCTCGACTGGCAATATTTTTTAAATGGCTGACAGTCACTTAAAATTCGTGTTGTTTGTATAATTTAAGGAAAGAAAAATATGTTTTACACGTACAGTTTTTACATTTCGGTGGCAAACATGTATTTGAATAGAAAATTGAGAGTCTTGCGTGATGAATAAAATTATTGAGCTCTGAAAATAATTTCGAGTGTTATATTTTTGCATATAGTCTACATTACCAACATCACAAATACCTATACTAGTCGACAAGTCGTAAATTCTTCACAAAGCTTCGTTTTTTGCGATTATTTTTAATTTGGTTCATAAAAGTTTTCTAACTTTAAAATTTATTAGACCGTATTTTATTTTAGGCAGACTCTAACAAGTAATATCCTTGATAGATTTATTTTATTACTGTTTTAAACTTTATATATGTTTTTTTTACAAGATGCTATAAAGTTTGTGATTTATGTTAAGATGTAGACGCTTAAACTAAGCATGACTTATATTGAAAAGTATAAAAATGCTTTACGTTTAAAGCTAAGACACTATTCACCCTACTGTCTTGACTAGGCCATTGACTACATAAGAATTTTATATATAATTTTTAGTTAATTATACATGAATATAATTTTCTTATATTTTCTGTTACTCTCTCGCCATTAACCTTACAGTTTACAAGTCCCACTAGGACTGTTGTGTGCTATGCAAACGTAATATGACAATAATTATTAATAAAATAGGTACTATTTAACTCTTATCTAGCACTACAGCCATTTTATACCTTGTACATTTTAAATTGCTAAATAAACTTGTAAACTGTACTCCAATGTTAGGTTCCATAAATATCCATGTCCCTTATTATTGTTATCAAGTTTAATTTGTAGAACTACATTTCAATTTTTATTTATTTTATATAATTCAATAATATTATTATTCAATTAATAAAAACAGTTTATTTATAAACAAGTTCTGCTGTGTAATTATTATTACGCGTGACAGCTGTTTTGCCTTCTGAAGGCATTCTGAAGGCTTATAAAACAGTTTTTTCATTAATTGAATAAAAGTAGTATAGAATATATAAAAGAAATTTAAAAAAAATCCGTTTCTTTGTTAAATCTACTCGAGTCCACCATATTTTTCAATGTGACAGCATACTTGACTTGGGGAGTAAGCTGGTATTCACCAGCATTACGAATAGTGTTATGGAGAGGTGTGAGCACAAGAAATCATTTGTTGAATAACAATGCCATAGGTCACCCCAAGGTCGTAGATCAACCCAGAGTCAAAGGTCACCCCATAGTCATATGTCATCCCAATGTCATATGTCACCCCAATTTCATATGTTCTTTTATAAGTTAGTGAAGTTTCACTTCAGTCGTGTGGTCCAAAGCACATTCGTTTTTTTTTAATTATCATGTGTGGTTACATTTAATATGTACAGCCACGTAACATATTCATTGTAATACAGTTGAAACAGCTTTCATTGAAAAAAATTAAATTACATAAACATTAAATAAAAACCGTTGCGATAATTGTTTTTTTGATTGCCATTTAATCGTTATACAGTATGAGAAGAATTTTTTTTTTTCATAAACTGCATCAATTTTCATACCGCTGTGCAATATAATTAATTCTATTTTATTCGCTCTGTTCGAATTTGCAACTCGTAATGATAAAATCATTACAGAAAAATATATAATTATAATAATATTTCAATTATGAAACCACAAAACAGTTTGATTGTTTCCAGCAATATAAATAATAATAATTATTACATTATATTCACCGCTTTGATTTTATGTCTACTAAGTTTTAATTAGTTGCACCAAAACATCCACGGTTATAATTTGATGTTAATATTTCTAACAATATTTTTTTCTTTTTTTTCAGGTATGAATGAATAAATCATAGTATGGAGCACGTCATGAATAATGTTAACCAACAGCACACCTTATTGGACAAATCGAAAAGACGGTGGATATGGTTTGTTAATTTTATAGTTTTTGAGCCAATGAAAAAGCAATTATGTCTTTTCACCTTTACCACAATCTTTAGTCTTAAGTTTAGTTATCGTGCTCGGAGTTGAGAAATCATCAATATATTGTATGTAAAATCTCGTATTACGGTGTTTGTGGTCGCACTCCTCCGAAACGGCTCGACCAATTTTTATAATTTTTTTAGGTATATTTGTTAAGTATGAGAATAGGTCGTCAAGTAGATTTCATACCTCTAGGTGATTAGAGTGTCCCTATCCAAAAAAAACTATTTCGTTTGACAAAAAAAAAAACATAAAAAATACCCATAACCCCAAAGTATCACCCTCCTATTTTTTAATCGCGATTTTAGTATTTTTGTACGACCAAATTTAACCGTCATTCGTATTTCAAACAGAACGAAACTATTTATGTTGTTGAATGACAGATGGCGCTTAGTCCGCCTCATCACGCATATAAATAATTTGTATGGCAGAACAACGTTTTTACCGGGTCAGCTAGTATAATTATAGATTTAAATAATATTTTTAATTTATTTGTTCTCTTACAATTTGTTTTTTTTTCTTATTAATATTAGGATGAATAGGAAAAATGAAAATATGTCTGCCACAGCAGGAAATTTAAATTTAAATTCATATTATGAAAAAAAAAAAAAATTATCACGTGCTAATTTTATTGGCCATAGATAATATGACGTCATGTCATATAAAATTATTTTAACAAAAATGTGTGTGATTGTCTTATTATTATGTCTTTTCTTTCTTTCTTCTCTTTCTTCTCTTTCTCTGTCATATATACTTACGGTGTTTTATATTTTACTAGCAGACTCGGCCACACGTTGCTGTGGCTAAACGAAATACAACGCCATCTACTGACAACGCCATTACCCAACCTTCATAACAAACGCCATCTGTTAATTTGCATACTTATTAAATACTCCACACCGCCCGCTTGCTAGCCCGCAGCCCGAGTTAAATCTTTGATTTTCTCGGCTTTTCTCTGCTATAATATGAATGTATTATGCATATAAACCCTTCCTCTTGAATCACTCTATCTATGTGTGAAAACCGCATGAAAATCCGTTGGGTAGTATAAAAGATCTAAGCGCACAGACAGCGGGAGCGACTTATTTTTATACCACATAAATATTTTGCTTATTAATATTTCTGATATTTCACTAGTAACATCTCCACCTACTGACAACTAAATGCTGTTTACACATTTTTAATTGGAGTGTTAATTTCTATGCACATAGCATATCCTGATGGCAATTTAATTAAATGTAATAATTGTTAACAATCTTTAAATGTGTCAAACAATAAATAAATAATATTATCTTAGTAGCATTTTACAGAATAAAGTAAATATTTAAAAAAAAAAATTAAAACGCAGGTATTAATTAATTATTAATTTCTTTGTTTATTTCTTCTTGTAAATCATAGATTCTCAACCTTTTCTTGCCCACCACCCACTTTGAGATTTTTTTTTATTTCTAGTGCCCCCTCTCGAGAGTTCGAAAGAGCAATTATCGTCACGATTAAATTTACCTACCACAACGGTGAAGGAGGGGGGGGGGGGGGGGCGTTACGGGATACCACGACGGAGGGGGCATACTATAGAGTGTTACATTTGCCACAACGGAGGGGGCGTGACGGTATAATGGATTGGGATACCACTATGGTGTGGGATGGGTTTCTCTGGGTCTCCTACCGCCCCCCCTGAAGGTCTAAAACGCCTCCCCAATTTTTCCTCGGTGTTCTACCGCCCCTGAAGGTCCCCCTCCAAGGGGGCGTTATCGCCCACGTTGAGAACCTTTGCTGTAGATTGTGATGACGATTCTTAATGGAAGCATAATTTAAGCATTAATCTCCTGTTGTCCGCGCGAGCTAGAACACCTAATTACTGAGTGTTATCGAGCACAGTATTAGTGCAGTATTATCGTCCACAAGCTTGTCAGATTAAGAATACTTGACAGGTGAACTAAGTGATTCTAATTGAAGTCAATTTTGTTTATGGCTCCTGCATTAATATTTTATTTATTTATATATTTGATTGAGCGTTGAGATGTCCTGTTTTATCTCGATCAATTGGCATTTACTTTATCTGTAAATTTATTTGTTACGTTCCGGTTCCGGTTCCAGATGGTGTCTGTTTTAACCAGTCGTGTGCCGCCGTAGCCGATAGACACTATAAAAAATCAATTCTCTGAACATACGTAGCTAGTGAGGAAAATACTCGTGGTAGATTAAAGGCATCTGTTAAGACTGTACAACTTACAAAAACATAAATTTTCAAAAAAACAGTTAGTAAGTTATTTCGAAAATAGAATCAACTGGCGCATAGCAAAAATTTAGTATCGTTGGATGAGGGATTAATAAGTAGGTATTTAAGTACTTGCTTACAAATCTTTTGACTTCGGAGGAAATTTTGGATTCGATTTAAAATAAAAGTAAATTACTAAAATACTGTTCAATTACTTACATACATACATCTGTTCAATTACTAATTATTAAAATTACGTTCAAGGTAGGGCCTAAAAATGTTCTTCTTTTAAAGGCGCATAAAATAAAAAGTTTCGCTGACAGATCAAATTTATTTCTGGAAGTTGAAAGATCAAAGTTTTATAAATGGTGCAGTTAGAAAACACTTGTAAGGTGGTATCCACGCACTGAACGCAACCTATTTCTGAAGCACCTCTCAACACGTTCCAACATGTTTACCAAAATGCGAGCTATTTCCTGATATGCATGATATTTTTGGAATACTGGCAGAGCTTTACAAACACTGCCCTACAACTCTGCTGCAACTAAAGAATCTTACTTAGCAAGATATACCCAGAATTCCTGTGGATATGCTGAAATAGGATTCAGATAATTGAAGAGACGATAGGATTACTGCGTGGAAGAAGATTGGATCAAAATGATTAATCCTGAGGGCAAAATATGAATGAGATGGATACAGCAATAGTGAAGTTTTAAGGATGCTAAATAACGATGATGAAAGTAGCGCCATGATAATGATGATAATCTAAGCCGTCGAAATTAGAATTTATCTTTAAACACCATCCTAAGGCTTTTATGCGGTATCGCCCATCTATTCTGATAGCAAATTTCATTTCAGAGAAAAAGGCACATGTTTCAATTACAGTTTTCTGTAGAAAATAATCTTCTTCTTTTTCTCGTGCCCTGTCCGTTCAATAAATGTTGGCTATGCGGACTTTGTTTACTGCGGCGCGGAACAGATCTACAGTAGACTGGCTAAACCACTGTTTCAGGTTTTTCAGCCATGATGTTCTTTCTCCTTCTTCCAAGGCCCCGTCTTCCGGCAATCTTTCCCGCATTATGAGATGAAAGATCTCTTACTTCTCTGTATCATCAAATGTCCTAGATATTGAAGTTTTTGGATTTTTATTGTTTGAATAACTTATTTTATTTTATTTTATTAAAAGAAAAATAACTTTGTTTACATCACTATATTTTATACACCATCTACATGTTTCGTGAACAATGTTCATATCATCAGGAGTAAATGTACACTTAATGATGTGAACATTGTTCACGAAACATGTAGATGGTATATAAAATAAAGTGATGTAAACAAAGTTATTCGCTTTTAATAAAATAAATAATACCATCACAAAGTGATTACCTGTCAGAAGAAGTAAAAAAAAAAAATTGTTTATTCATCCCAACCATAATATATTCGTTCATAACTCTGTCCATCCAGCTTATTTTGAGTATTCTTTTGTAAATCCATATCAAGAATGCCTCAAGTTGTCTTAAATATCAGTTCTTCAGTTATCTTGCGTATTTACATTTCATAAAATAATACCGAAAACACGTAGCTACTGACCATTTTTACACCTTCATACCGATAAAGGTAGCGCGAGATTACTCAATACAGCATTTGATTTCAACCGAAGGATCCCATTCTTCATTTAAATTGCAGCTCAAATATACAATACTTTGTAGCTGCTCTAGTTTCGTTCCAGCAATATACAAATTTTCATTCATATCAACTACCTTATTTTTGCTTATGAGCATGTATTTTTTTGTTTAGAAAATAAGAGTGGGAGTAAATTATACAGAGAAAACGGCATTGGGGTTGAAATTATTCTGACAACTTCTGTTTTTTTGATGGCAAAGCCTCCTTGCCCACACGTATTGCTGTCTGTGATAATGACAAGGCACAACAAGTGATAAATAAATATATTCATGTCGGCTTCACTCAACCTTTCACAGGCGGATGACTAATTTGATTTGTTTCACCTCGCCCCCAAATGCCACCTTTCGACCCTTTCTGCCCCCTTCTCACGCCTACCGCCCATTCCGTCACTCGTGCACGCTTCGTAAACATCAAACGTGCACCTCCGAAAATGCAAAATGGGGACAGCCAATGTGTTGGGCTAATCCAATTAGGAACCATTATCCCGTAGCTTGTTGCTACGTAGAATTGCTACGTACTGGACAGGGGCGCGCATGTCACGGCTCTGCTTGTATGTGATCAACTGTTACGACGTCTACGTTGACGTGTAAGGCTTGTCCAACGGCTAGGCTGAATTAACATGATCAAAGTAACTGCGGGGTTAGAATAACTAAAATATACTCCCTGGTTAGTTTAAAAATAATCATTTTAATATCGTCGGCAGTACGCGAAAGTTCTAATCTACGGTAATGAAAGAAGATTACTTTGGTAGAATAGAATATCTCGGTTTGTTGGTAGTTGTTTACACAAAATTCAAATAATATATTTTTTTACTAACAGTGAACATAAGAGCTATCTGTTATACAGGGTAATTTAAATCATGTTGGTTCATGGTAAGAATTTCTTCGTAACGGACCCCTTTCGTTCTTGGTTAATAACCATTTTCATTTTACAGTGAATCATTAATATTGGTGCGGTGACAATTTTCAAGGGTGGCCAAAATATTAACTTCGTCTTCTTATTCATGTATAGGTCTTGTCGGAGGTTGTATACCACTTTTGTCGCTCAAAATACTTTTGGACAACTCTTTTTCATGGGGTTTGCTTTCCATCGATCATGTCTGTCTATAAATTTTTCTTTTATCATTCATTTTGTATCCATAAATTTTGAGTCTTTTCACAAATTTTCATCTTCACAAATCTACAATTATAATAATATCCCGTGTTTTTTAATGGTTCCGCACTGTTGCGTTAATATTATTTCATAATGTCAAATACGAACACCTATAAACCTTGATGGCTCTTACAAAAATTAACAGCGGTCTCAAGAAACTTCATACAAATCAATGTTTTTTGTATTGTTTTCCAAAAGATTTAGCACTCCTGTAATGTGGTGTATCACAAGGTTCATATTTCTGCCCTATCTGCTGTGTGCGGGGTGCTTTGCTTTGATTATCACTTGAACTGTATGCATAATATAATGCCGCATTCAGATTTATGGGTCTGGGTCCTGCTTCGAGATATGTGGACTTAATTCCGTGACAAATTTTGTGCATAATTTCTGGGCACGTTTCACTAAAGTCATCCAAGTAATAATAAAGTGTACTTAAAATTGTCGTTAGGATAACGTTTAGAGATATTCATAATGATTGTAATAATTGTTTATCGTGGAAATTAAATACGTTTTATAAACGGTTTTTAGAAGAACAATTTACAAAAAATTGTATTTGCAGTAAATAATCACAAATAACGTAGACGATGAAGAAGATTAATGAAGAAACGTACAAAATCATGTAAAGTTAAGGAAATCATTTAACAAAAAATTTCATAATTTTCCGGGATTTGAACCGAAAGATCAGGATTAAACATGTCTTTATTCTGCCATGAATTTAGTTTTCCCTTCTGAGAACTGTTGTTTTAAGAGCCTTACTGATAAATACAGAGTGGAAGATACTCTCGGTATCGCCCTGGTGTAAGACCACCATTCAGAATTAAAACGTTGTTTGAAATGGATTTAGTCGTGTTTGGTGATCAGATCTGAATAGCGTTACCCACCTTCCTCTCCCCATCTCCTTCCCCTCCCCACTACCTTTAGCCTCACAACATACTCCAATTGAGGATGCCATAGTCTCACTGGCTCGAGATGGGAGCAGTTGGGACTCTTGTGCGGTATAAATGTGAAAAAAAAAGAGTTTTCAATTTTACACAACCGATTGACAACTATTTTTATGTATGGTAAATTATTGTGTATAAGTTTTGTAAATTTTAAAACACATTTATTAGTAAGGCCCATTATATTTTTTGTTATTTTATGTTAGGTAATTATTTGTTTAAATCATACTTTTTGTGAAATTGCAACTGCAATGCAGAGTCCCAACTGCTTCCAACCATCTGGAGATAATGAGACAATTGCATCCCATTAGAGTGCGTTGTAAGTCCCAATTATGGTACTTTGTGAAGCTGAAGATAGTGGGAGGAGAAGAAGATGGATTAGAGGAAGGTGGAGAAGTACCTGGATATTCAGATTCTGGTCACGAAACACAGCCAAAGCCATTTCAAACAACGTTTTAATTCTGAATTTTTGGTCTTACACCGGAGGGATTCAGAGAGCATCTTTCACTCTGGAACGTGCCACACAAAAATCATCATCATCAACATCTTCTTCTCCTTGTCTTATTCGGGTCGGGGACTCATTGCATCGACAAGGCTACTCCATACGTCCCTGTCTTGTCCTGATTGTTCGGCCTCCGTCCATGGTAGACCCATCCTCTCCTCACACAATTTCTGGAGTTGCCTCGCCCAACCGTGTCTAGGGCGGACAACTGGACGTCTACGCCCTGGAATCGCACTCAGTATCTTCCTCGGAATTCGGTCATCAGACATTCTTAGTACATACCCAAGCCACCTTAGTTGCGATTTTTCTATAGAGATTAGCAGTGGTTCAATGTTTTAATCATCTCGGATCGTTGAATTTCTTATATGATCCCATTTCGTAACCCCTGCCACTCCTCTCAAGTATCTCATTTCACACAGATATAATTTATACAATTTTTTAAAAGATTAAATTAAGTTATAATACAAATCAATGAAAACAAAATTTACCTCTGGATTGTTGGTGGAGCACCCCCCTCGACCACGGAGCCCATAAATTGATTCAATATAACAGGTTTTAAATTATCTTCTCTGTCATAATTCAATCATCCTTTCATTAATTTCACATAACTCGAGAATATGCTCGTAACTGCTTAATACAAACATCACAATAATGAATTAGAATTTAGTGCTAAGAAGCTGACTGCCTGTTCATGACAGTAAAATCGCATTAGGAGACCGTACGGTTAGGAACAACAAGAAGGACATCTGCCGTCCCGACACTAGTGTCGTTTTCGAATTCAATACTGTACATTAGAGGAAATTGGTTCCCGGGCAATTCGGGACAGGAAACGTGTTCCGAATAAACTGGTCCCCGAAACTCAGGGACACTTCGGACAAACAGCACGGGTCCGCCGGACGTTTGTGTTTCCCTTTTAACAGGGACTAGAAAAGCCTCCCTGCACGGGTTCTTTAAAAGTAACCCCCCTGTTGGGGATAAATATTGATTGGGCTGCGCAAATTGTCAAGCCTTTGAACAGGTGATGTGAGAATGCTCTCGTGTTTTCATAGTTTCTCCAGTCTCAGGAATTTACAAGTAAAAGTATTTCTTTTAGGTTTTATGGAGCTAATGTTTTTGGCATTATCTTACTTATATCATTGCAAACAATTTTTTTATGCTGCAAATGTCTTTTTTATGTAACACATGTTACATAATAAAGACATTTACATAGAGTAGATATATTAAATCACCATACTAGTCGATTGCCTGTTTCATGGTGACCAATGGAGTATAGTTACCTTGTATGAAATAATATGAATTCCAGTGTAAACATATGGATTTAGTTTGATATAAATGATGCCAAAAATTGGAAAAATTATAATAAAAAGTAGAAAATAGAAAGGAGAAAAGAAGTAAATTAGCACTAGTTTTAATACCAATATAACACGGAACACGGTATTTTTCTGATGCCGATCCGGTTTTACCTTGTGATATTTTTTTTTCAAGTCTTTATTTTACTTAGGTAACCGACACAATTTTTTTTTTTTTTTTAATTGTACAACAGATACATTTTTTATATGAATACTGCACAAGAGTCCTAACTGCTCCCGTCTGAAGCCAGTGATACTTTGGAATCCCCAATTGGGGTATGTTGTGAGACTGAAGGTAGTGGGGAGGGGAAGGAGGTAGGGAAGAGGGAAGTGGGGATTTCAGATATTCAGATCTGATCACCAAACACGGCTAATGCTATTTCAAGCAACGTTCCAATTCTGAATGGTGGTCTTACACCAGGGCGATACTGAGAGTATCTTCCACTCTGGAACGTGCCGCAAATATATTATATATTAATTATCCAATTACTGTACAATTTTCTCATTTTGACAGTCTTAACATCTTGTTAGATAATTAGTACACAAAATTATCATAAGGCTATCTAAAGAAGAGTTATATTTATCTAGTGTTTCCGATATTTTGTTCAAAAGCACCATTGCTCTTGTCATGCTATGCTGTGCCAGAACATCTGTTCTGACGACAACTACGGCTGAAATTTTCCGGCACGTATAAGCCATAGCATTCCAAGAGGAACGGGCTGTCAATACGGTTATGGGTTATGAAGAATTGCAAGTTTTGCATAACGTCCAGTTTTTAAGCTAAATATATTTGTTGCCTCAATTATTCTGTATGATGCGTGAACCTCGGATAAGTTCCATGCATCCGCATATAGACAAACCTAAGAATTTCTTTCTGGATTTCTTCCAGTATATTAATATATTTAGTTTGGTGCGGAGTCCACACACCACTAGCATACTCCGGCTTACTTCTTATGACGCCATCGAACATGGCCATCACTGCATCTGGTTCATTAAATTGCTTACATATTCTGATGATAAAACCCGGAGTTTGGAGCATGCTGGAGTGAGCCGTAATATGTGATCCGAGAATGTCAGTTTGGGATCAAAGACGATACCGAGATATTTAATGTAAGTATGAAAATATTATATACTACAATATAAAATAAAAGCAAGAAATAGGAATCTACAAAGGCGCTGAACTACCTGTATATGGATACTATAGACAAACATTAGCATTTCATAATATTAATATTACATTTCTAAATATGATAAACGAAAAATTTAAAGCTCATGTATCTTGATTGTATCTTGAACCATCAATCATTAATTGTCGGAAAAGGGAAACATATTGAAAAACGATATGAAAGGAGGATTTAAGCAAGCACTGCTATTGCTGAAGCAACGTAGGTATAAATCGTGTGAAAAGTGAAGCAACACGCACAATACATATTACTAAATATTTTTGGGTAAATACCGCACGAGAGTCCCAACTGCCTAAAGCCATTGAGAATATGGAATCCCCAATTTAGGTACGTCATGAGGTTAAAGGTAGAGGGGAGGGGAAATAGACAGGGTAAAGAAAGGTGACGAAGTACCGCATAAGAGTCCCAACTGCTCCCATCTGAAGCCAGTGAGACTATGGCATTCCCAATTTGGGTATGTTTTTAGGCTGAATATAGCGGGGAGGGGAAGGAGATAGGGCGGAGGAAGGTAGGGAAGTTCCTGGCTGTTCCGATCTGGTCACCAAACACGTTTCGAGCAATGTTTCAATTCTGAATGGTGGTCTTATACCTGGGCGATTCTAAGAGTGTCTTGCATTCTGGAATGTGCCTCAAATATACTTTGTAATATTTTAAAAGTTTAAAATGTGAAAAAAACACAATTCATGAAATAAAATTTACCTGCGCAAGCACAGTGGGTTAATGCTTTTGGTGAAAGATATCGTGTTACATTTTCCAGTTTAAGGAACAGTTTGTACAACAATATATTCCAAGCCTGTTTATATTATCCTCTTACATTTCTAGGCTGTCATTAATATTTGTGACTTTTTTTATAAATTTTGGTGTCTTATTAAAATGATCGCAAATGGATTGTCCGTCAATGCAGGAAATATCGCAAAGATACATTTTTTGGCAAATTGGAAGAGGATTGCTTTGATTTGTTCTGTGAATTCCAAAAACAAAAAACTTTTTTCTTGAAAGCTATTTTTGTTAAAATATTTATTGATGGGAAAATAATCGAGTTAGAAAAATGTTGGTTGGGTAGGATTTCCTAATACTTTGATAAACTTTCAATTTACATACACCAGAAGTTATCAGATGAATAAATATATAACGCACTTGAAAATGATTTTATTGATAGATGATGATAATAAAGGCGTCACAAAACCAAATACATTATCCTATAACAGAATAACCGTATATACAATAGTTTTTTTTTTAAACGATTCATTATTTGATTGATTTGTGTTATTTCATAATTCATTCATTAAAACTTATAATATATGTTATATTTGCGTTAAGTTCCAGAGTGGAAGAAAATCTTAGTATCGTTGTGTTGTAAGACAACCATTGAAAATTGAAAGGTTGCTTGATAATACTTTAGCCGTGTTTGGAGTCCAGATCTGTACAGCCAGGTAATTCACCTCCTTCCGTTTCCCCTACTTTACTTACTTACTTTCCCATCTCCTTCTCTTACCCACTCCCTTCAGCCTTAAAACATACTCCAATTGGGAATGCAACTATCTCACTGGCTCCAGACGGGAGCAGTTGGGACTCTTGTGTGTATTCAAATAAAAAATCAATCAAAACGCAATAAAGTCGTTGATCGTTTTATGAAAATGTTTTATGAATCACCGTTGAAATTCTGTAAAATTACCTTGGTACCTTTTCAATGTAAAACTAATCTTCCAATCAAAATTGTTTCGTGTTAGAAAAGTTTTATGATTTTACAAACCAAAACAAATCAGAGTGTACAATTCACAATCAGTAAAAGCGATAACTTCATAAAACTAAAGTAGACAAGGGTAGGACGGCTAAGAAGCATTACACAACGAGGAAACCAATTATACCATCCCATTCTCTCGCAGACTAAATTCTATAGACTTGTTTGTCACTTTTTAGTATCGCTGTTTTTCGTTTCATCGAGTTTCTAATAACAACGGTGCAAAAGAAGTTTTCACTTCAATAATTAGATATAATTTATTTGTTCCATGAACAAAATTCGAACCGTTAAAGCACGCTCCATCACCAAGGTCTCACCATCCTTACACTTCATGTGTTGAACAAAAAACAAAATGCAATCATATATTCATAAGACCAGAGCCGAGGGAAATTTATATTTCACCATGAATAATGGCCAAAACCCTTTATATCGGGGTTGTTTCCTAGAGCCATCAGCGAGCATTATATTTATGCTAAAATAAATGGCTTTCAATCAGCTCGTTGCTCGGGCGACTCTGGAAACGTATCGCATTTCCATAAAAGTTCTCGAAATCGATGACTTGGGTTCGGGGTCAAAAGTCGAGGCGATCGGAATACCAATGGATTTTGAAACGCTGTACTTGTAGAACGGATTAGTGTTAAATGATATACCAATCATTTGAAATGTTGAAGAAAAGCTTCCAAAAAAGCCTAATTCACAGAAGTAATAAAGAGCATTCTATACACTACATATTTTTTAAATACCTCTTACGGGATCGGAAAACAAGTTTCGGTGTTAGCAAGTTTTCAGAGTAATATATCATAATAAAACAAAAAAACTTTTTTCCACTTAATATTATTGACCGTAGCCGGTTTCAGCTCGTTAAAGCCATCTTCAGACTAGTATAAATAATTCTTAGTCTACGGCTTATATACAGAACATATGAGGGAGGATTAGAGGGGTGGTCTACAAGGATTTTAGTCATATTTGTTACTTAGTCATTTTAGACTGTCTAATTTCTAATTATTTTTGGTAATTCCAGTAGGCTTTGGATTTTAGCTTGATTTTAGACCTTGGATTGTAGCTCACTTCAATATTAATCAGGGAAAAACCTTACTAGAAATAAGAATTATTAATGACCTACTTTTATTGTCAAATCGTTACTATATTTATGATGCATGGGATTTTTTAAAATTCTTTGAGGGGATAAATGTTTACATTAAAGTAGACATGGGCAAAATTAAATGACTGAATTAAATGAATAAATTAAATTATAAAATATTACACTGTTTATAAATTATTACACTTTTATTACAATTCAATTTTAAATTATTACGCTGTTAACTACTGTATAACCTTTTTGTACAAAATATTTAGAAATTTTTTAAATTATGTTTTTGCTTGTCCTGTTGTCCTTGACCCATTGTCCTGTTTTTCCTAGGTACAATAAAATATTATTTTAACTATACTACCCACGCAAAGGCTGCGCCTTAGTGGGTCCCATTACTATTATGATTTTCATAATATGTATGAATAAAATGTAAAATTGGGAAACATAAAGGATATAAAAAAAATTAAAAAAATCAATCTTTTGACACACTTCATCTGATTCTCAATTTTAAAAGGAATTGATTCTTCATTACTTACATTTGGCCTTGTATCCTACGATTTTTAACGGCACATTAATTTTTATTTTACTGTTAAATTATTTCAATTAATGATATGTACCGTAAATAATTGAAAAATTATAATTTATAATGTTTCGTAGGTATTTAAATATTATTCTATGGACGGCGCGCTACGAAGTTGCCTAAAGTAAAATACCTATCCCACTCCCGCACCGCTATTCATAAAATCACGCGTATGTATAATATCATTGTCCCCCGCACAAACAAAAACCGGCAGCGAGTCAGCCCATTTAGTTCTGAGTTCCAAGCCACGACGCGTCATGTATTCTCTATTCAGTATTGTCCCCGTCAATCTGAGGTCCCACCCGTTCCAGATCCGCTTGTATAGTTAAGTCTGTCGCTATCAAGTTATGTCCGAAGCGCTCTATTCGGGAATTAACTTTAGCGTCTTGTTCAGTTGACAGACAATTGACCAAACTACCAAATGACCAAATATTTAAACAAATCGATCATGAGTGTCCAAAACTAGTCAAAAGTTACTAATTCATTCCTGAATGCCTGCCGCCAATCCGCCTGTGAGGTTCATCATTCGTTCCTCTCCGCGCGCCAAGCCGTCAATTTCATTACATTGTTGGTTGTTTTTTGGTACCAAAACTATTGGAATATAAGTACCTACATATTTTTAGAGGCAGATATTAGGTAGATATAATATGTGAATTTGCAGATATTATAAGGCCAATTGGCTGTGGTCAGCCGTCACAAAATATTGTTAAAATGTTTATTTATATTAGATCACGTGAAGTGGAACAATTTTAAGTTTAATAAATTAGTTAAACTTTAGGAGTGAAACCACAATTGAAACCAAAAGTTAATTTAAACATTTAATTGCTAGCTTTATGTGAAAAATAAATTTTTTTGTCAAAAAAAACATTTTGTTGTCAATATAAGAAACATTAAAATAATACTTTAACTCCTTTGCGCGTCGTTAGTGCAATATTTCAGAACGAAATAATTCACCCTAAGAAGAGTGCTTTGTGTTCTTTAGCACCGTTGTGATTTGAAACTGGATGAAACGAAAAAAAGACATTAAAAAGAGGCAAATACATACATCTATAGGATTGAGTCTGCGAGAGAATGAGACAGTATGATAGTATAATCGGCCTCCTTTTTGTGCGGTACTTCATAGCTTCCCCACTCATGTCTACTTTTGTTTTCTGAAGGTTTCACTTTTACAGCGTGTAGAAAATATACACACATATAAAATCAAGTTTTTTTTTTTTTGGAATTGAATTAAAGGAATGAATAAAGGAATCAATTCAAAAAGCCAGGAGAATCATTTCACTCCTGGGAATCGATTCACTCCTGGGAATGAATCTACATTAAAGTAGGAATGATATTAGATTTCGTAATTCTAAGCATTAACTTTAGGGCTATAAACAAAAAATAATTAATTATTATAACGAGTTTTCAGAGTGTTACATGCAGTAAAATAGGGATATTTCGTTTTCCCTTTAGAAAAAGTACTCTACAATAAAATTTTTTTATAAATTAACATAAACTGAATTGGAAGGAACTCTCTCAGTAAAAGATGAAAATAGTATGAATTGATTTTTTAAATTAAATATAGCCTTAATAAAATTAGTGTAGAGTGTAGATGTTCTCACCTTCCACGCCGTGGAAAACAGTTCCGCCCGTTTTCATCCAGCGACAAAATAACCCCGACAAAATATCCCCGGAAATATATCCTCCAAACAAAACATACCCCAACAAAATATCTACTAAAACCTTGCCTAACCTAACAAAAAAATGGGACAAAAATAATACAGACATCCTGTAAAGACAATAAATTATCGTTCAAAAACAGTAAAATGAGAAAAAAAATACAGACATCCGTTTGAGTGCAAATGATGGTGCAAAAGTCAAATGTAAGCTCGAAGCGTAAAAATCTTAAGATCACCAACCATTACCTTGCATATTATTGTGAGATATTTTGCTGTTGGTGTGTGAATAGCATTGAATTCGTTGGGAACTACGGGTATTAATTAGACCAATATATTGGTCAAACACCTATTTGACACAAAGTAAATTTGACACATTTAGTGGTCAGCTCATATGGGCTCATAAAAATCGTTTTATCTCCCTTACTCTTGTGATAAGATATATGATCTTAACAGTGTTAGAAAGAGAAAACACTACATTACGATTTGAGTTCCATAGATATCCGCAAAAAAGATAAAATAATTCAGATTTATGACGTCAAACTTCCACCAGAATGTAAGGTGAAACTTTGTAATGTTTGCATTTAAAATTTTAATATTTCAAATATAACATGCTTACTTCTAATAATACTATTTGAAAGCGTATTTAATCACCTTTCAATAACGGTTTTTATTTTTTGGATACTTTCAGAAATATTCAAATTATTTTGATTTTGGAATGCGGAAATGCTCAAGAATTCACCGGCCATATACAACTATTTTTTTATGAGCGGAATCAAACATTAATCATCAATCTAGGTTAATTTGGGCAGATATATGACACTCCGCTCCTTTCTGACCCATTGGTGGCGCCAGGCAACCGCTTCAACTCACAGTTCCCTATATTCTAAATCATTCTATGGGTTTTTATAAACTCTGGCTTGGATAGAAAACCAAATTTCAACAAATGGCTTTTTTCTCTCCGGCCATTTATATTTATTCTCATTCAATTAACTGACTGAATTTTTTTCGCTGATTTATGGTTTTCATTTGGAAAATCTGTGAAAAACTATTCAAATAAATCAGAGATACAAATTTAAATTTGTGTTGCGCCATTGTTTACATAGTTTTCTGCATTGGCCACTGCAATAGTAAATAAACACAATTAATTCTCTTCTGGTGAGTTGATAAATATGTCTGCAATGAAAAAAGTAAAACTTTAAAAGTGAATCGGTTTTATTTATTTTACCATTTACAGATTTGATTTTTTACGTCATGCATCAGTAGTGTTCCAACGGCCCGGAGCCAGTGGAACAATAGCACCTACATTTGAAACAACGGCAATTTGGGAAGTACCTGGCTAATCAGATCAGTTCACTATGCATAACTTCGCATCACTATCTATGCATAACTGTTTCAAGCAACTTACACTTTTTACAACGTTTTGTTACACTTTTCCATGCTGAAGAGTGTAACACAAAAATCTCAATGACAAGTAAGTATCGGTTCTATTTCATTCTAAATATCGATTAGTTAATCTAGTATTAGAAAGCAGATGGTGTACATGAACGTTTTTTTAACATTTTAGTTGTGTTTTAAATTTTACACATCTGACCTGTATCGTAACATTTATTAGTTGTACAGAATTGTTAACACGTTTATTAGTAAGTCTGTTAGAGTTCTAGTAATTTGCGTACGGAATTTTGGTTCTTGGAACAACGATATAAAATTAACACTGAGTGATGAATGCAAGAGCGTAATAGTCAGAAAATGCGAAATATTCATAATTTTTTCCGGAAATTTATATTTTTATCCCTAGAAATTTACCAATACGTGTAATTGTGTAGTACTCAAACAATTTCAAAGTAGTTTAACCTAGTCAATAACTCTTAACAATTCTAAAAAATTTAAGAGTGTTAATCTGTCGTCTTAATAAATTGCTTGGGATTGAATAAACTCCCTGAATCCCTAATTAGACAATAACATTGACTAGTTTTTCTTTATGAGAGTCTAATTCAAATTATCTTTTTAAGGGCGTTTAACCAGCCAGCGGCCGAAAATCCACATTTCTTCGAAAGATGTTCTTACGATCATACAGGGCGGTTCCAATGAAAAAGATTAATTACTCTCCGTACCAGCTTTTTAAAATTATAACTCAATATTGATTTTATTTCATTTCAAATTTGCTTTTATTTATACCTACATCCAAAAATGCTGAAAGGCGTGATGATAAAACTATTCAAATTATGTACTTTTTATAATTATTTTTTGATCATAAGTATTTATCATTTTTCAATAATGTCTAAGCAAAATAAGAATGTAAAAAAATCTGAAATATGTTAGTTTGTAAGTGCGCAAATAAATACACAAACGGACCAATTTTTGTCAAGAAACACAAGTACGTATATATTTTTTAATGATTTTAATTAAACTTAAACTAGAATTCTGAAACAAACGTTTACCAGATAATGTATTGATTTATTTTACTGCTTGATTATATGATTTGAAATGGGTGTTGTATAATACAAAATCTTTTTTGTAAATTTAACAAATCTGCCAACGACCTATGGTATAACCTTATTATACTAAAAACAAACATTTTTTTCTCAAAATTTAAAACATGCGTTTCCTATATAAAAGAACAATCTTTCGAAATCAATTACATTTTTTATGTGAAAAAGAGTCAATACGTCTAAAATCTGATTTAAAAATGACATATTTCTTAACGTGGGAATTTTTAAAGGATGAAAATCTAATTGCAAAAGTATTGCTTTCGCGCGATATTGTAGGATTAACAAATATACGTCAGAATGACTAGAAGATATTTTAGGTAATATATTACAAAATTCCCAGTATTTTCAGATAAAGCCTTCCACCCGGCTATAAAACAACCGTATTCATCTTCTGTACTCTTTTGCAGCAAGTCGCTTGTATAAATAAGAACCCTTAGTCACAGCGGCGGTCGTATAAACCAAATTTGCTTCGTCATGATGACGCCGTGGAACTTGCTCGGATGTGAGCAAATTATTTAAAATGGCTCCTCTTAGTTCATCCCTTACAAAAAGCCTCATGATGAATAATATACTCCAAGCAGGGTTGACAGTGGCCGAATAGCTTTCTGCTGAAGGAGAATAAGGGTCAGGGTTCATTTTAAAGAATAAAAAAAGTAACTAAGTAAGTAATAGTAATATGGTTCTATTTTTTTCGTATTTGACTACACATTCATCAAAAATGCGTATTTGGCTCTTCTTGGTCATAATTAGTTGATAATAATGTAATTCTAAAATTTGAAAATATGAGATTGACAAATATGACGGCTTTGACAGAAGGTGGCAATAGCGAAATTGGTTAACGCGCTCGTCCCGGTTAGACGGAGAGGTCTGGGTTCGACTCCCAGTTGCGACCATTGTCTTTTTCTGTTTTTCTGTGTCTTGTTCTCTTTCATATTTTAGTTTAGATTATTATTGTTAACTTATTCTAATATGAAAAAAAAAAAAAAATTAAAATTCATTAAATCCTGGTTTCTATAAACCTGTTTAAAATTAAAATATTTGGAAAAAATAGAAAAAAAACGAATAAATTCATAATAGATAATAATTATTTTAACATTTTATTTTACATGAGTAAAATAATTCGCCTTATGGCCTATGTCCTTTTTGGGAATTCTGGGTGGAGAGCCTTTTAAAGGAAGGAAGAAGAGGAAGTTCCGGGAAGGAATAAGGTATGAGGGGAGGGTAGGAGTCTGGGGATCGAAGTGTCTAGGGGTGACTTAATTACGAGTCCAAGAAAGTCCTGCTGAAAAGGCCAAAAGGTCTCCCTCAACCAGTCTCTCCCGATCCGGCCCCACGCAGTAGCTGGGCAGCAGTAGCGGTCCGTGAGTTTTTAGTGAGCTAGAGCTCTAAGACTAAAAAACACATGACGTTATTGACGTTGTTGTAGCTGAAAATGATTTTTTTTTTAAATTTCAACTTTTTGTGTATATTTATTAGATCTTCAGGATACTTTCAGTTAAGGGATGCGCCGCGTCCACATACTTTAATATCTTAAAACAAAAAGTTGAAGTTTTGAAAGAAAAAAAAAATATTTTCAGTTACAACAACATCAGTAATGCCGTATTTTTCGATCTTAGCATTCTAGCTCACTGAAAACTCACGGACCGCCACTGGAGGGCAGATGCAACCATCGCCATCGTCTTAAAAAAATCTCGTGACATTAAATGCGGATCACCATTGAGCATTATTTGCTATTTTGGATATCACAGATACTAACACATTTCGTAGAATTTTTAATGAAAACAAATGAGGATTTTGGAAAATGCATGACTATGATCCTACTGCCCCCGAATTCTTCACATGGTTTTTTGTAGCAACATTGACTTTGAGGCATTTGTTTTCAGGGCCTGTCGTAAGATTCAGTGACATCTATCGGCCTCAAGCCACACGCAATCTTAACTATTTAAATATTTACTTTTTTACGCCCCCGTGTACAAATGGGTGGTAAATATTTGAATTAACTTGGGGTACGAAAAAACAGAAGTATTGAAAATATTTTCATGATTTTTTGAGTTTGAATAAATGGTTTTGAATCAAACAAACCCTTATCTAGATTACGTTAATTAATCTACACCAAAGTTCTTTCTGAGTAAGTTACTTAAATATAATAAAATTTTGTTTTTATAGAAAACTTAGTTTCTGAATACTCTACGGTCTGTGAAATGTTGATAAATAAAAATTATCAGATTGTTAATATTATAACTTGGCATTCTTTGCTACGTCTTTTATTAATCTTTCCAAAAAAAATAATTTATTTTATTTTTTAATTTATTTATTTCTATTCTTCAACATACATACATGTTACAGATAATTACATTGGTATACATAGATATTAAGTTAAGTAATATGTAAGGAAATAGAATAAAATGTTACTGATCCGTAACTGTATAAAGGTAAGTACCTAATAGTATTTTGTTAACACCTCACTAGGCGAACCTGTGATGAGGTGTTCCCATATTTTGGAATAATTGCAATTCTGAAGACAAAAGTAGAAACACCGTATCTTCCTTGATTTTGTCAAGAAGGAGACTGTGGCTCGACCCATGGCGGCAGTATACATAAAATAAAAGATTAGTTGCAGTTAGGATCTATACATACAGTTATACATAGCATCTAGTTTATGTACAAGATAGATAGTAGTTTTGATAAAATAGGTAGGTATATTATTCTTGGGACCACACGCCAAAGGAATGAATAATATTGTGATTTTAATGTTTTGTCCTAAAACAAAGTTATAATTAATTGCCTACTATTTCTTTTTAACATTTGTTTTTGGTTATGTTTGGTTAGGTGTTATAATTTTTTGAGTAAATTGAATACCTTGTTGTTTGATCCAGTCTTTGATGTGTTTTTTGTGAAGAATTATATATAGATTTGTAGTTAGTAGTTGTTTCAGTGTGGTGGGCATGAGGTTATACAGTTTGATTGCGTAATACTTGAAGTGTCTTTGCCCTCGTGAGGTATGAGTTATCGGTATGTTAAGTGTTTTTTTTGTAGAGGCCCTGGTTTTAATTGCTAATTGAGGTTGCATTTGAATGTGAAGTTTATGTTGGGAGAAGTATAGTAGTACAGCTTTGGCGTAGAGTTTTTTTATTGTCATGACGTATAGTGTTTCGTAAATTACATTCGAGCATGAGTAGCGAGGAACTTGGAGGATTAATTTAATTGTTGCCTTTTGAATTTTTTCTAATGGATCTATTGCTATATTCGTTGCACTTCCCCAAGCAAGTATGCCATATGTAACAATGGATTGGCAAAGTGCAAAGAATGTGGTTCTGAGGATTATTATTGGAAATATGTTTATTATCTTTATCAGATGCATTGTCTTTATCAGATGCATGACTCGTTATATATATTTATTGTCTTTATCAGATGCATGAATCGTTTCAGTTTGTTTGTGATATAAGTTATGTGGTCAGTCCAGCGTAAGTTGGCATCTATTATAACTCCTAGATATTGTGTGGTCAACCCTTTCAATACGCTCGCATTGACATGTGCGAGAAGTTTGTCCGCAGTCGTGTAAGATAAGGTCTATGTGCGGTGAAGGTTGGCCCCTTGAAGAAGGTTTCGTGAGAAATTGTGTCAAAAGCTTTACATAAGTCTAAGTAAATTGATATAACATTTTTTTTGCATCTAGGTTATGTGATATAAACTCAGTTACAGTGGCAATTGCGTTTTCTGTGTTCCTATTTTTTCTAAAGCCATGTTGGTTTATTGAAAGTAATTGCTTGTTTTCCAGATAATGTTGGAGATGTACTTTTATTGTTTTTTCAAGAATTTTTGACATATTGTTTAATAATGTAATGGGTCTGTAGTTATTTACCTTTTTTTTGTTCCTGATTTATAAATAGGAATAACCAGATCTTTTTTTAGAATGCTCGTAAAAATTTCTTCTTTAAGACTAAGATTAATTATGTACGTTAGTGGTATAAGCAGTTGTTGGTTTAGTGTTATTATTGTTTTAGAGTCTATTCCGCCAGGTCCCGATGTTGTGTTATCCTTTAGGGATTGTATTATTTGTTTGGTGTCTTCCAGAGTTACTGTTTGTAGTTTGAAATGTCTGTCATTGTTTATAATAGAGCACTGAGTCATATGATTTCGAGGTTCTTGATTGTCGCTTCCAGTCGTAATTTTTTTTATATTTTCGGTTAGGCTGGCTCCAATATTTGTGTAATGTCTGTTTATGTAGTTAATAATAAGTGTAGGATTTTCGTGGAAGTCTACTTCTTCGTCATTGAAAATTAACTTTTTGATTTTATCATCTTTGTTTTTTTGTGTATGTGTACTTTCTCTCAGAATTGACCAGACACTTTTCGGGTCAAAGTTTGCAGTTATCAGTTTGTTTCTGTAATATAATTCTTTGGCTTTGCGTATAATAAGCGAACAAATATTTCTGTACCTTTTATAGTAAGAGTAAAGAAAAGTATCATTTGGGTTGTGTTTAACTTGTTTGTGCAGTTTGTCCCGTTTTTTTATTCTATTTAGTATGCTTTGGGTAATCCATTTTTTAAGTCTTTTTTTACGGTGCGTGATAGAGTTGAATTTTGTTGTGGTATTTTGAGTGATGAGCGTTTGAAGGTATGCTATAAAGTAATTCCAGGCTTCTTCTGTCGTGTTATTTTTTTTTAGATGTTCCCACGTTTGTTTTTCTAGACAATTTTTTAGGTTAACGTAGTCAGTATCATATTTTATGCTATTATTTTGAATTGTTGGGTTCAAAGCCTGTGAAGTCAGGCCTATCATTGTTGTGTAGTGATCTGTGATTGTTGATTCAAATACTACGCTAGAAAATTTGCCTTTGTATTTGATCATTAAAAGATCTAAACATGATTCTGAGTCTCTGGTAACTCTGGTTAGAGTATTGATGGCGCTTATTATGCCATGTTCCAGGAGCATCAGCTGGTATTCGATATTTTGGAGGTGGCCTTGTGGAAGTATATTTATGTTTAGATCCCCAGCTATGATGATGTTTTTGAAGTGGGTAATTTTTTTTATATGAGTATCGAGAGCTAATATAAAGGGCGCGATGTTGTGTCTGGATAGAGATCTGTAAATAACGAGAATCCATTTATCGGGGTCGGCGATTATTTGTAAGCAGTTAGTGTTTACTAAGGCGATTTCTGAGACAGAGGCGTTAAGACTATCTTTTATGTAAACAAACTACTCCATCATTTTGATTTTGGTTTTTTGTTGTGAAATATGTGGAATAGTTTTTTTGTGTTTTACAGTAAAAGCGGTCGAGATCCAGCATTCCGTTAGGATAATAATTTTGAAGTCTATTTTGAAAGCGGACAAGAGAATGTCTAGTTCGTCATAGTTTTTGTTGAGGGATCTTATCTTTTGGTTGAACAGAGTTAGGGTGCCTGGGTTGCTAAAGATAGAATCACATAGTTTTGTATCATTGGTTGAATAATGTAAGTGAGAGCTATTTAAGTGTTTAGTAATTCGGCTATATTAAATTAGTTGCAATACATGAAATTTAGTTTAGGGGGATTAGTCATCTACGATTGTTTCCCCATTTTTTTTAGATCATTTACATGAGAGATTTGGATAATTTTTTCCCCAGTTGCTTTGCGGACAAGCAGTTTACTAGCTTTGGACCACACGAATTGATAGAGGTTGTCTTTGGCCGTTTGTTTTGTTTTCCAGAGCAGTTCCTTAAAATATGGTGACAACACTTCACTAAGAAAAATTGGGGATTTAGAGTCTAAGGATTTGGCTGCATTTAAAAAAAATTATAATAATATAATAAAACAAATATGAAACTTATTTCCACTTTAATTTATATAACCCTTACCTGTTTCAGCTTGTTAAAGCCATCTTCATATTGGTACAAATTATCCTTAACCAACCTACGGTTTACATACATAAAATATGGGAGAGGGATGGGGGTGGTCTTCAAAGATTTTATTCAATTATATGGGTTTTATTACATTTGTTACTAAGCTGTCTTCGACTATCGAATATCTAATTATTTTGGTTATTCCCAGTAGGCTTAATTTCCTCGGGTGCGTAACTTACTTCAATTTTATTCGGGGAATACCTTACAAAGAATATGAATTATTGATAATCTAATTTAATTGATGTATTGATTTTGAAGGGATACATGTTTTTTATTGGAGTAGGAATAATCTTATATTGGTCATTATATAATAAAAAAACACACGTTTTACTTTAGAACATATTTATATTATGATGGATATATAAGGGGAGATTTAGTAAGTGATTCTAATTTCTTATTCATTACAAAGTTACGATTATTTTTTTTTAAGTTGGGCGGGTAATTTCTAACGATTCTAGCCCATCTAGTTTATGACCTTTTTTACATGTATGGTCTCTGTATTTGTCAAACGTATCTTTGTTTTCTAATAGGTGTGACATTCGACAATTCACATTTTTTGTTTATTATACTTGTTTTATTATATTATTCAAATGGAATTCCACCATGAAATGTCAGTTTCAAAAATTGAATTATTAAAAAATTTCAGTTAAGTAGTTAGTCTTTAATTCTTCGTTCCTAATTTTTTATATGCCTCACAACTCACAAGTGCACCCTCGCCTGTATAATTTTAAGACAGTGAAATAAAATCGCCATCCAGAGGGGCAGCGTTTTTAGGTCGCAGTAGCTCAATTGAGATAGTGTTTTCCTGATAAAACTTATATCTGGGTTTGATTACAAGCTGTGACCGTTACCTTTTTATTTTCTGCATTATTCTCTATTTCATATTTCATTGAGATGTGTTAAAATTATCTTCTTCATCAGTGTTGAAATAATTATTAAATTAAATGTTGAATTTATAACATCACTGTATTAACGCACTACTGCATAATGTTAATAAATGAAAGAATATTAATACTTGACGTTATTTCCTAATTGTTTATTGGCGTTCTAGTTGGAATTAGTTTAGTACTTAGTAGTTTACTTTATAATAAAGTAATTTTTGTTCGCTTTATCGAAGGTAATTTGTATTTCGTGTCATATCGAAGTCCATACTGATTATGTAATGAGAATTTATAGTCTTTTAATTTCACGGCATGCCAAAAGCCATAGGACATTATTCATTTTAATTAGTACAAGCTTTTACTCACAAATGTGTGGAATTACATGTTAATGTGAGGTTTAATTTTACACTAGTTTCACTAGTAGTTACTAGAGGCTTAGTTCTAGTTTCAACAATATTTTGTTATAATTAAACAAAAATTGAAATATATGAATCACGTACCGTATGTTAAATCATCAATGTTACGAAAGATAGAGGGAGCGCGCTAATATTGAAAATGGTATAAATTAATAAGCGTAAACGAGTGTTGAAAAAATATTTGAAATATATAAAACACGATATATTTAAAATTGACCAAGAATCGACTACAGATTTCAGTAACATTTGAACAAGCGCTGTGATTTTTCCTTATGTACAACGTGTTAAATAATAGACCTAGATGTAATTTTTTTAATAATTTTGACTGAAACTTCATATTCCAATTATAACTATAACATATACTTCCCAACCTTCCTTCTTCCCCACCTCCTTCCCCTCCCCACTACCTTCAGCCTCACAACATGGGGATGCCATAGTCTTACTGGCGTCAGACAGGAGCAGTTGAGATTCTTGTGCGGTATTCACTGTAAAAAAAAATATATATATATATATATGCCAAAATACGTTTTCAACTAAATAACTGTCGCTCTCTTTCCCGAATACTGGGCAAAAGCGACAACTGCACCACAGGCTGATTACACCTAAACAAAATCATCAAAATCGAGGTTTTGTATTACCATTTTTCTTCTCCAAAACTGGACCAATTTTTAAGATTTTTTTTTACTAACTGTATTACAAGAAAATATTTTATGTTTGCACGTTTTGCTTTTTTTAATACATTGTCTAGTTCGTATACTGAACGTCTATTAATCGCATTCAAATCAGGCAATTTAAACGATTTTCGGAGAGTCCTAATTCCTAAAAGAAGTAACTTATCAAAAATTTCAAAACGTTACGACAGGCTAATTGTTGATAACTATATAATCTGTATATATTTTTCTTATTTGCACTTGTATCAAATTCAAGAGATGAAAATGGGGAATACGTTTGTAAAATGCCCCCTGGTTTAATCTTAAGAATTAACATATATAATTTGCTTTGAGAGAAGTATTTAATACATCGCTAGAAATTCGGAATGCAGAGTCTTAAACGTTCAATTTTATAATTTTTTGATTTAAAAACATTCAAAATTCCATAGCTAATGCTAAAATGAGCGTTGTCGAAATAGTAGGGCTTGGCAAATAAAATAATGCGTTTCGCCCTTGGCGTACCGCGCACTTTCGCCAAAATTATTCGAGAATCTAAAATGGTGATCGGGGATTTTTCCGGAATCGGTTTCTAGATAATTGTGGGCAAACTGTTAGACTATAGAGCTCATTTAGAGTTTGAGATTTTCTGCTTTATATTTAAAATACTGATTTTGAATTACTTGTATGTAATGAATATTCTGTATTCACCCAAAATACACCTAGCGTTTTAGTTCCATGCATCACCTTCCCCAGAGCAGTTAGAAGAACTGAATTAAAAACAGAATTACAAATATTTTAATGACCCATAAATATATAAATAAATATACCAAAAACTACTATTAATTTTTTACCGTAAAATTTAAAGAAAAAAACTTATATTTTACGAGTTTAAAAAAACAAAACGATTTTAGTCTCATTAGTCTCGTTTTGTATAGGTACTTCGATTTCTTTATTCAAAACGAAACTTAACTAATTTAAACGCGAATTACGAATGTAAACCAAAAGATATTGATTTATTATGTAAACAATTCGTATTTACTTTTATAAGTTCATTGGTTTAGCATCTAGCCTCTATCATTATAATAATCATAAAGCAGACATATTACTAGAAATTGTTTCAGCAACACACAATGTAATGTAATTTCGTAAAGACAAAGTACAAAGAGTACAAAGCAATATGACGGATTACATAGAGATTAAGGTAATTTTGTAAATCACGCTTACCAAAAACTGTAATGGCCTATAAGTTTTGTAACATGGTTTGGTATATTTATAAATGCCACACAGAGTTGAATTGGTAAAATCCATTTATAATAAATCTTTCACTTCATAAATCGTTATACAATAGCTTTGTTGCGGATATGTGAAAGAATATAAATAAATCGACGAATTAGCGCGTTGGTGGATGTAACAATATATTCTGTTAATGCTTTTAGGTAGATACAAACTGAACTATCCTTACCATTATCAAGTAGATTTGTTTTTATTAATAAAAAGAAAAAAAAGAAAGACAAACATTCCCGCGTTGCGAATAATACAACAATGTTTGAAAATCTTCTACTACCACCACAGAAAGCCGAAAATTTTGCTTGTATTGTGATGGAGGACATAGCCAGTGGAGGAATCGAACACGCGACGCCCGGGTGGGACCCAAGCGCTACGCCCACTCAACCACTGACCTAACTATTTGATACTAACTATATGAATCCAGACACTATCTAGATTGCATTTGGCTCGGGTTTCAATCTTGCAATCATACTTAAATATAGCTGCCAATAAAATATGCATTAAGAAAAATGAAGATAATGTTGGTGGTTCTTAGTTGAAGTATGATACAGTTAAAAATGACCGACATTGATAGGGTCAGCTTAGCGCAGTTGGTAGCGCAGCGGCCCGGAAGCCCAAGATCCTGGGTTCGTGTCCCAGAGGTACCAACATCCTTTTCTTCATTTTCTGTTTCCAGATTTACGATTGAGTGTCGCTAACATGGTTTTCATTTAATTAAATTATAGGGACTGCATGTGTACCATTTATGGATATGATTCGCTCTGTCTGTCGAGTCTTTAATCATTCTTAAATCATATGGCAGTTTATGACAGGCTTTAGGTCCTGACACTGCGAAAGCACGCTCACCAAAATTATAATAATCATCTGGTTTGCACTTTGGTTCATTCCAACTTTCGATAGCAGATGACGTCGCTGATCTATTAATACCTTAAGCAGACGTTGGACAAATTAGGATCCATAAGGCGGCAATAAATGAGTACCAGTTTACCCATTATAATTGCGGGACGTTCAGTTAGATTGGTGATTTTTTTCTATGGCAGCAAGCTATTGCATTTTGGGAGGCGGATATGGGTACCGCCAACCGGGAACCATTTATTGAACAACCAACACCTCTGCCATATGTCACCTTAAGTGGTTTGCTACGTTTGATGACATAGCAGGGGTGCCCAGATTCATGGGGTGAGGTTTGTCAAGGTCTTGGAAGTCGATGAGCCTGCCTACTTGCTGCATGGCGATTCAGATAGAATGATCTGAATCGCCATGCAGCAGGTTGAGGAGGTCTTTTGACCTCTCCAGCCAGAATCATTCGACCCATCGCTTTGCACCGCAGTTGAAGGGATAGATTCATACGTCCGTCACTCTTGGCTTCATGTCCTTAAAAAACCCTCCATACTAATATGACATAGGCCATGAGGGAAAAATATTTTTCTCAGGGTTTCCCGTGTGGAGCTAATGTAAAACAAAAGCACAGTGTGCAGTTCACACACAGCAGAACACGCACAGAAGTGAAACCTTCAGTAAACTAAAGTAGACAAGAGTGGGGAGCTTACGAAGCACCGCACAAATACGAGACCGATTATTCTATCTCATTCTCTCCCAGGCTAAATCCCATAGATGTATGTGTTTGTCACTTTTTAGTGTCGCTATTCCTCGTTTCATCGAGTTTCAAATCACAACTGTGCCAAAGAAATTTTCACTTAAAAAAGCACCGCTTAGGTACTAACATCAATTCCTTTCTATGTTAAGTTCTAGTCGTCGACCAAAAGTTTCTATTAATTTTTTTCTAGAAGCCATGCATGATTTCATAATGAAAACATAAGAAACATTCCCTACAATTTTTCCAAACATAAAAAAGATAAATTTATTGTTCTTTGACTTCCATTTTGAATTGTAAGTTTGTTTGAGCTAATAAAATTAATTGTACTTATTTTCGATACACACCAAAAAATCATTTGAGGTGTTTAGAATCAAATGAAGCAATCTCCACTTTTAAAATTTGGACTAACGACGCAACTTTGTTAATGATTCACTCATTTACCTATAGGAGCAGTTATTTGGAATTAAAACTAGCTCTTTTGCTTTATCACTTTGAAAAAATAATTATTTATTTATGAATGCGTGAGAATTACTGAAATGAATCTTCCTTTTTTGGTTTTCTCAAAATAACGAATTTGGAGATTGCTGCATTTGATTCTATACGCCTCATATTATCATATCATATAACAATTTTGTAAAATTCTGGAAACAGAAACTGAAGTATTATTAAAATTATTTAATTGCTTCTAATGTGTTAGTAAGTACTTGAAGTATTTAATTTTAAGACTTTTTCTTCACTTCTCCTGGATAGTAATAATTATTGCAGAATACATTCTCTTATACATCTGAAACATACCTTGCCTTTGTGTAGCATCCACCCTTAACAATGCCAACGCTAAGAGTGGGTAGGAGTAATTGTTTTTTTTATTTCCCCTGAAAAAGAACAAAGCCACGAATTGTTTAAATTCAAAAGCCACAAAGCAAATCGTTAACCGCCAAATATCGCAGTAAATGGAAAAAATAAAACAAAACAATGCTTCATTGTTCTATATTTTTTCTTCTTCAAAAATGGACCTCAGGTTTATTTTTATTTGTAGCTGTCAATGGGAATAAAAACGTAATTTTTTCAAAGAACGGGAATGGTAGCATGTGCTACCTGTTAATGAAAATAGGATGACTGAGTCTTTTTTGGTTCATTTGTAGACTTTTTTGTACGGTTTCTTGCTTTGCCTCTTGATGAGAAATAAGAACAATTTACCTTTGCTCACCTGGCGACCTCCGTGAACCAGGAAGATAAATATAAATACGAGGGTCAGTGAAAAAGTAATGCCTCCTATTTTTTTCTACTTAAAAAAAGTTAGTTAGTTGAAAATTTTTAATTCCTAAATTTTCC
This sequence comes from Limnephilus lunatus, assembly GCA_917563855.2. Classification (NCBI taxonomy): domain Eukaryota; kingdom Metazoa; phylum Arthropoda; class Insecta; order Trichoptera; family Limnephilidae; genus Limnephilus; species Limnephilus lunatus. Next base: position 5,520,794 of record OU830602.1, on the reverse strand, counting down.
TCAAACCTTCTTCTACAATATACTGCAGTAGTAACTTTTTGGGTCATCAGGTGGCAGCACTGCAGTCGCTTGCAAAATGGCAGACATCGATGTTCGTATTAGACAGCGTTCTGTGATTGATTCTTGACTGTAGAACCATTCGCATTCACGGAAGACTGAAAAATGTGAACCATAATGCAACAGTGGATGTCAGCACTACTAGACGATGAGTTTCTTGCTTAAATGAAGCTGAAGGACAAACACCGCAGGCTGACGAAAAGCAGAGGCCGTTGATTCCGGTGACTGCACGTAACATTGAGCGAGTTAATGACATCATTCGTGGTGAGCCCATATAACTACAGATATCGCATTCTCTCCCTCAGTAAAGGCAGTGTGATGGCGATTTTTCGTCAACTGATTATTCTACAAAAGTTTGTGCAAGGTGGGTATCAAGAAAGGCCGTAATAAAGAAACCAGAAAAAACAATAGCCTCACAACACTTGCAGGGCTTAGTTTTTGGAAAAAATTGTGACCGAGATGAAATATGGGTTAATTGTTTTTGAACCTGAATCAAAAAGGAAGTCAATTAAATAACATCACACAAACTCACGAAGGACAAAAAAAATCAAAACTGTGTGATCGGCGGGGAAAGTTATGGCGATGATGTTGTGGGTGTGACCGTGCTTTTTACAACACTGTGATACAAGTTCTTGTTAAAAGATGGACCAAAGCTATGGAGATTATATTGTAAGGTAACAAATTAATCGTCAATAGTGTTGTTTTCAACCCATGCAATTATATTTTTATAAAGGAGAAAAAAATAGTTGGCATTAGTTTTTGACTGACCCTAGTAATAGTAGTCGGAACACATAAATCTTCCGCTAATTATTTTGGTGTCCTTTTTATGTCACTCTGTTATAAGCATGACATGTAATTAATGAAGAGAATATGTCGCTATCACTATTATTGTAATAAAACGTAGTTTTCATAATAATTATTGTGAGCCGCCTCGTAATAATATAATTACTTCCACATTTTGGTTGATAAATCAACGATGACATTAATCGTGCCTGTGTTTTTTGTTTTGTCTCACACACTATTAATTTGATGGATACACAAAATGATAAAATGAATGATAGTTTTTTTCTTCACATTTTGGAAATAAGAAATTTTGTGATGGAATATTGAGTGAAACACGATATTCACACTTTTATTGAAGCGAAAACTTATTTAACACCGTTGTTATTTGAAACTCGATAAAACGAAAAACAGTGACACCAAAAAGAGACAAACACGTACATCTATAGTATGTAGTGTAATCGGTTTCCTCGTTGTGCGATGCTTCGTAGCCTCCTCTTGTCTACTTTAGTTTTCTGAAGATTTCACTTCTACCGCGTGAACTGCCCACTACGATTTATTTAATTCTATGCCAATAAAGTAATTGGCTATAAACATAATATATCACGTGTTTAAAACCAGAAATGGTTTAGATTAGATATTTTACTAAAATCGCATTGATAAATTTGTTGTATGACAAAAGAAACCTTTTTTAAAATGGCGTATTTGCATCTCGTTCCAGAGTGAAAAATATGTTAAATTTCTCGATGGTTTCAACTAGGTATGTTTAGTGAGGAGATATCAATAGCCAGGCATTTTCCTATCATCCACTGTCTTGTCTTATTAACTTTCCCACTACTTTTATCCTGACTATTCTTCCCAAATTGCAGATAGTCCTTAGTCCGATTGCGGGCAGTTGGATCTCTTGTAAAGTGTTTCAATTTAAACGTGATTAAATTTATTCAAAGTTAGTAGGTACGTAATTCATTATTTATTTATTTATTTATTTATTTATTCAACGCCCAGAGGGCTTTTACAGTAGTACAATTTGTTTATGACAGATGATTTTTAAACACATAGACAGATGACAGATGATTTTTAAACAGATTGAGAAATGATAAGAATAAAATTAAATAAAAATGCACACAAGTCACAAAAATACAAAAATACAGTGATTTGATAAGTTTACAAAAATACATATATGTTAAGGAATAGTTTTGGAATAAGTTTTTTACAAAATCCATAATCCATATATAAATATAATGAACAAAGGTAGGCTTTAAATAATTGAAACACCTGCTTAAGAAATTAATATTATTAAACACCTTTGACATTTTGATTTTTGAGATTGACATTTGGAAACGTGTTTTTATAAGAACAATGAAAAGGACAATGAAGATCTTAACCCCACTGGGTTTACAAGGTCAAGACCACAACTTGAACCTCGGTGGCTTCAGCACTTTGACCTGAAGGACTTTGGAAGAGATAGGGTTTAAAGCACGATTATCACGATTCTTCGTAGAAAAGAAATGACATAAAAGGAGAATTGGGTGATGGATACATCTTTTATCCATTGGAGCGCTTTTTGACACAATATGGCACTATTTAAAATACCTCGGATTGCTTTGCTGCCAATTTTGGTAAATTTTTCCTTATTTGTAAGTAATTAAGTAGAAGTTTACGATTTTATATTTTTTCATAAATCCTACGAATATGTGACAATCAACAAAAGAAATGTAATTTCATTGGCTCCATATAAAAATTCGGACAAACGTTTTTTTTTTACGTGGGCGGAAAATATTATATTGTGGTGGTACCTACTAATATTAAAAACGTCGGTGACTTGGGTTTTACCGCGAGCTCGTTTTTCATTCCCGCTGGATACCCGCCTTCTCGTGGTTGTTCTGTGTAGCTCTTAATTATTGTAAATTCATCATTAAATATTGTCGCATGTGAAAATAAATATATTATGAATTTGATACAGCCTGATAATAATTGCTTTTATTACCTCCTGTGATTGAGAGTCATATATCGAAATCCCTGGATGGCTAGGTAAGTATTAAGGAAACGGCCGTCCAGCATAACCGATATAATATAAATGATCACCTCGAGCAATCGGAGAAAAAAGGTTTAAATTGATCATTAATTATTGGTTCCGTCCACATGAAGCCCGCACAAAGTGTTGAGCCGATCCCAACTATCAAAAGGCCAAAATAAAATGTAGGTATGGGCTTTCCATCATAGCTCAAATATTTATCAGTGCTATTAATTCCACTATTATCACGCGAGCAGCAGTGCACGGGGAATAACTGTATTTCCGGTCGTCCAGCGTAAGAGCATTAGAGAACAAATTAGACTGATAAATAATAATTTATTAATTAATAAACATTTTTGCGCTTCGTGTCTCGTCTATATACAATTAATACATCATTGGGGGTTAAAACGTTTGAATCAATCACAGTCTGAAGAAGTTGAACAGAATTAATTCGGATATCGACATATTTAGCGTTAGGGAAGCTGCTTTTAAAAGGCAAGCTCCATTAATGCTTGTGTAGATTTTAGCCTACCATTTATGTTTAATGAATACTGTAACAGTTTTATTTTAAAAACAAATTAAAATGTTTCATTTTGTAATTTTTTTGAAAGAATAAATAAATTGCTTTGAATTGAATTGAATTAACAAATCATTTTAAATTTAAAAAAATGGCCTTTAATATATTTTTTTCTTCAAAATATTTAAATATCAGTAGGTAATTTATTGCCCTTCCGAACTCTTCAAACAAATTCAACACAAAAATTCCAGAGGACACTGAACTGGGGTTACAGACAGAGACGCACTGAAAATAGTATGTTTAGTTACTTTATCGCTGGTCTGAATTCTCCAAATGAACAATTTTAATTTTAAAAAACGAAATTTGAATTGAAGCAAAAGTTTTATGGTTTATTGGACCGGAGTTAGAGACAGGAACCATCCTTTTGTAAGAACTATGTCATTCTTTTACGTTAGCTTCCCACAGGAGGCCCAACGAAAAAAAATCCTTCAGAGCCTGTGTCATCTTTGGGAATGCTGCGTGGAAGGTTAGGAGAAGTTCTGGGAAGGAATAAAAGCAGTGAAACACTTATTGTGACCTATGACAGAGGTGTTGGTTATCCAATAAATTCCCGGGGCCAGGGTACTTATACCGGCCTCCAAAATTGTAGACCCAGATTAACCAAATAGTTGTTCACTCAGTTTAACCAAATAGAATGACCAAAACATGTAAAATATTTAAAAATTGGGCAAAGATCAATTTATTATTGTTTCACACCGCTTTCCAATACAATACACAATCTAACTCGTGTAACATAACAGCCTTTTCATTAAAAATACAAGGTTTTATAGCAGCCCTCCGAAGGTAATTTGATTGATTTGCATATTTTTGCGTTGGCCACACTATTAGAACTAATTTATTTGCTCGTAAACGTAATACCAACACGTCATGCGAACCATTTCTCTAAGACGAGGTTTATTTCGAACTGCTCGTATGGTTCCGCGACTTGTAATCCCCCGACAAAATATCCTAACCTAACATAATCCAACAAAATCTTTCACAAATTTAAAATTTAAATAGAACCTAACCTAACCCAACCAAACTTTTCGACGCCAAATTTTTTCATCCATATCTCCCGACAAAATATCCCCGACAAAATATCCTAATCTAACCTAACCTAACCCAACAAAGCCTTTCGGCTCCAAATTTAAAATTTAAACCTAACTTAACCTAACCTAACCTAACCTAACCTAACATAACCTAACCTAACCTAACCTTATCTAACCTAACCCAACAAAACTTTTCGTCACCAAATTTAAAATTTAAATCGAAAGCGTAAGTTCCTTGCTCTGTTAGGATTCTTCCTTGTCGAGGGATTTTTTTGTCCGTATGATATTTTGTCGTTGGGATATTATTTGGAGTGATATTTTGTCGGAGGATATTTTGTCAGGGATGTTTTGTCGTGAATGAAAACGCGCGGTACCGCTCACATTACTGACCTCGCTATACTGGTATGTGCACGGTGTGTTGTCAGCTATTTTAATAATATAAACACTTTAAATGAAAAAAACGCGGTATCTAAAAATCCTGATTTATTTGAAAATGTACGTCACGAACCATTTTAACTGCTTAAGAGTATTTTGTTTGTTTTTGTTACTTCAATGGTCAAATTTTATGAGGTTGTAGCATTTGAGTAAATAAAAATACAAATTCTTGTATTTGAGTAAGTAAAAATACAAATTGTGGATATCCGCAAAGAATGTAAGGCTGATGTATGCATAATGAGTAAGATTAAGAAAGGGACCCTCAGATGGTTTGGGCATGTAGAGCGAATGAACGAAGAAAGCAGTGTAAGAAGAATATACGACGCAAATGTGAATGGTAGAAGAAGTCGTGGACGTCCGAGGAAGACATGGCACGATCAAGTGAATCAGATACTTGAGTCGGGCCATGTCAAAAGTCAGAATAATAGAAGAGAATGTATGAGACGATGTATGAATGTGAGTGAGGCAAAGAGTGTGTGCCAAGACCGAGTTGTTTGGCGGTCCGTAATCTCTGCCTACCCCTGCGGGGAAACGGCGTGATGGTTAGTTAGTTAGTTAAAAATACAAATTCTTGTATTTGAGTAAGTAAAAATACAAATTCTTTGTTTGTTTTTGAAAATACTCCACAAAAAAGGCCCTGTAGAAAATGATTCCTCTAAGGCCTATGTCATTTTCGGGGATGCTTTGTAAGTGGTATTTTGAGGAAAAGAAGGAGATGACTCTAGGGGTTAGTATTTCCAGGAGTATTAGTAACCATTTCGTTCACTTATAACTGTATCATACTTACAATATCTGCCGGATCTGCCCTGATGATGGACACTGTAACGCTGTCCGAAACGTTAGCTAAAGAAGGAGATAGCGCAGCACGGCATAACACCCCCAAAACAAATAACGAAAATGCTTTCGGACGTGAAATCTAAAAACGTATCATCTTACTTGGTGGAGTTTTATTATATCTTAAAATTATTTTTTTGGTTAGGAGGAGAGGAAGAGGTAAAGTCTTGTTGATCTTTTTTTTGGCCCACACAGGAGGCCCTGAGGAAAATAATTTCCCTCAGGGCCTATTGCATCTAAGGGGATGCTGTGTGAAGGGTCTTTTTAAGGAAGGGAAGGATAGGAAGTTCTGGGAAGGAAAAAGGTTTGAGGGGTGGGTAGGAATCTGGAGGTCAATATATCCAGGAGAGACGGACGTATCCCTCAACCAGTCTCCATTGAGCCGGTCCACCATGCAGCAGGTGGACAGACGCATCTGCCGCTAAGACCTGGACAAACTTCACCCAATGAACTCGGGCACCCCTGCTAAGTCACAAAAGGTAGCGAACCACTTGGGGTGACCTATGGCAGAGGTCTTGATGGAATATGGATTTGTACTAAATTGGTAAGCTCTGGCGAGTCCATCATTACACCATTTTCAATACATATCTTCTCTACTTAACTATTCTACTTACTTAGTTTTTCTTCATGAAATATTCAGTTTTATAATATCATATTTTTGTAGATTTGTAATATTTTTCCTGACGGACCGGCTATGCGTGATATCAGAAACGGAATTAATGGGTGTTCCATCGAGGTCCAAATATCCCCCAAGCACGACATATTTTCATACTGAGAATGTGTTTTGTACATAATTTAACGATTACAACGGGATTTAGCTATTTAACATTTTAGCGTAAGTTCGCCTGGAACGACTTAATAAAAATTGTTGATTTGGGGTTTATTGTTTGCTTGACACTTGCAATATTAAATCTGAAGCTTATTCGGAATTACTGTGTTGTTTCATATTTAATTTATTTAATGGTTTTGTAAATAGTATTTTTTAATAAATAATTCTAGTTCAAGATAATTATTGTCAGTGCGGTATGCAAAAAAAGCGGTGATTGTTGTTAAAAAAAATTTTAATGCTGATTTTTGTTTTGTTTTACAGCAATCATATTAAATAAGTAGAGTGATTAGACTATTTTAAAAAGTGAAGTTTACTTTACGAGAGCACTGATTTCGTAATTAAACGGTCGTGCGCTCATACCTGTGCTCTAGTCCTAGTCGGTTTTGAAAATATTTTTAAATCGCATCAATTTGTAGTATAATTATGAACCACCATATCAATAACGGACGAGAAAAAATTGAAATAAATGCAAGGCGAGAATATAATATGCAAGCCGCATATTTTGATAATTTGGAAATATAGAGTGAATGGACATAGAATTGAGTGCCAAAACTTATAGGAATAGATAATTAAACAAGTCCAGGATGCCCCAAAAAGACATGGCATGATCAAGTTTTATTCAAATTAAGTCAACAGTTATATTATATCAGACAATGTATGAATTTAAATACAGCAAATAAGTGTAAGATAAGATTATTAGTCAATACTGATTTGCAGGCTGTTTCCTGACCTATAATATCATCAAATTTGGGAATAACTAAATGCAAAGGAAAGGTGAAAGAGATATGTAGAATAAATATTAGTTAGTTCCGGATAATATCCGAAATAAACATAGTAATTGAAAAATCAAATTTCGAAATGTATATTTTTTTAATACTGTTCAGTGTAAAAAACAAACCTCGTATTTTACTTTCGCCACTACTTCTGTAACCATACATAAACTCTTGACTTTTTTTTTTTTGAGTTTTTAACTTCATAGCGAAAAAATAATAAAGGTTTTAAAAAAAAGAACAAGTACAGTTTCTTGGTATGTAATAAAACTCTTCATAAAAAATATGTAAATAAATATCAGTATTTTTTTACAAATCGAAGCCTGCTGTAGGGCGCTACGACCTCCACCCAAATTATCCGCATCATTATTTTTGACGACGAACTTTTCGAGTTTTTTCATCCCCATATCTCATATTCCTTTCATCCCCAAATCAATTTATTTATTGTATTGATTGGAAACATGGAAGAGACAGCAGAGGTTTTGGGGATTGCGAGAAGAATACATTAAAATTAAGTATGCAGACATACGTACAATGAAAAGTTATTACTAAATCAATTGAACGTAGAAAGGAAGACAGTCCTAAAAAAATTATGGCTAATGTAGGTACTCGTAAACAGTACCACTTTTTGAAGTTAGTTGTAAAAAGTCAGTAAACAATTTCAAACGATGAGTAAACACACTTGTTTTCTTCCGAGTTCACTCTAGATTTAGATTTTGTAGAAGTAGGTCTACGTATTATTGTGGAACAAATAAATCATTGCATTTTATTTGTTTATATCATAAATTCTAAAAAACTTAGTCATCCCCCCCAATTCACAAAAACCCGATAGGTATCAGGTTTGATAATTAAGAAGCACTAGAACTAAGGAAAGCAAAAACATTAATAGTAAAGTAATTAAAAACCAAATAAATTTAAATAAAAGTCTAATACTAAGGTTGTTCCCTATTGACAAAGAACATTCCCTTTCCCTTCCCAACTCTCCATGACACTTACGCCTGCTTCTTCCTTTACTTAAGAAGTTCATGCCATTTTATTGTAAATCATTATATTAACTCTAACACATGTACACTAATTTTAGTAGAGTATTGTACTGCCTTGAAGATGCTACGGTTGTAGCGAAACCCGGTCGACATAAAGTATAAACAATAAAAGTGGTGTTTACAAAGTTATTGTTTTATTTTAAATTTCATTGTATTTTAGTTCACCGAACACAAACGGATATTTCAAGTCTGTTCAGGACTTGGTGACGAATGCACCTGCTCACAAACTGTGTGGCTGACCAAAGCGGGAGAGGCCAGTCGAGGAAGATGCTTCGATCTCTACAACTACTGGACTCTCTCGACTCATCGTTATGCACAGCAGTGGAAGAGGTGGATTCACGCGTTTTTCACTCCTGAATACGCTGATCGATACCCAGATCACACCCACGGAGATTTTTTTTTCCCTCTCAGTTTTTCATCTTTTACCTTTCCGTAAAAAAAATACCTCCATACAGCATTCCTAAAGATGACAAATTTTTGATTGAGGGAAATTTTCATGAAAAAAAAATTAAGTAATAACCTTTGCGAAATAAAGATGAATACTTTTTAGCTGTAAACTGTAGGAGAAAGTTTATACTATGTTAAATATTTTCAACGGCTCTGTGGCTGAACGATAAGAACGTTGGGTTTTAGATCGTGGCTTCCTAACTCGGCAAAGTAAAAATAACGTTAAGTCGTAATTAATGAAATTATTTACGGGTCTTTGAAAAAATATTGAAATTTAATGCAAATTATTGAAATTAAGAGATTTATTTTTATTGAAATGAATTTTTCGAAAAAAATCACGAAAAAAAATTATTAAGAAAATTCTATTCCTCATACATGTTGTATTTTTTTACAAGAGCTCCACACAGGAGACCCTGAGGAAAATATTTTCCTAATTAATAAAAAAATTAAAATAATTTCGTCATCTTTGGGGATGCTGTGTGGAGCGTTTGTTATGAATACTCCATCTTTTGAAAGGGCTGCAGCAATTTTGTGATAAATATAATATTGAATAGTGAGTGAATTCCAAAATTTCAATGCTCTGATGGTTTTGTTTTTGTTCTTAAACATATAATGCTGCCCCTCTTTCTAACAGACTAAATTTCAATGGTCAAAAATGAGACAAATGGTGAACGTGTCTGTACCCCTCCAAAGGAAAAATACAATAATTATAATAAATCTCCTTCACAAGTATAAAGAAAATGAAATGCATTTCCAGTAGGTTAAAAAAATCACAAAAAAATATAAATCCATACACAACACCATCTTTGATAGTGACAAAAACAAAACACAGACAGTTGCGCATCGATAATTGCTTCATTGTGTAATTTTTAACTAAATAAAAAAACTGAATTTAATTCAGCTAATAAGTTAACACAACAGTTATTGATTCTGATACTGCATGAAGTTCGCCGGGTCAGCTAATTTTTAATATGGCGTAAATAAATTTAAAAAACAAAGATAAATCCATTAAATCATTTCTAATGTTTATCAGTTCTGATATATCACTGTTGGTTCTTTTGCATCTCTCTTTTTGTTATTCTTATGAAAGTTGAAATCATCTTTCTTGCCAAATAAAGAATTGGATGAAGATTATAATGGATTGTTCAAAATATCCACTCATAATAGACCTCGTTTATCAGGAGAACGGAAATGAAAACTTTCCGCTTTGTTTTTGAACAGTCATTTATAAATGTTGGAAATATTACCAATGAAAATATTTGATTACCTTCCTAAAGGGCCATCTATGGCTGAAGAAAATCCTTATAAGAGAGTTAAATGCATTCCGAGACAGTAGGATAAGTTTTTAGATTTTTAAGACAGTAGTTAATAAATTTAAAAAAGCTTAAGACTTAGCATTCATTAGCCATAGAGCTATGAATTATCCAGAAAAAAACGTCTTTATTAGAATCGATATTCTAGTGATATTACACATTTTCAGTTTTCTTGTAAAACGATAGGTAAAACGCGGGCGAAACCGGGACTATACAACTATTTCTATTTACTCATTAATATTATGGATGCACATTTCGAGAACCATGTATCAGTTTCTCATTTTCTTAGTAAAGTACATTTCCATTATCACCCTACTCGTGTATCAGCAAAAAATTGGAAGCATTTGAAGGAACAAAATCATTAAAGTTATAGTTAATATTATTTTGTCTACATAATTAGTCAAATTCATTAAGAGATCTCTTTTACATTGAGCCATATTAAACAACTTCAACTTAGTGATTATTATTTATGTGAATAATATTATCTTCTATCGTACTTTGTGATAAATATTTTAACATTATTTTTAACTGGAATAAATGATCGAACAAAGCGTAAATCGTTATTGGATCAATTAACATTTTATCCTTTCCAAAAGTTTTTGTATATTATTTCATAATATCTTTAACAGAAGAACACATTTTATTCCTTAGTCATTTTCCTAAATATCTCAAGAAGTCTTTTGAAGAAAGCTTCTTAAATATATTGTTGCGTGTTTGAAATAAATGGCTCTTTTGATAAATAAACTAATTTAATATTTTCTTTATATATCATGTTTATTACCCTCAAATTACATTTATTACTTCAATTTAACATCATATTACTCTAAATTCCTACCCTTTTCTGACCTAACTATTATACTTAAGTACACGTTTTCAGGTGTAGATTATGGCCAATAATTTATTTGTTAAAACCAACTCTTTTACTTTTATTTAGTACACTTTAAAAATGGAACATATTCTATGAAAGAAAATGTTGCAAGAAAGTGTCTACTTATGCCAATTTTCAACCCCTGTGAAGTTAGTAAGTAGTTCGTATTAGTTAGGTGGTTAAACCTTTTCCTTGTTGCATGTTTTTCACCTTCTTAAACCAATTTTTCAGACGTCCTTGCAGTGTTCATCTTTTGATCATCTTTTGTTCGGTCGTTTTCATGACTCGGTCTTTAGTTCAACAACCTAGCTGTGGAACGATTTGCCGTCCCCTGTGTTTCCTCCCCTCTTCAAGGCCCAGGTTTCTTTTCTAAAAAAAGACCATCCACACAGCATTCCCATAGATGACAAAGGCGCTAAGGGAAATTATTTTCCTATTAAAATCTTTCTTGAAATATTCGACCGCGACTATTTAATTCAAAATTTGTACCATATAAAGTCCTTGAAATTACATACGAAACCGCTGATCGCTGCCCTCAAAGCTAGCAAATCTATAATGACACGGTCATAATGGCAAAGTAGAGCGTATGTAATTTATTGTGACTATTTCATTAATGTTCAAGTATTTCTTACTTACTTGCTAGTTGAGAGCGTCTGACGTGCGTTATGGGACTCGTCCATTCGAAGCTATTTAGTGTTTACTCTTTCGTAATTTTGATCTTCAAAAATTCAATGAGAAAAATATAGGTATTATAAAAAAGGCTAAAAGAATTTTTGATCGCATTCCCACTTCTTATAAGATTAACAAAATAAATTTCCATTTATTTTTAATGACTACTAAAAATAATATACATATATATTGTGATATAATAATGTATTTAATTTCGCGCGTGGTCACAAATTTATTAATTATTGATGAAATTTCCTGTCAGTAGTTACAGATAAATATTTTTTATTTGAATAACTCTAATTATTAATAACTTTTTCCCATCAATGTTACACACATGAAAGAAGAAGATAAAAAATCTAAATGAAAATATGAAAAAATACTAAAAACAGAAAAAAAAATCTAACCGTCTATCTCGTACTTCGAAATCCCAATAAACACTATTATTTTTTTCTTCCAACACAGCACAATTATCTTGTGGAACCATTTTATTTCATAAAATAAAGTTTTAACCATGTTTATTGTTTTAAAAACCAACTCACGTTTCAACTCCCGCCTATACATTGACACATTAAAGTCTATGTCTTTTGTTGTAATTAGTTTTAAGTAAACCCTGATAGAGCAAGCATTGCTCACGAAACATGCTGGTTTTTTTGACAATAAACGTTGTTAAAACTAAGTATTATATTAATTTTGATTATTTTTTTGGACAATTTTTTTACATATTTTGTCAGCTACGGAGCTACTTTTGGAGTTACTTCTTAAATGATCAAAAAATATACGAAGAACTGGTTTCTAACCTAAATAGTATATTTACATATCCGATATTAATTATTTTGTAAATTTTATTTACGTGTCTTGTTCTTTTTTCATTGATTTATCAGTATTATCTTTTTCTTCAATGTTATGGATATTATTTATAACATATACGAGTGAAACAAATACTGGCTGCCACTGTTGCCACTCTCTCACTAGTGCGTAACGTTCCCATCAAAATGGCATCAGAGCACACAAAAGTATGATATTTAACAGGTTTATAAATCCCTTCAAGGGCAAACTACGCACGACACATCATATTATTTGGCACCCTTTTCGCAGTAATGCTCGCGTGGGACCAAACAAATACACTCTGCCGGGCTCGACAAAGGTTAATATCTCGGCAAAAGCTCTGCTTTCCTAAAAGTATTGCCTAACAAACGACTGACAAAATATCATATAATAGAATGGAACTCGCTCACTCATAAGATATTTATGACGTCGACATGACACCATTACGTGTTCAATGGGAAATCCGAAAAACTGTTTTTCTTATATCTGATTTTGTTTGTTCTGCTTTTACGGAGTGAAATATTATTTACAAATGCCGTTGACAATTTTCAGATTGAAATAAATATTTCACAAAACTATCCTTTATTAAATGGTGACATTCTGTAAATCTTTCTGTATTATTTGAAGGTTTTCTAAGAAACAGGTGTATTTATCATTTTGTTATACGAACCTTTTTTTTACAATACCATAACATACACATGGATGAACTAACCCACAGGTTGCAATGTAACCAACAATGCTGGAGTGGGCTGCCACATCGGAGGTCAATGTATCAATAATATGAGCTACGCAGATGATATGGTCCTGATGGCACCTCCAATAAGGAGATTGCGAATCCTCCTAAAGTTCTGTGAAGAATTCGCACACGAAACAAACATGATCTATAATGCGAAAAAAACAGCACTGTTGGTCATAAAACACGGGGAAGGCCCAAAAAATATTCCCCCCGCCTTTTTGAACGGCGAACTTCTAAAAATAGTAGAATCCACCAAATATCTAGGACATATCATCAATAATAAATTAACAGATGACGAAGATATTGACAGGCAGAGGCGTGTACTGAGCATAAAATGCAACATGTTCAGTAGAAGATTTCGACTCTACAGTCGCCGGGACGCGTCAAAAGGACGCTCTTCTAAGCAATAAGGAGCCATTAAATATTCCTCCAATATATCTAGAAGGAAACGAACTGCTTGTGGCCGCACAGGTTAAGTATCTAGGACATATCCTAACCGAAGACATGAAGGATGTAGAAGATATGGAACGACAAAGAAGAGCAATTAACATACGGGCCGGAATGCTCTCAAGGCGGTTCTACCACTGTAGCGATGACGTCAGAAAATTACTCTTCAAGACATACTGCACCGCCCTGTACACATCTGAACTGTGGACAGTTATCATTCTGAATTTGCCAACCATATTTTGGAAACAAGTCATTCTTACAGGTCTTAAAATTTTACGCATTAACACTACGGGCATACAATTGGATAATTTAGAAATTTTGGAAATTAGAAAAAGCATTAATAGTAATTTAAATATTCTAAATAACCAAACATTTTTTAAAAATAGCCACCTTTAAATTTATTTTCCTATTAACACTTACAATAATTATTTATTTTTTGATATAGTCTAATTATTTTAATTATTTGTTGTTAAAAGTTTTTTATTATATAAATGCAATTTTATTTTTCGTTAAATAATTTTCATATTTAATTTTGTATAACTATTTTTTATGATTTTTAAGCAATTAATCACCTCTCCTTTTTGATATTTCATCTATGTTGTATTTTATTCTAATTTGCCGATACTTGTTTGTCATTTATTTTTCTTTATATTAACATATCCTGAAGAAGATAACATTGTTATTGAAACATGTCGATATTGTTAATTAAAAAAGTGGTTTAAACAAAGTGATTTGTTATTAATTAAATAATCAATAATGCCACAAAGTTATTTTGCAAAGTTTGAAGAAGTAATTTTTTTTTTCTTTTTTTTATTGTTTTATTTTATTTATGTATTTTATCCAAAAAATATCATGAATATATAAAATAATGTTATATTACTTCATAGTCGTGCATTGGTTACATTTTTAGTATATTTTCCCTTTTTACTATTTATGTTCTTCCTTTTATTTTACGTAGTAATAATAAATAACATATTTTAATGACGTAAACATTCAATTATAAATTTATCAATACATATATATTATATATATGGTAGGTAATAATTCATTTTTAAGTTAATATCTATAAGTTAATAACAATAACATTGTTACAAGAATAATCAATATATATATTAAAAGAAAGTCCAAAAAACGTGCGTCCCGCAAAAACTCAGAAACGAATCCCGGTACAATCAAGGGAGTTATATGGTGTGGTAGATCTCTATTTCCGATGCCAACTCAGCCACCGACCGGTCAATTAACGTGCGTTTGCTACTAAACTGTAAGCCAAATATCACCAGGAATTGAAATTTAATAGAAGGGAAACAAAACAATTTGAAAGGGCTAACCCATGACTTTTATGAAACATTTTTTGAATAGATACCATGATATAGTAACTACAGTCTAAACAGGAATAATAGCGGTTTTACAGAGCTTAGTGAAGAGTTAACTGAAGTTTTCCTTTCCGAGTACAATATTTCCCGAGAAGAAAAGACGCTATAAAATAAAGAATGTACATCATAATGTTTGAATATATATTCTAAAACTATCAAAGTTGTTGGAATAACATAAAGTATATTTATTGGTAGGCTGAAATGTGAAAAACTCAATATAAAATAATGGTCTCGATATAAAGTTTTTCACATTCAAATATCATCGAATAAAAAACGACTGTAAACGATAGTTACATTAACATTTTTAAGGTCTACTTCAAAAACAAAAGTAATATAAAACAGTTTATCATAAAATAGTGTTTAAATCAAGCCACAAAGGGTAGCAAGTTGAACTCGTATTACCCTTCCATAATACTCGTACATATTCATTTACCCCAATGATATCGATATTCCTTGGGACTGTCAGGGGGACCTGACAAAAGTTCCGCAATGAAAGCGTAAAAAAGCATAAAAAGGCATAAAAAAGCTCCTATAACCGCGGTCAAATCGCCGAAAAATTGGATTCGGACAACTTTGAAATGTGTTTCGGTGGCAAAATCGTGTCGATCCGCGCCATTTTGAATTCAGGGATTTCCAGAAGTCACGGAGTAGTTTTATAGGCTTTTTTCACGTGAGCTATTTTCAAAGAAAGAAAGGCGGAGATATTTTTGTTGCGATGTTTTATTCAATAAAATTATAAAAACTTGGGACGGCCGGAGCTGTATCTGTTCAAAATGTCAGAAAATCACCGTAAATTATTTGGTGTACAGTGATAACTACTTAGTACCTAACTTATATTAGAACTAACTACCTACCTACTAAACTAAAACTACTAACCTACTAAATATTTTAACCTAACTCTCAAATATTAAAAAGTGAAGTCGTTTTTCTTCCGTTTCTTGAAGGAATTAAATTGGTAGTAACCTACTTCGGCCGCGGGATTCTTAGTTTTAGTAGGTAAAATATTTGGATCAGGGGTGGAAATAAATGCACCACTCAATCATTTAGCAATGGAAAAAACTTTCCATGTTTGTTGTTAGGTAGGAACCTACAATATAAAAATAAACTTTGCCCTGACGAGAGAAAGCTTTTTTATCCGAAATCGGTCGATAGTTTGTCTATTGCTTAAAATATTTTAAGAACACTGCAATTATGGCAAGTTTCTCTACGTGTTTTGAAAACGCAAACTCCGTTTCATGAAATCATCTATCTTTAAACGTGTTAGCATTTTACCTGCATCTGTACATATTGCGTTCGCATAGCGCAAAACGTAACAGCTCTGCCATTATTTTGACATTTTACCCCAAAAGCAACCAAAACCCACACTTGAGACATAGCCAACACCCTTGCAGTGACATAAATTTTAAATATCTATACATGTTCGTACAAAGTTGATATTATTTCCCCTGCAAGCTACCTTCCCTACACCGGCGCGGCTCCTATCAAAACTTTTATATTGTTTCGAGGCAATTTCCCGGTATCGTTTGAAGGACAAAAGGGGACGTCGGGAAAAAGGTATGGGGGCTAGAAAAAGGACAGAGACAATATTTTTTTATCCTTGTTGATGTAAGCGACGGAATTTACAAACAGCGGGGAACTCTGCGTGAATTTGAATAACAGGTACCTAGGCAGGTACTTGTCTAACTTTAGTATAGGTATCCAGGCGCTCATTTCGTTTTTTTAGAGTTTTGTAGCCACCAGTAGGTAGATACGATTCTTTGTATGATATAATACATCTAGTTTTATTTGGTTCGGGATTTGAGTTGAAAAATATGGATAAAAAAATGTTTTCTTTTTCAAATGCAAACTGATAAATTTTACAATCGTTTCAAGATAATCAGAACGCACTGTTAAAGGTGTTTTTATAAACAATGAATAGAGCTGTTTCTTAAATAGTTCAAGAGATTACACAATGTTTTCATCCCATTTATCGATGACAATCCATTTATTTTACCTAATACTTCGGTAAAATTATAAGAACCTAAATGATAAACAGTTTTATTTTAGTAAATGATGCTAGCACAGGAAAGCGGAAAGCATTTTAAACAAATATTTGCCTCAGGATCATTGCCTTTTGAAATCAATTGTACTGCTTGTCTCGACACAGGTATATCCTAGTAAGACAGGCATTGAAAAACCCAATATAAATATCCTTTTTATAGATAAAAAAATAAAAAAATATAAAGTAATCAGTTTTAGAGATAATCAGAGATTTATCTATCGAATGAACATCGTTAGTATACTTGAAAAATAATGACAACTAAAGAAATACTCATTCAAACATAGATTTTTTTAATTTTATTAAAATGGTTTTCGTACTCACATTATCGCTTATCTAAATTCTTTCCATAATTAGGTCTAATTTTGAAAATGACTTAATTCAAATCAAAAACGGGAGTTACAAACAGAATCACAACCAAAATTAGTATTATACGTAATATCACTGAATAATGAAATTCCATTAAAACATGTATTTTTTTACCTTTTTTGTAAAAAGCTTAAAAGAATGTAAGAAATTTAAGATAATGCAATTTAATTAAATCAAAAATTAAAACACCTTTAATATCAAAGTACACCTTTTACCAAGAAAGGTGCCTACTTATGTTTGTGTATAAACTTGCATTTGTTTGAGCACAAAACTTTTTAATGGAACTCTTCAGAAATAATAATAGCACTGACAAGTTTTTACTTTGCGAACAAAAAACCAAACAATATTAGTAACTGTAAGCATTTAAGCTCAAATTATATTTTGCTTTCGCGGAAAACGCGCATACTTAAAAAAGGTCTACATTTTTAAAAGTCGTGATAACGACACTTTCTCATTGTTTGCTAAACATATTTCAGGAGATATTTTCGACGTCAAAAAAATAACTACTTTTCGTAAGATAATATCGCGAGATTTTCGTAAACTTTATGTTCTCTTATTTGAGTGTCAGGAATATTAAATAAATAATGAGACGGTGTAACATAACATAGACAGTTCAATCTCTTTCAGTTGGTATTTGAATTATGTTTTCTCATTTAAATATAAACTTAATAACTGTACAAAAGCGTTTTCTCACAGAGAATTTAATCATCGCTCATACACACTGAGGAATTTTGATAAGAAAGATACTTGTCAGTTTAAAACGGGTTTTTATATACCACTATCTTTAATGTTTCCACAGATGGATATTATTAAATATTGCTAAATGTTACCAGTGATTTTTCCGAATGTTAAGGATACCCGTAAGATTTACTTCCGAAATCCGTTAGTTTTTTTAGAGAATCATTTTTTTTTTGGTTCAAACAAATGTTTTAATTAAAAATGATATATGCGTCGAAAAAAAAACTACATACCTATCTCTTCACACTTTCTTCCTTTTTACTATTTTACTTATTATTACTCATTATATCTTTTTTTTACATTTAAGCTTGACACGGGAGGCCCTAATAATTTCCGTCAAAGCCTACGTCATCTTAGGGGATGCTGTATGGAGTCTATTTTCAGAGGAAGGAGGGAGAGGAAGTTCTGGGAAGGAAAAAGATATGAGGGGTGGATAAGAAGCTAGGGGTCTGCGTCCAGGAGTTGACGGATCTAAGAATCTATCCCTAACAATGCGATGCAAAGCTATAGGCGAAGAGTCCCTCTCAACCAGTCTCACCCGATCCGGCCTGCCACGACCTAGAAAAACTTCACTTCATAAACCCGGGCACCTCTGCTACGTCTATAAATATAGATAACTATTTGGGTGACCTATGGAAGGGAAGTGGATTATCCAATAAATGGTTGAAATTACCGCTTATAACCAGCGGCCTGTTTTGATTTGAGTTCGGACAGAAATATGAAAAAGTTTTCCAATCATTTTGTAATGAACTTATTTACTATATTTATCCAATAAAATCATAATCGAAAGGGTTCGTAAGTAGAAGATTTTGAGCTGTAAAGCTGTTTTTATGGGTCAGATACATTATTTTTTTCTGAAAAGATAAAAAAAAACTTAATTATTTCAAAGGCTAAGATGTGATCTACTCGCAATATTCTAAATTATTTGTAAGCATCATTTTTTTTAATTTATAAACACATGATTTAGCAATACTTCGACTTAATCCCTGAAGAAAAAAAAATCTTGATTTTGTTAATCGCACTAAAAAAGTAATTATCATTAACAAATTTATTAAAAGTTTCCGATTGATCTTGGCTGCGCGCTGGTATTAATAATAATATTTTCCAAATAACTAAGAAATTTTGTTAATTCACAACCAATAAATTCATAAATGTACCTATCGTAAAATAATTTATTAAAAGTTACAGATCGATATTTTTAATGCGGTTAGTTAATTTGCCAATATCTGTACGAAAGGCTAAATAATATTATTTCTTAAAAAATCTAAAAATTATCGAGTTTGTTAATTCACACACTTAAATAGTAATTATCGGAAAACAATTTAATACAAATATTATCCTACAACATTAATTAATAATATTTCTCTGTTTTTAAAAGTTTTCGATCGATCTTTAACATGATCAGTTAATTTGCTAATATCTGTTTGCAAGTTTAATGCTAAGGAATCAAAAAAATCTGTTGATTCTCTTAATTAAATGCTAAAAAGCGTAATTATCGGAAAATAATTTATCATAAGTTTCCAGCCGATCTTTAATGCGGTTAGTTAATTTGCCAATATCTTTACCACACGAAGTTGTCAAAGCCTTCCAAGTTTCAATGGGCCCAATCAAATGTGATTAAGCCTCCCAGAGGCTGCTGTATATTGCCAGTAGTATGTACATACTTACACAGTTTACTTTAAACAAACAGGGTGAATCTATTTGAAATAAGATTTTATGAAAACGAAAGATATTTTTTAGTGGTAATTGTAAAATAATTAGTATTTAAGCCATTGGAAAAAAAATAATCCCTAGATAGAGTACATTAATAAAATTATCGTTTACGGAATGAGTAAATTACATGATAAGTATACTAAAATCTAAATGGTTTCCTGAGAACCTTTGTCCAATTCGTTGAAAGTTTATCAATAAATATTTGCTAATAGCTTTTTAGACTTATCAGATCAGTACGCAGCTGAGACTTGTAACTAAGAGGAATGAGCGAGCACTGGACGTTTTTGAAAGGAAAATTTTGAGGCGTATCTACGGACCGGTTTTAGAAAATGGATTTTGGCGCAGACCTTACAACAATGAGCCATATAATCTGTTTAAGAAGCTAAAAGTCACAAAATTTATATGATTGGAAAGATTTCGGTAGCTGGGTGATGTAGAGAGAATGACCGATCTCAAGCACCAAAGTCCCTGCTGAACTCAAGACCGATAGGGCGAAAGAGCCTGGGAAGGCCAAGATTGAGATGAAGCGACAACTTCCTCAAAGTAACATCTACCTTTGAGCTTCTAAACTGGAGAGAGCAACCACAAAACCGTGATGAGTGAGTAACCATCCAGTCGATGGCGTTGTGTTTCGTTAGCCACAGCAAGGCATGGCCGGACAGCTAGTATTTAATAATATCTCAACATAGGTATACCCTAGTAAGACAGTCATTGAATAATATAATGGAAACATAACTTATATAGACCAATAAATAAATAAATAAATTTTAAAAAAATGAGATAATATTCCAAAACAAATATTTCAATGTAAACTGTATTTCTTTAGCCCTAGATTAATAAATATTCATCGGACAGACCTCGCGATAAATTTAAAAGCACGCTATAGATGGTGTGAAAAAGATATAAAGATTCTTAATTTTTTCTAGGGCTTCTGGAAAATACATCGCCCGCAAGTCCAGACCCACAAATCACCGACTAGTAATCACCGCCCACAATTTACCGCGCGGTAAATTTGTGGGCGGTGATTACTAGTCTAAGTATAGACGTTTTTTTTGGAAGTGTGTAGCTTTGAAACATAGATAACGTATGTATCTATTTATTATTAATTTATCGTTTTTTTTATATGGAATAGTACATTAAGTAAGTAAGTTAGGTTAATAATAATTAACCTTACTTTACGGCGGTGCATTGCGGTCGGTGATTTTCGTACGGTGAATTTATTGGATACCCTTTCTAATACCTCTTCCTAAATACATATTAACATAAGTTGCAAATGTCTTCGGGCAAGGCAGCATTATGAAGTCATCGAACTTTTTTCGTCTGAGAGACCAATAATCATCATTATTTCATGAGTCTCCTGGGTATGTTTTAGAATAAAGCATTAAAAAACCTCTGATACATCATGTATATCGTAGAAGTCTTGGTATACTGCTTGTTTTGTATGTGAGAGTAAAACCACTCAAAGAGGTAACAAGTTGGGGGTCAACAAATGGTTCACGTGTTCTTCTTGTGGTGATTATCTTGAGATTGTCTTGAAGGCCGACTTGAAGGTGGCTTTTCTGGAGGAAAAGTGTTTGAGTTAGATCCTTGTTTAGGACAAGGAGGGATGCTTATTATGGAGAGATGAGAATATATTATGCTGGCATATAAAATTAAAATTCATCTAGTAAAAAAACAATTAACTTGATACCGAACAAAGTTGTCAAAATATTTTTTAATTTTTTGTTTATTTTTATTTATTGATATTAAAAAAGGGAACATTTTATAATATTAATTATCTTCCATTAAAAGCATTTGATTGTGGATGGAAGAAGAGTTTACTTTTCACAAATATACAGTTAATACAGTCATGTGTGTCACATATTTAGGTAGGTACAGTTAATATACAGAAATCACATAATCAAGACCCTTTAACTTAAAAAACAAAAACATCCATGTACTCAGTAAAAAGAAAAACAGGTATAGTTTTTATTGTAACATTCATGTGTAAATAGGGGAAGCAGCAGTTTTTCCATTGATTATTTCTCTAAAACACTTTTTGATAGAATTTCACAATTGTACTTAGTTTCTCTAGTATTTTTATGCTTGATTTAAATACTAATTCAGTCATACAATTTAGGTACTCATTTTTGAAAATATTTTCGGATTTTTCGTTAATGTTAATATTAAAATTAATATATTTTCATATTTTTATTTTGGCGTAAGTATATAATTGACTATCGACCTATGTAAAAGAACGTTTCATGATAAAAGTTGATCCACTGACAGTTGGCCCCCCAGCTGACTTATATACAATACGCAGTCGGTTTAGGGAAATACGGTATATTTAATTACACAAAATTTAACTAAGTAGAAGGAATGTGCAGATAGAATGTACCACCGAATAGCAAAGAATTATACATTTTTTAATCAGATGCATCAAGGAAAAATCTACTCGTATTTATTCTCCGTATTTAATCTCCGTATTTAATCTCCCAATTAGAACTTGATAAAGAATCAACCGATGAAACACACAAAAATCAAATAAATTCCCTATATAAAAATGTTGTAGACGCACTGCGAAATGCTGCCTCCACCACATTCAATAACCCAAATCGAAAAAATAGAAACATTCCGGGATGGAATCATATGGTTGCAGCCAAATACGCAGAATCCAGACGCGCCTTTCTTTCATGGCTCGAAGCCGGAAAACCGCTCTCAGGGCCGGTTGCCGAAGACAGGAAGAAATACCGAACGATTTTCAAAGTAGCTCTGAAAAAATGTCAACAGACAGAAATACAAAAGCGAATGGATGGTATTGCCACCTCACTAATAAATAAAGATTTTCATAAATTTTGGCAAAAAACATCTTCAGAATTGAAAACGAATATGAAAACTCCTCTTTGTGTTAATGGAGTAAGAGGAAAGGAAAATATTGCCAATGAATTTCGTAATTTCCTCTCTATGGCGGGTGAAGAAGCGGCAGAAAAATCTCTGGATATAAATTTTTGCTTGAAAACTGAATGTAGTACCACCGCTATCAGTATTACTCCGTGTATGGTTGAAAAAGCTTTAAGAGAAATGGCAGCAGGAAAAGCCACAGGACATGACTCAATAGCTCTTGAACACATTAAGTATGCTGGACCAGCGATTCATTTCATCCTAGCAAAACTATTCTCAAATATTTTGCGTTACAGGCACATCCCGAATGAAATGACAAAAACGGTAATTATTCCCATAATTAAATCAACAAATCTTGATCCATCCGTGATCAATAACTACCGACCAATTTCACTCTCAACCGCCGTGGCGAGATTATTTGAAAAAAATTTATCCGTTGTTGTAACAGACCATCTAAAAACAGAAGATAACCAGTTCGGATTCAAACCTGCACTGTCAACATCTATGGCAATATATTCCCTAAAAGAAACCATCAGCTATTATAAACTAAGGAAAACGCCAATCTATACCTGCTTTCTAGATCTAAGCAAGGCGTTTGACCGTGTACGTCATAATAAACTGTGGGAAAAACTAAGGAAAAGAGCAGTTCCTGAAGATGTAATAGCGATTCTTTCAATTTGGCACACGCAACAAGAAAATATTGTGAAATGGTCTGGGGAGCTGTCTAATCCATTCTATTTAAAAAGTGGCGTAAGGCAATGAGGAAGCATGTCTCCGGTTCTGTTCAATCTGTATACCGATGATCTTATTAAAAAACTTAATGCCACGAAAATAGGATGCCATATACATGGAGTATGTGTGAACAACATTAATTACGCAGATGACATGGTTCTTCTTGCACCGTCACTAAGCGCATTACAGAAGTTACTAAGAATTTGTGAAAACTTTGCAAAAAACCATAACCTGTTATATAATACTACCAAGTCAGTAGTTATGGTTTTTAAAAACAAAAACGAAACCATTCAAACACCATCAGTATGGTTAGATGACAGGAAAATGAATGTTTATCACAGCGTTAAGTACCTGGGACACATCATCACAGACGACCTTAAGGATATCGAGGATATGGAAAGGCAGAGAAGAGCGATATCTGTTAGAGCGGGTATGCTGTCAAGACGTTTTTACCTATGCAGCCCAAAAGTAAAAAGAATATTGTTCAACGCTTTCTGTACCTCGCTGTACACATCAGAACTGTGGGTTGACTACACTGCATCCCAATGGAACAAGTTAAAAGTTGCTTACAACAACGCATACCGTCAACTATTCCGCCTACCGAGATACTGCAGTGCTACGGAAATGTTCCTGGAGGGACGAGTGCACACTTTCCGAGCACTTCTCCGCCACCGCATGGGAAGTTTATGGCGCAGACTACGCCAATCGAAGAATGCAATCATCACCGCCATGACTACCTGGTTGGAGTCCCCCCTGATGGCCCTCTGAAGACGGGAGACGATAAAATACCCTCCGTAAACAGCTGCATGAATTAATTTTACTGTTTATTATTATTTTTCTCATGTTGTTCATGCTTATTCGTTTTTTTTTTAAATTTATTTATATGTTGTTATTTACTTTATTTTTAACACTAACCCATTTTTTGTTTCAAAATATGGAATGTAGTGCATTGCACTACCCCTGCATATATTCTGGAATAAACTTTTATTATTATTATTATTATTATTATTATACTGTGTACCAGCGCTTGAGTACAAAAATCGACACTTTAAATAAATTTGTTTGATATTCATAGCAAGTTATTATTAAAGGTATTTTTGGAGTCAATTGTATGGTTGAAATTGGTAAATAATGCGCAACAAATTATAATTTTATAGAAAATATCATTTGGGGAGGCCAATTGCGGATTAACTGTCAGGTCAACCATCGACCATTTTGAGCCAGAACTTTGGCTCAAAATGGTCGTTATTTAAAAAACCAATAAAATTTAAAAAAATCATCTGTTAGAAACTTATAAATAATTACAAAATATTGTCTTATAACAAACATTTAATGAACATTTAAGTTCAAATTTTTTTATTTATGAACAAATATTAAGGTCAATATTTGAGATAAAACTATTATACCTTTTAAGATGTAGGTACCAAATTACACATAGAAGGCCTAATTTCATCACAATCTGTTAAGTAGATTCGGAGTTTATCTCGAGCAAACATCGTACCCTAAGATTTTTATATATAAAGATGAGCAGATTTCACTGCATGATTACTGTTCCACTAAATTATTATGTAATAATATAAAAAATAACCTACAAAAGTAAATAAAAAAAGTGATTCCATTAAAATTGTTTTTGCTCAAGTATTCATGATAATTTATTTTCCCAATTAAGTCAATGAATGTAGAGAACAAATAGACTATCTTTCATTTAATTGTTCACTTTATGTGATTTTTATTTATATATTAATTTGTCACAAGCATTTCTAATTATATTATCAATAAATTAACTTCTGTGTTCCATAGATAATACGCATTGCCTAAATCTCTATTGAAAAAATTTGTCTCCCTCATTGTGCGCTTTCCCGAAGTAGATTTCAGGTAATTAAACCAAAAGCAATTTGTCCAATAAAAGGGCCCCAAGACCCCAGTTTCTGGCATCTTCTAATTGTCTGCTTCATTCAGCGTCCGTCGAGAGGAAAACTATCAAAAGAAAGGCAGGCATCTCATCTCATTGTTTTCCTTGGGCCAGCCTCAGCTCGTCGACAAAAAATAAATGACCTTTTTTGCTGGGGATTTTAGCCGGCCGAAGATACTTTCCTGGTCGGAATTAAGGTTTAATACACCTATTTATGGAGCTTTCTTTGTCGTTTTACTGATTGATTTTTATTCGGAGTTTACACTTTTTTTGTAGAAAAGATCGCATTGTAGCCAATGCGTAGCACCTATTGACTTTTATAGTTTATTTTGTTTAAAGTGAAATTTAAACAGTTATTGTCAATTTGTATTTTCATATTACTTAATTTATTTAAGCGGGTATGGATTTTATTAATACCATTTATTGGATAATCCACGTGTTTCGCTACGTTTGGTGATTTTGCAGGTGTGCCCGGTTTCATGGGATGAGGTTTGTCCCAGTCTTGGCAGAAATTGCGTTTGATCTTTTGACCTCTCTAGCCGGACTCTCTCGAACCATTGCCTTGCAGCGCAGTGGGAAGCTGGATTCATACGTCACTTCTAGACACATTGACCTCTAGATTCCTATTCTCCCCTCATTCCGTTTTCCATTTCAGAACTTTCTGTCCTCTATTTCCACCAAAAAACCTTCCCCACAGCATCCCCAAAGATCACACAGGCCCTGGTGGATTTTTTTCGTCAAGGCCTGCTGCATGGCGGTCTTACGCCAAGCCACTATTGACAATACGCAAGTATAGCTTCTTCTTCTTTGATGGCGCTACAGCCCATATCGAGCTTTGGCCTCCTGTAACAGTCGCCTCCAATTCCTCCTGTCCTCAGCGGTTGACTTCCAATTTCGTACCTGGAGAAGCTGTGCTGCATCCCCTCTTACCTCGTCTTCCCACCTCAGTCTGGGTCTTCCCACTTTTCTCTTTCCACCTGGGTGTC
The DNA here is from genome assembly GCA_917563855.2 of Limnephilus lunatus. NCBI lineage: Eukaryota > Metazoa > Arthropoda > Insecta > Trichoptera > Limnephilidae > Limnephilus > Limnephilus lunatus. The sequence continues at coordinate 5,494,381 of OU830602.1, read as the reverse complement.
CAGTCAAAATTCTTTTTGGGATGCGTGTATCCGGCATTCTCTGTACATGCCCAGCCCATCTCAGTCTGAGGAGTCTCATATGTGCTGAGATGCTAGGGGCCTTATAAATATCATACAATTCTGCATTATGCCGGATGCGCCACTGTACACCCTTTTTCACGGGTCCACATATTCTTCTCAGCACCTTTCTTTCAAAAGTATCCAGCATTTCAGCCATCTTTACCGTCAGTGTCAGCGCCTCACATCCATATGCCAATACAGTTCTGACAATGGTCTTATATATGGTTTTTTGGTTTTTCTGTGGACACTACGTGACTTAAACACTGGCAGCAAAGAGAAGTATGTTTTGTTGGCTGCTGTGATTCTCCTTCTGATTTTTTATTATCAGCTTACATTATTTAAATCATTAAATTTTAAAATAAAATCAAATATTTTTTTCCTACACACCCCTGAATTTACCTTCGGATTGTTTGCCGAGAGCCGTCAGTAGAGTCGCAAGAATATGCATCAGTATTGAGATTAAGAATATGCTTCAGTATTGTCTCCTATTTATACTTGTAACTTTTTTAAAATTAATCCCACAAGTAATACTTTACTTTTTGTAAATTAAGACAAAAAATTAACATCACAATATTATTCATTCCATTGGCGTGTGGTCCCTAGAATAATATACCTACCTATTTATCACAACTATTATTTATCTTTTTCGTTGTTAGTTTTTGGGGTGTTATGCCGTGTTGCGCTACCTCCTTCTATAGCCGACGTTTCGGACAGCGTTGCAGTGTCCATCATCAGGGCAGATCCGGTAGATCCGACGATGTGACACCGGATCTGCCCTGATGATGGACACTGCAACACTGTCCGATACGTCGGCTATAGAAGGAGGAAGCGCAACATGGCATAACACCCCAAAAACTAACAACGAAAATGCTTTTGGCCGTGAAAATCTAAAAACTTATCTATTATTTATCTTTTATTTATTTATTTGTAAGAAAAAAACAGCTTTTACATAATACATATACAGTGATAAATATATAATTGAACTGGAGTCAAGCCACAGAGGTTTCTTATGCTAAAGTAAATCGGAAATGAAGTTTTATTCAATTATAATTAATTTTGGGTTATAGGAAGGGGAGAGGAAGAGGAATATAGGAAAAGGATAGGAGATGATCACGATATATTCTCATATTAATAATCGATCGTACGCGTTACTTCATATCGATATTTCTTAAGGTTTTTACTAAAAATGTCAATGCTGTGAAATTTTGTATTATACTGTGCACATACACGAGGAATTGGGGAGTTTTTTCTAATGTTTGTTCTACAAGAGGGTAAATAAAATAAATCGGATTGCCGGGTTGATCTTGACGGAACATGAAAATTTATTAAATTGGTAAGTTCTGGTGAGTCCAGGCCATTGTTTAGAATTTTAAACAATAGGATTTGATAAAAAATTAGACGTCGTGTTTGGAGGGATTGAAGTGTAATTTGTAAGATGCTATGAATAACTGTATATACAGATCCTAACTGCAACTAATCTTTTATTTTATGTATACGATACTGCCGCCATGGGTCAACCCACAGTCTCCTCCTTGACAATATCAAGGAGGATACGGTGTTTCTACTTTTGTCGCCAGAATTGCATTTATTCCAAAACATGGGAACACCTCAGCACAGGTTAGCCTAGCGAGGTGTTCACATAATGCTACTAGGTACTTACCTATATACAGTTACGGACCAGTAACATTTTTTTCCTTATAACTAAACTTAATATCTATGTATACCAATGTAATTATTTGTAATCTGTATGTATGTTAAAGAATAGAAAAAAAAATAAAAAAAATAAAAAAAAATAAAAAAGGAGGACCATGTGGAAAATAATTCTCCTCAGGGCTTGCGTCATATTTGGGGATGCTGTGTAGAGGGGACTTTTAAGGAAAAGAAAGAGAGGAAGTTCTGGGAAGGAAAAAGGGATGAGGAGAGGGCAGGAATTTGGGTTTTAGTGTGTCCAGGAGTGACGGACGTATAAATCCATTCCGCTGCGGTTCGGATGTATTTTGTGTTGCCGGCATTTAGGCGCATCACGTTCTAATGGTAGCGCCAATCACATTCTAGGAGGCCAAGATGACAGCGCTTAGATGACGGACGTGTGGTGGGCAGTGGGCAGTGGGCAGTGGGCAGTGGGCAGTGGGCAGTGGGCAGTGGGCAGTGGGCAGTGGGCAGTGGGCACCCGGCTACTAATGTATTGTATGTATCGCTACTTTGGCAACGTCAACTCAAACGTTCACATCATTTGCCACTAGCGCAATTGCATTGAACTGCCAATACATAAAATAGACTCTTTTGATATATCGATCGTCCACTTGATTTTACCTTATTTTTGTTCGACATGTATTATTAGTTAGTATTAATTATGATATTTTGTAATGAAGTATATCTTGATTCTCGATTTTTGCAAGCGATTTAAATAACCAAACATCGATCTATTGTCAAACATACATAAAAGCATTCGTTACTGAATTTGCATTTTAAGCTATAATTTTTTCTCTTCGCTTATTCTTTTTCTTATAAGTACGAAATTATATATTTAACTCAAGCTTCTATAAGGAATAAATAATTAACGCTTTTTCCTTCTATAAATAACATGCTATGTAAGTAAACAATGTAATATGAAATTATGATATGAATTTTAAATTTGTCAATTTGACTGGCCTAAAACAGGATCCATTTCTAGTTGGCTAGTCAAAGTTTCCACATATGTTTTATTGTTTAATTTCATGTGAAATAAATTATTATTATTAATATGTTTGTTAAAAGGCTACGGTCAATAAATGAATAAATATCATTGGTGGTGGGGTGGTACTATTATTCGCTTGGGCTCTACCTTACGAATTTTAATGAGCAAACAAAATTTAAAAATATGCTTTGAATGTAGCTATAACTTTATGGTAATCCATTATAGATAAATGAAACAATGTTACTTTGTTTGAACCACTTGTATATTTGTTTGAAGCCGACCGGTTTCGGATCATTCCTTCCTCAGAATATGTTTGCCCTGAGGAAGGAACGGCCATTCCGAAACCGGTTGGCTTCAAACAAATATACAAGTGGTTCAAACAAAGTAACATTGTTTCATTTAAAATTTAAAAACATCATACATTCCTACTTTCAATTCTATCCAGAATAGATGCTTGTCGTGGTGAAGATTTATTTCGCTTTCAAAACCTTCTACTAATCTACTTTTTCAGTTCACTATCAAACCACTAATTTCCGACATAAAAAAATGCTTTAGCATTAAAACAAATTCCCCTAGTCGATTCAAAATCCTAATTCACCGATAAATAAAATTAATTCTTATTTATTTTTCCGAAATGCCCGAAATTCGCCAAAGATATCTGATTTTAGTAAATGAAATAGAAAGTTGGGCCGTTAATTCAAGATGTAATTGGCGAAAAATCTGCGTTTTATATCCCCATTTTTTATATTTAAGAGCCCACAAAAAGAGGGTGGTTTTCCTTAGAGCAAAATATTTTCCCGAACGTCATCATTCAATGTTCCGAGCAATGCAAACGATCCATTAGTTAACTAATTAAAAGTCGGCCTTTCTTTGTATTTACTGGACTTAAATCTGTTCTTTTCTTCAACGAAATAAGCAAAAATTAGGTGTTCGATGACTCGCAAAATAATTCATTGTTTATGGATGGAAGAATTGGATTCTTCAACAATTTCATTCTTACCATTAAAATTTATTTGTTTACACAAATATAAAAAAAAGATAAAATTTTATAAGGTTAGGGTGTTTCACATTCAACTCTCGTCATTTTTTGAATGACAATCAAATCGACGATCAGCTCCAAATTAATTTTTTTGACATTTAAACGGTCCATGTAGAATGCCGATTTTTTGGCAGCTTAACTTTAAATCTAAATTAAATATGTTCGGCCGATATGTACACGTGTTATTATGCAAGACAGCTGATTACAATCCGATTAAACGCTGAAACTGATCAAGAAATTGATATTAAATAGAGACTATTTTTTTTTTGTTACTAACAACGTATGCAGGGACTCTGGAGGTCTAGAATAGTTTAAAAAAAAATACAGCTTCGTTTAACAAAAAATTGAATCTTGCAAGAGCCTTGACGGAGTAACGATTTGTTACTAATACCAGGGAGGGTAAGTGATAGATAACCTCCAAAGACCATTTTAAGCGGTAGATGCTCGCAAAATCGCCCTGGTGAAAGACCAACCATTCAAAATCGAAATAATGATGCTTGAAATGGCTTTAGCCGTATTAAAAACACCAGGAATAGCTAGCTATACACACGATTTTGAACAATAAATATCTCTGATAAATCAATGTTTATAACAACTGAATGGAAATAATCAATCATATTTCTGTGATCCTATTATTTTGTTGATATCGGCTGGTTCACGTGAAGTTTATTGAAGTGTAACTTCTTTAGAACCGTTGTTATTTTAGAAAGAGATATAATGAAACCTTACCTAGAACAGTAACAGTCGCACTCACAAGCCCTGTGCATTGGCCGCTTTGATTATGAGCTCACTTTTCAAGGCTCAACATTGATTGAGATTGTGTGGGTGAAAGTTTCACTTCTATCGTGTGTGAACTGTACTCGATTTTTATTATTTTGCATATTTTTTATGAAGTCTATATATATATATATTAATCTACTCTACTTGTTCCTATCGACAGACGTTCATTTTATTAAAGAAATACATAATGATGCCCCTTAAAAATCAGGTGATGTTGTAGTTATTTTAAACTATTAATTACGAATTTAAAAATGATCTCTAAATTAAATTTTAATTAAAGCAAACACGAGTTCTAGAGTTGATCCAACCAGAGCTAAAGACACACAAACGAAATAAATATTTTTAATGATTGATGACTTTAGTACATATTTGTACAAAAAAACTTCAAATCCATTTAACAACTTGATAAAAAACGTATCATGTTTAGAAAAAAAAAAGAAATTCATTTCATTCCTAATAAAAATACCTTTATTCTCCGTTGCTAATCAATCACACAGTCAATACACCCGTCTATCGTGCGTTAAGGCTGTTGAGAGGCCTTGCATCGAGCCGTTACGAGATGGTTCGCGGAGGCTTATTTCTGGGTTAGCGGTCCAGATAGACAAACCGAGATACGCCACGGGGTACAGTATACACCGCTCGTAGCTAGAGCCCTACGCCGTAGCGCCGTAGCTAGGCTGGGCCGATAATGTATGGGGTGTCACCTAAATAAATTATATCCATGTTTTCAGACTTTCTTTTAAATAGCTTTTGAAAGTTTAACCCATCAAAGTTTTTTTTTATTGGAAGAGAACATAATAATAATTCATCTAAATCAGTAGTTCTCAAACTCTCTTGGCCCACGGACCCCTTTCCCCAAACTGTTATGACCCCGGACCCCGGGACGGATAACAAAACGGAGGAGGCAGAATGGGATAGGGTGGGACGGCAAATTTACCACAACAGAGGGGGCGAAAATGGGATATGGGGTGAAACGGGGTAGGATGGACCCCGTTCCACCCCATATCCCATTTTGCACCCCCCCTCTGTTATGGAAATTTGTCGTTCCACCCTATTCCATTACACCCCTCCCCCAAGGAAACTTCCAAATGAATCAAAATAGTGTCAAAACCCTGCCGCGGACCCCCTGACGTCATTCAATGACCCTCAAATTAATTTTTTATTTTCCACGGACCCTCTGAATGATCTTAAGCACCCCTGGGGGTCCGTACGGACCACTTTGGGAACCACTGGCCTACACTAATAGATAAAGCCAAGCCAACATTTTTTTTCTTTGCTATCGAATCCAGATAAATTTACGTGGACCCTCAATTACAACACGTGGACCCCCATTTTTTTATCACGCCATCGTAGACTCCGTTGAGCCTCCCGTGGACCCCTGGAGGTTCACCTGGATCACTTTGGGAATCACTGATCTAAATGAAAAATGAAAGAGAACAAGACACAAAAATTAAAAAAATTAAAAGTTTACGGAAACTGGGAATTGAGTCGAAGAACTCTATTTTATCGTGACAACGCTGAGTGATTAGAACGTTGTCGGGAGAACACTATAATACCTCTAATACTCCGGCGTAAGACAGAGATACTGGGTTCAATTCCCAGTACGATCATTACTTTTTTTATTTTCTGTGTCTGGCTCTATCATATCTCGTTAAGATATATTAATTTTTTTTTATATTAGGTCCACACTGGGGATGCTGTGTGGAAGGTGTTTTTAGGGATAGAAAGAAGAGAAAGTTCTGTAAAGGAAAAATGTGTTAGGATTGGGTAGGAATTGAAGGGTTAATGTGTCCAGGAGTGATGGACGTATGACTTCATCCCTCCCATTGCGGTGCAAGGCGATGGCTCGAGAGAGTTCGGCTGGAGAGTTCATAAGGTTTCCCTCAACCAGTCTCTCCCGATCTGGCCCGCCACGCTGTAGGAGAGCAAACGCATTCACCGCCAAGGCCTACATAAACCTCAGACCTATGGCAAGGGAGTTAGTTATCCCATAAATGGTTCCCGAGGCACCGGTACCCATCACCTCCAAATTGAGTATTATCTTCTTCTTCAATGATTTTAATTTTAATATTAGCCATTAAAACTGAGATTTGAAGATTTGGAACGATTAGTCTAACAAAAATAATTATATTTTAAATTCATTGTTCTTTACGATTATATGCTAGTTTCAACAACTGGATAAATCGACTGCAAAAAAAAACAGCACAAAAACTGTAACTAACTAACTAACCATCACTCCGTTTCCCCGCAGGGGTAGGCAGAGAGGACGGACCGCCAAACAACTCGGTCTTGGCACACACTCTTAGCCTCACTCACATTCATACATCGTCTCATACATTCTCTTCTATTATTCTGACTTTTGACATGGCCCGACTCAAGTATCTGATTTACTTGATGGTGCCATGTCTTCCTCGGAAGTCCACGACTTCTTCTACCATTCACATTTGCGTCGTATATTCTTCTTACACTGCTTTCTTCGTTCATTCGCTCTTCATGCGCAAACCATCTGAGGGTCCCTTTCTTAATCTTACTCGTTATGCATACATCAGCCTTACATTCTTTGCGGATATCCACATTTCTCACACGATCATACATTGTTTTACCACACATACGCCTCAAGGATCTCATTTTAACAGCATTCAGTTTACTTTCATCCTTCCTCTGCCAGTTCCATGCCTCACTGCCATACATCAGGGTAGGTACCAGGACTCCATTGTGGACTGCTAGCTTCGCTTCTTTTGACAGTTTTTTTATTAGCGCCAACGGCATTCAGTCCTCCATTAATGGAGTTACCAGCATTCACCCTTCTTTCAATATCCCTATCAGCCTTCCCATCTCTCGTAAACATACTACCCAGATACAGAAACTCATCCACCTGCTCCAAGTATTCATCATTCACAACTATATTGCATACTGTTTTCGTACTCTCTCTTTCAAACACCATGACTTTAGACTTACTTACATTCATCATTAACTCATTCTTCATACATACTTCGTTCATCCAAGATACGAAAGACTGTAGATCTTCTATAGTATTAGAAATCAGCACCGCATCATCGGCATACAACAGGCAACATACTTTCAGATTACTCAATTTCGCACCCAATCCCACTTCTTTCAATTCTTGCATACAATTATCCATGTACAGATTGAATAACCATGGTGACATTACACAGCCTTGCTTAACACCTTTTGTGATGTCACAAAAACTGTTTTTTTTTTTAATATGTTTTCCACGTGTTGGGAAATCTCTTCCAATATTTTTTTAAAACCACTGTAGTGAATAATATGTAAAACGATATAAAAATCCATCGAACTAAATTCAACTTACATATTTTGCTGGTTGTCGAGAGTATAAATGATTGACAAACAAACAAAAAAATTGTATGAAAACTATATTTTCTGCTTTAGGGACAAATTTCATTGACATTTCTGCAAGCAATTCAATTTTTCAACATGAAATAGGGAATTCAATTTCATACAACCTGAAATAGGGAAATTTCGAGACTCCCAACACATTCAATGTTTTTTAAAAGCTTTGACGGTTCAGACGGCCCATCTTTAAATAAAAAAACATCATTTGTTCAGGGTATAATTATATGTATGTGAAAATCAAAAAATGAGTTTCATTTCTGTATGCCTAGTTGAGATGAGATTAATAATTTAATTACGCTGTCTGAAAGACGAATCCTTTTAGACCTAATTTTATTAAAAGTCATGAACAACCTAATTGACAGCCCTGCCATCTTTGCTACTATTAAATTCCATGTACCGACAAGGAATACTAGACAAAATATAACATTCTTTTGCAACACATACACAACCAACTATCAATCACACTCACTTACCAATAGGATGCATGATTTAGGCAACAAGTTTGGTGGTATTTTATTTTATTTTATTTGTTAGCGTTATAAACAGTCATTACAAGTTCATATATAACAGTATTAGAGATAATCATATCATTGACCAATAAAATAACGACATAAAAATTTGAGACCATAATAAAAAGAAAAACAAACAAAACAATAATCGTTTGTAATATAAACAGTTCTGAGAAAGTACATCTACCCACTTAAATCTACAAAAATGTATTTTCAAGGGTAATATATACTGTACCATTTTTGAAGAGGTTATTTAATGCAAACTTCTGAAATCAAAAAAGAAAATGTAATGAAAATGCATAAAAATGAAAAAGAAAGATATGGAATTAATGAAACATTAAGTTTTCCGTTGAATATTACTTTTTACGAATTTTATGAAGTTAGCAAGGTTTGTGTTAAACACGTCAATGTCTGTGCATAATCTATATAAACACATTTTGAAGATAATTAGCATTGCTCTTAGGAATAGAAAATATGTCTGGAGATCGAGTAACTCTTATTGGAAATCTGAAATTAATATTTTGTAATAGGTAAGGGCTATTAATAACATTGTGGATTATCTTTTAAAGCATTACTAGGTCACTGATATCTCTGCGTCAAGGGTTTTGAGGTTCATAGAGACATAATTTACATCATTGCGCATGTGAAACGAAACATATTTCAAAAAAATTTTCTTGACTCTTTCTATATTTGATTTATATGTAGAACAATGAGGGTTCCATACTGTTGAAGCATACTCTAGGTGGCTTCTGACGTATGATATGTAGAGAATCTTAAATGTTTGTGGATTTTTGAAAACAGAACTTACTCTAAGTATAAATCCTAGCATTTGAGATGTGAGAGCATGTGAGATTGAAAAAGAAACTTACTGTCTAATAGAACTCCAAGATCTCTAATTACATGTACCCTATTTAAAATATTGTTTTTAATTACGTACGGATATAGTAAATTGTTTTTTTTTCGAAAATAAGATATGACGGAACATTTATCTGCTTTCAAAAGAAGGCCGTTTTCTAAAAAATACACATTGACCAGGGAGATCAGGTCATCCTGGAGCTCTTTACAATCCATCTCAGATTTAATGATTTTGGCAATCATCTTTTTGTCATCCGCGTATAGGAACAGCTGAGAATTACGAATAGTTTTGTTAACATCATTCATAAAAATGTTGAAAAAAAAGGGGGCCAAGGTGAGATCCTTGGGGAACTCCTGAGGTTACGGGGACAAAACTAGAGCAGAACCCCAGTACAGTTACAGCTTGCATACGATTGTCGAGATAAGAGGCTAACCAACGAAGGAGGTCACCGCGTATACCCATTGCTTCGACTTTCTCAATTAAAATGCTGTGTGAGATTTTATCAAAGGCTTTGGAATAGTCTGTGTAGACTACATGGACTTGAAAACCGTTATCCATAGCAACACGGACTGTGTCAACAAATCCACATGGATTAGTTTCTGTTGATTTTCTGTTCACAAAGCCGTGTTGATTCGAAATGATGTGTGGTTGTATACAAGGAAAAATAAAAATGATATCGAAAACAATCTTTTCTAAAAGTTTACCCATTACATTTAATTTAGAGATCGGTCTGTAATTTTCTATGGTATGTTTGTAGCCTTTTTTGAAAATAGGTACAATATTTGAACTTTTCCATTCCATTGGTATTGTAGATATATTCGCTGTTGCGCTATATAATCTAAAATGTAATTTAAACCAACACTTTGTGGAATCGTATAAATTATTGTAACGTGGGTATAATATATTTAACGATTTGATGTGTTATTGTAATGTTTTTTATTTTTATTTATTTTTTATTATATTAGTTACATTTAAACAGCAAAATTACATAATAATAATATTAAAAATACCTGTAGATTTTAAAATGAGTTCAAGTGTTATTATGTATTGTACGTCATTAGTTCCTAGCTAGGCAGATTGCCTGTTCTAAGGAACCAAATGCTGGTGAAAAATGCCAAAAATGTATTCTGTAAAAAGAAAAAAAAGAGTGTTTTTTTTGTAAATTAAATATATACTAAGTTTAAATAAACTATACTAAGTTTTTACTGATTGTGCCATTAATAGTTAACCATATATAATTTTATTAAGTGACATTATTTAATAATTTTATAGACTCAATCCTACCTAAGTCAATCAACCATTTAGTTATTATTGTACCGATGCATGCCATTTTGCATGTTTTAATATTTAATTGTAGGGTATGTCTTTTGGAACTTTGCCGTATTGCTCATATATTTAATATTATATTTTGTTCTATGTTATTGTCAAATATTATATTGTTTATAATATTTCACTGTTTTACGCTGTATTCTTCAAAAACTACTACTTGTATCTTAAAAATTTTCACTTTTATATTTTTTTGTATAAATTCTACGTATATGTAAACCTCGATAACTTGAATATTATTTTATAATCTGTGTTAGAGCCCCTATGGGCGTATAACAACAATAAATAAATAAAAGAGAACGATTTCTCAATAAACAAAACCAAAAATGCATTGTCGACCCAGCCTACAGTATTGTTATATTTATGTATACTCACCACTTTCGCTCTACGCAGCGGCGCTACGCACTGCTCCCAAGTTATATAGAGCTATAATAGTAGTAGCTACATAGTACCTACCCGTTGCGTTGTGCCGGAGGCTGGGGAAAGATAACAAGAGACTGGCAATACGGGCAGCAGATAGCGAGAACCGTCTCGGGTAAGAAGACAAATGACAAACGACCGCGGTATCTATCTCGGTGGGGGAGTCAGAAGTATAAGGGGTGGTGGGAAAGAGAAGTTTCTGCGGTAAGTAGGTGAAGAGGGGTAGCAATCAGAATGACTTTTGAGTTTTGAATCATGCGTGCATTTTTTTGATCAAATAAACGCTTTTTGTTGTTTAACGCAAAAAAGAAAAAAAAATTATTTTAAATAATCTTCTTTCCAATGTTTTTTGTATTTCTTGGGCATCAATTATGTCCGATTATTTGTCTTCTGTGGCCTATAAACCACTTGGAAAATTCGCCTTCGACAATTTTTATGTTTACAATGAAAGTAGAAAAGTTAAAAATATATATTTTTCAGGTTGTACCAACGTTCGTATTTTTTAACTTTATTTATGAATTTCCTCAACAATAATTGCAAAATTACTTAGTGACACAAACTTAACACCACTATTTTTTTAAACGGTGGTGCAATCAAGGTTTATTATTTTGTTTTGAAGAGTTTTACTTTTCATGTACAATTGTTACTTAAATTATATTTTTTCTGCTACCAGTTTAAAGTTTTGTTAGTGTTTGAAAATGTTGTGTTGAAACCAGTAGCAGAAAAATTATGATATAAGTAGGTAACAAAAATGTAAATGGAAAGAAAAACTCGTCAAAACATGATGTCTAGAAATTGTTACATAATGAATGCCCAAGAAATACGGTTTTTTTATTATTGCTGTAAAAAAATTCTCAGAAAGTACCTACAGTAGAAAATGCTTTGTGAAAACTAAATGCAAATGTGAAAAATTGCGCTGATTTTGTAGGAATTTTTAATATGCTCGGATATTTATGAATATGCAATAGGTTAACTTTAACCGTAGCTACTTTATTAGGTATCTACGTATTAATTACAAAGCGTCCTGAGTGGATAAATTACCGTCAAATAAATTGTGAGACAAAATATAAAATATGAAATATTATATTGCTGGCACAAATCTGTTTTTTTTTAATATTAGGTATAATAAGCTCGTACTGTCAAGTAAAACATAAGTATCTGTTTTAAAGACTTCAGAAACGTTTGTATTATTAATATAGCGCCTTTTTCGTGGGAATATTATCTCGAGGACGCAAAACCTATAAAGAAATAATTCTTTTCCCTTAACTTTATAAACATATAGCAATCTTTAGAGCAAAAACGTCATATATGAATGCTATCCTTGTTCTAAGGGTATTTAAATTGAAGGTGCTCCTAAGAACTAACGTCATTAATCCTTTCGGTTCAGGTGCATAGTTTGGAAACACGTCAAATGCGCGGTGATCATTTGCACACGGTTGATATTAATTTATCTCACGAGAACGGCCCATTTCCGCGACTCGTTCTTGAGTTCAACAGCTCTGTTGTGGAACGATTTGCCGGTCTCTGTATTTCTTCAGATGACATACGCCCTGAGGGAAATAAATTTTCTCAAGGTATCTTGTATGGAGTAAGTGTTAAAAAAATTATAATAAAATAAAAATGAACACATCACCCTCAGAAATAAATAAAAATTTCTATTAAAAAAATAATCTATAAACCCTTGAAGCTTCTCCATATAAATGACTTACGCACTTCAGCGGAAAAATCTCACCACCAATAATGATCACAATGAAATTAGCGTTACACATCAACTAACCCTAACGTCACTTTGCCGATAGTTATCCATCTTAATCTGGAGGCTCGTGAATCCTCCTTCTCTCTCTCCCGATCCCTTCCCTTTTCTTAAGTCGCCGCCCGCGCCAATTCTGCTCCTATCGGCGGTGTACCGAAGTGTTGAGCGTTGAGGGCTGTTTTATCGAGGCCTAGATCACATCAACAGCGATGGCCAACGCCTTTTAATGAAAACCGATATTTTTTTTAAAGACATCTCGTTGTTCAACTTCCATTTTCTTGTAGATATTAAAGCATTATTTTGTAATTAGAATTTAACATTTTAAATAAATTTCAGCATTTTCACTTATGAGGTTCTTGAGAGGAGTGGCAGGAGTTAAAAAAAACTGTTATACTTCATAGAAAAATTGAAATTAAGGTGGTTTGGGCACGTACTAAGAATGTCTGAAGAGCGAATTTTGAGGAAAATATAGAGTGCTATTCCAGAGGGCAGACGTTCAGTGGGCCGCCCCAGACACAGTTGGGCAAGGCAACTTCGGAAACTGTGTGAAGAGAGGATGGGACTGCCATGGACGGAGGCCGCACAATCAGTACAAGATAAGGACGTATGGAGGAGTCTTTTCGATGCAGTAGGTCCCCGACCCGAATAAGAAAAGGGGAAGAAGATGACAATGATGATTTTCACTTAAAAAAACAATTAATTATGTTGTTGGTAAACAATTATTTTCTAAAAAATCCATCATAAAATTATTGGTGCATACCCATGAAAAATCAAGAGATTCGAAAATCGAGGGATTCTTGACGAATCATGAAATTTAAAAAATGCACTTAATGGTACAAAAAATCATTGACTCTATCCAAAAACGGACGGTCCTTTGATATATTTCCTTAACAAACGGGTTGCAAACTTACAGTACAGGCGTAAGGTGGGAATGCTGACCTTATTCTACCGATATATCAAAGAAAGATGCTCCGTGGAACTAGCATCATTGATTAATTCGGTACCGGTGCACGAACATCAGTCTCTTCAAGACCTGTTTACTCCTTCCTCTTCTCAAAAATACCACCAACAAAACATCCCAAAGAAGACCTAGGGCCTGAAGGAAATTATTTTCCTCAGGACTTCTTTTTTAAGTAAATGTAATGAGAGGATCTTTTTGAGGAAAGGAAGAAGTGAACCTGAATATTGAAGATTATACATATTATCACAAACAATTTCAACTGGATAAAAAACTTGGACGCGCGTTTGGCGTAGTTTCAGACTGTTCACCGAGGCCGAAGGGATCACTGACATCAGTTCCTTGGAACATCTACCATTTAAATATCGTTATAATAAGGACGCGATGACAAATCGTTGAAACAGTACCTAAAAATGGATTTTCGTAATTAAATTTGTTAAAAAAATGGCTCAGCAATCGGATGGTTGACGATCGCTGGCCATAGAAGCTGTTTTATCGAAGCCTCCATCATTCTGATTGTGATATCGCTCGAGTGTCTTGACTGCGGGTGAAAAATAGTTTGTGGAGGGCTTTTATGAGCCGAAAGGATGATTTAAGGAGCGGCGGTTGAAGGACGAAATTATGTTCTGCGGATAGCGCGTTTCTCACTTTTACACCGCATTGGAGAAGTAACCCATTCGGTATTTCAAAATATCGTATTAGAATTACAAAACTTTGAAGAATTCAGAAGGTTTGTCTGATTTTTTTAGAAATGTGGAAATGGTGGGGTTTGATCACCGACATAAATCAATTTTTTTTATAATTGAAACATATAAATTTGTTATAGAACACAGTAATTTTATTTTATTCATACTCTACCGGTTTCGAAAGAACCCTTCCTTCATCAGGAAAATATTAGAAATAATCTAATATGCAAAATATTGACAGACACATACATACATTTTAAGTGTTTGAGTGGGTGGTGAACAAAGGAGAAGGGGTGATTACGGAATTTCGGGGAAGAACAGAGCAGTTTATTGGAAATAGTCTGTAATGGGACTAAAAGATGCACCGTAACCATAAAAGTAAAAAAAAAAAGATAACTTTGAAGCACTTGAATTAAGAAAATCCCTAAATTTTAACTCTAGTATTTTGAATAACCAAATTAATTTATCTTTTATTTCACAGATTAGATTTATATCATGAATTTATTAATCATGTCTTCATCTATCTTATTTAGTATGATATAGTTAGTATGGTATGTATATGTTGAAATGATTACGTAATCATAAATATTGATATTATCAAAATTATGTCATGTCAGATAGATATAAAAATAAACCAAACCGAACAGAAATAAATGCTGAAAACATTGCATCAATATGATGTATCGATGTCAAACAAAATAACAAAGGGAAACATGTAATTTTTCTCGTCGGCATAAAATTAAATGCAATCATTCAGTTCGCAAATTCATAATTATTTGGCGTAATTATGCAACTGGCAATAAAAGTATACACTATACATACATTCTATATAAATTTACGTATACATACATTCTATATAAACGGGCTTTAAAAACAAAATTATTTTAAAAATCGTACCATTCATGAATCCTAACATCTTTTCAATACAAGTAATAAGTCATGTTCTCAAGTATCCGGTAATCGTTTGGTGTCGGTTTCCTCCTAATTGTACTTTTATGTTTAATATCTGAATTTTTTGTAAGAAGTTAGTGTATTATATTTTAGTTTAAAAGTTCTTGTTTTGTCCTGTGCTACAATAACACTGTTTTTGTATATTATTATTTTCCTCTGTGCTATAACAGCACTGTTTTGTTAATATTTGTTCTCTTGTCATTGTTTTATAAATACTGTATATTCTTTATTTCATAGGTATTATTTTATAAATATTTTGTAATGATCTCGTAAGGAACACTGTAGGATTATTTTTAAATTTATTATAGTTAAGCGCACTTGAAGTGAAATGACACAAAACTGCGCTATATAAATATTACGTTATTATTATTATTATAAATGATTTTAAATTTATTTTGCACAGTAATGGAAAAAACGCAGTTTTATGTTTCTGCAATCAAAAAAATCAATAATTATAAAGGTATAATTTTAGATTTTTAGGGCCAAAAGTATTTTCGTTATTTATTTATTTATTTTATGACTATGAAATACCGATTAATTTTGGTAAAGAACTTTAGAGGATTCTTAATTTTGGTTTCAATTCAATGGCAATTCTCATGGCAGGCAGTATTTATAAGGCTTACTTAATTATTAATCTCAGAATTTTTTATAGTGTCTTTAAGAAATAGTGTTCATTTTAGCGAACTTGAATGTATTATATCCGTTGGAAAAGATTGCGTTTCGTTGTCTCAAATACAACACCAGATCGAACGACTTATTTAGAATACCACATTTTATATAGAAATACATACAAAAATCTATAATAGGAAGTTTCTGTAAAACTCACAATGCCTTAAGAGATGTACACATTTTCAATTATAGTTACATGTAATCATATAAAATTCTACTCCCCAAATTGATAACTGAAAATACTTTTGTGAAATTTATACTATCATTATCATTATCCGTACACGAATTTTAATTTTTTGAATAGTATGCTTACTCGTAAACTGTATATCTTTATTTTAATATTATGTATTTATTTATTATGCTTACTTGTTTCTTTTTGTCATTATTGTAAGATATTGTGTAGTACTAAAACTGTACGGAACTTTGTTGGTCAAGAAGTCTAGAACACACGGATTTTGGTTGTTTATACTTAAATGCATGGCTGTTTTTTTCCTAAATAAATATTTAAAAAAATGTAACCCATTTTAAATGTACTCAATTCTTACGTCGACAAAGTACTGACCATGTTACTTCCTTAAACAAACTTTTTATAAAAGTTCAACAACTCAAAAGACGAAGAAGCCAGTTTTAATTAGTTTTTTTTCAAATTCCAGCCATGTCCACCCGTAAATGAATTTACCCAATCAGTTGGAAATTCATTACAACTTATTCAGATCTACACAATGTCGAAGAAAATCAATCTCGTTTGAATCTGAAAGGTCAACCTTTGAGGAAATGGTAACATCCCCTTTCGAGTTTTGCCCTCCTGGTCGGGAACACGATTTTTCAATGAAATACCCGAAAGTTCCAAGGGACTTAGAATAACCGCCCCACCCTCTTCTCACCCAACTGAACCCGAAATTTGTTCAACTTTCAGAATATCATTACGCGTCCATTAGAATGAAAAACCTAGTCCGAAATTTATTATTTTCCCAGCAGTTGGCGGGATGGAGGATTTAGTTCATTTTAACAGGTGACCATTTCAATTTTTCAACGATGAAATATTAACGGTGAAATATCTCTTAGGTACTGAAACAATTCATAGTTTAATGTGCACTCAACAATTCAAGATATTTTCCACAGCTGTACCTCCCCACAGAATCGCCCTGGTGAAAGAACATCTTGTTGTGTTGCTTGAAATAGATTTGTATAGATTTTTAATGATCGGATCTAACTAGCCAGTCTTCCTACTTCCATATTTTTTGTGTTTCCTCATAGAGTTCCACAGCCCAGCTGTCGAACACAAGAACGAGTTGAAGAAGCGACCCGTTCTCATGTGACAAATGTCAACCGGGTCAATGGGTTACCTGCATCTTTAGTTAGAATTATTTAGTAAGAATTATTTATTGTAAGTAATAGTAATAATTATTAACATGTCACTAGCTGAAGTCCCCGGCGTTGCCCTGGCTTTGTGCAGAGTTTTTAGAAATCGGATGTAGAGAATAATTTGCCTTTTGAAAGTCAAGTGCGCAAAATTAGTATCAAAATTCTGATTTAAGGAGTATGAAAAGGGGTTAGGATGTTTTTTCATCTCATATAGATCTTGTTTATAACCTTTCCTTGATTTTTTAAAGGTCAAGTGTGCAAAATTTCATCAACCCTGAAATAAAACTGTAGTTTTGGGTTCGTTACAGACTTTCGTCTTTATGATAGGCAGATTTCGTAGTAAGTTGGCTGAAAAAATCCGAGGTAGAGATAAGGGTAAATTATACCTTTAGTAAAATATATTTATTAACTTACAACACTTATATAATACTAGCTTTTACCTGCGGCTTCACTCGCATGGTTTTAGGGGAAAATAAATATATATTAAAATCAAAATATGCTAGCTTCTGGGTTTCTAGTTCCCGGCATGCGTTGTTATGCCACTTAACAAAGATATTATTTCTTCTGCGTGTCCTTTCCTTTCGTCCCATTCTTCTTCCGCCTCCTATTCCTCTTCCGCATCGCTTTCCCCTCACGCATTTCCACTCTGCCTTCTTCGCTTTCCCTCTCCCCACTTCCCTCTCCCGCTTTTCCCGTCCCACGAACCCCCCTCCCGATATTTCCCATCCCGCCTCCCGCTTTCTACACATTCAGTCCCTGTACATTTAGTTTTCAAACAGCTCGCGTGCCACCTATTGCAATTTTTTATACAAATTTCATACTTAATACCAGAGCACACCGGTATATATACATAAACCTTCGTTGACGTGCTCACAACAACTCACCAAAATTTCATCTCAATCGGATGAACGGTTTAGGTATGCATAATTTCATGATGCCAGAACTCACTATTGTATACAGAAAACATTGCGGGTATGCACACATCAAACCCCCAAAGTTTCATCGCAATCGGATGAAGTTTAGCAAATGCGTAATTTTATTATGCCGGAACTCACTAATGTATATTTCTATACTTCTATCATCGCAGGCATGCGCACATCTAATTCCCAAAGTTTCGTTGCAATCGGATGAACGGTTAGCAATGCATAATTTCATGATGCCAGAACTCACTATGATATATAGAAACCATCGCGGGCATGCACACATCAAATCCCCAAAGTTTCATCGCAATTGGATGAATGGTTTAGCAACGCATAGCATTAATACATACGTACATACATGCAAACCTTAATACATACAATAATTCAGATATCTTTTCTATTTATTTATTTATTTATTTACGGACGAATAGTCAATTAACAACATAAAAATAACACAAATAAAAAAAGAGAGATGACAATAGAAGGGGAGTACATATGTATATATGAAGAGCATCGACAAAATACATATAATATAAAAGTAAATATAGAAGATAGTAAAATATAAATATGTACATACGTAGCTTGAAGATGGATTTAAAATACTATAAAAAATCACGTTGCGTATCGACTGCCGAAAGTCATTTAGCAGACTGAAGAGAGATAGCCTTTAAATGTATTATTTTATTAAAAATGATTTTTTTAAAACCAAAACTATTATTAAATCTTTAATTAAATTTTATCTGAAACAGTTCGCTAATTAGCAATATCTGATTAGTAATTTCAAACAATGATAACTTTGAAGGAAACGATAAACTCAACACAAATTTACTCTACTACAGTGTATCTTAATTAAATACTTTTGACAACTTTCCTGACACCTTCCCTTTGTTTACATTTTTTTTATTATAAATAATCCTAAATAATATGTTCTTTATTTTTATAAAATTCATTATTAGTTTAGTGACACATACTAGTATCCTTTACCTAAATACTTGCTTTTATCACACATACTTTGTTAAATGTACATTCATATTTTGTTATTATTGTAATACTGATAATCTCCTGTGTACCACTGTATATTTGTAATATCATGCACCTATCACTTGAATGTAAAAGCCATTCTATGGCGTTTAAATAAATAAATCAATAAATATTTTGATTTTTATATACTTATACTATATAGATATATAATTAAGTTTGTGGTACAGTGAACGTCTAAAACAAATTCCAATCATAAAATAAACACAAAATTTTTTTTTTTTTCAATGGTGGATACTTCATTTGACTCTGATAATGAAGCTGCGATCCGGAGCGCAGAAGCGGGCAGCGGCCGTCGGCCATCAAAACTTCATCAGCGCTTTTGGGCGATCTAGCCCGACCCCGATTGCTCCCCACTACCCGCTACGAGCGTGTGTGACTCTGCTAGCCTTTATCCAGTCCGGGGGTGTCGCGAGGAGGTGACGTGACACATTTGACACGAAACGTGACGCTAAATTACGGCTAAAGAAGGTTCAGGTTTATAAAACTAAACACTATAAAGTGAGATTTTTTAGTTATAAAATATTTGTTATCGTTTCTTACGACAATGCAGTCTTGAAAAGCTTTTTTATTAATGCAAAATTTTGAAAATAATCCACGATAGTAACAGGTACAGTTTTATTGTAGTCCTTTGAATATACATCGACAATCCCGAAGAACAAAGTCGGATCTGGAGAAAACTTTAAATCATTTTTATGGCTTATTTTGTTGATTTAAAAGTCTGCATTTTCGGAATAATGCAAAATATTAGAACAACACTATATATTTTGATCTCAAAAACAGTTAAAATGTGGGAACGAAATATTAAACAGCTCGACCTCAAATCCGATGTTTTTCTTCCGGACCGTCGATACATACGTTTGTTTCATATGTAATCTGAGAAAAAATGTCAATTTTATTATATATTTATAAGGCGGTTTAATGTATTTTTTTAAAGATTATTTATCCATTAAAAACATTAAGAGGTCGGCACTACACGGAGAAGACTTTGAAAATTTGTGTTTAAAATTTGAGTTTAAAATTTGTATTTGTATTTGTATTTTATAAAAAAATTATTCCTTTATCTTGGTGAAATCTGTTATTGATTTTTCAATGCCTGTCCTGCTGTAAAATACCTGTAACGAGAAAGACGTAGAAGGTTCATGAATTATAGGCATACTAAGGTTAAATACAGTAATACAACGTTTCGTTCAGGTTTAACAGAAGGCTTCTGGAAAGAAACATGAAATGGAAGTTTGATCCCATATTATTGTACTTTTTATTGATTATATTGTGGATACTTCTAACTTATTCAAAGCATTGAGTCATATTGATTGTCCAGCTCTTTTGTCAAAGTAAGAAACTAGATACAAGTTGTTGTTTCATGTCGAAAACTAGTCTCAAGCTTTCTTTTTTGATCTTTTTTTTTTTATTTTGGAATAACTCAATGAGTAACAGCTCAAATCATAATATTTAATCATCTAGATGCGATCGAAACTTTTTCTGATTATCTTGTTTCAAAATTTTGTTTGAGAGTCGCTAATATTGTCTTCAACGATGAAAATTCGTTCTTATTAAGAATTTGCAAAAATGATAATAAAAAATAATCATTCTTGCTAATATTTTGATGTGTGTTTTAGGGTCTTATAATTATTTGTTAATTGAGCCAAATAATAATCAAACTCATTACTAAATACCTAAATTAATTGTTTAAAAAATTATAATCAATAATTATCAGCTTGAAACACTCATATTTGATTATAATATTTGTTATCTACCCTTTGTGCTATGCATAAAAATCTTGTTTAAACGTTAGTTTATCATTTAAAAATAATAGTTTAAAAAATTGTTTCTGCTCCACGTCAGGTGATTTTCAGATTTTTTTTTCTTTTTTTTTATCTCCTAGCCACAAAACTGGTACCGGTTTGTATCTTACTTGTATACTATTTTTTTTTATTTATTTATTTTTTTATTTTTATTTTTTTTTTTTTTTTTTATCCTTTATTCCAGATCTCGGGGAGGGTGGTGCAGTCCCACGAGCTCCATATAATACATATACAATATATCAAGTAAAATAAAAATATTGCAAGATGAGAGAAAAAAAAAGTTACATGGTAAAAGAAAATAATAGATAATAATACAAAACAAAATAAGAAAATTTGAATTAAGTTAACTTTTTGTTATAAATCTATGTCATCAGGAAGTGGCTCCACCGCTTGTAGATAGGACCCTGCCAATAAGTTTAAAAAAAAAAAAAAATATATATTTTTTTTTATTTTTTTTAGTTTTTTTTTTTTTAGTTTTTTTTGTACTACCTATTTAATTATAAAGATAAAAATAAGTTTAAAAAGTTAATTTCTAATGGCTTTTTGTTTATTAATTGTGTGCAATGTGAACATTAGTTAATGTGAATTGTGTATATATGAACATTGGATTATACCCATAGACATACAAATAGATAGACCAGAACATACAGATAAGGGGTAAACACATGGCGGGGCAAAGAGAGGGACGATGACTGTGATTCGCCAATAAATCAATCTAACAGTATATAGGCATCTCGCATTATAGTATGACTATTTAGTTCTTAAAAGTAAAATCTGCTTTTGAATGAATCGACCTTTTTACATGGGAGCGCGAATTGCTAGCCACGATATGAACAAACATCTGAAGTCCAAATTTGGCAAAGTAAAGTTTCACTTACTTTCGGAGTGAAATATTTTGTTTCCGTATTTAGTTGAGACACTTTTACAAATGCTTCATAATTTACTTACCTCAGTAAACAGCGGCTTTATGTTTCGCGTCGCCATGTATTGTGATGAAACAGCGGCTTTGTGTTTCGCGTCGCCATGTATCTTTATGTGTTATCATATTATATGATCTGAATAAGCCTAAAATAATATGGAATGTAATACGAAAATTGGTTTTTTTATCTTATTCACTTCTTTTTTTACATGTTTTAATAACACAAGTCACCATTTTTACCGTGTTATTTCGTAAAATATACCGATGAGAGCTCGACACTGGTCCGGACAAGAATGATGACGTCACATTTTTTAGATTCACGCAAGGCTCTCGCAAGCCCAGCCGGTTCCGATAAAATGGTTCCAATGGGAGGGGGAAATAATACGCCTTTTATCACTTAGGGCAGGTCCATCTATTTGTATGTCCATGATTATACCTAACTTAATCATTATTATTTTTTTAACCTTAAAAGTTTTTAAATTTACCTGTAAATGTTCCTAATAAAATAATTACTCAACAAAAAATTGTCTATTCTTTTTGTCCTCATTTCTCATTATTATGTAGGTCTCAACGGTTTCTTATTATTATGTATCTAGGTATGCTTAACTAACTAAGATTCTTCAGGGTTATGTTTGATCAACTCGTATGGTGGTAACCGTTTTATATTTTCCGCCATTAAATTAATCGAGTTTTGTTCCACCAATCAACTATATGAAATTCGCAAACCACTGCTCTTATTCTGAACCTCAACGAAACGTATGTAAAAAATACTTGCCTCGTTTACATTTAACATCATGAAACTTTTGATTGCTCCTGTGGTCGGTTTTATTCCTCTATAATTGACACGCTTCGATTTTATAGGAGTGTGAAAATAATTGCATTATAAATTTTGCATGAAATAATAATAATCATTGTTTAATGCATTAATTGCATTATGCATTCAACGTTCGAGCACAAAATGTTTGTTTTATTTATATTTAACTTGCTTCCCACGATAAAATCAACAATTTCAAGGGAATATTTTAATATTTTTTATGGTAATGACAATAAATAAACATGTTTTAAACATTTTCATTTATTCGTAAATCCCAAGAAATTTTTCTCCAAATATTTTCCTAAGTTTTGTAAATGAAAAAGTTTGGTATCGGTCCGTAAATTGCAAGATTTTTGGCCAAGATTTTCTTCTTCGAAGAGAAGAATAAGGCGAAATTTACAAAAAGCCCCATTCTTAATCATACTGGTACCAATTTTTATTATGTTCTTTACTGTATTTCACAAAACTTTAATATATTTTTTAAAGTTTCTTTAACCATAAATATAAATAAATAAAATGGAAATTTACCCGGAGAAACAAGGTCTACATATTATTTTAACCTCTAGTTCTTACCCAATGTTTTAAAAAGAATCTATTTTATTTCTGTATATTGATAATTACATTTGTACCTTAAAATATCGTTATAAATTAATATCTGTCATTTTATCTTTCAACTTTAGTTGGAGATATCGGAGTGGTAGACATTATTAGTATAGCCCTGGCTAAAGTCCATAATTTGAAATGAACGTTGCTAATGGCTAACCTTCCTCTACCACATATTTTTTTTTTTTTTTTTTTAAGTTTTCTTTATTCATTAGATTTTTCATTACATACATTGGGGATTTTTCGACCACCATGCTAGGCACATGCCCGTGTTGTGGCGATCACATGCGATTACGCTCCCCATACCCTTTAGTCTCACAACATACCCCAATTTGGAATGGAATAGTCTTATGGGTGGTGTGTGTGTGTGTGTAGATGGATTGCGTATAAATCAAATACCTATTTATCACTGTACTTAGAAGTTTTTTAAAACGATTTAAATGCGATGAACATCTGAACCATAATTCAATATCTATTTATAGAGAATTCTTATTTGAAAAGTGGGAGCGAACAAGAAACGATGTGCAAAACTGTTATTTCTTCGGTAGTCTGAAACAGAATGGTTCAGTTTAATTTTTCACGACGGACGATGACTATGTGAGAATGTTGAGGGATCGCTATTGGCGTGTGAAGAACCAATGGAAATGCTTTCGATTCAAGATCGCTGCA
This sequence comes from Limnephilus lunatus, assembly GCA_917563855.2. Classification (NCBI taxonomy): domain Eukaryota; kingdom Metazoa; phylum Arthropoda; class Insecta; order Trichoptera; family Limnephilidae; genus Limnephilus; species Limnephilus lunatus. The sequence continues at coordinate 5,470,189 of OU830602.1, read as the reverse complement.
TCGTTCGCTGCCCACAGCCTCAGTGGCTCCGGTCAGAAGGGAGAAGTTGAAATTCGTATGAGATTCACATAAAAAAATTTAACTTCTAATACATCACTAATGCTTTATGTACTACTATTATAAAATAATAGAGAACAAAGACCAAAAAGACATTTAAGGCTTGGAGACCTTCAGCTATCGCAAAATTTTCAACATTCATATAAATGTTTTCAACGTACTAAAATTATGTACTGGCAATTTTAGCAAAGCACCACCCTTGTTATTTACAAAATAATCCCGACGAATAAAATCAGACGTTATCCTTAATTTATCGCGCAGTTACATTAAATTTTAGAGGGTGTAACAGTAGTCATAAAAATAATCGTATACGGTTCAGTTAAACTAGTTTGACTTTTTCAAAGCTCGAGTAGAAAGCTTGAGCTCTAGGCTTTCACGTGTTGAGTTTTAGATCAGTGGACACAAGAACCATTCCACGCATTTTCATCTTAAATTGGTCTAATGAAGGTAGAGTTCAAGCTTTATTGCGAATATACTACCTGAATGTGTTGGGATCATTGATATAAAACATAAAGGGCAGGATTGATAGACTTAAAACTGACCTTTTTCAAGTAGTTATTTCGTATCGGGTAGGGTCAATTCCAAAAAAAAAAGCTTTGAAATGAGCAAATGCCAATGATTTAAATCTGCAAGCTTAGAACAAAAAGAAAATACTATCGAATAGTTCAAATGAAAAAACAATTTAAAAAAATATTAACCTAATCGTCTTTTATATTTGCTTTCCCTTTTCGTTATTTGATCATTTTTAATAGGATAACTGCCAAAAGATTATCTACGACACCGACATTAATAAATAGAATTTAAACCTAGGAATCTCTGCAAGGCTATAAAAATTGTATTAATTTTCGTTAAGAGGAATAAAATTTCCTCTTTTGAAGAGGAATTGAATTATCAATTTTTGTTTTTTCTTTTATTTTTTTATTTTATTTATATTTGGGAAAGTTGACAGCAAATCATAAATTACACAATAATACAATTATAAAATGGTTAATTATGCCAATTATAAACTTTCCACAGATAATAATAGTAAATTAATGTGTGACATTATAAAGGTGTTTACTTAATTAGTTCATTTTTAGTTACATTATGTAAGGGGGGGGGGAGGAGAAATATAGGATAAGGATTAAAAGGCGGAGGGAGAGGGGTAGATTGAACTTCCTAGTTTGAGTCATTTTGCTTAGTGAGATTTTGTTTTATGTCATGTAACGTCGAGTTAAAAATGTCAATGTGGTAATTATTTAAGTTGAATGAATGTGTGGATCTGTAGATAAATGAGTTATGTTTGGAGTTAGTCTTGCAAAGAGGAAGATTAAAAGTAAGCGACTGTCTACTGTTGCGATTAGGAACGTGGAATGATAGGCGTTGAAGAAGATCAGGACTATCGATTAAGTTATGTATAATTTTAAATAACATTACCGAATCTGCTATATTTCTTCGACAAGTTAGCGTCTGTATTTTGAAGAATTTGGCAGAGTCTTCATTACTAACATGAGATCGAAAAGAACGGAAATTGAGATACCTTAAAAATCTATTTTGAACACTTTCAATTCTATTTTTGTGTACTGCATAGCCTGGGTTCCATACTTGAGATGCGTATTCAAGAATACTACGAACATATGAGAAATATAGTGTTTTGAAAGTAGTAAGGTCTTTGAATTGTTTACATGAGCGGATTATGAAACCAAGCTTAGAAGATGCATTAGTGACTATGTGGTCGATATGTTTATTAAAATTCAGTTTACTATCAAGTATAACCCCAAGGTCCTTACTTTCGAATTTGATAGATAACGGTACAAGATTGATTGAGTATTCATGGATAAATACGTTTTTATTCCTAGTAAAGCGCACAACGAAGCTTTAATACTTCTTCATCAATCCTCTCAGATGATGTTACAGAAATAGTCATCCTTCAAATATCTTATGAAAAATAACGGTTCTTAACCATTCCAAGCAGTTTCCAACAAGGAAGACATTTCCGGCCTACATGACCAGAGTAGCCAAGATTCACTTCAAATGTTTTAATTATTATTTATATTTAATGTTCATGTTTTTCTGAAAGTGAAAGTTTTGTATTAAACCGCCCTCGAAAACCAGTTCTCACAAAAACGGCGCTCTACAAGTTATTCATTTATTATTTTTATTAATATTTACGAAATTGAGTACACTTAATAATATTTTTTTTTATATGAAGCAGTTACTTTGTGATGTGACATTACAATTTAAAATAAAACAATAACTTTGTAAACACCACTTTTATTTTTTATACTTTATGCCGACCGGGTTTCACAACAACCGTAGCTTCTTCAGGACAGTACAATATCTACTGTAGATAGAGATCTACGGTTGTAGTGAAACCCGGTTGGAATAAAGTATAAAAAATAAAAGTGGTTTTTACAAAATTATTGTTTTATTTAAAAAAATAATAATAATAATTGTATAATTTATAGAGCGCCGTTTTTGTAAAAAAAATACCTCAAGGGCGCTGTACAATTTATTAAGAATTCTTAGGTTCTATCTAATTCTACTATTTACAAATAGATATAGAAACATACTTACCTGTCAGGTCACTTCCGATAAACACACTTTAATTAGAAAGTTTATGCTTGGAGAAGACACGGCTTTGCACGCGGAGGACATTATATTTAAAACACTGGACATTGCACGATTTTACATTTGCTTCCCCCATCACTATTAGTATTACATTTAAGAAAAGATTTGTGGCAAAAATAGAGTTGATATTTTATTTTGAAAGACTGGAGAATTTAGGACTCTTTTCATGAACGCTTACAAATAAAAAAAAATTCCTACATTTTTACAAATAAGTTATTTACAGTGTCATAGGCATTGAATGTGAAGGAGAAAGATTTTAGATTTTATGGATACGACTGTCTGAAAAGGTGAGTTTTAAGTTTAGCTCTAAATTTCGCCGATTCTGTGATCATTCTTAAGTAATGTGGCTGTCCATTCCAGGCTTTAGGTCCTGACACTCCGAAAGCTTCTATTAAAATAAAATCAATCGTTGAGGTGAATCGGTAAAATTTGACATTTACACAAAAGATGTACAACAAAATATTTATTAAAAAAAAACATTTAATACGGCAGGCAAATCAATTTAATAGGCTCACGTTTGAATCTATTTTACTGATTCGAACTAGTTTTGAACGCCGGGCTGCAGTCCTATTTTTACATTGCAGTAACCTTAAGCCACAGTACACCACTTCACAAGCAAGAATCTGTTTATATTGATCTTTACATAACTATAATGTTTTTAATTGTTTCGTTTTTCAACGTTCTTATCGGGTTCATTCATATTATTTCCCTCTCTGCTTAATTGGGAGGGGTTCACCTAGTATATTACGTTTCAGAGGTCCCATCCTAACTAAAGTGTACTTTGAATGTACTAGGTTTTGAAAAAATGCTAATATAATAGGTACCTAGAACTATCTCACAGCGGGTTCCGGAGGTTTGATGAGGTTAGTTTGCTTTCATCACCGCATACAAGTATAATAAGAAGAAAAATTACTACATACAAGAATTTAGAAAAAACTTATGAAATTTATCTTGACTAAATTTACCAGGTACATTATAACAAGGAGAAAAGCTCCCTCTGAAAGATTAATTCTTAAAGTTAACATCGTTGTTGGCATTTTCAAAAGATTTTTTCTTACATTTATTTATATATATAATGTACGATAAAATCTTATATATATGCATGCATATATATTTTTTTACATTAGTTCCACACAAGAGGCTGTGTCTTCTTTGAGGATGCTATGTGGTGGGTCTTTTTAGGTAAAGAAAGGAGAGGAAGTTCTGGGAAGGAAAACGTCACTAGAGGTGGGTAGGAATCTGATAATCAATGAGTTCAAGAGTGACAGACGTGTGAATCCGTCCCTCCAATTGTGTTGTACAAGGCGATAGGGCGAGAGATCCTGGCTGGAGATGTAAAAATGTCTCTCTCTCCCGATTCGGCCTGCTACGCAGCAGGTGGGCAAATTCCTTGGTTTTGCGACTTTTAATTCTTCAGACTATCCGTGATAAAATATCTATTAAAACCTAACCTAACATAACAAAAAAATGGGACAAATATAATACGGACATCCTGTAAAGACAATAAATTATTTTTCAAAAATATTAAAAATGGGATAAAAATAACACAGACATAATGAAAAGACAAAAAAACTATTGCTCAAAAAGAGTAAAATGTTTCAAAAATAATGCGGACATCTTGTAAAGTTGGGTTAGGTTTTATTAGATATTTTGTTGGGGGATGTTTTGTCCGTAGAATATTTTGTCGGGGATATTTTGGCGATGAAAACCCGCAGAACAAACGCATGTGCCAAACTTAAAACCCCATCGATCCCGGCACCCCTGCTAAGTCACCAAACCTAGTGAACTACTTAGGATAACCCATTTTAGGGGCATTGGTTACCCAGTAAATTGTTTCTGCAGTAGCGGTACCCTTACCCGTCTCCTAAATTAAAAAAATATTTCACCTTGGGAAGGGAAAAGTTGATAATGAATAGTAATTATATTATTATTCATATAATAAATAAGGAGATAGTTAAGAGGAAATGTGGTTGCGAAGAAATTCGAATAACGAATATTAAACCAAACTGTCACTGTCGCTGTTTCCCCGTGAATAATCAGCGAAAGCGACAACTTTATCTCAGACTGATAATACCTAATTAAAATCGTCATAATCGAGGTTTTGTTTTCCTCATTTTTCTCTTCCAAAACAGGACCAATTGTTAAGATATTGTTATACTTCCTGGGGCCAGGGTGATATTTTAAGGTCTCCAGAAATATAAGTCACTCCCGGGGGGGGACAAGTGTTAAGCAGACCCTCCGGGGGTCATATGCCTTGGCTTGGAAGGCTCATCTCAGGGAAGTAGGGTTCCTCCGTGCTTGTCGATGGTTGACTCCAAATGAAACAAGGTTTGGTTACAATTCAAATGTATTCAATATGCAAGGGTGAAACAGTACAGGCAACCAGGTAAGCAGTTTAAGGCCTAGCATTGGAGAGAGAGAGAGGCACTAGTAATGCTATTGAATTTAGGCTCGGGAAGACTAATAAGAAAGTTTAGAATCTCACGTGGCGTCGGACGGATGCAGGCGCTTCCCTACGTAGTGGAGAGGTCTGGAGCCTAGCTCACAGACCGTGCTCGGGACACTGGGCGCTCGGCGGTGAGGGGGCGGCTTCTCGGCGGCATGGTGGGCGGGTTCGGCCAGCTTACCTAACCGGTAGGCGGCATTGGTGAATTACGCGGCTTATCGGCAACGAAGGCGGATTAAAAGCCGGGCGCTTCCAGGGCGGCCATGGTATTAAATAGGCGGCAGTGGTATTATTTTTTTATTTTTTTTTATTTTTTTTTTTTTTTTTATCCTTTTTTCCAGATCTCGGGGAGGGTGGTGCAGTCCCACGAGTTCCATATAATACATATACAATATATCAAGTAAAATAAAAATATTGCAAGATGAGAGAAAAAAAAAATTACATGGTAAAAGAAAATAATAGATAATAATACAAAACAAAATAAGAAAATTTGAATTAAGTTAACTTTTTGTTATAAATCTATGTCATCAGGAAGTGGCTCCACCGCTTGTAGATGGGACCCTGCCAGAAGTGGAATGCTGCCATCACAAGACTGTTTTCGCTATTATGTAGGCGGCTGTTGTAATAACGCCATACTTGGATGTAGGCGGAGACTTAATTAGTCGCGTCGAAGTGTGGCATACTGCCCTCGTGTGTCAGTACAACCACTCGCGCCGCTGTCTCGAATGTGTCTGTCTTTGCCGATCGGCGGCCGGAGCTGCTTGCTCCCGATGAGCGAGAGGGAAGACTCGAACGTGTGCCCTTATAAGGTAATGTCTCTTCCTATTGGTTGAGCCCCGAGCTACGTGACCATATAAGGTAATGCTTCTCCTAGCCTGAGAAGGACAGCAACAAAATGCGTGACTGGACATGTCATGCGCACGTGAACAACGGCTGCCCGCCACTTGTAGAGTCTGTTCGTAGGATATGGGCGACACATAACAATATTTTACAATACAATAAAATACAATATCTAATTTGTATACTGAACGTCCCTTGATGGCATTTAAACCAGGCAATTTTAACGATTTTTAGAAGGTCCTTACTCCTATAAGAAGTAATTTATCAAAAACTCAAAACGTTCCGACTCGCTAGTGGTCGATTTTTTAATTAAAAAATATGAACACTAGGCTCAAAATCCAGAGAGGAAATTCGGGTATACGTTTATATGGCCGAAACGCCGCCCGGTTTCCTCTTAAGGGCCCTCGGTATTAAATGTTTCCAGCTCGATTTCGAATATCGAACTAGCTGCACGTGCAGCTGGCCGGTGCGTTCCATTCAAAATCAAGACATGCACAGAACAAAACCAAATATTATTAATTAAAAATATTGTGATTATAAAAATAATGTTAAAATATGTTTTAGAATGTAATGCAACATAACGGTAGCTTAATTCATGGAGGAGGTTCTCAATAACTTAAAACATTTAATGTAACTTTTTATTTGGATTTTTTTTGATACATACATAGATGAAAAATGTACACATAGTAATACAATTATAAACATTGACAAAAGGCTTGGCCTTTGTTCCAGCCTGGTTTCGCAGTGCGACGGGCACTGTTAATATTAAATTGTCTAGTTTGATTTGAGGTCACGGGTTCAAAAGCCGGCGAAGAAAAAACCAATTTAATTTTTATTTATATGAGTAAATCATATTGTAGAATTAAAATTAAATGTATATCGGTACATTTAATGAATCTGTACCTCGTCCCAAAGTGGAATATACATTCAGTATCGCCCTGGTGAGAGACCATAATTCAGAATTGAAAGTTGCTTGAGAACGGCGTAGATATGTTTAGTGACTAGATCTGAATGGCCAGGAACTTTCCAACCCTCCTCTTCCCTATCTCTAAAAATGTGGACTATATATATTACAAATATAAATGAAATTTCTTCTGAAGACACTTCAATGAAATAAAATGGTTTCCAACCCTCCTCTTCCCTATCTCTAAAAATGTGGACTATATAAATTAGGAATATAAATGAAATTTCTTCTGAAGACACTTCAATGAAATAAAATGTTATTGATTTCTTCGAAACAATTTCTTCTTACATGTTTTGGTTTTAGCTGAAACCAATTTTACTTTACTTCTTTTCGCTATTATGCACTTTTCTAAATACTCAGATTTTCTCATAGGCATGCAGCGATTATGTCAAGCATCAATTTATTTGGGTAGCATGCAAAAATTGTAAAAGCATTTCAGCTGTTCAACCATATTAGTCTGCCAAAATTCGTTATCCCGTAAATTTTTTTCGATTTTTATTCCGAGTTCAGTCCATACAACAAACATACAATTTTTTTTTTGTTACATATAATTGGCCCTTATCCTGGAAAAACCAATCGTGAGATGCATATACCAGTATTTCTCCATTTTTTTAAAGTTTCCAAAAAGTATTTTTTTGGGTTTTTACTGCTTCATATATGAGAATGCTGCGTGCAGTGAAAATACATTTAAATTCAATCACGGTGTCTTCAGAAAAAATTCCATCTGAGGTCGCACCCATATACGGATACTCTTCATCTACGAAAAGACCACACTTTTCTATGGTAATGTTTTCTTGTTCTGCAACAAGAACATTGTATTCATGTTTTTGTCCGTGTCGAATTGAAAGAATATTTGATAAGGATTGCTGGTACAGTATATTTTTGACTAATGGAGCGCAACTGATATTTTGCCGCCGTTTGCACACTTTTCCAAACCACGATGCCGTAATCATGTTGCAGCTCATCTCGATCCACTTTCCCCTAGATGCATGAAGTACCTACTGTCGCCCTTTCAATTGCTTGCCTATCTTTGGCTATGGTGAAAAGCTTTTCTAAAAATCACCTTTAGCTGCCTCATACGATGCTTGGTCCAAATCAGGTTTTTCTGCATTGGGACCATAATGCTGATCTTTTGCTGAAGCGAGCTGCAGGATTTTTCCTTTTCTTTTTTTTTTTACTTATAACTTTTTGATTATTTTTCTGCAATCTTTTTAATTCCAATTGCTTTATGAGTTTTCTATACTATATAGTCCAGTTAAATTAAACATTTCCACTTGCATCTAATGGGGTGGTTCTGATTTTCTTTACATATTCTATATGATGAAGGACTAATGAAAAATCTAAATTATCAATCTCGTCAGATCACCGGATCTTGCCAAAAATCGTTTTTGTCACTTTGACCCCAAACAACAAAATTTTCTCCAAATATCATTCTTCATGTTTTTATAGTAGATTAAATTTTCTACAATTTGATATATTATTAGTCACAGTAGACCCTATAGTGTCTGAGATATAGGTGTTAGAAAAAAAAGATTTTAAAGCCGATTGTATATTTGTATATATACATATATATACGAGATATATACAATCGGCCTTAAAATCATTTTTTCTAACACCTATATCTCAGACACGAGATATATATGTAATTAAAAAAATAATATAAAAAATATATGTATATAAAATATAAATGTATATAATAAAATCCATACATACAGTACATATTTATATGGTAAGATATCTTAAAATCATAGCCATTTGATGCAAGTGAACTCCCTTAAATCCATTCTTAGTGATGCGATTCAAAAGATCTCCCCTGGCGCACTACCGGTTGAAGCGAAGAACTTTCCTTTTCTAGAGAATGGATATTTATTTTTTTTTAATGGCCATTTCCATACTTTTATATTTTAAAAATATCAAATTGTTTATTTCCTAGAAACCCGAAAAAATGTTAATAATAAATTAATTCTTAATAATATCTACTATTTGACACTACACAGCTTCGACGGAAACTCACAGACAAAGCATAAAAAGGCGACACACCATTATAGTCCCTACGCTCAACGCATAGAGTGTAATATTGTTGAAACGTCGCATGGAAGCATAATACCTAATTACGCGGAATTTCGAACTTTGAAAAAAGATTGACACGACGGACCGTAGGAAGCGTGCGTTCACGGCCACCTCTTAGAGCCGAATGAGTAGGAGAATTTTTAGATGTTCATTATATAGTATTTAACGAAAATAAATTGTTAATAAAAGCATATATCTCGATAGAAAAATGTATTAATGATAGCTTAACGTGGCTACATCATCGATATTTTGACGATTAATAACTTAGATTGTCGTTTTAATCAGAGAATTCATGATACTCCATACAACGATTGAGATCGCTAGTAAGGAAGGTCCTTAAGCGATGAAAGTGCGGAGGATTTCAAAATCAGCTTGTCTTTTTTTTTAGTTTGAATTTTGATACGAGTGTTGTTGATTTTTTCTGCAGATTATTTATTTTTAATATATTGTTTTGTGTTGTTCAGTATTGAATTTAATCGTACTTTCCTTAAGATCTCACTTTTATTTTAGATCGATTTCATTAAACGGTCACTTTGATAATAATCTTTGTTTTTTTTTTTAATTGTGTTAATACCGCACAAAAATCCCAAATGCTCCCTTCTGGAGCCAGTGAGACTATGAAAACCCTTATTGGGCTACGCTATGAGACTGCAGGTAGTGTGGAATGGAAGACGGTGGGAAAAAAGAAGGTGAGGAAGTGCCTGGCTATTCAGATCTGGTCGAACTGATTCAACAGATCTGACCAATCACGATAAAGCCATTTCGAGCAACGTTTCAATTCTAAATAGTGGTCTTGCACAACGGCGATACTTCAAGTATCTTCCACTATGGAACGTGCCGTAAATATAATACATATTATAAATTCAAGTCCTCCGCTGCATCTGTCTGTCTGTTCGCGATAAATTAAAAAAAACCACTGAACGGATTTTCATGCAGTTTTCACGAATAAATAGAGTGATTCATGAGGAAGGTTTCAGTATGTAATTTGTCAAGGTTGTGTGTAAACTGGTTAAAATATATAATTAAGGAAAATGTCTGTAAGTGGTGGACGAGTGGGCTGGCAAGCGGGCGATGTGGATTTGATTTGAATGCAAATTTATGCCGAGGTTGATGAAATTTTGCACATGTGACCTTAAAAACATAAGGAAGGTAACTGTCTACATTGGGTTTCGAAAACTCTGTGTAAAGCTTGGGCATTGTCGGGGACTTCAGCTAGTTTTTAATAAATTAATTGTGAAATAACACAGATTAAAGAAATAATTTTTTTCCGACTCTGGGATTTTAAATAGCAACATTTAAATTGCTGGTTTTCTTTAAAATTAAAAATGAATAATAGGGATGCTAGTTAGGTCAAAAACCAAAGGAATATCATTAAAAAAAATCTTGTTTGTCGCAGAAATTTCCTTTGTCTGAACGTTGGAGCGCATACCTTAATTATAATAAAATGCTTGCAAAACATGCACTTCATATCAAATAAAGTTTTACGGTTAGCTAGTATGTCAGTTCATACAAATTAGTACTTCGGATACGAAAACTTAAAAAAATAATGCAGGTGCAGTACAATAACAATGTGGATGCAATACAAGTGCCTTAGAAATCTTTATCTTTACATAGTATAAAATGAAGTCGCTCCTGCTGTCTGTGCGCTTAGATCTTTTAAACTTCGAAAGGAATTTTCATGAGGTTTTCACCAATAGGTAGAGAGATTCATGAGGAAGGTTTTTAGGTATATAATTTGTGAAGGTTTTGTGTAAATTGGTTGAAATATATAAACAAAGGGAGTGTACTGGCAAGCGGGCAGCGGGCAGCGGGCTAGCATGCGGGAAGTGTGGATTTGATTTAACAGATGGTGTTATTTATAAAGGTTGGGTAATGGTGTGGCGTTGGGTTTCGTTAGCCACAGCAACACGTAGCCGGGTCTGTTAGTATTAACTAAAACAAGGGTTCGTAATAAAGGTAACAAATTATTTCCTTTAGCTTTATAATGCGAATTATTTTTCGCATTTATTTTTGACAGAATTAATAGAAACTTCTGTGCGACAAGGAAAATTTAAAAAAAAGTTCAAATACCACAATTAATTCATTAAAAAGAGTATATAGTATATTTAGCCGTGATTGGTGACCAGATCTGTATAACCAGATACTTCCCCGCCTTCCTTTTACTTATTCCTTTCCCCTCCCCACTACTTTCAGTCTCACAACATACCCCAATTATGCCATAATCTCGCTTGCTCCAGACAGGAGCAATTGGTTTTTTAAGGTTACTCACCAAAAAAAAATCTAATTCTTAAAATTGTATGCAATTTACTTTAAGTTTTCCCTAATACAAAAAGATTTAACCAAAAAAAAATAAACATAAATTTGATTTCAGTTTTAACGGTAGGAAAAAATATTATTTTCTCACAGGGGTTTCAACAAGTAATTATAATAATATTTTATTTCTAGACGGTTCAAATCCGATAGTAATTATCATTCTCCCATGACAGTACACAACTCAATTAATTCGCTTGTGTTATGTGTTGTGTATTCACATTGAAAACAAGTTTGAATAGGAATAAAATATTCCAACCCCTTTCGTTGTAAAGAAAATTTTTCCATAAAAATGAATATAGGCTCCGCTAATGGAGCGATGGTATAATGCCAAGCGAAATTAAATAAAATTTGTTTTTCACGCATCCTTGTTCCGTTTCGTATTATTCTGGTGTTGTCTGTTTTTATATGGCGTGTTCATTAAACCCCTGTATGAAGGGTTGTTTATAATCCACCCTGGGTAATGTTGCGTGGAGGGCTGGTAGTGTACTAGACAGTACATATACACACACGTGCTTCCTATCTCCTCCTACATCGGGATATATTATTGAAGAGTTTGGAGTTCGACGATAAAAAGATTCTTATTTAGTAATTTATAGATACAGTCTTAGAATTAACATTTGTAATATTTAATTAAATGAAGACCATATTATCGAAACTCTATTGAAAATCTGGAGACAGAAAAATAAGAAAAAGATATTGGTACTTCTGGGACTCGAACCCAGGACCCTCTGCTTTCATGGCAACAGCTCTACCAACTGAGCTAATGTGTCTATTGTCTATACCCAATTCGGTCACTTTAACTGTATCATATCATTTCCACCAAGAACTACCAAAATTATCTTCATTCTTTTGTAAACCTAATATTTTCTTCATTTAATTAAATATTACAATTTGAGGTTTTACTCATAAAGTTAAAAATAAATATTGATCCTACACTTGCAGAAAAGTCAATAGATGTCGCATATTAAAAATAATATGGATAACATATTTATCCAGACACTAGATAGTATTTACTTTGGGTTTGAATCTTGCAATCATATATAAAGATAGAATCCAATAATATGTGCGTTAAGAAAATGAAGATAATGTTGGTAGTTCTAAGTCGAAGTGTGATACAGTTAAAAGTGACCGAATTGGATATATACACCTTAGCTCAGTTGGTAGAGTTGTTACCATGAAAGCAGAAGGTCCTGGGTTCGAGTCCCAGAGGTGCCAATATCTTTTTCTTATTTTTTTGTCTCCATATTTTCGATTGAGTTTCGCTAATATTTTCTTCAATTAATTAAATATTACAATTTGAGGTTTGACTGATAACGTTAAAAATAAAAATAAATTAACTTTTGCTTTAGGGCTCAGCTATAAGCGTCCAAAGAGGTCCAGAAGATTTCTGATTGCTAGTATGAAAGGGAGATATATTAAGTACGAATGGTTCAGGAAAACGCAAATATAAAAAATAAATTAAAAGACGTAATCGGACATTGCGAAAATATTTAATAAAATAAGTCTTATTTAAAATAGACCAAAACATCTTTAGCGTTTAAAGTTTAAATGAACGCCTTGAAGTTTTTTTACCTATTATGTTAAAACCCGTCTAATTACAGGAGAGTCCCAAAACATCGTATGCCGTTATAATAACAAGAGACCCAGATTGTCCCAGAGCGACAGTGCATTATTAAAAGTTAGATATCTCTCTTCCTGTCATGTGAACATTTGTGATTTTTTTTATGTTAGAAAGCGAAAGAAAGATTGCTTCTTATTGTCGTAGCAATATACGAGCTATATTGTTCAGATATTTTACAAACCCGATCATAAGTGATGATTTTATTTTGCACCGATTTGTGACGTAAAAAGCGCTTAATTTTAAAATAAAATTGAATGAATGTGATAAAAAGTGAAGTTACAGTTTTATTACAAATTTTCTTAAAATATTAAGTTTCTGTTTTAAGTACTTTAATTCGAATTTTTGCAGGTATGTATTTTTAAGCCAATTTACATTTCCAATATCCCAATTTTAATATTTAGAAACCAAAATGTTGATTTCTTATAAACACATCGGAAAGATTATTATATCTAAATTATAGAACAATGTTTGTTTTTGCAAAAATGTTAAAAAATAACCAATAAAAAGGATCATTTAAAATGCACGGGAAGAACCGGAAATTTTATGCGTAAATTTTGACAGGCTTGTTGATAGATATTATTTTCTTATTATTCGAAGTGTTAAATAACAGAACCAGATGTGTTTTTTTTATAATTTGCAGTTTTTATTAACAGATAATTTCACATAATTATTATTTTACTAGCTAATTCGACTATATCAAATTCGGTCGTATTTAACCGTATCATACTTCGATTAAGAACTACCAAAATTATCCTCTTTTATTTTCATGTATAATGTGAATATTTTTTTCCCAGGTCTTTTTACAGTCAACTACTATGTCAGCTTTTTTGAACCACAAGAATTGGAATAGGGTTTCTTCTGCTTATACTATATCTTATCTTCAACGATAAAAAATTACATTTTCAGGTTTTATTACAAAAGTTAATACACTATAAAAACATTAAACTTTAATTTAATTTTTAATAAAATTTGGATTATAATTAGGTATTAAATGAATAAGGACGCGTTGTAGATAATATGCAGTATCATGGTAAAATTATTAAGCTTAACATAGGGTAAATACAGGAGAACACCAACTGTAAGATTAGCCCTGGTGGCACAACCTTACGTGGGTTAGAGTGAAGCACTCTATGCTTGCTATGCCTGTGGATCCCGATATAGTATGTTAACTGCAACAAATAGCGGAGGTAATTCACAAGGGTACTTACGATAGTTATTTGGCGATCATGCCCGGTTCGGGGTCCCTCGTGGTTCGTTTGGCTGAGTCTGGATGACCGCAGGCAGTTGCATGTCAATTATAACGATAAATGATTAATTACCGGCGGTAATTTCTTTTTGCGAGTCTGTTTGCTTGTCCGATAGAAACGATAAGTTGTTGACATAAGCTTGACGATAAGTAGACTGAATACAATCTTTGGTCTCCTTGACAACGTTTGTTAGCAGACCGATATCAGCCAGGGTAAGCACCCAAGTGCGAATTCACCAATAGGTTTGAATTCTGGCCTTCGTATGTGAAACAGAACAAACCCATCGAGATCCAACTAAGCGTTACGAAACACCAACCGTTTAGGTAGAATGGAAATAAAAATCGGTTTAGCAATTAAGTACCGCATTGCAATCCTCTTCAGTGGATTGTATCCTCGTGAGAAGTCTATGTAACCAGTAACTTGACTCCGAATTTTGCTTGCACTTTTTATCGGTATCGTTTGTTATACCGGAAATTTCCTAAAGATGTCAACGTATTCGCTATTTCGGACTTTCTCTTTCACAATCTTACTATCCTACTAATATTATAAAGGCGAAAGTTTGTACGGATGTATGGATGGATGAATGGATGGATGTATGGATGTTTGTTACTCTTTCACGCAATAAATACTGAACGGATTTTAATGAAACTTTACAGTAATATAGCTCACACATTAGAATAGTCTATAAGCTATAACTTAGAGCTCTGGAATTATGAAATTTGTAAACAATTATACGTTTATTGTCCAGACGAAAAGCAAAGCGTTGTTACCTAATTGTTTGACATGAGCTGTCATTTTTGTTATTTGTTTAGGTTGCTATGGAGATCCCTTTGATAGTCAAGATTTACAGCGCGTGTTTGATTGTTACGTTGAGGTGGTAGGGTTAGGGGGGAGGGTGATTGGGGGGGGGTGGCAGGGGTGGGAGAGGGGAGTGCTGGGGGGGGGGGGGGGGAGTAACGCGTGCGAAGCCGGGGGCAAAAGCTAGTAATATTATAAATGCGAAAGTTTGTATGGATAGTTGGATGGTCCTTACTCTTTCACGCAATAAATATCGAATGGAATTTAAAAATTCTTTCACTTATCGAAAGCTACATTATTTGCAAGTAACATAGGCTATATATATTGGTAAGCTCTGGCGTTATGAATAAGCTGTAGCGTTATGAAATTATGTATCAAACGTTTTCTGTCCCTAACAAAATCGAGTTATTGCAAACATCAAACAAATTGTTACCTTGGAAACAATGTTTTTTTTTTTTTAATTAGGCTTTTTTTAAAATATGTTTATTCAGTTTTAATGTTACAATATTTTATTTTTAAAATCTTACGAAACCGATCAATCAGTGTGATTGTAAGAAATCTCTCATTTTTTTTTTCTAATTATTTAATACAGTATACTTTTCAGTATTACATAGTAAATAATAACCTAATATTAAAATAATAATTATTAGGACAAACTAATTTTTATAATGTTTATGAATTGCGTTGTAGTAAAAATATTTTACCCAGTACAAACATACGGTGAGAAAAAAAATAGAAAGGAACTATATTATTTTTTGATTTTATGTTCTTCGGAGGTAGCTTAAAAAGAGTGCTTTGTTGTGCTTAAAAGGAGTGTTTTTGTGGCGTCGTAGTTAATATCTACCTATCTCTAAAAATGTTTTTTGTCCGAACGAAAAGCATAGCGTTGCTATAAAGCATAGCGTTTGATGTGGACTGCCATTTTGTTATTTATTTATGTTACTCTGGATTCAAATATGAATATAATACTAATAAAGGGAGTAGGTACTTAAAATAAATTTCTATTTCTATAATTTAAATATTTTATAAAATAGAATTTTTATTTTATTTGTCTTATCGTTATTTGTTGTTTGTATTATGTGATTTTTTTTAAACAGATATAATTGGAGGAATGGGAAATAACATAGGCTACTTTTTTTTCTTTTTTTTTCCAAGTAAATAATCACACACTCTACACTAACTATTACACATCGTCGGATCTATCGGATCTGCCCTGGTGATGGACACTGCAACGCTGTCCGAAACGTCGGCTATAGTAGGAGGTAGCGCAACACGGCATAACACCCCAAAAACTAACAACGAAAATGCTTTTGGTCGTGAAAATCTAAAAACAAAAAAAACTTATCTAGGCTACTATTTAAAACGGAAAAAAAAATTCATTACCGTGGGAAAATTCTTTATACAGTAATTTCCCACTAATACCATGCGAGCGAAGCCGCGGGTAAAAGCTAGTAAATAATAAACCTA
Organism: Limnephilus lunatus; assembly: GCA_917563855.2. Taxonomy (NCBI): domain Eukaryota; kingdom Metazoa; phylum Arthropoda; class Insecta; order Trichoptera; family Limnephilidae; genus Limnephilus; species Limnephilus lunatus. The sequence continues at coordinate 5,453,756 of OU830602.1, read as the reverse complement.
GGGAGGACAGATCAAGTTCCGAATGAAGAAATTTAAGGCAGAGAATCTGCGGATAATCTATCGGAGTTTTCATATTAAAGTCATCGTGTTAAGGTTCACATGGGATTTCCATATTTTCTCTCCAATCTATGACCAGCATTACATTTTTCTCAGTCCATTATCCCTTGATATTGTTGTTTCTTCGGATGTACTTCCTCGGCATCTAACTCGCAATCTAACTCGCAGTAGCAACCCTCGTCATATTTTAGAAGTACCACCCCAAGCCAAAACTGAGCTGCACTCAAAATTTATGTTTGTTAAAAATAAACTACATTCACTTTATTTGCCTCCGCTAAACTCGTAATCGGCATCAGAATGGCAATTTAGTCTTTTCTTTAGCCTTTTTAATGCTTAGAAAACGCCACAAACATCTTCACAGCTGGTAAAGCAATGGATTACGTCGTTCAACTCCAACGCCTCCATCAAACAGTTTTTGAAACGTTATCATATCTTGGCTACATCAAAAGTCATTACGAGTGTTGCGTCTCTCCCCCCTTGGCGGCTCTCCTGCATCTGCCCTAGCTTTACAAAATTTCAAAACTTGTCCGCTATGCAAAGCTTGAAAATTCATTAGTATGCATATAATGCGCAATATTACCACGGAAAACACCTCAATATAGTGACCACGGCCAGCCGAGTCAAAGCGAGTCCTGCGGCTTGGCGGCAACCGACAATATAAATTTAATATTATTTTTGTAGCTGTTGACTCAGCGAGCTTAGTGTCAAATTATAATGAGCGTAGGTTTCGCCTAGTGCCCATGGTTTAAAATTAAAAAAAAAAATTGACTTGATAACTTAAGAACAGTTGCCTTTTAATCAGATTTACTTGTTCCGTGGGAGAGTTATTGATTAGTTCGCATACCTAGTCTTAGACTATAACATGTCTGGTAACAAAATGGTATTCTGAGGTAATTGGATTCAAATTTTTTAATTCTAGGAGAGAAATGCATGAAGTTGTGTGGTATTTTATTCTTCAAATTTTGTACAGTTCTTTTAAGATGGGTTACAAAATTTGAATTATTCATCATAATTTAGAGTTAAATTCAATTTATCTGAATATTCTATTCAAGTAAGGTTATTATTGCATCATGGGCCGGTTGTTTAACAGTAGGTATTTGGATAATAACAAAGGTTATTTATATAAATTGAATATTAACTTTGAAAATATTGTGAAACAGACGGATCCCATGTCTAAAAATGGTTTTCTATGTTATGTGTCATATTATATCCTAAAAACGTTGAATGCCATAGCTCTATCCAAGCGTTAAAAACGACTATGTGGATGAAAATAGTACAAATTAATAATCATAATAGTAATATTTGGACGAATTATATAGCACCGTTTTTGTGAAAAATCACCTCAAGGGCGCTGTACAAACTTACCATAAATGTCTACAATCTAGAAAAAGTACAAGCCAGACAAACAATTAAAAACAAATTATGGCTTAAAATTGCATACACCGGTTCATTGATCAACGATACGAATATATATATACAATGTTTTGACCAATGAACGCGATGCTGCCTAAAAATGAATGAATACAGGACCATACTTACCTGGGAGGTCACTTGAAATTAACACTGTTTATTGTCTAAGTAGAGGACATTATTGTGAACATATGTTATTTAATCCTGAAAAATATTTTAATATAAATATGTAATATATTCTTTAATGAATGTATTTTGGAAAGTAAAAGCAACATTTAATGGTGGGCGGTGCAGTAGTACAAGGATTTGATATTCTTAACTGTGATTCCTCAAGAGACAGATTGATGTGAAAGGATACGAAAATTTTAATTTGTTTATTGTATTTTATTTTAATTCTACTTTATAATATACAAATTCCTTCTTATAACAATTAAATATTCTAGCTTTGAAAATAATGTTGCGATTTTAACTGTTAAACGAATTCTGCAGAACATTTTAAATAAATATTTCCTGGACTCTCATAATGCAACCAAATGTATTTCTGTAAACCGTCCGGCTTTGCAAGGATATTTTATCACGCCGCTGCAGTCAAATACCAAAACAACCACCTCGACATCAGAGCTGCATTACAGCTGACACTTTGTGGAATTCATTTGGAGAACTCGTCCTGTGCGGTCAACTTGAACGATAAACGTAGCTCTTGCCTTCAGCTAAATTAGTACCAGCTTCGCGCAACAAAGTAACCGGCGCGCGTTTCAAAATGCTGGATGCAGTGCTTGGGCATTTCACGTTTTATGATTATGGTAATGTTTGATCTTTGAAATGATTTTTACAGTTTCTAATATTTTTGAAGTGAAATTTTTTATTTAGCGCCGTTGTGATTTGACACCCGTTGAAATGAAAAATAGCGATACTAAAAAGAGACAAATACATACATCTACATTATTTAGTCTGCGAGAGAATGAGAGAGTATAATCGGTCTCCTCTTAGTGCGATGCTTCGTAGCCTATCGATCTCCTCTTTGTGCGGTGCTTCTTAGTCTCCCCACTCTTGTCTACTTTAGTTTTCTGAAGGTTTCACTTGTACTGTTAATTTTTTTCCAGTGAAAACTTCTTTAGCACCGTTTTGATTTGAAACTCGATGAAAAATAGCGACAATAAAAATACATCTATAGGGTTTGGCCTACGAGAGAAAGAGATAGTATAATCGGTCTCCTCTTTGTGCTTGGTAGCCAATCGGTCTTCTATTTGAACGATGCTTCATAGCCTCCCACTCTTGTCTACTTAAGTTTAGAACTCAGCCTACATACCCCCAGCATTAGAGATGGCAATCGGTCTGTTAACATCGGTTTGTGAAATTAGACGGACCGCCCTTCTTTGAACAGAATCAAGTAGGTGTATCAATATTCGTGAATATTCAAAGGGTGGATGTCAAATTTGACATTAGTGTGAATTTCCTGAGCGCCAGGCCCACGCCAAAAAGTTTCTATGCTGAACATTTCACTCCCTCGTGAATTAGGCTTAAGTTGTAAGAAATTGAAGGATGGATGGGCAGACTCTATCCGTAATTAGGGAATTTCTCAAATAGTTTAGATTTATGAAATTATATTTTTTTTCTCTTTTCAAACTCCCTAGCACTAAATAGTAGTTTCGACCTTTTCACAACTTATTAGCTCTTCTGAAAGATATTATTTCGTCAGAACTTACTGTGAAATTACTCAATCTAACAAACTTATGTCTTCCCTCTCAGCCAATTCAATCCATATCACCTTCTTTGCCGTCATTTCTAATAGGCATCCAAAATTATTTAATGATCTGTTTTGAGACTTCTGCAGACAAGAAAAGCTTCAAGTAAATTATTTAAAAAAATGCCAAAATACATGGAATCGGTCCATAATGTTCAATAAGACGGCCCGGAGAACTATTTATTGGATACCAAACACTTCTGCCATAAGTCATCTCAAGTGCTACGCTATGTTACTGATTTTTTGATTTAGCAGAAGGTCTCGGGTTCATTGAATGAGGTTTGTTCAGGTTTTGACGACAGATGCGTCTGCCCACCAGCTGCGAGAATTGCTGGATCGGAAGAGAGGCAGGTTTAGGGAGATCCTTTGACCTCTCCAGCCTCCATATCTCTAGACCTCAATGTCTTGCAACGATTTATCCGTCCCTCTTGGGCAAACCGACCCCATAATTCCTTAACCCTTCTTACCGTTTTCCGTCCCAGAATTCATCCTTTCCTTAAAAAAACCCCTCCGCATAGCTTCCACAAAGATGACATTGGCCCCGAGGGAATGTTTTTCCCTCAGGGCTTTCTGTGTGGGGTTATAAAATATGTAGGAATAACCTTTGATACACACCTAAATTGGAAGCAACATATACTAAACACTACAAACAAAATCCGAAAATCCATATACTTTTTCAAACAAACACGTAATTTCCTCAACCTACACCTTTTAAAAACAGTGTATTACTCACTGTGCCAATCACACATCGAATACGGAATTTTAGCTTATGGACATTAAACAGCTCTACGCAAGATCCATCTTAGTTAATTTACATAAAAACAACATAACCCTATACAAAGCAACACAATCGATACACAATACCCGAGCCAAAAACAAAGAACTCCTCCAAACTCCCTTTTCTAAAACCACCTTTGGACAAAGACACTTTAAATACATAGCTTGCAAACTACACAATACACTACCAGCTACGATTAGACAAACCGAATCAATGACCAAATTCAAACAAGTTGTAAAGAAATGGATTATAAGTACTGGTCGTCACACTATTGCAAACATCTGTAAAATAAACTACAAATAGACAGAAATATCCATCTACATACGTCCTTACCCATATAAAACAAATTAAAATTATAAAATCCTTAATAATCTAAATCCATAAATAGATTTGACAGGATTTACTACTGTACTGTATCTCTTCCCTCATTTATAAGAAAACTCTCTTTATGTGATTTACCCACACTTTCAATAATCTTTATGTTTAATTGTTAATTATATTACTCTTATATATGATATGTAATTATGTACCTCTACGCCTGTCTCAACACAGGTATACCCTAGCGAGACAGGCATCGAATAATATATTGTAAACATCACGTATATAGATCAATAAAATAAAAAATAAAAAAATATAAAAAACAATATTTTCGATATTAAAAATTGTTATTTTCTGTTTCTTTCCCGCCCTTTGTCTTCAGGATTTTGAATTTTAAATAATGGACCATTCAGAAATATGGAAACATTATTATTCATCGCTTAAGAAACATCAAAGTTTTTTTAGGTAATAAATGTATTTAGGCACCTTAAAAAAATTGAATTTTAGAATCTTATAAATAAATCACCTGAAAGTTCATCGCCTGGTTTAACTACAGTTTTATAATGGCCTTGTAAGCCGAAACATCTGTCACAAAAAAAAAAAAAAAACAAAAATACTTGTAAAACTTAATAATATCATTATTAAATTTTTAAAAATAAACTGAGTTCAACGAATTAAACACAAAACATTTACAAAGTTGTAGCAAATACGGTAAACATCAGTGAACTATTTTTTTTTTCATCGTAATATAATTCACTTATTCAATTTCTTTAGTTGAATTTTTTGTTTGAATTACAATAATCACCAAAATTTTCTTTTAAAATAAAAGTTTATTATCACAGAGGATGACATAATGAGGCTAAAAAGTTAGGGTCATTTCCTTCCGCCTTTCACAGTCGATAAAGTGTGCTTTCCGAACAACTTATTTGTAAGTTTATCCAGAGCTTTGCACTGCACATGTATCTTACTTTTTGCTTGCTCAGTGGCTACGTCAGCCTCACTATGAATTTACCGCCCAGCTGAACTCCGCTTGAAGCCTTTATCTTCCTTTTGCACCGCGCGGTTTCTTCATGCGTTGTAAGTTATTATTAACAACACGTAAAAAATGTAGGAAAACTAGGATAATACGAATACAGTATTAAAAAAAAAGTGTTTTCATATTCAAATTTAAGAGAGGAAACTTCGGTTCACATAATTCACGTAATTTTATTTGATTAACGAAATACGTTTCAAATTGTCTTGTTTGTTTATTTATTTAATATCAATTGTGTAAATATGCCATAAACAACAATTGTAAGCCACAGTTAAATAGAAGCAAAATAAAATACTGTCAATAATCTTGCAAATAATTCAAATAAAAATTGATTGAAAATATATCATAGTTCAACTGTATTGTACAGTTATCCGCCACATCACGTATCTATTTATTTATTTTGTAACTAAAGTTTTCATCTAGGGATCTAATGAGAGCGATCTTAACTCAGGGGAAAACATTTAGCATAGCAACAGGAATTGAAATGAAACATGCTATTTTTCAATTCAACAAAATTTATTACGCACATGGAGGATAAATGTTACAGCATATCCATGACTCTATAAATTAATTTTATCTAATTACAAATCACAGGGAAGTGGTTCAAGGTCCCCTTGAGGATCTCTTGAAAAGTGAAGTTGGCAATTTCGTCTTCCTACCTTACACGTGTGACATGTATGTGGAACAAAGGGGCACTAACCTGTAGATAATAGTAATGTCGGGCGCCAGGCCAGTCTGATGAACATGGCCAATTAAATATTAATTATAGTTAACTAACAACCAGTATTTGTAATGCGATAGCTAACGCCACACCACGATATCAGCCGGAGATCTCCCGGTCTCAGGAACTGTCAACCTCTCCTCACGAAAATCCGTTGAGTGGCTTCTCTTCTAATTCAACGGCAGATGTCGCTTCTGTTGTTAGTGCGCATTGAGTCACATCTAGCTGGAAGTCGGCCGCTCTTCGCAATGCAACGTCAACATATTCATGTAACCAGTAATAAACTGTTACAATGCCCCCCGAGTTAAAAGACTTATTGCTATAAGTCCCAAGGTTCCCCTGACACCTTCGGAGCAAAGCCTTGACTGCCGTTCCTCAGGAAATATCCTTGCAGTGAAGATGGTATGATGTTGGTAGAAGGAAAACCAAAAAAACCTCCGCAGCGGTAAGTGTAGATCCAATGTATGTGATCCGCTTGAAACGGCATTCCAGATTCCAGAGAGAAGCGTGGAAACAGTTGACCCATTTTCTTTAAATGATGAGGCGTGCCATGGTTGAAAATTTTCCATTGTAGAGGAGCAGTATGTATGTATCCAATGATTATGTTCAGTTTTGAAACGGCATTCCAGACTCGATAGTGAAGCATGGAGATCAGATGATTCCTTTTCTTGATGAATGTTGAGGCGTGCCAAGTTTGAAAATTTTCCAACGTAGAGGAGCAGTATGTGTATATCCAATGATTATGTTCGGTTTTGAAACGGCATTCCAGACTCGATAGTGAAGCATGGAGATCAGATGATTCCTTTTTTTGATGAATGTTGAGGCGTGACAAGTTTGAAGATTTTCCATAGTGCTGGAGTGGTATGTATTTCCTCCTGGATTGACCTTCTGGATTGACCCTCTGGAGTGACCCTCTAGATTGACCCTCTGGATGCCTAAACTAACATACTGGTCTTCCTAAAGCAACTCGGTAGAAACTAAAGAACTTGACCTATTTACTGAAATTGCAAAGCCCTTCAAACAAAATAATAACAATCTAACTAGTATGGAATGTGAATCCTAATAAAATTTATGACCATAATTAAACAATTAGTTAAATCTTGAAAATGATATTTCCCTAACACAACATTTAAATAAACTGTTATGTAACATTTGAGTTTCAAAATGTTTTATCTCGAAAAGCAGTGACCCTTGTTTGAATAAGCTAAAACAGCCAATATTTAAACCAATTTTTAAAAACAACAACGCCAACCTTCCCACAGATGGCAGTAATAATATCTAATAATTATATCAATTTAAAACAAAAAATGAGTAAAATAATGCCAATCTAAAAAACAGATGGCATAGTATATAATAAAATCAATTCAAAACAAAATTGAATAAAACGAAGCCAATCTATGAACAGATGGCATTAGTAATAATAATAATAGATAATTGACAAATAACACCGGAAAAAAAAAAATTGTTTCAACTGCGTTCCTCTATCACACTTAATTACCACTGTGAAAGAAAAACCCAGTAAAAAAGAAATTATTGTGTGATTGTTCTAGCAATTCCAGAGCTCTTGGAATACCAGAAAAAACACGGACTACACCAATTTTAACAACAAATTAAAATAATATTAATATAAAATTTGTTATACCAAGGCAGTATTTGAAAAAGACTAGCGAACAATATGAATAAGTACGAATTTTCCTAAAAATCCAAAAATATCTCTATTTTAAGCCCGATGAAGGCTATCATGTTTCCCTTCCAGCAATAAAAGCCAAAAGATAATAAAATGACCAGAATATAGTGTTTGATCATTGTACCGTCAAAGCAAGAGGCTTACAGAAGCAAGTTCGCTATATAGATCGCCTATAAATCATTAAATTCATGATAGGCATAACACTATCCAATACACCAACAATGGTAATATAATACATATAAAAATCAAACCCTTAAAGGCTAATAAATAGAACACCAGACAAGACAACTATGGAATACAAGTACATGAAACTAAAATCAGACGGTGGTTCAACCCCGGATCAAGATATAGGTAAACAACCCAAAATTAATTCAACAAAATATATATCAAATGACTATCGCTTGGATGCTGTGGCCACAGTGAAAGCAAGCGAAAACCATTTAAAAGATATTAAATGCTCAGATAAAATTACAATAACAATTTTTTTTTTTTTTTTTTTTAAAGCCATCAAAGCACAATGCAATACAAATAGTAAAAACTGCTCGATCTACGATCAATGCGAAAGACTATAATAAATCAGCCAACATGAGCGGTTCACTATATAGATGTGCTTATTTAACTAAATTTAATTAAACGGAATAATCCAAAATTACCCCTTTTAAAACAAAGATTCGTCATGCAATTTCCCTGAAAGGAGGAAAATTGCACAATGAAAGTACACGTATAATAAACATAAAACATTTAACAGAAAACAATATATAAAACTGAACTTCCGAAAAAAAAATTCAATATTTCCTCACATCCTCTGTTTAGAGATAATGATAATGTTCCGATTTATGAAAAACCTTGAACATTAACAGGAAGAAAACTACGCAAAACGTAACACGTTATGCACGTTCCCCCAAACATTTCCATGTAACCCTCAAGTTGAGATGGGAAAAAAAACTGGAAAAATTCCACTCGTAATGTAACGTATATACTTCAAAATGTTTCTTATATGCGGTGGAACCAGACCTACCCTCATCATAAAATACCTCTATATAATAGAAAGAATAAATAATACTTATAATTTTCCATTAATTTAATTCTCAAATATTTATAAAACAAAGTTAAGTTTGTCATTTAGAATTTAAAATTATTCTGAAGCAAAACAATTAATATAATGAAAATGAAAGAGAGACATCTATGTGTTCTTACGAAATTTTGAAAAATAAATATGTTAATAGCGAAGCTTCAAACCAAATTACAAAAAGTTCGAAAAGTGAAATAATAAGATAATAACAAACAAATTATTTCCCAAAAATACTATCCAATTGACACGTAATCCCAATTAAGGCATGTATTATAAAATGAATGGTTACATCAAAAGCTATACCACTTAGTAATGAATTCGTCAAATTCATTTAAAGATGTAATAACTTTAATTATTTCCCATAAAGCTTTATATTCCTAAAAGGAAAGCCATCAAAACAAATACATTTTGAGAAAAACCAAAGTAAAAAGCAACAAGTACTGTGAATTTACATTCGCAACTAACTGAATGTTCTGTCGCTGAAGTTAATGAACGCTGTTTTCAATTATCAATAAATAGCATGTAAGAGTATTAATTTAAATGAGAAAAATTGACCAAAAAGAAGTTGGAACCTGAATCCAGAAGACCTGTGAATTCCAATCCAAGAACCGATAAGGAGCAATGGGACGGCTATCCGGGGACCAGCCCATGATTCCTTGAAGTTCTTCGCTTTCCGTAAAACCGTTAGAAAAAAAAATTGCCCTTGCCGGATCGAAAGCTGCGTGCTGGAAGCCGTCACCTCCATCGACGCAACCCTTCAACCGGCTCCTGCCATCTTGACTTCCGGCAACGGTAGCATCTAATCTCCTCCCTAGAATTCACATTTATGTTTTTTGAAAGAAAAGTTTTTACAAGGAGGTTATCGCACTAGAAAAACTATTATTTTTAATAAGAAATAATACTCTCATTATGAAGATACAAATGGCCAATCTGATATATGAAATTATGTCCACAGCTGTGAAACAAGGCCATGTTCATACACTAATTAATCATGTTCATCTGAACATAAGGTGAAAACAAGTTCCTCCCAAGTTTAGGAAGAAAGAAACACTGTCAACCAACGAGATTTAAATCCTCTTAACAGTACAAATGCTCCAATAAAAAGTATATTTATACTTACAGAGCGAAACAAAGGCGAGCACATCAACATGTTTTGAATAAACACGTATGCATAACTTCCCGTTATAACTTAAACTCCATTTATGCAGGGGCACGAGCGGGTACCTCTCTGATAGATCCATGTCACAGGCATTTTAAGAATTTGTACCTAAGTCTTAAAGAAACAAAAAAAGAACACGCAACACTTAATCACGTCTACAGACGGAACAAGAACATAACAATAAAACAGAGAACATGAAATAACTAACCTAGTTGACTCAACGGATCTTTTTAAAAAACATCCCATATAAAAATGGTGTAAAATAATTTGCATAACAGCAAGTATAAAGATTATGTATAAAATCATAAAATAAGGAGGTTCCTGAGCACCCAAATCTCCGGCTGATACGTGTGAGCTGGTTTCGCCCCCGTGTTCCGACAACAATGTCACAACCCCAAGTTATGAACTACCTACAGAAAAAAAATTAAAACCACACCAAAAATTGCCAAATCCACCTGTAAATCACCACGTAGGCGCCATTGTAACTAAAGTTTTCATCTAGGGATCTAATGAGAGCGATCTTAACTCAGGGGAAAACATTTAGCATAGCAACAGGAATTGAAATGAAACATGCTATTTTTCAATTCAACAAAATTTATTACGCACATGGAGGATAAATGTTACAGCATATCCATGACTCTATAAATTAATTTTATCTAATTACAAATCACAGGGAAGTGGTTCAAGGTCCCCTTGAGGATCTCTTGAAAAGTGAAGTTGGCAATTTCGTCTTCCTACCTTACACGTGTGACATGTATGTGGAACAAAGGGGCACTAACCTGTAGATAATAGTAATGTCGGGCGCCAGGCCAGTCTGATGAACATGGCCAATTAAATATTAATTATAGTTAACTAACAACCAGTATTTGTAATGCGATAGCTAACGCCACACCACGATATCAGCCGGAGATCTCCCGGTCTCAGGAACTGTCAACCTCTCCTCACGAAAATCCGTTGAGTGGCTTCTCTTCTAATTCAACGGCAGATGTCGCTTCTGTTGTTAGTGCGCATTGAGTCACATCTAGCTGGAAGTCGGCCGCTCTTCGCAATGCAACGTCAACATATTCATGTAACCAGTAATAAACTGTTACAATTTATAAACAGAAAAAAACAGTACATTATATTATCTATTGGTGAGAAAAAAAAATAACAATTAATAAATATAATTCATGGTAGGTACTGTTACGATACGCCCCTGAAGCGAGTAAATACGAGAGCACAGAACACAGCACAAGTCCACACGGCTCGGCCGCCGCCTCTCCCCGCCCCGTATCCTGTTTCTCCTTGCCTCTCCCCCGTGCCCTGCCACTCGGCATTCCCGCTGCGCTCGCCACAGAAAAGATCTGAGCGCCTTTGAGAACGCACGCTCGCGGCTCACTTGTAGCCGGCGGACCCAATTCAATGGGGCCGCGTTGTATTATTGAAATACTTTTGAGTAGAATCAGTCTTTTGCCACTATAGTTCGGTCTATTTAGACTACGAAAGTGCCTGATGAAGCTGCCACATGAGACGAGGTTCCTGCCAACCTACATGTAAGCTGTATCTTGATTTCCTCCTTAAATGTTGTCCGTAATTCAGTGAAATGTAGGGCCCCCGCGGAAATCACGACTCGGAGAGTTTCGTTTTGAGAGAGAGTCAGAGAGAGTTAAACACTTTAGCTAGGTTTGTGTAATTTGCTTTTCTTGTAATTGAATTGTACTGTAGAAACCTATGTATGTGTTTGAGTTTACAATACATGTCTAAATGATTTAACATTGTTATTATTCTGCTACGGCGGGAGGATTGTTGACCAGTGAGGATCCCGTGGGTCACCGGAGGATGGAGAGAAGTTCCCTAGCCTTGAGCTGCCCACCCCCCTGAATAGAGAGTACCATAGTCCCGCTGAGAGCTAGCCAGGGACGTGTTTTGGGCCCTGGTGTTGGTTTAGAAGCCGACATCGAGGCACCCTAACAATTGGCGCATCAACGTGGAGCCTGGAATTTTTTTTCTCTATCCCGGTCACTTTGCGGGACCCTTCTTTGTCAAAATCCTCCCCCTAACAACTGTCGCCCGATCGTGGGGTTGGAATTTTTTTTTCTCTCTATCCCGGTCGCTTTGCGGGACCTTCCTTTGTCGAAATCCTTCCCGCATAACAACTATTTTGTAAACATTAATTATGCCTTGTTATTCTACAGTGAATCCTGTGAAAAAACCACAGAAACCAATATGTAAATTAGATCCATAACGGATCTGACTGGAATTATAAATTGCATCGCAAGTTGAAACAACGGCCATTTTGAGTACCCGAAACGCCGCGAATCTGATTGCGCACGCGTCACCAAACAGCGAGCGCGTAGTAACAGCAATCCGCGCCAAATCCAACGGCCTTTGTTTCACGCGATATTCCGGATTGTGCGCGCAAATGCCTTGTTCCCGCCGATATCCTAACCGACTGTTGCTAGGCTGCGTTTTAAATCCAAACCGTTTTTTATGACTGAACCGGGATACCAACGGAAATCATTGATTCTGGAACCCCAGTTATTTTGCGAATTCCTTAATGAAAATTTCGGACTTACGTATTTTTATTATTTCTGCACAATATACCAATTGGCCCACTTGTGTCTGTCAAATTAGTACAATTTAATGTTTCTCCAAATGGACAAAATAATGACTTTCTTTCCCCATTATACATTATAGGTACTGTTTTTTTTCAGCATAAGTGAAAGTGAATTGTGTTTTTTCCCTTACATAAGTGAAAAGTGGAATAATAATAAAGCCAATGACTGATCCCATGAATAAATAAAACAATTTTAATATGGTTGGATGCAATAAACCCCATATTCAGTCATTTTCATCCGGAAGTTTGTCCTTTATTTGCCAGAAAAGTGCCTTTTGTGAACTTTAGTGCCTTTCTCAGTGCAAAGTGTTTTGTGAAAATAAAAAACCTGTTTTCTAAAGGTCAGTCCTGGCAAAATTTTTCTAAAATAAATAAATACTTGTGAATTTCACAGTTTTCTCAAAAGTGGTCAGTGAAATACAAAAACCTTTACCACTAAGGTCTTTCCACGCAAAATTTTTTCTCGTCTGCCTCTCCTTGACAAGAATTCTGGTGTCATGTATACAAAACACATTTGGAAGTGCCAACAGTGATCACCAAGTGAAAAGTGCCTCACAAAAATTAATTTTTGCGCTTTCTAAAGGAAACCCCTGGCCAATTTTTTTTCTTCTCCTCACCACCCAGGAAACTCGCAATGGAGGACAAGCAAGCTATTACACCATCCAACTTGGGTACCATTCCCAATGTGCATAATTTATCCAAAGCCCACTTACAAGCTGCTTTAAGGGATAGAGGACTCTCGCCATCAAGCAAATCTAAATCTACATTGAAGGCATATGCACTTTTATTCAACAAAAAGTACATTAGGAGAATAAATCTCGCCCCCTCCAACGAAAATAATTCATGTTCGGCTACGCAAGTTTTGGATAATCTTGACAAAGAACCTACGCCGCATGTAATGATAAAACAGGACGTCGCACCCATCTTGACACAAGATAAAACTTACGATTTATCCTCTTGGAAAGTCAAATATAATGGCGTCTCCGATGTGCTGGATTTCATTGACCGTATTGAAGAAACGGCTACAATCAAAAATATCCCATTTGAGATTCTACGGAGAAACTTTATAGAACTCATCTCCCCAGAATTAATTCCGTGGCACCGCATCCAAAAGACTAAATGCAAAGATTGGAATAAACTCAGAGCTGCCCTAATCTCTAGCTTTGGAAAAAAGGAGGCCCAGCACCGGATCAAACTATCTCTACTATCTATTAAACAACTAGTAGATGAACCTGTGGCTACATTCATAGAAAGGGCTGAATCCATCAACATCAAGCTTTCACATCCTGTTCCGGAAGCTGAACTATTACCAGTCATAACTGATGGCCTTTTAAGCAAATACGAGAACATCATCACCTCACAGAAAATTGCATCCCTGGCCCAGCTAAACGAAGTCTGCCTCCTCCTGGAATCGTACCAGGATAGGAAAAACATAAAGAATGTGTCGAATAATGTGGTTGTGCCAAGCCGTTCGTCTGGTTTAAAGCCAGAATTCGACAACAAAAAAGTGTGCTCCTTTTGCAAAAAAGTAGGCCACCTGGCCGCTACTTGTTTCAAGCAAGCAAGACTTCTGGAATCCAAGGAACCCCGAACCTCCAAGAGACACCACTCTAGGGACCGCTCTCCTCCACGCGACGAACTGCGCAACATTTTCAAGAAATCAAGGCACAATGCAGAAAGGTTACAAAACCCAAGCGATGTCAGACCTCAGGTGGATTTCTCCAAGCCCCCACCAAATTTCTACATGAAGAGGCCAAAAAACTAAATAATAACCTCTCAGGTACCCATTCTGAACCAAGGTCTAAAGAATGGACTGATTGGTTATCACACATTAAGTATTTTAACCAGACCTTAAATGTTTCCTCGGTTTGTTGCAAACAAGCTAAAGATGGGAGACCCTATGCTCTTTTCTCTGTTAACAATGTGCCCTTTTCCGGATTACTTGATAGCGGTGCATCTGTCAGCTGTCTTGGCAACAATGCTCACCTGCCTTTTGTTAACAGTGATTTTAAAATTTCGCCACAAACAACACACCTGACGACTGCGGATAATGTTTCCCAGCCGGTCATCGGTACCCTTGCACTGCCAATTAATTGTAACAATAAAATAATTACAATCAATTTTCTAATGTTGCCCTCTATATCCCAGAATTTCATCCTTGGCGTTGACTTCTGGAAGGCTTTTAACGTTGCTCCCCAAGTATTTAATACTCTTGGCGAAACCTCCACTGCTGCTCAAATTAGTGAGATCCGCACAATAATACCTCACGAAAATTTAAGCACGGACCAAGCTCTCCAACTAAAGGAAATGGTCAATAAATTCGAATCAATATCTTTCGAAAAATGTGGATTGGGTTTGACAAATTTGGTAGAACACCACATTAAAACCAATGGCCCACCCATAAAGCAACGTTATTACAACTTAGCCCCCCAAAAGCTTAAACTTTTGGAAAAAGAACTTGATGAAATGTTAAAAATGGGTGTGGTGGTTCCCAACAGAAGTGCATGGACCAACCCAACTCTTTTGGTTTCTAAAAAAGATGGCTCCGCACGTTTCTGTCTCGACAGTAGACGTTTAAATTCTTGTACGGAAGCTGACGCATACCCCTTACCTTACGTCCACGCGACCTTAGACAAACTGCGCAACGCCAAGTTCATCTCCTCTGTTGACCTAAGCAAAGCTTTTTGGCAAATACCTTTGGACGCAGAATCGTGTGAAAAAACTGCTTTCGTTGTACCTGGTAGGGGAATGTTCCATTTTAAAAGATTACCCTTTGGTCTAAAGAACAGCCCCGCCGAATTACAAAGACTGATGGACAAGCTCTTCGGTCCTGAAGTCGATAACAGCCTGTTTTGTTACCTTGACGACCTCATCATCGTCAGCGACACCTTTGAAAAACACCTATTAATGTTGGAAAAGGTTTTTCAACAACTCAAGTTCGCTGGTTTAACCATCAACTTGAAGAAGTCTGAATTCTGTAAGTCCCGTTTACGTTATTTGGGATTCATTGTCGACGAAAAAGGTCTAAGAACAGACCCCGCTAAGGTGGAAGCCATGGCAAATTTCCCCCGACCCAAAAACGCGAAAGAAGTCAAAGGTTTCCTTGGACTTGCAGGTTACTACAGAAGATTCATCAAAGACTTTTCCACAATTGCAGCCCCCTTAAATAAAATTACCAGCACCCGTAAAGGTGTCAGCAACTTCCGATGGTCTGCTGAAACTGAAGAAGCGTTTACAACTTTAAAAAATGCCCTTCAAAAAGCCCCCGTTCTGAATTGCCCGGATTTTGCACTCTCTTTTACCCTCCACACGGATGCCTCCAACGTAGGAATCGGTGGAGTCCTAACTCAAGAATTCCCAGATGGCGAACACCCTGTAGCGTATTTTTCCCGTACACTAAATAAACACGAGAAAAACTACGGAATTACCGAAAAGGAGTTATTGGCTGTATTGGATTCTGTTCACCATTTCCGCGGTTACATAGACGGTAGCAAATTTACTGTAGTCACAGACCATAGTAGTTTGAAATGGTTGATCTCTTTAAGTAATCCCTCCGGTAGACTCGCTCGTTGGGCCTCCCGTTTGTCTCAATTCAATTTTGATGTTGTACACCGTAAAGGCGCGGACAATATTGTTCCTGACGCTCTTTCAAGAATTGAATTGGCTTCATTAAATGTTGACACAATTGCCCCCCCTCCACCCACAAAAGATGAATGGTACTTGAAAATCTTCGAAGGTTGTAAAAATAATCAACAAAAGTTTCCTAATTTTATCATAAAAGAAGGACAACTATACCGTAATTGCAAGGCACCACTATCCATCCTCGAAGATTACTCTTGGAAACTTGTCGTTCCCCTCGAAGGAAGAGAACAAATAATAATTGACAATCATAGTGCTCCCGACTCTATACACCCAGGAACTTTCAAGACGTATAAAAAGATTTCCTTGAAGTATTACTGGCCTGGTCTTTTCAAACAAATTCGCAATTACATCTCTAAATGTGAAACTTGTCAAGCTTATAAACATAGCACGGCAGCACCTGCCGGCCTAATGGGTAACCCCAAACGCGCCGACAGACCCCTACAGTCATTGTCAATGGACCTCGTCGGACCTTTTCCTCGAAGTTATGCCGGACACATGCACATACTTAGTGTAGTGGATGTTTTCACCAAATTCTGTTGGATCTTCCCTTTAAAAAGAGCCAACGCGTCCGCCATCATCAAACTTCTGGAAAAACACATTTTTATACCTTACGGAACACCCAGAACCGTAATTTTTGATAACGGAAAACAGTTTATTGCCCAGGAATTCAAAGAATTTCTTGCCAAATACGGAATCAAGGACATTTATTATAACACCTTGTACACTCCCCAAAACAACACTGTCGAACGTTACAACCAAACAATCAACACAGCTCTAGCTATTCTAGTTGATAAAGACCAACGCACTTGGTGTAAAAACCTAGATAAAATTCAGGCCGCTATGAACAACACTGTTAACCTGGCCACTGGTTACACACCTTTCTTCTTAAAACACGGTATGGAACAAGTCGTCCATGGTTCTCTACATAGGGACACAAACTTTCCTACGTCATCCGCCACCACAAGCAACCCTACCGCAGACTATGCCCATCGCTTGGAAGAACTGTCGGCCATTTACAGTGAAGTCACTGATGCTTTGCTCCTGGCTCACCAAAAGAGTGCGGACAGATATAACTTACGTAGAAAACATGTCACCTTCAATACAGGAGACATAGTTTGGAGAAAGAACAACACACTTTCCCAAGGAGCCATGTATTTCTCTGCTAAGCTGGCACCACGTTTCGTGAAGGCCAAAGTCCTAAGGAAAATATCAGACCTAGTGTACTCCTTGTCTGACTCATCTGGAAAGCACATTGGTAATTACCACATTAAGGACATTGTAAAGTCTGGAAGTGAGGAGTCAAGTAAAACTGCCCCCACTATCTCAGCAAACGTAAAATGATCCAGTATGTATCACATTTTTTTTTGTAAGCTTACAGAGTCTTACTACGTCAGGCGTGTATTGTGTCAATCACATGCCCATCGTCTCGTAAATGAAACAAGTTGTAAATTATTTTGTAAATTAATGCGTACTCTCCTTGAAGTTACTTTCAAATGTTGTTTTTGCACTGTTTTTTCTTTCCCTCACGGCAATTTTTTCTTTTATTTTTTTCACCTGTTCTAAAACTGATCACTTTGGAACGGAGACACTTTTCGAGTTTCAATGTTTGGGAAGTCGCGAGCCCATTTATTGTCTCAACACGTACACTACGCAATGTTCATGCCACGTCATACCCTGCCTTGTCATGTAATTTTGTAATTTTTCTCCTATTTTTTGTTGCATTTTTGTCGTGTGGAAAGGAACTTTCTCACCTGTTTATTTTGTTCATGTAAAGTAGTTGACAATTGCCCATCGGCGTGTCGTTCTAGAAGTCGGGTTTTGTAAATTCCAAAGTGTTAAATTCCGACTCAGAACCAGTTAACTATTTTTACAATTTTTCCTTTTATCTTGTTCATCATGAGTTGTAAAACCTTCCGAGGTATCTCTAGCATGAAAATCAAACAGTGGTTACTTACATAGTCGCCCCTCGTGTATATAAGTTTTTTTCAATTTTTTCCTCTTAAATTAAAAATTGATGGCGTCCTACCCAAATTCATGCTCTTGTACCAAAATTGGATATCGACACGTCCATTTTGGAACTTGTATTTATAAAACCAATGATTGGTCTTTATAACCCTGTATATAAATCAATTTGGCTCGTTTCAACTAAAGTACGTAAAACCGAATCATCCGGTCTTTGGTTGTTATAACAAAGCCACTGCCTTTTGTTATTTTATTTTTTTTTGCTTGTACGTTACGTATGTCTTATATGACACGTTTCAACCCTACGAGATAGGTTAAATAAAACCTTATGGTTATCCTGATTTTGGAATTCACAACTTTTAGGTGTTCATTTAACCAAGTATTTGCAACCCAAATTGCACATAACCTGGTATGTTTGTAACTGCACAAAGGGTATGTAAAACCGTAATTGGTCCCTTTTCTTTGGTCTTCCTCACTGCAGGTTGCCACAACAGACAGTATGTAAAACCATTATAGGTCTGTCTCTGTTTTAAATACTTGGTGTAAGTAGAATTATACTCTGCCATCACCCTTGTATTTTGTAACACATGAAGTAGCATCAAATTGTCTATCTTCTCTGTCGTACGCTCTTGGGCTACGGAGTTAGTTAATCTAACGAATCTTTATAAAATGTGTTAAAATCAAGCATCATTAACGTTTATTGTGTTGTATTTAAACGTAACCCTGTTACATTATAGGAAAGATCCTTAGAACATCCACCGTCATAGGAGAGATCCTTAGAACACCCACCGTTATAGGAGGGATCCTTAAAATACCTGCCACGATACGAGAAGTTCGTCATAATCACTTTTGCTCATAGCTAAATGTTATTGAGTTGGTCGTGTGACATATTTGTCATGAGTACCACCCTTTCTGTACAATCTATTTTGGTCGTGTGTCATTCATTTGTCATGAGTACCGTTTTTGTATTTTGGTCGTATGTCATTCATTTGTCATGAGTACCGTTTTTGTATTTTGGTCGTGTGTCATTCATTTGTCATGAGTACCGCTTGTATGTATAATTGTGTACAACCCTTGTACACGAGACGTGGAGACGTTAAAACACTTACCGTGATTCGTGCGAACGACATAATATCGGCCTTGCCATCTTCTTTAAGAGGCATTGTATAAACTCTTGACTTCTGTCTATAATTGAGTTTTATCTTGTATGTACTTACATGTTTTTGTACACTATACGTGGAGACGTTAAAACACTTACCGTGATTCGTGCGAACGACATAATATCGGCCTTGCCATCTTCTTTAAGAGGCATTGTATAAACTCTTGACTTCTGTCTATAATTGAGTTTTATCTTGTATGTACTTACATGTTCTTATACACTATACGTGGAGACGTTAAAACACTAACCATGAGTCGTGCGAACGAAATAATATCAAACCTTTTGTGTGCGATCTACGAAATGTAGTCCACAACCCTTTGTTGTCATTCAACGCCAATGCCCGTGGACCTCCTGTTTTTTTACTTCTTTGCAAAAAGGAAAGAAGCCCAGGAGTATCTACTATCCCAAAAGGACTAGTTTGTAGCTTCACTGCTAACTATGGGGCATAGTGCTGTGGGAGTTAATCGATTGAGCACAAAACCACCCAACTCTTTGTCTGGGGAACGGATAAGAAAACCCCCAGGTTTGTGAAATTGGAGCAAGGGTCTGTCTTTTCTCACAATCACGCAGGAGTTTTTAAAATGACCCCTAATCTTTTGCCCAATACACGCAAAAGATTAGTCTCTTTGTTAATGTGTATTCAAATTTCTCCTCATCCTTTTAACAATTGTAAAGAGTCAGGAAATCTGCTGGTTGATCATGTTTCATTCTCACATGGAGTTTGAAGTGGAAATTAGTCCAGTCTCTAGCAAGTTTCGTCACTCAACTCCTTTCCTTTTCCTTTCCTTTCTCCTCACCATCATGTTCTCAGGTATATGTTATGAAGAGGAAAATCTGTTGTTAACCATAATTCGCCCTCACTGGGAGTGCGAATTGGTAAATTAACCAATTATCAGCAGGCTTTCTCCCTCACTCTCTGCATATGTCTCACCTTTTGTTCTTTTTCTCAATTTTACGAAACACATTCATGAATGTTGGATATGTACGATATGCACTTGGCGTACCGTCTGTCTCCTTTTGACAACCTTTATTCATGAATTGGTTTCTCTGCTTTTACCGTGACTCATTCACGACTTCTTTGTCTTGTTTTTTGAAATTCTACAAAAAATGTTACCACCTTTATGTTAACATAGGCCATGGAAGGCCGGTTGTTTTTTAACCAAGACATATTGTCACTCGGCAAACGCCAAGTCATCCTGGTAAAGGAAAATGTTCATGTAATCACAATTTAGTTAGAAAACTCTCTCTTCGTCACTCTCTGGGTCGGTGGTTAAAACTTCGTTTATTTCATTATCTGGACACATTTTGTTTCTCTCCAAACCTTTTCTTCATTGGTCCCTAGGCAGGTAAACTTCAAGAATTTTGCTCTAATAATAATTTCTCCCGGATTAAAAAGAAGCCCAGGCGGATGTCATCACCAACAGCCAAGCTGAGCTCCACTTCCTGACAGCACGCGCTGTGGTTACTAGGTCCCTCCTGCTGCCATTTTTCTACGCATTTGTTCCTGAAAGCACAGACCATACCGCTCATATGTATGTTGTTTTGTCGTGCCACAGCAAGTTGAGTTGTCCCACTATACATTATGACACTCTGAACCACCTTTTGGGCACGCTAGCTCCTAGGTTTGTTCTTACTCTTGCTATCAATGCCAACCATGTCGTCTCTTGCGCTGTCATGCAGTGACGCATATATCGTCATGTGTAAACCATCATTACCTTGACTTCCAGTATTCGCTGAATGCGTACCAATACAAGTTATGTTGAGCTACATTATGCTTCAATAACCATTATATACGATCCGTGTTTACCTTAATAACACTTTAGGATTCGTACTGGCATGTCTGCAGAAACTGGATTCTCCTCCTCAATGACCTCTGTAACCATAGTCGCGGCACAGCAACCACAGTCTCCACTTCATGAACTTCGACGTCTTCGACAAAACCAAGTGTTTTCTAAGGCCCAAGTGTACTTTTGAGTGTTATCTCAAAGGGGTCTGATTACAGTGATAATGTAATCCTTAGAATCTGTGAAACCACGTCCTCCTCTTCGAAATTCTCCGAAACCAAACAAATCCACGCTTCGCAAACTTAGCTCCCAGACCAATGAAACTTTAGAATCACACAGGCATTTTTGTTCTTGTTTTTTTGTTCTTCGATTGTACAAATATGAATTGTTATTTTTCAATTGCATAACCATGTATTGTTATTTTTCAATTGCATAACCATGTATTGTTATTTTGTTCAATTGCATAACCATGTATTGTCATCTTTCAATTGCATAATCTTGTATGTTGTTTCACACCATGTACTTTCACCAAAACTGTTCTTTTCCAAACATTGTATGTACCCCTCACCCATTCCCTACAAACATTGTGACCTAAACTATAACATAAATTGCATGTTCTAGCTAGGCATCTCTCAAGCAACGAATCTCTCAAAATCCCCAATGAAAGTTTAAGAGGATTTTTTTTTCCTACAGCTCCATTGCCACGTCGCTTTTTTTCCAAGCGCGGGGGGAAGTGTTACGATACGCCCCTGAAGCGAGTAAATACGAGAGCACAGAACACAGCACAAGTCCACACGGCTCGGCCGCCGCCTCTCCCCGCCCCGTATCCTGTTTCTCCTTGCCTCTCCCCCGTGCCCTGCCACTCGGCATTCCCGCTGCGCTCGCCACAGAAAAGATCTGAGCGCCTTTGAGAACGCACGCTCGCGGCTCACTTGTAGCCGGCGGACCCAATTCAATGGGGCCGCGTTGTATTATTGAAATACTTTTGAGTAGAATCAGTCTTTTGCCACTATAGTTCGGTCTATTTAGACTACGAAAGTGCCTGATGAAGCTGCCACATGAGACGAGGTTCCTGCCAACCTACATGTAAGCTGTATCTTGATTTCCTCCTTAAATGTTGTCCGTAATTCAGTGAAATGTAGGGCCCCCGCGGAAATCACGACTCGGAGAGTTTCGTTTTGAGAGAGAGTCAGAGAGAGTTAAACACTTTAGCTAGGTTTGTGTAATTTGCTTTTCTTGTAATTGAATTGTACTGTAGAAACCTATGTATGTGTTTGAGTTTACAATACATGTCTAAATGATTTAACATTGTTATTATTCTGCTACGGCGGGAGGATTGTTGACCAGTGAGGATCCCGTGGGTCACCGGAGGATGGAGAGAAGTTCCCTAGCCTTGAGCTGCCCACCCCCCTGAATAGAGAGTACCATAGTCCCGCTGAGAGCTAGCCAGGGACGTGTTTTGGGCCCTGGTGTTGGTTTAGAAGCCGACATCGAGGCACCCTAACAGTACCTATTATGTATTTCATTGTAGTGTCTTCTTTATGGTGTGCATATTAAGTAATTACCGGGTAATGTGTGTAGTGGGAAAGTTTGTGTGTGTGTGTGTGTGTGTGTGAGGGTGAGTGTGTGTGTGAATATGTGTGTATGTATGTTTGTAAGTATGCGCATTAAACAATTTATATGATTGACATGATGCTCTTTTTAAATTTGGGTAGTGAATCGGAGAAAATGTCGATGTTTAAATTTAAATTAACATTATTGAATATATGAAGAGTACAATTGATTGGCGAATTAGTTGCTGCATTTGTCTTGTAATAGAGTAGAGAGTAGCTGGAGTGGTCAAAGGGTTTCCCTAAACCGACATCCCCCGATCCGACTCGTCACTCAGCTAGTGAGCAAGCACGTCCACCACCAAGACCTGAATACACCTCACCCAATGAACCCGACACCCCTGCTATGTTGCCAAACGTAGCGAACCACTTGGGGTGACATTTGGCAGAGTACATATATCCATATAAATAGGCTTTCTACGCTTAGTTTGTAATTAATTATCAAGCCTTGCATCTAAAAAATTACTGCTCATTACTATGTAGTGTTTTTAATGAAATCAAGTATGATTGCACGATTCTTCCCGAATTAAATGCAATCTAGATGGTGTCTTGGATAAATACATTCATTCTAATTTAACTGCAAGTCTAGGACGAATTTTTTGTTTTATTTTTGGCCGTTAAAACTTCAAAATGCAATATTTAATTATTGAAGCGACTCTCAATCAAAATATTGAAAGAGAAAAATCAGAAAAAATATACAGTAGCCTCTAGGATACAGTGCTCTATATTTACTTGATTACATAGATTGTAGCGATGAACCTAGCGGATTTATTTGCGAGTTTTTAGCCCATGATCTCTGTAGCTAAAATTTAAGTGAAGCTTTTCTATTATAGAAAACATTTATGCAGGAATATAAATTTAATATATTTACTGAAACGGGATGCCTCAAACCACCAGCAAGCTGAATTTTTCTCACGTATTTTATTCAAGGTAAATATTAAATAAAATATTTTTTGCATGTTAAAAATGTCATTTGAACGCATAAGTGCCTTCCTCGCAGGGTTGTTATTTTCGCGCCAATTTTGCCTCGCGTTCCCTCGTTCCGGAAATGGAAGGTGATGATTGTCTGACGGCGCGGGTCTAATTTTCAGCGCACTGTCATTTCCATGTGCGTCCCCTTCCTGCACCCTTCTCACTCCGACAACCCAATCCTACACCTAACCTGTCTACCCCACCCTGCCTTACTTGTGAGGACGGAAATAATAATGATAAAAAACGGTTATAACGTATTTTTTTCTTCATTTTATTATTTTTTGAATTATTATGATTAAACATTAAATAATTGTAATGTGCCTACGTCCATCCCGTGATATGTAAGTACATCCCTACACATCATAAACAGATATTTCTGAACAATTTTGAAAAATGTATTTGTAAAATTTCAGTGTAATTTTGAATTTTTTTAACATTACTTCTCTAGAGTAGTAATAATAACTAGCAGTTAAAAACCCGCTGCGCAGGTTTTTGCTGCTAGGCCCTGCGGGCGGCTTTTACTCCGGATTCCTCCAGTTTGAGTGTTGGTGACCATTTTATCAAACCGATAGGAACTGGTTCCAAAAATCGCCGGTTCCTCGAATAAACTGTGAATCCAGTGACAACTAGTCACCGGGAAAAAGAAACCGTGACAGGCGATGACGTCATTTGTAATATATAACCGCGTGATACTATTATTCACAACTCTAAGTATTACTCAAAATGCATCATTTTCCTCCATTTTTCCCTTCCTCGTCCTTTTGTACAAGATAGATGTATGATTTGAGGAATTTTTTTATTTTGTTTATTAAGAATGTTTTCAATTAAATTGGTGTTATATCCATTATTGATTGCAATTTGTTTAATAATATTGAGTAATAATAATAATTACATGATAATGCAATTTCTTTTTTTGTTCATTAACCACGTATTAAAGTTTTTATATGTGAGTTTTCTGTTGGTTTGAGTTATATACAGTTTCAGTGCCGGCAACCCGGGCGTTTATTTTATTTTCATTTATGTACATTGATTTCTTTTACCCACCTCACTAGACAAAGTCTGTTCCGAGGCGAAAGCCGATGTTGTGTTTCTTTTAAGAAAATGTTAAATATGGAAGGTGCGAGGTAAGATTCATGTTTTTTTGCAAGAGTGGATTTAATTTTTGGCACTTGTAAAAGATTGTTAGATTTAGTTCTAGTGTTCTGGGTGTGAGATATGTGTGAAGATGACGATTTTATGCAATTTGTATGGATAATTTTTTTATGTATAGCTTTCTGATACCAAGTTCTTTTTTTTTTTTTTAATTTCAAATAATATAATGTATTTTATTTTTAAATATAATGATAATCTTATTGAGATCTCCCGTACTTAGGAATTCATTCACAAATTAAAGTTTAATGGCGGCCATTAAAAAAATTATGTGCTTTTAGAGCAAAATTTTATTATATAAATAATTTTCGGTTACTCCTGAAAGATTTATAAATATATTACGAAGAGTATTTTTTTGCGGTCGAGTAGTTTTTGTTTCAGACTGTATTTGGTGATAGTATGTTTCCTATTTCTGATCTCCCTGAGTTTTGTATCCAGCTTTTTATTTGAGTTAGACCTGTTATAATATTGTCGTGATTTTTAAATGAGAGTTGGATTTTGTTGTGGAGTTGATTACCATGCTTTTCGAAGCTTTTTGACCATATATTGCATTCGTAGTTGTTTGTTGGATATGTTTTCAATCTTGCGATTAACCACAGACAAAGAGTGCTAGTAGACAAAAGCTTATGTATTAACATAAAAATGAAATTTTACGATTAACCACAGACAAAGAGTGCTAGTAGACAAAAAAATGCATTGAAATGTTTCGTAAAGGGTGACATAGACGCGAAAGTTATGAGTAAAGGACTCTACACATCGAGATTAAGCATAATGATAAACTGAGAAATGCTCATTGCAAAATGAATATAAATATGAGATATAGGGCAACACAATACACAACAATAACTATAATTTATGCTTTGTGATCTGATGAATTAATTAATAATAAAAAATATTAAATTTGACGTAAATACTCGTAATACTCATTTCAAAGGGCAGTGTAAGTACTCAAAACTAAAAATAGGTATTTCTAATGAACAATTTGCATGTTGTAAATTAATACTGTAGGTAGTACAAAACACGTTCAACAGGAAAAGCCTTTAATTTACAACAGCCTTCGCAGCCGTAAATCTTCCAATACGGTCATTAGCTCAAAATCCACCTTTTGAATTCGATACGACCCCTAATAATTAATACTTTCTCCCTTTACAAACCTAACCAAAATGCCGCTGGAGTTTAAGATTTTTTAAACACTCTGTTAGATTTTATTCCATTCTCGCTATTTGCTAATCGTTTGATTTGGAAGAAAACTTTTTTGTAGGGTATTTTTTTAAAAATAATATGTGTTTGAGTAATAACCATATTTTTGATTCTTGGAAACAAGACCTGCTTGTAACAAATTATATTATTGTAATATAAACCAAATAAACCACAACAACTTAATCAGTAATTCAGATAACAAAAAAACATAGTATATTTACATTGTTATAGGTTAGAGTTATGTTACTCGGCTCTCACCGTGTTTCAACACTTTTTTTTTTCATACTAAAGGTTCCATTAAGGCGAGACATAACCGCGTTTATCGGAGGTTTGCCCGATGCTCAGCTCACATTTTAATTTATTGCATCGAATTCGTAATTGAATTATCATTTTTATTTCCATGTCTCACAAGGGATGTGAGTTATTTATATTTTAGATTAATAAAAACAGTACCATCATTTTTTTTAACTTACAGCGCCTTTGAAAATTGTAATACGTTGTACAACTAAGGTAAGCGGTGAGCACCAGATTTTATTTTTCTAGACGATGATTTAATACTAATGATTTAATAACATTGGGAGGCATTCATTTTCAATATTAGTAACACGTTCTTCAGAATTATTTAAAATGGACCCGGTGGCAACGTCGAATCTCCAGGCCTGCTTGGGTGAATTCGACTGTGCGTCCGTCCAACACGCCACGCCGCTTTCTTCACTTACGATGCGTCGTTAAGATTTCTGACATTATTTTTCTTCTTCTTCTTTTTTTGATAGGGCAAATTCGACAGTAGGTCCGTCCAATACACGAGTCACGAGTCGCAATTTGTATACACGGCTCCTTTACTTACGTCGTTAAGATTCTAAATATATTTTAGGGTATAGTGTCGTCGTAAACAAATAAATGATAAATACTATGAAACAATATACCTAATCATAATTAAACGAAGCTTCCTATAAACTTCTTCACGTAAGTTTTTAATTAGGTTGTTAATTGAGCAGTTCAAAAGCTTTTTAAAATAATGTAGGTACCTATATATTAAAGTTCGATTAAATTTAAAACCAACCATATTTTTAAGGCATTATTTAGACTATTTTAACAAAAACAACGGTGCTTTGACTAGGTATTTATTCAGACCCTTGATTATAAGTGAAGAAAAAATGTATATTCACCTAAAAAACCTAACCTAACTTAACCTACCCTAAACTTACTAAATCTTCAATTTCGGAGGCGGGTATGGGTACCGCCGCCCCGGGAACCATTTATTGGATAACCAACACCTCTGCCATATGTCAACCCAAGTGGTTCGCTACTTTTGGTGGCTTAGCAGGGGTGCCCGGGTTCATGAGCTAAGGTTTGTCCGGGTCTTGGCGGTGGATCCGTCTGTCCACAAGTTGCATGGCAGGCCGGATCGGAAGAGTGTGATTGAGGGAGTGCCTTTGACTTATCCAGCCGTACTCTCCCGGAACATCACCTTGCACTGCAGTAAGAGGGATAGTTTCATACGTCCGTCCCTCCTGGACACACTGACCTCCAGATTCCTACCCACTCCTTATACCCTTTTCCTTCCCAGAACTTCCTCTCTTTCCTTTCCTAAAAAGACCCTCCACACAGCATCCCCAAAGATGACATATTTCCCTGAGGGGAATTATTTTCCTCATGGCCTCCTGTGTGGAGCTAATGTAAAAAAAAGATAAAATTATCTCACAGTCTGTTTCGTTACAATTCAGTTTTATCGGGTTACCGTTCGTTTTTTTTATCTACAAACCTATTTTTTATTAGCGCCCTTTTAGGGGCTTTTACTATGTGGAATTCTTACAATATATTTAATTAAATTGGTCTGCAACGAAATCTGCCTTCAAAAAATTACGTCATAAGTATGAAGATTTAATGCTCTGATTTTGTGATATGACATAAACAATGAGGAGGAAAAAAAAATTTTTACAGACGACTGTTATTAACCCTTGTACGAAAATACCGTACCGACGTAAACAAAACTAAAATAGTTACAAAATACTGTACAATCTGCGACAAACTTAAGCTTATTTTATATTCAAATTCCTAATGTACTATCGCATCATAACGCAAAAAGATTCACATTTAAATTTTTCGAACAATTACCTTCCGTGGGTATTCAGATACACAAATGTCCAGCAATGGCCTAGTACCTAGTAGATACAAACGAGTACACTTGTTTGCTCCGCAAATGTAATCAAGGTTGAATC
The DNA here is from genome assembly GCA_917563855.2 of Limnephilus lunatus. Lineage (NCBI taxonomy): Eukaryota > Metazoa > Arthropoda > Insecta > Trichoptera > Limnephilidae > Limnephilus > Limnephilus lunatus. Next base: position 5,425,481 of record OU830602.1, on the reverse strand, counting down.
CACCCACCCCTAAATAGCATTTTATCCCCAGTTCACGCGGCGGATGTAAACAGAAAAAGCCTTGCGATAGGGGATGAGCATACATGAAATTTTTCGTATGAAAGACCATACATAGATAATCCGTAAAAACAAAATCACCGGAATATGTAGCTAGGGATTATTTAAAAAGCGGGACATTTAGAATTTTTCTGCGTTTTCCTTCGTTGAATTCGGGGAATGGCCGAAATTTATAAAATATTACGAGTTGGTAAATACTTTTACAAATTTAGACGTAATTGAACATTTATAAAAAATGTTTCCGGTTTTTTCCACTGAAATTCGTGAAGCAAAGAGAAGCTAAATAAAATCTTTCCATATTTTAAATGTTCCACATGTATATTTTGATGAAACTTAATATACTGGTACATTTTCCCTTTACATAATTTTTAATTTTGCTTTATTTTACGAAATTCGTTATAGCTTAATAATAATAATAATAATTGGACAATTTGTAGAGCGCCGTTTTTGTGAAAAATCACCTCAAGGGCGCTTTACAATTCATTATGAATTCCTTAATAAAATTTCGTCATAATAAAATAAATCGAAGTAAGTAAAATAATTTGTTATACTTGTTCAGAATCAATATTTTGATTGCATTGTGAAAATTGTTATTTTTTAATAAATATTGATTGAAGTTAAAAAAAAAGTACTTTCATATTTTTTAATATTGATAAATCCTTCGTTTCATAGATAGGAATCTTTTTTTATATGAATCCTTAACAAGAGTCCCAGTGGCTCCTGTCTGCAGCCAGTGAGACTATGGCATCCCGAAATGGGGTATGTTGTGAGGCTGAAAATAGTGCGGAGGGGAAGAAGGTGTGGAAGGGGGAGGTGAAGAAGTATATCTGGTCACCGAACACGGCTAAAGCCATTTTGAGCAACGTTTCAATTCTGAATAGTGGTCTTTCACCAAGGCATACTGATAGTATCTTCCACTTTAGAACCTGCCGCAAATATACTTATTTTATATTATTTTTAATGAATTTATTGTGAAATTAAACAAAAAATCAAATAAAATTTATTTGCGCACGCCGGGTTTGATAACGCGACCTTCAGATTGCGATTTAAGAACCTTACCCCTCGACCACGTAAGCCGCCATAATATTTTTTTTATGTATACTGTTTAGAAATATCTGTCGAAAACTGTTGTTTTACTCTCTTTCGATTATTGGAAAGGACATTTAAAAAAAATCAAGCCTTCCATAAATACGCATCTGTCTGATTTTTCTTCGGTGTTCGATCTCCTGTTGGGTCGGGTGAGGGTGAATTTCCTGTCTGAATTAGCGTCACAAATTAGGGAGGAACACGGAAAACACATGCCATAAAACCATTAAATTATGATGTATAAGCTATGGGGGACAGTACTTTTGTGCGTTTCCCCTTTGGTTACATGACAGTAAAATTTTGTTTTTTATTGTTTGTAACCCCGTGACACGAATTGAAACCCCGTGTTTATAACATGTTTTATCGCCCCATGACAAAACTAACTTTGAGTTTTATAAATTATGTAAATATTTTTTTTGCCATTAATAATTCACATTACCTGTAAGTTTTTTCCCTAATCAATAGATATTCAAGTGAGCTACAAACCCAAAGTAATTAGCCCACTGGAATTACCAAAATACTTAGAAATTCGACAGTCTAAAACGACTTAGTAACAAAAATAATTTATTAAAACTCTCCCCCTCCCCCATATGTTATGTATATAAACCGTAGGCTAAGAATTATTTGTACCAGTCTAAAGATGGCTCTAACGAGCTGAAACCGGTTACGGTCAAATAAAATTAAGTGGATTAAAGTTTTTTATTTGTTTTATTATAATCTATTATAATGGACTTCCACCACGAATAGAGAAGTCCAGTCCATTTTTTAATTTTTTTTTTAATGAAAAATGACCTTCTAACTTAAATTACTACATACTTTTTTTTTTTTTTTAGAGTTAGTTTTAATAGTTAAAATAATTTTCAAAGTTTTAATTTTTGGAGATCCCTCGAAAACACCCATATCTATGGTGAATTTTGTGACGTCATCTACTAAAATAACGATTCATATTTTTTAGATTTTTATGTTGGTTTTCTTGAATCTCACATAGATTTACGCAGGCGCGCGGCCATCTTGTTTATTATAACGCGTTGATTGGCTAATGGCTTATTTATTGCAAATGGCGAAATCAAATTCTTTGCAAAACGATGAATGACGTGGATGAATTTAACTTGCAGTTTGCTGTTTTTGATGATAATTTTCGTTTAAATGATTAATTCACTGTGATATTAGTGTAATTCAGCATAAGTACTAATGCTGCCTGTACTTTTTTTCAGTTTTAGTCCTTAAATAATGTTTTTTTGGTGATTTAGTTTCGTTCGGTTTTTAGGTTACTGACATTACATAATCAAAGGTTACTTCTCTATAATTTTTATGACTTTTCCGCGTGAATTTAATAAAACTTCCATAAAAGTAATATTATTTGATAATGTAAAAGCCTTATGCATGTGTAAATAAATACAAATTCGAGAAATCAACGCATTAATTGCGTAAAACCGAGTCCAAGATGTCGGATTTTTTCAGTTATTTTTTCGGAATTATTATAATATTTTTTTATCCTTTTTAATTGTATGAACGAGATAAAAAGTGAAGTGACAGTTTTATTCCAAATTCATAAAGTAAGAGGACTGTATTTTTTAAATATTGAATTTTCCTAATTTTTTCGACCATTTAATAGAATATGTTTACAGTCGGCTGTTTTTTTAAATTTTTTTCATTTTGAAACTTAAAATACTGTATTTTTCAAACACAATCGTATATGTCAGATACAAAAATCTAAAAGGCAATTCTATTAACTTTCTATAAAGGTATATGCTTTTACGACATCTTCAAAAATAAGAAATATATAGAACATTCGCTTGTGTCATACCTAAATTCCCATATAAATGACGTACAGCATAAATAAACCAGTCATTACCGTGATTACTATTGTGACGTCACCATAACAGCATTACACAGCATACCAACCTGACGCTGTGTTTTAACGAGAATATTAAAAATGCACTTTTTAATATTTTTTTAAAAACTGTACGTTTAATATTATTAAATAAAAGTTATATATTCAGAATCAGCGTTTATTGGTCTATATGAACATATTTTTTTAAAGCCATAATATTTTTCACTGGAGTTCCTTATTATCAGTTTCAAAAATAGAAATATTAGAAATCAATGTATGTTTCTAAATATGTTAGTTGTCTATGCCTTACTATATTAAGCAGATGAAATGTTTGAAACTTTCAAAATACCTTTTTTACACACTCGCGCAGGTTTCTGGCTTATTACTACCACATGAAAATACATCTTAAAAGTTTTTTTAATCATTACAAAAACTATTAGGAAATTGTCAAAGTGTAACAATTTGACAATGAAATTTTGCAAACCTTTGATTGTTAAATTAAAATTCAATTTTCGAATGAACTCTTTAAGTTAATGAATTTAATCGAAGTAGGTACTCACCACTCACAAAATCGAACGCTTTGAGTCTTATCAAAAAATATATTTATTTTAAATACGCACCTATGCTAGGTTTATTTATTTATTTATTTTATTTATTTATTTATACATAGATACAAAAAGAGAGCATACATTACATAATAGGAAGTTTTGCCTGTCCAACTAGGAAAGTTTTCCGTTCCAGGACAGACAAATTGACATGTTTAGTTCATATTATTCATGAAATGTACATAATTACATAACAAAAAAACTAATTTTTCTCTGAAACTAAGTTGTGCAATAAAGAAGATGTATATAAATGCATATATACATACACATATACATACATACATACATATATGTATACATATATATGTACACACATATACATACATACACATACACACACATATATATATATTTTTTTGTGATAACGTAGAAAAAGTAATCAGGTAGCACATATTATAATCAGATTTACCGAATTAATCTGGTAACAAATAATATATTCAGATTTACAGAGCATGAGATAAATAAATAACTTAGTAGTATTGAAAAGTGTAAACCAGGTACCTGATAACAAGATGGAGGAATTACAATAAGATTTAAAACATAAAGATATGAAGTTATGTTAGGTTATGTGTTTAGAAGTGTGAACTTTTAATACATAGTACACTTATAGGAGAAACTACTTTAAAATTTACAATATTAGATATAATTTATGTATACCTATATTAATAATATGATTTTTTGCGTTATAACTACAACGTGTAATAAATTATCAAATTTGATTTATTCTGTACTTTACTTAAACGCAAGAATTATTGTATAATTTTCCAACCACCTTGTGGAAAGTCCGCTATAATGAACGTGACAGGTTACCGCTTTGTAGGTGACCTAATTGGTTAGCGGTAGAAGAAATTGATAACTCGGCGCTACTCTGTTTCAATGCAATTAGTCAGTATCGGCTATCGGCGAGGTGCTTTGATAAATATATATTTACTGGCAGTTAATAATGGACTAATTCTGTTGTTCGGTTAGGCTCCCGCAGGCTAAAGTTATAACTTTCAACCACTGTGGAACTCACCGTTCTATTCAAGTAAACATATTATAGTGTTTACGTAAAGTGTATTGGCATCCAGTATTGACACAAATTAATTTGTTTGCAAAACTTACACAATATCGTTGTCATTTAGAAAACCCAAAATACCTATTTTTTCATTAGATTATTAGAAGTAGAACATTGTATGTAGAAATGTTAATTCAAACACATAGCAGTTTTACTGTTCTTCGTACATTTTTTAATCTCCTACCGAAACTAATTCAACTGACAAATAAAATATCAGACAACATAAAAGAATTAAAATTATGTCTTAATGATTCAGGTGTTGAAACGCATTTTTCGATAAACTATTGTTAAACCTTCACTTTTCACTTGTAACTTTAATTACGTAAAAGTTAAAGCTAAATGTACTTTTTAAATAAAGCATTTTATTTAAGAAGTACATTTTTATTATAATAGATTTTTTTGGTATAATATAATTTTGGGTAGATATTAGTGTACGAAACACTAGGCTGCGTCTCCATAGAAGCGGAGCTGCGCGGAGCTCAGCTAAGCGGGGCTGTGTAAAGAGGTCAGTGTTTCCATTGAAGCTGCGCAAAGATGAGTGGTGCAGAGCTAAGCTGTGTAGCTGGTTGAAGATGAGCCGAGCGGGGCTGAGCTAAGCTGGGAAAAAGTTCGGTTTATGGGCGAAATTCCTAAAAAATAAAACTGGTTATCTTTATACTAACTATGGGCCGGGGAATCCGAATCTGAAAGAATTAGGTTGGGGCAAGCAAATATAAACGAATTACACGACTGCAAAATTTTGAATTCATACACAGTTTACAGGTAATTTTAACGTTTTTGACGCTCTCAACAATGCCATAGAAAAAACCAAAGATATTTTATGTTCAACTACAGAAAATTAAGTGTTGCCATAAGCAATATCAATAACGTAAAACTTTCGACACGATACTTCCTCACATGATAATTCATCACATAACTCACATCAACCTGATGAATTATGACTATATAAATGAGTATATAAATTCCACCTAAACAATCAACATACATATGAATTTCCAGTAAGCATAGGCACAATAACCACCAATCAAGTAGTTTAGCGGCTACGCTAGGTTTGTGTAAGATGGTTTGTGATAGAAAAGAAAGTGCCCCCTTCGTAGCGCCTACTCGCGTCAAGGCAAAAAAAACATCCCAGTTTTCAAGTAGTTTAGTGGCTACGCTAGGTTGTGTAACATGGTTTGTGATTCAAAAGTGAATAAAATTTATAAAAAAATAATTACTGAAATATATAAACATGTTTTTTTACGTTATTGATATTATTGCTTAATGGCAACACTTAATTTTATATGTTAATATGTAATATCTTTGGTTTTTTCTATGATATTTTTTGTCAGAAAGCGTCCAAAATGGCCTTTTATATTGTTTGTGAATTCAAAATTGTACAGTCGTTTAACTCAGTTAATGTTGCCGAGTGTAACCTAATTCTTTCAGATTCAGATTTCCCAGCCCAAAGTTAGTATGAAGTTAATTAAATTTCTTCTTTCGGAGTATCGCCCATAAAAAGATGTGTCATTAATTCATTGCAGATTGTTTGTGTGTCGAAAATTTTTAAGTCGTGTAATTCAGTTTATATTTGCTTGCCCCAACCTAATTCTTTCGGATTCGGATTCCCCGGCCCAAAGTTAGTATAAAAATAACTAGTTTTATTTTTTAGGAATTTCGCCCATAAACCGAACTTTACCCCTAAGCTGTATTATAACTAGCTCAAGTTAAGCCGAGCGGGGCTGTAAATACATTTTGGTTGCAGTCAGTTAAACGGTGTGTGTCAGACAGTGAGGACGCAATGGAGACGCAGCCTTATCAGACCAGTACTCGCGTACCCAGCTGAGGCTTGGATAGTAACTAAGAAGAATGAGCAAGCAATGGACGTTTTTGAAAGGAGAATTTTGAGGCGTATTTTCGGACCGGTTTTAGAAAATGGATTCTGGCGCAGACGTTACAACAATGAGCTATATACTCATTGTTTTAGGAGTTAAACGTCATAAAATTTATAAAACTGGTAAGACTTCGGTTGCTAAGTCATGTAGAGAGAATGACCGAGCAAGTACCATAGTCCCTGCTGAACTCAAGCTCAATAGGGCGAAGGAGCCTGGGAAGTCCAAGATTATGATGGAGCGACAACGTCCTCAAATATATATCTACCTTGGAGTTTCTAAACTGGAGAAAGCTAGCACAAAACTGAGATGAGTGAAGGAAGACTCTTGAGGAGGCCAAGACCCACCAGGGGTTGTAGAGCCAGAGTGATGATGATGATAATAATTTTGGGTAATACCCACAGAGTCAGTGGCTTTAGTGGGTTCCTATTGCTTAAATATATTTTATGTTTTATTACGTTTATATTTTTTTAAATTTATGTACTTGAGTTGTAAAATTATTGGGAAAAAAGATAGAAAAAAAATAATTTGTTGATATATAATTAACCTTTAGTAGATGAAAAATAGTACCAAAATGCAAAGAATAAATTAACATTGTTTCGGATCCTTTGAAATAAAAATATGATTTTTTTTCACACGAAGTTTGTATTCGATAAATGTATGTATTCAATAAATCAGGTGGCTTAGTTGTTTAAAACAGTTTCCAGTATGCGGAGGGTTCCGAAGTTTTAATCGCATTCCAGGGAACAATTCGTTATACTTAAAAGTCTCTAATTTATACCAGAAGTGGGGCTAAGAGGCTAAACTAGAATCCTGCAACAGTGCCTGTTAGGCTTTTATCTCAATAATAAACGCATACGCAAATAAAAGATGCCACTGTTCGATTCATTTAGTGTTGATCATCAAAGAAAATAACGTCTGCCCTGTGATAAAGAACCACAAATTTATTTATTTATGTTTATTTAGGAAGCATACAACAGTGAATATAATTTAAACCAGTTGAGTTCAATTTCAATGTGAAATATGAAAATTGTATTGAAAATGTACAAAAAAAAACCTATTTTTAAACGACTTCGAAAAGGAGAAGGTTATCAATTCGACGGTATTTTTTAATTTTTTTTTTAATGTTTGTTACCTAAGAACTTTCGATTAGGTGAACCGATATTGATGATTCTTTTTTTATTAGAAAGCTGGTGCTTCCCGTGTGGTCCCATTTTAATTTTGTCCAGTTCTGACAATGGAATTCACAAGAAAATCATAGATGTCTTAAATTTGCAATAAGTATGTGCGCGACAAATGGATGAATAACTCAATATTACGCCAACAGATTTCGATGATTCTTTTTTTTTAAGTAAAACTTCTTTACGCACGCTCGTCACTAAAAATCAAAAAATAAACAAAAATTTTAACAAAACAAAACGACTTCAAAAAATGCACTGAAACGTAAAAAAATAATTTCGTACGATTGTTATTTTTGGAGTCGGTTTCAGCCAAGATCTCCACATCTCACCTATCTCATATAACTATCGAAGAATGTAGTTACCTTGGCTGACACCAACTCCAAAAATAACAATCGTACGAAATTATTTTTTTACTTTTTAGTGCATTTTTTTAAGTCGTTTTTTGTTTTGTTAAAATTTTTGTTTATTATTTTCTTTTAAGTGCAGATTAACTCTTACTCCACTACTGATTTGAGTACAATAAGGAACGATTACATTACTTTAATTTTCTTAGACACAAGAAGGCAATCTAAAACTTTATTATGTTTTATTATTATTTATTTTCTTTCTTTATCTCGTCTCTCTGTGCTATACGAGTACGATGTTAACCATATTTACGATGTTCTATGTTTAATTTTATTTTGCTTATTATTATTTTTGTTATGACACAAGTTGTGTCTCCAACTAGTAACAACTAAACCTCGATTTACGGATGCTATGAACCTTTTTAAACTGGAGTGTTAATATATGAACATCCCAAAGGCAATTTCAATAATTCAATAATTGTTAGCACTGTGTAAATGTTTTACACAGCTTATAAATAAAGCGGCTTTCTAAAACGGTAGCTTTAGGAGACGAAGGAGAAAGTGAAACAAGACTTCGTTTCTCTTAATGTAACTTAAAACACTCAAGCCAAGTAGGCACTATTGACTGTAAATCATGTACCAACGATTTTTTTTACATTAGTTCCACGCAAAAGGCTCTATGGATATTTTTTAATTTGTTGTTTTAAATTATTTTTAAAGGAAAGAACCCGGGTTACGCATACCCCGACAATATTTGAGAATCTCCTACTACCAACACAGAAAGCGGAAAATGTTGCTTGTGTTGTGATGGAGGACTTAGCCAGCCGAAGAATGGAACACGCAACCCAAAAGCGATACCAACTCAGCCACTGACCTGTCATTTAAATAATTTACCTCAAGTCCTAAGTCAACTTTAGGGATGCTGTGTGGCAGGTCTTTTTAGGAAAGGAAGGAGAGGAAGTTTCGGGAAGGAAAAGGGTATGAGCGGTGGTTAAGAAAGTGGGGATCAATGTGTCTATGAGTGACCGACATATGAATCCATCCCTCCCACTGCGGTGCAAGGCGATATGCCGAGAGGGTTAGACTGGAGAAGTCAAACCATTCTCAACCAACCATTCTCTCTCGATCCGCCCTGCCATGCAGCTGGTAGGCTGAGGAATCCATCGCAAAGACCCAGACAAACCTCACCCCAAGAACCCGAGTACTCCTGCTAAGTCACCAAACGTACCGAACCACTTGGGATAACCTATGACAGAGGTTTTTTTTTACATGAGCTCCACACAGGAGGCCCTGATGAAAATAATTTCCCTCAGGGCCTATGTCATCTTTGGGGATGCTGTGTGGAGGTTTTTTTTATGGAGAGGAAGGAGAGGAGAGTTCTGGGAAGGAAAAGGGTTTAAGGGGTGGGTAGGAATTTGGGTTCAGTGTGTCCTGATCATCCGCCTCCAAGACCTAGACAAGCCTCACCCATGAACCCTAAACCAAACGTAGTGAACCACTTGGGGTGACATATGGCAGAGTTGTTGGTTATCCAATACAGGTTCCCGGGGCGGCGGTACCCATTCCCGCCTCCCAAATTGTTCGTTATCCAAAAAACGTTTCCCGAGGCGGCGGTACCCATACCCGCCTCCTAATTAATTAATTACTTTCAAACAGCGTTGCAACATTCAACATCATTGATTCATTACTCCATCCAATTTATCTCACTCATAGCTCCTTTCCGAGAGGATGTTTTTCGTCCGACGCGTCGATAATAAATAAATATAAAGACGTGGGTACTGTAACATCTTCGCAAAGTTTCTCAGGTAAAATAGATGCTCTTGTTTGTTAAAGGCTCGCCCACGTGTAAAAGTTGTACCGGCGGCGCCTGAAACTTTCTAAGGATAAGTAAAACAAAACTTCTAACGAGATGGCCAGTGTTCTGTGTTAGGGTTCTGCCCGTTTGGGGCTCATTGTTTTGCGCAAAGGATGCTTATACTTGCTGCTCCCTTAAACTGCTTAATTCTTCAATCAAACCAACGGCCTCTGAATTTGAAACAGTTTTGATTGATACCAGGGGTATTGTTTCAATTGAGCCCCAATCGATTAACTTAGTAAAGTAACTTAGCAAATAGGCTTTGTCTATTCAAGAAACAAAAATAACGTATTGCAAATGAATAAGGCTCATTTACTTGCTTTTGTGGGTTCGGAAATGGCATCTCGTTTTTAAGAAATAAAGGATGCAAACTTATTTAAGATTTCGTAATATATATTTAAAATTAATATAGATTTCAAAATTATTAGAACAACTAAGTTTTGACTAAAGTTTATTGTTAAAAAACAACATTTTTGAAGAAGAATAGTGGCACAAAATAATTTTGCTGTGTTTGTAAGTTTTTTTTAATATTGAAAAGAATAGGACAAATGTGAACATTTCGAGTAAATAGCAAATAATTTTTTTTTATATATAAATAAATAAAAAAAAAATTTAATGTGCTCCAGGGAAGTGTCACAAAATTTTTGGTGTCAACGAAATCGTGCCAATTGTATTTTTGTGGGTGGGTATGGGTACCGCCGCCAACCATTTATTGGATAGCCAATACCTCCGCCACAGATTACCCCAAGTGGTTTGATACGTTTGATGACTTAGCAGGGGTACCAGTTTTTATAGGGTGAGGTTTGTCAAGGTCTTGGCGGCCCATCTGCTGCGTGGCGGGTCAGATCGATAGAGACTGATAGAGGAGGTCTTTTGGGTCTCCAGCCAGAATACCGCATTTGAAGGGATGGATCAAAAATATTGAAATATCACAATGTGCTATTCGCAGTTTTTACTGGGTGGGGTGGTGTTTCGTGGTGTCGCCGATATTGTTAACCAATACTACTGCACACCTTAAAAAAATCAATTACTTTACGTATTCAGCCCATTCCCATTAGGAAGTAATCCACCGACAGTCGGGCGGACATCGTAGCATATATTTTGTATTTGAATATCTTTGGTATGGATTCATATATCCGTCACTCTTAGACACACTGACCTCTAGATTCTTACTCACCCCTCATTTCTATTTCCACTTCCTCTTCTTCCTTTCCCTAAAAAAACCCTCCACACAGCATCCTTTAAGATGACAACGGCCCTGGGGAAATTTATTTTCCTCAGGGTCACCTGTGTAGAGCTAAAGAAAAAAAAATCTTGACTCAATAGTGGTGACTTAATATTATAATTTTTTTCTATCGGATGGCAGCAGGTTTGAGTCCGTTTACCGAAAATTACACCTGTCACCAATTCTTTTCAATGTGCGACATAATATTTTTTATTGCGTAAAACAGTGACGAATTTAAAAATTTAACAGAATATTTATTACACTCTAATATTCAGCACAAATAACACAGCGATTGAATTTTATTCGCCTTACGGCCGACTTGGCAAAGATACGGTAAGAAATCACTCCAAACCACCGGAAAACTAGCCAGCAATCTATGTTTATATCGGACTGCTGCAGTTCGTAGCCAGTAGAGTCGTAGACCTTACCCGCGTAGACCATCAACAACTGGCCAGCGGTATATCTACCTCTACAGTCTATAGTGCTACGGTTTCCTAGAGCAAGTTGTCGGCTGGTTTGCGCGCCCGGTTATTTGTTAGGTGGGATTGTCCAAAGCAGTGTTCCCTAATCACAACCTGCCAGTCCGCGGAGAACTTCGGTCGTTTATTTTCTAAAAGTCCGCGAAATAAATGACTGCCCGCTTTTGCCGTGTGAATACGTCATTCGATGCAATGATTATCTCTCTTAAATTGTTTCGAGCTTGCGAAATTAATTTTGAACAATTTTTTATTTTTTCAAACACTTAAAGATTATTAAAATATAAGGTATTTTAAACTTGTGAAATGTACAAATGTATAATATGAGTGTGATTTATTCGTGATAATATTATTTAAAAATTTTTTTACTCTAACTAACTAATTAAATAACTGTCACACCCTATCTCCACAGGGGTAGCAGAGAGGACGGACCGTCAAACATCTCGGTTTTGGCACACACTCCTTGCCTCGTTCACATTCATATATCGTCTCATTCATGCTCTTCTATTATTCTGACTCTTGACATGGCCCGACTCAAGTACCATCGGAGCATTCCTTTCTTAATCTTACTCATTAGTCATTACGCTTACGTCAACCTTGCATTCTTTGCGGATCTCGACTTTTCTCACACGATTTTACACACATATACGCCTGAGGGTTCTCATTTCTACAGCATTCAGTCTACTTTCATCCTTCCTCTGCTAGTTCCATGCCTCACTGTCATACATCAGGGTAGGTACCAGTACACCATTATGGACGGCTAGCTTCGCTTCTTTGGACAGTTTTTTGTTAGTGCCAACGGCGTTCAGTCATCCATTAATAGAGTTACCATAAAACTCACGAAATACGTATTCTCTTTTAACCACGTTTAATTGGTTATTAAAGAATGTGGAAGAAATACGCTTGCTTATTTATTAAAATCAACCATTTTAACTAACTAACTAACTAACCATCACGCCGTTTCCCCGCAGGGGTAGGCAGAGAGGACGGACCGCCAAACAACTCGGTCTTGGCACACAGTCTTTGCTTCACTCACATTCATACATCGTCTCATACATACTCTTCTATTATTCCGACTTTTGACATGGCCCGACTCAAGTATCTGATTCACTTGATCGTGCCATGTCTTCCTCGGGCGTCCCCTACTTCTTCTTCCATTCACATTTGCGTCATATATTCTTCTCACATTATTTTCTTCTTTCATTCGCTCTACATGTCCAAACCATCTGAGGGTCCCTTTCTTAATCTTACTCATTATGCTTACATCAGCCTTGCATTCTTTGCGGATATCCACATTTCTCACACGATCATACATGGTTTTGCCACACATTCGCCTCAGGGATCTCATTTCGACAGCATTCAGTTTACTTTCATCCTTCCTCTGCCAACTCCATGCCTCACTGCCATACATCAAGGTAGGTACCAGGACTCCATTGTGGACTGCTAGCTTCGCGTCTTTTGACAGTGTTTTATTAGCGACAACGGCATTCAGTCCTCCATTAATGGAGTTACCTGCATTTACTCTTCTTTCAATATCTCTATCAGCCTTTCCATCTCTCGTAAACATACTACCCAGGTACACAAACTCATCCACCTGCTCCAAGTATTCATCATTCACAACTATATTGCACACTGTTTTCGTACTCTCCCTTTCAAATACCATGACTTTAGACTTACTTACATTCATCATTAACTCATTTTGCATACACACTTCGTTCATCCTAGACACGAGAGACTGTAGATCTTCCATAGTGTTAGAAATCAGCACCGCATCATCTGCATACAACAGGCAACATATTTTCAGATCACTCAAATTCGCGCCCAATCCCATCTCTTTCAATTCTTGCATACAATTATCCATGTATAAATTGAATAACCATGGTGACATTACGCAGCCTTGCTTAACACCTTTTGTGATGTCAAACCACCCCGTAAAACCACCGTTCACCCTAACACATGCAACGCTTCCCTCGTACAGAGACGCGATTGCCTGTATGAGATTTGTATTCACTCCATACTTGGACAACACCTTCCATAGCTTTTTCCTGTCGACTCGGTCGTATGCTTTTTGTAGATCTACAAAGGCACAAAAAAGTTTTTGGTTTTTTGCCAGAAACTTCTCAGTGAGCATACGCAAGGAGAAAATCTGGTCCATGCATCCACTTCCACTCATAAAGGCACCTTGCACATCCCATATTTTATTCTTTGTTTCCATTCTTACCCTTTCAATCAATATTCTTCCGTACAACTTGCCGACTGAACTTAGCAGGCTAATAGCTCTATGATTCCCACATTCCATACGTGACCCTTTACCTTTGTATAATGGCATGATTACAGCCCTTCTCCAATCTAATGGCGTGTAACCCTCCTCTAAACACTGGTTAAAAAGTTTGCACAACCATGTGAGAATAATATGGCTATCTCCTTTAAAGTATTCGGCTGCAATATTGTCGAAACCTACAGCCTTACCATTCTTCATGCATTTTATCGAATTTTTAATTTCATCCATGCTGATTTTGATAACATTCACTCCGTCATCGTTCATACCCGATTCGCCGCTGGCCTCACTATCACTCGGGTTGCTTTCGAAGACTTCCTCAAAATATTTCATCCATCTCTCATTTATTTCTTCCTCATTCGTCAACATTCTTCCATCTTTCGATTTTATCACTTTTAGGCTCCCATTCTCTGGACCGCTCCGGGACTTTTTGACCTCCTTCCAAAACAGTTTAATGTTTTCTTGGAAGTTTTTTGTCATTTTTATTCCCTCTTCCTCTTCCAGACGTTTCTTTCGTACTTTCACTCCAACACTTACTCTTTTCTTGCATCCCTTATATACTTCTTTCGCTCTATCTCTCTCTTCGCTAGAAGCACTGCCAGCCGCTATCAGACATAACCATGCTTTCTTCTTCTCTGAGACCAGTGCTTTAATCTCGTCATCCCACCATGCGTCACCTTTCTTCCTACCTTGCGTACTTATTCCACACACATCTCTAGCAGATTCACAAAGACTAACCTTTATGTGGTTCCATGCTTCATCAATGCTTAGACCATCCATTTCCTTCTCATTCAATCTCGTCTCTGCACGCTTCTCATACTCACTTCTGACATTAGCGTTTTGCAGTTTTTCTACTTTGACTCTGGTAGGAGTTGATACCTTTTTCACTTTAGAGCGCCATCCGCGAAAGAGGTTTACTCTTGACACCACCAGAAAGTGGTCAGTTTCAACCTCAGCCCCTCTGAAAACTCTTGTGTCCTCAGTAACGGCTCTCAACCTAGAGTCAATTACCACAAAATCGATTAATGATCTTTCATTTCCTCTTTCCCACGTATATTGATGGATACCTTTATGATCGAAGAAGGTATTCGATACAAACAGGTTCCACTCTAAACATACTTCAAGTATTCTATTCCCATTGTCATTCGTTCTTTTATCCCCAAACTTACCTAAGGCTGAATCAAATCCATCACGTCTAATTCCCACCCACCCATTCAAATCGCCCGCCATTATAATCCTTTCATTCAATTTTTTTAATCTCATAACGTCATTCACACCAGTCCAAAAATCATCTTTCACTTCGTCGCTTTCAGAATTAACAGGAGCATAGCCGATAACAAGAAACACCCTTGTCAACCCAATTTTAAATCGGATCCACATTATTCTTGTTAATAACCATTTTAAATGTATGAAAACAATTATTCAAACATCGGGTTTAAATTTTGGGTTATTATTACTTGTAACGATTTCCCAATCTTCAGAGAATCATCACAGATTTGTTTATCTTATGGTTATCGAATTTTTAATTCTTGATCATCATCAAGCTCAGTAAAGCTACTGTGACTCTGTATCGCTGACAGGGTTGCCAGGTGTTCGGGATTCTACCGAACCGTTCGGTATTTTAGCACCGTGTTCGGTGTTTGGTATGACAAAAATACCGAAGTATGGTCGGTTCGATATTTTTTCTGATTAATTTTTCTCCCTAATAAACGATTCAACTGTCAGATTTGACGCAATCGCCAATCGATGTTGCGTAGCATCCCTACTTAGTTTGTTGCGCGATGTTGCCGGTTCGTGGACGCGCTCACTGCTTTCGAGCCATTTTCCGGATTAGTGTTACTACACATCAGGTGACTTCGTACTTGTGTAAATGTGATTATTCGAATAATTTGACTGCTTACATTGTTACCCCGACGCGGGTTTTGTCCACCGAAATCTAGGAAAATTCGCCTCGAAATTTTTTTTTGCTCATTGTTCGTTATATATTTGGAAAAAACCTGGCAACCCTGATCGCTGACCGAAACAAAGGTTAATGAAGGAGAAAAGGCAACATGGCATAATGACCTAAAAATCGTGTTAATACTTTTGGCTTTAAAAATCTCATATCATATAAAAAAAATCATTAATGAGTTTTGGACGGAAAATTATTGGCAGGACAGCTTACACATTAACCTTTTACAATACGAGAATGTGAAATACAAGAGGAGAATTATTTAGATTTGAGCAAAGTTTATTTTTATAATATTCATTATCCTCATAGCTCATATTTTGTTCTGCCATCGGGACGTTCTTCCGAAATCCATTTGGGTGAAATACAAAAATATATTTTTTATATGAAACAAGCATTGCTCAGTTGATAAATTGTTTGGCGTTTAGTTTAACTATGGCGAGAAACTTCCACTCGCCAATTTGAAAATTACAAAAGGTAACTACCTAACCATCACGCCGCTTCCCCGGGGTTTCAGGGGTAGGCAGAGAGGACGGACCGCCAAACAACTCGGTCTTGGCACACATTCCTTGCCTGTAGGTGTTTTTTTTCTTCTCTCAAAGAAAAAAACATCTACCTAAATAAGGCGCTATTTCGTGGCAGTTCT
The DNA here is from genome assembly GCA_917563855.2 of Limnephilus lunatus. NCBI lineage: Eukaryota > Metazoa > Arthropoda > Insecta > Trichoptera > Limnephilidae > Limnephilus > Limnephilus lunatus. Next base: position 5,409,018 of record OU830602.1, on the reverse strand, counting down.
TGTAAAACTACAATTCTATAATAATTAAGCAATCGTTTGTAATGAAGTTACTTAACAGAAGTCAGTAATTTCTAATTGAATCTAATTTTAAATCTGAACTAAGTTAGGCAAGAATCATTATCACAGATATCTCTTAAGCCTCTTAAATTAAATTTTAATCCTTCTAGGTAAAACATGATTTTATAAACATCGCTAGCAAAGTTGTAACATTCTTACAACAAACTTGAAAATATTTTATTAAATTTCTGCTTAATATTCTTTGTTTTTACAGCTTCTACGAATAAAAATAGCCTCCTCAAAGAAGGTAGGCTCTTCTCAGAAAAAGAGAATTAACTTATCATTTCAACTTCTGAACGAAAAAAATATTTTTCTTTTGTTATTTTGAATACTGTTCTGACAATATTTTTTAAAATTTAAGGTTTTAATTATGGTATCGGCTATGAACCAAAAATCAAGCTTTCATAGTTAAATTTTTTTTTACAAATAACTTACAGAAAAATCAAAATGGTAGACACTCTCATTATCGAAATGGTGAAAGGTAATCATTCAGAATCAAAAATTTGTTTCAAATAGGTTAACGTGTGTTGAGTGACAAGATGTAAAATAGCTAGGTATTTACCAACCTTGGTCCTCGTCGTCTCTCTTCTCTCTCTCTACCTCACATGACACCCCGAACGGGTATGTCATAGTTCCACTGGCTCCGAACTGTAGAGACTTTTGTGATGTATTCATGTGCGAGAATTTGTACGTAAACACGTTAAAGTGTATGTTAACTATTAGATGATGTATTTTCATATTACTACTTCATTTATTTAAAATCCAATTATTATTATCAGTAATGTTATTATTGCGAAAAAACCTCTTTTTTTACATTAGCTCCATACAGGAGGCCCTGAGGAAAATAATTTCCCTCAGGGCCTCTTTCATCTTTGGGTATGCTGTGTGGAGGGTTTTTCAGGGAAAGGAAAGAGATGAGAGTTCTGTGATTCAGTGTGTCCTGGTCATCTGCCTCCAAGACCTAGACAAACCTCACCCCATGAACCCAGGCACCCCTGTCAAATCACCAAACTTAGCGAACCACTTGGGCTGACCTATGGCAGAGGTGGTGGTTATCCAATAAAGGTTCCCGGGGCGGCGGTACCCATTCCCGCCTCCAAATTGTAAATATCCCATTCCTCGTGGGATGCCATGACTATGACTTACACGTAGTAGTCCTTACGACTTTTTTAAAATACCACACATCAAAACAGATATTCTAGCACAGCAAAGCATGTCAAAAGGAATGAGGCTTTTTAATGAAATTTCTAAAACAGTAGATATATACCGATGAGATACCGCCGCCCTGGGAACCATTTATCGAATTACCAATATTTCCGCCATAGGTCTCCTCAAGTGTTTGGCTACTTTTGGTGACTTAGCCGGGATGCCTGGCTTTATAAGGTAAATCCATCCCTCCTACTGCGGTACAAGGCGATAGGTCAAGAGAGTCCGGCTGGAGAGATAAAATGTCTCCATCAATCAGCTTCTCCCGATCTGGTGCGACACGCAGTCGGTGGGCAAACGTTTTTGCCGCTAAGACTTGGACAAATCTCACCCCATGAATCCGGGCACCCCTGCTAAGTCACCAAAGCGAACCACTTAGAGTAACCTATGGCAAGGATGCTGATAATCCAACAAATGGTTCGCTGTGCTGTGGTAGTTTCCCATACCCGCCTCCCAAATTAAATGATTGTTAAAAATATCATCATCATTGGAGACCTAAACATAAACACTTTACAAAACGGACACCCACAAAACATAGAATACTTAACAATTCTGGCACAGCATGGATTGGAACCAGCGATAAATGTCCCAATACGAGTTACTCAACATACAATAAGTTGTATAGATCATATAATGATTAAAACAAAACTAAAAACCAAAACTATAGTGTGTTTTTTGTTGTCGTTCAACAAAAAAATTCCGGAATAAATGTTTTATGTAGTTATAATAATTACACAAAATGACCAAATGAATCTATCAAGTATTGTAAACCTAAAATAGGACCAACGCAAAAAGACTAAGGGAAATAAATCCCACCCCACTTCATTTGTGAGTAATAAAGGAGCATTTATATCACTTTTAAGTTGGCGGCTTCGTACCAGCCCTCTTGGAACGTGAAGTAACTTTAAAGTGAGAAATATTAATACCTAAACGACAGAAATTGTGATTTATCTGACTCTTTACAGCGCGTCAGAAGCTAAGCAAGGATTGGCGAGCTCAGAAATAAGAAAAACATTTTAAGCAAGCCCTGAGTGTTTTATGCGCAAGATATACTAATTTTGCAAAAAAGTCTTACTTCTTACCTTCGCTCTAATAAAAATTATTATTCTGTAGAAAAAATTGCAACTCTTTTTACTTTAGTATAAACTGGGAGCGGAAGACTTTCAGGCGCATGGCAAAATTTCGCTCAGCAAAATGTTTGTTATGTAACTTGTGGGGTAATCGCTGCAGCTTTCAAAGCAATCTCTACTGCTTCCTTAATCGAGGGGTAAGGCTCTCGACTGGCCATCCAAAGGCCGCGGGATTAAATGCCGGTTTGTGTAATTAAATGTTGAGGCGCCATCCTGCCTATTTCAGCAGAAACAAAAAAAACAATGAAAACTGCTTACCTCAGGTTGTGTACCCAATGTACAGGCAATTTGGGAATGAAGGTGTTACAAATTCATGATTTATTAATTTGTGAACAAGCCGCGGCACTTTTAAAAGGCACAGATTTTGAAAAGTACACTATTTTTAAACTTAGTTACGATAAAAAAAACATCGGTTTCAGTCGGGACCGGTGGAAAATATGCATTTAAATTTATATTTCATACAAAAAAAATTGTACGTAATTTCTAGTTACGGCTGATATTTATTTTGCATACTGACCGATTTCCAGGGTACCAATCGATAAATGTTAAAAAAAGATTGCACAAAAAATCACACATAATAGAGGAAGGTACTAAAGGTTACACCATACAAATTTTCATGTTCTGAATAAATAAATCAGTATACTTAGGATGAATTAAAATCAATGTATTATTAATTAGGTTAGGTTGTGCTATTAATTAGGTAAAGTTAATAGGTTAGGCAAACCCATTAGACAAACCCTGCTTGCTATACAAACCATTAAAAACCCGGAATGTATATCTTGCTTAAAAGAAAAACGCGTGCGCGTTTTAAAGTGTAGCGCCATGCGACGGCTTCTTCACACTTTACCCATGATTCAAAAGCAAAGTTTTGCATCAGCAATCAAAGGTTATATTGTAAGATGAAAATATTTTACACGTAGAACAGCCTACATCGTAATCTGAATAGCTTTAACAAGGGGGGTTTCTTCTTTTTGTCACTTGTAGCCAACAGGATCGGTCCAAAGATCCTTCGAGATCCAATTGATTCTTGAATAGTATCAAAATCCATAATTCAGGCGAACACACACATGGTGATCCATGTTTCCATAATATTTTGTTGTAAAGGGCCTTGGATGAGACCTGCAACTCTCATCACAGTCGATAGCTCCTGGTCGTTCCGTGTTTTTGGCAAAGAGCAAAGAATGACGTTTTCTCTTCTTGTCACTAAGATCTCCATAGACAAACTGGTGATACCAATGCGTAAAAACGCATTTTTTTTTACTGCCTGTGAATGTAGGTACCCGTTCATGGTTGCATAATTTATATGTAGCATTATTTAAAATAATATAAAGTACCAGAATTTAAACGTTGCTTGAAATAGCTTTAGCCGTGTTTGGTGACTAGATCTGAATCCTCACCTTCTTATTCCCCATCTCCTTCCTCTCCCCATTACCTTCAGCCTCACAATATACCCTAATTGGGAAAGCCATAGTCGCACTGTCTCCAAACGGTTTGGAGCAGTTGAACTCTAGTATTCACATATGAAAACGCCTTTGATTCCATATGTAAAACTGAAGTATGTTAAATAATAGATTCAATGTATTCGCTTTAAAGTGGTGTTTTAGTGAATATTTAGAAACGTTAAAAATATTTTTTAAGTTAAGCAAGAAGATGTAAGATTTTATAACATACATCTACAAACAAACTCCTCCTTATGTATATACACACTAGACATTTTGTTAAAATAATAATATCCTATAAATCACCCTTGTGAACCATATATCTGTTATTTCGAGTCTTCCCACCATTCTCTTCCCCCCCCCCCCCCCAATCTACACTCCCATTACCTTCACCTAATAAAGTTTTAAGGACGCCAGTGAATGAATGACACGAATGTGTCGAAACCGGTGGAAAATAAATTAAATTAAGTAACAAATATTTGAGAATAAAACTGTTCAAATATTTCAAAACAAAAAAGAAACAATATCACAGGTACTGAAATATTTAATACGCGTAAATTGTTTCAACACTGTAACGAATGTACTGTTTAAGTGTTTAATTTCCATAATTCAAATAACGTAAGAAATGTCGAAGGCAAAGCAAGTTGTCCTTGTAAGGTAACAAGCAGGTATAGAATTATTTATTTTTTCCCACAGATTTCTACAATTTGATTTTTTGATACACTAACGCAAATCCTTTTGTAGCGAAATTGCAAAATATACGAGCATGAAAGTGTCTACGCACTGAATTCGCTGTATCGCGACATTATTCATCTAGGCGAAGAAGATGGTACTTTATGATATTCGCACGAGAATATTAAAAAGACGTTTGTGCTAGTATCTGAAATAAAAATGTCAAAATCACCTGAGTTATATCCTCGGCACACGAGATGAAAAAATATTTATCATACATATTAAACGTCGTGTTTCTCATACAACTATGATTGAGGTATACACCTTTGCAAAGAACGGATGCAAACGTTACAACTCTTTTGGATAAGGGCGTGATTTTTAGGAATTCTGTTTAATATTTTTATTGTGTAAGTATATCAGAGATGATCCTATTTATTTATTTCTAAAACATACGGCACAATATATAGCAATTGACCCAATTCAAAAGATACAAAAAGCGATAATAAAATTAATCCTGCAAGTGCCATTCTACACAGATTCAAGCGAAATTTACAAAACATTAGAAGTCATGTCAATAAAACAACTTTATGCCAAATCTGCTCTGCTACACCTCCTCCAAAACAAACTCTATATTCCAATGCAACCGAAAACAATAAAAAAAAACAAGATCCTTAACAAATGTAACCCTGAACATACCGATAACACACACCACACACGGACAAAGACATTTTCAGTATTACGCAACCAAACTTTTTAATTATATGCCCATAACTCTAAAACAACTACTAACTACACATACATACACAAACATACACAAAAAACATATCACATCCTGGATCAAAAATCAAGATATTCACTTTATACAAAATCTCCTAATCCCTAACCAAACATAACAAAACTATAAAAAAAGTAAAATAAATAAACATATTTGCAAGAATTTAACAACTATTCATATATACATATATATTTATATATACTTTATAGATATTTTTTTTTTTCTAAATTATCCATTACCATTAAAATGTAAAAAAAAAAAAAAAACCTACACATAAATACCTGTACTTGTCACATTGAATCATAAACACGTAAACACCTCAGCACAGGTTCTCCTAGTGAGGTGTTCACGAAACATACAACATTATAAACCAACAGTTTCACCTTCTCAAACCTACCTTACACCCAACATAATAAAATGTTATTTTAATTACTATGTAAAAATGTTTTCTAAAATATATTATGTTAAAATATTAAATATATAAGGTAAAAACTGTAATATATAGAAATAAATAAATAAATAAATAAATAAAATATTTACCATTAACATAATTATATTTATAGATGTATATATTATCCTACTAATATTATAAAGGTGAAAGTTTGTATGTTTGTTACTCTTTCACGCAAAAACTACCGAATGGATTTTAATGAAACCTCACAATAATATAGCTTATGCATCAGAATAACATATAGGCTATATATAATGGTAAGCTCTGGCGTTATGAAATTTATATAAATGAAAATGTTAGTATTTCTATCATATTTTATCGGCAGGGTGGAAAGACGGTGGGAAGGAACGGGGATAAGGCTGGGGTTGGGAAGGTGGAGTGGGGAGATAGGGGTAAAGTGGGGACGGAGTGGATTAGGGAGAGGGATGGTAGAGAAGGCGGAGTAAGAACCCCCTTATACCATGCGAGCGAAGCCGCGGGAAAAAGCTAGTTATACAATAATATAGAGAAAGTAACACATAAATGTAAAGTTAAATCTAAAAACAAAAAGTAAAAAAAGGAGTTAAGGCAATAAGTAGTAAAAAAGTAAGATGTATAAAAAGAAAGTAGGTATAACGTAAAGCATAAAATATGAAGTATAATGTAAAAGTAAAAAGTTTAAATGCAGGAAATAATTTAGTAAAAAGTAAAATGTATAGACTACAAGATACCTTTAAGAATAATAGAAATTATTACTAACCAGGTATTTTTAGACACGCTGAAAACTGAATGGGGTATTTTCACGTTTTTTATTGCTTTAAAAAATTAAGCAAAAAACTACGATGATTACGGTATTTTTATTTTCTTTTTATATTGACGAATAAATTTTCTACAGCAAGTCAAAGTTTCCCACTTTAGATTTACCGCTAAAACGATATTTTGGGGCGGGGCTATCGTGTGACGTCATGAGCGTGGACGCTCACTGACAATGTTTATTTATGCTGGCCCGGCTCAGCGACGCTTGTGACGTTACAATCCCATTTGCCGACAACGGGCCTTTTTGATTTTGTCAGTTTTAGATCGTTTTTTAAATTAATAATTTTGAATGAAAACATAAAAAACAAACATTCTTAGTAGGATGATTAAAATCAGAAAAAATATCTTTAAATATTCCGTACATTTTCAACAAAATCCCTGGTTTGTGGAAATACCCCATTGTGATATTTTACACAAAATCTCGCTTTTCATCATCCCGCTCGGATCTTTACTAGTATGCTACTGACCGCGGTGAATTTCTATTTTTCTCTATGGTAACTAGAAACTTTTCTCCAGCTTCACACAGGTTGCCCTTTTCTTAAAACCTGTGTGACTTTTAGAGATGCTCTGTAAAAGGTATTTTTAGGGAAGGGAATGAGGCAGATTTTGGGTAAAAAAAATTTCAAGGGCTTGGTAGGAATCTGGAGGTCAATGTGTTCAGATGTGAAGGACGTGTGAATCGATCGCACCCATTGCGGTTCAAGGCGATAGGTGCAGAGAGGCCGGCTCGAGAGTTAAAAAGGTCTCCTTCAACTAGTCTCTCCCGATTCAGGCCGACATGCAGTAGATGTACCCCAGCTTCCTTACTAAGTCACCTAAGAAAATCACTTGGGGTGACCTTTGGAAGGGATGTTGGTTATCCAATAAATGGTTCCCGGGGCGGCTGCTCCCAAATTAACGAAAAAATTCTCAAAATAGACAGAAACTCGCAGAGGGAACTGTTAGGACTACTAATGGGACACTGCCATATTACAAGACAAGACGCATGCGGTTGTAGGGAGTGGAAAACAGCAATAGATGCAGGAAATATTAAAATATTGAAGAGACTCTAATTCACATATGTTGCCAATGTCCCGTTCTGATGGGAACAAGGCTCGTATTCCTGGGAGGACACATTTGAAGAACCAGGAGATATACCAAATATCCAAGGTCAACCCTTATTAACTTTATCAAGGGGATCGGGTCACTGTTAAAGGAATGCGGTTAAATGGGAGACAGCAAAATGGGTCCATTGCCTGAGTAGGTTTGGGTAAACCGTCTCCGCTTTAAAAATATATAAATGAAATTGTATCATAGTGTATGCATGATGCAATGTCAAGCATCGACAAATTAACGTAACAAATGTTGGCTGAGGAATCAAATAAAATTGAGGATTTTTATTGTGTCCTAGTGTCTTGTTGACGTTCCTGTATCTTGTTGACTTCTGTTGACGATGCCCACGTGGAGATTTTTAGAGCGTCTTTGACATACTTGGAGAAATGGTTCAGTATTTCTGATGTACGCAATGGAAATCTTTGGAAAATACTGGGGAGAAAAATGAAGTTTTTCAACAAGGACAGAAACGAGGATTTTTTTATTACTCGATCATTCGTCTGAATGTGCTTCGCAATAATGTGACAAAGATTTTCATTTGACGACCTTCGTGATCGCGGGGTAGGCTCTCGACTACAACTATTTTGAGATTCATTTGTGGTAGTTATGTTGCTGGGTTGCTGCAGCTAGCGGACTCTGGGAGCCCGACAAATCTCTCTGATACCTTCGGCCATCATCGTAATGCTACGGACATACTTGCTCATTTTAAGCCAAAGAGCATGCTACCTAGTAGCAATTGCAATCTAGTAGCACGTGTGTCAGTGACGTTGCTAGTAATAAGCATGCTTATTTGAAGCCAAATGAGCTTGCTCACAAATCAACAGCCGTTTGATTTATCAGCATGCTCATTGGATTATTAGGTGAAAGGGGAAGCCTCTAAGCATTTGTGAACAGTCGAGCTTATGAGCATGCTCTGCAAAATTGCATTATTTGCAAAAATGTCAAAATAGCCCGCTGGGGAGACAGAAAAACCTGGTTTTTCGTGATTTATTATGGGAATCATGAATATATTTAAAACACAAGGTCACTAAAATACCCACAATAGTTTTCCAAATTCCCCAAAAGCTCCTTTACTTCCAAAATGAAACCACACTCTATTTAAATTTGAATTTATTTTTTAATAATTAGTCATTTTCGAATTTGTTGACATCTTGGACCCAAATCAAACGTCTTATTTTTTTACGTCAGAAGATTCTTAAATAATTGCATTGCAAGCAGTAATATTATTTTGTTTACTTCTGAGCTAATGAAACTGACTCTATTTGACATTTATTGGACATTTATTTGACATGAGCATACTAATTAAATAGCATGTATGTTCAAATGTTGGCTTTGAGTACGTTCATTCACGAGAGCTCAAACCAAGCCTGCTCATTATTGAGCAAATGTGTACAGTTTACGATTTTTGGCATGAGCGTACTCATTAATGAACATGCTCATATTGCTCATAAGCCGGCTTGTGTGAGAAAGTGTGTCAGTATTCAGTATCTTAACCTTTTGTACTTAAGACACGAACGGCGATAGATGCTACTCCTCCGTTAACCTACTCAACTTCCATGTGTTGGGATTCAGCAGAACTTAGTATTATAAACTAAGCTATCAACATCTATCGAAAGAAGTTGAAACTAATGAAATAATCAATACGCCACATACACGTACATATATATTATAACTCGTAGAGTTAGACATTGTACTGAACGGGGCTTAAGAAGGAAATATTGCAATGTCACAATCAATATTGAATGCCCAGGCTTTCCCTCCTCTCTGTGTTTTTGTTTTCCGCGTTTCCCAAAGTTTCTGATGGAGATTTAGGGCCGCCGATAAAGTCCGACTTAGAGGAGAACGTAGCATGGGCCGGGCCGTTAGAAAGGTAAACAGCCTTTTCCTTTTTATACGTGAAGGGTGGTTTTTTACTCAACATTCCTTTTAATAAGACCCTCAGAAAGACCTTAGAGAGGATAAATTAATTTACTCGACGAGGAATAATAAATTACAGTGAGCATCATCACAATAGAATTTGAAGATAATGCCTACTTATGCGGATTTGAAACGTTAAATAAAGTTTATCGTGTAAGAAATGTGGGTACTGAATAGGCTGAAACTCAGGTTTAAGAGGTTTTTCTTCAACTTGTAAGTGTTTCGTATAATGTAAAAGTATGAGTTTAGCTTTTATGTGTTATTTCTAACTGTTGTATTTGGACTTAACATTGCAACGATCAGCAATGATAACTCCAACATTGCAACGATCCGCTCCGATCTATCGCGAATATGTATAAGTTGTTCGTCTTAAACGAAATGTCAGATGTACAAAAACTTTGTGTTATTTCCGCTTCACAATTAAAGCTCTATAAATGAAACATTTCTGAACGTAGCCGTATACTAAAAACTGTTTTTGAACGGTTATGAAATAAGCTTAAATTTAGAATGCAAACACAATAAATGTAAAAATGACTCACGTGATGTTTTTATGTGAAAACGGTACTAAAATCGAGGATTATGTAAAAAAAAAAACTTATTCTATCGTATAAATGTATAATAAACAATTTAATCACCTCAGCAGCTTGATTTATTATGTTTCTCTAATTTTTGTTTTAGGGATGTCACTAGAACAATATTGACGTGAAAACACGCTTATTGTACTCGACTGATATCGTTATATTATCGAGTATATATCCGTTTACGTATCGGAGGGGTTCTTCAACACTGCAACGATCAGGAATTTTAACTCCAACATTGAAATGATAAGCAATGTTAAATCCAATATTGCAACGATCAGCAATGTTAAATGCAACTTGCGATTGGAGATGATAGCGAAACAAAAGGATGATTTGTCCTAACATAGCATTTCTATCACAAAATATTTGTTGACAGCTGCTTTTTGAATGAAAATCTTTCTGTATAGTTTCAATCGTAGAAATGAGTAAGGTCTTTTGTTGACTCAGTTATTTTTTGGTTACCCGAAAGTTGATCCGCTGACAATTGGCCTCCGAAATGATATTTTCTGTAAAACTATAATTTTTCGCGCAATATTTACCAATTTTAAACATAAAATTGACATCAAACATCCCTCTAATAAAATTGGTATGGTGTGAATATCAAACGAATTTATATCCAGTGTCGATTTGTTGTACATATTCATTGGTATATGTCTACAATATACAGACAAGTAGTTTTATCCTTGATGAATTTGAATGAAAATATGTTTTATACTTTGATTTTCGGCGGTACATCTTCTTTGCACACTGCACACCCCTCCGGAGTTACTTAGTTATATTCTGTGAAAGTGGTTATACCGTATTTATCGTAAACCAATTGCATATGGTGCTGTCATGGAATCACGCAGGTGAGAGTAACTAAAAGGCGTCATAGATCATTATCAAATTCATTTACGGGTCCAATTACGGGTCTTATGCCGACTCATAATCAACTCAACTCAACACCTCTTTGAACAACTCTCAACAAGTCATTAAAATTTATGATTTTTTTTTAATAGCAGATAACCTTAAACTAATAAATGCCTACAATACACGACATCTTTTTTCAGCCTGATTTCAAATAGAAACCAAAGTCAACGTTTTTCGTTTTTCGCTTTACGCGATTGCTATTTTCATCTCTATTTTCATATCTACGATTTAAATTGTCATCACTGCAAATAACACTTGAACCATTCTGTTTGCTGTGATGCCAACTGAAAAAGTATGTATGAAAATAAAGATTAAAATAGCGATCGCGTAAAGCGAAAATTTTTTAATTTGATATGTAATTGGAATCGGGCTGAAAAAGGATGTCGCGTATTGTAGGCATAACGTTACCTATTATGGCCGTTATACACGACACCTTTTTTCAGCCCGATTCCAATTAGAGACAAAAGTCAACATTTTTCGATTTACGCCATTGCTATATTCATCTCTATTTTCATATCTACGATTTAAATTCTCATCACTGCAAACAACACATGAACCATTCTGTTTGCTGTAATGCCAACTGAAATCATAGCGAAAAATGTTGACTTTGGTATCTAATTGGAATCGGGCTGAAAAAGGATGTCGTGTATTGTAGGCATAACGTAACCTATTTAACTTTTTTTCATAATTTTTAATGACTTTTAAAAGGAGGTTCTGAGTTGATTTCATTATGAGTAGTCCGGTCACTTTCACATACACGAGTATTTTCTAAAACATAAAAAAATGTCGGAGCCTTTAATGAAAAATGCAAAAATGATAGATAAATTAGAATTTCCTTTAAAATAATTCTTTGTAAAAGCGCGATGGCTACTTAACTAATAGATATTAGCAAAAACGTGCTCTAGCAGAAAAAAAAACATTCTTTTAAAAGCATTACATTCTTTGTAATTACTCAGAGACACCGCAATTTATTCGAGTCAAAGGAGGCATTTAATTATTTATATTGCCACGACATGTTTTCAGACTTTTAGCAAATTTGCTCCATTTGCAATAGAATTATTTTTTGTCCCTAATAATTTACAGCGCTGCGTTCTTGCGATGGTTTTAATGTTAGCCTTTGTAAACACTAGGTACACGGTACACCTACGTGACAAATGGAACATTTAATTTCAAAATGCTTCATGGAATGTTTAAGTCAGAGGTGTATCGGAAATGCGACAAACTCTTATATTATTTTATATCTTATCTGCAATTTTTTCAGATTGTATAAAGGTTTACAAAATATGTATAAGTTTTCTAATGTTTTTTTGCTAATTCAAGGCATCTGTATTTTGAATACTACGCAGAAGCAATTTGAATTTATACCGATTTCTAACATATCTCCCTTAAAGATTTAAACTTTTTAAGCTCTTAAAAAAATATATGTTATTTTTGAAGATAATGTCTATGTATATGCTGACCAAGCCGAAACGCAAATTATATGAAATTCCCTCGATAGAAAAAAAACGCAAAATACGCTCCAAAAATTATTAAAAACAAGTCTGTTTCTATTATCTTATAAATTATATTTGTGAAAAAATTCACAATGTTTCTTTAAATGATACTTAAGATGCCCCCTAAGAGATTTTTTCTCTATTTTAAACGAGTCGTTTTTTATTAAACATTTTCGCAATTTTCGCATCGATTTTGACGCTGTAAATGTTAACGCTCTCCTCTAACATTCGTGATTTCGTATCTCTCCATCTTCTTCTTTTCGAGCGCGGTTGCGGAGCCTTAAGCGCGAGCAAGTAATATGTGAGCTTCGACATGATACGGTTTCCCAGCATGTTGCACACGAGTGTGGACTATGGACCGAGTCCAGTGATGGTATGTCTAGGGAAAGTTCCCTAGACATAGGGAAAAAACTCTTCCTTGTTAAATTCCAACCAGGACCACCTATTGACATGCCGTGTGGAGAGTCTTTTTAGGAAAGGAAGAAGAGGAAGTACCAGGGAGGAAAAAGGTATAAGGGTTGAATAGGAATATGGGGGGGGGGTCCGTATGTTCAGGAGTGACGGACGTATACGGTGTAAGGCTATGCTCCGAGAGAGTCTTGCTGGAGAGGTCAAAATTCCCTATCAACAAGTGTCTTCCGATACGGCCTGACACGCAGTTGGTTGTCAGATGTCAATTGTCTCTTTGTCTACAATATCAACTGTTCGTTCACTTTCTTTTGTTCTTTTGAGAAATGTTTTTTATTTTTTTTTATTTTGGTTAACTGCATTATAGTAATATTTCTTTTAAGTCTCTCCTTGCGTGATGAAAAATATATTTCATGTAATATTATTCTATGCCCTTTACGAATAAACATGTTTTAAATTTTCCGCATTAAAGATAAAACAACCATTTACGATCCATTAATGTTTGTTTATCAGTTGTGTAAAATTAAAAACACGTTTATTAATACTGACCTAAGAATATGTAACATTGTTTATTTATCTAGAATCGCTTTGATTTCTCTCTGCCACAATACGTGCATCTTAAGATTGGTAAAAATATTAATTTAATATAAACGTTGACAATGTCATTACATCTTTCCAAACTCTTTTAAACCCATTCCAAGAAAGATAACACACCTTAATAAATAAGAAACTGTTTTTTTGTGAAATTCCCTGATCCGACACTGAATTTAATATCCGACTGTATTTTCTTAAATACATTTTTGATAATGAAAATACTCAATCCCTGGAGACAGCGGTCCTCGAAGTTTCTGTCTCTTTCTGCTCTTCTTCTTTCTGTGAAGCGGTAAGAGAAAGTAACCCAGTTAAAATAATTAATCGCCCCCGAAGGTGTCAAGCGGCGCGATACAAGAAAAAACGCCATTCGTCATGATTAAGTTCACCGCATTCGCAGGTGTTCTTCGTTTCAATTATCGGGGACGTCAGAGGGACTGAAGGAATCGGAGTATTTATTACGCAGGGAAATAAAATATGTGTAAGAATTTAACATGCTTTTTTTACGCAATTCTTTTGTAAAATTGAAACTTGACGAAGACTTCATGATCAATGGGTCGAATGTTGGCAGGCGCAAGAATTTTTTTATTTTATTATATTCTCGCATTTAATATTTTAGCCCATAACCTAACGTAGCGTAACGTATTTAAACTAGTGCATTCAGTGTGGACGTGTGTATGTGAATATATGTATGTATGTGCGTATATATATAGTTATATATTTGCGTATGTTTGTGTACATACATGTATATATGTCTTTATGTGAGGGGGGTTACTTACTGTAGTATATCAATAAGCGCCCGGGTTGCCGGCATAAATATAAAAAAAACGAGTGTGCTTTAGACCACACCACTGAAGTAAAACTTCACATTAAATATATGGCGTTTCAAATTAAATATATGCGTTTCATAGCGTTTCACATTAAATATATGGTTCTTTTTCGTAAAGCATTCATCATTTTACCTCCAAGTATCGAGCGTGCGTAAAGAAGTTTTACTTCAAAATAAAAAAAAATATTTTTTTCATGTGAAAAAGTGTTTCTATGACAACTCAGTAAAGTGGAATTTCAATACCCATTTAAAAAGTCATTGAGAGTATGGAGGCGAATTCCAAATTGGAAGATACAAGTTCAAGTATAGCTCTGGTGAAAGACCACTATTCAAAATCTAAACGTTGCTTACGATGGCTCTAGACGTGTTTTACGACTAGATCTAATTTTTTTATTTTTTATTTAGTAACTAATCGTATATATTTATTATTTTTTTACATTTTTATATGAAACATGTTAGGTATAAGATAGATATTATATTCGTAGTTCTCCTCACTAGAAGATCCTGAGCTGAGGAGGACTATGTTTTGGATAAGTTTTCAGCGACTATGGTTTAACTTCATGTTTAGATGAGGTTTTCCAGAAACTTCTATGACGATGTTTTAAGTATACTAGTAAGTTCAGTTTCCGATAGTTCCTTCAGCCAACATTTAATGTCCTTAATGTAGGTATTTTTTGTTTTAATTTGTTTGATACTAGGTGGGAGTTTGTTATGTAACTTTACTGCTAAAAATTCAGAACTTCTTTGTCCAAACGAAAATTTACTCTTTGGTATATAAAGTATGTCTGTTGGCTTGGCTCTGGTTTTATGAGTATGTGAGGTGTCTGTCTCTGAATCATTTTTGAGGTGATCTATAAGAATATTTTTGGCATAGATTTTCTGTATGCTTGGAACATCAAGCTGTTTAACAATTTCTGTTGTTGACTTCCTTATGGGGACCTCTAGTAAGGTCTTTATGATTTGAGGGAGCGGGCAGCGATCGGCAGAGACGGGAGACGATTGAATGAAAGGACGTCAGTCGATGTATGAGTCAGTCTTTATTGCTGCTACGTAGCGATGGTAAGTTTGGAGTAAAGTAACAGTGTAGACAGGAGCGATGATGATGATGAGGCTTGCAGTGATGAAGGTCGGTGATGCGTGGTGGAGCAGACCACGGGTCTGCATGTCGCCAGCATGTAGTTGCGCACCGTGTTGGTGGAGATGACCTTGACGTCCAGGATGGATG
The DNA here is from genome assembly GCA_917563855.2 of Limnephilus lunatus. Classification (NCBI taxonomy): domain Eukaryota; kingdom Metazoa; phylum Arthropoda; class Insecta; order Trichoptera; family Limnephilidae; genus Limnephilus; species Limnephilus lunatus. The sequence continues at coordinate 5,393,451 of OU830602.1, read as the reverse complement.
CTCGACGCGGTGTCGCGGAGATGGCTGCGGTGAACCTGTGGAGAATGAAGTCTCAGTGGCTGAGAAGTTGTTGCACAGGTCCGGCACGTCGCCGTGGACCTGGCGGTTACCGCACTGGAACGTTAACACTCGATGCACTGTCTATGTATGGGTGATGTTACTGATACTAGAGACTAGAACTGACTGACTGACTAGCGCGGTGTCGCTGCGCTTTATATAGCCGACCGTGTGAGTACCCGGAACGTCAAGTAATGTTGAGCCACCGCGCAAAGCGGAGAAGCCTCTGGAACATTCCGCGGCTGTAAGAATGTGACGGCTGTTAGTCGAGGCCTTTCGCTGCGCTTCCCGAAATGTTTAGCCGTGCGCGGCGTGAAACACTACAATGTAGGTAGTATGTACATTTCGAGAATACGCTGGCTGTATCAGTGGCGGCGCAAGGATTGCGGCTAAAGAGGGCGACCATTCTGGTCGCCACAGATTCATTTCTGAGTAACCTTCAATTTTTTTATGCGTTTAGATGCTGCTGAGCCCCATCCTATTGCTCCATATTATAATCGAGAGTGGCATAAAGCATAATATACTCTCTTTAAGTCCCTCGTTGACACGATCGATGTTTCGTAATTTTTTGAAGAAGTAGATGAGTTTGTTTTTTTTTGAGGTTCGATCAATGTGTGAATTCCGCTGTAGTTTTTCATCAATTTTAATCCCAAGATATTTAATACTTTTTTTTGGGTTATATACGGACAAGAACATCAAGGAAAATTATTTGGACATTCATGTAATTTGAGGGTACGCTCGTTCATTGGTGTTCCTCTTTTGATTGTGGAGAAAGTTAGATATTAGTTTTTATTCACATTAAATGTAAGGGAGTTTACTTTTAGCCAGTTTTGAAGTACAGCCAGGCCTTGTTCCGCCTCCTTGTAGGTGCTTGTCCAATCTTTGGAAGATTCATGAGGTCATTTATATAAATCAGAAATAGTATAGTTCCTTTTGCGCTTCTCTGGAGGACACCGAATTTAAATGGTAGCGTTTTGCTCTTTCTTTTACCAATTTGTACAATTTGTTCTCTTCCAGTTAAGTAATTTCTAAGTAGGTTTAGATTTGTTTCGGTTATTTTTTTTTTTTAGTTTTAAGTACAGTATATCATGATAAATTGTTTCGAAAGCTTTTTGAAGATCAATGAAAACTGCTAAGCATTTTTTGCCTTCATCCAGTTTTCTAATAATTGTATTTGTTACATTAGCTTTAACATCACCCGTGCCCAGGTTTTTCCTAAAACCAAACTGCGTCGGTGATAATATTTTATTAGTATCCAAAAATGTAAGCACTTGTTTTTTTTTTTTACTTTTTCCAATATATTCTATAGAGGAGTTAAAATACTACGTATATTGTTACGATATCTTTTGTAGAATTGAAGTGTATGTACAATGTAAGTGTATGTAAGGGTTGTTTTTTACTTTTCTGTGCGGTTCATATTTTTTTCTGGTTGAGTTAATAATATTCTGACTGATCCATGGTTTAATGTGAATATTTTAATGAGATAACTTTTTTCCGTGGTTCTGGCATTTGATAGAATACTGTGCTGTATAATTTCTATAAATTAACTCCAAGCCTTATCATTATCACCTTTTTCCAGAAAGCCGGTCCAGTCATTCATTGTTAACTCCCTTTTGACAATTTGTTTCAGACTTCGTTAGGAGTGATTTCTTATTTTGGTTTACATATGAATTATTTTTGAAGTAAAACTTCTTTACGCACGCTCGACACTAGGGGGTAAAATGATGAATATGTTACGAGACGTTACGAAAAAATATGAAACGTTACGAAAAAATATGAAAAGTTACGAAAAAATGTAAAACGCTCATCAATATGAAACGTTATCGATGTGAAACGCTAATCAATGATATGAGTTGAGTTGAGTTGAGTTGAGTTGAGTTAGAAATTTTATTTTATTTCGAAAGATAATTTATTTTATTTCGATTTTCTTTTGTTTGTTGTTTTTTTATTGTTCTTATTCCAATACCATACGAGTAATTAAGTAAAAATGAATGTGTTTTGGGTTTTTTATATTTTTGTTGCTCGTAGGTATATGAATTGTTGTACTCTTATGTCATCCATGTGGTATTAGCTTTAGATGTATGTATTCCTATTTTGTATTGAGTTTATGCTTTATTTTGTACATTTTGTTATCTTTTTTAAGTTTTTTATAGGTACTGTTGTTATAAATGTTATTTGTATTTGTTATGTTAAAGCTCAATAGGGCGTCAATAAATAAATAAATAAACAAAAATATGATCAATGCAAGTTTGGCCATCAATATATTATATACGTGTAGGTTCCTAAATTAGGCTTTTATATCCATCTCAGCTCGTAAAAATACAACATATGTCATAATTTTTTTTTAAATCAATTTTAAGAATAAGTACTACAAAATTTATTGAAACATTGGGTCTGTGTCTGTACACTTATTTACATTGAAACCGTATAATATTTCAAAACTCCGGCTGTCACCGTGATCTTGGATAAATTGATTTCTTAAAAACGATCCATCTATCATCGCGTGACTCGCTGAAATCACCCCCAAAGCCTAACGCTACAGTGGATAGACAGTGGGCCTATAGCCTACTACCCTTACTGGCGTACAAGGCGAAGGCAAGGTCTGTATAGAAAACAATAGAAAATACCAACAGCGTAAGTTTAAGTTAGTGGAGCTATTTTTTCTTTATGGGGATTATTTATTCACTTTGATTTAACTAGATAATCAACTTTCAAAGACTTAAATTTTTAATCAATCTAATTATTATAATATAAAATTAAAATTATTTCATTATCCCAAATATTTTTTTTTTTTAATCAACATTATTCATTTGTAGTATTTAAGGCAAATGTTCATTTAGATGACATTTTCTGGTGCATAACTTCAATAATTTGAGTCATTAAATTTGTATACAAATTGCGTTTTCCGTATATCATCTGCTTATATTGATACCTCTGATAATTGGAGGGCTTAGTTAATCAAATTTATTTATCAAAATACATTTACAGAACGGTCAATAGATACCTTTCTCAAAATAGCACATCGACTGTCGTTTTGTAAAACTCTTCGGGGCAAAAATGTTAGAGACGATAGAAACGAATATTCAAAAATTCGTAAAACTTATTCAAAATCTTTCAATAAGTTTTTATGAATGTGTTTATTTGTTTCTTACAATTTTGAGGTGAAATATATTTATTATTACGAGATATTTGAGGATTGACAAATTTTATCAACAATTACCCGAAGTAATCTAAAAAAAAATGTGCCAATAAATTGTGTTTAATGTAAATGGCATAAAAAAAAACAGCAAATTTTACTTTACCGTGTTGTACTTTGAAGACACGAATCCAGTGAAAGGCAACGGATTGAATGCTTTTACTAAAACACAGCTGAGTTTAGTTAAAAGAAAACATACAATTTATTTTGTACAATACGTAAATTTTAAAAAATTCGATTCTAAAGAACATTTACCTCCCCAGCTGGACTCGACTAGAACTATCGCTGTGTACCGCACTCGGTGGGATGAGTTCTTACAACCATCGCTCCTGGAAACCCTGACCCCAGATTCTTTCCCTTTTCCTTCCCAGGTCTTCTCTCATTCCTTTCATTAAAAACAGAATCCTCCTAACAGAATCCCGAAAGATGACATAGTTAAAAATATATAAATTATTTTTCTTGGGGCCTATTGTGTGGCGTTCGTGCAATAATAAAAAGTATCAACACATTGTCTTAAAATGATCACTATTTAGTTTCCAAAAACGTACCCTATTTTAACTTTGTCCGGCAGTTCGCAACAACCCTCAGCGCTCATGGCAGGATATCTTGATCGCTCACAAGGCTCCGGTGATCAGAGCCTGCCAGGCTGCAGGAATACTAAATAGACAAGGGGTCGGTGTTTGCTCAACCCTTTATGCCTGATTTTCTCAACTCTGGTGAGATGTAAATAAACAGTGGAACATGGCGCTCCCTTGCAATACAGATGTTTTGACAAATAACAATGTTTGTGTTGCTCGAATGAATGAATTTATAAAAATGATTTCGTAAATATTGTGTATTGGAAAAGGCAGCTTTTTTTTCATTTGAAATTGTTTTTCTCGTAACTTTGTTTTATGTAAATATTCTTTTAAAGAAATACAAACATTCCCGAGTTACGAGTAACCTGATAATATTTGATAATCTTCTACTACCACCACAATAAGAGGAAAATATTGCTTGTGTTGCGATGGAGACTTAGCCAGCCGATGAACTGAACGCTCGACGCCTGGGTGGGACCCAACGCGATGTCAAATCAGCCGCTGACCAGTCGATTAAATGAACATTTCGAAGATCCATATTACACGATGTAAGTGCCGTAGCAAAGAGAAGAACATGCGTTGATCAAGCAATTCGTGACGGAGTTTTGTTTTGTTTTACATGAGCCTCACAGCCTATGTCGTCTTTGGGAATGCTGTGCAAAGACTCTTTTTAGAAAAAGGAAGGAAGAAAAGTTCTGGAAAGGAAAAGGGTATGAAGGGTGGGTAAGAATTAATGCGTCCAGGAGTGACGGATGTTTGAATCCATCCTTCTCACTGCGGGACAAGGCGAGGGGTCGAGTGAGTCCGGCTGCAGAGGTCTAGTTTAGATCTCCCTCAAGCATTCTCTCCCGATCCGGCCCACCGCGATGGGCAAACGCATTAATCCTTACCCTATGAACCCTTCTAAGTCATCAAATAATGTAGCAAACTACTTGGGGTGACTTATGGCAGGGGTGTTGATTATCCAATAAATGGTACAAGCTTGATGAAAGTGAATTTTTTAGCATCTTTATCATAGATCTTTGAACAAAGGCGAATTTAATTACAAGTTCGAAGAATGAACGTTGAAAGAGTCGATCGGAACATGTTCTTCGTGTTTCTTTTTATGATTTTGACGGCTAATTGAACATTACCTACCTACCAAAATACTAAAATTTTGCTTCCAAACATGTCAGCCTTTTCATTCTAGTGAACAGGTAAACGATACCACGAAACAAATAAAATCCTATGCGCTACGTAATTCATAAAGGAATACCGTTTTCTGCAGAAAAAAACATTTTGTTTTCCTCTTACCACTAAGAGTTCCATTGCTACCCCTCCTTCTCTTAGATGCATCGTTTTTGAGAAAAAAAACTTGGGGTTGCAACAAATCAGAGGTTTACCAGTATTACCTACGCTACACGCGGCAATACGCACGGAAGAGTTACATATAATAAATTAACTGCAGGCTTTCGAGGGATTTTGCTCTTGTATAGAAAAGTAACTACGTTAAAGTATTTTCTACTCTATTTCTGGGCACTATTCCATCGTTTTTCAACCCTTATCTAAACGTTTGAGAGAATTTACAATACTATGTGATTGTACAGGAATTCTTGACATACACAATACAAATTAATCGACGTGTAAATCACGCAGATAGAAAGAATGTTTATTATCAAATTTAAACATTTATGAGTGATCCATAACTTGCATATACTTTATGTAAATACGTAAATCCCATCAATTTTCACAAACTAAACTTGCAATTTAATTGAAATATTTAAAAAAATACAATCTGGGAACCATTTAATGGATCAACAACACCTCTGCCCAAGTCACCCCAAGTGGTTCGCTACCTTTGGTGACTTAGCGTAGGATGTTCGGGTTCATACGGTGAGGTTTATCCGGGACTTGGCAGCGGATGCGTTTGCCCACCTACTGGGTGGGTGACCAGATCGGGAGAGACTGGTTGAGAGACCTTTTGACCTCTCCAGCTGGACTCTCTCGACCCATCACATTGCGTCGTAGTGGGAGAGATGGATTCATTCGTCCTACACCCCAGATTTCTACCCACCCCGCATGCTTTTTTCATTCCAGAACTTCCTCTCCTTCCTTTCCATAAAAAGGTCTTTCACATAGCGTCCCCGAGCCCAAGGGCCTCCTGTATGGACTTATGGTTCCGTTAACGGCCCCAAAAAGAAAAAGATGGAGAGATACGAAATTACGCATGTTAGAGGCAAGCGCTAACATTTACAGCGCCAAAATCGATGAAAAAATTGCGAAAATCTTTAATAAAACACGACTCGTTTAAAATAGAGCAAAAATCTTTTAAGGGCTGTCTAAAACAGTATTTATTAAAAAACTGTGAATTTTTTCATACTTGTAAAATAACGGAAACAGACTTGAAAATAAAAAAAATTTGGAGCATACTTTGCGATTTTTTTCTATCGAGGGAATTTCATATAATTTGCATTTCAGCGTGGGCAATGTATAGATATTATCTTCAAAAATAACACATATTTTTTTAGAGCTTAAACACTTCAAATTTTAAAGGGAGGTGCAAGAAATCGGTAGAAGTTCGGAGAGCGGCCCCTCAAAGAAAAGAAAAATAAGTATTCACCGGGCTTAAGCAAATTAAAAAAAATATCAATAAATCATCGTATAAATATGCATTATTTATTTTGACTTCTATATAATGTAAGTGAAAATCAACATCAATAAGAGTGTAAAAATAGGCATCGCTTAATTTTTTAATCAATAAATCAAGTCATCTTAAAGGCCATTCTGAATTATATATTTTATTTCATGTGAGAACCATCCCGGAATAAAAATTCCCAACTTGTCCAAATAACACTCATATCTCGGAAAGGTTTGTTCTTCAAAAATGTTTCGTCTTGGCAGAGAACTGTTTCAGGCAGTCAGCGTTTTATAACTATTGTAAGGACTCATAAAAGTCTGAACAGTTGAAGTGCTGATCCCGGAGAAGAAAAACTATCAGCGAAAATGATTTGAAACATTCTTTGCTGCTGAATTCTGTAAGAAGTACCCCTGTTTTATTATCACAGTTGCTACAGAATAGAAATGTTTCATATAAAAAATGGTACAATTTGCTAGATTCTACCACAAGAGTCCATTTATTTTATTAATTCGTCTAACAAAAAGTCTTTTCTCACTGAGTTTTCTGGATTTCGGAACTTAAGGCTAATATTTTTTGTAATAGAAGCATTGTAATTCGCACAACCTGTAGAAAATGTTCGTAAGTAAAAAAAATTAAGTAACAAATTTACATTGAAAATTAAAACTCTTAAAAACAAAATGTGTTGAAATTGTAACATATGCCCAAGAAATACATATAACAAAAAAAATTTAAAGGAGATCGAAAAGAAATGATTTTCGAAAAAAAGTGCATTTCATACGCAATAGAAGTTAAACCTTCAAAAAACTTAAGTACACAAAAGCGGAGAGGCTACAAAACACAGCATATAGAGGAGATCGATAGGCTATAAGCACAGCACAAAGAGCGGACCGATTAGACTATCTCATTCTCTCGCAGGCTAAATCTTATAAATTTATGTGTTGGTCCCTTTTTAATGTCGCTATTTTTCGTTTCATCGAGTTTCTAATCACAACGGTGCTAAATAAACTTTCAAAAAATCCTACTATGTTCCTTACGAGTCGATATGAAACAAAAATTTTTTTGTACCAAGCAATGCCAAGAAAACAAAATTAACAATAACTGTATTGTTTTGGTACAGGGCAATACATAATGATAAACAATAACGGTGCAATTAAAACAAGAACATTAAGTAAAAATTAAAAAAGAAAAAACATTACATTATTAAAAACTTACGTTTAGAAATAAGAAACATTCTATGTGGACATAAAACATAAAATGATTGATGAAATAAGCGGTCCCGTCGAAAAGTGATCTTTAAATACGGTTTTCGTGAGGCATGGATAACCACAATCAATTTAATAATCATATATAAAAATAAAATTTTATAAAATAGAAAATTATGACTTACGACCCTTTTCTACGGAATGTGCGATTAGTTCAAGCGAAATCATACAGTTTATATATTTCACGATTAGTACAGTCGTCATTAGTGTAATTATTTCTACAATAAATATTTACTTATATAAAATTAAACATTCGAACTCATTTGCACTTTGTTAAAATTAAGCTTTGTCCATTGCGCGGGCAAACGCCAGAGTTTTGACAGTCCAACACAACAATCAAGGTCATAATTTTTGCCAACACTCAAGGCCATAACTTTACACCAACATATTTGGGGTGAAGTTCGCGCGGTCCACACAATTTGACAAGTGATCTGAGGTACGGACGTGTCCACGGCATGCACACTTGACGTTTGACGTTTATATCAATATTAAAATGCGTTCTGATGACAAAAGAGATGCATCAGGGAGAAAACACAGATATTTTAATAGATATTTATTTATCAGGAAAGATTTCCGACTAATACGCACGACCTAAAGTTACTATTTATTAAGAATTTAAAGTGAATACGTTTTGTTGCTACGTAAATAATTACGTAGCATCAAAAATAGAATATCGATTTACAATGGTCAATTTCTCCCGTGTCTCTGAAACCGATTAATAAATTAATAGACTTTATTTACAAGTGAGTTCACGAAAAAAATAATCATCCATTACGACAGTGTGTTTATTTACAACTTAAAATCATAATTATTAGGTCCGCGTACCAAAAAATTTGACGTTTATCGTTTATCGTTTGCATAAATGTTAAAATGCGTTCGATGTAGAAAAGATGCTACCTGCATCAGGAAGAAAACACAGATCAGGGTTTATCAGGAAAGATTTCCGACTAATATCGATTATTGCACCAATGACATTATATTATAACGTCATTTTATTGCACGTCCTAATTTAAAACTATAGAATCTAAATTCTATTATCTATCTAAAATCTAATTCTACTCTAAAGTACGTAAATATTTACGTCAACAACAGAATAATTATGAATATTTGATATTATATTATCAAATATTTCTATTATTATATTATATTAAGGTATAATAATATTTTAAACTCGTGATTATGTTCGCTCATACATAGCACATAACCACAAAAATCCGTTCCGATTTTTCTACATACACGGACCGCACCGCGCGACTTCTGTCAAAAAATGAATTCTCCCCCCCCCGCTGGACCCCGCTTGCCTTCCCGCTTCACCCGGGATGAGATGTTTAAGTTTTGTTTTCCGCCGAACACGGGAAGCACAAACACTGCGGCCTTGAGTGTTGGCAAAAATTGTGACCTTGATTGTTGTATAGGACTGTCAAGCAAAATTCTGGCGTTTGCCGGCGCAATGGACCCCGCATTATATAAACAGTTTTACCATTAACCTTCAGAAGTTTTTTGTTGCTAAAATTGATATTCCATTAAAATCACAATACGATTATACTTTATGTAAATGTTTTTCAACAGTTTCGTGACATGGTACATATTTTAAAAGTGGTACAGCAACAAATAATATTTGCATTTTATAAATTTAAAATACCTTCGTCGAAGATTATCGTGAATTTTGGGAATAAATAGGTAGGTACTCACTTATTCTAAAAAATATCGTTTAATGTAATTGAATCAAATTTACTAGTTTAGTTTTTATACAGAAACACATATTAAAAAGTAGAAAAGTGGACAGGGTGGAGACAAAATGCCAGAGTGAAGAGGGGAAAGCTATAAGTAAGATTTTAGTGGTTGTTGAAAAAACTATTTTATTCATACACATTGAGTTTGTTTTTAAAATATGCTAAAATTAATTTTGTTTTCCTTAAATTTCGTATATATTATTATGCACAACACTTGCATTCATTTATGTTTGCATCTCAATAAATTGTTCAACTACTTGCTTTAATTAGGTACTGAGAAATAGTGACGCTTGTACAAATTTACAGAAATATTTAATTCAAAATGTTCCACAATGAAGTGTTCACATTTTAGGAAAACAAAAGAAATGGTTTTATAAACAAGTTGTTTTCAATTTTCTTATAAAAAGAGTAAAGTACCTAATACATGCATGGGTATTTCTAGAAGAAAACTTATGTAAAAAAAAAAACAAGCGTACTCCACCTTTAAATATTAAAACCACAAAAAATCAGCATTGACTTTACGATCAAACAAAATTTAGGAAACCCGTCATCGTCAAAGAAATTGGAATAAAAATTCATTTTCATGGCCAGACCTGCAAAAAAGACTTCAAAATAGCACAATGTAAAAATCGCAAAGCAAAAATTCAAACTAATTAAAAATTGTGACGCGTTGGCTCGCTACTTGACTTGGTTCGTTTTCGAGTTTCAGGTTTTCATTTCAGTTTAATTAAAAAGAGTTTTGTTTGGCTTTGGCCGTGTTTAGCAAGTTGGCAAAGGAGACACCGTCCTCAACGGTGAATTTGTAAAAGACTTCTCTTGGAGTTGAAAAACAGCATCAGCGCTTTAAAAAATCAAGTATGCTGTTTTATATGCTTTTTTTTTCAGCTGCCACTGATAAAAGTGTTGGGTGTTCCAAGAATCTACAAATCTTCATGTTTGTTGAAAGTAGTTGCTTTGTGACTTGTCATAATTAGGTCAAATTATACAAACACGTTTTAATTTTGTTTTAGAAAAATCTCTTTTTAAGAGAGCTTAACTTTTAAGTTAACGAAATAATTTGTATTTTAAACAGAATACATAACTCTCTTATGTTATAGTTCTGTTTTGGACTAGGAAAATGTATAAAAAGTGGGATATTTAGGGATTTATTAACGTTAACTCCACACAGAAGGCTATGTAATAGTATATTATTTTCGGGGAGGCTGTGCGGAGGGTATTTTTAAAGGATGGAAGATGAGGAAGTCCTGGGAAGGAAAAGGGCATCAGGGGTGGGGGACATCTTGCGGGTCAGTACGTCCAAGTGTGACGGATAAACCCATGCCTCCCACCGCGATACAAGGCGTTAGGGTCGAGAGAATCTGGCTGGAGAGGTCAAAGCTCTCCCAACTGATCTCTTCCGATCCGGCCTGCCTTGTAGCTGGTGACGCTTCTGGACATTCTTACTATATCACCAAAGGTAGTGAAACACTTGGGGTGACCCATGGCAGAGGAGTTGGTTATCCAATAATTAATGGTTCCCAGAGTGTCGCGTTGGTACCCATACCCGCATCCCAACTTGAAATCCAATTTACAGGAATTATACAATTATTTATGGAACAATAATACCTCTAATATTTTAGTTTATTCAGTACAGCAGACATTCATTGAAGATTTAAAATCCTTCTAATGATACAATTTTTTTTTACTTATATTTAACACTATTAATACACTTATCGAACTCATTTGTACCACTTTCCGTGATAATACATAATATATATTGTGTATTGATAATATCGTCGTATTGTATACCTACTCATATCTTTCTTCTTGACCTTTTATCGCTGTATTAATTTAGCTATGTTCTGTAAAACACCTAATCGAGTGTAATACATGTTTGCTAATTACAAACTTGTTTTCCAACGTACTAATATGTTTGTGAGTACAATAATATTAACAAAGTTTCCACACATTTCTTTGTAACTATTTTTATGCAACCTTAATAAGTACCTATTTTTTACTCATTATATTCTTTAACTTATTGAACTCCTCTACACAACTTTATGAAAGAATTAAACTACCTGTATTCTATTTTCTTATATCTTTCAAATTCTGTTTAATATGTTAACTAACTAACTAACCATCACGCCGCTTGCCCGCAGGGGTAGGCAGATAGGACGACCGCCAAAAAACTCGGTCTTGTCACACACTCTTTGCCTAATTCACATTCATACACTCATACACACTCTTCTATTATTCTGACTCTTGACATGGCCCGTCTCATCTTATCTGATTCACTTGATCGTGGCATGTCAGTGAAAACCTGTTATTGGTTAAATTTTTATACATATGTATTTCATTAAACATTATTGTTATAAACTTTTGGTTTTCCAAATAAAAAAAAATAAATAAATAAAATATCTTCTTCGGGCGTCCCCAACTTATTCTACCATTCACATTTGCGTCATATACATATATTCTTCTTATGCTACTTTCTTCATTCATTCCCTTTCTTAACCTTACTCACTACGCTTACATCAGCCTTGCATTCTTTGCGGATCTCCACATTTCTCACAAGATTATACATGGTTTTACCACCTCACTTATTATTATACTCCTGAATAACTTACTTATAAAAATGTATACTTGTAAAAGTCTTCAGGGCGTTAATAATAAAATAAAAATAAAATAAAATTAAAATCATTTTATTTGTACATTCGGCTGCTAATCTAAAACTGTGATGTATTATGAAAAAAAATGTAGGTTTACGGTAAAAAAATGTATTTGATTGATGCCTAAGTTTCAGTATTACTATTTACAAGGCAGGTTCATACATTGAATGACCTAGAATTTTGAAACATATTATAATGAATTCATGATCTAAAGCCGAACAGAGTTCTCCAAGGCATTACGAAGCCTGCAAAGTCAGAGGCTCTAATACCGAAATAGTATTGAACTACATATTACAACAGTGGCCTCGAAACTGACCGAAAAAAGTAAAACAGCAAAATTCGCGTTGAATATCGCAAATCCTCTTGACGGCAATCTCCCCTTGCGGGAATACCCCTAACCTACCATAGTTTCCACCTACCTGGCTGGACCAAATGCGACCCCGTCTCTCAAAGAAGCCTCACTGGCTAATACTACCTTACACTACAGCTTCATCTGGTACAGGGTGGGTGGGGTTGAATATTTTTTTAATATTAATTATTATGTGGAACAATATGGCATTTTCCATTGTTCGAAACGTTGCTTCAGTCTCGTAAAGCGTAAAAAAACACTTATCAAGGCGATGTAATACGAAGTCTTGTAAAATCATGTGTTTTTGGTTTGTAAATACGATCGCTGAGAAATATATTCTTACAGGTACTGCTGCCAGTAAAACAAATTTTTGCGTTTTTGAATTTTGGAAAAGTCTTTTTATAAGCCTACAAAAATATATCGGGCCTGTATAATTTGTTTGTACGTGTAAAATCTCCTACTTTACGAATCCTTTCCCGGATGAGATTTTATGGCATATTAAGTTTCTTATAATAATCTGTAAAAATTGTGCATGCAGGTTTTTCACATAATAAATTTTTAATTTTAATTTTAGAGATGTTTTTTGCATAAATCAAAACAGGCGGCTGGTGTTAAGCGGGAATCTTGAGGTGATTTTCTCATGAAAATGACGCTATAAAAATCATCCAATAATTAAAATTATTTTATATTACTTAATGTTATCGCCATCTGATTTTACACGACTCCTAATTTTACATGCTAAGGTGATGGTCTTAAAATAAAGAGTTCAATAAACAAATAAATTAGATAAGGTAAAATTTATCTTAAAAAATGTGTTTATTCATGAAAAAAGAAAAATTATGTTTTAACTTATTTAACTAGAAATCTGAACTACCTACATACAGTTTACATTACAATAAAATACAATATACTTAAATAATTCACTTAGATCATTTTATCGATTATTTTAATCTATCCAAACTTTTTTTTATTTGAATATCGACTGGAAGGCAATTAGCTGTAATATAAATTGCCCCCCTCGTAACCAATGGACTGCTTACTATTTTTAGAATGTATGGTGTTAAACCTATGTTATGGGGTTGTCGTAACGGTCGAAATCGATAGAAAAATAAGCAGGTCCCAATGGCCGAGTTGTTTAGGGCGTTTGTAACGGTAAAAGAGATCCTTAGCTTGATTCCTAGTTGCGACCGTAATATTTTCATTTTTCCTTATCTTGTATTTCTATTTATTTATTGACCCCCTATTGGGCTTTTACATATTAAATACAAATTTCATTTATAACAGTATAAAATAAATAAAAAATATACAAATAAAGCATAAACTCAATATAATAAGTAAGAATATATCAAATGCAAATTCTAGATGGATGACTTTAGAAAACTAGTAGGTACAATTCATTTACCCACGAGCAATACAAAAAAAATCAAAACACATTAATTTTTACTTAATTTCGTTGTATGCATTTAGAATACGAACAATAAAAAAACAACAAACAACAGAAAATCGAAATAAAATAAAATAAAATTGAGTTTCGCTAACATTGTCTTCATTTAATTAAATATTATAATTTGAGATTTTACTAATAAAAAACAAAACGATTTCTCATTCATTATTAACATCTAAAAAATTATGAAATAATTTGTCTTTAAATGTATCGAAGTTTAAATTAAATTAAATATGTCAGCGATATCAGTTAGTTCATTGCCCAATCTATGTATTCTTTCTATTACAGAATTCATAGCGAAGTTATTGTTGTAAAATAAAAAAATTGTTTCATTTTTCGTTTAGATTTATTTCTCCTTAAATAAAATAAAATTTATTTTTTTCATCGCCCTGTATGTTAGTGTACAACCGCCGCCATGGATAATATAGCCTAGATAATGCGACTTCAGCGCTGGCGGTACTGTCCAGCGGAGCTTTGTGAAATTAAAGTAAAGGGTGATATTTTCCTAGGCGAATGTACGGCCCAATGTACTACATACCTAGTACACCAGTGGATATTCTGTACAACCTCCGTAATACGACTTTGAAGCCTCTCAAATTGATATGGATTTCGTGGTCATATTTTCGGTGCTAAGATTTTTCTATTTATTTATTAAACCGTGATTTCTTCAAAATAAAATGTTAATTCTTAAAAAAATAAATAACGTTATAAATAATTTCTCGGAAGATTTTTTCAATGTAGATGAATGTTTCAGGCTGATAATTATTGATTATAATATTTTTATCTACCCCTTGTGATATGCATAAAAATCTTGTTTAAACGTTAGCTTATCAATTAAAAATAATAATTAATAAATAATTTTGATTTATTTTTTATTATTTTTGCATTAGCTTCACGCAAGTGACCCTGAGGAAAATAATTTCGTTAAAGTGTTCGACTTTGGGGATGCTGTGTGGAGGGTCTTTTTAAGAAAGGAAGGAGAGGAATTTCTTGGACGAAAAGGGAATTAGTGGTGGGTAGGAATTTGGGTGTCAGTGTATTCAGGAGTGACGGCGGACGTAAAAATCCATCCCTCCAACTGAGGTGTAAGGCAATGTTTTGAGAGAGTACGGCTGGAGAAGTCAAAGAGACTCCCTCCGTCAAGACCCAGAAAAGCCTCACCCCATGAACCCGGGCACCCCGACCAAACATAGCGAATAACTTGGGGTGACCTATAGCAGAGGTGTTGGTTATCCAATAAATGGTTCCCGGGGCGGCAGTTCCCGTACTGATACCCGAGTTTCAAATATAATATTTGTCGGGCATGGAAATTATCATTTCAATGGAGAATAAATATATCTATTGGGCGTAAAACATTACGTAAATACCACACGCCTCACTTGCGGACTTTTAAAAAGCCCGGCATGGACAATATCCGTTATGTTAAGCATAAAAATATTAAATGAAAGATTTTTAGGTCTTATGTTAACACATCTGATTAAAACAATTTTTACACGGGCTGAAATACCGGGTGAACTCAAGGGTTGCTTATTTTATTTCCCTCATTTATTTCTTTGGAATTTTCTTATTTATTTGCCTTTTACTTAGACCTTTTTATGAAAGTGGGAACATTCTGTTCAGAAACCACAGACCAATTCGTGCATATATTACCCGTTTTAGAAAAGATTATCGATAAAAATTCTTTAAAATAACTTTATATACTTGGAGTGCTTTTCTTTAATTCACCAATGTGTCAAAAGTATTCGTAGATAATTCCAATGCAGTTGATGCTATAAACTTTACAAAATACAAACAGCCAAAATCCAGGCAAAAATATAAAAGAAATTTAATGGAATAGGAAATGTCAAATCAGGAGTTCCACAAGGGTCAATTTTAGGACCAGTACTAAATAAATTTTATTTTTGTGTCTCCTTTGAAAACAATTTTTTCATTTGTGAAATATTATATTTTATAAACCCGTTCCAGGTTTTAGCAGGTTTTCGCTGCTAGGCCCTGCGGGTGGCTTTCGGTTCGGTTTCACCCAGTTAGTGTTGGTGACCATTTTATAAATCCGATAGGAACTGGTTCCAAAAATAGCCCGTTCCTCGGATCCACTGTCATCCAGTGATCCAGGAGTAACCAGGACAAACAATGTCGTCATAACAAATATGTAGTACAATGCTCACGGTAAATGTTTACCGTATAATATAATTGGTTACGTAGAGAACTATACTGTTTAATTTTTAGCGCTTGCCATTACAGGGCCCAAACACTTTCATATTATGTAACATTTAGCCGCTTGATACTATTTTCACAACTATTACCGTCAATCTTTCCATATCCGAAGAGATACTCAAATTCACAAATTTGTAGTACTTATACCTAAGGGTGGCACGTCCCCATGCGACCTGTTGACGGAAGTGGCCACATCTTTTGACGAATTATTGAATTCGAAACTGAATTAGAATGGTAATTTTGAAATTTCACGGACACAGATGCTATTTGTGGCGTGGCTAGTACGGCGTGGCTTCAGACACGCACTCGAACCCGGGTTCTGATTTCAACCCCGCAGACCCTACCCTATTAATAACGTACGATTCGCTGACGTTCCGTCACTTTTCCCATGAAAATTTGATTTCCGCTGCGAAAATGTTGCAATTTTTATTTATTAATTTACTAAACAACCCAGCGCATTTAGATTACAACACGCCTTGTTGATTGCTTTTTTTATTTAATGTTGAATCATATAATATTGTTGAACTAAACTTGTATGAAAATAATTTACATGATATAAATTAATTATTTCCGTTGTATGAAAATAATTGAGTGGTTCAACCGTTTCTACGAAGAGTGCACGGCGGAGCGGCGGGAATTAAGATGAGTACCTCAAAAAAAATTGACAAAACAAATAACGACTTAAAAAAATGCACTAAAAACTAAAAAATAATTTCGTACGATTGTTATTTTTGGAGACGGTGTCAGCCAAGGTAACTACAGGTAGTTATAGGTGAGATGTGGAGATCTTGGCTGACACCCACTCCAAAAATAACAATCGTACGAAATTAATTTCGTACGATTGTTATTTTTGGAGACGGTGTCAGCCAAGGTAACTACAGGTAGTTATAGGTGAGATGTGGAGATCTTGGCTGACACCCACTCCAAAAATAACAATCGTACGAAATTATTTTTTACTTTTTAGTGCATTTTTTTAAGTCGTTTTTTGTTTTGTTAAAATTTTTGTTTATTTTTTGATTTAAAAAAAAAAAAAAAAAAACGTTGAATTGATAACCTCCTCCTTTTCGAAGACATTTAAAAACAGAGGTGATGTTTAAAGGAAGGTACCAAACTCAGTGAAACATACTCTCTAATGAGACTCAGTTGAAACAGGTGGACAGGTTCAAATACCTTGGGGTCGAATTCTCCAGCGATGGTCGGCAAGACGGAGAAATTGATAGAAGAATAAGTGCGGCAAGAAGTGTATTGCGTCCTCTCTACTGCTCAGTAATAAGAAAAGCCGAGCTCAGCATCAAGACAAAGATTGTAGTGTTTAAAACGGTATACAGCCCGACGCTCACTTACAGCCACTAGACATGGAAGCTAAATGAACGAACACGCTCCAGAGTCCAAGCTGCCGAAATGAGGTACTTGAGAGGAGTGGCAGGGGTTACGAAATGGGATCATATAAGAAACTCGACGATCTGAGGTGATCTAAACATTGAACCACTACTACTCTTCATAGAAAAATCGCAATTGAGGTGGCTTGGGCATGCACTAAGAATGTCCAATGACTGAATTCCGAGGAAGATACTGAGTGTGATTCCAGAGGGTAGATGTCCAGTGGGCCGCCCCAGACACAGTTGGGCAAGGCAACTCCAGAAATTGTGTGAGGAGAGGATGGGTCTACCATGGACGGAGGCCGAACAATCAGCACAAGACAGGGACGTATAGAGGAGCCTTGTCGATGCAATGAGTCCCCGACCCGAATAGGACAAAGGGAAGAAGATGTTGATGAAAATAATTTAAATAATGTAAAAAAATGTCTTGACATGTATTCCTAGCACATTCAAAATAAAAAAAATATAGAATCTCATTTATTCTGTTTTGTGTCCAATATTCCAGTCCACACCATACAAGCATCCCTCTTAATCTTGTTGTATGAATTAAAAAAGTCAATAAGAAAACATGCATTCATATGTTTTTTTTTCGGAATGCATTTACTTTATTTGAAATTATTTATTGTTCTGAGCGCAGTCCGAGCCTTGGAATAAATATATTTTTTTTATTAACTTTTGGAGTAAAACCTCATATTATAATATTTAATTAAATGAAGAAGTGGTTAGAGCAGTAACCCGGAAAGCCGAAGGTCCTGGGTTCGAGTCCCAAAGGTGCCAATATCTTTTTTAGATTTTTCGTTTCCAGATTTTTTATTTAGTTTCGCTAATATTGTCTTAAATTAATTAAATATAATTGAGTTAAATGAAAGCATTGAAAATATACTTTAGTACGGGTTGCAAAAACATTCTTTGAAATTAATTGTGCAAAACACAGCTCGAGTCTTAAAACAATAATACTGTCTACTTCTAACAGAACACAAATCCTACTAACGTTGGTAAAAAGGTGACCACATTTTCCCACAAAGAACACATCATGCACAAGGATGGTTCCGTGAGAATATAGTGCAAGTTCCAAGAGGGAAGAGGGAGTAGACCGCATTATTTGCTGAACTGCTATTTCATGATGTCAAAGGCTCTTTATTTGCAGAAAACCATCATTCTAAATGTTTGCAAACGGGTATTACTTCTGTCATTGTGGATGTAAGTGTTTTGAAATTAAATCATGTTTAACGCGCTAATCTTTGGTAATGAAACAAGATGAGAAAATGAAATCGTTGCTGTGATCTCAAATCATTTTCGTGATGGCTTTTAATGAGTGAATTAAAATTATTATCATTGCACTACCACATTTTTCTATTAGTGATTGGAAAGAGCCCTTTAGTTCTGGATGAAATATTTTTTTCTGATGGTATTTTTTATTGTTCAAAAGGAAATTTTTTTTGTTTAATTTTTTGTATTATTTAAATACGTTTTTATGACTTTATTTAACTAACCAACCATCACGATGTTTCGCCGCAGGGGTAGGAAGAGAAGACGTACAGTGTCGTACAGCCAAACAACTTGGTCTTGGCACACACTCCTTGCCTCGTTCCCATTCATACATCGTCTCATACACACTCTTCTATTATTCTGACTCTTGACACGGCCCGATTCTGATTCACTTGATTGTGCCATGTCTTCCTCGGGCGTCCTCCATTTTCTTCGACCAATCACATTTGCGTCATATATTTTTCTTACACTACTTTCTTTGTGCATTCGCTTTACATACCCAAACCATCTGAGGGTCCCTTTCTTAATCTTACGCATTAAACTTACCCTAGCCTTACATTCTTTGCGGATCTTCACATTTTTCACACGATTATGATTTCCACACATGCGCCTCAGGGATCTCATTTCAACAGCATTTAGTCTATTTTTATCCTTCCTCTGCCAGTTCCATCCCTCACTGCCAAACATCAGGGTTGGTACCGGGACTCCATTGTAGACTGCTAGTTCCGCTTCTTTTGACGGTTTTTTTTTTATCAGCACCAACGGCAGTCAGTCCTCCGTTAATGGAGTTATCTGCATTTACCTTCTTTTAATATCTCTATCAGCCTTCCCATTTCTCGTTAACATACTACCTAGATACACAAACGCATCCACCTGCTCCACGTCTTCATCATTCACTATCAGTGGGTCAGAAGTCCACTGGAGTATGCGTAAACCATATGGAATCCTCGATATAAGGTATACATAGATTTAGTAGAAAGTATACAGGTTAAATTTAGGAAACACTTACTCAAGAAATACAACAAAACTACAAATATATTAACTTTAGAAAAAAGACGCACATTGTCAGATCTGTTGTTTCTATATAACCTGCTAAATAATAAAATAGATAGTCCTGAATTGCTATCCATAATTAGTTTAAATGTCCCAATGAGGCGTACCAGGCACACTTCCCTTTTTTATAATGAAGCTAACAATACTAATGCAGCAAGTAACTCACCAATTACTAGCGCAATCAAAACTTATACCCACTATGAAAAATTACTACATTTAGACATTTTCCACGATTCCTTGCTAACATACAAAACTAATTTATTAAATTACTTGGCGTGATGTAAATACACATTATAAATTTTAGAACTACTTACACTTAACCTTTCACTAAACCTTAATCAGTCATTTACAATTTAGTGAGCATATATAATCCTTCTTTTAAAATGTCTTTCTATCTTCCCCCCCCCCCCTCCCTCCCTTTTCTTTCTTTCTTTTATTATTAGTTGTTCATCAATTAATTAAGTTTTAAAACCCGTTTTTAAATATGTCAGGCGTAATTACCAAATGACATTCTGTGACAACTGTAATAGGTACATAACCATGTAAAACTTAAAAGTCTTATAACTTTTATTACAATGTACTGTGTTTGTCATTAATTAATAAATAAATAAATAACTATATTTCACACTGTTTTCGAATTCTCTCTTTCAAACACCATGACTTTAGATTTACTTACATTTATCATTAACTCATTCCTCACACCTACATACTTCGTTCATCCTACACAGGAGAGACTGTAGATCTTCCATACTGTTAAAAATCGGCATCGCATCATCAGCATACAACAGATGATGCGGTGCTGATTTCTAACAGTATGAAAGATCTACTTATTTAGAGTTTAACACAATTTCTGTGTAAAGTCATTGATATTATTACCATAAAAAGTTATTCAGCTTATTGTGGGCTAATTCTGTTATCCTGCAGAAGAATCGATTTCAGTAGTCGACTAAAAAGATAAATGGCAAAAAAAAGAAAAAAAGAATGGTTGAAGCTATAGTAGTCCTACAGAGTGCAACAAATACTAGTGTAAGGGGCTTAATTGATGGCGCTCGGCTTGATTTCTCTCGACTCACTGCTGCCGTTTACTCGGATTCTTTATAGACAGCTTACTTAGATAAATAGAAAGACAAGAAATCCTTATTGAAAAGCTACCTTTATCGTAGAATGGATGAGATTAAATCGAGTGAATGAACGTAATTATTTCAATGGTCGATTATTCCTTAACCCTCCGACGAGCGACAAGGTTCGGCCAGACCATGATTTTTAAAGTTACGTTTTTTTTCTGACTCAACGTGAAGTTAAACATGAAATCCTATTTAGATACTATTTAGATTAATCTTTACGACAAATCAGCTTACAGTATGAACATCAAAAAATATGCTACGGATAAATTGAAGCTTTTACTAGCTTTTCTATGTATTAGAATTACAATTAAATTATTATTTACGTAACAAAAAAATATAAGCGTAAACTACAAAAAAAAAAGTTTTTTCATGACTTAACTATGAAGTAATACAAGAATTTTTTTTTTTTAAATACCTCTTTATGGCTAAAACTATTTTTGAGGTTTTTGAGAAATAAATGAAAACCACTTTTTCGCTCACTTGCCTCGTGCCAATTGTTGTGTCTTCTGTGTTGTGATTGTCCTATTTCATATTTAAAATAGTTCTTTTCTAAACACCTTTCATTCTCAGTATTTATCTCGATGTGCAGTCCTTTACTTTAAATCTTTATGTCTATGTTATTTCATAGTGAAATATTGTCATCAATTCATCATCTATATTGTCTTTTCTCTGTGGTCACGTCAATTGCTTTTCGTTGTTGATAAACACTCGGGTCAATGTTTTGCAAACTCATTCTCTCTCTGATTCTCTTTAATATGTTCTCGAATTCTCCACTCTCTCTCAAATCTCTTACCGACTCAATTAAGCTCTAACTAATTGCTAGTCAATATCGTATTGTAAAGTTATTAAAATAAAGTTACAATTAATCCAGACACAAGTGTTTTACGGATAACCTCAAACAGTCTCTCCTCCCAGTACGCCCATCTTGGCGTTGAAACGAAAGAAGCCAAAAAATCAGCGTCAGCCTTACAACCTGACCGGAGACTTCCCGAGACCACGCCAGGACGCCTACTCCACCAATAAGATGCTCGATTTTAAATTTTGCAGGCATTAGAATCAAAATATTTCTAGCGTTTATATTCCTCTTAAGAACGAAACGTTTTCATGATTTCCTCAATGTTGGTGCGGCGAAAGCAACGGGCGTAGAAAAAGCTCGATTTAGTATATTATGTTATATCAAAGTGATTTTTTTCAACACCGGTCTCGTTCACACATACTACGAGGTCTATTCAGACCTAACACATATTTTGCAGACATTTGATGTGTGTTGTCACGATTGAATGCTCATTTTGTCGCTGATAAAATTGAATTGAGTTTAGTTCGGCAGTGTCGAGCGAAGATTGACCAGAGACGTTCATTCATTTTCGTTCTGGCCCGACGGTTGATAATTCCACACAAAGCTAGAACACGCCACCAATCCAAATGTATGCACATTCCCATATTAAAAAAGCTATTTTCAATGTTCTGGGAAGTATTCGAAATATATACAAGAAATCCACAAGCACCAGATTCTATTTATATTTTTTATTGTTTCATTTACCTATTTCATCAAAGTAAGCTCTGCACAGACCTTGATGCACCACTTACCCGGACGGCGCTCATCGAATGATTAACTTAGGTAAAATAATCTCGTGATTGTGCAGAAAAAGGGTGTTGCAAACGTTTAAATGGCCTTAAATGGCAATAACAATATGATTAAATGGTAAAGAGTTTATCTTTAAAAAAGCACTTCTGCCGAGATCAAAAAAGCATCCGGCTCTCACCCAGGCGTCGTGTGTTCACTTTCTATCCTTGCAAAGTCCTCATCATTTGAAAAGCCCCATCATGATGGTTGTAGAAATTTGTCAGATGATTCATAACCTGCAAATGATTTACATTATTTCTTAAAAAAAAAGGATTTTGAGGTGATTTTTTCAGAAAAACCCTGCTGTACGTATTGTGACACAATATGTGTTCTATAATCTAAAAGCGGTACATACTGCTTTATATATTTATTATATAGGTACGTACTACCACTTTTCAGACATCCGATCAGACGGTTAATATAATATATTTAATCTACTTACTTAAAAAATAAAACGTATTGCTTACATATTTTTGAATGTTTAGATCTTGTCACAAGGTTTTCCAAGCTAGGAGACTAAATATTCCCCTGTCTTCTGGCAATTTCCAGCTATAATATAAACATATTTTCCGAAAATTGATTATGAAATGGGATTTTCTTTTTTTAGGAATGTTTATACTGTTAGAAATATTACTGTAGTATATTTTACTACAGGTATAAAGTAATCAATTTGGGAGGCGGGTATTGATACCGCTGCCCCGGGAACCATTATTGGATAACCGACACCTCTGCCATAGGTTACCCCAAGTAGTTCGCTAAGTTTGGGTGATTTAGCAGGGGTGCCCGAGTTCATGAAGTGAGATTTGTCCGGATCTTGGCGGCGGCGGATGCATCTGCCCCCCAACTGCGTGGCAAGCCGGATCGGGATAGTCTGGTTGAGGGAGATCTTTGGATCTCTTCAGCAGAACTTTCTCGGAACATTGCCTTGCACCGCAGAGGTATGGATAGATTTATACGTCCGTCACTCTTGGATAAACCGACCCCAGAATCCTACCCGTCCCTCATACCTTGTTTTCCTTCCCAGAACTTCCTCTCCTTCCTTTCCCTAAAAAGACCCTCCACACAGCATTCTTAAAGATGACTTAAGTCCTGAGAGGAATTATTTTTCTTAGGGCCTCCTGTGTGGAGCTAATGTAAAAAAAAAACCTCTCCTATTATAACCAATAACTTTTGATTATATTCATTTGACTATATTAAATTCATTTGTACTTGTTTATATATGGCTTATAATGCTATTTATGTATTGACAACTATACTATTCTGTAATTTAAACAATTTATCTAATTGTTATTTTATCATCAATATTATACATATATACTGTTTGCCATTATGCATAAACTACATACGTAGTTTAGCAGGTTTAAATGTTAATAAAAATAAAAATAAAGTATTGAATGATGTTATTAAGGTTACCTAATTATACTTACATTTCATACCTTTTAATCTTTTCTGCACGTATCGAGTCATGTGTGTACAAGTTTGTATTAATTTGATGTTTTTTTTCATTTGTTCCAGTGTCGCGAGTTGAAGTGGACGCGGTCCTGGGCAGAACGGCCACCCTTCCCTGTAACATAGAACCTCAAATAAGAGAGGACAGAGTTTACATGGTTCTTTGGTATAGAGAAAGTGGAGGCAAACCGCTGTACAGGTGAGAATATCATGCTTAAATATATAACCCCGTACTAATAAACGTATTTCAATAACACAACTGACAAACAACCATTTGCCATAATGGTTGATTAAGGTGTAATGCCCGTAACTATTATTTTGCAATACCTACGTATTCAAATAATTTTTTCATGTTTATTAATATCTATAATTCATTAATACTAGCAATTAAGAACCCGCTCCGCAGGTTTTTATTACTAGGCCCTGCGGGCGGCTTTTGGTTCGGCTTCGCCCATTTACTGATGGTGACCATTTTATATATCCAATAGGAACTGGTTCCAAATATAACCCGTTCCTCGGATCCACTGTCATCCAGAGTAAGCTATTCACCGGGAAAAAGTAACCAAGACAGGCAATGACGTCATTTGTAATATATAGCCACTTGATGTAATTATGTATTACCATCAATCTTTCCATATCCGGAGAGATACTACATATTCACAAATTCGTAGCGGTGATACATAGGAGGGACACGTCCCCATTCGACCTGCCGATGGAAATGGCGACATCTTGTGATGAATTTTTGAATTCGAATTTCAATGGTAGCTTTGTTTGAAGTTGCACGTACACAGCTGTTATTTGTGGCGTGGTGTCAGACATCCACTCGAAGCTGCGTTCTGAAATTCAACCACGCAGACGCAAGCCTATTAATACTATTCGATTTTTGAATTCGAAACCGAATTACAACGGTAGCTTTGTTTGAAGTTCCACGTACACATCTGTTATTTGTGACGTGGCGTCAGACATCCACTCGAAGCCGGGTTCTGAAATTCAACCACCCAGACGCAAGCCTATTAATACTATTCGATTTTATTTTTGTTTACCGGATAATTAATCTGGTTTTGTAGGAAAAAAATTATGAATATAAAAACTCGATTTTAAACGATTGTATTAATAATGTATTTTTAGTCTGAGGTGCAGTTTTGTACTTTTCATTAGGTATTTTTGTATTTGTAGTTAACTAGTAGTATCTACATTATGGTTCTCTAGTGAAACTCTTTAGTATTGAAACAGATTTTGGACTAATCCATTTCCCAAAGTCCTGTTCATTGGAGGGGACCCCACCACTTTCCCAACGGCATTATTAGCAAACATATGGTTTCCTCCTTCACCGCACACGTCAAGACTCTATTTTATTGAGCGAAGCTACATTTATTTTAACGACTCTATATCCTCCAATGTTCATGCAAAAGGGGTTAGAAAACAGTATGCAAGTACTTTTATTAACATAATACAAAATAATAATAAATGTGGCAACCCGTGGAATAATTCGTCTGAAATCTATAGAGAAAAATATATACAGATAAAAGTGTTAGTATCTAAATAAAAAGTAGTAGTAGTAATCTGTTCAATGTAGGTATTTATCTCCCTTTGTCCTTCTCTGCCTTTTAAAACCCCACTTGTGAGAATAAATAAGATGACTACAATACTACCCATTTGGCCAGTTCGAAATATTATTGTATAATTAATTTTAAAATACCCAAATTGTCAGTTGAAATATTGTCGCGCTTGTGATAACAGCGATTATTTATTGATTCTCTCTCGAAACTCGAGTTCACAAAAAATTTGTATGATACTTTCTCAGTTTAATTGTGCCAACCAGCGTAATTGTGACCCGTGGACGGATCTCCAGCAATATCATTGAAAGATGGCTTTTCCCGTTATTCTTTTGTCCTGAAATAAAAAAAATAAAAAAAAAACAAAAATCAAATGTTCAACATCTTAAGTATTACAGTCCGCTTAGGTTTACCATCGGACTTTATCATCGGTCTTAACAGAAACAGTTACCTGTTTCACTTAAAGCTTTCTTTATTTACGAGTACAGTTAAGTTCACTACGAAGTCTTTTTGCATTTGTGGTTAACGATTTTTTTTTTTTTTTACATTAACTCCACACAGGAGGCCCTGAGGAAAATAATTTCCCTCAGGGCCTATGTCATCTTTGAGGATGCTGTGTGGAGGGTCTTTTTGAGGAAAGGAAGGAGTTAACATGGGTCTTGAAGAGACCCATGTTGTAGGAGGGAGGAAACACAGAGGCCGGTAAATCGTTCCACAGCCGAGCTGTTGAACTCAAGAACGAATCGTAAAAACGACCCGTTCTCATGTGACTAATATCAACTGTGTACAAATGCTGGGCGCGTGTTTGGCGTGTTTCCCGACTATGCACCGGTGCCGAAGGGATCAATGACGCTAGTTCCTCGGAGCATCTTCCATTGTAATACCGGTAGAACAAGGACAGCATTCCCACCTGACGCCTATGCTCTAAAGACTGCAATCCGTCTGTTAAGATGGGAGAATCTATCAAACGGACCACCCGTTTCTGCACAGAGTCAAGGGTTTTTTTTAGGTATTTTGGAGCTCCAGACCAGAGGTGGCTGCCAAATTCAACCGTGGGGCGCACTTGCGATTTGTACAGGGTTAGCAGTTGAGTACTATTAAAGTATCTGCGGGCCCTGTACAGTACGCCCAGTTTCTGAGAGGCTAACATAACTCTGGTTTCGATGGAACCCCCATACCTGAGCTGGTCACTAAGAGTTACACCAAGCATATCAATGGAGGTCCTGTTCGGGAGAATGCTTCCGTTGAAGAAGACTAGATTATCATTTCGATCCCTTTTAGACGTTATCAGACATGATTGGGTCTTTGAAACATTAAATTCGACGAGGTTATTCTTACCCCAAGAGAAAACACTCTCAAGGTAACCGTCCATTCTCTGCTTCAAAGCCCTCCGAGCTATTGGGGTTTGTGTGCTCTTTGGAGGCTTGTCAAACAAAAAGCTATCATAGACTGTACTGTCATCCGCGTAACAATGAATCGGTGCACATGACAAGAGGTCGTTGATGTGCAACAGAAACAAAGTCAGAGACAGAACCGATCCCTGTGGGACGCCAGCATTTATCGAATGCGAGGAAGAGGTGAAACCGTCAGCAACCGCCTGAATCGACCTCCCCCTCAAAAAGTCGGCAATCCACGCACACAAGGATGCGGGAAGTCCGTAAGAACGCAGTTTGTTGACAAGCGCTCGATGCCAAACCCGGTCAAAGGCCTTGGAAATGTCCAGTGAAACCGTTTGGGTCTCACCAAAACATTCCAGGCACCGTCCCCAAACATGCGTCACATACGCGAGAAGATCACCGCACGAGCGGTTCCGCCGGAATCCGTATTGACGGTCGTTAATAAATTTGTTCTTCTCGAGGTATGTGAGCAGTTTGTCATTGATCACACGTTCCATCACTTTTGACAGAACAGATGTGATCGCTATGGGGCGGTAGTTGGCTGGGTTGGAGCGGTCACCCTTCTTTGGAATAGGGTGAATGATCGCTTTTTTCCAACCAGAGGGCACAGAGCCAGTCTTCAGGGACATTTTGAAAAGCTAGTCAAAATTGGAGCTATTTCTACAGCGCACCTCTGGAATACCAGGGCAGGTATTCCGTCAGGCCCGCTAGCTTTATTAACATCAAGCCCTCGTAAGACTTGGAGTACATCCCGATACCGGATCCTCAGCTTTTTCATAAGAAAACTGCAATGAGGAACCGACGGCGGGGTAGCACCTTGATAATCGAGGGTCGAGTTTTCCGCGAACATTTTGCCTAATAAGTTAGCCTTTTCGGCGGCGGTATTTGCTAGAGAACCATCAGGTCTGGTAAGAGGTGGCAGACTGATTTTTTTAACTAATGAAGGAATTCTCTGAAACTGATACATGCTAAATACATTTCAATGTATTTTATTTTATTAAATTTAACTGTTACTTTATATATCAAATTTCTTCGAACTAATTAAAATTAGCCTTTCACAAACCACACCGAGTAATATCGTGTTCCCATTTCCAAATATTAAAACGTAGCATCTTACTGAACAAAGAACCAATCACCATTTTAACTAGTTCAATATTCAACCGGTGAAATATTTGAACTTTCCGTCTTTTATTGTATTAAGGCAGCAATCCAGTTAGCTCTGTACAGCGACGATCCCTCATTAAAATGGTTATTTAATTCAGCCATTAACACTTTTGTATTAAATCACCCGTGTAATGAATTTGAAGAACCTAATTGTACCCGAAGGGGCGGCTGCCAGCCAGGCTGATTCAATTTTAAAGGTTTGCTTATGTAAAGGGCCGACTGAAACTATATTAAGGGATGCGAAGGCTGTCGACTAAATCCGCTTAAATTTTGGGCGTGAGAATCGACTTCGGATTTTAAGGCACCGGAGGAAGAGAAAGTGACCCATGGCGTAATGTGAACATCTGATCTGAATCACAAAGAAAACTTTCATAAAACTAAATATGTTTTAAATTATAGTTTTCTTCGCGCTCTATGCATTTTCAGTAAAACCATCCGAAAAAGCTGTGCAATAAATAAGGTTTTTAAACATGTTTTTATTCATTGCATCTTCAGTAATCAAGTTATCATATTAGAGGAAGCCACAAACCAAAAATGTTTGTTTTCTTAGTTTGCCTTTTATCGCCACGAATATAGGTACCTAATAGGTGTTCAAACGCAGAAGTGGTTATTATTTGTTTTATGAAAATTTTATAAGAAAAAAAAAATTATTCAATGAACACTGTTAGAAATAATTTTAGATTATATTGTTAAAAAGTTGTTTCTTACATGTGTTCATACAATTTTAATAAAAAAAAACTTTTTTTAGTGGATTCCGCTTATAATTTTTATTAAGTAATTAACAGCTAGAGCTAAACTAAAAACTCATCTTTTCAGACAGTCGTATCCATAAAAAAAAAAAAAAATGTCGAATGGAATTTAAAAATTCTTTCACCAATCAAAAGCCACATTTTTTCGAGTAATGTAGGCTATATATATTGGTAAGCTCTGGCGTTATGAATAAGCTGTGGCGTTATGAAATAATTTATTATACGTTTATTGGCAAAGCGTGTTGTTAAGTAAATTTTTGATGTGGGCTGTCATATTGTTATTTGTTTAGGTTACTATGGAGATTTCTTTGATAGCAAAAATTCAAATATGAGTATTTTAATATGAATATTTAGTGTACAAATATAAAATAGGTCCTAATCTACATTTAGACTTAAGCCAACAGCTATAGTAATATTATGAATGCGAAACGGCGCGTATTTGATTGGGGGAAGGAGGGGTAGTGCGGGGGGAGTGGGGGGGATGGTGGGGGGAGGGGGGGGGGGGGAATATGCCAGCGAAGCCGGGGGCAAAAGCTAGTATTCTATATATTGCAAACAATTTTTTTGGTTCAGTTGCCTTCGGTGAAGGCAATTGTAGGAGAAAAACTGGACATTATCATAATTAGATATCAGTAAACGTGGACACGCTTACAAAATATGTATTTTGTATCACACAAAATTTTAAAATGATACTTGGAGGGGGTGGGTAGTGCGGGGGGAGTGGGGGGGGGGATGGTGAGTAAACGTGGACACGCTTACAAAATATGTATTTTGTGTAACACAAAATTTTAAAATCTGTGCTAAGCTTTGGAACAAATCAAATAATAAGAAATCATCCTATTGAAAATATGCCCATTTCTATAAAAAAAGCATTACAAGAATCATTTTAATGTAATCATTTTTTGAGTACCTATTCTAGGAATTACTACAATCCGAACATATGATATACTTTTTTTACAAACATTATTAACATAGTAAATATTATTTGTACCAATATAAACTATATGTACGAATATACAAAATCTTGTTCAAAAATTATTCATCGTGAAACCTAAAATAACGTCATAAAGTTCAACAGAGAAAAGAGCATCCATTTACAAATTGTGAAGGTATTTCTATATCGGTTGAAACTTCGTTATTTTCAGACATTGTTTGAATTGCACGACTGTGATTGATTATTGTGAGGAATGGGTGGGTTTGTAATACAACAGCAAGGTTGTGTTTAAGCCTCGAGTAGTCAGACATTCATATGCTTGTTGTCTAGAGATCAAATAAACTTTAACGGGGCGTAGAGCGGGATGAATACAATTGAAATAAAACTACTGCCTGGTAATTAACATTAAAAGTAACGACTCTCAACCAACCAACATTGTAATCGGCTTTCATTGCCATGATAAAATATTCCCAACAGTTGTTATAAACCGGTTAATTTCACAGTCGTATTCAATCAATTTCTTTATTATTTGTTAAAGTATCAAAATATTTTTATCAAAAAAATAGGAAAGGACATGATTTTACAATTTCACGGCCAAAAGTATTATTAACATTAGGTAGGCACTGCTGAAAACCAGCTGCATTCCAGGAGAAATCTTGAATTGTAGCTGAACAGTGGACTCAATGCTAAAAGAACAAAATGTAAAATACTGTAAAAAATCTATTGATGAATAAACGTTTTTATTATTTAATATTTATTATTACACCATTTATACCATGTTACATTACCTCTTTCTTTAGCCAACATTTCAAACTACGTTAACGCAACTACTTTCTCACCGCATCGTCATTTCCATCATGAATTATATAGCTTTTAATTAACCAATAGGATAATAAATAAGATACATTTATTTTAATGACAATAAAAACCGTAATAATAAAAGCAAAAAAAATACTTCTTTTAAAACAGGAAATTTATTTTGTGGCACCATTTTAATTCAAATTAATAAATTACTTTGTTTTTACCACTATAATTGATTATAAAAAACCGACATGTTTCGTAAGCCAATCAGGGTTTTAATAATAATTTGAACAAAAAAATTAGATAACTTAGAAGCACGTGAAATTAGAAAATCCCTAAATAATAACTCAAAAATTTTAAATAACTAAATTAATTTATATCTTAGTCATATTCTAGACATTTTTCCAATAAACCGCTCTGTTCTTTCCGGAAATCCTGTAATTACCCCTTCCCCTTTGTTCATCTCCCACTCAAACATCTGCTTGGCTTCTTTTGTTTTTTGAGAATTTTAGATAATTTATAGTTTAACTCACGTCTAAAGCGGGCTTTTCACAAATTTAGACCTGGCAGCCCGTCGACCATTTCACCTTACTAACTAAAACGTGTTAACTAAGTAACCTTTACCAAGTTCATGAACAACAACTAATGAATTAAACATGATATCGTGTACATTTAAAGAGTGCATTATTCAACAAAATTTAGCAGATTTACCAGTTTTGATTTTGATGAAAACGGATTAATTTAATAAAACACGCTCAATTTTATTAAATAATATTATTTATTCAATACAAATGGTATGATGAATGATTCCAAGTCAAATATTGACTCAGCTGCGAAATAAACACAAAGGTATTATTTTATTAAAATGAAGATTATTATTAGCGAAACTCCATCGAAAATCTGAAGTTAAAAACCAAATCCAGGACGAGTAAAGGGCAGGCTGGCAGGGAGTTTATGCGGTGAGATGATGGGGTGCAATGTGTTCGCAGAGGTGGGAGTATTTGAAGCATTGCCGCATTGGCCTAAAGTAAATCATAAAAATCAGAAAAAGATAGGTCACATCTAGGACACGAATCCAGGACCTACGCGTTGCCGGGGTAGAGCTCTACCAACTGAGCTAATGTGTCCCTGTCCGATTCGATCATATCACACATATTGACATAAATATGCTATCATCGAATGATAATGTATCCACTCTAGCTGACCGGCAAACATACCTTGACCTCATGACTCTGTATAAATATGTGTCCTGACCTACTAAAACTAATAAACTTCAAAAATATCATCCAAAGTAACAACACTTAACGACTTATTCCACATTAACCGGACCCGTACAAATGCTGGTGTCAGGGATCCCATCAGAAGAATGTGCGAATCGTTTAATCAAAATCCAAACCTCAAGGATTCCGACTTATTTTTTGATACACGCAGTACTTTTAGTAGAAAATTGAAGGCTTTTTTCTTATAAAATACAACAACTTAGAAATAAATACTTCGTTTATCATTTTAAGTATCAACTTTTCTTTTAGATATACTTCGTTTATAATTATTTAAAGTCCTTTAATTTTTTTTTTAATTTCTGCATAACATTATTATTTTATCTGAATATATATATTTTGTCTTAACATCTAAATTTTTCGAAAAATAATTTGTAAACTTTCGTAAGAATATTGCGTATTATATCTCTTATAATATCGTATCTTATCTCTCTATTTGTAAAATATTATTATTGTATAAGTGTATACTTTTTTCTTAATAAGTAAAAATATTTGTATATGTTTATATTTGCTGTTTTAGTGAATTCGCGAAAAATAGTTTGGATGCAGGTGAGTTCTTAAGTTGTAGTTTTATATATTCTTGTCAATTAAAATCTGTATCTATATTTTCTCCTAAAAATATATAAATATTGTTAAATATATTATAAAAAACTAACCGTTACGCTTTCCCTGCATGGGTATCCCTTAAGGATTTAAAAAAAAATATTTATTAGTTATTTAAGTTTTTATTCCAGCAAAACTAGAAGGATAGTGCAATCCCAGTCAGCCATATTACATAAAAAACTATAATATTATAATACGAGTACAACACACAGTAAATTAAAAATCTAAAAGAAAAAAGAAATAAAATGTGATTACATATTAGGTAGGCGGATTAACCGCCATATACATTATACAAAACTCTATATTTGCACACACTCTTTGCTTCATTCACATTCATGCATCATCTCATACACACATATTCATTAGCTTTTTTGTCTTTTGATATGACACGATTCACATTTTTCAGTCACCGATCGTGCCATATCTTACTCTGGCACACCGAACTTAATTTATCAACATTTTATTTTCCAAATGAAACAGTATGCGCGAGACATTCAGATATTTATAGATGATACCTACGTACTTTATTTGAAAGTTGGACAATTTTTACTCTTCTCGTCTCATCGGTAGCTTGGCCGAGCGGTCTAAGGCGCTGGTTTAAGGCACCAGTCTTTTCGAAGGCGTGGGTTCGAATCCCACAGCTGCCAAAATTTATTTTTGCTACATTATCATACATTATTTTAATTATTTGGCAGAAAAATTATAAAATAGTCTTACACAATAAGGTTTTAAAAAAATAAATCTCAATTAAAAAGTAGTTGTGATAGATTCCGAGCATTATTTATTTATTTTCTTAATTGTTCAATTATCCATTTATTATTAATTGCTATTATATTTTTATAAGTTTTTTCATATATTTATTTTCATTTAAACCTACATTTGTTTATTTTTATATGCGTATATTTTTTAAAAACGTTTTTGTACAATCCATTATTATTTTTTTTCATGTGCCATTTCAACAAGTATGAATTATGAAAGTACAGCAACATAAAATTCGTTTTCATAAAATCCAAAGTCCGTCATTTGCCCGTCTGGTCCCCATTGTATAAAATGCATTCCTACAATTTAGAAAGGGAACAGCACAAATTTCTAAGATTTATTAACTTTAAGCTGAATATTCCAATTCCAAATATTAACTTTATCATTTTGATGAAACAACTCATTTTAATTACGCTGTCAGATAAGCGGAGTATCTCTGACCTTGTACTATTAAATACAATCATTAATAATTGCATTGACAACCCTGAAATTCTCGCCTAAATAAAATATTACGCACCGACCAGAAATACGAGGCAATGTGCTACCTTCTTCTGTGACAATTTTAAAACAAACTATGGGGCTCATACACCTATTAATAGATTACATCATTTTGGCAATACATTTGGGAATATTGTAGATATGTTTAAAGATTCCGTATTAGTTATAAAACGAAGTCTTTATAATTACTTTAATGAAATGTATGATTTTAATTTTAATTAATTTCATTTTTTAACTTTTAATTTAATCATTATATGGTACTGATTGAATAAATAGTATTATTAATGTAATAATTATATATTGTGTACTCATTTGTATTACGTTCCTGCCCAACTATTATTACCTGTCTTTTTGAAAGCCCACTAAGGCGTAAATAAATAAATAAATAAAGACAACATAAAATTCGTCGTGGAATTCTAAATTAATAATAAAATGTAAAAAGTATAAAAAGTACAAAAATATTATATAAAAACATTATTAAAAAGTAAAAAAACAAAATGCTAAGCATGAGCAAAGACGAAATCGTAAGTACAATAAAATATACTGTCGTAAATCTATAATAAGCGATTATTTTTTTTACGTAATCATTTTTTAAGGACAATTTTATTCTGTCGAGAAGGGCCGCCAAACGAACGTGAGCCGCTCCCAATTGCAAATAGGTAGTTCATAAAAAACTTGAACATTAATGTGAAAGCCCGAATGCACTACTTTGATCACAATAAGTTTCATACATCTTATTTTGCCCTTTTGAATTCTTAATTATATATTCGCTAGTTGGGAGTGGCTCACGTGGGTCGCGCATGTGCGTTCCGTCGATAATTTTACTAAGCAGACTTTTCGTCGATATACGTATTTTCACGTGGTATATTTTAAATATCTTGCTCTCATCGTAATAAATTCCTTTCAATAAGTTTTATTTTATTCCGTTCTTAAAATATACGTATTAATTAGTATATGATAATATATATTATTTGGTTTTTCTTTGTGTAATTAAATTGATATTAACGATTTCTAGTAGCTTTCAGGTAAATAAGCAAAATAATTTTTGGCAGCTGTGGGATTCGAACCCACGCCTTCGAAAAGACTGGTGCCTTAAACCAGCGCCCTAGACCGCTCGGCCAAGCTACCGATAAAAATAACACCATTAATTTATCATCAAATAGACTTCTATCTATTCTAAACCAACAATTTTTTTATTTATTTATTTATTTAATATTTGTATGTTTTTACAATAATTATACATTTTTTTCTACATATTAAACAGATTTGTAATATTAATGTAATAAAAGCCTTTCCTCACCATAAAGAGACAAGGCTCTTGTGTTTGGTGAGTGAATTCATACTCAATTATGTTATCAATGTTATCATTTGAGTAGGTGAATAATAATATTGCAACTATTTAAGAGAAACTTGAGATGTGTCGATTAACAGATTTAAATGAAGTGAAATAGTAATTTAGCTCTTACAGTTTTTTCAGGTAATTTTTTAATTTAGTTTGGAATTTACTTTTATTTTCAATAATTTTTACTTTTAATGGGAGTTTGTTGAAATAATTTATAACATTATATAGATAGGAATTTTGGATGTAATTGGTATTAAATTTTGGGATTTTAATATTGTTTTGATAACTTTCTGAGATATTGAAATGTAATTGTTTTAGCTGTATTTCTTTGAAAGTTTGTAGTATTGAATATTTTTTTATATAAATTGTCTATTGTAGTTACTTTGAATATGGAAAAGATTTTTTCGGTAGAAAATGTAGATGGTTTTTTCAATATAATCTTAATTATTAATCTTGAGATAACTATTTTGAGAGGATTTAAAATAACATCATATGTTCCTCCCCATCCTATAATACCGTATTAAAATATAGATTGAACAATTGCATAGTATACTCTTTTTAGGTTTTCCAGTCTAAGAATATTTCTGAGTCTTATAAATATATATATATATATATATATACATTGTCTAATTCTTTTGACAAGTTCACAAATATGTGTTTTCCATTTAAAATGTTGATCTATATATACATCAAGATGTTTAATTTTTGAAGTTGAATTAAGTGTAGAACATTCTGGAGTACAATTAGTTCCACTACATTTACTCTGATGTATTCGAATTTTTATTACTGGTTTACATTTAAATTTATTGATAGAGAATGGGATAAAGTTTGATAATTAAAAAAGATGATAAGATAAGATAATTAAGATAATTGAAAAACATATTTATATGAACGGTCAGTGGTTGAGTGGGCATAGCGCTTGGGTCCCACCCGGGCGTCGCATGTTCGATTCCTCGGCTGGCTAAGTCCTCCATCACAACACAAGCAACATTTTCGGCTTTCTGTGGTGGTAGTAGGAGATTTTCAAATATTGTTGGGTTATTCGTAACCCGGGAATGTTTGTCTTTCTTTTAAAAAAAAAGAAAAAAAAATATGGCTTAACCTATGAACATAAGCATGACATGTAATGTTTTCGCAGCTGGTACAAATTTCCCACTTGTCAACAATGAAATCTTCTGAGGTTAACGTTGTTTTTATATTTTTTTTTATTATTTATCTAATCAATACTAAACATGTTCATGACTCACGGCATAAAAGGTATAGCGGTGATTAACGATTATTTTTTAAATATTTTAAACTAGCTGGTACCTGGCATGCGTTGCTAGGCCATTTAATAAATAAACTTTTTCTCCCTGCGTGTCTTTTCCCACTCGTCCCGTTCCCTTTCCGCCTCCCCTTCCTCTCCCGCGACCCCTTCCCCTCTCGCGTTCCCATTCCGTCTCCTCCACCTTCCCTCTCCCCACTCCACTCCCCCCCTTCTCCCGTCCTGCGAACCCCCCTCCCGAGTTCCCCTCCCCACTCCCAGGTTCCCCTCCCACCTCCCGGGTTGCCCTCCCCACTCTCTGGTTACCCTCCCCCTACCTCTAACGAAACCCTACCCGAGTTTCCCTCCCCCCACCCTTTCCCGCATTCCATACATTCATTCCCGGTACATTCAGTTTTCAAACAGCTCGCGTGCATATTTTTATAATGCAACAGCTTACCAGCACTTTTATACAAACCTTGTCCTGATAAAAATAGAATGTTATGCGCGTACATACATTTCGGCCATTCTTTTTTATTTATATAGAAGTATCTGATAATCCCCGACCGTTGACCCCCTGAAATTATAATTATTACAAAATTATAATCCTTGATTCATTATATTTCAATTTCAAACATACACCAACTTCAATAAGGAGTTAGTATAAATATCAAACGAATTTATTTACAGTGTTGATTTTTTGGACTTATACGCTGGTATGACGTGCAATTTTATTGCCGACAAGTAGTTTTATCCTTGATGCATTTGAATGAAATATATATTATACTTTTGTTATTCGGCAGTATATTATTCTCTCTGCACATCCCTTTGAGAACACTTATATTTTGTAAAAGAAGATATACCGTATTTTCTCTAAACCGACTGCATTTTTTTATATAATAGTTTAATTTAATTTAACGGAGGTCAATTGTCGAGAGTGTTACGGAATTCTGATACTTGTATCATTGATTTTTTTAAAATTTTATTTCACGTTACTTTATCAGAAAGTTTAATCCACCGAATCAAAAATGTCTACAATATATATTTTGTCTATTTGTCTTTGTCTCGAACAAGATGCAGAGAAATAAAAAAAAAGATGGTCGTAACTGGGACTCGAACACAGAACCTCTGTGGGTCACAGAAGTGTGCGTTAACCAATTTCGCCTTTGCCACCTTCTATCAAACCGTCATATTTGTCAATCTCATATTATTTTTTTTTTAGAATTTACAATATTATTTTTAATTAATTATTTTTTCCATATTATTGGAAAAACACCCTTTTATTGGAAAAACACATTCTTAGAATTGGTTTGTAACCTGGATAGCGTCTCTGATAAATTAGGCTTATCTCGGGTTAGACGAGAAGTCTGGGTTCGAGTCCCAGTTGCGACTATTATCTTTTTATATTTTTCTGTGTCTTGTTCTCTTTCACAATGATATATTAAATTGATGGGAATAATCTTCAAAAGTTATAAAAGTAGAGTTTTTTTATAAAAAATCTAATATTTATCGATCGCACCAAAAACATTAATTTATTAATTGTTAAGCAACTCCCTGAGGATGGTCATATTCACCTCAATCCGTTACTTATGAATGTAAATAGATTTACACCTAGAATAGATGCTAAATACTTTAAATGTACAATTTTATGCAATCAAAATTTATACCCCAGTCATTGGGTTTTGTTTTTCACCTAAATATTTATAATACCAAATAATAAGTGGAATAAAATATCTCTTCTAGAGGACGAACAGAGTACACAAATGAAAAGCGTAATAACCTGTTGTACCTCGTCGGGAAACAAATAACCATCACAATGGGTCTGAATAAGCACTGAGCTGTACTTGGAATACAAACAAGGATATTTATATAACTTTTCTTGGGTTTCCACAAGTTTTCTCCCTGCCAGCGACCTTGCCATCATTTTGTTTGATTGTATAACTACGGGACGCAGAAGATTTTTTTTAAATGATGCTTCTGCGATTTACGTCGTTGACAATTGTGGTATATATATTTTTTCAAGTTTTTGTTTTAATTTTTTTATTAAAACTAAAGTGATGTTAACTAAGTTATTTTATTTTAATAAATAAATAATGACATCACAAAGTGACTATCTTTTAGAAAAAGTTTTCTTCGAAAAAAAAAAAAAATTATATTTTGTTATTACATTAATTTTTTTTAAATGTAAAAATATATATACATATAAAATATTTAGATTATATTCGTATTCCTCCTCACTAGGAGATCTTATGTATGCTGAGAGGGACTATGTTTTGCATAAGTATTCAGCGACTTTTTTGGTACAACTTCATGATTTGTGTGAGGGTTTTCAGAAACTTCTATGACGACGTTTTTAATGTATGGTAAGTTATTTTTCCGATAGTTACTTAAGCCAATATTTAATGTCCTTAAGAGTGTATAACCAGCCAGCGGCCGAAAATCCACATTTCGTCGAAAGAGGTTCTTACAATCGTACAGGGCGGTTCCAATGAGAAAGATTTATTACTCTCCGTACCAGCTTTTAAAAATTATAATTCAATATCGATTTTATTTCATTCCAAATTTGCTTTAATTTATACCTACATCCAAAAATGCTGAAAGGCATGTTGATAAAACTATTCAATTTATGTACTTTTTGTAATTATTTTTTAATCGTAAGTTATTATTATTTTTCAATAATGTCTAAGCAAAATAACAATGTAAAATGTTTATAAATATATTAGTCTGTAAGTGCGCAAATAAATACACAAACGGACCAATTTTCGTCAAGAAACACATGTACTTATATATTTTTTAATGATTTTATTTAAACTAAAATCAAAATTCTGTTACATACGTTTACCAGATAATGTATTGATTTATTTTACTGCATGATTATATGATTAGAAATGGGTGTTGTATAATAAATGTCCTTTTTTGAAAATTTAACAAATCCGCCAACGACCTATGGTATAACTTTATTATACTAAAAATTATGATTTTTTCTGAAAATTTAAAACATGCGTTTACTAGATAAAAGAACAATCTTTTGATATCTATTTATATTTTTTTGTGGAAAAGAGTCAATACGTCTAAACACTGATTTTAAAATGACATATTTCTGGTGTTCTCTGGTTATACGCTCTTAATATAGTTAGTTTTTGTTTTAATATGATTGATAACGTGTGGAAGTTTATTTTACCTTTAATGCTTCTTTGTCCAAATTTTGAATTATACTGTGGTATAATTTAATTGGTGTGTCTGTTGTTTAATGGCATATATGCAAATCTCCCTAAAATATATACTGATAAACTTCAGTCAGTTTTCAATGCTGCAGCGAGACTGATAACCGGCGTTTCCAAATTTTCTCACATTTCTCAACATCTGCGGAACCTTCATTGGCTTAAGTGTCCTGAGAGAATTCAGTTCAAACTCTGCTGGATGGTGTTTAAAGCACTACACGACATGGCGCCACCCTACCTGTCGGAACTGTGCATTCCAAATGATGTCAATACTAGGCAAGCAACCCTTCGATCAGCATTTTCAATAGCCGTAGGTAGACTCTCAGTGCCTATGCGCAATCCCAATACCAATTTCGGAGACCGGGCTTTCGCAGTAGCAGGCCCAACAGCTTGGAACAAACTCCCTTCACATTTGCGAAAGATCGACAGTACATCTGAGTTCAGAGCAAAGCTCAAAACTCACCTTTTCACATTATCATATCCCGAAAAATAACTTCATTTTTTCAGTAGTATTTCATTACTTAGTCCATGGGAATTACCTAGATTGATGTATCTTCATTACCAGCTTTTCCGTTGTTACGCAACTTTTGACATTATATTACAACTTATTATGCGATTTTTTTTTTTTTTTTTTTGTAATATTTTCATGACTTACACTGACAGCACGGGCAGTAACATAACAACATGTGTTTATAAACGTAAATAAGTATGTTAGTCGTAAATAACTAATTTTAAGACAGTTGCAAATCATAATGCAAATAGAACAGTAACAATACTGCTCTATTCGTATTATGACAGTAATCATAACAATATGTGATTATAAATGTAAAAAAGTATGTTAGTCGTAAATAACTAATTTTAAGAGAGTTGCAGGTCATAATACCTACGAATAGAGCAGTAACAATACTGCTCTGTTCGTTTCGTATTGTATTATGGCTTCCAATTACATGTACAAAACTCGGTTATAAAAATAAATATAGTTCTAAATCACTAGTCATAGAAGTCTTAGTTGTAAGTCATTAGTTATCAATCTTAGTTATAATATAAGCCACTTGTAGTATATACCTAGGTATAGATTAAATGTATAAACGAATTTATAAAGCGCCCTTGAGGTGATTTTCTCACGAAAATGGCGCTATAAAAATCATCCAATAATTATTATTATTATTATTATTATTTGTCTCTGGTTTTATGAGTGTTTGAGGTGTTTGAGTATGAATATTTTATTAGGTGATGAACCAGAATTTCTTGGTATAGATTTTTTGTACATTCAATTATTTTTAAAAAATTTGATGTGTTTGGTGTGTTTTTTGGTGCGTCTGTTGTTTGTCTCTGGTTTTATGAGTGTGTGAGGTGTTTGACTATGTGTATTTTATGAGGTGATGAACCAGATAGCTTTTTTGTACATTTGGAACATCAAACTATTTAAAAAAAAAGTTTTTGACGTCCTTAAATGGGGACAATTAGTATAATAATAATAATAATTGGATAATTTATATTATTCCGTTTTTGTGAAAAATTACCTCAAGGGCGCTGTACAATTTATTCATAATTCTTAGGTTCCATCTAATTTTAATATTTACAAATGGATACAGAAACATACTTACCTGCAGGTCACTTCCGATAAACACTTTAATTAGAAAGTTTGTGCTTGGAGAAGATACGGCTTTGCTCGCGGAGGATATTATATTTAAAATACTGGACATTGCATGATTTTACATTTGCTACCCCCATCACTATAAGTATTACATTTTAAAAGATTAGTGGCAAAAGTGGAGTTGATAATATCAAAATATGTATTTTAAAAGACTGGAGAATTTAGGACTCTTTAGGGCTGCAGAATGTTACTAAAATGACCTTTAAAAACGCTTACAAATAGTTTTTTATTTTTTTTATTTTTTATTTTCTCTTCATTTTTAGGTTAGTTATTTACAGTGTCGCGGGCATTGAATGTGAAGGTGAAAGAATTTGAGTTTATGGATACGACTGTCTGAAAAGGTGGGTTTTAAGTTTAGCTCTAAATTCTGCCGAGTCTGTGATCGTTCTTAAGTAATGTGGCAGTGCATTCCATGCTTTAGGTCCCGACACTCCGAAAGCGCGCTCACCGAACTTAGTATCTGGTGTGCGCTTTGGTTCCTTTAACCTTCCAACAGCTGATGACGCTGCTGACCTTAGGGTTGACTGCCGAGAATTGGAATTTTCTGGAATACACAATTCCGATAAGTATGCCGGAGCCATTCCGTTAAGGGACTTAAATACCATCCAGCAGAGCTTGAACTGGATTCTTTCAGGACATTTGAGCCAGTGAAGATTTTTGAGATGCTCAGAAATATGGGAATATTTAGATACGCCGGTCTTGCCGCAGCGTTGAAAACGGATTGTAATTTGTTGATTTGATATTTTGGAAGACTTGCATATATTCCGTTGCAATAATCTAAACGTGAAACAACATACGAATTGACTAGTAATTTAGTCGCTTCTGTTGGTAGATTTCTCCTTACTGCTTTAATTTGCCTTAATTGAAAGAACCCCGTGCTTACGGTTCTGTTCACTTGAGTTTTAAGGAAAAAATCAGCGTCCAGATTGACACTCAGTAGTTTTATACACGTCTTTGGAGTGATGTCGCTTCCTGAAATGGTTATTGGGGAGTTATCAATGTTATGCTGACGTCTGCTTGTGGCGGTCCAGAGAAACTCAGTCTTTGACGGATTTAGTTTCAATCTATTTGAGGTCATCCAGCGGGTAATTGCTTCTAGACACTCAATTATGCGAGTTTTTAGACTGTCTACTTCCTCTGGTAAGCAGTAAAAGTAAACTTGTTGGTCATCAGCGTAACAGTGAGATAGAA
This sequence comes from Limnephilus lunatus, assembly GCA_917563855.2. Classification (NCBI taxonomy): domain Eukaryota; kingdom Metazoa; phylum Arthropoda; class Insecta; order Trichoptera; family Limnephilidae; genus Limnephilus; species Limnephilus lunatus. The sequence goes on along the minus strand of OU830602.1, from coordinate 5,351,063 downwards.
GGCCAAATGATTCGATTATTTTAGCGACATCATTTGTGAAGAGGATGAAAAGAAGTGGGCCCAGAACAGACCCCTGGGGTACTCCAGATGAAAGGGTTGCATATTTTGATTGGTTTTTCCCCACCTTTACGGCTTGTAAACGGTTGCCCAGGTACGATGTTAGCCAGGTTTTAACGCCGCCGTTTAAACCAAAGGATTCTTCTAATCGTTTAATAAGAAAATCATGGTCGATCGTGTCAAAAGTGGCACTCATGTCCAAGACTGAAAGGAGTGCCAATTTTCCCGACTCGATAGCGAGAGTTATGTCTGACAAAACACGTAGTAATCCAGTTTTCGTTGAATGAAACCTTCTATATGCAGATTGGTATTTAGTCAGCAATTCATTTGAGTTTAAGTGACAGATTATCTGTGAAGCAGTGATTTTTTCTAAGATTTTGGAAATAAATGGAAGATTTGAAACGGGTCGGTAGTTTGAGAGATCTTCAGCGTCCAATTGCGGTTTTTTTATTAGTGGAGTTACAACAGCTGATGTAAGGGGTTTTGGAAAATCACCCATGCTGAGTGACTTATTGAAAAGATGAACTAGAAAAAGAGCTATTTCCTTGCAACACTTCTTCAGTAACCACGTTGGAATAGGATCGAGTGAACACTGCTTGTTCGGTGAAGTAAGTATTAACTTCGTTACTTCCTCGGTGGTTGTAGGTTTAAAGGCAAAAAAGGTTCCGCTATTGCTTTTAGTAAACGATGGTGGCGGGGCGGAGGCTGTTAGGGCACGTATTGATTTGATTTTGTCAAGAAAAAATTTGGAAAAAATTTCCGGAGCTATGTCGGTTGTATTTTGTGCACGTGCATCGGCAACGACTGTCTTAATAGAGTTCCACAGACTTCGCGGATTTTGACGCTCTGAATTGATCCTACTTGTCCAACATTCAGATTTTTTCGAGCGAATTAGTAACGCGTACTCTTTTTGAGCCCGTATCCAATCGTCGCGTGAAGTAACGCCCGAGTGTCTGTAGGACCTCTCCAATTTACGCATTGATCTCTTCTGGCTCCGACATTTTTCGTCAAACCAGTCATCAGAATTTTGCTGTCGCCGAGTTTTTGTAGAAGTTGGAGCATATTTATTTAGAAGAGTTGAAAGAAAAGTGTTGTAATATTCTGTCAGTTTGGTTATTGATTCTGTTTCCCAAACGCTTTGTGTACAAAGTGGAGAATTTTTTAGTTCAGACAGGAACTTATCAAAGTTAAAGTTACGCCATGCTCTTGACGTGATAGTTACGTATGGGATTTTCGGAGGGTTAAAGTCGATTTCAGTGCGAATTAGCCTATGATCTGATAGCCCTACATCCACGCTAGCCGCTACAAGAGGCGGGCCGCTCGACTTTGAGACAAAAATATCCAAAGTTCCGCCTGAATCGTGAGTTGGAGCACTAACCCATTGATGGCGTCCAAAGCAGTCTAATAAACCGCAAAATTTAATTGTGTTGGGTGAATCCGGACGCTCTAGGTGTATGTTAATATCGCCCGTTATAAAAATAGTATCGGAAAGTCCTACAACTCGCTCGAGAAAACACGACAGTTCATTGAAAAAGACCGAGGTAATTTGCTTCGAGCCTGGTCGGTACAGGGTGCATAAAATGAATGATGCTCCTACTGACGAAATTTGGCATCCCAGGTACTCAAAAGTTACGTACGTACCTATTGACACCTTTGTCAAACGTAAGCCCTGGCGAGCTAAGATCGCTATTCCTCCGTAATTTACGCTAGAGGTGCTATCATCCCCAGAAGTCGTGGCTTTAGGTCGGGCTTCTTCTAGTACCGCGTACCCTAGAGCTCGAAGTCTCTTTATCGAAAAGGAGTCGCCATTTTCATGCCAAGTCTCCGTTATGGCCAGGATATGCAAATTCTGTTCATTTAATACTTCCGCTATTTCCTCTACTTTATTATTAAGAGATCTGACATTCCAACATCCAATACCTAGTTGAGGGCTCTTAAAGTTGGCATGCCGTCGTACACGCGGTTTAACAATATTATATTCTCTCTCAAGCTTTGAGAGGATTTGTGTTGGGACGTTTCCCTGTTCAGGTATTGGTGATGACGTAACTATTTCAATGCCCAGACGTTTTTTTCTGTTCCTCCCTCCACGACAGCCACGGAATCTAAATTTAATTTTATGGGTAGTGACATTACCGCGTTCAAGGTTATGCTGCGAAATCTTTGCACTTATTATTGGGTCCAAAACACTTTCACTGTTGAGTTTAAGTAATGTGGCCCGGTCGTAAATAATTTTGTCCTCAAACACCATAGCTCGAAGTGTACCCCCCCGTAAATCACTCACATCACACTTGGCACATGCTATTCACTGTTGTCTTTAACATGTGTGGCTGGTTGCAGTCCCTTTTCGGCCGATGACCGATGACCGTATCCTTAGCGTTCTCACTCAGAGTTTTTAGAACAACGTGGCAGATTTGAAATTAAAATATTTTAACATTTATGATTACACTTGAATTAAGCCTGATAGAGCGACACTAAAATTATTTTATTTTTATACACTTGACGTAAAAACTACCGCAGTTATTTTTTGTTACATTTTCTCCCGAAAAACTTAAAACTTCCAAATGTATTCCAAATAAACTAGGAGCGTTCACAAAAAGCCGCCGGCAGCAGTGAAGCGCCGGACAGTAAGCCTGGTCAGTATGGTCTCTATGATGCAATTCTGAGTTATCCTCGGTTGTTTTACATGATTTGATGCTGTTGAGCCCTATCCTATTCATCCATTGAATTTTAAACCCTTAATATCTGACAATTATTAAAGCTTACCACCAACGGACAATGACACATTCAATAATACGCTATTAAAATTTATAAACAGTAACAATGATCATGTCTACCTCATTTAAACAACCCGCGGAGAAAATACTAGCAAATAAAATCATGCAAATGCTTTTAGTTTGGATCAAAACAATTTATTCAGAAATAAATAACCCTTGAAATGAAGTTCACGACTTGTAAGAAGCATGCAACATCCTCCGTATAATTTCTTCGTCTCGTCTTTGGAAATTTTCCTTGAAGTTTTTTGGTCTCCCTGCGGCATCGAATAAAGGGAAATAGTTCTATACAAGTGTCAAACATCGTTCTTCCCACTCGCTAATTCCTGGAAATTATATGCTGTTGGAAATGTTTTATTTATTGACGTTGAATTATTTTAGATGGTTTAATAAAACTTTTAAGAACTACTCGTTGTGCGAATTATTTGAAACACCTTCGTTTGCTGTGACTTGTGTACAAATATAAAACTAACAATACATTGAATTGCCTAATATGCCTTAGGAGGGAAAGGTTGTGAAGGAAGATCTAAGACTCACCTGTTTTTTTTTTCTCTTCGCCAATGGAGCCGGTAATGCGCGATTTACTCCCTCGACAAAATATCCCCGACAAAACATCCCCCACAAAATATCTACTAAAACTACTTAACCTAACCTAACCTAACAAAATTTGTAAAAAATATGCAGACATCCTATAAAGACATTAAATTATTGTTCAAAAATAGTAAAATTGGACAAAAAAAATACAGAGTACAATAATTTATTGTGTCTCAGGATTTCTGTATAAATTGGTCCTATTTTACTATTTTTGAACGATAGTTTATTGTCTTAACAGGATGTCTGTATTATTTTTGTCCGTTAATGGGATTCGACAATTATTATTATTTGTTATTAAATTCTCTAAACACCATTTTTAAAATCGTTACACTATATTATAAACTCCTTTTTTTTATTTATAAACTTCTCTAAGAAATAAACCTTCTCTGATATGAGGGGTGACCTCACATAAATCAAAAAATCACACAACGTTTGGTGGAATTTATTTACAACATAAATACGAAAATTTACGTTCAAGGTCGTAGATAACGTATTAATTAGTTAAGTACTTATATCTATAAAGATATGTAGTACAAGGGAGCTTTAAATAGCTTCCTGTAGTAATCAAAGAAAATAAGGGTCACATTTTCATGAAGGTTTGTGTGTCACACATATAAAGCCTTAGAAAAATTAAATATCGATCAGAGCCAAAAGAAAAGTTCAAGAAAACTTGAAAGGATGAAAGAATTCAAAAATAGTAAAATTGAAAAGAAGAGAGAAGCGAGAATATCACAACCCTAGATTCGAGTCCCAGTGGCGACCGTTAGCTATTTATTTTTATTGTTTTGTTATTTTTCGTATTTACGTATAGATTTATTAATATTATCTTCTTTCTCAATGATATATCACATTTATGGGAACCTTCAAAGATTATTGTAACAAGAGTTATTTCAACAAAAATTGATTATTCATTTATAGTTTTAGAAAAGGTCAATAGGTGTCCCATATAAATAAAATCATTTATATTTATTCGACACACTATCTAGGTTACAAACCAATTTTTAGAAATTTTTGATAATTTTAAAAGGTAGCAGCTAAAAATATGGGAAAAATTAATGTTAATTCTGAATTTTAAATATGAGATCGACAAAAATTACTAAAAAATAAGATGGTTAAGGCGTTTGAAACGAAAGATCCTGGGTTCGAGATCCGGTAGCGACCGTTATGTACATTTTTAATTTTTCTGCTTCTTGTTCTTTTTTCATATTTTCGTTTAGACTGGTTAGTATTATTTTCTTCTTCAATGATATATTTAAAACTTCAAAATTTATTAAAACAAGAGTTATTCGAATAAAAATTAAATATTTATTATAGTTTGCCAAATTTAGTTTGCTAATGTTAAGGTCAAATGATCTAAAATTACCTCGAAGTTCAGTAAGTTTTCCGAAACGGCACACTTGGTCAGAATAAATTACTCAATTTTGTTTCACGATTAATTTTGACTGAGCGTTTGCACACCTACTGTTCACCTTTTTGTTGTATCTTTCTACCATATTTAAATGTGAGTATGTTGAGAAAGTGTTATTTTGCAGTAAGTTGAATTGATTTGGTTACACCATAAGCTCTCCTATTCTTCCAAAATTATTTTTCCGGAAATAAACCAATATTTATTATTCTCTACCCAAACGCGATCGTACACTTGAATGTCTGCGATCGACCTTTTGGCTTTGTGTACGGATTTATATTTCGTGTGATTTTCTTACTTGTTCCACTCATGGGAAAGGCGTTTTCATTATAGGTACATGTGAAGGAGATTTTTGTTTTTTTTTTTTTTAAATTAGCTCCACAATTATTCCACATAGGCCATGAGGAAAATATTTTCCCCAAGGGCCTGTGTCATCTTTGGGATGCTATGTGGAGGGTTTTTTTTAAGGGAAGGAAGAAGAGGGGAAGGAAAAAAGTTTGAAGGGTGGTTAGGAATCCAACAAATTAAAGATCATAAAAATCGGTCTAGCCGATTTTGAGTTACAAATGGTGTAACTAACTCGACTTTGTTTTATAATAATTTTATTTAATTTGGCTCAAGTGTGTTGTTCCAATAAGCAGTTTCAAGTTGTGAATTATAAATAGTTCTTTGATTTTTTTACATAAGCTCCCTACAGGAGGCTCTGAGGAAAATAATTACCCTTACGGCCTATGTCATCTTTGGGGATACTATGTGTAGGATCTTTTTAGAAAAGTAAGGAGGGGAAGGAAAAAGGCATGTGTGGGTGAGTGTTTTATATATTAAGATATTGGCGAAAATACTTAAGAGTTAACCATGACATTTGTAAATGTATGTAATTCTAAGAATTTTAGAGCCAGGTGATCCAACAGGAAATCATTGAGCGCTTTTATGATTACGAACCTTGACGGCCCAAAAAACTAATAAATATACGTTTCTTATCACAATAATTCTGCAGCTCTGTCAAAAGATGAGATACACAATGTACGTACATAGGTGTGTTTCCTCAAAAGGAAAAAGGAATCATTTTCTTATCTCTCTCACACACCGTACCATGGCATCTCCGTAGACCCCTACAATACTATTAGCCGTGACAATAATTTTGAAAGTATGGAATACCGTTACAAGGATAATATAAAGGTCTGAGTGAATTTAAAAAATTCTAAAACGTGAAACGTCAATGCGCTGATGGTTTTGCTTTTGTTCTTAAACATGTAATGCTGCAGCTCTTTCTTACAAACTAAATAACAACAGTCTAAAATGAGACAGACGGTGAACGTATGTTTGCACCCCCAAAAGGAAACATACTACTACCGTTATCGTACATCTCCCTCACACGTGTAAAGAAAATAAAAACGGAATTCCCGTCACCGTAATAAGATGTATCTGTTTCCTCCAAAAGAAAAAGTCGTACTTTGGAAGAAACAGACACACGTATATTCTGTGTCTCATCTTTTGTCTCACCATTATTCAATGTGTAAGAAAGAGCTGCTGCATTATTAGGATAAATAACGTCCGTTTTATGCTTTTGTCGTCACGGCACCGTAATTGATCAAGGTTATCATCAAGGTTAAAACAAAAGCATTCTTTCATTTTAAAAACACGATGTTAACTTTTTCAGAATTTTGAAAGTGTATTTTCTCAATATTCCGTGTTTTTGAAAATCAGCTAAAACCTATTCCGATAAATCAATAAATATATCAGATCACACGTGCTACGATGCTACGGGGCTACGTCGCTACGGCCCAAATGTATTTGGGAGTTAATTTAGTTGGATTAGAACGCCAGAGGCTGAATTGGGTGTATGGAGCAAGCACAGTACAGCGGGGATACTTTGCCAGAATTGGAGCAGCACCGAAACATCGAGAGACTGATTTATACTCCACATTTACATTTAACACGAGAATGAATCAGGCAGCCTTGGAGCTCGAAGAAACATGTGATATAATAAATTTAATAAATTCACTCTTCTTACCTTTTAATGGTGCTTTCACCCCATGAGACTAACAACAATGTTTATTTAGGTTACATTTTAATGAAGTGAATAAAATTTTGTTTTGAATTAAATGGTACACGGTCTTAATTTTAACAAAGCCCATAAACATGATTCTGGAAACAAAATGTTTCGGGGAAGTCAAACAAGCAATGGAATATGGAGGGAATTGGACATAACATTTCTCAGAACGTTTAATAATAAGGTCTTTTTCTGCGTAATGGGGCAAAAATTTGACTTTTAAAATGATGTACCTATTTTTCAAACAAATTAATCTATGCAGATACAAAAATATCAATAGAATTATTATTTAAGAATTATTTTTGGTCTGAGTAAAATTTTTGAATTGTTTGGGAACTATTTAAGGGTTATTTTAGAATAGGCCACTTGCATCACATTTAAAAAAAAATACCGGTTTAGGCAAATATTCTAAGACATTCTGTATTTTTTTTATCGTGTTTTTGAAACCCTGGCGATTTTTTGAAAATTTCAATCCGAAAAATCAGACGATTTTTTATAAACCGGAAAGACGGGACATAATTTTATGGGTGCGAAAAAATTATAATTACATAGCCAAAAATCATTAAAAAAAAGAACGTTTTCCACACGAATAGCAATAAATTGTACGGGGTCCTCTTCGTAACATCTGTAAAAACACCGCCATCTTTATCAAACCAAAGGATAAGTTCGCATAGAAAAAATAATAAATCTAGTGAACGTTAAACGCAAATTCAAAAATTCGCCGAAAATCAAAGTTTTGCCATATAAAATAAAAATTATTAGTGAATTTTACAAAATTAAGGGAACATAATCGGAGACGGGACATTTTCATGTAGTGACGTCACGAGCTCAAATAATGGATTTATTTATTTAAAAATAAAAAAAAACTATACATTTCTAAAATTTTCGTAATCTTAGTAAAAAAATCTATCCACACGATTTTTTCCAAGTCGTTATGAAATCCATGCAAGTGGCCTATTGTTTAAGAATATTCCTTGGTACATTCGACAATACATTCTTTGGATACGTTTTTAGATTTTCACGCCCAAAAGTATTTTCATTTTTTGTTTTTGGGGTGTTATGCCGTGTTGCGCTACCTCCTTATTTAGCCAAAGTTTCGGACAGCATTACACTGTCCATCATCAGGGAAGATTTGTAATTGTTAGTGGTGAAATATGTGCTTATGTACATACTTGGAAGCGATACCGTGTTGCCAGCTCCACTCCACTACTAGCTGGTATTATTATAGTATACTTAAAAATGGTTCCATTGCATCGGTCATCAGGCGTGCTGCAATAGGAACTGGTTACAAAAAACTGTTCCTCGAATCAACGTCATCCAGTGATCGCTAGTCACCGGTACAAACTAACCGAGACAGGTAATGGCATGGGAACTGGTTCCAAAATAGCCTGTTCCTGGAATCCACTGTCATCTAGTCACCGGTACAAAGTAACCGAGATAGGCAGTGACATCATATGTAGTATATAGCCGCTGGGACTACATAAGCACACATTTCACCACTTACAATTACACATCTGCCCTGGACACTGTAACGCTGTCCAAAACGTTAACTAAATAACACCAAAATAACGTAAATACATTGTTTATATGAAAACATAACATAAACATAACAATTCGCACATCCCACGATTCAATTTTAATGAATTTTTGCACTTCGCAACAATCAAAATAGCAACCCTACTAGCCAAAATCCAGTAAGTAGGCCGCTAAATAGCAGAGTTCGTTAGATGCGTAATAATTATTAGAATTCCTACCCAAAATTTAAAATATTTCAGCTAATTTCCAAAATGTTGGAAAAAATCAATATCTCTTCGATTATGGGATCTCCCAAAAGGCGAGAGAACGCTACGAAATTCCTGCCAACCATTCACCTTTTTCACATTTCTTCCCCTGTGCATCATGACTTTGGAAATAAACCTTCTTTTAGAAATAAACCTTCTCTGATACGAGGGGTGACCTCACAAACGCCCTCTTCAAAAGAAAACTTAAAGCGCATTTTCCTTTCTCACAGCATATTGCCCCACTCCATACGTCTTAAATCCTTCCCTTTTCTATTTCTAAATATCTTTTCCTTTGAGACACATATTTTTTCAAATGCAATACATTTTTATTCCAACTGAAAAGAAAGTTTGATTAAAAAATAGATACTGGGTAACAAGGCGTAAAGAGGGCGTAACAAAACTTGTTTATGGTAAATTATTTACATTTATATTTTTATTTTTAACTTTATGAGTAAAATCTCAAATTATAATATTTCATTAAATAATTAAGACAATATAAGCGAAACTCAATCGAAAATCTGTAGATAGAAACATCAGAAAAAGATATTGGTTTCACTGGGACACGAACCCAGGGCCCTTTGCTTACATGGCAAGTGCTCTACCAACTGAGCACTGTCCCAGAGGAACCAATATCTTTTTTCTGATTTTTCTGTCTCTAGATTTTTGATTGAGTTTCGCTAATATTATCTTCATATAATTACGTATTTATATATTTATTGTGTTTTTCATTCAAATGGTTATTTTTTTTATAATTTTTACAAATGATTTCTCTCGGGTCTATTTCATCTTAGGAGATTCTGTGTGGAGGGTCTCTCAAAGGAAGTGAAGGAAAGGAAGTTCTGGTAAAGAAAAATGTATGAGGGGTGGGTAGGAATCTGGAGGTGGGTGTGTCCAGGAGTGACGGACGTGTAAATTCATCCCTCCAACTGCGGTGCAAGGCTGGGTCGAGAAAGTCCGGCTGGAAAGGTCAAAAGGCCTCCCTCAACCATTATCTCTCGATCCGGACCGCCACGCAGCAGGTAGGCAGAGGCAAAACCTGGACAATCCGCACCCCCCATGAACCCAGGCACCTCTGCTATTGCTTTGCTGGTGAAATATCACTTCTCAAATTAATGAAATGGCATCATCTGCGTTTAGGGACCAGATTTAGTGAAAAGCCAAGTATTTCTCAACCTTCCTCTTGTCTCAACATCGCACAGGAATCCCAACTGTTCCTGTTTGCAGCCAGTGAGACTATGGCAACACCAATTGTTGCGAGGTTAAAGGTAGTTGGGAGGAGAAGAAGCTGGGGCAGAGGAATGAGGGAGGTATGGAAGTACCTGGCTATTCAGGTCTGGTCACCAAACATGGCTAAAGCCATTTTAAACCACTATTCAATTTTGAATGGTGGTCGGTCTTATATCAGGGCGATACTATGTAGTATCAACCACTCCGTGCGATCTAATACAACGTATTATTTTAAATCAATAATTTGTGAAATAACACAAATTAATCAATCAAATAACATTTACTTGTGCATGCCGGAATTCCGGCGTATGCAAGACCACGACATTCACTTACCCCTCGACTACGGAGGTTATTGTATAAAATATCTAAGTACTAAATAATACTGTTTGCTTCACACACGTTCATTCATTCTTTTTGCATTCACGCATCTCATCGACTTCAAGGTACCTACCTAAACCTAATCGAGAAACAAGGCAAAACATGTTTGAGAAATACCTGAATGATATTTTTATGTGGAATATTTTGATATTTAAGGAGCATCACATAGGGGTTAATGCGTATATTTGTGTATTTTTGTATTAATATACGACGTAAAAACTTGTTCCCGTTTTCTTTTTATGTATCTTGCATTTAGTCACGTATTATTTATTCATCACAATTAGTCAGTCACGTGTAAATTTTGTAATTACTAACATACCTACCTACTAGTTTATGTCATCTGCAACTAAGAAACTTTCTCTTTTATTTTAATGTATTATCTTTGCTTAAATTTATCTGTATATTTACCTACCTTTCATATGATGTTCATTAATTATTTTATGGTTTATCTTTTTTATTTAAAAACTGTGTCTCTGTATTATAAACTTGTCATGTAAAATTCTACCAGGGCGTTGAAAATTAATAAATAAAAAAAATAAAAAATGTATTATAGGAACGTCAAAAATACATAAGCATTTTTATTAAAAATTCTTAAAGTGATTGTTAATTATTAAATTTACGTATCTAAAGGGACTAAATATTTACTTACCAAAAGTATAAATTTATAATAATATTATTTTCGAATAGGTTCACAAACTTGATTATTAATTTAATTTGTTATTTCCTGCTTTCAATAAAATACAGGATACATCGGAAGGCATCTTTACGAAATTAAAATATCAAAATGCCGGTCTGTACGCAGCAAAGGAAAAGTATCTCCGTAAGATAGGCAATGAAATTTAATCAAACTTTGCATAGCTGTAATTGGATTTCGTCAAGATTTACTTTTCACAAAATTGACAGATTGTATTAAAAAGGACCGACCTGTTCTGTTATTTATTATTTAGATCTATAAAAACATGGAAGTTGTAATGAAAATGATGTTGTTCAAACTGAAGTATGTAGTAATTTTATTCGTATATAGTTATTGTATCTATATTGATAGTTTTATTATACTTTTACAATAGTCGAGTTTTTGGACACATACATAAAACACTGTGTTTCTGGTTTTAGATTTTTTGCAAAATAAACGTTTTTTATCGGTTTATATTAATTGTTTAGAATCATTTGCAATTTGAGAAGAGGGCTTGGGTACAGAGGCGGCTTTAGGGCTCCAACTGTGGAAAGTCATTTGATAAAAAAGTGATTAATCTTTATTTGATATTGAGTAAAATGCCGATACATTATTATTTATATCAATTTAACCACTCAGCAACATAAGCAGATATACACGTTAATATGCCGATATCAGTTAAGTACAATAAGCGTGTTTACACGACAACGCGTATGTTTATACAGAAATCGTCATAACTCCGTTATTGTTCTAGTGACATCCCTAAAACAAAAAGGAGAAGCTCCATAATAAATCAAGCTACCCATCACTATATAAGATGTCCATAGAAATAGATAAAAAAAATCTTTTCTGCCAGATACATGATAGACCGCCAAATTGCCTATCCACTGTTCGACATCGTTATTTTTTTGTTAAATATTCTTGTATGAAATGATAAAAAAGCGAGGTTACCCAATTGTTTATTATACATTTATAAGATAGAATAAATGTTGTCTTTTATATAATCCGTGATTATAGTACCGTTTTCACATAAAAACATCACGTGAGTAATTTTTTTTATGTTTGCATTCTAAATTTTAATGTTTACAAATGTTAATATTTATTTATAACACAACAATTTGAAAGAATATTTTATATCCTTTCAAAAACAGTATTTAGTATTCGGCTAAGTTCGGAAATGTTTCATTTATAGATCTTTAATTGTGAAGCGGAAATAACATAAAGTTTTCGTAAATCTGACATGTCGTTTAAGACGTAAAAAGTGCATATTCGCGATGTATCGGAGTGGTTAAAGATATGTAGGGTCATGAATCCGCAACTCAAATTACATAAGTATTATTTGAAAATTGTAAAATCGCTACATAATACATGTACTTGCAGGCACATCATTTTAAAGAGCGCACTTTTCAATATAGTTGTGCACATTAATAGTACCTAAGTATCCAAAATTTAAAAACAAAATTAGAAAAGAAAAAAAAAACATCGTTTCCTAATATAAAAAAGTTTTTAAAACAAAAATTGTTTTAAATCAAGCTGTTTTCTATGTCCGTTGAAAATTGATCATAATATGGATAATAAATAATCTTTGAAAAGATCTACTTCTCAATGTACCACTATACTAAATTTGAAATGTCGCAAATTACATCGATAACAATGTGAATAATTATTTCAAATCTCTCCCGAACTGTTCAATACAAAAAACAACCAATGTTTCAAGCGAGACATACGTGCAAAAAGCAAAACCGACCTATGTTTATATCACCATCTCTTTCAACAACACATAAGATTCATAATGGTGTCTCCCTCAAGGACATAACCAAGTTAGGCTTCTTTACTACCTATGCGGGAGAATTTCAACTCCAGGCGAAGTACATTGTGCCATCTCATTTGTTGTATGGCGCGCATAGAGACAAAAGATATCAAAGCTGAGGGCAATTTAAAATTGACCCAGGGAATACTGTGTGAATGAGAGTTTCCATTTAATGCAATAGATATCCATTGCTCGTCTACGTCGCCGCTAGCTGCCGTTATTTCGCGATTAATTTCTAATATAGATTCGATGCTTATTATTATTATGTCTTATAATTTTTCAAACCCATTGTCCTAAGGGGAGAGCCGCCACTGCTTGGGTATCCTTGCGAATCATTTATTGAATGATCAACACCTCTGCCGCACGTTCCGCAAAGAGCCCGGGTTCACGTATCTCCACCTCTCCACCAACTGTGAGGCGAGCTGGATTGGGAGCGGCCAGTTGATGGAGACCCTTTGATCACTCCAGCCGACTCATCGCCTTACGCCATAGAGGGATAAATTCATAATTATCTATTACTCTTGGACATACTCATTCTCAGATTTGCTACCCACTTCTCGTACCTTTTTTCTTCCCAGAACTTATTTTCTTCGTTTACTTAAAAAAACCTGACTCATGGCTGTATTATTACTCCCTGTGTCAGCATTTTAAAGTTTGATTTGTGGAATAATGTAGTATAATGCCGTTTATCAAAATCACGGAGCATGATTGCTCATGGGAATAATGGAGAAAATGAATGTCTTATGGCTTCAACTTGAAAGACTTCGAAGGTTTTCGATTGAAGCTGAAGAATGCAGGAAAGTAGTGTATAGTATATCCAGAAAAAAATATTATTAAGGCTGCTTTTTAGCCGTTGAAATAGTTTTGTGGAATAATGTTGTAAGTTAATCTCAAGATCGAACGTGAAAGGTTTCATATATTCATATAGTTTTTTTTCCTTTTTAAGCTCAAATACATCAATGACATGTGTTGCTTTCTGTAAGGTGAAATTTAATATACTAGATATAAACGTGTATTAATATACTATTTAATACACGTATAAAACTTTTTCCACTAAATCAGAATAAATTCTAGTAATAGACGCTAATTTAATTGCTTTTCTTCGTGAGTTATCATTTCAAACTCTTAAGAATCGTATGTTTATTGTATTTTAAATAATTAATTAATTGTATGAAACATAATTGCTTTCATTTCTTCCATTTTTCTCGGAACAAGAATATTGTTGGATTCAACATTTTTCCGGGCAAGGGCTCAACTATACATTTTAAATTCTTTACCTTCCGTGGTGCCTTTTGTATGAATTATATAATAGGATTTGTTATAACTTGAATCGAAAGTATACCTAGAAAAAGCATTTTAGCTTATATAAAACTGAATTATTTCTAAGAAGGGCTCTAAGAAAAAAATACATGCGGTCTGCCTACGTTAATTTAATTTGCTCTTGATTTTCCAAATGGAAACCATATTTCTTTGAATTCACGAGAAGTGGGTGAAATTAAATTATCAAATTACGTTGAACGCCATTCAGGGATTTATCTCTACTGGAGTATACTTAAATATAATAGTAGACTACTGATTTCAGTTTCCTCAAAGTTGTTAAGAGAAAGCAATGCATTAATTTCCCCGTTTTCTTAATATTCTCTGACAGTCCGTAAGCTTTATACCTCGATAACCAACATCACACGTGCGTTCCATTTTAATCGTTTTAATAGGGTAAATCTCTATATCTATAAGACTCTCAGGGTAAATCTTTATAAAAACATTCGGTGTTGCCCGGCTTTATGCAGTTTATGGAAATCAGATGTGGATAGTAATTCACCCCTTATTTTATTTTATCTCAATGGTGCAAAATTTTATCAAGTAGTAGGTGTCAAAATTCTGCTAAGGGTGGTAAAGGGGGATGGGATGGGTTTTTCTAAATCTCATGTAGACAGTGACCTTCCTCTTGTTTTGAAGTATATGTAGATGGATAGATAGAAGAAGATCTATGGACTTTTATTGAATAATCGATTGAATCGGAGGTAATTTTTTTCGGCAAGCATTTTAATAAATGCCTGACCCGTGGTCAATCAGTAACGTACTTATAAAAACTTGGAAAAATATGTTTTTATTTGGATATTTCCAAGTTTCATAAATTGTGGTGAAAATTCTAATTGCGACTAGAATATTGCTGCGTTCGCGAGTTTTTAGTTATTTGAGTGGGAGATAAACAAAAAAGATGAGGTAATTACGGGATTTCCGGCAAGAACAGAGCGGTTTACTGGAAATACGTCTAGAATAGGACAAAATAAATTAATTTGTCTATTCAAAATACTAGAGTTATTATTTATTATTTAGGAATTTTTCCAATTTCAAAAGCTTCTAAATTATCCAATTTTTTACCCCTGTGTCCGTGTATGATCTGTGGAAATGAGATGATTGACAAAGCTCTGAAAAATTATTGTTATTAAAACATCTTTATCGTATATTATTTTCTATGGTTAAATGTATGAACTTGTCTATTTTACCAACCAATGTATGAACTTGTCTATTTTACAAACCAATTTAAGTGTACAAGGAATGTAAGTGTTCAAGTAAGGGTAAGTACAAGTAAGTGAGGGTAAAACTGAAAAATTATTGTTATTAAAACATCTTTTATGTATATTATTTTCTGTTGTTAAATGTATGAACTTGTCTTTTTTACAAACCAATGTATGTCAATACTAAAAGACATATTTTTAGTTATAGTTCTTAAGTTCTTTCAATAAAGATATTATCATCGGTGTGATAAAAAACCGAAAACATTGCAAATTATTTATATTTTCAAAAACACTATTTTTAAAATATATTTCAATTTCCTCTTCTTCTAATGATTCATGAGAACATCGCTTGTAATTCCTTTATTACATTTTCTCTCAAATTAACATGTTGAACGAATCAAAATTACCCAATCTGTCTTGCGAGACTATGGGATCTTGCGACTTATACAAATATCGTATTATTGTTCCCTATTTCGTCTTCTTTATGTCATCATCCATTTAATATGCCTTAACGTCCTGTCTTCCTGTCCCCTACAACCTACAGCACTGCCTTTGACTGAAGTCATCATTTAAGCGTTACTTTCCTAATGTCTCTTTATTAATCTACGTTTCTGTTTTGTGTTTGAAATTCGCCCGCTGGAATATATTTGATCAACTGGCAGGCTGCCCGATTTTGAGATTTTCCTTTAATTAATTTGATTCTTGTTTCTTTTTATATATGGTCGTAAGATATTGGATTATAATATGCATCTGCATTTATGAAATATGAATAATAATTTTGAGCATTTTTTCTTCAATATAAATAACAATTCAGACATTTTACTCTTCGAATATTAGCTAAATGCGTATAGTCCTACAAATAAAAATACGTTTCCCAACCGTTAAATGATGTTCTAGTTACACATTGGATAAATACTGTACAAGCTCAGATTCCATTTGGTGCCAATAAAACATGTCTTTAACTGTATTCCGTTACCGCGTGATTTAAACAATTCTAAGAAAGTTATGTTTTTTAATAATATAAATATTTTATGCATGTTAAGGTACATATTATTCCCAGAAATGATTTACTTTTATACTACATTTATATTAAGCAAAAAAGTATCCAAAATGTCAAATGTTTTGGCTGTTCTCTGGAAATTATTACTATTGTTTTTTTTAACACACAAGCTTAATTTGGCTAATACCTTATTAATTTATATTATTTTTATTCTCAAAAATACACTTAACAGATTTTTACATTGGTTTGCATAAATAATAAGTTTTAGTAATAAAAAGTAAAATGTTAATGATTCGTAACTGTATTTAAATTAATTAGAAGTAGTGTTTTGTGAACACCTCACTAGGTGAACCTGTGCTGAGGTGTTCCCATATTTAGGATTAAGTGCTTTTTTGTCGGTATGAGTCGAAGCACCGTATCCTCTTTGATTTTGTCAAAATATCAAAGAGGATACGGTAAAATAAAAATAAATCAAATATCAAAGTATTATATTTATTCATGTACATCTACGTATCTAAGTATCATTACTTTGAAAGGCTCACACATAGCGGTATCACCGATTTCTAAAACACCTTGGATGAAAGTTATGTAAAAACAGCTTTTATTATACCTTTTTACAATTTCAAAGCTTTCTGTATTTTGTTCCAAGGTATTTGACCCAACAAAACTTTCGTCGTGCGTCAAAAAGAAGTATCAGTCTTATTTTCAAGATTCACAGGGCGCTACGCCGGTAATATTTCTTATTTATTCCGGAATTTGTGAACTTATATAAAGAGCGAAACTTTAATACGGATTATCTTTGAAAAAAAATTGGCCATCCGTATTAAAACTTTTGCAAATTAATTAAGATAATTTGTCAGATCTTACAAAATGTTTCCTAAAAAATGAGATTTATAATACTGTTTTAACAAAATTTGGGAAGGTATTTTCTTTGTAGAATTTTCTCAGTATTTTAGGGTGTTTTTAAGATGGACAAAAAACGTTTGTTTGAGAAAGATGAATGATAATTTGTTTAAAATCTAAATTTTTAAGTGGAAAAGACGCTAGAAATTGTGAAAGTAAGATTAAGTAATGAGTTATTGAAATAATGATCGAAGTGTTATTAACGGATTCAAATTTGTTTATTTTGGGTTTCTTTTTCTTCTGGTTCACTCTATCATCACTTGGCTATCTCTCATCAAGGCAAACTCTGCCCTGTAGGTTATAACCCAAAAAACTAGCGGTACTGCATTCCTACCATCCGCGTAGGATTCGTTTAGGGTTTTACTACCTATTTAAAATATAAAATTTTTCCAATGTTAAAACTTTTTAAACGAATAATTTTCACCCTTCCTCTTCCCTGTCTCATTTCTCGCTACATTCCCTTAAGCCTCATATCATATATAACTTGTAATAGTTTACCTGGCTCCAGGAATTCTATAATCTACAGGTGATAGTTTATCCGCCGACAATTTGCCCTACTAAATGATAGTTACTATAAAATATATTTTTTTGTGCATAATTTCAAACGTAAAATCGACTTAAAAATACCCTTAATAATAAGTTGGTATGAATGTAAAAAAAAAATTGGTACATGTCGATTGTGCTGGTATACATAGTAGATAGACAAGTAGATTTTCCTCGATGCATTTGAATGAAAATATGTTTTATCCACTGGAGTGATTTCTGTCGAAAAATGGACCACTTTTATTTTTCTGCGATTGATTGCGGTCCAAAAATGGACCACATTTTCCTACAATTCGTAAAACATTTATTGTAATTATTTAAAACATTTTCTTGGCCAGCCGTTAATTTCAACACGAAGCTATTGAAATGCTTTATCTATTATGATCATAGATGTCGCAAATCTGAACTTTGTAGACTATTTTAGAACAATGTTAAAAAAATATTTTTTTAATATTTTTTCCCGCTGAATTTTTAACAGCTTTTTACGAATAAAATTAAGTCCCTTTTCCATGGATATGCACCTTTCATTTTCAAGTATACCACATACAATATACATAAACCGAAAATATTCTATGTTGACCCGAATAAGTACCCCTCACGGTAGTGAAGTAAAAAACACCCAGAATTCGCGCTATTATAAACGATTTTTTAATTTTTTTTCTATAAATCTTACAAACGGTTAAATACAGATTAATTTATTGGCTATTTAGCACTATAATAAGTTTTTATGTCTTCATGTTAAAATTTGAAGATTTGATTTTTAAAATGTTGGCGAAAAATTTAAAAAGGAATTCTCAAGCAATCGAGGCCAATTTATTTATCCCGCGTGATCGCTCCAGTGGACTTTGTTATTCGGCGGTACAAATTCTCTGCACATTCCTTTGGCGTCATATATTATATTTTGGGTAATTATAGGTTTACCGTATTTGCCCTAAACCGACTGCTTGTTATATATAAATATGGCGGGGGCCTATCGTCGGCGGATCAAACCAGTCTTACTTGTTCCAGGTTCCAGGTAATCGGGTTTCGTTTAAAAAAAATCTAACCTTTTCTGCCACATTCTAACTTTCATCGCACATCTACACGTGAAATGTATAGTTTACAGAGTAAGATATTGACAAAATTCGATATATCTATAATACTTCGGGCGTGCCATGAAAAAGCCCGTCAAACTTTTGTTACTTACCGTCTCTCGGATAAAGCTCCTAGGGAAGTTATCCCTTTGGAACTTCGGACCGTTTTATTAAGTGGATTTAGCTCAAGTTCCGGCCCTAATGATGCTTTTTGCTGAGATTTCCTCCTACGTTTTAACATCTCTGTCATTCGGGCGTCAAGGTGCAAAGAACATTAACTTTCCATTTACCAAATACCTACACAAACTTTTTAAATGGAACATATTTAGCAGGTCTTAAAATGGACACTTCAAATTGAATTTGGATTTTATCAGCGTGTTGAAAATGGAAAATTTAGAGGCTAGTTGTTTCACAGACATTTGAATGTTAGATTAAAATAAAGGCCCGACCGTTCGCCTCACCCGATCAACGTTCGCATTGATTAGCGTTCGCATTAAGTACATATATTCTTTTTCGTAACGCATTCACCAGTTTACCCCCAAGTGTCGAGTTCTTTCAAAAAAAATTACCATATCTACCCAAGTACCACTAGGAGTATTTATTAGGATGTGACTGACGCGGCTAGGGCATCTAGCATGTTACAATGACTAAGGGTTCCTAATTTATTTGCCATGCATTGTTATTTGTTCGTTAGCGGCCTGCAGTCGTGCTCGGGAACGATGACAAGTTACCGACATTTTCGATAAAACCTATATCGATCGACCATAATAGGGGGCAGGGGTCCTAGCATGGTCGATCGATAAAGGTTTTATCGAAAATATCGGTAACTTGTCATCGCTCCTGAGCACGACTGTAGGCCGCCATTGAAAAAATAAAAGTTCACGTCAAATAAATTACGAACCCTTAGTCGTTTTACACTGTTGTTTGTTCGTTAGCGGCCTGCAGTCGTGCTCGGGAGCGATGACAAGTTACAGACATTTTCGACAAAACCTATATCGATCGACCATGCTAGGGGCCTAGCACAGTCGATCGATAAGGATTGATATGATAACTTTCTGTATCTGTTCATCGTTCCCTAGCATGATTGCAGATCGCTAATGAATAGGTAATAGTTCACAATGACTGAGTGTTCTTAATATATTTGACGTCAACTGTTGTTTGTACGTCAGCGATCTAAAGAACGATGAGACATCATCCTATCAATCCTTATCAATCGACCATGCTAGGACTTGATCTGTAAACAGAGTAAACACTATCGTGATATTGATTGTTATGTTCGACCTTCCCAAATGCTTAAATATATGTGTTTAACATTTTTGCTTAATCAAACATACAAATTTCGGTTGACTGTGCTTTGCGTTGGATAGTTCAGCGTGAAATCTTTTTCACTGAACTCAAATTTGCTTTGAATTTAAGTGTGATTTTTAAAATTGAAACTGATATCTTGTAAGAATTCAGGCAAGTGATGAAATACCTTCCTCCCTGTAACATTTTTAATAGAAAATTATGTTAATCGACATTTTCATTTGTTTTTTTTTTAACGTGAATATCTTTTTAAGAGTTCCACCTGTACCCGCCTCGAGCTAGTGGGACTATAGCATCCCCAATTGTATGTTGTGAGGCTGAAGAGGAAGGTGGGAAAGTACCTGGCTTTTCAGATCTGGTCACTATTCATGGCTAAAGCTATTTCAAGCAACGTATTGATGCTGAATGGCGGTATTACTCCAGGGAGATCTTGAGAGTATCTTCTCCGGAACATATACCTATATATTTTTTTAATTAATCAATTGTGAAGTAACAAAATTTAAACCAGTTAAAATGATTTGCGCAACCCGGAATTGTAATCCGCTTCTTCCGAATTGCTAAACGAGAGCCTTAACCCTTGGACAGGAAGGTTGTCAGGCTTGTAATGAATTTAGATATCTTACACTGCTTTCTTTCTCCATCTGCTCTGTATTGTGAAGTGATCTTTTCAATCTTTTAAATGCTTTGCATACTATTCCGTTTTTCTCAATCGTTGACCTGCATAAAGGATGTATACGATTTTACCATACATTACCTCTAGCGTACATCTTTTTTATTATCAAACATCTTTAAACCCTAAGGCTAATTTGTTCAGTTTCGGAATATAGGTCTCATGAAAATATTTGTGTCTCCCTTACCATCATAGTTAGAAATACGATCTAAAAAGTGTTAGAAAAAGAAAATATCATCCTTTGTATTCAAATCTAAAAGTAAACTGCAAAATAATTCAAATGTACACCTTTATGAAAATCCAAAGTTACCAACCTCTATTAGAAAAAAATTGAAAACTTTAAAAACTTGTATTCGTTATTTTAACATGAAACCAGAAAAAAGTGAGTTGACGATAACGTTTATAAAAACATTTGCCTGAAACAATATATTTTATTTTTAAATTTTTTTGGTTTTCAGTAATTTAAGTTAGTAAAAACGTGAGCCATTTTAAAACTTTTTTATGTTTGCATTAAAAAATATATATATTATAAAAACTGTTTATTTATTTCGAATTAGAATATTTCACCACCTTTCAAAAACATTTTTTTACTTGGATTTTATAACAAAATGGAAATATTTTGACCTTCCGACAAAATGAGTCCGAGCTTCTTCAACGTCTGCCATCTTCCTTTGCGCTATCATTCATCTATCTCCGTTCATCTACTCTCCCGTAGCAATACAAAAGTAGTAAAATTGCAACAACGCGTTCTTACATTGTACGTATTTGAACAAAATGTGCAAGCAATCATCGTTACCTTTCATTTGATATTCAATGTATTCTATTTGTATCAGCATTCGCCTCTTTCCAACTGTCAAATGTACGAGTACCTACGTTTCATCGTGTTCTGGGGGCGAACATTGCGCTGTGACGGTTTGTAGTGTTTATTGACAGTGGCCAGAGAAGTTCTCTGCGTACTAACTGTGCCTGTACTGTTATCCAAACATGAAACGAAATACAATAATGCTAAACAGATCTCTGAAACTCTTCCTGAAGCTTCAAATAGTGAACAATCTATTGCGAGACGAATTATTTCCGAAGCAAATTGTTTTAATTTAACACCTTTAGTAAGAGAAATGCTAGTCTGATGAAAATACACGGAAAGCTATTAGTTGGTGTTACTTTTACTAACACACGAACTAGGTTCACAATTTAAAAAAAAATCTATGTATATAAAAAAAACCCTGTTTCCTTTGGTCACGCCATAACTACAGAACAATTCTATCAATTTCATTCATCTTTTTTTTTTTAAGTTTTCTAATACTTTGTAGAAGGATCTTACTAAAAGAAAAATTAATAAAAATGCGCAGAAAATTGAATAACTTCAGAATTTTTAACGAGTATTTTAAATTCGCACGTTTGACAGTTCGCGCGTTTGATGAAATTGAATTTAGCAGGGAGCTGTTTTTTTTTTAATTTTATTTAAAAGAATTGTCGATTGATTTTTAAAATTATATATATTTTAAATAGGTACCTAAGTTAGGTACCAAATTCGATTGATTGTTCTTATAATATAAGAACATGAATATTTGTAATATACGAAAAATGAAATTTTTAATAAAAAAATTGTGATAGGTGGTACGCAAGCTGTTTGAAAACTGAATGTACTGGGACTGAATATATGGAACGCGGGATGGGTGGTTGCAGGACGGGGAGTGGGAAAGGTGAAAGGGTGGGCGGGAAAGGTAGAAGGGGAACGCGCGAGGGGTGAGGGTGGGCGGGGAAGGTGGAAGGGGAACGCGAGAGGGTTGTGGATGCGGGAGGGGAACGGGGACGCACGGGAAAGGACATGCAGGGAGAAACAATGTATATATTTGAATATGGCATTGCAACGCATGCCAGGAAACAGTTAGTTATTGATAGAAACAATGTAAAAATTATGTGTAGATATTATAAGTATTGGAAATCAACAGAATGTAAATTAAAATGAAAAAATGTACTCATGTTTGTAATAGACCCCCTGCATAGTTCCCCTGTCTTTATTAATGAACAGACAGTGAGGTAAAAAAATTTAAAAAATGAGAAATCAATATATTTATTTCTGTTATTTAAAAATGAACGAACCATTTTCGAAAACTCCCATTAGAAATACGAGTACACCAATATATTGTTAAACGAATTCGTAAAAAAATAGTTTCATTTTGGCCCTGCAAACGCTGAACACACATTAACTGTTCCGATGGCTTCATCCATATATCTCGATGTGCCCAGCCTCCGAGCTAAATTATTATCTCAAATAGGTATTCTGTGGTAGCCGTGGCAAGTGGCAAGGAGCACTGCCCGGAGC
Organism: Limnephilus lunatus; assembly: GCA_917563855.2. Taxonomy (NCBI): domain Eukaryota; kingdom Metazoa; phylum Arthropoda; class Insecta; order Trichoptera; family Limnephilidae; genus Limnephilus; species Limnephilus lunatus. The sequence continues at coordinate 5,327,975 of OU830602.1, read as the reverse complement.
GCAGGAGAATGAGGAGGCACTCTGACAACCTAACATCCTACGGCGTAGCGGCGCTTCTAGACGCCCTGGACCATGGCGCCCGCTCGTTAGAACATACAAACTTAATTACAAGAGTTTTTAATCTAATTATCTGCTGGCAACACTGTTTTTGAGATGGAATATTAAAATCCCTCGATCATAAAGATGTTTCAATTAATATGGTAGCTAGATATAAATGAGATAAATTTGTTGTTATTTTTTTAAAGTCAACAAAAAAATCATTACTCTTCATGTTTAAACAAAATATTAGAGAAATTTATTTATTAAAAATACTAGTGCAGACCCCGTGAAATCACTGGATGTAAAGATGTAGGTAAAATATCACTGGATATAAAGATGTAGGTGAAATAACACTGGGTATAAAGTTGTAGATGAAATATATATGCACTACTGAAAACCAAGAGTAATCCTGAATTGTAGCTGAGCAGTGACCTTTTCATCAATAGACTCAATGATTAAATAACAAAATGTATAATACTGTCAAAAATCAATTGATGAATAAACGTTTTTATTATTATTTAGGTGCTTCAGATTTTATGTCCCGGTTAAATCTTACTCACAGGAAAGACTAAACACTTTTCCACAAATGTTTATCTAGTCAATCCACGCCATCTAAGTGCACTATATTATATAAGTATAATAAATACAAAACAATACGTCAATCCACCAGATACCAAATGGGAAAATAATTCACCAACTCCAGATATTTTCAAATCAGAGAATTCGGCTCTGTAGAACTCCTAACTGGACCGATACATTCTGTTTCCTCAATATAAATATTTTAAAAATCTTTCGTAATCCTACATGTATTTAAAATGACTGACTTTTGCATTTTTATGTATAAATTCTTTGACAAATCTAATAAGCCTAAATTTTCAATGAGAGAACTAGGTATAATGCCAGTAGCCGAAATAACAAATGGTAATATTTTTATAGTCTGAGAATGCCAAATTCTTTTAATCTCATTTCCTAAATCTGTATATTTTCTTATTTTTTCAGAAACAGTTTTCTGAATATTACAAGAATTTGGAATAGCGACATCAATGATGTTATTTTTTAAATTTTGTCATGTAAAACTATTTATATCGGGTCTATTATGATTAATTGTTCTGTCTGTTAGTAAAGTTTTATCGTAATAAATTTTATAAAATTCAATATGAATTCGGTTCATATTCAGAATATGGTATATTACGGCAGTCAATCAAGTTATGTTTAATTATCAAACTTTGGTGAAATATTTTTAAAACTTGATTGTGCCTAAATATAAACTCGGACGGCGCTAATACAGAACAATTATATGCTTCCTATATTTTTTAGTATTAATGACACTATCTTGAATGGCAAGCATAAATCCTTCTATTTCTGCGCTCAACGCAGTCTGAAAGTTTGTCAAAATACGTTTGGTTGAGATAATTGAAGTGTTTTACGTGAAGAATTTTATTTGACTAGGAATCTGATAATTCCTGGTTGGTATCAGCTTTCCTATCGAAAAAAAATCTTATTATTTCTACCTGATTGTGTTTCAAATATGTTATTTTGACTATACCTCCATCTCCTAAATTTCTAGTTAAATTAATTCGTTCTATAGCTGAATATGGATGATGGCAATTAAACATTGTTAACGTAGTTCTAATTAATCGTTCTAAGCTATCTTAATCTGTTTTGGACCATTTAATTATGCCAAATGAGTAAGTTTATTTTTATTTTTTTATTTATAAGAGATAATATTACAAAATTATTTCATTACATTTATAATAAATTATTCCCAATGAGTTTAATAAAACTCATTTCGGGAAGGACAACATTATACGTCTAAAGGAAAATTATTTTTACACAAGAACACGAAGATCAGTGAACAGTACATTTTTTAAATGGACTAAACTCACTAAACACACTAATTGATACAGGTAATTGAAGAATATACAAGAGTTACAAAGGAAGACAGCTAAATTCGTCATAACATTTATAATACATTATTCTCAATGAGTTAAATAAAACTCATTTCGGGAAGGACAACATATTTAAGTCAATTAATTAAGTTAAAGAGGTATTGCCCAAGTATTTATTGCATTTAAAAAAATATCTGATCTGAGTTTGAAATTTAATCCTAATATCATTTTTAATACTAGTGTGATCTAATCTATTCGATTGCGGATATCCTAAATATTTATAAACCTCATCCCCTTTCATACTGTTATTATTATTATTACCACTGGATATAAAGATGTGGGAGAAATGTCACTGAATATAAAGATGTAGGTGAAATATCACTCGATATAAACATGTAGGTGATATATCACTGGATATAAACTTGTAGATGAAATATAACTGTAGATGAAATATAACTGGAAATAAAGATAACGGTTAAATATCACTGGATATAAAGATGTAGGTGAAAATACACTGAATATAAAGTTGTGGATGAAATATCACTGGATATAAAGATGTAGATGAAATATCACAGGATATGAAGTTGTAGGTGAAGTATCACTGGATATAAAGATGCAGATGAAATATCACTGGATATAAAGATGTAAGATTTGAAAATATGAAAGTTTGAAATTTGATAAAAAAAAGTTTTTCAATAACAAATGCCACGTTCGAGATTCGAACCCTGATCTTATTTGTAAGGAATCTATGCTGACTATTTATTATATTCCAATGACGGCATAAATTCTTCATATTTACCTCCCGAAAATAAGAATTATAGATTTTACTCAAATCACATCCAAGTAATTAGTGTTAGATTATACATTAAATTAGATTTTCATACCGCTCATAAGGCAATGGCTATTCAAAAGCTTTTAAGTTTTACTTGCCATTGGAATGAATTAAATTGAACATTCATTTGAAGCTTTAATTTAAAGTGTAATCCAGGGTAAATTGCTTCATAAAAAACATTGCTAAAAATATCATAATCATTTTTTTTATTGAATTCAATGAAGTTATATATTCGACCACCGCAACACGGGCATGTGCCTAGCCTGGTGATAAAAAAATCCCCAATTTATGTAATAAATAATTCAATTAATAAAGAAAACAAAACAAAAAATTTCATACTCTTCCTCGATACACAGTATCAAATTAATTGTAGAATCACCATTGTAATAAAATAAAATAGTTATATATTTCTGTTGTTATGTGAGATGAAGTCGTTACACCTTTAAAAAATTAACAATAAATATTGACGGGAACGTTTTGAAATTTTCATGTCAATATTTATTTTCGGTATTTGTTTTTGGGGTGTTATGCCGTGTTGAGCTACTTCCTTCTTTAACCGACGTTTCGGACAGCGTTGCGACGTTCGGACACATCTGTCGGATCTGCCGGATCTGCCCTGATAATGGACCCTGCAACGCTGTCCGAAACGTCGGCTAAGAAGGAGGTAGCGCAACACGGCATAACACCCCAAAAACAAATAACGATAATATTGACATTCGTATTTTCAAAAATGAAATAATTTAGACGGTAGAAAACAAATCTTGAAAGACCTTCATAATTTTTTTTTATATTCTTACAAAGAACCTCAAAACAAACAAACCGTAAACCCTAGCAGAGTTAAAAACAACAGAAATATTATTTACAAAACACTTAAACAAATCCAATTTAAACGACAAAAATGTTTGCAAAACAAACGGCGTGTCAATTTGTTAAAATAATATTCAATTCTGCCAACATTGAAACGTGAAAATAAAACCAACGAAAACAAAAACAAAAATATTTAAAAGCCGTCCGGGGCGGCTTTAGAACGTTTCTATCAATCACAGGGCTTTTATTTTAATTAAAATGGTGGTGGTCCAAAATAAATGAATAATTTATTTTGTTGCGTTTGTTCTGACAACCTTTCATTAGAGCTCGGCTCACCAACACAACTAGACAATGAATCAAATTCCACGAGGTCGAAATATTAAAAGCAAACCCTATCGAAAAAGCCTCCAAAAACAAAGAAATTCTGGCATTTTTCCGTAGTTTCTGGCCACAATTTTAATTATGTTATTTCATTTCGTTAAGTGTATGAATAAATTAGTATTTTAATAGCATAGACCAGTGAAGAATCACGGGATTATGACCAAATTATAGTATGATAGTCAATATCGCTTTCATGACAATGGAAAAAGATCAAAACCATAAATCACCATATCTGACTAATTGTGAAGATTAATTTTAAGAAATTCAAACAAAAGAAATACACCATTGAAGAAGAAGATAACACTAATAATCTAAACAGAAATATGAAAGAGAACAAGATACAGAAAAATCGAAAAATATAATGGTCGCAACTGGGACAAGACACAGAAAAATAGAAACAGATGATCACCTTTTTTATATTTTTCTGTGTCTTTCATATCTCCGTTTTGATTATTATTAGTGTTTTCTTTTTCTTCAATGATACATGTATGGAAATAACTTTCAAAAGTTATAAAAAATAAAGTTGTTCTTATAAAAAATTAAAGGAATTACATATTACGAAAGGAGAAATAAAAAAAAATCTGATAAAAAAATATTTTATAGATGGTAGGTAGGTACTTATCGCTTGCCTGCATTCTTGACACATAGTTCCAATTTTGAAAATGACACTCAAATTCAACAAATCTCAGTCCATTGTACCGAAGTTATCTACAATCGCAGACCTATAACCAGAAATAGTATTTATAATTCTTATTCATCATTATTATGTATTTGTATCATCTAGCTTATTAGGTAATTACTTACGAGTAACCAGCGTTGCATCAACCGGTTTTAGGAGAACCAAGAACAAAAGTTATAGGCACTAACAAATAATAATTCAAATAGAAATGAAATCAAATTTTCAACCATTTTTTTTAATGTTCTAGGACAATATTTTTAAGTGACCTAAAACTGAACATTACATTTAGAAAGCACGTTATGTTCTCCTTATATTTTTGAAGTGAAACTTCTTTAGCGCAATTAGTGACTTGAAATTCGGATGGATCGGAAATGCGTCACAACTCAGTTCTACACAAATACTCGGTTCTAATATAAGGAAGTAAATTCGCACCTCGCCGCGTGCCTTCCATAGCGTAGTTGGCAAGGTGCCTGACAAGTCTCAACGGCCAGAGAGGCAGACATCAAGCGAACGGGGGTTCGAATCCTACGAAATCCAAAAAAAAAACTTTTTTTATTTTGTGAAATTAATATTCAATCTTCAAACCACTTAAAAAAAAAACAAACAAAAGAAAAGAAAACGACATCTGGTGACTTTCTAGTTTCACTTCTACCGCGTGTGAATAACACACTTATAACATGGCACCAAAACCTGGATACAATATCAAGAGCATACATGAAAAATAGAAGCTTTTATAGATTGTGCGGGCTTACCCACAGTATTATACAATGAATTATGTGTCTACTTAGGATTTAAGAGAAAAAATCTCCAACGTGTTTATCACGAGACAAAATGGGAGTGGTTAGTTTAATATTACACAACTTTACTCACCCGCGATTCCCTAAATCAGCCGTTGTAAATATATCCTACGTCTCACGACTTCAAGGCTTATGAGACTGTTTTGAGTTCAGTTCGAACTGAAGTATGCATGTGAAGATTACCCTTATAATATCCAACCTTATGTGTACAAGAAAAGGTTATTGTGGAGACATGAACGTCTTTTTTCTTATCATTATTGCCGTAATGATAGATAAGTTCAGAAAGGAGAAGACACCACAAAGTGCAGAGCAGAGCTTTTCTAAATTAAAGAAGACAGTGATTCGAATATTCATGGAAATTTGATGGGGTCATGAAGGAATGTCTTTTCTCCATGGATAAGTTGATTTTTCAATCTAATGAATAAGTACGGTAGATGTGTATAAAAAACAAAGCCACCCACAGATACTCTGCAATATATAAACCCATAGACATACAAATAGCTAGACGAGAACTTACAGATGAGGGGTAAAAACCAACTATGGCGGGACGAAGAGAGGAAAGAGACTTGTGATTCGCCAATAAATCAATCTAACAGTATATAGGCACCTCGCACTATAATATCTCCATTTAGTTCTTGAAAGTAAAATCTGCTTTTGAATGAATAGACCTTTGGGAGCGCGAATTGCATGCCACGTTATGAACAGATGTGTCTAGTCCAAATTCGCAAAGTAAGGTTCTGAGTATTTTCATAGTCGAATATTTTGTTTCCGTAGACACTTTTACAAATGTTTCAAGATTTACTTACCCCAGTAAACAGCGGCTTTGTGCATCGCGTCGCCATGTATCTCGATGTCATAGTATGTGTTCCATAGACGTACAACGTCCGTGCGTAAAATGTACGATAAGAGCTCGACACTGGTCCGGACAAGAATGATGACGTCACATTTTTTAAATTAATGCGGGGCTCTCGCAAGCCCAGCCGGTTCCGAAAAATGGTTCCAATGGGAGGGGGAAATAACACGCCTTTTAGCACGTAAGGGCATGTCCATATATTTTGTACGTCCGTGTATAAACCTAATATTCAAGGTACTAAGGGACGTACTTGGCTTACTTTAACTTTTTTTGGAGTAAAAGATGAATATGAAATTTGGATCCCCATGACTTTTTTTTCTTTCAAACCTAAAAAAATTTTGAAATTTCATCACTGGTCAATTAGCAAAGTAACCATTCCAACCATAACTATCAATTCCTATTTATTTTGTTAGTTTTATATTGAAAAAAAAAATGTCACCGGAGATCCTAAATTTCAAATGCATTTTTTACTCCAAATAATGTCAGGTATCGCTGGTTTAAGCAAGTCAGGTGTCCGTTAATACCCTGTACAGATATCTTCGAATATGAATACCCTGTTAAACCATACCTTCTACCTACTTACCAAAAATGTTTTAGCAACACAAAAATTTGTGTCTTGTTTTCCAATTGTTTAGTTCTGAAATAGTTTAAAAACTAAACCCATGTTCCCAAGTCCTTCACTGTTCATTTTTTTCCTTTGTCGTGCTCCTTTTCGTTAAAGTCCCTACCAAAGGAAAGAAGAAGATGATTTTTCTTCATACCTTCATGGAACACCTCCACAATATTGCCACCAACATTTGAAAGCTACCTACTTGTTGAGTTGGAATTTCGCAGTGACATCGGTCACACCTCGCTAATGAATCGATAAAATCGCAAAAAATACTATTTAAATACTAATAAATGAACTCAAAGTGAACCGGATTGACCTAGCCTTTTGCCGTGAATGTAGAACGCCGCCAGCATCCAGAAATTTGTTCCAGAAGCAGTGGATGAAACATCAAAAGGTAGGAACTCTCATGTATAGCCCTTTTCCCGTGAATTCAGAATTCAGTTTAAAACTCAATCAATTGTCTTGTTTTTTGTAGATTCGATTTACAGTCCATATTTTTGTCGTGTCGCGACATCGGTCGCGACACCAATTTTACTTTTCAAGTCCTCTCTAAATAATTATTTGGATACATTACTAGAACTATTATAAAAAACATTTGCTTAGATATATATTTTTAAACAGCGCCGTTCCTTCAATTTTTTTTAGAAAAAAGTTAATACCTCCCAAACCTTAGAAGATAATATTGTTTTTGTATTTCTTATTCCCAACATCAATTATATCCAAAAATTCGTTTTATTATTCAATTACGATTAATAATACGTCAAGATATGATTGGTTGGGTACACTCTTAGCGTACTTTTTTTCTACTTTAAGATCGAAAATCATTCTTTATAGAAAATATGCCTTAATTGTTTTGTTTCAAACTAAAGAGAAATAACTTATTTATGTTTTTTTTTTTCGGGAAATCGACAGCTTACATTTTTCCAGTCTGTACATGTTTGTATAGCCAAAATAAAACCAATTATGGATTTCCTCCTTGTGACTTAACCTCTGATGAAACAGCATAATAAACAATGTTTAATAAAGGAGTATGAGACCAAAAATTTTATAAAACTAAAGATTACATAAAACTAAAATTTACATAAAACATAAAAAATATTAAAACATTGGTAATCGTAAGAAACCGTGATTTACATATAAATTAAATAGTAACAGAATTTATATCGAAGGCTTAGCTAGTTTCCCAATCTAACTTCGACAGCTTTTAAGTTTTCTACTGGGTAAATATAATTGAGTGTCACTAGAACATTTTTGATTAGAAATGTCTACTTTTAAAATTTTTTAATATGATTTTACATCAAGTCACAATATAGGTATTATTCAAGTAATTATTTTTTCCCGTTGTTCTTCGGTTAACGTGGAATTTGTTTGTACCATAAAGGCGCGAGTAGGTAGGTACCTTCAACAGTGAAAGTTCTTACCGTTAATATCATAAATTCTTTAAAAAAACCGACAAAATTAATATTTTTTTGTGATTAAAAAAGGGTTAGGAACATGTTTTTAAATGTTTTCTTTCTTGAGATTTTCTTTGAAGTTTGCTCTACCAAATAACATAAAATTCGTCAAAATATTCCAAATATTTTGAAAACTTCTAAATTCGTCTTTGGGAATTCTCCTACAAAGAAGGCTCGGTTTAAGGAATTTCATTTGAAGCTGTACAAAGTTTGATATTTTGCCTTCATGTTTTCGTAGGACAAGCATTTACCTAAAATGGCGTGCCGAAGAATTTCACTAACAAGCTACAATAATGATTACTACTTTCCTAGAATCATTCTGCATTCTGAATTCTGAGAGGAATAACATTACATTATAAACTAATGAATTGTTGGTACACCAATAAATGTATGAGTATACATGGACTATTTTTTATACCATTCAGACAGCTTTAGAACATCGCAGACATTATTCCAAAGCAGCCATCGACAAAATCTGACTGAATTGATTTTTTGATTAATTATCCCAATAATTTTAATTAACTAGCCAAATTATTGAATTTACGTAGCTTCGCTATTTAAAAAATTATTACTTACATAATATGTACCCTCTATTTCTAGTTAGTTTGCAGTCAAATTGTTAGGAACTTTTTTAGAAGGTGGTAGGATAATGTAGCAGGCTGGTTCGATGATGTCCACATAAATTTTCCAATCTGTACACATATTGTTTGGTCACCAACAGTTAGAATTTTAAGACTTTTAATAAACTTATAACGTTTGTAATTTAGCATTTGATTAACACACTTACACACTGGTAATACTTGCTTGTTTGGAAGTTGTCACCGCACTGATTTGCTATGTCATTCGTAGGTAAGAGACTCAGTGTAGGAATAAAGGAAGTATGTAGGTAGTAGGAATTTAGGGAATGGAACAGATATATTCCAAACACAAAATATTTAAAAAATATATTAAATAAATTAAAATGGAGTTCTACAAAATAAACTTAATGTAAATAAACAAAATATTACTCTGGGGACAACTTTAGTGTCCTCGATCCATTATCTACATCATTCTGTTCTGACTAAATCTGAGGGTGGCAACCTATAGAAAATCTTCTCTTTAGAAGGAACAATACAATTTTCTACTATGATTTGTTCTTCTGAAATTCTAAGCGCATACCACAGCATCCTTTTATGGAAGTTTCCTAAAAAGAGTAAAAGATATAGAATATCGAGAGCTTCTCGAATTGAAGAACCCTTGAATGGGTTCCACAGCATAGCTGCTGCAAGTGGAAATATATAACTAAACTCACTTTATACAATGTTTATTCAAAACAAACAGGCGTATTTCAAGACTTGGCAATCACTTTAATCATTAATTGTAAAACTACGATAATTCTCTACATATCAATGCAAAAGTCATTGAGCATTTTTGTCTGTTTTTCACTGCAAATATGGAAATAGGTAGTTGAAGAAATTGATGTGATCTTTCTCCTAGGACCTCATGAGGAAATAGTATCGAACATCCAGAGATAATCAAATACAACATTTCCACCGCAGTGCCGCATTACGGCCCCTTTGTTATGAGTTTTACCCAATTTTCGTCACATATTTGTACCCTCTCCGGATCTGCGGATTCTTTGGCTGGAAAATACCGCTTTTTGTACCTCTTCGTGTCGAATTTCTCAATTGCTTTTCTTTATCGCATACACTTCTTACCCCGCCACTATATCTTCCATTCTATTCTATTCAGTTTCTCGCGCAAGAATCCGGTAAAAAGAAAATGCTATTGGCGAAATATTTCCCAAATACGAAACCGCTTCGGACCCGCAATGAATTTAATTTGTAACTCTTTTGTGGCTTAATCTCGTTTTATTCAGGAAAAGTTACATTTTATTAATATTGGTTGTTTCCAGAGAGCAGATGGCTGTTTTTTTTATAACAAAATAAAAAATATATATTGAATTAGCTTTGTATCATGGTGTGATAAACATATTTTTAATATAGAAAGTCAAAAAAAAGTTTGCTTACTTAATAAAATTGCGAGAACGAAAAGATTTATTATAATGTGTAGTTGTGTTGTGTGAGTCAAGTTTAGAATCAACACTCAGAAGTTTTAAGTCAATAATATTCACTTTCTTACGAATCGTCGCCTCAGTTCTTATTTGTCCAACAGACCATTTTAGTTTGTTTTCAATCTCCACTTTAAAATTAAAAATAAAGTTTAAAAAATTATAGTTAATCAAGTAACTAAGAATTATTTAAACTAATGAGACCTTTACCTTTACGGAAATAGCTTTATCTTAAACACCTATCATAATGTTTCAATGAAATAATGAAAGAAAACCTTCTCCTCCTGTAAATTTTTCTAATGGTCTGTTGGACAAATACGAACTAAGGCGACGGAATGTCGATTTGGACAACAAATACAAAAGATGCTTCACCAAGCACTGTTTTTAAGGTGAAATACCAGATTGAAAAAAGGATAGATATCCAGCTTTAGTAGCTATGTTTAGGTTTTTTTAGATTTCCAGATATGATAAACTAGAATTTTGACGGAGGTAGCACCTTTATTAAGCTCTCTTAATATTAAATACCTCAAACGCTTTTTTTTTCCAGTCAAAGTGGTTTGCATTTTTGCTTTGTTTTCCGTAAGACGACTACTGTAAAGGTGTCCATCGGTATTCCCTGATGTAAGACATAAAGTTAGTTACCAAAAAACTTGGTGAAAACAGATGAGTTGGTTGTGAACGGAGTCAGATGAATAATAGATCCATTGAAAATGTTGGGAACTACCTACCTTTTTAATTTTCAAGAAATTTCAAGTACAAATTTAATTTCCGGGTGCTTATCTGTATGAAACGAGAGTGTCTCACTTATGAACAAAGTAAAAGGGAATAAAATTTGATTTTCGAAGAAAACTACTTCAAAAAGCTTTTCATTTTGTGATGACATGATTTATTTTATTAAAAAGACAAATAACTTAGTTTACATCACTTTATTTGTACAGGAGTATACACAATCTACATGTTTATGTAGCAGTAACTTATGTAGATGTGAACATTGTTCAAGTCATGTAGATTGTGTACATATAAATAAAGTGATATACTAAGTTATTCGTATTTTTAATAAAATATTATTTAATTTTGTACAAGACCAAATCAGTCTCCTCTTTGTGCGGTGCTTCGTAACCTATCGGTTTCCTCTTGTCTACTTTAGTTTTCTTCAAGATTTCACTTCTAACGCGTGTGAATCGCACAGTCTGATTTTTTTTTTTACTACGCCAAATAATTGTGGCTTGACCTGCAAGGGCGAAAATCTATACATTCTACCACATATAGTCGTGTTTTACATCGCTACAAAAATAACAAAATTATAAAATGTTCCAGTTTGAAGTTTGCTTTCAGCTTGCCATAGTTACAAAATAGGTGACAGATTTTACTTGTGGCGTGTCCAGTACAAAATACAAGGAAATTTTATGTTTCAAATCGGTAGCCGCTAACTTCAAAAGATTGCACGCCATATTAGTTCTAAATCCATCCAAGGCTATTTAATGGGCAAAGCATGTACTTTGATGAAAGCGGAGTTTTGTGAAATTCTTAAGCACGGATGTCAACAAGCAAGCCCTTGGAGACACGAAGGTATTCACACAGCCTTACTTAGCAACATTTACTAATGAACCTAAAAACGACAGGTAAGTGCACGGTTCCAAAACGTTAGGAGAAGGCAATTTTTTGAATTCTATCTTAGCAACTGTTCGTCATGACATTTTACCACAGGGCAGGGGTAGAAATAGAGAATTGAAAGCAAAAAACATAATTCTGTTATTCGTATGTATCACCCTACTCAAGTAGGTATTTTATTCACATGATAGTGCCATGTGTTTCTGGTACATCTGCAATACCTTTTTCCATTTACTTAGGCATTGTAATAATCATTATTGGTGCCACAAAATAAGTTTGCTGTTTTAGAAGAAGTAATTGTAATAATCATTTGACAGACATTTCTACGTTTGCCCTTAGTATTCAAACTGTCTAAGCGTTTCTTTCTTAGTTTTAATCACTACATTGTATATTGGATATCCTTTCTAAATCAACCAACTTTCACCCATAATTTTCAATTATTTCCTATTTAGTACTTTTAGGGAAATCCTTTAGGTAATATGGATGAAAAAAGAGATGAAACAAAGAGTCTTTTTATTACGTTCTAAAATTTGGCATAATTATGGTATTTACGTGCTCTACATATAAAAATAATAAAACCGTTAATAACAAAGTTTTTTTAAAACTGGAATACTTTTAGACCAATTGAAAAGCGCCATCCATCGCTTGGGCCTAGGATTGAACTACTGTGAACTTTTAAAATGTTATTTAAAACATTAAAAAAAGAGATTAACAGAAGATTATTCAACCTTCCTTCCCAGGGATTGACTAAAATAAGTGAATACCGCTAACGCCACGCTAATACGCCACGCCAATACCGCTAAGCCATGTTCTAATTGGATGGTACCGAGATTTATTTCGTATATTAACTGTAGTAAATTTTTGATGTTGAAACTTCTTTAGCAACGGTTCGATTTAAAACTCGTTGAAACGAAAAATAGCAACACTAAAAAGAGACAAATACATACGTACATCTATTGGATTTAGCCTGCGAGAGAATGAGATAGTATTATCGGTCTCTTCTTTTAGCGGTGCTTCGTAGGCTCCTCATTTTTGTCTACTTAATTTTCTTAAAGTTTCAACTTTACCGCGTGTGAATTGCACTCTATTTTTTTTAAATGTAATGTCATCCAATGTCAAAAAATGCGTCTTTGTGCACTTGTGTGTGCGTAAATGCCACTAAACTTTGGTAGAATGCATTGTCATTGATAACGAGTATATATTCTGAGTTTCAGCTTGGTCGGGTGTCGGAAAGTGGGTTAATATCCACTCCCAAGATTTGAGTTCACTTATTCTTTAAAAATATTGAAATCGAAATAGATGCATTTAAAAATATTCCCATTGGTTTTTCACCTTTGTGCTTTTTGTAATAATCACTAGATGATTTCACTTCATTTTTAAACTAAATGGGTTTCGCATACTTGACATAATTATTATTATATATTACTTCGGAAAAATGACTCATTCTCACCCACTCGTGTGGGTCTTAATACATTAAGGTACTTAGCCCTATTATAATTTTATTCAGGGATATTTTAAAAATAACTGTTTTTATCAAAGTTTCCGTAAGAAATTAGGTGAAGCGTTTTATTTTTTATTTTATTTAGGTGAATTTCGAACTTTAATTACCATTGATGTAGAAAATGAAAAATCTTTTTATTATTTTTGCTATAATAGAAACGGAAAAACCAGCTAACCATCAAAGTTCTTCCCGAGATGCCACCAACATTCCAACAAAAACTTCAATACCTATTCGATTTAGAAACTCGATCTCTGAACAAGATAAACATTTTGCTCGCGAAACAATATGCAATCACCAACATTCTATCGGTGTCTCTCAAAATGACGAAGGTATTTTCATATCACAAAATACGTCCAGGTTCTGCTGAAAATATCTTCTGTCCAAGTTGTGACAATGGCCATTCATCCCCCACAGATTTCTATTTCCCCGCGTATTGTTGAAATTCAGTGCGAAGAAGCTGCCATCTATTGACGGTTCTGTGAAATATTGAATCTATTGTGTTGTCCCAGAGCTGATGACGAACGGAATTACGCAGTGTTTGGATTTGCTACACCGTTAATGATTCAATTTGAAAATAAATAATACATTAAAAGCATGTGTTCATCCACGGGTAATAAATTTATCGAATCAAAATGACGTGGCAAAATATTAAGTGCAAAGGTGCATTGCAAAAATGTAACAATAGAAGGTGATGTGCGAAACGTATATAGAAAGTCGGCATATTTATTACTCTGACGAAGATAACAACTTTCTATAATTAATAATATGGTATTGGTAACGGGTGCGAAGTTTGTTTCTAGGGTACAGATATTTTTATAAACACTAGTTTTAACTACTATTATAAAAACACTAGTTGAGACCCGCGAAATATTATGGTATAGTCTGAATTCTTCACACAAACAGTTCCAATTTTGAAAATGATAAATAAAATAATTTTATGTTTTTTTTAATATATTTTTTTATTTGAGTACCGTACAAGATTTCCAACTGCTCCCGTCTGGATCCAGGGCATTCCTAAATGGGGTATGTTGTGTGACTGAAGGTACTGGGGAGAGGAAGAAGATCTGGTCACCAAACACGGCTAAAGCAATTTCAACCAACGTTTCCATTTTGAATTGTGGTCTTACACCAGAGCGGTACTGAGAGGATCTTCCACTCTGGAACGTGCCGCAAATAAACACTATATTATTTTGTATTTATTAATTATGAAATAACACATATTAATCAAATAAAATGTATTTGCGCACGCCGGGATTTGTACCCGTAATCATGGGATTGATAGTCGAGAAACCACGATTGTAGTAAAAATGCGTCAAAGTACATATTATGCTTATTGAAAAGCACCTAGTTATTTTGATTACCGCTTGTCTGATTCTTCACACAGTTCTAATTTTGAAAATGAAACTTAAATTCAAAGAAAATTTGAGTTAATTGGACCAGATTTCTCACAGGAATAGCACACAGCGCAGAAAGCTTATGTTTGATAGGATTAAAAATTGTGCGAAATTTTTTTTTTCAGCGATTCGGACATTTTTTTAAATGAACGGGATATTTGGGGTCGTGAGGGGAGAATAATTTTGACGGAATTTGATGGATATTATTAAGTAACGGATTATATTCGTTTTAAATGCAGTTCGATTACACAACGGTTTCCCAGAATTACTTAAATTACAGAGTTCATATGCAAGGCAAATAATAACTTAGATATTTTCGTTGGTCATTAGGTCTATTAATTTCCCCCCCCCCCTCCACCCCCTCAGAACGGGAGTGTTATGTTAAGATGCGGTATTTTGAAACCCTCCAGCTGAGGTCTTGCATCATGAAATTAACAATAAAAAAATCAATTTAAACGGATTGCAATCGGGTGGGAATGATGTTCTTGTTCTATCGGTATTTCAATGAATGTGAACAGTCGGGAAATAGGCCAAACACGCGCCCAACATTGGTGGTGGGCAGACGCATCCGCCGCCGACAAACCTCACCCCTTGAACCCGAGCACCCCTGCTAAGTGACCAAACGTAGCGAAGTACTTGGGGTGAACCGTGGCAGAAGTATTGATTATTCAATAAATGGCGGCACCCATACCCACATCCCAAACTGCGTGAATGTAAAAATAAACTAAGAAAAAAATATATTAGACATAATAATAGATGTAAAAATTTTATAACTAAATAAAATGCACAAACAAAAAAAAACAAGTGTGCTTTAGACCACACGACTGAAGTAAAACTTCACTAACGAACATATAACATTGGGGTGACATTGATATTGTATTGACATTGACATTCCAGACAATATGGTTTGTTGCATTTCGCACAGTAGTACACACTCACGCGTCTGTTCGCTGGACAAAAGTTGCTCCGTTTCCTTTTTTATTGACATTGATCACTGTTCGCATCGATTACCATTCGCATCACACTTTTCGTAACGCATTCACCAGTTTACTTCAAGTTTTACTACAAAAAATCTTTTTTGTTGGGTTGGGTTTCCCAGCTTTGTTACACGAGTAAAATTTTGATGGGTACCTTGAAAATAATAGAAAATGCGTCACTTTCACGTACCGTTATAATTCTCCCTTTTGATTTTAATCACATTTCAACTGAAGTAAATTTAATTTGATTGTTCTTCTGTTATTTTTAAAAGGGCCGTCATTTTGGCACGCTCGGGGCGTGTATTGTATTTAGTTCAGCATAATGAGAATACAATTTTGAGGAACAAAGTGCAGAGTCACGCCCTAACGTGATTCGTGAGCGTTTACTCATTCTCATGCATTCCCTTGTTCTAATTTTTCTTTTCATATGGATTTTTCTACTCGCACATGTACTTTCAATGTTCAATATTGCCTCTAGACTAATAGCAGGTTGATTTTAAAAGTGTTAAACATTTAAGAAATTAAACACTAAAATTCACTTCTACTTATTTAATTATTTATTTTATTTTAGGTTAATTAACAGATATTTATTTACGTCAAACAGTTAAGTAGGTGGTTAATTACCATCAACATTAGAGATTAACTGTACAAGATGGCTTCCTGTTTGTTTATTGCATAAAATTCGGTTTCACCCTTGTTTCAAAATATTTTTTTCGCATACTTAAATACCCGAAACAAACCAATTGACTATACACGATGTCCAAAAACACTTGGAATATGAAATAAAGTAAAGTAGGAAATTTAGTAAATATTGGAATTGGTGAATGTACCAAAGTTGAATGAAATCAGTTTTGTCATATAATTTTTTTTTTTGAACTTTTATTATCGAGAAAATCGAGTCCAAAGTTTGAATTTTTAAGTCAAATTTAAAAAAAATGGTGGCTAGGGGGTTAATAAAGCGCCCTAGAGTTGATTTTTCACAAAAACAGCGCTATACAAGTCATCAAAATAATATTGATTATTTTATTTAATTCAGCTTTTTCGTAAAAAAGATGTCAAAGTTTCTAAAAGAATTTTTAATCCTTAATTAAAAAAAAAAAACAAAATGCTGAGAAAGAATTGATTGTCTTTTGGTTTTCCATGTTGTGATCTATATTCACCAGTACCCCGCTTGTACCACGAGTTTCTAAGCACCGTGTATACATTATATTTTACGATCTGTGTGTTAGAAAATATAATTTATGTTTTAATGGATTTTTAAAGTAAAATAAATTAAAAAAATTTAAAGTGTTTTCATAAAAGATATTTTAAAGCCGTAAGATGCTCATGGTGGAAAGGTAAAAAAAAACTGAATTGGCCGAAAAACAAAAAAAATTAAAAAATAAGGTGAATTAATATACCTATCTTATTTTTGTAGACTATTATTTTAGTTCAAACAAGCTGGGTTTTGAGGAAGCCTTTAATGTTTTCATTCTTAGCTCTGTGTTTTTTCTTAGTGCAAACCTCCAGGCAAATAACTGTTCTGATTTAGTTAAAAATATATTCGATAACTTTTCCGCTTGTACAAAATGACACCTCATGTCAAAACATTTAGGCATATTAAAACATGAGTTCAACTAAAAAGAATTATTATTACTTGCAAAAATAATAATACAAAGCAATGTGTTTAGTTCTGAAACAGCTTGTGAACTGAAACCGTATTTCCCGAATTCCTTGCATTGTTATTTTCTCCATTTGTCTCTCTCCTTCCTTAAAAGGCCCTACTTACTTACTAGAAGAAGAGGAAGATGATGTCTACCTACTGGGCACACATTCCCAATATGTAAAATTCTATGAAAAACCTATGTTGTTTAAAAACTGCCGTCAATTGTCTTGCATCATACAAACCTATAGATTACAGTATATCTCCTCTCGTGTCACGATATTGTTCGTTGACACAATGCAATGGCAAGTTTCCAACTTTATTTGACATGAAAATAGTTATTGTTTTAATTTTTATAATGTTTTATCAATTTTAATAAAACCAACATAAAATATTTTTACAATGCCATGAAGAGGCTTCAAAATAGACTTTACATATCAGTTTTGTTATAATGTCAAATTGGAAAATTGTTTTGTTTGTCAAAAACTTGAAATTAATTATTATCTGTTTCCCTGAAATTCAAAAATATTTTCATTACATAACAAAATAATTTGATAATGAAACACAAAAACAATAGAGACCCAAATTGTTATTCGATATGGGTAATAATGGACCAAAGTTCCGTGGTGTTTATTTGAATAATAATTCCAAATGTCATGTGATATTCTAGATATTTTTTGTGGTAAAAAATTTAATTTTAATTTTAATTTTAGAGATCTGAGAATACCATTTGATATGCACCTAATATTTCATGTCCACATAGAAACGATATCCAGCCAAACATTAAGAATGCTAGGATTTGTGCTAAGCAACTCCAGGCATTTTTGTAGCCCGGCCGCGATTCGTATGCTGTACTATAATTTAATACGTAACATTTTGGAAACCAGTTCAATAATACGGGAACCGGTGGATTTAACTTAGTCTTAAATGGTAGAAAAAGTACACAAGAAGATTCTGAGATATTTATATCTTAGAGACTTTGGATATTATCCTGGTTATAGCCTTTCTGTCCGGCTGAAGGAAAACTGCTTTGCTGACAACATCAGCAGGTGGTTTTATACCAGGGCGATACTAAGAGTATCTTCCAATCTGAAACGTGCCGCAAATATACAATATATTATTTTAAATGAATAAATTGTGAAATAACACAAATTGATCAAATAAAATGTATTTGCCACGCCGGAATTCGATACCGCGACCTTCGGAGTGCGAGTCAAGAGCCTTACTGCTGGACTACGCCGCCTTCTAAACGGTTTTATCCGTATTCCCGATATCGTAAGTTTTATGTTCCCGACAACTTCAAAAGTCACTTCAGGCACACAATTTTTGTTGTTCCGACACGCAGAACTAACCTACCATTAGCAATGCCACTCACAAAAATGATACTGTTACTAAATTACTTCTCACCTGAAGCGGCGCGGGACTCGGTCGCTCCGAAGTGTGCTATGGGAGATACGGGTGGCACCGGATCAGCTGTTCGACATCGGCCATTTTGGAATTCGGAGGATTGGCCGTGCAATTAGCAAAACGACTTTTTTGTACAGTAATTTTTGAATATTTAAAATAATAGAGATTAACTAATAGAGATATACCTCTATTTTTGGAACTGAATTATTTAGGCCTAAATAATGTTATAATAAACACAACTAAATCTTTATAAACGAATAACATGAAATGTTGTTAATGGCTTTGTCATACATTCCAATACAATGACTTGAAAATTATGTTGAGCAGTGACGTCAGCACTTAACATTTTAATAATACCAACTTGACAGTGTGTTTCAATGACACGATTAAAAATGGACTTTTTAATATATTTTTATTACCTATGTACATGATTGAAAATACAACGAAAACTCATGTAAATTCAAACAAAATTAAGGAACAACAATTTTTTTTATCTATATTATTTCGTACAATTTCACAATATGTGGCAATTTTTGGAAGAACTCCTCATTTGTATTTTTCAATAGAATTTTTAGGATACGGCTATATTTTATCAAAAATTGAAAGCATTTTATCGTCCATGATATTGCCTAGTTTATAGGTATCAAGCAAACTAGAAAAATAGTTAAGTAAAGTTATATAAGGTCAGGTTAAGTTACGTTAAAAGTAATACATATTTTTATTTATTATAATGGAGATAAAATAAATTAAATTTACAAAATTTCCATGGGCTACCCCCTTGAACTCTGAAATTGTCTCTATTAATTCAAGATTTAAATATCATTAACAGTTTTAAATTCATTTAATTTTGGTTATTGTAAAATAATCTGGTAAGTATTTCCAATTATTAGGGTAACAGCAACCCTTGATACTGTATTTAACCTAAATACGTTCGTTTGATTGATGTACTATCGTATAATCATTTATGATGCCCCAACGTAAAATTCCCTGACAAGCAATAATTACGATGCCTTCTATCTTCACCAACCATTATTTATGAAGATTTATTCGTTTACAAATACGAGGTTGTATGAGTTTAAAATTGAGCTACGTTTTGCTAAATGAAGCCAGCTACAAGCTAAAAAGCTTTCATTTTTATTTACTCTTTCATAATATATACACGCGTTTAAAGTTAGGTATACTCGTACCCCAGAATACGCATATTTTGAAAAGAAAATGAGTTCAAATGTATTTTTATTTGATTAAAATCACATGATAAATAAGTGCGTAGTTTTCACACCCGTTTCAGAATATTTTATTTATTTTTTTCAGCAGTCATATTAAGTACCAATTTGCATTTTTTTACTTGTCGGTTGTCATCAATTTCATAGTGCACTCAGATGACCTAACGTAACCTATCCAACATTTTTTTAAAATATTTTTTTCATAACTTATGATTTTTCAAAGGAGGTTTTACGCTGACTTCATTCTGAGTTGTCCGGTCACCGTGATAAAGATGTCGTAATTTTAATAATGTAAATTTGTTGTCTGGCATCATTCTGCAGAATTCCGTTTAATTTACGTTCATCTAACTGCCAAAACGGATATAAAATTGAATAGATTATGGCCCCGCTGCAAATTCGTGTTTTCTTGGAAACACGTTATTTACGATTTTGTTCCTATATTTCACAGCCTTAATTTGAGATATTTTCAAAAAAGCCTCAACACCAAACACAAATATTTCAAATCTGTAAGCGAGTTTCAGATCAATTTTATTGCAGGAAGACGAGCAGATAGACCTTTATGATTCTTTAATTTAATGAACCATGTTAGCTCTCTACAGTCAACGTTGGCATGAAGCAAACAATGATATTGTATTATTATTATTTGTTTTAATGAAACGTTCCGTGCTGATTGCATATGGACTTATTTTAAATTCATCTTTGTGAGCTACACTTGCGTAATATTTACGTATTGTTGAAGACTTTTTACAGAAGTGTAAAAATTATTAAGACTTTTTTATGTGAATATCTTACAAGAGTCCCAGCTGCTCTCGTCTAAAGTCAGTAAGACCATGGAATTCCCAATAAAAGTATGTTGCGATGTTGAAGGTAGTGGAGAGGAGAAGGAGGTGGTAAAAATAAGGAGGGGAGGAACTTGGTTATTCAGATCTGGTTACCAAATACGGTTAAATCCATTTCCTGCAACGCAAAGTTACAAATTTTAATGGTGGTCTTTTCAGTGTTTGGTGACCAGAGCTGAAAATCCAGGTACTTCTCAGCTTTCCTTTTCTCCGTCCACCTCTAATTCTCACTACCTTTAGCTTCACAGGATACTACAGGTGATGCCATACCCACTATCTGACTCACTCCAGACGGTCAGGAGCAGTTGGGACTTTTGTGGGTTATTCACATAAAGGGTTAGGTTTGGTTACGTGTTATGTTATGTTAGGATAGGCTTTTTCTTCCACATACTGACACCTTTCTTTAATATTCTGATTTACCACCAAAACTATAAAAAATACACATCGTCGCCTCAGTTCTTGTTTGTTCAATAGACCATTTCAGTTTTTGTTCAATCTCCACTTAATCACTTCACTAAGAATTATTTAAACTAATGAGACGTTTACTTTTACGGAAATAGCTTTATCTTAAACACCTATCATAATGTTTCATTGAAATAATGAAAGAAAATCTCCTCCTTCTGTAAAATTTTCTAATGGTCTATTGAACAAACAAGAACTAAGGCAACAACATAATATTATGTTTGCATTATAAAAAAGAAAACGCCGATTATTTTTGACATGTGTAGGTATCAGTAGGTATAAATACGTACTGTATGTGTGTGGAAATATACCAATCCTATACTTTGTAAATCTGTGATCTTGGGCCATAAATTAGCACACTACAGTAGAACAAACACAAGTTACAACGGGCGGTATTATCACCAATCTAGTTTTAATAGGCACACAAGAAAACACACAATATGGCCGATTTACATATTTGCTCAGTAACCAAACCCAACCCAACACAACCCACCCACCCATCCGCCAGGCCAACAAAAGCTGGGGAGCCGGATCTTGTGCGCAAATACGAATCAATCGCTCGCTGCAGTAAGATCCCATGTCCATATTTTGATAAATTGGTAAATGATTGAAGACACAGAGTATGTAAGAAACAGAGCGGCTGATAAGGCCGAAGGGAACATGCCAACTTGCACAGAGTGGGAGAAGTAGCTTGGGCGTTTCCCTTTCAGTGATTTGTCAGTAAATGATTCCGCGGGTCTACGGGCGAAACTCGCGTTGTAGATTAACTATTCAAATAACTAGACATTTTAACGATGGCGCGCGAATTGCTCGCTGCCTAATAAACCGTCGCCTTACTTCTTATTTGTTCACCATACCATTCTAGTTTTTGTTCAATCTCCACTTTAAAATTTAAAATAAATTATAAAAAACTAATAATTATTTAAACTAATAAGACCTTTACCTTCACGGAAATAGCTATATGTTAAACTCTTTCATAATGTTTCCTTAAATTAATGAAAGAAAACCTTCTACTGTAAAATTTTTTAAATGGTCTGTTGGACAAATACGAACTTAGGCGACGAAACGTAAAGTGCGAATCCCAAAGTCAGGCGAAAAAAGTTCAACTTGTTTCCAAAATCAAATATTTTTAAGTGAAAACTTCTTTAGCACCGTTGTGATTTGAAACTCGACAAAACGAAAAAGTGACACTAAAAAGAGATACGTAAATAAATCTATGGGATTTAGCCTGCGAGAGAATGAGATAGAATAATCGGTCACCTCTATACTTACACATGGTGAGACAGGCATCGAATAATATAATGTAAACATACCTTATATACATAATAAATAAATAAATAAAAATTCCAACCGCAAGCACATTGAATTTCCACGTCTCCAGCCGGCTGTTGACTATGGCAATCTTCACTTTGCTTGGGATATCTATGCAAAACTGAAATATAAGATAAAAGATGTGAAATAAAAATGTTCCCCATTATTTGCTTTTGAAAAAAAAAAACAAATCGTTAATGAATTTCTAAAAGCGTCCCTAACTGTTAATAAATTGAACTTTTTTGTTCGTTATATTTCCACAACTAGTAAAATACCCAATATTATGGCGTTTAATTTTCGCATAATTGAGGCTCTATTTCATGAAAATGAATATTGCTTTTAATATTGTCTTTTGGCTCTTTCGTCGCTTATGATCATTAGGAAATGCGTCCCCCTTCACAAAGAAAATTGGCAAATGGTTTTTTGTTTGAGAACTAGGTGGCAGATAATTGATATCACAATTTGGAGACATGGTCGGAAAGTATAAATGTATCAATCGATTAGTAATTTATCGCAAAATTTCGAATAACACAAATTTGTACTCAGTCTTGAATAGCTCTTATAAGTTTTTTGTTGTTTATTTTATGGCAGCTGTTTCTGTGAACGAGGGAATTATTAGTAACTCTTATTGTAACACCCATTAGAACGTGGGGTGCGACAGTTTACATGGTTAAAATTGACATTGTTTCAATTAACTTGTTCCAGATATAGAAGTGTTTTCGTCATCAATGGCTGTAAAAGATTTCAGTTCATAATTTGAAAAAAAAAATTTTAAACAAACTAAAAAAATTATCCGTAAATTTTTATTCAACAGCCCCCCTCATTATATTAATATAGCAACAAATAATGAATAATCAACCTTATCAATGGCGTAGAACCTTGTACATCAATATTTTTTTCTCAAAAAAGAGTTAAAAATCTCCCATCAGATATTAAACCAGCATTTTTCACCAATAATAGTAATGGTAAGTTTTTAATGAACGGTACGAACAAGGAACATAGTTTAAGCCACTCAGGTATTTATTCACTCCAATGCAGTGACTGTCATGCGTAGGCAAAACGACATTTAACATTTAACATGAAAGAACACCTAAGATGTTTATGCAATAATGGCTTCTCCAAATTCGCAAACCATCTTATAGAAACAGATCATAAATTCGATAAAAGCTCAGTCACCATAATGCACAAAAACGATATAGGACCAGATTGGATAACTTAGAAGCACTAAAAGTAAGGACAGTCAAAATAAAATAAAATAAAAGCCGAAAACATTAATATTAAGGTAATTAACAATCAAATAAATTTAAATAAAAGTCCAATATTTATGTTGTTCCCTATTATTGACAAAGAACATTCCCTTTCCCTTCCCAATTCCCCATATGCAATTACGCATACTTCTTCGTTCATCCAGCCCATTTTGTTTAAAACCATTTATTTATAACACGCGTGACTTAACTTTAGTAGAGTATTATACTGCCCTAAAGAAGCTACAATGAAGCCAAAAGGTGAATTTGCATCTAATAAAGAAGTAAAAAATTAATTCGTAATAAAAACATAGTCGTTTTAAAACAATATATCAATTTTCAATATTCGGGCCAAGCTAGGAGCCAATTTCAGAGAAATGCGTGTGTGTGTGTGTGTATGTGAGGGCAACTATAAGTTAAAACAATGCATCGATGACGAGTCTATCGGCCGGATTTCAGTTTGATCGGATGTCGGGAAGTGGGTTACGCGGCGTTGACATTACTCAGTTAGGCCGTATTTGACTGCAGCCCATTTTTGGTCACCGACTAGTGTAACCTGTTATTTGGTCGGCTGTATACGATTGCAGTCATTCGCTTAACTTCGTTTAACGAATTCGGTTAATCAGAATGCGTTCGACGGTCACCGACGTAATAAAAACCCGCCATTAATTTCCAATTCCAATTTTGAAATTCAATCAAGAATACATGAATAAACATCAAATAGATTTATTTAAAAAAAAAGAAACATATTACCTGATAGCAAATCATCAATAAACCTGCATAAAGAAGAACAACGCTGCCTTAATTGAGTTCCATGACATATCGAGAATAATGAAATTTATTAGATCAGTTAAACTGGAAAATATTTCATATTCATCAGGCTACCTCTCAGAGCAGACAGCAACATTTTAGGTATACTAATTTTCTATCAAACTTTATCAAAATTATTTTATTGTGTTTTTAAAATTTTACCTTTTCTGCTCCACCAGCCTCAATAATTATCTAACCGCCACACACGCCCACGTTCGGTGCAACATTTGTATCCGTTAACTTTAACTTTCCGATTTGTTTGCTTTGGGCCAATCCACTGGAAGAATATTAATTGCTAGTTAGTACGGGGGAGCTCATTGTGTTTGTTTGCGTTCAATTTATATTGTGCTATCAATTGTAAATGTTCGTTAATTAAAGTTTTAACTTTAATTAATTTTCCACCTATGGCTTATCAAGTTGATATTAGTGATTCATTTTTCAAACTTTTTGTTATAATAATAAATGCTCAAATGCAAATCTTCTCGCATTGTAATATTTATAAGTAGGACCCTTTTCTCTGAATGCATATATTTTTTTCAATGTGAATACCGCACAAGAGTCCCATGTACTCGTTGTACTATGGCATCGCCAATTGGGGTATGTTGTGAGGCTGAAAGGAGGGGGGGGGGGGAAGGAGATTTAATATTTAAAAAATACATTCTTATAAGAAAACAATTTTCATCAGGGCCTTTTTCAACTTTGGATATGCTGTGTGGAGGGTCTTTAAAAAGAAAGGAAAGAGGGGAAGTTCTGGGAAGGAAAAGATACGAGGAGTGGGAGTCAGTGGGTCCAATAGTGACGGACGTATGAACTCATCTCTTCCACTGCAGTGCAAGGATTTCAAACTCAAAATGGGAGGCGGTAATGGGTACTGCCGTTCCGGAAAAAAAATATTGGATAACTAACACCCCTGCCTTAGCTCTCCCAAGTGGTTCGCTACGTTTGGTAACTAAGCAGGGGTACTCGGGTTCATGGGGTAAGGTTCGTTTAGGTCTTAGGCGACCAATGCTTTTGCCGTCCTATTGCATTTCGGGCCGGATCGGTTGAGGGAGACCTAACCAAGACCTCTTCAGCTGAACTCTATCGACCTATCGCCTTGCACCGCAGTGGGTGGGATGGCTTCATACGCCTGTCATTATTAATTTTTTTTTTTAAACTACCACCCCAATAAGCCGAAAATGTTACTTGAGTCGTGATGGAGGACTTAGCCAGCCGAGGAATCGAACACGGAACGCATCGATGGGACCCAAACGCCATGCCCACTCAACCACGGACCCTTTTCCTTCCAAGAACTTCCTTTTTTTCCTTTCCCTAAAAAGAGCCTTCACACAGCATCCCCAAAGATTACATTGGCCTGGGGGGGGGGGATTTTTTCCTCAAAAGATACATGCCGCCGACGGGAATTGAACCCGTATCCTTCTGATTACCGGACTGCTCTGTCCACTGAGCTACGTCGGCTTAAACATTAGTTTATCATTTAAAAAATGAAAATCTTCATCTCTCGATTCACTACACTTGTATACAATACCTATGTGGAAACCTGTAAATGGTTCAATTATTGTGACTCAACTACCATTATGCTCTGTTATTAATATAAACTGTTGGTCTCCCAAAAAAAAAATAAAAAAATAATAATAAAACAAAATCCAATAAATACCCGTATCCCAAATTGAAACAGGAAATAGGGCAGAGAAAAAATGAAGGTTATATCCACAAGTGTGTCGAAAATTAAACATTATTATGTCATAAAATCTCCAGATCTTATAGGATCCATTTCAATTGCGAATTAAAAAAGTTAAATAATAATTTTCTGTTTAAATATTATGTAATAGTTGGGTAGGTACCTAATTTATCGGTTGTCTAAATTTTTCACATAATCAGTTCGAATTTAAAAAAAAACTCTTAAATTCGAAGCCAAAATGAGCTCATTGAACCATATTTCACGGGGGAAAACGACCACCTATCTACGTGTGATGGTATATTAATTTCTCATTATTGTCATTGCTTAATGAGAACTTTGCGATGTAGATTTTAGCTATAATGTTGTTTTGAAGTATCATATTACCGAATGCATTTAATTTCAAATCTATTACGTCATAATTTACCAAGTATAATGCATAATTCTATCCGATCCGGTATCACGGCTTGAAGCGTTCACGTGGTGTATATTTACCCCCGGTCGGACACGATAGTTTCGTGTCGAAACGCATTAGCTGCAATATAATCTTATGTAGTAGGAATAGTGTACTAAAGGCGTGATCACAGGTACATTAGCCTTGCGAACAAGCAGGAAAACTACCGATAGATCCGTTGTTAGTTGTTACATCACTCTACTTATCATAACCTATGCGTGTAGATAATGGAAATACTTCTTGTGATGCACTTTTGGTTTTGAATGCGCTCCAGGCGATGTTGTAAATAGTATGAACAAATTTAAAAAAATCTGATTTGTCTTTATATACGAATGCATGGTGAATAGTGAATACCCGCGATTTATGGATGATACATGAATTTGCTCTCCGAAACGCGCTACGAAAGTCTTCAATCTAGTAGGAATGGGACCCAGTAACAGCTTTTAAAATCATTAACTATTACATTGACAGGCTCTTGAAATGCTCTAAATTGTTCGTACCGTACAACTACCGGCAGGGTCTTCTCCACGACCAGCTCTGTATTCCACATAGCAGAATGGACTGCCTCTCTCAGCATTGCATGACAGAGGTATGGTGCTGCTAAATGATGCATCAGGTCTCTTGATATTTTCAACATTGATCTTGATGGTTTTTAAGAGTAATTTTAGGCAAGAACTCTAAAATATCTATTATTGTAAAATATTTTATTTAAAGTTATGTAAATTTCATGTATATTTAATAGGGTTACATCAATTTGCAATGCACAAAAAAATGTGGATATCTCCTCTTCATTTTGGAATTTTTCGTTTTCAAAGGAGTTACCGCCGCTCCAGAAAATATTTGTCGGATAACTAACATCACTGCCATAGCAATAAAGTGGTTCGCTACGTTAGGTGACTTAATAGAGGTGTCCGGGTTCGCAGGGTGAGGTTTATCTAATTCTTGATGGCGAATGCGTTTGCCCATCTCCTCTCAAGCTTAGAGGAAAAAATCTCTCAGAGACTATGTCGTCTTTGGGGTGCTGTGTGGAGAGTAATTTTAGAGAAAGGAAGAAGTGGATGCTCTGGGAATGAAAAACATGTGGGGAATTGGTAGGAATCTGGGGTGAGTGTATCCGAAGGGATTGAAGAACGATTGAATCCATCCCTCCTAATGCGGTGCAAGGATGGGTCGAAAGAATTCGGACCCTCAACCAGTCTCTCCGTATCTGACCCGCCACGCAGTAGGTAGAAAAACGCATTCACTGCCGAAACCTAGACCAACCTCACCCCATGAACCCGGGCACCCTTTCTAAGTTACCAAACGTAGCGACCACTGGGGGTAACCTGTGGCAGGGATATTGGTCACCCAACAAATTGATCACGGGACGGCGGTACCCATACCGCCCACCCAAATTATGTTAAGCCTCCCAAGTAAACATTCTTAAATAGTCACTATACCAATTCAAACTGAAATGACAAATGCTTTTTTTATAAAATCTCTAAATAAAAAAGATGTATTTAAACAATCCTAATGACTTCGTGTATATTTATCATCCATTGTTGATATCAGCTTACGATAAATTTGTTAATGGACTTTCTTTGCTAAAATAAAATCGAAAAATAAGTAAAGACAACCATTTATCAAAAGCGGACAACTTTTCCATTATAATTTTCATTTTCCATATAGGTACATGGAACCTACCTACGTCATGTAAATTTGTATTGTTTCTCTTTATAAATATTGCGAAAAGTTTTCAAAAGGCAGCTTTCAGTTATTATTAAAATAAAAAAAATATTGATGTCGTTTGATAAAACTTGGGCCTTTATTTTAACGGAAAGATGTTTTCAGACTCGTGTTAATATTTTATTAAAATGTAATTCATTATTTTAAAATAGGCACGTACTTTTTAATAACATTTTATTCCGTAGTGCCTATTTACGTGACGAACAATGTGTTTTGAGACCTTTGAACTTTTCATTTATTTGATTACTTTGAGAGCAACGACTTTTTCATGCAAATATTATTATGAAAGAGGGTTTCATAATACAAAAATACCAACATAAAATAAATAATTTTCTTTCAGTTTTTCGAAGTAAAATACAAAGGTGCATTATTTCACAAGCTAAAATTACTAGGAATTACTTCACTATTTACATCTATTGCAAAGTTTATTGTTTAAAATCTATGAAATCTATAAAATTACTAGGAATTACTTCACTATTTACATCTATTGCAAAGTTTATTGTTTAAAATCTATGAAATCTATAAAATTACTAGGAATTACTTCACTATTTACATCTATTGCAAAGCTTATTGTTTAAAATCTATTCATTTTTTTTTTTACTTTTCACGTGGAACAACATATAGTCGCCACACCCTAGATGCGTAGGTAGACTACTGTACTCTCAGCATTGCCCTGGTGAAGCCCACCACAATAAATCAAATCCTTGCTTTAAATAGCTCTAGCTATTTTTGATGACCAACCAGGTAATATCAAACCTTTCTCTTCCACATCTTCTTTTTCCATTTTCTTTAGTCTAATAAAATACCTTAATTGGAGATGCCATAGTTCCACTGATTCATGTGCGGTATTCACAAAAAAACAAAAGTCAACAGATCTTCACTGGGTCACTTAACCCTCCGCCCGTAGCGCGTTTTTGTAACGCGAGGGGTCGCGCGGGGTCGCTTAGGACCCCAAAAATAAATATTATTATATTGTTTTTATAACATACATTTTATATGCTATTTTAACTGATCACAATCAGGCGATAATGACTGCTTTATATAATTATATGTTTATTTTCAACGCAAGAAAAATGCTTAAAAATCAACAAGGAACCTTTTTTTGTAATTTCGAATCATTTTTTTTAATAGAAAACATTTAGAAGAAATCTAACTAATATCTATCAAACTTATTACTATTTGATACAGACTTATTATTATAACAACAAAAAATCAACAAATTACAATGAAAAAACATATAAACATTTCATGGTATTTTGTTGATTTTTTGAGCCTCACGCCGAAACACAAGTATATCTCTCACATCGCACATGCGCAGACTGAATTTTCTCGGCGCTAGCGTCAAGTATAGTCCCTTTAAGGAAGCTACATAAAGTAAGGAATCAGTGGGAACATTTAAAATTGACTTAATAGCATTTATGTAAAACCTGGGCTTTTAAAGACCCCACGCGACGGGTCGAGGGTTAAAAAAGAAAGAAATTTATAAAACATTCCATGATATTTGATCCCATGGCAGTTGGCCCCCGGGCACACTTACATACAATATGCAGTAAGTTTAGGGAAAATAAGTACTTCTACAACCTACTTACATAAAATAAAACTAATTGTCCATGAAGGAATGTGCAGAGAGAATGTACGGCCGAATAACAAAAGTACAAAATATATTTTCATTCAAATGCGGATAAAACCACTTGCCAATATACTGTACATATCAGCGTATAAGAACATAAAATTAATATCTTAATCACTCACATACATCACACATCTTCTTCCCCTTATCCTATTCAAGTCGGGGACCCACTGCATCGACAAGGCCCCTCCAAACGTCCCTGTCTTGTGCTGCTTGTTCGGCCTCCATCAATGGCAGTCCCATCCTCTCCTTACACAGTTTCTGGAGTTGCCTCGCCCAACTGTGTCTAGGGCGGCCCACTGGACGTCTACCCTCTGGAATCGCACTCGGTATTTTCCTTGGAATTCGATCATCATACATTCTTAGTACATGCCGAAGCCACCTCAGTTGCGATTTTTCTATGAAGAGTAGCAGTGGTTCGATGTTTAGATCGTCTCGGATCATCGAGCTTTTTATATGGTACCATTTTGTAACTCCTGCTACTCCTCTCAAGTACCTCATTTCAGCAGCTTGGACTCTAGAGCGTGTTCTTTCATTTAGCATCCATATCTGGAGGCCGTAAGTGACCTTCGGGCGGTATAAAGTTTTAAACACCGCCATCTTTGTTTTGATAATCAGCTCGATATGAGCTGATATCTAAACCAACTTTGATAATTTTGAAGTCGATTTTTGGTTTGAAATTGGTAAATAATGCACCGAAAATTGTACATAATTATAAAACAATTTTAATTTCGGGAGGGGGGGCAACTGTCGGGGGATGAACTGTTGGGTTGCCCTCAAAAAGTTGTTTCTTCGTCATATTGGGGAGTAACTGTTGCTCTTAGTAAGTAATCCTTAAAAGTTTTACTGTTTCTGAACTAAATTAACAAAAAAATAATGGACTGAAAATTAGGCACTATTTAACGCGCTTCTTAATTAGGCACTTATCCTAAAACGGGAATCCTCCTAGTAGGGCAGTCAAAACAGTTTATAAATAATGTATAGGGTGGGCCATAAACATCTGCACTTTTAAAATAAACATGAACAAAATATGTAGATTGCATTTAAATAAATGATTTTATTAATAAGAACAAAAATGTTCTGGAAAATAAAATCGTAAAAATATTTTTTTCAAAATGGCCGCCATCTCGCCGCTGGAATTCCTCAAAGCAGGCCCTTAGATTTTCGAAAACTTTTCGACGAAGTCTTGTGGATGTTGACCATTTCTTGATGGATGTTCTCCTTTAATTGGAGTATAGTCGCTGACTTATTTAAGTAGAATTGACTTGTAAGATAAAATATATGAACAAAAATATATTCCATAAAAAAATCAGCTGAGGTTAAATCCGGGTTACGGGGAGGCCATGAAATATCTCCTCTGCGCGAGATCAGTTTGTTAGGGAAAATTTCTTTAATCAATTCGTTTTACTCCATGGCCGCCCTGTTTGTTTTCCTGCAGGTTTCTTCGAAATTTTTAAATCATGATTTAATTAAATGAACACTTGGGCAATGATTAATAGTCTGTAATTGGTGATGCGAAAGAAATGAGCGACATGCATAGTTGTTTTGTAAAACAGAACAGAATCATTGTTGAACAGAAAGGAACAAAATCATTGTTTTCGTAAAAATGTTTTACCCAGAAAGCGCATCGCTCTCCTGTAAAGTGATCCATTGAGACTAAATTTCCAAGAAGCGAGGAACCACGCATAAGTGACCCCGCTCTCCTCCACGCCGGAATCGCCGCTAGCGCGATTACAAAAGAGCATGTGTTTATGGCCCACCTGCACATCAAATGTATAATCTTGAACAATAAAAATAAATAAATAAATATTTAGCCTGCAGTATTGCTTGGTCTCTTTCCAAAAATCGATGTAATCTACTGGAAGGTTACAACAGAGCTCTCAACGGCAGAACTATATTTTTTTTTACAATACTACCCGATTAGGTAGATTTTCGCCTAAAGTTTCTAATGTTTCTTCGCACAACTACTATGTTCGTACGTTTTTGAAGGTTCTAAGGCACTTTTCCGACAGGAAAACGTCCATAAAACAACATGTGTAATTTAAAATGAAAGGAGGAGGGCTGTGGCAACCTCTCTTGTAGATTATGAGAGGAGGGGGTTGCGGTACATTGTACTAGAAGGGATGGGGAAGGAGGGTTGGGAGCTATTAGAATAAGGCTTCTCGCCTTTTGTGGGGTTTGTTGGCGAATTTATTTATGCTGCTTGTTCCACGACGTTTTCTCCGAGACAGAGATTGGTTCTAAATGTTAACAAAAATGTTGGTGTTATTTTTTTAATTTTTTGTTTTTTCTTTTCTTTACATTGACTCCACGCAGGAGGCCCTGAGGAAAATAATTTCCCTCAAAGCCTGTCTAGGAGGGTATTTTTGAGGAGAGGAAGGAATGAACATTGGTCTTGAAGAGCCGAGCTGTTGAACTCAAGAACAAATCGAAGAAGCGACCCGTTCTCATGTGACAAACGTCAAAGTGTTTCCCTCCTATGCACCGGTGCCGAAGGGATCAATGACGCTAGTTCCTCAGAGCATCTTCCATTGAAATACCAGTAGAACAAGGATAGCATTCCCACCCGATGCCTGTGCTCTAAAGATTGCAATTCGTTTGTTACGGTGGGAGAATTTATCAAACAAACCGCTCGTTTCTGCACAGAGTCGAGGTTTTTTTCAGGTATTTTGGAGCTCCAGACCAGAAGTGGGTGCCAAAATCAGTGGGCGCACTTGAAATTTGTACAGGGTTAGCAGTTGTGTACTCTTTTTTTATGTCGTAGGTAATAATAAATAAATAAATAATGAATTGTGCATGTTTCAATATATTAAAGAATCCTCAATACGCGATAATCTAATACCATTTTCCTTCCAAGAACCTGATGTCATCTACTCTTACCATCCTTAAAAACACCCTCCATACAAAATCACAATTTATGCTATTTGAGGTTTAAAATATATTCAGTAAGCATAGATATATAAATATACTAGCTGACCCGGAAACGCGTTGCTGTGGCTAACGAAACACAACGTCATCTAATGGATGGTTACCCAACCTAGATAACTAGTGTGTTGTGTCGATAAATTAGCTCATACCGCCATCTGTCAGAAACTTGTGGTACTTACAAATAATTACAAAGTATTGTCCTTTATCAAACATTTAATTCGCAATAATAAATATTGAGGTAAAATAATCGAGATAAAAAACTATCGTTTCTCTTAAGTTGGATCAAATTACACACAGTAAGCCAAATTTTATCCAAATCGGTTAAGTTGTTTCTGAGTTTATCTCGAACAAACAAATTTTTATATATACAGTTTGTTAAATAATTTTTAATGAATAATGAAAACGTTCTTAAGACATAACAAATATTATAATCAATAATTATCAGACTGAAACACTCGTCTAAATTGAAAAAATCTTCGGAGAAAAGATACTGGCCGCCAACGGGAATTGAACACGTGTCCCTCTGATTGCCGGTCAGCTGCTCTGACCACTGATCGATGGCGGCTTATCTTATACCCGCCAAATAATTCAATATATGCTATTGTTTCAATCGACAATTACCTATTATTACATTTTTTCAATGTAGATGAGTGTTTGAGGCTGATAATTATTTATTATAATATATGTTATCTACCCTTTGTGCTATCCATAAAAATCTTGTTTAAACGTTAGTTTATCAATTAAAAATAATAATTCATGTTTGACAAGTTAAAGTATTTCAGCAATAAATGCAGACATAATTAGTCTCGACGCCACCTAGCGGGAGATTTAGTACTTAACAATATCTCTCTCACAAAAATAAAGTTGGTTGTTTTCAGTTGGAAAAATGTAATAATAGGTAATTGTCGAATGAAACACTAGAATATATTGAATTATTTGGCGGGTATTAGATAAGCCGCCATAGCTCAGTGGTCAGAGCAGCTGACCGGCAATCAGAGGGACATGGGTTCAATTCCCGTTGGCGGCCAGTATCTTTTCTCGGAAGATTTTTTCAATGTAGATGAGTGTTTCAGGCTGATAATTATTGATTATAATATTTGTTATCTACCCTTTGTGCTATGCATAAAATTCTTGTTTAAACTTTAGTTTATCAATTAAAAATAATAATTTATATTTGACAAGTTAAAGTTTTTCAGCAATAAATGCAGACATAATTAGTCTCGACGCCACCTAGCGGGAGATTTAGTACTTAACAATACCTCTTTCACAAAAATAAAGTTGGTTGTTTTCAGTTGGAAAAATGTAATAATATGTAATTGTCGAATGAAACACTAGTATATATTGAATTATTTGGCGGGTATTAGATAAGCCGCCATAGCTCAGTGGTCAGAACAGCTGACCGGCAATCAGAGGGACACGGGTTCAATTCCCGTTGGCGGCCAGTATCTTTTCTCGGAAGATTTTTTTAATTTAGATGAGTGTTTCAGGCTGATAATTATTGATTATAATATTTGTTATCTACCCTATGTGCTATGCATAAAAATCTTGTTTAAACGTTAGTTTATCAATTAAAAATAATAATTCTTAAGACATATTATATTGTTGTTATTCTACTCCAACGTTGTATTAAAATAATGTGTTCCAGCAACCAATAACGGCCGACTTTGTAAAGTCCAAAGAAAACGTGTGAAGTAAATCAAGCAAGCCATCGCTTTCTCTTTATTACAGTACGCTCGATTCAGGAAATTACAAAATTTAAGGCATTAGTAGCAGAATCGCCTGTAAACACTGGCCGCCTTCGAATGCTTAAACATATAAATTTCATATTTCAGACACGGCATTCCGTGCCTTGCGATTTATGGCGAGATTAAAATCATGGATTTTATTAGTTACAAATTTCGAATTGTGATTAATTTATTTTTTTATTCAAATTAATGATAATAAATTAAAAAAAGGATCGAATAAATTGGCTTTAATAAGCTTTCAAATTTCTGCCGAAAGTTCGAACATGATATTCATAATGGAAGCGTATATTTTGCGCATGTTGATTTACCTTGGATGGGTAGTGTGACTAATTTAGAGGTCCTTCAGTAAATTTCAAAATAATTAAGAGAATTTGCACAGGTGCCGTTGTATGAAATGTTGGGGGGAGGGGGTTTATCATTGCGGATATTATATACATGTATATACGGCTGGCGTGGCCGAGAGGTAAGTCTCTCGAATAGCAAACTAAGGGTCGCGGGTCTGAATCCCGGCATGCACAAATTAATTTTATCTGATTAATTTGTGTTTTTTCACAATTTATTAATTAAAAATAATGTATGTTATAATTGCGGGTCGTTAAAGATGAGTGAAATATACTCTCAGTGTCACCCTCATTTTAGACCACCATTCAGAATTTAAATGTTGCTTAAAACAGCTTTAGCCGTGTTTGGTGACTAGGTTTGAATAGGCAGGTACTTTCCCCCCTTTCTCTCCCCCCTCTCCCTCCCCTCCTTATCTTCAACCTCACAACATACCTCATTTGGGAATGCCATAGTCTCACTGATTCCAGGCGTTTGGGAGCAGTTGTGACTTTTGTGTAGTATTAAACATTGATGGTTGTGTTACGAGCTGTTTTTTAAATTTATTTTCGGACAGAGACAATGTAAATATATTTTATAAATAACTCAACTATTGAAATAGTATCGTGTGATTTGTGTTGTAAAGCATATCAGTGTATATCGATTTATACTCGTATACCTCTTGACCATTACAACTCTTATATTTTTGGGATTTGCTTTTCGTTTGAATACGCTTATACATATGGTATAAAAAATTAGCCCAACTCGGAGAGGTGATTTTGATCACTATTTTTTAATTCCCTAACACGTTATACATTTTTATACGTTCCTATATTTCGATATTAATCATATATGGTAAGTGACCACACCGAAACTAGAAAAACGCAAGGTATTGGATGAATCAAATATTTCATCAAAATTAAGTTCAGAAATCATGTTACCTACTGATGTATGTTTTTGTGCAATTCGTCATTGCTTACTCATGATTATCATCTGATTTGTAGACACCACCATTTTATTTATACATTTTTCAGTTTTTTTTTATAAAAGTTATTAAAAAAAAAATTTGGTTTCTTCGGGAGAGACTGATTAGGGGAGACATTATAAACAAACACAAGTAATGTAAAGTAAATAAAATGTAATGATATAAAAATAAGACAAAAGTAAGTTCAATCAACTCTTCCTCAGTCTAACTATAAAACTTCTAAACACTGATGCACCCAATTTTCGGTATCCTAATCTTTTAACATGGCCAAAGCCTGTCGAAATTTGTGGACTAACACGTTAATTAATTTATTTTTTAAATTTTTTATTTTAAAATTTGAAACAAACAGATTATTTAAGTTCCTGCTAAGCCAAATATGGCTTGTCTGCAGGTGTCTGTAAATGATTACTACATACATAATATTTTTGTATTTTGTAAAAATGTGTGTATTAACATAATTTCTATACGTTCAAGTTCAATTATCATGCACATTAATAATAATAATAATAATAATTGGATAATTTATAGAGCGCCGTTTTTGTGAAAAATCACCTCAAGGGCGCTGTACAATTTATTCATAATTCTTAGGTTCTATCTAATTTTAATATTTACAAATGGATACAGAAACATACTTACCTGCAGGTCACTTCCGATAAACACTTTAATTAGAAAGTTTGTGCTTGGAGAAGATACGGCTTTGCTCGCGGAGGACATTATATTTAAAACACTGGACATTGCATGATTTTACATTTGCTACCCCCATTACTATAAGTATTACATTTTAAAAGATTAGTGGCAAAAGTGGAGTTGATAATATCAAAATATGTATTTTAAAAGACTAGAGAATTTAGGACTCTTTAGGGCTGGAGAATGTTACTAAAATGACCTTTAAAAACGCTTACAAATAGTTTATTTTTATTTTTATTTTTTTTTTCTCTTCATTTTTAGGTTAGTTATTTACAGTGTCGCGGGCATTGAATGTGAAGTTGAAAGAATTTGAATTTATGGATACGACTGTCTGAAAAGGTGGGTTTTAAGTTTAGCTCTAAATTCTGCCGAGTCTGTGATCGTTCTTAAGTCATGTGGCAGTGCATTCCATGCTTTAGGTCCCGACACTCCGAAAGCGCGCTCACCGAACTTAGTATCTGGTGTGCGCTTTGGTTCCTTTAACCTTCCAACAGCTGATGACGCTGCTGACCTTAGGGTTGACTATCGAGAATTTGAATTTTCTGGAATACACAATTCCGATAAGTATGCCGGAGCCATTCAGTTAAGGGACTTAAATACCATCCAGCAGAGCTTGAAGAACTGGATTCTTTCAGGACATTTGAGCCAGTGAAGATTTTTGAGATGCTCTGAAATATGGGAATATTTAGATACGCCGGTGATAAGTCTTGCCGCAGCGTTGAAAACGGATTGTAATTTGTAATTTGTATTAAGAATGTCTTTCTAATAATATATCCTTGTTCACGGACTTACATTTACAGTCTTTTACGTCATTAAGCAGTGAGATAAATATCATATAGGTATATTGTATTCCAACGTTCTCTGTCCATACTTATTTATGTATTTCAGAGCTATTTATTACATATTTTTTTCATTTATTATTTATTAACCAAGATACATATACATTTTTTGGTATATGCCACCTCACCAGGCTAAGCTTGTTCTGAGGTGGCAGGGATTTAAAATAAAATAAAATATATTTAAAAATAGAATTGAAAAAAATAAACAGAAAATGAAAATGAATTGGAGAAATAGAAAAAAAATATAAATTCGACTTCACTGTCTTCTTCAAAATAATTACATACTTGAAGCTATATTATTATTCATAATCCATCATAAAAACTTCATATTCATCGTTGTTTGCGAACCGATTATCATAAATACGCTCCAATTTCTCTTTATTCTTTTGTGATAAAGATGTGTTGAATTATAGTTTTGTATCATTGTAATGCCTTAACAAGTAATCACGCTCTGGATGATTTTATGTTTAATTAGTTTTCCTTAGTCTGCTTTGAGTCACTTCCCCTGAAGCATCAATTTGGTTATGGCGATGTCTTGTCAACTGGCAGTTTTTTTGACACCGCCAACCCAACACAGAATTTAGAACTTATAAACATAAACAGGAGGTGTACTGAAGACCACCAAGATGAAACTAGTCAAGAAGTTGATTTTCTCCATATTTTTAAATGGTTTAGAAACATGCACATGTAGAGCCAGCGTGAAAAAACTGAAGAAGTGGTGCTAGATAAGTGGTGCTTGAGAAAAATTCTTAGGCTCTCATGGACAGTTATAGCACAAATTTCGAAAATTTAAGGCTCTCTAATAGGCTCTTAACTATCTGCCCACAACCTATTTTAAGATACTTGCTCATGACACATTGCTTGGCAAACTAAGGACTCCAACTTGGAGAAACTTATAGTTACTGGCAAATTGGAAGGCAGAAGAAACAGAGGAAAGTCACCAATGCGCTGGAGTGACAAAGCATCACTGGCGTCTGGTTCGTCAGTATCCGCAGCTCTCCATGCAGCGCAGAACCGCAAAAAGCGGAAGAGCCTTGTCCATCACGAAAATTGGAGTAGAGGTCAAGATTGACTGGACTGACATGAGAAGAAGAAACCTAAAAAGTCTTACCAAAGTAATATCATGAACACGTAAACACCTCAGCACAGGTTCTCCAAGTGAGGTGTTCACGAAATATAAAATATTACCCACACACAGTTTTACCTTCTCAAACCTACCTTACACCCAATTTTAATAAAAAAAATGATGATCTTTTTACATACAGCTACTGAATATTTAAGTTTTTTGAACTACTATATAAACCACTGTAATCATTTGTAAAATATGTGTTCAAGAATAGATATAAATAAATTTCTTCAAGCTTACTTTTTTGTCATTTTTTTTAAATTAACATCTTGTCCCGATGAAGATAATATTGTTTTTTTTTTTTTTACTTTATGAGTAAAAACTCAAATTATAATATTTGATTAAATGAAGACAATATTAGCGAAACCCAATCAAAATCTGAAGACAGAAAAATCAGAAAAAGGTTCCATAGCTCAATCGGTAGAGCAGTTGGCCATGACTGCTAAGGTATCTGGGTTCGAGTCCCAGTGGAACCAATATCTTTTTCTGATTTTTCTGTCTTCAGATTTTGATTGAGTTTCGCTTATATTGTCTTCATTTAATTAAATAACATTGTTATTGAAATATGTTGATATTGTTAATTATATAGTGGTTAAAAAGAAGTTATTTTTTATTCATTATATAAATAAATAAATAGTTCTTCCACGATTTCCAATGAGATTTTCGAGTCAAAAATTCATTAAAATTAGTAGGCCTAATAACTTACCAATCCTTCATTACATTATTCTAAATTAATTCGAAAGGATTAATTACCACCTAGCGTAGTCTTATTATGGAATCATTACACAATTACTAAATGTTTTTCTTCGGGGAATCTACTTGTTTAGCCCCATGTTTCCAAATTTCCAAAGAAATGGTATTCGGAGAGACTCGACTTCCGTAACGTAAATTCACCTTCATGTGCGGCCAATACGAAGCTGGCAGTATAACATTACATGCAAATGGGGTCCGAGAAATTGTTCGAGTTCGAGCGCTACATAATATGGCCCGCCCTATTAATCCAATAATAGTTTGTACAAATACGGCTTACAGTGTTACGACACGCCAAGATTACACCTTGACTGCTAAGCTTTAGGGATGCAAAGAATGATGAAATTAATTCAGGAAAAAGTCGGAAAGGTAGTCATACTAATAAAAGTTATGAATGCTTATTAAAAAACTTAGGACGTGCAATGAAATCACACTACAAAAAAGGACGCCAATAAGCACAAGAGAAAGTGTATTCTACACAGGGGTGAAATC
This sequence comes from Limnephilus lunatus, assembly GCA_917563855.2. NCBI lineage: Eukaryota > Metazoa > Arthropoda > Insecta > Trichoptera > Limnephilidae > Limnephilus > Limnephilus lunatus. The sequence continues at coordinate 5,287,806 of OU830602.1, read as the reverse complement.
TCGAAAACTACACCGATAAATACTCGTACATTCAAAATTAGCACACCTAATATCCTGATGATGAAACCATTCGTTCAGAAACATGTTGATATATTTTTTTTAATTATATAGTGGTATATACATGGACATGGGTGGAACCACAGCATCCCCCTTGACAGTCTTAAGGACGATGATGTTTTTTACTTATGAAGCAAAATAACACTTTATCTAAAATATATGAACACCTCACCACAGGTTCTCCTAGTGAGGTGTTCACAAAATACTTCTATTAATCCATTTATATACACTTACTGATTATATTATTAATATTTTTCATATTACTGATACTTTTTATTAAATTACTGATACTTCAATTTCGGAGGCGGTAATGGGTACGTCGCCCCAGGAACCTTTATTGAATAACCAACACCTCTGCCATAGGTCACCCCAAGTGGTTTGCTACGTTTGGTGATTTAGCGGAGTGCCCAGGTTCATAGGGTGAGGTTTGTCTAGGTCTTGGAGGTGGATGACCAGGACACACTGAACCCCAGAATCATACCCACCCCTTAAACCCTTTTTACTTTCCAGAACTCTCCTCCCCTTCCTTTCCTTAAAAATCCCTCCACACAGCATCCTCAAAGATGACATAGGCCCTGAGGGAAATTATTTTCCTCAGGGCCTCCTGTGTGGAGCTCATGTAAAAAAATAAAAAAATAAAAAAATAAAAATAAATAAAAAAACGTAAATTGTAAACATTTGTAAAATGCATGTACGAGACAAGAAAAAAAAGTAAAAAAAAAATTAAAACCATAAACAGATAAATAAAATATAATTAAATGAAGATAATATTAGCGAAACTCAATCAAAATCTGAAGACAGAAAAATCAGAAAAAGATATTGGTTCCACCCAGGAACTTTTCTGTCTTCAGATTTTGATTGAGTTTCGCAAATATTGTCTTCATTTAAATAAATATTATAATTTGAGTTTTTACTCATAAAAGTTAAAAATAAAAATCAAGATAAATAAAACCTAATAGTATAGGTATGTACAATATAATAAATAGTCATTTGCGTATTTACATACACAAAATGGATATGGATGGTATCCTCACACTGCCGTTACTTGTTTTTGTGAGAATTGATTCCGTTCACACAGTGGGCATAATTTATGTATATTTAGCTCGGCTTACTATTGAAGCACCCCAAGATCTACACGATGACGCACGAATAATTCATGTGGCTCTTTGGTCGCACAGAGTGAATTTCGAGGTTATTATATGACCCCCTCCTCTCTTGATGACATAAGACCCCAATGTCATAAGCCCACTGATAGCAACGAACAATGTTGTACATTTAGAATAATCAATGCGCCACAACCCTTGGGCCACGAGATTTATCAATAACTTTGGTAAGACTGTAGTATGGGAGCCTTTTTAAAAATGTTTTTCACATTAAAATAATCTCGTGACAAGCCACTGTGGAAAATGTGTCCGCTTTAAATGGTGTTCTTTCATCACTGGATAGGCTGGATTACACAGAAGCGCAAAATTGCAGACGACCAATATAATGGAGCCTAGAACGGAATGGGCGCAGAACGGACCTTTTCGTAATTGCGGCCGGGGCTATGAATAATATGACGATCGCTCATAATATGCAGCGCGGCTGGCACTTTGCTGGCACAAGACGGTATTAGCTGTTGCGAAGGGATTTCATAGTATAACAGAGCAACTACGAAATGACCGATATACGATCGTTATATACATGTGTATTGAAACTTTGCTCGGAAAAGGCAGTTATAACTGGCCGTCCATACTAAATTAAATGGAACAATTACGTTAATAATAATAATGCTGTTTTATTCCAGGATATAACAATCCCACACATCCCGTACAGTTACAAAGAAAAAGTAGAAAAGGATATTTAAAAAATAAGTGATAAATAAATTATGTAGGACGTGGTCTTGAGTGAGATCAGACAAAGCGCTCGCTCAGGAGTGGCGCTTGGTGCTGGAAGGCTGCGGTTACCATCGTGTTGTAGGAGTCCATTAGCCGCATCCTGGCTCCAATGACCAGTTGTCCCATCAGGCCGGCGAATCCATTTAGTCCTAGTTCTGTTAACATGGTCGATGCGCTGCTGTACCTTCAGTATTCAAATTTTATTCTACAGGCATTATTATATTGGATTCGCAGTTGTTCCATCGAACTGATTCGGTGATACCATGTTGCACCATGTTTCATCATACTTAAAAGAATGCGTTGAACAGTGTTTTTTTTTACGTTTGCTTGATTGGAGGCTCTGACGAGCTGAAACCGGTTACGGTCAATAAAATGAAGTGGAATAAATTTTTTTTATCTGAGGAGACCAGAGCATAAAAATCCAATCGTCTGAAAATAATAACGTTGTGATGTACCTACTGCTATTTTTTCTGGTGAACAATACAATTCTGATGATTGGAAGTTTCCACAACACGTCGGTTGGCTTAGATTACTAGTCGCGTTTATTATCGTCTTATTTACACTGAATATTTAATTGTTGTCCTTCCACATTAGTACAACTTACGTTGAGAAACCTACATTAAAAGATCATATAACTACCTACACTAAAAACATCTGTTGAGATACATTGAAACTACATAAATATTTACATTCGCTGCAAAAGTCAAACTTCTACAGGAAGTAATCACTTTTTGGATAAACATAATTATAATTGTAATAAAAAATAATTTCTTCGACATATAACTGTATTTATTGAGCAAAGAAAATGTAACGTATTACCTAGTATAAATAGAGTATGACATACATTGTATTTATCAGCCCTGAGGATGGTTAAGGCTGAACAGAAACCGGGTTGTTTTATTATTTTTTGTATATCTATATAATATTTAAAGACGAGTGTACAAATCTACAGATTTTTTCCGAGTTTATGAAATTTCGCACACTTGACCTTCAAAACACAAAGAAGGTCAATTTTTATATGAGATTTCGAAAACCCACCCCAATCCTCTTTTACCACCCCTTAAACAACAATTTGGTGTTTTCTGAAGAAATTTTGTATACATGTCGGTCAAAATAAGAGGAAACTTATTATGAACAACTGATTTCGATAACTCTGCAAAAACGCGGACAACGCGGGACTTAGTCTCTTAGTACTCAACTAGCAGACCCAGCCACATATGATGTGACTAACAAAACCTTTATAATTGCCGCCATCGGTTAAATCAAATCCACACCACGCTGCCCGCTGCCACTTGGCCAGATATACTATGTATTTCAACCAATGTACACAAAACCTTGACAAATTATATATTGAAACACCTTCCTCGTGAATCTCTCTACCTCATGAAAATCCGTTGCGTAGTTTAAAAGATCTAAGCGCACATTCAGCGTGAGCGACTTCATTTTATTTAAAGACTAGCTGGGTTACCCGACTTCGCTCAGGACAATAAGATAGTGTTCTGGAATGTTGCACAATGATGTTCCCGATTCCCTATTCCTGATCATTCCACGACATACTCCGCCACTCCTTCCACAACTTTCTACAGCTCTATGGAACCTTCTAGAACTTTCCGGAAGACTGTTCTAGAAATTTCAAGAGGGCGAAACTTTCAGCCCTTATATCTTTAAAAGCACACCCTTTAGGTAAAAACGAATACCCTTATTCCCTGGGGGGGGGGATAGAGATCTACCACACCATATAACTCCCTTGATCGAACCGGGACTCGTTTCTGAGTTTTTGCGAGCTGCACGTTTTTTTGGACTTTCTTTTATAATATATGCCATATTCAAATAAATAAAATGTTACTCCTCACATGTCCTTTCCCGTGCGTTGCCCTCCAAATACTAACAATCCTTTCTAATACTAACAATTTTAAACTCGTGATATCTTTCTAATTAAATATCCGAATTGAAAAATTCAAAAAGTTAAATAAAGGTATTGAAGCTGTCTTGAAAATGAAGTAATTTATTTTGATAAAGATTAAAACCAAGGTACAAATAAAGAGCCTTTTCAATCGGCAACATTTAAATTAAATTTTTAAAATAAATGAATACTTATTGTGGCATAACCATAATAGTTAGACATATGCTGTCGCGACCTTTTTTGTAAATAATGATGTGTTCTATAAAGTCATGATACATTACTTTATTCTATCATCAATAGTTTTCGCAGCGCACACGATTTAAAGAATATTTTAGGTAATTTTTTTACACCCTGGGTTACATTATTGAAGTTTTAGTAACGATCCCTAATTTTTTTGAAAATATAATATAGCCTATGTCACCCGGGGATAGTGTAGCTTCCCAACAGTGAAAGAATTTTTCAAATTGGTTCAGTAGTTTCGGAGCCTATTCGATGCAAACAAACACACAAACAAACAAACAAACAAACAAACAAATCTTTCCTCTTTATATAGTGTGTTAGATAAAGATAAAGGGTTTTCAAACCAACTCTTTTTTTTTCAAATTATAATAACGATTTTTATGTCTCTTCCTAGGTACTACTTTTAAAGTCAGAATCCTCCATGTATACAAATACAAGTTAACTGTCTAATCTTTCTCCTTTCTTATCTTCTGTACCTACCTTGTTTTATTAGTATTTTTAAGAATTATATACGAACTTAAAAGCTAAGTTAAAACAATATATGTCTTATATTATTTATTATGTTCTTCTTCTGAACGGCACCCTGGGGGAAATATTTATTTTAAATCACCAACTATGGCTTCACAAATTCTACAATTATAACATCCCGTGACTTTTTAACCGGTCTGCGCTAGTGTAATATTATATTCGTTTAAACCTTGAGTATTGTCGTAACCGTAAAACGTGAAAAAAACACAGGTTTTTATGGGTGTGGACATCAGTTAAAAAACGTATTATTGACAAAACGGCTAGTTTTTCCAAATTGTCTTATTTACAGTTCTTATTTATCGTTGTAGATTCACGGGACCCAGATAGATTGACGCGGAAAAAAAATATTCTGCAAAATGGTATATAAAAAAGTATTTTCATAGGTAGTGGCGGTTACTGCAGTATTGCTTTCCTGCGATATAGAATTTTAAGTTCACGATTCCCATAGAAATAGTTTTATCTTATTAAATGAAGACAATATTAGCGAAACTCAATCGAAAATCCAGATTTTCAATATATATCTATTTTCTATGAATATCTTTTTCTGACTTTTCTGTCTCCAGAGACAGAAAAATCAGAAAAAGATATTGGCACTTCTGCTGGGTTCGATTCCCAGAGGTGCCAATAAATTTTTTTGATTTTCCGGTCACCAGATTTTCCATTGAGTTTCGCTATTATTGTCTTTATTTAATTAAATATTACAATTGGAGGTTTTACTCATAAACTTAAAAATAAAAATAAATAGTTTTATCTCGTTAAAGGAAGGTACCTAGAACTAAATTAAATCTACGAAAAAGCCAAACTGAAATGATTTCCAGTTATTATCATTTAATTATTCTGGTATTAATTTGTTTCACCGACAAAAAGGTAAAATGAAACAAAGCAAATTCACGCAATTCATTAATTGACCATCACATATTATGGAAAGCTCTGTATTCCTATAGGGTGTCGTCCACCCTATTCAAATTTGTTCATTTTTATAGTTTCGAGAGCATTGTTCCAACGGCAAAGCAAAATTTCAATATCGCTCGCTTAAATGTGCAATTGACTTCACAATACGTTGTTCTGATATAATCTCATTGTGATACCACTGGTCTTTTTAGTGGAAGTCGAACAATTTTAATTTCGACACTTGGACATTTATTTGATTGATCGTCATTTACAGTAAAATAATTTAATGCAAATTTTATTTTACGTTTAATAATATTATTAATATTAAATTTTTTTTAAATAAATTTTTAAACAGATTTATTACCCAGTAGAACTTGTTTACATATACTAAACAATATATTAATATAATTAAATACAAAACAACGAAGCTCTCTTCATAATATTACCTAAATATACGTACAAGATACGTAAGATAATATCAACAAATTGTTCATTTGGTGTAATGAAAATAGAATCTACTTAAATATCTCAAAATGTCAAGCAGTTAGATTTTCTCGAATAAAAAATCCAGTGATCTTTAATTACAACATTTATAACAATACTCTCGAGACATTAACACAAATTAAGGACTTAGGCATCACTTTTCAATCAAATCTTTCATTTGTTAACCACATAACAGACATCTCTAATAAGGGCTTAAAAATGTTGGGATTTATAACTAGGCAAACTAGAAATTTTAACAATATAAAGTCTATTAAACTATTATAATTTGCATTTGTTAGAAGTCAACTTGAGTACAATTCTTCCGTCTGGAACCCATATTATAATATACATGTACAAGCTATTGAAAAAATACAAAACAAATTCTTAAACTTTCTAAATTTTAAAATGGGTATTCCAGCAATTATGTTGAACTACAACACTATTTTAAATGATATGAATATGCTCAAATTGTCAGACAGAAGAATTTTCACAGATTTGGTATTTCTTTATAAAATTCTAAATGATTTAGTTGATTGTCCGGTATTCCTTGAATTGATAAGCTTCCGGATTCCTCTACGTAATACTAGAAGTCAGGATTTATTTCAGTGCAGAAATTCTGGAACTAACTACCATATGTATTCCTCTTTGCCCAGAATACTAATGGAGGGAAATAATTATACGAAGTCAGTGGACATCTTCAATTTATCTTTAGACAAATATAAAATGCTGTTACTGAGGCAGTTCGGTTATGTACAATAAATACTGTATATTTCTTAATAAAAGAAATAAATACTATATATTTCTTAGTAAAAGAAATATATACCTTTTTTGTTTGTTGGTAAAAGAAATATATAGTATTTATATTTTATTTAATCAAAGGGTAATTTTTAAATTGTATATGTAAAAGTCCCGAAAAAGGGCGTAAATAAATAAATAAATAAATAAAGTACCTAAATAACATATCAACACATTGTATTTATTTATTTATTTTTCAGAAACAAACAGTACATAATTGCATATTAGAAAGTAATTACAACTTATGAAATTAATACAATAATTGGTACCAATGACATTTCGCTGTTATATAATATATGTTTTAATGTGACAAATTATACATTTTACCTATATTTAATTAGTAAATTATTGAGAGAGGAGTGTGCGTTATGTGTGCAAATTCAATGTGCTAGAAATGTTTTTCTTAAATAGAGGGAGGGAATCAGGTGTGTGTGTGTGTGTGTGAATATGTGTGTATGTATGTATGTAGGTATGCGCATTAAACAATTTATATGATTGACATGATGCTCTTTTTAAATTTGAGCAATGTATCGGAGAAAATGTCGATGTTATAATATAGATTAATATTATTCAATATATGAAGAGCACGATTGATTGGCGAATTAATTGCTGCATTTGTCTTGTAATTAAGCGCGTGGAATAGTTCTGTATGGCGTGTAGGTCTTAATGGTATGTTAAAATTAACTAGGGAAAGAAGTTCGGTACAATCGATGTAATTATTTAAAATTTTGTGTATAAATGTCAAATCAGCAATTACTTGTCTTTGTTGCAAAGTTTGAAATGTGCATTCATAGTTATTGTTGAATTTGAAGGTAAGATATTTTATAAATTTGTTTTGAATATGTTCTATGCTACCTATGTATACTTTGTACTGCAGGTTCCAAATTGGCAAGGCATATTCCAGTATACATATTTGTATAAATATTTCTTGTAAAAAGGTAGTTGTTGGTACCTATTTCTCACGATATTTTTATGTGAATACTTGCTGGTACCCGGCACGCGTTACTATGCCATTTTATAAATAAATAGTTTCTCCCTGCGTGTCCTTTCCCATTCGTCCCGTTCCCCTTCCGCCTCCCCTTCCTCTCCCGCGACCCCTTCCCCTCTTGCGTTCGCACTCCGCCTCCTCCTCCTTCCCTCTCCCCACTACACTCCCCCCCTTACCCCGTCCTGCGAACCCCTCTCTTGAGTTACCCTCCCAGGTTCCCTTCCCCCCTCCCTGGTTCCCCCTCCCTTCCCACGAAACATTTACCCGAGTTCCCCTCCCCCCTCCCGCATTCTATACATTCAGTCCTGGTACATTCAGTTTTTAAAGCTCGCGTGCCAACTATTGCTTTTTTTTTAAACAAATTTCGTAATGCCAGAGCTCACCAGTAGTTTTATATAAACCTTGTCCTGACAATAACAAATAAAAAAATTAAAAATAAATCCTATTTGGTGCAGTCGTTTGGAAGTTATGCGCGTACATACATTTCGGCGATTCATTTTTATTTATACATATCTATTATAAAAAAGATAGATAGATATATGGTACAAGACTTAACTGTTTCCAATCTTCAGGAATCTGTGAGACTATGGCTTCCCCATTTGGGGTATATTGTGAGCTTGAAGGTAGTGGGGTGAGGAAGTAGATGGCCAAGAGGAAGGTGGGAAATTCTTGACTATTCAGGTCTGATCACCAAACTCGGCTAAGGCCATTTCAAACAACGTTTCAATTCTCAATGGTTGTCTTACAACAACGTGTTACTGAAAGTATCTTCAACTCTGGAACGTTCCCCAAATATACCATGTATTATTTTGAATGAATAAATTGTGAAATAACGCAATCAAATAAAATGTTTTTGTGTATGCCGAAATTTGAACCCGCGACCTTCGGATTGCTAATCGAGAGCCTTCCCCTTCGAACACGGAGGTCGTCAAATCAATACTCAATCCAACTGACTGTCGGTTAAGACCTACCACACACTCTCCATAAAAGGACATTAAAAATGTTTCTTTTGTTAGTTGGTTGTATTGTCAAAAAAACTAGATTTAAAATATTAACTAAAATATTTTTCTAATTTTTTTTCAGTTTCGATGTGCGAGGCCGCGCCTTCAACAAGGCCTTGTACTGGTCCGACCCCGGCATATTCGGTCCTAGGGCCTATTTCGTGACCGTCTCGAAGCCCGCGGCCCTGACGATAGAATCCGTTCAGCTGGACGATGAGGGCAGCTACAGGTGCAGAGTGGATTATAAAAATGCACCAACGAGGAATTTCCAGATTCGACTGAATGTTATCGGTGAGTCATACAAACGTTATTATGCAGAAGGACTTACACCTTTCATTTAAAATAACACAGAGCAACTTTATATAAGAAATCACGATGAAAAACCCCTAATTTTAGGTTTACTTTTTAATGATTTTGAAAGTACTCACTATTTCATATGTTTCGTGCCAGATAAAATTTATATAATTTATAATTTATATTCTATAAGCATTTTTATAAATGTTGGAAAAATATAAATTTTTGAAAAAAAAATTTTTTTTTTTTTTTTTTGGATTTTTTTTTAATTAATGAAAATTTAGTTTCCGATGACAAATAGATATTGTTTTTCAACTCAAAACATAAAATATAAGTAGATATTGGACAATTTGGGTGGGGGTGAGGGTTTGGGTGGTTACATGGCTGAGTGACCAGTGATAGTGGAAGATTTTTGTTGTTGTTTGGTTTTGGAGAAAAACTAACAATCACTGGTTAAAGTAAGTCAAGTACCTCCTTTAACATCCTGCAGATGTATATTTGAGCTAAAACTATTATTCTTTGCGTGGTAAATACTTTCCCTTTTAGTTTTTGCATAAAAAAATAATTGGTGCTAAATTAATTTTAATATTTATAATTTAAAGAAATACTATAATCATTTTTAATTCTGTAAGTTCAATATTTGGGCACTTAAAAATAAACAATATTTAATTAAAAATAATTATCTACCATTTTAAAACCAAAAATAATTGTACATTTTTACGAAAGTTTGTTAATTTTCGCAATATTTTTTTGTTTTCTTTGAAATAATTATTTGAAGTAAGTCCTCAAAGTTAATCTAAAATTTCATTAACCCTCGAGAATTTCGCAACGAAAATAAAACACTTTAATTAAAATATTCTAAGGCTGAGTTAGGAATGCTCGAAATATTTTTCATAATGTTTCACTTATTTTATATTTTTTAATGAGGAAATAAGTAGATTTTATTCGTGGAAGGAATATTTTCAATCAAATATTAATAAAGCAAAATTTCCCGCAAAATTAAACCGACTACTTCAGCAACATCTTTAGCAAACAAGTTTCTTTTACTTCTTCAAACACTGCATGTTCCCATAACAGTTTCTTTTGTTAAGAGAATACGTGAAAAGGCTTATTTGTTTGCAAGATTTTACTGAGATTCTGTTGTGAAGCGTTCGCAGAACATACAAATGTAATTGTTCCTCTAATAATTATAATAATAATTATAATAATAATAGACCCGATATAGTTTTACATGACAAAATTAAGAAAATAACTTATATCATTGATGTCGCTATACCAAATTCTTGTAATATTCAGAAAACTGTTTCAGAAAAAATAAGAAAATATACAAATTTAGGAAATGAAATTAAAAGAATTTGGCATTCTCAGACTATAAAAATATTACCATTTGTTATTTCGGCTACTGGCATTATACCTAGCTCTCTCATTCAAAATTTAGGCGTATTAGATTTGTCAAAAAATTTGTACATAAAAATGCAAAAGTCGGTCATTTTAAATACATGTAGGATTACGAAAGATTTTTTAAATATTTATATTGAGGGATCAGTAGGATTTATCGGACCAGTTAGGATTTCATCAGAGCCGAACCCTCTGATATGAAAATATCTGGAGTCGGTGAAATATTTTCCCATTATGTTTCTGGTGGATTGACGTATTGTTCTTGTATTGTTTTATTCTTATATAGTGCAATTACATTGCGTTAATTTACTAGATATTCATTTGTGGAAAAGTGTGTGGAAGGGTTTAGTCTTTCATTTGGGAAAGATTCAACCCGGACATGAAATCTGGAGCACCGAAAAAATTAAATCCAGTTTTAAAAAGTGTATTTGAAATAACCTTGGTGCTTTTATTAACATATTGTTTCTTTATAAATCGGAAAACAATATGAAAATGGTTTAAAGAATTCTTCAAAGAAAACTGTAACTGTTAACACAGAAACTTCAAAGAAAATTGTAACCTACGTGTAATAGAGTATGTGTTGTAATAACATCAATTATAAATATTTTATTACGTAGTTTTTTGTGGTAATACATTTTCCTGACAAAATGATTTTTAGTTGTTAACTTGTGATTTATAAATGTTTTTGCCATTTTTTCAAAACGTATGCAAAAGTTAAAAAGACTTCGGCACAAGATAAATATCTTTCTAGTAAATTAAACTCCACAATATGTATTTATTGTTATCAAGTTTAAATTGTAGAACTCATTCTAATTTTTATTTCTTTTTCATATTCAATAATATTATTATTATTTAAAAAAAAAACAGTTTATTTATAAACAAGTTCTGTTATTATTAACAGTTTATTAATATAGCGGGTGGTCCCGGCTTTGAACCATTCAACCCCGAATGCGATGGTACTTACTCACAGCAGCGTTCAACATATGACATCACTTATCTCTACCGCTGGCAGCAGGACTGTTTCGCTGCGATCTTGAGTACAAAGAAACCAACCGAGAGGAGAGCAAGCGTGCTGCAAGGTTGAGACCAACCAGGCCATGGCGCTTTTGGAAATCGCAACGTAATGTTAATTTATATTAGTTGTATCGGGTTATCAGATTATTCTTCCATTTGATTCAATAGTTTTACTTTCTCTCTAAAAGTAATGGTGCCCTCATTAAAACTATTGAATCAAATGAAAAAATAATCTGATAACCCGATATAACTAATATAAATTAACGAAAGAAAGCGGATAGACATCCTCAAAAAATGATGCTAGAGAAAAATGCTCCTGGACAGCCAGAGCACCAATATTTCCATTCTGGAAGAGTTAATTTATCCATAATAAGCTCCCAATTATTTACCTACAACGTATTTAAAGATACTTTGTACACGTTGCTCACCAAATTTAATAGAGTACTCCAACTTAGAGAAATCATAATCACTAGCAAGGTGGATTGGAGAAGAAGCAGAGTAAGGTCACTAATGCGCTGTAGTAACCAAGTATCACTGGCGTCCAGTACGTCGGTATCCTTGGCTCTCCACGCAGCGCAGAACCGCGAGCATGAAGGAACCTTGTCCACCATGGAAATTGGAGTAGGCATCACGACACTTAGCAATGAGGAACTGACAAAAGAAGAAGAATAAATATTAAATTATTTCAATACAATTGAATATTTTTTTTTTTTTCAGAATAATACAATTTTCTCAATATATTTCCATATATCAAGCACATACTGAGCGTAAAAGTGCCTTATGAAAGCATTAAGTATGAAACCTTTTATGAAAAGGCGATGGAACAATGAAAATATATTAGACGCAAGATTGTTTTATATAAAATTGACTGGAGTTTTAAAACATCAAAGATGTAAAACTGCTCTTAAAGGTAAAATAAAAATCCACTTTCCATTCCGAAAATATGTTGAGAAAATTCTAGACGGAAATAGCTAAAATTCTATCATTCTATCGCCGAGCTTTAGGAAAATTCTTTGACTCACATTCTCGTTCGATACCGACGACGACGTTACAAAGGAAATCGACTGAGGAAGACACAGAGATTTGTACAGAATCCGCAGAGACAACTTTACACCTCCGATAGTGGGGAAATATTAAATTTAATACAAAGGTGTCAATAACCGGTTATCATATTTTGCACAAGATAAAAGTTGTATTTTTAAATTTGTTATCAAGTTTTACTAAACTGAACCGGTGCTCCGGAGATTAATTATGCTAGCACCTTAGAGCAGGCTCCGGTAAAATACCAATAAAAGAAATTCAGCAAGCTGACATATTGCATCTGTGCATTAGAGATAGCAATCGATAATATGTTAATAATGGATCATGAAAGAGTCGGACCGCCCTCTCTGCACCGAATCATGTAGGTTTATCAAGTACGGCCTACCATCCCAAATATCCCAAAAACCATTCAAATTCAATTGTTAGGCGTACTTGACAATTTTATAGGGTTAGCAACTGGTCACTATTAAAGAATCCGCTAGTACTGTACAAGACGCCCAGTTTCTTGAAAGACTTAGATTTTCTCGGGCTTCTATGGAGCCCCGATACTTTAACCGATCTGATATAATTACTTACTCCAAGCATTTTAATGGCGTCTTTACTACGGGAGGGTGCTTCCACCAAATTGCTCCAGACAGTCATTGATCTCCCTTTTCGCCAAAATCAGAGACGCTTGTGATTTTGAGACGCTGAAACTGGTTGGCCTTACCCCTGGCTCGAACCTCTTCGAGATGGTGGTCACCTTTTGGTCTCAAAACTTCCCGAGATGATACAACATCATAAGTGGAAGGGGATGGTCAAAAAGATAACTCTCGTGAAAGGTGCCTTCGTCAACGTAGCAATGTAATGGTTCACATTCAACAAGATCGTTGATGTGCAACAAAAACAGCGTTGGTACCGGCACAGATCCCTGTTGAAACCCCCAATTGGTTTTATGTGGAAGGGAAGAAGAACCATCAATTGTGATTTGAATTGTTCTTTCCTTGAGTCCACAATCTAACTATACAGGGTTGAATGGATCCCGTACCATAGTATTTTCCCGATAAACGCCTGGTGTCAGACCCTATCAAAGACTTTGGAGATATCTAACCAGACGGTTTAATTTTCTCAAAATCGCTCCAAATATCGTCCCCAAATATGCGTCAAATATCCGAGCAGATCCCCACATGATTGATTTTGTTAAAACCCATGTTGCCGATCGCTTTGAATGTTGTTATTCTCGAGGTAAGTGAGCAAGTAGGAATTAACCACCCATTCTAATGCATTAAGTCTGGAATTGGTGGCTATGGAGCGGTAATTAGAAAAATCGGAGCGGTCCTCCTTCTTGGATTAGATTGGATTGGATAGGCGATCGCCTTTTGAGTTAGATTTTAAATAATTTTGAAAGCACTGTTATTAATTCTGTAGAACATCTCTTGAGGACCAGAGCAGTTATTCCGTCAAGCCCGTTAGCTTTAGCGACTTTCAACTCGTTCAAGACCCGGATAACCTCCTTGTTCCGGATCTTTGGTTTCTTTTTTCTTTTCTTTTCTGCCGATTGAACCAGCGAGTAACCAAAAAGAACGGCTACTGGTGGAACAGTTTGCCAACTTTTTGGCAATTCCGAGCTCGGTTAAGAATTTCTTTTTCATTTTTGTCCAGTTTACGGTCCACGGAGGATGGTACGGAAGTGGTAATCAGGCAGTTGTCAAAGGATGCTAAAGAATCACTTTTGAAGCTCCTTTGCAAACTAAATAAAGGTTATTCCAAGAATGTGCATCCAGTAAGTTAAAAGCACTTTATAAGGATAGAAATTGGCAGAAAAAAAGCCATCGAGTGCCATTTAATTTTTTTGACAGTTAAAAGGTCCTCATTAAATGCCAATCCTAAGTCCGTTTCAGCTTTTGAATAAATTGTAATCGGCAGAAGAGAACAACAATCATGTTAAGCTTGTCAGTATATTACGATTTGGTAGAAAGCTAAAATGCACGCTTAGATCGGCGTTTAACGGGGATCTTTCAAACTTAACAAAAAACAGAATTCTCAACAAATTGAGAAAACAAGAAATTCTTGGAAATTTCTACAGAAACTCTCATGGTAATTCTTTTTCTTAAACTGAAAAAAGTTTAATAAAACCAACACTTTTCATGTTGCTAAACATTTTTTTAAACTGGTGATTTTCACAGGGTTTTTAGCAAAGGTTTTATAAATGAAACAACGTCTTAATGGAAAAAGGTTTTATCAACGGTGATAAGTATTTTTTTTTACACTTTCATGTCACATAGTGCAACTTAACTGTAGAGTGATATTTAAGAATGCAATGCAGCGGAATAAATGCGAAGTTGGAACAAACTGTAACTCCAAAGGAAAGAAAAGTTCGTTGAGTTTGAAAAGCGAATTATTTTTGAAAATAGAAATATAATAAGTGCCACGCCATGTGTCATGGCTGCTAGCGCCACGCGCGGCAGACTGTGAAACGATGTGACTTCCGTATTATTAAAAATTAAATTGCTACTCTACGATTTATTTAGGTAGGTATATATTGCCTGATGCCAAATGTGCTTATTAGAAAAATACACTAAATTATATTCCTTGGAAAATTTATAGTTGAATGTATTTGTATAACGTTGACTTTGTGTGACTGACTTATTCATTGGGTTATTAAAACAGGGTCATCTAAAAATGTGTCCGTGATTTAATTTTTTTTTTTTTTTTAATGCCGGTAACCCGGGCGTTTATTAACATCAATAATATATACAAATCATGTGCGCTACCCGACTCACTAGACAATATCTGTTCTGAGCCGGATAACAGTATCTATCATTACATAAAATTTAAATAACAATAAAAGTAACTAAAAATACAAAAGATAATAAATAAAGATACAGAATACAATAAAAAGAAATAATAAAACTTAAGTAGAAATACAAAAGATTACCTACATAAAATAATTTAAATATTACATACATATAAAAATGTTTTTTTTTTAGTGTGAATGAAATAAATAATCAAATAATTTTTTTAGTGTGAATGTTTTTTTTCATATATATAATTAAATATCAATATACAGCGTATATAAAAAACATAAACAAAAAGAAAATTAAATTAAATTAAAATAAAAATTAAAAAATTAGCACGAACGGTTTGCAAGTAAGCTGTTAAGTTGTTTTGTTAATTAACCACGTATTAAAGTTTTTATATGTACGTTTTCTGTTGGTTTGCGTTATATGTTGTGTTTCTTTTAAGAAAGTGTTGAATATGGAAGGTGCGAGGTAAGATTCGTGTTTTTTGGCAAGAGTGGATTTAATTTTGGCACTTGTAAATGATTATTAGATTTAGCTCTAGTGTTCTGGGAGTGAGATATGTGTGAAGGTGACGATTTTATGCAATTTATTTGCATATTTTTTTTTATGAATAGCTTTCTGAAATCATGTATTTTATTTTTAATTAAAAGATTTTCAGTGGGATGAAGATATGGTTTTTTGAACATAGTTCTAATAAGTGATTTATGAGCTGTATTAAGTAGCTTAATGTATGTGTCTGCAGCTCCACCCCATGCCGAAATACCATAAATAAAAATGCTTTGACAAAGAGAAAAGTATACATCTTTTAGTAGTTTAAGTGACATAATATTTCTAATCGTTTTAAATATATATATATTTCTTTCCGGATCCTCTTTACAAGTGAATTTATGTGAAGTTCCCATTTTAGTTTGTAATCCACTGTTAAAACAAGATACTTAATATTATTAGAATGCTCAATTTTTTCGCAGTCGCAGTTTGTGGTTTGTGATGTAGTACATGGATACAGATGTAAAAGCGGGACGGTTTTTGGTTGCCCAATATTGGTTTTACTGAATGTTAAAAATTTGGTTTTCGAGGTGTTTAGGGTAAGAAGATTTTTATCAAGCAATTTTTTTTATCTCCTTCATACCAAATTCTGCGCTTTTAAAGGCCTTTTCCCATGATTGCTCTTTAAAAAGAAGTACAGTGTCATCTGCGTAGCTGATCACATTATAGCTGAGTGTTGGGGGTTTTAATATCAGTGAGACCATTAATGGTTCCATGACAGTTCATCCTGCGAAAATTCATCCTGCGACAGTTCATCCGGCGACAGTTCATCCTGCCGACAGTTCATCCTGCCGACAGTTCATCCTGCCGACAGTTCATCCTGCCGAAAATTCATCCGGCGACAATTCATCCTTCCTGATCATTTAGAAGATTTTTTCTTTAAGTAAGTATGCAAAGAGGATATACGGCCGTACAACCAAAATCAATATACTTATATCTGAAGGCATCTTGAGTGGAAATCAGCTGTAAAAATATTTTTACTAACAATAATTTCGACTCTCCGAAGAAGCATGCGTGAATAAAAAAATACGACATACTTATACGTGCAGTCGGCTTAGCAAAAATCCGTAAAGATTCCTACTTGCATATAATATAACTTTTTTATCTGAAATTAACACCATCTTTTTAGGGTGAATTGACTAATTTAAAAAAAAAAAACACAAGAGTCCCAACCGTCTCGAGCCAGTGAGTGCCAATGGCATCCCCAATTTTGGTATGGTGTCATGCTGAAGGTAGTGGGGAGGGGAAGGAGATGTGGAAAACGTATCTTCCTGGCTATTCAGATCTAATTACCAAACACGGCATAAGCCATTTCAATTAATAATTAGACTAAACTAATATACACTGTACAACAGCGAAAAAATTTAAACAAATCATATGATATAACTTTTTTTAAATATATATTTTTTACTTTTTACTATAACACAAGAGCCCCAACTGCTCTCAACCGTCTGGAGCCAGTGAGACTATGGCATTCCTCATTTTGAAATGTTGTGAAGCTGAAGATAGTAGAGAGGGGAAGGAAATGTGAAAAATTCTGCTGATCTGAAAAAATGTTATTCAGATATAGTCACCAAACATGCCTAAAGCCATTTCAAGTAACGTTTCAATTCTGAATGATTACTGACGAATAGCAAAATACGATATACTTATATGTGCATCTACTTAAGATTTAGGAGGCGGACGTGTTTACCGTCGCCCCGGGAACCATTTATTGGATAACCAACACCCCTGCCATAGGTCATCCCAAGTGGTTCGCTACGTTTGGTAACCGGGTTAACGGGGTGAGATTTGTTTATGTCTTCGCGGGGGATGCCTTTGCTCACCTTATGCATGGCGGTCCGGATCAGGAGAGGCCGGTTGAGGGAGACCTTTTGATCTCTCCAGCCTTACTCTCTCGACCCATCGCTTTGCACTGCAACGTGGAAAATTTACCTGGCTATTTAGATCTAGTCACTAGATACGGCAAAAGCCATTTCAAATAACGGTTCAATTCTGATTGAATACTGACGAATACCGAAATAGGACGTACTCAGGTATATGTGCAGTTGTGCAGTGTGTTTATACTTACAATTTAGGAGGCGGATTTGCTTACCGCCGATCCGGGAATCATTTATTGGATAACCAACACGCTTACCATAGGTCACCCCAAGTGGTTCGCTACGTTTGGTGAATAAACAGGGGTGCTTGGGTTCTTGGAGTGGGGTTTGTCTAGGTCTTTGTGGTGAATGCTTTTCCTCACCTACTGCGTGGCGGTCCATATCGGGAGAGGCTGCTTGAGGCAGACATAATCTAGATCTCTCCAGCCGGACTCTCTCGACCCATCGCCTTGCACCGGAGTGGGAGTGGTAGATTCATGCGTCCCTATTCTGGACACATTGTTCCCCAGATTCCTACCCACCCCTTATACCTTTTTCTTTCCCAGAACTTCCTCTCCTTCCTTTTCTTATAAAGACCCTCCACACAGCATCCCCAAAGGGAAAAATACCACCATCATAACTATACAACATTTGCCTTATGCGTTGAATTATAAAACTTTTATTTATTTACTAAATTTAAAAAAAATATATATATATATATAAATATATGTATACATAAAATAAAATAAATAATATACATATATGCATATGAATATTTTTTTACGTTAAATCTACACAGGAGGTCCCAAGAAAAGTTATTTCCCTTAGGTCTCTGTCATCTTAAATGATGCTGTGTGGAGGGTCTTTTTAAGGAGAACAAGGAGGTCTCTTGAAGAGGCCCATGTTGTAGGAGGGAGAAAAAATGGAGGCCAAATTTTTAATTTAAAATAAATAATATAAATATTTTTTTACGTTAAATCCACACAGGAGGTCCCAAGAAAAGTTATTTCCCTTAAAGTCTCTGTCATCTTTAATGATGCTGTGTGGAGGGTCTTTTTAAGGAGAACAAGGAGGTCTCTTGAAGAGGCCCATGTTGTAGGAGGGAGACAAAATGGAGGCCAAATTTTTAATTTAATAAATGAAAAGTATGAAAATAAAACACAAGAGCAATAAATTATTAAACTTTTTATTGTAATAATATATTAATTCAAAACTGTCCACGGCAGTGCCCAGTTCCTATGGAAGATAACTTTCTCCACCACGCCACTCTTCCCCTATTCTTTATTTGTGAAACCAAAGATAATAATCCGTTCCGGGCAGGTATAATTTTATTACCTGAGTCTCTGATAAGGGTCTTAGAAGTGAAGTACTCTAAGCTTTTCAAGAAGTACCTATAACCGGGCGGTTTTTGTTACAAATTAAAAAATATATTAATTTTTTTGCATTATTTTTCAATTTTAGAATATAGTGTACCTAAGTTTAGATATACAGATATCTATAAGTATGTCGTATTTTGCTATTCGTCAGTATTCATGCAGAATTGAAACGTTACTTGAAATGGTTTAAGGCGTGTTTGGTTCCCATATCTGAATAGCCAGATAAATTGCAGTGCAAGGCGATGGGTCGAGAGATTACGGCTAGAGATGTCCTGATTATGTCTGCCTAAAGCAATCTCTCCCGATCCGGACCGCCACGCAGTAGGTGAGGAAAAGCATTCGCCACCAAGAACTGGAAAACATCACTCCAAGAACCCGGGCAACACTTATAATTCACCAAACGTAGCGAACCACTTGGGATGACCTATGGCAGGGGTGTTGGTTATCCAATAAATGGTTCCCGGGGCGATGGTAAACATGTCCGCCTCCTAAATCTTAAGTAGATGCACATATTATGTCGTATTTTACCATTCGTCAGTATTCATTCAGAATTGAAACTTTACTTGAAATGGCTTTAGGCGTGTTTGGTGACTATCTCTGAATAGCATTTTTTTCACATCAGCAGAATTTTTCACATCTCCTTCCCCTCCCCACTATCTTCAGCCAAACATATCAAAAAAAAGAATTCCATAGTCTCACTGGCTCCAGACGGTTGAGAGCAGTTGGGGCTCTTGTGTTATAGTAAAAAGTAAAAAATATATATGTAAAAAAAGTTATATCATATGACTTGTTTAAATTTTTTCGCTGTTGTACAGTGTATATTGGTTTAGTCTAATTACTTGAAATGGCTTAAGCCGTGTTTGGTGACTAGATCTGAATAGCCAGGAAGATACGTTTTCCACATCTCCTTCCCCCCCCCCTCCCCCCACTACCTTCAGCATCACACCATACCAAAATTGGGGATGCCATTGGCACTCACTGGCTCGAGACGGTTGGGACTCTTGTGTTTTTTTTTAAATTAGTCAATTCACCCTAAAAAGATGGTGTTAATTTCAGATAAAAAAGTTATATTATACGCAAGTAGGAATCTTTACGGTTTTTTGCTAAGCCGACTGCACGTATAAGTATGTCGTATTTTTTTATTCACGCATGCTTCTTCGGAGAGTCGAAATTATTGTTAGTAAAAATATTTTTACAGCGGATTTCCACTCAAGATGCCTTCAGATATAAGTATATCGATTTTGGTTGTACGGCCGTATATCCTCTTTGCATACTTACTTAAAGAAAAAATCTTCTAAATGATCAGGAAGGATGAATTGTCGCCGGATGAATTGTCGGCAGGATGAACTGTCGGCGGATGAACTGTCGCAGGATGAATTGTCGCAGGATGAATTGTCGGGTCACCACCATTAATATAGATAAGAAAAAGAATAGGACCTAAGACACTACCCTGAGGCACTCCGTACTTTATTTTTGCTGTGTCACTCAAGAATTTATTTATTTCAACTATTTGTCTCCTATTTTTTATATAACTGATGAACCATTTAAGCGGTTTACCAGTAATGCCAATATTTTTAAGTTTTTCGTATAGCATATCATGAGAGATGGTGTCGAAGGCCTTGGCCAGATCTAGAAAAACTCCAATTACTTTAGATCCCTTATCTACGTGTTTTACAATGAAGTTGGTTAATTCATAAATTGCCTGTTCTGTGCCCATTTTTGCCCGAAAACCGAATTGATGACTTGAAAGTAACTTGTGTTTGTCAAGGTAGGATAGCAGTCTTTTTTTCATTGCTTTTTCTAGGAGTTTTGATAGAGAGTTAAGTAGTGAAAAGGTCTGTAGTTAGAGATTAAATTTTTGTCTCCAGATTTATGTATCGGGGTAATTCAGGCAATTTTAAGTTTGTCAGGTACAATACATTGGGAGAAACTTTGATTAAATATATGTAGCAGAGGTATACCGATATACTCTCGTAGATTTATCAGGATTTGGTTAGATATATTGTCCGGGCCAGGTGCACAATGAGTTTTGAGTGAAAAAATGAGCTCATTAATTTCTGTTTTATTTAAAATGTAATAAGAGCTAAGTGTGTATTAAAGAGATATGATTATTACATGAAAACACACATATAAACTTATTTTTGATGATTTTATATCGATGTTCCGATCACGGTTTCATCGTTTATAGCCATCTGATATTGACAGGAAATAGCTGAGAAATCGACGCGCGACGCTGGCAATACTGAAGGTATTTTGTATGAATCTAATTTATACTTTTTGAGTTTTTAAGACTTGCTCCCAAATCTTTAACTCAATAACGGTGGCATATATGAATTGAAATTTGACCACGTCGACTGTAACGCTACATACATCGGACAAACGGGTAGGGCATTCTCAACTAGATTCAAAAACATATACGATGTTTTCAAAATAAAAACACCCCTTCAAAATTTGCAGAACATATCTTAATAAATAATAATCACGTTCCACTTAAAAACAACCAGCCAAAACCATTACATATGTATAGGAAGAAAGGGTCTTAATTAAATTTGCTTGAACAATTAAAAATCAATAAACGAACAAATGACCCCAACATAACGCTTATTAATAAAGTAAGGAAAATTATTTATTCTTCACTACTTAGTATGTTTACCAAACCTTAACAATAAAACGCACTTAATAAATGAGTCACAGCAATAAGGTCATTTTAAATCAATTAAAAAACTCCTACACTTAGTGCAAGAGAAACCAAAAGGAAAAGATTCGGAATCCCACATAATCACTCTCTCAATTAGTGTCTCTGCAAATTGGATTAACCCGTAATGAACCAATTTAGACACCTTCGTAAATTGACATTTAAAATATTATAAATAAGTCGTCCGTACGTGGCTTCACCACAGTTTGGAAATGACCTTACAAGTCGAAACAGCTGTAACTAAAATACATTTTAAAATACTTGCAGAACTCGATAATAACATTATCAAATTTAATTTTAATTAAATATCTAAAAATTAATTAGTTAATTGGATCTATAGTATAGTGTATAACAACATAAAAACCTAATCTTACAATATATAACACTGGTTTTAAGATAATAACTGTGGTGATATCACTTTTTTTCTGATCAATAAATAATTTTATGATTGCATTATCACAGTAATAGACACAAAATGGGATCTCTTAATTTAAAACATTAGGTCCAAAAACTAAAAATAACGCAATGACATCTAAAAATAATAAACATGGGACGTGATACGTGATCGTGAGAAGGTCAGAGAGATCGGAAAATAAACAAATGGATTAGTAAGAAAACAAAATATACCGATTTAATTGAATACGCCATAAAAAGTAAATGGCGATGAACAGGACACATCGCCAACGCCCGGAAGATGATCAAATTTAATGACGTCAATGAGTAGAGACTAGGGAATGCAATCCCGATCTCGCGGGATCTCGATCTCGGTTTTTTATTTTTATTCGATTATCCGCTTTTTCGGGATCGATCCCAAAGCATAATACGACGAGATATATTAGAATGATGAGTGTATTCTTTCTTCCAAATTAGTCAAAATTAGTTTAAATTATACACGATATTAAAAATGATCTGCTATTATCTTTTCAGTTTCATAAAAAAAAACAAATAAATTTGCAGTGGATTTTATTTTGAAATCCAGCATAATCAACACCGTCGTAATTATACGCGATGAAAACTAAAATATGCTAACTCGGAAAAAAATTTAGAAAATTCTACATTTCTATGAAAGAGTTTGCTTTTATAAGGGGCGGTGATTTATTTTCATAAATACGGTTTAATCGTTTCCCACACTCCCCCACTCTATTCCACCACCTATCCCCCTCTATCAGACCATACCTAGTATTCGCAATAACTGTCACTAGCAAAAACTATGAACTATTCTACCCAATTTATATATTGGGGTTGGTAGTACTTTGACAATTTACTATTATTATTAAAGGAGTTTTTTATACAGTTAAAATAAAACTGTATTAGTGTTGTAACCATTTTATTTTAAAATGGGAGATTAACCGGCATTTTTTGAAGTAAAACTTCTTTACGAATATGTAACGCTAATCTATATGAAACGCTATAATGAATGTGTAACGCTAATCTATATGAAACGCTATTATAAAAGTGAAACGCTAATCGATATGAGTTAAGTTGGGTTGGAGGTTGGGTTGGAGGTTGGGTTGGAGGTGGAGTTGGAGGTTGGGTTGGGGGTTGGTTGGAGGTTGAGTTGGAGGTTGGGTTGGAGGTTGAGTTGGAGGTTGGGTTGGAGGTTGGGTTGGAGGTTGGATTGGAGATTGGGTTGGAGGTTGGGTTGGAGGTTGGGTTGGAGGTTGAGTTGGAGGTTGGGTTGGAGGTTGGGTTGGAGGTTAGATTGGAGATTGGGTTGGAGGTTGGGTTGGAGGTTGGGTTGGAGGTTGGGTTGGAGGTTGGGTTGGAGGTTGGGTTGGAGGTTGAGTTGAGTTGAGTTGTGTTGAGTTACGTTGAGTTGAGTTGTGAAGTTTTACTTCAGTCGTGTGGTCTAAAGCACACTCGTTTTTTTTCAATTTCACGTGAACTTATGTAAATCAAACAATTTTTTCATGATAACCTATATTAATAAATTGATACAAAACTTATTTTCAAAAAAATATATTGGATTTTTATTTTTCTTCAACTTTGTACTTCTTTTAGCATTCTCAGCACACAATGCTAAAGATTCAAGTTTGTTACGTCGCACTAGCGAACTTTTGAGGTCTTTTGTTGTAGTTTTGGTAAGTTTTCCTGAAAAGGTCACATTGTATTAAGAATTTCGCATCCACGTTTTTTTTCTTTAAATTTTAGAATGATGTAAAAAAAAGTTTTAAACGTGTCTCATTGAAAATTTTTTCTATACTTTTCTTAACGTTGTGCAGGTAGATTATTCAGAAAACTAATTTGATCTTCATACAGAATCGCGAAGATGCCGTTAGCTGCTGATAGTAGCAAATGCCGTAATTTCTCATGATAATTACATATTTTTTATGCATTTTGTTTGTTTCTCATCTTACTTACATAGCTCCTAAAAGAGTTTTTTTTCTTTGACAAGTTCATAAATAAAAGACCTGCGCGGAACGCTTACTCAATTGCTTCTAGTTTCGGCACTTAACTATTAGCAATATTTATAAACAGGCCTGGGCACGGGTAAGCCACCAACAGTGAGCGAGTGAGTAGTAAGTGAGGTCAACATTACTGGATTGTACTACAAAATGTTAAATATTGCATTAAAAAAAAAAAAAAAATGCCACTCATTATATATTGTTGGGTTTTCTTCAGGGCCTACATTATCGTTGGGCATTGGGCATGTGGCATGTTGTGGAAACCTTTACTATTGGAGGGAGGATAATCAGACCACTGATAGTGCGAATGAATCAATAAAACAACCCGTGCAAGGCGATGTTCCGAGAGAGTACGTCTGGAGAAGTGAAAAGAACTCCCTCAACCATTCACTCTCGATCCAGCCTGCCATGCGGCTAGTGAGCAGGCGCATCCGCCGCCAAGATCCGGACAAAAACCTCACCGCATGAACCCGGAACCTCTGCTAAGTCACTAAACGTAACGAACCACTTATGGTGACCTATTCAGGGGTGTTGGTTAGTTATCCAATAAATGGTTCCCGGCCCGGCGGTACCCGTACCGCATCCATATCGCATCCCAAATTATTATAATATAGTAAAATTGTTGGTAAGTCACAATGTACTCGTATGAATGTTGATGTTAAACGTGCGCTTGGTCTATATTTTGTGCACCAAAGCCAAATATACAAAAATGTATTTCAGAATCTGCCATGATAATGTATATTCTTTTCATCGATATTTTATTAATCTGTCAAAGATCTTGGTATTCATGCCGGAACACCTAAAAAAAACTTTGATGGAAGTGTATTTTCAGTCCATTATCCCTGAAATAATTTCACAAGAGCACATTATTTACGGAAGCATAAAAACGAGCGCTTGTAAATAATCCGTGAAAAAATCTCAAGGTCTTTACCGAAAGACAATTTGATAGAAACTTTTTTCCTAAGGCTCTTCTTCATTCGCTTTGTACCCATAAAACCTTACGCAGTCTCGCCCGAATTCTGTGAAAAAACAATCCCTTATTTTTAAGCCACCCGCTTTGTGCTAGTGCTGAGCATGCGCCATTTTCTTTTTCCGGCGGATTATTTTTCTGGAACTAATAATTTGTCTGATTAAAAAGTGAGGCAGTGGTTTATACTTAAGTTAAAACCATGGAAAAACAAGCTTTAAAGCTTTCGTCGTATTTAATTTAAATTTTCAGCACTAATTCGTGTTGAATTTTACAGTTGTCTTAGAATTATAATAAAGTTTGTCTAAAATACTTTTCAGGGATATTCCATTGTAAGGATAAAGCTGAAGAATAATTCAAATTATTGCGTTGATTAATTAAGAAAATATATTTTGTATATCATTGTCGTTAATGACTTCTTTTGCAAAACCGCCTTTTCGAAAGTCAAGATAGAACAGAGTGAACACATTTTATATAAGATTGTGAAATGTAAAGATTTTAATATCTTAGACAACAATTAAAATTTCATTTGAACAAACCTGTACAAGATTTAGAAACCGGATAAAAATTCTGTGAACTCTTGCTATGCAATTGCAAATAAACTATACATTTTTACTGTGCAATGACAAGTGTATTTTTTATGCAATAAAAAATTATCATTAGTAAAACTCTGTCAAATTAATTATACCTAAGTCAAAGACACGGTAGTTGTGCGTAGTGAATTAATATTTTTAAACAATATTCCTTCTTTCAACCCCTAGGGTAGGATCAACTACAATAGCAGTGCAGTGATCATGATTACACCTACAAATGCGCTGTAATGTGAGGGTACAGATTAAGGTTTTACAAGTTTTTAACGCATTTTGTTACTGTCCATGAAAATTCGAAAGCAAAAAGTTGATTATTATTTTTAATTGATAAACTAACGTTTAAACAAGATTTTTATGCATAGCACAAAGGGTAGATAACAAATATTATAATCAATAATTATCAGCCTGAAACACTCATCTACATTGAAAAAATCTTCCGAGAAAAGATACTGGCCGCCAACGGGAATTGAACCCGTGACCTTCTGATTGCCGGTCAGGTGCTCTTGACCACTGAGCTATGGCGGCTTATCTAATACCCGCCAAATAATTCAATATATACTAGTGTTTCATTCGACAATTACTCTTTATTACATTTTTCCAACTGAAAACAACCAACTTTATTTTTGTGAGAGAGGTATTGTTAATACTAAATCTCCCGCTAGGTGGCGTCGAGACTAATTATGTCTGCATTTATTGCTGAAATACTTTAACTTGTCAAATATTAATTATTATTTTTAATTGATAAACTAACGTTTAAACAAGATTTTTATGCATAGCACAAAGGGTAGATAACAAATATTATAATCAATAATTATCAGCCTGAAACACTCATCTACATTGAAAAAATCTACTGTAATACTGGCCGCAACGGGATCTTTTCTCGGAAGATTTTTTCAATGTAGATGAGTGTTTCAGGCTGATAATTATTGATTATAATATTTGTTATCTACCCTTTGTGCTATGCATAAAAATCTTGTTTAAACGTTAGTTTATCAATTAAAAATAATAATTAATATTTGACAAGTTAAAGTATTTCAGCAATAAATGCAGACATAATTAGTCTCGACGCCACCTAGCGGGAGATTTAGTATTAACAATACCTCTCTCACAAAAATAAAGTTGGTTGTTTTCAGTTGGAAAAATGTAATAAAGAGTAATTGTCGAATGAAACACTAGTATATATTGAATTATTTGGCGGGTATTAGATAAGCCGCCATAGCTCAGTGGTCAAGAGCACCTGACCGGCAATCAGAAGGTCACGGGTTCAATTCCCGTTGGCGGCCAGTATCTTTTCTCGGAAGATTTTTTCAATGTAGATGAGTGTTTCAGGCTGATAATTATTGATTATAATATTTGTTATCTACCCTTTGTGCTATGCATAAAAATCTTGTTTAAACGTTAGTTTATCAATTAAAAATAAAAATTAATATTTGACAAGTTAAAGTATTTCAGCAATAAATGCAGACATAATTAGTCTCGACGCCACCTAGCGGGAGATTTAGTATTAACAATACCTCTCTCACAAAAATAAAGTTGGTTGTTTTCAGTTGGAAAAATGTAATAAAGAGTAATTGTCGAATGAAACACTAGTATATATTGAATTATTTGGCGGGTATTAGATAAGCCGCCATAGCTCAGTGGTCAAGAGCACCTGACCGGCAATCAGAAGGTCACGGGTTCAATTCCCGTTGGCGGCCAGTATCTTTTCTCGGAAGATTTTTTCAATGTAGATGAGTGTTTCAGGCTGATAATTATTGATTACAAAAAGTTGATATTGTAGAAACTTGTCAATTATTATTTTCAATATTATATTTGGTTTTCAGATATTTAGAAAATATAATCCTTCTTCTTTACAAAATATAATCCGTCTATATCTCCGTTCCTCCTGGACACACTGCCCCCCAGATTCATACAGTCCTTACCAGAACTTTTTCTCCCTTCTTTCCCTAAAAACACCTTCCAAGCAGCATTCCTTAAAATGGGATAGGCCTTTTTTTTCCTCAGGGCTTTCTGTGTTTAGATGGTATTAAAAATAGATAAAACAAAATATAATTTTTATTTCACCTTTTCCTTTCCAGAACTTCTTCTTCTTCCTTTCCCTAAAAATTCCCTTCACACAGCATTCTCAAATTTTTACGTAGGCCCCGAGAAAAAATGTTTTTCACTGGGCCTGCCGTGTGGAGCTAAAATGTAAAAACAAAAATTTTAACAAAACAAAAAACGACTTCAAAAAATGCACTAAAAAGTAAAAAAAAATAATTTAATACTATTGTTATTTTTGGAGTCGGTATCAGCCAAGGTAACTACATACATAGGTAGTTATAGATGACATGTGGAGATCTTGGCTGATACCGACTCCAAAAATAACAATCGTACGAAATTATTTTTTGAAGTAGTTTTTTGTTTCGTTAAAATTTTTTTTATTTTTTTTATTTTTAGTGACGAGTGTGCGAAAAGAAGTTTTACTTAAAAAAAGAATCATCGAAATCTATTGGCGTAATATTGAGTTATTCGCACGGACGTACAAAATATATGGACTTGCCCTTACGTGATAAAAGGCGTGTTATTTCCCCCTCCCATTGGAACCATTTTTCGGAACCGGCTGGGCTTGCGAGAGCCCCGCGTTAATCTAAAAAATGTGACGTCATCATTCTTGTCCGGACCTGTGTCGAGCTCTTATCGTACATTTTACGCACGGACGTTGAATGTCTATGGAACACATACTATGACATCGAGATACATAGCGACGCGAAACACAAAGCCGCTATTTGCTAGGGTAAGTAAATCATGAAACATTTGTGAAAGTGTCTACGGAAACAAAATATTCGACTATAAATATACAGAACCTTACTTTGCGATTTGGACTTGACATATCTGTTCATAACGTGGCATGCAATTCGCGCTCCCATATTAAAAGGTCTATTCATTCAAAAGCGGATTTTACTTTCAAGAACTAAATGGTGATATTATAGTGCGAGGTGCCTATATACTGTTAGATTGATTTATTGGCGAATCACAAGTCTCTTTCCTCTCTTCGTCCCGCCATAGTTGGTTTTTACCCCTCATCTGTAAGTTCTCGTCTAGCTATTTGCATGTCTATGGTTATTCGTCCATTTGTCGTGCACATACTTAATGCAAATTTAAGTCATATATGGTTTTCTTATGAATCCCATTGTCAAAACTGGACCAAATTTAAATGAGACTACACAGAAAGCATCAGCTTTTTAATAAAAAAAGAATCATCAATATTGGTTCACCCAATCGAAAGTTCTGAGGTAACAAACATAAAAAATAAAATAAAAAAAATACCGTCGAATTGATAACCTCCTTCTTTTCGAAGTTGCTTAAAAACAACAATAAAAACCAGTTTTTTTCCTAAGCAAAAAATTGTGTTTTAGTAACAGTAATAAATGCTTACTTACATATTTTATATATCAAAGTAAAAGGAATATTGCAAAATTTGCACAAAAATTTATATTTTTCTGGGCGTTTACAACTTCTTCTTATTTGTGTGACCTATCAATTCCCCCCGACGTTGGCGATTATTTTGGAAAATATGTCTCTGTCTTGCACTGCCCGAAATAGACTACCTCCGTAGTCCAGTGGCTAAGACTCTTGACTCACAATCCGGAGGTCGCGGGTTCGAACCCGGCGTGCGCAAATAAATTTTATTTGATTAATTTGTGTTATTTCACAATTAATTCATTTAAAATAATATATAGTATATTTGCGGCACGTTCCAGAGTGGAAGATACTATCAGTATCGCCCTGGTGTAAGACCACCATTCAGAATTGAAACGTTGCTTGAAAATGGCTTTAGCCGTGTTTGGTGACCAGATCTGAATAGCCAGGTACTTCCCAACCTTCCTCTTCCCCACCTCCTTCCCCTCCCCTCTACTTTCAGCCTCACAACATACCCCAATTGGGGATGCCATAGTCTCACTGGCTCCAGACGGGAGCAGTTGAGATTCTTGTGCGGTATTCACTGTAAAAAAAAAAAAAAAGCTCCTTCACACATTTAATGCCGGTACATTTCGCAGCCAAGATATTTGTCTCCTACCAGGCCCTCGGCGACCCTCTATCTTGCCTTTCAATATTAAATGGAGCAAGTGATACGACCCAGAAATGAAATTTACCTGATTTTTATTAATGTAAGCCGTTCTCTATCTGCTCTATCCCGCCTGAGAATTTCTTTGTTGGTGATCATGTCGGTCCATGGGACCTTGAGCATTCTCCGGTGAAGCCACATTTCAAAAGCCTCTAACCTGTTATAGGGCGTTGATATAATATTATTTATCCACATTACATAAATGTTACATATTTTCAAATATATATTCGTTTTGCTTGCATTTTACATTAAAATCTCAAAAAAACTAATTTTATATCACCTTGCCTCTCTGCTTAAAAAACATGTTTGAACGTTTTAACAACAATTAGTGATATCAGTTTCTTCAAATATCTACTTCACATCGAGAATCAAGCAATATACACCAGACAAAATATTCTTCTCACCTTCGATCCGTGCCACCCATACATTTCTACGCGGCTACGATGCTACGATGCTACGATGCTACGATGCTACGATTTTACTCCACTACGACTGCTGTTAGTATAAAAGCATAAATACACGAGGGCGGCTGAAAAGTTACCCGGCAATAAAGCGTGGAAAGGCAATAATAATCAGGGAGCATAAATAATTTCGTGGGAGTAAACGGAAGAGCGGGGGAAACGGATGTTGGAAGCCAAACCGGATATACGATACGTTCTTGTGGATATATAAGGAAAATAATAATTACCATAATAGTTAACCTCGATTTTGGAAACCGTGTATCTTTTTCGTTGGGGAAATGTGATTTGAATCCCGATGAAACCGCAAAAATATGAATCTAATATTCACAAATAATTTCTCTATAAAATTATATTTTTGGGTGGTAAATGTGTCTTTGTCCAAAAATAATGTTCAACTTTAAAAAAAGAGAAACGCTTCATCGTGCTTAGTTAAACAATTTGATTCGACAGATCGTGGTTTATATTTCCGTACATCTCTAAATTAGAAAGAAATTTCTCAATTTGGCAGGCGGGTGTGCGTACTGCCAAGGGAATCATTTTTGTAAATTATATTACTCTTAAATATGATATTCAATTATGTACCCCTACGCCTGTCTCAACACAGGCATACCCTAGCGAGACAGGCATCGAATAATATATTGTAAACATCACGTATAAAAAATAAAAATAAAATTGGATAACCAACACCTCTACCATAGGTTCGCTATGTTTGGTAACGTAGCGGGGGTGCTCGGGTTCATGGGATGAAGTTAATCTAGGTCTTGACGGCGGATGTGCCTCCTCACTTACTGTGTGGCAGGCCCGATCGAGATTGGTTGAGGGTGGCCTTTTGACCTCTCCAGCCGGAATCTCTCGACCCATCGCCTTGCACCGTAGTTGAAAAGATGGATTCTTACGGACACACTGACCCCCAAATTCCTACCCATCCGTCACACCTTTTTTCTTACCAGAACTGTATCTCCTTCCTTTCCTTAAAAAGACTCCCACACAGCATATTCTAAGATGACGGAGGTCCTGGGGAAAATGTTTTCCTCAGGGCCTCCTGTATGAGGTTAGTATAAAAAATTCACATATATCAGGGTGACTCGGCAGTTGATCCGCCGACAGTTGGCAGGCTAAAATGATATATTTACTAAAAAAATATTATTCTTTGAGCATTATTAACCAATTTAAAAGTAAAATTGACTTCAAAAATACCCTTACTAATAAATTGTTGCGAATATCAAACGAATTGATACACAGTGTCGATTTTTTTGTACTTATGCGCTGGTGTTATATAAACAGTATATAGACAATCAGATTTTTCCTTGATGTAGATATTTGAATGCACATATGTGTTTCATACTCTTGTTATACGGCGGTACATCCTCTCTGCCCGTCCCTTTGGGGTCACTTAGTTATATTTTGTGTAATAAGGTATTTTCCCTAAGCCGATTGCATATTGTATATAAGTACGCCGGGGGTCATTGTCTGCGGATCAACTACCATAGAACCATTTATCAGGCTCTCAACACTTTGAGATTCTTATGGATTTTTTTGAGACAAAGCTTCTTGTATTATTAAAAAAAGTTATAGCAGTTGATCAGTGAAAACATTAATAAATATATCGTTGATTTTAAAAAGCCCTCTCAGGTATTATTTCTCAGTGTAAGAAAGGGTAAAGTAGATAATTGCCAGTGTTGAAACCTCTGCGCTAGATAAATAAAATAATTCTCAACCCTTGTGAAGGCCATTTGAGTTTTTGGGATCGTAAGTATCATTGTTTTGATTAAGGGTAGAAAACGTCTTGGGGCTATGCGGTTAACCCCCGAAATTACTCAGCCGCTGGGTAAATACGCAGGGGGAAAGAAAGACAGCCTACGTATACCTTCGCAACGTGTATCTACCTTCACGTTTCATTTTACTTCACGTATAAACAAACGATATTAATATGAATTGGTCATAAATACGTTATTTAATTAATAAAAAAAATACATGGTTGTGTTTGTTGGCGTTCTTGTGATGTAAAATGAAGATTGATTCATTTATTTATTCTATTTGGCGCTCTCTCATAACGGTGGTTATTTATTTTTATGATTATTTTTTTATTTTTTATTTATTTATATTTTTTTTAATCAATCAGCAATCTTCATCCTGCAAGCAGAAGTTTTAAATAGCCTCACATTTGTTTCACGAGGATTTCGATGTCACCGAGAGCAGTATCTCCCTTTATGATGGTTTATTCATACCGATCTCCACGTTGAAACTATATTGGGAACCATATATTTTATATATGTTTGACCCATATGTTTACTTTATACTTTCACTTATTACGAATTCGTCAAGGATGGTAGGGACTAAATTGTCCAAAATGGCCATACCTCATGTTATTCAGATAAAATAAATTGTATTATATGCAAGTAGAAACCGCATGCTTCATTGTGGAGTTGGAATTATTTTTAGTTAATGATTATTATTGGTCACTGGACATATTCAATTTATCTTTAAACAAATATATAATATTGTTACTGACCAGATGCAGTTCAGTTATGTAAAATAAATACTGTATATTTCTCACCATTTATATATTACGTAAAAGCCCCGAAAAATGGCGTTAATTAATAAATAAAAAATATTTATATAGCGAATTTTTACTTACAGGGATCTCGAGTGAAAATCCTGCAGACATAAGTATACCTACTTTTGTTGTAGGTCATATATCCTCTTTGCAAACTTACTTGAAGAAATAATCTTTTAGAGGATCATCTGTCCGATGGATCAATTGACAGAGGGATTACTATCCGGCGGGGTCAACTGTCCACCGCATAAGCTGTCGGGGGGATCATCTGTCGGCCGGCCAATTGTCGCCGGATAAATTGTCGGGTCATCCAGTGGAACTGTTTTGTATTTATCATTCTTCTCGATGAGGATTACATACAAATGCAAGATGTTACATTATTATGTTTTGAACAACTTAACAATTTTGCGGAGAATACTAATTGAATTTAATATGTCTTCCTAAAATTGAGAGTAAGCTTTCAGTTGTTTGTACAAGGTGTGAAATGTAAATTAAACTAGATCATTGTTTTTATTTAGTTAAAACTGTTAATCCTGCAGCTTTTATTATTTTAATTGGCTGACAAAATAAATGAAACAGGAAAAAAAATACGGCCACGCGCGGTCACTTTGCAATTATTCGCTAAACCAAATACTGACCGCATTAATTCTGTATTGTTTTATTAAAAGTTCATCCAGAATTTCACCAATTCCATAATGTAATGACATTTACATTACATTATAGTTTTATTTCAACGTACTTTTCACATTAGTTAGGGTAATTTAAGTGACAAATTTGCACAATTAAGTAATTGACATTAATTTATTTTTCATATTTTGAGTAATTTTGGACTGTTATGCATGTTTTTGAGTTCTGTAATTGAATTGCAAATTTTAATATTTCTTGAATAATAGTCAGATTTTACCAATCATTTTATAATAATGTTAATTTTCGTTACACATTTCTAATTGCAAAAGTAAATAATTAATAATCGAGCATTTCTGATACATGTCGATGGCCAATTTTATTGGCTCAATAATGCATTATTTGTTTGACAGCCTCCGTGGGCGAGGGACAAGGCTCGCGACTAGCAATCCGCAGGTCGCGGATTGAAATTCCGGCGTGCGCAAGTAAATTTTATTTGATTGATTTATGTTTATTTATACAATTTAAGCAATTAAAATAATATAAGGTATATTTGCGGCAGGTTCTACAGTGGAAAATATTCACAGTATCGCCCTGGTATAAGACCACCATTCAGAATCGTAAAATTGCTTGAAATGACTTTAGCCATGTTTGGTGACTAGCCAGGTTCTTTTCAACCTTCCTCTACTCATGTCCTTCCCCTTCCCACTGTGATGAATCGCAGTGGATACGAAAATATAGTAGCTTCCACCTTACGAATGAATAAATAATAATTCAGAATTATAACGAAATCAACACACTAGCGACATCTAGCTGATTAAGTTTGATTGGGCCATGGAGACTGCAGAGATCTATAATTATTAAATTAATGTCAAGTTTTGATAAATAGAACACAGAGGGATCCAATTATAAACACTTAAGATTGATCTACCAATCAGAGAAGGGGGAGGTTACCTTTTCTCAAGACAAAGAGATGGACTTTGGACTAGACCATTAGTCTGAGATTTATGGGGTAAAAATCATCATCAACCCGAGAGATCAATACGCTTTAAGATAAACACAATCCCACGTTCGGTGCATTTGGTACAATGACCCTAATTTTAAAGGTAAATATTGAGTGCAACAGAGGAATCGACAACCGCAGTTAACGAACAAATAAATCCATATTATGTTGAAAAAATGATGCAATAAAATAGCAAGGAAATATAATGAACGGAAGATTAAAGAAAAGACCTGGAAAACGTGGGAAAAGCTACTGTAGGGATACTCAATTGCATAACGAGAACGTGAAGAACAAAAGGAGGCCAGATTCAGAGGAAAACGTACGTTTGATATTTAAAAGAAAGAAAAACGATGGAAATTAGGAATGTCACTTTTAAATGAAG
This sequence comes from Limnephilus lunatus, assembly GCA_917563855.2. NCBI lineage: Eukaryota > Metazoa > Arthropoda > Insecta > Trichoptera > Limnephilidae > Limnephilus > Limnephilus lunatus. Next base: position 5,252,940 of record OU830602.1, on the reverse strand, counting down.
CAATACGGTCAGGGAAAACGATTTGAAAAGAAAATCTAATAAAAAAAACGGACATTTAAACGGAAGTATTTATTGAACAATATAAGATTTCGACTTAATTTTGCGTTTTCAGACGAGTTTAAATAGATATCGTTATATATTTGAAATAGGATGGTTATTCTAGTTATATTACGTTAGATTAATTCAAAGGAAGGGATCGTTTTTACGTCATTTGCTATGAGAAAATACTATAGACGATAGAACAAATTGCTGAGGCAATTGATGTAAAAAAAGGTTGTCGACCCCACATGTATATTGTTGATATAAACAAGGAATATTCGAACATGCCTTTTGTTTATTTAAGGCCCATTATCCATTAAAAAGGGTCATAAAAATTAACATTGCTCTTACCTAGTATTTAGATTATAGAATTTCCGTAAAATTTAATTATAAACACATTAAAATGGATTTATCGCCAAGTATGTAGAAATCGTAATGTATACACACGTCAGGGCTTGCAGTTTATGGGATTTTGAACAAGAGAGAGATGGAAAATTGGGCGGAATTTGATCGAAGTAGTTAACTTGACAGATATCCCAGGATAGGAATAGTTAGTGGGCCGGAAAACACCATAAATAATATATCAAAAAAGGAAAAAAGGGTTTTAGCGGGAGATGGAATCACGGCAAAAAGGCAAACGTCAAATTTCAATAAGGGATCATTGGGTTAGGAGTGGGGGGAGAGAACGGAAAACCGACATAACCGGAAAACTCAGATAAGGAAATGGGAAAAACTCAAAACGTTATAAGTAGAGTAGATACGGAACCAGGATATGATTCCCTATTAACAACGAAGGGAAAATCATTTAAGAATAGTTGTTAAAACACCGTTACTTGAAGGAAAATTAGGTGGGAAAATGGAAAAGTTGAATATGCCACATAAATAATGGAAATACGGTTCTGAGACATAATTGCTTACGTAGACTAGGGGAAAAGAAATAATTTTCGTGGAAATTTATACAGGACAACTAGCGTTTAAAACTAGGAGACCGAAGAATCTACGTTTTCCCTAATATTTATGCCAATTAAAACACAGTTTTAGCAGATCACTTATGGGAATGTTCAAAATTGAAAAAAAAAACAAGATTAAAACCATGTTTATAAAACATATTATGAAGACAGAAGACATGTGGAAAATGGGCAAACTGGATGGCAGCTTACTAAGTCCGGGACTAAAAACCTTAGAAAAGCGAGACAAAGTTGTGGGACGAACCGAGATTTAGGAAGAGGCAAAATCGAAAGAGCTTATGTAGGAACATACAATAACGAGATGGGGTTTTCAAAAAATTTCGAGTGATTACAGATTATAATTCCTCGTCAAGGAATATACGATTATGCCCTTTTGGAGCTGTGATGGGTATAAATTAGCATGTTTGGGATGATTCAGGGTCCTTCGACAACTGGGAAGGTTGATTAAAACGTCGCGCACGTCGTGAGAATTACCCTGGTAATTAATTAATAGAGTCTAGAATCAGTTTTTATACTTTAAAAATACAGTGGAAAAATAAAGTCAGTTTATACTTATAAAAAAAAAAACTCAGTGGTAAAATAGAGTCTACAATCAGTTTTATGCTTTGATAAAACAGGGAGTGAAGTGCCCGGATAGGGTTAATCGTGCAATTTAACGGAGTGTATGATCTTATAATAAATCTAAAATCAGTGTTTGTAATAATTTCCGATTCAATAAAATCTAATAATTAATTAATTAATTACAAATTCAATGCGGGAGGAGTTTAATATAGTGTGTTTGAATTGCTTTAAATTTGTTCTATGAAGGTTAAAATAGAGTTATTTTGTCCGAGGTTATATAAAGAAAATTACAGTCTAATAAGTTTCATTAAATAAAAAATTTACGTTTAGGTCGAAAGTTGGAAATTTTATTACGAGATATTAATTATCGTTAGGTGACAACGCAATAATAATAATTGATCCGAAATCTGGAAAATACTTAGCCGAAGTTTAAATGAATAATCCAAGTGATTAATTTGCTGCTAAACAAAAGTGTTATAAAATAAAGTGGAAGGGGTTCTTTCAGTTTTGTTGTAATCTGAGTGACGAATAATATTTAGTTATCCGTTACAAAGGGATTCTAGTTCAAATTGGAAACATAAATAAAACTTTAGCTTTGTCCTTAAGTGGAATAATTCAAATTTAAAGAAAATCTTTAGTTGTTATGAAAAAAAAAATATAATTTAAATTGAGAAAAAAATAAATAAAACTTAAATATTTTTATAAAGTGGAATAATACAAATTTAAAGGAAATTCAAATTAATAAATTAATTTATTAAAGAGTAAATAGGTATAGTCATATACCACATAATAAAATAATATTCGAGCGAACGATTATTAAGAATCGATTCCCCTCTTTAGATTGGAATCAAATATGGAAGGAAAGGGGAGGAAGGTGAGGGTTGTCGGGATTAATTAGATAGGATCGTTCTTCTTCAATAATAACGGCAGATATTAAAGGAAAACGTGAGGATTTTTTACATCAGAGATCTATTCAAAGGAGAAAGGAAGGAGATGAGTTCCGGATCTTGTAGGATTAAATCGTTAAAAGTGGGAAGTCGAAATAAAAGTGCGATAAGTTACACAGGTAGATCGGATGCTCTAATAAGTTTCTCGCCGATGATAGTAACCCGGTGGAGCTGAAATTAAGACATTAGAGCTTGGTGAGTCCTTACAATATTTAAGCTTTTACAGGTTCCTGTGGATATCCTGACACTGATGGACGTAACGCCAAGTAAGGGTAAATAAATAATTAACCAATTTATTAGCATTCGCATGTCACACCTCCCATACAGAATGAAATGTTGCTAAACAAATACTTAACACATAATTAGATAGAAACGCATCACTAAATCAATTTTGGTATCTTAGCGTATTTGTAAGACAAATACCTATCGTTTCTTTTCACTAGCACGATTTGGGTATGGTTGTATGACCTTCGATAGTGTACCAAAATTACGATTTGAGTTCAAGGCCATCCATTGACCCAGTCACCTAAATTCATTAACGAATAAACAAAACAAAACTTAACGTCAGGGACAAGTTTATCAATTATAGCTTGAGATGAAATCTGCGGTCAATATGTGAAGGCGACATTGACGTTTAAATTCACTCAATTCTAAACGACTTGATTTATCTCATTTTAAAATCTTTCTTATAGGAAGTAGGTATCCAAGAACCCATAAATACCCATTATCCTAAATACCTAACACACGAGGAGCTAGTGACCTCATTTAAACAACACTGGTGTTCAAATACTCATACAGTCCTGAATCCTAACTTGTCTTCGAACGTAAACTTCAAGGCTTCTGTATGTAGGTATGAGCCATCTGGAAATGTAAGTGTCAACCTTTCTCGAACGGACGGCTTTGATCTTGTGGCGGTATTGTCGAGGTGGGCATGCGGGGAAGAGGAAGGACGTATGCGGACAGTACGCTGACGCGGCATTAAAGCCACAGGTTATTTGCATACCGTGAGTCTTGTCGAACCTGAAAGCAAACATAAGGTTCACGAGGTGAGTTTTATGTCAGCTAGTCAGAGGTGGAATGTAACGCTGGGTCGGTTACGTGGGAGGAAGGATCTGCCCGTCACAAGCTTACGCCACATTTAACGGATAGAGGCATGATAAGGGAAGACATGAAATACCCCTTCTAGACTCAGTAGAGTTAAATTCAATCCGGCGGAGATGGAAGTCGGAGTGAGGCAGAAAAACGGCATGAAGACTTGGTATTCCCCCATCTGGCGTGAAGAGTCCCTTTCGTAACAAGAGACGCTCGTCGAAGAGAGTAAAACTCGGACTTAAGGATAAGCTTAGCAAACGTACTTGGGAGAATCCGGTTTGGAATTGTTGTTCATCGGTTTTCACTTGGTTAGCGGAGGTGCCGACTTTTTAAGCAAACATATTATCCCCTCCCCATATCCCTCCATTCCTGCTCTTTCAACAATTTTGCGAATACTAACCAAAAGCACTAACTATGACTACAAACACATTATGTTAGGAGAAGTTGCAGACAAGGACTTCAATTGAGAAAACTGGACCTTCGAGTTCGATCATCCTAAGGTAAGGTTTGCTTTCTTGAAATGTTTAATTTATTAACTGTTGTTTATGTTATCGATGTATCAGCGGTGATAGGAAGAATTAAATAAACACACTAAATTCCTATGGAAATCAAATAGACACAAGGTTTAGGGCGGGGGTAGTTTATCAAACTCGGTTAAATATTCTAAAATAATAATAAATAAATTGATCGGAAAATTCTCACCCTTTCTCTAAAAGAATCTATGGGTTACCACACGTAATACATTATCTTCTCTACATATGTGTGCATATTAAGTATGCAAACAGATGTAAAATCTAAAACAAAAAATTTACAAAACGCAGATTATAGAAATAATGTGAACAAAAATCTTAAATCTTGATTACTGTGAGAAAATCGCAGGGATTTAAGAAGATAGGGTAGGTTTAGCTAGATTATAAGGTATAGGGGTTTAGAAATCACGAGCCTGAGGTAGAAATAAACCGAAAGGAGGGTTGAGTCAGGCCATCATATCTAGTGGTGTGATCAGTAGGACATAAGGGTAGAATTATGAGCGTGGCTACGAGACAGGAGCTACGAGATTTAAACTACGAGGTAGAAGCTTAGAAAAGTAAATCAGCTAGGTAGGGTTCATCACAATTGGAGTCGAAAGCCAGTAGTGGCGCCCCATTACACCACTTACCCTCATCCTCACAACATACCCCAATTGGGGATGGCATAGTCTTAATGGATCCAGCCGGTTGGGAGCAGTTGGGACTCTTGTGCGGTATTCACATTAAAAAAAAAACCTTTGTACACCTTTTAAACTCAATTAATTACTTACTTCTTACCAACCTCTGTTCTCATCTTTAATTATAAATTTCATTTTATTTCTCCCTGCTTGTTTTATTAAACTTCAAACCAGTTAAAATAAATATAATTATCATTATTACTAAACTTTACTATTAAAAATATGTGTTATCCTTTCAGAGAGACAGACATAACAAAAATCATTGTTATTATTTGTCTAATTGAACAAATTAATTACATCATAGTTCAGCGAGACAAAACGAACCATTGTTACATTAATAATTAATTATATGTGTAAGCTCATTTGTATCATTTATTTTATTACGCTACGAAAACAATAATTAATTTGTTAAAATGAATCAACGGTTTTTAATGAACATAAATTGTAGCATAAACCAAACGAGAAAATAATAATTCACGTGGAAAACAAAAAATATATTTTCATGTTAAGCGATGAATCACCATACATTTTCAAGTCGAAAAAGAAAAATGTAAGAATGTTAATGATTTTCACAACCTACATACCTACTCGTTCTCATGTTTATATTTATATCGCCATCCATATTGGCCACCAAATTCTTATATCGAAAAGTTATAATTATATATATTTTTTTTTTACTTTAGTAAGTAATTTCCCTCAGGGCCCATCTCGTCTTAGGGGATGGTGTGTGGAGGGTATTTTTAAGGAAGGAAAGGATAGGAATTTCTGAGAAAGTAAACGTATGAGGGGTTTGTAGGAATCTGGGGGTTAGTGTGTCCAGGAGTGACGGACACCTGCATCCATCCCGAGAGAGTCCGGCTCGAAAGGTCAAAGGGCCTCGCTCACCCGGTTTCTATCGATCTGGCCCGTCACCCAGCAGGTGAGAAGACGCATCCGCAAGTCCTGTGTAAACCTCTGCCCATGATCCCAGGTACCCCTGCTAAGTCACCAAACGTTGAGATGACCTGTGGGAGAGGTGTTGGTTATCCAATTGTTGCCGGTGTGTTGGTAAGATATGATTCGATCGTTGATCCTTGTAATTATTTGTAACTAGCAGACCCGGCCACGCGTTGCTGTGACTATCGAAATACAATGCCACGCTATTACCCAACCTTTATAACCAACGCCATCTGTCAAATCAAATCCACACCGCTTGTTTGCCAGCCCACTGCCGGCTGCTGCTTTGCCAAATATGTTATACATTTCAACCAATTTACACAAAACCTTGGCAAATTATATACCTAAAAACCTTCCTCATGTATCACTCTCTTATTGGTAAAAAAATCACGAAAATCTGTTGAGCAGTTTAAAAGATTTAAGCGCACAGACAGCGGGAGCGACTTCATTTTATACTATGTAAAGATAATGATGGCAAAAAATGAGGCGCTTCTTTGTACCCTAAAAAATTTTAGGTTCTTCAAGGAGGTAGCAGGGCAATGTGAAGGTGAATGTGTTAATTTTAAGTTGTATTTTCTAAAGGCAAGATAGAAATGACAATATAAAAATCAACAGAAAAACGCATAGATTTCACAGAGTTTCCGACTGGTTTCTTTGTATGGTAATAGTGTGAGTTCACCATTCAAATTCAAAACATTGTCGTTGTTAGTAATGGCTATAGCCATGTCTAATGACCACCTACATATTTACTGTTTTATGTCAGGGTTAAAAAATTCTACGTTTTAAAAATATTTTATTTGTAACCTGCTCAGACTCTTTTGGTGTCTGTCAAACTTCTTCTTATTCTTAAAAGTAAACTTAAACTTCTTCTATAAAGGAGAGTTTTTGTGTTCGGCGGGCGAATTTGATTTGTATACAAATTTATTTATTTATTTCGAGGTTGATGAAATTTTGCACCTTCAAAAAAGAGAAATTACTGCCTACATGAGATTTTGAAAAACCACCCAATCTACTTTTCGCACCCCAAAACAGTATTTTTTTACTCTTTTATTAAATTTTGCACATTTTCTATGACGTATTATTAATATATTCAATATTTTACGAAGTATAAGATGAAGTCGCTCCCGCTGTTTGTGCGCTTATATCTTTTAAACTATGCTACGGATTTTCATGCGGTTTTCAACAAAAGATAGAGTTATTTATGAGGATGGTTTTTATTATACATATATTTTTTAAATATAATTTGTCAACGTTTTGTGTAAATTGGTTGAAATATATAAATAAAGGAAGCGGGCAGCTGACAGCGGCAGCGGGCTTGGAAGCGGGCGGTGTGCATTTGATTTAACAAATGGCGTTGGTTATAAAGGTTGGATAATGGCGTGGCGTTATTTTTCGTTAGCCACAGCAACGTGTAGCCGGGTCTGCTAGTACATATTTAGAGATCTGTCCCGATGTGGCTTTTGTTTTTATTTAAATTCACAGTTTCATTCCTAGATTGGTGAAAGTTTGGCGCTTGACATTCACAATAAGAAATAGGTCATTGCCTAAGTATAATTTCTAAAAAAAACTATGCGTAAAGCTCTGCTGCCCGGGTAACGCCGGGGACTTTAGCTAGTAACTAATAATGATTTGTTTATCCTTTCAGAGTTCCGATTGAAAGGAACTACTAATAAATATAATAAAGTATGCCCACAATAAATATCCTTGAGAATATTCATTAGTTACCAAGTCAGCCATCCATACAGTTACCTGGAATGAAAAGTAATTTTTTTTCGTACCGATTTTAAGAGTATTAGCAACTATCATGGCGTCCTGTATGTCTATAAATACTCCAGCTACTAAGAAATACGATAGGCTATGATCAGCTGTGATACATCCTACATCCAAATGTATTATTATTTCTAAGTCCAGGGCGACCCTTCGCTACCACGTGTGGGGGTTTCATTCAGCCCTCAACTGAGAAAAGAATGGATTAAAAAAAATCCGTGCAGTGGAAAATGTTAAACCAAAAAACATATAATAAACTCAAAACAAAATCTTACGTTTTATAAATTTTAAAATGGGTATTCCAGCAATGGCAGGATATTTTGAGTAGTTCACAAATCGACACCAGTTGGCGCTAGTGTAAATGTAGACCTAAATACGAAAAGAGACCTGTCAAAAGTTTGTTTCGTAAATTTTTGTCTGTTTTCTGTAGGTTCGAAGCGATTATTTTTGTGAATTCCGACATTCATAACAATGTACCAAACAATTTACTGTAACATAGACGAAATATTAAAAAGTAGAGGTGATTAATTGCTTAAAAATCATAAAAATAGTTATACAAAATTAAATATAAAAATTATTTAAAGAAAAATAAAATTGCATTTAGATAATAAAAAAACTTTTAAGAACATATAATTAAAATAATTAGTCTAAATCAAAAAATAAATAATTATTGTAAGTATTAATAAGAAAATAAATTTAAAAGATGGCTGTTTTTAAAAAATGTTTGGTTATTTTTAATATTTAAATTACTATAAATGCTTTTTCTAATTTCTAAATTATCCAATTGTATGCTCGTAGTGTAAGTGTGTAAAATTTTAAGACCTGTATTAAATGAAATAAAATTTCAAAGTGATCTGTTATTAATTAAATAATAAATAATGCCACAAAGTTATTTTGCAAAGTTTGAAGAAGTATTTATATATTATTTAATCACAGTGTAATTTATAAATCTCGTGCGTAAAAGCCCCGAAAAAGGGGGTAAATAAATAAATAAAAGATGGGTTAAATAACAATATAATAAATAAAATAGAAAAGTTGCAGAATGGGGTTACTTGACGAGATCATAGAGTCGTCAACTTTTCTGCCAGAATTTAACAAGGATAAAATTTCATCTTTACTAATTGTATTACAATTATTGGTGATGTTCTATGCCTGTCTCACTAGCAGTTCCCGAATTGAGAGCAGGCTCAGTTAATAAAATAAGTAGTATATAACAGAAATACAACAACAACGCAATATTAAGTTTTAAATAAAAGACCCTCGACATCATACCATTGAAAATGCAATCTAAAAAATTGTTGATTGATAACATCTTGTTTGATCTGTTTTGGCTTATAATCTGTAGTTTAATTTATTATTAAAATGAGTTGCATTTTGTCCAATGGCTAGCAGAAAAACATTGAAAAGCTTTGTTGCAAAGTGACTCCTGACAAAAGTTGCTTAAGTGAAAGATATAAGAGATTATGCCCTTTGGTTCTAGTGTCTCGGTCAGTTTGGACAATGTCAGCAGTTCTGTGTTTGAAAAGGTGTGCTAGTATGTTTTGGCCTAAAGTTGCCTAATGTCCAGATTTCATCACGACTGTTTGTCAATACACACTAACAAAAATTTACGAGTGAAGAGAATAACAATTACAATTATGAAGAAAAAAAACACATAACTGTGACTTTTGTTTTTTTATTCCAATTTTATTCAGTGTACACTTGAACACTCTAAAATTTAAACCTATTAAAAACTTTTATTTTTCGGGATTGCGGAATATGTCTTTCTCTCCATATCTTATTCCGCCAAGGTAATTCTGGCACTGTAGTATTGGAACTTGAAATTTATGCCTGTTTAATTGTGTCCTGAAATATCGATACATCGTATTTTTCTAAAATTTAAAAGATTCACCATTCTTATTTTCAGTACAAAAAGAATAATTTATTCTGCCGTTCTTGCAGTAGTTTCTAGGGTCTAGTTGCCTTCCAAGCAGATCGGGGTTTGATTGTCGGCAGAGGGAATAATAATAATTATTTTTTTTACTTACTATTTATTAACTTTAAATATATTTAAAAATACATGTTCTATCTAAACTGCGACACCAACTGCGTGGCAGGCCGGGTCGGGAGAGATTGAGGAAGACTTTTTGAGATCTCTTGAACGGCTCTCACGGAAAATTGCTTTGCGTCGGCAGTGGGTGGGATAAATTCAAACGTCCGTCACTCCTGGACGCAGTGACCCCCAGATACCTACCCACCCCTTATACATTTCTCCAAACAGCATCCTCAACCTTGGCTTTGAGTGAAATTATTTTCCTAAGGGCCTCCTGCGTGGAGCTAATACGAAAATAATTAAGTCTGCGCTTGTTATAAAAAATGTGTTATTTTATGAATAAATTGTTTTCACGTATTTTCCAATCTCCAAAGTTCAATAAATGTATCAAGAAAACAATAAATAATTCCAACATTGCAATGCAAATTAATTATATTTTCTTAAAACTAGAAATACATCGATAGTTTTATTTCTTAACAACACAATTATGAACATGCCAAAAGCAAGTCCGTATGATATCAACCAAATCCAACCTCTGACCTTATCGTTAAACCACGTAATAACAGCGGTACGCCATCTTACCGGTTATCCCTAAACCCGACCGGTTGGGCAAAACTTCGGGTTGCCGTAGCCAACCGGTAGCCCGATCTGGTAGCCGAACCGGAAACCGGAACCGGGTTCCGGTTATAATTAGGGGGTTACAGGTCGAATGGGTCGGAATTTCGGTATTGATCTCGTGAATTATTCCAGTTTTAATGTATGCCAGATCGTTATTTACCAACGTTTGTGTTGCTAATAAATCTCGCTTCGGAGTCATTCCATTCTCAGGCAAATGGTGAGGTTTAATTTTGATGATTTGTTGAAGAAAAACATTATTTAAAAGGAAAAAAAAAACAATTTATATGGTTTAGTATTTAAAAAAAATATATATTTTAAATAACAATTCTTAAGTATTACATACAATTTAATAGATTGGCTACAATATTGAAAGTACTGAGGTTACCAGAAGAGATGCTGTCAATAATAGTTCCAAATATATTAATAAAGGAAAAAGGAACAATTAATACTATTTTATTTGTAAGGCAGATATTTTGATTTTAGAAAGGCAGCGATAAAATTTAATTATTGAAGACAATATCACAAACAAAAAGCGTGAAATCGGAAAGACAGAAAAAGATTCGGTCGCATCTGGGAATTGAACCTAGGCTTGCCTTACCAGGGAAATCCTACGATTGCTGAGCTAATTTGACCAAATCAACGTTTAACCGTATCACACTTCAACTGAGAGCACTACCAACGATATGTTAATTTTTCTTTAGGCATATTTTTTGGCTCTAACTTTATACAAGGTTGTTTAAGTAATCATTGATTTAAATCATATTGACGCATATCGAAAACGCATATAATATCATATTCTCCAACCATTTGTTCAAAAACCAGTACCCTTGCCATAGGTTGGCCCAAGTGATTCGCTACATTTAGTGATTTAGAAGGGGTGCCTGGGTTCATGAGGTGAGGTTTGTCCGAGTCTTGGTGGTGGATGCATCTGACCACTCTGCGTGGCTGGTCGGATCGGGAGAGACTGGTTGAAGGAACATTTTGACTTCTCCCACAGAACTCTCTCGGATTATCGCCTTGCACCGCAGTGGGAGAAATGGATTTATACTTTCGTCATTCTTGGAGACACTGAATCCCCGATTCCTACCCATCCCTCCCAACATTTCCTTCCCAAACTTCATTTCCTCCTTTTACAAAAAAACCCCAACAGCATCCCCAAAGATGACTTAGGCTTTTTACTCAGTTTAACTTATTTTCCACAAAGATGACTCAGATTTTTTTTCTTCGGGGCCTTATGTGTGAAGCTAATGCAAAAAAATATATCTCTTTATACGAAAATTTACCAAGAAATAGAATCCAAAAATAGTTCACTCATTATTAATTTCCTCTTTTGAATGTCGGACTCACATCGTCGGATATCTTTATTTATTTATTTTTATATATTACAGTTTTAACGTAATTTAAATATTTTTACATGATATATTTTTCAATTTTATTATGTTTGGTGTGAGGTAGGTTTGCAAAGGTGAAACTGTGGATGGGTAATGTTGTATGTTTCGTGAACACCTCACTAGGTGAACCTGTGTTGAGGTGTTTACGTGATTATTTATGATTAAGAATGACAAGTATTTATGTGTTGTAGTAGAAAGTTTTTTTTTTAATGGTACATTGGTTATTTAGAAAAAAATATATATTAAATAAATTATAAAATATATATAAACATACACACGCATATACACACACTACAGATAAACTTGAAGTTTAGTTATCTAAAACTTATTGTACAAAATAGTTTAAAAAGATCTAAGACAAGAATTTGCGTCTAAACGCATACATTTTTTTGTTTAAAATAAGGTAAAAAGATTTTATTTTGCAAAATATTTTTGACGTTGATATTTTTGTAACTATTATTAATATAAATAACAAATTTCCAACTGCAATTTAAACAAAAGTCAGTCATTTTAATACATGTAGGATTACAAAAGATTTTTAAAATATTTATATTGAGGGATCAATAGGATTTATCGGACCAGTTAGGATTTCATCAGAGCAGAACCCTCTGATATGAAAATATCTGGAGTCGGTGAAATATTTTCCCATTATGTTTCTAGTGGATTGACGTATTTTTCTTGTATTTATCATACTTATATAGTGCACTTACATTGCGTGGATTTACTAGATAATCATTTGTGGAAAAGTGTGTGGAAGGGTTTAGTCTTTCATTTGGGAAAGATTTAACCCGGACATAAAATCTGGAGCACCGTATAAGTATTAAAAATTTTGATGACATGTATAGCGCTGTTTTTGTGAAAAATCACCTCAAGGGCACTGAAGAAATTGCTTGTGTTAAACATAGCACTGCCACTAAACAGCGCAAAGTATTACGATTTAGTAATTGTTATAAAGAATACCTTGCCCTCTCTCCAGCAATATATCACATAATGTATGAAAAGACTATATTTTCAAAGGTTATGGATTTAGCCTTATACTGTTTAAGATACAATGCATCCCCTCACCTTTCACGATAGCCGCTTACTCTCCAAATTGAATATCTAGACTTCCTTAGTAAACGTGCAAGTAATATTGAATATATTTTCGAAGACTTTAACCTTTCATTTTCTGAATTTTGAAATAAAATTTTATCTCTTTATTAAACTGATCGTTACAACGAAAGTTATGTATTAGGTATATTAGCATGTCACCTAATTATTTTACAACTTTATCTATGAGCAGACAATATATAGGTTTGTAACATATATTTACTTATCAATAATAATTGTTCAATTGTATTTTATAAAGCCGTCCTTTTTTTTTTTCTCGTCCCCTTTTGATTTTTCTACTTTTTAAAGAAAAACTTCTTTACGCACGCTTGACTTGGGGAGTAAGCTGGTGAATGCGTGACGAGAGCGTTAAGAAAAGTGTGATCGGGCGAGGCGAATGGAAATTGAGAGGGAGATATAAGTTAGTGAAGATAGAAAGAGCGAGAGAGTTTTTTTTCGTATATTACTGTAGGAGCAAGAAAAAGAGATGCGAGGGCACATTTTCTTTCTCTCTTTCTCTTATTGCCAGTTATGTTTCGTATTTCTACGACACAGTGCAGGCCTATTGTCTGTATCACTGTAGCAGCAAGAGAGAGCAGTGCGCGCGCACATGTGCTTTCTCTCTTCTTTTATAAGTTACTGAAGTTTTACTTCAGTCGTGTGATCTAAAGCACACTCGTTTTTTGTACTAACCAAAATAAAATATTTCATTTCTTATGCAGGTGTCTCCAGATATATTATTCCAAGTGATAGATACCTACTCTCATTACCACCTTGATGAACGTGGACGTGTGACTAGATCTGAATGGTCAGATATTTCCCAATCTTCCTCTCCCCCATATTTTTTTTATTATGTCCACATAGGAGGCCCTGCGAAAAAAAAATCCCTCAAGGCTTATGCCATCTCTGGGGGTGCTATTTTGAGGGTCTTTTTTAGGCAAAATAATGAGCGGAAGTTCTGTAAAGGAATAAGTTATGATGGGTGGTTGCGAATGTGAATGAATCATACCCCTCCCACCGCGGTGCAAGGCAATGGGTCGAGACAGTCCGGCTCGAGAGGTCAAAAGGACTCCCTAAACCTATCTCTCCCGATCCGGCCCGCCACGCAGTAGGTGAGCAAAAGCATTCGCGCCAAGACCTGAACAAACCTTACCCCATTAACCGGAGCACTTCTGCTAAGACACCAAACCTGATCTACGGCAGGGGTGTTGGTTATCCATTAACCGTTCCTGGGGCGGCAGTACCCACATCTGCCTCCCAAAGTCTCCAATCTGTCTTCCCTCAATTCAGATTCAAAACATTGAAATTCAAGAAACCCACTGGCTTCGAGCGGTATGAGATCTTGGTTTTCGCATTAAAAAAACAAGCTTTACTGTACTAAATTTATGCCAAAGGAAAATGGTTTTGTTCTTGAAAATAGGTACTTTGAAAGAAAATTTACGACGTACCACTGAAGTAAATTATCTATTTATTTGTCTATTTACTACCAAGCTTGAACTGCAATATATTGTCGATGGTCTTAGGATGGTTCCGAAGTTGTCTTTAAAAGAATAATTGTAACGTATCATCTTGTTACTGGAAACCAGCTCAGGATAATTATTGATCTATAAATAAGTGCTGTTTCCATACCTACCTCTGTACTTTCTCCACTCTGCCTTCTAACCAGTTCGGGTCGCTTGGGTTGGGACAAAAGGGGGATGAATTTAATTAAAAAGATGTTAAATGTATAGATTTTAATTAGGTTTGGCCAAGGGTATATAAAATCTTAATTATACTTGGATCTAAACCTTAACTAGTTGTTATATGGTTCGGATTCGCTTCCTGATTGTTCACATCGCCATTGTTCACTATATATACCTTCGTATCACCGAGTCTCTGCGGCTGCCTTAGTAAGGCCGAGGTCCTCGATGGTGGCTCATCCAGTTCTGCAGCTCAGGCCCTCCTAGCCGAGTCTCCTGCCTCTGAAATCTGAAGTCTCCTGAAGTCGTCTGCATCACTACGCACTTTGGCCACTGGCCGCGCTGGTCGCCGCTCTATCTTGCGAATAACTTTCTTCTTTGCCTCACGCCTGGCTTTACGTCGCCGGCGGAGGAATATATCTGTTGAACTCAACCATCGCTTCTTAATCCGTCGCCCAGCATTACGCCGCTGGGCGGGCAACTCGTACTTGGTGTTGCACAACCACTCGTGTCTCCTCTCTTCCTCGTCTAGATCTTGACTGTTTTTACCGGCCGTGGGATGCCCTACGAACTCGTAGGACCTGTGTCCTACCCCGCACTTTCCTCTTCTTCCTTTCCTGTCCTTTCAACCTCCATCTGTTAACACTTTCTTTATCTTTGATGCCCAAAGCGAGACCTTTCATAATATTAAATTATTTATTCAAATTTCTTTCTGACGAAATTTGATTCGTCACATCATCTAACTTATCAATATCACAACAAGAATCGCTATTACAGAAATACTTGTTCTACCATATTACATTGGAAGATGCTCCGAAAAACTTGCGTCAGTGATCCCTTCGGCACTTGTACATAGTCGGGAAATACGCCAGACGGCCGGCGTAGTCCAGCGGCAAGGCTCTTTACTCGCACTTCGAAGGTCGCGGGATCGAATCCCGGCGTGGCAAATAAATTTTATTTGATTAATTTGTGTTATTTCACAATTTATTCTTTAAAATAATATATAGTATATTTGCGGCACATTCCAGAGTGGAAGATACTCTTAGTATCGCCCTGGTGTAAGACCACCATTCAAAATTGAAACGTTGCTTGAAATGGCTTTAGCCGTGTTTGGTGACCAGAACTGAATAGCCAGGTACTTCCCCACCTTCCTCTTTCCTATCTCCTTCCCCTTTCCCACTACCTTCAGCCTCACAACATACCCCAATTTGGGCATGCCATAGTCCCACTGGCTCCAGACGGGAGCAGTTGGGACTCTTGTGCGGTATTCATGTAAAAAAAAGCCCGCCCAACCCACATTTGTACACGGTTGACATTTGTTATATGTCGACGGGTCTCTGTGGAATGGTTTTTCGACCTCTGTGTTTCCTTTCTCCTGCAACATGCGTCTCTTTAAGACTTCCTCTCCCGAAAAAACCCACCACACAGCATCTTCACAGATTACATAGGCCCTGAGGGAAAATATTTTCTTCAGGGCCTCCTAGGTTAAAATTCTCATATTTTGTTTAATAATATAGTTTTTGTGGATTTTTTTTTTGTTTTATTTAAGTTGGCAACTTTAACACTGTAACTTGAATAACATTTAAAATGCGTTGTCATTGAGTTGTACTAAAGTATCTCAACTTCACTAAAGTATTTTCTAAATATTTAAAGAAGTTAAAAAAAAATTATTTATTTCATCCAAAAAGTATATGAATACATAATATAATATCATATTACAGTCGGTATTGGTTACATTTAAGTACATTTTCCTTTTTTATTTTCTTCCTTTTCTTTTACACAGTAGTTGACTGCTTTACTGTGTTATTATGACACAATATGTTAATGCTTCAACGGAATGCAAATTTTGGTGCTTTGGTGTACGGGTCCTTTTTTTTTAAATTTTGTACATTAGTTTGATATAGAAATTCGTATTTTCTCAAAATTGTACATTTTGAATTAATACACTAAAGTACTCATGGTGGGATTTGAATCCAAATGATGACCTATTCCATATGTAACATTGTAATATATGGTACCAATTTATATTATCATACATGTAATAAATGTTTATATTGTTTCACAGGCAAACTAATATTAAGTACGTAGAAGCATCTCTTAATATTAACGTTTCATTTTGCGATTCGGGTCTGCCCGTGAAATTATGAGACCTCACATCCCAAAACTCATAAACTCCCAGCCATAAATAACGGCGCTCAAGTAATAAATAATACGAACCCTCCTTAATATTAACTGAGCACACACATTTAACTTTTTAATTTGAGATAACCAACGGCGGTACTGAAGAGGCGATACACAGCGAGAGTTTATACGTATACTCCGAACAAACACATCTACTCTGCATTGTACCTATTTTGTATTATATTGTGTACTGGCAGAAAAGAGGTTTAGATGAAAAGGAGGTTAATTGTAGCGCCCATCTTTTCTGGAAGTAGTGACACGCGTAAGTAGTCGCGTCAGTTGCTTACGATAATAATATGTAGCTCAGTCCAGCTCGTCAGCGCTACATGGTGGAGTTGGTGTGCTTCTCATAGTCGCCGTACAAGGCTCTCTACTAAGGTCTGTTAGGGTCAGTTGTTTCAAACAATTTATCCAATCTCAAAGTTAATTTTGTGGTGTGTAGCTCTGTGGAAGTTCCATTCAAGTTAAGTTACCATTCCAGTTGTGTAAAACAGCTGACCTGGAATTATAACAGAACACGAATAGAACTCTCTAAGAACCTTAAAATTTACTTTGAAATTTGAAGAATTGTGGAAATTCTTGAAACTCTCGGCCCTTTGTGCGTAGGCTCCATGAGCTAGATATAAACAGAAGTATTGCCATCTATATTTTCAAAGTGAAGTAGTGAATTCCAAATGGACAAATTTGACAATATTTTGTACAACGGAATTTTTCGATTGAACAAATAGTTGTCCAAATGGACACACTTGCCGATGTTTGATACATTGATATTGTCCAATTGAAAAAAAAAAGCACAAATCGACAACGCTTTTTTACTGTCAACTTATTACTAATAATGACGTTGAACGGGAATACTGTGTTTGTTCAAATGTTATTTCAATGTAAGATGCTTCTTTGACAATGGCATAAAATACGCCGATCGCATACTCAGTATAAGTTTTTGAATACAGATGACATTTTCGGTACCTTAGCGAATGGGACTTTCTGACACGTTCTTATACTCGTAAGGCGGCTGTAAAATAAGTACTTAGGTAATTTTTTTTTCATGGGTTTTCCCAAGGTCTAGGTTAACTCCTTCCATTCTTGAAACCCCTTTTGTGTAGTTAAATTGTAGAATCAGATGCAGTAGTAAGGCAATTAATAGTTTTATTGCATGTTGGCACATGCAAATGTGTATTACTGAAATATTGGTTCTTCGACCTGAGGTGCCATTCCGTATCTTGTGTGAATACGGGAGAGATTCCATATATGGAATCGGCTATCAAATTTGTGATTTTCTATGACTTAAAGTTGCCTTTTCTACGGGTGATGTGAACTGATGTCAGATATCAGCTGTCGCATATTGTAGTTTAGAGCGTTTAAAATATGAATATTTATTCGTTTTATTGAGCATGATTATTTATTCATTTGTACTTTTTAAGTTGTTTACCATGGATTAGAAATTTGCAAAGTTTCTCTACAATATATATATGCATGAATTAGGTACGAAGTTTGCCTAAAGTAAGAACATAATATTGTGTGCAAGTGTCAAATCCGTGGTACAAAACTTTTAACGTACATTAAACGAATAAATAATCATGTATGTATAGTTGATGAGTTTGTGTATCTGGGTAGTATGTTTACGAGAGATGGGAAGGCTGATAGAGATATTAAAAGAAGGGTAAATGCAGGTAACTCCATTAATGGAGGACTGAATGCCATTGGCGCTAATAAAAAAAAAAACTATCAAAAGAAGCTAAGCTAGCAGTCCACAATGGAGTCTTGGTACTTACCCTGATGTATGGCAGTGAGACATGGAACTGGCAGAGGAACGATAAAATTAAACGGAATGCTGTTGAAATTAAACTTATCTGAGGCGGATGTGTGGTAAAACCATGTATGATCGTGTGAAAAATGTGGTGATCCGCAAAGAATGCAAGGCTGATGTAAGCATAATGAGTAAGATTAAGAAAGGGATCCTCAGATGGTTTGAGCATGTAGAGCGAATGAAAGAAGAAAATAGTGTGAGAAGAATAAATGACGCTAATGTAATGTAAGAAGAAGTCGGGGACGCCCGAGGAAGACATAACACGATCAAGTGAACCACATACTGGAGTCGGGCCATGTCAAAAGTCGGAATAATAGAAGAGTATGTATGAGACGATGTATGAATGTGAGTGAGGCAAAGAGTGTGTGCCAAGACCGAGTTGCGTGGCGGTCCGTCCTCTTTGCCTACCCCTGCGGGGAAATGGCATGATGGTTAGTTAGTATAGTTACAAGTTTGTGTTTCAAACTAGTTAAAATCGGCGACAGCTGACATCACCTATTGAAAGGGCAGTTGAAAGCCATAGTAAAGCAGACAAATTTGGCAGCCGATTACGTATGGAATCTTTTCCGTACCCACAACGATATAGAATCGCTGATATGTTCACAAAAAGGGGATGAAATAATTGTTGAAATTTTTGAACATCCATTATTTTTCAATGGTCCGAAATCTACCAACCTACATATTCTTAGTCGAGGAAATTGTCCATTATTGGATTAAGCCCACAATTTAAATATGAACAGAGAAATTTAATTAATTGTTGATATTTATATTCGGGAGTTGTCCTGCGGGGCCGATTCGCGAGGGTCTGAAGTTAACTGTTTGAGCGAATCCCCCGTCCGAAGGGAGGACTAATCCAGGATTATGTCAGTTCTTTCTTAATTTCTATAGTACCGGTTAACTCAAATGTTACGAATAATTTTCTTGGGTTTGTCATCCGTCCTAGAGTTAGCCGAAAAACGATAATTTTTTTTTTAATTGAAAACTTTTTTAGCACCGTTGTGGTTTGAAACTCGACACTAAAAAGAGACAAACACATAGATCTTTAGGATTTAGACTGCGAGAGAATGAGATAGTAAAATCGGTCTCCTCTTTGTGCGGTGCTCTTGAATCTCAACAAAAAGAGACAAATACATACATCGATAGGATTTAGCCTGCGAAAGAGTGAGATAGTACAATCGGTTTCCTCTATGAACGGTGCTTCGTAGCCTATCGGTAGCCTTCCTACTCTTGTCTGCTTTAGTTTTCTGATGTATATATTCCACAGGATTTAGACTGCGAGAGAATGAGATAGTAAAATTGGTCTCCTCTTTGTGCGGTACTCTTGAATCTCACCAAAGAGAGACAAATACATGCATCGATAGAATTTAGCCTGCGAGAGAGTGAGATAGTACAATCGGTTTTCTCTACGAGCGGTGCTTCGTAGCCTATCGATCTCTTCTTTGTGCGGTGCTTTGTAGCCTTCCTACTCTTGTCTACTTTAGTTTTCTGAAGGTTCAACTTCTACCGCGTGTGAATTGCACTCTCTGATTTTTAAATAATAAAGGATCAATATTGTTTCGATTGTTCATGCATGGGTAAATTGGTAAGTAATATGAAATATTTCTGCGTAATGTGAAACATCAATTTGGGAGAAGTGTATTGATAACACCGCCCCAGAAACCATTTATTGGATAATCAACACTTCGCCGTAGGTAACCCCAAGTGGTTCGCTAGGTTTTGTGACGTAGCAGGAGTGCTCGGGTTTATGGGGTGAGGTTTATTTGGGTCTTGGCGGCGAATGCGTCTGCCTACCAACTGCGTGGCAGACAGATTAAGTGAGACAATTTCACCTCTTCAGCAGAACTCTCGCGAAATATAACACTGCACCGCATTGGGATGGCTGGATTCGTACGTTCGTCTCTCCTTGACACACTGATTCCTAGATTCCTACCTACCCTTCGTGATCTTCCCATCCGTCCTTTCCTAAAAATACGCTCCATAGAGCATCCTCAAAAATGACAATGGTCCAAGGGGAATTGTTTTCCTCAAAACCTCCTGTACCAAAGTAATATAAAAAAATCAAAGAACTTTACTAATTATTCCCAACCAAAGATGTTGAAATACAAAAGAGATATGCTGTGATGTCCACGTGACTGTCTGCGGACTACTACCTAATGGGAGTAGTTTGCATACGAAAAGAATTTGTTCAATTCGTTGATTTTTTTAAGGTGTGCAGTAGTATTGGTTAACAATATAGTTTGAATACGAAAATAATTCGTTCATTTAGATCAACGTTCGATTAGTTTATTCGTTAATTATTCGTTCATTTAGTTTATTCGTTAATTGGTAAACAATAACGAAGACACCAGGAAGCACAAGACCACCCAGTAAAAACTGCGGATAGCACATCTCTTATATTTCAATATCTTTGTTCCCAACTGAAACTGCACATATAGGAACGATGTATTTGGAATATTGAAAAAACTTGGAAATATAAAATCATGATGCTAAATACTTTAATCAATATTTTTCATTGTTTCTTGTAAAACCGGGTAGTACATATCACTAGCGCAACCATTTTATTTTTTTATTTAATGACAATATAAGATAAAGTAAAATTACACAATAAGTAAAAATACCAAGTTATATGGTTTGTTTACAGTCCTCCTCACCAGGTATTCATGTTCCGAGGCGGACTGTATGTTGCTGAATGGTGCTGATCATTATTTCCTCATCTTCAAGTTTCTTGATTATCACAAAATAAACAAATTAAAAAAATAAAAGTATTGGTTTGTTGTCTGCAGGTTGCATTGGGGTTACTTCATAATTTTAATGATTTCCTCATTGCCCTGTTTACTCAACCATAATTTGATGTCTTTTTTAAACTTTTGTATCTCCATGGTGTTCTAAGTTTCAATTGGAAGGGCATTATATAATTTTGAAGCATTGAAATTATGGTTTTTCTGACCAAAAGATGTATTTAATTGCGGGATGTAAAGTAGTTTTGAGGATTTCGACCTTGTAGTGTATAATATGAATACCCTGTGTTGGTCCACAGGGTATTCATATTTTTCTTTAAATTTGAGTAGTGCATTTTTTGATTATAATTTAATAATGCTTACACATTAAAGTTTTTAAAGATTTCTTTTGATAGAGTTTTTATGGGTACTTTTATGATTGTTTTTTATTGCTTTTGCGTTTTAGCTATGCTGCTTCATTAATTTGAATCTAGACAGAATTTGAGAATCTACCCCCGAGCTCTTAATTTAAAATCCGTCAGAGAAAACAATTAAGTAATACATACAAGAAAATACTAACGTGCAGCAGAATTTGAGATTTTTCGGGATAAATGTTTAGGGGTGAAATTTTTTATACTGGAAGTTTTTTCATTTGTTTTGTTGGAAAACTGAAAATGTATTATTGCAATTTTCAACACTTTATATAGAAAAGTGTTTCATTTTATCATTTTATTACTAGTTTGTTAAAATATCTATAGGTACTAATATTATAAATGTGAAACTGCGTGTGTATGATTTTTACGCTTTCACGCCTAAACAACAAAAAAGATTTTAATTTTTTTTTCACTAATAGAAAACTACATTATGTGCGAGTAAAATAGGATTTATATATTGGTAAGTTGTAGCTTTATGAATAAGCTCTGGCGTTATGAAATTATTTATTTTACGTTTTCCGTCGCTAACAAAAGCGAGTTATTGCTAACGTCAGAAGAAAAGCAAAAAAAATCCGTTGAAACGATGTTGGCGTCGTCATAGTTAACAGTTAAAATTAAAGTTTTCTCTAAAAATGAATCGCCGAAATATATGTATGCGCATAACTTCTGAACGACTGCACAAAATTGGAAAATTCTTTTTTTTTGTGTTCGTTATTTTGTATAAAACTACTGGAGAGCGTTGGCATTATGAAATTTGTATAAAAAAATTGCGATAGGTGGCACGCGAGCTGTTTTAAAACTGAATGTACCGGTAATTAATGTATGGAATGCTAGCGGCGGGGGTGGGGGAAGGGGGGAGGAGGAAGGGGGAGAGAGGAGGGGGGAGTGGAGTGGGGAGAGGGAAGGTGGAGGAGGCGGAGTGGGAACCCCCCTAATACCATTGAAGCGAAGCTGTGGGAAAAAGCTAGTGATAAATAAAAGTATTTACATAAATAATTATTCTGATTATGAAAAAATAACTACCCTTTTTGTTGGCTTTAGCTACTCGTTCTTATTCCACATTTTTGTCTGTATATTTGTAGGTATGTACGTTCCGTTTCCATTTCAAGATAGTAACCGAGTTGGATACTCCCTTTTTAAATCGGAATAATAAATATTACGGTACCTACATGCCTGAAGAAACTTTGAAAAAAGAATTGTCATTGCGGTAGTGACGTTTCTTTGTAGTATTCCTTATTTGAAATACAAAATAAGTTTTACGAAAAATATTGCTGTTTATAATTAAACCCCAGCGTTCCGAATTTCTACTGACTTATATAACATACTAGCTGACCTGGCGAACTTCATACCGCCTCAGAATCAATAACTGTTGTTTTAAATTATTAGCTGAATTAAATTCAGTTTTTTTTTGTTTAGTTAAGAGTTACACAATGAAGCAATTATCGTTGCGCAACTGTCCGTATTTTTTTTGTTTTGGTCAATATCGGAGATGGCGTTGTGTACGGGTAAATTTTTTTGTGATTTTTTTACTTTTCCACTTACTTACGGGATTTGCGTTTCGTTTTCTTTATACATGTGAGGAAGATTTATTATAATTATTGTATTTTTCCTGTGGAGGGTTTCAGGTATACGTTTATCGTTTCTCCCATTTTCGACTGTTGACATTTAGTGTGTAAGAAAGAGGGGCAGCATTATATGTTTAAGAATAAAAGCAAAACAATCTGCGCATTGAAATTTGACTTTTTTGAACTTTTGGAACTCACTCACTACTCAATATTATAGGTACTTATCACAAAATTCCTGCAGCTCTTTCAAAATATTAGAATTCGTTCCATACAAAATGTATGCAGAAAAGAATTTTCTTCATAACTTTTTTTTTCGAGAACTTTTCCAATTTTTAATAGCTATTCTGCTATTCGGGGCGAAGACAAATCCAATAAATAATAGATCATAAAAATCGGTTCAGCCGTTCTTGAGTTATAAATGGTGTAACTAACCCGACTTTGTTTTATAATAATTTTATTTAATTTGGCTCAAGTGTGTTGTTCCAATAAGCAGTTTCAAGCTATGAGTTATAAATAGTTCTTTGATTTTTTTTACATTAGCTCCGTACAGGAGGTACTGAGGAAAATAATTACCCTCAAGGTCTATGTCATCTTTGGGGATACTGTGAGTAGGATTTTTTCGGTTTATTAAATAGGAGAAAAGTTGAAACGTACTCTCTTGGACGCGAAGTATACTGTTCATTGAACTAATAGTTATTTATTAGAGTCTTCATCTTCATTGGTATAGTGATTTTTGCTGCTGTCTTTTGAATGATTTTCCATTGGTGGAAAAATGACGAATTATTTGATTGATGGTCCTCTGCCCAAATTTATAATTTGATCAAGTAGTGCCTACCTAACCATAAGCATAAAATAAATAAAAAAGTCTTATGTACATATAACCAAATTAATTAGATTTAAGAGCTTGGCTTGAATATTTTAAAGGAATTTTAACACCGCTAATCTCCTCAGTTTCGCACGCGTCGCTGCCGTTCCGAGCTTTAAGCCTAAAATTTGTCTAAGGTTCACTCAAAAGTTATGAAAAATGAGTTACTAAATAACCCAGGATGATTCGGGGCGCCCAGCTCGAGGAGCGCGGCGGCGGCGAAATTGCGGTACAAATAACGTACGTCAGCCGCGACCCGGAGATTTATTATATTTTTACGTAAGTTCACAACAAACGGTGCGGTGGAATAATCCGTGACAATGATGGATACTGCCGTAGAGCGAAGGATCAAAAACCCATAGAAGGCACGTTGCATTTCTTTAGTCCCTTTTATTTATTTTTATTTCAAACTTTATTTAGCACAGAAAGCATTACTTTTTAAAAAGAAAAACTCTCTTTTTATAACTTTGAAGGTTATTCCCATCAATGTAATACATTATTGAAGAAGAAGATAGCACTAATAATCCTAACGAAAATATGAAAGAGAACCAGACGCAGAAAAATAGAAAAAGATAATGGTCGCAACAGGGACCCGAACTCAGAACCTCTCGTCTAGCCGGGACGTGCGATTTTACCAATTCAGCCATTGCCACCTTCTGTCAAACCATAATTCATAATTTTCAATCTCATATTTTAAAATTTTAAAATTAACCATTGTAAGGTTAGCCCGTTGATGGCTCCACCTTATATGGGTTAAAATGACCTTGCGGCCACTCTTGCTATAAACGCTTATGGACTTCGATACGATTGATGCCCTACTACCAAATAAGATACGATATTCACAAGAAGTAATACTCACTGTAGTGTCTTCTGGCTGGTTCTTATTCGGCGATAATCACAGATTATCAATAAGCGTTCGATATTGTTTGTTTTGGGTTATTTCGTAATTCAAGATAGAAATCTGAGTCACGTCAAGATTCACGTAGGGAGTTTACATAAAGTATACGATAGAAAACGACATGATTTATACTTTGTCACGATAATAACACTTCGACGTAGAGCGAAATGTCACATTACGATATGTTCCGATGGTTGTTGACAGACTGACGTTAAGGCGGTACTTGACTTCTGTCTATACGGTTGTGTTAGCTATCCTCAATGTGCGGAATACCAAAATCTGGATTCCTTCCGATCCTAAAGGCCGATCGGAACACAAATACTAACGAAATCCATCAGCGTTATGAAACAACCATATTATCTTCGACTGCATCATTTTTTATCGTGGGCAACTACCTTTTTTAATTGGAAACAATCTTTCTAGGAAATAATTTGTAACCAAGATAGCGTCTCGGATAAATATCAGACTTTATTTATATTATTGTCCAAGTTGCGACCAATATCTTTTTATTTTTTTCTGTGTCTTGTTCTCTTTAATATTTTCGTTTAGATTATTAGTGCTATCTTCTTCTTAATGATAAATTACATTAAAAGCATTACTTTAAAAAAATATGTTGAGAGTGTAACTAAGGCAATTTTTAGTTTGAGGTCGGTGAAATTATTATTGATTTTTTTATGTTTTACTTTACATTAGCTCCTCATAAGGAGACCCTATGGATTTTTTTCTATCAGGTCTGTTATCTTTGGGGATGCTGTGTGGGGTATTTTATTTAAAGGATGAAGGGAACCTGAGTCTTAAAGATACCCATTTTGTAGGAGGGAGGAAATATAGAGGTCGACAAACCATTCTATAGCCGAGCTGTTTAACTCATTAACGAATTGTATAAATGAGCCATTCTCCTGTGACAACTGTCAACTGAATGCAAATTTTAATATTCCTTTGTACTCGTATGGTTGCGCCAATTTATATTTTAATTATCAAATTGTCTATAGCTCAAAACGCTTTGTTCCCTTTATACATCCCGCCGCACTTATCCATTCCTTTTTGCCAAAGACCTGTAAGGTTGCCAGAACTGCATATAGTTTTGTTACCAGACGAGCGTGCAGTTTATTATTGAGTATATGGCTCGCCATTGTATTTTTATCCGCCGGTGTGCAAGCAACGTGTTCGCACAACGTATAGTATTTGTTCCCGCCACGCGCAAGTGTATTTGATCGCCCGATGTGAAACATCGTGATTTGCCGTGTATTAATTACGAGTATAATGTTTTGTGTTCATCTTAGACACTATATAAAGAGGTAAGATTTGTTTGTTTGTTTGCATTGAATAGGCTCCACAACTACTGATCCGATTTGAAAAATTCTTTCGTTGTTGGGAAGCTACACTATACTTAGGTAATATAGGCTATATTATATTTAAAAAAAAAATAGGCATACTTACTAAAACTTCAATAATGTAACCCAAGGTGTAAAAAAATTACTTAAAATATTCTTTACATCGCGTGCGCTGCGAAAACTATTGATGATAGAATAAAATAATGTACTACGATTTTAAAAACACACCATTATTTACAAAAAAATTTACAGCAGGATATGTCTTACTATTATAGTTATGCCACAATAAGTATTCTTTTATTTTAAAATTTTAATTAAAATGTTGCCGATTGAAAAGGCTCTTTATTTGTATCTTGGTTTTAATCCTTATCAAAATAAATTACTTCATATTCAATACAGCTTCAATACCTTTATTTAACTTTTTGAATTATTTAATTCTGATATTTAATTCGAAAGATATCACGAGTTTAAAAATGTTAGTACTAGAAAAAAATTTCGGCTACGGGCCGGGCGGGAGAGGAGTCATGAAACGAGTGCCGCGCGGCCAGGTGGGTATAACTCCGATCCAAAAAGTCAACCAAATCTTTGGTGATATCATAAGTCAACTTCGATTTGTTTAGGGTCCCCGGCTACGGTACGGTACAGTACGGTACAGCACGGCTATGGTACCCGGCTAGGACTGAATATTTGGAACGCGGAAGGGAGGTTGGCGGGACAGGGGAGCGGGAGAGCGGTAGCGGGGAAGGTGGAAGTGGAACGCTGGAGGGGAACGCACGGGAAAGGACATGCAAGGAGAAACATTTTATTTCTTTGAATATGGCATTGCAACGGATGCCGGGAAACAGCTAGTTGTGAATAAAGACATTTGATCTCGAGGAACCAGCAGCCAAAAAGAAGATAGAAGAAGGAGAACGAGAAAGGCAAGGTAGGTCTTTGGCATTCTTCCTTGAAACCTACCCCTTCCTCAAGGCATTTTGAGCAGTTTAGTAAATTATCATTTTTTAATGAGACACACCCGTAAACGAATGGATTTAAATTAATTCGCCCTACCATCGTACTTTGATTTGTTTTGTAGAATTCCACTTGAATTGGAAGCTGCAAGAGGTTATTAAATAATAATAGACATTTTTTCGAGAAAGTGATTGAAAGAAAAACTTTAAACACTATTTCAAATATTCTAAGCATACATTTTAAAATTAAATCACAGATTTTCACATCAGCAGTCTCACAGCTTTTCAATTTTACTTTATAACTTATGGACTCTTCTTACACTCTACACAACGAATGATTTGGCTTTGCTCTTTGAAAAGTGCACTACGTACGTACACTACGGTTAAATAATTAAGCTAGATAATTAGCGTTATTTTATTGTATAGTTTTCAATAATTTTAATTTAGAACTGGAGATCTTAATCGCAATATCACACGGATTGGTGACAGTGATATAAAGTGAATAATTATTAGATCCCTAAACTTCCTTTACTGATACCTACAAAGAAAATTTGCGAAAGTTTTATAAAAAATATTCTTTCTTATAAATTAATCGAAATGAAGTAATAATAATAAATAATAACGTAATATTTGTATAGCGCAGTTTTGTGTCATTTCACTTCAAGTGCGCTTAACTATAATAAATTAAAAAATAATCCTACTGTGTTCCTTACGAGATCATTACAAAATATTTATAAAACAATACCCATGAAATAAAGAATATACAGAATTTACAAAACAATGACAAAAGAACAAAGATTAACTAAACAGTGCTGTTATAGCACATAGGAAAATAATAATATACAATAACAGTGTTATTGTAGCACAGGACAAAACAAGAACTTTTAAACTAAAATATAATACACTAACTTCTTTCAAAAAAATTCAGATATTAAACATAAAAGTACAATTAGGAGGAAACCGATACCAAACGATTACCGGATACTTGAGAAAATGACTTATTACTTGTATTGAAAAGATGTTAGGATTCATGAATGGTACGATTTTTAAATAATTTTGTTTTTAAAGCCCGTTTAAATTCTGGATATTAGTAAGAGCTGAGGGAAGTTTATTCCAAATGAGAGGGCCAGTTACACGAAAAGAGCGATCATAGTAAACGGAATGTTTCTGAATATCACAAATAGACGCATGCTATTAAAAAATTTAGAATTTTTAATGCAAATGTTTTTTTTTGTTAAATTTATTTATCTAACACTTTAAAATCGCATTCGGTTAGACAGAAAACAGTTATTTAAAAAAATCGGCATAATCTGACTTGGTGAACTTTTTGTGAATTATTTGAAGTTATGTGGGAGCGTTTATGGTTTTTTTTTTTTGTATTAAAAATTTATATTCTTTCTTTTTTAATCTATTTATTTTATGTGTCTAAATAACATAATATGTTAAGCCCTCATAAAATATTATGGTGAGATACCTATAGCACTACGTGGTCCGAGTGGTAATACATCAGAAAACACGTTGCAACTCAGGAAAAAAAATGTTTGAGAGTCCAAATTATTTTTTTCGGGTTATAATTTACTCAAATATACTCAAATCTAACCACCCTAATCACAATATTATAATTTGCGGTGATTATAACCTACCCAATTGTAAATTTAATGATTTGGATTACTTACCATTAACGGCGTGCGAGAGTGAAATCTTAGACATGTCTAACTATTTAGGTCTATTTCAATGTAACAATGTGCCGAATTGCAGTAATCGGACTCTTGATTTAATTTTTTCTACTGATAAGGATATACAAGTCTATGAGTCAGCCGAATCCTTTGACCCAATTGATAATCACCACCCTCCACTTACAATACTAGTACCCAATACAATAGAGTGTGCCCCTTTAATTAAAAATTGTAGTCGTAATTTCATTAATGCTAATTACCAGGACATTAATCAAGCACTTAACAAAGTAAATTGGTCTGTTCTCAAGGAAGGTGATCTCAACTATACCGTAGAACTATTTTACTCTCAACTGAATAGTATCATTTCCGACACAATTCCTCTAATTCATCATAAAGTACGAAAGTATCCGATATGGTTCAGCAAAGAATTAATTCAATTAATTGTTATTAAAAAAGAAACACATAAAAAATATAAAGAACACAGAACAATTCCCAACTATACGGCATTCAACAATATTAGAAGAGATTGCAAAAAAATGACAAAAAGTTGTTATAATAATTACATTAATTCGGTTGAGAACACGATACTTCATGATGTAAAATACTTTTGGAAATACACAAAATCAATGAAAAACAATGATGCTGGTATTTCCGGTAATATACGTTACGGACAAAACAGCTCCAGTAAAATGTATGAAATTGTTAACATGTTTGCTGATTACTTTAAGGACGTGTATGAACCTGATATTCCTGATGACTCAATTCCGTACTTCAATTCGGATATAAATTTAAACTTATCGCAAATACACATCGATATTGAAGACATTATAGTCTGTATTAAATCACTTGAACCCAAAACAAGCTCGGGACCTGATAAGATTCCTTCCATCTTACTTAAGAATTGCGTCCAAAGTTTATCTGTTCCCCTTAATATACTGTTTAACAAGTCTCTCTCTACAGGACACTTTCCACAAATATGGAAACTTAGCTACCTAACTCCTGTATATAAAAGTGGTGATAAATCATTTGTTGAAAATTATCGGCCTATCTGTATTCAATCGTCTATACCTAAACTTTTTGAAAAATTGATTCTTAAGAAAATCAGCTTCTTTGTAAACCCTTGTATCGCAACTTGTCAACACGGCTTTATTTCCGGCAGATCAACTTTGACTAACCTAACATTATATGAAAATTTCATTTCTAATGCACTTGCCAACAAACAACAAGTCGATTCTATATACACCGACTTCAGTAAGGCGTTTGATAAGGTCTGTCTTAAAATCCTCATTAATAAACTTTTGAAACTCGGCATTAATGGAAACCTTTTATCTTGGTTTAAGAGTTATTTACTAAGGCGTCTGTTAATTGTCTGTATTAATGGTCACTTATCCTACACGTTCGAAGCTACCAGTGGCGTGCCCCAGGGTTCTCATCTTGGTCCTTTACTTTTTAATTTATTCATTAATGATGTATCAAACATATTCACCCGTGTTCTCATTCTAATGTTCGCTGATGATATGAAGATATATAGAATTATTGATAATATCGAGGACTGTCTGACACTTCAATCTAATATTAATAGCTTTTATGATTGGTGTCTTATAAACAAATTAACTCTCAATGTAAAAAAATGTCAACTTATGAGATTCCACAGAAAAAAAAACCCTTTGTTGTTTACCTACTTTCTCAATAATCACATCTTATTATCTGTTGATGAAATAAGAGACCTTGGTATAACCTTTGACACTAAATTAACATTCATTAAACATATTAATAATATAACCAGTAAAGCAATGCAAATGTTAGGATTTGTCTTAAGGATTTCAAAGGATTTTAAAAATTTAAAAACTGTCAAATTACTTTACACTTCACTTGTTAGAAGCCAACTAGAATTTAACTCCACCATTTGGAATCCTTACTACAGTGTGCATGAGAATTCCCTTGAGCGAGTCCAACATAAATTTTTACGATATATTAATTTTAAATTGGGAATATTCATCGAAAACATTAATTACCCCTCTCTGTTACAATTATTGGGACTCGATACATTAAAAGAAAGAAGAATTTGTTCAGACCTATTTTATTTATTTAAAATCGTTACCAACCTGTTGAACTCCCCTGAACTTCTTTCGTTAATATGTTTCCATGTACCTAGTCGATCAGTTCGTTTCAAATTAACTTATCATTGCAACAATACAGGATCTAACGCTGAACTCAATTCTATAATGAATCGCCTGCATGTACTTGGAAATAAATATGTTTTGGATGAATCTATAAACATTGCTAGTTTAACCTCATACAAACACTACTTAATTAAAACTGTCTGTCAGCGCTTTTCAGCTTGATTATAATCAAATACAGTTTTAAAGTATTAATTTATTAATACATATTGTCAGGGATTTATAATATGTTGTATTGTATTTATGATAACCTACTTGTTGTTGTTTTTATGTTGATACTACAATTTATATTGTTCTTTTTTATGTATTTTGTATTTATATTTTTTTTTATATTTTTATTTTTTTTTATCTATGTATATTCTGTATTCATATGTAAAATAATTGTAATATTTTTGTAAAAGCCGCTTTAATCGGCGTTAATAATAATAAATAAATAAATAAAAAAATAAATAAATAATTTGGTAGTTTTTAATTTTTTTTCAACATATTGGAGTGTTCAACGCTGCTATGCATCCTCTCCACATCAACTATCACAGGTAAACCGTTGGTTTCATGCGCGTTTGTTTGATTTTCCGAAATTAAAGCATTTTCATATTTAGGGCTCGTCCGCGGTTTCCATTCCCGGGTAATATATCGTGTGTTTATCTCAGTTATTATTTAAGGCAGGGCCCTCCAACCGTCCGACTGTCGGGGTCCGCAAATACTGATTGCTGTTTGAGGACACACCGCGGCCTACCTGTTAGCAAACTTACACTACATCTGTATATTTTCTCAGAATTTGTGTAATTATCTGACCGTAAATTTAGTTCTGTTCGGGGAAAATTATATTATAATTTGAAGCATGGCGGCCGCCTACACCTTATCACTGACACAACGATTTCTATGAGAACTATGTGAGCTGGGACAAATATGGTCTCTTGTGGTTAAATTGGTTAATATCTATAAATGCATTATAACTTATGTTGTTAAATAATGGTGATTTATTTTTAGGGTATTATGCCCTGTTGCGCTACCTACTTCTTTAACCAAAATTTTGGATAGCGTTTCAGTGTCCATCATCAGATCATATAAAAATTTCATTTCAATTCACTCCAAACAACAATTTGAAACAGAAAAATCAGAAAAAGGTACATAGTGCAGCGCTACCTTCTTCTTTACAGCTAAAGAAGAAGGTGGCACAACACGGCATAGCACCCCAAAAATAAATTACGATTATACTTCAGGCCGTGAAAATCTAAAATCATACCTACCTACTAAATCAAAATAACGCACAGTAAAAGTGATCCTCTAAAAAATTGCAAAATTGTGTTTATTAGTAAACAATACGATACAAAACAGTTGCAGGATTCACCCGAGTATTCACCGCATCAATTGTGAAATAAATTTTGTGCATTTAAGTGTGATTATTTAAGTTATTTCAAATAATAGATATTCCAAGCTGTGACAGTGAAATTGACATTTTATATTAACAAAGCCAAGTGAAACTCTGTGATTGGCCAACACTATCGCCATCTTTCCTTTACTGACCACACATATTGCTTGGTTTGCTGTCAGCTGAAGTACCTACCATGGGCTCGAATAAAAAATCCGGCTCTCAACAGCAAGATAACCTAAATACAAGATCTAAAAACAAAATGAATACTGCAACTGAAGATATTAGCCCAGAAGAAGATGTCTTTACAAAATTTGCGTCTTACGTAGATTTAAAACTAGAAAAAATTAAAACTCAAATACTCGAAAACATCGATAAAAAAATGTTGGAATTTCAAAAATCAACTGAATTTATTTGTCAAAAATATGACGACATAATTATCCGCTTAGAATCCATGAATGGAGTAAAAGGAGAAGTTGAAAGCTTAAAAAATGATTTGATGAATAAAAGTAAAAGTATAAAGCATTTGGAAACTAGACTGGCTTGCTTAGAACAGTCGAACCTTGGCGACTGTCTTGAAATAACAGGAATTGAGGAAAATACTGATGAAAATCCCAAAATAACTGCTATGAAATTAATAGAAAATGCTAACATTAAAATAAGTTCAGATGATATAACCTCGGCGATAAGACAATATGACAGAAGACCAGGTCATCCGAAAAAAATTCTATTGAAAATTAGAAATCCAGAAACAAGAATAAAATTATTAGCAAACAAGAAGATGATTTCAGACCGCGAGAAAATGGTATTCCTAGGAGAGTCACTATCCCCTTATTATAAGGAGCTACTTTGGAAAGCCAAATTAAAGGGAAAAGAATTAAAATATAAGTTTATTTGGTTTAAAAATGGATCGATTCTAATGAAAGAAGACGAAGGCAAAAAATCCTGGGAAATAAAACACGAAGATGACCTTAATGGAATAATATAGATGTCGCATAATTAAAGGCAGCGAAAATACTTTTAAGGAATTAAAGTTAAGCAAGATTATTATATTTTTTTTAAACATTTATACACTTAGTCCTTTTAAATTAATATCATACCTAACATATTATTTCAAAGCTAATTCCAACACATTGTGTCATCATCGTATAATGTTTACATTAAAATGTATTAATTCCTAGGCGACCCACTCTGTAAGAAATATTAATGTAACAATATTTTTATTTCAATACCCATATTATTTTTGTTTACTTTATCAAATTGGCAACTTTATCGAGTGGTTAAAAATTTAAGTTTAAAAAATAACACCTCAACTAAAAAAATGTAAAGAAAAAATAAATATGTAAATAAATAAATAAGGATTATCCTATTCCACAACATTGTCAAACCAAAAGATCACACAGGTTGCATATCCAAGGTGCCACCTCTATAACAAATTTCATCAATAAAAAAAATACAACCGTATTTCGACGAAAACTGTACTAGACGTTTTGATCATTTTTTTTTTAAATTTCGTTTTTAATTCAAAATTATTTGGTTCTGATTTTAATATTATGTTATTTTAATATAAGATTCCCTTGTTGCCTTCTAAGAAAGATTTTATTTTAACATGGAATCACTTGCTTTTCATTGTGTTATTTAATATTTTTATTTTTTTTCATAACCGTAAAGTTACATTCTTTTTTGTTATCTTATCTATTATTGAAAACGGTAATAACTAAGACACAATGAATTATAACATTTTGTTTGATTTCTCAACACTTTGTTGTTCAAATATTGTTTTTTTTTTCCTACAGTTTTTCTCCATTTAAAATTGGTTTTAAATTATCTTATCTTTTTAATTTTATTTTTTTGTGAACCGTAAAAGTATATCCTATTTGTTATCTTCTTTATTATTGAAAATAGTATGAACTAGACACAATGAATATTAACATTTTGTTGTAATTTTTTTTTCTACAGTTTTTCTCATTTATAATTGTTATTTTAAATTTTATTAATTTGCATTTACTTAACAGTTTGATAATGACTAATGATGATATTTTTGTGCGTTACTTTATTGAATTGTGAAATTATTAATCCCGATACAGGCGAGCCCTAGTGGGGTTAATAATTATTTGCTAATCAATGTGTTTCAATTGTGAAGAAGCAATAAATAAATAAATATAATAAAGATACGATCGCATCTAGGAATTGAACCTATGACCTTAGACTTGCCGGGGCCCTGCTCTAACCACTGAGATACTTAAACCCTATCCCCTTCGGTCATACTTTTCTGTATCATACTTCAACCAAGAACCTTTGGTGCTCCAGATTTTATGTCCGGGTTAAATCATCCCCACAGGAAAAACTAAACCCTTTCACTCACTTTTCCACAAATGTTTATCTAGTCAATTCACGCTATGTAAGTGCACTATATAAGTATAATAAATACAAAACAATACAAGAAAAATGCGTCAACCTACCTCGGTGGAACTCCTAACTGAACCAATAAATCCTATTGATCCCTCAATATAAATATTAAAAAAATCTTTCGTAATTCTACTTGTATTTAAAATGACTGCCTTTTGCATATTTATATATAAATTCTTTGACAAATCTAATAAGCCTAAATTTTGAATGAGAGAGCTAGGTATAATTCCAGTACCCGAAATAACAAATGGTAATATTTTTATATTCTGAGAAAGCCAAATTCTTTGAATCTCATTTCCTAAATCTGTATATTTTCTTATTTTTTAAGAAATTTACTATAACTAACGTAATATTCATTTTCTTAACGCATATTTTTACTGGCTGCTTTCTTCATATATAATTGCAAGATGCAATCTAGACAGTGTCTTGGATAAATATATCAATTTTTATTTTAATGTGCGTCATCTATAGACTTTTCTGCAAGTCTACGATGAATAATATATTTTTATTGTGGAGATAACTTAATGAGTGTAATACTATACATAATACTACATACATAATAATAGCTGCCAACAAAAATATGCGTTGAAAAAATTATAATAATGTTAGTAGTTCTTAGTCAGATAAATATGACCGAAAGGGATAGGGTCAAATTAGCTCAATGGCTAGAGCCGGTCCCCGGCAAGGCAAAGATCCTGGTTCAATTCCTAGACGCGACCGTAAATTTTCGATTGAGAGTCCCTAATATTGTTTTCAATGTTAAATATTAGGTTCAATTTAAGTTTTTACTATTAGGTTATCTCGAAAAAAAAGTGTCTGTTGACGATGCCTGGTTTTGATTGCTCGAATCATTTGTAAATGCTTGTTTATTTAAAAAGGAAATTCCCTTATCTTGTCTTTATTACTCTCATAAAAAGCTGACGCGGGTTGGTCAAGTAAACGATACGGAATATTGATGTGAAACTTGCTTTTAGTATGACTAAATTTTGTTATGGAAATGGGTGTTTTTGTTGTAAAATCGAGTGGACACTTACGTTTAATGAATTTTAAGTAAAAAGTTACAAAAAAAAAATCTTTCGTCAAATTTATGTATAATTTAGTGTAGGAGGGCCACTTTCATAAAAATACGTAAAATATTAAATGAGATATAAGTAATTTGATATTTTCACCAACAGAAGTATTGTTTAGTGTTAGAACAATGCAACTCGAATGATCAGGTTCATCAGGTTAGTCGTGTTTATTATAGTCTGATTTGCAATAGTTAATATTTTACTGGATTTAACGTCCGTTCTAATGGATGCTCTGTATGTCGATTGGATATCATCGGCTATCTTGGTAACCGTTCGGGCTACATAACTTACGACATCAGCTGCGAGACATTATAACTACACACATATTCACGTACACTACGCTAATCGTAATTTGATCGAAGCATCGCACAAAGAGAAGACTGAGTAGTTGATCTCATTCTCTCGCAAGTTAAATCCCATAGTACACATGTATTTATTTGTCTCTTTTTAGTGTCGCTTTTTCGTTTCATCAAGTTTAAAATCACAACGGTGCTAAACAAGGTTTCACTTACAAATTTGTTTATTTTTCACATACTTACAATCGCTGTCTTCGTTCGAAAAGTACATAATAGATTGTATACTGAAAATTGAGTTACCTAGAAATGGCATCAGAATGATTTGTGAGAAAATAAAATTGTGCGAAATCAGTTTATGCACTTTACTTATGAAAGCACATTTTACATCCTGGAACAAAGCACGTTCATTTGACTTCAAGAGACAATCCACGGTTTGTGTCTTGGAATTCTTACAATCCGCTTTCAAAACAAGAACTTCACAAAACATCTCTCGGCTGAGAGATGTTGTAGAAGAATGCCACCCACAAATGCATATATATTTTTAATATTTATGTTTTTATTCCAGCATTAAACAAATCGTTCATGAGTTTCATGAATCATTTTTATCTTACTTTTATGTCATCTTACCATCCTTATACATTTTTTTAATTTTTTGAGAATTTTTTTTACCTACTACGAGATGTAGAACAGTTTTTCCATCAGAAACTTCACAATATGTTGTGATAACTTAAAGATTTAAGTATAGATTTTTTTTTTAAATGAATGCTTTTTATTGCCAAATATTTTTATTTTATTTATCTCTTTTAAGCCCTCACTCCTCGGGCCTATTTTGTCGGAGGGTCAAAATACTTCCGCTTTGCGGTAAAATCAAAATAAATGGAAAATTTCTAAATACTTCCGAAAACTTAAAACTGGTGATGAAATATGCTTTCAAAATTCATAATTCGAAATAAACAAAGTTTATGTAATGTAAAATTTTTGGATGCAAACATAAGAAAGTCCTAAAAATGGCTCAACTCACCTTTTTTTCTTTCTGAATTACTGATTTGTTTAGAAAAGGTGTACTATTTAATTTTTTGCGATTAATAATAATAATAATAATATAATTAAAATTATTTTTTATTTTTTAAAATTATTTTTATTATTTTCTTATTTTTTCAGAAAACTGTTTCTGAAAAAATAAGAAAATATACAGATTTAGGAAATGAAATTAAAAGAATTTGGCATTCTCAGACTATAAAAATATTACCATTTGTTATTTCGGCTACTGGCATTATACCTAGCTCTCTCATTCAAAATTTAGGCGTATTAGATTTGTCAAAAAATTTGTACATAAAAATGCAAAAGTCGGTCATTTTAAATACATGTAGGATTACGAAAGATTTTTTAAATATTTATATTGAGGGATCAGTAGGACTTATCGGACCAGTTAGGATTTCATCAGAGCCGAACCCTCTGATATGAAAATATCTGGAGTCGGTGAAATATTTTCCCATTATGTTTCTGGTGGATTGACGTATTGTTCTTGTATTGTTTTATTCTTATATAGTGCACTTACATTGCGTTAATTTACTAGATATTCATTTGTGGAAAAGTGCGTGGAAGGGTTTAGTCTTTCATTTGGGAAAGATTCAACCCGGACATAAAATCTGGAGCTACGTAATATTTGTATAGCGCAGTTTTGTGTCATTTCACTTCAAGTGCGCTTAAATTTAATAAATTTAAAAATAATCCTACAGTGTTCCTTACGAGATCATTACAAAATATTTATAAAATAATACCTTCGAAATAAAGAATATACAGTATTTACAAAACAATGACAAGAGACAATTAACTTTTAGATTTGAAAATAAAGCGTTGTATTTTTTCTTTCTAACACTGTTTAGATCCCAATTCTAACAATGATAGTAAGGGAGACAACAATTTCTTTGAGCCCTACATAAGTTGTTCCGAAAACCGAACAGCCTGATTAACGTTGTTAGCCTTTGTGAGTTTTTGTGTGATTGTGAAAACGTACCAATTAAATGTTTAATTTCATACCGTCATACAAATATTTTCATAAAAAATCTGATAACCGCCGTAGCATAGCGAAATACAGCCGTTACTGGTTTTAATTAATTATTAAATTATTAATTGCGTTTTTTTCCACAATTCAAATTTGTACTTGGTTCCAGCGTGAAACCGCTGTTATCATTATGTAGATACCTAGTGAGAGGCTATCATCTATATATACATATATATAAAAATGAATCTCTGTTTCGCTTCGTCACGCAACAACTTCAGAACGATATTACCCTTTTTAATCATTCTCATTATTTGTAGAAGGTTCTTACAGAGAGAAAAATGAAGAAAATTGCGCAAAGAATTGAATAATTTCAGAAAACTTAACGGCTATTTTAACTTCGCATGTTTGAAAGTTCGCGCGTTTGATGAAATTGAATTTAGCAGGCATCTGTTGTTTTGTATTAAGAGAATTGAATATGGATTTTTAATTATAGATATTTTAAATAGGTACCTAATGTTAGGTACCAAATTTGATAGATTGTTCTTATAATATACAAAAATGAATATTTGCAATTTACGAAAAATGAAAATTTGAGTAAAAGGTGGCACGCGAGCTGTTTGAAATCTGGATGTACTGGGACTGAATACATGGAACGCGGGAGGGGGGTTTGCCGGATGGGGGAAGGGGAGAGTGGAGTGGATGGGCGTGGACGGTGGGAGGGGAACGCGGGAGGGTAGAGGATGCGAAAAGGGAACGGGGACGCACAGGAAAGGGAATGCAGTGAGAAACAATCTATATCTTTGAATATGGCATGGCAGCGAGTTTAAAAAAAGAAACTGCTTTATTTGCCAATCTTCACATTTATTTTCTCTTTACCTTTCCCAATTTTATCAAATTCACTGCGTGTCTTAAGTTAGGGATGCAGGAGGAAACTAAATTTGCACCGAGCAAAAGAATAAACATAAAAAAGTGAAATGGAAAAGACAAAAAAAGATTCGTTCAATGATTAAATATTACAATTTAAGGTTTCACCCAACAAGTTTTTCCACTATAAAAAAAATATTAACTGTGTTTTTCTTATCTGCCATACTACAGTAAAAATGTATAGCCTGTTCCTACATCACTCCAGTCTTGATACAGTCAATGTTAGGTTTATCCCATTCCAATCGTCTAAAATAACACTCCTGCTGTTGACAGAGCCAAAGGCACATGGAACACGCCAATTCTGTGCCCTCCACAGTGTTGCACGCCCCGGCTTCGTTCTTATTTCTTCTCTGTCTTGTTCCACTTTTATCCTAGTGCTTCACATATCCGCAGTGGAACGTGGGATTTGTATAAACGAGTTTGTTCTCCAACTGTTTTACATACGTGAACGGGCGTCGATTCAATCGGAGATACTGGGCCGTCACGGAAAGGCGAAGGAAATCTAAGAACGGTACATTATTTACTTTTATGTGATAAGGCTTTGGACAATTGTACGTATGTGAATTTGAACAAGAATTTCACTATTATAATACGCATTTTTCCAATTTATTTCCTCTACTTATCAGAGTAACCTACTTAAATTTACCGAAGTACAGGAAGAAGAACATGATACGAATAATTCTAAACGCAAATTGAAACCGACATGACGGTTCCGCGCATAAACATACAAATAGATAGACCAGAACATACAGCTGATGGGTAAAAACTAACTATGGCGGGGCAAAGAGAGGGACGATGACTGGGATTCGCCAATAAATTAATCTAACTATATATAGGCATCTCGCATTATAATATGACTATTTAGTTCTTAAAAGTAAAATCTGCTTTTGAATGAATCGACCTTTT
Organism: Limnephilus lunatus; assembly: GCA_917563855.2. Classification (NCBI taxonomy): domain Eukaryota; kingdom Metazoa; phylum Arthropoda; class Insecta; order Trichoptera; family Limnephilidae; genus Limnephilus; species Limnephilus lunatus. The sequence continues at coordinate 5,213,025 of OU830602.1, read as the reverse complement.
TACATGGGAGCGCGAATTGCTAGCCACGATATGAACAAATATCTGAAGTCCAAATTTGGCAAAGTAAAGTTTCACTTATTTTTGGAGTGAAATATTTTGTTTCCGTATTTAGTTGAGACACTTTTATAAATGCTTCATAATTTACTTACATCAGTAAACAGCGGCTTTATGTTTCGCGTCGCCATGTATCTTGATGTGTTATCATATTATATGCATATAGTAGGTGAAAAATAATATTTGCAATATTATTATTCACCTACTCAAATGATAACATTGATAACATAATTGAGTATGAATTCACTCACCAAACACAAGAGCCTCGACTCTTTATGGTGAGGAAAGGCTTTTATTACATTAATATTACAAATCTGTTTAATATGTAAAAAAAAATGTATAATTATTGTAAAAACAAACAAATATTAAATAAGAAAAAAAAAAAAAAAAAAAAAATGATCTGAATAACCCTAAAATAATTCTTACATATGGAATGTAATACAAAAATTGAGTGTATTATCTTATTCACTTCTATTTTTACATGTTTTAATAACTCAAGTCATCATTTTTGCCGTGTTATTTCGTAAAATATACCGATGAGAGCTCGACACTGGTCCGGACAAGAATGATGACGTCACATTTTATAGATTCACGCAAGGCTCTCGCAAACCCAGCCGGTTCCGATAAAATGGTTCCAATGGGAGGGGGAAATAATACGCCTTTTATCACTTAGGGCAGGTCCATCTATTTGTATGTCCATGGTTCCGCAACTTTTCATAACGCGACAAAATACCCCCCGACAAAATATCCCCGACAAACTATCCTACGGACAAAACATCCCCCAACAAAATATCTAATAAAACCTAACCTAACCTAATCTTAACTAACCTAACCTAACAAAACCATAATTTCATGATCCCAGAACTCACTATTGTATGAAGTAACTATCGCGGGCAAACGCACATCAAATCCCCAAAGTTTCATCGTAATCGATTAATGGTTTAGCAACGCATAAGCATCTCATATATTTACAAACCCAGAAACATACATATTTAGATTTTTATATATAGGTATAGAGAAGAGATAAGAATTCAAATTATCTTTTCACTATAAAAATTATGTCTTCGCTAATAATAACATAGAAAAGTTGTAGTGAATGTGATGGTTGAAGCTCTTACGTAGGTTGTTGGATTTAACATTCAATTCTAGATGCCATCCGCTTTCTGAAGTTTGATTGAGGATATTGTATATTTACTTGAATGACAAACAAAACACAGGGGTATCTTGGTCTTGTTCGGCAGAATAAATACACAAACATACGTAAGCAAGAGTTTTAATTAAAATAGTTCTCCTGGTGTATATTAGTATTTTGTATTTTTTTTTCTTTATTCATTATATAATTTGTGTACAGTTTTACAGGTGATTCGACTACCACGCTAGGCACATGCCTGTATTATAGTAGTCGAATTATGAATATTTAATTATATAAATGTAAGAATTGTTATTGGTTAATACATAGTTTAGTTAGGTACAATATTTTTGTAAAATAACGAATTCTTTAAGTGATTTCGCAATTAAGTAGATAGCATAAGCAATAAACCATTCTTATTTTTATAAAATAGGTACATAAATACATGATAGATAGACAAATAAATGAATAACTATTCTTGTGGAGATGTTGAAAATAATTCATCCAAATATAAATATTAATATGATCATTATCAAAAGTTTTTTTTTTTTTTTAAATTTGAATGTAAAAATAAATTAAAAATAATAATAATAATAAAGCAAATTAACTTAATTTGTTGACTTCAGGCATTCTTTAAAATAGTTCCTCCCCTTTGTAAATAACCAATCCTGTACATTTATGATATAAAGCTTGTCAGTTTTCGATTTCCTTGTATCAATACCTAACACTGTGAATTTTTTTAAAAGTGGCTCTAATGGGTGTGATGGGTAACATTTGAATATTATCCTTAGCAGAAGTTTTTGAATTAAGACCATGGGATAAAGAATTGACATTGCACACCCTCCCCATCCCACAATACCATATGTAGCAATTGATTGAAAAAATGCAAAGTAAACATATCTCAGTGTTTGTAGGTTAAGAATAGATCTGAGAGAGTAGAAAATGTAGCATAATTTGCGAAGCCTTTTTGTTGCAGAATTGATGTGTGCCTCCCAACGCAGTTGATCGTCAATAATAACCCCTAAGTACTTAATTTCGTTTGATGTTTTTAGGTCATCGCATGAGCAATTCTTGTGAAGTGGTGTAGGCGTGTTAGGGTTCTGTGAACATGAATGTATGGTAAGTTTATAATAGTTTTGGGGGAGATTTGGTTTTCGTATAGAAAAAAGTAGGTATTTTGTTTTATCAATCATTATTAAGAGTGAAGAGGTTGGAATCTAATCATTGTTTTACTACATTTATGCCATAGTTTGCTTTTTCAAAGGTTGAATTCAAATTTTCACCTTCAAATACGATAACCGTGTCATCAGCGAAGGATATTATAGTGCCACCAGTATTCAAATTGCATAAAGAGTTGATGTATATTAGAAAGAGAAGTGGGCCTAATGCACTGCCTTGGGGCACTCCATACGTGATTTGTAAACTTGAACTTCTGTATTCTTTAGCGGAATTGATAATAGTTGACTGGGATCTGTTTGTTAGATAGCTCTTAAACCATTCGAGCGGAATCCCTTTTATTCCTATCTGCAGGAGTTTTTTCAGAAGTATGCGGTGAGATACAGTATCAAAGGCCTTTGCTAGATCCAAGAAAACAGCGAGGGTTTTGCGACCTTTATCGAGGTTATCGGTTATTAATTTAGTAAAAGCTGCAATTGCATCTGAGGCACTACGACCTTTGCGGAAGCCGTATTGATTTCTTGACAGGATTTTATTGTCTTCAAGAAATTTGTAGTCTTCGTTTTACCGTTTTTTTAGATTCGTGGTATGTTCAAGGGGTTTAGTGATGATTGGTTTAAGGTGTTTAATTAGTTTAGTGGATATATTGTCAATTCCCGTGGAGTGTGTATTTTTGAGTGAAGTGATGATTTCATCGATTTCTTGTTCTGTTGTTGAAGTGAGAATGAAAGGGTTTTAACTCATATTATCGAGAGAGATATTGTTTGCAAGGCTATCTTCAGATGCTTAATTCTTATTTAGAATATTATTTACTAGGTCAGATCCGACAGTGGAGAAGAATTGGTTGAAATGATTTGTGATTGTTTCAGAGTTTTCAGTTGCATTTAATGTTTTATCTGCGATGGTGATCTTGTTAATAGGTGTTGTCACTTTTTCTGTGTAGCATATTTCTTTGACGATATTCCAGATTTGTTTATTGTCATTAGCAGCTTCCTCTATCTGTTTCCTATAATAATCTTCTCTGGCCGTGCAGGCTATTTTTTTACAAGCATTTCTGTAACGTTTATAAAATAAGAGAGATTCGTAATCAGTAGGATTATTTTTACAATATTTATGAAGTTTGTCACGCTTACGAATGCAGTGTCAAATGCTATTTGTTATCCAAGGTTTTAGTTTAATTTCACGTCTACTTTGGTTATTTTTTGTGTTGGATGTAGCATTTTTTAGATGTTTATGAAGGATGTCGATGAGAGATTCACAGGCTAAGTTTGGATCACTAAGTTTATAAAAATTTGACCAGTTTTCTTTGGAAACCAGTTTGAAGAGAGTATCATATGAAATTTTCTTTAGTTGTATAGTAGATGCTGGTGATTTTTGTATTCTATGGAAAATGGAGGTGATAGTAGCATAGTGGTCTGTAACAGTGCATTGATATACTAGATAATTGATATTTAGTTTGCATTTGGCAAAAACGTGGTCTATGCAACTGGCGGATAACTCAGATACACGAGTGGGGACTGTAATAGCTGGTAGAAATCCTTGCAAAGTTAGTAAATTAATGTAATCGTTGTCCTGAGGATGCATTGTATTTATAATATTGATATTAAGGTCACCAATAAAAAATACATTTTCACGATCTTCAATACATACCAGAATTTGATTAAGTGCTTTTAAAAATGGTGTTATGTTGGATGTGCTTGGTGATCGGTATATACATAGAATAGTTACGCTTTTTCTATTTCATGTTTTAGACAATTTGAGTTAGTAAATATGATTTCCTTTACGGAGTGTTGTATAGGATTTTTTTATGTAAATAATAACGCCATTATTTTGTGATTGGTTATTATGTGTTTTGTAATGATTATAGTTTTTTATGTTTTTAGGAATATAGTTATCTTTGATCCAGCATTCGCTCGAGATAAGCAAGTCAAAGTCTGAGTCAAGTTCTGTAAGTCGTATCATAAGTTCACTGAAGTTTTTGTTCATACCTCTAATGTTCATGGAAAATATTTTTAAGTTAGATTTATTTAGGGTTTTTAGAACTTCTATAGAACTATTGGTTTCAATACATGGAATTTGCGACATGCTGTCTAAAAGATGTGTTAGATTATCATCCATTTATAAAAAATTGGTATAGTATATAATACATAACAGATTGTTGGATTTTTGTTGGGTTTTGTGTGAAGAACAGAAGCTGAAGAAATAATTAGCGAGTAATCTAGAAAATAAATTTTGTGAATAGTTTTTACTGGTGGCGACCGTAGAAAAAAGTTTTTTGTATTTCAATGCATTAAAAATAAAAATAATATTATGGGGAATTTTCAGAGAGTAAAGCCAGTTTGTCTGCATTAGATACAAGAATTGCGGGTGTTCCGATATCTCGATATCTCTGCGTACATAAATTTGTCCCGCTTTGACCCACGCATATTTAACTTTCTTTTCCTTAACAGCTTGGCGGGCCAGGTACCATAAATGACTACCACAAAATGACAGGTGTTCCGAAATGTAGACTGGCGAGCTCGGTCCGGCAATCCCCATATTCAGCGTATTAAGCTTCTCTTCAAGACTGGATGCTTGTTTATGGAAACTTTTAAGATCCGATAGAAGTTGGTCCCGGTCATGATTGGAGGTCAATTTAAATATTATCGGTCCATTTTTATTTTTTTGCGAAGTCCTGTAGGCCGCTCCAATGTTTGAGGTATTCACTTTTGAGTGGATAGTGTGGCATATACTGTGGAATATATTTTTCAGATTTTCTCCGTTAGTTTCGGTGATTCCTCTCACCTCCACATTTTTGGCTCTTGAAGTTCCATCCAAAACAGTTTATCAATTACAGCTTCAGATGCAATTGTTATGGCCTGTAAATACTACAAAACAGAAGAAATGGCATTTGCTGGAATTAGATGATAATATTTATAGGAAAAAAGAGGTATGCAACGTATGCGAAGGAGCACACGGCACAACCACAATATAGTTATATAGGGTGTTAAGGGACGTATTTTATTTAATTTAACCAGTGTCTCTTGTCATTATTTGGAGTAAAAAATGTATGTGAAATTTTGGTCTCCGGTGACTTTTATGATTTTTTTTTAAAAAAATTTGCATGAAAATCAAACAAGTAAATTTTTCTTCCGCTTGTCAGCACTGGTCACTCTGCCGAGTAACCGATAAATCCCTCACCCCGCCCAACAGTCCCACTTCTACATTTTTTTAATATTGTTTTAGAAAAAAAAACATACATATGTTATTTCTAATGCTCCTGTCACCTTAAAACATCCAACTCAAAGTTTATTTTTTTACTATTCAAAAAAGTGTTTTAAATTATTTTACCAAATATTATTGAAAAGGAAAGAACAGCAACGCTATAGTTGGTAACTTGTTCAATTCAACAATCGTTCAATATTCAGTCTTGACTGAACAGTGATAATATTCGAGTAACAATTTGAATTCCACTTTAAAATATCTATCGATCATCTTCTCCTCGTTTTCCCTCAAAACCAATAATTGATTGAATATGGAAAAGGGGGTACTAAAGTAAATAAGGTCCTTTATATACCAACAACTCCTGTCACGAACAGCGTCTCATCGCGAGATTCTCAAAAGCAAGATATAATATTTCCCATCGTTCTTTATCACATCAATGAACTTCACATAAATGCTTACGTTTAATGCATTCTCAAATAAGTTTCGATCTTCTCATAAATTCGTTTTTTCCGTGATTGTAATCATTACTTACCTATTTTATTAGAATTGGGGTTAACAGTGCAGAATTCGATCAATTTATTTGTTTTATTTATTAACTAGCTGGTACCCGGCATGCGTTGCTATGCCATTTAATAAAGAAATTGTTTCTCCCTGCTTGTCGTTTCCCATTCGTCCCCTTCCCCTCTCGCGTTCCCACTCCACCTTCTCAACATTGCTTCTCCCCACTCACTCTCTCCCGGGTTCTCCTCCCCCTCCAAGATTCCCCTCCCCCCCTTCCACGAACCCTTTACCCGACTTCCTCTCCTCCCTCCCGCATTCCATGTATTCAGTCCCGGTACATTCAGTTTTCAAACAGCTCGCGTGCCACCTATTGCAATTTTTTGTACAAATTTCATAATGCCAGAGCTCACCAGTAGTTTTACATAAACCTTGCACTGACAATATCGAACACAAAAAAAAAAGAATATTCCAATTTGACCCAATACATTTCGGCGATTCATTTTTATTCATGTAATAATAATAATATACATAAAAATGAATTATTATCAAATTATTAAACTATTCTAACAGACAGAACAATTAGTCATAATAGACCCGATATAATTTTACATAAGATGTAGATAATCATTTGTGGAAAAGTGTGTGGAAGGGTTTAGTCTTTCATTTGGAAAAGATTTAACCCGGACATAAAATCTGGAGCACCGTAATAAAAGATAGAAGATAGATACCTAGATATAATATGACGTATATTTAAAAAATTACTTATTTATATTCATTTTCTGGAAATCGACAGTTGACATTTTTTTCCAATTACTGCAGTGCAGTGAGGCGGGTTGGCTTTGGCGAAGGGGCCCTTAAAAGAAATTTATTAATGCGGGTCTTAATGCTATATGCTATATATGGGACTATATGCATAAAAAACAGATGCCGGTGGCTTATTCCACGTTAACTTTAAAACGAGTCGAAGAAATGACCCGTTCTCATGAAGTCAACATCAAATGTGAACGGATGTTCCGCTCGTGTCCGACGAGTTTCACGCAAGTGCACCGATGTACCGGCGATTAATGCTGCTAGCTTCTTTGATCAGGCTCCATTAAAATTCCTGTAGAATAGACTCAGCATGCCCACATTGCATCTAGAGATGCAATAGAGATGAAACACGGTATGTTAACAACGAATTGTCAATTGGATGGACCGCCCTCCTTTGCATAGAAACAAGTATGTTTATTAAGTATTGTTGCTACAGCCCATAGGGTTCCATGCCAACTCAGAATCAAGCCTATGAAAAAAAAAAAATTATCCATAATTCTAACCTAACGTAACCTATTTAACCAGGGAGGTTTGGAGTTGATTTCATTCTGTGTTGTCCGGTCACCAGCCTAGAGATGGAGGTACTTGAAATTTGTATAAGGTTAGCAGTTGGTCACAAGACACTCAGTTTTCATAATTCTTTCGGTTTTTCAACTGAAAAATTGTGTTGTGAATTTATCAGTGTATAAAATGTTCTAGATTGTAGGATATTGTTCAGTTTTCTTCTTCCGCAGTTTATATTACCTTTTTTAAGTAAAACCTCTTTACGCACGCTCGACTTGAGGGGTAAGCTGGTGAATGCGTTACGAAAAGTGTGATGTTACGAAAAGTTTGATGCGAACGTTAATCGATGCGAACGGTGATGGGGCGAGGCGAATGGTCGGGCCTTTACGCACGCTTGACTTGGGGAGTAAGCTGGCGAATGCGTTAAGAAAAGTGTTATGGAGACGTGCGAGCACAAGGAATCATTTGTTGAATATCCATGACAAAGGTCACCCCAAGGTATAAGGTCACCCCAAGGTCACAGGTCACCCCAAAGTCGTAGGTCACCCCAAGGTCGTATGTCACCCCAATGTCAATGTCAATATCAATGAATGTCAATGTCAATGTCAATTTCGCCCCAATGTCGTATGTTCTTTTATAAGTTACTTCAGTCGTGTGGTCTTAAGCCCACTCGTTTTTTTTTCTTCTTTTTGTATGTCCAACACGTACCACAATAATACTAAGAATACTAAGTAGGTACCTGGCTAAAACAATGAAACGATAAATAATTGATTATCTTAAATATCACGTTCTCAACATTAATAAAACGTTTATAACACGTTTAATCGATGACTTGGCAATGCTCGTAAATTAGCGATAATGTTATCACTTAACCCATTAGCATTAACCTCCAATTACTTGATCCGGCCCAGTTAACACCGGACGGGACTCTTCCGATACAATCTCTCTAGAACTACAAGTAGGTGTAAGAGAACACCCTGGTAGTTAGTGTTAGAAGTAGATGGGGGGGGGGGGGAATCTAAAGTAAAGTGGGTACTATCGTGTGGAAAGTAGGACAACTTTGACCTACTATTTCTTACCTACTAACTGACGAGTTAAGAACATTTTGAAATAATAAACTTTTGCTAATTTGATTGATCATTTAATATTTTAATAAAAAAATTAGAAACACCATATAAGTAATAGTTGGTAGTATTTAGGGATCCATCTGTAAACAGCAAAACTTATAATTATGCTGAAATTAGGGCGGGTATCTATCTACTTAACGTTTAAAAACATTTTGTAGACATATTAATTATTATTATAAATTTTTATTGATAATGCAATTGTTTTCCGACCAAAGATTTTAAGCGTCGTAGAATGCAAGACCTACTTGACTACAGGGTCTGGGCGCGCAACAGTCAAATTACGAAGTCAGTGCTGTCGCTAAGTAAACTTTATTGTTTAAAATAGTCTAATCACTCTGTTTATTTATATGCTTGCGGTAAAAAATGTTAATCACCAATAACAACGAGTACACCAACAATGGTGAATAAAAGCGTGATCACTTGACACTTAGTATACGGCCTGAGTGGCCTCAGCGGCGCGGTGGAGCATTCAAGAGCGTGCTTACAGAGTGGCCTCAGTGCACGCTCTCAGCGTTGACGGTCACCGCTATTGTTTTAATCATGGCAATTTAATTTTAATTATTTTAATATTTTGTATTGCTTTAGTTCTACTTTGGCATCGAGGAATGTACGATAGCAGTTTTCTGACTATTTTTGGATAAATATAATGAATGTAGACTAAAAAAAATAGGACCACCTACTTTAAACGATACCTATTTATATAACGATTTACCAGCCTCTGTGTTTCCTCCCTCCTACAACATGAGTCTCTTCAAGACCCATGTTAACTCCTTCCTTTCCTCAAAAAAACCCTTCACACAACATCCTCAAAGATGACATAGGCCCTGAGAGAAATTATTTTCCTCAGGGCCTCCTGTGTGGAGTTAATGTAAAAAAAAAAAAATCATACCCGAACAACTTTTGAGTTGAAAATTTACTGGAAACATGTGTTTCTAACTTACCACATTTCATTTTGAATTTGTGATAAAATTTAACAAGTCTAAATCTATTGTAATGTCATTGGTTGTTTTGAATTTTTTATTGTATTGCAGCTAAGTTAAAAGCCATAGAAAGATGTAAGCTCATAATATTATTTATTTATTGGTGCCCTATTGGGCTTTTACATATTTAATACAAATTTGATTTATGACAACAGCATAACATAAATAAAGAGATTACAAAATAAAAGAATTCAATTAATAACATCCCGCAATTAAATACATCTTTTGGCCAGAAAAACCATAATTTCCATGCGACAAAATTATATAATGCCCTTCCAATTGAAACTAAGAACACCATGGAGATACAAAAGTTTAAAAAAGATATCAAAGTATGGTTAAATAAACAGGACGATGAGGAAATCATTAAAATTATGAAGTAACCCCAATGCAACCTGCAGACAACAAACCAATACTTTTATTTTATTTATTGTTTATATTGTTTATCTATAATCAAGAAACTAGAAGATGAGGAAATAAAGATCAGCACCCATTAATAAAGATACAGTCCGCCTAAAACCTAGTGAGGAGGACTGTAAACAAACCACATAACTTGGTATTTTTACTTATTGTGTAATTTTACTTTATCTTATATTGTCAATAAATAAAAATAAAAAAAAATAAATAAATTTAAAAAAATAACGTGGCGTAAATGAAAAAAAAAGAGAAATGTTCTTAAGTTATGAATTTTCCGATATTCATAAATTATTTCCTTGCCTCTCAATATCTCGCCTTCAAAAGTTCATCCCAAAATATAAATTCCGTCAAAAAAGTGGAATTTGTTGCACTTTAATATCTGTAATATTCATGAGCTTATTGGAATCAGGAATTAAGATGTGAGTTCTCATAAAATTTAATATGAAAAGAATCCAATTTTAGTGCTTACTGTGAAGCAAAAAAGTTGTGTGAAAATGGGTATGCTGTTTGGAGGGTCCTTTTAGGAAAGAAAGGATAGGAAGCTCTTGTAAGGTGTCACATAAAAAAATATAAACTTTTTTTGCATCTCCTGCCGTATTTGCTTCTTGCAGGTGCAGTCTTTGCAAATAATTGTGTTAAATATTTAATTGGGTGCAATTTTTTGCTTTTTATAACCAGCTGGTCATACAGTAGAGACATTTTTTCGCTCTTCACAAGTTTCCACATCATGCGTTATAAATGAAACATGGCATGGCAACATAAGATTTTTTTAAAAAGCAAACCTTCAATTCCTTTGTAAAAAGACAGCAGCAGCCTTCGCCGATTTAAATTAGCCAATCAGTACAATCCATTATTCAGTCGGCGTCTCGGTGGCAGCGTCGCGGAATCTTCGAGGCCATCGCGTGTTATCTCCGCGCCAGATTTGTGAAACTTTCCACATATCGTTTATCACAGTTGGCGCCAATTTCCGCTTTGAATTCCGAATTGGAACGATTCTGGCGCGCGTCGATTCTGCTGTTGCCGTAGCAAACCCCAATTTCGCAGATAAGTTGGCTAAATTAATTTCAGCAGCTTTCGGAATAATTAGGGTGGTTGGTACCTACTTGGCACTGATTTATTTATGGTTATCTTTTAGTAACTAGGTATCTTTAATTCTAGTGTGAAGTGGTTGTTAGAAATTGTTGGTACCTGCAATAAGTATTGCGATTTTTACTAGACAACTCATGATTGTTTTTTTTTTACATGTACTCCACGCAGGAGGCCCTGAGGACAATAATTTTATCTATCCTTGGGGATATGCCTATCTCATCTTTGGGGATGCTGTTTAGAGGTTTTTTTTAAGGAAATGAATGAGAGGACAATTCTGGGAAGGAAAAAGGTTTAATGGGTGAGTAGAAATCTTGGGTTCAGTGTGTCCTAGACAAACCTCACCCCATGAACCCGGGCACCTGTGCTAAATCACAAAACGTAGCGAACCGCTTGGGGTGACCTATGGCAGAGGTGTTGGTTATCCAATAAAGGTTCCCGGTGCGGCGGTACCCATTCCCGCCTATCGCATTAGTTTTTCTGGTCATTCTCTTCTTTGATTGTTAAATATCTCTACTTTTTGTAATTATTTTTATTTTTATAACCTCATAGGGCCGGTTGTTTTACAGAATTAAAACAATTTATCACATATGACGTTCTGTGAAAATGCTAATCAAGTTTTGTTATTATTTCAGCTATGTGTTGCAACTAGCCCATAATGATATAATAACAGAACTAGAATAGAACTTTCACAGAACTTCATAATTGGCTTTGAAATTTGAGGAATTGTTAAAATTCTGTGAAACAACTGACTCTTAGATGTTTTTAAAATAAAAATTTATTTACAAAATAATGATATTAGCAAGAGTTCCCAGCAATTTTTAGGTTCGGACCCACTTTTTAACTGAATATACATTAATATCGACATCAAACAAAAAAATTTTGAAACTTTTTCTTTTTTTTGTTCTACATACCCGGTTTATTAATAAATTATCACAAATTATATCATTTTCCCGACGACCAGGATTTTATTTGATTTATTATCCATTGTTATACATTTAAATCATGGAATTTAATTATTTTCAAAATTCGCAATTAGCAATCCAACAAAATTTATTAATCAACTTTTTTAATGACCTGAATAATAGCTGTCAAATTATTTTGAAAGTAATTAAAAATTGTTTGTGTACTTCCAAAAATAATCTGATCTGTTTGGAATTTGAATGGATTTTCCGCCTAACAAGCCTGCCTAAACAACTTTCCTGTAAAATATTTGTTAAGTGTTAAATAACAACTGAAATAAACTTAAAACAAAAACATTAACAATATTTTCAGGCGAGCTTTTTCCCATAAAGATGGAAAACACACCACGATGAAAATAATTCGCGACAAAATTTGTATACCGTGTTTTGGATTTTAATTAAATTTACCTGGAAGTGACCTCGACTGGCCTTTGACGTCGACGCACCTCCGCTAACAAGAAAGTTCCCCGTTGGAGAGGGGCAAGGGGAGGGTGGGGATGTGGAGCGACTCTGAGAGCAAACGCAAGGCACCAGGGGCACAACAGGAACAGGAGTCTGCCGGAGTAATCTATTACCCGCTGTACCTACAAGATACGCTGTAATTTATCTCCTCGCATCGCTAACCAGTCGCCACCTATGTATGTGCAGGGACGGACTATCTTATAATTAGGACGTTAATTTATTAAACGTTTGAGGTTTCAAGTGGTGTGTACTGTGGTTCATTTTCTTACAGCATTTAAAAAAAATCACTTAAATTATTTTTGAACTAGTAATTATTGCCAATTTGATTGATTTAAAAAAATATATTTGTACATAACCACTGAAGCGCATTTTGCCACAAAATGGCATTATTTAAAATACCTCGAATTTTGGAAAATTTTCTTTTATTTGTAAGTAATTAAGTAGAAGTTTACGATTTAATAAAAAAAATTATATATCCTACGAATGTATGATAATCGACAAAAGATGGGTGAATATATTGGCTACATATAGAACTTTGACCAGTGTGTTTGTCTTCATATTAAAGTTCGGAGTATTTTTTTTTTTAATTTGGCGGAAAATATCCAAAATAATCAGTAAAAAATCTTCAGTAATCGAAGAAAAAAAAATTAAATTGCGCCGTCGCTCCAGTACATAAAGATATTACAAATTGTTGAGACAAGAAGAACTAACATTGAAGATTTGCTAAAATAAAATAGAGAGCAATTCTTTTTTTTTCTGTTCACCATCTTTGATACCTTTTATGATCTTGTATTCGATAATTTTTGTTTTCAAATTCGTACGAGGTATTTTCTTGCTTCACAATTTTATTATTATTATTAGTTACTTACCCAGGAGGTCCTGAGAAAAATAATTTCCCGTGGGGCTTTTGTGACATTTGTGCTCAGTAGAGGGTATTTTTGTGGAAAAGAAGGAGTGAACCTGGGTCTTAAAGACACCCGTGTTGTAGGAAGGAGTCGTAGAAGTGACCCGTTCTCAACAAATTTAATGTCAACCGTGCACTTATATTGAATGATTGTTTGGCGTGTTTCCCGACAATGCATCAGTGCTGAAGGAGTCAATGACGCTAGTTCCTCGAAGCATCTTCCATTGAAATACCGGTAGAACAAAGACTTGTACTATCTGTAGTATCTGCGGGCCCGGTACAATACGCCTAACTTATGAGAGGCTAACTGAACTCTGGCTTCGATGGAGCTCCCGTACCTGAGATGGTTACTTAGAGTTACACCACATTAAATATAATTGACACTATTAAAAACACCACTGACACACCTCCAAGTATCAAAGAATCCAGGTATTATTTTGAATATTTTAAAATCAAGGTTCTCGTAATTTTGACGTTCTTATTTAAAAAAGCAACTATCCAAAGTGAATTTCGCTAATAGCCAAAGTGAACGTAACCCATTGGTCCAACCCACCTCTGTTCGTAACAAGCTTGCAGCAAGCTCTCGCAGAACCTGGTAGAAGCTAAAAGCTACCTGTTCCTTACCAGGAGCACCCAGTACTTTACTGCTAAGTAGATAATTGTTACTTAGGTGCAGGGAGGGGGTGGTGAAAATTAATAATGAATCGCCCCTCTTCCCTCTCACACCCTCTCCCTCATACACGGAGGATCTTCGTTAATTGGGTTTTTAATTATTAACGTGCATATTATTTAAAATGTTCGCGATAATTAACAATTAAGTAAAATATGTCAGAATATTTAATATCATTTTAGGTACTTTAAACTTATCGTCTAGGATGCTACATACAGGGTGCGGCAAATCAAACAGTGCAGTTTTGAAAGGCTATTAAAAAAAAACGGCAACATTTACAGAAAAGGGGTTTATTTTATTATATTTAGTTCATCATGCCGTTTTATGCATCAAGTCTTGAATATGGCATCAGAAAGATGGTGGCCCCCAGCAGCAATACATTGATGAAGGCGATTTCTGAAGTTTTCGACTGCATTTTGTCACATCTTGATGGGCATAGCGGTGATTTCCTCCCAAATTCGATCCTTGAGTTCTTCTAAGGTGTGAGGCCGATGTTTGAAAACTTTTTCCTTCAGATAGCCCCAAAGGAAGAAGTCGCAAATGCCTAATTCAGGTGAGCGCGCGGGCCACACCTCAGAGAGGCGAGGAGCGCAGGCAACATCTGTTGCAGTTTCGTCATTGAAATTCGATCAGTATGGGCCGTAGTACCATCCTGTTGCACCATCCTAAATGTCTCCCAGATCTGTTTCTACCGTTTTTTCTTCTAATTGAGGTTGAAAAAAAAAATTCTAACATGTAAACATAACGTTGAGCATTGACAGTCACGGTTCATCCATTCTCCTAAAAAAAATACGGTCCAATCACCCCAAATTTGGAAATCGCACACCACACGGTCACTTTTGTGGAGAGAAGAGCTCTCTCGTGAAGTTGCCTTGGGTTATTTTCAGCCAGTACCGAAAATTTGGTTTATTCACCGCTCCACAGAGATGGAAGTGGGCCTCATCACTTCGCCATTTTTGGTTATTTTCAAGATACGCGTGGACGGCAAAGCCCCGGTGTTGTCCGGACCAAACCATGGCAACGACTAAAAACTGCATGACCCTTCCGACACAATGAGACCACTTTGAGGTTTCTACTCCCACCACACGGGATGTATCAAACTTTCAAAACTGCACTGTTTGATTTGCCCCACCTTGTATTTCGTGTAAGCATCGAAATTAATGTCAGTGAGAAAAAAATGTCTGCTGATGTACCTATGTACTGATGATTTTAGTCAATTAAATTTGAAACTTTTAAAGGAATGATATTTTTTTCTGACAAATCTGTGTGATATATGACATTACAAATGGTCAAGGATTCAGATCCCGGCATGCGTCGGCAAAATTCATTTAATGGAATTGTGTTGTTTTACCATTTAAATCATAAAAAAACATAAGGTATTATTGCGGCACGTTCCAGATTGGAAAATACTCTCAGTATCGCCCTAGTGTAAGACTACCATTCAGAACTGAAATGTTGTTTTTTTTTACATGAGCTCCACACATGAGGCCCTGAGTAAAATAATTTCCCTCAGAGCCTATGTCATATTTTAGGATGCTGTGTGGAGGGTTTTTTTTAGGGAAAGGAAGGAGAGGAGAGTGCTAGGAAGGAAAAGGATTTAAGGGGTGGGTAGGAATCTGGGGTTCAGTGTATCCTGGTCTTCCGCCCCCAAGATCTAGACAAACCTCACCCCATGAACCCGGACACCCCTGCTAAATTACAAAACGTAGCGAACAACTGGGGTGGTTGATTATTCAATAAAGGTTCCTGGGGCGGCGGTACCCATTCCCGCCTCCCAAATTGAAATTGCTTTAGCCCTGTTTGGTGATCAGATCTGAATAGTCAGGCTCTTCCCCATCTTCCTCTTCTCCATCTTCTTCCCCTACCCACTACAATTGGGGAGTTATGGTTGGGACTGGCTCCAGCTGGTTGGGAGCAGCTGGGACTCTTGTGCGGTATTCACAAAAAAAAATTAGAAAATTAAATCAATTGTTGATCGCTTATAATAAAAAATGTTGAAATTAATCGAATTGAAAGTAAGGTAATTAGCCGCTGTCAAAATTTAAATCATCAATAATAAAAAAAAATACCAAAAAGGTTATTTTCAGCAAGTTACTTAAATGAGTTTCCAATTATTTATTTTGTTGAGATGAAATTACTCTTTAGTATATTTTAATACCAGAGTACCTACCTCAAGTTTAGTGTTAACGATAATATATATATATTTTAAATATATCGATCATAAAATCTGTTTTGCAAATCTGATGAGTTTGCAAATTGACAAAATAATAAACTTAATTTTATTGACGAATAATGCAAACACGTGATAGAAATTACGAACACTTTCAAGCCTATCATACGCATGAAAAGTAGGCACAAGTTATTTCCACGGTAAATCTTTTTACACAGTACTGTTCACTGTTTATATTTCGTCAATCCCCATGTTGATTTTTTTCAAGCGGATGTCACTTCTGTGAATATGGACGATAATTTTGTTCTTTTTGTAAATCGATAAATACTCGTATGCATTGCCACAGAGTAAAATTGTCAATCAAACCTAACAAAAAACATCACAACACTGACCAACAACAAAACGAAAACAAACCAACAAAAAACGGACCCAACAATAGGCGCCTGAAGGCTGCAAAAGCAGCTTGTTTTTAAAATCATATCGTCTGCCAGTAGATTTTATTTTATTCATTTTATCACTGACGATATTTCTCGTTCCTGATTTCAGTAACATTTTTAAATTGATGTTTCATCAGATTTTAATGGTTTTACAGTCCACAATGGTGTTCTGATTCCAACGATGATGTAACTATGCAAGAATAAGAAATTTCTGAATACATTGGAGAAGAAAATACAAAACAATCCGTCGCGGGACGTTGGGATTATGTTACACACGCGTTCAACAATAACTTGAAAATAAAAGAACTGAAGACAAATTAATTTGAACGTAAAAATGTACCAAATGCCTTCATAGGACAGCTTTACGCTATAAAAATAAGTTAGAAATATAAAATTTTATATTTGAATGTAAATCTGCACCACGTGCTACGCACAGTTTACAATGACAATTTCAGTTTTTAGTTTCAGTGCCGGCAACCCGGGCGTTTATTTTATTTTCAATTATGTTAATAGATTTCTTTTATCCACCTCATTCGACAAAGTCTGTTCCGATGCGGGTATATAACATATTATATTTATTAAAAAATATATGTATCAAAATAGAAAAAATGTATACAAAAAGATTTTTTAAAAAAACATATAAAAAATAATATAAAAATATATTCATAGATATGTGTACATATCCTGACGACCTCCATAGTCCAGTGGCTAAGACTCTTGACTCACAATCCGGAGGTCGCGGGTTCGAACCCGGCGTGCGCAAATAAATTTTATTTGATTAATTTGTGTTATTTCACAATTAATTCATTTAAAATAATATATAGTATATTTGCGGCACGTTCCAGAGTGGAAGATACTATCAGTATCGCCCTGGTGTAAGACCACCATTCAGAATTGAAACGTGGCTTGAAAATGGCTTTAGCCGTGTTTGGTGACCAGATCTGAATAGCCAGGTACTTCCCAACCTTCCTCTCCCCCACCTCCTTCCCCTCCCCACTACCTTCAGCCTCACAACATATCCCAAATGGGGATGCCATAGTCTCACTGGCTCCAGACGGGAGCAGTTAAGATTCTTGTACGGTATTCACAGTAAAAAAACAAAATAAAAAAAAACATGCACACATGTTTATCCACATAATTATATCCAATTACTAAGTTTGTCATTTGGGACTAATTTACATTGACAATTTTACAAAAAAAAAAGTTTTTTTTTAATGTTTCAAATATACGGAAAAATTAATAAAGATCATGCTGAACCCAAATATTAAAAAAAAACTAAAATTTAGACGTTTGGGACCATTTTACGTCGTGTAGACGAATTCGGATTGTTTGCTAAGACAGATTCCCATGACAGTTGGTCCCTCGACATGCGACAGTTAGCCCTATAGCATTCTTATACACATTATGCCGTCGGTTACCTACTTACACAAAATATAACTAAGTGTCCCCGAAGAGGTATGCAAAGGAAATATTCCACCGAATCAAAAAAGTATAAAACATATTTTCATTCAAATGCTATTCGTCTGTGTATTGTATTTACTAGAGTATTAGTACAAAAAATTGACACTGTAAATAAATTCGTTTGATATCTTTTCAACTTATTATTAGAGGTATTTTTTTGGTAGATTTTAGGTTTGACATTGCTAAAGCCTCGTTTGCATTGAGCGAGTTTACAAGCTACTAGCCGGCAAGTGAATCGGCGAGTGCGATTGTGATAATGACACACAAAACTTTCCACCCGCTCAGTAGCAAACTAGCCAGCTTACTAATTCTATCAACACTATAGAAAACTGAGATAATCGCAGCTAGTTCACTAACAACTATGATGACAAAATGTTAGTTTACTAGTTAACAGGTCCACGCGCTAGCGAGTAGCGAGCAAAGTAGCCCCATTTTCAACTTTTTTCGTAGATTGCTCACAATCTGCTAGTTAGCTAGTAAATATGATTACACTGAGCGAGTGTACAAGCATATCTTTTATTTTGTCTTTTTATATATATTTTTTGTTCTTTTTATCCTCATGTCTACTTTGATACATATCTTTTTCACTAAATAAAAAATGTTATTTATCCGCCTCGGAACAGACTTTGTCTAGTGAGGTGGGTAAAAGAAATCTATATACATAAATAAAATAAAAATAAACGCCCGGGTTGCCGGCACTGAAACTGAGCTGAAGATAGTCAATTTGCCGGCTAGTAGCTTGTAAACTCATTCAATGTATTTAAGGCATAATTAATGCACAAATAATTATAATTTTATAACAATTATATTTCCAACAATTTCGGGGGGGCAACTATCGGAAAATAAACTGTCAGGTCACTCTAAGACAGACAGGTGAGGCAATCAATCCTCTATGCGTACTTGATTGAAATAAAGAAGCAGATACAAACAAATGCACAAGACTCCAAGAACAATTTCTAACTTAATTACTAGTTTACTAACCTATTTTGAAATGAAGAATTCTGTTTAGATATACTACCCCACGGGCGTAGAGTAGTGTTTAAGCCCCCCGGCCTCGCAGCGGGAGTCACGGCTTTACAGGAAATTTACTTCGCTCCACGTAATACCGGAACGCAGTACGCCACTGCCTTATCGTGTGTGGTGCATCAAGTGGTTTTGTAACACTGCGAGAAATTCAACGATTTTACAATGCTAATTTTATTTACCTGACATTACCTGATTCTTTATATATTATTTTATCCTCCAATATTTACTTACTTAACATTACCTGATTCTTTATGTATTATACTATCATCTAATATTAATTCTTGTTCGACGATTGTATAGTAATGCTATTAAAATGACAACAACCGTAGTTCAGTGCTTCGCTACGAATTTGCAAGTAAATTTAATTTGATAAATTTGTTTTATTTTGCAACTTATTTATTTTAAATAATATTTAGCTTATTTGCGGTACGTTCCAGAGGATAAGGTACTTTCAGCATCGCCCTCGTGAAAGACAACCTTTCAGAATCGAAACATTGCTTTAAATTTAAATTATGCTAAACCTTCGAAATCACAGGTTTTTGTCATCACAATCACAAACTTTTGATTCACCTTAATTAATAAAAAAACAACTCTTTGTATTCGGGGCGATGGAAAATACTGTAAATACAAAATGAAAATTTTGTTTCCATCGTATGAGATGACGGCTGTTTACAATAATTTCTGTCATTTTGTTATGTATCATTTGAGTCGTATTTGGTTACCAGATCTGAATAGCCAGGTACTTCCCCACCTTACTCTGCCCAATATCCTTCCCCTCGCTAAAAAAAAAGCCTTAAGCTTCGTAACTAACCCCAATCGGGGATGCTATAGTCTCACTAGCTCCAGACGGTTGGGAGCAATTCGGTCTCTTTCGAGGTACTTACAAAAAAACAGGCATATTTGAACTTTTGTTTTATTTTACTATCTACTTAAATTGATGTGCTACCACCAACTACATGATATAAATGCTTTTTAACAAAAACCCCAAAACTTACGTTTCAACAAAACTTTCAGAACATAATGAATTTGTTACCTTTGCTTTTTTTAATATCTTAAGGCTATTGATAATAATCAAAGGGAAATTTAGTGAAATAAAAACATTTCACAGTTTTAAAAAACTGCAACAAATTAATATTAATAATCAAATTCATAACCATTACACGTGACAAAAGCCTTGTTGGCTGGTTTTAAAAGGCGTTGTTTATCACTAAAGTTCCCACTTTCCACCGCTAAACTAGAGCCTGATTAAGAACAACATCTTTCATCAAAGTTCCACTGCATTGTTTCCACCGACCCCTGTATGTGTGCCGCTGTTAGCTGTTAGCCACCTCACCTCAAGTAAGCAATAAAGAGTTAGCAACCCCCGTTCTAGGTACAAGAACACTCAGTACTGTCTACCCCAAGACTAGGTACCTACGCTCAGTACGGTACACAGCCACGGTTCTACCTCGTCAGTAGTTCGTAAAGGTGAAAACTTCATCCCTTAGTCGGGGTGGTCTGAAGTTAATCTTGTAGTGTGGCGGGCACACATTCCTCTTTGGGCAATTACATAATGCTGTTTTCCAACACTACATTGTTTATATTATTGTAGTTTCTTTCTTATTTGCCTTTGTCTGGGTTTGATTCATTCATTCTTTTTTATTTATTTATTTATTTATTACACGCCCTGATGGGCTTTTACATTATGGTTTATAAGTTGAGTATCAAACAATGAAGAAAATATAATACAATGAGAAAAGAAAATACGTAATACAATGTAATAACAAAAGCATGTAATAAAATTAGAAGTATATTTATATAGTTTTAAAAATGATAAGAAGTCTCACATTCAATATAAACAAGAATTGCAGAAATTATATAAATCTATTTGTGTCTATTCTCTGTCCGCGATAAGGTCAACCCGTGATGGTACGAAACTTGGTTCCTATTGCGCATACCACTCCCCCCGCTACGGTCCCTACACCCGCGCTCTGCTCGCCCGTGTCATTCCGCTAAAAATTAATATGTCTTCGGCTGTAGCGGTGGGGGTAATGGGCGGGGACATGCGCGTACACGGGTTGATCTTATTTTGGATGGAGAATAGAAGAATACAATTGATAGAATATACAACATTTATACTGATTAGATTTAAGGTGAAATATATCACCTAAATTAGAATGTTTATTAGGAAACGGAGAATTTTGGTAAGCTGACGACATGATTTTTTGGGAACATGAATATTGATATATTGAAGTAATTCAGG
The DNA here is from genome assembly GCA_917563855.2 of Limnephilus lunatus. Classification (NCBI taxonomy): domain Eukaryota; kingdom Metazoa; phylum Arthropoda; class Insecta; order Trichoptera; family Limnephilidae; genus Limnephilus; species Limnephilus lunatus. Next base: position 5,191,706 of record OU830602.1, on the reverse strand, counting down.
ATAGTCAATTTTGTAATGCAGTATTTTATGTAATTGTATTAAATCTGTGCTTATTCTTCATTTTGAAAGTTTCAATAGAGACATTTGATCCAGGAGGTAATTGTAATCAATGTTTAGTATGGGAATACGCAATTTATAGTTTATGAACTTTAAAAACTTCCGTTGTATCTTTTCAATGTTGGCCGAATGAAGATTCTAGATAACTGACTATGTTTTTTGAAGATTTTTTTTTCATCTGCCAGTGTTTTATCATCCAGTTGATTAGTCAGACAGCTCTGAAAATAGATATTTGAGTTGAGTACCAATAAAAAAAAACTATAATGCGGAAAAAATAATAGTTAAAAAATTATAAACTAAATTAAACAAACTTTTAATGTTTTCTGGGTCACAGAAGATGATATAAGGTTTCAGTGGCTTATTTCAAAATGTTATACTAATGTACCAGAACGTTATGACTTCCTATGTTATTTTTTAGCACTTGTAGAAAACACAGACACGTGTAAATAATATTTTAATTATGGTGAGCATTCGTATATTGCTTTCTTCATTATTTAAAAGCTTATTTTTTGAGATATCTGACTAATCAGCTAGAAGATCGATTAATTGATGTTTAGTGTGCTCGTTGTGATATCAAATTAATTGATAGTTTTTATGTTAATTCCACAGAAAAAAATAATTTCTCTTAGGGTCTATGTCTTCTTTAGGGATGCCGTGTGGAGGGTCTTTTGTAGAGGAGAAGTAGTGAACAGATATTGAACTCACCCTTGTTGAAGAAGGGAGGAAACGCACTATCGTAGTAACGACCCGTTCTCACGTAACAAATGTCAACCATGTACCTACAATAAACCATGCACCCATGTAGTGAGTGATCAATGCCGGTAGTTCTTCGGAAAATTTTCCATTAAAATACTGGTTAAACAATGACAGAATTCCCACCTACTATTCTATAAAAATTGCAATCCGCATAAAGATGAATCTATAAAACGGACCACCCATTTCTTTACAGAGTCAAGGTTTTTTTTAATTATTTTTTGGGGCTCCAGACCGGAGGTAGCTGCCTAATTCAAAAATGGTGTCATTCTTCCCAAATCGAGTTCCTACTGCCCTAGTGAATGGCATTAAATTTATGGTATTAAAAAAAGTAAGCCTATCGTCAGTTTTGAGAATAGTGAAAACTTTTTTGTTTTGTTTTGGTTAGTTTCAACTGCAGTGTTTAGTTCACCCAACTAGGTCACCTGTTCCTAAGTGATTATAGTTTTACAGATATTGCCTGGGAATGCCAGTTACCCAAGATCTGCGACTTTGGACAAAGTACGGGGGCATTTTGTGTTAACTCAAGATAGATGATGTAATCCAAAGTTATTACATTTTTACTGCAAATTTTAAAGCTCCCAAAGAAATGCTCGCTGGATATCATTACGATAAATTTCCAAACATAGGCTACAGGATACTTAAACAACACCCACCACTGCCAAGGAGCCTACATCTATTTTTATTTTAGCACTAGCGAGTTCCCGGCATGCGTTGCGACGATAAATTCTCTCTCCCTGTGTGTCTTTTCCCATTCGTCCCCTTCCCCTTCTGTCTCCGCTTCCCCTTTCATGTCTGCTTCCCCTTACGCGTTCCTCCTCCACTTTCCCCGCCTCTCTACTCCACTCTCCATCGAACCCCCCTCCCGCGATCCCCTCCCCTCTCCAGCGTTCAATATATTCAGTCCTAGTACATTCAGATTTTCAAATAGCTCGCGTGCCACCTATTGCAATTTTTTTTTCACATTTTAATTTTTCATGTATTACAAATATTCATTTTTGGATATTATAAGAACAATCAATCAAATTTTGTTCCTAGGTTGTTAGTAGGTACTATAAGTGAATACCTCGATTAAATTTATTAATTTAAAGAGTAAATTGAATTATGATTGAACAATCGATCTTTTGCAAAATGTCATTCTCAAATCGTGCCATTTTTGACAGTTTCGTAAGAGTTTTTGTGGTGATTAAAAAAACTTTTCAGATGAACTGTCATGTGGTTGTAATAATCCAGAAATCTTCGTGAGAGTGGAAAGCAGGTATTATGAAAGTTTCAAACATTTACCATTGCAATGCACAGACAACTCACATACATAGAAGCAAACGTATATTGATTTAAAGATATATTTATTTACATGTATAAAATATTGTCGTGAAGTTAGAAAGACGCTAAGTTGATTTACATAATGTTAGAGTAAGACAAAAATATTGATGAGCCTATATTATAAAGTAGCGCGATCTCACTCAGCCTCCTTCTTTACCAGATTGTAATGTTCTTCAGTCCATGTGATTAGGATTACTTAATGTATGTTTGGGAAATTTTAATAAAGTTCGTCGTTCACCTACGTTACAAGTCTTGTTTATTTACGTTATCACGAGGTTGACAGTTAATATAATATTTAATTGGACCATAGACATATGAATATTACTAGACCAAAACAGAAAGGTGAGGGGTAGAAACCAACTACAGCGGGAAGATGACTTTGGTGATGTGCGATTCGTCAAAACTCAATCTGACAGTAAATAAGCATCTCGCATTATAATATCACCATTTAGTTCTTAAAAGTAAACTCTGCTTTTGAATGAATAAACCTTTTTACATGGGAGCGCGAATTGCTCACCACGTAATGAACAAATTTGCGAAGTTCAAATACGGCAAATTAAAGTTAAGCTATTTTTAGAGTTCAATATTTTGTTGACTTATTTAGTTAGGACACTTTTACAAATTTTTCATATTTTACTTACTCCAGTTAACAGCGACGCGTACACGCCATGTATCTCGAGTGATATTATATGTTACAAAAACGGTCATATTATGTGATATGAATAGCCTAAAATAAAGTAAAATAATGCTTGCCTGTGGAATGTAATACGACAGTTGGGTTTATTCTCTTTTTCACTTCAATTTTTACACGTTTTCAAAACACAAACCACTATTTTTGCTGTGTTATTTCGTAAAATACACCGATGAGTGCTCGACGCTGCCTCTCATAAGAATGATGACGTCACATTTTTTGGATTCACACGAAGCCATACTCGATCTCAGAAGGTTCCAATGGAACCGGTATGGGGAGGGGGAAATAATACCCTTTTACCACTTAGGGCAGGTCTATTAATATTCATATGTCTATGAATTGGACCAAAGATCTATTTTGGATGCTCTATGAAATTCTGAAGGAAGGAACTGGGCACTGAATCGATCGAATATCGTTGGCTATTTCCGTAACCGTTCAGGTATTTGACATGACGACGACAGTTGATGCTCGCTTAGAGTACTATTTTACTGACATATGTTGGGACACCCAAAAACTACATATACACACGATATCAGTCATTTTGGGAGGCGGAAACATCTCTGTCATAAGTCACTCCAAGTGTTTCGCTACTTTTGGTGACTTAGCAGGTGTGTACTGGTTTGTGGGGTGACGTTTGTCCAAGTATTGGCGGCTGATGCGTTTGCCCAACTGCCGTGTGACGGGCCGGAATGAGAGTGACTGGTTGAGGGAGATCTTTTGACCTCTCCAGCCAAATTTCCTCGACCGGCCTTGCATCGCAGTTGAAGGGATGGATTGATACGTCCGTCACTCCTGGAAATACTGACCCCTGGATTCATACCTTTTTCTTTCCCAGAACTTCCTACCCTTTCTTTCCTTAAAAAAACCTCCACGTAGCATCCCTCAAGATGAAATAGTCCCATCTTTTAAAATGAAAAAATTTTCCAAGGCCTCTTGCGTTGGTAAAATCCTATTGTAAAAAAAACATCTTTAAAATGAAAACTACGCACTGTACACTACTCGTACACTACTACTAAACGTACACTACTGTACACTAATTGTACAAGCTAGACATTAGTTTGCTGTACCTACTGTTAGTTTCTTAAGTTGGTATTATCAAGCAATAAGCTATTATTTATTACCATTGGCGCAGCCTGAAGGATAAAAAAATGTCACATATATTTTAATTTTTTATGAGTTTTGTGGTTATGGCAACCCCCGCTAAAATAAATGGTAACCGCAGATTCATTTCTATTCCGCATTATCTTTCTAAAGCATACCTCGCCAAGAGTGTAGAGATGATAAGGTAATACAAGTGAATAACCTGACATGAAGAAAAATGGACGTGAGATTGCAGTAATAAGTTCGGGACTTAGGAAGCTGGAAGGAGTGCTCGGAGTCTCCACCACGTAGAAGGAATAATGTACTTTTCTTCTTACAACTCTTTGTTTGTTTGCGGCCAGAATAGGTACAAAACAGCTAAAACTCTTTTTGACCAAAATGTATTGCGAGAAAAATGAAAATAATCCAGCACTAATCTGCTAATTTACTATTTATATTTTTGAAACTGAATTGGTGGAATTTAATTTTAAAAATTTGTACAATAAAACAAATATTAAACTTATTTCCACGTTAATTTCTTTGACCGTAACCGGTTTTAGCTTGTTAAAGCCATCTCCAGGCTGGTACAAATTATTCAACCTCGGTTTATATATAATAACATATGGGGGAGGGGGATAAGGGTAGTCTACAAGGATTTTTTTTTTTAAAGTTTTCTTTATTCATTAAATTGTTTGTTACACGAATTAAAGGTTTTTCGACCACTATGATAGGCAAATACCAGTGTTGTGGTGGTCGATGTAAAGAATGTGAGAAAGTTTAAAAAATATATAAAATAATATAATATAAAAGAATATTAAATAATATTAAGGAATATTAAAGAATATTGAAGAGTATTACAGAATACAAAAGAACATAAAATAATATAAATAACTATAGAGTAATATAGAAGAGTATGGAAGAATGTACTAGAATATGTACATCTTTGTACATCCAGATATGATGGGCGCAGTTTATATCTTTTTTTAATCTTGTCATGTATTTGTATGTAAGCATCTTGTATTAGGTGTGTATATTTTTGAGCCCGTACCTTTTTTTGTTTTTTTATACATTTCTATAGTCCATCGTGCAGGATACTTTATTTTAGCTTTTTGACACCAACAGTACATAAGTCAAATAAGTGGTTATAATAATTCATAAAATCTTATAGGACATGTTTCTGTGAAATATTTGTAAAGTGATTCTTTGTATGTTGTTTCTGTACGTTGCTTCTATGAAATGTTTTGTAAAATTTTTATTAATATTATGGTGTCTGTATTCTGTATATTGGGTTGTTTTGGGTTAAGCTTTTCAAAAGTACCAATTGAGTTTTGATAACTCATGGGAATGCAAATTTGTTGTATGTTTTATTTAATAAAAAAAATATATATTTAAAATAATATGAAAAGTATAGAACATAAAAAGCACGTACATGAAAGAATATAAAAAAGTATGTATTTATAAAATATAAAGTAAGTAAGAGTGAGCAAATGGATAAGGATTATTATTATGAAGAAAATCTCTATGTGCGTGGTTATATTTGATCTTGACTGGACTTTGACTGTTAAATTTATAATTATTTTGATTATTCCCAGTAGGATTATTTACATCGGGTTACTTAATTACTACCAAACAAGTAATATGAAAAATTAATGAACTAACTGTATTGTTGTCAAATCGTTTTTATATTTATAATGATATGGAAGTTTTAATTCACATTTTTATTGTATTATCAAATTCAAAGATTAGCATGAGATACATTTATTTTAATTTTAGTAAACGAGAGTTAAAATGCGAGTAAAATAAAATATTTTTATTATTGATGAAAGGAAAAAAATACGCGAACAGTACCTAGCTCAGATGTCAAAAGCGAGAAAAAATCTAATGCCTTTGAAGTTGAAGGCCAAGATACCCCTCTGAGAAAATCAATGTTTAGTGTCGATAAAGCCTATGCATTATTTATCGCACTTTGACACGATTGCGTCAAGAATTTTCGAAAGAAAAGATTATAGATATGAATTTATTCGTAACGGTGAAGAAAGACCATCGGTTGATTTTCATGAAAATATTGAAGATAAAAAGACATCAATCGTATTATCATATGTACACTTTACACTTTATTTTGGGAGGCGCGAATGGGTACCACCACCCCGGGAATAATTTATTGGATAACTAATTCCTCTGCTGTTGGTCATCCAAGTGGCTCGCTACGTATGACGACTTAGCAGGAGTGCCCGGGTTCAAGGGCAATATCGTCCATGTCCGTCACTCCTGGACGCATTGACCCCCAGATTCCAACCAACCCCTAATATATTTTTTCCTTTCCATAAATTCCTCTCTTTTCTTCCCTAAAATTGACCCTCCCTAAAAAATAACAGGCGTAGAGTTAATGCAAAAAAATATCGCTACGTTCGATATTACCAAATTTCGGAAACGGATATTTTAAATAACCATCCAAATCGACAAAAATAATAGTATAGTTTAATAGGCGGGCATTGGTAACGCCGCCCAGGGAACCATTTATTGGATAATAACATTTTTTTTAAATGAGTTTGTTTTAGACCACACCACTGAACTAAAACTTCACATTAAATATATGACGTTTCACATTAAATATATGCGTTTCATAGCGTTTCACATTAAATATATGGTTATTTTTCGTAACGCATTCATCATTTTACCCCAAAGTGTCGAGCTTGCGTAAAGAAGTTTTACTTCAATATCACATATTGCATCTGCCATAGATCATCCTGATTAGTTCGCTATATTTGGTGACACAGCAAGGGTGCCCGGGTTCATGGGGTGAGATTTATCCAGGTTTTTACTTAATGAAACGATGGTTTCATTGTGAAGAATTGTTGAATGTATTCTGATTCAAAATAAAAATGATTATTTATGAAATACATATTTTTGTGAACACCGGAGTTCCATTTTGCAAATTCAAAGGATTCCGTACAAAATCTGAAAAGGAATATTGACATCAAACACACACAACAAACATGAATGCATTTTATATTTCCACTCCTATACAAGTATAAATACCAAGTAGTCTAGTTCCACAACAGCTGCAACACTATGCACTCGTCGTTTTCTAAACAATACGTTTTCTTTGCCAAGTCTGTCTTCGATATGTGGTGAACCGATTCTGGACGAAAACCTACGTATGTCGAGTCCCCACTGTACACCGCGTAGTGCCGGGTATATGAGAGTGTATGTTCTCACTTTGTGAAGTCCCGTTCGACAAACGAAGTGTTTAAAAAGTTTTGCGCTAGAAAATGTATATGGCTAGGTTTGTACATATGCGACAGCGTATTTATTTTAATGTTCTTCGTCACAACTTTGGAGATTGTTTTTGCAAAGATACATAAAACTCGACAGTCAATTTACCAACCTTATTCAGAACAATACGGTTTTTAATTAGGGGTTACCTACTATGTTACAGATATCACAAATTGGCTTCGTGGAACATGGTTTTTAAGTTTAGTTTCTTTCTCAGGTGTGTGGGAACTTTCTAAAGGTAGGAAAAGGAAGCATAAAAACTCATTAAAGGCAGAATAATGATGTCTCTTGTCCAATAATACTTTCCACTTTGAACCAATTATAATTTTCATCCCTATTTGTAATTGTAATTTTGAAGGTTTTGTACGTAACTCGTAATTTTATCATTCGTAGTTAAGATACTGAGCATGGAACATTGCTGTCAAGCTGAAGATTATCAATGCATTAACCTTGTGATTTCACGTATATACATGTAGGGAGACTAGGTAAGGATAGAAACACTCCCTAACAAGGCATTGTCGAATTCTTCTACCATTTAATTTCGCTTTACACATTTTTCTGGCCTATTATCCATTCATTCTGTATACACTTCAAAAATCTAAGACACATAAAACAATAAACCGTAAGAAACGTATTTATTCCATTTTGCCATACTTTCATTGCAATAATTTGAAAATGCATTATTTTACTAACATCACTTCGCTGGAAAAGTATTTGAAATTTGGAACAATGTCCAGAAAAATAGTGAAAAAATCGATTGCCTTTGTTTTTAAAACAGAAGAAGATTTGGAACTATCTTGGAAACAAGTTGTTGGTGCTTTTCGTGTCCATAACCACGTTTTTAACAACAATAAAATTAACTGACCATCTGGGAAGTACATAATATCGTTTTATAATTACCTCGAGGATTCGCGGTTGAACTATATAAATGTATTGTGGTTGTGTCTTCTGCTCCTTCGCAGAGATACTTTCGCCCCAGTGATAAATTATAGGTTATTCTTTTTCCTTGCATACTTGTTTTTCCTGCACATATTATCATCCAACACCAGCAAACACCATTTCGTCTCGTTGCGGTTTTAGTATTAACACTCCATCACAAGCGCATCTGAAGATATAAGCATATTCGTAAGCAGTTTCGGACGCAACAGTTTGTAATAAAATAAAGAAATTTATTTAATTTTAAGTGTCATTTTTAAATTTGCAACTTAATTCGTAAATAATTGAATAGTTGAGTTCCAATATCCGCCCTTATAAGCTTTGCTCAAAAATTATGTGTAAAATATAGTAATTATGTGTATAAATTGTATTTAAATATGGGCCTATAATAATTAAACACTCATTGAACATTTAAATAGAAAATAACATTGTATCAAGTTATTACAAGATCGTTCTAACGTTTAAAAAAATAAAATAACTGGAATCATGAAAAATCATCAGCCTACTATGCTTTTCTTGATTTACTACACTATCCACGTTTTTTTTTTATTTCTTCGAAAGCAAGAAAATCAATAAGGGCGGGTTTTGGAACTCAACGATTCTATTCAGACAAGCGACAAAATAACAAGGTACCAACCCATAATATAACATTTTTAATTAAAATAAAAATCAAATTTGCAATGATTTGTCAAGCTTTCAGACTATCCCATCATCTTTCACGGGTCTGCTTGACGTATAAAATGATTTTTAAACGAATTTGAAAAGGAGGAGGTTATCAATTAGACGGTATTTTTTTTTTTTTTTTTTTATATGTTTGTTACCTCAGAACTTTCGATTGGGTGAACCGATATTAATGATTCTTTTTTTATTAGAAAACTGGTGCTTCCCGTGTGGTTTTTAAGTTGTGGTATGTCTTAAATTTGCAATAAGTATGTGCGCGACAAATGGACGAATAACTCAATATTACGCCAACAGATTTCGATGATTCTTTTTTTGAAGTAAAACTTCTTTACGCACGCTCGTCACTAAAAATAAAAAATAAACAAAATTTTTAACACAATAAAAAATGACTTAAAAAATGCACTAAAAAGTAAAAAAATAATTTCGTACGAGTGTTATTTTTGGAGTCGGTGTCAGCCAAGATCTCCACATCTCACCTATAACTACCTGTGTATGTAGTTACCTTGGCTGACACCGACTCCAAAAATAACAATCGTACGAAATTAGTTTTTTACTTTTTAGTGCATTTTTTAAGTCGTTTTTGGTTTTGTTAAAATTTTTGTTTATTTTTGTTTTAATTAATTTTAAAGAACTTTGTAAATTAAACAACTGATCGCAGATGATACAAACTTGTAATTTTCTCTGGTCAGCGTTCCGTTTTTGTTGTAACAGTAAGCTCCGGCGTAGCTAGCTCGCTGGACGGCTACTTATTTGTCGTTGCCAGTAAGTCTCCCTGGGGACTGCGCAATGTGCCCACACAACACTGACTAACTATACGGAGCTGAGAAGCAATTCTTACCAATGGCAATGCACACGAAGCTTTCCGGGGTCATATTCTTGACTTGATCGAGTGGAGAATGCAAGTTTTGCTGGAAAACTTTAAAATACGATAAGTTAAAGGTATTTTTTTATAGCCGCAGACGATGCTTTTGCTAGACAATATGATACGACATTTAAAAAATATGTACAGGGTATTACAGCACGTACCCAAAGGATTCTAAGCAGCGATTTCTAAGCATATTTAAAGCAAAAATATGGATCTCATTTTGCTTTCCGATGATATTTTTTTTTCACAGCAGTTGGGTATAGCCTAGCGGATCGAATGGTAAACACTCCGTCTCGTCCCAGCAGCACGGTATTACACGAAACAGCGTGCGCATGACGTGATCCCGTCGCGTTGTGTAAGAGTGCGATCAGTGGCGATGCGTTATAATTTTTTATACAAATATCGATATCGACATCTTGGCGCAGTGGTTAGCGCATTTGCCCGGAAAGCGAAAGATCCTGGTTTCGAGTCCCAGGGGTGCAAATATCTTTTCCTGATTTTTCTGTTTCCAGATTTTCGATTGAGTTTCGCTAATGTTGTTTTCATTTAATTAAGTTTTACAATTTGAGGTTTTACTCATAAAGCAAAAAAAAAAATATATTGATAGGGTCAGGTATAGTGGGCTCAGTAATAAGTTTCAAGTCTCTCGGTACTAGTTTATTTTGTTTTTTTTTACAAGTTAATATTTTATATCGTCTTACATTTTTTGCTTCCAAGCTTCTATCTGTCAAAAAACGAAAATCGAACAAAAACAATTCAATTCAAATTCTGGTAAGTTAAAAAAAATTGATTCGTATAATTAAGTACCGTTCGAAAGTACCTGTCACAAACTTTAAAAGCCACAAACTACACTGCGTTTCACTCGAGCCGTGACGTATGCCGTTGGCATTTTTCTAGTGACGGGGTTTTGGTTCAGTTGGAGCTAACCATTAAAACAGTTTTTAATTCGCGTTGTGTTTACATCAAATTTATAATCGCAGAATCACATACTCGTCTGCTGCCTACTCCAGAAAAGCCTCCTTGAACCCAACAGGAAATTTATAACACCCTACATTATATTATGCGAGTACGCGAGTCGAGTGCGTAAGTTGGAAATGCTTCTACGAGTACCTTCTTACTCTGGTATAAATTTAAACATCAAGTCTACTTTGGAGAACGAAGTCTTGACTCAACAAGAGGAGTCAAGGAGTCCTCCCGTACAACATGTTTTATTGACTGAGCGTTTCGAAGTCCTTTTTCAATTCGGCCGTTTGGCATTTCATATATATATTTTTTTTTAATTTTTGTTATTCATCTTTATTATTTCTATACAATTTGTGATATCCTATGACTGTCTCACTAGGAAAACCTCTGTTTAGAGCAGTCGTTTTAATACATGAGCAGTTAATAATTCAATTAATAATAAACATACAATAAAAGTAAAATAAAAACACAATATTACAATTAAATTAACAGAAAATTCTCAACGCACCATTGAAAAAATACATAATTTTACTATAGATTATAATAAAACAAATAAAAAAACTTTATTCCACTTAATTTTATTTGACAGTAACCGGTTTCAGCTCGTCAGAGCCATCTTCAGACTGGTCTGAAGATCTTCACCAGTCTGAAAATGGCTCTGGCGAGCTGAAACCGGTTACGGTCAAATAAAATTAAGTAGAATAAAGTTTTTTATTTGTTTTATTATAATCTATTATAATGGACTTATACTCCACTACGAATTATAACTTTCAAAAATAGAAATATTAAAAAGTACATAATTTTACTTCTTCAAACTTCGCTAATATACCTTGTGGCGTCATTATTGATATATGTAATGATAACAAATAACTGAGTATGCACAACTCTATTGTATTATATTAATATAGTGGTGCATATTAAGTTATTTGTTTTCATTATACATTGTTTTAAGTTAGTTTTGATAATATCTTTGATATTGGATCTGTTTTAGATGGTTGTTCAGGGCTTCATGTCAGATTTATGTTCAAGATACATTGTGTTTTGTCTAATGTCCAGGGGAAGTGCATTGTATAGTTTTGTTGCAAGTATCTAAAATTTATTTGTCCAAAATTGTTTTAGTAAAAGTGATAAATAGAAGATTATGCATTTTGGTTCTAATTTCTCTAATCTATTTTTTCAAGGTAGTTCTGTGTGCTAGTATGTTTTTGGCATATTATTTTTTTTATGCTAGTATGTTTTTGGCATAACGTTGCCTTAAGTCCAAGACACATATTCTCCTGAGGATTTCATCTGAACTGACTAAATATAATCTTTATAATAAGTTCGTATTAGTAATTTAAATGTGGTTTTTGGCGTTTAGTTTTGGTGTAGTCATAATCTACCAAAATGTGTGTAAAGAACTGATTTAATCTTAAGAATCATTCATACCTCAGTTTCCTTCAAATAAGTTAAATTTTGATTTATCATTAACAACTAATTACAGTATTCTTGGAAACGTTATTCTAATAATAAAATAGTTTGATAGTAGTAAAATACTTACAATAATTATATAACACCTAACAACATACAACTTATCGTTTTCTACTTATGCCTTGTAATTTACTTAATATGACATATTATATATAATACATGTACACTACATATAATGAAACAATGTACACTACACTTCCAGCTACAAGCTAATGCTTCCATGGAAGAGAAGTATTGGAATATTTGAACTTTGAACATATACATAAATAATTAAAAAGGGCCATTAACCAGCGGACCAGAATTAAGATTTCATCGAACGATGATCTTGCTATCGTGCTAATATCGATTTAATTTCATTGAAAATTTGCTTTGATAAATACGTGATGATAAAACTATTAAAAGTATGTACTTTTTGTAATTATTTTTATGTCTAAGCAAAATAATAATGTAATTTTTTTTTGTGAAACCATAAATAAATAGACAAACTGAAGTACTATCGTCCCAAAACAAGGGCAAGGATCTTTCTATGATTTTATTTGAACTAAAATTAAAATTCTGAAAAGTAGCTTTCCCAATTAATGTATTGATTTATTTTACTGCATATGTTTGTTATTGTTTCAAAATTTAACAAATCTGCCAACTTCCTACGATCAAACCTTATTGTACTAAAATAAATTTATTTTCTCAAAATTTAAAACATAGCTTTACTAGAGATAAAAGAACAGGCTTTCGAAATCAATTTATAATTTTATGTGGAAAAATGTGAATACGTCTAAAATTTGATTTAAAAATGACATATTTCCGTTTTTTTTCTGGTTATTCCCTCCATATATTATTCCCATGGATTTAAATTGATACCGAAATAAACATACTTACTTCCATATTTTGTTCCGCATTCGAGATTTCCTTCCGTCAATAATATCCCAAAATTGGTATATTTTTTTATTTGGTCTGAATGTTTGTAGAAATACATTTTTCAATTTGGTTCAGGAATTATCTCCTGTGATAGTCCAGCCACGGAGCGTACAAGAGATTCCCGCTTGGCTACAAGCTGCTAGCAACCGGAATAACTTATCAACGCGAGCAACTCTTCGTACTTACTTAGATTAAACTCTCTGCCTTATTTTAAGATTCTAGTGCTGTGTTCTTGGGAGACAGTCATTGCACAATCGTGCTGATTTACATCAAAGAAGATATTAACAGTTTCATACCCTCATTAGGAAAAAAATAAGTACTATAAAGTTTTATAAAATTGAAGAAGAAGATAAATCTAATAAATCTAAACGAAAATACGAAAAAGATAAAAGACACTGAAAAATAAAAAGGTAAAGGTCTAAACGCCTTAATCACAACGGAATTTTATTCTTAAGTTTTACGTCATTTTTGTAGATCTCATATTTCAAATTAAGAATTATAAGCAGTATTATCTACGACAAATTTTTTGAATATTTTTGGCTGCTACCTTTCTAAATGATCACAAAGTTTTGAAGAATTGGTTTGTAACCAAGGTACACTGAATAAACCTATCCCTATTTATTTATTAGTTTTGTCTTCTTCTTCAATGATATATTACATTGATGGGTATAACTTTTAAAAGTTATTTCAGTTAAAATTGAACTTAAAGTTTAAATTTATTAAAATTATCGATGCGAAGCTTAACTACAACAGAAAAGTTAATAAGGGGTCGTCGATGGCTCAAACTTTTGAAGAGATTGTGCAGCTACTTATCTTAGTAATGTATTGCATTGCACTACCCCTGCATACATTCTGGAATAAAAACTATTATTATTATTATGTCGTAGGCCGATCGTAAAATCAAGCAGATCATTATGCGCCTAGTCACATCGTGAAGTGCCTGGCGGGAGATCGTGAAGTGCCTGAGGTGCATCATGATCTGCCTAATTTTAGGATCGCCCTGCGACATCTACATCAACTGAATATTCATATTTGTTCATATGAAGCTGTTACTTTGTGATGTGACATTATAATTTAAAATAAAACAATAATAATATAAAAGTGGTGTTTACAAAGTTATTGTTTTATTTTGAATGTTCATAGTTAGATACTCACATTACCGCCATGGTGAAAGACAACCAATCAGAATCGAAACGTTTTCTGAAATCGTATTAGCTGCTTTTGGTGACTAGATATTGTCACAACATCACTATTAATAAATGTTATAACATATATGTCACATAGGTAACGATGATTCTTATATTATAATAATTGTGAATGTCTCACTTTTGACAAACTTTTTATTTTTTTATTTATTATGGGTGATATAAAGTATATAATAACTGTTTTACATGATTTTATAAATTTGTACATTGATATTAAACTTGTTTCGGAAATGGACCATGAATAATAAGATAATGATCCCTACCTACTAGTGATGTGACATACATCACAATAAATAGAGATGTGACAGGTATGAATAGTAAGGTGCTTTCCAGAACTTCTAATCTCCATCAGCCTGACAACTTTCCCAAACGAGGGATGCAATAATTCCACTAGCTCCGAGACTGCTGTGTTCACATTAAAAAAGTATTATAACATTTGCAACCTAAATAAACTATTCCTGGAATGTACACAACCTTCGCGGGAGCTTCTGAACGGTTTGTAGATTCAATTTACGTACGTTTTATACTGCACACTAAATATTGTTGAAAAATCTTTTAACGTCCTAATATTTGCGGCAGCATTCAGTAGCAGACTGCCCTCCATTTCTCAGCATAGAATATTTAAATGTAAACTGAATTTATTTTCACTTGAGTCAATTTGATGCATCTCTGGTCGCTTTGCGCCGTCCGCTGCAACGATTGCACCTTTGCCCGACCCGCCTGAGACGACCAATCTTCCCTGAGATCTCATCTGTGCATACATCCCCACCGCCACCCTCTCATACCACCCATACCACTCAACCCCACACCTCCTCCCACTGATTCTCCAGAGCTGCTAGGGGTTGCAACCGCGATACTCCTCCGTCAGAGGTGATGTTGAAAGTTTATTAAATTTATGGTACTTTCTTCATTTTACCAATATTAATACTCGTACCATGTGTTTTATTTTTGTTCATCTTGAAAATATTTCCAATGGCATGTTTTATGCGCACAGTGTTAAATTTGTTTTGCGTTCGTATGAAATCCACCATAATGAAAATAACTAGAAAGAAAAATAAAACCTTCAGACTGGTTACTTATTTTTAACAGTCTTTATTATCTATCTCGCAGTGTTTTTTTTTGTCGAAAGCAATAAAACTTTAAAATAACCGTTTTAATTCGAACTCGAGTGCATACACCGAAAAATCACGTTTCCTTTTTAAACGACTTCGAAAAGGAGGAGGTTCTCAATTCGACAATTTTTTTTTTTAATGTTTTTTACCTCAGAACTTTCGATTAGGAAAACCGATATTGATGATTCTTTTTTTATTAGAAAGCTGGTGCTTCCCGTGTGGTTCCATTTTATTTTGGTCCAGTTCTGACAATGGGATCCATGAGAAAACCATATATGTATGTCTTAAATTTGCAATAAGTATGTGCGCGACAAATGGACGAATAACTCAATATTACGCCAACAGATTTCGATGATTCTTTTTTTGTATAATATAATAATTTGTATAATATAATATAAATACACAAACATTTTAACAAAACAAAAAACGACTTCAAAAATGCACTAAAAAGTAAAAAAAATAATTTCGTACGATTGTTATTTTTGGAGTCGGTGTCAGCCAAGGTAACTACATACATAGGTAGTTATAGGTGAGATGTGAAGAATATATTACATATTAATGTTAAAATATTTTCAGGATTAAACAACATGTATTCATAATTATATCCTCTGCGTGCGAACTCTATCTAAATTTCTTTAAATAAACAATAAACAGTGTTAATTTCAAGCGACCTCCCAGGTAAGTATGGTCCTGTATTAATTCCACAAGTATTGTTACCACCAATATTGTATATTATATATATTTTGTTTTTTTAATTGTATATTATATGTATTGGTTAATAAAAAAAAATAAAAAAAAAATTAAAAAAAAATCATTTTTAGGCAGCATCGCGTTCATTGGTCAAAATATTGGACATATATTTTCGTATCGGTGATCAACCGGTGTATGCAATTTTTAGCCATAAGTTGTTTTTAATTGTTTGTCTAGCTTGTAGTCTTTCTAGATTTTAGGCATGTATGATAAGTTTGTACAGCGCCCTTGAGGTGATTTTTCACAAAAACGGCGCTATATAAATCGTCCAAATTTTATTATTATTATTATTATTATGTGGAGATCTTGGCTGATACCGACTCCAAAAATAACAATTGTACGAAATAATTTTTTTACTCTTTAGTTCATTTTTTGAAGTCGTTTTTTGTTTTGTTAAAATTTTTGTTTATTTTAAAAAATATTTTAAATACGTTCCATATACACATTTTTTACGTGAACACCGCAGAAGAGTCCCATCTGTTCCCAATCGCTCGGAGCATAGTATCCCGAATTAGGGTATGTTATAACTTATAAGGCTGAAAGTTGTGAGTACGGAAAGGTAATGGGAAAGAAGAAGGTGGGGAAGAATCTGGCTATTCAGATCTAGTCACAAAGTATAGCTAAAGTCATTTCAAACAACGTTTCAGTTCTGAGTAATGTTTTTACACCAGGGCGATACTGAGAGTATCTTCCACTTTGGAACGTGCCACAAATATACCTTATATTATTTTCAAATCGATAAATTGTGAAATTATACATATCAATCAAATAAAATTTAAATGTGTTAGTTGATATCAATTTTTTAAGTATAACTTCTTTACGCACGCTCGACACTTGGGAGTAAAATGATGAATACGTTACGAAAAAATATGAAACATTACGAAAAAATATGAAACGCTTATCAATGTGAAACGCTAATCGATATGAAACTCTAATCGATGCGAACGCTAATTAAAGCGAACGCTAATTAAAGTGAAATGCCAATCGATATGAAACGTTAATCGATTTGAGTTGAGTTGAGTTGAGTTGAGTTGAGTTGAGTTGAGTTGAGTTGAGTCGAGTTGAGTTGAGTTGAGTTGAGTTGATGGGGATGTTGAGGGGATGGGGATATATTTATTCCTGTTATTGTTTTTGGACGGCATAAGTTAGTGAAGTTTTACTTCAGTCGTGTGATCTAAAGTACACTCGTTTTTTTCTGTTTTAATACCCATAAGCTCTTGGTGACGATAGAATTGGTTGGTGTTATACCCGTTTCTACTAACCTGGGATTTTTTTGTTAACTTGCAAATAAGGGCTTAGCTATTGACCAGCGAACTGTGTGAAGATATTTTTTTCACTACAAGTCTTTGTGGCGTTCGCCCATTTTGTTCTTTGTTTAAATTCGCGTTAAAATATGGTTAATAATAAAAGTATCTTATATTTGGATGATTTGCATAGCGCCGTTTACAAATTTATAATGATTAACTAGTATAACAACTTATGGCTAACAGATTCCATCCACCGGTTCATAGATCACCAAGAAAAATTTTATATGTTTAATCCATTTTACTAATGGATGTCATGCTGCGTTAAACTGTAGACGCAGAAAATATTCAGGACCATACTTACATGGGAGGTCACTTGAGATTAACACTGTTTATGGTTTATTTTTAAAAATATATGTATATATATAGTTTGCACGCAGAGGATATAATTGGGAATACATATTATTGGAAATGCTATTATTTAATCCTGGCACATATTTTAATAATAACATGTATTTTTTTACATTTAGCTCCATACATTTGACGACCGGCCGTAGCGCAGCGGTAAGACGCTTGACTCGCGCACCGAAGGTCGCGGGATCGAATCCCGGCGTGGCAAATAAATTTTATTTGATTAATTTGTGTTATTTCACAATTTATTCATTTAAAATAATAAATAGTATATTTGCGGCACGTTCCAGAGTGGAAGATACTCTCTGTATCGCCCTGGTGTAAGACCACCATTCAGAATTGAAACGTTGCTTGAAACGGCATTAGCCGTGTTTGGTGACCAGATCTGAATAGCCAGGTACTTCCCCACCTTCCTCTTCCCTATCTCCTTCCCCTCTCCACTACCCTCAGCCTCACAACATACTCCAATTGGGGATGCCATAGTCTCACTGGCTTCAGACGGGAGCAGTTGGGACTCTTGTGAGGTATTCATGTAAAAAAAAAAAAAATACTGGAGGCCTTGAGGAAAATAATTTCCACCACGGTCTATGTGGTCTTATGCGATGCTGTGTGGAGAGTCTTTTTAAGTAAAAGTAGGAGAGGAAGTTCTGGGAAGGCAAAGGTCTGAAGTGTGAATAGGAATCTGGGGGTCAGTGTGTCCAGGAGTGCCAGTGTGTTCAATAATCCACCCCCCACAACTGCGGAATAAGGAGATGAGTAGTGAAGTCCGGCTGGAGAGGACAAAAGGCTTCCCTCAACCAGTCTCTCTCGCAATCCGGCCCGCCATGCAGCAGGTGAACAGACGAATCTGCCTCCTAGACTCGGACAAACCTCACCCAATAAATCCGGGCACCCCTGTTAAGTAACAAATCTTGACCTATGTCAGAGGTGTTGGTTATCTAATTAATGGTTCCCGGAGCAGCGGTACCCATACCTGCCTTCTAAATCGATATGTTCTTTACTGAACGTGTTTTGGAAAGCAAAAGCAAAGTGTTATGAAGGGCGGTTCAATCGCACAAGGATTAATTTAATTATTCGATCTTTTTTAATCATAGAACTGAACTTCTGTATTGTACCTACATCAATGATTTACCCTATTCTGATACATCGCTTTCACCTGTTCTGCATCCCTGTGCCCGTTCCACCCAAGTAACCCCACCCAAGGAACACCACCCACCACTCCTCACAGCCCTCCACCATCAACACCAGTGATGGAGTCTTCATGTTTACACGACCATTCAAATACGGAGAAGGTAGTTCTGCTCGTTACACATTGAGAACTCACAGCAAAGATTGTATACTATGTTCACTACCTATGTATGTGATCAATAATTCTCTATACTTTTACTTTTGGAATAACCTAAGATGAAGCACTACGAACCCCCTCCCCCCTTCTCCCTCCCCCTCCCCTTCCACCAATCAATCAACAATCAAATACGCGCCGTTTCGCATTCATAATATTAATATAGCTGTTGGCTTAGGTCAAAATGTAGATTAGTACCTATTTTATAATTGTACACATATTCATATATCTGTACACATATTCATATGAGAATACTCATATTTGTATTTTTGCTATCAAAGAAATCTCCCTAGTAACCTAAACAAATAACAAAATGACAGCCCACGTCAAACATTTGCTTAGCAACACGCTTTGCCAATAAACGTATGATAAATAATTTCATAACGACACAATTTATGCATAACGCCAGAGCTTACCAATATATATATATATATATATATATATATATCCTATATTACTCGCAAATAATGTAGCTTTCGATTAGTGAAAGAATTTTTAAATTCCATTCGGTATTTATTGCGTGAAAGAGTAACAAACATCCATGCATACAAACATTCGTATTTATAAAATTAGTAAGATACTTCAATTAAATTCTGCGAGTAGAACACACCACAGCATTTGAATTAGTCGAGTAGGTACTCTGTTGACAAGACTTTTTATAAGCACAGAAATAAATAAAGTATCAGGCATTTAAAAACACTTTTAAAGTTCAATGTCTCCTAATTTCAAATCCCTTTTGGGTTACGATTTCATTGTGTTATGTTGAAACTTAAATGCTTTAGAAAACGATCTTAAAACTTTTAAATATTTGTGTTGAACTTAGCAAAATAAAATACGACACGCTCTTCGTCGATGCTTTTTTCTTGTATAAATCAAAACAGGCGGTTATATAGACATAAGGAGAGTTATTGTTAGCGACCCGATTTCAAATTTCACACGATGTGGTGCATCGCCTTAATGAGTAAAACCCTAGACGCGCCTTGTGAAATGAAAAAATGGCCCCGGAAGCCAGCAAAAGCAGGCTCACGGCCCATTTATGAAAAAGTGCCTGCATTGTTTTGCACCGTTTAGATCGCATAGTGCTTTGTGTTGTACCTTTTATCGGTCTACAAGGTCTACACCGAAACCAATTTGTGTTCCAGCCGTCCGCACCGGAGTTAATTTTTTCAAACACAAAAATATCTAACTTCCGAATGTTGTACAAAGTACACACCGCGGACTTTATTTTTGAAAATATAGTCAGCTATCTGACTACAACAAAAAAATAGACCTTACATATGTCTTTTAGACAGCGTTTTCATAAACGTAATAATGTTACAGAATTACTTTTGTTGCCATCAAAGTTTCCTACGTCATCAAATCACCGCACTGCCTGTGTTCGACTACTAATACATACAAGGAGGGCTAGTATCACAATTTGGAAGAGTTTTCAAACTTTTTTAAAGCGCGACCCGCTTTTAGTAATAAAATAAATTATATTATTTCCATAAATTATAATTATAATTACATAAATTCACCACCAGCTGTTTTTTAGGAATGATTATTATTATGTACTTATGCGGACCTTGGTGGGAGGGTATGTACAACATAACCTTGTTAACTTTTTTGTCGGTGGAGTCGCAAACCTGCTTTACATATTATAAAACAATATTTGTTTAATTAAACTATCAAAGAGGGTAAAAAAAAGCCGCAGCTGAAAATTTTATATCCGCAATGCCAAAACAATGAATGATATCGATTTTTTTTCATTTGGAAATGTTAAATTTTGGCGGTTGATTCAAAAAGGGCAAAAATTGCCAGACAAAATTTTTACTATGTTCAAGGTCAAACCAGTAAATGGTGTTGGTTTATTTTTGTTTGAAATTACAATATTTATAAGTACAATATTTCGTCAAGATAATTTTTGTTATTTTGTAAAACGGAAACCTTTAAAATACATAAAACACAGATTTTAACAAAAAATCGTTGCAAAATTCTTTAATTAAGGTCGCAAATTAAACAATTAACACTTATAATTTAATTGTATGAAATTTCCCCCGATAGATAAAATTCGAAGATATACTCCAAAAAATATTATTAACACTATATTTATGATATTTTACAAGATATATAGGTATACGAAAAATTTCGTAATTCATTGTTTTTTTTTTTCAAATCCTTTTTGAGACATTTTCCGTGAGATTTTAGTCCTATTTCAAACGAGTCATGTATTTAAGAATAGCGCGCTCCCTCTAACACTCGTATTTAAGTATCTCCCCTTACTCTTCTTTTTGAGCGCTTACTACTGGGCTTTAAGTATCCACTAATTTCAGTATTTTTTTTTTATTTATTATACGCAAAAACTTGAGTAGCTGATTCAAAACTTTAAAAATAAATTATAGTTTTTGGCTATACCTTTTGCAAAACGGAACAAAAGCCTTTGAATATTTTTAGGGCAATTTTTTTATATTTTTTTGTAGTCCGTCCGAAAAGCAGTAAATGGGCTTGCGGACCGCTGGTTGCTCATCACTGTGTTAATGATGAGCAACCAACTTGGGTAGCCCACGGTGCATGGGCGGTAAAAAGATGATTTTTTCGTAAATGTTTTCAAGCAAATGATGATTGGTTTTTTTAATAAACTCATTAAGCTTAGGAACCAACAGAAAAAAAATGCAGACGCATCTGCCGCCAAGACCTGGACAAACATCACTCCATTAACCCGGGCACCCCTGCTTAGTCACCAAACGTAGCGAATCACTTGGGGTGACCTATGGCAGAGGCGTTGGTTATCCAATAAATGGTTCCCGAGGCGGCGGTACCCATACTGGCCTCCGAAATTGAATCGCTTGTCAAAATAATGTAAAAAAATATTTTTTTCCAATTAAATTTATGAATGTCTCGTGACCCCCACTTTGAAAACCACTGTATACAGCACGGCTTGTGGATATTGTTCATGCGGCCAATCCGTGAACAACTATTGATGTATTAGTTTGACAGAATTACACAATAGGATAACTTGGCGGTCAGTTGTTTATTGCCGGGAACTCTGTATGCAAGACGGCGGAATTGAAAGGAGAGTTTTGTTGCGAAATTACTGTTACTGGCGTTATTTAATTCTGATTGTTACTATGAGAGGGCTTGTCTAGGGTATACTTGGTCGAAGGTAAAACCTCAAATCGTAATAGTAATCATTAAATACAATATTAAAGACTCTCAATAGGAAAGTTTGAATGATAAGTGACAGAAAAATATTCAGTCGCAACTAGAAATTGAACCCAGGATCTTTTCCTTTCCGGGGTAGTGGTCTAAGCACTGAGCTAATTCGACTAAATCATTCAATATCTTCATTTTCTTAAATTTATAAAAATATATCGATCGCACATCGGACACATATCTAGGCTAGAGTAAAAACGTCAAAAATCTCATTAGGTTACGAAGGTTTTTTAGTAAAACATAATCAAAGCTCGACACTTCCAACTTTCAAGTGTTCATATAAAATTCGTTCTATTATACCTACTATCTAAAATACATAAACATCTAAAGAACAGTATTTTAACATTAGTTAAGTCAGGAAAAAAAATGTTTTTTTTTTATCATGACCTATTTATTTTGATGTTCCATTTAGTAAATTCATTTTTTAAATGCTAGTTTATTATTTATTACACATTATTATTTATAAACTAGAGTTGTATTTAAGTAATTAAGTTAAGTAATAATATAAATCGATTTTCGATATCAATTCTAAGCTTCAGACCTTAATATCCTTGAATAAATAATGTTTTTGCTGATTCGCCATGTTGGCATTGGATCGACGATATAATAACATTCGAATAGCCTTCTCATATTTAATTTATATCTAAAAATAACTCCACCTAAGAGCAATAATATCATAAAACTCGTCCAAAACCCCTACTTAAAAGTGTTGAGGTAATTTGTTTTGCTAGAAATAAATGTAATTTTTTTTAACCAAGCGGACTCGAAGTTATATTTCTTTATATCCACATTGCTGATAAAATTGTTAATGATATGAAGTTTGCGAGATCCCTTACCTAAAATGTTTCTGATTGCCTCAAATTCTTGTTTGGAAAATTATATTTACAGCTACTATATTGAGCATTGGGACGAATTCACTGGAATACAAATTTACGCCGTGCAGACCAACAAATTCTAAAAGGGGTTCTATGTCAACTCAGAATCAAATCATCTCAACACCTCTTTGAAAATTAATTTAAAACTATGAAAAAAATAACCCATAACACTAGCCTAATATAACTTATTTAACCATTGTTTTTATGTTTTTTTCACCACTTTAAACGACTTCTCAAAGGAGGCTCTGGTTTGAGTTGTCTGGTCACTGTTGAAAAGCGTTGTTCTTCTTATACATCTTTTTCTTTAATTTTCTTTATATGAATACGTTTAGTTTTGGTGTTAATTGTATGGTTTCACAAGCGCTGTCCTGAAAATACTTGGTCCATGGTGATGATGGTATAAAATATTATTAGTTTTCGAAATTTATTAAATTATTCCGGCAGCGCCTATCACAACTGTCTCTCCCTTAGAACTTTTATTAGAGTACAATTTCGTATCATCACAAGTTGATCAAAAATAATAACTTCTACTTCATATAATAAAAGCAGCTTTCAGTGAGACGCTCCTTACAAACCCGGTTTGTATATTTGAGGATGCATTATTTATGAGGCCTCTACAAGTTTTATATCCGAGCAAAGAGGTGTGACCTCTTGTGGACTTTCCCACCCTTGTAAATAAAAGGGGTGTCCTATCGTGATCAATACAACAACCGTTCTATTATTTAGAAGAGCATCCTTTTTTTCAATTTTTTACGAAACGTCAAAGTTATGCCCTCTCAAATTCACACGGATTTTGTCTTATCGATCAGATGTCTACCATCTTTTAGACGGGTACGAACAAAGACTTACTCATTTTAAATTAGAGAGTCTAGTTAAAAGACGAAACATAAATGACCTTTTAATGCTTTATAAAATTGTGAATAATCGTGTAAATAGTAACTTAGTCAATCAAATCAAGTTATACGCCAGGCCCAAATCTACCAGAAACCTTAACATATTTTGGACCGAAATTTCTTCCAATAATACTGGATATTTTAATCCTCGATAAGAATGTCTCGATCATACAATGATCTTGTTAAAATACACACCATCATAAATATTTTTGTAAATAATATAACTAGCTTCAAAAAATATCTCCATGATTTGTTCAACTAATAAAAAAAATAAAAAATAAAATAAATAAATAAATGCTTTTGTTCCATTACTTTTCAATAATTACTTCATAAATATTTCACATTGTTTTTCTTGTGATTGCTTCAGTGAATAATCTTGTTAATAGTGCACCTAAAAAAAAAAAAAAAAAGATTTTGTTTCATTACTTCTCAATAATCTCTTCATAAATATTTCATATTTTTATTATGTATTTCAAGTTTTGTATTTTAGTTTTCAATATTTTGTATTTTAGTTTTCAAATTTTGTATTTTAGTTTTTAGGTTATCTATAAATAATACTTACATTGTTTTTCATGTTGCTTCTGTGAATACGCAAATGTTATTACTGCAGACACATTAGTCTAGGGATACTTATATTTTATTAGAATTTATTTTATATTACCTGAAAAAATGTTTTGTAAATATCCTGTTTGTGTCTCAAATAAATAAATAAATAAATGGAGTATTTTGAAAGATTCACCCTAAGGGCATGGTATCAAAGCTTACATATATACCATACTATGAAAAAATGCGTTAAAAAAGGCATTCTTCACTTAGTTATACTAATCTAGTTAAATAATTTTCGAAATAAGTTTTTTTTCTTATTAACTCATAATATGTCTAAGTTTGGGTAAGTTATAGATATGTAGTGCGATTATTTTTCCTCAATATCAAGTTGGTATGGACCAAATAAGAGTTGTCAGAAAACAGGTGTGGGATGATAGCACCTTTGTCCACAAATAAATAAATAAAATAAATAAATGATAGCACCTTTGTCCACCGTCTTTTTTAAAAATTATTATTATTTTTTTATATGAATGCCGCACAAGAGTCCCAACTGCTCCCATCTGAAGCCAGTGAGACTATGGCATTCCCAATTGGGGTATTTTGTGAGGCTGAGGGTAGTGGGGAAGGGAAGGAGATAGGGAAGAGGAAGGTGGGAAAGTTCCTTTCTATTCAGATCTGGTCACCAAACACGGCTAATGCCATTTCAAGCAACGTTTCAATTCTGAATGGTGGTCTTACACCAGGACGATACGGAGAGTATCTTCCACTCTGGAACGTGCCGCAAATATACTGTATATTATTTTAAACCAATTATTCAAATAACATTTATTCGCCACGCCGGGATTCGATCCCGCGACCTTCGGTGTGCGAGTCAAGCGCCTTACCGCTGCGCTACGCTGGCCGTCAATTATATTATTATTATTCAGCATATTTGAATTCTCCACTATCCTACAAAAATACTCAGCCAATAAGCTAAAATATACTGGTTATTCCCAATTTCAATGCACGATTCATTCAAACTTTGCCATGATTAATATTTTTTTTCATCAATCGCCGCCAATCAATCGGCAAAATAACACAAAAACTATTCACGACGAATTTTATTTTTTACAAATATTTTTCAAAATAATCACATAACTCGTGGTTACACTTCATTCGTTATGCGCATAAGTCACAAACACCTGCTCGACGGATTTGTCCGGCGAGCATGCTCGTCGATCCGCTATCCGACAGTCCGTTGTGTTAAAAAAAAAATTTTAAAGTTAAATTACAAAATTTCAGAATGGATTTGTTTGAGATACCTACTAAAGAACTGTTTTTCCCCTAAATATTTATTTATGTTCTAGAAGGGGAATTAGTTTTAGGTTCGAGAGAATTTCAAAGTTTCCCCAGAAAATTGGCTTGAAAAATTTGACTTCAAAACATACATTTGAAAATTTCCTTGGATTTTTTGCTTTTTCCCTTTTCTTCTAAAAAAGTTTTTTTTCCCTAAATCTAGGGAAAATACCTAGATATACTATCATTATAAGATGTTCGCCGTTCGAATGTATGAATACCCCGTCGATAAGATCTGTGAGTGAATTCTGCGCTTTAGATACAGTTTACATAATATATTATGACTCCAAGAATATTCTCAAATGTTAGATTAACTAAAAATATTTTAGAATTGTAATTCCTTAAACGGTTTTGACTCATTTTAAAATTATAATTCTGTAACTTCCTCTCCTATAAACCTACGCTTATTTAGTACCCGCAATAACTTGGATCACTAACTAACGCCGTGGTAATATTCTAAGCTGATATAGGGTCGAGTGATATAATAATCCACATGTCATAAGTTAGATCTGGTATCCTCATCAAGGAATATCTTCGTGCGGCGAAGGTGCCTTGGCTTATGAAGTTGGATTTTGGAATTCGAGATACGGAATTTTATGAATATAACAATGTTATAATGGAGGGAACCCAGAGGTCTAGAGTTCAAATCTGGGACTTGGCAAATAATATTTAACCCAGTGGGAATGAGGTGGAAAATCGTTACACTGACTGAGATGGGTATCACATACCCATATAAATAATTTTTTTCAAGGTAAGCGTGATAAAATAATTTGTAATAATATTCTATTATATTTTCCTGTATCTTCTGTTCTCATTAATAATATATGTAATGAAACTACAATTTTAATTGTTTTTTTTAATTAGTTATAAGAAGTAGAAACTTTCATTACACAACTCCACGAAATCACTTATCTGCTCGTTATTGGGTATTTAACCACTCAGACCCATAAGCTTGTTTACACAATAATGAAACATTACTAAACGTACGTATGAGTTATTAAAATACCTATGACAATAGTATATCTTGTTTTATAAAATTTCAGAACTTAAAGAAACACTGTTATACATTGATTGTTTTTTACTAGACTAGTATTGCACAGAATACTTACGCCAACTGTGGAATCGGTGTTACGTATCTACATGTACCTCACATCGCCGTTGCGTCATCGCGTCATCACGTCATCGCGTCATCGCGTCCTCGCGTAATCGCGTCATCGCGTCATCGCGTCATCGCGTCATCGCGTCATCGCGTCATCGCGTCATCGCGTCATCGCGTCATCGCGTCATCGCGTCATCGCGTCAGTCGTAAAACTGACCACTGCGTTGTAAATCCTCCACGCACCCCCTTATCCAGCTGATGAGATTCCGGAGTTCCAAACAACCACAATAAAAATGAATAATTTTAATTTTGAGAATGTCCGGGTATGAGGTACCCGACGTCATTTACGCCGTTGGGTCTTTTCAGATAATATTTATACGAGAAGTTTTCTAAAAAAATTACATATCTCGTTTCAAAATTAAAAACTCACCTTCCGAAAACAATACATTGCTTGAGAATTGGTAGACCTTTTCTTTAATTTGCAATATATAAATAGCTAGGTATCTACTCCTACAGCTCTTTTTGAAGTTTTAACTATTTTTAATTATATGTACATATCTAGCACAGATCTGTGAAAAATCATGGACAATCGACGATTTCTCGACAAATCAGTTCAAATTTTAAAAACGGCAATATAAATAATTTCCATTTTATAATGTTACGTATTAAATAGGTTATTTTTCTCTTGATTTAATGCTCCAAAATAAACACTTCCAATTTTCAAAATTACGATACTTAAATTCAAAGCAAAATTTCAGGATTTCATTGAACCGCAGTTGCAGACACACAACGGAAATTTATTTTTATAATTGTTACGTAATACGTTGCTATGTCGGAATTGGGGAAGTACCTACCCCACTTCGTTCCCAGAACAACCCCGTTTGGCAGGAAGTCGGTAACATTGTTGACTGCAAATTAACTATTTGAAATTGGAATCTGAAATAAATGAATGGGAACAGACAATTGAATAAACAGATTCGCGCATTTCAGGAGGTTTGCTAACAAAGTTTGTTTTGTTAGATTACATTCAAATATGTCGGGTAATATAACTGGGGGACACAGAAAACCTATTAAAAAAATGCGACGAAACGCAAAACGAAACCTGCAAATATTATTTAAATGTTATCATAATAAATGAAAAAACTATGTAAAATT
The DNA here is from genome assembly GCA_917563855.2 of Limnephilus lunatus. Lineage (NCBI taxonomy): Eukaryota > Metazoa > Arthropoda > Insecta > Trichoptera > Limnephilidae > Limnephilus > Limnephilus lunatus. The sequence goes on along the minus strand of OU830602.1, from coordinate 5,163,537 downwards.
TCCCCAAAACATATATTCAATAACTGGGTAGAAAAAACAACCACTTCTGTATACTTGTGTCACTTATTAGAAACCTCTTTTTATCCAGTATGCATTCAAAATGATATAAGAACAATATTACTTTAATTCAATACTAGCAAATGGGTCTGATACATTTTTTAAAAACACCAAAAATGCCCATCCAAACATTTGAAATCAATTTATTTTATATGCAAATGAATCGTGAAGGGGGTTGAACCCGAAATTTACAAAATCAAAGACGGATGTGTAGAGTATTTAATTACTCTATGTATTAATTTAATTATATTTTAATGTATAAATATTACATCACAAAATGTTATATAATCGTCACATTGAAATAGTCTGTTTTTTTAATTGTGCAGTTTGAAAAAAAACTTTTTTTGATACGATAGTGTGAATTTCGATATTATTAATGTGCCCATAATACCCCAATGACAATGTTTGATTATTATAATTGGTAATTTGTGACTACTAAAAAAAAGTATTTTGTATAACTATTTTCATAAGATTTTTAAGCAATTAATCACCTCTACTTTTTAATATTTTGTCTTTGATCTAATTCATTCTAATTTGTCTATACTTGTTTGTCATCTATTTTTCTTTAAATTAACATATCTTGATGAAGATAACATTGTTATCGAAACATGTAGATATTGTTTATAATATAGTGGTTTAAACAACGTGATCTATTATTCATTAGGTAATTTGTCAATTTGAATTATAATACGTTTTGCTGTAGAATGAAATCATATTTTTTTACATATGTAACACTTCCCATCCGAGCGATTTTTGACAAAATATGGCACTTTTGCAAATCGTCTTGAGCGACTCGTTGCCGTAATACGGAAAATTTACTTAACTTTTGTAAAACATTTTAAAATTTTCTTTCAAACTTTCCCGTGATCTGCAGTCTGCATTATTAGAAAGCTGATGTAATGTTTTCTCTTTATATCAGTAGGGTGTCTCAAATCGACTTACGTATCAAATCAAATATTGTTTATTTTGAAGTTAACAAAAGTTGGACGCCTCCAACGCCTTTTCAAAATGCCTTGTGTGTTTCTTTCGATTTTTATTTTGTATTTATACAACAGTGTATTTGTAATTTAATTGCCTATCTATTTAATGTCTTTTCAACTCATATGAATTCACAATGATTTACAAAAAAAATATCTAGTAGGTACTGATATTGATTTTTTTTTTAAATTTAATGTGGTTGTATAATTGCTTGATGTTAATTATTATTACCCCCTAATTGAAAGTAAATATAAAAAAGGTTAAATGAATGGTGCATGACAAAAGGGTGACCATGCTCTATAAAGCGGTTATCAGTGGCTTTATCCGATATCACCAATTGATTAAGTTTAAAGCATTTCTCATAAAAATAATCGGCACGCAGTTAAAATAACACTTTCACTACTTTATACTAGATTATTATCAAACTCGAATTCAATTGTTCTAATTCGCTATGTAGGTACAAACTTTGCGGACAAGATCAAGCTGGTCGTTAAAAAAATGCCTCGGAACAAATCCACATTATTTATGAAACACCCAATTGCCCAATTCAGATACTTTTTGAGTTGAGAAGTTTATCTATTGTTTTTTTTTAAATTTATTATTCATGTAGTAGATTGTTTTCAATATTATATATAAAATAACAAAACAAAACTTATTTTAAAACAAATCGTTTAATAATACAATCAGTAACAATCAAAGACCAAAATATTTATATTTTAGAAACTGACAATAATTCATGGTGGAATTCCATTATGCTTCCGACTTTATGTCCGGGTTAAATCCTCCCTAGAGGAAAAACTAAACCCTTCCACACACTTTTCCACAAATGATCATCTAGTCAATCCACGCTATGCAAGCGCACTATATAAGTATAATAAATACACAATAATAAAAGAACAACCTGTCAATCTATCAGAGACCAAATGGGAAAATAATTCTCCAACTCCAGATATTTTCATATCAGAGGGTTCGGCTCAGTAGAACTCCTAACTGGACCGATAAATCCTACTGATCCCTCGATTTAAATATTTAAAAAACCTTTCGTGATTTTACATGTATTTAAAATGAACGATTTTTGCATTTTTAAAGGAGGGGGGAGAAGGGTGGTCTACAAGGATTTTATTCAATCATGTATATGGATTTTCTTACAACTGTTACTAAGTCGTCTTTGACTGTGGAATTTCTAATTATTTTTCTTATTCCCAGTAGGCTTAATTACCTCGGATTTGTAGATACTTCGGTATTGTTTGGGGGATACCTTAAAAGTAAAATGAATTATTGTTGACCCAATACTATTGTTGTCAAATCGTTATTATAATTATGATTATATGGAATTTTTGATTGGTGGACAAAAATGATTGGTTCAACGTTTGTGGTTGGCTTTGCTTTTGGTAGGTTTTCTGTCTCTATAAAAAGTTTATATCTTATTCCATATTGCATTCTGACAGTTAATTTTCAAATTTAAATGTCCGCTGTTAGTTCTGTTCAGTTCCTCGAATTCTCTTCTTAATTTCGAAAATTTCTCCTGAACCTTCTCCAACATGAGGGAATACTTCACTTGGTGTGAGCTCCAAACCACCGATCCACTCTCAAGCCTAACCTAACCTAACCAAAGTATTGTATATTACTATGAGAACCCGGGTGTTTCTGAAATTTCTCGCAGTGAGTAGGACAAAACCCAGCATTCTCAGTGAAGTACCTACCCTATCTGTATGTAAATAATACACTTATATAGAGCATAGGAACTCATAATAACTGGTACAGCGTACTTGAGATGATTTTTCACAAAACGGCGCTCCACAAATCATCCAAATATTATACCTAATTATTATTATTAGCTCTCTTCTGTCTATGGGTATGGAAAGGTCTGGGTTTAAAAGTCTCCCTCAACCTCAACTCCTGATCTGACCCGCCACACAGTAGGTGTGTAAATATATTCGCCGCCAACACCTAGATATACCTTATCCCATGAACCCGGGCACACCTTAAGTCACCAAACGTAGCGAACCACTTGTCAGCTACATTTTTCAGCTACTTTGTTTTTCGATACAATGTATGACTAACTTATAACGTATCCTCCATTCTGCTTCCGTCATCGGCAACAAACGCAAAGTATTTGAGATTTAGTTGTAAATAGCATGCCAAGTGAAGATAAGAAATTCGTGTTCACTTTGGATCATTACTTTGGAAAATACCCTAAAATTCGATAAATTAATTTTTAAACTTCCGAAACGGTAAATCGGGGTTATAAAGTACTTACGAATAAGATGGTAAAAGTTCATGATATTTACATGGAGTATGAAAGGATTAACAAAATGAAAAATACTTTTAAGTCATCTCAAGAGTTATATACATTTGAGAGAGAGAATGAGAGAGTTGACAAAAATCACGCTGTGATACTTTTTGTGGTACTTATGGAGGAAAAATAAAATTTCTCAATTTTTTAGATAGGTACTTATTTGCAATAAAAATCATTTAAATTTACGGAATTTTACTCTACTTGTACTTTATAAAGAGTTTTACGGGGCGTACTTCACTATAACCATTATTCCTGACATTATATGGAGTAAAACATTTAAACGCATTTTTGGTCCTTTTTTGGACAAAATCAATTGTCAAGTAAGTCCACTACATTCCTTAACACCCTATGTAAATGGAACAGCGTTCGTTGCCTCAATGACGTACTTAATTTAAGTATTAAAAAATATTATTTGTCTGTTATCGTCTTGGAAAAAAAATAAAATCATGCAATGTCCAGTCTTTCAAATAAATTGAATGTAATATATTTTTTTATGACTTTGTGTCCGGGTTAAATTTAATCTTCCCCACAGGAAAAACTAAACCCTTCCACGCACTTTTCCACAAATTATCATCTAGTCCAGTGATTCTTAACGGGCGCCAGCGCCCCCCTTTGGGCGTTTCGGCGGTCTAGGGGGGCGTTTTTAAATTTTTAGCATTTAGGGAGCGCTGCAGAAGTTCGAGTGGGCATTTTCTCAATAAAGATAATAAGCCCATTCACGAGCTTTGCACACAGATGCACTGACACACTTTCTTTAGGTGCAACGATTTGACAAGTTCTGTTAAATAAACTACACTTTTACGCACAAAAATTTAAACTGAGGCACAGTACAAAATATTAATAATGTGTTTTATTTATACTTCATTATTTTTTATTTGAAGCAGGAAATCCATTGCGTAAATTGACTTCCTCTGAAATTGAAATGTGAACTTTTAAAATTTTTAAAATTTCGTGGAGGGGGGGGGGGGGGCGCTGGATAATTTTACTGCGGTTTTTTGAAAAAATGAGAAAAAAATAAATATTATAAATATTGGTATAGGTAATAATGATTATTATTATACCAATAGCTCACAACTCATAACTGCTATTCTTCTAACACGTTAACATAATCCAGAGAAAACACAAAACCATGGGTGTGTCAATTATTGATCCAGAGTTCACTTCAATCACTGATTTGACAACCTTTTGATTTTGAATCTATTTTAGAAGATTGATTCAGAACGTAATTTCCTGAAATTGAATTAAAGCAAAGTTTGTTTGTGACGAGTTAATATCCCTTTTCTAAGTTCTCAAACAAGAAATTGATGAAATATTTGCAAATACCATGTTTAAGGGATGCTTCGAATAAACCATAAATTATTTTAGAAAAAATGATTGACACTCTCAGAATTACCCTGGTGAAATACCGCCGTTCAAAATTGAAACGTTGCTTGATACCGTGTTTTGCGACCAGATCTGAATTTCCGGGTTCTCTAACTTTCTCTTCTCCTTTACTTTCCTTTCCTCGCTACGTAAAGTCTCACAACATATTACAAATGGGATGCTGTAGCCTCGCTTTCTTCAGACGATTCGGAGCAGTTGAGATTCTTGCGCGATGCCCATAAAAAAGGTATAAAACGTTATTTGATCATTTCATTGCTTAACTTTTCATCAAATAGCACCGCAATGACAGTTACAGAAACATTGTTTACAGACGTCGCGGTCGCAAATATCGCAATTTGAATAAAAAAATATTTTTATTTGTAACTTTTATTAGTAAAAACTCAAATTATAATATTTAATTAAATGAAGACAATATTAGCGAAACTCAATCAAAATCTGAAGACAAAAAAATCAGAAAAAGATATTGGTTCCACTGGGACTCGAACCAGATTTGATTGAGTTTCGCTAATATTGTCTTCATTTAATAAAATATAAAAAACATTTGGTTTGAATTTACAAGCTAGTAATTTTATTTTTCAAAGATTTATTAAATATAATGCCCTTCACGTGCAAAGTCGTATCTTTCCCAAGCATAAACTTTCTAATAAAGTGTGTTTTTCGGAAGTGACCTGCAGGTAAGTATGTTTTTGTATATATCTGTAAATAATAAAATTAAATAGAACCTAGGAATTCATAATGAATTGTAAAGCGCCCTTGAGGTAATTTTTCACAAAAACGGCGCTCTACAAATCGTCCAATTATTATTATTATTATTAGCAGAAAAATCTTAAATCGGTTAAAAACTAGGTATCATACAAAATATTCAATTTGATGAGAAATATTTTTATTTTTTTATTATCCCACTTTACATGAATACCGCACAAGAGTCCCAATTGCTCCCGTCTGAAGCCAGTAGGACTATGGAATCCCCAATTGGGGCATGTTGTGAGGGTGAAGGTAATGGGGAGGGGAAGGAGAAAGGGAAGAGGAAGATGGTGAAGTACCTGGCTATTCAGATCTGGTCATCAAAGACGGCTAAAGCCATTTCAAGCAACGTTTCAATTCTGAATGGTGGTCTTACACCAGGGCGATACTTACAATAACAAAACGGGCTACCAAATTATTATCCCACTTACTTACAAAATATTATTGTTATTAATTTCTTCATCGAATTTATTTATGCAATGAAACCACTAAACATACAATAAATTCAGATATTTAAATTCCTTCAACCGGTAAAGTTAAGAGAAGTGTTATTTGTGCTGGAACATACCGCGAGAGTTCAATTCCAACGTCGCGAGCGAACATTTACATATTTACGTACACACAAAAAAACACTTTCAGGAATTTTTTCAGGCATTCAAACATCGCTGGGAATATTTTCAGCATACAGTCGGGTATTTTTATACCACCAGGTATAAGTAGGTATTCGAGCGTAAGTACTGTAGGAAGGCACCTAGTTTCTACCTGCCCGGTCGTACCGCTCGACTACGTTTACGTTTTTACGAGAAACGCTGGAAGTTTTTACCCAGCAGAAAAGAGGTAATGGATATTTTCATTGTTTCGTTTTTTGTGATTTCGCAGAGTTTAAAGATATAAATATGATATTAAGGGTTGATTTAATATTACCAGGCTTTTGGCTTTCGGAGAACAATATTTTCGAATAGATTTCTCTCGTTCAAATTAAAATACATTTTTAAATTCAAACTACGAGTATCCATCTATGTTAGTGTTGGTATAAGTGTAGCTGAATTTATGATTGTATTTTAGAGGCGGGTACGTGTACCATTTATTGGAAAACCGACACCTCTGACATAGGTCACCCCAAATGGTTCGCTACATTTTTAGGTGAGGTTTGTCCGTGTCTTGGCAGTGGATGTAACTGCCCACCAGCTACATGGCAGACTGGATCGGAAGAAACTGGATGAGGGAGACGTTTTGACTTCTCTAGCACGATTCTTTTATAACATCGCCTTGCGCTGCAAGTGGGTGGATAGACTTGTCACTCCTGGAAACACTGACCCCCAGATTCCTACCCATCGCTCATAACTTTTTCCTTCCTAAACATTCATTTCCTATCTTTCCTCAAAAAGCCCTTCCAGCAGTATCTCCAAAGATGACGTAAGCTTTGAAGGAAATTATTTACCTTAGGGCCTACTGTGTGGAGCTAATGAAAAAAAAAAACAGGGCTGCCCAAAAGGTCTATCGCACGTGGTTTCAAAGTCGATCAGGGTTATTATTTCGAATCTCTTTATTGAAAAAAGGTCTCCGAAATTGACGATAATAAACATATATAGTATTATGTGTAATTCTTTAACACTTTTATAAATGTTAGTTTATTCTAAGTGCATGGTATGTATTTTTTTAATATTGATGATATTGCAAACCCTTCAACATACTAAATACACTTATTGTGATATTTCATTTAATATTATGGCTATGTTAGATCACAACTTCATTTTGCCTCAGTCATATATTTAAAATCCCCAATATCAAACCTTTGTATTTTAATTGTATTCAAAACATAATAAAAATAACACTTCTATCATATCTCTGTAATAACTAATAATCTACAACTTAATCCCATTGCTCAATAAACGTAGAAAAAATCACCGATGAGTTATTCTAATACAAAATTGTGACCATTTTGTTGATTCATCACAATGACTGTTAGAATGAATCAAACTTCGTTGCTCTGAACGCCGCACCAGATCTAATGATTTATTCATCATACCACACTATAAATCTAAGTGTGCGCAAAATTCATTAATAGGACGATTCTGCAAATCATTCAACACGGAAATTCATTCATTCAACACCCTACGAGATATAGACATCGTTAAGTGTTCCTTGAAAACAAATAATTCAATTTGGCAGGCGTGTATGGATACCGCCGCCACGGGAACCTTTATTGGATAACCAATAAATGGTTACCCCGAATGGTTCGTTACGTTTGGTGACTAAGCAGGGGTGCTATGGTTCATGGGGTGAGGTTCGTCCGGATATTGGCCGCAGATCGACAAGCCGGATCGGGACTGATAGAGACTGGTTGAGGAGACCTTTTAGACCTTTCAGGCAGATTCATGTGTCCGTCACTCCTGGTCGCACTGACCCCCAGATCCTTACTCATCCCTTGTACCTTTTGCTTCCCCTCTTCTTTATTTCATTAAAAATACCCTTCACACAGCTTCCCCAAAGACGAAAGAGGCTCTGTGGGAAATTATTTTCAAGGGAAATATTCTTCTTTCTTGATGTTTTTTGCTGCACAACCCGCGGCCCTTGGGCCCATTTCGAGAGACCCACTCCTAAAAATAAAATCTCAACTTAACTCCTTATAATTTCAAAGTCCATCTCCATGAGTACAGATTAATATGAACACCCCTGCCTTAAATTATCTTTAGACTACACAAGTATTTAGTGTACTGGTTTGCTCTACTACATTCACAGCATCCAGAAAAAAACTAGTAAAACCTTGTAAAAGCTACACGCGTGTACAATTTCAGTTCTTAGTAAAATGTAATTTATCTGCTACGTTTTTTCTTGCTTCGTTTCTCTCGGTTTTTTAACAGCAATTTCTTACATATCATTCTTCACCGGATCATACGAACATTGTCTCCTTCACATAAATGATCTAAGACACTTGAAACAATAAAACCAACTTTATAAAAGAAACCGCCCGCTGTAATAAATCAAGGATGATCTCTCCTGGTTTTTGAAAGCATTTCGCCGAGCACAATACAAACTATATGAAAAACTTTTCTACAGTGTCGCTGGTTTTACAATACCTCCATTATCCTTGCGTTATTAAATTTTAAACAGACTAACTTTTCTTGTATTTGTAAGAAATGTTTTGACAATTCCGTAAAGACCGACAATAACTACAGCTGAAATATTAAAGTTAATTAAACATTTAAGTTTGCTCGAGACTCGAGTGGAATCCATAGAAATGATTATACTGTGTCCTTGAATGTTTCGGAAAAGGAGCTTTCAATTTACTAAAGGAAATAATGTTTGGGACAATTATTGTTTGTAATTATTTTCTTGTTAACAGAAATTGTTTTTAATTAGAGGTACCGTGTACCTGTTTCCATGTAGTGGGGTAATCATTAGCTTGGATACGATCATATAAATTTATCACTTAGGTTCACAATAATATTGGAATAATAATTTATATAATATGTTATAGTCAATCCTCGAGCCTCCGGCCCTCCTAGGTTTGACTAGTCAATCCTCAGGTCTAACCTAACCTAGGATAAACCAGTCAATCCGTGAAGAGACTGCATTTCGACCTTTGACTATGACATATACATGAAACCAGTTTATTTAGTTTTGATTTGTTAAAACCGCATGAGAGTTTCAACAATCTGGAGCAAATGAGAGTGTCTTTCCTTTTTAGGGAATCTTATGAAGTTAAATGATTTAAAAGAAAATTTAAAAAAAAAAAATCGCTTTTAGAATATGCAAACCGCTTTTTTGATAAACCCGAGCATTTTGTTCCTTACTAATGTTTATCTTGCGATCAAGTATTCCCTGAGAAAACTTGGGATGAATTTTGTTTTAAAGAATTTGAACAAGTACAATTTGGGAGGCGGGTATGGGTACCGCCACCCCGGAAACCATTTATTAGATAACCAACACCTCTGAATAGGTCACCCCAAATGGTAAGCTACGTTCGGTGACTTAGTAAGGGTACCTTGACTTCTCCAGCCGTACTCTCTCGGAAAATCGCCTTGTACTGCAGTGGGAGGAATGGATCATACGTCCGTCACTCCTGGACACACTGACACCCAAATTCCTACCCACCTCTCATACTCTTTTCCTTCCCAGAACTTCCACTCCTTCCTTACCTAAAATACCCTCCAAACAACCTCTCCAAAGATGACATAGGTCCTGAAGGGAATTATTTTCCTCAGGGCCTCTTGTGTGGAACTAATGTAAAAAAAAGTCGTCAAATTTAATATTAAAGTTCTGTGAAAGTCATACTCAAGTTTTGTTATTAGCCAGGTACCTACTGTGAAACAACTGGCCTTTGATGAAAGCATAACAGAACTTAAACATATCTTTAATGGAACTTGCATTTTTTCTTTGAAATTTGGTATTTTTTTCAAAATTTGATAAAGCAACCTGTCCTTAGTGTTCTTCACGTGGAGATATTTTAAAATAGCACATTATAAAATCTTGATTAATATTTGTTTTGAATGTTTCTTGAAACAAATAACGTGTTTTTCATAACAGAATACTTTGTCCTTATATAAACCACAAACTCTTATAAATTGGAAAGCAGTGTGTTTTTTTTTTTTTTTTTTTTACATGAATACCTCACAAGAGTCCCAACTGCTCCCGTCTGAAGCCAGTGAGACTATGGCATCCCCAATTGGGGTATGTTATGAGGCCGAGGGTAGTGGGGAGGGGAAGGAGATATGGAAGAGGAAGGTGGGGAAGTACCTGGCTATTCAGGTCTGGTCACCAAACACGGCTAATGCCGTTTCAAGCAACGTTTCAATTCTGAATGGTGGTCTTACACCAGGGCGATACAGAGAGTATCTTCCACTCTGGAACGTGCCGCAAATATACTATTTATTATTTTAAATGAATAAATTGTGTAATAACACAATTTAATCAAATAAAATTTATTTGCCACGCCGGGATTCGATCCCGCGACCTTCGGTGCGAGAGTCAAGCGTCTTACCGCTGCGCTACGCCGGCCGTCGTGTGTAAGATGGCCTGGAGAACAACTTCCTTTCTATTATGCTCTCAAATTATCTTTTTTGGAATAATCCTAACTGCTGGCACACTTTTCTTCTGAACTGGAGGGGCAAACCAATGTAAATACTAGAGACATCTATTGGAAAACCCTTTAACCTCTACGAGATAATAGCACTTGACCCGAACTTTCACAACATCATATTTTTTAAAGTAAATAATAAGGTACGGTTAGCGCGATTGCCTAGCGTCACCTCACGGGTCAGAAAGGAGCGTGAATTGTACGCCCCAAACAGCAAAGTAATTTTACAAAAAGATACTCACAGCTTCACAATTATTGATTGATGATTAGCCTATGACCACAGGCACCTATAACTATAGTTTGCATGATACGCATTTTTGGCGGTTTTTCAAAAAAACGCGGTTGTTCCCTATAATTTACACTTTTCACAGTGATACACGGGGATAACATGAGGTTGTTGTATCCGAATAATGAAGTTTTTTTTAACTGTGATTATAATCGTCGATGTATTATCACACGCTAAGCGCAGTACGGTACGGCATGTCGAATCGTGGAGAAAATACTCCAAGACCCTCGCGGATGGCTATCGATAGTGCAGCTAAATAGTATTCCACGGTACCAATTGCGCAGATTCAAACCTCACTGGTAGACTCCTGGCTTTGTCATTGGCGGGAAGCATAACAAACCAATCAAGGACCAATTGGCGTTATTGAACTGAAAGAGTACAACACAAATCCATCTAATCCAATAATAATATGGTGGTGGCTATGGTTTGGTCAGATCTCATCGGCCTCCTTTCGGTAAAATAAAGGTTGTAGAGTAATCATAAATCCCATTTAATTAGGATTATATCATTAACATCCATACAATTATTTTAAAACCCGTCGTTACCTTTTAAAATTGAAATACACAAACGTAAAAGTGTTTTAGGGTGGATACCTGGAATAAATCATAGGGAATATATCAGCCGTAATAAAAGAAACATAATATCTTTATAATAATATCAACCCTTCCAATAATAGGACCGTTATGCCTTTTAATGTGTTTGGAATGGGGGTTGTCCGACGGTTGTGACTTTTATGTTCATATGAGGTGGAAAACACGACCTTCCCTTATGGGAGGGGCAAGGGAGGCTTCACAGTAGACTGAGAAGTATAACCTTCGCTTTAACACCCCTTTTATTATAACTGCATACTTGTTTACACCCCGCTTAAACCTTTTGCATAAGGGTTTGTTTTGAAATGAGACTTTCACATTGTATAATGATAATATTATGAAATGTTTAACGGCGTTTAAATATTTTTCACCGTAAAACTTCAGTACGTCTTTAAGACGTATCATTATCATTATTTCAACGTAGATCAACATAAGATTATCTTTCTAGGGTTAATAAATAATTGAAAATGATGTTACAACACCACAAAGTTATTTTTAAACATGGGAATAAATTAGGCCACGAACATTTCGATGATTTAATTTAGCCCAAATCGTGATTACTTTGTTCTGCATTTAAGAATCCCAATCCGGCAGTTTATTCCTTAGCTCAGAGAGCTTCAGCCGGTCGCAGCTGTTCCATCTTTATCACTTAATAAATAATTCCTCTCCTCAGTACACCTTTCCGCCAACTTCCTGTGGAACGTGCCGGAGGGAATTATTTATTAAACACTCCCAACTTCTAAGTAGTAATTTATCAGTAGTGTCGCAATTTTCCGTTGCGATTTATGCATCGATGAAATTGGCCGATTGAGTAATTAATTCTACATAAATGGAGCAGGACCTCGGAGACGTGTGTACAAATTTTATTTGGAATAGGAGATTATTTGTGCCTTCACCTATCTAACAAAGTAAATTTATGTGAAATGTTTTCTAATATCTTCTGTGTTAATAACAGTCGAAAAAAATGCATTTTGTTGTTTTTAAAATTCCTTACAAGCATAAAATTCACTCTGCATAAAATTTTAATGATGATATAAACTGTTCTATGCGCGTACACGTACATATCGCTTTACTTGTATAGAACACCACTCGTTAGAAGACTCACACTACAAACACACACGTATAACCTACATACGTCAACTGCCAATTAGCCAAATATTCCACGTAAATGGTTACTACCATAATTTTGTTAATATTTAATATATTTCACTTCTTTGTATTGACGGCCGATGTGGTCGAGGTGTAAGGCTTTCGACTAGCAATCCGAAGTTCATGGTTTCAAATCTCGGTGTGCGCAATTACTTTTTACTTGTATTATTTTGATTAATTAAACATTTAAAATAACAAACGGTATATTTGCGGCACGTTCCAGAGTGGAAGATACTCACAATATCGCCCTGGTGTAAGAATAGTTAATAAACATTCAGATTTGAAACGTTGTGTTCTCACTGGCTCCAGGCAAGTGAGTTGGGGCTCTAGTGCAGTATTCACATGCAAAAAATTATCGTTTATTTAGTCAATTACAAAGCAATTTATAACATGCCTCCAAATTATAATGAACACACAAATATGTTTTTTTCTTCACAAAATGGCTATTTTTAAAAATATATTATATTTAATGTTTTAACATTTTTAAATATTCATAACCGAAAAATAATTCTATCTCAATTTCTGTGCACAAAGGTTCTCACTGCCCATGCATAATGCATCCCAAAATCTGATAATTTTGAGGGGATAAAGGTTGTAGGGGATGGAATGAGAAATAAAATAGAATGGTAAAAATATTACCCACACGACAAAATAATCTATTCTACTGCAGCATTCATAAGCGGAACTACATTGCTTACTCTCAATCAATTAAATCAGTACTTAGGTGATGTTGATATATTATTTAACAAAAACTTGGCGAATTTTGTGGATCTTGTAAAAAATTTAGTCCAAAACTATTCCTGAACACATCTCTATTTTTGTAAACCTATCAAATTGCTGTATTTTTTTTTTGACTTGTATGCGTTTTCATTATTTCTTTATCTGATTAATTTTTACATTTTCACGGCCAAAAGCATTTTTGTTGTTAGTTTTTGGGGTTATATGCCGTGTTGCGCTACCTCCTTCTATAGCCGACGTTTCGGACAACGTTACAGTGTCCATCATCAGGGCAGATCCGGTAGATCCGGTGACGTGACACATCGTTTATCTGTTTAAAAATCATCTGTCATGAATTAATTGTAAAACCAAACATGTAAAAGCCCTCTGGGCGTTAAATAAATAAAATAAAAAAAATTATATCTAGTTCAACGTATTAACTATTTTGGGCTTCTGGACGAATTATTTCCATAAATTGAAATGAATTAAAAATCAAAAAACGTATTCGGGTTAATAAACTGAACGAACGAAACAATGATTTTGGGGTGATCAAAAATTCTTGCGTGAGTACAATTACTTTTCATTTTCAATTTTGACCTACACTATTTTTGCGATATCAGCTTTACTTCTTGACAGTAATAACACCTTTCTTGTATCAAAGATTTATAGAACGAAAAATTAACTACACAATTGAAGAAAATCGCTTAAAAACCTGTCATATTAATAAGGTAGATTAAATAAAATCTATTTTTAATTTAATTGGAAACAATGTGCCCAAAGGGGCAATTTACATTTTGTTGTTTGACAAGAGCTTCTTTTAACATTGTTTCACCTAATGACATGTGTACCCAAATCAGAAAACTTCAACGTTTTACAGAATTAAATCTATTGAATCGCGTCTTTTTCGTTGTAAATGGCGTATGTATGTTTTGTAAAGTGTAATTTTAATGTCAGGCGGTAATTGGAAAAGTGTTAAGGTAGTTTTTTGTTGAAAAAAGCGCTGAATTAAAGCCGAGCTAATTAAACATTAGATTGTATCAGGCCGCTTTATTTATATTACGCATTTTTACACCCTTCTGAGAATAAACCTTGTAATACTCGTAGGTTACCTACCCGATAAACCCATTTCTAAAAAAATGACCAATTTTCTTTTGTTTGTTATATTTTGCAGATAATGTAGTGCAATAACCTATTTTTTTATAATTATTTGAGACCAAAACTGTCTTTTCATCTTCTTTAGCATCATTTCCATTGCCTTTTTACCTTTCTTCAAAAGTCTTCTGTCCCGGTAATATCTATAATTATTTTTTTTTCAGATCTTCCATTGTATATTTCGATCAATCAATAGATTCATAAACCATTCAACAAAATTTTTTGTTTAAAAGCTTGTATCTATTCTCATCTAAATTGAATTTTAAAAGCCTTGCAATGTTTTTGATTGGGTCAAAAATTTTATTTATTTATTTATATTTTTTACGCTTATACCAAACAAAAGGCAGTGAGATTATGGCAACCCAAACTGGGGTATGTTGTAAAGCTAAATGTAGCGGAAAAGGGAAGGAGATGGAGAAAAGGAAAGTAGGGAAGTACCTGGCTTTTCGGATCTGGTCTTCAAAGACGATTCAAGCAATTTTAAGCAACTTTTCTGTTTTTTTTTTACACAATTAGTACATTTTCTTTAGTTTGCCGCCATCCCAGGTGTCTAATGTATCTGCGTTATGTGGATTGAAGTTTATAGATGGATTCAATACATTTTATTACACAATCCGATTGATTTATTGCATTGTTTGTGTGCAAATATTGAATACGATAATTAAATTAGAGAGGGAATGTATAACAGAGTGTTGTATGTATGAAGAGTGTTTAAGAGATTAGAGAGAGGAATATGTATGAATTCTGAATGGTATCTAACATAATCGGCTGAATCTATTTCTGATTTTTCATTTTCAAATTACCCTTAAACCACGGAGGGTTCCTTTAATAAGAAAATTAACTTGTCTTTACTAAGTATAAAATGAAGTCACTCCCGCGGTCTGTGCGCTTAGATCTTTTAAATACGCAACGGATTTTCATGCGGTTTTCACTAAAACATAGAGTGATTCATAAGGAAGGTTTTTATGTATGTAATTTGTCAAGTTTTGTGTAAATTGGTTGTAATGCATATATCTGGCAGCGATCTGTTAAATCGGGCAGGGTAGTGTGGATTTGATTTAACAGATGGAATTGGTTATTAAGGTTTTGTTAGCCACAGCAACGTGTTACCGAGCCTGCTAGTTTCAAATATAAAAAAAACTCTCTTAGAAACTTTTTTTTTATCAATCTTTTGGAACACTTACAGATTATTAACGTGTAAAGTTATAACATTAATATAATAGATAGCATGGATGTTAATCTTAAAAAAAATCACAGAATGCTAAGTTCAAGATTAGTTTTCTTCTATGAAAACATGTTAATAATTCTTAATTAAAAATAACAAGATATAAACAAAAATATAAAGAGTTGTAAGAAAAATAAAAAATAAATATTAAAATATGATTTTAAAAGATAATAACAAATAGAGTAAATAACAAACATTCACATTCGAGTTAAAATATAACTATAACGAAATGTGATGTTGGTAGATTGTTCAATGGTGTTATTTCACATTCAATGGTGTTATTTATACAGACGACACATTGGAGAGAGCGGGTTGAAGTAGGCAATATTGATATTAAATAATTCAAGGTGGAATATAATATTGACTTCTGAAATAAAGCCTATTCGGAACCTTAATGCGGATATTGCTCAGAAAATAAGTGGTCAGAATGTTATCATGAATAATTATGTATACACATATATTAGGTCGGCAAATTGTCTTCTTTTTTCCAGGTTTGCAAAATTAAAGTGTTGGAGTCGTTTCTCGTAAGATTGGAGTAAGGCATTTAGTACAAGTTTAATTGATAAAAGTTGTCTTAGATTTTTTTTTTAACGAATTCATGAGTTTTTTAATATTTTAAATAGTGTGGATTCCAGATAACACTCCCATATTCCAATTTGTTTTGCATAACTTTTTAATTTTTTTTTTTCATTAACTCCATACTGGAAGTCCTGAGGAAAATAATTCCCCTCAGGGCCTGTGTAATCTCTGGGGATGCTGTGTGGGGGTTCTTTTTAGGAAATGAAGGAAAAGAAGTTCTGGGAAGAAAAATAGTATGATTAGGGGTGGGTAGAAATCTGGTGGTCAGTGTATCCAGGATTGACGGACATATGAATCCATCCCTCCCACTGCGGTGCAAAGCGATGTATGGCTGGAGAAGTCAAAGGGAGTCCCTCAACCGTTCTCTCCCGACCCGCCACCAAGACCCGGATAAACATAACCCCATAAACCCTGTGGAGAATAATTCCTCTCATGGCCTCTCTCATCTAGAAGGAAAAGAAGTTCTGGTAAGCAAAAGGTAAGGTTAAGGGTGGGTAGGAATCTGTTGGTCGGTGTATCTAGGAGTGACGGACGTGTGAATCCATCCCTCCCACTGCAGTGCAAGGTGATGTACGGCTGGATAGGTCAAAGGGACTCCATCAACCATTCTCTCCCAATCCACCTTCAAGACCCGGACAAACCCAACCCCTTGAACCCGGTCAACCTGCTAAGTCACCAAACGTAGCAAACAACTTGAGGAGACCTATGGCATAGGTGTTTGTTATTCAATAAATGGTCCCCGGGGCGGCGGTACTCATATCCGCGCCTCCCAAATTTAAAATTACGCAATACAAGTCTTGTGGTTGCCTCGATCGTTCAGTGTTCACCCAGTTAGATTGTTTTTCTCGTTTGTGTTGAAAATTATTTCCATATTTAAAGATATATATTTTTTTACATTGCCTTTGGGAATTGTACTTATGTACCGAGGGCGATTGAGTCATTTGATATTCCAATCTCTGCTGAATTAAAATTCCCTTTTCATCAGATAAAACAATCCTCACAGTATAAATAATTTGAAACAGGGGTGGGTGCTGGCGTCCAAGCGGTATCCAAATACTTTGCTAAATATCATCCAACGTTCGTAAGGTTCGATGCCTCCCCACTTGTAAAACTTGTTTCAATAAATTCAAATTTCTTGTTTGACTTATTAAATCAGTTTCTTCACCCCCCTCCCCCACACCCTTCCGGGCTGTCGTACAGCCCACCCACCCCGCCGTCACTTCCGTCTGAAAACCAATTTAGGATGGGGAACTTTTTTATTTATTTATTTTATATACAAATCCAGTTTTCTTTTGGATTAAATAACCGTTGAAGAGAGCTGGAGAGGTTTTTAAAAACTTAACTGTTAATTATCTCAAGCTTACAAAGGTTTATCTAAAAATACACGTAAACTACTTGAAGGACTATTATAAGAAAGGGATGAACTGGGTCATAATGTAATGTTGGGTATTAAAATGTTGTAGAAAGAATCTATCTTTGAGAGAGCATGAGACAATGAGATTATTCAGTGATCTTTGTATCTCAGGTGGTGGACCTTAAGCAGGCGGCTGTGTGCAATACTTTGTATGAGTAGGAGGATCTCCGCATATTTTACAACAATGGCGAACTATGACTAGGTGATCCGTCGACCCACCACAGGGACGGTGGCCGAAGTCACCTGTGGCTGGTCAAAGAATGGCAAGCTTGAGGCCAGTCCTGCCTAGTGAACTCAGTTCTCAGTATCACCAACTGTTGCATTAAAAAATATTGCAGTGCTCGCAATATAACCAATGCCCAAATGTCAGTGGGCAAACACTAGAGGTGCCACACACCGAATCCATAAATAAAGCGTGTGTAAGAGGGTGCACACACCTTATTACTAATACTTTTAATTAAGTAATATTGCATTAGTATTAAACGGTGCGTTCCGGAATTAAAAAATGTGTATAGATTTATCTGACCGACTACACACATCAACTAGAGGAAGATAGCAGTAAAGTGACAGCAATATATGTGTTTCCTAGAAATGTTCAAAGGAATGGTTGAAAGATTGAAGCAGAAACAAAAATACACAAATATTATAATTTTTCTTTAATATTTTTTTAAATGTGAAAACCGAAAAATAATCCCAAATGCTGCCATGTTAATCAGAGCCAGGGAGTCTAAGGAATCACCAATTAGCTCCATACAGGCGGCCCTGTGGAAAAATTAGGACGTATGTCATCTTTGCAGTTGCTGTATGGAGGGTCTTTTGAGGGAAAGGAAAGAGTGGAAAAAGTATGAGAGGTGGGTAGGAATCTGGGGTGCAGCGTGGCCAGGAACGACGGACGTATGAGTCTATCCCTCCCACTGCATTGTGAGGCAATGGGTGGAGAGAGCCCGGCTAGAGAGTTCTAGGATAAGCATCCTTTTTTTTTTACAAGAGCTCCACACAGGAGGCTCTGAGGAAAATGATTTCCCTCAGGGCCTATGTCATTTTTGGGGATGTTGTATGGAGGGTTTTTATTAAGGGAAGAAGAGGAGAGTTCTGGGAAGGAAAGGGGTTTAAGGGGTGGATAGGAAACTGGGGTTCAGTGTGTCCTTTTCATCCGCCTCCAAAACCTAGACAAACCTCACCCCATCAACCTGGGAAACCCTGCTAAATCACCAAACGTAGCGAACCACTTGGAGTAACCTATGATAGAGGTGTTGGTTATCCAATAAAGGTTCCCGGGGCGGCGGTACCCATTCCCGTCTCCCAAATTGACATGCACTAAATGGGCAAACGCAGTCGCCGCCGAGACCTACATAAATATCACCCCATATGAAAAGGAAGTTCTGTTCCCGGTTTTGCCGGTGTTAAACTTAAAAGTTCTTTTTTCAACAAAACACCAAACAAGTAAAATTATGAAAATGATAAAAAATTATGATTTATTCACGCAAACTAATCGAATGAACAGAATTCTTTGTATTACTTCCAAATCACCCTAATAAATGTCCTTATCAATAATAATAATAATTGGACAATTTTGTAGAGCGCTGTTTTTGTGAAAAATCACCTCAAGGGCGCTTATAGGCACAATAGATTCAATGATGTTTTTCAAATTCTTACTTCTTTGACTAAACAAAAAAAAACGTGACCTTGACAAATGGGGTATTTCCACGCTTTTTTTATTATTTGAAAAAATTAAGCGAAAAATTACAATGATTAAACCATTTTTATTTTATTTGTATATTGAAGAATAAATTTTCTACAGCGCGTCAAAGTTTTCAGCTAAAACGATATTATGGAGCGCGGTTATCGTGTGACGTCATGAGCGTGGACCCTCACTGACAGTGTTTATTTATGCTGGCCCAACTGAACGATGCTTGTGACGTCATAATCCCATTTGCCAACCACGGGCCGTTTTGATTTTGTCAGTTTAAGATCGTTTTAAAAATCAATAATATTGAATGAAAACATAAAAAACAAACATTTTTAGTAGGATAATTAAAATCAGAAAAATGATCTTTAAATATTCCGTATACTTTCAAAAGAATCCCTCGTTTATGGAAATACCCCATTGTACCGGAAAATATTAATATATTATAATTATTATGATTATAAGATAGGATAGCGGAAACAAAATTCCAACGTCTTTTAATATCGAATTTTGGGATGCCACCCGCGTTTTGCCTCCTCTTTTTGATCCGAGGTTTCGGACAGCTTTGCGGACCGCACCCTATTAACATTAATAGGGGTAACGGGTCAACACTCAACACTTCTTGTAACCCAGCTTTGAAGGGTGTTTCCTAGTAGGGAACGACGTAGCCTGCGTTAACGAGAATTGATTATGACGCGTTACGGCTGATACACGCATAAACATACAATAATCTACATATTTGACCTGATGATGGAGGACGCAATCGTTGATTCAGAATGGAAGAGGCAAAACATTAACCAAATCAATATTTATTTGTTGAATATCGTAACTTTGCACCCTTATAAAAATATGAAAGCCACTATAATATAAGAAATAATATTGAAAAGGGCAGTATAATTGTGCTTAAAATGACGGAATTCAATAAGTCTCGGTGGCTCAATTCTTAGAGGTAATACCAGTCGCCAGTCACCAGTCAGATAGAATATGTTTATAGGATCATGGGGCAACTGAAAAAAAACAGTTGGCAAATCAATCGCTATCCACAGGAAAGGAACGAAAACAGTCGAGGGCGACACTGCGCTCGCTGTGCTGTCAAATTAAAATTTTCGAGTAATTTGCGATATGTCAGAGCAGTAAAAAATATCGATTTGGTTCAGGAGATTGATAAATTATTATTGTGTAATGGTTAATAATTATCAAATTATGAATAAATTGTATTTTTGTAAAAACAAGCTGATATGATTACTGACATCGTAAAGTTGAGTTGCGCCGTGAATTGAGTTGCCGGTTTCTGGTTTCTCCAGGAGCAAATGCCTACGGTTTGAGTTCGAGTTTCAGTCACGAAGATATATTTTTATTTTCAATGTCGTCTTCTGTCTTATTTTAAAATTATTGTAGCCGAGCAACGAACAAACATAAAAATATAAATCAAATCCGATTTTATACACTGGCATCACCGGCCACCATTCCGGTTTCATGTTTGTTCTATCCACCTGCTTTTCCTCTAAGCGAGATAATTATTAAATCTGTGCTAAATTATTGTAACACAAAGTTTTAATGTAAATATATTGACTCGCGTTACATCAAGAGCTATTATTGAAAACCTCCACAACACACTCATCCAGTTGATACGCTACCTTCGTTAGCAGGGTTTGATGAGCTTTAATGTTAATAACACCGCTTGTTAAGTGGGTGTATGATTATATGTAGGTACATATATTAAATATTATAATGGCCATCACTGTGGTCAGCTTTGTTCCCGACGGGAACTCGGACGCCAAACCTTGCCGGAGGCAAGGTATGCTGACTCAGCGGGAAGGCATGGGTTCTCATCATCAGGGATGGGCATGAGGTGCTTATTCACAAGTAGTCTCAAACAATGAAAGGCAAGATCTTCTGTTAACACAATTAGAATCTATTTCATTAGAAGTAAGGGTTTACAAATACATGTGAAAACTTACCCCCATCATTGACCGTATAACTAAACCCTAACTACTATGTCTCTACCGATGGATGGGGACGCCTTCCTCCAGGGTTCCGCGACTGCTTCAGAGCGGCATCCAGCCTGCCAGCTCGTCTATCGTACAGAATACAGGCCAGAACTATACCGGGACCTCGTGGATTACCTCCGGTATCCTTCCATCCATATGATTGCGTGACTTCCCCGGCGAGCGCGGCAAAGTGGGAATCATGCGATCTCGCCCCCCAAATACGGATCTCATCCGATATCAAAGTAACTAATAGTCGATCCCGACAGTCAACAGTTTCGAAGCGAGCGAGGATTACCCTCCGACACATCGATTCTACAAATGGAATCTCGAATCTCCGGAATACACCGACACGCGTTTTACGTTCGCGGATCCGGTTTTGTTTCACGCACCATGCGTATTTACTCGCGATTCGCACACGAACTTATTATTCATACTCATCCAGAATTGGATGCCTTGATCAATTTAAAAGAGCATTTGCTCCGCTCGACTTTTAAAAATCACTTATTTTTAAACTTGGCACTGTGACGTTCCCACAGGGTCCGTGCCCAATCGGGCCCCGCGGGGAAGTGGAGAGCTAAGCAAGAATCAAACACTTCCTGCCTATTTGCATCAATATTTGGCTGTCAAAAAAACCATAGACAATATTAATATTGGTAATCAGTACCTGATTACAATTGTTATGACTTACTTTGTTAAATATGTTAAATATTTTCATAACAATACCCCGCTCGCCCCGAACGTGTTTGCCCTCAAACACAAAACAAAAATCAAAAATAAACTCACGCTCCTAACTAACTAGCTTGGTCTGATGGGGTACTGAAATATAGCATTATAAAAAATAAACATATTATCACAGAATATGGATAGTTACAAACTGATAATTATAACATAAAACAGCATATCATAGCTTACAAATGAGATGATACGTGCACGGGGTCCGTAAGCACCCACAGCATATAAGACGCTGGGTGTTGAACAAATGACTCTCGTCGAGGACTACCGTAGACGTAGCATCTGTAACATGAGATTTTCAAAAATTATCATAGTTATAATTAGTATCAACAAAATACATAAACAATTTATATAGTTCATCAGAACATTAATTATGCACTAGGCATCACCTGTTTAAAAAAACCTTTTTTTAAGAGCCATAACAGGCAACACTTTTTAGATGGTGTACCATCTGCACTTTTCACTGATTTTACTTCCATTTTGGAAAAAAAACTTCCTCTAAGAGTATCCCTAACTATACTTCCTAACTTCGGTCTTTTGGGGGTTGTAATTACTGAACCAATTATACAATCCAAAAACAATATATAAGTTGTATCATACCTTTGTTTCTTCTTTAAAACAAGGAAAAATATATAAATCTACTAAATAGTAGTTAATATATTAGTGTAAATATTCATGATTTTTTTTTTTTTTATTTAGGCAAAAAAAATAGTATGTTGTTCGCAGACAACTAAGCAAGATGTTTTGCGTACACCGTAATATGACATCTCATAAAGCTTTTAAAAAAATAACAAAAATTTAAACTCGGAACATAAAGAAATAATAGGCTGTTATATCTGTATGTTCTAATTTTATAGTTTCACAAGGTTTACAATACGGAACACAAATAAATGATGGGCTGTCACTCCTGCATGTTCCAATCATAAATTCACAAAGTTTATGATATACATATAAATAAAATGTACCAAGTTTAAATTTGACATACGTTTTTTTTTTTTCAATTCCATGTGCAAGCATTTCCACAAATTAAGTGACAGTTGAGATTGAGTTACGAGACATTTTTGTTAAATAGTCTTTTTTTATGTATGAGACTTTAATTTGAGACTTGTTTCAATGAAGCTTGAAATTTGATATGATTTTTTTTTGTGAGTCATGTGTGACGAACTATATGGGCTTGAATTTTATTGACTCTAACGCAGAGTATAACGTAAGACAATATAAAGGCGTGCACTTATTAATTGAGACTTGATATCTTTGAGAAAAATAATTGTGATTTCCCCGAAATCACTACCATAAGTACTGTGTGAAAAAGAAGTACATACAACTCGATTTCAAATAGAGTTTATGAAATACTTGTAGAATGTTGTGTTGGGGTTGCTAATAAAACTCCAAGAACAACCCGAACCACTCAAACACGTTTCACACCACATAGTACTGCGTATGCACATGGATCAGTGGCAAACAGTCCTTCCGCCTCCCATAGGAATAACCCGTCTATAGGCAACGGATCCACTGCCCTCCGACTGACGATGTAGCACACTGTGTTCCGTACCCTGAGTCAGCAGCTCAGGGTTTGATGAGCAGACAGCAAGCATCTCTCGCCCTCTGTCTGTCATGTAAGGTAAACGTAATCGACACCGGATCAATACGTTGCGGTTGGGGTACAAACCCACCCTTACCTTCGGAACTAATAAGGAATGGTAAGTTGAACTCCAGGACCCAGTTGATCAGACTGAATATACCTCAGTTAACTCCCCTCCAATGATAATGGCAAGTTGAACACCAGGACCCAGTTGAACACCAGGACCCAGTTGATTAGACTGAATATACCTCCGTCAACTCCCATCCAATTATAATAATGACGTTGCGTCATTGTTCAATACTTTCTCCAAGTCTTAGCACATTTGGTGTAAATTGACATTTATTTGTAAAAAGAATGATAATAAATATCACATATGTCACCGTTGACAATTACTTGATTGTAATTATATTCAAAACAATTTTTCAGAATTGTTATTAAAAATGATGCCCTTGTTTTAAAAAGAAAAATATCTCTTTTTTTATTTTTGTTGTTGTTGTTGTTGTACGTTTTGTATGATGATGATAATAAAATCTTTAATTGAATTTTATATGTATTGAAAATTTATTCGGATGTTTGGCCAGCCTCTGGAAACTGTCATGTAACTTAGCTATATAAACTCGGCTTTGCGGAATTTACATTTTTTGAAGTCAATTATTAGATTCTCCATGTTGATGACATGATATTTTTGACTGAATTATTAACTGTTCATTTTATTTTATTTGTTAGTATCGTTTTCTGAATGTATGGGCTTGAAAAACGATTGGCTCCTTCTATGAGTCCAATGTAATATAATTTAAAGTATTGGATAGCGTATGTTGTGACTTGTTTTTGAGAATACTGAAGTGATGTATTTATCACTTGTGGTATGTCCAATAATGATCAGCGTGACAACGGACCTTCTACCTCCGGCAGCCTAATCATCTGCGGCAATAGATCCTCCGCCTTCACTCTGATGCTGGAGCATACTGTTCCGAAACGTCAGGCAACGGCCCTGCTATGGCACAAACTCTATAATCTGTCCATAGTTACTCCGTCTCCCGGAATGAAGATGAACGTTCGAAGAATTCGAAGCGTTACGAATAGGTAGCGGCATACACTACTCTCATCCCTTCGGAACATGTGGACAAAATATGGAAAAGTATCAATCTCCAATTGTACTTCCATAATTTTATAATAATGCGTTAACTGATGTTATATTGTATCTCGCGGTACTTTAAGCACGGCAGGAAAACAAAACCAGAATAACTACATCGACGTCCCCAAAAAAAAATTTTCAAAAGAAAGAAAAAAAAAGTTTGAATTCTCTAAGTCCACAAACTACCAAAACATTATGCCCGTTTTTGTAAAAAAAACTGAATTTAAGAAAATGTCGCAAATGACAATAATTGTTTTTAAATTTATCTGTTAATTATGTATATTGGTATACAAACGATTATTTCGACCGTTCTAGAATCTTGTGGTGATAGGCCCACCACCTCAAAAAAAACTAGACAGAAAGAAACTTTCTAACCAGCATTGGTAACCCTGAAATTTCTGCATTCCTTGCGCAAAGAATGAGAAAAAATCGAGTGACTCCATGTTAGCTCTATGTATGCCCTTATTTAAATTTTGTTTGTTTAATAAATCTTTACTAGATTTGTAATTGATGATGTTTATAAAATATGACATCTTGTCAAAAAAAAATATTTGAAAATATTATTTATGAAAAATAAAATAATTGTTATTATTATACTTGTTGATGATGATGATAACAAGTGAAGATCTAAAAAAAAAAAATTTTTTTTTTGAGAAAAAAAAAATTTTTGACAACCCTGATTTTTTTTTTTTTGAATTAAAAAAAAAAATTAAAGTTAAGTTTTTTGAAATTAAGTTGAATAAACTTCCAAATTTGTGGCAACCCTTACTTAAAAAAATATATATTTTAGATGAAATAAAAATTAAGTTTGTGGCAACCCTAATTTGTTCAATACAAAATTTATAAATTTTGTGACATCCTTGACTTGTGTTCAATAAAATTTAATGATTTGTGGCAACCTTGATTTCAAGTAAAAAAAATATTAGTGGCAACCCTGCCCTTATGTTTATAATAATTACAGAGATATTTCATATCTCTAATGAAATGCACTGAATAATAGGTACCTTTTACTAATAATAATTTAGTATATTATGACGTAGCTGTCAGTAATCAATATTAAGAAAAAATAATATGTACCGATTTATCCAAAGTATTTAGATTTCCAAACCCGTGTTAAAATGTAAATAGACCGACTGCTACCGTCGTCTATAGTTTTTTTTTTTAAATCAAGTTTGACATTAGAAAATAAACAATCAACAACAAAATATTTGTGACAGATGTCAGCTGTTATTAAAATAAACTTCTTGTCTCGTAACTATTTAAAACATTTGAAATGATAATAAATATATCATATAAATTATGAACGATCCCTTTAATAAAGTCATTCGTTTGTAATTGCATAATAAACAAAAATATATTTGCATGCTTTGATTTCATCATGACAGATGACAATGTACACAGTTTGACAGATATTTGCACGTGTTGTAGTAGGTACATATTTTGAAACATAAACAAATCGTTTGTTTGATAATATTTAAAACATTAATAATGTAGGTAATTTTATTTCGAGTCATAATTTGAATGTGTACCGGCATTATATAAAGCTTGAATAATATTGTTCAAATATATTTTTAAAATGTTTGTATTACATGTACCTTTTATTATAATTAAACTGAAAAGTTATCATTATTACTGCAAAGTTATTTGTTGTTTTGATTAATGTACCTCCGTAATTATGAACATAATGTCACTTAGTTCTTAGTATTTATAAACATTTGAATAATTATTAATATTAACCTTATATTCTTATTTAACCTCATAAATAAGAATGTAATATAAGTTTTAGAAAATTGTTTTTAACATCAGTTTTCAATATTTGATAGTGTAAAAACACGACACTTGTTTTGACACTTGTGTCAAAGATAAAATCGGAATAGATAATTATCAATATTATCATAGATAATTTTGTTAGCTGAACATTAATTGCTGTGGATTGATTTTGATTAAAGCAGTACCTACACATTGTATACTACCGTTATGTATTTTCTGAGCATTATTTATAATGACAAACATAAATAAATTGAGGTTATGGACATCACAACAACAAAGTGATTGACACCTGCAGTAATATGACTTAGATGGATGCTAGCACATGGAATTATAACATAATATTTTGTAACAAGCAGATCTACCTGTGAATAAGTTATTACGAGACCAACGCGTTGTTGCGCCATTTGATATGCGAGCTCGTTAGCAGGGTTTGATGAGCTTTAATGTTAATAACACCGCTTGTTAAGTGGGTGTATGATTATATGTAGGTACATATATTAAATATTATAATGGCCATCACTGTGGTCAGCTTTGTTCCCGACGGGAACTCGGACGCCAAACCTTGCCGGAGGCAAGGTATGCTGACTCAGCGGGAAGGCATGGGTTCTCATCATCAGGGATGGGCATGAGGTGCTTATTCACAAGTAGTCTCAAACAATGAAAGGCAAGATCTTCTGTTAACACAATTAGAATCTATTTCATTAGAAGTAAGGGTTTACAAATACATGTGAAAACTTACCCCCATCATTGACCGTATAACTAAACCCTAACTACTATGTCTCTACCGATGGATGGGGACGCCTTCCTCCAGGGTTCCGCGACTGCTTCAGAGCGGCATCCAGCCTGCCAGCTCGTCTCTCGTACAGAATACAGGCCAGAACTATACCGGGACCTCGTGGATTACCTCCGGTATCCTTCCATCCATATGATTGCGTGACTTCCCCGGCGAGCGCGGCAAAGTGGGAATCATGCGATCTCGCCCCCCAAATACGGATCTCATCCGATATCAAAGTAACTAATAGTCGATCCCGACAGTCAACAGTTTCGAAGCGAGCGAGGATTACCCTCCGACACATCGATTCTACAAATGGAATCTCGAATCTCCGGAATACGCCGACACGCGTTTTACGTTCGCGGATCCGGTTTTGTTTCACGCACCATGCGTATTTACTCGCGATTCGCACACGAACTTATTATTCATACTCATCCAGAATTGGATGCCTTGATCAATTTAAAAGAGCATTTGCTCCGCTCGACTTTTAAAAATCACTTATTTTTAAACTTGGCACTGTGACGTTCCCACAGGGTCCGTGCCCAATCGGGCCCCGCGGGGAAGTGGAGAGCTAAGCAAGAATCAAACACTTCCTGCCTATTTGCATCAATATATGGCTGTCAAAAAAACCATAGACAATATTAATATTGGTAATCAGTACCTGATTACAATTGTTATGACTTACTTTGTTAAATATGTTAAATATTTTCATAACACAGTTTACAGATGTGGCAAGGCCTGTAAACTGTCAAAATTGTTTTGTTTACCTACAGAAATGGTTTTGCATTCAAAAATCATTTTTGAATAAAATATCAGTTAGAACCTTTTGTCCAACTGACGACTTGTTATTTTTAAGGTTTGGTGCATTTTTAAAAGTGCCTATATATCACAAACTGAATAAAAAACATAACGTGTGGTTTACTTTAACATGAAATATGATCCAATTGTGTGTAGCTTGTTGTAACGAAGCACTTTAACAATACCCGAATAAACGGGGTAAGAAATTAACATTTTATTGCTCCGTTATTAGTATCCTCTCGGCAATGTAAAATAAACCTATTGCCTCTCATAAACCGAAAATACTTAAATTATTTATGCAAATGCGTACTAAACTACCCTGTTTTGTTTGAACGTAATAAAACTGTTTCATTTTCGAAAGCAGTAAAAACTTTTTTGTTTACATTGACATGAACCATTAATCATATTTTTTTGTTGGTTTTTTTGTTTTTACAATCATTTCTTCTTTTCTAAAAGGGGTTAACGTTTTCATATATATTTGGAAAATATGCAAATTAGTTTGTTAGCTACGTAAGAAAGTTTTTTCATAAAATTAGCATGCTAATGTGTCACTCGGGTTTTATACCTGCTGCGAAATGTAACAACGTTTCGAGAATTTGTTTTGTAAAAAAGAACTTCTTTTACATGCCCATTTGTAGAAAGGACCAGTTTTTATTAGAGTCTGTCATCTGTATTGAGTAACTACCTGTAATTTTAAAGAATAAAATGAAATAAAGTAGAATTTTTTACGACATTGTCCATTTGGATGGTTAAAGTATTGTGAAAAAGTGACTAAATATCACTACATTTCCTCGCAGAGGAAGGCAGAAAAGATGGACCTCTACACAACTCTGTCTCTGCACATCTTTATTTTCAATATTAACTCCACACTCCCGAGGAAACTAAATTTCCTCAGTGCCTTGTAATCGTTGGTGATGCTGTGTGGAGGTTCATTTTAAGTAAAGGACGGAGATAAAGATCTGAGAAGAAGAATGTGTGATAGGTGTTAGAATTCTGGCGGTCAGTTTGACCAGGAGTGACATTTGAATATATCCCTCCCATTGAGGTTCAAGGCATCGATAGAGTCCTGCTACAGAGGCCAATGGGTCTTCTCCAATTTGGCCCACCATGCAGCTGTTAGGCAGACACATCCCCCACCAAAACCTTGACAGACCTCACCCAAAGACCATGTGCACCATTGCTAAAATTTAGGTGACCCATGGCAGATGTCTAATAAAAGTTTACTCGTTGTCTCATACGAACCCTTCTGTTATTCCGATCATCGGTATGACTTAAATATTCGATTCACTTGATCATTTGAACGAACCCTTCTGTTATTCCGATCATCGGTATGACTTAAATATTCGATTCACTTGATCATGTCATTCAACTTTCTCGGACATTCAACATCCCGGATTCATATATAGGTATAATTTAATCTCCAATCAATTGTATATCCATTGTCTATGATGTTTTCCATTTGAATATTTGGATGTAAGTGGTAGTTTTATTTTAAAATTTCTACCAAATAGAAGAAAATACTTTGTAAAACTTATCTTTTTATGGCTATCTAAGATTTTTGCATTTTATTTTGCATTTTAATCAATGTTATCTGTTTTTCGGTGCGTCAAATTAAAATAATTTTCGTAATAAGAAACATTTTCTTGGATTTAATATGCTGTCATTCTGCAGTATACCTTCAAGGCGCACCGGGCCCATTCTAAATTGCCACACCGAAAACATTGCATTATTCAAAGGCAATAACTCATTTTTGCCCGCCTTTGCCTATTATAATTCGAAATAAGAACAGGCAATGGCAACACCGAGGAGGCCGTATTGCAAGATGGAGGGTGAAACGTTTGCCCTTTTCAACGATTTAAAAAAAGGTTTAAAATAGAACGGTCTTTATAATATATGTAGGTATATTTTTATATAATTGGTTCTCGTTAATGTCGAATGTAATCAGAAAGGTGGTTCGTTGAGCGCTTTTATTCTTACCGTGGCGATCGACGGTTACGGTACCGTGACGGCATAAAAAAGGCAATAAACATACGTTTCTTATCACAATAATACTGCAGCTCTTTCAAACGATGAGATACACAATATACGAAGGTCTGTTTCTTCCAAAGGAATCAATTTCTTGCATCTCTCTCACACACCGCACCGTTACGTCTCCTACAATGCTACTAGCCGTGACAATTATTTGAAAAGTATGGAATATAGTAACAAGGATAATATTGAAGTTTAGTGAAATCCAAAAATTCAAAAACGTGAAACTTCAATGCGCCAATAGTGTTTCTTTAGTTCGTAAACAAACGCCACACCCGTAGCCGTAACTGAGCTTATAAATGAGCGTAATGATAGTAACTGAGCTTATAAGATATATCTGTTTCCTTCAAAGGAAAAAAAGTAGTAGGTACTTTGGACGAAACAGAAACACGAAGTTTGGTGTCCTATATTTTGTCTCACCATTATTTAATGTGTAAGAAAGAGCTGCAGCATTATAGCGATATGTAATGATTTTCACGTGTTTGATGTTCCATGCTAGATTTCAATCTTCACAAAAATATTAACCCTTTTATTAATCAGGTATAATTTTAGATTTGCATCATCAGAATCATTATCTTGATTTTTTTTTCTGATATATCCTTCTTTAACCAACATTTCGGACAGTCCATCATCAGGCCGGATGTGTAATCGATTGTGGTGAAGTGTGTGTCTGCCTCTAACAGTTGGAAGAAAATAATAAATTCTTATTCTCCAGTATTTATTAATATATTTGTAACAGACCGTTCAGTGGCTGAGTTAGCATCGCGTTTGAGTCCCACCCAAGCGTCCCGTGTTCGATTCCTCGGCTGGCTAAGTCCCCCATCACGACGCAAGCAACATTTTCGGCTTACTGTAGTGCTAGTAGGAGATTTTCAAATTTTGTCGGGTTGTTCGTAACCCGGGAATGTTAGTCATTCTTTTTTAAATGACTTCGAAAAGGAGGAGGTTATCAAATTATTTTTTTTTTGTTTGTTACCTCAGAACTTTCGATTGGGTGAACCGATATTGATGTTTCTTTTTTTATTAGAAAGCTGGTGCTTTCCGTGTGGTCCCATTTTAATTTGGTCCAGTTCTGACAATGGGATCTATGAGAAAATCATATACCTATGTCTTAAATTTGCAATAAGTATGTGCGCGACAAATGGACGAATAACTCAATATTACGCCAACAGGTTTCGATGATTCTTTTTTTAAAGTAAAACTTTTTTACGCACGCTTGCCACTAAAAATCAAAAAATAAACAAAAATTTTAACAAAACAAAAAACGACTTCAATAAATGCACTAAAAAGTAAAAAAATAATTTCTTGCGATTGTTATTTTTGGAGTCGGTGTCAGCCAAGATCTCCACATCTCAACTACCTATGTGTGTAGTAGTTACCTTGGCTGCTGACACCGACTCCAAAAATAACAATCATACGAAATTATTTTTTTACTTTTTAGTGCATTTTTTGAAGTCGTTGTTTGTTTTGTTAAAATTTTTGTTTATTTTTAAATGTGTAGGTAATATAACTAACGTTAAAAATGAAATATATTTTTTCCTCTTGTTTTCATATGAAATCTAGTTAATTTTTTTACAGAAAGAGAGAGAGAGGGAGGAAAAGCCATGAAAAAAGATCAAACAACTGCAAAAATAAGCTTAATTTCAATTTCGTATCTTTTTCATTATGTTGGAAACATTGATATAGAAAACCCTTTTTGGTTTGGCTTTTATTTTCAAAATAATATTTTGTTTTTCCCTCAGGCACGTGGCCAGTTCACGCCAGGATGGAATATAATACTGTGAGACATTAGAATTTTGTATATTTTTGGTATTTTTAATTAACATTAATATTTAAAACTAATGTTTAGCGTAGCTTTTAACTCAGTGCAAAAAAAACAATTATGATGAACAAGATAATTCTATTTAGGAGCGCATTTATTATTATTTTGCAACTAGGTCTTGTAACCCTCGAGAATATGCAGAAACTGCAAGGATATTCTGCTTTATGTCACATAAGTCGCTATCCGTTACCTTATTCGGGGATATACAAGTGTCGGCTGTCCCGCTTCAAATGAAAGATTAAGGTGGTTCCATCCTCATTCCACTTGTTCTCCGATTTGTTCAACCTCCAAATATAACCTTTATTTTACCCATGCAACCAAACCAAACAGCTCTGTCGGATCGGATCAATATGGAATATGGATTTAATATATCTAGGGATAGATTCATAGACTACTGACGTCTGCAATTTTGGATGCAAGATTCTTATCAGGGACTATGCTTGTAGATATGACGTTATGCATTGAATTTGACGTTATGCATTAGTTAATCTTAACCGCAGCTTTGTTCTGACTCCCAGACAAGTAGCAATATATCGAGTCATGTGTGCAATGTAATCTCGATATAACGGTTTATATTAAATTAAGGAGAACGATGTCAAATATCTTAATTATTACTACAGAATCCTCTAAAAACTTATGGTATTTACAGTTCATTCTTATTCTGACATTTAAAACGCAACTCCACATTCGCGAATCGGGATATCAAGAATTCGGAAAATGATATTGATCTAAATGCGGCAATTGTTATATTTTTACACATTCATACACTGCAAAAGCAATAGTAACGAGATGCTGAATTTTTGGTGACCGGACAATAAACGCATCACATCCTTTAAAAAAAGTCATTAAAAATGATGAAGATTTTTATAAAAAAATGTTTAAAGAAGACGCGTTAGGTTAGGGCTATTTTTAATAATTTTTTTCAATGCTTTTAATGACTTTCAAAGTGTTTTTGAGTAGACTTGATTGAATTGGTAGAGTTGAAACGGAACTGAATTTGTATACTGTGTTCTCCAATTTAGAGAAGGCAAAATTTAAAAATGAAGAACGTCTTGATTTGGGCACACAAAAAACAAGGAAAGAAAATTCTCGTATGATTCATTTTCCGTCAAACGACAACACTGCCTCTATATGACGTCACACCTGACATGCCATAGATTTGGAGCGTTTCGACCAAAGATATTAGAATACAATGAGATATATGCTTTTTTTTTTTTTTTTTTTACATTAACTCCACACAGGAGGCCCTGAGGAAAATAATTTCCCTCAGGGCCTATGTCATCTTTGAGGATGCTGTGTGGAGGGTCTTTTTGAGGAAAGGAAGGAGTTAACATGGGTCTTGAAGAGACTCATGTTGTAGGAGGGAGGAAACACAGAGGCCGGTAAATCGTTCCACAGCCGAGCTGTTGAACTCAAGAACGAATCGTAAAAACGACCCGTTCTCATGTGACTAATATCAACTGTGTACAAATGTTGGGCGCGTGTTTGGCGTGTTTCCCGACTATGCACCGGTGCCGAGGGGATCAATGACGCTAGTTCCTCGGAGCATCTTCCATTGTAATACCGGTAGAACAAGGACAGCATTCCCACCTGACGCCTATGCTCTAAAGATTGCAATCCGTCTGTTAAGATGGGAGAATCTATCAAACGGACCGCCCGTTTCTGCACAGAGTCAAGGGTTTTTTTAGGTATTTTGGAGCTCCAGACCAGAGGTGGCTGCCAAATTCAACCGTGGGGCGCACTTGCGATTTGTACAGGGTTAACAGTTGAGTACTATTAAAGTATCTGCGGGCCCTGTACAGTACGCCCAGTTTCTGAGAGGCTAACTTAACTCTGGTTTCGATGGAGCCCCCATACCTGAGCTGGTCACTAAGAGTTACACCAAGCATATCAATGGAGGTCCTGTTCGGGAGAATGCTTCCGTTGAAGGACACTAGATTATAATTTCGATCCCTTTTAGACGTTATCAGACATGATTGGGTCTTTGAAACATTAAATTCGACGAGGTTATTCTTACCCCAAGAGAAAACACTCTCGAGGTAACCGTCCATTCTCTGCTTCAAAGCCCTCCGAGCTATTGGGGTTTGTGTGCCCTTTGGAGGTTTGTCAAACAAAAAGCTATCATGGACTGTACTGTCATCCGCGTAACAATGAATCGGTGCACATGACAAGAGGTCGTTGATGTGCAACAGAAACAAAGTCGGAGACAGAACCGATCCCTGTGGGACGCCAGCATTTATCGAATGCGAGGAAGAGGTGAAACCGTCAGCAACCGCCTGAATCGACCTCCCCCTCAAAAAGTCGGCAATCCACGCACACAAGGATGCGGGAAGTCCGTAAGAACGCAGTTTGTTGACAAGCGCTCGATGCCAAACCCGGTCAAAGGCCTTGGAAATGTCCAGTGAAACCGTTTGGGTCTCACCAAAACATTCCAGGCACCGTCCCCAAACATGCGTCACATACGCGAGAAGATCACCGCACGAGCGGTTCCGCCGGAATCCGTATTGACGGTCGTTAATAATTTTGTTCTTCTCGAGGTATGTGAGCAGTTTGTCATTGATCACACGTTCCATCACTTTTGACAGAACAGATGTGATCGCTATGGGGCGGTAGTTGGCTGGGTTGGAGCGGTCACCCTTCTTTGGAATAGGGTGAATGATCGCTTTTTTCCAACCAGAGGGCACAGAGCCAGTCTTCAGGGACATTTTGAAAAGCTTCGTCAAAATTGGAGCTATTTCTACAGCGCACCTCTGCAATACCAGGGCAGGTATTCCGTCAGGCCCGCTAGCTTTATTAACATCAAGCCCTCGTAAGACTTGGAGTACATCCCGATGCCGGATCCTCAGCTTTTTCATACGAAAACTGCAATGAGGAACCGACGGCGGGGTAGCACCTTGATCATCGAGGGTCGAGTTTTCCGCGAACATTTTGCCTAATAAGTTAGCCTTTTCGGCGGTGGTATTTGCTAGAGAGCCATCAGGTCTGGTAAGAGGTGGCAGACTGGATTTGCAGAAATTGCGACCTATTGAGCCCGCAAGCGACCATAACGTTCTGCTGCCGTGCGGGCAGGCAGCCAGCTTACTGCTGATCTGCAGGTCGTGCTCGAATTTTGACCTGTTAATGATCCTCCTGCATTCTTTTGCCATTTTGTTATATACTGTTCTGCTTTCAGACGTTCGAGATGTGTTGTAGGCTCGGTAAGCCGCGTTTTTTCGTCGCACTGCTTCGGAGCATTGTCGACTGAACCAGCTAGTAGTATTATACAATTTGTATTGGTTAACAATATCGACGACACCAGGAAATCCTCTCCCACTAAATAAAAACTGCGGATAGCACATCTCTTATATTTTATTATCTTTGGTTTGATAATTCAAAATTTGGTTAATTATTTTAATCTTGAAGACGAACTTTAAAAAATAAAAATTACTGGTAAGAAGGTTAGTTATGTTAACCTATCTATCTATAGCGTTTTTAAAGGTCATTTCAGTAACATTCTCCAGCCCTAAAGAGTCCTAAATTCTCCAGTCTTTTAAAATACAAATTTTGATATTATCAACTCCACTTATGCCACTAATCTTTTAAAATGTAATACTTATAGTGATGGGGGTAGCAATGCAATGTCCGGTGTTTTAAATATAATACCCTCCGCGTGCAAAGCCGTATCTTTTCCAAGCACAAACTTTCTAATTAAAGTGTTTATCGGAAGTGACCTGCAGGTAAGTATGTTTCTGTATCCATTTATAAATATTAAAATTAGATATAACCTAAGAATTATGAATAAATTGTACAGCGCCCTTGAGGTGATTTTTCACAAAAACGGCGCTCTATAAATTATCCCATTATTATTATTATATAAAAATGAATCCCTGTTTTCCTTGGTCACGGCCTAACTTCAGAACGACTTTACCTATTTCATTCATCTTTTTTTTAGTTTTATGATAGTTTATAGAAGGTTCCTACGGAAATAAAAAATAAGAAAATTGCACATATAATTAAATAATTTCAGAAAACGTAACGACTATTTTAACTTCGCACGTTTGACAGTTCGCGCATTTGATGAAATTGAATTTAGCAGGCAGCTGTTTTTTTTTGTATTAAAAGAATTGTCTCAGGATTTTCTAAATTATAGATATTTTAAATAGGCACCAAATTAGATTGATTGTTCTTTTAATATACAAAAATTGTAATAGGAGGCACGAGGGCTGTTTGAACACTGAATGTACTGGGACTGAATATATGGAACGCGGGAGGGGGGTTTGCGGGACGGGCGAGTAGGAGAGGGGAGAGGGTGGGCGGGGAAGGTGGAAGGGTAACGCGGGAGGGAAGGGGATGCGGGAGGGGAACGGGGACGCACGGGAAAGGACATGCAGAGAGAGTAACAATTTATTTCTTTAAATATGGCACTGCAACGCACGCCGAGAACCGCCGGCTAGTTAATTTATAAAAATAAATAAAAATGCATAAGTTTCTTACTCTACAGAAGAATTCAGTCGTTATGTTTCTGGGAAATTCCTTTTGGGAGCAGCAAGTTCAATCTTTGAATTCAAAGCGCGCAATCTAAATATGTATCAAAGCATCCTTTTCAAATTCTGTTGCTCGAAATTATCCACTTTACCCCATAATACGAACGAGCAAGTGTTCTGTCTTGAGAGGTTGTACTATGTACTATAGCATAGCGAACTTTTAATATTTATAGGGTAGACACTTCACACTTCGCACTCTGCATCGACTATTATTTGTTGAACTGTACATATCTGCTGGAAAAATCTAACAAGGAAAACGCTGCATCTTCTCTAGTGGGAAGACTTCAGACTTATTGTTAGCTAACTGGAAAAACTTGTAGCCTTGCTGAACTTCCCTAAGATTGAAAACAAACATCGTTAAAATTGTTTTCTTTCTTGCCAAACCAAATATTAGTCTCAAATTTCTTGTGATGGACTATATTGAAATTAAAAATTGAAAAATAATAAATTAATGGATACACAAGAACATCATATCATAATTTTTTAATTCGGCTGCATCTCAAAACTCAAGTAAATTGAGCAAAGTTGGTATTCGTCCGGTAGAAAGACAATAAATGGAACAAAATGTCAATAAGGCCCTTTATACGCTTGGTTTTGTGTTGAGAGCTGCAAAAGACTTCAATAATTCAGGCACATTTATCGTGTTACATAAAACCCTTGTACGATGCCAACTAGAGTGTAACTCTACGTTATGGTCTCCGTTTCACAATATTCATTCCAACAACATTGAAAAGATTCAACGCAAGTTCCTAAGATATATTAGCTATAAATTGCATATTCCGGTACAAAACATTGATTATAATTACTTACTGGATAAAATTTCCATATTAAAACTTTCAGAAAAAATAATAAACACAGATTTAATACTGTTAAATAAAATACTGCATTACAAAATTGACTGTCCTGAAATGCTTCAAATTAATCAATATCCCAAAAAGATCTGGCCGACATTTATTAGCCATTTTTAATTCAACAACACCAGGACACTGTCTTACCAAAATTCCCCGATTCCGACACTACACAGTCTCGGAAATAAATATTCTGATCTGGGAGATATATTTCATTTTAAAAACATTCGGTATAAATATTTACTTCTTCAAACTTTGCAAAATAACTTTGTGGCATTATTAATTATTAAATTAATAACAAATCACTTTGTTTAAACCACTTTTTTAATTAACAATATCGACATGTTTCAATAACAATGTTATCTTCTTCAGGATATATTAACATATCCTGAAGAAGATAACATTGTTATTGAAACATGTCGATATTTTTAATTAAAAAAAATGGTTTAAACAAAGGTATAAATATTGTTTAATATCTAGGCACAAATGAAAATCTATAATAACTTCTGCAATTTTTGTTTTTATTGTATATCTATATGTGAGATTTATTATCATTTTTATTTATGTATTTTATTTTATTGTACCCATGCTTTTGTTGTTTAAAATTTATTTTTTCATTGTATTAAATTTTCTTTATTGTTTTCATTTTCAAGTATTTATAATAAATGTGATACTCAACTTACAAACTAGAATGTAAAAGCCCATTAGGGCTGTAATAAATAAACAAATAAAATTATGCATTTTGGTTAAAACAGCTAGTTGACTCTCTTCGCGATAGAACTGCGATAGATCCTTTGATCTGAGATCACGAGAGCCGTGAGATCGCAACGTCGTATTCAAATATTTAATTTAATTATATAGTTTTTCGCATATGGTAATAGTCTATTTACATCCCACGAGATTAAAAGTTAACTTCATTACCTGTTTAGTAAGAGACCATAGTTCAGAAAGTTAAAGCGAAAGTGAAAGAAATAGAAAATACTCAATAGTTATACACATCAATGTAATATTTAATCATTGAATATTATTGAATCTAACGACCCATTAACTCATGAAATACAAAAAATGTAACGGTCGCAACTTCAGTTGAAACATTCTAACCACTGGCCTATTGAGACCTTTGGGTCTGATTCCAAGGTTTAGCACAAAGTCCTGGGTTCGATCCCCAATTGCGACTGTCACCTAAATATTTTCTGTGTCTCGTTCTGCTTCATGATTTATTAAGATTTATTAATATTGCCTATATTCTTCTTCAATGAAATTACTTAAGTCATTCCTATGTTCTCACGGTTCATTGCTATCCTACGAAAAACTCAATGATTTTAGGCTTCCTAAAACAAAATTTATCGGGAATACAAAACGATATTTGCGAGGGTAGAGGGTACAGCGTGAAAAAAATGGCCTTTAGAAGCACGCCAGGTGGCATATGGATGTGACATTCCTCCTCTATACGTACGACAAGTTTGAGGTCATTGAATTCATCTAGCGTATTTTGAGAATCGGAAGTATGGAGACGTGTTTTAGTGTTATGTCAACGTAAAGTAAATAGCGTGTTGTGTTTAACTGCTGAAAAAGTGACTCCTACTGAGATTAATCGGCGTTTAAAAGATGTTTATGATGACGATACTATTGATAGATCTACTGTAAATCGATGGGTAGTAAAATTTCATGATTGTGAGCCTGGAAAAGCCATAATTGTTGATAAAACAGCAGCGGACGTCCGATCATTGATACAGACGATAAACAATCAAACTAGTCCACGATTTGATTCAAAATGACCGGCGAATCACTCAAAAGCGTATCACAACCCATTTTGTAATATCCAATGAACGTTCATGGTTGAATAATTAGGATACCAAAAAATCTGTGGGCGATGGGTACCACGCCGTTTCACAGACGAGAACAAACAGCGTCGATTAGAGCCTCTGCAAAACCTAATGTTTGAACTGATTCCACACCCTTCTCACTCCCCCGATCCTTGCCTTGCGATATTATTTTTTCCTCTACTCAAGAGACACCTCAAGGGTAATTATTACACCTCGGACGATGAGGTGAAGGCAGCTGCCAAGTCCTGGATTCGAGAAATGTCGGAAGTATTTTTCAGTTACGTAATGAAAAAACTTGTTACACATTGGGAGAAATGCGGTGACAATGTTGAAAAATAAATATGTGATTTTGAAGCTAAAGAATAGTACTTTAATGTCCTTTTTGCTAGATATTGCTATTTGTTTTTGTTCCTGTTTTAAAAGCATGTGCGCATTACTTTTCAGCCAACCCTAGCTCTATAAAGATTTTAAAATGTTCAATGAACTTCCTGTAAACGTTAAAGAAGCTAAAAGTCTTGCAGTTTTTCGTGGAGTATGTCTCAATGTTATGAAGTCCAAATTTTAGTGAGTAGTTAGTAAATAATATAACAGTAGTTTTAAAAAAGAGAATTATAAATTAATAAAATATACTCGAAACGAAAAAAGTTGAGTTTGGTGACAATGTTAGAAGAGATGCCATAGGCTTCCACTGAATCTAAGCAATTGAGATATCCGTGTAAAATTCAACATGGCAAGGTCAAGTTTTTTTACATTAGCTCCACACAGGAGGCCCGGAGGATAATAAATTATATTTGTGGATGCTGAGTGGAGGGTCTTTTTAAGAAAAGAAAGGAGAGGAAGTTCTATGAAGGAAAAAGGCATGAGGGGTGTGCAATGTATCCAGGAGCGACGAACTTATGAATTCATCCCTCCCACTGCTGTGCAAGGCTATAGATCGAGAGAATCCGGCTGCAGAGGTCAAACTGATGAAAAAAATTTCCTCATGGCCTAAGTCATCTGAGATGCTGTGTGGAGGGTCTTTTGGAGGAGAGGAATGAATGAACATTGGTCTTAAAGAGACCCATGTTGTAGGAAGGAGGAAACACAGAGACCGGCAAATCGTTCCACAGCCAAGCTGTTGAACACAAGAACGAGTCGAAGAAACGACCCGGTCTCTCCTGATCCAGCCCGCCTGATTCATTGGGCTAATGCATCCCCCGCCAAGACCTAGACAAACCTCACCCCATGAAACCGGGCACCCCTGCTAATTCACCAAACGTGGGGTAACGAACCACTTGGGGTGACTTATGGCAGGGGTGTTGGTTATTGAATAAATAGTTCCCGCTGCGGCTGTACCTATACCCGCCTTCCAAATGGGAGGTATATATATTTTTAATAAAAAAATGCTCGTTATTACCAAACACATGATTAGTCACGATGATTGTTCAATATCAGTTTACTACCAATATAACAGAAAGCGCTTTCAATATCATACAATCCTGTAGTTGTAGTATACTAAAACGACATTAATAACCAAATGTACTCTCACTAACTCGGCTCTTACTGAAATATCTCGAAGGCCCATGAATATTTTAAGGCTGAGATTGGAGAATGCACACGACCAAGGCAGGCTTGCTTTATACCTATCAGGACTGGATGTCCCGTGACAAAGTGAAATATTATGCTATGTTTCAGATTTCCAGCAAATAGCTTGAATAACTTTGTCCTCGGACGGGTCATTGAAGTTGTTACAATTTGCTTTGAATTTATTCAACGCTGCGGACGAGCAAACCTCTGTTAGAGTTCTAAAACATTCACCGTTTAGGAGGTAAAACGGGAAACAACAGTTTCAAACGGAACTTCGACATTTTTCCACGGATTTTGAGTATTTCTGTGCTTGTTATTCTCAGAAACTGTGTGTTGCAATATATTTTGTGATATTTTAATTGCAATATCACATTCTCGCTTTTAACACTAGAAAGACCGGAGCCTTCATTTTGACGGCTGGCCGAAGTAATGTGACGATATAATGCTTAATAATTATTGTATTGGTGTGATTTTTTTCCACTTTTCATGATTTATGATTTTACAACTATGGTTAAAAAAACAGGAACGGGTCTTATTTAGTTTTTGAGATATATTGACTTATACCTACAAAGACCGCCGCCGTCAATGTGACGGTTTGGGCCATAATGCTGAGTTTGTTTACAGTTTACAACCTTCTTTACCCAAGTTTATAATATACCCATTCCTCCTCGTTTATGATAGTACCACGACAGTACTAATATGCCTGTCTCTTTCTTTCGCTATCGCGTATCATATAATTTATAAAAATACCACAAAAAATATATCTCTGGCCCAAAATTTATTTTATGGCTCGTCGGAGAACTAAAGACAGGGTATGCATAAATATACCAGAATTGATCCAGCTGGGTAAGCTCCTGAAGAACTGGCAGAATCATTTATTGGATAACCAATACCTCCGCCATAGGCCCCCCTAAGAGGTTCGCTAAGTTTGGTGACTTAGCAGGGGTGCCCAGATTCATGGGATTAGGTATTTTTTACATTAGATAACAGGAGGCCCTGAGAAAAATAATTCCCCTCAAGTCCTATGTCATCTTCGGGGATGC
Source organism: Limnephilus lunatus (assembly GCA_917563855.2). Lineage (NCBI taxonomy): Eukaryota > Metazoa > Arthropoda > Insecta > Trichoptera > Limnephilidae > Limnephilus > Limnephilus lunatus. The sequence goes on along the minus strand of OU830602.1, from coordinate 5,121,761 downwards.
TGTGTACGGAGTCTTTTTAGGAAAGGAAGGAGAGGAAGTTCTGGGAAGGAAAATGATATTAGGGGTGGGTAGGTATCTGGGGTTCAGTGTGTCCAGGTATGACGGACGTATGAATCCATCCATCCGTGATGTTCCGAGAGAGCACGGCTGGAGAAGTCAAAGAGACTCCCTCAACCAATCTTTTCCGATCCGGCCTGCCATGTAGCTGATGGGCAGATGCATATTTATTTGTACAGCGCCCTTGAGGTGATTTTTCACAAAAATCGCGCTACATAAATTAGCCAAGTATTATTATTATCTGCCGCCAAGACCCGGACAAACCTCATCCCATGAACCCGGGTACCACTACTAAGTCACCAAACGTAGCGAACCAATTATGGTGACCTATGGCAGAGGTGTTGATTATCCAATAAATGGTTCCCCGGGCGGCAGTACCCATATCCGCCTCCCAAATTGGGAATCTGTTCGGGGAAGGTGTGTTCGGATCTTGGTGGTGGATGCGTCCATCAAACGACGGCGAGGCAGGTCAGATCAGGAGTGACTGGTTGAGAGAGACCGTTTGACCCGCCAGCAGGACTCTCGGAACATTGCCTTGCATTGCAGTGATAAGGAATAGATTCTCACGTTTGTCACCACACTGATCCCCAGATTCCTACCCACCCCTCACACCTCATTTAATTCCCATAACTTATTCTTCTTCCTTCCCCTTTAGGTACCCTCCACACAGCATCTCCAAAGATGAAAATGCCATGAGGGGAATAATTTTCCTAAGGGTTTTTTTTTGTGGAGTTAATGTAAACGAAAAAAGAAAAGAAACCGAGCCCTATGCCATATTTGGGGATGCTGTGTTTTTAGGGAAAGGAAGGAAAGGAAGTTCTGGGAAGGAAGAAGGTGTGAGGGGTGAATAGGAAAAATTGGTAAATTTATCCAGGGGTAACGGATCAATGAAGAAGGTGTAAGGGATGAATAGAATAAATTGGTAAATGTATTTAGGAGTGTTAGACGAATGAATCGATCTCCCCCACAGCGGTGCAAGGCGACGGTTCGAGAGAGGTCCTGCTGAAGAGGTCTAGATTAGGTCTCCCTCAACAAGTGTCTCCCGACCCGGTCGGCTACGCAGTAGGTGGGCAAACGTATTCGCCACCTAGATCAGACAAACCTCACCAATGAACCCGGGCACCCCTGCTAAGTCACCAAAAATAGCGCAAACTACTTGGAGTGTCCTATTGCAGAGGTGTTGGTTATCCGATAAATGGTTCCCGGGGCGGCGGTACCCATATTCGCCTACCAAGTGGCAAAAAGTGATCAGCCGTCAAAATGACGGTCGTGGTCTTTATAGGTATGGAGAAGTACCCGGTCTTTCTAGTGTTAACTAATAAATTCCATTTCGGCGTTCTCATCAATTATCGCGAATTGTTTTGTATTTACGGAATAATATTTCGTACACTAATTTGTATAATTCAATTTGAAATTTAAACAGTTTATGTTTTCGGAATTTTGAGAGCTTTCGGTTGCCGTAATAATTATCAAAGTTAAAATTTCACATTCAATAACGGCTGTTTTATTACATATGTAATAAGTAGTTTTATGCATATATAAATAATGGTTCATTTAATAATATATCGTTTGATAATATTATGATTTCACAAATCAATTTATCGATATTTTAGATCACTGAGCAATGCAACCAAACTACATATATTTTAAAAGACACAACGATTTATGTTTGTTTTTTTTACATTAGCTCCACAAAGGAAGCCTTGAAGAAAATAATTTCCCTCAGGGCCTATTTCATCTTAGGGGATGCTGTGTGGAGGGTCTTTTTTAGGAAGGAAAGGATAGGAAGTTCTTGGAAGGAAAACGTTGAGAGGGGTGGGTAGTAATCTGTGGGTCAGTGTGACCAGGAGTAACGGACTTATGAATCCATCCCTCCAACTACGGTGCATGGCGATGGGTCGAGAGAATCCAATTGGAATGGTCAAAATACGTCACTCATCCAGACTCTCTCGTCCACCGCAAGACTTGGACAAAACTTCACCCCATGAACCCAAGCATTCCTGCTAAGTCACCAAACGTAGCGAACCATTTGGGGTGATATAACAGAAACATAAACCAACAAATGGTTCACGGGGAGGCGGTACCCATACCCGCCTCCCAAATTGGTGATATAATAAATTTTCCCCGTATCTTTAAGAATGTATGTGATAAAACTTTTCTAACAAAAAATGATTTTTTTTTTCAAAGCTGCCGAATGACTTTACGGGGGCTGTCAAAGTGAGGTCTCCAAGATGCTGCGATCGTAAGGAACAATTTTACGCGAGATCTCTCAACACTGGCGTGTAGCCTGGTTTTCCTACGCCAAATGCCCACCATATTGCACTCTTAGCAATGCTTAGTCTCGGCTTTTTGTGCAAAGAACAAAACCCCGGTAGAAATTCATTCTCAGCTACTTGAAGTGTACGGAAAACCGTACATGAGTGCGAAAACTTGCGCAAACGGTGCAGAATTTAAAAGCGTGCCGAACGGCCATCAGTTTCAAACGAAAAAATTGCCAAAGTGGAAAAAATAATGATAGCAAATCGACGGGTGATGGTTCGGGAGCTCTGTGATTTAATTCTTGATGTCAGTAAGACCACTACCGACAAGATTTTGACAGAACATTTGTGAGACCACAAGTCTGCCCAAGGTGGGTCCCAAAACCCTCACCGAAGTTCACGAACAACAACGGGTTGAAGCAGCCCGCGAATTCATTGAGTGCTAGGACATGGATAGCGAAGAATTCTTGGACTCAATTGTGTTTTAGGACGAGATTCGGATACACTACCGACACCAGAGACAAAGGAACAATCCATCAGTGGCGTCATGCAGATTCGCCGAAGCAAAGTTTAAAAATGAATTACAGCGCGTTACTCACATCTGGCGGGTATGGCGAATAGAAGCTGAACGGCGAATGGCTGCTACGCTGAGACTATGCGTCACAAAGGGTACAATAGGCCAATCAATAAAGAGTTTGAGGTATGCAAAAATTCCTCCGTCGATGAAACTTTGCAGTTACGTGGAGTATCATTTAGGGATGACGAATGACAAAAGATCCAACAAAATATTTAGCGGGAAGTTAGTTATTTTGAGCAAAAACTGAAAAAAAATTATAACTCTCGCTGGAAAAGTATTTCTTTCGAAAAATCTTCACATATTGTTAGTATTAATTTATATCCACCTGATTAAATAGAAATCCAACAATATTTTTGTAGGGAAAGTGTTATTTTAAAAAGAGATTTGTTTTTTAATTCTATTGTTGCCGGGAAAATTCCTCCCTCCAATTTTTGGTCACGGAGTGCCTTTATATTGGTGTTTGCTTTATTTAATCAAAAGATCCAACATTTTTTTCTTTTGGAACATGCTTTTTTGATATCAGTGAAAAATATCGCTCGGGAAAAATCCTCCGTCCAATTTTTTTTCGTCAAGTTGTTAGGATAGCTATCTAAAAACGATTACTGCAAAGATCCAACAAAATTTTGAACGGCAACCTATTTTTTTTAATTAATTTAGATCGCACGCACACTTCACGTGACTTTAGTATGAACAGGTGCCCGCGGGGTAAGGAAAGGGGTAGGGCAAGTCGCACAGGGGACAAGCGACTAGCGAGCCGATCGGCGCGGGATATAGCTGCCCGAGGGGTAAGCTGCGGCGGGGTGGGGTGGCAAGCCGACTTGATGTTTTTTGTGTTTTATGGGTGTCCGAAAGTGTGAACAATGCATTGAATATTATACGTCAATGAAAGAATGAATGTTTTAAACAAAAATTGCTTCGATTACTGTAAAAGAGTTTTTTAATAATCGTAGAATTATATTAAATTTTACTAATGGTTTATATGTATTATGCGAAGTGCAATATAAAATAACTCAATGTCTATTTTTAAATCATTGTGGCATTGTAAATGAGGTTTTTTCGTAACTCAAATTCTCAATAGAAAGCAACACAAACAGGCAATTCCGAAAGCGTTGTTAAAATCAATGAAATAGACGTAAGCTTCTGTATTCATTTTAATTTTAAAATACTTATCTACGTAATACAATGTTATTTTAACCAATTAATTATTTTGACCGAAAATTAGTTACTGTCGTTGAATAATAATATTAATTATAAGACATTTATGTATCTGCAAATGACAACAATTGGGATCAGTTTTTATTTTTATCGTTTTATTGTTGAATCAAAATATATTATAATATGAAAAAAGTTTAACATTTTACTAACATTACTTTGCGGAACTAACATCAAAGATCATTTACTAACTGACCATAAAAATAAAACAAAAATACAATAAAATAAGGTATAAAGGTTGGTTTTATTTTTGTTAATATAGAAATATAAGATAGAAAAAATAGAACTACATTTTTAAAATACACATTTTTTTCACAATAAGATCATAAGAAATATTTTTATAGAATCTAGAATAATATTTAGTACCTATCTTCATTTAATATCTTTAATATTTATCTAGAATAATATCTAGAATCTAGATAAAACTAGTATATCTCTACGGATAAAACAAATAGCATGCCCCTCAAAAAATGTGTTAAGTGCAAGAAAAAAAAAATTATATTTTTATTATACTTCGATTTTTTTGAAGCAGTTTTTTTCTCCTTATAAAAGCATTGATAACTCTAGAATTAATATACTGTTTTCTACACTTATTGTGCATAGATAAGTCGTTCACCCCTTCTATCGCTGTTGCGATTTTTTCGTCTCTTTTTAGACTACACTCATATATTTTAAAGACTTAAAGAAAGCCTTCGACAGCATTTCCCATGAAAAACTTACGTTAAAATTAAAAGAAAACGGCATCGACCGCATAGCCCTAAAATGGATAGTGAGCTAATTAACAGAGAGACCTCAAGTAGTAAAATTAAACCAATCATTTAGTACATCTCTCACAAGTAAATTTGGCATCCCTCAAGGTACCGTCCTCGGACCATTATTATTTCTAATATAATATATGAATGACATTTTCCAACAGGAAATTAAAGTTGAATTAATCTCTTATGCTGATGACATTGTTTTGTAATAAAAGGTCAAACATAGGAACTAGTTAACAAATTGGCAAATGAAGATATTACCTTCTTAAAATCATGGTTCGACAAAAACTTACTCACACTTAATGCTAAAAAAACAACATATATCTTATTTTCCTTACAGAAAATAACTGTATTGTTATTCACGACATAAAATGTGATAATGTTCTCTGTAAACAACATAATCCTATTTGTAGATACTGTAGAAATTAAATATCTCGGTGTGATCATTGATCAAAACCTGAAGTGGAATAGTCACATTTCAGAGGTAGTGAAAAGAATAAGGACATGTATATCTATATTTGTTAGGTTAAGAAATGTAAAAAAAAACGTCGAATTGATAACCTCCTCCTTTTCAAAGTCGTTTAAAAATAATGAAAAATGTGTACTATGCCCTTGTTCATTCTTTACTTATCTACGGAATTATAGGTTGGGGAGGACCTTACAAAAACAATCTAAACTCAGTAAAGTTTCGCAAAGAATCATCATTAAAGTAATATTTTTAAAAAATCTACCTTTTCAACAGAATCGCTTTTTAAATTGTTTCCAGTGCCAAATTTCGATGACATATTCAAGCAAGTTTCCGTTATAAAAATGTGTAAAGAAAAAAATAACAAAGATAATCAAGAATTTTACAAACTAATGAGAAATGGAAACCAATTTATTACGCCTTATTTTAAAACAACTCAAATGCAAAATCATTATATTTTCCAAACCATAAAATACTGTAATAACCTCCTTTCTGAATTACGCTGTATTATCAACCAATCAGAACAAATAAATAAAATTAAACAATTTTTCAAAAATAATTTACAGTAAATAAACAAAAATTTTAACAAAACAAAAAACGACTTCAAAAAATGCACTAAAAAGTAAAAAAATTATTTCGTAAGATTGTTATTTTTGGAGTCGGTGTCAGCCAAGGTAACTACATACATAGGTAGTTAGTTATAGGTAAGATGTGGAGACCTTGACTCCAAAAATAACAATCGTACGAAATTATTTTTTTACTTTTTAGTGCATTTTGTGAAGTCGTTTTGTTTTGTTAAATTTTTTGTTTATTTTTTTTATTTTTAGTGACGAGCGTGCGTAAATAAGTTTCACTTCATTAAAAGAATCATCGAAATCTGTTGGCTTAATATTGAGTTATTCGTCCATTTGTCACGCACATACTTATTGCAAATTTAAGACATATATGGTTTTCTCATAGATCCCATTGTCAGAACTAGACCAAATTAAAATGGGAACACACGGGAAGCACCAGCTTTCTAATAAAAAAAGAGTCATCAATATTGGTTCACCCAATCGAAAGTTCTGAGGTAACAAACATAAAAAAATAAAAATAAACCGTCGAATTTTCACTCCGATATTTGTTTATACTTTATATAAGTAAAAAAAAATTACAAAAAAACATAAAAATTACAATGCATTTTAGAAATTTTATTTTCTACAAAATTGACTTCAATAATGTTTTTACAAAATTGTACTGGAAAAGAGATACGCACAAAAAACCAAACCATGTAGAGCAATTTACCTGTTTTTATTAAATTACACACATATTTACGACTGCATATCTCGATATTTATTAGAGACAGAAGAAAACTTTTTTCACAAAAATTGTAGGTAATTGTATGTTCTACTAAAATTGTACCGCTAATTTAGCCGAAATTTTTATTGGGAACGAGATATTTGAGGAAAACTAGATTTTGGCTCGATTTCGGCTAGTTTTTTCAAAATGGCGGCGAAAGCTCAAGTGACCCAAGGTCGAAAACTCAGATTTTTCATCAAGAGATGAGTATATAAGACATATAAAAAAATTGGGACTACCGGAATAATTCCGATCGCGAGCCCTTTTTTTGCGCTAATTGCACTGGCCTAATATTATTATAACTTAGAACCTAAGTAAGAATCGTGGCTCCCTTATCAGGCACAAGAGCTCCTCTTTTCTGATAAGGTATACATGACTAATAACGACCTTTATTATAATATTTTGTAAAATATATGTGTAACTCGTGTTTTATATTACAATTAAAAAAAATAAAAATAAAATGATTTTGAGCCCTCGTTCTTTAACAATAACTACACAAATTATCAGCCATAGCGCAAATGAAATAACTAAACTAAAAACACAACACTGACAAACGAAGCGTTGTCAATCAACCATGCCAACAATGCCCTTCGTTAATTTTACACATGTATATATATCAATGCATCAGACACAGTCTACGCGGCCGTGTCACGAGTCCCGAATGCGACTTGCCCCACCCCTTTCCTTACCCCGCGGGCACCTGTTCATACTAAAGTCACGTGAAGTGTGCGTGCGATCTAAATTAATTAAAAAAAAATAGGTTGCCGTTCAAAATTTTGTTGGATCTTTGCAGTAATCGTTTAAACATAGCTATCCTAACAACTTGACGAAATAAAATTGGACGGAGGATTTTTCCGGAGCGATATTTTTCACTGATATCAAAAAAGCATGTTCCAAAAGAAAAAAATGTTGGATCTTTTGATTAAATAAAGCAAACACCAATATAAAGGCACTCCGTGACCAAAAATTGGAGGGAGGAATTTTCCCGGCAACAATAGAATTAAAAAACAAATCTCTTTTTAAAATAACACTTTCCCTACAAAAATATTGTTGGATTTCTATTTAATCAGGTGGATATAAATTAATACTAACAATATGTGAAGATTTTTCGAAAGAAATACTTTTCCAGCGAGAGTTATAATTTTTTTTCAGTTTTTGCTCAAAATAACTAACTTCCCGTTAAATATTTTGTTGGATCTTTTGTCATTCGTCATCCCTAAATAATACTCCACGTAACTGCAAAGTTTCATCGACGGAGGAATTAATGTTTAGGTTAGCCTCATTTTGAGCCTTTATTGACTGGTCTACAATGTGGTAGGAATTTTACAAGGGGAAACCAGGCTAAGATCTTTCTTCGCTACCGCAGCACCTTGGAGACCCTATTTTACCTCGTATTTGGGATTACCGCATAAATAAAATAAGTTTAGTTGTTATAATAAATTGTTTACAAGAAATATTGACCGTAAAATAAAATTTTCATTTTTATTAGTGTGAAGACCACGCATATTTACGAACTACTTTGGCGTGTGCATTCGATGCTAATAATACTACTTAAAACATTTACGTTGAACTCATGTAGCTGAAAATTGTTAACACGTAAATGGTTACGCATGGCCAAACATTAAAAATGATCTGCAAATATGGCAAGTGCACTTAAGCCAATTTAATGGTAAAAGTTAACTGACACACTTTTTTTAATGAATTTCACCTACTCGCGACTCAGTGTAAATGTACCATTGTTCGGGGTGTTGAAGCGGCCAATTAATATTGATAAATAAACTGAGTTCGATTTTGAATAAAGCCTATGAAGCTAATATGGCTTCAAATGACCAAAAATATTACGAGAATATTTTGCAAATAGCAGGAACAGGAAAACTGCTTAGCATTTTCTCTACATATATAGATAAGATCTTAGATATAGATGTTACCACACATCTTGGCAAAAATTCTTTGATTAATTCACAATCTTTTAAAAAACAATTTCAGAGTGGAAGATACTCTCTGTATCGCCCTGGTGTAAGACCACCATTCAGAATTGAAACGTTGCTTAAAATGGCAATAGCCGTGTTTGGTGACCAGATCTGAATAGCCAGGTACTTCCCCACCTTCCTCTTCCCTATCTCCTTCCCCTCCCCACTTCCCTCAGCCTCACAACATACCCCAATTGGGGATGCCATAGTCTCACTGGCTTCAGACGGGAGCAGTTGAGACTCTTGTGCGGTATTCATGTAAAAAAAAAAAAAAACAATCGTTCGTATTTTTTTGCAATGGCTCCTCAAAAGGGGCCCTGAAAAAAATCCCTCACGGACTACTATGTCGTCTTTGGGGATGCAGTTTGGAAGGTTATTTTAGGGAAATGAAGGAGAGGAAGTTCTGGGAAGGAAAGATGTAAGCCGGGTGGGTAGGGGGGTCTGTGTGTCGAGGAGTCACGGACGCATGAATCCATCTCTCCCACTGTGGTGCAAGGCGATGGGTTTTTAGATTTTCACGACCAAAAGTATTTTCGTTATTTGTTTTTGGGATTTAATGCCGTGTTGCGCTACCTCCTTCTTTAGCCAACGTTTCGGACAGCGTTGCAGTGTCCATCATCAGGGCAGATCTGGCAGATCCGGCAGATCCAGATTTCAGATTTCGGACACTGCAACACTGTTTGAAACGTTGGCTAAAGAAGGAGGTAGCGCAACACAACCTAACATCCCAAAGATAAATAACGAAAAAAGTCTTAGATTAGGTCTCTCTCAACCAGTCTCTTCCGATCCAGCTGCCACGCAGTAGGCGGGCAAACACATTCGTTGCCAAGACCTAGACAAATCATAAACCCGGACATCCCAAACTTAGCGGAAATGTATTAATTAGGGAAAATACTTATTTAGTACCTATTCACAAATGGACATAAACTATTGTAATTCAAACCTTAATTCTTAGAACATCAGGGAACCATTGTAAAACAGATGAATAGAGGTCGTCGCCTCAGTTCTTAATTGTCCAAACGACCATTTTAGTTTTTGTTCAATCCCGAATTTAAAACTAAAAATAAAGCATAAAAAATGATAGTTTATTATTCAACAAAGAATTATTTAAACTTATCAAACCTTTACGTTTACGGAAATAGCTTTATCTTAAACACCCATCATAATTTTTCATTGAAATAATGAAAGAAAACTTTCTCCTCCTACATAATTTTCAAATGGTCGATTGGACAATTAAGAACTGAGGCGACGAGGTGTCAATAAAAAGATGGGTGCTTGTTATACAATGGTGTATTTATTTTACCAAAATGAAGACATTACAGCGGGCAAACACATTCGTTGCCAAGACATAGACAAATCATAATCCCGGACATCCCAAACTTAGCGAACTACTTGGGGTGACCTATGGCAGGGTGTTGGTTATCCAATAAATTGTTCCCAAGACGGCAGTATCTGTACCCGCTTCCCAAATTGAACCTAATTCACACACTTTTTGATCGAAATTACTTAACGCAAGTCTATATTTCAGTTGATCTGGGCATGGCCGCTTTATTATTTCGAACACTCCTGTTCATTTCCTTACATCGTCTGAACATAAAAACTTCATTTTATTATCTACACCAGAATGTTGTATGTGCACGATTGCTCAGTATTAATAGATTTATGTAAAATAAAAGATTGTGCAAAAAACAACCATGCCTTTTATTAAAACTGACATTCGCGCCCTCAATCTCATCACTCATCACCTATCTCACAAACTCACATATTCCTACTACGATTCAAAACTTATATAAAATATACAGTCAGTTTAGGAAAACTACGGTTCACCAAATTACACAAAATTTACAACTATGTTACCCCGAAATGATGTGCAGAGAGGAAGTGCCGCCGAATAACGAAAGTATAAAACGTAATATTTTCATTAAAAAGCATCAAGGAAAATTCTGTATGTCTATGTACTGTGTATACCAGCGCATAAATACAAAATATCGACACTGTATATAAATTCCTTTGATGTTCATGCCAACTTATTAATAAGGCTATTTTTGAAGTAGATTTTTCTTTTAAAATTGGTAAATAATGCACAAAAAAATATTATTTTATAGCAAATTTGAGAGGCAGGTATGGGTACCGCAACCCTAAGAAATATTTATTGGATAACCAAAACCTCTGCCATGGGTCACCCCAAGTGGTTCGCTACGTTTGGTGACTAAGCAGGGGTGCCCGGGTTCAAAGGGTCAGGTCAGTGGTAAGCCGGGTTGGGAAGGACTGGTTGCGGGAGATTTTTTGACCTCTCCAGCAGGACTCTCTCAGAACATTGTCTTGCATCGCACTGGAAAGATTGGATTCATTCGTCCGTCACTCCTGGACACCCTGCCAAATGTCGGCGGATCACATCTGAATTCACTCTTTACTAAATGTCTACATTTAAAATTACCACTTTCTCATACCTATCGAAAATAACTGATAAAAATCAATGCCATATATTACAGTAAAATATTAGTAAGTTTAAAGATTGGTGAGTTCTAAATAATTTATTTTTGAATGTAGAAAAGTGCAAAACCTGGACTATCTTCAGAAATAAAAATCTTGTTTTATTAGAATACTACATCAATAACACAGCTTTTGAAAGAGTCACGGAAATGAGAGATCTTGGAATTATTTTGGATGAAAAATCAAGTTTCGCCAATAATATCCCCCAAATTGAGAACAAAGGTATGAAAACACTAGGCTTCGTATTAAGAACAACTAAAAACTTTAATTAAAACTATTATGCGTATCTCTAGTTAGAAGCCAAATTGAATATAACTCGGTGGCTGGGTCTCCATCTTACAAAATTCACGATAATGACATTGAGCTAATACAAAAAAAAATTCTGCGTTTTATAAATTTGAAATTAAATAGCCCACTAGAAGACTTAAAATATAATCTATTACTAAATGTTCTAAAAATACACGCACTAGAAGAGAGACGTAAAATAAACGACATAACATTTTTATTTCAAATACTTATTCTATTCTTATTCTATATCTAATTTCGACTGTTGCGAACCCCTGAAACTCATAAACTTACCAATACCGACAGTAACCACACGACAAAATAATCTATTCTACTGCAGCATTCATAAGCAAACTACATTGCCCATTCTCCGATACAACTATTTCACACTATGGCAAATCAGTACTTAGGTGATGTTGACATATTTAACATAAACTTGGCAAATTTTGTGGATCTTGTAAAAAACTTATTCCAAAACTATTCCTAAACATATCTGTATTTTCGTAAACCTATCAAAACGCTGTATTTTTGTAACTTGTGTGCATTTATTACCTAATTTTATTTTTATTGTTTCTGTATCTGTTTAAAAATCATCTGCAATGAATTAATTGTACTACTTAAGACGTAAAAGCCCTCTTGACATTAAATAAATAAATAAAAAATAAAAATACCTTTTAAAATAATAACTTGTTAATAACAGTTGTCATTTTGCAACAACATATTAAAAAAAAAACAATCAAATATTTAAATATAGATCTGCTCTCCCTACCTCTAATAAATTAATAACTATAAAGTAAAATATATACTGCGAAAGATGTGAGATATACAATTTATTTAAGTCATTTCTTGATTACACGACACCAAACAGGGAAAGCATTATCCCAGAATAGAACCAATAACGAGAGCACACATAACAATAATGTATAATGAACGCTGAGTGTCTAAGAGTTTTGATTCGGAATTTTTGAATTTAATCAACATTATTTACCCACTCAAAAAGAGCTCACTCGTTGCGAATTTGCGGGATTTCTGCGTCCGTGTCAAAGGCGTTTTGCCGTAAAGCAATTTATGTGTTCATTTGCCATAGCCGGGGAGTGAGCAACTGAACACAGAACAGTGAACAACCCTGGATACGGAATTCCTCGAGTTTTTGGAATAGTTTGCACAACGCAAATTAAACAACAGATAGGTTTCAAGCACGCCTGATTGCTTAAACTAATATTTTCTCAATTACACGTCAGATTAAGTGTGAAATTCATGGCGACAACGAGAACTTGAACTGCCAGCTTGCGAAATACAAGAAACAATAACTGGAGGGAACGTTTTCTGGAAGTGACAATAACTTAGGCCTTAGTTCTGGAGTACGGTTGTTGTGTTAGTCTCATGTGGAACTCGTGTAAGGAATATTCTTTTTCTAGCCACACAAGAGTGAGTGTGTAAGAATTTTACTCTCCAAATTTCGAGCGTTACCGTTTTAGTAAAATTTGGTTAAAAGGTTTAACCTTTCCCAGAATGTAGGTTATGGAATCCTTAATTTGTATGTATGTAGGTAAAGGTGTTTAATTAACTCTCCGCCCGTCGCGTCTTTTTTATAACGCGAAGTGTCGCGTGGGGTCGCTGAGCCCAAAAATAAAAATGTTTAAATTGTTGTTATAGCTTTCATTTTATGTGTTATTTTAACTGATTATAGTCACGTGATAGTGACTGCATCGAAATAAAAATAAATATTAAAAAATTTGATATATAAAAAACCAGGCTAGTATTTACGAGCCAGAATAACAAGCTAGTATGCCGGTGTCCTATCCTGGCAAGATCCTGGCTTACTATCATTGTTTGGCATAAGCTAGAAGGGTTTACAAGATGCTTGTAAATTTTAAGCCAGAATCATTGAAGTGACTAGAATAACTACACGTCCTTCCGTACGGAAAAATGAACACAAACCGAAACAGTTGCTCGATAACTGTGTTAAGTTACATTGAATGAATTATTAAAATAATTGCTAGAAAAAAGTATCTCAACACGATAGTGAACGATTTTATTTTAAATATCTGTAGTAGGTAGTCATTATTTTGCTGATTGACATTAATGCGGCGCATTTTTTGTTGTGATCAATTTTGCAAGAGTTTTTGCTTCACAAGACTAAATACTAGCGTTCCACAGACATTCTTCATCACGATGCAATAATAAAAAAAAAACTTTAAACTACCCTTGTTACTACGTACTTACTTAGTTTTAGCAATTTTTGCATAGAAGCGTTTAGTGTGTCAGAAAAAATACAGCGCATCGTCACTGCACACTGCACACTAACTTTGGGTGGCAACACAAAGCTAAACACAAACCCAGGATAGTAACATCGGTGGTGGGGGACGCTACTAGCTCAAATAATAGAACCCCATCCTATTAAACTATCCTGGCTAGAGAAGCTAGCCTTTCTAGGTGAAAAACATAGATTTTTCTCTCATCACCATACCCAGAGTTACTAGCTTACTAAGCAATTAAAAAAAGATTTCTATCCTGGGTGTTAGTTTTAAGTATTGTTTTTTTTTTTAAGTAAAACTTCTTTACGCACACTCAAAAGTGCGATTGTTACGAAAAGTGTGATTGTTACGAAAAATGTGATTGTTACGAAAAATGTGATTGTTACGAAAAGTGTGATGCGACGGGTGATCAATAAAAAAGGAAACGAGGCATGTTCAACTTTTGCCTACGCTTCGTTTCCTTTTTTAATGTGTTTCAATGACATATGTTCTTTTATAAGTTAGTGAAGTTTTACTTCAGTCGTGTGGTAGCAGACTCGTTTTTTTTCTGAGTTCTAAATTTAGTTAGTTCTAAATTTTTTTTTTGAAACCTCCTTGGCTTCTAAGCTTATATCTTTTTCTGGAAATACGATGGAAGCTGAAGAATTTTACGAATAGAGAAAGAAAATATAATAATGTTTATGTTTCTTCTTCTTTACAGTTCCTCCTCATCAGTTGTTGGTTTACGACGCCTCTGGACGGGATGTTGCGGGGATAGTTGGGCCCCTTGAAGAAGGAGCAATTCTCACCCTTACGTGCGAAGTCCGAGGAGGTAAGAAACTTTTACCTTTTTTTACATTTTCCCAACGTTTATTTTTAAAAACATTTTATAGGTTTAGATAATTGAAAAAAAAAAACTTCTGAAAACTCTCAATTATAGTAAAATTATGGTTGCAAAGTACCTACATACAATTTGTTGGACATTTTTGAAATAAATGTACATCATAAAAACGTAATGTACCTAGAAGTTTTATTCATTTTTGCGATGTGATGTTTTTTCTGATAAACAATACACCGGTTGATCGGGAGTTTTAACGGTTCATCTGGTTATAAGTCTTGTTTATTATCGTCTTATTTAAAATGGATATTTAACTGGACTTATGCTGATGTTATGCGGCAGGGGAAATGATCACTGAAGGTGCCCAGTGGATCGGAAATCATCGGCTATCTTCGTAACCGTTCGTGTATTGTATTGTAACCGAATGGATGATAGTTATCTCTCTCATTTAGTACAAATTTACTGACCATAGTTGAGACTTGTTTGATATCTATCCTAACGACATCTGTTGAAAGACATTGAAACTTAATACATATTCACATACACTACAATCTTACAATCGCAAAAGGTCTATACAAAATTATTCTTGGACAAATTAATATTTAAGAGAGATTTAAAAAAAACAATTTAAAGCAAAAATTTATTCTTAAAATTTCGCAGTTGTGAGGAATATCTAACAAAAGCATTACAAAAAATAGCATTCTCCGAAAAGGTTATATTTAAAAACAGTTGAAAGAAAGTACGGCAAAACATCAATCTCAAATACCTAACGTTTTACCACAAAGTTATCTGGGTCAAATTTTTAATTAAAAATATTTCATAAAATGGGGTGGAGAACTTAACTACGTCAACTTATTCCTTTGAGATATTTATTTCATACAATAATAACTTTTGCATCCTTACTTTACGCTGAATCAGTCTTCAATATTCCCAGAAGTTCCAATTCTAATTTTTACACCCAGCAAAACTACAAATTTGTTTATTATCTGTAGGTTATATTTATCTGTTAAGACACAATCATAAAAAATGACAAATGACAAAAAAAAGTTTAAGCAAAAGAAAGTCCTAGATGCAAAAAAAAAAATTGAAGCAAAAAATTCAAATCTATAATATCAACTACAATAATATTTTATATTTGATCAGTATGAACTAAAAATTGTGTTTTTAACATAAGCTCCACACAGAAGACACGGAGGAAAATAATTCCCCTCGGGGCCTACGTCATCTTTCAGGATGCTGTGGATAATATGTTGAGGGAAGGAAGAAGAGAAAGTTCTTGGGAGGAAAAATGTTTGAGGTGTGGGTAGGAATCTAAGAGTACGTTTTTTCAGGAGTGATTGACGTATGAATCCATTCCTCCAAGGGGTGGGTCGTAACAGTGCTGCCGGAGTGGCCAAATAATTTCCCTTGACCAGTGTCTCCCGATCCGGCTGCCACGCATTTGGCAACCCTGCTAAGTCACCAAACATAGCTTGCCACTTGAGGTGACCTATGATATGTGTTGTTAAATGATTAATAAATAATCCCAGGGGCAGCGGTACCCATCTCCCAAATTGAAAAATTGACTACATTTGACGGCAGCAAACATTATTTTAGAGTTTACAAAAATCTCAATATTACGCTGACTATTTAAATTAGAGCTATTATTTGTTTTACATTGACGTACTTAAAAAAAATTTGACGGTGGTTATTTATTTTTAAATAAAGACTAAAATCCTTGTTATACACATAAATCTCTTGTATGTCGGTACAGCATTTTACTGGCTGTTGCTTTCCTCAAAATCTCTTTCAAATATTCAGCCTGTAAAAGTTCCTCGAATGTGTCACTCCGGCCCCAGCCTCCGGAGCCATTGTCATGTCATTGGCATCGCCACTTCGCCGACCCTAGCCCTGTCCCCGGAAACAAGCAAAACCACAAACTAGATTGTATACCGTCCGCCGTTTGAATAAATAAACTTCTTTCCCTCCAAGGAATACGTTACAGCATTTACGGTAATCTGCCGTTGACATACTGGGGATGGTTTAAGGTTCCGTCCCGTGAGTATAACCTTCGACTCACTCACTCACCCCAGAGCTGCTCAGGGCTAGGGCTCTCGTCTGACTTCGCTCATTCCCCACCCCTCGGACCCTAGCTGCTTGCTACCCCCGCCCTTGCTACCCTTGCGCTAATCGGCGAACCAGGCCATTACTGGATTGAAATATTATGCGTGTTTAATTCTTACAAATACAATGCGTGTCGCTTTCATTTTGTATTTTTTTTCTTTGTATTGTTACTTAAGGGAAAAAAGCAATTGTATTGGTGCCACAATAAACAGAAAACCAAAATATTTTAAAAACGTTAAGATGTGTTTGCTAGCCATTCAGAAATTTGGCGTATTTTTCAGATGGTCGAAAAATATTTCCGCCTTACGATAAAATGAAAATAAATGGAATATTTCTGAACGTATCCGAAAACTAAAAATTGTTTTTGAAAGGTGATAAAATATGCATTCAAATTTTGTATTTCGAAATACACATTTAGTTTTTAAAATATAAAAAAATTGCGATCAAACTAAAAAAAAATTAAAAATGGCTCATCTTATTTTTTCTAACTAAAATTACTGACATGAAAAAAAAATAAAAACAGATACATTTTTTATTAGAAAAATGTATTATAAACGTTATTATCACCTCGCTTCTTTGTCATAGGAGAATATATGACGAAAATGTGAATGGTAGAAGAAGTCGGGGACGCCCGAGAAAAACATGGCACGACCAAGTGAATCAGATACTTGAGTCGGGCTATGTCAAGAGTTAGAATAATAGAAGAGCATGTATGAGACGATGTATGAATGTGAACGAGGCAAGGAGTGTGTGTCATGACCGAGTTGTTTGGCGGTCCGTCCTCTCTGCCTACCCCTGCGGGGAAACGGCGTGATGGATAGTTAGTTAGTTCTTTTTCATTCCATGTAAAATTAATTAATAAGAAATTCCCAAAGTTTAACTTTTTTTTTCAAGTTGCGATTCAAAACTTTGGTTGCATAAAACTTCTAATTTTCATTTGTTTGGTGATTTTTTACTAGATTTTATTTTAAAGGGTGGTGTTTTTCCTTTCTAACACCGTTTGGAACATATTTTTCACTCTGATAATAAGGAATTTACAGCGATTTAAATGAGCCCTACGTGAGCTGGGTCAAATTTGGTCTCCTGTAATTAGTCTCCAGGCTAGAGAGAAATCCGCAAGTTTGCATTAAAATTTTATAATGGATCCTATTTTATTGAAGAAGATTAAATTATCTTGCTTTTAAAACCAAGAAAACTTTTTGCATTATTATGCTTTGATTATTAGCTGTATTTTGTTATTTAATTTATTTATTTTGTTTTGGAGAAAACTATTTTGATACCGCTTATGAAAATAATTTCTATTTTGTTACATTATCTCATCGTAAAAATCTCACCTACATAAGTAAATGATAAATCTATTCAATTATAAAAAAAGAGAAACATAATAAGTCGCTGAAAACTCATCCAAAACCTAGTCCCCCTCAGCACAGGATCTCCTAGTGAGGAGGAATATAAATTTATCTATCTATTTTACATATAAATATATATTCTTATAATAATGTTAAAATATATAATATAGTTACTAAATACAAAAGAAGGAAAAAAAAAAGTTTTATATAATTTTTAAAAAAATATGTGAGAGCAATCACACTATCACAAAATGTAGTTTAGCCTGTTTTTAAATTAACATATGAAACATTTCCATCAACAAGCAAGAAATTATTGATGAAAAAACTTTTCTAAAAATACTATATAACTTTCAACGAAATACCTAAAATCTCTTAATAAGTAATCTCTCGTAGAAAACTTTATCAATTATATTTAACGTTCTGCAGCCTCTAGACCAAGACTCTAGGGCCTAGGACCTCGTATGGTGATCTTTACCAAACTTAACTCGAGAGTAAATTTCCAGAATCAGAATCACTCATTATTTTAAACAACTAAAATAATACATGTTATAAATTTGTTTATATTTGAAAGATTTCACCGTATGAAATCTCACATTTCTAAAACTTGCTTCCAACAATAATTATTTCTGAATTTCCATATTAATGGTACACTATATCTAACCTAACCGGATGGCCGAGTTTACCTAACCTTTCCTCTCCAGGCAGAGATAAGAGTTAACATCACCGGAGCGAAGTTGGTCTTGTCTTCCCGGTGAATGGCCACAATTTGGCCAAATTTTTGCCAGTGTTTTGTAGCGGTTAATTCGGCCATACAACAGCCACGATGCTTGCCGGCCAACCACTGCATGCCCTGAATACCAAATATGGTTATTTGGCAGGCAAGCGCGATGGGAAATAGACCAGTTTGTAGGGGATTTTACGGAAACTTTCGGGGTGTTGGATTACGAAGTAACAAGTTTGTACTTTAACAAATGGTTAACGGAATTGAAGATTTTATTTATTTATTTAATACATGAAAAATCGAAAGTACATATATAGTTTTTTTATGATATTTCACCCTCCATGCTAAGGAAGACCCTGTGTTATGGCGGGTGAAGTTTACAGTTACAAGAAGATGAGGAAGTTAGAGAATTCTTAGAAAATGAAAAATTTGAGGAGTTGTTAGATATATATCACACCTATTTATTTATTAATTAAGTTAAGTTATTAAATAATCTTGTACATACAATGCCGCTAATTTAGAAAATGGAGATATATTATGTTATGTCTGAAAGGTGATTAAATTGATAGAGTGTAAAATGAATGGGTATTAAAATTGTAATGTATTCCATGTGTAAGGATCCATTTCATTATTTGTCTTTTAAAGGAATGGGGTTGGCTCAACGTTTTTAAGTTTTCAGGGATAAGGTTAAAGGTTTTAGGAGCTAGGAAGAAAAATTGTCTTTGAGCTGTCGTGGTGTGTAGTTTAGGTACATTGTAGTGTCCGCTGGTTATTGTTCTGGTGGTGTAGTTGTGTTGTAAGAGAGTTTTGTTTTTGTATTTGAACAGGAAATGTATTAGCATAAATTTTAGATGGAGTTGCCGTACGTTTAAGACGTTATACTCGATGAGGAGTCGTTTGGAGGGGTATCTAGTCGGTCGCTTGTTAATGACACGTATTACCATTTTTTGGGCTTTTAGTAGAGGTTCGACAATTGATTGAGCACAGCCACCCCAAGTTATAATGCCATATGCTAGTAGGGATTGGCAGAGAGCGTAGTAAACAGTTTTAAGAGTTGAGGTAGTAAGGATAGTTCTTAGGGATCGAAAGACATAAGAGAGTTTGCGGATGCGTGGGGTTAGACTGGCCAAGTGCTGATCCCAACGAAGGTGTTGATCAATGATGACCCCCAGATATTTTATGTGGGTGGCTTGTTCCAAGTTTGGGCAATTACAGGAAGGGCAAGTTCTTAGACAGGAGTGAATTATTATCTTCTGATTGTTGGTAGGTTGGGTTGCAGCAGAAAGACTGAAGGTTAAGAATTTTGTTTTTCCGGCGTTAAGGGTTAGGAGATTATCATCTAACCATTTCTTTATTTGGCCTATGTCGTTTTGAGCTATGTCGAATGCTCCTTTCCAGTTTTTGTGTCTATTTATTAGTACAGTGTCATCTGCAAAAGATATTAGTTTCCCGGTTATGGGAAGATTACAGAGATTGTTGATGTAGATGAGGAACAGAATAGGGCCTAGAACACTTCCTTGTGGGACTCCAAAATGGATTGGTAAGGGGTTACTTACAGCTGTGTTGTTAATTTTCACAGTTTGCGATCTGTCTGTTAGGTATGATGAGAACCAGTTAAGAGTTCTACCTCGGATGCCTATTTGAGATAGTCTTTCTAGAAGTATGGGGTGGGAAACCGTGTCAAATGCTTTGGCCAAGTCTAGGAATATGGCTAAGCAGGAATCACCTTCATCCAGGCTGTTAGTGATCTTATCCGTCAAGTCTAAGATTGCAGATTCTGTATTTAAATTGTTTTGAAAGCCAAACTGATTAGGCGAGAGGATCTTATGGGTTTCAAGATGTGAGACAAGCCTACTTTTAACAATTTTTTCAATGATTTTTGACAGGACACTTAGCAAAGAAATGGGTCTATAGTTTTCAATATTTGTTTTATCGCCGCCTTTATAGATTGGGATAACCATTGCATGTTTTAGTAAGTGTGGGAAGGAACGGCTTTTAAAGCTTAGATTAACGATATGCTTTAACGGCGTTGTTATAAAGTGAACTATGTGTTTTATTATATAAGGAGAAATATTGTCATTACCAGCAGCACTGTTTGTTTTAATGGTGAGTATTGTGTCAACTATTTCTTTATTGGAGGTAGGGGCTAGGATTAGTTCAGGGTGCAAAGAGCGCTGTTGTCTTACCCGTGAGGTTAAGAGATTTTGTGTTTTGTTTGTTGCTTTTAGAATTTTGTTGGCTAAGTTCGTGCCAATATTACTGAAAAAATGGTTAGCGTGATCGGCTAAGGTTTTTGGATCATCATGGACTTGGATATTTTTCCCATTAATAGCGAGTGATTGCATTTTGAGTGAGGTTTTTTTGTTTTCTGAGATATCATTGACTACGTTCCAGATTATTTTACTGTCATATCCTGACTCTTCAATTTTTTTTTTGTAATAGTTTTGTTTAGTTATTGTTATGAGATTATTGCAAATGTTACGATACTTTTTATAGAAGCGCAAGAGTTGGAGGTCTGGGTTGTTAAGGGCTTGTTTATGGAGTCTGTCTCTTTTACGTATACAGAAGATCAGGCCATTTGTAATCCATAGTTTTAGTTTCTTTTTTTTGTTTGAAGCCATTAAGATGGGGAAAGTGGCGTGGGTAATGTGGGCTGTTAGTGATGCAGAAAATTTTTCAACAGCGTCATTGACATTTTCAGAAAGCAGGGTAGATTCCCATTTTTCTTCTTTTACAGACTTTAACAATTGATCCATATCAACAGTTTTATGGGAAGGATTACTGGCCTTAGAGGGAGAAGATTTATAGTTGTGTAGTTCGAGAATGGTTGAGTAATGGTCAGTTACAGTGGATTCGAATAAAACTGTTTTAGCAGTTCGCTTTGATCTAACCATAATGTGATCTATGCATGTCTTAGTAGTGAGGGTGACTCGGGTAGGTATGTTGATGTGTGGTATAAGGCCATGTAGTGCCATTAGGTTTAGGTAATTTGTAGCGTGGGGGCTGGATTCATTTAGGATGTCTATGTTGATGTCACCGATTATGATGAGATCCTTATTTTTTTCATCGATATTTTTTTCGAGAGAATAGAGAAAAGGGGTGACATTGTTGGACTTAGGGGAGCGGTATATTGCGAGGATATTTAAGTTATCGATTGAGATATTAAGGCAATTTGCATGGTCGACTGTTATTTCAGATACTGCATGTTTAAGGTTAGACTTGACATAAGCTATGACCCCGTCGGATTGGGACCTGTGCTGAGACGTATTGTAAACAGAGTAGTTGTTTATTAATTTCGGTATATAATTAACGTTAATCCAGCACTCTGAGAGAACAATGATGTCAAATTCATTTCCTAAGTCAGTAAGTAGAACAAGTAGGTTATCAAAGTTTTTGTTGAGACTACGGATATTCATGGCAAATACTCTTAGAGCATCTGGTTTGGCGGTAATTCTTTTTAATGCATTTATGTTGTTTGTAGTATGTGCCGTGACATTAAGAATGTTATCAATAGGGTTAATGGGGTCCATTATGGGCAACTGTGTGTGGTGGGGGTTTGAGTTCATCAACGACTGGGTAAGAAAGGTTTATGTATAAGTATATTGGATAACTAAGACAATTATTATTCGAAATGTGTCTTTGCAGGTGCTTAGTGTCTTCTGTGTTTGAAAGAATAACATTAGTTATACAAGTAAATATACATGGAAGATCTACAAACATAAAGGTTATTAAGTGCATTGAAAGTGTGAGATTAGTATGTATGATTATAACTTCATAGATAAAACAAGAATAGGAATCATAGCAGGTTATTAATTTTATTATAAAAATGGAATGGATTACCTGTATAAGCGGAATTTGACAAGTAAGGATACAATCCTGCAGCGTTGGTGTTGAAGGTATGAGATATGCATATAAATTGTTGTAGTTATAAGCAATGACATGTAAAAGGTTAGTTTCACTTGTGGTTAGAATTATACTAATTTTGTATTTATGAATTAGAATGTTCAAATGATAGAAATTATTTGGGTAAGTGGTACCATAGGTTTTTAAAAGTGGTAGTGGTAGTGAGAACTGTTTATAATTTCTGTTTATAGTTATGACACAATTCCAGAGTTCAATGACATTTATATTGATATAAGTGATAATTTGCTGATACTGAAAGTCAAAAGCAATAGAAAATGGTTTATATTTTGTTATTTCACGATTATAAGAGAAGTTTAGGTAAGGTATTTTGTAGTGGAAAAATCTTTTCATTATGAGATATTTTGAAAATACATAAGTATTGTGGGTAATATATGCTGTTTTTGTGAATTTGTATATAATGAAAAAGGTATAATTAAAGAAGTTTACAGTGTTGGCAAAGCTAGGAAAAAATAATTCAGGGTACGTTGGATTTAAAAAGTTACAAATGCGTATCATGATTATTATAGTAATGGAGTTCATGATAAGCAATATAGGAATAATATTATTAATTAAGATATGATTTGGGTGGATAATAAGATATAGTATATCAGTACTTGGGAGTGAGTGCGGTTGTGTAGTAGGGAAACATAATACAAGTGTATTTATTAAGAGAGAATTCCCATACGTAGAGGAAAAATTTGATATCTCATTAGAATATATCAAAATAATTAAACCTGCAAAATTATAAGTAGTACAAATTATATCCATTTTACTATAATGTGCATTAAAAAAGTAGAGTGGGTGATGAGAAGATATGATACTGAGATTTATAATTTTCATTATACTATAGTGGAGTAGCTGGACATTAGAGTTAGGCATACTTTGTATCGTTAGTCTTATTTTTTTTTTTTTTTTTTTTTTTTTTTTTTTTTTTTTTTCTTTATTTTTTCCCATTGTATCTACATACATACAAAAGTAATTTTACATAATTTCTAAATACTAATTATAATTTTACATAATTTCTAAATACAGTAAGAGTAAATATAAGGTACAAGTAATGTAAAAGTTAAATAAGTAAAATATATAATAGAAAAGAGTAGGTAATGGGAACCCACTAAGGCACAGCCTGTGTGTGGGTAATATAAACAAGATTGCTATATATACATCAATAAGTATATGTAAAAAATGAAAATTTTAAACTAAAGGTTTAGAAATATAGTAATCTGTGAAAACATTATAGTAAAATAAAATAAAATAGTGAAACATAAATTTTGTTGATTTTTTGTTAAAGTAAAGAAAGTAAATAAAGTTAGAATTGTATTGAAAAGTGAAACATGAAGGTTTTCAAATAATTTATAGAAAAAATGTTCCAACATCTGCATCATTCAACCATAATTTTAATTCTTTTACGTAAAGTGATATTTTATCTGCCATTTGAATGTGTTTTGGTAGAAGATTAAAAGTACGAGGACCAATAAAGCTGCTATGTGTTTGCATTAATTTAGTATTGGTTTGGGGGGAGTAAAACATATTATTAGTTCTTTTGCTAATTCTATTACTTGGCGTTTTACTCGTACAATATCTGCGTCATTACGAATTGTTATTATATTCGAGTCATCGGTCTGCCTGAGTAAAATACAACCTGATTTCACCCATGTATATTTGAAGTGATGGTCTCTTGCAAATTTTTTTGTCTGGGCCAGTAGATATTTGCCTTTTGGGGTAAGGTGTTCCGAAATGTAGATTCGATTTTTTTCCTGCGAGTATCCTAGATCTGCTGTGTTAAGCTTGTTCGAATTGCTATTAGTCGATTTCACGTATGTTTTGATTTTGTCTAACCAGGCGTCTCGAGCTTGAGTGTTTTTGAATGTAGCTATAATGGATCTCGTTGTTTTATCGGATGTTTTTTGTCCCAGCCTGTAGATTTTTGTGATTTCGGTTTGCAGAGGAGAGGAGGTATTATTGTAGTTGATAATATTGGATATTTTCTTCATTAATTCCAGGTTGTTTTCAGCAGTCGTTTCGGGAACTCCTCTAATGTCGATGTTGCACAGAAGGCTTTGGTACTCCAGCCGATCAATTTTTTCGTCTTGTTTGGAGATTATATTTTGTAAAACAGCATACTGATTTTTTAGTTCAATTACTTCAGAGTTGACTCGGTCATTTGATTTTTCGATGATATCTAGTCGTTTTTTCATTTCTTGTTGTTGGTCAGAAACAAATTGTATGAATTTGATGATTTCATTGTTCTGTAGGACGATTGCTTCATATTTATTTAGGTACGAATCGAATTTTTGCTCAAAAAATTTCAGTACATCTGTTTTGAATGTTTGTAATTCAGAGGTGAAAATTTCAGAAGTTAATATGGTGCAGTTTTTGTTTTGGTTATTACCGCCATCTGTGTTTGTGGTTATGATATTTTCTGTGTTATTGGGCAGGGCACTTTCTAGTATCTGTGGTTGGGTTAGCTGTTTTGGTTGTTTGACCATAGATGTCAGATCATCGTTTTTTATTGATTTATTTGAAGATTTTGGATTTTTTATATTGTTTGTTAAACAGATTCTGCACTTCCACTGTGTAGTTCTAGGGCTGCGACGAGAAGTATCAGAGATTTCTGCACCGGCGAGATGGAAGTTGCCTTCGCAGATGCAGCATGAAATGCAGTCCGATGGGTTTTCGATGTTTTTTCCACAGGTAAAGCATTTTGTAAACATGGTAGAAGTTTTTTTGCTTCAGGCTTTAATAAGAGGGAAACAACTTATGGTAGATATTTGTTTGAGTTTGTGGCGACCAGAACGGTCGCCCCCTTTTGCCACAATCCTTGCGCCGCCACTGATACAGCCAGCGTATTCTCGAAATGTACATACTACCTACATTGTAGTGTTTCACGCCGCGCACGGCTAAACATTTCGGGAAGCGCAGCGAAAGGCCTCGACTAACAGCCGTCACATTCTTACGGCCGCGGAATGTTCCAGAGGCTTCTCCGCTTTGCGCGGTGGCTCAACATTACTTGACGTTCCGGGTACTCACGCGGTCGGCTATATAAAGCGCAGCGACACCGCGCTAGTCAGTCAGTCAGTTCTAGTCATTAGTGCAAGTAACATCACTAACACACATAGACAGTGCATCGAGTGATAACGATTCCAGTGCGGTACCGGCCAGACTCTCGGCGACCCACTGCCGACTGTGCCGGTGCATCATTAACCTTTGAGGACGCAACAAGCGACACAATTGCCCACGACAAGTCCCACGGCGGGCCTTCTTGTCACGTGAGCGGCAACTCCTCAGGTTCACCGCAGCCATCTCCGCGACACCGCGTCGAGCATCCATCCTGGACGTCAAGGTCTTCTCCACCACCACGGTGCGGAACAACATGCTGGCGACATGCAGACACGAGTTCTGCTACACCACTGCATCACCGACCTTCATCACATGCAATACCATAGAGCCACATCATCATCGCTCCTGTCTACACCGTTACTTTACTCCAAACTTACCATCGCTACGTAGCAGCAATAAAGACTGACTCATACATCGACTGACGCCTTTTCTTTCAATCGTCCCCGTCTCTGCCGATCGCTGCCCGCTCCCTCAAGTTATTGATGAAGATCACCGCTGTATAAGTGTCACTTTATGATAGCCGATAGGTTTTAGAGCAAGTGACAGTTGTGAAAGTATTATGATGAACTTTATGCATTAAAAAATCCTCTTATAGAGATGAAAATACGCTGGTTTGGCGCGCAATATCCAGTTTAGGATAATAAGGCACTTTTGATATAGTTTAGGTTTGATTTAGTTGAAGATTTAGTTTAGTTTGCAAGTGACAGTTGTGGAGGTGTTATAATGAGTTTTTTGCACTAAAAAATCCACTTCTAGTGATGAAAATATGCTGGTTTGGCGCGCGATATCCAGTTTAGGATAATTAGGCACTTTTGATATAGTTTAGTTTTGATTTAATTGATGATTTAGTTTAGTTTGCAAGTGACAGTTGTGGAGGTGTTATGTTGAGTTTTATGCACTAAAAAATCCACTTCTAGTGATGAAAATACGCTGGTTTGGCGCGCGATATCCAGTTTAGGATAATTAGACACTTTTAATTTAGTTCACTGTTTTTTTTTCATGTATATTTTTTATTATTTTGATGCAGTCATAGAAATGCGTCAACACTCTGTAAGTTGTAGGTAGTATTTTTCTAGATATATTTTTCTATAGATGAACCCATTGCGGACAGTTTAGCTTTACTATTTCGTATTAGCTGCAATCATCAAAGCTGACATTGACTTAATGATCAACAAAGTGTTCAAAAAAGTAATCAACCATTTTTTGTTTTACGTGAAATATGTTTTCAAAATTATCTAAAATGATAAAGAAATTAAATGGGCTAACAGTAAAACAGTAATGTTTATTCATAAAATAATAAAGAACCTGGTATCCAAGTACTTTTCAAACAAAATTATATGTAACAAGAACATTGACAGATATAACACAAGGACGTGCAATGAAATTATACGACCGAAAGGGAACATAGCCAATGCGATAAATTTTTTGCAATTTAGATGAAATATTATAAAGCGTTGCCGGAAAAAGTTGCCTATAAGGTCTGAACCAATTGATAGATTCAAGTTGGATTGTAGGAGCCACATTACGAAAGAGAAAAAGAGTACACAATTTGGGAGGCTGGTTCCTCGCCGTACGTAATCATTTATTGGATAACCAGCCTCTGCCATAGGTCATCCCAGTGGTTCGGTACGTTTGGTGACTTAGCAGGATCAGGAGAGACTGGTTGAAAGAGACCTTTTGACCTCTCCAACTGAACTCTCTTGATCCATCACCTTGCATCGTAGTGGGAGGGATGGATGAATACGTCTGTTATTCCTGGACACATTGAACCTCAGATTCCTACCCACCCCTCATACCTTATTCCTACCCAGAACTTTTCCTCTCCTTCCTTTCCATAAAAAGACCCTCTACACAGCACTCCCAAAGGGCCTTGAGGGATTATTTTTTCTCTGGGCCTCCTGTGTGGAGCTAATGTAAAAAAAATATTACAAATTAATAATTTTTTGTTAACTTTGATGTACAAATTCCTAAAATAAAATTCAGAAAAAAATTGTTCTTCTTCTTTCAGTATTATTCTTGTTGCGGCCAAAAAACTTATTGCCTTTTGTAAAATGTCTGTAAATTTTTTGTCATTAATCTGTATCTTTCTAAGTTTTGTAACAATATTTATTTTTTCTTCACACATCGATTCATACTTCCTATTCTATTATCCTGAATGTTGATATAAACAGTTCCAAAAATTGTTTCACTTGATCGTGTCATAATTTCTTCCAGAGACGCATGCTGTTTCTTCTTCCACTTAACCGACCACCTAAGAATCTCTTGTATAAAACTTGTTCAAAACGCTTACGTCGGCCTTATATTACTTTCTCCAACTATTTCTTATTCGTACATCATCGATCACTTTGCGTACCAAATTCTCCACTACTCCATGTTATAAAAAATATAAAATAGATAGCATTCAGTTAGAAATGTTAAAATTATTATTTTGGAAGTACCAACTGGAGTCTGTGCTTTTAGATATGGTGTAGACTAGACAGTGTCCACTTGTGGTGAAAGAGTTTATATCTCTGTACATTCTTGTCGTGATCTTCACATTGGTTAGTCGGTCTGCCCTGGGAATTCTCGGCGCGCAACCATATACTCAGAGTTCAAAAGCTTCTGGTTGATTCTCTATTACTTTGTCAGGGCTAAGTCTACCCATACGTGAGTACTGAGATAGCGTAGCACCTGACCACTCACCATAGTAGATTAATATCTTTGCTCTACATAATGAAACTGTTTGAAGGTACTTTTTGTCTGTCTCTAATTTTGATTTTCTTCTTTTATTATGGTCATCTAAGCATAGGTATTCTGAAAAGTTTTAAGCCCTTCTAATTTGGCCAAGCACTAATTTGAACATGCTTAATCGAAACACAAACAGCCGTTTTAGAATTACTAAAAACTGGATTTTACATATTCACGGCAAAAATTATTTTATTATAATTTTTTGGGTTGTTATGCCGTGTTGCACGTCCGCCTTCTTAATTCTGCATCTTTTTTTTAATGATGGAGCCGAGGAATTGACAACACGACGCTTGAATAGTACACAAAACGCGATGCTCACTCAGCCACTGACCGGTCTAAATCTATATGTTCCGCTGACGGAAACTTTAGCTAAAGAAGGAGAAATCGCAACAAAGCATGATAACCTAAAAATAAATCCCGATAAGAATGTTTTTTTAAGTGAAAATTTTATGCATAATTTCAGGTATTGTAAATGAAAATGCCAACGTTAAAGTCAAAATTAACTAATCCGTTTTCACTGGAAACCCACAATTTTTTTTAATCGTGTTTTTCAAACGTTTAATAAAATAAAAACTGTCGCTACTAGAGCGTAGCTGGCAATTTTTTTTTAAATATAACTAAATATACGACAAGATGACCAATATCTAGGTTAATATATAAATAATTTTAATATAATATTATACATATTTACAAGTTTGAATTATATTCAATTATACTGATCTGTTTTGAATAATTGTTTATATTTAATTCATTTAGATAAAGGAGAAGATAATCACATTTTGTTTTAAAATAAAATCTCCTCTTGTCCTTCTTTAGCCCGCCATACATTACATCAGTGAAATGGTGACCATTTCTTTCGATTTATTTCATTTTGTCGTCCTTGTTCCATCCTTGAGCCTTTATGGCCCCATTTATCTTACTTTAAAAACGATGAAATTACTCTTTCACGATGAGCAGATACAAAGTTGTTAGGAAGGTTCTGTAATTTCTGTCACAGTAATTAACGGAAGAGAATAATGATAAAACATACAAAATTTCACAATGTGTTTTTTTTTAATTTCCAACACACGCCTTTCACAAGAAAATCCACCCACATATTATTTTCTCAAAATTATATTGTTTACACAAATAATGTGAACCTTTTCATGAAAAAAACTCTCATATTATCCCCAACCAACACCTACCCTTTAACAAACATAAACATACATTTCCCAAAAAATATGCGAATTTATCATATTTATAATTCTGCTTTCAACCTACGTTACCTATGTTGTTTTCGAAAGCATGTTAGGAATACCTACCTGTATTTATTTTTTAATGAAATTAAGCTGGGAAGTTAATGTAAACCCCTTCAAAATTGTAGAGCCTATCACATCAACACTAGTGGGAAGCTCCAGTGTAACCTTTTTCTATTTCTCATAAACGGCTTATGTAACGAATAAAGGTACAACCAAGCTCTGAGCTGCAGGACCATACTACCCACAAATCTATGCCAGGAAAGCCATTCAAACGCCATAGTGAGTAGTGAGATAAGTAAGTTCCAGAAGAGAATAATTATATAATTATATTGACTGCGAAGAAACGGGCGGTCCATTTGATGGAATCCCCTGTCTTAACAAACGGATTGCAATCCTTAGACTTTAGAGTATATGCATCAGGTGGGAATGCTGTACTTGTTCTACCAGTATTATAATGGAAGATGATCTTAGGAACTAGCGTCATTGATCCCTTCGGCACCGGTGCATAGTTGAGAAATACGCCGAACGCATGCCTACATTTGTATGTGCTTGTCATTCGTCACAGGAGGGTGAATCGTTTCTACGACTCGTTTGTGAGTTCAAAAACTCGACTTTGAAACGATTTGTCGGTCTTCTTTGTTTCCTTCCTCCTACAAGATGGGTCTCTCATTTCTTCTCCTCAAAATGACCCTCCACACAGCATTCCCAAGGATTATATAATCCCTGAGGGGAATTATCTTCCTCAGGGACTCCTGTGTGGAGTAAAACGTTTAAAAAATATAGATTATGTACCTTCAGTCGAATGATTTATAAGAGATTATTGCTTATGTAGTGGTGTATTGTACTGTATCGTAGGACTACTAACTACTATGTGTAGGTAAGGGGAAACTGTGGGTGGGTGTTCTAAAGTTTAGAATCTAATTATTCAGTGCAGACCCAGTGGAAAAGTTGGTATCGCGTTTGGGTCCCATCCAGACGTCGTGTGTTCTACTGGCTCGTCCTTCACGATACAAGCAACATTTTTCGTTTACTGTGGTGGTAGTAAGAGATTCTCGAATATTGTCAGATAATTTCCCAGACGTGCGCTCTTTCAAATTTGTCTTACCTTGCTGTTAACTATGCGTTCACGTGTTTTAAAGTGACACAAAACTGATTTTAGATATGATGTGATGTAACATATGTACGTTTACCAGCAGACTCCAAATATCCACGTTTGTTTATGTTTTAAGCCGTCGCGTCGTTTCCATGAATTAATTCGTCAATTTTTGTTGTTAGTTTTTGGGGTGTTATGCCGTGTTGCGCTACCTCCTTCTATAGCCGACGTTTCGGACAGCGTTACAGTGTCCATCATCAGGGCAGATCCGGTAGACACATCGTCGGATCTACCGGATCTGCCCTGATGATGGACACTGTAACGCTGTCCGAAACGTCGGCTATAGAAGGAGGTAGCGCAACACGGCATAACACCCCAAAAACTAACAACAAAAATGCTTTTGGCCGTGAAAATCTAAAAACTTATCTAATTCGTCAATATTTGAAACGAAATCTGAACTATGATTTTTGCGCTCCATTGATGGTACTTAGCCCTTTTATATATTTATGTGGAAACATAAGCAATATTACATACATACGAAAGGGCTGGATGGAAATTATAGTTATTGCTAACTGATTTAACATTGTTTTACCAGAATATAAAAGACTATCTTTTTTTCAACTTCGCGGTGGAATTCCAAAGTAAATTGGCATTCTGTATATAGTCAACAACAATGAAAAGTAGAAATAAGTTTTAAGAAATGGGTAAAATTTAAATCAAGTTATCGAAGATTAAGTCGAGAGTGTTCCAAAGCGATCCGGAGGTAGCTAGTTCAAATCCCGGCGTCCGCAAGTAAATTTTGTTTGATTGGTTTGTGATTGTTTATAATTTAATCGTAAAATATAAGGTATATTTGCGGCATGTTCCAGAACGGAAGATGCTCTCAGTATTGTCTTGGTGTAAGACCAACATTCAGAGATGAAACGTTGCTTAAATAGCTTTAGTCGTGTTTGGTAACTAGATCCGAATAGCCAGGTACTTTTCACCTTCATATTTCCCACATCCCTCCCTTCCTCACTTATCTTCAGCCTCACAACATACCCAATTAGGGATGCCGTAGTCTAACTGGCTCCAGGTGGTTGGGAGCAGTTGGGACTCTTGTGCGGTATTCGCATAATAAAAAATTAATGTGCGTAAAGTCTGTTTATACGTTTCAAATGCTAAAATGGTTCAAACTGACCTATTTCCTAAGAACAAAAATAATTTACCAAATAGCGTTAATATATTCAGGTATTTGTTGACTTGAGGATGCATTTTGTTGACGGTGTTTATGTTAAGGTCACCAATTAAATAGGAGTTTTGGCAGTGCTCTATGTTTGTTAATATTTCTTGCAGCGAGTGTAAGAATGGGGTTGTATTATGAATGTCGGAGATCTGTATATTTATGAAAAGGATAGTAATGAAGTTATCAAAATAATAATAATAATAAAAATAATAATAATAATAACTTTATTTCACATAAAATTGAACAATAAAACATATGTGGAAACTTTGACTAGCCAACTAGGAATGGATCCTGTTTTAGGCCAGTCAAATTGACAAATTTAAATTCATATTACATTGTTTACTAACATAACATGTTATTTATAGCAGGAAAAGGTGTTAATTATGTATTCCTAACAGTATATAATTTTGTACTCATAAGAAAAAGAAGACAAATAATGATATCTTAACATCAAATTCAGATATTTTCCCCTAGAGCCCTAGAGAAAATGAATTGATTGTTTTAAAAAGGCACATCATTAATAGCCAACTCGATCCGTCCGACTGTAAGTTAAAAGTCATTTCCTATCTACGGCTATTGGCTATCAACAACTTTCGGCTATAAACAACGGTGTTTTAAAATATTTTCAATACTCAGTTGTAATCAGAGTTTTATGTAAATTACTGTGGATGCAGATACTCTCAGTATCGCCCTGGTAAATGACAAAATACCAATTTTCGACGTCTCTCTAATTTGTCAACAAAAAAAAAAATTACACAATATATTCAATTTGGGAAGCGGGAATGGGTACCGCCGCCCCGGGAACCTTTATTGGATAACCAACGCCTCTGCCGTATATCAACCCAAATGGTTAGCTACGTTTGATGATTTAGCAGGGGTGCCCGGATGCATGGGGTGAGGTTTATCTATATCTTGAAGGTAGATGACCAGGAAACACTGAACCCCAGATTCCTACCCACCCCTTAAACCCTCTTCCTTTCCAGAATTCTCGCATTCCTGTCCTTAAAAAAAAAACCTTCACATAGCATCCCTAAAGATGAAATAGGCCCTGAGGGAAATATTTTCCTCGGAGCCTCCTGTGTGGAGCTCAAGCAAAAAAGAAAAATTATTAAAAAAAAGAAAATTGACATTATTTGTTTTTGAAGGCAGTGATGCTGAGGCAAATATTTTATAAATTCTTTTAGCTTAACAAATTCTACAATTATGTGTGATGGCTTAAGAATATTACTGATCATGACCATAGAAAATAAGGTCAAATTAAGTTGCACTTAGATAGATCAATTTGCGATCACTTACTGCTTGGGAGCTTATATTCATTGCTTAGCTCAATGTGCTAACTACATACTCAAGTTGAATCAACAACTGAATAGGTACCATTATTCATGACGTTTATGTAGTTGTGTTTTGTGTTGGTCCAAGCGCGTTCAAAACCACCTATGCATATTGGAGTGACTACACATATGCCACGCGCAAACACCCGGAGTGTTTGTGTTGGTAAAACACACACAACTTTCCACGAGGACGAGGACAAACAATAGATCTCCGAAGCTTAGAAGCAGTGCTGTCAAATTGCACTGCGATTGCCATTTCATGAGACTATGACTGGACCCTGAATGTGAGAAGACAGTTCTGAGATATTGACGTCAAAATCCTTTGAATTCGAATGTCTGATTTTACAATTGATTGTACTTATCGTGACTATTAAATCGATTGATATCAGTAAATTGTAATAACCTTGTGCATGTATCGCACATCATTGAAATAACATTTTGCGCATTGGTAACCTTCCTTTGCTTCTCCTACCAAACACTTTGCTAGTGACTATGAGATTCTCTAGGTTGGAGTTCTCAGTTTAGCGAGCAACCCATCTAAATTTTCTTAAAATACATTGTAGGCCAGAAAACCTATTGGGGATGCCTAGCTCTTCCAGAATGGACGCATTTGTGCGTCTGGCTGTTTATGGACTCCTGAGAGGGCGTCTATCCGTTTTCTCTCGTTGGTTTTAAGTAAAATTTCAGGAATTCAGTGGAATCGGGAGGCGGGCATGGGTACCGGTGCTCTGGGTATTTATTGAACAATCAACACCTCTGCCGTATGTCACCGCAAGTGGTTCGCTACGATTGATGACTTAGCAGGATTGCCCGGATTCATGGGGTAAGGTTTGTCCGGATCTATGCGGCGGATACATCTGTCCACTAACTGTATGGCAGGCCGGATCGGGAGAAACTGGTTGAGGAATACCTTTCAACCTCTCTAGCAGGACTCTTGAAATTTTGCCTTGCACCACGGTTAGAGGGATGGATTCATACGACCCCACTCCTGGACACACTGAACCCCGGATTAGACATTAGGTGGGAAGCTTTTTCAATATTCGCAAACCTGGCATCATTTGAATTAAATCATATTACAATTATTGGTGTTTTACAAAGAGATTTGTTTTAGTTTTTAAAAAAAAAAGTCAACTTTATGGTTATTATGCAATGTTTCACTACCTCCTTTTTTAGTTAACGTTTCGAATAGCTACAGAAAAAGGTAGCGCGACACGGCATAATAACCCCAAAATAAATCACAATATTTTTTTTGCCCGTTAAAATCTCAAATCATAGGTTAAATATGTAACGTGAGGTTATGTTGGGGACGATATTTTTTTTATAAATTTTAAAGACTTTTTGAAGGTGAGTTGAAGTTCCACTTAATTAAGTTATCTTTAAAATTAATCAACCTGCCCTCGCTTGTTAAATTTCAAAAAGTTTAATAGTTTTAATGACAAGGTGACAAAAAAAGTTAAATTTACGGAGTCTTTACGTCTCAGATCAAAACAAGCCTTCAGCCTGGAAGAAAGTTTGTCCTCAGAAGTATAAATATATTTACAATACGATGATAAACAGTCATTTTATTGAAAAAAACCTAAGTCTTTTAATATGCATCCATTTATAAGTATTGGAGAATACAGGTCCCAGTGCGTACCATATTTCAATATTCTCTAGAGAGAATTAAATACAGATATTACAAAAATTAAGAAAGCATTTGAGATTAACGTGCCTTTGTCTGTATTTTTTTATTTATTTTTATTATTTCTAATACTTGAAGGAAATGACAAAACTTTTACCAACAATAAACAAATTAACCAGCACCCTATTAGCTAGGTGCATTGGGTAAACTTTGATTAATCACTTAGCAGGGGTTGTTTTCACAACCCCGTCCTATACTACCAGAACAACAATACATACGTACACCCAACTAGAGCTGCAGCACGTGAGATCATCCCTGTAGAATTTACAGTAGGCGAGGCTAACATACTAAACAGTTGATTTGGGTCCACGTCTGACGTGTCTAACATCCCTCTGATAATTGTTTAATTTACCCCTAAATCATAAGGCTTTATTGTATAGTGGCCACGCTAATTACTGAGCTGTGAAAGTATAAACAACCTTTATTCAAAGCTCCATTATTAAATTATATTCAACAGAGAACAAAGTTCTCAAAATATTTTAATTTGTTATAATCCTACTTATATTATAAAGGCGAAAGTTTGAAGGATGTATTGATGGATGTATGGATGTTTGTTACTCTTTCACGCAATAAATACTAAATGGATTTTAATGAAACTTTACAGTAATATAGCTCATACATCAGAATAGGCTAAAAGCTATAATTTAGAGCTCTGGCATTATGAAATTTGTATACAATTATACGTTTATTGTCCAGACGAAAAGCAAAGCGTTGCTACGTAATTGTTTGACATGCGCTGTTATTTTGTTATTTGTTTAGGTTGCTATGGAGATCCCTTTAATAATTTAGATTCACAGCGCGTGTTTGATTGTTACAATGTGGGGGGATAGTGGGGGGGGGGGGGGAGTGGCGCGTGCGAAGCTGGGGGCAAAAGCTAGTAATTTCATAAAGTTGAAACTGGGGTGGAACACCAATATTAAAAGCACAAAAAAAATAATATTAAAAACAATTCTACTTAATCCATATACATATACAAGTGAAGTGAAAATTTCTTTAGCGCCGTTGTGATTTGAAACTCGATGAAACGAAAAATAGTAGACGGAAAAGAGGCAAACACATACATTTATAGGATTAAGGCTGTGAGAGAATGAGGTATTATAATCGGTATCCTCTTTGTGCGGCGCTTCGTAGCCTCTCCACTGTTGTCTACTTTAGTTTTCTAATGGTTTAATTTCTAGCGCGTATGAATTACCCACTTTGTTTTTTTACAGTAGCTCCACACAACGTGTCGAGGGGTGGTTAGGAATCTGAAGGTCAGTGTGTCAAGGACTAGGTATCTGATTTATACTAGTACCTATTTAA
The DNA here is from genome assembly GCA_917563855.2 of Limnephilus lunatus. NCBI lineage: Eukaryota > Metazoa > Arthropoda > Insecta > Trichoptera > Limnephilidae > Limnephilus > Limnephilus lunatus. The sequence goes on along the minus strand of OU830602.1, from coordinate 5,085,482 downwards.
ATAGGTGCTTTTCTAATCTTAAAATAAAATAATTATTCTTTTGCTCTCTTGCGTAAAGTCAGAACGATTTTTCATTTTGGGAGGCAGGTATGGGTATCGCCACCCATTCATTGAATAACCAACCACTGCACCTTTTCAACCCAACCGCTCATACCTTTTTCCTTCCCTGAACTTCCTCATTCTTTCCATCAAAAGACCCCCCACACAGATGACATAAGTGGAGCTAATGTAAAAAATGTACAAAACTATATTTATTTCGTAAAAAAATACCTTTTCAAGAATGATAAAAACATTTTACATAAATGACGACCGGCGTGGACTTGCAATCCGAAGGTCGTGGGATCGAATCCCGGCGTGGGCAAATAAATTTTATTTGATTAATTTGTGTGTTATATCACGATAAATTCATTAAAAATAATATAAAGTGTATTTGCGGCACGTTCCAGAGCGAAAGATACCTACTCTTGGTATCCCACTTGTGTAAGACCACCATTCAAAATTGAAACGTTGCTTGAATTGGCTTTAGCCGTGTTTGGTGACCAGATCTGAATAGCCAGGTACTTCCTTACCTACCTCTTCCTCATCTCCTTCCCTTCCCAAGTTCCTTCAGCCTCACAAAATATACCAATTGGGGATGTAATATACTCACTGGCCCCCGACGGGAGCAGCTGGGATTCTTGAGAGGTTTTCATTAAAAATAATAATAATAATTCCAGCATCTAATAGGTGTGTACGATTTAAAAAAAAAACAAAACCATTAAAAATCAGATGTACCTATAGGTAGGTCGGTATTTTCATATCTTCTTAATATATAAAACAAAGTCGGGTTAGTTACACTATTTATAACTCGAGAACGGCACCACCGATTTTGATGATCTTTGATTTGTTGGATTTGTCTCCACCCCGGATAGGATAATAACTATTAAAACATCACAAAAATTAACGAAAAATATAGTTATTAAGAAAATTCTTTTCACCATACATTTTGTATGGAACGAATTCTCATATTTGAAAGAGCTGCGGGCATTTTGTGACAAGTACCTATAATATTGAACTGTGCGTGAATTCCAAAAATTCAAAAACGTCAGATGTCAATGCGCTAATTGTTTTGCATTTATTTTTAAACAAATATAATGCTGCCTCTCTTTCTTACACACTAAATGTCAATAGTCTAAAATGAGACAAACGGTGAATTTATGTCTCCACCCATCCAAAGGAAAGATACAATAATTATAATAAAAATCCCTCACACGTAGGGGATGCTATGTGGAGGGTTTTTTTAAGGAAGGGAAGGATAGAAAGTTCTGGGAAGGAAAAAGATATGAGGGGTGGGTAGGAATCTGGGGTCAGTGTGTCCGGGAGTGACGGACATATGAATCCATCCCTCCAACTGCGGTGCAAGGCGATGTGAGTCCAGCTGGAAAGGTCAAAAGGCCTCCCTCAACCAGTCTCTCTCGATCCGGCCCACCACAAAGAGGGTGGGCAGACGCATATGCCGTTAAGACCCGGAAAATGCCACCCCTGCTAAATCACCAAACGTAGCGAACCACTTGGGGTGACCTAAGGATGATGTATGACAGAGGTGTTGGTTATCCATTAAATGGTTCCCAGGGCGGTGGCACCATAACCGCCTCCGAAATTCCCGTAAGTAAGTGGAAAAATAAGAAAATAAATCCGTACACAATGCCATCTCTGATATTAACAAAAACAAAACACGGACAGTTGGCCATTGATGATTGATTCATTGTGTAATTTTTAACTTATTAAAAAAAAACGAATTTCATTAACAGTTATTGATTCTGAGGCGGTACGAAGTTCGTCGGGTCAGCTAGTACCTTATAAAACACAATTGAAAAGATAATATGGAAAAACGTTCACAACAATATTTCAAAAGCAGTAGAAACCATATCATGGGACATGATAGTATATTAAACATTATATTCTCATCTCTCCGTCCCACTTCGCTTCTCCCTATGAATTTCTTAGCTTTGAATAACGAGGAGTAAGTTTATTAATATTATACCGTCATTAAAACTTTTATATGAAAATAATACTGCTCTCTGTTTGCCGCTACATGAAAAGTTTCCTAGAAATTTTCCTTTCATATGATAATTAAGTACAGCTTCTAGGAATAAACATTAATTTCACGTTGTACACACATGTTGTGACGACAGGAAGAAGACATTATTCTCTTATGAATTTTATTGCTTCCTTTTAACAAAAATAACGGTATACTGATAAGTGTTTTGCAATCATGCTAGAGGTTTTCATGTTGTTATTTTTGAATGAAGGAATAATAAAGGTTTTTCTTAACCACTGGAACGACAGCGCAATTTTAAACTTTTTTCTCCGATTGAATATTTTCAATGTTCATTCTGAATATTTTTTGCTCACATTAAAAAAAAATCATAACTCCGAATGTTAATACAAAGACATACAAACTGAATAAAGATCTATATGGAAAATTTATTTACCTATTTTTTATTGATTAGGTATCACATATTCGTAGCATTTATTAAAAAAAATTTATAAAATCGGAAACTTCTACTTATTTTCTTACAAATTAGGGAAATTTGCCAAAATCGGCAAATTTCAAAAACTCAAGTTTTTCTGGACACGGAAACCACGCAGTGAGACAGACATAGCAAAACCATTTTAATATTTTGTTATCAAGATACTTATAATAATAATATTACAAAACCTTTTTATTCTGGATTTCTGTTAGGTATGAATACTAGGCATGTTCTTGTTTGTTATAATATATATTTTGAAGCTCATTTTGCCTCTTGGCATATGCCTCCTCTAAAATTTTCCACTGGAACCTGTCACGCGATACTCTTCTCCAATGATGTCCAGATGTGAGTTTTAGGTCGTCTTCCGATCTTATTTGTTGACGTCCTCTACTTCTCTTGCCATCTCTGGGATACCAGTCAGTGACATTTTTGCACCATTTCTCTTGTGGATCGCGGATCATGTGACCTGTTCATCTCCACTTTTGTTGGTCTATTTAGGTAACTATATCAGCAACTTTAGTTTTTTCTCTTATTATGCTACATCTCACTGTTCATCATCCTGTTTCCTTATTCCTGTCAAACTTCTCTCATGGCTCTTTGGCAGCGTTCCAACTTTTCTCTGTGGCGTTTGGTTAGTGCTCAAGTTTCACATCCATAGGTGATGACTGGAAGTATACATGTGTTGAAGACTTTCCTTTTTATTTGTATATGTGCTTCCGCAAATATAAACTTTAGTAATATGCAGTGGAGAAATTCCACGATCGTATTCTGAGTGCTGAAATAGTCCTATTGCAAAGGCATATTTGCCACAAACAACCCACTCACCACGGTAAACCATTCTAGTGTTCTTATTGCAGCTCTTCATTTGGACACGTGTCGTAGGTATCACCGAGGAATTAATGCAGTGATAATGAATGTGCAGGGTGTACTGTGGTGTAAATTTAATTAAGATGCAGTTGCTATTTCAAAAAATTGCCTACATAAATACTCGACTTATGCCGCACATTTATTTTCCTAATTCTTGAGTTTACAGTCTAGAGTAGATACCCCTCAGTGGAGAGAAATGCTTGACGTAATTCCAGGCTTCGTCAGGTGTGGCTTTTTGGATGTGGATGCCATCGCTTCAAAAAAAACATTTTTTTCTAATTTAATAAAATTCATAGTGCTAAAGAAAGATTTTGGGGAAAACTTTAACTCTACTTTAGCGTGTTTTCATTCATTTGAAAATCTTAAATTGTTTATGACATACACCAGCTATTCTGTCGATCGAAAAGATTCTTCAAAATTTGATTCTCTCTCATGTGCCGTAGAATACAATAGAAAAGCGTCGAAAATTATACCGGAAAAACTGGATTTAAAAAACGATGAAATGTTGACGTCAGACGTCGCGTACGTTGAATAAATTCAAGTACACATCACAATGTATGCGTATGAACAATGTACATTAGTATGTCTGAAGTATGTAACAGTTAATGCTGTTCTTTAGGGGCCATTTACCTGTGGCTCTGCTCCACGGGAGTAATGGGCTATGCGGCAATAAAAGGGATTTACTGTGGAACTTTTAATGGAGACAAATCAGCTGCTCCGAAGTCACACAAACTAACTTCCTGCACCGCGATTATACGCCCGTAATGTATAATACGCGCCCACGGTTATTGTGGCCTGCGGGGATTTGTTCGAGTTTTTCAGCTTTATGATGCTTTATGATATACGACAACAATGCACGAAGGTTCTGTATGTAATATTATGTTATTTAAGCCCTACAAGTGGTGTGGCCTGAATTTAAAGGCCATTTTCAAAAATGTTTTATTTTGTTACCTTACCAAATTTTACACCATTACAAAATAATGTGACATGAAAATGTAAGTTTTTATCATACATTATGATAATAGAAAACGTAAGCGTAAAATAACAAAACAATATTGGGAATACCTTAACCAAACCTTAACTTTCAGTTGTTTCGTCCTAAAGTCGTACTTACTTATATCCAAAATAATCATAATTTATTTGATGTAAAATAATTTAATTTATTTGCTTGCCAAACTATGGAATCCAACCTGGAGAAACTCGTGGTCGCTGGTAAAGTGTAAGACAGGATAAGAAGAGGGAGGTGACTGCTTGATGCGCTGTAGTGACCTATAACAACTTGCATCCGATACTTCGGTGTCCTTGGCTTGTTTGCGCCAAACCGAGAGAGAGTGGAAGAACCTTGTTCACAATAGAAGTTGGAGTGAGGGTCACGGTCTACAGCAATGATGAACCGATTAAAGAAGAAGAAGATAAAGCCAATTATACTGAATGAAAAATCTACGGCGTGATTTTTTTCATTTTTGAAAACACTTAATTTCAGACCTGCTACCGGAATTGACATTTTAAGAAAAATACTGGCATTTAATATATTATTTATATACAGCCTCCTTGAGATATTTTTTTCACAAAAACAGCACTGTGCAAATTTTTCAATTATAAAATTATTATAAAACATTTATTAGAGACAAAAAATATGGTAATAATTCCTAAAAAACAGCACCTTCAAACATGCTCAGATCTACCATTAATATCCTATTAAAATCCGCTTAAGTTTGTCTTTTGACGCCCTTTTTTGTTTGTAGTAAAACACAGTATGGGTCTGGGCTCAGTCTCTAGACTTGAAACGGCGGCGATGAAAGTTTTATTAAGCCCTTACAAGCCCCCCCCATAGACCCCCCGGCCGGTCCACGCTACCCCACTGCGTTTTGAAAACTTCAAAACACCAACAAAATAGAACCCGACAAGCCGTATTTTGTAGTTCGCTTAGCCGTGCGCTTAGTCGGTTAGTAAGGGTACGACAACTGCGGTACGTGAGCACATTAAGTCTTGAAGCTGGTTGCTTTACTGGAGGTCTAACTATATTTACTTTTAAATTCTTTGGTAATTGAGTTATTTAATCGATATTATCAGTGTATTCCTCAAAACATGTAACCTAAATCATTCATTTTATGAGGCGTGTATGATTACTGTTGTCTTGCATTCCATTAACTGGATAACCAACACCGCTGTTGTGGGTTATCATGGGTGGTTCGTTACGTTTGATGTGCACGGGTTGATTGGATGAGGTTTGTTTAGGACTTGGCGCTGGTTGCGTCTGCTCACCAACTGCGTGGCGGGCCGTATCGGGAGAGACTGGTTCAGGGAGACCCTTTTAGCACCCTTGAGGTAATTTTTTACAAAAATGGCGCTGTATAAATTATCAAATTATCATTATTATCTATTATTATTTCATATCTCCAGCCGTACTCTCTCAACCCACAGATTGTTACCCACCCCGTTTATCTTTTTCCTTCCACATATCGTCCCCAAATATGGCATAGGACCTGAGGAAAATAATTTATTTCCGACCTTCTGTTTGGAGCTAAAATAAATAAACAAATATGTTGTGTAACAATTTTTTACCGATTCAGCTTTTAGCTTTGCTGTAAATATATTTAGATTTATCAATAATATCACGGATTTAACAATTTTAATAATGTATTACATGTAGATATATCATAAGGCTTAGGTACTATAAACATTTAACCTGGACAGACGTCCTTTCTATGAGAGGCCCTAAGTTATTCGGCCAGCCATCTATCACATGCCTTCGGCTATTACCGAAACCGTTCGTATATTAGACACGAATGACGTATTACTTAACTGACAACAAAAATTACGTATTACTTCTGACACCACTAAATTACGTATATAATATTTATGACGTCTGCTGAATAATGTTGAAACTACATGACTAATCCTATATATCACACTCTTTAAAGGAATTAAGAAGATAAGATCCATCTATTTTTACGCGCTGTTTTACTGCTAACAATCATTATTTACTAATACTTACGATACCGCATATTGTATAACCCCTTTAAAAATGTTTATCTTTTAACTGATGGCCACATAACGAATTATTCCAATCTAGAATAAATGTGCCGGAATCTCACCCTCAAAGTTGTCCGCATTGCATTTTGTATTTCCGAGCAACTCGCATAAATCTGTACCTTCATGAATTCTCCCGTGGCACCGTTAACAATTTAAGGTATCTATGTATGTAGCTCGACTTTATTATAAAATCAAAGGTTTCTTTCTGAATTTAATATAAATTTTATTAGGTACCTTGATGTCAAATCTTGTTAGAATTAAAAAAAAAAACATTTTAGCTGCTTGCGACCTATGGCACCATTCCAAATACGCACTACCTCGAAACGCGAACGAGTAATTTTATGTCAGTTAAGTTTATATCTCTCCGTGGATGGACATGTGCCCATCGTGATAATTCAACTATAACTACAGTGTTTTTATGAATCTTTATGATGAAATCTAGGAACTCAGGTGATTATCATAACTATAACTTGTGTTTTAGTGTGATAAAAAATATTGAAATAACGATTTTTCAAAACACATTTTTTCTTAAAGTTTTGAATTTATCGAGATTTTCAAAAATGTATCCGAATGTATTCGGCCAAATTTCACATTTTCTGTGTTTAATGGATATAAATGTGTCACATAAACTTTAGTTTTGTGATATATTCAGGGTTTACTTTAACAACTTACATTTTTTCAGCACCAAGGCGATTTTTGTCTGTAGTAATATTTTTATTAAAATTTCATAACGCCAGAACTTACCATTAAAATATATAGAAACACTCTCCTGCTAAAATGCAATTTTCTGTAAAATTTTTGAGTCGATCCATCGATTACTTTCTGAGATCTGCGAACCCAAACATACGAAACCCAATTTTTTATATGTAAAGATTGCTGTTGGTATTAAAAACGACTGTATCAGGTTGAATCGCACAGTATATATTTTTTAACAATTTTTTCGCATAATAATAATTTATATTGTCCCAAAAACAAACCAAAATAATAAAGTCGAACTAGATACTAACTCAAAATTACCAACTGTGGCGTGGGAAGGGCAACTAAACTTGTTGTTTGAATAATGTTGGATCCAAATTTGAAATATTTCTGCTGGAACACTCGAGCAGTCTTTAAGTGCAATGAATTAATTATTTCCAATATTAGATAACTTTCGAATTTTATTTATTTATTTATTAATGAACGCCCTTTTTTGTGGCTTTTACACATGAATAGTAGAATTACTGAGAATACTCCTCATGCAGACCTATGTATGGAGTATCTTGATGTACGGCTGCGAAACATGGTGCCTATCCGAAAGAGATAAACGGAGACTAGAGGCTTTTGAGATGTGGTCATATAGAAGACTATTATGAACTTCCCGGAGAGACCACATTACAAATGAGGAGGTTCTCCAAAGAATCGAAGGAGGAAGGCACCTGCTCAGGACCTTGTCCGAAAGGCGTGCAAGATGGATCGGCCATGTTGTACGACAAGAAGGCCTCTTGCAATGCCATAATGGAGGGTATGACCGAGGGGACAAACTCCAGGGGAACGCTGAGAGTACCTGGAGGACCTGCTGGTGGACGTGCGCTGCTCATCATATGCAGAATTCAAAAGAACCGCACAAGACAGGGAAGAATGGAAGAGAAGATAAGAGGAAATTGCTGCAAACCAATCCCAGGATTGAAACCAGAGAGAGAGAACTGAAATGCCTCAGTAACAATATTTTATATTTGTTTAAATATAAATTGAAGATCTCAACTGACTTGGTATAATTGCTTCCATCCATTAGTATTCTGAGCAAAGAGGAATAAATATGGTAGTTAGTCCCAAAATTTCTGCACTGATATAAATCCGGACTTCTAGTATTACGTAGTGGAATCCGGAAGCTTATTAATTCAAGCAATACCGGACTATCAACTAAATTAGAAATTTATTTAGAAATACCAAGTCAATGAACATTCTTCTATCTGATAATTTGAGCATATTCATATCATTTAAATAGTTCAACATAATTGCTGGAATACTCATAACTCATAATATTGGGTTTCTTCGAATAAGTTTAAGTTTTGATTGGTTACTAATTGGTTTATGGGTTATCATGAATATTTAGAATGTATTATACTGGACAGACGACCTTACTAGGCTAGTTACTAAATAGTTCTGGTGCTGCCGCGGAATGACAGCCGAAGCACGCTCTATCTGCTGGATCATTCGGCTATCATCGTAACTGCTTGTGCCTAAGACACGAACGGCGATAGATGGTACTCCTTTGATAATACTAATTCAGCTGCCAGAAGCCCTAACCTATCGAAATCAATTGAAGAAACTGAAACTTCGTGGATAGGTACTCAATATATTACATATTCTATTGAATGTAGCGTAGCAAACAAAAAATACTATATTACAGCCGCATCTCAGATAAGTTCCCATTCACCGTCCCTTCTATATTTTTCCCCCAATTTTCACTAATCTCTATCTACGCCTCCACCCCCACTTCAAAACCTAATATATGTTATTATATTAAGTTATTATCTATCTTGCCCTAAGGAAGGAATGTTTATTCCGAAACCGGTCGACGTTAATATATAAAACCACATTAATTTTGTTTTATTGAATTATTGTTTGTGTCTTAAGTTCTTTAAATATTTGTTGAAAACTTTTAAATATTTTACCATCCCTGCTTTGCAGGACGAAGATTGTAGAAGCATTTTCGTAATATTAAATTATTACGTATACGACCTACCCTGTGTTCAGACATAATGAAGGTCATTATTCTTCCCAGCCAGGGTGTGAGGATATGGGTCAATGTTTTTACGTGATGTCTGTTGTTGGTTTCGGACTTGCTTTGTTTTGATTAGGTAATTTACTTTGGGATGTAAATAATTATCCAACATATATTTTGCATTGTTTTGTTTTGTCCTTGTTTTTGGATTAGGCGACATTTTGTTAATCCATTTGGGATTAATGGTGGATTTTGAATTATATTAAATTTGGGATCAAGCCATCATAAGATGGTGTCAAAACTCAAAGAGTGTCGGTATATCGACATAGCTCATGCATTGCTAGGTATTTTTTTAGATTCCTTTTAAGGCATCTTTGTAAACTTTTAAAAAGAAGAAGATGATGGTTTTAAAGTAAGATAATATGTAAATACGAATGCTCGACTTATTTAGAATAGCGCAAATATCTCTCAAGAAATTACTATGATATATATGTATGTTTTGATATATTTTTTAAGAGCTTGAAAACGTAAAGTGTTCGAGGTAAATATATTATAAATGGTAGAATATCGGAATTTGGGGCATAAATGTTTTGTGGATTTTCTTACTAGCTCTATAATTAATGCCAAATGGAAAATGAGATTTGAGATATCAATTACACTACACAATGAAAGTCATCTTACTTTAGGTTTTATTCAAAATGTAAGATTACACATAAAACATGATAAATGTTGTTTCAAATAAAGACTTTAATTATTTTTAATTACTCAAGGGATGGATTCTTTACTCAAGGAGTTCTTTATATTCCATCAATTCACAGGTAAACGTAATTACTTGCGTTAACATTAATGCATGCACATGTGAGATGAAATCTCTTTCCGATACGTGAGCTAATTTACATTAACCGGGCGCAATACCCCGAAGCGGGATAAAATTATATTAAAGTTATATTGTAAACCATTAAAGTCAAGGCTAAATTATACCAGTTGATCGGTTCCGTGTCTCGAAGGATCGCCTCCTGGCATTCTTCAAAGAAACTCCGTCTACCCCACAAAAGGCAACTCTCGGAACTGGCGTTACGATATTTCTCTCTGGTCAACGCGGTGTGATGTATTTTGTATTTTGTCTGAAGACTCACCGAGTCACGTTTGGCTAGAGGTTCCGGTGCTTGTGGCTTACTGTGTTGCAGCACTCCAAAATTAAGAGGTCTTTCTGGCACCTGGACGTGGAATCTTTCTGTTTGCTTGTCTTGCTGGTATAGCTTGGTGGAACACTAGGAACGCTTGACAAGTGATGTGATGCAAAGCATATTTCTTGCAAGGTTGCTAGAGGATGGGATCCTAGTTGAATGCAAGGAATTCAACTCAACATCTCCGCCATTCATTAATAGTGTAGCGACCTCCGTGTTTCAAATGGACTGCCTTGATGCCATCTTGAAGGCCTTGCCAGGCCTTCATGAAACCACACTCCCAATGTCATTACCGCTTCCTCATGTTTCCAGTTCTTCAATGGTTCTCAAATGACTTTTTTAATGGGTACACTAAATAGCTGGATTTACCCGGAAAGGATTTACTCATTTAAGTTCAGAACATTTCTATTTATGTTTGATTATAATAATATGTACAAAGTAACCACCTGAAATAAAGTTCTCTTTTAGCACTAATAATAATTTAATTAAATAAAAATAATTTTAATTTTTCGAAGAAAACTTCTTCGGAAAGGTTTTCACTTTGTGATGGCATTATTTATTTTAATAAAAAGACAAATAACTTTGTTTACATCACTTTTATTGGTACACAATCAACATGTTTTCATGTTGATTGTGTACCAATAAAAGTGATGTAAACAAAGTTATTTGTCTTTTTATTAAAATAAATAAATAATAAGTAAATACTTAAATAACAATAAAGATTAGGACAATAAACTTATCCACTCGGGCGTATATAAACTTAATTGTAATGATTATTCTGCTTTTTATATCGGAAAAACGGCCCGAAATGTAAACATAAGAATTAAAGTACATATACGATGTTTGATGAATTCGCGAACTATCTATTAAAAAATAATCACCCATTAAATAAAACCTCTGTTACTAAAATATAACATATAAATACAATTGGAATTAGGTTAAATTATTTAGAAATCGTCGTAATTAAGAAAGCCGTTAATAATAAATCAAACATAATAATAATCAAATAAATTTAATTGATAGTACCATTTCGTTCAAATTATTCAGATCAAATTTTCTAAAGACGATTAAACCGTTAAAAAATTCTTGATTTTGGGTAGGTACCTCCACAAAAACAAAAATTGGCCTTTAAAGCACATACGAGTACTTCTTTGACTTTTTCGTATAAACTTTTTTTCTAATACAGTCTATATAATCGTCACAAATGTACAATACTACTTTTAAAAATATTTTTGTTGTAACTATAATATTTGAAATTTTTAATCGTCTTTGAATAAACCAAAATCGGAAAACAATTTTTTATTATTTTGATAAGGTTTTTTTTTCGTTTAAGTTGAGCATAGATTCTTGCTGAAATGAACTTGTAATGGATGAAAAATAAAGCATTTCACCGTGTTATGATTCAAACAATAGAGTGAAAGTGTAATTTTTTTTTCAGCTTTGTACCTTGGCAAAGGCTTTCTTAGAACAATAGATAAAATGCTCTCACAAAGCCAATTACGTCAGGAACGGGAGCCGTATCTATAGCCATTGAGAATACCTGCATAAATCGTGTAAGCTTTCGTGCCAAGCTCCACAAATGATCATAATCTCCAGTAAACAATACGCCTTTTGTTAACCTGCGAATCAAAGCAATCCACATGTGAATGATGTATTTTTATCACAAATTCTTCAAGACGACGTATCACATCTGAAAGCCATTCAAAAGCTATTGCTAAAACAATGCTGATACGGCGCTTTCTCTTTGTGTATGGCGTAGGTACTTGTACCGACAGCCTTAATACAAGGATGCTGTGTAATGCTGTATGACGTCTAACGTATAACATGTCACGGCAGGAACTCACTCGGTGACAGGACAGAAACGCCTAAGCGAATGACAAAGACAAAGCAGCCTGGAGCTGTTTTTTCTTTCAAAATACAAGCATTCTATAAATTATCTAGAATCTGGAGAAACAAACACGAATTCTTCCAACCCCACTTCCATAAATAAAAGCCAAGATTGTTGCTTGACTATGATGAAGGAATAAACTAAACAGCCAACACGTTGGAGGATTCTCAAAATTTACTTCTAACTGTTTTTTGGAACCCTTGTAGAGATCTTCGCATCTCTGTCTCTCATGATGCTTGTTATTTGTTTCAAGGAAGTAATTTCAAGAAAGTATTTCGAGGTTTGTACATTGTATTAAGTTACTGAAACCTCAGTCTCTGCGTAGTGGGACGAACTATTTTAAGACAAGTCGTGGTTAAGCAGTAAAATTTCAAATTATCAATAATCCAAAACGAAAACATAACATTTTAATTTTTAAATATGAGATTCTATCGTATTAAGGTAAAAAATTGCAAACTGAAGTTTAGTTTTTCATAATTGTTCAGTTATTGAAGGGAAAACTTTTTTAGCACCACTGTGATTTGATACTCAATGAAACTAAAAACAGCGACACTAAAAACACTTACATCTGTAGGATTTAGCCTGCGAGAGAATAAGATAGTATAATCGGTCTCCTCTTTGTGTGGTGCTTCGTAGCCTCCCCACTCTTGTATACTTTAGTTTTCTCAAGGTTTTACTTCTACCACGTGTGAATTGCACATTCTAATTGTTTTATAAAGATGGCTATAGCCATACATCAGACGTTATAATTGAAAAAGTGATTATGCAAGTTCACCCGGGTTTCAGAAGAAGAACACAGTTTCAGTTGTGTTGTTTTGATGAACGAGTATTCACAAAATACACGAAATTTACTGGACTAGCTATTTACAGTGAATGTTTAAAAAAATACATTATGCAGTGATGCGAGTGTGTGGTCGACGAATGCCCAATTCACACATTCCGCGGTTTAATTGATGAGGTTCGTACGACGGTATCTGATACTGGATGCCCTAGACTAGCGCAAGGATCGTAAAACCCACGAATTGCCATATTTTACCCGACCAAACTGCAGAAAAATGGCTGCAAAATTTAATGTTAACCTTATTTTTGCAGAAATATCCAATATACAAACATTTATTACATGCGGTGATTTCTAACCGGCGCGGCGGTTTATAAAACTTTGCAAGCACAGCCTGTTCAATAAAAAGCTTTACGATAAGTTAGCCTTCTAACGTAAAAGCCTTTGAATTAAACTTTTAGACGCCATGTCCATAAACAGCGAAACTCCCATACGAATGTACGTAATTCTTCCCACTACCCCTTTGATTTCAACCCCTTTGTTTACAGCCTGTACAGCGCATGAAGAACCAAGAATCCTCTACGGTGCGACGTTTTCCGTTAACGGTGGAAGTCCCTTCAACTTTCGGTCCTCAGGTGCTACGAAAGCTCAAACGTAGTTTTAATAAAGCTAATTCTCATTATGATGCGCACACACTAGCTTTTGTCGGCGCTGTGGGTTCGCCGAACTTCCGTGAAGCTTTTATTGCGAACGGAAACTTCCTGTTTACTGGCAACTTGCAGCTTATCGTTCTTGTTAACTTTCGTAATGGAGGCGTTTTGCCATTGTATGCACTTTCTTTAGATCAGTTTTTAGCGATTCTTTCGTGAACGGTATTGGAATTAACAATTCCCTTTGGTAATAACTAAAAACGTTTATCGTGCGTTTAAAAATATCACCAACAATCGAATTAAGTGCCTTTTCGTGATGAAAATTTTCCATGAAAAATCACCAAAAATCCGTGAAAAATCACCAAAGATTCTTGGTTTTAGAAAACTCAGTTTATAAAATGACAATTAAAAAAATTACATAATTGGTAGGAACTTCATTGTTTTTCTGAATTATTCACACAATCAGTTAGAATTTTAAAAATGACTCCTTAATTCAAACAAGTTCATAAAAACAATATTACGCAGGACGCACATACAACCAAAATCAAAATTTTTAAACATGTGGTGGTAATGCTGTTTATTTACTAGTAGGTAGGTACTTTCATGAGTTTAAACGGTGCACACTTTATGGTTTAACCTTCCTGTTGTCATTCTAATCCTAAGTAGATACCCCAGCGATATCGTAATATTTATTGATTTTTTTTTTTTAAATTCGACTCTCAATATCGCATTTTATTTATTACGTTACCTGATTATTTTTCTAGACAACAGAAATATTAAACTATATCCTAGAAACTATACTCTAGGGGAACTTTTTCGGTCTACAGTCGGTTAGGTAAATATTTATATGTAGACTGTCCTGATGATGGCAGAATACTCAAGGAAGCGAAGACTCCCTTTGGTAAAGCAATGTATGATCGTGTGAGAAACGTTGAGATCCTCAAAGAGTTCAAGGCTGATTCAAGCGTAATGAGTAAAATTAACAAAGAGACGCTCAGATGGTTTGGGCATGTAGAGCGAATGAACGAGTAAAGGAGTGTAAGGATAATATAAGACGCCAAAGTGAATGGTAGAAGAAGTCGGGGACGCCCGAGGAAGGCACGACCAAGTGAATCAGATACTTGAGTCGGGCCATGTCAAGAGTATGAATAATAGAAGAGCATGTATCGTATAAGACGATGTACGTACGATTGGGAACGAGGCAAAGAGTGAGTGCCAAGGTAGAGTTGTTTGGCGGTCCGTTCTCTCTGACTAATCCTGCGGGGAAAAGGCGTGATGGTTAGTTAGTTAGTTAGACACCCTTTTCACTAAAAGAAAACTTCAGCTCTAACAAAAATCATTTAAATTGCAACAAATTTAAACAAACCTTCATTTGGGAGGCAAGTATGAGTACCAGCCGCTAGGGAACCATTTATTGGATTACCAACACCTCTGTCATAGTGGTTTGCATCATTTGGTGGCTAAGCAGGGGCACCTAGGTTCAAGGCGTTAGGTTTATCTGGGCCTTGGTGGCGGATGCGTCTGAACTGCTTGGCAGGTCGGATCTGGAGAGACTGGTTGATTGAGACCTTTTGACCTCTCCAATAGGATTCTCTTGGAACATCGCCTTGTACTGCAGTGCGAGGCATAGATTCATACATCCTAATACACTGACCCCCAGATTCCTACCCACCCCTGATACCTTTTTCCTTTCCAGAACTTCATATCCTTCCTTTTCTAAATAGACCCTCCATATATCAATCCCTGAGGGGAATTATTTTCCTCGGGGCCTCCTGTGTGGAGCTAGGTACTTAAAAAAATTTTTACTATTAAATTATTGCATTAAAACATAGGTACTCAAACACAAATATTCAGAGACACGTATATATATATGTTACAGTTAAAACCCGTTCTTAGTTAAAACGCGGTTTCTCTGGTATAAACTACATAATATTCACTAAATGCCTTTGTTACAACTACAATCAACTGCTAAATATCAGTTAAAACTAGTTCTAACTATACAAAACGCGTTTTTTCGAAATGATTCAGTTAAAACTGTATCAACCGATATCAAAGTTCATCGTGCTTTATTTTGATTGTTCGAGTGACATCAGGTTAGGTTTTTAATTAACACTTATTAAATATTTTAATTAAAAGTATCTGTATTTTCAATCCCTAACTAACTAACTAACTAACCATCACGCCGTTTCCCTGCAGGGGTAGGCAGAGAGGACGGACCGCCACACAACTCGATCTTGGCACACACTCTTTGCCTCGTTCACATTCATACATCGTCTCATACATGCTCTTCTATTATTCCGACTCTTCACATGGCCCGACTCAAGTATCTGATTCACTTGGTCGTGCCATGTCTTCCTCGGGCGTCCCCGACTTCTTCTACCATTCACATTTGCATCATATATTCTCCTTACACTCCTTTCCTCGTTCATTCGCTCTACATGCCCAAACCATCGGAGAGTCCCTTTCTTAATCTTACACATCACGCTTACATCAGCCTTGCATTCTTTGCGGATATCCACGTTTCTCTCACGATCGTACATGGTTTTACCACACATTCGCCTCAGGGATCTCATTTCTACAGCATTCAGTCTGCTTTCATCCTTCCTCTGCCAGTTCCATGCCTCACTGCCATACATCAGGGTAGGTACTAGCACTCCATTATGGACGGCTAGTTTCGCGTCTTTGGACAGTTTTTTATTACCGCCAACGGCATTCAGTCCTCCATTAATGGAGTTACCCAATCCAATCCCAATTTCAGTTTTAACAAAGGCAGTTAGTAAAAACTAGTTTTAACTAGAGAAAACACGTTATAACTAAAAACGGGTTTTAACTGTGACATATATAGATATATATGTACAATAAGATATTTTATCTTATTATTTGTAAAGAATTTCGAAAAGAATTAAGTTTTCCAAACTCGTTTATTTTTCTTTACTTTTACAAGCCGAGTAAAAAGCACAGAAAATTAAATCCTCGGCACATACAATGGATATTCTTCTCTAAAATCTTATTTTTAAGTACTTCATTTGAAAGGTCGACAGCTGCATAGAATTTTATTACTTGTTTGCAACTCGAGTTTAAAGGGTTTACTTTTTTCTTCGCGAAAAAGTTACTGAAACGAAGTACACTTACGGAGAATGGAAAAGTGATATGTACCTTTTGAATTGGCTATTTTTGCTTTTTCATCCTAGTGAATAATAAAAGCTTTATATTTTACGAAGGTTTAGTTGATTGTGTTTTTTGTTATGTCTTATTTTTAAAATCATTCACCTACAACCTTGGAATGAACCTACAGGCTATAATACAAATCTATCCTCAAAAGTTTAAGTTTTATAAAAGAACTGTGCTGTAATTTCCTTCACAAAGAACGAAAATAAATTTTCAAATATATATCACATCAATAATAGTCCTATATTAAACATTAATTCAATTCAATACTTGGGCGTGACATTTGACTCGTCGTTTGCCTTCAATATACATGTAGATACAATTTCAAAGAGTCACAAATATTAGGTTTAACGCTAAGAATCACAAATTGTTTTAAAAGTACAGAATTAACTTTAACATTATATAAATCAATTGTGCGAAGTATTCTGGAATACGGATCAACTATTTGGTCTCCCAATTATGAGATTCACAATTATAGAATCGAATCCATACAAATAAAATTAACCCGTGTAATTGCTTATCGCGAAGGTATATCTGGTCAATTTGGAACGTATAATGACAGAATGTTACACTATAAACTAAACTCTCTGACAGCCAGACGTAAACTTTCCGATGTATTGCTTTTACACAAAATTATACATGTATCAGTTGATACACCAAACATTTTATCCCAAATAAACATCAACACACCATCAAGAAATTCCACAAGGAGGATGCAAGATTTTTTAAATCTACCACACAAATACAGGATATTTTTCCCCTATACCGCGAACATTAAGATATTATAACACTATACACTGCTCAAATAATGAAATAGATATTTTTAATGACCCATGTAAATACCAAAAAATATATTTTCCCATCATTCACATAAAGCTGATACAGTGATGAATCCCTTTATTTAAAAACAGGCAATATTGGGATTGGTTTATTTATGGTACCAACTAAATCATTGTCCCTTCAACACAGGTGCCAATAATAAATTGTTTACTTTTATATGTTTATGTAACCATTTTTATTACTACTGTTTTTGTTATAATTTCTAGTAATGTATTGTATTTAAATCATTTATGTACGTAAATTTTTGTGCATCATGCCTGTTTTATGTTCTAAAATAAAATAAAATAAATAACTGAAACTTATGCTGACTGCCGTTTTCAATATTCAATATTTATTTGCTAATGTCTGATTCTAGAGTCCTAGAACCTCGACCATAAAATAATAAAGAATGGAAGAATTCTTCAAAGGACCGCATACAATAAACCTCGGAACATTCTGTTTATTTTTTAGTTAACTAACTGCACACAGGAAGCCCTGAGGAAAAATTCCCTCAGGGTCTATTTTTTCTTTGGGGATGGTGTGGAGGGTCTTTTTAGGGAATAGAAGGAGAAAAAGTTCTGGGAAGGAAAAATATATGAGGGGTGGGTAGGAATCTGGGAATCAATGTGTCCAACTGTGCAAGTCGATGTGTCGAGATAGTCCGCCTGAACTAAACAAACCTCACCCCCTTGAACTCGGCCACCCCTGCTACGTCACAAAACACAGCAAACCACTTGGGGTGACCTACGGCAGTAACGGCAGAGATGTTGGTGTCCAATAATTTCCGGTGTGATAGTATCTATATCCGCCCCTCAAATATTCCGTTGGATTCAAGCAATTTGCACCTTCTTGAATTCACAATGGGATATCAATTTATTTCCCTAAAATGTACATTTTTGCTACTATTCAATTTTTTAAAGCTTACCATTTAATAGTTTTTATTTTATACGTTAATCATTCGATTTAAAATGAATTGATTGAGTTTGTAGGAATAGTGTGAACGGGGAAGGAGAAAACATCGGACACTGATTAATGAACGCATCTTTGACTAGTGTTCTTATTGTATTATTTTTAAAGTCTCATTTTCATCATGTCGCGGACTGAAAATAATTTCGTTGAGCTCAAAATTAAAATGCGTTTAATTTCCTCTAGCTAGACCTTACCGCTAAAAAGCTTTTTAGCTGAGAAACACAAACATTACTTTCTTTATAGTCAAGATTACGATGCATTGGAACTGCAAAAGTAGAAACAGTAATTAAAACAATAAAACTAGCATCCATTCAACACAACGCCCCCTGATAGTAGGACCTGAAAAACAAACGGGGATGCAAGGAAAACATTTACATTTTAAGTATACATTATTCACTATCCCCAGCCCTCGTTATTACTAAAGCTGGATATTATGGGAATTAATCGTTACTGTAATATGGGGCGACTTTGTTAACGTGGATATCCACACAACTCTTGCTACCACCGCAGCGGTCAGAATTTAGTCGCTTGTTTTGAATGATTTTTTCAAGTGACTACGATTTTATTTTATCATTTACGATAACGCTTCAAAAATAAATGTTAACTTAGTTGGTTTCTAGTTATGTTTGAATTTAGCAACCAACCAGCAACTACAACCAAAAATCACAACAATATTATAACATTTAAATCTCAAATAAAAAGTGGGATACAAAAGATGGGGATATCAGGAATCTAAAATATACTGACACCAAATATAGTATGAAAATGAAATGACTCAACTGAGCTAAAAGAGCACTGGGTGGTTTATTTATAATTCATAAAAAAACACTAATTGACATATTCAAAATAAGTTTTATTAATACTAATAAATTTGAATAATATGTACATGAAATTCTCCGCATGGGATAACGTAGTGAGGATATTATTATATCTATTTTTTTACAAAAAAGAAAGTTAATGGAGTATTTATTGTTTTGTCATAATTATGTTTTTTTTAAATATTTTCAGATGTATATATATATTTATATATTTTATAAATTTAACAACTAGAGGCACTATTGAAAATCTCTGAAATTCTAGAAGAAATCCTGAATATATAGCTGGGCAGTAACGTTTTCATCAATACATCAATGATAAATAAACAAAATTTATCCAATAATTGCATAAATCTATTGATGAATAAATGTTTTTATTATAACTATTTTAATAATTTTGTGTTACTCATATTGTAAAATAAATTAGTGACTTTCCATATATTATATTATAACCACTTCTATTTTTTATAATTTTTTTTTTGAACCGGCGTGTCAGGGTAATAAGCTTGTAAAACATCGGACATCAAAGTCTCTCCACTCTGAAGTGACTTTGATCACTACTTATTTTTTGACTCCTCAAACACATTCTTTATTTTATTTTATATAATTCGATAGTTTGAACACGTGCAATAAAATTTTCTATAATATTAAATTAATTATTAAAGTTATTTATGTAATTACTGACCTCTTACTTTCAAAATCACAAGATAATGCTATAGATGGTTACATTTCAATCACAAAACCTACACATTTTAAACTTCATCCACCTAATCTAACTTCAATTATTTCCCACAATCCCTATCAATTTTTCCTAATTTAAATACCATATCAAATTTTCGTTATTTGTTTTTAGGGTGTTATGCCGTTTTGCCCTACCTTTTTTAGCCAACGTTACGGACAGCGTTGCAGTGTCCATCATCAGGGCCAATACGGCAGATATGTTATTATGTACATGGAAGCGATACCGTGTTGCCAGCTCCACTCCACTACGAGCTGGTATTACAATATACTTCAAAATGGTTGTAGATTTCAATTGTCTGCGTAATCAGGCGTGCTACAATTGGAACTTGTTAACACCCCAAAAACTAAAAACGAAAATAGTTTTGGCTGTGAAAATCTAAAAATGTATCTGACTTCCTAAAATATTTATAATTTAATCTGAATTGTATAATCGAATTTGTTGTCAAGCATTAAATGTTTAATGAAAAAACACACTTTGTAAAACACCACTTTATTTGAATTAATAATTATTTGACAGCCAACCAGGTTTCGCTTAGCTCAAGCTTCATCAGGGCTATTATTAACTGTTAATAGTTAATATAATAGCCCTGATGAAGCTTGAGCTAAGCGAAACCTGGTTGGCTGTCAAATAATTATTAATTCAAATAAAGTGGTGTTTTACAAAGTGTGTTTTTTCATTTAATATATAATGTCACACCACAAAGTTTTTGCTTCCTTCGATAAAATTAAATGTTTAATTCCAATCTATTAACTTTATCTGCCATAAATCAGGGACATCCATATCATGGTAGGCGAAATAATACTAAAAATATACTTTTGTTCATAAAATAAATAATTTTTAAAAAAGTTTAAAAGTTGCTAGTCACCCCATTTTACGGCACTTTTATTGCTTTCCTTATATTCGCCTTAGGCCTCGTTTCCACTGGCCGTTCATTGGGTGATCTTATCAGCTGTGGTATTAATCATCCCTCGCTATTTACTTAGGGGTTGTTTACACCGCTACCTCACGAAGTCAGTTAGTGTCAGACAATTAATTTGATTTTTTTTCTCCTTTCCCTTTGAAATAACTCCGAGGAAAACTTATCGCTCGCATCGCGGGGGAAATATAAATAATTATTAATGATGAGGTGTTGCCGTAACGAGATGACTGATGACTTGAAAAGTATACGGGAAATATATTTCTTTCGAACCGTTGGTTTTCTGTCCGTGGTGATTAGTTGTGTATGGTCTATCTAGTGGTGAGTTATTGTATTATACAGAAATATAATAATTACAAACTAGATAAAATTGTATAAACCAAATAAATAACTAACTAACTAACTGTCACGCCGTTTCTCCGCTTTTATTCTGACTCTTGACATGGCCCTACTCAAGTATATGATTCGTACTCGGGCGTCCCCGATTTCTTTTACCAATCACATTTGCGTCACATATTCTTCTTACACTACTGTCTTCGTTCATTTGCTCTAAATGCCCAAACCATCTGAGGGTCCCTTTCTTAATCTTACGCATAACGCTTACGTCAACCTTGCATTATTTGCGGATCTCCACATTTCTCATGCGATCACGCATGGTTTACACACATACGCCTCAGGGATCCCATTTCAACAACATTCAGTCTACTAATCCATGCCTCACAGCCATACATCAGGGTAGGTACCAGCATTCCATTGTGGACTGCTGGCTTCGCTTCTTTTGACAGTTTTTATGTGCATAATTAGTTTTTATATCTATAAACCAAAGAATATAAATGTTTCCATAATACTTTACTTTCAAAGCTAAACATCTCATTGTTTGTCAGCAAACTCTAAAAGGATGAGTTTTGGCATTGTGGAAATGGTATAACTTTTTCATGTCTAATATTATTTCTAGGTGTAGGTGTAGGTTTTTGAATATTTATTTAGATGTATACAAAATTTTTTTCATACATCTAGTAAGAAAATATATACAAATACAATTTCGAGATACAGTTACATTTTTACAAATACATTTTAAGAGGAAAAAAAGATTACAAAAATAAAAATACATTTTGAGGAAACAGACAACTATGTGACAATAATATTGGTAATATTGTTATAAATCAAAAAACATTCTTCACATATAATGCACACATCCTACGAAAAGTGAAAATGGTGCCGGGAGCTTTGAAATATCTATTGAATTGACATAATTTTTTATAAGACTCTGTAATTACAAAAAGAGATGTTCGCACAAATACTGATCTTTGGGTTACGAAGTAAAATAAATCTATTTATGTAAAATCGGAGGACTGTTTATTGTATATAAAAACACCTCTGCCGCAGGTCACCCCCAGTGGTTCGTAACGTTTGTCAATTTAGCAGGGGTGCCGGGTTCATTTAGTGAGATTTGTTCAGGTCTTGGTGAATGTTCCTGCTCACCAGCTGCTTGGTGGACTTGATGGGGAGAGTTTGGTTTAGGGTCGTTGACCAATCCAGCTGCTCTCTCTCAAACCACCTTGCACCGCATTTAGAGATATGGATTCGTACGTCCGTCACTGCTGAAAACACTGACGTAAGATTCCTACCCATCCTTAAAACCTGTTCCTTCTCAGAATTTCCCTTCCTTCGTTTTCTTAAAAATACACTTCACACAGCATCCACTAAGATGACATAGGCCCTGAGAGATATTATTTAATAGGGAAATTACGAATTGCTCTATTATATTATTATATTTTTACAAATAATATAAAAATGTTTTGAAACGCGAGCAACGCCGGGTAGTAAATATATTAGATAATATAACGGTATTTTTGACATGCTCCGAGTAATTCGTATTAGAAAAGTTCGTTTTTTTACTCAGCTGAAATTAGTTTAACGAAAAAAAATTTTCTAAATCTGATATTCAACGGATTTTTTATTAAATTTCATATTTAAACAATAGTACCTAACGATACGATTATTTAAAGAATGTAACTAAAATATTTTTTGCCAAGGAAGGTTCACTAAATCAAGGATGAACTTAGGTGCTACATTAAAAATAGTGTTGTTTTTATAAATCAAAACCTTGTTTGCATAGGATATTGGATATTATATATTAAAGAAGAATCTTATTTATTTAACATAACAAAATGATTGATTTCTCGAGAATTCCAGTAAATCCAATAAATGGATTTATTATAGACACAGAATCTAGAGTCAAGATATTTTAGGAACCGTACTATTATAGGATTTTGTTATCAACGTATAACATGGGTTGATGTTATTATGTGTGGAGGATATGGTATACTTTATTTGACAGGGGTGCAAAAAACAGACCATCATTCTTGGAAATTGACGCTGTCTGGACATGAGTGATTGTCATTTTTTTTGCTGCCTTTGAATCTCGTTAAAAAGACTCAAAGATCTTGGACCTCTGATGATAATGTGAATTTATAAGGGCAAATAAATGCGGTGATAGTGATATTAATATCCCTCTTTGACCACTTAATTTATTTAAACTTTTTTAAGGATCCAAAAACCGACCTTTCTCCTTCAGGACTATTTTAATAGTCATAACAGAAACGGAAATATTTTACATGCTATAAATTACTTGTTTTATACAATAAAGAGTATCATATATATATAAATGTATTTATATATATTTACACAGACAACAGGTCTCGACCGTAATTAATTTAGGAGGCGGTTACGTGTACCGCTGCCCCGGGAAACATTTATTGGATAACCGTCACCTCTTCCATAAGTGGTTGCCCTAAGTGGTTCGTTACATTTGGTGACTTTGCAGGGGTGACCGAGTATATGAGGTGAGGTTTTGGCGAGGCAGCATGGCGGGCCGGATCAAGAGATACTGGTTGAGGGAAGCCTTTTAACCTTTCTAGTTAGACTCTCGTCCCATTGCCGTGCATCGCAGTTGGAAGGATGGATTGATTCTTCCGTTACTACTGGATATACTGTCCCTTAGATTCCTACCCACCTCTTTCCTTCACAGAACTTTCTAGCATTCCCTTCCTTAAAAAGACCCCCCACACAGCATCCCCTTAGATGACGTTAGCCCCGATATTATCTTTCTCTTAAGGCGATCCAATGGTCTACTTTATTGGAGGAGTTTAAAAATACTTGAGAAAAAGCTTTTGGAACGGTTGGAAAATTTATTTGAGAAAAAAAAATTACATCTTTGTATTGTAAAGGCCTGTAAAAAACATTAACATCTTTTTTAAGCATTGTTTATTGTAATAAAACGGAAATTTTAAATTGATTTTAAGGAACAAAGCGGCGCGGAGTCCAAGGCGTCTATTCCCCGTCGCGGCCGAGGCGGAACTGACAGAAAAATATGTCTGCAGTCCTTCGGTGGACGGCATAGGGTCCACTTTTGAAAATTCAAATTCGTCGACTGCCGGCCGTATTGCAAAATAGCAACGCGAAAATGGATATTTTATTTTATTTTACGAAGTTCGAACCTAAATATTATTTTTGATTACGATCATTATAAAAGTAACTGAATTTGCCACATTATACAATAAAACCATATCCGAAAAGGGGTTTATAAGTGGGAGAGTTTGCACTTAAAAGTTATTTTTATAGACCTAACACTTTATTTTTTTCTAGACTTATTAAAGGTCTTATTAAAAAAATGACCGATATTTTTAAGGGTCAACATATGTTCGACACGCAGTATTTAATTGAAGCATCTATAATACTTCTAAGGGATCAAATTTTCAAAACAAAAACATATGATTTTGTATGATTTTGCATTATTTAGTATGGCTTCATCTTAATCTGAAATAAATGGGCTAGAGGCTTTTGTTTGCTAAATTCACGTGTAACTGATTTTTTTATAAAAGAAATCTGAAAATAAAACAAGAACGGCTTTTAATAGACTGTAAAGGGTGGATTTAGTAATAAATTTAGAGCACTGGATTCGTGTTATTGTCCTTTATTCTACCCCTTCGGAAATAATACTTTATAATAAATACTATGATATGAATACGACATGAGATATTTTTGTAATAAGACATCCCTTTATAAATAATACATATTATTGAGTTATTATGGTAAGTAAATTTGAAGTTACGGTTTAATTTTGTTCAAGTTTTGGTAATGTTGACACAGGATTGAATTTTAGCCGTTCACAATAGTATTCAGATAACAACTCTGGTATTCATTATATGGCAGTAAGGCATAGACGTTATGAGGATTAAGGATGAAAGCAGTAGTAGTACTAAAAAATATATGGAACAAAAAGTCTAGATTGCCCTTGAAGAAATGGTAAAATAATTAGTGCTTGAGTCGGGAAACAGGAACTAAAAAGAGTTATCAAAACGAAGTGAATGTGTTTTATATCATCTTTATCTACCGCTGGGAAATTATTATCTTTTTATATAAGTTCCATACAGGAGGTCCTGAGGAAAAAAAATCCCTGAGGGACTATGTCATCTTTGGGGATGCCGTGTGGAGGATGGGTGGACAGGAATCTGGGGGTCAATGTGTCCAGGAGTTACGGACGTATTAATTAATCTCTCTCTCTGTGATCCAAGGCGGTGGTTCAAGAGTCCGGCTGGAGAGGTCTAAGTTAGGTCTCTCTGGTTAGATAACCAGTCTTTCCCGATCCGGCCCGCCACGCAGTAGGTGGGCAAACGCATTCTCCGCTAAGAACTCAACAAACCTCACTACATGAACCCAGGCACTAAGCGTGGCGAACCGCTATGGCATGGGTGATGTTTATCAAATAAATGATTCGTGGCGGCGGTACTTGTACCCGCCTCTCATATTGTATGATGGTTATTCGACAAACATGTTCATTTCTGTGATATATACACAATACACACACCACACTTGAACACCAAGTTTTTATTCGACTCATTTTGTCTTCGTTAATACTCTTACTTCCCAAAGATCGTTCAATGACCTCTATGAGAATAAGGTTTCGACCTTTAAAAATTCTCGACTTTTGATAGCATTACGTACCACCAATGAATAATTGAAATAAACGATCTTATCTAAACGAAAAACTTGTGAATTCAATACATTTTTTTTCCAGAATATCATGAGAAATGATTTTCTGAGAACCATCTAAAATCCTTTGTCATGAATTCGGGGTCAATTCATATCGCGCTTTGAGTTGATAGCCTTCATTGCTTAGAAGTCTACGCAATACTCGTTTTACTTTGACTGGAGGTTGAAATTCCACTGAATGCGATGACATAATTTTTTTTAATAATATGTCATAATCAGTCTGAGTTTTGCGAAGTTACTTGTTGATTTTGAGAAATAATTTGACTCTTCAGCTGTGATGGGTACTGGGTAATATAAAAAAATTATTTCATTCTTCTTTATTTACGTCAATATTCAGAGATAGGATCTCCGAATGGGTAGATGTAATAAAACATGAGTTACTTGGTCCGGAGAATATTTTACTATCATAGATTTTATTTTTATTGTTCTTCAAAGGATAATGCCGTTTCGCAATTAAGCAGTTCTTCAACAGGATATCATTAACCATAGAATTTTGTACTGATTGTAGGATATTTAAATTAGCTGTGCAAGAGTGTCCCCAAGTGGTTATACCATACCTTAAAGTTGATTCTGCGAGCTATAAACAATTAATTTTTAAAATATTCACCGGAAGGAAAAATTTCAGTTTGTACAGCCTACCCACTAACGCCCTCAGCCTTTTACAAATTTTCTTTATTTGTACGTCCCATTTAAAAATGCAGTCAATAGTCACTACCAAATAAACATATTTATTTACCAGTTCAATACTTCGCGTATGGAGGGTTGCAAAATGTATTGATGAATATATACTAAGTCATGAGATATTATTTTAATTGAAATCTGAAATGAAGTATAAATTTATGGTTATTGGTATTTATTATTAGGTCTGCGCAAAGATATTGAAATAAAAGAGATGTGCTATCCGCAGTTCTTACTGGGTGAGACTGCGCTTCCTGGTGTCGCCGATATTGTTTACCGATTAAAGAATTAACTAAATGAACAAATAAACTAAACGAACTTTAAACTAAATGGACAAATTATTTCCGTATTCAAACTACATTGTTAACCAATGCTAAAGCATACCAAAAAGCACTAAAAAATCAACGAAATCAACAAATTATTTTTGTATGGAAACTACTCCGATTAGGTAGTAGCCCTCGGACAGTCGTCATATCTCTTTTGTATTTCAATTTCTTTGGGTCTGCGTCATGTGATCGTTTTATCAACATGACTATACGTCCATTTTAAGACATGTTGTAGACATTTAATAGCTGTGGATAATCATTCATCAGATACTTACAAATTGTCAAAAATAATGCTAATAATAGCTATTGAAACGTTGCTTGAAAATAGCTTTAGCCGTGTTTGGTGACCAGATCTGAATAGCCAGGTACTTCCCAACCTTCCTCTTCTCCACCTCCTTCCCCTCCCCACTACCTTCAGCCTCACAACATACCCCAATTGGGGATGCCATAATCTCACTGGCTCCAGACGGGAGCAGTTGAGATTCTTGTGCGGTATTCACTGTAAAAAAAAAATTGATCCATCAGATACTTACAAATTGTCAAATATAATGGTAATAGGTGTGGAAAATTATTGATCAGATTCTTTCAAATTGTCTTATATCAGATATAGATAAATGTCATATAATGTGATATTTAAAACTAACATAGCTCTGTTGGGCAGGTCGCCCAGTAAGGATAATACTCGTTGATAACCTAATAGCAAGGAGGCTTCTCCATACCAAACCTGCAGAACCAAGAGTTTTGGGTAGCCTAAAATTTAGATAATAAGATGGTTTACAGGTGAGGTATAGGAAATCGACAGAAATATTAACGCTTCGTTAAAGCAGCTACGACTCTTTAACGGTTATAATAATGACGTCGAAACAACCCGATAATTTTTGAAAAAAACCTGATTTTTTAAACCCACATATTGCTGAACTGTCAAAATCACCCGATTTGTCAAAAACAGACAAAAACTGAAAATAACAATTATACCGGGAAATCTATTTATAATCGCAATGGTCCTTTTTACGTACTTCCTGACCCTCTTCTCAAATATTCCATAAAATTCACGCAAAATTAAATTATTACAACTGATTATTTCGAAGGTATCCCCGCCTAGAGTTTGAAAAGGATCCGCGTCGGTTGTATGAAACAAATAAACATGCAATTCTATTGTTGTATTATTTGTAATGAAGAGGTACCTACCCTTCTGGCCAGTGTTTGAGTTCAGTGACCCTTGTCAACCCAACAAACACCGCCACGCCGTGTCGCCGCGGGCGTGGGCCACGCGGGCTAAACTGCCACGCCGCAGTGACGCGTGGCGGCCCTTTCGAACGTTTCAGTTGAATTGAAGTCATTTAACAATTTAACTGACCGAATTATTAAAAAAAATTTTTAGTTTACAGATTCAGTTCAAATAGTCGCTAAATCACGTAACACAATATGAAATGAAATGGAAATCTCATCTTACGCTGCTTTATCAAATTAAACAAATTAATAAGTGGTTTGCTATGTTTGCTGACTTAGCAGGGGTGCCCGGGTTCATTGAGTGAGATTTGTCTACATCTTAGCGGCGAATGCGCCTGTCCACTTTCAGCGTGGCGGGCCGGATCGATGAGGAAGGCCTTTTGACATTTCCAGCCGGACCCTCTCAACCCATAGTCTTGCACCGCAGTTGGAGGGATGGATTCATGCGTCCGTCACTCCTGGACATACTCACCCTCAGATTCCTAGCCACCCCTTAAACCTTTTTCCTTCCCAGAACTTCAAATTATTCCCTTCCTTAAAAAGACCCTCCACACAGCATCCCCTAAGATGGCCTAGGACCTGAGGGAAATTATTTTCCTCAGGGCCTCCTGTGTGTTAAAAAAAACCAATATCAATTGGCTTTTGTGTCCAATTATCGAAATGGACTAAACATTCAGTGGTAAGAAAATAAATTAAAGTAGACTTTTTAAAAGCAATGTAAGAATTAAGATTATTATACCTGCCTTAACTCGCCTCATGACGGTGCGCAACCGGATAATAACATAGTTCCACTATCTTTACACTCCGAGGTGTCACACAAAAAAACATATCAGTATAAAGAAAGATAAAATAAGTGTGCAATAAATTGTAAATTAGCAATACTATTCATTTTATTCGTCATTCACATAATACACAATAAAAAATAAATGCTTACAATTTTAGTAACATATCAGTTATATTCACACTAATTATTTTTGCTTCAGGATGGATAGTTTTTGAATACACTGAAAAGTCTGTAAATGTATTGGCAGAAATCGCACTAGCGGTGAATGATATGTTTAGTTAGTGTTCTGGTTGTAACAGTGCTAAAGATGATGGAGTCGAGTGGATTAAAAAGGGACACGGATATGGGGACGTCCGACGAAGATATGGCACGATCAAGTGAATCAGATACTTGAGTAGGGCCATGTCAAAAGTCATAATAATAGAAGAGAATGTATGAGACGATGTATGAATGTGAGTGGGGCAAAGAGTGTGTGCCAAGACCGAGTTGTTTGGCGGTCCATCCTCTCTGCCTACCCCTGCGGGGAAACGGCGTGATGGTTAGTTAGTTAGTTAATTTTTGAGGGCAGTCTATGAGGGATTCAGTAATTATTCAAAAAGTATAAGAATGTCATTAATGGTTTTCCGGGTAATAAATAGTTGTAGTTTTAGATCAATATTAAAGTATTATAGTACATATCAATTACAGGTTGTCTCAATTCGGGATGAACATTTCTAAGAAGCTTCTTTTGTACTTTCTCCATGCGGTGTAAGTTACACGTACAGATAGGAGACCATACAAGAGATGCATATTCTAGCTGCGATCTTACAAGAGAGCAGTAAAACAGTTTTAATGATTCAGCGTTATAAAAAGTTAAACATATTACAAATACTATAATCAATAATTATCAGCCTGAAACACTCATCTACATTGAAAAAATCTTCCGAGAAAAGATACTGGCCGCCAACGGGAATTGAACCCGTGTCCCTCTGATTGCCGGTCAGGAGCTCTGACCACTGAGCTACAACGGCTTATCTAATACCCGCCAAATAATTCAATATATTTTTTTTATTTTTTATTAACCAATATATATAATATACAATTAAACAAAATATAAACAATATTGGTGGTAACAATACCTCCCTAATTAAGAAATTCTCGTGTTTAGGGAGGGAGCACTATCTGATTGACAGTACTATACATACTTGACAGTTGTTACAATTTGGATGTATGTAGAACTACTTTTTTAATATATACAATGAATAATAAGTTGAATAATAATTTTGAAATTATTTTTTTTTGTGCAAAATGGAATTTTTTTTTTTACATAATGTGAATTTTCATACATAGAGAAAAAATAAGTTGACATTTTTTTTGTTCAGAATGGAAATATAAGTTGGCACATCGTAACACATACCTATATCTAATAAATAGTGAAATGTCTTTTAAGTTTTTGTTTAAAAATTTCATAATTCCTTTCGGATTGTATTTCTTTGGGGAGTTCGTTAAAGCATTTTATGGCTGAGTATGTGTAATGATGTTGGGCTGTTGTTGTATTAAGTTTAGGGATTATTATTTGTCCTAAGGTTCTCGGCCTGGTGCTAAATGACTTTGTTGTTAGTTTATCTTTGTGGATTTGAAGTAATGCATTTTTTTTGATAAATTTTATTTAGTGGTAATACTTTGATATACTAGTGTTTCATTCGACAATTACTTATTATTACGTTTTTCCAACTGAAAACAACCAAATTTATTTTTGTGACAGAGGTATTGTTAAGTACTAAATCTCCCGCTAGGTGGCGTCGAGACTAATTATGTCTGCATTTATTGCTGAAATACTTAAACTTGTCAAATATTAATTATTATTTTTAATTGATAAACAAACGTTTAATCCAGATTTTTATGCATAGCACAAAGGGTAGATAACAAATATTATAATCAATAATTAACAAGGTGATTTAGTACTTAACAATACCTCTCTCACAAAAATAAAGTTTGTTGTTTTCAGTTGGAAAAATGTAATAATAAGTAATTGTCGAATGAAACGTTAGTTTATCAATTAAAAATGATAATTAAATATATTAATAAAAATATAAGAGAACATATTTTATCAGACCATATTAAGTGCAACTACTTTTAGTTTAATCCATACTAATATTATAAATGCGAAAGTGCGTGTGTGTGTTTGTTACGCTTTCACGCCAATAGAAAACTACATTATTTATTTAATTATTTAAACGTCTTAGAATGGCTTTTACGTTCAAGTGATAGGTACATGGTATTAGAAGTTTTCAGTGGTACACAGGAGATTATCAGTATAACAATAATAACAAAATATGAATGTACATTTGGCAAAGTATGTGTGATAAAAGCAAGTATTTAGGTATTATTAGCAAGTAACATAGGCTGTATATAATGCTAAACAAATTATTGCGTTAATTATACGTTACGAAATTTGTATAAATGAAAATGTGTGTATTTCATATATTTTAGCAGCAGGGAGTAAAGGCGGGGGTATGTGAGGTTCGTGGAGAGTGAAGAAACGAGGAAAGGGGAAGGCGTGGAAGGTGGAAGGGAACAGGGACGCACGGGAAAGGACATGCAGGGAGAATCAATTTATTTCTTTGAATGCCATTTCATAATTGCTTTCAGCGTACCGCTATCTTTGAAATGTATATCTACAATTGAAATAGATTGCGATAAAAACATCTCTCTAAACTGCAATGACAAAATCATATCATGATCGCGACTTTCAGCCATTCACGTAAAACTGACAGTGTGATCAGATTGGAATGAAGGTCTAATGACCGCTTTAGTTTATCTCATCAACTACCATATTATCTAATAAACGACGCAGTTTTGCCACTATAAAACTGCCCTTAAAACAGTTCCCTGTCCTTTAACGTCGTCCCCCGTCCAATTAACAACGTAGTCCCTCGGCGATTAAAGCATATCGTTAAGGTTCTACGACGCAACCTTACCACGAAGCGAATATTGCATGATAACTTCCGTCGCGTTTCCGACGTTGTCGCGCGGAGTTTTCCGATCTTTTCCTTTTTCCGTTCTCCACATGTAGCGGTGAAAATCTTCACCAACTCGTTGTTAGTTTATTGGAAATGAACGTAGAGCATGCCCTCAGGCTTCAGGTTCGATCAATCATACCCCACGAGTAGTGGTTACCTGTCCGCGAGAGTTGAAGGCAACTTCCCGGAAAAAGTGCCGCATCCCCTGACCACCCCAGTCACCCCATCCATCCAGCCCAATCAATCATCATCCATCATATCGTTTTGGCTGATGGAAATTGGAAAACACTTTTGACACCATTGGTATTGTTATTCAAAAATATTATCCACAGGTCCGAGGGAATGTTCATCTCCGGGTTTGGAGTGCAGAGTGACTTGATTTTTTAAGACTGTTTACTATTTTTCTCCGCCCTATTTTTTCTACCTAGGATGTGCGCCTGGTGAATCAACAAATTTATGAGGTCTGGGCGGTTTTCCTGAAATCCCATTTTCTGAGAAACGTGCAAAGTACCTTTACCATTTACATAATAAATTCCAACATAATATATTCGATATTGGATGAAAGTAAAATATGTAGGACTCGTATGTAACTTTGGAATAAATAACTTTAGAGAGTTGTCTGTGCACTTTATACTCGTATATTATGCGTGACAATAATACATAATATTATTATGTATTTTGAAAAACTTATTACATATGAAGTATATTCCATAAATACTTTTATTAAAGCTAGCGAATATAAATAATTAATTTCAAATTTCATCATTTTTTTAATAACCCTTTAAGGCCGCAAATAAAATAAAAAATACATAATTTCTTTCAATCGTGTCTGTTTGTAATTAATCCTCAAGTACCTGCCTAAGTAAATCATATTATTTTTAAAACTACGGTAAACAAGGAACAGTTACTTTGTTTTAATCTTTTATTTTTATTTATTTTTATTATTTTTCTTCTTTTTGAGCAGTCAAAATATTTCTTAAATATGTATATAAATATATAATCTTTTACTTATTAAAAATAAATAAATGTGAGCGAGTTTATAATATATTTTGCTGGGCTTGGTGTAACAAGTAAAAATATTCGACGAAGATTTTGAATTCCCTAAAACTACCGAAAAAATATAAAGCGCCCTCGAGGGCATTTTATTAGAAAACGGCGGAACTGAAATACTTCTCTTAAAAAATTCTCGAATTTGCTTGATTTTATGATCTCTTTTACTAGAAGCTCTGAATAAAATTTACAAAAAATTGAATGAAATGTATTTGCAGGACATATTCGGTGGTATGAACCGCATCGCATTCACACACGTATGAATCTGGTTATTCAATTTCAACCAGAGCAGATTTCATAATAATAAATTACACCACAATACCTGTATTTAATTAAGTACTCGTATGCCCCTCGAATCCATTCTTTCGAATAGCTAGCTATACACCAGCATTCTTTTAAATCACGCTCGATATTAAGTGTTGCCAGAAAGCTTGCTAAGGGAAGTCAATTTCCCGACATATTTTCCCCGGAGCAGCCCCTAAGGGAAGATTGCTCTTCGGTGTTGGCCATTAGCAGCAAATGACCCCCTGCTATGGCGACACGACCCTCCTCCAACTATAGGCACGCTGCTGATAGCTCCGTTATAACCTCTCCCTCTTTCTTATAAACGACCTATGTAACAGAAAAAGAGGTTTCAACGGAGCTTTGGCAGCATGACCGTGTAGAGTATACACCGTTTATCCAGAAATTCCTTGCCACGGAACTTGTGTTTATCGTTGCACGCGTCTTTCCACGGTGTTTCGACATATAAAGTCCAATGTTTATTAATCCTCTTCGTTTTACGTGGGACTTGGAAAATCTACATCTTTTAAAAGGTTACCATCAAATTAAATGCTTGTATTTGGAATAATTTCAATTCAAGTGCTTAAGTGGGTGTAAGTTAAGTTGCATTAATATTTGTCATTTTATGTTTATACGGTGTTTCGACATATAAAGTCCAATGTTTATTAATCCTCTTCGTTTTACGTGGGACTTGGAAAATCTACATCTTTTAAAAGGTTACCATCAAATTAAATGCTTGTATTTGGAATAATTTCAATTCAAGTGCTTAAGTGGGTGTAAGTTAAGTTGCATTAATATTTGTCATTTTATGTTTATGTGATTATATAATTTTAGAGCGTATTAAGAATTGACGAATCCGAATAGAATGAAACGATCTGAAAATTCGTTAATATTAATTTGGTCTACACATTAAAGACATTTAAGTTCAAATACACAAAACCGCTAGAGAATATGTAAGCCGTTCAAGGACCTTCAATCAATTATAACCTATACAATGCATTAATTAGAAATAAACTGGAAATTACAAGCAATATTTACTGCAAATATGAAAACATCGTGGAATCGGTTAAAAATACTACGACTGATATTATGTGATGTACACAACCATCTTGGATCAAACGACGTAACTTGGTCTTGAATATTTCAACATGAATACGATTAAAATTAGAAGGAAATTTATTCTTATAATATGTTTGCATGAAATAATTGATAGTTATCTAGATTCTAGATATCTACTTCTTCTTCTTGTGCCCTGTTCGTTCAACGGACGTTAGATATCATGTTGGCTATGCGGACTTTGTTTACTGCGGCCCGGAACAGCTCTACAGTAGACTGGCCAAACCACTGTCTCAGGTTTTTCAGCAATGAGGTTCTCGTTCTTCGAGGGCCGCGTCTTCCGGCAATCTTTCTCTGCATTATAAGATGCAAGATCTCATACTTCTCTGAATGTCTCATCACATGTCCAAGATATTGATGTTTTCGGATTTTTATAGTTTTAATAACTTATTTTTCTGTATCATCCGAACCATAACAATTTTCTATTTAATTTTTATTTTTAACTTTATGAGTAAAATTAAACACAACATTTTCATTCGTAACCCTGTCCATCCAGCTTATTTTAAGTATTCTTCTGTAGATCCACATTTCGAATGCCTCAAGTCGCTTAATTAGTTCTTCAGTAAGCGTCCATGCTTCCATTCCATAAAATAATATCGAAAACACGTAGCATCTGATCATTCGCATTCGTAAACCAATGTTGAGATCATGACTGCAGAACATATTTTTCATGCGGATAAAGGTTACATAAGAAAAAAATTACCTAATGATACCTACTACATTATATATTTAAAATATTGAAATAAATGTTCCCATTTCCTATTGTTTAAGGCACCATAGTATTTAAAATATTATTTCTTACACTATCCATTTGACAAAATTATACATTATAAATATAAATTTAATATTATAAAACGATAGATTGTGCGAATTAGACATTTTTGTCGATATTATTATAATTTATCCAAAGAATTATAATTAATTTGCTCCATTATTTTTTTTTCTTGAACCGAAAGAATTGATGTTTGTCTAAGATTTCTATTATTTTTAAATGGTGCAGTTTTATTAAGAATATTTCATTTGTTAATTTATAATGTTGCTTAGTAAAATGTTAGTACGATGAATTTTGTTTTATGACTTTAAATTTTTAATAACAGAAGTTCTGATATAATGTATGGTTTTTGTGTATAATTCGTAAAAGTTATTTTTTATTAATGTAAATCAAATTTAATAAAGTTATTATTAAATTCTGCAAAATTTTTGTTTTTTTAACCGGTAACAAATCATTATAGGTACTATAAAAACGAAATTTGGCGGGAATAAATAGAATCTTATAAATAAGTCGTCCCAAAGTGTCTTAACCATAGTTTGAAAATGACCATGTAACAAAAACAGTTGTTGCAATAATAAAAAAACTAAAATACTTTCAGAACATCTAGCAACATTACTAAATTAGATTTACATAAAAATTTTGAAAAAGTAGTTCTAAAGTATACGTATATGGTATCTATAAGTAGAATTGTTTTATTTTTAAATAATGTGCTATTTTTTTTTAAAAAACCTTAATCCATATTCCCCAAGTCCTTCATAAATCATATATTCCTTCCTCGTCCTCCTGTCCTCAAAGTCTCTACCAGGGGGAAGATGTTTGTCGACTACCTACCTGTGAACAAGTGGAAAATAATATTGTCGCCCTAATCTAAGTTAGGGGAGACCGGGGACAGTAGTACCACGGGTCAGTAGTACCAAGGCGAATAACTCCCTTATTATAATAGGTACGTATACTATATGTCATCAGGGGATAGCCTTTATGCGTGCGGACAAACGTCGGTAGCCCGCGGGACATAGTGGAACCCGGACGTTCGCAATCGGAAGAAGAAATTTTTGAGCCCTAAATCGTAATTTTTTCGATTGCGTTCATTCTCTAATATTACAATTACTATGTTCTGTTTATTAGTATTTTGCTATGTACACATTTCTTTGGACACTTGAGTTTATTTTAGGACGAGTTTTGAAGCGTTCTAGAGTAGGGATTAACCAAAAATTTGCGTTTTCATTTAAAATGACCCCTCGGGGATGGTTGTACCAATTTTTCCGGGGACGATTGTACCGGTACAATCGACCCCGTGCTACAACTAACCCCGAGGTTTTTTTTTAAGATTCTGTGAGCACAGCTCTCAAGTCATAAATGAATGTTCGTCCGTTATACTCTCAGAGTCCAAACCCCTTTCATTTTATGGATTTATGTTAATGTTGGTTTAATTACCATGTCAATGATCTCTACCTTTATAATGTTATTAATTAATAATAACATATTCATAATAATAATTTTATTCTTGCTTCTTAGTTTCTTAGACGTACCTTAGACGTACCTTTATATGTTATTTAATACCTTTTTTAGTTATTTTGTTATTTTGCCAGCATTTTTGTTATTTTATGTTTGTTACTGTGTTTTTTGTGGTAAATTTTATATTTTCATCACCAAATCATATTTGAATAAATGTATTTTATGGTTACAAGTTTGTATTATAATTATTTAAATTTTAATAAGACTGTAATATGTAAAAGTTTGAGCCCGTGTAGTTAATTGTTCGTTGTATATTGTCATAGAAAATGAATAAATATTTTTATTGCAATACATATTTTTGGGGACAATTGTACCGCGGGGACAATTGTACCACAGTGTTTTCATACAAAATTTTAATTATTTTTTCTTCCCTTTTTCTTGAGTTTTAAACATGCTACGGTATTAATATATATTTGTATTGTATTTTTATTATATTACAATAGTTAAGATCCTTGGTAACACTTGAACTGACGAATTCTATAATAGTTTTCTTGTGGTCAGATAAATGGTGAATTACGTTCAATGTAATTGAAATTTTGAATAGTAATTTTATAAACTAACAAACAAACTGTTTCTCCTAACCGAAATTATCAAAATTGAACACATTTATCGATAAATTCTGTGTTTTAATTTAAATTCCGCTACTGGTACAACTAACCCCGGGGTAGGGGTCAGTTGTAGCATTTCCCCCGATCTGTCCATGCGCTTATAGCTTTATTTCTATAAGATTTAGAAAAATCATAGAATAAGAATTTGGTAGACAACTAAATTATCTGCCGTTGAGTATGAGCATTTTTTTCATAAACATTATACCTAAGATGTAGAAAATGGTAAAAGTCAAATTGGTACAACTGTCCCCGGTCTCCCCTACCTACAGAACAGTTGAAATCTCGCAGTGTTATGGGACACAGCTCTCTGTCGTTGAACTATCGCAATTATCGCAAAAAGTCCGTTTTTTATGGATTATAAGTGTAACTGGTGTTGTGCCGTTTCTTGGGAAACTCTAATATCCAGGATCGATCCTGAAACAGCCGAATAAACCGTCAAAAGGTAAGAGACTATTCCGTCATACCCCATTTCCCGTGATCTGTATTTTAAAACACAATTCATTGGTCAAATTCTTTTCGAAATCGATTTACAGTCCACAACATCATATTGTCGTGTCATCGGACGCGACACATTGCTTTGTATAGCTTAGCATGGTGGTTGAAAAATCTTCAAATTTTGTAATTACATAATTTGAAAAATATTCAAATTTTGTAATTACATAATTTGAGGATTTTTCAACCTCCATGCTAGGCAAACATGCCCGTGTTTTGGTGATATATAATGGGGTTGTGTTTGTTTTTTTTTATAAATTCCACCCCATCCAATAATGCCGTATTCTATTATTGATTTGCAGAACGCAAAGTACGTCATTATAAGTAAACCTTTTTTTCAGAATATGTCAATGAACAATTTTTTACAGACGACATAAAAAGAATCGATAATGTACGGATCAGGTTTAATATTATAATTATATCATCATAGAAGCCTTGCTAAAGACGAATATTTACCAGCCTTTTGCATAAGGATTAAAGGGTGAACTTCCAAAGTTCGTGAGTCCCTCAAATTTGGTAATTACATAATTTGAGGATTTTTCAACCTCCGTGCTAGGCAAACATGTCCGTGTTTTGGTGATATGTAATGGGGTTGTGTTTGTTTTTTTTTTATATATTCCACCCCATCCAATAATGCCATATTCTATTATTGATTAGCAGAACGCAAAGTACGTCATTATAAGTAAAACTTTTTTTCAGAATATGTCAATGAACAATTTTTTACAGACGACATAAAAAGAATCGATGATGTACGGATCAGGTTTAATATTATAATTATATCATCATAGAAGCCGTGCTAAAGACGAATATTTACCATCCTTTTGCATAAGGATTAAAGGGTGAACTTCCAAAGTTCGTAAGTCCCCCCCCCCCCCGTATCCTATTTCAACTTAACAAGATAAAAATAGGAATAAACACTTTGTCTTACAAA
Source organism: Limnephilus lunatus (assembly GCA_917563855.2). Classification (NCBI taxonomy): domain Eukaryota; kingdom Metazoa; phylum Arthropoda; class Insecta; order Trichoptera; family Limnephilidae; genus Limnephilus; species Limnephilus lunatus. The sequence continues at coordinate 5,046,589 of OU830602.1, read as the reverse complement.
AAACGTGTTCCCCGTCATCTTTGCGTGGCGCTTCATTAAATAAAGCCCCCTATCCGGAAAACAACCCCTGGGTTACGTCAAAACTTATCAGAATGAAAACTAACTACCCCCAAGCTGATAGCATTAAGGATATCTGTATGGAGGTAGAATATTTCCCAGGACGCGGAGTTAGCGTTGCGGAAAACAGATTTAAAAAAATATATAAATCGATGTTATTTTTTGTCGATATTATGTTTTTTTTATACGAAGCTTTCCCAGTTTGGTATCGAGCTACCAGGGGATCAGAGATGACATGGGATTATTGGGATGAAAAGGGATTTATTTGGTTAAACTTAAGTATGTTGGTGAAACTTCAAAATAAAAAGACTTTACCGTAAAAATAGATATTTTACGCTACAAGCATTAGTATAACCAATACAAGTATATACTTTTTTTACTTTGTATACGTGTTTAAAGGCAGGTTTTTTTCTTATTTTTGAATAAGCAACTTACAGTATGTAGAGAGAAAATACTTAAATGTATTTATAAAACTAGGGCAGACCCTTGAAAATCACGGGATAGTCTGAATTCTCGACAAATAAGTTTCAATTTCGAAAAGAACAATTTAGATAATTTTCTTTTAAAAGAAATCAAATCCGAGATCACTGAACTCTAAATTATTATTTTTTTTATATGAATACCGCACAAGAATTCCAACTGCTCCCGTCTGAAGACAGTGAGATTATGGCATCCCCAAGCCAGTGAGACAATGCGTATGTTGTGAGGCTGAGGGTAGTGAGGAGGAGAAGGAGATAGGGAAGAGGAAGGTGGGGGAGTACCTAGCTATTCAGATCTGGTCAACAAACACGGCCAATTCCATTTCCAGCAACGTTTCAATTCTGAATGGTCGTCTTACACCAGGGCGATACGGAGAGTATCTTCCACTCTGGAACGTGCCGCAAATATACTATCTATTATTTTAAATGAATAAATTGTGAAATAACACGAATTAATCAAATAAAATTTGTTTGCCACGCCCGGATTCGATCCCGCGACCTTCGGTGTGCGAGTCAAGCGTCTTACCGCTGCGCTACGCCGGCCGTCTACATTGAACTGAATTGAACTGAATTGAATTGAATATTTGTGTAGCGTATTTTTATTCAAGACGCCTGCAGAATTGCAGAAATAAGTAATAACAATAATAATAATAATTAGATAATAATAGACTTTATTCGGACAGTAAATTACAAAACATTATTTATAATAAACTTTTCTCATTTATAACACTTATCAAGCATCGACTCCCCTGTCTGTTTGTCACTAGTTGACAAAGGCCTCCTTCAACTGTCGCCGTTTCTCTCTATCATTAGCTTCTCTTGTCCATGTACCACCTGCTATGTCTTTGATGTCGTCAATCGACTTTTATTATACGGCCGTTTTCCCTCTTTGCATACTTACAATACCAATTATGATGTACAGCAGAAATGAATACTTTGGGGGATCAAGTGTCCAAGAGATCAACTGGCAAAAGGATCAGCTGTCTAGAGGATCAACTGTTCAGGGGCCGATCGTCCAGGGAAACAACTGTCGGGGGGCTAAGAGTGCGGGGCTTAAGGGTCGGGTTATTGTAATATCGTAGTTTGAAAATTCTCCATCAAAGTATTGTTCGGAAAACTCGACAAAACGAATAAAATTGCTTTAAATTATTGCATAAATAGTATGTATATGAAGCTAGCTACTGATGAAGATGGTTTTGATTTAATAGTGGTGCAGACAAAGAGCCATACTAATAAAAAAAAACAGTTCTCAACCGTTAAATCATGTTTTTGTTACACATAAAATAAATACTGTTCATTTTATTTTTCAAATTATTACTAATAAAAAATGTAACAATTATTGTAAGCAATAATTATTAGCCTGAAACACTCATCAACATTGAAAAAATCTCGCGAGAAAAGATAAATGCCGCCGACGGGACTTGAACCCGCGTCCTTCTGATATCCAGTCAACTGCTCTACCAACTGAGCTACGTCGGCTTATTTCCCACCCGTCAAATAATTCAGTATATATTAAACAATTATTACAAGCAATAATTATTAGCCTGAAACACTCATCAACATTGAAAAAATCTCCCGAGAAAAGATAAATGCCGCCGACGGGACTTGAACCCGCCTCCTTCTGATATCCGGTCAACTGCTCTGATGTACAGCAAAAATGAATACTTTGGGGGAAGAGCAGTTGACCGGATATCAGAAGGACGCGGGTTCAAGTCCCGTCGGCGGCATTTATCTTTTCTCGGGAGATTTTTTCAATGTTGATGAGTGTTTCAGGCTAATAATTATTGCTTGTAATAATTGTTACCCTTTGTGCTATGCATAAAAATCTTGTCTTAAACATTAGTTTAATAATAAAAATAATAATCAGTATACATTATACTAGTGTTTCGTTCAACAATTACTGCTTATTACGTTTTTGATGAGTGTTTCAGGCTAATAATTATTGCTTACAATAATTGTTACCCTTTGTGCTATGCATAAAAATCTTGTCATAAACATTAGTTTACCAATTAAAAATAATAATTAATAAAAAAATATCTAACTTTCTGCGGTAATTCTAACAACATCGCATGCACGGATGCGCCAATCTACCAAACGGCGTGAAAATACGTGTTTTAATTTTTGTGATATTTGAAGTGCGATTCATATCATATGTTTGTTTATAATTTCTATTCTAGTGATCTAACCGCTATTATATTAGAATAATTAAATCGAATAGTATTAATGGGCTTGCGTCTGCATGGTTGAATTTCAGAACCCGGCTTCGGGTGCATGTCTGACGCCACGCCATACGCGCCGCGCTACAAATAACATCTGGGTACGTGGAATTTCAAACAAAGCTACCGTAGTAATTCGGTTTCGAATTCCAGAATCCGTCACGAGCTGTCGCCACTTTCGTCAGCAGGTCGGATGGGGACTTGTCCCCCCTTGGTATAACTGCTACCAATTTGTGAATATGTTGTATCACTCCGGATATGGAAAGATTGATGGTAATACATAGTTGTATCAAGCGGCTATATATTACTCATGATGACATTGCCTGTCTCGGTTACTTTGTCTCGGTGACTAGCTACACTGGATGACAGTAGATCCGAGGAAAGGGCTATATTTGGAACAATTTAGTATTGGATTTATAAAATGGTCATCAACACTAACTGGACGAAGCCGAACCAAAAGCCACCGGCAGGGCCTAGCAGTAAAAACCTGGGGAGCGGGCTTATCATATACATACCATATATTTACTATTATTTGTGCTATTTTTCGTCAGTTTTAATCCATTAATAATGTCGTGTGGTAAATTTAGTTTTATTATCGAAAAAGCGAGGCAATTTCTGTTCTGATTTAACACATATTTTGAATGACTTTTGCCGGGTGAATTCAATTAAACTTCTATTACATTAACAAGATAAAAATGGAGGTCAGGGTTTTAATGCAAATTCCTTAAATTAAAAGGTTTAAAAATGATTGTGGTAAGCTTTTTTAAAACTTTTTTCGTGTTTGTAACAGTATACTTCAAATACAAAAATCTTTTCTAGTTTCTAAGGAAATTTTATCTAGTTTCTAAAATGATATTTATTTTTACGACATCTTCAAAAATAAGAAATACGTGGGACGTAATACCTTGGGAAAAATCCTGAATTCGCTGAGAAATATTTATTAATAAACGTGTTCACAACAGATAAACAACCCTCTTTGGCTGGATAAGAATTATATAATATCTTTCCACGAACATTTTTTGTCAGGTTCTAAATAGAAAGTTTTTCACTATCACAGTTGTTTACCAATTGTCTACTACACTATATAAAGAGGTAAGATTTGTTTGTTTGTTTGCATTGAATAGGCTCCGAAACTACTAAACCGATTTGAAAAATTCTTTCGTTGTTGGGAAGCTACACTATCCCTGGGTAATATAGGCTATTTAATATTTTCAAAAAAATAGGCATCCTTACTAAAACTTCAATAATATAACCCAAGGTGTAAAAAAATTACCTAAAATATTCTTTTCATCGCATGCGCTGCGAAAACTGTTGATGATAGAATAAAATAATATACTACGACTTTGTAGAATACATCATTATTTACAAAAAAGGTCGAGACAGCTTATTTTTATTTTAAAAAGTTAATTAAAATGTCGCCGCTTGAAAAGGCTGTTTATTTGTATCTTGATTTTAATCCTTATCAAAACGAATTACTTCATAATCAAGACAGCTTTTTCAGTTCTGATATTTAATTAGAAAGATATCACGAGTTTAAAAATGTTAGTATTAGAAAAAAGTTTCGGCTACGGGCCGGGCGGGAGAGGGTGCCAGGGGGGTTGGCGGGACGGGGGAGTGGGAAAACGGTGGCGGGGAAGGTGGAAGTGGAACGCTGGAGGGGAACGCACGGGAAAGGACATGCAAGGAGTAACATTTTATTTATTTGAATATGGCATTGCAACGCATGCCGGGAAACAGCTAGTATAAAATATTCCCGACGTTTTTTAAGTAATTCTTAAAGTGTTTTATTTTCATTAGATTGCATAATAGTTTTTTTTTTTCAAGTGAGTATTCTTTTCGCTAGACTCCCTCCCAGCGGGAGCATTATGGAGCTAGGTATTCAATGTTCGCCATTCAGATTTGTTTAAAATAATACGAAAGTGGTCATACGGGAGTCGTAGCCTAATTCTAGATTCTGAAGTTAACACACACGGTTTGCGGCCAACTTCTACAACTGCCATTAAACGTTTAAAAAGAAACAAATAAGAACGTGTAAGGTCTTTAGAAGCTGTTCTCTGTTCTCCAAATTGTAAATTTGATGTTTTAAATTATTGGCGAAAAAACGTTTGATTTCTAGTTGCTTGTGTGAATACCTCTTAAGAGTCTCAACTGCTTCCGTCTGGAGCCAGTGAGACTATGGCATCCCCAATTGAGGAATTTTGTGAGGCTGAAGGAACATGGGAAAGAGGAACGTGGAGAAGTACGTGGCTATTTAGATCTGGTCACAAAACACGGCTAAAGCAATTTCAAGCAAAGTTTCAATTCTGAATGCTGGTATTTTACAAGTACGATACTGAGAGTTTCTTCCACTCGCCAAAATACACTTTAATAAAATTGTGAAAAAACACAAATAAATCGTATGAAATTTATTTGCGCACGCCAGGAAAGCTCCGTTCTCCGGATTGCTAGTTTAAAGCCTTGACCACTTGTCTTATGTTAAGCCTTGTCAAATGTAAGCCAGTTGTCGACTGGCAAAATGTCTATAGCTTTTTTACATTAACTCCACACAGGAGGCCCTGAGAGAAATAACTTCCCTCAGGCCCTATGTTATCTTAGGGGTTATGTTATGTTATCTTGTGTGTAGGGTTTTTTAAGGAAAAGAAGAAGAGAAAGTTCTGGAGATGGGTGGATAGAAATCTGGGGTTCAGTGTGTCCAGGAGTGACGGACGTATGAATCCATCCCTCCAACTGCGGTGCAAGACCATGGGTGGGGGTATTCTGGCAGGAGGGCAAAAGATCTCCTCAACAAGTCTCTCTCAATCTAGCCCGCCACGCAGCTGGTGGGTAGACACATCGGCCGTTTGCATAAACCTCACCCCATGAACTCGGAAACCCCTCATAAGTCACCAAATGTAACAAACCACTTGGGATGTTGGTTATCCAATAAATGGTTCTCGGGGCGGCGGTATCCATACTCGCCTCCAAAAATTAAAATTAACGTGTGAAGAGTGCAAAACCAAAACCCTTGGAGGCAGGGGTATTTTTAAATAAATAAAAATTAAAAAATAGCTTCTGAAATTGTAAGGTTTTTAAATGACTTCGAAAAGGAGGAAATTATCAATTCGACGGTATTTTTTTATATTTTTTTTTTATGTTTGTTACCTCAGAACTTTCGATTGGGTGAACCGATATTGATGATTATTTTTTTATTAAAAAGCTGGTGCTTCCCGTGTGGTTCCATTTTAATTTGGTCCAATTCTGACAATGGAATCCATGATAAAACCATATTTGTCTTAAATTTGCAATTAGTATATGCGTGACAAATGGACGAATAACTCAATATTACGCCAAAAGATTTCGATGATTCTTTTTTTGAAGTAAAACTTCTTTACGCACGCTCATCGCTAAAAATCAAAAAATAAACAAAAATTTTAACAAAACAAAAAACGACTTCAAAAAATGCATTAAAAAGTAAAAAAATAGTTTCGTACGATTGTTATTTTTGTAGTCGGTGTCAACCAAGATCTCCACATCTCACCTATAACTACCTATGTATGTAGTTACCTTGGCTGACACCAAATCCAAAAATAACAATCGTACGAATTTAATTTTTTACTTTTTAGTGCATTTTTTGAAGTCGTTTTTGTTTTGTTAAAATTTTTGTTTTATCATAATATTATAATAAATAAAAGAAAACATTTACCTAATCGTTTTTACTTCAACCATATAACTACACATCTCTTCATTTAACTCCTTGCCACCGTATCTTTTCATCACTAATAACTTTAACCATTGTTTCTTATAAAATATAACACTCGGGCGGCGCTACAAACCGTGGCGATGAGCGGCTAATTTCTCCACTGGAAGTAGCGGCGGTTCGTGGCACTACCGCCATCGTTTTGGCATATTTACGTACCCCCCTGACATCCATAAATATATCTGCTGCAATTCAGAGCGGGCCCTGTGGGGGTTGAAACAGATGTACGCTACTGTTCCGGGCTCTTCATCTCTTGGTAAATATCGCAGAATACCAATGAGAGAATGCAACCATTTTACGGAGTAGCTTATCTAACACCGTGGTGCCCATAATAATACAAATATTTAAAAAAATATTTTTTTTGAACGTACAAACTTCTGAATATTAGAATTTAAAAAAGAAAACAAGAAATACGAGGTAGGCGTGTTTCGTGATCCAAAACAGGCCGATCAGACGTAAATTTCAAGTACAGAACCGTGTTTCTAAAAATATATTGAACTAGCTTTTGCCCCCGGCTTCGCACACGCCCCACTCCCCCACCTCCTCCCCTCCAAAACCCTTCCCCACTAACCCCCCTCCCCTCCCAACCCCCTCAACGTAACAATCAAACACGCGCTGTAAATCTTAACTATCAAACGGATCTCCATGGTAACCTAAACAAGTAACAAAATGACAGTGCATGTCAAACAATTATGTAGCAACGCTTTGCTTTTCATCTGGACAATTAACGTAAAATTGTATACAAATTTCATAATGCCAGAGCTCCAAGTTAAAGCCTATAGCATATTCTGATGTATGAGCCATATTAAGTAAATTTTCAGTTTTTTTATTTATTTTTTTTTATTTACGCGACTACATAAAATAATTCCATAAGTATACCAAATATAATGGTTAAGTAAGGTAAATATATTGTATTTCTTAGTCCTCCTTACTAAGGGTTCCTGTGCCGAGGCGGACTAAAATTGTTTAATTACAGTTTATTTGTCTTCTATGTAGTTTTTAGTGTCTTCATTAGGGTCATTTCGTCGACCTCTCTCAGCCACATTTTTACTCTTGATTTGTACTTCAGTATTTATTGCGTGAAAGAGTAACAAACATCCAAACATCCATCCATACATCCATCCATACATCCATCCATACATCCATCCATACATCCATCCATACATCCATCCATTCATCCATACAAACTTGTAATGGTCCGCCACTCTTTGCTTTTGACTCCAATTGTGATGAACCCTACCTAGCTGATTTACTTTTCTAAGCTTCTACCTCGTAGTTTAAATCTCGTAGCTCCTGTCTCGTAGCCACGCTCATAATTCTACCCTTATGTCCTACTGATCACACCACTAGGTATGATGGCCTGACTCAACCCTCCTTTCGGTTTATTTCTACCTCAGGCTCGTGATTTCTAAACCCCTATACCTTATAATCTAGCTAAACCTACCCTATCTTCTTAAATCCCTGCGATTTTCTCACAGTAATCAAGATTTAAGATTTTAGTTCACATTATTTCTATAATCTGCGTTGTGTAATTTTTTTTGTTTTAGATTTTACATCTGTTTGCATACTTAATATGCACACATATGTAGAGAAGATAATGTATTACGTGTGGTAACCCATAGATTCTTTTAGAGAAAGGGTGAGAATTTTCCGATCAATTTATTTATTATTATTTTAGAATATTTAACCGAGTTTGATAAACTACCCCCGCCCTTAACCTTGTGTCTATTTGATTTCCATAGGAATTTAGTGTGTTTATTTAATTCTTCCTATCACCGCTGATACATCGATAACATAAACAACAGTTAATAAATTAAACATTTCAAGAAAGCAAACCTTACCTTAGGATGATCGAACTCGAAGGTCCAGTTTTCTCAATTGAAGTCCTTGTCTGCAACTTCTCCTAACATAATGTGTTTGTAGTCATAGTTAGTGCTATTGGTCAGTATTCGCAAAATTGTTGAAAGAGCAGGAATGGAGGGATATGGGGAGGGGATAATATGTTTGCTTAAAAAGTCGGCACCTCCGCTAACCAAGTGAAAACCGATGAACAACAATTTCAAACCGGATTCTCCCAAGTACGTTTGCTAAACTTATCCTTAAGTCCGAGTTTTACTCTCTTCGACGAGCGTCTCTTGTTACGAAAGGGGCTCTTCACGCCAGATGGGGGAATACCAAGTCTTCATGCCGTTTTTCTGCCTCACTCCGACTTCCATCTCCGCCGGATTGAATTTAACTCTACTGAGTCTAGAAGGGGTATTTCATGTCTTCCCTTATCATGCCTCTATCCGTTAAATGTGGCGTAAGCTTGTGATGGGCAGATCCTTCCTCCCACGTAACCGACCCAGCGTTACATTCCACCTCTGACTAGCTGACATAAAACTCACCTCGTGAACCTTATGTTTGCTTTCAGGTTCGACAAGACTCACGGTATGCAAATAACCTGTGGCTTTAATGCCGCGTCAGCGTACTGTCCGCATACGTCCTTCCTCTTCCCCGCATGCCCACCTCGACAATACCGCCACAAGATCAAAGCCGTCCGTTCGAGAAAGGTTGACACTTACATTTCCAGATGGCTCATACCTACATACAGAAGCCTTGAAGTTTACGTTCGAAGACAAGTTAGGATTCAGGACTGTATGAGTATTTGAACACCAGTGTTGTTTAAATGAGGTCACTAGCTCCTCGTGTGTTAGGTATTTAGGATAATGGGTATTTATGGGTTCTTGGATACCTACTTCCTATAAGGAAGATTTAAAAATGAGATAAATCAAGTCGACATTGAATCAATGACCTCCTGAATAATTGTGATGTGCTCTCTTAGAGTTTGAAGCTAGTCGCAGTACTTTACTTTGCGAAATTTTTGCATGCTGGATCAATGCTACCTATTGGCGATCGCTCTAGTAAAATCAAGTCGTTTAGAATTGAGTGAATTTAAACGTCAATGTCGCCTTCACATATTGACCGCAGATTTCATCTCAAGCTATAATTGATAAACTTGTCCCTGACGTTAAGTTTTGTTTTGTTTATTCGTTAATGAATTTAGGTGACTGGGTCAATGGATGGCCTTGAACTCAAATCGAAATTTTGGTACACTATCGAAGGTCATATAACCATACCCTAATCGTGCTAGTGAAAAGAAACGATAGGTATTTATCTTACAAATACGTTAAGATACCAAAATTGATTTAGTGATGCGTTTCTATCTAATTATGTGTTAAGTATTTGTTTAGCAACATTTCATTCCGTATGGGAGGTGTGACATGCGAATGCTAATAAATTGGTTAGTTATTTATTTACCCTTACTTGGCGTTACGTCCATCAGTGTCAGGATATCCACAGGAACCTGTAAAAGCTTAAATATTGTAAGGACTCACCAAGCTCTAATGTCTTAATTTCAGCTCCACCGGTTTACTATCATCGGCGAGAAACTTATTAGAGCATCCAGACTACCTGTGTAACTTATCGCACTTTTATTCCGACTTCCCACTTTTAACGATTTAATCCTACAAGATCCGGAACTCATCTCCTTCCTTTCTCCTTTGAATAGATCTCTGATGTAAAAAATCCTCACGTTTTCCTTTAATATCTGCCGTTATTATTGGAGAAGAACGATCCTATCTAATTATGTGTTAAGTATTTTCCAGATTTCGGATCAATTATTATTATTGCGTTGTCACCTAACGATAATTAATATCTCGTAATAAAATTTCCAACTTTCGACCTAAACGTAAATTTTTTATTTAATGAAACTTATTAGACTGTAATTTTCTTTATATAACCTCGGACTAAATAACTCTATTTTAACCTTCATAGTACAAATTTAAAGCAATTCAAACACACTATATTAAACTCCTCCCGCATTGAATTTGTAATTAATTAATTAATTATTAGATTTTATTGAATCGGAAATTATTGCAAACACTGATTTTAGATTTATTATAAGCTCATACACTCCGTTAAATTGCACGATTAACCCTATCCGGGCACTTCACTCCCTGTTTTATCAAAGTATAAAACTGATTGTAGACTCTATTTTACCACTGAATTTTTTTAAGTATTAAAACTGATTCTAGATTCTATTAATTAATTACCAGGGTAATTCTCACAACATGCGCGACGTTTTAATCAACCTTGCCAGTTGTCGAAGGACCCCTTTTTATTTTAATGATAAGTTGAATTTATAAATAGATATATTATTATTCAATGCTGTTATAAAATTCTTTAAACACTGTTGTTTCCTTTTAAATTCGTTACACTATATAAACTTTTTATTTTAATGACAAGTTGAATTTATAAATAAATATATTATTATTCACTGCTGTTATAAAATTCTTTAAACACTGTTGTTTCTTTTTAAATTCGCTACACTATATAAACTTTTTATTTTAATGACAAGTTGAATTTATTGTAAAACTATATAAAACACTTTATTTAATTTTCAACACTCCACAGATTTAATCACGACCGTAATTTTTATAAGTCCCAGAATTCCCACTCCGAATTTTTCTAAGTCTCAAAATTTTACAACACTTAAGAAATTTTCAACTAATAACCGTTTTAGACGCTACGTCACGTAACTTCCACGTTTTAACCCGACGATTGGTCCCCGACGACTCCTTCCCGACAACTAACACCGAAAACTCATCTCGATTCTTCTAAGTCCTCAGTTTTATATGTACCTCCAGGATTAGAACATCTTAATTACGCGTTCATTGATTTTCTAATTCAAACTCTAACAACTCGAGATTTCATATATCAATTCTGTTATTTTCGTATCAACGTGTTAAGTCCGGCCCCTTTGATTTTAGAAATCTTCTGTCTCTTACGTAAATTGTTCCAGTGTCGAACCTACCATTATGTCAAATTTTGCCCCGTCGTTCCTTTGTCTTCAGGTCTTACAAATTTAACTAAAATATCATGATTTTTGTGTCCTTTTTTCTCTCAATATATAATAGGTACGTCTTCAATAAACTGTATATAATTCTCAATTTGGTTTATCGCTACCAGAACACGAACAAACTCATGTCGAAATCTTCACTATGCTTTTCCCAACATTCATTTTCCTAAATTTCCCCACATTTTCATGTTTCTTATATGAATCAATTCAATTTTAGGCTGTATTGTCTCTACTTATGTCGTAGACTTGAATTTTCTTATTTTCTTCAATTATATTTTATATACGACGTTATTTTTATGATTTCTCTGCTTCATTCTTATGTCATTGTCCATAACTATATGATTAGTTATATTCCAAGCCAAATTTACTGTTTTCATCAATACTTCTGAATTTTCATGAGTTTTCCTTACGGAATCGTCTTTAAACTGTCTTTACTTCATTCTTTACCATCATTTGCATAATTTCCAATGCTTATCTTCTCTTAGAAAACTTCACCTTCTAGTCATAAATATTCAATCTGCTATTTTTTCATAATTTTCATAGAAGAAAATTCCAATTTGACTCTGGGATATCTGTCTGGTTAATTGCTTCGTATAAAAACGTATAAAATTGTGTCTCGTTTCATCTCAAAAACCCATAAAGTATCATCGTTGACATATGTTGATATTTTCGATTTCTACGTACTGGATCGTAAATAATAAATTAATATTAACTCGTTAAATTTAATCTCTTTTATCTTATCCAAATATTGCATAAGTTCCATGTTAACTTTTATTGCCCCAAAAGCAATAAAGACTATCATAATCACCCAAAACCATGTCGGAAATATTATTGTTTAAACAACAAAATCGTGTGTGAGCTCGACAACCTTTTTTTACATCAATTGCCTCAGCAATTTGTTCTATCGTCTATAGTATTTTCTCATAGCAAATGACGTAAAACGATCCCTTCCTTTGAATTAATCTAACGTAATATAACTAGAATAACCATCCTATTTCAAATATATAACGATATCTATTTAAACTCGTCTGAAAACGCAAAATTAAGTCGAAATCTTATATTGTTCAATAAATACTTCCGTTTAAATGTCCGTTTTTTTTTATTAGATTTTCTTTTCAAATCGTTTTCCCTGACCGTATTGCTTCATTTAAAAGTGACATTCCTAATTTCCATCGTTTTTCTTTCTTTTAAATATCAAACGTACGTTTTCCTCTGAATCTGGCCTCCTTTTGTTCTTCACGTTCTCGTTATGTAATTGAGTATCCCTACAGTAGCTTTTCCCACGTTTTCCAGGTCTTTTCTTTAATCTTCCGTTCATTATATTTCCTTGCTATTTTATTGCATCATTTTTTCAACATAATATGGATTTATTTGTTCGTTAACTGCGGTTGTCGATTCCTCTGTTGCACTCAATATTTACCTTTAAAATTAGGGTCATTGTACCAAATGCACCGAACGTGGGATTGTGTTTATCTTAAAGCGTATTGATCTCTCGGGTTGATGATGATTTTTACCCCATAAATCTCAGACTAATGGTCTAGTCCAAAGTCCATCTCTTTGTCTTGAAAAAGGTAACCTCCCCCTTCTCTGATTGGTAGATCAATCTTAAGTGTTTATAATTGGATCCCTCTGTGTTCTATTTATCAAAACTTGACATTAATTTAATAATTATAGATCTCTGCAGTCTCCATGGCCCAATCAAACTTAATCAGCTAGGTGTCGCTAGTGTGTTGATTTCGTTATAATTCTGAATTATTATTTATTCATTCGTAAGGTGGAAGCTACTATATTTTCGTATCCACTGCGATTCATCACAAACTTACGCCTTTATAATATTTGTACGATGTACGATTTTCATTCTGATCAAATAGGCTGGAATCGGATAGGTTCGAATTAGCTTAGTGGTGAGACCAAGGTAGTTGGTTCAATTTCTAGATGCGACCGTTTCTTTTTCTGATTTATCTGTTTCAAATTTTCGATTGAGAGTCACTTATATAGTCTCCAACTATTGAATATTACACTTTGATGTTTTAGTCTTTAGTTTTTCCACAAATAAATTAAATGTAATTATTATTACTGGGTGGGGTACCCGGCTTCGCTCAGGTAGTTGATATGAGATTGAACTGACGTTCGAACCCACGACCGATCTTACTTATATACCTCTACCAACGGATAGTTTTTTGTACGGGTGGGGCACCCGTACAAAAAAGGCTTCAATTGATCCCCAATGTTCCACAATGTTGTACCCTATTTCTCAACATTCCAAAACATTCTAGATTGTTCCGGGATGTTGTGAAATGCTCTTGAATACTCTCGAAAGTTCTGGAATGTTCCAGAAATTTCTAGAGGGCGAAACTTGCAGCTCTTATAATTCCATTCAGGTAAAAATGGGAACCTTCATAATAATAATTGTTGGATGATTTTCGTGAGAAAATCACATCAAGGGCGCTTTATAAATTCATTTATACATTTAATCTATACCTATATACTATAAGTGGCTTATATTATAACTAAGATTGATAACTAATGACTTACGACTAAGACTTATATGACTAGTGATTTAGAACTATACTTATTTTTATAACCGAGTTTGTACATATAATTGCAAGCCATAATACAATACGAAACGAACAGAGCAGTATTGTTACTGCTCTATTCGTATTATGACCTGCAACTCTCTTAAAATTAGTTATTTACGACTAACATACTCATTTACATTTATAATCACATATTGATTACTTTCATAATACGAATAGAGCAGTATTGTTACTGCTCTATTTGCATTATGATTTGCAACTGTCTTAAAATTAGTTATTTACGACTAACATACTTATTTACGTTTATAAACACATGTTGTTATGTTACTGCCCGTGCTGTCAGTGTAAGTCATAAAAAATATATATAAAAAAAAAGTTTTCGCATAATAAGTTGTAATATAGTGTCCAAAGTTGCGTAACAACGTAAAAGCTGGTAATGAATATACATCAATCTAGGTAATTCCCATGGACTGAGTAATGAAATACTACTGAAAAAATTAAGTTATTTTTCGGGATATGATAATGTGAAAAGATGAGTTTTGAGCTTTGCTCTGAATTCATGGGTGGGGTATAGAGGGCTACCACACCATATAACTCCATTGATCGTACCGGGACTCATTTCTGAGTTTTAGCGGAATGTAGATAATTGTAAATTTTTTTTGTAACATATTATATTGATTATTGCCAAATCAAAATTTTAAATATCCTCATATTCTAGAACATGAGTTTCATTACTTTTGCAAAACACTTCGAACGTCAATTTTCTAACTACGAATTAATTCAAAATGAGTCACCAGGCAACAAAAAATATAAAAATAAGATTACCGTGGTGGTTATTATCATGTCCTCTTTGAATTTGCTTTATTACGTAAAGAATAAATTTTGTAACTCATCAGGGTTGCTCTAGCAAGAAATAAAAATAACAGAATATACCTAATTTAAAAAATTAATATTATATTACATTAATTTATTGAATTTAAAATATAGATTGACAAAAATTACAGAAAAATTCAGGTCCATTTGGCCGAGTTTAGTAATGCGCTGTATCCCGGGAAGACAAGAGATCCTGAGTTCGAGAACCAGTTGCGACCGATATCTTTTATTTTTTTGTGTATTGTTCTGATTCATGTTTCGTTTGGATTTATTAGTTGATCTTTTTCTTCTAGATATTTTTTTGTTCATTTGAATACTGGTTTATTGAGTTTATTAACCAACTTGTATATAAACCGTATAATGTCTAACCACAAAGTGATTGCTTCCTACGAAAATTTAATAATGATGTTTTAATTACTAAACTAGTTCAAGTGGTTCTAGGATAACTAAAAAAAGCTTAATTGAAATTTAGATGGATCCTCAGAATTCATCTCATGAAAATCGTAAAATTATTATTTCTAACCCTTCTACATCCTTAATCTTTCATAACTCAAACTAAAATATCACCTTGAAATCCATTTTCCATCCACAAACACTAATTATTATTATTTTAATTATATTTGGGAACCAGTATTATCAGCTTTTATGTAGTGAACTCAATAAATATGTAAATATTGTTAATAATAATATCATAAATATGAAAATAGGTATTAGTAGAATTTACTCGGCAATTATATTGCCTTCGGATTTTTTCGGATGCTTCATCCTTCTGGTCTTTCTAACTCAAATACTAAATGCTTAGATATCAACATTTGTCTGAATATTTTTTTTGCGTTGACATAAATAATTTAATGGACTGAATATTTATATATATTTTTAAAAAATGCACTGTTTTCCCTCTCATCCAAATAACACATTTGCATAACACCGGCGCCAAAGGAGTTAAATCCTAAAGACTTTCCCGCAGACGGACCCTTTGAGAGTCCTTTGACTTGCAAAATGCTCTTCCGAGGTCCATTGCTATTATTTGCATCAAGATTTGCGTGGCCATTTCCCCTGAATACCCTCAAAGGAGCCTGTTGGGTCAACTTTCTATTGAAAGACCTGCAGGATTAAGAACTAAATTTCACCTGAATTTTGAATTGGCGGATACACGTGCAATGTGCATGTAAGATTTCAAATCTACTTTGAACAGAAACAAAAAGCAGCTTTCTAGAAATCAAACAAGTAAGTTAGACAACTTCTCGTAGATGCATAATTTTGTGTTTGGATGTAAATATTAATACGTGCAAAGTTTCTTTGGATTCATATGGTGGAAATTATAAAAATAACGTGCTCATGAAGATGTTTTCGTCAACGTTGAGTTGAAACTAAACACTTTCCACAGAGCAGAACATATTAAGCTCACCTAACAGGTGGGTTCCGCTAATTGTATGCAAAAACAAACTTTCTATCATAATTTCTTTACGGTTAAAAAGTAACATATTTCTTCAAATAATAACTAACAAAAATATACTCATTATTCCACATTAGCCGGACGCGTACAAATGCTGGTGTCAGGGATCCAATCAGAAGAATGTGCGAATCGTTTAATCAAAATCAAAACCACCAGGATTCCGACTTGTTTTTTGATACACGCAGTACTTTTAGTAGAAAATTGAAGGCTGTTTTCCTACAAAGTACAAAAACTTAGATATTAGTTGGTTTATAATTTTAATTACTTTTCTTTTTTAAATTTCTGTATAACATTATTTATCTATATATTTTTGGTCTTACCATCAAAATTTTTCCAAAAATAATTTTTTAACTTTACTAAGGATATTGCGAATTTTTTTTTCATCTCCCTATTTGTAAAATAATATTATTCTTATGTATTTCCATATTTATAAGTAAAAATATTTGTATAATGTTTTTATCTGATGTTAATGTTAATTCGTGAGAAATAGTTTAGATGCAGGTGAGTTCTCTAGTTATTGTTGTGTATATTCTTGTCAATTGACATCTGTATCTGTATTTTCTCCTTAATAAATAAAAAAAGCATTTCGATGCACCAGGTAAAGATAAAGATGAAAAATGCATATTGGTGGATACTGTTCGAAATCCACTGTTCCAAAACACTGAAAATCATTCTAAAAGCAATAATTTATTCTGAATGGAAATTCCATTGTTCCACTGACTCTAAAAACAAATCTTGTACAATAGCACACATAGTGTGTTTATTTCGCCACAGAAGTATCAATTATTAATTGGATAAATGATTGAAACATTTATTGGATAACCAACACCTCTGCGATAGTTTACCACTAGTGGTTCGCTACGTTTGGTGACTTGACTGGGGTGCTCGGATTCATGAGATCTGTCCGGGTGTTGGTGGGCGGATGCTTCTGCCGACCAACTGCGTGGTATGCTGGATCGAAAGAGACTGGTTGAGGGAGACCTTTTGACCTCTCCAGCAGGGCTCTCTCGAAACATCGCTTAGCACAGCAGTGGGAGGGGTGGATTCATTCTTCCGTCACTCCTGGACACACTGACCCCCAGATTTCTACCCACCCTGCATACCTCTTTCCTTCGCAGAACTTCCTCTCATTCCTTTCCTAAATAGACCCTCCATACATATCCCCAAGTTGACACAGAAATTAAGTGGAATTATTGCTAAAAATAAGTAAGTTTAATAAATAAATTGAAATGTGTTTTTATCTACGTAGATATTTTTCTTACTTCTCAAACAAATTTCAAACTCTCAACTCCCTCAGAATTTCGCTGTGAAATTCATGATACAAATAATGCCGTACAGATTCGGTGATATCTAAATATCACCTAAATATCGGAGTTAAAATTATTCAAATAGCCTCAGTACCTCAAACCTGCTCGAGAACGCTCTCCGCAGTAGGTACTGCGCAGAGTGTACCGATTGGTATTCATATCTTATTTGAATATTTCCTGCAGTTCGGGCTTTCAAAAAGAGCTGCTCCGAAATAGCTATATAAAATCATGGAAATGTTTTGATTTAATGTAGATTTGCCGGAAACATGAATCTTCTTGACACAATTTTGTATCGTATGCATTTATCTCTTACACAGAACGGATTTTCAGATTCATATTTAAGATTACATTTAAGGTTTCTAGTAAGAAAACCCGACTATTTGGTATTTTGTGAGATGTGTCAGATTTTCGATATGAAATTTATATTAGATCAGCGAACATATTTCATTGAAGTAGAAGAAGATAAAACTAATAAATCCAAAGAAATATGAAACAGAAATTGAAAAATAAAAAGTTAACGGTCGCAACTAGAACTCGAACCCGGGATCTCTTGTCTTATCGGAACATATTGGCTTGACCAACCAGGCCATTGGGACCTATATATTTTCTTTTATTTTTGTCTACGTCATATTTTGAATTCGAAATAATTAACAACATTATCCTGTGTCTAGGTAAAAAAAAAGTTCCTGGTTCGAGTCCTAGTGGTGATTGTTACCTTTTATTTATTTATCTGTGTCTTGTGTTGTTTCACGTTTTGTTTAGATTTATTAGTATTATCTTCTTATTGAATGATGTTTCAATGATGGTTACACCTTCAAAAGTAATTGTAAAGTTTTTCCAATAAAAAATTAACATTTTAAAGTCGTCAGCGCCGTTCCCAGTAAAATTCTACATCTTCCTTTGGCCTCCTCTTCTAGAATAAACTTAGTAGAATTATGGCAACTGCTCTAAAATCTACGAATTACATCAGTTTCGAAGCCATAAAGCTTTTTGTTGAGAGCTTTCCTCCACTACATCTTCCACTGAGTGTTCAGTACGTTTTTCCTTTTCATGAGACAACTACCACTCTTATGTTACCACTTTTCATACAATAATATCGCAATACTGTATTAGAAATGTAATGCAAAGAAGAACAAGTAAAGTAATTCTTTTAAGTAAAAAAAATTAACAACAAAATGTATGGTAAGAAAATATAAATAAATTACCATACCTGTTCAAGGTATTTCGAGAATCCGCCTATACATATTTCAAATGCAATAGGCTTTAAAATTAGATTGATATGAAACTGTAAAAAGAAATGACTGCACGTTGAACATTTTTCATTTGATCTAGAATTTTTTTTTTGAAAGGACGTAGTTCAAAGCTGGGTTCTTTTTAAGTCAAATGCATTGGTTAGGTTGATCAAACCCTCTAGTATGAATGTTGAAAAGTTTATGGGCAGAACTGATAAGCTTGGCCCATATTATTGGAATGAAATGCCGATTAGTTTGATAACATTTAAATTAATATTATATTAATAATATTTAAAAAAAATCGTTTTACATAATTTTTGTATTCATATTCCTTTTAAAAAAATTAGTTTACTTATTCTTATTATGCTGTCTCAGTAGAAGTAAAGTCACAAGGAGGAAATCCATAATTGGTTTTATTTTGGCTATTTAACACTATTCACAAACTGAAATAAATATAAACTGACGATTTCCCGAAAATGTATAAATAAAAATAATAAAAATAATAAATAACAGAAACTATTTTTTTGAAATCTAAAACTAATTTCTTTATATAGTAAATTAGCCTCCCAAAAATTGGGCTTACTTACAGGGCCTGCAGATACTAGAACACAACTGCTAACCCTTTAAAAATCACCAGAGCGCCCCACGGTTGAATTTGGCAGCCACCTCTGGTCTAGAGCTCCAAAATAACTTTTAAAAAAACCTCATAGATTCTCCCATCTTAACAAACGGATTATAATCTTTAGAGCACAGGCGTCGCGCCGGGCGATCGTGCTATTCTTGTGCTACCGGTTATTCAATGGAAGATACTCCGAGGAACTAGCGTCATTGATCCCCTCGGCGCCCGCTCTGAAAACACGCCAAACGTGCGCCCAAAGTTTGTGTATACGGTTGACATTTTTCGGATGAAAACGGATCGCTTCTTCAACTTGTTCTTGAGTTCAAAAACTCGGCTGTGGAACGATTTGCTGGCCTATGTGTTTCCACCTTCCTACAACATAGGTCTCTTTAAGACCAATGTTCACTTCTACGTCTCACATAACCTCAAGGGCGCTGTACTCGTGGTTGCCAACCATAAGTGCAGGGCACTTGAAGTTATTGTATCGGTAAACAGCACTACGGAAAATTAACTATTAGACCAGACTATCATAAAAATACTATCTGCATTACTTTATTTTTCAGGACGGATTGTTTCACAGAAATTTAAACTAAACATTTTCATCAGATGGAAATTCAGCGCCATTTTTTGACAGTTGAAGGTTCCCGGTAATTGCCAGTTCTAAGTCTTTTTCAGTTTTGAACGAATCGTGATCCGCAGAAGGGGATAACAAGAAAACAACAACTACTTTCATGGTTTATGCTTGCCAGCTTATTATTTCATAGAAAGCTGAAACTTGAATCGGCGTTAAACGGGACCCTTCAAATGTAAAAAAATGGCGTAAATGGCTATTTAATGTCAATGTTACTGTATATTTTTATAATTGAATGGTATGTTACTGCCCTCTACCTGTCTTAATCTGTTGTATTTACCGACAGGTTATATGTCGATAATGCAGGTTTCTATTGAGCATCGGGATGGTGCTGACGGCAACTTTCAGGTTGTCAAGAGGTGTTTTTATTTTATAAAATGGCTGGTTAATAAAAATAATAATCAAATAATAAAGAAAGGACTCAAATTATAATATTTAATTAAATGAAGACAATATTAGCAAAACTCAATCAAAATCTGGAGACAAAAAAATATATTGGTTCCACTGGGATTCGATCCCAGGTCCCTTAGCTTACATGGCAAGTGCTCTACCGATTGAACTATGGAACCCATTTCCAATTCGGTCACTTTTAACTGTATCACACTTTGAATAAGAACTCCCAACATTATCTTCATTTCATTAACGCACATATTATTGGCTGCTATTTTTATATATGATTGCAAGATTCAACCCGTTACTCATAAACTCATTACTCATAAAGTTAACAATAAAAATAAAAATATTCATCTTAGCCTTGCAGAAAAGTCAATAGATGTCGCGTATTAAAATAATCGGTAGAGCACTTGCCATGTAAGCTAAGGGACCTAGGTTCGAGTCGCAGTGGAACCAATATCTTTTTCTGATTTTTCGGTCTCCAGATTTTGATTGATTTTCGCTAATATTGTCTTCATTTAATTAAATAAACAAAGGCTTATTTTACCTTTAGTTATATTGAGCGGGGAAACGGGATGTACAGATCTGTGATCAATTATCATACTTGGTCGTTGGTACAGACTAATTATGGCATGTTAAAATGTCCTTTCATTTTAATCTTAAAGATTGTGAATAAATAACTCAGTTCAAATCTCTTGGAGTGTTTATTGTGGAAAAATTGACCCTACTAAATTTTAATTTGAATTTCTGTGAAACAATTGGCCATAGGTATAATAAATTTTAATTAAAATTAGTTTGGAAAACCCGGCCGATGTAATTTGCAACACGCATATAGAAAATATGCATATAGAGAAACTGTGTAAATCGGTACACGGTACATGCCAAAAACTAAAACTACTGGAACATTCGAAATCTCATAGCTTTCGGTAAGCGCTTTGTTCCAGGGAGCGCTTAGCCGGCGCTTAATCGACCGTGGAGTGAAGAGTTCGTTACGAGAGCAGTTGGAGTAGGGCCAGCCCTGAACTGGCGGCATCAACTACTTCCTTGTTATGGCGGATTTGAAACACACGAGTAGGGTGACAGTGATTTCAAAAATAATGAAAAATAAAATTGATTTCGGTTGAGTCTGTACTGCGGTTCAATGAAAATCCTCCTATATTTAAAATACGCATTTCTTTTGCTCAATATTTTGACAGATTTGCCGTCAGATTTCATAATTTTTAAAGTTTCACATTATTGTTGTTCCAGATGTTTCTATTGTTGACCGAACATTACAACATATAAAATGAAAAAAAGTGACAGTAAAAGACTGAGGAAAATTACTAAATAAACATTAGAAATATAATGTCAAGTTAAAGCCTGGAAAGGTTTTGATGGAGTCCACTCTTACGTCAATGAGTCCACTATAATAATTGGTTTATTTATATGGCGCCGTTCATAGAGCACTGAATATGAGTTTATATTATAGAACATGTCACTGATCAATGAAAGGATATTAAAAATCTGTAAAGAAAATAAAAACAGAAAAGACACAGAAAATATAAAAAGGCTAGCGCGGGAGGAAATAAAAAATATTATGTTCAGTTTTGAACATTAAATATATATATTTTTTAAAAAGCCATATCCGAGAATCGAACCCCGATCATCTGCTTGGAAGGCTACTATGCTGACAATTACACCACCAACCGTTTGAGATGGCGGCATTCGTTGGAGCTTATTATCGCATGATATTGGTAGGTCCAAAGTTTTTCACAACCTCTCCATTCAATCTCTTTCACCTCTTCACTTCCTTTTAACTTTACAAAAATCTCCCAAAAAAGAGACGCCATAGTCACACTGAATACGTGCACTTCGGACGTAATGAAAAAAAAATCGAAAATTTGAAAACTCTCGCAAATTTTGGTCACTCTACCAACTTCCATATCCAAACCCGTTAATATTACGATTATGATTTTCCCAACAAATGAACACAGCTCGTTGGTGATTCTGCAAAGCTATCCGAACTGGCGTTCCGGATAAGATCCCTGGCTGGTCTGAAGGTTTTGGCGCGAGATCTCTATCTCGCGCGTTAATGGGGGTCCCCGTGACACTAGTCCTCCGGTATGACATTTGGCAGGAGTGCCGTTCTGGGATTGGCGGAAAATGGCGCGAAATTCAATGATTGATGGTCGCTGGTTCCAGTAGATTTTCATTGGACTAAATTATAGGCACGCGCGGTGATGAACACTAGGCATCAAGAAAGATAAAATAATCAATATTTTCGAAAAATAATAATTCTTCGCATTATTTTTACTGCAAACAGGAGGACTTTGTTATCTTTGGGGATGATGTGTGAAGGATTTCTTTGAAAAAATGAAGGAACGAACCTGGTGCTTGAAGAGACCCATTGTTTTTTTTACATTAGCTTCACACGGGAGGCTGTGAGGAAAATAATTTCTCTCATAACCTATGTATGATGTGTGGAGGGTTTTTTTAAGGAAAGGAAAAAGAGGAAGTTCTGGGAGGGAAATGGGTATGAGGGATGGTATGAATCTGGGGGTCAGTATGTGCAGGAGTGACGGATGAATGAATCCATCCCTTCAACTGCGATGCAGGGTGATGTTCCGAGAGAGTACGGCTGGAGAAGTCAAAGGGACTCCCTCAACCAGTCTCTCTCGATCCGACCTGCCAAGCAGCAGATGGGCAGACACATCGACCGCCAAGACCTTTAAAATGTCACCCAATGAGCCCGGTCACCCCTGTTAAGTCACCAAACGTAAATAACCACTTGGGATGACCTATGACAGAGATGTTGGTTATCCAATAAATGGTTCCCGGGGAGGCCGCCTCCCAAAATGCAGAGGCCAGAAACACATTCCTCAGCTAAGCTTGTTGAACACAAATGAGCCGTAGAAACTGAATATTAATATAGCAGGCTTATTCTTACACTTTTAAATTGACACCATTCACTTGGATATCGTTCTCGTAGTCGTAGGCTATTATTACCTTTAATTTACTCAGTAACTATTTTGTATTTTCCGTAAAATTTCCTTTCATTCACATAAATTCAGTCAACTTAGCCTAAAATAAAATACCCTTTGCAGAATGTAGATCGGTAATCCTTAAAAAGGCAGACTTACAATCAAGCAAATGTATCTGTAATTACCGTCAAATGCACGGAACTCATTGTTCTTACAAAACTTTTTTTTCAATTCGTCGAATAACGGATGCAATTTCGTATTAATGCAACGCCTAAAGCTCAGATCGATATGGAATTGTAGTCCCAAAGCACTCAATTATACAATTATAAGAGAGATTATATTTTTTAAGTAAGGTTTTACACCCGCTACCATTACATTACTTATAGGAGAAGGTGAAAACACAATTAATCTCCTGTAATTTAAATTCAAATAGCCTGTTCTTTTAATTGCGGCGACAATATTATAGAATCGTAAAACGAGTACAAAATGGCACAGGGTCCGATTCTTTAAAACGAACTCCTTTGAAAAATGTAGGTTGATGCAAGTGATGCTTTTAATTTCTGTCGAATTAATTTATTATTTTTGTAAAATATGAATTTATATTGACTTAAATACCTACTGCCAATAGCTAGCTCATCAGCAGTTATTTAGATGTAATGTAATATTATCGTATATGTACCAAACTAAATATTTTTTGATGCGTATTTACTATACGAGTGTTAAAAATACTTCAGATTACACACTTAAGAAAACAAAAAAAAATCTTGCGAATGTAGTAAAATTATTAAAAATAATTAATTATTTAGGTAGGTGTTCGTTAGGTGTATCTTTAAGATAAAACTCATCGTAAAGGGTTCTGAGGGTACTTGACTATTCCTAGTGATTCCTGACACAAAAAAAAATAATGAAACTTTGGTCTCCGATGGCAGTCCTTTTATTTCAACTCAGAAGATAAAAAATCAATAGCAATTGAAAAGTAAGGGTCGGGTTTAGGGATTATTCGGCTGAGTGACTTCTCTTCCTCGGCTGGCTCAGTCCTCCATCACCATCCAACAAACTTTTTTCGCTTACTGTGAGGGTTGTAAGAGATTTTCAAATACTGTCAGGTTATTCGTAATCGGGGAAGGTTTGTCTTTATTTAAAAAAAATCTACATACTTAAAATTAAAATAAAAAATAAGGTAAATTTTTAAATATTATGAAGAAAGAAAAAAGTATTATAAAATTAACGATCTTTCAACTACGATACCATACGCCCAAAATTGGTTTATTTTCCTTGTTGCATCAGTACCTCATCAGAACGAAATGAAACACGGTTTGAAGTCGTGCTTATAGTAGGTTTAATACCATTTAACATGGTAATGCGCGTTTTCATCCCCCGATAAAATATCCCCGATAAAATATCCCCGACTAAATATCCCCGATAAAATATCCCCGACAAAATGTCCTCAGACAAAGAATTCCTCGACTTAATATCCCAACGAAAAAAATGTATCTCTACTACGCTGAATTCTTTCTTATAACTATTTTTGAACGATAATTTATTGTATTTAACCCTTTGAATGGCAGGAGACCATATTTATCCTAACGCACATAGGTCTCGTATAAAACGCTGTAACTCCCTTACTATCATAGTGAAAAAAATTAAATGGCAAGTGTTAGAAAGGAAAAAAACTATGCTTTATATTCCAATCTAAAAAATAGCCATCAAAAAAGTAGAATGTACACTTTTATGTTTACAAAGTTTTGAATCGCAAATTGAAAAAAAAATTTGAAACTTCGGCAATTTTTTATAAATTATTTTTACGTTTATTATACGTTTGTCTAATAAAATATGCATGTGTTTTTATTTTTTTTTATTGACAGTTAATTTAGTTAGAAAAAACGTAAGGTGAGCCATTTTTAAAACTTTTTTATGTTTGTATGCAAAAAATTAATAATTAAAAAAATATATGTTTATTTCTAATTATATAATTTGAAAGCATATTTTATCACCTTTCTTAAACAGTTTTTAGTTTTTGAGTGTGCTCAGAAATTTTCCAAATATTTGCATTTTATTGTAAAGCGAAAATATTTTGACCTTTATTTTTTTTTTGGTTTTTCGGTCCATTTTACTATTTTTGAACAATTAATAATTTGTTGTATTTACAGGATCTCTGTATTATTTTTGTCCCATTTTTTTGTTAGGTTAGGTAAGGTTTTAGTACATATTTTGTTGGGGTATATTTAGTCAGGGGATTTTTCAACCATTTAACATACATTTCTATTCATATTGATTGATATTTTAGAATATTACCATCGTTTTAAAGTTCATGAAATTTTTTTTCAAATAGTTTTTTAATGAAAATTATTTAGAGAGCGTGAGAACCCGTTTTGTATCGCGAATTTCCTCCCAGTGGTGCTCGGAACACATTATAGAGGACGCAGGAGTAATGCGGAATTGAAAGGCATTTATTTAATTTATTCAAATTACTCCTTCGTGTTTGAAATAGAGAAACTATTACGAATTACTCCGTAATGGATGCATTTAAGTTCCAGAATTTCTTCAGACCGGGGATGATAAAGGGTGGCCATAAAATGCTATTTTCATGTTCGAAATTGCAATGCGAACTTATTTAAAAAAAAATTGAATGTCAAACTAAATTCATCTAAATAAAATGCAAGCCCATCTAGATGGCAATGAACTGAAAAACTAGAACAGCATTCGAAGCGATTCTAAAAATAATTTCTTACATTTTTAATTTACAATCACAATGAGAATATATCGTACCTTCTAGCGAAACTTCTGTTGGTACAATTTTTAATGTACTTAATTATTATGTTTTCGTTTATCGATCAGTATTAATAGGCCAGAGACTGTACGGTTTAAATTTAAGAATCATCAAAGCATTTCTGATGACGCGCCGTACGCAAAACCATCTTCGTACTAAGTTTGTTAAAAAGCTACTTTTATAATAGAACCGAATTCACGCAAGAAGCCAATAATGCCAAAGGATGGCGCCACTTACGTTAACAGATCGCATTAGGACCTTCCGCTGGCATGTATAAGTACTACGGGTTTGTAATTTTGAGTATGTCTCCGGATATGGGGAGATTGACGGTAATTATTGTGAGTATTGATTATTATTGTAACTGGAAGTTGTGAAAAGTAGTACCACGCGGCTATATATTACATATGACGTCATTGCCTGTGGCAGATACTTTGTCCCAGTGACTAGCTGTCACTGGATCACAGTGGATCCGATAAATCGGCTATTTTTGGAACCAATTCAAGGTCATTTTGAGGAACATTAATACTTGCATTCAGAGTGGATGAGTGGTTTCTTTAGTGATATCACAAGTAGGAGATTCTTTCCAAGTCATTATAGAGAACATTTACGATTGTATAATTAGGATTTACATATATGATATAAATTCCCAGTATATTTATGGCTTTAATAAAGTACTACAAATTTTATAATTTCTGAAGTAGTAGTATTTACACATTTATAAACCCAATATATGATAAATGAAATTTTCAGGCTCGTTTTGGAGAACATTAATTTATTTGGTTGTTTATTTATTTGTTTTATTTTTTTATTTTACGCCCACACCCTTTTATATAAATAATAATAAAGGGAGTTCATCTTTACCATGAGAAAAAAAAATTCTGCACCGTGGTTTTCTTAGATAATGTTAATTGGACAGGATTCTAACTTCACTTATCCTGAAATCTGAGGTGTCAAAGTTTGCAAAGACGATTTCTCATAATCATTGATTTGTGATTTTTAATTTAAATCTAGTATTAAATATTTTAGTTTAATTTTAAAGGAAAATATTTAAATTGACGTGCTTCTACTAACCATTTTAGAACATACTTAACGTGCTGATAGAACCATATCCAAAGAGCATAATATTCTAAATGCATTTCCTTAACGCCATTCCAAGATAAGGCCATGTTTTAATTAAATGTTTTCTTTCAAAATGTGTTAAACTAAAGTACTTTTCATCAAGATAGAATATAAAAATCAATAATTGACCCTTGGGAACATGGTAACGTAAAGTTAGGACCCCATCCAACAAAAGTGACGAACTATATCGAGCATCATAAAAACAGCAACTGTCAGATACAAAACAAATTAGCAATTGCAAAATGTTCATAATAAATGATGTAAAAATCTTGTAAAATAAATGGAAGCTTTTAAAACTTGATGTTAGAACCTTGTCATGCAATTATCTACGGAAATACAATATTTATTTATAAAAAAATAACCTACTACTGGCTCCTTAACATCAAGCACACACTCGCTTTTCATCAAACCTGGGTTGCTTGGTCCCACAGACTAATACCTCATTCGCTCGACGACAATTCTGGTTCATGGCTCCTAAAATATATAATGCTCTGTGTACTGACATAAAGTCATGCCACTTGCATGGATTTCATAACGACTTGGAAAAAATCCTGTGGATAGATTTTTTAATAAGATTACGAAAATGTTAGTAAAAATTTTAAGAAATGTATAGTTTTTCTTATTTTTAAATAAACAAATCCATTATTTGAGCTCGTGACGTCACTACATGAAAATGTCCCGTCTCCGATTATGTTCCCTTAATTTTGTAAAATTTCACACTGATTTTTTTTTTATATGGCAACACTTTGATTTTTGGCAAATTTTTGAATTTGCGTTTAACGTTCACTAGATTTATTGTTTGTTCTATGCAAACTTATCCTTTGGTTTGATTTTTTTAATAAAGATGACGGTGTTTTTACAGATGTTACGAAGAGAACCCCGTACAATTTATTGCTATTCGTGTGGAAAACGTTATTTTTTTTAGATGATTTTCGGCTATGTAATTATTGTTTTTTCGCACACATAAAATTTTGTCCCGTAGGTATTTCCGGTTTATAAAAAATGGTCTGATTTTTCGGATTGAAATTTTCAAAAAATCGCCAGGGTTTCATAAATACGATTAAAAAAAAAATACGGAATGTCTTAGAATATTTGCCTTAACTGGAATTTTTTTTTTAAAATGTGATGGAAGTGGCCTATTCTAAACCACTTTATAAAGCACGTATACAACATTGGATTTTTGAAAGGGGACGAGCGTAATTCAAAGAATAAATGAGTTCTTAACACCACTTTTTGACTAATAATTCTATTTTTCTTTAAAATATTTTTTTTTTATCTTAGTATTTCATTTTATTTTATTTATTCTGATCTATATATATATATGTATTATTTATATAGAACACATGAGTTTTTAACACAATGAATTTTTAAAATATGATTTTTTTTTCATTACTTTTCACTTACTTTTATGTATTTCTTAATTTTTATTTAGTATGGTAATTTTATTTTTCAATAAAATGGAATTTAATTCCTATTAAAATATTTCATGTATTACTACCACAACACGGGCATTAGCCTAGTATGTTAGCCAAAAAAAACAATTATCTGTAACCAATAAAATTTCATGAAATAAAAAATAAAAATATATATATGCGGCCCAACACGTGCCATTAACATAATTGACATACTTATAAATAGTACAACATCATGAAGAATAACAGTAAGTGAAATTTAAGAAAAACGGTAAAAAGTAAGGTAATAAGTAGTAAATAAAAGGTAAAAGTGTAAAGTATAAAATATAAAGTACAAACTATAAATTATTAGGTAAAAAGTAAAATTAAAAATTTAAAGGGAGAAATAAAACAATATAAAGAAAAATGTAGAAATATAAGATATCTCTAAAAGGTACCTACAAAGATTTAAATATAAAAAGTAAAAAATCCTGGATTATGTTTTGAGTCCGGATTGCCGGCGATACAGATGGCTCTGAAAATTATTTTGGTTATAGAAATGAACCAAACATTTTTTTTGCATTCAAAGGTAATTTTTGGAAAACATTTCAGTTAGAACCTTCCTTAAATCCGACTAAGGTGACGATAAAGCGAAAAGGCAAAATTAAAAGTAACACGAAGAAGATGTTCTCTGAATTCAAGAGATTAAGTAGAACTTGTCTATTATTTTATATTTTGCGCCACTTTCCAGAGTGGAAGAAAGTACTCAGAATAGAAGAGAAGCTTAAAATTATTCCAACTTTATAATCATATGCCAGTCTAAACAGGTACCTACTTAAAGAGTTTATCTGTCTTCACCCCCCCCCCTCCCCCAATCTTTTCCTTCCTCCTTACAATCTCATATGGGATCAATGCGCACCACATAAAACAAAACCTTATATATAAACAAAAATGAATCGCCGAAATGTATGTATACGCATAACTTCCAAACGACAGCACCAAAATGGATAATTCTTTTATTGTGTTCTTTATTGATAGGACAAGGTTTGTATAAAACTACTGGTGAGCTCTGGCTTTATGAAATTTGTATAAAAAAATTGCAATAGGTGGCACGCGAGCTGAAAACTGGATGTACCTGGATTGAATGTATGGAATGCGGGAGGGGGGAGGGTGGAGTAGGGAGGGGAACCAGGGAGGGGAGAGGGAAACCTGGGAGGGGGAAGGGATTTCGGGAGGGATTTCGCGGGACGGGGAAGGGGACGCGGCAGAGGAAGGGGAGGCGGAAGGGGAACGAGATGAAAGGAAAAGGACACGCAGGGAGAACCAATTTCTTCATTAAATGGCATAGCAACGCATGCAGGGCAGCAGCAAGTTATTAATATTTATATTTTTGAAACTAACAATTTATGGTGGAATTCCATTATAATAAAATGATTAACTTTTTCCTTGTAAAATCAATCCAGTCGCATTTCAATACAGCGTTCTTATGCCCAAGTACCTAAGTATACTTCCGTGCTTTGAGTAAAACACAGTAAAAATTTAATTTTTCCTTTCTAAATTAATAGCATAGCATATTACATTCGTATATTTTTTCTTTTCATTTTAGTCTTTTTTAAATTAATAGCATGATATTATATTATTTTTAATCCAATTTTAACATCAGATATTATATAAATCAAATTTAAACATGGTCACCCCACATGTTTACATCATAGTGTATTAAATTCCTACAGCTTAGCAGGTACCCATAACGCATAAGAAACATTATTGTAAGAACTAGCAGGTAAAAACCCGCTCCGTGGGCTTTTGCTGCTAGGCCCTGCAGGCAGTGGGCGAACCAACAGTAGCTTTGCAGCAAACTTCACGTACGAAGATGACTTTGCATAGGGCTCGGTGTCAGAGATGTACTCGAAATCGGTTAATTAAATTTCAATCATCAGATATTATTCTTTCAAACCTTTGTTATTTTTATTGCTTTATAAAATTATTAATCTTAACACAAGCTTGACCTAGCGAGGTTAAAAATTACATTGTCAACAATTATACCTACATTGTTATGTGTTGAAAATGGGAAGTTATTAAGTATCGATTTTCTAATATTTTATGAAGGTATAAATGTAAAAAAATATGATACAATTTTTGATATTATCGCAATTAATTGTACCCCTGCTGCTAAGTAAAAAAAGTATTTCTGTTTCTATAAATAAAAACATGGTGACTTAGTTAGGGTATATATTTGTATCTATCTATTTTCATCTATATAATACATTTACTTTCTAACACAGAATGATCTCTCAAAATAATAAACTGTACAATGATTATATCGGAAATCGAAAGACCGTCGCTTTTTCTGGCCAGTTACAATCACGATAAAACAAAATAAATTTGTAAAAACCACGAGTTTTATTTATAAATAAATTTTGTTTTTGTTATGTTCCTCAATCCCAGTGATTGGGATTATGTACTTGATATATGATATATAATAATTTCCAATCAATATTTAACTGGACGAAAGGTCCGATTCCAGTGGATGATGCTCTGTGCATTTCTGAAGAATCATCAAGAGCGGGAATTCGACACTGAAGTCGCCGATCATTCGACCGGATATCATCGGATATTTCCGTAACCGGTCGGGTATTAGGCACGAACAGCGACAGTTGCCACTCTCCCAAGGTACTACTTTATTGACATCTGTCGAGACACTTCAAAACAACATTTAAATTACATATTAATGACACATATTGAAGGACATTGAAACTACATACATAATCCGACATACTACCGTTTTAGTTTTAAAACTTCATAGGCTTATTTTTAAAGTTTTTTCATGTATAGGCATTCATGTAAATCCCTCATTCCATCAAGAAAATCATTAGTTTCATCTGTTTTGCTTCAAATACACTAAATGTGTAAATATTTTGACAATAGCACAACAAATATATGTTTCTTATAAGTCCTGAAATCACCTGCTACAAGAAAAATCACAAATAACTTATCAAATTGAAATCATAATTGCATTTGGAAAAAGTCGAATTTTCGCCAAGATTTTTGTAACCACAGCAAAGTTAATTGAACAATGTAATTAATTAATTATGTACTCGAGATCTTTCTTCGTCGCTTTATCCTTTTCTTCGCTTATCCTTCTCTATTTAGTATTTATTTTTTCTCTCACACAAAACGGGCTGCCTTACAAAATGGTGGAAATAAAAACGTAACAGGCGATTGCTATCAACGGTAATTACGGATAAATACAGGTCTGAATAAATTAATGCATTGAAAAACCTCACCCTCGTCTACACAGCAAAAGAGATTGTTACTTACGGAATATGTTCGTTTGGAATCTATGTGTTACATACTGAAGGCGCGTAGAATGTTGTTATTTCAAGAATTTTCTGCTATTCAGAATGTTAATATTGTAGGAATTGACTGGGAAAATACAGAATAGAACAGCATACAAACATTTTTAACACGTTGATAAGTTTTTTTTAAAGCATGTTACTTGATACTATATTGCTGTATTTTGACGGCCTCCATGGTTGAAGGATACGGCTCTCGATTAGCGATCCGGAGGTAGCGGATTCAAATACCGACCTGCGTAATTAGATTTTGCTTGATTGATTTCTCTTATTTCATTTCAAAATTTAATCATTTAAAAGTAATGTTAGGTAAGGTATATTTGCGATACGTTCCAGAGTGTAATTAATATCCTCTCAGTATTGCTCTGTTGTAAGGTCACCATTTAGGATAGAATTGTCGCTTAAAATGGCTTTAGCCGTGTTTGGTGACTACATCTAAGGAGCCAGGCACTTCCCCACTTTTCTCTTCGCTATTTTTTTCCCACAACAGGTTGAGGAGGTCTTTTGACCTCTCCAGTCAGATTCCCTCGACCCATCGCCTTGTACCGTAGTTGAAGGGATGGATTCATACGTCCGTCACTCCTGGACCCACTGACCCAGAGATTCCTACCTATCCCCCATACCTGTTTCCCTCCCAGAAACTTACCTTTATTTCGTTTAATAAAACCTCCACACAGCATTCCCTAACATGACATACGCCCTGAGGGAAATTATTTTCTTCGAGGCCTCCTGTGTGGAGCTAATGCAAAAAAATTAGGTTTATTTATTTACAAGCCAGTTTCACGAGCTGTCCACTATCTCTTATTTCACTTCATTTAATATAAACGCTTGTCATAATTGATTTGTCAACAACTCTGTTGTTTTTGATCGCGTAATATTATATAAACATGCTCTCGAATTCTTGTAGTTAGGAAGTACATAAGCCTACCACGCTTAGTACGCGGCAACTCTCGATACCCAGCCCCTGGTTCGGTCTCGGTACATGACGGGTTAGAGTTTTGAAGTGGGAGGGTTTAGGCTCGCCCGAAAGATTATCACCTCTCCTCAGCCTGCGGGATTAGTGCCGGCTTCAAAGCCTCCCACAACTACCACCCGGACAACCCCTATCCACACTCCGAGAGCTTTCTGCTAGATATCTACATACTTCTAACTAACTGGCTAACTAACCGCCCTGCAGAATGTCCTCAGAGGGGTAGTTATGAAGTTTAGTGAGCATTCACACTTTTATTTTATTAATCATACTTTTCTAAAAATGATTTTTCTTTTTTATAGAAAGAAAAGGTATCTGCATTAATTACAATAATGAAATACTGATTATGATTTTGACTCGTGAAAAATAATTTATCGCTTAGGTATTACAATAAAATATTTAAGTACTTATATATGTTTCGTGAATACATATTTGTGTAAAAAATACTTTTTCTGACCAGTTAATTCGCATTTGTTTTTTCGATACTTAATTAATACGTACAAAAAAGTTTAAAAATTATCTGAATTTACCTCCAAACCTCAATATTATATTTCTTTTTTCATTTCCAATCAGAGTACTGTTTCAATGAAATATTTTATTTCATATTTTTCGATTGTTTCATATACCTAAAGAAAGAACGATGTTAACCTATTGTAGATGTTTTATAATATATATTGTAAGCTGAGTTTCAAATAATATGTTTTGAGGTGTTCATGTGTTTTTATTATAGTGTTACATGCATTATATTTATTACTGTGAACTCTCACTCACGTTAATTTGTCAAATATTAACAATAATAAGACAAATTAATACACCATTGCAATGGTAATGTTAATGTAAAAATCAACGGTACCGCTACCTATGAATACAAGTAAATCTTATACATTGACAATCGATCTATGTCTATCACAATCGGCGTGACTTTCGTCTTACAACCAGTGCGGTTACACTAGGAAATACGGTGTAAAATAATAAACATTTTTAGATAAATCAACACTCAGTTTTCTCGTTCACAAGTTTTATTATAATCCTCCCCTTCCGAGGAAAAATATGCGTTACTGTCTTACAAATACATTTTTTTAACTTATCTGCTTTTAACGAACACGTATTATAAAACACTGTTGTTGGATTTGCGATTAACAGTGGATCGACTTAAGGTATTATAATATAATCTCTTAATCGCTTCTTGTTTTAATCCTATTGTTCTACATTAAACTTAACCATTTTATTTAAAAAATTGTTTTGGTAGAGCCACGAGTGATAACATTTCTCTCTCCGCCAATGATTTTGTTGGAAAATTCATTGTTTGAATGAAATTTGCCTTAGAATTTGTTCACTCACCTTTTTGTCTTTCCACTTTGTTAAACTCTTGTTATTTTGAATTTGGGATGTTTACGTATGCGCGTTTACGGTGAAACACAGCCTTAAACACAGCCTTAACCGGGCCTCGAGGCGTCGCCCACCGTAGCGGCGCGGGCGTCTGCGTCGCGGCGCTAATAAATCTTTTTTATACCGCCAGCGGTAATGTTTGCCGAACTTATTTTTGTGAAATCTTCCCGCTCTAACCGGAACGACGGAAGTTTGAGGCATTTAATCATGTTTCCTGAGAAAATCCCGCAATCAGCGGTGGCGAAGGAAGGTTAATTCCTAACTTTGAATGAGGCCAATTAATGCCAGTTAAATGTGCTCTTTCTTTAAAATACTGATTATATTACCAATAATACACATGAATACCTACTCACAAATGAATATATTCTCTCCAGCTTATAAAACTGCTACTATTCTTTATGGAAGAAGAATGATTGCTATAAACGATAATAAATATCTACTTAAAAACCCTTTTCTGGTTCAACTAGCAAACTTATTTCTCAAACTATTGACGTACTCGCTTTTATACAGAATAAGATATGTCTTCAGTTTCAAATCGAATTATCTGTAAAACCCTCAATGTGTAACGTGAAACTAACATATATTTTAAATAAAAATCAAAATTCAACCATTTTTAATGGTTTCCAAGTGTTTTTATTCGATAAACCTTCAAAAATCGTATCACAAAACCGAACCAGCATCACCATAATTGTTGAATATCATCCTTGTGTAAAAACAGAATTTTATAATTAAACCTTCAAACGAAGGAAAAAATAGTGAGGGTTAATTCCCACGCCTGTTTTCCTCAGATTTTTTAAGGGCCAAATGGCTTTGTTTTCTTTTTTCACAAAAATCCATTAACAGACAAAATTCCCTTTTTCTGAATAGCAATTTGCAACATTCAAAGATCAATTAAATATATTTACAATCCTTCCCTTTCACCGACCGCAGGTTTGTTACCCTTCTCTGATTATTCTTCGTTGTACAAAACAAAACCTTCACTGAAAATTTGGCAAAATTATCCGCTTTGGTGTCCCTTGTTTTTACATTCACAAACAAAATTCTTTGTTTAAAGCAAACCACAAAAAATCCCATTACTTTAGATTAATTTTGTGTCACTTAAAATCAGTGTAATTGTTATTTTTACCTGAAAAGTGTGATAAGAATGATTTTTTTAACTGTTTGTTCTTGGTGGCAACGATAATTAATGGTTCATGTTCATGAAATTTTTATGTATAAATATATTTGAAGTTATTGTTTGGAAAGGGAACAAGTTTAGTGCTGTTTCATATGATATAATATATGCAAATACACATGGTATTTGATGTAGGCGGGGAGCTTGAATCCTAAAAATAATACAGTCAAAGATGTTAGCTTTTGAGATTCTATCGGAAACAAAATTTCATAATAATTGTTCAAAATCTAAATTTTATTAAAATTACTCAAAACCTCCATCGGGAGAAGTTAAATAACTTTATTTGGACATACAAAGAGGTGGTAAATATTATCATCAATATATCTTACTTGATGAGAGTAAGTCATAATTCATAATGCTAAGGTGACGTATTAATCAATCAATAAACTAATTAACTCATTAGCCCAATGGTCGAATTCAAATGTTTAATAATCACTGATATTACATTATATGCATCTACTGAATGGGATCTGCAACTACGCTATGAATTGATAACGTGACATCTTTAGATAGTTAGTAGTTAACTGTGTTAAACACAGAAAGCTTTAGTATTAGTAGCATATGTAATGGAGCTACGGACATTGCAGAGATGTACAATATCAAGATAAATATAACGACTATTCAAGGTCAAAGCAAAAAGTACAACATGGTAGATGCACATTTACATTTCTTCATACTGATTCGTGGATGGTTCGAGAACTCGAATATCATGGAGAGCATTACTTTCTATGTTCCCGATGGTTATCTCCGTCACCGACAGAATAGGTTGTTTTATCTCCCGGCTTGCAGAACTAAATCATGCCATGCCAGTCGGGAGAGCGGTCTTGTTGTTAAATGCAAACACTTTGAATATCGATAAGTTTAACAATAATAAAGCACAATTCAAACGGCAAGCTTTGTTGCTGTTAGTCTTAATCTGTTAAAAATTATTATAAGCAATAATTATTACCCTGAAACACTTATCTACATTGAAAAAATCTTCCGAGAAAAGATACATTCCGCCGACGGGACTCGAACCCGCGTCCTTCCGATATCCGGTCAAGTGCTCTACCATTGAGCTACGTCGGCTTATCTCCTACCCGCCAAATAATTCAATATATACTAGTGTTTCATTCAACAATTCCTGCTTATTACATTTTTCCACCTGCAAACAACCAACTTTATTTATATAAGAATAATATATTAAGCAGTTTTTGTTGAATGTAATACTAGTATACATATATTTAATTATTTGGCGGATAGGAGATAAGCCGACGTAGCTCAATGGTAGAGCATTTGACCGGATATCGGAAGGACGCGGGTTCGAGTCCCGTCGGCGGCATGTATCTTTTCTCGGGAGATTTTTAAAATCTAGATGAGTGTTTCAGGCTAATAAATATTGCTTATAATAATTGTTACCCTCTGTGCTATACATAAAATTCTCACCTAAAATATTTTCTCTTTTAAAAACGCTTTGAAATTGTATTTTTGTAATGTTTTTAAAATGAATGAATCGAATTGAATTGAATCATTTAATTAAAAATGACGCCACAAAGTGTATTTGCTAAGTTTAAATTGAAAAGAATGTAAATAATTGACAATAAGGAATGTCCAAAATTTAAAGAAGAGAAGATAAATAAATCAAATTACTGATCCACTAATTTAAAACAAGACAGATTACCAAAATGAGTGAATCAGCTATTTTTATATTCCATCTATATTTGGTTATTTTTAAATTAAACTATCCTCTACCATTATCGAGTAAGTTTTATGGGAAAATTCCGTAAATTGTATTTCCATTATGAAGCAATGAATTCTTTTTACCTGAAAGTTTACAGCACGTTAATAAAATATGAAAGTCAGTCACGGAAGAACTCTTCTTTTTTTAGCGTGATTTTGATATAATGCCATGTCAAAGCAATGAACCGAATTGAAGGCATTTTGTGTGCTAAAGACAAAAATAAAATAAATATGTAACTTAAGGGGATGCACAGTCTCTTCATAAAAATCTTGAATTTATATTTGAGGCCAAAATACCCAACCAAACTGTTGAAACGGTTGAAATTTAAGATTCCGGGTAAGAATGCAACTCGGACGCCGCGCCATCTTCATTCTTGAAGTTTGTTAAAAAGCTACTTTTTTAATAGAACTGAATTCAAGCAAGTAGCCAATAACGCCAAAAGATGGCGCCACTTACGTTAGCAGATCGCATGAGGACCTGGCGCTGGCAGTTTTTAGTATTTCGGATTTGGAAATTTTGTGTATCTTTCCATTGCTTGTAACTTGCAGTTGTGAATAATAGTACCGCGCGGCTATAAATTACATACGTCATTGGCTGTCGCGGTTACTTTGTCCCGGTAAAAAGCTATCACTGGATCACAGTGGATACGAGAAACCAGTTCCAACCGTAATATAAAATGGTCACCAACACTCAAAATGGGCGAAGTGAAACCAAAAGCCGCCCGCAGGGCCTGGCAGCAAAAACCCGCGGAGCGGGTTTTTAACTGCTAGTAGGTTCCTAATATGATCAAGAGGATTTTAAATAATATTTGTGGGTTAATGTTAATAATAATTTATTTTTTAATTTTTTTTTGCCTTGTTTACTTTATCCAACGTATTTTATAAAAACACGTTGGATTACAAAATAATAATAAAAACTTAATTTAACCTTTTTTACAATATTTAAAAAAAATATTATTTTTCATTATATTAAAAAAGTAGGTTGTTTTTTTTAAATCATTATAATTAACTCACACAAAATGCCAAAGTTACCTCTGAAAACACGTAAAATTCAAGTCAAAGGCCTATAAATCATAGTTTAAAACACAATAAATAAAATAGCAGATATCTGTAACAGATTTTTATTTTTTATTAATAATATATAAAATATCAGTTTGGTTGGGTAATTTCAATTTGTCCATATCTCCGAATTTAAGTTTTATATAAAAAGGCTGCGCAGCCGTTCCTCTTAATGTCAAATATAAAATTAATTTGTACAACTTTCTTATTGCAAATGATTGGGCTATTGCGGGTATAAATTGATTGTTTTACTATTATTTCATACTTTTAAAGCATAACCAATAACCAAAATTGTATATTTCTTCATGGGAATTAAATTAGTTTTATGAATAGACGAAGATATTAGCTGATGTAATGAGAGATAATGAAAAATTCTTTAAAAAATGTAAGGGATTTAAAAAAAACCATTGATATTCTAAACACAAATTATTATCAAAAAATTTTAACATGTTGAATCTTTAAGTTTTGAAATTATGTATGTGTAAACAAAACTTAACCGCGACCAATTAAAAAACAATAATTATGAACGTTGAATTTACCGTAAACACACAAAACCTCGTATTTTTACCGTCTAAAAGAGGCTTCAATTTACAAATTAACCATTAACGAGTAAATCCCACCAAACGAAACAGTTACTCTATGGCGTAACACAATCTGCTACGCTGAAGCAAACGCTCTACGAGATTTCGTTACTCGCTACTACGTTACCTCCATGTTAGTCGTTAAGCCGTTGAAAATGCCGCCGTAAGTAACGGATCATTTACACTAAGTCTTAATGCCACGCGTTGAAGATGCTATCAAAACTAAAGAAATACACATTTATGTTTCTTTATAATTTGTTTTATAAGCCGCATTTTTTTTCTTACTCCACTGTTTTATTTATTTTTTCACGAATCACGGTTTTGTCATTGTGTCCTTTTTTGGGTAAAATGTTTTTTTTATAGAAAAATTTATTTTTATTTTTAACTTTATGAGTAAAAATAAAAATATTCATCGTAGACTTACAGAAAAAGTCAATAGATGTCGCGTATTAAAATAAAACGGATATATATTTATCCAGAAACTACCTAGATAGCATTTAGTTTGGTTTAAATATTGCAATCATATATAAAGATAGCAGCCAATAATATGTGCGTTAAGAAAATGAAGATAATGTTCAGTTCCTATTCGAAGTATGATACGTACATATGTACAGTAAAAAGTGACCAAATTGGAAATAGGTTCCATAGCTCATTCAAAGGTTCCATGTCAGCAAAGGGCCCTGGGTTCGAACCCCATTGGAACCAATATATTTTTCTGATTTTTCTGTCTGCAGATTTTCGATTGAGTTTCGCTAATATTGTCTTCATTTAATTAAGTGTTAAATTAATTCTTTAGTTTTTAAGTCAGCGCATATAAAAGCCTAGAAGATAGCAAACTTGTATTACGACGGAATCGAGAGTTGTTGTTTTATTTATTTTTACCTGTGAAAAATTATAAATAGGCACTTCTACCTATATTTTAATGACTTGATA
Organism: Limnephilus lunatus; assembly: GCA_917563855.2. Lineage (NCBI taxonomy): Eukaryota > Metazoa > Arthropoda > Insecta > Trichoptera > Limnephilidae > Limnephilus > Limnephilus lunatus. Next base: position 5,006,732 of record OU830602.1, on the reverse strand, counting down.
TACTAAAAACAAATAAACTTAGGCAATATTAGTTTGAATCTGCTAGTTTTTTAGTGCTAATCTAGGATATTTTCGGTGGTTTGAAAAACGTTTTTCTCACTTGTTGTTTATCGATTAGTTGATAGAGTGGTTCAAAGCTTCTCTTAAGGCTTAGTCAAAAACAAGGACGAACTAAACAAAAAGCGAAGATTTTATTTTTTCTTCGATAATCCGAAATTCACTTTGTGACGTCATTTTAATTAATTGAAAACGAAACAATTTGAGATTTTATTATTTAAAACATTTTAGATTTTATTATTTTACATTTTCCTTATTTTTACTAGTGTTGCACTACCTCCTTCTTTAGCTAACGTTTCGGACAGCGTTAGAGCGTCACACATCTGCCCTGATAATGGACACTGTAATGCTGTCCAAAACGTTGGCTAGAGAAGGAGGTAGCGCAACACGGCATGACACCTCAAAAACAACCACGGAAAAACTTTTGGCCGTGAAAATCTTAAATCATTTCCGTCATAAGAATTAGTTACTTACCTATCATTAATTTTATTTTAGAATTAGATATTTATCATTTGGCATATCGCAACTTCCATATTATTCCTATTTTAAAAAGTTCAAGTTACACCTGATACCGCGTTTTACAGTTTGTTCCCAAGATCTGGTATTATTTCACTACAAGTCGGCACTTTCAAGATATCCCGTGATATTTATTTTAAATTTGGATCGCGTTTGAACGTCTACCGGTTTAAATTCGCAACGACGCGAAATGGTGTTCGCGATTCTGCGCGCGCACCGAGCACGAGATACTTTAGCGCGACGTTAATGGTTTGCGACAAATAACGCCCGCGCGACGGAGACGCTCTTCCTCGTCTTACATCTTGAGGCTCGGTCGCACGGGGCAATTTCATCGCGGCTACAAATAGTAGCGACAAATTCGCTTCATGTGATTGGGTACTTGCTGCGAGTGACTCAACCAGCAGTTTGTTAAACTTATCTGCAACTCAATTAAGGCATGTAAAAGTCTATTCACCAAAAACGCGCGAATTTGGCGACTAGACTGAGGTTGTCTCAAATGTATTTTGTGCAAAGAGTCAATAAGTTATTTAAGATAATTAATTAACTTAATAAATATTTACAATTTGGGAGGCGAGTGTGGGAACCGCAGCGCGCCGCCTTGGGAAACATTTATTGGATAACCGATACCTCTGCCATAAGTCACCTCATGTGGTTTGTTACGTTTGATACCCATGGGGCTCAGGTTTGTCCTGACGTTGGCAGTGGATGCGTCTACTCACCAACTGCGTAGCAGGCGGATAGAGAGATACTGATTGAGGGAGACCTTTTGACATTTCCAGCAGGGCTCTCAGCAGGATTTGGACCGCAGTGGAAGGGATGGATTCATTCGTCCGTCACTTCTGTACACAAATTGATACCCAAATTCTCACCCACCACTCATACTATATTTTTTTTTTTTAAAAGACACGGCTTACGAATAAATCGACAATATTTGATAATATCCTACCTCCACAGTAACCCGAAAATGTTGCTTGAATTGTGATGGAGGACTTAGCCAGCCGAGGAATCGAATACGGAATGCATAGGTGGGAACCAAATACGATGCCCACTCAAACAATGATCGGTTATTTCCTTCCTACATTATCTTCTTCCTTTACCTAAAAAGACCCATCACACAGCGTTCCCAAAGATGACATATGTAGGCCCTTAGGGGAGTTATTTTTCTCATGCCTAATAATAATAATAATCCCGAAATATTACGAAGTTATGAGCTTTTAATGTGAACTGTAATCAAATAAAGGCAATAGGGTCCCGCGAAGTCACCCACAGTAAGATTCTTAATTATATTAGTACTGCTGCAGTACCGCCGCGCATGTCTCCATGACTTCAGACGTTTTTCGGTTGGCCACAAATATCAACATTTTTATGACTTACAATTCCTACCGTACTATTTGATATTTTTCAAAAGTTACTCTACATGGTCTAATTAGATACATTGGTAAATACCGTGAAATTTAATTGTAGGAGATATCCTTGATGAGATTGACGCTAATTGAATCGCTAGCATCAAGTACCTTGTCACACGTAGCGCCTTGTCGCTACTATTCAAGCAGCGGCGACAAAATTGCCCCATGTGACCGAGCTTTAATGGTGCAAGCTATGCCTGCACGATAAAAGCCGTAAGAATGTTGGAGTTGAAACATTACATTAGACTGGAGATATTTTTGTATAAACTTCAGAAAATATTTGAAAAAACCATCTACATTTTCTACAGAATTTTTTTTTTCAATATTCAAAGTATCTACAATAGACAATTTATTTAAAAAATATTCAATACTAAAAACTTTCAAAGAAATACAGCTAACAAAATTACAACTTAAAATATCAGCAAGATTTAAAAACAATATTAAAATCCCAAAATTTAATACTAAGCACTTCCAAAAGTTCTATCTGTATCTTGGTATAAATTTTTTCAACAAACTCCCATTAAAACTAAAAATTATCGAAAATAAACGTAAATATCAAATTAAATAAAAAAAATTACCTGAAACAACTGTGAGAGTATATTCATATTATTAATATTTCATTTCACTCCATTTAAATTTGTTATTTGATATATCTCAAGTTTCTGCTTCAGTAAGTGCTCCAGATTTTATGTCCGGGTTAAATCTTCCACACAGGAAAAACTAAACCCTTTCACGTACTTTTCCACAAATGTTTATCTAATCAATCCACGCTATGTAAGGGCACTATATAAGTATAATAAATACAAAACAATACAAGAACAATGCGTCAATTTACCAGAGACCAAATGGGAAAAATATTCACCGACTCCAGATATTTTCATATCAGAGGGTTCGGCTCGATGGAACTCCTAACTGGACCGATAAATCCTACTGGTCCCTCAAAATAAATATTTTAAAAATCTTTCGTAATCCTACATGCATTTAAAATGACTGAATTTTGCATTTCTTTACATAAATTCTTTCATAAATCTAATACGTCTAATTTTTGAATGAGAGAGCTAGGTATAATGCCAGTAGCCGAAATAACAAATGGTTTTATTTTTATTTTCTGAGAATGCCAAATTCTTTTAATCTCATTTCCTAAATCTGTATATTTTCTTATTTTTTCAGAAACAGTTTTCTGAATATTACAAGAATTTGGAATAGCGACATCAATGATATAAGTTTTTTTTTTAATTGTCATGTTAAACTATATCTGGTCTATTATGACTAATAGTATATTCTCTAATGATAATTCTCTATATCTATTGTTATTAGTTGCAATTTTATTATTCACTTACTCAAACGATAATATAATTGAGCATGAATTCACTCACCAAACAGAAGAGCCTTATTTCTTTATTGTGAGGAAAGGCTTTTATTACATTCATATTACAAATCTGTTTAACATGTAAAAAAATGTGTAATTATTGTAAAAACATACAAATATATACAGTGAAAAAAAAATCCTGTAGTTCGTCGATAAAGAAAACAATTGTTTGCGAATATTTTTTTTACAAAAGGGTCTTAATTTTACTAAAAAGTGTGTAAAAGGCTTTGCTAAAAATATATTATATGATTATTATTAGATAACCACTGAAGTGTAATGAACGTAGACCGGAGTTCTTTAGATGAAGAATTCGGCCTGCCACGTAGTTGGTGGGTAGATTCATCCATCGCCAAGATCCGGACAAACCTCACCTCATGAATCCAGGCACCCCTGCTAAGTCACCAAATGTTACTAACTCCTCAGGGAGACCTACGGCAGAGGTATTTGTAATCCAATAAATAGTTCCCGGGGCGGCGCGGCGGTACCCACACCCGCCTCTCAAATTCCATTAATATTGTTTTATGTTAGTGGACATATTATTACATGCTTCGTTTCTCGTAATAAACACAACATCTTCGTGCTTAAATAGAGGTAAAAAACAATTTATTTTAAGTTTTCAGCGTTTATCCATACATTTGAAAGTGCGTTCTTCAACAAGTACCTATCGGTCTAAGATTTTTACTTTACCCTTAAAGTAAAAATCTTAGACCGATAGGTACCAAAACTTTTGATTTAATGAAGAAATACATTATTTTCCGTTTGAATTCTAAGATTCCATCCGTTTAAATAATTTGCGTTTTATTATTTATATCGACTTTCTTTTGAAAAAATTTTTACAGCCAAACTATAGTACTTAACCTTTACGGAAAGTTTTTCTTAACCTAGAGGTTAAAGGCAACAGTTTTTTTCGATATAATTCTGTACTTTGTGTGGGATAGTTTCTTACTGCGAGATGTAAATGGCCCATTACGAAAACGGTGAATTATTTGGTTACTTTTTAAAGTTTTTTTTTATGATGGAGGATCTTTGGCTGTTTTCAGCAGAAACAAAAAAGTCATAGCATAGCATATAAGTAACAGCATAAGTAACAATATAAGTAACCAGCTCAGATATGGGGGCTCCATCGAAGCCAGAGTAAAGTTAGCCTCCCAAAAACTGGGCGAACTGTTCAGGGCCCGCAGATACTTTAATAGTACACAACTGCTAACCCTGAACAAATCACAAGTACGCCCCATGGTTAAATTTGGCAGCTACCTCTGGTCTGGAGCTCCAAACCTGAAAATACCCTCGACTCTGTGTAAAAACGGGCGGTCCGTTGATAGATTCTTCCATCTTAACAGACGGATTGCAATCTTTAGAGCACAGGCGTTGGGTGGGAATGCTATCCTTGTTCTACCGGTATTACAATGGAAGGTGCTCCGAGGAACTAGCGTCATTGATCCCTTCGGAACCGGTGCATAGTCGGGAAACACGCCAAACGCGTTCCCAACGTATGTAAACGGTTGACATTTGTCACATGAGAACAGGTCGTTTCTTCGACTCGTTCTTGTGTTCAACAGCTCGGCTGTGGAACGATTTGCCGGCCTCTGTGTTTCCTCCTTCCTACAACATGGGTCTCTTCAAGACCAAGGTTCATTCCTTCCTCTCCTCAAAAAGACCCTCCACACAGCATCTCAGATGACATATGCCCTGAGGGATTTTTTTTCCTCAGAGCCTCCTGTGTGGAGTTAATGTAAAAAAAATCCAAAATAACAAGCGTGGAAGCCACAAATACATATATTTTTGAATTTTGCCGAATCAAGGAGATAATTGCCTTTTTTATGCGTCCATTGTAGTTATAAGTCCATTGCTTTAACTCCCCCTCCCCCTCCTCTCCCACTCCCTTCGTTACCAATCTGTCTACGAGTTGTAGTTTCTTTTACATAATTTTTGAATACGTCAAAGAAAAAATAACATTACAAACGGTAAAAAATACAAACATGAAATAAAAATACAAGAATATTTTTTTAAATACAGTGTTCAGAGAGGCTTACAAAGAGACAACCGAAGGTTTAATAATAAGTTTGGCATTGGTTTTTAACAAAGATATTAGAAACCCAAGATATGCTATAGGCAGTTTGAACCCTTTAGAACTGCGTTACCTCGTGTCGCCGATATTGCTAACCAATACTATTACACACCTTCGCTTACGCTAAAGTATCCGCCCCTTTTCGAACTCTCACTTGCAACTTGTCGTTTTCGTTGGCACTAATACTTAGGACAGATTTCTATGCGTACACGTCTCGACTGCATTCGCAATTAGCAATACATTCAAATGACAACAAATAAAGATTGCAACAATATAAATCGACAGCAATCGGTATTTTAATTTTAAAATTATTCCAGTTGAGATTTGGATGAAAAATTCTTATTCTCAGAACCGATAAATCGGAATAAGTGTGATCTATTCTCAGAACCGATAAATCGTAATGAGTGTGTCCAAATCGTAACGTGTCCCATTCGTAACAAATCCACATCAATTGTTTCTAATCTATTTAGAATTTTAACAGTTTTTGGTTTTGTTCAATAATATTAATCACAATAACACTCAAATTGTGCTTTTGTTGTAAAAATCCATAAAAAGAAATTCTAATTTTTTACTAATGTTAATTTATTTTCTATTTGAGTACTTCACAAGAGTCCCATGCATCTGTGTACCATCCCACTCTGAATGCTGTCTAACAGCCATCTCATCTTAAATATGCTTTGTAAAAACTAAATAGAAAACACATCGAATCATAGTATGACCGGACAGTGGTTGAGTGGGCATCGCGTTTGGGTCCCACCCAGGCGTTCCCTGTTCGATTCCTCGGCTGGCTAAGTCCTCCATCACGACTCAAGCAACATTTTCTGCTTACTCAGGTGGTAGTAGGAGATTTTCAAATATTGTCGGGTTATTCGTTACCCGGGAATGTTTGTCTTTCATTTTAAAAAAAACGAGTGTGCTTTAGACCACACGACTGAAGTAAAACTTCACTAACTTATAAAAGAACACATGACATTGGGGTGACATTGACATTGAGATTGGGGTGACATATAACATTGGGGTGACATATGACTATGGGGTGACCTGTGACCCTGGGGTGACCTAAAACTGTGGGGTGACCTATGACCTTGGGGTGACCTACTACCTCAGGGTGACCTACGACCTTGGGGAGACCTACGACCTTGGGTTAACCTATGGCATGGTTATTCAACAAATGATTCCTTGTGCTCGCACCTCTCCATAACACTTTTAATTTTTCTCCACACGCATTTACCAGCTTACTCCCTAAGTCAAGCGTGCATCAAGGCCCCGTTATCACTATTCGCATCGATTACCGTTCGCATCACACTTTTCGTAACATCACTCTTTTCGTAACGCATTCACCACCTTACCCCCCAAGTCGAGCGTGCGTAAAGAAGTTTTACTTCAACTTCTTGGGGAGTAAGCTAGCGAATGCGTTACGAAAAATGTTATGGAGAGGTGCGAGCAAAATGAATCATTTGTTGACTAACCATGCCATAGGTCACCCCGAGGTCATAGGTCACCCCACGGTCGTAGGTCACATCAGGGTCATAGATCACCCCATGGTCATATGTCACCCCAATTTCATATGTCACCCCAATGTCTTTTTTGTTATGCTTCTCCCCGTCCCGCGAACCCCCCCCCCCCCCCTTCATCCCACTCTCACCCCTGCCAACCCCAACCCCCCCCTCTTCGTTTCCTTCCCCCACCCCAGTTATCCTCTCCCTATCGGATCAGTCGTCCCGGATTCCCTTCCCCTACTCCTTCCCTTCCTGCCGCTTAACTTTATGAATTGCACACATTTTTCAAACTGATCACGTGTCAAAAAATATACAAATTTCATAACGCCAGAGGTTACCGTTAAATGTAAATAAACCTTCACGGACGTGCCCACACCAAAATATAAAAGTTTCATCCCATTCGGATGTATGGTAACGGAAATAATTTCATAATGCTAGAGCCCACCGTTATACTCCTATATATAGAAACCTCCGCGGGCTCGGGCACAAAAAATCAGCAAAGTTTTATTGAAAATCGAATAAATGGTACACATGCGAAACAAACAATTAATTTTTTTATAAAAAATAAAGATTTGAAAAGAAAAGCATGGCATTTTTTTTCTACCACAAATCAGCATTGACACCAAATTATCTACAAAAAAAAATTCAAAAGAAATAATATGTTTGTATATATATATATATTTTTTTTTTTTTACATAGCCCTGCTAATTTTCCGAAATATCGATAGTCGGTTTTTAAAAGAATTCGCGTCCCCCTCACTAGCTTCGTCATGGCGGCGATGTTTGCTTTACCGGGGCCTTACGTCAATTATAACTTTGAATAATCATTAAAAAATGATAACTCACTCTAATTTTGTACTTAGCGGTGAAATAAAACTCAATTTGTCTTGAAGTTCACATTGCTTGTAGTATTTTTACATAGTTGCATTGAACAAGACGGCATTTTGAATAAAACGGGCACAAACCGTGCTCGGTTACGACACAAAATCAAATAAATGAACGAATTCTTTCCGTATTCATACTACGCGTATTACGCCGTAGTCCGCCCACGGTCTGGCGGCCAACGTAGCATATCTCCCTTTGTTTCTATTATCTGTGGTTTTTAATATGATCCGCAAAATCCACCGAGTTAACTATAAATATGTCAATATTACCTAACTATTAGTTTCCCATGTATCGAAAAATGAGCAATGTAATTGCACTTATGTAGGTATACTGCAATAGAATAGAGTATTGTGTCGTGATGCTCTTCTGGATATGTGGAAATTTATAAGGTGCAGGAGTTTGGAAAAATCTATTTTGGAGTTCAGTGTTTTTAATGAAAACTTTTTCGCCTTCGACTAAATTGGCAATTTTAATATTTTAACGGGGAGTATTGCTATCATCGGACATATCATTTTATGTGACATTTTTAAAATGCCATTTTGTTATATTCTAATTGTTACTAATAACTATTTTGTTATTTTACTGCCCCAAAAAAGGCACAATTTTCGAAAAAGGTCACTAAGCACACTTTATTTAAAAATTGTATGCCTATTTATGATATGTTTCAACTGTACGAAGGCAAGCTTGCTGGAATTTGATTAATTTCTAAAAAGATGACACAAAAAATTAGTTAATTGATACTAGGCATAACACAAATTGCTTAATGAAAATATCTCGTTGCAAAATATGAATTCATTCAACCAAATAATATATGCATTGCCGTCATTGATATATATACATAATTGCCATCAGGAGCTAGGCATCCCGAGTTGATCAAGAAAACCAAGCAAGTTCTTAAAATTATTTTGATAAACCTCTATAAAAGGAAAGATCATCTTAAACCATGTATATAAGAATTTATATTCGGTGTGATGACCATTTTGGCGAGGTGGCTTAATGGTTTATCTGAATTTTAGGAAGCATCAGATTTAGGTGCATTCGTCTAGAGTCTAGACTCTAGAGGTAAGATTGGAAGAGGGCCAAGTTTAGGGAAGTTAGACGTAACGATCGGCGTGCGCAGACTTCGTAAAGTCATACCTATTATTTATGTGCTATTAAATTATCACAAACGATGACTTGAATAATATCTTGTCAAAAATTTCAAGTGTTTTTGTAATGTCTGCGCTGTTCGCATTCAGACATCTCGTGAAGTGTCGGGCTTCTTCCAATGAATGAATTATCGTGTTTATTTACAATATTTTATTACACTGGACAGATGTCCTTATCAAACTGGCTACGAATAAGATCTGAAGCTCCTCCCTTTCCGACGGCAGCGGCTCTACTGAAAGCATTCGGCTCGCATCGTAACTGTTCATGTTCAAGACACGAACAGCGTTAGGTGGTACTGCTCTGACTATTACTACTTCAGCGGAAATCTGTTAGGATGTTACAGAAGCTATATCCTATCGACATATATTAAAGGTAACTGAAACTACGTGTCCATCCAACACACTTCAGTTTTGTATGGAAATAAATTATCTCATGTACAAGAAATACAACATTTGAAAGATTGACTTTTTTGCACTAACCTTATACAGGAGTTCGCCAGGAAAATAATAACCGAGGGATGCTGTGAGTTTTTTTTAAGGAAAGGTAGGAGAGGAAGTTTTAGGAAAGAAAAAAGTTTGAGGGCTAGGTAGGAATCTAGGGGTCGGTATGTCCAGGAGTGACGCGTATAGATACGACGCGTCGTATGAATTCATCCCTCCGTATGTGTGGAATAAAAATGTCAATATGATTTACCAACTTTTTATATTAAAAAAACGAAAATGGAGAAAAAAATGTTGTTTTTATGTCCACATTGAACCATGTTTTTATTTTTTAAACTCAAAATTTATTTTTTCGCAAAACTTGATCCAACAGACAAGAACATTTAAAAAAAAACAGTATGCCTTAAACCACACGACTGAAGAAAAACTACACTAACTTATAAAAGAAGAGAGAAATGAAATGTGCGCGTGCACTGCTCTCTCTTACTTCTACAGTGTGATACAGACAATAGGCCTGCACTCTGTCTTAGATATACGACACGTAACTGGCTATGAGAGAAAGAGAGAAAAATAATGTGTACTCGCACCTCTCTCTCTTGCCCCTACAGTAATATTAGAAACGGATCTCTCTCTCTTTCTATCATCACTAACTTATATCTCCCTCTCAACTTCCGTTTGCTTCGCCCGATCGCACTTTTCGTAACGCTCTCGTCACGCATTCACCAGCTTATTCCCCAAGTCAAGCGTGCGTAAAGAAGTTTTACTTAAAAAGTATTTCTTTCAACATACGGATTAAAAGTTATATTCGATTAATATATTTGTGTGGGGAAAAATCTCAATAATATGTTCAACTTTTTGGATAAAAAAAAAATAATCAGTGTGTACATACAATTCACACGTGGTAGAAGTGAAACCTTCAGAAAACTAAAGTAGACAAAAGTGGGAAGGCTACGAAGCATTACACAAAAAAAGAAAACTGATTATTCTATCTCATTCTATCGCAAGCTAAATCCTGTAGATGTATGTGTTTGTCTTTATTTAGTGACGCTTTTTCGTTACATCAAGTTGCAAATCACAACGGTGATAAAAAAATTTTCACTTCAAAAAACGAGGAAAAATGAAGAAAAAACTTGCTTCTTCAATTTTTGCAAAATAACTTTGTGGCATTATTTATTATTTAATTAATAACACATAACTTTGTATATTATTGAAACATGTCGATATTGTTTAATAAAAAAGTGGTTTATACAAAGTTATATGTTATTAATTAAATAAAACAATTGCTATTTAAATGTTGTTTTTATAGCCAAATTTACCCACATTATTATTTTTTTATTTATCCAATGTACGAGTAAATTAAAAAAATATAAAGTTATATTATAATTCATATTATATTACATAACACTAAAAACCTGAAAGCTTAAAAAGCTTGGTTTTATTTATTAAAGAGTATTTCTAAATCACACGTTAATAATTTGTGCCTATGTTTTCTGATGGGACCTAGGTTAACAACATCTAACGTAAACGTGTTTACGGTTAAGTTTTCAAAGATAATGTTACGTAATTAGGCAAAATATTTGATCTGTCCGGTACCGGGCGATCGTGTTCGTATTAGCCACAAGCCATGAGGCATTGTTCACCTGCCGACATGTTGGTTTAGGAAATCAAATTAATAACAGCATTAATTAACAGTCGATCGATGCGCGCCGCATACAAAACAGGAGATTTGGATGTTTAGTAAGCATAAGCTGATTAATAACAGAGCTCAAGTACCAATATAATACTAATTTATCGAAAACAAACTAGTGGTTAGAATATTTGAAAGTGCTAATTATTACTTCTTAAATGTTCGCAGATTCACTTTGTGGTGAATTTACTACTTCTTAAATGTTCGCAGATTCACTTTGTGGTGAAATTATTACTTCTTAAATGTTCACAGATTCTTTGTGTCGTAATTATTACTTCTTCAATGTTCGTAGATTCCCTTTATGACGTCATTATTACTTCTTCGATGATGACAGATTCACTTTTTGGCATCATTATTACTTCTTCAATGATCGCAGATTAACTTAGTGGCGTCATTTTAATTGAATGAAAACAAATCACTTTGTAAAACAACACTTATTTAATAAAATTATTTACATGTTTCAAAACCAACGATTTATTCTTCAGGATAAAATTAAAATTAACAAAAGATTAATTTTAAGAGACAAAAAAGTTTAGACAAATAATAACATTATTAAAAGGTGGTATTTTATTACTCATAGGTATCATAAAACCAAACAACGCCGGGATTCGAACAGGCTACCTTCGGATTGCTAATTGAAAACTTTATCCCTCGAGGCATTAATGCAAAAGTAAATGATTTTCATCATATGTGATTTTAATATAATAGATTGACTGTGAATGGCCCCACCACAGTTTGTTTAAAATGCCTTTAGGATACAAAACATCGGTCACGCGAAAAAAATAATTTTTAAAACTTAAATAAAATTTATAAAAAAAAACTTACAAAATTTATAAATTATATAATAACATTGCCTATTAATAAAAATGAATGTGGGGTTCTCCAAATTAAACTTGAAAACAATAAATTAAAATGAAAATGTATTAAAATTTTATAAAAAATTACTTCATTACAAACTTTCTTTCAAGAGCTCTTTTTCTATCTTTAGCAATGCGTAATTTCATGATGCCGGAACTCACTATTGACTATTGTATACAGAAACCATCGCGGGCGTGCACACATCAAATCCGCAAATTTTCATTTGCAATCGGATGAACGGCTTATCAATGCGTAATTTCATTATGCCAGAGCTCACTATTGTACCTATACAGAAACCATCGCGGGCATGCATGCATACAACAAATCCCCAAAGTTTCATCGCAATCGGATGAACTGTTTAGCAACGCGTAATTTCATTATGCCAGAGCTCACTATTGTATACAGAAACCATCGCGGGCATGCACACATCAAATCCCCAAAGTTTCATAGCAATCGGATGAATGGTTTAGCAACGCATAGCATACGAACAAACAAACAAACGAACAAATAAACAAACAAACAAACAAATATTGATTTTTATATATAAGAAAGAAGAAGAAGATTACTTCAATGCAAACTTTCTTTCAGGAGCTCTTTTTCTCCATGTAATATAACGTTATGTTACTACGTACCAAATAAACATATGTGTTCAAATAAAGTTATTTTCCCAACACTTCTGATAAACGTACTCTATTCGGTATTCGATTTGTCTTCGTTAAAATCCATTATCGCGAGGAACTATAGAAGTTTCGCAAACTAACAAAACTTTTCTCAGAAAAGGTTGATAATTGATCAAATTGTTAATTTTCGATAGTGGATTAATCCAACGAGATAATACTTGGAGCTGTTTTAGTCTGAGCACTGATTGCTAAATCAACACGACTTGGAATATTGATGATACAAATAGCCCCAAATTTACCTTTGCCTATGAATTCGTAATTATTACGATTATGTCTAAACTGTTATCACCGTGAGTTTGAGATGTTGTTGAATTTTAAACTGATGTGATGGTACTATCATTAATAATTTGAGAAAATTATTGTTTGGATTTTGCAGTATTCTGATGTAAATTGTAATTAAAGATTTGACATTATTGTGTCAAAAATTATGTGAAATATGAAAACTTTTTTTAGTATATTCCAGGTTAAGGGATTTTATCAATTGTTGTGTTAATTTGTTAAAAGTAACCTCATACTAATAATTTCAGTTAGCTATTGTACGAGACGCGTAGGTTTTGATGACCTCTGTGGTCGATGGGTAAGGCTCTTGACTTTCAATCCGAAAGTCGCTGGATCGAATCTCAACGTGCGCAAATAAATTTTATTTGATCCATTTGTGCAACTTCACAATTAATTCAGTTAAAATAATATATATAGGATAGCAAATTTTGTAGCACGTTCCAGAATGGAAGATACTCTCAGTATCGCCCTGGTGTATGACCACCATTCAGAATTTAAATGTTGCTTGAAATTGCTTTAACCGTGTTTGGAGACCAAATCTTAATAGGTATTTCCCCACCTTCCTCTACCCCATCTCATTCCCCTTCAGCCTCATAAACATACCCTAAATGAAGATATCATTGACTCTAGATGGAAACATCTGGGACTATTGTAACTTATTCACATAAAATAATGGCCTGCCAAAAAACTCAATATAAAATGCACCGATACACATTGACTATCGTCCTTCGTAATGATTTAAATAAATCATCTTGTAAGTGTTTCATTAAAATTATCACAGAATTGCTTAAATCATCATAAAAATGAACGCAATTGATTTCGACTTTACAATTTACATTAGAATAACCAACTAGCTTTTGCCGCGGCTTATAAATAGTGCGCTCAGTGGGTCTAGCAAGGAAGTTAGATGGAACCCTATATCAATACAATTTTGAATAAATAAGTCATCTATGATCGTGAGTAATAAGTCAACAATAAGTAGTAAGTCATCTATGTAGATTATCAATATTTTCAAACATGATCAACAATTGATATTCTGCTAGAGAATATATATTTTGACCGACGGTTGATAAATTTTAGCGTGGCCTCCTGAATGTCAGTTAAGCTATCAATATACAAATAATTTTGAATAATGTCGTTCTTCATGCAAAATCACTCGCTTTTTAATAACTTAACGGAGCTCTAAAAGGTGATAGAAATTGTGTACGCGATTCATAAACTTAATTAATTCATCTACAATGCGATCAATTTATTCCGTCCGATCTTGGAGAAAAAAAGTGATTCAAATATGAATAAAGACATCATTAACTAATCAACTCTCGTTTAGTCTCAAAAAGTTCACGGAAAGTGCCAATGTATTTTAAAGTCAGTATTTCAATTCGATTTGGTATATGTTCGTATTTTTAATTTTTACATAGCGGTTTGACATTAAGGAATGTAAATAAATATCCGCCAATGTTGCCAGATTTCTTTTTATCACCTGTCATTATCGGCATGGCTATCAACAGTGCGACCGTGCTTGGAAAACGGTATAAAATCGTCCTAAGTTACGCCTGTCGATCCGTTATTGTAAAGTTATCGATTTCACCATGCTGGACCTCCAGATACTGTGCTGCCGATTTAATTTAGACCCAGGGATTTCCTCGGGATAACTAGCTTTTTTGGTATAAACTTTGTCTTTGTTATACATTTTTTATTGTTAGTGAACTAAGCGTATCTCCGAAAAAAATAGAAAATGTTTAATGGAAGGTCTCTCTCTGTTATTCTACCCAAAACAGCTTTTTTTTTCAGCAAAATTTTCGTTGAAACAAAATATTTTATTATTATTTTTAATTGATAAACTAATGTTAAAGACAAGATTTGTATGCATAGCACAAAGGGTAACAATTATTATAAGTAATCATTATTAGCCTGAAACACTCGTCAATAATTAAAATAAATAATAATCGCCTTTATTCAGACAGTAAATTACATTACATTATTTATAATATTTATAACACTTATAATACATCTTGGCCTCCTCCAATTGTCGCAATTTCTCTCTATCATTAGCTACTCTAAGTGGTCTGGCTACACAATCAGAGGAAGTTAAAAATGGTCAAAATTAGTCATGAATTGGTTCACAAGTGACAAGAAGAAAAAACGAGGTAGACCATTTAGACGGTGGGTTGACGACATCACAGCCATAGCAGGTGGTATATGGACAAGAGTAGCTAATAATTATTACTTATAATAATTGTTACCCTTTGTGCTATGCATAAAAATCTTGTCTTAAATATTAGTTTATCAATTAAAAATAATAATTCGGTTGTTACATCTTTCGATATGTAAATTTCTTTAATATTAACGCGCAAGTGTTTTCTCGATTCGTAGTGTTATTTGGTTAGTTAGCTTATATTTTAAGCTATTTTTACGGAAAGTGTCGATGATTTTAAAGAAAGAAGAATGTTTGATGATTTTAATATTTCTCATTTTGATAATGAAAATTCGTGGTGGAATTCCATTAAAATAATATGTATAATAAAACGCATATATAACTTATTTCCACTTTTTACATTGAAAACGATAAGTTCTGACTTCATTGTGTTGGCAAAACAACACTTGAAAAATAAGGGTATTTGCAAAAATAAAATGTAAGTTACGATAAACAACTTTTTAGTAGGTTTTCGACGTTCACTCATGAAGAAGAGCCATTTTAACACGTTTTGAAATTCCTGAAGCTACTGCATATTATGAAAGAATTCTTTCCTGCCAACAGAATGTAAGCTTGTGCTAAAATGTACTTATGCTAAAATGTGCCTGCTCTTAACATAGTAATTCCTAGTGAGACAGGCACAGCAAAATCACCTATGTAACTTGATAAATAAAGATTATAACAAAAAATAAAAAAAATAATTTTCCAAAAAAAACAATCGTCGCCATATCGTTACAACCGAATTCCTTAGTGTCGTTCTATAAAATATTAATGGTATTAGATCGTTAATGAATATTCACGGCAATTTCGATTAAAATCTATTGTTAATATTAATTTAATAATTATTATCTTAGTATTAAATAAATGGGTCCTGCATCGTTTTCTGTAGGATGTCCGGCTTTGTAACCTGATTATAATTATTTCTTCCTTCAATATGCAGCGGCTTTCACCTAGTCATAATAGATTTTGTATACGACTACGTGCACGCTTTGATTTCCATTAAAACGGGTTTCCCGTAAATTCTGTACTTCAAATTAATTACTGCCCACGGAAACTGTAAATTGAGTGACTTAAAATGGTAGAATAGTCCGAAATATTTCAACTGACCCAGGTGTATCCTATTGAAGCATTGAATAGATGATATACACTCTTTCAATTAGAAATGCCTTCCGAGTAGATTTGAATGGAACAAATGTAACCATTGACTTACCTTTTGAACATTAGATCGAGACATTCATTCGACGTAGCATCTATTTTACACTGCTTGATATCGTTTATCGACGTTGCATTTGATTTTCAATTTGTTCTGAGGAACCAGAGACATTTAAATTGATAGACCAGCCAATTAGAGAAAGGGAAACAAACTAAGTTGCGTGGAGTTGGTGTGACTGTTTTCTTTTGTGCGATAAGCCAATAAATTAATCTGGCAGTATTCAGGCAACTCGCATTGTAAAATATATCTTGAAGACCATAACACGGGTCTGTGCTAGCACGGTGGTCGAAAATTTAAAAAAATGCAATAAAAAATGCACTGAATAAAGAAAATTAAATAAAATAATAATAATAAAAATATCATTGTACATTTTGTCCTCGAAAATAAAATCTGCTTACGAATACTAGTCATTTTTACAATTGCGCGCAAATTACATAAAAAGTTTAGCGACAAATAAACAAATTTCTGGCTTGTTTCCAAAATTAAATATTTTGTGACCCTATTTAGTTAATCAACTCACTTCTGATCTGGTCTGGTTATTTCAGCGTGCGCTCTTTGGTGGTCAATGTTCGACTTGTGTCATGGTTTATTCAAAGCATTCTCGAACCCCCTGGTATCAAACATAAGCATACCAAGTTCACGTGGTTTGCTTCCAGCTCGTCATACATAATATGCCAACATATGGTCAGGTGGTTCTTCAAAATCATACTCATATTTTACGCTAGGACAAGTCTATCAATTTGGATGTCCGTATGGATTCGGGACTTATAAATTATTTTATATAACATCCAATCGGTCCGTCTTTTGGATCACGAAGCACGCTCATTTATTTTTTCTTGTGTTCTTCTTTATTCTTTGTTTCGAATAATTACGCGTTCTTGTGATATTTTCCAATTTGGGACGAAT
The DNA here is from genome assembly GCA_917563855.2 of Limnephilus lunatus. Classification (NCBI taxonomy): domain Eukaryota; kingdom Metazoa; phylum Arthropoda; class Insecta; order Trichoptera; family Limnephilidae; genus Limnephilus; species Limnephilus lunatus. Next base: position 4,989,527 of record OU830602.1, on the reverse strand, counting down.
GGGATGAACGTGGTAAGTCGAGTCACCAGCGACCAAATGTTCTCAAAATATCGGATAGAAACAAACATATTGGGTCGGAGTCACAACGTTTTTCGCTTTACATCGGCCACGGAGAACAAAAACATAACCAATATTTCATGTTTACACAAACATTTTATTCTTTTAAAATATTTTTTAAGAATCCAGACAAGCACTGAAGTACCTACCTACCCGTAAAATATTTTAGAAGGAGCTTATATTTGAAATATTTATTTTTTTGTTAGGAGGAACTACGGAAACACAAAAAAAATTTGTAGTAGGTATTTATCAAGGCAAGTCATGTTACATTCCTCAATTTCGATAACATTTGTAAAATGTTTTGAATCATTTAAATTTATTACTTTACGCAGCAGGCCTTGAGGAAATTAATTCTCCTCAGGGCCTATGTTATCTTATCTTATCAAGGCAAGTCATGTTACATTCCTCAATTTCGATAACATTTGTAAAATGTTTTGAATCATTTAAATTTATTACTTTACGCAGCAGGCCTTGAGGAAATTAATTCTCCTCAGGGCCTATGTTATCTTAGTGAATGCTGTGTGGAGGGTCTTTTTAGTAAAAGCAGGAGGGGAAGTTTTGGGAAGGAAAAGGGTATGAGGGGTGAGTAGGAATCTGGGGTCAATATATCCAGAGGTGGAAAGATGTATGAATCCAACCCTCTCACTGCAATGCAAGGCAATATTCCGAGAGAGAGACGGCTGGAGAAGTCAAAGGGACTCCCTCAGCCATTCTGCTTTGCCATGCAGCTGATGGACAAACGCATCCGCCTCATTTAAGCCAAATGGGTCAAATGAGCCGCTATCAAAAATCAATTAATAATTCATCAATCAAAAGGGTTAAATAAAAAGTATGAAATCAATTGATTATAGGGGTGTATTCGAACCTTTCCTGCAGTATAAATTTACTAACTCTCCATTTGAGAACAAATCACTGGCGTTGTGCGGCCCGTCTAGAGACAACCAATTGAAGAATCTTACTAAAGTAAATAAGAACAATGGGTTTATTCGCAGAGACATTGCAACAGGATTTTCCAAGGAAATGTTTTAACCACATACGACGAAAGTTAAATATTGCCGAGGATACTCGTGCAAGGCGGTTTATTCGGCAAACCAAATTATTTCCCCCGCACACTTCTAACCTGCCCCATATTTTATCATATCCCACTCCAAGTGATACAGATATTTTGTTTTAAGACGAAGCAATGCTAAATGACTATTGTAGATAAATGTTTAATTCTAATCAGTTTACATTATATATACAAAAAAAAAATATGCGTTAGAAAAATTGAAGCTTGTCCTACCGTTTCCATCGAATACATATAAAATAAAATTGTCAATTACTTCATAAAAAAACATAAGCGTTAGCAAAAAAAATTCTTTAGAAATGTAAAAATGCATGTAATATACAACTTTCGTGTAAAATCACCTCCCGAAATTTGTGCATTTTACCTTTGGACCCAAATATAAAAATTTACATTTTATTCACACTTGAGATCCATATTCATACACAATCTCAAACTTTTATATTTCAGAGTTTTTTTTTCTCTTGTAAATTTGCCAAAATGGATTTAGATAATTTACTAATTGGTGAAGATGTATAAATCGTTTATTTAGCTTTTTGACAAACCTAAATTCTAATCGACTTATTACCTTTTCTAAGGTTTTGCTTATCTTTTTTCACCTTTCTCCTCCCGTATTTAACAAATTTTAATTTCTTGCTCTGAGTAGACGATGTGTCGAGTTGTGATCAAATGATTTTTTTAGTTTAATTCAGACTATTTTTTTACAGTCCAATGTGTGCCGATATACACAGGTAACATTCAAGCAGAAAATACACTGTGCACGTTCCATCGGAGCTTTATTTAAACCTTCGTCGATGTTAAAAGCTCGCGGTCATGTTGAATTTGGTTAAATCAACCAATTTGGATGCGGCTAAATTTTAACTCATTTTGCTGCATTTTAAAATTGAATTACCCACCTAATAAATTATACGCAAAACTGTTTAAACAGTTGAAAGTTTTAACGCGCAATAACGTGGTTCTTTTGTTTGTTGTTATATTGAAATAAAATCAATTTCATTTACATGATTTTATTTGTAATGTGTGACTTTTGCCTCGTATTCAAATCGTCATTTTTGTCGTGATTTGAATGGAATTAAATTAAATATTAAAAACTTGATTTTATAGTTAATTATGACTAATTATATTTAAGTGTAGATTCTTTTCTTGTCTTTCAGTAGTCAATTCATAAAAAAATGTAACATAATATAAAATATTTTAATAATATCCTGATATAAAAATAGCATAAAAGGTTATAGGTACACATATAATAACAATTTTGAGATAAGCTGTCAAGAAACATATTATAATATTATTACAAAAACAACATCACAAATAAACATTCGATAACCCGACCTCTTGATGATTGCAATTTACACTAATCCACAGTTTTTGAGAATCATGTACATAATTGGAATGAATACGGATGATAAACTTTTGAAGAATGCACTTTAAAACATTGTCCTAAAATATTGAAGAAATTGTTGTATTCAATATGGATGATTTAAATCTTTGATGATTATTTTTAATAGAGACGTACATACTTACGAAACAAGAAATATAAACAGAGTACGATTTCCACAAATAAAGAAATCAAAATCACAGAACTGCCTAATGTATAGAGGACTAAAGATGTATGATGAAATGCCTGAAAGTATGAAGAATGATGAAAGAATGAATGTATTTATAAAGAAATGTTATGCTTACTGTAAAAAAATATATATATTTTTTTTTTAAAATAAAAAGACAAATAACTTTGTTCGCTTCACTAGGATCAAACGTAATAAAAGTGATGTAAACAAAGTTATTTGTCTTTTTATTAAAATAAATAATGCCACCACAAAGTGAAAACCTTTCCTAAGAAGTTTTCTTCGAAAAATTAAAAATATTTAAATTTATCAAATGAAATGTTACATTGTGCTTATTAGTTTATATTCATGTAGTATAAACTAACTCAATAAATAATAAAAAATAAATTATGGCACTTGGATCAATGTTTCACAAAGATGGTTGAGATAAATGTGCATGATTTTAAACTTATGATGATGGCACTTTGGACTCAATCCACAGTTTTTAACAAAAAATCGCTGAAGGCACTTAAATTCACTCCACGGTCTTGGCTCTGTCCTTGAGATAGCTGTGTATGTCTTTGGCGGCCTCCGAGACTGCGTGCTTGGCCAGCTCTCCAGGAAGAATGAGCTTGGTGGCTGACTGGATGTCTCTGCTACTGAGAGCCCTCGACTTGTTGTAGGTGACCAGCCTGCCCGCCTCGCTCGCAAGCCTCTCAAAGATCTCCGTCACAAAGCTGTTCATGATACCCATGGATCGGCTGGAGATACCCACGTTTGGATGCACCTGCTTCAGGACCTTGTAGATGTAGGTGGAATAGCTTTATTCCTCTTCTTCTCGTTTTTCCTCTTTTTTTTCATGTTTTGATTTTGTTCTGTTGATTGTCACGTTTATGATAGGACTAGGTACTACTAACACCACTTTGACCGTATTAAGCTGCACAATACGACCAAGAACTATCATTATTATTTTCATTTTCATTTGGCAATTCTTAGTCAGCAGAGTTCTGGGGTTCAATTCCTAGACGCGATCTTTTTTTTTATTTTCCTATTTCACATTTTTTGTTTGAGAGTTGTTAATATTATTTTCATTGCTTAAATATTACAATTTAAGGTATTACTTAATAAGTTCTTGGTGGAAACGTTTCATTCCTTTAAAAAATCATAATTCTACTGATAAATTTATCTTGACCATCCTTAGTTCAAAGGCAGCTAAGCCGATTAATTTAGTTATAAATAAATCGATTTCATCAGTTACGATGTATGGATATTATAAGGGGTCTAAAATAATATAAATAAATATTGGAAATTATCTTTACCTTTAATTTGAATTTGATTTGGGGTATAAAGATCAATAATTGAAACAGAAAGTCGCCTTATGGAAACAAGATCTCTTTAAGGGTTAATACGTTTTGGGAGATCGGTTCCCAAAGAAGCCTTGGAAAAGATATCAAATAATACTTTACCCCATTGACTATGCAAGGTATTAGGGTAGACTAAGCAGAAGGCAGAGGGCAGTAAACTGAACAAATAAAAATGTGTTTCAATTTTTCTGGAACGGAAAATATCGGAACAAAATAACATCACAAACAAGTTCATACGCATCTGTAGATATTTTCATTCTTGTTCGTGGAGTCCGGATAACCTTGGTGAATCTAAAGAGGTCTCCACACGGTGCTGCCGCAGTAACAACTGCCGCAGAACTGTAGTCAACTAAAGTTCTGCGGCAGTTGGTGCTGCGGCAGCACCGTGTGGAGACCGTCTAAGTGTTCTGTAAACAGGCTTCGAGAGTTTTCAGAGACTTGGATAATACGCAATCATGTGTGAGTCCGTATAACTAAAAAGATTATCAATCAAATACTGTATTTTAAAATCCTGCTCAGTATCCTTAATTTAACAGGTGACAGTTATTGAACCTTCGATGACGATAAAGACATCTGTCATCAAAATCATTTAACAGAATATCGTGAAATTGGTTTTGTTTTTAAAATTTTAGGGACTCTGAAGAAATACTCAAAATTAACAATGCGCCCATGAAGTAAACATCACAAAAATTCCACTGTAATAAACAGGGTTCGAATCCCGGCGTGTGAAAGTGAATTTAATTTTATTAATTTATATTATTCCGCAATCTTCCATTTATAATAATATCTAGTATATTATCAGCACGGTAGAAAGTGGAAGATACTCATAGTATCTCCCTAATGTCAGACCACCAGTCACAATTGAAATAGCTTTAGCCATATTAGGTGACAAGATCTGAATATTAAGGAACTTTCCACCATATTCTTCCATCTCCTTATTCTCCCCACTATCTTTCGACGTACTCGAATTGGGGATGCCATAGTCTCACAGGATTCAGGCGGTTGGAAGCAGTTGAGATTTGTTTTAAAAAATATGTTTTATTTAATTTTAATTTTTATTTTTAACTTTATGATTAAAATCTCAAATTACAATATTAGCGAAACTCAATCGAAAATCTGGAGGCAGAAAAATCAGAAAAAGATATTGATTCCACTGGGACTCGAACCCAGGGCACTTTGCTTACATGTCAAGTGCTCTCCCAACCGAGCTATGGAATCCATTTCCGATTCGGTCACTTTCTACTTGAGGTTGAATCTTGCAATCATATATAAAGATAGCAGCCAATAATATGTGCGTTAAGAAAATGAAGATAATGTTGGTAGTCCTTAGTTGAAGTATGATACAGTTAAAAGTGACCGAATTGGAAATGGGTTCCATAGCTCAGTTGGTAGAGCACTTGCCATGTAAGCAAAGGGCCCTGGGTTCGAGTTCCAGTGGAACCAATATCTTTTTCTTATTTTTCTGTCTCCAGATTTTCGATTGAGTTTCGCTAATATTGTCTTCATTTAATTAAATATCTTATTTTAATGTTATAATAAAAATGCTTATTTGGATTCATAATATGCAAAATAAAAATATATATCATATAAAAATGATGGTTTTGTAATATCATAGTGACATGTAGAGTATTTCTCAACCTAACAACCTCCCCCGCTGCAGTAGTCCAATTTCTTTCCGCTTGCCAAACGCAGAAGTCGGATGAGGCCGATATTAATGGTGTATGTGACAAGGGGCTTTGCAGGTATACCCGTGGCAGCCAGCGGTATCATTTGTAACCCCTGGGAATTAGCCGACACTAGTGGAATAGGGAGTGCAGAGTGCAGAGTGCAAGACTCACAGGACCTTGACTTCTCTATTGGCCGGGGTTTAAAATGGAAAAGCTAAACCTATCGCTTACCTATGGATTGTAGTATTGGATTTCAGTGGAAACTGCATTTTGTGCTGCGAACTACGCGCAAAAGTAGAAAGTCAATGACACGAGGATTTACATGACTGTTTTTTGTGGATTTTAGTTTAATGAACAGAATTTTAAGCTCCTTAACTGTGAAATCAGAGGTTGCAATTTCGAAATCAGGAGTAATAATCAATTCAGTTATAATTTTATTCATGTATATTTACATTTGTTGAAAATTCTGTACACCTGTATACCATGTATATAGTGGTGTTTACAAAGTTATTTGTTTTCATTACATTTAATATCTTTAACCGAAATGATTGCGCCATCTACAGTTTTTACGGCCATTGACTAGCAAACAACTGTTGTTTCATAGAATTTGAATAATAATTTCATACATCAAATTTCAAATCTATTTTTCAATTTTTGTGGAAGTTCTATTAAAAATATTTTCTGAGATACAACTTTTCCTCCTTTTCCTCAAAGGAATAATGACAGAATTTAAATAAAACTTTCGCAGAGCTAGAAATTAATTTTGAAATTTGATGACTTTTTTAAATTCATTAAATTGTCCAGTAGTGACGGACGTATGAATCCAACCCTCCTTCTGAGGTGCAAGACGATGGCTCGAGAGAGACCTGCTAGAGAGGTCCATGTTATGTCTCCCTCGACCAGTCTCTCCCGATCCGGCCCGCCACGCAGATGGTGACAAACGCATTCACCGCAAAGGCCTAGGCAATCCCCTCCCCATGAACCCGGGTTAAGACACTAAACGTAGTGTACTATTTGTCATTACCACGGCATGGGTATTGGTTATCCAATAATTGGTTCTTACGATACGTATATTCGCATCCCAAATTGTAAATATGTTCTTTAAATAGGTACTACTACCTAAGTCAAATTTAATGTTATGGGAATCGAACGATAAAGATAGAATTTGGCATGAAACCCCCACAACATCAACCGACGTCATTCATTCACAAACAGCACAATAACTGTCTTATCATTCAATCGTGATAATTGTGAGGATTGGTAAATAAACAACCTACTCAAATAACCTAATAAACACGGTATATTATATTACGAGATTGTGCGCTAACGTGTGGGTGTTTAAGAGGAATGGCTGCGCGGCCTCTCTCAACCAAATTGAGTAATTTTATTTATTCATTTTATTTTATTTTAGGGAAATCAACAGTTTACAATAATGATTAATTTATAAATGTATAATTTACCTAACTGAGAAACCAATTATAGATTTCCTCGTTATACTATTATATTGTGTATCTAGAAATTAAACAGTAATCTTGCAACAATTAAAATATATTACATTAAAAGATATTACATATAACAGGTGGAAGGTAGTACATAATATATCATTACATTTATGTAGTTTTGTACTCATTTAATACATTTTTGATAGAATTTATATATTTACTTTCGTCACAATTGAAGATATCTATATCAGAGAAAATGTTATTATATGTTGAACACAGTCTTTACAAAAGGCAAACATTTTGGTTTGAATTTGTTTTACAGTGTTTTTCTTTAAAAATATTACACGAACGTGTGTGCCGTGTAGGTACTTAAAAATCTATTCTGTAAAAATAATTCTTATCAAAAGATATAGCAAATTTTTAGAACGGATTTGCGCTAATTATTTATTTATCTTTTATTATAAAATGAAGGCTAGAATACAATAATGCATGTTTTTAGTGGCAACTTTTTCATTTTTTTGCGAGTACGAACAGTATGAAAAATATAATCTTGCCGAATCTACTCAGCATTCGTCATCGCTCTTTTCCAGAAAATACATTTTTTGGTGCACTGAAAAGCAACTGAAACAATTATTTACAGAAAACATGTTAGCCGCCCGTAACCAAAGATATTAAAATACAAAAGAGTTATGCTATAATGTCCGCGCGACTGTCGGCGGATTACTACCTAATAAGAGTAGTTTGCATACAAAAAGAATTTGTTCATTTCGTTGGTTTTTTTAAGGTGTGCAGTACTACCTAGTAGTATTGGTTAAATAGTTTGAATACAGAAAGAATTCGTTCGTTTAGTTTATTCGTTAATTGGTAAACAATATCGACACCAGGAAGCACAGTCCCACCCAGTAAAAACTGCGGTTAGCACATTTATATTCCAATATCTTTCCGCTAACCCTACTAGACACTAATTTTAGCACAAAATTTTGGTACAAAAAGTATTGTTAAATTACATTTTCTGTGATTTTTGTTACAATATAAAAAAACGCAGTTAAAAAGTTGATATAAAATAAATTTATTCATAAACTTTTAAAGGGTTGTAACTTCGGTTGTAACACGTAAATATTTACTAAATTACATGTTTTTCGGTTTTGTGATGTGCAAACTTCGATTAATTTTTTAAGCAAATAACGACTATAAAAGTGCTGTTTATCATTAAGGCTAGTTTATCTACTTTAATACAAGTTAATTTATTAAACTTTATACTTATTTTTTATTTTTTGTTCGGCCCACAAATAATTTCTAAAGTTGCCTCTAAAACTATAAAAAAATGATTTATTTAATAGCCTATACGTTGTAATTTAAAAAAATAAATAAATAAAGTGGCCCATATCCGCACTGGATATTTGCTTTACCTTTTAATTTAAACAATAGTTTTTCAATTTGATTGAATCTAAAATTAAGTTTTGTATGAAAAAGGTTGCGCAGCCGTTCCTCTTAGTGGAATTCTGTTTACAGCATAACTTCTCCCTCTCTCCGAAAAATGAGGTATGCGACAGAAAGACGGGATAAAACGTAGTTTTCATTGGTAGAAGCACGTTATGACGTCACAAAACGATTCCAAACGTTATTTGGCGTCCATTGTCCGACGCCGCGCGTTTCACTCACGTGTTGTATTACAAAGGACTTTTGTCCTGCCTACGACATCGTAGGCTATTTCCGGTCACTTCCGGCGTCTGTGGGTACTTCCGGTGTTCCGGGTAACGGAGGACGGACAACTCGATGAGCCTGCCGACCTTAACCGGTTTCGCAATATTCCCAGGCACGCGGAATGAATAGAAGAACAGACGTTACAAGGACACTGATGGTGTCACGTCAGCAAAAACATGTTAACTACTTAAGCAGACGGTCGTGATCGTGAAGCCAAGATGTTTTATACATTGGATGAAATATGATTCTTGATTTCTTGATTCCTAAGTATTGATTCTTGATTCTTGATTTTTGATTCTTGATTCGTGATTCTTGATTCTTGATTCTTGATTCTTGATTCTTGATTCTTGATTCTTGATTCTTGATTCTTGATTCTTGATTCTTGATTCTTGATTCTTGATTCTTGATTCTTGATTCTTGATTCTTGATTCTTGATTCTTGATTCTTGATTCTTGATTCTTGATTCTTGATTCTTGATTCTTGATTCTTGATTCTTGAAGAAAGGTTTATTAAGGAAAACTAGTTTAAGAGGCGATGAAAGACTACATTCACATTTTATTATTATGAATCAATTCCAACTTTGAAAATATGTTAATAATATTATTTTATAGGTATGTAGTATGTACCTATAAAAGTCAGGCCACGCAATCAAAGGAAGTGAAAAATGGTCAAAATTAATCAAGAATTGGTTCACAAGTGACAAGAAGAGAAAACGAGGTAGACCATTTAGACGGTGGGTTGACGACATCAAAGACATAGCAGGTGCTACATGGATAAGAGTAGCCAATGATAGAGAGAAATGGCGACAGTTGGAGGAGGTCTTTATCAACTAGTGACATACAGGCAGGGAGTCGATGCATGATAAGTGTTATAAATATTATTAATAATGTAATGTAATTTACTGTCTGAATAAAGGCTATTATTTTTATGTACCTACATTATATTTTGTTTGAATTCCTCACCCAATTAGTTTCAATTTTGAAAAGAAAACTTCAATTCAGAGCAAATTTGAAATTGATGCAGATTTTACTCAGGACTAACTATCGCACGGCACTAAAGAATCACCGTGTTGAAACTTTTGTTTTGGTTTCTTAAAGATGTATATAGGTGCATTTGAATTATTTTGTGGTTATCTTTTATGTATGGGAGACACAACGATTACCACCTATAACGCCTGGCGTAGTCCAACGGTAAGGCTCTTGACTCGCACACCGAAGGTCGCGGGGTCGAATCTTGGCGTAGCAAATAAATTTTTTTTTTTTTAATTTGTGATATTTCACAACTTATTAATTAAAAATAATATATTGTATATTTGCGGCTCGTTCCAGAGTAGAAGATATTGTTAGTATCGCCCTTGTGTAAGACCACCATTTAGAATTGAAAAGTTGCTTGAAATGGCTTTAGCCGTGTTTGGTGACCAGATGTGAATCGCCAGGTACTTCCCTACCTTCTTCTTTCCTATCTCCTTCCTTTCCCCACTACCTTCAGTCTCACAAAATACCTCAATTGGGGATTCAATAGACTCACTGGCTCCAGACGGGATCAGCTGGGACTCTTTTGAGGTATTCATATAAAAATAAAACCGAAGGCAGGCGTGCTCAGTCAATATAATACAGGAACCCGCCTGAAAAAAGCTAGCTTCGAGTTAGTAAGGATGTCAGTTCTCCTTAGCTCTATTTTTAATTAACGAAACGTCAATAAACAGTCACTGTGATCTTAAGAACCTTACGCCTTGTAACCCTCCACCCATCGCGCGTTTTTTTCTAATGCGAGGTGTCGCGCGGGGTCGCTGAGGACCCCAAAAATAAATATGATGAAATTGTGGCTATAGCTAACATTTTATGTGTTATTTGAACTGATTAAAGTCAGGTGATAATGACTGCAATGAAATGAAAAATAAATATTAAAAATTTGATATTTATTTTCAAACTAAAAGCCTAAAAATCAACAAGGAACATTTTTTTATAATTTTGAATCAAACATTTTTAATAGAAAACTTTAAAAAAAAATCTAACCAATTTCTATCAAACTTATAACTATTTAAGATTGATACAGACTTGTTATTATTACAAAAAATCAACAAAATACAATGGAAAAATACATCAAGTTGGTTTTTCATTGCATTTTGTTGTTTTTTTTTAGCCTCACGCCGAAACACAAATCTGTATCTCACATTGCATATGCGCAGACGAATGTTGGCGGTGCTAGCGTCAAATATAGTCCCTTTTTTAAGTATATTTTAGGAAAATGTACATATAATTAGCATTCCTGTAAAACCTGGGCTTTTAAAGACCCCGCGCGACGGGTAGAGCGTTAATGGTAAGCGTCCATCTACCCGCGCCGGCCGCAACGCACGCATCGCACGCAACGGATTTTTCTATATGTTTACATAGAAAAATCCGTCGCGCGAGCCGGACCACCGGTATTTACCGATGTTGACGCTGCAACGGATTTTTCTATATCTTTACATAGAAAAATCCGTTGCGCGTGCCGGACCATCGGTATTTACCGGTGACAGATGGACGCTCATCTTAAGAAGCATATTATAGCAGGTAATTGAGAAAACTGACCCCAGTACTGATGCGTAACAAGTATGTCTGTAGAGGACATTGCAGAAATACTTAACACTTAAAACTCGTACTGCCATCATTATATGCGCAAAGTGTTGCTTGTCCAATGATGAAGGTATTAGCTAGCAAAGCTATTGAACCCACGAAGTGACGCCATCCTTTCCTCATCAACTACAAAAGTTTGTTTAAACTTCTTTCGGAAAAGGGGGAAAATCGACATGTATCTTGCAGCTAGGCGGATCGAGTTCTTAACTAAGTATTGACTTTATTTCTTTATAGAAACAATATAATTTTACAAAAATACCAGCTAAGTTAGCTAACCGTGTTACTTTTTGCTTTCATGTTTAAAAAAAGATTCCTGGCCAAATTGAAACTTCCTGAAATTTTTCTTACAAAAAAATTATTTAAAAAAAAAAAAAAAACGGCTAGAACAACGTCAATAATGCCATTTTTTTAAATATCAGCACTCTAAACACGCACACACGCAAAAAAAGTCACTAGCTGCCACTGATGGTAGGAATGACCAATTGTTTCTAACGACCAGTTCTTACACAGAATTTTTAAAAATTAATTAATTGCGATGTTAATTTTCGAGTTCTGTGAAACTTCTATTCAAGTTCTGTTAATATTTCAGTTCTGTGAAACGAGTGACCCGTAGTGGATTTTTTAAATTTTATTTAAATATCTCACAAGAGTTCCAGCTGCTCCCGTCTGGAGCCTGTGAGACTATGGCATTACGTATTGAGATATGTTATGAGGCTGAATGTAGTGGGGATGGGGAAGGAGTTGGGGAAGATAAAAATGGGGAAGTAACTAGCTATTCAGACCTGTTTACAAAACTAGTCTAAAGCAATTTCAAGCAACGTTTCAATTCTTAATGTTCTTACACTACAGTGATACTGAGAGTATCTTCCACTCTGGAAGGTGGCGCAAGTATACTATATATTATTTTAATCGAATTAATTGTGAAATAACACAAATTAATCGAATTTATTTCGATCCCGGATCACCTTCCGATTGCGAGTCAAGAGTCCTACCCCTCAACCACGAAGCCGCCGAAGTCCGTAATAACAGAATTTGTGTGGAACTTTTGCATAAATCGAAAATTAACATTAAAAAAGTGATGAATTGTTCAAATTCTGTGAAACAACCCGTCCCTAGTTTTCTTAAAGTTTCCCTAAAATCGCATAGCGGCATAAAATTTAAAATTCTCCCGATGCCATAACACCCACGGGAAACCACATGCTGCAACTTGATATTTCGCTTTTGTTGAAAAGTTACGGAAAAAGCAGGAAACATTAATGTTTGTTAGAAATCTTAATAAACTTTTAGATGCATAAGTTCTATAAAACAGAAGAATAAAAACTCCCAACCTAATTTGGTCCTGTGTGCAGAGTTTATATTCTCAGTAAGAATGAGAAATTCTGGGAAACTAAAAAAAAAGGATCATATTACCAATTAGTTCTGAGTCCAAAAAAGGTAAGTTGTTTGAACAAAACACTATCCATCAGAGTTTTTTCAATCGCGTGTTCGTAATTAGTCAGAATTAAAGTTTGCAGAAAAGGTAATTAGTTATCCAGACGATAATAATTACCGAACCACCCATTTCTGTGCGGTTATTTTTTTCAACAGCAAAACTTTATTAAAAATACATATTAAATTTTTTAAAGGTCTTGATTTATTTTTTATTGTTCCGAAATATTATTTTCTGATTCTCTCATTTGTTTGCAGTGATAACGCGGACATATTATGTAAACCGTGTTCCATGCTTATAATTGTACCTACAGCAAAACTTTGGCATGGTTCTAATAATTTAAAAAAATCTAATAAACATTTTCCGGTGTAATCTCAGCTTTACTTTTGCGAATAATGCAGGTGTTCAGATAATAAAATGGTGACCTTCACAATTTAAACCCTAAACAAAAACCAGCTGACCGAGAGGGAAGAAAAAATTATTACAAAGGTGTGTTTACAAGAACGATTCGTAAATCATACAAAAATGAGAAATTTATAAAAAATCTTTAATTAAAAAAAAAATGCATTTGTATGTAAATTTTTGGTGAATAAAATTACCGGCGTATATAAACAAACTTAAGAGTACAAAAGATTCTAATACAATAAATTTATACTAGCAGTTAAAAACCCGCTCTGCAGGTTTTTTCTGCTAGGCCCTGCGGGCGGCTTTAGTTCCGCTTCGCCCAGTTTGAGTGTAGGCCGATTAAAACTGGTTTCAAAAATAGCCAGTTCTACGGATCCACTGTGATCCAATGACTTCATATGTAATCTCTCCATATCCGGAAAGACCCTTAAATTCCGTAGTACTTATACCAAGGGAAGAAACGTCCACATGCGAGCTGCTGACGTAAGTGGCGACATCTTGTTACGAATTCATGAATTCATAACTGAATTATAACGCTAGTTTTGTTTGAAATTCCACGTACACAGATGTTATTTGTGACGCAACGCGTACGGCGTGGCGTCAACAAGTATTCGAAACTGGATTCTGAATTTCAACCATGCGGACGCTGGGGTATTAATAAAGTTCGATCACACTTTAAACCACATTTTTTTTACCAAACTGGTTTTACCTTTTACAAATGTTATTATATTATTACACTGTTAAAATTTAACGTTATTAAAATGTTAAAATTTTACCAAAATCTTTTACTCTGAATCAGTTTTTTGCAGTGAATTTAAAGAGATCTTACGGAGCCTTTTGGGAACCCCCTCAAAATGCTTTCTTATAACTACAGAATTTTATAGAAGGTTTTTTTGTTGAAGATTCGTTAGTGAACATTGGTAACAAACTTTCCTTTGGCATTCCATTTTTTTTTAAACATGATATTTTGTATCGCTATGAACTTCCGCTGCGGTTAAAGGTTTCATAAAGAAACCTCATTAATTAAATCTTAATCGAGCTTACCATATTCTAAATGCAACAAACATCAAAACATCAAATAAATCCATCGCATCGGATCCAATAAATTCCAAATAATACACCTGAAAGACAAATTTAACATTCGCAAATAATTCAAATCAAATTATGGCATCTCAAGAACAACAGGTGTAATTAAATTTGAGAGGCAAAGATACGGGTGGGAGCGAGAGATAAATACGGTAGTTGTGTAAGATGGAGCGGGATAGAAATGAAGATGAACGAGGCGTAGATCAATATTATGGAGATAAATGGCGGACATTTGCCATTAATATTTATTGCCGGTTTAATTAAGTTATTTATTGTCCGACGCTAACCCTAATTTTTATGGTTTTTATATTACATTTCGTCTTATGTATCTTATTCTTCTTTCCGAATTAACATCCCTTAATTATGATGAGATATTATGTTATTATTTTTAAAGATTTTCAGAATGGCAAGAAAATATGAAGTTTTTTTTTTCAAGGAAGTGACTTTTGTTTTCTAATCTACAATATTAGAAATCAAAAGTAATTTTAAAAAATAATCAGAGAATAATCTGTCGAATGGTTAGTTAGTTCTGGCGTTATAAAATTTACACAGCTCTTCTCCCAGGATTTTTACGGTTTTTTTTTTCTACAAAGCTGCACACAGCAGGCTTCTAGGAAAACAATTTACCTCGGGCATATGTCATCTTTGGGGATGCTGTGTGGAGAGTATTTTTAGGAGGAAAAAAATAGGTTGATGACGGGTGGGTAGTAATCAGGGAGTCAGTGTGTCCAGGAGTGACGGATGTATGAATCCATGCCTACCACTGCGATACAAGGCGATGGGTCGACAAGTCCGGCTGGAGAAATGTAATTGTCTCCCTTAATCAGCCTCACCCGATCAGGCCCGCCACGCAGTAGTTGGGCAAACGCATCCGCTGCCAAGACCTGGACGAATCTCACTCCATGGACCCGACCCCTTTTAAGTCAACATACGTAGCGAACCACTTGGGGTGACCTATGGCGGGGGTGTTGGTTCCTCAATAAAAGGTTCCCGGGGCGGCGGTATCCTTACACGCTTCGCAAATTGTTACAACTATTTTCAGCTGTTAATGTACACAATGATCTATCGACATGCTGTGGAGCTCTGCAATATCTATATAACTATTAAAAAAATATTTGACGCCTTTTTTAAAAATTAATATATTTTGATAACATATAGCGGCACGCCACTGGTTAACTTTGATCTAATAATTAATTAATTAGAACTTTTCCGGGATGAGCTTTTGATCCAAGAAGTGCGTTGTTTGAAATCTCTTGTAAATACTTCGTTGAATGGTTTACCTTCAGTGGATAAGAATATTTCAAAAATAACTCTTCTTGCTTCTCAAGATTGCTGACGATCACGACCCCTACTCCAATGTCCGTGGTTCTGCGCTGCGTGGAGAGCCAAAAAGACACACTGGTATTGGACGCTAGTGACACTTAGTCACTCTAATGCATTGGTGACCTTCCTCTGCTTCTTCTACTGTTCTCCAAGTTAGAGTAGTCAGCTTGGCGAGCAACTTGTCCAAAGAATATTTAAATACGTTTTAAGCAGTTAGTTGAAAACCTATTGTGGATGCCTGGCTCAACCAGAATCCTGATCATTTTTCTCCAGCACCATACTTCGAAGGCGTTATCCACTTTCTTTCGCTGGCTCCAAGTGTCCAATTTTCCACACCATATAGAAATACGAGGAAAATCAACACTCGGACAAAACTAACTATTATTAATAAAATTGGCAATTATTCGCCTTGATTAAAATGTAAAATGCGTTATTTCATAATTTCATATTTAAAATGTGTCAATCTTACCAAATCAATACTTTCATATGTGTCACGGGGATTTGATAAATGATAAGAAGGTTTATAACAGATTCACTTTTTATTGTAATAGTCAAACACAATCGCGACACAATTTTAATTCTCAGAAGATTGCGATGGCTAAATTTGACAGCTGTACAGTCCAGGACACTTCGAGACAGAATGATTTTGGTGGTACAAATTTGAACTAGTATTATCTGTCCGGTGTGACCAGCCTTCAAAATTGCAAGAAGAATAAAATAAAACATATTGTACATTAAATAGTACTTTGCCATATTTATTTCTCTTTATTTTTATAGTGCAAATTATTTGACGATTTGTAGTAGTTTCAAGCGCTTTAAAGAAATATCAACTTATTTGTGTAAGTCAAGAACCAAAGAGTTTACCACTCAGCTACGGAATTCTTAAAACATAATAATATTTTGCTTTGCAATGGGAATCGAACCCAAAATTACTTGACTAAAAATAAATTTAATCATTACGCTAACGAGGTCAAGAAAAATGGCAAACCAACCCAGTTACCCAGTCAAACTTGTCAGCATTTTTAAAGTAATTCAACCCAACTAAACCGACCACGTTTGAAAAGCTGTAGTTACGGAAGGTAGGAAAGGTTTACCTAGGCCATCGGGTTTATTTCTTGCTCAGGTTGGTACCAACTCGTTGTTTAGCCTAACCCGCTAATGATGCTTATGATTCACTCAGAGGTAGACAGACGTATGAACGCGAGAAGGAATTATTTTCACCAGGTGTAGCCAACCATTTGTTTATGTACATAATTAGCTCTTGTTATTTGCTATATTCGTGGAGTAGAGTTTTTTTCACGAAAATGTCAATAAGTGTGTATTTGACTAGAATAATCATATTAGGGGGTGGGGGGGGTAAGTATCGTGAACCAGGATCCATTAATTGGATAACCAACAACAATGCCTTGAAATACAGTTCTTTTGGTGGCTTAGTAGGGGTGCCCGGGTTCATGGGGGATTTTTTTCCAGGTATTGGCGGGAGATGAGTCTGTTCACCAACTGCGTGGAAAGGTTAATTCATACGTCAGCCACTCCTGGACACACTGACCCCCAGAATCCTAACCAAAACCCACCCCCCATACCTTTTCCTTTCAGAACTTTTTTATGACACAGTCCTTGAGAAATGTTATTTTTCTCAGGGCTTCTTGTGTGAACTTTAAATTTGTATAACTTTTTCAGACGGTAATTTGGATGAGATAGATGTATTCGTCTGTCACTCCTGGACGCACTGACCTTCGGATTCCTTCCCACCTCTTATACGTTTTTCCCTCCCAGAACCTTCTTTCTGCCATTTACTTTATCGGGGTTGTACGATGTGTAGTTGTATAATATTTATATTATAAATCAATTAAGTATTATTTTTAATTGATAAACTAACGTTTAAACAAGATTTTTATGCATAGCACAAAGGGTAGATAACAAATATTATAATCAATAATTATCAGCCTGAAACACTCATCTACATTGAAAAAATCTTCCGAGAAAAGATACTGGCCGCCAACGGGAAATGAACCCGTGACCATCTGATTGCCGGTCAGCAGCTCTTCCCGTTGGCGGCCAGTATCTTTTCTCGGAAGATTTTTTCAATGTAGATGAGTGTTTCAGGCTGATAATTATTTATTATAATATTTAAAATCAATTAAGCATTAAAACCAGAAGCGGCCGCTGCCCTGAGAATGTGGTTCACTGACAATCCGTACCTACTTATGACAAAAAATTTATTAATTAGGAATTTTCAATTATTAATTTAAATTGATTTATTTTCAAACAAACTGTTATTTCCTCTTATATATTTAACACTGGTTGCACTCATTTTGGTAATAAAATTATGTTTTAACAAATTATGTTATTAGTGTTTAATATAATCAATAGAAAGAAAAAAACAATTACAATTATCACGTCACGGATCAATATAACGCCGCGCCGATAGACGCAAGGTGACTGCCGGTAGACTGATCTATGATCTTCGCTGAAATTCGATGGTATTCGTTTCACCTCGGGTCATGGGTCATGGTCAATCGGTAAACTTCGGCAAAAATCGGATTATGTTGATTGCGGGTGGTAATAAAACCTTCTAGATCACAAGGCCACGACACTCATTCAAACCAGCCTCCTAACTTGGGATCCCACAAAAATGTTCATATTACATAATTTTTTGTATTTATTCTTATTTATTAAATTATTTTAAAATATTTAGATATTTAAAAAATATATATGTATATATTTTTTGAGGTTTTCATACAAGTTAGAAGGCTGATTGTTTTCAGTGTCCCGGCCTTGTGATCTAGGAGGTTTTAGTGGTACACGGATTCGAGCCAAATTCTGGTACAAATAGTGAAATCGATGCGCTTCTAATGTTTTAAATAACCCATACAAAAACATGATTTGGGTCCCCTTGCTAACGAATGCACACGGCCGATACGAGGGCGCCCGGCGGCCGCGCTTTGTACTTAAAGAGATTAAAAGCGTTCTCCCTGATAATATTCGTAGCATTATATTGGTAACTGATGTTTTGAAATGATTAAATTAGAGATTTTATAGATTTAAATAAGTTAAATTAAATTAAAGATTTCATAGTCTTCTGTAAGTAAATAAAGTTAATTTAGCCATTATATAACATACTGTACGACCAGCCGCTCTTTAACACTATACTTACAAGTTTATTATAATAATTTACATCCGTACCATAATTTACATTTACAAAATATTCGTAAATAACAGTCGGAGAAAACACGTGGCGATTTAAGAGCTGTTGTGTCGTCGGTAATTCGGAACAGAATGATTCCTCTTTTCGTACCGACAGTCGGTGACTAGGTGAAAACATTGTGGGATCGCTATATGCAGGAAGCTATGAGGAAAATAATTTCTGTCGTACGATGATATTTTTTTAAATTTTTAAATTTTTTTTTGTTGATATCTACAAAATTTAACATTTCATGAGGATCTTTTAAGATGTGGCAGCAAAGCACGCAGCTTTTTTGAATCGCGGAATAATTCATATTGACTCCTCGCACGCCAATAGCAATTATTCCGCGATACAAAATACTTGAGCGAAAACTAAATTTGGAAATTTAAATAAATGTGAACATCGTGAATTATATAAACAACGTGTATCATAATGAATTTAATATCAATTGAATTCAGTTTAAAAAATAATTAGTTATCCTTCAACAATTTTTTTTAGAAGTAAATGTTACCAGTTTGTATATGTCCTACTTTATATAGATAATATCGCTTGGACCTTTATTTCTTTTCCGAAATATTCGTCTGACTAAGAACAACTAACATTAATTTTATTTCTGGTCGCCTTTGTTCCCTTTGCGACAATATCTTAGATTGTTTGTAGGAACTTTAATTAAAACAAACCGAATGAATTGTGCGATCTTTCAAGTGGTTTTATTGTTAAATTAAAATATTTCACCAGTCGCGGTGGCTTAAAAAAGTTAGGTGAGTAAAATAAGGCCTGTAATATTTATGGTTTAAGTCCTTTAACTTTGACGGCCGGCGCGGCGTAGCGCAACGGTAAGGCGCTTGACTCGCACACCGAAGGTCGCAGGATCGAATCCCGGCGTGGCAAATAAATTTTATTTGATCAATTTGTGTTATTTCACAATTAATTTATTTAAAATAATATATAGTATATTTGCGGCATGTTCCAGAATGGAGGATACTCTCTGTATCGCCCTGGTGTAAGACCACCATTCAGAATTGAAACGTTGCTTGAAATGGCATTAGCCGTGTTTGGTGACCAGATCTGAATAGCCAGGTACTTCCCCACCTTCCTCTTCCCTATCTCCTTCCTCTCCCCACTACCCCCAGCCTCACAAAATACCCCAATTGGGGATGTCATAGTCTCACTGGCTTCAGACGGGAGCAGTTGGAACTCTTGTGCGGTATTAATATTAAAAATAAAAAAAAAACTGAAGTTTTTCAACTTCCGAAGGCACTGACAAACCGTGTTAAGAGGTAGAGAGAACGACAAAGTGTAGTTTAAAATTAATAATATAATGTCAAACCATAAAGTGAGCGCTTTCTACGAAAACAGGTAAGTATATTATTTATACGGAACTATAAGCATACCCATCTTAAATACAAGTTTGAATGCATTGCGTAATCTCAAAATATTATCGTTTTATAGCACGTTTTTAAAATAACTTATTATTTTGACCCCTCTATCAATGCTGATGACCAGAAAAAACTGGACCTGACTGTAAACTTGTAGCATAATTTTTTCGTTTTTTTATTATTTATTTATCTATATAAGGTATGTTTACATTAAATTATTCGATGCCTGTCTCACTAGGGTATACCTGTGTTGAGACATAATTATTCGATGCAAGCACATGGCTTAACTTTGGATGTAGTCGAGCAAAATTTGAGAGCATCCGATTGATTGCCTCAGTATGATTCGTGCAAACCTTATGTTGAAGTGAAAATTTAAATTTAAATTATAATTGTGTTTATTTATAGGATCTTTACATGATAAATAAATTGTTTATAATTTAATTTTTAAAGATGAAAATAAAATGTTAGCAATCCTCGACTAAAACAAATTAACTAATTAATTTTATTATTTGTAATTTCATTATGTCTGAGAGCCATTTAGTATCTACCTAACTTGTCTCTACCAAACCGCCAGAGAGTTGCTCTTCTTTCGTTATAGATATAAAAATATCAGTCCGCCATTACAATTTCGCCCCGTGAACAGTGCCAGACTTCGGAACTATGTTATTATCACTAGGAAATAATGCCGATGATACGAGATGTCGTTTACCAAGAATCCCTTTGTCCCTCAAAGGTCTCTTTGTGTTGGTCCCGCCGAGTTTAGCAAGTGGAACACCTCCGCAGAATGTTCACGAGTGTTCCAACCGGCTTCAATATCAACACAACTTTTGGAGTTCCAAGTTCCTGCCCGAGTATGGACTAGAATCATCCAAAATGGGCTTTGCTCTCTCTATTGAAATCCACTCGAAGATAATAATGTAATATATGTACACTCTGTTCTCCTCAGTTCGCCGAAGAGAAATCAGTTTCTAAACGAACTAATAAATTCCAAGAGAGGAACTAACTATCGTAAATTGAAGCATGTGAATAGTATCGATATGGAACTAAATGAAGTGAATAATAAATAAACACAAAAACATAACACTGAAGTAGAAAATCTAAGCAAAACATGGAACAGAACAAAATACAGAAAAATAAATAGATGTAACGGTCGCAATCGGGATTCGAACTCAGGATCTCTGTCTTTTCGGGACAACACCTCATCTAACTAGGCCAATTACTAATAAATTTATACGAAAGGGTAAAAAGGTAGGGTAAACAACAAACAAATGGCAGAAAAGTACGTAGCTATACACATACCCGGCAATGTGCAATCAATGGTGGCATAAAAATTAAATAAAAAAGGTTGGAAATAAATAACATTGCATAACAAACCTTTGAAAAAGTTTAACAACAGGGTTGACTGGGGTGTTTTATCAACCGCTTTCGATTTTTACAATAGCATTTCGTGAATTTAACAGCTTGATTCGGAGTTTGCCGCTTTAACCCTCATTGTAGCAAAACAATCGACTACCAACCTGATGTAATCTCTGGCACCGCAATATCTCGATAAGCGAAGCAAATATCTATAAGCATTGTCAGTTTGTATTAATTTACACAAACATTAAAGTTCGTCTTTTATATGCAAGTTTTTTGTTTAATGGACAATTTGAACAATATAATTCACATATTATCACATATAGTTCCGATCAGATTTAGTTCAGACTATTTAGTATTTCTCCAAGAATCAATAAACAGGCTGGTAAATCGATAGTTGATCCCATGAAATTATAAATTTGACAAAATTTCGAACCTACAATCAACTACAAAAATAACTTTAATAATAAGTTTGTATGGTAATCAAACCAATTTATTTACTGAGTCAATTTATGTACTTATACACTGTGATATACAGTATTATAGACAAGTAGTTTTATTCTTGGTGGATTTGAATTAAAATTTGCTTTACACTTTGTTATCTGGCGGTTCATCCTCTCTACACATCCCTTCGGGGATATTTTGTTATATTTTATGTAAGTATACCATATTTTAGCTAAACCGACTGCATATTGAAATATAAGTCTGCCGCGGGGTCAACTGTCAGGTGATCAACTGTCGTGGAATCAAACAGAATATACACTTTAAATCTTTCCTGACTGACGCAAAATCTGTCGATATTAGAAGCGATTTTGTTCAGCAATAATAAATTGTGCATAACATAAAGAATTACTCAATAACTGTGGGCTTGTTTTGTGATCCAAATATAGGCCCAATTTGGGCCTATATTTCCGTACAAACCTGTGTTTTCTGAATTCAAATGGGATGGAGATCTACGATTTCAGGTGAGTGTAAGTGAGATGGAACGCTGGGGTTTTGACTAAATGTAACATTTGTTTCCATTCAAAATTGCAATTCTAGTGTTATATTCTTTATTCTATGATATTACGCAATATGTGCTTTACATAAAAATACTGTATTTACTAGTTCAGATTTCAGTCATATCTGTGGCCGACGGTCGCGCGGGTCAATCGTAATCTGTACAAAAAAAAACACGCGACATAATTATTGTTATTGTTAGTTGTTTACACACTCGTTGTGAGTTTATTTTTAGCGGTGCTTTGAAATTTGTTGTGGATAGAACGTAATATAACTAAGTGACCAAGATAGAGCATCATGAAAGGCTTTTTGTTCCTTCTGGTTGTTCTCGTATGTGTAACTAATGGTAAATATGAATGCTTTTTTTTCAATTTTTCTTTATTCCTTGCATTCGTTTTTTTCGATATTGTTCGACCCCATACAACGATTTTACTAATGAAATGGTTCTCATATTATGTTTGCTTTCATTGGAATAAAGACATTTTTATTTCTTATGCAATAATTGACTTGTAATATTCATAAATGAAGCTGTTAATTGGATATAATATGGCTGTACACTCAATTTAACATCGTCTAAAGCCAGTAGCTTTGCCAATCTTGGCGAAAACTTGCAAATTCAGTTTTTAATATCAATTAATTCGCTGTTTTCCTACTGCCGGCACTGAGTAAAAACTCTGTGCCTGGGGTCCGCGACTTTCACCCCGCGACAAAATATCCCCGACAAAATATCCTACGGAAAAAACATTCCCCAACAAAATATCTACTAAAACCTAACCTAATATACCTAACCAAACTTAACCTAACATAACCAACCAAACCTAACAAGTTCTTGTTTCGACAAAAATAATAAAAACATCCTATTAAGACAATAAATTATTGTTCAAAAATAGTAAAATGGCACAAAAATAATACAGACATCCTGTAAAGTTAGGTTAGGTTTTAGTAGATGTTTAGTTGTAGGATATTTTGTCGGGGGTATTTTGTCGCGGGATGAAAACGCGCATTACCCTGTGCCTGCCACTACCCTCTATTCATTGCGGTCTAATAAATCTCAAGACTAATTCCGATCCAAGTTTAACTCATGTCTCCCAGTTACTTGGTCACTCCCTCATCAGGCAGGTTACAGCCAACTATACGTCTAGGGAACAATCACCGCGGCTCTTATAAGGCCATTGTTTAAGTTTGGTTTGAGTAAGTTTTTAGGTCTTAGCTTCAACAATAACTCCAAAGTAGATCAAAAATAGTTTTATTGTAGCCCAACAGAATATACCACAATTTCCTGAAGTCCCCCAACGGACCGATAATATGTTTACTTTTTACCGCAAACTAACGCAGAAGAGGAGGAATTAACAGAAATCATCCTATTTATAAATATAGATTAGGGGGTCCGTTGGAAGGGGACAAATATAGCTTTTCCTGACATCTATGTAAAAAATCTTAAACTATAATTATGCCTGACATCTTTGTCAGGAGTAGAGAAAAGTTTTACCTGGTTAAACAAAGGCTTCATTTCCTAACAGCCATTCTCCGCCAAACTTGTCAGAACTGCGAGAACTCGCCGGGTTTGTATTCTCGATTGGGAAGGCTTCTGGGGTAGGTGGATTGCGGAAGGCTTCTCCGAAGGCTTATCCACGCGGACGTTTGCAACGAGTCAAAGCTCGAGGCTTTGTGGACATTTAAACTGACTTAACTAAATATGATATATTTAATAATATTTTGGCTAAACGTGTGTTCTAAAGGTTCAGATGTTTATTAACATTCTTTATTTAAAAAAAATTACAAGTGTGCAGTTTACATGCGTAAGAAGTGAAACCTGTAGAAAACTAAAGTAGATAAGAGGGGGGAGGCTACGAAGTACCGCACAAAAATGAGACCGAATATTCCATCTCAATCTCTCGCAGGCTAAATCCTATACATGTATGTGTTTGCCTCTTTTTGGTGTCGCTTTTTTGTTTCATCGAATTTAAAATCACAAAGGTGCTAAAGAAGTTTTCACTTCAAAAACCTACTTTAAAAAAAAATTTCCTCACAACTCGACTTTGTTAGTTCGAAATAAATGTTTTGGAAACAAATGTTAAGATGATCGTTTTCCCATAATATAGGCCCGTAAAAAGCCAACTACAAAGATGTTTTTTTTCTTTCCTCTTTGGCGTTTTTAGGAGGCTGGTAATCATTTAGCCGTTTTAAAAATGTGTACCTATCTATATTTTTTTTTGAATCGCTAAAACTACAATTATTTTTTTTTTTAATTAACAAAAATATAATTTTATCAAGTTATTATCTTGTCCATAGACATACAAATAACTAGACGAGAACTTACAGATGAGGGGTAAAAACCAACTATGGCGGGGCGAAGAGAGGAAAGAGACTTGTGATTCGCCAATAAATCAATCTAACAGTATATAGGCACCTCGCACTATAATATCACTATTTAGTTCTTGATAGTAAAATCTGCTTTTGAATGAATAGACCTTTTTATATGGGAGCGCGAATTGCATGCCACGGTATGAACAGATGTGTAAAATCCAAATTTGCAAAGTAAGGTTCAGAGTATTTTCATAGTGGAATATTTTGTTTCCGTAGACACTTTTACAAATGTTTCATGATTTACTTGACCCAGTAAACAGCGGCTTTGTGTTTCGCGTCGCTATGTATCTCGATGTCTAAGTATGTGTTTCATAGACATACAGCGTCCGTGCGTAAAATGTACGATGAGAGCACGACACTGGTCCGGACACGCCCAGCCGTTTCCAAAAAATGGTTCCAATGGGAGGGGGAAATAACACGTTTTTTAACACGTAAGGGCATGTCCATATATTTTGTACGTCCGTGATCTTGTCTTATGAGTTTTTCCACCGCTCGTACCTTTTTTTTCAAAGAACTTGCCCCTTCCTTTCCCTAAGAAGACCCTCCATACAGCATCCCTAAATATGACATACTCCATGAGGAAAATAATTTTTCTCTGGGCTTCTTTAGTGGAGCTAATTTAAAAAGAATCAACTTCATCTAAAGTAAGATTCGAATAACCTTAATTCTGAAATACAGACACGCCCACAATACACGTTTATCAAATTCAGTGGTCAAACACCAAGTTGGGAATTTCGTCATAATTATTAATTTGAAGCCGGCATATTGTTTTTACATGACGAATAAAACAAAATCCATATATGTTTATGGTACCAACCCACATGATTTATTTAACGTGTAGAACAATACGGTGATTTCACTGGCTGGCATCTGATAAAGCAAATACTATGAGCCAACAATGGTTGAATTCAGAATTTTTATACGGGCGCTTGTCATTGGACTCTGGGACCTGTTGTATAAAATAATTTTGATAAAAAATGGCTATTATTTTTATCGTCAAATATTTTTTTATCTTTTCTTTGTAAACTACGTTCGTTAACATTTTAGATAACATATAAATATGTAAAACAAACAGTATGGCACCATGTTTCTTTTTTATATATTATGTAGTTCAATGTGGATATTATATGTCAAAGCTCAACAGTTGCATTTTTTGCGTAAGTTAAACGTTTTTCTTATTATTGTAGAAAGCAATCACTTTGTGGTTTGACATATTTAATAAAATAAAATAATGTTTTGTTTAAAACCACTAGTATTAATTTGTACCCTGATGATGCTTGAGTAAAGCGAAACCGGTCGGTTCATAAAATTAATAAAACTCGTGGTTTTTAACAAAACATTATTTTATTTTATTAAACGTTTTTCATTCTATTTTTCTTAAAAACATTTTGCTTTGTTCCTTGCCTCAAAATAAATAACAATAAAAAATATTTTTTTAATTTTTGCTTTCTTTTGGGCGTTAATGGGTTTAATGGGTTAAATGATTTTTTATAATAGCTCCACACAGGAGGCACTGAGGAATAAAAAAACTCTCTCGGAATCTGTGTCATCTTTGGGGATGGTTGTTTGTTGGTTGAAACACTGGTATTTATAATATACTGATCACGACGACTGTGCAATAACTTGTATAAAAAGCCCTTGATACTAAAACCAATTTGAAAATACGATCAATGTTATCGTAAATCAAATGTCAAATATGATACGACTTTTACCTTAAATAGGCCAAAGTTGGTGTAGATTATCAAAAAATCTTTTTTTACAGCTTACTACTTTCAAAAACAACTTTACTTACTTAGTAGCTTTTATTCCATGAAATTCAGCACTTACATAGTCCGTATTATATTTGAAAAACATTATCCTGAAAATAATCAGATTGTCCGCAAATATAGCCCTTCATAATTTTAATTGTTTAGGTTCTATGTATATTTCAATAAACACAACAACTATTATTTGTCTAAAAAATATGAAAAAAATCAATTACGCACGAAATGTTGAATGCATAAATATACCAAACCAGCCGTGTTGAATGGCTTTCAATACAACTATTGGTTTGTTTACAGTACAACTTCAACATTCTATCACCTAACAGGTGAATGGCGAGCACTGTGAGTACCATGTGATTAGTGACGTCACCACTTAGCATTACTCATCATACCAACTTGACGCTGTGTTTCAACGACACTATTAAAAATGCACTCTTTAATAATTTTTTTAAAACTCTGCATTTAATATTATTAAATAATACTTATATATTCAGAATCAGCGTTTATTGGTTTATATTAACATATTTTTTTGAGTGGTAATATTTTTCACTGGAGTTCCTTATTGGGGATGCCATAGTCTTACTGGCTTCAGACGTGAGCCGTTAAATAACACAAATAGATTTTTCCTACTTATGAATGAACGATCGCATTAGATTCACATTTATTTATTTTTGGGAATTATTAGGTGGACGTTTTTGTTATTTAATTTGGACCCGCAATATCGCATACCCTAATTTGAAAAAAAAATTAGAAACCAATAAAGTAAAATAGGCCAAATGGAACATAATTTTCTAAAATAATTCAATTGAACTCATTTTTTATTGCGTAATTAGTGAGATCCGTAAGACATTTATCATTTGGCGTGACGGCTTTATAATGCCTTGGAAGGGCGAAATGGCTGTCACGCAAATGAAAAAACTTCCACAAACTTAATAATTCAAGAGGAAGGCATTAAAAAAATTACTCCGAATGATTAAACGAAGACTAATGACGACTTGTGGTAGGGCGGAAAAAACTTTGACCCCGGCCAGTTTATAACAGGGCAATAACCTAGTTAACGTAAAACGAAACATACGTTTAAATCTACGTGTTCACAGATGGTGCCAATTTAAATTAAAAATAATGCGGCTGGCGTGGTCGAGGGGTAAGGCTCCTGACTCGCAATCCAAAGGTCGCGGGTTCGAATCCCGGTGTGGGAAAATACATTTTATTCGATTAATTTGTGTGATTTCACGGTTATTTCATATAAAATAATAATACATAGTAAATGTGATGACCGTGGCCGGTAATCCCATAATAATATGGACTCCCAATATATGAATCCAGATTCCTCTGAATATGATGATCTCAGTACAGGTTGTATTGCAATAAGAAGACGTAGGTAGTCTGTTGATGTTTATTCCGGGATTAGGTACAGTGGTTCTTCTAAGGAAGTTTGATGGTAAGAGGACGAATGGACAATAATCACACCCTTTTATACGTTCCTCATGTTGTCTCACTCATGCACGCTTGTCTCTTTCATACCGTTCACCACAGTAAATTTGCGGCACCTTCCAGAGTGGAAGATAATCTAATTATCGCCCTGGTGTAAGACCACCATTTAGAATTGAAACGTTGCTGAAAATGGCTTTAGCCGTGTTTGGTGACCATCTTTGAATAGCCAGTTACTTCCCCACCTTCCACTTACCCATCTCCTTCCCCTCCCCACCACCCTCAGCCTTACAAGATAACCCAATTGGGGATGCCATAGTCTCACTGACTCCAGACGGGAGAAGCTGTGACTCTTGTGAGGTATTCTTTTTTTTTAAATGCTCTCAAATATTAAGTTGATTTATTTGTTTGCACGCATAGTACGCAATATGAATAAAGAGTTTTGTCCTAATAAAAAAACTCAATTCTTCCGAGAAAGGCATACATATACGATATTGCATTACATCACCTACACACTATTGTATTTGTATGCCTTTCTTAGAAGAATTGAAAACATATTTATTCACATCCACATTATATATGTATGGGCGCAAACACATCTGCCGCCAAGACCTATACAAACCTCATCTTATGAACCAGGGCACCCCTGCTAAGTCACCAAACGTAGCGAACACAACATTATCAAACAATATATAATAACAAAAAAAATGATTAAATATATTAAGCTGCGTTTGAGTAACGATGGTTCTTCTAGTACTATGTTGAGGTGCTGGATTATGATATTCTAATGAATAAATAAATTTCATAATGTCAGAGATCGCTTTTGAGAAGCTTTGTGCGTTTAGGTGTAGTAACGGATTTTCCACATTATAGCTTATACGTATGTTAAAAAAAATTATTCTCCATATTAAAGTATATCGATCCGTACACGAAATAACTGTACTTAAGCGGACAATGTCAGTGAATATTCAAACAACGACATTTAATTCCATTCAAACGTTCTCGTATTTTAAATCTCCGTCAGCGGACGCAGCGGTCCATCCGGTCGTAATTTCCACGGGAACAGTGATTCATATCACAGCATCGCGACGCCGACGCCCCACCCCGCGCCCGACGCTGCCCCAACCTACGTCATTTCCTGGAACACATTTTAAATCGAGGAAAGGTCGTGCAAGCGGAGCGATTCACGTGCCCTGTTCAATGTTTAAACTTTTAAAGCAGGTTCTCGTGAAATATGCGGATAAAGTAAACAATGTTGAAATGGTAAAACTTGTACCATGTCTCTTTGTACACGTTATTTTGAGAATTTTCACCATTTCTTTCGTGTTATGGTTTGGAGATATTTTGAAAATGCAAAAAACTCAAGACTACGTAGATTGGAAATATTACCATAATATTTGAAATATAAGGGTAGCTCGTTCATGCATACGAGAGCTTTTAATATTTTTTTAACTCCCCTTTATTCAATTCGATCAAAATCTATACCGAAAGTGCAAAAAATGAATTCTCAATAATTACCAACAATTCATTTGCGATACAATAAAAAATATCAAATGTTATTCTAGCCGCCCCTAGACGTTCAATATTGTAGTAGATATATAACATAATATATTACTAGAGGACCCACACTTTGCAATATGATTGTCCAATAATTTAGTTTACAACTGATACTTTTACAACCAACAACTCAATATATCGAAAAGTAAAGCCTGTTTGACCATTGCTTTACTCACAGCATTGAAAAAGAAGGAGAAAAAAATGCAGCACGATGAAACAATGGTTAAAAAAAGAAATAAATACACAAATTTGTTAGATGAACTACTAATAATATGAGAACCAGCTGATTACCGAAACTTTCTGCGGATGGACGGTACATTATTTTTTTATGAACTCTTGAGAATAGTTTTTCTTTACTTATTTTATCATTTGTAGCCATATCGATCATAAACCTATGTATATCTCACTATGATGTTCATTGCTTGACAAGAGGAGATAGAAATGAACCATTATTGTGCAATATCACCCACGGACGATTCAATATTTATCAGTTTAATTTATCAATAAATATCTAACTGTTTTTGATTGACTTAATATATTATGCAATCCTTCAATATAACCTACAGACGATCAATATTATTGTGCAATATGCATTGTTGTGTAATATATTGACCATAATATTGAACGTCTAGGCGCCGCTTAAGAGAAAATTGTTATTGTTACAACTTTTCTCACAACCAACGAAGACGCCTCAGTGTAAAAATTATAGATTTCGAATAAAGGTTCCAATTTGAAAACAAATATTATAATCAATAATTATCAGCCTGAAAACATTGAAAAAATCTTCCGAGAAAAGATATTGGCCGCCAACGGGAATTGAACCCGTGTCCCTCTGATTGCCGGTCAGTTCCAAATTGAAAAAGAATGAATTCTTTCTATGACTAGTTCTTGAGTTTAACAGATCGGTTATGGATGATTTACCGGCCTCTGTGTTTCCTCCCTCCTGCGACGTGTGTCCTTGAGAGCTTTGATCAATTTTCTCACCTCAGGACATCCCACACAACATTCCTAAAGATGGCATAAGCCCGGAGAGAAATTATTTTCCTCAATTATTAGTTTATAATATGTTGATTCGTTTTATTACGTAGGTACACTCTTTTTAAGGAAGTTCTGGTTCAGGTACTTTAAAAATTAATAATGGAATGTGAAAAATCCAGAAAACCGTCAAAAAATAATATAATCACTTAAGAAGAATTTTTTATTTTTTTATTTATGTTTATTTAAGAAGCATTCAGTGTATATAGTAAAATTGCACATTATATAGTGGATATAATTTAAACCAGTTAAGTTCCATTTTTGTATAATATTTAATTGTGGTCAATGATTATTTGATTACGAACCAAGTAGTTATTACACAATTATAGTAGGTGTATGGTGTAAGCAATGCTTACTAAGCACGCTGTAAAAAAATATCAAAAACGTGATAATAATCAATTCAGAAATAATAGTTTCAAGTAGTTGTTTAAAATAATAGTACATAGTGTTAAGTAAAAAGTCATTAAAAAGAAAATAATAAACAAGTAATAATTTTTTTTTATTTAAGTTAATTGTAAGGTAAGTTTAATTTTAAACGATTTAAGGGTACAATGGAAAATGTCAATATCTCTTAGGTTTTACGGTATTATAAGTTTTGCAGATACGCCCGAGCAATTTGGGAGGCGGGAATGGGTACTGCCGCCCCGGGAACCTTTATTAGATAACCAACACCTCTGCCATAGGTCACCCCAAGTGGTTCGCTACGTTTGGCGATTTAGCACGGGTGCCCGGGTTCATGGGGTGAGGTTTGTCTAGGTCTTGGAGGCGGATGACCGGGACACACCGGGAGTTTTGTATGTAT
The DNA here is from genome assembly GCA_917563855.2 of Limnephilus lunatus. Taxonomy (NCBI): domain Eukaryota; kingdom Metazoa; phylum Arthropoda; class Insecta; order Trichoptera; family Limnephilidae; genus Limnephilus; species Limnephilus lunatus. Next base: position 4,957,952 of record OU830602.1, on the reverse strand, counting down.
TTCGATTTAAAATGTTGTATATGAAATATAAAGTAATATCGAGATGGTGAATTCTTCGGATATCCAGCAAAGAAATCATAAAAATATTTGCGCAGTAAGACTTATATAATAAATTACCGATAATAATTTAACTTCCCACACGAATTTGCGGAGATATTTTAAAACGCCGATTATCCCAAAGATTTCCCACAGAAATCCGAAACAAATTCCACATTCTGAAAGTGCGAGTAAGTTTAGGAAATAAAACGTTTTGAATATATGAAAAATGGGTCGTTTATTTCACGCCATTCGTTTGCGCGCTGGGCAGGAAAAAATGTTTTTTCGCCAAGAAAAAGAGGAAAAACGAAATATGAGTCGCGCTGGAGTAAAACGAAATATGAGCCGGTGCTGCGTGAAATATTTCACTCTACTTACATGCATGTCAATAAATCTAGAAAACAAAAACAAAGTTTGTATTTATTTTTATTTTTATGAATAATTTTTTTGGTAGGTATATGCATTGGTATAATTTTACAATACAAGCTTTTTTATATAAGTAACATTTAAAAAATAAATAATAATACAATTAGCAGATTAACCAAAAAAAATCCCACATAGGCATCGCCTGTTCGTGGGTATACCTACTTGCGTGTTTTTAAAAAGTTTCTAAAACATTATATTTAGAGCCATATTTTCTAACGCACTAAGCTGATAGAAGTATTGTTGGCGCATTCGTGTGTTCGAATAGAGATCAATAATGATTATTCATTACTTCTTTGTATTGAGCAAACTTATTCAAATTTCGATTTTCTTTCTTGAGTAGCTAAACGAACAGGATCCAGGAAGCTCAACTGCTTTAACCATAAAACGTTCACTGCAGCCTTTAATCCTGTCGCATTATTCCAGTAAACGTGGTGTTAGAACACACAATAATATTAATAAGACGTATTATAATTATGTTTTAACTGTTTTCCCACAAATTATAATATTAATCATATGTCAGGTGTGAAACCACGTACCTGAGGGATTTTAACCAGCGATTCTGATAAATAATACCTGAGGGATTTTAACCAGTATATTACAAAGAGTAAATGTCATTTTGCACTCCGATTATATTTCTATATATTAAAAACCAAAAACATATATTTCAATCACATATCCCCACTGATCATACTCCTACATGTCGCGACGGGACCACTAATACGCGCGGTGAGTTATGTGTTACTGTGCTGCTGGAAAATAAGAAAAAAATAAAAAGAAACCTTATGTTACCTCTCTAAACCCTTATTGTCAATTTTTTTAGGTGACCGGACAAGTCAACAGCATGCAACTTCATCACCTCCTTTAAGAAGTCATTGGATGTGATGAAAAAAAAATCGTAAAAAGATTATGTTAGGTTAGGTTATCTAATTTTATTTGTTCACAATTTTTAATGACTTTACAAAAGGATATTAAAATGCCAATTTGTTGAGTTGTCGTGGAACCCATTTTTCAATCCAATAAAGCTTCCAATCTCTATACCTTTTTTATTTGTTTATTAAAAGCCATCATAGAAAAATAGTGTTCTCCTTTTTTTAAATCCTTTCGATGAAAACTTATTTATTAATCAAGGTATTTATTTGTACTTGAAACTCTCAAGACTTGTCCACATCTCTGTATAATAACGTTCCCACGTACAGGAAATACCTGGAAATAAAGGCTTCGGGTTATTTCTGCGGAAATCAGAAGGTTTTTTCCGCTTTTTTTAACCCCATCTTTTAGACAAAGTGTGGAAAGTAATCAATGTTAACTACTTTTTCCGAGTTGAGGAGTGAAAAGAGTGTCAGGAGGAATCACACATTGCACGGTTAAATTTCATATCAATAATAATGTGTTACAATATTTATGAAATAGTTTTGTAAAAATTACAAAGAAATAATTTTTCAAAGCTCCAATATCTCACTATTTATACTAACCAAATACATAGTTAACGTAACGTAACGTAACTTAATCACGATCCTGCACTATCTAGGTAAAGTACGTCGTTCGAGAAATGGGTGATTTTTTTCTGATGAAAGGCCCGGATGAAAATATTTTCCCTCTGGAATCTTTGAAGATGCTGTGTGAAGGGTCTTTTAGAGGAGAAGAAGGAGTGAACTTGGATCTTGAAGAGACTTACGTTGTAGAAGGAAGGAATCACAGATGCCGGCAAATCGTTCAGCAAGTCAAGAACGAGTCGTAGATGCGATCCATTCTCTTGTGACAATTATCAACCGCGTATATATGTTTGGCATGTTTCTCGACTATTAGCCGAAGGGTCAATGACTCTATTTCCTCGGATCATATAACGGTAGCATAAAGAATGCTCGTAATGCCTATGCTCTAAAATGATTGCACACGCTTATATGGGAATTTATCAAACAGGCCAGCCGCTTCTGCGCAGAGTCAAGGATTTTTTCAGGTAATTCGGGTCTTAGAGGTGGAAGCCAAATTCAACAGGCTATAAGTCGGATTAAAGAAATCACTATGAATAGATGCATTATACTTATCAGTACTAGATAAAATCATCTAAGAATTTGTTTATCAGAAGAACAAAGGACGTTGATTTCAAATCTAAAATTATGTGGTCTTATTTATGTCATTTTTTTTTCATTATAGTTTGTTTTCTCGTAATTTTTATCAGTTACATCAACAGGCTTTCTATTCTTCTGCAAAAAAACCGTTTTTCACTATTATTTTTTTGTGAAAATAAAGTGCGCTCTCCGTACCGAAACTGAACATTCTTTTCTTAATCTCACTTTGTTTCATGGCTCACTCTCTTTTCGATATCTAAATCCACTCAACTTATCAACCAACCAACCAAAAACTTTTTTTTTTTAATTTTTCACTATCTATCTATATATGCTTATATTTTCTCTCATTTATGTTTTTCTTTAATAATTAATGTTTTTTTTATGTAATATGAATCTTTTACGGAAACTTCATTGGTTCATGCAACCATGTAATATTTTAATTAATTTAATTATTATTATTTGTAATATGTAATACATACTTCTTATTCATAACCCCTTTTCCCTAATAAACTAAGAAAAAAATAAATAAAAAATTGTGTACCTTTTCAGGTACACAATTTCAGTTAATAGCTGAGTTGGAAATTGAATCTGGTTTCCACAAAGAAGTCGTTAGTTCAAAACCACAGCTGGCTAAGCCTTCCACCATTGCACAAACAACGACTTCCGCTTATAATTATGGTAGCGCAAGATTTTAAAGTATTGAACCAGGAATATATTTTTGATTTGTTAAAAAAACATCCGTGACCCACGGTAATAATATAGAATATGATTACACGTCTTCCTAAGACGTTCCTGTCTCATTTTACCTAACGTTCACGTCAAAAAATATATTTTCTTTCATTTTTTATGTAAACTCTTACAGGAGCGCCCCTGTTTGTAAAGACAGGGGAACTATGTCGCCACCCGGTTGGGGTAGGATAAAAAAGGTAGGGATTTTCAAGAATCCAACATCATCTGTGGACGGGTGTTCCGCTTGTGCCTGTCGGGTTTCACATTCGTACACCTGTGCGCCGGGGATAAATGCTGCTAGCTTCTTAGAGCAGGTTTTCTTTTAAATACCTACTGAAAAACTATGTGATACTTCGAAATCAGCTGAAAATATCTTAAGCACCTACCTTCAGTGTGTAATCAACCGCATCCAGCGCCATCTGACACGTTTGAAAATTTAAATTCCTTGAGCCATGTTCCGTGTTTAAAATCCAGAACAACCCACTGACAGGATGTACAAAGTCAATATCCTTTAACTAGATACAAGCGGCAACTCCTTGAATTAAACGCTTCGCTAACTACACACATATTACATAGAACATCAACTTGCGAAGCTTCCTACATATTATAGGGCTGTCACTAAAATAATAATATTCACACTTTTTCACGTTTTTAAGTTATTTTGGTATCTGATCACATTGTATCAGTGCCAGGAGGGTGATTCTGTATCTTTTATGTTATATTTTGTTTTAAATCAGGGTTTAAGACAATTAGAAAAGGCGAAATCCGTCGGATTTCGTGGAGCGTCCGTCGTGCGTTATCGGCTGTCAAATTTCTGTGATCTCTATGGCTTTCAATAGCTTGTCGTGTATTAAATGGATTAATTACCTACTTTAAAACATGATTTACTATTAATTTGTTATTAAAACTACTTGTATATAATCCTTATAGGCGTTCATTAATCAGTTTGTCGTATTATTTTGATTTTGATGATACACGATAACATTCGATTTGCAATTTCTTGACTGACATCTCTTAACGTGAATTACGCAACAAAACGCACCTTCATCTCAGGTGGTGGAGTAATTACACTTAAGAGTTGATGTCTTAAAACATGCGCAATATTTAGCTCGTTACGGAATACCACCTTTAAGAAAACTGTCAAAATGTGTCGTACATGGCCGGTTTAACACGCGTTACGCTGTCGCAAAAGATACATAATTATCCTTAAAGTACGTACTTCTTATCCTTTCGTAAAGTTTTTCTTTGTATATCCATAAACATTATTATTTTTTTTACATAAGTTCTACATAGGAGGCCCTGAGGAAAACAATTTCCCTCTCAAATGTTAGGGGATGCTGTGGAAAGAGTTTTTTTAAGAAGAGGAAAGAGAGGAAGTTATGGGATAGAAATAAGTATGAGGGGTGGGTAGGAATCTGGGAGTTAGTGTGTCGAGGAATGACGGACGTATAAATCCATCACTCCATGCACGATGCAAGATGATGGATCGAGAGAGTCCAGCTGGAAAGTTCAAAAGGCCTCCTCCAACTAGTCTCATATCTGGCCGGCCTCATGGCATAGGCCCTGAGGGAAATTATTTTTCTCAGGGTCTCCTGTATGGAACTAATGTAAAAAAACTGTATTCTGTTATAATAATAATAACTTAGACTCTATGTTTTTTGTTATAATAATGCTACATTAACTTGCATTTTTTTGATATGATATTAATACATTAATCATTTATATATTTTGTCATAATAATAATTCCTTAACCTGTGCGTATCTTGTTACTAATACCTTATCTGTTAATAATAATAATAAATTAACCTCTACGAATTCTAACCAATTAATAGTAACTAGTTGAATTACTCGCCAAATACTGGTACTGATAAAACTAGTTGAATAATTCGTCAATAACTTGTCAAATACAAGTTAACAAAGTTATTAATCCTTGTAATGTTAAGCAAACTTAAAAATCTATTTCAAAAGTAAAATTTGTAAATAATATTGGAAAATTCGTAAATTATTTCCTAGCCCTTCAGTATCTTATAATCCTGTCAAAAGTTTATTTTATATTCTAACTTTTCACCACAAAACTTAATTTTTGTGAGCACTTTTCAATGTTAATCGATTAATTAACCAATATTATTGTTCTCGAGATCGATGAAATTAAAAAATGAATGCAATTTTTTTTTAAATCCAATGAAGTCAAAAAGTTGAGTATTTATGTCCATGCTTCCGCAACCTTATTGAAATATATTATTACATCTCAATTTTCGCGATCTTTTCTTCATTGTGGTATTTCTGTATAGGAACTACTCGTAATTTTGAAACCAACCGTTATTTTGTTTCTGATGTCGCTCGTAATAACATCGTAGTTCGTACAATGTATGTCATATCTAACCTCCGTGCTTTCAACCTTTTCTAATAACATCGTTTTTATAAATTTGAGTGCTTAATAAAATTTAGTTTGTCGGAATATAAAATTTCTCTATTTATTTATTTTTTTACATGAGCTCCATACAGGAGGCCCTGAAGAAAATAATTTCCCTCAGGGCCTATGTCATATTTGGGGATGTTGTGTGGAGGGTTTTTTTAAAGGAAAGTAAGGAGAGGAGAGTTCTGGGAAGAAAAAGGGCTTAATGGGTGGGTATGAATCTAGGGTTCAGTACGTCCTGGTCATCCGCCTCCAAGACCTTGACAAACCTCACCCCATGAATCCGGTCACCCCTGCTAAATCACCAAACGTAGCGACCCACTTGGGGTGACCTATGGCAGAGGTTATTTAACCCTTAGAGTGCGACTGGCAGCAATACCAGTCGAAGAAATTCAGGCCTACACTGCGGATAACTGCATTAGCAGCCCATAAGAATTATACACTTTCTTTGCTGATTTTAACGTAAAATTGCTAGCAAATCAGCAACGAAAATGCTTTTGGCCGTGAAAATCTAAAAACTTATCGAAAGTGAACAAGTCGTATGGGCTGCTGATGCAATCATCCGCAGTGTGGGCCTGAATTTCTTTGACTGCTATTGCAGTCAGCCGCACTCCAAGGATTCATCCTAATAAATTCACAACCTTTAGCAATCAGAAGCCAAACGTTAACTATAGAGTCCGCCATATTGGTGACCGACGTGTTCCCGAAGCGCGGTCCAACGCGCATGCATTACTGTGTTGCAACTGATTGAAAATGGCCAATATTTAAAAATCAATTTACGAGTAATTATTATATCTCATTTTTATGATTTATTCTTCTTTGTTGTATTATTTATTATTAAATTTAGCTGTCATAATGAAAACCTTTGATTACAGCTATTATTTAAAACTAGCATTTAGTTTTCATCCTCAACAAAAGAGATCTCTGGAGAAAGAAGTCGGATAGGGTGATATTTTTATTTATTTATTTACAAAACTGCACAAGCACTCGTTTACTCTATTTTTTGAAAAAAATATTCTTAATTTTCGGATAATTTTATTTTATTTTTATATTTTTAATAATTTGGAATGAAATACCATCTTATTTAACATTTTTTCAGTTAAGAGATTCTTGAAGTATTATTGTAACGAAAGTATAATACGCCAAAAATATAGCTATTTGCATTGGTGCAGAAAAGTTATATTTGTTTCATGAAACAGTGTCAAAGCTTACTGATTAAGAGATTTTGCCGAGAAAGCTGAAACTAAAACAAATAGCTTTTGTATTTTATTAATAGAATTTAAATATGCATGGATGACTATCATTCGTAGGACAAAAATATTCCGCCTTGTTTATCAGTACAAAATACAACTAAAATCTTCATAGCTCATGATGCAAAGCTTTAAATAGTGTGGTTTGTAAATATTTTTTACGGCAACAAAAATTCTAAATTTGCTTTATAGTTCAGTTAAAAAGTCTTCATGATTTTTAGACTAATTCGTTTGTCATATGCCACCCCTATCAGCCGGGCAGATCCCCCCCACCGCTGAGTCCATAACTTTGGCCTCCGCTGATCCGGCGTATAACCTGAGATCGCTCAAGATTGGATAATCCTCCCCCTCCCCTCTCCCTCCAATATCCCGGATTCCTATGTCACGCCCCCACCTCCCAATCCACCAATAGACCCCCCACACCCCAACAGTCCGCCAATCTCCCAACCACCCCGCAGTTTGGCGGAACAAAGCTGAAATATCTACTGAAGATAATGTAATGTATTATTAGAATATTTTCAATCTGGGTAACGTAGCATTACTTGAATATAAATAAATTTGATGCTTTTAGAGGAAATAATAGAGTTATTTTATAGATTAAAGCTTGCAATATCGTTCTGGCGAGATACTTCGACGAATATGAAGAGAGTTGATCGACTGTTTGAAGAGGTGTATATAATGAAATTCAGAAATCTCCACTTTTTCCAAAAGTGGACTAAAAATGCAACTTTATTAACGATTCACTCTTTTACATAGAAAAGCAGTTATTTGGCATTAAAACTTACTAGTTTTTTATTCTTATATCTCTCTTTCTTACGAATGCGTGAGAATTACTGAAATCAAACCTTTTCTTTTGGTTTTCTTAAAAAACGCATTTCGGAGATTGTTGCATTTGATTCTACACACCCCAAATGTTTTTATATAGATGTTCTTATAGTTGGTTCACACTTCTTTTCCTTTCTCTTTTTTTGTGGTTACATGAATACATTAATTTCTCGTACCCATAATATTACACTGCCACAAAATTATACGTGGAGAGAATTACACCACACAAAAACTTTACTCTGCTCACACTTAAACTCCACTGTCTTGATGAAAATGAAGCCAAATCTGATGGACAATTGTGTAAAAATAAAAGTGATGTTTACAAAATTTTGCTTTTTTTGAATTTTTAATGTCGCATCCAAAGATAGCTTCGTATGAAAAAAATGTCACACAAGGGTCACAACACTCCCCTACTAATATAAAGATATACGTGCTCCGGACAGCCGCCTGTTTTATTGTACACTTTCAAATGAAAATTCTAATATATTATTTGTTTCCTTTTGTCAGTAGCCTTTGACAGATATGAAGTTACTACTCTCACATAATATATTAAACCTATAGGTATAGTGTAAGTAAAATAATGCCCAAAATAAATGACAAAATTCATACACTCTTCTTGGCAGTAGAAATGAACTTGAGTTTGCCCAAAACAAAGTGATGCATCACCCCTATAGGGGGTTAAAACTCGTTGTCGTTTTTTTACTTTTTACGTTTCTTTACTAAACACCTATCTTATCTGAACAAATATTGTTTCTATCAACTTGGAAAAGTTCTTATTCGATTCATCACGAATGAAAACATATTAAACTATACCCCATTCAACCAATTTTGTATACAAGTATTTTTCAAAAATCCCCGGTTGCCCTCCCACTAGAGGGGTGATCCACCTATGTTTGGCGGATCTTCAGATCTCTGCAGATCTTCTTTTAAACCTACTGCCAAAATGTATTTATGACCATTAGTTAATGAATGAACGAATTTTGTCTTTTATCATACCCTATTTTGCCTGCACTATTGGTGATAATATTAATATTGGAGCTAGGGAATGAGTTTGTCCATTTGGAAAGCATGTTTGCAAAATATGAAATGGCTTAGAGAGATGTTGAAAGAAGGGCAAATGCAGGTAAAGTCATTAATGAACGCGGTTGGGGCGCTAACAAAAAAATGTGCATAGAAGCGAAGCTAACAATGCACAATGGAGTGCTGGTACCTACTCTTATGTACAGCAGTGAGGCATGGAACTGACAGAGGAAGAACAAAAATGCTGTAGAAATGAGATCTTGAGGCGTATGTGTGGTGAAACTATATACAATATACATAATATGATCGTGTGGAGGATGCGAAATGTGGAGATCCACAAAGAATGCAAGGCTGATGTCAGACGCTTTTTAAAAAAACAGACGGTTTGGGCATGAAAAGCGAGTGAACAAATAAATGAGTGTAAGGAGAATATATGACGCAAATTTAAACAGTAGAAGAAGTCGGGGACGATCGAGAAAGACTTGGCATGATCAAATGAACCAGATACACATGAGTCGGGCCATGTCACTAGTGATGATAATAATAGAAGAGTGAGGCGATTTACGAATGTGAATGAGGCAAGACCGAGTAGTTAGATACTGCTTAGAACCCTTATATCGATATCTTAGTAAAAATGTATTTAGTAGAATTTTTAGAGTAGAAAATCATCACTCTTCATCGGTCTTAATATTACAAATAAACATTGATCTTAATATATAAAAATGAATGTTTCTTTGTTTGTCTCTTAAGCATTCCTAAACCATTGTTTTGATTGCGATGAAGCTTTGGTGATTTGATGTAAGAATGCACACGATATAATAGTGAGCTTTGAAGTTATGAAATTATTTCCTGTACTAGTAATCCGATTGGGATGAAACTTTTGTAAGTTGATGTGGGCACGACTGCAAAGGTTTTTATGTATACTGGTGAGCTCCGGCATTATGAAATTTGTATTAAAAAAAAGAATAGGTGGCGCACGAGTTATTTGAAATATGGAAGGGGGCAGGGGAATGGTGGAGCGGGGGGTTCACAGAAGCGGGGAAGGCAGGGAAGGCGGAAGAGATATACGGGTGGGGGAGAAAAACGCTGGAGGGGAAAGGGAGGGAAAATCGAGGGAGGACGCGAGAGGGGAAGGGGAGGCGGAAATGGAAGGGGTGACGAATGGGAAAGGACACGCATGGAAAACATCTTTTTATTAACGTGGCATTGCAATGCATGCCGGGAACTCTCCAGTATATTATAATATAGGTGCAGGTATTATTTTAACGATTCACATAAGTTTCCTGCATCCTATTGCTCCATTCTCTGTTCCGCGTAACCATCGTGTGTTGATTATAAACCCCGCCGCTTGGAAGCTAATCGGCATTTAGTCCGGAGTTTACCTCCGCGCCCCTACAGGGCTACACAGAACTTGCCCCTTGTTTCGGCAGCCTGACTAGAGTGACTAACTCTGCTATAGCTAGAGATGTTCAGTTTAATTGAAGGCACAACTGCGGTTCTATTTGATTTAGTTAAGTACCAAATGATCCGCGGAATTGACCGGAATAGATTCGCTACTTTATAAGATGATCGATTTATCAATAGTTTTACGGCTTTGTAGCCTAGATTTTTATTTGGGTTAAAGCCCAGCTGAACTTTTACATAGATTATAAGATTTATTTTTATTGTTTATTTTATAAATTCAATAATATTATTATTTAATGTATAAAAACAGTTTATTATATACGAGTTCTGCTTCGTAATTATTATTATGTGTTACAGCTGTTTCGCCCTCTAAAGGCATTTAAAACTGTGGTTGTTACCACTTACAGACGATGTATTTATAACATTTCTAGACAGGTACTTTTGACGAAAAAATGAAATGCTTTTATTTTTATTACCTGTCTCCCTTTTAACTTCCCAGTAAAATGATTGAAAATATTAATGGTTAAGTTTCCAAATTGCTGCATTGTTTAATTTTGACTGAAGGTCTGGTCGATAATTATGCCATTAAATAAACCCGTGATGATTCATCGGCTTACTTTATAACACAACACAATTAATTTTTGAAATTTGAACTGATTCTCTAGACTTTGAAATTTGAACTGCTCTAGCAGATTGAGTTTACGTCCTTTATTTTGTAAATGTAACGGATATGGTTTATTATTATCACTCAGTGAATGATTGTTTTCTAGAAGATGTTTGGCAAATTGTGATTGAAATTTATTATTATTTTTAAACGGTGTCATCGTGGATTTTTTCTAGAGAATCAGTTCAAATTTCAAATATTAATTGTGTTGTGTTATAAAGTAAGCCGATGAATCATCACGGGTTTATTTAATGGCATAATTATCGACCAGACCTTCAGTCAAAATTAAACAATGCACCAATTGGGAAACTTAACCATTAATATTTTCAATCATTTTACTGAGAAGTTAAAAGGGAGACAGGTAATAAAAATAAAAGCATTTCACTTTTTCTTCAAAAGTATCTGTCTAGAAATGTTATAAATACATCGTCTGTAGGTGGTAACAACCACAGTTTGATAATGCCTTTAGAGGGCGAAACAGATGTAACACATAATAATAATTACGAAGCAGAACTCGTTTATAATAAACTGTTTTTACACATTAAATAATAATATTATTGAATTTATAAAATAAATAAATCTAAAATGGAGTTCTACAAAATAAACTTAATAACAATAAATAGATTATAAGAACTGAATATTCCTAATGAGCTAATGAAAATTATACTAATAATACTTTACAATTTGGGAGGTGAGTATGGGTCGCGGCCCAGGGAACCGTTTCTTGGATAACCAACACCTCGTGCCTTAGGTCACCCCAAGTTTTTCGCTCCGTTTGGTGACTTGAGGTTTGTCTAGATCTTTGCCCACCCGCTGCTTGTCGGGCCGGATCGGGAGAGACTGGTGGAGGAATTCTCTTTGACCTTTCTAGCCGAACTCTCTCGATCCATCGCCTTGTACCGCAGTGGCAGGATTGGATTCATTTTTACATGTTTCACATTTCACAATTTTTATTATAATTATTTAATATTTAGTTTCACTCTTGTATTACTTCAAGCATTAAGAACTTTTTTAAACGGCCCCACTCAGGACGCAATAATTTCCCTCTTGCTCCATGTCATCTTTGGGGATGCTGTGTGGAGGGTCTCTCTTAACCAGTTCCTCCCGATCAGGCCTGCCATGACAGACGCATCCCCCGCCAAGACCTAGATAATCTTTACCCTATTAACCCGGACACCTCTGTTAAGTCACCAAACGTAGCGAACCACTTGGGGTGACCTACGACAGAGGCGTTGGTTATCCAATAATTGGTTCCCGGGGCGGCAGTACCTACTCATACCTCTCAAAACGTTTTTTTACTTCTACCGTTATGTAGAATTACCTCCCGAAGTTTGTGCACTTTACTCTCGGATACCCTTTATAACGAGTCAATAAGGACGACAATAGAGCTTTTTATCATCCGGATTGGTGTAGCCTAAAACACTTTTGTTTTAGAATATATTCGCTATTTTTTATTTGTATTTTCCACGTCTAATGACATAAGTTTGGTGGGCAATGGTTATTTGAGTACTTGCGAAGTGTATTATTGAATTAATTCTGTATGTACGTGTGTACTGATCTGTATGTACTAAAAAATCATTATTGTACACAACCAATCGCACACAACGCGAGAAAACTATTTCATGAGTTTTTTTCTGAAAAACGGCTGAAACACTATTTTTTTAAGTTCCATTAAACTTAACAATCGACCTGGCAATACTCGACTGGCAGCCAAAGCCATTAACATGCATTTTGTAAACGCATTCCGCTATTTTAACGTTTTTGGTTTTTGCAAACAAAAATTTTGCCCTGGCGTGGATTTCATCGTCAATAAGTCAAAATCATTATTTATTGTTATCAAGTTTAATTTGTAGAACTCCATTTTAATTTTTATTTATTTTATATTTTCAATAATTTTATTATTAAATTAATAAAAACAGTTTATTTATAAACAAGTTCTGCTGGTAATTATTATTACGCGTGACAGCTGTTTCGCCTTCTGAGGGCATTATCAAACTGTGGTCATGCCACATACAGACAATCTATTTATAGTATTTTTGGATAGGTTTGTACTATGACTCATTTCTAATTTCTGATTAAAAATGACTGAAATTATTAATGGTTATTATTTTCTCAATTACTGTTAATTCCCACTTTGTGAGAAAGTCGTTAAGCAAACTAATTGTGAGTCATTCGCAAATGCTGACTCATGGTTTTCTTTTCCAGCATAGTTAGTTATTTAAAAATTGGTTTTGAATACATCTAAAAGCGGAGAGTGTATTATATTTTTTTGTTCATTTATTAAAATAGCTTTAGGATTATTATTATGTTTGTTAATTTCCAGCTGCTCTAAAAGATTAAGTTTACGTCCTTTATTTTGAATGTGTAAAGGAGTTGGCTTATTATCATCGCTAAGTGAGTGATTCTCATCTAGGAGATGTGAATCACTCACTTAGCGATGATAATAAGCCAACTCCTTTACACATTCAAAATAAAGGACGTAAACTTAATCTTTTAGAGCAGCTGGAAATTAACAAACATAATAATAATCCTAAAGCTATTTTAATAAATGAACAAAAAAATATAATACACTCTCCGCTTTTAGATGTATTCAAAACCAATTTTTAAATAACTAACTATGCTGGAAAAGAAAACCATGAGTCAGCATTTGCGAATGACTCACAATTAGTTTGCTTAACGACTTTCTCACAAAGTGGGAATTAACAGTAATTGAGAAAATAATAACCATTAATAATTTCAGTCATTTTTAATCAGAAATTAGAAATGAGTCATAGTACAAACCTATCCAAAAATACTATAAATAGATTGTCTGTATGTGGCATGACCACAGTTTGATAATGCCCTCAGAAGGCGAAACAGCTGTCACGCGTAATAATAATTACCAGCAGAACTTGTTTATAAATAAACTGTTTTTATTAATTTAATAATAAAATTATTGAATATATAAAATAAATAAAAAATATAAAAAAAAAAAAAAAAAAAAAAAAAAAAAAAGTCAAAATCAATTTAATTCATTTCCTGCGTTTCCTGGTTATATTTTTTCAGTTTTCCTCCGAATCAAAATATCAATTTTCCAATTCAAAACCATTTTAATATCACATTTAAAAAAACCAGTCTATCGTTCGTACCTTTTTGTAACATTTTTAAAGAGCAAAACTGTGTCATTCGAGCCGACATATAAATTCGCACGATGTTTTTCTATTAAATACCGCAAAAGAGTCATGCTCTCATCCGTCTGGAGCTAGTGAGTCTATGGCATCTCAAAATTTTGTATGCTGTCAGGCATAAAGTAGTGAGATACCTGGTTTTTCAGATCTGGTCAAACACCGCGAAAACCATTTCAAGCAACCTTTCATTTCTGATGTTTTCGCGGTACAATGAATTTAGCAATTTAACTAGTTTTTTTACATTAGCTCCATATAGGAGGAGGTTGTGAGGAAAATAATTTCCCTTAGGGCCTGAGTCGTCTTTGGGGATGCTGTGTGGGGTTTTTTTTTTGAAGTTCTGGGAAGGATAAAGGTATGAGGGGTAGGAATCTGGGTGCCGATGAGTGGAGTGGTAAAGGAGTGACATATGAATCCACCCTCTCTCGGAACATCCCACGCACTTCTGTGCAAGGCGTTGTTCCGAGAGAGTCCTGTTGGAGAAGTCATAAGGTCTCAATCATCAGTTTCTCCAGATCTGGCGTGCCACGCAGTTGGTGGACAAGATCCGGACAAACCTAACCTCATGGGCCCAGGCACCCTTAAAACACAAACCAATCGACCTACGTAGAGGTGTTGGTTCCGGGGACGGCGGTACCCATACCGTCCTTCCAAATTGAAAACTTATAAAAACATGGCATATGCACATGTAAATATTGTAAATCCTTAGGATTTACATCAATTTTATCAATGGTATTTGCAATTTATACCATGCAACGAAGGTATATTACATGAATATACTAACCAATTAACACATGGTGTTTGCAGCCAAACCCAATAAGCAAACACCATACCCATCATATCATGTAAATGTACAAAGTCAATTGAATTTAGTGCAATGAAATCATTAATATACATCAATTAGCTTCTGCCTCTGTCTACCGTTCGGAGAAATACCCTCACCTGAGTTAAACGCAAGCAATTTGGAATTTGACATTTACATGTGTTCTTGTAGGTAAATATTATAATATGTGTACATCAGCAGTTGAAATACCTTAATCTTATCCAAACGGGGAGCGCGAATCTAGAACAGGGATATTAAACATCTTCTAGAGAACCGAAAAAAGGAATGTATCATTTATAATATAATAAAACAAATATGTATCTCATTTCCACTTTAATTTATTTGACCGTAATCGGTTTCAGTTTGCTAAAGCTATCTTGAGACTGATTCAAATTATTCTTAATCTGCGGTTTATAAACACAACATTATTACAAGGTAAATCCACGTGGAGTGTTTTTTTACACAGGAGCCCCGGTAGAAAATCATTTCTCTCAGGGCCTATGTCATCTTTGGGGGTGCTGTGTGGAGGGTTTTTTTTAAAGGAAAAGAAGGAGATGAAGAACTGGGAAGGAAAAGGGTATGACGGGTGTATAGGGTTTCTAGAGGTCAGTGTGAAGGACGTTCGAATCTATCCCTCCCACTGCAGTGCAATACGATAGGTCGAGAGTAATAAAAAGAAATCCCTCAACCTTCCCGATCCGGCCCCCCACTTCATATGTGACAATACCTAGACAAATCTCACCCCTTGAACCAGGACAACCTTTGCTTGTCGTTGGAGACCTATGGTAGAGGTATTGGTTATCCAAAGAATGGTTCCTGGACGGGGTGCGGCGGTACCCATATTCGCTTTAAAAGTGAATCGCTCGAATCACCCGCCATTTATATTATGTTTGACGGTGTCAGAATGAAATTATACAGGACTGAATTAAAATTATACAGTAGTGAATAAATGACACAGAAATGAATTAAGGTTCCAGTATTTAACTGGCAGAATTTCACGTGGAAGGAATTATAACATATGGATGGAATTAAACACAGAGAGAATTATTATTAAAATTTAAAAAATTACTACTAGAATAATTACACACATCAAAAACCTAACCTAACTTTTGTTTTTTTTCCGAAATGAAATTTATTTAGCCCACACTTAAACAAAAATTTAGAACCATTAATAAAAACAGAATTTTGGGCTTTGTCATACTTCCTGGGGCCAGGGTGATACTGAAGCCACGTAGGGTCCAGTGTTATACTTCTGGTCTCCAGAAATATGTCCCTCCCGGGGGGGGACAAGTGTTAAGCAGGCCCCCCGGGGGCCATATGCCTCGGCTTGGAAGGCTCAGCTCAGGGTCGTAGGGCTCCTCCGAGGCTGTCGATGGTTGACTCCAATGAAACAAGGTTTGGGCACAATTCAAATGTATTCAATAATGCAAGGGTGAACAGTACAGGCAACCAGGTAAGCTGTTTAAGGCCTAGCATTAGAGAGAGTGAGGCACTAGAAATACTACGGAATTTAGGCTCGGAAAGACTATAAGAGGGTTAGAATCTCACGTGGCGTCGTACGGATGCAGGCAGCTTCCCTATGAAGTGGAGAGGTCTAGAGCAAAGCTCATAGACTGTGTGCAGGAGCTGGGCGGCTCGGCGGGAGAGGGCGGCTTCTCGGCGTCATGGTGGGCGGATTCGGTCAGCTTACCGAACCGGTGGGTGATAACGGTGAATTAAGCGGCTATCGGCAATGTAGGCGGATTAAAAGCCGGGCGCGTCTGGGCTGCCATGGTAGGCGGCAGTAGGATTATACAGGCGTCTGTGGTGATAGCGCCATACTTGGTTCGTAGGTGAAGACTTAACTAGCCGCGTCGAAGGGTGGCATACTGCCCGACAGTACGTAGTAGTGCGTACGACCGCTCGCGCCGTTGTCTGAAATATGTCTGTTGCTTTGGCGATCGGTGGCTGGATCTCTCTGCCCGTGATGAGCGAGACGGAAGACTCGAACGCGTGCCCTATAAGGTAATGTCTTCTGCCATTGGCTGGAATTCGCGCCGTGTGGCCATATATGGTAATGTCTTCTGCCAGCCTGAGAGGGACAGCAATAATCATGCGAGAATGTACATGTACTGTGCACGTGACACACAGCTGCCTGCCGCTTGTATAGTTCGTTCGTATGATTTATGGGCAACTCATAACACTACCCTCCTCCCCCTGAAAAATGAAGGGAAAAGGCAGCGAGGCTGATGCAGGGGACCACGACCTTCCATACAGCATGTGATGCGATGGTTGCCACAATGTGAGGTACAGAGCTACCTCTTCACCAGGATTTAAACACTCCCTACCTAAGAGCCAACAAAATTTTAACTACCTGTGAGCCAAGCTAAAAAAAACTAGCAATAACTGAACAAAGGTTGCCAACTCTCTCAAGAAATTAAAAAAATGTGACGTACCTAGTGCGATACAAGACACGCTAACGAAGGTGCATGAAGAAATAAGGAAAACATGACCCTTCCGAGAAGGATTACTACCATGTAAAAATCTTAAAATTAGACAAAAAATTTCCAACCCTATTCCTGTTATGGAATATTGTACGCTGACCAATGTCATGAAATGATCGAAACCAACTCATATTCGCGTCTTACAATAGAATTCTTAAAATTATACAACTTTGTTTTTATACACTTTATTCCTGTTATGGAATATTGTACGCTGACCAATGTCATGAAATGATCGAAACCAACTCATATTCGCGTCTTACAATAGAATTCTTAAAATTATACAACTTTGTTTTTATACACTTTATGCTATTTTCACAATTCAATTCCAACCCAAATGTTAGTTTCCCGCACTCTCAGCTTGTCATGGTTTGTCTGGTTTGCATTTAATTATCAGGCATAAACGACCATCCTCTCATGTTCGCATATAATTGTAAGGTAATGCTACAAAACCTATCATGAATATTAATTTTCAGGCATAATATGAATCCTCTCATGTTTTCTCGACTCACCCTCGGTGACCCGTACAGCGCTGTACTTGGTATACTAGAAATATACCCTTGCCGCAACGACATAGACAACCGGATAGATCCCTTGGAATCCTCACGGTGAACTTGCGTTCGACGAAACCACATAGGACACCCTCTAGGTGTTCCCACCAAAATAACCAGACGAACCGTAATGACCATAAGTGCAATTACATTATTCTCTAATAAGAACAATACGACCCGAATGACATAACTTTATGACATTACCGAGCTAATTTACTCAACTGGGTGCATACTCTTAAATCTTCTTACTACGAGAAGTACTACTCCTTATTTGAATACAGTGATATAGCAAGTTACAAAACACCGTACAATTGCGTCCTGATATGGCAAGGACTTTACACGCTGGCTTACCATATTGATACCGAAGTAATCAATTACGTGTTTACAAAATATTTATATAGTAATTTAATTAATTACATTTATCATAATTAAAACACTTGAATATACATTTGTTTACCCACCAAAAACTCTATGTGTGTGTGTATAATTTGTTAAATAACTTTCAATTCGAGTTTGTTTCAACTCAACTTAAACTCTCAGGGTTTGACTACGTAAGGAGAGAAGAAGGAAAAAAAAAAATTAAAATAAATAACAACAACGCCACGTATTTTTACCAAAAAATACGAAAATTTAATACTACCGACAATGTTATTAGAAGAGGAAAAAATTTTTAATTGAGTAACGAATTTCTTCCTAACACCGGAATCATATAAATATACTTCCCTTGTTCGGAAATTCGCGTTTCCAACAATCTTCCTGCTCTAATTCTAAGGAGTTTAGCCATCCTATCACGCTTTGGATTATAGCTAACAGCCGAATGACACGTTAGGTCGATACCCAAGTTCCATCCTATCGGACTTGTAACAGCTCTATAATACCACACAACGAGTAACCGTTGTTATATGATCGCGGAAGAAGGTTAAAATTCGATACCACCACAACCTATGTGAACCGAATAGTGTTGTCTATTGGGCCTATTCTGATAACAAAAATGTGGTAATATAATTATTACATTGCCTTTTCATCGTGAATTCACTCCAACATACGCTAGAATTGAGACATACCCCGTTAAGGAGTGGGTAACTACCCGATTGTGAACGTTTTACCGCCCCAATTTCTCCTATATCGCAACGTGTGAGATGTCCAATACCATAACGATTTAACCTACATGTGAGAATAATTCGACAATGAAAGAGATTGAAAAACCCGAAAAAAAAAAAAAAAGGACAAAAAATAAAAAAAAATTATAATTGAAATGATATTTTCATTTATACATGACCTTATATTAATATATACACAAGGTTATTTACAACCATAAGGTTCCTAAGTTTCTTACTACTCAATGACCTACCCCAGTATGATGAGAGCTAGGTGCCTTTATACCTACCACTTGTACAAGAATTTTCTTATGCCGTCTCTTGCCAACGAAAAGAAAAGAATATGCTTGCATATTCTTTCATTGCATCTAAAATTAAGTACTTTTTAGAATGCAAATTGTTCCACGAAAATAGAAATTAGGTCTCTACTTCGGTCCCGGGCAGGATACTGAATACCTAACGCAGTTTTTTCTAATGAAAAACCTAGCCTAATTTAGGGTTCCTTGAACTACGCCCTCAATCAGTGTATCGTGTCGTGTTTCTTAGACGAATTTATATACTTATGTAACCATATTCATATATAAATTTAAAAAACATTTTTTTTTTTTTTAAAAAAAAAACAACCTAAGTGGCTACGCACTAGGAGAAAGTAATAAATTATTACTACCAATAATAGTCATTACAATAAATGAACTAAATATCGCATCAGTAATTTCACTAGTGTAAGGTGAGTTACCTCTTTTTTTTTTTATAATAATAACAATAATAACACAAGTCTTCACGTGCAGACATACCGGCGTCCCGGATTGTCAACACTTGTGATGACGATCCATTAAGAAAGGAATTGTATACTTCTCTAATAACAAAGGTTAAGTTATATGCGTTATAACCTCGTACTAACCACTAGGGTTCATGACGTCCTTGGGTTGTATATACAGGACAATACAATACATGTACCTCGTGAATAAATTTACCATTTTTTTATTAAGGTCATCCAATGATGGACAATAATGCTGACTAAGTCATGTAATCAAATGAAAATGATACATATTCACATTTTAAAACCTTATGTAGAGGACAATACAATACATGCACCTCGTGAATAAATTTACTGTGTTATTACAATTTGTAACCAATTTCTTTTCCTACTGGTGAACTAATTTCCATACTATGTTCTGTTTTTCTGTTTTCCTCTCCGTGTAATTCTCAGGATACGCCTCCTATAGCGTCGGTCATATTATAAGGATACCTCCTATAGCGTTTGGCATATTATAAGGATCTCTCCTATAGCGTCGTATAATTATAAGGCTATACTATAATCCTCTCGTGTTTTCAAGAGATACGTTTGCAAACGTCTATCTCCGTGTGGCCACACCGTTACGTTCAGAGAACCGTAACCTTGCCTTAGTTCACCAACACAAATGAGAAAAATACAGTATCCTTCTCAAATGCCTGTGCTTTGGCAAAATAAACACATAAAAATAACACAATATCCAAAAAAACAGAACTTCATTAATTATTTTAAAATTTATGTTACTACGATTTCTATAAAATTTCTCTTTAAAGGTTACTTTATATTTAACAAGAATCGTTTCCAAATTCTAATAACACAGATTTTATAACACCGCAATACGATGCGTAATACACACTGACTAAGTCGCTCAAATACCTAAGTATTCAATTCGTGTGTTTATATTTTAACATTACATGTTATAAGCTAACAATTTATATACATAAAAAAAATGAATCATAACTGAATTGCTAAAGACGTTGCTTCTTACTATAACTTCAAGAATTTAAAACTTTTACCTGTTTGACTGATTATTTGAAAATTCCTTTTTAAAAAAAATTCCATGTCTATTATTTATTTACTCTTAATTTAACAATATTATCCAATGATAACTTTTTTTACTAATAACTTTTCACTATACGTCTCAGTTTAATCTCAACTTTTCTGTTCATAACTTTTTTAACTATTGTTTACTTTACTATCATTTTGTTAAAAAAAATTCCATTGTATTTCACTATATAAGGCGCCATGACATTTTTCTAAATTAGCTATGTCAAAACTATACGAATTTACAATTACCTAAAGCTTACTTGAGGGGTTAATTCTCTAATTCCAATTCTTTCCTATATCACAAATTTCTTTTTTTTTTTTGTTCAAGACTTCACATCTTAACAATCCCACTATGCCCTAATTCTGAGGAAGGCATTCCTATAACGGTTCGAAACCAGAATTGTATACGCGGGTACCTATGTATCCGTAGTACATTTCTTGAGTCTATTACTCAATATCTAATATGATATAATTTCCTAACAACGATCACGTTGACATATTTATGAATACGAGAAAAAAAAGAAGAAGACAATTTCTTATAATTTTATAACCCTTTCCTTCATTACAAGTAAGACATTATTAATTGGATTCTATTCACTATTTGTTTTTGTTACTAAATGACAATCTCGATTTAACTGTAGTGGTTTACTTTTTAATTCTATGTTTTAATAATTTTCCACAGATGTTTCCAAAAAAAAACTTATTTTATCTTTTCTATCCTGAATTTCATTATACTGTTATTCATTCATGTAAATTTGTTGCCGAAATCATTCCTACATTCTTATGAAAAAAAACTTAATTGAAGCTAAACATTTAAATGTTCTTTGTTCGAGAGATTATTCTGTTAAATTTGACAAGGATTTCCCTTTAAAATTCTTCGTTATTTTTTATTTAATACGATAATTTGAACATATGATGCTATTCACTTGTTTCCTCTGAAGTGTCTTTACCAACGATAGTTTATTTTATTATTCGCATACTACTATTTAGAGTGGGATAGTCCCGATTAAAAACAAAACATGTTCCAATACTGTCTCTATGGTAAATACCTATAGCATATACAAAATTTTATTATTAAACCTTCCTTAGATAAACATTCGAAAAATCAACAAGTATCTATAAGACTCACTATGTGCTATTCGGGAATAGGAGAGAACAACGCCTAAACATTTCCCTGGGAATAAACAAACTGGAACAAACAGATGTCGCGAAGTATCTAGGACTTTTAATTGACTCACGGCTTACATGGAAAAACCATTTTGACCATGTTAAATCAAAGATTGCTCCAGTGACCGGTGTAATGTACAGACTACGTAGATTGCTTCCCACAGCCATACTGCGATCTTTGTACTATGCTATGATTCACTCCCACTTGGCATACCTTTCGAGTATCTGGGGTTTTGCTACCAAAAAAATGATATCAGAGGTGCAAATAATCCAAAATAGAGCCCTACGTAACATTTTTGGCTTGCCTTGGGATACACCTGTTAAAGATATTTACCGTCACGCACTTGTATTGCCATTTAAGATTGTTCCTAGCTTTGAGATAACAAACACCATTTTAAATATTATTCAGTGCAACACCCACACAAATATAAAACTGAACTATAACAACGACGTTCACCAATATAATACACGACAACACAACAAACTACACATATCAAAAATACACTCAACAAAGTTCGGACTGAAATCATTAGAATACATTGCCTACACTAACTATAACAAACTGCCTGAAAATTTGAGACAGGTATATGCCTCTAACAAATCTCGAAATGATACATTGAAAACATATTTTTTCAAATGTTATTTGGAAAACGAGTCATAAGTAGGTACAAACTCTGTTCTGATAGCCCTAATTATCTTCAAATACTAAACTTATAGTATGATGGGCGCGGTTTATACCTTACTTAAATCTCGTCATGTATTTGTATGTAAACATCTTGTATTAGGTCTGTATATTTTTGAGCCCGTACCTTATATTGTATTTTCCTGATTTTGTTTTCTTTTGCATTTCTTAGTCCATCTCATTAGTCTATCATGGAGGAAACTTTATTTTAACTTTTTGAAACCCAAAGTACATAAATCAAATGAGTCAATGAGTTATACAAATTCATAAAATGTTATAAGACATGTTTCTGTGAAATATTTGTAAAGTGATTCTTCATATGTTTGTATCTGTATGTTGCTTCTGTGAAATGTTTTGTAAATTTTTTATTCATAAATTGTGTCTACATATTGGGTTGAGTTGGGTTTAACTTCTCAAAAGTACCAATTGGCGATCCCTTAATGAGTTTTGATAACTCATGGGAGTGCAACTTCGTTGTATGTTTTTAATAATAAAAAAAAAAAAATAAAAAATCTAGTAACATATACCTTGTAGTTTGGAATTTATTCTTTAAATGATGTTCTACTGCTTTTCACTAATTTATTTAATTTTCTACCACTTTAGTACGAAAGCAATTCAAATAGATTTTAAGAACTTAAACTAACAAAAAAAACACTTAGCCAATTATATACATTGATATACACGTTGCCTTGTTTATATACATTTTTATATACAAGTTTGTTTTCTTTCCCGAACGTTTATTATTTTAACAACATTGTGTTTTCTAATTTGTGAAATATGGAATATTAATTCAATGATGTACGATCTCTAACCGTGGGTTCATGACACTCATGATTTTCAAACGAAACAACATTAAACTTCTAAGAACTTTACTATTTTTCACCGATCTGTACCTAAACTTTTGTTTCTTAAAAAAAACTTTTGACTGAATTTGTTTATTCCTTTTTTTTCTACAATTTATGTTATTAATCTACATTTGTCCTGAACTGTTCATTAATCCAATTCCAGTTAGCTACTCTGTTCCTAGATCAATCAACAATCAAAATTACAATTCTAATTTATTATGATTCATCAACAATAAATCAAAACTTCTATGAAGAAAAATAACAATTGTGGCTTTAACTAATATTACAAGGGAAGCTCTCCATATTAACTTATTCTGTTTTGAAAATTAATAATACGTTGCTTTAAAATTTCTCTTTTATAACATTATGTAACGTCGTTTTCCATTTTGTGATTTAAAACTACCTATTGAGAGAAACGAAAACTAACTTTATAACTTGTACTCATTATTTATTGAACTTTTCGTTTAACGTTTATTTTATAATTCAACTTCCGGGATTCGTTAAACTCAACACATTGTTTCCGTAAAGTTAAAAAAGCCCTTTTGGGAACTACGCCTCTATCTTTCAACACTTTTCTTATTACCGACGCGTTTGCTTTCTCGAAATTTAATATTCTATCCATTATTGGTATGGTGGCCTCCATGATTATGCGTTATTATAATGAACAAAGCAAAAAAAAAAAATTTCGGACGATTATAGAAGACGAGAGCAGTTGCTGGCAGTCGACATTATATCCTCCTATTACAGGGAAACGGATGTGGACGAGCACAATCCGACAGTAGTTACTACCTTTTATTGGAAACAACCACTGCTCTTCAAGGAAGAAATAATACAACTTATACAGCCCGCAGGTGGAGATTTTAAAATAACGAGATTCATTATTCAATTAAAAAAAATTCCGCGCGAATGACGAACAACTCTGACTGCCGCGATAGAAACGTAATAGCGTGAGAATGCTACTGTAGTAAGCGATGTTTAAAATACCTAACACTCGAATAGCACTAGCCGACGGACTCGCGACGTTTGGAATAATTCACACAGAACTACCGTTGTTGATGGGAGCACAAATATAAAATATTTATAGCTAAGATTACATAATTATGTTTCTAGGGAGACAACAATCGACAAGACTTCGGCCCAGTTGGCGCGCCAGTGTCATACTTCCTGGGGCCAGGGTGATACTGAAGCCACGTAGGGTCCAGTGTTATACTTCTGGTCTCCAGAAATATGTCCCTCCCGGGGGGGGACAAGTGTTAAGCAGGCCCCCCGGGGGCCATATGCCTCGGCTTGGAAGGCTCAGCTCAGGGTCGTAGGGCTCCTCCGAGGCTGTCGATGGTTGACTCCAATGAAACAAGGTTTGGGCACAATTCAAATGTATTCAATAATGCAAGGGTGAACAGTACAGGCAACCAGGTAAGCTGTTTAAGGCCTAGCATTAGAGAGAGTGAGGCACTAGAAATACTACGGAATTTAGGCTCGGAAAGACTATAAGAGGGTTAGAATCTCACGTGGCGTCGTACGGATGCAGGCAGCTTCCCTATGAAGTGGAGAGGTCTAGAGCAAAGCTCATAGACTGTGTGCAGGAGCTGGGCGGCTCGGCGGGAGAGGGCGGCTTCTCGGCGTCATGGTGGGCGGATTCGGTCAGCTTACCGAACCGGTGGGTGATAACGGTGAATTAAGCGGCTATCGGCAATGTAGGCGGATTAAAAGCCGGGCGCGTCTGGGCTGCCATGGTAGGCGGCAGTAGGATTATACAGGCGTCTGTGGTGATAGCGCCATACTTGGTTCGTAGGTGAAGACTTAACTAGCCGCGTCGAAGGGTGGCATACTGCCCGACAGTACGTAGTAGTGCGTACGACCGCTCGCGCCGTTGTCTGAAATATGTCTGTTGCTTTGGCGATCGGTGGCTGGATCTCTCTGCCCGTGATGAGCGAGACGGAAGACTCGAACGCGTGCCCTATAAGGTAATGTCTTCTGCCATTGGCTGGAATTCGCGCCGTGTGGCCATATATGGTAATGTCTTCTGCCAGCCTGAGAGGGACAGCAATAATCATGCGAGAATGTACATGTACTGTGCACGTGACACACAGCTGCCTGCCGCTTGTATAGTTCGTTCGTATGATTTATGGGCAACTCATAACAGCTTGTATGTTTTAAGCTAGTGCAACTAATTTAAAGAGGTATATATATAAATCTCTATATGTAATTACGTCCGCGTAATTTTGGTATACTGTGAAATTCACGCACGTGTAATTTCGTCGGAGATCCATTTTTGACGAACGTCTTGAATCAGCAATATTTTACAGCACACTTAAAATTTATCATTGGGTTTTGTCCTAACAAAAGATGATTTATGCCGAAAAGTCGACAGTTTAAATAAACTAAAAATCACATTATATTAGGTACTTACTTCTTTCGACAAATAAAGAAAATCACCCCCCTACAATAATAATCTGCACTATTTTAAATTAATTCCTCAGGACCATATTTTTGTTTAGTGGATTTTTTTAAAATTGCTTAGTAAGTAAATACATAATTAGCCCAATTTAACTAATTATAAAACTCATAATTTTGTTTATTTGTTTTTGGGGTGTGATGCCGTTTTGCGCCACCTCCTTCTTTAGCCGACGTTTCGGACGGCGTTGCAGCACTGCAACGCTGTCCGAAACGTCAGCTTAAGAAGGAGGTAGCGCAACACGGCATAACATCCCTAAAACAAATAACGAAAATGCTTTTGGCCATGAAAATTTAAAAAAGTATCAAATTATAAATTGTTGTGCACTATTTATCAATTTCAAAAGCTTCAAAATTATAAAGTTTCGAAATTTCAAAACGAAATCGATTTCAAAAATACCCGTGGGTAATAATAATTTGGTACGGATTCAAACGAATATCGGTTTTTTTTGCTGGTCGATTTATGCGCTGATATACTCAGTGTAAAGACAAGTAGATTTTTCCTTGAAACATTTGAATGAAAATATGTTTTATACTTTGTTATTTGGTAGTATATTTTGTGTAATTAGGCATACCGTATTATCCCTAAACTGACTGTATATTGTACATAAGTATGTCGGGGGCAAATTGTCGGCTGATCAACTATCATGGAACCATAAAACATATATGGTGTCCTCCCTCGATTACATTATAATTTTAAAGTAGTAACTTGAAATGAACCTGATATGCCTAAAGTCTCTCCAATGGGTGGTATTACAGGTTTGAAGAGATACTCTTGTATAGAGTTTACAAATTATCTGTTCGTAAACAATGCAAGAGTACTAAAACTGGTTGGCGATCACTACTTGACTGGGGTTAGGTGTTCCCCTCGAAATTGGTGGAAATTTAATATAGGAGCCACCGCTGCCTTCTACCCGGATACAGTTACTATTCAAACATAATGCTGTGTTTTCACTCGCGGCGGGAACTGTGGAGCTGAACCGTGGAACTGAACCGTGGAACTGCGTTGTGTAACCCGTGTAAGTCTCATAACAAATGGATGATTCGATAATTGGAGCCGATCCATCATTACCGGGTGATTGATGTGTATAATATCTGTAAGTTACTACTGACTACCTGACTTGGCTAAATGGAAGAGCTAAGACAGAACTTCTTTTAACAATTTTCGTA
Organism: Limnephilus lunatus; assembly: GCA_917563855.2. Taxonomy (NCBI): domain Eukaryota; kingdom Metazoa; phylum Arthropoda; class Insecta; order Trichoptera; family Limnephilidae; genus Limnephilus; species Limnephilus lunatus. The sequence goes on along the minus strand of OU830602.1, from coordinate 4,930,840 downwards.
GCAGGCAACTATTGTTTTCCTGATAAATAATTCGAGGGTAGATTACTATTTTTTTGTTGTTGTTCATACTGTATTATTCTTTGAGATTATTTCCCGGGATTAGGAAATCATTTTTTGATGAAATGCTTTTAAAATGTTTTTTACTCATGTATATTTAGAGTCTCGAATGAGATTTTAAAAACGGATGGAATTACACGAAAATGTTGTTTTTATGATTTTTCATTTTCACGGCCAAAAGTGTTTTTTTGTTTATTTTTGGGGTGTTATACCGTGTTGTGCTGGCTCCTTCTTTAGCCAACGTTTCGGACAGCGTTTCATTGTCCATTATAAGGGCAGATGTATGTTGTTACAGTGTTAATTATCACACATCTACCCTGATTATGGACACTGTAACGCTGTCTGAAACTTGGCTAAAAAAGGAGCTAGCGCAACACGGCATATCACCCCAAATATAAATGACGAAATTTTTTTTTTCTCAAAATACCGTGTTTTGCTCTATAAAAATTTATGTCTTTTTGATTGCATTTTGTGAGATGATATGCGTTTCTTTTATGCAGAATATCCCTTGGTAGTCTTGGTGAAAAGTTATCTGAAAATTTAACTATTTGCACCTAAAATTGTTTCTTTTGAGTTCCCTGCATTACTGTACCACATTCAATTTCCCTAGATTGATTAATAATATATGTTTTAGATGCTTAGTCAATGTACATTCCTTGAATTAATTTGTCTGATAAGTATTAGCATTTTTTTGTATTTTGTTCCTAAAAACATATTTCAACTTACATCTTCCAGTTCTATATCTTATTTTTGTTCAAAATCATGGGAAATAGGTACCTACCTGTTTTTATTTATAAATCTTGTCATAAATAAAAAATCTCCTCCCAATGATAATAATTCGAAGTACTGAAAATACATGGATTCTTTAAAGGTCCCTTTAAACACTCGGACTCAAAATCTTGTATTCAAGCTACCTATAATATTACCAGACATATTTTATGACGTATGAGGCGCACCTAACTTATTAAGAGAATTGATAGGGTGCTTTTATAAGAACGTACGTTCTCTATCACAATAAATCCAAAGCTCTTTCTTACACACTATGAAACAGTGTGTAAGAAAAAGGTATTAAAAATGAGACAAACGCTGTACGTGTGTCTGCTTCCACCAATTTTTTATTATTTTTATTATTTAAGTTTTTATTCCAGCAAGACTGGGAGGTTAGTGCAATCCCAGTCTCCCATATTACATACGGAGTAAATAAAAATCATATTATTAGGTAGGTACCTAATGAAAATAAAATTTGAACATAAATAACAAAAAAAATAACCATAAAATTAAAAATAAAATAAAATTAAACAGAAATTAAAATAAAAAAGAAAAAAATACATATATATATTTTTTTTTATCGTCCATCAGGGAGGTCGCCTCATCATCTGCATCCATCGCTCATTTAGTGGGGAACTGAGCCACTCGGATGCAGCCACGACAATGATGTTGGTTGATTTCCGTGTCCTGCTCCAGAAGCTGGCTAGTCGGTGGCGAAGTAAGGCTGGGAATGAGTGCACCCTCCCTTCGGTGAACATCGTGGAGGCGCTGCAGAACCTCGGTAGTTGCATAAGTTGCCTGTATGCATTGTTGTAGCACACCCTCAGTTTGTCCCATTGCGCTGCTGGGTATTGCGTCCACAGTTCAGATGTGTACAGGGCGGTGCAGTATGTCTTCAAGAGTAATTTTGCAAATGCAAAATGCAATCAATAACATATTTAATATAACATAAAATAAGACTCAACCAATAACATAAATAAGACTCAACCAATCAGACCGGTAATTTCCAATTGCAATGCTCCTAGCTATAAATTAGCGTCAACTTTAAATACTATTATAATTGAATCAAATATTTTTCAACCTAAGTATACAATTAAGAATTCCCTACAATTAGTTGAGCACTTGAAAGGTTTGGAAATCCCCGATAATGCATTATTAGTATCTTTTGACGTCGTTAACCTGTTTCCATGTGTCCCAGTTGAAGAAAGCAAAACAATTATAAATAACTTACTTAATTCCTCAAAATTACCTAATGACTTAGCCCAGGATTTACTTAAATGTCTTAATGTAGTTTTCAACCAAAATTTCTTTCAATTTAATTATAACATTTTCAAACAAAAAGACGGTTTGGCAATGGGGTCAAGTACCAGTGGCTTGGTAGCTGATATATTTTTAAACCATATAGAAAATAAAATCTTTAATAGTTCTGCCTTATTACTTAAATATGTGTATTTTTATAAACGTTACGTAGATGATATTTTTTGTATATGGACCGGCACCAAAAGACAACTTCAAGTGTTCCTTAATTTTTTGAACAAAATTCATAAAAACATTAAATTTACATTAGAAATAGGAATTAATTGTAGCATAAATTTCTTAGATTTAAACCTAACTGTAATTAAAAATAAGATTGAATTTAATATTTTTAGAAAAGAAACATACGCTGATATAATTATACACAACTCATCTAACCATCCATTTTCACAAAAACTCTTAGCATTCCATTATTTGATCAATCGATTAATTAATATCCCGCTATCCCCAAATAATTTCAAAGCTGAACTTAACACAATTAAAATAATTGCATCTAATAACGGTTATAACCCCAAATTAATAGACGACATATTGAACAAAAAATATAAGAAAAAATTTCATTTGTCCTACATTTACCCATTGCTTAGTGATAATATCAAAAAACAATGGAGAAAAATATTGTTTGTAAATCATCAAACCTCCAATTTAATCGGGAAAAAATCCCTAATACAATACAGCCAGCTTTTTATACCAATAATAAATTGAAAAATTATATTTAAAATAACAAGGACAAAGACCAAAAAATGAAAAAAATCCGGAGTTTACCAATTAAATTGTAATGATTGCAATCATTTTTACGTAGGTAAAACTTGCAGAAATTTTGAAACGAGGATTAAGGAACACTTGAGATGTCTAAATAGCAATAATTATTCGGAATTTGCTAACCATCTAATTGAATGTAACCATTCATTTGATATAAATACTGTTTTTAAAATTGTACATACTAACGTTAGTGGTTTTCAATTAGATCTTTTAGAAATATTAGAAATTAGGAAAAATGTCAATAGAAATTTAAATATTATTAAAAACCAAATTAATTTTGTGAATAACCCTATTTTAAACATATTTCCATTGTCATTTTGTCTATGATCTTCTAAGCAACCCCCTCCCCCCTGGCTATCTTCTAAGCTCCTCCTCTTTCCGCCCCTCTCCCCCCCCCCTCCAACTAATTCCATTTCCACCCACGCCTGTCTTTCTATGCTTGATAATTTAGTTTTAGTACATATAATGTCCTGATGAAGAGAACATCGTTCTCGAAACATGTCGACTTTTTAAATAAAGATTATTGTGGTAAAAACAAAGTGTTTTAATAATTTAATTAATAACATATTTCCTTCACCTAACCTCACTCCCGTGGGAATTACAAAAGCGCCTACACGCATAAACAATAACAATCTAATAAATTGAAATATTATAAGCCAAATATGTAGTGCAGGTGAAATTGTGTTTTTTAGTAACATCACATTTCATCTAAGCGTTTTTGCCGAATAATAAAACATACATTTAGACTATCGATATCGCAATTAATAGTGTCAATCCATTTTGTTATCCACGAATTTAATCTACGTCTAGTGCAATGCAATCGATTTCCATTTGAATGGCTCTCTGCTAACCCGAGAAATGTATCTCTGTCTAGAGAAAAAATACGGCGTGCACCGGCAGATAAGTCAGCTCGTTAACCGTACCTCGGCTCGCTGCTTCTCGGGATACTGTGGATAAAGAACTAATATTTTGGAGTCTAAACAAGCTGTTTAAAAGATATGTATGTATTCAGAAATTTAATTAATTTGGTCGTAATAAGGATCGATAAAATACTGTCCTAACATTCCTGCCTATATTTCAACCAATTTATACAAAACCTTGACAAATTATATACCTAAACCTTCCCTTTAATTACGCATATTATAAATTAAAGTCCTTCGCTGCATCTTTCTGTCTGTTTGGGATAAACTCAAAAACTACTGAACGGTTTTCATGCGGTTTTCACCAATAGATAGGGTGATTCATGAGGAAGGTTTAGGTATATAATTTGTCAAGGTTTTCTGTAAATTGGTTGAAATATATAATTAAAAGAGAATGTCTGTTGTGGTGGACGAGCGGGCTGGCAAGCGGGCGGCTTGAATTTGATTTGTAAGCAAATTAACAAATGTTGGTGTAAGTTAAAAGGTTGGGTGACCATCCAGTAGTTGACGTTGTGTTTCGTTAGCCACAGCAACGTGTGTCTGGGTCAGCTAGTTACGTACAATTTTACAAAAACCTTTAAAAGCTAAATTCAATAAATTCACCTTTTTTTACTAACAAAAAAGCAGTAAATAATTTATTATCTTTTTCATGGATTATAAATATTTCATGTGCAATTCGTCAATCGGTTGTAGTATTCTCCTTTTTCATTTTCCTTCTTCTTTTCAATTTCCCTGTACTTTTCCCTTTACTTCAACTTCAAAACAAAACACAATTTTAGATAACCATAATTACTCATTTTTCTCCTGGAAGTCGAGACTGTTGCGCGGTATCGTATGCAATTTTAAAAATGCATTATCCCTATTAAAACATGGTTCTCACAACCAAGCAAAACGAAGAACATTGTTATTACCAAATAATTATTTCTGCTTTTGCCAGGAGAACGCGAAACGAAGAATAAAGAGACTATTCCAATGTTAATCTCCATAGTTTTTATATCATCACCGCCATTAAGGCTGCAGAAATCGCAAAAGCAAGCACCTACTTCTCCTTATGTTCCCCTGGTAGCGAGAAAATGGTGAAAAGCAGAAACAGGCGGAAAAGAACACATTAATACCACTACGATTGCGTGCAGTCTTGCAGTTCTACACTCTTACCATTTTACAGCTGGCAATTGAATTTTTAATGTAATTACCGAGGTCCACCATTACTTTTACAACGCGAATGAAATTAGGAAACATGCGTCAGTCCTTAACGACTTCCGGAATGTGGCACGGCCATAAAAAGGGGCCTGTTGTTAATAGGGCATGAAATTTTACAAATTTAATGTAAGATTTGAATTGATGGGGTGTGACGGTGCACGGTGAAACAAAATATGTGTTTGATTTAATTTAACATAACAAATGGAAAATAAACATCAGGCTATTAATTTGTCAGAAGTAAATGTCTTTATGCAATATATATCTTTATGAAGAATATTATAAGGGCTGCGGAAGTTGTATTAGGGTGCATTTAAGTAAAGAAATTTAATATTCAAACAGATTAACTTTTAATAAGCTCTCATATTTACAAAAGCGATGTTATCAGAATAGGTTGAAAACGCGGAGGTTAGCGTGTAAGAAGTGCGATGTTATTAGGAACGTCACTCCAAAAAGAATAACGATTGGTTTCAAAACTTCTCTGTCATTCAGAAGCGCGGTCCAACGCGTGTGCGTTACAGTTTTTTTTATATTAATACCGCACAAGTGTCCCAAATGCTCCCGTCTGAAGCCAGTGAGACTATGGCATCCCCAATTGGGGTATTTTGTGAGCCTGAAGGTAGTGGGGAGAGGAAGGACATAGGGAAGCCGAAGGTGAGGAAGTACCTGGCTATTCATTTCTGGTCACTAAACACGGCTAATACCATTTCAAGCAATATTTCAATTCTGAATGGTGGTCTTACACCAGGGCGATACTGAGAGTATCTTCTATCTTCTGGAACGTGCCACAAATATACTATATATTATTTTAAATGAATAAATTGATAAATAACACAAATTAATCAAATAAAATGTATTTGCCACGCCGGGGTTCGATCCCGCGACCTTCGGTATGCGAGTCAAGAGCCTTACCGATGGACTACGCCGGCCGTCACAGTGTGGCAACTAAAATAAAATTGCCAGTATTTCACTATAATTTACTAGAAGTTCCTACACTTAATTGAATGAGCGTATGAAGTTCTGTTATAACTAGACTGTTTGCATTTCATCTGTCCTGGTTTCGAAAATGTGATGCATCCACTTTATTGTTCAAGCAAGCCTTACTTTGACTAGACTCCTAACTTCGACCTGGTGGCTAATTTTGATTCAATATTACGATAACTAGATACATGCCTGGAACGATAACTAGATACATACATGGAAGAAATTTTGTATAAAAGAACAGTCATTGAGAAAGTGACGTTTCTTTGGATATAATCTATAATAATTTTTTATTTGAAATAAAAGTAATGTTATATAAAAAATATATTGCAATTAAGTGTGTAGGCATTTCAGTACCTCCTTGAAGAAAAAAATTGTAATTTTATTTTTTGACGCGGATGTCTACTGTTCAGAGTAATAACAGTTGTAAATTTAGTATTAAGATTTTAATATGTTTAGAAAGTTAAGCAGTAAGTATAAATTCGCCTGCATTCATTGTAAATTGTGTAAACTATTAAACTACGAGTATATTGCTTAACCGACTCTTGACATGACACTGACGACTAAATTAGTTGATTTACATTTATGACACATTATGGCAGATCTTCTTGAGGCATCTCCTACTAGTTTTTTCACCCACTTACGCATTATATATCCTCTCTTTCCTCTTCCACACGCTCTACATGTTCAATCCATTAAAAAATCTTTTCTTGTCATAAGAGCAATGAGCCTTGATTGAAGAATAAAACATACGTTATTTTATTACGGGTATATTCTCCAATCACTTCACATCCCTGTGCATTTGCATGCACTTTTTTTGCAAAATTTGATAGTTTGTATCATTCCTTCTTCACAGATTTTCTACAAAAAGTCGATTCGTCATTTATGATAATCATTTTATTTTCTACTTAAATCCGCCCTTGTCATACTGATATATGTGATACTTCACAAAATCCAGCTCTCTGGCACCATAATTTTTAACTTTCATTATTTGACGTGTTCAGTTTTTATCTCTGACAAATTTTCGGAACAATCCAACCCCTACTAATATACTAGCTTTTAAAAAATCGTACACACGACCACAGGATACAACCTCTAAACGTTTTATAATTTTATTTATTTGTGGAGAATGCAGTAACAATGGTTTCGCGATACACACTGCTCCCTAAAACTGCCGTCTAACCATAATGACGTCGTTTGTTTGACTAGTTTTTCTTTGCGTCGCGACGTCGGCGTCGCGCCTGCAGAGACTATTTTCCGCGCACTAAACTAACGGCGTCCGCTCTTTCGCCAGCCAAGTGGTACAGACGGTAATAACACAGGAAACCAGCTTTTATAATGTTAGCTTAGTAACGTTATTAGCTTTCTCACTTGGTTTAGCTCGCGGACTTTTTCCCAGCTACATCGTGTAACAACTTACAATAATACTCAATACTCATTGATAATGATGCTGCCAAATGGTATTTTTTGTTACGTGAAAACTACACGTAACAAAGAGTCCCACCTGATCCATTCTCAATTGGAATATGTTTTGTAGTGTGTTCTAAACGACTGGAAAAGGGGATTTCATGATAAAGTAGAAGGTTGGGATGTACACTTTTAATATCATATCACATAACACAGCTAAAGTCAATACCAGCAATATTTCGATTTTAATTGGTATTTTTAACAAGGGGGATAATTTTTACGAATTATATTCATTTTTTGGTTCTTACTATAGTATCATAATTTTACAATAATAATTTTGGCTGATTTATACAGCGCCATTTTCGTGAAAAACCATCTCAAGGGCGCTTCACCTATCACAAATATATCCACTTTAACTGAACATATCATAACTAACTTACTCATCACGCCGTTTCTCCGTAGGGGTAGGCGGAGAGTATGGACTGCCAAACAACCTAATCTTGGCACACACTCCTTGCCTCGTTCAGATTCATACGTCATCTCATATATGCTCTTCTAGTGTTGACTCTTGACATGGTTTGACTCAAGTATCTGTCCTGATTCACTTGGTCGTGCTATGTCTTCCTCGGGCGTCCCCGACTTCTTTTACCATTCACATTTGCGTCATATATTCTTCATAAACTTCTTTTCTTGTTCATTTGCTCTACATGCCAAAATCATCTACAACATATCACACGTCTAAAAAAAGCCTCTGTATGCATAATAAACCAGCTTCGAACCTCCTGCATTAAAAATCTTCGTATTTTCGCGCGGAAAACTGTGGCGCTTCGGGCGAGAAAAACTCACTTATCCGGCAGGCGTGGCGCGCCACGGCACAGACTTGGAATAGGGGAAGGGACGGGGGTCAGGACGGGACGGTAATGGCCGCCTATAAGTATGAAAGCGAAAATATTTACAGAAAACGGGGCCAAAGGCGGCGCAATCCTACAAAGGAAGATTGCATTGCTTTTTTGCGCAGGCTATTTCGGTTTCGCTACGACTGCCGCTTTGTAATCTTCCGCGCTGTTTGGCTGCTTAATCAGGAATCCCGCAGACGAATGCTACGAGCTACGGTTCTACAGTGCTACGGTTGTACATTGCTACGGTAGCCAAGTAGTCGAGTAGCCGAGTGTGTCTTATGTTGTTTTTTAGACAGTAGGAAAACACAGCACTCAATTTCCAAAGACTTCAGCAAATAAATATGGTTTTATGTGTCACTTGATTTTATGATGTTGTTTTATTTTTGTTATATTGTTCGTGTACTATTATTTTCTTTTTATAAATAAATATAATACATTAGCATTATGTTGGCATCTCGTTAGCATTACGATAGCATTACTTTAGCATTACGTTAGCATCACGTAATCACTACATTAGAATTATATTAGCGTTAAGTTAGTTTCGCGTAATCATTACGTTAGCATCACGTAATTATTAAATTAGAATTATGTTAGGGTTATGTTAGTTTCGCGTTATCATTACGTTACCATCACAAAATAATTACATTATAATTATGTTAGCGTTAAGTTAGTTTCGCGTAATCATTACGTTAGCATCACGTAATTATTACATTTGAATTATGTTAGGGTTATGTTAGTTTCGCGTTATCATTACGTTACCATCACAAAAGAATTACATTATAATTATGTTAGCGTTAAGTTAGTTTCGCGTAAGCATTACGTTAGCATCACGTAATTATTACATTAGAATTATGTTAGGGTTATGTTAGTTTCGCGTTATCATTACGTTACCATCACAAAAGAATTACATTATATTTATGTTAGCGTTAAGTTAGTTTCGCGTAATCATTACGTTAGCATCACGTAATTATTACATAAGAATTATGTTAGCGTTAAGTTAGTTTCGTTAGCATCACGTAATCATTACCAGAAGAAAAAAAATTGGAAGAGAGCATAAAGGCATTTAAAATTAAATTGAAGCGAAGATATGTGATTGATTTGTGTATGTATATTTTTTTTAATTTTTTTTTATTAGTAACAATTATATACATAAATTACAAATAAATTTTATAGAGTAATTAATTACATGGTAGATATATTTGATGTACCCCCATAAGTAAGCAGGGCTTGTGTGTATGGGGGGTGTTATTGTATTTTTTTTTTACGTGATTCAGTTTAAGTTTTCAGTATAATTTTTAAGGTGTTCTTCTTTAAGGTGTAATTCTTTTGTATTAGTATTCATGTTTCTGATTTTTTCAGGGAGTGAATTAAAAAAATTTACTACGAGATATTTATGATTTAACTGTCCTATTTTTTTTTTCATTTTGGAGTAGGAAGTATTGATGTTTGTCTAAGATTTCTGTTATTTTTAAAGGGTGCAACTTTATTTTCAATATTATCTTTATAAATTTGTAATGTTGCATGAAAAAAGTATAATGCACTTAATTTTCTAACATTAAAATGTTTGAATAAAAGTTCTGACGAATATGAGTAGGGTTTTTTTAAATTGTTTTTATTATTAGTTTTTATCATATGTAAATTGTTTGTATTTAATTTATTTTATTTATTTATTTATTTATATGCATACATATTACAATAAGTTAGAAAATTATACTTTGTCTGTCCAACTGGGAAGGATACCCGTTTCAGGACAGCCAAATTGTATATTCAGTTCATAATATTTTTAACATGTGAATGGTTTCTTTCAAGATATCATAGGATATCTTGAAAGAAACCATTTATATACTCAATATATTATGACAAATGATATATAAATACTTTTTTTTTTTTTTATATACGTAACTTTTTTATAAACGTCACTTTATTTGTTCTATTTTTTTAAGAGAAAAAAAAAACTAGAACAAATAAAGTTATGATGGAAATAAAAACATATACTTGAAATAAAGATATGAGCAAAAAAAATATATAAAATATAAAATGTATTTGATTTGTATATGTACCGCTACTGTATGTTTTTTATTTTTTTATTTATTTGGGAAACAAACAGTCATACAAAATGATAATATAACAAAGAACAAACATACATATGTCGTAGACCAATTAATTTCCATTAAGTTAAAATTTTGATATAGTTTTTTTACCAATTCAACTTATGTGACAAAAAAAAACATAATAAGGAAAACCATAAAAAAGAAAAACATAAAACGTAATAAAGAAAAAAAGTAAACTTATTAACAAACATAGTTATACTATTTACTACGGATAATAATTTTATAAATTTTCACAGAAAAGAAAAAAAAAAAAGTATTTTAATTTATTAATATATTAAGCTGCATTTTATATGATTTCAAGTCATGGTTGAAAATGTCTATATCTCGTAAGGCATTGTAAGTTTTCCAGATACAAATTATTACAGAGTTTTGCGCGTATTTGGATTTACATACTGTGTGGTATTCTAAATAAGTCGTTCGATCTGGTATTTTGTTTGGGGCAACGAAATGCAATATTTTCTAACAGATATGATGAATCAACAAGGCAGTTCATGATTTTGTATAAGAATAATGCATCAGAGATTTTTCTGCGTTTATATAAGGCGATAGGGTCAAATTGATAATCACTAAAGCGATACGCTAGGTGTTTTATAAATTGTTTCTGGATATTTTCAATGCGATGAATATATGTTTGATATTGAGGATTCCAAATTGCTGAGGCAAACTCGAGTTGTGACCGTACATATGACATATATAACAGAATTAGGGTGTGTGCTATAGTAAAAGGTTTTGTAATGCGAATAATGAAACCCAATTGCTTATAAGCTTTTTCTAGAATATTTTCAATATGATCCCTAAATAACATTTTAGAGTCTAGTATTACTCCAAGATCTCTTATTGTTTCTACTCGTTGTAGAGGGACATGTTTTGTTTGTAAATATAATTAATTGGATTTTTTTTCTTGTAAAAGTTATAACATTAAATTTTTCTATATTTATATAAAATATTTCGCAATATTCCTCAATTCTGCTAACGTCTTCTTGTAATTGGTTGCAGTCATCTATGGAGCTAATACATTTATATAATTTCATATCATCGGCGTAAAATAGGAAACAAGAATGATTTATGACACGCTTCATATCGTTTATATATAAAATAAACAAGAGAGGCCCTAGATGGGATCCTTGCGGTACCCCTGAGGGAATAGTTATAATTTGTGACATGTAACCTTTTAAAGCAACAGCTTAACTTCTATTTTTAACATGTGAAGAGAACCATCTCAGATCTCCACATGTACCAATCTTCGAGAGCTTATATAACAGTATGTCGTGATTTATTTTGTCGAAAGCTTTAGAAAAATCTGTGTAAATGGAATCAACCTATTTCACACTATCCATAGATTTAAGAACAAAATCAGTAAACTGTCCTAGATTCGATTCAACAGATCTGCCTGGAAAAAAACCATGTTGATGGGGGCTAATAATAGTATTTTTGCATAAGTTAAAAAGTTGATTAGACACGATTTTTTCCAAGATTTTACTAAAGATACATAGCTTAGTGATAGGTCTATAATTTTCAATGTTGTGTTTGTCCCCTTTTTAAAAAACAGGTGTAACAAAAGCTTGTTTCCAAATGGTGGGAAATACACCTTCTTTAAAAGATTTTTTGAACAGCAGTGTTACATGAGTAACTAGCGTTTCAGCACAATTAACAATATAAATTGGGTGTACCTTATCAAAACCGGCACTTTTTTTTGGGTCCACATTTTTGAGATGTTTTAACGCTAATGGTGCAGTTATATCAATTGAATTAAAATTAATTGAATTCATAGCATCATCGTTACTTATAATATAAATACTTAAATCGTTACTTATTATATTATTAGCAGTTGTATCGGGGACAAAGACAGATTGGAAATAATCGTTAAAAAGATTGCAAATTCGTTGACCATCACTCGAGGAAATATTTTTGTGATTCAAGTTATTATTAGGTACTCCAGAAGATGATTGTTTAGATTTCACGAAAGTCCAAAAATATTTCACATCTTTCCTTATATTGAACTCGGCATTCTTTACATAGTTGGTATAACACTCGTTTTCAGTTCCTTTTGGCGAGTCCTGAGTAATGAAAAGGTATGATAATTGGTGGGGTGTGAATAATTTTTAAACCTTCTGTGATACTTAATCTATTCTTTGATAATTTTGATTAGGTAGGGAGTGTACCACGGGGGATACTTGGGAGATAGACAAATGGTTTTTGACGGTACGTGGTGATCAATAGCTTCATAAATAATTTCGTAGAATTTATTAGTTGCTTCATCCATACCTCTTGAACTAAAAATATTTGACCAGTCAAATTATTCCAAAAACTCATTCATCTTATCATTTTTTTATTTATTTATTTATTTTATACACTTTACAAATACAAGACAAAAAGTCCCGATAAACTACATTTTAGCAGTTTGTCTAACGGGTTCTTTACGTTAAAGATCTTATTATAGTGATTTAATAGTTACATTTTTACAATTATATCAAATAAATTTTAATTTTTTACAGAAATATAGATAAAAATAAATGTTTGAAAACATAAATAACATTTTTAAAGTCCTTAGAATAATATGTCATTGAAAGATAATACAAATTAATTCTTTCCGTAAGCCAAGTCTTCAGTAAATTCATCAATTGCTTGTTTTGGGCACAGTTTTTAATTTCAGCAGGTAACATATTTAAACAACTGGGAATCATGTAATTTAACTTTCTTTGTCCATATTTATTTGTATGCTTAGGTACAATTAGCCCTTAATTAAAGTTAAAACGAGTATTATGGTTGTGTTCCAGCCTGTTAATATATAAAGGATTATTTATGTGCTGAAATATAATTTTGTACCACAGAATTGCTCTCACTGAAAGAACTTTGAGACTCTGATAAAAGTATGGAATATTATGCCTTTCTTTGTATAAATTTTTTTCAGCTAATAATTTAACCAATAGTTAGCAGAATTAAATAATAAGACTTGTCATGGTTGATGTTTTAAGCAAGGTTTATTTTTTAATCTTATTTCTATTTTGAAGGATTTGTGGTGCAAATCTTCGGTTAAAAGAGGAGGAATGCAAGGATGTAATGAGCAGTTTATGTTGCTAATAGCTAGGTCAAGAACACGTTGATTTACATTTAATATGTTATTATATTGAGAAAAGTTACAAAGAGATAAAAAGTCTATCACAGTAGAGCTGGCTTCGTCAACAGGTATTTGTGGTATAATCTGTCTTTCAGAATTAAGATTCCAAATAAGTTTAGAAATATTATAATCACCTATCAGAAGAAAGTCATCATCGGGATAGTTCAATCGGAGCTGATTAGCGGACTCAAAGTGAGCTTTAAGATTTCTAATACGATTCGTACCATGGGGATGGTAAAAGCAGCAAATATTAATATTTTTACTAAAGGCAGTTGAAGTAATAGTTAGCCATATATCTTCAGCTTCTAGTGTTGACCAGCTAGATTGATGGGTAACATTATATTTGGACTTGACAGCAATAAGAACACCACCTCCCAATGTTTGTCCTGTGAGATTATAATTTCTGTCACGTCTAAAAACATTATATCTATCGTCAAAAATCTCCCGATCACATATATTGTCGAGAAGCCAAGTTTCTGAAATACAGATAATATCGAAGTCATTATTTAGAACAGCCCTTAGAAAATCATGTGTTTTTGTGCGCAGTCCTTGTACATTTTGATAATATATTGTTAAAGAAGCCATATTGAATTACATAAATAAAATATCTGAAAAATACCATATTCGCAATAAGAATAGTAATAATGGTATAGTAAAGTAATAATGTGAGTTCGATTCATATAGATAAAGAGTTTTCGATGCAGATTCATTACCTCACGAGATGTATAACATGCCATAATCTGAATGAAAGTAATTTGTTTTCTGACAGTTAATACATAAATAATAAAGCATAGTTTTAAGTTCTGTGTGCAACTTAATAATATTAAACGCAAAACTAAATAAAAGGAAAAAATATTTTGTTTAAATAACGTAAGTGAAATCAAAATTAAATGCGAAACTAAATGAGAAGATAAAAGATTTTGTTTGGATAATGCAAGTGAAAACATAAAAGTTAAAACATAAATAATAAAGCATAGTTTTAAGTTCTGTGTGCAACTTGATAATATTAAATGCGAAACTAAATGAAAGGAAAAAAAAATTTCTCTAAATAAAGTAAGTGAAATCAAAATTAAATGCGAAACCAAATGAAAAGATAAAAGATTGTTTTTCGATATTACAAGTGAAAAAATGAAGGTATTTAAAAAGAGTCATGCTATTTTGCTTAAATCTTTCAGTGGAAATTCGAATAACAGGAAATCTGTCACTTTTTCTCATTAAAATATTGCAATTTTTTGTCCACAGATATTGATATTGTTTTTCGACTTTAAGCTCCCTGGCCTTCTTCATCAGTAGCTTGTTAGAAGGCGTGAGGTGGTCGTTAAGGAAAATGCGGATTGCTGCTCCTGGAAGACCAATATCAGGGTCTGGTGGCGTCCGAAGTCAGGGTCTGGTGGCATCGAGCAGCTGTCAGCAAAGCGTCCTTACAATCTCGCCGAGGGAGACGTAGAATAATATTGGCCGTGGATGTATGTGTAGGTGTAATTTTGTGAGTTGTCGTTTGCCTAGGCCATTGACGAACTCGATGGATGAATAATATGTATATTTAAGGATTGTATTAGGACATAGATAACTATGTAACTATTTAAAATACCACAATAAACAATAGATACAGCAGAGCAAGATCTCATATATAATGAATATTTTTCATTCTTTCCAGGTCGACCTGAACCAAACCTCACATGGTTCGTCAATGATAAGGCCACGGAGCTGGCGGGCGTGAGATCCGAACCACACGTCATGACCAACCGTCTGGAGATCTCTCCCCTCACCCGGGAGCATCTGAACTCCACCTACAAGTGTCAGGCCAGCAACACCAAGCTGATCAACCCGCAAGAGAAGAGCGTTCGCCTGGAGTTGAACCGTAAGTCGCGTTTCATATATTTTTAAGTGAAACTTATTTAGCCTCGTTGTGATTTGAAATTCGGATGAAATGGAAATTACGCATTAGAGCACCTGCGAAACGTTAACCTGCGCTCATTGGCCGCTTTGATTATGATATTACTTTTCAAGGCTCCTATTGGTTGACATATGAAACGGAAAAGATGCATTACATTACGACGAAGATTGCACGACGAAACTGCGATCATTGGCCGCTTTGATTATAACCTCACTTTTCAAGGCTCCTATTGGTTGAGATTGTTTTTGTACAATTTCGCTTCTACCGCGTGTGAACTGCACTGGTTATTTGTTTTACATTAGCTCCAAACAGGAGGTTCTTAAGAAAAAAACTTGCCTCAGGGTCTATACCATCTTTGTGGATGTTGTATGGAGGATCTTTAAAAAAAAAGGAAGGCGAGGAAGTTCTGGAAAGGAAAAAGGTATAAGGGGTGCGATAGAATCTGAAGGTCAGTGGGTCCAAGTTTGACGGACGTAACTCTCTCGACCCATCTCTTCCACTGCGGTGCAAGGCGATGGGTCGAGAGAGCCTTGCTGGAGATGCCAAATGATCTCCATGAACTAGTCTCTCGCGGTTCGGCCCACCATGCAGGAAGTGGGCAAACGCATCCACCGCCAAGACCTTCACATGCCTCACCTCGTGAACCCGAGCGCCCCTGCTAAGTCACCAACCGTAGCGAACATACGGCTGGGTTGTTGGTTACTCAATTATGTTTCCCAGGATAGCGGTATCCATAACCGCCTCCAAAATTGTATAATAATATACTGAAACACCCAAAAAAAGTGTGCCCAGGAGTTACGGACGCACGAATCCATCCCTCCCAGGCAATGGGTCGAGAAAGTCCTACTGGAACTAGTCTATCTCGGTCCGGTCCGCCATGCAGAAGGTGGGCAAACGGATACGCTGCCAAGACCTTCACAAACCTCACCCTATGAACCCGAACACCCCTGCTAAGTCACCAAACGTAGCAAATCTACGGCAGGGGTGTTGGTTATTCAAAAATGATTCCCGGGGTGGCGGTACCCATACCCGCCACCCAAATTGTAGCACTGGGCCAGTGGTCGCAAATTGCGGTTCGCAAGCCACGTGCGACTTTTTGGTTACTCTGTGAGGCTCTTAGATGAATGACGTGATTAAAAAACTTTTTTTATTTTAAAAATTATAATTTTTTTTAATGTTCTGTATTCAGTAAAGTTTATACATTACAGTAAATGGGTAATTTTTTGGCTATCACACTAGGCACATGCCCGTGTTGTAGTGGCCAATTTTATGTTAAGAATAATAATTAAAATTAAAAATAAGTTGAATGAAAAACAAAATAATATAAAAATAAAATAATTTATACACCTAAAATAGGTATGAAGTATAAAGGAATTAAAAATAATGCAAAACATCTACATTAGTTTAAGATATATGAATATAAAAAATAAGTGTGGAAAACAGAAAAATTAAAATATTATGAAAAGTATATGAAAGAAAATACGTATTATTGAATTAAAAATAATACAAGGAGCATGTATCAAAAAAAAATACAAGTACATTTGTGTAATTAAAATACAATTAAAATGTAATAAAAATACAAGCGTATTTGTAAAACAAATACAAATACAATATAAAATCAAAGAAAGTACTATTTGGTAAGAAAGTAGGGATAAGTTATATCTTGATGAGAGATTTGCATGTGCGTGTTATGGTAACATAGGCATATAGATATATATTAGCATTTTTTGTGTAAATCCACGTTTGAGCTAAGGCTAAAAATATGTACTCAAATATGGAATTATTGTTACAATATCTTTCGTAATAAATACTTAGTATAATAAACATGTCAGTGGTGTTAAACATTTTTTAATGATGAATATGAAAGAGGAATAAATTGTTCTGTAATATACAAGTTATTAAAATTATTTACTGGTGGTATAGGTTCATATGTTCCTTAAAAAAATTTCGCCCCTTTTCAGATATCCATTTATGCACACCGATTGCAAAGTGAGTAAGTGTTTTTGATGTTTTGATGTCGTTATTTAACGTGTTGAATATTTTCGGTGCGATGTATGAGTGTTGCCTTTGTGAAAAAGTGGTTTTTGTTACAGGAATTATGCATTTTCCATGCTTTGAGTAGCGTGTATGTATGTCCGTTTGCGTAGAGTTTATCAATCCATTTTTCCAGATATGGATAAATATAAGTTGGCGAATGTCAAGGACTGTGAGTTTCTTGAAAAGTGGCTCTGATGGATGAGAGGGGGAACATTTGAAGATGACCCTTAGCAAAAGTTTTTGAACGATCACTAGAGGGTAGAGGATGGATTCTGCACAACCTCCCCATCCTACAATGCCATACGTTGCTATCGATTTAAATAGAGCAAAATATACAGTTCTTAGAGTGTTTATATGAAGGATTGATCGTAGAGAATAAAAAATATGGCATAACTTACGGAGTCTCTTAGTTATGGAGTTAATATGGGCCTCCCAGCATAATTGGTTATCTATAATGACACCTGGGTATTTTATTTCATTTGATGGTTTAAGATTTGGGAATGAGCAGCTATTATTGGGTGAAAGTGGAGATGTGTCCAGATTTTGTGAGCAAGTGTGAATGATTAATTTAGGAAGGTTTTCTGGGAGTGTGAATTTACGGATTGAAAAGTGTATGCATTGTGTTTTTTGTACATTTAGGGTGAGGAGGTTGGAGTCTAGCCATTTTTTTAATTTTGTTAAGACCATAATTTGCCTTCTCTATTGATGTCTTCTATGTTTTGCTAGTGAATATGATAACCGTGTCATCGGCGAAAGATATTATATTGCCATCAATGTCCAGTTTCAATAGGGAGTTCATATATATGAAAAATAGGAGCGGACCTAGAACACTTCCTTAGGGCACACCGTATCTTACAAGGTTATCGGATATCAGTTTGGTGAAGGTTGCTATTGCATCATCAGTACTACGGTTTTTGCGATAGCCGTACTGGTTATTTGAAAGGATTTTATTTTCCTCAAGGAACTTAATCAGTTTTAGTTTTACTACTTTTTCAATGATTTTGGAGATTGTACTCAGTAGAGATATTGGCCTGTAACCATTTAGGGAAGATCTGTCACCTGATTTATAAATAGGGATGATTGAGGTATATTTAAGAGAGTTTGGGAATATACCGGATTGGAGGCTAAGGTTTTTAATATGCTCTACAGGCTTGGCTATAAGTATTTTTAAATGTTTTGTAAGTTTAGTAGAGATTTTATCTATTCCTGTTGAGTGAGTATATTTTAAAGTTGATATGATTTCTATAATTTCTAATTCTGTAGTGGGGGTGAAAAGGAAAGGACTATATCTCAGGTGAGTCAGGGATATTTCGTTTGCAAGTTCATGTTCCAAAAAACTATTTCTTGTCAAAATAATATTGGAAAGGTTAGAACCAATTGTGGTGAAAAACTCATTGAAATGATCTGCGATTATTTCAGATTCATTACCTGTGTTTTTTAGTAAATGACCATCAACGTTAATCATGTTTATGGGTGTTGTCGATACTTTAGTGTAAGATGTGTCTTTAATGATATTCCATATTTTTTTCTTGTCATTCTCTGCGTTATTTATTTGTTTTTTATAGTAATCTTCTCTGGCCTTTAAACTATTTTTTTTTGCACACATTTCTGTATTTGAATTAAACTTATTTTATAAATACATAGATCAGTATTTTTCCACGTAAAATATAAATTACAGTAAGTTGGCAATAAATAAGGAATTTGACATTTTCTTTACTGCCGAGAGTTTTTAAAGTAATTTAACCCTAGAAGCCCAATCATACGTCAAAAAGACGTGTAATATTTAAATCTCTGTTTTTATTTATTTTTTATTTAAAATTATATACTAGTTCTATATTATTTATTCAATAGACAGTCTAATTAAATTTAAAAAAAAAAAAACAATTCATTTGACAAAAGTTGCTTTTTATTTATAATTTTACAATGTAAATTTGCAAACATAACAAAAAAAAAGAAATCCTCTTAAGTTTTCTTATGTAATACTAAAATTTTCAAAGAACAACCATATTCTAATTTGTTTTATTAATATTAAATAAACTCTTATTAATACTAAATACGTAAAATTATAATAAACAGTCTTTATATGCAGTTATTGAGCAGTGGCCAAAGTTACATAATGCTCAAACATACGTCGAATGTACGTGCAACATTGTTGTTACAACAAAATGGCGGCACTTACCGAAGCGATACTGCCATGTCGTTCATTTTGTTTTTTTTCCTTATATTTTCTCTATTACCTAGTTTTGTTACTAACACCTTGTTTGACTGTCCATGGGGCTCACTGCTTTAGCAGTGATTACCTTCATGGGCTTTAGAATTGTAGAATTGACCATCACAGTACATTCCTGTAGGTGCGCCTGCATACCGCCCTCTAACAACGTATGCGGGGACATTGAAGTTCTAGAATCGTTTCATATTTTAAATGTAGAGTCGTTCATTCAAAAAAATTAGATTCTTGCGAGAACTCCGAAGGGGCGACCATAAGTCGCCTATACCGGGGTGGGAATAGGTGGGTGAAAGCTTCAATGCCGTATCGTGCAAGGTCTCGGTGGGCACTGAGTTGGTTCGGACGGTCGCGGCAATCCGATCACGAGGTGAAGGAGATGACGATAATTCGTCGGCGTGTACGTCTAAACGACGTAGATTGGGCTTCTGGGGTTAAAATTTTGCATAATTGGTGTTCCTCTGTTAACTATTTTATGATAGTATTGTGTTAATGGATTAAAAATACATTTAAAAATAGTTTTCTTTCTCTGAAAGTACAAAGATGCAACATATAAAACGTGATCCTGAGATTATCTGTTTAAAATTCCACCAACGTGTTTCCACGATAAATTTAATTTGATCGGCTTAAAATGAGCTCACTTTAGACGAAAATCGTAAAAATATTTCACGGAAGCAATACAACATAAATATAAAACTGCTGCCTACTTAAACCAAGGCAATGGTATAAATTGGCAGACTTGCTATACAGGGTATCTGGCAAGTGGTGGATAACCATTCAACTGATGTTTAACCTTTTAAAGGATGGGGAACCCTGAGGCCCTAAGTTTTGTAGTATCCGTCTTTTCTAGTGAATTGGAATTTATGAAAATTTTCCAAAAATGTCTTGCTCACTCTCTCTGGTGCCATTTATGATAATAATTTTCGCTGTCAAAATGTTCCCAGTAAAAATGTCCCCAGTTAAAATTTTTCGTTAAAACATTCCCTGCCAAAATGTTCTTACTTAATAATTGCAAAGTGTAAAGAACTCAAATAGATAACAAAATATCAATAAACACATTTATTAAAAGGTTAGGTTAGAACATAATTACTGGGAACTTTATGACCAAGAACATTTTTACAGGCATTATTACTGGAAACATTTTGACAAGAAACATTGTTACCCCAATCATAAAACCCATGAACGCCAATAAAATAATTTTCAATCTGGTTTTTGTAAACATTATCAGAAACATGTTACTATTATTTTCGTTAGTTTTAAGGTGTTATGCGTGTTGCGCTACCTCCTTCTATAGCCGACGTTTCGGACAAAGTTGCAGTGTTCATCATCAGGGCAGATCCGGTAGTTCCGACGATGTGTAATTATTAGTGTAGAGTGTGTGATTATTTACTTGGAAGCGATACCGTTTCGCCAGCTTCAATGCACTGCGAGCTGGTAGGTATTACAGTAAAAAGGGAACTGCGATTTAGTGAAAGCGCAGTATTTACGTTAGCCTGGGGCCCGTCCATGTGAGAATTGCTGACGAAAGTGGCTGAGCACTTAATTGAAACCAATTACACTAACAATTACACATCGTCGGATCTAACGGATCTGCCCTGATGATGGACACTGCAACGTTGTCCGAAACGTCGGCTATAGAAGGAGGTAGCGCAACACGGCATAACACCCCAAAAACTAACAACGAAAATGCTTTTGGCCGTGAAAATCTAAAAACTTATGTTACTATTAGTATTAATTATTTCCATTATTATTTTTAATTGATAAACTAATGTTTAAGACAAGATTTTTATGCATAGCACAAAGGGTAACAATTACTATAAGTAATAATTATTAGCCTGAAACACTAATCTACATTGATAAAATCTCCAAAGAAAAGATACTCGAACCCGTGTCTTTCTGATTTCCGGTCAACTGCTCTGTCCACTGAGCTACGTCACCAAAAAATGTGGATATAATTTGTCTCGACGCCACTTAGTGGGAGATTTAGCAATTACAGTGCCTTTCTCATATAAAAATAAAGTGGGTGGAAAAATGTAATGAGCAGTAATTGTTGAATGAAACACTATTATATATTGAATTATTTGCGGGCAGGAGATAAGCCGACGTAGATCAGTGAATAGAGCAGTTGACCGGAAATCAGAAGGACACGGGTTCGAGTCCCGTCGGCGGCATGTACCTTTTCTTGGGAGATATTTTTCAATGTAAATGAGTGTTTCAGGCTAATAATTATTACTTATAATAATTTTTTACCTCTTAGTCTTTAACCATAAATTTGTGATTATTTTTTATATTATTTTTGTTTGAGCTCTCGTTGTGATTTTTTTATGGAGACCTGAGTGGTAGATTAACTAAATTCTATGGAAAACGTCTGGATGTAAATAATTAGGGTAATTTTATAGATGCCATTATTTTATACATGCCCTATATAAAAATGTACAGCCAATCATCCCTTAAAATATGTTTCTCTGTAATATTCACCCTGTAAAGTCTTTGAAGTCTACTAGGTTTACCAGGGCTGCCGTATCGACATACGATCACGGAGCTAGGGGCTGTTAATTTCATTAAATCGCTAAACTCTCAAGTGGAAATTTTACGTGATATAAATATTAACACTCCACCAAATGAGCCTTCAACCCCTTCTCCAAGCTACAGTCGGCCTCATGCTTCATAAATACTCCCGGTAGATAAAGGATGACTTATTACAATGAAATTTTGAACTATTTTATGCAAGGTAAATCAAATCCTTAAATATAATGCGATAAATAAATTAAATATATCTGCCTCTAAATCTAAGCAGGTTCTGCTCATATTTAAGCAATTATGTTAATAAGATATTCCAATGATTTAGTACATAGCATTGTCTTTTTCTTCACTATTTTAATTTTCTAAGTGGACTTTACGAAATGGGCTCGCGGCTCTGGGTTGTATACCAATGCGATAAAATAATATGATAAATGACATTCATTTGTAAATTTCAAGTTCGATGAAATGATACAATGCGATATGTATCACTAATAATAATAATTTTACTTTGTTTATTAAATTTCATTAGCTTATTAACCATCACAATCGAACAGAATTAAAACAGAAGCGTCTGCATAGTTGAATCGCAGAACCCGGATTTGAGTGCATGTCTGACGCCACGGCGTATGCGCCGCGCCACAAATATCATCTTTGTTCGAGAAATTTCAAACACAACTACAATTGTAATTCAATTTCGAATTCAAGAATTCGTCAAAAAATGCCGCTTTCGTCAAAAGATGCCCCAAATCGTCAAAACTTCTGTCAGCAGGTCGCATAGGGAAGTGCCCCCCTTAGATATATAAGTGCTACGAATTTGTGAATTTGAGTACCTCTTCGGATATGGAAAGATTGACAGGAATACTTAGTTGCATAATTCTTTATAGTACCTATCTAGCGGCTATATATTACATATGACGTAATTGCCTGTCCCGGTTACTTTGTCCCGGTGACTAGCTATCACTGGATGGTTGTGGATCCGAGGAATGGGCTATTTTTGGAACCAGTTCCTATCGAATTTACAAAATGGTCACCAACACTAACTGGGCGAAGCAGAACCAAAAGCCACAGAAAAAACGAAAAAACCTGCGGAGCGGGTTTTTAAGTACTAGTTAGTACCATTATGTAACTATTTTACTACGAGTTATTTTTCGAAATTAATAAAAAGTCTTCTTTCGGTATTCATTTAGGCTTAACTATAAGTTTTATTTAATGTTCATTTCATCGCTAAACTTTTCCAAGCATCAATTTTGAGAAGTATTTTCTTAAAGTTTTTATTCTAGAAAAATAAAATTACATTTTTTCTTTTATAACTCGAAATAACCAGATAAAATAAATATATTTTATATTACATTAAAATATTATTCACTTCATTCTTTTGTTGATAAAAAAAATAAGTTTTTTTAATTTTCCTAAAACTTTTTCATTTTTAATGTCGTCTGGAAGACAATTGTTTAATTTTTTTCTCTCGTTACCAATTGATTGCTTACTATAGTGAGTATGTGTATGCTCAAATGTGTGTTATTGTGTGTGTACTTATACGTTTTAATGAATTCTGTGTTTGAATGTAAGAGTTTATTATTTATTTTGTATATAAGGAGAAATGTTTAATATTCACATTGCTTCCTTACCATTGAGAGCATTGTCTCCAAGTATAAAAAATTTCGTGGATGTTCTGGATCTGAAGTAAAAAAGCTTTTCATTCAAATTTAATAGAATACCTAATACAATGTTTATTGTTTACAAAACCAACATGATTCGTAAGCAATGATCACTTCATCAAGGTTTACATAAAGCTAATTATAACAAAACACATAGACTTAAAGGTGTCAATGGATAGGCGGGAGTGGGAAGGGGGAGGGGTGTAATAAGGCATAATTTAAAATAAAAAATTTAATAACGGATCATTTTTTATTTTTTATTATTATTTATAAAATTTAAATTCAACTTCACGCTCTTTCTAATTTCCAAGATTTATAAGTTATCTAAATGAGTAGGATTAACATTACGATCTAATAACTCTATTCAATTATTAAAATCAAAGTATAATTCGTCTCTAAAAAAAAAGTCTATTACCTTGTTTTGTATTATCTACTTCAATTCATTTACACATGTTTCATATGCATTACCTAAGATTTTCAATAATTTCTTTCAAGTAATTAAAATGTGAATATACGAAACTATTATTTAAACCTCTTTAAAATTTATTTACAGATATGATAACCGGCTAAATACGATAATTAGGGGGGTGTTTTTATTATATTGCTGTTCAAATGTTAAGAATTTATCAATGGACAGTCCATGATGTTTTCCCTGTTTTATTAGCATTGCTTAACCTGTATTGTAGTAATACAGCACTTTATTTGCTGTCACAATAATTTTGTCATCAAAATACCGACACATTATTACCAGCATAACGATATCACCCGTAAAACCATGTAATGTCACTACTTCGTAATTTTAATTGCTTTATAACCGCGAGACCTTCCATCAACGGAATAACGGTATAACGGTGTAACGCCTAACGATCGTTATTATAATGATGGTGTTGTGTCTAGCACGGAAACTCAACTGAAAAGGTAATTACTCGTACGTAAAATTGATAATAATGTTTATTCGGTACTTTATCAGTGGCACGGAAATCACACAGCACAACTGATGGTATTCATTGACATTATTCTCTATTACACAGATCCAGTCCTGATGCTACTGGACAATGCATAACATTTACGTTGTTTATTATCATAGTCAAGCCAATCTCGTATCATTGCTGGCAAATAGGGAGTTCATTATTAAGGCAATAAAAAATAATTGATAAATTAGATATTTTTTTAAGTAACACCATGATAAATTAGCTTATTTTTTAAGTAAAGCCACACATCTTTCAAGTTCACAAGCCGTCTCACAGTGGAGAAAAACCTTTTGTATGTTTCGATTGTAATTATTTATGTGCTAGAAAGGAGACTTTAAAAACTCACAAGTTTACTCACAGTGGAGAAAAACCATTTTCATGATCCGAAAGGTTCTATTCATGTTCTTAAAAGGAAAATTTAAAAATCCACAAGCCGTCTCAGAGTGGAGAAAAACTTAGATACTATTTAAGCGTTGTCATCGCCATATTATAATAAAACCATGATATCCTTTTTCCGAAGTGTTTCCTAAATAATATACCACGCGTGAGTTCATAAGTTCTGATCAATTTAAAAAAAACCCAAAATGACAACAAAAACATTACAAATCTCACAGAGGTTTACTGTAAACATACAGAGTAAAAACAGAGATCTGCCCTGTCGATGGACCCTTTAATTCTTTACGAAACACTGGCTAAAGAAATAAATACAACACGGCGTAATATCTAAAACTTAATCACGTTACTACTTTTGACCGTAAAAATCTCAAATCACGTAAAACAGTTATAAAGGTTTTAAAATTTTTCAAAGAATATAAAACTCACAAAAAATTGCAAAACTCTCTAAATTCTCCACAAATGTAGATTCCTAAAGGATCCTTAATAAGTTTCCACTTAAAAAGAGTTACTTAACAGGAACAAAGTAAGTCAAAATTAAGAGATAATATCTACCAATTTAATGCTTAGAACATCAAAACACAGAAAGGCTAGTAAGAAAATATAAAAAAAAATAATGTCACGAAAATTACAAATAATCACACAACCAATAAAGCAAAAGCGATCCCAAAATGATCTCAAATGGTATCTGGTTATTTCATTAAGTTTAAGTTAATTGTGTTGTCTGCTGATCAACAATTCAATTGGGCGCTTATCGTTGATTTATGGTCATCAAATTTGATGGAGTTTGAACCAACCTGAACAAAAGCATAATTCAATTAAACGTGAAAAATTGCTTACTTCTTGCGAAGTCTTTTATAGTAAATTCTCCCAGGGTCAATGCATCTTTTGCATGGTTTCGAACTCAGTCTGTGAAAAATATATCACGTGAAAGGCCACTTATTTGTGTAATAGAACCACCATCCATCCTCCACCCCGATCGAGACGACATCGTTAACCCTGCGGACAGCCTTGCTAAATCACCCCCTCCCCCCGCCGCGGGATGTACATCGACAAACCGGGCAAAGATGTCTAACAGATAAACCAAAGGGTGGTATTTGTCTTTGTTCTAATCGGTGTCTTGAGATAAACTTTGATTAAATGCATCCCAAAATAATAACAAAAAAAAACAATTGTCGATCAACCGTATTAGATAGTCTGTGGTACATAAATATAAACATTTTGCAAATTGTTAATCACACCGCCTACAAAGGTATTAAATAATGATAATGAAGTAACGCGTAGAGAATATACGCCCAACCTATTAAACAATCCGCGGCGGTCATAAACTATTGTCTGTCGAAAAAATCTGCCTGCGGATTATAAATCACCGGCCTCACATCACCCCAGTGCTTTGATTGCTTCATTACGCCCAAACAAAACTTAATTGTGCACGCGTAAAGTGACGCGAAACATGTTTCACCAGACGCGAGATGCTGTGTGGATCTGGTGTTCATAAACTGTGTGAAGATACGATTTAATTATTTTTTGTTTCATTTATTATCAGTTTACCAAACACGAAGATAACTCAAACATATTTTGTAATATTTAAGGTTTACTGTCCATTATTTAAGGATTTGGAATTTGTCGTTTGCTGTCAGTTTTGGTACGACAATACCGTACTATCTTCATAGTTTTAAAATAACGTTAGATGAGAGATTTCACCTGACTGACCAAATTAATTAAAAATACACTTCTTCAAACGCAGCAAACTTATTTTAAATATTATAATACAAAATTAATATAATACTTACATTCGACTACATAGATAAAACACCTTACTTCATCAGCGTTTTTAAGTAATCCCTGTTGAACCCTAAAAAAACTATTTAAACCCTGTTGAAGTAAGCATTGCTTACGAAACATATTAGATTTTTAAACAATAACCGCGGTTAAAAGCAAGTATTCTCTTAATTTCGAATTTTAATAAAAGTATGTATATATTGTGGAAGTGCGACGAACAAAGCCAATAGAAAAAGATCAAAAGGCAACAATTAAACTAATCTTCCAAGTTCCTCGCTACACAAGCTGGAACGTAATTTACGAAACACTAGACGTCGTGACAATAAGACAACTCGATGCCAATCTGTACTAATATGCTTCTTTCAACATAAACTCCACATTCCAATGCAAAATGCAACCTCGAATAGCAATTAAAACCAGGTCCTGTACAAAAAACATTAAATATACCGATAACTCATACCTCACACGGGCAAAGAAACTTTAAGTATTACGCAAGCAAACTACATAACTGCATGCCCACCACACTGAAGCAACTACTAACTACAGATACATCCATAATTCTTCACAAAAACACATCAAAGACTGGATCAAACAACAAGGTATTCAATTTACTCAAAACATTATAACACCTTACTAAACATAACCCAATTCAAATATTTAAATAAATAAAACTTTGTTTCAGCACAGAAAATATTACCACAATATTATTTATACCAATGGCGTGTGGTCCGTAGAAAAATATACCTACCTATTTATAAAGACAATTATTTATTTTACACATAATGTAGATGCTAAGAAAAACTGTACATATATAGATCCTACTGCAACTAATCTTTAATTTATTTATACGATACTGCTGCCATGGGTCGACCCACAGTACCCTTCTTGACAATGTTAAGGAGGATACGGTGTTTCTACTTATGTTGACAGAATAGAACTTAACCCCAAACATGGGAACACCTCAGCACAGGTTACTACTACTAACCTTTTTACAAACAGTTACGGAACAGTAACTTTTTTTTCTTGTTACTAAACTTATTGTCTTTGTAAACCAACGTAATAATTTGTAAAGTGTATGTTCAAGAATAGAAATAAATAAATTAGTAGAATATTTCAATGAGATATAATATTCAAATATGTGCTTGCCCCTGTCAAATGATAATACATGTGATTGCCCCTAACTAGAGCATGTTACAAAAATCAAATACTTGGGTTTTATTTTTGTCAGTAATTTAAAGTGGAAAGAACATATTATCACAACAGCAAACAAACTTAGAAAATCTATATATGTACTTCTTTAAACAAACTCGTAACTTTCAACTTGAACAAACTCAAAACAATTTACCATGCACTATTTTAATCTCTAATTGAGTATGGTAGAGGGGAGGAGCAAACGCTGCCGCCATTGATCCGATCTCTAAAGCCCAGAAAATAATTATAAAAATTATTCTTAAACTACCGATCACAAGCAGTTCGGATGAATTTTTTAGGAGAATCGGCGTTTTGGACATTAGGTAACATAGAACTGTTTTTGACAATATCCAAACTGTTCATGATACAAGAACCGAAGGGCAAAATCTCTTACTTATCCCTTTCACCAAAACAACGTTTGGTAAAAAAAAAACTTCAGGTACTTTGCAACAAAACTTTATAATACACTTCCACTGACCATTAGACAGCACACTAATTATGTAAAATACAAATTAGATAACCAAGTCTTGGATCACTAGCAAAGACAGATCATATATCTTACTAATATTATAAATGCCAAAGTTTGTATGGATGGTTGGTTGGATGGTCCTTACTCTTTCACGCAATAAATATCGAATAGAATTTAAAAATTCTTTCACTAATCGAAAGCTACATTATTTGCGAGTAACAACGGCTTTATATATTGGTAATCTCTGGCGTTATGAATGAGCTGTGGCGTTATGAAATTATGTATCATACGTTTTCTGTCCCTAACAAAATCGAGTTATTGCAAATGTCAATCAAATTGTTACCTTGGAAACAATGTTTTTTTTTAATTTCAGGCTTAAAAATAGTGCTTTTTGTGATTAAAAAGAGTCCTTTTTTGGCGTCATAGTTAATATTTACATATCTCTAAAAATGTTTATTCTCCGAACAAAAAGCATAACGTTGCTATAATGCATAGCGTTTGAAGTGGACTGTCATTTTCTTTTTTTTTTAGGTTACTCTGGATTCAAATATGAATAAAATACTAATAAAGCGAGTAAGTACTTAAAATAAATTTCTATTTCAATAATTTAAATATTTTCTAAAATAGAATTTTTATTTGCGAAATGTCATTCTCAAACTTTGAATTTTTTTAATAAACAATAATTATTTTCTATTAGACAAAATAGCAAGAATAAAACAATTATTCCAATAATTATGCCAGTAATTTCCCACTAATACTATGCGAGCGAAGCCGTGGGTAAAAGCTAGTTAACAATATTTTTAGAACCTCCTAATGCATGATTTCCAATTGGTACGATGTTGATTCTCCTTGTACTTTTACTTTAAATGTAAATAACATAGTTGTTGTTATCCTTATTCTTTTTTTGTGTTAAACTGCTTATGCTAAAATGCGCCTGCTCTCAACACAGGAATTTCTAGTGAGACAGGCACAGCACAATCACCTATGTAACTTGATAAATAAAGATTATAATAAAAAGATAAATACCTTAATTTTGGCGTTCTGATAAGCTTTTATTTAGCGAAAAATCTCAATCCATGATGCCAAACCGTGATTGCCACAGGTTTTTGTATTTTGTCAAGAATAATGGGATTACCTCTTGTTCTGATATTTTATTTTGAAATTCACTGTAGATAAGCTCCAACTGTGTTCATTATTGAGTTGTTTTGAATGATTAATTATCGTCAAATCGGTAGTTTCCGTGCATATTGTCGTGTCAAAACAGTGAAAAGAATCACGATTAATGTGTGAATATAAAAATAACCGATAAAATATTTTGCCAACAGTGTTAAAAAATTATAGTAATGTTAATACATGTTCTGAATGTTGGACAACTTGTAAATAATCGTAAAAAATAACATGTTGTATCAGAATAATTGTACCTTTTTATATTAATACACTGGAGCCATTGAGACTATGGCATCTGAAATTCGCAAGGAAGGAGATGCGAAAAATGAAGGTGGGGAGTACCTAGTTATTCAGATCTGGTTATCAAACACTGTCAAAGCCATTTCAAGCAATGTTTCAATACTGAATGGTGGTCTAACACCAGAGCAATATTGTGTTAATAGTAAGTTAATCAAAAAAAAATTTTTTGTACATACCGGGATTTTAATCCGCAACCATCAGATTGCTAGTCGAGATTTTTACTTCTCTGCCACGAAGGCCGTCAATGTCAACATATTTAAAAACCATTATTTTTTTAGGGTACGACAAATTTTGTAATATATTGTGGTGTTATTTGGCATTCGACGAGATAGTTCACAATAATAATAGTTGGAGAACATATGTCTAAGGGAATGAAAGAGACATTCGTGTATGAAAGAGATAGCATGATACATCGTATAAAAGGACTGCTTTGTCTTTCGTGCTCTTATTACCTTCCTGAAAGTAACTTTTTATCACCGTGTTTCAATAAACAGAATAAATATTCTTCCGACGCCAATTCTATATTTATCATATTCCATCCATCACATTAATTTACTTGGTAATTGTGGTATATTTCTAAAATCTTCCGAGCTTGTCACTTAGACGGTAGTGCTGAGAGCTGTCCTGAAAGTCCGCTAGATGGCAGCTAGTTTAGTTCAGAGTTTGGGCACCAGGGGGCCAAGGACCCGAGTGCAGTCCACAGATTCAGATTCCATTTAGCCAATTTCCAGTTATGTTGACTATCGTGGTCACCACTGGTACACGCGAAGTATTAAATAAATCCTATATAAACATAAAAGAACTCTATTATTTCCAAAGAAGTAACCTCCTCCCAAGACGAGTTGGAGAACTGTTTGTCTGAATACAACAGTATCTAGCATCATCTCAAAACGAGCAATCACTACTGTTTCGTAAAGCCGAATGGGATCATGACAGGTTTGTTCTGTTACGCCAATAATGTTAGCAAGAATTCAAACTTATTATGAATTTGCACATTTTGGCATCTAGAAGGAGCCGCCCGGCCGACAGCTATGAGTTTAAGCCAGTCTAAAAATCCCTTAAAATTGGCGAATTATTCTAAAACTATAAAGCGTTAATACGAAACATGCAAAAGAGTTAATAACGAAATAACACTTGCGTATTAATAGTAAGTGCAATTAAAGCCAATATGTTGCATTATTTAAAGTTTTAATTTATTATTATCACTACTCATTATGAATTACGCAAATAATTTACTTAGGAATGTTTTTTTTCTCTTTTCCGCAGTGAAACCGACCTCGGTAAAGATCCAGTACAAGCCGGCAAAGTTCAAGGCGGAGACAGTATACGTGGTGGTGTGCGAAGCCGCGGGGTCCAGGCCACCCGCACAGGTCACCTGGTTCAGGGACAATCGCCGCTTCAGAAGGGGAAAGGTAGGACTACTATTCTATTCTAATCTCTTTCTCAGTGAAGTCCACCTCGGTGAAGATCCAGTACAAGCCGGCAAAGTTCAAGGCGTTAACCGTGTAAATAGGGGTGTGTGATGACACGGGGTCACGGGCAGGTCACCTGGTTTAGGGACAACCGCGGTTTCAGAAGGGGAAATGTAGGATAACTATTCTATTCTAATCTGCTTCTCAGTGAAGTCCACCTCGGTGAAGATCCAGTACAAGCCGGCAAAGTTCAAGGCGTTAACTGTGTACATAGGGGTGTACGAGGCCACGGGGTCACGGGCAGGTCACCTGGTTTGGGGACAACCGCGGTTTCAGAAGGGGAAATTTAGGATAACTATTCTATTCTAATCTGTTTCTCAGTGAAGTCCACCTCGGTGAAGATCCAGTGCAAGCCGGCAAAGTTGAAGGCGTTAACCGTGTATATAGGGGTGTACGAGGCCACGGGGTCACAGGCAGGTCATCTGGTTTAGGGACAACCGCGGTTTCAGAGGGGAAATGTAGGATAACTATTCTATTCTAATCTGTTTCTCAGTGATGTCCACCTCGGTGAAGATCCAGTAAAAGCCGGCAAATTTCAAGGCGTTAACCGTATACATAGGGGTGTACGAGGCCACGGGATCCCGCGCAGGTCACCTGGTTCAGAGACCACAGCAGCTTCAGGAGGTTCAAGTTAGGATAACTATTCTATTCTGATCTGTTTCTCAGTGAAGTCCACCTAGGTGAAGATGCAATACAAGCCCGCTGTGAACCCTGACTAGTTTGCGAGGTTGCGTTATCGAGGAATCAGGTTCTATGTAGGTTTTCAAAGATCTTAAGTGAATTATTGACAGTAGTTAACAGTAGAGTTACTTTTAAATCGGTTTGGATACTAGGTACTGTGGGTTAAATAGGCCTTATCCTTTTAGAGATGAGCACAAAAAAAGTATAAAAAATTACCTCATAATTTTAAGAATTAGATCGACAGTCCCAATAATAAATCTTTAATGCTAGTCACTTACCACATAGAAAAATAAAATAGCCGCAACATCGATTCATTTTGACTTTTCCCCCCAATGTCAATAATTTAAAAAATCTTAACTTGATATTGCACCTAGCGTAGCTAATCGAAATAAAACCTAGTACTTAATTATTTTTTTAGCTCAATTGTATTTACAGGGGATACTTGAAATACCCACCTATTTGTAGTTACCATACCACATCAATATATTTTGTGCATTTTAATTTTACTAAGTGTAAATACTCTGATGTCTTGACCTATTTCGCTATATCGCTTGCCGTAATGTACGCTCGGTAATGTATGGTGAGCAAAATGATTAAATATGCTAAGATATGAGAGTATAATCCGTGTGTGAGACAGCTTTACACCGGGGGAGTCAATCTTATCCTCAGACTTAAGTAGTCAGTATTACATCTTAAAAATTTAACTCATATTTGCAAGGAAATGCATACTTCATTGGAAATCTAACACAATAAAAAAAAACATTTTATATAAAGATACTTCGAAATAAAATAATATTCATTTATCTCTCCTATAATTAACAAAATACGATATTAACCTTTTGATCTGGCAAGTGAAACTCATTCCCTAATCAGACATTGTAATCAATTACAAATTCAGGACGTTCAAATCCTGAAACTATTCGATAACGACTTTGCATTAAACTTGACAATAGGGCCTCGAGCCATCAAAGGTGAAAGTCCTCAGAATGGCATCGATGAAGTTTGAAGCGCTTCAAGCACAGCGCAGGTCAAATATCTAAAATTTAATATCTTCGTCTCGTATTCCTTGTTTGCTATTAATATTTCATTGTATAAGATTTAGTATACAAGTTTTAATATTTAGCCAAATAATTACAATAAAAAAGTCTTTTCTTTTTTAAGGTACACTACTTATAATAATAATTATAATTAAAACACGGATATAAAGACATTAGTTTCTTCAAATCCTAGGTAAACTCTTTCGTTTCCTTGTATATTTTAGTCCTTAAGAGGCGGTTCTCCGAATTTCTACCGATTTCTTGCAAACCTCCCTTAAACATTTGAAGTTTTTAAGCTCTTAAATAAATATAAGATAAGATAATATCTAGACATTCATCGTGCCGACACGCAAATAATATAAAATTTTCTCGATAGAAAAAAATCGCAAAGTATGCTCCAAAAATTATTATAAACACGTTTGTTTCAGTTATTTTACAAGTTATATGTATAAAAAAATTCACAACGTTTCTTTAAATAAAACTAAAGACAATTTTATTATCGCGAGATTTTTGCTCTATTTTTAACGAGTCGTGTTTTATTAAAGATTTTCATAATTTTGCATCAATTTTATCGCTGTAAATGTTAGCGCGCTCTTCTATCATTCGTAATTTCATATCTCATCCATCTTTTTCTTTTTGGGGCCAGTAACGAAGCCTTAAAGCATCCCTAAAGACGTAGGCCCTGAAAGAAATTATTTTCCTCAAGCTGTGTGAAGTTAATGTTAAAAGAAGAATGGGTAGATAGGTAACTTAATGCGGAAAGCTCATTTTTTACATTAGCTCCACGCAGAAGGACACGAGTAAAATAATTTATTTCAGGGCTTATGTCATCCCTTAAAGATGCTGTGTGGAGTATATTTTTCCTCTCTTCTACCATAAAAGCATGACAACATAATTTTAAAAATATTATTAGAAAAAATAACCGGTAACAAATCCAATCCCTACTGAAAACCTAGGTTTATGTAAAAACTTATTCAATTATAATTATATGCATTGACAGCTGTCGAGTTTTTATTTCCCTCTTAAATTTTATAAAAGACAGTAAAAATTATTGTAAAAATCTATAATTTAATGTTTGATTTCAAGTGATATAATTGAGTGGAATTATATTACAAGTAATAAAACTTAATTTATTCAGTGCCAATAAGAAGACACGGGCTACAAAGACTGAAGTATAGGTATAGATATTCTTCTCCTCCATTTGCTTCACCAATAGTTTGAAAAGCTAAAAATACAATTTCTCGAAATCGTCAGAAACAAATAAGAAATGGATGATCTAAAAAAAGAACTTTTAAACCTGGAGAAAAAAAATCACATCTGCCCTTCTGATGGACGCTGCAACGCTATCTGAATCGTTGACTAAGGCAGAAGGGAGGACAACACGACATAATACACAAATTAAATTGTGACAGTAATAAGCTATTTCTTGTAATTTAGCAGTGAAAACTAAATTTATTTAGCAGATAAAAGTAAACACCATTGAATATTCATTTGCTCTACTTTATCGGTTATATTTTTGTCCGACTAAACTAAAATCATTTAAAAGCACTCCAATTAAAACCATCAACTCCCCTCCGTTTACAGGTTTGCTGCCGTTTTTTTTATTGCAAACCTTTTATATTCCGTAATTGCATCAACGGAAAATTCCGGCAGTGAAAACGCGGCATGAAGGATGTTTGGATTCCACTCACGTCTAAGTGGTTGAACCTTTTCATATCATTGGAAATTACTGGGCCGAACAATACAGCGGGCTTCCCACACTATTTCCTATAACTATCAGAGTATTTTGTGGAAATCAAACAATTTATTATTACTGGAGATTTAAATAATGCTGAATATAATAGCTTCGTGATTTAACAGCCTAAATCTATATTTACCTTTCACTTTCTGATTATATATGTTTGATTCAACCCACGTTAAACGACGGATTGACTTATGATATTGGTTTTAGGCGTCGATTAATCAAATATTGTTATCTTTTATCGAATTTGATAACCGCCGCGTTACAGATCTTAGCTAAGTCCATAGGTCACTGGTTCAAACCCGTGGGATGTATAAAAAAGTTGTGATTTCATAAATGTAATGTTGCTTTTAAGATTTTAACCATGTTTAGCAGCCGTTAGTAAGTGCAAATTGTCAAAAAAAAATTACCTCCACGAGAGAAACGGATGAGCGAGCTTTTTGGTACAAACTTTGGATTTTAATCCAAAATACTTAAAACCAAACAGAAAATTTATTTTTTGAATCTAAAGATGTATCATCATCATTACATAGTATAAAATGAAGTCGCTCAAAATGTATGTGCGCTTAGATCTTTTAAACTACGCAACGGATTTTCATGCGGTTTCCACCAATAGATAGAGTAATTCAAGAGGAAGATTTATATGTATAATACATGCTTATTATAGTAGAGAAAAGCAAATAAATTCAAATATTCAATTCAGGCAGCGGGCAGCTGACAAGCGGGCGGTGTGAATTTTATAAACGATTGGTAATTTCGTTGTGTTTCGTTAGCCACAGCAACGTGTGGCCGGGTCTGGTAGTTTATTTATAAAGCACGGATGTGCTATTTTTTTATCAAATTATAAAATATAGGCAGTTAAAGGAATTGATTTTTCGTGATTTTAGTGGCAACTTTGGCAATTATTGCAAGTTAATAATTATTATTTCAAAAAAAAAATTGCCTTTCTTTATTTGTAAATACCTATGAATAACGTAATGAAAAATAAAAATTATTAAAAAATCATTTTGATGGGCTTAAATTTATCTTACAAATTGACGTTGTACATACATACGTAAATACGTCTCATAAAGATATAAATTTTGACCCAAAAACCGTTTTTTGTTGTTGTTGTTTTTTTTTATATTTCATTATATTAACGTATTAGGTTGGATAAAATCACGATAATGTCTTCAGAAGGCCAAACAGCCATTACGCTTGATAATACTTACGCAGCAAAACTTATTTACACGTACCGTTTTTTTTTATTTTTTAAATGAAATATTGAAAATATTTTAAAAGGAAAGATTTAAAAGAATTTATTAACCGTCACTTCTTTAAGTCTCTCAAGTCTTTCCTCGTTTATCTTTAAATTAAATCATCGCGTAAGCGTGTATTTTTTTTTATCTATTTTCAGAAGACGAAAACTTGCCCAGGTTACAGTAACGAATAACTAGAGAACATTTGATTTCCTGTAACGTTACTCATGCAATAATTGTACCGACGACTCCTGGGAGTAAACCTGACGCTTTAAACCTCTCGACTAACTAATCGATTTTTTTACACTCTTTAACATTTGGCTGCTGCTAGGCCTTTAACAAATCCCTTTTATACTCTTCATAATACAGGTAAAAATGTACAAACGGTTGAATAACAAAAAAATGTGAATTCACTGAAAGATCACCATAGCAGTTTCACGGGCTCCTTTAACACTAGAAAGACCGGGTACTTCTCCATACCTATAAAGACCACGGCCGTCATTTTGACGGCTGATCACTTTTTGCCAATTGGTAGGCGAATATGGGTACCGCCGCCCCGGGAACCATTTATCGGATAACCAACACCTCTGGTATAGGATACTCCAAGTGGTTCGCGCTATTTTTGGTGACTTAGCAGGGGTGCCCGGGTACATTGAGTGAGGTTTTTCTGATCTAGGTGGGGAATACGTTTGCCCACCTATTGCGTAGCCGACCGGGTCGGGAGACACTTGTTGAGGGAGACCTTATCTAGACTTCTCCAGCAGGACCTCTCTCGAACCGTCGCCTTGCACCGCTGTGGGAGAGATCGATTCCTTCGTCTATCACTCCTAGATACATTTACCAATTTCTCCTATTCATCCCTCACACCTTCTTCATTCATCCGTTACTCCTGGATAAATTTACCAATTTTTCCTATTCACCCCTCACACCATTTTCATTCCCAGAACTTCCTTTCCTTCCTTTCTCCAAAACACCCTCCACTCAGCATCCCCAAAGATGGCATAGGGCCCAGTTTATTTTATTTTTTCGTTTACATTAGCTTCACAATTCCCCTCAGGGCATTGTCATCTTTGGGGATACTGTGTGCAGGGTTGCTATAGAAAAAGGAAGAAATATAAGTTATGGGAATTAAATGAGGTGTGAGGGGTGGGTAGGAATCTGGGGATCAGTGTGGTGACAGACGTAAGAATCTATTCCTATCACTGCGGTGCAAGGCAATGTTCCGAGAGTCCTGCTGGCGAGGTCAAACGATCTCTCTCAACCAGTCACTCCCGATCTGGCCTGCCACGCAGTCGTTTGGTAGACACATCCGCCACCAAGATCAGAACACACCTTCCTCTTACAAATTCCCAATTGTGGAGGCGGATATGGGTAATACCGCCCGGGAACCATTTATCGGATAATCAACACCTCTGCTAAAGGCCATCAAAATTGGTTCGCTACGTTTGGTGACTTAGTAGGGGTGCCCGGGTTCATGGTATGAGGCTTGTCCGGGTCTTGGCGGCAGATAATAATAATATTTGGCTAATTTATATAGCGCGATTTTTGTGAAAAATCACCTCAAGGACTCTGTACAAATAAATGTGCGTCTGCCTATCAGCTGCATGGCAGGCCAGATCGGAAAAGATTGGTTGAGAGAGTCCCTTTGACTTCTCCAGCCGTGCTCTCTCGGAACATCACGGATGGATGGATTCATACGTCCGTCACACCTGGACACACTGTCCCCTAGATACCTACCCACCCCTAATATCCTTTTCCTTCCCGGAG
This sequence comes from Limnephilus lunatus, assembly GCA_917563855.2. Taxonomy (NCBI): domain Eukaryota; kingdom Metazoa; phylum Arthropoda; class Insecta; order Trichoptera; family Limnephilidae; genus Limnephilus; species Limnephilus lunatus. Next base: position 4,892,758 of record OU830602.1, on the reverse strand, counting down.
CTTCCTCTCCTTCCTTTCCTAAAAAGACTTCCTACACAACATCCCCAAAGATAACAAAGGCCCTGAGGGGAATTATTTTTCTCAGAGCCTCCTGTTAGCTAATGTAAAAAAATACCTAACCCCATAAACCTGGGCACACCTGCTAAGTCACCAAACTTAGCGAACCTCTTAGGGGGCCTGTTGCGGAGGTATTGGTTATCCAATAAATGATACTGTCAGTTCTTCAGGAGCTAACCCAGCTGGACCAACTCTGGTATATGTATGCATACCCTATTTTTAGTTCTCCGACGAGCCAAAAATAAATTTGGGCCAGAGATATATTTTTTGTGATATTTTTATAAATTATGTCATACGAGATAGCGAAAGAAAGAGACAGACGTATGAGTACTATCGTGGTTCTATCATAAACGAGAAGGAATGGGCATGTTGTAAACTTGGGTAAAGAAGGTTGTAAACAAACTCAGCATTATGGCCCAAACCGTCACATTGACGGCGGCGGTCTTTGTAGGTATAAGTCAATATATCTCAAAAACTAAATAAGACCCGTACCTGTTTTTTTTCACCATAGTTGTAAAATCATAAATCATGAAATGTGAAAAAAAATCACACCAATACAATAATTATTAAGCATTATATCGTCACATTGCTTCGGCCAGCCGTCAAAATGAAGGCTCCGGTCTTTCTAGTGTTAAAAGAATGATTTTAGATATCAGTGAAAATAATATTATGTATGTCATTGACGGTGACCCGACAATTCGTCCGGCGACAATTCATCCTGCGACAGTTCATCCGGCGACAGTTCATCCTGCCGACAGTTCATCCTGCCGACAGTTCATCCTGCCGACAGTTCATCCGGCCGACAATTCATCCGGTGACAATACATCCGGCCTAATCATTTAGATTTTTTTTTCAAGTAAGTATGCAAAGAGGATACACGGCCGTACAACCAAAATCAATATACTTATATCTGAAGGCATCTTGAATGGAAATCCGCTGTTAAAGTATTTTTACCAACAATAATTTCGACTCTCCGAAGAAGCATGCGTAAATAACAAAATACGACATACTTATACGTGCAGTCGGCTTAGCAAAAAACCGTAAAGATTCCTACTTGCATATAATATAACTTTTTTATCTGAATTTTAGGGTGAATTGACTAATTGGTTAGGTTAGGTTAGGTTGGGTTAGGTTAGGTTAGGTTGGGTTAGGTTAGGTTAGGTTAGGTTAGGTTAGGTTAGGTTAGGTTAGGTTAGGTTACAGCGGATTTCCACTCAAGATGCCTTCAGATATAAGTATATCGATTTTGGTTGTACGGCCGTATATCCTCTTTGCATACTTACTTGAAGAAAAAATCTTCTACATATATGATCAGGCTGGATGAATTTTCGCCGGATGAATTGTCGGCCGGATGAACTGTCGACAGGATGAACTGTCGGCAGGATGAACTGTCGGCCGGATGAACTGTCGCCGGATGAATTGTCGCTGGATGAACTGTCATGGAACCGTCATTGACCAATAAAATAACGACAAATACAAATTTAGAACCAAAATACAAAAATACACAATAATACCTTTACCTGATTTGTTTATTTGTTTAGACATACACAGTACATTATAATACAAGTTATAAGTTATATTAAATAAAATTATTACATGGTTATTACGTAAGTCCATAGAATATGATTTGGTAGTTACGCTTGAGATGTTATAAACAATTCTGATAAAGTGCATCTTCTTATTTAAATCTACAAAAAATTGTGAAATCAATATTTTCGAGGGCTTTGATTTAAATTTTAATGGGTATCAATAATATATTTCAGGACGTGATTTTATTTAAATTTAAACTGCTAAAAGTAGGAGAAAAATGTAGTGAACTAAAAAAAAGAAAAATACGGTAATCAATGAAATACAATTTAGTTAAACATGTGCCATTCAAAAGAGTGTAATTTTTTTCTAAATGCAGAAAATTTAGCAAGGTTCGTATTAAACACATTGATATTTGGGCATAATATATTAAATGTGCTACAGCTTCTTCTTACAAAAACATTTGAAAGAAAATTTGTTTTGCTCTTAGGGATTTAAAATGTGTCCGGAGATCGAGTAACTCTTAATGGACATCTGAAATGAATATTGTATAGTAAGGGGCTATCAATGAAGTTATGAATAATCTTATAGAGTATTAATAGGTCTGTGATATCTCGACGTTGATCAAGAGATTTAAGGTTTACGGGGACATAGTTTTCATAATTTCGCACACGATGAGAGCCATATTTAATGGAATTTTTCTGAACTCTTTCTATATTTGCTTTATATGTAGAATTTATTTTTATTAATATCACACGTTGGTTAATTGATTATTCACTGTCATCCACCACCCAACCTACATGGATAGTAGGTTGGCTGGAGGAAGAGAGATGACAAAAAAAAATCAAACTTATATTTAATAATCACATCGACTTGATCGTTCACAGGTCATATAAAATGCTTGGTTTTGTTCTTCGTATAAGGAAAGTGTTCGGTAACTTGCGTGCAGTAGTTGTGTTAAATTTTGCATTAGTCAAAAGTATACTGGAATATGCCTCGCCAATTTGGAACCCGCAGTACAAAGTATGCATAGATAGAATAGAACATATTATTCAAAACAAATTTATAAAATATCTTAGCTTCAAATTCAACAATAACTATGAATGCAGATTTCAAACTTTGCAACAAAGACGAGTAGTAGTTGATTTGACATTTATACACAAAATTTTAAATAATAACATTGACTGTACCGAACTTCTTTCCCAAGTTAATTTTAATATACCATTAAGACGTACACGCCGTACAGAACTATTCCATACGCCTAATTACAAGACAAATGCAGCAACAAATTCGCCAATCAACCGTGCTCTTCATATATTTAATAATATTAATCTCTAACATCGATATTTTCTCCGATTAACTGCCCAAATTTTAAAAAAGAGCATCATGTAAATCATATAAATTGTTTAATGCGCATACTTACATACACACATATTCACAGACACACACACCCTCTTACCTTCCCACTACACACATTACCCGGTAATTACTTAATCTCTCTCTCTGGTTTCAATCCTGGGATTGGTTTGCAGCAATTTCCTCTAATTTTCTCTTCCATTCTTCCCTGTCTTGTGCGGCTCTTTGAATTTTGCATATGATGAGCAGTGCACGTCCACCAGCAGGTCGTCCAGGTACTCTCGGCGTGGGCGTTCCCTAGAGTTTGTCCCCTCGGTCATACCGTCCATTATGGCATGCAAGAGGCCTTCTTGTCGTATAACATGGCCGATCCATCTCGCACGCCTTTCGGACAAGGTCCTGAGCAGGTGCCTTCCTCCTTCGATTCTTTGGAGAACCTCCTCATTTGTAATGTGGTCTCTCCAGGAAATTCCTAATAATCTTCTATAGGACCACATCTCAAAAGCCTCTAATCTCCGTTTATCTCTTTCGGATAGGCACCATGTTTCACAGCCGTGCATCAAGATACTCCACACATAGGTCTTGATGAGGAGTATTCGCAGTTTTAGGTTTATATTATTTGATTCAATTTCTTTCGACCTTTTATTGAATGCAAGCCTAGCCTGGTGTATACGGCTGTCGACCTCGCTCTTAGACCGACCGTCCCATGTTATTTTACTCCCGAGGTAGACAAACTCCTTGGTGTTCTTTAGTGGAACTCCTGCCATCTCTACTCTCATCTGGTGTTGCGTTCGGCCTACAGTCAGCAGCTTTGTTTTGTCTTTATTTATCTTCATGTTGTAGTTGTTTTGAAGAATGCTTTGCATGGTTGTTAAGGCCTCTTGCAGTTCTTCTTCGCTTTCAGCAACCAAAGCAATAGTGTCAGCAAACCTTATATCCACCTTTTACCCGTGTATCTGTACACCTATTCTGTGACTCATTCTCTCTCTCAAGTCGTCAATCGCACTCTGTATATAAACGTTAAAAAGAACAGGTGACAAAGAGCATCCCTGTCTCACCCCTTGTCTTATACTGGCTTCTTTTGTATCATTGTCACATCTAATTATAGTGGCCTCATTCTTGTATAGCGCCTGGATTATTCGTCTATCTCTATATTTGATATCAATTCTCTTCAGAATCTCGAAGAGTCTTTTCCATTCTACTTTGTCGAAAGCCTTCTCCAGGTCTATGAATGCGATGAATATGTTTTTTTTCATCAATTACTTAATATGCACATCATAAATAAGACACTACAATGAAACACATAATAGGTACCCACCATGAATTATATTTATTAATTGTAATTTTTTTCTCACTAATGGATAATATAATGTACTCGTACTGTTTGTTTCTGCTTATAATAAAAAAATACAGTTTTTCAACATTCATTTTGTGTATTTATTTATACTTCTCTCAATATCAGCACGATATTTGAATTACTTCAATATTTGCAATACTTCCAACAAGACTTCACACAGATAGCTGCTCCGTCTAGTGCCCGGAGTTGCCCATCAATATAAATGATAAATCGAGAGCATAGTCAGTCAATAATTCAGTTTGAACCGAGCGCCGCACCGCGCGACGACTAAAGTAATCTGCGAAGAAAATGTCGAAGTATTTTCCCGATGTTCGTCAGTTGAGTCAACAGTTAGCTTTATTTACCGAAGCAATGTCGCCGGAAGCCAGCTCCCTCAGTAAATAACAAAACAATAATTATTGGAGGAAATTTCTAAAATCATTTCTCTACCTCGGAGGCACAAGACATAAAGTAAATTTTTGGTGGATTTTTTATTTTATTTGCTGATAATAAAAGTCATATTTTTTTCGAATGTTTCAATGAGCATAATTTGTTGGAAAAATAGATAGTACGTTGGTTACCTCCCGCAAGAATCGGACTCTATTCGCCAGAATGCTAGCCAAGCGTTTTTTTCCACCCGGTTTTCTACCTGTTTTTTTTTACATTAGCCCCTCAAAGGAGGTCTCGGGGAAAAAACTTTACTTCGGGGCCTACCTCATCTTGGGATGCTGTGTGGAGGGTATTTTTTTATCAAAAGCAAGGAAAGAAAGTTCTGGAAAGGAAAAATGTATGAAGGGTGCGTAGGAACTGGGTGTCAATGTGTCCAGAAGTGATGGACTTACGAATCCATCCTTCCCACTGCTTTACAAGGCAGTCGGTCGAGAGAGTCCGGCTGGAGAGGTAAAAATGTCTCCCTCAACCAGTCTCTCCCGATACGTCCCGCCAGCGTATTTTCTTTTCCGTGTTCAATACGAGGCAACCATGCCTCGAAATCAACACGGGTTTGTAACGCCATTTCTCCTCCAAACCCGTGTCTAGTAGAAGGCAAGCGGCATCGTACTGTGCACGGGAGTACGAGGTACAGTACGAGGAATGTTAAGTGAATGCATTATAGTCAAGTTTGTTCCTGTATTTATAACAGCAGAATATGGAAAGAAATGTATTAGAATAATTACACATATCCGCTAGACAAACCTTGCTATGCCAAACAAACCAATTAAAAACCTGGGATGATTTTTAAAATTATGATGACATGTGACTTTATTTTAGAGAATTTATTTTATAGGATTGGTTCTTTAAAGTGTTATTATACCTGAGTACTATATTATAGAGTGTTTTTATTTATTTTATTAGTAAGGCCGTTTGCATTTTATTTTCCATCCATTATATTGTGCGGGTATGCAGACACTTCATTTTTTTATGTTATAATCACGTTTGGAGAATGCGTGCCTCGTACTGAATACGGGTTTGGGAAGGGATTGGCGTTACAAACCCGTGCACAGTAGGATGCCGCTTGCCTTCTACTGGAAATGGGTTTGGAGAAAATATGGCATTACAAACCCGTGTTGATTTCGAGGCATGGTTGCCTCGTATTGAACACGGAAAAGGAAATACGCGTTCCGCCAAGCGGTAGGTGGGCAAACGCATACGTAGCCATTTCCTAGACAAACCTCACCCCTCGAACCCTGGAAGCCCTGCTAAGTCACCTAACCTAGCGAATCACTTAAGTGACCAATAGTCGATGTGTTGGTTATCCTATAAATGGTTCTCGGGGCGACGTTACCCATACCCTCCTCCCGATTATTTCCTTTTCAATAAATGTAATTAAAGCTATATTACTATATATTACAGGTCTTCTTTCAAAATATCGCTGGTCAAATACCATCGATTAGGATTTAATCGTTGCTTAAAACGCCTTTAGCCGTATTTTCTGACCAGTTCTTTATAGTCAGGCACTTCGTAATCTTCTTCTCCTTCTTTTTTTTATTATACCGCGCAAGAGTCCTTACTGCTCCAATCCAATTGGTACCAGTGGAGCAATAGCATCCCCAATATTAAGCTACGTTCTCAGGCTGAAGGCAGTAAGAAGTGGAAGAATATAGGAAAGAGAAAGGTTGGGAAGTACCTTGCTATTCAGATCTGGTAACCAAATACGGCCAAAGCCATTTCAAGCAACAACAATATACCATAATATATTATTTCAAAATTTTCATTACATTTTCAACAAAGCGATTTTTTCTAAAAAAGAAAGTCAAACATTCCCGGGTTACGAATAACCCAACAATATTTGAAAATCTCCTACTACCACCACTGTAAGCCGAAAATGTTGTTTGAGTCGTGATGGAGAACTTAGCCAGCCGAGGAATTATTACCGACTTGATTACCGCATTTCTATGAAATAATAATTTCAAAAATAGTAGATAAATTATCCAATTATTTTTATTAATAAAACATCACTTTTTCTGTTCTCCTTGAAAATTATTAATATGAACATAATTTTCTTTGCCTCCCAGTTTCATTTTTTTTATTATACATTTGTGTATTGAAAGGATCAACTCTACTGGGAATATTGACATTGTGGAATGTTTACATTGTGTTCAAATCGGATACAATTCCAGCTTAGTTAAATCCACTTGACTCTTGTTCATATTTTTTTACAAGTTTATTTAAACAGTGGAAAAAAATATTGTGCAAATATAATAAAAATGAGAAAAAACCTTTTTAGCTTACATATCGTAGTAGGTACGCCCTTTAAATAATTCAATATAGAACAAAAGGAAAATGTAGAATTTCAATGATATGAATTTGAAAAAATCATTTTGCCTCTTCTATTATTAATATTTTTTATTTTTTTAATACGAATACCGCACAAGAGTCCCAACTGCTCCCGTCTGAAGCCAGTGAGACTATGGTATCTCCAATTGGGGTATGTTGTGAGGCTGAAGGTAGTGGGGAGAGGAAGGAGATAGGGAAAAGGAAGGTGGGGAAGTGCCTGGCTATTCAGATTTGGTCACCAAACACGGCTAATTCCATTTCAAGCAACGTTCAAATTCTGAATGGTGGTTTTACACCAGGGCGATACTGAGAGTATCTTCCTTCCCTATTTACTAACCCCGTATGCATGGACATTGGAGGGTTTACAGTCGTCTCAATAAATGTAGCCTCGTTCAATAAATAAATAGTCTTGACGTGTGCGTTGAAGGAGGAAACCATATATTTCCTTATAAAGCCGTTGGCAAAGTGGTGGGGTCCCCTCCAATGAGAGTGAGTATCTTCAATTCTGGAACGTGCCGCAAATATACTATATATTATTTAAAATGAATAAATTGTGAAATAACACAAATAAATCGAATAAAATTTATTTGATTCGATCCCGCGACCTTCGGTGTGCGAGTCAAGCGCCTTACCGCTGGACTACGCCGGCCGTCATTTTTATTTATTTATTTACACTATTATATGCCCATACGGGCTTTTACAATACAACAAATAAGTCATGTACATAATAATTTTGTGGAACAGTAAACGTGATGTAAAATATGCTATGTAAATCTTTAGAACCAGTGAAGAAGAATAGTATGATTTTAACATTGATAATATTTTTTATTAAGGTATGTAATTATATCCTTCTTATAACTATATTCCGTGCAGTTGAACACATCTACTACTCCGAGAAAATTTGCCAACTGCATGCAATTTAGGCACAAGCGAGTATCTAAACGACACGGTCCTGATATTCTTGTTGCAATTAAAAATAATTTTAGTTTGAGTAGTTCTTGCTGGTATACAGATGGTAATTAATCTTAATTTTTTAGTTTTTTTTTTATCTAAGCGACTATATAAAATATTTCTATAAGTATACAAAATATAATGGTTATGTTAGGTAAAGATATTGTATTTCTTAGTCCTCCTCACTAGGGGTTCCTTTGCCGAGGCGGATTAAATTGTTTAATTATAGTCTATTTGTCTTCTATGTCGTTTTTAGTGTCTTCATTAGAGTTTTCGTTGAACTCTTTCAGCCATGTTTATATTCTTATTTGTACTCATTAACTTTTTTATTTATTTTATGTCTTTGGGTAGAATATTTTGAAGTTTAGTTGCAAAGTAAGTGTAGTTTCTTTGTCCGAACGTGGTTTTATAACTTATAATATTTTTTATGTCATTTTTATTCGATCTAGTGTGATGGATACGCGGTTCAGTAGAGGATTCAATACTAATAGGTACTTTCAGTATGGTCTGTTGGTGCCTAGCATTGCTCATTTACCTTTATTTTTTCCAACTTTTAATTTCTACCTACCAATTCTACCCACCTACCCACAAATCATACCTACCCATGCCGACCAGACAGTTTAGTTACAAATTATCCACTGTTCTGTCAACACATATGTTGAATACGGAGCTCTTGTACCGAACATTTTAAAGTGAAACTCATAAGTGAATGTTTTGTGTGGAAATATTACAGCCGTGCTGTGTGCAAAATATTACTCTAATAAATATTTTGTGAAAACTCAAAAAGAAGAACCAGCGGATCAAAATCAGATAAGCGAAGGGAGAAAATCTGCGGGTAAGTCGGCAATCCCCAAATTGTTCCTTCCCTTCCGCTTTGCGGGTACATGTTGAAACCCCAACATTTGGTCGATTCGAGCCAAGATAAATTGAAATTTTTTATTAATTTAATATACATCAGGATTAATTGTTCATAAAGTTGATCTGTAAAATGCGCATCAGCCGTGCTGTGTGCAAAAGTTTTCTGTAGGTAGTGAAAAAATACCTTACTGCTTACAAATTATTATTATTTTGATTATATACTGTGGAATTGAATTGATAATATTCTTTAAAGTGAACATAATTCAATTCTTCACAAAAATTTTTTTTTTTTGTCGTAACAATGGCGGAGAAAAAGGCAGTTTTGTTAAAAAACCGATGTGACCGGATAGTTTCGAGAATTCGTGTAACACATGAGCTTATAGCTAACATTTACGATGATACAAAGAAAAAAGATACATTTCTGGTTAGATGTGAAAAGATAAAAGAGTGGTTACAGGAATTTGAATGGATTCAAAAGGAGATTGAAGAACAATTATTGGAGTTAGACAAAGTGAAAGAAATGTCTGATTTAGGAGTGATTGCTATTCAAGTAGATGAATGGTATTTTGATATATTGAAAACGAAAAACGCTTTCAGTAGTAGTTTAGAAAATTCAATTGTTAAAACGCCAAATAATTCAACGGTTCGTGCTCCAATAATAAAGTTACCTACTTTTGACAGTGAAATTAAAAATTGGTGTACATTTCATTCTTTATTTAAAAGTATTATACACAATAATAATGCGTACACAAATGTAGAAAAATTTGATTACCTTTATTGATTCATTTTTGAATTGTATTCAGGTTGTGTATGTATTTATGTGTAGTAGATCCCCATCCTATAATTCTATATTCAATTCAAGAATGACATAACGCTTAATAAACCTTTTTCAAATCCTTTTTATTAATCACATTTCTTTGATTTTTAAAGAAATAAATACGGCTTGTGTAAAATAAAAAAAGCTTAAAAAATAAAAGTCAAGCATAGACATACAAATAAAGTCAAGTAAGAAATGAGACTTCTATCTGAGAGTATTAATAAATAATTTTTTACTTCTTTCATCAAGCGGTTGTAATTTATTGATTGATTTCTAATAGATCTCACAATCTAAAAATGTGAAATCTAGTAGAAATACCTACATTTTTGATTCCAAAAAACATCATAAGATGTGTCTTCGTTTCAACCAATTTAGTTGTAATCTAAACGGTTTCGTGTCGACCATACATTCATCTAGGCATGTAATTTAAACTGACTTATTATTCATTAAAAAAATAACATCTAAAAAGTTGAAGTAAGATGAAAGGGGAATCAATAATGCGGTGTTACACATTGATACCCAGCTTTCCAAAAGTATAACAACTTATAACATAATAAAAATTAAACACTTTCAAAAAAAATTGTTATTCTTTAAGATAATTTCTATGATTTTCGATTGATTTTCGCTAATTGATCGCTAATCAATTTCGTCTTTATTTTTATTTAATGAAAATTTTTCTGTTTTAATTTTACGACGGAATTTACAAATGTGAATTAATTATGCCTTAGGTCAAGTTACGAGTATGGAATTAGCTAAATAAATTAATAGAATTCTCTAATTATTGCAATATTCATCTTTATCATCTTCTTATTCAGCTCTTAATCATCTTATATTAGTTAATAAATATCTTAAATTAGTTTTTTTTTTATCTTATAAAAAATGTTACTTGCTCTTGGAAGCTTTTTGGCGCAACACGTGGGGAAAAATGTAAATCTAAAAGTGGTCAGGGATGAGATTTTTATGAAGGACGTTGAAAACATCACAGAGGAATCTGGAAAAAAATAAGTTAATGTACTTACTTAGTTGTTATAATGAAGATTCATGAAGATAAAACCTTCTCCCTCCGGTACCATATTTCATTTCGAAAAAAGATGTGAGATTGTTCTCAAAAGTTATTAGTTTTGTTTTATAATAGTTTTATATTGACGAACTTCACAATACATTTCTATTCTCTAAGGACTGTTGATAGTTTGGTTGGTGTTTTTGATAATTTATGGAGCGCAAGAAGTTGGTAAGGGTGTTGGGGATGTATCAGGGAAGTAATATAACATTTTCGAGTGAGTTAAAATTGTGAATTAAGGCTTTTGTCTAAATCAAAATATGTATGGGTTGTGCATACATATTTAAATCGATTTTATTTTAGTTTTTACTTCAAACATAACAAATATACATTATAAAAGAATTTTTACATAAGGGTGCGTCCCGCTAAAACTCGGAAACGAGTCCCGGTACGATCAAGAGAGTTATATGATGACTACGACAAATTCCAAACATTGAAAAAATAAGTTAAAATTTTGGTGTGACATACATAGCTCATCAAACCGATGTTTTTCCTTTATTAAACGTGACTCAAACAATAACAACGTTACAGTGTAGATATCAAATTTATATCATATTTATTTTGTTCATAATTTGAGAGGCGGGTATGGGTACCACCGCTACGGCAATAAAATATTGGATAACCAACACCTCTACTATAGGTGACCCCAATCTTTATAGCACAGGCGTCGGGTAGGAATGCTATCCTTTTTCTACCGGTGTTTCAATGGAAGATGCTTCGATGAACTAGCGCCATTGATCCCTTCGGCACCGGTGCATAGTCGAGAAACACGCCAATGCGCGCCCAAAATATATACTCGGTTGACATTTGTCACATGAGAACGGGTCGCTTCTTCGACTCGTTCTTGAGTTGTTTCTTCCTTCCTACAACATGGGTCTCTTTAAGACCAATGTTCATTCTCTCTCCTAAAAGATCCTCCACACAGCAACTTAGATGACGTAGGCCCCGAGGGAAATTATTTTCCTCAGGGACTCCTGTGTGAAGTTAATGAAAAAAGTGTTTATTTTAATTGCCGGACCTTTATCTCCTTCCTTTCCTTAAAAAGACCCCCCCACACAGCATCCACAACGATTAATAGGCCCTGAGGGAAATTATTTTCCTGTGTGGGAATGTAAAAAAAAATTGTAAAAAATATATGTTTCAGTGTTTTGCGTCGTAAAGCTAAAACGCGCCAACCATTGTTAAAGTAATTACTCTGAGCTACCATTTATTTTTTCTTTCGCACTATACGCAATAACATACAGACTATATCGAACACAATCAGTTTGATTCATTCGCAAGTTCTGGGATTCGGTATTTTCGCTATAAAAATAATTCCTTCAAAGCAGTGGCAGGTTTTTTTACAAAGTTAAATTTCGTGTCGACAGCATTTTTTAACAAAACCTTTTTTTTAATACTTCTGTACATTTTTCCAGTAAAAAAACTAAAAATGTGAAAGATTTATTATGAAACCAAAATATTTATTAAGCAGTTAGTTTATTTGAGCAGAATTTTTTTTAATTTAAAAAGGATAATGGTTTAACATACAAAATATAAGAAAATTATAATTTCATAGAACAATTTCATATTATAATCAATATTTATTAACCACTAGCGGACCCGGACATGCGTTGTTGTGACACAACTATGAAACGACGCGTGTGAAAAATCGAAACACAACGCCATCTACTGGATGATTTCTCAACCTAATAACTAAGTGTCAATAAATTAACTCACACCGCCATTTGTTAGAAACTTATTACAAAAAAAATTCCTGAAACAAACATTTATTTCGCAATAATACATATAGAGGTCAATAATCGAGATAAAAAACTATCCTTTCTTTTAAGTTGTACCAAATTACAAACAGAAAGTCAAATTTCATAAAAATCAGTCAAGTAGTTTCGAAGTTTATTTGGAGCAAACATTGTGACGCGAGATATATGTATACATACATCTTACTAATATTATAAATCCGAATGTTTGTATTGATGGATGTGTCTTACTCTTTCACGCAATAAATACCGAATGGAATGTACAAATTCTTTCACTTATCGAAAGCTACATTATTTGCGAGTAACATAGGCAGTAATATATTGGTAAGCTCTGGCGTTATGAATAAGCTGTGGCGTTATGAAATTATTTATTATACGTTTATTGGAAAAACGTGTTGCTAAGTAAATGTTTGACGTGGGCTGTCATTTTGTTATTTATTTAGACTATGGAGATTTCTTTTATAGCGAAAATTCAAATATGAGTATTCTAATATGAATATTTAGTATAGATTCAAATATAAAAAAGGTATTTATCTACATTTTGACCTAAGCCAACAGCTGTACTAATATTATGAATGCGAAACGGAGCATATTTGGTTGTTGATTGATTGGGGGAGGGGTGGGGTAGTGCGGGGACAGTGGGGTAGTGCGGGGGTGGGGTAGTGTTGCCTCCCAACACAATTAAACTCCTTACCCTCCTTTCTTCGTTCATTAACTACACACGCCCGATTCATCTGGGCGTCCCTTTCTTAGAGAGACAAATTTAAATAAATTTTAATACATTTTCGAGATACAAATAAACACGAAATACTTAATGTCAAAAATCAACGGCGAGCAATCCGTTTGATGTCTCGGAGTGACACGAATCTGTGATATTGTTCAAATAACGTGACTTTATAATAATGTATTATATTTACTAAACTTCAAAGAAAACGTACGAAATATTACTGTGAATGGCGAAAGAAAAGAATATGTTTTGATGTAATCAAGGTTATTATTTTACTTGGGTTTGAATTGGTTTTTGATGTTTTTAACTTTCGACGCAATCAACACAAAACGAATACAATTGTCAGGGGTTTAAATCTCGGCGTCCCCAAATAAATTGCATAACTTTTCAATATCAATTCAAAAATGAGTAAATTTGCGGACGTTCCAGAGAAGAAGATGCTCACCAAAGATCATATTTCAGAATCGAAAAGTTGTATGCGTTGCCTTAAATGGCATTAGCCAGATCAGAATAACCAGGTTCCTCCTTACCTTCCCCTAACTAAACTCCTTCCCTTATGAGCATTTTGGAATCTTGTGCGATGTTTTTTAAATATAATTAACGAACAAAGCTGATCCGCCATTTCAAGGCACAGTCTATAGAAGTTGATGTAAGTAAAATAAAATAAAATAACATAACATTTAAAGAAACTACATCTAACAAACCTTAGCCTTTATACACCATTTCAGACCTGAACTTAAACTGGGAGTGATAAAACGTAATATTTGATGCTCGAATATATAGTTTTTTTTTTTAATAATGGTGTGAAATTAAAATTTAAAAAAATGATTATGGTGCGGGAGTCGAGATTAAAAAATTTGAGCAATAGATATGGTATAAAACTGTTGCTGGAAAAGTTTCAGGGAACCAGATCAGGTGAATTCGAAGGCTGCTAGATAGTATTCGAGCTTTTTTTTTATCAAAAACTTACGGACAAGGATCGCAAAGTGCGATGGTACGTTATAGTGGTGCAAAATTGATGCATTTTTAAAACACGCACAAAAGTGGAGGTACTCAGTATTGAAAACTGTCAATGACAGATGTGCCTAACCTAACCTAACCTGACACAAAACAATAATTAGAATCGGGTGACGCCAGCTTCAAAAGATGGCCGAATCTAAAACTTTTTGATCAAACTGATATCCATGTGGATAGCATATTATGCTTGTGGTCCTGGGGGATTTCAATGTTCATAATAACCTTGGTTAAAGTTCTCAGGACCAACGGACTCGGGACAAGAGGCGGAATCCTTTGCCCTCTGCTACGAACTGGAGCAAATGGTTCAGGAGCCTACAAGGGTTTCTGATGTCCAGACTCACCGCTCCAATCTGCTAGATCTGTTTTTAACCACTGTGCCACACGGTTGCAAGATTGAAGTCACAGCGCCTCTAGGATCATCCGACCACTGCCTGGTGACGACGTCAATATCAATATACCTTCAGACCACCACACGAGCGGCTGAAGAGAAAAGTGTGGCACTATAGATCAGCATTTTGGTTTGGTCTGTAGGCTCATTTCAATGCTTTCCCGTGGTCAACTGTCTGTTTTCGGACTTCGGATCCCTCAAGATGTGCCCAAGAAATTGGTGAAGTCATCACATCCGCGATGGATGGCTTCATCCAATCCACTGTTAAAGAAACTGGTGCGGGCTCAAACCCTTGGTTCATTCGACGAAAAAACGCGGCTTACCGAGCCTGCAACACATCTCGAACGTCCGAAAACAGAATAGTATATAACAAAATGGCAAAGGAATGCAAGAGGATCATTATCAGGTCAAAATTCGAACACGACCTGCAGATCAGCAGAAAGCTGGCTGCCTGCCCGCACGGCAGCAGAGCGTTCTGGTCGCTTGCGGGCTCAATAGGTCGCAATTTCTGCAAAACCCGTTTGCCACCTCTTACCAGACCTGACGGCTCTCTAGCAAATACCACCGCCGAAATGCCAACTTATTAGGCAAAATGTTCGCGGAAAACTCGACCCTCGATGATCAAGGTGCTACTCCGCCGTCGCGTCGGTTCCTCATTGCAGTTTATAATATATATCTCCTACCTATTTATAATATCCACATCTCCAGACGGGGATGAAAAAATATATACATCTATGGTTTTAAATGTAGCTGCAGTATGAAAGGGTTAAAATGAGTTTGACAAGTAAGGCTAGACAGAGGTTTTAATTAAGCAAATAAGATAAACCTTTCTTTTTCAAAATTTCTTTTACTCCGTTGAACAAGCTCCGATTTTCTTACATCCTCCGGAATATCACATAATATAATAATATATACGTACATCCTTACACGGAGCTGGCTGCAAAGGGAACTTTATCCAGAAAATGAACTTTAATTTCGTCTGAATCTCTTTGTGAGATTGCTCTGCTTCCCGAATGGCCGCGAGTCTGCCGTTCCTAAGAACAATGGAAACAGTTAAGTAATACTTGATAATACCGATTACTGATACTTAAAACTCTGAGCTGGAACTTAATCAGGCTGAGTTCATTGGACATTGTGCCGCCCCTTCAACGTCTGATTAACTCCTATTATAAACCTGTTCAAGATATTACGATTTGCTAAGCTTTAACAATGGTATTTTAATTTATTGAGTAATGAAGTATTATAATACTTCCATGTTTTAATCACATTTATTCCGCATTTGTCAGTGATGTAATTGCTTAAAATTTATATGATTTCTACGGTGGTATCGAATAAGTACATTGATAGATCAATGCAGCAATGTAACCATAAAATGTACTCTTCTAGACGAGTGCTTACCATGTAATCTACGTAAAAATCTATCGCTTATATGAAAATGAATGTTTCTTTGTTGGTCTCTTATGCGTTCCTTAACCATTCATCCGATTACAATGAAACTTTAGCGATTTGATGTGCGCATGCCCGCGATGTTTTCTATATATAATAGTGAGCACTGGCGTTATGAAATTATTTCCTACACTATTCTTCCGATTGAGATGAAGCTTTGGTGAGTTGTTGTGCGCATGCCGCGAAGGTTTCTATATATACTGTCTTACGAAATTTGTATAAAAGTTTTTCAATGGATAGTGCTCGAGTTGTTTGAAAAATGAGTGAATTTCATATATTTCATTGACAGGGAGGATAGCGGGAGGAGAAGGGGATTCCAGGGGGGAAACGGGAATGAAAATGAAGAATTGGGGGGTTTGCAGAAGGGTTATAAGGAAGGTGCAAGCAGGGAAGTTAGAAGAGATATGCGGGAGTGAGGAAGGCAGGGGAGGAGGAAAGAGTCGTGAGAGGGGATGGAAACTCGGGAGGGAAACGTAGGCTATATCTTTATATATAAGGGTCGGTGCGAAGCAGAAGAACGAAGAGGGGAAAACAGGGTAGGTAGAAGGTGAATGCGGAAGGGAAAGAGGATGCGGTAGAGGAAGGGGAGGTCGAAGGAAACGGGGACGAATGTGAAAGGACACGCAGGGAGAAATTTAAAAAAAGATTTATTTATTTAAGTTGAATTGCAACCCATGCCAGGAACTCGCTAGTTTTATATAAAATAATTTTTGTAATTTTTGCCGCATTCACAGTTTGTAAAAATACCCCATTAGTTTCTGCTAAATTACTGCAGGTAGCTTTTCAACAGGAGCTTCATCGAATAAATTTTTACAATGACAAGATAAAATATTTTTTTTTTTTTACATTTTCAAGATAATGTTGGTAGTTCTTATTCAGAATAAAATTAACTACTACCAAAAGCCATGGGTTTGAATTAACTCACTGGTTGCAGCAGAGTCCCGGCAAGTCCAAGTTCCTGGGGTCAATACAATTCCTATATGCGACCGTATCTTTTCAATGATTCCAATTACATCTTAGTGTGACTCTAAGTCATTTTAAATCACCCGTATTTTAAAAACATTTCAAACAAACTGTGCTGTGAGATCATTTATGTATATAGTAAAGAAAAGTGGTCCTAAATGGGATCCTTGAGGAACACCTCAATGATTACAAAATTTATCTGTGTGGCAAACTCTCATCAGCTATCAAAACTTGTTACTTACGATATTAAAATCAGCTGAAAAGTTAAATGATCTAGTGCGCATATTCATCGATTCAGCAGTCTATGGAAGATCGGCCACATTGGTTGTGGCCGCGGTAATATAACTGTATTACCATTCATCCCTCTCGGCTCCCACCCCTTTATCTCCCGCATCCAATCCACCCATGAATACGTATTATTATTATTATTTCGCCACAAAGTGAGGGCGCACAAACGTATCTCTGGCTCCAATCGTGCATAAAAATTCACAATTGTTGGCTCGAAGCGGGAACGGAGTTCGTATAAAGGCGCGGGCAGTTTGCAAACAAAACCCCGCTGCGATTTGGGGTGGCCATGAAGTTAAAAACAGTGTTCAATATAAGGGGATACGTCTCTGCGATCTTAGGTCGGTGATAAGATCGATACTTACAAAAATGATTATTTTGTAATATTATGATGGATGTCATTTTATTAAATTTTGTTTCCTCTTTTTGTTTATGATTTTTTTTGTTTTTACTTTTATTTTAATTTTATTTGCTCCACACAGGAGGAGGTCCAGTTGAAAATTGTTTCCCACAAGACCTATGTTTTCATTTGGAATTCTGTGAGGAGGGTTTTTATAAGGAAAGGAAAGATATGAAGTTCTGAGAAGGAAAAAGGTATGAGGGGAGGTTGGAATCTGTGTGTCGTGTATGTCATGGTCATCCGCCGCCGAGACCAAACAAACCTCAACCCCTGAACCCGCTAAGTCGCCAAACGTTCGAACCACTTGGGGTAACCTATAGCAGACATGTTGGTGATCTTTGACAATAAATGTTTCCCGGGGCAGCGGCACCCATTTCGACATGACGTCTTTCGTTTTATATAAAAATAATTGTTTATTTATTTCTATTCTTGAATATACACTTTACAAATGATTTCAGTGGTTTATATAGTGGTACAAAAAAATGTTAATATTCCGATACTCTACGTTAAAAGGTTAGTAGTACCATTTTATTGAACACCTCCCTGGGGAGGTGATTCATTGTTATTATGTCAAAATAAGTAAAAACACAGTATCCTTGATATTATCAAGAAGGGCAGTGTGGTACGACCGAGGTAGGACTCATGGAGGCAGTATCGTATACATAAATTTTAGATTAGTAGCAGTTTCAGTTATATAAGTAATTATCTTGTAAAGCAGGTAGATAGTTATATTTTTCTTTTATGGGGTTGTGCTTTGTGCAATTTTGGAAAATCTTACGATAAAATATTTAAGAAAAAAATTAATGAAATCCAAACAAAATAAATAAAATAAAAAAAAAAAACAAATACAAAGGTGGGATAAATTTAATATCTTTAATATTCATATATATATATAACTACAAAAAGTTAATCATTTACACATTATAATATTGTATTTATTACAGAATAAATTTCTCTAATGGATGTTTTTGACGCATGCTTTTTGTATTAGAGTTTTTAACAAATCAATTGTGACTTTTATTATAACTGATTTACTTATTTGAAATCTGGTACCGGGAGACAATGGGGCATAAAAAAAAATTACTCTACCTGATGAAAACATTTCACTGGCACCGCAAGACTTCGATAGCCGAAATAATAGTCAAGCCGAAATAAGTCTAATAATAGTCTAAGCGCTGTCGCATTTAACTCTTACGGCATTCCATTATTCTTCCGTATAGTGCAGTCACGGGACTGCAGGGTAAAGGTATGTACAGAATGCAATGAATAAGTAGCAACAAAATCTGCTTAAACACAAAGTTCTGGTGAAACCAATTGCTCCATGTTTTTTGTCAATTTTATGTATTATTTAGATAATTTTTTTCTTATGATAAGCCGCAGAATTTTCTTTCTGTTTTTGCTGCTTTAAGTTATTTAAGGTGAACTGAAGAATCATCATATATGTAACACTTAACAGCCATAATTTCGATTCTTTCCGAAATTGTTCAAGTGTACCTTCTTGTTGAGTCTGAAAACCACCTTTGATCAGTTTAGTTCCTAAATATTTGATAAAAGCTCTTGAATTATAAAATGGGCACTCTGTTTAAGAGAACCCTTATCTACATTATATCCTAGGAGTCACGTGAGAATATTTAATCAGTGACAATACTGACAATACGACGCTCGAGCGAAAATTTGAATATCAGAAAAAGATACGGTCGCATCCAGGATTGGAATCCAGAAACTTAGCCTGAAATCTTAGAACTGAAAACTGTATTAGTTCTACTAGTGTTCAACAGAAGGTGATCCAAAGCATAATCATGGAAGATTTACAAAGTCACACCAGAAAAAGTTCATTGCCTTGCATTGAATTTGAGTTCAAGAACTGTTTGCTTACCGTTTAACTGTCGTAAACCACTTAACTACAAAATCCAACGTTTAGCCTAGATTAAAACGCCAGTTTTGATGAAAAGTCTAACCATTTTTCACGTGAAAAGATACATTTTTTAGGTAAAAATACAGACACCCTACAAAGTGTAACATTCAATTTCATTGATCCTCAGGAGACTGCGTGGAGGGATGTGATATCCGAGTTCGCGTAACCCAATAATAATACACTGTATGAAAACTGTCCTTATAGCGACATCAAAAGGTGATTTTTATTATCTACATGAAAACGGGTGATGTAGAAAAGAATGTTATTTTCCGTATATGATTTCCATAACGGTGCTGTAATTGGGTCACAAATAAGGTTTTTATTGGCAAGACGATTTCTAGGAATCTTTTATTGAACTCATAACTGAAATTGTGCAGATATTAAAAAAGATCAAATTTGCATTTATACATAGTTTGTTTTAAGTTCCGTGATTTTACCAATAACTTTTGTTATGTTATCAGTTCGATAACAGGTCCCTCAAGTAATCTCCCTCCATCTACTCCCGTGTGGGGTATAATACTCGTATATAAGACATATTTAAAAAATCATTGGTTAAAATCAAATAAAACTTTAAATCGCATTGCAAGTAATCTGAAAGTGTGAAGCAGGTGGCGCTAGTGTGGTTGGTGGTCATTTGCATATCATGACAGTTACGTAATATGGTTTAAAAACAAATTTATTAAAGGATTTAAAGTTTGACCTAGTAAATCGTTCATGACCTCAATTTACCTTAGTTTTTTTTCCTATTAACAAATATATCTACACATACTTACAACAGAATAAGATGAGTACTAAGTGTTGCTGTATAATTTCGGATTGACGGCATATGACAGAAATAATAACAATTTTCAGACTAAGTAAATTGAAATGTTAATTCAGTTTCTCAGAGTAAGTAAATTGAAATGTGAGGTTAAGGCATGTATGTGCTCGTGCTTATTAATAATTTATTTTGATATTAAAATATATTTTTGCTCTAACCACACTATGCTCACGATTAGAACAGATTCCAGAGGCAAGACTGATAGAACAAAATTTCTACTGCAAATTCTAGAATTTTTTGTCGCAATTCTATATTAAAGCCAACCCCCAAAAACACAGGATATTTCTCCCCTGAACCGCGAGCATTAAGAATTTATAACACTTTACACTGCTTTAATAATGAAAAAAACATTTTTAATGACCCATTTACACACTTAAAAAAAAAGGTTTTCTATTATGATCAAGCTAATATTGCGATGAAGCCCTTTATAAACAGGCAACATTGTACCTAAATCAGTGTTCCATCAGAACAGGTTCCAATAGGTTCCATGCCAACTGAGAATAAAGTCAACTCAACACCTCTTTGAAAAGTTATTCAAAACTATGAAAAAAATCATTTTAAAGTAGCCCAATACCCTTACCTGACGTAACCTATTTCACCAATTTTTTTCATCATTTCTAATTAATTTTCTGAGGTGGTTCTGAGTTGGTTTCATTCTGACTTGTCCGGTCACCGTTCCAATAATACATTGATTTTGAACCTATTTGTATTCTACCTTTAATTCGTTTTATTTTATTCATTTATTTATTTATTTATTTATTTATTTATTAACGCCCTTTTTAGGAGATTTTACTTATGGATAGTAACAATAAATTATACAGTATTTACCATCGATCAATTAAGTCCATAGGACAATGAGTATTTACCGATTCTTGTTTGTCATTTACTTTTGCATATTTAACTAATTGTTTTTTTTTTTTTTTATGACTGTGTGTTAAAACAAACGTGTGTGTAAATTTGGTTCAATGACAACTCAACACAGTAGCATTTCAACACTTCTTCAAAAAATCATTAGAAGTAATAGATTTTTTTTTAAAACAGCCCCTAACCTAACCTATATCGCAATTAAAATTTAAATAAAAATTTAATTTCAAAATGATTATCTCCAACGCACTGTTAGTTTGAAAACAAAACAAGAAAAACTTAAAAATTATACCGATTATAATTTTTTTTTATCTTATAATAAACATCGTGTAAATTCCACGTTGTTAACTCAAAATAAAACTATTCATCACATCGCAGTGTTTTCCGAAATGCTAAAGAATAATAATTAGTAAACCGGAGCATAATTTACATAGCCTTAACGCCTCTTCCCACTACGTGAAACATCATTTTGCCATTACCGCTCTGGGAGAATCTCAGAGAGGAAATTCTCAACGGATCCCTCTACTCCCTTAATTCTTCTCTTTCTCCCACTCAGATCAGCATCCCAAATCAGGGATTGAGATTTAAATCAACACTATTCGTTCTCGTTTAAGAAAATAAAGAGAGATAACGCTTTCCATTACACGTCTCTTGGACGGGGATAAAGAGCGAATCATCAGATAAAAAACATATTTCCAACGGTCATTATTTTATCCTTACGTTTTTGTTTGGAGTAGTGTTGTGCGCGAGCTCTTTTTCTTTCTGCACAAACTTTGGAAGCACAAATTCAAACACGTAAAACTTTAACCATGTTATTATTTGGAGTAATGAACGCTTGTTTGTTGGCTGCTGATGATGCAGCTCTCAATCTTTCTCTCAGGAAACTTTTCTGCAAACTCTCGCTTCTTGGATGAACGAAGTTTGTGTACAGAGTGATAATAATATAATTAGGTTCGCAGTCATGATATTTGAAATAGATTAAAGGAAGGTATTCTTTTTTATAATCTTTATATATTTTATTTATTTACTTTATTTATAAACAAAAACATACAGTACATTAGACACTTGTGAAAAAAATTACAATTAATAAGTATATTTCGTGGTGGATACCTATTATGTATTTCATTGTAGTGTCTTATTTATGGTATGCATATTAAGTAATTAGTGGGATGTGTGTGTGTGTGTGAGTATGTGTGTATTTATGTATGTATGCATACGTATTGAACAATTTATATTATTGACATGATACTCTTTTTAAATTTGGGCAGTGAATCCGAAAAAATGTCGATGTTAGAATTTAGTATTATTGAACATATTATATTATGAAGAGCACGATTGATTGGCGAACTAGATGCTGCATTTGTCTTGTAATTAGGCGTGTGGAATAGTTCTGTATGGCGCATACGTCTTAATGGTACGTTAAAATTAACTAGGGAAAGAATTTCGTTACAGTCAAAGTTATTATTTAAAATTTTATTATTTATAATTAGGGTATGTTGTGAGGCTGAAGTTAGTAGGAAGATGTAGGAGTTGGAAAGAAGAAAGTGGGGGAGTAACTGGTTATTCAGGTCTGATCAGCAAACACGTTAAAAGTCATTTCAAACAACATTTCTATTCTGGATGGTGGTCTTACACCAGCGTGATACTGAGAGTATCTTGCACTATAGAACGTGCCGCAAGTTGACTACATATTATTTAAATGAAAAAATGATGAAAAAACACAAATTAATCATGTTGAATTTCAATCTACGGATTGCGAGTCGAGAGCTTTACCTCTAGACTATGGAGGCCGTCAAATTATGACATTACATATAAAAATTCAGAGTATCTTTGACCATAGGAAGTATTTCACTTACTATACGAGTATTTATCCTGTACATTTGCTTTGCTATGATCTTACGATTATGTGAGGTATGTGTACCTCTTTGTCTTTTTGGATATGATGAACTAAATTATTATTGGCATATACGAGTACTTGGAACTTTGAAGTATGTATATAGTTGCAAATTGTGAACACATTGAGCAAGAAGTTTGGATTCTACATTTATGAAGAAGTATGTAGTTTCGGGGGTCGGTGTATCAGCTGAGACAAGGAATACGATTAATACTAGACTAAAAGCATCAGTCATTACATAGAGGCGTCAAAGGAAGGGAAGCTAGCAGTACACATAAGGTCTGATAACAGTCCTGATGCATGGCAGTAAGATGTGTCATTAATGCCAGAGGAAGGTCTATCACAGACCTAGGATTATTATTGTGACATAAACCTGTGAAACCTATGTACGTGTGATAGAATTTCGAACACAGAATATAGTTCCCAGAAAATGTAACAATCTGATTTGATAATTAATACATAAACCTATTAGACATAAATAAACTATACGTAAAGAAGATCATCTACAAAAACTGCATAAAAATATCACCACACTTCATAACTCACTCGCAAAACACAAGAGCAAACACACACAATCAATTACAAGTACCACATATCAAATCAAATTTTGCAAAAAAACATGAATCTTACTTGGCACCATATATATTCAATAAGTTTGTAGCCCAAACAAAGACCTACGTCGCATCTAATAATTTGAATTGGGTTTTCAAAAGATTTTTAAACTGGTTGAATGTCAAAGAAAGAAGAGAGATAAGTAATATTCTTAATATCTAATATTATATATTTTCTTTTATTCTACTCTGTTTTTAAATTCTGATATCCTCTTATTTTATTATTATTATTTTTACTATAATATATATATTTCTTTTTTATTTTATTTTTACCACTTACTTGTTTTTATGTAATTAAAAATTGTTAGTTACCAGCCTCAGAACAGACTCTGTCTAGTGAGGAGGGTAAGGAAAAAAAACTGATGTACATAACTAATTATAAATAAACGCCCGGGTTGCCGGCACTGAAATTGAATTGATAATCTTAACACATTCAGAATATATATTTATACACCTACATATGAGTGAGTATTCAGCTGTGCTATAATTTCAAGATTTCATGAAGAGGTCGATGACAGTGTAAGTCTTTAACTATTTTTGATTTCCTTAAAAATATATGCATTGTCATTTGCAAAGTGCAATGGCAATAAGGGGTCTAGGAGCTTGCTGCTCAATTTTTTCACTGAGCCCTTTTGACATTTACCTTTGGAATGTGTAGGTTGACCCACGAGATGTTTGAAAAAATTTTTTTTTTTAGTAAGTTATTTATTAAGTTAAAAGAAATACAAATTTCGCTTTGTTTACTTAAGTGTACATTCATATAACAAAAATAATATATATATATTAATAATTATGGTTTACTACCTAAGTAACATATTTTTCTTAAGTAAGAGCATTTTGGTTTTGCTCATTGATCTTGAGGGCAAACAGTTTTTTCTAAAATATATTTATTCTATGTACAGTTGTCAGGCTATCAGGAAGGAGATTATAAATGTGTACACCCTCATGGCCTATGTTTCTTTTACCACACTCTGTCTTTGCTGAATTTGTATATAATTTATTATGTTGTCTTGTGTGGTGGTCATGTACTTGTGATGTTTTCATAAATGAAGTATTTGTGTGTATGAAGCCATTTTGGATTTGGTGAATTAATAGGCATATGTTGTATTGGTACAGTTTTCTAATTGTAAGTAAGTTAGTTTCTTGGTATACTCTTTTGGTGGGGGTATCTGGTCTATAGTTAAAAAGTTTTTTTATAACTTTATTTTGTATTATTTGAATTTCGTTTAGATATGTGATGTTTGTGTTTCCCCATATTTCTATGAGATAATTTAGATGGGATTGAATTAAACTAAAGTATAATCCCCTCTTTACTTGTATTGGTAGAAGATGAGCTATTCTGCCAAATACACCAATTAGTGTGATAATTTTTTCTTTTACTTTTTGTATGTGGTGTTTAAAAGATAAGTGTTTATCGATAAGAAGTCCCAGGTATTTTTAACTATCTGAAATTTGTAGGTTTTTTCCTTCTATTTGCAAAGGTTTATGAGACGGCGTTTTTCTTTTTTGTGAACTTAAGATCATGTAATTTGATTTTTTTGTGTTAATAGTTAATATATTTTTAATTAGCCAGTTATTTAATTTATTAAGATCCAGTTGGGCTTTTACAAGTAAGTATTTTAAACTTATGATAATGTATTTATAATTTCATCGGTAAACGTTGAAGGTTGTACACATCAATGTATTACATCATTGAAGAAAAAGATAATACTAACAAATCGCACCTGGGAATTGAACCCAGGATCTCTCTTCTTACCGGGACAACGTCTTGTCCAACTCGGCCATTGAGTCTGTAATGAATCAAAATGGTATATTATCTAGTACTTATTTGACCATAGTGGTCTATGGGCTCTTCGAATTTCATGGTCTCTTTGCCGAGTCGTGCAGAAGGTGACTGAAGGTGATGTTGTTTTATGAAGTCATTAGGTTTGAAGAGCTCTCCAAATCAGAACTAGCTTTCAGCCTGGAAGGACGTTTGTTTTCAGAAGAATTATTATATTTAATATGTCAATAAACAGTCACTGGGTTGTAATAAACCGTCTTTCAATAAGCATCAATTTGGGAGACGGGAATGGGTACAGCCGCCCCGGGAACCTTTATTGGATAACCAACACCTCTGCCATAAGTCACCCCAAGTGGTTCGATACATTTGGTGATTTAGCAGGGGTGTCCGGGTTCATGGGGTTTGTCTAGGTCTTGAAGGCGGATGACCAGGACCTACTGAAATCCAGATTCCTACCCACCCCTTAAACCCCTTTCCTTCCCGGAAGTCTCGTCTCCTTCCTTTCCTTAAAAAAACCCTCCACACAGCATCCACAAATATGACATAGGCCCTGAGGGAGATTATTTTCCTCAGGGCCTCCTGTGCAGAGCTCATGTAAAAAAAAAAATATTCATACATGGAGAATACAGGGCCCAATAATACAATATTACGATATTTTCTGGGGCATTAAGGGACATTACAGGGACCTTTTGATTTTAAGTCATTTTGTCGATGTCATATTTCAAATTCAGAATAAACAATTTTATCTTTAACTAATTTTCCCATGTTTGTGTCTACTATCTTTTTAAATTCCCAGTTACCACCGTTATATTCTTACTTTTATGTGTTTTGTTCTGTTTCATGTTTCGTTTAGATTTATTAGTATTATATTCTTCTTCAATGATATATTTCTGTTTTTTTAATTATTCACTTCATTTGGTACCATATTGATAGATACAATACACATATACTTCAATTTGCGATAGTTAGATGATCTGTTGAAATTTATTAGTCTGTTAAGAAACTGATTGCTCCTCGGCGAACTGAGGCGAACAGAGTGTACATATTATATTACATTATTATCTTCGGGTGAATTTCGAAAGTGAGCGCACAGCTCATTTTGCATGATTCTCGTCCATACTCGGGCAGGAACTCGGAACTCCAAAGGTTGTGTTGATATTGAAGCCGGTTGGGACACTCGTGCATATTCTGCGGAAGTGTTCCACTTGCTAAACTCGGCGGGACCAACACAAAGAGACATTTGAGGGACAAGGGGATTCTTGTTAAACGACGTCTCATATCATCACATTATTTCCAAGTGATAATTACATAACAATTATTATAAGCAATAATTATTAGCCTGAAACACACATCAACATTGAAAAAATCTCCCGAGAAAAGTTAAATGCCGCCGACGGGACTTGAACCCGCGTCCTTCTGATATCCGGTCAACTGCTCTACCAACTGAGCTACGTCGGCTTATCTCCCACCCGCCAAATAATTCAATATATACTAGTGTTTAGTGTTTCATTCAACAATTACTGCTTATTACATTTTTGACCTGAAAACAACCAACTTAATTTTTTGTGAGAAAGGCGTTATAAGTGCTAACTCTCCCACTAGATGGCGTCGAGACAAATTATATCTACATTTTTTGGTGAAATACTTTAACTTGTCAAATATTAATTGTAATTTTTAATTGGTAAACTAATGTTTAAGACAAGATTTTTATGCATAGCACAAAGGGTAACAATTATTATAAGCAATAATTATTAGCCTGAAACACTCATCAACATTGAAAAAATCTCCCGAGAAAAGTTAAATG
The DNA here is from genome assembly GCA_917563855.2 of Limnephilus lunatus. Lineage (NCBI taxonomy): Eukaryota > Metazoa > Arthropoda > Insecta > Trichoptera > Limnephilidae > Limnephilus > Limnephilus lunatus. The sequence continues at coordinate 4,865,350 of OU830602.1, read as the reverse complement.
CCGCCGAAGGGACTTGAACCCGCGTCCTTCTGATATCCGGTCAACTGCTCTACCAACTGAGCTACGTCGGCTTATCTCCCACCCGCCAAATAATTCAATATTTACTAGTGTTTCATTCAACAATTACTGCTTATTACATTTTTCACCTGAAAACAACCAACTTAATTTTTTGTGAGAAAGGCGTTATAAGTGCTAACTCTCCCACTAGATGGCGTCGAGACAAATTATGTCTACATTTACTTGTCAAATATTAATTGTTATTTTTAATTGTTAAACTAATGTTTAAGACAAGCTTTTTATGCATAGCACAAAGGGTAACAATTATTTTTCAATGTTGATGAGTGTTTCAGGCTAATAATTATTGCCTATAATAATTGTTACCCTTTGTGCTATGCATAAAAATCTTGTCTTAAAGATTAGTTTACCAATTAAAAATAAAGATAATTACATAGTTCTGAAGTATGGCACTGTTCACAGGGCTGCGCTGCGTGAAGAGCTGCTGACAGCGATATACCCGATAACAGTGATCGTTGTCACTCCGGCACATTGTTGATCTTCCTCTGATTCTTCTGTCTTTCACTTTTCCAGTAATTATGAGTTTCTCCACGTTGGAGTCATCAGTTTGGCGAGCGACGTATCCAAAGTATCTTAAAATTCGTTGCATGCAGATTGTCGAAAGCCTATTGTGGATGCCTAGCTCTTCCAGAATGGACACATTTGTGCATCTGGTTGTCCATGGAATTCTGAGCATTTTTAGTGTTCATGTTTCCAACCTGTACAGAAATATGTGGAAAATCAATGCCCGGACGAGTCTCAAATTGGTGGTGGTATTTCTTCAAAAACCTAAGAAACATACTACCTAGGAAAGACATAAAAAAAGTATTTTATGCCTTATGTAATTCCCGTCTTGAGTACGGAATTCTAGTATGGGGATCTGCTACAGCAAATCATATTAACCACTTAGATATTGCTCAGAAGAGCATTATAAAAACCATACTAAAATTACCTATCAGAACCCCCTCAAAAGATATTTTTAAGTGTTTTGACGTTCTTAATTTAAAACAAATATATGCCAAGAATATTCTTATACATCATTTTAAAAACAGAAAATCTCCTAATGAAACTCGGATACATGACACAAGAGCCTCAAAAAAGGATATACGAGATGTTCCAAAATTCAAGACAAGTTTTGGCCAAAGAAACCACATATATCTTGCAACTTAACTTTACAACATCCTTCCTCCAAGTCTGAAAAAGATAGAAAAGATAAATAAGTTTAAGGAAAAAATCAAAAAATGGGTGAAAGAAATTAATGCACACATACTAGAGAATGTATTAAAAACATCATAGAAAATAAATAACGGAAAATCTAAGAAATCTACCAGTCCGCCTCAGCACAGGACCACCTAGTGAGGAGGACTAAGAACAAACAGATTAAATATTTATATATATCATCATATTTTGAAATTTTCATCAAACCTGTAACTAAATAGTCACTAATAAAAAAAAAATTTTAAAAAAAAATTGGTGGCCTCTTTTGTCATGAAAATTCTTCTTTTCACTCGCTGGCTCTAAGTGTCAAAATAATACATGTAATGTGTAATGAAACACGTTTCCAAAAGTTTTTAATACCATTGAATGCCAATAAGTCTATTAAATACCATCTAATACGACGTGTTCAAACAGGAATAAGTTACAAAATACTTGCACAACTTTTCTGCGGTTAATAAATTGAATAAAATAAATATACGAGTCAAAAAGAGTTATTTTCGTATTATTTGTAGCAGGCTTAATATCGTTCCACGTATTTCAATATCAACCCTATGTTTACCCCGTTCCGCTCCAACCCCTTGGAACAATAAACTAATATGGCAACACAAACACATTCGTCTTAATCGCGAGACGTTTATACCAAGATGAATCGCATTAATACTGAGACTGAATCCCGAAACTTTACCGAAACTCCGCCGAAAAGGCCGAATGTTTTTACCGAAAGATAAATACGGTGTTTCAGCATAACCGAGAGCATAATATTATATTAAACTTTCTTACGTTCAGTTAATATTCTCAACTTAAATATTGTTACTTAAGCTGGATTACTTAAGCTTATGTATGTTTTAAATGTTAATGTGTACCTATTAGCCGAGGAAACAAACTAGTATTAATTAATACTTTAATGTGTTTCGTAACTCACACGTGATTTAAAGTCATGTTGGTTAAAGCATTATAATATTTTACGTAATAAGTTATCGATTTTTGCAGCAGAAGATTGTTGAGAGGGAGATATAGGTTAGAAGGAGCGCAATGCCTTAAAAAAAATATATATTTATATAATTAATAGGCGTTAATATTTAATAGAGCTTGCCTGGTTTTAAAATGGGGTGTGGCAACTCAGTGTGTGGCGAGTTGACTATTTTTGTAGTGGTATCATTATTTTTCATACACTGGCTACACCAGAATGTCGAGAAGCTTTGATAAAGTTACTTATAGCTTATAGCAGCTAGCAGCGCCATTGCGATGTCTGTATTATAGTAGATCACACATGTCATCTGTACAATCTAAATCCTTCTGATAAATTATCGCGGTTGGATATTAATTTGAGCATAAGTTAAAGTTATAAATAAATATAATCGTAAATCGCCAAGCATTATTATTTCCACATTCCCGCAATTTATAGCATGGCAGCTATAAGAGCAATAATCTCTTGACAAATTGTATTATTTAAAAAAAAACACTATAATTTTTTGCATACCTATAACATGTTAAATAAAAGAACCAGGTATTATGTACTTTATAGTTTTCGGAGCTCGGCAAGTGAATGCATATCGATTTTATTGATAATACAACTTTTTTTGTCCGGAATTTATAACTCAACTTTTTCACTCAACGCAAAAAATGATACCCACCTAAGAATCCAAGTGGGTGAAATTTTGAAAACAGTTGTTACGTTGGTAATTCAAAAAGTACGTTCTCAAATAATGATCCGTCTACTTGCTTTCTTGTTGAGAAATACAAAAATTATATTCATATTTAATTTTTTTATTTCTTTTTTTGCAAATCAGTCGATAAAGCAGAACAATAATTTGGAAACGTCGTAATTTCAGATCTCAATGTCTAAAATGTATCAATGCCCCCTGCATTATTAACGCTTCGAAGTCTGTGAAATATTAATTTACTTCAGCATTTTTCAAAAGGATCCACCTCCTCCCGACCCGACCAATCCTCTCAAAAACAAAAATCCACTTCGTTTTCAAGGGGTGGTTTTCTAGGGTTATGCGACAAAATTACATGGGTGTAATTAAAGTATCAATATAACTTTAGCAGAATTACACAAGAACGGTATTATAAAAGGACAAAATTGGAATTACACCTACTGGAATTACACACGGACGGCATTTCACATGAAAGTTGAACATGGAGAGAACTACACCAACTATCGTGGATGAAATTGCACATACAGAGAACAACGCCTACTAACACAACTACTGGAATTAAACATGGATGGCATTACATATGGATGAATTTGCACGTGGAGAGAACTATACCTTCTATCAAAACTACTGGAATTACTCACAGACAGTATTATAAGTGGATAAAAATGCACACAGAGAGAACTACACCTGTTATCACAAATAGTGAAATTACACACGAACGGCTTTACACATGGATGAATGTGCACTTGGAGAGAACTACACCTACTATCACACCTACTGGGATTACACACGGATGGCATTACACACGGATGAAATTGCAAACGGAGAAAACTACATCTACTATCACAACTTCTGGAATTACACAGACGGCAATACACATGGAGAGAACTACACCTACTATCACACCTAATGGAATTACATGTGGACGGCATCACACTTCGATGAAATTGCACACATGGAGAGATCTACGCCTTTTATTACACCTACTGAAATTAATCGTGTAGGGAACTACTCCTGTTATCACACCTACTGGAATTACATAGTCGAAGAAGACTATTTTTTTTTAATAGGTTTCAAATTTTAATTGTATTCTAAATAATGCTAGAAGTATTCGTGGACGCCCGAGGAAGACATGGCACGAACAAGTGAACAAGATATTTGAGACGGGTCATGCCAAAAATAACAGAAGAGTATCTATATTTTTGTTTTTGATTCTTTATTTAGTTAGATTACTAGAAATCTTTTAGAAAAAATATTTAAAATTCAAAACGAAAATATACATTGATATAAAAAATACAGTTTAAGAAATACAGAAATTGGTTTAAGATGACTACAGTAATATTCGTGAGTACGTCCGTATACAAATCATATTTTTTTACATATGTATGCGAAAACTTTTACGGCTAATAAGTTATTATAAAGTTTTATGCCCTTTATAAAACATGATTTTTTAAAGTCTAAAATCTCAAGAACTTCTCAGAAGATCATCCTGAAATTTTCCCTGAAACATAATATTAGTTAGTATCAGACGATGTTTGAGTATTTATGTGATTGAGTCAAAGTAGTGTGTGCCAAGACCGATATGTTTGGCAGTACGTCCTCTCTGCCTACCCAATTCCGGCAGCGTATTTCCTTTTCCGTGTTCAATACGAGGCAACCATGCCTCGAAATAAACAAGGGTTTGTAATGCCATTTATCCACCAAACCCATGTCCAGTAGAAGGCAAACGGCATCCAACTGTGCACGGGTTTGTAACGCCAATTCCCCTCCCAAACCCGTGTTCAGTACGAGACATGATAAGTAAATGCATTACAGACAAGTTTGTACCTGTATTTATAACAGCAGAACATGGAAAGAAATGTATTAGAATAACTACACAAACCCGCTAGACTAACCCTGCTTTGCCAAGCAAACCATTCAAAACCTGGGATGTTTTTTAAAATCATGATGACATGCAAGTTTATTTTAGAGAATTTATTTTATAAGTATAATAAAGTGTTATAAGTACTATATTAAAGACTGTTTTTATTTATTTTATTAGTAAGGCTGTTTGCTTTTTATTGCCCATCCATTATTTTGTATATGTAGGCACATACTACCTTTTTTATGTTATAACCACGTTTGGAGGATGCCTCGAACTGAACACGGGTTTAGGAAGGGAATTGGCGTTACACACCCGTGTACAATAGAATGCCGCTTGCCTTCTACTGGACACGGGTTTGGAGGAGAAATGGCATCACAAACCTGTGTTGAGTTCGAGGCATGGTTGCCTCTTATTGAACACGGAAAAGTAAATACGCATTCCGCCAGTGTAATATTAGTAGATACGTGAAATTCACGCCTGTGTAATTTCGTCGTGTAACCCTCACAAACCACCCCTTGACAACAAAGTACATTTTTGTTTGCTCGTCCACCCGCCCGCCGGCCCATTCACGCGGCAAAATTACTCGAAAATTCCGCTTCCCACACAATGTGTACCCAACGTACATAAATAAGCAGGTACTAACGTATATTGTATATAAATTCCTCGATTTGCACAAAGAAAATTCTTTTGCAAAAAAAAAAAACAATACCAAATTACTGAATACGTTTGTTTTTATAAATATATTCACTAACGCCAAACATATTTGATTAAATTGTTAACCATTTAAAAACATTCAGTTAACTTAAAAATTCGCTTTGTTTTAAGATATAGTTATTTAGAAAACCAATTCACCATAATTAATAAAATATATATTTCTTTAATTTTTCCACAACAATCGTACTTATTTCGTCCTTTCGAAAATGGACGTCCATTGATTTTTCGCATTGATTATTGAAATATTTTGTGATACTGTCGAAAAATAAAGTATGAAGCCCAAATGGCAGATTTTTAAAAATTATGTTTAGAATTAGAATTTTTAGAATTTTTAAATACACATTAATAATTGTCCACTCGTTATAAAATATATTATGTAGACATTGCTTTGTAAAACACATAAAGATGTTGTATTAAAAGATCAATTTGAATTCATTGCTTCGACACGATACCTTCAAAAATCTTCAGGCTGTCTAAGGATGGTTCCTGTTCAACTGAAAGCCCAGTTCTACTCTTCTCTCTAGCATATATTGTGTAGTTGTTAACCTTAGCTTAACCAAAAGTACAAAATAACATGAACGTTAAAAATTGCTTCAGAAACACAATTTTTATTCTAACAGAAATTTGTTAGCATGGAACCACACGTCGATAAAATAAATTGAAAAAAAACAACCCATTAAAAACACTATTTTTGAAATCTGAAAAAAGAAAGTTAGTTTGGCTGAAAATTTAATCTTCTTACCCAGGAACTGGAGTCAACAACAAATGACCCGTAACATGATTGGATAATGCATACATTTATTGCGTATTTTAACTGATGTATTGTCATCGAATTTGAGAGAAATGTGTGTGTGTCCGCATGTGTGTGCGTGATTGCCCAAAAAATTATAGAATGCATTGTTATCGACAACGAGTCTATCAGCAGTCTTTGGGTTTGATCGGATATTGGGAAGTGGGTTAATTTCTACTTCCAAAATTTCGCTTTGATACATTCATTCATTCAATCAAGAAAGCAAAAGTCAAATTCAATTAGATGTACGAGTAATTAAAAATAAGTTTTTGTTTGTGCGAAGGGCTTACCTCGTCTGTTAGTTCTAGAAATAAAATAAATAAAACATTGTAAACGGTATTCCATAATATACAAGACTTGTTTTGTTGGGTATAATCTTTTAATGCTTAATGAATATCTGTGTTTGATTGATAATACTGTGTTCTGTATATATAATTACAGCCAGCCTGATTCGTATTTAATTCCTTGACGGTAAACAAACTAATGTTTTTCTACTGAGTTAAACAAAAATAAACAATGACATAGGCACAAGCACTAAAATCCTTCAGCCTTCTCTCGTCGACATAATTTGGTGGATTAATTCCACTTTCGGAGGGTGGATTTTTGTTATTTCATTCCTCGAACGCGAATTTCAGATGCTGTAAATTGAATAAAACATAATCTGGAAATACGGAGGAAGAATAAAGTACAGAAATTTTGAGAAGAGGTAGGAAATTGAGAGGAGTGATGAGTACCATGACTTCAGCAATATCCTAATGATGAGGGTGAAGCTACTGCTGTTAAAAATATGTTGCTTCGCAGATTGTTTAATAAAGCTGTTAGTCCTGACTTTTGATGACTTGTCACTCATTTAATTCTATAAAATTACGTTTTTAATGAGTTAGGAAGTTGGTGAACTTGGAGCAGGTGGATGAGTTTGTGTATATGGGTAGTATGTTTAAATATATTGAAAGAAGGGTAAATGCAGGTAACTCCTTTGATGGAGGACTGAATGCCTTTGGCGCTAATAAAAAAAACTGTCATAAGAAGCGAAGCTAGCAGTCCACAATGGAGTCCTGGTACCTACCCTGATGTATGGCAGTGAGGCATAGAACTGGCAGAGGAAGTATGATAATAGACTGAATGCTGAAATGAGATCCCTGAATGTATGTGTGTACCATGTATTATCGTGTGAGAAATGTGGAGATCCAATAATAATTAGAATTAAGAAAGGGACCCTCAGAAGGTTTGGGCATGTAGAGCGAATGAACGAAAAAAGTAGTAGGTATGAGAAGAATATATGACGCAAATATGAATGGTAGAAGAGGTCGGGGAAGCCCGAGGAAGACATGGCACGATTAAGTGAATCAGATACTTGAGACGGGACATGTCAAGAGTCAGAATAATAGAAGAGTATGTATGAGACGATGTATGAATGTGAGTGAGGCAAAGAGTGTGTGCCATGACCGAGTTGTTTGGCGGTCCATCTTTTCTGCCTACCCCTGCGGGGAAACGGCGTGATGGTGAGTTAGTTAGTAAATTGCGACAGTTATAAACTGGTAAAATCTTTAACAGTTTATAACTGTCGCAATTTGCAATATGGTTTTAATCCTGGAAATGAACTAATTAACCTCTCCCAACTTGCAAACTACATATTATAAGTATATTTACTTAAGGACCAAATTATAATAATCATAAAAGTTATTAAAGCTTTATAGATACATTTCCGTGTATTATGTACGTGTGGGGTGTAGTTTAAGTTACCAATAAATTAAATAACTTAATAATCTTCTTACTATAATATTATAAATGCGAAAGTTTGTATGGATGGTTGGATGGTCCTTACTCTTTCACGCAATAAATATCGAATGGAATTTAAAAATTCTTTCACTAATCGAAAGCTCCATTATTTGCGAGTAACAAAGGCTATATATATTGGTAAGCTCTGGCGTTATGAATAAGCTCTGGCGTTATGAAATTATGTATCATACGTTTTCTGTCCCTAACAAAATCGAGTTATTGCAAACGTCAAACAAATTGTTACCTTGGAAACATGTTGTTTTTTTTAAATTTTAGGTTTAAAAAGAGTGCTTTGTTGTGCTTAAAAAGAGTGTTTTTTTGGCGTCTTAGTTAATATCTACCTATATCTAAAAATGTTTATTGTCTGAACGAAAATCATAGCGTTGCTATAAAGCATAGCGTTTGAAGTGGACTGTCATTTTCTTATTTTTTTAGGTTACTCTGGATTCAAATACGAATAAAATACTACTAAAGGGAGTAGGTACTTAAAATAAATTTCTATTTCTATAATTAAAATATTTTCTAAAATAGAATTTTTATTTGCGAAATGTCATTCTCAAGAATTTTATTTGTCTTATCGTTATTTGCGGTTTGTATTTTGTGTTTTTTTTTAAACAGAGATAAATGGAGGAATGAGAAATGACATAGGCTACTTTTTATCACGGAAAAAAATTTCATTTCCGTGGTAAAATTCTTTATACAGTAATTTTCCACTAATACCATGGGAGCGAAGCCGCGGGTGAAAGCTAGTATTATTATAAGAATGCTACATATTTTCGATACCGCCCTAGTGAAAGACAACCATTCACAATCGAAATTTTGCTTAAAATGGTATTTGTCGTGTTTTATGATGAGATCTGTATGGCCAGGTACTTCCCCTTCTTCATCTGCACTATCTCTCACCCGTTTCCAATATCTCCAGCCTCATAACGCATCCCAATCGGGAATGCCATAGTCTCACTAGCTCTAGAAGTTTGGGAGGAATATTGTGTGGTATTCAAATTAAATAAAAAAACAACCAAATATTGTAAGAAATTTTAAATATAAGTTTTATGAAGGTCAAGTATGAATTGCGTCATCAATCTCGGAATAAAACTTTAGATTTACCTTCCGCCCAATCTTCTTTACATTCGTCGAAGATTAAATGATTGAAATAATTACTGAACAGGACGATATGATTGGAGATTTTCACGGCCAAACGTCTTAAACATGAAGATTTATTTTTGGGGTATTATGCCGTGTTGCACCACTTCCTTCTTCAGCCAATGTTTCGGTTAGCCCTTCACCACAATCTTCGATAACACATCTACCCTGATGATGGACGTTGTATGTTATCCGAAACGTTGGCTTTAGAAGAGACGCAACACGGCAAAACATCCCCAAAATAAATCACTTAAATATACTATACGTTTTTTTTTATTATTTTAACCTTGAAATACGAGAGACTTGTGTTTAACAACTTAAGCCGCCGCTACCCGAATTTCTACCGATTTCTTCAATATCTCCAGTAAACATTTTAAAGCTCTCAAAAATATATGTAATTCTTGAAGATAATATCTAGACATTCTCCGCGCCGAAACGCAAATTATATAAAATTCCCTCGATAGAAAAAAATAGAAAAGTATGATCCAAAAATTATTATAAACACATTTTTAGATTTTCACGGCCAAAAGCACTTTTATTGTTTGTTTTTGGGTGTTATGCCGTGTTGCGCTATCTCCTTCTTTAGCCGACGTTTCGGACAGCGTTGCAGTGTCCATCTTCAGGGCAGATCCGTACATCCGGACGTAGATTCACACATCGTCAGATCTGCCGGATCTGCCCTGATGATGGACACTGCAACGCTGTCCAACACGTCGGCTAAAGAAGGAGGTAGCGCAACACGGCATAACATCCCAAAAACAAGCAATGAAAATGTTAAAAGCACGTTTATTTCAGTTATTTTACAAGTTATGTGTATGAAAAAATTCACAGTGTTTCTTTAAATGATGTTTTTCCCCAAGATTTTTGCTCTATTTTAAACGTGTCGTGTTTTATTAAACATTTTCACAATTTCCGCATCGATTTTATCGCTTTGAATATTAGCGCGCTCCTCTAACATTCGTAATTATATATCTCTCCATCTTTTTTTAAGCCCGGTTACGGCGCTTTAAATTGTACGGAGAGTTGTAGGAAATTAAAAAATTATATCAAATAATTTTTTCTAAAGTAGCTTTTTTGTAGATTAAGCTCTATCATAGTAACCTCACGTAATGTCAATTCGAAAAATAACACTTTCTTCGTTGGCCACTTTCGTATAAGAGAAGGCATGATTTATAGCGGAAAAAATATGTCCGGCTGGGTCGCAAAATCTTGCTTAAAAAACATATTTATTACAGAAAAACATATTATTATATTATTCATGGCAATATCATATCCAATTAGGTTTGAGGGGAAGTCCAAGAGAGGGGGAGATTCGGGAGGTTCAACCATGCAATTAATCTTAGGTTCAATGTTGGAATACAAATATTATGGAATATTCCAGCAAAGCCTGTGTGGGTGGTATCGATTCGGAAAGGGAAGAAGTCAAGTATTCTTGTACTTTGCGGTTTTGTGACAACAAGGTTCTACCTATCCACTAGAGCGATTTTAAAACTTTTTTCTCCGTTTGCTCGACATTTTCAGAAGATAATTTTTCAAATTGTTTGCCAACATTAAAAAAATCATATCTTCGAATTTAACATGGAGACTTAAAAACTTATTAAAGTGTTAGAGCTAGAGATGGCAAAATTTAGCATTAATTTTCAGATTTTTTAGCATTAATAATTGGAAATTTTGCGTTTTATAGCATTTTGAGGCATAATTTAGCGTTTTGTAGCAAAATAGAAAAAATGTATTTCCTGAATGTTTTTAGCGCATATTTTAAGTATTTTTGGTAAAATATATGTTTAACCTTCATTTGCGAGTATTTCCATGTGAAAGATAATAAATAATTAATTTTAATATTAAATTAATAAGGAAGGAAACTCTAAGTACGGGTCGAACACAAACACAACTAATGCAGATTGCGATTAACATCAATAGGCGTAATTTATTTCGCACAATTTGTGTAATGTCAAAAAGCAATTTTAGCCTACAGTACAAAAATATTAAATATTTAAACATAAAATAGTAACAAAATTATAAAAATTCGTAGGAAATGCTTCCAAAAATGAAATAAAGTAGGCATAATACTTTTCCCTGCACATTCACGAGAAAATTTGCGAGAAAGTAATGTATTGTTGAAGAACGTGCGATGTAGGGAAAACCCGAACTTACGCACACAGTCGGGGGAGCGCGAGCTGAAGTTAGAGATGATTTTCAATCACTTATTTCCGCTGATAAATATCGATTTTTTGAAATTCTCACAAATTATTTTAATACCCGGTATTTTCGGGAAATTCGCGCCTATTTCGCTAAATAGAATAATTTAGTGAAATACGGCCAAAATCACGTTTTTCGCTATTTTTTCGCGTTTTTTAGTTAAAACGAAATTTTGCCATCTCTAGTTATAGCCAATGAATTATCTTGTATTTTACCGTGTATTGCAGGATTTATAAAAAATATATATAAAAAAAATCGCGCGAATTCTGCGTGATTGTCACTTTGAAACTGCCATTCGAGTCAACATAGAATATTTTCAATTTCTGTTTATTGTCTGTGGTATACTTGATAATGAATGGTGCATATCTATGGAAAAATTACTTCATTTTAACCGTAAACAGCTGATCATAAATTCTGCGTGAAAAAATATTTAAACAATATATTTTTAAAATCGTTATAAAATAGTCAACGAAATTCGGATTTGCGACATCTCTGGTCATAATAGAAAAAGCATATCAACAGGTTTGTTTTAAGTCCAAAATATCAAAGTAGGAGCTACAAATATTTTTTTTTAAATTGCCGAATCGAGGAGCCAATTGCCTTTTTATTCGAAAAGCAATCGGAGACATTTAAAATAGCGCCAATATATGGCAAAAATCGCTCCAGTGGCTGCTACCGTGTGCGCGAAACTTAGGGATTGTGGTTTAAAGTTTAAATCTCAAATAAAGTACTAAAACGCTATGATTCTGATTTATGAACGAAACATATTTGTATTTTCTTTGTGTGTGAGAACTTTCTAAGCAAGAAAACATGTGGAATTTAGCTAATTTTAACAATTAAGTTAAGAAAACATAGAAAGAGCCTTATTGCCTTTGAAAATCAGCTAAACTCAGAGCTTCGCTACAAACTCTAAAAACGCTGTACAGATTGGGAGGCCGACAGTTCCGCTGTATCATTTATTGGATAACCTAAACATAGGTCACCCCGAGTGCTTCTATGTGTTTGGTGAATAAGCAGGGGTGCCCGGGTTCATGGGGTGAGGTTTGTCAAGGTCTTGGCGGTGAATCGATCTGCCCACTTATTGCGTGGCGGGCCGGATCGGCAAAGACTGGTTGAGGGAGACCTTTAGACTATCTCTGCCCATCGCCTTGCACCGCCGTGGGAGGGATGGATCTATACGTCCGTCTCTCTTGGACCCACTGACGCCAGATTCCTATCCACCCCTTTACCTTTTCCTTTCCCAGAACTTCCTCTTCTTCCTTTCCTTTAAAAGATTCTCCGTACAGTATTCCCAAAGATGACCTAGGACTTTAGGGAAATAATTTTTTCCTGGGCCTCCTGTGTGGAGCTATTGTAAATAAAACACATGGATCCTTGTTGTCCCAAGCGAAACAATTTTTTCTATCTATACCACTAATAAAGAAATTGTTTCTCCCTGTGTGTCTTGTCCCATTCGTCCAGTTCCCTTTCCGTCTCCCTTTCCCCTCCCATGTCTCCTACCTCTCACGCGCTCCCCCTCCACCTTCCCCGCCTTCCCTCTCCACTTTCCCGCAAACCACCCTGCCGCGATCCCCTCCCCTCTCCCGCGTTCAATACGTTCAGTCCCGGTACTTTCAGAAATTCAAACAGCTCGCGTGCCACCTATTTCAATTTTTTTTATACATGTTACAAACATTCATTTTTGTATATTATAAGAACAATCAATCAAATTTGGTACCTAACATAGGTAACTATTTAAAATAATATAATTTTCAATTAGATTCAAAGTATTCGATTTTGATTATAATAGTGAGTGAAGTACTTCGATTAAATTCATTAATTTAAAAAGTTTATTCGAAAATTGAATTTTGATTGAACAATCGATGTTTGTGAAATGTTATTTCCCAATTGTGACATTTTTGTGAGAGTTTTTGTAATGATTAAAAAAACTTTTCAGATGTATTGTCAATGTGGTTGTAATATTCCAGAAACCTTCGCTGGGGTGGAAAAAAGGTATTTTGAAAGTTTTAAACTTTTCCTATGCTTAATATGACAACGCGTAACGGACATACATACATACAAACAAACATTTTATTTTATTTTTATATATATATAGTTAGAACTTTGTTTCTTTGTTGTCTGCGAACATACAGAGGAGTCGTACATACATATTTTGGCCAGGGTCTCAAAAGGAAAAAATTCTAATAAACTTAGAATTTTTATAATTGTGTAAATAAGTCAATTTCGGACAAAATGTCAGATAGAACCTTGTTGTCCCAAGGGTAGTACATGTATGTTTTCCAGTGTTGTTATCGGTTGCCTATACGGTGTCTAAAATAACCGGATAATTATTATTTGGGATATCCACTGTGTTGGGTTTTCGCTGATCACTAATTTGACTAATTAATAATATTTTCACAAAATATTATTTAACGTGGTAATGGTTTGTAGACGGAAATTAAAACCTGTATTTTGGTTGCTTAGTAACAGAACGTTCAGTAACCTTTTGGGAGATATTAAATCATGTAATTTTCAATAATGTTTATTAGAACTCTCCCTGTTATCAATGATGGATTGTTCACTCAAATTAATAAAATAAAACTATCATAGCATATCATATCATTTTGATGAATTTAAGATAACATGAATCATTCCTTTGGGTGGTATAGTTTCTGTTTAAAAAAATGTTTATTTTATATTAAAAAAAAATTATGAATACTGCGTAAAGTCCCAACTACTAATCGTAATTATTTTTAGCGTATTATGCCATGTTGAGCTAGCTTCTTAGCCAAAATTTTGGACAGAGTTGCTGTATCCATCATCAGAGCAGATGTGTAACATTTAAAGAAGGGGGTAGCGCAACGCGGCGTAGAACCACAAAAATTAGTCACGATTATTGATTCGTCGTTCGATTTAGGATGGGTTGTTTAAAAATTTTTTAACAATTCATCAATTTTTAGTCTATTTATAAATTCTGTGAAAGTTATGTTCAAGTTCTGTGGTTATTTCAGTTTTATGAAGCAACTGACCTATAATGATATAATAACAGAACTTGAATAGATTTCATATCTCGTTCATATTTCGTTCTTTTTGCGTTAAACAGTTTGAATTTCAATAAAATCAATTTCTCAATTATATTATTGATATCCATTCCAACTTTATTGTAAACCTGAAAAATATTTTGTAAAACATTTTGTTCTTAGATATACTCGTAAGTAAGAAAATGGACTATATCAGGATTGTTTATATTAGGTATATTGTTATGTATTTTTTTTCTCACATTGACCCTCATATTCCTACCCCTCGTACCTTTTTCCTTCTTATAACTTCTTCTCCTTCCCTTCCGTAAAAAGTTCGTCCACACAGCATCCGCAAAGATTACATAAGCCCTGCGGGATTTTTTTCCTCAACGCCTCCTGTGTGGAGCTAATTTATTTTTTTATAAATCTACAGCCTTACTAAAAACCCCGTGAATATTTTATTCAATTGATAAACGGCCGCGGATGTGAAAATATTACTAATTAAAACCTTGTTCGTTGAAAGAAATATACATTGTTTACACAGTCTGAGAGGGTAGTTTATCTCATAAGTATGACTATTTTGTTAATGATGTCTGAACGAAATTTGGAATTTTCCAAAACATTTTGAATAGGTATATTTCTTATTTTTGAAGGTGTAGTAATAACAAATACGATTTATAAAAACTAGATAAAATTACCTTTAAGATTTGTGTATTTGAAATGCACTCTAGTTTTTAAAAATTGCAATATTTTAAGTTTTAAACGCGAAAAAAAATTTCTTACCAAAACATTTTTGATGAAAGTGTAGAGAAATTTAAAAAAAATTAAAAATTAAAAAAATGTAGTCCTTTTATATAATGAATTTGAACGGAAACTGTCACCTCATTTTTTCCTCGTGCGTACGATAAAAATATAATAAAAAATTTCAAAGTTTTTTTTAATGCCAAAAAAATAACCTTAAAGTACCTAAACCGACATTTAAAACGGATTTCTTGCATCTCTAAAGCCGTTAATTTCTTTGATATGTCTACAAACACATGTATAAGTTATTAATATTTAAAAAAATACAACTTTAATAAAATTCTCATAAAATAAAGATCCTTAAATGGAAATTTGAATTTTCAAGTATCATGTAAAATAATTTTTTTGAAAATTCAACTTTGAAAATACGATTATGTGCTTATAACTTGACTAAAACTTATAAAAAAACCACAAAAAATACGTTTAATATATTAATTATATGAATAGAAGGGCAAATTGGTCGCTATAATAGAAATTATTCAGTAACATCGCAATATTCACTTTTTTTCTGCGCGGGCCACAGATTACAAATGCTCAGGGGCGCCAATAACATCCCTGGCGGAAAAGAATTAAAACAACCATTTATTTTTACGAAGAAATAATGGTCTTTTACACTGTTGCCAGATGTAAAATGCATTTTAAAGTTTGACCGCGCAAGAAAGATTATTAGTAATACTTCGTGTTTTAGTGTATATGGGGTTTATTTATGTTGCTGCTGCAACACTGGTTATCGGCCGTGAAAGGTTTTTTTTAGTGAGGCTGTTAGTATTTTAAATAAGTTAAATTATTTAAGAGCACATTTACAAAATTAGTTAGTTTCAATTTTTGGTTGTATTTTCTACCATTGTGAAACTATTGGAAAAAGAACCTCCTCACCGTACTGTTCATATGAAATTGGTTTCATAAAATAATTGTAAAAGTATCTAGTCCTTCCCTCATGGGAGATCATGTATGCATGCAGTAATGGAAACAGTTTGTGTCTCACGGATTATTCCAGTCTATCATATTTTTTGTACGATCAGGAGTGCCCCAAGGTTCTAATTTAGGTCCACTCCTTTTTTCAATATTCATTAATGATATTTCAGAAATAATTCTGCACTCCAGGTTTCTTCTTTTTGCTGATGACCTAAAACTGTTCTTAGAAATACTAACCCTAGAAGACTGCAATCGACTCCAGTCAGATATTGATAGAATTATTGACTGGAGTAAAAAAAAATCGGATTGAGTTCAATATTTCTAAATGTTTAGTATTGTCTTACACTAGGGCATGCCATACCTGGTATTACCGGTATACGATGGACGCCCGAAATCTAAAACGTGTCTCCACTATGAAGGATCTTGGAATCATGTTTGATAGTAGGCTGACATTTCATACTCATATTCAGATGGCTTGTAGCACATCATTGAAAATGCTGGGCTTTGTTCTGCGTACTGCAAGGAACTTTAGAGACACCCGGGTTCTCAAAATTTTATTCAATTCTTTAGTAAGGAGTAGACTTGAAAGTGGGTCGGTAATTTGGAGTCCACACCAAGTAAAATATTCACTCATGTTGGAGAGAGTTCAGAAGAAATTTCTGAGATTTCTGTACATGAGGGAGTACGGCTATTACCCGTGGCTCTATCCTACAGACTTTCTTTTGGGTATGCTTGGAATGAATAATCTACGGGTCAGAAGAGATGTGCACATTGCTACGCATTTCTTCAGATTGATTCGCGGATGGCTTGAAAACTCAGCTATCATGGAGAGCATTCATTTCTATGTACCCGATGGGTATCTTCGCCACCGACAGCATAGACTGTTCTATCTTCCGGCCTGCAGGACTAATTTGCCAATGGTCATGCCGGTCGGGAGAGCAATCTTGCTGTTAAACAGGATTAATTCGGATATCGACATATTTAGCATTGGTGAAGCTGCCTTTAAAAGGCAAGCTCTATTAATTCTTATATAGTTTGTGTTCAATGTAGTACAAATGTACAAATGTATTTTAAAATGTAAAATTTTGTAATGTTTTTGAAATAATAAAATTGAATTGAATGTAAATTGAATGTCTTTCATGGAATGCAGCCGATGCATCGCGCTGCATGACAATATTATCGAAGAATTGCAATACTCGCGTTAGAAATATTCCAATAACACTAGAATTGTGCATTGGAAGCGTTTGTGAATGCGGCAAACCAGGTTCGTAGAAGTTCAAATGGGTCAATAATACCATCATAGAATTTTTACTCGATCAAAAGAGGAATCATTTTAGATCGTTGAAAAGTTAACGTGTTTCATACGATACGTCTACTGGCGTTGAAATGCATTCATGCGAAGCTCAAATAAAGAAGTGAAAATATATATCAAAAGTAATATCCGCTGGTTACTGGAAACGAAGCTTTTGTACCACGGAAAGAAATAGTTTCACTTTATTCGCACCAATAATATTTCATTCCTTATATTATAAATGGTGCGTTCAATATTATTGTATGTATAACCATTGGAGCGCTTTTGCCACAATATGGCACTATTTAAAATAACTCGGATTGCTTTGTTGCCAATTTTGGCAAAGTTTTCCTAATTTGTAAGTAATTAAGTAGAAGTTTACGATTTTATTTTAATATTTTTTTTTATAAATTCTACAAATATATGAAAATCGGCAAAAGATAGATAAATTCATTGGCTATTTAAAACTATAGTCAGTTTGTATGTCTCCATATTAAGATTTGGAAGTATGATTTTTTTAATGGGGGTGAAAGTCTTAAATTGCGCTGTTGCTCCAGCGGTTAAGTCAAACAAAATTAGAGGCCCAGTATAGTAATAAAATCGCCTAAAAAGTGCTCGTAACATTTTCCAGGTTATTTTTCTTCAACAATCTAATAATTTGGTTCGTATCTAGGTTTACAAAAGGCGAAGACAGAAAGCTTTTACACTAACTTAGTAACATTAACTTAGTAAACGTAAAGTTTGTAAACAAACTAAAATCACAGTCATAGTTTTGCTTAAAGTATGAAATTCAACGGTCGTTTTATCTCAATTATATTGTCCGCCGCAATTTAATTTAATTTATTTTCTTAACCTTTTATGTGCGCAATTAAAATATAGGGAAAGGAACTAAATGGCAATATTACAACAAAATTATAACGTACAATAATAAAACATATGTACGTACGTAATACACTATACCCCTTTGATGATTTTCCATATCGCCAGCCAGCGGAAGAAAACTGATAGACGCCCTCGATATGTGGTGTTGGAGAAAAATAATCAGGATTTCATAGACAGGCAGAAGCGCAAATGTGTCTATTCTTGGAAAAGATCTAGGCGTCCACAGTTGCCTTTCAACTATTTGCCTACAACGTATTTTAAAATACTTTGTTCACGTTGCTCGCCAAACTGAGGACTCCAACTTGGAAAAACTTATAGTCACTGGCAAGGAAGGTCTCCAGGCAGTGTAGGGCCGCGAGGTGTGAAGGAGCCTTGTCCTCCCTATAAATTGAAGTAGCGGTCACGATCCTCAGCAATGAGGAACCTACTTGAGAAGAACACATGCTTCATAATATTCTCATATTCCTCTTAAAATTTGCCAATTTTTAAAATTTTTTTTATTTCATTAGCGCCTTTACATATTATTACCTATTGTAATTTATTTTTTTATTACAACGAGCTAGGCGCTGGTGATGCCAGCGTAGACATATTGTAGACAATAATTAAAATTTTAATAAAAAGACAAATAACTTTGTTTACATCACTTTTATTGGTACACAATCAACATGTTTCGTAAACAATGTTTACTTCATCAGGATCAAACGTATACTAAACTTAAAAATTAAATATAGATGACACATGGAAGGAAAGGGTAGGAGGGAGGGGGAGGGGTAAGAGTGGGGAAAGTTTATCAATTAGGGACTAATGATGTTTACTTCATCAGGATCAAACGTATACTAAACTTAAAAATTAAATATAGATGACACATGGAAGGAAAGGGTAGGAGGGAGGGGGAGGGGTAAGAGTGGGGAAAGTTTATCAATTAGGGACTAATGATGTTTACTTCATCAGGATCAAACGTATACTAAACTTAAAAATTAAATATAGATGACACATGGAAGGAAAGGGTAGGAGGGAGGGGGAGGGGTAAGAGTGGGGAAAGTTTATCAATTAGGGACTAATTGATAAACTTCGAAACATGTTGATTGTGTACCAATAAAAGTGATGTAAACAAAGTTATTTGTCTTTTTATTAAAATAAATAATGCCATCACAAAGTGAAAACCTTTCCGGAGATGTTTTATTTGAAAAATTAATAATTAAAACAGATTTGCGGTACCATCCCAAACAATTTTATTTTAATTTTTGATAGTGTGGTATTTAATTTTAGTGGTTTATTGAATTTTATTAAATTGTAAAACAAGGGCCATAGCACGGGTAGAGCATTCAGTGAGGCCCACATTATCAAATAATGATTTAAATATGTAAATTGATTGTATCAAATAAAATATATATACGTACATATCATTCAACATTATCCGGCATTTTTCAACACAAAATTACGTTATCCTTTCCGCATATATCATTCCTCCTTTAATTATCAATTTGTTCTACTTGTTGCATAGCGGTGTACATCAAAAGTTCAAAAATATTTTTCAGTAACTAATCATCTGTTGGTTTACGACATAATCTGTCAATAATATCGCCACCAAACTCATGTATGACATATTTTCAAATGTTTATTAGTTAGTATAACTTTACATAACATAGATAATGACCGGCAAAATCAAATGAGGTTTGAGTATGAACATATTGTGCATGTGGGTAAAATTTTACAGTACCCACGTAGAATTTCACTATATCCAGTGCGGCCTCAATATAATACATGACAGTAGTACAGATAAGATCTTACGTAACACCCTTTAGTCCTAGATAATTATTTTCTGTGTATCATTAATCATCGTATCAATATGTGAAGTCAGCCGAATACATCGCGGCGTATTGGAGCCTTCGCCGCCCCGGGGCGTTTAGGGGTGGCAATCGGGGGAAGATTTCCAATTTAATCAAATCATTGGTTAAACATTAATTTCTACAGGTACCAGGCAGCAGATCGGTCCATTAAGGCGGGGAAACAGGAAAACTTTATCAAAAGGGAGGGAGATTAATGATCGAGTTGTGCTAAATAAAATTTTATTCAAATCGAACAAAATAATACACGACAGCAAAAACATGCTTTATTTTTAACTAGTTTTTATTCGCGGCTTCGCTCGCATGGTTTTAGGAGGAAATCTATATCTTATATAAGATAGTTCATGTATCTATCATTTGATTATTCAGTCTGTCAAAAAAAATGTGTGTAGGTTGTTGACTGAGTGTAGCAAAGTCCTGTTTTAATTCGACCGATTTACATTACGTCTGTCTGTAAATTTATTTATTCATTCCATTTCCGGTTAACGACAGTTGCCGTTTTGATGGTTCTGTATACTCTCAGTATCACCCTGGTGTAAGACGTTCATTTTAAAATTAAACGTTTCTTGAAATGACTTTAGCCATGTTTGGTAACCAGATCTGAATAGCCAGGTAATTTTTTCAACTCCGTCATCCATAGCACCTTCCCCTCCCCACTCCCTTCAGCCTCACAACATACCCCAATTGGGGATGCCATAGTCCCACTGGCTCCAGACGGGAGAAGTTAGGACTGTTGTGCGGTATTCACGTTTTAAAAAAATCTGCCTGACTAAATTTGAAAAAATAATTCTAGTGAAATGGTGATGTTTCTTTGGACAATTTGTATAAGTGCTATTAAAATAATAATATACAGTTTATTATAAAGCATGTATGTATTTAAGTACTTGCTTATTATGATTTCAGAGAAAATTTTGTACTTGATTTATTAAATAAGAAAAATTCGAAACATAAATTTTTTCTTGGACTGGAGGTCTACAACTGTCGACAGAATTACTTGTTAAACGAAGGTAAGAGTAAAACACACAAAATATGAGCTTTCTCAAAATTTTCATGTTAGAATCCTTCAATCATCAATGACTTTATTCGTTTTAATTAAGAAACTGTCTTTAAAACTCTTTCATTGAATCCACAATATCTACGACACAATGTTTATTATACGACCATCTCCTTTCCTTCCCATCTTAGGCGAGAGGAAATATTATTATTCGATTCTAGAATAAGGGCAAAGGACAGACTTATCGTTGAAACACCTTCGAGCAGTAGATGAGGAAAATCCTTGCAAACCTAAGTGTGAGGGAACCTTCATATTCCCAAACGAAGGGTGAGGACTCCCCAATTAATGACAATTAGGTAAGGCTAACAAAACGGACGTTCAAGGGCTGTTTGCTAGGGTAGAGAAATTACGTATATAGACAAGGTGGTTTATAATAGTAAACAGAAATCTATAATACCCGACCTTCGCTTGTCATTGCGATCCGTTCAATTTACATTGAATATACATGTTCGATGTGTTCGGTTTCTTGTGAGGCGTTTGTGATCTGTTGAGTTTAATTTGGGTCAGGTAGAGAGATGAATTAATTGTCAATAGGCGTTTGTAAACAGTTGTAAAATACAGTGAAGATCAACAGTAGTGGGTCGTAATAGAGTATTGAAACCAGCCCGGAAATACGGAGTAGCACATGTAAATGAACGAAGAGAAAAAAAGAGTACTGAATGAAGTTTAAATAATGAAATCTGCTTAAAATCATACTTACTGACTTTGGCCACCTCAAGTGGATCGCTAAGTTTGGTGACTTAACATGGTAGTCCGGGGTCATGGGATGAGGTCTGTTCAAATGTTTGTTTGTTTCTGGCCGGATCGGAAAAGGCCGGTTGAGGGAGACCCTTTGACCTCTCCAGCCGGACACTCTCGACCCATCTACCTTGCATCTCCATTGCGTCTCAGTGGGATGGATGGATTTATACGTCCATCACTCCTGGAAACACTGATCCCCAGATTTCTACCCACCTTTCCTTCCCATAGCTTCCTCTAAATCCTTTCATTTAAAAGACCCTCCACAATCCTTAGAAAAATATTTTTCCTTAAGGCCGATGTAATCTTTGCCAATGCTGTACGAAGAGTCTTTCTGAGGAAAGGTGCACATGGTTCTTGAAGAGACCCACGTTGTAGGAGGAAGGAAACCTAGAGGCCAGCAAATCATTCCATAGCCGAGCTGCTGATCTCAATAGTCATCTTGAACGAGCGTTTGAGTCGATCGATAACCCTAGATTCTCCAAGCATCTTCCATTAAAATACTGATAGATCAAGAAAAGCTTTCCCACCTTAGGCCTACGCTCTGAAAATCGAACTCTGTTGGTTAAGATAAGGGAATCTATCAAGTGGCACTTATTTATTTCTATCAATCTATTCTTGGCACAAGGGAAGATGGTTGTATTTAGGGGATGGTTACGTATAATTTTAGCCTAATCTGCTAGCTAAGTCATCCATCAAAAGAGGATGTTTCTGCATAATCAAAGGTTTTTTTCAAATATTTAGGAAGATAGCTGCCAAATTCAATAATGGGGCCAGCAATTGTGTACTATAAAAGTATCTGCGGGCCCTGCACAGCACGCCCTCGGCTTCAAAGAAGCTAACTTTGCTAAAATCATTAAACTAAATAAAAGGAATCAATCATGTCCATGTCAGACCAATATCATAATCTTGACTGAAAACAAATTATATGATATTATTTACGAGTTGAATCAAATTGTAGTTCTTCTTTTATGCGGCTTAATTTATTATAATTTAATTCTGCCCCCAGCGCGCAACTCTGCGGTTGACGTCTTGCTGAGGGGAGTTTTGTAACATTTCACCCCGGTTTCAATAAAACAAAGTCCGGGGATGGAAATCCTAATTAATTATTCAGTATCCAAAGGCAATTCGTGTATTTTTCAGAGTTTCGACGATTCTATTCACGTCAGAGAAGATGATGAAGTCCGTAATTCTAAAAACTGAGAGGAAAAAAAGGTAGGCAAAAATTCGTAAAGAGTGTGCAAACGTGATGTTGTTTGCAACTCACGTAGTTGCTAATAGTTAAAAATCGTGATTTTTTTCTCAAAACAATATGACGCGAATACTGAATCATATTTAAGGCTCATTTAGGATCGAAATATGTTGAAATAATTGAAGCGTTACTTTAGCGGTGTTTGGTGACCAGATCTGAATAGCCAGGTAGGTACTTCGTCTCCTTCCCTTCCCACAACCTTTCAGCTTCATAATATTCCCTATGAGGTTGGGAGCAGATGAGACTCTTGGGCGGTACTTATGTATATAAAAAAGGTATGTTATTTTATATGCAAAGTAGATTCTTGAACCAATATCATCAAACTTACTAATGCCCGTTGTCAGTTGAATAAATTTAAATTTGCTTTGATTTTTAATTGTCCTTTTCTAAATTGGAACTCATTGTTTGTTTAAAGAATTCAGAAAGAGATAACGTACCTACCTGTTTATAAAATATTTTTGACAAAAATATTTTTTTCAAAATTGGAACTGATTTATCGAAATTTCAGACTACCCCGTGATTTTTCATGGGTCCGCACTAGTCAAACATACTATTTTTATTTCTCTGTTGGTGCATTAGCTTCTCCTGCGTGAAATCTGGTTTAGTGAACTCATATTTGCTTTAAAATTAAGTGTTATTTTCAACATTGAAACCTGCCTTAAATAATATTTTACCAGAAAATTATTTTAATTTAAATTTAAATTAGAATTTCAAAAATTCAGATTATCCCCTCATTTTCCACGGGTCTTCGGTAGTATTGTATTATCACGAACATATTGTTTTTTGTATTAATTTTTTTTAAATTTGGTTGCCTAATTTCAGGATGAATTTTCATAATGACTAAACTTGAAATGCATTCAACTCAACAGCTTGACTGTGTAATGATGTGCGCGCTTTTGCGTTTCGTTCTCCCTTTGAAATTAGTTTCTTCAAGATAAAGAAAGTATGTCTGTTTTTTTTTAACTATTTCCGTTAAAAAAACATATAATATTAGCAGTTACCTACATTAATACAACCGTGGTCAGCTGTCTGTTTTCGGACTTCGGATCCCTCAAGATGCGCCCAGAAAATTGGTGAAGTCATCACATCCGCGATGTGATTGGATGGCTTCATCCAATCCACTGTTAAAGAAACTGGTGTGGGCTCTAAGCCGTGATTCAGTAGATATTGCTCCGAAGCAGTGCGACGAAAAAACGCGTCTTACCGAGCCTACAACACATCTCGAACATCTGAAAACAGAATAGTATATAACAAAATGGCAAAGGAATGCAAGAGGATCATTAACAGGTCAACATTCGAGCACGACCTGCAGATCAGCAGAAAGCTGGCTGCCTGCCCGCACGGCAGCAGAGCGTTCTGGTCGCTTGCGGGCTCAATAGGTCGCAATTTCTGCAAACCCAGTTTGCCACCTCTTACCAGACTTGACGGCTCTCTAGCAAATACCGCCGCCGAAAAGGCTAACATATTAGGCAAAATGTTCGCGGAAAACTTGACCCTCGATGATCAAGGTGCTACCCCGCCGTCGCGTCGGTTCCTCGTTGCAGTTTATAATATATATCTCCTACCTATTTATAATATCCACATCTCCAGACGGGGATGAAAAAATATATACATCTATGGTTTTAAATGTTGCCGCAGTACGAAAGGGTTAAAACGAATTTGACAAGTAAGGCTAGACTAAACTAACTAACTAACTAACTAACCATCACGCCGTTTCCCCGCAGGGGTAGGCAGAGAGGACGGACCGCCACACAACTCGATCTTGGCACACACTCTTTGCCTCGTTCACATTCATACATCGTCTCATACATGCTCTTCTATTATTCCGACTCTTCACATGGCCCGACTCAAGTATCTGATTCACTTGGTCGTGCCATGTCTTCCTCGGGCGTCCCCGACTTCTTCTACCATTCACATTTGCATCATATATTCTCCTTACACTCCTTTCCTCGTTCATTCGCTCTACATGCCCAAACCATCGGAGAGTCCCTTTCTTAATCTTACACATCACGCTTACGTCAGCCTTGCATTCTTTGCGGATATCCACGTTTCTCTCACGATCGTACATGGTTTTACCACACATTCGCCTCAGGGATCTCATTTCTACAGCATTCAGTCTGCTTTCATCCTTCCTCTGCCAGTTCCATGCCTCACTGCCATACATCAGGGTAGGTACCAGCACTCCATTATGGACGGCTAGTTTCGCGTCTTTGGACAGTTTTTTATTACCGCCAACGGCATTCAGTCCTCCATTAATGGAGTTACCGGCATTCACCCTTCTTTCAATATCTCTATCAGCCTTCCCATCTTTCGTAAACATACTACCCAGATACACAAACTCATCCACCTGCTCCAAGTATTCATCATTCACAACTATATTGCATACTGTTTTCGTACTCTCTCTTTCAAACACCATGACTTTAGACTTACTTACATTCATCATTAACTCATTCTTCATACATACTTCGTTCATCCTAGACACGAGAGACTGTAGATCTTCCATACTGCTAGAAATTAGCACCGCATCATCAGCATACAAAAGGCAACATACTTCCAGATTACTCAATTTTGCGCCCAATCCCATCTCTTTCAATTCTTGCATACAATTATCCATGTATAGATTGAATAACCACGGTGACATTACGCAGCCTTGTTTAACACCTTTTGTGATGTCAAACCACTCCGTAAAATCGCCGTTCACCCTAACACATGCAACGCTTCCCTTATATAGCGACGCAATTGCCTGAATGAGCTTCGTATTCACTCCGTACTTGGACAACACCTTCCATAGCTTTTTCCTGTCAACTCGGTCGTACGCTTTTTGTAGGCTAGACAGAAGTTTTAATTAAGCAAATAAGATAAATCTTTCTTTTTCAGAATTTCTTTTACTCCGTTGAACAAGCTCCGATCTTCTTAGATCCTCCGGAATATCACATAATATAATAATATATACGTACATCCTTACACGGAGCTGGCTGCAAAGGGAACTTTATCCAGAAAATGAACTTTACTTTTTGTGGAAAACTCGATCCTCGATGATCAAGGTGCTACCCAGCCGTCGGTTCCTCATTGCAGTTTTCGTATGAAAAAGCTGAGGATCCGGCATCGGAATGAACTCCAAGTCTTACGAGAGCTTGATGTTAATAAAGCTAGCGGGCCTGACGGAATACCTGCCCTGGTATTGCAAAGGTGCGCTGTAGAAATAGCTCCAATTTTGACGAAGCTTTTCAAAATGTCCCTGAAGTCTGGCTCTGTGCCCTCTACCTGGTTGGAAAAAAGCGATCATTCACCCCATTCCAAAGAAGGGTGACCGCTCCAACCCATGTTCACTCCTTCCATTCCTCAAAAAGACCCTCCACACGGCATCCTCAAAGATGACATAGGCCCTGAGGGAAATTATTTTCCTCAGGGCCTCTTGGTAGAGTTAGTGTTAAAAAAAAATTCATGTATTATAAAAAGATCAGTTTTTGTTAATTCCCACACAAAACTCTATTGACAGAATCACTACTTTAGTTTAAGTGTTTTTTAAATCAATTTTTGCTTCGAAATTAATAATTTACGTACCCATTGACTTCTGCCGAACGACGATCACACCATATAAAATATTTACAGACAATATATTTTATTTTTTCACGAAAGGAAAATAATAACAAATTTTCTATTCTCCGTACCCGAGAAGCCCCGAAATTTGATCATATTAGCCTATTTTCTGAGGATTTTCATACTTATCTGCCGTTTTTTCACGAGGAAAATTCGGACTTAAGTGGGGTGAATACTGCCCCATAAACCGACTACAAAAACCCTCCACCCTTGCGGAATCTATAAAATTATAATACGGATCCAGGTTTTGATGTCCTTCCATATAATGCTATCAAATATGCCCTAGTACCGAGAACCCAATATCCCAGGCTGCCCTTCCTTAAGGTAGGTTTTCTCATAAGGTAAAATAGAATTATAGAATATTTTCTAGTACGTATCTAGGCATTTTATGTCTCCGAACTTATTTATTTAAATGTTTTGACAACATAATTTTGTTTTCCCTCGTAACATTAAAACGTTTGGCTTAAAAAAGCTTCCTAGTTTAATGGTTAAAGCATTTGATTTATATTCGAAAGGATTTGAGTTCAGTTAACACAAAATCACGACCAAAATTAGAGCATTTTTGATTGGACAGGAGGCACACGGGAGGCCCTGAGGAGAATAATTCCCTCGGGGCCTATGTCGCCTTTGGGGATGCTATGGGGAGGGTCTTTTTTGGAAAGGAAGGAGAGGAAGTTCTGGGAAAGAAAAGGATATAAGGCGTGGGTAGAAATCTTGGGGTCAGTGTATCCAGGAGTGACGGACGTATGAATCCAACCCTCCCACTGCGGTGCAAAGCTATATTCCGAGAGAGTACGGCTGGAGAAGTCAAAGGGACTCCTTCAACCATTCTCTTCCGATCTGGCCTGCCTTGCAGCCGGTGGTCAGACGCATCCGCCGACTAGACCCAAACCTCACTCCATGAACCTGGGTTCCCTTGCTAACAACCACTTGACAGAGACAGAGACCTGTGACAGATGTTTTGGTTAACCAATAAATGATTCCCGGGGCAGCGGTACCCATACCCGCCTCCCAAATAGTGATTCAACCTACCATGGGAAACGAGGCAACTGTGCTCTAATGAATTTACATTATCAATCCTTATATACATCTGGATTAATTCTTATTTAATCACTGAAAACATTATAAGCCATCTTTCTGTTTAAAATTTTCGATTGAGAGCAGCTACAATTCTATTCAGTTGTTAGGTACATATTACAATTTGAGGTTTATCTCATTAAGTAAAAATGATTTCTTAATATACAAACCGATGGCGAGGTTTATTTATGTGTAAGTAACAATTGACGACCTCCGTAGTCCAGTGGCTAAGACTCTTGACTCACAATCCGGAGGTCGCGGGTTCGAACCCGGCGTGCGCAGATAAATTTTATTTGAGTAATTTGGTTTATTTCACAATTAATTCATTTAAAATAATATATAGTATATTGGCGGCACGTTCCAGAGTGGAAGATACTTTCAGTATCGCCCTGGTGTAAGACCACCATTCAGAATTGAAACGTGGCTTGAAAGCTTGAAAATGGCTTTAGTCGTGTTTGGTGACCAGATCTGAATAGCCAGGTACTTCCCAACCTTCCTCTTCCCCACCTCCTTCCCCTCCCCTATACCTTCAGCCACACAACATACCCCAATTGGGGGTGCCATAGTCTCACTGATAGATCACAGTTGAGATTCTTGTGCGGTATTCACTGTAAAAAAAAAAAAAAAACAAGACCAATAGGCGTTTTGTACGATGCTTATTATCACACCGAACCCGTATGGAAACTATTGCAGGACCAATTTGGGAGGCGGATATGGGTACCGCCGCCCGGGAATCATTTATAGGATAACCAACACCTTTGCCATAGGTCACCCTAAGTAGTTCGCTACGTTTGGTGACTTAGCAGAGGTGTCCGGGTTCATGGGGTGAGGTTTATCTAGGTCTTGGTGGCGGATGAGTCTGCCCACTTACTGCGTGGCAGGCCGGATCGGGGCAACTGGTTTAGGGAGATCTTTAGATCCCTTGAGCACTGCAGTTAGAGGTATGGATTCATACGTCCGTCACTCCTAGACACACTGACCCCCAGATTCTTACCCACCCCTCATGCCTTTTCCCTTACCAGAACATCCCCAACTGTCTTTCCTTAAAAATACTGTACACGGAATCCCCTAAGATGACATAGGCACCGTGGAAAATTATTTTTCTTAGGGTCTCCTGGGAGGAGCTAATGTAAAAAAAATAAAAAATAAAAATTTCCATTAGAGAAGAAAGAATATTTTTGATAGGAATTACGAGTAAATCAAAAAATAATAAATCCTTGAACAACCCTATATCACATGAAAGCATCTATCATTTTTGCCTTAGCCTTTGCCGTCAACCAAAATTTTTTTTGTAATTTCATTATTTTGTTTTTATTTTTTCAATTCTGAATTATGGCTAACGTAATTACGGCCACCAGACATGGATGCTAAATGAACGAACACGCTCCAGAGTCCAAGCTGCCGAAATGAGGTACTTGAGAGGAGTGGCAGGGGTTACGAAATGAGATCATATAAGAAACTCGACTATCCGAGATGATCTAAACATTGAACGACTGCTACCCTTCATAGAAAAATCGCAACTGAGGTGGTTTGGGCATGTACTAAGAATGTCTGATGACCGAATTCCGAGGAAGATACTGATTGCGGTTCCAGGGGGTACACGTCCAGTGGGCCGCCCCAGACACAGTTGGGCGAGGCAACTCCAAAAACTGTTTGAGGAGAGGATGGGGCTACCATCAGGAGGCCGAACAATCAGCACAAGACAGGGACGCATGGAAGAGCCTTGTCGATGCAATGGGTCCCCGACCCGAATAGGACAAGGGGAAGAAGATGGTGATGAATTTTTCCAATTCTAAGCCACTGTAATAAAACAATTATTTTTTGCAACCTATTGTTTAGTACTAACCATTGTGTAAAGAATGTAAACATTTTGGACCCATATAAAGCCCCATAAAAGCCCCATATGCATATAAAAGAGTTTTTTTTCAATTATTTCTGGCTTTCACCCTTCAAGGGTGTTCTAGGCCATCATCTACTATCTATCTATTATATCTACTATATACTATACACTATATAAAGAGGTAATATTTGTTTGTTTGCATCGAATAGGCTCCGAAACTACTAAACCGATTTGAAAATTTCTTTCGCTGTTGGGAAGCTACACTATCCCTGGGTGAAAAAAAATAGGCATCCTTACTAAAACTTCAATAATGTAACCCAGGGTGTAAAAAAATTACCTAAAATATTCTTTAAATCGCATGCGCTGCGAAAACTATTGATGATTGAATAAAATAATGTACCAGGACTTTATAGAACACATCATTATTTACAAAAAAGGTCGCGACAGCATATGTCTAACTATTATGGTTATGCCACAATAAGTATTCTTTTATTTTAAAATTTTTATTTAAATGTCGCCGCTTGAAAAGGCTCTTTATTTGTACCTTGGTTTTAATCCTTATCAAAATAAATTACTTCATATTCAAGACAGCTTCAATACCTTTATTTAACTTTTTGAATTTTTCAATTCGGATATTTAATTAGAAAGATATCACGAGTTTAAAATTGTTAGTATTAGAAAAAAGTTTCGGCTACGGGCCGGGCGGGAGGGAGAGGAGTCAAGAAATGCAGTGCCTGTGGGGTTGGCGGGACGGGGGAGCGGTAGAGCGGTGGCGGGGAAGGTGGAAGTGGAACGCTGGAGGGGAACGCACGGGAAAGGACATGTAAGGAGTAACATTTTATTTATTTGAATATGGCATATATTATAAAAGAAAGTAAAAAAAAACGTGCAGCTCGCAAAAACTCAGAAACGAGTCCCGGTTCGATCAAGGGAGTTATATGGTGTGGTAGATCTCTATCCCCTCTAGGGAATAAGGGTATCCGTTTTTACCTAAAGTGCGTGCTTTTAAAGATATAAGGGCTGAAAATTTCGCCCTCTTGAAATTTCTAGAACAGTCTTCCGGAAAGTTCTAGAAGGTTCCATAGAGCTGTAGAAAGTTGTGGAAGGAGTGGCGGAGTATGTCGTGGAATGATCAGGAAAAGGAAATTGGGAACATCATTGTGCAACATTCCAGAACACTATCTTATTGTCCTGAGCGAAGCCGGGTAACCCAGCTAGTTTAAAATAAATGAGAAAGAAAAGGTGAATTTATATATTAAAAAGCACTGCGTAAACATTTAAGGTGGATAAAGTAATAATGCAAGCAAATCAAATAATGTCAAGAATTGCAATGAAGGAAGAGAGATAATGATAAAAGAGAGAGAGAGATATGTATAAAATGTATAAATTTGTTATGCGTTTCTTCTTATTTGCTTGCCCGTGCCGAGAACGTCAGGGTGGTTACTTAGTTAGTTATTTTGATATCATTCACTTAGCAGGGCGAAATTCCGATATTTTACCATCCATTTTCCAAAAGAATTTCGTATCCATCAATCATCCTTCGACAGTTCCCTCTTCTAGTGTGGCTTGTGTGGCACCTAACTGTGATAAATGAATACCATACAACCGGCACAACTTTATTAAAAAGAAATCATGTTTTCAAATAAGCGGACGGATAACTGCCTGTTAAAACCTGACGTATGACCGTGTAAAAGGTGAGAAGATCAGGATAGAATGCAATGTTGATGTAAGTGTAACGGTTATTATGAAGAATGGGACTCTTATATTGATAAGACTTTTAGAACGGATGCACACAAAATGGAGTGTAAGAAGTATACCTGTGACATGGAATTGAATTATATAAGTCAGTTGTTTCAAAAACCTAATGAAGTCTGATAACGTCTAAAAGGGATCGAAATGATAATCTAGTCATCTTCAACGGAAGCAATCTTCCAAACAGGACCTCCATTGATATGCTTGGTGTAACTTTAAGCGACCAGCTCAGGTATGGGGGCTCCATCGAAACCAGAGTTAAGTTAGCCTCTCAGAAACGGGGCGTACTGTACAGGGCCCGCAGATAGTTTAATAGCACACAACTGCTAACCCTGTACAAATCGCAAGTGCGCCCCACGGTTGAATTTGGCAGCCACCTCTGGTCTGGAGCTCCAAAATACCTTTAAAAAAACTTGACTCTGTGCAGAAATGGGAGGCCTGTTCGATAGATTCTCCCATCTTAAGAGACGGATTTTTTTTTACGTTTAACTCCACACAGGAGGCCCTGAGGAAAATAATTTCCCTCAAGGCCTATGTCATCTTTGAGGATGCTGTGTGGAGGGCCTTTTTAAGGAAAGGAAGGAGTGAACATGGGTCTTGAGGAGACCCATCTTGAAGGAGGGAGGAAATACAGAGGACGGTAAATCGTTCCACAGCCGAGCTGTTGAAAAACGACCCGTTCTCATGTGACTAATGTCAATCGTTTACAAATGTTGGGCGCATGTTTGGCGTATCGGGAAATACACCAAATACGCGCCCAACATTTGTATACGGTTGACATTAGTCACATGCTTATTCTTTAGTTCAACAGCTCGGCTGTGAAACGATTTGCCGGCTTCTGTGTTTCCTCCCTCCTACATCATGGGTCTCTTCAAGACCCATGTTCACTTCCTACTTTCCTCAAAAAGACCCTCCACACAGCATCTTCCAATATGACTTAGGCCCTGAGGGAAATTATTTTCCTCAGGGCCTCCTGTGTGGAGTTAATCTGAAAAAAAGGGAATCCCAATAAAAACATGACATAATCAAGTTAATGAACTCGTAAGTCAATAATGGTATTAGAACTCATCATCATCATCTTCGTCGGGGACCCATTGCATCGACAAGGCTCCTCCATACGTCCCTGTCTTGTCCTGATTGTTCGGCCTCCGTCCATGGTAGACCCATCCTCTGCTCACACAGTTTCTGGTGTTGCTTCGCCCAACTGTGTATTAGAACTACCTTATTAAATTGATTACTAACTTTTAGTATTTTAGTATTTTATATTTCGCCTCTGTGCCGAAATAAGCGGTCCATCCGTTTGATATATTCGTTTGGATTGAAATATTTAGAACACTGACGTCGGGTGAGAATGCTGTAATGCTGTCATTATTCTACCAGTTTTTAATGGAAGATGCTCTGAGGAACTAGCGTCATTGATTCCCTCGGTACCGGTTTACAGAAAGGAAACACGTCAAACGTGCACCATTTATTCAACATTTATACATAGTTGACATTTGTCACATCTGAACGGATCATTTCTACGACTCGTTCTTGGGTTCAAAAGCTCGACTGTCGAACGATTGGCCGGCCTCAGTGTTTCCTCCCTCCTACAACATGTATCTCTTCAAGACCCAGGTTCACTCCTTCTTTTCCTCAAAAAGGCACAACATCTTCAAAGATAGCATAGGAACATATATTTTTCCTAGGGCCTACTGTCAAAAATCACTTTTAAACCAAAACAATAAATTGAATTTGAAAATAAAATCTGTGGTCTGGTGTTAATAGGGTTAAAGTACGTTTTTATATAAAATGAGATTGTAATTCCTGTTTATTGAAAAGGTATGACATTTTTCTGTGCTAAAAATGCGTTAATTTATCAACAATATTTCAAAAGTTTCATGAAAAAAAAGGCCAATGTAGTCTGCGCTTTCATACCGTTTAGTAAAAAAAATGTGATAAAAGGGCTGCAGTGTACTTAACGCCAATAAGGAATATTATTTTTTCATTTTTCTAGTAACAGAGTAAGAACTAAAACGATCAAAGTTACCATTGCCCTTTTTCGTGACAGAATCTTAGCTTGTTACTTTATTTTAATAAAACAAAATAGACAAATGTTGCTTAGACTTTTTAGCTGAGATTTTTTATGCTTCGCTTGAGACTGGCCCCGAAACGGAAAATGTTGTGTAATGTTCAGATGAAGAAATGTTGTAAACTTTGATTAAATTCATCAGAAAGATAACATTGCCTTTTTAATTTTGTAGGTACATAATTAGGAACTAACATAATAATTATCATCAGTGCATAAGGGGCTTAAGTAGTTATTTTTTTCTAAAATACCCATTTTTTTCTTAATTAGAATTTCATTAAGGTTAAACCTCACGTATGTTATAATCTACGCATTCACAGATGGCGCCAATCAAATTATTTTAGGTTTTTAATGCTTTTTGCACGTTACGCTTTAAAATATTAAGTTAAATCAATTGTTCGCGGTCGTACATATTTAATTAGAATATAAATAAACCCACATCTTTCAAGAAAGGCTGAAAAATTCAATTTTGTATCGGTGACTCAATCCAATATTGTATTTTTCAGCCTTTCTTGAAAGATTTAGGTTTGTTTATGGACAAAACTATTTATTTATATTCTAATCAAATCAAATTTAAATTTATAAAAAAAATATTTTTGAATCAAACTACAGTACAAGATATTCCAAACAATCTAACTATATTATTCCAGTTACAAAAACCTCAATGGCCCAGTCACAGTTTAACTTCCTTGCCCCGAAAATCTTTAATAATTTACCAATTGAAATAAAGACGGTAGACCAATATCACACTTTTAGGAAAGCGATTAGGGATTTTTTGATGAGTGAATGTAACAGTGCCAGTGGCCTGTTTCTCGTTCTCAGATAGAACAACTGTATTTTTTATATGTTATGATATGTATATGTATGTTTATATATGTATGTTTATACCTGTACGAGTATAGATATGTGCACGTTTGTATAATATGTATGTGTGCACCGCATTCGTTGTGCTTGCTTGCACACTTATTGAAAAAAAAAGTTATGCACGTATGTTATATCTGTATAGATGTGTGCACCTACGTATATAGTGTGGGCTTACATGCATACATAATGAAAAAAAAAGTTATGTACATTTTTATAAACTAATGCTAATTTACTTCTTTTCCTCTTTCTATTTTCTACTTTTTTATTATAATGTTTTCCATTTTTAGGATAATTTATACTAAATTTATAATATATTTACACTAGACTTCATATTTAACACAAAGTAACAGTACTCCATTGGTCACCATGAAACAAGCAGCCGCCTAGTATTGTGATCTTATATATCTACTCTATGTAAATGTCTTAATTATGTATCATGTGTTTTATAAATAAATAAATAATAAAATATGTACGGGCGTGATCAATTAATTTACCTTAATATTTTAAAGCGTTCGTACAAAAAGGAATAAATAACCTTAGATAATTTGATTGGCGCCATCTGTGAATGCGTAGATTATAACGTGCGTGACGTTTAACCTTAATAAATCAATTTAAAAACGTAAATCAAATATCAGTAAAAAAAATGCCATAATAATAATAAAACACGTAAATAATAACTATCAATGTGGGTTCATTGTTCTAATGTTCATCACTGAAAGTACCTAGTAATTATTGATATTGGGATAAGACGGTCACCAAGAGTGTGCCAAGACAGAGCGATAAGTGGCGGTCTATCCTCTCTGCCTATCCTGCGAAAAAACTTCGTGATAGTTAGATATTCAAATCGTTGCATTGATTAAAAAATCCATTGTACAAAAAATAATTATTTGGATGAAATGAACGCTATGAACGTGTGTATTTAAGGTGTGGATGTTTACGAGTGTCTTTGAGTTCATTAATCCACATCTACATTGTCTGACACTAAAATATATATGGCCTTTTATAATATTTATTTACCATTTCCTGTAACCTGTAACTGTCACTTGATAACCTTTTGTTGATCCGATCGGCCTAATAAATGACATTTTTATAATAATCATCGTACTAGTTTACACATCACAATATAATATGGGGTTGGGTGCGTGATCAAGCAATTATTATGTATCAAGCATTTCTATGACTTTTCATTTGGGTATGTTTTAGATTTTCACGGCAAAAAGCATTTTCGTTATTTGTTTTTGGGGTGTTATGCCGTGTTGCGCTACCTCCTTCTTTAGCAAACGTTTCGGAGAGCGTTGCGTGTCCATCATCAGGGCAGATACGGCAGATATGTCATATGAAGTATATAGCCGTGGAAGGGCCTATATTCTACAAATGACTCCGCTGCCTGTCTCGGTTATTTGTACCGGTGACCGGTGTCAGTGGATTCGAGGAACAGTTTTTTGGAACCAGTTCTTATTGTAGCACGTCTAATTACGGAGGCAATTGAAATATACACCCATTTTGATATGTACTGTAATATCTACCAGCTCGTAGTGGAGTGGAGCTGGCAACACGGTATTGCTTTCAAGTTAATAAGCACACATTTCACCACTTACAATTACACATCTGTCGGATTTGCCGGATCTGCCCTGATGATGGACACTGCAACGCTGTCCGAAACGTTGGCTAAAGAAGGAGGTAGCGCAACACGGCATAACATCCCAAAAACAAATAACGAAAAAGAAAATACTTTTTATTTGGCCGTTCGCTCAAATTCTATGATAGGTGTTTAAAAATACCATGGAAACATATTTAAAATAAATAAAAAACTGTATATCGAAAATATTAAGTTGTTCTGTTTTATCGTCTGGAGATTTTCAGTACTAGATACTTTTTATTTGGCCGTTCGCTCAAATTCTATGGTAGGTGTTTAAAAATACCATGGAAACCTATTTAAAATAAAAAAAAACGGTATATCGAAAATATTAAGTTGTTCTGTTTTATTGTCTGGAGATTTTCTGGATGGGCTCCATTTTCTGGATTATCAGGCCCCCTAGCACAGTCGATCGATAAGTATTGATAGGATAACTTCAGTAACTTTTCATCGTTTCCTAGCATGATTGAAGATTGCCAACGTATAAATAACAGTTCACAATGACTACTGAGTTTTCTTAATATATTCAACGTCATCTGTTGTTTGTACGTTAGCGATCTGAAGTTGACTTAATGAATGGTGAGAAGTTATCGTATTAATCCTTATCGATTGACCCTGCTAGAGTGCCAGATTTTAATAATTTTATCTGAAATAGGGTTTGAGTAGTTGAGATTTTGAAAGTACTCTCTCCGCTTTTAACGCTGTAAATGCCTTATAAATGACTATATTTTTTTATTTATCTTTTAAGTGCTACATATTATAATATTACTGGTCTTCCATTAAAAGCATTTGCTTGTGGATGGAAGAAGAGTTTACATTTCATATAATATGTATAAATACAGTCACGTGTACAGTTAATACATTTCGTACATGTACAATTACTCTACTCATGTATTTCAATATATAGGTGCAGTTAATACACACACATGGCAAACAGACCCGGTAATTAAAAGATACAAACAGATGTATTCAGTAAGAAGAAAAACAAGTATGATTT
Organism: Limnephilus lunatus; assembly: GCA_917563855.2. Classification (NCBI taxonomy): domain Eukaryota; kingdom Metazoa; phylum Arthropoda; class Insecta; order Trichoptera; family Limnephilidae; genus Limnephilus; species Limnephilus lunatus. Next base: position 4,828,315 of record OU830602.1, on the reverse strand, counting down.
TTAGTGTGACATTCTCTTAAATACTTTTTGATGGAGTTCAACAATTGAACTTTGTCCTTAATGCTTCTGATTTCTATTGGTAGGTTATTGAAAAGGTAATTTTCTTTGTAATATATTTTAGTACAGATAAAAAAAAATTTCATAAGAGAAAAAAAATCTTGCATTCATGAAACTGTGATCATGTGTATTCTCTTGACAGTACAGTGGTGAAACACCCCTCTTGGAAGGGGGAGAGTAAGGGAAGGGGGGGGGGGGGGTTAGAAAAATATATGTTTGCAAACTAGGTAGAGTGAAGTATGGTTTAGTTTGTTTTCATTCGTACTGAATCGAAAATGACCACTCCCAATCAACCTTTGGTGAAAAAAGACAGATTTTCAGTAAAGATAAGTTAACAGTAACGAAAATAACAAATTTTAACCCCCCAGAGAGGTGTTCCATCACTTTGTTTTATGAAAACTCTGAAGATTATACTGCTAATATGAATGTATGACCAAATTTTTTTATAATTTATTTTGTGCATTTTGACATGTACTATACATATGTCAAATTAATTGAAACATTGTGTACAGTGTAAACCATTTTTTCACCAAAATCGAGAAAACATTGCCATATTTCACATGGGCCCTTTCAACAACCCTTATAATTTTATTAAAATAGTACAAGATCCCCGGGGGTATAGCGCGAGTAAAAATCAAAACGTTGCTTGAAATGACTATAGCCGTACTTGGTGACCAGCCACGTACCTACTTTCCACCTTCATCTCCCCATATCCTTCCTCGTCCCTTCAATATCCTTCAGTGTCACAACATTGCCACCCCATAATTGGGGATGCCATAGTCTCACTGTCTTCAGGTGGTTGGGAGCAGTTGGAACTCTTGTGCATAATTCACATAAAATATTCCTACAAGTAAAAAAAATCATAATGTTTTTCGAAATTCCAACGTTTTGAGATAAAAATATTAATTAATGGAAAAATATATTTTTGCACGGGAAAAAACAATAGCATTTAAAAAAATCTACCATCGTGCAGAATCACCTTCCGAAGTTAGTGCACTTTACCCCCGGACACTCCGTAGAGCTGGTTTATGAGAGCCGTTTTACCCTCGAAATGGGCTACCAAACATAAATTGAAAACACGTTAACATAATTATTAATATAATTTGTTTTTCCATTACTGCAAATCGCATTGTCCCACTGTTTAAACAAGTGCTTACTATTTGCTTGTTTAAACGGTTATTTTATCTGTTTTACTATTTGATCTGTATTCAACAATTTAATTTATTTTTAAATCGTCATCACATCACCAGTTAGTATTATTATTGCTCCAGTACTACTACTCCACTTTTAACATAAAACAAAAAATGAGTAGGCGGTTATGGTCGGTGTAAGTATTTGTTTGGTTAGCTGAGTAACCGTTGATGAAATGTAGAAAAAAAAAACAATAATGTTAAGGATTTGAAGGAAAAAATATTAAAAAAATAAATAAAAAGGTCACCGGAGATCAAAATTTCATTTACATTTTTGTTCTCCAAGGAATCACTTGTTTATTTATTTATTTTGTAAGAAACAAACAGCTTTTACATAATGACCGGTCAGTGGTTGAGTGGGCATAGCGCTTTAGTCCCACCCGGGCTTCGGTCGAATGTTCGATTCCTCGGCTGGCTAAGTCCTCCATCACAACACAAGCAACATTTTCGGATTTCTGTGGTGGTAGTATGAGATTTTCAAACATTGTTGGGTTATTCGTAACCCGGGATTGTTTGTCTTTCTTTTCATTTATTTTTTAAAATTTATAAAAAAATCTTAAAAACATACAGTGATACATATACAAGTGAATTGGAGTCAAGCCACAGAAGTTTCTTATTCTAAAGTTTCTTTGAAATGAAGTTTTAATATCTTAAAATTAATTTTGGGTTATAGGAAGGGGAGAGAAAGAGGAATATAGGAAAAGGATAGGAGATGCTCCCGATACATTACATACTCTCATGTTAATAATAATCGATCGTACCTACGCGTTACTTCGTATCGATATTTCTTTAGGTTATTACTAAAAATGTCAATGCTGTGAAATTTTGTATTATATTGTGCACATACACGAGGAATTGGGGATTTTTTTCTAATATTTGTTCTAAATGAGGGCAAATAAAATAAATCGGATTTTCAGGTTGATCTAGACGGAATATGAAATTTAAAAGGCTGGTGAGCTCTGGTGAGTCAAGGCCATTATTTAAAGTATAATAATAATTATAATAATATTTGGACGATTTATATAGCGCCGTTTTTGTAAAAAATCACCTCAAGGGCGCTGTACAAACTTACTATGGTAAGTTTATCTGAATAAATATCTTAAAAAATCTAAAAAGACTACAAGCTAGACAAACAATCAAAAACAACTTATGGCTAAAAATTGCATACACCGGTTCATCGATCACCGATACGAAAATATATGTACAATATTTTGACCAATTAAAGCGATGCTGCCTAAAAATGAATTAATACAGGACCATACTTACCTTAAAAATATGTGAGTTAAGTACGTCCCTTAACACGGGTTTTACACTAAGTTCTTTGAAATTAGATGTATACAGTGGCCTTCCTATTGTTTTGAAGGTAATAGATAAAAAATTTCAACAATTTCGTATTAAAAAGGTAGATTTGAAATAAAATCAAATGGACACTCCTATTTATATAAATAGATAGATATATAGATTTATTAGGTATTCTTTAAAGTTATGATTCTTTTGGAAGGTGAAACAGCTGCCAGGAGTAGGTACTAATGCAATCACAAAGTGATTATTTTCCCCTCTTTTAACAAGCATCGGTGGTTCAGTGGTAGAATGCTCGCCTGCCACGCGGGCGGCCCGGGTTCGATTCCCGGCCGATGCAAGTTTTTATTTTATTTTTTTAAATTCTCCACTCAACTGCTTAAATCGGTTGTCAACCGCAGTTTATTTTACTTATTATTGCTATAATCGAGAATCGCAATAATCATTTACAATGAAAGTACCCGAAGTTTTATCATTAATTAATGCAACAAACCCCTCAATTTATTTTTACATACGATAAAAATCCTCTGTAACCTAACCTTACCTAACCTAACCTAACTTAACCTAACCTAACCTAACCTAACCTAACAAATTAGCCAATTCACCCTAAAAAGATGGTGTTAATTTCAGATAAAAAAGTCATATTATATGCAAGTAGGAATCTTTACGGTTTTTTGCTAAGCCGACTGCACGTATAAGTATGTCGTATTTTGTTATTCACGCATGCTTCTTCGGAGAGTCGAAATTATTGTTAGTAAAAATATTTTTACAGCGGATTTCCACTGAAGATGCCTTCAGATATAAGTATATCGATTTTGGTTGTACGGCCGTTTATCCTCTTTGCATACTTACTTGAAGAAAAAATCTTCTAAATGATCAGGCCGGATGAACTGTCGGCAGGATGAACTGTCGCCAGATGAATTGTCGCCGGACGAATTGTCGGGTCACCATAATAAATGTATAATCTTGGATAAATAAAAATTAAAAAAACATGTTGATCTATTAACCATTTCTTCAGCTTCTTTTGAGTTCTGTGGTTCAATATGATTCGCTTTTAAATGCAGTCACATCTTATTAAAAACAGTACGTACAAGATAAGTGCATAATTTTGAATCTTAGTTGTAAGCCTATCGTATTAATTTTATTTTATTGTATGCTTATATGTAAAGCGCCCTTGAGGTGATTTTTCACGAAAACGGCGCTTTATAAATCAGCCAAATATTATTATTATTATCCCTGTTGGCCGATTGTGATTAAGATATATAAAAAAAATATTTTTGTAATTATATGTAGAAGGATTTTATATGGATGTAGGTAACTAATTGTGTATCCATTTAAAAACCGTGAAAAAAATCAATCTATTGATAAGAGAAAGGTCATAACAGACCTCTCAGCAGTAGAACCCATAGTTTTACAGCGCACCCTACACCGAGGATACTAGTTACCGGGTGTGCTTCAATAAATTATGCTTTATTTGATTTGTGACGCGTCCCTCTGTCGCTAGTCGATAGAGTGGACCAACTGGATGCTGGTCCAATGGATGCTCATAAAGTTCGATAACTGTTGCGAATTAACGTGCTCCATTCTCATCAATGAAATTACTTCGATGTTTTGCAGCAGAATTTCAATAGCCCACACTTCAATAGCTGAAAATGTAATAATGTATTATTTGTGTGCGTACTTAGTAGGTATGGTAGATTGTGCTTTACGTGTGTTGGTTAAGCACCATAATATATAATATTTCATTTATTTTGGTTATGGTTAGTTTATGAGTTTTAAATTTACCATTTTACGAAGTAACATTTTCCGCATTATGTCGAGGTAGAAGAAGATTTTTAATTTTTTTTCAAGTCATGTACCTATATTATCAAGGCTTCTGACTCACACAATGTTGTCATTTTTTCCTCATCTGTTTTTAAATTATAATATTATCAGTATTATCTCTAGTGATCTTTAAAAGGTATTTAGTCCTTTCATATTCATTTTGAATAAAAAATTAAAATATTTTCCTGTTTACATGTAATAAATTTCCTCTTTCCCGATATGGCATGAAACTCGGTTGAGGTTATTAAATTCTGAATTTCCGATGAGTTCGAGGTCCTTAGTATTGTCACTCTCTGTCGTTCATATTTAATGCACTTTGACAATGTGTGCTCGACATCTTCAATTTGTTCACGTATCGAGCACATTGGATAATCAGAGAGGCCTACCAAACACAATATTCTTCCCATTAGTGCATGTCCGGATCTTAATCTAAAAATGATTCTCAGATCTTTTCAGGTTAACCTCAGTGAACATTGCTCTTTTAAACGGTTCGTTTTGGAGCTTTCTGCACCGTATTCCCTTATTGGTAGACAACGTTTCAAAATGATTATTCCACATATTATTACATATGAAATTTATTTTTTGCAGTAATCTTCAGCGTTTGGCGTCCAGTCGTAGATGATTCCATTCACACATGCTTCGTTTGCCAACAAATCCGCCTCTTCATTCCCATGTATTCCTACATGAGATTGAATCCATTGTAAACATATGGACACATCTTTCTGCTGTAGCCGCCTTATTTTTTCAACAATATTGAAGGCTATTTTCCTATTTTTTATTTTTTTTATATATTCAATAATATTTTTATCTAATTTATAAAATCAGTTTATTTATAAACAAGATCTGCTATATAATTATTTTTACGCGTGACAGCTGTTTTGCCATCTGAAGGGATTATCAAACTGTGGTCATACCAAATACAACAGACGATGTATTTATATTATTTCTAGAAAGGTCTTTACGATGACTAATTTCTAATTTAGTTTCAGTCATTTCACTCAGAAATTAGACTTGATTGTTTTTTTAAATGTTATTTACAATTTTATATTATATTCAGTGTCATTGCAGTTTAAAAGAATATTTGATAGTTAAACTGGTATTGCCAGCCTATTATTTTTGTAGTTCCATTTTAAATTTTCTCTACTCTTAATTGACACACTACATTGGTTTATAATAATAATTGAATACACTTTATCGGTATTCAATTATTATTTTAATTCCGAGAGAAAAGGTTCCAAGATACAGAATCCTTCCTTTACAACATAATTAATTGATGAAAAGACGACCTGATGAATTAATAATTCGGCCCGCCCATATTACATACATAGACGAGGATATATTTTATTGCCTATACTACTGCAGGGAGGTATTACCTTCAGTTGAGTGCACGTTTTATTATACGTTTAGGCAATTCTTGGCCATAATTTTTGAAGAGAGAGCGCCGCGTACATAATGAATTATCAATTATATTTTTTAGGGTATAAAGCCTGCCTTTGTTGGGGCTATTTATGTGCTCCTATTATGCGTTGGAAAGATGAGCGAATCATAATATTATAATGGATGTATATGTAAAATATAATGGATTTATATGATAATCTACTTACGTTAAACATAATCTAAAACGAAATATCTAACATTTAGCCTCAATAACCCAAGTCAACCCTCAATTAATCATGTACTAAAAATACATTCTTGTAAAGATCTCGTTAGATGTATGTGCAATCCACTGGAACGAATAGATTCCATTAAGTACTTAGGGGTAATAATTGATAATAAACTTAGGTGGGAAGACCATGTAATTAATGTCACAAACCGTATACGAAAACTGGCATACATCTTCAGATCATTACGACACATATTAAACAAAAATACACTAAAAACAGTTTACTTTTCTCTATGTCAATCATTAATATCTTACGGTATAATTGTCTGGGGAGGATGCTCTAAAACAATATTAGATCTGTTAATAAAAGCTCAAAAACTGATAATACGGACTACTTACAAAGTACATTACATTCACCCCACGAAGGACTTATTTAGTGACCTCCAAGTGCTTAACATAAAATACTTGTATATCAAATACCTATCTTCCTATTTCAAATTTAAATTTATAAAAAAAAAATATATTTGAATCAAACTACAGTACAAGATATTCCAAACAATCTAAATATATTATTCCAGTTACAAAAACCTCAATGGCCCAGTCACAGTTTAACTTCCTTTCCCCGAAAATCTTTAATAATCTACCAATTGAAATAAAGACGGTAGACCAATATCACACTTTTAGGAAAGCGATTAGGGATTTTTTGATGAGTGAATGTTACTGTGCCAGTGGCCTGTTTCTCGTTCTCAGATAGAACAACTGTATTTTTTATATGTTATGATATGTATATGTATGTTTATATATGTATGTTTATACCTGTACGAGTATAGATATGTGCACGTTTGTATAATATATATGTGTGCACCGCATTCGTTGTGCTTGCATGCACACATATTGAAAAAAAAGTTATGCACGTATGTTATATCTGTATAGATGTGTGCACCTGCGTATATAGTGTGTGCTTACATGCACACAAAATGAAAAAAAAAGTTATGTACATTTTTATAAACTAATGCTAATTTACTTCTTTTCCCCTTTCTATTTTCTACTTTTTTATTATAATGTTTTCCATTTTTAGCATAATTTATACTAAATTTATATATTTACACTAGACTTCATATTTAACACAAAGTAACAGTACTCCATTGGTCACCATGAAACAGGCAGCCGCCTAGTATGGTGATCTTATATATCTACTCTATGTAAATGTCTTAATTATGTATCATGTGTTTTATAAATAAATAAAAACACATCGCATTCAGGAATAATCCGAAATATGCTACATATCATAGAAAATACTACCAGTTCAGAGGCTCGTTATAATTCACTGATAGAAATTTGTTTAGGATCCCCCCCGGACTGTAAAAAATATTCGAGCAATAAAATTCACATTTTCGCAGAAATCGAATTGGAAATAAGGTGATTATATTTCCTTTGGACCATGAAATGGAAAATTGTTGTCGGAAAAATACTGCGTGACAGCATCATAATTCGCTATTTGTGTTCGGCATTATTCAGGACCGATTGGGGCGATGCGACTGGAATGTGAATTAACTTTATTACTTTTAATTTGGATAATAAATCAATTAAATAACACCGTCATCACATTATACGGTTTTTAGTAATATGCCTCGTTCTTTTCTTAGTAGCAAGTTAATTTAAAACTCTTATAAAATTCATTACACGAAGGTAAGAAAATGTGAAAATACGCAATTTTTATGTGAAGTTTTTTAGAAAGTCATATAAATACCATATTGGATTGAATCACCGATTCCTTCTTTTTCCTAAAATAATTAAATTAGCGACATCTACGAACGAGCTGAATATGAATTATTTTAAGTTTACCGGTGATGCACCACGTCTTTCGTAAAATTCTGGATCAGGTTGGTAAAAATAATATTTCTTATATAGATGACGATAATAATTTATTTTCCTTTTAATACGAGCAGCCTGTTTTGATTTATTCAAGAAGAAAACATCGCCAAAATGCATGTTTTATTTTATTTTGCGAAACTCAGGCACAAATTTTATTTTATTTATGTATTTATTTATTATACATAGATACAAAGAGAGTATAAATTACATGTTAGGAAGTTTTTCCTGTTCTACTAGGAAAATTTCCCGTTCCAGGACAGACAAATTGACATGATTAGTTCATATTATTCATGAAATGTACATAATTCATAACAAAAACAAAAAACTCATTTTTCTCTGAAACTAAGTTGTGCAAAAAAGAAGATGTATATAATATACACATATATACATACATACATACAAATATATGGTAATTATTCGGAACAAACGTCAACGGTTAATACGCACTTTTCTTTGGTAAAACCCTCGGATTCCTCCCAACCACCATAAAAGACAACCACTTGCATTGGGGGAGGTTGAAAATGTCACATTTCCAATTCTAGTTGAGAAATATTTCAATGTTTCACGATCATTATCTAAAGAATTTAATTTTTCACATCTTAATATATTAAACAAAGTCGGGTTAGTTACACCATTTATAACTGGAGAACGGCTGGACCGATTTTTATGAGATTTGATTTGTTGGATTTGTCTCCATCCGAATAGCAGAACAGCTATTAAAACATTGGAAAAAATCACGAAAAAAAAAATAATGAAGAATATTCTTTTCCTCATACACTTTGTACGAAACGAATTATCATCTTTTAAAAGAGCTATAGGCATATTGTGATAGTATATCTCTAGATTATGTAATAAGTATAATATTGAGTAGTGAGTGATTTCCAAAAATTCAAAAACGTCAAATGTCAATGCGCTAATTTTTTTGCTTGTGTTCTTAAACATTTAATGCTGCCCCTCTTTCTTACACACTAAATGTCAATAGTCCAAAATGGAAGAAACACTGAACGTATGTCTGCACCCCTCCAAAGGAAAAATACATACATTTGAAAATAAATCGTCTAAATGAATGAACACCAATGTACTTCCGAACTACAACTTCCGAACGTCTTTACCTACATCCAAACTTTGGGGATTTGATGTTTGCATGCCTATAAAGGTTTCTATATGTTCTGGTGAGCTCTGGCATTATGAAATTTGTATAAAAAATTGGCACGCGAGCTGTTTGAAAACTGAATGTACCGGGACTGAAAGGATGGTATGTGGGAGGGGGGAGGGGAACCCGGAAGGTGGGTGGGGAATTTGGGAGGGAGGAGGGGAACTCGAGAGGGGGAGTTCGCGAGAGTGGGGAGGGGAGCCCGGGAGGGGAACCCGGGAGGGGGGTTCACGAGGGGGGAAGCGAGCGAGGGGAGTGAGAAAAGGGAAGGCTGAGTTGGAACGCGAAAGGGGAAGGGGACGCGGGAGAGGAAGGGGAGGCAAAAGGGTAACGGGACGAGTGGGAAAGGACACGCAGGGAGAAACAATTTCTTTATTAAATGGCATAGCAACGCATACCGGGAACTAGCTATAATAATATAAATGGAGCCTCCGATAAATTTGATTTGTAAGCAAATTAACGGGTGGCGGTGAGAGTTAAAAGGTTGGGTAACCATCCAGTAGATGGCGTTGTGTTTTGTTAGCCACAGCGACGCGTGGCCGGGTTAGCTAGTTATACAATAAAACCGTTACCACAGACTGGTTCGTAAGTGGGAGCTTTTGAACATTGAAGCACTTTTTAAAGAAGACTAATCAAAAAGAACTTGATTATTTAAAAGGCAATAAAGCATTAAAAATAATTCAAAGCGATCTAACGTTCAAACCAAAATCTCAAAATTAAGATTTGGGAGGCCGCCCCGGGAACCATTTATTGGATAACCAACACCTCTGCCATAAGTCACTCCAAGTGGTTCGCTACTTAACAGGGGTGCCCGAGTTCATGTGGTGAGCTCGTCTGCTTCTGGCGGCGGATGACTTGGACACACTGAACTCTAGATTCCTACCCATCCTTCTTACATTTATCCTTCCCAGAACTTCCTATCCTTCCTTTCCCTAAAAGACACTTAACACAGCATCCCCAAAGATGACTCTGAGGGAAATTATTTTTCAGAGGGTGGAGTTAAGTTAGTTTAAGGTAGAGTTTAGTAAGTTTTTATAGTTTCCTCCTGCGTGGAGCTAATGTAAAAAAAACAAAAATTTTAGCAAAACAAAAAACGACTTAAAAAAATGCACTAAAAAGTAAAAAAATAATTTCTTACGATTGTTATTTTTGGAGTCGGTGTCAGCCAAGGTAACTACGTACATAAGTAGTTATAGGTGAGATGTGGAGATATTGGCAGACACCGACTCCAAAAATAACAATCGTACCAAATTATTTTTTAATTTTTAGTGCATTTTTTGAAGTCGTTTTTTGTTTTGTTAAAATTTTTGTTAATTTTTTTTATTTTTAGTGATGAGCGTGCGTACAGAATTTTTACTTCAAAAAAAGAATCATCGAAATCTATTGGCGTAATATTGAGTTGTTATTCGTCCATTTGTAGCGCACATAATTATTGCAAATTTAAAAATATATGGTTTTCTCATAGATCCCATTGTCAGAACTAGACCAAATTAAAATGGGACCACACGGGAAGCACCAGCTTTCTAATAAAAAAATATATCATCAATATCGGTTCACCCAATCGAAAGTTCTGAGGTAACAAACATTAAAAAAAAAATACCGTCGAATTGATAACCTCCTCCTTTTCGAAGTCGTTTAAAAAACATGATTAGGTAACAAATAGAGCTTCAACTTAACAAAAAAAAACGAGTGTGCTTTAGACCACACGACTGAAGTAAAACTTCACTAACTTATGCCGTCCATTAACAATATAACAATAACAGGAATAAAAATATCCCCATCCCCATCAACTCAACTCAACTCTCAACTCTTAACTCTCAACTCTCAACTCTCAACTCTCAACTCTCAACTCTCAACTCTCAACTCTCAACTCTCAACTCTCAACTCTCAACTCTCAACTCTCAACTCTCAACTCTCAACTCTCAACTCTCAACTCTCAACTCTCAACTCTCAACTCTCAACTCTCAACTCTCAGCACTCAGCTCTCAGCTCTATTTTTTTGTAACGTTTCATAACGTATTCATCGTTTTACCCCCAAGTGTCGAGCGTGCGTAAAGAAGTTTTATTTCAAAAACGAGTGTGCTTTAGACTTAGACCACACGACTGAAGTAAAACATCACTAATTTTTAAAAGAAGAGAGAAAGTAAATGTGCGCGCGCACTGCTCTCTCTTGCTCCTACAGTGTGATACAGACAATAGGCCTGCACTGTGTCTTAGTTATACAAAACGTAACTGGCTATGAGAGAAGGAAAGAAAATGTGTGCTCGCACCTCTCTCTCTTGCCCCTATAGTAATATACGAATCGTAACTCTCTCTCCCTTTTTAACTTCACTAACTTATATCTCCCTCTCAACTTCCGTTCGCCTCGCCCGATCACACGTTTCGTAACGCTCTCGTCACGCTTTCACCAGCTTACTCCTCAAGTCAAGCGTACTTAAAGAAGTTTTACTTCAATAAAACATATGCATCAATTTTTAAATGTTCTTTATTCAACAAAAATTCTTCATTAATGTTATTGTTCACCAATTATTATAACTGCTGATTAACCGTTACAAAACTAGATACTATTCTGTCCTTCTTAAATAAAGGTTATATTGAAATGGTTACGCTTATTATATTTATTAAGGGGTAATGTCTATAAATAGATACATTTTTTTTAAATTTTATCAACTTATTGTTATTTTTTTAAACTTGTTGGTGGTGTTTTTTTTTTCGAACGAAAGAGACCAACTTGGTCAACTGTGCTCACTCATTGTTGCAAAATAACTGAGGAATACTTAAAACGCGTTTCCTTGACCATAAACCGCAAACTTTTATGAAAATTCAAAGTTAGCCGTTGAACTCGGGTCACAGTAACAAAAGTTAAAATATGGAGACGTGCGAACCAAGTTAAATTTGACAGAAAATTTAAACTTCTGAATGCTGAGAGGACTTCAGACCTTTTGCGATGACCTTTAAATATTTTCAAGTGACAACATACCATCTATCTTATATGTGTACGAGTGGATACTTGAATATACAAATAATTTGATCACATATTGTGTTATAATTATTTATTACTTCATTTCTTTATTCAAGTGAAAACTTCTTTAACAGCGTTGTGAAAGTCGGTGAAACTAATAAACGTCACTGAAAAGAGACAAGTACATACATCTATAGGATTTAGCCTGCGATAGAATGAGATAGACTAATCGGTCTCCTCTTTGTGCGATGTTTCATAGCCTCCCCACTTTTGTCTATTTTAGTTTTCTGAAGGTTCCACTTCTACCGCGTGTGAATTACACACACATTTTTGAAGTCTTTTTCAGCATCCTTGTGATTTCAAACTCGGTGAAACGAAAAAAGCGACACTAAAATGAGACAAACACATACATCTACGAGAGAATGAGATAGACTAATCGGTCTCCTCTTTGTGCGGTGCTTCTCCTCCCCACCCCTGTCTACTTCAGTTTTCTAAGGGTTCACTTCTACCGCGTCTGAACTGCACACAATTTATTTTTATTTCGTTTCCAAAATTTCATTTCCATTTTTAACTCCAAATAATGTCGAGAATCACTGGATAAAGTAAGCCAAGTACGTCCCTAAACAGCCAGTAAAATTGAATTTAAAACAAAACAAAACAGAGTAAAAATATATATGATAACATACAGCAAAGAATTCATGGAGAGATCGTATTCTCAGCAATACGAAATCTCTGAACATTTCGACAACATTCAAATCTATCACGAAAACTATGCATTCGATTTATTTATAGTTGCGAAAGCCTGGTAGGTGATATAAATTATGTTATATAACTTATAAAATAAACAGATTTATTTACGTTTTCAGCAACAGCATTTGAATTGTATATTTATTCCGAGAAGTACCGTCTGGGAAAATAAATACGCAATTTTCATGCGATGAGCGCAAGGTTGTTTATTTTTGTTTTGTTGGATTGCCTCTTCCAGTGAAACTCAATTAGTATACTCGTTGTGCTCGTGTATGGTAGATACTTGCGAAACGTGTGAGTTGTTGGTAAGAATCACCAAGGTTTTAAGTAAAGCTTTCTGTTTTCGAATGAAATCCTAAACCTAGATTTAATTTTACATTGTTTCTGCTCTAAACGTATTGTTTTCAGTTATTTTTGTTTCGTTATTTATTTAATTATTTGTTCATGATCTGTGAGTGACGGTCATATGATTATGCGAGGCGGTGCGAGGCAATGCGATGGGCCGATGGAGTCCGGTTGGAGGGGACAAAAGGTCTCCTTCAACCGGCCCCTTCCCAAATAGCCCGCAACGCAGTAGATTCACTCGGGCACCCTGTTGTCACCATACGTAGCGTACCATTTGTGATGACCAATGGCAGTGGTTTTAGTTATTCATTAAATGGTTCCCGGAGCTGCGTTACCCATACCACTCTCTTAAGTTGTAATAACTACATGCTTTTAACATTAGCTAAGAGTAGCTAAATTTTCTTTCAATTTATAACTAACAAATAATTAACTATATGTAATATTAATTTTAACCCGGCGTCATTATGGCGGAAAAAAGTTGCACTAACGTTGAGGTGGGTCATTATGACCCTGTTACAATAGAATTGTTACTATTTTACCTTGTATAAAATAATTTATAATTTTTGAAATTCGATATTTATAATATATAACTTTATATATAATTAGTAGCAGCAATACAACACATTGGTAATAAATGGAAAACAATTTTTATTTTTAACTTTCACTCTCGTCTAAATTTTATCATCAATTTTTTTATCAACAAAAAACAATATCGTTTCTTACAAAAATATACTTAAATAAAATCTATACTACCTAGCCTTTCTATCATTGGAATATTAATTACAGCAATAATAATTAATCAATAATATCAAAAGTCTTTTATTTTAATTTTTCTCAAATGAAATATGAAAAAATTTATTGGCACTAAGCAGCAACGTCGCCGTTGAGCTAGGTCATAATTACCCGGTCGCAGTTATACACACGTATTGCTTCTTGCGTGGACGATGGGCGACTAAAGTGAGGTACATGAAGGGGAGGGGTGATACTTAGCTACAGCTACTGAGACAGACGGTTATGTGCGGCAATTATTTCTAAGAAATTTTTCGAAAAAAAAACGTGCAGGGTCATATTGACCCTGCCTCAATGACGCCGGGTTAGTAGTAGATCGGTTAATTGGTCGAGCTGCTGGCTTCTCCATTATTGCACAAGCAACATTTCGTGTTCATTCTATGTACAGTCTACTAAAAAGGGCTGCTTCTACCACGAAGGAATTAAAAAATATTGTCGCGTTATTCCTAAGCTAGAAATGTTTGTTTTCCTCCATGAAAAAAACACTCAATTTGTACACTTAAAATTTGTATCTCGATAACATTTATAGTATTAATACCCTAGAGTCTGTACGGTGGAAATTTAAGAACCCGACTTCGAGAACCTTTCTGACGCCGCGCCTTAAACAAAACCATATTCGTACGTAAAGTTTGTTACAAAGCCATTATCGTGTCGCCTGCCGCCCGCAGGACCTAGCAGCAAAAACTCGCGAAGTGGATTTTTAACTACTAGTTTTGGATTATTATGCCGAGTTGTGCTTCATCTTTCCTTCATAAACGCCAACAACCACGTGAATCGAACAAATTTTAATGCTGAAATACCTTATTATTATTATAATTGTTACCCTTTGTGTTATGCATAAAATTCTTGTCTTGAACATTAGTTTATCAATTAAAAACAATTATGAATATTTGAAGAGTGAAAGTATTTTACCAAAATATGTAGACATAATTTGTCTCGATGCCACCTAATGGGAGATTTATCACTTACAATGCCTTTCTCATATAAAAAATAAAGTAGGTTGTTTGCAGGTGGAAAAATGTCATAAGCAGTAATTGTTGAATGAAACACTAGTATACATAGAATTATTTGGCGGGCAGGAGATAAGCCGATGTAGCTCAGTGGATAAGAGCGGTTGACCGGAAATCAGAAAGACGCGGGTTTGAGTCCCGTCGGCATCTTGTATCTTTTCTCGGGAGATTTTTTCAATGTAGATGAGTGTTTCAGGCTAATAATTATTACTTATAATAACTGAAATACCTTGTCTAATAAAGAGGAAGTGCAACAAGGCATGATAATCCCAAAATGAATTACAATAATATTTTTCTTGTGAAAATTACAAATCATTTGCTCAAATTACATACTCTAAAAAATTATGGTAAATATTCGGAACAAACGTCAACGGTTAATACGCACTTTTTTTTATAAAACCTTTAGATTCTTCTTAATTACCATAAAAGACAACTATTTGCATTGGGGGAGGTTGAAAATGATACATTTTTAATTTTAGTTACGTAAATTGAAAATTTGCTTTCGTATTTAGACACAACGCTTCACCATATGCAATTCGTAATGATTATTGTCATTTTATTATGTTGATATTACTGATACTATATGGAAGGCTACATCATACCGTAACTGACTTCATGGCAATATATTCAAAGGCGCGTAACCGAAAAAACCTATACGCTAGATTTGTGTAACATGGTTTGTGATTCAAAAGAAAGTGCCCCTTTATAACGCCTACTCACGTCAAGGCAAGAAAAACATCCCAGTTTTCAAGTAGTTTAGCGGCTACGCTAGGTTTGTGTAACATGGAATGTAAAATATCAGTAATACCAACATATTAAAATAACAATAATATTGCAAACAGAGTGATTTGACAGTTAAAGCAAATTTTCAATTTACGTAACTAACATTAAAAATGTATCATTTTCCACCTCCCCCAATGCAAATAGTTGTCTTTTATGGTAATTAAGAAGAATCTAAAAGTTTTTTCAAAAAAAAAGTGCGTATTAACCGTTGACGTTTGTTCCGAAGAATTACCAAAATTATATTTTCTTGTTAATATTGCAAGCATCTTAAATTATATCTAAAATTTTGAATAATAAAATTCTAAGATTCTCGTCCGAAAAAGTCCTTGATGTGTTTCAAATTGAGGCTTTTTGGCATTTTAGATTTATATCAGCCTTATCTGAAAGGAAGAATGTAAAAATAAGCTGGAGTAGGTACATTCTCACGAAAGCCTCGGTCGGGCGATAACCAGCCGCTGTAAACCTCGGCCGTCGTAAAGTGAAGGACTCGTCGGTTCCTTGTCAGCTAAAACTGTAATAGTGGCGAGAACCTTCATAATAATGTTAGTATTTACTGATTTTTTCTGGAAACCGTTGTTATTTTTAACATTCGCTTAACCTTAGGAACATCTATACCTTTTATTGTACAAAGAAAGAAGATACACTGACACGGTTTTTTAAAGTGAAAACTTCTTTAGCACCGTCGTGATTTGAAATTCGATGAAACGAAAAGCGACACTAAAAAATACAAACACATACTCACATTTATAGGATTTAGCCTGTGAGAGAATGAGATAGAATAATCGGTCTTCTATTTTTGCGATGCCTTCCCACTCTAGCTTTTGATTTGAAACTAGATGAAATGAAAAATAGCAACACTAAAATGAGACAAACACGTACATTTATAGGATTTGGCCTGCGAGAGAATGAGTTAGTACAATAGGTCTCCTCTTTATACAGTGCTTCGCAGCCTATCGGCCTCTTCTATGTGCTGTGTTAGGTAGTCTCTTCACTCCTGTATACTTTATTTTTTTAAAGGTTCAACTTCCACCGCGTGTGAATTGCACAATCTGTTTTTTTTTACGTTAGTTCCAAACAGGAAGCCCTGAGGAAAATAATATCCCATATGGACTACGTCGTCTTTAGGGATGTCGTGTATGTAGCGTCCAGGATGTGGTCTCCAGACAGTCTTCTGTCATTTGTAAGGTGAGCAGGTGAAGTAGACTTCTTCGGTTTCACGCCAAGGTTGGCGTACAGATAGAGGTTATGATTTGCGAGGTTATCTTTTTTGTAAGTAAAAACACTTGTGATTTATTTGGATATTGTTGTAACTTCTTAGCTTAATCATCTGAATAGCAAGTTTACAGAGAGATTGATTCTAATCTGAGCACTGGGTATTTAATTTGAGAATGATTAAGTAAGAAATTAATCCAAGATTTTATACACAACAAAAGACAAGTGACGGATGACCACAGACAAAAGAGCGTGTAGACAAAAAAAATAATCGAATTATTTAGTAAAGGGTGACACACACGTCAAAATTCTGAGTTAAAGAGGCTATACTCGTACATGGAAGTAATGAAAAATGATAAAATGTTACGTGCTAAATTAATTTAAATATTGGAGATAGGACAGCACAACACACAACAGTGTGGAGGCTCTTTTTAGGAAAGGAAGGAGAGGAAGTTATGGGAAGGAAAAAGGTATTACGGGTGTGTCCATGAGTGACGAACATAACAAACAGACGCTGCCTGGTTTTATATTTGTTTCATTCACACAAACATATTTTTAGAATATCTATCTTTTCCTTACATGAATAACATTTGATTTATTTATTGTTATCAAGTTTAATTTGTAGAACTCCATTTTAATTTTTATTTATTTTATATATTTATAAACAAGTTCTATTTATAAACTGTTTTTATTAATTTAATAATAAAATTATTGAATATCTACTATCTACTACACTATATAAAGAGGTAATATTTGTTTGTTTGCTTGTGTGTTTGTTTGCATCGAATAGCCTGTGAAACTACTGAACCGATTTGAAAAGTTCTTTCGCTGTTGGGAAGCTACACTATCCCTGGGTGACATAGGCTCTATTATATTTTTTAAAAAAATAGGCATCCTTACTAAAACTTCAATAATGTAACCCAGGGTGTAAAAAAATTACCTTAAATATTCTTTAAATCGCGTGCGCTGCGAAAACTATTGATGATAGAATAAAATAATGTACTACGACTTTATAGAACACATCATTATTTACAAAAAAGGTCGCCACAGCATATGTCTAACAATTATTGTTATGCCACAATAAGTATTCTTTTATTTTAAAAATTTAATTTAAATGTCGCCGCTTGAAAAGGCTCCTTATTTATATCTTGGTTTTAATCCTTTTCAAAATAAATTACTTCATATTAAAGACAGCTTCAATAACTTTATTTAACTGTTTGAATTTTTAAATTCGGATATTTAATTAGAAAGATATCACGAGTTTAAAATTGTTAGTATTAGAAAAAAGTTTCGGCTACGGGCCGGGCGGGAGAGGAGTCAAGAAATGCAGTGGGGTTGGCGGGACGGGGGAGCGGGAGAGCAGTGGCGGGGAAGATGGAAGTGGAACGCTGGAGGGGAACGCACGGGAAAGGACATGTAAGGAGTAACATTTTATTTATTTGAATATGGCATATATTATAAAAGAAAGTCCAAAAAAACGTGCAGCTCGCAAAAACTCAGAAACGAGTCCCGGTTCGATCAAGGGAGTTATATGGTGTGGTAGATCTCTATCCCCCCTAGGGAATAAGGGTATCCGTTTTTACCTAAAGGGCGTGCTTTTAAAGATATAAGGGCTGAAAGTTTCGCCCTCTTGAAATTTCTAGAACAGTCTTCCGGAAAGTTCTAGAAGGTTCCATAGAGCTGTAGAAAGTTGTGGAAGGAGTGGCGGAGTATGTCGTGGAATGATCAGGAATAGGGGATCGGGAACATCATTGTGCAACATTCCAGAACACTATCTTATTGTCCTGAGCGAAGCCGGGTAACCCAGCTAGTATAAAATAAATAAAAAAAATAAAATAAAAAATTGATTTAATAATTCACTGGACATGTTTGTTATATTATAAATTATATACTTATATAGACGTTTTGAAATATCCTGCTAGTGACTTTTTGTTTAGTTCACTACATGTTTCCTGCATTATAATTGATTTGGTGGTGTTTATGAGTAATCTGAGTATTGTTTCAGATAGAAGGCTTATTTTTACAGATTACTGCACACTCAACTCATATATCAGGTTTTCGGAGATGTCTGACAAATAAACTGGACGATTGATATGCCAAATATAAGATGTCAAAAAAAATTCGAGTGCAGTTTACACGCGGTAGAAGCGAAACTTTACCAAAACAATCTCAACCAATACTTGAAAAATGAAGTCTTAATCAAAGCGACCAATGAGCGTAGACCTAGCGTAATTTCCGTTTAATATCTCAACCAATAGGAGCCTTTAAAAGTGACATCATAATCAAAGCGGCCAATGAGCGCAGTTGATGTGTCACAGGTGCAGTAATCGTCATTTCCGTTTCATCCGAAATCAAACATTATGTATTAGAAATTATTCACTGTAAACAATTTTGCGGGAACAATTTTTTTGAAATAACACGTAGATTTTTACAGAAACAATGTTTCGGGAAGTTGTTTCAAATATGTCGCCATAGGAGGTAGTGTTGTCGGATTCGTTTCAAATAATTCAATTAATTTAAAAACGATGTTGTCGTCACACACCACCGCTATGTTTATAAAAAACTGAAACACACGTCCACACTTGTAAACAGCTGTTGCGAATCTCGGCTCCAATCGGAGAGTACAGAAACATCGCGAGAAACATGTAGTGCTTACCGAAACAGTTTCACGTGTTTCAGAAACATATTAAATTGTTTTAGAAACACGTAGATTCTGTATCTGGAACAGTGTTTATAAAAAATTGTTTCTCAGCGAATAGATGGCTTTAAACTCTTTCAAAAATGGCCAACTAGGAACTAAGTAACTCACTAACTAGATGGCTTTAAACTCTTTCAAAAATGGCCAACTAGGAACTAACTAACTCACTAACTTTGCCACACATATTACAAAAACTTTTGCATATTTCTCCTTTTTAAACCTTTTCCTTTAAGCTTAATCGAATTTCATTACAGATTTCAGCATGTTTAACGAGAGCAAGCAGCGAGAGAATAGAAAAGACCGGAAGTGCAGGAAGACCTATGTGCAGGGCACGGTGCATCGTTGTACCCCTGAACTGGGTGCAGAATTTCACCGGGCGCATAATTATAGCACCCACATTATTTTGAGATCTTTCCATTAGTGCGGTAACAATGGCCGGCGCGGACCGGTAGATTCACAAGCGTCTAATTGAAATTCCGATGCATTTGCAATTAAAGCATTCAGGTGGTTTTTCGGAGGAGCGAACTCAAAATTATGCAAAATGATTAATATTTCTTCGGTTAACTCAGTTAGGTAACCAGAAACCGCATCGAATATAAACGGATTTCGCAAATCGTGTTGAGTTGGAAAATTAGAGTCGGAAATTCAAGAAATATTAACACAGATATTTCCCCACAATTCGATTTCTAAAAGTTCCTTTTTGAAGTTATTATCCTTTTTTTTTTACATTAACTCCACATAGGAGGCCTGAAGAAAATAATTTTTCTCAGAGCCTATGTCATCTGGGATACTGTGTGGAGGATCTTTTTGAGGAGAGGAAGGAATGAACATTGGTCTTGAAGAGACCCATGTAGTAGGAAGGAGGAAACACAGAGGCCGGCAAATCATTCCACAGCACAGCTGAACACAAGAACGAGTCGAAGAAGCGACCCTTTCTCATGTGACAAATTTCAACCGTGTACAAATGTTGGGCACGCGTTTGGCGTGCTTCCCGACTATGCACCGGTGCCAAAGGGATTAATGACGCTAGCTATTGTAATACTGGTAGAACAAGGATACCATTCCCACCCGACGCCTGTGCTCTAGAGATTGCAATCCGTCTGTTAAGATGGGAGAATCTATCAAACGCACCGCCCGTTTCTGCAGAGAGTCGAGGGTATTTTTCAGGTATTTTGGAGCTCTAGATCAGAGATGGCTGCCGAATCCAACCTTGGGGCGCACTTGTGCTTTGTACAGGGTTAGCTTTTGTGTATAATTAAACCTGTAAGTATACCTGTACAGTACGCCCAGTTGGATTATCAACTAGGTATACTAATTTCGATTTTCTGTGCGTTATTCCTGCGTAGTCGGGCCATGTGAAGAGTCGGAATAATAGAAGAGCATGTATGAGACGATGTATGAATGTGAACGAGGCAAAGAGTGTGTGCCAAGATCGAGTTGTGTGGCGGTCCGTCCTCTCTGCCTACCCCTGCAGGGAAACGGCGTGATGGTTAGTTAGTTAGTTAGTTAGTTATTCCTGCGTAAAATTATTCGCGTTCAATGAACTCAAATGTGCCTCGATATTTGTGTCATTTTTATAATTGAATTGTTTTTGTGACTGAATTCGTAAATCATGTTGAGTGGGAAAATTGGAGTAGGAGGTTCAGAAAATGTTAAAATAGAAATTTCTCCACAATGTGATTGATTTCTAAAAATTCCTTCCCTTTTAAAATAAAATTATTATCCATTGATTATACCTAAATTATACTAACTTTTGTGACTGTGCGATATTATTGCGTTTAAAATTCACGTTCAATTAACTCAAATTCGCCTTGATATTTGTTTCATTTTGAAAATTGAATTGCTTTTGCGAAGAATAATAATTCGGACAAGCAATAGAGCACTTACCTACCCATTTTAATACAATGTTTTAAGAGACAATTCTTTTTATCGTGATTTTCACGGGTTTCGATAGAAATTATTATATCAAAATAAATTATCATACTAATTTCGTTTGTCGGTGCATATACCACGTATATGTGTGATTATATGATATGCATATACCACGTATATGTACTTATATGTGTGATTTGAAATTGTATTAGTTTAGTGACTTAGCAGGGGCGGACCTCTCACTGCGGTGTTAGGCGATGTTCCGAGAGAGTACTGCTCGTGAGATCAAGGTCTCCCTCAATCAGTCTCTCCCAAGTAAATGCATCCTTACGAATACCCGGACAAACCTCATCCCATGTACTCAGAGAACCCCTGTTAAACCACCAAACGCGAAAAACTTGGAATGACCTACAAGAGGTCAGAGGTGTTGGTTATTCAATAAAGGATTTCCGGGGCGGTAGTACCAATACCCGCCAACCAAATTGATACATTGTTATCAAATTCCCTACTGCATTCATTGAGGATATTAAATGCGTTATCAATTTAACAACTCCTAATTATTATCATTTATAATTGATACTATATTTTCCAAATTCAATAATTGATATCATTAATACGTTCCGTACACTCCCGCATCATTTTGCAATCAATTTTGTCGTAGGCCTCCGTATGCGTTTATTCATTATTAAATTATGCGTTTAAAGCACTCCGAAAATGATTTATCTTTAATTAAATGAATACTGGATTAGATTATTTCATACTGTATAATATTATTATTGATAAATTTTCCATTCTGCGCTGTTGCTTCACAGCAAACAGAATTATTAGTTGGTGTATTAAAATGATAAACGGAATTCACCAATTTATTAAATTTATAGTTTTGAGAGTAATTTGGATTCATGAAATTCATGTATGTGGTAGACGGGTATAGAAAAATTAAATAATAAATGCGTACACTTATGTATCATGAAACATGCTGTTTTAGGTTTTTACAATTGCCCAAAATTAAGATATAATGTTTATAATCGATAATGTTTTTCTTATCGTCAAATTTTGTCGCAAATCTACGCTTTTCCACAGCTTGTTAATATTTTTTTAGTTATTTTATATTGTGAAATCTTTCTAGATTATATTTATTTCGCGTAATAATCATACATAAAAATATGCGTTAATAAAATGAACACGAGTTAGTTCTTAGTTAAATATGAAAAAATTAAATATGACCGTAGGGGATAGAGTTAATTTAGCTCAGTGGTTAGAGTAAAGCCCTGGAAAGGCTTAGTCCTGGGTTCAATTCCTAAATGCGAGAGAATCTTTTGATGATTTTTCTGCTTCAACGATTACATATTACGATTTGAGGTTTTATTCATTAAGTTTTTCCAAAAATAAAAATAAAATAACAAGCCTAGACTTGCAAAAAAGTCAATGGGTATTGGAAATTTAAAATAAGTTGCATATATTTAACCACGGCACTATCTAGATTGCATTTAGTTTAGGAAGAATCTTGCAATCATACATGAAAATAGCAACCAATTAAAATGTACGTTAAGAAAATGAAGATTAATGCTGGTAGCTGGTAGTTCTTTGTCGAAGTATGTTACAGTTGATTACGACTGAAGGGGATACTGCTATCACGTCTCCTTTGCAATCCCTCCCTCTTCTACCCATTCCCGACCCCCATCTCCTCTTGCGTTCTCCTTCCTCCCCCTCCCAAGTTCCTTTTTCACCTTCCCTGCCTTCCCCCTCCTTGATTTCCCTCTCGGATTCTCCCCCCCCTCTCCCGTCTCTTCCCCTACCGCAAAACCATAAGAAATAAAGAAATACGCTTATTTTTCAAACAGCTCGCGCAACTCCTATTGTAAAATTTGTATAAAAATTCCATAGCTCAACAGCATATATTATATAAAAACCTTTATTGGCATGCTAACAACAACTCACCAAAGTTTCATCCCAATGGGATGAATTGTATATGAAATAATTTCATGATACCAGAGCTACTATTATTTATTTATTTATACTGGGTTTTACAGATGTTTACATTTACATGAGAACAATCCAGTTATAAAACTCAGTTATTACACAATTATAAAAATCTACAATTACGTACAATTAAATACAAATAAATACAATTAGAAAAACAAAAACATCACAAATAAAAATACAGAATTATTTACAAGGTCACTCAAGTAACACATTACAATAAGTGGTAAAGACATATGAAATACGCGAGCATGCATAGGGAGACAATTCACACAATATAATTAGTTAGTACTTTTTAACAGCGCTAGAACTTTTTTTAAAAATCTGTATTATACATAAAAACCTTCGCGGGCATTCATACAATAAATCATTAAAGTTTCATCGCAATCGGATGAATGGTTAAGGAACGCAGAACGGACAAACAAAGAAACATTGATTTTTATATATTATGCAAGATGGTGAATAAATCTATGTAAAGAATACAAATTTCTATAATAACCCGACATCACAAATAAATGTATCAAGCGTTTAATTTTGATTATTATCATATTTCAGATTACCGAAGCGGCTAACGAAACAATGGTGGTTAGTTCCCTGTCCTTTGCACCAGCTCCCGAGGACGATGGAACTCGTCTGCGCTGTCAGGCTGACAACCCCATGCTACCAGGCACGCCTCTGGACGACTCCTTTATCCTAAACGTCATCTGTAAGTACACAATTCATTATTATGTGATTTTCGGAAATATTAATATAGATATAATAATTGTATGGTTGTTTTGAAGATAATACACTGCATCGCGTTACATTTGGAATCGAGTGAAATCACGCACTAGATGACGATACACCTTTTTTTATTTATCTAAAAAAATCATGGCCAAAAGCCGTGTTTTATTTATTTTGTTGAAGTTTAGGAACAAATCAAATATTTTCTAAGGAACTCAAATTCCCACTTAGTACAATAAAACCATATCCGAAAAGGTTCGAGATTTTTTGTAACAATTATATTATTGGGCAATGGCCGAACAATTAGACAAGAGGTTATGGGTTCGAGTCCCATTTGTGACCATTATCTTCTTCATTGTTCTGTGTCTTGCTCTCTTTCATATGTTCGTTCAGATTATGAATGTTATCTTCTTCTTCATTGATATATAACGTTTACGGGAATAGCTTATAAAAGTTAAAAAAGCAGAGTTCTTCTTATAAAAAATTGAATTCTCATTTAGACATGTATAAAGTTTTTTAGATATTTATCCGAGAGGCATATCAAACCAGTTCTTAGAACGATTGTTTCCAATGAAAAGTAGTTGCTTATAATATGGAAAAAATTGTGCAAGATAATATTGTTAATTCTAAAATTTTAAATATGAGATTGACAAATATGACGGTTTGATGGAAGGAGGTGACAATTGATTAGGAGCCCGTTCTACTCCCAGTAGCGACTATGATATTTTTCGTTATTCTGTGTCTTGTTCTCTTTCATATATATGTTCGTTCAGATTATTAATTTTATATTCTTCTCCAATGATAAATTATATTATTTGATCGGTCAGTTGCTTAGTTGGCATCACGTTTGGGTTACACCCAGGCATCACGCGTACAATTCCTCACCACGATACAAGCAACATTTTCCGCTTAATTTGGTGATAGTAGGAGGTTTTCAAAAATTGTCAGGTTATTCGTATCCCGGAAATATTAGTCTTTGTTTTTAAAAAAATAAAAAATATATATTTATTTCGTTTTTAAACTTTCTTACCTCCGTGGGTTTTTTAATTTCATTTGGAAGGATTAAAAATAATAGTTTATTTAGCCAAAAGTTATATTTAATTTTGGGAGGTTCAGTAGATTTGAGGTTTTCGTCCTTGTAGTGTTGGTCAGTATGTTAATCATTTTTTTCTTTTAACCGTAGATTACTAAATTATCCTACGAGTGACGTTGTTACTAAATATTCGTAAAAAATATGACAGAAATAAAACGGGAATAAATAAGATAACCAAAAACATTTATTACTTTAGAAGTAACACTAACATTCTTTTGGTTTAAGAGATCACGTAATAATGATAATTTTATTCCACTCAGTTGGGACACATGTTCATTGTTCATGTTATGGCTATTTTGCATTTCATGCAAAAGTTTGATGTCATTTTTCTCATCTTGGATGGATAAAAGGCACATATTTTTCTTGTATGTGGCTCTTGAATTATTGCTGCTTCAGGAACAGATTCAACAACAAGATACTTTTTATGAGCTCTTTTTCTCAAACCTAGAATACTAAACTATGGGACACACAAAACTTTCATAAATTTTACGACACTCTTGCTATAAGTCAATACACAAATAACACCCGACCACAATACTGACTGAACAAATAAGGAAGGTACTGTGAAGCGGAAGGCGCGGCAACGACGTGAACATTGTTTTTTCCAGTAATCGTCATTTTGCCGTCGTAATTTTTACGATTGTTTATTATTCTGGGGTTAAAATTGAGAAGAGTTTTATAATACTGATTTTTTTTTAAATTTTCCTATGATAATTTTTTTTTTATTCCAGGAATAATTTCATTATCACTTTTTGTGTTTTTACTAGCAGCTTCATGTGGATGTTTGAGGCAGATTCCTATCCAATTTAGTTGCTTACTTTCAATATAATATATCAACGTATGAACTGGTAAACAACATTCAGAGGAATATAAATTTAAATTCGGTAAACGATTTATTTACTTAGCTGTAGAAGTCTCATACTTTGTTTGACATCTTCGTTAAAATCCAGCCTAATGTGCTGATGTTTGTTTTCCAAGCCAAAGTTTTCGAATAACAAAGTTTTAATTGCGATGTTTGATTAATATTTAGAGATAAATTTTCCCGCTTCGGAATATCGACAAGTCTCGGTGTTCGTGTTGTCGGATATTCTGGAATTCTAAATTCCAGGTCGAATAATGTTTCATCTAAGTTTTGGGCCACCCCAAAACTCAGATCGATACTGTCCCACGACAGAATGGATTAAGCATGTGGCAAGATATTAACAAAATAACTGAAATATTTAAAAAGAAAACCTCATTCTACAGAAACTCTGCGCAAAATAATTAAACTTCGTGGTCGAGGGGTAAGGTCTAGACCAGCAAATCGGAGGTCTCGGGTTTATTTGTTATATTTTATGAATTTAATTTTTTTAAATAGTAAAAGGTAATATTTGCGATACGTTCTTGAGTGTAAGATACTTTCAGAATCGCTCCGGTGTAAGACGATCATTCAGAATTGAAACGTTGCTTGAAATGATTTTGGCCTTGTTTAGTAACCAGATCTGGATAATAAGGCACCTCCCCACCTTTCTCTTCCTTATATCCTTCCCCTACAAACTAGCTTCAGCTTCACATCATACCCCAACTGGGGATGCCATAATCTCACAGGCACCATGGTTTTTTTTTAAATTTTATGTGAATATCGCTTTAGAGTCCCAACTGCTCCTGAGTCAGTGAGCCTATAAATTCTCAATTGGATTGAGTTGTGAGGCGGAAGCTAGGGAATGGAGATGGGAATGATTAAGGTGGGAAAGTAACCTAATACGGCTAAACCCATTTGGGAGTATTACACCAGGGCGTTACTGAGGGTATTTACTACTATGAAACGTGCCGCAAATATATTATACATAATTTTTGATTGATGAATGGTGAAAAAACACATATTAAAGAAATACCATTTATTTTCACACGTTCCCCGCCAAAACCCGCGACCTTCGGAACACTAGTCGAGAGCCTTGCCCCTCGACCATGGAGTTCGTCAAATGGTTGGAAGCAGTTGTGACTCTTGTGCAGTATTCATATATAAAAATTAAATATATAGTGGGATTTAAAGATCGAATAAACTTCAAAATGCTAGATATAGACAGACATCGAAATAATAATTATAAGTCCAACTATCAAATTTGCATACTAGTGTTCAAATGCGTAAAATTTTATTGATTTTCAGTTACTAAATGCAAGCTATGAAAACGAGGTTTTTAATTGATGCTATAAACTTTTCCGAAAGAATGAGGTTTGTTCTAAGTTCTATGAATTTAGAAAATATATTTAATTGTGTATCCAATTGATAAACATAATATATTCTAGGTACCTCACAAATAAGTATGTCTAACACCCTAAGTTCTTCTTAATGCGTATTTTCCCCGATCTCTTCTTTCTTTTTTATCCTAGTACTTCATCCCTATCCATCTTTTGAATTCCCTTTAGACTAAGCTACCGTCTATATTGTTTTCGACTGTCACTTTTTTCAACACATTCTCGGCGTTCTCGGGAGTAAAGCGTTGGCAGGATTTAAACTCGATGAGTTGTAGAAAATATGCCGGCGCAAGATGAATTTCAATTGATGTTAAAGTTATTTAATGTTTCAAGAGATGATTCTGAGAAATATCATAAATAATTGGTATTTATGAAACTTACTTATTTTCTCCGTGAATTTAACCAAATTTGCAGTATCAATGCTTACATTTTTGTTGCTATCGAGAGCCAAAATAACGTCAAATAATGCGCATTTTACTTAGGTTTATCAGATTTAAGTACATCCGACCACAGCCGATGTTTTCATTGCACGTAAAATAATATATTATTGATTAAATTTAAAATGTGTTTTCATAACCAAAATCTTAATCGTTAACCACGAAGTCTTTAACAACTACCGACATTAATATAAGTGCGGAAATGAATTTTTGAAAACATTGCTCTGACGCTCAAAGTTTGAGTCAACCCATGCATAACAATAATATACGGAAATCATAAATTTATTTATTAATTTTGTACACCTATATAAAAAGGTATACATTTTTTTTGGCCTTGTCTGTCTCACTTGGAAATCCTGTGTCGAGGCAGACTAGTTTACAAATATTTTATAAATATTAAATAAAGTACATTTTTCAATAAAGTAAAAATATTTGACAGAAAATTTCAGGTTGGTAGGTAGTGGTAACAATAATACAATAAGATAATTATATTTGGGTGAGGTGACTAATTATTGCACGATCTTTTGCGATGATCCATTGTTTGATCAGAATTTTGTATTTGTTCATATTATTCGATTGTCTTGTTTTGTCAGGTAGGTTATTGTATATTTTTGACGCAATGTATTTGAAATTTCTTTGACCAAATGTCGTGTTTGTTTTAAGTGTTTGCATGAGTTCTTTAGTTTTTTTGTGCCGCGTCTTTACGTGGATGTCGTTATTTTTGATTTTTTAAAATTAAACAATGGTTTTTTGAGCACTATGGGATTCTACTATACTCTGGATGTTATGTGAAGGGAATTACACATATGATTTACCTTTTTCTTTTCTAAATGTCTGATACTTGAAACCTTAGGTAAACCAACCAAACCTTCTTATAATATTTGAGTTGTGTTAAAACAATTTTCTAAGTTTAATTGAGCTCTTAGAATTTCCCAAGAAAATAATGAACCATTTAACACTGCTTTAATTCGGGGATTATAGGTAGAGCCACCTTGGGAACCATTTAATGGATAACCAACACCTCTGTCGTAGGTCATCCCAAGTGGTTCGCTTCATTTGGTGATTTAGCAAGAGTGCCCGGGTTCATAGGGTGAGGATTGTCTGGTCCGCCACCTACTGTGCGGCGGGCCGGATTTGGCGAGATTAGATGAGGGAGACCTTTTTAACTCCTCAGCACGACTCTCTAGACCCATAACCCCGCACCGCAGTGGCAGATTCTTACCCACCCCTCATACCTTTTTCCTTCCCAGATCTTTTTCTCCTTTTTCTTTTAAATTTATATATATTTATAGATATTTTTATGTTTTATGTAAATTTTAGTTTTATATAATCTTTGGTTTTATAAATTTTTGGTCTCATACTCCTTTATTAAACATTTTTTTATTTCTATTTTTTTATTATGCTGTTTAATCAGAAGTAAAGTCACAAGGAGGAAATCCATAATTGGTTTTATTTTGGCTATACAAACATGTACAAACTGGAAAAACGTTAACTGTTGATTTCCCGAAAATAAAATAAATAAATGTAAATACCTCACAAGAGTTCCTGCTTTCCGTCTGGAGCCAGTGAGATTATGGCATCCTCAATTGGGGTATGTTGTTAGGCTCAAGGAGTGGGGAGGGGAAGGAGATGGAAAAGAACAAGATGTGCAAATACCTGGCTATTCAGACTGGTCACCAAACAAGTCATTTAAAGCAACGTTTCAATTGTGAATGGTGGTCTCCCTACCCCAGAGCTATACTGAGAATATCTTCCACTCTGGAACGTGCCGCAAATATACTATCTATTATTTTAAATGAGTTAATTGTGAAATAACACAAATTAATCAAATAAAATTTATTGGTTCATGCCTGCATTCGATCCCGCGACCTTCAGATTGGGAGTCAAGAGCCTTATCCCTCGACCACGAAGGCCTTCCTTCCCTTAAAAAAAACCTCCACACATAATCTCCAAAGATGGCATAGGCCCTGAGTCTAAATTTAAATGAAATTAATAAACGTCGCTATTTGGTCGCTTTGCACTAATTATCTTGGATCATTATTTGCTGGGTAAAAGGGGTGGGGTGGGTGTTCCAAACTAGTTCAAAAGACGTTTTTAAAACTTTCGTTTCCATCGGTATTTACAAACACTTCCCAACGTGTCCTCTTTAAAATAATTTGCCTGTATTCTAGAAGAACAGAATAGCAGTGCAAGCAAGGGTTGAGCAATCCACTCACATAACATCTGCACAGAATTATTAATTCAAGTACACGAACAATTCAATTACTCGGAATGTTTGAGACAAAACGACCAATGGCGGGACAGTGGTGCGGCGCGCGGCGGCGACAAAGGCCGGCCGAATTCTATCTAGTCTGGCCGAGCTTTTCAATTCAATATGTGGCAATATTTGCTCAATTAAACCATACATTAAGTCCGGCCACACGCCATTACTGCCCGCCGTGCTGAAGCTGCGAGCTAATATTCAATGGGCATGGTTGCCACTGTGCGGTAATGGATAATTGGATTGCAGATTGAAAAAAAATTGTCAGGTATGTGTATAGCTGCGCTTTGAAACAACTGATTACGGCTGTGCTTGTGGAATAAAAAAAAAATGCAAGGTGACAGAAATGCGTTGTTTTATGAGCATAAGTTTTTTCGAATTCATGAAGTTAGTAAGTGATTTTCATTCCATTTTCCAGGTCGGATCGGGGCAATTCCAGTCGGAACCTATTGCATTAAGAAACTGATTGATTTTATTACTTTCGAGTAAATCATGGAAAACGTTTAGTGTAGTAAATAAAGAAAAGCATAGTAGGCTGATGAGTTTCCACGAATCCAGATTATTTATTTTTACACGTTACAACGATCTTGATACAATTTAAATATTTAATATGTATTTAAAAAAAACGTGTTTTGTTAAATACTAACATTTAAACACGATTTATAAAGAAACTATAAGACTTTTGGAAATAATAACAACGGCATCGAAATCCTTGGGAGAAACCACATCAGATGGCATTCACACCCAATTTTTTTACAAAAATTCATTGGGAAGGATATAGGAACTCGACGATTCATTTGTTCGGTTGCCTCAATATATTTTAAGTCATGTCTATCCTCGGCTTACTTATATTAAATATTACAATTAACCAACATTTTGCTTTATTCTGAGTATATTCTCCCAATCTCTCCGTTTTGTGGTTTTTACCTATCTAACTCTATTTAGCTAATTAGGTTATTTATTTGTTCGTTTTTGGGAATAACTCATATGGATCTCATAGAAATCGTTGTGTCTCCCTTACTATCATAGTTGGAAAAACGGACTTAGAAAGGGAAAACACCACGCTTTATATTCAAACGAAAAAATTAACCACAAATGATTTTAAATGTACACCTTTATGAAACCAAACTTTGGGAAGTTTTTCTTATTTTTTTTCATGAATCGACAAAGTGAGATAACGATAACGTTTTAGTTTTTTTGTTATCGGTAATTTTAGTTAGAAAAAACGTAAGATAAACTGAATGGATTTTATTGCATAGCGGATGTATTTTGACCTTCTACAAAATAGGCCCTAGGATTGATGGTCTAGTTTCTTTATAAATCTGGTCTTCTAGTTTGGTTAAGCATATCTTCTGCATGTTCCTGCTCTTACTTTTGGAGTAACGATACCGTTACCTGTTGTATTTTATTTTATTTTATTTTATCTCATTTTATTTGGAAAACCAACAGTTACAATAATTTACAATGTATGATAAAATATGTGTAATTTATTTAACCAATAACAGGTTTTCACTGACGAATATTAATTATTTGTTAACAAGTATGACATATTAGCACTTATGTTAGTTAATTACACATCAATCTGTCTCTCGGAAGATCAAATCCTTGTACTACTGCACCGCCCACCATTAAATGATGCTTTTACTTTCCAAAATACACTCATTAAAGAATATATTACATATTAATATTAACATATTTTCAGGATTAAACAATATGTGTTCACAATTATGTCCTCTGCGTGCGAACTCTATCTAAATTTCTTTAAATAGACAATAAACAGTGTTAATTTCAAGCGACCTCCCAGGTAAGTATGGTCCTGTATTAATTCATTTTTAGGCAGCATCGCGTTCATTGGTCAAAATATTGTATATATATTTTCGTATCGGTGAACAATAAACCGGTGTATGCAATTTTAAGCCATAAGTTGTTTTTAATTGTTTTTCTAGCTTGTAGTCTTTCTAGATTTTAGGCATGTATGGTAAGTTTGTACAGCGCCCTTGAGGTGATTTTTCACAAAAACGGCGCTATATAAATCGTCCAAATATAATTATTAATATGTCTCTCTTGAACAATAATGTTCATAATATAAAATCGACAAATTTACGTCAACATCTGAATTATTTAATTTCACTCACAATCCGTACGAGTAGAATAAATTTTATTCGATTGTAGTTTCGCTGGAATCCTGAACAAATGTCTAACTTAACGAGAGTTCCGGTAGTTTAAAGGTGAGAGCTTCTGGAAAAACAAATTTTCACAATGTCTAGTGCGATATTCACAAACGAAACAAGCACTAATGATAGAATAGTATTTTGAACTTTTTTACAATTAAAATAATTCGTGAAAAATGTTTGCCCAATGAACGCTTTGAAAGCTTCCAAAGCACGAAACTATTAATGGATCTAATGATCACTTAGTTTTTACTAAGAACCAGTGTTAAAAACGTGCTTTAGGCATTGAATCTGAAACTGGAGGCGCTGCTGAAAACCAGTTGTATTCCAGGAGAATTCCTAAATTGTAGCTGAGCAGAGACCTTTTCATCAATAATCTCAATGATAAAAGAACAAAATGTATAATACTGTAAAAAATCTGTTGGTGAATAAACGTTTTTATTATTATTTTTATTATAAACAATGATTACTGTTATTTTTTAATGTTAAATATGTGGTTAAAATAACTCTTTTATCAACCATATTTTCTCAAACAGCTTTTTGGATTTCAGCTTTAGTCAATAGTCTCCTTAAAAAATCTTCAAATTTCGGTATAAGATTTTTTTGCATTAGCTCCACATCGGACAAACATGGTTGCCTAATTTCCCCAGGGTCTGTGTCATCTTTGGAGATGCCAGTGGAGGCTTTTATAAGGAAATTAGAGGAGGATCTGGGAAGAAAAAAAGTATTGATGGTTGGTAGGAATCTGAGGCTTCAGCGTGCCCAAAGTGACAGAGGTATATATATATTCATTCCATTCAAGGCAATGGGTAGAGAGAGTACGGCTTAAGAGGTGAAAGGGTATCCCTCAACCGACCCCAACGTGACTCTATCTCACTCTTTGAGGGACAAGTTTTTAGCTATGTTAAAGGTTTAAATTATCAACTGCTTCTCAACCCACCACTTTCTCATCGCCTTTCGTATTATCTTCTTCCGAAAGTATGGCTGGAATTGGTCAGTTGAATTAAAACCTTTTGCAAAAAGGAAAAAAAAAATCTTTTCACAGCAAACATTATTTACAGAAGCACATTAAATTCGTTTAATATCTCTGTCTTTCTTGTTATCTTTTTATCTCAAATAGTAGGTACCCAAATAGTTAAGTAAATATTAAAAACTAATTAATTATGCACAGTGGGCAACCCTGCTACATATGATAAGCTTTGTTCACATTTCCGACTCCATAGTTTTACATAGCCAATGCGGGCCGGAATCCGCGTGAAGTTATTTTCCCCCGATGACCCATTATGGAAGCGAAACGGCGCGCCACTGCATGAGGCGATTGTTCGCAAAATATACAATAATTAAAAATGTAATTCCCAGTGCAAACATGCTTCGGTCGGTGTAAATCACTGAATTAGTTGGTGTAAACCATTAATTACAAATTCAAAAAGCTGTTCGGCTAATAGTTAACGTCAATATATGAAAGTCATTTTGTGAATATCTTTTTTTTGTAAGTGCTGTACTTCGCGTAAAATGTAATTGAATTAAATTAAGCAATACGATGAGATTAATACAACCGACCACTAAGAAATAAATCACTTTGGCCTACGGCGCTACAAAAAATTACTTACTAAAGGTACCCACTTTAGCTCAGTTAATGGTTTCTTTTTATGTACTCGTAATACACCAAAGGTCACAGGTATTTGTTTTTTTTTCAAGTGATTAGGTAACGTACAAGATTTTTTTTTAACTTTAGCTCTACACAGGTTGACGAAAATAATTTCCCTCGGGGCCTGTGTCATCTTTGGGAGTGCTGTGTGGAGGGTCTTTTTTTATGGAAATAAAGTAGAATAAGCTCTTGGAAGGAAAAAATATATAAAGAGTCTGTGAGAAATGACGGGTGACGGACGTATGAATCTATTCCTCCCACTGTAGTGCAAGGCGACGGGTCAAGAGAGTCCGGTTAAATAAGTCAAAAGATCTCTCTCAACCGGGAGACCAACTACTGCCAAGAATTAGACAAACCTTACCTTAGGCACTCTTGCTAAGTTACCAAACGTAGCTAACTACTTGGGGTGACCTACGACAGGGGTGTTGGTTGTCCAATTAATGGTTCCCGGGAAGGGAGTCCCAACAGCCCGAATCCAGCAAGGCTATGACATACCCAATTCGGATATGTTGTAAGGCCGGACATAGTGGGAAAGGAGAAGGAGATGAAAAAGGAAGGTGAGGAGTACCTGGTTGTTAAGATTTGATTGCTAAACACGCCTAAAGTCATTTATAGTAAAGTTTCGAATCATAGCAATCTGGCAGTTAAGTTTTATCATGGATAGTTTCACAGCATTCATTCCATATTTTCATATTAAACAGGTCTTCGCCTTAGTTCGTATTTGTCCAACAGACAAATAGAAAATTTTTCAGGAGGAGAAGGTTTTCTTTCGTTATCTCAATAAAACATTATTATATATGTGTTTATGATAAAGCTATTTCCGCATAGGTAAAGGTTCAATTAGTTTAAATTAATCCTAATTCAGTGATTTACTATCCTTTTTTATACTTTGTTTTTAATTCTAAAGTGAAGATTGAACAAAAACTCAAATGGTCTGTTGGACAAATACGCACTGAGGCGACGAGGTATCTAACGACCCTGCTAGGTGAAAACCTAACCTTAAAAATAGAGAAGTAAACACAAGTCTGATTACTTGTGACCTAAAAATGAAACACCGGTCAGTGGTTGAGTGGGCATAGCGTTTGGGTCAGACCTGGGCGTCGCATGTTCGATTCCTTGGCTGTCCTCCATCACAACACAAGCAACATTTTCGGCTTTATGTGGTGGTAGTAGGAGATTTTCAAACATTGTAGGGTTATTCGTAACCCGGGAATGTTTGTCTTTTTTTTGTTTAAAAAAAAATAAAAAAAAGCCTGATTACTTGTGACTTAAAAATGAGAATTAATCTCAATATTTCTTACTAATAAAATTCATAATGATGCCAGTACCGTTCACAAGATAAGTTTTCGCATCAAAGTTTTGAAAGCAACATTTCAAAGAACCTACATTAAAATTCTTTATAAAGTTATGCGGGGTTATAATTCTGAAATTTCTGTTTTTATAATTTAATAACTGTGTTTTTATTTTTTGTTGTTTTCATTTTCTCTTTTCTTCTTTCTGCTCGGACAATTATTTTATACCGAAATTAAGCAGGGACATTAAGTTTTAATAGCCAACCCATTCAAGTTAGCCGATATAATTTTTCACAGATGTTTTTCGTAATCCAAAGTACAGAAATGCTGTTTGTTTTAATATAATTTAGATCGTCGGTAAAACAATGGAATAAAAGTGTCGTTGTAAATGTTACAAAATGACATAATTAACTTTTGTGTCTTTTTTTTAAGAGCCAGAAAAAATCTTTCACAAAAAACCAAAGAAAAAACAGAATCCGTTGAATGTAAAAAGAGTTACGCTTAGTTAGGTATCTGAACTTTGATTGGAAGATAAGATAACTAGAAAACAACCATGAGGAAAGCAGGACATCAACTCCAAATTATAGGTGCTGGGCCACTATCAACAACGAACGAGGTGAAACAGTATAGAAAGGGATATTGGCCTACGGTGCAGTAAATCTCCGGTAAAAAATGACAATAAGAAATTTTAATATCTTTACATAGTATAAAATAAAGTCGCTACCGCTGTCTGTGCGCTTAGATCTTTTAAACTAGGCAACGGATTTTCATGTGGTTTTCACCAATAGAGTAATTCACGAGGAAGGTTTTTAGGTACTTACATAATTTGTCAAGGTTTTGTGTAAGTTGGTTGAAATATATAAATAAAGGAAGAGGACTGGCAAGCGGGAAGTGGGCAGCCGGCTGGCATGCTGGCGGTATGGATTTGATATGTATTCAAATTAACGTTGTCAGTAGATGGCGTTATGTTTCGTTAGCCACAGCAACTCATGGCCGGGTCTGTAAGTTTTTTTTAAATAGTGTGCAGTTCACACGCGGCAGAACTGAAACCTTCAGAAAACTAAAGTATATAAGAGTGGGGAGGCAACGAAGCACCGCACAAAGAGGAGACCGATTAGTTTATCTCATTCTCTCGCAGACTAAATCCTATAACTGTTTGTGTTTGTCTCTTTTTATTATTGCTTTTTAATTTCATCGAGTTTCAAATTACAACGGTGCTAAAGAAGTTTTCACTTCAATAAAATTGTGTGCAGCGCACACGCGGTAGAAGTGAAACCTTCAGAAGACCGATTAGTTTATCTTATTCTCTCGCAGGCCAAATCACGAAGATATATGTGTTTGTCTCTTTTTCGTTTCATCAAATTCCAAATCACAATGTTATTTTTTTTATGTTACCTACACCTCACAGGAGCGCCCCAGTCTTTGTGGTGTAGAACAGGGAGACTATATTGCCACCCAGTTGGGCAGCATTGGGATGCGAGTTAAGGTAGCGCCGAATTTAATGCGGCCACGAAGAGGCCCGGATTAAATAAAGGAGGAAAAACAGTTGCTGGCAGCTCGTAAAGTTCTGTAACCGACAGTTACAATTTAAAAACATTCAAACGTTATGACAGAGTTGTATTTATGCTTTCCATAATAAAAAATATTTTTTTTTTCCTTTATTTTACATTTTATCAGAGAAAAATGTATCCTTTGGGGTACTCCATTCTAAGGACACATTGCACAAGTTTTTTTGTTTGAATATAAGTTAATACTATGTTAAAATATTACAGACGAAAATTATAAAGTTGAATCTAAAATAAAGTACAATACATTAATATTTGTTCGGTAGCAAAATTGAGTTCATCTTCTTCCTTCTAATGTCCATAATCCAAATTTTTATGTAGCTTTTGAAGATTTTTTTAATTGTTTTTATTGTAAGAGGGAGATTTAATAATTTTACAGAGAAGTACTGCATATTTCTTTGTCCAAATGTCGTTTTAGTTGTAGGTTGGTGGAATATATGTTGTAGTGTAGATCTTGCGAATCGGCTCGAGTTTATCTGTGTAAAGTTATCCTGGTTTTTGAAGGCGTACATTAGAATATCTTTTGTGTATAATTGTTATTCAGCGCTTTAAAAACATAGTCTGTGGAGGTTCTGATGGGGATAATTTTCGTAATTGCCCTTGTGCAATGAGGACTGGTTTTATTGTGGAATCGCATGAACTTCCCCATCCGATAAGACCACATTGTAGATGAGATTGGGCTTATGCGTAATAGATTTTATTTAGCTGTTCTTTATCTAAAATGTTTCTTATTGTTTTGAAAAAATAGTTTAGTTTTTTAAAATTTTTTGCTCACATTTTCCGCTTGGAAGTCCCAATTTAAGTTTTGATCTATAATTATTCCAAGGTTTTTTATTGTTTGTATTTCATTCACTTTTGGGCAGTTGCAAGGAATTTCTCGGTTTACGTTTATACAGTCATTATGAATTTTTATGTTTAGGTTTGTATTGAGGTTATCTGTCCGTTTGATGTGTATTTTGAATTTAAAATATTTAGTTTTTGTATCATTTAATGTTAGTGAATTTGAATCAAGCCATTGTTTTACCCGATTCATCACCTTTTCAGCTTTTTCGAATACAGTCTCCAACAACTTTCCATGGAATTTTTATTAAAGTCAAAATTTTTCTTCTTCTACATGTCGTTACGGTCATTCAGCCGAGAGCCCGACCAACCCCTCACCCCTCCCCTAACTGTCCAATACCTACAGATTTTTATTCTTTTTATTAAAAAAAATGTCGCTGGAGGCCATCATTTCATTTACTTTTTTTTCGTGTGTATACATATAACTATAAACAATCAAATTATGGATTTTAAAAATCCAAATTACTTCCAATACTTTGATAAATCAGAAGTAAAACAATAAACTGTACGGAATATCGCAGAATTCCTAATACATAAAAATCAAATAAACGTTACCTGGAAAAGTATGTACAGGTCTACAGGGATTTGTGTTCCAACAGCGGGCGGCGCCGCAATAATCAGCTGAGAGTAAATGTATGTCAGCTTGACAAGAATCCACCTTGATTTCAGATCCAGGAGTGAACTGACAAAAAAATGATAAATGAAATAATATTGGGATGATGGTTAATTTTTTTTTAATAATTAACTATCTAGTTCCCGGCATACGTTGCTATGCAGTTTAATAAAGAAATTGTTTCTCCCTGCGTGTCCTTTCCCATTCGTCCCGTTACCCTTCCGCCTCCCCTTCCTCTCCCACGTCCCCTTCCCCTCTCGCGTTTCCCTCATTCTCCCCACTCCACTCCCCCCCCTTCCCCCGAACCCCCTCAAGGGTCCCCCCCCCTCCCGGGTTCCCCTCCCCCCTCCCGGAATCCCCCTACCCGAGTTACCCTTCCTCCTCCCGCATTCCATACATTCAGGCCCTGTAGATTCATTTCGCACAGCTCGCGTGCCACCTATTGCAAATTTTTTATATAAATTTCATAATGCCATAGCCCACCAGTAGTTTTATACAAACCTTGTCCTGACAATAACGAACACAAAAAAAGAATTATCCAATTTGCTGCAGTCTTTGGGAAGTTATGCGCGTACATATATTTCGGCGATTCATTTTTATTTATATAATTATGTAGATAGAAGTAATGTTAATTTTACCTTTGACGGCTTCCGTTGTCGAGGGGTAAAGCTCTCGACTACCAATCCAGATGACGCGGGTTCAAACCCGGCGTGTGATAATAATTTTTATTTGATTAGTTTGTGTTATTTCACATTTATGTAAATTTTGAATAGTGTATTGGATATTTGCGGCACGTTCCAGAGTGGAAAATACTCGTATAATTGCACTGGTGTAAGACCACCATTCAGATTTGAAACGTTGCTTGAAATGGTTTTAGCCATGTTTGGTGACCAGATCTGACTAGCCAGGTATTCTCCATCTTCCTCTTCCTCATCTCCTTCTCTTCCCCAGTACCTGAAGCCTCATAACACACCCCAATTGGCATGTCATAGTCTCACTGGCTCCAGACGGAGAAGTTAGGACTCTTAAGATGTAATAACTATCAATTATTCCAGCAACTTATCAATAAAGCGTTCTGAATTATTGGAGACGACCTTTTTACGTGAGTACAAGAGTCCCAACTGCTCTGAATTGAGGCCAATGAGACAATTGCATCCCCAATTGTGATAATTCTGGGTATTGCGTAGGGAAAGATATGGGAAAGAGAAAAGTGATATCCGGCGTTCAGATCTGGTCGCCAAACACGGTTAAAGCCATTTCAAGCAATGCTTCGTTTCTAAAAGATGGTTTTCACCAGGGCGAAACTGCAAGTATCTTCCACCCTTCCAAATTTACTTGCGTACGCTGGGATTTGAACCCGCGGTCTCCTGATTCGTAGGAGAGGATCGTAACCACTCAGTAACGGAGGCCATCTTACCTAATTTGAATACTCTATTATCTTTTCTTCCTGAAAAACTGCCTGAAAAATTAAAGTTAATTATAATTTCTGGTAAACCATTTGAATTTTTAGCTCTTTGTTGCGGTTCCTTCCATTTTTGAACCAACTTTTTGGACAAACTTGCAATGGCCCTCAGTGAAGAAGTGTAGCGTATAGTTATTATAAGCAATAATTATTTGTCTGAATCCCTCATCTACATTAAAAAAATCTTCCGAGAAAAGATATATGCCACCGACGGGACTCGAATCCGCGTCCTTTTCATTTCCGGTCGACTGCTCTTATTTACTGAGCTTAATCGGCTTATCTCCTGCCCGCCAAATAATTCAATATATGCTAGTGTTTCATTTAACAATTACTGCTTATTTATTTTTTTCCACCGACAAACAACCACTGTTGCTTATAGAAAATTTAGAAGATTTAGACTTAGAAACTTTCCATATTCCTTTCCAAAGAACCAACTAAACCTCCCCGCAAACCCTCGAGTGAATGTGTAGACTTTAATATTACAACGTCCACTGTGGTGGCAAAATTCCGGACATATTTAAAGATAGTCCTCAGAACTGTAAAAAAAAACAAGAAGACGAAAGTTGTATTCTTACGTTAAAATTTTTTATTTATTTATTGTTATTGTTTTTCAATGTAATTAATTAAGCAGTTTTTCAAGTGGTTGTTAATGTTTACTTACAATTTTTGTTCAATTATAATGTAAACATATTATTATTAATTATTACGTAAATATACACATTGCCACAAGTATAAATCATCTCTACTTGGTAACTATGTTTTCAGCATATATCTCAATCTGTTTGTAGAATCGCATTTTATTATTACTTGATAACATATTTAATATTTTGAGCACGTTATGTTCCAGAGTTCGATGTCCGTATTTATTGTTCTATTTTGGAACAAGCATTCCTTCATTCTTTGTGTACCTAACATTATATTCATGCTTTCCACTTTCAGAAATATGCTGAATCAATATTTTGTACTCTAAAACGCCTGCACCGGTAAGATAGTTAAATTCCGGTACAACAATGATATGTTTCATCTCTGTGAAAAAATATGTTTTTCAACTAGTAATTTAGCAACAGAATTTTTTACTGATTGTAGGTAGCTTTAATTAGTTTTGCATTTCATATCTGGGACCGAAATTGTACAATAAAATCCCCCTAGAATTAAATATTAAAACATGCAAAATGGCATGCATCGGTACAATAATAAATAAATGGTTGATTGACATAGGTAAGATTGAGTCTGAAAAAATATTAAATAATTTCACTTAAAACTTAAAATTATACAAGCTTAACTATTAATGGCACAATCAGTAAAAACTTAGTATAGTATATTTACACTTAGTATATAATTTAATCTATAAAAAAAATAACATTTTCTTTTTTACATAATAAATTTTTGCCATTTTTCTCCCGCATTTGGTTCCGAACAGGCAAACTGTCTAGCTAGGAATTAATGACGTATAAGACATAATAACACTTGTACACATTTTAAAATCTACTGTTATTTAAAATATTATTATTATGTAATTTTGCCGTATTAATGTAACAAATGTAATAAAAAATAAATAAATAAAATATTTCCCCAAGTGGTTATTCCATACCGTAAATTTGATTCTGCGAGTGGTAAGTAAATAATTTATGAAATATTCATAGGAACGAAACATTTTAATATTTAGAGCCTAATCACTAATCACCACCGACCTCAGCCTTTTACAAATTGTGTTTATTTGCATGTCATTTAAAGTTGGAATCAACAGTTACTTCCAAATAAATATGTGTTTATAATGAAACCATTGAGTCAGTCAGTCATCTTCAGTCACATTTTTAGCACTCCCTGCAGACCACCGATCTAGTTTCCAGTTCACATCTGCCCAGCTCCCTCCAGGGGCAGACCACGTGCCTACTTTGATTACCAATATATATCCACCAAGAAACGCAATCACTTTGCGTGTGGCTGGCTGAATACTGGATACGTCTAGGATATTTTTTCATTTGAAATAATTTCCCCCAGGTATCGTCTTAGACGTGATGATTTCGCTACTTCGATATCGGAGGATTCTTCTTACTGGAGAATAGGCGGTTTTACTAGCAGATGGGTGGTTTTCAGATCACACAGACAGTTTTTCTATCGCGTAGTGTCTTTTGCAAGATCAACATTTGTATTTGGCGCAGCTTCGACAATCATTTTAGCCCTTGGGAGTCGCTTTGAGGGAAGATTCTTAGAAAATGTTGTGCGTGTAGTATCATTTTCAAATGACACGATTTGATGATCATCTTGCATACAAATTGTTATGGTTCATCTCTTAGTTAACACTGTTATTTAATATCTGGCTTTTTTCTTGAAAATTCAAGCCCCAATCATTTCAAATCGGTGGAATCAGTTCATTTGTATAGTTTGTAAAAATGACGAACTTGAAAAAATAAATATGAAGTACAATTAAAACATATATAAATTTGTTGTGGACCACTTTTATTTTTTAAACACTCTACCGGTTTCGGAAGCACCCTTCCTTTGTCAGGAGAATATTATAACTTTCTCCTGACTCTCCTGTTATAATATTCTCTTGACGAAGGAAGGGTGCTTCCGAAACCGGTAGTGTTTAAAAAATAAAAGTGGTCTACAACAAATTTATATGTGTTTAATTGTAAATTATGGCGAGCCACAAAGTTAATGCTTTTTACAAATATGAAATATAAAGTAAGTTGTGTTTTTTTGTTATGTAATGGTCCAACACCTTTATAAAAATATTCTAAGTGTCTGAGAGTTAAGTACCAGTCTATAGAAGTAAAAATGATGGTAGGTTAGAATAACCTCCTGAAGTTAATGAACTTTTCCCAGGAAACCTTGTATTATAATATTTAAATAGTTGCCATATAAATATTGTGGTTTTGTCAGGTAGCATTTTTTATCCAACCAATCTAGATTCACAGCTTATATAAACTTGTCATTATTTATGTCATGCAATTTTACAGTGTGAATGTTTTATAATAAAAATAAACTACTTTATATAAATTGTCTCCAAGTGGAAAAAAGGGTGGGACTAAAGTGGATGAAAGCGAAGCATTAAGCTGGTGGGAACAAAAAGTGCTCCCCCAACTTTGTCTTGGAGGTGTCGTTTGGGAGAACACCTGTACATAATGGAATAACTCATTCTACATCTATTCCTTTAACTATATTGCATTATGTTATTATGATCGTACGAACTCTACTAAACATAATGTATAAAACAATGCGAATGTTATTGCCCGCAATACGGTTTGGTGTCGTTTTGAATCGGGTTACGGAAGGAGTTAAATAAATCGATGTTGTTCTCGAAGTAAGCCGGATTGAACGAGGGAGGAATTACTTATTCTGCTCGCTCTACATTTGTGTCATTTTAAGCGTGAAAAAACAGCAACTAAACAATTCATTTTCATTCTACCGACAAAATCTGTAAGCGGTTATCTAAATTAACCTGAAAGACAGTTAAAGTGACATTCGCCAAAAGAGAACAGGTAGCTTCTACGTGTCGTAATTTTTTTCAATATCTCGGCTGTGTTAACTACCTTCTACAAAATAGGCATCTTCAAGACCAGGGATATTTATTTTTACGCCTAAAAAGGCTATTTATAAAAAAATTGTACATAAAAATGCAAAAGTCGGTCATTTTAAATACATGTAGGATTACGAAAGATTTTTTAAATATTTATATTGAGGGATCAGTAGGATTTATCGGACCAGTTAGGATTTCATCAGAGCCGAACCCTCTGATATGAAAATATCTGGAGTCGATGAAATATTTTCCCATTATGTTTCTGGTGGATTGACGTATTGTTCTTGTATTGTTTTATTCTTATATAGTGCACTTACATTGCGTTCATTTACTAGATATTCATTTGTGGAAAAGTGTGTGGAAGGGTTTAGTCTTTCATTTGGGAAAGATTCAACCCGGACATAAAATCTGGAGCACCGTAAAAAAATACTTGGCTGATTTATAAAGCGCCGTTTTCGTGAAAAATCACCTCAAGGGCGCTGTACATATAAGCATACAATAAAATAAAATTATTACGATAGGCTTACAACTAAGATTCAAAATTATAACTAGATACTTACTTACATTTAATAATGTCAACATTTAAATTTTTTACTGATTTCTATCAAAGGTAGTTTGAAGGTGGACTGAAGTCATTTTGCATTTTGACATCTAAAAATTTCGGCATCCATCTTGAATTTCTCTAGTTATCTACCGATTTGGTTCAATATCAGAATTCTGGCGTTTAGAAGTGCACTGAACTCGAATCTAATGTCAAAATGCAAAATTTCGGCATCCATCTTGAATTTCTCTTGTTCTCTACCGATCTGGTTCAAAATCAGTATTAAAGAGTATTGGCGAGCACTGAACTCGGATCTAATGTCCAAATGTAAAATGTCGGCATTCATCTTGAATTTCTCTAGTTATCTACCTATTTGGTTCAAAATCAGGATAAGGGCGTTTGGAGGTGCACTGAACTCGGATCTAATGTCAAAATGCAACATTTCAGTATCAATCTTAAATTTCTCTAGTTATCTACCTATTTGGTTCAAAATCAGGATTAGGGCGTTTGGACATGCACTGAACTCGGATCTAATGTCAAAATGGAAAATTTCGGCATCCATCTTGAATTTCTCTAGTTATCTACCGATTTGGTTCAATATCAGGATTCGGGCGTTTGAAAGTGCACTGAACTCGGATCTAATGTCAAAATGCAAAATTTCGGCATCCATCTTGAATATCTTAAGTACTTTGACGATTTGGTTCAAAATCAAGTTTAAGGAGTTTGAGGTTCACCGAACTCGAATTTAATGTCAAAATGCATAATTTCGACGACCATTTTGAGTTCTCTACCGATATCGTTCAAATAGTCACTAAGTTTTATT
The DNA here is from genome assembly GCA_917563855.2 of Limnephilus lunatus. Taxonomy (NCBI): domain Eukaryota; kingdom Metazoa; phylum Arthropoda; class Insecta; order Trichoptera; family Limnephilidae; genus Limnephilus; species Limnephilus lunatus. The sequence continues at coordinate 4,783,690 of OU830602.1, read as the reverse complement.
GAAAACAACGGCTGTCAGGCAAAACAGCACGCAATATAAATACCCGTGTCAAAGAACACCTTAGATGTTTACACAGCTCTGGATTTTCGGAATTTGCAAACCACTTGATCGAAAAAGACCATAAATTTGACAAAAATACAGGCGCCACACTAATTCATAAAAACAACATCGGTATTAGGCTAGACAATCTGGAAGCACTTGAACTAAGGAAAGCCATAAACACTAACAGTAAGGTAGTTAATAACCAACTAAATTTAAATAAAAGTCCCATACTAAGATTGTTCCCTATTGACAAAGAACACGCCCGTTCCCTTCCCAATTCTCCATCTACACCTATACCTACTTCCTCCGTTACTTGAGGAGTCCGGGCCATTTGGTTTAATCATGTATTAGTTATAAACACACATGTAAATTAATTTTAGTAGAGATTGTACTGCCCTGAAGAAGCTACGGTTGTAGCGAAACCCGGTCGGCATAAAGTATAAAAATAAAAGTGGTGTTTACAAAGTTATTGTTTAATTTTAAATAATAATTAATAAAAATCTAAATCTAAATATGACTTTATTACTAAAATTAAAATTCTGAAACATAAGTTTACCAGATAATATATTTATACCTACATCCGAAAATGCTGAATGGCGTGATGATAAAACTATTAAAATTATATACTTTTTGCTATTATTTTTTGATCATTAGTATTCATCATTTTTCAATAATGTCTAAGGAAATTGAGAATGTAAAAAATCTGAAATATATTACTTCTTCAAATTTTGCAAATTCACTTTGTGGCACCATTTTAATTATTTCATGAAATAGGTATATTAGTTTGTAAGTGCGCAAATAAATACACAAACGGACCAATTTTTGTCAAGAAACACATTTACAATGCACGAATATATGTATATGTTTTTTAATGATTTTATTTAAATTAAAATACTGAAACATGTGTTTCCCAGATAATGTATTGATTTATTTTACTGCATGATTTATATGATTTGAAATGGGTGTTGTATAATACAAAATCTTTTTTGAAAATTTAACAAATCTGCCAACGACCTATGATATAACCTTATTATTCTCAAAATTAACATTTTTTCTCAAAATTTAAAACATGCGTTTACGAGATAAAAAAAAAACAATCTTTCGAAATCAATTTATATTTTTTTTGTGGAAAAGAGTCAATACGTCTAAAATCTGATTTAAAAATGACATATTTCTGGTTTTTTCTGGTTATACCCACATAAATCGCAACGAATGGAATGCTTTAATGGCGTGTATATCAAAATTTAAAACACAATAAATTAAATAGAATATATCGGTACTATGTATTTATTATACCTTTTGGATAAAAATACTATTATTCCCTTTGGTTGGGTACTTTGGTTTCAAATCCAAATTTAAGTTTTGCATGAAAAAGGTCGCGCAGCCGTTTCCCTTAATAGAACACGACATGTTTTGTGTCATGATGTTTTTTTTAAACAAGGGTTACGAGCGAGAACTAAACATTTATAAGGTTCCACGCTTTTTCATCCCGCGACAAAATATCCCCGACAAAATATTCTAGGGACAAAACATCCCCCAACAAAATATCTACTGAAACCTTACTAGTACTATTATTTTTGTCCCATATTTTTGTTAGGTTAGGTTAGGTTAAGTTTTAGTAGATATTTTATTATGGGATGTTTTGTCGGAGGATATTTTATCGGGGATGTTTTGTCAAATTCTAAAGTACAATAATTTTTTTTCTAAACTGTGGATGCATGTTTCCATCCTCATCTTCTTCTATCCCTCGTCTTTCTTCACTTGTCATATTCCCCTCACCTAAATTCTCTAGGGATATTCCCTACTTTATTTGTCTGCATATCCTGATGGATATAAGGCACTTTTCACTTCTGTTCTGCATCGATAGCCACGTCAGGAGAGCATAGTGTATGAATTTTTAACATTTCGTTTCCTTATAATAACAAGGTTCTATATATAAATAAAATAAATAAATAAAATCTGCCATCGGTATGAATCTGAGATATTTTGGTTCAGAGATTGAATCCAGAATGAAATACTAATATTTGAAATTAATGAAAAAGTGCAAAATATGTTGTAATTGAACATTCTAAGCGAAAAAAAATGATATATATATATTTTATACAGAACAGTAGCGGTTTTCAGTGAGCTAGAGTACTAAAATTTTAAAAAATACGACATTACTGATGTTGTAGTAGCTGAAAATGTGTGTTTTTTTTTTTTTAATTTCAACTTTTTGTATGAAGATCTTTCAGTATGTGAATGTGGCGCATTCCTTGATTGAAAGAAACCTGAAGATTTTCATAAATAAAACTTGAAATTTAAAAAAAAAATCATTTTCAGCTACAACAACGTCAATAACGTCAAGTTTTTTAATCTTAGCGCTCTAGCTCACCGAAAAATCACGGACCGCTACTGATATAAGAACCTTCCTGTTTTGAAAATTAACTCAGAGCAACTGGGTTCTGTCTTTTTTTGCGTATAATATTCTTAAATTTTACTATGTTTGAACAAAACATTATTGTCTTTACAGGTGTCTGTATTATTTTTGTCCAATTTTTTTGTTAGTTTAGGTTAGCCTTAAGATAATTTATTTACATATTTAATTTATGATAAACGTAATATTTCATATATTCTCCCATTTTCACACAGTACACCGAGGATCTTCTTTGTTCCACTCAAATGAGCTCAAACGTAATGCATTGATTCAATTAAACTTGGTACAAAAAATAAATTTTGGCCAATATGTCAGATGAACTTGGTTGTTCCAAGGATGCGATTTTTCTATGTTTTCATTCAGAATACGGCTAGCAGAGTCTTCAATAATGACAAGCTGCTAACCCTGTTCAAATCTCAAGAACCTACACCCACCTTTATTAAATTTTGCAGCCTTTACTGGGCTGGAGCCCTAAAATACTTGATTAACCTACTGATGTGTGTTTTATGCGGCTGTGGATATCGAAGGACCTTGGAATGTGTTTTAAGTGTTTTGACCACTGCACAAGTAGAAATAATGCACTTAAGATGAAGCCATACTAAATAATGCAAAATCATACAAAATCGTATGTTTTTGTTTTTTTAAATTTGACCGCTTAGAAGTATTGCTTAAATTAAATACTGCGCGTAGAACATACCTTGGCCCTTAAAAATATCGGTCATTTTTTTAATAAGTCTTTTAATAAGCTTAGAAAAAAATAAAGTATTAGGTCTAGAAAAAACATTTTCAACTGCAAACTCTCCTTTTTATAAACACTTTTTCGGATATGGTTTTATTGCATAATGTGGCAAATTCAGTTTCTTATATAATTATCGCAAAAAAATTGATATTTACGCTCGAACCTCACAAAATAAAATATAATATGCATTTTCGCGTTGGTATTTTTGACATCACGGCGACAATACGGCAGTCGACGAATTTGTTATATCAAAGTGAACCTTATACCGTCCACCGAAGAACGACTGGAAGCCGCCCCATTCTTCCCGTCATTACCTACTCCTCCGGACGGAGCGGAAAAACAACGTGTTAGGGTCCGCGCTGCTTGCTTTTGTGAAATCAATTTAAAAATTCCGTTTTATTACAATAAACAATTCATAAAAAAGGAATTAATGTTTTTTACAGGCCTTTACGAAATCAACATGTAAAAAAAATTCTCAAATATCTTTTCCAACCTTTCCAAAAGCTATTTCTCAAGTATTTTTAGACTCCTCCCATAAAAGGGCGTGAATTCCGATTTCGATTTTTTCCTGTACTAGTGGATCGCCTTAAAGAAAAGGAGAAAAAGGACTTACTGCGGAAACTTGTGGCACTCTCTGCTATCTGGGTTCGGTTTATTATGCACTGGTATGACTGTATTAGTCGAGATTACTTGCGGTATGTGGGATTCGGTTTGCGGATGCGTAAGCGGTAAGCGGTATGTGGAAGGTTAAAGCGAAGATGTTTATGCGGTGAGGGTCGATTAATGACTGATGTTTGGAAAAAAAATGACAGGTATATAGGGATGGGTAGGAAGGACCATCTGAAAATACTAACCACATGCATAGGGTCTATGAAGTATAGATGAATCTAAGTAAGTGTAGCTATCTAAGTGTGTTTATATCCAACCACCTACTTTGGATGCAAAGGACTGGATTCTGTGCAAAAGAGGGCGATCCGTATGCTTGGCCATCCATTGTTAATAGACAAATCCACAGATGCAATGCAAGCATGCTGAATTTATTCTACAGGTATTTTAATGGAGACTATAAATAATCATGTCAAAATTTTAATTTTAAATATAATTGATGGTAACTTTGGGCACCACTGCAAGAAACAATATTTATTCATATAACCGTAAACTTACCGCACTGTTTGACGCCAGGATTTAAGAAACCATTTCTCCGCCGGGCAACAGACCCGGGGTTGTGCTCGTTGATTAAAAGAAACCAAACATTAAACTGTCATCTTTTAGCAAAAGTAAAGAATTAAATTATTCTCCATCCTATGAATAATAATTATTGCTTTAACTATACCACGCCTTTTCTTTTCTTTGAGAAAAGTAATAAATTTGGCGAGGCAAATCCAATTTAGTTCAAATTTATTTTTATTCAAAGGGCTGTTTAAGGAAATTTGATTATTTAGAACATATTTTAGCTATACATAAACAAGAAAACATACTACAAGCTAACCGTTACAACAGTTCCTTAAACGTCGACAGCAAAATTAATTAAACTGATACAGAACTGTTCCGCGGGTTTTCATCCCGCGACAAAACATCCTACGGACAAACATCCCCCAACAAAATATCTACTAAAACCTAACCTAACCTAACCAAAAATGGGACAAAAAAATACAGATATTCTGTACGGACAATAAATTATTTTTATTTTTATTTTTAACTTTATGAGTAAAACCTCAAATTGTAATATTTCATTAAATGAAGACAATATTAGCGAAACTCAATCGAAAATCTGGAGACAGAAAAAAATATTGGCCAAAGAATGCAGAATAACAGGAGTTTTTTTTTACATAAGCTCCACACAGGAGGCTCTGAGGAAAATAATTTCCCTCAGGGCCTATGTCATCTTTGGGGATGCTGTCTGGAGGGTTTTTTTAAGGAAAGAAAGGAGAGGGGAGTTCTGGTAAGGAAAAGGGTTTAAGGGGTGGGTAGGAATCTGGGGTTCAGTGTATCCTGGTCATCCGCCTCCAAGACCTAGACAAACCTCACTCCATGAACCCGGGCACTCCTGCTAAATCACCAAACGTAGCGAACCACTTGGGTTGACCTATGGCAGTGGTGTTGGTTATCCAATAAAGGTTCCCGGGGTGGCCGTACCCATTCCCGCCTCCCAAATTGACAGGAATATGGTAATTGTAGGGTTTATTAATTTGTTACCAATTAAAAAAAAAAAACATTTTATTCCGCAATGCACCCCACAAAGATAAGGCCGACAGGCTACGAAGCACTGCACAAATAAGACACCGATTAGTCTACCTCGTTCTCTCGCAGGCTAAATCCTATAGATGTATGTGTTTGTCTCTCTTTAGTGTCGCTCTTTTCCGTTTCATTGTGTTTCAAATCACAACAATGCTAAATAATTTTTCAAAAATACTGGAGGTAACCGAAAGATAGATTATTATCTATTCCATAGGTACTAAGGCCTACTATCGCAATCCAATGCATTATTAATTTCAAAATGTTGGTGTAATATTGTACAACCAACGCTACAAAGTCCCTTTAAAAAGTATAATATATATTATGTTAATGTGGTGAAAACTAGCATAATTTCGTTGCCACGTGTAACAGGACAAAAATACCAAAATTACGTGGTATAATGCCGACAGCCAATTTCACAAAATTAGGGTGTCCACCAATGTCGAGCGATGTCCACCGATGTAAATGCATAAATATGTTCAGAACCAGCGGCGTGCAGAAAAACCATTCTATTGTATTTTTTTTAAAAACGCTCTCAAATGTTCCAACGCGATAAAAAGTGTGATATCTAAATGATGCTCTCTAGATACTCATACAATTTAAGAAAACCTTGTGGAAAAATATTACCGTAAAAAGTTGCAATAAGCAATTTTTTAACGATTCTGCGATAAACTGGAAAACATAATTTAATGAAAATTTACAATACGATGGTTTAAAGTGTTTATTTCTTTTATCTTAATTTGGGAGGCAGGTATGTGTAGATACCACCACCCGGGAACCATTTATTGGAAATGAACACCTCTGACTATTTAGGTCACTCCAAGTGGTTCGCTACGTTTGGTGACTAAGCAGAAGAGCCAGGGTTCATGGGGTTAGGTTTGTCTTCCAGTGTCAGGCCGAATCTGGAAAGACTGGTTGAGGGAGACCTTTTCGCTTCTCCAGCAGGAGTCTCTCGGAACATCGCAATGCATCGCTGTGGGAGGTATGGATTCATACGTCCATCATTAATGGACACACTGACCCCAGATTCCTACCCATTCTGTATCGTTCCTTCCCAGAACATCCACTCCTTTTCCTAAAAAGACTCTGCATTAAACATCATCGTAAATCCTGTAAACGAAAAAAAAATCCCTGTTCCCCACCTGACATGGACATGTTCCCCCACCCAATCTTCATTAATTCCTAGCTACGCCTTCACCCCTACCACAACACTTAGTAATAATACATTTTACCTACCCATTGTTTTGTAATTGTCAAGTTAGTATAGAAAGGAAGGATATGAGGAAGGAACGGTCTTTTTGAAACCGATAGGTGCTAATAAAATATAGTGGTTCTAACAAAGACATATTGTTTCATTTGTTTATAATGGATAACCACAAAGTTATATCTACAGTTAAGTCATAAATTTCTCGGAGTAAAATTTTTTAATTCACTTCCTGAAAAAATCAGAAACATGAACAGCAATATCAAAAAATTTAAAACTCACCTTAAAAATTATACCGAAAATTTTAACTGAATATAAAAAATAAAACAATTAAACCAAAATAATAACACCCCCATACACACAAGCCCTGCTTTTTTATGGGGATAAATCAAATATGTACACATATTATGTAATTAATTATTATATTGAATTTATTGTAAAAAAAAAAAAAAAAAAATAATCAATTAATTGTACTCGTATCAAAGTTTGCTTAGTAGCCCGCGGTGTCTGTATGAATATGGTGAATTTCCGAAAGCAAAATATATTGTGAAAAATTAAAACTGTTAGATAGATGAATCAATTGTTTGTGTTATCATTTCTCCGTACAATCAATGAAATTCCGACTGACATCAGTCTCTTGTAGTAAGATTGCCTGCTATGTATTAATTTAATTTCACCTAAATCAGAATAGAATTCAAAATCACATCAGCCAACACCAAACTCCGAAATCTCCTCTACTAGAGCAAGTGCAAGAAATGAACACGTTTTCCACATAATAATGCAGTTAATCAAATGACCATATCGGCACACCACTGTGAACCAGAGCGGTCCGCCATCTGCTGCAATGTCCGGTACAAACATATTATTTGCAAACAAAACAAATTCTGCATTGCCAGTCCGCTGATTGCGTACGTTTGACGTAACATTTGCATAATTGCCCATCGACTGCGATGCAATTGCGTCGCTTTTTTGCTGACCCCTATCGAATCACAATTAGCATTGTTGTTGTTTCCAATTAAAAGCTTTTCGTAAACGTCAGGCATTGACGGACCGCCACTGCGCATTTTAGCCTGTCAACTCTGAAACTTTGCGCATTTTTGAGATTTTTATTTGACATAGATGTTTTTACCTGTACAATTTAACGCATGATTTTATTTTTAATATATAAAATACTTACCTCAATGTGGAAAGGAAAATATTACCGAGTTACGAATTATCTGATACAATTTGAATAATTGAGTTCAATTTTGCGAGGCGGGTATTGGTACTGCCGCCCTGTGAACCATCTATTGGATAACTAACACCTCTGCCATAGGTTACCTCAAGTGCTTCGTTACGTTTGGTGACTTAGCAAGGGTGCTCGGTTACATGGGAGTGACGTTTGTCTGGGTAAGTCCAGTTCTGAAGTAGCTGGTTTGGGAAGATCCTTTGACCTCTCCAGCTGGTCTTTATCAACCCATTGTCTTGCACCGCAGCAGGAGAGATGGATAAATACGTTCGTCACTCCTGGAAACTAGATTTCTACCTACCCTTCATACCTTTTCCTTCGCAGAACTTCCTCTTATCCTTTCCTTAAAAAGATCCTCCACACAGTTTCTCCAAAGAAGACAGACACTGAGGAAAATTATTTTCAGAAGGAATTTTCAGATCTGTGTGTGAATAATGTAAAGAAAACAATCAGTTATTTTTGGATGACGATTTTAAAAATGCAAATGAAAAAAATTTGCAAGAAATTCCTTAGTTGAATTATTTAAAGCGACGACGCGAAGTGTGAGGAAATGTAGTATGCCTTTTAAAAAAAAACGTCTGTCCACTCAAGCGACAGCGCGATTTTAAACATTTTCCTCTGATTGCTCGTAATTCTTTGGAGATCATTTTGAATATTTTCCGCCCACATTAAAAAAATCATACCTCGAATTTTAATATGGAGACATACAAACTGATAATATTTCTATATAGCCAATGAATTAACGTATATTTTTTCGATTATCAAATATTTGTAGAATTTATAAAGAAAAATTATAAAATCGTAAAAAAATGGTCCAAAAACTTTGGTTAAAAAAATGTGATCCAATTTTGGACCCCTGTCAATCGCAGAAAAATAAAAGCGGTCCATATTTTGACCCTAGTCGCTCCGATGGGTATCCACAGTTTTTTTGTAATGTCTTCGAAATATTTTAGAGTCCAATATTTGGATTTTATCATTAATGTTTCCGTTTTTTAATCGTGTTTTGCAAACTTAATAGTCTTTAATTTTGGGCTTCGAAAATATATTTAAATCGAGTATGGTTTTCATTAAAAAATTATTTGTCTTATTCATTTTTTTAATTGCATTAGTTTTATCTTTAAATATAGGTATTGAAAATCTGTCTTAAAATGAGGTACTGTTTTTTCTATAAATACTTCGAACATCTCTAATTGACATAAAGACATTTGTTTTATTCAAATTAATAAATTACTTTGTTTTTACCACTATAATAAATTACTTTTGTTTTTTTTTTTAACTCGTTGTAAAAGCATTATTTTATTTTACTTTTACTTACCCCTTCCAGTCTTAAATATAAATAATTTCCCTGTTGAATCTTCTTATCGATATTCTATAAACAGAAACACTAAGAAAATTCGTTTACCCTCCATCTAGCGTGAAGAGTATAAAGAAACAAAATATTTATATTTTACGAGCGTTATCCCTAAAAATGTTCACACAATGTTGAACTTCGGGTGTGGATGGATATGAAAAATATATGGATGTAGGATATACACCTGCCAACCAGAGATTAATGTGACTCATCTTAAACTGTTTAAATTATTACTAAATGATTTTTAGTAGCTAATTATATATTCAAAATATAAAATAGCATATTAGAATAAGTTAACAATAATAATCTAAACGAAAATATGAAAGAGAACAAGACACAGAAAAACAGAAAAAGACAATGGTCGCAACTGGGACTCGAGCCCAGACCTCTTCGTCTAACCGGGACAAGCGCATTAACCAATTTCGCTATTGCCACCTTCTGTCAAAACGTCATAATCGTCAATCTAATATTTTCAAATTTTAAAATTACATTATTATCAACTAATTATTTTTCTCCATATTACGGGCAACTACCTTTTTTATTGGAAACAATCATTCTAAGAATTGGTTTGTGACCTGGATAGCGTCTCGGATAGATATATCCGAATTTATTTATATGGAACAATTGACTTCTATGAAAGTCTAAATAAATATTCAATTTTTATAAGAAAAACTTTCTTTTTATATTTTTTTGAAGGTTATTTCTATCAGTGAAATATATCATATTAGAATAAGTTAACAATAATAATCTAAACGAAAATATGAAAGAGAACAAGACACAGAAAAAAAAGGGTAGTTGCCCGTAATATGGAGAAAAGTAATTAGTTGATAATAATGTAATTCTAAAATTTGAAAATATGAGATTGACACTTATGACGTTTTGACAGAAGGCGGCAATAGCGAAATTGGTTAACGCTCTCGTCCCGGTTAGACAGAGAGGTCTGGGTTCGAGTTCCAGTTGCGACCATTGTCTTTTTCTGTTTTTCTTTCATATTTTCGTTTAGATTATTATTGTTAACTTATTCTAATATGATATATTTCACTGATGGGAATAACCTTCAAAAAAGTATAAAAACAAAGTTTTTCTTATAAAAATTGAATAAAATAGCAGTTAAAAACCCGCTCCACAGGTTTTTGTTGCCAGGTTCGGGTGGTTTTTGGTTCGGCTTCGCCCAGTTAGAGTGTTGGTAACCATTTTAAAAATCCGATAGGAACTGGTTCCAAAAATAGCCCGTTCCTCAGATCTACTGTGATCCACTGGTAGCTAGTCATCGGGAAAAGTAACTGGGATAGGCATTGACGTCATATATGTTTAAATATGTCAATCTTTCCATATCGGGAAAGATACTCAAATTTACAAAATCGTAGTATCTACTTATACTTAGGGAGGCACGTTTTCAGTCTCATGTGATCTGATAACGGAAGTAGCACCATCTTTTGACACACTCTTGAATTTGAAACCGAATCATAACGGTAGGTTTGTTTGAAATTTCACGTACACAGATGTTTATATGGCGCAGCGCGTACGGCGCGGGATCAGACATAAACTCGAAACCGGGTTCATAAATTTCAACCACGCCTACGCTAATGTATTAATACCGTCAGATTCTATTTTTCGAAAGATTACTCATATTATACGTTAATTGCTTTTTGAAAAAGATTATTTCAAAAACTAATCGGCAGAAAATCGAGTTGGTATATGCCCATCACCAAAAATTTTGGGAACGAAGATAGCGGTAAACGATAACGTGAATATTTCAAAAAAACTGTTACTTTACGGCCTTCAGTGGTCGAGGGGTAAGGCTCTCGACTAGCAATCCGAAGGTCGTGGGTTCAAGACCCAGCGTGCACAACTTTTAGTTTAATTTGTGTTTTTTCACAATTCAATCATTTAAAATAATATTAGGTTTATATCACGTTCAGAAGTGGAAGCTACTCTTAGTATCACCCTGGTGGAAGACCACCATTTAGAATTAAAACTTTGCTTGAGATGGCTTTAATTGTGTTTTGTGACCTGATCTGAATAGACAGATACTTCCCACCTTCCCTTTTCTTCTCCTTCCTATTCCCACTAACTTTAATAATAATAATAATATTTGGCTAATTTATATAGCGCCGTTTTCGTGAAAAATCACCTCAAGGGCGCTGTACAAATAAATACATAAAAAATAATATTACTGGCTTACAACTAAGATTTACAATTATAACTAGTGACTTACATCTCATTCTTATTGCTAGTGACTTATGACTAAAACATGTAAAAGCTGACCTAAAACTGAGCTCAATGACATATATATTTACAAATATGACTTAAAGTTAGAGATTTATAACTAACATATTTATTTACATTTAAAAATACTTGAAAACATCTTATAAATATCATACATTCGCCAGAATCACCCCACAGCGCCAGAAGAAGAAAGAAGTTTTTACATAATATTACTAGTTTGGACATGGATGCAAAATTTATCGGATTTACGAAAATGTATGGGTATCTTAAATAAATTATTGAAATTAATCGCCGATCTTTACAGCATTACGATGACTCATCGCTCAACATTAAACGGATTGAGGTGTTAGGTTACCACTGACAGACCATTAGTAGGTAGATCAATAGCATTTTGAGTTTTTCGTTAGTAGTTGTAGGGAATAGCAAATAAAATAGTATATATTCGTGGACATCAACAATTATTAGAGTATAATTAAATTACAAAGTTTAAATATAATGACGAATTTATGGAAATGAGTATTTGAAAAAATGAGTTTTAACTTTGGATCTAAATTCCGCTGGGTTGTTTATGCATCTCAATTCCATGGGAAGTTTATTCCAAGCCTCAGGGCCGGATACTCCAAACGCGCGATCACCAAAATTAGTGTTCGGATTTCGCTTGGATTCTTTCAATCTTCCAATTGCAGACGATGTCGCTGATCTAAGAGATGACTGCCTTAGACATATATTTTCCGGAATGCATAGTTCAAAGATATAGGGTGGAGCCATTACATTGATAGCTTTAAACACCATCCAGCATAACTTATACTGGATCCTTTCAGGACACTTCAACCATGATTTCCGAGGTGTTTCGAAATGTGCGAAAACTTGGGTACCCCTGTGATTAGTCGTGCTGCGGCGTTGAATACTGATTGTAATTTATCAGTTTGACATTTAGGAAGACTTGCATAGATACCATTGCAGTAATCAAGACGCGATACTATATATGAATTCACAAGAAGCTTAGATGCTTCTGTCGAAAGGTCCCTACGAACTGACTTAAGTTGTCTTAAGTAGAAGAACCCTGTGCTAACGGTCCTATTCACCTGACTTTTCAATGAAAGGCCTGAATCCAGATAAACTCCCAGAAGTTTGACGTATGTTTTCGCAATTACGTCATTGCCGGAAATGGCAATTGGTGAAATGTCTATTAGATGTTGACGTCTATTTGTAGCTGCCCACAGAAATTCGGTCTTTGATGGATTAAGCTTCAGTTTGTTTGATGACATCCAGAGACTAATTCCTTCTAGACACTCAACTGTGCGAATTTTGAGGCCGGTGATCTCATTTGGTGTGCAGTAAAAGTAGACTTGCTGATCGTCGGCATAACAGTGAGAAAGGAGACCAAATGACTCGATAATTCTTGCGACATCATTTGTGAAGAGGATAAAGAGAAGTGGGCCCAGAACGGATCCCTGAGGTACCCCTGAAGAGAGTTTTGTGAAGTTGGATTGTTTATTTCCCACATTCACTGCTTGTGAGCGATCCGTTAGATAGGATTGTAGCCATTTTTTTACGTTAGAATGTAAACCAAATGTTAATTCTAGTCTCTTAATGAGAAAGTCGTGGTCAATGGTGTCAAATGCAGCGCTCATATCTAAAAGTGAAAGAAGTGCTAACTTACCTGACTCTATGGCAAGGGTAATATCTGACAGGACACGAAGTAACCCGGTTTCTGTTGAGTGGAATCTTCTATAAGCGGACTGATGATCGGTAATTGATTTATTGTGGTTTAAGTGGGAGGTTATATGAGAAGCAACAATTTTTTCGAATAGTTTTGCTAAAAAAGGCAGATTTGACACTGGTCGATAATTACCCAAGTTGTCAGCATCACGCTGTGGTTTTTTTATAATTGGGGTAACTACTGCATGCTTAAGTTCTTCCGGGAAGTCACCTGTGCTTAGGGACTTATTAAACACGTGAACCAAGTAGGGGGCCAACACGTTGCAACATTTCTTGAGAAGCCACGTTGGGATAGGGTCGAGAACACATTGTTTATTTGGCGAACTCAGAATTAACTTTCCTACTTCTTATAGCGTTGTAGGTTTGAAGGATGACAGTGTCCCTTTGGAATTGGCTGTAAATATTGGCGGGGGAGCAGAAGATGTAGAGGCGCGTATAGATTCTATTTTTTCACAGAAAAACTTAGAAAAGGCTTCCGGGGTAATGTCTGTAGAGGTTTGTACGGTGTTATTAGCGATGATAGTTTTAACGGAGTTCCAGAGACATCGTGGATTTTTCCGCTCAGAGTCAATTTTATTGATCCAGTATTCTGACCTCTTTGTGCGTATTATTCTTCTGTACTCTATTTGAGCATTAATCCACTGGTCTCGTGGAGTAACGTCAGGGTGTCTTCAGTGTGACCTCTCTAGTTTCCGCATTAGCCTCTTCTGACTCCGACACTCCTCATCGAACCAGCCATCAGATTTTCGGACTTTCCGCGTTTTCGAGGTGGTTGGAACATATTTACTAAGTAAACATGATAGAGTGTTGTTATACTCCTCAATCAGTTTTGTCGGTGTCTTAATTTCCCAGTTGCTTTCTATGCACAAGGAAGACTTTTTAAGTTCTTTAAGGAAACTATCGAAATCAAATTTTCGCCATTCCTTCGATACTATTGTTTTATATGGCACTTTAGGTGGGTTAAATTCAATTTCCGTGCGAATAAGAGGATGATCTGACAAACCTATGTCAAAAACGTTTGCTACCAATGATGGGCCATTACACCTGGATACAAATATGTCTAAGATTCCACCAGCATCATGAGTTGGTGCTTTGACCCATTGACGAAGTCCAAAGCTATCCAAAAGGTCAATGAATTTAACAGCATTGGGTGATGTGTCGCACTCAAAGTGAATATTTATGTCACCTGTAATGATGAGAGTTTCAGAAAGTCCCACTACCCATTCCAAAAAACTCGAAAACTCCCTAAAGAATTCTACACAAATCGGTTTCGAACCGGTTCGGTACAGCGTTAGCAATATAAATGACGATCCATCAGAAGAAACACGGCATCCGATATACTAAAACGTACTAAATGTACCATTTGCCACCTTGGTAAGCCTCATGCCTTGTCGGGCTATTATCACAACACCCCCTTGATTCACGTGCGAGATGTTATGAGCATGTTCCGTAGCTTGGGGTCTAGCCTCCTCCATAACAGCATATCCTAGAGCTTGAAATCGCTTGATTGAATAAGACTCGCTATTTTCATGCCAGCTTTCTGTGACGGTTAGTATGTGGAGATTTTGTTCTCTGAAGTTTTTTTTCTCTTTAGCTTCACAACATACTCCAATTGGGGATGCCCTAATCTCACTGGTTACAGGTGCTTGGGAGCAGTCGAACTCATGTGTAGTATTTACATTAAAAGATTTTTTTTTTTTTAAATTCTTCAAAATTTTGAATAAAGTGCCTTTCTATGAGAAACTTGAAGTACCTACTAGAAAGATCCGAGTCTCAGCAAGCAATTAACCAAATGAACGCTTATTAACGTGCACTTTGATTAAGTAGATGCCGATCCATCGGTGAACTAATGGCGACACAGAAGACTTCTTCACCGGTTCACCGGTGAGATACATGTAATTACTACATGTTATAATCTCTATAATGCGAGTAATTTTAAACTACGTTCAGGTGGCAAAATATTTTCACAGTAGAGAAAGTTTAAAAATGAAAACAAAATAACCGATAAATACATATTCTTAAGAGCTTGTGCATGCCACCGATACTAATGTTAAGTTAAGGTATGTAAGTCATACCAAACCTTTTGGCGTATGTATCTCAAGTAAACTGGATGGGTACGAAAACCGTTACGACGTCATATTTATGCTGAAAGCGCGTTATCGGGAACTCCAAGAGTGGAAATTTATCGTCCATGTCTCCTCAGGATTTTTTCCGAAGTGTGTCCTCTAAGTCTGATTGAAAACTCGTCGATTGGCCATAACCATAATTTGTCGATAAATCCTCGCGCTAGGACCTTAAGCCAGGTCTATCGATCTAGCAGGCCGTGGCCCGTGCCAGTGGGAAAAACCGATTTTTACAAATTTTCAATGTTCCCATTTTGAATTCTGTTTGAAGTTCTGATTGAAACGCTTTTTCTTCGTTACGCTTGTCTTCGTTCTCTGATATTTAACGTGAGAAAATGCCTACCAACCCACTTTATACAATTTTCTTTTGTGAATGAACTTGGTTGGTTGAATTTTATAAAGTTTTGAAATATTTTAAATATTTCATTTCATTATCAACACTCTGATTATTACGGCCTATTGAATAAAAAAATGGCGTGGGTAGTAGATCCTTGCATAGGTATTTGTAATATAATATTTGTTAAAATTTAATAAACTTTTCGTTTGTTCTTTATTTTTTCATTATTAGATCTAGCATCCCACACGTGGTATAGATTATCATGTGACTCTGGGACATATCGGCCTCCAATTACTATCCACCCCTCATTAATTAAAAAAAAATCATTAAAAGTGTTAGTATAAAAGTGCAGTGTATTCGCTTTAATATATTTCGGAGAGTTTTATATAGGTACCTACTTTAAATATCGAATAGAAGGAACGCATTGGGTGGGAAAGCTATCCTTGTTTTACCGGTATTTGAATGGAAGATGCTCCGAGGAACAACCAGCATTGATCCCTTTGTCACCGGTGCATAGGCGGGAAACACACCAAACGCGCGCCCAAAATATGGACGGTTGACATTTTTCTCATGAGAACGGGTCGCTTCTTCGAATTGTTTTTGTGTTTAACAGCTCGGATGTGGGACGATTTGCGGCCTTTGTGTTACCTCCTTCCTACAACCTGGGTCTCTTCAAGACCAATGTTAATTCCGTCCTCTCCTCAAAAAGACCCTCCACACGGTATCTCAGATGACATAGGCCCTGAGGTAAATTATTCAAGGCCTCCTGTGAGGAGTTAATGTAAAAAAAACGCTTACTATGCTAAATTAATACGTGAGTATGGAATATATCGGGAGTATCTCCTACCCTTATCATATATTCCTCTTTCTCTCCATCTTACTTAAAATTAGTTAAAAACCTCCAAGCATCTTTGGCAAAATAAACTTGTTTGAAAATTTGTTTTTTATGTTCAAGCTGTTTGTTTCCCACAAGAAATTTTATGTTTAAATTAAATTAATAAAATGGTCAAACTACCAGTCAATATTTTCCCTCTGATTTCCACCAATATAACTGCGGTTTGCATGATATTGAGCATACGAAATAATTTTGTGTTAAACCATGTTAATTAAAATTTAGTCAACGGTCAGAGAAACCGCTTGTTTTTGGCACAGGTCAAAATCATAACTTTATTTAGAATAGTATATTAATAAAATTAACGAAATTATTGCGTCGCCTGTGAACTTATGTTCGGTAAAAAATAAAATTACAAAATATTTTTGAAACAATAAAAGATTATCAGAAAAAGACACAGAAAATAAACAGCTGAAATGGCTTTTCTCAAACCACTCTTTTTAGGATGAATTGCCTATTTCAAAAGAAAAAAAGGTGAATTGCCTATTTCAAAAGAAAAATGTGTACAGTTCACACGTGGTAGAAGTGAAACGTTCAGAAAACTCAACTTCGAAAGAATGAGACGAATGCAGAAGCGGAATACGATAATTGTAAGGCTTATTTATTATAATACTAGCTTTTGCCTCCGGCTTCGCTCACAAATTCGCCCCCCCTCTCCCCCCCCCCCCCCCTCCTCCTCCTCCTCCTCCTCCTCCATACCCGTTACATTCATTTTTCACGATCTCACCTATCAAAACGTAATAATCAAATACTAGCAGTTGGCTAAGGTCAAAATGTAGATTAGTACCTATTTTATGCATATTTGAATTTTCGCTATAAAAGGAATCTCGATAGTAACCTAAACAAATAACAAAATGACAGCCCACGTCAAACAATTACTAAGAAACACGCTTTGCTTTTCGTTCGGACAATAAACGTATAATAAATAATTTCAAAACGCCACAGCTTATTCATAACGCTAGAGCTTACCAATATATAAAGCCGTTGTTACTCGCAAATAATGTAGCTTTCGATTGATGAAAGAATTTTTAAATTCCATTCAGTATTTATTGCGTGAAAGAGTAACAAACATCTATCCATGCAAACATTCACATTTATAATATTAGTAAGATTCTCATCAAGTTTTAAAATTATTTTACATTTTATTCTGCGAAGCACTGCAAAAAGAGAAGGCTGATAGGCTACGAAACACCGCACAAAGAGAACACCAATTAATATATCTCTTTTTCTCCTGTAGATGTATGTATTTGCCTCTTTTAAGTGTCGCTCGTTTCAGTTTCATTGAGTTTAAAATCGCAACGGCTCTGAAGAAGTTTTCACTTCAAAAATTCTGTCCTTTATCTGGCAGGGATACACTCACCAACTGTGCTACCATGACTTATTAAAGTTCCGTATTAAACATTAAAAAAAGAAGAAGAAGATTGTTTGAAGGGTAGATGTGTAAATACGAATGTTAAAGGGGGCGTGCACATATTCAATAAAAAAAAAGATTAAATCAAACCGCGTTAGCAAAAATATTAATAAAGAATGACTTATTTGAAACAGAGCAAAAATCTCTCAACAAATATTTAAAGTAGCCTTTAACATTGCTTTTTTTTGTAACATGTTAAATTTCAGAAAACATATTATTTTTAATAGTGTTCGGAGCACGCTTTGCGATTTTTTTCTATCGATAGAATTTTATATATATTGGTTACGCCAATACACATACCTACACATACACATACCTACATAGCACGCATACATACTGTTGCTGCTTGGATTGATATTAATAATGTTGCAAATCCTATCCTACCTTGCTCCCAAATTCCGCACCTATAACTACCTTCACCACGTGCACCAGTCTGCAATTAACTGCCCGCGCCGCAACATACCCTATAGCCACTGTGCTCCCGCTACCTGTGAATCGACATTAACATAATTCCGCCGTTATATTTATAAATAAACGAAACGCACGCCTATTGCTGTTTCTGTGCCTATTGGATGGGGAGAAAGCAGAAAAAGTTGCCAGCATACAAGTTCTTTATCCTGTTCGGTGAGTCCTTTCCTTTCTATGCAGCATATGTTTTTTTTCTCATTTCAAGCAGTAACAGTAACACAAAAATCAAGGTCCTTCGTCAGTCAATCTTCACACATATCAAATCCACTCTACACACACAATCTCATTCATTTATACTTACTTACCGTTTCGGCTCGACAAATAAACAGATACTTCAAAATAACATAAATTTGTTTAAGAGCCTTAAAACACTTAATTTTTCATGGGAAACACGCCATAAACTGTTAGACATTCGAAATGCGGGGGCTCTACTTAAGTAATTTTTTTATCAATCTCATATTAATGAAAATTATGAATACTTTTTTTTACTATTGAAATCCATCTTAACATATTATCAGAACAAAGTTCCAAACTTAAATAGCATAAAATCGAATAGCTTTGTTTTAAAGTTTTCAAGTAAGTACCTAATTAATAAACTAGCTGGTACCCGGCATGCGTTGCAATGCCATTCATAGAAATAAATTGATTATCCCTGCGTGTCCTTTCCCGTGCGTCCCCGTTCACCTCCCGAGTCCCATTCCTCTTCCGTGTTCCCCTTCTACCTTCCCCGCCTCCCCCCTTCTCGTCACCCCTCCCTCAAACCCCACCTCCCCAGTTCCCCTCCCGTTCCTGCCTTTCCTCCCTGCCGCTAAAATATATGAAATATACTAATTTTCTTTTATACAAATTTCATAACGCCAGAGCTTATCATTATATATAGCCTATTACCTTCATGAGCGTGTGCACAACAAATCACCAAAGTTTCTTTGCAATCGGATGAACGGTATGCCAGCGCATAAAATATGAACAAACAAACAAATATTGATTTTTATATATAAGAAAGAAGAAGAAGAAGGGTGACCGGCCAACTCAGAATGAAACCAACTTAGAACCACCTCAGAAAGGTAATTAAGAGTGATGATAAAAAAATATTTAAAAAGTTGGTTAAATACGTTAAGTTAGGTTAGGGTGACCGGCTATTTTAAAATTATTTTTTCATCGCTTTTAATGATCTTTCTGAGGTAGACGCATTTATCCTTACTTATTTGGTTCCATGCCAACTCAGAATCAAGTCAACTCAACACATCTTTGAAAAGTCATTAAAATCTTTGAAAAAATTCATTTTAAAATAGCCCATAACCTAACATAACGTATCCTATTTAACCTGTTTTTATATATGTTTTTCTTCACTTTTAATGAATTTTCAAAGGAAGTTCTGAGTTGATTTAATTCTGAGTTGTCCGATCACCAGTTTATTTATGTTTTTTTCCTTCGTTTTAGTATTTTCCAATTATATTTTTTCGATAGTTAATATCACCTCAAGTTAATTTAAATTTTGATATGCCGTTATTTGGTTAGCTGGGCGTTCTATTTGAAATTTCGTAAACCATATTTCTAGGTGAATATCCAATTACTTATTCATTGTCTTCGGCTCTCGAAGCGAAACCGGTTTTGATTCGGTTCCGTTTCCGTCGGAAGGATCCAATCTCATTTTAATTCAAAGCAATTTATCTCCCACGGAACGGCTCATCACATTTCTCACGGGGAACGGGTCACGTGATTGCAGGCGAAATATCTATCCTATCTTCCATCAGAATGACTGCTGAGATGAAGGGAATACTGGCAACAAATGCTAATAATAATATTACCAACCACCCTTGTACCAAATCGAAAATGGAACCTTCAATTGGTGTGCCTTCAGAGGGGTGTAAACGCCACTTAAACAAATTTCAGCTGAGTGTATTTGTGTGTAGATACCGTATTACATTTAGAACGATGAATTAATAAATTGATTTTCCTACTATTTTGTTATATATTTAATACGGATGTGTAATAAAAAACACTTTGTTATTTTATAATAAAGACTTTTATTGAATTGAAATTACTTCCAGAGTGTCCATAGACGACAATTTATTGATCGAAGAGTTCATCACTAGTGATGTACAATGTACAACATATAACAATACTGATGTGACACTAAGTAGATAAAAATACGTTTTCTGTTAGTATCAGAAAGAAATATTGAGTACCTACATACAGTTTGACAATTAAGTGTAGAAAATAAATGATGGCGCTGCGATCGATTTCTTGGTTTTAAATGGCAACACCGTGATGGCTCATAAGACAATGAATGTATGTTTTAAAAAACCCTTCAGCCAAAATGCATATTTCATAACGTGTTTGTATTTTCATAAATTTTGCACAAAAACACATAATTTAATAGAAGTAAAATAAAACAAAACAGGTTTTCAGTGGGCGTTTATTTTGTTATAAAAACGTAGGTACATAGGTATTTAAAAATCTGAGTATATTTATTCAACACCCGACATGTAATAATTATTGTCTTAGTCCTCATATGATTCTTCTTCTTCCATATCTTCATCTTCATCTAAATGTTTTATCAGTTCATCGATATCATCACGTTTTTGCAACAATTTTTTTTAATCATCAACATTTATGCTATTTTCCGTTTTCCCGGTGTTTCAAATTTTCCATCTGCCTTTTCCCTTCCTTGACGATTTATCTTACTTTTCAGATTTACCTGTATGTGGAAAACATCATTAAAATGATTATTCTATAGAAGGTAGTTTTAAAAAAGCACACCTGTAAATATTCATTTAGAAAGAAAGAGAAAATTAAGAACAAGTTACATTTCTATGAGTTTAAAGAAGTTGCATATTATTATTATTTTTTTTTAAATTGAGTTATTCCATTTTTCTTGTGGCCTAATATTAACTGTCAAATGGAAATGTCAAATTCGGATTTTTAAACATAACCTCAAATCATATTGTAATGGTTATAATCGCACAAAAATTAGCATAAATCTTGTAATACTAATGAAATTTATTAAAAAAAACTATACCACGTACCATTCATTTCTGCAGTTCGTTTGTAAACTTCTTTCAAATTGGATAGGAGCTTCTTCGCACGATATTCAGCTAGGCAGCGTTGAAACACGCAGTTTACAACTTCTCTTGCACCACTACGTATTGGTTTGTTCATTTTAATTTAATTCAAACAATGCACAGGCAAACAATGAAAAAAAAACACTAAACGAGCGATTTTCAGTGTTTTCTACATGATTAAAGTCAGTAAAGCCAAGAGCCATACAAAATGTCATTGACAAAACGAGTATTTCGGTGTTACCATAGTAATGAAAAAATTTAGTTCCAAATTAATTAATTTCTACACTTTCTTGCCAAACAATACTTGGTTTTATAAAATTCTAATCTACTTCTACTCTACTTAAATATATATGTACACTATATAAAGAGGTAAGATTTGTTTGTTTGTTTTTTTGCATTGAATAGGCTCCGAAACTACTGAACTGATTTGAAAAATTCTTTCGCTGTTAGGAAGCTACACTATCCTTGAGTAACATAAGCTATATTATATTTTCAAAAAAATAGGCATCCTTACTAAAACTTCAATAATGCAACCCAAGGTGTAAAAAAATTACCTAAAATATTCTTTACATCGCGTGCGCTGCGAAAACTATTGATGATAGAATAAAATAATGTACTACGACTTTGTAGAACACATCATTATTTACAAAAAAAAGTGCAACAGCATATGTCTAACTATTATGGTTATGCCACAATAAGCATTCTTTTATTTTAAAAATTAAATTAAAATGTCGCCACTTGAAAAGGCTCTTTATTTGTATCTTGGTTTTAATCCTTGTCAAAATAAATTACTTTATAGTCAGGACAACTTCAATACCTTTATTTAACTTTTTAAATTTTTCAATTCGGATATTTAATTAGAAAGATATCACGTGTTTAAAAATGTTAGTATTAGAAAAAAGTTTCGGCTACGGGCCGGGTGGGAGAAGAGTCAAGAAATGAAGTGCCAGGGGGGTTGGCGGGACGGGGGAGCGGGAGAGCGGTGGCGGGGAAGGTGGAAGTGGAACACTGGAGGGGAACGCACGAGAAAGGACATGCAAGGAGTAACATTTTATTTATTTGAATATGGCATTGCAACGCATGCCGGGAAACAGATATATATATATTATAAAAGAAAGTAAAAAAACGTGCGGACCGTAAAAACTCAGAAACGAGTCCCGGTACGATCAAGGGAGTTACATGGTTTGGTAGTTCTCTATACCCCCTAGGGAATAAGGGTAACAGTTTTTACCTAAAGGGCGTGCTTTTAAAGATATAAGGGGTGGAAGTTTTGCCCTCTTGAAATTTCGAGAACAATCTTCCGGAAAGTTCTAGAAGGTTCCATAGAGCTCTACAAAATTCTGGTAGGAGTGGCAGAGTATGTCGTGGAATTTTCGGGAATAGGGAATCGGGAACATCAGTGTGGAACATTCCAGAACACTCTCGAATGTTGTCCTGAGCTAGTCCAAAATAATCACAGAAATTGGGTGGTTTCTCTGTAGATTCCAACAATTGAAAGAACTACTATATAATTTTAATTTAACATTAGCTCCACACAGGAGGGCCAGAGAAAAATAATTGCGATCGGAGCCTATCACATTGGGGATGCTGTGTGGAGGGTCTTTTTAAGAAGAGGAAGAGAGGAAGTACTGGGATGGAAAAAGGTATGAGGGGTGGGTAGGAATCAGGGGCCGTGTATCCAGAAGTGACGGATATATTTATCTATCCGTCCTACTGAAGTATAAGTCGATGTTCCGAGAGAGTTCTGTTAAAGAGGTCAAAAAGTTTTCCTCCAGTCTCTCCCGATCTGGCCTTCTACGAAGTTGGTGGGCAGACGCATCTGCCACTAAGACCCGGACAAACCTCACCCCATGATCCCGGGCACCCTTGCCAGGTCACCAAACGCTTCGAACCACTTGGGGTGACCTATGGCATAGGTATTGGCTAGTGGTAAATTTCAGATAATGGATCAAGAATGCCTTGTTATCGACAATAAGTCTGCCTGCCGAGTTTCACCTCGATCGGATGGCGGTAAGTAGGTTAATTTCCACTTCCAAGATTTGCATTCCACGTCAATACTCACTAACGCTTCGACGAATATACAAACAGATTGTGTGCGTTGTTGGGATTCACTTTTAAAAAAAGAGCATGCAATTCACACGCGCTAGAATGAAAATCTTCAGAAAACTAAAGTAGACAAAAGGAGGATACGAAACACCGCACAAAGAGCAGTCCGATTAATCTATCTTATTCTCTCGTAGTCTAAATCATATAGATACATATACGTGTTTGTCTATTTTTAGTATCGTTATTTTTCATTTCATCGAATTTCTAAAAAGTTTTTACTTTAATATGAATTATACACAAAACACGTGGGTATTATCAGAGTCTTGTAGACGCAAATAACACGAAAGACTTAAACTGACTTTCAGTCAGAATAACTCGGTCCAATAATAATGATGCTTCTCGAGGAATAGCAATCACATCCTCGAGTGCGTTCTTGTCAATTATCTCGGTGATTCTGAAAGGGGTGTATCAACCCCATAGAAAAACACGTCGTCAGTTGGGAAAGGTTTCGGATAATAATATGATAAAGGCTTGGTTAGGAGACGCAATTATATATTATGACATACAGACGTTTTGTGAAGGCGTCATAAATTGTTGGATATTATTATTAGTATTTTAAATGATTTCCGTGATTAATGGCTCATTTTGGTAATAGAAAACTGGAATCATTAGTAGGTACTCATTTTTTTTGCCATCATAGGTGCTTACTTATTATTTGTTCGAAAAACCTTAAAATCTTGGTGGGAAAAGTATAAGATGGTTAATTGATAGCACAGAAAAAAATATGTATAATAATGTTATGATATTCATTTTTATATACATATGGGAATGTTCAGAAAGTAAAAGTACTGATTTTTTTTAAGTGTGTATTAGAAAAAATATTGAAGTATGTTGTTGATACACTCGATGACTATTTTTTCCAAATAATCGCCAATCCGTTCAATGCATGTGGTGAGCCGTGGCACAAGTTTCTTTATGCCATCCTCGAAGAATTCTCCCGCCAACTCCTTCTCAACTTCAGAACCACTTTCTGCGCCCGCTCGTCGGTTGAAAAAATATTTTCATCAATGTATGCCTTCAGAAAGTTAAAAATATGATAATCTGAAGACACCGCATCAGGGGTGGTTCAAAACAACCCAACCAAGTGTGTCCAAGAGCGTATTGGTGGCTAAGGCTGTGTGCGGACGGACGTTTTCGTTAAAGCAGCAAACTTCTCTGGTCAGCATTCCCCTCCTTTTGTTTTGAATGCTTCTTTTGACTTTTTTACGGATATCACAATATTTTTGTGCATTGAGGTCAACTTGAGGCAGAATTGACCATAATGATGCCTTTTCGGTCCCAAAACACTAAGTTCATCATTTTTTGCCCGAAATTGTGGTTTTCAATTTTTTAGCAGATTGGTGCGACTAAAAAATCCTCAGCTTTTTTCTTGTAGGTAGGTGTTATTCATTCCGTGAGTAAAAAGCGGATCACAACGTGAGTTTACGTATTACAATGTTCCTGCGATGCTCGCTCTGGTCAAGAGATCCCCCTCTACCACTCAGTGTTGCCAACCCTCAAAAAACTAAAAACCACCGCCCGTTATGGTCACAGTACACTTAATTTCTGAACATGCAATTAATTTTTTTTTACCGATTATTTTTTTTCATGTTATTTCTCTTCTATAAAAGTAGACGCTTGTAATTAGAAGAGGGACGAGTATCGGATGAGAATATATTTAAAATATATTTTTTATCTTATAATTAATTATGGTAGGAACTTTAAAAAAAGACAAATTTAATAGTTATATAAGTTATGAAGATAATTTCATCATTTTGTTATTTTTACCTTGAATTTGCTCTTTAATTGCTTTTAGTAGGCATATATCGATTATGATTGTTCTTATCTTTTCAGGTAGGCTATTGAAGTATTTTTTCCCTAGATATATGTAATGATTTTGTGCAAAGAGGTGATTTTTTTGTATTGGAAATATGTATTTTTGACGAGTACGTTAAAAAGCTATGATTTTGTTTTTCTTTTATTATTTAAATTAATATATTTTTTCGGACTAGATCATAAAATTTTAATACTTTAAATTCTTCAAAAATAAGGTGTGTTGGATAATCACTTGGTTTTTTTTCAATATACTTTTTATAATTAGACGTTGCACAATTTCAACAGGGAGTAGATTTGTTTTGTATGCAGCTCCCCAGCTTACTACAACGTATTGGAGATTCGACTGTACTATAGCATGGTAGACTGATGTTAGATTTTCTAATGAGATAGAGTTTCGGATTTTTAAAAATATGTAAATTAATTTCCTTATTTTGTTAACGGGAAGATTGATTTGATCTTTTCAGTTTAGGTTTTTGTCTATTTTTATTCCTAAGTATTTAATTTTATTCAAAAATTTTAATGTGGAACAGTTTATTTTACAGTTTTTTTTGTGATCTATGGAATTGTCATGTTAAATTATATCAACATTTTCCGCAACGTCCTTAGATTTTATTGCAAATGGTATAACGTGAAATTTTTCACTATTAAGAGATAGTAGATTTATATCAAACCAGTGTTTAAGTATGTTTATGTCTTCTGTTGCTTTTTGGTTTACTAATTCCCACGTAATTCCACTTTCAATAAGTACTGTATCGTCGGCATAAGAGGTTATACTACCATGAAGTGACTGTGAGAATATCCCGTTTACATATACATATAAGATGAATTTAAAATCAAATATTTATGTAACGCCTGTAGGGCTTTTAGAAATATAATACTATATTTTACATAATGCAGAAATATATAGTATTAGAAATAATATAGAAATATATCAGTACATGTAATAAACATCAGTAGGTATTACAAAAACTTTTAATTTTTCTTCGTAATTTCTTATGAATTTTCCCAAAGTTCAACAAGTGTATAATTTTATTTATTTTTACTCCCATTAAATACATTTGTACATGGACATTCGTTCGTTTTATAAAATAAACAGAAACGAAAAAGAAAGATAATTTTTTTTAAATTTTATTAGCTACCAACCAACGTTCATTTGAACACCCAGAGTTAAAATAATTTCACCATGTAAATAAGCTCTATTCGATGACAAATAAAGTATTAATAAAAGTTAGTTTGTATTGCAATATTGTTGAACTAAATACAGTACCTATCGGAGTAAATATTTTACAAATTTTGGATTTGTCTCATGGGTGTAAAATATTGCGTAATTTTGGATTTTACTCATAAAAACTCAAATCTTTTATAGCTAAACTGCCAAGTCACTCCTGAACACATTGACCCCCATATTACTACCCACCCCTCATACTTCTTTCTTTTGCAGAACTTCCTCACATTTATTTCCCTAAAAAGACCATCCAAACAGCATTCACAAAGATGACATAGGCCCTGGGGGATTATTTTCCTCAGGGCCTCCAGTCTCGAGATATTGTTTAATAAATTCTTAACCTTACTATATAATTTCTTTCACAGTTCATCGCAACGTTTCGTTTCGTTACAACATTAGGTTTTTACATAATACGCATAGACGAACTGAATATAGGTACCTGCCTCAATTATTTGCAGGTACAGAAAAAATACCTTTTAGACATCACTTTATTTTCATGAAATCACAATAATGATGTCCTCATTGTGGAAACATCAGAAACTTCATATTTTCAAACGTAACTTTGAATCGAATGCATTATTTGATCAAAAAAGACAACATGATATCTAACGAACGAGTAACATACAAGTTTTGCATAAACTTCTGAGAATTTACATGCTTACATTTCTATAAATTTATGGAGAATCCTTGTAAAAGGTCTTATACAAAACAGCTCAGATAAAGATTGTGACTTTCCTTTGGCTAAACAAGGAAATCCTTTGAATCCACATCTCGGAACTCTTGACAGAAAGTAGCCATTTGTAAGAGCTGAGCTTGGTTTTCTCAGTAGAGAGAATCAACCCTGCCTTAAAACAATCAGGGATGGGCATAATGATAATAATAATAATATTTGGACGATTTATATAGCGCCGTTTTTGTGAAAAATCACCTCAAGGGCGCTGTAAAAACTTATAAAACATGTCTAAAATCTAGACAAACTACAAGCTAGACAAACAATTCAAAACAATTTATGGCTAAAAATTGCATACACCGGTTCATTGATCACCAATACGAAAATATATGTTCAATGTTTTGACCAATGAACGCGATGCTGCCTAAAATTGAATGAATACGGGACCATACTTGCCTTGGAAGTCGCTTGAAATTAACACTGCATGATCGACATGTTCGCTTCGAAACAATCAGTGTGAGATTATACATATTCTGCATAATATCATTTAAATAATTAAAATGCATGGTGGTGTGCTTAAGGGTTTTGATTCGACACCCGATTAAAGTTTTCATAGGTAAAAACCTTCCGCTGACCCCAAATTTTCACCTTGCGCCAGCTGATTCTATTTTCGTAATAACTTTGTAACGTGTTGATTCCGTCAAATGGATCTGGACTGTTTTATTTTTATGTCTTGTCTATATTTTGTCATACTAATGTTTGTTTTTTAAGGGACATTTCGGTCTAAACTAAATGTATTTTCGTTTTTTTTTTTTTAAATAGAGTTCTTGCGAGAGCCTTGAAGAAGTAACCATCTGTTACTTATACCAGGACCCGTAAGTGGTGGATAACCTCTATTTTTTTTTTTTTTTTCAAATGTTTTTTTGTAAATTGTACTGACTTATTAAATAATGTGTTTAAAAATATTAAAATAAAAAACAAATTATATTCCGTACACATACTGCCGTAAGTATTAGCATCAAGATAGCTTATTATATTCATGTAAATGATTTTTTTTATCGTGCCTATGGTGTACTTAGGCCTAACACGTTATTTTTTTTTCATTCTAACTGACTTAGAACCAAAGATATTGGTTGTTTTATATTATCTTGGATGGAAGTATTGCTATTTTCAATTTTGTCTAAAAAGTTAATGGCTTAAAGATTGTCGTTTTATTAATAATATTACTAAGTGCTTCCCGTAAAATGATTCTACAAGTGTAATGATTTATATTATGATTGTTATGATTTATATTTAAAATCCCAACATGAAGTTTCAGTGCCGGTAACCCGGATGTTTATTTTATTTTAATGTATATACCTCGTTTTCTTTACCCGCATCATTAGACAAGGTTGGTACAAGTCTTCCAAATAAAGAGATTGAATACGTAATAAAAATTTATATTAATTTAGTAGATACATGATATTTACTATTGCAAATAAGCAGTACCCAGTATATTTTGTTATGTTTTAACAATGTTAAAACATAACAATAAAATATACATAATTTCACAAGAAATTGTATGAAATGTGAGATAACCGGACAACTTGAAATCCCGCAACGTCCAAACCTTCTTTGAAAAGTCATTACACAGAATGAAAAAAAACTGGTTAAATGTATTATGTTAAGTTAGGTTTAGTTTTGGGCTATTTTTTTTTCATAACTTTTAATGTTATATTATTTTAAAATTAAAATATATTAAATAAAATATATTATTTTTAAAGGAGAATTGAAATGACACGTTGTTGAATTGTCGTGAAACCAAAAATGTCCATAATATATACTAGTGTTAGTTATTTAGAATTCATCAAAAGTCTGTACTTTCCTTTTCAGTCAACCACATTACAAACCATTTGAACAACCAATTCAAATTATTATTTATCATCCAAATGTATAGTTTAGTTTCCAGTGAAATGAACATAGATTAAGCACATTATTAATATAAAAAATGTTAAAATGATGTATAGGACTAGCTGACATGGCCACGCGTCTCTGTGGCTAACGAAACATAACGCAATCTACTGCATGGTAACCCAACCTTTATAACCACCGCCATCTGTTAATTAGCGTACGAATCAAATCCACTCTGCCCGCTTGCCAGCCCGCTCGTTCACCGCATACAGACATTTTCCTTTATATATTATATATTTTAACCAATTTACATAAAACCTTGAAATATTATATACCGAAACCTTCCTCATGAATCACTCTATCTATTTGTGAAAACCGCATGAAAATCCGTTCAGTCGTTTTTGAGTTTATCGCGAACAGACAGAAGGATATACATACGCGTCGTAGGACTTAAATTTATTCTCGTATGTATAAATCATAGACGAAGATAAAAAAATATTGAAAAGATACTTTCAAACAAAGCTATTTTTTGAGTAAATTAAAGAAACTTCTCAAACCATAAAAATATATATAATTGTATTTCGCTGGTACCTGAGTTTGATCCCTGAGGGCTTTTGGTCGCCCGATTAGATTAGGGTCTGTATTCTCCAGGCATATCTGAAACCCACATTATCCCAAACCTCGCAAGAACTATCCGACCCACCCGATTCTGAGATATTATTGAATCAAACTAGTTTTAATAACAATATTATTTCTTCAAATTTTGCAAATTCACTTTGTGGCACCATTTTATTAATTAAATAATTAAAAACACTTTGTTATTACCACAATAATCTTTATTTAAAATTCGACATGTTTTGAGAACGATGTTCTCTTCATCAGGACATTATATGTAATAAAAACTAAATTATCAAGCATAGAAAGACAGGCGTGGGTGGAAATGGAAGTAGTTGGAGGGGGGGGGGGGAGAGGGGTGGAAAGAGGAGGAGCTTAGAAGATAGACAGGGGGAGGGGGTTGCTTAGAAGATCATAGACAAAATTACAATGGAAATATGTTTAAGATAGGGTTATTCACAAAATTAATTTGCTTATTAATAATATTTAAATTTCTATTGACATTTTTCCTAATTTCTAATATTTCTAAAAGATCTAATTGAAAACCACTAACGTTAGTGTGTAAAATTTTAAAACCAGTATTTATATCAAATGAATGGTTAAATTCAATTAGATGGTTAGCAAATTCCGAATAATTATTGCTATTTAGACATCTCAAGTGTTCCTTAATCCTCGTTTCAAAATTTCTGCAAGTTTTACCTACGTAAAAATGATTGCAATCATTACAATTCAATTGGTAAACTCCGGATTTTTTTCATTTTTTGGTCTTTGTCCTTGTTATTTAAAATATATTTTTTCAATTTATTATTGGTATATAAAGCTGGCTGTATTGTATTAGGGATTTTTTTCCCGATTAAATTGGAAGTTTGATGATTTACAAAGAATATTTTTCTCCATTGTTTTTTAATATTATCACTAAGCAATGGGTAAATGTAGGACAAATTAATTTTTTTCTTATATTTTGTTTCAATATGTCGTCTATTAATTTGGGGTTATAACCATTATTAGATGCAATTATTTTAAGTGTGTTAAGTTCAGCTTTGAAATTATTTGGGGATAGCGGGATATTAATTAATCGATTGATCAAATAATGGAAAGCTAAGAGTTTTGTGAAAATGGATGATTAGATGAGTTGTGTATAATTATAGCAGCGTATGTTTCTTTTCGGAAAATATTAAATTCAATCTTATTTTTAATTACAGTTAGGTTTAAATCTAAGAAAATTATGCTACAATTAATTCCTATTTCTAATGTAAATTTAATGTTTTTATGAATTTTGTTTAAAAAATTAAGGAACATTTGAAGTTGTCTTTTGGTACCGGTCCACATACAAAAAATATCATCTTCGTAACGTTTATAAAAATACACATATTTAAGTAATAAGGCAGAACTATTAAAGATTGAATTGAAATGAAAAAATCCGGAATTTACCAATTGAATTGTAATGATTGCAATAATTTTTACGTAGGTAAAACTTGCAGAAATTTTGAAACGAGGATTACGGAACACTTGAGATGTCTAAATAGCAATAATTATTCAGAATTTGCTAACCATCTAATTGAATTTAACCATTCATTTGATATAAATACTGGTTTTAAAATTTTACACACTAACGTTAATGGTTTTCAATTAGATCTTTTAGAAATATTAGAAATTAGGAAAAATGTCAATAGAAATTTAAATATTATTAATAACCAAATTAATTTTGTGAAAAACCTTATCTTAAACATATTTCCATTGTAATTTTGTCTATGATCTTCTAAGCAACCCCCTCCCCCTGTCTATCTTCTAAGCTCCTCCTCTTTCCACCCCTCTCCCCCCCCCCCCCTCCAACTACTTCCATTTCCACCCACGCCTGTCTTTCTATGCTTGATAATTTAGTTTTTCGTACATATAATGTCCTGATGAAGAAAACATCGTTCTCGAAACATGTCGACTTTTTAAATAAAGATTATTGTGATAATAACAAAGTTTTTTTAATTAATTATATTATTATTGTGAAAACTCGACTTACTGCGTTGTGCGTTTTTACGGGTAGTTGTTTTTTTAGTACAAAATTGGGGTTTCAAACGAGTAAAATGAAAATAAACACTGCAATTTGAAATTGTGTACGAAGGGTAATCGGTTGAACTGAGCCACAAGACAAATAGCGTAAAACGAAACGTCAAATTGACAACTTTACTTCGTCTGCATCATGTTGTTCAAACATTTTTGAAAGAAATATTTGAAATTTTTTTTTTTATTAAATGAAGACAATATTGGCGAAACTCAATGTATCTGGAGACAGAAAAATCATAAAATGATATTGGCACCTCTGGGACTCAAACCTAGTGCCTTCTGCTTACATGGCAAATGCTCTACCAACTGAGTTAAGGTGTCTATATCCAATTCAGTCACTTTTAACTTTATCACACTTCGGCTAAGAACTACCAACATTATTATCATTTTCGTTACGCACGTATTATTTATTGCCTGTTATCTTTATAGATTCCAAGATTCAACCCGAACTAAATGCTATCAGGATAATGTCTGGATAATTTTTTATTATTATTATTTTTTTATTTTTTTTTTTATTTATTTTATATATTCAATAATTTTATTATTAAATTAATAAAAACAGTTTATTTATAAACAAGTTCTGCTGGTAATTATTATTACGCGTGACAGCTGTTTCGCCTTCTGAGGGCATTATCAAACTGTGGTCATGCCACATACAGACAATCTATTTATAGTATTTTTGGATAGGTTTGTACTATGACTCATTTTTAATTTCTGATTAAAAATGACTGAAATTATTAATGGTTATTATTTTCTCAATTACTGTTATTTCCCACTTTGTGAGAAAGTCGTTAAGCAAACTAATTGTGAGTCATTCGCAAATGCTGACTCATGGTTTTCTTTTCCAGCATAGTTAGTTATTTAAAAATTGGTTTTGAATACATCTAAAAGCGGAGAGTGTATTATATTTTTTTGTTCATTTATTAAAATAGCTTTAGGATTATTATTATGTTTGTTAATTTCCAGCTGCTCTAAAAGATTAAGTTTACGTCCTTTATTTTGAATGTGTAAAGGAGTTGGCTTATTATCATCGCTAAGTGAGTGATTCTCATCTAGGAGATGTTTGGCAAATTGTGATTGTAATTTATTATTATTTTTAAATGATCGCATGTGTTCTTTGAATCTAATATTAAAGGACCGGCCAGTTTGTCCAACATAAACAGCGTTACATTCATCACACTGGAGTTTGTAAATGCCGCTATTTTTAAGTTTGGGTGTTTTACTTTTTGAATTTTTGAGAGATGATCCCAAATTATTATTAGTGCGGAAGGCAATGTCTAATCCACATTTTTTGAGAATTTTAGCAATTTTATTAGATGTAGGTCCTGCAAATTCTAAACACGCAAATTTATTATTAGTTTTATTATTAATCGCTGGGTAAATTGAGTTAAGGTTAATTTTGTATTTTTTATGACTAATTATTTTATCAATATCACTACCCTTGAAGCCGTTATTTTTTGCAATGGATAAAATTATATTTTTTTCTTTTTCGTGTGCTTTATTGTCAAGAGGGATGTTAGTAAGTCTATGTATCATTGAGTGATAGGCAATTTCTCGGTCTAAAGTTAAAAATAACGGCTTACCAAAACAAATTACCGCGGATATTTTGAGAAAAACTTTGAAATCGACCATTAAAAATAAGTACAATAATAAGGAAACAGAAATATTGAATGATATTAAAAATAAAATTAAAGATCACGACCTCACAATTACTAAGGCGGATAAGGGGAATTTGGTAGTTATCTTAAACAAAATTGATTACATAAATAAAGTAGAAGCATTCTTAAAGCCAGAAGAATTTGAAATCTTAAAAAAGGATCCAACGGACAAAATTTCAGTTAACGTACGAAACCTAATTAATAATTGTAAATCAATATTTTCAAATAAATACGCCCGAAGAAGTGCAATGGTAATGAATCCAAGGGCTCCTGCACTTTACGGGCAACCCAAAATTCATAAAGTAAATATTCCTATCCGACCGGTCGTTTCCTTTATAAATGCTCCTACAACATTACTCGCCAAAAAACTTAATTTTCTCTTCAAACATTATACTAAATTCTCTCCAAAACATAGTGTTAAAAATTCTCTGGAAGTTATAAATAAAATTCAAAACTTAGATCTCCCACATAACTGCCAATTTTTATCTTTAGACGTCGTAAGCCTTTTTAGCAATATCCCAATCCAAGAGTGCCTTAAAATCATTAAAGACATATTGGACAAATCTAACATAAACCCAATTATTAAAAATGACTTATTAGACTTATTTAAAATATGCATGGAAACAAATTACTTTATATTTAATGATAAATTCTATCAACAAAACGACGGCTTGCCCATGGGGTCACCGTTGAGTCCACTTCTTGCTGAAATATTCATGGACTATATCGAAAATCAAATTTTAAACTCAATTTTTAGCAAATATATAATTTACTATGTGCGTTATGTTGACGACATTTTGATCTGTTGGAAAGGTACCAACAGACAATTAGACCTTTTTGTTACATTAGCTAACTCCATCAACCGTAAAATCTGCTTTACGGTTGAAAGAGAGTGTAATAATAAAATTAATTTTTTGGACATAACAATCGGTAGAAAAAAAAATAAACATTCATTCGAAATTTTCCGTAAGCCTACTTTTACCGATACGACCATTCATTCTAAATCATTACACCCATGGTCACATAAATTATCTGCCTATCACTCAATGATATATAGACTTACTAACATCCCTCTTGACAATAAAGCATACGAAAAAGAAAAAAATATAATTTTATCCATTGCAAAAAATAACGGCTTCAAGGGAAGTGATATTGATAAAATAATTAGTCATAAAAAATACAAAATTAACCTTAACTCAATTTACCCAGCGATTAATAATAAAACTAATAATAAATTTGCGTGTTTAGAATTTGCAGGACCTACATCTAATAAAATTGCTAAAATTCTCAAAAAATGAGGATTAGACATTGCCTTCCGCACTAATAATAATTTGGGATCATCTCTCAAAAATTCAAAAAGTAAAACACCCAAACTTAAAAATAGCGGCATTTACAAACTCCAGTGTGATGAATGTAACGCTGTTTATGTTGGAAAAACTGGCCGGTCCTTTAATATTAGATTCAAAGAACACATGCGATCATTTAAAAATAATAATAAATTACAATCACAATTTGCCAAACATCTCCTAGATGAGAATCACTCACTTAGCGATGATAATAAGCCAACTCCTTTACACATTCAAAATAAAGGACGTAAACTTAATCTTTTAGAGCAGCTGGAAATTAACAAACATAATAATAATCCTAAAGCTATTTTAATAAATGAACAAAAAAATATAATACACTCTCCGCTTTTAGATGTATTCAAAACCAATTTTTAAATAACTAACTATGCTGGAAAAGAAAACCATGAGTCAGCATTTGCGAATGACTCACAATTAGTTTGCTTAACGACTTTCTCACAAAGTGGGAAATAACAGTAATTGAGAAAATAATAACCATTAATAATTTCAGTCATTTTTAATCAGAAATTAGAAATGAGTCATAGTACAAACCTATCCAAAAATACTATAAATAGATTGTCTGTATGTGGCATGACCACAGTTTGATAATGCCCTCAGAAGGCGAAACAGCTGTCACGCGTAGTAATAATTACCAGCAGAACTTGTTTATAAATAAACTGTTTTTATTAATTTAATAATAAAATTATTGAATATATAAAATAAATAAAAATTAAAATGGAGTTCTACAAATTAAACTTGATAACAATAAATAAAAAAAAATTTATTAATTTATTTTTCAATATGCTACATCTTTTGACTTTTCTGCAAGTCTAGGATGAATATTCATTTTTATTTTATTAACTTGGTAAAATTTTATCCAGATACTATCCAGATGGCACTTAGTTCGGGTTGAATCTTGCAATCATATTATATAAAGATAGCAGCCAATAATATGTGCGTTAAGAAAATGAAGAAAACGTTGGTAGTTCTTAGTCGAAGTATGATACAGTTGAAAGTGGCCCAATTGAATATAGACACCTTAGCTCAGTTGGTAGAGCATTGCCAGCATTGGGGGTTTTAATCAAAGTTTAAAAAAATAAAAGATAAATATTTTTTTGTTATTTGTACATCTAAGTTTACAAACGCCTAATAAATTTATCATCACTTTCATATAATAGTATGCCAAAAATTCATCTTGAATTTGCCAATTCGTGGAGACTTTATAATTACAGTAATATAATCGAATATGCCTTTGCTACGCAGTATTCTATCAAATCATAAAGGTTAACTCAGATGATTTAAAACGTGATTGACATTGTTCATTAGCAAACAACTTTAGCGAAAAATATAAAATCGAATAAAATATTGATTAATAATATATGCTTTATTCATCATTTCTGAAAATTGCAAATCGTACTGCTTTTTATTATCTAGCTGACACATAGTGATTTTTTCATTTCGAATGTCTATTTTCCAAGTTCCTATTTTTCAAGTAACGTTAAAAAGATAAATTTTCAAGTAACGTTAAAATGACATTTCGTGTCCATTAAAGTTTACCTAATAACTATTAAAGTGCATTATTTTTCAATTACGATAACTGAAATACTTACTACTAACTACTATCTATCTGCTGCCATTTAATAAAAAAAAGTATGTGTACATTTTAAGCGTGTCCCTTTTTTGTTAATATTTACCGTAGGTTGTTTATTATTATTTGTTTTTGTGTTTAACTGAAAACTCTATTTCTTTTTTTTTTAAATTGTAGAAATCAAATTTAATAATGTTATTTTTAAGTTCTGCAAATATTAGACAGTTTGAAAATAGGCTTATAGGCGAAACAATAATAAAAAGAAACTAAAATACTTGCAGAATTTTTGAACAGAATAAGAGATCACTTTTAAATTTAAAAATTAAATAATAAAATAAAATACTTTTTTGTTTAAAACCACGAGTTTTATTAATTTTTTTTT
Source organism: Limnephilus lunatus (assembly GCA_917563855.2). Taxonomy (NCBI): domain Eukaryota; kingdom Metazoa; phylum Arthropoda; class Insecta; order Trichoptera; family Limnephilidae; genus Limnephilus; species Limnephilus lunatus. The sequence goes on along the minus strand of OU830602.1, from coordinate 4,746,878 downwards.
GAACCGACTGGTTTCGCTTTACTCAAGCATCATCAGGGTACAAATACTGTATTAATTTGTACCCTGATGATGCTTGAGTAAAGCGAAACCGGTCGGTTCAAAAAAATTAATAAAACTCGTGGTTTTAAACAAAAAAGTATTTTATTTTATTATAATATGTCAAACCACAAAGTAATTGCTTTCTACAATAATATTAAAAATAAAAAGTTGTTTTTTAGTCCCACATAAATATCATCGCATTCAAGGTAAGCATCTGTTTCACTGTTAGCCAATTTAGTTACTCCTCTGTTTCTCCCCAGCAAGGCTGAGTTGCTGGGTTCAATTCCTATGCAACCTCTTCTTTTTTTGAGATTTTTCTGTTTCAAATTTAACGTTTTAGACTAAAATTATTAATATTATCTTCAATCATTAAATACTTAAATATATTACTACTAATATTGTTGCATCCTATATTATAATAAAACAAATATAAAACTTATGTCCACTTTAATATATTAACCGTAACCGGTTTCAGTCTGTTAAGGCCATCTTCAGACCGGTACAAATTTTTCATAACTCACGGTTTGTATACACAAATATAGGGGAGGGGAAGAGGGGTGGTCTACAAGGTTTTCTTACAATTGTTATAAAGTGGTCTTTGGCTGTCGAATTTCTAATTATTTTGATTTTTTCCAGTAGGCTTAATAACCTCGGGCTTGTAGCCTTACTTCAATATTGTTTGGGAAAAACCTTACAAATAATAAGCATTATTAATGACCTAATTTTTATTGATGTCAAATTGTTATTATATTTATGAAGATACTGATCTTTCTTGTATTGAATTTAATATATTGTAATGGGATTGAATGAATTTATTAGTCTCAAAAATAGAAATATAGTTATATCGATTAACAACGGTCGATTTATATCATTTGATTCCCAAGAACAGGCAAACATTCATACGTAGTGGAACCGTGGGTGATTTTGACCAAATAATTCAATTTGTCAAAATTGATTTGTTCTGTGTTGCCATATTATTTTATTATTTGCGATTCCAAATAAGAAAATAATATTCTGCTGGCGCAAAGAAATGATGATTTATTTGTTTGGCGAATCCATTGATGGGATCCAATTACGGGTTCCTTTATTTTGCCTCCATCTATTATCCCTTTGTTCAGGAGCCATCATTGAAAGTCCTTTTTCCTTTGCAAGCTATCGGCGAATCAGAAGGTATTCATTGTTCACTCCGGTTAATTAAGTCATGTGAATAAAGCCTTTAAAGCATAATTTGATCTTGCTTTCTTTAACATAAATAAACAATCATTATTAATTATTGTAAGCCAAATGACGCATCTGCAAAATCTTTGTTAATTGATTTGAGAATACTTAAGAAGCTTTCAATATACTAAGTATCTTGAATCGGATCAACGAATCTTAATTAAATATGTTTTTAATTAATAACAAAGTGTATCAAAAGAAGAAAGGACAAACTAAAAAAATTGATGCCTTAATAAATTAAGCTATTTAATTTGAGAAATTTGTTTAAATTAAAGTATTTGAGGCAGACGGATAAAAAAAGATAAAATAATATTCAAAGATAAAAATTAAATACTTTTTATCAACATTTCGTTTGGAAAAAAAAGAGTGTGCTTTAGACCACATGACTGAAGTAAAACTTCACTATAAAAGAAGTGAGAAAGAAAATGTGCGTGCGTACTGCTCTTTCTTGCTTCGACAGTGTGATACAGACAATAGGCCTGCACCGTGTCTTAGATATACGAAATGGCTATGACAGAAAGAGAGAAAGAAAATGCCTGCTCGCACCTCTCTCTCTTGCCCGTACAGTTAATACGAAACGTAACTCTCTCTCGTTCTATCTTCACTAACTTATATCTCCCTCTCAACTTCCGTTCGCTTCGCCCGATCACACTTTTCGTAACGCTCTCGTCACGCATTCACCAGCTTACTCCCCAAGTCAAGCGTGCGTAAAGAAGCTTCACTTAAAAATAATTACTTGATTTAAAATCAAATTAAAAATAATATTTTCATTTCACATTGTAAGTTTTTTTTTGTATTTTGAGAAATTAGATCATCAGACATCATATTTTAAAACACTTTTAATAATAATATTATTTTGTCACGGTAACATAATACGTTTGAAATTAAGATGCAACACAATTTTGTACGGCGAGACAAAGCTTTGATTTTTATATTTTGATGTCTTTAGTTCATATGCGTCACCATTTTTAGCCTCTGCTTTGATATCTTTGTGTTATATGATCTAAAATAACGCTTTTTAATCATTATAGCTGAAAGTATTCATTTCGAACATTTTAAAATTTTATATATTTTTTAATAAAAACAACGTTACGGCAATTAATTTATTCGAGTCTAGCGCGCGGGTACTTAACACGATTTCAGCTTTTAAATATAAAAGCAAGCAATTTTATTTATTATCCACAAAAACATACACGTTAAAGTACACTCGGTTCTAATATTATAGAACTCGAGTCCAATTTTTTTAATGAATAATGACCTTCTATCTTAAATAACTGCATATTTTTATTTATTTTTAGAATTAGTTTTCATAGTTAAAATTATTAAAGTTTTAATTTTTCAAGATCCCCCGAAAACCACCGTATCTATGGTGGGTCGTGTGACGTCATCAATCACGTCATCTACTATACTTATTCTTCGACGCGCCGCCATTTTGAAATTTTAAGTTCGAAGGAATCTCCCTAGAAGTAACATTACTATTTTTTTTTGCACACTAGTTTTTGAATATTTTCAATAATAGAGATAAAATAATAAGAGATGGCTTTATTTTTTAAACTGAATTATTTAGGCCTAAATAATGTTTCAATAAACACACCAACTAAATCTCTATAAACAGTATGTAAATAAACGAATAAGATGAAATGTTGTTAATATGGTGGCTTGTGTCATGCCTACGTTCCCGTACAATGACTTTACAGTGATCAGTGACGTCACAACTAAGCATTTCAGTAATACCAACTTGACGGCGTATTTCAATGACAATAGTAAAAATGCACTTCTTAATATATTTTTTTAAACTTAACGTTTAATATTATTAAATAAAACTTATACGTATATTCAGAATAAGCGTTTATTGGTCTATATCTATATAAAAATATTTTTTTAAAGCCATAACATTTTTCACTGAAGTTCTTTATTGTAGAATTATTGTCAAGAATAAATCCTTGAAAAAATGTGTATAATCCTTTTTGATGAATCCTATGCAAATGATATCGTATAATGAAGTGTCTGCGAGGTATCTCAGTGAGCACATTTCAGAACATTTCTAGAACTGTTCCAGAATAAAACAGTTTTTGAAAGTCGCCGTCCTTTTTAGGAAATTCACCTGGAATCCTTTGTTTTGCTTAACGCTGCAAAGGAAAAGATACAAATAAAGGAAAACCTTGCTAACAGGTTTAAGGTTTATTTGTGAGGAATTCTACTAAACCAGAAAACATTGTCTTTGTAAAAACTTTCGGCTTAATAGAGATAAGGCCAAGTACGGAATTGTAAAAAAAATTAAGTCGGAGGGTCATAAAACCCACGGGCATTTGTTTTAAAAATGTAAACGTTGTTCGGACCTTTTCCAAGCCAAATGAAAGGAATTTTTATGTACATTTCATTATTTATCTCGAATCCGATTATACTTTATACATAGAGCAGACTTTTGTAAAAAACTGCAAAAAAATATCCATTGTTTCATTTTACGTACAATAATACTATTTAGCAAAAAGCCAATATCAAAATTTGTTCTTCTTTATGTTAAACGAATGTCTAATCTGCTGCAGTTTTAAAATGGTTTACGATGATTAGATTATGAACACAAATTTATTGTTATCTAAAAAATTCAGAGTTATGAAGCCTGCAGAAAATAATACCTATGTTTATAATTATATATTTATAAGGAGGCCCCGAGGAAAAACTCGATTAGAGCCTATGTCATCTTTGGGGATGATGTGTAGAGGGTCTTTTTAAGGAAAGTAAGAAAAGCAAGTTCTGGGAAGGAAAAAGTTTATGAGGGTTGGGTAGGAATCTGGGGGTTGGTGTCAAGCATCCCTCCAACTGCGGTGCAAGGCGATGGGTCGAGAGAATCTGGCTGGAAAGGTCAAAAGGCCACCATCTCAGTCTCTCTCCATCCGGCCCATCACGCAGCAGGTGGGCAGACTCATCCGCCGCCAAGACCAGACAAACCTCAACCCGTGAGACTAATTAGACTAACTAGACTAACTAGACTAACTAGACTAACTAGTAACTAGACTAGTTAGTAACTAGCAGTGAATTTGTCGGCGTGTTTGTCTTTATTTGTAAGTTTCGTGTTGTGGTTTTTTGTCACGTTCTTTTCATAAATTCATTTGTATTGGAATTAATGTTGCATTTTTCAATGCTGAAAGAATAACACAATACTTGAATCAAATTCAAAACTTTATAATGAATTATTTACCCGAAAAATATAGCAAAATCAATGTCAAATTCCGAAAAACTGTCACAAAAATATCTACCTATTTGGTTAAAAAAAAAATCAAAAATGCTTTCAACCCGTTAAACTGCTAAAAAGTAGTTTATCGGGACTTTTTGTCTTGTATTTGTAAAGTGTATAAAATAAGTAAATAAAAAAAAATATACATAAAAAATAAAAATAAAAAACTCCTTTCCCACCAATTCACCGGGACGTTTTTAAAAATATTTTGTTGGTTATTTTCTTTTATGGATTCCACTGTATTAAATCATCATGTTCATCCATGTATCACGATAAAATATGTTCAGATTTTTGTTATTTATTTTTAGTGTCTTGTGATGATGGACACTGTAGTGCTGACCGAAAATTTTGCTAAAGAATGATGTAGCGCAACACGGCATAACAGCCCAAAAAAAATTTTAAAAAATCTTTTGGCCTTGAAAATCTAAAATCATATCCAATATGTTCAGATGTTCATATTTTGCATACACGTTATTTGTAGAAGATCAGTCGGCGACCGAGTTGGCACCGCTTTTGATTCCCATCCAGGCATCATGAGTTCTAAGCCCTTTATCACGAAATACGCAATATTTGCCGCTTACTGTAATGGTAGTAGGAGATTTTAAATATTTTTTGGTTAGGTTCCGTTAGATAAACATTTTATCTAAAGAACACTCTTCCATACACAATCAAAGCTTTCAATTTAAAAGAAGTAAAAAATATGCGAAAAATGATTGATGATTGTAAATCTATTTTTGGTTTCAATATGGCCGTGTTTCGACTACGATATTGTACCTTACTACCTACGTGTTTGATAATATTTGGACTGGGGATGTCACGTACCCCCTAATGATAGATTAAGTTCCCGAAAAGTTGGGATTCCTCCATTTTTGGGAGTCGAGTACTTTCCGGGATAAATCCATCAGTCTTCTTGCTGGAATTCTAAGAATAAACAACCTTACCTCTAGACAGCAAGTCCCGGCTTAACTGTAAGATGGTTGAACTGAAATAATATAAAAGAAATACTTGAAAAAATGAGTCGCTGACAATTATTTTAATTCTCTTGAGAAGCAGAACAAATGTTTCTTTCATTCAAGTTGTACCTACTTACGGAAGTTGGATATCCTTCCGTAGTCAACTTCTACCAATAACGTTATTTACAGTACTAGTAAATAAACAAACCTTTTTTTTGTAGCATTATAAAATGAGAAATATATCTGTCTAAACATGAAGTTCAATAATATATCTACATTAGTAGTAAGGTACTAACTAAGCAACTAACCGATACAAACCGGGGTAGAAAGAGCGGACGGACCGCCAAACAAATCCAAACAAGGCGTATTAGATTTGTCAAAGAATTTATATATGAAAATGCAAAAGGCAGTCATTTTAAATACATGTAGGATTACAAAAGATTTTTAAATATTTATATTGAGGGATCAGTAGGATTTATCGGACCAGTTAGGATTTCATCAGAGCCGAACCCTCTGATATGAAAATTTCTGGAGTCGGTGAAATATTTTCCCATTATGTTTCTGGTGGATTGACGTTCTTGTATTGTTTTGTATTTATTATACTTATATAGTGCACTTACATTGCGTGAATTTACTAGATAATCATTTGTGTAAAAGTGTGTGGAAGGGTTTAGTCTTTCATTTGAGAAAGATCTAACCCGGACATAAAATCTGGTGCACCGTAAAATATATATGGTATAAATAAATAAACAGTAAAAATGTATAATAAAATACATAATAAAAATAAAAATGGTCAAGTACGAATATTCCTCGTTTTTCTTAAATCTGTCGGATTTTACATCTGAAAAAGCATGACGAGTTTATTGTAAAGTTAATAAAGAAAAAGTGTTACACCCCGGACTCCTTGGTGCCTCCTCCACACCCCCCTGTGTTCCCATTTCACCCTTCCTTGGCCCCCGAGGGGTATCTACCCAGTACCCACTAAGCCAAGCTCTCCGTTATATTGCCTGCGTGTCGCCTAACTGATAATATAAATGTGATGGAATTTTCCCTTTACACTTTATGTCGAGAATTTGGATACTTCGCACGAAGGCTTTTTAAAAATAATAAACCAAATTTTAAGGCATTATGTTGTATGTGAAAATATTAAGCCTTTCATTTTTTTACACGTAGAAAGGTACTTTTAACTTTACGTTTATGTGAAGTAAATATGTTTTACTGACTTTGTTTGCTATTTTTTATCGTGGTAAATAGTAATAAAACGAGAGTGCGGCTTTTTAAACGGGAGATACGATTAGATTTATTTATTTATTCACGCCTTGAAGGCTTTTACAATATCACGTTATTATAGATACATAAATTATTCAAAAGTACAATAAAATTATAAGCATGTAGTATATAACATAATAATCTGAACATTAAGGATTTAAGCAGAATTAAAAAGGAATAATAACAAAAACAATATTAGAAGAGTAGTAATTACATTTAAATAAGAATTTTAGAAATTTCTGATATAAATTTAGGTAAAGAATAAATGAAAATATCAATTGAACTGAATTTATTTCCAAGCCTATGTAGTCTTTGGATTGGGGAATTAATGAAATAATAGTTTGTTTTAGACAGATAAACAAAGAACAGCTCTGGAAGTCTCGTGTCACGATTCGGTACTCGGAATGTTATTAGTTTTGTTAAGTCAGATGCGTCAAGTGATCCATTAACTAATTTGAATAATAGAACCAAATCGCTCTTGGTTCTTCTACGCGATAGGTCAGTTAAATTAAGTATTTTAATTAGGTTTACATAATTAATTTGTTCAATGGGTATGGAGAGTTTGAAATTAAAGAATCTTAAAAATTTATGTTGAACTTTCTCAATTTTTTGTGTGCTTTGTAGTATGGAGTCCAAATAGTGGAATTTTATTCTAAATTACTTCTTACTAAAGCAGTGAAGAGAATTTAAAATGAATGAAGAGATGAAAAATTAAAAAATTAGTTTATTTTATGTTAGGTTAGGCTAGTTTTATGTGAAAATAGCAATATAACCAACTGCCAGCAGTCAGCTGGACAGCCCATGGCATGGCCAGTTCCAATATTTATAAGGATGAATATAGTGGGCAGGTTTAGAACACGGGGAAGCGAAAGGTTACAAGAAGAAGTCTCTACCTGGATCATAAATTTGGTCACTAAATACGGCGAAGTTATTTCAAAAACGTTCTGATTCTGAATTGTAGCCCTTCATCGGAGAAACTTAGAAAGTTTGAAGTGAAAACATCTTTAATAATAATAATATTGGAATTATTTATAAAGCGCCGTTTTTATGAAAAATCACCTCAAGGGCGCTGTACAAACTTATAATATGTTTCTAAGATCTAGAAAACTACAAGCTAGACAAGCAATTAGAAACAACTTATTGCTAAAAATTGCATCCACCGGTTCATTGATCACCGATACGAAAATATATATATATATATATATATATATATATATTTTTTTTTTAATTGTACAACAGATTATTATCCAATTACCGTACAATTTTCTCATTTTGACAGTCTTAACACCTAGGAAGATGATTATTATACAAAAAAATCTTGAGGCTATCTAAAGAGGAGTTATATATATCTAGCGTTTCCGAAATTTCGTTCAACAGCGCCATTCCTCTTGTCATGCTATGCTGTGCCCGAACATCCGTTCTACCGTATGGTACCTTGAACAAGTCGTGTCGCCGACTACGGCTGAAATTTTCAGGAACGTACCGTTGTGATTTGAAAGTCGATGAAACGAAAATAGCGACACTAAAAAGAGATAAACACATGCACCTATAGGATTTCGCCTGCGAAATAATGAGTTAGTATAACCGGTCTCCTCTTGGTGCGGTGCTTCGTAGCCTCCCCACTCTTGTCTACTTTCGTTTTCTGAAGGTTTTACTTCCACCGCGTGCGAATTGAATACTCTGATTCTTTTTCGAGAAGAGATAGAAAACTAAAATACACACATTGGCAATATCTTTGAAAGGTTAAAAATAACTAATTTTCCCAAAAAGAAAAAAAAAGTGTTGGTAGGTACATTAGGGTGGGTCACGACTGTATGAGGAAAAAAAATCTTGTTTTGATTTGTCTATAGTGATAAAAGGGTGTTAACCCTTCGAATAATAAGAAAATAATATCTGTAACCTTTTGCCTGTCAAGGTTCGCGCGCAAAATTCCTGGTTCTTGCCATGCATCTTGTGATGGGTCAAGCCCCTTACTTGGGTTTTAATACCTCTCCTCTCTTGCGTTTCGATCTCCGGACGGTAAACCCTTCTCTCGTACTGTTTGATTCGCCAATAATGTCTTTAATCATGACTCGTTTTTCCCACCCCTGTGACTGAACACAGCAAAAGGCTTTCTCCTTCCGGGAAAACTTTACAATAAACCCTTTCCTTTACGTTGTGTTTTATTTTTGTTTCAAAGGTACTAGAAAATCTAGAATAGGTATTTAATGTCTATATGTGGTAACATTTGATTCTTTCAGGTAAGATGTGGAAGGATTTCTCTGTATCTTTTGAACGCATGAAGGATACTTATTATCTAAATCTATCCTAAAAATATCCCAATTACGTCCCTAATAATTTACGTTGTTTTAATACTCTCGCAGTACCCCCTGTAATTCTGGGAAGCCTATAAAGTTGATCTATGATCCTATACGTCTTAATAGATTTTAAAATACATACCTAGAATGTTTCATTTAGTTATTTGGCGGGTCCTTCGCGCCACTCTCCATGGCTGTACCCTATGCATAATTATGATAATATTCTATTGTTAGTAAACGCAAAATTCGTACCTAAGATGGAAGGGATAAGGGAGGGATGGATAGAATGGATCATGCATTTTTTGCAATCTAGTACTGGCTCCTCCACTTGACCAAATTGACCAGGTGGTCGGCTCTCCGGACACAACCTCCCGACCAAAGCATGTCAAGGCTATACCCATGGCACCCAGAAGATCTCTTGACGACCAACCAGATACCCGGACCCTTCCATAACCAAGGAAGGACGGCATGCCTTCAAACCTTTCCCAATCAACCCCAGTATCGAACACCTCCGGGACTACGTTACTGGCTCTAGAAGGGGTAATCCAATTCGTCCCTTGTCATGGCTCTACTCGCGAACATGTGGCTACCGCTTGTGATAGACAGATCCTTCCTCCTGCGTGACCGGTCCAACGAATAAACCACCTCTAGTAGCGAACATACAACCTAAGTATTGTCTAGGCGTTATGATTGCTTCTAGGTCGATAGAATTAAAAAATGTGCAGACGCTGCAGGGTTGCTTCCACAAAATGAACTGCTTATGCTCCTCCCACACTACCTTGCCGGCAACCCGAGATGCTTTTGGCCAAGACGCCTCCGTCAGCGAACCGCGTCCTCACATACCGTTTGGCAACTCATTTCAAATCCGTCTCGTCACGCCCATTCTCTCGACACGGTCCCGCGAAAGGGAATTGCTTCCAGCATCTCGCGTGACCCGATCAGTCTATGGTGAGCATCCCCTCCTAACAGGACAATGTGGGAAGACCCTTACCGATGGACCAGAAATTTGTGGTATGTATAGCCTCGGTGTCATCGTCACATTGTTCAACCATAAAGTTTAAAAGGCGCAATTCAACAAATAGGAATTCAAAGGAGTACCTGTTAGTTTAAAATTTACGTTTCTTTATTATTATTATTTCATTTATTATTATTATTAAAATTCAAGTCCGATATTTTTCTTTTAGGGTAAAATTTTATAGATATCTTTTATCTCTCTACATAATAAACGATAACAATCGCGAACTTTTACCGACGATTATTTTTGTGAATAATCAACACAACACCGGATAAGATATAAGACCGTCATTCTCATAATACGCATTTACTGACTTTTATTTCGTCCAATCGATAGGTTAAATATTATTTTTAGAATTTATTGATTTAAGTGTTATCCTCTTTAATCAATTAACACTTTTCACCACTGTCTCGTGAACTAAGTCATGTATTTTTCACTGAATCTAATTCACTAACACTTGCAAAGAAAAATTAACGAAGTTAATTCAGCACAGTCTCGGTTTTTTCTAAGTCCAGCTATAAACCTTAGTCACTTTCCGATACACGCACGATCTTCCACAGTCCTTCCTTTCCCGAAATCTAGCACCGAACCCCCTCTCTCCCCGCCCAAACTACCCCTTTTAATACCACGTTTCTCCCATCAATTAAATTTAAATTTTGCAATTTACAACCTTACCAACGCGTAATATCGTCTTTGTTCAATACCATTCTCCTATTCCGTCGGTTCACCTTTTTTTCTTCTAACGTCCCGTTCCGATCGACCCGCCTTTCTACGATGACTCTCCTCTGTTGAAATCGATCAGGGGCGTATTTGGGTCTAAACATCTGATTCCCACTCGAGTTTCCGCATGATTAGTGGATATAATCTACCTTTTATCATGTGACTAATTAATTCAACTTTTCTCTAAAATCTATAGTGTCCGTTCTACTCCTTTTTAATTTGCTTTCAAATACGGTGTATCCTGAATATTCGATATAACTGCCCTACTTTCTTGGCTTAACCCAAATCCAATTTCAACTCTTTAACCAACAACATATCCCGACAGTTATCTATTAAGCATTCATTATTATAAAATTCTCCCAACACGTCACTGCCTAGATATTCCGACGTTTTAACATTTGGCTATGGATTTTCTAATAAATTTGTGACTGAATATCCTTTATCGAACGTACCGCTAGTGTGCACACTCAGCTGTGTCCGTTTCTGGCTATATGTCGCATTTCTTGTGTTCGTATACAATTTTTTATTTCTCGCGTTTGCTAATGCTCATGTGCAAACCCTATAATCCCTTGACCCACTTACCAGCAAAGTCGTGATGCTCGTAAGGACCTTATTTTATAACAATCTAAACTTTTATAACCTCGATTCTCCTTTCCTATGGGCTATAACCACTGCCAAGATCCCATTCCAATCCTGCCTTCGAACTTTTTTTTTCCCCTTTTTCCTAGTTCCTCCTACATTTTACATCCCTCTCTGGCACCAAAACCGATAAATCTCCCGTAGTTTCTCGCCTAGTGATCAAGAAAATACTTGAGTTTTCAAATAATTTAAAATCCTGACAGGTCGTTAAATTTTATGCTTTTTCACTAATTTCTTTCTCCTATCATCTGTATGTAAAATCAAGTGGTGATTTCAGCTTAATGCGTACCTTAGAGACCCAAAATCATGTCAGATGTCTCACACTCAAGACCCAATTAAGTAACAAGAGATCGTAAACCTTCCCTCCCCTCTAAACTAACGGACAAAAATCCAATACAAAATCTTAGATTTCATATGGTCACTAACATGAATTGATTTCCCTCGACTACCTCGAAGAGATCGGCTCCTGTGGGTTTTCCACGTCTAACACTTTCCCCCATCGTCTACCTGCAGAATCCGCTAGATATTTGTCTGTAAAAAGCGGTTAAGACCGTCAATGTCCACTCCCGTTTCACGATTACTAAGTAATCGAGATCGCTTGCTACTTTAGTTATCAGTGCATGATATTTGTCCTTTTTAATTTTCCTCCACCGAGATCCCCGCAAAACTTCCAGATTTCAGACGTGAAATCAACTGTTGTCGATTCCCTTCTGCTCCCATAAAAATGCGATTTATGACCAAGTTAGAAGTGGTTAAAATTGCTGTCTGGCCAAACCGTGAGATAATCTTGGAATCTTAATTTTTCAAATCCCTCACCCCACGCCCCCAGCCTGTGATTGGTTTAAGACGCACCTACTGTCCTCATCTCTATTCTGATTGGATAGTCGATTTTTTTCCTAACTGCTTACACCCCTTCGTGGCAAGGAAACCCCAAAGTTTAAAAAATATTCCTTTAATATTGATTTTAAAACCATCCGAAAGATGTCGATAGTGTGATCATATTCTATATTTAAAAAAAAATTTTACCCACCTATACCGGAGTGAAACAGGTTCATCACAGCCTCCCTATAGAAATTATCTCCAGTGTCAAAACACGCTTTTTGTGTTTAGTCAGTGGAGTCATTTCTAAATGCAGGTTTTAGCTAGCTTCCCCTCCCCCTACTCCTCGTTTCTTCCTTTTTCAAAATTTGTCGTACCTAAATGTTTTGTATCCCTCCTCCTTGCAGGTAGGTTACTGTCCGTTCTATTTCCCCCCTCCTCCCCGGGGTTTTTTTTTTTTTTTTCTTCCACAACTCTAGACTTTTCACAACCGTTCTATTATCCTACACCCCGATGGTCATCGTATTTAAATTATTTATCTATTTTACTTTTAAGAATTCTTGAGCGTTTTTTCCCAATTCGGCCCTGCCTCTATCGGTCCACTAGTGCTCTCCCCTATACCTGTTTTCAAACTGTCGCCCTGCAGTCCTTGTAACCGTTTTTTTTCGCATCTTTCGGTATCCGCTGTTATCTGTTATCTATCTTTAAGAGGCGACCGGGCCACATTTCATTTACAATTTTACCCTAACACTATTGTAAGTAAACCTTTTCAAATCCGGACCGTTTTTAACATAAAACGTCTTCTCGCAATGTAGTTGAATTTTCTCATCGGCCCGCCCCAGTTGGAGTAAGATAAAATATCAAATTTCGGTGACTATGAACTCATCCGTTTACCAACTAAACGTGTATCCTCTTAAAATCTTCACGGCTTACATCTGTACGTACCCTGCGCTCTGTCGGGTCCGTATTTTTTTCCCGTACGCAATTCTATGAGCGACCCTTTTTTCTATCGTTTGTTTGTGCCCTTTTTTTTGTTAAACTATCTCTATTCAATATAACGATTAGAGTAGATATCTATGTTTACTCCGGTAAACAGAACTACTCAACGCTGGTTCGATTGCATAATTTTTAAACTAATCGTCTGGTCACTCCAATTTAACAACCGTTCAAAGCCTATTGGAGGTTGGCTAACATCAATATTATCACCCCGGTGATTTTATATTGAATGAATTTTTGGAGGACTATCTCCCCTAATACGTGACACACTTCCTCGCCGCTTCTTATCGAAGTTTGGATACCATTAAATACTCTTGATTATTTTTGTTCAAAAAAAAATTTTTTTTTTTTCTACATAACTCCAACTGATTTTCAACCCGTTTGAACCTAAATCTCTCCTACCCGTGTGGTTCTAACCCAACCCATGTCTAAATCCACTAACCGTTAGCCGATTACGTTTCCTCCCTAAGCCAAAAAAAATCCTTTTCTCCCTTAAACATGGTAATTTTTTTTTTTCTCCAGCGTGTCTTAACCCAAACATGTCTAAATCCACTAACCGTTTAGCTGACTACGTTTCCTCCCTAAGCCAAAAAAATCCTTTTCTTCCTTTAACATGGTAAAAACGTTTTCTCACTCTCTTCCCAGTGCTTAACCCAAACATGTCTAAATCCACTAACCGTTAAACTGAAAACGTTTCCTCCCTAAGACCAAAAAAAAATCCTTTACTCACTTAAACATGGTAATAATCTTTTTTTTTCTCTCTAACTAACCATGCGTAGGTATTCTAACAATATGGTTGATCCTATTTCCTCCCTAAGCTACAAGCACCTTCACAAAACTATACATATATACGTGTCTACACAGGTTTTTTTTTTCTCAACGATTCAATTCTCTTCCGAGTGATTATAACGGCTGTTTTTAACTAGTGTTTTTTTCCACCCCAGTTCGTTACATAACTGACCTAGTTGTCGCAGTCGAACGCAAAGTCATAAATCTTCAATCTTTATGATGTGTTTGACGTACATTTTTTTTTGTTGCACCCCATTTTTTTCTCCGCATTCTGACTGAAGGCAATGACCTACATTTAAACAGATGAAGTGATAAATCTTCGTTAATGGTTTGTTGACATTGTTTCTTCTTTTCCGTATTATCTTGTTATGAGTTGCCCATAAATGCTACGAACGAACTATACAAGCGGCAGGCAGCTGTGTGTCACGTGCTCAGTACATGTACATTCTCGCGTGATTATTGCTGTCCCTCTCAGGCTGGCAGAAGACATTACCATATATGGCTACACGGCGCGAAATCCAGCCAATGGCAAAAGACATTACCTTATAGGGCACACGTTCGAGTCTTCCGTCTCGCTCATCACGGACAGAGAACTCCGGCCACCGTTCACCGTAGCATCAGACATATTTCAGACAACGGCGCGAGCGGTCGTACGCACTACTACGTACTGTCGGGCAGTATGCCACCCTTCGACGCGGCTAATTAAGTCTTCACTTACGATCCCAGTATGGCGCTATCACGACAGACGCCTGTATAATCCTACTGCCGCCTACTTTATACCATGGCAGCCCTGGCCGCCCGGCTTTTAATCCGCCTACCATGCCGATAGCCGCTTAATTCACCGTTATCACCCACCGGTTCGGTAAGCTGACCGAATCCGCCCACCATGATGCCGAGAAGCCGCCCACGCACCCCGAGCCGCCCCGTTCCTGCACCCGATCTATGAGCTTTGCTCTAGATCTCTCCACTTCGTAGGAAGCTGCCTGCATCCGTACGACGCCACGTGAGATTTTAAACCCTCTTATAGTATTTCCGAGCCTAAATTCAGTAGTATTTCTAGTGTCTCTCTCTCTCTTATGCTAGGCCTTAAACAGCTTACCTGGTTGCCTGTACTGTTCACCCTTGCATTATTGAATACATTTGAATTGTGCCCAAACCTTGTTTCATTGGAGTCAACCATCGACAGCCTCGGAGGAGCCCTACGACCCTGAGCTGAGCCTTCCAAGCCGAGGCATATTGCCCCCGGGGGGCCTGCTTAACACTTGTTCCCCCCCCGGGAGGGACATATTTCTGGAGACCAGAAGTATAACGCTGGACCCTACGTGGCTTCAGTATCACCCTGGCCCCAGGAAGTATGACACTGGCGCGCCAACTGGGCCGAAGTCTTGTCGATTGTTGTCTCCCTAGAAACATAATTATGTAATCTTAGCTATAAATATTTTATATTTGTGCTCCCATCAACAACGGTAGTTCTGTGTGAATTATTCTAAACGTCGCGAGTCCGTCGGCTAGTGCTATTCGAGTGTTAGGTATTTTAAACATCGCTTACTACCGTAGCATTCATTCCCACGCTATTACGTTTCTATCGTGGCATCTTAGCTATAAATATTTTATATTTGTGCTCCCATCAACAACGGTAGTTCTGTGTGAATTATTCTAAACGTCGCGAGTCCGTCGGCTAGTGCTATTCGAGTGTTAGGTATTTTAAACATCGCTTATTACCGTAACGTCTTACGCTATTACGTTCTATCGCGGCAGTCAGAGTTGTTCGTCATTCGCGCGGAATTTTTTTTAATTGAGTAATGAATCTCGTTATTTTAAATTCTCCGAGTGGCTGCTGTGTAAGTTGCGTTATTTCTTCCTTGAAGAGCAGTGGTTGTTTCCAATAAAAGGTAGTAACTACTGTCGGATTGTGCTCGTTCACATCCGTTCCCCTGTAATAGGAAGTTGTAAATACGACTGCCAGCAACTGCTCTCGTCTTATATTATTCGTCCGAAATTTTTTTTTGCTTTGTTCATTATAATAACGCAAAATCATGGAGGCCACCATACCAATAATGGATAGAATATTAAATTTCGAGAAAGCAAACGCGTCGGTAATAAGAAAAATGTTGATGGATAGAGGCGTAGTTCCCAAAAGGGCTTTTCTAACTTTACGGAAACAATGTGTTGAGTTTAACGAATCCCGGAAGTTGAATTATAAAATAAACGTTAAACGAAAAGTTCAATAAATAATGAGTACAAGTTATAAAGTTAGTTTTCGTTTCTCTCAATAGGTAGTTTTAAATCACAAAATGGAAAACGACGTTACATAATGTTGTAAAAGAGAAATTTTAAAGCAACAAATTATTAATTTTCAAAACAGAATAAGTTAATATGGAAAGCTTCCCTTGTAATAATAGTTAAAGCCACAATTGTTATTTTTCTTCATAGAAGTTTTGATTTATTGTTGATGCATCATAATAAATTAGAATTGTAATTTTGATTGTTGATTGTCTAGGGCAGAGTAATTAACTGCGTATTGGATTAATGAACAGTTCAGGACAAATGTAGATTAATAACATAAATTGTAGAAAAAAAGGAATAAACAAAATTCAGTCAAAAGTTTTTTTTAGAAACAAAAGTTTAGGTACAGATCGGTTAAAAATAGTAAAGTTCTTAGAAGTTTAATGTTGTTTCGTTTGAAAATCATGAGTGTCATGAACCCACGGTTAGAGATCGTACATCATTGAATTAATATTCCATATTACACAAATTAGAAAACACAGTGTTGTTAAAGTAATAAACGTTCGGGAAAGGAAACAAACTTGTATATAAAATGTATATAAACAAGGCAACGTGTATATTAATGTATATAATTGGCTAAGTGTTTTTTTTTGGTTAGTTTAAGTTCTTAAAATCTATCTGAATTGCTTTCGTACTAAAGTGGTAGAAAATTAAATAAATTAGTGAAAAACAGTAGAACATCATTTAAAGAATAAATTCAAAACTACAAGGTATATGTTACTAGATACTTGATTTTTCGAATGGTTATCTAAGGAAGGTTTAATAATAAAATTTTGTATATGCTATAGGTATTTACCATAGAGACAGTATTGGAACATGTTTTGTTTTTAATCGGGACTATCCCACTCTAAATAGTAGTATGCGGAAAATAAAATAAACTATCGTTGGGAAAGACACTTCAAAAGAAACAAGTGAATAGCATCATATGTTCAAATTATCGTTTTAAATAAAAAATAACGAAGAAATTTTAAAGTAAAATCCTTGTCAGATTTAACAGAATAAACTCTCGAATAAAGAACATTTAAATGTTTAGCTTCAATTAAGTTTTTTTTTTTTCATAAGAATGTAGGAATGATTTCGGCAACAAATTTACATGAATGAATAACAGTATAATGAAATTCAGGATAGAAAAGATAAAATAAGTTTTTTTTGGAAACATCTGTGGAAAATTAGTAAAACATAAAATTAAAAAGTAAACTACGACAGTTAAATCGATATTGTCATTGTCATTTAGTAACAAAAACAAATAGTGAATAGAATCCAATTATTAATGTCTTACTTGTAATGAAGGAAAGGGTTATAAAATTATAAGAAATTGTCTTCTTCATTTTTTCTCGTATTCATAAATATGTCAACGTAATCGTTGTTAGGAAATTATATCATATTAGATATTGAGTTAATAGACTCAAGAAATGTACTACGGATACATAGGTACCCGCGTATACAATTCTGGTTTCGAACCGTTATAGGAATGCCTTCCTCAGAATTAGGGCAAGAAAGGTGGGATTGTTAAGATGTGAAATCTTGAACAAAAAAAAAAGGAATTTGTGATATAGGAAAAATTGGAAATAGAGAATTAACCCCTCAAGTAAGCTTTAGGTAATTGTAAATTCGTATAGTTTTGACATAGCTATTTTAGAAAAATGTCATGGCGCCCTTTAAAGTTAAATACAATGGAATTTTTTTTTTTTAACAAAATGATGGTAAAGTAAACAAAAAGTTAAAAAAGTTATGAACAGGAAAGTTGAGATTAAACTGAGACTTATAGTGAAAAGTTATTAGTAAAAAAAGTTATCATCGGATAATATTGTTAAATTAGGAAGTAAATAAATAATAGACACGGAATTTTTTTTAAAAAAAGGAATTTTCAAATAATCAGTCAAACAAGTAAAAGTTTTAAATTTTTAAAGTTGTAGTAAGAAGCAACGTCGTTAGCAATTCAGTTATGATTCATTTTTTTTATGTATATAAATTGTTAGCTTATAACATGTAATGTTAAATGTAAACACACGAATTGAATACTTAGGTATTTGAGCGACTTAGTCAATGTGTATAACGCATCGTATAGCGGTGTTATAAAATCTGTGTTGTTAGAATTTGGAAACGATTCCTGTTAAATATAGAGTAACCTTTAAAGGGAAATTTTATAGAAATTGTAGTAACATAAATTTTAAAATAATTAATGAAGTTCTGTTTTTTTGGATATTGTGTTATTTTTATGTGTTGTATTTTGCCGAAGCACAGGCATTTGAGAAGGATACTGTATTTTTCTCATTTGTGTTGGTGAACTAAGGCAAGGTTACGGTTCTCTGAACGTAACGGTGTGGCCACACGGAGATAGACGTTTGCAAACGTATCTCTTGAAAACACGAGAGGATTATAGTATAGCCTTATAATTATACGACGCTATAGGAGAGATCCTTATAATATGCCAAACGCTATAGGAGGTATCCTTATAATATGACCGACGCTATAGGAGGCGTATCCTGAGAATTACACGGAGAGGAAAACAGAAAAACAGAACAGAGTATGGAAATTAGTTCACCAGTAGGAAAAGAAATTGGTTACAAATTATAATGACACAGTAAATTTAAACACGAGGTGCATGTATTGTATTGTCCTCTACATAAGGGTTTAAAATGCGAATATGTATCAGTTTCATTGATTACATGACTTAGTCAGCATTATTGTCCATCATTGGATGACCTTAATAAAAATTGTAAATTTATTCACGAGGTACATGTATTGTATTGTCCTGTATATACAACCCAAGGACGTCATGAACCCTAGTGGTTAGTACGAGGTTATAACGCATATAACTTAACTTTTGTTATTAGAGAAGTATACAATTCCTTTCTTAATGGATCGTCATCACAAGTGTTGACAATCCGGGACGCCGGTATGTCTGCACGTGAAGACTTGTGTTATTATTGTTATTATTATAAAAAAAAAAGAGGTAACTCACCTTACACTAGTGAAATTACTGATGCGATATTTAGTTCATTTATTGTAATGACTATTATTGGTAGTAATAATTTATTACTTTCTCCTAGTGCGTAGCCACTTAGGTTGTTTTTTTTTTAAAAAAAAAAAAAAAAATTTTTTTAAATTTATATATGAATATGGTTACATAAGTATATAAATTCGTCAAAGAAACACGACACGATACACTGATTGAGGGCGTAGTTCAAGGAACCCTAAATTAGGCTAGGTTTTTCATTAGAAAAAACTGCGTTAGGTATTCAGTATCCTGCCCGGGACCGAAGTAGAGACCTAATTTCTATTTTCGTGGAACAATTTGCATTCTAAAAAGTACTTAATTTTAGATGCAATGAAAGAATATGCAAGCATATTCTTTTCTTTTCGTTGACAAGAGACGGCATAAGAAAATTCTTGTACAAGTGGTAGGTATAAAGGCACCTAGTTCTCATACTGGGGTAGGTCATTGAGTAGTAAGAAACTTAGGAACCTTATGGTTGTAAATAACCTTGTGTATATATTAATATAAGGTCATGTATAAATGGGAATATCATTTCAATTATAATTTTTTTTATTTTTTGTCCTTTTTTTTTCGGGTTTTTCAATCTCTTTCATTGTCGAATTATTCTCACAGGTAGGTTAAATCGTTATAGTATTGGACATCTCACACGTTGCGATATAGGAGAAATTGGGGCGGTAAAACGTTCACAATCGGGTAGTTACCCACTCCTTAACGGGGTATGTCTCAATTCTAGCGTATGTTGGAGTGAATTCACGATGAAAAGGCAATGTAATAATAATATTACCACATTTTTGTTATCAGAATAGGCCCAATAGACAACACTATTCGGTTCACATAGGTTGTGGTGGTATCGAATTTTAACCTTCTTCCGCGATCATATAACAACGGTTACTCGTTGTGTGGTATTATAGAGCTGTTACAAGTCTGATAGGATGGAACTTGGGTATCGACCTAACGTGTCATTCGGCTGTGAGCTATAATCCAAAGCGTGATAGGATGGCTAAACTCCTTAGAATTAGAGCAGAAGGATTGTTGGAAACGCGAATTTCCGAACAATGGAAGTATATATGATTCCGGTGTTAGGAAGAAATTCGTTACTCAATTAAAAAAAAAAATTTTTTTTCCTCTTCTAATAACATTGTCGGTAGTATTAAATTTTCGTATTTTTTGTGTAAAAATACGTGGCGTTGTTGTTATTTATTTTAATTTTTTTTTTCTTCTCTCCTTACGTAGTCAAACCCTGAGAGTTTAAGTTGAGTTGAAACAAACTCGAATTGAAAGTTATTTAACAAAATTGTACTCACACACATAGAGTTTTTGGTGGGTAAACAAATGTATATTCAAGTGTTTTAATTATGATAAATGTAATTAATTAAATTACTATATAAATATTTTGTAAACACGTAATTGATTACTTCGGTATCAATATGGTAAGCCAGCGTGTAAAGTCCTTGCCATATCAGGACGCAATTGTACGGTGTTTTGTAACTTGCTATATCACTGTATTCAAATAAAGAGTAGTACTTCTCGTAGTAAGAAGATTTAAAAGTATGCACCCAGTTGAGTAAATTAGCTCGGTAATGTCATAAAGTTATGTCATTCGGGTCGTATTGTTCTTATTAGAGAATAATGTAATTGCACTTATGGTCATTACGGTTCGTCTGGTTATTTTGGTGGGAACACCTAGAGGGTGTCCTATGTGGTTTCGTCGAACGCAAGTTCACCGTGAGGATTCCAAGGGATCTATCCGGTTGTCTATGTCGTTGCGGCAAGGGTATATTTCTAGTATACCAAGTACAGCGCTGTACGGGTCACCGAGGGTGAGTCGAGAAAACATGAGAGGATTCATATTATGCCTGAAAATTAATATTCATGATAGGTTTTGTAGCATTACCTTACAATTATATGCGAACATGAGAGGATGGTCGTTTATGCCTGATAATTAAATGCAAACCAGACAAACCATGACAAGCTGAGAGTGCGGGAAACTAACATTTGGGTTAGAATTGAATTGTGAAAATAGCATAAAGTGTATAAAAACAAAGTTGTATAATTTAAAAAAAAAAAAAGAATTCCATTGTAAGACGCGAATATGAGTGATTTCGATCATTTCATGACATTGGTCAGCGTACAATATTCCATAACAGGAATAAAGTGTATAAAAACAAAGTTGTATAATTTTAAGAATTCTATTGTAAGACGCGAATATGAGTGGTTTCGATCATTTCATGACATTGGTCAGCGTACAATATTCCATAACAGGAATAGTGTTGGAAATTTTTTGTCTAATTTTAAGATTTTTACATGGTAGTAATCCTTCTCGGAAGGGTCATGTTTTCTTTATTTCTTCATGCACCTTCGTTAGCGTGTCTTGTATCGCACTAGGTACGTCACATTTTTTTAATTTCTTGAGAGAGTTGGCAACCTTTGTTCAGTTATTGCTAGTTTTTTTTTTAGCTTGGCTCACAGGTAGTTAAAATTTTGTTGGCTCTTAGGTAGGGAGTGTTTAAATCCTGGTGAAGAGGTAGCTCTGTACCTCACATTGTGGCAATCATCGCATCACATGCTGTATGGAAGGTCGTGGTCCCCTGCATCAGCCTCGCTGCCTTTTCCCTTCATTTTTCAGGGGGAGGAGGGTAGTGTTATGAGTTGCCCATAAATGCTACGAACGAACTATACAAGCGGCAGGCAGCTGTGTGTCACGTGCTCAGTACATGTACATTCTCGCGTGATTATTGCTGTCCCTCTCAGGCTGGCAGAAGACATTACCATATATGGCTACACGGCGCGAAATCCAGCCAATGGCAAAAGACATTACCTTATAGGGCACACGTTCGAGTCTTCCGTCTCGCTCATCACGGACAGAGAACTCCGGCCACCGTTCACCGTAGCATCAGACATATTTCAGACAACGGCGCGAGCGGTCGTACGCACTACTACGTACTGTCGGGCAGTATGCCACCCTTCGACGCGGCTAATTAAGTCTTCACTTACGATCCCAGTATGGCGCTATCACGACAGACGCCTGTATAATCCTACTGCCGCCTACTTTATACCATGGCAGCCCTGGCCGCCCGGCTTTTAATCCGCCTACCATGCCGATAGCCGCTTAATTCACCGTTATCACCCACCGGTTCGGTAAGCTGACCGAATCCGCCCACCATGATGCCGAGAAGCCGCCCACGCACCCCGAGCCGCCCCGTTCCTGCACCCGATCTATGAGCTTTGCTCTAGATCTCTCCACTTCGTAGGAAGCTGCCTGCATCCGTACGACGCCACGTGAGATTTTAAACCCTCTTATAGTATTTCCGAGCCTAAATTCAGTAGTATTTCTAGTGTCTCTCTCTCTCTTATGCTAGGCCTTAAACAGCTTACCTGGTTGCCTGTACTGTTCACCCTTGCATTATTGAATACATTTGAATTGTGCCCAAACCTTGTTTCATTGGAGTCAACCATCGACAGCCTCGGAGGAGCCCTACGACCCTGAGCTGAGCCTTCCAAGCCGAGGCATATTGCCCCCGGGGGGCCTGCTTAACACTTGTTCCCCCCCCGGGAGGGACATATTTCTGGAGACCAGAAGTATAACGCTGGACCCTACGTGGCTTCAGTATCACCCTGGCCCCAGGAAGTATGACAATCTACCTGTCTAAGCGGCAATGACCTACATTTACAGATTTAAACTCTTGGCGTGATAAATTTTGCTACTGATTTCTTTATATGTTTTTTTTCTTAACCCAAGCAATAATTAGTAACTATCCTTTAAATTGCACCAAGATACACAGAAACTCCCCCAGCTTGTAAAACCTTACCTCCTGGTTTCGCGGCAACACTTGTGATGGGTCAAGCCCCTTACTTGGGTTTTAATACCTCTCCTCTCTTGCGTTTCGATCTCCGGATGGTAAACCCTTCTCTCGTACTGTTTGATTCGCCAATAATGTCTTGAATCATGACTCGTTTTTCCCACCCCTGTGACTGAACACAGCAAAAGGCTTTCTCCTTCCGGGAAAACTTTACAATAAACCCTTTCCTTTACGTTGTGTTTTATTTTTGTTTCAAAGGTACTAGAAAATCTAGAATAGGTATTTAATGTCTATATGTGGTAACTTTTGGTTCTTTCAGGTAAGGTGTGGAAGGATTTCTCTGTATCTTTTGAACGCATGAAGGATACTTATTATCTAAATCTATCCTAAAAATATCCCAATTACGTCCCTAATAATTTACGTTGTTTTAATACTCTCGCAGTACCCCCTGTAATTCTGGGAAGCCTATAAAGTTGATCTATAATCCTATACGTCTTAATAGATTTTAAAATACATACCTAGAATGTTTCATTTAGTTATTTGGCGGGTCCTTCGCGCCACTCTCCATGGCTGTACCCTATGCATAATTATGATAATATTCTATTGTTAGTAAACGCAAAATTCGTACCTAAGATGGAAGGGATAAGGGAGGGATGGATAGAATGGATCATGCATTTTTTGCAATCTAGTACTGGTTCCTCCACTTGACCAAATTGACCAGGTGGTCGGCTCTCCGGACACAACCTCCCGACCAAAGCATGTCAAGGCTATACCCATGGCACCCAGAAGATCTCTTGACGACCAACCAGATACCCGGACCCTTCCATAACCAAGGAAGGACGGCATGCCTTCAAACCTTTCCCAATCAACCCCAGTATCGAACACCTCCGGGACTACGTTACTGGCTCTAGAAGGGGTAATCCAATTCGTCCCTTGTCACGGCTCTACTCGCGAACATGTGGCTACCGCTTGTGATAGACAGATCCTTCCTCCTGCGTGACCGGTCCAACGAATAAACCACCTCTAGTAGCGAACATACAACCTAAGTATTGTCTAGGCGTTATGATTGCTTCTAGGTCGATAGAATTAAAAAATGTGCAGACGCTGCAGGGTTGCTTCCACAAAATGAACTGCTTATGCTCCTCCCACACTACCTTGCCGGCAACCCGAGATGCTTTTGGCCAAGACGCCTCCGTCAGCGAACCGCGTCCTCACATACCGTTTGGCAACTCATTTCAAATCCGTCTCGTCACGCCCATTCTCTCGACACGGTCCCGCGAAAGGGAATTGCTTCCAGCATCTCGCGTGACCCGATTAGTCTATGGTGAGCATCCCCTCCTAACAGGACAATGTGGGAAGACCCTTACCGATGGACCAGACATTTGTGGTATGTATAGCCTCGGTGTCATCGTCACATTGTTCAACCATAAAGTTTAAAAGGCGCAATTCAACAAATAGGAATTCAAAGGAGTACCTGTTAGTTTTAAATTTACGTTTCTTTA
The DNA here is from genome assembly GCA_917563855.2 of Limnephilus lunatus. Taxonomy (NCBI): domain Eukaryota; kingdom Metazoa; phylum Arthropoda; class Insecta; order Trichoptera; family Limnephilidae; genus Limnephilus; species Limnephilus lunatus. Next base: position 4,722,300 of record OU830602.1, on the reverse strand, counting down.
GGTTGCAGACAGTCGCTTTCTATTGGGTATGTCGTATTCCCCGATGAACTCCCCATCTGGTTGAGCGTACAACACTCGTTCTTTTTTGCTCCCTCGCCCGTGCCATCAGCTGTCTGAAAGAAAAGGTCACTGCCCTTGGTGATAACACCGTTGAACATATCCTGAAGTAATATTATGAAATTTAGTCATTTATTTAAATCTTCAGTTTCACGAGGCAGCTTCGGTTCTGGCATCTCTGCGTCGCGTTCCGGAATGGCCTGGGAATTTAAATTAGGTATAACAACTTACCAAGTACGTAATTGCTAAAAATCCCGGTCGGAGATATACACGACCAATTGTCTTAATTACGTATGCCGTAGACCTGTGGAGAAAACAAAACTTCCTACGAACTTCTAAACTTTTATTTGTAAACTAAATATGGTAATTAACCGTTCGACGCCGTTTATGTGAGCTTTCGCAAATTGAACGTTTTCGTAGATTACTAGATATGTTCTAACTATTGAAATTTAATTACACCAAATTCGATATCATTCCTGACTCCCGAACCCTTGCTGAGATTATTTAAATCTAGTTAAGTTTATTATTAATTTCGTTCTTTCGCGGTCCATCACGACATTTTTATAAAAGGAATGAAATTTATTATCGCAAAACTGGGGCCATTATTGTACACCTAGAACGACTGTTTATTCGTTGATCCGTTATTACTTTGAATTAAGTTAGTTAAGTCCCCCTCCCCATCCGAATTTGCACCATTTATTATTATTATTAAAATTCAAGTCCGATATTTTTCTTTTAGGGTAAAATTTTATAGATATCTTTTATCTCTCTACATAATAAACGATAACAATCGCGAACTTTTACCGACGATTATTTTTGTGAATAATCAACACAACACTGGATAAGATATAAGACCGTCATTCTCATAATACGCATTTACTGACTTTTATTTCGTCCAATCGATAGGTTAAATATTATTTTTAGAATTTATTGATTTAAGTGTTATCCTCTTTAATCAATTAACACTTTTCACCACTGTCTCGTGAACTAAGTCATGTATTTTTCACTGAATCTAATTCACTAACACTTGCAAAGAAAAATTAACGAAGTTAATTCAGCACAGTCTCGGTTTTTTCTAAGTCCAGCTATAAACCTTAGTCACTTTCCGATACACGCACGATCTTCCACAGTCCTTCCTTTCCCGAAATCTAGCACCGAACCCCCTCTCTCCCCGCCCAAACTACCCCTTTTAATACCACGTTTCTCCCATCAATTAAATTTAAATTTTGCAATTTACAACCTTACCAACGCGTAATATCGTCTTTGTTCAATACCATTCTCCTATTCCGTCGGTTCACCTTTTTTTCTTCTAACGTCCCGTTCCGATCGACCCGCCTTTCTACGATGACTCTCCTCTGTTGAAATCGATCAGGGGCGTATTTGGGTCTAAACATCTGATTCCCACTCGAGTTTCCGCATGATTAGTGGATATAATCTACCTTTTATCATGTGACTAATTAATTCAACTTTTCTCTAAAATCTATAGTGTCCGTTCTACTCCTTTTTAATTTGCTTTCAAATACGGTGTATCCTGAATATTCGATATAACTGCCCTACTTTCTTGGCTTAACCCAAATCCAATTTCAACTCTTTAACCAACAACATATCCCGACAGTTATCTATTAAGCATTCATTATTATAAAATTCTCCCAACACGTCACTGCCTAGATATTCCGACGTTTTAACATTTGGCTATGGATTTTCTAATAAATTTGTGACTGAATATCCTTTATCGAACGTACCGCTAGTGTGCACACTCAGCTGTGTCCGTTTCTGGCTATATGTCGCATTTCTTGTGTTCGTATACAATTTTTTATTTCTCGCGTTTGCTAATGCTCATGTGCAAACCCTATAATCCCTTGACCCACTTACCAGCAAAGTCGTGATGCTCGTAAGGACCTTATTTTATAACAATCTAAACTTTTATAACCTCGATTCTCCTTTCCTATGGGCTATAACCACTGCCAAGATCCCATTCCAATCCTGCCTTCGAACTTTTTTTTTTTCCCTTTTTCCTAGTTCCTCCTACATTTTACATCCCTCTCTGGCACCAAAACCGATAAATCTCTCGTAGTTTCTCGCCTAGTGATCAAGAAAATACTTGAGTTTTCAAATAATTTAAAATCCTGACAGGTCGTTAAATTTTATGCTTTTTCACTAATTTCTTTCTCCTATCATCTGTATGTAAAATCAAGTGGTGATTTTAGCTTAATGCGTACCTTAGAGACCCAAAATCATGTCAGATGTCTCACACTCAAGACCCAATTAAGTAACAAGAGATCGTAAACCTTCCCTCCCCTCTAAACTAACGGACAAAAATCCAATACAAAATCTTAGATTTCATATGGTCACTAACATGAATTGATTTCCCTCGACTACCTCGAAGAGATCGGCTCCTGTGGGTTTTCCACGTCTAACACTTTCCCCCATCGTCTACCTGCAGAATCCGCTAGATATTTGTCTGTAAAAAGCGGTTAAGACCGTCAATGTCCACTCCCGTTTCACGATTACTAAGTAATCGAGATCGCTTGCTACTTTAGTTATCAGTGCATGATATTTGTCCTTTTGAATTTTCCTCCACCGAGATCCCCGCAAAACTTCCCGATTTCAGACGTGAAATCAACTGTTGTCAATTCCCTTCTGCTCCCATAAAAATGCGATTTATGACCAAGTTAGAAGTGGTTAAAATTGCTGTCTGGCCAAACCGTGAGATAATCTTGGAATCTTAATTTTTCAAATCCCTCACCCCACGCCCCCAGCCTGTGATTGGTTTAAGACGCACCTACTGTCCTCATCTCTATTCTGATTGGATAGTCGATTTTTTTCCTAACTGCTTACACCCCTTCGTGGCAAGGAAACCCCAAAGTTTAAAAAAGATTCCTTTAATATTGATTTTAAAACCATCCGAAAGATGTCGATAGTGTGATCATATTCTATATTTAAAAAAAAAATTTACCCACCTATACCGGAGTGAAACAGGTTCATCACAATCTTAAATTTTCCTATTTATGGGTTATTTTTTAACCCTTTTGCAAAAACAAAAATTGTTCTAAAATCTAGATAAAATAATCTTTCCGATGTGTTTATTAGAGATCAACTTTTTTTTTCTAAATATTAAAATTTTGATATTGGAAATGTAAATTAGCTCAAAAATGCATACCTGCGAATATTGGAATTAAAGTACTTAAAATAGAATAAACTTAAAATTTTAAATACAGATTCCTTTTTTTAACAAAATTTTTAATAAAACTGTCACCTCACTTTTTATCACTTTCATACAATTTTATTTTAAAATTAAATGTTTGTTACGTCAAAAATTGGCTCGAAATAAAACCGTCACTTATGATCGGGTTTGTAAAATATCTCAACAACATAGCTCATATAATCCTTATACAATGAGAAGCATTATTTCTTTGGCTCTCTAGCATAAAAGAAATCACAAATATTCGCATGACAGGAAGAGAGATATATAACTTTTAATAATGCACGGTCGCTCTGGGACAATCTGGGTCTCTTGTTATTATAACGGCATATGATGTTTTGGGACAACTTGGGTCTCCTGTGATTATAAGGGTTAACCCGTTTAATCACAGGAGACCATATTTGTCCCAACCTACATAGGTCTCATATAAAACGCTGTAACTCCCTTACTATCATAGTGAGAAATATGTTTTAATCGGTATTAGAAAGGAAAAACACCACGCTTTATATTACAATCTAAAAAATAGCCAAAAAAAAAGTGAAATGTACACTTTTATGTATACAAAGTTTAGAATCACAAATTGAAAAAAAAATTGAAACTGGATTTTTTTATAAATTATTTATGAGGTTACAATATGTGTTTGTTATTCATTTGTCTAATAAAATATGTATGTTTTTATTTTTATTTTTATTATCAGTAACTTAAATTAGAAAAACGTAACGTGAGCCATTTTGATAACTTTTTTATGTTCGTATGAAAAAAATTTTATAATTAAAAAAATATATGTTTATTTCGAAAGCGTATTTCATCACCTTTCTAAAGCAGTTTTTTGTTTATTGAATGTGCTCAGAAGTATTCCAAATATTTGCATTTTATTGTAAAGCGAAAATATTTTGACCATCTGAAAAAAATGCCATATTTTTGAAGGGTTAAATCCAGATATAAATTCATATAATTTTTTTTAATTATATTTGGATATCATCTTCTTCCTCCGGATTGACTTTGAAATTTCACATAATAGAGTAAAACCCACCTTTGTTAAATCTTAAAAAAATGTTAGGTAAACCATTAAAAATGAACTATTTTCAATAAAACCCGAAAAAGATGGAATATTTTGATTCATTGATTAAAAAAAATTGATTAATATAATTCAAATTATCTCAAGGCAGTGTATTTAAATATGAACAAAATCCTTCTTACTCTCAAATTTCGGCATAATTTTGAGAGACTTAATCTTGGGACTTTTTGTAAATGATTTCATAAAAATATAATATATTTTCTATGGAAGATGACAAAAAATACAGTTTAAATGATTCAAAGTAACTTTTATATACACTAGAAATAACCTCATCTAATGAAAGTTTTCAAAACTTTGAAGTTAATCCGGAGGAAGAAGATCGTATCAGAAATTTGAAAAATTTTAAACACCTCGTTTTGAACCCGTTATGCACCCTTTTATCGCTCTTAGAATTTAAAAATAACATTTTTTTTAAATGAGACACCTTAAGGTACATATTGAATTAGTTTTATTTTTATTTTCAATTTTACTAATGAAACTTCAAAAGACTTTGTTTCTAAATCTAGCATTGTTTTGGAAAGGTAGTTTCTGTAGAAACGTGGAATAGTGTACAATGCTGCCTTTGAATTATATGAAACCGTTTCGAAATGTTAAAGAAAATGTGCAACTCGCGGTTTTCCGGGACATTTATCATCATTATGGTGAAAACAATGGCGCTACCACATAAAGCGTAACCTAACCCACCATAATCTAACCCACCGCCTTTCCGGGTTCTGTTACATCCGTACGTCATAAAATACCTAAATTAATATTTAAGACATCATTAAAAACATTCACACAAAGAAAATGTCGCTACACCTTAAACTAATACTTTCCACAATTTCAACATTTAAAGAGCTGCTCTTGTTTGTTTATAACATTATAGGAATGAAAAATTTATTTGTTTGAAACCACTTTCTTTGATGTACGATGTACATACACGTCGACTAGTTTTGTTTGGTCTCAACCATAATCAGGACAAATGCTTACAAATAGGTTTTTTTTTTATCCAACCTTTTTTTTTCTCACGGGTTAGTTATTTACAGTGTCGCGGGCATTGAACGTGAAGGTGAAAGATTTTGAGTTCATGGATACGACTGTCTGAAAAGGTGAGTTTTAAGTCTAGCTCTATATTCCGCCGAGTCTGTGATCATTCTTATGTCATGAATGTGGCAGTCCCTTCTATAGTACATATATATAAAACGGAAACGGTTGACCGATTTTTATGATTTTTTCTATGTATATTTGGTAGGTATGAGAATAGGTTGTAAAGTATATTTCATACCGCTAGGTGATTAGGGTGTCCCTATCCAGTTTTTTTTTCTTTTTTTTAGACAATTTTTTTTATTTTGTCTATTTAAAAAAAAATGTCTAAAAAAAAGGAATAAGATAACCCCAAATTTTCACCCTCTCATTTTTTAATCGCGACCCTTTCATTTTTAAATCGCGATGTTAGTATTTGTGTATAAACAAATTAAACCGTCGCGTCGTTCGTATTTCAAACAGAACGAAATTAATATGTTGTTGAATGACATATAGCCTCTGCTACACATGCGCAAGTCATTCATGAGAAGCGTGCTCAATTGCTCTTCGAAATCAACATCAATTTTTTTTATTTCATTTTCCTGCTTTAATATAAAAAATATATATAATATTACTTTTTGTCACTTTAAATTTAACTTTTAAGAGTTCAAACAATGAATATGTCCGTTACTTTAATGAAATACATTGCATTAAGAAAATGAATGATTGGTGTTTTTTTGTTTTTATCAGCGGTCATCGTCTACAGCGGTCTATTCCTTTTTCTGTTATAAATCCCATCCCCACAAACTTACAATACATTCGTTATTTTTTATTCAACAACCAAAATATTCACTAGAAATAATCTAAATGGCAGAACAAAGTTTGTCAGGTCAGCTAGTATTTAATAAATTATAACCAAAATTTTCCCTGAAATCAATATTTGTAAGTTCGCACTTGAATAACTACCTACTTAATTATAAATCGTATTTTTTTTCGTTTCAAATAAGTAATTATACAATTTGAGGAATACACAGAAAAGTCACTATTTCAATGACAATTCATTTTTAAACTTTCTTTAAGCAAGTAGGCATCATAAAATTGATTATTCCGATATAATATATATATATATTTTTTTTAATTTTAAAAAGAAAGACAAACATTCCCGGGTTACGAATAACCCAACAATGTTTGAAAATCTCCTACTACCACCACAGAAATCCGAAAATGTTGCTTGTGTTGAGCCGAGGAATCAAACACGCGACGCCCAGGTGGGACCCAAGCGCTATGCCCACTCAACCACTGACCGGTCAATGTGACAGCTAATTTAACAGAAGGTTCACGCTCATACGGAGTCTGGATAAAATGGCAGTATCCAACACGGCCGCCACTTTGAACCGGGAACGGAATGAACAAACAAATTTACAGACGGATGAAATCCAAACGGTCGACTTAAAACAGGACTTTGCTCAGTTATATAAATCTGCTTGGTACAGTTGGACCAAAAATCTTTTTATTTTATTTATTTATTTATATACATATATATTACAATACATTACAAAATGATACTTTGTCTGTCCAACTGGGAAGGATACCCGTTTCAGGACAGTCAAATTGTATATTTAGTTCATAATATTTTTAACAATGGAATGGTTTCTTTCAAGATATCACAGGAATGAGCCTCTGTCAAGACAACTTCTGAGAACATTGAAAATTGTTTTCTGAATGAAGCGATGGTTTCTTTATGTCTTTGAAAGAGTCGCAAAAATGTGATTTTTTTTACAAGGTCATTTTGGAGAACATTAATACTTGCATTCAGAGTGAATGAGTGATTTCTTTAGTGAGATCACAAGTAGGAGATTCTTTCCAGGTCATTTTAGAGAACATTTACAATTGTATAATTAGGATTTACATATATGACATGTGAATTCCCAGTGTATTTATGGCCTTAATAAAATATAAAATAAAATCTGAAGTTTAATTAATAATTTAATTAATAACAAATCACTTTGTTTAAACCACTTTTTTAATTAACAATATCGACATGTTTCAATAACAATGTTATCTTCTTCAGGATATTTTAATATTATAACATTGTTATTTTAATATAATAACATTGTTATTGAAACATGTCGATATTGTTAATTAAAAAAGTGGTTTAAACAAAGTGATTTGTTATTAATTAAATAATCAATAATGCCACAAAGTTATTTTGCAAAGTTTGAAGAAGTAAAATCTGAAGATTGACTCTGATGCGATTCCTGACCTTAAAAAAGTTATTAGGAGAAATGGGTTAAGAAAGTCTTAGAATAGTGTAACAAACGACAATGTAAAAAATATGCTTTTTGGACAATAAAAACTACATCTAACTAGAATTATAAAAATAAACTTTCCTTGGGCATTTGAAAATCTGGGTAAGACAAATGAAAAATGGTCAAAACTGCTGACTAATTTTAAGCCCAAAAAAAACAAATTAATTAACAGCAACTAATTTACTTTGACAAACGCGACACAAGACGGGGCGCGAGATCCCACCGCGCGTACCGCCGATAGGACACGCGGAGCCCCATTCCCTTCCCCTCACAAACCCGCAACCCTCGGCCATTACCGTCCTTCATCTCAACAATGGACCGATTACACGGCCACTCGGGGGGCCCGTGCCTGGGGGGCCAAGGCCCTGAAAGCCCCTGGGCTCTCGCCAAGTTTTCATCATTAGATGAGAGATAAATCACGGATCGCTAGGTGGGAGGCCCGCTAGGGGGAGACCATCTTTGTTACCGGGTTACAACAATAAGGTGATTGAGAAAGGGTTTTGAGTATAAATCAGAGATTCTTCAGTGCCGCCTATAAATACAGCCTACTATTACGAACTGCTAGTGATTTTGATATTTATGGCTAGGGTAATTTTCTATAGAGCTTTGATGTGTTCTTAATACGCACTTCATTATGGACTTTGAAAGAATTCAGTGTATGGGTTGTCTGCTTGGATGAATAGACAGTACAAGGGAGGGGTACCGTAACTTTTTTATACAATTTATTTGATTTTGTATAACAAATAGTACATCCTTCGTGTTTTCATATCCGAACATGTTTATTTTTATTTTTTTACTAGTTAACTAACTGACCAACTCGCCGTTTCCCCGCAGGGGTAGGCAGAGAGGACAGACCGCCAAACAACTCGGTTTTGGCACACACTCTTTGCCTCGTTCACATTCATACTTCGTCTCATACATGCTCTACTCTTATTATGACTCTTGACATGGCCCGACTCGAGTATCTGATTAACTTGGTCGTGCCATGTCTTTCTCGGGCCTCCCCGACTTCTTCTACCATTCACATTTACGTCATATATTTTCCTTACACTCCTTTCCTCGTTCATTCGCTCTACATGCGCAAACCATCAGAGCGTTCCTTTCTTGATCTTACTCATTAACTTTACATCAGCCTTGCATTCTTTGCGGATCTCCGCGTGCCTCACACGATCATACATGGTTTTACAATACATACGCCTTAGGGATCTCATTTCTACAGCATTCATTCTACTTTCATCCTTCCTCTGCCAGTTCCATGCCTCACTGCCATACATCAGGGTAGGTACCAGCACTCCATTATGGGCGGCTAGGTCCGCTTCTTAGGACAGTTTTTTGTTGGTGCCAACGGCGTTCAGTCCTACATTAATGTAGTTACCTGCATTCACCCTTCTTTCAATATCTCTATCAGCCTTCCCATCTCTCGTTTTTTTTACTATATAAAGAATAATAATATTAATTGGATAATTTATAGAGCGCCGTTTTTGTGAAAAATCACCTCAAGGGCGAATATACGTAAAGGGATGCTTCGTGAGAATATCTGAATACCAAGGTGTTTCCCCATCCTTTATTCTCACAACATACCCCAATTATTTGGGATGACATGGTTCCACTGACTTAAGGAAGTTGAGAATTTTGTTTGCTATTCACGTGAAAAAGATGAAATTATTTGCATTTCGTGTATCTGCAAATTCCGCTTCAAGATGGTAGCGGTTTTAATGCTTCAGCAAAGATTTTTCTTTCAAAAGTGAAATCGGGCTTCATTATTAGAATATTTTCAATTTTATGGTACCTAAATGCCTGAAGAAAGCTTTGAAAAAAATATTGCCATTGTTGAGAAAATGACGTTTCTTTAGATAAAAATAAGAAAAAGAAAATTAGAAACACTATTTTCTGGACGCGAAGTCCACCGTTCACAAAATTACTAGTATTTGATATTCAATGAAACTTAAAATATCATTTTCGCTACAAACTTGCTAGTGATTGCGAAAACGTGTGATTGTGATACAAGACTCAATGTAATATTAAAAATATGTTATTTTTATTCAACTGAAGTAAGAACGCTCTAATGTATTTGTAACCCGTACTTTTACACCAAATATTCTTCCCATCTTTCGAATATCTCGTAATTAATAACGCGTCGAAACTCACGTTCGTTTTATCACTTTGACGAAAGTAGGCTTGGTTTTACGAGGTTACTTATTTCCCGTAACGGCTGCCGTGTTTTCTTATATGTATTAACATAAAACGAGATAAAAAGGATGCTGGAATCGGACTCCGCCGCTCGTATCTGAGAGCCGCAGGCGGGGAATTATGTAAAGCAGATTTACTTACAAATGTTTCTTCCTACTAATACATTCCGAGCCAGGCGTAGGCACCATTTGGTTCGCGAGTTTTGACGCTGAAATTGCAGAGGGCAGGAAGAAATCATATATATTCAATAATATTCATAATACAAATCTACACAACAGTTCTTATGATTTTCGATTGTTTTTTGCGTATATCTGCTGAATGTCAAACACATTCATAATCCTAAAGATAAAGTTCGAGTCTGTAATTAGAGATAGTTTAAGTATTATTTTTATAATAGTTTTCTGTGCCTTTATGATTGGGTCTAGTGCAGATTCAGTGCCACCTCCCCATACTATGATGCCAGACTGCAAAATAAATCATTTTCATATGTTGTAAGTCGAGAATGTTTCGTATCGTTCTGAAAAAGTGCATTGTTTTTCCTATTTTTTTTTTTCAATTATTTGAATGTGAACATTCTATTTGAGATATGGATCAATGGTGAGGCCGAGGTACTTCATCTGTGTATTGCGCTCAATGTAGGCACACTAGCAACATTCATTGGAAAATACCTCCTCACTCCTCACCTCCATAATTCGCTTCCAACAACAATAAAGAAAACGACAATGCAAATTATTAAAAAAAAATTAAAAAACCTAACTTCAAGTGATCAAAGAAGAGAAATTAAAAATAATAATATTGAATGTCTTGAAGCTGACTATTTTTTTTAAAGTTAGATTATCAGATCAAGATCTTCGGATTATCAGATTATCAGGATTATCAGACCAAAATTTCTCGGTTAAACAATGTTAATTAACTAAAGATACCTCACAGGCCAGATTTGACCCTCGTAGAACTGGTTGCCAATGACTGTTGCAAGAAAATCACTTTAAGGTTATTATTGTACTCACTCATGTGAAATTAGACGGCGGCGTCAGTTTTTCAATTCCAAAACAGTTTTCTCCCTGTCTCCTTACTCTGGGAAAGTGAAAAGATGGAAGGGCGCTGTCTAGGTAGTTACATGGTAACTGGAATACGGTGCTGTAAATATAATATTTCCACATACATTCAGATATTTGGATTATTCATTCATTTTTCATTATTCATTACCTTATTAATTATTCATTAATCATAACTCATTGTTCATTGTTCATTGTTCATTGTTCATTGTTCATTGTTCATTGTTCATTGTTCATTGTTCATTGTTCATTGTTCATTGTTCAATGTTCATTGTTCATTGTTCATTGTTCATTGTTCATTGTTCATTGTTCATGTTTCATGGTTAATTTTTCATTGTTCATTGTTCGCTGTTCACTGTTCACTGTTCACTGTTCATTGTTCATTGTTTTCATTGTTCATTGTTCACTGTTCACTGTTCACTGTTCATTGTTCACTGTTCATTGTTCATTGTTCGTTGTTCATTGTTCATTGATCATTGTTCATGGTTCATGGTTCATTTTTCATTGTACATTGTTCACTGTTCACTGTTCATTTTTCGTTGTTCATTGTTCATTGTTCATTGTTCATTGTTCATTGTTCATTGTTCATTGTTCATTGTTCCTTGTTCATTGTTCAATGTCCATTGTTCTTTGTTTTCATTGTTCACTGTTCACTATTCACTATTCACTGTTCATTGTCCACTGTTCATTGTTCATTGTTCATTGTTCGTTGTTAGTTGTTCATTGTTCATTGTTCATTGTTCATTGTTCATTGTTCATTGTTTATTGTTCATTATTCATTATCCATTCATTTTTTTATATGAATGTCCCACAAGAGTCCCAACTGTTCCCGTCTGGAGCCAGTGAGACTACGACATCTCCAAATGGGGTATGTTGTGAAGGTAGTGGAGAGGGGAAGGAGATGGGGAAGAGGAAGGTGGAGAAGTACCTGGCTATTCAGATCTGGTCATCAAACACGGCTAAAGCCATTTCAAGCAACGTTTCAATTCTGAATGGTGGTCTTACAACAGGGCAATACTGAGAGTGTCTTCCACTCACTCGCTCAGTCCACTATTCGCTTACTTTGTGTTATTAGTCGCGTAATCAGGGTTCACTCAAACAACATACAATTACGATTTTGTGCATTGGTGTCGTGTACGCTTCCGACAATGGCGTCCTTGCGAAACGTCTCTGAGAAACAGCATTTTGCCTTACTTACGGCTACTTACTGGATATAGAAAAAAGGAGACAACCTTGAAGGAGATAACAAAAGGTGCCTACTTTGTTCGATTTCAAATATTGGAAATGTTTTGCAGTTATTCGAGAACTTTCAATTTCGATAGATTTTTCTTTTCTGCAGTCGAATAATAAGTTTGAAACAACTGTAAGTTCGTATCAACTCTCTAGCTGCTAATTAATTACGAAAATAAAAACTAAATAAAGGAATTAACGCATCAACATGGCTTCCGCCATTTATATATATCAAACGATGCATATGTCACCGGCAAAAATCACGCAGATCATGATACGGCGAGGCGCATCATGATCTGTCGCGATTTTACGATGTGGCAGACCATGATGTAGCGGGCGCATCATGATCTGCCTGATTTTACGATCGGTCTACGACACGTACCTACACTATTTATGTACACTAACTCCGTACAGGAGACCCTGAGGAAAAAGCGCATTCCGCAATTTTTCCTCAAATTAGAAATTAGTCATCGTAAATACCTATCACGAAATAGTATAAATAGGGCATCTGTAAGTGGCATGATCACAGTTTGATAATACCCTCAGAAGGCGAAACAGCTGTCACGCGTAATAATAATTATACAGCAGAACTTGTTTACAAATAAACTGTTTTTATCAATTTAATAATAATATTATTGAACATATTTATGAGAAAATTAAAATTAAAATGGAGTTCTACAAATAAAACTTGACAACAATAAAAAAAAATTGTTTATAGTTTACACAAATTTACATTTTGTAATTTTTCCGTCCTAAATTAAGTTTAGAATATATAACCGAAACTAGTTGCGGCAATGTAAATTCTAATAAATCGTTTAAAAACCAAGTTTTTTATTCATTTAAATAAAATGTGTTGTTATCAGGCATACCAATAAAAATAATCAAAATAAATCAAAGTGCCAACAATTTATTTCTAAGCGAACGTGAGGTGAAATTTTTTACAAATCTACAGAAGTCCGACGAAAACAAAATGAAGTTTGTCTGGTACCTACGTTGTAATACAGCAAGATCGCCACAATTTCGCAGAGAAATGTGGATATTTCGTCTCCTCTATAACACACTCCCTCCCTGCTATGTCTTAAAAGGCAAGACAGGAATATCCCTGAAAAAATCCCTAAAATTATTCACATCATACATCTTAACTTCCCGCGGATGGCTGAATATTAAAAATAGGAAATACGACTTTAATTCTGATATATGAAAGCGAGAGGTGGAGTAGAAACAGTTTTTCACGAGGATAAAACTAAATTGGGATTTATATCGCTGTGTTTTTATTCCAATAAATAATCTACGTCTTTTTTCTTCCTTCATAATATTTCAGCACTCTTCTCGCGAAATTTATATCCCGGTGCCTAGGGGTATAAATTTATGTGGGAATCATAAGTCTTTATATTAAAGCCAATACCGAAGGGAAGACTGCAGTTTTACATCTGGGTACTAAAAATTAATACGTATGGTAAAAATATATCGATACAACTAAGTAACGCACGGTGAAAGACAATGTTGCTTGAAATAGCTATATCTTTATTTAGTGACCAGATAATATTCCTCTCTCCGATCTCCTTCGCTATGTTTGGTGACTTAGCAGGGTTGGCCGGGCGCCTGCATTGGGGTTCATTTAGGTCAGAATTAAGAAGTTCACAAGAAACGCCTTGTGGAAGTGATTCGTAATCCAAATATTTGGCCAATCGCGCCTTGAATTTCCAATAATTGTTTCTCCATGCTTACGAAATTCAAATGGGATGGAGATCTACGATGTCAGCCGAGTGTAAGGGAGACAGAACACGTGCTAAATGGATTATTTGTTTCTGCTCATTTGTATGCTCATTCTTCTTTATTCTATGGTTTAGATCTAGGTGGCGGATGCGTCTGCTTATCTACTGTATGGTGGGCCGGATAGGAATATAATGGTAGAGAAAGACCATTTGACCTCTCCAGTAGGACTCTCTCGACCTATCGCCTTGCACCGCAGTGGAAAGGATATATTCATTCGTCCGTCACTCCCGGACACTCTGAACCCCAGATTTTAACTCACCCGTCATACCTATTTCCTTCCCAAAACTTCTTCTTCATCTTGTAAAAAACCCTCCACACAACAAAAGATGACAGAGAACTTGAGGGGAATTATTTTCCTCAGGTTCTCCTGTGTGGAGCTAAGGTAAAAAAATAAATTAATAAACTTTAATCGCGTTTTATTAATTAATAAACGTCTTTATTTGAGAATTTTTTATTATTAAATGCTAACAGAAACTACGTAATAATAAAATTTGTAATATTTACGTTTTATTTCGTTCTTTACGAGATTTAAAGGGATATCTCAGTATGGCTTATAATATTGTATAATACGGCAGCAATGCTTCTCTTAATCTCAACCAATTCAGAAATATATTGGTTTCTTCTTCCTTTGAGAGATATTTGCTGAATTCTATACGATTCCTTCATGTTGAGGCAATTTATTCATATCGCTTTGCTGCTGGCTCCGAGATGTTTCGGGGGATTTCCTACGAGCGCTGATAACATACAACTGGTCGTCGGTCTAGTGGCAAAGTCCATTAAGTCACGTTTTTTCATTAAATGACTTAAGTATGAGGTCTTATGTAAAAAAACTTTTTCTTTCGACTGGCATATTCCATTAAGTCAGTTTTTTAATCGTTTTCGATTTAAACGTATTTTTAAATTCACCATAAGTCATAAATCCGACATTATTTTCAAGCAAAACCCATTAAAAAAACAAAACAGTTTATATTACAAACATTAATAAAACAGACAGTTAAAGCACAAGCAAAATCCACTAAATCACCTTTAAAATAATCTTATAGCCTTTTTTCGGCATTACAGTCAACAATTTAACAATAATAATCTTAACAAGCAAAGCACTCTAAGTCATTATTGACTGGTAAAACTCAGTCAAGCTGATTTTTTGTAAATCTTTGATTAAAGGTTGCTGTTATATCAACTTATATTGTGTATTCATAAGGTACTTAAGGGCTCATTCAAAATTATAAAATACTAGCAGACCCGGACATACGTTGCTGTGGCTAACGAAACATAACGCCATTACCCAACCTTTATAAAATCCACACCACCCGCTTGCCGGCTGCCTGAATTGAATATTTTAATTTCTCGGATTTTTTCTACTATAATAAGCATGTTTTTTACATATAACCTTCCTCTTGAATCAATCTATCTACTGGTGAAAACCGCATGAAAATTCGTTGCGTAGTTTAAAAGATCTAAGCGCACATACATTTTGAGCGACTTCAATTTATATAATGTAATGATTTAAAAAAAACATGAGATATTCATCCAATTATATAGCCTTTCCAAAATTGCTAAATATTGAAATGCGATTATTTCAGGATTGTGTTTTAGTGACTTAGTGGACTTTACCAGTTAACCGACGTGGTTATCCTTGTGGCGAGAACACGTCATTATTATTTGTCATCGGTATTACCGAGTCGAGTTATTACTATTGATGTATTATAATAAACAAACATAAAGAAAACGAATGGTTAAAATAGTTGATGAGTGTTTTCTTTGTTGAATGTTAAATTTTAATAACGAACCGTGATATATTATGTACTTCCCATTCCTGGACGGGTAACTGCTTCTGAGCATCGTGTATTTTTAATTAGGACGGTGGAATCTATTGTCTATGGCGTACGACAGCTGGAAGAACGACAGTTGAGATGATATGGGCACATAAAACGTGGGTGGTTTGGTATATTTATGACGGAGACCATCAGACCACACAGTGAAGCAGGCAATGTCTATGGAGCTTCATCGACAGTCATCCAGAACTCCTGGATGATTCAATGCTCCAAAATACTTCAGAGAAACGGACTGGATGAAGGCGACACCCAGAACCGAAGAAACCACAACCTGAGAACTTTAGTAGCTAAATGTGATTAATTTTTATTGTATTTGCAACGTTTACAGGGTAAAGGGACAATACTCTCCGTGCATGTTTTTGGCATGAAATTAAAAACATGTGAAAAAAGCATTTTTGTTTCTAATCTTTCAAAAGAGTTTATTTTTTATTCATTTCTATTGTAAAACATACATTCACATAATAATAATCAGTATCTGTATGTAAATGGATAAGTAGTAGTGTTTTGTAATATTTTGTGAACACATTACTAGGAGAACCTGTGCTGATGTGTTCGATAGATTAAGTGTTATTATTATGCCGTCATAAGTATATCCACATACATTAAGTTACTTTAATTAGATAGATTGCTGGGACCCTATGAAGGTTTTTTTTTGCACTAGCTCCTGAGAGGAGGCACTGATGAAAATAATTCCCCTCGGGGTCTATGTCGTCTTTAGGGATGTGTGGATTTTTTTTTTAGGAAAGGAAGAAGAAGAATTTCTGAAAAGGAAAATGATGTGAGGAGTGTGTGAATCTGGGCTTCAGTGTGCCCAGGAGTGACGGACATATGAATCTATCTCTCACATAAGGCGATGTTCCGAGAAAGATTTGCTGGAGAGATCAAAAGGTTTCCCTCGACCAGTCTCTCCCGATCCGGCGTTCCACGCAGTTGGTGGGTAAACACTTCCGCCGCCAAGACCCGGACAAACCTCTCCGTATAAACCCGGGTACCCCATCTAAGTCACCAAGCGTAGCAACCCCCTTTTTGAGACCTGTGGCCAGTGACGTAGCGTGCCTTGGCGGGGCCCCGTATGAAAATTAGTTGGGGCCCTTATTATTGCTCGGTACAATACGCGATCAGGTATGTTCATGTATTGGAGGTTGCCATTGTTCTTTCAAAAAACAAAATTCACCCTTCGCTACTGGTAGATAAATAGTTAGTACTTACCATTGCAATCTAAATCACTCACAGAAGCTGATTGCTGAAAAAATTAGAAATTTTGGGAATTTTTTAATAACCTCCTCCCTTTTCTGTTTACTTTTTCTTTTCACAGCTCCACTGGGATAATCTCTTTTCTTTTCACTCATTCTTTTCACAAATCAAACTAATTAACCAATAAATGATCAGAAGAACAAGATTGTATTGTGTTACAATGTAATAAATAACGTTTGAACCGGAATGAAATAAAACGCGCAAATATTGCTTTCCGTGGTTTGTCATTGTACGTAGGTTATTGCGGGATGTTGCCAACTTTTGGGTGCACGCTTAACCCAGGAAAAAAGAGAATGGTTTTTGTTGACTTTTGTCATTTCTGAAGTGAAAACTCTATAGGCATGTATGACATTTTTTTCCCAGGAAGCACGAGATTAAGTGACATTGTGTATAACATTTTACTAATTTTTGCTCACACACGTTAGGGGCCCCTGTAGCCCGGGGGGCCCGTATCATTGATACGGCTTATACGGCGGCAGCTACGTCCCTGCCTATGGCAGAGGTGATGGTTCTCCAATAAATGGTTTCGATACGGCCACAGCGGTTTCTCCCGCCTTCCGAATTGATGAAAATAAATAAATAAAATACGCCAATATTCATAGCCGGTATTCATAAGTGTTTGGCATTTAAAAAAATATATTTGATTGATGCCATATCTTCCTGGACCAGTTATTTATTCCTTGATCTCGATAACAATCCAATTTCCATGTCAGAGAAATCATCTCTCACGGGTATTTAAGTAGTAATAACTCCTATCTGCTTGGATAATTGGATGAATGAATGGATGTAATAAGCAATAAGCATCCATCGTCTGCCCATTTACTCTGTCTTCTGCGTTATCTAACAGAAGATGTCTGGACTATTACAACCACATGATAATACGTCAGAAAAGTTGTTTAATTTTTACAAAAACTCTTGCAAAACTGTCCAAATTGTCAAAATTTGAGAATGAAAATTTCATATTGATTTTGTTGTTAAATCAAAATTCTATTTTCGAAAATCTTTAAATTACTGGATTTATTTGAAGTAGTCTCCTAATAACTTTGTAACGAATCCAGAATTATAAGTATTTATTTTAAATGTTAGGTACCAAATTTTATTGATAGTTCTTACAATATATATACAAATAGAATATTTGTAATATTTGAAAAATGAAAATTTGAATACAAAAATTGTAATGGGTGGCAGGCGGGCTGTTTGAAAACTGATCAAATTGGGACTAAATGTATGGAACGCGGGAAGGGGGTTGGCGGGATGGGAGAGGGAAGAGGGAAGGCGGGGAAGGTGGAAGAGGAACGTGGGAGGGGAGAACTAAATATTAGCAGATTGGTGCTACATGCAGGATAGAATAATCCATCATGACTAATAATATAGTCATCGGGAACATGAGCGTTTCAAAGAGCTAACAAACGAATTCTCTCAGCCCCTCAGCAGCGGCGTTACCCTCTCTTCCGAACTGCATTGAGTGAATATTTCCCTTTACTGGAAACAAGCCAATACCCATGCCAAAGTAAATCATCTCTTACCAGTAATAAGTGATAATTCCTCAATCGGCATGGCTGGTTGGCTGGATAATGGATATATGGATGGATTGAGCATCTCCCATCTGCCCATCTGCCCATCTGCTCTGGCTGCCGCTAACGTTATCTATCAGTGCCAGGGCCGCAATCGCGCGTCCGTTTGTTCGTGGTGAAGGCGGTGCGCGGCGACGCTTGTCAAATCGGCGCCTATCAATTGCGACGCCCATCGCCTACGTACTACTCTAAGATTACCAAACCGTAGTTACAGAAATTGGAGAACATTGGAATAGTAACAATACCTTGCTTATTGCATACATTAAATTATATTATATAATGTTAACACAAATAGGAAATTGTTTAACAATGTTGGCTTGCAATATCATTTCCTACAATGTTAAATAGTTTTTGAAAAATGATCGAAGAAATCCTGAAAAATTCCACAAGACGCCACGTTTGCGATTTCATGTTTTTAAAATGTTTACCCAATGTTAAACATAATAAGAAAGATTAAGAACGAGATGCTCAAAAGATTTGCGAATGTGGAGCAAATGAACGAAGAAATAAGTGTAAGGAGAATATATGACGCACATGTCAATGGAAGGAGAATTCGAGACGCCCGAGGAAGATATGACACAATATAACACCTCTGCCGTATTTCACCCCAAGTGGTTCGCTATGTTTGGTGACTTAGCAGAGGTGACCGGTTAAATGGGGTGAGGTTTGTCCGGGTCTTGGTGGCGGATGCGTCTGCCCATCAGCTGCATGGCAGGCCGGAGCGGAAGAGAATGATTGAGAGAGTCACTTTGATATCTACAGCCGTACTCTCTTGGAACATCGCCTTCCATCACAGAGAGAGAGATGGATTCATACGTTCATCACTGCTGGACACACTGACCCTCAGATTCCTATCCACCTCTAAATCCTTTTCCTTCCCAGAACTTCCTCTCCTTATTTTCCTAAAAATACCCGCTCTGAAGCATCCCCAAAGATGAAATAGACCCTGAGGGGAAATATTTTCTTCAAGTGCATCGAGTGCAGATTACACGCGGTAGAAGCGAAATTTTAACAAAACAACTCAACCAAAACTTGAAAAGTGAGGTCATAATCAAAGCGACCAATGAGCGCAGACCTAGCGTAATTTCCGTTTCATATCTCAACCAATAGGAACCTTTAAAATAGACATCATAATGAAAGCGGCTAATGAGCGCAGTTGATGCGTAGCAGGTGCAGTAATCGTCATTTCCGTTTCAACCGAATTAGAGCTGGGCTACAGAATTTCACTTCAAAAAAATGAGGCAAGGAGTGTGTGCAAAGACCGAGTTGTTCGGCAGTCCATCTTCTCTGCCTACGACATGATGGTTAGTTAGTTAGTTAGGTATTAGTTTGGGTCAAGTTTGTTGTTTTTTCTTCAAATTTGGATCATGTTCCACTATTCCTTCTGACCAGTTTCTCAACATATCCTCTTAGGTTCCATGACCTCGGAGTGTACCTCGTAACGGAATGTCGAGCAGTGAACGGCAATCAAACGCGGTATGGCAATTTTCATTCGTTTCGTTTCCATCGGATTCTATCGCACCTGTCGGGGCATTCCAGATTTCAACAGCAATTTAAATTTGCTACTGTTCTTTTTCTGGGAATATTTTCCCGGTACTACCAGGTGTAGTTCTGAGACAGGTAGAAAATTTTTCCAAACGAATATTTTTGAAGTTCTTTATTTATTTCCATACTCGTGTATGCAGTTTCCAGGCAAACAGATGCTAGGTGCAAGCAATACAAAAATGTGCATAATATAAAATATATACGTAATAGGTGTTAAATAATCAATAACTGTCTGTAAAAGGTTAAGTAGTAATTTTTGTGAATATCTCATTAGGAGAACCTGTGTGAGGTGTATCCATGTTTTAGATTAAGTGTTATTGTATACTGATACTGACGGCCGGCGTAGTCAAGCGGTAAAGCACTTGACTCACAATCGGAATGTCGCGGAATCGAATCCCGGCGTGGAAAATAATTTTTATTTGATTAATTTGTGTTATTTCACAATTTTATTCATTTAAAATAATATATATAGTATATTTGCGGCACGGTCCAGAGTCGAAGATCCTCTCAGTATCCCTGGTGTAAGACCACCATTCAGAATTAAAACGTTGCTTAAAATGGATTTAACCATGTTTGGTAACCAGATCTGAATAGTCAGGTACGTCCCCACCTTCCTCTTCCTTATCTCCTTCCCCTCCCCACTACCTTCAGCCTTACAACATACCCCAATTGGGGATGCCATAGTCTCACTGGCTCCAGACAGACGGGAGCAGTTGGGAGTCTTGTGCAGTATTCATGGAAAAAAAAACCTCACCTAACCTATTGGTTATCTATTTATCTAAATTTACACATGCAGAGTGCCATTTAGAAACATGTGTTTATTTAATACTAGCTGGGTTACCCGGCTTCGGTCAGGACAATAAGATAGTGTTCTGGAATGTTGCACAATGATGTTCCCGATTCTCTATTCCTAATCATTCCACGACATACTCCGCCACTCCTTCCACAACTTTCTACAGCTCTATGGAACCTTCTAGAACTTTCCGGAAGACTGTTCTAGAAATTTCAAGAGGCGAAACTTTCAGCCCTTATATCTTTAAAAGCACGCCCTTTAGGTAAAAACGGATACCCTTATTCCCTAGGGGGGATAGAGATCTACCACACCATATAACTCCCTTGATTGAACCGGGACTCGTTTCTGAGTTTTTGCGAGCTGCACGTTTTTTTGGACTTTCTTTTATAATATATGCCATATTCAAATAAATAAAATGTTACTCCTTACATGTCCTTTCCCGTGCGTTCCCCTCCAGCGTTCTACTTCCACCTTCCCCACCACCACTCTCCCGCTCCTCCGTCCCGCCAACCCCCCTGGCACTGCATTTCTTGACTCCTCTCCCGCCCGGCCCGTAGCCGAAACTTTATTCTAATACTAACAATTTTATACTCGTGATATCTTTCTAATTCAATATCCTAATTGAAAAATTCAAAAAGTTAAATAAGGGTATTGAAGCTGTCTTGAATATGAAGTAATTTATTTTGATAAGGATTAAAACCAAAATGCAAATAAAGAGCCTTTTCAAGCGGCGACATTTAAATTAAAATTTTAAAATAAAACAAATACTCATTTTGGCATAACCATATTAGTTAGACATATGCCATCGCGACTTTTTTTGTAAATAATGATATGTTCTATAAAGTCGTAGTACATTATTTTATTCTATCATCAATAATTTTCGCAGCGCATGCGATTTAAAGAATATTTTAGGTAATTTTTTTACACCCTGGGTTTCATTATTGAAGTTTTAGTAAGGATGCCTATTTTAAAAAATATATAATATAGCCTATGTCACCCAGGGATAGTGTAGCTTCCCAACAGCGAAAGAATTTTTCAAATCGGTTCAGTAATTTCGGAGCCTATTCGATGCAAACAAACAAACAAACAAACAAACAAACAAATATTACCTCTTTATATAGTGTAGTTGAAGTAGATTTAGTAAACAGTCGTGGTACAGTGAAGAAAGAAAAGTTTTTTTTTATTGAACATAACAATAGAAAAAGAAAATAAATTACTAACAACTTAATGAAAGCATTAGAAAGAAAAAAATAAAATCTAAAAACTTGTTATGTAGTGACCTCGTTAAAATATGTTTGCCTGAAATGTTTGATCAGTGCTGCCTTGTATTTCAGTAGGGAAATATTTCAAATATCAAGAAGATTAAAAATTACCAATGGTGTGTAATCTATTTATAACAGATTTGTAGCCTGAGACCGACGTATAATTTTCAGAATAATACATACTAGGGAAGGGAACCTTGATCTAATAATAGGTACATGAAAGTAAATCAACTTTAATACATCGGGGCTATCCAATATCAATGTACTTATTGAAATGAAAAGGATACTCTGTGAAGTAAACTTAATAAAGCAATTAAAACAAAAAGAGATTAAAACAAAATATATTTATGATAAAACAATGTAAGTACTCGTGGTTAAAAAATTAAACAATTTATTGATTTGAAAACTTCTTTAGCACCTTTGTGATTTGAAACTCGATGAAAGGAATAATAATGGCAATAAAAAGAGGCAAACACATAATTGAATGAGATAGTATAATCGGTCTTCTCTTTGTGTGGTACTTCCTAGCCTATCGGTCTCCTCTTTGTGCGGTGTTCCGTAGCCTCCCCAGACTTATCTACTTTATTTTTCTAAAGGTTTAACTTCTACCCCGTGTGAATTGCACACTCTGATTTTTTATACAATAATAACCTCTTTTTTATCTCTTTTGGACCGCATGTATATTAAAAAATATAGATTTTTAATTATCTCACTGTATAGGGCGAATAAAAGTTGGCGGTTTTCGTTTTCCAATTGCTGGCAAACAGGCTTGCCCACTATTTTTTAATTGGATTTTAGCCTCTATTCTATTTAAAATGTGATTTTTGTGTTTAATCTAGACCCTAAAGACAAATTTTTGTGAAATTTAAGAAACTCTTGTGGCCAATGATGCATTGTAACGTGCGCATTCAAACAATATATTTGTGTATAAATTTTCACGGTTGGAAAAATAGACCGTCAAGAAATTTAAAAAATTGGTTTCTGTGCTAAAAATAATATGTTATATCATTTTACTGATTCTCAGTTTTAGCTACAGAAACAGGTTCACAAAGTGTGTCCATTTCAATGATAACTCACATCAATAATAAATTGACTAGTTCAGCAATATCAACTCGTGCGGTCAATGTGGATACAATCGATCTGCGGTGGTGCTACGTAGATTTCATAATCTAATCATACTTATCGATCAAAATTTCGTTGAATAGCCTCACACAGTATGGAAAGGGATTTTTGGTTGTTGTTGGTGGATTAGTCAGGCGTTCCGTGTTCGATTCCTCGGCTGGCTAAGTCCTCCATCACGACTCAGGCAACATTTTCGGCTTACTGTGGTGGTAGTAGGCGATTTTTAAATACTGTCGGGTTATTTGTAACCCGGGAATGTTTATCTTTCTTTTTTAAGAGAGTAAA
This sequence comes from Limnephilus lunatus, assembly GCA_917563855.2. NCBI lineage: Eukaryota > Metazoa > Arthropoda > Insecta > Trichoptera > Limnephilidae > Limnephilus > Limnephilus lunatus. The sequence continues at coordinate 4,698,731 of OU830602.1, read as the reverse complement.
AAAAAAATCATATCTAATGTTTATCCACGCTTGGTCAACAATGAAAAGAATTGTGTTTTTTAATAATAATACGATAAATTTAGTAATCAAAAAAATACCCAAAATGCTATCCCATAAACTTTTTATACTAATATATTTTTTAAATTATGTATTACGTAAAAAGGACATGGATGATTTTTTAAACAAATCTGATGTCAAAATTATTTGTTAACGACTTCTAGAAATTATGAATAATAATTATTATTTTTATAATTCTGAATTTGCTTGCCACTTTTTGAAAACAAATCAAAATTTCTTTTAAAATAGCCATTCCTTAAATTTATTTTCAAATTAATACCTATTCTGATCACATATTTAATTTTAATTTATACATCTTCAATTTATACAGACACGGGTATATCCTAGTACGACAGGCATCGAAAAACCCAATGTAAATTATAATTTATGTAGATAAATAAATAAAATATATATTTTTTTTTTAAATCTTGGAAAGTCTTTCATAACTATTACTTACATAACTATTTCACAGCATATTGAGCTAGTAGATTCCCAGAAGACTGGCTTTACCTAGTGCAATCGATTTGCTTTGGTGACGGGATACTGACAATCAAATATGGAGGAGGTTATCAATTTGACGGTATTTTTTTGTAAATAGTTTTGAACGAAACTCGTTTTCTAAATAGAAGAATATACATACTTTGTAGAATTTCAGGTCATCAAAAGTAGATAGGTATTTGTTACTAATTTTAACGAACGCCTTATTTTCAGTGTTTCATAAAATGTTCCTTTTTCATTTGGGTGTTCGTACATCATTCATATCATGCGTTTAGTGAACATAATCATTATGGCAAGAATAACATCGGTTCCAATTAGGAACCTTGATGTACGCCGCTGATGGCTTTAAATGCAGATTTCAGTAGGAATTAGAAACAACATCGAAATGTGTGACGACTTTTTGAGTCCAAATTAACGCCAATCAATCTTAACACGACGCTCACCCCGTCAGTTCCGATCTACACATTTATCCTAAAAATCATTCTATCGACCTTTTTGGTTTTGAAATGACACTACCTCTCTTTAACAGTTAGCAATGCAATCAATTATTTATGGAGGTCCCATATTAACTTCGAGATATTTACGCCTATTTGGAAGAGTGGGTAATTTTAACAGGGCTGTTTTTTAACCCCCGACGCAAGAAGCGGTGTTATAAGTTTGACTTTCTGTGTGTCTGTCTGTGGCATCGTAGCTTCTAAACGAATAGACCGATTTTGATGTGTTTTTTGTTGTTTGAAAGCTGATGTGATCGAGATGGTTCTTACCTTCAATTCATGAAAATCTTTTTAGGCGTTTCAAGGTCATTAGCTCTTTTTGTGTCGGGGGTTGCTTAAAATTTTGAAAATATTACTTATTTGCTACTATTTCCCCTAGAAATTCTATAAAACGACATTAAATTGTATCAAATGAGCAGAAAACAAGCCCTGCCGGCCCTTTCGGTGTTCACACGACACTATCACCTCGTACAGTTAGCGGTGCAATCAATTTGCGGTGGCGGCATATTGATGTCAGCCCTGTGACTGGCCAACGCGACGCTAACAACGTACGCGCCGGTGAACATTATTTGTAAGCGAGGCGGACATTTATCAGTATCGAGAATCGAGATACGAACTCCGCGCCCCGTTCAAAGCCGACTGATACCGCCCCGCGGGTACATACCACATACTCCCCGACGCGACACGTCAATCGATTTGGCGAGATTCAAAGGTAATTTTAAACCATTGGTTAATTGGCACGTTTTGTTCACAGTTAATGTATGGTTGATAAGCATTACATTAGCTAAAATCATCGCTGAAGTGTGATGTCAAGTTTTCGGGTAATTTCTGTGATTTTTCAACACGCTTGTTTTGATAATGAAAAATTCTAGTTTTTGTGTTATTATTTTTACTTTAGCTTTAATAATAATTATTATTATTGGATAATTTGTAGTACGCCGTTTTTGTGAAAAATCACCTAAAGGGCGCAGTACAATTTATTATAAATTTTAGGAACTATTTCATTTTATTATTTACAAGTAGATACAGAAAACATTTTTATCTGGAGGTCACTTCCAAAAACATGCTTTAATTAGAAAGTTTATGCTTGGAGAAGATACGCCTTTGAAACACTTGACATTGCAAGATTTTACATTTGCTACCCCCATCATTAGAAAGTTTATGCTTGGAGAAGATACGCCTTTGAAACACTTGACATTGCAAGATTTTACATTTGCTACCCCTCACTCTTAATATTACATTTATGAGTATATTAATGGCAAAAGTATAGCGTCTTAGCTCATAATCAACAAAATTGCCAAAGTCTCAAATCATTGGCAGTTTTACCAAAATACAGATTTTTACTACCGTTTATGTACATGTATTTTATAGGTGTTGCAGATGCCGATACATAAAATAAGAACCCTTAGTTACTTAGAAGTTCATTTTACAAATGGTTCAACACACGTAATTAAATTACATTTTTATTGGAACAATTCTCTTTTTATAACTTAAGAAGGTTATTCCTATTCATGTAATATATCATTGAAGAAGAAGAATATAACACTAATAATCTAAACTAAAATCTCAAAGAGAAAAAGACGCAGAAAAATAAAAAAGATAACGGCCACAGCTGGGACATGAACCCAGAACCTCTCGTCTTACTGGTAATCTTTGTTATCGTTTTATTTTAATTTTTCTGTGTTCTCCTTCATATTTTCGTTTAGATTAATAGTGTTGTCTTCTTCTTCTTCAATGACACATAATTTAATTTGATCAAAAAGATTATTTTACAAGAAGGTAATAGCGAACACTGTAGCATTTTTGCAAGCTGTGTTGTATCTTCGGCAATCAGAACCAGAATGATTCGCTTTTTAGCTCGGGATAGAAGGCCCACTATTGCTTTACAAACCGTTAGTAGTAAGTTTAAATTATTCTAAATCGGACCATGAACCAGGTATAGATTTTGACTTGCTCATCATCACCTTCTCACTGAAAGGAGCGAGATCTTCTAAAAATGGTTCATTCAGAACGACACCTTAGTTCATGTCGGTGTAACACTAAAACTCTATTATGATTGTGTTCATGAACAAAGTAAATAAAACAATTTGATCTGATAATATTAAAGTATTTTATATTGCATACATGCAAGAAGCCTTAGATAACCATCACCTTTCTAGCGCCAGACAGATAACCCAATACATTATAGTATGTTTTCTTCTCTTTTTGTATGAATGCCGCAAAAGAGTCCCAGGCGCTCCTGAACTGAATTTCTGAAGACTCGAGAAATCGGTCAATTAAAAGAGAATGTAATATGACGCGCAAATTAATGATAGAAATAGTATTGAAGGAGAAATCGATCAAGAAAATAAAAAAACTTTTGATGAATCTTGTAAATTTATCTTCGAAATAGCAGAAAAGAATCTAAGACGATGTATGAGTTAAGTATACAAAACAGAGCAATTTCTTAGAAAGCAGATTGTGATTTTTTACAGGTTTAAATGATAGATGCGTTTGTTTAAAAATCCAAAAGATATTTTAAACAAATATGATTCATCATAAAATGTTTTCCGGTACGTTAAATTCAGGTTCTGTTAAAACATCTGACTTCGTATACCGGGTATTATTTATCCTAATTAAAACAACTCTCAATAACTGTGGAGCTACTAAACTACAGAAAACTGTATTTCAAAATCCGACGACGTAAAATTTAACTTAGAACCACTGAAGCCAGCAGGAACGATCCCAAAACGAACGCAAAATAGCTCCAAAGTTAAAAGTTAGTTGTGGCCGCCTTCATATTACAATTAACTTTAATGGAAGATAAACATTGGAAGGAAAACGCCAACCTTTTAACTACTACATTATAACGAAATTGCAACTTAGGCTTGTCTCATAATTATAATTAGTTATAGTTACACAGGTTCCCTTCAATCGTTATTTCAATGAAAGGGATGACAGCATTCTGAAATTATGACCACATTTAGTTGCTGGTCTTAGGAGTTTTAAGGTGCTAAAATTATTAGTTTCTTCTTCGTCGGTTCCTTATTGCTGAGGACCGTGACCCCTCTTCAATTTCCGTGGTGTACACTTCTCGCAGAGGGTCCTGCGCTTTGTGGAGAGCTGAGGACGCTATTGATACTTGGATACTCCAGCGCATTGGTAACCTTCCTCTGCTTCTTCTGTCTTCGACTTTGCCAATGACTTTAAGTTTAGGTTATAGCCTAATTTTCAATTTCTTTCATGACTTTTAATTCCTTTTTAAATGGGTGTTGAAATACCACTTTATTGAGTTGCACCTTAGAGTACATGTACATTAATTTTTGTCCCATTTTTATTGTGACCAATTTTTTCAAAGTTAGGAAAAACCTTCGATCAATAAAAGTTTAAATCTGATTTGAGTTTCTTGTATACAAATATTTGAATAACCTTCGTGAATCATTGATATTATATAAAGAACATTTTCCAGTAGTCATATAAGGGTGCATTTACTTTTTTGATAAATTTTCATAACATTTTATGTTTCTCGTGTACATACATTTAAGCCAGAGGCTCCCAAAGTGGGTGCCGCGGCACCCTGGGGTGCCGCGGACAGAGGTCAGGGGTGCCGCGAGGCGCCCCTGATGTCACTAAAAATCAAAATTTACATGAACGAATACAAACATTTTATGGAATGGAAAATCACCCGCGTGGCTGGTCGTGCAGCGAGCTGCAGGCTCACCCGTCGCACTAAACGGTTTTTGTACTTGTATTATATTTGCATTTTCTTTGTAAGTTTTCCTATCAATAAATGCACTTATTCATTTTACGAGTTGTATTATTCAGTGGAGTAGGTAAAAAATTGATCCTCCGTCCTGGGGGGGGGGGAGGGTGGCTAAACTAAAGAATTGTGCTCTTGGGGGGTGACACTCGCTACCACAGATAGACATTATATGACAGGGGTGCCGTGAGAAAATTCATTTTTTTAAGGGTGCCGCGACTTGGAAAAGTTTGGGAACCCCTGATTTAAGCAACAAAAATTGTACGTGGAGGAGGAGGTTTGAAATATTCAAAGTGATCCTTGATTAACTGTCTGTATTTTAAGAAAGTTTAAACGTGTAAAAACCAAGAAGCTATCTACGCAATGTACGGATGCCTCACTACATCAAGAAATTCAGTGTGTCCGCGTCATCCGCCGCCAAAACCTAGACAAACCTCACCCTAAGAACCCGGGCACCCATGCTAAGTCACCAAACGTAGCGGACCACTTTGAATGATCTACGGCAGAGGTGTTGGTTATTCAATAAATGGTTTCCGGGACAGCGCTACCCATTCCCGCCTCCCAAATTAAACTCCCTCCTCACAAAATAAGAAATGTATATAACAGAAAAATGTGGCCCTGAATTCGATTTTTGTTATGGTAGAATCCTATCCCCAATACTTTCAGACTCATTGCAAGAATCGATGGTAGCCCGAGACCACTTGTTATGGTCAGAAGGGTCGAGGGACGCCGAGTAGAGTCCCCAACCAATCGCCCTGCCCTTGGATTGTCCAGGTCGTGACCGCAACAGGTAGATACTAGTAAGTGCTACATTCCTCTAAAGTATTACCGCTGCAAGCCGCAGGGTATCAGGAAAAATGAAGGCTGTGTCGAGGGTGACACAATCCTCTATCACGAAGAAATGGCGAGAAATTTAAGATAAATTTTGTATTTATAACGGTTTCGTTATTGTAGGCAAGGTTTTAGCAAAATAAAATCACTCAAACAACAACATCACAGAATTCTCAAACCACCTTAAGTATCCAAGTGTTTTTTTCTTTAAAATCACCACATATTACTCTATTAGATAAACACGAAAACTTATGGACAATATAAAAAAAAAATAGTGTGCTTTAGACCAATGTTCCGCAAACTTTTTATGTTCTAGGTACACCTACCAAATCAATAAATTTTAGAGGCACACCAAAGGAAAAACCAATGCTTATTTAATATTAATTATCAAAATCAATATAATATGAAAAGATCTAAGGAAAAATATTATTAACCTGCTTATATAGGCAATTAAAATTTGGAACAATCGTTGATAATGCAGCTCTGATCTCTTCGTCGATGTTCCTCAAGCGTTCTCTTTTTTTTAATCGTGGTGAGAGTTGAAAACCCCACTTCGCGTAAGTTGGTTGTTGCAAATGGTAAGAGAATTTGCTCACTTTGAAAGCAGTGGAAACCCATTTTTTATGTGCCGCCAAAAATGTGCTATCTCTGTTTCGGAAAATTTTAGTTTTAATGTCCGATCAGATTTTAGCTCCATGAATTCTTCCTGCTCGTTTATCGGCTAAGTGTCCAAGGGAAATGCTACCTGAAAATGGATTATTGATGGAAAATGAGGCTACTTGGATTTAACTAGCATATTAGCAATAACGTAGCTTGCTTTTTGTTTGTTTGATGTTTTAAAAGACGAACTAATGAGAGTCATCTGTTTCTTAGACTGGTCTTTCATACGTTGAAAAAAGGCTTTGTGTTTTTGAGCCACATCAGGGATTTGGCAAGGCACACCAGCTACTGACCACGGTACACCATTGTGCCGCGGCACACACTTTGCGGAACACTGCTTTAGACCACACGACTGAAGTAAAACTTCACAATTTATAAAAGAAGAGAGAAAGAAAATGTGCGCGCGCGCTGCTCTCTCTTGCTCCTACAGTGTGATAAAGATGATAGGCCTGCACTGTGTCTTAGATATACGAGCTATGAAAGAAAGAAAGAAAGAAAAAAATGTGTGCTAGCACCTCTCTCTCTTGCCCCTACAGTAATGTATGAAACGTAACTCTCTCTCTCTTTCTATCTTCATTAACTTATATCTCCCTCTTAACTTCCATTCGCCTCGCCTGATCACACTTTTCGTAACGCTCTCGTCATGCATTCACCAGCTTACTCCCCAAGTCAATCGTTCGTAAAGAAGTTTTATTTAAAAAAACACACAAATTTACAGGGAACCAATTATTCTTTAAATAATTAAATCTACACGTCTTCATGTTATTCCGATAATTAAACTCATAAATCGATGCATTAAAGAAGCAGATTTTCCAAAAAAAATTAAAACTAGAATAGTGATTGATTCCTACTAATAAAAATGGAAACATAGACGAAATAAATAACTATAGACATAGACCAATTACAATTAGGACCACCCTCTCAAAATCTTAAGAATTAACCAAAATATTCTTCTAATTTTTTTCAACAAGGATTCTATCGCCAAATCAAATTGGTTTCGAAGAAAATATGAACACCTCGCATGCCTTAGCTTTGATAACTGATTTCTTGTAAACAAATGTTGATCAGGAGGTAACATGAAAATTATAAAAATGATTATATGTTGTAAACATATTTTGGACCTCATACAAATGGGCTTGCAACATAGCAAGATTACAATGGTAGATGTCAAAGAAACATGTTTTAAAAATGTCACTGGATATCGTTCAATGTAAAATTTCGTTGTTTTTCTATGTGAAAGGTAAAGTTCTAACAATGGTTCGATATTTTCCATCGTTATTCATATTTTACAAACTCAAACAGTTTCTCTATTGAAGTAGGTTCAACGTACCGGCAACTTTTCGTACATATTCCAAGAAAACTTTTGTCCATTTTCCGAACCCTTTGTTTTATAGAAATCGAATCGAAACTTCTAAGTTAAGAAGTGGACGCGGGCCATTGATATCAACTATCTCCAAACAAGAATGTATTGTTTCCAAATCTTCGTTTGATATACAATAATGTTCTATTCTGCCATAAACGTCCTGGAAGAGAAGCCATTACGATCCTGGCGAGACCAGGACATTTGTAGTGGTAGAATCACTTCTGTGTTGTGTCCATACCTCTAGCTGTATTGGCAGTGTCACATCTGTATTTGTGACAGATGATTTTATGTTTGTACTTATATCTATAGGGATTGGGGATAGCAACATGGTTATAATGGTGACGGTTGTAATATATGTACTTCGGATAACAGACACTGTAGTGAAGACAAAATGATGTCTGTAGGGGCAATAAAAAGATTATGTTGGTGATATACAAAAGGCAGTGTTGCGATGTCAATGTCTAGGGGTGAGGATGGTGGTTTTTATGGTTTTATTGGGGAGAAAATCTGAGCATCTAAGGGTAAGTGGCAATAAGGATAAACAGTATCGAACGATGTTTTATTTATATAACATGTCAAGGCAAATTACGTAATTAGTGATAGATTTTTAAATTACATTACAATTTATTTTATTTTAAGCCGCACCGAAGGCGTTTTTCACAAAACTGTGCTATACTATTTAAAGACAAATATTCCCGGGTGATGGATATCCTGACAACATTTTAAAAACTTCTACTGCCATTATTACATGCAAAAAAGTTTCCTGTGCAATGATGAAGTATTCAGCTGACAGTTGATTAAATCAGAGATGCCTTGTTGGGAACCCAACGTCTTTGTCTACTCAGCTATTTAGTTGTTGTCTATGAATGCATATTTTGTGTCGAATACCTGTATAAGTGTATAATGTACTGAGTTTTTAAGCAAATTTTTAATGATTTGGTCAACACAAAATTTAAAACAATACCTTTCTTCGAAAAATTTTAGGTTAGTTTTCAGATTCAACTACTGTATACAAAAGGGTGGGTATAACAATAATCAATTAATCCTACCAAATAACTAAAACAAAAAAGTCTACTTTTTTATAATGTCAAAGTTTTATTTTTATAACGATGACTCACAAAGTTGAAAACGAATTTTAAAAATTCTTTCATTAACAGTTTCTTTATATTTCATTCTATTCTCTCTAGCTCTATTTCGTTATTTATTACATGGTTATGCAAAAAGTTTGTGGACAAATAAACAATGGTTATTCGTGGAAAAAATAGATGTTTTACGAAATAAAAAATATTTAACTTTCCAATTTCCATTCCAAAAAAAGGAGAGTTCTTCTGTTGATCCCTTCTCTCGTAATCCGAAAGTTTTGTAAACTGGCAATAATTATAAAAAAGCTCCCGTTAATTTTCTTTATTGTATCGCTCATATTCTTGAACATTATCTCAGCCTTTATTAAGCCCTAATGTGGTATTTGGCGAAGTTGCTTCCCCCTTCTGAGGGAGGTTGTTCGAGGTTGCTCAGGGTGGCTCGCGGCTTCCTGGGGGGGTCTTTTCAAGTTTCCCCATAAAAAATCTTTACACTCCGCGGGGAGGGGTGGGAGGTTCTAAACAGAATACTTAAATATTTTACGCGAGGCTTCAAAGGGTTTATTTTGGAAATTTGAAAGTTTCAGAAGCGTCATTATCTTAACTGAGTCGCCGTGAAGGCAACTTTTTACAGGGAAATATGAGAAAGATTCTCCCAATAACCTGTACAGTATAGCCTTTATTAGGGACGTGCCTTTCTGTTGCATACCTCCCAAGGAGTTCTAACGAATAAAAACTTTTGTTTTACTTTATTATATTGGGTTTCGGCAGTAGTTTAACCCAAGTAGGTACTAAATCGTAATTTCAAATTGGTTTATGGATTACCCGCGAAGTACAAACTTCAAGTATTGCCTTGGATACTAAATCTTAATTTGAAATTGGTTTATGAAGGTTTGGAAGTACAAGTTCTAATTATTGTTTTGGATACTAAATCGGTTTATACTAAATTGTTCTATGGATTACCCGCGAATCACAAACTCCAATCGTAATTTCAAATTAGTTTATGGCATATTACCCGCGAAGTACAAGTTCTAATTATGGTTTTGGATACTAAATCGGTTTATACTAAATTGCTTTATGGACTACCCGCGAAGTGCAAACTCCAAGAATTGTCTTGGATACTAAATCATAATTTCAAATTGGTTTATAGATTACCCGCGAAGTACAAGTTCTAATTATTGTTTTGGATACTAAATTGCTTTATGGATTACCCGCGAAGTACAAACTCCAAGTACTGTATTGGATACTAAATCGTAATTTCAAATTGGTTTATGTATTTCCTGGAAATACAAGTTCTAAGTATTGTTTTGGATACTAAATCGTAATTTCAAATTGGTTTATGTATTCCCGCGAAGTACAAGTTGTAAGTATTGTCTTGGATACTAAATCTCAATTTCAAATTGGTTTATGGATTTCCCGCGAAGTACAAGTTTTAAGTATTTTTTTGGATGATACATACTAATAATAATTGTATAGCCCCGTTTTTTGTGAAAAACCACCTCTTTTTTACATTAGCTCTATGAAAGAGGCCATAAGAAAAACAATTTCCCTCGGGGCCTATCTGTGGGAACGCTGTGTGAAGGGTATTTTTAAGGAAAGGAAGGAATGTAAGTTCTGGGAAGGAAAAGGGTATAAGTGGAGGGTAGGAATCAAATTGAATAAACGAAAAATTACAAAGCATCCGACTACCATGGGGAATATTTATTTATTTATTTATTTATTCAACGCCCAGAGGGCTTTTACAGTAGTACAATTTGTTTATGACAGATGATTTTTAAACACATAGACAGATGACAGATGATTTTTAAACAGATAGAGAAATGATAAGAATAAAATTAAATAAAAATGCATACAAGTCACAAAAATACAAAAATACAGTGATTTGATAAGTTTACAAAAATACATATATGTTTAGGAATAGTTTTGGAATAAGTTTTTTACAAAATCCACAAAATTCGCCAAGTTGATGTTGAATATGTCAACATCACTTAAGTACTGATTTCCCATAGTGTGAAATCTTTGTATCGGAGAGTGGGCAATGTAATTCCGCTTATGAATGCTGTAGTAGAATAGGGTATTTTGTCGTGTGGTTACTGTCGGTATTCGTAAGTTTATGAGTTGTAGGAGTTCGCAACAGTCGAATTTAGAGTTAAGTATTTTGAATAAAAATGTCAAATCGTTTATTTTACGTCTGTCTTCTAGTGTGTGTATTTTTAGAATATTTAATAATAGATTATATTTTAAGTCTTCTAGTGGGATATTTAATTTAAAATTTATAAAACGCAGAATTTTTTTTTGTATTCGCTCAATATTATTAACGTGAATTTTGAAAGATGGAGACCAAACTACCGATTTATACTCAATTTGGCTTCTAACTAGAGATACATATAATAGTTTAATGGCTTCTATGGATTTATGACCGCTGCTGATGCGACCTTTCTCAGAAGTTCATCATCTGGCGACCTCTGCCGTCACCCACGCTAGGAAGTATTGCCTCTGCATCCCTTACTGAAGCCCCGCTACCCCGCCGCCCCACAAGAAGGATGCCTAGCACATGGACTACGAAGACTGAGCCTGCGCCCTTCGGTTTCTACCAGTGCCGTACGTATGGAATGATAGAGGACTAAATAAAATACCGTTTTAAGAGATAGTGTTTTAAAGAGAACAATTAATAATAATAAACAGTTCAAAGTGACAATTATTACAGTGTATTATATATATTTAGCCTTAGCGTTGATTACATGTTATGGTTATTGTTTCTTTAAAATTGTTGGTATGAACTGCACATTTTTTTAATAAAGATTTTGTGTACGTGTGAGTAAGATTAAGTTAGATTAAGTTAGATTAAGTTAGATTAAGTTAGATTAAGTTAGATTAAGTTAGATTAAGTTAGATTAAGTTAGATTAAGTTAGATTAAGTTAGATTAAGTTAGATTAAGTTGGATTAAGTTTGACTAAGGATGTTAGTGCATAAGTAGTCCGTGGAAGGGAATGGCCGACATAGGTGTCGATGAGACTCGCTATCCATCACATCGCCATCCCTTTGGTGGCGCAAAGAGGAGGACGGAACGTGAGCAATGCCGAATTGGTACATGGAATATAAGAGGAGGAATGGAAAGAAAGATGAATGAATTATGTGATACAATGAAAGGCAAATGTTTGGACGTACTTTGTATAACTGAGAGTATGAAAAAAGAGAGCGGTACATTGCAGCATAATGATAAGTTCCTCATCTGGTCTGGGAGACCAGATACAGAGAGGGCTTGTCAGGGTGTTGCAGCGCTACAGTCTCCCAGAATGGTTGAATGTATGTTGCAATATGAATGTGTAAGTCCGAGAATAATGTGGATCCGATTCAAAATTGGTTTTTACAAGGGTGTTTCTTATTATTTGCTACGCCCCTGTTAATTCTGAAAGTGATGAAGTGAAAAATGATTTTTGGACTGGTGTGAATGATGTAATGAGACTAAAAGAGTTGAATGAAAAGATTATAATGGCGGGCGATTTGAACGGGTGGGTCGGTATTAGACGTGACGGATTTGATTCGGCTTTAGGTATGTTTGGGGATAAAAGAACGAATGACAATGGGAATAGAATACTTGAAGTATGTTTGGAGTGGAACCTTTTTGTTTCGAATACTTTCTTCGATCATAGGGGTATCCATCAGTATACGTGGGAAAGAGGAATTGAAAGATCGATAATCGATTTTGTAGTAATTGACTCTAGGTTGAGAGCCGTTACCGAGGACACAAGAGTTTACAGAGGAGCTGAGGTTGAAACCGACCACTTTCTGGTGGTGTCAAAAGTAAACCTCTTTCGCGGCTGGCGCTCTAAGGTGAAAACGGTATCAGCTCCAACAAGAGTCAAATTAGAAAAACTACAAAACGATTATGTCAGAAGTGAATATGAGAATTGTGCAGAAATGAGATTGAATGAGAAGGAAATGGACGTTCTAAGCATAGAGGAAACATGGAACCACATTAAGGTGAGTCTATGCGAATCTCCTAGAGATGTGTGTGGAATAAGTAAGCAAGGTAGGAAAAAAGGTGATGCATGGTGGGATGATGAGATCAAAGCACTGGTCTCAGAGAAGAAGAAAGCATGGTTACGTCTGATAGCGATTGGCAGTGTTTCAAGCGAAGAGAGAGATCGAGCGAAAGAAGTGTATAAGATATGCAAGAAAAGAGTAAGTGTTGGGGTGAAATAACGAAAGAAACGCCTGGAAGAAGAAGAGGGAATCAAAATGACAAACCACTTCCAAGAAAACATAAAACTGTTTTGGAAGGAGGTCAAAAGGTCCCGGAGTGGTCCAGAGAACGGAAGCATGAAAGTGATAAAATCGAAAGATGGACCAATGTTGACGAAGGAGAATGAAATCAAAGAGAGATGGATGAAATATTTCGAGGAAGTCTTCGAAAGTAACCCGAGTGGTTGTGGTCCCAGCGGTGAATCGGTTATGAACGATGATGGAGTGAATGTTACCGAAATCAGTATGGATGAAATAAAAAGATCAATTAAATGCATGAAGAGTGGCAAGGCTGTGGGTTTCGACAATATTGCTACCGAATACTTTAAAGGAGAAAGTCGTATTATTCTAACATGGCTGTGCAGACTTTTTAACCAATGTTTAAAGGAGGGTTATACGCCATTAGATTGGAGAAGGGCTGTAATCATGCCATTATACAAAGGTAAAGGGTCACTTATGGAATGTGGGAATCATAGGGCTATTAGCCTTCTAAGTTCAGTGGGCAAGCTGTATGGTAGAATATTGATTGAAAGGGTAAGAATGGAAACAAAAGATAAAATATGGGATGTGCAAGGTGCTTTTATGAGTGGAAGGGGGTGCATGGACCAGATTTTCTCATTGCGTATGCTCACTGAGAAGTTTCTTGCAAAAAACCAGAAACTCTTCTGTGCCTTTGTAGATCTACAAAAAGCGTACGACCGAGTTGACAGGAAAAAGCTATGGAAGGTGTTGTCCAAGTACGGAGTGAATACGAAGCTCATTCAGGCAATTGCGTCGCTAAATAAGGGAAGCGTTGCATGTGTTAGGGTGAACGGCGATTTTACGGAGTGGTTTGACATCACAAAAGGTGTTAAACAAGGCTGCGTAATGTCACCGTGGATATTCAATCTATACATGGATAATTGTATGCAAGAATTGAAAGAGATGGGATTGGGCGCAAAATTAAGTAATCTGGAAGTATGTTGCCTTTTGTATGCTGATGATGCGGTGCTAATTTCTAGCAGTATGGAAGATCTACAGTCTCTCGTGTCTAGGATGAACGAAGTATGTATGAAGAATGAGTTAATGATGAATGTAAGTAAGTCTAAAGTCATGGTGTTTGAAAGAGAGAGTACGAAAACAGTATGCAATATAGTTGTGAATGATGAATACTTGGAGCAGGTGGATGAGTTTGTGTATCTGGGTAGTATGTTTACGAAAGATGGGAAGGCTGATAGAGATATTGAAAGAAGGGTGAATGCCGGTAACTCCATTAATGGAGGACTGAATGCCGTTGGCGGTAATAAAAAACTGTCCAAAGACGCGAAACTAACCGTCCATAATGGAGTGCTGGTACCTACCCTGATGTATGGCAGTGAGGCATGGAACTGGCAGAGGAAGGATGAAAGCAGACTGAATGCTGTAGAAATGAGATCCCTGAGGCGAATGTGTGGTAAAACCATGTACGATCGTGAGAGAAACGTGGATATCCGCAAAGAATGCAAGGCTGATGTAAGCGTGATGTGTAAGATTAAGAAAGGGACTCTCCGATGGTTTGGGCATGTAGAGCGAATGAACGAGGAAAGGAGTGTAAGGAGAATATATGATGCAAATGTGAATGGTAGAAGAAGTCGGGGACGCCCGAGGAAGACATGGCACGACCAAGTGAATCAGATACTTGAGTCGGGCCATGTGAAGAGTCGGAATAATAGAAGAGCATGTATGAGACGATGTATGAATATGAACGAGGCAAAGAGTGTGTGCCAAGATCGAGTTGTGTGGCGGTCCGTCCTCTCTGCCTACCCCTGCGGGGAAACGGCGTGATGGTTAGTTAGTTAGTTAGTTAGTTAGCTTCTATGGAATTAAAGTTTTTAGTTGTTCTTAAAACGAAGCCTAGTGATTTCATACTTTTGTTCATAATTTGATGGATATGATTGGCGAAACTTAGTTTTTCATCCAAAATGATTCCAAGATCCCTCATTTCCGGGACTCTTTCTAAAGCTGTGTTATTGATGGAATATTCGAATAAAACAGGATTTTTATTTCTGAAGAAAGTCAAGGTTTTACACTTTTCTACATTTAAAAATAAATTATTTTGAATGCACCAATCTTTAAACTTACTAATATTTGACTGTAGTATTTGGCAATGATTTAAATCAGTTATTTTCTTGTATAGCTTGATGTCATCAGCAAAGAGCAATACCTCGACATCATTGAAGCAATTGGTTATATCATTGATGAAAATGAGGAACAAAACCGGGCCAAGGTGACTGCCTTGCGGTAGGCCACTAGTAGCCCAGAAAGCTTTTGAGATCCCAGATTTTATTTTGACGAAAAGTTTACGATTTAATAAATAGCTAGTAAACCATTTTAGCATGTTACCCCTTATTCCTAGAGCAAATAGTTTTTGGATTAGTAGTTTATGGGATACTTTGTCAAATGCCTTCGAAAAGTCTGTATATATGCAGTCGACTTGTTTGTTTTCTGAAAAAGATTGTAATATGATTATGTACAAATACCCATACCCATATCATTTGGTAGGCGGTTATGGATAATACAAAAAATATATCTGATTAGGAATTGCTAGATCAAATCACTAGTCATCATGCATTACGACAAATGGATAAAATATCCTTAAAATTTTGTTTTGTTAATAAGGCATTTTCATTTATCGTTAGGGCAAAAATTTAAGTCTCTCCGTGCGGTAAATGGATACCTTTATACAGTGGCGTGCAAAGAAATTTTAATCAGGATAGCTGTAGGATAAACAGCGAGTTAATTGATATAAAAAATAGCTTACCACAGATAATATGGTAAATTTTCGCTAAGAATGGCTAATCTATGACTTTATCCGATTATGGTTGGGAATACAGCTACATCAAATATCTAAAAAATTGCTTCAATTTTTTTTTTACATACAATTAGTGATGTGCCATACCTGTCTCTCTAGAAAATCCTGTGTCGAGAACAAACGATTCAAATCATGGACAGTTTATAATAAAAATATGAACAACAATACAATATTACATTTAAAATAACAGAAAATCATCATTGTGCCATTGAAAAAGCATATTTATAAATCTATCTTGGCTGTTGATTCAAGACTTGACTGATTTAGATTTATGTTTTGTTTTGTCTAATGACCGGTGGAAGTGTATTGTATAGCTTTTTCGCAAAGTGTCTAAACTTTCTTTGGTCAAAAGTTGTTTTAGCTAGCTATTAATTTTGCGTATTAAAAGCAACTGAATACATAAAAAATCTTTTTTTTACTCGTAAACGCACAATTTATTGCATGAAAAAAGCTTTTTGAAAAAAAATGATTTTCTAATTATTTTTTATTAGAACAACTCTATTTTTATAACTTTTGAAGGTTATTCCCATCAATGTACAGTATGATGAAAGAAGATGATAACGTTAATAATCTAAATACAAATATGAAAACGAACAAGGTACAAAAAAATTACTTTAATAAAAGATAATATAATTATAATATTATTTAATGTGCTTAGTGCTTATTTATTTATTTATTTTATATTATATCATTTTATTTGGGATACCAGCAGTTAAAGTTATAAATAAAGCCTAATAATATCGAAGTAACATTTACTCTCCCATTTAAAAAGTAAAAAAAAGTTTCCTCTTGGAACTTTTAATAGGAATTTAATTAAATTAAATGATTTGAAAGATAGTAATTATGAAAAATTACAATTACCAACAACAAATTGTTTAAATGGAAATAAGGACGGATGGGATAGGGGTACCGGTGGTAGTTAGAGTATATATATAAATAAAAAATAAAAATAAATTTTATGTGTATTAATAATAATGTGCATAACAACAAAAGGAAGTTCATGGAATGGTGGTAGAATTCGACAAGTATCGTTAGTTATTATAAAGGATCGAGTGTTTGCCTGTGAGATAGTGTGTTGCAGAGTTAAAAATGTTAAATTGTGTGTAGTGTGGTTTGAAAATGTGCTATGTGCCTGTATGCATAGCACGCCTCTGCTTTTATACCGCCCGTACCCTGAATTCAACCATTATAATAAGTTTAAATTGTGTGAAGTGATGTGTATTACACCGATGGTATAAATCTTATGTCAAGTCTATCTCTGGAACCTTTTTAACAGCTTGAGTCCTATTATGTAACATATAAATACACCCCCATACGTCTGTGGCCCTCAGGCGTACACAATATATTACCTCTTGCTAACCTCAAAATAATGTAGCGTTAATTGCTATTTCAAGCCCTAACAGGTGAGGAGAGTGTTTTATGGATTAAACGATTATCAAAGAAGACGAAGGCTAAGTAATGTGGGTAGTATAATAGGTGCTTTAATTAGTTTGGACTTATTAGAATTCCCAAAGATGTGGGCGAATTATTATGATAAAATATACGTAGTCAAGTTATTCATGGGGTGGTGAGTAATTAATATTCATAATTGATTCATTTTTGTTCTGCAATATTGTTTCATATTATAGTAAACGAGTTTTGGATAAACCTTTTTGTTTTATTATTCGTTAGTGTCGCTTATGTGTCAATTTGTATCTCACAAGTTTCTCTGTTTTTGATCATAACAACAACAAAAAAGTGCGCCCAACGGTTGATTTTGGTTCCGCAAGTTTTCATCCTATGACAAAACATCCCCCGACAAAATATCCTGGACAAAATATCCTACGGAAAAAATGTAATATATCTTAACCTAATCTAACCTAACCTAACCTAACAAAAAATGGTACAAAAATAATACAGACATCCTGAAAAGATAATAAATTATTGTTCAAAAATAGTAAAATGGGACCAAAATAATACAGACATTCTTTAAAGACAGTAAATTATTGTTCAAAATGGGACACAAATAATACAGACATTCTGTAAAGACAATAAATTATTTTTCAAAAATAGTAAAATGGGACAAAATTAATACAGGCACCTGTAAAGACAATATATTATTGTTCAAAAATAGTAAAATGAGACAAAATTAATACAGGCACCTGTAAAGACAATATATTATTGTTCAAAAATAGTAAAATGAGACAAAATTAATACAGGCACCTGTAAAGACAATATATTATTGTTCAAAAATAGTAAAATGAGACAAAATTAACACAGGCACCTGTAAAGACAATAAATTATTGTTCAAAAATAGTTCAATAAGACATAATTTAGCGTAGTGGAGATACATTTTGTCCTTAGGATATTTTGTCGGGGATATTTTGTCGGGGGATGAAAACACGCATTACCGTTTAATTTGGCAGCCAATTCTGGTCTGTAGCCACAAAGGACCTGAAATAAACCATCGACTCTGTGCAGAAACGGGTGGTTTGTATAGACTCCTCTATCTTAACAAAAGGATTGCAATCTTTAGAGCGCAGGCCTCGGGTACTTGTTATGATGGTCTTTCAATGGAAGATTATCCGAGAAACTAGCGTCCTTGATCTGGAAACACACTCTGGAAAAATCCCAAACGCGCGCCCAAAATTTGTACACAGTTTACTTTTGTCACTTGAAAACGGGTCGTTTCTACGACATATTCTTGAGTTCAATAGGTCGGTTGTTAAACGATTTGCCCTTCTGTGTTTCCTCCCTCCTTCAATACGGGTATCTTCAAGATCCAGGTTCACTCCTTCCTTTTCACAAAAAGTCTCTCCACATAGCATCCCCAAAGAAGATATAGGCCCTGAGGGCAATTATTTTCCTCAGGGCATCCTGTGTGGAATTAATGTAAAAAAGGTTTAAATAAATTAAAACACCGAAATTATGTTACTACAGGACTTTTTTAACTGGGAATGTAGCCAACCTGTCACAGCATTTTGAAGAACTTCATCGTCCTCCGTACATCTTGGACTTAACTCCGTCTGTTCGCTCACACGAAGACTAGATTGGCTAAGAAGGAATTTGAAAATTGGTGAAATGCTATGACAAGTGCTTGAAGCTAAATGGCGACGATATCGAAAATAGTAAAAAGCCGTAGTTTTAGGAGGCACACAATAAAATGTTTGTATCTAACCTTTTTTCAAATTATTTGGAGCCAAACGGTGATTATTTAACTTTGCGAACACCCCTCGTAAGCCTATGCTTACGAGCATTTATTTTAGTATGAGTATGTTAAGTAAATATGCCTGTCTTAATCTTTGAATTGTAATTACTCTCGTGGGTAATTCAAGTTTACCTAATTATTCTTCTTTCTCCATTTTCTATATAATATGGAATTGTAACTAATCTTTTAAATTAACCTGCTGACAAATTGCTTTGGCAGTTAAGCGTGTTTTATTTATAATCAATACATATTAACTCAGAAACGAGTCCCAGTACGATCAACGGAGTTATATGGTGTGGTAGATCTCTATCCTCTCTCCCGGATGACGGTTCCTATTTTTACCTAAAGGGCATGCTTTTGAAGATATAAGGGCTGGAAGTTTCACGCTCTTGAAATTTCTAGACGTTCTAGAAGGTTCCACAGAACTCTAGAAAATTCTGTAAGGAGTGGCGGAATATGTCGTGGAATTTTCGGGAATAGGAAATTGGGAACATCATTGTGGAATATTCCAGAACACTCTCTAATGTTTTCCTGAGCGATTCCGGGTAACCCAGCTAGATGAGAATAAATAAATTGAGCGTGCCCTTGGTTTGATTTTTGAAGTGAAAGTAAAGTACTGTAAATGTATATATATATACTGTCGATGTATGTTATATACGGAGGGTCCCGAAGAACAATATTATATTTCCAAACATTAGAGCTGTTTAAATTTTCGTTTCCGCATTTTTACTATTTTTTTATTTTGATATTTTGCACTTCATTTCATTTATTTAAAATTCCGAAAATGCATATTTAAAAATCATCAAAAGGAAATTAAAATAAGCCAACAAAACCATTTTCAAATTTTAGCAGATCCTAGATATTTTTGACATCATACAAGAACCCTCCCGTCTGTGTTTTGTAAAACCAGGTAAACTATTTAACTTAACATTTTACACACGAACGAGTCAGAGATATGACCCAATCTCACGCAGCTGACATTAACTATGAATGTATGTTAGGCATTCGTTTTTTTTCAGTGTCGTTTTAACATTTCATGGAGACATGTAGTTGGTACCTATCAATCCATATTTCTAAAAACGTGTAAACTGATTACCATACCCATTTACTGATTGCTTTTAAAATAATAAATAAATTTAAAAAATAACCATCACGTAATGAAATTTGTCTGAATTCGTTCAGTGAAAATTGTCCGGATTTTTGGAATACTTTTATCTAGATATCGTGTGTTCTGATATTGATGGAGCACACTTTCGACAGATGGATCTTATTGCGAAGGATCACAGTGTCAGGTCATACAAAGTTGTCTTGAAATGGGTACGTTTAACCCCGAGACCGTCATCACAAGGTTACCGCCGCACAGCGCCGCGACGTCGAATCTCCTCCACAATCGCTCTACTTGGGCGTCGGCGTCGTTAGTTAGCCGAGTTCCATAGGTGCCCGCCGTTATTTATACCCCCTGAGAACCCCCCGCTTCCTGCCCCACCCCCCAACCACCTACAGCTGGGGGAGTTTCCGCCCCAACCGACAGTTTCCGCCAAGCATTCGGAAAACACCGCGAAAAACTCGCGGGCTTCGAAAATTCGAGTTAAATCCGCCAAATCTACATAATATCAAGTTAAATACATTTATTAAGTAATTTGCAGTCTCCGCGTAAAAAGCTTTCGCTTCTTTTGTCTTTTTCTTATTACTTTATTTGTGGATGATTCGCGTCTTTTGAAGAAGTCTCCCCCGCGAGTGTATGCAGGAAGCTTTAGGACTGAACATGGCTGACATTTACCACTGGCGCTATTCCGTAACGTTTCCGCACCTTGTGACTTATATTCCTTGAAAGCCATATATAGAAAACTGGTCTATTCAAGTTATCTTTAGTGTTGCCATTATGAAACAAGAATGTCGAGATTTATAATTCACGAAAGATTATCTAAAGACTTCGGAATAAAAACTGTTATTAAAATAGTTTTATTTTATTTTTATGAATCCCTTTGAAAAATTTACTAAGACCGCCAAATGCTTAGGCAAAACAGACAAAAAAACTTCTTAAAACTTGAGCGTACTTATTTACTTTCTACAATTATTATTATTAAGCGAATAAAACACTTTCCATAGAATTTTTTTTTTAGGTGAGCTCCACACAGGAGGCCCTGAGGAAAATAATTTCCCTCAGGGCCTATGTCATCTTTGAGGATTCTGTGTTGGGGGTTTTTTTAAGGAAAGGAAGGAGAAGAGAGTTCTGGAAAGGAAAAGGGTTTAAGGGGTGAGTAGGAATTTGGGGTTCAGTGTGTCTAGGTTATCCAATAAAGGTTCCCGGGGCGGCGGTACCAATTTCCGCCTCCCAAATTGAAATATATCGCAATTAAATTTTGTTGATATATAATTATAATGAATAACATTATCATTGCTATCGAGAAAATATCCTAAAATTATCATTACTAAAAGATAGATAAATAGATTTGACCGGTTAGTGGCTACATGAGCATCGCGTTTGAGTCCCACCCGGGCGTCTCGTGTTCGCGGCTGGCTAAGTCCTCCATCACGACACAGCAACTGGGTGAAAGCAGGAGATTTTCAAAAATTGTTAAAAATTTGGGAGTTACATAGATGAAAAATTAAATCATGTTAATACATTGCAAGCGCTCTCAGGGTTACTATGTCGTTCTAATAGATAATTCATTTCAGGTTATTAAGTATTTTTTAAATTTATTAATTACATTTAAATAATACGAAATATATAAATCTGAAAATTTTATTATTCTAATAACATTTTCAAAAGCACTTCAGATATCTTCCATGAAAAATGCTTGATTCGAATTCGGAGATTCTTTGAGTGCGCCACTCTGTGAGAGAATAATGTTTAAAATAATGTAGAAATTGAAAAAAAAATTGGTTAAATTCAGGAATATATTGCTTTAACCATTTAAATATGTATTTTAACTAACACGTTAACTGATACGTTTAACTATAAGGTTTTGGAAGAACACTTTGTTCTACAGGACGAACTAACTGCAGACACATAAATGGGAAATGACACAAGAAGTGGGAATAGATTAAAGACAGGTTGTTTCACAAAATTCAAATGCAATATTGTCATCAATTGGACATTCAATGCCATTTTGGTTTTTGACAGTTGAAAGGTCTCCGTTAAATGCCGATTCTAAGTCCGTTTCTGCTTTTGAACAAAATGTTATCAGCAAAAGAGGACAACAATCACGTTGTTAAGCGTGTCAGTAGAGAAAGCTAAAACACACTTTGGATCAGCGTTTCGAATTTTAAAGAAGATTTCAAAATGGCCATTTAATGGCAATGTTGCGTTTGAATTTCTGTGAAACACAAAAAAACATACAAAGCGAAAATGTGCATTTAAATAATCGTTTATTGAATAATTTCAAAATATTTACATTCTTTAAGCCTTGCTGTATCTTTTTTGTTCACAACTTCCCTGTAATGTTTATTTAACCGTGGGTGTCTTAGTCTCCTTGGTACCGGCAGATGGAGCTCTTGCTATGTCCTCAATAATACTTCATCATTCGATCCCTGATCTAGAATGGTTCATTATTTTTGTATCGCCTTGGTGAAAGACTAACATTTAAAATTAAATGTTGCTTGAAGTGACTTTTGCAGTGTTTGGACTAACTGAACTGAACAGAACTAAATATCCAGATACTGTTTAGTCTTCCTCTTCCCCGTCTGATACCCCTCATCAATCTCTTTATCCCAAAATAACCAGTCTGATTACGTCTAAAAGGGATCGAAATGAAAATCTAATCTCTTTTAACGGAAGCAATCTTCCGAATAGGCCATTGATATACTTGGTGTAACGATAAGTGACCAGCTCAGCCTATACGGTTAAAGCCAATCAAATCAGCTTCCCAAAAATTGGGCGTGCTGTACAGGGCCCGCAGATACTTTAATAGTACACCACTGCTAATCCAGTACAAATCGCAAGCGCGCCCCATGGATGAATTTGGCAGCCACCTCTGGTCGGTAGCTCCATATACCTGAAAAAACCCTCGAATCAATGGGCGTCGTTGATCCCTTGAGCACCAGTGCGTAGTCGGAAAATACGCCAAACGCGGGCCCAACAAATGTTCATTATTGACATTATTTTCACATGAGTATGGGTCGCTTCTTTGACTCGTTCTTGAGTTCAACAGCTCGGCTGTGAAACGATTTGCCGCCCTCTGTGTTTTCTCCTTCTTACAACATGGGTATTGTGTCTCCTTCCTCTCCTCATAAAGACCCTCTACACAGCATCTCAGATGACATGGGCCCTGAGGGAAATTATTAAAAAAATATATGTATGGAAGACATAGTCCCACTAGCTCCGAACAGTTGGTATCTAAAAATGAGGAAGCTCTTTTTTACGACTATCTAAGGATGTTCTACTATAGGTCTTTTCTAAAAGCCTTTTTCCACATATTCGAACGTCTAGATCCTTTCTAAGCAGTCAGCGGTAACTCCCTCCACGCTCGCAGAGGAAAGTCTGCTTCCTCAGTCCACCGCACCGGCTGCGTCTTGGTAACTTCCACGGCTCAATGGAGGTCCCGACAATGGAAAATGGCTGAATAAAAGGGTGATTTATGCAAGGCACTTAAAGAAGTCGAATTTCTAAGGGAACGACCGAGACACCAAAAAAATTGAGACCGCATTTTGTGCCCAACAATGATTCCAGTCCGCACTGCTCGTGATTTAGCGGTTCCGTCTCGGAATTGTTAAATTTAAATATAAAATTTCATTTCTTATATTCGCTGGTTTAAGCGTCTCCCGGACGCTTGTGATGTCGTGAGAATTCTCGTAAAATTCTGTACTTGAAGTAGTCTCTTTCTTATGTATTTCTCAGATAGCTTTTTTTCGAATGATAAGATTTTTGCGAAACTTGATAATATTCGAATGAGATACTTTTATTTTTCAAGGACGTCATCGTCCGCTTCTTTTCATTGGAATATAAACGTTTTGTTTAGATGACAAAAATGTCTTAAAAACCACCGAATAATAAAACTGAAACTATATCGCAGAAAACCTGTAGGCGATACTACCAAAAACTCTTGAGTTATAAGAACTGGCGTTATGAAGTACCTAAGTGCAGTTTTTGCAGCCAAATTTTTTAGGTCAAAATAATTATTTTCGGGTCGCCATACCATTTTCATCAGGACCCCTAGAACGATCGATCAATAAGAATTGTATCTTCTCATCATTCCCTAGCATGACTGCAGATAGCCAACGAATAAATAACAATTCACAATGACTTAGAGTTCCTTATTTATTCGACGTCATCTGTTGTTTGTACATAAGCAGTTGTCCTAGGGAAAGATGAAAAGTTAAAGAAAGTTATCGATTCAATACTTATCGATCGATTGTTTTAGGGGGGCAGATATCATAAAGACTAGAAATGTATAACTTATTTTTGCAAATCTCAACATTTTGATAAGTTACTGTTTTATCCTGAAATATTTTGGGATATTATGCAATGTTGCACTATCTTTTTTAGCCAACGATGTGTAGATTGTGAAGCTTTTTAGTTATACCAAAACTCGAAGCAAAAAATTAATTAATTTTACAAATTATTTTACTGAATTACTGGCCCTGGGAAGATTGACGCGTAGATTGACTGTATTCTTCTACAAACAAAAACACATACTTCACGACAATCTGCACGTCTGCCCTGATGACGACACTGTATCTCTGACACTATCCGAAACGTTGGATAAAGAAGGAGCAACGACATAATACCCCAAAAATAAATTACAATAATACTTATACGGTCGTGAAAAGCTCAAATCATATCAGATACTCCTATCATCTCAAATCATATCAGGCCTCCATTTTCGAGGGGTAAGGCTCTCGACTAGGACTCCGAAGGACTCGGGTTCAAATACCGATACAAGCAAATAAGTTTAATTTGATTAATTTGTGCAATATCACCATTAATTAAATAAAAAATAAAGTAAAATATTTTTGCGGCTCGTTCTAGAGTAGAAGTATCGTCATGACGCAGGACAAACTATCCAAATTTAAACGTTGCTTAAAATGGCTTTAGCGTGTTTCGTTAATAAATCTGAATAGTCAGATACTTCCCCATCTTCCTCTTCCACATCTCCTTTCTTTCCCCAATACCTAGGTTCATATCCTCATTTGGGTACGTCATAGTCTCACTTAAAAAGATACAATTTTATTTATTCCATGTTTTTCAATTTTTGTCGAAAAAAATTTCATTAGAAAATGTTGACAGCATTGATGCGCCGCATAGTATATGTAGATACTAGATGTGCACGTAAAGGGAAGAAATAACTTTCAAATCCATCCCCAAACAAGGTGGCAGCAGAAACGATCGTAATATTTCAAACATGTCATTTTCTTAAACAAACGAACCGTCCCAAATCTACCTGTGCAGGTGGTGACATAACGAGTACCAGAATGCAAATCAAACAAATTGAAAAGGGATTTTGCAATGCCTTTCAGTTCGCATGTGTCTTTAAATCAATTTGTGGACTGGTGACACATCAGGTTTTTCCGTCCGATTGTCTGATCAGACAAAAATCGATTATAAAACCGGATTGGTTATAATACCGGGGCTAAATTACCGCCATCATTACATCATTACCGCCGCGCCGGCCGCGGCCGTCCAATCCGATCCGAAAACGGGCGTGTCCCCGGATTATAACCAATCCGGTTTTCGAATTGATTTTTGTCTGATCAAACAATCAGATGCAAATACAAATACCTGATGTGTGCGGCCAACCTCATCAATAATTATAAACTTTTCAAGTTGACACAACTACGTTGGAGTTAGTAGATACTGGATAATTGTAAGGACTGGCTTATCCCTATAATTCTTTTGATTCTTATGTTAAATCGTTATTATGATCTTAACGGGTTCAGGTGGCGGTAATCACTGCACAAACACATAGCAAATTCGTAGTGAACGCACTGAGAGATCACTATGGTTGATCATTGCACAGGATGCTTTATCATAGTTTATATTAATTTGGGAGGCGGCTACCATTTATTGGATAACCAACATCTCTGACATAGGTCACCCCAAGTGGTTCGCTACTTTTGGTGACTTAGCAGGGGTGCCCGGGTTCATGGGGTTAGGTTTGTTCGGATTTTGGCAGCGGATGCGTCTGCCCACCAACTTTTCAATTTGGGAGGCGGGAATGAGTACCGCCGCCCAGGGAACCATTTATTGGTTAACCAACACCTCTGATATAGGTCACGCCAAGTGGTTCGCTACGTTTGGTGACTAAGCAGGGGTGCCTGGGTTCATGGGGTTAGGTTTTTCCGGATTTTGGCAGCGGTTGCGTCTGCCCACTAACTGTGTGGCAGGCCTGAACGGGAGAAACTTGTTGAGGGATAGTTTTTGACCTCTCCAGCAGGACTCTCTCGGGACATTGCCTTGCACCGTAGTGGGAGGGATAGATACATACGTCCGTCACTCCCGGACACACTGGTCCCCAGATTCCTACCCACCCCTTATACCCTTTTCCTTCCCAGAACTTCATCTCTTTCCTTTAACTTAAAATAACTTCCACACAGCATCACCAAAGATGACATAGGCCCTGAGGGGAATTACTTTCCTCAGGGCCTCCTGTGTGGGCTAATGTAAAAAAATTATATATAGATATTTATTAATTGTACTAAGATATCACTATTGTGATTATTGCACAAGATTCTATAGCAAACCGATTGTATATTTTTTTTGTTGTAAATGTCACATACGTGGGTACATTAGCTACATACTGTTAGATAGGGACAGGTACTTTGATAACAGTTCAAATGGAGGAATTAGGAAACATAATATGTTAAAGGGAGATGCATATATAGTTTCTTCAACAGGTTTATGGTTTTTTTTTCCAAAATATCTATTTTTATTATGTTAATCTTTCAAAACAAATAGTTAACTGCAAACAATTGCACCTAACGGCAAATTTTAGGTATATTAGGCATACCAAATTTTTTCAATTTAAATGTGTTTGAAACCTTGAAATTTTTATTAAGACACATTGGCAATCAAAGTTTTTCAAGATACAAAATTTATTTAACTTTTTTTCTATAAATGTATGTTTCAAATGCGATGAATGATGAATTTTACAAATTTTTAGAAAAATATTGTTTTAATACAGTGTTCTTCTTCATGAGCCTTCTGGCCTCTATCTTTGGACACAGAAAAAAATTCTTTAAAATTTTACAAATTTTTCGTTTAATTGGGGATCTCACCGATCCGAAACTTTCAATTCTATTGAAATATTCAGCGCCCATCTCTTCTGTTATCAATCTCTGCATGTATTTCCTAAATAAGTACGCCATCTGATAATTTATTAATAATTTAATGAAATTAATTCTTAAGGTGAAGTTATACGTGAAATCCTATTTAGATTAATCTTTACGACGAATTGGCTTACAGTATGAACATCAAAACATATGCCACGGATAAATTAAAGCTTTTACTAGCTTTTCTATGTACTGGTGTTACAACAAAATTATTATTTACGTAACAAAAAATTTAAGCGTAAACCACTAAGAAATATATTTTTTCAAGACTTAACTATGAAGTAATAAAAGAAACATTTTTTTAAATATCCCTTTGTGGCTAAGACTATTCTTGAGGTTTTCTATTTTCTAACTTTTTTCGTTCTTATAAAATTATGCACAGAATAAATAAAAACCACTTTTTCGCTTATTTTCCTCGCGCAAATAAGGCGCTCGATTTTAAATTTTGCAGACATGAGAATCGAAATATTTCTAGCATTTATGTTCCTCTTAAGACGTAAATGTTGCCAGTTCTGTCCTTCAAAACAATAAACAGTTATTTTCTTATCACTTTAGCCTAATTCGAATACGAAAACTCCTTTTCTCTCTGACATAAATACTCTAAAATGAACGTAAAATAAACAAAGATCTTACTTTAATTACGTTTTGAAGATAAACTAACAGCGTCATGATATTAATCAAAATTTAAATTGGATTCCAATAATGCTAGCATCCCTTCCATGGGAAACCCGTTCGTACCAAATCCATTTACTCGAGGTAAAATATTTCTTAATACCAGCCACTCCCTTCTGATTTCCTGGTGCAATATCACTAAATCTCCCCCCTCGATATAAACCAACTATATTTATGTGATCTTTAGTCATATAAAAGCGTCGTGCAATACACGTAATTGAGTCGTGCTACAGAAAAGGCATTTTTACTACGTGAAAACGCAATTCTGTAAGGAAAGCTCTCAAATAAACGCTTTGATTAAGAATTTTATATTTTGTTTGTTGTCTCCGCTAATTTGTTAAAGTACTGAGTTGAAGATAATTAAAGACATATTCCTTTTTACTCGTTTTTGTCTGTCATCACTTCAGGGGTGCTTTACAAAGCTAAAAACAAATTTAAACGATTTACAAAGAGAAGATTTTTGTTGATTCCATCACTATTCTTAGAGATGTTTCCGGCATGGTTCAGATTATCAAATTGGTTAAATAAAATTATCTCAATTGTTATTAGTTATTACCTGCTTTTTTGTTATGTTTTATTCTCTTTTCCTTAACTGTTTCTTTAAGTTTACTTCTTTTAACATCTTTTTTTAGTATATTTTTATTTGTTATTCACGACTTTGTACTAAATTGTGTATTTTTAATAATATGACGTACTTTAATTGCTACTACTGTTATACTTCTGGTCTCCAGAAATATGTCCCTCCCGGGGGGGGGAACAAGTGTTAAGCAGGCCCCCCCGGGGGCCATATGCCTCGGCTTGGAAGGCTCAGCTCAGGGTCGTAGGGCTCCTCCGAGGCTGTCGATGGTTGACTCCAATGAAACACGGTTTGGGCACAATTCAAATGTATTCAATAATGCAAGGGTGAACAGTACAGGCAACCAGGTAAGCTGTTTAAGGCCTAGCATAAGAGAGAGAGAGGCACTAGAAATACTACTGAATTTAGGCTCGGAAATACTATAAGAGGGTTTAAAATCTCACGTGGCGTCGTACGGATGCAGGCAGCTTCCTACGAAGTGGAGAGATCTAGAGCAAAGCTCATAGATCGTGTGCAGGAACGCGGCGGCTCGGGGTGCGTGGGCGGCTTCTCGGCGTCATGGTGGGCGGATTCGGTCAGCTTACCGAACCGGTGGGTGATAACGGTGAATTAAGCGGCTATCGGCAATGTAGGCGGATTAAAAGCCGGGCGGCCAGGGCTGCCATGGTATAAAGTAGGCGGCAGTAGGATTATACAGGCGTCTGTCGTGATAGCGCCATCCTGGGATCGTAAGTGAAGACTTAATTAGCCGCGTCAAAGGGTGGCATACTGCCCGACAGTACGTAGTAGTGCGTACGACCGCTCGCGCCGTTGTCTGAAATATGTCTGATGCTTCGGTGAACGGTGGCCGGAGTTCTCTGTCCGTGATGAGCGAGACGGAAGACTCGAACGTGTGCCCTATAAGGTAATGTCTTCTGCCATTGGCTGGATTTCGCGCCGTGTAGCCATATATGGTAATGTCTTCTGCCAGCCTGAGAGGGACAGCAATAATCACGCGAGAATGTACATGTACTGAGCACGTGACACACAGCTGCCTGCCGCTTGTATAGTCCGTTCGTAGAATTTATGGGCAACACATAACACTACCCTCCTCCCCCTGAAAAATGAAGGGAAAAGGCAGCGAGGCTGATGCAGGGGACCACGACCTTCCATACAGCATGTGATGCGATGATTGCCACAATGTGAGGTACAGAGCTACCTCTTCACCAGGATTTAAACACTCCCTACCTAAGAGCCAACAAAATTTTAACTACCTGTGAGCCAAGCTAAAAAAAACTAGCAATAAACTGAACAAAGGTTGCCAACTCTCTCAAGAAATTAAAAAAAATGTGACGTACCTAGTGCGATACAAGACACGCTAACGAAGGTGCATGAAGAAATAAAGAAAACATGACCCTTCCGAGAAGGATTACTACCATGTAAAAATCTTAAAATTAGACAAAAAATTTCCAACACTATTCCTGTTATGGAATATTGTACGCTGACCAATGTCATGAAATGATCGAAACCAACTCATATTCGCGTCTTACAATAGAATTCTTAAAATTATACAACTTTGTTTTTATACACTTTATTCCTGTTATGGAATATTGTACGCTGACCAATGTCATGAAATGATCGAAATCACTCATATTCGCGTCTTACAATAGAATTCTTAAAATTATACAACTTTGTTTTTATACACTTTATTCCTGTTATGGAATATTGTACGCTGACCAATGTCATGAAATGATCGAAATCACTCATATTCGCGTCTTACAATAGAATTCTTAAAATTATACAACTTTGTTTTTATACACTTTATGCTATTTTCACAATTCAATTCTAACCCAAATGTTAGTTTCCCGCACTCTCAGCTTGTCATGGTTTGTCTGGTTTGCATTTAATTATCAGGCATAAACGACCATCCTCTCATGTTCGCATATAATTGTAAGGTAATGCTACAAAACCTATCATGAATATTAATTTTCAGGCATAATATGAATCCTCTCATGTTTTCTCGACTCACCCTCGGTGACCCGTACAGCGCTGTACTTGGTATACTAGAAATATACCCTTGCCGCAACGACATAGACAACCGGATAGATCCCTTGGAATCCTCACGGTGAACTTGCGTTCGACGAAACCACTTAGGACACCCTCTAGGTGTTCCCACCAAAATAACCAGACGAACCGTAATGACCATAAGTGCAATTACATTATTCTCTAATAAGAACAATACGACCCGAATGACATAACTTTATGACATTACCGAGCTAATTTACTCAACTGGGTGCATACTCTTAAATCTTCTTACTACGAGAAGTACTACTCCTTATTTGAATACAGTGATATAGCAAGTTACAAATTACCGTACAATTGCGTCCTGATATGGCAAGGACTTTACACGCTGGCTTACCATATTGATACCGAAGTAATCAATTACGTGTTTACAAAATATTTATATAGTAATTTAATTAATTACATTTATCATAATTAAAACACTTGAATATACATTTGTTTACCCACCAAAAACTCTATGTGTGTGTGTACAATTTTGTTAAATAACTTTCAATTCGAGTTTGTCTCAACTCAACTTAAACTCTCAGGGTTTGACTACGTAAGGAGAGAAGAAAAAAAAATTAAAATAAATAACAACAACGCCACGTATTTTTACCAAAAAATACGAAAATTTAATACTACCGACAATGTTATTAGAAGAGGAAAAAATTTTCTTAATTGAGTAACGAATTTCTTCCTATCACCGGAATCATATATACTTTAATTGTTCGGAAATTCGCGTTTCCAACAATCTTCCTGCTCTAATTCTAAGGAGTTTAGCCATCCTATCACGCTTTGGATTATAGTTTACCTGCCGAATGACACGTTAGGTCGATACCCAAGTTCCATCCTATCGGACTTGTAACAGCTCTATAATACCACACAACGAGTAACCGTTGTTATATGATCGCGGAAGAAGGTTAAAATTCGATACCACCACAACCTATGTGAACCGAATAGTGTTGTCTATTGGGCCTATTCTGATAACAAAAATGTGGTAATATAATTATTACATTGCCTTTTCATCGTGAATTCACTCCAACATACGCTAGAATTGAGACATACCCCGTTAAGGAGTGAGTAACTACCCGATTGTGAACGTTTTACCGCCCCAATTTCTCCTATATCGCAACGTGTGAGACGTCCAATACCATAACGATTTAACCTACATGTGAGAATAATTCGACAATGAAAGAGATTGAAAAACCCGAAAAAAAAAAGGACAAAAAATAAAAAAAAATTATAATTGAAATGATATTTTCATTTATACATGACCTTATATTAATATATACACAAGGTTATTTACAACCATAAGGTTCCTAAGTTTCTTACTACCCAATGACCTATCCCAGTATGAGAACTAGGTGCCTTTATACCTACCACTTGTACAAGAATTTTCTTATGCCGTCTCTTGCCAACGAAAAGAAAAGAATATGCTTGCATATTCTTTCATTGCATCTAAAATTAAGTACTTTTTAGAATGCAAATTGTTCCACGAAAATAGAAATTAGGTCTCTACTTCGGTCCCGGGCAGGATACTGAATACCTAACGCAGTTTTTTCTAATGAAAAACCTAGCCTAATTTAGGGTTCCTTGAACTACGCCCTCAATCAGTGTATCGTGTCGTGTTTCTTAGACGAATTTATATACTTATGTAACCATATTCATATATAAATTTAAAAAAAATTTTTTTTAAAAAAAAAACAACCTAAGTGGCTACGCACTAGGAGAAAGTAATAAATTATTACTACCAATAATAGTCATTACAATAAATGAACTAAATATCGCATCAGTAATTTCACTAGTGTAAGGTGAGTTACCTCTTTTTTTATAATAATAATAATGACAACAAGTCTTCACGTGCAGACATACCGGCGTCCCGGATTGTCAACACTTGTGATGACGATCCATTAAGAAAGGAATTGTATACTTCTCTAATAACAAGGGTTAAGTTATATGCGTTATAACCTCGTACTAACCACTAGGGTTCATGACGTCCTAGGGTTGTACCTAAGGGGTAATAATTATATCTCAACTAATAACCGGACTAATCAGAGAAAATAACAACAAAACATAAATAAAAACACTTATAAGGTTGCAACGACCGGGGTGTCACTACCCTTTTTTACTATGTCTTTAATGTGGAATTTACCGACAATTTTTCCATTTAAATTCTCTAGTACATATACCGTGCTAGAGATTTTTTCCTTTATTCTGTTCTCTACAAAACGGGGTGCCAGTTTGGCTGAAAAATATACGCCTGCCTTAGATTGAGGGAAGTTTCTTCTCCAAACTCTGTCTCCGATTTTATAGGATTCCAACTTGTGTCTAGTGTTATAACGAAAAGCACTTTGTTTATACGCGGCGGCGAGTGAATCGCTCACCTTGTCATACACGGCTACAAGTTCTTGTAGTTTATTTGCATAATCCACTACCGTATCTGGTTGTGTGTTATTTTGACTAGCACCCGGGGAGATACGCCAATGTGACGTGCCATGCACTGTCTGTTCAAAGCCGTGCATGAGGAAAAACGGGGTGTATCCAGTAGTAAGGTTGACCGTATTATTAATTGCTGCTTGTACCGTTCTGACGTGCTTTGACCACTGACGGTGATCGTTGCCCACCAAAATAGCCAATGAGGTTCCGATGGTTTGATTATAGCGCTCTACCGTGTTGTTCATAGGAGTATAGAAAGAATTATAAAATACATCAGGAACGCCGTATTGAGACAAGAAGGCTTTAAAAGCACCTGAAGTGAACTGGCGACCGTTATCAACTATGAGTGTTCTAGGTACAGAGATTGGTAAAAATATATTGTATTCCAAGGCTTCTATTATGGTTTTTGCCGTCGCGTGGCGTAATGGGAATAACCAGCAGTACTTAGTAAAAACGTCTACCACGCTCAGAATATGAAAGTTTCCGTCGTAACCTTTCGGAAAGGGACCTATCAAATCTACGCTAAGACTTTGCATAGGGCGATCTACGTTTTTGGGGTGGGACATATGACCTAAGGCTGGCTTAGTTGAATGTTTATAAGCCTTGCAAATATTGCAATTGGACACTAATTTTTTTACATCGTTATACATTCCGGGCCAGAAATTCCTTAACGATAATTTTTTAAAGGTTTTAAACACACCTGGGTGTATTGCTGTGGGTGAATTATGACATTCCGAGATTAAGGCCTGTCTATCCTCTACCGGGGATACTAATTTCCATTCGTAGTCTGTATGTAAGGAAAAATCAGCTTTACAATGCTTATACAACCTATTACCTTGTATTAAGAAATTAGGACTAGCTTGTGGGTTATTGGCGCACTTATTATACAGCTCTGAGTACCACTTGTCTTTAGAGCCAGGCGTGCCAAGTAATGAATTTAATTGGGTAATTTCAATACGAGATAGTACGTCTGGAACTACATGAAGGGAGCCTTTACGGTGAATTATGTCAAAATCGAACTGAGACAAGCGTGTCCCCCACCTGGCAAGTCTACCTGTTGGATTCTCGAGTGACATAAGCCATTTTAAACTTGAATGGTCCGTGACCACTGTGAATTTTGACCCTTCGACGTACGAGCGAAAGTTGTATACGGCGTCAAGAATGGCCAATAATTCGCGTTCAGTTGTACTATAGTTTCTCTCCGTTTTAGAGAGTACTCTGGAGTAATACGCGACGGGGTGTTCTGCGTCCTCAAATTGTTGTGAAAGGCACGCTCCGATGGCGAAATTGGAACTGTCACATTGTATTATAAAGGGTAACTTAAAATCAGGGCAGCTTAGTAC
Source organism: Limnephilus lunatus (assembly GCA_917563855.2). Taxonomy (NCBI): domain Eukaryota; kingdom Metazoa; phylum Arthropoda; class Insecta; order Trichoptera; family Limnephilidae; genus Limnephilus; species Limnephilus lunatus. Next base: position 4,664,408 of record OU830602.1, on the reverse strand, counting down.
CGGCGCTGAAATTAAGGCATTCTTCAAGGCGGAAAATGATTTTTCTATCTCCTCATTCCACGTAAAATTAGGTAGGTTCTTTTTACCACCAGTTATGTGAGTTAAAGGGGCTGCAATATTTGAAAAGTTGTTGATAAAACGTCTATAATAACTGCATAATCCAAGGAATGATTTTACCTGTTTTGTATTCTGAGGTCGGGGGAAATTTTTGATAGTATCTATCTTTGCCGGGTCTGTTCGGAGACCTTCCTTGTCCACTACGAAACCTAAATATTTGAGTCTTGATTTACAGAATTCCGACTTTTCTATATTTAATGTTAATCCGGCGGCCTTTAAAATATTACAAACCTTTTTAAGGAGTTCAATATGTTCTTCAAAGGTACGTGAGATAATTATTAGATCATCTAGATATGCAAAAAGGTTGGGTTCGAATTCTGGACCAAATAAGGTGTCCACGAGGCGTTGTAGTTCGCTAGGAGCATTACGTAGCCCGAAGGGTAGTCTTACGAACATGAAGGTACCCCTACCTGGAACTACGAAACTAGTTTTCTCACAAGACGAAGGGTGCAAGGGTATCTGCCAGAAAGCTTTAAGCAAGTCTAAGGAAGTAATAAAGTTTGCATGCCGTAAGTTATCAAGAATACGATGAACGTTTGGCAACGGATAAATTTGAGCCCTTGTAACAGCATTGAGTCTTCTACTGTCCAAACAGAACCTAGCTGTTCCGTCCTTTTTGGGAACTAAAATAACCGGGTTTGACCAAGGAGATTTACTTTTAACGATTACGCCTAATTCCAACATTTTATCCACCTCACATTCTAGCTGTTTCAACCTTACTGGTGACAGGGGGTAATAACGTTGTTTTATTGGGGTTCCTTCAGTTTCGATAACATGTTCGATCAAATTAGTTTTACCTAAACCGCGTTTAGCAAAAGATATGGATTGAAATTCCTCTATCACATCACTAAGTGTTTTTAGTTGCGCGGGTGTGAGATCGTTTTTTGACCTTACTACGTTAACTTCTGAGATGGAAGTATACGTAATACTTTGATTTGCTGTAAATAAATTTGGAGCTATGTTGAATTTTTTCCAAAAATCCACGCCTAAAATAATTTTCCGGCCGAGCGAAGGTATCACTACAAAGTCTATGGTCTGCAACTTATCGTTATAAACTACTGGAAGTGACAGCTTGCCAGAAACTTCCTGTCTCTTGTTATCTGCTGTAGTAATTACCAGATCACAAGGGGACAGCGCACGAGACGTGAATTGTTTGTGCAAATTCCCACCTATACAAGATAGTGACGCACCCGAGTCTAGTAAACCTGATAAAACACGATTTTTAACTTTGAATGTGACATGTGGCCGGCCATCTCCGCTACACTTCACATTCACTGCCTCGAGTGGATCGGTATTCAGAAAAACCTTCACGTAACCTAACCAGTCATTCCATTCCTTTTCGATTGTCTCTGCTGATGGCTTTGGACTGCAATGACCGCCTAGAAGTTTTTTTGATTCGAATTACAATGAGTCGGGGGTGGTTTAGAGAGATCAGGAAAATCGTTTGCTCTGCTGTAATCAGGCTTTTTCCATCGTGGGCTACGGCGCGGGACGCTGTTGCTGTTAATTTTATTGCAATTTTTTGCAAAGTGACCGTTTTGATTGCATTTAAAACAAGCACGATTAGCGATATCCGTGGTTCTTTGTGAAATCGCCGCGAGCTGTGAGTTTTTATTACGTCCGAAAGTTCTAACCCTGTGATTCTGTTGGGAACTATCGAAATGAGTATCTTCTAAGATCTCGCATCTTTGTATTACCTCCGCGCAAGTACGGGGCACATCGTACGAGAATAGTTTACTATATTTGTGCAACAACCCATTTTTAATTATAAGAACCAAGTCTAATTCAGACAATGGTGATGATAACTTATCATTCAGGGATGATATTAGATTTACATACTGCCGAACCGGTACGTTATACATTTGCTTGTAACGGTGAATTTTAGATTTAATTCCCAAATCACTGTCAACCTCCTTATAACTTGAGACGACCTCCGGCTCGACTGCCTTTTTACTTGATGCGCGACTGAATTTGATTTTATCCATCTCCTCACATAATGCTTGTAACTCCGAAACGTTGGTGATATTTTTACCGATCTTCAGTTGTGCGTAATCTGGCGTGAGACCTTTTGTGACTAACGATAAAAGTTCCGACTCTTCTAACGGCAAATTCAGCTTGGAATTGATAGCTAAAGCTTCCAAAATAAAATCCGCAGCTCTTTCGTTATTTTTCTGACACAAGTTAAATAACTTCGACTTCTCAGTCATTTGAAACGTCGGGTCCTCGAATCTCTTCAAAAAGGCTGTTTTAATTTCTTCCCACTTTAGATTAGTTTTGAAAATTTTCCTATAGAATAATAGTGCTGAACCAGTGAGAAGTTCGACAAAACCCCTAGCCAAATCTTGACAATCAACGCCCCTCGCGTATTGTAATTCGGCGATTCTGTCTAAAAAAGCGCGGACATCCGAATTCCCGTCAAAAGAAATTTTCCAATTTGTTAAATTAACTATTTTTCTTTCAACGTACCTTGTGGTAGTCCTTTCATAATGATTTTGCGTAGGCGAGGATACTATGTTAACGAGGTTTCCCGAATTACTAGTTTTTGGGGTGGTTGCTACACTTGGAGAATTTAATAAAATAGCAGGAGACTCCACCCGCCCACTAAGGGATTCATTAAACTCGACACATTGTTTCCGTAAAGACAACAAAGCCCTTTTGGGGACTATGCCTCTATCCATCAACATTTTTCTTATTACCGACGCGTTTGCTTTCTCGAAATTTAATATTCTATCCATTATTGGTATGGTGGCCTCCATGATTATGCGTTATTATAATGAACAAAGCAAAAAAAAATTTCGGACGAATAATATAAGACGAGAGCAGTTGCTGGCAGTCGTATTTACAACTTCCTATTACAGGGGAACGGATGTGAACGAGCACAATCCGACAGTAGTTACTACCTTTTATTGGAAACAACCACTGCTCTTCAAGGAAGAAATAACGCAACTTACACAGCAGCCACTCGGAGAATTTAAAATAACGAGATTCATTACTCAATTAAAAAAAAATTCCGCGCGAATGACGAACAACTCTGACTGCCGCGATAGAACGTAATAGCGTAAGACGTTACGGTAATAAGCGATGTTTAAAATACCTAACACTCGAATAGCACTAGCCGACGGACTCGCGACGTTTAGAATAATTCACACAGAACTACCGTTGTTGATGGGAGCACAAATATAAAATATTTATAGCTAAGATGCCACGATAGAAACGTAATAGCGTGGGAATGAATGCTACGGTAGTAAGCGATGTTTAAAATACCTAACACTCGAATAGCACTAGCCGACGGACTCGCGACGTTTAGAATAATTCACACAGAACTACCGTTGTTGATGGGAGCACAAATATAAAATATTTATAGCTAAGATTACATAATTATGTTTCTAGGGAGACAACAATCGACAAGACTTCGGCCCAGTTGGCGCGCCAGTGTTATACTTCTGGTCTCCAGAAATATGTCCCTCCCGGGGGGGGGAACAAGTGTTAAGCAGGCCCCCCCGGGGGCCATATGCCTCGGCTTGGAAGGCTCAGCTCAGGGTCGTAGGGCTCCTCCGAGGCTGTCGATGGTTGACTCCAATGAAACACGGTTTGGGCACAATTCAAATGTATTCAATAATGCAAGGGTGAACAGTACAGGCAACCAGGTAAGCTGTTTAAGGCCTAGCATAAGAGAGAGAGAGGCACTAGAAATACTACTGAATTTAGGCTCGGAAATACTATAAGAGGGTTTAAAATCTCACGTGGCGTCGTACGGATGCAGGCAGCTTCCTACGAAGTGGAGAGATCTAGAGCAAAGCTCATAGATCGTGTGCAGGAACGCGGCGGCTCGGGGTGCGTGGGCGGCTTCTCGGCGTCATGGTGGGCGGATTCGGTCAGCTTACCGAACCGGTGGGTGATAACGGTGAATTAAGCGGCTATCGGCAATGTAGGCGGATTAAAAGCCGGGCGGCCAGGGCTGCCATGGTATAAAGTAGGCGGCAGTAGGATTATACAGGCGTCTGTCGTGATAGCGCCATCCTGGGATCGTAAGTGAAGACTTAATTAGCCGCGTCAAAGGGTGGCATACTGCCCGACAGTACGTAGTAGTGCGTACGACCGCTCGCGCCGTTGTCTGAAATATGTCTGATGCTTCGGTGAACGGTGGCCGGAGTTCTCTGTCCGTGATGAGCGAGACGGAAGACTCGAACGTGTGCCCTATAAGGTAATGTCTTCTGCCATTGGCTGGATTTCGCGCCGTGTAGCCATATATGGTAATGTCTTCTGCCAGCCTGAGAGGGACAGCAATAATCACGCGAGAATGTACATGTACTGAGCACGTGACACACAGCTGCCTGCCGCTTGTATAGTCCGTTCGTAGAATTTATGGGCAACACATAACACTACCTTAATTTATAATACAGCCGCCACAATTGAGAGTTATAATGCAAATATCGATCTTCCAGTTGATTAGTCAGACATCTCCAAATACTAAGTTTAGACATAATGATTAAAGCAATATTCGAAAACTAACATAAATCAAATATTAATTACACGTTTATGTGTTTTACATATGAAATTTGCTTCAAATAAACATCGGGATGCATAACGGTCCGGTGTATTAATATAAAATATTTAAATATCCTACTTGTGACCCAGAAAATGTGAACATTTTGTTTAATTTGCTAATAGTTTTTTCTTTATTATAATTGATTTGGTGGTGTTTGTGAGTAATCTGAAAATTCTACCAGATACAGGATACACTTTTCGTATAACTGCATACTCAACTCAAATTTCCTAATCAACTTGAGGATTGATATTGCATTTTTTATTTATGACGGCAGGATAACACTTTATTTACATCATGCGAACACCTCAGCGCTGATTCCCCTAGTGAGGTGTTTATAAAACGCTACTAAACTATTTACATACTATTATTGATTATTAACATTTTTTTGCGTTACGCAAACTTATTATCTGTAAAAATATGTAAACTGTAATCGTTCGTAACATTTATGTAAGAGAATAGAATTTTAAAATAATCAGAGTGTGAAGTGCACACGCGATAGGAGTGAAATTTTCAAAAAACCAAAGTAGACAAGAGTGGGGAGGCTACGGATCACCCCACAAAGAGGAGACCGATTAGTCTATCTCATTCTCGCGCAGGCTAATAATAGATGTATGTGTTTGTCTCTTTTTAATGTGGCTATTTTTCGTTTCATCGAGTTTCAAATCACAACGGTGCTAAAGAAATTTACCAAGAACTTCAATAAATAATATTTGTATATATTTATCACTGTAACCTAACCTAACCTAACCAGGCCGTCATTGCTATTATTTCTACATAAATAGATTGAAAATATAGGCATCTAAAAGGGGAAAGAAATTCAAATAATCCTTTCGTGGGCCAAATTTACAGCTCGAAATGTGATTTAAATAAAGAGTTTGTGAAAAAATTTGAAAAATTATCTTAAATCTATCACCGGAAAAAAACATTCGAAATGTCTCTAGGTTTCCGCTTACATTTTCCAATCTACCAGATTAGAATAGAGTTTTCCGATCGGTTAGGGGGGGAGGGGGTAGTGCGGGGTGGGCTGGAACGGAGGTAAGACGGTGAAACGTGGGGGTAAGACGGAACACGGGGTACGGAGTGAGGTGGGGTGAGATGGAAGATGGGGTAAGGAAGAAAGAGGGGTTAGGAGGACCCTCAGAATAGCGTCTTTATCAGCCGTGAGTTACGACTCGGACGCATTTCTTTGTGTGTCACATTACCCCGCTTTGCCGTGAACTAGGTGTGTTTAACTGTGCCCCGAAAAATAGATCGCGCTGAAATGAAATATTGATGGCGAAGCAATTACTGTTTTTCACGTCTTTCTTAGTGGGACGTGTCCTTTTTAATGTGTCTCTCCGGGTTCGATGACTGCTTTTTATGTCATTTACTTACACCGCTGACAATGGAGACGAAAGATAAATTAGTTTGAGAAAGATACGGAGGTTCGTCCCTATGCGTATGGAAAAGGGGGTCTTTTTGTAGCGTGTCCCTACATTTCATTTCTTGAACACATCTTGATCGGGTTGGTTGATTCATTTATTTATTCTGAAATATACGTGTTGGAGATACAAAAAGCATTACACTTATTCTGATAAATAATTACTGCAATAAAAAAACATATCTGAATACTCCACTGCCTAACATAAATACTCAACCAGGGTAATAAGCTAAAATATTTTACTGGTTATTCCCTGTTTCAATAGAAATATTAAATTTCATGGTACGAAACTATGGATGAGTTGTTTCACAGAATTTGAAGAAATTCATCAAATTTCAAAGTAAGATTAAGTTAATTCACAGAAATTCAAATGTATCATTGTCATAAACGCCGATTCTACGTGCCTTTCTGTTTTCTATCAAATTGTAATTAGTTGACAAGCTTAACAACATGATAGTTGTCCTCTTCTGCTGATTTGTTAACATGCTTAAACGGACCTAGAGTCGGCATTTAACTGGAACCTTTCAACTGACAAAAAAAATGAAATGGCGCTGGATGGTCATTATTTGGTGAATGGTCATTTGGTGATTTGGAAGTTATGTAAAGGTACTCTTAAGTTCTGTTATTACATAATTATTAGCCAGTGGTTTCACATAACTGTAATGATAACAGAACTTGGAAATTTATTGAATTGTATTCTTCGAAATAACTCTTCCTTTTTATTGCTCTAGCAAATCAAACAAAAATAATAACAGAAATTAAAATAAATGAAAATAAGTAAAATTTGGCTGAGAGAACAGAGTGGTAATCATTTTACAATCATTATGAAGACGACTTAAGAGCGCGCAGGAGCGCCGAGAAATTTTAACGATAGGTATTTGTAAAAATTATTTCTATTTCGTTCATCTCAGCGGGGACAGCAAAAGCGCTATCGGTGTATTGGTGAACCCCAATGCGTGTGTGTGCGTGGCTGCAGGTGTTGGAAGCACGAATCGCCGCGCCGCGCCCGCCAGCGACTTCGCGTTCTTATTATTTCATTTACTGTTATTCATTTATTCCAAAAATTAAGTAGGTGCCTAGGTACATATTCGTAATAAAATAGCGAGGTCTACATTATTTAATATTGTATTGTACTTAACTTTATTATTATTATTACTTACTACAAATACATGTGTCCGAGCTCATCTTCTGCACACGCACAAGTCAATGAGACTTGTGGGTGCGTGTATACAGGTTGCTGCCTGCTGCAACAGATAAGTCAATACGCGTCGCGACTTGAGCGTGCGTATTCCTATATAATAGATATCTTCTGCGCTCATAGTTCATTCATCTTGTTACTATTAGTAAAGTAAGATGCACGCTGTTTTGGTTTAGTAATATCGGGAGATTCATACCATCTTTTTTTATAAAACGGCAGCATAGGCGCAGTAGGTACATCACGTACTTTGTGATTGTATAGTGTTTTTATTTTTCGCTGGCTGCATCACTCTACTGTTTTTGACTAGCCTTTTTACTGGAAACTATTCTACGTCAAATACAGACCTTCGAATTTTGACCCTGAAACTCCCTTGAATATTGAAATCTGTTTGGTCATTTCTCACGATTTACACATATAGGACATATGGTGAGTAGATACCTACTAAACTATTCATAAATTATTCATAAACTATTATTATAAACATAAACTATTCATTCATAAAAACTCAATATTACAACACAATTTCCTTTTTTAATTAAACATATAAATATCGCTAAAAATGTTGTTGTTTTTTGGCTCTCCCTGAATAACGTAAATTCATCAGTTTTGACTGTATGCATAAAGTGCATTAGTGCAAGTCGGTACATTTGTTAACATATCTAGTAACCTATAATAAATATTATTCTACGTCTTAGGCTGCGTATACACACGCCAGCCGAACAACGGATTATGGGAAAGGAACGAAGCAAAAGGAAACTGCCCGAAACGCTGCGCCGCTTGCGGTTGCTTCGTACCTTTACCATAATTCGTGGTTCGGCTCGCGTCTCTGTCCGCAAAGAGTGGCGTGCACTGATTTTTCAGTGGGCTAGAATCCTAAGATTGAAAATACGACATTAATGATGTTGTCGAAGCTGAAAATTATTTTTTTTCCGAAATTTCAATTTTCAAATTCTGTGCACGCCACTATTCGCAAATATATACGTAGCATAAGATATGTGTATTTAGAAATTGAGTTACATAAAATCGACTACTATATTACCTACCTTCAACTCAAAAAATTTTTTCTTACAGATAAATAATGGGTAAAAGAAATGGAAACAAAGCGCGTTTGTTTTTATCTGCTAGACGAAAAAAACCGATTATTAGTATCAAACGACAGATTCATGTTGCACCACGTTCGACATCTAGGTAAGTCGAAATATCGCTTTCCTGTCACTCTTACTACTGAACCTTCCTAAGGTTACCTTTACGTACGTAAAGTTTTTTTTCCCGTAAGTTGCTCACATAAGAGAGTTATGGCAAAATTACCAATGGGTATCGTTTACATTGATAATTTTGCCATAACTCTCTTACGTGAGCGACTTACGAGAAAAACCTAAAGATTTATGCTATGAGAGCCGTGTATTATGTAGCATGTATAACGGGAAAATGGGATGGACAAATTTAAATAAATAAATCATTTGCATTTACAGGGATATGGATGTCATCGATACTACTTTTGGAAACTTAACTACATCTTCACTAATGCATGAAACTTCCATGGATGAATCATTTGCTCCAAAAATAGACGAAAACGCAAGTTCATCATCATCAACAACGCTTGATGATTTGGTGATAGAACCAGACCATATTGATGAAACCGATAATTTCGAAGGTCGCAGAATTGTGGATATAAAATATTTGTTTTCGGAGATATCAAATATAAAGCACGAACACACCAACTGCACATTTTCCGATTTAAAATTTATGAAGGAACGACGAAATGGTCTTCTAAGCCAGTATGTTTTCGAGTGCAAAATGTGCAAGAAAATAGAATACATTCACTCCGAAGACCCGAAACGGAAAATGTCTATAAATACTGCTGTCGTCGAAGGAGTGATGTGTACAGGAAATGGGTATTCACAATGGAATGAAATTTGTGGGGTTTTAAATATGCCAAATATGGATTGTAAGACTTACACGAACATAGAACAATGTTTAGCGCCAACAATTGAAGAATGTGCCTTAGAAGAAATGATCGCAGCTGGTGAAGAAGAAAAAAGGCTAGCTATTTTAAACGGTGACGTAGACGAGGGTGGCTATCCTTTGGTAACGGTGGTTGCAGATGGCTCCTGGGCAAAGAGGTCGTACAAAAGTGGATTTAGCTCCTCATCTGGCGCAGGGTGCATAGTTGGACTACGAACTAAAAAGGTTTTATTTCTGGGAGTGCGAAACTCATACTGCTGCATATGTGCTAGAGCTACTAAACTACACATAGTTGCTTCTGAGCACAGGTGCTTCATAAACTGGCGTGACAGTGCTAATGCCATGGAAGCCCACATTATAGCAGAAGGGTTCTCGAGAAGCATGGAAATGCATGGATTGAAATTTAACAAACTAGTTGGTGATGGCGACTCCAGCATCATGAAAAAAATAATGCAACAAATGCCATATGGTCCTAACCTTATAGTACAAAAAATAGAGTGCAAAAATCACTTACTCCGCAATTTTTGCAACAAAATGAAAGCACTTGGAAAAAAAACCAACAACGCTAAAGGCTTTGTACCAGTTCATATAAGGAAAAAGGTTGAAGCAAACGTTTTACGCATGAGAAGAGCTGTAGTTGGAGCAATAAATTACAGGAAAGAGCAAGAAAACACAGTACAAAGTGATAAAATAAAAAATTTGAAAATGGACATAAAAAATACCGCAAATCATGTGTTTGGTGATCATAAAAATTGTGCATCGTACTATTGCAAGCCGGAGAAGTATACTGATGATCCAAATTTAGTAAGCGATCTTCGAGATTGTGGAATATGGACTGATATCCAACAATTCTTATTGTCTCTAATAGCAAATGCAGAAAGTATTATTATTGACGTGACAAATAACACTGTGGAGCAATTCAACAACGTTATCGCCAAATTTATAGGTGGAAAAAGGGTAAATTTTACTACAAGAGGATCTTACCAAGCAAGATGTTTTGGAGCAGTAACTTCGTGGAATAGTGAATTGGCAACCCATTCAAGAATACAAAAGAAAATCCAAGGCCACAGTCCCGGCAAATACACGAAGCACTTTATAGAGAGAAAACGACGTTCGAAGGAGAATAAACAAATGTGTCGAAAAAAAAAACTAAAGTATAATGAAAATACGACAGAAAAAAGAAAAAAAGTTACAGGGCCCGATGAAAATTATGGTCAATTGGAATTAGAACCAGATATGCCACCTGAAATATTTGAAACGAAAAAAGAGGAATTTCTCAAAGAATTATCTTCAACCAATAAGGAAGAGCTCGAACGGAATACGGTAGGCCAAAGCAATAACTAATCTGTGGGCAATTGAAAGACGTAAGCGGATAACGGCGTCTAACTTTGGAAAAATATATAAGCTTCGGCAAAAAACTTCAGTTACGGGAGTACTAAACTCTTTACTGTACTCACAATTCAAAGGAACTATGGCCACAAATTATGGAAAAGAAAATGAAAGCCTAGCAATAGAGCAATTTTCAAAAAAAACAAGTTTTCAGGTATCCGCTTGTGGGCTATTTATCGATAAAACCAAAAACTTTTTAGCGGCAAGTCCGGATGGCCTTATCGGTGAGGATTCTATAATTGAAATTAAATGCCCTTATAGTATAGCAAATATGTCACCAGAAGAGGGAATTGCACAAAAGATAATTGATTACTGTAAATTGGAAGACCATTCTTTAACATTAAAACGGAATCATAATTACTTCTACCAAGTACAAGGCCAGTTACATATTACTCGTCGTAATTATTGTTATTTTGTTGTGTGGAGTCCAAAAGGTTTGCTGTATGAAAAAATTGAGAGGGACGATGAAATCTGGCAAAAAATCGTTCCACTGTTAGAAAATTTCTACCACCAATGCCTTTTACCAGAAATAATTGACGGTCGCATACCAAGAAATTTACCGGCGAGGGAAAGGTCTGGACCATAAATTGTTTTAATTTCATTGTGTAGATGTTAAACAGTAATTTTTTTACAATAAAGCGTTTAAAAACAAAAAATATTAGATCATTGAAGAAGATTGAAAATGTCAAGTGATGTAGGAGGTATTCCCAAAAGTGCATTTTTCTGTAATAATATAACGTATTAAAAAAGTTAAATAAAAACTAAACTAGTTATGTGTATGTACCTAATATGTAGCACAATAAACAATATGGTGCCTCTTATACATAGATTTCAATATTCATTTGTATAATATGATATTATAATAACATAATCGATTCAACAACATGTGGTAGATGCATGTACCACTGAACATACGCTGTACCAGCATTCCATCAAACGATCAGTGGTGTATGTACTTACCATCACACATTTTCTTGTAAAATATAATTTTTTTGAAAAAAAAATCTAGAACAATATATTTAGTCAAATATAAAAGTTTTTTTTTGGTTCGGTAGTTGTATCTTAAAAAAAGTGTCCTATAAAGGGATAATATTATGTTGAGTACAACCTTCAAAAGTTATCAAAAAATATTTTAATTAATTTTTGTGTTCCATATCCAACTCGGCAATACGGAACGGAATCATCTCGGGGTCTGTCTGTAACAGGTGTTTTTTTTTCAATTTTTTTCCATTAATTTATTTGACGTAAACAAATTAAATTTGTCACAATAACTTTAGTAAATAAGCTCGGTAAGTATTGGCACACTCAAAATAAGTCACCAAACAGAAAAATAATTTTAAAAAAACATCGATAACTCGGGACATGACAACACTAGTGGACTAGTGTATCGATATAATTATTGAGAATGTCACATCACTTCGTTGACTGTATACGTATTCAACAAAACCCTCTCCGCCCCCCCTCACCCCCGAATACTGAGAGAAAGGGACACATGCACCTCAGCCTGATAATACCCAAATAAAATTGTCAAAATCGAGGTTTTGTAGTCCTCATTTTTCTACTCCAAAACTGAACCAATTTCCAAGATTTTTTTTACCAAATGTATTGGAAGAAAACATTCTATGTCTGTACCTTTTGCTTTTTTTAAAAATACATCGTCTAATTTGTATACTGAACGTTTGTTGATGGCGTTAAAAAAAGGCAATTTTAACAATTTTTGAAGGGTTATAACTCCTATAAAAAGTAACTTATCAAAAAAATCAAAACTTACCGACACGCTTGCAGTCAATATTCATATTATGTAAAAAAAATATTTTCTCTAGTGTCAAAATTCAGAGAGGGAAATGAGGAATACGTTTGTATGGAAAAAACACCACCCGGTTTCCTCTTAAAGACAACTAGAAACCAAATACAAAAATATAAAAAACTACAGGTCGCCTCAGAATAGGAAACCCTAGTGAGGAGAACGGTGAAAACCTTTAATGTATTCTTTTGTTATGATTTTTGCTTAAATCATGTACAAACTATGCCACGGAAGCTATAAATAAATAAAATAAAAAACAAAATTTTTAACAAAACAAAAAACGACTTCAAAAAATGCCCTAAAAATTAAAAAAATAATTTCGTACGATTGTTATTTTTGGAGTCGGTGTCAGCCAAGATCTCCACATCTCACCTATAACTACCTATGTATGTAGTTATCTTGTTTTGTTAAAATTTTTGTTTATTTTTTTTATTTTTAGTGACGAGCCTGCGTAAAGAAGTTTTACTTCAAAAAAAGAATCATCGAAATCTGTTGGCGTAATATTGAGTTATTCGTCCATTTGTCGCGCACATACTTATTGCAAATTTAAGACATATATGGTTTTCTCATGGATCCCATTGTCAGAACTAGACCAAATTAAAATGGGACCACACGGGAAGCACCAGCTTTCTAATAAAAAAAGAATCATCAATATCGGTTAACCCAATCAAAAATTCTGAGGTAACAAACATAAAAAAAACCGTAATATTTACAACCTCCTCCTTTTCGAAGTCGTTTAAAAATAATAATAATATTTATTTTTTTTTTTATAATATTTATTTATTGTTTGTTTGAAAATATTACATACTTAATACAATATAGTGAACTTAAAATGTCCAACTAGGCAATTGCCCGTTTTAGGACATTCCAGTATGATAATGTTTTTACATGTAAATTATAGTAAATTATAGTGTTGACTATTCTGTTGGTAAAATAATACATATGTATATTCATATTCTAGAATACTTTCAGTTATACCACGACATTTTTTACTATTGTTTAGCTGACATAATAAACTAAAGAAATATTAATAGATAAAACAAGAAAAATGAATTTGAAAATGAAAATGAATGAAGAAATTCTGTTGGTAAAATAATACATATATGTATATATTCATAATCTAGTATACTTTCAGTTATATCACGACATTTTTTTGCTATTGTTTAGCTGACATAATAAACTAAAGAGATGTTAATAGATAAAACAAGAAAATGAAAAATAAAAATGAAAGTAAAGAAGGAACTTTTCCTTTAAGGAAAAATATCACGAAGAGTTGAGCAATTTTCGAAGTTACTTTATGTAAAAATACAGTTACTGTAATGCTAATATAAAACCAATATAAATTAAAATGTAAAGAAAAACAAAAATTACAATTCAATTACTGTTGTTTAGCATATTCTCGCATTCAGCTCTCCCCAAGACCAGAAGCCAATTAGTAACCTGCATACGCAGAATATTAGTACTCATTGCCTTCCATGCATCAGGTATGAGATTGAGCAATTTAGGGCCTAGGTATGAGAATTGTCTCTGTGCTAAAGATGAGGAGGTGGTGGGCGGAACTATTGGGTTTTTTTTTGCATGTCTTGTATTATGACAGTGGTTTACGGAAGCGTAGTGGTGCCTCTGTTTTTGAGTGTGTAATATGATTTTCCTTATGTATAATTGTCTTACATCAAGAACACGAAACTCTGCGAACAATGAATCGCTGGGGTACCTGAAAGGTTTTTTCAGTATGACTCTTATAAGCGATTTCTGGGATTTAGCTAAGGGATCGAGTATAGTTTTAGCACAACCGCCCCAACCTAAGGAAGCATAGTCTAATATGGAATTACACATTGCAAAGTAAATTCGTTTCAAATCATTTACGCATAGAATATTTCTTATTGCTATGAACAGATGTGTAAGTTTCCTGACCTTTGTGGAAGTTAAGGCTATATATTTGTCCCATCTCAGAAATTTATCAATGATAATTCCTAGGTATCTTATATTGTCCACACATTCTAAGGAATTGCATTTACATGTAATAATGTCGTTGCAATGGTGTATTCTAATGTTAAGGATTTCTTGTGGTTGACCCGCTTGAGTTGAACTGAAGCAGATGAATTTCGTTTTATCCGAGTTTAGAGTGAGGAGATTACTATCTAGCCACTGTTTAACTTTGTTTATGCCGAATTCAGCTTTACTGCAAGACTCATTCCAGGTTTTGCCTTCAAATAAAAGTACTGTATCGTCAGCAAATGTAATTATGTGGTCTGCAAAGGAAGTATTACATAAGTCATTTATATAAACATTAAACAGTATGGGACCTAGAGTACTTCCTTGCGGTACGCCATATTTAATATTGCCTGGATCACTTAGAGTACCGTTAATATCCACTCTTTGGCTCCTGTTTTCTAGGTAACTAACCAACCACTTGAAAATTTGACCCTGTATCCCAATTCGCTGTAGTTTATTCAGCAGAATTTTGTGCGAGATAGTGTCAAATGCTTTAGCTAGATCTAAAAAAAGTGCAATGCATTTACTACCTTTATCTAGGTTATTGGAGATGATTTTTGTCAAATTAGCGATGGCGTTTTCAGTGCTTAAACCTTTGCGAAAGCCGAATTGTCTACTAGAAAGGATGTTGTTATTTTCTAGATAATGGGTGAGACGGTTCTTTACAATTTTCTCCAAAATTTTTGAGACCGAGTTGAGCAGAGAAACCGGCCGGTAGTTATGTATCAGTGATTTGTCCCCACTTTTATGCAGTAAAATGACGATTGACTGCTTTAAATGGTTAGGGAATTTCCCTGATTTAAAGCTTAGATTCGCAATGAACGCAATCGGTAATGCTATGTATGCTTTAATGATTTTTAGAAGATTCGATGAAATCTTATCGGGACCACATGCTTTTGATGACTTAAGGTCGTCAATTATCTTCATGACTTCGTTAGATGACGTTGTGATTGAGTCTATTTTGTGACCGATATTAGGGATAGTTAAATTGGCGAGAGCGGTTTCTGATTTCTTACACTTATCGAGAATTTTTTTCGCAAGTGTGTCTCCCACAGATGAAAAGTAACAGTTTGCAAAGTTTGCCATATCTTTGGGAACTTCAGAGTTTGATGTGTTAATGTATAGCGATTTAATTTCTGAAGATTTATTGATTTTGGATTTGGTTATGTTGCGAAAGGTATCCCAAAAACGTTTTGGATTGCAGTTGTTTTCGTAAATGAGTTTCTTATAATAATTTTCTTTCGCCGATGTAATTAATTTCTTACACAAATTCCTATACTTTTTATAATAACATTGTAATACCAAATTCTCAGGATATGTTTTTGCCTTTTCATGAAGATGATTTCTTCTGTGAATCGATTTAACTAGACCCAGGGTGATCCATGGTGTGAATTTAGTTTGTTTATTAGATATGGTTATATTACTTGTGTGTTTTAATATGTACTCGTGTAGTTTGGTAATAAATTCTTTCATTGCTAAGTCAGTGTCTGATTGATCTAGAACATTTAGCCAGTTTTCTGCGCTCAAGTCCTCAATTAAATTATTGAAATTAGTTTTAGCAACGTATTTAATTTTCGAAGAAATGGGAGGCTTGTTTTTAAGACAAAGAGATGTTGTATAGTGGTCTGAAATAGTTGAGTGTATAACATAAGTGTCAATAAAGTTAATATTTTTCACATTGATGTGATCAAGACAGGATTTATTCGAGCCCTGTTCACGGGTAAAGCTGTTAATAGTCAGTGTGAAACCATTTTCCGCAAGTAGACATAGATAATCGATTGATTGACGGTGGTAATCAGGGATAGTATTAATGTTTAAATCTCCCATAATAATTTGCTGTTCAAATTTTTTAGCATTGTTTAAAATTGATTGCAATGAAAACAGGAAGGGGTCAATATTGATGAAGGAAGGAGATCTGTAAATGGCAAATATGCATATGTTATTATTCAATACTATTTTCATACAGTTTGATTGTGCTAAAGGAATTTCCTCTACATGAGCTTTAATTCCGTCCTTGATGTAGATAACAATTCCACTAGATTTGTTGAGGTTGGTTGTGGTGTGATATTCAGTGTAATCGTGGATTGATTTTGCGGTGTAGTATTTGTTTAACCAGCATTCAGTTAATATTATAACATCAAAAGAGGAATTAAATAGATCAAGAAAAATTGTAAAGTCGTCGAGATTCGATATGCTTCTAATATTCTGGTGTATGATTTTTAGGCTATATGAGTCCCAGTTATAGTTGTTTAAATTCTCCAGATCTCGAATTATATTCATATTAACGCTAATACCAGAATCATTGCAATTATCCGAAGGTAACTGAAACATAATTATGTTTAAATTTATTATGATGTGTAGTGGTTAACCCGTAGTTCTTGTGCGAAAAGTCAGCAAACAAATAGTAAAAATAGAAAGTGTAAATTACGGTGTTGTTCATCAGTATTTTATTAATATATTGTATAGGAGATTGTGAGTTCTGATAGTATGATGCGTATTTTTCTTCGAGATGAAGATTGATTCCGCTACGAGCACATAGAAGAGAAAAATATGAGAAAAGTGAATTATTATAGATATAAAAGATGTAATAAATGTTTCTAGTTTTGCTTATCTTTTAAAAATTAGTCGTTAATTTCCTTAAACAATACAGATTCGATTTAAATATAATTTTGCTCATGTCAGGCAATTGGATAACCAACACCTCTGCCATAGGTCACTCCAAGTGGTTCGCTATGTTTGGTGACTTATCAGGGGTACCCGGGTTCATGGGGTGAGGTTTGTCCTGGTCTTAGTAGCTGATATGTCTGACCACCAGCCGCATGACTGGCCGGATCGAGAGAGAATGATTGAGTCCCTTTGATTTATCCAGCCGTACTCTTTCGGAATATCGCTTTATACTGCAGTGGGAGGATGGATTCCTACGTCCGTCATTCCTGGACGCACTGACCCCCAGATTCCTACCCACCCCTAATACCATTTTCCTTCCCACTACTTCGTCACCTTCCTTTCCCAAAAAGACTCTCCACACGGCATCCCCAAAGATGACATATTCCCTAAGGGGCATTATTTTGCTAGGGGCCTCCTGTATGGAGCTAATCTAAAAAAAATAAGTCAGCAGGGGACTCCCCGAAAACGCAGGCTCTACAAGAAGTACTCTAAACATAAGATAAATCCTCGAATCACTTATCTCCACTCATCGACACCAGGGACGCGGCGGGCGGGGTGAGCGGGTAGTCAGGGCGGGGCGGGGTAGAGGGCGGGGGTAACAGGAGTAATAAAGATGGAAGTATTTCCATTCCATTGACTCGTAGGACTAAATGAAAAAATAGTTCAGTCAGCCCAGCACCGATTATTTTGAGGTCGATCGTGTTTATCCGTTTATTTATTGGCACCTTCGCTGAAGGACGATTTATTTATAGTGCGACTCGAGATTAAAAAAAAGAAACAAGAATTTTTTTTCTAAAGATCGATGAATTTTTAGGTAGTATACATTCAGCAATGTCAAAGCAGTTGTTTGTCGTCAATATCGAGGCGGGTATAGGTACCGCTGCCCCGGGCACCATTAGTGGGATAACCAACACCTCTTCCATAGATCACTCCAAATGGTTTGCTACGTTTGGTGATTTAACAGGGATATTCGGGTTCATGAGGTGAGATTTGTCAGAGTCTTGGCGGCCGATGCCCACTTGCTGCGTGGCGGGCCTGATCGAAAGAGACTGGTTGAGAAGGTCTTTTGATATCTACAGACAGAATCTCTCGACCCATCGCCTGTTGAAGGGATGGATTCATACGACCGTCACTCTTGGACACACCGCCCATATAATCCTAATCATACCCACCCCTCATACCTATGTCCTTCTCAGAATGTCCTCTTCTTCCTTTCCTTTAAAAAACCTCTGCACAGCATCCCCTAAGATGACATAAGCCTTCTGTGTGGAGCTTAAGTAAAAAAAGAGGTTTAAATTTTATTATTTTAATTCAAGAGCTTGAACAATGAAATCAGGATTCGTGTAGGTACTAGTAAAGCATTGTTCTCAAATTATTTTAAAAATATAGTAAAGCTGAACACGCTTTTTTAAAATGGTGAAGATACCTTTATCCCCCATTGTTGTGAAGAAGGTTTTTAATTTTTCCAATAAATGTTTAAGTTTTTTATTACTTTTAACGTGCGTGTCTTTTATTATTCGGATTTTGATTTGTAAATTCAGCAGTTTGTGATGACTTGATATAGTGAATATTTGCTATGTATAAAGCCACAGTTGGTATACAAGATGTAAAGGTACGAACTTGGCTTACCTGTGATTCCTAAAATTATTTGAAGATAAAAATGTTAATGGTAATTTTGATATATGGTGAGTTTTTTTTATGTTTTTTTTTTCAAAAGTAACTTGAGGTAATTTTTCACAAAAACTGCATAATAAGTAGGTATTTTTTGCGACGCTGTTGCCTATAAGAACCACGAATAAAGAGAAAGGAATGAAGCAATAGCACACGACTCGAAACGCCACTTGTTGTTACTCCGTTCTTTTCCCATAATTCGTGGTTCAGTTCTCATCACGTTGCATGCATGTATACGCAGCCTGAGTTATTTTTTGTTTTCTTTATATCTAACCTGCTAACCTACTGCATTGTAGTTTGACAACATTTTAAGAATATAATTTTTCAATAATTACTGTATTAATGAAGCTAAAAATAATAATATTTAAGGGACTCTCTTTTCAGACCGGTAATATTTTTAATATTTTGTGAACAACTTGATTTTAAATTTGTTTCTTAAAAAATATATTGTTTATGTTTCAAATCAATGTTAGGTATTTCACAATTAAAAACTGATGAGTTTATTATACTTGTCCACAGATGCACCCCTCGTAGTGTTATCCCTGGGCAGCACCCTTAACCCCGATGACATAAAGGAAGGAGATGATGTTTACTTCGAGTGCACAATCAGGGCCAACCCCAAGGAGCACAGGATCACCTGGTACCATGATGTAAGTACCGTCATTAAATCATTTAAAATTGTTCAACAAACCTTCTGTTTTTGAAGAAAGGATGGGCTATCATACAACAATTCCGTACTGACACGTTCTCCTCACTTCACATTCACAATCGTCTTCTCTTTTTCCAACGCTCCAACTGACTGGAAACAACATCATCGCTCTATTTCGTCACGTAAAAGAACGGCAACTTTTAATCATAGAAAAATCCGTTGTCCGCACCGACCACCGGTATGACTATTCTTATAAACATAATATAATCACATAGGGTCCACTTATTTAAGTTCATCTTTGGAGCTATAAATTATGTTTTAATTCCTCATTAACGAGATATATTTTTTCTTTATCAATTTCTTTATTGATATGGAATACATGAAAAGTTTGACTTTTTTACAGAATGTGTTGTAACCTTTTTCAAGAGCGGCTTGTTTTGCAAAGGAACCGGAGACGCTAAAGACTGTTAGAGAGTTGTTGTTTATTGTTATCAAGTTTAATTTGAAGAACTCCAATTTTTGTTCCTTTTAGTAGGTACTATATAATATAATCATTAATACTATTATTCAATTTATTAAAAATGTTTATTAATAAAGAGATAGCAATTCAACATAGCAGAACTTACAATACCATATGATACAATTTACCACTCCAGCCAGGAGCACTCCTGTCCCGGTGAGACCGGTAAACCAGGGGGCACTGATTTGTTAAGACTAGGAACACGTGCTCTAAAAATAAGAAAAAAGTTGGAGTTTAATCGACCGTTATACATGGCAAGCTAATAAGCCAATATTGGAATTTAGGATGGGCAGGAATAAAGGAATGTATTGAGCGTTGTAAATTATTTTTTCTTGCCTATTCTTGGGTCTTGCCTCTTGTCTCTCCTTGGCTCTTCTAGGATCTTCTTTAAACTTCTGGTCTCTTCTTGGCCCTTCTTGGCTCTTCTTGTTTTTTCTTGTACCTTCTCGCGATATCTCTCGAATGAGGAGGGTGGGAGGAAGGATTAATCTCATCCGATAGTTCTCCGCCCCTCCCCCCCCCCGGCTACCCGACGCTTTTCTCCCTAGGGTCTTCCTTTGAATTCCATACACTGTCTTCTAGGCACAATCGGCTGGCCGGCCTAAGGGCGCTTCTGTTTGGTGCGGTGAGGCCTGACAAACATTCTCTTTCATTTTCACGGGGACAGCCGATCGTCGGGTTTGAGGCAACACTATTTCTATTTTCTGTTATACCATTCTTTCTTTTCTTTATATACAGGCGCTGCTTGCCGGACTGACTCTTTTTTTTGCTTTATTATGACCTCATATAAACATGTATAGTCTTGTCTTTGCGCGCTTGCATACCGCAACCTAACACTGTATGCGGGGACATTTACGGCCTTACTAAAAAAAAACCACAGCACGCGCGATTACCTGTGTTTTTGTAGTATCATGGATACAACACATTTACACTAAAACACGAAATATTACTAAAAAAGAATTTTACTCTAAAACACGTTTAAATTTGGCAACACTGCAATTTTTCAAATTTTATATACAATTTTTTTTAGTTTTCATTCATAGCCGCTAGATGGTGATAGCGTCGCGTCTATACATTTGCACTCTCTTGCCCGCGCAAAGAATAGCAGTTTACTTTTTATGTGGCGGGAATATTTCTAGTAAATATTGAGATTTTACTGAATGATTTCTATTATAGCGACCGATTCACTCTTCTATTCATGTAATTAATATATTTGCCGTGTTATTTATGTGGTTTTACATTAGTTTTATCAAGTTATTGCACAACAAACAGTACTTTAAAAGTTGAACTGTCAAAATATTGTTTTGGGTTACATAAAAGTTCAAATTTACGTTTTTAAATCTTTATTTTATGAGAATTTCTTAAAAGTGGTGTTTTTTTTTAAATATTAATATCAAATTCACGTGTTGGTATACTTATCAAAGAAATTAACATCTTTAGTAGTGCAAGAAATTTGTTGAAATGTCAGAGATATTTTTAAGGTTATTTTTTTGGCATTAAAAAAAACTTTGAAATTTTTTATCATTTTTTTATTGTATCCACGAGGAAAAAGTGAGGTGACAGTTTCGTTTCCAATTCATTATATAAAAGGTTTGTATTTTTTAAATTTTAATTTTTTTAATATTTCTGTACACTTTCATCAAAAATGTTTTGGTAAGAAATTATTTTACATTTTTTTCCGTGTTTAAATCTTAAAATATGGCAGTTTCTTAAAACTAAAGTGTATTTCAAATATACAAATCTAAAAGGTAATTTTATCTGGTTTTTAAAAATGGTATTTGTTTTTACGGCACTTTCAAAAATAAGAAATATATAGAACATTCAAAATACTTTGGAAAATTCCAAATTTCGTTCAGACATCATCCCTAAAACAGAGATAAACTATCCCCCCAGGCTGTGTAAACGGCGTGTATTTTTTTCCAAGAACAATTTTTAATTAGTAATGTTTTCACATCCGCGGCCGTTTGTCAATTGAATAAATTTTTCACGGGGTTTTTTAGTAAGGCCGTTAATGTCTAGAATCATTGTAAATTGTAGAGCCGTTTATTCAAAAAATTAGATTCTTGCGAGAACTCCGAAGGGGCGACCTTTAGTTGCCTATACCGGGGTGGGAATAGGTGGGTAAAATCTTAAATGTACCTTCTCGCCTCTTCTTGGATCTTCTAGACTCTTCTTGGCTTCGCTTGGCCCTGCTTGGTTTTTCTTATATTTTCTTTGTTTTCCTTGTCCTTTCTTGTATCTTTTTACTTCTTCTTGTTTCTTGGGATTTTCGCGTCTCTTTTCGGTTCTTCTTGACTTTCCTTGTATCTTATTATCTCTTTTTGTCTATTATTGTCTCTTCTAGACTCTTCTTGGATGTTCTCTTCTCTCTTTATCTCATCTATTCTTGAATTTTCATTTCTCTTTTTGGCTCTTCTTGGATCATTTCGTCTCTTTTCGGTTTTGCTTGCTACTTCTTGTCTCTTATTGTCTTATATTGGCTCTTCTTAACTCAGCTTTGCTTTTAATGCAGCTTCTTTCCAATTTTCATCCGTTGTTGGCCCTTCTCGGTTCCTCCTACCTTTTCGTGTATCTTATTGTTTCTTCGAGTCTTTTCTTGTGCAATTCAACATAGCAGAACTTGTTTATAAATTGAATAATAGTAAATATTATTGAATATATTTAAGAAATAAAAGACAAAAATTGTTAATAATAATAAAAATAAAAAGATTATTAATCAAAATTGTAGATGGAGACGAGGGTATATTTAGAAATTTCAAAATTGAAAGTATGAAAGGGGGCGAGGTTTATAAATATTTAGGATATCCGCAATCAAATAGATTAGATCATACTAGTATTAAAAATGATATTAGGATTAAATTTAAAAGTAGGATCAGAAAAATTTTGAAATGCAATCTATCTGCTAAAAATTAAGTAAAGGCGATAAATACTTGGGCAATACCTCTATTAACTTACTCATTTGGCATAATTAAATGGTCTAATACAGATTTAGATAGCTTAGAACGATTAATTAGAACTACATTAACTAAATTTCATTGCCATCATCCAAATTCAGCTATAGAACGTATTAATTTACCCAGAAATTTAGGAGGTAGAGGTATAGTCAAAATAACATCTTTAAAACATAATCAGGTAGAAATGCTAAGAAATTTTTTCCATAGGAAAGCTGATAGTTCAGAAATGCACAAAATAATATGCAAGGCAGATAGAAATATTTCACCATTAAATTTATACGACGAGAATGCCAGCATTCTTATAAATACCAACCAGGAATTATTAGATTCCTGGTCAAATAAAATTCTTCACGCAAAACACTTCAATTATCTCAACCAAACATATGTTGACAAATTTTCGTCAAACAAATGGTTGAGTATTGGAGAGTTGAGCGCAGAAATAGAAGGCTTTATGCTTGCCATACAAGATAGAGTCATTAATACTAAAAATTATAGGAAGCATATCATCAAAGATGCAAATCAAATTGATGATTTATGTAGAAAATGTTTGGCTTTTCCGGAAACTATAGAACATATTATATCGGGATGTTCTGTATTAGCGCCGTCCGAGTATACATTTAGGCACAATCAAGTTTTAAAAATAATTCACCAAAGTTTGGTAATTAATCATAACTTGATTGACTGCCGTAATGTACCATATTATGAATATGAACCAAATTCATTTTTAGAAAATGAATTTTAAAAAATTTATTATGATAAAACTATTCTGACAGACAGAACAATTAGTCATAATAGACCCGATACAGTTTTACATGACAAAATTAAGAAAATAACTTATATCATTGATGTCGCTATTCCAAATTCTTGTAATATTCAGAAAACTGTTTCTGAAAAAATAAGAAAATATACAGATTTAGGAAATGAAATTAAAAGAATTTGGCATTCTCAGACTATAAAAATATTACCATTTGTTATTTCGGCTACTGGCATTATACCTAGCTCTCTCATTCAAAATTTAGGCGTATTAGATTTGTCAAAAAATTTGTACATAAAAATGCAAAAGTCGGTCATTTTAAATACATTTAGGATTACGAAAGATTTTTTAAATATTTATATTGAGGGATCAGTAGGATTTATCGGACCAGTTAGGATTTCATCAGAGCCGAACCCTCTGATATGAAAATATCTGGAGTCGGTGAAATATTTTCCCATTATGTTTCTGGTGGATTGACGTATTGTTCTTGTATTGTTTTATTCTTATGTAGTGCACTTACATTGCGTTAATTTACTAGATATTCATTTGTGGAAAAGTGTGTGGAAGGGTTTAGTCTTTCATTTAGGAAAGATTCAACCCGGACATAAAATCTGGAGCACCGTAATATACCAACAAAACACCAATAATGCTAATTAAATATAAAGAAAAACGAGAATAATAAAGTTTTCAAAAATGAATTAGATGATTTACATTCAAAGCGTAAGCAAAAACAAATCAAATAAATATAAAAAATAAAATGAACGAAAAATGAAGAAAAAAAAATTATTGTTAATGAAAAACATTATACAGTATTATTTGTAAAGCGTTTCCAAAAAAACCTAATTATTTTCTTCAATAATTATTATAGAAATAAACCAAAAAAGCTCTCGTGTATTTATTTTATGCAAATAGTCTTGAAAAACACCATCATGTGGTAGCATTTGTGGTGATGCAGCATTTCAGGGCGGGTGCAGAATTGGGCTTGTGTGTCACCAATACTTTACCCATCCGATAAAAATTCTCTAAACTTCGCTACTCGCCACAAATATTCATAAATAAATAATAACAACAAAAAAATAAAATGCCGAATTTCAAATTTCCGATTAATCTGCAATACTCGTCTCATCCATTATAATGTATAATATAAAAATAACCTCTTAAAGTTGGTGTACGGATTAGAAGGTTCTAGTAGTGGAGGGTTCCAGGGCCTTAGCTATATTATAGCCTTTAGCAGAGTTCTGGAGTTCTGGACCCCAGGGAACCTGATACAGACATCGCACAGCTGCGGCAGAATATACGACTGGAGGTATTCGGCTAAGGCTTTTATAAAGGGGGGGTGCAGAGTTGTGTTGAGATTCTAGTTGAAATTTCCTTGGCTGTTAATAGTACAATGTGTACCTTAATTGAGCAATAAAATAAGAAAAAAATCAAAACGACTTAATATAAAATATTACCCTATTCGAAACGGTGGATATATTTTCATTTTGAAAAACAATACACATTTGTTAATCACAGCGGGTCTGGAGGCTGCTGCAATAACTCGGATATCAGAGCAGTCATCTCAGAAGGTGATTTTTTTATATTTTTAAAGAAAGGCACATATACACGGGTTACGATTGTTCCGAACACTTATAAAATAAAAATTGAAAAATCTTTTACTTCAATCATTATTTGCGGAAGTTGATTGGGCATTGATGGAGAACTTATTTAGCAGAAGAATTGAACGAACGACGCCTGAGTTAAAACCCAGACGCATTTTTGGTAAATTTGCCACCGACCAGAAATATTATGGAACGCAATATCAATTTTCTTTAATAGTATATTAAAATATAAGTGGATAAACAGGTCTTTAAAACACGCGCGATTTTTAAAGCAAGTGTTTTAAAGACCAGTTATCCACGAATATTTTACGCTATTTTTTTTTATTGGTACACTTTGAAAACATAAATATTGATATTATTATTAAAATTTGGAAATAAGAACTATTAATGAATTCTTGATGTGATATCACAATATCTTGTCATGGAAATGAAAAACACAAACATTAATTTGCAATCTGTCACATAAGATTAATAGTTGACATCACAGTTTTTACTAGTTATTGTGTGTTTTAAAATGAGTTCTAACATTGATAATTTAAATACCAAAGCAGAATCGCGGTTAATACCTGAAAAATCCAAAGACGTTTATAAAAAAGAATATGAAAGGTTCATAACGTGGATGGAGGAGCAAAACGTAGTAGATATAGATGAACGAGTTGTGCTTGCTTACCTTCAGAAAATGTCGGAACAGTACAAAGCATCGACTATGTGGGCCATACATTCGAAATTGCAATGTCTGTTGAAGATAAATAAAGGGGTTGATTTAAAAAACGGAGGTATTAATATTTCAAATAATACGAACTGCTCTTTTCACATCCATTTAAATAAGTAGAATGTAAACGATGTAAAAAAGAATGTAAACTTTGAATAAAATTTTTGAAACATTTGTAATGTTTTATTTGACGTTTAAAATATTCCTGTCAGATTTATAGTTAAAAGTTTACATTTAGACTTCACATTTTGTTGATTTGTTGATGTTGCCATGGTAACTTTAAAAAACGCGTGTTCCATTAAGTGCGATTTAAACACGCTAGAGCGTACTTTAAATGAGTAAAAAAGGGCACCAATAAAAAAAAAAAATTAATTGTATTTATTTGTGAACAAATAGAAATCTACATTTCGAATCAAGAATCGTGAACGACCAGTAAACGTTAGTTACAATTTGGGAGGCGGGTACGGGTACCAACACGCGCGAACCATTTATTGGGTAACCTACACCCCTGCCATAGGTCATTCCAAGTGGTGTGCTACGTTCGATTCCGTACTTTAATTCCATTTGGTTTCACGGGGTAAGGTTTGTCTAGGTCTTTGCTCTTCTTCAGCGTGGCGGGACGGATCGGGAGAGACTGGTTAAGGTATATCGTTTGTCTTCTCCTGCTGAACTCTCTCGACCCATCGCCTTGCACCGCGGTGGGAGGGTTAGATTTACATTGACCCTTAGATTTTTTCGCCTTATGTATTTTTCCTTTCCAGAACTTCTTCTCCTTCCTTTCCCTAAAAAGTCCTTCCACACAGCACCCCCAAAATTGACATAGGCCCCGAAGGATTTTTTTTCATATTTAATTAAATTAAGACAATATTAGCGAAACTCAATCGAAAATCTGGAGACAGAAAAATCAGAAAAAGGTATTGGTTCCACTGGGACTCGAACCCAGGGCCCTTTGTTGACATGACAAGAGCTCCCAGTAGAACCAATATATTTTTCTGTCTCCAGTTTTTCGATTGAGTTTCGCTAATATTGTCTTCATTTAATTAAATATTATAATTTGAGATTTTACTCACAAGGTTGAAAAAAAAAGAAGATATTGTTTTTCTCTAGGCCTCCTCTTCTTTGTGTAGCTAATGTATAAAAAAAGTAAACATGAAAATTACCAAAGCTATCAAATATGTAAACAAAAGGTATACACATTTCAAAAATAGTATTATTATTTATTATAAATAAAATATTTTTCTTAGTATAGCTGGAAACCATCAGTTCCAATTTTAAAATTCATGCAAATATGAGTAGGTACATTGAACGTGAATAATTCCACTCAGTTAAGATTCGAAGCATTTATCCACATTTGAATTATGCGTACAGTTTCATGTACAACGTTAAACATAACGATAGTTGGTTATCCTATTCTCTCTTAAGTAAACGAAGCGTCTAACAGAATCAATAACATAACAACGGATCTCTCAGCGACGGTCATCGCCAAACGGTCATCATTCATTTAAAAAAAACGCTTTTTTGATATTATTTTATTAAAATTTTTAATTTTTTGTAACAAAAACGTTATGTAACATCGAACGCTAAATGAGGCTCAATTTTTTCCGCTATCTTTTGTTGTTTTCTTCGGAGGACCGTTAGCAAAGTGTCCGATTTACACGGTTTAAAATTCCTTTCCGTTGCGGAGGCGATATGCGAAGGGGGCGATACGTGGTGGGGATGAAACGTGGCGGCGCCGACCACAATGGGGGTCATTATTCGATTGTTCCCGACCTGTGAACTCGCCCGAATGTAGTTGGGCGAAAATTGGAAAGGAAAACCGTTCGAGCCCTGAAAGAAAACGCCGATGCCGACGAATATTCGACCATTTTCTTTGAATTTTGAAAGAATTTTCGGACAATGCAGCTACTGACCGAAACACTTTCAGATGCGATCCGACAAAACTGATTTTATTTATAATTTACTAGCGCAGACCCTTGGAAAATCACGGGACATTCTGAATACTTAACAAATCAGTCCAAATTTTTGAAAATTATGTTAAAAATTTTGGCTGCTAAAATATTTATAGGTAGGTACATACTTTTTCAATCATAATATCTGTTGGGCATCCCAATGGAACTCTGGATCTGTGAGCTTTTATGAAATTTTCAGAACTTTCTTTTTCAGGAAATTTTAGATCAACATTACCAATTAGTAATGCGTTGATTCATGCAAAAAATATGCCTTTTGCAATACGGCCCCCGTGGTCGAAGAGTATGACTCTCAGCTAGCAATTCGAAGGTTGCGGGTTCGAATTTTTATTTGATTGCTTTGTGTTACTTCACAATTAACAGTTTGGGAGGTGGTATGGGTGCCGCTGCCCGGGAACCATTTATTGGATAACCAACACCTCTGTCATTGGTCACCCCAAGAGTTTTGCTACGTTTAATGACTTAGCAGGGGTGCCCGGGTTCATGGGGTGAGGGTTCTTGACGGCGGATGCATCTGCCCATCAGCTGGGTGGTAGGCCGAATCGGGAGAGAATGTTTCAGGGAGTCCCTTTGACTTTTCCAGCCGTACTCTCTCGGAACATCGCCTTGCACCGCAGTGGGAGAGATGGATTCATAAGTCCGTCACTCCTGGACACACTGACTTTAGATTTCTACCCACCCCTAATACCCTTTTCCTTTATAGAATTTCCTCTCCTTCCTTTCCAAAAAATGCCCTCCACACAGCATCCCCAAACATGATATACGCCATAATGGTAAATAATTTCCTCGGGGCCTCCTGTGTGGAACTAATGTAACAAAAAAGTATATTTGCTACACGTTCCAGAGTGGAAGATACTATTTGTATTGCCTTGGTGTAAGACCATACAGAAATGAAAAGTTGCTTGAAAGTAGCATTAGCCGTGTTTGGTGACCAGATCTGAATAGCAGGTACTTCCCCAACTTCCTCTCCTCCAACTCCTTTCCCACACTTCCAACTTCAACCTCTCAAAAAACCCCTATTGGGAATGACATAATCTGACTGGCTCCAGAGGGTTGGGAGCAGACGGGATCTTGTGCGGTATTCACATAAAAAATATAAATAAAACTTTTAAACTAAATGTTTCTATATCCTTATAAAATTTATATATTAAAAAAAAATTAAAACGACAATTAAATAAGAAATTCGTAGCAAAAATAGGGTTTTCAGCGTCAGGACAGAAGGATGAGGTAGGATTATTCTAATTCTAAAATCCCTCTTGTCATCTGCTCTTACTTCCCGGAAAGTTGGCAACACAAGACGGGGCCTAATCCTTTGAGTACCCGCCCTAAGTCCGAGTCTCTTAACTCCAACAATAACACACTCAACGAGATATTTAACATATTTTCTTCTTTCCCCATTCACAAAGGTCAGAATTTGTCTATTCGCCTATTGAAGGATTTTGGGATGTTCGAAGAATTCGCATCGGAACCCTTTTCTTTAAGAAATAAAATAAAAAAACGGAAATATAGACCTTAAAATTTCTTTACCGTCGAGGGCTTCACGACTACTGGTATTGTGAATGGGAAAATAGTGTGAATTATTACTATTGCTAATAAATCTAAAGAAAAATATGAAATATAACAAATACAGAAATATTAAAAGATAACAGTCGAATTTGAAATGAGAGGTCGACAAAAATTACTTTAACCCCTGAGGCGAATTTGTTCGGTTTTTGGACCAACTCATTTAGGTGTCATAGAAATCGTTGTGTCTCCCTTACTATAATGGTTAGAAATATGATCTAAATTTATTTTATTTATTTATTTTTATTTATTAATTTTCAACGCCCTGGTGGGCTTTTACATTATATGTTTATAATACAGAGACAGGTTTTTAAAAACAAAAGATAAACTATAAAAAATAACTAGTACACGTCATAAAGAGTATACAGATAAATTAAGGAAAGATTATATATTACAATAAAAAAGAAAGTTTGTAAGTTGTAAATACATGACAAAATGCAAGATACATAAAAATAAAACGGTAACAAGTTTTTACATTGTGGATTAATATAGAAATATACGAATAAATGCATTAGCCCCTATGTGATGCTCCTTAAATATCAAACTATTCTACATAAAAACATCGTTCAGGTATTTCTTAAATAATGGTAAACTTATGTAAAATACATCGATATTAGAGGCGAATTTGTTTCCTAATGTGTGAAGTCGAGAAATAGGTGCATGTATGTGGTAGTTCGTCCCAGAATTATTGTTGCAGAATAATACGTTTTGACTTGTTGCTCGATTGGGTACCCTGAAATCGATGAGATGCAGGAGTTCGCAACAATCTAATTCAGAATGAATAATTTTAAACAAAAAAGTTAGGTCATTTATTTTTCTTCTGTTTTCTAGGGAATGCAATTTAAGTGTATTTAGTAAGGATGTGTAGTTAATATGTTGAATAGGTATGTGTAACTTGAAGTTAATAAATCTTAAAAATTTGTGCTGCACTCTTTCAATATTTTTTATATGAATTTGATAATATGGGGACCAAACTATGGAATTGTATTCCAACAAGCTGCGTACGAGTGACAAATATACGATTTTTATAACTTCCAACGAATTAAAGTCTTTGATTGTTCTAATTATAAATCCTAGTGTTTTCATGCCTTTTTTGGTTATTTGTTGTATGTGATTTATAAAATTTAATTGCGTGTCAAACACAACTCCAAGATCTCTAATTTCATTGACTTTTTCTAAGATTTTGTTATCTATGGTGTATTTGAAAGATAGTGGGGTCTTTGTTCGATAAAACGTTAGTATCTTACATTTATCGATATTGAGGAACAAGTTATTTGTGACACACCAATTTTGTAATTTGTCGATGTTTGACTGTAGAATTAGGCAGTCACCTATATTGGATATTTCTTTGTATAATTTGATGTCATCGGCAAAAAGCAGAACTTCTACATCGTTGAAACAGCTTATGATATCATTTATGAATATTAAGAAAAGGGTGGGGCCGAGATGACTCCCTTGCGGTAGACCACTAGTTGCATATAATAACTTAGATAAAAAATGTTTAATTTTAACAAATAAGATTCTGTTAGACAAATAATTTGAGAACCAATCCAACAACTGGCCTCTCAGTCCTAAGGCATACAATTTACTTAGTTATAATTTATGTGATACTTTGTCGAAAGCTTTTTAAAAATCTGTGTAGATACTGTCAACTTGTTTTTTTTTTGTAAAAGATTCTGTAATATAGTTATGGTAAAGTAACAGGTTGGTAGCAGTTGACCTACCGGAAACAAATCCGTGTTGGTTTTTATCAATTACTTTTAATATTGATGGATAAATTAAATCAAGAACAAGCGATTCAAAGATTTTCGGGAGCGCTGATTGTATACGTATAGGACGGTAGTTTTTAATGTCTGTGTCGTCACCTTTTTTGAGAATCGGGGTAATATAACTAGATTTCCAACGGGTTGAAAAATATCCAGAAGAAAGTAAGTGGTTAAATAATGTGGTGAGTGGACCTGATATTGCAGATGCGCATTGTTTGAAAAATATTGGTGGGATGTTATCTGGGCCTGCAGATTTGTTAGGGTCAAGTGAAATGATTTTATTTAAGCATGATTCCTGTGTAATGGTGTAGTTCTGTAGATGTATTGTGTTTTGATATGTGTATGATGGTACGTTCTTATCTGATATTTCACCTTCGTATACACTTTGGAAATGATCCGCAAACAAATTAACAATATCAAAGGTGCTATTGGCTATTTTTCCATCATAATGCATTGTGGGGGGTAGTCTGTACTTTCATTATTTATTTTTTTAACAAAATTCCAAAGATTTTTTGTTCCTAGCGCAGTTTTCTCAACGAAGGTGATGTGTGCTTTATAGCATAGTTTAGATAGTGTTTTACATTTCTTTCTTGTTTCTGAGAAGTTTGAATAGTCGGTGATTTGTTGAGTGAGTTTAAAAATTTTGTGTAGCTGTTTTTTTTGTTTCAGTAAGAGTATAAGGTCTGTGGAGAACCAAATTGGATATGTTCTGAGTTTTGGTGTATATGAGGGGACATGTGATTTTATATTTTCAGAAAATGCTTCATAGAGTTTTTCTAGTATTTGTTCGCTATCACTGTTATTAGTCAAGAAAGTCCAATCTGTATTAGCGAGTTGGTAGTTAATGGAATCGTAATCGGCATTTTTGAAATTGAGTGTTGTTTGTTTCAGTGGTGGTTTGTTTGTGTACATATTTACTATAATGTGTAAGGGGGGGTGATAATTATCCACCGGTACGAGCTGATCGTCTGACATTTCAACAGACAGTTTAGAGCTGTTTGATAGGGCAAGATCTAGAAGGCGATCACATATATTAGGTACAAAATTGTGTTGATGCAAATTTAAATAGTTTATCATATCTATCACTTCACGTGCTCTGGGTCGTTAGAACTTTCGTTAGTAATATAACCATTGTCACTAGAGTTCCATTTCAAATTGGGAAGATTATAATCGCCGACGATAATTATTTTCGATGTAGGATTTTTTGACATAAGAAATTCGATGTCTTCGCAATGCTTCTTGTAGGTTTGGATGTCGGAGTTTGGTGGTATGTATACAGTTCCAATGGTGTTAGAAAGAGAAAACACGACGCTTTATATTCAAATCTAAAAGTTAACCACAAAATAATTAAAATTTGCACCTTCATAAATCCAAATTTTCCGACCGCAATTTGGATGAAACGACAAAAAATGAGTTGACGATAATGTGGGCTTTGTTGTAAATATTACTATGTATTGATTAAAATACACGGGTTTAAATAA
The DNA here is from genome assembly GCA_917563855.2 of Limnephilus lunatus. Lineage (NCBI taxonomy): Eukaryota > Metazoa > Arthropoda > Insecta > Trichoptera > Limnephilidae > Limnephilus > Limnephilus lunatus. The sequence continues at coordinate 4,631,666 of OU830602.1, read as the reverse complement.
TAGATGGTAGTTATAAACTTTGATAATTTATTGCACGGTAGTTTTTACAATGATCATAATAATTTATAGAAACGTTACAAACGTCCTGCCGTGGGAGATACAATTATTTACATAAACTAAATTTCAAAGTACTAAATATAAATGTAACAGCAATAAAAAAAAATCAGAATAACCAAACAAATAATACTTCCTCCCGTACACACAAGCATTTGCTTATTATGGGAGAATAATTTAAAAATATATATATATATATAATTGTAATAATTATTGTATTAAGCTTTTATATACTTTCATTATATTTATGTATCTATTGTATGTATTGTACCAAGGGAAATTTTTTTCAATAAAAAAAAAAAAAAAAAAAAAACTTTGCACGGTAGTTTTTAAAAATTATCACAATAATTTATAGAAACGTTACAAACGTCCTGCCGCGGCCGTGGGAGATACAAAACTGCAAGTAGCGGAAATGTCGCGTGGTCCGCGCCGCCCAGCGGCAGTAATCTAAGTACATTACCCCAGCGGTGTGGTCAGCCGAAATAACATAGTTTATTCGAGTACCTGGCTACAGTTTATATTTGTTTTTACTAATAAAATTTGTGTGGGTTTTTCTATTTTTTCTTTATCAGTAATTTTAATTAGAAAAAATTTGAGGTGAGCGATTTTCAAAACTTTTTATATTTGAATTAAAAATTGTTATAATGTTTCAATAATTACCTACACGTTTCTTTCGAATTATTAAATTTGAGAGCGTATTTAATCATTTTTCAAAAAACAGTTTTTCGTGATCGGATGCCTTCAGAAATATAGCAGGGTATTGAATTTTATTGCAAAGCTGAAATATTTTAAAATATATTCTGATGAAATATACCTGAGGTCTGAGTGGTTGAAATAAGAGGTCCCAATTCCCAATGGCCGAGTTGGTTATAGCGTTTGTCCTGGTATATCAACAGATCCTGGGTTTGAGTCCCCGTTGCGACCGTTGCCGTTTTATTTTTTCTGTTTCTTGTTTTTTTTTTCAATTTTAACATTTAAGTTTAGATTTATTAGTTTTATCTTATTTTTCAACGACATATTATATTTATAAGTATAACCTTAAAAAACAACAACAGTTATAATTCCTATAAAAATTTAATTAAATGAGATTTTTAAGGATACCGAGAATTTATTTTACGTATTATATTCTAGCTTATGAAAGAGCAACGAAAGTCTAGTTCAGACCTTCCAAATATCATTTGCAAACTTCGTAACTTGTTTAATCTACGTAATTTAAATCAAATTTATTTTCCAATAGTATCTACCCAAACAAACTTAACCCGTAACTCTACAAAACTTTAAAATTAACCTCAAACTAATAATGGATAAGTTGGTTATTTTGATTCCGGTGGTGCGATGTTTCCAGGAATCCTAATATATTCAGAGCGGTATCTTCACTTAACGCTTGGTGACTATCAATGCGCATTAGGGCGAGCGCTCCACGGCTGTAGCATTGCCACAACTCATAAAGGTGGACGGGTAGGCGCTTTGTGCTTCAGTGGTCGATTTGGTCATCTGACTTGTTAGTTAACTTAGAAGGGATGATATTTATAAGATAACTAACGCCACATAAGTAAATAAATTGTTTCTCCCCGCATGTCCTTTCCCATGCGTCCCCGTTCCCCACGCACGTCCCTTTTTTCTTAACGTTCTCCTTCCACCTTTCCCGTCTTCCACCCTCCTGCGTCATCCCATTTCGCGAACCCCGCTCCTCTCCACGTTTTTCTTCCACCTTCCGCAAACCCCCACCTTCTTCCCCCTCTTCCCTCCCAGATTCCACTCCCCCTCCCTCTTTCCCTTCCTACCGCTAAACCATATGAAATACTCACGTTTTTCAAACAACTCGCGCTCCTCGTAATGTATTTTTTTAAGCAAATTTCAGATTGTCATACCTTATCAGTATATAGGTAGGTACATAGAAACCTTCGCAGGCGTGCGTACAATACCCAACCAAAGTTTCATCATCATCGGATGATTATATTGGAAATAATTTCACTACGCCAGAGCTCACAATTAAGGAAATATTTTCCTCAGGGACTCTCCTGTAAAAAAAATATATTATTAGTTATGTTCATCAAATAATATCATTCAATATTAATCAATTTTCGTATTGAACGACTTTCATGCCTCGACTATCGATTTTTCCTTTAATTTTTCATGATATTTTTTCAGACACTTTAATGTGCATCGAAATATAAGATTAATGGTTTGGTTAGAAATCTTCATTGGCCTCCACCATCTCACACCCGATAAAAATAGGACATTAATCACACAAATGAACGGTACTTAAAGACAGAATGGGGAGAATGAATTAGGCATTAAATTTCGTCACAATTCATTGAAACATACTTCGCCTTTCTTTTTACCTTTCGTGTTATAAAATTTGGAGTTAAAACCAAGAAAATCTTTAAACTAATTATTCGATTAGGTTTGATACGTGTACAATCTATTAAATACGTATACAAATTCATTGCATCATGGCCACAATGACACGTGATTTTTTTAAATTTCAAATCAGTTTCAATTTTTAAAATGACGAAAGGAAATATTTTCATAATCTTCTTCCCCTTGTCCTATTCGGGTCGGAGACCCATTGCATCGACAAGTCGCCACCATTCGTCCCTGTCTTGCACTGATTGTTCGGCCTCCGTCCATGGCAGTCCCATCCTCCCCCTCACACGGTTTCTGGAGTTGTCTCACCCAATTGTGCCTGGGGTGACCCACTGGACGTCTGTCCTCTGGAATCGCACTCAGTATTTTCCTAGGAATTCAGTCATCAGACATTATTATTAAGAGCCCAAGCCACCTCAGCTGCGATTTTTCTACGAAGAGTAACAGTGGTTCAATGTTTAGGATCGTCGAGTTTCTTATTTGATCCCATTTCGTAACTCCTGTCACTTCTCTCAAATACCTCATTTTGGCTGCTTGGACTTTAAATAAACAATAAATTCCAATTTTGAAGATTACACTAAATTCAAAGCAAATGTGAGTTTATTGAACTAGTTTTTTTGCAGGACCAATCAATGCACAGCAAATGCAACCAGAATTGGTATGTTTGATGTTTTGGAAGGGTTACTTCACAAAAATTGAGCAGGCATAGGACACAATTTCATGACTGGTCGTTTAAAGTCCCCAGAATGGGTTCTTATTACGAGTACCACACGAACCACCGTCAAATTTCGAAAGATAAAATTCAAGTTCTGTGAAGTTCTGTTATAATGCATGATGAATTCATGTTGGCCAATTGTTACACAGAACTTGAATAACGACAGGACTTTAATAGGACTTTCAAAGAACTGAATTTTAACTTTTAAAATTTGACGACTTTCTCACTAAGAAATTTTATAAATTGTTCAAATTCCGTGAAGCATTCCAATCCGAGTTGATACTCTTTGGGCAAATTCAAAAGAATTCACAACTTGCTCTTTCTCTAATTAAATTATTTCAGAAAAAACACTTTTTTCAAGCTGCGAGTATAATATTTACATGAATTATTTTTTTGCACCCATACGCACGCAATATGAATTTAAATAAATAGTTTTTTCTGTATACAAACTCAATTATTTCATTAAAGGCATACAAACAAAATATTGGATTGAATCACCGAGTTGAGTTGGTTTACGAATTTTTTTATTTATTTATTTCGTCAAAATATTAGATAATTATTGAACGTGGGATGACATATCGGAAACGGCGCGAAAATTACCTAAATGAGTTCTGGTCAAAGATCACTATATATGTAAACGGTGGTTGAAAAATCCTCAATTCATTTAACAAACATTTCAATGAATTAAGAAAACAAAAAAAATATATTTTGAAAGCATTCAGTGAAGCTGTACAATGATCTAATAAATGATAGATCCCAAATTGATATTGGCGCAAGCGATTCTGAGCTTCTCTGTCATATAGTTTCTTTATACATAAGGGTTAAAATCGCGTTAAAAAAATACAAGTATGCCGATCATACGCGGTAGAAGTCAAACCTTCAGAAAACTAAACTTCAAGATAATGAGACGAATGTACAATACCAGGAATAGGATAATTATAAATTTTATTCATTATATTATTGTTACCAAGTTAAAATAGATATGAGAGTTCCTGGTCGCAATGGCAGAAACGTATCCCTTTTTTATAACAGCCGCTCCAACACCAACTACTTACAAAATGAATTCATACATCGAGCCTGCCACTATCATAACACACACCTCACATATACAGACATCTTCAATATAACTTTCAACAAATTCAAAGCAACACTATCAGATAAATGTAATGCATCACAACACACCATTTAACATCTATATTTGTATTTATTTATTATATTATTAATCAGATTCCTTTTCCTATTTTCATATTCCCTAATTACATAAAAATCATCCATATACTCCTATAAGATCATAAGCTTACCCTTTATTGTGTTTTTCTATATTTTATCATGCATTATTTAAGTATTTAGCTTCACCTTACTATTTTTTTTCTTAGTTTTTCTCTATGTTTAATTTAGCTTCTCTTAACTATTTTTTTCTTAGTTTTTCTTTATGTTTTTCTTGTAAGCGAAAAAAAAACAAATTTTATCAGCGAAAACATGTTTTTAGGCTTACTGTTTTATTTTAGCACTCTTTATTTTTATGTATCTTTGTAAAGCTGTTTGTTTTCCAAATAAAGATTATTATTATTATTATTTATTATTAAAATTAATTTATATTTTATTCTAAGAAGCTCCGCACAAAAAAGAGGCAGATTTATCTCATTATCTTGCAGACTAAATCTTATAGATGTTTGTTTCTTTTTAATGTCACTCGTTTCCTTTTCATAGAGTTTTAAATCACAACGGTGCTAAAGAAGTTTTCACTTTAAAAAAATGAATATTTTTTCCGGGCGATGGCTGCGGCGCCCCAGCCACAGATGTGAGGAACATAACTTGCAAAAAGTGGTTTTTTTATATATAGTTTAGGGAAAATGCGGTTTACACAAAATGTAACTCAGTGTCCCCGAAGGGGAATGCAAAGATGATGTACCACCGAATAACAAAATTATAAAACATATTTATATTCAAATGCATAAAGGATAAAACTAATTGTCTATGTACTGTATAGTGTATATGCAAAATATCGACACTCTAAATTTGTTTGAATCCATACCAAATGATGATTAAATGTGTTTTTGAAGCCGATTTTAGCTGTGAAATTGATAAATGATTGGCAAAAATTATAATTTTACAATAATTATAATTTCGGGGTTCAACTGTTGGGAGATCAATAGTCGGATCACCGTACAATATAAAAAAATTTCACATTTCAAAATTGATTGTAAATATTTCAGACTATCCCGTGATTTTTCACAAAACAAACTATTCCTAAACAAGATTTGAAAATCATGGGTGAAAACTGATTCGTTCGACATTTTTTTAGATTAAAAAATACATTTGTATTCTGCTTTTCAAACACACTTGATCGACAGTTAACTGTCAGTTTGACATATCGATTTGAATTGAGACACATAAGTATGTCATGTTCCAATTTTGTATACATCAATTTTCCCCGATGGTGTTTTAGGAACATGGTTCCTTTTGTATACCCACCCAATTGGATTATCTTTTTTCATAAATATTATTTATCAAATGTATCAGGTGATTTTGAGTTTTACGAACCATATCGCATAATGATCGAATCGATATTTAAGGTTTGGAGTGAATTTTTTAACTTTTCGACGATTTCAATTTATTGTTTAATGATCTGAGGGAATATTTTGTTGTTTTTTAAATTAATTATTAAAGTTTTTTTTACTGTACAGCCTCACAAGTTCAATAAATCGTGGGCCATAAACCTTTGCACTTTTGTAATCGTGCTAGTAGGGATTCTGAACAGGGGAGGAGAGCGGGGTCACTTATGCGTACCTAGTTTCTCGCTTCATGGAAATTTTGTCACAATGGAAATCGATCGATTTACGGAAGAGCAACGCGCTTTCTGGGTAAGACATTTTTTTCAAAAACAGTAATTTTGTTATTTTCTATTCAACAATTATTTTATTCTGTTTTACAAAACAATGACGTACACTGCCCATTTCGTTAAAATCACCAATTAGAGAGTTAATCAGTGCCCAAGTGTTAATTTAATTAAATCATGGTTTAAAAATTTCGAAAAAACCGGCAGGAAAACAAACAGGGCGGTCATGGAGCGAAATAAATTTCCCCCAAAAAACTGATCTCGCGTAGAGGAGATTTTTTTTATTTATTTATTCATATAAGTATATATATATATATATTGACCTCTTCTCGTAGTATGCTGATCCAGTAAGAAGTTATTAGACAGTGTTGATCCACCTTTAACACCATATAACTTGGCTTTAATGGATTACTTCTGTATGATTTGGCAACAACGTTACATTAAATAGCAAGGTTGCCAGTTTCCCAGTAAAAGTAAACGAAATACTACAAATATAATTTTCGATATTTGAATGGAAATCATACGCTTCGTAACTGTTGATCCGCCCAAATCACCATGCGTTGATGATCCGCCCAAATTGCCATGCGTTGTTGATCCACATAATCGTATATCTTATGTACCTATATGTGCTTTTACTATAAAATTGTTGATCTGACCATGACCAATCAGAATGGCGTTCAAGATGGCGTTATGAACGAAACCTTCTGATTGGTCATAAAAAACATTTACCTATATCTGGTTTTACTGTTCATTGGTTGAGCCGATATGGAAGTTGTAAAACGTAATACAACGGCACTTGGTGGAAAAATATATCTAATACTTCAGATAAATTTTTAAAACGGTTATGAAGAATACATATTTTTATACATTCTGCATAACCTAACTTATATCTTTTGTTTTGAGTAATGCATTTTGCTGTATGTGTTTTATAAAATTATAATATTATACCTTTACGTTCTTATTTCAATTCTAATGTTTTTTTATATTAGATTTAATTTTGATTTTGATTTTTTTTTTTATTTTGATTTTGGTTTTGATTTTGATTTTTAATTTTGGTTTTAATTTTGACTTTGATTTTGATTTAGATTTTGATTTTTACTTTTGATTTTGACTTTTGTTTTTGATTTTGACTTCGATTTCGATTTTGACTTTTGATTTTCATTTTGATTTTGGTTTTTGATTTTGATTTTGATTTTGATTTTATCTTTGACTTTTGAATTTTGATTTAGATTTTGATTTTGATTTTGATTTCGATTTTGATTTTAATTTTGATTTTGATTTTGATTTTGATTTCGATTTCGATTACGATTACGATTTCGATTTCGATTTCGATTTCGATTTCGATTTCGATTTCGATTTTGTTTTTGTTTTCGTTTCCGTTTCTAAGACCCGCACAAACCTCACCCCATGAACCTGAGCACCCCGGCTAAGTCACCAAACATAGCGAACCATTTAAGGTATACCTAAATTTTGGGAGGCGGGTATGGTTACCACCGCCCCGGAAACCATTTTTTGGCTAATCAACACCTCTGTCATATGTCACTCCAAGTGGTTCGTTAAGGAGTGAGATTTGTCTAGGTCCGTGCGGCGAACGCGTTTGCTCACCTACTGCGAGGCAAGCCGGATCAGGAGAGACTGGTAGAGGGACATTTTTTTTTTCATTAGCTTCACACAGGAAGGAGGCCCTGAGGAAAATAATTCCCTTCAGGGCATATGTTATCTTTGGGGACGCTGTGTGGAAGGTATTTTTAGGAAAAGAAGGAGAGGAAGTTCTGGGGAGGAAAAGGGTAGTATGTGTGGGTAGGAATCTGGGGATCAGTGTGTCCAGGAGTGACGGACGTATGAATCCATCCCTCCCATTGCGGTGCATGGCAAGTTTCGATATAGTACGGCTCAAGAAGTCGAAGGGACCCCCTCAACCATTCTCTCCCTATCCGGATTGGCATGCAGATAGTGGGCAGACGCGTCCGCCGCCAAAACCCGTACAAACCTCAGCCCATGAACCCGGGCACCCCGGCTTAGTCACTAAAGGTAGCGAACCATTAAACCTAGACTTATAGTTTGGGAGCCAGGTATGTGTACCGCCGCCCCGGGAACCATTTATTGGATAACCAACTCGTCATACGTCATCCCAATTACTTTTTGTGACTTAGCAGGGTTGCTCGGGTTCAAGGGATGAGATTTGTCTAGGTTTTTGCGGCGAACGGGTTTGCCCACCTACTGCGTTACGGACCGGATCGGGAGAGACTGGTTGAGGGAGACCTTTTTTCTTACACACAGGAAGCCCTGAAGAAAATAAATCCCCTCAAGGCCTATGTCATCTTTAGGGATGCAGTGTGGAGCGTATTTTAGGAAAGGAAGAAGAGGATGTTCAGGGAAGGAATGGGGTAGTAAGTGTGGGTAGGAATCTGGGCGTCAGTGTGTCTAGGAGTGACGGACGTGTGAATCCATCCCTCCCATTTCGGTGCAAGGCGATGTTTCGAAAGATTCCATGTCAATTCAGAAATAAACCAACTCATAATTCAGCACACTAAAATATAAAGAGGAAAGATTTGATTCTTTGTGTGTTTGTTTGCATTGAATAGGCTCCGAAACTACTGAACCGATTTGAAAAATTCTTTCATTGTTAGGAAGCTACACTATCTTCGGGCGACATAGGCTAAATAATATTTTCAAAAAAAATAGGGATACTTACTAAAACTTCAATAATGTAACCCAAGGTGTAAAAAAATGCCTAAAATATTCTTTACATCGCGTGCGCTGCAAAAACTATTATAGATAGAATAAAACAATGTACTACGACTTTGCAGAACACATCATTATTTACAAAAAAGGTCGCGACAGCGTATGTCTAACTATTATAGTTATGCCACAATAAGTGTTATTTTATTTTAAAAATTTAATTTTAATGTCGCGCATAGAAAAAGCTCTTTATTTGTATCTTGGTATTAATCCTTATCAAAATAAATTACTTCATATTCAATATTGTTTTAATATCTGTATTCAACTTTTTGAATTATTAAAATCGGACAATTCATTAGAAAGATATGATGAGTTTAAAATGTAAGTAAAAGTGTTCGTGCTGCCTTGTTGTGAGAAAAATTATCACGCACTATAATGTTGAAACTTTCGTGTTGTTTTTGCACGTTCAATCGCAGTCAGTTTGTACAAGATATTCAAATACAAAAGAGATGTGCTACCGAAAATGTTTAATGGTAGGTAAATTAAAAGTAAAATATATTTCATGTTAAGTAATTTTATTAATTTTTTATAGTAAAGAGACTCAGCTGCTCCCGTCAGGAGCCAGTGCAACTATGGCATCCCCAATTGTATGTTATGAGGCTGAATATAGTGGGGAGGGGAAGAAGAAAGGAAAGAGGAAGGTAGGAAAGTACCTGGCTATTCAGATCTAGTCAATAAACACGGCTAACGCCATTTCAAACAATGTTTCAATTCTGAATGGTGGTCTTACACGAGGGCGATACTGAGAGTATTTTTCACTCTGGAACGTATATTATTTTAAATGAATAAATTGTGATAGATCACGCGATCTTCAGTGTACGAGTCAAGAACATTACCTCTAGACTACGCCGGTCGTCACTACAGGAAGCAACCTTATTTCCAATGAAACAATAAAAATGAAGAGAATCTGTAAACAACATAATAATTGTAAATGCAGCTATTCATATTATGAATATTCTTATTATTATTATGCTGCATTTGTTTCTATAATTCCTATAAATGGTTCCCGGGGCGGCGGTACCACACCCACCTTCCAAATTGTAATAATTTTTCATGTTAAAATTCCAGACCATAGGTACCTACCTACCTATTTGATTTTGGTTTTGATTTCGATTACGATTACGATTAGGATTTCGATTTTGTTTATGTTTTCGTTTCCGTTTCCAAGACCCGCACAAACCTTACCCCATGAACCTGAGCACCCCGGCTAAGTCACCAAACATAGCGAACCATTTAAGGTATACCTAAATTTTGGGAGGCGGGTATGGTTACCACCGCCCCGGGAACCATTTTTTGGTTAATCAACACCTCTATCATATGTCACTCCAAGTGGTTCGTTAAGGAGTGAGATTTGTCTAGGTCCGTGCGGCGAACGCGTTTGCTCACCTACTGCGAGGCAAGCCGGATCAGGAGAGACTGGTAGAAGGACATTTTTTTTCATTAGCTTCACACAGGAAGGAGGCCCTGAGGAAAATAATTCCCTTCAGGGCCTATGTAATCTTTGGGGACGCTGTGTGGAAGGTATTTTTAGGAAAAGAAGGAGAAGAAGTTCTGGGGAGGACAAGGGTAGTATGTGTGGGTAGGAATCTGGGGATCAGTGTGTCCAGGAGTGACGGACGTATGAATCCATCCCTCCCATTGCGGTGCATGGCAAGTTCCGATAGAGTACGACTGAACAAGTCGAAGGGACCCCCTCAACCATTCTCTCCCTATCCGGATTGGCATGCTGATAGTGAGCAGACGCGTCCGCCGCCAAAACCCGTACAAACCTCAGCCCATGAACCCGGGCACCCCGGCTTAGTCACTAAAGGTAGCGAACCATTTAACCTAGACTTATAGTTTGGGAGCCAGGTATGTGTACCGCCGCCCCGGGAACCATTTATTGGATAACCAACTCGTCATACGTCATCCCAATTACTTTTTGTGACTTAGCAGGGTTGCTCGGGTTCAAGGGATGAGATTTGTCTAGGTTTTTGCGGCGAACGGGTTTGCCCACCTACTGCGTTACGGACCGGATCGGGAGAGACTGGTTGAGGGAGACCTTTTTTTCTTACACACAGGAAGCCCTGAAGAAAATAAATCCCCTCAAGGCCTATGTCATCTTTAGGGATGCAGTGTGGAGCGTATTTTAGGAAAGGAAGAAGAGGATGTTCAGGAAAGGAATGGGGTAGTAAGTGTGGGTAGGAATCTGGGCGTCAGTGTGTCTAGGAGTGACGGACGTGTGAATCCATCCCTCCCATTTCGGTGCAAGGCGATGTTCCGAAAGATTCCATGTCAATTCAGAAATAAACCAACTCATAATTCAGCACACTAAAATATAAAGAGGAAAGATTTGATTCTTTGTGTGTTTGTTTGCATTGAATAGGCTCCGAAACTACTGAACCGATTTGAAAAATTCTTTCATTGTTAGGAAGCTACACTATCTTCGGGTGACATAGGCTAAATAATATTTTCAAAAAAAATAGGGATACTTACTAAAACTTCAATAATGTAACCCAAGGTGTAAAAAAAAATGCCTAAAATATTCTTTACATCGCGTGCGCTGCAAAAACTATTATAGATAGAATAAAATAATGTACTACGACTTTGCAGAACACATCATTATTTACAAAAAAGGTCGCGACAGCGTATGTCTAACTATTATAGTTATGCCACAATAAGTGTTATTTTATTTTAAAAATTTAATTTTAATGTCGCGCATAGAAAAAGCTCTTTATTTGTATCTTGGTATTAATCCTTATCAAAATAAATTACTTCATATTCAATATTGTTTTAATATCTGTATTCAACTTTTTGAATTATTAAAATCGGACAATTCATTAGAAAGATATGATGAGTTTAAAATGTAAGTAAAAGTGTTCGTGCTGCCTTGTTGTGAGAAAAATTATCACGCACTATAATGTTGAAACTTTCGTGTTGTTTTTGCACGTTCAATCGCAGTCAGTTTGTACAAGATATTCAAATACAAAAGAGATGTGCTACCGAAAATGTTTAATGGTAGGTAAATTAAAAGTAAAATATATTTCATGTTAAGTAATTTTATTAATTTTTTATAGTAAAGAGACTCAGCTGCTCCCGTCAGGAGCCAGTGAAACTATGGCATCCCCAATTGTATGTTATGAGGCTGAATATAGTGGGGAGGGGAAGGAGAAAGGAAAGAGGAAGGTAGGAAAGTACCTGGCTATTCAGATCTCGTCAATAAACACGGCTAACGCCATTTCAAACAATGTTTCAATTCTGAATGGTGGTCTTACTTACACTATGGCGATACTGAGAGTATTTTTCACTCTGGAACGTGCCGCAAATATATATTTTTTTTATTACATTAACTCCACACAGGAGGCCCTAAGGAAAATAATTTCCCTCAGGGCCTATGTCATCTTTGAGGACGCTGTGTGGAGGGTCTTTTTGAGAAAAGGAAGGAGTGAACATGGGTCTTGAAGAGACCCATGTTGTAGGAGGGAGGAAACACAGAGGCTGGTAAATCGTTCCACATCCGAGCTGTTGAACTCAAGAACGAGTCGTAAAAACGACCCGTTCTCACGTGACTAATGTCAACCGTGTACAAATGTTGGGCGCGTGTTTGGCGTGTTTCCCGACTATGCACCGGTGCCAAGGGGATCAACGACGCTAGTTCCTCGGAGCATTTTCCATTGTAATACCTGTAGAACAAGGACAGCATTCCCACCTGACGCCTGTGCTCTAAGGATTGCAATCCGTCTGTTAAGATGGGAGAATCTATCAAACGGACCACCCGTTTCTGCACAGAGTCAAGGGTTTTTTTTTTTAAGGTATTTTGGAGCTCCAGACCAGAGGTGGCTGCCAAATTCAACCGTGGGGCGCACTTGCTATTTATACAGGGTTAGCAGTTGTGTACTATTAAAGTATCTGCGGGCCCTGTACAGTACGCTCAGTATATATACTATGCATTTATTATTTTAAATTAATAAATTGTGATAAACCACGCGAACTTCGGTGTACGAGTCAAGAGCATTACCTCCATGGGCGGCTGGTCGCACAGTGCGCTCGTGTGCAGCACTGCCAAAATATAATGCCTTAATTTACTTTATTTACTTACTAAAGACTAAAAAATCTCTAATTTAATTTATCTAATTTAAATCTATCAAATCTCTAATTTAATCATTTCAAAATATTAGTTACCAATATACAATATAATGCTACGAATATTATCAGAGAGAACGGTTTTAATCTCCCATAGCGCGGCCGCCGAGCGGCCTCGTATCGGGATATTTAAAACATCGAAAGCCCGTCGATTTCGCTATTTGCACCAGAATTTGGCTTGGATTCGCGTGCCACCGGCCCAACATAATCCGATCCTTGCCGAAGTTTACCGATTGACCATGAACTATGGACCCGAGGTGACACGAATACAATCGATTTTCGGCGAAGATCGTAGATCGTTTGCGTCTTGCGGCGCGAGTTATATTGACCCGTCACGTGATAATTGTCATTGTTTTGTTTTTTTTGTTGTATTGATTATGTTAAATACTAATAACATAATTTGTTAATATATAATTTTATTACCAAAATGAGTGCAACCAGTGTTGAATATACATATAAGAGGGATTAACAGTTTGTTGGAAAATAAATTAATAATAAAAAATTCCTAATTTAATTTTTTTGTCATAAGTAGGTACGGATTGTCAGTGAACCACCACATTCTCAGGGCAGCGGCCGCCACTGATTACATCTAGACTACGCCGGTCGTCACTACAGGAAGCAACCTTATTTCCAATGAAACAATAAAAATGAAGAAAATCTGTAAACAACATAATAAGAATAACTGCATTTGTAAATGCAGCTATTCATATTATGCATATTCTTATTTTTATGCTGCATTTGTTCCTAAAATTCCTATAAATGGTTCCCGGGGCAGCGGTACCACTCTCACCTTCCAAATTGTAATAATTTTTCATGTTAAAATTCCAGACCATAGGTACCTACCTACCTATGGTAATCAATCTGATAAGTAAAATATATTATATATTATTTTATATGAATAAATTGTGAAATAACACAAATTAACCAAGAAAAATTTATTTGCCACGCCGGGTTTCGATCCCGTGACCTTCGGTGGTTGAGTTTTTGCTGTACTACGCCGGCCGTCATGGCGATAATGAAACCTTTTAGATTCACTTTTTAAGCAATGTAAGTTATTTAATTATTATTATTTACGTGGGGTCGAGAGAGTCCGGCTGGAGAGGTCTAGATTATGTCTGCCTCAAGCAGCCTCTCCCGATCCGGACCGCCACGCAGTAGGTGAGGAAAAGCATTCGCCACAAAGACCTAGACAAACCTCACTCCAAGAACCTGAGCACCCCTGTTAATTCACCAAACGTTGTGAACCACTTAGGGAGACCTATGGCAGAGGAGTTCGTTATCCAATAAATGGTTCCCGGTGCGGCGGTACCCGTACCCGCCTGCCAAACTGTAGGTCTAGGTTAAGTAGTTCGCTAAGCTTAGTGACTTAGCTGGGGTACCCGGGTTTATGGGTTGAGGTTTGTGCAGGTTATGGCGGCGGACGCGTGTGCCCACCATCTGGCAGGCCGGATCGGGAGAGAATGGTTAAGGGAGTCTCTTCAAAAAGATATCCCCAAAGATAACACAAGCCCTGATGGGAATTATTTTCCTCGGGGCTTCCTGTGTGGAGCTTATGTCAATGAGCTAAAATAATAGCTATATTTTTATTCTTTTATTTTTTTTTCTTTGATGAGGAAGGTATACCTAAATTTTGGGAGGCAGGTATGGTTACCACCGCCCCGGGAACCATTTTTTGGCTAATCAATACCTCTGCCATACGTTACTCCAAGTGGTTCGTTAAGGAGTGAGATTTGTCTAGGTCCGTGCGGCGAACGCTTTTGCTCACCTACTGCGAGGCAAGCCGGATCAGGAGAGACTGGTAGAGGTATTTTTTTTTCATTAGCTCCACACAGGAAGGAGGCCCGAAGGAAAATAATTCCCCTCACAGGGCCTATGTAATCTTTGGGGACGCTGTGTGGAAGGTATTTTTTGGAAAGGAAGTAGAGGAAGTTCTGGGGAGGACAAGGGTAGTATGTGTGGGTAGGAATCTGGGGATCAGTGTGTCCAGGAGTGACGGACGTATGAATCCATCCCTCCCGTTTCGGTGCAAGGCGATGTTCCGAAAGGTTCCATGTCAACTCAGAAATAAACCAACTCATAATAACTCAGAACCTCCTCAGAAAGGTCATTAAAAGCTATGAAAATATAATTTAAAAAAAGCCGGTAACCCTAACCTAACTTCCTATTCAACCTATGTTTTCTCAGTATGTTTCATTATGAGTTTTCTGGTCACCGTTTCGAAAGGCGATCATTCTAATCTAACACACTTCTACTATTAAACACTTTTTGTGGCATAACTATAATAGTTAGACATATGCTGTCACGACACTTTTTGTAAATAAAGATGTTTTCTGCAAAGCCGTACTACATTATTTTATTCTATTGTTAATAGTTTTCGCAGCGCACGCGATGTAAAGAATATTTTAGGCATTTTTTTTACACCTTGGGCTACATTATTGGAGTTTTAGTAACGATTCCTAATTTTTTTTAAATATAATATAGCCTATGTCAACCGGGGATAGTGTAGCTTCCTAACAATGAAAGAATTTTTCACATCGGTTCATTAGTTTCGGAGCCTATTCAATGCAAACAAACAAACAATCAAATCTTTCCTCTTTAAATAGTTTTAGATTGGTTCCATGCAAACTCAGAAAGAAACCAACTCATAATTCAGGTCATTAAAAGCTATGAAAACATAATTTTAATATAGCCGGTAACCCTAACCTAGCTTAACCTATTTAACAAATGTTTTTATATATTTTTATTACCACTCTTAATGACCTTTCTGATTTGCTTCTGAGTTGGTTTCTTTCTGAGTTACCTGGTCACCGTTAGATTATATGTTAGATGTCAGATTAGATAGTTAGACCGGATCGGGAGAGAATGGTTGAGGGAGTCCCTTCGACTTCTACAGACGTACCCTCTAGGAATATCGCCTTGCACCGAAATGGGAGGGATGGATTCACATGTCCCTCACTCCTAGACACACTGACCGCCAGATTCCTACTCACACCTACCACCAGGCGCGGCCCGTCCTAAAGTGCACTCGTGCGCCGAACCGCCAACAAAATTGAACAACATTTTGCAGCTCATCGTATTCCTACATAATATTTTTAATTATAAAATTGTGCACATGAAATTGATAGAGAATAGTTATAGGGGCCTAAAGCATTGCTTCCCGCGCGCATTTTATATCGGCTCGGAACAGTAGGAACCGAGTGCCGGCTGTCCGTGCGGCATGCGGATGACGGAAATGTCCGAAGAGTTCCGAAGAAATGGTTCCAGCAAAATGACTATTCTTAAGTCGGGTTTAAATAAGACAGTAATTGTGTTTTGGTCTTGTAAAATGAAACGATGAGTCAACGGGTCATCGTGTGCGATATTATCTTGATTGAGAGGAAACCGATTTGACATTGTCATTATTAGTTTTTGTGACCTTTTGTTTGTGTGAATGCGCTACAAATAGAAACGTTTACGCTATGTTGTTATTGTGTTATAATTCATTTTGTAGGCGGTTGGCGGTGGCAAAACAATGATTGAGTCGAAACAATTAAATTATAATTATTTAACCGGTTAAATTTGTTTTATGGGGCTAACAGTCTTAGCTATAATAGATAAAAGATCATTTAGTTTTGGCCTATTTCAGCATATCGCTCGCTATACATTTTGCCTACGTCAGCCGCCTACTAAATCATTATATTATAGAAATATTCTGATATCGCTGTTTATATATATAAATAAATGTCCTTGCCTTTTTAAAATTAGTGATGTAATAATAAATATAGACTATAATAAAATATATATGAACCATGAAAATAAAAGCAGAATTATGGCCAATGGCCCGCCAAAACTACATTTAATTATCAACCAAGATAGTACCTAAATCTGCAAAGAAAACTTTGAAATGGATACTTTGTATAGCGTCGTTTTTTGTGAATAATCACCTCAAGGGCACTGTACGAGTTATGAGTTACTAGGCTGCCTAATTTTATTTTTATTTTACCTACTTTTATTTTACGTTTTTGATGAATTACTCGGTGAACCATCAAAAATTTAAGGCACCGGCCGCGTCTGCCTACCACCCCTTTCCTTCCCTGAACATCATCTTCTTCCTTACCCAAAAATACGCTCCACACAGTATCCCCAAAGATGACATAGGCCCTGAGGGGAATTATTTTCTTCAGGGCTTCCTGTGTGGAGCTAAAAAAAAGGTCTCCCTCAAACAGTCTCTCCCAATCCGGCTTGCCACGCAGTAAGTGGGCGCGTTCGCCGCACGGACCTAGACAAATCACACTCCTTGATCCGGGCACTCCTGCTAAGTCACGAAAAGTAGCGAACCACTTGCAGTGACATATGACAGAGGTGTTGATTACCCAAAAAATAGTTCCCGGGGCGGTGATAACCATACCCGCCTCCCAAATTTTAGGTATACGTTAAGTGGTTCGCTATATTTGGTGACTAAAGACGGGGTGCCCAGGTTCATAGGGTGTGCGAGTCTTAAAAGCATAAACGAAAACGAAAAAAAAAACAAAATCAAAATCATAATCAAAATCAAAAGTCAAAATCGATATTGAAATCTATATCGATATCAAAATCGAAATCAAAAGTCAAAATCAAATTCAAAATCAAAATTTAAATCAAAATCAAAATCAAAATCGCAAACCAAAACCAAAATCAAAATCAAAGTCAAAGTCAAAATCAAAATTAAAATCTCAAACCAAAACCAAAATCAATATCCGAACTTGCGACATCCGAATTCGTAGTCAAGATCGCACTGCAGTGCATTATTGTTGTGTTATACAAACTATCAAATAAAAATTACCTCCGCACGCCACAATTCGAACTGGCGACTTCCGAATTCGTAGTCAAGATCGTAATGCCCCTCGATATCGTTGAATTATACGTTTTAATCAAAATAATATTTACTTGCGCACGCAACAATTTGTTCTTGCGACTTCCGAATTCGTATTGATCGTAATGCAATTTTTTCTTGAGACTTCCGAATTCGTAGAGATCGTAATGCAATGCATTATCGGGGAATCATACGTATTTGTCAAAAGAAAATTTACTTGGCCACGCCACAATTCGAACTTGCGACTTCCGAATTCGTAGTCAAGATCGTAATGCAACGCATTGTCGAGGAATTATATAAAAATAAAAATTACTTGCGCACGCCACAATTCGAACTTGCGACTTCCAAATTCGTAGCCAAGATAGTAAGGCAACGCATTATCGAGGAATTATACGTATTTATCAAAATAAAATTTACTGGCTCATGCCATTTAAACTTGCGACATCCGAATTCGTAGTCAAGATCGCACTGCACTGCATTATTGTTGTATTATACAAACGTTTTAAATAAAAATTACCTCTGCACGCCACAATTCGAACTTGCGACTCCCGAATTCGTAGTCAAGGTCGCAATGCCCCTTAGATATCGTTGAATTATACATTTAAATCAAAATAATATTTACTTGCGCACGCCACAATTTGTTCTTGCGACTTCCGAATTCGTATTGATCGTAATGCAATTTGTTCTTGCGACTTCCGAATTCGTAGAGATCGTAATGCAATGCATTATCGAGGAATCATACGTATTCCCCGATAATGCATTGCATCCCCAAAGAAGACATAGGCCTTGACGGGATTTATTTTCTTCAGGGCTTCCTGTGTGGAGCTAATGTAAGAAAAATAAGGTCTCCCTCAACCAGTCTCTCCCAATCCGGTCCGTTATGCAGTAGGTGGGCAAACCCGTTCACCGCAAAGACCTAGACAAATCTCATCCCTTGAACCCGAGCAGCCCTGCTAAGTCACAAAAAATCAGTCTCTCCCAATCCGGCTTGCCACGCAGTAGGTCAGCGAACGCGTTCGCCGCACGGACCTAGACAAATCTCACTCCTTGAACCGGGCACTCCTGCTAAGTCACGAATGTCACTGCAAAGTGACATATGACAGAGGTGTTGATTACCCAAAAATGGTTCCCGGGGCGGTGGTAATCATACCCGCCTCCCAAAATTAAGGTATACCTTAAGTGGTTCGCTATGTTTGGTGACTTAACCGGGGTGCCCAGGTTCATGGGGTGAGGTTTGTGCGGGTCTTAGAAGCGGAAACGAAAACAAAATCAAAATCAAAATAAAAATTGAAATTGAAATCGAAATCGAAATCGAAATCGAAATCGAAATCAAAATCGAAATCGAAATCGAAATCAAAAATCAAAATCAAAATCAAAAACAAAATCAAAAATCAAAATCAAAATCAAAATCTAAATCTCAAACCAAAACCAAAATCAAAATCAAAGTCAAAATCATAATTAAAATCTCAAACCAAAACCAAAATCAAAATCAAAATCAAAATCGAAATCCAAACCAAAATCAAAATCAAAATTAAAATCTAAAACCAAAACCAAAATCTCAAATCAAAACCAAAATCAAAATCAATATCTCAAACCAAAATCAAAATCAAAATGAAAGTAAAAATCAAAATCTAAATTAAAACCAAAATTAAAAAATCAAAATAAGAATGCAAATAAAAATTAAAATCAAAATCAAAATTAAAATCTCAAACCAAAATCAAAATCAAAAAAAATCGAAATCAAAATCAAAAACAAAATCAAAATAAAAATTAAATCTTAAACCAAAATACATTAAAAAAGAAATGAAATAGAACGACTTGAAATAAGAACGTACAGGTACCTACTAAAAGAAGCTGAAAAGTACGACAGACGGGCACCTTTGTTGGCGGTCAAAACTTGGCATTTATATGGATCAACAAAAAAAAACGTGTAAAATGTATAAGACACCGAACAATGGGCGTGGCTTACAGCTAAATCTTGATGGTATAAATTGATCCACATGGATCAGGATGTGTATGCCAGCTTGTGTAATGGATCAGCATATCCGGATGGATCAACACGTCCGAACGGATCAACTTAAAACTGGTGTACCGTCGCGCAAGATCAACGTTTTACGAGAGGAGATAAATATATATATATATATATATATATATATATATTGACCTCTTCTCGTAATATGCCGATCCAGTAAGAAGTTATTTGACAGTGTTGATCCACCTTTAACACCGAATAACTTGGCTTTAATGGATTACTTCTGTATGAATTTGCAACAACGTTACATTAAATAGCAAGGTTGCCAGTTTCCCAGTAAAAGTAAACGAAATACTACACATAAAATTTTCGATGTTTGTATGGAAATCATACGCTTCGTAACTGTTGATCCGCCCAATTTACCATGCGTTGATGATCCGCCCAAATTGCCATGCGTTGTTGATCCACATAATCGTATATCTTATGTACCTATATGTGCTTTTACTATAAAATTGTTGATCTGACAATGACCAATCAGAATGGCGTTCAAGATGGCGTTATGAACGAAGCCTTCTGATTGGTCATAAAAAAACATATACCTATATCTGGTTTTACTGCTCATTGGTTGAGCCGATATGGAAGTTGCAAAACGTAATATTATAACGGCCGCGGCACCGACTTGAAAAATATATCTTTCTGTATTTTATAAAATGATAATAATATACTTCCGCGGGTTTTTGTTGCTAGGCTCCGCCGCCCGGGAAACATTTATTGGATAAACACATCTGTCATACGTCATCCCAAGTGGTTCGATACTTTTGATGACTTAGCAAGGGTGCCCGGGTTCGAGGGGTGATAATGCGTTGCATTACGATCTTGGCTACGAATTCGGATGTCGCAAGTTCAAAATTGGCGTGCGCAAGTAAATTTTATTTTGTTAAATTTGTATAATTCCTCGATAACGCGTTGCATTACGATCTTGGTTATGAATTCGGAAGTCACAAGTTCAAAAATAATAAACTTTATGTTGGTAAATATTTAGATATAATTCCTCGATAATGCGATGCAGTACGATCTTGACTACGAATTCGGAAGTCGCAAGTTCAAAATTGGCGTGCGCAAGTAAATATAATTTTGATAAATATCTACGTATGATTACTCAATAATGCGTTGCATTATGATCCTTGACTACGAATTCGGATGTCGCAAGTACAAAATTGGCGTGCACAAGTAAATTTTATTTTGATAAAAGTCTATGTATGATTCCTCAATAATGCGTTGCATTATGAACCTTGACTACGAATTCGGATGTCGCAAGTTCAAAATTGGCGTGCGCAAGTAAATTTTATTTTGATAAATATCTATATATAATTCCTCAATAATGCGTTGCATTATGATCCTTGACTACGAATTCGGATGTCGCAATTTCAAAATTGGCGTGCGCAAGTAAATTTTATTTTGATAAATATCTATGTATTATTCCTCAATAATGCGTTGCATTATGATCCTTGACTATGAATTCGGATGTCGCAAGTTCAAAATTGGCGTGCGCAAGTAAATTTTATTTTGTTAAATTTTTATAATTCCTCGATAACGCGTTGCATTACGATCTTGGTTATGATTTCGGAAGTCACAAGTTCAAAAATAATAAATTTTATGTTGGTAAATATTTAGATATAATTCCTCGATAATGCGTTGCGGTACGATCTTGACTACAAATTCGGAAGTCGCAAGTTCAAAATTGGCGTGCGTAAGTAAATTTTATGTTGATAAATATCTATGCATGATTCCTCAATAATGCGTTGCATTGTGATCCTTGACTACGAATTCGGAGGTCGCAAGTACAAAATTGGCGTTCACAAGTAAATTTTATTTTGATAAATATCTATGTATGATTCCTCAATAATGCGTTGCATTATGATCTTTGACTACGAATTCGGATGTCGCAAGTTCAAAATTGGCGTGCACCAGTAAATTTTATTTAATAAATTTGTTTTATTCCTCGGTAACGCATTACAATACAGTCGTAAGTTCATATTGTATTTTATTTTGATAATATATGTATATGCTCGGGTTCAAGGGATGAGATTTGTCTAGGTCTTTGCGGCGAACGGGTTTGCCCACCTACTGCGTTACGGACTGGATCGGGAGAGACTGGTTGAGGGAGACCTTTTTTCTTACATTAGCTCCACACAGGAAGCCCTGAAGAAAATAAGTCCCCTCAAGGCCAATGTCATCTTTAGGGATGCAGTGTGGAGCGTATTTTTAGGAAAGGAAAAAGAGTATGTTCAGGGAAGGAATGGGGTAGTAGGTGTGAGTAGGAATCTGGGGGTCAGTATGTCTAGGAGTGACGGACGTGTGAATCCATCCCTCCCATTTCGTTGCAAGGCGATGTTCCGAAAGGTTCCATGTCAACTCAGAAATAAACCAACTCATTATAACTCAGAACCTCCTTAGAAAGGTCATTAAATGCTATGAAAATATAATTTTAAAAAAGCCGGTAACCTTAACCTAACTTAACCTATTCAACCTATGTTTTCTGAAGTGCTTCTCAGTATGTTTCATTATGAGTTGTTCCACCGTTCACCGTTCCGAAAGGCGATCATTCTAATCTAACACACTTCTACTATCTACTACACTATAAAGAGGTAAGATTTGTTTGTTTGTTTGTTTGTTTGTTTGCATTGAATAGGCTCCGAAACTACTGAACCGATTTGAAAAATTCTTTCGCTGTTGGGAAGCTACACTATCCCCGGTTGACATAGGCTATATGATATTTTCAAAAAAAATTAGGGATCGTTACTAAAAGTCCAATAATGTAACCCAAGGTGTATAAAAATTACCTAAAATATTCTTTACATCGCGTGCGCTGCGAAAACTATTAATGATAGAATAAAATAATGTAAAACGACTTTGTAGAACACATCATTATTTACAAAAAAGGTCGCGACAGCATATGTCTAACTATTATGGTTATGCCACAATAATTATTCTTTTATTTTAAAAAAATTATTAAAATGTCGCGCTTGAAAAGGCTATTTATTTGTATCTTGGTTTTAATCCTTATCAAAATAAATTACTTCATATTCAAGACTGTTTCAATATCTGTATACAACTTTTTGAATTATTTAATAAAATCTTTCTTTTTTATTGCTTTTGTGTGATATAGGTATGCAATAATACTTCAAACCAAATTTTTTTTACCAAGGTTTTTCTAATAAAGCACCGATAAAAATCGTCATCTATGAAGACCTATCTTTTTTAATTTAAAGACAATGAACTTAAATAAAATAGTATTCAAGCGTACGAAAACACACAACTTTTGAATAAAAAAACATGTTCCATGGATAAACCGTTGGTAGAATGCCAGTTTACTCCCTCTCTACATTTTTTTTATAATACATTACTAAACAACCTTTAGGCTAGTAATTCTGAGGCAAAATGAATTGGGATATGGAGGACATTTTTTTAAAATCGATGTGGACGGGGAATAATTTTAAATATGGGGAGAAATTTTAAATCGATGTATATGGGACGGGGTAAATGAAATACAGTTAATTACAAATAATAATATTATTTTATTTATTTATTTGTTTACGACTTGATGGATTTTACATGTGATTAAATTGTACAGGAGCATTATAACAAGTATATAGCATAATAAGAAGTACATAATACATAAAATAATAAACAGAGCATGAGAGACATAAGTAGGCACAACATAAGTGTTTATTTCATAAAAAAATATTTTGCATTATGATAAACTAATAATTATTATCTACTCTAAAAACAAACTAAATCTAAACTAAAAGCTACGAATCCGGTGGTTGAATTCCTTTGTACAATTCACTTATCGAATACTCATACCTCTCATACACAATGAGTATTCGATAAGTGAATTGTACAAAGGTTGGTTGAATTCCTTTGTACAATTCACTTATCGAATACTCATTGTGTATGAGAGGTATGAGTATTCGATAAGTGAATTGTACAAAGGAATTCAACCAGCGGATACGTAGTTTTTAGTTTCGTAGTTTTAGTTTGTTTTTAAGGTAGATAATAATTATTAGTTTATCATAATGCAAAATATTTTTTTATGAAATAATCCCTTGAAAAGAAGTTTACCAAATTTAGTCCCAATAAAATAATTAATAATGTGCAATAAAAGCGTCGATCAAGTATAAAGTATAATAATTTTTTTTTTTAAATGTTACACAATCAAATACGGGTACTGTAAAAATGTAATTATATAAAATAAGATTCCAAATATTATAATCAATAATTATCAGCCTGAAACACTCATCTACATTGAAAAAATCTTCCGAGAAAAGATACTGGCCGCCAACGGGAATTGAACCCGTGACCATCTGATTGCCGGTCAGCAGCTCTGACCACTGAGCTATGGCGGCTTATCTAATACCCGCCAAAGCCATAAGCCGCCATAGCTCAGTGGTCAGAGCTGCTGACCGGCGATTTGCCTACAGCAACACATTTGAGCTACAGCTCAATTCTTATGAACTTTGATCGGTACGGTACTTGAACTACATTAAAAAATTGGTTTGGTTTAAGTCAAACCGGTAAACTACTATCCGGTGAACTTTGGTTTAAAGTGAAACCGGTAATCTACAATAATTTGATGAACTTTGGAGTCACACCGGTAGTCAAACAGTTGAGCTTTCACACCCTTCAGCCTCACAACATATCCCAATTAGGGATGCAATAGTCCTACTGGCTACGAGCATTGGAGGTTATTATCCACCACTTACCCGCCCTGGTATAAGTAACAGATGGTTACTCCTTCAAGGCTCTCGCAAGGACTCTAATTTTTTTGAAAGAACGAAGCTACATTTAGTTTAGAAAGAATTTCACAAAAAATCTAAAACACGATCTGGTTTGGGAGTGTACTTCATAGTATTATTCATTTACTTATAAAGTTTTTCAGCCACGCAATATGTTGTATGGGGACACCGTAGTTCAATTGATAATAACCGGATAATGATTAATTGTTAAAATTATTAATCTTTTATGCTGACGAAGATAACATTGTTTTTGAAACATGTCGATAATATTAACAAAATAGTGGTGTTTACAAAATTACTTATTCTCATTGAAGCAATAATGAAGCCACAAAGTTTATTTGCGAAGTTTGAAGAAAAAAAAATTACCTACACTTCATATTTGATTTCGAATGTGCATCATGCACTAATTAATATACACGATAAACAGACGTCATGATTACAGACATTGCCAAGTCTGGCGGTGATTATAACACTATTCACATTGATTAATATTATAGTTTTCCCATAAGTTTTGGAGTAGAAAACTGTATTTCCTGTAAATGTTCAACAGAAATTATGGTCACCTCTGGTCGGAAATCGTTTGTTTACTTTTAAAATTAATATGTATCACAATATTTTAACCACTCAGGTATTTTGCGATTATGCAAGTTTTTTGTCTTAAACGAACTGCCAGATTTATAAAACTTTGTGTTATTTCCGCTTCACAATTAAGGGTCAATAAATGGAACATATCTGAACGTAGCCGAATACTAAAAACTGTCACACATCTGCCGGATCTGCCCTGATGAAGGACACTGCAACGCTGTCCGAAACGTCGGCCGAAGGAGGTAGCGCAACACGGTATAACACCCCATAAACAAATAACAGAAAAAAACTAAAAACTTGAAACATTTGTTTGAAATAAGGTTTCAAATTGTTATATTACAAAAAAATATTAACATTTATAAATATTAAAATTTAGAAAGCAAACATAAAAATATTGTAAAAATGACTCACGCGATGTTTTTATGTGGAAACGGTACTAAAATCACTGATTATGTAAAAATAACACTTATTCTATTGAATAAATAAACAATTTTGTCACCTACCTTTTACCATTTCATACAAGAATATTTAAAAAATTAATAATGTCTAACAGCGCGTAGGTGATTTGGGGGTGAAAACTGTTTCTACAAAATTAGTATTTTTTATGTACTTCTATGGACAACTTTGAATAGAAATGTGAAGCATTCAATATGGATCTTCTACTTTTTGTTTTAGGGTTATCACTAGAACAATAACAGAGTTATAACGACTTCTGTGGGAACACACGAAAAAACGCGCTTATTTTACGGCTATTGTTATATATATTAACACGCTTACGTATCCGAGTGGTTGAAATATTCTAAAAACCATTGTATTAAAGACCGGATGTCGGTAACTTGATATATTCATGTTGCCGCTATTTTAAAATATATCTGAATATTATTTTTAATTTTTAGCAAATCTACAGTGTGGTAACAAATTCAATAAAAATTAATCAATTTTTACGATTATGTTTTATTTTAAAACTTATTTCACAGTAGCCTCATTAGTATTAATTAATGAAAATGTGGGCCGAACTGCATTGGCAAATTTTATTTATTACATAAACATAAAATTTCAGGGACAGAAAGAATCGACTGTGTACCAAGTTTCATCTCGATTATGTGACGGAAAGTGGATTTTTTAGACTTTTGAGACTCAAACAAACTCAGAATTCCAAGTAAATGTGATACTTAAGAGGAATATAAACGCTAGAAGTATTTCGATTCTCGTGCCTGCAAAATTTGCAATCGAGCGTCTTATTTGCGCGCGGCAAGTAAGCGAAAAAGTGGTTTTTATTTATTTTGTCCATAATTTTATAAGAGTGAAAAAAAGTTAGAACATAGAAAACCTCAAAAATGGTCTTACCCATAAAGGAGTATTTTTATAAAAATGTTTCTTGTATTACTTCATAGTTAAGTCATGAAAAAACATTTTTTTAGTGGTTTACGCTTATTTTGTTTTTGTTATGTAAATAATAATTTTATTCTAATTCCATTACATAAAAAACCTAGTAAAAGCTTCAATTTATCCGTAGCATATTTTTTGATGTTGATACTGTAAGCCAATTCGTCATAAAGATTAATCTAAATAGGATTTCACGTATAACTTCACCTTAAAATAACGCCTCTATATTATATGTAGATGGCGCGAGTTTAATTATTTTAGCGTAAAACTTTTTTTTTTAAGTTGTGCTTTAAAATATTAAGATGAATTAATTGTTTGCGCCCGTACAGTTGCAATATGAATATGAATAAATAGTTTTTTTGGTTTGAATAAATCTTTCAAGAAAGGCGTACAAATACAATAATGGATTGAATTACCGATACAATATGGTATTTGTTTGTCATTTTTGAAAGATTTATTTAAACCAAAAAAACTATTTATTCATATTCATATTACGCATGAATGGGCGCTAACAATTCATTCATCTTAATAAGGCACTACTTGTAAAAAGCGTGTTCCCTAAAATAATTAAACTTGCGCCATCTATGAAAGAGTAGATTGTGAAATCTTTTTAATATCACTTTAATATAAAAAGGCGGCTCCTTGGCCGTCGCCGTCGTAAGAAAGTATTAATTATGATTTCTAAAATATTTTCTTAAGTAAGGTAAAAACAATGATATAATTTTTTTTTTTTTTTAATTAAGCTAGTCATTCCCGAGATAGTATACTTTTAGTTAAAAACTAGCAGACCAGGCCACATGTTGCTGTGACTAACGAAACATAACGCCATCACAACGCCACGCCACTACCCAACCTTTATAACCAACGCCATCTGTTAAATCAAATCGACACCGCCCGCTTGCTGCCGACTGCCCGATGCCCACTGCCTGCTTGCCAGCCCTATTTCAGCCAATTAACACAAAATCTTGACAAATTATATACTCTAAAACCTTCCTCATGAATCACTCTATCTATTGGTGAAAACCGCATGAAAATTTGTTGCTTAGTTTAAAAGATCTAAGCGCACAGACAGCGGAAGCGACTTCATTTTATACTATGTAAAGGTAACACAATTTTTTGCCCAAAAAAATAACATAATAAATACCTACTCTAAAGAACTACTTTTCGAAAAAAATGTCCTTACTTATTAAAACGTGCTTTATTTTTTAAACAACTGATAAACAAAAATATACCACACATAATTTCATTTTTCTCAGTTAAAACTCAATTTTTAGTAATGGGATATGCGATTAGATGTTTTTAAATATTTAAAAAAGCGGGATTTCAATGGTTTTTACTTCAGGCATTCTTCATTGAAGTTCAAAGTTGATAAGCTTTTAGCCATTCCAAATAATAAAAACATCTATATAAATAAAATAATTAAAAAAGAAAAAATCGATAATTATTTTCTTCCAAACATTTTTAAACACCCAGTTTGTTTTGAACACCTGCACTCATACCTAGCCAGAAGTGTGAACGGGCTCTACCACCCACAATGATAATCCACACTATGGAAACTATTTTCAAGGCACTCCGTAAAAAATGATACCGAACGAGTTGGTTTAATTTTTACGTAAAAGTAAAGAAAATACATTGCTGTGAACCGTTTTGAAATATTTGACATTTGTAATCCATTGAAGATATGCATGTTACATGATGTATGTTTTAAAATATTTTTGGCAGCAATTCAGCAAACCTACATACATTAATATTATATTTTCGTTTTTTGTTTTGTGTTGGCTACCTCCTTCTTTAGCAGACGTTTCGGACAGCGTTGCAGTGTTCATCGTCAGGGCGGATCCAGCAGATCCGACGATGTCTGCGACAATCTGCCGGATCTGCCCTGATGATGGACACTGCAACGCTATCCAAAACGTCGGATAAAAAAGGAGGTAGCGCAACACGGCATAACACCTAAAAAACAAACAACGAAAATGCTTTTGGCCGTGAAAATCTAAAAACTTATCATTAATATTATAGGTATATTGGGAAGAGGATTACGCACACCACCGCCCCGGGAACCATTTATTGATTAACCAAACCTTTGCCATAGGTCATACCAAGCGGTTCACTACTTTCAGTGACTTAGCAGGGGTGCCCAGGTTCAAGGGGTGAGGTTTGTCTAGGTCTTTGAGGAGAATGTGTTTGCCCACTTACTTCATGGCAGGCCAGAACGGGAGAGACTGATTGAAGGAGACCTAACCTAGAACTCTTCTATTGGACTCTCTCAACCCAATTTGGGAGGTTGAGAGAGTCCTATTTGTTCCATCGCCCCGGGAACCATTTATTGGATAACCAACACCTCCGCCATAGGTCACCGCAAGAAACTCACTACGTTTAGTGACTTAACAGGGATTCCCGGTTTTAAGGGGAGAGGTTTGTCCAGGTCTTTGCGACGAATGCGATTGCCCACCTACTGCGTGGCGGGCCAGGTTGGGAGAGACTAATTGAAAGAGTCCTAACCTAGAACTCCCTCAACTCGCCTCTCAACTGGGAATAACATGGGAGGTGGATAAGTGTATCGTCGCCCCGAGAACCATTTATTGGATAACCAACACCTCTGCCATAGGTCACCCCAAGTGGTTCTCTCTGTTCGGTGACTTAGCGGGCGTGCCCGTTTCCTCGGGTAAGATTTGTCCAGGCCTTGGCGATGGATGCCTCTGCCCACCTGCTGCGTGGCGGGCCGGATCGAGATCGAGAGACTGGTTAAGGACGGCCATTAAATTTTCTGCAAGTCTAGGATGAATATTTATTTTTATTTAGAACAATGAGTTAAACTTCAAATTGTAAAATTTAAATAAATGAAGACAATATTAGCGAAACTCAATCCAAAATCTGAAACAGAAAAATCAGAAAGAGGTACGGTCACATCAGGGACTCCAAGCCAGGACCTTCGGCTTTCCGGGCAGCAGCTCTAACCATTGCGCTAAGCTAATTAATTAGTCCCCATCCGATTCTGTCATTTTTAACCGTTTCATACTTCGACTAGAAACTACCAACATTATCTTCATTTTCGTAACGCAAATTTTATTGGCTGCTATCTGTATGAAAGATTGCAAAATTCAACCAGAACTAAATATAATCTAGATAGTGTCTTGGATAAAGTTATCAATTTTTATTTAATATGCGACGTCTATTGACTTTTCTGCAAGTCTAGGAGGAATATTTATTTTTAACTATGAGTAAAACCTCAAATTGTAATTTTGTAATATAATCAAATATTTTAAGATAATTTTCACGTTCTATTCAAGTTCCGTCATTATATCATTATAGGCCAGTTGCTCTATCAATCTGAAATAATACAGAATTTGAATAGAACTTACACAGGTCGTAAAAAAATAATTTCAAATATTTGATGAATCCGTAAAATTTTTTGAAACAACCCGTCTTTAGTTTCATTAGCTCCAGATAGAAGAGAGCATCTGGGACTATTGTGCGGTACATTCATAAAATACCTATATTAGTCCCTCGACCCGTCTCCCAACAAAGGAATATCAATTTGGAGGCGGATATGTGTAACTCCGCCCCGGGAACTATTTATCGGATAACCAACATCCTTGCCGTAGGTTACTCCAAGTGGTTCACAACGTTTGGTGACTTAGCAGGGGTGCCTGGGTTTAGAAGTTGAGATTTGTCTAAGTCTTGGCGGAGAATGCGTTTACCCACCAACTGCGTGGCGGACCGGATGGATTATGAATTCTCCAATCAGACTTTCTCAACCCTTTCCCCAAACGGGGCTATTTTTAAACTCGTGGTAACTTTAGAATAAAATGTCCGAATTGAATAATTCAAAAAGTTAAATAAAGGTATTGAAACAGTCTTGAATATGAAGTAATTTATTTTGATAAGGATTTAAACTAAGATACAAATAAAGAGCCATTTGACGCGGCGTCATTTTAATTAAATTTTTAAAATAAATAAACACTTTTTGTGGCATAACTATAATAGTTAGACATATGCTGTCGCGAAACTTTTTGTAAATAATGATGTTTTCTACAAAGTCGTACTACATTATTTTATTCTATTGTTAATAGTTTTCGCAGCGCACGCGATGTAAAGAATATTTTAGGTATTTTTTTTACACCTTGGGCTACATTATTGGAGTTTTAGTAACGATCCCTAATTTTTTTTTGAAAATATCATATAGCCTATGTCAACCGGGAATAGTGTAGCTTCCTACCAATGAAAGAATTTTTCAAATCGGTTCAGTAGTTTCGGAGCCTATTCAATGCAAACAAACAAACAATCAAATCTTTCCTCTTTAAATAGTGTTAGATTGGTTCCATGCAAACTCAGAAAGAAACCAACTCATAATTCAGGTCATTAAGATGAAGCCATACTAAATAATGCAAAATCATACAAAATCGTATGTTTTTGTTTTGAAAATTTGACCGCTTAGACGTATTATAAATGCTTCAATTAAATACTTCGTGTAGAACATACCTTGGCCCTTAAAAATATCGGTCATTTTTTTAATGTCTTTTAATAAGCTTAGAAAAAATAAAGTATTAGGTCTATAAAAAATATTTTTTAGTGCAAACTCTCCTACTTATAAACACTTTTTCGGATATGGTTTTATTGCATAATGTGGCAAATTCAGTTTCTTATATAGCGGAGAAACAACGTGTTAGGGTCCGCGCTGCTTGTTTTCGTGAAATCAATTGAAAAATTCCGTTTTATTACAATAAACAATGCATAAAAAAGGAATTAATGTTTTTTACAGGCCTTTACGAAATCAACATGTAAAAAAAATTCTCAAATATCTTTTCCAACCTTTCCAAAAGCTTTTTCTCAAGTATTTTTAAACTCCTCCCATAAAAGGGCGTGAATTCAAATTCCGATTTTTTCCTGTACTAGTGGATCGCCTTAAAAGCTATGAAAACATAATTTTAAAATAGCCGGTAACCAGAGGCGGCCCCTGCCTTGTAGGCCAGTCAATAAAGGCTCAAAATGAGACTAACCCAAACATTAATTCCTCCGTCGATGAAATTTTGCAGTTACAATAAAAAATAAAAAATAAAACCAACCTTTATACCTTATTTTATTGTATTTTTGTTATATGTTTATGGTCAGTTAGTAAATGATCTTTGATGTTAGTTTCGCAAAGTAATGTTAGTAAAATGTTAAACTTTTTTCATATTATAATATATTTTGATATTATAATATGAAAAATGAACAATAAAACGATAAAAATAAAAACTGATCCCAATTGCTGTCATTTGTAAATACATAGATATTATAATGTCTTATAATTAATATTATTATTCAACAACAGTAACTAATTTTCAATCAAATAAATAGGCATTTGTCAAAATAATTAATTAGTTAAAATAACATTGTATTACGTAAGTATTTTAAAATTAAAATGAATATAGAAGCTTACGTCTATTTCATTGATTTTAACAACGCTTTCGGAATTGCCTGTTTGTGTTGATTTCTATTGAGAATTTGAGTTACGAAAAAACCTCATTTACAATGCCACAATAATTTAAAAATAGACATTGAGTTATTTTATATTGCACTTTTATAATCAAAATCAATAGTCAAAATCTAAATCTAAATCGAAATCGAAATCGAAATCAAAAGTCAAAATCAAATTCAAAATCAAAATCAAAATCAAAATCTCAAACCAACACCAAAATCAAAGTCAAAGACCAAATCAAAATTAAAATCTCAAACCAAAACCAAAATCAAAATCAATATCCGAACTTGCGACATCCGAATTCGTAGTCAAGATCGCACTGCACTGCATTATTGTTGTATTATACAAACGTTTCAAATAAAAATTACCTCCGCACGCCACAATTCGAACTGGCGACTTCCGAATTCGTAGCCAAGATAGTGAGGCAGTGCATTATCGAGGAATTATATGTATTTATCAAAATAAAATTAACTGGCGCATGCCATTTAAACTTGCGACATCCGAATTCGTAGTCAAGATCGCACTGCACTGCATTATTGTTGTATTATACAAACGTATCAAATAAAAATTACCTCTGCACGCCACAATTCGAACTTGCGACTCCCGAATTCGTAGTCAAGGTCGCAATGCCCCTTAGATATCGTTGAATTATACATTTAAATCAAAATAATATTTACTTTCGCACGCAACAATTTGTTCTTGCGACTTCCGAATTCGTATTGATCGTAATGCAATTTGTTCTTGCGACTTCCGAATTTGTAGAGATCGTAATGCAATGCATTATCGAGGAATCATACGTATTCCCCGATAATGCATTGCATCCCCAAAGAAGACATAGGCCTTGACGGGATTTATTTTCTTCAGAGCTTCCTGTGTGGAGCTAATGTAAAAAAAATAAGGTCTCCCTCAACCAGTCTCTCCCAATCCGGTCCGTAATGCAGTAGGTGGGCAAACCCGTTCACCGCAAAGACCTAGACAAATCTCATCTCTTGAACCCGAGCAGCCCTGCTAAGTCACAAAAAATCAGTCTCTCCCAATCCGGCTTGCCACGCAGTAGGTGAGCGAACGCGTTCGCCGCACGGACCTAGACAAATCTCACTCCTTGAACCGGGCACTCCTGCTAAGTCACGAATGTCACTGCAAAGTGACATATGACAGAGGTGTTGATTACCCAAAAATGGTTCCCGGGCGGTGGTAATCATACCCGCCTCCCAAAATTAAGGTATACCTTAAGTGGTTCGCTATGTTTGGTGACTTAACCGGGGTGCCCAGGTTCATGGGGTGAGGTTTGTGCGGGTCTTAGAAGCGGAAACGAAAACAAAATCAAAAGTCAAAATCAAATTCAAAATCAAAATCAAAATCTCAAACCAACACCAAAATCAAAGTCAAAGTCCAAATCAAAATTAAAATCTCAAACCAAAACCAAAATCAAAATCAATATCCGAACTTGCGACATCCGAATTCGTAGTCAAGATCGCACTGCACTGCATTATTGTTGTATTATACAAACGTTTCAAATAAAAATTACCTCCGCACGCCACAATTCGAACTGGCGACTTCCGAATTCGTAGCCAAGATAGTGAGGCAGTGCATTATCGAGGAATTATATGTATTTATCAAAATAAAATTAACTGGCGCATGCCATTTAAACTTGCGACATCCGAATTCGTAGTCAAGATCGCACTGCACTGCATTATTGTTGTATTATACAAACGTATCAAATAAAAATTACCTCTGCACGCCACAATTCGAACTTGCGACTCCCGAATTCGTAGTCAAGGTCGCAATGCCCCTTAGATATCGTTGAATTATACATTTAAATCAAAATAATATTTACTTTCGCACGCAACAATTTGTTCTTGCGACTTCCGAATTCGTATTGATCGTAATGCAATTTGTTCTTGCGACTTCCGAATTCGTAGAGATCGTAATGCAATGCATTATCGAGGAATCATACGTATTCCCCGATAATGCATTGCATCCCCAAAGAAGACATAGGCCTTGACGGGATTTATTTTCTTCAGAGCTTCCTGTGTGGAGCTAATGTAAAAAAAATAAGGTCTCCGTCAACCAGTCTCTCCCAATCCGGTCCGTAATGCAGTAGGTGGGCAAACCCGTTCACCGCAAAGACCTAGACAAATCTCATCCCTTGAACCCGAGCAGCCCTGCTAAGTCACAAAAAATCAGTCTCTCCCATTCCGGCTTGCCACGCAGTAGGTGAGCGAACGCGTTCGCCGCACGGACCTAGACAAATCTCACTCCTTGAACCGGGCACTCCTGCTAAGTCACGAATGTCACTGCAAAGTGACATATGACAGAGGTGTTGATTACCCAAAAATGGTTCCCGGGGCGGTGGTAATCATACCCGCCTCCCAAAATTAAGGTATACCTTAAGTGGTTCGCTATGTTTGGTGACTTAACCGGGGTGCCCAGGTTCATGGGGTGAGGTTTGTGCGGGTCTTAGAAGCGGAAACGAAAACAAAATCAAAATCAAAATCAAAATCAAAATCGAAATTGAAATCGAAATCGAAATCGAAATCAAAATCGAAATCGAAATCGAAATCAAAAATCAAAATAAAAACAAAATCAAAAATCAAATTCAAAATCTCAAACCAAAACCAAAATCAAAATCAATGTCAAAATCATAATTAAAATCTCAAATCAAAACCAAAATCAATATCAAAATCTCAAACCAAAAGCAATATCAAAATCAAAATGAAAGTAAAAATCAAAATAAAAATCAAAATAAGAATGCAAATAAAAATTAAAATCAAAATCAAAATTAAAATCTCAAACCAAAATCAAAATTAAAATCTCGATCCAAAATCAAAATCGAAATCCAAATCAAAATCAAAAACAAAATCAAAATAAAAATTAAATCTTAAACCAAAATACATTAAAAAGAAATGAAATAGAACGAATTGAAATAAGAACGTACAGGTACCTACTAA
Source organism: Limnephilus lunatus (assembly GCA_917563855.2). Taxonomy (NCBI): domain Eukaryota; kingdom Metazoa; phylum Arthropoda; class Insecta; order Trichoptera; family Limnephilidae; genus Limnephilus; species Limnephilus lunatus. The sequence continues at coordinate 4,596,840 of OU830602.1, read as the reverse complement.
AAGAAGCTAAAAAGTACGACAGACGGGCACCTTTGTTGGCGGTCAAAACTTGGCATTTATATGGATCAACAAAAAAAAACGTGTAAAATGTATAAGACACCGAACAATGGGCGTGGCTTACAGCGAAATCTTGATGGTATAAATTGATCCACATGGATCAGGATGTGTATGCCAGCTTGTGTAATGGATCAGCATATCCGGATGGATCAACACGTCCGAACGGATCAACTTAAAACTGGTGTACCGTCGCGCAAGATCAACGTTTTACGAGAGGAGATAAATATATATATATATATATATATATATATATATATATATATTACAATGCATTACAAAATGATACTTTGTCTGTCCAACTGGGAAGGATACCCGTTTCAGGACAGCCAAATTGTATATTTAGTTCATAATATTCTTAACAAAGGAATGGTTTCGTTCAAGATATCACAGGAATGAGCTTCTGTCAAGATAACTTTAGAGAACATTAAAAATTGTATTCTGAACGAAGGGATGGTTTCTTTATGTCTTTGAAATAATCACAAATGTGATTTTTTTTTCAAGGATTATTTTGGAGAACATTCATAATTATTGCATTCAGAGTGAATGAGTGGTTTCTTTAGTGAGATCACAAGTAGGAGATTCTTTCCAGGCCATTTTAGAGAACATTTACAATTGTATAATTAGAATGTACACGTTTATAAAACAATATACCTATGACATATTTCCAGTGAATTTATGGCTTTAATAAAGTACTACAAATTTTAGAATCTCCTAAGTAGTAGAATTTACACATTTATGAGCCAAAATATGATAAATGATTTTTTTTCAGGCTCGTTTTCGAGAACATTCATTTTTTTAGTAGTTTATGTATTTATTTTATTTTACACCCAGAGGGTTTTTATATATTTCATGACCTCCCCGGAGCCCGGATCTAAACCCAACTGAATTTTTTGTGGGACATATTTGTGTATAGGTATATATTTATACATTTTATATTATAAGTCGAGTCTATGTAAATAAACTAGCGACTATACTCTAATTAAAGGAGAACATCCATCAAGAAATGGTCAACATACCCCAAGATTTGTGTCGAAAAGTTTTCGAAAATCTATGGGCCTGGTTTGAGGAATTCCAATGACGAAATTATTTAAAAAAAAGATTCTCCAGCATATTTTTGCTCTTAGCAATAATCATTTATGTAAATAAAATTTGTTCATATGAAGCAGTTACTTTGTGATGTGACATTATAATTTAAAATAAAACAATAACTTTGTAAAAGTGGTGTTTACAAAGTTATTGTTTTATTTTAAATTAAATAAAATTTGTTTTTTTTTTACAAATTATTATATCTAAAGTGCAAAATATTATGGCTCTCCCATAAGCTTTTTGGCTTATCTATAGCATCGTGATTACGATTGTACCTATTCCATTTCAGTACAGTAAAGGGTGTAGATCTGTATTTGTTTTAAATTCACAGTACGTATACTCAAAGGATTTTACCCAGTGATTCCTGAGTGGAAAATCCATTTTTCATTTTGCTGTCCGATGATATTTTTTTTCAATCACACGTCACTGATCAACAGTCCTATTCGTCGCAACGGGATCACGGGATACGCGCGCTGTTTCGTGTGTTAACGTGATGCTGGAACGTGACGGAGTGCTTATAACGTAACACGCCAGGCTACCTATCTATACCCGACAACACAGTTATAGAAAATATTTTTACTTTTTTTAACCTTCGTATATTTTTAACCTTCGGTAAACTCGCTGCCAACGGCATAACACATATACTCGCGCACGGTCTCTCAGACCGAGATTTCATCTCGTATGTATTATTTTAATTATATAGTTTAATATACAGGTATTAAAACATTTACTTTGTTTGAAAGATAAAGACTTTTAACTCAGCCTCTTAAAAATAACATAATATATTGTACTCTAACTTTAATAACAAAAATAAACTTGTTTGTGTGTTAGTTAAAAAAAACTCTGAAATCTGATAAATGAAAGTATCAAGAATAATAAATATTATAAAAATAAATAATTTTTAGGATTTTTGGGTAGTAAGTTTTACTCACCTAAAGTGTCACACGTCCACTCAGCACCAATGCGCGCGCCGCATTAAATAATGTCTAACGAATTTTTGATATTTCGGTCTGAGAGACCAACGCGCGGTTAATTGAAAAAAAACAACATCATAAAGCAAAATGAGACATGTTCCTACACTTTTACTTCAATATGCTCAAGAATCTCTGGTTATAATCCTTCGGGTGCGTGCTGTTATACCATATGTACACTAAAAAGTTATTAAATAAATACGCAAGTAAAGTATTATCGTATCGCATATAATCAAAAGAATTCCCTGCCAAATTTACCTTCCTACATAGAATGCCTCATTCAAATAGTCCTGTTTATTTAGCCTTACTTATTGCCCCGCTTAATTCCTTTCGAGATCTTTGATCCATAAACTGGCCGGGATATCTCTTATGGGCTTTCATTCGAACTTGTATCGGTCCCATTGCTTACATTAACCCCCTCCGTCCCTTCCCACCACACGACCCGGCCTGAACCACACAAGCTCAGAACCACACGGCCGAATACGGACTTCATTAAAGTGATTGCGGCCGCTTTGGAGTGTATTTGACATTTTTAGATCCTTGGAAAAGTTATAATTAAATGTATAGGCGAATGGAATATTTTGATTATATTTCCTTGTGTGCTTTTTTTCAGACCTTGAGATGAAAACATTCTGTTTTCATTGCTAATTTTTTAATCATGAATTCAATATGATTTTCCAATCAAATTAATATTGGACAATTTGCTTTGCTTCAATTTGGCAAAAATCACTTAAGGGAGCTGTAAAAACTGTTTCATCAAACACTTTCATATAAATGTGGTAACTTCTGTAACAGAGTGGAAAGATCCAAGACTCTGGTATGAGGTTATTTTGTTTTTTGTGAAAACCGCACAAGAGTCTTAACTATCCCTGTGTGGAGCCAGTGAGACTACGGCATCCCCAATTGGGTTATTTTGTGAGACTGTTCGTAGCGGGGAGGGGAAGGGGATGCGAAAGGGGAAGGTAGGGTAGAACTTGGCTGTTCAGAACTTGTTAAATAAACACGGCTGCATCCATTTCAAGCAACTTTTTAATTCTGAATGGTGGTCTTACATATCCTGAGAGTATCTTCCACTCTGAGTATACACTATTATACTATTTCATAGATATATTATTTTTAATTAATTAATTGTGAAATAACAAAAATTATTCCCAACCCACAACCTTCGGATTGCTAGTCGAGAGCCTTATCCCTCGGCTACGAAGACCTCAAGCAGGGTACTGGATCCAAGCACTACCAAAGGCAAACATATTTTTTAACGAGGACATCTACATATTTTAAATATTTTTTTCGTTAATTATTTGTTTTATTTTATCTTCCTGGATATTGGACCATCTCATATCAAGGCTATATACATTTTTGAACTACAGACCGCATCAACTCATTTGAAAATGCGAAATAAAAAAAAATTGTTTTTTTTTTTTTTTTTTTTAATTATTTATTGACCAAGATATTGGAATACATATATACAAAATACAATGTACATTTTTTTTTTTTTGGTATAAACCACCTCACTAGGCTGAGCCTGTTCCGAGGTGGCAGGAATTTAAACTAATTTTGATATCTTAATCTTGGAAGAAAAATTAGATTAAAAAAATAAATATTTAAGTTTAGAAAGGTAAATACAATAAAAGAAAAATAAAAGAGTAAAATAGAAAAAAAATATGATAGAAACAAATTAGAGTCATAAAAATAATTGAGAGGAAAAGAGGAAAATACAGGCGTTGAGTGTGTTCTTGTATTGTTCAGGTTATCTGACCGCAGTATATAATGCCTTTGTCGATTATCCACATATGGATTTTGTGTTTTGCATTTTTTGTCATGTCGTATTTTGTCATATTGCTGCCTAATATTAAAGCATTCGTTGCTGACTTGGTGTCTCTCACAATGGCGATACCAAAAGTATCATTTTGGGAGGCGGATATGGGTACCGCTGCTCCGGGAACCATTTATTGGACAAACCTCTACCATAGATCATTCCAACCAGTTCGCTACTTTTGGTGACTTAGCAGGGGTGCCCGGGTACATAATGTGAGATTTGTCCAGGTCCTTGCGGCCGACGCGTCGACGTCGGATCCAGAGAGACTGGTTGAGGGAGGTATTTCGACCGCTCCAGCTAGAATCCCTCGACCAGCCTTGCACCGCAGTTGGAGGGGTGGATTCATACGTCCATCACTCCTTGACACACTGACCCCCAGATTCCTACCCACCCTTCATAATTAATGCCTTACCAGAACTCCCTCTCCTTTCTTTCCTTAAATAAATCCTCCACATTGAATTAAATTGACATAGAAAACAAAGAATAATAACATATTAATTCCATTTTAAAGTGTATACCTAAGTTAATTTTATTTTTATTTTTATTTTATTTGGGAGACCAACAGTTTACATTCATAACAGAGCATAATAGTAATTAAGTGACAATAATTGAACCATTTACAGGTTTCCACATGGGTATTGTATACAAGTGTTGTGGTTCCATAGATATTTGCTAAAGAAGAAAAAAATTACATTTCAAGAGACAAGTTAATTAGGGGGGAATAGGGAGGGGGTAGGATGGGGGGGGGAGAATGGGTTAGGTTGAGGTATAGTTATAAAAATATGAGTAAACAAAAAATTAAAAGAGAAAAAAAAAAATTAATATAAAGGTGACTGGTGGTATTAGAAATTATTGTTGTTATAAAGTGTCGAGAGAGTGTCTGTGTGATTTTAAGGAATGTGGTGCAGAATTAAATATGTCAAATTTTTTGTATTGTGTGTTAAAAGTATTGGACGCACGATAGATGAAAGAGTTCTGCTTGGAATTAGTATTACACCGAGGGAGGCTGAGAATCATGTCTTAATTAAGAGATTTCAAGGGTGGTGGTAACTAAGAAAAATTACAAAATTATTTTTTTAAGTTGGCATAGCATTGCATCCCCTAAGATGACGTAGGCCCTTACTTAAATTATTTTTGTCAGGGCTTCCACGCTTGGAGCAAATATTAAAAAAAGTCAGTTTCTTCTTCTTCTTTGGGTGCCCTATCAGGTCCCCCCGACGTTGGCGATCACTCTTGAAAATGTCTCTCTGTCTTACGCTGCCCGGTAAAGCTCCTCCACACCTCTAATGCCGGTCCACTCTCGTACATTTCGCAACCAAGACATATGTCTCCTACCAGGCCCTCGGCGACCCTCTATCTTGCCTTTCAATATTAAATGGAGCAAGTGATACTTCTCGTTTTTTTTTCTAGACGTTTAAAAAAACATTTTACCTATTTAAAAAAAAACTAAATGCATGAGGTATTCAGTAAAAAAAATTCAAATAACGTCGTGTTCCGTATATTGCTACAGCTTTTATTGATTTGAAAGAAATATTTATAAATAATATTACACAATGAAATATAATACGCATTTCATTCGATTCGTTCTTTCATCGCCTCTGGAAAGTCCGCAAAACGTTCGGATACGTAAACGCTTCAAAAACTAATATCTCCGTATGAATTACACACCCTAAGTATGTTTCTGCCAAAGAAGGAAGAACATCAATCATACCCGGGTTGCGTAATTCGAAAATTAAACCCTTGATCTCTGAAAGTCGAAATACGAAATAGAAACCAACCAACACACCCTTAGATACTTGTTAAAACTACATTATATCATTCTGGTAATGTGAAAACAATATTGCGGGAACACCTGGGAATGTTAGAATTATGTAATCATAATTAGAAGGTTCCAGAATCCAACTCACCTGTGAAATAGGCATTAGTTTACGTTTGGAAGGCAGTTTCTCCGTAATGTGTTAGCTGACCTGTTCTTTCACCCCCCATTAGCCTCAGGAAAGCCACCCTTAGTTCTTCCGCCCTAGCCGACCTTCTGCTAGGTGCTAGGGGTGTTCACAAATAATCACGATGTTTTAGTGATAAATTTTCACAGGAAATTTTTAATCTAGTTTTGTTTTTTTTTCTTCTCTAAACCAAAAATTATTAATAAAATATAATCACTGAAATCACTTTGTTCATAACTACGATTTATTCATTTAATTTTTTAATACCGACCGGTTTTGCTTAACAAGGGTAAGCCATTTAATGAGGCCAACATTATTAAATTTTACTATAAAATGTAAACTAATGTTTCAAAATAAAAATAACAAAAAATGCAAGGATTATCAGAGTATAACTCATATTTAATTTTGATGGTTTGATTTATACCCTGATGATGCTGGTGTATGATAATAATAATAATAATAATAATAATCTTTATTTGGAAAACAAACAGCTTTACAAAGATACATAAAAATAAAGAGTGCTAAAATAAAACAGTAAGCCTAAAAACATGTTTTCGCTGATAAAATTTGTTTTTTTTTTCGCTGACAAGAAAAACATAAAGAAAAACTAAGAAAAAAATAGTTAAGAGAAGCTAAATTAAACATAAAGAAAAACTAAGAAAAAAAAATAGTTAGGAGAAGCTAAATACTTAAATATGCATGATAAAATATATAAAAACACAATAAAGAGTAAGCTTATGATCTTACAGGAGTATATGGATGATTTGTATGTGATTAGGGAATATGAAAATATATTGCAAATTAGGAAAAGGAATCTGATTAATAATATAATAAATAATATAATAAATAAATATAAATATGGATGTTAAGTGGTGTGTTGTGATGCATTACATTTATCTGATAGTGTTACTTTGAATTTGTTGAAAGTTATTATTATGATGAGGAAGGGTATGTACGAGATGATGTATGAATGTGAATAGCGCAAGGAGCGTATTCCAATGCATGGTTTGGTTTGGCGGTCCGTGCGTCGTCTCGGGTGCGTTAGTGTTAGTTGATTAGTTAGAGCAAATAAAAATAAAGGAATCCTTTTGTTCAAAATTTAAAAACCTGGTTAAATAATATTTCGAATGCTGAAGAATATTTAGCACTAAAACCTTATTAATTATCATCCATTATATTGTGTGCTTAATTATATTTACTAATAGATTTTCTGGAAACATGTAATTTAAACATGATAAAAATATAAAATGATATACCTAAACCTTCCGGGAAGGCAAAAAATAAACTCATATACGTGCCTAACTAGTGCGTAATGATGTGTTGTTTGGCTTTGATGTTTACTGAGAAGGGATGTATTGTAATATATTTCGTATTATAATACGTTATTAATAATGGATGGGGTTAAATAAAGTAAAAAACGCGATACTAAACCATGAACAATATGATTATGATGTCCAATCAATATTTTCATTTTAATAAAATACCATTTCAGGTTCATGTGAAACCCCTACAATCAATTTTACCCTGTGGTAGATAGATTTCAAATCTAAAATATTCATTAAAATGAAAAACCCATATAGAAAATAAAACCCGAATAGATTTCAAAGAAATATCGTAGACCCAAATTTAATATAACGGAACTATGTAAATACGATAAAATTGTTTATTGGATGGAATTATTATTATAAACAGTATCGACTCATACTCCTTACAGAAAAAAACAATATTTGAGTTTTCGGAATCGTAACAATTTGTTTTTCTACACAAGTAATACATATTATATGAAAGAGTGTGTTTGACATTTTTTTGTAAAAATAAATTGCGTGGATGTTTAGTGTTTGGTGGAGGAGTCAATACCTTATTGGAAGATGCCATAATTTTTGCAAATGGCAGCAAATGTCAGTTCTGCTTTAACATTTGTGAAGTAAACAGATACAAAATACACGTTAACAAGACATAAATCCTATACCCAAAAACGCTAATCTTTCGTTTTGGTGATTTGCCTGGCCGGCAAGATCGCCCGATGTAATCGTTCCAAACTTCTTTTGGTGGGGTTTCTTGTAGTAATGAGTCTGTGTCAACAAGTTTCAGACTCTTGAAGCCCTCAAAGAGAGTATCCGTCATGGATGCGAGAACCTATCGCCGGAAGTTCTGGAAAGAGTGATGGAAAATGCCATAAATTGGGCACGTGGTTATCAATTCTGGCGGCGCGGTCATTCTGCTGAAATCATTTTCCTTACCTTTTTCTTCTTCTTTATGTGCCTTATCAGGTCCCCCCGACGTTGGCGATCACTCTTGAAAAGGTCTCTCTGTCTTGCGCTGCCCGGAATAGCTCCTCCACACTTCTAATGCCGGTCCACTCTCGTATGTTTCGCAGCCAAGACATTTGTCTCCTACCAGGCCCTCGGCGACCCTCTATCTTGCCTTTCAATATTAAATGGAGCAAGTGATACTTCTCCCCTCGAAGTATATGACCCAGATATGAAATTTTCTTGATTTTAATTAATGTAAGCAGTTCCCTATCTGCTCTAGCCCGCCTGAGAATTTCTATGTTGGTGATCATGTCGGTCCATGGGACCTTGAGCATTCTCCGGTGAAGCCACATTTCGAAAGCCTCTAACCTGTTCATGGTATTTATTTTCAAGGTCCATGTTTCACAACCATACAGCAAGACCGACCACACATAACATTTTAGCATTCTCTGCCTTAATTTTAAGCTTATATTGTCATTGCAGAAGAGGGATTTCATTTTTATGAATGCAGTTCTTGCTGCTTCAATTCTGCACCTAATCTCTATATCTGGGTCAAGATTCTCCGTGAGGATACTGCCGAGGTATCTAAATCTCTCCACCTTTTCGACATTACAACCATTTAACTGAATCATTGATCCAGAGTGATCTAGTCGTCCAAAAGTCATCCATTTAGTTTTATTGACGTTGATTGTTAGGCCCAGTTGCTCACCAGCATTATTAACAAGATCTAATAGGTCTTGGAGGTCACTGATACTGTCAGCTAGTAATACAGTATCATCTGCATATCTTATGTTATTAATGACAACTCCGTTGATCTTGAGACCCTTCTGGGTATTACTTAGGGCTCTTTTGAAGACATAGTTGGAATAAAGATTAAATAATAGTGGCGACAGGATACATCCTTGTCGTACTCCACGCTGAATGGCGATTGCATTAGATCTCTCATTCCCATGTCTTATTTCTGCTGTTTGGAACCAATACAGGTTTTTAATGAAATTCTGGTCTTTGGTGTCAACGTTACAATCCGCAAGCATTTTTATTAGGTCAGCATGTTTTACCCTGTCAAATGCCTTTTCGTAGTCAATAAAACAGGCAAAGACTTCCTTTCTTTGGTCACGACACTTTTGCAATAGTACGTCGACAGAAAATAATGCTTCACGCGTACCGAACGCATTTCTGAAGCCAAACTTAATTTAAGGACATGACTCATCAAGCTTATTAATCGATAGTCACTGCACTTCTTAGGGTATTGTTTTTTAGGTAATGTCACGAAGGTGGATTTTAGCCAATCTTCAATCTTGGGGTATATTCCCTGTGTCATATATAGAGTTAAATAACCTCAACAGGTAGTCAACATTTTCATTATCAAAGAGCTTCAACACCTCAACTGGAATATCGTCTGGTCCGCACGCTTTTCTATGTTCTGAAGTCTTTATCGCATGAAGAATTTCTGATTTTAAAATCGATGGTCCATGCAATTGATCGTTAGGAATATTAATGTCAGGTCTAATATCTTTGAATGTATCATGAATATACTTTTCCCATGTTTGTAAAATATCTTTTTCATCCAATATCAATTCATTGGAATCGTCAACTAAACATGATGAAGTAATTCTTCTAGAAGTGCCTGTAATTTCCTTCAATTTTTTGTGAAGTTTAAATGCATTGTGACTACGACTGTACGACTCTAGTTCTTCACACTGTGACTTCATCCATTTATTTATTTATTTATTTATTATTACATTTATTACATACAAGAAATAACAATATAAAAGGAAGCTTTGACTGCCCAACTAGGAAGGTTTCCCGTTTTAGGACAGTCAACTTGGCAGGTTGCGTGTACATAATTTCACATTAGTGGATTCAATAATAAATAACAATAATGGTACATATTGGGGGAGTTACTTAGATATTAGGTACAATATCGGATATAAGTTGTGTTATTCTAGGTATACAGCAGTAATAAACAATAAAATCCAGATAGGTACATGTAAAATATAAAGTAAAATCCAGATAGGTACTTGTAAAATATAAAGTAGAACTAAAATATAACAAATGTAAGAAAGAAAAATAATAAAAAAAAGATTTTTTTTTTTTTATGAAAATACAGTTTAGCAGTAATAAGCAATAAAATCCAGGTAGGTATATGTAAAATATAGAATAAAAATATAATATATAAATATAAGAAAGAAAAATAAAAAAGAAAAACAAAGAAGAAAATAATTTATAGGAAAATACAAATACAAAATCGAAGAAATCAACTCAGACTACGTTTTTTAATAATTTTTCGGAATCTGTCCTACCTAAGTCTAATAACCAGTTTGTAATTTTAGTACCGAAGGATGATAATTCACACAGTTTCAATTGAGAGGGGATTTTGTTGTATATTTTTGGTCCCAGGTATGAGAAAACTTTTTGATAAGCCGCAGTATTGCTTGTTGGAATAGAAAGGTCGTTTCTGCTTTTACTTCTGGTTTGATGATTATGATCGATTGTTATCGTTTTGTTTTTATTTTTATGGACGCAGATTGTTATTTTTTTTATGTAACATTGTCGAACATCAAGCACCTTAAACTCCTTGAAGAGAGCGTCGCTCGAGTATCTGAAGGGTTTCTTCATAATGACGCGTAGAATGGATTTCTGTGCCTTCAGTAGCGGGTATAATGTTGTTATACCTGTTCCACCCCATCCAATGCAACCGTAGGTTATGACGGAGTTACAGAGCCCGTAGTATAATTTTTTAATGTCTTGAGTTTTTATAATTTCCCGCAATCCTATAAATATATAAATAAGCTTGCGCACTTTATTAGCTGTGTTTTCAATTTGTTGTTTCCATTTAAGGTGGTTATCCACTATTATACCTAAATATTTAATAGATTTAACACATTCAAGGGTTTCGCATTTACAAGTATGGTTATTATTTCCAAGGCTACACTTAATATTATGTATTGTGAGGTGATGAGGTGTTTTGGGTTGACCTGCAAGGGTAGCGCTAAATGTGAGATATTTTGTTTTTTGTATGTTTAGTTTAAGCAAATTAGTGTCCAGCCACTGTTTTACTCTGTTTATACGCGTGTTCGCAAGGTGGTGTGTTTCTTTCCAATCATCTCCTTCAAACAAAATAACTGTATCGTCAGCGAACGTGATAATTTTGCCACCAATGTGTTGGTTACAAAGTTCGTTTATGTATATAATAAAGAGAAGGGGCCCAAGTGTACTTCCTTGTGGTACCCCAAAAGTGTATTTTAGTGAAGTGCTAATAGCCTCGTTAATTCTGGTTTGTTGAAATCTATTAGATATATAACTTTCTATCCATTGAAAAGCTTTTCCTTTTATTCCTATTTTTCTAAGTCTCTGTAAAAGAATTTTGTGAGATATTGTGTCAAATGCCTTGGCCAGGTCCAGGAAAAGGGCAATAGTTTTCTTGCCACGGTTCATATTCCCTGCAATAGTTTCAGTGAGACATGCGATGGCATCATCCGTTCCCTTACCCGACCGAAAGCCGTATTGGTTTGGACTTAGAATGTTATGTTCCTCCACATATTCGTTTAACCTAGTTTTGAAAAGCTTTTCAATGACTTTGGATATCGTGCTTAAAAGTGATATTGGCCTATAGTTTTCTACAAGAGATTTAGGTCCACTTTTGTGAATTGGGACAATTATTGATTTTTTAAAGTGATCAGGAAATATTCCTGCTGTAAAACTTAAGTTGTAAATATATGATAGCGGAGCAGAAATCTGATTTTTAATTTTTTTTAGTATTTGTGTATTTAGACTATCTGGACCCTTTGCATGTGTAGTATTGAGGCTGTTGATAATTTTTAAGACCTCTTCTACAGTAGTTGGTTTAATATTAAATGAAAAAGATTGTTCCTTAGTTTCAATTGTCGATGCTAAAGAGTCTTCCGTTTTCTGGGTTTCTAATAAGATTTTATTTGCTAGATTTGACCCAACAGATGCAAAATATTGATTAGTGTGACATGCAATTGATTGATTGTCAGTTAAAATGAAATTTCCGGTATTTAATTCTGTTACAGATGCACTAGTATTTCTTTTACTTTTAGTTATTTCTCTGACAACATTCCACATGTTTTTGCTGGAATTATCCTTATCAAGTAAGAATTTATAATAACGCTCTTTACATTTGCGAATAACGGTTTTGCAGATATTACGGTATCGGTAATAGTTTTGCTGTTTAGTGGCGTTAAATGGGTCTCGTTTAGCTATTTTATGAAGGTGATTTCTTTTGTGTATAGATTTAACAATGCCGTTTGTAATCCATGGTGTGAGATGTATTTTACTATATGGAATGCGTTTAGTTATTGTGTGTTTTGTTATGATTATATTGATTTCATTAATAAAATAGTTTAGAGCATTGTTAACTTCAGTCTCTTTGTAAACATATTCCCAATTTTTATTATTAAGATCATTTAATAAACCCTCATAATCGATAATCTGTTTGTGATTAATTTTATGTTTTTTGGGTGTTGAGTTTGGGATACTGATTGCAGTGGTGTAATGATCAGTGATAGTATTATGTATTACAAATGCATTTGAATTTGTTATATTTCTGGTATATATATGATCCAAACATGTGCTAGAGCTATCTTGTACCCTAGTTGGAGAATTAATATTGGAAATAAAGTTACTTTCAGCCATAGCACAAAAGTAGTCGTCGGACTGCCTATGCAATACTTCTCCTATAGTATTTATATTCATGTCCCCGATCAGTACATATTGTGCATAATTCTTAGTTTTTTTTAACTCACCAATAAGATTATCCAGGAAATCTTGGATGTCATTGAACGATGGTGATCGGTAGATAGCTAGGATACCTAAATTCTCATTAATGTTGATTTTTAAACAATTACACTGATTTATGTTAATTTCTTGTACTAAGGAATTTAATGTGATGTCGATATATACTACTATTCCGCTATTTTGGTTAATATGCGATGTTGTATGGTATTCGTTATAGCCTGAAATTTGTTTGGCTATGTATGAATCATTTAACCTGCATTCAGTGAGAATTAGTACATGGAACTTTACCACAGATTTTATTTCTTCTAAAAATATAAGAAAATCATCCAAGTTTCCCATCGTTCTAATATTTTGATGTACAATATTAATCCTATTTGAATCCCAATTAAATTGCATAAATTTGTTAGTGTTTTCAAAAATTATTTCAGTATTTGGCACTATGATACTGTCGATTTCATGTTGAAGATCGTTTATTACCATTAGAATTCAAAAATTAATTGTTGTTTTCTGGGTAAAGTTTTAAAACAGTATTTAATTATCATATAAATACTTGTAGTACGAAATATGTAGCGACAAAACTGTAAACAAAATGATGTAATTAGGAAAAATAAAATATATCTGAGTAAGAAATAATATCTGAAATAAAATCCAGGAAATAAATAACGTATGTAGTTAGTGTGTGGCATTTGTTCTTTCAAAAAACAGTAAAAATTAGTATAAGTATGAAAAATAAGTAGTATCTGGGTTATATAAAGTATGTAGATTAGAGTTCTCTTTTGCAGAATTATTAGTAATATTACTAATAAATCAATTGATAATCTTATAATAAGTGTAGTTACCATTCTAGAGAGAATAAAGATTGCAATTAAAGTTAATGTTAAAATTAGAATTAAAATTATTCCAGTGCAAATAGGAGTTATGCAAAAACCTAGGTGTTTATATAAAATAGTGATGTTATGTAATAGAGAAGGAAATGGCGATATAAAGCGGTAGAGAGTTGTTTTATCACGATAATTAGAATAAAGAGCAGATAGTCATAGTTTCGGTATAGCTTGTTCTGAATCAATTAATATAGGGCGAGAAGAGTCATCTTTTTTCATGTAGATTAGACCTGCTTTCGTCCAGACGTACCTATATTTACATACAGTCGCACGTTGGCGAGCTAGATACCAAAGCCGTTTGCCTTTAGACGTGAGGAGTTCTGAGACGTAGATGGGTGTAACGGGGCCAGACAGTCCGATTGATCCCGTGTTTAGTTTGTCCCCAATCTTTTCGCATGACCTGTTATATTTTTTTATAGCATTAAGGAGCTCCTCTTTTAACGCTATTGAATTAAAATTAATTACCACTGACCTAGGTTTAACTGTTGGAGGAATATTTTTGTTTCTCTGTGATACTCTGTATATATTATAAATATCATTAGTATTTAATTGGCAGTCTACTGTTTTACTGGTGTTGAATATAATGTCTTTTAAGGTTTGTGATGTTTCCTCTTTGAATTCTGGAAGCCCTCGAAGTTCCAAACAAGTATTGTTAAATCGTCTGTTCCTGTTTTCTTGGTCAATCTCGATCGCTATTATTCTTTTTTCAAGGTCTTCATTTCGTTCTGTCAAGAGACAAATTTTTATTTCATTTTCCTTGTTTTTTCCGCTTTCTTTTTCTAAAACCTCAATTCTTGAATTTAAGGCTAAGTTTACTTGTTCATGTAGTTTTTCCAAATTATTTATTCGATATTTTAAATCTTCTTGCTGTTGAGATATGCTTTGAATGGATTTTAATATTTCATTATTTTGGAGCAGGATTGTATCGTATTTTTTTCCAACAGATTCAATAACCGAGTCTTTAAAATTAGTAAATTCAGTTAACAATAGCTCTATAGTCAGCATACTAGAGCCATCTGTGGTTGTAGGTTGTAAGTTCACACTGCCGTATGATGAGGCGGCAGTTGCAGTTTTTGGTGTTAATGACGGTTGCTTATTTGGTTTCTCCACAGATGTCAGTTCTGGATTTTTTTCAGACGTATTTTTTTTTTGAGTTTTTTGTGTTTTTGTGCAAAATTTGCAGCGCCACTGTAAAATCTTAGTTCCTCGTCGTGAGGTCTCTGCGATATCGGCACAATTGAGGTGGTAGTTTTCGTCGCAAATACTACATGCGATGAAGTCTGACGGGGTGTCAATGTTTTTTTTACAGATGAAGCACAGTGTATTCATTTTAAAGCTGATTTCAAAGTTTCACACAAAAAGAAAAACGACACAATGCTTGTTTCTTGTATGAGAGATGGCAGAGCCTTAGTGACGCTATAAAATCGCCTTTGGGATAGGTTTTTGTGTTTATATAATGATCGAGTCACTTTTTCACTGAGTTGTATTTTGTGGTACAAACACCAGAATAAAGACGAGTATTCCGCCTTAGCGAGATACTTTGTGGGATAAAAAATGCACTGTCCCAACGCGCACTGTCCTGTTTAGACGAGTTAACCACTTTTTTAGTTTGATTTTCTAGTATGTGATTGTTAAAGATGATAAATTGAAGCAGCTGTCAAAATACGTCAACACTGTTATACGTCACAATGGCCACTCTTGTATACGTCACAATGGCCATTCTTCTTTGGCTTTTTTAATTTCACATCTAATCGTTCTTTGTAAGTTTTTATATTGTGTCTCATTATGTTTATGTTTACGTCTCTCATCCATTAAGTTCAAAATGTGGTCAGTCATCCAATTCTTTTTTCTAATTTGCTTATCAGCTTTCAAATTTGTATCACAGGTTTCACATATAACTGACTTCAGGTTATCCCACTGTGTTTGTATTTCTATTGATGGATCACGAGGGAGTAGTCTAATATTATCGTTCAAAGTCTGAGATACCTTATTTCTGACCACTTCTTCTTGGAGTTTCGAGATATCCATTTTAATTTTGTTTTTGGGCTTTTTTATTTGTTTTAAGCATAAAACAATATCGGCAGTTAACAAAACATGGTCAGAACCAATGTCCGCACCAGGGTACGTGGTGACTCTCTTTACAGAGTTCCTGAATCTATGGTCTACTAACACATAGTCAATTTGGTTCCTGACAATATCATAGATTGTTCCATCCTGAGGTGATCTCCATGTATAAAGCCTTCTTTTCGGGAGTTTAAACCAAGTATTTAATGCAACCATATTTTTATCCTGGCAGAATTCATATAGTCTATCACCTCTTTGATTGCTTATGCCTAAGCCATATTCACCAACTATATGAGAGCGGCGACCTTCACCAATTTTGGCATTTAAGTCTCCAATGACAAAATTGACTTCTCCTCCTTTCAAACTTTGCAATGTACTGGCTAGTGAGTCATAAAAAGATTCCACATCACCATCATATCTCACTTCCGCTGTTGGTGCATACACTTGAATAATATTAATGTTGATGGGTTGACAGTTTTCCTTACCTTAGAGGAAAAAAATAAGACGTTAAATAAAGACAATCCAAAAGCTTAACCAAAATTCTTTAGTCATTAAATAAATACAGCTAAAGAACATTGAATGACAAATTTTGCGCCACCTTATGTGTGTGGGAGTTTGAAACTAAATAATTTTCTAATATGCTCGTTAAACGCCAACTCGCATACAAGAACAGGTAATTAAAATTCGTGGAAAAACATTTATTGCTTTAGTTTTAAAGTGGTTATGTGATAAATTTGCTGTTTTCGGAATTTACTTATACGCCTTCAAGGCGTGTCGTGATTATTTGTCTGCACAACAAATAAATCACAGTTCTTAAAATAGATTAATGTTTGTATTTTTTTTTAAACTGTAAGAACTAGGAACTTAGCCCTGTATTAAAGTTATTTTCTGATTTAAGAGAAAAGCCTTTCACTGTATTCAACTGTTTAGAAAAAAAATATGCATATCAAGGCGAAGCACTACGAAGTGATGCAAAATGTTTTGGTTTGGAAATTTGACCGCTAGAAATATGTTAGAGTCTTTTATTAAATACTGCGAGTAGAACATATCTTGGCCTTTGAAATAAATAAATGTTGTCATATGCCGTTAATATATATATATATTTTTAAATCAGGCCTTGGGCATCCCCAGTTTCTTTAACAATTTACATTCGCGTTATATATATATATTTTAATTTATAAAAATATTATTATCAACTAATTATTTTTCTCCATATTACGGGCAACTACCCTTTTAATTGGAAACAATCATTCTAAGAATTGGTTTGTAACCTGGATAGCGTCTCGGATAGATATATCCAAATTCGGATATATCTATCCGAGACGCTATCCAGGTTACAAACCAATTTTTAGAATGATTGTTTCCAATTAAAAGGGTAGTTGCCCGTAATATGGAGAAAAATAATTAGTTGATAATAATGTAATTTTAAAATTTGAAAATATGAGATTAACAAATATGACAGCTTTGACAGAAAGTGGCAATAGCGAAATTGGTTAACGCGCTCGTCCCGGTTAGACGGAGAGGTCTGGGTTCGAGTCCCAGTTGCGACCGTTGTCTTTTTCTGTTTTTCTGTGTCTTGTTCTCTTTCATATTTTCGTTCAGATTATTATTGTTAAATTGTTCTAATATTATGATATATTTCACTGATGGGAATAACCTTCAAAAAAGTATAAAATAAAGTTTTTCTTATAAAAATTGAATATTCATTTAGACTTTCGTAAAAGTCAATTGTTCCATATAAATAAATTCGGATATATCTATCCGAGACGCTATCCAGGTTACAAACCAATTCTTAGAATGATTGTTTCCAATTAAAAGGGTAGTTGCCCGTAATATGGAGAAAAATAATTAGTTGATAATAATGTAATTCTAAAATTTGAAAATATGATATTGACAAATATGACAGCTTTGACAGAAAGTGGCAATAGCGAAATTGGTTAACGCGCTCGTCCCGGTTAGACGGAGAGGTCTGGGTTCGAGTCCCAGTTGCGACCGTTGTCTTTTTCTGTTTTTCTGTGTCTTGTTCTCTTTCATATTTTCGTTCAGATTATTATTGTTAACTTGTTCTAATATGATATAAAAATATCTTCATTGTACCGTATGCATCTATGTTTTACACAGCACGCATCATAGGCAGTACTAATTCAAACCGATCATCTATAAGTGGCTTCACCACAGTTTGATTACGCCTACAGAAGGCGAAACAGCTGTCACGGGTAACACAGTAATAAATTATAAATTAAGTGTATTTTAAAATTGAATAATATTAATACATTTTTTTGCAATAAGTTATTGTGTAAAACCTCAATTTACAATATGTAATTGGATTCAATTTCCAGATACGACCGATTATTTTTCTGATTTGTCTGTTTCACATTTTTTGTTTCAGAGTCGTTAATATTGCCTTCAATGATTAAATGTTATAAAAAGAATCATCTACCTAAATGCTGCATACAGATATTATTTTCAATTGTACCTATTGCATTTTATGTATCTTTTTACCAGACTCCAGTTTTGTCAATTATAAAGATGTTGTATAATTCGAATTTTCCTACGAATATAATAATTTGACTGAAACTTTGCAATGCACGGATTTTATATAATTACTAGCTGGTTCCCGGCATGCATTGCAATGCCATATTCAAATAAATACACTTTTCTCCCGTAATCACATTCCCGTGCGTCTTTCTTACGTTTCTAATACTTACATTTTTAAACTCGTGATATCTTTCGAATGGTATGTCCGAATTGAATAATTCAAAAAGTTGCATAAAGGTATTGAAGCATTCTTGAATATAAAGTAATTTTGATAAGGACTAAAACCAAGATACAAAAAAGAGCCTTTTCAAGTGGCGACATTTTATTTTAATTTTTAAAATAAAATAACACTTATTGTGTCATAACTATAATAGTTAGATATATGCTGTCGCGACACTTTTTGTGAATAACAATGTGTTCTGCAAAGTTGTGGTACATTATTTTATTCTATCATCAATAGTTTTCGCAGCGCACGCGATGTAAAGAATATTTTAGGTAATTTTTTTACACCTTGGGTTACATTATTGGAGTTTTAGTAATGATCCCTATTTTTTTTTAAATATAATATAGTCTATGTCACCCGGGGATAGTGTAGCTTCTCAACAGTGAACGAATTTTTCAAATCAGTTCAGTAGTTTCGGAGCCTATTCAATGCAAACAAACAAACATACAAACAAACAAACATACAAACAAACAAACAAATCTTACCTCTTTATAAAGTGTTGTAGATATAATGTAGTAGATAGATGGTAGAAGAAGAATTACTAAATGAATTCCCCAGCGTTGCTCGGGTTTTACACAGTGTTTTTCAAAATCGGACTTAGGCAGTGACGTTCCTCCTTTTTTTTTACATTAGCTTTACCCTGGAAGCCCTGAGGAAAATAGTTTATCTCAAGGCCTATGTCATCATTGGATTCTGTGTGAAGGATATTTTTAAGAAAAGGAATGAGATGGAGTTTGGGGGTCCGTGTATCCAGGAGTGATGGACATATGAATCCGTCCCTCCCACTGCGGTGCAAGGCGATGACTCCCAATATGGCCTGCCACGCAGCTGGTGGGCTGACATATTTGCCGCCAAGACAAACCTCAAAGACGAACCCAGGCATCCCAGCTAAGTCTCTAAACATAGCGAACCACTTGGGATGTACGGTACACGATATGGGGTGTACGGATGAACGTACTTGGTAACTATTCAATATATGTACTGTAAATCTGTTTGAGGCTGTGTAGGGTTGTTTAAGGTTGTGTCTAAAGGTAAGCAAGGGTATGTGGTGATCATATCCCGTTACTTCAAAAGAGGATTTTATGAAAACACAAACCTAACATTACCCTAAATGATACCTACTACATCCGGTGTTGTTGTTACAGCTCTCTTACGAATGGTCCATTTTGAATGTAGGTTGTCCTTTATTTGAGATATATCTTGTCCGCTATATATTTGGGTCAAACATTATTCCGGTAAATAAGAGGTTACGTTGACACCTTGAAATATGGGATGTTCCGATGCTCTGTAGGGAACCCGCTGAGCGCGGGTGTAAATTGTGCGCCCAAAAATTTAAGACTTCTAACTAACTAACTAACCATCACGCCGTTTCTCCGCAGGGGTAAGCAGAGAGGACGGACCGCCAAACAACTCGATCTTGGCACACACTCCTTGCCTCGATTACATTCATACATCATCTCATACATGCTCTTCTATTGTTCTGACTCTTGACATGGCCCGACTCAAGTATCTGATTCACTTGGTCGTGCCGTGTCTTTTTCGGGGGTCCCCGACTTTTTCTACCATTCACATTTGCGTCATATATTCTCCTTACACTCCTTTCCTCGTTCATTCCCTCTACATTCCCAAACCATTGGAGCGTTCCTTTCTTGATCTTACTCATTACGCTTACATCAGCCTTGCATTCTTTGCGGATCTCCGCGTTTCTCACACGATCATACATGGTTTTACCACACATACGCCTTAGGGATCTCATTTCTACAGCATTCAGTCTACTATCAGCCTATCTCTATCAGCCTTCCCATCTCTCGTTAAGACTTCTATGAAACAATATACATAGCAGTAAACACTTGGGAAGGATGTTAAAGACATTTAATCATTAGTCTCGTTTGATCACAGGGATAGGAAGATGATGATATGGGAACAAACTCAGTCATGGCATACACTTCTTGATTTATTCACATTTACACATGCCATGACTCAATTTATTCTTCACAACACTTTCAAGCCATATCTTCAGGGAGCATCCCGATTTCTTATTTCATTCACTTTTCTTCGTCTAGCCATTCTTGACACTGGTTTTTATAAATTAAATAATAATATTATTGAATAAATGTAAAAATTAAATATAATTTTTTTATTTAATTAAATGAAGACAATATAAGCGAAACTCAATCGAAAATCTGAAAACAGAAAAATCAGAAAAAGATATTGACACATCTGGGACTGGCACTGGCATTTAATTAAATATTACAATTTGAGGTTTTACTCATAAAGTTAAAATAAAAATAATTTTTTTAATTAAAAAAAAAAACTTCAATACGTTCTTCGTTCTTCTGGAAGTTTCATGCCTTACTGCCATTCATTTCTCCTTCACTAGGAGGTTCATTTTTATGCGAATCCGCACAAGTGTCCCAACTGCTCCCAATTGCTTGGAGCCAGTGAGACTATGATTTCCCCATTTTTTGGGGTATGTTGTGAGGCTGAAAGTGGTGCAGACAGTAAGAATATGGGAAAGAAGAAGGTGAGGAGTATCTATATATTCAGATCTGGTCACCAAACACGTTTAAAACCGTTCCAAGTATCGTTTCAATTCTGAATGGTGGTCTTATACATGGGCTATAGTGAGAAGATCTTGTGCCGCAAATATACATTATATCATTGTATTAAATTTAAAAAAAACACAAATCAAACCAAATTTACTTGCGACCTCCGGATTGCTGTCGAGAGTCTTGCGGCTCGACCACGGAGGCAGTCAAATCCGATCCCGTCCTGAGACAAAGGAAGGATGAAGCTCTGGGAAGGAAAAAGGTATTAAGGGTGGGTAGGAATCTGGGAAACAATATATCCAGGAGCGACGGATGTATGAATCCATCCCTGCGACTGCGGTGCAAGGCGATGTTCCGAGAGAGTGCGGCTGGAGAAGTCTCAGGGACTCCCTCAACCATTCAAGACCCAGACAAACCTCACCTCATGAACCCGGGCACCACTGCTAAGTCACCAAACGTAGTGAACCACTTGGATTGACCTACTACAGAGGTTTTGGTTATCCAATAAATGGTTCCCGGGGCGGCGATTCCCACACCCGCCTCCCAAATTGATCGAAATTGAATAGAAAGATGATTAAATACCTCAATAGTACCTTTATTATTTTCACTCAGAATGAAACCAACACAGAGCCACCTCAGAAAGGTCTGAGTGATGATAAAAAATGGTTAAATAGGTTAAGTTAGGTTAGGGTTACCAGCTTTTTTAAAATTATTTTTCATAGCTTTTAATGCCCTTTCTGAGATGGTTCTGGGTTGGTTTCATTCTGAGTTGGCATGGAACCATTATTTTTACCATAATTGCATTAATAACCATTATTTTTGAGATTTCCACTCACCAAATTAAATGGAACGACTTTAATCCAATCATTCCGCGAGTTCGCCTTCCGATAAATCCGCCGTGAACAATCCTCGGACGGTGCTATAATTCGCAGTAGTGCAGCCCGACGCAGCACCATTATCCCTGCGTGAATTAAGCTGTCTAATTTCTATGCCCCATCTTCCTTTCTTCCGGCCCTAATTCACAGGGGTGAACAAGGACTGAGATCCCTTTCGGGGCCACAATGGCCCTCCACCCCGTCACACCCCCTGAGGTGGAACGGCGGCCTTAGTGAGAGAGCGGTACGCTACGATAATTTCGTATTACATGCGATGTTTTATTTTCAATGGGATAAAAAATTAACTAACTTTTGCATTGATGATGGATACTATAACGCTGATAAAACGTGGTTAATATAAAGCTTTTTTTTTATAATATCGTTTAGATCATATTTCTAACTAACGATTACAATGAGACCTTTAACCCTGGAGTGGTTGCGTGGATTACATATGTAATCCACTCATGCAAAATTAAAAATTCCGCAAAAACGGGGGGCGCGAATCATTTTATCTTCCGTGTACATTAAGTTGGATAACGCACGGACGCGTTCAGCTCAGCGCTGGTGTCGGGCCAAAACCTCCTAGATGACAGTGATCTAGAAGGTTTTGGTCGGGCACGCATTGATTGTGTCGATGGTCTACACCTGTAATCCGCGCGACCAATTACGTAACACATTTTGCATGTATGCAAAATGCAAAAAAAATTTTTTTCCTAATCATTCTATAATTTTATGTTTATCTGCTCAGAAACCTGCAATTAAATTATTATATGTTATTTTTTTTATTTTGCTTTTTTTGTTACATCAGTAAAAGTGAACGACGTAATTTTTGCTTTTAAAAAAAATCATTTATGTTTTGGTTAATTGTGAAAATCATAGAAATTATTTATTTATTTATAAAATACATGTTACATATATTAGACATTTACGTAAATTAGATTTATTAAATCACCGTACTAGGCGGCTGCCTGTTTCGTGGTGACCAATTAAGGATAGTTACTTTGAGTGTAGTCTAGTGTAAACACATGGTAAAATTGGTAAAGTTATAATAAAAAATAGAAAAGAGAAAAGGAAGTGTTAAGTTAAATATTATGTATGTTGCTTATTTCTAATAAGCAATGCTTATAAGATTAAAATATAAATACACAATAATTTTAAATGATTTCACTTAGTTTTTACATTATCACTTTTTTGTTCTTTAAAATTGACCTACATATGTAATCCACGCGACCAATGGCGTTAGTTTTGAGAGCGCGACCACTGCAGGGTTAAGAGTAGTTCCGAATAGCGATCGTAGCCTGAGGAGTTAAAATGTTATGGAAAATTTTTGTTCAACACTAATTGTGTCTAATTCCTAAAGCATTTTCAGAATTGATTTATATTGATTATGCTTCAAAATTGGTTTCATTTCTTTTTTTTGGTTATTTGGAGATTTTAAGCTACCTTCGTTATAACTACTTTCAGTCACTACTCCCAGTATCACAATTCAACATTTTTCCACTAACATAGTAATAAACTCAATTTTAATTTCCTTTCTCCTCCACTTTTCATTTCTCCAAACTTGTAAAAAGAATTGTATTTTATATATTAAAAATTATGGATTTTTTAATTTTTTTTTAAAAACAAAGAAAATGAGTCCTCGGTTACGAATAATCCGACAATATTCAAAATAAAGTTGCACCATTTAAAAACAACAGAAATCTTAGACAAACATCAATACTTCCTACTCCAAAATGTAAAAAAAACACTAGAACAGTAAAGTCATAAATATCTCGGAGTAAATTTTTTTAATTCACTTCCTGAAAAAATCAGAAACATGAACAGTAATATCAAAAAATTTAAAACTCGCCTTAAAAATTATACCAAAAATTTGAACTGAATATAAAAAATAAAACAATTAAACCAATATAATAACACCCCCATACACACAAGCCCTGCTTTTTTATGGGGATAAATCAAATATCTACACATATTATGTAATTAATTATTATATTTAATTTATGTATCTTTCTCTGAATTAAAAAAAAATATATATTTGAAAATCTCCTACTACCACCACAGTAAGCTGAAAATGTTGCTTGAATTGTGATGGAGGACTTAGCCAGCCGAAGAATCGAACACGGAACGTCTGAGTGGGACCCAAACGCAATGCCCTCTCAACCACTGATCGGTAAACATAACTTGTTTTGTTTTTTTTTTTCATTTTTCTCGGAACTAGAATATTGGATACAAAATTTTTCCGGCAAGAGCTCATTTATTAGATTTATACACTATACAATTTCCCCATTATCAAGAATTAGGACTTACCTTACTCTCTCTTGGGACAAAATAAGCCCGCACCCCCCAACCGTACCGAACAGTCCCGTCCCCCGAGCGACGCAACAATGGAGCCAGCCGTGGGGGCCACAATGCCTCTTCCTTTCAGGAGTTCAGCAGACCAGCTCCGCTCCTGCACTTGGGAACAATTGGAATAATAAATCAAGGGGCAATTATCGCGGGTTGGGGGGGGGGGGAACAAGGGGGCTAACCTGCCCGGCCAACCCTATCCCTGCGTATTTAAAGGCACGTTTACGGTTTTCGGGAATTTGAGCATTGTTATTCGTTATTCATCGGTTGTGAATGCGTACAGTTGCAAAATTAAGGATATCGTAGACTTAACTGTTTTTTAACGACTTGTTTTTAATCGAGCAAATTTCGGTTTAATAAGTACCCACGCTGATTTTTGTATGTGAGTGAAAGATAACCTAACGATAGTAAATCTACAATACCTGTTTGTTTTCGTAATATCTACCGTCACGTAATATAATATCTCTACCTGAGAGAGAACGGCTACTCCCTCAGAGGTACTCGTGGCTCTATTCTACCAACTTCTTTTTTTTTTTTTTTTTTAATTATTTCTGGCTTTCACCCTTCAAGGGTGTTCTAGGCCATCATTTAAAATTACAGAGAAAGGGAAAGGTGAATTTATATATTAATTTTATTTAAATGTACAAATTTCAGAATTATATGGAAGATTGGAGTCGAGTTCAGACTTAGAAGAGATGAAATGTTGAATGGAGGGGAGGCAATTTTAGATAACGCTTGATAGAAGAGAGGATATTTATTTAGAGAGGGACAACCAAAAAATATGTGATCTAAAGAGCCCACATCTAGACCACAGAACGTACAATCTGGGGAGTCAAGGATGTGAATTTTAAAAAGGTGAGAAGGAACGGAACAATGACCGATTCTCATTCGAATAAGTGAGGAAATTTCTTTTTTGGAAAAATGGGGAAATTTTTGAAACCACGGTTTTGATGGGATAGTCCTTTGTATTGAGGCGTAGCGAGCTCCCTTGGATTGACTGGCAATGTTCCAATACTCTGTCCAAACATTGCGGGATCTATCTTTGATGATGGAAAAAATATCAGATAGGGGAATATGGTTTACGAGGGTAACAATATGGTTGGACGCTCCTTGTTTTGCCAAAAAATCTGCAATATCGTTACCCACTATGCCAATGTGTCCAGGGATCCAAACAAGAATTACGGTTTTTCCAGAGCTTTGAATGGAGGCTATCAGCACTCTAATGAGGCATACAAAGTGATCATCAGGATGAAGAAGAGGACAGGATTTAAGTTTTTGGAGGGAACTGAGAGAGTCAGAGAGAACAAGGGAATGTTCACAATTATTTTTGATTATATATTTGAGTGTTTCAATTATTGCAATGCACTCAGCAGAGAATATTGAAAATTGGTTTGAAATTGAATAAAATATTCTATCATTAGAATAATGGTGGTAAACGTTAATACTTATACCACAGTTAGGAGAGTCAGGAGATTTGGAGCCATCAGTAAATAAAAGAGAAGAGTTGGGCCATTTAGAAAAAATAATGTCATTGAACATATTATTAACAATACGGGCTGGGAGATTGGAATGACTTTTAAGGATGCCGATCCCTTCCAAAATTGTTGGGGATAGGGTGACGTGACTATATTTTAATTTGTATAGTGGAAGAAGATCATTTTGGATAATTTGAAGCTCTGAGAGAGAGCGAAAATTTTTACAGATGGCAGGAAGAGGTTTAGTTCGAGCTCTGATTGTAGATGAATGTGTTGAGTCTTTGAACAACGAAACTCTGGGAATAACCTGATGACATTTAGAATTTAAACATTTAAGAACAAATTTGTCAGCAAACAGTTGTCGCCTTAAATAAAGTGGGGGATCAGAACATTCCACTTGAAGGGAATTGATGGGCGACGACTGCATCGATCCAGTTATTATTCGCAATGACTTCGATTGAATTTTGTCTAATTTACTGAGTGCATTTTTGGAGGCAGTATTAAAAAGTGGGCAGGCATAGTCGAGATGACTTCGAATAAGTGCATTGTAAAGCAACTTAATGCAGGTAGGGTGAGCACTCCACCAAACGCCAGTCAATGATCTGATGATATTTAAATTTTTTTCACATTTAGTAACTATATTGTGAATATGGGAAGACCATTTAAGTTTCCTATCAAATGTTACTCCCAAAAATTTTACTTCAGAGGCGTTGGGGATTGGAGAGTTTTTAAATAAAATTTGAACAGGAGGATTTTTATGACGGTTTGAGAAGGTGACACACTGACTCTTTTTAACTGAAAGTTCCAGACCATTTAAAGTGAGCCATGTGCAAAGGGCATCCATGGCTTCATTAAGATATTTGACGGCAAGTGGGATGATTTTGGATGATAAGTAGAAAGCTAAATCATCTGCGAACTCAATAACTTTTACTTGAGGGGGAATAGAGACATGCATATCGTACGTGTATATATTATAAAGTATAGGGGATAATACATCGCCTTGGGGTAAACCTTTCCAAATTGATCTACTCTGAGGAGTAACATCTGGTAGTTCAATGAAAATTTTTCTATCAAGAAATAGATTAATAATAGATTGGACAAACATGGGGGGAAGGCCTAGGCCTAAAAGTTTTTTTTTAAGGATTGGGATGGAAACATTGTCAAAGGCACCTTCTATGTCTATAAAGACTGCAAGACAGACTTCATGGTTAGAAATGGATAAATTAATATCAGTGCTGATGATGGCAAGGTTATCTTGCGTAGATTTTTTTTTCCTAAATCCAAATTGAGATGGAGAGAGAAGCTGATTACTTTCGACAAAAAATTCTAACCGGTTTTTAATTAATTTTTCATAAATTTTACTGAGGGTGGATGAAAGAGCAATTGGCCTGTAGTTGGATCCAGAATTGGGTGATTTGTTTGATTTTAGGATTGGGATGATTATTTGAGAACTCCAGTCATCAGGCATTATGCCAGACTGAAAGATTTTATTTAAGATGCTTAGGAAGTGATTTAGAACATTATCATTACTATTTTTGATAATGCTATAAGGAATACCATCTCTGCCTGGAGATGAGTCTTTGACTGTTGATAAACAATTTTTTAATTCAATTAAAGTGAATGGAGAGTCTAGCCAATGATCAGACATAGGAGTGTTGTGGATGGGAGTTATTTCATCTAAGTTAGGTACAGAAGGGGGGGCAATTTTGTCCAAGAACTCATCTATCCATTTAGAATGAGACGCTCGAGGAGATGTTGAACTGAAGGAGGATCGAAATCTTCGAATCATAGACCAAACTTCCGAAATTGGAGTATTCGGAGATACTGAACTGCAGAAGTTGTACCACCTGGATCTTTTTTTTGACCTCAATACTCTTTTGGCATTGGCTTCGGCATTTTTGTATATAAGATAGTTCTCCATAGTCATATTGTGACGATACGAAAGAGATTTAGCTTTCCGAATTCTCACTACCTTAGAACATTCCTCATCCCACCAGGGAGTCGGAGGGAGTTTTTTAAGAGATTTGGTTTTAGGGGGAGGATTCGATTTATGTATTGCAGTTATGAGCATCGATTTGAAGCTATCGTAGTCATCTTGACAGATAATACATCGGAAGAGGGTAAATTTTGTATAAACTTATCCATATGCGAGTTAAATTCGTCCCATTTGGTGTGTTTTGTTTTAATCTTCATCGAAATATGGGACTTGTCTGAATGGAAAGAAGTTTGATAAGTGATGGTGATCGGGAAATGATCACTGGAGCAAGGATCGGGGGACACCACCCACGAGGAGAGAGGTGCCAGATTTGTAGAGCAAATGGAGAGATCCACTGCACTGGGGTTTGTGTTGGGGCGAGAGATTCTCGTAGGAGATCCGTCGTTCAAAAGGAAAAGGTTGGATTCATCTAAAAAATCCATAACATTTCGACCATCTCGATCAGAGAAAGCAGAACCCCAGACGGGGGAATGGGCATTAAAATCGCCCAGTAAAAAGAATGGAGGGCTTAGTTGACGGACAATTTATAACCAAGCTTGCTTATTGAAGTGAGATGATGGGGGAATATAGATAGAAACAAAGGAAGTGTTCGTTCCAGAATGCGATTTGTTCTATTTAACTATAATTAGTTCGTAATATTCATGTTATTTTAGTTTCGCGTAGTTCCCGTTTTTCAAATATGCAAACAAAATATTATCCCACGATTTCTTCAAGTAAGGTCCCAACCTTGAGAAATAATATGTATTCTGCCTGGTATCATATAAATGCATTGCTTTGCAAAGATTTGGAAGAAAGTTTTTATTATTTAAATGGTTTTATTTTTAAGTACGTATTTGCACATTTCAAATAGGACCCTCAAATAGCACCTATAACTATTTATGGCAGCCCCAAGGGAAAGTGTTTGCTGTCGGCCTTTTATGGCCCAACCTAAGAGGAACTTTTATTATAGTAATATTTGCAATATTTGTCTGTCCTTAAATGTTTTAGATTTAGTTTTATTGGTGGCCCTTTTCGGCGACTTTTGAGCAATTGTTTTATTGCTAGATTTTAAAATCCAGTTGTGGGAACCGCTGAAATATTCTGTTCCCACAGTTAATGTACCATATTAATTATTTGTATTTGTATGTTTTTCTTTAAATATGGTGACGTGTTCAAGAGAGAGTCAGTGTTGTTATTACGGTGGAACTGGAAGGTACACGAGGTGTATCTTCAATTGAGCAGAGGGAAAATAGGCCCTTTGCGTCAGTATCGTTGTTAAGATTGAACTGGGAGGTACATGTTGTACCTACAGTTCAGTATTGTAAAAAAACTGATAAAGATATCGAAGTAGAGACTTCGATATTTGTCAGTGTGGTGTGATCGTGGAGATCAACCGATCAAAGGGTAAATAGACCCTTTTGTAATAATTGTATTTTTATTGCATTTAATAAATCGTGTTAAAGAAGAAGAAGAAGTGTTTTCCTGCAAACTCCATTCTGTTGTGCTCTCGTACCAAGATAGATAAGAAACATATGGTCCTTCGAGCCGGATCGAGAATACAGACATCATGGAAACAGGACTACAATCGAAGATGACATCCATCTGCGGCAGCAAGGCGGGTTCCAGCACGAGCTGGAAGGAGGCACGACTGAAAGCAGCAGCTACCAAAGTGGACATCGCAAGAAGGAAGGCCCGCCTCCGAGCAGAGACGGCTGAAGCAGAGACGGCTGAAGCAACGGCAGAGGTGGCTAAAGCAAAGGCAAAGACGGCTGAAGCAAAGGCAAAGACGGCTGAAGCAAAGGCAAAGATGGCTGCTGCAATGGCGGTCCTAGAAGTAGAGGAGCAGCACGCAGCCATGGTTCTGGAAGTTGCATTTAGGACTTCCCGACGGACTCTTGAAAATCGAGTCAATGACTGGGTGGACCAGTCCAGCCACGGATCATCGTCAGAACTTGGAGACCACGATGGGCAACGTCTCCTAGTTCAATTGGAGCAGCAAAAGGAACTGCTCCATGGTGGGAAGTACCCTCTACTTCTGCCCACAACATCTCCACATCAGAAACCCTTGGCAGGGCAGACTATCCCGGCGCAATTGGAACCTCGGGAAGAACAGGCTCTTCCGCTGGAATTGGAACAGCGGTTGGGGCAGCATACTAGCGGGCGGTACGAGCTACTCCCACACAAAGTATCTTCATATCAACAGCCCTTACCAGGGCAGACTCTCCCGGTGCAATTGGAACCTCGGGAAGAGCAGGCTCTTCCGCTGGAATTGGCAAGGCGGGTGGAGCAGAAACATGATGGGCAGTACGAGGTACCCCCGCACAAAGGATCAACGCATCAGAAGCCCTCGATAGGGCAACCTCTCCTGCTGCAGTGGATGCAGCATCATCCGCCAAGAAGTAGCTGCTGGGAGCAGTCATTCAGCAAAGCAGAGAAAAGCAATGGGCAGCAGCGGCCTGAGCCGCAGGGTCGATTACAGAGGCCGAAACCTGTAATAATTGAAGAACGTTTCACGCAATCAGGGGGTAAGGCAATGTTTTCATATGATACCAGGCCCATGGTTAGACTTTTTTCCGCATTTAACGGCAAATCGATTCACGAATTTTTGAGAATTATTATTTTGTTTGTTTTCCCGTGTAAACACTACTGTTGGTTACAAGACACGGGACAAATAATCGCCGTAAAAGCGATTAAAAGATTGTTTGTTTATACAAAGCATAAACAAAAACCTGATAGGGTTTTTCTCGAGATGCGGGCAACAGACCCGTTAATTTTCAGTGTATCAGCAATGATGCCCCTTACATAAAAAGGGGTACGCCATCATTTGATACCGCGTTGTAAATATTTTGAAATCAGTAGTACCTATTAAAGATACTAGAATCGCATTCTTTACCTATTTAGTGAAGTAAATTCACGGGAAGGGGTATGTTCGTTCCAGAATGCGATTTTTTGTATTTAATTTTAAGTAAAATAATTATTCTAAATATTCATGTTATTTTAATTTCGCGTAGTTCCCGTTTTTCAAATATGCAAACAAAATATCATCCCACGGTTTCTTCAAGTAAGGTCCCAAGAAATAATATGTATTCTGCCTGGTATCATATAAATGCATTGCTTTGCAAAGATTTGGAAGAAAGTGTTTAATATTTAAATTGTTTTATTTTTAAGTAGGTATTAGTACGTTTCAAATAGGACCCTCAAATAGCACCTATAACTATTTATGGCAGCCCCAAGGGAAAGTGTTTGCTGTCGGCCTTTTATGGCCCAACCTATGAGGAACTTTTATTATAGTAATATTTGCAATATTTGTTTGTCCTTAAGTGCTTTAGATGTGATTTTATTGGTGGCCCTTTTCGGCAACTTTTGAGCAATTGTTTTATTGCTAGATTTTAAAATCCAGTTGTGGGAACCGCTGAAATATTCTGTTCCCACAGTTAATGTACCATATTAATTATTTGTATTTGTATGTATTTCTTTAAATATGGTGACGTGTTCAAGAGAGAGTTAGTATTATTGTAAAGGTGGAACTGGAAGGTACACGAGGTGTATCTTCAATTGAGCAGAGGGAAAATAGGCCCTTTGCGTCAGTATCGTTGTTAAGATTGAACTGGGAGGTACAAGAAGTACCTACAGTTCAGTATTGTAAAAAACTGATAAAGATATCGAAGTAGAGACTTCGATATTTGTCAGTGTGGTGTGATCGTGGAGATCAACCGATCAAAGGGTAAATAGACCCTTTTGTAATAATTGTATTTTTATTGCATTTAATAAATCGTGTTAAAGAAGAAGAAGAAGTGTTTTCCTGCAAACTCCATTCTGTTGTGCTCTCGTACCAAGATAGAAAAGAAACATATGGTCCTTCGAGCCGGATCGAGAATACAGACATCATGGAAACAGGACTACAAATCGAAGATGACATCCATCTGCGGCAGCAAGGCGGGTTCCAGCACGAGCTGGAAGGAGGCACGACTGAAAGCAGCAGCTACCAAAGTGGACATCGCAAGAAGGAAGGCCCGCCTCCGAGCAGAGACGGCTGAAGCAGAGACGGCTGAAGCAACGGCAGAGGTGGCTAAAGCAAAGGCAAAGACGGCTGAAGCAAAGGCAAAGACGGCTGAAGCAAAGGCAAAGATGGCTGCTGCAATGGCGGTCCTAGAAGTAGAGGAGCAGCACGCAGCCATGGTTCTGGAAGTTGCATTTAGGACTTCCCGACGGACTCTTGAAAATCGAGTCAATGACTGGGTGGACCAGTCCAGCCACGGATCATCGTCAGAACTTGGAGACCACGATGGGCAACGTCTCCTAGTTCAATTGGAGCAGCAAAAGGAACTGCTCCATGGTGGGAAGTACCCTCTACTTCTGCCCACAACATCTCCACATCAGAAACCCTTGGCAGGGCAGACTTTCCTGGCGCAATTAGGGTCTCGGGAAGAACAGGCTCTTCCGCTGGAATTTGAACAGCGCTTGGAGCAGCATAACAGTGGGCAGTACGAGATACTCCCACATAAAGGATCTGAACATCAACAGCCCTTGGCAGGGCAGACTCCCCCGTCGCAATTGGAACCTCGGGAGGAGCAGGCTCTACCGCTGGAATTGGAACAGCGGTTGGAGCAGCATACTAGCGGGCGGTACGAGCTACTCCCGCACAAAGTATCTGTACTTCAACAGCCCTTACCAGGGCAGACTCTCCCGGCGCAATTGAAACCTCGGGAAGAGCAGGCTCTTCCGCCGGAATTGGAACGGTGGGTGGAGCAGCAACATGACGGGCGGTACGAGGTACCCCCGCACAAAGGATCAACGCATCAGAAGCCCTCGATAGGGCAACCTCTCCCGCTGCAGTCGATGCAGCATCAGCCGCCAAGAAGTAGCTGCTGGGAGCAGTCATTCAGCAAAGCAGAGAAAAGCAATGGGCAGCAGCGGCCTGAGCCGCAGGGCCGATTACAGAGGCCGAAACCTGTAATAATTGAAGACCATTTCACGCAATCAGGGGGTAAGGCAATGTTTTCATATGATACCAGGCCCATGGTTAGAATTTTATCCCCATTTAACGGCAAATTGATTGACGAATTTATGAGAATTATTATTTTGTTTGTTTTCCTATGTAAATACTACTATTGGTTAAAAGACACGGGACAAATAATCGCCGTAAAAGCAATTAAAAGGTTGTTTGTTTATACGAAGCATAAACAAAAATCTGATAAGGTTTTTCGCGAGATGCGGACAATAGACCCGTTAATTTGCAATAATGCCCCTTACATAAAAAGGGGTACGCCAGCATTTGATACCGCGTTGTAGATATTTTAAAATCAGTAGTAGATACCTATTAAAGATACTAGAATCGCATTCTTTACCTATTTAGTGAAGTAAATTCACGGGAAGGGGTATTTTCGTTCCAGAATGCGATTTGTTCTATTTAATTATAATTAGTTCGTAATATTCATGTTATTTTAGTTTCGCGTAGTTCCCGTTTTTCAAATATGCAAACAAAATATTATCCCACGATTTCTTCAAGTAAGGTCCCAACCTTGAGAAATAATATGTATTCTGCCTGGTATCATATAAATGCATTGCTTTGCAAAGATTTGGAAGAAAGTTTTTATTATTTAAATGGTTTTATTTTTAAGTACGTATTTGCACATTTCAAATAGGACCCTCAAATAGCACCTATAACTATTTATGGCAGCCCCAAGGGAAAGTGTTTGCTGTCGGCCTTTTATGGCCCAACCTAAGAGGAACTTTTATTATAGTAATATTTGCAATATTTGTCTGTCCTTAAATGTTTTAGATTTAGTTTTATTGGTGGCCCTTTTCGGCGACTTTTGAGCAATTGTTTTATTGCTAGATTTTAAAATCCAGTTGTGGGAACCGCTGAAATATTCTGTTCCCACAGTTAATGTACCATATTAATTATTTGTATTTGTATGTTTTTCTTTAAATATGGTGACGTGTTCAAGAGAGAGTCAGTGTTGTTATTACGGTGGAACTGGTAGGTACACGAGGTGTATCTTCAATTGAGCAGAGGGAAAATAGGCCCTTTGCGTCAGTATCGTTGTTAAGATTGAACTGGGAGGTACATGTTGTACCTACAGTTCAGTATTGTAAAAAAACTGATAAAGATATCGAAGTAGAGAATTCGATATTTGTCAGTGTGGTGTGATCGTGGAGATCAACCGATCAAAGGGTAAATAGACCCTTTTGTAATAATTGTATTTTTATTGCATTTAATAAATCGTGTTAAAGAAGAAGAAGAAGTGTTTTCCTGCAAACTCCATTCTGTTGTGCTCTCGTACCAAGATAGATAAGAAACAGGAAGTGTCCTTTATTTTAGCTGCAACCATTTGAAAGTCAGCATTGGGGGGTTTGATATTATTTATTGGGGAAAACGGAAGGGATTTTTTAATAAAAAGGGCAGCACCGCCGCCCGTACCTTCCAGGCGATCATCACGGAGACAAGAGTACCCTCCCACATTAAAGTGGGTGGATGGAGTAAACCATGTCTCCGAGACAGCAGCCACAGAAACAAGGTTTGAATTTAACAGGTTAAGAAGGTTCGATTTGTTAGAAACAGCACTTCGGCTATTCCACTGAAGTATTCTGACATCTTGAAGAGCCATTTTGAACAAATGATTTTAACGTGGAAATAATAGAAGCAGCGTTGGGCGGTAGATTAGTTTGAGAAGAAATTAGGTCAATTAGAAGCATAATAAGAGTTTGTATAAATGAAGAATTATCTTGCGAGAGTTGTTCAGAAAGCTTTTGATGGTTTGTTGAGGATGAATTATAGTTGTTTGCGCACCCATTTGTGGCATTTGAAAGAGGAGAACCATTGGGATTTAAGAGAAGTGAGTTGTGTTGTTGCCGATCGTATCCAGGAGCCGGTTTAGAGACAGGGTTTTTGTACATAAATTTAGTTGATCGAGAAGATGCTGAGGAGAAGGGGAGAGGGTTGGATGGAGAGTTACTGGATAAAACCTCGGCAAAAGATTTTTTGACAGGCGGGAATAGTTTAGAAGCCTGCAGAAAAGACAAGTTTTCAGAGGCCATGGAAATTTTTATATTTTTTTGGCGAGTTTGTTCAGGACAAGAAGAGTGAATGGCGGAATGAGCGCCTGAGCAGTTAAAACATTTAGGTGAAGAGAGGGAAGAACATTGGTCAGCCGTGTGGTTTTCTCCACATTTGAAGCATCTGGGAGGGGATCTGCATGCAGCTTTGGTATGACCAAAACGGCAGCAATTGTAGCATTGGGTGGTGGGGTAAGTATAAATTTCAACTGGTAAGGAGTTGAAAAATAAATAGATATGGGAGGGAAGAGATTGTCCTTCGAATGTGATCACAACAGATTGGGAGGGCTTCCAGGGAACATTTCCCTCAGAGGTGTCCTTATAATTTAGCCTCCTGGCTTTTATGGGATTGCCGATATGTTGAGGGGTTGAAAGAGAAGACAGAATTTCTGGAATGGACAGATCGGTCGAGATACCCCTGACCAGGTCCATACGAGTGACATGGAAAGTTGGGATGTACGCCTTGAATTTAGAATTAGATGTAATAAAAATGTTTTTAATAAAGTTGTTGGCGGCTGAACCTGAGAGGAATTCAACAGAGATTCGGAAGCGACCCTCGGCTTTTACACCTCCGGGCTTAATCGAAAGGTTCTTGTTGGTTGAAAGGAATTTACCAAATTCAAGAGGATGTATGGTTTTACCTTGTTCAGTTTTTTGCGCATAAACAATGTAGGGGCCACAGGAATGAGTAGAGTAAAAATTGGTTGGAGGAGGTTGATGAAGATCTGGTAGAGACTGAGAAGTAGAAGGAGAGTCATGCTTTACTGGGGAAGAGGGACTAAACTTACTTTTTTTTGTGGAAGTTAGAATGACAGATTCACTGTCAGAAATTACAATATTTTCATAATCTGGAGGGTCAGGGGGAGGATCTGGGGGCTTTTTAGGATGTCCAGGAGGGAAATCCTCCTCCATTGTTCACAAAATTACAAAAAAAAAATATGTATGGAAAGTGACAGTAGTGAAAAAAAGGTTATAAATATCTGGAAATCAGCGACGAAAAGTGACTCCTGGAAGATCAGAGGGGAGAAGAATCCTCAAGGAACAACACACTACACTTTATTGACCAGAAAACATAAAAATATTAGTTAAAATAATAAAAAAGATTATTTTTTTAAGAGAGAAAACAAAACAACTGATGACAGCCAAATGTTCAAAATTCGAATCTACCAACTTCTTCTTATTTTAAATATTTTCTCTCTTTGAAATGTTAATTTTGTAATGTCATTAAAATGATTAAATTGAATTGAATTGACTTACACATTTTTTTTATTTATTTGTTTCTTTACATGGTACCTAGGTCTAATGTTAACAATTCAGTTTATATTGTAGCGGCAATTTCAATTTGGGAGGCGGGTATGGGTACTACCGCCCGAGAACCATTTATTGGATAACAAATACCTCTGCCATAGGTCACCCCAAGTGGTTCGCTACGTTTGGTGATTTAGAAACGATGCCCGGGTTCGTGGGATGAGGTTTGTCTAGGTCTTAACGGCGGATACGTTTTCCCATGAGGCGGATCGGAAGAGACTAGTTGAGGGAGACCTTTTGACCTCTAATACCAACTTTTCAAAATTTCATTTCTGTCTGAAATAGTTTACAATTTTTAAAAATTTCACTTTATAACAAAAAATTATTAATTATTATTTTTAATTGATAAACTAATGTTTACGACAAGACGTGCAATAACTATAACTATAACTATTTTTTAGCCTGAAACACTCATCTACATTGAAAAAATCTCCCGAGTAAGAGCCCGTTCACACTTCCGTCGTAATAACGGAGGTGGGTTCCGTCTTTACGACGGAGGCCCTAGCCGCTGTAGTGGCTATATGGAGCTGTTCACACTTGCCGGATCCGGCGTGAAGACGGATCCGTTATTTTTTGCCGGAGAGTTCGCCTACGCAGAGTGTCCGTCGTGAAGCCGGAAAGGATCGCGCTGGCTCATACATTTCAATGGAGCTGTTCACACTACACGGCGGGACGACGGATCCGTTTTGAACCCCCCACACCCCGCTTCACACTTCACCACCGCCCGCTCCCAGACGCAAGCGAGCAGGCAAATTGTGTTTTTATGGGGCGCGCATTTGGCGTTTATAGTATTATTATATAATATATATGTTCGTTCCAGAATGCGATTTTTTCTATTTAATCTCAAGAAAATATTTAGTCATATCATTCATATTTTTTAGTCATTTTAGTTATAATAATTGCAGGTTGATTTTCGCGTACTTTCTCCTTTTCAAGTATGCAAACAAAATATTCTCCCACGGTTGAACAAATATTTTCAGCTATAATTGGGTGTACCCAAAATTTTCTTTTCACTTTTTTCCTTCTTTTTTATAAGTACCACATGACAGCAAGAGCTTCATCGTCGTCCATTGCGCAGTGC
Source organism: Limnephilus lunatus (assembly GCA_917563855.2). Classification (NCBI taxonomy): domain Eukaryota; kingdom Metazoa; phylum Arthropoda; class Insecta; order Trichoptera; family Limnephilidae; genus Limnephilus; species Limnephilus lunatus. The sequence continues at coordinate 4,559,577 of OU830602.1, read as the reverse complement.
GCAAGACCGTCTACTGAAGAATGATAAAATGTTTTGGTCGTTGTTTTCGTAGAGTAGGATCCGTCTTGAAAACGGAAGTGTGAACAGGGGCCTAGGGCTTCCGTCATGACGACGGAACCCCTCTCCGTTTTTACGACGGAAGTGTGAACGGGCTCTAAAGATACATGCCGCCGACGGGACACGTGCCCGCGTCCTTCTGATATCCGGTCAAATGCTCTACCATTGAGCTTAAAGCCGACGCAGCTCAAGAGCATTTGACCGGATATCAGAAGGACGCGGGTTCGAGTCCAGTTGGCGGCGTGTATCTTTTCTCGGGAGATTTTTTCAATGTAGGTAAAGGTTTCAGGCTAATAATTATTGCTTATAATAAAATTATTATTTATCTATCTTATGTACATATCTTAAGTATATGTAAAGAAGAGTATGTCGCTACCAAATACATAGTGACAATTACGCGTTGTTTTCGAAGAAACATATCACTTTGTTCATCAAGTTATTAGAAAAATATCGTTTAATCATACCAGTTTAAAAACTGTTTTAATGTGAATAATGTGGACAGATTTCCGTTACAACCGTTACAGAAAAAGTTTGTAAAGTTGTTTTTTTCCTGTCGAGTTTGTTTTCAAGCAATAAAAACAAATTGAATAATACAAGTAATAAGTGCTAACAATTTGCGTGGACGTTGAAATGTGGGCGCTACATACCGCCACTGGAATTAAAATCGTTAGCTTCATACCATCGAGATGACAGGTAATTTTTATTTCCGACCAGTGGCGCTCCGTGCCGGCCCCGACTCCCCGAAGTAATATTTTTAATTAGAGTACCTACCGCAGGAGAAATGAGCGCGTTGGACTAGATAATATATATATTGCGATTTGCAGCTTTGTGTTTTACTACCGTGGGATGATTAAGAATAAATGTTGTATTTTTAATCAGTGTCAGGATATTTTTTTTATAAAAAGACACATTTCAATTAGTATTTTTATTACTTCCCGAAATTAGTTTTCTCATCAATTTTTAATCAAATCTTTCATTTGTTAACCACATAACAGAAATCTCTAATAAGAGCTTAAAAACTTTGGGATTTATAACTAGGCTAACTAGAAATTTTAACAATATAAAGTGTATTAAACAGTTATATTTTGCATTTGTTAGAAGTCAACTTGAGTACAATTCTTCCGTCTGGAACCCATATTATAATATACATGTACAAGCTTTTGAAAGAATACACAACAAATTCTTACGTTTTATAAATTTTAAAATGGGTATTCCAGCAATTATGTTGAACTACAACTCTATTTTAAATGTTATGAATATGCTCAAATTGTCAAACAGAAGAATTTTCACTGACTTGGTATTTATGTATAAAATTTTAAATGATTTAGTTGATAGTCCGGTATTGCTTGAATTGATAAGCTTCCGGATTCCACTACGTAATACTAGAAGTCAGTTATTATTATTTATTTTTTTTAATTTATAAACTAACGTTTAAGACAAGATTTTTATGCATAGCACAAAGGGTAACAATTATTATAATATGTAATAATTATCAGCCTGAAACATCTGCATTGAAAAAATCTTCTGAGAAAAGATACTGGTCGCCAACGGAACTCGAACCCGTGCCCCTTTGATTGCCGGTCAGGAGCTCTACCACTGAGCTATGGCGGCTTATCAAATACCCGCCAAATGACTCAATATATACTAGTGCTTCATTCAACAATTACTGCTTATTACATTTTCAAAAAACAACCAACTTTATTTTTTGTGAGAGAGACATTGTTAATGCTAAATCGCTCGCTAGGTGGCGTCGAGACAAATTAAGTCTACATTTTATGGTGAAATACTTTAACCTGTCAAATATTAATTATTATTCTTTTTCATTTTTTTATTGATAAACTAACGTTTAAGACAAGATTTTTATGCATTGCACAAAGGGTAACAATTATTATAAGCAATAATTATCAGCCTGAAACACTCATCTACATTGAAAAAATCTTCCGAGAAAAGTGCAATAATTCTGGAACTAACTACCATATGTATTCGTCTTTACCCAGAATAGATACTAATGGAGGGAAATAATTATACCAAGTCAGTGGGCATCTTCAATTTATCTCTAAACAAATTCAAAATACTGTTACTGAGGCAGTTCAGTTATCTACAATAAGTACTTTATTTTATTTAATCACAATGTAATTTTAATGTTATGTGTAAAAGCCCCAAAAAAGGGAGTAAATAAATACATATTAATTACCCCTTCCTTATTAATTTTAATTTTCTGCAGTGCGCATGTGAAATTTATAAGTTTGATTCCCTTTAATGTGAACAAAATCATATTTCCACCACTTGTATTTTCTGAATTCCTTCCATCCCAAAATGAGTTTTAAAATTCAGCGAGATTGCTACGTAGCAATAAACAAAATAAAATTAAATTCCAAAAAACAAGCATTTTATCCAATACATACAACAGACTCCATTACACAAAAATTCTACTTATTTTTAATATTTATCGAGCTCTCCAGGAAGTTGTAAGCTGAAAATATTAGTACAGATTAGTGCTGAAAATAAATTTCTATCTATTCCATGAAAGGCTTCAAGTGTTCAATTAATTTCAGCGATTCATGGGAAATACTTCAAGAATCGAAAAATCGGTCCGTGGAATCGAAAATGATTGAAAGCGCACAAAAACTAATATCCACAAAGAATTTCTTTGATTTTTCCTCATCGAGTACATTATGATTGATGTATTGAAGCAGATTGGAAATCTTGGCCGGTATCTCAGTATCTAGTTCACTCCATTCAATGGGAAACCTCTCCTTTGTGAAACCTCTCGAATAATGGACCACCTATTAGTAAGAATGATTTTATGTTTTTCAATACCAGCCATAGGGGAAACTTTGTATACATTGGGAAACATCGCTCAAAATGATGATGAAAGGGTTGTTATTTTTATTAATCGTGCAAATTTAAGGGGTGAATTGATTTATTTGTTTTTTTTTTATCATGTTCGAAGAGCAACGCGAAAATTTATCAATATTATATTTTACATTGCTGAAATGTGAAACTGAAAAAAAACAGGCGTTTGATTTATTCAAGAAAATAACATGGCCAAAAAAGCGTGTTTTATTTAAATTTTGCAAAGTTTATGCATAAATATTCAAATGTTTTATCGTGATATTCTAAAGAATTCTACTAGCAGTTGTAATGTTATTAAAACAAGAGTTTATTTAATATATTCAACTCAGGGTGGGTTCAGCTCGCTTGACTAGATAGATACATGTAAATGAAAACACAATTTATGAGGTTATCGTTTATTACAATTAATATAATAATAATTAATATAATAATAAGAAGATTAGACCGATTTAAGGCCTAACTCCTAATCCGGAGGGCATGTACATAGAATGAAACGTCACTAATTCTGAAGTTACGGGCTCGGAAACAGGAATGGTTAGAGGTACCTTGGCGAACGGTGCTCAGAGAAAGTAAGAGTGGTTTGACCTCGACACCCATGGCGGAGGTTTTCAGGGTTTCCATGGGCTCTTCACATGGCAGCAATGTGATTCTCGTTCGGGGCCAACCCGCAGACAAACAGGGTGATATCAGCAACTGTTCCCAGCCAAGGAAGGAACGCGGGAACTACTAAATGGCCGAACACGAACTCCGTGCGGAAGGAATCAGCGGGGACCGGTACGAAATGTTATTTAGGCAATCCGACGCGGGCTAAAGAGCCGTGAGCTCGGTGACAACTACTGGTCACCTCTCTATGGCGTTTACTTCAGGAATTCACGGGCGGGAAGAGAGCGGGCTCTGGATTACAGGTCCCTTTATAGCTTCATGCTGTGTCCCGCCGTTGGGTGATGGTCATGCCTCGAGCGGTGAATCCTTTAACTATTTATTTATTTGTACACGCCCAATAAGGGCTTTTACATATAATAAAATTAAAAATACATTTGGTATAATCAAAGAATTAAGAGATAACAATTAATAAGTATCAAGTATACATTTTTTTACTTAAAAACAACAGAGGGTACACAACAATATAGGATACACATTCATATACATTTCGACACATATTGAAAATTTATAAACATTTCAAATTTATTTAGATAGACATACAGTCTTAATAACAATGTTTTTATAGGTTGATAGACATTCAGAACCGTTGGTGTTCATGTAATAGTTATTCCCTGCGCTGTGCAGTCGGTTCATTACTGAGTTTATTTCTGCATTGGTAACTGAATTGTTACAATGGTAAGGTACATTCTGACGAACCGTTCTACTAGGCACATGAAAGTTAATCAGCCTATGGAGTTCAGGGGAGTCAAACATGTTATTAACACTTTTGTACAAAAAAAATAGATCAGTACATATTCTTCTTTCTTTTAATGTGGCAAGGTCCATAATTTTCAACAGTGACATGTAGCTAATGTTTTCAATAGGAATTCCTAATCTGTAATTTATGTTTCGTAAAAATTTATGTTGGATTCGCTCTATAGATTTTTCACGAATATTGTAAAATGGATTCCAAATGGTTGAGTTGAATTCTAAATGCCTTCTGACAATGGATGAATATAATATTTTTAAAGTTTTCAAATTTTTCTAGACAAACTCATCCACCTGCTTCAAGCATTCATCACTCACAACCATATTGCACAATGTTTTCTTACTCTCTCTTTCTCTCTTTCAACACAATGACAATACAAAATAAAATCATATAAATTAAATTCTCAACGAAAACAACATTTATTTATATTTTTATTTTTTAACTTTATGAGTAAAAACTCAAATTATAATATTAAATTAAATGAAGACAGTATTAGAGAAACTCAATCAAAATCTGAAGACAGAAAAATCAGAAAAAGATATTGGTTCCACTGGGACTTGTCCCATGGTTCGTGTCCCAGTGGAACCAATATCTTTTTCTGATTTTTCTGTCTTCAGATTTTGATTGAGTTTCTCTAATACTGTCTTCATTTAATTAAATATTATAATTTGAGTTTTTACTCATAAAGTTAAAAAATAAAAATATTCATCCTAGACTTGTAGAAAAGTCAATAGATCTCGCGTATTAAAAATAAAATGGATAAATATTTATTCAGACACTATCTCGATAGCATTTAGTTCGGGTTGAATCTTGCAATCATATATAAAGATAGCAGCCAATAATATGTGCGTTAAGAAAAATGAAGATAGTGTTGGTAGTTCTTAGTCGAAGTATGATACAGTTAAAAGTGATCGAATTGGAAATGGGTTCCATAACTCAATCGGTAGAGCAGATGGCCATGAATGCTAAGGTATCTGGGTTCGTGTCCCTGTGGAACCAATATCTTTTTCTGATTTTTCTGTCTTCAGATTTTGATTGAGTTTCTCTAATACTGTCTTCATTTAATTAAATATTAACATTTATTTACGCTGTTGATTTTTAAATTGCGAAAAACTACAAAAATATGAAAACGATACCAATTTAATTTTAGGGATTCGCTATCATCTCTTCAGTTAATGTAGACTCCTCCCAAAGAAGTATTATAATTACTTGAGGCATGTATAAAGAATAAGGAAGGCTTGCTGAGTTATTTGTTCATTGAATGGGCCACTCAAAGGCCGAAATGAATTATGATTTTGCGCTCCGACCTCTAAAGGCTGCATGAGAGAAGAAAACAATTTTTTTATTTGTGAACTTAATTATTTAACGCTAAATTACTTGCTGAAGGGCGAGTACAAATGAGAAGCCGTATTTCAAAGGGTGATACATATTTCTTAACAAAGTTATTAGGTGTTTTGAGATTTTATTAATTTGTACGAATCACGCACATAACTAAAAATGGTTGCATAGTATGAACCTCCCCACAAATTTACCGAATTCGCGATCATTTGACTTTTTGACTTGACTTTTTTTTTACTTTTTTTTACATTAGCTCCACACAGGAGGCTCTAACATAATTCCTCTCAGGGCTCATGTCATCTTTAAGGACGCTCTGTGGAGGGTCTTTTGAGGAAAGGAAGGGGATAAAGTTCTGTAAATGAAAAGGTATGAGGGAGGATAGGTATCTGGGGTGGCGGACTTATGAATCCATCTCTCCCACTGAGAGTCCTGCTGGAGAGGACAAAAGGTCTCCCTCTACAAGTCTCTCCCTATCTGGCCTTCCACGTAGCTGGCGGGCAGGAGCATCCACCACCAAAACTCGGACAAACCTCACCTCATGAATCCGGGCAACCCTGCTGGCAAGTCACCGAACGTATTGCGGTGGCCTGTGACAGATGTGTTGGTTATCCAATAAACGGTTCTCGGGGCGGCGGTATCCAATCCCGCCTCCCAAATTGAATACCGCACAAGAGTCCCAACTGATCCCAACCGTCGTGAGACTGTGCATACCCAGTTGGGGTATGTTGTGAGACTAAAGGTAGTGAGGAGGGGAAGGAGATGCGGTAGACGAAGGTGGATTATTTAGTACCTCTATGACATGGCCCAATAGAATGAATCACACGTTTCAGTCGGTCCATGTCTAGAATCAAAATAACAGAAGAGTATTTATAAGATGATGTACGTATTTAAACCACCGAGTGAGTGCCAACACAGAGTCGTGCAGCGGTCCATCCTCCCTGCCTACCCCTGCTATTAAACATCGTGATTTTAAGTCAGCTTATTTTTCTGTTATTAAGTAGTGATTACGTTTTTTCATATTATTTCTAACCAAATCTTTTACATATAACACAAATGTATAAAGCATTTGAAGTCAAAAGTTGTTTAAAAATAACCACATACAAAATGTATTCACGTATGTCTGCAAGTCTAGACCCAATTATAATCAGTCAATTACACCCTCCGACCTTTGCATGATTTTCTATTCAAAGTCAGTACAAAACTTTCTTGCGGTATACAGAATACCTTCAAAGAACCCTACACCATGAAACTAAAATATCAATAAATTATTACAAATTGTATTTCAACTGTTTTTTTTCAAGAGGATCACGAGTTCATGTGGTGAGGTTTGTCTAGTTCTTGGCGATGAATCCATTTGCCCACCTACTGCATGGCAGGCCGGATCGGGAGAGACTGGTTGAGGGAGACCTAACCTAGAAATCTCCAGCCGGACTCTCTCGACCAGTCGCCTCGCACCGCAGTGGAAGGAATGGATTAATACGTCCGTCAATCCTGATACCCAAATTCCCTACCAAACCCTTTTACCTTTTATCCTTTCCAGAACTTCCTTTCCCTAAAAAGACCCTCGACACAGCATAACCAAAGATGACATAGGACCTAAGGGAATTTATTTTCCTCGGGGCCTCCTGTGTGGAACCAATATAAAAATAATATACAAGTAATATAAATATATTTTTTAATTTTAAGAATTATTAAAGAATTCATTGTTTAATTTGTACTTTACACATCATGTTTGTCTCAACTTCTGTTTTCTATTTCTTGCTGTACCTATTACATGCTATCTTTTCATGTTGTAGTTATACCTGATACTATGTTATATTATGTAAAAGCCTAAAGGCGTTAATATTACAAATAAATATATATCTGTCCCTTTTCAGATATCATAAATTATTATATTAGAACAAGTTAACAATAATAATCTAAATGAAAATATGAAAGAGAACAAGACACAGAAAAACAGAAAAAGACAATGGTCGCAACTGGGACTCGAACCCAGACCTCTCCGTCTAACCGGGACGAGCGCGTTAACTAATTTCGCTATTGCCACCTTCTGTCAAAGCTGTCATATTTGTCAATCTCATATTTTCAAATTTTAGAATTACATGATTATCAACTAATTATTTTTCTCCATATTACGGGCAACTACCCTTTTAATTGGAAACAATCATTCTAAGAATTGGTCTGTAACCTGGATAGCGTCTATATCCGAATTTATTTACATGGAACAATTGACTTTTACGAAAGTCTAAATGAATATTCAATTTACTTTCTTTTACACTTTTTTGAAGGTTATCAGTGAAATATATCATATTAGAACAAGTTAACAATAAAAATCTAAACGAAAATATGAAAGATAACAATAATAATAATAACAATAAAATAGTAATTAACAGTAGAAATGCTAAGAAATTTTTTCCATAGGAAAGCTGATAGTTCAGAAATGCATAAAATAATTTGCAAGGCAGATAGAAATATTTCGCCATTAAATTTATACGACGAGAATGCCAGCATTCTTATAAATACCAACCAGGAATTATTAGATTCCTGGTCAAATAAAATTCTTCACGCAAAACACTTCAATTATCTCAACCAAACATATGTTGACAAATTTTCGTCAAACAAATGGTTGAGTATTGGAGAGTTGAGCGCAGAAATAGAAGGCTTTATGCTTGCTATTCAAGATAGAGTCATTAATACTAAAAATTATAGGAAGCATATCATCAAAGATGCAAATCAAATTGATGATTTATGTAGAAAATGTTTGGCTTTTCCGGAAACTATAGAACATATTATATCGGGATGTTCTGTATTAGCGCCGTCCGAGTATACATTTAGGCACAATCAAGTTTTAAAAATAATTCACCAAAGTTTGGTAACTAAACATAACTTGATTGACTGCCGTAATGTACCATATTATGAATATGAACCAAATTCATTTTTAGAAAATGAATTTTATAAAATTTATTATGATAAAACTATTCTAACAGACTGAACAATTAGTCATCACCCGATATAGTTTTTCATGACAAAATTAAGAAAATAACTTATATCATTGATGTCGCTATTCCAAATTCTTGTAATATTCAGAAAACTGTTTCTGAAAAAATAAGAAAATATACAGATTTAGGAAATGAGAAGAATTTGGCATTCTCAGACTATAAAAATATTACCATTTGTTATTTCGGCTACTGGCATTATACCTAGCTCTCTCTTTCAAAATTTAGGCGTATTAGATTTGTCAAAAATTTATTCATAAAAATGCAAAAGTCGGTTTTTTTAAATACATGTAGGATTACGAAAGATTTTTTAAATATTTATATTGAGGGATCAGTAGGATTTATCGGACCAGTTAGGATTTCATCAGAGCCGAACCCTCTGATATGAAAATATCTGGAGTCGGTGAAATATTTTCCCATTATGTTTCTGGTGGATTGACATATTGTTCTTGTATTGTTTTGTATTTATTATACTTATATAATGCACTTACATTGCGTGAATTTACTAGATATTCATTTGTGGAAAAGTGTGTGGAAGGGTTTAGTCTTTCATTTGGGAAAGATTTAACCCGGACATAAAATCTGGAGCACCGTAAAAACAAGTTAACAATAATAACACGTTAACAATAATAATCTAAAGAAAAAGGGTAGTTGCCAGTAATATGGAGAAAAATAATTAGTTGATAATAATGTAATTCTAAAATTTGAAAATATGAGATTGACAAATATGACAGCTTTGACAGAAGATGGCAATAGCGAAATTAGTTAACCCGCTCGTCCCGGTTAGACGGAGAGGTCTGGGTTCGAGTCCCAGTTGCGACCATTGTCTTTTTCTGTTTTTCTGTGTCTTGTTCTCTATCATATTTTCGTTTAGATTATTATTGTTAACTTGTTCTAAAATGATATATTTCACTGATGGGAATAACCTTCAAAAAAGTATAAAAGAAAGTTTTTCTTATAAAAATTGAAAAAATCATAAATTATTATTTATTGTTATCAAGTTATTTTATAGAACTCCATTTTAATTTTTATTTCTTTTATGTTTTAATAATATTGTTATTTAATCCTTAAAAACAGTTTATTTATTTATTTTGATACAATATTTTATATTTCATAGAACAATCCAATAATTTTGGCCTGACTGAATGGCTTACCCGTGCTGAGGCCCACATTTTATAATATAATATTTTATACATAATACATTTTGGAAAAAAATAATAACACACAAAAAAGTATGCGAAATAGCTGTCACGCGTAATAATAATTACACGGAAGAACTTGTTTATAATAAACTGTTCTTATAGATAAAATAATAATATTATTAAGTACATAAAATAAATTTAAAAAATCACAAATTATTGTAAACACCGATAGCAAAATATCCCAAACCGATTTAAAAAACTCGTCTAATAACCCAAAGCACAAGAGACATCCTACTTACAACTCAACACAAATCAAACGGCACGGAAAGAGCTTTGCATTAAAAGGATATTCAAGACATAAAAGGGCCACTCCGAGAATGAGAAAACTCTAAACGATGTGCACAGCATCTGTACCACAGATCTCCCCATATAAATTTGTATTTGCAAATGGCGTCCGTCCCGTCCTAGGTATCAAGGAAACCAAGAACGGACGTTGCTCATAAATACCTGTACTGGGTTCTTTCTACGTTACTAGGTTCTTTCGTTTACGTTTACCTCGGCCCTCCCTTATCCTTATCGGATGATCTCGGCGCAACAACCTTCAGCGGCGTGGAATCGACCTTTTAATATTCTGTGTACGGCGCGAGGGAGGCCCTCAGTTAGGGACGGGGCTGGGCTAATCAATTCATACTCCTAGCTTCAATCAAATCACGTAAGGTATGTTTAATGCTCGCTTTTCGATCTTTATTCCTGATGCTCTCTATTTATGATCATTTTTTTGTTTTTGGAGGGAAATTATTTTAATCCTTTTTTATTTTAATTTAAATTAAATTTAATAATGTTATTATCAAGTTCCGCAAGTATTTTAGTTTTTAGTTTTGTTACAGCTGTTTCGGCTTACAAGGCTATTTCCAGTGGTTAAACCACTTTGAGACGACTAATTTACAGGATACTTTCTGAATTTAAATGTCATTTTTAAGGTGTCTAAACTGATTTATTACCGGTTAAACCAAATTGTACACGAGTTCTATGAATTAAACAAAACAAAAAACATGACATTTATTTTATTTAAAAAGTTTGTTTTATATTTATGAAAATATTAACAGCAAAGTTTCTGATTTTTTTAACCGTTTTTATTAACTGAAGGAAAAAGATCTAATTCGTTCCAATTCCAGTTGTTTCTAAATGCATGACTTCACCCATATTTTGTGCAATCTAATAGTTGAAAAATATGAAACAAACAATATGGCGACCGTTATAACTTTTTGTTAACTAAGTGGATTTCTTAGGCCGTAAATCATTTTCAAAGCTAAAAAATGCCATTTACCTTAAAAACAAACAGAAATAAACTGTGCAAATTTCATGACCGAAGAGCTCATCATTCCGAGCTTTTATGGCTCCAGACGAAGTCATTTTATTATAAAGTTGAAAAAATTGAATTTTTTGGTTATACAAGGTGTAACCGGACGGGTGTTGTCATCGGACGGCCTAATGACATCTACATTTTTTTACTCCAAATATGCCACATTATCGCTGGATGAATTTTTTTCGTTCTTTCGGGTACATGCTGTTAACACCATTTATAAAGATGAAAAAAATGATGCTTAAAAATGTCATAGAACCGCAAATAATTATTTAATATAAATTATACTTTTATAAATATCGTCTTATTTTATCACATAAAAGCTCAAAATAGGTAGAAAACTTGGCTAACTTGTCACATATGTAGCCACTATTTATAAGCTCGAATACCGAGTACAAAAATTGGACTTTATAATTAAATAAAACGAAAATATACGTTATCCTGTCGTAAAATACGCTATCCTTGATAATCTACGTTATTCTGTCGAAAATATACGTTATCCTGGATAAGCTTTCAAAGGGAGGTGAAATACTCTCTACATCTAATGGCTAACCTCTTCGTAATACTAAAACATAATAAAAAATGTAAATAGTGCCCGTGATAAACGCCCAACGTGTGGTCACCGCCTAAATGTGCCATAACTATGGCGGCCGCGGACCTCTATTAGAAGAAAAAGAAACCCGCTGAATACCTCATTACTTTTTTGCATTAAACTTTGTAAAGGGTTCTGGCATATGCCACTACTCGTAATTCTGCCATATGCCACTAAAATGGTAAATTGTATGCATGTTTTAATGGCGAATGATGAGCATATTCATGCATTAACGGCGCTGGCAGACTTGTAAATTGCCACAATGGAGCATGAAAAATGAATATGCGGAGAAATACCGAATCGTTATGTTCTACGTACAAAGTTTAAAATTTTGGAAGACTCTTTTCATGCTCTAGGGTAGCTGGTAGGCCATTTAAAAACTAATTGCAACAAAAACATTAATTTAGTATTCATAAATTTTAAAAGATTTTATTACACTGCACAGACCATCCGATTGAAAAATATGCAACGAAGGGCTGATTAACTTCTTCAGTTCTACATACGAGTAGGAGGCCCTGAGGAAAAAATATTTCTCATGGGCCTACGTCATCTTCGGAGTAACTGTGTGGAGGGTCTTTTTATGAAAAGGAAGAAGAAGAAGAGCTAGGAAGGAAAACTGTATGAGAGATGGGAAGGAATCTAGGTGACTGAAGTATGAATCGCGATGGGTCGAAAGAGTTCATCTTTTCTATCAGAAACTTTGGTTTCGAAACGTGTTGATGATTTTGATTAAATACATAGTAGTATTTAATAAAGTTATTTGTTTTCATTTAATTAAAAATTTTACTTTTGATTTATTTTTTTCTCGTTTGCTTGCTTGTGGAATTTTTTTGAATAGCTCTGAAGTAATATTTTAATAAATATATATCACTCATTTTACATTGCGGAAAGGAACGACCCAATACTTAGGGGTGCCCCTTTTTTAACCCCTTTTTTTTCATAAATCCTGTTTCAGACATTTATAACATTTTTTTTTCAAAAATACCTTTGGTTGTTCCAGGAAAAGCAAGTGTTCCAAAACCTGACGCTGGGCATCATACTGAGCACGCGGTCGCTCGTGCTTCAACGCGTGGCACGCCAGCACGCTGGTGCATACACGTGCCGGGCGGCCAACGCACGCGGAGAGACCTCGTCACAGCCCGTCAAACTACGAGTCCAATGTAAGTCAATTTTATTATTTTTTGTAGTTTAGTTGATAAATTAAAAGATAAAAAAATAATTGCATTTGATCTTCGAATGAATCCTTACCTTGGTAAAACTTTCACATTTATTTGGCAGTGATACCACCAGTGGATATCATCTCTCAAATTCAAAATTTTAAAGCTTTTCTACGTGGTTTATGGAAGAAATTATCCGGGACATGGAATCCTATCTCAGCCAGGATATCAGATATTAACACGGGTTTTAGATAGTAATGTTACCGATAGCATTGTTCCCGGTCAAATTGTTACCCCAGATATAATTTTCCTTGCTAAAATATTCCCAAAGTCATTGTACGGGTCAGTCAGTCAGCATTTTTATCATTTGTCACACTGAACCCAACCTAACCTACGAATACAAAGACTTCAAACCATATTTCGCGAGCTCGTTAATTATTAAAAAAAGGTGAATAGCCAATTTATTTATTGTTATGGAGCTATCTAGTATCTAGTTGAGTTATTTCCACTGTGAGGCTTGTCATACTTCCTGGGGCCAGGGTGATACTGAAGCCACGTAGGGTCCAGTGTTATACTTCTGGTCTCCAGAAATATGTCCCTCCCGGGGGGGGACAAGTGTTAAGCAGGCCCCCCGGGGGCCATATGCCTCGGCTTGGAAGGCTCAGCTCAGGGTCGTAGGGCTCCTCCGAGGCTGTCGATGGTTGACTCCAATGAAACAAGGTTTAGGCACAATTCAAATGTATTCAATAATGCAAGGGTGAACATTACAGGCAACCAGGTAAGCTGTTTAAGGCCTAGCATAAGAGAGAGAGAGAGGCACTAGAAATACTACTGAATTTAGGCTCGGAAATACTATAAGAGGGTTTAAAATCTCACGTGGCGTCGTACGGATGCAGGCAGCTTCCTACGAAGTGGAGAGATCTAGAGCAAAGCTCATAGATCGGGTGCAGGAACGGGGCGGCTCGGGGTGCGTGGGCGGCTTCTCGGCATCATGGTGGGCGGATTCGGTCAGCTTACCGAACCGGTGGGTGATAACGGTGAATTAAGCGGCTATCGGCATGTAGGCGGATTAAAAGCCGGGCGGCCAGGGCTGCCATGGTATAAAGTAGGCGGCAGTAGGATTATACAGGCGTCTGTCGTGATAGCGCCATACTGGGATCGTAAGTGAAGACTTAATTAGCCGCGTCAAAGGGTGGCATACTGCCCGACAGTACGTAGTAGTGCGTACGACCGCTCGCGCCGTTGTCTGAAATATGTCTGTTGCTTCGGTGAACGGTGGCCGGAGTTCTCTGTCCGTGATGAGCGAGACGGAAGACTCTAACGCGTGCCCTATAAGGTAATGTCTTCTGCCATTGGCTGGATTTCGCGCCGTATAGCCATATATGGTAATGTCTTCTGCCAGCCTGAGAGGGACAGCAATAATCACGCGAGAATGTACATGTACTGAGCACGTGACACACAGCTGCCTGCCGCTTGTATAGTTCGTTCGTAGCATTTATGGGCAACCATAACACTACCCTCCTCCCCCTGAAAAATGAAGGGAAAAGGCAGCGAGGCTGATGCAGGGGACCACGACCTTCCATACAGCATGTGATGCGATGATTGCCACAATGTGAGGTACAGAGCTACCTCTTCACCAGGATTTAAACACTCCCTACCTAAGAGCCAACAAAATTTTAACTACCTGTGAGCCAAGCTAAAAAAAAACTAGCAATAACTGAACAAAGGTTGCCAACTCTCTCAAGAAATTAAAAAAAATGTGACGTACCTAGTGCGATACAAGACACGCTAACGAAGGTGCATGAAGAAATAAGGAAAACATGACCCTTACGAGAAGGATTACTACCATGTAAAAATCTTAAAATTAGACAAAAAATTTCCAACACTATTCCTGTTATGGAATATTGTACGCTGACCAATGTCATGAAATGATCGAAACCACTCATATTCGCGTCTTACAATAGAATTCTTAAAATTATACAACTTTGTTTTTATACACTTTATTCCTGTTATGGAATATTGCACGCTGACCAATGTCATGAAATGATCGAAATCACTCATATTCGCGTCTTACAATAGAATTCTTAAAATTATACAACTTTGTTTTTATACACTTTATTCCTGTTATGGAATATTGTACGCTGACCAATGTCATGAAATGATCGAAATCACTCATATTCGCGTCTTACAATAGAATTCTTAAAATTATACAACTTTGTTTTTATACACTTTATTCCTGTTATGGAATATTGTACGCTGACCAATGTCATGAAATGATCGAAACCAACTCATATTCGCGTCTTACAATAGAATTCTTAAAATTATACAACTTTGTTTTTATACACTTTATGCTATTTTCACAATTCAATTTTAACCCAAATGTTAGTTTCCCGCACTCTCAGCTTGTCATGGTTTGTCTGGTTTGCATTTAATTATCAGGCATAAACGACCATCCTCTCATGTTCGCATATAATTGTAAGGTAATGCTACAAAACCTATCATGAATATTAATTTTCAGGCATAATATGAATCCTCTCATGTTTTCTCGACTCACCCTCGGTGACCCGTACAGCGCTGTACTTGGTATACTAGAAATATACCCTTGCCGCAACGACATAGACAACCGGATAGATCCCTTGGAATCCTCACGGTGAACTTGCGTTCGACGAAACCACATAGGACACCCTCTAGGTGTTCCCACCAAAATAACCAGACGAACCGTAATGACCATAAGTGCAATTACATTATTCTCTAATAAGAACAATACGACCCGAATGACATAACTTTATGACATTACCGAGCTAATTTACTCAACTGGGTGCATACTCTTAAATCTTCTTACTACGAGAAGTACTACTCCTTATTTGAATACAGTGATATAGCAAGTTACAAATTACCGTACAATTGCGTCCTGATATGGCAAGGACTTTACACGCTGGCTTACCATATTGATACCGAAGTAATCAATTACGTGTTTACAAAATATTTATATAGTAATTTAATTAATTACATTTATCATAATTAAAACACTTGAATATACATTTGTTTACCCACCAAAAACTCTATGTGTGTGTGTATAATTTGTTAAATAACTTTCAATTCGAGTTTGTTTCAACTCAACTTAAACTCTCAGGGTTTGACTACGTAAGGAGAGAAGAAGGAAAAAAAAAAAAAAAATTAAAATAAATAACAACAACGCCACGTATTTTTACACAAAAAATACGAAAATTTAATACTACCGACAATGTTATTAGAAGAGGAAAAAAATTTTCTTTAATTGAGTAACGAATTTCTTCCTAACACCGGAATCATATATACCTCCATTGTTCGGAAATTCGCGTTTCCAACAATCCTTCTGCTCTAATTCTAAGGAGTTTAGCCATCCTATCACGCTTTGGATTATAGTTTACCTGCCGAATGACACGTTAGGTCGATACCCAAGTTCCATCCTATCGGACTTGTAACAGCTCTATAATACCACACAACGAGTAACCGTTGTTATATGATCGCGGAAGAAGGTTAAAATTCGATACCACCACAACCTATGTGAACCGAATAGTGTTGTCTATTGGGCCGATTCTGATAACAAAAATGTGGTAATATTATTATTACATTGCCTTTTCATCGTGAATTCACTCCAACATACGCTAGAATTGAGACATACCCCGTTAAGGAGTGGGTAACTACCCGATTGTGAACGTTTTACCGCCCCAATTTCTCCTATATCGCAACGTGTGAGATGTCCAATACTATAACGATTTAACCTACATGTGAGAATAATTCGACAATGAAAGAGATTGAAAAACCCGAAAAAAAAAAAAAAGGACAAAAAATAAAAAAAATTATAATTGAAATGATATTTCCATTTATACATGACCTTATATTAATATATACACAAGGTTATTTACAACCATAAGGTTCCTAAGTTTCTTACTACTCAATGACCTACCCCAGTATGATGAGAGCTAGGTGCCTTTATACCTACCACTTGTACAAGAATTTTCTTATGCCGTCTCTTGTCAACGAAAAGAAAAGAATATGCTTGCATATTCTTTCATTGCATCTAAAATTAAGTACTTTTTAGAATGCAAATTGTTCCACGAAAATAGAAATTAGGTCTCTACTTCGGTCCCGGGCAGGATACTGAATACCTAACGCAGTTTTTTCTAATGAAAAACCTAGCCTAATTTAGGGTTCCTTGAACTACGCCCTCAATCAGTGTATCGTGTCGTGTTTCTTAGACGAATTTATATACTTATGTAACCATATTCATATATAAATTTAAAAAATTTTTTTTTAAAAAAAAACAACCTAAGTGGCTACGCACTAGGATGGAAAAGTAATAAATTATTACTACCAATAATAGTCATTACAATAAATGAACTAAATATCGCATCAGTAATTTCACTAGTGTAAGGTGAGTTACCTCTTTTTTTTATAATAATAACAATAATAACACAAGTCTTCACGTGCAGACATACCGGCGTCCCGGATTGTCAACACTTGTGATGACGATCCATTAAGAAAGGAATTGTATACTTCTCTAATAACAAAGGTTAAGTTATATGCGTTATAACCTCGTACTAACCACTAGGGTTCATGACGTCCTTGGGTTATATATAAAAGACAATACAATACATGTACCTCGTGAATAAATTTACAATTTTTTATTAAGGTCATCCAATGATGGACAATAATGCTGACTAAGTCATGTAATCAAATGAAAATGATACATATTCGCATTTTAAACCCTTATGTAGAGGACAATACAATACATGTACCTCGTGTTTAAATTTACTGTGTCATTATAATTTGTAACCAATTTCTTTTCCTACTGATGGACTAATTTCCATACTCTGTTCTGTTTTCCTGTTTTCCTCTCCGTGTAATTCTCAGGATACGCCTCCTATAGCGTCGGTCATATTATAAGGATACCTCCTATAGCGTTTGGCATATTATAAGGATCTCTCCTATAGCGTCGTATAATTATCAGGCTATACTATAATCCTCTCGTGTTTTCAAGAGATACGTTTGCAAACGTCTATCTCCGTGTGGCCACACCGTTACGTTCAGAGAACAGTAACCTTGCCTTAGTTCACCAACACAAATGAGAAATCACCTTCCTCAAATGCCTGTGCTTCGGCAAAATAAACACATAAAAATAACACAATATCCAAAAAAACAGAACTTCATTAATTATTTTAAAATTTATGTTACTTCAATTTCTATAAAATCTTTCTTTAAAAGGTTACTCTATATTTAACAAGAATCGTTTCCAAATTTTAATAACACAGATTTAATAACACCGCTATACGATGCGTAATACACACTGACTAAGTCGCTCAAATACCTAAGTATTCAATTCGTGTGTTTATATTTTAACATTACATGTTATAAGCTAACAATTTATATACATAAAAAAATTTGAATCATAACTGAATTGCTAACGACGTTGCTTCTTACTACAACTTCCAAAATTTTAAAACTTTTAATTGTTTGACTGATTATTTGAAAACTCCTTTTTTAAAAAAAATTCCATGTCTATTATTTATTTACTTCTTAATTTGACAATATTATCCGATGATAACTTTTTTTTACTAATAACTTTTCACTATACGTCTCAGTTTAATCTCAACTTTCCTGTTTATAACTTTTTTAACTTTTGTTTACTTTACTATTATTTTGTTTAAAAAAAAATTCCATTGTATTTAACTATATAAGGGCGCCATGACATTTTTCTAAAATAGCTATGTCAAAACTATACGAATTTACAATTACCTAAAGCTTACTTGAGGGGTTAATTCTCTATTTCCAATTCTTTCCTATATCACAAATTTCTTTTTTTTTTTTGTTCAAGATTTCACATCTTAACAATCCCACTATTTCTTGCCCTAATTCTGAGGAAAGCATTCTTATAACGGTTCGAAACCAGAATTGTATACGCGGGTACCTATGTATCCGTAGTACATTTCTTGAGTCTATTAACTCAATATCTAATATGATATAATTTCCTAACAACGATCACGTTGACATATTTATGAATACGAGAAAAAATGAAGAAGACAATTTCTTATAATTTTTATAACCCTTTCCATCATTACAAGTAAGACCTTAATAATTGGATTCCTTTCACTATTTATTTTTGTTACTAAATGACAATGACAATATCGATTTAACTGTCGTGGTTTACTTTTTAATTTTATGTTTTACTAATTTTCCACAGATGTTTTCAACAAAAAACTTTTTAATCTTTTCTATCCTGAAGTCCATTATACTGTTATTCATTCATGTAAATTTATTGCCGAAATCATTCCTACATTCTTATGAAAAAAAACTTAATTGAAGCTAAACATTTAAATGTTCTTTATTCTAGAGTTTATTTTGTTAAATTTGACAAGGATTTCACTTTAAAAATTCTTCGTTATTTTTTTTATTTAAAACGATAATTTGAACATTTGCTATTCACTTGCTTCTTCTGAAGTGTCTTTCCCAACGATAGTTATTTTTATTATCCGCATACTACTATTTAGAGTGGGATAGTCCCGATTAAAAACAAAACATGTTCCAATACTGTCTCTATGGTAAATACCTATAGCATATACAAAATTTTATTATTAAACCTTCCTTAGATAACCATTCGAAAAAAAACAAGTATCTAGTAACATATACCTTGTAGTTTGGAATTTATTCTTTAAATGATATTCTACTGTTTTTCACTAATTTATTTAATTTCCTACCACTCTAGTACGAAAGTAATTCAGATAGATTTTAAGAACTTAAACTAACAAAAAAAACACTTATCCAATTATATACATTGATATACACGTTGCCTTGTTTATATACATTTTATATACACGTTGCCTTGTTTATATACATTTTATATACACGTTGCCTTGTTTATATACATTTTATATACAAGTTTGTTTCCTTTCCCGAACGTTTATTACTTTAACAACATGTGTTTTTCTAATTTGTGAAATATGGAATATTAATTCAATGATGTACGATCTCTAACCGTGGGTTCATGACACTCATGATTTTCAAACGAAACAACATTAAACTTCTAAGAACTTTACTATTTTTCACCGATCTGTACCTAAACTTTTGTTTCTTAAAAAAAACTTTTGCTTGTATTTGTTTATTCCTTTTTTCTTCTAAAATTTATGTTATTAATCTACATTTGTCCTGAACTGTTCATTAATCCAATACGCAGTTAGCTACTCTGCCCTAGACAATCAACAATCAAAATTACAATTCTAATTTATTATGATTCATCAACAATAAATTAAAACTTCTATGAAGAAAAATAACAATTGTGGCTTTAACTATTGTTACAAGGGAAGCTCTCCATATTAACTTATTCTGTTTTGAAAATTAATAATTTGTTGCTTTAAAATTTCTCTTTTATAACATTATGTAACGTCGTTTTTCATTTTGTGATTTAAAACTACCTATTGAGAGAAACGAAAACTAACTTTATAACTTGTACTCATTATTTATTGAACTTTTCGTTTAACGTTTATTTTATAATTCAACTTCTGGGATTCGTTAAACTCAACACATTGTTTCTGTAAAGTTAATAAAGCCCTTTTGGGAACTACGCCTCCGTCTAACATTTTTCTTATTACCGACGCGTTTGCTTTCTCGAAATTTAATATTCTATCCATTATTGGTATGGTGGCCTCCATGATTATGCGTTATTATAATGAACAAAGCAAAAAAAAAAAAATTTCGGACGAATAATATAAGACGAGAGCAGTTGCTGGCAGTCGTATTTACAACTTCCTATTACAGGGGAACGGATGTGAACGAGCACAATCCGACAGTAGTCACTACCTTTTATTGGAAACAACCACTGCTCTTCAAGGAAGAAATAACGCAACTTACACAGCAGCCACTCGGAGAATTTAAAATAACGAGATTCATTACTCAATTAAAAAAAATTCCGCGCGAATGACGAACAACTCTGACTGCCGCGATAGAAACGTAATAGCGTGAGAATGAATGCTACGGTAGTAAGCGATGTTTAAAATACCTAACACTCGAATAGCACTAGCCGACGGACTCGCGACGTTTGGAATAATTCACACAGAACTACCGTTGTTGATGGGAGCACAAATATAAAATATTTATAGCTAAGATTACATAATTATGTTTCTAGGGAGACAACAATCGACAAGACTTCGGCCCAGTTGGCGCGCCAGTGTCATGCTACTGGGCCCCACGTTGGGCGCCAGTGTCATACTTCCTGGGGCCAGGGTGATACTGAAGCCACGTAGGGTCCAGTGTTATACTTCTGGTCTCCAGAAATATGTCCCTCCCGGGGGGGGACAAGTGTTAAGCAGGCCCCCCGGGGGCCATATGCCTCGGCTTGGAAGGCTCAGCTCAGGGTCGTAGGGCTCCTCCGAGGCTGTCGATGGTTGACTCCAATGAAACAAGGTTTAGGCACAATTCAAATGTATTCAATAATGCAAGGGTGAACATTACAGGCAACCAGGTAAGCTGTTTAAGGCCTAGCATAAGAGAGAGAGAGAGGCACTAGAAATACTACTGAATTTAGGCTCGGAAATACTATAAGAGGGTTTAAAATCTCACGTGGCGTCGTACGGATGCAGGCAGCTTCCTACGAAGTGGAGAGATCTAGAGCAAAGCTCATAGATCGGGTGCAGGAACGGGGCGGCTCGGGGTGCGTGGGCGGCTTCTCGGCATCATGGTGGGCGGATTCGGTCAGCTTACCGAACCGGTGGGTGATAACGGTGAATTAAGCGGCTATCGGCATGTAGGCGGATTAAAAGCCGGGCGGCCAGGGCTGCCATGGTATAAAGTAGGCGGCAGTAGGATTATACAGGCGTCTGTCGTGATAGCGCCATACTGGGATCGTAAGTGAAGACTTAATTAGCCGCGTCAAAGGGTGGCATACTGCCCGACAGTACGTAGTAGTGCGTACGACCGCTCGCGCCGTTGTCTGAAATATGTCTGTTGCTTCGGTGAACGGTGGCCGGAGTTCTCTGTCCGTGATGAGCGAGACGGAAGACTCTAACGCGTGCCCTATAAGGTAATGTCTTCTGCCATTGGCTGGATTTCGCGCCGTATAGCCATATATGGTAATGTCTTCTGCCAGCCTGAGAGGGACAGCAATAATCACGCGAGAATGTACATGTACTGAGCACGTGACACACAGCTGCCTGCCGCTTGTATAGTTCGTTCGTAGCATTTATGGGCAACCATAACAGGCTATTAACTAGAGAACATTTTGCAAGGAACTTTTTGACCGTTATCAGGGTACGGGGTCGGTAGGAAACATTACGACGGGGAATATTTTAACTGGGAACATTTTGACGGGGAACATTATTACCGTGAACGTTATAACCGGCCACGATTGACGTGATCCGTTCCGAAGTCAATAACACCTCGATATTTACCATATCAAAGTACATAATAAACAGAAAGTCAACGAAAATATTCCTAACTTTAATTTTGACCGAGAAAATCTATGATCAAGACAGAGCTGTTCTATTTTATAAAACATTATGAAATATCTATAAGCACAATATCTGAAGGTAGCAATTATCACTCCACGAGATTAAGCCCGCGTGTTCCCTTTCAAGTGCCAATTCAAAGATTGAAAGTATTGACTGTTCAGCTCACTCGAGGCTCACGCCGAATCCTTCCTAAAATATTGTCAAAGGATTCCACTTTACGCGAGGCCAAGTGGGCTAGGAGGTTCAACAAACGAAAATGATATCTTCTTGGAAAACTGTGGAGTGATGGAATGAGTGGGCTCTATCTTAAACTCTCTTCACATGAGGGTAGCTCTTCCATTGTTCTCTTCTGATGTCAAAGGACATTTTTTATTTGACAAAACATTCAGATATTACGTCAAAAAGCTACGCCTTTTATATCAGACATTATGATTCAAGATGATCCAAGTCAATTTTGTATTTTGTATTGTTTCTTTTGATGTATCTTTTAACACGGGGTGATGTAAAATGTATATATATGTAATAGTATTTTCAAATTAAAAAAAAAATTATTCTAAAAGCAATGAAATAAAGAATATACTTTAAGGATAAAATTAATTAACGAATTAAAATGTGCGTTTCATAATATGGGGCGACTTTTTAATCGGGGGGTGATTTGTATTTCGCTACCATTCGTAAATTATTCCCTTTTTAACGATTTATTTTTGATGCTTCAAAAATAAGTGTCAAATTAGTAGGTTTCTAATTAAATCCAAACATATTGTCGGTTGAATAGTAAAGATGTTATCAGTCAAAGAAACGATAGTTCCTAACTATATTATTTATAAATTCCTTAACTATTGAAATAGTTTCTTGTCATTTGCATTTTAAGAGGAAATAACAAGACAAAACCGAAAATATGTCATTTTTAAATCAAATTTTAGACGTATTGATTTTTTTACACAAAAAATTATAAATTGATTTCGTAAGCTATGTTTTATATTTTGAGAAAATATGTTTATTTTTAGTACGATAAGGTTTTATCGTAGGTCGTTGGCAGATTTGATAAATTTTCAAACAAAATTTTGTATTATACAACACACAATTCTAATCATGTAATCAAGCAGTAAAATAAATCAATAAATTATCTGGGAAAGCCATGTTTCAGAATTTTAATTTTAGTTTAAATAAAGTCATTTAAAAAAAGATCCGCACACGTGTTTTGTGACAACAAAACTTCAGTTTGTGAAGCAAGCTCGGTGGATAAAACTGAATAGGCAAAGACCTTGCACTTTTGTACTGTGTTTTCTAGTACACGTATTTATTATTACTGTTCAGTTCAGTAAAAATATGAGTTCACAGAATAAAACGCTATTTTTAAGTTTATATTAAAAGGATTGAGCATTTTTTATGGAAATATTAAACCTTAGAACATTAAAGCTTTCTGAAAACTCCCTTTAAAGCTTTATTTTAACGATATTAAATTCTGAAAATGCCTGAAGCTCGGAAATATTTATTTTTCAAAAGTTGGCCTGCCTTATTTTTAAAGTTCCTGATAGTATGAGGAATGTGTCAATAATTCGTGGAAAGCGTTTTTATTTTTAGTTTTTCATACACCTTTAAAAGAAATTGCAATGTTAGTTTATTAAACTGTAATTTTTAACTTGGGAGGCGTACCGCCACCCCTGAAACCATTTATTGTATAATCAATAACTCTGCATAGGTCACCCCTAGCATAACATTTGGTAACTTACCAGGGGTGCCCGGGTTCATGGGTTTGTTAAGGTCTTGGCAGCGGATGCTTTTGCCCACCTACTGCGTGGTGGGCTACATGGGTTGAGGGAGACCTTTCGACCTCTCTAGCCGGACCCTCTCGCTTCATTGCAGTGGGAGAGATGAATTCACATATTTGTCACTCCTGAACACCAACCCCCAGATTCCTTCTACCCTTCGTACCTATTTCCTTCTCAGAACTTCATCTATTTCCTTTCCCTTAAGGGACCCTCCTCACAGCATCCCTAAAGGCTCCATCAATTTTGGAGGCGGGTATGGGTATTGCTGCCCCGGCAACCATTTATTGGATAACCAACACCTCTGCCATAGCTCGCCCCAAGTGGTTCGCTACATTTGGTGGAGAGCAAGGGTGCCTGGGTTTACCCGCTGCGTGGCAGGCCGTATCTACTGGTTTAGGGAGATCTTGTGTCCACTCAAGCAGAACACTTTTGGAACATCGCCTTGTACAGTATGGATTCATACGTCCGTCACTTCTGAACCCACCGACCACAAGATTCTTACCCACCCCTCATACCTTATCCTTCCCAGAATTTCCTCTCCTTCCTTTCCCAAAGATGACATAGGCCCTGAAGGAAAATATTTTTCTCATGGCTTCCTGTGTGGAGCTATTGTAAATAAAAGATGACATAAGCCTGAGGGAATTTTTTTCCTCATCCATTTTTACTCGTTCTCGAGTCGATCTCAACCATTATTGAACTTTGTAAGAAGACAAATATCCCATACTTCTTTGTAAGGCGCTCATAGACTTAAGGTTTCTCAAAAAACAATCTGATGATTGTGATTCATTCGCATTCATTTTAGAGAACAACGCATATAAATAAATACGTCGTAAATACTGTGAACTTAAGAGTGATGTTTATCGCAATAAAAGAAAATCTCATCATAGCCAAGTCATCACTTAAAGGTGTACTCAATAATTTAAATCGTGCATTCACGGATGCAGGTATTTTAGTATGATTTTAATACTAGCTGTGATTATACGTACAGTCCACTAATTTATCGAACGAGTTAACTTTTCGAAGCGGGCATTTGATTTATGTAATTTTAAACCGCAGTTCGTGCTCAGCTCTTCTGGGAAAATTATTCTAAAGTTGCACTAGTAGTAACTTTTAACTTAACACAAACACTAATACATACATGTATATTAAACTTGCGCTCACTGCTCTCTGAATCGATATCAGATACCAATTCAGAGTGAAGTACGAATATAAAAATGCACTAGACATAACCATTTTGAAAACCGTTCAACAACGAGGAATAAAAATTCAAAGATAATATATTTTATAACAAATATGTAATATAAAAATGTAAAATATTTATTAACACTTAAATAAAACAATCCTTAAAGGGTCTTACATAGATTGAATTTACTTGAACAATTGTAAATCAATAAGCGAACGAATGACCCTAATATAATACTAATTAATAAAGTAAGGAAAATTATTTATTCCCCACTTCTAAGTATGTTTAAAAAACTTAACAATTTAATATATGTAGATAAGTCAAAAGCAGTCAAATCATTATTAAACAATTACGAACACTTTGACATTTAAATTATTAAGACAGCAAAAACTTTGTGGCTGGACGGTTATACTCAACTTTCTTCAGGGAAATACACATACGATCAGTTTATATGTTTATTGTCCAAAGAAGGTTGAGTACAACCGAAACCGGTCGACGAATACAAGTTAAAATAAAGTGGTTTTAAACAGAGAACTTGTTTCATTTTGTGCAGAGAAAAATAGATATCATAGTAACCCACAAAAAAGAGAATCTGTTGTTACAATTATTTTCTCAATAAATCGATTTAAATCGCACAGCACACGCAGGGAAAGGACACGCAGGGAGAAACAATGTCTTTCTTTAAGTGGTATTGCAACGCATGTCACGTACTCGCTAGTAATATTATAAACAAAACATATGCTTTATCCGGAGTGAGCCATTGGTAGTTTTTATATTGCCAAAACACCTAACTTGTCATCTGGCTTAAAACACCATTCGCAATACTAAACTAAAATCTCGCTTGAGATCCCTGTAAACTTTTACAACGGTTTTTATTAAAACCGTACCGACGTCTTTCTTTTACGTACCATGTTTGATGCAAAATGACTGGTTGACTTTTGTATCGCGTGTTAATGGTTCATTCGATTAAAATAACATTTCCACGTGTTCATTACCCACAAATTCCACGTATTACTTTATTTCCAACTTCCGTCCAACCGAGAACAAACCCTCCTCTAAAATCAACGTCTCCCTGCTAAACTGAGCTTTCCCGCCAATATTCCTCCTGTCAAAACAAACTCCCGTGTTTTTGTTCAGAACAATTAAAAATAAAGGATTTCATATATTAATGAATATTTTACAGAAATATTATGTGGCAATTCTACTTTCTCAACATCTTTTTTTTTTTAAATGGATTACGTTATTTTTAAATAATGGTTCTGAGGGCGGTGACGCATACCCGCTTCCCAAATGGTGAATCTTGTTTTATACGAAGAAATATTGTTGTTTAAGCCTCTCTACACACCAAAGTTCACTACGTAACGCATTAATTAATGCAATCAATCAAAAAACGACGCTTTGCACTACAGCCGTGTTGTAATTTCCAAAGAATTTGTAGGTACCTCTGCCGCTCACTTATCTATACTTTTTCCGTACCATTTAATGGAGAGCCAACACCTCCTAGATCACCCCAAGTGGTTCGTAACGTTTGGATTCACCGGCAGGTTTATCTAGGTCTTAGCGGCGGATGCATATGCCAATCTACTGCGTGGCGTACCGGATCCTCTAACCTAGACTCAATGCTCAAATAGAGTACAGGACGATAATAAGTGAAAAAAGATCTGAATACTGGATCAATAAAATTGACTCTGAGCGGAAAAATCCACGACGTCTCTGGAACTCCGTTAAAACTGTCCTTGCTAACAATACCGTGCAAACCTCTACAGACATTACACCGCAGGCCTTTTCTAAGTTTTTCTATGAAAAAATTGAATCCATTCGCGCCTCCACATCTTCTGCCCCCCCACCAATATTTACACCCAATCCCAAATGTTCCCTGTCATCGTTTAAACCTACAACGCTAGAAGAAGTAGGAAAGTTAATTTTAAGTTCGCCTAATAAACAATGTGTTCTTGACCCTATCCCAACTTGGCTTCTTAAGAAATGTAGCAACGTGTTGGCTCCCTTCCTGGTTCACGTTTTTAATAAGTCCTTAAGTACAGGTGACTTTCCAGAGCCACTTAAGTCTGCAGTAGTCACCCCAATCATTAAAAAACCGCAGCTTGATGCCGACAATTTGAGTAACTACCGACCTGTGTCAAATCTGCCTTTCGTAGCGAAACTACTTGAAAAAATTGTTGCGACTCAAATAACTTCCCACTTAAACGTGAACAAATTATTTACTGATCATCAATCCGCATATAGAAAGTTCCACTCAACAGAAACCGGATTACTTCGTGTCCTCTCAGATATAACCCTTGCCATAGAATCAGGTAAGTTAGCCCTTCTTTCACTTTTAGATATGAGCGCCGCATTTGACACCATTGACCACGACTTCCTTATTAAGAGACTAGAAGTAACATTTGGTTTACACTCTAACATAAAAAAATGGCTACAATCTTATCTATCCAATCGCTCTCAAGCAGTGAAAGTTGGAAACAAACAGTCCAACTTCACAAAACTCTCTTCAGGGGTACCTCAGGGATCCGTTTTGGGTCCACTTCTTTTCATTATCTTCACAAATGATGTCGCAAAAATTATCGAGTCATTTGGTCTATTATCTCACTGTTATGCTGACGATCAGCAAGTATATTTTTACTGCACACCAAATGAGATCAACGGCCTTAAAATTCGCACAACTGAGTGTCTAGAAGCGATCAGTCTTTGGATGTCCTCGAACAAACTTAAGTTAAATCCCACAAAGACCGAGTTTCTCTGGGCAGCCACGAATAGACGCCAACATTTAATAGACAACTCACCAATTTCTATTTCCGGTAGCGACGTAATTGCAAAAACAACCGTCAAACTCCTAGGTGTTTATCTGGATTCAGACCTTTCGCTAAAAAGTCAAGTAAATAGGACCGTCAGTACTGGGTTTTTCTATCTAAGACAACTTAAATCAGTTCGTAGGAACCTCTCAACGGAGGCAACTAAGCTTCTTGTGAACTCATACATAGTTTCACGTCTTGATTATTGTAATGGCATTTATGCAAAACTTCCTAAATGCCAAACTGATAAACTACAATCAGTGTTCAACGCCGCAGCACGGCTAATTACTGGGGTACCCAAGTTTTCGCACATTTCGGAACACCTTCGAAATCTTCACTGGCTGAAGTGTCCTGAAAGGATCCAATACAAGTTATGCTGGATGGTGTTTAAAGCTCTCAATGAAATGGCTCCACCCTATATCTCTGAATTATGCATTCCGGAAAATATTGGTCTAAAGCAGTCAACTCTTAGATCAGCGACATCATCTGCAATCGGAAGGTTGAAAGAACTTAAGCGAAATCCGAACACTAATTTTGGTGATCGTGCATTCGGAGTATCCGGCCCTGAGGCTTGGAATAAACTTCCTATGGAATTAAGATGCATAACCAGCCCAACAGAATTTAGATCCAAACTTAAAACTTACCTATTTAAACACTCATTTCCATAAATTCGCTTTTCCATTCAAATATTTCTATCCAATCTGTTGTTGAGCGATGAATTATCTTATTGCGGTTGAGATCGACGATTAGATTCATTCATTCATTTAAGATACCTATGCTTTCCTTTATATACAGTTAACCCATTAAAATCATTTTCAAAACCGTGTTATAAAATATTGTAATATTATGTACGAACTTCCTTCTTCTTCTGGCGCTAACAATATTAATATTAAAAAAGGGTATAAAATATTTTGTAAAATGTGTAGAATAAAATATGTATGTATGTATATATAAAATCATCAAACTGCTTCGACTTGCAGCAAGAACTTTCTTCTCTGTCTGTACCTATATCGGTAGAGTTTTGTTGATCACTTGGTAATATTAGACATCTCGCAAAACTAAAAAATATTTATTGTTAAATGTAAACACCTATTTAAATTGTAAATCTCTAATTTTAATTCACATTTGTAAATATATATGTATGCCACTAGTTTTCAGTCAGTAGTAATAAGTCATAGTCGTAAGTCACTAGCTATGTACATAATATATAAGTCTTAAATGTAAGTACCTAGTTATAATTTTGAATCTTAGTTGTAAGTCTATCGTATTAATTTTATTTTATTGTATGCTTATATGTACAGCGCCCTTGAGGTGATTTTTCACAAAAACGGCGCTTTATAAATCAGCCAAGTATTATTATTATTATTAGACCTCTCCAGCTGGACTCTCTCGACCCATCTCCTTGCAGAGCAGTGGGAGGGATGGAAACATATCTTTTCCCTTCCCAGAGCTTCCTCTCCTTTCTTTAAAGGCGGCCATACATACTACGGTCCACCGTACGGTCCACCGGAGAGGTATATGCCTGCGCAGGTAGACCGGAGCGTGTGTGGGAATAGATCTTGGCAGTTTTTTGAAGCTGCGCAGGCGACCGGAGCAAAATCGAAAATCAATTCTTTAGATATGCAAAGATAACAAATATTCTGAAGAATTTGAATTTCATCAAGGCCTCCTGAATCTAATGTAAAAATAATAATAACAAAATAAATATTTTTACGAAACACTATTAAAAAATTACCGCCACTGTATCGGCAGAGTGAAATTCCAGCATTAAATTTCATTCAAGACTTTACGTAACAGAAGTAGAGATAATATTTAATAAATGGATAAAAACAAATCATTTAAACATTTTCCTTATCTCAAATATTGGAACTGTTTTCCAATTAAACTTGTATGTCTGTATGATTATCAATTTACGAATAATAAGTAAAATATATGTACATTCATTGGATACACTCGTATTTGACTTAATTAACCTTGTTGATGTTTTATCACGAATATAAAATGTGTATTCTTGAAATTATTATTTGATTTATTTTTAAATATCAATTTAAGCTATTCAATTAGATGGAATATCCGCAGATTGCTCTTTGACTTTTGATTGAAATGGGTTTGGTTTTTCACTGGAAACGCAAGCTAACTTAGATTAATAGGAATTTTGAAGTTCAAAGGTTAACAGTATCTTTATCAGATTATAATCCGGTAGTAAACACAAGCTTTGGACAAACACACCATAAATACTAGACAATAAAAGCATTGAACAATCTTTCACTCCAAAAATGTGGTAAAAAAAATACTTCACACAAAAAACTAGAAAATGGATTAACGAACAAAAATATTAAAATAAAATAGCATAGTAAAATAATAAAACATGTACCTGATAGTATTGGTCTATTTTTCATTAGCGTCTTTATTATTGTTTTTTTTTTATTTATTTATTATTCCATTGTATCTTTTCGATGAATTTTATTAATTATAAAATAGGTTCCTCACCACGTGAAAGCATCCAGTGAGGCTCGCACTATGAAATAATACGAGTATTTGAAAACACCTTTTTTTAAATAAAAAAAATTATTAAAAAAATATATATATTATTAAAAATTTCTAAGAAATGAAACGAAGTATTGCAAGATTTGCATTTCGTCTGGTTTCTACGCTAAATCTAAATTAAGCAAGTCTATTATGTATTTTTTTTACGTTAGCTCCTCACAATTGGCCCTGAGGAAAATAATTCCCCTCAGGGCCTATGTCATCTTTGGGAATGCTGTGTGGATGGTCTCTTAAGGGAAAGGAAGGAGAAGATGTCGTGGGAAGGAAAAAGGTATGAGGGGTGTGTAAGAATCTGGGGGTCAGTGTGCCCAGAAGATACAGACGTATGAATCCATTCCTCCAACTCCGGTGCAAGGCGATGGGTTGGGAGAGTATTCTCGTACCTGATATTTTTTCTGGTTTTGTTTCGGCAAATTTTAATATTTTCAATTTCACGCGAAGTTCATCAACCATAGCGTACTCCAGTTTTCTTCATGAAAAGCTATTGAACATGGCGATCATTGGAATTTATCAAATTGGAACAATTTACTGAATTGGATAACCAAACTTCTGCCATATGTCATCCTAAATAGTTCGCTACGGTTTGAAGTAAGGTTTGTAAGGTTTTTAACCTAACCTAACACCACAGTCGGAGGGATGGATTCATTCGTACGTCACTACTGGACACACTGACTCCCAGATTCCCGCCCAACCTTTTTCCTTCTCAGAACATCTCTCCTCTCACTTCTTAAAAACCCTTTACACAGCATCCCCAGATGACATAGACCCTGAGGGAAATTATTTTCATTAGAGCCTCTTGTGAGAAAATAATGTAAATATAAATCTGAGTCATTTAAATATTTATGTGAGAGAGTCGGGTCTCGTTAACCATTAAAACACGCCAGAAGAATTAAGAGTGAGACAATTTATGAATGAAAATTAAACCAGGAGTGTGTTTGTTGTCCAAAGACAAGGAATGTTTTGTTTTCCATCCATTATACCTAGCACTCCGTAGATATTTTAGTTTTTTTTTAAAACACCACTTGAATTACGAAAATGTAATTGGGCGGTAAAAATGTTTGATTATAACTATTCTTATTAAAAACTATTTTTGAACGAAAATATTTCAAGATTGTTTTAAAATACGACACTTTTTCAACAAAATTTCGCTCCCGCAAAACTCGGCAAAGTTTAACTAGACTGTAAAGAACGGCGTGCAATTAACAAACCATATTTGCATCCGGCTAGATAATGGAGATAAAAGTGATAGCGAAACTTCGGACAACTTCGCAAACTTCTTTTTAATTATATGTTTTGTTTAAGTTGCCCTATATCCCTCGATGAAAGAACTCGGAACAATTAGGCGCTGAATGTTCTGGAAAATTTAAAGGATTTTTTGACATTGAAGGAAAGTTTTTTTTGCGCTGAATAAAGTAGAAAAAGTTGGGCGAATAAATCTTTCAGATGAATTATTTTAAGGACAATTAGGTTTAGTTTTCAAAGAATTATCGCCTGAAAAGGAATTATTTGTAATAAATCTCGAACAAATATTAGGAATATTATAATTTTTATTATGTTAAGAGAGGAAAGAATCCTTAGTTAAATGATAGTGGCGGTTGATCGTGGAAGTATGAAAGGCAATTTTGGGATTATTTATTTGAACCTTGACGTAATTAACTGAAGGTTTAATTGCATTTTTATGAATGAAATTTTGGTACTGCCCAATATTTACTTTTTATTTTAGGTATTTTATGATTATTTTAGAAACAAATAGTACACAGATAAAATAAGTGGAAAACAGTTGTAGAAATTATTACAAAGATCGGTATCAACGACATGTCTCTCGCTAGTTATAATGTTCATTTTACCGGGCGGGGTTGTTACATGGTGGGGAGTTATTTGAGGTTAAGATAAAGATAAACAATAGAGGAATGTAACCATATATGAAATACCGTTTGGTTTTTCACTCATAAAAAAAAAAACAAATTAAAATCAAAAACTTTTAATCGTAAATATAGTTAATCATATTTGCGCTTTACGTAGTAACAGTCTTATTAATATTTACGATCACAAAATCAAATACACATATCGGCATCTACTCACACGACTTAATTTGGAATTAACTCCTTACAATGCGTCACACATACGCAATACAACGCATTACCTAATGACTTAAAACTTCTATCATCAAACAAAAAAAAACATTGGAAAAGGCTCTAAAAGGTTTTTTTCTCACCAGCTATATTTCTTTGTAACTCTTTTATATTCTTTTAACTGTTTCAAATGTGTCTAGTCCGGCATAAAATCTATGAACTGTTCATTGAACTAGCCTTTAATTTCATGTTCTTATGTAAAAATAATCTTCCTTTAGTTGTATAAAGTTGTCCATAGGAAGTAATGTATTATCAATGTTATGTAATAATTTTATTATATAAATGAAGTCTCTCCCGCTATCTGTGCGCTCAGATCTTTTAAACTACGCAACGGATTTTCATGAGGTTTTCACCAATAGATAGAGTGATTCATGAGAAAGGTTTTTAAATGTTTAATTTGTCAAGGTTTTGTGTAAATTGGTTGAAATATATAATATATCTGGCCAAGGGGCAGCGGGCAGCGGGCAGCGGGTAGCGAGCTGGCAAACGGGGCGGTGTGGATTTGATTTAATAAATAGCGTTAGTTATGAAGGTTGGGTAACGGCGTGGCGTTGTGTTTCGTTAGCCACAGCAACTCGTGGCCGGGTCTGCTAGTCACTAAATAATAAATAAATATATTTATTAATTTTATACGTACTATAATTTCTCAAAACAAAAGTAATTGTTTGGAGGAAACGCGTGTGTTTGTGTGTGTCTGACCATTATTAAATTTGTAAGAAAGAGCTGCAGCATTATAGTGATAATGAACTACGAGTACGTTTATTGTCTATTTTGCCGTCACGGTACTGTTACCGTGAATCGTCAATGTAAACATAAAAGCGTGCTTTATCTGAGACTAGGTGACCCGGCCACGCGTTGCTGTGACTAACGAAACACAATGCCATCTACTGGATGGTTACCCAACCCTTATAACCACAACCATCGGTTAATTTGCATACAAATCAAATCCACACCGCCCGCTTTCCAGCCCGCAAGTTCACCACATACAGACATATATATTATATATTTCAAACAATTAACACGAAACCTTGACAAATTGTATACACCTTCCTCATGAATCACTCTATATATTGGTGAAATACGCATGAAAATCCGTTCAGTAGTCTTTGAGTTTATTGCAAACAGACAGACAGACAGATGCGACGGAGGACTTTAATTTATAATATGTTGATATTTCTTATAAAAAAAATAAAGATTGGTAAAATACGCAAGGCAGATTTAAAATGAAAGGAAAACCTAACCTAACATTTAAAATTTAATGTATCGTATTTCTTCAGCAGAGCGGTCCGAAAATTATCTTTCATTGCTTCTTTAGAAATCTTCATTCATATCTTTCAATTCAATAAAAAATTCAAGGTATCCACTCAAAATGAAGATGTCTTTCTCAATAGTCCTTGAGCATTATTTGCAAGCGAGCTCAAACTTATCCCTCCATCCTCCATCAACCTTGTCCTTCCATTTATTGCTGTATCTTCCTCCCACTCGGTAAACGCCCAAAATTAGTTCAAAATAAACATATAAAAAATCTGAATGAGTTCTCAGAGTAATTGAATTTAAAATTCTCCCACTTCGTCATTATCACGGCCCCTTCAGAGGATTTATGCCCGCGCCAATATCAATTCGCTGTAACATTTTTTCCAAATAAATAAAAATATACAGAGTATTTTTATCGGAGGCGCTAAGTAGGGCAATCGGAAAAGTCTTTAGTAAAAACATTTGTGGAAAATGTCCTCGGAAAGGAAAGGCGGGATGGCTCGGAGCAGGATTAAGGATCTCTTGTCATAATAATATATTACTGGGGAGGAGATACGCCCCTGAATTGGGGTGACTACCAGCTTGGGATCTCAATTGGTATATTATCGCTCATTTTATTGGTACTGGCAACTTCATATTATGGTATGTTGGGCCTTTTCCAGTATTTTATATACCTCTCTATATATTAAAGTATTTTATCCTGTATTCTCCTCACTTTTTGGGAAAAATGTTATTTAATTTATTAGATTTAAAAGTAATTATTATCTGTGCCAAAGTACAAATCCTGAATAAGAGTACAATGTTCTTCTTCCTGTGGTACCAACTTCTATCAAGTGTTTTTTGAAGTGAAAACCTCGTTAGCACCGTTGTGATTTGAAACTCGATGAAACGGATATGAGGGACAATAAAAAGAGACAAAAAAATATAAATATATTGGATTTAGCCCGCGAGAGAATAAAACTAATCGGTGTCCTCTTTATGTGGTGCTTCGTAGCTTGCCGGCCTCCTCTTTGTGGGGTGCTAAGTAGAGTAAAATTTAAAATATTTTTTTACTTGGTAATAATATTATAATATTGTAATAATATTATACCAACCAGGAATTATTAGATTCCTGGTCAAATAAAATTCTTCACGCAAAACACTTCAATTATCTCAACCAAACATATGTTGACAAATTTTCGTCAAACAAATGGTTGAGTATTGGAGAGTTGAGCGCAGAAATAGAAGGCTTTATGCTTGCCATACAAGATAGAGTCATTAATACTAAAAATTATAGGAAGCATATCATCAAAGATGCAAATAAAATTGATGATTTATGTAGAAAATGTTTGGCTTTTCCGGAAACTATAGAACATATTATATCGGGATGTTCTGTATTAGCGCCGTCCGAGTATACATTTAGGCACAATCAAGTTTTAAAAATAATTCACCAAAGTTTGGTAACTAAACATAACTTGATTGACTGCCGTAATGTACCATATTATGAATATGAACCAAATTCATTTTCAGAAAATGAATTTTATAAAATTTATTATGATAAAACTATTCTGACAGACAGAACAATTAGTCATAATAGACCCGATATAGTTTTACACGACAAAATTAAGAAAATAACTTATATCATTGATGTCGCTATTCCAAATTCTTGTAATATTCAGAAAACTGTTTCTGAAAAAATAAGAAAATATACAGATTTAGGAAATGAAATTAAAAGAATTTGGCATTCTCAGACTATAAAAATATTACCATTTGTTATTTCGGCTACTGGCAGTATACCTAGCTCTCTCATTCAAAATTTAGGCGTATTAGATTTGTCAAAAAATTTGTACATAAAAAAGCAAAAGTCGGTCATTTTAAATAGATGTAGGATTACGAAAATTTTTTTAAATATTTATATTGAGGGATCAGTAGGATTTATCGGACCAGTTAGGATTTCATCAGAGCCGAACCCTCTGATATGAAAATATCTGGAGTCGGTGAAATATTTTCCCATTATGTTTCTGGTGGATTGACGTATTGTTCTTGTATTGTTTTATTCTTATATAGTGCACTTACATTGCGTTAATTTACTAGATATTCATTTGTGGAAAAGTGTGTGGAAGTGTTTAGTCTTTCATTTGGGAAAGATTCAACCCGGACATAAAATCTGGAGCACCGTAAAACCCTACAATTATCCTACTCCTGATATTTTGCATTTGTCTCTTTCTGTCAAGGTTTAGTTTTCTGAAGGTTTCACATCAACCGCGGATATGCTGCAAACATGTTTTCGAAGTGAACACTTCTTTAGCACCGTTGTGATTTAAAACTAGATGAATTGAAAACTAGCGACACTAAAAACAGAACAAATACATCTATAGGATTTAGCCTGCGGGAGAATGAGATGGTAAAATCGGTCTCCTCTTTGTGCGGTGCTTTGTAGTCTCCCCACTCTTGTCTACTTTAGTTTTATGAACGTTTCACTTCTACTGTGTGCGAATTGCACACTCTGTTTTTTTTTAATGTGAGTACCTCACAAGAGTCCCAACCGTTCCCAACCCTACTGAATCCATTTAGACTAAGGCATCTCTAATAAATGTGCGTACCTTGTGAGACTGAAGAAAGGGAAGGAGATGCGAAGGAGAAAGGTGGAGAGTATTTTTACTATTCAGATGTAATCCCAAACATGACTAAACTCATTTCAAGAAACAATTTTTATGATAGTTCGCCGAAAACTCACAAAAGTGATAAAGGATGGTTTGGAATATATAACTATTAAAATCTAGTTACTAAACTTTTCCTGAGAAATGTTAAGGCCCATTTCGGCAAAGCACTGCTAGTATGATATAGTAAGGAGCATATTGCTGTTAGGCAATAAAAAATGGTTCGTTAAAGAAAGAGTGAAAGAGGATGGCTTGGAATATAATATAACCATTAAGATTTAGTTACCAAACATATTTTTAGAGGTTTTAAGGCCTATTTCGGCAAAGCACTATTTGTGCATTAGTATAGGTAAAATAAAATATTCGTATAAAATAATAAGAGTAAAATAAAGTAGTTAAAAAATGAAAATGAATACTTTCTGTTAAAAGGGAGTTTAAGAGAGAGTGATAATAATTCTATTATAAGAAAGGTGCGTAAGATACTTCAACGAAAATTTTAGTGGAAGGTGGTATATAATGATAGAAGATAATGACTTTTGTACAACGTTTTTAAACTATGTTATTTTTAATATACAGGACACTTTGTATCCTGATGAAGGAACCTGATGTGTGTTTTAAGCGGCTGTGCATGTCGAAGGACCTTGAAATGTGTTTTGACCACTGCACACGTAGAAAGAATGCAGTTAAGGGAAAGGAGAAAAAGGACTTATGTGTTAACTTGTGGCACTCTCTGCTATCTTGGTTGCGGTATGCGGGATTTGGTTTGCGGATGACGTAAGCGGTAAGCGGTTGGCGGAAGATTAATACGGAGATGTTTAGGGGGTGAAGGCCGATTAATGACTGAAGTGGGTAACAAAAATGACAGGTATATAGGGATGGTTAGGAAGGAACATGTGATAATACTAACTTACAAAGACCAAGGTCTATGATGTATCGAGATGTATGTAGGTAAGTGTAGATATGTATTATGTAAATGTGCAACCATAACCATTGATTCTGAAACATGGTGGTTTGTATACTAAAAATAAATATTAAAACCAAGCCTTTTATTATTACATGTTTAAAATGATACCACAAAGTACTTTTACAATTTTTGAAGAAATAAAAAAAAACATTAAAATTTGGCCAATTTGGTTAAACCGCCATGAATAACGGACTGAGTGCAAATCACAATCCTCCAGCGGGCCATTGTTAACTTTAAACCTTACTGCACAACTTCTGTAATGTGTTCATCCCCTAGGAAACTATACCTACCCTCTCCATACACTCTGCACTCCGGGGATGCTCAGACTTCTTGGGAAGTAAACGATCAGCCATTTAACTGAGAAAAGACAACCTGTATAAGTTAATATGTTAATTGGAACTCAAATATAATGTTATACTAGCGCAGACTCGTTATAAATCACTGGTTAGTCTGAATTCTTAAGAAATCATTTCGAATTTTGAAAACTACTAGAAAATTAAAATAAATTCCTTTTAAAAATAATTATATTATAGGTTGGTGCCTACTGAATTCTTCGCAAAATCAGTTCCAATGTTTAAAGTGACACTTAAATTTAAACGAAATTTGAGTTCCTTAACCAGACAACTGAAATTAGCGTGTTTGATTAAGATTCACAAGACGATCCTAGTTTTTATGACTCACATATTATGTTGTTACGTCTAAAATAATCTTTTGAAGTTGTTACACAGCAAACAAGACTAATGTTCATCAGTTTAGCAATTTAATGTGTCATCTAAAATTTGATTATTTGGTAATCAAGTTGAAACGTTTTGCTTTGGTTTGGTTTTGTACCGTATCGAAGCGTTGAAATCTGTTATCTCTCTCTGGTTTCAATCCTGGGATTGGTTTGCAGCAATTTCCTATCTAATCTTCTCTTCCATTCTTCCCTGTCTTGTGCGGCTCTTTTGAATTCTGCATATGATGAGCAGCGCATGTCCACCAGCAGGTCCTCCAGGTACTCTCGGCGTGGGCGTCCCCTGGAGTTTGTCCCCTCGGTCATACCCTCCATTATGGCATGCAAGAGGCCTTCTTGTCGTATAATAATAATAAAAATAATAATAATAATAATATTTGGATGATTTATATAGCCCCGTTTTTTTGAAAAATCACCTCAAGGGCGCTGTACAAACTTACCATACATGTCTAAAATCTAGAAAGACTACAAGCTAGACAAACAATTAAAAACAAATTATAGCTAAAAATTGCATACACCGGTTCATTGATCACCGATACGAAAATATATGTAAATATTTTGACCAATGAACGCGATGCTGCCTAAAAATGAATTGATACAGGACCATACTTACCTGGGAGGTCGCTTGAAATTAACACTGTTTATTGTCTATTTAAAGAAATTTAGATAGAGTTCGCACGCAGAGGACATAATTGTGAACACATGTTGTTTATTCCTGAAAATATTTTAATATTAATATGTAATATATTCTTTAATGGGTGTATTTTGGGAAAGTAAAAGCAACATTTAATGGTGGGCGGTGCAGTAGTACAAGGATTTGATCTTCCGAGAGACAGATTGATGTGTAAGGATTCAAGTATTTTTAATTCTCTGTTGGGCTTTTTATGCATCTTAATTCCGGAGGGAGTCTATTCCAAGCCTTTAGCCCAGATACTCCGAAAGCACGATCTCCGAACTTAGTATTTGGCTTACGTTTGGGTTCTATTAGTCTGTCTACAGCAGATGAAGTCTGCCTATAGCAGGATTCGTTGTAGAACCTCCTTATTTGTGATGTGGTCTCTCCAGGAAACTCCTAAAAGTCTTCTGTGGGACCACATCTCAAAAGCCTCTAGTCTCCGTTTATCTCTTTCGGATAGGCACCATGTTTCGCAGCCTTACATCAAAATACTCCATACATAGGTCTTGATGAGGAGTATTCTCAGTTTTAAGTCTACATTATTAGATTCTATTATTTTCGACCTTTTATTGAATACAAGCCTAGCCTGGTGTATACGGCTGTCGACCTCCTTCTTAGACCGACCGTCCCATGTTATTTTGCTCCAGAGGTAGACAAACTCCTTGGTGTTTTTTAGTGGAACTCCTGCCATCTCTACTCTCATCTGATGTTGCATTCGGCCTTCGGCCG
Organism: Limnephilus lunatus; assembly: GCA_917563855.2. Taxonomy (NCBI): domain Eukaryota; kingdom Metazoa; phylum Arthropoda; class Insecta; order Trichoptera; family Limnephilidae; genus Limnephilus; species Limnephilus lunatus. Next base: position 4,519,747 of record OU830602.1, on the reverse strand, counting down.
TTTTGGTTTTTTACCGTATCGAAGGGTTGAAATCTGTTATAAATGCATATATGTTATCTGAAATCAGATATAATACCTCTTTTTCGGCATAACACTGCACCCCTGTTCTCCCTGGTATAGTAAATAAATCGACAAATAGAGGTAAATATGAGGTAATAAGAGGTGGGGAGGAATCTGGGGATCAATGTGTCCAAAAGTGACGGATAAAAAAATCCATCTCTCCCATTGCGGTGCAAGGCGATGGAGAGGTCTAGGTTAGGTTTCCCTCAAACATTCTTTCCCGATTTGGCCCGGCCATGTAAAAGGTGGGCAGATGAATTCACCGCTAAGACCTAGACAAACCCCACCCCAAGAACCGGGCACCCCTGTTACGTCAACAAACACAGCAAACCACTTGGGGTGACCTATGGCAGGGATGTTGGTTATTTAATAATTGGTTCCTGGAGCGGCGATACCCATGCTCGCCTTCCAAATTGAATAATATATATCCCTAATCCAAATATAACATGTACTCTAAAACACTATTCTTTCTCTTGGAAATCCACTTAAAAAAACCTTTTCATTAATTCTCAAAAGAGTTTTAAATTTTCTCAGAAGTCCTACTTTGTGGGAAGATTTTCTTTATCCCATCCTTTCTAACGCGCATCCTTTCGAAACTTAGTATCTTCAATAAATTCTACTGCCAAGTATTGCCCCTAGAAATTTATTCATAAATAATACTTTGATCTGAAAAAGAGATTTATGAGATATTCAAAAGAATCGGTTGAAACTAATGCGATTACACATGACAAAATCATTTTTCTTCTACGATAAATAGTTACAATAAAAACACTGTTTTAATAACCATATTATCGTGATCTTGACAGATTTTTTCATGGCAACTTTTTGCCGGACCAGTTTCACTTTATCCACCAGAGCGATTATGGTCGAAAAATGGACCACTTTTATTTTTCTGTGATTGATAGCGATCCAAATTGGACCACTTTTTCTACCATTCGTAAAACAGTTATTGTGATTATTCAAACATTTCCATGGCCAGCCATTTATTCTAAAACGAAGCTATTGATATTTTTTATTTATTATGATCATACATGTCACAAATCCGAACATCGTAGACTATTATAGAACGATGTTAAAAATAGATTTTTAAATATTTTTTCACGCCGAATTTTTGTTCATCTGTTTACGGTTAAAATTGAGTATTTTTTCCATAGATATGCACCTTTAATTATCAAGAATACCACAGGCAATATACAGAAAACAAAAATATTCTGTTTCGATTCGCGCGGTTATAAACTTTACGATTTTTTTTATGAATCCTAACTAATATGAGATAAACGGAAAAATAGAGGTTAATTCATTGGCTATATAGCACTATAAAACGTTTTTGTGTACATGTTAAAATTCGAAGGTATGATTTTCTTAATGTTGGTGAAACATTTTAAAAATAATATTCTGGAAATCTCTAGCAATCGAGGCAAATTTATTTATTTCGCGTGGTTGCTGTAGGGGAGAGAAAAATATTGCGAAAATGTGTCTAAATTTATTAAATGAAGGTGTGTTTTCATCCATAGTCGTAATGGTATTAATGTTTTATGCTGATGACACATGCTATAATCTATATCTAATACGATGCACACAATTTAACGCCTTAACAAAAATTATAAAAATAAATATTACATTTATAAATCTTTGCTATTATAGATTCTGAAACCTATTTACTGCATCATATATATTATGTTAAATTACCATTATATTGTATACATTAAGTATATTTTTTATTAGTTTCCCACAGGAGTCCCTGAATAAAATAATTTCCCTCAGTGCTTAAGTCATCTTTGAAGATGTTGTGTGGAGGGTTTTTATGAGGAAATAAAGGTGAGACGGTTCTGGGAAGGAAAAAGGTATGAGTAGTGGGTGGGAATCTGCGAGTCATGGAGTGACAGACGAATGAATCTATCCCTCCAATTGCGGTGCAAGTCGCCAAGACCTGGAAAAATCTCACTTCCCGGACATGGGCACCCCTGCCAAGTCACCAAAACGTAGCGAACTCTGTGTACTGACATAATATATGGCAGAGATGTGGGTTATATAACCACTGGAGCGATGGCGTATTTTTTAATTTTTTTCCTCGGATTGCTCGTGATATTTTAATGACCGTTTGAATATTTTCCGCCAACCTTAAAAAAATCATACCTCCGAATTTTAACATGAAGGCATGCAAACTGATCGTAGTTCTATATCAGGTGTGGCGAACCTTTTTGGATCAGCGTGCCAAAAATCCTCAAATATTATTTCTCGATTGTGTTACGTGCCCCCAAATAAGTAAAAAAATTAACAAAAAGATTTTTTTCTGAATTTTATTTACAAGCTTAAAAATTACAACAGAGTTTCATAAAAATAAAGTCGTAATCAATAAATATACACATATTAGTTATTTATCAATGAGATTTTTGCTGCGTACATTCGATGACAAATTCTTAATATCTGGTTCACCTTTTGTCACTTTTAGTAATACACACGATCAAATGGATTTATCAGTCATTCTTGTTCTTGAATTACATTTTATGAAATTCATTTGTGAAAATAATGACTCACATACAAGAGAAAATTGATAATATTGCTCTCGCTAGTTTTTTTAAATCGAAGATTTCTGCGCTTTCCAAGTTATCATTATTTTTTCTTCTGCATTTTTATTATTTATGTTCGTTAATCGATCGCTTTCGATTATTTCCAAATCATTTCTTAAATCTTTTTTTTTTGTTTCCGTATGGAACACTATTGGAAATCGATAAATAGCATTTCAAAGTCTTCTAGATTTAGCCACTCGAAAATCTCCAAATTGAAGATATCTGCTGATAGTTTGTCTGGATATACAATAATTTTTGATATCTTTTCAAATCTCCTGAATTTTTTGAATCTTGAAGAAAACTCGTTGAATATCAATTTAATAACTACAGAAAATTCTTGTGTTAGTTTTATTTGAACAGGCTTTCTTCTGCAAAAAGTTTTGTTTGTATTTGGAAAATATTTGGTGTTAGATACAACGTCACGATCAAAAAATTGTAATTTTGCTTAAAATGCTTTGATTAAATCAAATATAACGAACATTGTTTTGCTAACACGTTGCAGTCCATTTCCACCAATCAGTAAAAAAACATTGAAAGCCTTTCGACATCTAGTAACTGCTTGTATTTTTCAATGAGATTATTATTTAATCAATTTTTATTATTTTTTAAACTTAAAAATTAAAAAAAAAAATTGAACTCGGAAATCGTTTGTGTGCCTTCCAAATTATCAAACGTGCCACCTCGGGCACGCGTGCCCTAGGGTCGCCACACCTGTTCTATATAGTCAATAAAATCACCTATCTTTGGTTGTTAATCACATATTTCTAGGATTTATGAAAATATAATATTATAAAATCGTAAACATTCAAAACGGAACTATTCTCAGTATTGCCTCCCTTTACTCGCCCAGTAAGTTCAAAATTCCCTCCAAATTGAATATTTTCTATTAGGTTTCTTTTAAATGGTCTAATTTATAATCACAACGTATATATGTATATAAGAAAACTGAATTTTGTTATGTTTCGAACGGTTGAATGTTCGCTTTGAATAATTTTTGACAAAAATTTATTCGAAAAATGGCAACACTTTAATTAGACTAAAATGAAATTCTTAAAGACTCACCAAAAATAGCTGTAGTACATCAAATAGATACATCAATTATCTTAAATCCACAATACCAATTAACTCGATTATTGGTTTATTTATAGAAAATATTGCATTTTCTAAAATACACGACGATCGGAAAAAATGTCAAAAACATAACCATAAAACTATTTTTTATCAATAATCAGTGAAATTTTAAGATTGAAACAAGTTGAAATAGTTGAATGCATTACTCATTCCATTATTATAACACTGGTACACAAATTTGTTATAAATATCCACTAAAATACGATAAAAAAGCCGAATTTTCATCTGACAGCTGCAGAACATTTAACATTGTGATATGCCGCGAAAATAATCGATCTGTAAATTTCCGTAATAATCATAAAACAAAGAATTGAGACATCTCTGGAGAAAGCGCTAAAAGATTTTGTCAACTACATGATTATGCAAATTACAGATCGCGGGAGTTTTCGAAAATATTCAAATAAAAAATTTAGTGCGTCAAGGGAGAATCTTCCGAAATTCGGAAGCTTTTCAAACATATGTTTTGTAAGTGGTTCCGAAATTCGGAAAAAATCGTTCCAGTAGTTAATTAATGGTTGCCGGAGTGGCAGCGGTACCCATACCGGCCTAATATTTTTTCGACCTTTATGAATCAACCCCGACGCTGCTGGCAAAATTTTTAAAAAATCTCGAAGTGAAATTTGAAATTGAAAATTAGATTTGAAATGGTAGACACGCTTCTATCAAATATTTTTTTTTGCTTTGGAATTTTCATGGACAGTAATTAATTGTCTTAAAAACTTCTAAAATCTAGCTACACAGACTGCACACTGCAATGCACCTCAAGACAGTTATAATTTCGTTGGACTGCAAATGCGGTCAGCCGCACTGTAGGGATTTTAATGTGCAAGTGAATTTTTAAAAGCTATTTCTCATCTACTTTTTTATTGATACTACAAAGTTTTCATCAGGACGACGTGTATTTTACAAAAAATATTTAAGTACGATCGCAGTATTTGTTAACAGATTCAAAATGGCACAGCTTTTCTCAGGATACTATAATATACCTAACAATAATATTGTAGAAGATATTTATTATATAAATATAGAGATATTACAGGGCGTACTTGACTTATGTTAAGAATGTGAATGAAATTTAGTCTACGGTGACATTTTTGATGTTTTATTTCTTCAATCATAAAAAAGTAGTAGATATTTGACAGGTAGGGTTTGTGTGAAGAGTTGGGCGGCAACTTGGCTAAGTGACCATTGATATCAAGTAGATTTTTTTTTGATACGTTTTTAGAGTTTCACGGCCAAAAGTATTTTCATTATTTGTTTTTGTGGTGTTATGCCGTGTTGCGATAACCTCCTTCTTTAGCCAAAGTTTCGGACACTGTAAAGCTGTCCGAAACATTGGCAAACACACCACAAAAACAAAACAAAAAAACGAGTGTGCTGTAGACCACACGACTGAAGTAAAACTTATATCTCCCTCTCAACTTCCGTTTGCCTCATACGACCGTTCGCTTAGCCCAATCACACTTTTTATAACGCTCTCGTCACACATTCACCAGCTTACTCTCCAAGTCAAGCATGCGTAAAGGCCCGACCGTTCGCCTCACCCAATCACTGTTCGCATCACACTTTTCGCAACGCATTCATCAGCTTACTCTCCAAGTCAAGCGTGCGTAAAGAAATTTTTCTTCAAAAACGAAAAAAATTTGGTTTGGTTTTGATAAAAATTTGACAAAAACAAAAACATCAAAAAAAGTCACCGGAGACCAAAATTTCATTTACATTTTTTACTCCAAATTATTTCAGGAATATTTCAGGAATCTTGGTTAAAATAAGCCAAATAAGTCTCGTATATATTTTAAATAATAACAAAACATCAAAAATCTCTTTAAAAATCAATAATGACAAGGCTCTTTAATGAAAAACTGTTTTTATACCTTAGCTGAAATAAGGCAATACCTCTAAAAGAGATAAAAGTATTCAGAGACTTTGCGACCTAAGAAAACATTCTGTTCTTTCCACGGCAGGTACCACTGCGACCCCATTCTTATTCTTACTTCTCCATCTCATTACCCCGTCTCCTCTTCCCCCTTTACATTCCCTTCTCTCACAGCCATCCATTGTCTCCGGTTCTGCCGCTGACTCCGTGGGACAAATGGCGGCGTTTTCTGAATTATCGCCGGGACGGAACCCCCGACAAACAATGATTCCAACAATCGCTGTGTTAAATAATAATATTTTACGATATGTAATCTTCATCCTAACCCCTTCGGAACGTGTTTATGTTTGAAAATACATAAATTTAGATATATATATAATGATATTTTTAGTCTTGCATAAAAATAAAGACGCAATTATGTTTCTCTGTAATGAACAAAAGATTTATTAATACTACATATTTACAACTCACAATCACATTATTTTATTAAAAAGATATTCATTTACCTGTAATAAACAAAAAGAAACAACATTTAAAGTCCTTATTTCAGGTTTCTTTAAGTATAATATAAGATAGTATTTTAATGAAATACTTCTGTTTAATGTTTGTCTTTATAACTTGTTTGATCGTTACTAAGGTTACTGTAGCTAACATCACATCTGTCAGCAGTGACATCTAGTGAGCCACCAACTAACTTTTCGGTAATACAAATTAAAGGAAAGCACTCATAAGCGGTTTTCTTTATATATATAATTTTCGTCCCTATCTTGAGCTAAATATGTTCTGCAGTCATGATCGCAACCTTGGATTACGAATGTGAATGATCAGATGCTACGTGTTTTCGATATTATTTTATGGAATGGAAGCATGGGTGCTTACTGAAGAACTAATTAGGTGACTTGAGGCATTCGAGATGTGGATCTACAGAAGAATACTTAAAATAAGCTGGATGGACAGAGTTACGAATGAAGATGTTATGGTTCGAATGAATAAAGAAAAAGAATTTATTAAAACTATAAAAATCCGAAAACTTCAATATCTTGGACATGTCATGAGACATCCAGAGAAGTATGAGATCTTGCATCTCATAATGCAGGGAAAGATTGCCGGAAGACGGGGCCCTGAAAGAAGGAGAAACTCATGGCTGAAAAACCTGAGACAGTGGTTTGGCCAGTCTACCGTAAAGCTTTTCCGGGCCGCAGTAAACAAAGTCCGCATAGCCAACATGATATCCAACGTCCGTTGAACGGACAGGGCACAAGAAGAAGAAGAAGATCTTGGACATGTTTGTGACCTTCCATGATTGTATATAAATATGGGTCATTACCAAACCGTTAAGCACAAGCAAAATTATAAAATTAATTAATAACGAAAAAGGGAAGAAATTTGTAGAAAAAATAATATATGAATTAACAATGTAATATATCTTGAAAATTGATGCGATATTTATAAGAAATATAGACGTAGCTTTTACGATGTAGGTACATTCCTCCTCTATTACGTCCAACAATATTTCCGAGCAAGTACCAGTCATTAATATACGAGTATATTATAAAAGAAAGTCCAAAAAAAAGTGCGTTCCGCAAAACGTCTCGGTACGATCAACGGAGCTATATGATGTGGTAGATCTCTATCCCCATCCAGGATGACGGTTTCCGTTTTTGCCTAAAGGGCGTTCTTTTGAACATATAAGGGAATAAAAAATATAAGCCTCTTGAAATTTCTAGAACAGTCTTTCGAAAAGTTCTAGACGGTTGGATAGAGCTCTAGAAATTTTTGGAAAGAGTGGCAGAGAATGTGGTGGAATGTTGGGGAATAACGGCGGCAATACGGCAGTCGACGAATTTGGATTTTCAAAGTGAACCTTATACCATCCACCGAAGAACTACTGACTAGCTACACCCATTTCCTGTCAGTCCTCCCCCGACCAGAGCGGGTAACAGACGTTTACAGGCTCCACGTCACTTGGTTTTGTGAAATCAATTTTAAATTTCCGTTTTATTACAATAAAAAATGAGTAAAAAAGGAATTAATGTTTTTTACAGGCCTTTATGAAATCAACCTGTAATTTTCTCAAAAACCTTTTCCAATCTTTCCAAAAGCTTTTTCTCAAGTATTTTTAAACTTCTCAGCAGAACGGTTTGAAATTTTTTAATGAATGTTTTTTAAATATTTTTTTCTTTTGGCCGCTTAGAATTCATAAATTTTTAATTTTTTTAATATTGTTTTTGAGTTGTCCTATTAAGTGAAACCACTTTTAAATCCTAATATTCTTTCAACGTCTCTCGAAATAGCCACTTGAAATGTTTTCTAATAATGCGACAACATGTTCTTTTCGGGCACCAAATGTGCTTTGCCAGTTTTAATTCAGCTCTGACTGGGTTAAAGGTGAGTGGAGGATTGTCTGTCACCAACCGAGCTATTCGTCTTGATATTAAAGCCAATTGGGATGAGATCTTCAGGGAGAATTAATCACCGGCGTTACCACAGTTTCCGTGTTCGGAATGGGCTCAAAGGGATTAAAAAAACATCATCTTTGTCTTTCTGCTCTGGTATTCTGTCAGCCATTTGTTAATATATCATTATACCTACTCTATGAACGTTTAAGCATTGCATTGTGGTGAGTTCCTGACAATGAACGAATGGTGAATCGCTGAAGGCTGTACAATAATTATGTTCTGGTACGTTTATCTCCTCATCAGAATAGGCAGCTATAGTACGAATAGCAGCAAATACTGATGCGAACTCTCTTACAAATACGTTGTTTGCTTACATAATATTTCAAACTTATACAAAAGCATTATTTCAGGTTATAATTATAGACGATATTTGAATGGATGGAGCTCCGAGGAAATAGCGTCATTGATCCTTTCCACACACGCGCATACTCGGGAAACGCGTACATGGGTAACACTTTTCACTTGGAGACGGGTCGTTTCTAGAGCTCGTTCTTGAGCTCAAAAGCTCAGCTATGTAACAATTTGCTGGCATTTTGGTTTCCTCCCTGCTACGGTCCGAGTCTCTTCAAGACCCGTGTACATTCCTTCTCGTAAACAATAAGTAAATATGCTTAAATTTTTTTTAAGAAATCAAATATTTTTGGTTTTACATTATATATTAAATTAAAAAAACACACTTTGTAATACACCACTTGACTTAATAATTAACAGCCAACCAGGTTTTGCTTAACTCAAGCTTTGTCAGGGCTTATTATATTAGCTCAGTTAATATAATAAACTCTGACGAAGCTTGAGCTAAGCGAAACTTGGTGCTGGTTTATTATTAAATGAAATAAAAAGTGGTATATTAAATTTTTTTTTTCATTTAATAAACAAACAATCTCTTTGCTCTCGAAATATAACGTCTCCTTTCTAACTAACCGGCGAACATATATTGACCTATATAAAATCTGCAACAACGACTGTCCTGACTTGCTGTAAATGATAAAGTTTTAAATTCAACCTAAAACAACTAGACTTAACGGCTTATTCCACATTAGCCGGACGCGCACAAATGCTGGTGTCAGGGATCCAATCAAAATAATGTGCGAATTGTGTAATCAAAGTCAAATCTAGAAGGATTTCGATATTTATTTGATGCACGTAGCACTTTTTGGTGGAAAATTAAAGGCTTTTTTCCTATAAAAAATTACAACTTAGATATATTTCGTTTATACTTTTTAAGTAGAAAAATTATTTGTGAAAAAAATTATTTATATGTTGGTAATCTTAGTCGAAGTATGATACAGAAATATGACCGAAGCGGATTGGATCCCATTAATTCAGTAGTAGGGCACCGCACCGACAAGGCTAAGATCTTGGGTTCGATTCCTACGTGATACCGTAACTTTTTCTCTTTCACATTTTCGATCGAGAGTCGAAAACGTTCTCTTCGTTAATTAAATATAACAATTTGAAGTTTTACTCATTAAGCTAAAATAAAAAATAATATCCCTTCTAGACTTGCACAAAAGTCAATAGAAATAGATGTCTCATATTAAATAAAAATGGTAAAATTTATCGAAGACACTATCCAGGTAGCATTTAGTTCGAGATGAATCTTGCAATCATACGTAAAGATAACAGCAAAGAAAAATTTGTTTTAGGAAAATTAAAATAATGTCAGTATTCCTTAGTCATTGAAATATGACCGGGGGAAGGATTGATTTAGCTCAGTGGTTAGAGCAAATCCCCTGCTGCGAGGTGTTCAGGGTTCAATTTCTAGATGTGACCGTATCTTTTTCTGATATTTCTTTTTCAAATTTTTGATTGGATCTCGCTAATGTTTTTTATTATTTTTTTATTTGAAATATACATATAGACGGATAATATTTGGTTCTTAAAAACTAATTACAGATAAAAGTTATTTCTTGTAATGAATCTACCCAATTTAAAAGAGAAAAACAATTCTCGTGTTTGAATTGGAGAGAAAGACTGACTCTCGAGAGACTGTTGTCTTCGTTATTTAAATATTTCAATTTGAAGTTTTTGCTCATTATGTTAAAATAAAAATTAAAATATTTTTAAAATTTATTTATCAGCTTTCAAGTTATTCCGTGAAAAGTTGTTAGGGAGCAGGAGAAATATCAGCCCATTGTTTTGAATTGTCCTGTTAATTACTGTCTATATATGTGTTTTCTCCTAAAAATATAATTTTAAAAAAATCAGAAATTATGTCACCACGATCAACTGGGTACATACTCGACTAGGCACTCGTAGCCGCTTATTCCGAGTAGTAGTTGGGTTACCTTTCTAAAATTCTCGTCATAAATATTGATGGAAACTTTCGGCGCTGAAATTCTGGGACGTCGAGGCGCTCGCGGAGAGTAAGGAAATCCTGCTGAAAATTCCTTCCGAAAACAATTTGTGGCCCATTGTTGTGCGCCGCGATGCTCTCACAACAGCATTTTTCTGCCGCAGAACTAAGCAAGAATAAGCTTAGTTTTCAGGTCTTAAGCTGGAATTTCTGTATTTTTACAGTGTACATAGTTTTATATCTACAGATTTTAGTAAAAACCCGTTTTAAAGGTAATTTCTTACGCATTGTTCAATGTTTCCAAAACTAGACCATACCTATGTTGTGAAGGAGATTTTCAAAGAAATTTTCTATTATTAAAGAAAGTAGCCACATTAGCAAAATATTCATGATAATGCCAATTGTGATTCACAAAATGGTTCCGGTTATTAAGATTTTTTATAGAGTAATTGTAAGTTTTTTACACTAACATCGCAGGCCCTGAGGAAACTAATTTCACTCAAGGCCTTGGTCATGTGTGAGGATACAGTGTAGAGACTCTTTTGAGGACAGTAAGGAGATAACATGTATCTTGTAAGAGGGAGAAAATACAATGATCGGTGTAATGTTCTTTAATATACTTTGTGAATTACAACGCAAGTTCGTCTTGTATCTTATTTATTTAATTGGATTACAGCGGAATTAGTATTGTTGGTAGCGTGTAATTATTAGAGCTCTCAGTTTCAGAATGAATTAGCGATAGCGCCCGAGCGCCCAGCGGCTGTAAGTTCGGCAGCATTCGGCTACGCCCGAATGTCTCCGAACGAACGATAGACATATACCACAATCGGCAAATCGTTGCACACCCGAGCTGTAAACTCAAGAAGGAGTCGTGGTATCGACCTGTTCTCATGTGATAAAAATGTCAGCCGTGTACAAAAATTTTCCGACCATTTACCGGTTCAGGATCAATGATGCTAGGTCTCGGAGAATCTTTCATTGAAATACCTGTAGAAACAGGTACAAGTGTACTTTTATTTCGTTTATAGCTTGTTGGCGTCTGCGACATATTATGTCTTAATTTTTTGCTATGTTTTAGGGTATCTAAAACTTTAATTTCTTTAATCAAAAACGTTACAATTTTCATCAGTATTGAAACTAGAGAAGGCATTCGGTCCTTCAAAGGATTTCCGATGTACATTGGTCGAATAATGTTGGTTTTTCATTTTTCGGATACAGATCTCAAATGTATATACATGATACTACATAGCTGAAGTCTCCGCTGTTCGTGGCTTTATGCTGAATTTTTCGAATTTCATGACGTCCACAACTTTTTCTACCATTCAACCACTCTTTAAACACTAATAAGAACAAACTTTTAAATTGCCAGCGAAATGTGCCGAGTAGTTTTGAGTGTAGTGGGCACTTCATTACAAACATTGCCTTTTATAAATTAAACTAATAAAACTAAATTAATTATATTCTACCTTGCAACATTGCAAAGTTATGAAGGTAAATTCTAAATAAAACTAGACCATAGAAAACTCAGACAAACATCAATTCTCCCAACTCCAAAATGTAAAAAAAAATAATATTGCAATTCATTTAATTTCTTGGAGTAAAAAAATTGACACGAGAAAGTATCAGAAATATAAATAAATATTTTTTTTAATTTAAAATTTCACCTCAAAAACACACTGAACAGTACTGTAAGTGTAAAGGACAAAATTTTAATATTTAAAAAAAAACCGTATCTCCTGTTTTTGTAGATCTATAATAATTATGAAATGTTATTATAATACAATGTCGAATAGATCTTTCAAAATAATTAACATTTTTTTGTTAATTTCTTTAATAACAATGTTTCTTTTATTTTTAATTTTTCTTTAAAAAAATCCTTTTAAAGCGCACGTCGTAAAAAAGACACTTATTTTCCAAGAAATATTTTGACCACGCAGATCTAAATAGAAACAAAAACGGAAAAAAATTAAATATATAACTATTTTTTTGGATTTATTGTCCTTTATAGCATTTCAAATTTCCGCTATTGATGTATATAAAGAAATAGCAAACATGTTTACTCATCCCCCAAACACAGAAGACTTACTTTATTATGGAGGTACAACTTATAACAATATCATTTTAACACATAATTTTTTAATAAACATAATTTTCATCAGTCAGATATTTATTGAATGGATGGTATTTATTGAACACATTCTGATGTGTTAAATCGAAATATTGAGAGTTGTACAATGTCAAGGCGAACAGAAATATGAGAAACATTAAATTTCTCGGAAAGCCTGCTTTCCGATTTCCTCGTCTAGAGCCTTGATAAAAAATCGGCAATTCCTGACATATCTTTCAGTCCGTTTAACCCCCAGGTCATAAGTTTCCGGTGACGTCCGCCCTGTCACGGCGGCGCTAGGAGCGGGAGAAGGGAAAGGCAAAGGGGGGAGGAAGGGCCACTTCCGCTAGTATTAATCATATCAAACACAGTTTGCGGCTAATCTACTGGAGTGTCCTTTTATATTTTTTATCTCGTTTATCTCAGAATGGGTTAGATAAAAAGGACAGAAAAAGATAGGAAAGATAAAGAATGGTAAGATAACTTTGATGAAGTGAATTGGTTTTTTGGTTTATTGGGGTGATCATATAAATGTGATTTTGTCGATTTAATGGTCTCTTATTGAGGTTTTTGTCGCGTTTGATGTAGTTCTCTTCAGGTGGTTCAATACTGATAATAAATAAAGGTAACATAAAAGGCCATGCTTTCTTTGAGCACAAGGTTCCGAAAAACATTTATTATGAAGATCATTTAGGTTGATTTTTTATTCGTTTGGTTTTTATGCAACCATTTATTGGATAACCAACACCTCTGCCATAGGTCGTTCCAAGTGATTCGCTACTTTTGGGACTTAGCAGAGGTGCTTTGTTTTATGGAGTGCGGTTTGTACGGGCTTTGATGGTGGGTGTATTTGCCCCCCATCTGCTTGGCAGGATGGATCGGGAGACCTTTTGACGTCTCTAGATGAACTCTCTCGGAACATCGCCTTGCACAGCAGTGGAAGGGATGGATTCGTACTTCCGTCACTCCTGGATACACTGAACCTCAGATTTCTACCCACATGCCATTTTCCTTCCAAGGACTTAATCTCCTTCCTTTCTTCAAAAGAGCGTCCTATCCCTAAAAATGACATGGGCTCCGAGGGGAATAATAAAACAAATTGATGAATATTTTTTTTATATAAAGCAAAGTCAGTTTACCGAAGGTTCCCGTAAGCACTTAGGACACAGGTCATTCTGCTCTCTCCCATTTTACCTCATAGATACATATGCATGTACCTGCACGTTCAACACGCTCTTCTGTCCTGTTCAGGGTGGATCAATGCAAGACAAACTGTAAGCAAAATTCTTGCCTGAACAGACTATGCAATAGTTACAATAGCGTGTTATCCAAGGTGGACATTTTCAATTCCGAACTTACCAAATATAAGGGTTACGTAAAAGAGTATTTCTCTGATGTTTCAAGAATATGGTATGTGTCTATGTTTCTTATGTTTCTATCACATTGACACTTATAATTCTGTTACTATTTAATTTTTATGTACAATATGGTTTCTTACGGTTACCATTGTATTGATATTTTTATGTTTTATGTAAATTTTAGTTTTATATAATCTTTAGTTTTATATATTTTTTGGTCTCATACTCCTTTATTAAACATTTTTTATTTCTATTTTTTTATTATGCTGTTTAATCATAGTTAAAGTCATAAGGAGGAAATCCATAATTGGTTTTATTTTCATGTACAAACTGGAAAAATGTAAACTGTTGATTTCCCGAAAATAAAATAAATAAATAAATAATAACAGTTACAAATAACAACAATATAACAGTAACCAGGTTGTCATTGGATATGTGGCTCCTGGTTTGATATGTCTCCTGATTCCACAATGTGTCTTCCCAGGTATCTGAGCCTTGTTCCCATCAGGGAGTAACATTGGACACCTTAGATGAATTGGAGTCTCGTCATCCTCTTCACATTTCCTGCATCTAATGCCTGCAGTATTGGGAGTGGAAAAACAAAAACATTTATAAATAAAACATTAATGTGTCTCTTGAATTGGCAGTGTCCCGTTAATAGTCGTACCAGTTCCCTCGGTGAGTTTCTGTTCATATTAATTGATTACCAAACTCATCACTAATACTTTCCACAGTGGTATATACTCTCAGTATCGCTCTGGAGGTGTTGACAAGTTGTGCGTATTTTAAACAATATTTTTTTTCAATTTGCTTTTATATTTGACATTTTAAAATATTATAGAATGCGAATTTTTGCATATTTTGCTTACCGTCTAATTTAACAAGAGTGGATAGAATAAAGCCACGTAAAAGATTAAAATTATACTAATAGAGTTTGCCTTAATTAGCCATTCTTATTACTTCCTATAATTAGGAAAAAAGCTTCAAAAATTTATAAAAATAGTGCTATAGAGTAAATTTTAAAAATTTATATGAAGTTCGCAGTCACGTGTATCTGACCCGTGACCCTCGAGCTACTTTTCGTATTAGACCGTTAATAATGCGACCCAAATACTCATAACAACGTAATTATATCTAATTTTGTTTCTAGATCCAATTCAAAATTAATCATGTTTCAAAACTGGACTGATTTCTCAGAGGAAAAGGGACTTCGTCCATAATCACTACCCGTTTTTTGGCAGTATGTACATTGTACAGGCAGATAAGTTTATAGGACACACATTTGAATGTATTTATTAGAGATTCCACGAATAGTGATTTTTCCGAATACCGAATATTCGGCCAGGCTCTCGGCCAAAGCGCCGAATATTCGGCGGCCGAATATTTAGCGACACCTAGTACATTTCGCAAACAGTTAATTAAAATGTAAAAATCTTTTACATTTCGTGAATAAAATTGATATATACATGAAAACTGTTAGCCTAGATCGGTCGCAGACCCTCACAAGTGGTGGTCAACAAACGCAAAATAGTATCCAAGCCTAGCAGAATTTGCTAAGATTTATTTATCATCTCCCGGTATAGTGAGCGGCCATTTTTGGAAGCAGGTATAATTTATGAGGAAAAGAACAATCCTTTGCTATCAGCAAATACTGAAAAAAAATGTTTTTATTTATCATTACCTGCTACTACTAATAGATTTAAAGTATTAGGTAAACTGATTTTTTGTAAAAAAAAAAAAATATGTGAAATTTTTTATTTATTATGCGTTTTTTTTTCATGATTTGGTGTTCGGTATTCGGATGTATGATTAGCAATATTTGGCCGAATACCGAAGAGCAAAAATAGTAGCCGAATAGGCCGAATACCGAATAGTTACCGAATATTCTATCTCCGAATAGTTATCTCTAGTATTTATATG
Organism: Limnephilus lunatus; assembly: GCA_917563855.2. NCBI lineage: Eukaryota > Metazoa > Arthropoda > Insecta > Trichoptera > Limnephilidae > Limnephilus > Limnephilus lunatus. Next base: position 4,503,970 of record OU830602.1, on the reverse strand, counting down.
TATGCCGATAGTATCGAAAGTAACTTCTTTGTAACAACCGCCCGCAGTCTCCTCCTACCCTGCAAATGCACAAAGATACTGGGTACGTAGCGACGCAAGTTAATCAATAATTCCGTTCAAATTTAGACTTGCGATTCAATTAGACAATTTGTATTAATATTTTTTTGTTTCATTATCAGCTGCCTAACAAAATCAAAATTAAATTATTTTTTATCCTCTTAATACAACACTACATGAGCAAGACTATCTTTAAAATTATTTACCTCTATCTAAATCAGTTATGAACAACCTGCGAGCCCATTTCGTGCGGCCCGCGAGCCTTTTGTTCTTTCTACTCGGCTAAATTAAATTTCAATAAGTTGAAAAGCTGAAAATATAAATTAATTCTAGTAGGTAGTTCTTAAGTGGTAATGACATTTAGTAGGTACTAATTAGCACCATCCTAAGTTATGATGATATTTAATCAGCACTTTCTTAAGTGATAATGATATTTGGTAGGTACTAATCAGGACCTTCCTTAGTAATGATGGTATTTAGTAAGTGTCTACTAATTAGCACATTCTTTAGTGATAATGATATTTAGTAGGTACTAATAAACACATTCTAAGGTGGTAATGATATTTAGTAGGTACTAATCAGAGCGTTCTTAGCTGGTAATGATATTTAGTAGGTCCTAATAAACACGTTCTAAGGTGGTAATGATATTTAGTAGGTACTAATCAGAACGTTCTTAGGTGGTAATGATATTTAGTAGGTACTAATAAACACGTTCTAAGGTGGTAATGATATTTAGTAGGTACTCATCAACACTTTCTTAAGTGATAATGATATTTAGTAGGTACTGATCAGCACCTTTTTAAGTGATAATGATATTCCAAAATTTTCACGAAATTTTGTGTATAACAACCCTAATCCAACATTCCGTCTAAAGCCTTAATTATAACTGATGTAAAAGATCATGTACGGATCGAAATTAATGATTTTTCATAATTTGAATGAAGTCAAACCAGTCCCATAATACGTTCACCACAATAGCAGCCATTTTTCATCAGATGTCAAATAATTGGACCGCGCCGCGATGGCTTCTGGCGGGTGGTTAGTATGGCAGGAACACGAGACATCAAAGGACCCTGCCACTATTGACGAAGGCCCACAAAGCCCGCTGGAAGGATCCCGTCCTTTAATGAGGGTAACCATATCCCAAAGAGACTGCTCGTATTTAAGGGACACAGAGTTGGCAGACTCGTGTATTGGGTTTCTTTCCAAGCACCAACCAACCAGCGAACCAACTTGTCCGGACAAACTTTACCAGAGAGAGATAGAGCAGTGGCGCTTTCAGGATTTTGTCTCGGGGGGCCGAGTTAAAATAATTTAAATATGCTACGCATATACGTGTGAAAATTCTAATGTAAAAATGTTAGGATACATAATTAGGGACCTGAATATTTCGGTTTTTAAACCTTCCTTTACTCGCGCTTAAAAATTAACAACAATGAGACTTTGAGGTTTTTAGTAGCTTAATTTGTTTTTAGTCATTGTTTAGTGCTAAGTGGACGTTAGAAACTTATTTACTGTCATCGGTGTTTAAGGTAAGTAACAATTATTATCCAATTTTACCAACTTTTAAAATATTTTATTATTGTTGCTTCTGTCAATTATTAGATTTTTATACAGAGTTTTTTTAAACAGAAAACACATGAAAAAGTTAATTTTTTTATTAAAGTTATTATGTTACTTTTAAGAGGCTGAGTTAAAAGTCTGCTACTATAGAAATCAAAAGTTATAATATATATATATTTTTAATTCAATTATACCCCCTTCTATACAATAAATACCAATAATTCGTTAAAATTATATAATAAAATAATACAGAAGAGATGAAACCTCGGTCTGAGAGACCGTGCGCGAGTATAGGTGTTATGTCGTTGGACGCGAGTATATGAAGGTTAATACCGTACAAAAGTTCCAACTTCCATATTGCTCTAACATTATTTGTAATATCTTTTTCGGGTTTTCAACTAAAAATCTCGACACATCACTAGGTACACATTTTTTCAAACATAATATTATTTTAAATAACAAACTCGGCATTTTTTTCAAATAAAATGATTGGAAAAAAAATTAACCTGAAAAAAATATATTTTATTCATAATATGCGAGGTGGTTATGGTGCACCGCCCCGAGAAACATTTGATGGAATACCAACATCAATGCCGTTGGTCGCCCCAAGTGGTTCCATGATTACTATGTTTGGTGACTTATTTGGGGTGCTCTGGTTCATGGGGTGTGGATTGTGTACTGAATAGCGGGTCGGATTGGGAGAGACTGATCGAGGGAGACTTTTTGACCTGACTCTCTCGACCCATCGCCTTGCATGGGGATGGCTGCACGCGCCCGTCACTTCGTCACTTCGTTCACATTGACCTACAGATTTATATCCACCCATCAAACCTTCTCCTTCCCGGAACTTCCTCTCTTTCCTTTACCTAAAAAAAACCACTACACAGCATCCCCAAAGATGATACAGGCCCTGAGGCAATTAAAAGGCGCAACCGCTTCAAAAAAATATATTCTGGTGCGTTTACACGCAAACGTATTGACAAAATTCTTTTATCCTCACAAAGTGCAGTTATGTAATTTGCCTGGTGACCGGCCAACTCAGAATGGAACTAACTCAGAATCATCTCCGAATAGTCAATAAGAGTTATGATAAAAAAATAGATTAAATAGGTTATGTTAGGTTAGGGTTACCGGCTATTTAAAAAATATTTTTTTATAGCTTTTAATTACCCTTCTGAGGTGGTTCTGAGTTGGTTTCATTCTGAGTTGGCATGGAACCAATTTGCCTGCCGCGGGGAGCAATTCGTTATTACGGTGAGAAAAAGATTTTTCGTCAATTTCACTCAATATCTCTCATAATGCATAGTGCTTTAGCCAGTGCCAGTATCTACCAATGAAAGTCATAATAAATCACTACCTGAATTATGCAAAAGATACTACGCTTCTTCTTCTTGAAAAATCTAGTAAATAAAAATATTGTTAATATTATCGGGGGAGTGCGGGATCCCTGGCCCCTCCCAGGGTGCGCCACTGAGAGAGAGCAGCAAAAGTTGGAAAGTTTAGGGATTTGCTTTAATAATTATTACACTCCGCTTAGGAGTTGGCGAGTTTGACTAACGATGATACAAGAAGTTTAGCGTAATTGCTGGCGAAAACATATTTTATTTAACAAACATCCTATAACACTGCATACGCATATTTTGACATTCGACCAGATAAAGTATTTTGTTTGCGGGGGCTTAGAAAAGTCTTGCAACTTGTTTATTAGCGTGATCCAAGAAGTTTGGCATAATTTTGTTGACAGATGAGTAAGTTCTTCGTTTGACTCATCTTGTCCGAGAGATCGAAGTTTTTCTGAAAGTTACGTCTCTTCGAGTTTTGATCAGTTAAGTAAGATAAATAAACACAACTTTATTTAATTCATTTCACTTCCTGTGGCTATTTTCTGCAGATGGAAATAGTTCCGTCCATAAATTAAACAAGAGTACATCACACAAATTTGTTTTTGAGAGTTGTATTTCACATTTTTGTTACCTAGTTTTTTTTATTTTTCTGCAACCGGTTTCTAAACATCCACGTCGAAACCGATAGCATTATTGACCATGTTTCCTTGTCATATTGACTCCTCTCACTGTCCCCCCCCCCAAATCACCACTCCCACTTCCCTCACCTAACAAAATGTAATAATTTCGGTATGTCCGAAACGTCGGCTATAGAAGGATGTAGCGCAACACGGCATAACACCCCAAAAACTAACAACGAAAATTTCGGTACTTGTATATTTTCTAAGACTTTAGTAAATGTCTTGAATTTAATTTTCAATTTTGGAGGCGTGAATGAGTACCGCCACCCCGAGAAGGTTAAAGGGTACATTTTGACCTCTCCAACAAGACTCTCTCTCGACACATTGCCTTGCACCCCAGTTGGAGGGATAGATTCATACTTCCGTCACTTCATACTTCTGACTCCTCAGATTCCTAATCAAATACCTTTTTCCTTCCCAGAACTTCCTCTCCTTCCTTTCCTAAAAATGCCCTCCACACAGCTAAAGATGACATCGGTCCTGAGTCCCGAGGCGAATTATTGTCCATTTATCTCTTCTTTTACGCATAATTTTGCTACTGAAGAAATGATTATTTTTATGACTTGTTTTTACCTCCGCAGTTCGGAATACAGTGGAATGATTTTCAGGTCTTTATATTTCCTTCGGTCTTGTATGAATTTCTTTATGATCTAAGTTATCTTCTTATTATCCTTAAAAAGACCCCTTTCTTTTAAACCCCAAAAATTACAAAGAATCAAAAGGCATCTATTTGAAACATTTACAGAGTGTTAAAAATTATTAAATTTTTGAAACTGCCATTGGGATGCGCATTGATATTAACACTCCAATTAAAAACTTTCATAGCATTCAGCAGGCATATATCAAGGTTTAGTCGTTTTTAGGTGGAGATGCGACCATTGAAATAACAGATATACAATTAAATATAATAATAATAATATTTGGACGATTTATATATGTATATATATTTTTTTTTTACAGTGAATACAGCACAAGAATCTCAACTGCTCCCGTCTGGAGCCAGTGAGACTATGGCATCCCCAATTGGGGTATGTTGTGAGGCTGAAGGTAGTGGGGAGGGGAAGGAGGTGGGGAAGAGGAAGGTTGGGAAGTACCTGGCTATTCAGATCTGGCCACCAAACACGGCTAAAGCCATTTTCAAGCAACGTTTCAATTCTGAATGGTGGTCTTACACCAGGGCGATACTGATAGTATCTTCCACTCTGGAACGTGCCGCAAATATACTATATATTATTTTAAATGAATGAATTGTGAAATAACACAAATTAATCAAATAAAATTTATTTGCGCACGCCGGGTTCGAACCCGTGACCTCCGGATTGTGAGTCAAGAGTCTTAGCCACTGGACTACGGAGGTCTACTATATAGCGCCGTTTTTGTAAAAAATCACCTCAAGGGCGCTGTACAAACTTATCATACATGCCTAAAATCTAGAAAGACTACAAGCTAGACAAACAATTAAAAACAACTTATGGCTAAAAACTGCATACACCGGTTCATTGATCACCGATACGAAAATATATGTACAATATTTTGACCAATGAACGCAATGCTGCCTAAAAATGAATTAATACAGGACCATTCTTACCTGGGAAGGTCGCTTGAAATTAACACCGTTTATTGTCTATTTAAAGAAATTTAGATAGAGTTCGCACGCAGAGGACATAATTATGAACACATGTTGTTTAATCCTGAAAATATTTTAATATTAATATGTAATATATTCTTTAATTAGTGTATTTTGGAAAGTAAAAGCAACATCTAAAGTACGAGGAATTGATCTTCCGAGAGACAGATTGAAAATATAAAACATAGTAAGTTTTAGTACATAGAAAGAGAAGAAAGAAAAGACACAATGAACATAAGCATAATAAAATAATTGCGGAATTTTGATTTCAAATATTTATAGCTTATAACTAATAAGAATAGCACATGTTTTTTAAAGATTCGTGAATCTTTAAAAAATATATGAATCCTCTTTTCCTCAAAAACCTCAAATACCCCTCAGATAAATTTGATCGTACCTATATTTTCAATTATTTATACTGTAATACTGTTGAAGTGATCGTAAAATTATTATTTAAATGTAAAATCACAACGTGTTTAATTCTGAAACAGCTTATGAACTGAAACCCATTTTCCCAAGTTCCCTTGCATTGTTATTTTCTCCCTTTGTCCCTCTCCTTCCTTGAAATGCCATTCTTACTTCCTACAAGAAGAGGACGGTGATGCATACCTACTTGGTACATATATACAATATTGGACAAAAATCGAAAATTACCCAGATTAATTCAGTTGAAAAATCGTCGTGAAATCGTTCACACCTCGCTCTTGAAAATCTCACTCAAAAGTAAAAATACTAGCAAAAAGTTTTTTTTGTGCCATCATCGCAGAAGAGTAGCCACCACTAAGATTGGACCATTAGAGCATATGAACCCAACAATGGTAGAGGCTTTCTCGTTTTCAATTGCCATTTCCTGTGATTTAACTTTAAAAAACGCTGTCAATAATTGTCTTGTCTCACACAAATATAGATTACAGTCCACCCCCTTCTCGTGTCACGATATTGTTCGTTGACACAACGGGAAGTGCTTTTTCATCTCGTCTAACAAGATGTTAATGTAGACAATCCCTTCTGTTTTTCCGATTGGATAATATGCCACACTCGTCAAATACCGTGACAAAGATATAACATGTCCCACAACACTTCTCTTCCCCTAACTGTGTTCCCCTCCCTTTCCAATATACTACTTTATTACCCTTCTCTGTTTGAGAATTTGCTGCTTCAAACAAATTGCCTGATTACAACTCACCCCTTATGTAAGTATCATTAATTCGATTTTGGTATACTTTTAGGAGTTAGTGTTGAGGCTATGTGATGTCGCTTGTTAAATAACTAACCATCAAGCCGTTTCCCCGCAACCCTCTATTGCCACACACTCCTTTCTTCATTCACATTCATATATTTTCCCATTCATACTATTCCGTCATTCTGAAACATGACTTGAAGCACATCTGTTTACTGAAATATTCTGCACATAAAAATACACCTACCACAAAGAAAAGTAGTTACGATATATTAAAAAGAATTTTATACTTTTTTCCACTTAATTTATTTCCTAAAACAAATAACTTTGAAAACACCACTATTTAATCAAAATTATCAACATAATTCATTTATCGTCACGATAAGATTAATATTATATTAAATTTTCTATAACAAAAACTTTCTTTTTATATCTTTTGAAGATTATTCCCATCAATGCAATGTATATTTCTCTTTAATATTTTCGTTTAGATTATTATTGTTATCTTCTTCTTCAATTAATATTAATTTTAATCTTATTCTGACGAAGAAACGTTTGGTTTCGAAACATGTTAATCATTTTAATTAAATAGTGGTGTTTTACAAAGTTATTTGTTTTCATTTAATTAAAAATGACGCCACAAGGGGAATTTGCAAAGTTTGAAGAAGGAATTTATTTCTGACTGTAACCGATTTCAGCCCATTAAGGCCATCTTCAGACTGGTACAATTATTCTTAAAACTGCGGTTTATATACAAAAATTTTGGGGGAGGGAGATTAACGAGGGTGGTATACAAGGATTTTATTCAAATTCAGTTTTACGACTGAAATTCCAGTTATTTATACCAGTAGGCATAATTACCGCGGGTTTATAGATTACTTTAATATTTTTTTGGGGAATACCTCACATGAATTATTAACCCATTTTATTGTAGTCATGTAGGTGTCTATTAATATCATTATATTTATATTGTTAATTTGGCCTGTTGTCAAACTGCTTTAGCAGTTTAGAAAGTGTTTATAAAAAATAATAAAAAAATATATGAAAACCAAAAATGTTAAAAAATGTACAAAATTCTATTAGTAAAATGCATCACATAGATACTTAAAACCATTTCAAAATTAGCAACACCTTTCTTGTACAATATTTGCCACAACCACAAGCCGAAGATACCGCAAAACACCTCAAAATTAATGAAGCCAAACCTCTGATCATGATCCCCTTTGGACGTGCTAGCCCCAAGCATCGCTAGAATTACTCACCTAACAACACCTACATTTAGCTACACCTCTCCGTTAAGCAAAGCCGGCCGGAGTCCTGTAATCCTCTTGTGTAAAATGTCTACAATATTCATGCGCTGTTTAAAAATTCCTGGCGGCGACCGACCCTGGGCGATTAGCGCTCCGGGCCGCTGCGAGGGGGGGCGGCTGCAGCGGCCGAGAGATAAGTCACGGACTAGGGGAGTAACTAGGAACTTGGATCGCAAGCGTACTGCTCTTACGTACTGCGTTCTGAGCTTTCCCGTGATTTTAGGCAGGGAAGTGTCAGCTTTCGTTAATTTCATACGTTGTTCTTAGATATTATAAAAGTGACATCATCGCGCATTCAAATAGTTTGCTGTGGATTGCAATTAATTTGAATTATTTTCTCCGTTGAATTATTTTTTCATCAGTCAGTGGCTGCTTTGGCATCGCGTTTGAGTCCCAACCAGGCTTCGAGTGTTCGATTCGTCGGCTAGCTCCATCCCGACAAAAGCAACATTTTCCGATTAGTGTGGTGGTAAATGGAGATTTTCAAATATTGTTAGGTAATTCCTAACGCGGGAATATTTGTCTTTAATACGTACATCTATAGGATTTAGCCTGCGAGATAATTAGGTAGACGTAGCCTATCGGTCTTTGTGCGGTGTTTCGTAGTCTCCCCACTCATTTTTACTTTAGTTTTCTGAAGATTTCACTTCTACCGCTTAAGAACCGCACACCTGCATATTTTTAAAGCAAATTTGGCAATTATTTTTTGTGAGTTAACATTACTTAAATATTTTTACTTGAACTACAGTCAAATATAATATGAAATATAAATAAAAAAATAAAAATGATTGAATTTATTTTACAAATGACCGATTTACGTTTTAACACAAATTTGCGGTACACTTGAACTAAAAAAACAGGCTTTTTTACGATGTTTTGTTTTTTCTTTTATGATTTATTATTATTATTTTCTTAACTCATCTTATTAATTACAGATAGATCTCTTTCAATTAGAGATGTGCTATGCCTTTCTCACTCGGAATCCTGTGTTGAGAGCAGGTACTTTAAAACATGAGCAATTTATAATAAAAATACAAATAACCTTTGAAAATGCATACTTATAAATTTGTTTTTATGTTAGATCTGTCTTTACAGACGATCCAAGAGTTGATGTCTCATTATTAACATAAATGATTGTATCATAAAATCAGAAAAAATCTTTAATTGCCAATATTTAAAATTTTAAAAAATAAATAAATAAAATCGCTCACTGCGTACCATATTTGGGGTTTGCTTGATTTTTTTTTGTTTGTTTTTAGTTAGGTGGAGTATTTTGGCTTCAAATCCGAAAATTTGGTTTAATTAAAACAAGTTTTCCAGCCGTTACCCTCAAAATATGATAATAAATGTTTTTAAACAACTTTCTTACATTTATTCTTAGTCTACTTATACTGACCCCTAGTTTCATACATACTTACCTTTATACTTTCCAGAATTTCTTCTCCTTCCTTTCCTTAAAAAGACCTTCCAGACAGCATCCCCAAAAATGACATTGGTTCCGAGGAATGTTTTTCCCACTGTGACATTATTTCTCGATCTCAGTGAAATTATTTTTGAAATCATATAATTTTATCTTTATTTCGTGTAAATAAATTTAATATATGTATTTTTTTTGTGATTCCCTTTTTATATTTAGCAATGTTTTCAATGAAAATTGAAATTATTTTTGGTTGACGTGGTTGTTATTATTATATATCGTCGATTTAATTTATTCAATAAACCTATTTGCATTTTAACTTGTATGGGCACGTAAATATTTCCCCAATTTGCTATTTGCTAGGTGCAAAAAACTAATTTGAAAAAGCTCGGTATTCGTAACGAGTTTTTTTCGTGCACGAAAGAGCAATCCGTTTGATATATTCCTATTTCGTAATTAACAAATTGCATTATACTGTTTTAAACTGTATATATCTGTCATACAAATAAAATCTTTATATCATAGATATGTAGCTATTTCATTGTACCTAAATGTTAATGGAAGGTGCTCCGAAACACTTACTTGTAATAATAATAATAATAATAACGTAATATTTGTATAGCGCAGTTTTGTGTCATTTCACTTCAAGTGCGCTTAACTATAATAAATTTAAAAATAATCCTACAGTGTTCCTTACGAGATCATTACAAAATATTTATAAAATAATACATATGAAATAAAGAATATACAGTATTTACAAAACAATGACAAGAGAACAAAGATTAACAAAACAGTGCTGTTATAGCACAGAGGAAAATAATAATATACAAAAACAGTGTTATTGTAGCACAGGACAAAACAAGAACTTTTAAACTAAAATATAATACACTAACTTCTTACAAAAAAATCAGATATTAAACATAAAAGTACAATTAAGGGGTCTCCACACGGTGCTGCCGCAGTACCAACTGCCGCAGAACTGTAGTCAAAAGCGCCAGCCGTATTGTTATTATAATAACAATACGGCTTACAGTCAACTACAGTTCTGCGGCAGTTGGTACTGCGGCAGCACCGTGTGGAGACCCCTTTGGGAGGAAACCGAAACCAAACGATTACCGGATACTTGAGAAAATGACTTATTACTTGTATTGAAAAGATGTTAGGATTCATGAATGGTACGATTTTTTAAATAATTTTGTTTTTAAAGCCCGTTTAAATTCTGCCAAATTCTGGATATTAGTAACAGCTGAGGGAAGTTTATTCCAAATGAGAGGGCCAGTTACACGAAAAAATTGTATCTATAATCACCTAAGAATTTTAACATAACTAACTAAAATTAACTCACCATTACGCCGTTTCCCCGCAGGGGTAGGCAGAGAGGACGGACCGCCAAACAACTCGGTCTTGGCACACACTCTTTGCCTCACTCACATTCATACATCGTCTCATATCTTCTCTTCTATTATTCTGACTTTTGACATTCACATGTGCGTCGTATATTATTATATTATTCTTGCACTACTTTCTTCGTTCATTCGCTCTACATGCTCAAACCATCTGAGGGTCTCTTTCTTAATCTTACTCATTATGCTTACATCAGCCTTATATTCTTTGCGGATATCCAAATTTCTCGCATGATCATACATTGTTTTACCACGCATACCACAGGGATCTCATTTTAACATCATTCAATTTACTTTCATCCTTCCTCTGCCAGTTCCATGCCTCACTGCCATATATCAGGGTAGGTACCAGTACTCCATTATGGATGGCTAGCTTCGCTTCTTTTGAGAGTTTTTTGTTGGTGCCAACGGCGTTCAGTCCCCCATTAATAAAGTTACCTGCATTCACCCTTCTTTCAATATCTCTATCAGCCTTCCCATCTCTCGTAAACATACTTCCCAAATAAACAAACTCATCCACCTGCTCCAAGCATTCATCATTCACAAAAGACATTCAAAGACCAAATCGCTACGACTGGTGACTTATCAGGGGTGACCGGGTTCATCGAGTGAGGTGTGTTCAGGTCTTGCTGGCGGATGCGCCTGCCCACCAGCTGCGTAGCAGGCCGGATCAGGAGAGGCAGGCTTTGGGATACCTCACCAACTGTTCTCTCTCGATCCATTGTCTAGCACCGCAGCGGGAGGGATGGATTCATACATCTGTCACTCCCGGACACACTGACCCCTAATTTCTTGCCAACCCTCATACCTTTTTCCTTCCCAGAACTTCCTCTCCTTCCTTTCCTTAAAAAGACCCTTTAAACAGTATCTCCAAATATGACATGGGCCATGAGGGCAATTATTTTCCTCGTGGGTCTCCTGCATGGGGTTAAGAGCGTATAATCAGCCAGCGACCGAAAATCCACATTTCGTCGAAAGAGGTTCTTACGATCGTACAGGGCGGTTCCAATGAGAAAGATTAATTACTCTCCGTACCAGCTTTTTAAAGTTATAACTCAATGTTGATTTTATTTCTTTCCAAATTTGCTTTAGTTTATACCTACATCCAAAAATGCTGAAAGGCGTGTTGATAAAACTATTAAAATGATGTAATTTTTGTAATTTTTTTTGTTGATCATAAATATTTATCTTTTTTCAATGTCTCAGCAAAATAAGAATGTAAATTTTTTTTAAATATATTAGTCTATAAGTGCGCAAATAAATACACAAACGGACCAATTTTCGTCAAGAAACACTTGTACTTATATATTTTTTTTATGATTTTATTTAAACTAAAATTAAAATTCTGTTACATACGTTTACCAGTTAATGTATTGATTTATTTTACTGAATATGATTTGAAATGGGTGTTGTATTATAAATGTACTTTTTGAAGATTTAACAAATCCGCCAACGACCTATGGTATAACTTTATTATACTAAAAATTATCATTTTTTATGAAAATTTAAAACATACGTTTACTAGATAAAAGAACAATCTTTCGAAACCAATTTATAATTATTTGTGGAAAAGAGTCAATAGATACGTCTAAAGACTGATTTAAAAATGACATTTCTGGTGTTCTCTGGTTACGCTCTTAATGTTAAAAAAAAGTGAAATGACCTATATAAAGCATCAATGCACCAATGACATAAGGCAGAAAAACGTCAATACTTTTGGGACAGAAAAACCTCCTAAGTCTTGTTATAATATATATAAATTTTCCGCTGATAGCTCCGTCGTAACCTCCTTTTTCTCTTTAACAAACCACTGTATTGAAAACGGAGGTCACAACGGATCTCTCAGTAGCAGTATTTATGTAAACCTATATATATATATATTTTTTTTTTATTAAAAAAAATAACACCTTTCTCTCGGTAAAACATAATTATATCATAATAATATTTATTTAAAATCTGGATGACTTTTATAGCGCCGTTTTTTTGTAAAAAAAATCACCTCAAGGGCGCTGTATTATGTACTGTATTTAATTCCTAATTGAGAGAAACATATTTATTAAGATGAAAATTCCCTAGCTTTAGGGATTGAAACCAGATAAAAGCTAATAGAGAATGATTAACACAAGTCCTGATGTAATTTCCTTACATTTTCTCAATTTTCGTCTCCCTGTGGAACGTTTCCCGTAATTTAATACAGCGACTTGGAGAACACTGGCCAGTATCTCAAATGCAAATATACATAAGACCACTTTCCAAGTTACGTGAGTAATCGGCTACCAGCCTATCTCAATATCTGATCTTAAATTCTATTAAAGTATTCAGAAAATTCGCGGTCCCCACTTCGAAAAAACACTGAAAACTTCAAACAAATTTCACTCAAAATTCAAAAAGTTCAAAGCAATATCACAGAACGTTTTTTTTATCATAGTAAAGTTTACACTTTTTTACATGTTGGCGCTGCTGTTTAAAATTTTTTATCCTGTAAAGACGGGATTTTCGAACGTGTTCAGTCTGCTTACCAAACAAGGTATTAAGAATTTCTTCGGCATTATTCCTGTATAAAATTCGCATTTCGGCGGTACAACCGCTATGGCGATGTTTCTCAAATCATATTTTCATAACGAGCTTATTTATTTTCCCTAAAGAAGCTTACTAAAAGTGGCTTTATTACGGTTACTCTACTCGGGGCAGATCGGATACCTTAAAATTAGGTTTGCATTAGCCGATAATGATATTTATCTGATCCAAATCTTCGCGTGTAGAAAAGTTTCACACAGTAAATGTGTTTCTTTAATACAATATACGAAAAGCAGATATAACACGTCACTGAGATACAAGAAGAAACAAAATTTTCCGGTAAGTTTTAATGTAATAAAAAAAGCTCGGCTCTTATCCTGTCGATTTTATCGGAATTCCAGCTCACACCGTCACGATCATTTACGGAGCTTTTAAATGTATGTGTATTTAAATTTATAAGAATACTATAAGGTTGTTTTGTTTGCCCCCCTGTTGTTCTGTAAGGAAATTGACAAAAGGGTAGCAATTACTGGATGTTAATTAAAATAGAGTACCTACTGATGAGCGTAGGGTCCCAGGGTGTGATCTCCCGACAATAAGGAATTCCAGTCCAATTTTTTAAGATTAATGACCTTCTAACTTCAATAACTGCATTTTTTTTAGATTTAGTTGTAATAGTTAAAATAATTGTCAAAGTTTTAATTTTTCAAGATCCCCGAAAACCACCGTATATATAGTGAATCGTGTGACGTCATCACTCACTACGTATAAGTTATTTTTATTTTCAACAGGTGTTGATTGTTGATTTTGTATGACAGTTATATGGAATATAATATGACTCTATTCGATAAGTTAAAACATTATGTGGAATTATTTATTTATTATATTATTATATTTTTCAATATTATTACGGGAGAGTGGTAAGTATAAAAATTGTAAGAAATTATTTTTTTTAGCTTTTAAAATCAATATTATCGAAAACGAAGCATCACCTGCACAAGTGTATGTAGACAAATAAGATACGGCGCTGATCAGCTGTTCGATGTCGGCCATTTTGGAATTCGAAGTTCGGAGATTTGGCCGTGGACGTAGGTAGCATTATGATATAGAATATTAAACGATTTGTTTGTACATTTAAAAAAAATTCAATATTTTAAATAATAGAGAAAAACTAATAGAGATACCTCTATTTTTGATACTGAATTATTTAGGCCTAAATAATGTTTCAATGAACACAACAACTAAATCTATATAAACAGTATGAAATAACGAAAAACATGAAATGTTGTTAATACCGATGGGTTGTGTCATACCTACATTTCAATACAATGTCTGGTGTGGAGTGACGTCACCACTAAACATTCAATAATACCAACTTTACAATGTGTTTTAATGACACAATTAAAAAGGCACTTTTTAATACATTTTTTTTAAACTCTACGTTTAATAGAACTTATTTATTCATAATTAGTGTTTTAAAGCAATAATATGTTTCACTTGAGTTCTTTATTCGCCGTCAGGTGAAAGGTGAGCAGCTTCTGGACTTCTTCGTTTCTACACCAAGGAAACGTACAGTGAGATTGGTTATTTTTCTGGTTAGATGTATCCTTTTGTAAGTAAAAACACTGGTGTTTTATACTTTGTAACTTTGGTTTATTCAGATGAATATTTAAGTTTACACAGAGATTGGATGGTATTCTGAGCACTGGAGTTTCAAAACGTTAAATGTAGAAAAGAATTGCAGAAAAGAATTCCTCGTTAAAATCAAAACCAGCAGTTTTATACACAACAAAGAGAATGTGACAGCGCGGCCACATACAAAAGAGATCATAGACACAAAATGTATTGAAATGTTTTAATAAAGGGTGGCATAGACGCGACAGTTATAAGTGAAAACTCTATACATCGAGATTAAGTAAAATGATAAAATAAGAAGTGCTCAGTGCTAAAATGAAGTCAAATATTTTAAATGGGGCAATCACAACACACAATACCGTGCAACTGCCCCCAATCGTCTGGAGTAATGTCATCCCCAATTGGAGTATGCTGTGAGGATGAAGTTAGTAGCATTGGGAGAAGGTGGGGAAGTATCTGGCTATTTAGATCTGGTCACCAAACACAACTAAATCCAATTCAAGCTACGTTTCCATTCTAAATGTTGATCTTTCACAAGTGCGATACATGAAATATCTGCCACTCTGGAGTGTGCCACAAATATATCATATTTTATTTAAATTAATTAATATTCCAATATAAAACAAATCATACGTATAAAATATACATGCACTCATCGGAACTTCAATCCGCGACCTCCGTATTCGTAGCCGAGGATTACTCGGCTACGACCGAGGATTGTAACTACTCATAGAGACATTCAGAATAAAAACGTTGCTTGAAATGGCTTTATTCATGATTGGTGACCAGATTTGATTAGCCAGGTACATTCCCACCTTTATTATCCATCTCCTTCCCCTCACCACAACATTCAGCCTTACAAAATACCCTAATTTGGGATGTCTTAGTCACGCTAACTTCGGACGATTTTGAGCACGATATTTTTTATTGTATTTTTTAATTATTATTTATTAACCAAGATAATTCAACATTTTTTGTTGTTATAAACCACCTCACCACTAGGCTGAGTCTGTTTCGAGGTAGCAGAAATTTAATCTAATTTTAATATTGATTTACCGAACAATATTTCATTCTCCGTTGTTATACTCATACAACTCCAGTCTGAAATTTGAATTCCCCTTTTCTCATCTTTCCGCGTAATATTATATTTAATAAACTCACTGACCTGATTTAATTTCTAATCGAGCTTCGTCTTGAATGGAAAATAATTGCAACAGAACATTAAACTGATGTAAAAAAGCTTGTTTATAAAAGCTCTCATAATAAAAAAATTCCCAACCTTTTTGGAATTTTTATAACGTTAAATAGACTAATGTTAAATGCATAATAATAACTATTGCATAAGTTTTTAATAAACTCTGATAATGTAAGCAATGCTTACCAAACGTGTTGGTTTTTTCAACAATAAACGTGATTAAAATTTAGTATTCTATTAATTTTGTATTACAAAATTATTGACATAATAGCGAGTTCCCGGCATGCGTTGCTATGCCATTTAATAAAGAAATTGTTTCTCCCTTCGTGTCCTTTCCCATTTGTCCCGTTCCCCTTCAGCCTCCCCTTCCCCTCACGCGTTCAAACTCCGCCTTCTCCATCTTCCCTCTCTCCACTCCCCTCTCCCGTTTCCCCCATCCAGCGAATCCCCCTCCCGAGTTCCCCTCCCCCCTCCCGCATTCCACATATTCAGTCCCGGTACATTCAGTTTTCATAACTCGCTTACCACCTATTGCAATTTTTATACACATTACATAATGCCAGAGCTCACTATTATAAATAGAAACCATCGCGAACATGCACGTTTAAAATTCCCAAAGTTTCATGGCAATCGGATGAATGGTTATCAACGCATAATTTCATGATTAGAACTTACTATATTATATATAGAAACCATCGCGGACAAGCACATATAAAATCCCCAAAGTTTCATGGTAATCGGATGAATGGTTAGCAATGCATTATTTGATAATGATGCCAGAACTCACTATTGTATATAGAAACCACCGCGGGCATGCACACATCAAATCCCCAAAGTTTCATTGCAATCTGATGAATGGTTTAGCAATAGACAATTCATATATGTATATATACTTGCCTTATAAGAGTGCGTTCAACATATCATAACATTCTCTCTGATAAAGATATTTTCAATTGTAACGGAAATAAATATAAAAACTTTATCAAAAGTGTATTAAATGAGCACAAAACTGCCTAAATGTAATGACATATATTATGTACTACCCACCTCCTGTTATAATATTGTAATATCTTTTAGTTGTTGAAAGATAACTGTTAAATTTCTAGATACACTATATAATAATATAATGAGGAAATTTATAATTGGCTTTTCAGTTAGATAAATTATACATGTATAAATTAATCCAATTGTAAATTGTTGATTTCCCAAAAACAAATAAAAAAATAAATATAGATAAGTCAGGTGTTTTTAGATGTATTAATACCATTCTCAAAACACCTATTGATGACAATAAATTCTTGGGAAGTCCAGCGTGGACGATCGATAAATATATTGTCTATATCAATAAGATCTTGGATAAATCCATAATTTAGGGTCAGTTATAAGTACTTGCGAGCACGGTCAAAAAAATATATCTGTATTCTGACCGACAAGCTGCAAATATACATAATATTGTTAGTAATGTTGATTGTGGAAAATAACTGACTTATTAATAAATGGAAGTGAACTAACGAAGCTCTTAGAATTGAAAAAATCGTATATGCGATCCATAGACTTAAATAAAAAAAATCATTTAAGAGGATCAAATTAAACATTATATTTTATATTTTTCCCATATTCGCCTATTCGCGAATTAGACCACTCAGATACCAGGAGATGAGAAAAAGAAACGTTAAAACAGCGGCATAGGAAGACGAAGAAAGACGTAATGGGCGCAGTCACTCAAGATTAAGTCGGATAAAGATGCGGCGGTGACACGCTTGAGATATTGCTCCGGACCCTGGGAGATTATGTATGCGGATGCTGGGAAATGCTACAGACAGACAGACACCGCTCAGGAAGTTTTATTGTCAGAGATCTCCGATTGATGAGATCGTTTAATCGAAGTGATGAGAGAGAATGATTGGCGAATCCGAAATGAGAAATTTGATTCAGAATTTATTTAGGTTGATGTCCAATTTGCTTATTTTTTTCAGTAACGATATTTTTTTAAGTGAAAACTTCTTTAGGAAATTTGTGATTTGAAACTCGATGAAACGAAAAAGTGACACTTAAAAGAGACAAACACGTACATCTACAGGATATGGCCTGCGAGAGAATGAGATAGAATAATCGATCTCCTCTTTGTGTGGTGCTTCGTAGTCTCCCCACTCTTGTCTACTTTAGTTTTCTGAAGGTTTCACTTCTACGGCTTGTGAATTGCATACTTTTTATTGTTTTTCCTCACATATTTGAAAGAGTTAATTAAAACATTTAATATTTTCGGACAAAGGTTTATATTTCAACAGCAGAATGTTGGTTTCTTCTGCTCTTCTAATAGTTCCCGAACATGATTGCAGATCTTCAACGAACAAACAACAGTTTATCAACAACAGTGTTCTAATATTTTGGAATTGAACTGTGTTCGTACTTAAACAGTTTTGTTTTCATATGAATACGGCACAAGAGTCCCAATTCCCGTCTGGAGCCAGTGAGACTATGGCGTCCCCGTTGGGGTATGCTGTGAGGCTGAAGGTAGTAGGGAGGGGAAGGAAATCGGTAAGAGGAAGGTGGAGAAGTACCTGTTTATTCATATCTGGTCATAAAACACGCTAAAGCTATTTCAAGCAACGTTTCAATTCTGAATGGTGGTCTTACACCAGGGCGATACTGAGATTATCTTCCACTCTGGAACGTGCCGAAAATATAACATATTATTTTTAATGAATTAATCATAAACGTCCATAAATTCATCCATTAAATGTATTTACACACGCTTCGGATTGTGAGTCATGAGTCGTACACCTCTACCACGAATGCCGATCGGCAGTCGCTCTCAAGATCGATAACAAGTTATCGACAAATCCTTCATCGATTGATCGTGCTAGTTTACCATGGGATCTCTGCTTACCATGACAATTCAGAGAGGAAATTAAAATAAATATAACTTAATAAGAGCTATATCGGTTATTTTAACAACAAAAAAATTTAAAATTAAAGCTAAGTGCTTTGAATTAAATGACAGGGCATAGCAGGTTTAATAACAGAATTACCGTAACAATTGGGCACAAACTTTAAGTTAATTAAAATATTTGATCAATACACATGCTTTATTGTATGACCTCGTAATCGTATAGCGTCTTAAATATGTGAGGAAAATTAAACTGTTCTCTGAAATTAATAACAATCGTCAAATTATTACACAATTAAATTCCATTTAACATTTATTACCATTTGCGACAAGCCTATAATGTCTACAAAGCGAGAAAACTTCGGCCGAGATTACTGCCCCCTTCTCACTCCACCCTTCCGGCGGGAAGGCGTCATAGCTATTAACGCCTTGTTATACACGCGGGTTAACTGTGCACCTGCGGGCACTTATCTGCGTCATATCAAACTACTCTAGCTAAACAGTTAACTGCTCCAAGTTATCTCGAATTATCTTTGTTAACTGGGACAGCGGTTTCAAACTTCAGATGCGTAAGGTCTCAGACATTTGTGAAATGTACTTATCCAGAATTTCCAGGCGCCGAATTATATTATTATTTTACAAGTGCAGACCCTGAAAATCCACGGGATATTATAATTGTAAGATTGGGGAGCCAATTAAAATGCGTTAGGAAAATAAAGATAATGTTGGTAATAGTTCTTAATCGAAGTATGATACAGTTAAATGCACCGAAAAGGAAAGGGTCGATTTAGCTCAGTGGTTGGACCAGATCCCCGGCAAGGCTGGGGTTCAATTCCTAGATGCCACCAAATCATTTTCTTAATTTAAATTATATTTAAGAGTCGCTAACATTGTCTTTAAAGATTGAACAATCCTTTGTTTGGTGATAGATTGAAGATGTCCACTGACTCAACATGATTATTTCATTTTTAATTGATAAACTAACGTTTAAACAAGATTTTTATGCATAGCACAAAGGGTAGATAACAAATATTATAATCAATAATTATCAGCCTGAAACACTCATCTACATTGAAAAAATCTTCCGAGAAAAGATACTGGCCGCCAACGGGAATTGAACCCGTGACCTTCTGATTGCCGGTCAGGTGCTCTTGACCACTGAGCTATGGCGGCTTATCTAATACCCGCCAAATAATTCAATATATACTAGTGTTTCATTCGACAATTACTTATTATTACATTTTTCCAACTGAAAACAACCAACTTTATTTTTGTGAGAGAGGTATTGTTAATACTAAATCTCCCGCTAGGTGGCGTCGAGACTAATTATGTCTGCATTTATTGCTGAAATACTTTAACTTGTCAAATATTAATTATTATTTTTAATTGATAAACTAACGTTTAAACAAGATATTTATGCATAGCACAAAGGGTAGATAACAAATATTATAATCAATAATTATCAGCCTGAAACACTCATCTACATTGAAAAAATCTTCCGAGAAAAGATACTGGCCGCCAACGGGAATTGAACCCGTGACCTTCTGATTGCCGGTCAGGTGCTCTTGACCACTGAGCTATGGCGGCTTATCTAATACCCGCCAAATAATTCAATATATACTAGTGTTTCATTCGACAATTACTTATTATTACATTTTTCCAACTGAAAACAACCAACTTTATTTTTGTGAGAGAGGTATTGTTAATACTAAATCTCCCGCTAGGTGGCGTCGAGACTAATTATGTCTGCATTTATTGCTGAAATACTTTAACTTGTCAAATATTAATTATTATTTTTAATTGATAAACTAACGTTTAAACAAGATTTTTATGCATAGCACAAAGGGTAGATAACAAATATTATAATCAATAATTATCAGCCTGAAACACTCATCTACATTGAAAAAATCTTCCGAGAAAAGATACTGGCCGCCAACGGGAATTGAACCCGTGACCTTCTGATTGCCGGTCAGGTGCTCTTGACCACTGAGCTATGGCGGCTTATCTAATACCCGCCAAATAATTCAATATATACTAGTGTTTCATTCGACAATTACTTATTATTACATTTTTCCAACTGAAAACAACCAACTTTATTTTTGTGAGAGAGGTATTGTTAATACTAAATCTCCCGCTAGGTGGCGTCGAGACTAATTATGTCTGCATTTATTGCTGAAATACTTTAACTTGTCAAATATTAATTATTATTTTTAATTGATAAACTAACGTTTAAACAAGATTTTTATGCATAGCACAAAGGGTAGATAACAAATATTATAATCAATAATTATCAGCCTGAAACACTCATCTACATTGAAAAAATCTTCCGAGAAAAGGTACTGGCCGCCAACGGGAATTGAACCCGTGACCTTCTGATTGCCGGTCAGGTGCTCTTGACCACTGAGCTATGGCGGCTTATCTAATACCCGCCAAATAATTCAATATATACTAGTGTTTCATTCGACAATTACTCATTATTACATTTTTCCAACTGAAAACAAGAGTGTTTCAGGCTGATAATTATTGATTATAATATTTGTTATCTACCCTTTGAGCTATGCATAAAAATCTTGTTTAAACGTTAGTTTATCAATTAAAAATAATAATTAATATTTGACAAGTTAAAGTATTTCAGCAATAAATGCAGATATAATTAGTCTCGACGCCACCTAGCGGGAGATTTAGTATTAACAATACCTCTCTCACAAAAATAAAGTTGGTTGTTTTCAGTTGGAAAAATGTAATAATGAGTAATTGTCGAATGAAACACTAGTATATATTGAATTATTTGGCGGGTATTAGATAAGCCGCCATAGCTCAGTGGTCAAGAGCACCTGACCGGCAATCAGAAGGTCACGGGTTCAATTCCCGTTGGCGGCCAGTATCTTTTCTCGGAAGATTTTTTCAATGTAGATGAGTGTTTCAGGCTGATAATTATTGATTATAATATTTGTTATCTACCCTTTGTGCTATGCATAAAAATCTTGTTTAAACGTTAGTTTATCAATTAAAAATAATAATTAATATTTGACAAGTTAAAGTATTTCAGCAATAAATGCAGACATAATTAGTCTCGACGCCACCTAGCGGGAGATTTAGTATTAACAATACCTCTCTCACAAAAATAAAGTTGGTTGTTTTCAGTTGGAAAAATGTAATAATAAGTAATTGTCGAATGAAACACTAGTATATATTGAATTATTTGGCGGGTATTAGATAAGCCGCCATAGCTCAGTGGTCAAGAGCACCTGACCGGCAATCAGAAGGTCACGGGTTCAATTCCCGTTGGCGGCCAGTATCTTTTCTCGGAAGATTTTTTCAATGTAGATGAGTGTTTCAGGCTGATAATTATTGATTATAATATTTGTTATCTACCCTTTGTGCTATGCATAAATATCTTGTTTAAACGTTAGTTTATCAATTAAAAATAATAATTAATATTTGACAAGTTAAAGTATTTCAGCAATAAATGCAGACATAATTAGTCTCGACGCCACCTAGCGGGAGATTTAGTATTAACAATACCTCTCTCACAAAAATAAAGTTGGTTGTTTTCAGTTGGAAAAATGTAATAATAAGTAATTGTCGAATGAAACACTAGTATATATTGAATTAATGGCGGGTATTAGATAAGCCGCCATAGCTCAGTGGTCAAGAGCACCTGACCGGCAATCAGAAGGTCACGGGTTGAATTCCCGTTGGCGGCCAGTATCTTTTCTCGGAAGATTTTTTCAATGTAGATGAGTGTTTCAGGCTGATAATTATTGATTATAATATTTGTTATCTACCCTTTGTGCTATGCATAAAAATCTTGTTTAAACGTTAGTTTATCAATTAAAAATAATAATTAATATTTGACAAGTTAAAGTATTTCAGCAATAAATGCAGACATAATTAGTCTCGACGCCACCTAGCGGGAGATTTAGTATTAACAATACCTCTCTCACAAAAATAAAGTTGGTTGTTTTCAGTTGGAAAAATGTAATAATAAGTAATTGTCGAATGAAACACTAGTATATATTGAATTATTTGGCGGGTATTAGATAAGCCGCCATAGCTCAGTGGTCAAGAGCACCTGACCGGCAATCAGAAGGTCACGGGTTCAATTCCCGTTGGCGGCCAGTATCTTTTCTCGGAAGATTTTTTCAATGTAGATGAGTGTTTCAGGCTGATAATTATTGATTATAATATTTGTTATGATTATTTCACTCCACTAGCATTCTTGGCTATCAGGGATAGAACATGTTCATAGTTAGTTCCAAAATTTCTGTACTGAAATAAATCCTGATCCGTTTTACGTAGTGGAATCCGAAAGCTTATCAATGCAAGTAATTCTGGACTATCAAATACATCATTTAGAATTTTATTCAGAAATATTACATAAAGGAATTAAAAAATTATTATCGGGATAAAATTTCCAATGGGTCGAATAAAATCGTTCAGTGGACGCTCATAAATACTGCACAAAACAGAATAAAAATGCGTCATATTTTTCGAAATTGGCGTAAAATTCCCCTGGTTAACCGTGCACCTCGATTGTTATTTTGTAAAATGAATTTCACGAAGGTAATAGAAAAACGGAGGATGCCATTGCACCAAAAATATTGAAAAATTAAATTAAATGAATTCCGTCACATAAAATATTTTGGCTCGAATGTAATAATCAATTTCATAGAATATTTGCCCCAAAAATGCGTCGCAAAGCCACTGAGTAAATGTGTTATACCAAAAATATTTTGTTTTTTTTTATATAAATGTTATATTATAACAATTTTATGAGTTATGTAGACTAGACAATTGGCCAATCAATAATTTAGAATTTCACACGCGGTAAAAGTCTAACCCTCAGAAAACTAGATAAGAGTGGGGAGACTACGAAGCACTTTTTTTATCAATGTGAAGGATGATTTCTTTCCATGTTTTGTCGTCGAATTCCAGTGCACCTTTTCCTATACATTTGATAATCTTATTGGTATTTGCGTTTTTATCTTCAAAGTCGCCAGATGTCGCTTTCTTTTGTGTTTTCATTGCCTTTTCATTTTTGAGTGGTTTGAAGATTGAATATCGATTTTACAAAAATAAAAATATTTATTTTTTCTTCAATTTCGACCCTTGGTTCACCGAATGTCGCCGAATTTTTTTTGTTTGTGTAAACGTAAGCTTATTGCCGGGGGGTATTTTTTTAGAAAGGACATAAGATTTAACTGAGGGGGGGGGGGGAGAATAAAAGAAAAGATCAATGTAGGTGAAAGTATATTATCAAGCTGGAGGGAACATACCCGATTAGTTGTACCGTTTGAGAGGGCATCCCATATATCAAAGGTCAGCTATTTCGAAAAGCGTTGCCTATAAATAGTCCATTTCTGTATCAAATTGTTGGAATAGGCACATTCTTCCGAAAATCGTTATGATCTCCTTCTCCTTCTATTTACTTGTGTCAGTCATCAATGAAGTGCAATAATAATTATTGTCTCACTAAAAACTTACGTGATTGGTACTAGTGCAATTCCGCCTCAATCTGCAGGTGACAATTAGCCTGATGTTAGCCATCCTCCAAAAAGAAAGCATTATAAAATATTTAGTAATTGAATCCAGGCAAATCTTATCTTAATACATAAAACAATGTCGCGTTAGTTACACCATTTATAACTTAGAGCGGCTGGACCGATTTTAATGATCTTTGATTTGTTAAATTTGTCTTCGCCCCGAATAGCAGAATAGCTATCAAATATCCGAAAATTTTACGATATAATAGATTATGAAGAAAATTCGTTTCCTCATACATTTTGTATTGAACAAATTATCTTTTGAAAGAGCTGCAGCATTATTGTGATAAATATAATATTGAATAGTGAATGAATTCCAATAATTCAAAAGCGTAAAATGTCAATGCGCTGATTGTTTTGCTTTTGTTCTTAAATATATAATGCTGCCCCTCTTTTGTACACACTAAATGTCAATAGTTGAAAAAGAGACAAACGGTGAAAGTATGTCTGCACCCCTCCAAAGAAAAAATAGAATAATTATAATAAATCTTCCTCACATGTATAAAGAAAATGAAACGGAAGTAAGTGGAAATGTGAAAATCACAAAAAATATAAATCCTTACATGACGCCATCTCTGATACTGACAAAAACAAAACACGGACACTTGCGCATCGACAATTTCTTCACTGAATTTAATTCAGCTGCAAAAAAACAAAACAAACAAAAGCAAAAAACTGCATTTAATTCAGCTAATAAGTTAACACAACACTTATTGATTCTGAGGCGGTAAAAAGTTCGCCGGGTCAGCTAGTTAAAGATAATTTAGAAAATAACTGCAAAATTTACTTTTTGTATAGGCAAACAAGAGGACCGCACTAAAAGTTTTTTTTAACACATTTTTAATTTAACACATTTTTACTTGGATGTGATTGAAGATTTTCCCGGCCGAAAGGGTATTACGCCGTGTTGGGCTACCTCATTCTTTAACCAGCGTTTTGGACAGCATTACGGTGTTCATCATCAGGACAGATGTGTAATCGAAGATTGTGGTGAAGTGTGTGTTTATGTACGTAGATGCAATAAATAACGTGTTGTTAGTTCCAGTCCTCTATAAGCTGGTATTAGAGTATAGGCAATTTAAAATGGTTTTCTGCTTTCTCCAAAAGGATATCAGAACACTTTCAAGCTTGTAAGCTCTGCCATCCTGACAAATCGGCAATTTGAACCGGCTATTACTTTAGATTTTTTCCTGAAGTCCTGGGAAGACTAATTACGAAGGGTACTACCCATGCTGTAGGAGAGAGGAAATACAGAGGCCTGCAAATCATTCCACAGCCAAACTGTTGAACTCAAAAATGAGTCGTAGAAGCGACCCGATCTCATGTGACAAATGTCAACTGTGTATATATGTTGAGCGTGCTTTTGGGAGGGATTTACCGAAAGGGTCAATGACGCTAGTTCAAACAAGGACAGCGTACGCTTGTTTTTTTTTTTTAAATGTGTTTATTCAGTTTTAATTTTACAATATTTTATCTTACGAATCTTACGAAAGTTATTAATCAGTTTGATTGTAAGAAATCTCGCATTTTTTCTAATTAATAAATACTATATTCTTTTCAGTTTTACATAGTAAATACTAAATATAATGCTTAATATTAAAATACTAATTATTACAAAATACTAATTGTTTATGAATTGCGTTGTAGTAAAAATATTTTACACGGCAGAAACATACGGTGAGAAAAACATAAAAAAGGAACTATATTATTTGATTTCATGTTCTACGGAGGTAGAAAGATTTAACTTTTGTTTTATTTTTTAATAAGATGTCTCATTTTTGATATTTTCAGGTAATGTGTTAAATATTTCCGGAATTTTATGCTTTTTTGTTCTAACGCCGTATACATTTTGATATTTATTATTAATAAATATTTGTGCTTCTCTATGTCTAGTAGGGGAGTTGTGGTTTACAGGTTTTTTGAATTCTGTATTTCAGAATCCATCTAGCGTTAATTGTTAATCTACCTTACTGTGTATAGAGAGGACATTACACAAGGAGAACATTTTTTTATAATCGCCTAGGGCAACCTGTGGTACGGGCAACCTGTGGTACGCATACCCCTGGGGGTATGCGAAGCCAAATTGGGGGTACGCAATAACGTGGCACACCTGTAAAATCACTGGTTAAAAATGCCTGAAGTCATGTTACACTCTGTATAAAATTGCGTAAATTGTATTTCTGTGACTTGATTGTTAAAATCAAGTACATAATAAAGTATAAATAAAGATTAAAATCATGTTCATTACACGTGTAGGTACAAAAGACAGATAGAGGGTACGGGGAACAACAAATTTGTAGTAAGAGTCAAGGGTTTAAGACCACTGGCCTAGGGAAATCTATTGAACGAACCGCCCGTTTCTGCACACAGTCAAGGATAAGGGCGATCGTGCCAAAATTTAGAGAAAAAAAAACTTCACTATTACGTGGTATATTTTTTATAGTTTAGGTAGATACTTCTTTTCTAATTCCTGACTGGTTCCAAAAAGAGTTAATATTGCACAGGGCATAAGCGCCGCAGTTAAAGCATGTACTCCGTAAAACTAAAAACAACGGGAGACGTTTCCGAACCTTTCTCACAACGGAGGTCCATAAAAACGTCGTAAAATCCAGGGTTCGCTCCCTGCCCAAGTACGTGACGTATCTCTCGGGGGAGGCCGTTAACGGTACCTACCTACATCTAATAATTATTATTAGTTCGAGCCGTCTTCACTGTTGGTATAATGCGCGTGAAAAAGATACATCGGAAAACGTTTCTCATTAAATTCAAGGGGGTATTTTTTATGATTTTATTTTTCCTAGGACTTATTTCTTCGACAACCCGCGCGATTTCCTAATGGAACATTGCCTACTACCAAGCTTCCCTTCTAAGTCACCAAACGTAGCGATCCACTTGGGGTTACCTATGGCAGGGGTGTTGGTTATCCAATAAATAATTCTCGGGACGGCCGTACCCATACTTGCCGAGCGAATCTATATCTTTTATGGGATCGATATTAGATAAAGGACGTGATCTCCTGTCAGATTTGTGTGATTTTTATGGCTGTTATTTGCTTTTTCTATGTACAACGTGCATTAAATGAATAACTACTCATGCATACTTGCAGGAATTCGCGTTTAAAATGATCTAAACTAAAATATGTGGCAGTAAATATGTAAAAAAATCACACAAATAGGACAGGAGATAACGTCCGTTATAAAACAAAGTCTGGTTAGTTACACCATTTATAACTCAAGAACAGCTGGACCGATTTTAAGAACTTTTTTGGATTTGCTTTCGCCCCTATTAACAGAATAACACTATTAAATTACAGGTGACAATTAGCCTGATGTTAGTCATCCTCCGAAAAGAAAGCATTATAGAAACATTTAGTAATTGGATCCGGCAAATCTTTAATATATAAAAAAAACTAGTGTTAGTTACACAATTTATAGCTCAAGATCTGCTGGACCGATTTTTTCGGCTGGACCGATTTTTTGTGATCTTTGATTTGTTGGATTTGTCTCCGCCCCGGATAGCAGAATAGCTATTAAGAAATCGGAAAAATTCACGAATAAAAAAATATGAAGAAAATTCTTTTCCTCATACATTTTGTATAGAACGAATTTTCATTTTTTAAGAGCTGCTGCAATATTGTGATAGGTATAATATTGAAAAGTGGGTGAATTCAAAAAATTCTAAAAGGTCAAATAACAATGGGCTGATTGCTTTGCTTTTGTTTTTTAACATATTATAATGCTGCCCCTCTTTCTTACACACTAAATGTCAAAAGTCGAAAATGAGACAAAAGGTAAACGTATGTCTGCTCCCCTCCAAAGGAAAAATAGAATAATTATAATAAGTCTCCCTCACACGTACAAAGAAAATGATTAGGTACTTGTAAAATGATTGTTTTCTTATTAAACGATATAGAGTCGTTCGGCTGCCTCCCAAATTAAAATAGAGGCCTTGTGGCCATTTGTGACTGGTCCACCTCTTCATCTACTTAAATCTATTTTTCTTTTATTGCAAATGTATTATCGTATTTATTAGTAGCGAGTTTGATTTCAGATTCAACTGTAAACATGCATTAAATCCATTCAGATGAGCTGGTAATTACTAGTGGGGGTGAACGGTGCAGTAGTGTGCAGGTCCCAATGCGATCTGGCCCGCCCGTGACGTCACGTATCTCTTGGGGGATTAGTCGTGTCCGGTGAGACCCGCCTCCCAGACCCGCCCAACCCCCTCGCTACCAGGGCGAGCGGCGACTGTCCCAACCGGTCGATCGCGAAACTAAATTTGTTCGATTCCAAAAATTACGATTGTGAATTTTTAAAATATAACAGTTTCATTTAACTATGAAAAAAATGTATCCCAGTACGTAGGAAAATTTAATTGCTTTTGCTAGCTTCATGTTTAAATCAACATTTAAATTAAAGTCCTTCGCTGCGTCTGTCTGTAATTTAGCGATAACTCAAAAACTACTGAACGGATTTTCATGCGGTTTTCACAAATAGATAGAGTGATTCGTGAGGAAGGTTTAAGTATATAATTTGTCAAGGTATTGTGTAAATTGGTTAAAACATATTAACATATAAAGTAGAACACCTCTGCCGTAGGTCACCCCAAGTGGTTCGCTACGTTTGGTGATTTAGCATGGGTGCCTGGGCTCATGGGGTGAGGTTTGTCTAGGTCTTGTAGGCGGAAGACCAGGGCATACTGAATCCTAGATTCCTACCCACCGTAAACCTCTTTCCTTCCTAGAACTATCTTCTCTTTCCTTTCCTTAAAAAACCCTCCACACAGCATCCCCAAAGATGAAATAGGCCCTCAGGGAAATTATTTTCCTCAGAGCCTCCTGTGAGGAGCTCATGTGAAAAAAAAAATAATATCTGTATGAGGTGGACAAGCCGGCCGCGCAGTGTGGATTTGATTTGAATGCAAATTAACAGATGGATGTTATAATGGTTGGGTAACCATCCAGTGTCCGGGTCAGCTAGTCTGTAAATGAAGTGGTTTAGTGGTCAAAGTAAGAGATACTTTTTTGTGGTATTGTTTGACCATGGTCCTCGGCCAATTTCAGGTATTCCTACCAAAACCAGAACAAATTGAGAGGCGGGTATAGGTACCGCCGTGAATCATTAATTG
Organism: Limnephilus lunatus; assembly: GCA_917563855.2. Lineage (NCBI taxonomy): Eukaryota > Metazoa > Arthropoda > Insecta > Trichoptera > Limnephilidae > Limnephilus > Limnephilus lunatus. The sequence continues at coordinate 4,474,480 of OU830602.1, read as the reverse complement.
GATAACCAACACGTCTATTGTGATAATTATTAGACAACAATTTTAATTCCAAAAACTAAACCTTGTTTTCATAAAGGTGTACATTTGAATTATTTTGTGGTTAACTTTTAGATTTGAATTTAGAGCGTGGCGTCTTCTCTCTCTAACTCCGTTTAGATCATATTTCTGACTTTGATAGTAAGGGAGACAACGATTTCTATGAGACCCAAATGAGTTGTTCCGAAAAGCGAACAAATTAGCCAGAGGGGTTAAGAAAAATTTATGAAACTTTTAATTTCGAATTTTTCATTAATTATTTTTAGATTGGAACTTATCTAATAATAAAAAAAAATAAAAAAAAAATTAAAAATTAATAAAAAAAAATAAAATTAAAAAATTAAAAAAAAAAAAAAAAAAACAAAAAAAAAACATCTGAATATAATTAAATTCATTTTCTGAAAGTATGTCATACTTGTTCCTTTCAAATAATATGTTATCTTATTTAATTTGCACTCCATAAAGTAATAAATACTCTTTTTTTAATTGTAGATATATGTTTTTACCGGTAATTTTGTACCTATTCATTGCTCACGAATAAATAACATACCAACAGTTTTCTTACAGTGTATCATTATAATTGTTTTTTTTACTACTTACGTCATCGATAATATTTTTTTTACTTATGTACGTCATCGATAATTCATCGACCAAAATTGCATTAACATTTTTTACTCCAAATAATGTCAGTAATCATTGGTTAAAGTTTAAAGTAAAGTACATCTCTCAACATCCCGTATATATCTTCGATGCTAAATAGATATGAGCATTATGAGAAATGAGTCAATATTTCTTATAATATTATCAGTGTAAAGGCGGAAACATACTTGCGTATCGTGGTGTCGTGACGCGCCAGAAGCACATCGGTTTCATATATTTATTATGGTTAGAGAATTTAAAGTTAAAGTATTTTCACCAAAAAATGCAGACGTAATTAGTCTCGACGCCATCTAGCGAGAGATTTAGTATTTAACAATACCTCTCTCACAAAAATAAAGTTGGTTGTTTTCAGTTGGAAAAATGTAATAAGAAGTAATCATCGAATGAAACACTAGTATATATTGAATTATTTGGGGGGTTTTAGATAAGCCGCCATAGCTCAGTGGTTCAGAGCTCCTGACCGGCAATCAGAGGGTCACGGGTTCGTGTCCCGTTGGCGGCCAGTATCTATTCTCGGAAGATTTTTTCAATGTAGATGAGTGTTTCAAGCTGATAATTATTGCTTATAATAATGGTTAGAGACATATTTGTAGGTCGTGGCGTGTCGACACTCCACAACGATGATTGGTTTATTTATGGTCACGACAAGCCACGGCACGCAAGTATGTTTATGCCTTAAGATAAATCTATTTATCAGAGAAAAATTCATACAACAGTAGAAATCAACTCTCCCAAAAAGCATTGTCAAAAACTCGCTTGGAAAATATGTCAATGCTATCGTTGCACTTATTTAGATTTAATATTATCATTGCATTTTCCTACAGTAACCATACAAACAGCCAATAAAATCCTGCACATTCAGAGCGCAATATGTACCTTTGATAAGCAATATTCCATCTATCGGCCAACAATAACAGTACAATGGGAACCATGGACAATAATATCCATAGATAGAGAGAAACCCGCACAGATTTTACTGACAGATATTCGGTCCCTCCCGCCATTGGCTCCGCTCGGCTTTCTATGGATCGGGTTTGTCTATGGTCTATACCTGCCGTTTGATTGGTCCAAAACAATTGATTGCATTGCCGTTAAATTTTAACTATTGTAAAGGTGGGTCCCCTTGTAATGGAATGTCGAAATTGGAAATGAGTAGGGTGTTTCCAAAAGCTTTCAGGGTTGGCCCAACGGTTAAATGTATATATTCATTCTACCAATTTACGTACATGCTTTTATTATTTAAAATTACTCCAGCGGTACTGCTTACAATGCTACAATAACCTAACTTATAGAAATACTATTGAAGTGAGAACTTCTTTAACACCGTTTGATTTGAAAATCGATGAAACAAAAAATGGCGACACCAAAAAGAGACAAAAACATAACTCTCTAGCATTTAGCCTGCGAGAGAATGAGATAGAATAATCGGTCTCCTCTTCGTGTGGTGCTTAGTAGCTTCCCCACTCTTGCCTACTTTAGTTTTCTGAAGGTTTCACTTCACTGCGTGTGAATTGCACACTACGTTTTTTTTATTTTTATTTCTAGTATACAAATGTAAATGCAGCCTAAAGTGTGCATCTAAGCATTATAAATAAATTTAATACGCACATTTCTTGTACCTACTATATTTATTATAATAAGTACAATTTTTAAAATTTTAAGTAAACCCTGACACAAAAAAGAGCTGATGACCTTGAAACGTCTGACAGATTGTAGCTAAGAACCATTTCGATCTATCTATTATCTCGTCAGCTTTCAAACAAAACAAAACGCATCATAATCGATCCATTTGTTTAGGAGCTACGATGCCACAGACAGATACACAGGCAGACAGACAGAAACAAAGAAAGTCTAACTTATAACACCGCTCCTTGCGTCGGGGGTTAAAAATGCCAATGCATGTAAAAAACGATTCAAATTGTACGACTGAACTAAAAAAATGAGAGATGTAGATTTTTTTTAATCATATTTTTTTAATAATTTCGAAGCAAAATAAGTGTATAAAAATTTAAAACATTGTTTGTATGACCAAAAATAAATATATTTTACTGTATGATTATATGATTTGAAATGTGTGTTATATAATACAACATTTGGTTTGCAAATTTAACTAATCGGACAACGACCAACGGTATAACCTTATTTAAATAAAAAAATTAAAAAAATATATTAAAACATAATTTTAGTAGATAAAATTTAGTTTAGAGAATTTCGAAATCAATTTATATTTTTTTAGAAAACATTCGACACTTCTAGAATTTGATTATTCCCTCTGGTTATTCCCTCTAATTTGATAAATTTAATTGTTTTGTGAAACCCTCAGCAAGTTCGGGCTACTGAAATTTCGGGCTATTTACACTTCCATGGTGTAGATGAATCAGCCGGTAAGTTCATTACAGTTATCTGCAATATCGACCGTCGGTAGTCCAAAATAATTGAAGCATACTGCGGGAATGGGTGGCCGAAATTGGTGACCGATTTTTACATTTACATCGGGAGCGTTGTCCAATTAATATCAATTTGATTCAATTAAATTTTGTCGCTATGCTCGGATAAGCCAATATCAATGAATTACACATGCTAATCATGAATATTCGGAATAATGTCGTAATAGAAATCGAATCTCTGAAGCATCAAAATATCTTTAGAAAATTTACTTGATGCCATTGTAATAACCTTTTCTGTCTGAAATTTCTAAGTAGACTACACTATATATATATATACGATGGCTCACAACTTGCAATCCGGAGACTGCCGGTTCAAATCCCGGCGTGTGCTAATAAATTTCATTTGATGAATTTGTGTTATTAATTTAAATTCTTAATATTCCTCTTCCTTTTTTTTTGTTCCTCCTTCCCCTCCCCACTTACCTTCAGCCTCACAACATACCCCAATTGGGGATGATAATATAGTCTCACTGGTTTCAGACGGTTGGGAGCTGTTGGGAATCGTGTGCGGTATTTACCTAAATCTATTAAATATATTTAATTTTAAAAGTATCCAAAATTTATTAATTTACTAATTTAGACCCTAGATGTTAGTAACTTCAAATCATTTACATCTCAGATACCCTACCACGAACTCTATAAAAGGGTAGCAATATAGATATTACTAATTTTGACCCAGAAAACGCTTTCAATATGATTGACATCGATGTTCATCTAAATAAGCTGTGCTGCGTTTTGCTTTTCCACAATATTATTCCGTTTCTTTGCTTCCTACTTCAGATATCGTAGGTTTAAATACGTTTTCTATAAAGATTCTAGTTCTGGCATGCCATTGAAGTAAAATCATGTTTGGTTTCATAGTTGTAGAAGAGTTTGGTTTCATAGTTGAAGGATGTAGAAGATATGGAACGACAAAGAAGAGCAATTAACATACGGGCCGGAATGCTCTCAAGGCGGTTCTACCACTGTAGCGATGACGTCAGAAAATTACTCTTCAAGACATACTGCACCGCCCTGTACACATCTGAACTGTAGACGCAATACCCAGCAGCGCAATGGGACAAACTGAGGTTGTGCTACAACAATGCATACAGGCAACTTATGCAACTACCGAGGTTCTGCAGCGCCTCCACGATGATCACCGAAGGGAGGGTGCACTCATTCCCAGCCTTACTTCGCCACCGACTAGCCAGCTTCTGGAGCAGGACACGGAAATCAACCAACATCATTGTCGTGGCTGCATCCGAGTGGCTCAGTTCCCCACTAAATGAGCGATGGATGCAGATGATGAGGCGACCTCCCTGATGGACGATAAAAAAATATATATATTTTTTTTTCTTTTGTATTTTAATTTCTGTTTAATTTTATTTTATTTTTAATTTTATGGTTATTTTTTTTGTTATTTATGTTCAAATTTTATTTTCATTAGGTACCTACCTAATAATATGATTTTTTATTTACCCCGTATGTAATATGGCAGACTGGGATTGCACTACCCTCCCAGTCTTGCTGGAATAAAAACTTAAAATAAAAATAGTGATTTCACACAAAGTATTGAATTGCGTAAATCTAAATTTAAACTTTAGTTTTGTCGAGTTCTTAATGTTCGCTGGAGTTCTTCAAGGATCTGTCTTGCGACCATTATAACTGTAATATATTGGTTAAAAACAAAATAAATTTTCGTAAACATGAGATTCAGGCACAAACCAACCTATTCGTGCCTGAGTCTCATACTCGGGGACGTCGCCACAAGACGCAAATACAACAGATGACAAGTTCGACTGATTCTTCGAAACTTACTGAGTTTGCAAGGTTTTCGGCATTAGATAAAATCTTATGGTAGTTTCATTACAAATTAGATAATGTTGTAACATAAAATGTAAAATATTGTCTAAAGTCTAAATGAATAAAATAAATAAAAAAATAACATCGTTTCACATTTTAAATTAAATATCGGAAAAGATTTCGACAAAGCGCTGAACCTGATGGAAGCCAGATAGTAAAGCAAAGAACAGTTGAAGTATGGAGCGTAGACTCTTGTGCCAATTCTTGACGTGAGAAGACTCGCCCATCTAGTCAACGGAAACGTCGAATGTGATTTTTGTTCCAATTCAGCGAAATGTGGAACATTTCATCAATTTTCTGAGGTAAATTTTCGCGTTCTAGGCAAGTTGTATTCAAGTTCTGTGATTATTTCAGTTTTATGAAGCAACTTGCCTTTAATGAAATAATAACATTAATCCTAAAAATTTGATGAAATTTCAATTTTTTTTTCAAACAACCCGTCCTTAGTCTATAAACGACGTTGGATTTCAGGGGAGTAAACCAATATCGGTTTCAGTCAAAAAAAGTGAACGGAAACTTCGAATGTGATTTGTTTCAATTCAGCGAAATGTGGATTGGTTTTTCATTTCTTTCCTGAAACTATGGGTACCTGAACATTTTAAACACCTATAAAATGCACCCATAAACCAAAACAATGCCTGCCAAAGGGGGGCAGGGAAAATCGACTCAAGCGATACAGCTTTTATTGCATTTTATTGCCTAATAAAATTTGGTGCGATCTTTTCACGTTTATCTGGGAATTGAAAGGCACTCACCTGCTTCCGAGCTGCGATGTTTTATATCCGAATGCGGCCCCGTGTAGCATTATTCTAAGTTCTGTATAATACGGGCAGGTGAGTTCAAAATTTAAAAAATATATATTCAATGACAAAACAAAACAGTTTTTTGAAGTGAAAATTTCTTTATCACCGTTGTGATTTGAAACTCGATAAAACGGAAATGAGCGACTCTAAAAAGAGACAAACACATATGTCTAAAGGATTTAGCCTGCGAAAGAATGAGATAGACTAATCGGTGCCCCCTTTTATTTTATTTTATTTATTTCAGAGAAAGTTGACAGCAAATCAGAGATTACAAAATAATACAATAATTAGATATTAATTATGCCAATTATGAACTTTCCACTGATGGTAGTGAATGATAAAGTGTGACATTATAAAGGTATTTTCTTAAATAATTTATTTTTAGTTACAATATATGAAAAGAATGGGGGGGGAGGAGGAACATAGGAATAGGATTAAGAGGCAAAGGATGGGAATATATAGGAATTGAACTTCCTAGTTTGAGTCATGTTGCTTATTTAAATCCTGCAACCACTACTATTTGGCTACGGTTGGAGATATAAGAAGAGAGCCAACGATAAAGATAGCCATGAATACCAATTTCCAAAAGCTTCTTTAACAGAGTCGCGTGATCGACCCTGTCAAACGCCTTACTAAAGTCGGTATAGACAGTGTCCACTTGTATTCTGTTATCCAAATTATCCTGGAGGTACTCTGTGAAAGTTAAAAGATTTGTGGTTGTTGATTTACCACTAATGAAACCGTGTTGGTTCATATTCAGGCTAGATTTAAGAGCAGCATGTAGTTGATCAAAGTTTTGTTAAATTTGCAAAGTTTGGAGATTGGCCTGAAGTTTGTGACATCAGTTTTTTTTTACCATTCTTGAAGATGGGAGACACAAACGCGGATTTTCATATAACAGGGACAGTGCATTGGGTTAGAGAGCGATTGAAAATCAAAGAAAGGGGTAAGGCTGGATTGTGTGCACATCGTTTAATAAGGATAAAAAGTATTTCGTCAGGACCGGCACCTTTGCTAGTATCAATTTCCTTAAGGTGTTTTAAGACAATTTCTCGTGTCACCTAAATATTACTTATGTTGGATGTATGGTGCGGTGCTTCGTAGAATAAAATGTAAAATAATAATTAAACTTGGTAAAAATGGTATAATAAATAAACTTTACAATTATCCTACTCCTGATTCTCCGCATTCGTCTCATTCTCTCGAAATTTAGTTTTCTGAAGGTTTCCCTTCTACCGCGTGTGAACTGCACACATTTTTTTTTGGTTTTATTCACAATGGACGCTTAGTTCATATAGCCTCAGTGTGTTGATATTTTGCATTAGCTCCACACTATGTCATCCTTGGGTATGCTGTGTGGATGGTCTCTAAAGAAAATTAAGGCGTTGAGGTTCTGTGAAGGCAAAATAAATGAGTGGTGGGTAGGAATATGGGGTTCAGTGTATCCAGTAGCCAGGAGTGACGGTCTTACGAATCCATCCCTTCCAATGCGATGCAAGTCTTCCTCAACTGGCTTCTCCCAATCCAGCCCGCCACACAGATAGTGGGCAGACGTGTTCGCCTCCAAGATGTGATAAACCAGATAAACCTTACCCCACGAACACGGCCATCCCTGTTAAGTCATCGAACGTACCGAACCACTTGGGATGACTTATTATTGCAGAGGCGTGCAGCGTTATTAGTTCAGATACCTAGTGAGGAGTACTGTGAATAAACTACTATGCTTGTACTTAAATATTCATTTAAAAAATAAAATAAATATAGATGATACAAGTAGAAGAAGTAATAATTTTAAAACAAGGTTTTAAAAGCCTACACTTTTTAAGCAACGCTTCGGAATAAGGCCTCTCGAATCAAGATTCAAATAGTAGCAGCGAATAAAACCTTCCATTTTAATCGAACTGAATTTCTCATGCTTTTTTTATTAGGGCGATTCCGAAATTCGGACAGTTATTTGACTAATAATTCCGCCGGCGGAGTTTGATCGGAAAAGTTCGAAATTATGCTTTAATAAATTGACGAAAGTTTCAGTGGGTGAAAATCATTTTATTTGACAATTAATACTTTCTCAATTTTCGTGCATTTTATCGTTTTTGAACGATTTGATTTAGTGGCGAGAGGTTTTGCTTGACTACTGGTATCGATAATTTATCGCAGATTTTGAATTCCGGTCTTTTAATTAGGTACGTGTTTGCATTAAGTTGAATACATTTCAAACGGTTGATTGTTATTTCTTCAAACACAGAAAACTTATTTCGTAGCACCATTTTAATTCAAACTAACACGTCACTTAATTTTAACCACAACACTAAGTTTTAAGTAAGCTTTGATGAAGTTAGCATTGCTTACGAAATATGTTGGTTTTTTACAAACACTTGGTTCAAACTAAGTAATCTATGAATTTGAGTCGATTCTTACTTTCTTCAATTGAATGTTTCTGTGTGGCTTTCCACAATTAATTGAAATCTTAAAAAAAACTAAAAAAAAATTAAGGCAAAAGGTCATATAACTTTACCAGCTTTTCTCGGAGATTAGGTACTATTATTACTGAAGCGAACTCTTGAGTGTAGTAAATTTAAAAGTGCCTACTTGACTCACTAGGCTTAAGGACCTCTTTCAATGTCACCATTTATAGTCAAATTATGTAGCAAACTCGCTAATTCCTCGCTTACATAGTTTACCAAACAAAACGTGTAAATGATATCGATATTTTTAATATGACAATTATCTTTAAAACATAATTAAACATTTGCTTTTGTCAACGTATCATTTTTGACAATTTCAGTTTATTATTGTTTTATTTCAGTTTTTCGCATTTATTATTACTTTGACGATTAAGGTACAGCGACGGCACAAGTCAATAAACATACATTCTTTATCTGGAATAATGCTGCAGCTTTTTCAAAAGATGAGATACACAATGTACATAGGTCCGTTTTCTCCAAAGGAAAAAAAGTAATAATTTTCTTGCATCTCTTGACGGTCGCGCGATCGAATTCCGGCGTGGCAAATAAATTTTATTTGGTTAATTTGTTTTATTTCACCATTTATTAATTTAAAATAACACATTGTATATTTTCGGCACGTTCCAGAAAAGAAGATACTCTCAGTATCGCCCTGGTGTAACACCACCATTCAGAATTAAAACGTTGCTTGAAATGGCATTAGCCATGTTTGGTGACCAGATCTGAATAGCCAGGTACTTCCCCACATTCCTCTTCCCTATCTCCTTAACCTCCCCACTACCTTTAGCCTCACAACATACCCCAATTGGAGATGCCATAGTCTCTCTGGCTTCAGACGGGAGCAGTTGGTACTAATATAAAAAAAAAATTAAAAAACGTATAATGAAAATTAAACGCAATTCATGTCGCCATAGCTGAGCCGTAATAAGATATATCTGTTACCTCCTAGGAAAAAAATCATAATTTGGAGGTAACAGACACACGCATATTGTGTGTCTCATCTTTTGTTTCACCTTTATTTAATATGTAAGAAAGAGCTGCAGCATCATTAGGATAAAGAACGTACGTCGTTTGCTTTTTGTGCCATCATGGAACCGCATTCTGGGATTGTCACGATAATAATAAAAAAAAAACGCTCATTGTTTATTACTAACCCTTGTGAAAATAAAAAAAACGAGTGTGCTTTAGACCACACGACTGAAGTAAAACTACAGGACAAACCTCGCCCCATGAACCCAGATATCCCTGCTAAGATATTAAACGTAGCGAACGGGGTGACCTATGACCTAAGGGTGTCATATGACATTGGGGTGAAATATGACCATGGGGTGACCTACGACCTTGGGGTAACCTACGACCTTAGGGTGACCTACGACCTTGGGGTGACCTACGACCTTGGGGTGACCTACGACCTTTAGTTGACTTACGACCTTGGGGTGACCTACGACATTGGGGTGATTAACGACCTTGGGGTGACCTACGATCTTGGAGTGACCGTCCTTATCCTTATTCTTATCACTCACAAGTCAAGCGTGCGTAAAGGCTCGACCGTTTGCCTCGCCATCGATCACCGTTCGCATCGATTACCGTTCGCATCACACTTTTCATAACACATCACATTTTTCGTAACACATCACACTTTTCGAAACACATTACCACTTTTCGTAACGCATTCGCTAGCTTACCCCCAAGTCGAGCGTGCGTAAAGAAGTTTTACTTCAAAAATGTAAAAATTAAGTACCTACCAAATGTAAAACCCCATGGGCGTAAAAATTAGTAAAATAAATTAATTATTATTAATAAAAATATTTGTGTCAAAAACTGTCAGTTAATACGCGCGTCTGGCAGTCAAAAATAGCTGCAATTATTAGGCCCGAACGGTGAGAAATTTATTTGCAGCGGAATGACAGGGTCGTGCGGCGGTGTTTGCCATCATAAACAGTACCTGTCAGATGCCCACCCTCCCGTTTACCCACCTGGCCCCACCTGGCCCCACCTGGCCGGTACCTGGGATTGGGCAGTGGGAGGTACTTACTTTGACCATTTGACAGTAGGTACTTACTAGTGTAGAGCGAGGAAAGGAATCAAATTTATTGTTTTGTAATTATTTTTGAATTGATCATTGACATTCTGCACTTTGAAATTCATGCACAACATTAGGATTGCACTGTCGCAGTATACTTTTAAAGATGAAGGTTTGGTTGTATTTGTGTTATTCAACAACTAATTCATTAAAAGTAATAATTTAGGAGGCAATTTGGTAGGCGTGAAGGGGTACCTCCGCCCCGGGAACCTTTATTGGATAACCAACACCTCTGCCATAGGTCACCCCAAGTGGTTCACTATATTTTGTGATTTAGCAAGGGTGCCCTGGTTCATGGGGTGAGGTTTGTCTAGGTCTTGGAGGCGGATGATCAGGACATACTGAACCCCAGATTTCTACCTACCCGTTAAACCCATTTCCTTCCCAGATCTCTCCTCTCCTTCCTTTCCTTAAAAACTCTTCACACAGCATCCCCAAAGATGACATAGGCCCTCAGGGCCTCCTGTGTGGAGCTCTAGTAAAAAAAAAATATATTTACGGCACATTCCAAAGTGGAACATACGCTTATTATCGTCCTGGTGTAAATAACACCATTCAGAATAGAAAAGTTGTTTGAAATGGCTTTAGCCGTATTTAGTGACCAGATTTTAATAACCAGGTACTTCCCTACTTTCCTCTTTCCCATCACTTTCTCCTGCCTTCAGCCTCACAAAATATCCCAATTGGGGATGACATAGTCTCACTGGCTCCAGAAGGAAGCAGCTGGCACTCTTATAAGGTATTTACATTTTAAAAAATCATTAAAATAATCTTAGACTTTTTTACTCTTTTCCACAAAAAATTATAAATTTATTTCGAAAGATTGTTATTTTATTTAGAAAAACGCATGTTTTAAATTTTGTGAAGAAATGCTCATTTTTAGTATAATAAGGTTATACGTTATACCATAGGTCGTTTACAGATTTGTTAAATTTTTAAACGAAAAATCTTATTTTGAAAGATATATTTCATAACATGTAATCATACATTATTGTAAATCAATACGTTATCTAGTAAACGCATCATTCAAAATGTTATTTTTAGTTGAAATAAAATCATTAAAAAAATATATCCGAACACCTATTTATGACGAAAATTTCTTTATTTTGTCTACCTATTTACGGTCTCACAAATTAATGTATTTAAGATTTTTTTAAATTCTTATTTTGCTTAGACAATATAGAAAAATGATAAATACTTACGATCAAAAAATTATTACAAAAAGTACATAATTTTAATAGTTTTATCATCATCACGCCTTTCAGCACTTTTGGATGTAGGTATAAATTAAAGCTAATTTGGAATGAAATAAATCGGTATTGAGTTATAATTTTGGTACGGAGAATAATTAATCTTTCTCATTGGAACCGCCCTGTACGATCGTAAGAACATCTTTCGACGAAATGTGGATTTTCGGCCGCTGGCTGGTTAAAGGTACTTAAGGGTTTGTTTAAAGACGTAGTGAGTTATGTATGCTATTATTTATAATGTTTATTGGTTTGTAATAAAATAAAATTAAAATAACACTTGTGACTAAACAATACATGAGATACACTTTGTGTACTTTAATATATTTTTTAAAATAGGCAATTCACCCCAAAAAGAGTGTTTGTGCCATTAAAGTTAAGTAAGATAGATAATTATAATTTTGAGGATAATCTATAATAAATAAATAAGGCACTACAATGACACACATACTAAGTACCTACCCACCATGAAATATACCTACTAATTAATATTTGTAAATTGTTTTCACCAATGTAAATGTACTGTTTGTTTCTGTTTATACATAAATAAATAATTGGAGAGGACAAATAAAATATTGAATTCATTCCAGTCTATGAACTTATACATAGATATATAACTGAAAAAACGCGAGAATTGTTGAGAGACAGCAGATACGGAATACTGAGGGGAGAATGATGGGTGATTTTAATAAGCAAATGATTTGTGCTTTTGAAGAAAGAATAATTTTTAAATTAAAGAAGACATGGTCTTTCCCTCCACACCGTACTGGCAGAATGGACCATCGAGGATTTTTTATCTTGAAACCAATTGAAATAAAGTTAATTAAATGTTAACGCTAAGTTGCATCCCCAATTGGGATATGTTGTGTGGCTGAAAGTAGTAGAAAGGGAAGGAGGTTGGAAAGAGGAAGGAGAGGGGAGTACCATATTATTCAGATCTGTTCACCAAACACGGCTAAAGCAATTTGAAGCAATGTTTCGGTTTTGAATGGTGGTATTTTACAAGGTCGACCCTGAGAGTATTTTTCACTCTGTTAACGCTTAAATTTTTTCTTCTACAAAGAATCCGATAAATTTTGAAATTTTAAACGCCTCATTTTTGTGAGTTTGTTTTTCGGCGTGTTTATATAAATAAGGAGAAACATAATATTTTAAAACGTTTTCAGCGTGATGGAATATTTTGTGTTGTTTTATAAGAACTAGAAAACAACACCATTGTTATTTTGTTTTTGAGAAAACATCTCGTTTTTGTGGTATATTTTTGTCGTGAACATATTTCATGGATCCACCGCAAGACAGTTGAATGTGACATTGTATATGGCAAGCGATTTTGAAATATCTGGATTAAAATTTGTAAACTATAGAAAAAAACACAGATGTTGAAAAGTATATTTTTTGTAAATTATACACATTGTAGTACTGTTACCAATAAAAAATAATTAAAATATCACATACGTCAATGCATTATAAACATAATGTATGTATGAACATTCGACTAAGTTTCACTAGACTCTTTTCTTATCATTTTATCATTTATCACTATGCCTTTTTGTCAAACTGAAATTTAATTGCTTCAAAATTATTCTTGTTTTGTCTTAATCTTCTACATTCATTCTTGAATTGTATAAGTGGAAATTTTTTTTTTAACTTTTTCATTATATTATGTAAACTGTTCTCATTATCTATTTACCAATTTCTGATTTTGAGGTTGAATCTCGTGTTAAGTATTTTAATATAAATGAAAATATTTAAATAGGACATATAATTACCGTTTTAGAACAAACATAAACATGCTAATAGAACTATATGCAACCAGGTAGGGCATAATAATTTTAATTAAAAGACAAATTATGCCAATACAATTACAATTCTCTAATGCCATACCAAGTTACAATGGAGTTATCCATTAATAAAATAAGTCGAATTCATATATAAGACGTTTATTGACACTGTTTACAAGTTCAAGGTTGTACATCAAGTTGCGCGACAGACCTACCAACTATCAGCATGTGACAGCTGTAGTACCAACATGACAGATATATAACACAAGCTTAGGCCACGTCCTAATGAAATATTTTTCGTTCATATGAAGCAGTTACTTTGTGATGTGACATTATAATTTAAAATAAAACATTAACTTTGTAAACACCACTTTTATTTTTTATACTTTATGCCGACCGGGTTTCGCTACAACCGTAGCTTCTTCAGGGCAGTACAATCTCTACTAAAATTAATTTACATGTGTGTTATAGCTAATACATGATTTAACCAAATGGGCTGGACTCCTCAAGTAACGGAGGAAGTAGGTATAGGTGTAGATGGAGAATTGGGAAGGGAACGGGCTTGTTCTTTGTCAATAGGGTACATTCTTAGTATGGGACTTTTATTTAAATTTAGTTGGTTATTAACAACCTTACTGCTAGTGTTTATGGCTTTCCTTAGTTCAAGTGCTTCTAAATTATCTAGCATAATACCGATGTTGTTTTTATGAATTAGTGTGGCGCCTGTCTTTTTTTCATTAAATTTATGGTCTTTGTCGATCAAGTGGTTTGCAAATTCTGAAAATCCAGAGCTGTGTAAACATCTAAGATGTTCTTTGACACGGGTGTTTATATTGCGTGCTGTTTTGCCAATGTAAAAAAGGGACAATCGCTGCATTGGAGTGAATAAATTCCCGAGTGAGATAGACTATTATCTTTGTCCTGACCGTTCATTAAAATATATAAATATTTTTCATTAAAATATGATTAACTAAAATATTTTACACAAGATTGAACCTCAAAACCAAAATTGTTAAATAGATTACGAAAATTCATCTTGGCAAACTTTGAAACCCCAAAACATAGAAAGGCAAATTTAGAACCCTACCCAACCAGAGTGGCGAACTATAATGCACCTCGTAACAACGAGCAACTGTCAGATACAAAAACAGAGAGTATAAGTGATCTTACAACCTTGTAAAATAAAAGGAGCTTGATTTTAGAATCTATTCATACAAGTATCCACGGAAATACAACAAATATGGTTCTGAAAATTATTTTCGTTATAGAAATGAACAAAAGTAATGATTTTGCATACAAAGATCATTTAAAAAAAATGCCAGTTAGAACCTTGTCCAAATGAAATGACGCAATAGCAAATATAGCCGAAATTGCTTCTGGTCCACTGAGTGCCTTTATTATCCAATCTTGACAGGTGGTGTTGATGTTCATTGACAGAGCATCAATTTGCCAAATGCACAACCGCAGTCCATTGCAGTTCAGTTATAAATAACAACAGCAATGAGAGCAATGTATTACTTCTATCGTGGTTGAGAGAATGATGAATAATAAAAAGTGATTGAAAAAAATCTACTCCCAGTTGAAAATGTGTAAACGCGTATTTTTGAAGAATTTACGGTATTACAATTGAATAATAATCCGCGCAGGGGGCGCAACTCTACAAACTGAGCTAATGTGTCCCTATCCGATTCGGTCATATTTAACTGTATGATACTTCGACTAAGAATGACCAAGAATGTTCCAGATCTGACCGTATCTATTATTTTTCTGTTTCCAGATTTTTGATTTACTTTCCCTAATTTTGTCTTCATTTAATTAAATATTACAATATTAATTAACAATATTACTCATTAAGTTCAAAATAAAGATATGCAGTAAAGTCAATAGATGTATTATATTAAAAATAAAAATGGACGTAAATTTATCCACGACACTATCTAGGTTTACATTTAGTTCGGGACTGTACCTTGCAATCATACATAAAGATAGCAGCTAATAAAAATATGCGTTAAGAAAATGAAGTGGTAGTTCTTAGTCGAAGTATGATACAGTTAAATACGACCGAATCAGATAGGTACACATTAGCTCAGTTGGTAGAGTTGTACCCCGTGAAGACGAAGATCCTGGATTCGTGTCCCAGATGTGACCATACCTTTTTCTGATTTTTCTGTTTTCAAAATTTTGATTGCGTTTCGCTGATATTCTTTTCTTTATATTAAACAAAAATAAAGTGTATGGTTGGAGTGAGTAGGTTTTGGAAAAATAGTGTATCTACATATTACGTACCTATTTAAGTACCTAAGTACTTACAAACCAAAACATTTGTCAGAACTTAGGTACTTCAATATCTTCTTTTTTATTTTATGCGAATACTGCACAAGAGTCACAACTGCTCTCGTCTGGAGCCAGTGGGACCGTGGCCTTCCAAACGGGGGTGTGTTGTGGGCTGAAGATAGTAGGGAGGGGAAGGAGATGGGAAGAGAAAGTTAGTGTTGTACCAGAGCTGATCATTAAAGAACGTCCAAAGACATTTCGATTGCAAGTCAAGAGACCTCTCCACCACGGAGGCCGTCAAATTTAATTACAAACTATATTATATATATACTATTTTTTTTTTTCAAATAAAGAATTATACGATTTGTCCAATGAAACGTAACCATCTCAATGACAGTTCTTTTTTCAAGCAGGTGGGTACCATTCTATAAAAAAGGCAAATAAAAACCAAATTTTACATTAAAAAAAATTATCTTTACTGAACTATTAAAACGGCCATCATTCTGAAACAAAAACGGAATGTTCCAATAAATTTACTTACAAATGAAACGCAAAACGATCGTCTTCAAACACAAACAATTGCTATTAGCAATTGTATCTGTTGTCAAATTGTGAATTAAGAAGGTAAAATAAAGTATGACTACCAATCAAACTTGTTTCTTACATCTGTCCATTATAGTTGTGATGGGTCGAGCCCTTACATGGGTTTTAATACCTCTCCTCTCTCGCGTTTCGATCTCCGGACGGTAGACCCTTCTCTCGTACTGTATGATTCACCAATTATGTCTTGAATCATGACTCGCTTTTCCCACCCCTGTGACTGAACACAGCAAAAGGCTTTCTCCTTCCGGGAAAACTTTACGATAAACCCTTTCCTTTACGTTGTGTTTTATTTTTGTTTCAAAGGTTCTAGAAAATCTAGAATAGGTATTTAATGTCTATATGTGGTAACTTTTGGTTCTTTTAGGTAAGGTGTGGAAGAATTTCTCTGTATCTCTTGAACGTATGAAGGATACTTATTGTCTAAATCTATCCTAAATATATCCCCATTACGTCTCTAATGTTGTACGTTGTTTTAATACTCTCGCAGTACCCCCTGTAACTCTGGGAAGCCTATAAAGTTGATCTACGATCCTATACGTCTTAATAGATTTTAAAATACATACCTAGAATGTTTCATTTAGTTATTTGGCGGGTCCTTCGCGCCGCTCTCCATGGCTGGACCCTTGGCATAATTATGATAATATTCTATTGTTAGTAAACGCAAAACTCGTACCTAAGATGGAAGGGATAAGGGAGGGATGGATAGAATGGATCATGAATTTTTTGCAATCTAGTACTGGCTCCTCCACTTGACCAAATTGACCAGGTGGTCGGCTCTCCGGACACAACCTCCCGACCAAAGCATGTCAAGGCTATACCCATGGCACCCAGAAGATCTCTTGACGACCAACCAGATACCCGGACCCTTCCATAACCAAGGAAGTACGGCATGCCTTCAAACCTTTCCCAATCAACCCCAGTATCGAACACCTCCGGGACTACGTTACTGGCTCTAGAAGGGGTAATCCAATTCGTCCCTTGTCACGGCTCTACTCGCGAACATGTGGCTACAGCTTGTGATAGACAGATCCTTCCTCCTGCATGACCGGTCCAGCGAATAAACCACCTCTAGTAGCGAACATACAACTTAAGTATTGTCTAAGCGTTATGATTGCTTCTAGGTCGATAGGATTAAAAAATGTGCAGGCGCTGCAGGGTTTTTTCCACAAAATGAACTGCTTATGCTCCTCCCACACTACCTTGCCGGCAACCCGAGATGCTTTTGGCCAAGACGCCTCCGTCAGCGAACCGCGTCCTTACATACCGTTTTGGCAACTCATTTCAAATCCGTCTCGTCACGCCCATTCTATCGACACGGTTCCGCGAAAGGGAATTGCTTCCAGCATCTCGCGTGACCCGATCAGTCTATGGTGAGCATCCTATCCTAACAGAACAATGTGGGAAGACCCTTACCGATGGACCAGACATTGACACATATGTATTGCCTCGGTGTCATCGTCACATTGTTCAACCATAAAGTTTAAAAGGCGCAATTCAACAAATAGGAATTCAAAGGAGTACCTGTTAGTTTTAAATTTACGTTTGTTTAGGTTGCAGACAGTCGCTTTCTATTGGGTATGTCGTATACCCCGATGGGCTCCCCATTTGGTTGAGGGTACAACACTTGTTCATTTTTTGCTCCCCCGCCAGTGCCATCAGCTGTCTGAAAAAAAAGGTCACTGTCCTCGGTGATAACACCGTTGAACATATCCAGAAATAATATTATGAATTTTTGTCATTTATTTAAATCTTCAGTTTCACGAGGCAGCTTCGGTTCTGTCATCTCTGCGTCGCGTTCCGGGATGGCCTGGGAATTTAAATTAAGTATAACAACTTACCGAGTACGTAATTGCTAAAAATCCCGGTCGGAGATATACACGACCAATTCTTAATTACGTATGCCGTAGACCTGTGGAGAAAACAAAACTTCCTACGAACTTCTAAACTCTACACTATCAATTGTCTGACCTAAAATTAAATTAGTGGTTAAGTTTGTGCTTGCTGTATCTTTATCTAGGAACCCGAATCGTTGTATATTTTATTTTTTTAACTCACTTACATTTCAATTTGCAACTAATCATGCTTTTATTTGTAAACTAAAGACGGTAAATCACCGCTCGACGCCGTTGGTGTGAGCTTTCACAAATTGAACGTTTTCGTAGATTACAAAGTTCTAACTATTGAAATTTAAATATACCAAATCCGATATCATTCCTGACTCCCGAACCCTTGCTAAGATTATTTAAATCTAGTTAAGTTTATTATTAATTTCGTTCTTTCGCGGTCTATCACGACATTTTTATAAAAGGAATGAAATTTATTATCGCAAAACTGGGGCCATTATTGTAAACCTAGAACGACTGTTTATTCGTTGATCCGTTATTACTTTAAATTAAGTTAGTTAAGTCCCCCCCCCCCCCATCCGAAATTGCACCATTTATTATTATTATTAAAATTCAAGGCCGATATTTTTCTTTTAGGGTAAATATTTATAGATATCTTTTATCTCTCTACATAATAAACGATAACAATCACGAACTTTTACCGACGATTATTTTTGTGAATAATTAACACAACACCAGATAATATATAAGACCGTCATTCTCATAATACGTATTTTCCGATTTTTATTTCGTCCGATCGATAGGTTAAATATTATTATTAGAATTTATTGATTTAATTTACATCCCCTTCTAGTCGATTAACACTTTTCACCACTGACTCGTGAATCAAGTCATGTATTTTCCACTGAATTCACTAACACTTGCAAAGCATAAACAACAGAGTTAATCCAACACTACACAGTCTCGATTTTTTTTCTAAGTCCAGCTATAAACCTTAGTCACTCTCCGATACACGCACGATTTTCACAGTTCTTCTTCTCCCAAAAATCAACCCGAACTCCCCATCCCCGACCAAACTACGTCTTTTATAACCTGTTTCTCCCATCAATCAAATTTAAATTTTGCAATTTACAACCTTATAAACGCGTAATATCGTCTTTGTCCCATACCACTTTCCTATCCCCCCGGTTACTCCCTTTTATTCCAACGTCCTGTTCCAAACGACCCGCCTTTCTACCGACGTAACTCCTCTGTCGCAATCGATCAGGGGCGTATTTGGGTCTAAAAATCTGATTCCCACACGAATCTCCGCATGATTAGTCAATATAATCTACCTTTTATCATGTGACTAATTAATTCAACTTTTCTCTAAAATCTATAGTGTCCGTTCTACTCCTTTTTAATTTGCTTCCAAATACGGTGTATCCTGAATATTCGATATAACTGCCCTACTTTCTTGGCTTAACCCAAATCCAATTTCAACTCTTTAACCTACAACATATCCCGACAGTTATCTATTAAGCATTCATTATTATAAAATTCTCCCAACACGTCACTGCCTAGATATTCCGACGTTCTAACATTTGGCTATGAATTTTCTAATAAATTTGTGACTGAATATCCTTTATCGAACGTACCGCTAGTATGCACACTCAGCTGTGTTCGTTCCTGGCTATATGTCGCGTTTCTTGTGTTCGTATACAATTTTAATATTTCTCGCGTTTGCAAATGCTCATGTGCAAACTCCAATTACTTGGTCATCTCCCAGCAAAGTCGTGATGCTCGTAGGACCTTATTTTATAATAATCTAACCTTTTATGACCTCGATTCTCCTTTCTCACGGCTATAACCACTGCCAAGATCCCATTCCAACACTGCCTTCGAACGTTTTTTTCCCCCATTTCCTAGTTCCTCCTACATATTACATCCCTCTCTGGCACCAAAACCGATAAATCTCCCGTAGTTACTCTCCTAGTGATCAAGAAAATACTTGAGTTTTCAAATAATTTAAAATCCTGACAGGTCGTTAAATTTTATGCTTTTTCACTAATTTCTTTCTCCTATCATCTGTATGTAAAATCAAGTGGCGATTTCAGCTTAATGCGTACCTTAGAGACCCAAAATCATGTCAGATGTCTCACACTCAAGACCCACTTAAGTAACAAGAGATCGTAAACCTTCCCTCCCCTCTAAACTAACGGACAAAAATCCAATACAAAATCTTAGATTTCATATGGTCACTAACATGAATTGATTTCCCTCGACTACCTCGAAGAGA
This sequence comes from Limnephilus lunatus, assembly GCA_917563855.2. NCBI lineage: Eukaryota > Metazoa > Arthropoda > Insecta > Trichoptera > Limnephilidae > Limnephilus > Limnephilus lunatus. The sequence goes on along the minus strand of OU830602.1, from coordinate 4,454,114 downwards.
TCGGCTCCTGTGGGTTTTCCACGTCTAACACTTTCCCCCATCGTCTACCTGCAGAATCTGCTAGATATTTGTCTGGAAAAAAGCGTTAATGACCTTCAATGTCTACTCTCGTTTCACGATTACTAAGTAATCGAGATCGCTTGCTACTTTAGTTAATCAGTGCATGATCTTTGTCCTTTTGAATTTTCCGCCACCGAGATCCCCGCAAAACTTCCCGATTCCAGACGTGAAATCAACTGTTGCCGATTCCCTCCTGCTCCCATAAAAATGCGATTTATGACCAAGTTAGAAGTGGTACTATCCCCTTAAAATATCTGCCCGACCAAACCGTGAGATAATCTTGGAATCTTAATTTTGCAAATCCCTCATCCCACGCCCCCAGCCTGTGATTGGTTCAAGACGCACCTACTGTCCTCATCTCTATTCTGATTGGATAGTTGGTTTTTTTCCTAACTGCTTACACCCCTTCGTGGCAAGGAAACCCCAAAAGTTTAAAAAAGATTCCTTTAATATTGATTTTAACACCACCCGAAAGATGTCGATAGTGTGATCATATTCTATATTTAAAAAAAAAAATTTACCCACCTATACCGGAGTGAAACAGGTTCATCACATGGTTAGTACTCTAGTGTTCCAAAGTGGGGTCATTCGTCTCCTATCTAAGTCCCCCATCATTGCACAAGCAGCATTTATCAATGAGTGAGGGTAGTAATATTGGCAGGTTATTCGTAACTTCGTCACCTCAGTTGGACAAGAGAAATGACCTTAGAATGCAAAATCATTTCTTTTGATCACATAACCGTTTATCTCAGTAGCTGCAGCTAAGTATCACCCCTCCCCTTCATGTTCCTCACTTTAGTCGTCCATCGCCTACGCAAGGAGCAACATGTGTGTAAAACTGCGACCGGGTAATTATGACCCATCTCAACGACGACGTTGCTGCTTTGTGCCAATATATTAATTTATATTTTATATGAGAAATATTTTAAAAAAAGACTTATGATACGAAAGACTAAATATTTCTATAATTAATATTCCAATGATAGAAAGTTTAGATAGTATAGATTTGATTTAAGTATAATTTGTAAGAAACGATATTGCTTTTTGGTGATAAAAAAATTGATGATAAAATTTAGAAGATAGTGAAAGTTAAACATAAAAATTGTTTCATTTATTACCAAAGTGTTTTATTGCTGCTACTGATTATGTATACAGTTATATATTATAAATATATAATTTTAAAAATTATAAATTATTTTATACAAGGTCAAATAGTAACAATTGTAACAGGGTCATAATGACCCACCTCAACGTTAGTACAACTTTTTTCTGCCACTAAAATGCGTTAAATTAAAATACTTTTCACAAGATTGAACCTCAAAATGGATAATGTGAAATCGTATTTTCAAACTTTGACACTTCATATCTCATAACAGGATAAAGTGAAGTTAGAACCTGATCCAACGAAGTGACGACTTGGCAAAGTCTTGTCTTCCTTTAAAAATACATTTCCAAGAAAAATTGAAAGAGGGCAAAAAATATGACTAGCAATATTATCCACCTGTCAGGAAAATGGAAACAAATAAGTTAGAAAAAGTATATTGCATTTTTATTTTTGAAGCATCCTGTGCACAAGTGCATTTTGCAATCCTCGAATACAGAGTAGGTACCTGGTACAGTCCGGAGCAGAGGTATTAATGCATAACTCAAACTGGCTGACAATGGCGGACAGATATCCGCGCATCGATCCGTCATTATCGATACATTATTCCTGTCCGCTGAATGTTCCAAAGGCAAAACATCTCCTGCAGTTGATGCAGTCCCACAGTAAAGCAAGCTATCTGATATTATTGTAAAATACTGAACACAATCAATGGATTTATATACTATTAATGCATTTCCGACAGGTAGAGTTAACTGGGCTAACTTTATGGGAAATACTAAATATTATTTAGGAATTTAGGATACATGAAAAATCGGTCTAGCCAGTGAGACTGTTGCAGTATGTTGTGAGATTGAAGGTAGTGTGGCGGGGAGATATGAAAGGATGGTGGGGAAGTGCACTTAAGCACGTAGAAATAATTTGTTTCTTATGGATTTGCTAATTTTTTCGTTTGGTTTTTCTTCTCCGGAGACTAAATTGATGCTTCTCATTATTGAACTATCATTTATGCCTCCGCGACCCGAATTTCTACCGATTTCTTACATATCTCCCTTAAGCACTTTAAGTTTTAAAACTCTTTAAAAATATATGTTATTCTTGAAGATAATATCTAGACATTACTCGCTCCGAAACGCAATTTATATAAAATTCCCTCGATAGGAAAAAAATCGCATAGTATGCTCCAAAAATTATTATAAACACGTTTGTTTCAGTTATTTTACTAGTTATATGTATGAAAAAATCACAGTGTTTCTTTAAATGCTGTTTAAGACAACCCTCGCAAGATTTTTGCTCTATTTTAAACGAGTCGTGTTTTACTAAAGATTTTCACAATTTTCGCATCGATTGTATCCCTGTAAATGTTAGCGCGGTCCTCTAACATTCATAATTTCTTCATCTTCTTCTTTTTGAGGCCGGTTACGGCGCCTTAAGCCGAGCTGTTTCGCAGAAAATCACGCATGACAAAGTTTTCAATTGGCCATTCAGCGCCATTTTGTTTTTTTTGACAGTTGAAAAGTTCTCTCGTTAAACGCCGATTCTACGTCCGTTTCAGCTTTGAACAAATTGTGATCAGCAGAAGAGGAAAATATCATGTTCTTAAGCTTGTCAGCTTATTACCATTTGATAGAAAGCGGAAACAAAAATGGCGCTGAATGGCCATTTGATGACTTTGTCACACTTGATTTTCTGCGAAACAACTAGGCCTAAGTGTTTTTTTTTTATGATGTGTGCATATGAAAGACGCCCAGAGTATCGACATATTTACCTTTTCGGCTTTAAAAAATAGAGTGTGGAATTCACATGCGGTAGAAGCGAAACCATCAAAAGAGCAAGAGTGGGGAAACTATGAAGAACTTTATTATATAAGTGAAAGATAATTTTTTCCATATTTTTGTCGTAGAATTCCAGTGCACCTTTTCCTTTACATTTGGTCATCTTATTAGTTTTTATCTTTTTTTCTTTGGAGTCGCTAGATGGCACTTTCTTTTGCGTTTTCTTTGCCTGTTTATTTTGGAGTGGTTTGGAGTTTGGATATTGATTTTACAAAAATAAAAAAATTCAAAGATTCGATCCTTGGTCCGCTGAATGCCTGGCCGTTAAGGTTCGCCAGGCGCTTTATACCACTAGACCAGTGTTTCTCCTAGAAAATGATAAGAAGTATAAATAAAACGCATTATTATTAGAGTGACATTGAGAATTACGCCTGAATTTAAATTTTTGTATATGAAAGTGTAGTTTACTTAACAAAAATTGACAAATTCTTTTACCTTAAGAAAGTGTGTCAATGTGTCAGTGTGCATAGCTCGTTAATTAGCTTTATGATTTTCTATTTTGACACTATGCCCACTCGAACTTCCGCAGCGCCCCCAAATGCTAAAAATTTAAAAACGCCCCCCCAGACCTCCAAAACGCCCCCACGGGGGCGCTGGCTCCCCCGTTAAGAATCACTGCACTAGACTAAAAGAGACTTGCGTGGGACCGTGGATTAATCGTATTATACTGGAACCGAGTACCCGTGAAATAAATAAATATTTAAATATTTTATAGCTATCTCATTATCTTGTAGACTAAATCCTATAAATGAATATGTGCGTCTTTTTTTAGTGTCGCACGCTTCCGTTTCATCGAGTTTCAAATCACAACGGCTCTAAATAAGTTTTCGCTTCAAAAAACAAATTTACCGCCGAGTTCTAAACAATGGCGTTACTGTTATAGTTCAAAACGATAACTCGCTCCACATTTCAGCCGCAAAACGTCCATAGACACAGCAACCAGATACCAGCTCATTGTCTTTGATAAAGCCCCAATCTGCAGGCCCACCATAGACAAACCGAGTCTAGTTTCCAAGTAGCTAGTAGAACAAGACCGATATTGCCTATAGAATAGGCTGTGGATAGACCCAACTAGCAGTTAGCTGATAGTTAACCGTTAGTTGATACCAGTAGTTCAACTCGGTTAAATGGTGTAACCAATAGTTGTTAAATCCGAGACAGGCTGGGCTCGACCGCCCGCCGGATGTCAGTTGGTGCATTGAACTCGTAGGAAGCCTCTGATAGGGTTGCACAAAAGGTCAGTATGCCTGGAATTGATACGTCTGATCCGGAAATCTGCAAAGCCTTAACAAGGGTATAGGGTTCGAATATATGTTCACGATCACGCAACGCAATAGATATATACGTAATTAACCTTCATTTACTCGCGCCCCACGGAATCACACGTATACTCGCGCACGGTGTCTCAGACCAAAATTTGATCGCGTCTGTATTATTTTAATTATATACTTTTTAAGAGGAATATAAACGCTAGAAATATTTCGATTCTCACGCCTACAAAATTTTAAATTTTTCGCTCAGCAAGTAAGCGAAAAATTGGTTGTTATTTATTTTGTGCATAATTTTATTAGAATGAAAAAAAGATAAAGTTTCTTGTTAAGTCATGAAAAAACATTTTTTTTACTGGTTTACGTTTATATTTTTTGTTATGTAAATTATGATTTTATTGTGATTCTAATACATAGAAAAACTAGTTGAAAGCATCAATTTATCCGTAGCATATCTTTTGATGTTCATACTGTAAGCCGATTCGTCGTAAAGATTAATCTAAATAGTATCTAAATAGGATTTCACGTATAACTTCATCTTAAGCATTATTGGAATTTGTTATTTAGAATAAAGTATAATGGAATGAAAAAAAAATGAAACATATTAGAACTTTTACTTTATTTGATACAAACCGACTTTTAACTAAGCCTCTTAAAAAGAACATTTTTTTGTACCTCTGCAATAACAAAAATAAACTTTTGCATGTGTTAATTTAAAAAAAACGTGAAATCTAATTAATGAAAGTAACAACAATAATATAATGTTATAAAAATAAGAAATACTCATTATTAGGATTTTTGGGTAGTAATTGTTACTTACCTAAAATAATAACACCTAAACTCGCATCGGTCTCAGGGACCGAAAACACTAATAAAGTGTCACACGTCCACTCGGCATCAACGCGCGCGCCGCACTAAACAATGCCTTACAACACTTTAAGAAGCTACTTAGATGTTAATTTTTGAGAAAACAAGCGCGAGTACAGGAAGGTTAAGGGCTTCACCAGATACCATCAAATCAATTTAACGAAATATTACAACCGATCACAGAATTAGGAAATGAACCAACCAACTGAGCACTGTAAATACCAGTGATAAAATAATATTTCTTAAAGTATGTAAATGTCTACTAATATCAAATTGAATACATAATACTGGTAAGTAAAAATAAATATCACATAATGGAGGCAGTTGGACTCTTGGAACGCCATTTTTCGGTATGCTGTGAAACAGAAAGATAGGAAGATAAAGTAGGAAAAAAATACGAATGTTCACTAAATCCAGCTAAATCCACGTACAGCCATATTTAAAAAAAAATTGAATGGTTGTACAACAAATATGGACGACCGGACTGAGAGGATATTTCATATGTATGTTTTGTTCGAATTTTCTTGATTTTTATGCTTGAAATTTCTTGATCCGAACTTGGTGAGTTGTTCTAAATAGCCAGATATTTCCCAAATTTCCACTTTTTCCACTCCTTCATTGGCCTTTTCACTTCAGCCTTACAACATACCCCAATATCAGGCTAATTTTTTCGCTTCGATTTTTCAATTTTTTCATATTCAATTTGTTGGCAAAAAACGAAAGCGAAAAAGCGATTATCCTTCAGACTAATATGTTCGGTTTTCAGAACAACTCTAAAGGTCTTATAGAAATCATTGTGTCTCTCAAAGATATTGAAATATAAGGAGATGTGCCATCCGCCGTTTTTACTAGGTGAGACTGCGCTTCCGGGTGTCGCCGGAGTTGTTTACCAATTAACGAATAAACTAAACGAACGCTAAACTAAATGAACAAATTATTTCCGTATTCAAACTATATTGTTAACCTATAATAATGCACACCTTCAAAAAATCAAGAAAATGAACAAATTATTTTTGTATGCAAACTACGCGCATTAGGCTGTAGTTCGGCAACAGTCGCGCGGACATCATAGCATATCTCTTTGTATTTGAATATCTTTGGTGTCTCCCTTACTATCATGGTTAGAAATACGATCTAAACAGTATTGGAAAGAGAAAACATCACGCTTTGTATTAAAAATTAAAAGAAAAATTATTAAAATTTACACCTTTATGAAACCAGAGTTTTCGACCGCAATTTGAAAAAAAAAATGAAACTTTGAAATTATTTTTTTAATAATTATTTTCACATAAAGCAAAAATATAATTAAGTTGACGATAACGTAAACGATAATACATTTTTCTAATAATATTTGGGTGCGTTTTTTTTTCTTGAACAATTTTTATTTATTTAATAAATTACATCATTATATCGAATTATAAAATTTCAAAGCGTATTTCATCACCTTTCAAGCGTACTTTTTAGTTTCGGATGCGTTTAGAAATATTACATTTATTTGATTTTATTGCAAAACGGAAATATTTTGACCTTCTGAAAAAATATGCCCGAGGCCTGAAGGGCTAGAAATAAATTATATGGTAGATCCATTATTTTTAAATTTTAATATTCACACAATTTAAAAACCACAAAGTTTATTTAATAAATAGCTTAGACGAGCAGCAACTTTGTATTTTGTGGGATTCACGACAAACAATCTTCTTATAAAATTAGGTTTATCGTAAATCATGAAACCAACGCTGTTACAAGGTAATGCGATTACCTTCAAGAGAGTTTCATTTATCTCTTGTTCTTAAACTATCGAATTACAGGTGCGACTCTCTTGGGGTTAATTCGAGGTAATTGTTCCTGGGCCGGTGTTATCGATATCTCAGAAGTATTAGTATTAGAGTAAATATTGAATTTTACCGAGCTATCTAAAAGATGGGAAATTCGATACAAATTGATTGAAATCATTTCTTTGATTAGTTTGGATCTTTGGTTAGTGAGAATCATATAATAATGTAATCTTGTCATTGTTTAAGGTTTAGTTATAATAATAATATAAAAAGCCTTTTATTTCTTGCAAATAGGTATGTTACAGATTTATAAAAGTTTAATTAATTCTATTTACGTAAAAAAATAGGGATCTTAAATTTTTCTTAAGTAAGAACCCTTCTCTCAAGTGGAGGTGGAGGCCTCTCTAAAGAATTCCATTTATCTTATAGATTTTGTTTTAAATATTATTAAAAAAATTACAAGTGTCCAGTGTTACAGTTCACACGTGGTAGAAGTGTGAAACCTTCAGAAAACTAATGTAGACAAGAGTGGGCAGGCTACGAATCACCGCACAAAGAGGACCGATTTTACTATCTCATTCTCGTGTATGTGTTTGTCTTTTATGTGTCGCTTTTTTCGTTTCATCTAGCTTCAAATCACAACGGTGCTAAAGAAGTTGTAATTGCAGAAAGAATTGTAAGTGGAGGGTAAAATAAGTAAATGGAATGCTTAAAAGCATGAACAAATTTTGGCGAAAATTTAAATTTGATAAATTTTGGGAAAACCTAATCCACTTCATCGATTTGGGGGGCGGGTACCACCGCCATGGGAACCATTTATTGGCTAACCAACATCCTGCCAGTGGTTTGTTAGGTATTGTGATTTAAAGTCGTTCATTCGACCTCGAAATTCATTGCTGTAAGTTAAATTTCTGTCTTTCTCTTGCGAGCTACAGATAATATCACATCACGTCACCAATAGCTCGTGATCGACAACTTACCGTTAGTAGTTACCGTTGAACTTGACCTTAAAAGTCCCCTAACACTTAATCATAACAATATATTGAAAATATCCTACCCAAACAAGGCTGTTTGTCTTAATATGAGATTATTTTAAATAACCTAAGATGCTTGAACGCATTTTCAGAAAAACCAATAACAAAAGTCTTTCGTCTACAGTTTAACATTTTAGTTCCAGTTACTCAGCTTTTTTAATTTTTTTTTTATATTTAATAATGTTATTATTAAGTTCTGTAAGTATTTTAGTTTTTATTTTTGTTACATCTGTTTCGGCTTACAATGCAATTTGCTTGAACAATTAGAAATCAATAATCGAACGAATGACCAAAATATAACGCTAATTAATAAATTAACGAAATTTATTTATTTGTTCATATGAAGCAGTTACTTTGTGATGTGACTTTATAATTTAAAATAAAACAATAACTTTGTAAGCATCACTTTTAATTTTTATATACTTTATGCCGACCGGGTTTCTCTACTAGAGATTGTACTGCCCTGAAGAAGCTACGGTTGTAGCGAAACCCGGTCGGCATAAAGTATATAAAAAATAAAAGTGGTGTTTATAAAGTTATTGTTTTATTTGAAATTTATTTATTCCCCACTCACATTATGTTTACAAAACGTAAACAACATAACGCACTTAACGAGTCATAGCAATAACGTCATTATTAAACAATTACGGAAAAACTAATATTTAGTGCAGGGAAAACAGATTCCGATGTACCCCACATAATAGTGTCTACTACACTGTCTCAATTATTTTCCCAGCAAATTGGTTTAACCGATAATAAATCAATTTAGACACCTTCAAAAATTTTAAATATATATTTGTATAAATGAATCGTCTGAAAGCGGTTTAACTACAGTTTAAAAATTGCCTTTTCAATCGAAATCGCTATCATAAAAATACAATAAAAAATACTTACAGAACTTAATAATAACATTATTATATTAAATTATTTTTCAATTTTGAAAAATTCTATGGTGGTACATAAATTAACCCAAAAATAAAAATACACCCAGATTATTAGATATATCATTGCAGAAAGTAGATTAAATATTATACGAGAAATCTTTTTCAACCCACTCCAGTTGCTAAATCATTTCCTTTGTTTCCCAAGGGTGCTAAGAAAAAAGGTCTTAAAATCATCCGCCTTTTTTTAATTTGTTGCAAATCGCAAGGCGAAGCTTTATGCTAAATCACTATTTACGATTAATCTTTACAAGTAAGGGATTGGGTTACATTATGAATACCAAAATCTCAAGAATACCAATTATCGAAAGGGATTGGGTTAAATTATGAATACCAAAATCCCAATAATACCAAATAATCGAAAGGAATTGGGTTTCATTATGAATACCAAAATCCCAATAATACCAATTAATCAAAAGGGATTGGGTTACATTATGAATACCTAAAAATATGCACTAAATTACAGCTTTTCCTATCGGTTTGCTTGAGTAAAATTAAAATATAAATGTTAATTTCATTATTAAAATATAAATGTAAAACATTAAAAAATGTATTTTTTCATCAGAAATGTATGAACACATAAAATATAGAAATACAATTTTATAGCTAAAATTATCTGTGACAGTTTCGTTTGATTAACTTTTTTCTTTCTTTGAAAAAACTTTGATTTTTGGCTTGTGCATTCTTCTTAAATGTGATTACTGCACAAGAATCTCAACTGGGTTACTTTAACTGGGTTATACTGTGAGGCTATATATATATTTTTTTTTTTTTCTTTTAAAAAGAAAGACAAATATTCCCGGGTTACGAATAACCCAACAATGTTTGAAAATCTCCTACTACCACCACAGAAAGCCGAAAATGTTGCTTGTGTTGTGATGGAGGACTTAGCCAGCCGAGGAATCGAACATGCGACGCCCGGGTGGGACCCAAGCGCTTTGCCCACTCAACCACTGACCGGTCAAATATGAAGTTGAGAGACAGGTATGCAACGTTTCGATTCTGAGTTATGGTCTTCCACCAGGGCAATGCTGAGAGTATCGTCCTCCCTGGAACATGATACTGAATGCTTTCCGAAACATTGGCAAATGGAGCGCAACACGGCATAATATCCCAGAAAAAAACAAATCATAATAATGATTTAATGATTTGAAGATATTTTCCAAAACAGATCAGTTATTTTACTTAAAATAAACTCTAGATTATATGGTTGTTTTCTTACTTAGCCAATATATTTTTATATTTGTTCCGTGTTCATGCTAAACAATTTTATTTATTCTGAGAACCATTTCTTCATTTAATACTCTTCTGAAGTATTCTATAACTTTATTTGAACTTACTCATTTATGTACTCAACGATTGTAAACTTTCAGTTTTCGGTATTGGTTGTTCATACCTTTTATACGGGCCTGGTAGCCAATATTTAAATATTTATTCCGTGTTATTGGACGCGTGCATCTTCCATTGAAATACCGGTAAAACTCTGCGTTCATGAATTATCGCGCGTCGTTCGGCTGACTTCGGGTGAGATCGTGGCTCGTGTGTCACCCGCCATCATCAGCTGGCGGGTGAAATATTTTTATAATTTTTTTTAGTGGCTAATTTTTATACTTTTTGTTTGTTTTATTGCTGTTATACCAAAAAAATAAATAATCAATTTTTCAACTTGTGTAATAAGAATGATGTGATTATTAACGCAATTAAATTTAAAATACTCTCTTAATGAGGTCCTTCCTTTATAATGAAGGTAAGTTTTGATTATTGACAAATTTTTGTTCCAAGAAAAAAAAATGTCGGTAATATGTTTTGTTAATTTTAATAATTCATGTTTGTTTTATAGCAGTTATATAAAAATAAATAATTATTATTTTTTCACATATTTCATTTATTGTTTTGTATTTCATTTGACACGTGTTAATTGTCTGTGTAAGTGTAAAAAATAGGCGAAATTTCAGTAATTAATAGTTTTTTAACATGTCTAAAAAAGTTTCGGTTTCGGTCGAAACTGGGACAGATACCGAAGATTCGGTTTCGGTAGAAAATCCTGTTTCGGTCGGACCCTATTTTTTTTATAAAAACGTTAAACATTTTATTTTAATTCTACTCAATGGAAATGGTAGGAAAAGCCTCTTTATATTTATAGCATTTTTTGTATGAATAGTGTATACTGATTCATGGAAAAAGTTAATTAAAAAAGGTGATTTAGCAAAGTCTTAATGTCGAGTTGGTAGTTAGCGTGATTCTTGCAAATAATGTATTAATATTACGTATATTATTACCTTCTTATTATTATCATCCTATTTAAATAATAATTTAATCAATCAGTGTTTATCGCTTTATCTAAATACAATTAAGCTCCGCATGCATTGAATTAATCCCGAGGCTGTTTATCAAGCACGTCGCATCTGAGAACCCGGGAGAATCTAATGTGCTAGCAGGTACTAGGGCGTGCATTCACGGTTTTACGGTAAAAATAATTACAGTATTTAAAAAAAAAAAAAAGTCTGCAGTTCACACGAGGTAGAAGTGAAACTTTCAGAAAACTAAAGTAGACAAGAGTGGAGAGATTACGATGCACTTTTTTTATCAATGTGAAGGATGATTTTTTTCGTATTTTTGTCATCAAATTCCAGTGCACCTTTTCCTATACATGTGGTCATCTTATTAGTGTTTTTGTTTTTCTCTGACTCTTCGGAGTTGCTAGATTTCGTTTTTTTATGTTTTCTTTTGCCTGTTCATTTTGGATTGATTTGAATATTGAACATTGAATTCACAATTTTTTGTTTTTTTTTATATGGATTTTGTAAGATTCGATCCTTGTTTCGCTGAATGTCTGACCGCTGAGGTTCTTCAGGTACTTTATACCACTTATACTACTAGACTAAAGGAGGCTTGCGTGGGATAGTGGATTTATCGTATTATATTAGAAATGAGTACCCGTGAAAATATTTTATTGCTATCTCATTCTCTCGCAGGCTAAATCATGTAGTTGTAGGTATGTAGGTTTACCTCGTTTTAGTGTCGCTCGCTTTCGTTTCATCGAGTTTCAAATCACAGCGTTAAAAAAAAAAAATCTCTTCCAAAAAACTCAACCTCGTTTTTTTTTGTTAAACCAAAACCTAATGAATTGCATTGCCGGTTTTTAAATCGTCCTTATTTTCCTCAGGGCCTCCTGTGTGGAGCTCATGTAAAAAAAAAAAAAAAACGGATGGTCGTATTAGTTACGTGTAGTTTCGCTATACAAAAATTCCATCTGCGCAATTTTCCCTATATGTATGCTAGTCATATCGTTTTAATGGAGTGAGAGGGGGAGGCGTTGAAGAAAATAATACTGGGAAATTTAGCGGTGATTCAGATGTGGTTGGGAACCTATGGTCTAATCTCTCTGTTTATTTAATATGCTTGCGGTAAAACAACACAAATCAGCAGTAACAATGAGTATCAACAACAATCGCCGCCATTTGCAATCTGTCATTGTGCTGTAGTCAGCTCTGGAACCAGTGTGGTAGATAAATAGTATTTTAAATCTTTATGTCTCTCTGCGGTGCATACACGTAATTCATTGTATAAAATTTTTACTTCATTATTTACTGCGCAGATTTGAAAATGTCCACCTGGTGACACCTGATGCTCGAGGCCCACGGGTTCGGATAATTATTATTTTTATTATTTAAACATAAGCAGTAAATTTTACTGCAAGTGTTAAGGTATTAAATATTAAATTATGCATAGTTAATGTAACGATTGCATAATATATCCATACAATATCTTAGTAATATCGTCTGGGATCATAGACATATGAATATTACTAGACCTGCCCTAAGCGATAAAAGCGTATTATTTCCCCCTCCCATTGGAACCATTCCATTGGATCCGGCTGGGATCGTGTATGGCTTCGCGTTAATCTAAAAAATGTGACGTCATCATTCTTCTGCAAGCCAGCGTCGAGCACTCATCGGTGCATTTTACGAAATAAAACGGTAAACATAGTGGCTTGTGTTTTGAAAACGTGTAAAAATAGAAGTGAAAAAGAGAATAAACAAAATTGTCGTATTACATTCCATAGGCAAGCATTATTTTACACTATTTTAAGCCAATTCAGATCACATAATATGATCTTTTTTGTAACATACACTGTCACTCGAGATACATGGCGTGTGCCCGTCCCTGTTTACTGGGGTAAGTAAATTATGAAACCTTTATAAAAGTGTCTTCACTTAATACAGCAACAAAATATTGAACTCGACCTTATAGGCGACCTCACTTTGCATATTTGAACTTCGCAAATGTGTTCATTACGCGGCGAACAATTCGCGCTCCTATGTAAAAAGGTATATTCATTCAAAAGCAGAGTTTACTTTTAAGAACGAAAGTGTGATATTATATTGCGAGATGCCTATATACTGTCAGATTGAGTTTTCACGAATCACACATCACCAAAGCCGGCTTCCTGCCCTTCGTCCCGCTGTAGTTGGTTTCTACCCCTCACCTTTCTGTTCTGGTCTATTAATATTCATATGTCTATGTCTGGGATGAAATTTTTTTTTTTGATAGTGACATGTTAAAGTACAAAAAAAACAAATGTACAAAACATATTTATCAATTAGCAAATAATCGTGAAAATTATCTAAGTGTAGTAATTTTTCATTGTTGATATAATTTATGATGGCGCGAGACTTTCTCAAATACCGTAAAATCGTCTCATATAACCTCCATGCGAAAATATCTTTATGATTACCAAAAAGTTGCATCAATTGGTATTTGGGATGCGGATATGGGTACAACCGCCCGAGGAACCACTTGTTGGATTAGCAATACTACAGCAATAGGTCATCCCAAGCGTTTCGCTGCATTTGGTGACTAGGCAAGCGTGCCCGGGTTCATGGGGCACTTTGTTTAGGTCTTGGCGGTGAATATGTTCGACAACCTATTGCGTGACGAGCCAAATCAGGAGAGATTGATTATGATTAAGGGAGACCTCTCCAGCTTGACTCCCTCAACCCATCGCCTTGTACCGCAGTCGGACCACCCCTCACACCTCTTTCCTTCCCAGAACATCCACTCCTTTCTTTCCCGAAAAAGACAAAACAAAGAAAACCCAATGATGACATGTTCTGAGGCATTTTTTTCCTCAGCTACTCCGCAATGAAAAAAATCTATTTATGGTTTTACCGATTTACCGGTAAATATTGCCATTTTTCTAAATTTTAATTTTGCATGCCCTGTTTGACACCGCACACTATCATAGTAAGCAACAGTAAATCTTGGTGCAATATACTGTATGAATGCGAACTTAATACGTAATTAGGGGAGACTATTGTGGCCTTAAGATGAAGCCACTGGAGTTTGTCACTGTTTGATAACCAGGCTGCCTCTGCCTTCGCAGCCGCTTGGGCACTGCACACATTGTAATATTATATTGTGCGCAGTATACACTATACACCAGGAGTCCAAAATGGCGGATTACGGTCCGGATCCGGACCGCCGACCTATTTTGTGCGGACGTTGTGTTAACAATACAAAATATTTTTTCATTAAGAATCTTAAACCGGAATTTGAAAACAGATTCACAGATTTTAAAATTGAGAATGTCGTCGACATCCTCAGTAACATTTTCTCTCTGCATCCTGGCGATGAATGGAGGAATGAAGCTGCAACTATTTTCGGTAGTAATAAAGCTGCTCTCCAGATGAAACTGATCAATTTCCAAGAAAATTCACTTTTAAAACACCAAATACAGGAAGTTTCTTGTCAAAAGTTGTGGATAAAATTAGTTTGTGCTAATAAATACCTAGAATTAAAAGAATTAGCCTTAAAACTTCTCACTTTGTTTGGGTCAACATATGTTTGTGAAGCAACATTTTCCGAGATGAACTTCATTAAAAATAAATTCTGGAAAAGACTTACCGATGAACACCTCCAAGATTTTATAACAATAGCTTGCACAAACTTTTGTTCAAACTTCGAACGGATACTCCAAGGCAAAAAATGTCATTTTTCTCAATAATATTGTAAAAAACCCATGGTACTTATTATTACTTATTATTATTTCAGGACACTCATTCGTTTATTATGATTTTAAATAATGATCCGGAATCCATCCGTTTTATTTTTTCATTGATATTGTATATAAAAATATCTAAATAGTACATTTTATTATTTCAATTGTTTAGCCGGGTGTTAGGCTTTTTCCCTTCCGGACCGCGACGTTCATGTTATTTAAAAAAAAAATGGACCCCTAATAAAAGTAATTGGCGAACCCTGCTATACACAATGTACGATGTACGTGTGCAGTAATCACTATTCAGAGGCGAGAGTGCAATAGCACATGCCGATTGGTATCTACGAGTATGTAGTGTCTAGTGTTGTCAGTGTGAACTATCTTTAATAACCGAAGAGTCGAAGTTGAAAGACAACGGAATAAAACAATATTAACTTCATCTCATAAGTTTCCAAGCACTATTTTTGTTATTACCTCAGTTGGCTAAATAGAAGCATTTCAATATTTATGATTCCAAAAGTCTCATCTGCCCGAAAACGGATGAACAATCATACTTACTATTTTCTGTTTCAAAAAGTGATCACAAACCAAACGATTACGTGTCAAAAAACATCATTTTTATATATTAATTTTTTTATTTATTGTTATCAAGTTTAATTTGTAGAACTCCATTTTAATTTTTATTTATTTTATATATTCAATTATTTTATTATTAGATAAATTAATAAAAACAGTTTATTTATAAACAAGTTCTGCTGGTAATTATTATTACGCGTAACAGCTGTTTCGCCTTCTGAGGGCATTATCAAACTGTCTACTTGATAATGCCCTCAGAAGGCGAAACAGCTGTCATGCGTAGTAATAATTACCAGCAGAACTTGTTTATAAATAAACTGTTTTTATTAATTTAATAATAAAATTATTGAATATATAATATAAATAAAAAAAATAAAAAAAAATAATTAAAAATAATAAAAAATTCATTTTTAAACATTCAAATATATATTAGTAATTGTAATTATATAATATATAGTGTTACAGGATATACCCTAGGGATTTTAACCAGCGATTCCTGAGCATATTTTTGGTAAAAAATGTTGTATTTTTTTCTATTTAAAAGCAAAAAATATGTTTTTCAATTACACCACGCTGCTGTTCCCATCGCTATGGGATATATCCCGTCGTGCTCGATACGCGCTGTTTCGTATGGTAATATGCTGTTAGAACGAGACGCAATGCTTATCAAGTGTTCGCTAGGCTATAAACGCGCTACTCTTTTAATTAGTCAGCTGCGGCGTGTGATGAAAAAATATTTTCATTGGAAAAAAAAATTAAAAAGAATTATTTTAGCCAGCGATTCCCAAGCATATATGTAGTAAAAAATAATGTCATTTTGTTGACCAATGATACATTTTTTCAATTAAAAACAAAAAAAATATATTTTTCCATCACACGCCGCAACTGAGTAGTTAGATTCAGCCAGCATGGGTCACTTGATGCGCACTTCATCTCGTTCTAACAGCACGGTAACAGAAGAGAGAGAGCGCATACCATGTGATCCCGTCGCCACGTGTAGCAGCCAAACCTACCAGATTACAAGGCCAGGACACTCATTCAAATCAGCCTCCTTACTTATATGGCGTCCTACAAAAATTCTCATTATAGATTATTTTTTTCTATTTATTCTTATTTTTTAAATTATTTAAAAATATATTGATTATTTCAAAAAAATAAATAAAAAGGCCGATTGCATTCAGTGTCCCGGCCTTGTGATCTAGGAGGTTTTGGTAGCAGTGAGATCAATTTTGATGGGTGATAGAAACATATTTTTTTTGTTTTTAATTGAAAAATATATCGTCGCATAGCAAAGGGATATCTACGCATTTTACTCCAAATACGCACAGAAATCGCTGGTTAAATCCTTCGGGTACATGCTGTTACACCCTGTTAGCTATATTTCGAAACCCTTCCTTTCACTTTTCACTTTCCGCTTGGACGCTCTGTGGAGCTGACCTTAGGAATTCCATTGCACATTTCTAACCTGTGGAAATCGTGCTTGCACATTGCACATGTGGACATCTGAATGTGGAATGTACTCTATATTATGTGCTCGTACGTGAGCGCTCTTTGCTTAGAGGGGTAAATAGAAGTTGGGTGCGTGGCTGCATCACTTGCGTTGGCTAATTCACCTCGTACTCTTAACAATTAAATACTTTTTGATACATTTAAACGTTTACTAATAGTCAGGATCACAAAGAGAGGAACTCATGAAGGGATCATTGAACGTTGAAGAAGCGACCGGGCCCCACTGGGTCGGATAATTATTTTTTTTTAATATATTATATTCATTATTTAGACATATGCAGTACATTTTACTACAAAGGTATTAAATATTAATTTATTCATAGTAAAGTATCGATTGAATAATACGTCCTTACAATATATTAGTAATTTCGTCTGGGATGAATTTTTTTCTTAATGATGGTGACATGATTCATATCTGATATAATTTATGATCGCGCGAGTAATAGGTGCATTATTTGCTGCATTAGTGTTGTCGGCTTCTATATGAAGAAGAACAGTGTGCCTGGTACGCCTCATTGGAATATAAACCATTGACGGATGGCATTTCGGGACTATCTCTTTTACTGTCGAATACTTATATTTTTTTACGCGAATACCGCACAACAGTCCCATCTGCTCCCAACCGTCTGGAACTAGTGAGACTATGGCAATCCCAATTGCGCTATGTTGTGAGGTAAGGTAGTGGAGAGGGGGTGGAAATGAGGAAGAAGAAGGTGGGGAATGGCTATTCAGATTTGGTCACTAAACACGGATAAAGCCATTTCAAGCAACGCTTCAGTTCTAAATGGTGATCTTACACCATAAAACTGTCAAAAAATAAAGTATTTTCATTTTTTTTCCTGATATGATAGTGTGTCAATAGACAATGAACTAATAGAGCCATCATCGAAACGTTTATAATAGTATGAAAAAGACCAAAGAAAGCAAAGACATCTGGATGTCTCAATGCTCAAAAATACTTCAAAGAAACGGCCTGGATGACGGCGATACTCAGAACCGAAGAAGCTACAACCTGAGAACGAGAAAAGCCGACCCCAACAACCTGCCTAGGCAATGAGTTGGGACAGCGCAAGGAAGAAGAGTATAAAAAATACCGTCAAAGTGAGAGTTTGCCATCACCAGTTGCGGGTAATCACAGTGTAGTTTACCCTACATGATAATGACTAAAATCCCAATATTCCAAAGTACATTAAAGTTCGATATAGGTCTGGCACAGGGCGCATCACACAAGGGGGTGCGGGTATTGCGTGGCGCGTGGCGCGACAACATCCCTCGTTAGCCGCCCTTTCACGCATTAACACTTGCTAATTAGCCCGTGTACAGCCCGTGTTTAGCCCTCTGTACCCGGCCGACATACTAACAGGCTCCGGCTAACAGGCTCGGACTTTTCAAAACGTGATTCTGCTGCCTCATACAACGCGGCTTTCAATATTGGTGATAACATCGGAAACAGTGGTGGCCAAACTTTGCAATGCGAGAAAATAAAATATGAACAGCAATATTGAACGCAGTTACTTAAATGACATTTTTTCAGTGTAAAAACGTGTGTTAAGAATGTTCTTTGGCGAATAAATTGATAAATAAAAGAAACATAATGATTCTGTCTTTCAAAGTTGTTTGAAACATACTAAGAAGTGAATCATTTTTTATTTATTTTTTGAGTCATTTTATAACTTTTCGGTGGTAACATATCAATTTATAAGTTTAAATATTTTTTACATTAAGCATTTATTATGTCTGGGCTTTATTTTTGGGGTATTACGCGGTGTAGCGCTACCTCATTCTTTAGTCAACGTTTCGGACAACTTTATGGTGACCGTCATCAGGGCAGACGTGTGACATGATAATAGACACTGTAACGCTGTCCAAAACGTTGGCTAAAGAAGAAAGTAGCGTAAAACGATATAATACCCCAAAAATAAATCACTATAATACTATTGGCCGTGAAAATCTAAAATCTTCAATATATATAAAAATGAAAATAGTTTGCATGGGGATATATTAGTATTGAGACGTCTATATTGCTATACTAAGCATAGGAAATGTTTGAAACTTTCAAAATACCTTCTTTAAGCCCCGCGAGGGTAATTTGAATAAAATAAATGTAATAGGTGGCACGCCAGCTTTTTCAAAACTAAATGTGCTGGGACTGAATATATGGAACACGGGAGGGGGTTTGCAGAACGGTGGGGAGAGGAAAGGCGGGGAAGGCGGAGAAAGTGGAAGGGGGACGCACGGGAAATAACACGCAGCGAGAATCAATTTATTTGTTTGAATATGGCCTTGCAACGCACGCCGGGAACCAGCTAGTATCTTATAACGTTATAACAATTCTTTTCACATACATTTATTCTTCCATATTTAGTCCTCTATAGGTACTATACACCTATACAGTAGGCAGTTCTGTGATTTTTTCATAGGTGGCAATCTAACTTTATTTATATATCTGATTTCATAATTATGTTTATCGCTTTTAAAAAAGAATTTCATCGTTAATGTATTTTGGGATTTGGTTTTTCTTAACTTTATGCACAAAAATTAACACATTAAATAACAGTCTCTTTTTTATTAGTATCCAATTTAGCTCCTCTCTCATTTGATTAACCCTTGCGTATTTTCCTTTCCCCAGTATAAATCTCATAGCTCTGTTCTGTTTAACTTCTGGCTTGATCAAATATCCTTCTGGCTTGGTCAAATATTACATCGTAGAGCAGTTATATAATTTTTTAAAAGAGCTCTGCAGTGTTTCCATTTAATTTATTTCTTCCACTTTTACCGCATGTGAACTGCACACTAGTAATTTATTTTTTCTGTGACTTGTTCTGTTTCATGTTTCGTTCAGATTTATTAGCAGGTAATATCTTTATTTATTCGAATTGCGTATTTATTTTGTTCAAATGCTCGACAGACGCTTAGATGAATGAATACAGTGAAGATAAGTTACTGAGATAACGCGCTTGATTTCATTCATGGACATACAAATAGATGGACCTGCCCTAAGTGATAAAAGGCGTATTATTACCCCCTCCTATTGGAACTATTTTATCGGAACCGGCTGGGCTTACGAGAGCCTCACGTGAATCTAAAAAATGTGACGTCATCATTCTTGTCCGGACCAGTGTCGAGCTCTCATCGGTATATTTTACGAAATAACACGGCAAAAATGGTGACTTGTGTTATTAAAACATTTAAAAAGAGAAGTGAATAAGATAATTAACCCAATTTTTGTATTACATTCCATAGGTAAGCATTATTTTAGGCCTATTCCAATCATATCATTATGATAAAACATCAAGATACATGGCGACGCGAAACACAAAGCCACTGTTTACTGAGATAAGTAAATTATGAAGCATTTGTAAAAGTGTCTTAACTAAAAAAGGAAACAAAATATTTCACTCCGAAAATAAGTGAAACTTTATTTTGCCAAATTTGGACTTCATATATTTTGTCATATCATGGCGAGCCATTCGCGCTCCCATGTAAAAAGGTCGATTCGTTCAAAAGCAGATTTTACTTTTAAGAAATAAATGGTCATAATGCGAGATGCCTATATACTGTTAGATTGGTTTATTGGCAAATCACAGTCATCGTCCCTCTCTTCGCCCCGCCATAGTTAGTTTTTACCCCTCGTCTGTTCTGGTCTATCTATTTGTATGTCTATGGTTTCATTGAACTAAGTCCACAGCAACCCGTCCACGTAAATGTTCTTTGAAAAATTGTTCTTTTCATAAGTAGTGTTACATTTTTTGTTCGATTATTGTGAATATAACATGTCTTGTATTTGTATAATGTCATTGGACAGAAGATGTCGAAATTTTCATGTTTACTGCATTGATTATACATAGATGAGACATTCAGCGAACAAATTGGTTCAACGGAATTGTAGGTTAGTACCTCCATTTCTCTATTAGTAGATACAACAACAACAACCGTCGACAGTGGCTGGCGTGTGACGTATCAAAGTAGGATGGAAAAGGATGAAACCACGGGCTTGAGTAAAAGGAAAGGTCGGTCTGACTGCCGAGCCTTTAGACGCGGTGGCTTCAGTTAGAATTCACTTTCCTGAAGGCCTGTTCTGCATGATTTGAACACTAATCTCGGAGAATTATGTACGGGATAGCGCCTCTATAATATACCTCTATGGTTTACTGAAGATTTCTCATATGAAAGGCAACGCTCTTGAGGAAAGCATTTCTTTTTTATGTTAATACTTTCTGCTTCACAAATCCTACCTACAATATTATTAATTATAATATCCTGTAATGTTTCACTGATCTGCGCTTATTTTAATAAGATGTCAACTTAAACTAATATTAATGAAGATCAGTAGCGAACGTAGTTTGCAACATTGATCTAATAATACAAGTTCATTCTCAGTACTTGTACCGTATCGGAGTAATTACTATACCAGTTTGAAGTACAGCGATTGCATATGAAGTCGCCCCTCGCTGTTTATTCGGCCGAAAGTTATGCAACTTCATATGTATGCATGGGAACCTCCACTGTCCCGAATACAAACACTGTATGCGCCAATTTATTACAGAATCGCATTTATTGCATTTTTTGGGCATGCGTTCAGTGTATCTACCCTCTTTTAAAAATAAACCTGGACCTCATTTTCGAGTATAAACCAACATTTGTGTGCTAATGATGGACTGATTTTAAAAAGAATTGCAAGTGAATGAACTGATTTTGAAAAACTGTAAAACGCATTTTCCAAATCTAAACATTGTATTTGTAGGACATGCAGTGTTTTGATTTGGTAAATGTATTTCACAGTGTTTGGTGTAAAAGTTTTGTTTCTTTTTATATTAACACCGCACAAGAGTCCCAACTGCTACCGTCTGAAGCCAGTGAGACTATGGCATCCCCAATTGGGATATGTTGTGAGGCTGAAGGTAGTGGGGAGGGAAATGAGATAAGGAAGAGGAAGCTGAGGAAGTACCTGGCTATTCATATCTGGTCACCAAACATGGCTAATGCCATTTCAAGCAACGTTTCAATTTTGAATGGTGGTCTTACACTAGGGCGATACTGAGAGTATCTTCCATTCTGAAACGTGCCGCAAATATACTATATATTATTTTTAATGAATAAATGGTGAAATAACATAAATTAATCAAATAAAAAAAATTTCTTCAAACTTCGCAAAATTACTTTGTGGCTTCATTAATTATATAATGAATAATAGATTATTTTGTTTAAGCCACTATATTATATTATGATATTGTTTATAATACAGTGGTTTAAACAAAGTGATCTATTATTCATTATACAAATAAAAATTATTTGCCACGCCAGGATTCGATCCCGCGACCTTCGGTGTGCGAGTCAAGAGCCTTACCGCTGGACTTCGCCGGCCGTCATCTTATATTTACCAGCTATTTAATTATTTACACAAGGTTTTACATATTATTATTTTTTAGATATTGTTGAAATATACTAGAGTTTAAGCGTGAAGTGCATTATACGTATTAGGGAATAATTGGATAGGATTGTGCTGAAGTAGACATTTTTGAGAATAATTTATACGTATATGATTTTTACGTGAGAAAAATCCAGTTATGAAAACTCAGTTATACACAAAAAATTACAAAAATTTACTCAGTCAAAGGATACCTAAAAAGTACACTTAAATGCAAAATCATAAAATTGTATGTATATTATTTATTGAATAAAAGCTAACTCTAATAATCAGGTAACAACAATACAACAGAGTGATATCGTGTTTTGCTCAGCTCCCGAAATAATTATAAAAAATATTTTTAATAAAGTGTTCTGTGAACCCAGAACGGATTAAAGTGGCGACTGTGCTTCATCCTACGTAATCATCTAGCCGTCCCTAGTAAAAAATACACGAATCTGTTCTAAATAATCTATTCAAAAACATCATTCAAACTGTGACATTTGACATTTATTTAAAGTGTAACATAATTAACCCACATAAAAATATTTCCCTCTAGATTCCTAAATCAAGACAGTGAAAATTAAAATATATAAATGAAATAAATTAAATTATTGTGTCCAGTGCATACCAGATCAGTTAAATAAGTTAAATAAGCAAATTTCACTATAACATTTATTTATTTATTTTCTTGTTTATTTAACGCCATCTGTGTCTGCGAGCAATTAACAAAATCATTATTAGAAACATTACAAATCTATTAGCTCGATCACCACACAGAGGCCGCACTAACCACCGAATCCTACTCTATTCCGAATATTTATTTTTAAAAAAAAACAACAACAATGAATTGCGAAGCCTGCCTAAACCTTATCACCAAAAATGACCATGCGCTCACGTGTGCCACGTGCAACATCGGTTTCCATAACAATTGCTTAAATATCACAGATATCAATTTCAAAAAAATGTCATTAAAAAACAAACAAACTTGGAAATGCCCTAAATGCAAAAGCAGACCGAGCTCACCTGCTACGTCGGCCGCGACACTCGGATCTGAAGCCGACTCCTTATATAATCGTCTCGCTAAACATTTTGATGACAAAATTTTTGAAATAAAACAAATGTTTGAGGAGGAAATCAATGACCTCAAAAGAAGCAGTGAATTCATCTGCAAACAATATGAAGACCTGCTATTAAAATTCAAACAAGTACAGGACATTCATAAAGAAGCAAAATTCCTACGCGAGGAAAACGAAAAAAAAAACAACAGAATCTCTTCCCTGGAAAGTCGTCTTGCGGATTTAGAACAAGTCAAACTCTCCGACAGCGTGGAAATGGCGGGGGTGGACTTACGGACGGGAGAACAACCTGCGGAGGCCGTTCTTCGGGTAGCTGGCTCGCTGGGACTGCCCCTCCAACATCAAGAAATCCGAATGGTGACCAGGACCCAAGATCGCAGGCGGAACACCCCGGTCAAACTACACATTGCCTTCTACAGCCAAAAAACAAGGGAATCGTTGCTCTCGCTAAAGAAAGAGGCCAAAACCTTAAACCCAAACTCTCCTATCTTCATCAATGAAGTACTCTCTCCTTACTTCAAGGAACTGATGTGGAAAACGAAGCAAAGGGCCAAAGAAACCCTTTATCAATTCGTATGGTTTAAAACTAATAAAGTGCTTGTCCGCAAAGCAACTGGGGAAAAAATAATTGAAATAAAACATGAAAATGATTTGAAAAAAATGGGGATTCAACTGTAGATAACTAAGCATTCTACTATAAACTTCCTGTATTGCAATAAATCATAATGGCAGAATTATTTAACACATTGCAATCATTGCAACTATATTATTCCCATACAAGTCCCATTTCATTAATTATTTCTACCTATTTTGTTTACAAAAATCTTTCTAATTCTTTCTATTATCCAAATTATTTTAACACCAAATTTTACTGCTCTAAATATTTTTATTACCAAAACCATTTTAATTATTTTAACAGCAAATCTTATTATTCTAAATGTTTTTTTTACCCAAATTATTTAAGTTATCTTATCATAAAATTCGATTGTTTTGAATGTTTTTATTACCCAAATTATTTTAATTATTTTTCCATCATTTTCTATTATAAACCAAATTATTTTAATTATTTTTCCATCATTTTCTATTATAACCTAAATTATTCTAATTATTTTACCATAATTTTCTATTATAACCCAAATTATAACCTAAATTATCTCTACATTTTTACCTCCAAACTTTATTGTTTTAAAGGTCTTTCAAAGTATTTTAATTATTTTTACTTCAATTTCTATTTTTCCAATGGTTTTTATTACCCAAAATATGTTAACTATTTTACCATACAATTTTATTTTTTTAAATGTCTTTACTACCCAAACTTTTCTGATTATTTTATCATTAAATTCTATTATTCTAAATGTTTTTATTACTCTAATTATCTTAATCACTTTACCATAAAATATTATTGCTCTAATGGTTTTTATTATCTAAAGTTTTTAAAGTATTTTACCATAAAATCTTATACCTTTAAAGGTTTTTATTATCCAAAGTATCTTTATTTTTTTACCATCAAATTTTATGGTTTAAAAGGATTTTATTATCCAAATTATTCTAATTATTTTAGCATGAAATTCTATGTTTTCAAAGGTTTTTATTATCCAATGTATTTTCATTATTATACCATCAAATGCTATTGTTTTAAATGCTCTAATTATCCAAAGTATTTGAATTATTTTAACGTCAATTTTTATTGCTCTAAAAGTTTTTATTACCCAAATTATTCAACTAATTTTTCCATCAATTTACATTGTACCGAAGGTTTTTATTATCCAAAGTATTTGAATAATTTTACTGTCAAATTTTTTTGTTTTGAAGGTTTTTATTATTCTAAGTACTTAAATGATTTTACTTTAAAATTATATGCTTTTCGAGGTTTTTATTATCCAAAGTATTTTCATTGTTTTACCATCAAATTTCATGTTTATAAAGGTTTCTATTATCCAAAGTACTGTTATTATTTTACCATCAAATGTTACTGTTTTAAAAATTTTTTATTATACAAAGTTTTTGAATTATTCTACCATAAAATTTTAACGTTTAAAAGGATTCTGTTTTATTATCCAAAGTATTCTAATTATTTTACCATGAAATTTTATATTTATAAAGGTTTTCATTATCCAATGTTGTTTTATTATTATACCATCAAATGCTATTGCTTTAAATGTTTTAATTATCCTAAGTATTTGAATTATTTTACCATCATTATTACCATATTACTTTATTGTTCTAAAAGTTTTTATTACCCATATTACTCAACTTATTTTTCCATCAAATTATATTATACCAAAGGTTTTTATTGTCCAAAGTATTTGAATAATTTTACTGTCAAATTTTATTGTTTTAAAGGTTTTTATTATCCAAAGTACTTAAATAATTTTCCTTTAAAATTTTGTGCATTTCAAGGTTTTTATTATCCTAAGTATTTTCATTATTTTACCATCCAATTTCATGTTTTTAAAGGTTTCTATTATCCAAAATACTGCTATTATTTTACCATCAAATGTTACTGTTTTAAATATTTTTTATTATCCAAACTCTTTGAATTATTTTACCATCAAATTTTGTGGTTTAAAAGGATTCTATTTTATTATCCAAAGTATTCTAATTATTCTACCATGAAATTTTATGTTTTTAAAGGATTTTATTATCCAAAGTATTTGAATATTTTTACTCTCAATTTTTACTCCTATATTACTCCTAATTTACCACCACTAGCAAAATGTGTGAACTTTGTTTGGATCAACTTATGTATCTTCACAACCGCAACATGATCACTCAACTTAATATTGATACAGAAACATTTAACAACTCAGAACACACTTTTGACAAAGCGACAGATTGTAATTTTCTGTTCACAGAAAAACACAACTTAAACATAATATCCCAAAATATTAGAAGTATTCGAAAGAACTTCGATAATTTCTCGATCCTCTTAAACGAAATAAACATAAGCTTCGACATTATTATCTTGACTGAATGCTGGTTAGATGACTCGTACACAAACCTAAACTTAAAGGACTATACAACTCTCCATTCCACAAAACATCTAAATCAAAACGACGGTATAGTAATCTTTGTCAAAGATTCACTAAACTCATCAATAACAGAAATCAACCTAATCGAAGCAAACTGCATCCAAATCTCCCTCGGACCAGACATCTCCATATTTGCCGTCTACAGACCCCCATGCTATAACAATCTCTCACCTTTCTTCATCTCCTTAAATAGACTTCTCGAAAAAAATAAAAAAACACAACAATTAATTATTGCAGGGGATATGAATATTAACTTACTAAATGGGCAACCAATAACCACAGAATACTTAAGTCTACTTACTCACTATGGATTAAATTCGACAATCAACTCACCAACAAGAATTACGTCAAACTCTGAATCCTGTATTGACCATATATTTGTTAAAACTAGGAAAAAAACATCATCATCAATAATTCGAACAACGGTCACAGATCATTTCACTACTACACTAAGCATACATCTTAACAAGAAACAAAAAGATGAAAAAAACTACCCCGTACAAGACAAAATCAATTTTAAATCCCTAATAGAGGACATACATAATGAATCTTGGTCAAATGTACTAAATGAACCCGATCCAAACAACGCGCTGGACACATTTATGACCACAGTTGGAACCTATATTGCTAAATATACAACAAAAAATACCCCGATAAACTACTCACATAAAGAAAAGAAAAATAACACCCTGGATCACGAAAGGTTTAGTAAACAGCATTCATAAAAGAGACACAATGCACATGCAAGTACGCAAAAACCCATATGATGACAAACTAAAAAATAATTACCTGCTATACAGAAACCTTTGTAATAAATTAATCAAACAAGCCAAATACAAGTACTACAAAAAAGAAATAAAATCCGCCAAAAATGATCCCAAAAAAATCTGGAAAATCGTCAAAGATATTACTTTCTCCAATACGAAAAAAGACTCGAAGATCAAAGCACTGTTAATAAATGGAAACAAAACCCTTACAAAAAATGAACCTGGTAAAATAGCTAATTTTATTAACTCCCAATTTGCAAAAGTTGGATCTAACTTGGCTGAAAAAATTCTTTTAAAAAACGGCACAACAGAAGACTCTTTAACCAAACTATCCTCTACCATGCAACCAAATCATTCGTTTTATGCTCACAAAATAAGTAAAAAGGAAATATCGGATTTAATTATTTCTCTCAAACCAAATTGCGCTGTGGGCCCTGATAACCTCTCCAATCATATACTGATTAGTCTCCGAGAACATATACTTATACCACTTCAACATATTTTCAACCAAAGTTTCAACCTCGGCTTTGTCCCCGATCATCTAAAAATAGGTTGTATTACTCCAATACATAAATCGGGAGACAAAACGCTGATCTTAAATTACAGACCAATCACTCTCCTAAATTCGCTATCGAAACTACTAGAAAAAACTATGAAAAAAAGACTGCTCGCATACCTTGACAAACACAAACTGATCTCCACCCGTCAATTCGGGTTTCGAGCGAAAATGGGAACAGAAGACGCCTTATCGGAACTAACCACCTACATAGTGAAAAACCTAGATGGCGGTTCAAAGGTGTTAGGAGTGTTCTTAGACCTAGCAAAAGCTTTCGACACCATCTCACACAAATTACTCCAACAAAAACTCAAAAACATTGGCATAACAGGTCCACCACTAAAATGGTTCATCAGCTACATTGAAAATAGACAACAAATTGTAAAAATCAATAATCAAGAAAGTGACAAAGTAGGCACCAGGTATGGAGTACCCCAAGGCAGCGTCTTAGGTCCCATACTGTTTCTCATCTACATTAACAGTCTAACGGAGATAAGCCTAGGGAACATAGAGTACAAAGTAATCAGTTATGCAGATGACACTGTAATCTTATTCAAAGCCCAATCATGGGAAAACGTCTTCAAAAACACGGAAGCAGGGATGACTGAAGTAAATAACTGGCTAATAAAGAATCTACTGACACTTAATATTTCTAAAACAAAATACTTAACTTTCAGTAAAACATTAGCTGGTCAGCCAGATAGTCGCCCACAACTACATCTTCACCCCTGCACAGTTACCTCGTTAACTAACTCACGCTGTGTTTGTCACAAAATTGATTATGCGCAAAATATTAAATATCTCGGTTTAACTGTTGACAATAACTTAAAATGGGATCTCCAAATTAACCTAATTACAAAAAAAATACGGAAACTCTCTTACATCTTCAAAACAATTCGAAATATTATGTCACTACCTCAGCTAAAAAATATATATTATGCACTCTGTCAAAGTATTCTAATGTATGGTATTTCAGTATGGGGAGCAGCAGCAGAGACTCACCTCAAATCACTTAAAATTAATCATAAAACAATAATCAGAATTATGTTTAGAAAGCCTTATCAACATCCGACAGAACAGCTAATGATCAACAATAACCTATTAGACATAAATAAACTATACATAAAGAAGATCATCTACAAAAACTGCATAAAAATATCACCACACTTCATAACTCACTCGCAAAACACAAGAGCAAACAAACACAATCAATTACAAGTACCACATATCAAATCAAATTTTGCAAAAAAACATGAATCTTACTTGGCACCATATATATTCAATAAGTTTGTAGCCCAAACAAAGACCTACGTCGCATCTAATAATTTGAATTGGGTTTTCAAAAGATTTTTAAACTGGTTGAATGTCAAAGAAAGAAGAGAGATAAGTAATATTCTTAATATCTAATATTATATATTTTCTTTTATTCTACTCTGTTTTTAAATTCTGATATCCTCTTATTTTATTATTATTATTTTTACTATAATATATATATTTCTTTTTTATTTTATTTTTACCACTTACTTGTTTTTATGTAATTAAAAATTGTTAGTTACCAGCCTCAGAACAGACTCTGTCTAGTGAGGAGGGTAAGGAAAAAAAACTGATGTACATAACTAATTATAAATAAACGCCCGGGTTGCCGGCACTGAAATTGAAATTGAATGACAAATAATTCAACGAGAGGCAAGAGACACAAGACACACAAAGAGAGACACAAATAATACGTAATGTAATTAGATGAATATATTTTCGAGCATTAGCAGAACATTTTTTCGGAATCGTTTAAATTATCAGCGAAAATATCTACTTCAGCACACTCTATTCCAATTATTTCCTATTATAGAGAGTGTGCACAAACTTCGGGAGGTGATTCTACGTGATGGTAGAAGTAAACCTTTTTTTTTACAATTCGAATGTTTTTTCCCATACAAAAATATATTTCCATAAAAGAATATTATTTACCCGAAAACTACCTTAAAACTTTGGAATGTTTAAAAAGTTATATATCTTTTTTACCTACACTATAATGTAGAATACCTCCCGAAGTTTGTGCACTTTATCACCGGACTCGCTGTATTATTCCCAGTTACGTATAAATCACTTCATGCTTAGTAACGCATCTCTAGTACATTCAACATTATCTATTATGCGTAAAAATAAAACAAATTTGTTTTTTTTTTGTATTTTTTGTAAACTTACTAAAAGCAGTTTTAGACAACTAGTTGTTTAAAAAATGTATTCATAAAAGTAGATTAGTTCGTGAATTGCATTCACAATCACGTTTTGCATTTTACCCTTCGACCAAGTATATTTTACCCAATAATGGCGTATACAGTGTTTCAATTTGCGGCCGAGTCCTGTCTGCAGATATTAATAATAACTTACTAACTATCCACAAACTGTACCTGCATCATTCCATAGTTTGACAGAGGATATTGTACTCTGTAACACTTCTAATTTTATTATTCATTTGATCAATTTCTATTCTCGTACATAAAGTTTACATTATATCATTATATGTAACATCACACAAAAAATATTAATAATCAGTAACTGCATGGGTTGGCAGTAGTGTTTTGTGAACACCTCACTAGTGTTGCTCACCTGCTGAGGTGTTCGCATATTTTAGATAAAGTGTTATTATGTCGTCGTAAGTAAAAAGACATATTGGACACTTACTCTCTGCTTATCTTATGCATTATATAATATCTATTGATCCACAATTTAAAACTTGTTCCTCTCTTTTTTTCTCTATCGTGCACTTTGTTACGTATTAAGGACTTTAAAATTATGTGTTATGAACTTATATTATTATTTTAAGCCATTTGCAATTTAAAAACAGGTTTCTGTTTTTTTTATATTTCTCTTTCCTTGTATATTATGTACGCGTAAATGCATTTTTATATCTACCATGTCTTATGTCAGATTTGTTTTTATTTTTTGTTATCTAAACATTTGAAACTCTTGTCTCTGCATCATGCAATCATTTTAATAAAGTTTGTAAACATATAAAGCCAACAGTGTAATTATAATAAATAAATTAATCAACAATAATTAATACAACTTCTCGTAATTACTTCTGTTATTTCAACTCTTGACATTTTTTTATTATGTGAGTTGCGCACAAGAATCCCTACAACTCTCAACCGTCTAGAGCCAGTGAGACTATGACATCAGAGGAATGTCGATGGACTGGAGGGTTTTGGGGAAGGGAATAAAATTGAGAAAGAGGAAAGTGGGGCAGTACATGGCTGCTCAGATCTTGTCACCAACATGACCAAAGCCAATTTAAACAACGTTTCCTTACTGAATGGAAACAGTTAGTTTACAATATATTCATAACAATAATTCCGTTCTTAGTTTATTTTTTTATTTCTATTCTTGAATATACACTTTACAGATTATAACATTGGTTTACATATATAATAAGTTTAGTAATAGGAAAAAAATGCTAATGATCCGTATCTGTACGTAATTAGGTAAGTACCTAGTAGCATTTTGTGAACACCTCACTAGGCGAACCTGTGTTGAGGTGTTCCCATGTTTGGGAATAAGTGCGCTTCTGTCGACATAAGTGGAAACACCGAATCCTCCTTGATATTGTCAAGAAGAGCACTGTGAGTCGAACCATTGTGGCAGCATCGAATACATAAATTTAATATTAGTTGCAGTTAAGATCTATATACAATTATTCATGGCATTTAGATTATGTTTAAGATAAATACTAGATTTGATAAGCAGGTATATTTTTCTATGGACCACACAACACTGGTATAAATAATATTGTGGTATTATTTTTGTATCAAAACTAAGATTTTTTAATGTTTGGGTTGGGTTATGTTTGGTTAGGTGTTATAATGTTTAGTGACAGTATCCATAATATTATCATTTACCTACGTTAAAAATAAATTGATATTGGTTTTCTTTAAATCTAAATAATGAGTACTACCTATACCAAATATTATAATCAATAATTATCAGCCTGAAACACTCATCTACATTGAAAAAATCTTCCGAGAAAAGATACTGGCCGCCAATGGGAATTGAACCCGTGACCATCTGATTGCCGGTCAGCAGCTCTCACCACTGAGCTATGGCGGCTTATCAAATACCCGCCAAATAATTCAATATATACTAGTGTTTCATTCGACAATTACTTATTATTACATTTTTCCAACTGA
This sequence comes from Limnephilus lunatus, assembly GCA_917563855.2. Taxonomy (NCBI): domain Eukaryota; kingdom Metazoa; phylum Arthropoda; class Insecta; order Trichoptera; family Limnephilidae; genus Limnephilus; species Limnephilus lunatus. The sequence continues at coordinate 4,422,121 of OU830602.1, read as the reverse complement.
AAACAACCAACTTTATTTTTGTGAGAGAGGTATTTTTAATACTAAATCTCCCGCTAGGTGGCGTCGAGACTAATTATGTCTGCATTTTTTGCTGAAATACTTTAACTTGTCAAATATTAATTATAATTTTTAATTGATAAACTAACGTTTAAACAAGATTTTTATGCATAGCACAAAGGGTAGATAACAAATATTATATTATTTGTTATCTACCCTTTGTGCTATGCATAAAAATCTTGTTTAAACGTTAGTTTATCAATTAAAAATTATAATTACTACCTATACCGCTTCGCACTTCCCGCTGCGACGCTCAAAATGAGCCCCTTTGCAGCTAAACCATATCAAAATCCGTTCATATTTGACTGCAAAATCTGGTCTTTGTTATTAAATTTAGCAGGAAATATGAATACACTATCACGCTATCGCATCCGCTATAACGTAGTACTAGCGGGCCATGAAAAGGGGCAGTACGCAGGGGTCTTAAATTCCCTCACAAAGGTTCTGCCGGATCCTACTCCTACCTACTATTAGTGGCAACATTCAAACTGCATGCATACTGCGGAGTGCTGCAGGATGATAATGCAGTGTGAAGTTGTCTGGATTGTATTTACCTTTTTAACAACCAAAGATATCCGTTACAAACTGAAGGCGTTTGTTAAACCGGTTCCGTGACTTTTCAACCCGCGAAAAAATATCCCCGACAAAACATCCCCAACAAAATATCTACTAATACAACCTAACCTAACGCAGCAAAAAATTGGACAAAATAATACAGACATCATATAAAGATAATAAATTATTGTTAAAAATTAGTAAAATGGGACAAAAATATTACAGACATCCTATAAAGACTATAAATTATTGTTAAAAAATAGTTAAATGAGACAAAACTAATGCAGATATCCTCTAAGAACGCTAAATTATTTGTTAAAAAACAATAAAATATGATAAAACATCTACAGATATCCTGTAAAGTTAGATTAGGTTAGGTTTTAGACTGAATTCTGTAGAAATGAGATCCCTAAGGCGTATGTGTGTAAAACCATGTAGGTATGATCGTGTGAGAAACGTGGAGATCCGCAAAGAATTCAAGGCTGATGTAAGCGTAATGAGTAAGTTCAAAAAAGGAACGCTCCGATGGTTTGGGCATGTAGAGCGAATGAACGAAGAAAGGCGTGTAAGGAGAATACATGACGCAAATGTGAACGGTAGAATAAGTCGTGGACGCCCGAGAAAGACATGGCACCACCAAGTGAATCAGATACTTGAGTCGGGCCATGTCAAGAGTCAGAATACTCGTAATAGAAGAGCATGTATGAGCCGATGTATGAATGTGAACGAGGCAAGGAAAGTGTGCCAAGACCGAGTTGTTTGGCGGTCCGTTCTCTCTGCCTACCCCTGCGGGGAAACGGCGTGATGGTTAGTTAGTTAGTTAGGCTAGGTTTTAGAAGATATTTTGTTAGAATTTTTTTTTTTGTAGGGTATTTTGTCGGGGATATTTTTTCGCGGGATGAAAACGCGCATTACCGTTAAAACAGTAACGTTTTTACCAGATGCGCCACTTCACAGTGTTGCAATGTCATAATTTATTTTTGAAGAATGGTCGGGTCATTGAAGCAAGTTGTTGGTGTTTTTCATGTACATAATCTATTTTTTAACAAAAAAGAAGGAATTAGAGCACCTTGAAAGTACATAAAATCGTTTTGTAACATTCGTTTTGTCGGCGGATACCTGGAGGTATCGCGGTAAATCTGTACTGTGATTGTGTTATGTGCTTCTTCGCAGAGATAAAGTGGTAAGTGATTGGTTATCCCTTTTCCTTGCATTCCTTATTTTTCCTACACAAATTATAACCCAATCCCAGCAAACACCATTTCTTCTCGTTTTGTTATTAGTATTTACTACACACCATTACAAGTGTATCTGAAGCTGTATGTAAGTATAATTTTTTTCTTTTAAAATAGGCAATTCACTCTAAAAAGAGTGCTTTGTGAGGTATAGTAATTCGTAAGCAGTTTTGAATGCAACGATTATTTTGTAAATAAATATCGGTGAGGTATTTAATTCATAGTCAGTAAACCCATCAGGCCTCGGACCTATTTTGACAGAAGGTCAAAGTATTCCCGCTTTTCGATAAAATCCAAATAAATGGAATATTTCTGGAAGGTGATGATATACTCTTTTAAATTTTTATAATTCGAAATAAACATAAGATTTTTGAAATATTTAATACATGCATAAGAAAATTTTAAAAATAGCTTACCTTACGTAGTGTAACCGACGTGTTACGTACCCTCAAATGTTCTTTCAACGAAAAACATCCTTGGCGGTATCCTCTACAGTTCAGTGGTCATTTTTTGGGATTTCGCTCGAAAACCAGAAATCCCGCTTGGCCACTGAGCTCGTTAGTACCGTACCGCCAGCGATCTTTTTCGTTGAAAATATTTTTATGTTTGTTTTCCAATTAGAATTTAAAAGTTATTCTAATTGTAATATTGTATTAATAAAATACTTTCATTTTTATATGTACAATGCCCCCGGTGCAACAAATAAACGCTATCATGCTCAGGTTGCCACCAGGGACATTTTTCAGTTTATAATTTCAAACGTATTTTTTATGTTTCCTTTTTTTTGACATATTGTTAAATATTTTAACTTACGATCCTTGTAGGATAATGAAACTAAGAAATTTCATTCCGCAGTCCTACAAGGCATCGAGGGAAAGAGAGCCTGAGTATCTAGCCCTTAAATTACTGAAACTAGGGCAAGAAATGGCCTTCAAAAAACACTTAGAAAAATTTCGATAAAAATATGTTTTTCCGGATTATAAAAATCCAGGTGCCCCGTAAGATGGTGAAACAAACAGGTTTCATTAACACATCTTACGGGGGATCTCGTAAAAATAACACTGTATTGGTAAATTACCAAGTGTCCAGCCAAACGGCAAATAACTTCTTAAATTTTACGATTTATCTAAAAAAATGAGATAAATCGCCCTGATAAAAATCTGGTGATAAACAATGCGTTTATTTTACCATTGATACAGAATAACAAACACATATGTACACAATTAACTCTGTAGAATTAATATAAAATATACATTTTAAGCGACCGCCTACAACGGTGACACCGGCAAAATAGGGTGCCCACATAATGACCGCCCTATTTATACCATTTGGTCTGAGGACGAAAACCCCTCCACTTTTTTATAAAAACACTGCCCGAACGCTGTCGGGTACAAGTACCCCTTATATATGATGCAAATTTCCAAATAAATATGTTATGTTCAGTTCAAGTTCAAATTCTACTCTTCTTGTTTTACTACTTCCTACCTCTGGAAGTCCTACGACCTGCTGCCTCCTGCTGAAGTTCTGCCTGGACGAGTACCTGGTGCCTGCCGCCATAGCCGGCCCTAACTCTGGGTACTCCCAAGGCAACCAGGCCCAGGCAGAAACTAGGCGCATCCAGGGCCACCACCCACTGGATGTAGGGAGGCCAGCTTTAAATCAGCTTCAATCATCATCATTGGCACACAAAAGGGAAGGAGTGCACAGCCACCGGTGCCCTCATAATTTACAGTCTTGTAAGGACGACGACACGTCCGTTACACGTAGATTCTAACTAAAATTAACGATAACGAAAAAAATTAAAAAACACCCACTTTTATTAGGCAAATGTATTATACATGTTACCGTCAACTCACTTTTTTGTCGTTTCAAAGTTTCATAATTTTTTTTTTCAAATTGTGTTCGGAAACTTTGGTTTCATAAACATATTTTAATCATTTTACGGTTAACTTTTATTAAGAGTTGTTCCGAAAACCGAATAAATTACCCTGTGGGGTTAAGTGCATTCTAGAGTATTGCACATCCATGTATAGTAGTTGTAGTTCTAATAGAGCAGGAGCTGTTCCTGTAATACATTGGCTCAGGCAGCTCCGGTAGCTCCGGCTCTGGTCTGCATAAGCCGCGCTAATACCGCCTAACGAAATATTATGGTTGTGATTTCTGGGAAGATTTACACTCTCCGTGTTATATGTTCTGTGTTATACATTCTCTATCCCGTGTTCTGTGTTCTGCATTATTTTAAATAGAAAGTATGCAGTGTGCAGAGGAATTAAGAAGCGAGGAAAGGATTTTAATAAGAGTTCAGTGACCCATAAAATATTAAAAAATGTGTGAGTATTTTTCACGAAATTTTATTTTCTTTTAAATAAATAACTTTTTAATTTACATAATATTTACATTTACATTTTTAATTCAATAAATAAAATTTTGAAAATGTGAAAATGTCCAGTACAACCGAAACTTTCAAGGCACTGCTTGCAAACAGGCGTCACATACGCGAGAAGATCACCGCACGAGTATGTCCATTTGAAATTGACTTGGAATACTTGTGTTTTGATTTGTTGCTGTAAATTAAACTATGAATTATATTACTCTAAATTTAAAAAAAGCGAGGTATTATTCTAAATGAAGGTATGAGTTTGGTTTTTCTGACTTATTTATATATGGAAGTTGTTTTTTGATGTTGAAATATAGAGTCTAAAAGTTTTTAAATTTGATATTAGTTTTCCGAATTTGTATTACTATTTTTGTGTGGGTATCTTTTTTTTTATATTTCTGATAGCCGAAGTCCCTGGCGTTTTCCAAGGTTGTTTTAAAAGATAAGTGATAATTATTTAATCAACCTTGTAATAAATTAAACAAACGCCGCCTACCCTGTATCGTCAGGTGTCATCACGGCCGCCCAGCCGCCCGCCTGCCACAAAATGCCACAAATACTGCCACAAATAAATAAATAGATAAGCTTTAAGTTAGCTTGGTAAACTACTCTTAGGTTACGTAAGTGTGGTATTAGCTAGATTCATTTTTTGTTGTAGAAAATCACCAAAATATGGCTGCATCTGAGGAAAAACATAAATCGTAATGTGCTTATAGCTCTTCTTCTTTAAATCAAATCTTATTTTGGTTCCACTGTAAATCTATCTACCCAAGTACACAATTATGTTAACTTTGATCGCTTTGCAAGTGCGGTCGCATGTAGCCCTTTAACCAGTCCACAAATTCCCGTATATTCCCCGGCAATCCATTTGGCCAAATTTGGTAACGATGGCTTAAGAAGCGGTGGCCCAAAGAGAATGAGCGTAAAGCTCGGCGAGCCCTCTGCCTCCTCCCCTCTCCCACCCTTCCAGAGCCATATCTGCGGACTTTGTCAATGCCACATATCCACGCTATTACGGCCACCAAAATACTCCACCCTAACCTTGCTTAGTGGTGTGCAGCTTAAAACATCTGTTTGAATCGATTAATTCATTTGAACGTAATTCGTTTACTTTTAAACTACTCGTTGATTTTTGAGTATCTTGTGTATGGAATTATTCAATGCCGTGCATCCAAGCTATTACGATCACCAAAACACTACACCCTAACCTTACTTACTGGTGTGAAGTTAAGTATACCTATCTCTTTGAATCGATTCATTCCTTTGAATGTAATTCGTTCACCTTAAGCAACTCTTTGATTTTTTGTGTACTATAAGTATCACATTATGTCTAGACTCAGTCAATTCTACGCATCCGTGGTATTAGGATCCTAACCTAACCCAACCCAACTGTAAGCTTATGTAAAAAAAAATATAACAATATGTTCTTTTTACTTCTCAAAAAACTTGATTTTCCTTGAGAGCAATTTGGCGAAAATTGCACCAAGCACATGGCGGTTTCAAAGTTATAAAAGATAAATTAAAAAAAAATTATTAAAGAAGAAGATAACAATAATAATCTTAACGAAAATAGAAAAATATAATGGTCGCAACTGGAACTCGAGCCCAGAACTTCTCTTCTAACCGGGACGTGCGCGTTTACCAATTCCGCCATTGCCACCTACTGTCAAACCGATATATTAGTCAATCTCATATTTCAAATTTTAGAATTCACAATATTATCTTCAACTATTTTTTTTGTGAATAACCTTCAAAAGTTACGAAAAGAAAGTTTTTCTTGTAAAAAAATCTAAAAAATGTAACTTATTCATTAGTTAAACGAGGAACAGAATAAAAAAGCTTTAGACACCACAAATTTTGCGAAAAGGCTTTTTTTAAATGTTTTCAACACAAGAGATAATTAAATAGTTTGCCATAAGCTATTTGTCAAATAAACGTTACATGAAAACATGAAAATTCCATTTTTTTCAATCCCCTGAAAACATTTTTTTATGAGGCGTTGTATTTCAACTCTACATTTTCCATCTGCGAATAAATTCCCAACATAAAATCAGCAAACCAAACTCGAGATAAAGTATTAACCTTCGTATACTCGCGCCCAACGGCATAACACCTATACTCGCGCACGGTCTCTCAGACCGAGATTTCATCTCATCCGTATTACGTTAATTATATACTTTTTAAGCATTATTGGTATTTATTATATAGAAGGTGTTATAATTAAATTTAAAAATGATAGTATTTACACTTTTACTTTATTTGGTGGTAACTAATTAATAATTTTTTGTACAATAATTTTATTAAAAAAAAAACTTTTTCATGTGTTAATTAAAAAACAAACTCTAAAATCTAATAAATGAAAGTATGAAGAATAATAAAATATTACAAAATAAGAATAAGTCATTATTAGTAATTGTTACTTGCCTAAAAGACTGATAATAGTATATAAGTGTCACATGTCCACTCAGCACCAATGCGCGCACCGCACTAAACAATGCCTAACAACAAATTAATAAGCTACTAAAAACCTCAAAGTCCCATTGTTGTTAATTTTTGAGAAAACAACGAATTATTAATCTGTCGATCTTAGAGACCAATGCGCGAGTATAGGAAGGTTAAGAAGTTACAACAGAAATTGTTAGTCTATTTCTCACAATTGATAAAAGCACCATCTTAACCAGCCCCTTTACAAAATGTTTCGATAAGAACAACAGATATCGCTTTATATAAAATTACATTTATTCCTTTAGGTTCTGGTATAGAATAATATACTCCAGCAATATCGTTTAGGGGTAGTTCCATCCCCCAGAAATCAGCCGCCACTTTTCCAATACTTTTCTACCGTGGGGAGCACTATTCACTACTTGTATTCGAGTAGCTACATTACACTGTTTTAGTAAGCACTGATCATAGTAGACTTGCATTCACCGGACACTGAAAGAAAACTGTTTTATTTCATTTATTCCAGGAAATAACGTAAGGCTTTTTGAAACACTTTTCTTTTTTAAATGTTAAGTTTTAAATATTGGTTAATTAGTTAATATTTTTGTTGTACTCAGTTTTATAATTACGTATGAGTACGTTACTCAAAGATTAATATTTCTATTTTTGAAACTGACAATTCATGGTGGAATTCAATTATCATCATTACATGGTATAACATGAAGTCGCTCAAAATGTTTGTGCGCTTAGATCTTTTAAGCTATGCAACGAATTTTCATGCTGTTTTCACCAATTTAAGAGGAAGGTTCATATTACAATAAATACTTCGATTATATAATGTCTAGATAGAGTGTTGCGCTGTAATTCCGACAAAAACAACAGGCCAGATTTGAAACAAGAGTGTGTGTGATACGCACACTAGTATGCGAAACTTCTATAGTTTTACAGGCGTTGCGGTCGCGCTGAGTGATCCAGCTTCCGAGTATTTCCCATAAAAGTGGGTAAAAAATATGTTTCGATTTAGCGGGACCTATATTTGTTTAGTTTTGAATTCATTTAAGTAAGATAGTTTTCTATATACATTTTTTTGTTAAAAGAGATTTATTTTTATTTGATTATTTTGAACAAATAAAGACAACGAAAAGCATTAGAAAAGGTTTAAATTAGTTACATAAAAAAGACCAAATACATTGTAAAAAATTTAAGTTAAACAGTTGTTTTGATCAGAGCAAATAACAGTTGTTTAGGCTGGTTGCCAAACATCCTCTCCGCGGCTATTTCTTATTATTTCTATCCACTTACTTCTTGATATAGAATCATTAGGTATTATGTAAAATATGTATGAATAAAATTTAAAGTTTACTTTATACTTTACCAAACAAACCTGTCACATTTTTTGTAATTTTAATAGATAAACAAATTTCGTATTCATAACTTTTTTTAAATATAGTGTCAACGCGAAGAATTTACAAAGAAGAAGATTTTTTCAATGTAGATGAGTGTTTCAGGCTCATAATTATTGCTTATAATAATTGTTACCCTTTGTGCTATGCATAATAATCTTGTCTTAAAAAAACGTTAGTTTATCAATTAAAAATAATAATTAATATTTTAAGTTAAGTTAAAGTATTTCACCAAAAAATGTAGACATAATTTGTCTCAACGCTACCTAGCGAGAGATTTATTATTAACAATAGCTCTCTCACAAAAAAATAAAGTTGGTTGTTTTCAGGTGGAAAATGTAATAAGAAAGTAATTGTTGAATATATTGAATTATTTGGCGGGTATTAGATAAGCCGCCATAGCTCAGTGGTCAAGAGCACCTGACCGGCAATCAGAAGGACACGGGTTCAAATCCCGTTGGCGGCAATTATCTTTTCTCGGAAGATTTTTTCAATGTAGATGAGTGTTTCAGGCTGATAATTATTGCTTATAATAATTTACAAACGCTTAAACACAAAGACAAACTTTCACATTTATAATATTATTATATTATATATACTCTACTTTTGGGTAATTATTAAAAACCTATTTTAAAATTAACAACGCACTCACGGGAAAATTTAATTTGAAGAACAGGCAACCCTGTAAACATGGCGTTGTCCTAAGACCAAACTGTCAAACCAAATTACACTATTAAAACTGAATTGTTTCTTTAACTAAATGGTTATTTAAAGGTAACTTACCGATGATAGGTAACTTTTTTTGTTGTTTTCAATCGTCCTTTGTAATTCCTGCACACTGTTATAGCGCAAATCGTCATTTTCAAATGTCACACAACACGTGTTTACCGCACAACGATAGTGTCGCCACTGAGCGGACAGGACGAGCTTATGAGCCAACAGTTGGCTGATATTTTTTTTGGCGTTTCGTCGCTCATGCGCTCTATCTAGATATTATATAATCAAAGAATAAATAGTGATTTAAGAGGAAGGTTCATATTATAATAAATACTTATTATAGTAGAGAAAAGCCGAGAAATTCAAATATTTAATTCAGGGAGCGGGCAGCGGGAAGCTGATAAGCGGGTGGTGTGGATTTAATAAAGGTAAAGACATCGTCAGGCTGGTACAAATTATTCTTAATCTACGATTTACATACAGAACATATTGTGGGGGGGAGAGGGGTGGTCTACAAGGATATTTTTCAATTATATGAGTTGTCAAGGATATTATTAAATTGTGAGTCATCTTTGGCTGCCGAATTATTTAATATATATGTATAATGGAGATTTAGCAAATGATTCTAATTTCTTATTCATCACCAAGTTAGGATCTACTTTTTTAGGTAGGCGGGTAATTCCTAATGATTCTAGCCCAACTTGTTTATGATCTTTATTACTAGCATACACATCTTTAACGTCTCTGTCTTTATCAAACGAGTGTTTGTTTTCTAATGGGTGTGACGCTAGATTCGACAATTCACCTTTGTCATTCACCCAATTTAAATTTGAATCAAAATATTATTTTTTGCGGTTTCCAATTATCTAAGAGTTTGACTTATGTAATACGACCGGCAATTAGATCAGTTCACTTGGTAAACGCCTAAGTTATCCAGTTTTTCTCTCTTATCTTTAACCCTTCAAAAATTTGGCTTTTTTTCAGAAGGTCAAAATATTTTCGCTTTACAATAAAATGCAAATATTTGGAATGTTTCTGAGCACATTCAAAAACTAAAAAGTGTTTTAAAAAGGTGATGAAATACGCTTTCAAATTATATAATTCGTAATAAACATATATTTTCTTAATTATAAAAAATTAGCACCCAAACATAAAAAGTTTTAAAAATGGCTAACCTTAGGTTTTTCTAACTAAAGTAACTGATAATAAAAAAAAATAATAAAAACACATACATATTTTATTAGACAAACATATGTATAACAAACACATATTTTTTTTCACTTTTTTGTCGCTCTATGTAAAAATAAATTATAAAAAATTCCCGAAGTTTCAATTTTTTTTTTCAAATTGCGATTCAAAACTTTGTATACATAAAAGTGTACATTTTACTTTTTTGGTGGCTATTTTTTAGATTTGAATATAAAGCGTAGTATTTTCCCTTTCTTACACCGTTTAGAACATATTTTTCACTATGATAGTAAGGGAGTTACAGCGTTTTATACGAGACGTATGTGCGTTGGAACAAATATGGTCTCCTGCCATTCGACGGGTTTTAATGTTAATTAAGATTCTCCCTAGAGAATTCACACTATAGAATGCAATTATACATTCATCATTATTAGTTAATCTGAATATTTTAGCGGATCTTTCACCAATATAAGGAATTTTATCCCATTGTTTTGTGATATCTTTTTATTTTTATTTACAACTTGTGAAATAATTGTTAATTTTTTATCTTTTTTCTATAATAAACTGTCAATAGTTTTGCTCTTATATCCACTGTCCTTTACTATGTTTTTTTAATATTTAATTCATTCGAATAATTTATTTATCTTCTACTCTGGAACGTGCCGCAAGAATCACTATTTAAAAAAAAAATTACAACTGATAAACAAGTATTTATCATGCATAAAACATTGTTTATCAGTTGTTTAAAATTTAAACCACGTTTATAAGTATGACATTATTTCGGTTTTTAAAAAGCCCAGTCTACTATCCATAAGTGCCAAAACTCCGGTCTACCAACTCGGTACAATCCGCAATCTGCCCGACCGCTTGTTATTATTACTCTTTTGCATAAACAACCATTACAATGCAACACTTTTGTGTTTTCCGTTTGGATACCGATGCCCCCCTAGGAATTCCAACACCCCCCCCCCCCATTCCCGCAATCTAACCCCCCCTCCCTCCGCTACCCCCTCTCACCCCGGCGAGTCCGAGGGATTAGGGGGGGTTATTCCAGAACATTCGGAATACTCGGATTGTATATTCGATGGATACATTGATTGTCTATATTTAAATTCTTTTGAAGGCACGCTGTAATATTCCAACTTGTATGTATTCTTTATTTCGTTTCATGGAAGAAAAATAATTTCGTGAAAAGGGCGGGAAACGAGGCGGCGAAAATAAACTTCTTTGTAAAGCATTATTTGTTTTTAAATATAAACTTTTCGCTTTCTGCGCATAAATAATCTAAATATATAAAACAAGGTCGGGTTAGTTACACCATTTAGAACTCAAGAACGGCTGAACCGATTTGTGGGATTTTTCTCCGCCCCAAATAGCAGAATAGCTATTAAAACATCAAAAATTTCACGAAAAAAAAATTTGAGAAAATTCTGTTCCTGATACATTTTGTATGGAACGAATTCTCATCTTTTGAAAGAGCTGCAGCAATATTGTGATAAATATAAAATTGAATACTGAGTGAATTTCAAAAATTCAAAAAAGCCAAATGTCAATGCGCTGATTGTTTTGCTGTTGTTCTCAAACTTATAATGCTGCCCCTCTTTCTTACACACTAAATGTCAATAGTCGAAAATGAGACAAACCGTGAACGCATGTCTGCACCCCTTCAAAGGAAAAATACAATAATTATAATAAATCTCCCTCACATGTATAAAGCAAATGTAACGCGATTCCCGTAAGTAAGTGGATTAGTAAGAAAATCACAAAAAATATAAATCCGTTGACGCCATCTCTGGTGACAGAAAAATACACAGACAGTTGCGCATCGATAATTGCTTCATTTTGTAATCTTTAACTTAATAAAAAAAAAACTGAATTTAATTCAGCTATTGAGTTTGTCGTTGAAGTTCGTTGGATCAGGTAGTTAATACTCGTAATAAATTACTTGATGCCTCCGCTCGAACCTTTCTAAGCGATGAAAATAGATTAGTGAAAAATCCACAAATGTGTTTGTTTTGAAATTCTAATATCATTTATAATTGCTTACATCCATCAACCAAGAATTTAATACATAATCAATACACAATCAATACATGATCAGTACATAATCAATATATTATAAACAATATATAAATCAATACATAATCGATACATAATTTACTAACATTATATTTAAATTTAAACTAATTAAATTTTATGCAATTTCCTTGCACGGGTAAAAAGTATATATTAGACAGATTCTTACATATACTTCTTACCTTTTTACTTCCTTGAACTTCTTCTCCTTCGTTTCCTTAAAAAGACCTTACACACAGCTTCCCCAAAGACGACATAGGCCCTGAAGGTTTTTTATCCTCACGACCTCCTGTATGGAGCTAATGTAAAAAAAATCAGAGCTTGCAATCATACGCGATAGAAGTGAAACCTTCAGAAAACTAAAGCAGACAAGCGTGGAGTGGCTACAAAGCACCGCACAAAGAAGAGACCGATTATACTATCTCATTCTCTCGCAGGCTAAATCCTACTGAATGTATGTGTTTGACTCTTTTTAGTGTCACTATTTTTCGTTTCATCGGGTTTTAATTCACAGCGGTGCTAAAGAAGTTTCCACTTCACAAAATTCATCCAGTTTCCACATGACCGAACCGTCTAAGCAGTCTAAGCCACGGACGTACAAAATATATGGACTTGCCCTTGCGTGATAAAAAGCGTGTTATTTCCCCCTCCCATTGGAACCATTTTTTGGAACCGGCTGGGCTTGCAAGAGCCCAGCGTTAATCTAAAAAATGTGACGTCATCATTCTTGTCCCGACCAGTGTCGAGCTCTTATCGTACATTTTACGCACGGACGTTGTATGTCTATGGAACATATACTATGACATCGAGATACATGGCGACGCCAAACACAAAGCCGCTGTTTACTGGAGTAAGTAAATCATGAAACATTTGTAAAAGTGTCTACGGAAACAAAATATTCGACTATGAAAATAATCAGAACCTTACTTTGCGAATTTGGACTTGACATATCTGGTCATAACGTGGCATGCAATTCGCGCTCCCATATAAAAAGGTTTATTCATTCAAAAGTAGATTTTACTTTCAAGAACTAACTAACTAACCATCACGCCGTTTCCCCGCAGGGGTAGGCAGAGAGGACGGACCGCCAAACAACTCGGTCTTGGCACACACTCTTTGCCTCACTCACATTCATACATCGTCTCATACATTCTCTTCTATTATTCTGACTTTTGACATGGCCCGACTCAAGTATCTGATTTACTTGATCGTGCCATGTCTTCCTCGGACGTCCACGACTTCTTCTACCATTCACATTTGCGTCGTATATTCTTCTTACACTGCTTTCTTCGTTCATTCGCTCTACATGCCCAAACCATCTGAGGGTCCCTTTCTTAATCTTACTCATTATGCATACATCAGCCTTACATTCTTTGCAGATATCCACATTTCTCACACGATCATACATTGTTTTACCACACATACGCCTCAGGGATCTCATTTCAACAGCATTCAGTTTACTTTCATCCTTCCTCTGCCAGTTCCATGCCCCACTGCCATACATCAGGGTAGGTACCAGGACTCTATTGTGGACTGCTAGTTTCGCTTCTTTTGACAGTTTTTTATTAGCGCCAACGGCATTCAGTCCTCCATTAATGGAGTTACCAGCATTCACCCTTCTTTCAATATCCCTATCAGCCTTCCCATCTCTCGTAAACATACTACCCAGATACACAAACTCATCCACCTGCTCCAAGTATTCATCATTCACAACTATATTGCATACTGTTTTCGTACTCTCTCTCTTTCAAACACCATGACTTTAGACTTACTTACATTCATCATTAACTCATTCTTCATACATACTTCGTTCATCCTAGATACGAGAGACTGTAGATCTTCCATAGTGTTAGAAATCAGCACCGCATCATCAGCATACAACAGGCAACATACTTTCAGATTACTCAATTTCGCGCCCAATCCCACTTCTTTCAATTCTTGCATACAATTATCCATGTACAGATTGAATAACCATGGTGACATTACACAGCCTTGCTTAACACCTTTTGTGATGTCAAACCACCCCGTAAAACCACCGTTCACCCTAACACATGCAACGCTTCCCTCGTACAGAGACGCAATTGCCTGTATGAGATTTGTATTCACTCCATACTTGGACAACACCTTCCAAAGCTTTTTCTTATCGACTCGGTCGTATGCTTTTTGTAGATCTACAAAGGCGCAGAAAAGTTTCTGGTTTTTCGCCAGAAACTTCTCAGTGAGCATACGCAAGGAGAAAATCTGGTCCATGCATCCCCTTCCACTCATAAAGGCACCTTGCACATCCCATATTTTATCCTTTGTTTCCATTCTTACCCTTTCAATCAATATTCTTCCGTACAGCTTACCGACTGAACTTAGCAGGCTAATAGCCCTATGATTCCCACATTCCATACGCGACCCTTTACCTTTGTATAATGGCATGATTACAGCCCTTCTCCAATCTAATGGCGTGTAACTCTCCTCTAGACACTGGTTAAAAAGTTTGCACAACCATGTGAGAATAATATGGTTATCTCCTTTAAAGTATTCGGCAGCAATATTGTCGAAACCAACAGCCTTACCATTCTTCATGCATTTTATCGTTTTTTTAATTTCATCCACGCTGATTTTAGTAACATTCACTCCGTCATCGTTCATACCCGATTCACCACTGGTCTCACTGTCACCCGGGTTGCTTTCGAAGACTTCCTCAAAATATTTCATCCATCTCTCTTTTATTTCTTCCTCATTCGTCAACATTCTTCCATCATTCTTCAAGAACCATTCTTCAATAACTAAATGGTGTTATTATATTGCGAGGTGCCTATAAACTGTTAGATTGATTTATTGACGAATCACAAGTCTCTTTCCTCTCCTCGTCCCGCCATAGTTAGTGTTTACCCCTCATCTGTAAGTTCTCGTCTAGCTATTTGTATGTCTATGGTCTAAGCCTATATTTGTTAATCCTATTTCTTAGGCTTACAAGGTCTTGCCTTATGTCATGTTGACTTTACGACGCTGAGGGGTTGTAATTTCTTTTGAATAAGTTCAAATAATAAGATTTAAATGAGTGTATAACCCCTGGTGCGATTATGGTCGAAAAATGGTCAATTTTTATTTTTCTGCGATTGATAGCAGTCCAAAATTGGACCACATTTTCCTTTATTTTTTCGTAATTATTTTTGTAATTATTTGTGATTATTTAAAAAATTTCCATGGCCAGCCAATTATTTTAAAACGAAGCTATTGAAATGCTTTATCTATTATGATCATAGATGTCACAAATCTGAACTTCGTAGAATATTTTAGGGCGATGTTAAAAATATTTTTTTTCAAATATTTTTTTCACGCCGAATTTTTGATCTGCTGTTTACGGTTAAAATTCAGTCCTTTTTCTATACATAGATATGCACCTTTCATTATCAATTACACCACAGATAACATACAGACATCGAAAATATACTATGTTGACTCGAATAAGTACCGCTCACAGCAGTTTCAAAGTATATATCAAACACGCAGGATTCACGCGGTTATAGACTTTACGATTTTTTTATATATCTATTTTTTAAATCCTACAAATTTGAGATAAACGGTAAACAACAGATTAATTTAATGGCTATATAACAATATATTAAGTTTTTATGTTTCCACGTTAAAATTTGAAGGTATGATTTTTTTAATGTTGGCAAAAAATTTAAAAAATGATCTTCTAGGAAATCTCGAGAAATCGAGGCAAATTTATTTAATTCGCGTGGTCTCTCAAGTAAAATTTCCTGAAACGATTCTGGTTTTCAGAAGTGTTTCAACGGCCCGTCTGTTTACGCCGTAGCAATTCCTTGCCGTTCTAGGCTCGCTGTGCGGTTCGCTCTGACGAATGACGATTGTTTTGTGTTCTGACAGGCACTGGCACTTCTGGCCTGATGCCGGCCAAGCCCAGAACAACAGGCAGTGGAATAAAGCCTCTCCTAGAACTGCCTCTGTCGACTTTGACAAATGCGAGTATTGCAAGCTCGTTGGACTCTAGTACAAATATTTACTATGATTTTGAAAATTTCAAAATGCGACAAAATAAAATATTATCTACTATCAGACTGAAGAGAGAAAGCTTTTAAATGTATTATTTTATTATTTTTATTTTATTTTTTAAACCAAAACTATTATTAAATCTTTAATTGACGGCCTTGAAACAGTTAGCCGATTAGCAATACCTGCTTAGTAATTCCAAAAAATGCAATCTTTGAAGGTAACAATAAACTCAATACAAATTTACTCTACTACTAAGTGCCTATAAATACTCCTGACAACCTTTCTGACAAGTCTTCTTTGTTTACATCTTTTTTATTCTAAATAATCCCAAATAATATGTTTTCTGTTATTATAACATTGATTAACACATACTAGTATCCTATACTTGCTTTTATCAATACTTTATTTAATGTACATTAATATGTTGTTATTATTGTAATAACAAAATATGAATTATTAGTCTCCTGTATACTTATAATATCATGTACCTATCACTTGAATGTAAAAGCCATTCTATGGCGTTTAAATAATTAAATAAATTGTTCCCTGAGTTAATTGAATCAAATCCCGGCGTAAGCAGATAAAATGTCTTAAATTCATAAATACCATAAATTACCCAATACTTGGCACCTTAACGAATTTAAAAAAAATCATTGATTCACTTCACTTCAACTTTATGTGATTCCCGCAGAAGAATCCCAATTGTTCTCAACCACCTGAAGCCAGTTAGACTACGGCATCCCCAATTGAGGTAGGTATGTATATTGTGAGGCTTGTGACTTTAATTAATATTTACTTTGTTCAATGAAAACAATGCATTTCTGAAGGCTAGAGAAATAACAAAATAAATTTAGAGTAGATTTAAAAAAAACACAACCACTACTTAACAAATATTGGATTATAACAGCTCATGGGCAAGAATCGAAAGCATTTAAATATTAATAGCAAGTTATTTCACAACCTTTATCGTGTACTTCTTCTCCTCAAATACTTTTTTAGCAGCCTTTATTCCCCAAATAGGTATGCCATAGTTCCATATAATATTGTAGTAATGGAGATAGTCTAACTCTGTTTTTTTGTAAAGGCTTTTTTCATTATTATTTATAACACATTTTTATGATAAAAAAATAAACGTGGGTAGTTACTTGAATGTGTAGGGTTCAAATCTTTTTAATCTAAAATAAATGCACTCAATTCAATCATTGATGATATATGTTACCTACATATATCATTGGCTCATATTTTTTTGTATAATTGCAAAGTGTTATCCGAACTAGATGCAATTCGCGTCTTGGATAAATATATCCATTTTTATTTTAATGTGCGACATCTTTGGACTATTACTCAAAGAGTAAAACCTCAAACTTGGACTAGGACTGAATGCAGTTTGTGCTAATAAAAAAAAAAACTATCAAAAGAAGCGAAGCAAGCACTCCACAAAGGAGTCCTGGTACCTACCTAATGTATGACAGTGAAGCATGGGACTGGCAGAGTAAGGATGAAAGTAAACTGAATGCTGTTGAAATAAGATCCCTGAGGCGTATATGCGGTAAAACCATATATGATCCGTAAATAATGTAAGGCTGATGTAAGCATTGTGAGTTAGATTAAGAAAGAGATCCTCCGATAGTTTGGGCATGTAGAGCGAATGAACGAAGAAATTAATTTAAGAAGAATATTCTTATTACAGTACGGCATTATTGGGTGGGGAGGAGCCTTTAAAGCTTCTTTACAACCTATAATCATAATTCAAAGAATAATTATAAAAATCATCCTTAGGAAACCATACGACTTCCCTACTCTAGAGATATTTCGAGAATTTAATGTACCATCAATCACAGAATTGTATAAGAGAAACGCCTTATATCAAATTTACAAAGAGTATTTTATTAAAAAAATTCCCCCCTCTGATAGCATAAGCAATAGATTTAAAACGAATGGCTTAATAGCCATCCCTATGCTTAGAACTACCACGGCTCAGCACCACTATCTGTATCTAGGTGTAAGATGGTACAATATATTATTATCTAAAAACAAAATTAGTGTAACTGAAACATTGAAATATGAACAATTCAAAAAACAAATTAAGTCACTGAAATTGGATAATGATATATTGTACCCTTAATTTAATTTAATTTAATTTACCTTACTTTAACTGTAATATTTAACTTTAACTGTAATATGTAACTTTAACCTTACTTTAACTGTAATATTTAATATTTTAAAAAAAAGTATTGACCTTGTATAACAATTTTTTTTTCCTAAATTACGAACCTATGTCAAATAATATTTGTTAATATTTGTATTTATCTCATAAGTTCTTTGAATATTATTTAAACATTTAATTAGAACATTATTATTATTTTATTTTTTGCGTGTGAATAAATACTCCTCCCATAAACACGAGCTCCCAGAGCTCAACTTATGGAGTAGTAGAATAAAAAAAAAATATTGTTGTTTAACCTTGCAAATGTTATCATTTTTTAATGTAAAAACAAGTCTTGAAATAAATAAATAAATAAAATAAAATAAAATAAAATAAATAAAATATATAACGCAAATGTGAACGGTAGAAGAAGTCGGTGAGGCCCGAGGAAAACATGGCACAGTGAATCAGACACTTGAGTCGGGCCATGTCAAAAGTCAGAAAAAAAGAATAGTATGTATGAGACTATATATGAATGTGATTGAGGCAAAGAGTGTGTGCCAAGACCGAGTTGTTTGGCGGTCCGTACTCTCTGCTTACCCCTGCGAAAATGTAATATTGAATCATCGAATAGTTTCTGATTTTTCTATTTCCCATTTTTCGCTTTGTCTTCAATGATTAAATATTAAATTAAAGTTTTACTCATTAACTTATTCCAAAGATAAAAGTAAAATAAATTTTTTAAAAACTCTATTTAATTCATCCGGCTTTAAAATTTAAAATGAAAATTACACTGAAGAAGAAAATAATTTTTCATTTTCTCGTAAATAATAAGAACACTACACTTAGTTACACCAAATTTGGGGTGAAACAGAAAATTACCTTTAGCGAGCGTGTAAGCCACTTTTAAGGCTTACTCCGAAATAATAAAAAATATCCTGAAGAAAACGTAATAATACGTAATACCTACGTCAAATTTTGCACAACTCATAAATTTGCTTTCAAGAAAATGTCTGAATATTTTGTTTATCGACAGAAAGCGTGGAAAAAAACCCATTAGATAAAAATTTTCGTTTTAAATATTAAAAGTCTTCACCTTTCAGTTTGCGTATTAGGTATGTGGTTTGAACTAAATTATATACGTAACCACTCAACAACGGGCTCCATATCTTACTTTTTTATGTGAATACCGCACAAGAGTCCCGACCGCTCCCAAGGATCAGAAGCCAGTGAGACTATGGTGTGTTGTGAGGATGAAGGTAGTGAGGTAGGAAATGGAGAAGAGGAAAGTGAGGGATTCATGGCTATTCAGATCTGGTCAAAACACACAGCTAAACTCATTTCAAGCAACGTTTCAATTCTGTATGGCGGTCTTAAACAAGGGTGACACTGAGAGTATCTTCTACTCCGGAAAGAAACAATATACCTTCAATTATTTAAATGGTTAAATTGTGAAATAACCCAAATCAATCAAATAAAATTTACTTAGGGGATATGAACACGTAACCTTCGGATTGCTAGTTGAGAGTTTTACCCTTGATCAAGTATTTGGGATTCTTGCATATATCCAGATAAGGATGTTCGGTCTTGGATATGCACCGGTCAGTATCTGAGTAGGCATCGCGTTTGGGTTTTACCCAACCGTCGTGTGTTCAATTCCTCTGCCGGCTAAGTCCTCCATCACGATACAAGCAACATTTTCCGCTTATTGTGGTGTTAGTAGAAGATTCTAAAATGTAGGTTACTCGTAAACCGGGAATGTTTGTCTTTCTTTTTAAAAAAAATGAATGTCGCTGGTTTAAATACGGCGTGCGTATGTAAGTTTTGTTTGATTAATTTGTGTTATTCACAATTGACTCGTTTATATTTTACCAGCAGACCCGGCCACACGTTGTTGTGGCTGACGAAAGACAACGCTACGCCATTACCCAACATTCAAAACCAACGCCATCTGTTAAATCAAATCCACACCGCCCGCTTGCCAGCTCGCTGCCCGCTGCCGCTTGGCCAGATATATTATATATTTCAACCAATTTACACAAAGCTTTGATAAATTATATACATAAAAACCTTCCTCTTGAATTGCTCTATCTATTAGTGAAAACCGCATGAAAATTCATTGCGTAGTTTAAAAGATCTAAGCGCACGGACAGCGGAAGCGAATTAATTTTATACTATGTAAAGATTTTCAGCACGCTCCAGGAAAGTACTCTCAGTATCATTCTGGTGTAAGACCACCATTCAGAATCGAGACGTTGCTTAAAATGACTTTAGCCGAGTTTTTGCTGAATATACCTGAATAACCAGGTAATTTCCACCATCCTCTCCCCCATCTTTCCATCCCCACAATTTTAAACCTCACCACATGTCCCAATTAGAGTCACTATAGTCTCACTGTCTTCAGAGGTTTGGAAGCAATTTTAGAAAGACCACTATTTATAATTAAAACTAATAACTGATCTAAACAGCCCGAATCTCCAAACCTCCGTATTCCCCTCTCTTGCGTTTGCCTCAGAACCTTCCTTTTAATGAGGCTATATCCCACAGGCTCTGGGCACTTGGGACTCTTGTGTGGATATCAAATAAAAACAAAATTGCATTTTCATCCAACTAATTACTTTAATCCCTTCCTAGAGGAGGATGTATTTCAGCAACTGCCGGGTAATTAAAGTAGAAAAGCCTTATTCTCAAGGGAATCAAAGGCTCGGCGCTGAAACTTTTTGGCGAGAGAGTTTGTGCTTACTTAGCTTATACAGCTAGTGCCAACAGCTTTTTTTTTACAGAAAGGTTTTTAATTAAACGTTTGACATATTCGTTTTTTTATTATTTTTATTTTAATAGTATTACATTGTGAACATATTGTGATGTATTTATTTTTTGCGTGGTTGCATAATGCAGAGATATTTCCGCTGACAATAATATATATTTTATTGAAATATGAAAAATGTAAACGATAAAATAGAAATTAACATTTTATTATTGACACTATTATTAAACACAACCCTATTACACAACCTTTATAAAATCTACAACACCCGCTTGCCAGCTGCCCGCTGCCCGGTGCGCGCTGTCCGCTGCCTGAATTGAATATTTAAATTTCCCGGCTTTTATCTACTATAAAAAGCATGTTTTATAAATATAAACCTTCATCTTAAATCACTCTATCTATTGGTGAAAACCGCATGAAAATCCGTTGCATAGTTGAAAAGATCTAAGCGCACAAACATTTTGAGCGACTTCATTTTATACGAATGTGAAATGTCTAATTTTGGAGATGGGTTTGGGTACCACCGCCCCGGGAACCATTTATTGGGTACCTAACACCTCTGCCACAGTTCACCTCGAGTGGTTTGATACGTTTGATTATGATCATGACCTGTATCCAGATCTTGACGGCGGATGCGCCTGCCTACTTGCTGCTTGTCCAGATCAAGAGAGGCAGTTTTGGGGAGACACTTTGACCTCACCAGATGATCTCTCTCGACCCATCGTCTTGCACCGCAGCGGGAGGGATGGATTTATATGTCCGTCACTCCTAGACTAGACTAGACGTAAATCCATATTCCTACCCACCCCTCACATATTTTTTGCTTCCCAGAACTTCATCTCTTTTCTTTCCTTTAAATGACCCTCCGCACATCATCTCCAAAGAGAAAAGGGCGCTATTTAAATCGGACAAATATTAATATTATTAAGTCGTCAAATTGGCCGCTCCATACGACATCAGGAAAAGCTCTCTGGAGTTGTACGAGGAGAGGCTAGGACGCTGTTATAGTCCAGTAAAGGTACTCCTCAATATAACTTGTCGGGTTCCGCGACTTTTCATCCTGCGACAAAATATCCCCCGACAAGATATCCTAAGGACAAAACATCCCCCCCTAAAATATCTACTAAAACCTAACCTTACGTAACCTAACCTTACCTAACCTAACCTAAACTAACCTAAGCTAACCTATACTAACAAAAAATGGAACAAAAATAATAGAGACATCCTTATCTGTATTATTTTTTCCCAATTTTACTAATTTTGAACAGTAATTTATTGTCTTTACAGGATGTCTATATTATTTTTGTCCCTTTTTGTTACGTTAGGTTAGATTAGGTTAGGTTAGGTAAAGTTTTAGTCGAATTTTTGTGGGAGGATATTTTGTCGGGGATATTTTATCGTGGGATGAAAACGCGCAGTACCGACTTATTGAGGTGGTAGGTCCCCGAATACGACAAGGGAAGAGAATAAGTTAAGAATATCGCTTAGCTAATCATGCCCGGTAGGAATAACAAATACCGCATCGCGTTGAAAGACCCCGTCTGTGATTGCGGCTAACTCGCCAATCCTAAAAACACAGTGCAAAGGGGTAGCGGGTTGCGAAGGGGTTGAAGGTGGTAAGAGGGGGGGGTGCGGGTGAGTGTGAATAATTGGGGTGAGGCGGCCTTTACAGAACGCCGCCTCTTATCGCTGCAAAGGGAATGGAAGAACTGCGTACGGTGCCGGCCACAAGATTGAGGCCGCAAGGTTTATCGTGTTTAATTAATTTTAGTTTTTTATGTTACACCACACAATAAGTATACTGCATGAAGCCTGTGTGGTTAGGAGATGTTGATAAGAAGAAAGAAAAAGAAAAATGCTGAATTTATGTTATAAGTTAATAGCAGCTACAATTCTATTCAGAATCGCGGACTAAACTGAGGTATGTGAACAATTTCATTAAAGATATGATTTTAGATTTTCACGGCCAAAAGTATTTTCGTTGTTTATTTTTAGGGTGTTATGCCGTGTTGCGCTACCTCCCCCTTTAGCCAACGTTTCATAAGTACATAAGCACACATTTCACCACTAACAATTACATATCTACCCTGATGATGGACACTGTAACGCGTCCGAAACGTTGGCTAAAGGAGGAGGTAGCGCAACACGCCATAACACTCCAAATATACACAACAATAATTTATTTTTGTTCATATGAAGCAGTTACTTTGTGATGTGACATTATAATTTAAAATAAAACAATAACTTTGTAAACACCACTTTTATTGTTAATAAAAGTTGTTATTAAAAGTGGTGTTTACAAAGTTATTGTTTTATTTTCAACAATAATTTCATTAAATTTCATGGACAATATTTAAGTTTTGTGAAATAACTCGTCCTAAATGGAATGTGACAGAACTTTAATAAAACTTTCAAGTTTTCAAAATTCAAAGTTATTAACTTTGAATTTTGATGATTTTTTATTTTTGGGGGCGGGTATGGATACCGCTGCCTTGAGAACCATTTTTTTGATAACCAACACCTCTGCCATAGGTCACCCCAAGTGATTCACTGCGTCTGGTGATTTAGCAGGGATGCCCGGGTTCTTTGGTGAGGTTTGTCAAGGTCTTGGCGAGCGATGTGCGAGACTGGTTGAGACCTCTCCAGCCAGAATCCCTCGACCCATCCCCTTACACTACAGTTGAAGAGATGGATTAATACGTCCGTCCGTCCTGGACACACTAACCCCTAGATTCCTACCCACCCATCTTACCTTTTTCCTTCCCAGAACTTCCTCTTCTTCCTTTCCTAAAAGAGCCTATACACGGCATCCCCAAAGATGACATAGGCCCTGGGGGAATTATTTTCCTCATAGTCTTATATGTGTGGAGCTAATTTTAAAAAAAATAAAAAAATTGGAACTTCGTTGGCCTTTAAACATTTAAAAAGAAAAATAACACATTTTATAATACAACAAGTTTAGATCCCTAAGCATTATTTTTAATTTTTTAGATATTTGTTTATGTCCTGAAATCATCATCATATTTCATCCACAATTTTCACATATTTATCAAATATGTCTTGTAATTTGGCCAGCCACCATCCTCACGCTTGCTGGGAAGGCGGTCAGATAGCGAATATGCTGATAGGACGCTTCCACCGATAATTCCACCCTTAAACGGCGCGGGGCGCAAATTACACCCCCACCCCACTCCAGCCCTATGCTGCCCCTCCGACATTATGCTAGATTAGTAAAATTTCTAAATTCCGATAAGAAAACTACGTGCTGTAAACTTTGTCATCAACATTTGAATGCTTGGACGTACATACAAACTGCCGCTAATTTATACACATTTTAGGGAAACAAACCCCCAGAGTTAGTACGAATATTATAATTCATCACAACTTGGTATTATTTACATGACCACTATGGTCCATGCTCTTTCCACTGATCAAAATGAATGGATTTTTAAAGTTTTGTGCAAAAGTGAACGCTACTTTAATAATTTTGTTACCACGGAGTCAAGGATAGAGTAATCGATAACTTTACAATATCGGATAGTTAGAGGTACCCTTTGACGATTTTATATCGATACACGAAGGTCAGTTTCACTGTTGACAGCCTACCTGCTATTGACACGGAATAAATAAGAAATCGATATACTCTGGCAACGCTGGCGGACCTGTCATTTTTTTATATATTTTTTTTTTATATGAATGTAAAGAAAACCGCTTATGAGTGCTTTCCTTTAATTTGTATTACCGACAAGTTAGTTGGTGGCTCACTAGATGTCACTGCTGACAGATGTGATGTTAGCTACAGTAACCTTAGTAACGATCAAACAAGTTATAAAGACAAACATTAAACAGAAGTATTTCATTAAAATACTATCTTATATTATACTTAAAGAAACCTGAAAAAAGGACTTTAAATGTTGTTTCTTTTGTTCATTACAGGTAAATGAATATCTTTTTAATAAAATAATGTGATTGTGAGTTGTAAATACGTAGTATTAATAAATCTTTTGTTCATTACAGAGAAACACAATTGCGTCTTTATTTTTATGCAAGACTAAAAATATCATTACATGAATACCACACAAGAGTCCCAACTGCTCCCGTCTGAAGCCAGTGAGACTATGGCATCCCCAATTGGGGTATGTTGTGAGGCTGAAGATAGTAGGGAGGGGAAGGAGATAGGGAAGAGGAAGGTGGGGAAGTACCTGGCTATTCAGATCTGGTCACCAAACACGGCTAATGCCATTTCAAGCAACGTTTCAATTCTGAATGGTGGTCTTACACCAGGGCGATACAGGGAGTATCTTCCACTCTGGAACGTGCCGCGAATATACTATATATTATTTTAATTGAATAAATTGTGAAATAACACAAATTAATCAAATAATTTATTTTTGCAACGCCGGGATTCGATCCCGCGATCTTCGGTGTGCGAGTCAAGAGCCTTTCCGCTGCGCTACGCCGCGCGCCGGCCGTCTAGGAAATACATTCCGGAACGTCTAACGCCAGTCGGCAATTTTGAATTGAAATACTAACCTAAATATACATTGGTAGTCAGCATTTACTATTTGAAACTTAACGGGAATCAATTGGCTAATGAGTTCTTTAGTAATATTTCAACCATTTCGTTTCTCAAAGATCGAACGGAATAAATCGATTGTAACATAGATGCATTATATTTATTTACATTAGATCCACACAGGAGGCCCTTAAAAAATAATTCCCCTCGGGGTCTGTCATCTTTGGGGATTTTGTGTAGAAAGTCGTTTTAGAAAAGGAAGAAGAAGTAATTATGGTAGGAAAAGGGCATGAAGGGAAGAGTCCAGCTGGACAGATCAAAAGGTCTCCTTTTTCCAGTCTCTTATTGAAGTCTGTGGATCGCGTGTACAACATATTTCAATTATAAGAGCTTCGTTAGTTTAATCCGTTCATTAAATAAGCCAGCAATTTTGCATCACGATCGACAGTATTAAAAAATATGTGTATATTGATATTTAACCAAAACTTTTCTGATACTATAGATGCAGCACTGAAATTTATCAGCGTCGGTCGGAATATCTATTGGTTAGTTGACCATGCTTATAAATATTCATAACTGACCATAGATTACGGATTTGGTCAGCATCGATTTGATATGGAGTTTTTTCAATCGTCGATGCTAGATTTTCTGACACTCTAAACTCGTCTACCTCTCCTCTGAAGGTGCTATTCGAACACGTGCTAATACAATGTTACCAGTGATATCGTTTAAAATGTTCGGAAGATTTAACGATTCATATAATCGCACTAACAATACATAATGATTATTACAGATTTTAAAACCGATCTGTGACCGAACATTGCGAAACAGTTTCAACTGGCCACGACATGACGTAGAAAACGCTACTGGCTAGTAAGGCGGCTGTCACCGACCGCGACGTTGGCCGGTGTGACGTTAACAAGCTCACGAACAAAAACGAACATGTTGTTTTGGCGGCCAATCAAAAACCTTACAAGTAAAATTATTCGTCAACATAAACATGCCTTAATTATCGTTATTTTTATGGCGTATGATAAAATCGTGGAAATATCCTATTGACGAAGATAACTGTAGTAAGTTAGGCTCACATTACAGACATACAAACATTCATACAGGTCATACACAGAACCGAATTTGTTAATTCCATTAAATGTGTTCCACTTGGACTTGCACGAAAACTGATGTCACCAGTTGGCATAAGACCTTTCGGCTCGTAGACCCCATCCAGAATTTCGGCAGAAGTAGACACAAATTGAGCTTACTTACTTATGCGGACTTGCCCACGAGAGACTTCTTTTAATTTATCTGAAAACTGTAGAATAAAATTTTAATTTCATTAATTTGACGGCCTCCATGGTCGAGTAAGGTAAGCTTTACAATACGAACTATTTTAAGTAGATGTCATCTTGCAATCGGACATTTTTATTTCAATGAATAACCCACAAAAAAACTGTCGCACGTCGCCACTGGTACAACCCAGCGGGTTACGTGGTACGCATTCCATCTCTTTCCAATATCTTCACATTTGGATTACTGTTGTACAATGTTATATTTGGTCAATGAAGGAAATTTTAACAAACTAGAAGTTATACAGAACAGAGCTATAAGATTTATACTGGGAAAAGGCAAATACGCAAGGATTAATCAAATGAGAGAGGAGCTAAATTGGATTCCAATAAAAAAGAGACTACTATTTAATGTGTTAATTTTTGTGCATAAAATTATGAAAAATCGAATAAATGCCTGAAACAATAAAGAATGAAGAAATAATGAATACATTAAAAAAAATAATGTTATGTTAACTGTAAAAATATTTAAATTTATCAAATGAAATGTTACATTGTGCTTATTTGTTGATATTCATGTAACTAACTCAATAAAAAAATAGCAACGTGTGGCAGAGTGATTGTGATCAGAGGCGACGCGCGACGTGTGACTAAAAAGTTCTTTTTTTAAATGAAAAAAATTATAATCATCGGATATCAAAGTGATATTCAAATTTGTATATATATATAAATGGTACCTATGTGCTGATATATCCAGTATAATATTATATGTCTTTGAAAAGCTTTGCTAACGTAATTTTTTTCTTGTTTTACGTGAATAATGAACTCCCTATGAATTTTCGCGGTTTCACATAGTGTTAAAGTATTCTGCTATTTCCCTTTGTATTTTATCGGACAAGCTGTTTTGAAATTTTAATCAAATAAGAAGTTGTCAAAGGAAGCTCGCCTAGCTTTGTATAACAACCGAGTGGTTATATTAACCATGCGGGTGCGGGCGGCAGTGGGGCGTGGAATTGCCAGTGGAAGGACGAAACTTGACTGAATAGGGGAGAAATGAGATCCCTGAGACGTGCGTTTACTAAACTACTGTGACCAGATTACGTAAGATGAGATCTAAAGAGATTGAGAAAGATGTACCTGTGCGTATTTAAAAAAATGAACACAATCGTGGTTTAAACACGAAAATGGGGTAGACTAAGTAAGGAGTCCGTGAAGAAGGAGTTTAAGACAACCCTGGAATTCTCATTGAACGCAATATATTGTTATATTATTTACAAATTTTATTTGTACATGAAAAATAATAATAATTTACTGAGCTTATTGAAATCCTATTTTAACTCGACCTTTTTTGCTTTTCTTCTTGCAAATTTGTTTGTAAGTAACTTATCTGTTTTGAGACAGTGAACTTTTTAATCAAAAGGTAAAGATTATTTTTCAAAGTGATCACTTTATTTTTTTAATTCGCATTTTTTCAATATGATGTTACCTAACTGCCTGAAGAAAGGTCGGAAAAAGAATTGTCATTGAGATGGTGACGTTTTTGAAGACAATTTGTTAAATCCACATTTGATTTTTTTTAAATTACACATAAAATATATTATTGAAGGAGAAGATAACACTAATAATCTAAACGAAAAAATGAAAGAAAACAAGACAAAGAAAAATAAAAAGAAAACGGCGGCAACTGGTACTTCAACCCAGAACCTCTCGCCTTACTGAGAAAAACGCCTTACCAATTCGGCCACTGCCACCTCTTATTTGAACAATTATGAACAATCATATTTGTCAATCTTATATTTCAAATTTTAGAATTATCAATACTATGTTCGACTATTTTTTTGTATATTATTGGCAAGTACCTTTTTCTTTGGAAACAAGTGTTCTAAGAACTGGTTTATACGTTCAAATAAAAGCTGGCAGTTGCCGAATTGGTAAGGCGCCTGTCCCGGTAAGGCGAGAGATCTGGGTTCGAGTCCCAGTTGCGACATTTATCTTTTTATTTTTCTGTGTCTTGTTCTCTTTCATATTTTCGTTTAGACTACTAGTGTTATCTTCTTCTTCAATGATATATTACATTGATGGGAATTACCTTCAAAAGATATAAGAAGAGAGTTGTTCTAATAAAAATAAAATATATTGTTAACCAAATAGGTAGGTGTAAGTAAATAAGTACCTACTTAGAAATCTTCTGCTTCTGAGAAAATATTGATTTTAATTTATTGCATACTAGCATACTAGGGCCCGATCTTCTCACTATTTACATAAATGAACTTTGTAGCATGGAAATAAACGGTGAAATAGTTAGTTATGCAGATGAAACAGTTTTACTCTTTTAATCTAAGGATTGGAATAATGTATTTAACATAGCAAATTTAGAAATCATGCGAGTGAAAACATGGCTAGACTGAAACATACTTACACTAAACATATCGAAAATAAAATTTACAACGTACAGTATAAATAGTACAGTACAACCAAGAAACAACACAAACACCATAAAAATACACGAATGTTTTAATACTAACATCTGCAGTTGCCCTTCTCTAGAAAAAACAGAACAAATAAAATATCTATGAATCATAATTGACCATAACCTTAGATGGACACATCACATCAAACAAATCACAAATAAACTCCTCAAAACATATATAAAATAAAACAAATAAAAACAATATATTTTGCACTTTGTCAGTCAATAATGGAATATGGAATAATTATCTGGGAAGGATCAACAAACTCAGCTATCGATCACTTAGAAATCGCGCAGAAAACGATCTTAAAGGCAATACTTAAAAAACATAGACTGACTGATACAGACCAAATATTCAACTGTTGTGACGTACTAGATATACGCCAATTATATGTTAAAACACTGCTAAACTACATTTTTGACCAGAAAAACCAGTTTCATAAATCTCAAAATATCACTAACAGACCAGTTAGGCAATCGTATAAAAATAACATAAAAACTCCGACGGTAAATACAAGCTTTGGACAAAGACCCTTGAAAATAAAATGGAAGAAAACACAAATAAATTCGTTCTCAAAATTACAAAATGGATTAAAGAACAAAAAAGACAATATTACCAAAATTTCATAACAAAATAAGAATATAACACATAACTACACCGTACTACACGTAACACTCAAAACCAATATAAAACACACATCACTCACAAACACACAACACATAATGTATACCGATTTTAATTTTATTTAAGTAATTTTAACCCCTAATTTTACCTTAATTATAAATTTTAATTTTTTGTTTATTTTGTTCTATAAAATGGAGACCTCAGCACAGGTGAGCTACCCAGTGAGGCCGACATTGCTGAATTATATTTGAAATATAAGATATTATATCAAATAAATAAATAAATTGATAAGAGAAAATTATGAACATACGTTTTTCGACAAGAGTCTACTCTTCACAAAACTACTAATTTTAATACCACATGAAAATTTTCCTACTCAACTTTTGTGGATTTCTTTAGATAATGTGTAGGCACTTAGTTACGAGGTTTTAGATCGTTTTTTGGGAAAATGATTCATACTACGTTCAAAAACAACCCTTAGATACACCTTAGTGGTAAATATTATTATTTTGTTGGCAAGTTTATTTTATCATTATCAATTTACACCCTTCTGCCGAATCAATGTTTTCCTTTACTTCCGCGCTGCGGCCTACAAAAGCAAAGGGAGAGGATTTCCGCTGACAAGCTGCTAAACCTCTCAAATTTAAATTTGAAAAAATACACGTGTCAAAAAAGGAAAATCTCGTCACTCAAATTGTCTGATTTTGTGTTTCGAAAAGTCTAATAAAGGAGGGTTTTCGTGGCGGGGCGGTGAGCTCTAGGACTTTGAAACTAGGGGATGTGGGTTTAATTTTGGTAAATTTTATTCATTTATATTCAATAAATCTCACTGCCTCCAGACGATTGAGTACAATTGGGAGTTTTGGGCGGTAGCTATTCACATAAAAAAAATTGAAAATAGCTGACAAAGAGTGTTACATATTTTATCACTACGTGTCAATCATTGTATCTAAATAAGTCAACGTTTGACGGCCTCAAATGGGTTCAAACCATGGCGTCTAAAAGTAAATTTTATTTGATTAATTTGTGTTATTACTCTTATTGTTAACTCTTATTATCGCTCTGGTCATCATTCAGAATTGAAACGTTCTACACTACCTTCGGGCTTAAAGCATGCCCCAATTGGAGATGCGATAGTCTCACTGGCTCCGAGCGTATAGCAGCAGTTGTGATTTTTTTGCGGTTTTCACATAAAAGGTCAAATTATTTTTAAAAATTTGCTTTTTTTAGCACGCGACAGGCACTTCACACTGTTTCCGATCGATCGCGGTAATTTTTAATTAATTTTAAAATTATATGATCGTTTAAAATCATAATAATTGAGAACTGAATATCGCTTAATGTGGGAACTTTTTTTTCATGTAAATTTAAAATATTACACTACTTAGGAATAAGACATGACACATTCAAAGAAGCTGGTTCCCAGAACTGCATGACATAAAGGTAGCTTGTCTGCGGTTGTAAGATTTTAATCTTTACTCTCCTATTCTTATGTGGTAGCTTTTAATAAAAATAAAAATTTCGATCTGTCCTCTACCGCAGTGACTGCAATACAAAAGATTCATTGTACCACTATAGAGAATAGAGTAAAGTGGAGAGCATCGTCTAATGCTTCGTAGGTATATATTTGTGAACCGATGCACTAGCCGAACCACAAATTATTGGAAAGCGCAGGAAGGCATTTTTTCGCAAAAAAAGAGCTTAGAGAGTAGTGTTTGTTGCAACTGGTGATAGATTGTCTGACAAATGAACTAATGTGCGATACTAAATGCAGTAAATCTCAAGTATGTCCATGCCTGGTTCGGTTAGGCCTGGTTCGGTGCAAGCAGGCGCGTTGTCTCAGTATCCTAATTTCTTTTTTAATTCGTGTAAGGTTGTGATTGTTTAATTATTTATTTGCAAGTTGAGAGCAGGTAGGCGCGATGCAAGGGTGAGAACGTAGCCACCTTCAAGATATCAAAGTTATTCTGAATTGCGGTCAAAACACATTATGACATTCCCACACCTTCATATTAAATGAAGCAACTCCTGCGAGTGTTCCGAAAATCCGTGAGTAATTAATTACCTTCAAAGATAAACATGTTTTGTCGCCTAACACGTCACTAAATGTGCCCTCCTAACTCCGACACAACGGAATATATCGTTTCCGACGTGTTTTTTAATATAATACTAGCTGAAGTCCCCGTCGACGCCCGGACTTTAGACAGAGTTTTCGAAATCAAAAGTTTAAGTTGACCTTCCTTTTGTTTTGAAGGTCACATGGACAAAATTTCATCAACCTCGGCATAAAACTTGCCTGCCCGCTCGTCCACCACATACAGACATCCTCATTTATATTTCAACAAATTTACACCAAAAACCTTGACAAATTATATACCTATTTTCATGAATCATCTATCTATTGGTGAAAACCGCATAAATATTCGTTCAGTAGTTTTTAGTTTATCGCGAATAGACAGACAAACGTGGCGGAGGACTTTAATTTATAATATACCTATAGAGACAGAGACCCACCTTTCAGATAAAAAACATAAAATCGCTGAAATTCACAATGGAGATGTATTTTTTGATATCCGACACAGACACAATGTCAAACTTTGTACCTAATCTCGTGCCTGTCTAATACAAGCCTTACTACGTGTATGGATTAAAAAATATTTTTATTTATTTACAAACCAGTCTTATTTATTTCGCCCACAATTTTATCGTATGCGATATTACGTTCTCTCTTTTTTATATTTATCTATTCGCAGAACTTTATTTTTGTATTAAATACACAGAGGAAATTAAATTAACCACGGTGTTAAAGAAACACGGCGGCCGGAAAATCATTCCCAGCTGTCCAATATAAGAACGAGTCGTAAAAGCGATCCGCCCTCATTAATGTGCATCATCAGAGTTGTATTTTTAATGCTCTCATGTCAGAAATGTTAACCTATATAAATTATGGGTGCGCGTTTGGCGTGTTGTCTACTATTTACCATAAATTGTAATGTATCGGAGTATAAGTTATGATCAGTTCTATCTTTGTTCTATTATTTATGCTTTTCTTGGGTCCCATGGTGTCGGTTACGACTTGTGCCGAAGATAGTCGAGCAGAGAGACAAGTCATTCTAATTACGGGACCTCACCAGACAAAAATCTAGCTAGCGAGTTATGAGGGCGTGTTTCCTCTTAAACCATATTTGTATTTTGCAATAAACAAATTTCAAAGAACCAAAGTCTTTTAATCAAATAACGTGGTACTGAGATAGTTCTAGTGCTAATAATAAATAAAAATATCTCTGTAAAGGATTACAGAGAAAAAGAGACATTACATAAATAAACAACTATATATTTTTCCCATATTTATTAATTATTAATAAAATAATCGGCTCTCAATAGCAAAGTGGTTATAAGGAGATCATGGGTTCGTTTTCTGTGACTTGTTCTGTTTGACTTTTCATTCAGATTTTTTTAATTAGTATTGTCTTTTTCTTCGATGATTAAGAAATTTATTATCTCATTAATAAAATATCCTTTAAACAGATGATTTTGACATTTTTTAAAGTTTAAACGCACCAACAATCGTCGTCGGTGACGCTAGAAACCTCTTATCATTGTTTTTATCAGTTATATATATATTTTATTTCTTTTTTAAGTTGTTATTCCAGCAGGCCCAGGTGGATTGTGAAATCTTCAATCTGTCATTTTAGATACGTAGCATTATCATAACAGC
The DNA here is from genome assembly GCA_917563855.2 of Limnephilus lunatus. NCBI lineage: Eukaryota > Metazoa > Arthropoda > Insecta > Trichoptera > Limnephilidae > Limnephilus > Limnephilus lunatus. The sequence goes on along the minus strand of OU830602.1, from coordinate 4,388,532 downwards.
ATTTGTTTTTGTTCAGCTGATTGTCTTTAATATTTCACAATGTTGTATTCCATTATTCTCTGTAACAAATACATTTATCTCGTATTTGAAAGCATGCTCTATATTATTATATTTTGTAACGACAAAGTTTCGGTATGATTTGTAGAATGCCACTCTTTTGTAGTCGTAAGCGCACGAAAGCTAAATAAACGTCAGCTGTAAAACTGTTTCATGGCATTCGTGACGAACCGACCTTCTAACTTAGGCTTCTTACATGTGAGCTTAAATGCCAAAGCGGGACGTCACATGAAATTATTAAAAATGTCTTTCAGAGCCATCGTAAAATAAAAAAAAAACTGCGCGCCATGTAGGGATTCTCAAATAATGTAAAGTTGTTGAATACAACTAACACACAATGTTACAATATCAGCAAGATTTTATTTTATTTTATGTGACTATCACACAAGAGTACAAACTGCTCCCTTCTGGAGCCAGTGAGACTATGGCTTCCCCAATTGAGGTATATTATGAACCTGAAGGTAGTAGGAATGGAAAGGAGATAGGAAAGAGGAAGATGGTAAAGTACCGGGCTTTTCGGATCATTTGAAGCAATTCTGAATGATGGTCTTATACCAAGCGATACTGAGAGTATCTTACACTCTACCTGATATTCCGAAAAATCACTCCCACCCTTTTTCAAATCGTTTTGCCACCCCTTTAAGCAGAATATTGATACTTCTTGATGACATTTTGTACACCTAACGTTCAAAATAAATAAAAAATTACTTTTTACATAAAATCTACACAAATCAAAAAATCCCTCAGGGCCTATGACATCTCTGCGGATATTGTGTGGATAGTCTTTTTAGGGAAAGGAAGAAGAGGAAGTTCTGGTAGGAAAAAGGTATGAGGGATGGGTAAGAATCTGGGGGTCAATGTGCCCAGAAGTGACGCACGTACGCCTGTCTCAACACAGGTATACCCTAGCGAGACAGGCATCGAATAATATATTGTAAACATCACGTATATAGATCAATAAAAAAATAAAAATAAATAAACCCATCCCTCCCACTGCTGTGCAAGGTGAGTCCGGCTAGAGAAAAAGAGGAGAGAGAGCACGCTTGAGGTGATTTTTCACAAAAACGGCGCTCTACAAATCGTCCAATTATTATTATTATTAGAGGAGTTCAAAACGTCTCCCTCAACCAGTCTCTCCCAATCCGGCCCGCCATGCAGTAGGTGGGGAAATGCTTCCGCTGCCAAGACCTAGACAAATCTCACTCCATGAACCCGATCACCCCTGCTAAGTTACCAAACGTAGCGAACCACATGCCAGGAGTGTTGGTTATCCAACGATTATGAGATCATGAGTTATGAGATGACTGACTATGCGTTGCTAAACCATTTATCCGATTGCGATGAAACTTTTGGGATTTGATGTGCGCATGCCCGCAATGGTTTCTATATAAAGTAGTGAGTTCTGGCATCATGAAATTATGCCTTGCAAACCGTTCCCCAAATTCAATTTAATTACTATCTACATAATTATAATCATATTTTATAAATTTCTGCCATTATGACAATATCAACAGAATATTTTATAATACTCTGTTCCATCAAAAATCCAACATGAAGGCGGTTCATTGTCACAGCTTTTGTTCAGAGTTTTTATCAAGGAAATTTGCATGTTATGCAATACCCAAGACGGAGGTAATTTATCACTGTTTGAAGGAGAACGTGATTAAAAATGTCGTCTTACTTTGAATTTCAATATAAAGTAAACATGGAGACAAAACAAGTTTAATTACTGGCTTGAACTGGCAACTATCGTAATTTGGGATGGCGGGAATGGGTACCACCGCCCCGGGAACCTTTATTGGATAACCAACACCTCTGCCATAGGTCACCCCAAGTTGTTCGATACGTTTGGTGACTTAGCAGAGGTGCCTGGGTTCATGGGGTGAGGTTTGTTTAGTTCTTGGAGACGGATGACCAGGACACACTGAACCCCAGACTCCTACCTACCCCTTAAACCCTTTTCCTTCCCAAAACTCTCCTCTCCTTCCTTTCCTTAAAAATAACCCTCCACACAGCATCCTCAAAGATAATATAATGGAAATTATTTTCCTCAGGACCTCCTGTGTGAAGCTCATGTAAAAAAAATCTAACTAACGTTTTTTTAAATATCTTCTGCTGAACAATTCCGTCATTTTTTGTTTATGAGATTTTTTTTGAGAGAGCGAATGAATGCGCGAATTGAGAGAGCGAATGAACGTAGAAAGTAGTGTAAGAAGAATATACGACGCAAATTTGAATGGTAGAAGAAGTCGGGGACGTCCGAGGAAGACATGGCACGATCAAGTGAATCAGATACTTGAGTCGGGCCATGTCAAAAGTCAGAATAATAGAAGAGAATTTATGAGACGATGTATGAATGTGAGTGAGGCAAAGAGTGTGTGCCAAGACCGAGTTGTTTGGCGATCCGTCCTCTCTGCCTACCCCTGCGGGGAAACGGCGTGATGGTTAGTTAGTTTATGAATTCTAAGAAGATTAGCGCGATATTTCAGATAAGTGGTATTTCGGTAAGTAATATTTTGATAAGTGATATTTCGGTAAGTGATATTTCGATAAATGACGAATCCCAAGAAGATCAGCGCATAATTTCAGATAAATGATATTTCGCTAAGTGATATTTCGATAAGTTATGAATCCTAAAAGGATTAGCATACCACTTCTACATACATAAACCCACACTTTACCCCAATCTACACATCCGCCCTGATGATTGACACTGTAAGAGCATCACAGCATAATTACCCAAAAATGAATCACCATAATCCTTTTGTCCGTGTCGTAATTAGCTCGATATATGAATGACGTCGACGTACACTGACAATAATAATTAAATCCAGACAGAAATCTGTGCCAACTTCACAATGCTAAGAGATTATCTGCCTTCAACGAATAGATTTTTGCTTCGTAGTAAAGATGTTGTTGAGATTACTACACTTAGACAAGTCATTAAGATGAAGCCATACTAAATAATGCAAAATCATACAAAATCGTATGTTTTTGTTTTGAAAATTTGACCGCTTAGAAGTATTATAGATGCTTCAATTAACTATTGCGTGTACAACATACCTTGGCCCTTAAAAATATCGGTCATTTTTTTAAATAATTCTTTTGATAAGCTTAGAAAAAAATAAAGTATTAGGTCTATAAAAAACATTTTCAACTGACATCACGGCGGCAATACGGCAGTCGACGAATTTGTTATTTCAAAGTGAACCTTATACCGTCCACCGAAGAACGACTGGCAGCCGCCCTATTCTTTCGTCATTACTCCTCCGAACGGACCGGAGAAACAACGTGTTAGGGTCCGCGCTGCTTGTTTTCGTGAAATCAATTTAAAAATTCCGTTTTATTACAATAAACAATGCATAAAAAAGGAATTAATGTTTTTTACAGGCTTTTACGAAATCAACATTTAAAAAAAAATCTCAAATTTCCAACCTTTCCAAAAGCTTTTTCTCAAGTATTTTTAAACTCCTCCCATAAAAGGGCGTGAATTCCGATTTCGATTTTTTCCTGTACTAGTGGATCGCCTTAAGAAGGAATAACCAGAGAACACCGGAAATATGACATTATTAAATCAAATTTTAGACGTATTGACTCTTTTCCACAAAAAACTATAAATTGATTTTGAAAGATTGTTCTATTATCTAGTAAAGGAATGTTTTAAATAATAAGAAAATGTGTTTATTTTTAGCATAATAAGGTTATACCGTAGATCATTAGCAGATTTGTTAAATTTTCAAACGAAATTTTGTATTATACAACACACATTTCAAATCGTATAATTGTGCAGTAAAATAAATCAATAAATTATCTGAAAAAGTTATGTTCCAGAATTTTAATTCAAGTTCAAATAAAATCATTAAAAATAAGATCCGCTCACGTGTTTTGCGACGAAAATAATTCAGTTTATTTATTTATTTACGGTCTTAAAAACTAATATATTTAAGTTTGTTTTACATTCTTGTTTTGCTTAGAAATTTTTGAAAAATTGTAAATACTTATGATCAAAAAATATTTACAAAAAATATATAATTTTAATAGTTTTATATCACGCCTTTCAGAATTTTTGTGTGTAGATATAAATTAAACCAAATTTTGAATGAAATATAATCTATATTGAGTTATAATTTTAAAAAGCTGGTACGGAGAATAATAAACTTTCTCATTGGAACCGCTCTGTACGATCGTAAAAACATCTTTCGACAAAATGTGGATTTTCGGGCGCTGGCTGGTTAAACGCCATTAAAACAAGTCATTAAAGACAAAAACCGCTGAGCAGATTACGACATTTTTTTTTCATTTTTTTGCTCTGTCACTGTTAAATCGGATTCGCCTAGAATCTTGCAAAATTCTGAATTTTCATCCCTATTTCCCCACCATCTGCGGCGTGGTTCTATATAATATAGTACCTACTTATATACAATGCCTCCCTTTTTAAGGCTTTCTCTCGAAGGTTCTTGAACATTATTTTTCACTTACTTTAATCTCCCAATAGATGTACATATGTCATGTGAGCGGAGCAACTTTTTATCTGACATTAATTCTACTTATTTCTTCCCCTTAAAACCTCTTCCATTTCAAAGGTCGCAGAGTCTATTTTTAAGAAGATAAGGAATGCTTCTCTGCTCTCAAAGTTTAGGTTGTGTTATAATTTTATACGAGTTTTGAATCCTTTCCAAAATAGTGTCTGGGATTAATGCTAGGCACTTACGTACATTACATTTGGATACTTTATTTTAAAAATATATTTTTTGGGGATTTCAGGCATTAATAAATTTTAGTCAGATAACCCTTTGGAATTTCAGGCACCTGTGAAGGAAAATGAAAAGCTGCCCAGCATTTTTTTTACATTACCTCCACACAGGAGGCCCTGAGGAACATAATTTCCCTCAGGGCCTATGGCATCTGAGATGCTATGTGAGGGGTCTTTTTGAGGAGAGGAAGGAATGAACATTGGTTGTAGGAAGGAGAAAATACAGAGGCCGACAAATCATTCCAGAGCCGAGCCGTTGAACACAAGAACGAGTCTAAGAAGCAACCCGTTCTCATGTGACAAATGTCAACCGTGTAGATACATATGTTGGGCGCGCGTTTGGCGTATTTCCCGACTATGCACCGATTCCAAAGGGATCAATGAAACTAGATCCTCGAAGCATTTTCCATTGAAATGCCGGTAGAATAAGGATAGCATTCCCACCCGACGCCTATGCTCATAAGATTGCAATACGTCTGTTAAGATGGGAGAATCTATCAAACGGAGCGCCCGTTTTTGCACAGAGTCTAGAGATTATAACATCTGTTCTGCCGTATGGTATTTTGAACAAGTCGTGTCGACAACTACGGCTGAAATTTTCAGGCACGTATAAGCCATAGCATTCCAAGAGGAATAAGCTGTCAATACAGTTATTGATTATGTTAAAACTAAGAATTGCAAGATTTGCATAACGTCAGTTTCTAAGCTAAATCTATTTGTTGCCTCAAGTAATTCCATATGGTCATTCCATACATCATCAATCCAGTGCGTTTACGCTTTCATTATTCCATTCTTTCAGAAAGTTCCCTACAGATGCTAGCATAATTAGGTATTCACAAGAAAAAGTACAATAACTCTGTGTTACAATAACATGTATCAACGGACAGCAGTTAATCCAAATTTTGGTTGTACTTTACGTAGTTTGTGTTTTAAATTAATTGTATGCAAGTTCTCTTGTTATTCTCAATCAGCATTACGGAACTGCCATGCCGTAGAGAAAACAAAGGTCCGTTCACTGGCTGAACGGAGCTGAACGGATCTGAATGGAGTTGCACGGATCTGAACGGAGTTGAACGGAATAAAATATCCCGTCACTTTGCAGTGGGCTGTGCTGTGGGAACGATTGCTGAAAACCAGGGGAAATTCCTGACGCGCTGACATTGATCGTTGAGGGGTACAATTGTTTGCCGTTTCCGCTCCTAGTGATGCACTCTGCGATTTGATGCGAATCTTCTTTTCAAATTATTACACAAAGAGAATGGGGTAAATATAAATATTGAATATGCCAAATTTTTGCTGTAAACTAAAATAAGAACTGTCTTTTTTTCAAAATTCCCGAAAAGCATAAAAGTCTTATAGATTATTCAAAAACCTGAAGAAGATTAATAAATATTCTAAGGTACAGGTGTGTATATTGTTTTATGATTCCCGATATTTTTGGTTTGCTCTCGGTACAGATTTCACACTTATTAAAAGAGAAATTTACCTTAATTATTATTTTGCACACATAACCTAAATTCTTCAGTAGTGACTGGACAGATAAATAATATATTTCATTTGATTATTGTAATATGTAATCACTAAAGACGATATTAGCGACTCTTAATCGAAAATTTGAAAAAGAAAAAGATACGGTCACATTTGGGAAATGAACCCAGTACCTTAGCTTTGCTGGGCAGATGCTCTACTACTAAGCTAATGGGACCCTATCCTCCTCTATCATATTTAACTGTATGTCGACGAAGAACTATCAACATTATATTCATTTTCTTAACGCATATTTTTATTGGCTGCTATCTTTATGCATGATTGCAAGGTTCATCCCATTAATATGAAAAAAAATGTTGCTAAGTGTGGTACAATTAAATATGGGCGAAAGGGATAGGGTCAAATTAGCTCTTTGGCTATAGCAGATCCCTGACAAGTCTAAGGTCCTGCGTTAAATTCCAAGATGAGACCGTATCTTTTTTCTGATTTTTCTGTTTTAAATTTTCATTTGAGAGTCGCTAAAATTGTCTTAAATTATCGAAATTTGGTTTTTCTCTGAAGTTCAGTCGCATAATTTTTTTTATGGAATTTCTGGATCATCGCAAATGCCTTCAACTCCAACACCATCTTCTTTATTTATGAAATCTAAAAAATCCTTGAATTGCGATAATATTATACAAAACACTGCTTAGTTAGTTCCACACGTTTTTCTTTACCAGATATTAAAACCAGAATTTTTATAGAAAACTTATTTACTTAATTTGAAAGCTTTGCGTTCTACCTGTATCTTTCGCTTATATTTTTTATCCAATGCGTAAAAGAAACCTGACACCCGTATCAAAACAAAGTCCGAAACTTTTGTTTGAAATCAGAAATGTATTTTTTTTTCTTACCTCTCATTTTGATTGTAGGTATCTAAGCACGCACCGTCTCATTCGGAAAAAAATACATTTCGTGATGAATAAATTTAAAAGGCGTACTTGATTCAATAATAACTTTTCCGAGATGCTTTTGGAGGGCGTAGGTAAGGAAATAATGTGATTCATTTACTGATGGATTTGAATAATATTAAGACTTCTGTAAACATTATGCTTTAAATGTCACAAAATTTATGTTCGCCAACGTCAATTCAAACCTTCAGTTGGGAACTTGGGAACCATTTACTGGATGACCAACACCTCTGCCGTAGGTCACGCCAAGTGTTTTGCTACGTTTGTGACTTGGCAGGGGTGCCCGAGTTCGTACCCGCCTGGTATGAATCTAGGCAACTCTGGTCCCGGGAACCATTTATTGGATAACCAAAACCTCTGCCATATTTCCCCCCTAGTGATTTGCTGACTTAGCAAGGGTTCCGGTTCCCGGGTTCATACCTGCCTGGTGTGAACCCAGGGGCGTGCACTCCATATAGGCACATAAGCACTGCCTACCCTAGCGTATTTGTAAAACGTAAGCATGTAAATAATATTATAATTTATTAAATTATTGCTATAAATAAATACACACTTTCAAAAATAAGCGCGACAAAGCCGAGCAACCAAAACTACGCGACCGCCTTTGATGTGGCGGTCGCGTAGTTTTGGCATACTACAAACGTGACATAAACTGTAACTAAAAACTACACGCGCCCTCCGACTACCTCACTAAAATGCGGGTTAAGCAGGAATTATTTCTGCTTAGAGCTAACTTCATACAAGATATAATATCAATGTTTACGAAATGCATGTAGCATAGAGTAGAACTGTCGTTTGAATTTGTTTCTATGAGGTTTTTTTGTTAGTATCAGGCAGTGCTTTCCGGAACAAATTAGCTAATGGCAATCAGTGGCGACAGTGATATCTGTTGTTATCTGAAGTATGAAAGTGAGACAACGCCAACTGCTTTTATTAAGGCCACCTCGGATATCAATTGTCTTGTGATAATACGCATACATGAAGCGATTATTTATTATTATTTGTATATTTAAAGTGGCTTAGATACTCCAAACCTACATCATCTACAGCCAGCAGCAAGCACACTTAGCGAAAACTTGTACGAAGGGATCTATCTGTGGCAAGTTTCTTTTTTATTTATTTGAATCAATTCGGCGGTTTCCCTACTGCCTACCCTGATCAAAAACTCTGTGCACGCCACTGTGTGAACCCAGGCAACTCTGGTCCTACGAACCATTTATTGGATAGACAACATCTCTGCCATAGATTACCCAAGTGATTCGCTACGTTTGGGGATTTGGCAAGGGTGCTCGGGTTCATACCCGCCTCTCAAATTAAGATTTTCCGCTCAATTCATTCCCCCGCGATGAAGTCCTGATGCCCTACACCGGCTGAAAGACCTGTACACGCACCTCTGAGACCCAATCTGTAGGAAGGAGAAAATACAGAGGCTGTAAAATCGTTCCACAGCTGAGCTGTTGAACTCAAGAACGAGTCGAAGAAGCGACCCGTTCTCATGTGACAAATATCAACCATGTATATATATTGGGTACGCGTTTGGGGTGTTTCTCGACTATGCACCAGTGCCGAGGGGATCAATGACGCTAGTTCCTCGGAGCATCCCATAATTACCAGTAGAACAAGGATAGCATAAGCTCTCTCATTCAAAATTTAGGCGTATTAGATTTGTCAAAGAATTTTGTATAAAAAATGCAAAAGTCAGTCATTTTAAATACATTTAGGATTACGAAAGATTTTTTAAATATTTTTACTATTATTATTTTGTCATGCGCAACACTTCTCCATTGATTTCCAGCCGTGAGTTTTAGGTGGTCTTCCCATCTTATTTGTTGACGTCCTCTACTTCTCTTGCCATCTCTGGGATACTAGTCACATATCTCTTGTGGATCGCGGATCATGTGACCTGTCCATCTCCACTTTTGTTGGTCTATTCTGGTAATTATATCGGCAACTTTAGTGGTCTCCCTTATTGAGCTATAATAAGAAGTTAACATACTCGTAATTTGCGTACAATCCTCTACAACAACTTAACCCTGATCTGTCATGTGCAATGCGATGTGAATCGATAAACGTCAATCTTGTGAAAAGTATATTAAAATCTTTGATTATTTTCCTATATAACCACTTACTTATCACATCAAAGGAGCATAATATACCAGACCACATAATACGTACATATTTGCTCCTGTTTAAGACGTGCATACTTCAATCTCTCATTTCCCTTTGATCAACGAAAACGCTACCATTCAAAAGACGACAATTTGAAAAGCATAGAATTTATACATACAATCTCTTTCAATACTATTACACGTTATAATAAATCGTATCTGAAACTCTCCGAACCAATCCATACTTTCATATTATGTTGGCTCAGATATACCTATGTGCATAGTAATACGTAGAGAGGTTGTTGATTATTATTCATTACACAGGGGATTCATAAAAACCTTTTCAACGAATGATCACTTCGAATAGATGCATTTGGTTATCTCAAATTGGTAGAAGATTTCTTTTTACATTCACCAGGATTCATCATTGCTGCGGATGCTTTGTAGAAAGTCTTTTTAAGGGATTTAAGTTCTGGGAGGGAAAAGGTAGGTAAACGCATCCCAGAAACCCGGGCATTCGTGCTAAATCACCAAACTTAGCGATCACTTAAGGTGTTCTACGGCAGAGGTACTAGTTATCGAATAAATGGTTCCCGGGCCGCCTCCTAAATTAATAATTACTAAAATCGCCCCGGTGAAAGACCCCTTTCAGTATCGAATCGTTGTTGCGGAAATGATTGTAGCCGTGTGTGATAGATTAGATCTGAACAGCCAGGTACTTTTCAACCTTTGTCTTCGCTATTTCCTTCCCCTTCTTACTGCCTTCACCCCAGCAATATATCATCTAATCGTTTTGCTCTTCTACGACATCTACTCGAATATATTTGTTTTGCTCTTCTATATCATCTACTATGTTACGTTTATTTTCCACTTCTACGACATCTACTCGAATATATTTGTTCTGCTCTTCTTTATCATCTACTTTGTTATGTTTATTTTCCACTTCTACGACTTCTACTCGAATAAATTTGTTTTTCTCTCCTCCGTCATTCATTATAGTTTTCTTATTCTTAGTCATCTACTCGATTACATTTATTTTCCTCAAGACATCGATCGACCAGTAAAAAATACCTCTTTTCAATTTTGAAGAAAAAAATATTAAAAAATACACCTCTCTTAAGAACCTTTACTCATATAGAGCCTGTACTCGCAGTGTCAATGTGGGTATTGGTTAAAATCCCTCAGTAGGTAGCACAATCCGGTACATATTGGCTGCAGAAGCGAGGGTATTCACAGTGAGATTGGATCCAGTGCTCGACTGACGGATTCATGGAAAGTTATGAACGAGTACCTTTTACAAAGCCTTCATACATTCATTTTATTATTGCTTTGGATTTCCAGACCGAAACCGCCTTTGAATATGAATTTAACGACTGTCTGGTTCGGAAAATCGCGGGGAGAATATTTTGCGGAATAAAACTTCCGTTGAAGCCTCCGAAGGCTTTCTCGGAACACAGTTGGAAAGGTTTGAATGGTGTTGTAGTTTCTATTGATGTCATTTGTCTGGATTCGAACATACCGAGTCTTAAACTTATAACGTACGCGAAGAAAGAATATATCTATTTCATTTCCTGTTATGGGAATATTAGTTTTCCTTAGGTGTAAGAAATTAATAATGTACGTTACACAATAGATGAAAAGATTGAGATATTTTTTAGATGGAACTACTATATATATGTTAAAAAAGAATGTCAAGAGCTCCATAACGGTGAAACCGATAAGTATGCAATATCGGATGGATAGGCATAACTTCCGACAGTTTTGTATCGATATCCCGTGCACGATTTCACCGTTGACAGCCGAGACGATATTGACAGGGAATAAAATAAGAAATCGCCAAGCAATTACATACAAATATTAATAAATTAGCAATGTTGAATTGAAATACTTATCTTAATATGCATTGGCAGTTCGCATTTACTTTTTGACATTAAACGGGGGTTATTTAGTTATTAGCGGCCTTACTAAAAAACCCCGTGAAAAATTTATTCAATTGACAAATGGCCGCGGATGTGAAAACATTACTAATTAAAAAATTGTTCTTGGAAAAAAATACATGCCGTTTACACAGCCTGGGGGATAGTTTATCTCTGTTTTAGGGATGAGTCTGAACGAAATTTGGAATTTTCCAAAGTATTTTGAATGTTCTATATATTTCTTATTTTTGAAGGTTCCGTAAAAACAAATACCATTTTCAAACAAGATAAAATTACCTTTTAGATTTCTGTATTTGAAATACACTTTAGTTTTAAATAACTGCCATATTTTAAGATTTAAACACGGAAAAAAATGTAAAATAATTTCTTACCAAAACATTATTGATGTAAGTGTATAGAAATATTTAAAAAATTATAATTTAAAAAATACAGACATTTTATATAATGAATTTGAAATGAAACTGTCACCTCACTTTTTCCTCGTTTATACAATAAAAAAATTATAAAAAATTTCAAAGTTTTTTTAATGCCAAAAAATAACCTTAAAAATATCTGACATTTCAACACATTTCTTGCACCACTAAATATGTTGATTTCTTTGATAAGTTTACCAACACGTGAATTTGATATTAATATTTACAAATATACCACTTTTATGAAATTCTCATAAAATAAATATCATTAAATGTAAATATGAATTTTTATGTATCATATAAAAAACTTTTTGACATTTCAACTTTGAAAGTACAATTATTGTTATTAAAACTTCACTAAAACTTATGAAAAACCACATAAAACACGGTAAATGTATCAATTATATGAATAAAATAATGAATTAGTCATATTAATTAAAATTCCGATCACTCTGGTAATATTACGAAGCTCATTGCCGTACCCAAAATATCTTTCGCCGCTTAAAATATGTTATCATTGTGAACAGCGAATGCGCCGGCGCCCCCATCTGGCGGCCGTGAATGAAAACATTGAAAACAACATTTTAGTATGAACATTACTAAAAATTGCACCGTTGCCAGATTTTAAAACCTGTTTTAGCGTTAAAATCGTTATTGGTAGGATTTCGTGTTTTTGTGTAAATATGTTGTATCCATGTTGCTGCAAAAACACAGGTCATCAGTCGTGCTGTAGTTTTTTTTAGTAAGGCTGTAGGTCTTTATTCGTATTTTAAACACTTTCGTCTCTCAAAGATCGATCGGAATAAATTGATCGTGTCTTAGAAGCATTCTTGAAGTCTATGGATCGCGTTTACGACTTCTTTAATTTCTAAGAGCTTCGTTAGCTGAATACATTCATTCCATAACCCAATAATTTTGCGTAACGACGTAATTCTAATATGTGTGTATATTGATAGTTAACCGAAACTTATCTGATACTGAAGACAGCCGCGCTTAAATTTATTGATCGTCGTTGGTCGGAATATCTGTTAACAATCATAGACCGTGCTCGCAAATATTGATAACTGACCATAGATGACGGATTTTGTCAATATCATATTGATAAAGGGTTTTTTCGAACGTCCATGCTTGAACTCTAGAAGGTTAACCCATAACGTTAAATTTGCAGGGAGGGCATCTCAGAACATTAGCAATTTAACATACTTTTAAAAATTGATATAGGTACAGTCATGATCAAAAAATCAGCCTATAAACCCAACCTAACATAACCCGGTTTTCTCGCGACACTAAGTGAAATAAAGATCTAAGGAAATATAATTTTTGTGGCCATTAAAGCCCTTTTCAACACTTTTTATGACTATATATCACTTCACAAAAGTGCGTTGATTAGTCACTCACCTGAGTTGTGCAATTGCCTCTCAAATTGGCCGCACATACAATTTTTTTCCTTGAATGTGTGTTCACAATGTAGTGTTTTATTTTGCACTCGATTGTGTAAATTAATAACTTTGATACAGGCTTAGTCGTAATGGGGTTTTTATTATGTTATAATAATAACCGTTCGTAATAAATGTTCTTTGCCATAAGCTATCGTCGGAGTTTTAGATATATATTTTGTTAACAAACATCTGAAAAAATATTCAACAAGCATACACTAATTTTGTTTATTTTACAACATTAAAAACCATACCCACAAAGCATAACAACCAAAATCATTAGAGTCGAAACAATAAAATGTGTAAGCCAACTATGCCTAATTTACATAAAGTGTTTTAAAATGAGCTTTTGAACACGGACGTCCCTTTAAAGAGGCTGTGTTCAGACTGTTAACTGTGCGAATGAAACGACACACTAAAAAATGTAATGAAATAAGTTCGTGGACAAGCTGTGCCATTACTAGTCTACATAACTGCCTGAGAATCCCATTTCGCATAAGGAGGTTACTAGTTTCATATTATATGCTATCGATGTTTTCAGTTTCAGTTTCCCTTATTGTCATGTTGGGTACTCAGTTTGAATAGTTATGGACTGTCTTGAATACGCAGCAAAGACATTTGTTTTGCTGTTTGTTTTAAAAATGTATTAGCAGTCAAATTTGTGTTTCACTGCGGACATTTTATCGTAGAAACAAGCTGATTTCGTAATATTGTGTTTTTAAATAAAATATGCCTCCTCGTTTCAGGAAAAATTCAAAAATTAAAGCATTTCTGCAAATATTTTTTGCGCCCTAATTATTACCTACAGCCTAACAACATGCCCCAATTGGTGATGTCACAGTCTCACTGGCTCCAGATGGTTGGGAGGAGGAAAAAAGAAGAATAAAATCGTAAAAGATCGTAAAATCAAAAATATAAATGTTCTTGTTTAATTACTCGGTGAAGTCTTCCATCACGACACAAGCAACATTTTCGGCTTACTGTTGTGGTAGTCAAAGATTTTCAAATGTTGCCAGGTTATTCGTAACCCGGGAATGTTCGTCTTTCTTTCAAAAAAAATAATTATATTAATTTTTGTAAAAAAATTATACGTTATATATTTTTGATGTAGTTATAATTAAGCACGTAGGTATTTAAGTAACTACTTGCAAAATTTTATGATTTCATAGGAAATTTCAGTATTGAGTTATTGAATAAAAAAAATAGAAACAGTTTTTTTGGCGCGAAAGCTATTGTTTACTAGTATGTATGACGAAGATTTAAAATTACACTTTTTGTGGTGTTTTAATCAGGCAGTTTAAAAAACAAAAATTCAAATTGGAACTGTTCGTCTATTAGGTACGTCATTAAATCTGATAAAGTTTGAAACACCTTTAATTGACTTCAAATTTCCAATTACTTTTAAAACCCCTTCGTAAGATTGTTTCCAACAAACCCAACCTCCTCAACACCGAAAGCCTTCAATACTTAATTCCTCGATGTTAGACACGGACCCGTCTCAACGTTCAATGTTCAATAATTACTAACCATGTAGTACCAGCAGTACTAGGACGTTAAGAGGACCGAATTAAGGCAATACCGAGTTTGCTTTCAAATTTCGTCATCAGAATTAAGAAACGCAATAATTGGATTAGAAGAAGGAGTCTGTGTTCAGTTGAATGTCATTACACTAATTTTTATGGCGGGTTCTATAACTTGAGGATTGTTACATTTCCACGAAATAAACTTGATATTTCTGTGCTTAAAAGTAACTCACTTTCGATGCGAACGTTTTTTCACGTTTTTAAATTATATCATCTAATTTTATTGAAATTACTGATTTTGAAAGTTATACCATACTTTATCTGTTTCATATAATTATTTCGTTGAGATTTAGTAATTATTATCTTGTTCGGTGATTAAATATTCCAGTAAGCTTTCTGTAATTCAACGATTTTTCAGTAAAAATGGGAATTTATGAATAGATACTTGATGTTGACAACTTTGCTCGATTCTACTTGCTAGCAAGTCACCTTATATTACACATTTTTATTCTGTTTAAATAAAAGCTTTCTGTTGTTATAACATATTGTATATAACATTATGTGCCTTCTTATGCCCTTTTTGGTTGTAACACATATTAAATAATTTTATCCTATACCTAAATACTATCATACATACGTCATACTTTGTTTTGTGGCAGTCTTATTTCAAGTATTTATTGTAGTATATTATTTAACTATAAAACGAGTTCAAATTATTTCTTTTCAATTTTATCTCATTGTAAAAGCCATTTTATGACGTTTAAATAAATAAATAAATAATCTTCATTAAATTAATTCAATAAATCGAATGTCTGTTTTGTTTTATGTATGTTTTTGTGTATTTTTATTAGTTTTGATTTTATGTTTTTTGTTTTTGTTTATAGCTTTACTCCCTGGAGAGTGTCCCGGGAGACGATGCTAAGTGTGACGACAATAAAACACAGTAAACGACATATTTGAGACGGCAAATCTTTGCTCAAATTTAAAAGGATTATGCTTGACGATCGAGAATTATGCAATCTTGATTATGTTAGTCTTGACAACTGAGTCAGAACAGTTCATAAAAAATCTACAGTAAAGTAGGCTAATGCATCCGAATAATCATTTATGATTTATAAATTAATACTGGATTCAGTTACAAAATAAAATTCATACAAAATTATATACTCTTAATATCTGTCGAGTGTACATAATTTTTTTGGTACACTTTTATTTTTTTAAATAAATTAATTGTATTCATTTATAATTACTTCTAAGAAAAAATTGTTTTGACAATTTTTGTTTTGTATTTTATTTTATATTAGTTTATTTTTGTTTGGGTTTAGAAGAGGTGAGAGATACTTTATGGTTAGTATATATAATCATAATCTAAAATTAAGTTAATTTTGTGTGCAAATTTTAAATACAAAAATAGTAAAATAAACAATAAAAAAGATAATTTTATCAATTTTTGTAGAAAAGTTATTTGTTTAGAATTAAGTTAACGCAGTTATTTTTTACGTTGAAAGGATTTTTATTTGCTTTTAGTAAGCATTTCTCTTATTTAATTTTCACGTAGGTATGACTTTCAGTAAAAAAAACTATCATTTGTTTTCTCTTATTATTCGAATTATTACGTTTTCCGAACTAGATTACTAAATTTTAATACCTATAATTCTTCAAATTAAGGTTCGTCTGAAAGTCCTTTAGTTTTTTTTTTAAACTTTATTTTTTTATATCCAATACTTAATGCAGGATGAGAACATTTTGTAAAGGATCGATGACCTTACTTTTATTTTTTCTGTATTATTTGTATGTGTGTTAAATACTCTATAATATACTGATTATGTAGAACTTAAATAAAATTTGAAATATAAATTACTATCTTTTGTTATATTATGATTTTGTTTTATTTTTCATTGAATAATTTTATACAATTTAATAGAGATTATCCGAGGATCGTAAAGGTACCAGTTCTACTTACACCACGCACTACGGATAAAATATTGATATTAGTATGGCAGTACTTATTCACAACACCTTCTCACGCGTATGGTATCCCAGATGACCGGCACTAAATGTCACCGATTGCCCCGAGATGCGATCATATTATTATTCCGCTTCTAGTACTCGATCCATCCGGTTGCACGGCAATTTTACCTCACTACCAGTTCGTACGCGAATGTATATTCGTTGTAAATAATATTTTAAATAAAACTTAATATCGTGGATAACTAAGTGTTTTCAATTAAACATCATCATTATTATAAGCCTGAACACAAGATCACGGCTTGGAAGTGCCGTGATCTCAAGGAGCATTTTAACCTGTATATCGGTAAGGTATGAAGGCAATCCTGCCTGACGTGGAGAGGATCTCCTCATCAAACACTCTCCATCCACTCATACATCAACTAACAAACACTTCCAACATTAGCTAAATTTAAAAAGGTAAGAGAAAAAAAGATTTTGCTACGTTCTTGCATTATACAAAATAAATAAAAATCAAATTAATTTTTATTCTGTTACTTTTAAGGTATATCCATACGGCGCGATCTTCTAATGCGTTTTTTTATATGTTTGATTATTTATTTCATTGTTTTAATATTACATTTTATTACAGTAATGACGTATTGCCCATCTCACTAGGTGCGTTCATATGGCAATTTACAGAGTAGCTGTTTATCTAGGTTTTTGTTTATATAATATTATGAAAATGACAGTTATAAAAATAAAATCAGTTTTTTTTACATTATACAATTCAAGTATAAATGTAGAAGATTAAGACCAAATAATTTTTAAGCAATTTAATTTAAATTTGACAATCCAATTAACAAATTAAAAACATGCTTGTTTTAAAAATTCGGCTCCTCTTAAACCTCCAATCATACTCCTTTTAAACCTCCAATAACTTTTAATAATAATTGTTAAAGTTTAAAAAATAGTTCAACTGAATGGATCTTAAAGCAATCCTTTCAAAATATACCTTATAATTATTTAGGTCAGGATTATCTATTAAATCGGTTTAAACGAATCCAATTTACAAATGTAATCCAATCAAAATACAACCTTCTAATATAGACCGTGGTTACTTTTAAGGCCCTCCCGACTGAGATCGAGGGGGTGTTTCCCACCTCGTTCCCGGATACCGAGAGTTTTCTGCCTACCTCTTGATAGAGCCTTCGGGGTATTGTGCCACCGCCTTCTATGAAAATGTGGGTTAAATTCAGTGACGTGACAAAAAATCTTAAGCCCCAGGCAACGTTTTTAAATGATCAGTCAATATTCGGTCGCACTGTTGTGGAAGTTCTTAAGTGTGCCTTGAAGTATGTACGTATATATGGATATATTGTCACCTACCTGAGAGACCGCCGATT
The DNA here is from genome assembly GCA_917563855.2 of Limnephilus lunatus. Lineage (NCBI taxonomy): Eukaryota > Metazoa > Arthropoda > Insecta > Trichoptera > Limnephilidae > Limnephilus > Limnephilus lunatus. The sequence continues at coordinate 4,370,514 of OU830602.1, read as the reverse complement.
CATGAGCATATTTGGAGTGGCGATGAGTAAAATCCTCGTTTTGCTTGAGGCTTCCGAGGAGTGGTTCCTTTTAAAAAAACTCAAGTTCTAGGCGCGGTTCCAGGTTTCGGGTTCTTTATACGAACTGGGTACTTGAGGCGGGTGCCGAGACGCATGATTTCGACCTTGAACTCGGTCCCGGACCACGACATACGTGTCCGGAGGCCGGACCCGCATGTGAACTCGGACCTGCATTCGCGAGTTACGGGAAGCAACCGAGCGGTGGGTAGAGGCATTCGGGTCCGAGTTTTCTGGGAGTGGTTGATTTGAAAAAGAAGTGGGAGTAGGACCCATTTCCCGCAAAGAACTCGAGTTCTAGAACCCATTCCGGCCGAACCTACCCATTACTGCTTTGTAGTAAAAATGGAGATATCATTTTGCTGTCCGATGTTTTTTTTTTCAATTAAAAGCATAAATATATTTTTCTATCACAAGTCCCCACTGATTACGCTGTCACATATCGAACCGTATCACGTGATACGTGCCCCGTCTTGCCTGTTGTGCTGCTGGAATGAGACTGAGTGCGTATCACGTGATTCACTATGTTATACCCAGTGTGATGAAAAAAGGCAAACATGGTCTGTCAAATAAGACAAGAAAATATAAAAAATGGAACTACAAAATTTGTAGGCTGGCAACACCAATTTACCTGTCAAATATTCTTTTAAAGTGCAATGACACTGAAAATACAGAACACTTAATTTTCACATTTAAAAAACATTTTTAGATACAAAAAAAATCTAAGAATCACTGTTGTGTACAAGGTATACAAGGTGCATACTTAATGACATAAATTTGATAAAATTGTGTTTTACGAAGTGATTTGTTTTCATTTAACTTAACATAAATTTGAATTTAACAGTAGGTAGAAAGGAAGAACTAGTATTGGTGTATTTTAGACAGTCGTACACATCTTTTTAGACAGTCGTATCCATAAGTTAAAAATTATGTTAATAAAATGTTATATAAAATAAAAATAAAACCTTTCACCTTCAGCTTCACAGTAAATAAGACATAGTAAATAAATAACTAATTTTGTAAAAATAAAACAAATTCTTACAATTCTCCAGTCTTTCAAATAAATATTAACTCAACTTTGGCATTAATCTTCTTATAAATATAAATATAAATGTAAAACCAACAGTGATGAGGGTAGCAAAGGTAAAGTCATGCAATGTCCAGTGTTTTAAATATAATGCCCTCCACGTGCAAAGTCGTATCTTTCCCAAGCATAAACTTTCTAATAAAGTGTGTTTTTCGGAAGTGACCTGCAGGTAAGTATGTTTTTTGTATCTATCTGTAAATAATAAAATTAAATAGAACCTAGGAATTCATGATGAATTGTAAAGCGCCCTTGAGGTGATTTTTCACAAAAATGGCGCTCTACGAATTGTCCAATTATTATTATTATTTAGTAACACTACTTTTGGATCTGGATGAGTTAAATATATTCAGATCTAAAATTAGAGACATGATCTAAAACATGGGCAACGCTAGGTACTTAAGCTAATATTAAATAAATGTGAGCATTTCTAAAGTGTGCTTTATATTTTATTACAATATCGTTATTCTACATTATGTAAACACAAAATTTCAAACGTATAATAATAATATACCAATATACAATTCTAATTTTGAGATCAGTGGGTGCCTACATTGCAATGAAAAAATATTTTTTTCACTTTTATGTATTTTTAATTTTTAATAAAAATGTAGGTTACACAGCTTTGGATTACCACCATGATTATATTTTTTGTATTGCCATTTGAACAACAGTGGCGCCGTCCTATGTTTTCTACTCTTATTTGACAAACTGTAAATGTCATCAGGCAACAAAATGACAGCTACACCGCAATTTTATTTACTTTTCCGTATTGGCTCTGGGCAGTCGCCCAAAATATGAATTTAGGCTGTTACGCCCAGGACATAACACCTACCCCTGCCCAAACCTGTGCTGTGGGGTGTTCAACCCCTCGTTCAGTGCTTACTGGCAGTTACAGTTGCTCGTTTCTCCGTATCTCAAGACGTTAAGGATTCTCAATTGCTATAATTTTAACACGATATTACCTCTCATACGACTTCACTCCATCTTGGAAACAGAGTTCCAGGGTTTTATTTACTCCGACCTTCCGCCTCTACCCAATCCATTCAATTAAGATCGTTCTGATACTCTCGAATGGTCTTTTCTCGATGCCGGTAATTCCATTGTATTCTCACAAATTCCTAATTTCTAGAAAGCTTCTCTATACATATTTATGTCGGGGCGCCTTCTGTGAAACAATTATCATTATTGATTATATTGATGTATTGTCACAGATAGTTTTCGATGTTTATTTTGAACTAGCTGGGGTACCCGGCTCCGCTCAGGACAACAGTCGGAAGTGTTCTGGAATGTTCCACAATGATGTTCCCGATTCCCTATTCCCATACATTCCACGACATACTCCGCCACTCCTTCAAGAAATTTCTAGAGCTCTTCAAAAGCACGCCTTTTAGGTAAAAATTTGATCTACCACACCACATAACTCCCTTGATCGTACCGGGAGTCGTTTCTGAGTTTCTGCGGGACGCACTTTTTTTGGACTTTCTTTTATAATATATATTGATAAAATGGCCATAATTTGACGGCCGCCATGCCGTGGTCGAGGGGTAAAGCCTCGAATACATTGAGCGAGTTTACAAGCTACTAGCCGGCGAATTTACTATCTGCTAGTAAACTCGTTCAGTGTAAAATCTGCTAGTTAACTAGTAAATAACATTACACGGAGCGAGTTTACTATCAGATAGTGAATTCGCTGGTTAGTAGCTTGTAAACTCTTGACTCACAATCCGAAGGTCGCGAAATCGAATCCCGGCTTGCGCAAATAATTTATTTAATTAGCATGTCGTTTAATAATAATATTTAGCATATTTGCGGCACCTTCCAGAGTGGAAAATACTCTCAGTACCGCCCTGGGGCAAGACACCTTTTAAAATTAAAACGTTGCTTGAAATGGCCTTTGCTGTATTTGGTGACCAGATCTGAATAGCCAGGTCCACACTTTCCTCTTCCCCATCTTCTTCCCCTCTCCACTATCTTCAGCCTCACATCATACTCCAATTGGTGATGCCATAGTCTCACTGGCTCCAGATGGGATCAGATGGGACTCTTGTTTGGTATTCCACATAAAGTGAGGTATTTATATAAAAAAAAGTCAAAGTTAGAACTCTATCCCGCCAAAGTGACGAACTAAATGCGTCTGTTAGCAACGATCAACTGTCAAATACAAATAAAATAGAGAGTATAAGTGATTTTAGAACCTCAAAAAATAAATGGAGTTGACTTTCGAATTTCTTCATACAAGTATCAAAGGAAATACAACACACATGGTTCTGAAAATCATTTTAGTTATAGAAATGAGCAAAAGATATTTTTTTGCATTCAAAGGACATTTTAAAAAAAAAGCAGAGCATGCAAATCACACGTGATAGAAGTGAAACCTTCAGAAAACTAAAGTAGATAAGAATAGGGAAGCACTGAATAACGAAGCACTGCAAAAAGAGGAAACCGATAGGCTACGAAGCACCGCACAAAGAGGAGACCGATTGTACTATATCATTATTTTGCAGCTAAAACCTATAGATGTATGTGTTTGTCTCTTTTCATAGAGTTTCAAATTACAACGGTGCTAAAAAAATTTTTTGCAAAGTAACTACTGAACCAATTTATTTGCGGGTTTTATAAATAATTTAGTGAATCATTCCTAGCAACATTGATTTTTTTTCGTTGCGTTGGCTGCATTGCGAACACACTTCATATCGTAAACCAGAATCGTTGATCAAACCTTTTGAAAAGCTATGATCCGAGGGAATTGCAGTATTAAAAAGGACAAGGTATTTATGTTATTTTCATATATTTTTCAGTTTTTTTATACAGTCAAACGTACATTCTTTCATCTTAATATATAAAACAAAGTCGGGTTAGTTACACTATTTATAACTCGAGAACGGTCGGGCCGATTTTTGATTTGTTGGATTTGTCTCCGCCCCGGAAAGGATAATAACTATTAAAAGATCACAAAAAATAACGAAAAATATAGTTATTAAGAAAATTCTTTTCCCCATACATTTTTTATGGAACGAATTCTCATATTTGAAAGAGCTGCGGGCATTTTGTGATAAGTACCAATAATCTTGAATAGTGAGTGAGTTCCAAAAATTCAAACCATCAAATGTCAATGCGCTGATTGTTTTGCTTTTGTTATTAAACATTTATTTTAAATTATTTATTTGGCTTTCACCCATTAAGGGTGTCCTTGGACATATCTTTATTTTAAAAATTATTCACATTTTTTTTACATTATCAGTGTTTTTAAAATTAGTGACATATTCAGGTTTTTTAAAATTAGATACATTTTCAGTTTTTTACATGGAATAGATAAATTATATTAGCAAATATAGACAATGGGCTAAGACAAATATTCATATGATTATGCAAGTTGTACTAACATACAGAGTTGGTATTGATAATAATTACAAAATAGTAGAGTAGGAAGATGTACAGATTCCAAAAAATAGGAACCTGTACAATTGCCCTAATAACACTGCAGGAACAAATGCATACGTATGGAAGAGAAAGAAATGTGATTAATGCTAAGGCCATTTTTACAAATAAATTTTGCTAACAAATGGTGAATTTCAGGAGAGTTGATAGTAATAGGGCAGGGTACACTGGTAGAGAATTCAATTTTAGGTTTTACCAATTCATGTAGGAATGTAGTTTGGAAATTGGTAATTTATAGGACAATCAAAAAAATTATGGTTTAAAGTGTCCTCTGAACCACTATCACAATAAGGCGAATTGATTATGTGGAATCAGGCCAGATGGCTAAGACAACAAGTATGACCTAGAAGCATTCGAGTTATGGAAGAGATGTATTTTTTTAGGAATGGAAGTGTATTTGTGAAACCAGGGCTTGACAGGAAGAGAAGGTTGAATTAATGAGTACTGGTGACCTTTTATCAGAGAGAATGATTTCCATTCAGAGGACTATTGGCGTTGTACACTACTTAATGGACCATGGACAACGGATTCCTTAGCAATAGAATCAATCTTTTCATTTCCAATAATACTAAAGTGTCATGGGATCCAGGCCAAGACCACTAACTAACACGCTTGAGCCAGTGACATGGAATGCAGGAGGTCTCGGATACAGCAGGTTAGAGAGTCACTATTGGAATTAAGAAGGGATGCTCTTATTTTTTGTAGTGAGCTAAGTGAGCATGAAAGGATGAGATCATTTCTAAAGTTGAGAGATTTGACGAGTCGTAAACTTTCTATGATACGAGAGCTATGCATTCAGCAGAGAAAATGGAACACTATTTGGGAGGTCTGCGTGGGAAACTTCAACTGGGCAATTTCCTGAAAGGTGCATAGACACTGGCTCACAATGGGAGTCTGAACTGAGTTTGGAACCATCTGTGAAAATTTTTATATAATTTGGCCAGTTATTTTCATTAATTTTGTTGAATTCTGCATTACTGGATTGAGCTGAGTTTTTTATATTTTTTTACATATTCCTATAGATTGGTGCACCTCTGGATAGAAAGCAAAACTTTCATAGGGATATGAGTATAAGGGGAGAGATTAATTGCGATAGAAGTTTGTGGATGCATTAAAGAAAGAGTTGAAAGAGGAAAGAATTGAAAGAGGTAAGAGTTGTTGATATTAAACACATAATGCTGCCCTCTTTCTTACACACTATATGTCAACAGTCAAAATGGGACAAACGGTGAACGTATGTCTACGTCTACACCCCTTCAAAGGAAAAATACAATAATTATAATAAATCTCCGTCACACGTATAAAGAAAATGAAACGCGATTTCCGAAAGTAAGTTGAAAAGTAAGAAAAGCACATACATTATAAATCCGTACACAACGCCATCTCTGATACTGACAAAAACAAAACGCGGACAGTTACGCATCAATAACTGCTTCATTGTGTAATTTTTAACAAAATAAAAAAACTTAATTTAATTCAGCTAATAAGTTAACACAACAGTTATTGATTCTGATGCGGTACGAAGTTCGCCGGGTCAGCTAGTATTATAATAAAAATTCACAAAAGCATTGATATAATATTTGTTTTTAGCATCCTAAATTATCGTTTATTTCAAAACGACACTATTTTATATGACTATTTTATCTGAAAACATACATATTTATTATGTATTTTGATGAGAAGAACACATCAATAATACTTTCAAGTAGACATGATATTGTCTTTAATTGATGTATTTTTTATAAATATTTTTCTTAGAACATGGTCCATTTTTATGCTAAAAGACATTAACCTCTCGGACCCACTGTCGTTTTAAAATGACGTTGAATATTTCCTAAACTATCAATTAAAAAAAAAAACTTAAAAAACAAAAATATTATTTTAAGTACACATAATCACATGTTATTTATTTTTTATGTCTGTAGGAATTAAATTGTGATGAGAAAGGGTTAAAACTTTGTCCACCTGAAGAGAAGCATTGACAATTATTATTATTATTGTGTCTATAAAGGTAGCTACTTGCCTTTTTTCACTGCCTTACCAGACCGTTCAGATAATAATAGTCTGTGGAACGAGAATGCTCAAGTACCACGACAAAGGCATGCACTAACGTCTGAAGGTAGCGCGCGGCTTTGTGGAAATTCCACAACATAATTTATTAATGCAAAACTTCGCCCGACTTTTAAACTTTCCTTTACTTTCGCCCTGTTCCTTTATCTTCTTTCTTTGTTGAACATATAAAACGCGAAAGATTATGAAATTAGAGCTTCAATTTGCCAGTGTTTATGTGGCACTGTAGTTTGATATAAAGCTTACACTCAATTACTCAAATTGTTGTGTTAGATGACGCCATTTTGACTTTCTAAATACGCAAGATGTTTTTAAAATAAAAACAAAACTGAACATTTGCTACTCCAAAATTAAAGCATAGTAATTATAATTTTTTTATCATTTTAAGGCGTTATTACATGTTATCGATTGTATCCAATCATATTATACATACATAACATTATGGGTGACTCGATAGTTGATCCGCCGCCAGTTGCCCCGCCGAAATGATATTTACTATATATTTTTTTTATTTTTTATTAGGTTTTTCAACAGTGATTTACATCAAATCTTTCACAGATACAATTACACTGAACATGGTTGATGCTATCACTAATTAAAGACAAACACAACATTGATAACATAATACTTGCATATATGTATATATAAAATCATTCACAAACACACATACCATACATTACAAAATAATAATAAGTTTTTGCAACAAGTTTTTAGAACAATAATATTATAATATAATTTTAAAGGTTTAGTTTATAGGTTTATAAGTTTATATAACAATATAAAAGGGAGCTTTAAATCTTGTTAACAGATGATTTGAAGTTGGCCAATGTCGACATTGTCAAATTAATGGAATGTTTTTTATAAGCCTCGTTAAAATTACGGCACATTCTTGATAAAGCTGAGTCATACCCCAGCTTAGTTCGATATTTTTTAATATTTAACGGAACATAATTTATAAGTCGTTAACCAATTCTAGGAACATTGAACCTGATTTGATGAAGTAGAAAAGGGCAGTTTATTAAACCATTAACAATTTTGAAAAGAAAATTTAAATCTGTATTTAGTCTTCTCTATTCAAGGGTGCGTACATTGTAGAATTTTAGTCTATCGGTGTAGTGGGAAATTGATCGAGCTCGCTTATCGGAATTCGCTAGGTGGTACATAAAATGTTTTTGAACTCGCTCTATTCGCTGAATATGAACTTTGTAGGTTGGACTCCATACAACACTTGCGTACTCCAACACGTTGCGGGTGAAGGAATTGTACAGCATTATTTTTGATATAGGGGGGTTTTGAAAATGTTTACTATTTCGTTTGATAAATCCTAGCATTTTCAAGGATCTAGAAATGATGTTGTCGATGTGAGGTGTGAAAGTAAGTTTTTTATCAAATAATACGCCTAGGTCCCGAATGGTTGCGACTTCCTGGAGTTTAGTAAAATTATGATTTTTGTTACATTATTTACCAATTTAAAACGTAAAATCGACTTTAAAAAAACCCTTAATAATAATTTTATATGAACATCAAACGAATTTATATACAGTGTCGATTTTTTGTTCTCATGCGCTGGTATACACAGTATACAGAAAAGCAGATTTTTCCTTTATGCAACATGTTTTATACTTTTGTTATTCGGAGGTACATCCTCTCTCCACATCCCTTCAGGGTCACTTAGTTATATTTTATGTAATTAGGTATACCGTATTTTTCCTAAACCGACTGCACATTGTGTATAAGTAGGCCGAGGGGCCAATTATCGGTGGATCAACTATCATAGAACCACATTTTTAAACACTTTCGGCAGATATAAAGCATCATTTAGCAATATTTTAAAATTCAATAGGTATAAGCTATTGTGGATCGTGGCGATTAGATTTCAGTTTTAGATAGCTTATACACATAACATTTTCTCTCTTTAGTGTTTGTAATCAATTACGATCGCCAGTTTTGAAGCTGTAATAAGGTGTTAATATATTATTTTCATGGGCATTCGATCTTTTAGTAGCCTAGTGGATAAAAGCGTCGAACTTCCACTTCGGCGTCCCAGGTTCAAGTCTCTGCTAAATCCTTAATCATTGCTTAAGCAAGTTTTTCCGTTTATATTATAAATAATTTCTTAGTATTTATATTATGTTATAAACTTTTCTTTCTTCAATGTACTGCGGCTGTTAAAAAATATTTTATAAAAACGTGTTTGTAAATGGCACTCTGTACCGTAAATTTTAAATAAATAAATTATTAAGTGGAAAAATAAGTAGAATGTGCTTTTAAAAAATCTGTGAATAGATATAACACAAGAGTTCCAACTACTCCCAACACTCTTGCACCAGTTAGGGTATGTTGTTAGGTTAACAGTATAGGGGAGGCGAAAGAGGTAATTAAGTAATGGGTAGTAATGGGAAGTACCTGACTATTGAGATCTGATCACCATCCACAGCCAAAGCCACTTCAAGCAATGTTTCGATTCTGAATGGTAGTCTTCAACCAGGGCGATATTGAAAATTTCTACCGTTATATAACGTGCCGCAAATATGCCATAAAATATTACAAATAACACAAACTAACCAAATATAATTTCAACAATTATTATAAGCAATAATTATTAGCCTGAAACACTCATCAACACTGAAAAACTCTCTTGAAAAATGTAATAAGCAGTATTTGTTGAATGAAACACTAGTATATATTGAATTATTTGGCGGGTGGGAGATAAGCCGACGTAGCTCAGTTGGTAGTGCAGATGACCGGATATCAGAAGGACGCGGGTTCAAGTCCCGTTGGCGGCATTTATCTTTTCTCGGGAGATTTTTTCAGTGTTGATGAGTGTTTCAGGCTAATAATTATTGCTTATAATAATTGTTACCCTTTGTGCTATGCATAAAAATCTTGTCTTAAACATTAGTTTACCAATTAAAAATAATAATTAAATATAATTTCATTGCGCACGTCGAGATTTAAACCTACGTCCTCTGGATTCGTGGACAACGATCGAAACCACTCAACCGCGGAAGTCATCAACGATGGAAGAATGAGGTATTCAAATATTTTCTAGTTATTAAATGGCATCCGTGGTCGAGGAATAAGGCTTACGACTAGCAATCCAAAGGACGCAGGTTTAAATCACAGCATGAGCAGGTAACTTTGAGCGTACGTGGCTTCACCACAGTTTGAAAATGACCTTACAAGTCGAAATAGCTGTAACCAAAATACATTCTAAAATACTTGCAGAATTCGATAATAACATCATCAAATTTAATTTTAATTAAATTTCTAAAAATTAAAATGGAGTTCTACGAATTAAATACAAAAACAATTAATAACTTTGGGCAGGTTGATTGTGGAAGATACTCCCAGTATTGCCCTGGTGAAAGAACACCACTCAACCACCAATTAAAACGCCACTTGAAATTACATTTTCCGTATTTGGTGGCCATATCTGATTAGTACTTCGCCACCTTCCTTTTCCCATATCCTTCCCCTCCACACAACCTTCACCCTCACAACATATCCCAAGGGGAATGCCACAGTCTCATTGGCTCCAGACGGGAGTAGTGTGCTATTCTTACTATATATTACGCTATACTGTGCTTTATTTAGACCACACGACTGAAGTAAAACTTCACAAACTTATAAAAGAACGTATGACATTGGGGTGACATATGACCATGGGGTGACCTATGACCCTGGGGTGACCTACGACCGTGGGGTGACCTACGACCTTGGGGTGACCTACGACCTTGGGGTGACCTACGACCTTGGGTTAACCTGCGACCTTGGAGTGACCTACGACCTTGGGTTAGTTTGTACGCCTTACCTTAGTTGTGCAGTATGTACGCCTCTTCCGATCACCGTTCGCATCGATCACCGTTCGCATCGATTACCATTCACATCACACTTTTCGTAACGCATCACGCTTTTCGTAACGCATTCACTAGCTTACCTCCCAAGTCGAGCGTGCGTAAAGAAGTTTTACTTAAAAAAATTAAAGAATTTCAACCAATAGTTTTCTTGGATCTTAAAATACAATCCCAAAAAACTATTATCTATTATATTCGGTAGGTCCTTTGACAAAGGTAGCAGTGAATTCTTGATTTTTTCTCATTAATTACTGCAGTGGTCCCCCATTTCACTAAACGAACAGCCTTCATTCTGCAGAACTTCAATTACTTCAAAATATTTACGCCTTCAAATTAGCGGCCGGGCTGCAGACTTTTTTAGGGGATAATTATCTTTTTTAATTTTGTTCTAGTGTCCATTTTGCTGTACGGAGAATTTAATTCGTTTGTTTTTTCCCTTTGTTTTCTTTTTCAGCCATGGAGACTGGTATACTCATTTGCCTAAATCTTGTTGGTATTTTTTTCCAAGGAATTTCTGTGATGAAAAACAAATACACCGAGCCAAAAGGCTTTTTGTGATGGGGTCTGTTAAACGTTGACTGTGTTCCTGGGACTCTTGCATATTTAAAATTGAATACACTTTTGAGTTTTTTCTTAATAATTAACTAGTCACCTTGACGGTACAAAAGAAACAGTTTGAAATTTAAGAAAAATTAAAATTTTACTTCGTTTTACTTCCAGAGGTCTTAGGTACAAATGCAGACGTGGGAATATTAAAAATAAAAAAATACTTTTCAAACATATTATTTTACTTTGTCTGTGATGTGAAATTTTCCGGCGTAATTAACTCTAATATGATTTGAAATTTTCAAAATTTGTTTCGATGATCGTGTCAATTCAAACAATGTTGACAAACAAATTATAATCAGAATATTTTTCAATTTAGTTTAATTTTTTGATTGACAATTTTATACGCTCACTCATCGTTTATTCCAAAGGTAAATTTCTGAAATTACCGATATATTTGACAAGCAATACATTGTTTATTAAATCAAACGTATATTTTCGATTGTCTGTGATGACGTGCATTATTATTTTTATATTTTTTTACATTAGCTTCACAAAGGAGGATTTTTTCTCCTTCCTAGCCTATATCATCTTTGGGAATGTTGTGCGGAGGGTCTGAAATGAAGTTCTGGCAAAAATGAATGAGGGGTGGGTAGGAATCTGGGGTTCAATGTGTTCAGGAGTGCGGAATGTATGAATTTATCCCTGCCACTGCGGTGCAAGGCAATGGGTCGAGAGATCCGGCTAGCGAGGTCTAGGTTAGGTCTCCCTCAACCAAGGAGCCGTCCATAAATTACATGTATGACATTGTGCGACAAGGAGTATGGGGGGTCATCAGGTCTGTGACGTCACTTGTAAAAATCTAAATGATTAAAACGCAAAACTTTTTTAAATGTAAAATTGCAAAATACGTGACGTCACACTAGGGGGGAGGGAGTCTCACAAATGTGACGATGTGTGACATGGACGGGGGGGTCAAAAATCATTAAATTTTTGTGACGTTATTTATGGATGGCTCCCAATCTCTTCCGATCCGGCCCGCCACCTAGTGGGTGGGCAAACGCATTGACCGCCAAGACTTAGATAAACCTCTACTCATGATCCTGTGTTATTTATTCTCATGTGAATTCTTGTAATTAAGCGTGTGGAATAGTTCTGTATGGCGTGTACGTCTTAATGGTATGTTAAAATTAACTAGGGAAAGAAGTTCGGTACAGGCAATGTTATTATTTAAAATTTTGTGTATAAATGTCCAATCAGCTATTGCTCGCCTTTGTCGTAAAGTTTGAAATGTGCATTCAAAGTTATTGTTGAATTTGAGGATAAAATATTTTATAAATTTATTTTGAATGTGTTCTATGCTATCTATGTATACTTTGTACTGTGGGTTCCAAATTGGCCAGGCATATTCCAGTGTACTTCTGACTAAAGCAAAATATTTAACATTACTACTGTAGGCGGGTTACTGAACTCTTTGCTTATACGACGAGCAGAACCAAGCATTTTATATGACCTGTGAACGATTAAGTCGATGTGCTTAGCATCATGAGAAAAGTCAATCGTAATATTTTGTACTTGAAACTCATAATATACTCTATATCTCACACGTCATATTTCAAATACTCCCTTCATGTTTCGCATTTAGCTCTTTGTCTATCTGCATTATTAACTGCTGAACTGTCAGCGTTGTAAAGTTACGCCGTGCAGTTATTAATTTGCACCATTATGAGCAGTTTGTTTGTCCGCGGAGCGAGATGATACGAGTCTGACGACGCATTGAGCAGGAGGGTGTCGAGCGGGAGTGCCGTGGAGCGCCGCACACATTACAAGAAAGCGTTCCCACGGTAACTTTCAAAAGCGACCGCCTCTGAATAAATAAAGCATAACTGTAATAGATAAGTGCTTTCATTTATAACCCCCCTTGATAACAATGAATCTCGGTGATAAATTAACTCCAATCTGTGCGAGTTGAGAAATGCACGGAATTGCGCAGGTAGGGACTAGTCCTGGAGACTGTGTGGGCCGTAAAATGGAAGAAATTGTCCGAATGCCTTAGAAAACATTGCAAAATCATTCAGGGAAACATATATACCTATTTTCTTAAGTCGGTTGTTGTCAAGAGTTCAATTCATTTATTGCGTTTTTTTAAGATATTGCTCCAACAAACATTGATAAACCGTTATTTATTGTTATTCAGTTTAGTTTGTAGAATTTTTAATTTTTATTATTTTTATATAATCAATAAAATTATTATTTAATTTCGATAAACCAGTTCTGCTGTGTAATTTATTATTACACGTGACAGCTGTTTCGCATTCTGAAGGAATTATCAAACTGTGATTAGGCCATCTACAGGCGGTATTTAATAATTCCCCAATTACAATCGGAATTTAACCATATTACCGGTGCAGGCCTTATTATGGTACAAAATATTAATTCAGCATATATTTGAGTCTGATTATAAGAGGAAAGTGGAACATGAACATAATGCAAGGTGCACAAAAAATGAAGGAATGCTTGTTCCAAAATATATTAATAATTTGATAACTAATGACGGTGAACCCTCGAATCTAACGTGCCAAAAATATTTAACATGTTACCAAGTAATATAAAAAATTGCGATTCTACAAATAGATTGAGATATATGCTGAAACAATGGTGACTAAATAGAGATCGTTTATATTAATTCATGTGTGTTAATTGTGACAATCTGTTTTTTCTTTATTTTTATTTATTTATTCATTGCGCATTATGGTCGCATTATTTGTGAATTTTTCGACCACCATGCTGTATAGTTATAATAGATAATGATATCATGAATGTATGTTTAAAATGTAATTGAACATTAACATACTGTTGAAAAACTGCTTTATTGCGATTTAACGGAATTTTACCCTGAAAACCAATAAAAAAAAATAAAAACTAGATTTTTGAAATTTGACATATTGCGTTACGTGGATTATTCCCAAATTTATATACCGTGTTCATTGCTGGTATAGTATAAACAGATAGAAAGATAGAAAAATAAATAACTAAAAATAAATAAACAGCAGGTTTTATTCGAGCTGCAATAAAGCTTACCGTTAGAATCAGCTTCATTGATGTTAAGAAAAGTATGCCCGAACGTGTTTTAAGATTGAATATTCAAATAAATAAATTTAAAAATCGGTCATTTTTTAATTTAAAAAGATGCATTATTATTTTTAATTGATAAACTAACGTTTAAACAAGATTTTTATGCATAGCACAAAGGGTAGATAACAAATATTATAATCAATAATTATCAGCCTGAAACACTCATCTACATTGAAAAAATCTTCCGAGAAAAGATACTGGCGGCCAACGGGAATTGAACCCGTGACCATCTGATTGCCGGTCAGCAGTTCTGACCACTGAGCTATGGCGGCTTATCTAATACCCGCCAAATAATTCAATATATACTAGTGTTTCATTCGACAATTACTCATTATTACATTTTTCCAACTGAAAACAACCAACTTTATTTTTGTAAGAGAGGTATTTTTAATACTAAATCTCCCGCTAGGTGGCGTCAAGACTAATTATGTCTGCATTTTTTGATGAAATACTTTAACTTGTCAAATATTAATTATTATTTTTAATGATAAACTAACGTTTAAACAAGATTTTTATGCATAGCACAAAGGGTAGATAACAAATATTATAGTCAATAATTATCAGTCTGAAACACTCATCTACATTGAAAAAATCTTCCGAGAAAAGATACTGGCCGCCAACGGGAATTGAACCCGTGACCATCTGATTGCCAGTCAGCAGATAGCAAAAATTCAAATATGTATAAAATAGGTACTAATCTACATTTTGACCTTAGCAACTGCTAGCGCGTATTTGATTGTTACGTTTTAATAGGTGACATCGTGAAAAATTAATATAACAGGTGGTAAATTTCGTTTCATCACCTACAGGAAATCTCTAAATAGATTTAATATCAAAAAAATTTCAAAATTAAGTAAGGCCTGTTTGACATCCAGTTCTGCCCTGCTCAGGAGTAGATTTTACAAATCTAAGGGTAGGTTGTACTCGAGGGGTGAATGTAGGAACTCGTAGGTATCTGTCTGCTCGTAGTGGTCCGCACGAGTAGTTCCGCTTTGTTTGTGGGCGACGTCGAAGATAAACTTACCATAATAAGTTGGCTGCAAGCGCCGCCATCCCTGGGAAGAGTTCTTTCATAATTATCTTAATGATAAAATATTAAATGCCAGGAAGTGAGAATGCTATTTCCACCTGGCGAAAAACTACCGCTGCATTTTTGCTGTCTGCCTCCGGAATAATGGGAAGCCGGCTGGATTTATAGGAAGAATTTAAATTATCATAATGTTCCGCATTTTTAATGATGTTAGCAAGGCTTTGTGTGAATTATACATGAAATTCAAGTTTATTCTGAAATGTTAAGCTAAAATTTAAAGGAGAGGCATTTTTAATTTGTTTATTTTTGTGGATGAAAAAATGCTACTAACTTTATTTAAGTAAATAGTACGAAAGCTTACTTTAAAAATGCTCGGTATTAAAAATACTGGTTGGATCTGTAACCTTTTTTGATAATTAAATAAAAATAAATCTCTTTGTAAAATAACATTTATTATATCAAAATTATCTACATGTTTCAAAACAAACGATTTCTTCGTCAGGATAAAAGTAAAGCCTCGATTACATTGAGCGAGTTTACAAGCTACTAGCCAATAAGTTTAAAAGTGGGTGAATCGACGAGTGAGATTGACATGATGACACACAAAACTGTCTACTCGCTCAGTAGCGACAATAACAGCTAAAATAACGACTCCCGCCCGAACCAATTTTTTCGACATTTTCTAAAAAACTTGAGCTCGTAGCTAGCGCCACACGTTAGACAGTAGCGAGAATTACGATTCCCGCGAGAACTAATTCTGACATTTACGAAATCAGCTGCTCGTGGGCCGCCGTCTTGAATGAGTAGCTAGTAAAGTTGACTACCTTTCAACTTTTTTCGTAGATTGTCCACAATCTGCTAGTTAGCTAGTAATACGAGTATACTGAGCGAGTTTAGTAACAGATAGTGAATAACATTGAGCGAATATATTACATATTCCCAGATAGTAACTCGCTCAATGTAATCGAGGCTTTACAACAACAAAAAATAATTTCTTTGGAAACCATTTTTTTGAAACATGTAAATAATTTTGATTAAATAAGTGATTTGTTTTTCTTTAAAATAAAATGACCCCACAAAGTGAATTTGTAAAGATTGAAGAAACATCTAGTTTGTTCCTTCAATTAGCCTACTTAAATATATTTCTGCAATACGAACTCCACTCTTCAATATCTAGAAAAATTCAACACATAATTTTAATCAAACACATAATTTTAATCAAACACATAATTTTAATCAAACTCATAATTTGAATCAAACACCTAATTTTAATCAAACACATAATTTTAATCAAACACATAATTTTAATCAAACAAATAATTTTAATCAAACACATAACTTTAATCAAACACTATCTTTACGATGGCCTATTAAAGAAAATAAATTTTCTTAAAAAGCAGTTTGGACGTTTATCACAACATTGCTGTCACATCAATATTCAAGTGCCCAATTTTAAAGAAAGTTTTTCGCATGTCACCCTAATCCTAATATGCCTTCATTCCCCTTTTGAAATTGAATTGATGTATTGCAACTATTTAAAATATATTTCAATATTTGCTTAAAATATACATATCGCACATAACATAGAAAAGTATCGTAAGTCGAAATTGGAAAAATAAGTATTATCTGAATAATTTGTGTTATTTCACAATGAATTAATTCAAAAATAATGAATAGTATATTTGCGGCACGTTCTAGAATGGTAGATTCTCTCAGCATCGCCCTGGTGTAAGACCACCATTTGGAATTGAAACGTCGCTCAAAATGGCTTTATACGTGTTTGGTGACTAGATCTGAATAGTCAGGTACATTCCCATCTTCCTCTTCTCCATCTTCTTCCTCTCCCAACTTAACTTCAGCCTCACAACATACCCTTATTGATGCCGAAATTTCACTGGCTCCAGACGGGAGCAAATGGGACTCTTGTGAGGTATTCACATAAAAAAGTACCTCTTTTCAACGGGACCGCTTGTTCATCATTCATTCATTTGTTTTCCCTCTCCTGTAAAATTAACTTTTTTGACCTTCGACACTTTTCTACGGAATTTGCGACATTAATTTATTGAAATAGACAGCATCACTCAAAGTTGTAATATTCAAAAGATATTTGATATTTCGGACATGTAGTCGATACAAGAAATTGTTAATTACGAGTATGTGATGTAGATTATTAATTTTCGCCCTTTAAAATCCATTGATATCTGAGTTGAGGAATAACAAAGATCTCCTTACAAAGCCATACAAATCATCTAAATTTAATTAGTTGTGTAAACCATATATTCCCGGATATGTCGATTAATCGTTGGAACCTCACATATTGATCCTTTAAATGAAATAATTGTAACCAAATACTCCATCCTGAGACCTCCTGAAACCTCCGTAAGTCCTTCCAGAGATCTTTCAGGATCACCTTCAGTGGGAGGCTGTATGTTTATTTTCAGTTATCCGTAGAGGATAAATAACCGGCTTCGGGGAACCCTGAAATGAAAGGTAAACGTTCCACATCGTACCCTTTCACTTTTATTCAATTTTCTTTACTATCATTTCTGGCAGCACTGAGTGGATTATAAAAACATATGTGTATTCAGTAGCTGGAGACTTTTTTCGTGCAGGAAAGCCGAGAAGAAACTTGTTCATTCTTTTCTTAGCTATCTAGCATGAAAAGAGTCTCCATGTGTGGGCGTATGAACATACCTACGTATATCGCGTGGGTTTTCACCTCAAATGTGCACGTACAACTAAAAGAATAGACAAACTGTATCTTTTTGATCTCCTTTTGCCACTGATGCTATATTATTTTATTTTATTTATTAATTTAGAGAAATCAACAGTTTACAATTTGATTAATTTATACATGTATAATTTACCTAACTGAGAAACCAATAATAGACTTCCTCATTAAAGTATTATATTGTGTATCTAGAAATTGAGCAGTAATCTTACGACAACTAAAATATATTACATTATTATAACAGGAGGTAGGTAGTACATAATATATGCCAATAAATTTATGTAATTCTGTATTCATATAATACATTTTTAAAATTATTTTCGTTTTATTTTATTTATTATTTTAGGAAAATCAACAGTTTACAATTTGATTAATTAACCTAACTGAGAAACCAATACTAGTTTTCCTCATTATACTATTATATTTTCTATCTAGAAATTAAACAGTAATCTTACGACAACCAAAAGATATTACATTATTATTACAGGAGTTAGGTAATACATAATATATTTATTTATTTATTTATTTACGCCTATTTAGGCTTTTACATAAGTATATATAACAATATTTACAAAATTCTACTCATAAATACAGTGCAGGAAATGACTGTTTAAAACACTTGCACAAAAATAAATATAAAATAAAAATATTATTGAATTGATCCACATAGTATGCAGGTAAAAAATATAAGAAATCCAAAATAGTTTATTACAAAATATAGAAATCCAAAAATGCGGTTAATGTTTTAGACAATTTAAATAGATTTATACAACTATTCCCCTACTTGATGAAAAAAACTTCAATAAGGTATGCTTATATGTTAAAATTGATGTACTAAATATATCTACAACATCGGAGTATTTGTTTCCTAGCTGTTGAATCCGTCGCAATAAATTTATGTAATTCTGTACTCATATAATACATTTTTAAAATTATTTTCATTTTATTTTATTTATTATTTTAGGAAAATCAACAGTTTACAATTTGATTAATTTACCTAACTGAGAAACCAATACTAGTTTTCCTCATTATACTATTATATTGTCTATCTAGAAATTAAACAGTAATCTTACGACAACCAAAATATATTACATTATTATAACAGGAGGTAGGTAATACATAATATATGTCAACACATTTAGGCAGCTCTGTACTCATATAATACATTTTTAAATTTATTTTCATCGCAATTGAAGATATCTACATCAGAGAGAATGTTATAATATTCTGAACAAGTCTTATAAGGCAAGTATTTAGGTTTGAATTTGTTTTACAGTGTTTTTCTTTTAAAAATATTACACGAACATGTGTACCGTGTAGGTACTTTCAGATCTATTCTGTTCAATAATTCAGGATAGTCAGTTAAAGATTTTATATAGCAACATCGCATCTGAAAATAGTGTACGTACCCTAATAGCCGGTTCACACGGTTCAACATTTGTTGATCAACTCGACAGTTGAAAGCTAATTGACAAGTGTGAACACTTTTTCAACAAAGTTGATCAAGTTTTTTGTTGACTAGCTAAAGTTGAAAGCCCGTCTACTTTTGACGTTCAAGTATGACCATCGCCATCTTGGTATGACTCATCGATCAAGTTTCATAGAGAATCGACGAGTATGAACACATGTTTCCACTCGCTTGGGTTTTTTCGCGGGCAAAAGTAAACGTCAAACGTGTTACCTTGTTTCTACCGTCATGGAATCCGTAACGAAAAAATATCTGAAATGGTCGGATGATTTGATGTTCAGGTTTTTGGATCTGTATCAAAGCCATCCCTGTCTTTGGGATCAAAAGAAAGAAGTATACAAAAATAGAAATGCCCGTGATACTGCGATAAATAATATTATTTTTGAAATGGGTATTGTGGAACTGACGCCGACCGACGTAAAAATAAAATAAAAACTATTAGAACGATGTACAAGAAGGAACTAGGATTAATAAATAAATCAATAAAATAAATGTTGGCAAGCAGCTCATCAAAATTGTTTTTCTGTCATCCTCAAGTGATTTCTATATCCTTCAGAGTCTTCTAGGGCCATCTCTTTCAAAATTGTGTTGGATGCGCCTAATTCATTCCTTTTCATGATCCATTTTCTCGCCCAAATATGACGTTTTTTATGCTTTTTCATAATGTCGAGCTCGTCTCGCAGAACATCAGAGATCAGAAAGACGCACGCACTGACAATTTCAGTTGACGCCATCTTGAATGTCAAATTCGGTTCTACTTAAATTGAAACGTGTGAACATATTCTCATTCAACTTTTAACGTTCAATAAAAGTGGATCAACAAAAATCGAAACGTCTGAACGCGCCGTAAGGGTATCAATTTTGAAAAATTTTGTTGCATCAAGATAATTATTAAATAGATTGTGCGATTTATAAGCAAGGTATTTTATGATTTTTTCTGAATCGATTCAATTTTGTTTATATGAACTGCATAAAATGGAGACCACACATTTAATGCAAACTCTAGATGGTTTCGTACATATGAAAAGTATAGTTGTTTTATAATTACATTGTTTATGAATTCTTTTGTATTTTTTGCGATGAATTTAGCATTTTAGCTGCTTTATTTGTTATTTGATTGATATTATAACTTACTATCGAGAACCAAACCTAGATCAAGAAACTAACCTAGATATTAAAGCATTCCTGTTTATGATGCTGAAACCAGTTAGGGAGAAGAAGCCGAGCGGGCAACAATTCAAGGCTAAAGCCATTTCAACTTTGGGTGGTAGTCTCTCACGAGGGCGATGTTGAGAGAATCTTTCACTCGGAACCAAGTGAATAAAATCATTCATTTTTTTTTGAGTAATACCTTTTTGTGTATTCTTTGGGTCTGAACCCTAAACTTTTGAAGTCGGAAGTTTACCACACTGCCACCGAAGGCTTCAAGTGCCAATGCATAAAAAACAGTTTTATAATATAATAATAGCTGACATCCCGACGCTGCACAGGCTTTAGGCGAAGTTCTTCGAAATAGACAGAAATTTTCCACATGTTTTCAAGTTTGCAAAGTTGGTCAAGTTTGCAAAATTCCATAATTATCAACATTCTGCTTCAAGGGGTGGGAAAGGGTAGGTACTGAGTAGTTTATTTGAAGTTTGTGTAGACATTTACCTTACTCTTGTTTTGAAGGTCTGTAAAAAACAAAAAACTGTAGATTGTTTGAAAAATAAAGCCAAAAACTTACACGCCCACAAATCTAAATCGAGACACTTTTCTTTATTACTAGCTGAAGTCCCCGGCGTTGCTCGAGCTTTCCACAGAGTTTTTCGAAATCAAAAGTAGACAGTGACGTTCCGCTTGTTTGATTAACTTTGAAAATATCTTTTAAATCTTAAAAAAAAGTGTTTGACTGAGCATTGAACCTTCCTTCTCAGGGACTGACCAAAATTATGAAAAACCTCTAACACTTAATCCAAATCCTTAATGGATGGTACCGAGATTTATTTCGTGCATTGACTGTAGTAATTTTTTTAAATGTCGAATAGTTGTGTGTACTTTATTTATTACTAGCTTTTACCCGCGGCTTCGCTCGCATGGTATTAGTGGGAAATTACTGGCATAATTGTTAATATTCTTGCTTTTTTGTCTAATAAAAAATAATTATTGTTTAATAGAAAATTTCAAAATTTGAGAATGACATTTCGCAAATAAAAATTCTATTTTAGAAAATATTTAAATTATGGAAATTTATTTTAAGTACCTACTCCACTAATTTATTCTGATGATTTCGCCTCAAGTATAAATTAGTATTTTATTCATATTTGAATCAGAGTAACCTAAAGAAATAACAAAATGACAGCCCACGTCAAATAATTACATAGCAACGCTATGCTTTTCGTCCGGACAATAAACATTTCTAGATAAAGGTAGATATTAACTATGACGCCAACAAAGCACTATTTTTAGGGTGAATTGCCTAATTAAAAAAAAAAAAAACATTGTTTCCAAGGTAACAATTTGTTTGACGTTTGCAGTAACTCGATTTTGTTAGGGACAGAAAACGTATGAAAAATAATTGCTTAACGCTGAAGCTTATTCATAACGCCAGAGCTTACCAATATATATAGCCTGTATTACTCGCAAATAATGTAGCTTTCGATTAGTGAAAGAATTTTTAAATTCTATTCGGTATTTATTGCGTGAAAGAATAACACTCATCCATACAAACTTTCGCGTTTATAATATCTATAAGATGTTATCATCCATTTTCACAGAAATTCGTGTGTATGCTCATGTGTGTGCCTAAGTGCTACCAATACTTTGTCATTGATAACGAGTCTATTTTCCGAGATTCAGCCCGTTCGGATGTCGGGAAGTGGGTTAATTTCCACTTCCAATAGTTGCATTAATTCGTTCATAAAATAGCCCGTAACGGCTAGGTTAGGTCCTAAGTAACCAATTTTTTAAATCACTTTTAATGACTTTTCATTGAAGGTGTTAAGTTGAATTCATTCTGAATTGTCCGGTCACCTTTTTATGTCTGAACACCCTCTTAGGTATGTCTGCGAAATTCAAGTTGTAATAAAGCTGGTAGTGTATTGATTTACATAAAGTGATGTTCAAACGTTTCATTTAATATTATTTGCATGTTAGCACACGTTTCTCTCTAAACTGTATTTAAGAACAAAACTGAAATAAAATATGAATTCCATAATCATTTTACAATCAAATTCCGGTAATAAACTCTAAAATCCATCAGCCAACAACCTCTGACATTTTCAGCCTAAAAGCAATTTTAATTTCTCACCCTCTACCGCCCTTCAACCAAATTTTAAGTCGTGGGTGTCTTCCGACCAAACACGGGACACAACCCATTTGTTTATTACAAAGTGTAATAAGTTTGGAGCAAGTTGACGAATTTGTGTACTTAAGATGTGTAGGAAGAAAGGACGATGACCGAGGAATGAAGGCAGGTATTTTAATTAATAATGTGGTGATTACTAGTAAGATGTATTAAAAAGAAGCGAGAATGGATGATTACAAAGGGGTGCTGATATCAATTCTTATGTATAAAAGAATTGATTCGCTGTGCATTGGCTGTAAAGAAGCGATAGAAATTCATAAACATAAAAATATTGTGAATACCAGAAATGACTCAATCAGAATTCCCAACTCCTGGAAAGTCATAATTGATGAAAATCCCCCAAAAACGGCTCTTCCAAAATTATTAGAAGTACCTCCTATTAGTTTAAAACAATCCAATCAGGTAATACGCAAACCGCCTGATACTGCCAGACCCGCACCTACCCCCTCCACCCTCAATCACCTTCAACCCGGGTACTCCGTTCTAGACATAAGAATTGATTACCACTCACTTAAATCTTAGCTTTTGGACCGAACAGACATGCGAAAGCTATCAGTTTGAAACAAAAACCCAAGACATAAGGCCTGAAGATGGACAGTGTGATCTGTCCGAAACGTCAGGAGTTAAAAAGTCCTTTTAAGGACTATGTTACGCGGGAAAACCGAGAAAATTGTTCTACATATATATGTATAACAATAATAATAATTTGACAATTTGTAGGGCGCCGTTTTTGTGAAAAATCACCTCAAGGGCGCCTTACAATTCATTATGAATTCCTAGGTTCTATTTAATTTTATTATTTACAGATAGATACAAAAACATACTTACCTGACAGAATGTCACTTCCGAAAAACACACTTTATTAGAAAGTTTATGCTTGGGAAAGATACGACTTTGCACGTGCATGGAGGGCATTATATTTAAAACACTGGACATTGCATGACTTTACCTTTGCTACCCTCATCACTGTTGGTTTTACATTTATATTTATATTTATAAGAATATTAATGCCAAAGTTGAGTTAATATTTATTTGAAAGACTGGAGAATTGTAAGAATTTGCTTTATTTTTACAAAATCAGTTATTTACTATGTCGCGAGCCGTGAAGCTGAAGGTGAAAGTTTTTTTTTAACTTATGGATACGACTGTCTGAAAAGATGAGTTTTTAGTTTAGCTCTAAATTCCGCTGAATCCCCTATACCCTGTATACCCCTCATACACGCAAGCCCTGCTTATTTATGGGGGTTAATCAAATACGTATATTATATAATTAATTATTGTATAAAATTTATTTTAATTTATTTATCTTTTTGTATATATTTTTAGGTTCTCCACAAAACAGTTATACACTACAATATTATGGAAAGATTACAATTTTTTTTAAGTGCATGGGAGCAGTTTTACTATTTGTGACGTACAACAAGAAATATTTATCGAACTCTCTGTAGATGACATTGAAGATGTAGATGCTCAATGCAGAATCGTAAAGTAATTGAATTACTCTGTTTAATGGTACATTCTGATAGGCAGAAGTTCTCGCTTTCGGAGCATAAAAAATGCGTTGGATCTCCCATGAGTATACGCGTTAATCTCTTTCAACATAGGCGTACCGGAGATTTGCTTAAAATGTTTACCTAAAAATATTTAACTGGACTACATATAACGTTTATTATACATTTGTCCAATAAAATGTGTAGGTATGTGTTTCAATATTTTTTTTCGTAATCAGTAATTTTAGTTAGAAATAACATGAGGTGAGCCACTTTTAAAACTTTTAATGTTTGCATTCAAAATTTATATATTTCAAAAATGATATGCTTATATCGAATTTAAAAATTAGAAAGCGTTTTTTATCAACTTTCAAAAACACTTTGTATTTATCTCGGATACATTCAGAAATATTCCTTTATTTGAATTTTATCGCAAAGCGGAAATATTTTGCCCCTTTAACAAAATATGGTCGAGGAATGAGAGATAGTGATTTCAGTAATCTCAGTTGCTTTAACCATAACCACATTAAATTGGTTATGAGTAAAATACATGGTACTATCAAGGGCATTAAGTTCTTACGTGTGATTTAAGAAATGGCAGTCATAATTATATCATTACGTACACCCTTCAGTGCACTTGTTTTTATGTTTGTATCTTCCAGATAGAAATACGGTTCCATTCTCTAACTACCCTTTCTGGGGGATGAATCCCCGGTTTTTGCACGGATGCAAGCTACATCATTACATTTTGCAATTATATATAATAAAGGGTGTCCTTTTGAACTAAAGTAGTGTACACATTAAGACAAAAAGGCAGTGTTTTTAATTAAATTACGAAAAAAACATCAGCAAAGTTGTCTATTTTCACAGTCGCGACATTGTAAATAAGTAAATGTATAGAAAGCATAAAAATCTATTCATAATTAATATTTCAAATAAATAAAAATAAATCTCGGGAATGTACGTACGCGCATAACTTCTGAACAACTGCACCAAATTGGATAATTATTTTTTTTTTGTGTTCGTTATTGACAGGAAAAGGTCTGTATAAAACTACTGGTGAGCTCTGGCAATGTGAAATTTGTATGAAAAATATTGTAATAGGTGGCATGCGAGCTGTTTGAAAAGTTAATTTTCCGGGACTGAATGTATGGAATGCGGGAGGGGGGAGGAGAACCTGGGAGGGGGGAGGGGAACTCGGGAGGGGGTTCGCAGGACGGGGGAAGAGGACGCTGGAGAGGAAGGGGATGTGGAAAGTGAACGGGAACGGGATGAATGGGAAATGACACGCAGGGAGAAACAATTTTTTTCCTTTTAAAAAAAAAGAAAGACAAACATTCCCGGGTTAGGAATAACCCAACAATGTTTGAAAATCTCCTATTACCACCACAGAAAGCCGAAAATGTTGCTTGTGTCGTGAGGGAGGACTTAGCCAGCCGAGGAATCGATCATGCGACGCCCGGGTGGGACCCAAGCGCTATGCACACTCAACCACTGAACAATTTCTTTATTAAATGGCATAGCAACGCATGCCGGGTAGCAGCTAGTTTCAAATAAATATCATTTCTGCTTTTGATACTAATAAATGTCTATATCTTATAATAAACATAATATCTATGGTAAAAGGGGGTGAAATTGAAAATGAAAAATAATTCAAATTTTTATGTGAATTCCGCACAACTGCTCCTAACGGCCTGGATTCAGTAAGACTTTATTATCCCCAATTGGAGTATGTCGTGAGACTGAAGGTAGTGGGAAGGGGAAAGAGATGGGGGGGAGGAAGGTGGGGAAGTACCTTACTATTCAGATCTGATCACCAAGCATGGCTAAAGCCATTTCAAGAAAAAAATCAGTTCGTAATGGTGTTCTAACGCCAGGGCGATATTGAGAGATTCTTCCTCTTTGGAAGGTGCCGCAAATATGCTACATACTAATTTTAGATGGAATAAATTTTCAAATATCACAAATTAATCAAATAAAATTCCACTGAGATCCGAAGGTTGTGGGTTCAAATCCTGAGGTGCACAAATACATTTTATTAAATTAATGTTTTTTTTTATTTCACAATTTATTTATTAAAAATAATATGCAATATATTTGAAACACGCTCTAGAGTAGAAGACACTCTCAGTACCGTCCTAGTATAAGACCACCATTCGAAATTGAAACGTTGCTTGAAACGGCATGTTTGGTGACGATAACTGAATAGCCAGGTACTTCTTCACCTTCCTCTTTCCCATCTCCTCCCCCCCCCCCCCACTACCTTCAACTCCACCCCATTTGGGGATGCCATAGTCTCGCTGGCTCCAGACGGGAGAAGTTAGAACTCATGTGCGGTATTCACAGTAAAAAAAATCGAATCCGCAACTGTATTTATAGGTAAGTCGTGAGGCTGAAGTAAACGGCAAGGAGAAAGAGGTGGTGAAGGAGAAGGTGGAGAAGTGACTGGCTTTCAGATTTGGTCGCCTTACGCGCCATATTCAGCTACAGTCGCACTGGATCCAGACGGTTGGGAGCAGTTGGGACTCTTGTGCGTAATTCACGTAAAAAATCGTTTACCTTGATGTAAAACAAAACACAGCTCAACGCTTGAAAAAATAATCACAAAATCGTAAATTTCAATCACCTGTTCGATATTCAAATAAAAGCAGTACAGATTTTGTATAGGTAGATGGCGCTACGTGTTCAACGTATATCTACTATGTTCAGTATTGCCAATTACGCAGTTATTGTATACTCGGGACCGCCATAAATCTAATCGTGCCATAAATAATGACCAGTGTTGCCACGTTGAAAAAATAAAACGGGATGGGTGGTCTGAATCGTCGGATTCCAGAGATCTGGCAACGATGTGAGCGGGGTGGTTCTCACATCAGACAGAAGTGCTATTATACATACGTGGTTCGATGGGGCCGCCCGAGGGAGGTTTTATTGGCTGGTTTATTGCACATTTGAACCGCTTACCAGCGGTGACGCCCCAGCGAATAAGAATACTGGAGAAAATAGACCTTGGTAGTTGAACCACCCTCGAAAATAAAAGGTTTTTTTTAAATATTATTTTAAACAAAGGAGTTCGAAAAGTGGTGTTATAAAAGCGTTAGGTTATATTTGAGAAGGCTGAACAATTTTAGCAATTGGAAGATTTTCGCTGCAAAAGTATTAATGATTTATTTTTGGGGCGTTATGCCGTGTTGCGCTACCTTCTTCTTTAGCCAACGTGATGTCCAAAACATATGCTAAAGAAGGGGATAGCGCAACACGGCAAAATAGCCCATAAATTTTTGCAATTCAATAAATTTGTAATACTGGTTGAAGGGTTTAATATATCGTACGAAAATTCTCGCAAATATATAGAATGATTTAATTATTTTATGTTATAATTTGAATGTTTTTTTGATTCTCCATAAAGGCCTATTTTTAATGTTCATGATTCATTTATTTCCGTATCCACATGTTGTTTTATATTAAATCGAACGAAATTCTTAATCCGTGTTTATTTGACCATAAAGTTATTGATTAGGCATATTATTTAAAGCATGGCTATACAAAACATATTGAACTTAAAAAGCACTCACCCATAAACATTATTTATCAAGAAAAAACTAAGCAATATTGGATTAACAGTGGCAGATTGTATTGATTATAGTAGGTCAATGTATTGAGTGCACATTTTTGTAGAGCTTAAAGATCGAAAAAGGATTTCATTTATTAATAGCTGAAGTTCCGGTATTGCGAAAACAGTATTTATTTTCAAGTGTGATGTATTTACATCAAGTGCGCAAAATTTCATGACGAATTATCAACATTCTGATTTAAGGGGTAGAAATAGGGTATGAGGTTGGTTTTTTGGACTTTCCTCTTGTTTTGAAGGTCAAATGTGCTAAATTTCATGATTAAATATCACAATTTTGATTTAAGGGGTAGGGAATGGGTATAGGAGTAATTTTTTCGAAAATGATGGAATAAAACTGTAGATTTGTATAAATAATCGAATCCACGCTGCCCGCCCGGTGTTCGCCACAGATAATGTTCATTATATTAATAAATTATAATATATTATGAAGGTAAAAATATAGAAGATTGCTGTAGATTTCGCCAAGAAAACTTTTTGGTAATTTGAGCGCCGCACCAGATTCTTGAAAAAATAAAAATAAAGTCTACAAAATTGGAAGACATGGGTTGTAGACTAGACAAGGAAGGAAACAGTCTTAATATGTTAAATAAATTCGGGTTAGTTACACCATTTACAACCTTTTTATGATCTTTGATTTGTTGGATTGGTCACCGTCCCGAATAGTAGAATAGCTATTAAAACATCGAAGAAATTCAAGATAAAAAATTATGAAATAAAATTCTTTTCCTCATACATTTTGTATGAAACGAATTCTCATCTTTTGAAAGAGCTGCAGCAATATTGTGATAAATATAATATTGAATAGTGAGTGATTTCCGAAAATTCAAAAACGTCATATGTCAATGCGCTGATTGTTTTGCTTTTGTTCTTAAACATATAATGTTGCCCCTCTTTTTTACACACTAAATATCAATAGTCGAAAATAATACAAATGGTGAACGTGTGTCCGCACTAGACGTGGGCAAAATTGAATGATTGAATTAAATGAATAAATTCAATCTTGTAACACACTTGATCTGATTCTCATTTTCAAAAGGAATTAAATCTTTATTCCTTACTCTTGGCCTTGCACCCTACAATTTTTTAACAGCAACATATTTATTTTTATTTGTATTAATTTATTTTACAGTTAAATTATTTCATGTTTTATTGAGGTAAGAAAACAATAATGTACTCTTTAAATATTGTAGTGTTTCGTAGGAATTTATTTAAATATTATTCTGCAATTCTGCATATTTGTTGCGCGGATAGGTACAAGTATCTACACTACAGGCGGCGCGCCGCGAAATTGTCTATCACGTGTAGTTAATATCCCGCATCCCGCGCATTAAATCCACACAACAAAACCCCGTCGGCCAGAGAGTCCCTAGTACAAGCGACATAACCGCCAACCGAATCAGCCAAGAGTCACGAGGCAAGGAGTCAAATAATTCTGAGATTCGAGTGTAGCGTGCCGGCCCCACTATTCGTCATAGTCCTACAGGTCTACGCGGACCGTAGCGTTCAATTCTCAAGTTCAATCTATGTTTCATTTTAATTCAAGGCATCAAAACATTTGTTTCTTGTTCATTTGTGACGTCGTTGTCCCAATTCCCATGTCCCACGTATCGAGTTGATTCGGCCGACAACTCAATTCCCATAAATATGTTGTCCGCGGAATGCAATTTATTCAAGTCACAGCAAGACAAAAAGCACCTATAGGTCAGAAGTTCCGTATTCATCCCTTGATATGCCCGCAGAGAATCGGTTCGTCGTTAGTCCTCGCGCGGCCAAGCCGTCATCTTAGGGCGAATCTTCTCACTCCGGAATCGAGTCATTATTAGGTCCGCGGAATGCAAGTTATTCAAGTCACAGAAAGACAAAAGACACTTATTAGTCAGAAGTTCCTAATTCATTCCTTGATGCCCGCAGAGAATCGGTTCGTCGTTAGTTCCCGCGCGGCCAAGCCGTTATCTTGCACGGGACCCGGAACTTTTGCTAAAAGCGAAAGTTAATCCTATATTTTTTCTCCCTCACACGTGCGTAAATTATGCAATGCGTTTAGAAACAACGATGTTTATTTATATTATTCTTTATATGGTATCTGTCTACCTAGCCGTAAACAAAACATCAGTCGCTGTCGGACCGTGATACGTCATGATGATCGAGTGGTTTATTCCTTTATTTTTGTAATAAATTGTATGACGCATGTCGCTCAGACTTTTAATTAGTTTTTATTCGGCGCATCGGTTTAACTTCACCATTGAGGTAAGTGCATTTAAAAATATATATTTGAGTGAAATTTATTCCAGGTGACCGGATCGGATGTATGAAAGCGCGATAATACTATGTTTTTTATGTGAATACAGCAACTCCCAACTGCTCCCGTCTGGAGCTAATGAGACTATGGCATTCCCAATTGGGATATTTTGTGAGGCTGAAGGTAGTGAGAATTTTAGATCACGTGAAGTAGACAAATTTTAAGTTTAATAAATAAAATAAAATTAGTGAAACTTAAGGGTGAACCACAAAAACTGTTCCATTTTAAGATTTAATTGATAGCCTAATATAAATACATTCTTCTTGTCAAAATTTTTTTTTTTGCAAAATAAATACACATTAAAATAAATATTTCATTAACTTCGTTTTTAGTACCTTCAATTTTTCAGAACGACATAATTCACCCTAAGAAGAGTGCTTTGCGCAGTGAAAACTTCTTTAGCACCGTTGTGATTTGAAACTCGATGAAACGAAAAATAACGACAATAAAAAGAGGCAAACACATGCATCTAAAGGATGTAGTCCGCGGGAGAATGAGATAGTATTATCGGTCTCCTCTTTGTGCGGTTTTTCGTAGCCTTTCGGCCTCCTCTTTGTGCGGTGCTTCGTAGCCTCTCATGTATACTTTAGTTTTCTTAAGTGAAAAAGTGAAAACGACGTATTAGAAAAATATCTATGTATGCATATAAATAAGGTTTTTTTTTTTTTATGGAACTAACGGAATTAAAGGAACGAATAAAAGGAATCAATTCAAAAGGCCGGGGGAATCAGACTGAATCGATTCACTCCTGGGAATGAATCTGCCCATGTCTAGTCTGCACCCCTCCAAAGGAAAAATACAATAATTATAATAAATTTTCCTTACACGCATAAACAAAATGAAACGCAATTCCCGTAAGTATGTAAAGTAAGAAAATAACAAAAATATAAATCCGTTCGCAACGCTATCTCTGATACTGACAAAAACAAAACACGGGCAGTTGCGCATTGATACTTGCTTCATTGTGTAATTTTTAACTTAGTAAAAAAACTGAATTTAATTCAGCAAATTATTAACACAACAGTTATTGATTCTGAGGCGGTACGAAGTTTCTCCGGATCAGCTAGTATTTGTATACACTAATGACGAATGTTTTTTAAAAACCACATGAAATGCTTTTCTGTACGTTCTTTCGATGCTATTAAAAATATCTACTACTTTTGCATGTTGATTTCCCATCTGCGCTGTGTATGCGTGGTTTATACCAGTGAGTTTAAAAACGAATTGATATTGACGTTATTGTTTAAAGTGAGAGATATATGTAGTTCGCGTGACTCCATTATGAACTATTACTCTATTTGTTCCACTAAACTCACTGTTTTAAATCCCATTTCTGAGCTACAATAATTTAAACAAAACCCTTATACACGACATACTCAATTAAATTCACCCTCTGAAACTTTAAATTATTATAATTTCAGTTAGCGAAGTTTCATACCGTACAGATTTAATACTGGAGACAGAAATTCCAGCTCAATCCATTTATTTGTATGGAGTTGTAAATTAAATAAGTCGAACTAGTGTATTCAATCTCTTCTCTCGTGTGGTTTGTGTATGCTCTGAGGCATAGACAGGATTCTCTGAAACTGGATCCTAGAGTACATTGAAACACAACTTTTGCCTTCTGGCCAGGATATTCCTCATGTTAAAAATATGCCCCTCATGTTAAAAATATGGTATTATCAGCACATTAGTCCAACCTGTACAAAATTTTAAGAAATATGGATTCTCATTTTTTATGGAATGTTTTGAGGCTAGTATGCTGAGAGAGGTAAAAAGAATATTAAGAGGAAGAATGATAAATCCCATGTTTATTTATTTTTTTATTTTAACTTTATGAT
This sequence comes from Limnephilus lunatus, assembly GCA_917563855.2. Lineage (NCBI taxonomy): Eukaryota > Metazoa > Arthropoda > Insecta > Trichoptera > Limnephilidae > Limnephilus > Limnephilus lunatus. The sequence goes on along the minus strand of OU830602.1, from coordinate 4,338,485 downwards.
TAAAATGTAAAATTGTAATATTTAATTAAATGAAGACAATATTAGCGAAACTCAATCGAAAATCTGGAGACAGAAAAATCAGAAAAATATATTAGCACCTCTGGGACTCAAACCCAGGACCTTCTGCTTTAATGGCAACAGCTCTACCGACTGAGCTTTCTTAACGCATATATTTTTGGTTGCTATCTTTATATATGACTGCTCACTTGGTAGAGCTGTTTTCATGAAAGCAGGTTCTGGGTTCGAGTCCCAGAGGTGCCAATATCTTTTTTTGATTTTTCTGTCTCCAGATTTTCGATTGAGTTTCGCTTATATTGTCTTCATTTAATTAAATCGTAAGCAGCGCCGGATCTACCATTATTGGCGGAAGCAGAACCATCTTATTATTATCTATCAGCGGTGGTTTTTTCTAAGGAGAGTACACATTTGCAGTGAACTCCCAAACAGTAGCAAATACGAAAACGACTAACATGAATTATAATATTATTACAATTCGATTAACAGCGCGCCAACTCTTTATTCATAAATCCGCCCGCTCACGCTTACGTGAACGATCCGTTCATAGGAGCGGGATCTAAAACGCACCTATGGACATATAACACCCATGAAATATTTCATACTAACGATATTCTATTTCGTAGAGTAAGAGGTACCATACCTCTCTATAACCAGGCTCAAAATTTGACAGATGTCACTTTCGAATATATGTTTGCACCCCGGATGAAAGTAATAACGGCAATGAGAAATGTGTATGTAAAACTCCAGAACTATGAATTAAAATTTTCCTTGCTGCATTCACATTGACACAAAAGCTTATTCCGGTTTGTAAAATGGTTAGTGAAGGTTGCCCTGATGATAGCCAACTTCCGATACGAAAATTTACCCGAACCGTCAAATTACATACCATTAACACATAATTCTGCCACAGCTCACCCCAAGCGGTTCGCCACGTTTGGTAACTAGTAGGAATGCTCGGGTTTATGGCGTGAGTTTTGTCCAGATCTTGACGATGGTTGCGTCTGCCCATCAACTACGTAGTAGGCCGCATCGGGAGACACTGGTTGAGGGAGACATTTTGATCTCTCCAGCACAGAACATCGCCTTATCACAGTGAGAGGAGTAGATTCATGTGTCCGTCACTCGTAGACATACTGACCCCCAGATTCCTGCCCACCCCTCACACCATTTTCCATCCCAGAACTTCCTCTCCTTCCTTTCCTAAAAAGACACTCCACGCAGCATCCCCAAAGATCTTTATTAATAATAATAATAATAATGGGACAATTTGTAGAGCGCCATTTTTGTGAAAAATCACCTCGAGGGCGCTTAGAAGATAGATATACCAGAGTATAAGCACATACATTATTTTATCTCCATACCAACTCATTATTAATGCGTGACCTTTCCCATTCGTCCTGTTCCCCTCCCCCCCCCCACATTCCTCTCCTGCATCCTCTTCCCCTCTCGCGTTTCCACTCCGCCTCCTCCACCTTCCCTCTCCCCACTCCGCTCTCCCCCTTCCCCAGTCCCGCAAACGAAACCTACATCAAGATGTTCGTCAAGCTGCACGTCTGCAGGGTAAAAATTTCATTAATAATAATATTAAACCTACAATTAGAGAGAAAGGAATATTATATAATATATAAGTATAATAATATATTATTATACTTATATAGTGCACTTACATTGCGTGAATTTACTAGATAATCATTTGTGGAAAAGTGTGTGGAAGGGTTTAGTCTTTCATTTGGGAAAGATTTAACCCGGACATAAAATCTGGAGCAATTAAAGAGAAAGGAAAAACATTATTTAATATTTTAGGTCCAACCCTGGACATAAGAGGCTTACCTTAATAAACACTGTGATGTCGAAAAGGCCAGGTGAATTCCCGTTTTTTTTTCGTTCGGCAAACAGATTCCGATTTTTACGAGTTTTTTTTAATTTATAATGTTCGGTAAACAGCGAAATGATTGCTAACGGCTTGTGTTCTGCGCCGTTTATGGGTGGAACGATTTGTATGATTGTTTGATTAATGATGTTGCCTGATCATTATGGTATTAGGAACGATCGTTTTTACGGTGGAGTGGTTTTCGAGCGGCGGTAAAGTAGATATGTACAAATTGTTCAAATAAATGTTTTTGATCATTTCATCAAGTATTGAACAAATAACTGTCAGACTTTATTTATTCAGAACTAGCTAGTACCCGGCATGCGTTGCAATGCCATACAAATAAATAAATTGATTCTCCCTGCATGTCCTTTCCCGTGCGTCCCCGTTCCCTTCCACCTTCCCTGCCTTCCCTCTCATTCGTCTCTTCACTCTCCGCGAACCCCACCTTCCCCTGCTGCTATAATATATGAAATACACACATTTTCATTTATAAAAACTTCATAACGCCAGAGCTTAACAGCCTATGTTACTCGCTGATAATGTAGCTTTCTATTAGTGAAAGAATTTTTAAAATCGGTTTAGTGGTTTAGGTGTGAAAGCATAACAAACAAACACACCCACTTTCCCATTAGTATGAACTAGCTAGTATAACTAGGCTTCGCTCGCATGGTATTAGTGGGAAATTACTGGCATAATTGTTATTATTCTTGCTTTTTTGTCTTATAAAAAATAAATATTGTTTAATAGAAAATTTCAAAATTTGAGAATGACATTTCGCAAATAAAAATTCTATTTTAGAAAATATTTAAATTATAGAAATTTATTTTAAGTACCTACTCCCCTAATTTATTCTGATGATTTCGCCTCAAGTGGGAATTAGTATTTTATTCATATTGAATCCAGAGTAACCTAAAGAAATAACAAAATGACAGCCCACGTCAAATAATTACATAGCAACGCTATGCTTTTCGTCCGGACAATAAACATTTTTAGAGATAGGTAGATATTAACTATGACGCCAACAAAGCACTATTTTTAGGGTGAATTGCCTAATTAAAAAAAAAAAAAAAACGCTGTTTCCAAGGTGACAATTTGTTTGACGTTTGCAATAACTCGATTTTGTTAGGGACAGAAAACGTATGAAAAATAATTGCATAACGCTACAGCTTATTCATAACGCCAGAGCTTACCAATATATATAGCCTATGTTACTCACAAATAATGTAGCTTTCGATTAGTGAAAGAATTTTTAAATTCTATTCTGTGTTTATTGCGTGAAAGAATAACACTCATCCATACAAACTTTCGCCTTTATAATATCTATCTATAAGAAGATGACTGGTACTTGCTTGAAAATATTGTTGGGCGTAATAGAGGAGGCATGTACATTGTTAAAGCTACATCTAAAGTTTATTTAAACAACGTATCAATTCGCAAGATATATTATATTAATAAATTAAGCACCATGTCACAGCGCTACTTCCCTTGGTGGGATCTGACCTCTACCACAAATGCTCTCAATTGCTGCGATCATAAATATATTAGGTCGCAAACTTTTTGGGTCACAAATATGGTAGGATGTGTCCCAAACATGTTGAAATAAAAACATGCTGTACACAAAGATGTAACGTCAAAAATGTGTCGGGTCACAAACATGTTTAGTCACAAACAAGTTGGGGTCACAAACATGTTGAATCACAAACGTGTTGGGTTAATACTACATATGCAAGCCGCAAACACGTTAAGTCACAAATATATTGGGTTATATAGGTACGTTTAGTTTACTAACATGTTGAAAAACTAGAATCTCGACCCAAGACTTTAGACGTTTGGTGACCAATAAAGTTTGACATTTGGGCTGGTGCCATAAATAAATGCTGTTCGTGGACTATCGGACGAGTACCACTCATCACTGAAGAACTAGAAAACTAATTGTAAAAAATCGGTAAACGTAGTTTTATTCTTTGATTTATTTCGCTGTGAATTGTAATCCTTTTTTAAAAGAATATTTAAAATTTTGAGGCGGTAGATATTTTAGAATTATGTTTTGAAAAATTTCGTAGTACTTACTGACGTGTGTTTTCTTTTGAAATATCTTCCAATACGTTGAATATTAAAATGAGGCGACGATCGATTTGACGATAATGTCAAATGTGATTTATAAATCCATTTTCAAACTTATTTGTTAAGGCGGTCAAAATTAAGATAATTTACATTCAAACTCACTTTTTGTACACAAAAAAACTCTATTATCCAAAGTACCGTAGTAATTTTCAGACTAGGTTTATAAATCACACTTGAGGTAAAATTTAAATATTAACTCCACCATAGAAATACAATATTATTATAATGTTTTTAGCGAGACCCACGACTACATTCGTTCGACTCGATAAACAATTATTTGATACTATCTTTTACTCACGGCTTCGCTCGCATAGTATTAGTGGGAAATTACTGGCATAATTGTTATTATTCTTGCTATTTTGTCTAATAGAAAATAATTATTGTTTAATAGAAAATTTCAAAATTTGAGAATGACATTTCGCAAATAAAAATTCTATTTTAGAAAATATTTAAATTATTGAAATAGAAATTTATTTTAAGTACCTACTCCCTTTATTAGTATTTTATTCATATTTGAATCCAGAGTAACCTAAAAAAATAAGAAAATGACAGTCCACTTCAAACGCTGTGCTTTATATCAACGTTATGCTTTTTATTCGGAGAATAAACATTTTTAGAGATATGTAGATATTAACTACGACGCCAAAAAAGTACTCTTTTTAATCACAACAAAGCACTCTTTTTAAGCCTAAAATTAAAAAAAAAAACATTGTTTCCAAGGCAACAATTTGTTTGACGTTTTCAATAACTCGATTGTGTTAGGAACAGAAAGCGTATGATACATAATTTCATAACGCAACAGCTCATTCATAACGCCAGAGCTTACCAATATATAAAGCCGTTGTTACTCGCAAATAATGTAGCTTTCGATTAGTGAAAGAATTTTTAAATTCCATTCTATATTTATTGCGTGAAAGAGTAAGGACCATCCAACCAACCAACCAACCAACCAACAAACCACCCATACAAGCTTTCGCATTTATAATATTAGTAAGAGTAAGATTTATTGAAGTCGGTGTTTATTTTATTTCAGTACGTAAACATATATTTTCATAGATATCCAAATTTATATTAGAAAGGTCTGCTTGTCGCGTGGGTATTTTTCCTTCGAACCAATTATTGAATAGAAAATCATTAGAAATGTGACCTAAACCAATTTTAAAGAAAACTAAAACTAACATTTCCAATTTACATAAAACGTTTCGTATCCCAGGCTCCAGACAGACTTATTTTTTCATTTTCTTCCAAAGTTAGAGGTAATTGACTTTACTTCAGGTACACCAGATACTCTTAAACTTCTATCAATTCATATCTTCAGTGGGACAAGCCATATTTAGAGTAGGTTTTAAAATTACCTCAGCTTGGATGTGGCATTGTGTCTTACCTACCTAAATGTTTTTTTTATAACTAAAATACATTAAATTCATATTTTGAGATTGACTCGAGGGGAACGGCTGTAATTACGGCCTTTTCAAACTAAATTTAAATATGGATTTTTTTTTTTTTTTTATTTAGTAAATTTTTTACAATAAGTTTATTTTATTCTAATATTACATATTTTATATACTCTCCTAATAAAGCTAGTGCTTGTGTTTAGGAGAGGACAACTTGATAATAACTTTTTTTTTTTTTCAAAACCTTTTAACAAACTTAAGAACTTAACTTATGAATAGATTTAGACTTAATAACATATTTTTTAAAGATTATAAGGGTAATTAAACAAAATATATATAGGATGTACATAAAACCTTTGGGATAACAAACAGTCAAAAACATATCTAATAAAAGTTAAAATTATATGGTGGGACTACCAAAATATGATTTAATTTTTTTTTTATATTTGTCGTAATTTTTTTCTGTTCGCATATCGGCGGGTAATTGATTAAATAATTTTATTCCTTTATATACATAGTGATTCTGTGCTGTTGTGGTTCGTATGGGTGGTATAGTTAGTCCACCAATAGAAGTATTCCTAATGCTAATATTTAGCAGTGGGGTAATATTTTTTTTAAATATATCTTTGTGTAGCTGAAGTAGTGCTATTTTTTCGTAAATTTTTGTAAGTGGGGGAACAGGGAATTCTTGGAATACGTTTATTGTTGGGTAGTAATACGGTGTTTTTAGGATAATTTTTATTTGGTACCTGATTTGAGAGAGATTTTTTTTATTAAAAGGAATTTGAAATATCTAGTTTGGATATGTACGACTTTATTTATTTATGATTTTAAATTTAATATATATATATATATAGCCATTAAAGCATTATTTTCCGAAGTTTTTTTGAAATCACTATAATTTAATTAAAAGTTTTTGCTGAAAACAATAAACAGTTTTCTGATCTATTGTTAAATAAGGTTTTAAAGAAATATAACAAAACGTATGTATTTATTTTGTTAATGTGAATACCTCACAAGAGTCCCAACTGCTCCCGACCATCTAGTGTCGTTGAAACTACGACATCCCCAATTGAGATATTTAATGAGGCTGAAGCTAGTGGGGAGGGGAAGATGGGACAGAGGTAGGACCTGGCTATCCAGATCTAGTCGCCAAACTCGGTTACAGTCAAATCAAGCAACATTTCAATTCTGAAAGGAGGTCTTACATCAGGGCGATACTCAGAGTATCTTCCACTCTAGAAAATGCCAAAAATATACTGTAAGTTATTTTTAGTGAACAAATTGAGAAATAGCCCAAATTCATCAAATAAAATTAAAAATAGTACTTTCGCACACCCGGTTTCGACCACCGAAATGCCAGTCGAGAAATTTAAAAATCAATCCATTGATTAACGGGCTTCATTTATAATTTAAACAAAGACCCTTTATTTCAAAATAATTGAATTCATGCGAGTAGATATTATATTATTCAAAAAAGATATTTAGCCCTCTCATTTATTTTTAGCATTCCGGTAAAATTTCGGAATGCAACCAAAAACCATTTTATTTCAAAGAGATAATTTTATATTCCATTTTCGAAAATAAATTCGTCCGATCATTCGAGTATTCCTAGGGATGGTGATCCTCCGAATCCGGTGGGTAAGTGGGTATTACTAGTGATGTCCGTCATAATACCGATTCGGTGCCTACTCCACAGTCCGCTGTCCACATGGGCGGCACTAAGCCCTTTAAGCCAGCCACCGAACCTCGTCCTTATCTAATACATCGATTCGACAATATAGGTTAGACATCCCTACCTTATACTGGTTTTTTTTTGCAGTTTTATGTTCCGGCTGAAAGTTAGATGCAATCTTGTCCAGCTTTTTAGAAATAATTTCCAAAAGTCAAGTTACCATATTTGTTGAAGAAAATGATAACACTAATAATTTAAACGAAAATATAAAAGAGAACAAGACACAGAAAAATAAAAAGGAAACGGTCGCAAATGGGACAACTTTGTCCTGGTAAAACGAAAGGTTCTAGGTTCGTTTCTCAGTTGCGACCATTATCTTTTTAGTTTTCTGTGTCTTGGTTTCTTTTATATTTTCATTTAGATTATTTATTAGTGTTATCTTCTTCTTCGATGATATATTACGCTGATGGAAATTATTATAATGTTGGTTTTAACATTAAAAGACTTTGTTATTTGAGATAACATTTATTAGGATTTGTCGACATACTTGAAAAGAAAGAGTACCTACACCAAGTGACCTTCCGTTTCCGGATTTGACATAGACTTTAATATATGACAAAGACAATTTTTTCATAGACATTTTTATACATAACATCTCCCTTTTTTTTAAATAAATTTATTTTACGTGTATCTGTCAGGAATCTTCACAACTCTTCCTGATCTGGTTACGACTTGACTTGAGGTAGATGGAACCGCAAAATCTAAACTTGGAAAATACATTTGACTAGTATTCTGACTTTTATTTATTACTTCTGATGATTGACTGTCTTGTTGACTTTTTTCTTGGCTATTATTATTATTATTTTTATTTGACTTATCATATCTTAAATGAATTCTATTTCTTCTAAATATACTTCTATTTGAAGTTTCAATGATATATGACCTTGGACTTTTATTCCACAAATCTTTTACTATTGCTGGCTCCCAATGACTTTCTGGCTTTCTTTTAAAAACTACTTTATCCCCAATATTTAAAGGTTTTAAATCCTGACTACCTCTATCGGTATATTTCTTCATTTTATTTTGACGATTTACTATTTCTTTTTTATATTCTTTAAATTTGACTATTTTTGGTCTTAACAGACTTTTAGTTGACGGTAAGTTACAACGAAGTTGTCTTGACATTAATAATTGTGACGGAGACGGTAAATTCTCTTTTGGTGTCGTACGATAATGTAATAATGACAAGTATGGATCGGTTTTATCTTCATGACATTTTTTAAAAATATTTTTTACGATTTTGACTGCACTTTCTACTTGTCCATTTGACTGAGAATGATATGGACTTGTTGTTATATGATATTTTTCCCATTCATATGTAAATGATTTGAATGCAACTGAATTGAATGGTGGACCTCCATCACTGACTTATTCTAATGGTATTCCATGTCGACTGCAAATTGATTTTAAATTTATTTACTACTACATCTGCTGTGTAATGCTTATTCATATTTGCAATTTCTATATATTTCGAGTAATAATCAACTACTACTAAATAATAAGTATTATTAAATGTTAAAATATCTACACCAATTCGTTCCCAGGGGTAGTTTGATATTGGGTGTGATATAAGTGACTCGGGTTTATTAGATGGTTTGAATTTTAGACATGTTTGACATTGTTCAATCATATTTTTAATATCTGAATTCATATTTGACCAATATAGAAAATCTCTAACCAATTTCTTTGTTTTTATAATCCATTGATGCCCTTTATGCATTTTCTTTAATATTTCTGGTATCATAACTGTAGGTAACATAATTATTAATTGTAAAGTTTCTATTAAAATAATAAATTACACGGATTGCAAAGATTAAAAGTGATAAAATTAAAAATGGCGAGTGTTGCGTGTCCACCAATGGATTTCAATGGAAATTTATCACATAATTGGTCGAATTGGATTTTGAAATTTGAACTGTTTATGCAAGCAAGCAATAATGAAACAGCCACGGATTCAAAAAAGTCGCTCTACTTTTATTTTCGATGGGAGAAAACGCATTAGAAATTTTCAACACATGGACTGATGTCGATAACAAAACAGCAAAATACGCCGTAGTAATTAAGAAGTTTGAAGATTATTTTATGCCGAAAAAACATAAAACAATGGAAAGGTATACATTTTTCACAAGGAGACAAAAAGAAGATGAAAATTTTCAAGATGTTTGATTGTCACTTCGTAAATACATTGCTTCATGTGAATTTGGAAATATGACAGATGATATTTTAAAAGATATTTTCATCATAAATATGCATAAAAAACACTTCAGAATTCGAGAAAATCTATTACAACAACCCCACATCTGACACCATATTATAATGTTGGTTTTAAAATTAAAAGACTTTGTTATTTGAGATAACATTTATTAGGATTTGTCGACATACTTGAAAAGAAAGAGTACCTACACCAAGTGACCTTCCGTTTCCTGATTTGACATAGACTTTAATATATGACAAAGACAATTTTGTCATAGACATTTTTATACATAACAGAAATAATCTTCAAAAGTTATACAAATAGAGTTTTTATAATAAAATTTAATAACATAGTTGTATTTTAGCATACAATTTTGGAGACAGGTATGGGTACCGCTACCCCGGGAATCATTTATTGGGTAACCAACACCCCTGCCATAGGTAAGCCCAATTGGTTCACTAAATTTGGTGACTTGGCAGGGGTGCACGGTTTCACGGGGTGATGTTTGTCTAGGTCTTGGTGGAGAATACATTTGCACACTTACTGCTTTACGGGCCGGATCAGTAGAGATTGGTTAAGGGAGTCCTAACCTACACCTCTCCAGCCGGACTCTCTCGGCCCCATCGACTTGCACCGTATTGGGATGGATGGATTCATACGTCCGTTACTCCTGGACATATTAACCCCCTATTTCCTACCCACTCCTTCCTTCCCAAAACTTTATCTCCTTCCTTTCCCTAAAAAAACGCTTTACACAGCATCCCCAAAGATGACATTGGCCCTAAAGGATTTTTTTCTCAGAGCTTCCTCTGTGGAGATTTTATAAAAAAATAAAAATATTATTTAATTTACTTTTAATTTGAAGAATTAAAATTTTCTCATGTCCGATAAAAATAAATATATAAACACGCGAAACATGCCAAACGCGTGCCAACGTTTGTACGTATTATGCCATGTGAAAACGAGTGTTTTTTAGGGCCCGTTATTGTCGGTTTTTACGTTTCCTCACTTCTACAGTAAGTCTCTTTAATACATCCTCGTATTTTTTTTATAAAAAGAACCCCCCCCCCGCACAGCATCCCAAGATGTCTGAAATCCAAAATAAAAATTGATTTACCGGAAAACAGAATTTGGATTAAACTAGAAAGGTTTAGAGATACTCTGAGAAACTGGGCGTACTGTACAGGGCCCGCAGATAATTTAATAGTACACAACTGCTAACCCTGTACAAATCGCAAGTGCGCCCCACGGTTGAATTTGGCAGCCACCTCTGGTCTGCAGCTCCAAAATACCTTTAAAAAAAACCCTTGACTCTGTGCAGAAACGGGCGGTCCGTTTGATAGATTCTCCCATCTTAACAGACGGATTGCAATCTTTAGAGCACAGGCGTCAGGTGGGAATGCTGTCCTTGTTCTACCGGTATTACAATGGAAAATGCTCCGAGGAACTAGCGTCGTTGATCCCCTCGGCACCGGTGCATAGTCGGGAAACACGCCAAACACGCGCCCAACATTTGTACACGGTTGATATTAGTCACATAAGAACGGGTCGTTTTTACGACTCTTTCTTGAGTTCAACAGCTCAGATGTGGAACGATTTATGGCCTCTGTGTTTCCTCCCTCCTACAACATGGGTCTCTTCAAGACCCATGTTCACTCCTTCCTTTCCTCAAAAAGACCCTCCACACAGCATCCTCAAAGATGACATAGGCCTTGAGGGAAATTATTTTCCTCAGGGTCTACTGTGTGGAGTTAATTTTAAAAAAAATAAAAAAGAGAGGATTTGGAGAACGTGACAAAAATAAAACATTAAACTGGTAATTCTGTGAATAGTTTGTTGACTTCTAAGATATAGGATTTGTAAATAGGTACTTAAATAACTATGTAGATACCTAACCCACTTAATTACCAACATGCCAATCACTTGAAAAAAGGATATTTAGTGAACCAACAAAACTTCTTTTAATTGGAATGTAACAAACAAATCTACGAACAGACCAATTGCCAAAATTAGTTAGAGTTAAAACAGTATTTCCCTAAGCTCAGTCAATAAAATATATAATAAACTAGCTGACCCGGCTAACTTCCTACCGCCTCAGGAACAAAAACTGTTGTGTTAACTTATTAGAGTTTTTTTATTAAGTTAAAAATTTTACACACAGAAGCAATTATCGATGCGCAACTGTCCGCGTTTTGTTTTTGACAGTATCAGAGATGGCGTTATGTACGGATTTATAATTTTTATGTTTTTGTTACTTATCCACTTACTTGCGGGAACTGCGTTTCATTGACTAGGGAATTGTGCGAGGAAGATTTATTATAAATATTGAATTTTTCTTTTGGAGGGGTGCAGACATATGTTCACCATTTGTCCCATTTTCGACTGTTGACATTTAAGTGTGTAAGAAAGAGGGGCAGCATTATGTGCATGTGAACAAAAGCAAAATCAGCGCATTGACATTTGACGTTTTTGAATTTTTGGAATTCACTCACTACTAAATTATCACAGTATAACCTGCAGATCTTCAAAAGATTAGAATTAGTTCCTTACAAAATATATGAGGAAAAGAATTTTCTTCGTAATTATTTATATCGTGTTTTTTTCTGACGTTTTAATAGTTATTCTGCCATTCGGGGCGGAGACAAATCTAACCAACCAAATATCATAAAAATCGGTCCAGCCGTTCTCGAGATATAAATGGTGTAACAAACCCGACTTGTCTTATTTTCTATGTATTAAGATTCTTATCAACATTGTCAAGAACCTACTCCTTTAAGTTTATGTATACCAAATACAACAAAATAATATTTAGGTTAGTAGAAAGGTATACCTATCTTATATTATCTCATTATATTGTTTTATGTACATATTGTTCGGTCTAAAATAGGCTATAGAATTATAATGACGTCCTTTGTCTTACTTGTTCGGGCATGGCGTTATGTAGGGTAGACCACAGCTTTGATCCTGTGGGTTAAAGCCTTCTATTGTTCCTTGTTATAAACCGCTTATTGCTGAACAAATCACAGTGTTGAATAAGACAACTATCATTATTTTATTGTTTACTGGTTTTTTAAACCGGGAAATAACGCAATTTTTTTCAAAATCAGATGTGGATATAAATTTTGCTCTCATTTTGAACGTCGAGTTTGGAAAATTTCATCAATAAGTATCATCATTTTGCTTTGTTGCATGGTTACAAGGAATGGCGATGGTTATTTGAAATCTCGTGTTAGACAATATTAGCAAAACACAATCGAAAACTTGAGAACAGAAAATGATACGATCATTTCTGGGACACAAACACAGGACCTTCACCGTGCCGAAGCGTAACTCTCAACTGAGCTCCCTATATCACACTTTGACTAAAAACTACTAACATTATCTTCATTTTCTTTTACCGCATATTTTTATTAGCTGGTATCTGTATGTATGATTGCAAGATTTAAACCCGAAATAAATGCTATCTAGATAGTGTCTCGGGTAAATTTGTATCAATTTTTATTTTTAATATGCGACGTCTATTGACTTTTCTGAAAATCTAGGATGAATATTTATTTTTAATTTTAACTTCATGAGTAAAACCTCGAATTGTAACATTTAATTAAATGAAGACAGTATAAGCGAAACTCAATCGAAAATCTTAGAACTGAAAAATCAGAAAAAGATACGGTCACATCAGAGGTGACTTTTCATTGAGCTAGAATGCTGAGATTGTAAAATACATTATGGTGTTGCAGCTGAAAAAAAATTTTTTTTTTCAAAATTTCAATTTTGTTGTAAGATTTTTTTAGTTTGTGGATGCGGAGCATCCGCAAACTGAAAGAATCCGGAAAATATTCACACAAAAAATTGAAATTTTGATTAAAAAAATTAAGTTCATATTCAGCTACGATACCATCAATAATTTCGTATTTTTCAATCTTAGCACTTTAGCTCACTGAAAACTCACGGACCCCCACTGCTACCTACCCTAATACAAAATGGTAGAAAGATACTCTCAGTATCGCCCTAGTAAAAGATCATTCAGAATCTGCTTGAAATGGCGTTCACTGTGTTTAGTGGCCAGTTCTGATTAGTCGGGTTCTTCCAGACCATCATATTTTGCTTTTCTTCCCCTTCAGCCTCAAAACTTACCCCAACTATTGGGAATGCTATTTATAACCCGATTGGCTGCAGGCAGTTTTGGATCTTGTGCAGTATTTAAATATAACGCTACTAAAATAATATAATGTTATTCGTTACTCGTCTTCCAAATATATGTTTGAACTACTCGGCACTTATTGCTGATAAGATTTATTATCTGGGAGCTACTTGGTTGCTGTAAAATGGTTGCCGGTGTACCACCATACGTAACTGTGCGTTAAAAATTACTTGACGAGTAGTTGTGACTGCACAATTTACTCAGAGGTGGTTAAATACCCCCCTTTTTTACATTAGCTCCACACAGGAGGCCCTGAGGAAAATAATTCCCCTCGGGGCCTTAGGGGAAAATGGTATCAGGTGTTGGTAGGAATCTGGAGAGTCAATGTGTCCAGGAGTGACGGACGTATGAATCCATCCCTTTCACTGTGGTGCAATTCTATGTTCCGAGAGAGTATTGCTGGAGAAGTCAAAGGGACTCCCTCAACCACTCTCTCCCGATCCGTTTGCCATGCGACTGGTGGGCAGGCGCAACCTCCGCAAAGACCCGGGGATACCTCACCCCATGAACACGGGCACCCCTGTTAAGTCACCAAACGTAGCGAACCACTTGAGGTGTACCTTCCAAATCATTTGCAAATTTCACAGTTTCATGGTATAAATGTTACCCATTATTTTACCAGTCTAATTTGCAATCTATTTCAGGTTACACGGCCTCTAAAGGTCAACCACTAATAAAGTAAAAAGCTTTTGTATACTGAATGAAAAGTAGAAGTAGTAAGTGGAAGGAAGAGAAGAAAGGTGAGACGAAGAAAGAAAACGTGAAAGCAAATTGATTTGAAATATTTAATATTCTGGCCGCTTTCAAGGACATGGTTGAAAGAATGTTCTGTTCCCCGAACCGTTGAAAATTTTCCCTCCGTTTAGAATTGTTTCTCGGAATTTTTCAAAGGACAAAACCTGAAAAACTGATAAAATTACCGACGATTTTGTGGAAGTGATAATTTTTTTTCCTAGAATGCTGCGAGAGCTTCTTTCCTTTTCTACAGATTTAACGTTTTTGATTGAATTGGCAATACACAGTGCTAATACTTTGCTAATAACGTATTTATGAATAACGTTACAAAAACCTAAAATAACTTAACCCTATGCAGCGACGTTATGTCTATCAGACGCCGCAAAATCTGTCTAGTAGAGGTCGATAAAAAAACTACCCTAAAGATAATATTTTATTTTTATTTTTAACATTTATGAGTAAAAACTCAAATTATAATATTTAATTAAATGAAGACAATATTAGCGAAACTCAATCAAAATCTGAAGACAGAAAAACCAGAAAAAGATATTGATTCCAATGGGACTCGAACCCAGATACCTTAGCATTCATGGCCAACTGCTCTACCGACATAGCTCAATCGGTAGAGCAGTTGGCCATGAATGCTAAGGTATCTGGGTTCGTGTCCCAGTGGAACCAATATCTTTTTCTGATTTTTCTGTCTTCAGATTTTGATTGAGTTTCGCTAATATTGTCTTCATTTAATTAGATAATAATTTAAGTGCGTTATCCTAATCCAGGAGAAAACAAAGTTATGCTTTTCAAAATGCATTTTTATCGTATAATTTTTTTTATAATTTTTTAAATATTTGTGTGCCAGAAGTTCCATTATATTATAAACATTGATAAGTACTTAATATTTTCTTATGAATGAGGTTTATCAGACCATTTCCTGCAATAACTATATTAATACCTACATAATGAATATTTATAAAAAAACACTTAATCAACAACAAAAACTCGTAACTTCAAAAATCATATTATACGAGTAAATAAAAATCAATAATTGTTTGTTTGTTCGTATTTTATGCGCTGCCACACCATTCATCCGATTGCGATGCAACTTTGGTGATGTGTTATGCGCACGCGCGCGAAGGTTATAGGATATATATAATGGTAAGCTCTGGCGTTATGGAATTTGTATAAATGAAAAAATGTGTATTTCATATATTTTAGCGGCGGGGAGGAAAGGCAGGAGAGGGAGAACGGAGGAGGTGGGGTTTTCGGGAGGGGTGTAATGGGGGGGGGGTGGCGGGGAAGGTGGAAGGGGAACGTGGGATAGAAAGGTGACTGGGGAAATGAACGGAGACGCACGTGAAAGGACATGCAGGAAAAATCAATTTATTTCTTTGAATGCCATTGCAACGCATGCCGGTTGCCAGCTAGTAGGACATAAAATGAATGCCTGTCAGGTACTCAGAATTAATTAATGTCAACTTAGTGGCAGGGGTTAAAACAACATTAAATTGAATAAATTTAAAAACATATAGTTTTTCGTGTATATCCTAAATTTCACGTGAGCTACTTTCCTGTCCTTGAAATATTCGTTTTTCATAAAATAATTAATATATAATAAAAGTAATACACATTAAAAAATGTATAAAAAATATAATAAAAAATTTATAATTTTTTTTTCTTTTTTTTCCATTGGAGTTTTGAAACTCGGAAGAATCCGGATAGCAAATAAAGTTATGTTTATTTTAAAGCTTGAGTAATGCGGATTTGAGTTCTGATGTCCAAGTGGAATTTAGAACATTCCGCTCGCCATTTACCAGAATTTCAACCAATTATTTTAAGTCCACAATATTTCAATAACAAAGAAAACTAATGGAAATTATACCAAGTACTTAAAATATTCATTCTTAACTACAATGAATTAATTTCGTGTTTATTTATTTCTGTTCGCAAATAATTATTCGTGTAATAAAAGATTCAACCGGTATCCGATTGCAGATTGGAAAATTATTCACGTAAAACAGAGCGTACCTTCAATTGGAATAATTAATTATTCTGTTACGTTATTAACTAAATCTATTGACAAAGCTACGGTTTGTGTATTAGTGATTCTCTTTTGTAAAGTTCTATAAATTTAATGCAATTTCCTGCTCAATTCGCATATTGTTTACAAATGTTCACTTCATTTCAACAGTTTAGAATATATGTACCTACCATATAAATAGTTGTTTTTATATAATATACTAGCAGTTTCCCGACATACGTTGCAATGCCACTTAATAATAAAATTGTATCTCCCTTCATGTCCTGTTCCCCTTCCGCAACCCTTCTCCTCCTATGTCCCCCAACCCTCACGCGTTCCTCCTCCATTTTCCCTGCATTCCCTCTCCCCTATCCCGCTCAACAGTCCCGCGGACCCCCTCCCGCATATTCAATCCCAGTACATTCAGTTTTCAAACAGTTCGCGTGCCACCTATTGCAATTTTTTACTCTAATTTTCATTTTTCACATATTACAAACATTCAATCAAATTTAGCACCTAACGTATGTACCTATTTTAAATACCTATAATTCTTACTTAGTACTTCAAATAAATTCATTAATTTAAAGAGAAGAGTCATTCTTAAATTGTGACATTTTTGACAGTTTCGTAAGAGTTTTTGTAATGATTAAAAAACTTTTCAAATGTATTGTCGTCATGTGCATGTAATAATCCAGAAACCTTCGCGAGGGCGGAAAGAAGTCATTTTGAAAGTTTCAAACATTTTCTATGCTAAATATAGCAATACAATTCACAACAAATGTAATTTTCATTACCTTTAATAATAAAAATAATATTTTGTAAATTTTTACAGCTGCTTTTTTGTGAATTCATCTCAAATTGCTTTATAAAATTTATATTGAGATCCGCAAAGAATGCAAAAGCGTGATGTGTAAGATTAAGAAAGGGATTCTCTGATGGTTTGGGCATGTAGAGCGAATGAACGAGGAAAGGAGTGTAAGGAGAATATATGATGCAAATGTGAATGGTAGAAGAAGTCGGGGACGCCCGAGGAAGACATTGCACGATCAAGTGAATCAGATACTTGAGTCGGGCCATGTGAAGAGTCGGAATAATAAAAGAGCATGTATGAGACGATGTATGAATGTGAACGAGGCAAAGAGCGTGTGCCAAGATCGAGTTGTGTGGCGGTCCGTCCTCTCTGCCAACCCCTGCGGGGAAACGACGTGATGGTTAGTTAGTTAGTTATATTAACATTTAATATTGTCGGTTCCGTTACCCGGGCTTTAAGCAGAGTTTTCGAAATCAGATTTAGATAGTAATGTTCCTCTTATTTTGAACCAAAAAAAATATTATATACTTCTGCAGTATAGAAGATTATTATAAGTGACATGATTTAAAAAGAAAAGTAGAAAAAAGTTAATTATCAGCAAATAGGATTGAAATTAGTTGCCTTTTGTAACCCACAAATTTGTCAAGACTAAATTAATGTAGGTATAAAAGGTTCTTGAAAATATTTTAACTATGCATTTGAGAATGTATAGTAAGACATCTATCAGGATAGCAGAAGACGAAGTGCGAGATAGAAGAGAGAGTATTCTAGGTCTGTTGAGATAATGGAGAAGACGTGTTGGATTTGGAGAATATAATATGGAAGCAATCCGTCAGGAGCTAATCCCATCTATTTCTAGTGCTAGTGGAGAGAATTGTATCCTTAAATTAAAACCCCGCATTCCTAATTTCTACCGATTTAAAACAAAACTCCTTGGTTTTTTGCTCTTAAAAAATATGTGTTGTTTTTTCAGTTCTGTTATTCTCTGAAAATTTTTGAGCAGATATAGTAATTGTATGAAAAAAAATTACAAAGTACGTTACGTAAATTATTTAAAACGCATCTCGCTCTATTGTTTAATGTGTTACACAGGGTACGAAAAATACCAGTGTTTTTTAAATACCCTAGACTTTTATCAAGAGCCTTTTTCTTTTTTTTTATGTAAGTCATGCTTTACTAAATACTAGCAGGTTCCCGGCATGCGTTCCTATGCCATTTCCCGTTCGTCCCGTTCCCCTTTCACCTACCCTTCCTCTCCCCGGTTCCCCTTCCCCTCCCGGGTTCCCTTCCTCCCCTCCCGCGAACCCCCTACTTGAGTTCCCCTCCCCTCTCCCGCATTCCATACATTGATACATTGAGTTTTCATTAGTCCCGGTACATTCAGTTTTCAAACAGTACGCGTGCCACCTACTGCAATTTTTTATACAAATTTCTTAATGCCAGAGCTAACCAGTAGTTAGCCTTATCCTGACAATAACAAACACAAAAAAATAATTATCCAATTTGGTGCAGTCGTTCGGAAGTTATGCGCGTATATACATTTCGGCGATTCATTTTTATTAATACAGATTTTCGCCTACGCGTATTAATTATAATAGTTTATTAATTGCGTGTTCCCTCTAATATTCCTATTTACATATCTTCCTTTCAAACTAACTTCCTCTTCTTTTTTACCGTTTAATACAGAAAAAATATTTCTTTGAACTCTTTGCTCCACTAAATGAGTTTGTCTCCTACAATGAAATATCATGTTTTTTTTACAAATGCATCGTGCAAGTAAAGTAGATAGAATTAAATGTAAAATCGATTTTTATTTTATTTTCGGGTGCTCTATCACTTTTTTTTGGGCGTACTCTTCAGATATTCATCTCTACTGCCAAAAAGAATGTATGATTAAATTTAAATAAAATTAGTAGAGTAAAATTTTACCTAATAAATATAGTAGTACCAAAATGCGCAAAATAAATTACGAATATATGACCAAAGTAACCGAAATGTACGATTTTCGTCTTTTGTCAAATCCTTTTTTACCGCGGTTGCATATTAAATAAATCACGCTGAGAACTGAGCTTTAAATAGAGAGTGCTGAGGAAAGAACTTTAAATAGAGCGAAGTAAAGTATTGAGGGTAAAACATGACGAGGTCAGAATTTTAAGTAGAGCATACTGAGGACAGAACTTTAAGTAGGGGATGCTGAGAACGTAACTTTAACCTCTCGGACCCATAAGCTTGTTTACACGACAATGTAACATTACTAGACATACCTATGACGATATCAGAGAATAGAACTTTAAGTAAAGTATGCTAAGGGCAGAACTTTAAGTGGAGCCTTCTGAGGATAGAACTTTAAGTAGAGCAGGCTGAGGACAGAACTTTAAGTAGTGCGTGCAGAGAACAGTACTAAGTAGAGCATGCTAAAGACAGAACTTTCCGAGCCTTTAATTAGAAATACATGCTGAGGGCAGAACTTTATGTAGAGCGTACTGAGAGCAAAACTTTAAGTAATTTTCGAAAATACCGAATATTACTGAAGATACGAGCCGTCAAATGTGTGAAAATTGTGGCTTGCCGAAAAGCGTTGGATATTTACCCATGTTCACTTTGAAAGCTCATAACTTCGTCATTTTTTGAGATACGGAAAAAATCATTTTCCTGTCGTTATTGTAAGTAAAGTATTATCCGTAAATCTAAAAAAATCATGCACACGATATAACACAGCCTTTTTCTAACAACTTATTATGTTGATGGTCTTAAACCAAACACGAAAAAAATCATTATTAAATTATTACTATTGACAAAAAGTTTTCTACGTAAGCCTATGGTAACGTAATTAGTTTTAATGTTTTCTTTCAACTATTTAATTTATATTGAAGTAATTGAGATGTATTTGTTAAATTTTATATTATTTTCAATAATCGTTTTCATGCCTTTATTGCTTTTTATTGAAGTCTTATTGAAAATATAATTTTTGGTTATTTTTTACCCACCTCATACACTAGTAATATAGGTCCAATCTAATATGAATCAGGCTTACAATCGACTTTTTCCGAGAAGCAATTTATAGAGTCCGATGGAAACACAATCAATTATTCACATCGAATCATATCGAAAAATGTAAGTTCGTTATAAATAATGCATATTACTTTTGCTAAATATAAGTTATAGAGTTCTTCAACAGTGATAAAACTTTTCTTTTCTAACTGTTCAGTATAAAAATTATCATAAGATTCAAATGTGAAATACATTTTTCAATGAGTTTTAATCTAGCATTTAAGAAACATTGAGAACAGTCTAAAATCTGCTTAGTTATTATTTTTTTGACAGCAAAGTTTATTTTTTGTGAATTTATTTGAAAAAAACACTCCCAACAATATCCACCTTTATAAAGAATTCCTTAGATATTGCACGAAAGAATAAAAACATTACGTTTTAAAGAACTGCTAAGACCACGCGTCTAACCTTAGGGCACGTTTTGTGAGAGACTACAAAAGATTAACTGCAAGAAAATTAAAGAATTTAAAATCCATGCAAAAACCATTTTCTGTCTGTGGACTTTAAAATGGATGTCAGGATGATATTACGATGGCACTGGTGTAAGTTTTAGTTGCATACATTATTATTATACATGTATTATAAGTTTGTACAGCGCCCTTGAGGTGATTTTTTACGAAAAAGGCGCTATATAAATCGTCCAAATATTATTATTATATGGAGAGAATATTACACCAACTGCAATAATAATGTCAAAAAAGATAAAATGAGATAAAAGAATCGGCCTCCACTTTTTGCGGTGCTTCGTAGCTTCCCCACTCATTTTTTTTAATGTCATGTATTTTATCGAGGCTTCTGACTCACACAATGTTGTCATTCTTTGCCTCATATGTTTTTAAATTATAATATTATCATTATAATCTCTAATGATCTTTAAAAAGGTACTTAGTCCTTTTATATTCATTTTGTATAAAAAATCACTTTCCAATATTTTCCAGTTTACATGATCTAATAAATTTCATTAATCTCTATATGGCATGAAACTCGGTTGATGCTATTAAATTCTGAACTTCCGATGAGTTCGAGGTCATTAGTATTGTCACTCTCTGTCATTCATATTTAACGCACTTTGATAATGTGTGCTCGGCATCTTCAATTTGTTCCCATATCAAGCACATTGGAAAATCAGAGAGGCCTATCAAACACAATATTCTTCCCATTAGTGTGCATGTCCGGATCTTAATCTAAAAATGATTCTCATTTCTGATCTTTTCAGATTAACCTCAGAGAACCATGGTCTTTTAAACGGTTCATTTTGGAGCTTTCTGTACCATATGCCCTAAATGATAGACAACGTTTCAAAATGATTATTCCACATATTATTACATCTGGAATTTAATTTTTAGTAGTAATCTTCAGCATCTGGCGTCCAGTCGTAGATGATTCCATTCACACATGCTTCGTTTGCCAACAAATCCGCCTCTTCATTCCCATGTATTCCTACATGAGAGGGAATCTATTTAAAACATACGGACACATCTTTCTGCTGTAGCCGCCTTATTTTGTTCAACAATATTGTAGGATTTGTAGGCTATTTTCCTACAGGGCTTCCCCACTCTTGTCTATTTTAGTTTTCACTACTATTACATGTGAACTGTAGCATCGTTGCGATCTTAAACTCGATGGAACGAAAAAGCGACACTAAAAAGAGACACAAACATACATCTATAAGATTTAGCCTGTGAGAGAATGAGATAGAATAATCGGTCTCCTCTTTGTGCGGTGCTTCGTAGCCTCCCCACTTTTGTCTTCTTTAGTTTTATTTTTCTCTTGTATTTTTTTTTTAATAGGGTTAGGTTAAATTATATTTTTGACGTCTGTATACTTAATCAAAGTAGCTGTGATTTAAGTACAAGTATTTCTCTTCATATATAATTTCGTCCATGTGTAATTCTGGATGTGTATATTGGTACTTGTCGAAATTCACGCCTGTGTATTTTAACTTATTAAACGGTTTATGTTCATCTCTACATAATATTATAAATTAAGATCCTCCGCCGCGTCTGTCTGTCTATTCGCCATAAGCTCAAAACCTACTGAACGGATTTTCATGTGGTTTTCACCAATCGATAGAGTGATTCATGAGGAAGATTTAGGTATATAATTTGTCAAGGTTTTGTGTAAATTGGTTGAAATATAAAGGACAATGTCTGTATATGGTGGACGAGCGGGCTGGCAAGCGGGCGGTTTGGATTTAATTTGCATGCAAGTCTACAGTTTTATGCCGAGGTTGATGAAATTTTGCACATATGACCTTCAAAAAAAAGGAAGATCACAGTCTACATTTGATTTCGAAAACTCTTTATGATTGCACCTGAAGTTGTTGTCAATAGTAATAATTATTATTTTGGGGTTTTATTATTTATCATTATTTATTATAAACATTATTTTGGGATTTTATTACGGTGCTCCAGATTTAATGTCCGGGTTAAATCTTTCCCAAATGAAAGACTAAACCCTTCCACACACTTTTCCACGAATGATTATTTAGTAAATTCACGCAATGTAAGTGCACTATATAAGTATAATAAATACAAAACAATACAAGAACAATACGTCAATCCACCAGAAACATAATTGGAAAATATTTCACCGACTCCAGATATTTTCATATCAGAGGGTTTGGCTCTGATGAAATCCTAACTGGTCCGATAAATCCTGCTGATCCCTCAATATAAATATTTAAAAAATCTTTCGTAATCCTACATGTATTTAAAATGACTGACTTTTGAGTTTTTGTATATAAATTTTTTGAAAAATCTAATACGCCTAAATTTTATCATTATTTAATTTAATCATTATTTTGGGGTTTAATTATTTATCATTATTTATTGAAACTTGGGATAATTTGAAGGACGTTTAGCTCTTTGGCAATTTTCAACCCTCGCTCAGCAACAATGGGAATGTGATCGGATTGCAACCCTTAAAGCACAGGCGTCAGTTGGGAATGCTGTCCTTGTTCTACTGGTATTTCAAGGAAGATGCTCGGAGAAACTAGCGTCATTGATCCCTTCGGCATCGGTGCATAGTCGGGAAATACTTACGTCAAACATTTGTGCAACGTTTGACACTTGTTGTTTACGACTTGTTCTTGAATTCAACACTTGGCTGTGGGATGATTCGCCGGTATCTGGATCTCTTCAACAACATATATCTCTTCATGATCCATGTTCCCTCCACAAGAAGATCCTCCCTAAAGATGACGTAGCGTACACACTACCGTGTGGAGTTAATGTGAACAAAATATCTTTTATTGGTTCTCCAATTTCACAATGTAACGTGTTTACTCCTTTGTTGACAGATGCACCAGTTTGCACCAGCAACGGTGACACCGTGATAGGTGCCGCCCTGGACGAAGCGCTCAGAGTGAGGTGTACCGTGGAGGCCGATCCAGATGACGTCACATTCATCTGGCAGTTTAACAATAGCGGAGAAAGCTTCGACGTATCTCCTGCTAGATATGGTCAGTATATTATTTTTGATTATTTATGTTCAAATCGTCTGTCTATTGTAAAACTGTAATATATGACAATTTTTTGTTTTTTTTTTCATTTTCTATCTTACCAATCTTTTCCTGTATTAGAAGCATTTAAAAAATATCACATTTTTCCGCTAAATTGAAAATGTTTATAAGTCCTTAACGACAACCCCTATACATCGTAAGTGAAAAACTGTGCTTTTTGAAGTAAAAGTTCTTTACGCACGCTTGACTTGGGGAGTAAGCTGGTGGATGCGTGATGAGAGCGTTACGAAAAGTGTGATCGGGCAAGGCGAACGGAAGTTGAGAGGGAGATATAAGGTAGTGAAGATAGAAAGAGAGAGAGTTACGTTTCGTATATTACTGTAGGGGCGAGAGAGAGAGGTGTGAGCACACATTTTCTTTCTCTCTTTCTCTCATAGCCAGTTACGTTTCATATATCTAAGACACAGTGCAGGCTTATTGTCTGTATAACACTTTAGAATCAAGAGAGAGCAGTGCGCATGCACATTTTCTTTCTCTCTTTTTTTATAAGTTAGTGAACTTTTACTTCAGTCGTGTGGTCTAAAGTCTAAAGCGCACTGTTTTTTTTTTAAATTAACTCCACGCAGGAGGAAAATAATTTCTCTCTTGGCCTATGTCATCTTAGAGGATGCCGTATGGAGGATCTTTTTAATGCAGGGAAGGAGAGGAAGTTCTGGGAAGTAAAAAGGTACGAGTAGTGGGTAGGAATCTGGGGGTCAGTGTGCCCAGTAGTGACGGCCGTATGACTCCAACTCTGATGCAAGGCTGAGTCGAAAGAATCCGGCTGGAAAGGTCAAAAGCAGCAGGTGGGCAGACGCATCCGCCCATCAAAGACCTGGTCAGACCTTACACCATGTACCCGGGCACCCCTGCTAACTCACGTAGCGAACCACTTGGGGCGACCTATGGCGGAGGCGTTAGTTAACCAATAAATGGTTCCTGGGGCGGCGGTACCCACACCCACCTCCCAAATTGTAAATTATGCTGCGCACATAACACTATTTTACCTACATTCACTACTCATTCATCTCATATTTCTACTGTGATTTTTTTATAAAGCATATGAGTATTTGATACAGTTTTACATTCAAATTGCCTTTGGTTCTCGCTCGATTATTTCACCTATTTCATTTCTTTTTATTTTTTACTTTAACTCCACGCGCTTGAGAAAAATAATTTCCGTCAGAGCCTATGTCATATTTGGGGGTGCTTTTTGAGGACGGTCAAAGCGAATCACTTTTAGGTGACCTATGGCAGAGGTGTTGGTTATCCAATAAATGGTTCCAGGGGCGGCAGTACCCGTACCCTCCTCCAAAATTGTGTCCTTAAGATAATTGTTTTACAAAAAACAAGGCAATAATTATCAAATTATTAATATTACGTACATGAGACAATACAGTGTTCATACTGAGAACGAAATCTTTGAGTTTAATAAATGCGTGGGTACTCTAATTTATACTACTGTATAAACTAAAGTACTTTAATTTATCCAAAGTTCATATTAACTCGTTTGAGTGGGTATATTTACAGGAAGGTAGGTATATTTACCTACTTAACGAGATTCAAATCATTAAAAGTTACTTCATAATGATGAAGTACAAAAATAAAAACAATATTCGTCTACCGCCATTTTTGAAAAAATCATCTCAAAGGCAACTTGTAGGTTTATTCAACCTTCGGAACACTTAAAAAAGATTCTAAATATTTTTCCCTTCTGAAGCTATTCTAGGAAAGGCGAAAAAAATTATTAATTAAAAGGTTTTCACTTCAGGGATTTTTCTTATTGATCTTGTGAAATATTAATTATGTTTAAGAATCTCTTAGGAATATTGGATCTATTCAAAATTGAGTGCTTTCATTGGTAGTTCCTTTACTAGACATTAAAATCATAATGAATAATTAATAAATTGATCCAACAAATATTATCGGAAAATATTTCTAAAATTCTTCTTCTACTTACTTAATTCATGACACTACTTTTCTTACAGGTCATTATTACTCTTTCTCTTATTTATGTTATCTTTTCATAAAAGAAATTAAATTTTAATTTATATTAATCATGGTTCCTATAAGCCTTTGTAATATTTTTTTTAAATATAGACGACTAAAGATACATAGTAAAATAGTATATTAACAGTCCTTCAGATTCTCATCCAGTGGGGAAATGGGGATTATTATGTTGGTATTAATTAATATTTTTAATGATTTTTCCATCTTTATGGTGGTAGATCTTATCTGCATTTTCTTTGACTGTAGGTTGCTGTGTTGGTGTTAATGTAATACTACAAAATAGGCTTATCCAGGAAAAGTTAAAAATTTAATCTTTAACAGTAATAAGAAGAAACAGTAATGAAAAGAAACGGTACATAAATAAATGCATATTATTGATGATTTCCTCATCTTCATTTTTGTTGACGTTTTGTTATCGTGTTGGTATTAATTCATATAACTTATAATTTCCTCTTCTTCATATATATAGATCTCATATTCATGTTGGTTAATTTCTTCAAGTTTGTTAATTGAGGCTTGTGTTGGGGTTAAATCATATTTTTTATGATTTCTTCATCTTCATGTTTGTAGACCTTACACTGTTAGATAATTTCCTCAGCTTCGTATTTTTAGACCTCATCTTCATCATGTTTCTTAATTATGTTTAATGATTTCCTCATCTTCACGTTTATAGACCTTATACTGTTAGGTAATTTCCTCAGCTTCGTGTTTGTAGACCTCATCTTCATCATGTTTTTTTACTATGTTTGATGATTTCCTCATCTTCTTGTTTGTTGGCTGTGTTTGTTGATTTCCTTATCTGCATGTTTGTAGACCTCATCTGTTTGTTGATTTCCATATTTATATGTTTATAGACCTCATCTTCATCATGTTTCTTGACTGTTTTTGTTGATTTCCTTGCCTGAATGCTTGTATACAACCATCTTCATCACGTTTCTTGACTGCGTTTTGTGATTTCCTCATCTTCATGTTTATATAGACATCATCATATTTTTGTGTATATTGTTACAGGCACTTCTTTAGGCGCCAGCGAGCTGCGCTACACGCCGGCCAGCGCCCGTGACTACGGAACGCTCTCGTGTCGAGGCAGTAACGCCATCGGGCGTCAGGCCGAGCCCTGCCTGTTCCAACTGGTGCCCGCGGGTGAGTCTAATCGACTTTTCTATCTGATGAGTATAGTCTACCGATGAGAGGACAGTTGTAACTTCTAGCTCTTTATCATAAACGATTCTTTTAACAAATGAAAGGTTGAGGACGCAGCTATATATAATTTTAACAAAATCGTTGTTTACCAAATCTGACACCACTCTCCCCAAATATTGTGAAAACAATATTATAGAGTCGTTTAACAGTTGTACCAGTCTGAAGATGGCCATGGTACTCGGAAACCGTTTGTTATGTGTCACCCATATCGTACGAACAGACTCTACAAGCGGCGGGCAGCCGTTGTTCACGCGCGCAGGACATGTCCAGTCTCGCATTTTATTGCTGTCCTTCTCAGGCTAGGAGAAGCATTACCTTATATGGTCACATAGCTCGGGATTCAACCAATGGGAAGAGACATTACCTTATAAGGGCACACGTTCGAGTCTTCCCTCTCGCTCATCGGGGGCAAGCAGCTTCGGCCGCCGATCGGCAAAGCCAGACACATTCGAGACAGCGGCGCGAGCGGTTGTACTGACACGAGAGCAGTATGCCACACTTCGACGCGACTAATTAAGTCTCCGCCTACATCCAAGTATGGCGTTAATACAACAGCCGCCTATTTAATACCATGGCCGCCCTGGACGCACACGGCTTTTAATCCGCCTTCGTTGCCGATAGCCGCGTAATTCACCGATATCGCCTACCGGTTCGGTAAGCTGGCCGAATCCGCCCACCATGACGCCGAGAAGCCGCCCCCTCACCGCTCAGCGCCCAGTGTCCTGAGCACGGTCTGTGAGCTAGGCTCCAGACCTCTCCACTACGTAGGGAAGCTGCCTGCATCCGTCCGACGCCACGTGAGATTCTAAACCTTCTTATTAGTCTTCCCGAGCCTAAATTCAGTAGCATTACTAGTGCCTCTCTCTCTCCAATGCTAGGCCTTAAACTGTTTACCTGGTTGCCTGTACTGTTTCACCCTTGCATATTGAATACATTTGAATTGTAACCAAACCTTGTTTCATTTGGAGTCAACCATCGACAAGCACGGAGGAACCCTACTTCCCTGAGATGAGCCTTCCAAGCCGAGGCATATGACCCCCGGGGGGTCTGCTTAACACTTGTCCCCCCCCCCGGGAGTGACTTATATTCCTGGAGACCTTAAAGTATCACCCTGGCCCCAGGAAGTATAACACTGGGCCCAACGTGGCTTTAGTGTAACCCTGGCGCTTGGCAGAAGGGACCAGTAGTATAACACGTTAACGGTCAGAAATAAAATAGATTAAAATTGTTTTAATTATATCGTCGCAAAGGCATTCCACCACGAATTTAACCACAGATTTAATTGTGTCTAATGTTTTTTTTATGGTTGTTTTATTTAATTTTTGGATTTTTTTGTAATAATTAAGTTTAACGTGAAAACGCTTTGTTAAAATCATGTTATATCATCATCAAACACAACAAACATTTTTGGTGCTTGAACCTGCTTGACCTGGTTGTTTAAAACATTTCTAGAATTCTTTAAATAGGTATGTTAAGTTAGATTTTAATTCCGTGTATGTTTTATTCAAGTTCTGTTATTATAGGTCAGTTGCTTCATAAAACTACAATAATCACATATATAGTATAGAAATTTTACAGAACATGAAAACTAAGTTAAACAATTTGATGTATTGTTAAAATTTTTGGAAGCAACCCGTCCTAAAGGTCATTTTCCAAATTGGATTTGATTGTGTGAAGAATTCAGTAAAGTGGAAAAATAGGTACCTATGAAAATTGTGTTATTTTTAACACGTTCTCAAAATTTCATCTTTGTCGAGTTTTCAGATTATTCCGTGATTTTTATGGTAGTTGCTATATTTTGTGTTATTTTAAAACATGAATAGAGCTTTAATTATGAATGAAAAAATAAAATATCCAAAAAAAAATAATTATATAAGAAATCAAATTGCTTATAAATATTAATCAAATATTGATCAAACATTGATCAAATACTGATCAAATACTAATAAAATTTTGATCAAATATTAATCAAATATTGACCAAAAATTTGTCAAATATTGATAAAATACTGATCAAATATTGATCAAATACTGATCAAATACTAATAAAATATTAATCATATTTTGATCAAATATTGATTAAATATTATTGAAAAATACTTGTTTATTTTATCTTAACTTTTTTATTTATACATAAATGTATACAGTCCAGGTAGCATAAAATACTGATGAATCTTTTTGGTATTTAACATTTTTCTGTGAAACGTACGTACCGCAGTATTATTTTATATCTTCGAAGCAACAAGCTTTTCGTAACGGTTCATTACAATAAACTTCCGAATCTTCCATCAAATCTAATTTGCAACCTTTTTTGATAAAATAAAAAAACTTTTAAGGCAACGAAAATTGTCCAAACTAACAAAAAGTAAAAAATTCTTACGGTCACTTGAACGCATTTATCCGTCCCCATCGGACCGAGGCCAGGTCAGCACTTTCGGGAGATTTATTCATTTTTTTACTGGCCGCTTTATTCGGGAACACTTCTCGCCGGCCGTATGTTAAATTCACCACGAAATATTCACATACGTCGCCGCTGAAGTAAAGGGAAAATTTGAGAAAACTGTAGAACATTCCGGGCTATTCTGGAAAATTCGATCAAGACCCGTAAACGAGGAAATTTTCCCCGCCTCCAGTCTTTCACAATCGTCCTCTGACCGGAGCGAGGGGGACACCCCATTGCGTGGGAAAGGGATGAAACGTCCCCTGGGTCCAAATAACGGAATATATATCCCATATTGGCTATTGGTTGCTCGAATGGTCGAGGCTCCTTTGCAAGATCGGCGAACAAGATGATTTCTAAATTACGTTTAACTGAGCGAAATCCATCCCGTTGCGGGTTCATTATATTGTGCCCGAATTTAATTCGATAAATAAAATTTCTAATCAAGTAGTAAATAAGGAATGAACTCTCGTGAACTTGCAGATGTGGATTCGCTGAAATACACCTGAACTATTTATTTAATTTTTATGTAGCAAGTTAAAAACTATGCTCTTAGATTATCTAAGTCAACTAACTTTTAACCGATTATTGCATTTATCACGATCTCGACTTCAAACTGAATATTTTGGGTAGATTTGTAGATTTTACTTCGTGTTTATCGATTAAGTTTTTATCATTAAGATATGTATTTGATATTATATAATATATCGTATTTATATATTTTACTCGGCAGCTGTTTCTATAATTAGAAAAAACGATAAAAACTGTCACCTTACTTTTCATCTCTTTTGTAATGTAAATAATCTACTTTTGTAAGGCGGGAACCTTGAGTCAGTTTGACAAAATGCAACGTTGCCAGCTCTTTCGCAGCCAGCTAAAGACATTTTTTATTATATTTATTTGAATTTAAAATAGTAATAGTACAACTAAAAGGAAATAGTACAGCTAAATAAAAATAGTACAGCTAAATGTGCAACTAAAGCGCGCCGTTTAACGGTTGTAACTGTATTTTTAGCGAGGTCGAAAATATTTAACAAAACCAGAATGCATAAAGCAAGGCGTTCTCTTTCATCGCCCATTTGAAAACTCAGTTATAATTTGGCTCGCAAAAAACTATGCGGACGTCATTTTAACAGTTCAACATATAGCGGAGGTTTAATTCGAATAAATTGTTTTCTACAAAATTGCGGTCAGTTACGTTATGATACCAAAAATGTGTTCGAGCTACATTTTAACATGGGATTCGCTCAGTTTGATTGGTTAAAGCGGCCGGTAAACAAAAAACGGCATTTTAACCCTTAATTAGGCGCATGGGGTCAAGACCATTTCAAATTGTAAACAAAATATGTTAGAGTGTTTGGAATGTTTGGAACGTGACAGCGCTCTTTCTAGGTTCCTACCTTCCCGCGGGGTACGCAAATCAGTTGCGGGGTTGCGGCCAGAAAGCCAACGCCTACGCAAGTGTCGCTGCTCTCTTGGGTGCTGACCCCATGCGACCAATTACGTAACTTACAAAAAGTACCAAAGAAGTGCCATAAGTGTGGTAAATTTATTTGTCAGCAGCACTTAAGGGCTTACTGCATTGAAAGCAGAATTGATGAATCTGCTGGTAAGTCTGAATATATATTTTTTTAAATCCGGCTAAATCAAAAATTTCTAGTTTTAAGAGCGTATAACCAGAGAACACCATAAATATGTCATTTTTAAATCAGTGTTTAAACGTATTGACTCTTTTCCACAAAAAATTATAAATTGAATTCGTAAGATTGTTTTTTTATCTACTAAACGTATGTTTTAAATTTTCAGAAAAAAATATAATTTTAGTATCTATAATAATGTTATACCATAGGTCGTTGGCGGATTTGTTAAATTTTCAAAAAAGTGCATTTATTATACAACATCCATTTCAAATCATATAATCATGCACTAAAATAAATCAATTCATTATCTGGTAAAAGTATGTTTCAGAATTTTAATTTTAGTTTAAATAAAATCATTAAAATATATATAAATACATATGTTTCTTGACGAAAATTGGTCCGTTTGTGTATTTATTATCGTACTTACAGACTAATATATTTCAATTTTTTTACATTCTTATTTTGCTGAGACATTCTTGAAAAATGATAAATATTTATGATCAAAAAATAATTACTAAAAGAACATAATTTTAATAGTTTTATCGACACGCCCTTCAGCATTTTTGGATGTAGGTATAAATTAAAGTAAATTTGGAATGAAATAAAATCGATATTGAGTTATAATTTTTAAAAGCTGGTACGGGAGTAATTAATCTTTTTCATTGGAACCTCCCGACCGGCCGCTAGCTGGTTATACGCTCTTAAGAGAGATTAGAAGCTGTTTTTTTATTGTTTAAAGTCATAGTTTTGTTTTTGTTTCTTGATGTTAATTATAATAAAGTATTTTAATATTTTTTGATAATGCATACTTCGTTTTACTTATTCTTCCACTCTATTTTCAATTATGTCTTTGAGGTCAGTAGTGACCCCATGCGACTAATTGTGTGATTTTCTTAATGCGAATAATTAAGGGTTAAACAAATTTAACGTACAAACCATATATGTTAGGTACTTATACTTCATAGGTTATGTACTTCCTGCCGTCTCCTACTTATAATGTAGCATGTTTATATATGTACGATTACTTTGATGAGAATAATAAATGAACGCTTTTTCTTCCTTTGTTATCATTTTTTAATATTTTATTACATAATTTCCACTATACGTCTAACCGTCATAATTTTCAATTATGAAAGTAAAACCTTCAACCAAAGAGGAAAACCAGAAATATTTTTTCTGCCCTATTTATTTATTTATTTATAACATGTTACATACATTTGACATTTCTATAGATAAGATTTATTAAATCACCATACTAGGCGAATGCCTTAAGTTTTAATCAACGGTGCTAGATATATTCAGCTCAAAACACCATTAAATAATGTACACATATTTCTTCTTTTAGAAGATGTCGTTAAAAAAATAAACAATTTTTAAGATATAGAAAAAAATGCCTTTTAGGCTTCTATGTTTTAAAATACTTTAATCTCCAATATCGATATTGAAAAAGTCGAAAAAAACACGTATATTTTTTACTCCAAAGTCGAAAAATTGTAAAGAATTTAAAATTTTGAAAAAATATTCCTTTTCTTTGGGGAATCTGCAAGAAAACTTTTAATGTTGTATAATTAATATTAAAAGTGAGCTGATAGTTTTGACTTAATACATAATTATTATAATAATTCCAAGATTATCATTAAAAAAATTAAAATTTTGATTCATTGCGCATTAAAAATTTCAGTTTCTTGGATTTATATTTACGTGCATTAGGCATTTATATTATTAAAAAACATCATCGTCATGTAATTCTTGTATATTCCAAGCGGTAACAGTCAATTAAAAAATAATATGTCAGAAATCACCAAACTTTTTCATGGCGGAAACCTCATGTGTCACTGCATCGAAATTCAATGTTGCCAACTTTTTCGCAATCAAGACATTTTTTGTAAAGTTCGAAACAAAAAATTATAAAGCCTTGATTCAATGTGCAACTACAATACCGTTTAACGGTTATGAAGTGTTTTTTAAATTAGTAAGTCTGTATATCAATAATATTAATCTAAATTATAACATCGACGTTTTCTCCGATTCACTGCCTAAATTTAAAAAGAGCATCATGTCAATCATATAGTTTAATGCGCATACTTACACACATACATACACACACACACACACACACACACACACCCTCACACACAAACACACCCTCCCACAACGCACATCACCCGGTAAAAATTTAATATTAACAAGATACTTTAATGAAACATATCATAGGTACCTAACTTGAAATATACTTATTAACTGTAAACTTTTTTCACCAATGTAAATAATGTACTGTTTGTTTCTGGTGAGAAATAAAATAAAAATAAATAAATATCTGATCACAACATAACTAAAACCATTTGAGGCAACGCACATTTCGATTCAGAAAGGTG
The DNA here is from genome assembly GCA_917563855.2 of Limnephilus lunatus. Classification (NCBI taxonomy): domain Eukaryota; kingdom Metazoa; phylum Arthropoda; class Insecta; order Trichoptera; family Limnephilidae; genus Limnephilus; species Limnephilus lunatus. Next base: position 4,305,163 of record OU830602.1, on the reverse strand, counting down.
GTCTGTCGCCATGACTGCAGATAGCTAATATCATTCCCCAAGTTTCAAATTTATTCAAATTTAAAGTCCTCCACATTGGTCAAGAGTTTGAACTGGTATAATGAAGAGATTTGAATAGAGTTTAACAATATTTACATAGAATGGAGTTCAATTATTGAGTAGAGTTTATCGGTAGGTTCACCGTATGCAGGCAGGGTAGGTACTGTCCAATGCAGCGGACCATTTGCGGCGAGTGTGGCAACAATACGAAATGCAGTACATATTTACGTATGTATTATGTATATTGCACTTATTCAGCATAATCTATGCATATTGGATAAAACGAATGCAGGAGTTGACCGCTATTCGGAACTTGGCGGGCTCTCAACTCGAAATATCTACCGCCCAGAGAGTTGATAGCGCTTTGCAAGTCGCAAGTGGTAACCTTTCTAAAGTTATCCGCATTATCTGCTTGCCTCATTGCAAGTTAATTTCAGCATCGTATTTCTTAAAAGCCATAAACATACATTTAAAACTATTTGTAGGACTTGACAGAAGAAGAAGTGGTTGGGTTGTTTTTTAAATAAAGCACCCTTTGATAAATTAAATCCATCGTTTTTATTGCTATGTTTTAAAGTAACAAGTTACCGACACGTAACTAATTCCCCACGCAGCGAACAAAAGGTTTATTAATACTTTATGTTTTCTACGCAAGCTTAGTTACGATCACACAATCAGCGACATCTGAAATTACTGGCGCCATCTGTGGCCTAAATGAATGAATTTGTTTATAATAATGATCACTATTTATAATCCATAATTGGTTTGAAACTAAACTAGAAAACTTAACACTATTTTTACGTTTTATTTTATTTTAACAAGTCTTGTATCTTCCTTGTTCTCTCTCTAAACCCCTCTTGCACTCGATATTGTCTTGTATCGAACATAATACCAATCTTGCACAAATATGGCTGAATTATGTCAAGTTCTTGAACTGATGTTTCGATAAACTCTGCAATGTCTATCCTCAGGGCAGACGTGGTCTGAGAAGGACGAAGTCCGATAAGGCTCAAAACCACTAAACTCTTGGCCATGAGAATCTTAAATCATGCATGACTGAACAATGTCCACGTCATTATCTGATTTGAGTATATTTTATTTAACTCCACGTTCGTGGTTTCGTATGTTTCCTAAATTAACTATGAAATATGTTTTCTACTCGCAGTATTTAATTAAAGTATCTAAAATATTACTAAACATTTATTTTTAACTAAATGAGTAAAACCGCAAGTTGTAATATTTTATTATATGAAGACAATATAAGCGAAACTCAATCAAAAATCAGGAAACAGAAAAATCAGAAAAAGATACAGCCAAATCTGGAACTCGAACCCAGAACCTTCGACTTTCCGGCTTCCAGAGTTGCAACCCGAAAAGGCGAAGGTCCTGGGTTCGAGTCCCAGATGTGACTGCATCTTTTTATGATTTTTCTATTTCCAGATTTGCAATTGAATTTCACTGATATTGTATTAATTTAATTAAATATTACTAAACAATTTAATTGAATGTGAGGCGCTGACACTGACGGTAAAGATGGCTGAAATGCTGGATACTTTTGAAAGAAAAGTGCTGAGAAGAATATGTGGACCCGTGAAAGAGGGTGAACAGTGGCGCATCCGGCACAATACAGAATTGTATGATATTTATAAGGCCCCTAGCATCTCAGCGCATATGAGACTCCTCAGACTGAGATGGGCTGGGCATGTACAGAGAATGCCGGATACACGCGTCCCAAAAAGAATTTTGACTGGACACCCAGGTGGAAAGAGAAAAGTGGGAAGACCCAGACTGAGGTGGGAAGACGAGGTAAGAGGGGATGCAGCACAGCTTCTCCAGGTACGAAATTGGAAGTCAGCCGCTGAGGACAGGAGGAGTTGGAGGCGACTGTTGCAGGAGGCCAAAGCTCGATATGGGCTGTAGCGCCATCGAAGAAGAAGAAGAAACAATTTAATTTTCAAACCAAAACATTTGGGGGCATCCAATAATTACTTGAGCACAAACGGGGGGGGGGGGGTCCAGCAAAATCTCATGTTACTTGAAAAGAATATACGAATTGGCCCAAATTTATCTCACCGATGGGGAGGGGGGGGTGGTCTAGATTGGAAGAAAAACTGCTCACGTAATTAATGGATGCCCCCTTAGCATTGCATCGCCGGTATTAATTCAAAGTCAACATCACCTAATGGTTTTGCGTTCCTGAATCCCTAATCACAAGAACTCATGAAATTAGAAGACAAATTGTACCTTTTATTTATTTATTTATTTCTATTCTTAAACATACATACATATTACAGATAATTACAATGGTATATATAGATATCAAGTTAAGTAATAAGGAAAAAAAAAGTTAATGATCCGTAACTGTATATAGGTAAGTACCTAGTAGTATTTTGTGAACACCTCACTAGGCGAACCTGTGCTGAGGTGTTCCCATGTTTTGGAATAATTGAAATTCTGACGATAAACTAGAAACACCGTATCCTCCTTGATATTGTCAAGGAGGAGACTGTGGGTCGACCCATGGCGGCAGTATCGTATTCATAAAATAAAAGATTAGTTGCAGTTAGGATCTATACATACAATTATACATAGCATCTAGTTTATGTACAAGATAGATAGTAGTTTTGATAAATAGGTAGGTATATTATTCTAGGGACCACACGCCAATGGAATGAATAATATTGTGATTTTAATGTTTTGTCTTAAAACAAAGTTATAATTGCCTACTATTTCTTTTTAATATTTGTTTTTGGTTATGTTTGGTTAGGTGTTATGATTTTTTTGAGTAACCTCATGAGCTTATTTTTATAATGTTTTTCACCTACTGTAAAGCGTTTTTATGGAAAACTTTTATTATTTATTTATGTATTAGCTAGCGAGTACTCGGCGTTCCACAGTTTTGACCAAAGTTTTGAGACTTCCTTAAACGTCCCGACTTGTTCTACCATTCAAACCACTCTATAAATACGGTTGGCACTAATAAGAACCAAATCTGAAATTTAAAAAAATTGGTTTAGTAGTTTTTTAGTCAATAGGGCACATACAAGAGTGTTGTATTTTGGACAGAATGTATTTGTATTTTTATTAATGTATTTTGTATTTTTATTAATGTATTAAATTTTGAATTTTTGTCAAAACAGTAAAAATATTATTGAATTGGAATAATATTCTTAAAACTATATCTCTAATGTAAAATAACATATTAATATTAGGTATTCTTTTTGACAACTTAATCAAAAAGGTTGTTTTTATAATTATGTTGATCCAAAATTTAATTACATTTATTGGCTCGGACAATTATGCGAAAACCAATTATTAGAACTATTTTTGTGCGATTAACTTTAAACTATTTATTATTTATTGCACAGTGCACAAAATGCCATCACTTTACAAGTTTCGATAATATTATTGATATTTAGTAACGTATTACGTTACGAAACATCAATTATTGAAAACGCTATAGCGTTAAATTGGTACCTCCGAGAAAAATAATATTTTGCCTCGATTGGATTTGCAAATTGCAGAAAAATCCATGCGTTCCATTTATCGGCCAACGCGCCATTATTTAATAATGTATTTTATACCCAGAAACCCATTTTAGAGGAGTACAGGCAGTGCTGATTCAGTGAGTTTTCAGGGGCTTCCCCTTTCATCAAAAAACAATGTTTTCGAAAAAAAAAAAATATTTAAAATATGCTGAAATTTTTTTATAAAACCGTAGAAATTCTTCATCTCTGTATTGAGGAGGGGAGTTAGTGAAAGAGTCACTAATTCACTTGGTACTGCACAGATGTGCCTGGTGGAATAGACTATCTTGCAAGACTTTTTTCACGATTTATAAAACATCACATACCCATACATCAAATATCTTGTACAAATGTGAACTATTATTAATTTGCGTTTTAAATACATCTTTTAATATTTTACTAACATTATAAATGCGAATTTTTGTATGGATGGAAGTGAGTTACTATTTCACGCAATAAATATCGTATGGAATTTAAAAATTCTTTCACTAATCGAAAGCTACATTATTTGCGAGTAATATACGCTATATAATATATGGGTAAGCTCTGGCGTTATAAATAAGCTGTGGCGTTATGAAATTATTTATTATACATTTATCGCCAAAGTGTGTTGCTAAGTAAATGTTTGACGTGGGCTGTCATATTTTTATTTGTTTAGGTTACGCAAAAATTTAAATATGAGTATTCTAATATGAATATTTAGTGTACAAATATAAAATAGGTACTAATCTACATTTTGATCTAAGCCAACAGCTATACTAATATTATGAATGCGAAACGGCGCGTATTTGATTGTTGATTGATTGGGGGAAGAGGAGGGGGGGTAGTGCGAAGGGAGTGGGGGGGAGTTGGAGGTGGTGGGGGGGAGTGGGGGGGGGGGGGTCGAATATGCGAGCGAAGCCTGGGGCAAAAGCTAGTACTCGTATAAAACAGAGTTTTTGTTTGTGGCTTAGTAGCAGTTGGAAAGGCGGAGTGGATTAAAATAATTACAAAAGTTGCATCTAAAATCATTAAAAAATAGAATCTTGAATGGCTTTCTTTTATAATTTAAAAATCAAAAAAATACGATAGCTCACTTTTGCTTTACTTTTCGATTTACCCAAAAAAATCCGTTTGGTTCAGTATTTTTGCCGAAATTAGGTTTTGTATGAAAGAGGCCACGCAGTAACATGTTTGCGCCGCGAGCGGAAAGATAACTCTGGGTGTTTAATATTTAGTACCTAGTCCACAATAAGATGCTTGATCTCACGTCCGAGGTCTTGCACTGAATTGATACGATTCTTCGGAGGAGTATTATGACTGAAGCAAATGCTTACTTTCAACTAAAAAAATACCCAATCTAAGGACGGGTTGTTTAAAAAATTTGATGAATTCATAAAATATTTTAAGTTAATTTTCAAGTTTTGTGTAGGTTCTATTATTATATCATTATAGGCCAGTTGCTGCATGAAACTGAAATAATCACAGAACTTGAATAGAACTTACACAGAATGTGAAAATTACCTTCAAATTGGGAGGCGGGTACGGGTACCGCCGCCCCGGGAACCATTTATTGGATGGGCAGATGCCCGTGTTCATGGGGTGAGGTTTGTCGGATCTTGGCGGCAAATGTGTCTGCCCACCAGTTGCTGGGCAGGCCGAATCGGAAGTGACTGGTTGAGGGAGACCTTGTGACCTATCAAGCAGATCTTTTTCATATTCCGTTCGATTCATACATCCGTCATTCCTGGACCCACTGATCCCCGATTCCTACCAACCCCTCATAGCTTATCGTTCACAGAATTTCCTCTCCTTCCTTTCCTTTAAAAGTCCCTCCATACAGCATCCCCCTGTCCAGATGACATGGACCCTGAGGGAAAATATTTTCCTCAGGGCCTCCTGTGCGGAGTTATTGAAAAAAAAAATATATATATATTCGATGAATTCATACTTTTTTTTGAAAAATTCCGTTCTAATGGTTTTTTTGTTTTTTCAGCCAAACCCTCGCCACTCCGCAACTGTACGCTGCGCGGGGCGGCCAACACGAGCGACGCGCTCGAGGTGCGCTGCGTGGCCGGGCACGACGGTGGCCTCGCGCAAACCTTCGTGCTGGAGGCGGTGGACGCGCGCACCAAGAGGCGGAGACTTAACCTTACCGCGCCCAACTCAGGTCGGCTTCTTACACTACTTGCTGCACTAACAATGATACAATCGTTGTCTGAAATGTGCATGCACGAAATTCGAAAACACTTTCAAGTTTGTGGATGCGATGTATATCATATAACCCACTCCACCTTATTGCTAGTCGTGTTTAAGCGATTCATATATATATATTCGAGTGTTGAGAATGTTTGTTGTGTATTTCGGTCCCCCGACATTTCAACCCCCGACAAAATATCTCCGACAAAATATCCTACGGACAAAACATCCCTCAGCAAAATATATACTAAAACCTAACCTAACCTAATATAACCCAACCTAACCTAGCCTAACTAAACCTAAGAAAAAATGGACAAAAAGAATACAGACATCTTGTAAAGACAAAAAATTATTGTTCAAAAGTAGTAAAATGTAAAATAAGGTTAGGTTAGGTTATAGGTACCGGGCATGAGTACCGCCGCCCCGGGAACCATTTATTGGATAACCAACATCTCTGCCATAAGTCACCCCAAGTGGTTCGCTGCGTTTGGTGACTTAGCAGGGGTGCCCGGTTAACAGGTAAGGTTTGTCCAGGTCTTTTCGGCCAATGCGTCCACCCACCTGCCGTGTGGTGGGCAGGATCGACAGAGACTGGTTGAGGGTGGTCTTTTATCCTCTCCAGCCGAAATCTCTCGACTCACCGCCTTGCACCGCGAGGAATCTCGGTTCAACGTGTCCAGGAGTAAAGGACATTTGAACCCATCACACCCACTGCGGTGTAATGGATCGAGATGGATCGAGAGAGTCCAACTGGAGAGGTCGAATGGTCTCCTTCAACCAGTCTCTCGATCCGGGCCGACCCGCTGTGTGTACAACGCATCCGCCACCAAGACCTAGATAATAGTAAACCTCACCCATGAACCCAGGCATCCCTGCTAAATCACAAATGTAATTAACCATCGTGACTGCATCGGTTGCGGTTTGTACCCTCGTCTTCGAAGGAGAGAAAATCATATTTTTAAGTTTTCTTTATTCATTGAATAATTGTTTGTTACATGAATTGAGGATTTTTCGACCACCATCCTAGGCACATACATGCCCGTGTTGTGGTGGTCGATTTTCTATACCGCACATTAAATAAATATAGAATAATATAATTTTAAAGAATACAAAAGAATATAAAAGAATGTAATTGACTAAAGAGTGATATAAAAGATTATAGAATAATATAAAATAACATGAAATATATAGAACATGAAAAGCATATACTTTAAAAAAATATGTTTTGAAAGTATCTTTAAATACCATGGTTTAGCTAACCTAGTTTAATAGCTAGGTCGGCTAAAAGTTGCTTGTTTCTTATGTATGAAAAGGGATCTTTTCAAAATCGTCTTTTGAGAAGTTTTTCAGATTTTTATTTCATTGCTTTCTTGCACTAACAATAATTATTCAAGATCCCCCTTACTAGAAACTTGTTTATATACTTTTTGAGTCCTTCCTGACGACAGCTTCTCCTCGAAAAATTCATCACGATTTGACGAATTCATTAAATTGACAAACGATAGGGAGAGGGCCCTTTGTAGAAAGTGCGTCATGGATCGTTTGGTTCGCCTTTTTCCCGCCAGGGCGCGGAATGTGGGCATGGCGGTGGGAAAACAAAAGGAAAATACTTTTCCGTTTTTCATCGCGAACCAATCACCAGCGCCGCGGGGGGGAGTGTGTGTGGGGCATTTTCAATATCTAAATCGTTTTAAGATATATTCATAATAACTTTAAAAAACATTGTCGATCGCTAGCTGATGATATTTATAGCTGTAACAAGCATTTTTGTACATTAACAATATATGTGTTTATGTTGACAAAGAGAAAAATTATTTATTACATACATATAGCATAATAAGCATTAAAAAACTTTTAGTTAGAAACTCTACAATTCACACATTTCTTGAATCTTTCTACTTATTTTGGTGTTTTAGTAAATTTTTCCTGTCAACACAGATATTCACTAGAGATTCGGATTGAAATAAATGGCGACTATTGTTATTTTCAATGTCTTAATGTATATTTTAAAGTGTCATAGCTCATGACGGAATGGTAAAACGGTCAAAAAACTGTAAATATATTGGATAAATTTCATGCAAATAACATTGAGACACCCCGCGGTGTATTGTGGTTGGTGAATTAACAAACGAAACTTGCAATTTGGGAGGCGGGTATGGGTACCGCCGACTCGGGAATCAATTTTTGGGTAACCAGCAGCTCTGCCATAAGCCACTCCAAGTGGTACACTACGTTTGGTGACTTTGCAGGTTCATGGGGTGAGGTTTGTTTGGTCTTGGTCTTAAGTCTTGGCGGCGAATGCATTTACACACCTACTGCTTGGCGAGCCGGTTCGGAAGAGACTGTTTGAGGAAGATCTAGCCTATACCTCTCCGACCTAATCTAGGACTCTCTCGACCAATTACTTTGTACGGCAGTGGGGGGGATGGATTCATACGTCCGTCATCATTCCCACCAACCCCTCATTCATATTTCCTTCCCAGAACTTTATCTTCTTTCTTTCTCCAAAAAGCCATATTTTCCTCAAGGCGTTCTGTGTGGAGCTAATATACTAACATATATTAAATACCTGCATAGATAATTACATTTAATTTTTCACTGCTAGCGTTTAATTAATACGTATATAATTACTCTGTCTTGTGATAAAACGCATTTCGATATCTTAATTGTCACAGCAAATTACTTTACGTCACAGAAACACAATTTAGAATAACAACATGTCGCCGTATAAGAGGGTGACGCCGCATCCGTATACCGTCTACGTTTCCCATTATTTGTGGCATGATAAAGAGTCGTTCCTTCGAGTCAACCAGCTTTATTTATTTACGACTTAGTACTAAAAGCTTTGGTACAGTTTCATAGAGAGGTTTCAGTTTTATAGAGAGTGGCAAAAAGGGGAACAAACGAACGAACTAACAAATTTTGATATCTATTATTTTGTAATACTTAAAATATCTACAGGGGCGACGCCTTCGGTTACGAAGTTTCATTCTGCTCTTTAATTCTGCGGTTTCGGTAATTTCAGTTAGCGAAAAAGAGTGATACTAATAAAAATAATCATGAAAATGATTGCTTGAATCATGCAATTGGGATGTGCATAGATATTAAGTCTGAAATTTATAATGTTCACAGCATGCATCAAAGTTAAATTGTTACTTAGTGAAGATGCTATTTATTAGTGAAATAACAGAAATAATATTAACCAATATAAAACAATGTAAGTATTCAGCATAAGAAAAGAAAAAAAAAGAAAAGCTATAATAATAAAGCAAAATAAATCATTTTTATTTTTAACTTAATGAGTAAAACCTCAAATTGTGCAAAGGTCCTGGTTTCGAGTCCCAGATGTGACCGTATCTTTTTCTGATTTTTCTGATTTCAGATTTTTGATTGAGTTTCCCTAATTCTGTCTTCATTTAACATCATTTTTAGTTCACATACTTCTATTTGCCATGACGTCATCTTTTCTTACAGCTTATAAAATCAGCACACGTTTTTAAAAATATTTAATAATATGTAATAATTATAATAAACTACACAGTAACTTTTTCTTTCACCCCTGAAAAATCACGCTAAATTATACCTAATTGTAGGATTTGTAAAACTGAAAGAATTTATAAAAATATATTTATCTCAAATTAACATCTGTTAAAAACGTTAACAAAATAATTACATATTTCAAAAAAATAGAGTTGTAATAATTATTAGAATTTTAAACTTGAATTTTGAAAGTCAAAGCAAATCGCAGTTCTAGAGTTCATTGAACTATGCACATGGATTTACGCAAAGACACCGACACTCCCCACCGAAATTATTATTTTTAATGTGGAACAAAAAATAATGAGAATTTAACAATAACAACTCCTTACGATCGTAAAATACATGTTTATTTATGCACAGTAAAAATGGTTCCGCAGACTTTAAAATACCTAACACAGACACAGTTATTCAACTTTCATGACACTAGAAATCACCGTTGAAGAGATGTACTGCTTCATACCAAGAGATTTTTTTGATTTAATAACATGACAGAAGACACTATACAGAACGTGCACAAACAATATCACCAGGATATAGGTATTTTAGAAGACAATTTTTTTTATGGAAAATGTTATTCGCAATAAAAATATCTTTCAAAAGGTGAGAAAAATAAAATTCAGAAGCTCTGCATATTGAAAAAGTCGTCAGATACACTTCAAGTAGCTGAGAATGAATTTCTGCCAAGGTTTTTTTTTTCGCAAAACAAACTAATTATAGAGCGTAATTCACGAACGGCTGCCACGTCGAGACTAAGCGTCACAGAGGGTGCATCTTGGTGGGGTTTTGGCAAGGGGAAACAAGGCTACACGCCAGTGTTAAAAAAAAAATTTCGCGACTGCAGCACCTTGGAGACCTTGTTTTACGGACAGCCGACAGACAAATATCGTAGCATTTATTTTCGATTATTTCTTACTGTTTTACAAGCTCACTAGAGCTGTTTTTTTCATCTTGTTACTATACACCGTGAGATATTATGTAAAAACCGAAAAGGCGTTAATATTATAAATAAATATGTTTTTGTATTATGCTTGTGAAAGAAACGTTGATTGCATTGTTCGATGGCATACTGAGGAGCAAGTTGGAGTACGCGAGCGTTGTTTGATCAAATCCAGAAGAAATTCCTTATGTGTGTCTATATTCGAACACATTTTTTTTTTTTTTTACATTAACTCCACACAGGAGGCCCTGAGGAAAATAATTTCCCTCAGGGCCTATGTCATCTTTGAGGATGCTGTGTGGAGGGTCTTTTTGAGGAAAGGAAGGAGTTAACATGGGTCTTGAAGAGACTCATGTTGTAGGAGGGAGGAAACACAGAGGCCGGTAAACCGTTCCACAGCCGAGCTGTTGAACTCAAGAACGAATCGTAAAAACGACCCGTTCTCATGTGACTAATATCAACTGTGTACAAATGTTGGGCGCGTGTTTGGCGTGTTTCCCGACTATGCACCGGTGCCGAGGGGATCAATGACGCTAGTTCCTCTGAGCATCTACCATTGTAATACCGGTAGAACAAGGACAGCATTCCCACCTGACGCCTATGCTCTAAAGATTGCAATCCGTCTGTTAAGATGGGAGAATCTATCAAACGGACCGCCCGTTTCTGCACAGAGTCAAGGGTTTTTTTTAGGTATTTGGGAGCTCCAGACCAGAGGTGGCTGCCAAATTCAACCGTGGGGCGCACTTGCGATTTGTACAGGGTTAGCAGTTGAGTACCATTAAAGTATCTGCGGGCCCTGTACAGTACGCCCAGTTTTTGAGAGGCTAACTTAACTCTGGTTTCGATGGAGCCCCCATACCTGAGCTGGTCACTTAGAGTTACACCAAGCATATCAATGGAGGTCCTGTTCGGGAGAATGCTTCCGTTGAAGGAGACTAGATTATCATTTCGATCCCTTTTAGACGTTATCAAACATGATACCTATGTATCCAAGGTTCATGCACCATATTGACTTACTTGAGGAAACTGATTCTGTGAGTCTGGAAACTAGGACGAAAACAAGTCTATCTGTTATATATTTCAAAATTTGATTTAATTTCATCGATAGCCCATTCCTCTTGGGACGCCATTTATATGTACCAGAACATTAGAGCTGGAGTCGATATCATGACCAGTGGCGGCTGGTGTTCATAAAAATAGGTGGTGTGCTAAAATAATAATAATAATGGTCTTTATTTCAAGATGTGGGAAGGTGAGTGCAATCCCACACATCCCATAGAGATATCCCATAAATCTTGGACTTACCTACTCTAATTAAAATAAATTCAATTATGAAAAAATCCTACCTATTTGTAAATTAGGTCGATCCTCCATTATCTCTGGTTGCATGCAACACATTGAGTCTAAATTAATTTTATTAATTAAGATAGATTAAATTCTTTTAAAGTTTAACAACATCGTTCAATCTAAACAGATGTCATAAGGATTGTGAGGAACAACTCACTGAAAAAGCATTCCATATTCCATTATTTTAAAAGAGTTCTAGTAAAATAAATATTGATCCATCACCATTTGTAAAGTCGCCGCGATTGTAAATTCAAATTCAATAACAGTTGACTCCTATCCAGAAAATTGTATGTAGATACTTATTGGCACGAAAATCGAGTTAAAAAAATGTTCAGTTTATCACACATCCGAAAGTCTTCCTTACGCTCCGAAACTCCAATGAAATATATACTGTCATAACTCATAACCATAACAAATAATGTCCGCAATGTTTATGTTGTTATGCTGTCGTTGGTCGATGCTGAGTGAAACATAGCATGAAAAAGAGTAGATATTAAATTAAAGACACTATATGGATAATAATATGACACAAACGTGTCTCCGTTTAACATGCGAACGAACGAACAAACGTTCGTTAGTTCGTTTTCATAACGAACGAACCATTCCTTTTGATGTGGTGGAAATTTTTGGATCGTCACCCGCGATTTCGTAAAATTTGCAAAGCATTCAACCTACCTACGATTTTGGCTCATTATAGAAGAACTCCTGTGATCGCTTTGCAAAACGAACCACCACTCTGAATATAGGCACACAACGATCTGCTTTGTTACGCGTGCAGTCCGGCAGGCACCTATATTACGCATGCATTATAACCGAGTGTATATTGTGAACTGTGATGAGGCGTGTCGGAAATAAGTATGTTTTTTGGCGCTCGGGAATTTTTAGATTTAAATTAATTAATTAGATTAGATTTAAATGAATAGATATATTTTGGGAGTGCGGCGCTCCTCCGCACCTTAGAGCTGGCCGCCACTGATCATGACCTGTTCAGATATCGACCGAAGGAATGACAGAACCGACATCCTGGAAAAACATAGCATGACGAGGGGAGTGGTGCTGTTAAATGAGCTTTCAAAACTTGGATGTAAGTGACTGTTCTCTAAATACCTTAAAACAATTAATGAAAAGTCACCTGCTTAAATGCTGATATGACGACTAAATTGTACTGTAATTGGAATAATATTCTGTAGTACGTTATCTAAAATAATAAAAATAAATAAATAAAATACAATAAGTATTTATTGTGCTGACATGTATTACGTGTATGTACCGATATGTTTTTATGAATATTTTTTTAAATGTTCGACATGTTTTATGTCTGCAAAAACCCTACGAGAGTATAATAAAAAAAAATAGATTGCAATTCAAACGCGGTTGACGTGAAACTTTCAGAAAACTAAAGTGGACAAGAGAGGGGGGGCTACGGAGCACCGCACAAAGAGGAGACTGATTATTTTATTTTATTTTATTTTATTTGGGAGACCAACAGTTTACATTCATAACAGAGCATAATAGTAATTAAGTGACAATAATTGAACCATTTACAGGTTTCCACATGGGTATTGTATACAAGTGTAGTGGTTCCATAGATATTTGCTAAAGAAGAAAAAAATTACATTTCAAGAGACAAGTTAATTAGGGGGGAATAGGGAGGGGGTAGGATGGGGGGGGGAGAATGGGTAAGGTTGAGGTATAGTTATAAAAATATGAGTAAACAAAAAATTAAAAGAGAAAAAAAAAAAAGAATTTAATATAATGGTGACTGGTGGTATTAGAAATTATTGTTGTTATAAAGTGTCGAGAGAGCGTCTGTGTGATTTTAAGGAATGTGGTGCAGAATTAAATATGTCAAATTTTTTGTATTGTGTGTTAAAAGTATTGGACGTACGATAGATGAAAGAGTTCTGCTTAGAATTAGTATTACACCGAGGGAGGCTAAGAATCATGTCTGACCTGGTTCGTCTGTTAGGAACTCGTATCTGTATACGTTGTAGGAGTTCTGGGCAATCAACGACGGATCTGGCTATTTTTTGAAGAAAGAGTACATCGGCCGAGTTTCTTCGAACTTCCAATGATAGTATATTGAAGTGCGCGGCTGAATCTTCGTGACTTAGGTGTGGGCGGTAGCTCCGGAAATCTAAGTATCGTAGAAAACGATTTTGAACACGTTCTAGAATTTTTACATATGATATGTATTGCGGGTTCCAAACTTGTGACGCGTATTCTAGTAAGCTGCGGACATAAGCAAAATAAAGGATTTTCATTGTTCTAAAGTTATTGAATTTTTTACATGTCCTAAGAATGAATCCTAACATTTTAGAGGCTTTTGATGTGACTGAATCTATATGAATATCAAAAATAAGCTTAGAGTCCAATGTCACTCCCAAATCTTTGACTTCAGTTTTGTTGATTAATATTGAGCCGTTCAGATTATATTCATTGATAATGATATTTTTATTTCGTGTGAAATTCACGACGAAACACTTTTTAACATTAATTTTAAGGGTATGCTTTGAACAGTAAACATTAAGACGGTTTAGATCCTCCTGCATTTTTTGACAGTCAGCAAAACATCTGATAGGATAAAAAACCTTCATATCATCTGCGTAAAGTAATGTTTTGGAGTATTTGAAACATTGGGCTATATCATTGATGTAAATATTAAATAGTAACGGTCCCAATAGAGATCCTTGAGGCACACCTGATGGTACGGTTACCCAGTCCGATTTAAAGCCACCCACAACTACGACTTGACTACGGTTTGATACATAAGATGAGAGCCATCTGAGAAGGTCACCGTGGACGCCGATTTGCATAAGCTTGAGTAATAATATGTCATGATTCACTAGATCAAAAGCTTTGCTATAGTCCGTATATATTGCGTCAACTTGTATACGTTGATCCATATAATCTTGTAAGAACTCTGTGAAAGCTATTAGATTGGTTGTTGTTGATTTTCCACTCATAAACCCATGTTGGTTAACATTGAGTAAGGATTTCAAAGCGGGAAACATTTGATCATATATTATTTTTTCAAACACCTTGCTGAATATACACAATTTTGAAATAGGACGATAGTTTTCAATGTCAGATTTTTGCCCGGTTTTGAAAATGGGTGTTATGAAGGCAGTTTTCCAAGTATTAGGTACCACACCCTCTTTTAAGGAGCGATTGAATATAATTGATAACGGCTTAGAGAGACTGCTTGCACATTTCAGGATGAAGAAAGGGGGAATTTGATCTGGGCCTGCGCTTTTTTTAAGATTTAAATTTTCCAGATATGTCTGCACAAGACGCTCATCAACTTCAATACTATGAATAGTGGAAGAATTATGAATGTTGTAGTTGTCCGGCATATTTTGAGAAGTTTGAACATCGTTGTTGTAAACAGAACTGAAATATTTGGAAAATAAGTTAACAATCTCAGATCCGTTCTCAGCTTTTTCATCCCTTGGGAATACAGTGTTTGGCACACCCTGTGATTTGGAGTTTAATTTAACGTAATTCCAAAGATTTTTTGGATCGGAGGATATTTTGTGTTCAACATTAATTAGGTATTTATTATGACATTCTCTTTGTAGTTTTTTATGGCGTGATCTTAAGAGAGAGAAAATGGAATAGTCAGATTGATTTTTATAAATTTTGAACTTTTTGAAATATTTGTATTTTTCTTTCGTTAACTTTATAAGAGCTGAGTTATACCATGGCGGATATTTTGAGTTCTTACTTGTTTTTTGCGGAATGTGAGCTTCTATAAGTTGGTTTAATTGTGAGTAAAAATTTAGTAAAGCTGAATTTATATCACCAACAGAGAAAAGCTCATGCCAGTTTACTTTATCAAGATGAAAATTAATAAGTTCATAATTACCACGTTTAAAGACGTGCACCTTTCGTTTTTCCTCCCTCAATGCAACGGGTTCTGAGAATGCTACATCTATCGTTATAGAGGCATGGTGAGTATCTTCGGCGATTAATGAGTCATTACAGGCTGATACATAAACAAAATCGTTACAGAGGACGAGGTCAAGAAAATGGCCGTTGGAGTTTGCAATCCCATTATATTGACAGAGACCCGAAAAATGCAGGCAATCAACAAATGCAGAGCTGAGAGGAGATAAACGATTGGTAGGTGTGTACGACGTGCTATTTGGATTTCTGTTCCACAGAATGTCAGTGAGGTTGAAATCGCCTAAAATAAGAAATTTTTCACAAGGAAATTGTAAGGTTAATCTTGAAATTTCGCCGAGAAAGCTTACCATGTTTTTATTATACGTTGGACCCTTGGGAAGGTAAACACAACATATGTTTAAAGTATTGCACAACGAACTCTTAATTTGTAAGGATAACCATAAGTCTTCTGCTTTTGAGTGCCACTCTGGACGCCCGCGGGCTACCAGTTCACGCCGAACAGCGAGCAAGACACCTCCGCCCAAGCGTTGACCAGTTGCACAGTAATTTCGATCTCGGCGGAACACGTCATAACGATCGTCGAACAGTTCTTCATTACGGATGCCATCGGTTAGCCACGATTCAGTTAAGCCGATAATATCGTATTCGTTGGATCTGACAGAATTTATCAGTGTGTCAGTTTTTGTGCGTAGTCCTCTTACGTTTTGATAATATATATTTAATGTCATTTTATGGGTGGTGTAAATCTGTATTTAAGTGTAAGATAGATAGTTAATTGGATGCCTGATTTTATATGGGAGGTCAGATTGATTTTAAAATAATTTGTAATACTCATACTTTCTTTTGTTAAGGTAGTGCGTACATATGTAATGAGAGGGGGGAGTAGAAGGTGAGGAAAGGTTGAGGGAGAGATGCATAGTAGGTGCAGAGGACAAATGGGAGAAAAATAAGTTGAAGCAGAATATTCAAAAGAAACATATCCAAATGAAAAATAAATAAAAGAAAAATATTTTAAAGAAAAATATTTCAAAGAAAAATATACAGAAGTTAAACATCCAAAAAGAAAATATTTAAAGAAAATAAATTTTGAACAGTAATATTTAAAAAGAAAAACTTTAAGAGAACCATAATATTCAAAGGAAAAATATTTGAAAGAAAAATATTTAAAGGGACAGTATTTAAATGAGAAATATACAAAAGTTAAACATTCAAAAGGAAAATATTTTAGGGAAAAATATTCAAAGGAGAAACATTTGAAATAGTAATCTTTAAGATATAGAATTTTAAGAGAGAAATATTTTAATGAAAAATATTTAAATGAAAAATATATGAAAGTACAGAAAATAAGAGAGAAGAGTTTTCGCTTAGGTCTCGCTGATTTTACGGTTGGCTGGGACGAGGGTCTCCAGCGTCGGATCCAGGTAGAGGAGAGAAATTCCGCTGGACCTCCATCTTGTTCAGATCTTCCTCCTTGGATATGATAATTGGCGGGGAAGTTGAGTTGTGTCGAGCAAAGATTTGACAGTTTTTTAGCCAAACATATTGGAACCCCCGTTCTTTAGCCAGAAATCTCGCCCGAAAGAAAAGATTTTTATTTACCTAAGTGAGGTGGTCATTGACGTAGATATTTTTTGGTATTCCAGCGAACCCGATGTCAGCCGTGGTTAAGCCTTTCCTCGCTTTAACCGCCTGAAGGAATTGGTTCTTCAGGCTTCGATTAGTGAGTTTTAAAATAATTGGCTTTGTCATATCAGGGCGGTTTCCGTTTGTTGCCACACGAGTTACAAATTCCACATCACTTTCGCCAATGTTAATGTTGTTTACGTTTGATATTTTCTTAATTATGTTCATAAGGTTTTCATCATTTCGGTGAGGTATTCCCTTGATTTCCAGGTTTTGTAACCTGGCCCATTGGTCGCGTTTATTTAATTCGTCCGCAAAAACGCGCACTTCCTTTCGTAGATATGTGACCTCCGTTTCCAGGTTCTCAACTTTTTCTAAACGTTTTTCGAGGGTGTTTATTCTCTTTCCGAATGCTGCTACGTCCATGTGACAGCTCTCTACTGAATTTTGAACTCCTTTTACTTCTTCGCGTAGGATTTTTATGTCTTCGTGTAGAGTCTTGAAGGATGATAAGTCGCTCTGGATTCTTCTGATATCTGCCATGATAGTACTGATATCCTGGTGACCGACAACAATGTTTGAGGACTTGCAGGAGCTGCACCGCCAGGCAGATCTCAGTTCCAACTTCAGTTTTTTAAAGTTTTCTTCCGAAATACCTCCACATTTGTAGTGGAAGTATTCTTTGCATGATGAGCATTGAGGACCATGTGAGATTGTAGATTTGCAAACTCCGCAGTTATATTATCTCATTTTCATTATCTCATTCTAAACGCAGGCTAAATCCTACAGATGTACGTATGTGTTTGTCTCTTTTTGATATCGCTATTCAAATCACATTGGTGCTAAAGAAATTTTCTCTTTAAAAATTATAATAATTAGAGATTATAGATTTTTTTAATTTGTTTTTTTGTGGATCGACTTCGTATCGTGTTCATAAGACCTTTACTAAATTTCGTAGTATCTTCCATTCATAATGTTGTTACCCAAAACCAATTAATAAGACAACTAAAGGCCTGACCGAACCGGCGAGTTCATTTTGCGTCCGCGGTGGCGTGCGCGGTGGCGATCAGTTGTTGTGTATGAACTTATAGCGACATATCAAAACCGCGGCGGCAACGGCCAGATCGCGGCGTCCTGTGTAGCGTCTGCACGCGGCTCTTATAAAAATAAAATATATTTATTTTAAGACATACATTTTTATGAATTAACATTTAATTTACACTTTCATTAAATACAGAAATAATATATACCTTACCTTTATATGGATTAATGCAATTAACAAAGTGTTCACGTACACTGAATGCGTAGTTTGTACTTCTACGATTATTGATTTTCATATCGAGAAAACCGTTTGCGCTCTCATCCAATGGAGGTAGTAAATAGTAATTATCGTTATGCACATTGCTGCTTTTTGATCTCAAAAATAAATAAATCATTTTACACTTTTCATTAGACAGCAAACAAAAACATATTTTACCTAAAATATTCTGAAACAATCATACCGCGTATTACTCTCTTCATCTTCTGCAATAGCGCTAGATAGTCCAGACAATATTTTTAGTATGTTGTCAAGGACACCTTCCTCTACAACTATGCCAAAATTGGCTTCTACACGAATTATTTCCTCTATTTTTCCTTCGTTTTTTTTATATTAACTCCACACAGGAGGCCCTGGGGAAAATAATTTCCCTCAGGGCCTATGTCATCTTTGGGGATCCTGTGTGGAGGGTCTTTCTGAGGAATGGAAGGAGTGAACATTGGTCTTGAAGACACCCATGTTGTAGGAGGGAGGAAACATAGAGGCCGGTAAATCGTTCCACAGCCGAGATGTTGAACTCAAGAACGAGTCGTAAAAATGACCCTGTCTCATGTGACCAATGTCAACAGTGTACAAATGTTTCCAGACTATGCACCGGTGCCGAGGGGATCAATGATGCTAGTTCCTCGGAGGATCTTCCATTGTAATACCGGTAGAACAAGGATAGCATTCCCACCTGACGCCTGTGCTCTAAAGATTGCAATCATTCTGTTAAGATGGGAGAATATATCAAACGGACCGCCCGTTTCTGCACAGTTGCCTGGACTGTAGAAGTAATATTTCTTCTTCAGATTTACTGAATTGGTCTCCAAACATAATAATTTAAACTTTAAACAGTTCCCGCTCCAAACTATACCGCACGATTGACGACATGAACGTACCACGAACGCTTGTTGATCGCTAGTTTGGTGTGAACGGTTTCTTCACGCACATAGAACGCCACCGTGCACGCGGACTCAAAATGAACGCGTCGGTTTGGTCAGACCTTAATAATTTGATTGGTATCTATTTCAAAATCGATAAAGCGTAATACAATAGTAATAGTTACCCATCGTTGCGTAGGTACCTGGCATTTAGTTTATGGTGTAGGTAATCAGAAACGTTCCATTGTCTATGGTAATATATTATTGTGCTTGGCTCATCCAATGATCTGGGCTAAACGCACTGCCATAATAATAATATTATTATCTATGGCAAGCAGTTAATATCTGCGTAATTATTACCTAGCAGCGTGAATACGTGTTAATCATTTGTGTAGTTGGAGTCAATAATTGTGTGCTTAGTGTTAATTATATTATGAACATACTTCTTGATGAGAAAACTTATTTAGCACCGTTGTGATTTGAAACTCGATTAAACGGAAGCCAGCGACACTAAAAAGAGACCAACACATACATCTACAGGATTTAGCCTGCGGGTGAATGAGATAGTAATAATTATTATGTTTTATTTTACGGGCACTCGGATTATATTGGGTCCGAGTGCCCGGTCCTGTACGATAAATCCACAGTCCCACCAAGTCTCCTTTGGTGAATGTGATTACTTGTTTACCCTCTGTAGGTACCTTCACTTTAAATTCAAATTGTGTGTGTGTGTTTTTTTTCTCTTTATTTTTTCCCATTGTATCTTCTTATTTTTTAAGTTCTCTTTATTCATTAGATTTTTCATTACATACATTGGGGATTTTTCGACCACCATGCTAGGCACATGCCCGTGTTGTGGTGGTCGATATCTACATACATACAAAATTTAGCAATAAGTAAAATATATAATAGACAAGAGTTGTAGGTAATGGGAACCCACTAAGGCACTGCCTGTGTGTGAGTAATATAAACAAGATTGCTATATATACATCAATAAGTACATGTAAAAATGTAAATTTGAAAGTAAAGGTTTAGAAATATAGTAATCTGTGAAAACATTGTAGTAAAATAAAATAAATTTGTGTTTTACATGACCGATTATTTACTTACATTAGGCTGTAAGGGAATTAAGGGGTTTTTTAGGAAAAGGAAGGAGAGTGCAACCAGACTCTCCCGATCCGGCCCGCCACGCCACGTAGTAATAAACGCACTAGACAAACTTCACCCCATGAACCCGGGCACCATACCTAGCGATAGCGAACCACTTGGGGTGACTTATGGCATGGGTGTTAGTTATACAATAAATAGTTCTTGAAGCGGTAGTACCCAAATTGAAATACTTTTACTGTTAGATTTCCGAATTATGACAACAAGAAAATAATGAACACTATAATATTATCATCGTCTGCAGTTTGTAATGCAGACGGGTGGTACGAGTATTTACAATAAACAAATCAAAAGTGATAAATTCAAAGGAGTATAAGATGCAGAGGATTTCTTAAAGCGAATTTTCTTTGCGAAATTTCACAACAACAAAAATATTATTTATTTTGTCTATACCGCCTATTTTTAATTGTACTTGATCATATTTTTAATAAAGTTTGAGTAAACGAAGCAAACAATATTCCTCGCTCTTTTTTGGATTAGGCAATCCACCCTAAAAAGCTCCACACTCTTAATTTAGATTTTTTATTGTGATATTAACATCGGCGTCGCTTTGAAGATATTTTAATAAATTCTTGGTATAAAATTAATGAGTTATTTGATCCCTTTATTCTGTTTGATAATTCAAGGAATATGGCTTTTAGGTCTTGTGATAGATTTTTGTAATCCGCTTTTATTTGCTCATCAAAATAATAATATTTGGTTTTTTGGACTTGCAGAGCTTTACAGTTGCGGAGATTTATTTTTAAAGAAAATCAAACATTTCCGGGTTACAAATAGCCTGACAATATTTGAAATTTAAAATGAGGGGAATGTTGACCAGATAACTGTTCTTATTTTACGAAAACGACCGTCCTCACACTGTCTTAGCCACCAATACTCTCTTGGACTCATTTGGTTGGAATTTTTTAAATCACCCTACGTATTCCTCTAACTTGGCGTCTTCAGATTAACATCTTTTTACTTTCCTGAAGGCATATAAACAGAAAGTGGTTCCAAAGTTGGAGAAGGAGCTGGCGGGAGAATTCTTCGAAGAGGGCATAAAGAAACTTGTGCCACGGCTCACCACATGCATTGAACGGGATATCGATAATATCCTGTAATTTTTTTTCTAATACACTTTTTCATAAATAAAAAAGACCACCTACTTTCTGAACATGCCTCGCACAAATACACACATTTATTTTATTCGGTGTAGTCAAAAAATGTAATTCCTACCTAATATATTTAATTTATTCTATGTCGACATGTATTATATTTAACCCTTTATGACCAACAGATCAAGCAGTGTTCCGAGTGGAATTGTCCGAGCTTTGGCCCTCGGAAGGAACGGAGTTGACTGGAGGGGCGGCCACCCTGAACATAGTGCTGTATGCGCGCAACCAGAAGGGCGTATCGGACAGTGTCATCCTGGAGAACATAGCCTTTAATGACGCTGAAAGAAGAACGGGTGAGTTGATTTTTAATATTACAGTTGTGGTGTTTGATTGTATTTGAGAAAGGTAATAAATTAATTAGTTGGTGAAGGGGTTATTAAAAAAAGGAGTATTTTCACAAATTTTGGATGCAACATTAAAATAGTGCGGAAGATTTAATGTTTATATTACTGTTTTATACCATCCATCGTACGAAAATTTTGAAAATATCATGGAATTTAAAAAAATCGAAAACAGCACATCCAAAATGGAATTCCTCGTAAACGACAAAAACAGTGCTTACGGCGTTCTCGGATATTCTCGGTCAGTAGGATTTTTCGAAAAAATTGTTAAAAACTGAATTAACAAAAACGTTGAGCTTTGAAAAAACGAATTACAGAGCATTATTCACACCGGCCGGTGCGGCGAGTGGTAGCTCCATCGCGAACGGTTTCCACGCCGAGACTAAGCGTCACAGAGTATGTGGGAATCAGGCTACGCGCCAGTAATCGCCGAAAATCGTTCCTCGCGACCGCAGAACCTTGGAGACCTTACTTTACGGACAACCCTCGTACTTTTTTTAATTTTAAATTTTACACTGTTCTTGACGCCGTAAGTAAATTATATATTACAGTACTATCCGATCAGAACATCATTTAAATGAGGTGAGCAATCATACTTATGTAAAATATAGTTAAATTTTACAGTAGATAAAAGCCAAAAAGCTTTTCACCACAAAAGAGCCAAGTACTTCGAAACCTAAAAACGCTCTAAAGAAAGTATGAATTATGATCATTCCTAAATGTATTTTGGCAATTGCCCGTGAAAAGGCATGCGTGGGTTGAAGGTTGTATAGTCATCGATATAGCCTACACAAGATTGGTGTTTGCTGCAGTGAGGGGAGGGTAGCAAAAGGTTATGTGGTGGGGTGTATTCTAAATATAACTTTATTAACAATTAGTATAAATTAAAATTTAAATTCCGGGACGCTTGTCTTGTAGGAACTTAGAAAAATCAATATTGTACTGCAAACGATTTTCAAAAAGAGAAGTGTTGAATTAATGTGTTTTTATAAGCATGAAAACCATCATTTTGGAATACCGCACAAGAGTTTTAACATTTTTTTATGTGATGACCACCCTAGAGTCCCAACTGCTTCCGTCAGGAGCTAGTGATACTATGGAATCCCCAATTGGGGTATGTCGTGAGGCTGAAGGTAACGGAAAGGGGAAGGAGATGGAATGAGAAAGATGGGGAAGTACCTGGCTATTCATATCTAGTCACCAAACACGGCTAAAGCCTTTTCAAGCAACGATTCAATTCTGAATGATGGTCTTTTACCCGGGCGATACTGAGAGTATCTTCCACTCTGGAACGTGTCGCGAATATACCTTAAATTGTGTTTAAATTATTAAATTGTGAAATAACACAAGTCCATCAAATAAAATTTACTTGCGAACGCTGGGATTTGTCGCAACCTCCGGATCACTAGTTAAAAAGCTTTACCGCTCAACCACGATTGCCGGCAATTCTATTTGATTTTTTTTTTTAAATAAATAATCATCAAAAAAAAAAAAAATCATCATTGTTTTTTTTTATGAGCTCCACACAGGAGGCCCTGAGGAAAATAATTTCCCTCATGGCCCATATCATCTTTGGGGATGCTGTGTTGAGGGTTTTTTTTTAAGGAGGGGAAGGTAAAGGGTTTAAGGGGTGGGTAGGAATCTGGGACTCAGTGTGTCCTGGTCATCCGCCTCCAAGACCTAGACAAACCTCACCCCATGAACCCTGGCACCTCTGCTAAATTACCAAACGTAGCGAACCACTTGGGGTGACCTATATCAGTGGTGTTGGTTATCCAATAAAGGTTCCCGGGGCGACGGTACCCATTCCCGCTTCCCAAATTGTCCCGGTCTTGGCGTCAATGTCAAAATAAGGTGCGTCCACAAATTGTTAAAATTTCAGGTGCAAATTTCATTGTTTATAAGGGACCAAAGAAAATATTTACTTTAGTGAAAAATTAGTCGATAAAAGAAAGAAATAATTTTATTACAGATGTGTATTTGTGTTTCCAAAATATGATACCCAATTACATTTCATTACCAACACGCTAGTAAATTTTATATCTTGGTTTATCTTCGGCCAAGTACATTTCATAATAGCACTGCACGCGTAGTCTATTATTATTCTACGAGTATATTATACACGGCAATATGGTTTATGGTGCGCCATATATATCCCCGGCACATTACTGCCCCAAAGCTTTGTGTGTGATTAATCGGCCAACGCCGGGCCTTTTATAAGAAACACATTATTTGTGGAGACGTCAAGATTCAGATGGAGTTATTACCCTCACGTAGAATTAATAAAAAATAATTACCGAATCTGTGAAGCGATGAATGAGTTTTATTATTAAGGTGAATCACTGATTTATCTATAACTAGTAGACCCGTCCACACGTTGCTGTGGCTTACGAAGCACAACGCCATTACCCAACCTTTATAAAATCCATACCAACCGCTTGCCAGCTGCCCGCTGCCCGCTGCCCGAATTGAATATTTGAATTTCTCGGCATTTCTCTACCATAATAAGCATGTTTTATACATATAAACCTTCATCTTGAATCACTCTATCTATTGGTGAAAACCGCATGAAAATCTGTTGTGTAGTTTAAAGATCTAAGCGCACATCCATTTTGAGCGACTTCATTTTATACTATGTAATGATGATGATATTATTAGCTCACCCGACAAACGTTGTTCGGCCATATAAATTATTTGTAGTGAATATTTTATTTGTTAATTTTTAAAAAATCATGAGGGTCATCTTGGGGTTATAGGTATTTTTTTATCCCAAAAAATACAAAAAAAAAATTGTCAAAAAAATACAAAAAAATTCTGGATTGGGACACCTTAATCACCTAACGATATGAAACGTATGAAATATACTTTACAAGCTATTATCATACCTACCAAATATACATTTAAAAAATCATAAAAATCGGTCTAGCCGTTTCGGAGGAGTGCGACCACAAACACAGTGCCACGAGATTTTTCTATTTGAGAACAAAGAGGTTGTATTCAACAGAATTCGTATGATAATGTCAGAACCAGGTGAAATAAGTGGTTAGGGTTGTTCCATCACATGACTCGATTAAGTGAATTAAATGCAATTGACGACCTTCATCTCCTTAACTCAGGCACTGCAAAGTAATGCAAAATCATATTATGTTTTGAAAATTAGCAAATAAATATCACAGATGCTTTCATTAAATACTGTTGTTTTTTAACACGTTCGTGGCACCAATTAACCTCTTTTTTAAATGACTTCGAAAGGGAGGAGGTTATCAATTCGACGGTATATTAAAAAAAAAAATATTATTTTTATGTTTGTTACCTCAGAACTTTCGATTGGGTAAACCGATATTGATGATTCTTTTTTTATTAGAAAGCTGGGGCTTCCCGCTTCCCATTTTATTTGGTCCAGTTCTGACAATGGGATCCATGAGAAAACCATATATGTCTTAAATTTAAGTATGTGCACGACAAATGGACGAATAACTCAATATTACGCCAACAGATTACGATGATTCTTTTTTTGAAGTAAAACTTCTTTACGCACGCTCGTCACTAAAAATCAAAAAATTAACAAAAATTTTAACAAACAAAAAACGACTTAAAAAAATGTACTTAAAAGTAAAAAAATAATTTCGTACGATTGTTATTTTTGGGGTCGGTACACCGGGTCGGTACACCGACTCCAAAAATAACAATCGTACGAAATTATTTTTTTTTACTTCTAAGTGCATTTTTTGAAGTCGTTTTTTGTTTTGTTAAAATTTTTGTTTATTACATTATCTCCACATAAGAAACCCTGAGGAAATTAATTTCTCTTAGAGCCTATGTCGTCTTAAGGTACTTTTTAAAGGAAGAGGAAGTTATGGAAAGGAAAAAGATATGAGGGGAGAATCTGAGGGTCAATGTGTTCATGAGTGACGAACTTAGGAATCCTCCCCTCCCACTGAAATGTAAGGCGAAGGATCGAGAGAGTCCGTCTGGAGAACTACTCTCCGTCAACCAGTCTCTCCCAATCAGGCCCGCCACGCAATAGGTGGGCAAAGCATCAGCCACCAAGCCCTAGGGGAACCTCACCCCATAAACCTTAGCAGCGTTGCTAAGTCACCAAACGTAGCGAATCACTTGAGTTGACTTATGGCAGGGGTGTTGATTAATCAATAAATGCTCCCCTTTCCAAATTGAAAGTTCTCATTGAGAATTTCAACCAAAACTTCATTTGCAAGTGTGTGATTTTGCCTGATTCCGAATATTTCATCCAATGGTGCATAGTCTTATCCCAGAGTTCGAGAAATTAGTGATTAAATTTAGCGTATTACGAGTATTTTGAAGGTGAAGAAATCCTTGGATTTAGAGGCAGAACTATAGAACCTGGTACATACTGCAATGCATGATAATGTAGGTAAGTGTACGGGCTTGGGACAGGACGTATCGTCTGCATTATTCAAAGCGTACTTGGTCTTTCTTTGAGAAGAACGAACAAAAGTTGAAAGGGTCCCTCATTGTTTTTCAAATCAGCAAATTTATTTTGGGACAAAGGAGGTGAAAGATTCGTCTAGATTCTGGAATCTCACCTTCCAATATAGCCGAATGAATAATAGAGATAAGTTAGAGTGTTGTTGAAAAAGTTAAAAGTGTTGAACGTTTTACTTATTCGCGTCTGAGATGAAAATTTATGGTAAATAGTTTACCGATTTTAAACAGTGATTGAAAGTAATTTCATCAGCCAAATTACTGATGAATATCCAAATTTTTGTTTTATTTTCGAAGCATCAGTTTTATTTTTTACGTTAGTTTCATCTATCCGGAGTCAGTGGAAATGTGGTGTCCTCAATGTCCATAAATGCACGAGTATATAGTATATCAGAAGCATCTCCTATCCTAATCCTATATTCCTTTTCCTCTCAATTAGTTTTATGGCAAGATATAACTCCTTTACCCACCTTAAGCATAAGGAACTTTTTTAGCTTAATCTTATTACACCTCAAATGTATTATACAGAATGGTGTAACAGCACGTACCCGTAGGATTTTGACTTAGACCAGCGATTTCTGAGCATATTTGGAATAAAAGTGTAGATGTAATTTTGCCGTTTGATGATATATTGTTTTTCAATTATAAACAAAAAAATTATTTTTTTCATCACACTTCGCAACTGAGTAGTCGGGTACAGACTAGCGGGTCACGTGATAAGCACTCCGTCTCATTCCAGCAACACGGGAACACACGAAATAGAGCGCGTATAACAATCAGCGATTTCTGAGCACATTTGAAATACAAAAAGTTGTTGATGATTTTTTTTTCCATTAAAAAAACATTTCTTCGGACAGCAAAATAAAATCTACTTTTTATATTCCAAATATGCTCAGGTATCGCTGGTTAAATTCCTACGGGTACGTACTGTTACACTCTATTTATCTTTATTTTATAAATGCCGTTTTTTTCAGAAATAAACAAATAAACACGGATAAAGTCATACCAAAAACATCATTGATTGAAACTTGGAGATTTTCAAAATACAGATATATAATTTGAAAACATTTTTTTTTTAAATAAACCCCTTGTAACAATTTTTTTTTTTTAACAGTTTTCTAAGAAGTCTAATAAAAAATGTTCAAAAGGTTTGTATAAAATATAGTGGTGTGTGTACATCCGATTGAAATTCGGTTATCATAGAACGGGGTAAAATCAATAATTTGTAAAGACCGTCAGGGGAAAACTCATCGCTTACAGGACGAAGGTGACAGAAATAGGCAATATCAAGCAAACTTCCCCACTTTAGGTAGGTTATGAATTCCCTCAACACCGTCAACTAGTTTCAGCCACTATTTAACCTGTTTACAGCATCTGCTCTCCTGGTAAAGGTTCTCGTATAACTGCCGGAAAGGTGGGGAAACGTTGTTAAAAATGGTAGTTTACAATAAACTGAATCAATATCTTATACCTTATCTGAATAATAAACATTTCAAATTTCCTTTTTCGGTCTCTAATATAAAACTTTGCATAATATTGGGTGTCTACATAAAATATATTTGTTCGCGCATTATTATATGTAATTTGGTTAGATATTGCATTCGCAGACTTGGTGGGTAGCATATGTCAAAATCCTGAAATTATCCCACCTACCTAATGAAGTTCAGAACAGTTCGCCGAAATAAATTTAAACGTGAGCCTCGGGCAAACCCCTGATAAACATGGTTATGTCTCGCCTTAACAGTATTATATTACATACGTTAATGTCCTAAAGTATTATTGTGTAGTTTATTGCAAAAATAATTAATTAAACGCATTGATTTAATAACCGTTTGATAGTATCAAAGCAAAACGGCCGAGGTTCCCATTACGAATTCATAAAACTCATTATAAAATTCCGAGGATTAGCAGAAAATAATTGCGGCCACTTTTCCGCAGCGACTGCAAAAAGGGAATTATTCGAAAATGAACAAAATAACAGGCACGTGGTGAGTCCCGTCCGAACTAGGATGCAGTTTATATTGCAATTTCACCGTTGCGTTGTTTGTCTGAAAACGGAATACAAATTCCATATGAATATAGGGGTCGACAATCGCAACCAACCCTGCTTTCCCTGTTAACCCACTCCACCCCCATGCCTAGGCGATGTAGGCGCGGGCCGATCGTAAATAAAACGCCTCCGCATGCCACAGAAATTTTCATAAAACTTTTATCTTGCGGATATGTAACGTATCGCTGTTTGAATGCATTACCAATACAAGTAACAACAAGAATTAGTTTGAAGCCAGGAGTTGCTTTGAAACTTTCTGAATTTTTTACGTTAACTCCACACTGTAGGAATCGAGAAAAATAACTTTCCTCGGGGGCGATGTCATATTTCTTTTTTACATGAGCTCCGCACAGGAGACCCTGTGGAAAATAATTTCCCTCCGAGCCTATGTCATCTTTGGGGATGCTGTGTGAAGGTTTTTTTAAGGAAAGGAAGGAAAAGGATTTAAGGGGTGGAGAGTAATCTGGGGTTCAGTGTGTCCCGGTCATCCACCTCCAAGACCTAGACAAACTTCACCCCATGAACTCGGGCACCCGTGCTAAATCACCAAACGTTACGAACCACTTGAGGTCACCTATGACAGAGGTGTTGGTTATCCACTAAAGGTTCCCGGGGCGGCGGTACCCATTCCCGCCTCCCAAATCGAAGCATCACACAGCATCCCCATATTTGGGGCGTAGCTAGCATGGGTGGCACCCGGACGGATAACGTGGTGTCACCAACCCCCTAAAAAAATTAACTATCCAATCCCTTGTTTTTTAACACTAACACTAACAGAATAACAACTTTTTTAACAACCAATAGGTTATAATTCCGTTCACGTCAATCGCAATGTAATATTCTTCGTAATTTTGTTCCACGGTCGAGGGTTGCCCCTGGTCATAGTATGCGCTATGTTCTGGCTCTTCTAGGAAAACAATGTCTCGCAGTATGCGCTATGTTCTGGCTCTTCTAGGAAAACTATGTCTCGCTAGCAACTTCATTTCAATCCTATCCTATGGTGAAGTTGAGAACCATTATTTGATTTGTCAATAAATAAATAATAAAAAACTTATTACTATAATTAATTATAAATAAATATATATCAGAAAGAACACTAAAGGTCTGCATATTGTTCCTAATTCCATCACAGGTTTTATTATTGGATTTAATTCACACGTGTCAACATAACAAAACCTCGAACACCAAAGCATTACGAATAATCATTTCTGTCCATCCATTATGTATTTGCCTTTTTTGTATGAATGCGTGCTATTTACCCATGCAAAATTACTGGCGGTTTGTTGATTATTTGCATACAATTCAGAGTATTGGGTATAAAGCCTGAAACCATTAATCATAGTTTACAAATAACAATGAATCTAGGACATGGGTCGGCAACTTGCGGCCCGCGGACCGCGTGCGGCCCGCTCGGCGTCTTGGTGCGGCCCGCAAGATTCTCATCGCGACGCACGCGACTGACTATATCAGACACAACGGAGTGAAAGGGAGCAAAGGGATAGCGAAGGGGGAGCGATTTGTTAATCAACATGATAAGTTTTCAAAGTGGTACCACACTCAAAATGGCTTTTAAAGGAAAAACTTGGTGGATTACAATGTGGGGTTTACCTCCTAATTACTACAAGGAGTTAAAATGGTTTACTCTGCAAATAATTACTAGTTTGGTAGTACATCCAGTTGTGAGCAAGCTTTTTTGATTCTGAATTATCGAAAAAAAAAATTCTCGGTTATCGGATACACATTTAGACGCAATACTACGCGACTACACTTCAAAAATGCAAGCTAATATTCACACAGGAGGCCCTGAGGAAAATAATTTCCCTCTGGGCCTATGTCATCTTAGGGGATGCCGTGTGCACGGTTTTTTTAAGGAAGGGAAAAATAAGAAGCTCTGGGAATGAAAAGGGTATGAGGGGTGAGTAGGAATCTGAGTGTCAGTGTGTCCGGGAGTGATGGGCGTATCCATTTATTCCAACTGCAGTGCAAGGCGATGAGTCGAGAGAGTCCAGCTGGAAAGGTCAAAAGGTCTCCCTCAACCAGTCTCTCTCGATCCTGCCCGCCACGCAGCAGGTGGGCAGACGCGTCCACCGCCAAGACCTGGGCATACCTCACCCCTTGAACCATGAACCCAGGCACCCCTGCTAACTCACCACATATATGGTATATGTAATGACATGTGACTCGGGTGCGGCCCGCACTAATCCCCGCATACAATATTTGGCCCTTTTACAACAAAAGGTTGCCGACTCATGAATCTAGGCTGTTGTTCGTTGTTTTTTTTTTTGTAATTTGGTTTTCACGTATCACATTTATTAATGAATTTTGTTGAAAACCTTATCTCATTCTCTATTTCTATTAAATTGATTGATTAACTAGTATTTGATTAACTTTATTGGCATTTCATTCTGAGGCACCCACGATTTCTACTTTCATTCACTTGCAAGTCACATTTTCTTCCGCATAGCATGAGGAAGAAACAAAAAATACCATTTGGGCATATTTCGTGAACCAAAAGTGTGGCTAACCATAACCAAGCCTTAGATTTCGAATACAGAAATTTGGTCTCTCAGTAGAAATTCAGTTGTTGCCTTGTCGTGTACCACTTTTTTTTCTTTTTTAATGCTAATTTTAATGCTGTTGTTCAGATAGTTGGTATGTGAACTTGAAGAAAGGTGAAATCAAAGTTCTTGTGCTATGTTCTTCTGACCTTCATTTCATCATTCCTATCATCTCCTAGATCTAACGGTCGTTGTTCCCAACTTTTCTATCGATCAATCTGAGTCTCCGATCAGCTAAGTGTTTTTCTTAGTTGGTCGGATAGTTGCGTTGGGAAGAGCATATTTGTGCATTTGCAATGTGTGGAGCCAAAATTTTGACTTAATAGTTGATCAGTAGGATTAGGAACAACGGCCGTTAGCGGCCCTTTCTAGGGCACATCTATATCGGTCATTCCTTACTTTTGTATCCCATATTTTTAATAGTGTTCATGCCTGGTTTAACCACGCGTACTCTTCAGGGATCTAATTTTACTACCGCTTTCAGTCTACCTGCGTTTTTAAAGTTAAGAAAATAACCATTTAATTCTATTATTTTTCAATTCCGGTAATTAACTATCTTATTACTATTTTTTTTCAAATTTTTTCAATGTCCCTATTTTTTAAATATTTACCCACGTAAATATGCGTAGTAGTTTAATGGACAACTTTGCATCAAATATTTCACATCTACATAATATGTAAATGTCTATAACATTATATTAAAATGTTATTAGAATTTTCAAGATATTATCAACGTTTAAAGTGTTTTTTAAAACAACTTGAGACTGAAAACTTGGAAAACTGGAATCATTTTCACCATGCCAATAAAATAAAATAAAAACGAAAACATGAAATTCGTAAACAGGTTTCAGGGCCTCTAATAATGTTCCCTAATTGAAGATTCAACCTGTCACGTGGTAATACTCCCCAATTTGTCAAAGAGGAAAAGTAGAGGTCTGTACCGCATTTTCTTTATTATTCCAGAACTGACACTGGAAATGTATTCCTGTATTAAATTTCTGAGAAAATACCTTCATCATTGAACATTTATTATTTAATATTTTTATACTTCTGAATTGTCATTCGAGTTTTGATCTTTCCATAGAAAAGTTTTTTTTTGTGTTAATTTTTAATACTTTACTAGAGAATTTACTTTCCAATATGAAAACTGAGAAACTTTGTTTCTATAGAATAAAAAAATGCTTTATTCAAATCATTATTTATGAAAAACTAGCTGGTTCCCGGCATGCGTTGCAAGGTGATATTGTGTTATATAATTATAGTGTGGCGCGCGATTTGTTTGAAAAATATAAATTTTATTCATCAAACGGGGATAGAATTCGGTTTATCTTTTTGTTTGTTTTCGGTGATAGGAACAAAATTTGAACACTCTTTTTTCGAAATCTTTGGTCGTATTGAAAAATTTTAGTAAACAGTTGAAAGGGCGTATTAGCTTCGGTTTTTCCAGTAAAAACCAGACTTACTGCTCCATAATAGAAACGAGGTTGCAAGATAAAAATTGTTTTCGATACTCTAAAATTTACAGAAATGGGTCTGGATAAATTTATAACATATCGCCGTAGTTTGTCAGTTTTTACTGATATTCTATTGAGATGTCGTAATTATTGTGAAATATATTTCGATTTATTAGTTCCCCTATATTTTTTCCTACATAAATTCTTAAATAAATATAATGAAATGTGTCATGTAAATAGCTCGGCTGTGGAACGATTTGCCGGGCTCTGTATAACCTCCCTCCTTTAACACGGGTCTCTTCAAAACCCAGGTTCACTCCTTCCTTCCACAAAAAAACCCTCCACACAGTATCCTCAAAGATTACAGAGGCCCCGAGGGGAATTATTTTCCTCAGGGCTTCCTATGTGGAGTTAATGTGTAAAAAGTAACACAGTGTCATTATAACAAAAAACAAATCAGTTATCGAATAAATAAATCAATAACTGCTGACAAGCTACTTGCAGTAGCTCAGCGGGTAAAAAATTCCAATTGTATGCAATCTTATACAATAATAAAATTAAAATTTATATATTTTTTAAATAAAAGAAATAAGTAATTATATAAAATTAGTAGCTAAAAGCAGCTTGATTGAATTATCTACTCCAAACCACGTGTAAAATGCAATTAAGAATATTTAAAATAACTGAAAAACAATACGTACTTCAGTGATAAAATAGTTGGATTATCCGTAATCCGTGTTGCCCATTGGTTAATGTTAATGTTGGAATAACGCGTTTCTGTCGGGAAAATATATCATTTGATGAAGTAATCCTATTTGACATGTAAATATTTATTAATTAGATTGCAGCCAGTACTGATATTTGGAGGAATTTCAAAAATTGTTTGTGATACGTAATAGTAATCACTATAATTCTGGGACCAATGATTTCCTACGGACAATCTGCACAATTCTATTCACAAACAATTCTAAAACTTGCCAACAAAAAAAAATAACATTAGCTCCACACAGGAGGCCCGGGGGAAAATAATTCCCATCAGGGCTTGTGTCATCTTTGGGTACGCTGCGTGGAGGGTATTTTTAGGAAAAGAAGGAGAGAAAGTACTGGGAAGGAAAAAGGTATGAGGTGTAGGTAGGAATCTAGGGGTCGGTGTGTCCATAAGTGACGGATATATATATGAATCTATACTTTCTACTCCCGATCTGGCATGCCACGCAGTTGGTGGGTAGACGCATCTGCTGCCAAGATCCGGACAAACCACACCACATAAACCCGGGCACCAAACGCAGCGAACCACTTGAGCTCACCTATGGCAGAAGTGTTGGTTATTCAATAAATGATTCCCGGGGCGGCGGTACCCATACCCACCTCTAATGCTTCGTAATTCAATGGTTTTGGACCTTACAAATCGACTAGAATAACCTCGTCGAATTTAATGTTTCAAAAACACTTACGTCTAAAAGGGATCGAAATGAAAATGTAGTCTCCTTCAACGTCTTTTATGCTTGTTGCAACTTTAAGGATGAGTGTGATGAATTGTTCAATTTAAAAAAAAACCGTCCTAAACGACAAGCTCAGGCACGAAAGAAACATGGCATTCTGTACAGAGCCCGCAAACACTTTTAAAGTACACAACTGCTAGCCCTATACAAATCGCAAGCGCGCCCACCTCTGGTTTAGAGCCCCAATATGCCTGAAAAACCCCTTGATTCTATGCAGAAACGGGCAGAACGTCGAATTTGTATATTTATAAATATCGATATTTGTCTATCGATCATAATAAGTAATTTGCGTGTATTTACAAATGAAATGTTATTTTTTGACTTTTGCTGGTGTGTCGAGTAATAAAAATATTTTCGTATCACACACGAGGGCCTTTTGGCACTTTTTTAATGCAATTACTTAGAGGTAGCACACAAACTTACGCGACACGTGGCAGTTTAGTACTAAAACTGCGAAATCTAAAACATTTCAATTGATTTGCTTTTGTTCTGCCACTTTGAGATTTCTACAACGCGTACCCATATCTTCTTAATATATAAAAGTCGGGTTAGTAGTACCATTTATAACTCAAGAACGGCTGGACCAATTTTTATGATCTTTAATTTGTTGGATTTGTCCCCGCCCCAAATAGCAGAATAGCTATTAAAACATCAGAAAAATTCATGAAAAAAATTATTATGAAGTAAATTATTTTCCTCATACATTTTGTATGGAACGAATTATCATATTTTGAAAGAGCTGCAGGAATATTGTGATAAGTATCATATTGAATACTGAGTGAATTCCAAAAATTAAAAACTTCAAATGTTAATGTGCTAATTTTTTGCTTTTGTACTAAAGCATGTAATGCTGCCCCTCTTTCTTAAACTCTAAATGTCAACAGTCTAAAATGAGACAAACGGTGAACGTATATCTGCACCCCTCCAAAGGAAAAATACAATAATAATAATAAATTTCCCTCACACATATAAAGAAAATGAAACGCAATTAAGTTAAAAAGTAAGAAAATCACAAAAAATATAAATCTGTACACAACGCCATCTCTGATACTAACAAAAATAAATCACAGACAGTTGCGCATCGATAATTGCTTCATTGTGTAATTTATAACTTAATAAAAAAAGTAATTTAATTCAGTAATAAGTTAATACAACAGTTATTGATTCTGAGGCGGTACGGAGTTCCCGGGTCAGCTAGTTTTTTTTTATTCTTCATTTTAAGCACCCACTAAACTGCCAACGCAGTTTGTCAGCAGATCAATTTGACAATATTAATATAACACAAAAGAACAATTATAACAAGATATCTCAATATAGAAAATACAAACAGAAGAATAACTTTTAAGTAATTACAATATAAGGGCATAAAATACATAGAATAACAGATACAACACAGCAAATTACTCATACATATAATACACAAGATTAAAACAAAATTTAATATAAAAAGTCTTGATCTATTAGCCATTTTTTTTTTAATCAGTGGTGCAATTTGATTGGTTTTTTATGTTCATTGGCATCTTATTAAATATTGTAGGGACAAGATAAGTGAATGTCCGTTGCCCGTATTTATTTATAATTTTCGGAATGCACAACCCCTCATTTTTAATTAATCTAGTGCTATATGCATTATGCATGATCTACTTTTTCTTTGTATATTGAATCCGACAATAGGTAATATATATATATTGTAACTTCATTGCAAAAAGCAACAAAAATAATCAAAATTTTAATCTGTTTGGTATAATATATCTGTAAATTGTACAGGTAATGAGAGTTTTCTTGATAGGCATCAATTTTGAAAAGTTTCGGCATACGATAAACTGAATTAGCGTTCTCCATTCCACAATGGCAACTCCGCGTCCAAATCACTTTTCAATTATAATCTGCGTGCCGCGGGAACTGGGAACGCACGTGACGTGTTCGCGACTGATGTAATCACTTTTGACATTTAAAATTACCTCCCACTAATGTTACGAGTAACTATGAAAACACGCTGGCCTGCTGTTAAGGGCGAATCTCACGGGGAAAACAGCATGGGATTTAACATTTTCTTGTTTGTGATATTAATGATTAAATCACTGTAAAAATCTAACCTAACCTAATATATACTTGTATACGTTTTTAGATTTTCACGGCCAAAATCATTTTCGTTATTTGTATCTGTCGGATTTGCCGAAATTTGACGAAAATAACGTATACTTGTTTGTGATTGTGATATGAACGAAGAAATCACTGAAAATAACTAACCTAACCTAACATAATATACTTGTTTGTGATATGAACGGTGAAATCCTTGTAAAAATCTAACCCATAGATTCTCAACCTTTTTTTGCCCACCGCCCCCTTTGAGAATATTATTTTTTTCTAGCGCCCCCTAAATCGCAAAGAAAGCAATTGTCGTCGGGGGGGGGGGGGGGGGTGTAATGGGATGGGGAAAGATGGGATATAATAATTATTTTTATTAATTTCTTACACCATTACAAATTTGAGTTTATTACACATAAGAAATAACGCCATATAAATATTTTACGAAAAAATGTGTACAAATATTTATACATATAAGAAATTTCAAGAAAAATTGCAATTTAAAAAAAAATTCAGGCGGTGGTGAAAATTTCGTCACTGTGGAGAGACTC
Source organism: Limnephilus lunatus (assembly GCA_917563855.2). NCBI lineage: Eukaryota > Metazoa > Arthropoda > Insecta > Trichoptera > Limnephilidae > Limnephilus > Limnephilus lunatus. Next base: position 4,268,553 of record OU830602.1, on the reverse strand, counting down.
TTTCAAGAATCAAAATAATTTACCTTTTGAATCTGTCGTCACTGACGCAAAATGTATCAATCTCGGGGGAGATTTGGTTTTGGAGCAATATTCTCCTCCCTACCGGGAGAACCAATGGCTGGTTAGTCCTACAGGCAAGAAGATGGAATAATCTATGATGACGCTGTCTAAGATAGTCATTTGGAACATAGAGACTCACGCGAAACTTTTTTGAAACCTCGCCAACATGAGGGAGCACCCCACCTCATGTGGATTCCAGATAAGCGCACCACTCTCCAGCCTACGCCAAACGAAGTGCACTCGTTTCCTCGTTGATATCCATTAGGATAAACTTGTAAATGATTTTAATAATTTTAAAATTACGCGCGTGGCGAAAAAAACGTACGTCCTGCCGGCGAACTCTCTGGAGCACTGATGGGGTGGGATGGGTTTCTCTGGGTCTCCTACCGCCCCCCTGAAACTCTGAAACGCCCCCCAATTTTCTCTTGGTCTTCTACCGCCCCCCTGAAGGTCTGAAACGCCCCCAAGGGGGCGTTATCGCCCACGTTGAGAATCTATGATCTAACCTAACCTTACATGTAATTGTTTGTGATATGAATGATGAAATCACTGTAAAAATCCAACATAACAACATTTACTTATTTGTGATATTAATGTTGAAATAACTGAATACTCTAACCTAACATTTACTCGTTTGTGATATTAACGATGAAATAACTGAAAAATCCAACCTTACCCAAAAATTTCTTGTTTTTATTATTATGATGAAATAACAGAATAATCTAACCTAATATTTACTTCTTTGTGATATTTATGATGAAATCACTGTAAAAATTTAACCTAACCTTACATATACTTATTTGTGATATTAATGATTCAATAACCGAATAATCTAACCTAAAATTAACTTGTTTGTGATATTAATGATAAAATAACTGAAAAACCTAACCTAACATTTACTTGTTTGTGTTGTAATGATGAAATAACTGTATAATCTAACCTAATATATACTTGTTTGTGGTATTTATGATGAAACATCTGAAAAATCTAATCTAACCTAACACTCATTAAAAATCACGGCATATTATACTATAATTTTTGAACCTGAAAGTCTATATTTAAAAAAATATTTGCCTCGAGATCGAAGCCTCTCTAAAGAAAAAAAAATAATTAAAAAACATTACAATAATTAAAAATAAATATCCTTCCTGGACTTGCTTTAGAAAAAGATGTCGAATATTAAAAAAAAGATAAATTTTTGCAAGACACTACCTAGGTAGAATTTAGTTGGACATGAATCTTGCAATCATACAAATTGCATGGTGGAGTGTTTTCTTTTTGTTACATTATGCTTATTTGGGCCTTATGTGTGTAGAAAAAATTAACATGTAAAAACTCAGCTAAGCGGAAAATCAAAAATAAATAAATAAGCAGCCAATGAAAATGAAGATATGGTTTGTAGTTCTTAGTCGAAGTATAGTACAGTAAATATGACCGAAGGGGGTAAGGCACTCGACTAGCAATCAGGAGGTCAAATTCCGGCGTTCGTAAGTAAATTTTATTTTGCTTTATTTCACAATTTAATAATTAAAAATAATATAAGGTATAATTGCGGCACGCGTGGAAGATACTCTCAGTACCGCCCAGGTGTAATATCACAATGCAGAAGTGAAACGTTACTTGAAATGGCTTTAGCCGTGTTTGGTGACTAGATCTGATTAGCCAGGTACATCCCCACCTCCCTATTCTCCATCTCCTTACGCCATACCCGAATTAGGGATGCCATTATCTCATAGGCTCCGGGCAGTTGGGACTCTTGTGTGATATTCACAATTACAAATATCTTCACACTATTAATTCATCTAAGTATCTCTGAAACATTTACACAGAATAAATTTCGAATAAAGAACAATTATTTATTAAAATAATTATTTAAATTAAAAGTACAATGAAGTGGAACACTTTTACGCATTAACGTCGTTACATCATGCACGCAAGCACCGACAACGGAAATTAGTTTGGTTAGTAGTATAACTAATGAGAGATCTGTAGTGATTGGTCGAAGCCTCTTTTCGTCAATAATTTGACATCCTAAGAACAAGAACCGGGGTGAGGTATTTTGGTGCCCTAGAGTCCTGGAGCACCCATTCAACGACATATTATTTACCTGAAAATTCTAAACTTTTTTTAATGATATACTTAACTTACTTTAACCATAGATTCCTCATATTATTTGGAGTAAAAAATGTAATCGACATATTGGTCTCCGGTGACCTTTTGTGATATTTTTTTCTGTACATTTTCTGTATATTTTGAAGGTTTGTACATTTTCTTTTTGAATTTTCTCATCGGGATGCTGTTTGAAAACTTCAACGGTTCTTTTTGAAAATAACAGAGGGCATTACTTCCGTTTCCAACAATCCTAAAGTTTACAGTTATTAATATTTTTAAGTGAAATTTTTTTTAGCACCGTCGCGTCGTGGTTTGAAGCTGAATGAAACGAAAAAGCGACACAAAAAAGAGATACATTTGTAGGATTTAGCCTGTGAGAGAATGAAATAGAATAATCGGTCTCCTCTTTGTACGGTACTTCATAGCCTCCCCATTTTTGTTTTTCTGATGATTTCACTTCTACCGTGTGTGAACTGTACACTTGTAATTTTTTGACGTGAAACTTCTTTCGCACCGATGTGATTTGAAACTTGACACTAAAAAGGGACAAACACGAACTTCTATAGGATTTAGCCAGCGAGAGAATGAGATAGAATGAAACCTTGCCTACGTGCAGTTGCATTGCCCGCTTTGATTACGAGCTCACTTTTCAAAGCTCCTTTTCAACGACCAATTTTTTTATTGATCGAAACTCCTATTGGTTGAGATTGTTTGGGTCAAGTATTCACTACTACCGTGTGTGAACTGCACTCAATTTTATAAAAATTAATAAATTTACTAAAAATCTATAAATTTGCTAAATGTGGCTCATTCAAATCTTATTTTTTCATAATTTCACTAGTATTCTCCGTTAATCTGAAATCACAAAAAAATGTGTGTTTTAGATGATACCCCTCCAAATTTTGCGCCCGTGGCCAGCGTCCTACTTTCACCACCCTCACTCCGGCACTGTCAAAATGCCAAAGCCTTATCACTCATCAGCAGAGAATCAAAAAGCCGCTATTCCCATAATTCCATTAGAGCCACTATTGCTGCAGGCTGACAGGTCCGGCCGAGGGTCTCCCTCGTCCGTTTGACCAGCAAATGACCGGCCCGGTACGCGCCCAAATAAAATGGCCGCGAGGACGTACAATGAATACCAAAAGCAGACATTAGCGGCCATGGGACCATCCAATTAGTCGCATGAAAATAGTCATCGCACTGGTCTGAATACGTAATGCTCTCTCTTTAATGAAAGGGACAATCAAGATTGATCAAATTTCTAATGGAATTTTCTTAATTTATCGATACGTTTAGATTTAAGGTCGTTTTTAAGCAATTTATTACTATTTCTACCCTAAAATTATTTGGACCGTTAACCTTCTACCGCTCTTTTAATTCGATAACTGAGAAACACATAACCTTTAATTTTTGTAAATGTCAAAATATTTTCTCTCAGGGCTTACGTCATCTTTGGAGACGCTCGTGGGGGGTCTTTTAAAGCAGTGGTTCCTAACCTTTTTTTGACTAGGGACCACTATTACATTTATTTGTTCTCACAGGGACCACAAGGTACAATAATTATAAACTGCCTAATAAAATAAAATCGCCTAATAAAAGGCGTCCTTGCAATTACTATAATTTTGCAATTCAGTGTGGTCTTCTTGGACTTCTTCAGTTACCTCTCCATCATTAATACCAAATGGGTTAAGAATCAGCTTTTGGATACCTTTTGGATTCGATTTTTGTAATAAATGAATAAATGTTTCGTGGACCACATTTTAGATCTCGCGGACCACCTGTGGTCCATGAACCACCGGCTGAGAACCACTGTTTTAAAGGAAAGGAAGGAGAGGATGTTCTGGAATGAGGTATGAGGGAGGGGGAAAGTATCTACGGGTCAGTGGGTCCAGGAGCGACGGACGTATAAATCCACCCTTCCCACTGCGGTGCAAGGTGATGTTTCAAAAGAGTTCTACTTGAGAGGTCACGAGGTCCCCCTCTACCAATCTCTCCCGATCCTGCCTGCAACGCGGCTGGTGAGCAGACCCATCCGCTGCGAAGACTCAAATCTCACTTTCTAAACGTTGCGAACTACTTGGTATGATCTATTATCATTCTCCCATATTGAGTTTGTTTCAAATTTTCGATTGAAAGTCGCCAATATTGTCTTCAGTGATTAAATATTACAATATTGATTTTTTTTCTCATAAAATTTAAATAAATGTTCACCAAAGATTTGCAGAAATGTAAATAGATGTCGCAATTAAATAAAAAATGACTAAATTTACTCAAGACAATATCTAAGTAGCATTTAATTCGAGATTAATCTTGCAATCATACATACGTAAAGATATCAGCCAATAAAAATAAGATAATATATTGGCAGTTCTTAGTCGAAGTATGATACAGTTAAATATGACCGAAGGTAAAGCATCGCCCCAGCAAGAGTTCAATTCCTATATGCGTCCGTATCTTTTTATTTTATTTATATTTCAAATTTTCAATTTAAAATCGCTAATATTCTCTTCAATGATTAAAAATTACAAAAAATAGGCTTTCGAAAGAAGTAGGTACGGAGAAAAACTCATTATAATCCATTCTATCCGTAACACGAAGACGTATCTCCCCAAGTACTATGGATTTAAAAATAATCTAGAACATACTGCATTATCTTTATGTTTGTTCGAGATAAACTCCGAAACTACTTAACTGATTTTGATTAAATTTGGCTTTTTGTGTGTAATTTGATCCAACTTAAAGATTTGATAGTTTTTATCTCGATTACTGACCTCAATATTTAAAATTGTAAAAATGTTTGTTATAGGATAATGCTTTGTAATTTTTTTGTAAGTTCCATAAATTTCTAACAGATGGCGGCGTGAGATAATTTATCGACACAACACTCGGTTATCTAGGTTAAGTAACCATCCAGTAGGGTGACCGGCCCATTCAGAATGAAACCAACTCAAAACCACCTCAGAAAGTTCATTAAGAGTGATGATAAAAAAATATTTAAAAAATGTTTAAATAGGTTAAGTTAGGTTAGGGTTACCGGCTATTTAAAAATTATTTTTTCAATATTTTAATGACCTTTCTGAGATGGTTTTGAGTTGGTTTCATTCTGAGTTGGCATGGAACCATCCAGTAGATGGCGTTGTGTTTCGATTTCACGTCACAGCAACGCGTGTTCGGGTCAGCTAGTTTGTGAATAAACATAGAACCACAACAAAACATTGCCTCTTACATTTTGTGTTTCAAATGCTGTGCGGTGTGTCTATGAATGGTTGATCTCCCAATCGTTGATGCCCCTGATTATTTATGTTTTTCTTCTTCCCTGGTAACATATGCAGCACGGCTGCGAAACAATTAATGTCGACATAATTATAGTACCTGCAGTCTTGAGATAAAATCCGCAGTATAAATATTTTTGCTAACAATAAATAACGCCGTATCCCCGATAGACTATGCAGAGAGGATATTCTTCGGAATAATAGAAATAATCCTTTAAGGATCAATTTTCTGAGGCATCGACAGGTAGTGAGATCAACTGATCATGGAATCGAATAGCGAAGTCTTTCTTCATTGCACCTACATTCTGTTTACGTAATCTAATTTTGAAGCAAATCTCTATTATTCCCAGACCTGTTTATTAAGAAGATTTTACGCAAATTAATAGAAGATAATAACAAACACCGTGAGTTAATTTGATTGTTTATTCCGTTATGCTTCATCCTATGGGATTAAATCGCTTTCGAGAATTAGCCTTTACTTCTTTAAAATAAATCCCCGACCAGTCGACTTAATTAAGTTTTCCTGTTTTTCTGATTACTTCCTTTTCTTCCTACGGGAGGTACATTCTTTATTGTCCTCCATCTTCTCGTTTTCCCAGCATTTTCGCATCTTACCAGTCTTACCTGGACGCAATTTACAAAACCTACACCGTTAAATGGGATAGCTTTTGATATGCAAGATCATCCACAAATCCTCATTATCGTCACTCTTGGCTCTACAAACCCCTGGTGGGTGTTGGCCTCCTCAAGAGTCTCCCTCTCTTTACATGACCCAGCCACCGAGGTCTTCCCAGTTTTATAAATTTTGTGACGTTTAGCTCCTTAAACAGAGTATTTAGCTCATTTTTGTAATGTCTGCGCCAAAATACATTTTCTAAAACCGGTCCAAAGATACGCCTCAAAATTTTTCTTTAAAAAAAGTCCAGTGCTCGCTCATTCCTCTTGGTTAGTACCCAAGTCTTAGCTGAATACGTGAGTACCGGTCTGATAAGTGTTTTGTACACTATTATCTTGGCGTTTCTGGACAGCAGTCTGGATTTTATTTGGTTTTGTAGGTGAAAATAACGATGATTTGCGTTCGCTATTCGCTTCGTATTATTGTCGTTTGACAAACCCTAATACGTCCACAAATCCAAACATCATTTCACCATGCGACTGAAATGAAGTATGGTTCATTGAGCAAAATCATCTGCAAACCTATATACCATTATAGTCATGGTTATTTTAGACATTGTTTGTGTTTTTACTTCGACATTTTTTTTTATCTACAAAGCCCTTACCATTTGCAGAGCAGATAGACCGCCAAACAACTCTGTCACACTGCTTGCTTCAATTAATTTCACGCACCGTCTTATCAATACATGCAAGTCTAAACCTACTATTTCAGTCTGGCAGCTTCTCCGCAGAGGTAAGCAGAAAGGATAGACCGCTAAACATGGTTATTTCAGATGGTCACACTGCTTGCTTCAATTAATTTCACGCACCGTCTTATCAATACATGCAAGTCTAAACCTACTATTTCAGTCTGGCAGCTTCTCCGCAGAGGTAAGCAGAAAGGATAGACCGCCAAACAACTCGGTCACACTGCTTACTTCAATCACATACGATGTACGTCGTCTTACTTCTAAATGGTGAAGGGTTTGTGGAGGATTTTGAACAACAAAACCTATCCCATTTCAGTGCGCCGCGCCGCCGCGACTGGAACGGCACAGGCTTTGTAAATCCGCTAGCTGGACCGAAATATAATTTAACAATCTTTAAATCATTTTCACGTCTTCTGCTACATTTTTTTATATTCTCTACAAAAGTTTTAGACGAGATAACATCAGTGCAGAAAATGCACAATAGAGTTGATCTCCAAACTAGTGCATTTTTCAAACGTGGATTTTTCTACACAGGTCAGTCAAACCGACGCGACTTTAGAAACAAAATTTTGGTTAAATGGTCTAAAACAATGTTACGTTACGAAATATGAAAAGTCATGTACTTTATATCGAACCGTTTTTGCTTTTGTTTCCCCTGCTCAATTCTGTCCGGTAAACAAAATTGTACAATTTATAGATTTATAGTTAAAATGTATCCGTGCTTGATTTGTAATAAATAACAAATTGTGTAATTAGAGTCTTGATTGGATGGATTCGGGGATGCTACGTGGAGGGTATTTTTAAGAAAGGAAGGAGAGGAAGTTCTGGGAAGGAAAAAGGGGTAGATAGGAATCTGGGTATCCACGTGCTCAGGAGTGACAGGTGTATGAATCTATTCCTGTCACTGCTGTGCGCGACTATGTTCCGAGAGAGTCCAGCTGGAGAGCCCTAAGTCACTAAACGTAGCGAACCACTTGGGGTGACCTATGACAGATGTGTTGGTTATCCAATAAATGTTTCGCGGTGGCGGTATATCAATCACCATACCATAATAAATTTTAATTATGTATTTTTTTTTATTGGATATTATAAATTAAATATACAGAATAATAATAATACGATACATAACATTCATTAACCATTTTAATTACCCAGTTATCAGAGAAATAATCTCGAGTCTTACTGGGGAGCTAGTCTATTTACTAATAGGTACCTACATATTTAGATATAATAAAGTACTGCTTAAAATTGTAGGTATAATAACAAAAAAAAATTGTAGGTACACAAAGTTTTAAAAATATTAAACAATGAGTAAAAATTCATACAATAATAGCATAATATGTACATTGTACATCTGAAAATCGTCGGTAAAATCAATTCGACTAAAATACTTTCTCAATTTTTAGTGAATCAGGTATGGCATAAAGTTTTGGTGGCCGTATACGCGATGTATCCCACTAGAAGAAAATTTTAAATTTAATTTATTTCTAAATATTCTAAAAATACACACACCAGAAGACAGACGTAAAATAAACGACTTAACGTTTTTATTAAAAACACTTAATTCTAAATTCGACTGTTGCGAACTCCTGCAATTCATAAACTTACGAATACCGACGTCCGACAGTAACCACACGACAATAACACTATATGTACTACTGCAGCATTCATAAGCGGAACTACATTTCCCACTCTCCGATACAACGATTTCACACTCTGGGAAATCAGTACTTAGGTGATGTTTACATATTTAACATCAACTTGGCGAATTTCGTGGATCTTGTAAAAAAAAACTTATTTCAAAACTATTCCTAAACATATCTGTATTTTTGTAAACCTATCAAATCGCAATATTTTTGTATTTTTATGACTTGTGTGCGTTTTTTATCTAATTTTATTTTTATGGTTACTTTATCTGTTTAAAAATCATCTGCCATGAATTAATTGTACTACCAAACATGTAAAAGCACTCTGGTCGTTGAATAAATAAATAAGTAACATGCGCGTGCGATCCTGCTTAATCAGTGCGCTTGTGACTGCCCGAATGATCGCCCGTTGTCTTCGTCCTTCGTGTCGTGCCTGGCAGCTAGGGCAAAGGTTCCCAACCTTATCGGTAGTATGTTTTTGTAAAACCTAGTACAACTTTTTATGGTTCTCTTGTGTTTACTGCCTTAAGTCATAGTATTTCTGCAAAAGATAACACTTTTTTCCGACGCCTTTTCTCTACAAAGGCTTACATGTCCTCAACACTTCTTAAATCATCAAGTTTCGTGTTTAAATAACAATTTTAATGACGGTAACTTTAATGATGAAAACTTAATTAAGTTTATTTATTCAACAAATTTCTTAAGAAACGGAACTTTATACAAGTTAGCTTATATTCATGCGAATCTATTTAACTTAGTTACGACGAAAAGTTAAATTTAAGTTTATATCTTTTAAATGTCCCATCAAACAAACCACATTTAAACAACAATAACTCGATTTGATAGATACCTAAATTAAACACAATTTCTCTTTCTAAATACGATGCTTTATGTATAACGGTGGTTTAGTTCACCAAATAACTTTCATACGTCTACATATCGGTCTTCTAAATCTTTAAATTTATCAAACTCAATTTATTCAAGAAGATATTGGTTACGGTACGCCCCTGGAGATATCTGGGAGCTCTTAAGAAGGGACACCAGATTTTTTATTTAATGCGGCATAAGAGACCTAACTGTCCGAAGCCGGTGGGTTAGTGGCATCACGAATTTTTGGAATGTTTTTAGACTGGGAGAAATTCTGAAGTAAAGAAAATGGAGAATAAGAAAAGTAAGAAGGGAAGTATCTGATTTTTTAAATGTGAATACCAATGTGAATACCAACCAAATACAATCCCAACTGCTCCCAAACGCTTGGAGCCAGTGATACTATAGCATTCACAATTGGGGTATGTTATGTGGCTGATGGTAGTGGGGACGGGAAGGAAATGGGGAAGAGTAAAGTGGCGAAGTACCTGGCTATTAAAATCTGATTACCAAACACATCTAAAGCCATTTCAAGCAACGTTTCACTTCTGAATGGTGGTCTTACACCAGGGCGATACTGAGAGCATCTTCCGCACTGGAACCTGCCGGAATATATTATGATTAATTAAATAATTTAAAATATTATTATTTTGATACAATATTTTACATTTTATAGCATAATTTAATAATGTTGGCCTCACTAGGGGGCCTACCCGTGCTGAAGAATTGTAAAATAACACAAATTAATCGGACAAAATTTGTTTAGCGCCTGCCTGGATTTGAACTCTCGAACTTTACTTGTTCACATATTGTTAGATAGATGAGTTAGTTAAAAGCTTCCGTGAGAGCTTTTCCGAAAGTCCGCAAGATGGCGGCTGGATTAGTTATGTGTTAGTGCTCCAGGGGGCCGAAGGCCGAGGTGAAGGAGCTTCCATAAAACACGGTGGGAATCAAATCTATTTCAGCTAACTCCTAGTTAGGTTGACTACTCGCTGTCACAACTTGTAATATGTGAACCATTCATAAATCCAGATTAACATAAAGAATTCTATTCTTTCCCATGAAACTAATCTCCTTCCAAGGCGACTTGGATTGTGTGAACACAGCACGTATGATAATAAATAAATAATAAAAAAAATATTTTATTTACTTTAATATATTTTATATGTTTACAATTTTAGAAAACGACTTTAAAAGGCGTAAGTTATGAATAAGGTGTGAAGTTAAAAAATATTGGAATACCTATGTAAGTAGTTATCCGATATGATGCGCGACGCTTTATAACGAACGAAATAAAAATTCTTCACAACCAATAAATACGGAATAGAGCCAATATTAATATTTTCCCTTATGAAGTATCGTTAAAAAAACATCCTCGTTTTCAATTTTATCATTATTAAAACAGTGTTTTTCATCCTATATGCAATTAATATGAATTACTAGTATACTGAAAGTTTTTTCAATTAATTTTAGATAACGCTTTCTATGTTCCGACCCTATTTTGAGTTTGTGTTCATTAAAAAATCCTTTATGATGTAACAACGTGATATACCTAGTTGGCTCAAAGTAAAAATTAAAATCTTTCTTTGGTGTCGAATAGATGAACAGGGTTGATACCGGTGAAGACTCAACTTGGCATGGAGTTTCCGGGTTTCGAACCATTCTTCCAGGCTTGAATTGAAAACTCAATTTTCTTGGATGAAAATACTATTGTAAAATGAATATAAATATCTTCACCATTGGAGCCTACTTTCCAATATATTATATTGCGCAACCCGTTTTATGCGAATTTTAATTTTGGATTTGAGGCCAAAATAACCAACCAATCTGAAAAATTATTTTTGTAATCAAAGAATATATTAAATACCTAGTACGGGTTTGTGCTACTTTATTTAATTGTGTTTTAAATTATAAAATATATGTCATTAAAGATTTCAATATTTTTATTATAATATATGCGAGCCTGAGGCGTGTAAGTAACCCCAGAACTCTCTGAGTGTAATACTAAAAAATGTGATTATGAATTAAACCTGCGCGGACAACATATATACATATACATCACAAAAATATAGCAATTTGACAAATATCAAGGGAAAAAACAGATTCACTAACCTTTAATGTTGATCTCTGCTATATGGAAGGCTTCCCAATAATTTAAATCAAAACAATTTTTGTATTTTTTAAATATGGTCAATACAAGTAAACAAGTCAGTTGTCAACTTTACACAACTAAAGTAGGATTCAGAGTGAAGGTAGAAATCGTAAGATATTCAACCACAAACAGTGTGATAGTTATTCTCAGATAGGTATCTCAATAATGTTTTTAAATAAAATATATTATAAATGCACTATACCTCCAAACAGACAAGTGAGCGCCATCTATGATTCATTGTGGCCGATCACGATGATTTAGCAGTTTTTTTCGAACAATACATTTCAGTGTCTCTGATAATCCATAGAGACTGTCAATCACCATTCTTGCGATATTAATACATTAATTATTTTTCGAACAAAAAAAAAACAAATCAAAAACATATTATAATGCCTAACCAATATTTCATGATTTTAGCGGCAACTTGGGCAATTATTTGTGAGTAAATGATAAATACAAAACTCTATTTATTACCAAAAAATGATTAAATAAAAAAAAAAATAGAATATCTTCTTTAAAATTCATCCGGGTTGACTGAACTGTGAAAGTTCAACCATAATTTTATACAGTAGATAGATAATATATACAAAACACTCCAGTTGGATACTGTTTATATTATCGTAGGTATTATGGTTACTGTGGATTTAGTCTAACAAAACGGCTGTTAATGAACGCTGAGCAAACTCATCTCACTTTCAATGTTTCCCAATGGGTGCCGAATTAATTGGTGTTCGGATATTAAACTTCGACTTTGCGCTTTAGGAGCCATTGAGTCAAACGGTTTTATCATGTGACTTCCAGCCCTAGCAGCCGTTAGATTAAATCGAACCTTTTTTACATCTTGTCCGGCGTTACATTAAAAGAAAGGACCAGCTTCGGGGAGCAATCAAACCGGTCCCAGAGGGAGGCTTCGTCTCGTTCAGTTTCGTTTCTTTTCAACCCCAGCGGTCTCCGCCCTTAGCCGCTAAGGAATTGGGTAGATTATATAATATAAGGACGTGCGCCAGATGTTCCTTCTTTCTGCAAATACGTTTTTTTTTAATTTTATTTTAAGGCTTGGCAATTTTGAATAATACGCGTTGCAGTGTAAGAACGAGTGCGACTCGCACGCATTGTTACTTTCATTGCAGACATTGAATCAAACAATGGAAACTCATTGCAAATATTGAATCATAAATATAGCTAATAGAAAGTCATTGCAAACATTGAGGAATAAATATGGATAATAGAAACTCATTGCAAACATTGAATCGTAAATATGGGTAATATAAACTCACTGCAAACATTGAGTCATAAATATGGGGAATAGAAAGCCATTGCAAAAATTGAATCATAAAATATGGGTAATAATTGCATACATTGAGTAATAAATATGGGGAATAGAAACTCATTGAAAACAAAGGAAAAAATTAAAGAAAAAAATATTTAGGAAAAAATCCTATTTGTAAGCGTTTTTTAAGGTCATTTCATGAACATTATCCAGCCCTAAAGAGTCTTTTCAAAATAAATATCAACTCTACTTTTGCCACCAATCTTTTCATAAATGTAATACCAATAGTGATGGGGGTAGCAAATGTAAAATCGTGCAATGTCCAGTGTTTTAAATATAATGTCCTCCACGTGCATAGCCGTATCTTCTCCAAGCATAAACTTTCTTATTAAAGTGTGTTTATCGGAAGTGACCTGCCATGTAAGTATGTTTCTGTATCCATTTGTAAATAGTAGAATTAGATAGAACCATAGACATATGAATCTATTTGTATGTCCATGGATTGAACCTAAGAATTCTTAATAAATTGTACAGCGCCCTTGAGGTGATTTTTCACAAAAACGGCGCTCTACAAATTATCCAATTATCATTATTTTTGAATCACAAATATGGGTAAAAGAAACTCATCGCAAACATTGAATCATAAATATGGGTAGTTAAAACTCATTCCTTACATTAAATCATAAATATAGGGAATAGAAACTCATTGCAAATATTGAATTATAAATAAACATAGGTAATAGAAATTTATTGCAAACATTAAATCATAAATATGGGTAATAGAAACTCAATGCAAATATTGAATCATAAATAAGAAGAATAGAAACTCATTGCAAACATTGAACCATAAATATGGGTAATGGAAACTCATTGCTAATATTGAATCATAAATATGGGTAGTTAAAACTCATTCCATACATTAAATCATAAATATAGGGAATAGTAACTCATTGTAAATAAAGTATCATAAATATGGGTAATAGAAACTCAAATTGCGAATATAGAATCATAAATATGGAGAATGGAAACTCATTGCAAACATTGAATCTTATATATTTGTAATAGAAAATTATTGCAAACCATGAATCATAAATATAGGTAATTGAAAGTCATTGCTAACATTGAATCATAAATATGGGTAATATAAACTCATTGCAAACATTGAATCATGTAAATGGGTAATCGAAAGCTAATTGCAAGCAATGTTTTTTTTCATATACCTATTACCTATTATAAAACAAACACGAAACTTATTTTCACTTTAATTAAAGTAGAAATAAGTTTCATATTTGTTTTATTATAATATATTATAAAGGAATTCCAACACAAATAGTCAGTCTCAAAAATAGTTTTTTTTTCATCTTTATTAATTAACTACATTACATTGGGGGTATACAGTGCCCGTCTCCTATGTTGAGAGCCAGCGCAGTTTATAACATAATCAATTTACAACAAATATTTATATTTACTCGCTTGTATGCAGTTGGAAATACTTTCTCAGAAGTAGTAGATGTGTTAAACTGAACGGAATATAGTTATGAGAAGTCTCTAATATCATACCACAAAAATGATAATCGATGTTAGCATAATACTGTTCTTCTGCATGTGTTCTTTATAATTTAAATAGCCTATTTTATTTTATTTCATGATTACTGTTCCACAAAATTATTATACGATAATAATATGTAGGATATATAAATAAATAAATGAAAATAAAATTTAAAATACATATATATATATAATCTAAACTTCATTGTAAATGTTTAATCATTTCATTAACAGTGTATTGTACAAGCTAGGAATTAAAAAAAAATATATACCAATATATTCCTACGCACACACAATTTGAAATGCGGGAATGGGTACCGCCATCACGGGAACCTTTAATTGGATAACCAACACCTTTGCCATAGGTCACCCCAAGTGATTCTCTACGTTTGGTGATTAAGCAGGGGTGCTCGGGTTTTTGGGGTGAGGTGTTACTAGGTTTTAGGAATAGAAGATCCTTGCGAATATCTGAAAAATGGGGAAAAAATTATTTTCCTTAATGTATTAATTAATGTATTAATCAATGTTATATTACAAATTACGTATACATATTATAAACTAATTATTATTATAGATATAAATATATAATTGTATATATAATATAAATTAATCATTATTATTAAAATTATATATAATATAAATTTATTATTATTATTAAAATTAATTATTAAGATTATGTACAAGAAAACTAAATCGTATCAAACAATTGTTTAAGGAAACCGATATTTTTGACCTTAGATGGCCTATGGTCTTCAATGTAAAATTAATTTATTTACATGTTTCCAAATTTCTTTCAAAAAATTTCAGCCAAAGACGTGGCGCATGTGAGTATGCTGTGCCCCACTGCAAAACTAGGTTGTCCCAAAGACATATTAGTTTTATAGCTCCAAAAATGTATAATTTACTATGCACAACCTTTAAATCGAACACATGTCAAAATCTTTAATCTTATAAAAAATATACAAAAATTTGGCTAAAAACCACTGAAACAGATATTTTTTTCTTATAAGTTTTAACAATTTTTTTAGTTTGTTTGTTTTGTATGTCTTATAAATTGCACTATAAACACTTATAAAACTTTCACAAATGTGATAATAACAGTGCGGACTTTTATTATGTTGTAGTTTTTAATTGCTTTTACTCTTTTAATTAAACCCCTAGTTTATATGTACTTAAAATCTTCACTTTAACCAGAGAAACAAAAATAAAAATAAAAAATCAATATTCCCACAGGCGTTGCCTTTGTGGGATTTTTTTATTCATACATTTTTTATATTAAGCTTTTTTATACGATTTTCATTATTTTATGTATTTATTATATTTATTGTTGGTATCAAAAATTTAAATAAAATATATATATATATATTAATATTAATATATAACATTTATTACAACATTTAATGCTCTTTCAATCACATGATGAAAAAACAGTTCTAAATGTGAATTTTAAGCAAAAAAAATCCAGACTCTTGGATCACGAAACATTGTGTTGTGTTTTATTGTTGACAAACGAGATGTCAACATCTATAATTTTATCTCTGTAAAACACTGACTGACTGGATTCCAAATACAATACAAAACGAAAGGTTCGCCGCCCAATTTTAAAATTCCAATTCGAGATTCGAAATCGGCTGTCTTTGCTTTAGATTTCTAATCTATTTCTTTCTCCTTAGAAGGGTTAGAATGAGGGTGGCATTGGCAACTACAGTAAGATCATTTGACATTCAAATGAAACCGCTTTATTACTACTAGACCCCTGAATGGCTAATCCCTAGAAGTATAGTATACCGGGTTCGGCGCGTTTTCATCCTAGACAAAACATCCCCCGACAAAATATCCCCGACAAAATATGCTACACACACAACATCAACCCCCAACAAAATATATAAAACCTAACCTAACCTAATGAAAAAAATGGACAAAAATAATATAGACATCCTGTGAAGACAATAAAGTATTGTTTAAAAAAAATTGTTTATAATTAATGACGGCCGGCTTAGTCCAGCGGTAAGGCTCTTGACTCGCAATCCGAAGGTAGCGGGATCGAAACCCGGCATGGCAAATAAATTTTATTTGATTAATTTGTGTTATTTCACCATTTATTCACTTAAAATAATATATTGTATATTTGCGGCACGTTCCAGAGTGGAAGATACTATCAGTATCGCCCTGGTGTAAGACCACCATTCAGAATTGAAACATTGCTTGAAAAGGCATTAGCCGTGTTTAATGACCAGATCTGAATAGCCAGGTACTTCCCCACCTTCTTCTTCCCTGTCTCCTTCCCCTCTTCAATACCTTCAGCCTCACAACATACTCCAATTGGGGATAAAATAGTCTCACTGACTCCAGACGGGAGCAATTGGGACTCTTGTGCGGTATTCATATTTAAAAAAATTAAAAAGTTGGATAATGGGATAATATGTCAAGAGATATTTTGTCGGAGGATATTTTATCCGTGTTTTAAAAACGTGCATTACCAGACTACCTAATCTGTACTGATTTAAAATAAAACAGATTTGATTAAACCATTCGGCTTCCCGGCGTCAGACAGGACAATGAAATGTTCTTCTTCTCAAGCAACTTTAGTAAATTTTTTATCTATTTCGCTAGGTAAGGAAAGATTTAGCTTACTTATAGCACACGATACACTTCTTTATTTTTTTCTCTTCATTATCCTTGACAAACCCGGATTGCTGCAAGGCAATATCGAATGACACTTTTAATTATTTTTTATTTGTTTCGGTCAGATAGGTAATCTTAAGTAAAATGCAGAAAACTGTAGCTTTCAGCAGTAAAACTTTAGCGTCTAGCACTGCGATTCCCAACGGGGGCGGGCGGTACCGCCCCTCTAAAAGATTATTGAGATCCAGGGGGGCGGTGATAGCCTAGAGGACAAAAATAAATTATGGGCGTTGAAAGGCTTGGGGGGTGGTGATGAGCTAAAATGAGGATAAAAATATATATATTCTTTAATTTTATTTAAATCAACTAATTCCTTGGACATTTCAAAAATCTTGCTTGTGGTTTGTTTATTAGTGAGTAGGTGTTATTGACGGATTAACAATATTGATTTATGGTTTTGATCAGATTATTTTTAAAAAATGCTTAAAATAATGTACAAATACCAAGAGATAACAGCTATTTTTAAATTAAAAATAATATCAGATTATTGAAAATTCACCCACCTTCATCATTGTAAGCGAAAAATGTGTCTTGTGTAATGATGGGGGTAAACTAGTAGAGATACTCATAACGCCAGGGTTAAAAAAAACGCTTATAAACGGTGGTCCTGATTAGGGCTTTCAATCCCGGGAATTTTTTTCAGAACCGGTATTACGGTGCTAGCATTTTTGAATCCCGGGATCTCGGTGATGGCATCAGAAATTTAAATCTTTTGAAAAAAACCCCTTCTGATTCCATGCAGGCTGATTGAATTGATTTTAAAATCAAGAATCATTTTTATAGATATTTAGATTTTCTCCTCGCTGCGTTTTAAATGTCACATTTTTCAACTCATTTTAATAATATTTCATATATCACTGGCAGTTATTATTTTTGAAGAGATTTTCTAATTAAACCAATGATAAATCAGTAAGTTGAGCTTTTCATATGGATACAGAATTAATTGGACTTACTCTACAATTTCAAAGTCTAATTCCAACACAGAGGAAAACATATGTTATTCGGCTGATTTTGACAGCACCCATTTAAATATTGAACTTTTGTTCATACGCACAAACAAACAAGACTGAATTTCAATGTTGTTCAGGTTTCAGCAATACTTTCCGTACTTCTAAGAAATAGCGCAATAAATAAAATCTTTCTTAAAATCTTTAATCGCATCAGAATAATTTATAATTCATTAGAATATTGTGCAATAAATGTTATAAAAAAGGTATTCCCACGATTGAAACGGTATGGGAATACTGAAAACTTGAAAAGGTCGTGAAGCCTTAGAAAATCCCGGGATTAAGACAAATAAGTGCCGGGATTACGGCACCGATAAAGGTCCAGAATTCCCGGTTTCCCAGTTATTGGGATCCCGGGATTGAAAGCTCTAGTCGTGGTATTGTAAAACGTATGGTGTGCGTTGGAGAAATATGTACTTTGAAAGTTAACCGTGAGCTAGAAAGGTTGGAAACCTCAATTCTATCGTTTCAGCTCAATATTAAAAAACATCTTCATAGAATAAATCCACCTTTTTAATTTTTATATTTAACACGTATGTATCTAAATAAAATATAAGCGAAACTAAATCGAAAATCTGAAAACAGAAAAATCAGAAAAAGGTCACATCTAGGACTCGATATCAGGATCTTCACCTTGCTCGCAGCTCTACCAACTGAGCTAATATATCCCTATCCGATTCGGTTATATTTAACTGTATCACACACATATTTTTATTGGCTGCTATCTTCATGTATGATTACAAGATTCAAACCCGAACTAAATGCTATCTAGATACCTGGAGTCTTGGATAAATTTAATCAATTTTTATTTTTAATTAATATGCGAAATCTATTGATTGTTCTGCAAGTCTAGAATGAATATTTATTTTTAACTTAATGAATAAAACCTCAAATTGTAATATGTTTGTAATTATGCGTTAATGAAGATAATGTGGGTAGCTCTTAGTCGAAGTATGATACAGTTAAATATGTCCGAATCGAATAGGGACACATTACCTCAGTTGAAAAGCTGCGCCCCGGCAAGTCGAAAGTCCTGGGTTCAAGTCCTAGATGTGACCGTATCATTTTCTGATTTTTGATTGAGTTTCGCTAATATTGTCTTCATTTAATTAAATAAGAAAATACGCTGTGTTCCTCTTTATTTCATCGTCAGGAGCCATTCAATTTGTGTCAAGTGAATGTCGTCAGTAGCGGAATCACTAGAAGTAAACTGCCTTATCACGGTGCGAGTAACCGCCCGCACTAACAAGGCGTTTCGCGTAAAAAACGCGTTATTTTTTTATTGCATCATTAAATAGCGCGGACCGCGTAATTTACAGTCTTCGAGCGTAAAACCCAAAAACCAGTGGCGTCTCAGATCCCCTGACCCCGGAGGAGAGTGCGCCTGAAGTTAACAGGATATTAAATGTCTTTTATCATGATTTCTAAAAAGTTGAGGCAGTAATTTATATGTGGCTAGGTGATTCGTTTGCACTTTACGATGTTTCGAATGATGCTGTCAACTTAATGGCAAGACTGTTTCGGTGACGAAGATAACTTTAAAAGTTTAATGCGATCTTTGATGACTGTAAGTAGGGTAAATGAATGATCATCATCGTCACAATTGACGGCTACTATATGCTGGGAATGGTTCATGTTAAACAATAACGCCTTCCGATTGTTCTTATAATAAAGAAAAATTAGTATTTGTTATGTATGAAAAATGAAAATTTAAATTTAAAAAAATTGTGATAGGTGGCACGCGAGGTGTTCGAAAACTGAATGTACTGGGACTGAATATATGGAACGCGGGAGGATGGTTGGCGGGACGGGGGAGCGGGAGAAGGGAAAGGGTGGGCGGGGCAGGTGGAGAGGTAACGCGGGATGTGAAAGGGATGTGGGAGGGGAACGGAAGGGGAAGCACGGGAAAGGACATGCAAGGGAAACTATTTATTTATTTTAATATAGTATTGCAACGCATGCCGGGGGCCAGCTAGTTTAAGATAAATACTAATCATACACACAGACTCACATACTTATACACCGCATGTATATTTTTTTAAATATTGTAAGTTTATTTTTATCTTTGCCTCAAATAATTCGTACTCACCCCGTCCGGTAAAATGTACAAAATCACTGAACAAATATTTCAATGTTACCAATCTTTTTAATAATTTATAAAAGCTTGTAAACTGTTTACCACAAACTGTTTAACATTATTTAGATAACTTGGTTTCTAGAATAGTAAAAAACAATGCTTTGTCTTTATTTAGAATAGAAACTCTATTAATTGGAATCGAATGTTTAGGACGGCCTGTAGGCCAATATCCTCTCCGTTGCTATAATATCCTTAAGATATTAAAAATATATGTTAAAAGATACCACCTCGCGAAACTGGCTTAGCCTTTTGAGGTGGTTTATACTCGTACAAAAAAATGTATATGTACGAGTACATTGCCTTGCACCGCAGTTGGAAGGATGGATTCAAACGCCCGTCATTCCTGGACACACTGATTCCTGCACACCCTCATATTTGTTTCCTTCCCTGAACTTCATCTCCTTTTTTTTTCCTAAAAATAACCCTCCATACAGCATCCCCGAAGATGACATAGGCCTCGAGGGAAATTGTGGAATTGGAAAATGTTTTCCTCGGGGCTCTTCTGTGGAACTATTGTAAAAAAAAACTTATTTTTATTAAGAGCGTATAACCAGAGAAAACCAGAAATATTTCATTTTTAAATCAGTGTTTAGACGTATTGACTCTTTTCCACAAAAAATTATAAATTGATTAAGAAAGATTGTTCTTTTATCTAGTAAACCTGTGTTTTAATTTTTGAGAAAAAATGTTTATTTTTAGTATAATAAGGTTTTGTTAAATAATATTCAAAAAAGATTTTGTATTATACAACACCCATTTCAAATCATAAAATCATGCAGTAAAATAAATCAATACATTATCTGGTAAACGTATGTTACAGAATTTTATTTTTATTTAAAAAAAAATCATTAAAAATATAAACGTACATGCGTTTCTTGACGAAAATTGGTCCGTTTCTGTATTTATTTGCGCACTTACAGACTAATATATTTCAGATTTTTTTACATTCTTATTTTGCTTAGACATTATTGAAAAATGATAAATGATCAAAAAATAATTACAAAAAGTACATAATTTTAATAGTTTTATCAACAAGCCTTTAAGCATTTTTGGATGTAGGAATAAATTAAAGCATATTTAGAATGAAATAAAATCGATATTGAGTTATATTTTTAAAAAGCTGGTACGGAGAGTAATTAAACTTTCTCATTGGAACCGCCCTGTATGATCGTAAGAACATCTTTCGACGAAATGTGGATTTTTGTCCGCTGGCTAGTTAAACGCTCTTAATATAATATTTGTAGGTTTTTACAAAAAATATACAAGTTATACAGTGTTATAAACGAAAATAAAAGTAGTCTTACCTCACAATAAAGAGACAAGGCTCTTTCATGTGTTTAGTGAGGTAATTCTAACTCGATTATACAAAATCATGTAAATAAGTAAAAAAATAAAATATTTCAAGTAGGTAATAACAAAAAGCTAAGTAAGAAAAACGTAAAAAAGTAAACTCTAAGTACGTGCGTAGAAATAAATACCTAAATACACTACGTACCCTTTTGATCGTGCAACCAGAATATAATTCACCAATTAATATTCAATAAATCTATGGATCACCAATAAAGGAGGCACTCACTTTGAAGATCCAACCGGGTAGAAAGTTTTTGAGATCAGTTTTCTAAATGATATTATTCACTCATGCAAATATCGGGACCACCGCCAACTTAGCACTGAGGCTCGTTTGAAAATCAAAAATTCGGAAAAAACTTTTCTTTTGACGATTACGCCGATTCCTCAGAAAATATATTTGCTTCAATCAACCTCTTACCCGCTGAACCATTATTTTATTTGCGAAATTTTCATTTTTTACCGAAAATATTACTTGTTTATAGATTTTACTCTGTTGTTTGGTGAATTTATATTTGCAGTTTCCCTTTTCATCGATTTTTGTCCAATTTAATATGTATATTACTACCCAACAGTGTTATGAAAGAAGATATGAAATCATGTTTATAAGCAACGTAGTTTGTACACATCGTTTACTAAAAATATATATTTTTATGTGAATAATCTGGGGGTCAATGTGACCAGGAGTGACGAACACATGAATCTATCCCTCCCACTGCGATATTTTGAGAGTCCTGCTGGAGAGATCGAAAGGTCTACCTCAAACAGCCTATTCTGGCCCGACCTGCCACGTGGTGGGCAGACGCACCCGCCGCCAAGATCCGGACAAATCTCACCCCTTCTAAATCACCAAACATAGCGAACTACTTGGGGTGACCTATGACAGAGGTGTTGGCAATCCAATAAATGGTTCCCGGGCGGCTTCACCTATACCCGCTCTCCTAAATTGAAATCTATTCCACGTATGTAAAATAAATTAAAAATATCTAAAAATTTATTATTTATTTAATATTTAATATAGCCAATTTAAAAATATTCAAACCATTAAAAAATTGTACATGTCATTGGTTAGGAGTCAAATCGAGTACAACTCGACAGTATGGGCACCTAGTTATGCTAGTCATTCACTCACGATAGAAAAAATTCAAAATAAATTCTTAAGAAATATTAATTTCAGAATGGGTATTACAAGGGAATGTATCAACTATGATTATCTACTAAGTCAACTTAATTTATTAAAATTATCCGAACGTAGAATAGTATATGACCTAACATGTTTACATAAAATCATAAATTCAATAATTGACAGCCCAGAACTATTATACTTGATTTATTTCCATATACCTCGCAATTCAATATCGAGGCACTATGTACCATTCTATTGTGACAACTCCAACACAGAATCACAATTGTATACCCCTGTTCGCCGTATACAAAATTTGGCTAATGACTATAAAGATGTTGTTGACATATTTAACACATCATTCACTAAATATAAACAAGTCATAGTAAAATTTGTATCAGAAAGAAGAACCACAAATTTAATAATTCCAACTGCTTAGCTCTGCTTCTCGAAGTATTTCACAAGTATTGCACTTTTCCCAGTCTACAGTTTTTCCATCTTGCATGGTGGAGTATTTTGTTTTTATTTCAATTTGTTTTTTTACTCTATTTTTGTTTTAGATTTGGTTATGATTTTGATTTTGATACTGATCTTGATTTTTATTTTTATTTTGATTTTGATTCTGATTTTGATTTTGATTTTGATTTTGATTTTGATTTCGATTTCGATTTCGATTTCGATTTCGATTTCGATTTCGATTTCGATTTCGATTTTGATTTTGATTTTATTTTTGTTTTGTTTATGATTTTGTTTTTTATTTTGTTATACACATTTAGATTTAGATGTTCTTTGTTTTAAAAATAATGTATTTAAAAGCCCAGCCGGGCGTGAAATTCCAAATAAATAAATAAATATTAATCATCTGCCAACATTAGGATTGATCATCATTAAAGTTATTTATTATTTTTGTTGTTAGTTTTTGGGGTGTTATGCCGTGTTGCGCTACCTCCTTCTACAGCCGACGTTTCGGACAGCATCGTATCTACCGGATCTACCCTGATGATGGACACTGCAACGCTGTCCGAAACGTCGGCTATAGAAGGAGGTAGCGCAACACGGCATAACACCCCAAAAACTAACAACAAAAATGATTTTAGCCGTGAAAAAAAAAACTTATCTTATTTATTATTATTCATAATTTACGAAAAATAGAAATTGAATTGGATCCATTTACAACCCTTGGTGAACGCCCCTTGTAGCAATGGATGTGTATGATAATACCCCATCAATTTTAACAGCCACTCTCCTGTTTCGAACATTAAACCATTTGTATAGAAATCTGTCTACACTGAATTTCTGCAGCTTTTTCAGCAATAATTCACGATTAACTCTGTCGAACGTTTTGCTGAAATTGGCAGAGATATAATCAACCTGTAGCTTCATGAACAAATTTACAAGGAATCAGATATAACATTTTAGTTTAAAACAAAGGCACTTTATTTTAATCCGATTAGATAGATATTAATGATGAATTATGTCTCTAATGAGCTTTACCAACACATATTATTTCAAAGCTATAATATAACTAGCTTCAAAAAATATCTCCATGATTTGTGCAACTAATAAAAAAAAATAAAAAAATAAATAAATAAATAAATGCTTTTGTTTTATTACTTTTCAATAATTACTTCATAAATATTTCACATTGTTTTTCTTGTGATTGCTTCAGTGAATAATCTTGTTAATAGTGCACCTAAAAAAAAAAAAAAAAAGATTTTGTTTCATTACTTCTCTTATTTATATTTATTTACGCCCTAGTGGGCTTTTTTTACAAGCATAGAAGCAAAAATATAATAACAATAAAAATTATAAACTCATATGTTACTAAACCAATAAAACAGAATAAATAATAAAGCAATCATCATCACAAGGCATAGAACATCATAACAGAAATTAAAAGCATAAAAAAAATTAAACATCATAAAAGAAATGAAATAGTATGAGTAATAATATCTTAGAGGCTTAAAGCGATGATTTTTTTAGGTTTTTTACAAGTAAATTGCCTTTTTTTTGATACATATTATATTAGACAAATTTTGTTTAAATACTGAAAACTAAAGCAGACTTATGAAAAATTACGAAATATTGTAATTGTAGGATTTTTAAAGCTAAAAGAATTTCTAAAATGTATTTGCCTCAGGTTTCAAAAACAAATATGGTCAATTTTCTTTTTAACATTTTTTTGTTGAAGGCCTCAGCGGTCGAGGTGCAAGGCTCTCGACTGGCGATCCCGAGGCCACTGGTACAAATTGTGGTGTGTTATTTAAAATTATTGTTATTTTTTAGCGCATTTCAGAGCGGAATATACCCTCGGTATTGCCCTGGTGTAAGACCATCATTTAGAATTGAAAAGTTGCTTGAAATGGCTTTAGCCGTGTTTGCTGCCTAGATCAGAATAGGCAGGTACTTCCCCGCCTTATTTTTCCATGTCTCCTTCCCCTCCCCACTTACCTTCAGTCTTACAACATTCCCCAATTGGGGATGCCATAATCTGGCTCCAGATGTGAGCAGTTTCTTGCAAGGTATTCACATAAATATGAGAGGTGATCATAAATTAACCTTTCGAATGAAAAACTTCAGTGAACATGATAATCGTGAAAGCTGTTAAAAAATAAACAAAAGAAACACTCATTTCAAATATACCAGAATTGATTAATAAAAATAAAATAATTTTCTCAATTTAGATGGATATGTTCTTTATCGCTTGTCTGAACAATCAGTTCCAACTATACTTAAATATTACACAAATTTGGAGTAAATTGAACGTGAAAAATTTCACACAGGAAAAACTAACATTTCACACACAGACAACGGAAATGACTAAAACGTCCTTGAATACTGCAAATCGATATAATATTACTTTTACCGCTATGTTTTCACCGCCGAATATGTCGCTACACTTTCTGTGGGGTGGGCGGCATGTTCGGCAGGTGGGGTAGGGCGGGCGCAGGGCTCCAGGCTGCGGGGCTCGAAGCTTGGGGGGGCGCTTTGGGAACACCATCTGCCAAATCATGAATTCGTGGAGCGGAAAATGGCTGATTAATTCACATGTATTCGAAATTTGATTTGAATTCGGAATCCCTTTTAAATTCCGAATTACGTTTAAAATTATTATGAATATCAATCGAAAGAGCCGCTCGCTGTGTTCAAATGAAAAATAATTAAAATTTATAGCGAGTGTTCGAATTCAATTATTAAAGAACATGTATGGCTACGGCGTTTAAAAGCTATCGATTTAATTAAAGCTAAACGATTGGAAAAATAACATTCTCACCTCTGGAAATCGTAAGTGAAAAAAGAAACAGATTAAGACCTTAATTTAAAAAACGTGTGATAATTTGGCTCGATTAAAAACAAATAGATTTTTTTAAGTGAAAAAAAGCGAAATTAAAAAGAGACAAACACATACATCTATGTGATTTAGCCTGCGAATTAATGAGATTATATAATCGGTCTCCTCTTTGTGCAGTGGTTCGTAGCCTCCCCACTCTTGTCTTTTTCAGTTTTATGAAGGTTTCGCTTCTCCCGCTTGTGAATTGCGCACTATGTTTTTTTTGTTTTTACATTAGATTCACACAGGAGGCCCCGAGGAAAACAATTTCCCTCGTGTCCTATGTCATATTTGGGGATGCTGTGTAGAGGGGCTTTTTGGGGAAAAGAAGTTCTGGAAAGGAAAAAGGTATGGGTGACGAGGTCTAAGTTAGGTTTCCCTCAACCAGTCTCTCACGATCCGGCCCGCAACGCAGTAGATGGACAGACGCATTCGCCGCCAAGACCTAGACAAAACTCACTCCCATGAACCCGGGAACCCCGGCTAAGTCACCAAACGTACGAACAACTTGGGGTGACTGTAATGTTCCAATAAATGTTTCCCGTGGCGGCGGTACCTACACGCGTATCCCAAATTGAAAACCTTTTTAGCTTCAGACTATGCAGGATTTTAAGGAACGTACTTGGCTTACTTTAACCGGTGATTCCTGACATCGTTTAAAGTAAAAAAAAAAATAGAAATGATATTTTGGTCATTGATGACATTTCTAATGATTTTTCTTTCAACTTAAAAAAATAAAAAATCAGTAGGATTGGAGAGTTATGTTCGGGATGAGGGTTATCTAGATTTTTGGCTGATTGACCAGAGATGACATTTAGTGGAAACAATTTTTTGTAAGGTTTCTAAAATCAAATTGAAATTAATAAAAAAATTAAAAAAACTCAGTCAATTTCATTTAGATTTTTTACACCAAATATTGTCAGAAATCACTGGTTCCACGCCGACCCGCAAGCGTGTTTACACGACAATATAACAATAGCAGTTAAGTAAAATAAGCGTGTTTTTACGCTAACGCGTGTGTTCCCACAGAAATCGTTATAACTCTGTTATTGTTCTAGTGACAATCCTAAAACAAAAAGTAGAAGATCCATATTGAATCAAGCTTCACATTTCTATTGAAAGTTGTCCATAGAAGTACAAAAAATTAGTTTGTAGTTTACAGTTTTCACCCGCCAAATCGCCGTTAGACATTGTTAATTATTTATTCAATATTCTTGTATGAAATGGTAAAAAGCAAGGTGACATAATTGTTTATTATAAATTTTTACAATAGAATGAGTGTTTTGTTTTTACATACAATCCGTGATTTTAGTACCGTCTTTACATACAAATATCACGTGAGTCATTTTTACAATTTTTTTAATTTTTGCATTCTAAATTTTAATATTTACAAATGTTAATATTTATTTGTTAATATTTATTTGTAATATAACACTTTGCTGTCACAGCTTATTTCATAATCTTTCAAAAATAGTTTTTAGTATTTGGCTACGTTCAGAAACGTTTGATTTATAGAGCTTTAATTGCGAAGCGGAAATAACACTTTTTTTTTTAAATCTGACAGTTCGTTTTAGACAAAAATTTGCATAATCGCAATTGAAGTAATTGAAGTATTTTTCATAACACCCTTCATAATCCACTTGAACACTCACATTTTACACAAAGAGAGCACGTTGTGTTTTGAACATTTATTTTCTCGTAGCATTATCGTTCGTATTTTTAATTTCCAAACCCCACCAGTAACATTGATGTATTGTATCTCCATGACCAGAAAATCTTTTATTTTTTCCCTACCCATAAATTCCAACATCCTCACTGGCATTATTATGTCTTTGAGTTGGGAGGTTATGGGTTCAATTCTTGTAGCTAAGAAAAGATTTTTTTTTAAGTGAAACAAGAGTCAAGTTCAAGAGTCACAATTGCTACCGTCTGTGGCATCCCCAACTTGGGGTATGGGAGGCTTATGGTAGTGCGGAGGGGAAAGAGATGGAGAAGAGGAAGGTCGGGAAGTACCTGGCTGTTAATATCTGGTCACAACGCGGCTAAAGCCATTTAAAGCAATGTTTCTATTTTGAATGGCGGGCTTACACCTCGACGATACTGATAAAATCTTCCATTCTGGAATTTGTTCATTCTCGGGAACAACTCATATAGGACTCATTGTTTCTCCTTATCATGGTAAGAAATATATAAACAGTGTTAAAAAGAGAAAACACCACTCTTAATATTAAAATCTGAAAGTTAACTACAAAAGAATTGAAATTTACACATTTAGGAAATCTAAGTTTCCGACAGCAATTTGAAAGAGTTATGAAATTTTTTTTTACATGAAACTACAAAAAATAAATGAGATGATGATAACATTTTTAATTGGTATGTGTGCTTTTTTTTCGTTATCAATAATTTTAGTTCAAAAACATAAGGTAGACTAATTTTTTATGTTTCATTCAAAAAATTAAATTTAAAAAATTACCATGTTTATTTATATCAATCAAATTTGAAATCGTATTTCATCACCTTTCAAAAACAGTTTTTTGTTTTTTTTTGGAAAAGTTACGAAATGTTCCATTTATTTAGATTTTAATGCAAAGCGGAAATATTTTTACTTTAGTGGCTCCAGCGGATAAAAACAATCAATCAAGTTTGGTACCTAACATAGACACCTACTTAAAATATCTATAATTCTTGATTCGATTAAGTAAGTACCTACTAATAATAGTCTTTATTCAGGCAGTAAATTACATTACATTATTTATAATAAACTTTTCACATTTACAACACTTATCATGCATCGACTCCCTGTATGTATGTCACTTAACTAGTCGACAAGGGCCTCCTCCAACTATCGCCATTTCTCTGCATCATTAGCTACTCTTGTCCATGTATCACCTGCTATGGCTTTGATGACGTCAACCCACCGTCTAAATGGTCTACCTCGTTTTCTCTTCTTATCACTTATGAACAAATTCATGACTAATTTCCACTTTAGCTTTTTTATTGATTTTAAATTTATGAGTAATGTTTTAAATGTTTATTCTATCGGACAGTATTTTCCCTGTCATACACCATTGCACATCAAAAATTATGTTAGTACTTCCAATTAATTCATTAATGTAAAGAGTTTTGAAAATAGAATTTTGATTTATCTATCATTGTTTTGCAAAATTTCATTCTCATATTTTTTTCAGTTTCCAGAATTTTCGTGATGATTAAAAAACTTTTCAGGTGTATTGTCATATGGTTGTAAATGTCCAGAAAAATTCGCAGGGGCTTAATGAAGGTATTATAAAAGTTTCAAACATTTCCTATGCTTAATATAGCAATATACAATACACTTATCCCCAAACGCATTGTGATTTTTATGTTTATAGAATACTAGCTGACCCGCCGAACTTCGTACCGCCTCAGAATCAATAACTGTTGAATTAAATTCAGTTTTTTTATTAAGTTAAAAATTACACAATGAAGCAATCATCAATGCACAACTGTCCGTGTTTTGTTTTTGTCAGTATCAGAGATGGCATTGTGTACGGACTTATATTTTTTGTGATTTTCTTATTTTTCCACTTACTTACGGGAATTTGGGAGGCGGGTATGGGTGCCGCCGGCCCTGGAACCATTTATTGGATAAACAACACCTCTGTCATACGTCACCCATAGGTCACCCCAAGTGGTTCGCTACGTTTGGTGATTTAGCAGGGGTACCCGGGTTCATGGGGTGACGTTTGTCCAGGTCTTGGCGGCGGATGCATCTGCCACCCTGCTGCGTGGCGGGCCGGATTGAGAGAGACTGGTTGAGGGAGGCCTTTTGACCTTTCCAGCTGGACTCTCTCGACCCATCGGCTTGCACCGCAGTTGGAGGCATGGATTCATACGTCCGTCACTCCCGGAAATACTGACCCCAGATTTCTGCCCACCCCTCATACCTTTTTCCTTCCCAGAACTTCCCATCCTTCCCTTCCTTAAAAAGACCCTTCACTCAGAAAATAATTTTTTTTGGGGTCTCATGTGTTGTGGAGCTGATGTAAAAAAAAAAATCTTTTCATTTTCTTTATAAGTATGAGTGATTTTTATAATAATTATTGTATCATTCCATTGGATGGGTGGAGACAAACGTGTGAATTTTTGCAATTTTTTAATAGTTATTATGTTATCCGGGGCGGAGACAAATCCAACAAATTAACGATCATCAAAATCGGTCCAGCCGTTCTCTAGTTAAAAATAGTGTAACCCGACTTTTTTTATATATTAAAGATAGAATATATGTAGATTAAGAACATTAATCTCAAACGCTTTGATTTTAATTGATTTCGTAAGGCGAAATACGTTATTATCTAATTTTATTACAGTTGTTATTTAATTTTACTTGAAAATTACAGACGCAACCAGTTTGTGTTTTGTAATATTGTTTGCCAATTTTGATTGACTTTACAAAATGTTTCAACAAATCCCACGAGGAAAATTGCTAATTGAATAAATTTAGTTTGGAGTAATATTACGGAAAACTTGGCATGTGCCGCGTTTGTATTTCAGTACGCATTTCTCTTGAACAAACAGCCTCCTGGCTCGGTAAATGTCGCTCTGAAATACCATCAAACTCGCAATGAACACCTTTCTTCAGAGCATAAAGCCTTCCTTGTAAGGCTTTATAAATACTAGCCTCTGAGATTTCCTGATACTCCGTCAGTCGCATACTTCCCTGCCAGGGAGCGGGTAGCAGGTAGCGGTTAACAGTCTGCTGGTACCAGGAAGCAGGTGCCAGCGCCGGATCTACTGTAGGTGCAAATGAAAATGATCTGTGAAAGCAATTGTTTCGATAGCTCTTGAAAACCTATGGTGATTTTGCCCACTTGCCCGTTGCATATGACAATTTATTGCGTAGCGTGGTAGAAGTTGTACAGAATGTCTGGGAACAATTCTTCTCCTGGTGACAGATAATGGGTAGGGTAATATTTGGTAGGTAGATCGGACAGTATGGAATTTGGGGAATGTGAAATGGGATACTATTTATCAGTATGGGATATTATTTTATTATCAAAGACAGCTTTAGAAATTTCTTACTAAAATTTTATACAGAAAAATCAATAAAAAATACGGTCGCTCCCCAAGGAATTGAACCCACAAAAACTTACAATTTTTTTTATTTTTTTCAGACAGGTACTCCGCGTACGTCTGGCAATGTTAAATTATCGTTATAACGAGCTTATGGGTCCAAGTGGTTAAAAAAAAACCAAATTTCTATCTAAAAAAACAAATGGGCGTGTTTCTATCACCGGGAAATATTACAGATAAAATAATGAAAAACAACTCGGTCTTGGCACATTGGAAATATTACAGATGAAATAATGAAAAACAACTCGGTCTTGGCACACACTCCTTGCTTTATTCATATTCATACATCTTCTCATCCCTTTATTATTCTGACTCTTGACGTGGCTTTTCTATACCCTTCTGTTATCCTAACTCTTGACGTAGCCAGTATTTAGTTTACTTGATCGTGCCAAGTCTTCCTCAATCGTCCCCAATTTCTACTATCATTCACATTCGCATCACGTGTTCTCCTTACACATATTTCCTCGCTCTTCGTATCGAAATCGAATTGGATGAGGTAGACTTTAACATTAATCACATACTCATTCGTCAATAATTTTATCGTTAAAATAATGTGATATTAGCGTTATCTCTATATAACTAACTAACTAACTAACTAACCATCACGCCGTTTCCCCGCAGGGGTAGGCAGAGAGGACGGACCGCCACACAACTCGAACTTGGCGCACACTCTTTGCCTCGTTCAAATTCATACATCGTCTCATACATGCTCTTCTATTATTCAGACTCTTCACATGGCCCGACTCAAGTATCTGATTCACTCGGTCGTGCCATGTCTTCCTCGGGCGTCAGAGACTTCTTCTACCATTCACATTTGCATCATATATTCTCCTTACACTCCTTTCCTCGTTCATTCGCTCTACATGCCCAAACCATCGGAGAGTCCCTTTCTTAATCTTACACATCACGCTTACATCAGCCTTGCATTCTTTGCGGATATCCACGTTTCTCTCACGATCGTACATGGTTTTACCACACATTCGCCTCAGGGATCTCATTTCTACAGCATTCAGTCTACTTTCATCCTTCCTCTGCCAGTTCCATGCCTCACTGCCATACATCAGGGTAGGTACCAGAACTCCATTATGGACGGCTAGTTTCGCGTCTTTGGACATTTTTTTATTACCGCCAACGGCATTCAGTCCTCCATTAATGGAGTTACCGGTATTCACCCTTCTTTCAATATCTCTATCAGCCTTCCCATCTTTCGTTAACATATTACCCAGATACACAAACTCATCCACCTGCTCCAAGTATTCATCATTCACAACTATATTGCATACTGTTTTCGTACTCTCTCTTTCAAACACCATGACTTTAGACTTACTTACATTCATCATTAACTCATTATTCATGCATACTTCGTTCATCCTTGACACGAGAGACTGTAGATCTTCCATACTGTTAGAAATTAGCACCGCATCATCAGCATACAAAAGGCAACATACTTCCAGATTACTCAATTTCGCGCCCAATCCCATCTCTTTCAATTCTTGCATACAATTATCCATGTATAGATTAATCTCTATATTTAATCTCTATATATATGTTTAAAAATCGAAATGTGTATGATTATGGATTTGTATAAATACATATGAGATGGCTATGCGTTGCTAAACCTAATTCATTCGATTGCAATGAAACTTTGGGGATTTGATGTGTGCATGCCCGCGATAGTTTCTATATACAAAAGTGACCTCTGGGATCATGAAATTATGCATTGCTAAACCGTTCCGATTGCAATGACACTTTGGTGAGTTGTTGTGAGCACGTTCACGAAGGTTTCTATATATACTGGTGAGCTCTGGCATTATGAAGTTTGTATAAAAAATTGCAATAGATGACACGCGAGCTGTTTGAAAACTGAATTTACCTGGACTAAAGGTATGGAATGCGGGAGGGGGGAGGGGAACTCGGGAGGGTGGTTCGCGGGACGGGGGAAGCAGGAGAGGAGAGTGGAGAGAGGGAATATGGAGAAGGCGGAGTGGGAACGCGTGAGTGAAAGGGGGTAAGGGAGAGGAAGAGGAGGTGGAACGGAAAGGGACGAATGGGAAAAGACACGCAGGGAGAAACAACATCTTTATTAAATGGCAAATCAACGCATGCCGGTAACCCGCTAGCAAAGTATAAAAGTTCCTGCCCGGGACGACTTATTGTTAGATTTGTAACACTTCGTATTCAAATGTCGCTTGATGAAGTGGTAAGAAGACCTCCCAATTTTGAAAATTATGAGTAAATAGCTTTTTTTTTTGAAAACGTTTTTTAACTATTTTTTGTTTACTATTTGAAAATTTAACAAATGAAATATTATTTCTGTACAATTTTATGTATCTATAAATATATTCATAACTAACTAACTAACTAACTAACCATCACGCCGTTTCCCCGCATGGGTAGGCAGAGAGGACGGACCGCTACACAACTCGATCTTGGCACACACTCTTTGCCTCGTTCACATTCATACATCGTCTCATACATGCTCTTCTATTATTCCGACTCTTCACATGGCCCGACTCAAGTAACTGATTCACTTGGTCGTGCCATGTCTTCCTCGGGCGTCCCCGACTTCTTCTACCATTCACATTTGCATCATATATTCTCCTTACACTCCTTTCCTCGTTCATTCGCTCTACATGCCCAAACCATCGGAGAGTCCCTTTCTTAATCTTACACATCACGCTTACATCAGCCTTGCATTCTTTGCGGATATCCACGTTTCTCTCACGATCGTACATGGTTTTACCACACATTCGCCTCAGGGATCTCATTTCTACAGCATTCAGTCTACTTTCATCCTTCCTCTGCCAGTTCCATGCCTCACTGCCATACATCAGGGTAGGTACCAGCACTCCATTATGGACGGCTAGTTTCGCGTCTTTGGACAGTTTTTTATTACCGCCAACGGCATTCAGTCCTCCATTAATGGAGTTACCGGCATTCACCCTTCTTTCAATATCTCTATCAGCCTTCACACATAATTATTTTATTGAAGAATAAGATATAAATAATAATCTAAACGAAAATATAAAAGAGAACAAGATACAGAAAAACAGAAAAAGATGGGACTCGAACCCAGAACCTCTCGTCTAACCGGGACGTGCGCGTTTACCAATTTCGCCATTGCCACCTACTGTAAAACAGTCATATTAGTCAATCATTATTGTAAATTATGGCAAATATATTCATTATTATTTATTCAGAAGAAATAAATATTATGTGTTTATAAATAAAGAAAATTCTTGTACTAACTCGCGTTTTTCGATTCGACAAATTTATTAATTTATGCACATAACATTATATGCACATTTGAATCATAGATAAACTATTTATCGATACTACGTTATATACCAAGGTAGTTATATACTACGTTGTTAATATAACTGTACTAGCTGGTTCCCGGCCCTTTTTCCGTGCGTCCCCGTTCCCCTCCCGCGTCCCTTTCCCCTCCCGAGTTCCCCTTCCGCCATCCCCGCCTTTCCTCTCCCCTCTCCCGCTCCCCGTCCCGCCAACTCCTCTCCAGCGTTTCATATATTCAGTCCCAGTACTATCAGTTTTCAAACAGCTCGCATGCCACCATTTTTTATGTATTACAAATATTTTTTTTTTGTATTTTATAAGAACAATATATCAAATTTGGTACCTAACATGGTCAATGTGATTCGAAGTATTACTGCCGCGACTCTTAAGTTTTCTGAAATTATCCAATTTTCTGCACAATTTTCTTATTTTTTCTTTCTGTAAGAACCTTCTACGAAGTATTAGAAAACTTTGAAAAAAAGATGGATGAAATAGGTAACGTCGTTCTGAAGTTATGGCGTGACCAAGGGATTCATTTTTATACCTATATATAGATATTTTAAAGGTCCCATCAACTATAGAAGAATGGTCATTGTCGTGTTACCCGTCAATATTATAGGAAACACGTTACCATTTACCTACGTTTCTTTAGAATGCTTGGATATGGCATGGATAAGACTTCTGCCTGGTTTTACCTTAATCTGTAATTCAGTGATATTAAAAACACTTTAAAAACCAATTTCAGTGCTTTGATATTATACCTACACGTTTCAAAACAACAAAAAAACAAAGTGTTCTCCGAATTCAATAATAATTGTTGTTCTGAAAACGAACAGTTATTTTTTGGCTAAAGCCGATTTGATTGTACCGCTTCAGACAAGGTCTACCATTTGCACACATTGTCCGAATATTTTCAACAAAATTTTAACGGCAGCGATGCGTGATCATCACTACCCGAAACTTTTCCTTTGAAGCGAATGGTTTCGAAGCCATCTCGTTTATTGGAAGCTGCCGAATGAATATAAACGAAGCATCGATATGGGAGGCAGTAGATTGGCACTTGCGCCAATCTACAATATAACCCTTAGGGCCTTCGCTCATGGAGAATCCGAAAACTTGTTGGCAACTCAATTCACGGCGCAACTCAACGTTACGATTTCAGTAATTATATCAGTTTGTTTAACTAAATCATAATGTATCGATTATCAACCTTAATGAAAAAAATAATGTATCAACCTCATGAACAAAATTGATATTTTCCTAATCTGGCCTATCAAAAATTACTCGAAAACTTGACAGGTCGTCAGGCGCTACTATGGCAACCTGTTAACATGGCAAATGAAATGTGCCGGCCGCGGCGATTAACAGTCGCCGCGTCGTCCTTGACAACTGAACAAGTTGCCTGTGTGCGAGGAAAAAAGAGAAACAAGTTTTTATATTGTAAATACCTAAATAGAAAGAATAACAAATAATAATACCCAGGCTACGCAGTACACAAAAATAAAATTGAAAGTGTTCAAAATAGATTTTTAAGGTATCTCAATTTCCGCTCTTTTCGATCTCATGTTAGTAATGAACGCCTATCATTCCACGTTCCTAATCGCAACAGTAGACAGTCGCTTACTTTTAATCTTCCTCTTTGCAAGACTAACTCCAAACATAACTCATTTATCTACAGAACTTAAATTATAACGTAACGTATTAATTATAAAGCAACATGACTCAAACTAGGATGTTCAATCTACCCCTCCCCCTATATATTCGCGTCCTTAGCCTTTTAATCCTTATCCTATATTTCTCCTCCCCCCCTCACATAATGTAACTAAAAATGAACTAATTAAGTAAACACCTTTATAATGTCACACATTATATTATAAAGGTGTTTATCTGCGGAAAGTTTATAATTGGCATAATTAACCATTTTAAAATTGTGTAATTTTTGATTTGCTGTCAACTTTCCCAAATATAAATAAAATAAAATAAAAATAAAATAAAATAATAAATACAAATAATAAAGAAAAGGTACCAAAGAAACTAAAGGTACACACGTGAAATTGGTGACTTTAAATCACATTCGGAATCGATTTTGTCGTATAATTTTTTTTTTTTTTGAACTTTCGTTTTCTTGTAAACCGAGTCTAAAAATTGAGTTTGAATAAAATCGTTCACTATTAGGTTATTACTCACCACTTGTATTTTGAAATGCTTTAGCGAAGACCCGACTTTAAAAAAAATTCTCTATGTAGAGTTACCAATTTTCCATTCGTAGCACACATCTCCGGATACTGTGTATTACGTAATTAAAAGTTTACAAAAAAATTAATGGTTCCTTTACCAGATCATCTGCCATATTTATGCAAAGGGACACTTGGATATTTGAGGGTTCACCCATTGCATTCTACCTCAACGGACTGGTATAACTAAAGGGGAGTTTAATGTTTGTATCCAAATTAAAATGCTTATAACTCTAAAAACTTTCCTTATTATAAAGTGCTATGGGGCATAAGATTCACCCTGGCTCTACAAAAGGTCCTCAAAGTTTTCACGTCAGTTGCGATGGGGTCGATTTTTTAAAAGCACTGATAATGAACCCCGATCAATCATGTTTCTCAAACATGTCTGACACTAAAAAACCATAGACACTTAATAATGTAACGTACTTTTTTGCTAAGTATTTTCGCAATTTGTATCAGTGTTTACTTGTGTGTCTTCTCTTAGGAATTTCGGTTAAGATAAAATTTATTTTTTTGTTAATTTATTATAATTATTTTTTATAGCAATCGGGAACTGCGCGGTTCTAGTGGGACTATATCATACCCAATTTGGAGAATTTTGTAGGGCCAAAAGAAGTGGGAAGGGTGGGAGATGGGAAAGATTGTAATTACCTGGCTATTCAGATCTGATAATTTCAAACTGCGTTTCTCGCCAGGGTGAAGTTTTTTTATTATGTTGTCTGGATTTTCTTAGAGTTTCAGATTCCTTATTTTAACATTCGTAACATCAATTTGGGAGGATGGTGTGGGTACCATCGCCACGTCAACGATTCATTGGATAACCAACACCTCTGCCATAGGTAACTCCAAGTGGTTTGCTACGTTTGGTGACCTAACTGGAGAGCTCTGGTTCGTGGGGTAAGTATTTTCCAGGTCTTGGCGGTGGCTGCGTCTGCCCACCTTGTGTGTGTCGGATTTGGAGAAACTGGTTGAGGAAAACCTTTTTACCTCTCTAACAAGACTCTCTCGATCCATCGCATTGCAACGCAGTGGAAGGGATGAATTAAAATGTCTTTCACTCCTGGACTTACTGATCCCTAGATTCCTACTCACCTCTCATACCTTTTTCCTCGATCTTCCTCCTCCCCCCCCCCCCCATCGAGAGAGGCAGTTCCGACATCTGTCGGATCTGCCGGATCTGCCCTGATGATGGACACTTCAACGCTGTCCGAAACGTCGGCTAAAGAAGGAGGTAGCTCAACACGGCATAACACCCCAAAAATAAATAAGAAGTATTCAAATAAATTAAAGTTTTTGATTATTTTTTAGCTGTAGTATTTGTAAGTTCAAATGCATATCTCGAATATTTGAGAGTCTTTGCGTTATGCGGTACGGAAAACGTACTGAAAATTTACTAGCATTGATCCAGTATACCAGGAATTTAAATAACTTTTGATCTGAACTTTTGCCCTAATAACTGAGCGCGCATGCTGTTTTCCTTGCTGATGCAAACGCCGATAAAACCATTTTACATTTGCCAATAAATTTGGTTGAACTCCAATAATAATTGTAATTAAACCTCGTAACATGTAGTGGGTGGATTAAAAGGGATTTGGAGGTTTTAGGGGGTTTTAAGGGGTTAACTCAGTAACCTACTGCTTAGAGGAATGTTTGAGGCTTCGTAGGTAACAAATACATTGTATTTATAGGATTTTACCCCGCCAAATTGTTTGAATTATTATCCAATGAATTCAATATGTTGGTTTCTTTACCAAAAATACTACGCCGATGTTTCTGGCAGTTAAACCAATAATATTACTCGTGTATTTGTATGTACTCAGTTTATTTGGCAACAAACAGCATATTTCAAGGCCGCGTAATAAATAATATATTTTTAATTTTATTTATTTAACATTTAAACCCGCTAAACTACTTATGTAGTTTGTCAGCAGTTACATAATGACAACATTGGTATATTTTCAAACATTGTATATATATATATATATGACAATTTGTCTATTGGTTGTAATTTTTTATTAATAATGTGACATACTAATATCATTAGTTGCTTTGCTGACAAAGAAACTGCAATTAAAGTTATTTGTCCGTCTTCAAAATATTATATCACTTTGTAATTATAAACTTATTTTTCAATCTTCTTATTACTTCAATCTCTGCTACCCAGCTAGACAACAAAATAACAATCATCTATCATTTTCTCTCTCCATGACAACACCTATTTAAAATTCGAACATAAAGGAATCCTATGCATTTCTAGGTAGGTATTCCTTTACATATATATATATATGATTTTGATGCTAAAATATCAATTAAATAAATTATTTCAATTACGGAAATAGTATGTACATGTAAATGGCACTATAAGCCTTATATAATAAAAAAATACAAATGGATTTAGTATGAAACAATGAATATGATCAACAAGTAAATGAATTGTTTCATATACATGAGGTATTACAGAAATTATAATGAATTTTCCAATTCCTTCGAATGTGAGTTTCAATAAAGAATACAAGGACTTCGGTAGGGCATCAATATAAATCATCCCTATCTAATAGATATTTCCTTAGATTATATTTGACTTTACCATTAAAAACGTTATTATTTTTTATTGTCATTGGTAGTTTATTAAATATTTTGGGTACAATATAGTTTAGGGTTCTTTCACCGTATTTATTGGTACATTTCGGAACCACCAATCCTTCATTTTGAGTGAATCTTGTATTATGTTTATGGTAAACTCTTTCCCTATACAAGGAATCGGACAATATAACACGTTGACTTACAATATTATAAAACAACAATCCTCTGACAGGTATGAACATATATATATACCTGTTAGAGATATATATATACATATATCTCTAACAGGTATGAACATATTAATGTAATAAAACGATAACTTTCCGAGTACACAGTATTGGACAGTTAGGGGTGGGTCGAGGGGTTGGTCGGCTACTCGGTTGAGTGACAAGTGATGGCACGTGGAAGAAAAAAATGTTTGATTATGAAGAAAGAGACCTTTTCTTCTTCTTTGTGTGCCCTATCAGGTCCCCCCGACGTTGGCGATCACTCTTGAAAAGGTCTCTCTGTCTTGCGCAGCCCAGAATAGCTCCTCCACACTTCTGATGCCGGTCCACTCTCGTTTATTTCGCAGCCAAGACATTTGTCTCCTACCAGGCCCTCGGAGACCCTCTATCTTGCCTTTCAATATTAAAAATAGCAAGTGATACTTCTCCCCTCGAAGTACATGACCCAGATATTAAATTTTCTAGATTTTTATTAATGTAAGCAGTTCGCTATCTGCTCTAGCCCGACTGAGAATTTCTGTGTTGGTGGTCATGTCGGTCCATGGGACTTTGAGCATTCTCCGGTGAAGCCATATTTCGAAAGCCTCTAACCTGTTCATGGTATTTATTTTCAAGGTCCATGTTTCACAACCATACAGCAAGACCACACATAATATTTAACATTCTCTGCCTTAGTTTTAAGCTGATATTGTCATTGCAGAAGAGGGATTTCATTTTACTGAACGCAGTTCTTGCTGCTTCAATTCTGCACCTAATCTCTATATCTGGGTCAAGAGTCTCCGTGAGAATACTGCCGAGGTATCTAAATCTCTCCACCTTTTCGACATTACAACCTTTTAATTGTATCATGTATCTGCAAAGAGACATCGGAAACCAAAATTAAATTTACTTTTTTCACTCAAAATAATGTTAAAGATCACTGCTTAAAGTAAGACAAGTGCGTCCCTTAACATCCTGTATATCGTTTCTGGTGACCAAAAGTTGATCCGCCAACAGTTGGACCCCCGAAATAATATTTACTATACAGTCATAATTTTTTGTGGATTATTAATTAATTTCAAACGACTAAAAAATAAAGTAAAATTGACTTAAAAAATATCGTAAATAAATAAGTCGATATGAATATCACATGAATTTATACACAGTGTCGATTTTTTGTACTTATGCGCTGGTATATACAGTACGTAGAGAAGCAGATTTTTCCTTGATGCAATTGAATAAAAATATGTTTTATATTGTTGTTATTCGGAGGTACTCTATGCACATCCTTTCGGGGTCACTTAATTATGTTTTGCGTAATTCCGTATTTTCCCTAAACCTAAATTGTATGTAAGTAAATTGTCGGCGGATCAACTGTCATAGAGCCATCGTTTCCAGTACAGTCCCTTCCCTTCCACTATTGAGGTCGAAATCACCATCACAGCCTCACCAAAAATCTCTTTTGACCTCAAGTCTTTCATTTGAGCCTTTCACCTTTAGATGTCATTATCCCTTGGCTTAATAAAACGAATGCATAGGATTTTCATTAGGCATTTGATTGAAAAACAGCCTTTATACTAGTCACGATTCCGCCTTTAACTTTGTATGAAGCGCGTGAATTTAGTCAATGAATAAAGTTTCTTTTACCGCCCTTCGTTTCATTTGCATAGTAATCGACCAACCGCTTTGATGGGCCTCCTCTCCATACAAATATTCCGTGGGAAGAACTTTATAAGGAATACATTACCCGGAACAAAAGGATAATATGAGAAATTTTGATGCAAATATTTTCGACAATAACAAAAATGTGATGATAAAAAGTTTCATCTACCTAGAGTTTCATCTATCTAGGTACCTAGATCTTACTCTATTCAACTAGAAAGTATCATTTTCAAGGACAAACGAATACATTGGACATTATTTATGAATTGGACCGCTTACTCGTTAATACGGAAAAAATTATTCAAACAGTCAGATTTAGCTTTATTATTACGAAAAGTGAGTATGTCAGGGGAGACAAAAAAACATGCAAAACATAAGCATTAAACATTTTAATTTTTTTTAAATTAATTCACTTTCACATTCGCCATTTTTATATTTATCGTTTTTATTTAACATTTCATAGATAATCAATCAATGCTGCCAATTTAGAAAAAAAATGATTGCCATATAAAACAATAATTTATTCACGTTAAAGTCAATGCATTATTGACAAACCCTGTTTTGGCAAACAAACCTTTCAAAACCTGGTATGTATATCTAAATTATGATGACATGCAGCTTTCGTACATTAAATCTCAACCCTATAATTCGAAATAGGTACTTTTTTGTTTTATTTTGACGAGAATTTATTTTTGGTACTTCCGACAAATGTCACATTTGATTGTCCATTAGTTAAAAAAGGAATATTCCGGAGTATTCGTGTGCACCGACAACACGAACGTTCCGTATTATCCGTGAGGTGGACTCCATGCATATTTACCCATTTGACAACTTTTGAAGGTTATTTTTAAGAGTCCCAGCTGCTCCCGTCTGAAGCCAGTGAAACTATGGCATCACCAACTGGGGCTATATTGTGAGACTGAAGTTAGTGGGGATTGGAAGGATGTGGGGAAGAGGAAGTTTGAGTACCTGGCTATTCAGATCTGGTCACCAAACACACCAAAAGTAATTTTAAGCAACGTTTCAATTTTGAATATTGGTCTCTACACCAAGACGATATTGAACATATCATCACATTCTGGAACGTGCCGCAAGCACACTGCATATTTTTTTAATTAATAAATTGTGAAATTACTCAATTTAAACAAATAATATTTTTTGTGCTTATCGGGATTTGAACCGCGACCTCCGGATTGGTAGTCGAGAGCTTAGCCCTTCATACGTGATATCAGTGTTATATTTAATCAATGAAAAAGATAATAAATAAAACAAGAACAATACAGAAAAAAAAGATAACAGTTGCAACTGGAAATTGAACCCAGGACCTCTGTCTTACCGGGACAATGCTCTAACCCCTAAGCTATTGAGACCTGATTATTACCAACTAATTTCCCTTAAATTTATAAAATCATACAAAGATAACAGCCGTGGATAGATAATGCAACAGAGAAAATATAAAGATACTAGAAAAAATTCACAGAACTTGACTTTAATTTTAATACTGATTCATTTTCTTTGGTGAAAGTTTTTTTTGTCGCTATCTCCCTTACACGATACAAAGCAGCAATTATTCAATATTCATAAACGATTAGACATCCAGCACTATGTATTCCGTACAAATAAAAGTTTCATTGTTATAACGCATATGTAGAAACCCGAAAGTTTTGCGTTTGCGGTAGCACGAAATTTTACGCCACGTTCGTCGTTTTTACGGGAATTTTGCCAATTTTCGAGGATAATCGAAAATTCACAATTTTTGGATAAATAATACGAATTTTCCTATTTTACGCGCTATTTTCAGATATTTCAAAACAAGAGTGTAATATTATATATATATATATATATATATATATATATATATATGTAACATTCTTAATATTTCAAACTTAAGTAGTCAAAAAAACTCTCATTTTAAAAAAAAAGCGCTATCTTTTCGTCGCAAAGATGTCCCTTTTTTTGCAAAATATTTACCGCTTTTGCTGAAAACCAGCACAAAATAACATCGCTTTTTTCAAAAAATCAAATAAATTTAATTTTAATTTTTTATATGAATACCGCACAAGAGTCCACAACTATTCTCGTCTGGAGCCAGTGAGAATATGGCATTCCTAATTGGGGTATGTTGTGAGGCTGAGGGGAAGGAGATGAGGAAAGGGAAGATGGGTAAATACCTGGCTATTCAGATCCGGTAACCAAACACGGTTACATTTCAAGCAACGTTTCAATTCTGAATGGTGGTCTTACACCGATACTAAGAGTATCTTCCACTCCGGAACGTGCCGCAGATAGTATACCATACATATATTATTTTTCATTAATTAATTGTGAAGTACCACAAATTAATCAAATAAAATTTATTTCCCGGGTTGGAACCCACAACCTTCTGATTGTTAGTCGAGAGTCTTACCTCGGGACCATTTACGCACATGTAAAAGAGGCTCTCGTCTAAATTTGGGTTGGGAGTTTTTCATAGCTTTCGCTTTTCTGCAGAAAGAGATTTAACAAAATTACTCAGAACACGTGAACTTTGTTGCAACAGCCTTATCAAGGCATTTAACATGTTGGCGCGAACCCCACTTAGTGATTATGAGTAGGTAAAAGGTGTTTTTGTAGAACAATAGGCCACTTGCATCACATTTTTTAAATATTTTTTCCGGTTTAGACAAATATTCCAAGACATTCAGTATTTTTTATTTATTTTTTAATCGTATTTTTGAAACCCTGGCGATTTTTCGAAAATTTCAATCCGAAAAATCAGACCTTTTTTTATAAACCGGAAAAATGGGACATAATTA
This sequence comes from Limnephilus lunatus, assembly GCA_917563855.2. Taxonomy (NCBI): domain Eukaryota; kingdom Metazoa; phylum Arthropoda; class Insecta; order Trichoptera; family Limnephilidae; genus Limnephilus; species Limnephilus lunatus. The sequence continues at coordinate 4,224,743 of OU830602.1, read as the reverse complement.
ATTAATAATTAATTACATTTAAAAAAAAGAACGTTTTCCACACAAATAGCAATAAATTGTACGGGGTTCTCTTCGTAACATCTGTAAAAACACCGTCATCTTTATCAAAAAATCAAACCAAAGGATAAGTTCGCATAGAACAAACAATAAATCTAGTGAACGTTAAACGAAAATTCAAAAATTCGCCGGAAATCAAAAAGTTGCCGTATAAAAAAAAATAATCAGTGTGAAATTTTACAAAATAAAGGGAACATAATCGGAGACGGGACATTTTCATGTGGTGACGTCACGAGCTCAACAATGGATTTATTTATTTAAAAATAAAAAAAATCATACATTTCTAAAAATTGTTCTTAACATTTTCGTAATCTTAGTAAAAAAAATCTATCCATACGATTTTTTCCAAGTCGTTATGAAATCCATGCAAGTGGCCTATTACCTGAAGCTCCAAGCACAAACAAACATTATTTTGATTAATATTCCCAGCATGTTTGTACTTTTCATGATACCAGTTGGTTTATACTTTACCACATCAAATGCAGAAACTTAAGATGTCTTCACGAATAAAATCTAACGGTTATATTATTTGAATGTATTTTCCCAGCCAAATGGTGCGCTTTCCTTCGGCTGAATATTCCGCGGTCATAAAGATTCGCCGAGCAATTTAACGGTCTAGAAAACTGCAATTGTAAAAGCACAGCTTAGACTTAAAAAGCGGTTATAAAATGAACATCATTTGATATTATTTATGAATCTGTATTATGCAACAGACAAACACATCTAATGGTTTATGAAAACCATAGTAAATTTTCATAAATCTTTGTACTTATTGCGTAACGTACGAAATTGGTTGTAAAAGCTTAAGTGAAACTCTCTGTGTATTCCCCGTGAACCGATCTGCAAGCATATCTTTCCTCTTTGAGCAAGTACCCACTTCAAAAACTAATGAGTAGATGCTAATGAGCTCCATATTTGCTGTTGGTTTAAATTTTTTTGTGATAAAGCGTTCCATGCAAACTTAGAATCAAGTCAACCCAACACCTCTTTGAAAACTCATTAAAAGCTATGAAAAAAATAATTTTAAAATATCCGTTAACCCTAAACTAACGTAATCTATTTATCCATTTTTTATGTGTTTTTTTATCATCACTCTTAATGACTTATCAGAGGTGGTTCTGAGTTGGTTTCATTGGTGAGTTTGCCGGTCACCGTGATATAGCAAGGATCCTTCCGAAACGTAAATATTTTATTTAATCATTTGCAGTGATTATATCTTTTCACACCCATTTTAAACCTAGATAGCAAGCGTTGTTATTATTCCCATCCCATTATTTGACGAACGTTTTTTAAAGACCTGTTGCTAGCTGTTACTAAATGCTTGAATATTTTTTAAAGAATCTTCTCCCTTTGTATGGTTTAGCCAAAAACAAATTTAATAATAATAACATTGTTTTATTGGGGAGGATAGTGATAGCGATCCCACACGTCACATATAGATACATATTTACACAGCAGATTTTAAGTAAAAAAATCAAGTACATAGAATAGGAAAAAAATATGTAAATGGTAATAAAAATATAATAAATAAGTGCGTGCTCTGGGGTGAGCTCGGACCCAGCGCTTACTCAGGAGTCGCGCTTGGTGCTGGAAGGCTACAATCACCACTGTGTTATCGGAGGCCATTAGCCGCACCCTGGCTCCAGTGACCCGGTGTCTCATCAGACCGGCAAATCCATGTAGTCCTAGCTCCGTAAACATTGTCGATGCGCTGCTGTTTCCAAATATAACTTGGTTCGGTAGTGACACCATTTTTACACGAATATAGGCTAATGCAAAATGCATTGAGCAATATTTTTTTCTTACTGCATTGGAAGAATCGTCGGGCAATCATATTAGACAGTATACTGATACTTCTACTCTGTCGATAAATAACACCATCATCCGAGAGGTCTTCAGTAATGATGTGCCCCAAGTCTTTTACATTCCCAGATTACATTATATTCATTTACTTACATTCGTTATGTTTTCCTCAAATGTTGTACTGGGAGCATTTTCTTTGGATTTTTTCAATTGTGGAATGCGATTAGTTATGTCTTCTTGCGGTTGTACATCATGTTGTAGTCATTTTCTTATTCTTCTCAGTTATTTAATAATAATAAATTATTAAATTTCAACGTAGCTTAACGACCGTCCAGAAACTGGGTACAAAAATGATGTGCACTTGATTTTTATACTCTCCCGGATTTTTATCGGTGCTGAAAAAACCAATGAAGCTAGCTCTTCGGAGTAGCTTTTCCATTGAAATATCGGCAGCATATATTTTCATTTCAAAATTTAATTTTTTAATTAATTTTGATATCCGTCCATGAAAATAGATAGATAATTGTTTCGTATTATTAGGCGCCCCAAACCAGGGGTGCTAACTAAAAATCAACAAGAAGGCTCGTTGTGTAGTGTTTTACAAGTTGTCTGTACCTATACACAGTATTTTTTTTATATTCATTTGTCAACAGACCATCCTATCGCAGACAATCGCGTCGAGTTCCATTCGTTTTTTACAGCCAGGTTCATAAAAAAAATACAAACCAATCACTATCAAGGGTAGGTGCGACTGTCTTTACACCGAGGCGTGTCTCCGCGACTTTATGATGTCAATAAACGTCTAAATATAACGGCATTGAGACCCCTGCTAGTCATTAGGCCCCCGAGGGATGCAACTCGTAAAAACAGAAGCGTGACGGAAATAAAACCAAAATAAAAACATAAGTATTTGACCCGAGGTTTTTTCTTATAGGTACCACTGTGCGATACGAAATGTTAAAATTGTGTTATTTATTGTTATCAAGTTTAATTTGTAGAACTCCATTTTAATTTTTATTTATTTTATATATTCAATAATTTTATTATTAAATTAATAAAAACAGTTTATTTATAAACAAGTTCTGCTGGTAATTATTATTACGCGTGACAGCTGTTTCGCCTTCTGAGGGCATTATCAAACTGTCACTGTCAGTTTGATAATGCCCTCAGAAGGCGAAACAGCTGTCACGCGTAATAATAATTACCAGCAGAACTTGTTTATAAATAAACTGTTTTTATTAATTTAATAATAAAATTATTGAATATATAAAATAAATAAAAAAAAAATAAATAAAAAAAAAATAAAAAAAAAAAAAAAAAATAAAAAGTTAAAATTGTGCTGTTTTGATTGAATTTTTTTTTTATTATGTACAATAACTTTTATTTCAAAATATTATTTGGTTATGTGGGCCTCACTGGGTACCATACCTGTGCTGAGGACCCCATTTTACAATTAAAAAAAACGAGTGTGCTTTAGACCACATGACTGAAGTAAAACTTCGCTAAAATAATAATAATATTTGGACGATTTATATAGCGCCGTTTTTGTGAAAAATCACCTCAAGGGCGCTGTACAAACTTACCATACATGCCTAAAATCTAGAAAGACTACAAGCTAGACAAACAATTAAAAACAACTTATGGCTAAAAATTGCATACACCGGTTCATTGATCACCGATACGAAAATATATGTACAATATTTTGACCAATGAACACAATGCTGCCTAAAAATGAATTAATACAGGACCATACTTACCTGGGAGGTCGCTTGAAATTAACACTGTTTATTGTTTATTTAAAGAAATTTAGATAGAGTTCGCACGCAGAGGACATAATTATGAACACATGTTGTTTAATCCTGAAAATATTTTAATATTAATATGTAATATATTCTTTAATTAGTGTATTTTGGAAAGTAAAAGCAACATTTAATGGTGGGCGGTGCAGTAGTACAAGGATTTGATCTTCCGAGAGACAGATTGATGTGTAAGGATTCGAGTAATTTGAATTCAGTAAGAAAAGTGTGATTAAGACATATTATAGGCTATACAAGTATGATACTCTCAGATAGGTATATTTAAATTAAGTTAAGGGTATGAGAGCCCGAAAAGGTAGGTTTTTAGTTTGGACCTAAACTCTGTTGGGCTTTTTATGCATCTTAATTCCGGAGGGAGTCTATTCCAAGCCTTAGGCCCAGATACTCCGAAAGCACGATCTCCGAACTTAGTATTTGGCTTTCGTTTGGGTTCTATTAGTCTGCCTATAGCAGATGAAGTTGCCGATCTAAGGGTTAATTGCCTCGGACCGGTATTTTCCGGGACGCATAATTCAGAGATGTAAGGTGGGGCCATTTCGTTGATTGATTTAAACATCATCCAGCACAATTTGTACTGGATTCTTTCAGGGCACTTGAGCCAGTGAAGGTTACGAAGGTGTTCTGAAATGTGTGAATATTTATAAACCCCGGTTATGAGCCTTGCTGCTGCATTAAACACGGATTGAAGTTTGTCAGTTTGGTATTTTGGAAGACTAGCGTAAATGCCGTTACAGTAATCAAGCCGTGAGACTACGTAAGAGTTGATTAATAGTTTTGTCGCCTCTGTAGGAAGGTTTCTTCGAACTGACTTGAGTTGTCTTAGGTGAAAAAAACCGGTGCTTACTGTCCTATTTATTTGACTTTTAAGCAAAAAGTCTTAATCTAAATTAACGCCAAGAAGTTTGACTGTTGTCTTTGGAATAATATCGTTGCCGGAAATGGAAATAAGTTAATTGTCTATGAAATGTTGACGTTTGTTTGTGACCGCCCAGAGAAACTCAGTCTTAGATGGGTTCAGCTTCAGCTTGTTTGAAGACATCCAACGAGTTATTGCTTCTAGGCATTCAGCTATGCGGATTTTGAGGCTATTGATTTCGTTTGGAGAGCAGTAAAAATAAACTTGCTGATCGTCAGCGTAGCAGTGGGACAAGAGACCATATGACTCGATTATTTTGGCGATATCATTTGTAAAAAGTATGAAAAGAAGTGGACCTAAAACGGATCCTTGGGGTACCCCTAAAGAAAGTGTTGCGAAGTTAGAGAGCTTATTTCCAACCTTAACGGCTTGTAAGCGATTGGATAGGTATGATACCAGCCAATTTTTTTATATCGGAACTCAAACCAAATGTTTCCTCTAATCTCTTAATGAGGAAGTCATGATCAATCGTGTCAAACGCTGCACTCATGTCCAGGAGTGAGATAAGTGCTAACTTACCTGACTCTATGGCCAAAGTTATATCTGACAGCATACGAAGTATTCCGGTTTCTGTTGTGTGCTAACTTATAAAATAACATATGACATTGGGGTGACATATGACATTAGGGTGACTTATGACCTCGGGGTGACCTATGACTCTGGGGTGACCTACGACCAAGGGGTGACCTACGACAGTGGGGTGACTTACGAACTCGGGGTGACCTACGACCTTATCGGACCTACGACCTTGGGGTAACCTATGACCTTGGGATGACCTACGACCTTGGGGTGACCTACGACCTTGGGGTGGCCTATGACCTTGGGGTGACCTATGACTTTGGTTTAGTATGTACGCCTTACCTTAGTTGTGCAGTATGTACGCCTCGCCCGATCACCGTTGGAATTGATCACCGTTCGTATCGATTACCGTTCGCATTACACTTTTTCGTAACGCATTCACCAGCTTACCCCCCAAGTCGAACGTGCATAAAGAATTTTTACTTTACTGATATGAAGTATAAATTTTATTCATCTATACTTTTATAAAAAGTCAATAGTTTCTAATGAATAAATTCGGATATATTTATCCGAGACGCTATCCAGGTTACAAACCAATTCTTAGAGTGATTGTTTCCTATAAAAAGGGTAGTTGCTCATAATATGGAAAAAATAATTATTTGAAGATAATAATGTTAATTTTAAAATTTTAAATATGTGATTGACGAATACGGCGGTTTGACAGAAGGTTGCAATGGCGAAATTGGTTAACGCGCACGTCAGGTTAGACGAGAGGTCTGGAATCCCAGTTGCGACCATTATCTTTTTCTATTTTTCTGTGTCTGGTTTTCTTTAATATTTTCGTTTAGATTATTATTGTTAACTTCTTCAATGATATATTAGATTTTAATTTATTTTAGCATCTAGCAAACTTTCGCATTATTTTAGTAAGTTATGGACTATTATCTACGTTATTTTTCATACGGAATGCATATCAAAATAAGCTCGGAGAAATAAGTAAATAAGTGTAGATTTTAAATATGTCTCATGAACGAACAAAAATTCTATAGACCAATTTATCGCTCAAATTTTTCATTCCTCAAAATTACATTAAATATTTCGGACAATTCTATTTTGAGATATAATCAGCCTTTGGCCTTAAATATGGCTCTGTTCTTCTCCAATGGGTTTAGAATATAATTTAATGTGCAAACAAGGCCATTACGATGAACCGTTCAATTTAAATGAATCCATAATAATATTTCTTAGAATTTTCAAAGTAGATTTTAGATTATTAATGTACTCATATTGTGTTAAGAACAATATTATATCATGTCCAAAATTAATATCGATAAAGCTTTGCTAATAGATCGTTATTAATGGAAGTTTTGTTTGAGTCTTGTGCTCTTGCTTGTTCAGTACATAGTTGCTATCAAAACAAATGATCAACTAATTAATCTGATAGATAATTATTTAACAATCTAAAGATGGTTCCTTTGTTTCTTCTGCCCTGGTATTTTTCACAGAACGTTTATTGAAAATTCATAGATTTTTGCCAAAAAAACAGCTTTCAGTTTTGAACATTTCTGTTTGTCTGATGATAAACAGTTTTTTTGTTGTGAAAGATAAACTTTCTCGGTTTACCTGACAATATTTAAAACATCTCTTACTACTATCACAGTATCACACCATAAAAAAAAATTTAAAAAAACCTTGACTGTGCAGAAATGGCCGGTCCGTTTGATAGATTCTTCTAACTTAAAAAACGGATTGCAATCTTTGGAGCACTGGCGTCAGGTGGGAATGCTGTCCTTGTTCTACCGGTAGGTATTACAATTGAAGATGTTCCTAGGAATTAGCGTCATTGATCCCCTCGGCACCGGTGCATAGTCGGGAAACACGCCAAACACGCGCCCATCATTTGTACGCGGTTGACATTAGTCACATGAGAACGGATAGTTTCTACGACTCGTTCTTGAATTCAACAGCTCAGCTCTGGAACCATTTGCCGGCCTTTTTGTTTCCTCCCTCTTACAACATGGGTCTCTTCAAGACCCATGTTCACTCCTTCTTCTCCTGAAAAAGACCCTCCACACAGCATCTTCAAACATGACACAGGCCCTGAGGGAAACTATTTTCCTCGGGGCCTCCTGATAAAATAACAAAAAAACAAACAAAAAAATCGTATAATGTTGCTTGTGTCGTGATGGAAAATGTAGCCAGCCGAAGATTGAACTCAGGAATCAAGCCAGGGTAGAAACCAGACACGATGTCAATTCAACTACTGACCGGTTTGAACGAGTAGGTATCGCAACCAGACCTGACCTGAACCCCGTACGTATACAGATGCATTGCTTGCACACAGCACGTTTCAATCTTATAATTCGACTTCACAAAAGAAAACTTGGGTGAAATTGAAAAAAAAATTGAATAAAACTCACTGGAAAACCTTATTTTTAAGTTGGTCCACAGAAGTGCAAAACATTTGCCCTGATGATAGAAACTGAAACGCTGTCCGAAACATTGGCTAAAGAAGGAGGTAGCGCAACACGGCATAACACCCCAAAACAACTAACGAAAATCAAAGAAATGGATATATTTTCCCAAAACGAACCTGTAAAATTCAAGCAAATCTTAAATTATATTTTTACTTAAAACATCAATAAATTGATATTATTCTTGAATTCTCAATTTTTATTTAAGCTCCCTGTAACATTCAACTGTGTCAAAATGGACAGCTTTACAATTATGGAAATAAATAAGATAATACATACACTTTTGAATGTAGCTATAACTTTGTGGTTATCCATTATAGATAAATGAAACAATGTTTCATTTATCTATAATGGATAACCACACGTTTGTTTGAACCACTTGTATATTTGTTTAAAGCCGACCGGTTTCGGAACGACCGTTCCTTCCTCAGGGCAAACGTATACTGACTTGACAATTATAAAATAGTAGGTGGGTACAATATATTATTACAGAGTGTTGTGGTAGGGGAGAAGGCGTGGCTAGGGATTAATTAGGAGTGGGTGGGGGAACATATCCATGATTATAGCTACAAATAAAAGATTGTTATCTGATGTCATCTTTCTTTTTTAAATCATTAATTCCCTTATTGACATCCCCGCAATATTACAATTTAATTTTCTGTTCCAAAATTGTAAATTATGTTTTAATAAAATAACTATTAATTGTTTTATTTGTTAAAATTGTTTTATTATTATTTATTTTTTCTTAATCCAACCGAAACCGGTTGGATTAAGAAATAATAAAGTGGAATTAAAACTTAGTTATTTTATTGTGTTTATTATAAATAAATACATACATACGAAAATTACAGCTGAGCACTGAGCAAGTGAGTTTATAATTATTGGCAACAATTACATTCTTCTGCAAACTAAATATCTAAGTATTACAAGGTACATTAAAGTAAGTATTTCTGAATCACACTCTTAAATGTTTCTAAAACACAATAATAAATATACTTAAAGAAATGTCCTTATATTTATTATTAGACAACATCAAGAAGGCTGCAAATATAAAACTGTTCATGTACACAAAGAAACCCCTGCATTTGTCTTCCGGTTGAAAGTTTTGTGCGCTCATCGATTCCAGTATGAAGCGGGATGATTTCTTTTTGCTCCGTGCCTCCATGAATCCGGTTCATGACTCCCCTGGGACGCTCTCCCCTTTTTGTGCCGATCCAGCATTCCGTCTGAGACGTGGCTTAATAAATTCCTTTTTTGTTTAAGTTCGAAGAACGTATAAATAATCGATAGATTCCTACTTTTACGGTGGAAAAAGGCTCTTTCCACTCAATAAATATAAACTTCCCTCGTGAAAGCTGCTAAATATATTTTGTAATGTTTGTCATTACCAATCGAAACATCTAATTATGTTTGCTTCTAATGACGGCCTCAGTAAGGCTCTTGTCTCGCAATCCGAAGATCGCGGGATCGAATCCGGGCGTGCGTAAATAAATTTTATTTGATTAATATGTGTTATTTCACAATTAATTCATTAAAAATAATAAATATAGTATTTTTGAGGAACGTTGAGTGAAAGACTTTCTCAATATCGCCCTGGTGTAAGACCACCATTCAGAATTGAAACGTTTGTTTGAAATGGGTTCAGCCGTGTTTGGTGACCAGATATGAATACCACCTTCCTCTTTCCTATCTTCTTCCCCTCCCCACTACCTTCAGCCTCACAACGTACCCAAATTAAGGGTGCCATAGTATCACTGACTCCAGGCGGGAGCAGCTGGAACTCTTGTGAGGTATTCACATAAAAAAATAAAAAAGATATACAGCAATGAAAATGAGTATCACAGACAAACATTTTGAAATGCAATTTTGTATTATTTCAATTATCGTGTAACAGATTAATTATCCATTTACAGTACAAGAATAATTATTATTTTTGACGTCTTAACTTTTGTGAAGATGGTGCAAAAAACCTTTAAAGATTAATAAATGTATCCACTGTTTTATAAATCTCATTCAATAGCACCATCCCACTTATCACTCTATAATGTTCTAGAACATCTGTTCTGCCCTGTGGTATCTTGAACAAGTTGTGATGACGACTACTACTAAAGTTTTCAAGCACGTATGCCGTAGTGATAATCTACCTCATTTGGACTTTGTTCTCAATAGCTTTTTGAATTTGAGAGGTGCAATTGGTTTGGTACCGCCGCCCATGGAACCATTCTCTACGAGTGTAACATCTTCATAATTAATATTGAAAAGTGTAGAAAAATATTAAAAGAATCTTTTCAAATAAAGTACCTACCTTCCCACCTAAAATGTATTTTACAAGACTTTCATTTTTATTCTACATTTGAAATTTTTTATTCCACAGTCTCATTTTTTCCTTCGCTAGTAAAATTACATTCTGTGATTTTTCATGGATAACTAGTTATTATTCCTGTTTCAGTCTATTTATTTAATAGAAATAGACACCAAAAATGATAAGAAATAAAATAAAAAGTTTCTCGACATTGTTAAAGCGTTTGTTAGTCGACCTTTTCGTTTGGAAAGCGTGATCTTTAATATTATTTCTATTTTGGGAAATTTGAGACGGCGAAAATGGCAACATTCGTTTGGTGTAAATCACGCCATGTATCATAGAGCCTCCGCTTGTATTTATTAATCTTGGAAAGAAGGAAAATATGTCTGCGTGAATGAATCGAAGGCTTCTAAAATATAGTATTCGTGGAATATGACAATATTTTGTTCTAATAATAGCGTAATATACTATAAGCATATATGTTTCTTTTCTTCTTGGTCTTTTTTAAAATTAATGGCATAATATCTTATTTCAAAGCAAATTTCAACACATGGTCACCCTACATGTTTACATTATAATGTTTCAGGATCCTTCAGCTAATATAGTAGGAACCCATTAGCTGTAAGAAATGTTAATGTTACTTTATTTTTCTTTCTATGTCTATATTATTTTGTGTTATTTTTTAAGTAAAAACTTCTTTAGCACTTTAGTTTTCTGAATGTTTCACTTCTACCGCATGTGTATTGCACACTCTGATTTTTTAAATATTTTTAAATTATTAATCTCAACGTAAACTTGTCCTAGTAAGGTGAAACAATAAATAAATTATCGTGTAATTTTCGAAAAGTATGTTTTTCCCTGAGCTCAGTTTTAATTCCCGGAAAGTTATTTCGTAAAAACATAATTTCGTTTAGGAACCGTTAAAAAATCGCGGGATAAATTATTTTTCACAACATCAGTTCCAATTTGGAAAATCACGATTAAAATAGTTTTCTTTAACAATATTATACGAATAGGTAGGTACATAATATATATACACTATATCGTGTCTGAATTCTTCACACAATCAGTTTTAATTTTGAAAATGACATTTGAATACAAAGCAAATGTGAGTTCATTGAACCAGATTTCTCACAGAACTAACAACGCACAGACAACCGTAATTAGTACCTATACCTTTCTCCTTTCTGTGTAATTAACATTTTGACATCTGAATATTTCAAATCTATAAAAACGTTTCAAGTTTATAATTTCGATATTCTGTAAATTCCATACTCAAATAACACTTTGCAAGTTACATGATGCCAGAGCTCATTGTTTGAGAAAACAGATGTTCAACTTTATAATGATTTCAAACTGAATATAAAATCAGTGTCTAAATTATGCAATGTTAAAGAGAGTAAAAAAAAGGCCTAGACAATAAATTGGCATCCGGTACCAACTTGGCTTTTTTTCCAACCGAACCGTTTCTTGATTAAATGGTTTAATCTATAAAATTTGCAGTTTATAGATTTTTTTAAATTAATTAAAATAGTTAGAATAAGAACCTAGAAGAAAATCATTAACAAAAATACAACGCTTTCGGAAACTAGAGGTACAAAGAGTTCCAAATGAGTATCTTGCTGACCAACACACCTACACTACAAGGACGAAATCATCAAATCTACTAAAAATTCCAAAATTAAATACATCTTTTGGCCAGAAACACCATAATTTCCATGCTACAATATTACATAATGCCCTTTCAATTGACCCATGGAGACACAAAAGTTAAAAAAAGACAACAAATTATGGCTAACTAAACACGAAGATGAGGAAATCATAAAAATTATGAAATATAACACCAACGCAACCTACAGACAACAAACGTAAATACTTTTGACTTTATATGTTTTTTTATCTTGTGGAAACGCACAAACTAAATAATGAGGAAATTATGATCAACACCCATAAAACAACCTACAGTGCGCCTCGGAACATGAATAACTAGTGAGGAGGACTGTGAATAAACTACTTTGTATTCTTACTTAACTTAATATAATAATAATTCACAATAAAATTGTCATAGGGAATGCATCTGTCAAAATTTTTCCCTCAAAATTAAAAGAATTTCTTTGTTTTTCTTTTCTGTAAAACCGACATGTTTCGAGAGCGATGCTCTTTTCCTCAGGGTTTACTAAACACCTTTTTAATAGATCCTGAAAACCATATTAAAAAGTGGTTAAAACAAAAAATGCATTTAAATTTGATTTGAATTGAATGCCATAAAATAAATTTGCTGTATTTGAAGAAGTATCAACATTTTGTTTCTTCAAACCCAGCAAACTTATTTTGTGACACCGTTTTAATTCAAAATTAATAGGACCACGTTTATTGTAAAACCAACATGTTTCGTAAGCAATGTTTACTTCATCAGGATTTACTTAAAACTAATTACAACAATAAACATAGACTTAGGTGTCAATGGATAGGCGGGAATGAAAAGGGGGAGGGGGGTAGTAAGGCATAATTTACAAAGGGAACAAGTTTAATAACGGGTCATTAAAAAATATATTTTGGATTATTTATAATATTTAATTTCATATTTGCGATGTTTCTAATTTCTAATATATCTAGTTTTTCTAAATGAATACCTTAAAATTTCAATGTAGAAACTTTAATTTTTAAAATCAAACGTGTGATTCGTCTCCATTTATTGATTGGCGAACTCCAATAAACTCTTTTTATTAAAGAACCTCATTTGTTCGTTTTTCCTAATTTTAAAGTTCCTAGAAATTTTATTTATATAAAATAATCCACAATCATTATTACACTTTAATTTATATTTTGTTCTCAGAAGGACGCAATAGAGAAATGTTATGAGTTAATTATGTTACCACTTTTGTGTCCAATATTGCTGGTAACAATATTATAACATTGGCGTGCGGCGTACATTGCTGTTGCTTATTATATCCCGGCACATATACCCCGTGCACGCCATATGCTACATACGTACAAACCTACATACATACATACATACCTACATACATTCGTAGGTATTACACTCTCCAGGGGCGGAATAAACCATTCTAGAGCCCTATTCATAACACCAATGAGCCCCTCACAGAATATATCCACACCGGAAAATAATTTTCAAACGGCCTAGGTCATCTTAGGGGATGCGGGGATGATAGAAATTTCATAAAAAGAAAAGGGTATGAGAGGTGGGTAGGAATCTGGGGGTCAGTGCGTCCCGGAGTGACGAATCTGTCCCACCAACTGCTGTCCAAGATGGTTCAAGAGTCTGACTGGAGAAGCAAAAAGGCCTCCATCAACCAGTCTCCCTCGATCCGGCCCACCACGCAGCAAGTGGGCAGATGCTTCCGCCGTCAAAACTCGCCCCGTGAGCCCGGGAACCTTTGCTAAGTCACCAAACGTAGCGAACCACTTGGGGTGACCTATGGTAGAGGTGTTGGTTATCCAATATTTTTCCTGGGGCAGCTGTACCCATACCTGCTTCCCAAATCGCTAACGACAAAAAACTTTAAATGAAAAAAAATGTAAATATTTCTTCCTCGTAATCAAAATTATTTCTTATGTTAAAGTTATGCTAGGTACCAAAGATATTAAAATACATAAATACATATATTTACGTAAAAAGTCCCTGGGCGTAAAATCTTAATGTATAAAAAATATACGTTTCTTTGTTTTACGCAGTACCTACCTCAATCATTCATCTAATTGCAATGAAACTTTAATGATTTGTCGTGCGCTTGCCCGCAACGGTTTCTGTATATAATGGGGAACTCCATCGTTATGAAATGATTTCCTATACCATTAATCTAATTACGCTGAAACTTCGGTGAGATGTTGTACGCACGCCCGTGAAGGTTTATATATATACTGTTAGGCTCTGACGTAATAAAATTTATATTTAAAAAATTACAAAAAATTAAGCTTTCTTAAAAAAAAACTGCCAAGTGCCTTATGATTTAAGATTCGTATAGCTTATAGTAGTACTTATGTGATTTTCCCTGCATGTATATATACCTATATGATGAATACTGCGGTACTGTCCAAATGAAGTAGGAAGATGCTTGCGAAAACCAAGAGAGCTAAGAAGAACTAAGAAGATGCAAGCAATGACAAGGAAAGCCAAGAAGAGGTAAAATGAAAAAATAAAAGCTGGTTAAAGCCAGAACAACGAACAGTCTAGTAGAAGCGAGAACATGTAAGCAGAGACTAGGAGAGCCAAGAAGAAGCAAAAATAGGACAATAATTATAAAACAATAATATATAGTATAGATAAAAAATGTCAGAAAAGGCAAGATGAAGTCAGAAGAACCAATGATAAGCAAAAAGAGTCAAGTAGTACCAAGAAGATTCACGCAAAAAGATACCACAAAAGACCAAGAATTATGGGAATGCGTAATTCGATGAAATTTCCGTTAAGTAAAATTTTGGAACGTAATTTTTTTATTTCTATGTTTTTCCTTTTAATTTTACGTTTTCGAACTACCGAAAAATCCTCATACAGGTACATTATTTTTAAAAATATGACGAAACAATTTGCAAAATTTATCCATGCATGGGGCCAAAGTAGAAACTGACGATAAATCCGGCCCTGATCAACACGATCATACCAAAACTACTTGCTGGGAATGTAATACATCCGACTACCCCAAGAAAACAAACTCCCAGAGATGAAAATATATTTGAAAAGTTGGACCATTTCCCTCGCAAATCGTGAGTTATGTGTCTATCTGTGATCGAACGCTGAATGCATCTTGTAGTATGCAAACAAAAACACCGGAGCTCGGCTGGTTGGGCTGGTTCGACATCACTCCCGTTTTGCTGCGGGGCTGCTTTCGATGGTTCTGCACGATTTCATCCCAAGACAAAATATCCCCGACAAAGTATCCTACGGACTAAACATTCTCCAACAAAATAACTACTAAAACCTAACGTAACTTAACCTAACGTAACCGAACCTAACCTAACAAAAAATGGGACAAAATAATACATATATCCTGAAAAGACAATAAGTTATTTTTGTTTGTATAATTTTTGTCCCATTTTTTGTTAGGTTGGGTTAAGTTAGGTTTTAGTAGATATTATTTTGTAGGGGATGTTTTTTCGGGGATATTTTGTCTTTACAGAATGTCTGTTTTATTTTTATCCCATTTCACTATTTTTGAAATATAATTTATTGCCTTTGTAGGATGTCTGTATTATTTTTGTCCTATTTCTTTGCTAGGTTAGGATTTTAGTAGATATTTTGTTGGGGGATGTTTTGTCGGGGATATTTTGTCAGGGATATTTTGTCGGGGATACTTTGTCTTTACTTAATTTATTTAAAGGTTTTTGTTTTATTTTTGTCCCGTTTTACTATTTTTTAACAAAATTTTATTGTCTTTCTAGGATGTATGTATTATTTTTCCCCATGTTTGTGTTGGGTTAAGTTAGGTTAGGTTAGGTTTTAGAAGATATTTTGTTTGGGGATGTGTTGTCGGGGATATTTTTTCATGGATATTTTGATGGGGATGTTTTGTCCGTAGGATATTTAGTCGGGGATATTTTGTCGCGGGATGAAAACGCGCATTACTGCTTTTGGATGGGGGGGTTCTTAAAGTTTTGTAGGCGGTTCGGGAACATAAAAGATAAAAGCGTGCATAAATAATCCATTACTGAAATGAATCAATGCTTTCCTGTATTAGATTGAGATTTGTGGGGGGCTGGTGAAGTTGCGGCCACACAAATAAGAAATAACTTCTCAATTTGACTTGATGGCTTTTCGAACAAAAATAGATTCCGTTTCAAAACCCATAAAGATGTGAACATGCTTTAAAGGGGGAAACATTGTAAGTATGTGGGGTTAGTTTTAGATGCATTTATGTGGGAACAAAATAACAATGTAATCACCAATATGTATGTACTTCTTTATAAATTATTCAAGGCATTTTCTTGTGGAAATTAAATAAATCATTAGTTTGTTTGAACAATTGTAGGATTAGAATATAGTTCCAGAGAGAAGTCGTACGTGACATCAGCTTCTTTTTTTCGTTTTCATACGAGACGTTTTCATCGACAATCGTCGATGACGTGCGTACGATCTTTCTCTAGGACAATTTTTTTTTACATTAGCGCCACACAGGAGAACTGTAGGTCATATACCAGGGCGATAATGAGAGTAACTTCCACTCTGGAATGAGCCGCAAACACGTGGGACAAAAAAGTTTATACTTAGGTACATATGGTATAAATAATACTTAAACATATATAACTTGGACTAGTGGAAAATATCCACATTTCCTGCGATGCAGTTTAATAACCTAGTAAGTCTTTCCAGGGGCATCACTATTGATTAATTAGTTCTGTACCTGAGAAGGATTAGAAACCTCGTCGGCGGCCTCGCGTGAGATGGACGCGAATAAGTTAGAAGAAGATAGAAGCCAGAATTTAATTAATAATAAACCGTTCAGAAGTTATAGAAATAAGGCTGCAGATACCCAGCATTTCCTAAATAAATGCTGTTAGAAACAGCCGTGGGTCAACTCGGAGCAGTAGGAGCTCTCCTTCACTTAGAGCAGTGATTTTTAACCATGTCGAAAGAATCGCCCCCGTTACGATAATAAAATTATCCAGCTCCCCCTCCCCAGGAATATTCCATCTTTGGGGGTGCTATGTGGAGGGTATTTTTAGGGAAAGGAAGTTCTGGAAAGGAAAAAGGTATGAGGGTTGGATAGGAATCTGCGAGTCTGTGTGCCTAGATGTGACGGACGAATGAATCCATCCCTCCCACTGCGGTACAAGACGATGGGTCGCCTGAAAAGGTAAAAAGTTCTCCACCAACTAGTCTCTCCCGATCCGTCCCGCCGCGCATTAGTTGGGCAAACGCATGTGCCGCCAAGACTTAGACATACCTCACCCCATGAACCCGGGCGCGTATTTCCAAAACCTATACCGGTTCAGTCGCGGTGGCGACAATCTACATTTAAAATTATTTTTTTACCGGAGTTGCGGTACCTTCCTCGCAAATTAAAAATTTATCCACTATCTCTTCAGCAACAAGTACACAACACAAAGGTCACAGCGGTCACTAATTTATTCTAACTTTCACTTGTTTCCTTAACAGCAAGATTTTTCACAGCATCTCACCCCCTACCATCAATTTAATATAAAAACAATGCTGTTTATCTCTAAGGTTCACGCAGACATTTTTTACACTCTTCTTTATTTTTTCGATGTAAGAGCCTCGGTGTGTTCCCGTCAGCGTTTTGTTTTGTTTGGCCCCGCTGTTGAGAGCCGAGAGAGCACCGAAACGCAGCGAATCTCAATCTCTTTGTTTTCTTCGTTGAAGTATCCCCGTCACTTCTGCGCGCATAATAAAACTTTATCGTCCGAGGCGCTTGCAGCGGAGAGCGGGGCTGGTTGGTACAGAGGGGCAATGTCATCTCAAACCAAACATTTTTAGATGGTATCTTGTGGAGTATGTTTGATGTGGGGTACATTTATTTGTTTCTATGGGATTTTTTTTCTTGTTTTTATTTGTCTAATAGTAAAAAAAGGGTGATGAATGAAGATGTAAAATCACGTAATTTTTTAAAGTTATATTTGGATATCACCTTCTTCCTCTTTCTCCGACTTTGAAATTTCACATAATAGAGAAAATCCCACCCTTGTTAAATCTTAAATGTTAGATAAACCATTAAAAATTAACTATTTTCCAATAAAACAACGAAATAGAGGGAATATTTGTAAAACATATATGAATATAATTCAAAATATATCAATGCAGTGTATTCAAATGCCAGGAAAATCCTTCTTACTCTCAAATTTCGGCATTATTTGCAAAAACTCAAATTTTGGGACTTTTTGTAAATGGTTTCGTAAATATAGAATACTTAGCTATGGAAGAATACAAAAATATGGTTTAAAGTTTAAAGGATTCGTAGTAACTTTTATATACACTAGACATAACCCCTTAAAATGAAAATTATCAAAACTTTGAAGTGAATCCGAAAGAAGAAGATCGTATCAGAAATTTTTAAAAATTTGAACATGTCGTTTTGAACCCATTTGGCACCCTTTCATCACTCTTAGAATATAATTTTTTTTTTTTAAATTACCCAGCTTATTGTACATACAGTTTACAGGATGATATGATAAGTGCAAGTAATACAAGAAAATGGTTCCATTTCAGTTGGCCCCCGGCATACATATATACAATATTCAGTCGGATTAGGAAAAATACAGTAAATCTACTTTAACAAAGTAAACTAAGTGTCCCCTAAGGAGTGTGCAGAGAGGATGTACCGCCGAATAACAAAAGTGTAACATATTTTCATTTAAATGCATCAAGAAAAAAACTGATTGTCTATGTAACGGTCAATAGATAGGTTGGCATCGCATGTGGGTCCCCGCAGGCATTGTGTATTCAATTCCTCGGCTGGCTAAGTTCTCCATCACGGCACAAGCAACATTTTCCTCTTCTTAGGGTGGTAGTGGAAGATTTTCAAAAAAATCAGGTTATTCAGGATAAAACCCGTGAATGTTTGTTTTTCGTTTAAAAAATATATACTGTATATACCAGCTTATTAGTATAAAAATAGACACTACAAAAAAGTCATTTGATATTCATATCAATTTATTATTAAAGAAATTTTTAAGCTAATTTTAGTTTTAAAATAAATGCACAAAAAATTATAATTTTTTAATAAATATCATTTCGGGGGGCCAACTGTAGGATATCAACTGTCGGATCACGTCAAAAAAAAAGTGTTCCTGGAGAAAATTTTTCAATAATTGCATGTATAAACCTTGCTAAGAGGACCTTTTGCAAGGTGTTCACATTTTTAGATTTAAGAGTAGGAATATACATTAAGTGTTTTTGTGTAATAGGTCAATAACATCAAATAATATATAATTTAGTAAAAAGAAAAGGATACTATTACTACTGATTTGAACTTAATGAAGCAATTAGGAAGAAAAGAGAAAAAAAAAAACAAACTATATGTGGAATTGATTGTTGTAAGTACGAGTGTTATAAAATATTACCGATTATTTTATACTATACATAAAAATCCATTTTCAAAATTCTCATATTTCTAATTATATAATTTAAATACTAACAAACCTTACTTTTTTTGATTTTAAACAGCTGATAAACAACCGTTTATCATAGTTAAATAGTTGTTTATGAGATGTGTACATTTTAAATTACGTTTATCAGTAAGGGGTAATTATTAAAAAAAAATATACATTTATATATTTTTTTTATAAGAGAACAAAAAATTGCAACAAAAACCTAAAACCTTGTGTTGAAAGAGTAAAAGTCTTGATATTTGAGTTCTGGTGTCATGAAATTTGCATATATAATTAGTTATAAAATCTTTTATTTTGCTGCGTCATTTGGAAATTAATTTATAAATCTTTTAAAAAGATTTAATCTATACTACAGAAACAGTTTTTTTGTACGAACGGATTGTGAAACGAATTCCAAAGTATTAAATAAACCAATATGGAAATCAACAAATTTAAACAACTTAACTAAAAAACTTTGCATTTTTATGTCGATTTAACCAAATCAAACGTAGACATCTATCAATAAACGTAACGTACCCTCATAAGCTACCGAAAATAACTTTGTAAATTTCTTAAAAAAATTAGTAGCAAAATATCCCAGGTCCTCCCAACCCTTCGTGATATTAACCAATGCACCACGTCGTCTCGGATTATTACCATTATTTTTACGGCAAGTGATTCAACCAGTCCCCCTCTCCCCTTCCCTTCACCTAACCTCCCCCTACCCCGTCTCCACCGATGATGGTGACTCCGTATCGCGCTCTGGCAGTATTGTCTCGAGACTTTATACGCAACGCGATCTAAGGTCGCAAAAGACGGAAAGATGCATGCCAAAACAGGCTTTCGGTCCACTTGACGCAAAGCCGGAAATGTCAAACGGTTTCTGTTTGCCGAAACTTTAAGACGAGCTTTTTTCGTGATGAAACAGCGAACCGTTTCAGAAGCAAACTGCAACTTATACAAACTTTAGCGGCAGTTTGGCCCGGGATAAAGACTCTGAAGTAGAACAAAACGTATATTAAAACCACATTTTTTAAAGAATATATCCTAAAAATTATTTTCTTTTTTTTGGGCAGACCATGGTATAAAGTTTACATCTTTACCATTGGACATTGGACATTGGTATCTTGAGCTAGCCAATAAGAGTTTTCCTTTTTCATTGTTATCAAGTTTTTACAATTTGGGTACCGCCCCGGGAACCATTTATTGGATAACTATTATAACCAACACCCGTTTCATAGATCACCCCAAGTGGTTCGCTACGTTACGACTTAATAGGGGTGCCCAGATTCACGGGGTGAGGTTTGTCTAGGTCTTGGCGGTGAACCACTTCGTAGCCGGCCGGATTGGCAGAGACTGGTTGAGAGAGGCCTAACCTAGAACTCTTCAGCTGGACTCTCTCGACCCATCGCCTCGCACCGCAGTGGGAGAGATCGATTCACACTTCTATCACTCTTGGGCCACTGGTCGAAATTATTGTCCTGTGAGGTTCCCTGAATGAAGATGAACGTTCCAGATGAACGAAGTATGTATGAAGATTGAGTTTATGATGAATGTGAGTAATTCTAAAGTCATGGTATTTGAAAGAGAGAGTACGAAAACAATGTGCAACATAGTTGTGAATGATGGATACTTGGAGCAGGTGGATGAGTTTGTTTATTTGGGAAGTATGTTTACGAGAGATGGGAAGGCTGATAGAGATATTGAAAGAAGGGTGAATGCAGGTAACTCTATTGATGGAGGACAGAACGCCGTTGGCACCAACAAAAACACTGTCCATAATGGAGTACGGGTACTTACCATTATGTATGGCAGTGAGGCATGGAACTGGCAGTTGATATTTATTCACAAAATATTAAACAACATGTTACCAAAATACTTCTCAAATAAAATCGTATACAATAAGGACGTTCACAGACATTACACAAGGACGTGCAAAGAAATAAGATTAAACAAAAAGGACAAAACGAATACGCAAAACAGTTTGCTATACAAAGGAATTAAGTTATAAAACACACTACCAGAATCTCTAAAGTCCTCACCAATTGAAAAGTTCAAGATGTATTGTAGGAGCTACATAAAACAAGAAAAAAAGAAAGAAAAAATATAGTGAATTTGAAATATTATAATTAATTAGCTGAAATATAAAATATTATAATTAATTAGAAATTTGTAACCTTAAATGTACAAATTACTAAAATAAAATTCAAATAAAAAAAAAAAAAGGAAGGATGAAAGTAGACTGAATGCTGTAGAAATGAGAACTCCGAGGCGAATGTGTGGTAAAATCGTGTACGACCGTGTGAGAAACGTGGAGATCCGCAAAGAATGCAAGGCTGATGTAAGCGCAATGTGTAAGGTTAAGGAAGGGACGCTCCGATGGTTTGGGCATGTACGACCTCCGTAGTCCAGTGGCTAAGACTCTTGACTCACAATCCGGAGGTCGCGGGTTCGAACCCGGCGTGCGCAAATAAATTTTACTTGATTAATTTGTGTTATTTCACAATTAATTCATTTAAAATAATATATAGTATATTTGCGGCACGTTCCAGAGTGGAAGATACTATCAGTATCGCCCTGGTGTAAGACCACCATTCAGAATTGAAACGTTGCTTGAAAATGGCTTTAGCCGTGTTTGGTGACCAGATCTGAATAGCCAGGTACTTCCCAACCTTCCTCTACCCCACCTCCTTCCCCTCCCCACTACCTTCAGCCTCACAACATACCTCAATTGGGGATGCCATAGTCTCACTGGCTCCAGACGGGAGCAGTTGAGATTTTTGTGCGGTATTCACTGTAAAAAAAAAAAAAAAAAAGAGCGATTAAAAGAGGAAAGGAGTATATATGATGCAAATGTGAATGGTAGAAAAAGTCGAGGACGCCCAAGAAAGACATGGCATGACCAAGTGAATCAGATAATTGAGTCGGGCCATGTCAAGAGTCAGAATAATAGAAGAGCATGTACGTGATGGTTAGTTAGTTAGTTAAGTTCCCTACTTTGTTTGAAGTTGACTCAAGATCCTTATAGAGTGATGCTTCCAAATGAACAATTTGAATGACGCAGGGGTTTTATTGTGTCAATTATAAAAATAAAAATAAATTGTTCATCATAAATGGAGATGTGTAGCGATCTTTAATATTTGTTCACCGATTTTTTTAATGTTAGATAAGGTAATGTGGGACTACGACATCCCCAATGGGGTATTTCCACAAACGAGGAAATACCCCATTGTTGATAATGTACGGAATATTTAAAGATCATTTTTCTGATTTTAATCATCCTACTAAAAATGTTTGTATTTTATGTTTTCATTTCTGACAAAATCAAAACAGCCCGTTTTTTTGCAAATAGGTTTGTGACGTCACAAGCGTAGCTCAGCTGAACCAGCATAAATAAACACTGTCAGGGAACGTCCGCACTCATGACGTCACACGATAGCCACGCCCCAAAATATCGTTTTACCGGTAATTCAAAAATGGGAAACTTTAACTCGCTGTAGAGAATTTATTCGTCAACATAAAAATAAAATAAAAATGCTATAATCATCGTAATTTTTTACATAATTTTTTTAAATATCGAAAAACGTGGAAATACCCCATTGTTGGGGTACATTATGAGTCTGAAGTAAATTGACGATGACAGAAGGTCGGAAAGTACCTGGCTATTCAGATCTGGCCAATTCAAACAACGCAACACTTCGATTCTAAATGGAGTTAAATAACTCAAAATCTATAAAACGAGAGAGGCTGTACAGTTTATCGAGTACAATATCTCAAAATCTGTGACCAAACCTTTTTGGCTTCGATGAGAACGAAGAATCGTTAATTAATAATCGTCTTATTATTATTATTCTTACTAGCTTTTACCCGCGGCTTCGCTCAAAGGTATTAGGGGGAAATTACTGTATAAAGAATTTTCCCACGGGAATGAAATTTTTTTCCGGGATAAAAGTAGCCTATATCATTTCCCAGTCCTTCAATTATCTTTGTTTAAAAATATCACGTTGATTGGTCGCTTCATTCATATTATTATAGTGAGTTCGCGGTATCCCCTTGCTATGCCATTTATTACAGAAATTGTTTTTCCCTGCGTGTCCTTTCACATTCGTCCCGTTCCCCTTCCTCTCTCGCGTCCCCTTCCCCTTTCGCTTTCCCACCCACTCCGCCTCCTCCACCTTCGCTATCCCCACTCTACTCGCCCGCTTCCCCTGTTCCGCGAACCCCCCTCCCGAGTTCCCCTCCCCCCCTTCCAAGGCCCCTCCACCCTCCCGCATTCCATACATTCAGTCCCGGTACATTCAGTTTTCAATCAGCTCGCATGCCACCTAATGCAATTATCAATACAAATTTCATAATGCCAGAGCTCACCAGTAGTTGTATACAAACCTTGCCCTGACAATAACGAACACAAAAAAAAGAATTATCCAATGCGGTTCAGTCGTTCGGAAGTTATGCGCGTACATATTGGAGATTCATTTTTATTTATATAGATTTGAGGGAGCGGACGCGCGGATCGGCAGAGACGGGGACGAGTGAAATGAAAGGGCGTCAGTCGATGTATGAGTCAGTCTTTATTGCTGCTACGTAGCGATGGTAAGTTTAGTGAAGTAACAGCAGACAGGAGCGATGATGATGATGCTCGTAGGTGTTGCCGTGATGAAGGTCGGTGATGCAGTGGTGTAGCAGACCTCGGGTCTGCATGTCGCCTGCATGTTGTTCCGCACCGTGGTGGTGGAGAAGACCTTGACGTCTAGGATGGTTGCTCGACGCAGTGAGTCGCGGAGATAGCTGCGGTAAACCTCGTGAGGAGAATGAAGTCTCAGTGGCTGAGAAGTTGCTGCCTGCGTGACAAGAAGGCCCGCCGTGGGACTTGTCGTGGGCAATTGTGTCGCTTGTTGCGTCCTCGAAGGTTGATGATGCACCGGCACAGTCGGCAGTGAGTCGCCGAGAGTCTGGCCGGTACCGCGCTGGAACGTTATCACTGGATGCACTGTCTATGTATTTGTGATGTTACTGATACTAGAGACTGGAACTGACTGACTGACTAGCGCGGTGTCGCTGCGCTTTATATAGCCGACCGTGTGGGTACCCGGAACGCCAAGTGATATTGAGCGCCCGCGCAAAGCGGAGAAGCCTCTGGAACATTCCGCGGCCGTAAGAATGTGACGGCTGCGAGTCGAGGCCTTTCAATGCGCTTCCCGAAATGTTTAGCCGTGTGCGGCGTGACACACTACAACTGTAGGTAGATTGTGCCTTTCGAGAATATGCTTGCTATATCAGTGGCGGCGCAAGGATTGTGGCTAAAGAGGGCGACCGTTCTGGTCGCCACAGATTTACTAGTAGACCCAGCCACACATTGCTGTGGCTAACGAAACACAACACCATTACCCAACCTTTATAAAATCCACACCACCCGCTTGCCAGCTGCCCGCTGCCTAAATTGAATATTTGAATATCTCGGCTTTTCTCTATTAAATATCTAAGCGCACATACGTTTTGAGCGACTACTATGCCGTTTTAAATCGCACATATATATATATATATATATATATATATATATATATATATATATATATATGTATGTGCGATTTAAAACTTATATAATATATATATATATATGTATATTTTTAAATTTCTCAGCTTTTCTCTACTATAATATGCATGTATTATACATATAAACCTTCCTCTTGAATGACCCTATCTATTGGTGAAAACCGCATGAAAATCCGGTGCGTACTTTAAAAGATTTAAGCGCACATACATTTTGAGCAACTTCATTTTATACTTATAGCTGCCCGCTGCCCGCTGCCTGAATTGAATATTTTAATTTCTCGGCTTTTCTCTACTATACTAAGTATGTTTTATACATATAAACCTTCCTCTTGAATAATTCTATCTATTGGTGAAAACTGCATGAAAATCTGTGGCGTAGTTTTAAATATCTAAGCGCACATACATTTTGAGCGACATCATTTTATACCATGTAATGATGATAATGATGATGATGCAGATTATTTATTCGTCTTATTTTTTGGATATCCTTGCGAATTAATCATCGAATTTTGCTTATCACAAGATATTACGTTAGTATTTGATATTCATAAAACGTACATTTATTTAACGAATTCAAATTAATGTTTTCGTTAAGTTTCATCTTTTCTAAGAAATGCAAAACTTTTCAATTAGGTAAACATTAATTTATAAAACAACATTGATCTCCTAATTAGAACTCCCAATTAATACACTTTCAAATTTTATAATTAGAAATAAACATAACATTTTTAAAATAGAGAAATTTTTAATTTAAACATAAGAATTTTATTTAGTACCAAAATTAGTGATATCGAAAAAAATACGTATTTTCTAAGGCATTGTTTTATATCGCCATCTCACTTTTTTGTTGTTTCGTGTAAAAATAAATAGTAAAAAATTCCAAAAATTTCTTTCAAATTTCGGTCGGAAACTTTGGATTCATAAACGTGTTCAGTAGCTTTGCGGTTATTTTTTATATTAAGGCGCCGCAACCGGGCTCAAAAAGAAGAAGAGATGAAGAGATATGAAATTACGGATGTTAGAGGAGCGCGCTAATATTTAAAGCGACAAAATCGATGCGAAAATTGTGAAAAAGTTTAATAAAACACGACTCGTTTAAAATAGTTCAAAAATTTTGCAAGGGTTGTCTTAAACAGCATTTACAGAAACACTGTGAATTTTTTCATACATATAACTTGTAAAATAACTGAGACAAACGTGTTTATAATAACTTTTGGAGCATACTTTGCGATTTTTCTCTATGGAGGGAATTTTATACAATTTTAGTTTCGGCACATCTTCAAGAATAACATTTTTTTTAAGAACATTAAAACTTTAGGTTGATATGAGTGTTTAAGGGAGATATGTAAGAAATGGTAGAAATTGGGGTAGCGGTTTAATATAAAGCATGGTGTTTTCTCTTTCTAACGATGTTTAGATCGTAATGCTAACCATGATAGTAAGGGAGACACAGAGATTTCCATGCGATCTATACGTAGTTAAAAACAACCGATTTATTTGTTTCTGAAAGGTATCTATGAAAAACTTAAGGTATACAGTTGCTTAAAAAAGATTTAATCTAAATTAAGAATAATATTTCTCGGTTTCGCAAAGAATAAACCCGCCTAGCAATGGTTTAGGTGTAAATGAAGTACAGTCAACAAGTCACAACCTCCAGCCCACAAGTAGCGAAGAGTGCAAAGGACTGCCGGGTAAGTGGGAAGTGGAAAGTGGGAGCGGGAAGGGGAAAGTTCAAAGTAAGTGCACACAAGTTATGTAAGTTAAACCTAAGTCCCACAATCGTCCCGGATTGCGTAATCCTTTGATGAAGAGTAATTATCGCAGGGTGACAGGGGTGACTGGCGACGGAAGGGTTTAACCGGGAAGGGAGGGTTAAAATCTTTCATGTTTGTTGGTGAATCTTTGAACTTTGAACTTGTAATAAATCATTTCAACTTTTACATCGCCATTAAGACGTGGAACGCTAACTATTTCGTACGTATTTTAAGTTTTTGACGAAATGTTTTGGGGGTAGAATTCTATTAAAATTTTGAGGTTTGAGAAATGCATCGTTGCTAATCATGGTTTAGACATCTTCGTCTTATTTTTATTTTGCATCGAACTTTTTTTCATGTGAATACCGCACAAGAATCTCAACTGTTCCTATCTGGAGACAGTGAGCCAGATTGGAAGCTAATAGGATGCGCCTGTACTTGTAAATTAAATGGTGTATTAGATCCGATAACCATCTTTTTTTAAGTGAATACTTCACAAGAGTTCCAGCTGCTCCCGTCTGAAGCCAGTGAGACTATGGCGCCCCCAAATAAGGTTTGTTATGAAGCTGAAGGTAGTGAGTAGGGGAAAGGAATGGGGAAATGGAAAGTGGAGGAAGTATCTGGCTATTCACCTATTCAGATCTGGTCACTAAAGCAATTTCATGCAACGTTTCAATTCTGAATGGTGGTCTTACACCAGGGCGATACTGAGGAAATTAACGCTTTAATTAACGTTAGATGATTTTAGATGCTGGCTGTAAGACTTTTAAAAATGGAATGATTGAATTTTTGCAAGAAATTGATTAAACACTTTTTGGTTCTCGTGAAAGCATAGACAAAATGATACAACATAAAAAGACAGTTTTGTTGTATAGACGTGAAATTGAAAGTAAAAGAGTTCATAAACGGAAATGAAGCAAAACGAATTTAAATATAAAATGACAGGAAGAAAATTAAGAAAAATATTGCAAATAGGACGACACAACACTCAATATAAAGCCTCGATTACATTGCGCGAGTTTACAAGCTAATAGCCGGTAAGTTTAAAAGCGGATGAATCGGCGAGTGAGATTGTCATGATGACGTACAAAACTGTCTACTCGCTCAGCAGCGACAGTAGCAGCTAAAATAACGACAAACCTATTCTGTCGACATTTTGTATAAAACTTAGCCACACGCTAGCCAGTAGTGAGAATAACGGCTCCCGCGCGAACTAATTCTGACAATTACGAAATCAGTTGTTGGTAGGCCGCCATCTTGAGCTAGTAGCGAATAAAGTTGACCGCCTTTCAACTTTTTTCATAGATTATCCACAATATGCTAGTTAGATAAGTAATACGATTACACTGAGCGAGTTTACTAACAGATAGTGAATTTCCCAGATAGTAGCTTGTAAACTCGCTCAATATCATTGAGGCTTTACTGTATTTTTCTAGTTAGATTCAAAAGCCTACATAATGATCCAAAGGTAAGTCAACATTCAGATTCAGAGTTATCAAATAGCTTCCATACTATTGTATAATCACATCCCTTTTGCCATCAAATCTCAGTCGTTTCACGTAACACATTATATGCTTTACGTTACTGCCCCCACTAAAGCAGATTATTCAGGGAATTTTCCCGGAAGGTAAAACCCCAATTCATTATTTGCTAATTAACTGAAATTCTCCTGTCTGACTTTGTGTTACATTAAATCGTTAAACTTGTAATTAATGTAGGTTTTTGAATACATTTCACCAGAGCAGGTATTTTGCCGTAAATGTGGTTATTTTCCACGTGACAGACAGTCTGTGAAATAACCTTGTTGATATTATTAAGATTTTTGTTAATATTATTAACATTTTGTTGATATTATTAAGATTTTGTTGATATTATTAAGATTTTTGTTAATATTATTAAGATTTTGTTGATATTATTAAGATTTTGTGGATATTATTAAGATTTTGTTGATATTATTAAGATTTTTTTGATATTATTAAGATTTTGTTGATATTATTAAGATTTTGTTGATATTATTAAGATTTTTGTGTTAACTTCGTAGAGATGACCCTTAAGGGAACTTTGGGGCCCACATCATCTTTGGGTATGTTGTGTAAAATGTCTTAAGAAAGGGAAGGATTATAGCAGTGATTATTTTCCATGTGGCAGAACTTCTGTCACATAAACTAACTAATCGTCACGCCGTCTTCCGTAGGCAGAGAGGACGGACCGCCAAACAACTCGGTCTTGGCACACACTCCTTGTATCGTTCACATTCATACATATTCTTATACATGCTCCTCTATTATTTTGACTCTTGACTTGGCCCGACCTAAGTATCTGATACACATTTCAACAACATTCAGTCTACTGTCATCCTTCCTCTGCCGGTAGCATACCTCACTGTCATACATCAGGGTACCAGCACTCCATTGTGGACTACTAGCTTCGCTTCTTTAGACAGTTTTTTTGTTGGCGCCAATGGCATTCAGTCCTCAATTAATTGAGTTACCTGCATTTACCCTTTTATCAATATCTCTTTCAGCCTTCCCATTTCTCGTAAACACACTTCCTAAAGAAAGAGAAGGCGTAAACCTCGGTCTTGAGGGGACCAATGTTGGAGGAAAGTGAAAACACTCAAGGCCTAGTAAATTATTCCATAGCCGATTTGTTGATAACAAGAACGAGTGGTAAAACGAGCCATTTTCGTTCGGCAATTTGTCTATTTTGTACCAATA
This sequence comes from Limnephilus lunatus, assembly GCA_917563855.2. Lineage (NCBI taxonomy): Eukaryota > Metazoa > Arthropoda > Insecta > Trichoptera > Limnephilidae > Limnephilus > Limnephilus lunatus. The sequence goes on along the minus strand of OU830602.1, from coordinate 4,195,768 downwards.
ATATGTAGCCTATGCATTTGGCATGTCTCCTGCTTGAGAACAGCATCCGTTCAGTGCCAATGTTGTAAATTTTCTGATTTTTTTAGTACCTACTTTCTGTTAAACTGTCAGTAAAATAAACACTGGTTCGTAATATTCCCACGTAATATCTATAGTTATTTTAAAGCAGGGTTTCCCAACAGTGGTCCGCAAGAGGCTAGAAGATGGTCCGCGATGGTCTGCCGGTCAATAACCAAGCCATAAAGCCTGTTTTTTTTTACATGAGCTTCCACACAGGAGGCCCTGAGGAAAATAATTTCCTTCAGGGCCTATGTCATATTTGGGGATGCTGTGTGGAGGGTTTTTTTAAGGGAAGGAGAGGAGAGCTCTGGGAAGGAATAGGGTTTAAGGTGTGTCCTGGTCATCCGCCTCCAAGACCAAGACAAACCTCACCCCATCAACCCGGGCACCCCTGCTAAATCACCAAATGTAGCAAACCGCTTGGGGTGACCTATCGCAGAGGTGTTGGTTGGACATTAAAGGTTCCCGGGGCGGTGGTGCCCTCTCCCTCCTCCAAAATTGAACCCTGTGGTCCCTGTCGGAAAAATAAACGTACACGTTGTCCCGGGTCAGGAAAAGGTTGGGAACCAGTGTTTTAAAGATTGCAATCTGATCATAAATAAAGGAAAATTTATCAAACGGGTTGCTAATGTTAGTATAATATAGATTTATCCGGAGTCGTCGCCAATTTTGCCAAATTACTGCCAATTTGAATCTTGTTGCATAACAATATTATGAAATATATATACGTATGTAGTTATTTCCCTTGTTTGTGCGTACGTATGTTATTCCTTCGTGAAAATGTTCACGTTCAATGTTTTCAAATTTGCTTTAAATTTAAATGTCATTTTCAAAATTGGATCTGATTGCGGGTATAATTCAGACAAGAGATAAGGTACCTTCCAATAATTGTAAATAATCCTTTATTCAAAATGAGTGTTTCTTTTCTTTAAATTTTGACAGTTTTCGTGATTTTTGAGTTCACTTACGGTGTTCATTCATTCATTCTAATCGTCTCTGTAATGTCAACAAAAATATGTTTTATTATGAAGAAAATTGACTGCTTTGGTTTTTAAATAAATGCCGACAGCTTCCTAAATAAAACATTTATAATATCCCGAATATCGTATCTGCACAATCAAGTCAAACGTCTTATCAGAACGACAATATCACGAATGTTAGAATGGAATTGAATAAACAATTTATTTCACGGTATGTAAAAATAATAAAAATTGAAAATTTGAAAAGAAAATTCCACAAAAGGAAATTTCTAATAGGTTGCTAATTGCTAGTATAGAAGATCAATTTATTATTATGGAGATGCAGATTTCCAACCATTGTAAAAAGATAAAAAGAAAGAATGAAAATCTACATAAAGCGTTTCATTTTCTTATTTTCCTCCTTTCTTGCATTCGTAACTACTTGTATTATTGTATCATTTTACCAAGTAATCTATTGTGTTTATTACGAACAAAGCATGGAATTTGTTTTCTATTATTTCTACCATTTGTTTGGTTATTAGCCTATTCAAATTCATTTCGCGAGATAATGCATTTCTTGTTCCCTTGTAAGAAGTTCAACCCCAAACTTGCAAAGTAAACAGCCCGCCCCTCTCTCTGTTCCTTGTTAGATTCATTTACATATCATCCCTCTTGTGGTTTATTTTTCAACAATAAATTTTAACTTTCTTGCTTCTATTAGTTATTCAGAGCACAAGGGAAAATAAAAAAAAATGTACACCGTATAAAAAAGTTTTACGTTGCTTCGATTCGACTCATTAGTTTATTTTATCTCACAAGGGGAAACTGAATAAGGTTTTTCGTCACAATTTTTCTTGCATAAATGCTTATTCACTGACAGTCTCCTCTAGAGGCAGATTGGTAGATACTCTCTCGACCCTTTGGAATAATACGGTTCCATCTGTCGTGGTTATGATGTAATGTTTAGTGAGCTACTTTATAGTTCACTAGCTGACCCGACAACGCATTGCTGTGGCTAACGAAACATAACGCCTTATATGATTACCAGATTACCAAACCTTTTGAACTACACCGCCATCTGTTAATTTGCATACAAAGCAAATACACACCGCCCGCTTGTCAGCCTGCATACAGACGTTCTCCTTTATATATTATATATTTCAAACAATTTACAGAAAACTTGGATAAATTATATACCTAAGTCTTCCTCATGAATCACTCTATCTATTGGTAAAAACCGCATGAAAATTCGTTCAGTATTTTTTGCGTTTATCGCGAACAGACAGACAGACGCGGCGGAGGACTTTTTATTTGTTACCGTAACAGATACGCGAATCTTGTTTCCAAAGAGTCGCTCTGGTAAAACCCCTACCATTCATAACCGAAACATTGCTTGAAATTGCTTTATTCGTGTTTGGTGACCAGAACTGAGTAGCCAGGTGCTTCTCCACATTCCTCTACTCTGTCTCCATCAACCATGAATAAGGAGGAACATAACAAATGTTCCTTATTTTGTACATCAGGTGGGTACCAATTTTAAGATATTAGGTGGGACAAACTCAAATAAAAGTCCCCAAGATTACCCCCAACCCGAAAGTTTCTCTCCCCGCCGCAGTGGGGGGACCACCAAATAAGTACCTACGCTTTTTTGCCGAGAGCTCACGAACGGAACACAACTCAACTGAGCACATACAAACCATAAATAAAGGCAGATACACCGAGCTACCAAACGCGTTCATAGATACACCAGCACACTACAGAATGGCGACAAAATAGTCAAATAATAATAATGGAAAGTAAATATGAAAGGGTAAAGAAAAAATTGTATTTTTTTGAAAATTGTATAAAAGAGATTCTTTGCTTCGGATACCCCTAGAATTTCAATACAATATTATTATGTCCTTGGGTGGCGCAAAATGACCTTCATGGTCTGAATTCGTTATAACCTTTGTAATTGACTCGAAAATAAAAAAATTTAAGGAGGCACAGTACATAAAGATTTTTTTACAATACACACTGTGGAAAAAATCCTTCAGGGCCTTTGTCATCTTTGAGGATACTGTGTGAAGGGTCTTTTTAGGGAATGGAGGAGAGGAAATTTTGAGGATGGGTAGGAATCTAAGGGTCTAATCAAATAGGGTATTTTATTGAACTAAACGTGAAATTATCACGTCTCACAAGTGCTGGCCAGTTTATGTTTCGCACGTTTGTACTCTTTCCAACATATTTATCATCACCTTTCGCAAATAATAATTGAATTAAAATAAACCTAAAATGCGATGAAATGAAATACAATAATATAGGCGGTAATGAAAAAAAAAACACATAAATATTATGTTGTTCACAATGAAGTGTGTGTTTTAATGGTTTAGTCAGTATAGTGTATTAATAATAATAATAGTATTGTTTTTATTCCAGGATGTGGGGAAGATAATGTCATCCCACACGTCCCATATAATTATACATATTTATACAACATATTTTTAAAAATTGAGAATCAAGTACATAGACTAGGAAAAAACAAAATAATCAATTGTATGTAGGGCGTGGTCTGGGGTGAGCTCGGGCCCAGCGCTCACTCAAGAGTGGTGTTTTATGCTGGAACGCTGCGGTCATCACTGTATTGTCGGAGGCCATTAGTCGCATCCCGGCTCCATTGTCCCGATGTCTCATCAGATCGGCGAATCCGTGCAATCGTAGTTCTGTAAACATTGTCGATGCACTGCTATATCTTCTGTATCCAAATATAATTCTGCATGCATTATTATATTGGATATGGAGTCGTTCCATCGAGGTGGTTCGGTAGTGACACCATGTTTCAACGCATACAAGCTAGTGCAGTAGTCGATACAAGTAGTCGACCACCATAACACGGGCATCAGCCTAGCATGGTGGTCGAAAAATCCACTAATGTTACCCCAATTTTAGTATTTAATGAATAAAGAAAAAAAATTTAAAAAAAGGTGCAGAATGCATTAAACAATGTTTTTTTTACATGGATACTGCATTGGAAGAATCTTCGGGCAATCATATTGGACAATACACTGATAATTCTCCTCTGTCGTTCGATATCACCATCATCCGAGAGGTCTTCAGTGATGATGTGATAGTATAAAAATTTTTTACATTCGTAGACGTGCTTATGTTTTCCTCATTGAGTTGTACGGGGAGCATCTTCTCAGGATGTTTCCATGGTGGAATGCGATTAGTTTGTTAGACTTGGTCGAAGGTTGTACATCATGTTGTGTTCATTTTCTGGTGTTCATTAAATATATTTTTTTATTCTTCTGCGTTGTAATTTTTTTGTACTTTGGCCTTTTTTCATTATTATTTTTTATATAATTATTAATCTAAAATCATACCTATTGCCCTTTTTGTTCTATAATCTTGCAATTTTTTATCCAAAGTGTTTTTTCCGTCATTTTTTTAATCGAGTGAAAGATTGTTAAATGGTGTTGTTATGGGTGTTTGTGATGTCTTTGCTCAAAGCTTGTATTTACCTTCGGAGTATTATGTTTTTATTTTTTTTATATTATTATTTCATAATATTTTATTTCTTATAGATATTTGGGTTTTTTGGCTACCTCACTAGGTAGGCCCGTGTTGTGGGAGTCATACATTTAATATAATGACATTGTAAACATATTTAAAGATGTACAAGTCCTAATTTTTGCAGATGATCTAAAATTGTTTAAAAGAATACGAAATATATATGATTGCCTAATTTTACAAGCTAATTTAGATGAATTTTTTAAATGGTGCGAACAAAATATGTTATTTTTGAACATTGAGAAATGTCAAGTAATACGATTTTCCAGAACTCATTCTCATATCTTACATGAATATAATTTAAATAATGTTAAATTAACACCAGTATCACAGATTCGTGACTTGGTAGTTATATTCGAATCAAACTTAACATTCACAGCACATATAGATGATATAACTAATAAGGCTTTAAAGATTCTTGGCTTCCTTTGTAGAACCCTAACTGATTTTAAGTCCTTGTATTGCATGAAAACACTCTACATTTCACTAGTTAGAAGCCAAGTGGAATATAATTCACCTATTTGGTCTCCTTTCTATAAAGTGCACTCTAACAAATTAGAACGGGTTAAACACAAATTTCTTAGGTACTTAAATTTCAAAATCAAAATTCCAATAGAAAACATAAATAATGTAAATTTGATGTATCGACTTAATTTAATTACGCTGTCTGACAGAAGAACCATTTCTGATCTAATTTTATTATACAGAGTCATTAACAACCTTATTGACAGCCCTGCCATCGTTGCTGCTATTAAACTCTATGTACCGACAAGGAATACTAGACAAAGTACAACATTCTTTTGCGACACATACACAACCAACTATCAATCACACTCGCTTACCAATAGGATGCATAATTTGGGCAACAAGTTTGGTGGTATTATAGATATATTTGCTGATTCCCTTTATAATCTTAAATGCAAATTAAACCAACACTTTGTGGAATCCTACAAATTATTGTAACGGGTTTAATATATTTAACGATTTGATGTGTTATTGTAATGTTGTATATTATGTTATGGTCAAATATTATATTGTTTAAAATATTTCTTTACACCATGTTCTTCAAAAACTACTTATATATTTCTTTTAATTTTTCACTTTTATAACTTTTCGTATAAATTCTAACTCGAAAACTCAAATATTATATTGTTTAAAATATTTCTTTACGCCATATTCTTCATAAACTTCTTGTATATACTATTTTTAAATTTTTCACTTTTATAACTTTGGTATAAATACTAACTCGATAACTTTTGTAAAACTTATTTATAATCTATGTAAAAGCCCCTATGGGCGTATAACAATAATAAATAAATAAATAAATATTTTATTTAAGAACTAAAAAAATACTTATATTAGAATAAGTTAACAATAATAATCTAAACGAAAATATGAAAGAGAATAAGACACAGAAAAACAGAAAAAGACAATGGTCGCAACTGGGACTCGAACCCAGATCTCTCCGTCTAACCGGGACGAGCGCGTTAACCAATTTCGCTATTGCCACCTTCTGTCAAACCGTCATATTTGTCAATCTCATATTTTCAAATTTTAGAATTACATTATTATCAACTAATTATTTTTCTCCATAATAAAGAAAAAATTTAAATTTTGAAATACAGAAACTAATAATAAAGAATTAGTGTTAAGAACTCATGTATTCCATACAAATAAATTAATTAAAATATAAATAATTGTAGATTAAAAATTAAGAGAAAAATAAAAATTTAAAGAAAAATAAAAATAAAAAAGGAAATAGAAATATGAAATGCAAAAATTAATAATTAAAATGTAGTGTTAAGAACTCATGTATTCTTTGAAGTACGCTCGTCCCCTTTAAAAAATCCAAAGTTGGGCACCTGATATATAAAGTGTTTTAGAATTACTTGACTTTATGTCAGTATTATACGCTTGTCTAGCTAGTCTAACTAATGCATGCTTCAAACAGACCAAACTACTTGATTCAATCGGTTACGTTTAGAAATAGATATATTGCATAGTACCGACGTATATGTATATATGGCAACTAAACTTGTCACTCACACTTTGCTATGTGGACATATACATGGCTACAAATATGATATAACAGTGTATATAGTTGGAGGAAGGAAGGTACAGCGATGATTGAAAGCAAACTTTCCTTGTTTGGTAACCACTCCGGGCGGATACAGAGGTAGCTAACCCCGTTTGCGTCCGCCAATAGCTACAAGTGATAAGTAGATACCGAACATATAATATATATGAAGGATATGTTTGTATGCAGGACTCGCGTTTCTAGACACGCGGATTTGGCGCGATTTATAGTCCCGCCATTCCGCATCTATTCCCCGTCGTCTGTGGTTATCGCGGCCCATAGATAAATACAAGACGAGACGGAAAGTTCGAAGGAAAATCAAAGATTGATGAAAACACGTTCGGTTCCTACTGACGAATAGATTTTTTTAAAATTAAATTGTGTACAATTCATATAGCATTGTATTATACCATACATTAAATATCAGTCCATTACGTTGAAACCATGGGGACATGATTGAAATATTGCAGTTTTTAGGTAAAGAAGTTAAAAATAACGTAAAATGCCATCAAAATGAAAAATCGTTTTTGATGTCGAAATAAAACAAGAAAAATAGATACTTTATTGTCAACAGGCTCATTTTGAACATTTGAATATTTATGTATGGTTTTAAATTTCTAATTATCTTGTAAGAGATTTTTTTCTGCATTGCTTTGTTATTCAGTCTTTCAAAATATTTGTCGAATTGCCAATAAACTTGTCATTAAACATTTGCTTATTACAACATGAAAAAAATATATTAAAAATATTATTCTTATTACATGATGTCCGATAACTAGTGGTACAAGGGGGAAACTGGAGAATCACTATTAGATGATGAGATCGTTAAAAATATGTAAATTAAACATTTTTGAAACAAACTAAATAAAAAAATTAAAAATTAAGCATCACTTAGTTTTAACCACTTATATTGTTTAAAAAACAACATCAATTTGGGATGCGGGTATAAGTACCGCCGCCCCGGGAACCATTTATTGGACAATTAGCTCCCCTGTTATAGGTCACCCCAAGAGGTTCGCTACGTCTGGTGACTTAGCAGGGGTGCCCGGGTTCATGGGGTGAGGTTTGTTTAAGTCTTGGCATCGGATGTGTTTGGCCACCTACTGCGTGGCAGGCCGGATCGGAAGAGACCGGTATTGGGAGACCTTTTGATTTCTTTAGCCGGACTCTCTTGACCCATCGCCTTGCACCATAGTGGGAGGATTGGATCTATACGTCCTGGACTCCCTCTCCTGGATACATCGACTCCTGGACACATCGACACTCACATTCCGACCCACTCCTCATACCTTTTCCTTCCCAGAACTCCCTCTCCTTCCTTTCCCTAAAAAGACCCTCCAAAGCATCCCCAAAGACGACACAGACCCCGAGGAAATTATTTTCCTTGGAGTCTCCTGTATGGAGCTATTGCAAAAAAAAACATTTAAGGGTTTACTTTTGTTGGTTTTTCAATCAATCAATATGGTTAAAACTAAGTGTTGATTAATTTTTTTTAAATGGTGCCACAAAGTATTTATTTTGCTGTATTTAAAGAAATGAATTAAAAAATTTATATTATCAAGTAAAAACTATAAACTTCTAAATGAAAACTATCCATAGTAAAGTTGGTGTCACAAAATTACATTTTAATCTAGAGTTAAAATATTATTCCACTCTATTTTTTTGGATGATTTAACCAAATCTATCATAGACAACAAGTTGCGCTAGGGGGTCACGAGCTCCCCTTTCAGCGAGTCTCGTCATAAAACTATGATCGACTAGAAAATTTATATTGCATTCCCCGCTCGGGGAAACTGCGCGCCACTTTATGCTTTTACTCTCACATACTCCTAACTTATTGTACTATCATTTATTCAATTTTTCCTAACTAGCTTTTTACTAGCGTTGATCATATCGTATATAGGGGAATATCTTATGCATAGGGAAATAAAAGTTGATGTTTTTCGACCAAATTCGACGCAGCTCTCAAAACTTTTGGTTTAAAATAGGCATAGCGTCGTCAGCTCAGTAGTCTCATTTTCAATAGACTTTTTGAAATAAAGGCATACAGAGCTCCGAGCCAAAAAGGCCCCTTTCTCTTCTATCATGAGTTTATAATAAACGGTTGTTGAAAAAATGGTTTATTGTTGTTATTTGTTATAAATTATTTGCGGACATGACTTCAATTTGGGAAGGATTTGTTTAGGTTGTTTACGTGTGGTACGTATGTTTTCGTCTTACCAGGTGAGGCAGTTTATGGATGCGTTTTCATGGATGAGAATTGCGGCATTCATTTTATTTTATTTATTAACGTTACGAACAGTATTTTTAAATTCATAAATGACAGTGATAATAATATGTATGTCATTGACTAATAATATAATGACAAGTTGAAATTTAGAACCATAATACAAAAATACACAACAATACCTATGCTTGATATAAACAATTCTGCTAAAGTGCATCTTCTTACTTAAATCTGAAAAAGTGTTAAATGAAAATTTTCAAGGGTTTACATTTAAATTTTAATGGATAACAATAATATCTTTCAGGAAGTGATTTATTGAAATTCGCAAAAAGTAGGAGATAAAATGTGGTGAACTAAAAAAAAGAGAAATACAGAAATCAAAGAAATATTAAGTTTTTAGTAATAGCATAGAATATTTCTGCGAGATTTAAGGTGTGTTTTTTTAACAAGGGGATTTCAGAATATTTGTGCAGTTGAGATACTCTTATTCATTTGGGGGCACCCAGGGTCATTCGTATAGCTTTATTCTGGAATTTTTGAAGTTTTTTTTCGATTGATGGATATACATTTTTTTTATTGTAATATAAAGAAAATGAATTACATTCATGTATACCTACATATTTTTAAAAATATTATATTTAAGGTCATCATTGGTCATGTATACCTTATCACAAAAAATATCTCTTGTACCTGATAAGGGAGCCACAGTTCGTACTTAGGTTGAATGTTATAATATGTTTTGTATAAAATATGAACTTATTAATATAGGTTTTTTTTTAATTTTATTTATATAATAAACAATATACCTTTAATACACACTTAGCACCACAAGACCCTTTATAGCAGTGGTTCTTAACCTTTTTGGCTGGCGACCCAAAGTACGAATATATTTGAAGTACGCGACCCTAATCTAATTTTTTATTTTATTTTCCAGTGAAAGGTACTAGAATGATATATTATGTCATTTTAAACTATTAAATTACAAATAAATCCTAAAAAATAAAATTTATAGGATGTAGTTGTAAAATTAAAAATAAACAACTTTATTTAAATGTTCTGTATTCAAATCAGACAATTTAGCATTAAAACAGTTAAAAAAAATTACAGCAAAATAATTTGTGACTACCCTGGTGTTGTATTTTTGAGCAAAGATCATGTATACGTGGAGTTATGTTTATAGAAAGTGCACACCGCATGTCATGCTGATGATCCAACCTATTCCTGTACTTATTCTGCATAACAGAAAGGCATGAAAATCCTGCTTCACATAAATAAGTAGTTGACAAAGATAGCAGGGCTTTTTCAGCTTCATTGCTCAGAACAGGCTTCCCAGATAATTGTGCCCAAAATTTTGGGCACATATGCTATCAATACGCGATTTCCGCGACCCAACCCAATACCTCTCGCGACCCGAATTTGGGTCGCGACCCGAGGTTAAGAATCGCTGCTTTATAGTATAGCCAAAGACTAAACAAAATACCTAAGAGAAATATCAAATGTAAAAATTGAAAAAAATAAAGGGGGAAAAAAGAAGGACTTGGCATACCGATCCAAATCCATACCAACATTTTGTCCAAACGGTTATACAAAAAATTTCGTGATTTCCATGGTTATTATTATTCAGTTTATATGTTAAATAATAAATATTGGTTTCATCTTGGCCGCATTATGTATAACCGTTTGGACAGAATGTTTTATTGATATACAGAGTCCTCTCATAAAGTATTTTATGTAGTCATTGATATTTCCAACTTCCTCCAAATATCCAAATAGTAATAATATTATTTCATTTGGATTGAATGTGGCAATTTATTATTCTTACAAAAATGTTATCATTCCAATAAATATATCGCAGTAACAAAACCAACACCAAACTCCTTTATAATAAATTCATATTTAACCTCTAAAATATCAAATAGTTTTCTATTAACGTCACACACCCTGTACCAAAGTTACTTTACGACAATGTTCCATTTTGTTTACCCGATAAAGACACCCAGTTTTTACGCCTCCCATTACATTAGCATTTCATTGTCGGCGTTGGCGTATACATTTCCACTTATCCTAGAAAAATGAAATATTTTCTAGCGTTTTATTTTTTTTATCAGACTCTACGCTATCTGTTGAAAATATTTCCATCAATAAATTGAATAGATATTGCATAAAAATAACGGTCCTCTACATAAAATATTCTGTCCAATAATTCATAGATTACGTTTTGCATCGAAACTGCAAGTGGGTAAGTTATCTCAATATATGAGAGAGTATATTTGTCGCCTGAGAACTGTAGTGAGACATATAAAAAAATGTTTTTATCTGCTTATAAAATTAGCAAAGTTTTTAATAATTTTTATTTATGTATAATTTTAACTATTGTTGCTCCACATTTGGATTACTGCTCTGCGATGTTATATTTGGCCAATGAAGGAAATTTAAACAAACTAGAAGTTATACATAACAGAGCTATAAGATGTATAGTGGGAAAAGGCAAATACGCAAGGATTAATCAAATGAGAGAGGAGTTAAATTAGATTCCAATAAAAAAGACTACTATTTAATGTGTTAATTTTTGTGCATAAAATTATGAATAACCAAATGCCAAAATACTTTAAGGATGAAATTGTCTTTAATAGAGACGTACATAATTACGAAACAAGAAATATAAACAAAGTTCGATTGCCACAAATGAAGAAATCAAAATCACAGAACTGCCTAATGTATAGAGGACTAAAGATGTATGACAAAATCCCTGAAAGTATGAAGATTGAAGAAAGAATGAACGTATTTAAAAAGAAATATTATGCTTGCTGTAAAAATATTTAAATTTATCAAATGAAATGTTACATTGTGCTTATTAGTTTTAGTACGAGAGCCCACGACCAAAACCATGTCTCATAGCAATACGGCAAAAACCCTATAAAATCGTTAGATTGTATGATTCTGAACCCGACTAGGTGTGTAGTAACGGTCGAAAGTGTAGCAACTGCGTGGGAGGCCATTTCTGCTGTGTCAAAAAAAAAGGACAGTCGGTATTATAGCAATACGTCTGATAATGAAAATGTACATAGATTTTATAATTGTATTACGAAAAAGTTTGTTTTCAGACATTTTGCGCGTAGCATATAGCCTGAGCGCATTTTTGAAAATGTCAACAAATTTAGCCGACCTGTATCATAGCAATACGGATAATTTTTTTTTCAACTTTTCGTATTGCTGCAATGATTACCAAAAACCTGTTTTCAGACACTTTAAGTGTAGCATATACTCCCAAAAACGAAAATAACGTTTCGGAGTCGTCTGGCCGACGCCTCTGTTAAATGTTATTTTGGACGACAAATCATCATCCACAACAGGTACAGTTTACATGGCTTTTGCTGTTAATTTCATAAATAAGTTCGTGATTTTCACAAACGATGTTTATTTTACAGAAGAGGACGTTGAAGATCTCCCGAGCGACGTCGAGAGTGATTTCGAAGACGACGATTCCGAATCCGACAGCGATTGAATACGAGAATATTTTGTAACTTTGAATAAACCGTTTTTTTTTCAACTTCATCCCAGTTTCCTTTTGTGCGATTTATTTCAGTCCTTCAACTTCAATGTTACGGGTAAATTCTTTGTTAATTATCATCTAATAAATTCAGGGTCGCAACGTATTCATTGGTTTGTAACAGAAAATTCAAGATGCCTCAATACGATTTTTAAATGATATCTGAGTATCGAAAAGTTGTCTGATAGAGAAGGCGCTACACTTAATTTGTCTGATATAAATTTTTTGCACATGTGGACAACTTATTTTATCATGTCCAACAATTTTCAGACATATTGCTATGATACCGATCGGTAAAATTTGTTAACATTTTCAAAACGGTCTCAAAATTTAATGCGTTCACATTTCCGTCTGAAAATTGTTTTGTTCGCATCAAATAACCAAAATTTACTAATAAAAAAGATTTTCAGACGTATTGCTATGAGACTTTTTTTTTGTCTCATTTTTAATTTTTTTAAGTGATTTTACGGGTTTGCGCTACACCACTAACGTCTGAAAAATATGTTTCCGGTATCTCAGAACTATCATTCAACTACAGTCTGCAAATCAGACATATTGCTATGATGCAGTTCGGTAAAATTCTTTGACAATTTTGAAAATTCGGTCAGATCAAACGCTACGCGTAAAATGTCTGATATTGGTATTTTCGAGTTCAAGATAATCGTATCTATCGATTTGATGCGGTTTTGGCCGTATTGCTATGAGACAAAAATTTTGGTCGTGGGCTCTCGTACTATTTATATTAATGTAGTATAAACTAACTCAATAAATAAATAAAAAAACTGACCATTTAATTACATAGGGTAGGCAGAGAGGACGGACCGCCAAATAACTCGGTGTTGGCACATATTCCATGCCTCATTCACATGCATGCATTGTCTCATATATACTATTATCTTCTATTATTCAGACTCTTGACATAGTTCGACTCAAGTATCTGATTCACTTGATCGTGCTATGTCTTCCTTAACGTCTTCTTTTTTATTGGCTTCTATCTTTATGTAAAACTTAAATATAATTTAAAATATACGTTAAGAAAACGAAGATATTTTTGGAAGTTCTTAGTTGAAGTATCAGTTAAATATGATCGAATGAGATAGGGTAGAATAAGCATAATGGTTAGAATAGAGCCCCAGCAAGGCTAAAGTTTTTTGTAAGCTTAATCCAATAAATTAGAATAATAAAAACATAGAAAGAAAATATAAAATAAAATGCTTACTTTGGTGGTAGCAGAAGATTTTAAATATTGTTAGGTTATATTCGTAACCCGTAAATGTCTTTCTTTAAAAAAAAGTAAAAATATGGAAGTTAGATTTTATGATATTATTTTAATATATGTACCTATAGCTATTATGGAGGTTGCTTGTAGACAAATATTCACATCTAAGTATGTTTTATACTAGTTTGCAATAATGAAATGACCTATTTTAACAATCCAATTCCTTATTTATTTTCTGTGAGTTGTTTTCTCTAAAATGAGCCTTTTTTACAGACGGCAGCAACGGCAGTGTCCCACTCCCCTGGGCGGCAGCCGTCGCGGCGCTCGCTGCTCTATGCGTCGCGGCGCTCTTCGCCGCCGCGCTGGCCGCATGCCGCCGCGTGCGTCGCGCGCCTCCCCGCTCCGAGTGCGCGGGCAAGCAGCCCCCGCCTGCCGCCGCGACGCCCGGCCCGCCCGCCGTCCCCCCGCAGCACGCACTCCGCAGGCCGCAGGGCTCGCTCCTCGAGATCAACACTGGAGAACAGCGATACGTGGTGGCGTACACGCTCAAGCCCACGGAGAACAGACAGCCGGATATATTGAATCCCAGATCAGGTAAATACATAAATTACCTATAATAATTCTCAACAGATGTCTCAATGGTTTCCAGAGGAAAAAATGGAGTGAGAGCCGTTTTTTTTTAAACATTAATCCACACCATAAAAAAAACATTGAAAATTATTTTCCCCGGGGCCTATGTCACCTTTGAAATGCTGAGTGGATGATGTTTTCAAGGAAAGGAAGGTGAGAAAGTTTTGAAATTAAAAATGTAAGAGGGTAGGAATCAATGGATCAGTATCAGTTCAGTATTCTGGTGTAAGGCGTTGAGTAGAGGCACACCCTCTCCAAAATAAAAATAAAATTTCATATAAAAAATTGGATTTAAAAAAAATATATATTTCAGCTATAATAGTGAAAACTTTTGATGGACCGTCACTGAACGGTAGGATGTCTTCGGAGCACGTTCTATTGAAATACCGGTAGAAAATGTAGGAACAGAGTATGCAAAGAAGTTTTCTTATTGAGGGTCACGATTTTAAGGTTTTTAACGTAGATGGAAAAGTCTTTCCTAAGGATATTACCGAACGATCTGACGATTCTTCGGAGAAAGAAGTTCGGTTTAACAATGAAAGGCATATTACTGAATCCATCCAAAGCTTTTAAGCAACGTGTTCCGGTATTCAAGACGCTCTTAAAACTATGGACCCAGGTTTTGACTTTTTGGACATAATAACTGTGGTGCTCTGTAGTTTTAGACACACTAACATATTCTCCAATAACACATTGGATGGAGATTACTTCGTTGGAATAATAGATTCTTGATGTTTATCTGGTTTTATTATATACTTCGCGTATTACAATACTGACCTCGTTAGTCGACATAACTAGGAGCTGGCTAAATGGATTCTGATGAGAGGGTTCCATTGAATACTCTCCCTGAGCTGCCCGACCCTCTGTTGGTCCCAACAGGTACTAAGCTACCTGCCATCTAGCTGAATCTAAGGACAGCTCTTAGCACTGCCATCAACCAGAAAGATAGAATCGTTATATTGGAACTTGAAGGAAGACTTACTGATGATACTTTCTACGCGTTAAGTGTGATCGTGAAAGGATGACATTTTCATTTGAATATTTCCAAAAAACTGTTACCATTAATCAAAAAAATATTTATAATCAAATTTTGTGGGTGTTTTCAATGCCCCGAGTACAATGTACCTTTGATGGTTGACATTTAGACGCCCACGCGTTAACATATAAAAATTCTCGAATATGGCAGTTATTAAAAGGAATGACAGACGGATTCAAATATGGCAGATTTTGGCAGACGAAAATGTATTTGTGCCAAATTATATATTAACCCCCGCATCTATTTCAATTCCTCGTGTCATTTCTATTTGCTATACAAGAATTGCAGATCATTTGATATAATGCATACTATTTGCAAACACGTTATGGCGATACATCAGATAATAAATCAAGTCCGCACTAATGGAATAGAAATTTCGTGACGAGAGAGCTCACAGTTACTACTGTTTCGCCTTCCAATTACATATTCTTTCAATGCCTTTGGAAGATGAATATGTAAATAAAATTACAATTAGCAAAACAAAAAAAATCATAATCAGAGAGTGTTCGGGTGAGAATGGTTTTCGCCAGCATACCGCTCAGATTCAATTAGCCGCTAGTATAGACAGGTCGTGTGGCTTGCAGTATACATAATGTAAATACGTAACTCATAATGAACTAGTTTCTATCAAGGACTTAAGGTTATTGAGAAGTACCCCCACGGTGATGTAGTGTTTGAATGTGAATAATATCAAACATAACAGTAAACAATGTACTGCAATGTTTCTGTAATATTAATAATTATATATATACAGCGATAGGTATCTTTGTTTCCAATCGTCTTAGAAATCCAGCTAATTACATGGCTCAGACACATTTTCCCATTGAATAAATAAACAGAACGTTGTTCCGAAGCACTGATTAATAATCTCATTATAAATTTGCTGAAAAGAGCGTCAATTTCTCAGATGAAAGCTGTTAAAACTATTTTAATTAAAAGCCAGCATTTCATCTGAACTTAATTAATTAAATATATACCTACATTCCAAACTTCCAAAATATCTGTTAATATTTTTGAAGTATTGCGAAGGCAAGTTTCTTGGAACTGCGACTAGAACGAAGCAAGCCTGATCCTTCTCAGAAATCTTAACAGATAGTTTCCATAATATATATATTATAATATGAACTTTGTACCACTGTTTCCAACGATAACACATAGGAACTTTGAACGGGTTTTCCCACTCCGAAACTTAGTACAAATGAACTAAATATAATTGTGTTCATATTCTGGGAAAGGAATTAAACACATTATGGAGAGGATTTAAAACAATATTATTATTATTCAGATGATGTGTGAGTTTTGAATATTCAAAATTTCTGGTAAACTATTTATCTAAATACTGCGTATTTCACACATACGCAATATCAGGTTTTTTTTTTAAATCCAAGTAAGGTTTTTTAAAAACTAGGAAAACTTATATCAATTATTGTTCTTTTGCAATAAGAACGTTGAACTACTTTGCAGTTGTATTGTATTTTTTTGAATCTCTAATCAAGTAGTTTGTCCAACCACTAAAGAAAATGTTTTACAGTTTTTCCAATCACTAATGAAGATGGTCCTGATAATCTCAGCAGTGAAACTGATTTTTTTTTATTATTTACCTAGAGGTTTATAAAGTTTATTTACATGCGATTTTTCGATGCCTATCTCACTAGGGGCTCCATGCCAACTCAGAATGAAAACAACTCAGAAAGGTCATTAAAAGCTATGAAAAAATAATTTCAAAGTAGCCGGTAACCCTAACCTAACACAACCTATTTAACCATTTTTTATCATCACTCTCAATGACCTTTCTGAAGTGCTTCTGAGTTGGTTTCATTCTGAGTTGGCCGGTCACCCTCACTAGGATATACTTGTGTCGAGACAGACGTAGAGGTACATAAACGTACAATATTTAAGATAAAATACATTTTAATTTACATTAAAAAAATATTTTTATCGGGAGTATGGGTAAATCTCATAAAGTCTTACAAATGTAGGAAGAGGTGAGGAGCTAATGTAAAATAAAATAAAAAGTAAAATTTTCAAATTTTTAAGCAACCTCGACTCATAAAAGAGCTGATAACCAGATTTTTATAAATTTTAGCTAAGAACCATCTTGAAAACGTCAGCTTTCAAACAACAACAAAAACGCATCATAATCGGTTCATTCGTTTGGGAGATACGATTCCATAGACAGACACACACACAGACACACAAAAATTCAAACTTATAACACCGCTCCTTGCGTCGGGGGTTAAAAAAAAACACAATTGAATCATGAAGTGAAATTGAACCAATTTTTTTTCTTCGAAAACTTCTTCTTCACGATATTGAACACAATTGTGCCATTTTTTTAGCTATGGACGATCTCGTTAACAAAATTCGCGCTCGTAGAACAGCCTCAATCACCAAAAATATTTAAATTAATTTCCTGTCAAATAAGTCATTTCAGTAATCATAAAATATCTAATAAAAGTTTTCCGCGAAATTTTCTTTGGTTGGCATTTCCTCGGGAAGGAAATGTTTCTCATTATTCATTTTACTCTTTGAATTTCAAAGGAAGTGGAGGTTTCGCGGTGGTTTAGGGTTCTAGTTCTGTGAATATGTAATTTCCAGGTGATTCCTTCCGGTGGCGCAAGTAGGTACTGAATTCAAAATGGTTCTCGCTCGATCGACTCACATCCGGTTCATTTGTGGAATAATACAATGCCTGCTTTATGTGAACAACCAATTATCAAAATTTCATAATATAATATTCCCTACAAATTATAATGTATTCAGAAGCGCATGGATAATTTGGTGGATTTCTGATACCAATCCTGATGTATGATAGCGAGTCGTGGAACTGACAGAGAAAGGACGAAATTATGCTTAATCCTTTACCCGTCAGATCTCGGCCATATTTTGAGGGTGAAAATATTTCAGCTTTGCAATAAAATTCAAATAAATGGAATATTTTTTAATGCATCCGAAAACTGAAAGGCGATTAAAATTATGCTTGCAAATATAAAAAAATGGCTCACCTTTGGTTTTTTTAACTAAAATTACACAAAAAAAACGCATACATATTTCATCCGATATTATAAACGTTATAGTCACCTCAATTTTTTGTCGGTCCATGAAAAAATAATTAATACAAAAATTCCCAAAGTTTCATTTTTTTCTAATTGAGATCCGAAACTTTGGTTTTATAAAGGTGTACGTTTTACTCCATTTGTGGTAAATTTTTAAATTTGAATACACAGCGTGGTGTTTTTTCTGTCTAACACCGTTTATAACACCATGGAGACACAACGATTTCTACGAGACATTTATGAGTTATTTTTTAGCCTTAATTAAGGGTTAGGAATTGACGGTTTTAAAGCAGTGTGAGTATAAAATACATCCCGTTTGTGCGGTAAAACTACGCACCACCGTGTAAGTGAATCAAAGTCTTCTATAACGGTGACCTAAAACTGTACGTGAGGATTAGTTCGTTGTTATGATTTGCTTAGTCTGTACGTCTTAGATTGATTCGGTCTGTGATGATAGCGAACCACTAATAGAAAAAACTACCAGAAATATAATACGTATGATTTTGGTTTAAGATTTTATTAATTCCAACAAATTGGCGAATTTAACAGTAAATTAAATAAATAACGCATTAATCTTTCGGAAATAATGCTCTTTAAAAGTTGAAGATGACAGCAAGTGTGCTCTTAATGACTTTAAAACAATATTAATTCCCCCCATAAAGCGGCCGACAAAGACGAGGATTCGTCCCTAAACTAAAGTCCCTGTTTAAACAGATTAATCCGCGCCTTGACCCTTGGAATAGTTTGGCCAAGTTGACCTTTGTGGAATAAGATTTTGGGGTCTTCTTGCCTAAAATAACATCCGCCCGTCGCACTGAGCCGCAAACTTCCGAAACGCAACTTTAGCTAGTCAAAAATATCCCAACCATTCCTGGACAAGTCTTATTTTAATTGTTATTCAACACTTGTTGTATGGTACAAGTGGAACATGCACAAATACTTGAAATTCAACAGTACATCGGCATACATGGACACCTTGATCCCTGAGGTGTTCAGATAGATTCCAGCTTGTAAAGGCTGCAGGAGCTGTGTAGAAACAGTAAACAGGTTGGAAGGTATTCAATACAACAACATAAATATTATTACTTTCCCCAGAATGACGTTTGTCGCTTCTATATTATTGGGTGAAATTTAACATTTCTTAGATGTATTTAAAAAGGGTAATTATTTTGTACTAACAAGTGTTGAATAAAGATTTTATCAAATATATAGCACCCAGAAAGTTCTCATATTCCAGGTCTTGAAAAACGTGTACGGTGATGCAACTGCATACAAATTGTGACGTAGACGAATCATGGGTTAATTTTTTTTAACCTGAATCAAAAAGGCAGTCAATGGAATGGCATCACACAAACCCACCGAGGATGAAAAAATTCAAAACTGTGAGATCGGCAGGAAAAGTTATAGCAACAGTGTCTGGGATGTAGAGGGTTTGATTATGGTTAATGCACGCAGGAATGCACAATAAATTATGTCCACTCGTCACAAACCTTAAAAAGCTTAAAACACGTATTTCGCCCAACAAAAGCTATGGCGGATGTTCTTCTTTTGCATGAAAATGCAAGACCACGCACCAGTAGTCATACCACTGAAGAAAATTGGATGGATAGTCTTGCTCCATCCTTCATACAGCCTACCTGACGCCATCAGATTTCCATCTATTAGGGCTGCTAAAAGAAGCTCTTGGTGGGATTCACTTTGAAGATAGACAGTGAAAACTTCCGTGCGTCAATGCCTTGGGAAGCAGAACCGTGCTTTTAACTACTCTGTTATATATGCCCTTGTTAAAAGATAAACCAAAACTTTGGAAATGGAAATAGATGATATTGAAAAGTGACGAATTAATATTCAACAGTGTGGTTTTTTATTTTTTATTTCTCGACAATTAAAGGAGAAAAAAATATAAGGTATTAGTTTTTGACTTACCCTCGCAATATAAAGAACACCATAAAAGAATATCTATTATCATGTTTATATTTATTTTATTCACAAATATTTTTGTCCAGCTACATTTAAGCTTCGGGCCTCTGTGCAAAGTCGCAGAAGACATTTCACTAAGATGTGACCATAGAAAGTCACTTTGACAGATTTAATTGCCCGTTCAGATCCACTTGGCACAATTCCACGATTTCTGAAAGCCAATAAACTTGTTTCAGGCGGCCATAACCTGGTAAAAAGCGCTTTTTCAGCCGTCTGGCTACGATGGTTATGCACTTGATTATCTGTCATTTTTAACTCGTGGGTTACATTTATCTTTTCAACTTGATTTTTCCAAATCACTGGGTTTTCAATGACTGAAGTTTATTTGGAAGTAATAAAATGATTTCATTTTATTGTTGACTGTCCAATAGTGTGAATAAATAAATGTTTTACTTTATGTCTAAAAAAAACAAATTAAAATAGTCCAACAATTGAATTTAAAAGATAAATGATTGGATAAATTCCAAAAAAAAATTCAAAGGGCACGATTACAAATTGGCTGGAATTTTGCCTTGACAGTTGAAAGACGAAAATTTTTTATTTTGTAATTTTTTTTTTATATTAAAAAAGTAAAGTTACAGTTTTCTTACTGACTCCCTACAAGAATATTTTCTAAATATAAAATTCTTTCAAAATTATGGATTTTTCTAGTATCAAATATTTGAATAAGTTTTTTTGTTAACGTTTTGCATATTTGATATTAAAATTCTATTATGTAGCAATAATATTAATATTTGTTTCAAATACAATCATCTCAAATATAATTTTATCTATTTTTTTAGTTAAATGGTTTTGGTTTTTACGATAAATTACGGAATAAGAAAAAATTACGTTAGCTCCACACAGGAGACACTGAGGAAAATAATTCCCCTCAGGGCCTACATTATATTTGAGGATGCTGTGTGGAGGGTTTTTTTAGGTAAAGGAAATAAAATAAGTTCTGGGAAGGAAAAGGTATCAGGGGTGGGTAGGAACCTGGGGGACAGTATGGCCAAGAGAGACGGACTTATGAATCCATATCTACCCCTGCGGTGCATAGTGATGCTCCGAGAGAGTCCTGCTGGAGAGGTCAGAAGGTCTCCCATCTCCCATAACCAGTATCTCCCGATAAGGCCTGCCACGCAGTTGGTATAATAAATTGTAGAACATTAAAATTCCTCAGAAATCTTCAACTGCCTAAATTCCATGAAATTACACCGCGTCCCGTCGTTAGTACTTGTAAATAAAAATATTTAAAAACCTAAAGGATTAAAAAATATATATAAATTCATTAAATGAAGAGGTCTTAATTTAGCAATATTTTTCATGACACATTTTCATCAAAGCCAAGTATATCGTGAAAAGTCATTTTTCCGCTACTAACAATTTCCTTTAGCAAATGGTATAATTTCACGGGCAATTAGCTGTCTATTGTCAGAGATATAAAATTTTAAAAGCATAAGACAGTGTTCTGAAGCACGCGGCTAATTTAAATTAGTTCCTAAGTACCCACTTCGGTAAAACTGAGTGTTTCTCGTGCCGCGAGTACTTTCTCTCTGTAGTAATAATTACTACGTTTTAGACCTTATTACGAAAAAATATATTTCGCGAAAACATTATTTTAATTTTAGTTTCTTTTAAGTTATTTAGAATTTTTTAAAGTTAGGAGATATGTTACATAATGTATTCTAAATTTGAAATGGTCAAGAGCTCGGCGGAGTCGGATGTTGGATTGATTTTTAAAAGTCACCAGTCACGAACCCAAAATCTATGCACCGGTACCGAGAGGATCAATGACGCCAGTTCCTCGAAGCATCTTCCATTGAAATACGTGTAGAACAAGGACAATATTTCCACCCGACGCGACGCCTGTGCTAAATATTGCAATCCGTTCGATGAGATGGGAGAATCGCACCGGGTCGAGGGTTTTTTCAGGTATTTTGGGGATCCAGACCAGAGGTGTCTGCCAAATTCGACATTTTAGGCGGTTGCAAAGCGAGTACAATTTTGTTCGTATTTTGATTAATGTCTGGTTTTGATTGTAATGTTTCGTTTATGGAACTTTTCACACTCGATGGATTTTAACACTGCTTTCCTCCGGCGCACGCACCTCTGCATTTCACCCAAAGTAAGTAAAATTTGTGCCGACTCTGAACACATGGACATGCCCACATCACAACTCTATCTGTTCATGTCTTCTCTGGTAACAAAACAAGTATTACGTTAATGTGACGTCAAAATAACACTTTATATAAAACATGCGAACACCTAAGCACAGATATTCCTAGTGAGGTGTTCACAAAATAACACACTTAACTTTTTACCTTCAGTTACTGATTATTTTACACTCCGCTACCGTGTCTTATATTTGGAACATTTTTTTTTGTATTACTGGCACTTATCTATCTATCTTCTATAAAAATAAAAATGAATCCCCGAAATCCATCTTCCATCTTCTATCTATCAATCTATCTATCTATCTTCTATATAAATAAAAATGGATTGCCGAAATGTACGTAAGCGCATAACTTCCGAACGACTGCACCAAATTGGATCATTCTTTTTTTGTGTTCGTTATTGTCAGGACAAATTTTGTATAAAACTATTGGTGAGCTCTGGCATTATGAAATTTGTATAAAAATTGCAATAGGTCTCACGCGAACTGTTTGAAAGCTGAATGTACAGGGAATTAATGTGTGGAATGCGGGAGGGGGGATAGGAACTCGGGTAGGGGGTTCGCAGGAGGGAGGGAGAGGAACCGGGAAGGGGGAGGGAGGAGGGGAACCTGGGAAGGGGGAGGGGAACTCGGGAAGATGTTTCGCGGGATGCGGGAAGGGGATGCGGAAGGGGAATGGGACAAATGGGAAAGAACACGCAGGGAGAAACAATTTATTTATTAAATGCAATAGCAACGCATGCCGGGTACCAGCTAGTCATCTTTATAAAATGTATACCTGTGAAATATGTATAATGAGTACAAAAATAAATTAAAATTAAAAAATTTCCTGCCACCTCGACAATTGTATATTCCAAGATATTTTAAATACGTACTTGACTAGTGCAGGCTAATGAGTTTGACTTTAAAGCTTTTTTAATTTGTAAATTCTCAGAACAAACTGTTATTCACACGCTGGTAATATATTTTTCCTGATAATATATATATAGGACAAGGTCAGAGCAGAGGTTATTTTATGAGGTGCGTGCGCCAGAATGTGGAAGAAAGAAGTGATAAACACCATCGAGTGTGAAAAGTTCCATACACACAACATTTTTTTTTTCATTTATTTATAACATAAGATACATTATTTATACATCAAAAATAACATATAAAATATAATGTTTACATTTCAAAATAACCTTTTTTGATACAAATAAACTACATAATAAATTTTCACAGATTTTTTTTTAATGATATTTCTCTTCTATAGAAGCAGACGCTTGTGATCAGAAGAGGGACGAGTATCGGGATGAGAAAATATTTAAAATATATTAAAAAAATATATTTTGTATCTTTTAATTTAATTGTGGTAGATACTTTAAAAAAAAACAAATTTATAAGTTATGATGATAAATTTTTTCAGTTTGTTATTTTTACTTTAAATTGCTCTTTAATTGCTTTTAGTGGGCATTTATCGTCTTCGATTGTTCTTATTTTTTCAGGTAACCTATTGAAGTATTTTTTTCCTAGATATGTGTAATGATGTTGTGCAAATGAGGTTTTACATTTTTGTATTGGAAATATATGTTTTTGACGAGTACTTTCAGTTAAAAAGCTATGATTTTGTTTTTCTTTTATTATTTGGATTATTATATTTTTTCGAACTAGATCATTAAATTTTAATACTTTAAATTCTTCAAAAATAAGGTGAGTTGGATAATCTGTTCGTTTTTTCAATATAATTTTTATAATTAGACGTTGCACAATTTCAACAGGGAGTAGATTTGTTATGTATGCAGCTCCCCAGCTTGCTACAGATATTATATACATGAAAATCAATATCAGATATTAATCAAAATACGATTAAAAAAATCTAGTCCCTTTTCAACAACCCAATAATCGTGTCCATTAATCAGAAATCTATGTGTTTTCTTAAGGCTTCGCTCGTTTTTGAATACTTCATATATGATAAAGTATGTTTAAGAGCGTTTAACCAGCCAGCGGCCGAAAATCCACATTTCGTCGAAAGATGTTCTTACGATCGTACAAGGCGGTTCCAATGAGAAAGATTAATTTCTCTCCGTACCAGCTTTTTAAAATTATAACTCAATATCAATTTTATTTCATTCCAAATTTGCTTTAATTTATACCTACATCCAAAAATGCTGAAAGGCGTGTTGATAAAACTATTAAAATATGTAATTTTTGTAATTATTTTTTGAAAATAGGTAATTGTCATTTTTCAATAATGTTTGAGCAAGATAAGAATGTAAAAATATCTGAAATATATTTGTCTGTAAGTGCGCTAATAAATACACAAACCGACCAATTTTCGTCAAGAAACACATAAAATAATATTTGGCTGATTTATAAAGCGCCGTTTACGTGAAAAATCACCTCAAGGGCGCTGAATGAACGTATTCATATTAAATGATTTTATTTGAACTAAAATTAAAATTCTGTAACAAACGTTTACCAGAAAATGTATTGATTTATTTTACTGCAGGATTATATGATTTGAAATGGGTGTTGTATAATACAAAATCTTTTTTGAAAATTTAACAAAACGCTTACGAGAGATGGGAAGGCTGATAGGGATATTGAAAGAAGGGTGAATGCTGGTAACTCCATTAATGGAGGACTGAATGCCGTTGGCACTAATAAAAAACTGTCAAAAGAAGCGAAGCTAGCAGTCCACAATGGAGTCCTGGTACCTACCCTGACGTATGGCAGTGAGGCATGGAACTGGTAGAGGAAGGATGAAAGTAAACTGAATGCTGTTGAAATGAGATCCTTGAGGCGTATGTGTGGTAAAACAATGTATGATCGTGTGAGAAATGTGGATATCCGCAAAGAATGTAAGGCTGATGTATGCATAATGAGTAAGATTAAGAAAGGGACCCTCAGATGGTTTGGGCAAGCAGTGTAAGAAGAATATACGACGCAAATGTGAATGGTAGAAGAAGTCGTGGACGTCCGAGGAAGACATGGCACGATCAAGTAAATCAGATACTTGAGTCGGGCCATGTCAAAAGTCAAAATAATAGAAGAGAATGTATGAGACGATGTATGAATGTGAGTGAGGCAAAGAGTGTGTGCCAAGACCGAGTTGTTTGGCGG
Organism: Limnephilus lunatus; assembly: GCA_917563855.2. Classification (NCBI taxonomy): domain Eukaryota; kingdom Metazoa; phylum Arthropoda; class Insecta; order Trichoptera; family Limnephilidae; genus Limnephilus; species Limnephilus lunatus. The sequence continues at coordinate 4,170,168 of OU830602.1, read as the reverse complement.
TCCGTCCTCTCTGCCTACCCCTGCGGGGAAACGGCGTGATGGTTAGTTAGTTAGTTAGTTAGTTAGTTAGTTACTAAAAATTAGCCTTTTTTCTCAAAATTTAAAACACACCTTTACTAGATAAAATAACAAATCTTTCTTTATCATCGAATTTATCTTTCGAAATCAATTTATATTTTTTTGTGGAAAAGAGCCAATACGTCTAAACACTGATTTAAAAATGACATATTTCTGGTTTTCTCTGGTTTTACGCTTTTAAATATGTAAATTTTTTGTGTATGCCTAAGAGTATATTGTCTTTCTCATATCTATCTGTCCATATGTTTTATGCTTTTGTATTATAGTCACTTGAAAATTTATTCTTCGTTATCTATTTTCTATGTTGTGATTTCTCATTGTTGTATGTATTCTTTAGTGTTATGCTCCTATTAATATTTTTTAATTGACCTGCTGTTCAAAGGTTCCGCGACTTTTCATCCCGCGATAAAATATCCCCGACAAAATATCCTATGACAAAACATCCTACGGACAAAATATCCCCCAACAATATCTCTACTAAAACCTAACCTAACCTATGCTAACAAAAAATGGGACAAAAATAATACAGACAACCTGTAAATACAATAAATTATTCTTAAAAAATAGTAAAAAGAAATAAAAAAAATAATAAGACATCCTGTAAAGACAATAAATTATTGTTCAAAAATAGTAAAATGTACAATAAGGTTAGGTTTTAGTAGATATTTAGTTGAAGGATGATATTTTGTCCTTGGGATATTATGTCAACGAATATTTAGTCGGAGGATATTGTGTCGGGGATATTACGTTAAGGGTTATTTTGTCGGAGGATCATAATTCTCGGGGATATTTTGTCGCTGGATGAAAACGCACGGTACCCTGTCCAACCTCTTTCGCAGTTTAGCGGGTGCTTATAATGAAGAATAAAAAAATAAATCAAATTTGGGTTATGTTTGGGGGAGTAATCTAGGTGAGGAAGGTTAGTAGTTACCTGGCCATTAAGATCACTAAACACTGCTAAAACCAATATAATCAGCATTTCAATTTGGCGTGGTGGTCTCTCCACCAGGCGATTTTTAAAAATCCAACAATCTCCAGGGAATTATATTTTACTAGCAGACCCGGCTACATGTTGTTGTGGCTAACGAAACACAACGCCATTACCCAACCTTTATAAAACCCATACCACCCGCTTGCCAGCTGCCCGATGCCCGCTGCCTGAATTGAATTTTTGAATTTATCGGCTTTTCTCTTTTATAATAACCATTATACACATAAACTTTCGTCTTTAATCACTCTATCTATTGGTGAAAACCGAATGAATATCCGTTGCGTAGTTTAAAATATCTAAGCGCATATACATTTTGAGCGACTTTATTTTGTACTATGTAATGATGCCTGAATTGAATATTTGAATTTCTCGGCTTTTCTCTACTATAATAAGCATGTTTTATACATATAAACCTTCCCCTTGAATCACTCTATCTGTTGGTGAAAACCGCATGAACATCCGTTGCGTAGTTTAAAGGATCTAAGCGATCAAACATTTTGAGTGACTTCATTTTATACTATGTAATGATGAATATTTGAATTTCTCGGCTTTTCTCAACTATAAAAAGCATATTTTATACAAATAAACCTTTCTCTTTAATCACTCTATCTATTGGTGAAAACTGCATGAAAATCCGTTGCGTAGTTTAAAAGATCTAAGCGCACAAACATTTTGAGCGACTTTATTTTATACCATGTAATGATTTCCGACAGTTAAATTGATTGTTCTAAGTTGCATAGCTCTGTACCAGCTGAAAATAAATGCAAATTTAATAGCGCCAGAACTCACCGGTTAATAGTTTCATAGCTTCTTACACCGTACACTAATATTATTGCTATACAGTTTAGATAAAAGATAAAATTATAACGGAGGAAAATATACAACAGTTTTGCAACTAATAAAAAATATTAAATTAAAAAGCAAATTAAATGTAAAACGTCTATGTTCCGAAGTATGGTCCGATCATCAAACATACTAATTTTGGTGCGTTAGTGTAGTGCGTTAGTCCTGCGTGAATTTTGGTTCAATTAACTCAAATTTGCTTTTATTTTCAGTGTCATTTTCAAAATTGGAATTTTGTACTGTGTAAAGAAATCAGACAAGCGGTAAAACTGAAACTGAATTGTCTAACCTGTGATTTTTCACGTTCTCAGTTTTTCACAGTTCATAAAATTAACTGAATGAAGTATGTTTTGAATAAACTTTTTTATCACGCCAATAGCATTTTAAAAAAATGTTTGAGGATGATCAGGGTATAAAATTAAACAGTTTATTTTTATACTCTGGTGATGCTTGTGTTAAGCGAAACCGGTCGGTAATAAAAAAATAAATACACAAATGGTGGTTTTAAATAAAGTAACTGTTTTATTTTATTAAATTATTTAATTAATAAGCAAAGCAAGAACCTTCGTTTTTTAATCCTTTATTATCAAGTATACGTATCTACCTATTATTTTAATAAGTATGCGAAACAAACATCGGTTTTCTTTACGTTTAATTTATTTTTTAATTCTTTCTCTTCTTCTACAAAATATTATAGGTATTAATTCATCCAAATTTGAATGTCCTAATCGTTAATTAATTTTTTTTTGATTTCACGAGTATTTAGTTCATTCATTTTGTTGGCTTCTACGTACATACATGAAAAACTCAGTGCTTTAGTGTAATAAAAATAAATAAACATCTTAACGTATCTTTAAAATATCAACATTCTTCTAATGCCTTCTTTTCCTAATATAATAAATAAAATTCTCGCAATTTGCAATGCATTAATTTCATTCTCACAATAAGCAATTAATATATTTTTTAAGTTCCTCGCTGCAATATGCGGCGTTCTCATCGAGGAGTGAGATCACGGAACTATGACGCCCTATGAATATTGATATCGACCACCCTCCGCGAGCCATTTAGTGCCGCCTGCTTCTCGCCTTAATAATTGACGGAGAGAGTTTGCGATCAACTCTGTAATATAATTCATTTAAGACGGATTGTAATAACGTTTTTTTTTAGTTTATTAATAATATTGATATTTCCAATTGTCATATTTGGCGATATTTTGTTGAGAGTATTTTAGGAGGAAGGTATGTGCGAAAAGTATGTACCAACTATATCCGTATATACATATGTATTATAACTGTATGCGTAAACACTATTAAATCACATAAAATAAACCGCATGACACAAACAAATAGAACAATTAAATATAATCAAACATAAATAAACAGAACAATCTAAACAATAAGAATAATCAAATAGAATCAAACATTAACAAATATACCAATCAAATATAATCAAACATAAACAAATAAAACAATAAAATAGAAGAATAACATAAACAAATAGAACATTCATACTTGAAAAATTAGAACAATCAAACATAAACAAATAGAACAGTCAAATAGAATCAAACATAAACAAATAGAACAATCAGATAGAATCAAACATAAACAAATAAGACAATCAAGTAGAATCAAACATAAAAAAAAAAAAAACAATCAAATGTAATCAAAGACAAACAAACAGAACAATCAAATATAATCAAACATTAACAAATCAATAAGAATCAAACATAAACAAATAGAACAATCAGATGAAGATGATGATACCATCAGTCCTGTCCTGGTGAAAGACCACCATTCAGAATTGAAACGTTGCTTGAAATGGCTTTAGCTGTTTTTGGAGTGTATATAATAAATACATATTTGGAGATCTGAATAGCCAGGTACTTCTCCACCTTCCTCTTCCCCATCTCCGTCCCCTCCCCACTACCGTCAGCCTAACAAAACACTCCAATTGGTGATATCATAGTCTAACTAGTTCCAGAAGGAAGCAGCTGGGACTCTTTTGAGGTATTCACATAAAAAAAATAAAAACAATAATTTACTTAAAAATACATACACAGATAAGGTAAAATTAAACTAAAGGCATAAACATAATACATACTTACATCAAAAATAATGTTAATAAAATATACTATAAAATAATAAAAGAATGTTAATAAAATAATAAAATATTTTGGTAGAAAGCAGTATCTTTGTGGTTTGACATATTACTTGAAATAAAATAATAAAAAGTAAACGAAATAAATAACTTCTTCCAATAAACAAATTTATTTTGTGTGCCATTTTAATTCAAATTCAAATAATTTTTTTGTTTTAACCACTATTTTTATTGCTATTGGTACGAAATCTCGAAACATCTCGGTTTATAAACAATAAAATAGTGGTTGAAACAAATAAATTCTTTTAATTTGAAAATAAATAAGGTAAAATTATTATGAGATAAATAACGAGTAAAAAGTTAGTAACAAATTAACCCTCTGATTTATTTTTTTCTAATAAGCATTTAATAAAGTTTCACTTAGGGGGAATAAATATCGAAGCATGAAAATCGTTTCAATGCCCAGGTTTTTGCGTTCTCATGTAGAAAAGAGAAATTCTTTAGGTCGCAAAAGACTGACTTTATAGTAGTACAATGCACTATTAAATGTTAGACTTTATCATCCGAATGAACGCCTCTAGAATGATAATGCTTGCAATAACTTACGCGGAACCTGCGGTGTTTATTCGATGATCAAAAACGAACTTTCACCCCGTTGAGGTTCCGTGGTACGTGACTCATTAGCGGATGCGCGCGGAGCTAACGGCAGCCTGCAACATACATACAGCCTTCATATTTATGATCCTAAAGTTCAACGGTGAACTCTAGCGTCAGAAGTAATATTAGAAATATTGTTGTAAGCAACCATTTCTCGAAAAAATTACAATTTTTCGAGTGTATTTTTGTCGTCGTGGAGTACGTTAACTCGACTGACACGAATAGAACAGCTGTTTACAATTGATATTTGCTTCAGGCGCCGCCCGTATCCCCGCCAAAAATAAGAAGATGGAGAGATGTGTAATTACGAATGTTGAAGAGAGTGCGCTTATATTTAAAAAGGTGAAATTGAAGCGAAAATTGTGAAAATGTTTAATGAAACACGACTCGTTAAAAATCGAGCAAAAATCTCTTAGGGGCAGTCTAAAACAGCATTTAAAGAAACACTGTGATTTTTTCATACATATAACTTGTAAAATAACTGAAACAGACGTGAAAATAATAATTTTCGGAGCATGCTTTGTGATTTATATATTTTATAAGAGCTTAAATACTTCAAATGTTTAAGGGGGATATGTAAGAAATCGATAGAAATTCGGGTATCGGCGGTTTCATGAGAACTGGTCGTTTCTTCGACTCGTTTTTGTGTAAGTTATCGGCTTCTTTAATCCGCCTAATAAAGATGCCCAACCGGGTGGCGATATAATCCTATGTCTTAAAAATGTATAGATAAGGGCGCTCATGTGAGATGTAAATAAATAAATAAAATACTTTGAGATTTTTGATTTCAATTGAGATTAAGTTATTCCAAAAAATAACAAAAAAATAACTTTAAGCTTTTGAATTTCGTAGATTAACAGACAGAAAAATATCGATAGCATATCATACACGTAAAGAAAAAAATCCCCATTTAATTAAAATTATGATGATGCTGCTATTCCACTGCAATGGTTCCATGACAGTTGATCGGCCGACAATTGGCCACCGGGCATACGTATATACAATATGCAGTCGGTTTAGGGAAATACGGTATACCTAATTACACAAAATATAATTGAGTGACCCAAGGAATGTACAGAGAGGATGTGACACGGAATAACAAAAGAATAAAATATATTTTCATTCAAATGCATTAAGTAAAAATCTGCTTCTCTATATATTGTGTATAAGTACAAAAATCGACACTGCATTTAAATTTCTTTGATATTCATACCAACTTATTATGAAGGGCATTTTTGAAGTCGATTTTATGTTTGATATTGGTGAATATAAAAATTATTATATCATTTCGTATTTACAGATTTAAAATAACTTTGAAAATTAAATAAAACATCGCCGTAGCAAAGTTTGCTCACCCCTGGCTAAGGTAACGCCAGGTTATAAGTCACGTTCCTCTATGCGGTGTGAATTGAATGCGTTTAGGTCGTATAATGAACATCCCCGCTTTGACGCCAGTCCCCGCTACGCCGTAGCTAGTAGCTACTACGCGGCGGGGGGGCGCTGGGGGCGCTAGGAGTAGCAAACCATACAACCAAAATACCAACCAAGGGGTTGCGAAACCTCGCTTAACATCTTACAGGGCCGTTTCTCAGATATAATATTTTTTCTAATACAATTATGTACATATATATATATATATATATATATATATGGGTATTCTGGTAACTCCTCATTTTTTTAGGCGGGTATGGGTACCGCCGCCCTGGGAACCATTTATTGAATAACCAACACCTCTGCCATAGGTCACCCCAAGTGGTTCGCTACGTTTGGTGATTTAATTTAAGCAAGTGTGACCGAGTTCAGGTTGAGGTTTGTCTCACCTGCTGCGTGGTGGGCAGGATCGAGAGAGGCTGTTTGATGGAGGTCTTTTATCCTATCCAACCAAAATCTCTCGATCTACCGCCTTGCACCGCAGTTGGAGGGATGGATTCATATGTCCCTCACTCCTGGACTCACTGACTCCCATATTCCTACCCACTCCTCATTCCTATTTCCTCCCCAGAACTTCCTCTCCTTCCTTTCTTAAAAAAACCTTCCACACAGAGTCCCCTAAGATGACATAGGCCCTGAGGCAAAGTATTTTCATCAGGGTCTCCTGTGTGGAATGTAAAAATGATACAATTTCGGCGATCGGGAGTTTTCAATAATAGGTATAGGTAACGCAACGAAAGATGAGCACAATAAAAATGCTTAGAATTGATGTATTGGTCTATCTGTGTGAACGTCAAGCGACGCCCACTAATAGATAAGGTTCTCTGTCTTGCTTACGCTCACTTATTGTAACTAGTTAGAAGAGAGGCAAGTTTTAACGACACCCTTACGGACTGCACTTATGGGGTGTCCTATTCATTCAGTTCGTAATTTGATTTAAACATACGTGCACCTACAAATCGCCAGTTAAATAATTATTAATTTTTAAATTTGATATAATAAATGGTTTCCATTATTTTTAATTCGAATCTTTATTAGTTGATTTACCTACAGAGTGTTTTTAATGTGTGCAAGTGTAATATTTATTACGACATCATGGAGTCCTGTTTCAAAACGGGACGTGGCAAATCACTGAATGGACAAAGTCGTGAAATTTTATTCTGCGTGTTTAATTATTTTATGCATAATATAAAAAACGGTGGCCAATTTTTAAGCATGAATGACTTATATGATTTGACGTCTGAGGCAACTGGAGTATCGCAGACTAGTATTCGACGTATCGTAACTGGAGTGGCAAAGGAAGCAGAAACACAACTGTCGTCATCGTCAACTCAACGACCAACATTCAGCACACCAGGGAAGAAACGACGCAGACTATCAACCAAATCAGACGTAGATGTTTTCGATAGGGGAGTTATTAGAAGATGTATGATTTTCATTTAGTTCATAAGTCTTTGCCAACGATGAAAAAGATTCATAGAGTTCTGAAAGGAGACATCGACTACGCAGGGTGTATAACTACGTTAAGGAAAGTTGTTCACAATTTGGGTTTTCGATGGAGAAAGACGGAAACAAACCGAAAGTTTCTTATTGAAAAAAATGATATCCGACTTAAACGTACCACATATCTCACTAAACTAGAAGAATACAGGAATGACGGACGTCCAATTGTGTATTCTGATGAGACATACATTCACAGTACACCGAAAAACAATTTCCATGAATTAATGTCATTACCAATGGAAGTTTGTTATTTACAGTATTCTTAAATAAATGGCTAAGAATTATTAGCAATACCATTGTCTTTTTTTATGAATACCTACCCATTTGAATTCTATCCTGAAACTTATCACATTTAGGTACTTAGTTTAGAAAAAAAAATTTGATAACCTTCAGTATTTCAATAAAGATGTTGTAAAACAAAATAAGTTTTATTTGACCGACTTTAAAACTTTTTGACTTCGAATTCTCAATTGTGAAATAATCATTAATTGTTTTTTTTTAAAGCCTAAAACGAAACACGCTGTGTGAAAGTTTTGCATCTGTGTGAGTACTGTGATGAAGTCAACTTAACTTGCGAGACCTATATACTTCAGTTCGTCTAGATTCTAGATTACAAGTCATGTTTATTATCGTATCGTATTTACTATGAATATCTAAATGGACGTCCGTTCTAAAGGGTGATATGAGTTAAGTATCTGTTGATCGGATATCTTCGGACCCGAACAGCGACAGTACTACTGTTGAGACATCTTAAAACTGTCATGTAACTACTATTCTAACGACATTTGTTAAGAGACATTAAAACTACATACTCGAATGACATCTGTTGAGAGATATTGAAACTTGTGTGTAAACGAAAGTAGGTTGGTTTCTCACTGTGACTCGATTCGACCGTCTAACAATTATGAATCATTGTATGTTACTATTGCACAAGAGTCCCAACTGCTCCCAGCCGTCTGCATCCTGTGAAACTACGGCATCCCCAATTAATGGGGGCACGTTATGTGGCTGAAGGAAGTGGTAAGAGGACTGTCGGGAAGTCTGGATATTTAGGTCTAGATACTAAATACGGCTAAAGTCATTTCAAGCGACGTTTCGATTCTGAATAGTGGTCTTACGCCAGGGCGATACTGAGCGTATCTTCCACTCCGGAACGTACTGCAAATATACTTCAAGGGAAAAAAACTATCTGGGCCTACGTCATCTTTTAATGTGCTGTTAGAAGGATCTGTTTGGGGAACGGAAGGAGAGCAAGTTCTGGGAAGGAAAGAGGTATGAGGGGTGTGAAGAAATCTGGGGTCAATGTATCCAGGAGTGACTGACGTACGAATCCATCCCTCCTACTCAACCGCACGGCGATGGGTCGAGAAAGTCCGGCCAGAGAGTTCAAAAGGTCTCCCTCAACCGATCTCTCCCGATCCGGCCCGCTACACTTTAGGTGGGCAGACGAATCCGCCGCCAAGGCCTACACAAACCTCACACCCCAGGCACTCCTGCTCAGTCACCAAACGTAGCGATCCACTTGGGGTGACCTATGGCGGAGGTGTTAGTTATTCAATAAATGGTTCCCCGAGCGGCCGTACCCAAACCCGCCTTCTAAATTACGGATGAAGGTCTTTCAGCAGAACTATATCCACATTAATTAAAAGTAAAAATGTTTTTTTGTAGTTTTTCGTCTTGTGAAACCGCCTCTGGTTTCGAAACTATGTTACCAACAATTTAGACGAGCTGTAGAGCAATGCTAAAGAAAATTATTCGTAAATGCAATGTTTTACAAGATCTCTGTGACTCTCAAGACTTCTAACTTTTGCGTGTATACTTGTTCACATTTTAATTTGTTCATTTCTATACATCCAAATGTTATTTATATATCTCTTTTTATTTATTGTTTAATATATTTACAGAGTGTTCGATTATTACATTAATGAAATTGCCATTGGGATGTGCATAGATATTAACACTCCAATTAAAAACGTTCACGAAAATCAAGCTTTAGTTGTTACTCGGTGGATATGCTATTAGTGAAATAACAGAAATAATAATAAGCAAAATAAAATATTTATAAAAGTGATGTTTTTTCGTCTAATACTCCTATTTTCCATAACGACATATTAGCTTATAAAGGGTATTTCATTAAGCGCTTTCTATCTTTAAATTTACATAAAACAAAGTGTGTGTGAGATATCATCAAAATTTTGTATTCTTTGAAATAATTAAGAAAACCCTACAAGAAAAAGTCTAACGGAGTCAAATCGCAAGATCTCGGTGGCCATTTCACATTACCTCCACGTGAGATTTTATTTTTAAACAATTTTAAACAATACATTTAATTAAATTTTAAACATTTTTATCATTTGCACATGGTGCTTTGGCAAAACAGACTGAATAAATAACAGCCAATTTGACAGATGTCGCTTCAATAATATGGCTGCTATCAACTGTCAAAGTTTGGAAGTCCCTATTGGAAGACCCTTAGCTAATAAAATTAGCACATGTTTTTAAAAATATATGAGGCTGTTTATAAAGACGTGTATTTAGTTTACACGTTCTATGGCATTATACAATCTACACATTTGAGATATTGGATTGAAATGCCAAAATTGTTAAAAAATACCGTTTACTAGGGACTTACATTTCAAAATTATTTAGATAATGAGTGGTTTCAAGCTTGTTGTGAACAATTTTCTGTTATATTAATTTACTAGATTGTCTTCTTTTTTCTAATGTAAGGAAATCAAAGTATTGTAGCCGTTCCACATAACTAAAATGATATTATTTCCATTTGAAACACTGCAAAATTATTCCACGCTATTTATCACTTACGCATGTATAAAAAAGCAAAACGAATATATGTAAATATATCGGTCACAAATCATTACGTACATTATTTTAACCTTCTATTCAAAATAATTCGCTATTTTATACAAAGTTTATAGTGGCGAGCCGCTCTCCAATTAAAGTTCATATTTGGAAACTTATTCACTTATTTTAAGATACTCTCAAAACAAGGTTTGAGCCCTGTTCAAACACAGCTACCAACCGCGAGCATATATCTGTTGAACCGCGAGCGCTTATATTTTGTACCGTTCACACGACGCTATCAAATATTTCTTCCTATGGTAGGAGAGGGTGTCAGATGAATTAGCGAGCGGCCACGGAATGCACATTTTTTGTACTGAATCTCTCAACTTGACATCTGTCATCCACCGGTCTTGGCAGCTCCGTAATTAAATTGACCCCCTCTCCTGTTTTCGTCGGAGAGGGGGGCGCTTAACTTCTGGCATATCGCCTCAGGAGCACTTATGGCGTAAGATGTGTATTGTCTATGGTTGATCTGGGCTTCAACCGCTTAGGTGTGAACGGTCTGAAGGGATTGTATGAAGAGCGATATTTGGCATGCTATGATCTTATATAGTTTATAGCTGTGTTTGACCAGGGCTTTATAAGAAAAGAAAGTTTCACGTCTATTTTTCATTCGTAAGATTAAAGTTTCCTTGTATCGACAATGGTCACCAAGGGCGGATCTAGGGGGGGGGGGGTATTATGGTATTTTTGTGTACTGTAGAGATTCCATCACAGTACATACTTAGAAGCAAATCAATTTATCAGAGTTGTTGCGAATTTTGTTCGTTGCATCCCATTCATGCACTTGCAAATGAAAGATGATAATCAGCGTTTGCGAGAGCCGTACGGTCGGCGGAAAGCGCGGTCGGAAATTTCCCCCCCCCCCCCCCCCTCCCCTCGCATTAAAGTTGACAAACTCAAATTTCGACTTCATAAAAAATTGGTCCGTCCTGGGGGGGGGGAATTGTGCCTTTGAGGGGTACCCCCCCCAGAAAAAAATCCTGGATCCGCCCTTGATGGTCACATCACCCCCTCTACGTTATAATATTATCCAGAATTGCAAACTTAGTACCGCGAATACCGGAACTCGGGGTGGTTTCAAAGACTCGTATTTATTTTGTTTATTTATTAAACTTAAAATAGATGATCTTCAAGTGGTCGAATATAAACAAACACTCATTTATATAATCGTGTTTTATTTTTGGTGTATTATACTTACCTCCTTCGAAAAGTCAAAGTTTCGGACAGCATAATTATTAATCGCCTCTATAATAGGACGTGCTGGATGCGTTTTGGGTCTTACAAGGACTTTAAGAACAAATCCATAGTAATGGTTGGTTTCGATTAAGTGCTCATCAATTTTTGATTTGTCCAGATGGCCGAGTTTGCAAGCTCGGAAGCGTTCTGAGATCCTTTTGAAGATGTTCCATTCTTTGAACCTCCATACATCTTGTCACATTTAGTTTATAAATTTCACCTCTCTCAAGAGGAAACTTGGTTTAAACAGAACTCAGAAGGTCTTGGATTTTAATCGTTGTTCCGAAAATAATCTTGATTTTTTCTTTCCTCAGTATTCTAGCAATTCTGTCATTTATATATATTTTTAAAAAACACAGCCTTTTGACTCTGGCACAAGTCTGTCTATTTATTTATTGTTAATACGGCACAACATGTGCTATCAGCATAAGTATTAATAGAGAAATACAAAATAAAGAAAGCATAAAGTAATAAGTATAAAAATTTGAATGTTAAAAGTTTATAGTTTAAAGTTTAAAGTTAAAATATAAAAGCTAAAAGTTAAAAGTTAAAAGTTAAAAGCTAAAAGTTAAAAGTTAAAAGTAAATGTTAAAAGGTAAAAGTTGAAAGTTGAAAGTTAAAAGTTGAAAGTTAAAAGTTAAAAGTTAAAAGTTGAAAGTTAAAAGTTAAAAGTTAAAAGTTAAAAGTTAAAAGTTAAAAGTTAAAAGTTAAAAGTTAAAAGTTAAAAGTTAAAAGTTAAAAGTTAAAAGTTAAAAGTTAAAAGTTAAAAGTTAAAAGTTAAAAGTTAAAAGTTAAAAGTTAAAAGTTAAAAGTTAAAAGTTAAAAGTTAAAAGTTAAAAGTTAAAAGTTAAAAGTTAAAAGTTAAAAGTTAAAAGTTAAAAGTTAAAAGTTAAAAGTTAAAAGTTAAAAGTTAAAAGTTAAAAGTTAAAAGTTAAAAGTTAAAAGTTAAAAGTTGAAAGTTGAAAGTTAAAAGTTAAAAGTTAAAAGTTAAAAATTGAAGTAGGGAAGCTATAGGCTGTAACGTGTGTTTGGGCAGCAACCAGGGCGATGTGGGGTGGGGAGGACACTTTCTCGGTCTATCGCGCGCGCGTCGTGGAGATTTAAATGGAATAATATGGGTTCAGTGGAAGTTACACGGAAACCTCTTGCTTGGAATAAAGTGGAAAAACACTTCATAACATACACATAACGCATACACACTCGCTTCTGTGTGTTTTTTTTTTTTATTTATGGAAGGATTAATGTAGATTGATTGCTGTAGAAATGAGATCCATAAGACTTATGTGTGGTAAAACATTGTATGATCGTGTGAAAAATGTGGAGTTTCACAAGGAATGCAAGACTTTATGTAAGCGTAATAAGTTAAAATAAGAATGGGGTGCTTAGATGGTTTGGCAATGTACAGCAAATGCACGAAGAAAGCAGTGTAAGGAGCATATACGATGTTAATGTCAATGGTTGAAGAAGTCTGGGACGCCCGAGGAAGACATGGCACGATCAACAAAATAAATACTTATGTGTGGTAAAATGTGGCGTATGTAATGAACGAAGAAACGGGTGTAAGGAGAAAGTATGACGTTGAAATTAATGGTAGAAGAAGTTGAGGACGCCTGAAGAAGATATGTCAAAATCAAGTGAAACAAATTATTTTTAAATTCTTTACATTTATATTATTTCTCTAGTTCTAGCGTACCTGAAAACTGGATATAAATATGTACCCAGTTTTCAGATACGCTAGAACTTACAACCTCACAACTTTAGGTAGGTACTCCAAACCATTCATAACCCCGAGCAACGCTGGTCTCTCTCGACCCATCGTCTTTCACCGCAGCAAAAAGGATGGATTCATAGGTCCGTCACTCATGGACACGACACACTGACCCCTAGATTTCTACGGTTCCATTCCAACTCAAAATCAATTCAACTCAACACCTCTTTGAAAAGTCATTAAAAGCTATGAAAAAATCATTTTAAAATAGCCCTTAACACTAACCTAACGTAACCTATTTAAACAATTTTTTAACATTATTTTTTCGTTAATTTTAATGACTTTTCAAAGGAGATTCTGAGTTGATTTCATTCTGAGTTTCCGGTCAGTAAATTCCTTGCTTTTCTTAAAAATACCTCCCACACTGCATCTCCAAAGATGACAGTACTGAGACAAATTATTTTCTTCATGACCTCCTTTTTTGGGTTAACTTGAAAAAATATGCCGGGTCAACTAGAATCTATAAGAGTTTTCAATTACCTGATACTATTTGTTTTAATCATTTTTACTAATTATCACATTGGTGATATGCTGTGCCTGTGTCATTATGAACTCCTGTGTTGAGAACACACGCAGTTGAACAAAAGCAGTTTACTGCAAAAAAAACGAATACAGTTCACACGCGGTAGAAGTGAACCTTCACCAGTACAATCAACCAATAGGAGCCTTGAAAAGCAAGCTCATAATCAAAGCGGCCAATGCGGTAAGGTTTCATTCCATCTCATTTTCATTTTGCATTTCAACGCATGCCGGGAGCCAGCTAGTCGTCGCTTTAGTTTTACAGGAGGAGAAGGTTTTCTTTCATTATTTCAATAAAACATTATGGTAGGCGTTTAAGTTAAAGCTATTTCCGTAAAGGTAAAGGTTTCATTAGTTTAAATAATTCTTGAAAAGTGTATAACTATAATTTTTTATACTTTATTTCTAATTTTAAAGTAGAGATTGAATAAAAACTAAAATGGTCTGTTAGACAAATAAGAACTGAGGCGACGGTATGTATTTGTCTCGTTTTAGTGTCGTTTTCCATTCATCGAGTTTCAAATCATAACGGTGCTAAAGAAACTTCACTTCAATAAGCATTTTTCCATTTAGAATACATACTTGTAAATAGGTTTTAATAAATTCGTTGATGTTTGATCTGTCTTGGCTGATGATCCAAGACTTGGCGTTGATTTGAATACGTTCGTACCTTAATGATATGTCAGTGGGAATATTATTTATGGTGCATTTGAGTAAGACGAGAAATGCATTACTCAAAGGAAACGTGCAAGTGACACTAATAGACTAACTAAAGACCGAATCATAGACAATCGGAGTACCTATTACACGTTAAATAACTGTCCAAACATGACATGTAATCCGTGTAATGTCATGTCATATTAAATGAACCCGGTAAAGCGTTCGACGAAATCATTAACTATGCTTATAATGTGCGGTCACCAGATAGTTGATCTCCTAAAAATTGTAATTATTATAAAACTAGCTGGTACCCGATATGCGTTGCTATGCCATTTAAAAAAATAAATTGTTTCTCCCTGTGTGTCCTTTCCCATTCGTCCCGTTTCCCTTCCTCTTTCGCGTCCCCTTCACCTCTCGCGTTCCCACTCCGCCTTCCCCACCTTCCCTCTCCCCAAATCACTCCCCCCTTTCAACCGTCCCGCAAACCCCCCTCCCTGGTTCCCCCCCCCTTCTGCGAACCCCCTACCTGAGTTTCCATCCCCCCTACCCCCTCCAACATTCCATACATTCAGTCCCGGTACATTCAGTTTTCAAACTGCTCACGTGCCACCTATTGCAATTTTTTTATACAAATTTCATAACGCCAGAGCCCACCGGTAGTTTTATAAAAACCTTGTCCTGACAATTATGAACACAAAAAAAGAATGATCCAATTTGGTGCAGTCGTTCGAAAATTATGCACGTGCATACATTTCGGCAATTCATTTTTATTTATGTATAAGATAGATAGATAGATAAATAGAAGAAAGATAGATAGATTACAATTTTGTATG
This sequence comes from Limnephilus lunatus, assembly GCA_917563855.2. Taxonomy (NCBI): domain Eukaryota; kingdom Metazoa; phylum Arthropoda; class Insecta; order Trichoptera; family Limnephilidae; genus Limnephilus; species Limnephilus lunatus. The sequence goes on along the minus strand of OU830602.1, from coordinate 4,154,687 downwards.
CGATAAATAAATTGTAAAAGTTATTTAAAAGTTAACGAAAAACGTTCAAACTACTTTAAAATGGTGCAGTATAAGAAATGTAAAAAGTATGTCGCTAAAGACAGTGAATTAGTCAAATGCATCGACTGTAATGGAACCTTCCACAAACTATGTACAAACCCCGCCATTAACGTGGGTAATGCATTTATTTGTACAAACTGTGAAGTACAGCGAACAGTAAATGCGAACACAGATAACGCAACGGCCGGAGGCAGCCGGTCACAAGGCCCGAACCCAGAAAATATCCCAGAAGTGAAACAAAGTCTTAATGAAATAAATAATAAAATAAGCATAATGTACGTCATGAAAAAAGATATGGAGACTCTCACACAGTCAACTGAGTTTCTATCCAACAAATATGACGAACTGATATCGCTACATCTAGAATTGGGAAAAAAACTAAAAGAAAACGAAAATAAAATCAACGAAGTTATAAACAAAAACACATACCTTGAAAAATGTAATAGAGCATTAGAATACAGGATCCAAGAAATTGATCAAAGAGAAAAAAACTACACTATTGAACTGTTTGGTATAGAAATGATAAAAGACGAAAATATTGAAACAATTATGAAAACAATTGCAGATAAACTAAATACGAATGGCGAAAATATTGAAAAGGTTTGGAAACTTCCAAATAGAAAGGACTCCAAATCGGCAAATGTTATTGTGCAATTCACTCGTCAATCTCATCGAGATGAATGGCTACAAAAAAGAAAAAACATATTAACGAACAACGACATTTACAAGAACGGAAACAACGACCGAATATACATAAATGAAAATCTAACAAAAGAAAAAAAAGATCTCCTATACATTACAAAACAAAAAATGAAAACAAAATTTAAATACATTTGGGTACAAAATTCTGAAATATTAATAAGAAGTGAAGATGATGGGAAAATAATCCGCATACTTACATACATACATACACACATATTCACACACACACCTTCCCACTACACACATTACCCGGTAATTGCTTAATGTGCACACCACAAATAAGACACTACAATGAAACACATAATAGGTACCCAACATGATTTATATTTATTAATAGTAAATTTTTTCTCACCAATGGATAATATAATGTACTGTTTGTTTCTATTTACAAATAAATAAAATAAATGAAAAAAAAATAACATTTGCGGAGAGGGTTTAACGGGAGTGGTATACAAGGATTTCATTAAAATTATAGAGTTTTTCCCATACTTGTTGCAATGTCGTGTAACGGCTGAATTTCCTTAGGTGTAGGTGTCCATAATATCATCAGTTATTTTATTTATGATAAAATGGAATTTTTGATTTTTCTGTTTGTTTGATATTTAATGTTTCTGTTTATTTGATTTTTTTACATTAATTCCACACAGGAAGCCCTGGGGAAAATAATTTTCCTCAGGGCCTATGTCATCTGAGATGCTGTGTGGAGGGTCTTTTTGAGGAGAGGAAGAAATGAACATTGGTCTTGAAGAGACTCATGTTGTAGGAAGGAGGAAAAACAGAGGCCGGCAAATCATTCCATAGCCGAGCTGTTGAACACAAAAACGAGTCAACGAAGCGACCCATTCTCGTGTGACAAATGTCAACCGTGTACAAATGTTGGGCACGCGTTTGGCGTGTTTCCCGACTACACACCGGTGCCGATGGGATCAACGACGCTAGTTTCTCGGAGCATCTTCCGTTGTAATACCGGTAGAACAAGGAAAGCATTCCTACCCGACGCCTGTGCTCTAAAGATTGCAATCCGTCTGTTAAGCCGCCACTACCCGAATTTCTACTTATTCCTTACATATCTCCCTTAAACATTTGAAGTTTTTAAGCACTTAAAAAAAGGTATGTTATTTTTTAAGATAATATCTAGATGCGTTCCACGCCGAAACCCAAATTATATAAAATTCCTTCGATAGAAAAAAAATCGTAAAGTGTGCTCTGAAAATTATTATAAACATATTTGTTTCAGTTATTTTACAAATTGTAATTGTGAAAAAAAAAACCAATGTTTCTTTACACGTTCCACGAGATTTTTGCTCTATTCTAAACGAGTCGTTTTTAATTAAAAATTTTCGCAATTTTCGCATCGTTTTTATCGCTTCAAATATTAGCGCGCATTCATATTTCAAATGTAGGTTTTTTATAATTTTCCTATAAAAACACACTAAAATAGGTAGATATTTTAGGGCTTGCTTGGATTTGAATAGTATATTAAAATATAAGTGGATAAACAGGTCTTTAAAACACGCGCGATTTTTCGAGCACGACGGCGTAGCCGAGTGCTCGAAATAAAGCAAGTGTTTTAAAGACCAGTTATCCACAAATACTTTACGCAATTTTTTTTTATTGGTACACTTTGAAAACATAAATATTGATATTATTATTAAAAATTTGGAAATAAGAACTATTAATGAATTCGTGATGTGACATCACAATATCTTGTTGTCATGGAAATGAAAAACACAAACATTAATTTGCAATCTGTCACATAAGATTAATAGTTGACATCACAGTTTTTACTAGTTATTGTGTGTTGTAAAATGAGTTCTAACATTGATAATTTAAATACCAAAGCAGAATCGCGGTTAATACCTGAAAAATCCAAAGACGTTTATAAAAAAGAATATGAAAGGTTCATAACATGGATGGAGGAGCAAAACGTAGTAGATGTAGATGAACGAGTTGTGCTTGCTTACCTTCAGAAAATGTCGGAACAGTACAAAGCATCGACTATGTGGGCCATACATTCGAAATTGCAATGTCTGTTGAGGATAAATAAAGGGGTTGATTTAAAATCATTTGTGAAAGTGCATGCATTCATGAAGGCAATTAGCAAGGATGACGTTGCTAAGAAGGCGTATGTATTCAAAGAAGATGATTTGCGGAAGTTTTTCACGGAAGCACCGGACATTACGTACTTATTTTTGAAGGTGGTAGCCATTAGCGGAATCTTTGGCTCTTGCAGAAGATGTGAATTGTGCGATTTACGCTTATATGATATCAAAGAAGAAGGAAGTGTATTGCTTATTACCATCCGACCATCTAAAACAGTAAAGGCTCGACGTTTTACTGTTGCCGACAGTGGTGCAATTAATTATGTGCGTTTGATGAAGCAATATTTATCATTGCGACCCCAAAATGTAAGTACAGACAGGGTTTTCTTACGGTATGATAAGGGTAAGTTCACCAATCAAGTGGTTGGTATTAACACATTTGGATCATGCCCCTTACAAATCGCACGCTATCTTAAATTAAACGATCCTGAGAAATATACAGGACATGCGTTTCGACGTACATCCGCTACCATTATGGCAAATAGTGGCATGACAATTGATCAAATCCAACGACAAGTAGGATGGAAATCGGCAGCTGTGGCGACTGGTTACGTGGAAGAGAGCATTAGAAATAAGAAGAATGTTTCACACATTATTGGAACTGCCATTAATGGAAGTGCAGCCTCATTGACTTCCGAGAATACTATTAATTTGAACAGCATTTCTTCCGATTTAAAAAACGGAGGTATTAATATTTCAAATAATACGAACTGCTCTTTTCACATCCATTTAAATAATTAGAATGTAAACGATGTAAAAAAGAATGTAAACTTTGAATAAAATTTTTGAAACATTTGTAATGTTTTATTTGACGTTTAAAATATTCCTGTCAGATTTATAGTTAATAGTTGACATTTAGACTTCACATTTTGTTGATTTGTTGTTGTTGCCATGGTAACTTTAAAAAACGCGCGTTCCATAAAGTGCGATTTAAACACGCTAGAGCGTACTTTAAATGAGTAAAAAAGGGCTCCAATAAAAAAAAAAATTCTTTTCATACTCTGATAACTTTCACAACATCAACATGTACGTCAGAAGTACCAATTTCGTAATCGAATTCCAATCAAATATCACCTTTGTACATACAAATAAAAAAATAATATTGTTATTCAAAATATTATCCCTACGGAAAATGCGAATCGTTAAACGTTATTTCAAACGAAGAACCAAACAAAAGAAAATCAATTTCTGTGGAAACAAAATAAAACCTGAATTTGCTTGTGTGTGTGTAGGTATTTGTATAAAGGTATGGAATTGAGAAATTATCTAAGAAAATTTTCTTAAGATCTTTTGGAATTTTCAATGTAGGGAATGCCTAAAATTGCCTTGGGGTAAATATTGTGTGGGAAGTACTGGGGTTCAATAGGAATGGGTAGGTAGTGAGCTTGCATGGCTTCCTAATAATTTATTACATCTTCGTGTGTTGGTACGCGGATGCTCCCATGTTCATGGCAATCAATTGTAATCGTTTTCCGGTCTCAATTTATTGACTTCACCTTATTCATAATTATTATCCTAAGTAAATATTTCTCTTTATCAAAATCTTTATGAAAAATCACACCAATACTTAACTTAAAAACTTTAAAGATAGCATAAAATTAAAAAACTATTTTGAAGTTATAAAATGATGTTTTTTTTTTGCTTTGGTGATATATTTTGCAAGTTAATTAAGTTTTTTTGTGTTATGCAGCATAATCTCTCAAATGGCAAGCTTTTATGAGATGAAATTTAAGGAACTTTTCAATGTATATGAGTGTTTCAGGCTGATAATTATTGATTATAATATTTGTTATCTACCCTTTGTGCTATGCATAAAAATCTTGTTTAAACGTTAGTTTATCAATTAAAAATAATAATTAATATTTGACAAGTTAAAGTATTTCAGCAAAAAATGCAGACATAATTAGTCTCGACGCCACCAAGCGGGAGATTTAGTATTAAAAATACCTCTCTCACAAAAATAAAGTTGGTTGTTTTCAGTTGGAAAAATGTAATAATAAGTAATTGTCGAATGAAACACTAGTATATATTGAATTATTTGGCGGGTATTTGATAAGCCGCCATAGCTCAGTGGTCAGAGCTGCTGACCGGCAATCAGATGGTCACGGGTTCATTTCCCGTTGGCGGCCAGTATCTTTTCTCGGAAGATTTTTTCAATGTAGATGAGTGTTTCAGGCTGATAATTATTGATTATAATATTTGTTAAGGAACTTTTTTTTGATGAAATATCTCGGTGATTTTTTTTTACAATAGCTCCACCCAGGAGGCCCTGAGGAAAATAATTCCCTGCAGGACCTCCGTCATCTGTGGGGTTGTTGTATGGTAAATAATTCCTCCCAGGGCCTGCGTAATCTTTGGGAATGCTGTATTAGGAAAGGAAGTTCTGGGAAGTAAAGGGGTAATAGGGGTGGGTAAGAATCTGGGGGTCAGTGTGTCCAGGAATGACGGAGTTATGAATCCATCCCTCCTACTGCGGTCCAAGGTGATGTTCCGAATTTCAAAAGAGTAATTGGGTGAATGCTTTAATATAAAGCTCGCAACGTCATCCTTAATTTGAGCGATTGATTTTTAAAAGAAGACCCGTTTTTTTCATTTTTTGATAGTTAAAAAAATATTTAGAATGTTTCAAAAAATGAACGTTGAAATTCAGACGAACCTTGTTGGTTTGATCTAATTTTGATTATTAGAAGATATTTATCTTCTTTTATATTTAAAATTGATATTTCAGGTACTTCCAGAGCAAATGAAGCCTTTTGTGGTGTGATGAAAATGATCCGAAGGGTCGTATTTCCAAGAATTAAATTCCTGAGAATTCCCTTGAGCGAGTCCAACATAAATTTTTACGTTATATTAATTTTAAATTGGGAATATTTATCGAAAACATTAATTACCCCTCTCTGTTACGATTATTGGGTCTCGATACATTAAAAGAAAGATGAATTTGTTTCAGACCTATTTTATTTATTTAAAATCGTTACCAACCTGTTGAACTCCCCTGAACTTCTTTCGTTAATATGTTTCCATGTACCTAGTCGATCTGTTCGTTTCAAATTAACTTATCATTGCAACAATGCAGGAACTAACGCTGAACTCAATTCCATAATGAATCGCCTGCGTGAACTAGGAAATAAATATGTTTTGGATGAATCTATAAACATTGCTGGTTTAACCTCACACAAACACTACTTAATTAAAACCGTCTGTCAGCGCTTCTCAGCTTGATTATAATCAAATACAGTTTTGAAGTATTAATTTCTTAATACATATTATCCGGGATTTATAATATGTGTACCTTTTGTATTTATAATAACCCAATCGTTGTACTTTTTTATGTTGATATTACAATTTCTATTGTTCTCTTTTATGTATTTTATATTTATATTTTTTTAAATTTATATATATTTTTTTCATCTATGTATATTCTGTATTCATATGTAAAATAATTGTAATTCTTTTGTAAAAGCCGCTTTAATCGGCGTTAATAAATAAATAAATAAATAAATTATTAGAAATTCCGTGGTAATTACAGGATGTTAAAATGGAGGCAGGTATATGAACTTTTAAATTGCCAATATGAAAGGTGTTTTACGCTTATTTAATATGTTATATAGTGAATATTCATTACCGATACCATCTTTTGATATTTTTACTTCATTATATTGTACTCATTTGCGCACTATAAAACCTCATTATATTAGCCTAAATATCATAATAGATTATAAAAAACGAAAAATTCGAACGAATAAAACCTGTGACGAAATTAAAAATAATGTAATATTTATTTATTTTTTAAAATTATTATTTATGTATTTATTTGTAAGAGACTAACAGCTTAAACATAAATATAAAGATACATATGTACAAAGTTAAATTAAGTCAATCCAAAAAGGTCTCCTATGTTAAAGTTACTTGGAGATGGAATTTTGTTACATAAACATAACGTGTAAAAGGTTATTACTTACATAAGTATGTGTAGTATAGCATACCACCACATAATCTGAATTAAGATTAAATTACTGAATTACGAAGTGATTGGCTACGTTCGGTGACTTAGCAGGGGTGCCCGGGTTCATGGGGTGAGGTTTGTCCATGCCTTTGTGGCGGATGCATCTGGAATCGGGAATAGCCGGATGGGGAGACTCTTTAACCTCTCCAGCCATACTCTCTCGACCCCAACCCAGTGAGTGGAATGGATGGGAATGGATCCACCCATAGCAGTGGATGGAATAGATTGACGTCACACCTAGATAAACTGACCCCAAGATTCCTAACCGCCCCTCATACATTTTTCCTTCCCAGAACTTCATATCCCTCCTTACATTAAAAAGACCCACCGCACAGCATACCCAAAGACGACACAGGCCCTGGAGGAAATTATTTTCTGTAAGACCTCATGTGGGCAGTTAATGTAAAAAAAAAAACAATTAGGCGGATGCACACTACTAATCATCTAAAATAATTCTGAGCGATCTAATTTTCAACCAAAAACATATGATTTTGCATTATATTAAATACTGCTAGCAGAACACATATTTGCCTTTGAAATAATCTAGTGTTTTTTGTATTACTCTTTTTAAAAAAATAAAGTTTTATGCATTTAAAAATGCTTTATAGTTCAAAATTTCCTACTTAAGAACCCCTTTTCGGTTATGGTTTTATTGTGTAATGTGGAAAACTAAATTCTTTGGAAAATGATTGTAAAATATTTAAACATTTGTGCCTGAACTTATAAAATAAATCCATAAGTTTTTCTTGAAAAAAGGGAAAAATAGTAGAGAATACCCAACATAAGGGCATTGTCTCTTTATGGTGAGGAAAGGCATTTTTTTGTTTCTTTGTTAATAACTTATGTAACTATGTAACCGATGTAACTTTATGTAACTTTATGTGTATTTTTAATCGGTACTGCCAAATAAATAAAAAAATAAAATAAAACAGGAATCTACAAAAATGGCTCCATTTTATGAAGGAAAATGGTTACTATGGTAAACAGGTGTCTGCTAATATTTAAAATATCATGGCACCACAGACATCTGTTGATATCTTAAATTAAACAATTTCATAGAAGTAATATATATAGAAATGAATCCCTGTTTCCCTTAGTCACGCCATATCTTCAGAACGACTTTACCTATTTCATTCATCTTTTTTTAAAGATTTCTAATACTTTGTAGAAGGTTTTTACGGAAAGAAAAATTAAGAAAATTGCACAGAAAATTGGATGTTTTCAGAAAACTTTGCGACTATTGACAGGTTCGCGCGTTTGAGGAATTCGAATTTAGCAGGCAGCAGTTTTTCTTTTTTTGTAACAATATAATTGTTTATGGAGTTTTTAAATTATATATATTTTAAATAGGTAACTATGTTAGGTACCAAATTTGATTGATTGTTCTTATAACATACAAAAATTAATATTTGTAAAATATGAAAAATGAAAATTTAAATAAAAAATTGTAATAGGTGGCACGCGAGTTGTTTGAAAACTGAATGTACTGGGACTTAATATGGAAAGTATATGGAAAGCAGAAGGGGGGTTGGCGGGGCGGGGGAGCGGAAGAGGGGAGGGGGTAGGAGGGGAAGGTGGAAGGGCTACGCGATAGGGAAAGTGGATGCGGGAGGGAAACGGGAAAGTACATGTAAGGAAAAACAATTTATTTCCTTGAATATGGTATTGCATCGCATGCCGGGAGCCAGCCAGTGTAATGTATAAAATACTACATACTTTGCTGCATTTGCTCGAAAGGATGCTGTGCAGATCGATTCCGAAGACGGAACAGTATTAATTCCACATCGCACATCCTATCTGATGCTCATTAGAACGTACTGTGGCGTTCACTGCACGCCTGACGTGAAGGGAATTTATTTACCAAGTGCATTATTTGTAATAGCAATACGGTACTACATAGAGCACTAGAGCATAACACTGCACTAACTGCATGCAGGGAACATTGCATCTCCGCCCCGAGTAACTTGAAACAGTCGTTTAAGCGCTGCTCTAGGTATGCAAATATTCCGCAATGCATTTACAGCATGTTAGTGATTCGAGGAATTCGTTTAAAAGAAACTGTCGAGCTTCGTCGTACGTCTGTCTGGTTTTGTATTAAATTATTTAATTGTAATCAAAACTATTTAATTGTAACTCTTAAATGCTGCTTGTGATTGTAATGGAACTACAACCTACAACACATCATTTTGATATCACCTACGAGTTTGAGTGAATTTAAACTATCACCAGAATTCAAATAGTTACAGAAAAAAATCTTTGATTCAAAATATATATGTATACTAGCAGCCGAGCGATTCTCTATGTTTTGTGAGATCAGATTTGTGATGTCAGATTTGTGTTATTTTCTTTGGCTGTTATTTGTTTTTTCTCTGGGCCGATGTCCGAATGTCAGCTGTGAGCTGTCACGTATTTTAGTTTATGAAGTTTTAAACACGAATTCATGCAAGTATGCATGTTTATTTATTCATTTAACAGCCTTAGAAAATCACAAGAGATCTCGCCCGATATCCGTCTCGATCGAGATAGAGATCTACCTCGATCTCACAAAACATAGAGAATCGCTCGGCTGACCCGGCCACGCGTTGCTGTGGCTAACGAAACACAACACCATCTTCTGGATGGTTACCCAACTTAGATAACCAAGTGTTGTGTCGATAAATTAACTCACACCGCCATCTGTTAGAAACCTATGGAACTTAAAAATAATTACAACGCACTGTCCTATAACAAATATTTAATTCGCAATAATAAATATTGAGGTCAATAATCGAGATAAAACTATCCTATCTTTTAAGTTGGACCAAATTACATACAGAAAGTCAAAGTTCATTAAAATCGGTTTAGTAGTTTCGGAGTTTATCTCGAACAAACGTCACACAATACAATTTTTGAGACTTTTTACGAAGAAAAATGATCATTTGTACATAACAAAAAAAGGGTTCTGTTTATTATTTATTTCATGAAAATCTTTTCCAGAAAAGTAAAAATGAATGTGATTGATTTTTCAAATTAGTTGTCAAGTCGTTTGTTATTCACGAGTAAAATAAAATAAATACGTAGCAGTTTTTTATACGATATATGCCTACCGCACAAGAATCTCAAATGTTGGAAGACATTGGGACAATCGAAATGATAATCTAGTCTCCTTCAACGGAAGCATTCTTCCGAACAGGACCTCCATTGATATGCTTGGTGTTACTCTAAGTGACCAGTTCAGGTATGGGGGCTCCATCGAAACCAGAGTTAAATTAGCTTCTCAGAAACTGGGCGTACTGTACAGGGCCCGCAGATACTTTAATAGTACACAACTGCTAACCCTGTACAAATCGCAAGTGTGCCCCACGGTTGAATTTGGCAGCCACCTCTGGTCTGGAGCTCCAAAATACCTTAAAAAAAACTCTTGACTCTGTGCAGAAACGGGCGGTCCGTTTGATAGATTCTCCCATCTTAACAGACGGATTGCAATCTTTAGAGCACAGGCGTCAGGTGGGAATGCTGTCCTTGTTCTACCGGTATTACAATGGAAAATGCTCCGAGGAACTAGCGTCGTTGATCCCCTCGGCACCGGTGCATAGTCGGGAAACACGCCAAACACGCGCCCAACATTTGTACACGGTTGACATTAGTCACATGAGAACGGGTCGTTTTTACGACTCGTTCTTGAGTTCAACAGCTCGGATGTGGAACGATTTACCAGCCTCTGTGTTTCCTCCCTCCTACAACATGGGTCTCTTCAAAAATAATTACCACTTATTACTCCTTCCTTTCCTCAAAAAGACCCTCCATACAGCATCCTCAAAGATGACATAGGCCCTGAGGGAAATTATTTTCCTCAGGGCCTCCTGTGTGGAGTTAATGTAAAAAAAAAAAATGTCGTCCTCAATTAAAGAAAACTTACAAGACCAAAGTATATGGAAATGAGTAGAAGATTGGGATAGTAATACTGATAATATCAACCTCTCGGATGCACTATGTCACTGTACAAAGAAAACAAGAAAATATATGCAAATGATGCAAAAGTCGTAATCGCATTCTGACAATTTCTGCGGGGATATTTGTCAAAAAAACTGTTGTTTTTTTTCTACCAAAATAGTGCATGATTTCCCAAAAAACTGTTAGTTGTTTGAATTTTCCCAATATTCGACAAACAACCTTATTTCAATTATTATACCTCAAAAGTACCTACCGAAAATAATTTTAGTCCGTAGCCCCAAATTACTTAGAATCCTTGAATATGCAGAAATGAGCGGTCAATTTGATAGGTTCTCCTATATATATTAACAAATAGGGTCTTTTTTAAAGAAAGACAAACATTTCCTGGTTGCGAATAACTTAGCAATATTTTTAAATCTCTTACTACCAGCACAGTAGGCTGAAAATGATGTTTGTTTTGTGATGGAGAACTTTGCAATAGTAGAGTAGAGCATCGGGTGCGAATGCTGTTCTTGTTCTGCCGGTACATGAATGGAAGATGCTCAATGGAACTAACGCCTTTGATACCTTCGATATCGGTGCATAGTCAGGAAACACTGTCTCTGCGTTTCCTCCTTCCTTCAATACGGGTCTTCAAGATTCATTTTCACCTTCTCTCCTCAAATAGATCAACCAGAAAGCATCCCCAAAGAGGAAAATTATTATTCTCTCTTTTAAAAAAAAAATATTAAAATTAAAATAAATTCGGCGACTGATTCAAATTCAGAAAACAATTTTTTTCCGAGTCTTGGCTTTGGACAGATGCACAGCAGAAGTCATGGCAAGAATATGCGTAAAGATTATTTGAAATTAATTCTGCAGAGATGTGATAATTTGTAATGAGAAATATGTGGAGTATATAGCATATTATCTATGAAACAATTCAGCTCACAATGCATGGAAATTATAGCAGAACAACTGCTGTGGAAGGCGAACATCGTGGCTATGCAATCTTCGAGAGTGGTATAGCCGCTGTATGAGAATTATTCTGGACTACTATGTGTATGGAGGTTGTAATGAGTGTGTCACTCTTGGCTTTTGACTCCAATTGTGATGAACCCTACCTAGCTGATTTACTTTTCTAAGCTTCTACCTCGTAGTTTAAATCTCGTAGCTCCTGTCTCGTAGCCACGCTCATAATTCTACCCTTATGTCCTACTGATCACACCACTAGGTATGATGGCCTGACTCAACCCTCCTTTCGGTTTATTTCTACCTCAGGCTCGTGATTTCTAAACCCCTATACCTTATAATCTAACTAAACCTACCCTATCTTCTTAAATCCCTGCGATTTTCTCACAGTAATCAAGATTTAAGATTTTTGTTCACATTATTTCTATAATCTGCGTTGTGTAATTTTTTTGTTTTAGATTTTACATCTGTTTGCATACTTAATATGCACACATATGTAGAGAAGATAATGTATTACGTGTGGTAACCCATAGATTCTTTTAGAGAAAGGGTGAGAATTTTCCGATCAATTTATTTATTATTATTTTAGAATATTTAACCGAGTTTGATAAACTACCCCCGCCCTAAACCTTGTGTCTATTTGATTTCCATAGGAATTTAGTGTGTTTATTTAATTCTTCCTATCACCGCTGATACATCGATAACATAAACAACAGTTAATAAATTAAACATTTCAAGAAAGCAAACCTTACCTTAGGATGATCGAACTCGAAGGTCCAGTTTTCTCAATTGAAGTCCTTGTCTGCAACTTCTCCTAACATAATGTGTTTGTAGTCATAGTTAGTGCTTTTGGTTAGTATTCGCAACATTGTTGAAAGAGCAGGAATGGAGGGATATGGGGAGGGGATAATATGTTTGCTTAAAAAGTCGGCACCTCCGCTAACCAAGTGAAAACCGATGAACAACAATTTCAAACCGGATTCTCCCAAGTACGTTTGCTAAGCTTATCCTTAAGTCCGAGTTTTACTCTCTTCGACGAGCGTCTCTTGTTACGAAAGGGACTCTTCACGCCAGATGGGGGAATACCAAGTCTTCATGCCGTTTTTCTGCCTCACTCCGACTTCCATCTCCGCCGGATTGAATTTAACTCTACTGAGTCTAGAAGGGGTATTTCATGTCTTCCCTTATCATGCCTCTATCCGTTAAATGTGGCGTAAGCTTGTGACGGGCAGATCCTTCCTCCCACGTAACCGACCCAGCGTTACATTCCACCTCTGACTAGCTGACATAAAACTCACCTCGTGAACCTTATGTTTGCTTTCAGGTTCGACAAGACTCACGGTATGCAAATAACCTGTGGCTTTAATGCCGCGTCAGCGTACTGTCCGCATACGTCCTTCCTCTTCCCCGCATGCCCACCTCGACAATACCGCCACAAGATCAAAGCCGTCCGTTCGAGAAAGGTTGACACTTACATTTCCAGATGGCTCATACCTACATACAGAAGCCTTGAAGTTTACGTTCGAAGACAAGTTAGGATTCAGGACTGTATGAGTATTTGAACACCAGTGTTGTTTAAATGAGGTCACTAGCTCCTCGTGTGTTAGGTATTTAGGATAATGGGTATTTATGGGTTCTTGGATACCTACTTCCTATAAGAAAGATTTAAAAATGAGATAAATCAAGTCGACATTGAATCAATGACCTCCTGAATAATTGTGATGTGCTCTCTTAGAGTTTGAAGCTAGTCGCAGTACTTTACTTTGCGAAATTTTTGCATGCTGAATCAATGCTACCTATTGGCGATCGCTCTAGTAAAATCAAGTCGTTTAGAATTGAGTGAATTTAACGTCAATGTCGCCTTCACATATTGACCGCAGATTTCATCTCAAGCTATAATTGATAAACTTGTCCCTGACGTTAAGTTTTGTTTTGTTTATTCGTTAATGAATTTAGGTGACTGGGTCAATGGATGGCCTTGAACTCAAATCGAAATTTTGGTACACTATCGAAGGTCATATAACCATACCCTAATCGTGCTAGTGAAAAGAAACGATAGGTATTTATCTTACAAATACGCTAAGATACCAAAATTGATTTAGTGATGCGTTTCTATCTAATTATGTGTTAAGTATTTGTTTAGCAACATTTCATTCTGTATGGGAGGTGTGACATGCGAATGCTAATAAATTGGTTAGTTATTTATTTACCCTTTCTTGGCGTTACGTCCATCAGTGTCAGGATATCCACAGGAACCTGTAAAAGCTTAAATATTGTAAGGACTCACCAAGCTCTAATGTCTTAATTTCAGCTCCACCGGGTTACTATCATCGGCGAGAAACTTATTAGAGCATCCATACTACCTGTGTAACTACTCATCTCCTTCCTTTCTCCTTTGAATAGATCTCTGATGTAAAAAATCCTCACGTTTTCCTTTAATATCTGCCGTTATTATTGAAGAAGAACGATCCTATCTAATTAACCCCGACAACCCTCACCTTCCTCCCCTTTCCTTCCATATTTGATTCCAATCTAAAGAGGGGAATCGATTCTTAATAATCGTTCGCTCGAATATTATTTTATTATGTGGTATACATATAACTATACCTATTTACTCTTTAATAAATTAATTTATTAATTTGAATTTCCTTTAGATTTGTATTATTCCACTTTATAAAAATATTTAAGTGTTATTTATTTTTTTCTCAATTTAAATTATATATTTTTTTTCATAACAACTAAAGATTTTCTTTAAATTTGAATTTTTCCACTTAAGGACAAAGCTAAAGTTTTATTTATGTTTCCAATTTGAACTAGAATCCCTTTGTAACGAATAACTAAATATTATTCGTCACTCAGATTACAACAAAACTGAAAGAACCCTTTCCACTTTATTTTATAACACTTTTGTTTAGCAGCAAATTAATCACTTGGGTTATTCATTTAAACTTCGGCTAAGTATTTTCCAGATTTCGGATCAATTATTATTATTGCGTTGTCACCTAACGATAATTAATATCTCGTAATAAAAATTTCCAACTTTCGACCTAAACGTAAATTTTTTATTTAATGAAACTTATTAGACTGCAATTTTCTTTATATAACCTCGGACTAAATAACTCTATTTTAACCTTCATAGAACAAATTTAAAGCAATTCAAACACACTATATTAAACTCCTCCCGCATTGAATTTGTAATTAATTAATTAATTATTAGATTTTATTGAATCGGAAATTATTGCAAACACTGATTTTAGATTTATTATAAGATCATACACTCCGTTAAATTGCACGACTAACCCTATCCGGGCACTTCATTCCCTGTTTTATCAAAGTATAAACTGATTGTAGACTCTATTTTACCACTGAAATTTTTAAGTATAAAAACTGATTCTAGATTCTATTAATTAATTACCAGGGTAATTCTCACAACATGCGCGACGTTTTAATCAACCTTGCCAGTTGTCGAAGGACCCCTTTTTTTATTTTAATGATAAGTTGAATTTATAAATAGATATATTATTATTCAATGCTGTTATAAAATTCTTTAAACACTGTTGTTTCTTTTTAAATTCGCTACACTATATAAACCTTTTATTTTAATGACAAGTTGAATTTATAAATAAATATATTATTATTCACTGCTGTTATAAAATTCTTTAAACACTGTTGATTTTCTTTAAATTCGCTACACTATATAAACCTTTTATTTTAATGACAAGTTGAATTTATAAATAAATATATTATTATTCACTGCTGTTATAAAATTCTTTAAACACTGTTGATTTTCTTTAAATTCGCTACACTATATAAACTTTTTATTTTAATGACAAGTTGAACTTATAAATAAATATATTATTATTCACTGCTGTTATAAAATTCTTTAAACACTGTTGTTTCTTTTTAAATTCGCTACACTATATAAACTTTTTATTTTAATGACAAGTTGAATTTATAAATAAATATATTATTATTCACTGCTGTTATAAAATTCTTTAAACACTGTTGTTTCTTTTTAAATTCGCTACACTATATAAACTTTTTATTTTAATGACAAGTTGAATTTATTGTAAAACTATATAAAACACTTTATTTAATTTTCAACACTCCACAGATTTAATCACGACCGTAATTTTTATAAGTCCCAGAATTCCCACTCCGAATTTTTCTAAGTCTCAAAATTTTACAACACTTAAGAAATTTTCAACTAATAACCGTTTTAGACGCTACGTCACGTAACTTCCACGTTTTAACCCGACGATTGGTCCCCGACGACTCCTTCACGACAACTAACACCGAAAACTCATCCCGATTCTTCTAAGTCCTAGGTTTTATATGTACCTCCAGGATTAGAACATCTTAATTACGCGTTCATTGATTTTCTAATTCAAACTCTAACAACTCGAGATTTCATATATCAATTCTGTTATATTCGTATCAACGTGTTAAGTCCGGCCCCTTTGATTTTAGAAATCTTCCGTCTCTTACGTAAATTGTTCCAGTGTCGAACCTACCATTATGTCAAATTTTGCCCCGTCGTTCCTTTGTCTTCAGGTCTTCATAATATGTTTTATAAACATGGTTTTAATCTTGTTTTTTTTTTCAATTTTGAACATTCCCATAAGTGATCTGCTAAAACTGTGTTTTAATTGGCATAAATATTAGGGAAAACGTAGATTCTTCGGTCTCCTAGTTTTAAACGCTAGTTGTCCTGTATAAATTTCCACGAAAATTATTTCTTTTCCCCTAGTCTACGTAAGCAATTATGTCTCAGAACCGTATTTCCATTATTTATGTGGCATATTCAACTTTTCCATTTTCCCACCTAATTTTCCTTCAAGTAACGGTGTTTTAACAACTATTCTTAAATGATTTTCCCTTCGTTGTTAATAAGGAATCATATCCTGGTTCCGTATCTACTCTACTTATAACGTTTTGAGTTTTTCCCATTTCCTTATCTGAGTTTTCCGGTTATGTCGGTTTTCCGTTCTCTCCCCCCACTCCTAACCCAATGATCCCTTATTGAAATTTGACGTTTGCCTTTTTGCCGTGATTCCATCTCCCGCTAAAACCCTTTTTTCCTTTTTTGATATATTATTTATGGTGTTTTCCGGCCCACTAACTATTCCTATCCTGGGATATCTGTCAAGTTAACTACTTCGATCAAATTCCGCCCAATTTTCCATCTCTCTCTTGTTCAAAATCCCATAAACTGCAAGCCCTGACGTGTGTATACATTACGATTTCTACATACTTGGCGATAAATCCATTTTAATGTGTTTATAATTAAATTTTACGGAAATTCTATAATCTCAATACTAGGTAAGAGCAATGTTAATTTTTATGACCCTTTTTAATGGATAATGGGCCTTAAATAAACAAAAGGCATGTTCGAATATTCCTTGTTTATATCAACAATATACATGTGGGGTCGACAACCTTTTTTTACATCAATTGCCTCAGCAATTTGTTCTATCGTCTATAGTATTTTCTCATAGCAAATGACGTAAAAACGATCCCTTCCTTTGAATTAATCTAACGTAATATAACTAGAATAACCATCCTATTTCAAATATATAACGATATCTATTTAAACTCGTCTGAAACGCAAAATTAAGTCGAAATCTTATATTGTTCAATAAATACTTCCGTTTAAATGTCCGTTTTTTTTATTAGATTTTCTTTTCAAATCGTTTTCCCTGACCGTATTGCTTCATTTAAAAGTGACATTCCTAATTTCCATCGTTTTTCTTTCTTTTAAATATCAAACGTACGTTTTCCTCTGAATCTGGCCTCCTTTTGTTCTTCACGTTCTCGTTATGCAATTGAGTATCCCTACAGTAGCTTTTCCCACGTTTTCCAGGTCTTTTCTTTAATCTTCCGTTCATTATATTTCCTTGCTATTTTATTGCATCATTTTTTCAACATAATATGGATTTATTTGTTCGTTAACTGCGGTTGTCGATTCCTCTGTTGTACTCAATATTTACCTTTAAAATTAGGGTCATTGTACCAAATGCACCGAACGTGGGATTGTGTTTATCTTAAAGCGTATTGATCTCTCGGGTTGATGATGATTTTTACCCCATAAATATCAGACTAATGGTCTAGTCCAAAGTCCATCTCTTTGTCTTGAAAAAAGGTAACCTCCCCCTTCTCTGATTGGTAGATCAATCTTAAGTGTTTATAATTGGATCCCTCTGTGTTCTATTTATCAAAACTTGACATTAATTTAATAATTATAGATCTCTGCAGTCTCCATGGCCCAATCAAACTTAATCAGCTAGATGTCGCTAGTGTGTTGATTTCGTTATAATTCTGAATTATTATTTATTCATTCGTAAGGTGGAAGCTACTATATTTTCGTATCCACTGCGATTCATCACAAGGTCAATGGTGTTGTGGCAACTACGATAAAATAAGTGCCGTTTTGACAGTACTAGAAAATAGGAAAATAGCCTGCGAGATAGAAATAATTTTGCCAGGTTGGATATGTTTATTATTTCTAGTCGTTTACAGTCATCTCTGCAACTATTGTTTTAAATTTTGGAAGCGGGTGTCGGTACCGCTGCCATTTATTGGATAATCAACATCCTTGCCATAGGTTATCGCAAGTGGTTCGATAAGTTGGTGATTTAGTAGGGGTGCCCACGTGAGGTGAGGTTTGTCTAGGTCTTGACGGGGGATGTATTTGCCCACCTGATGCGTAACGGGCCGGATCGGGAGAGACTAGTTGAGGGAGGTATTTTATCCTCTCCATCTCGCCCCCCCCCCCCCCCCATCGAATCTCTCCACCCATCGAGAGATCGGAAGACTAGTTCAAGGAGACCTTTTGACCTCTCCAGCAGGACTCTCTCGGAACATCGCCTTGCTCCGCATTGGTAGGGATATATTCATACGCTCGTCACTCCTGGACACGCTGACCCTCAGATTCCTACCAACCCCTCATACGTTCTTACTTTCCAGAACTTATTTTCTTAAAAAGACCCTCCACACGGCATCCCTAAATATGACACAAGCCCTGAGAAGAATTATTTTCCTGAGGGCCTCCTGCTGAAGCTAATGTTAAAAAAACAAAAGTGTGCAGTTCTCGCGCGGTAGAAGGGAAGCTTTCAGAAAACTAAAGTAGACAAGAGTGGGGAGGCTACGAAGCACCGCACAAAGAGGAGACCGATTATTCTATCACCTTTTAGTGTCGCTTTTTCGTTTCATCTAGTTTCAAATCACAATGGTGCTAAATAAATTTTCACCTCAAAAATATTTTTACTAAGACTTGTGGTACTGTCATTGCTATATATATTAATTATATTTATTATACATTATAAATATTATACATTACACAAATTTTCACTTCAAAAATACTCAAGGACTTGTGGTACTGTCATTAGTAATGACTCGTTACATTAAAAAGTTGCAAATACCAAGTGATTAGCTTGAGAGTATCTCTAAATTGTGTGTGTTTTTTTTTATTTAAGCGCGATTTTGATGTTTGTTAAAGACCAAGATGCCAAACATAACATCCGTGACCGAGTGGGTCGGTCGACGACCCCATGTTTTTTTTTCATTTCAAGCATAGAAATTCCTTTTTATTTTTTTTGTTATTTGTGCATTTATTGGGCAGGTAATATTACCTAATTATGATAAAATATTTTTTCCTGCTATCAACGATTTTTTCACATTTTTTTTAAACTGCACTTTATGTATTAATCCTTTGCGCAGGAATACCTAAAATACTAAAAATATATATCATGTACTTAAGTACGTAGATATAAGAAGGTTAGATATTTTGGGGTCTACCTTCGGCCATAGTTGGCTGCTGGAGAGTAAAAGAAATAGAGTGTGCAATTCACACGCGGTAGAAGCGAAACTTTACCAAAATAATCTCAACCAATAGAAGCTTTGAAAAATGACCCCATAATCAATTCGTAGGTACTTACAACGCAATCATTGTACCACATATAAATTTCTGTAGCAGCATTCTTAGCCAACGACGGATTAATGAAACAAATGACACTTCTAAAAAACAGAGCTATGAGAACTATATTGAAGAAAAATAGGTACACTTCAGTCAAAAAAATGTTGAAGGAGTTAAACATCTTGTCATTTAAACAAATTATTTACTTCAATACTATATTGTTATTCTACAAAATAATCCATGGCCATACGTCTATTGAATTCCTAAGAAAAATTATAGACTACAAAGCAAACATACACACGAGACGATGAAAAGAAATGAACTAAGACTCCCCTTCAGGAAAAAAACACAGAGTCAAAAGTCATTGATGTACGGAGCATTGAAGATATTTGGAGAATTACCGGAAAAAAAAATTTGAAGAGAGCATAAAGGCATTTAAAATAAAGGTGCGAAGATATGTGATTGATTTGGTATAAATGTGTTATTTTAAGTACATGTATATATAAGGATTGTATTAGGTCATAGATAACTATGTACCTATTTAAAATACCGCAATAAACAGTAATGCGTCATTTCCGTTTCATCCTAATTTCAAATCACAACGGTATAAAGAAGTTTCACTTCAAAAATCGTTCTTGGCGACAAACCGCACAAAGCTCGTCGCAACTTAATTGCGACAACAATACAAGATTTCGGAAACGTTTTGATTTCCAAACATCTCCGCGCAACTTATTTTTAAGACCGGCTTTATTCAAAGGCGTCTTTACGATTCCGGAAGGAAAAAAAACTTCATAATTTTCTGTGCACGGAGAGGGGTGAGACCAACCGCACTTTGTTTTATCTCTTACCATTGTTCTTGTTGTTTGAAAAAGAGGTAAAGAAATTAAAATAAATCTTGCCCCCTTTGTGATGTTGTTTTACAATTTATTCATTCCCTGAGAAGTTGAACTAACTTTGGGGAGTTTTTCACCCCGCGGTAATCAGAATAATGTGGCTTTTTGATTTATAATTAGGTCTTTACCGAGCGTCGTATCTGGAGATCGTTACGCCAGAACTTAATGTCTGCGTATTCAACCAACCAGGCTAAAAAGGTACTCGTATTGTGGTCCTCATTCAACCATAATCAGATATTCAGATTAAATCGTATATAAGGTAATTTTGGTTTGCTTAATGGTAAGCCTTTTGGGTGGTTTGATTTTATGAGTCGTTAAAATAAAAGTGGGATTTTTTATATCGTTCGCGTAATAGCTACGGTAGGGCGATGAAGCATTCTTGGAAGTTAAGTAATTTATTGTTTGCTGGTTGACGCATTACGGTGAACTTATGGTGAGATTTGTGATCTATGAAGCTAGATTGGAATGTATTCATGTTTTTACAATTATCCCACACGAGTCATCTTTGAGGATGCTATGGGGGGGGGGTCTTTTTAAGAAAATGTGTTTTTTTTATTTCTTTCGTAACGTCCGGTGTAGGTACTTCAAGGAGCACATTTATCCCCTTTTTTAATTTTTTTTTTAATTTAAACTTATTTATAAACAAGCTTTTTCCCCCGGCTCCCATATTCGCCTCTCCCCCCCACATTTAACATTTGTTGTTACAACCCTCAAAAGTTCTTCAAACAAAAAAGCAAATATTATTAATTAGTAAAATAAAACTACTTTATCGCTTGCCTGATTATTCTTCATTTAACTCGTTGATTCTCTACGTGGGCGATAACGCTCCCTTGTGGGCGTTATGGGCAATGTCAGGGGGGCGGTAGAAGACCCAGAGAAATTTAGGGGGCGTTGAGATGGCACAGTGAGGGCGTTGGCAGGTACAAATTATATGGTCTAAAAAAACAAATAAACACGATTATCACATATTTGGAAAGTGGATGAAAATCGAATTAAAAGATTCAGATCTACATTAAATTGTTTATTTGAATAATATTTTCATCTTGTGTGCATTGTTATTATTAAGAATTGATATTACCCCCCTATGTTGGTTCATCTGCTATGTCTTAGTCGTACAAGTAATCAACACAAATTTGTCCATTCCAGAACTTGAAGTGAGCGGCTCCGGCATGGAGTCCCCCCTGAGCAGCCGGCCGCCCAGCGCCGTGGCCCTGGCCGCCCCCGCCCTCGAGCAGCGCGCTAGCGGGAACTGCCCCCCGCCTCCGCCCCCAAGACCTGACGCACTCTTCTCCGCCCGCGACCTTGCGCTGCTGGACAGCACGAGGCACAGGCCGGACCTGCCCTCGGCCTTCGTAAGTATCTTTCTAAAGATAAACGAACAACCCGGGTTATCAAATACCTGGCAATATTTAAAAACTCCTACTGAACTAACTAACCATCACGCCGTTTCCACGTAGAGGACGAACCGCTAACAACTCATATGACGTGCACTTTTACCCTCACTCACATTCATACATCATCTCATAAATCCTCTTTTATTATTCTGACTCTTGACATAGCCTAAAACAAGTATCTGATTAACTTTGATCGTACCATGTCTTCCTCGAATGTCCCCGACTTCTGCTACCATTCACATTTGGGTCTTATATTTGCCTTACATCTCAATTACGTTTAGTCGCTCTCCACGCCCAAACCATCTGAACGCCATTTTCTTAATGTTACTCATTACGCAAGCCTTGCATTCTTTGCGCATCTCCAAATTTCTCACACGATCACACATGAACCTCACATACGCCTCAGGGATCTCATTCCCAAAGCATTCCATAAACTTTTATCCTTCCTCTGCCAGTTCCATGCCCTCACCGTCATCAGGGTAAGTACCAGCACTCCATTGTGGACTGCTAGCTTCGCTAGTACCATAATTACAAGTACAAGAAGATGCCTGTGTAATGATTGAAATCATACCTACGTGTCTAGCAGAATAATTGAATGCACGATGCCTTGCATTCAATTATATCTTGAAAAACAATTCTATCTAATTATTAGTGTGGCTTTCATGTGGAAATAAGGGAAGCAGTCTACCCGTTGATGATTTCTCTAAGATCATTTTGATAGAGTTCAACAATTTTACTTCGTCATTAATGCTTATGGATCTCCTGTGTGGAGTTAATTTTGTGGGGGGGTTAACACGGGTAAGCCACCCAAATAGGCCAACATTATTACACGTAAAATGAAGGAAATGTAAAATATTTGAATCAAAATAAAAAATAAAAATAAAATTTAAAAAAACTATGGAGCATTCCAGAGTGTGGAAATGTTCTTACCACGAAAAACAACTTTGGTACAAAATGTTGTTTTGGTCCAACAATTATTTATAATTGTTCCAGGAAATATAATTTACGGTCAGCTTGTTAAACATAATTAATCAATCGTCGGAAATCAAAGCCCCCACAATATTATAAATTATGTGGTTTTCAACATCGCGGGTTATTGGCTTTCTGCCATTAATCAGTGTTCTTGGGATCACTCTACAATTTACACATCGTTATCTAATTATCAGATTTAGGTAGCTTACAACAACCGAACTCGATCAATTTTGATAATCATAAGTGAAATATAAAATAAAATCATTTAGATTATTATTGTTAACTTATTCTAATATAAAATTATTTACTCGTAATACACTGTTTGCTAAAAATATGCTAAAAAAATCACGATTTTGTATATCAGGATACTGGGTATTTATTACTGAGTAATAATAAGGGCCTGTGTCACCTTGGGGAGCATCCATGTCACCATGGAATTTTTTAAGGAAAGGAAGGAGAGGAAATTTTAGGAAAGAAAAGATATGAGGGGTGCCTAGTAATTAATATCTGGGGGTCACTCTGTCCAGGAGTAATGTACGTATTTATCCATTCCTCTCACCGCGGAGCAAGGCTGGAGAAGTCAAAAAAAGATCTCCCTAAACCAATCTCTCCCGTTCCAACAGCAGAAAGAAAAATACGAGCAAAAATTTGAACCACCTTTAAAAATTTTAGATAGTTTTTTTTACATTAGCTCCACACTCCACACACACAGGAAGCCCTGAGGAAAAAAATCCTCAGTGGATGCTGTGAGTTGGGCCACTTTAGGGAAATGAAGGGAAGGAAGTTCTGAGAAGAAAAAGGTGGAGAGGCGTGGGTAGGAATCTGGGGGTCAATGTGTCCAAGAGTGACGGACGCATAAATGGTCGGGAGAGTCCGGCTGGAGAGGTCCAACGACCTCCCTCAACTAGACTATCCTGATCCGGCCCGCCACGCAGCCTAAGGCGCTGTGTCGCCAAGACCTAGACAAACCTCACCCCATGAACCCGGGCATCACTGTCAAACCAACAAACTTAACGAACCTTGGTACTTGGGGTAACCTAAGGCAAGGGTGTTAGTTACCCAATAAATTGTTCCCGGGGAGGTGGTACCTATATCCGCCTCCCAAATTGAATATTAGAAAGACAAATTAAGAACGCATCAAGATCTTCTATCAGATCAAGATACATTGCGCTCAAGAAGTTTAATCGCGGTGATGAAGGAACGAAAGCTATAAAGTCAAATTAAGTAGTGTAAGTCGACTATTTTCCTTTAAATAAGATTTTTATATCCCGTACAAGACACTAGACTAATTTTGATATTAATTTTTCATAACTTTACCAAGAACTCTGAAGAGTCAATGTTCAATGTGCAATGTGCAATGTCCATTAAATATATTATTTTATGCATGGCCGGACACTCTTTAGCACCCCGGAAATATTACTCCACGTGATTAGATTTGGGAGGCGTATATAAGTACGGCCGCCCCGGGAACCATTTATTGTATATCCAACATCTCTGCCATCCCTCTGGCACCCCAAGTGGTGCTCTAAGTTTGCTGTCTTAGAAGGGGTAAGGTTTTGGAGGTTATTATCCACCACTTACCCGCCCTGGTATAAGTAATAGATGGTTACTCCTTCAAGGCTCTCGTAAGAACTCTATTTTTTTGAAAGAACGAAGCTACATTTAGTTTAGAACGAATTTAGACCTCCAATGTCCCTGCATACGTTGTTAGCAAGCAGTATGCAAGTGCTTGGCGGGAAATACAAGATACAATATGTGTTAGTATTACAAAATATAGACAAGACAATGGGACAGGTTGGTGAGAGTCCTCGAGGTGGCAAGCGCTGGGTGATTGTATCCAGCGTATCCTACAAGCACCTGTTTGGGAAAAAGACACAGTACAGAAGTAATACGAGCATTGTAAACGGTTGGGAGTCCTCTCCAATCAATTGGCAGTCCCAGCAAGAATGCGCATGACGTTCGGTCTAGCCGTGAACCACACTCAGCTTCCGCGCCCCTTAGCCGGTTCCTCGGTGATGCCTCAAAGAAAAGTAATTGGGAGATTGGGGGGGAAATACCCGACGACCCTAAGGAATTCAGCGTCAGTGCAGGGGTGAGGTTTGTCTGAGTCTTGGCGTTTGCTTCCCTAGTGCGTGGTAGGCCGAATCGTGAGATACTGGTTTATACAGACCTTTTGATCTCTCCAGCCAGACTCTTTCGACCCATCGCCTTCCACCGCAGTATGAGAATAGATTCATACATCAGTCACTCCTGGACACATTGACCCCCATATTTCTAACCACCCGTCATACGTTTTACCTTCCGAGAACTTATTCGTCTTTCTTTCCATAAGACAGACCCTCCACACAGCATCCCCAAAGAAGACATAGGCCCTGAGAAATTAAAGTAAAAAATATATAACACGCACAATGAAATATTGTACCTTTTCCGAGAAGTTTGTTGTTATATTGTTTAAAAATATAAACATATTTTTTGATACAAGAGTAATAATACAGTGTATGATATATAGTAATATTTTGCTCTTATGATATTACGGATCTATATTTGAACTCCCTACTGCGAGTATATTTATTCGATCGTATATTCTCCTTATACTCCTGTCTTCATTCATCCGCCAAACAATTTCAAAACCATCAAAGCTCTCCCTTAAACTTACTTATTATTATTCATCATCATCATCATCGCTCTTAGCTCTACAACCCCTGGTGGGTCTTGGCGACCTCAAGAGTCTTCCTCCACTCATCACGGTTTTGTGCCAGCTCTCTCCAGTTTAGAAGCTCCAAGGTAGATAAATCTTTGAGGTCGTTGTTGCTCCATCTTAATCTTGGTCTTCCCACGCTCCTTCGCCATATCAGTCTTGAGTTCAGCAGAGACTTTGGTGCTTGATGCTCGGTCATTTTCTCTACATGATCCAGCCACCGAATTATTATTTTTCACATCATTAAAAACAAAAGTTTGCACCCTTAAATCACAGCGCCCCGTGCATCCAACTAAACCACCTTGTTACAATTCCAACCTGATTTTTGCCGCCATTTTTATCTCACTCATATTTTAGATGAATTTAAATAATCCCAACGACTACTTTCTTCCAACCAGAATCCCATAATCTGGAGTACCAATGCTCCCAGGAGCAAAACAAAATATTATTAGGTGTATTCTCTAAACTCGCTTACACTTCCGCTATGATTTCGGGACCGTACTCGAAACGGTTTATGGTGATTATTGTTCGTAAACGCCCCGCAGAAGTTATCCTATCAAATATCACAACTTTTTCATGGCAGTTTTCCGCCTCACATTCCAGAATTGGCAATATCTGTTTATGTTACAGCCGCAGAAGTTACTTTAACCTTTTTTATTTAGATATGGGTAATCTATTATGGTAACTTTTATCTGAATTGTTTATTTCTTTACTTTCTTCGAAAAATGATGGAAATTATATTTTTCAAAATTATGTTTGTTATTTTTTTTAAAGCGAAAACTTCTTTAGCGCCGTTTTTATTTGAAGCTCGATGAAACGCGACAACACAGAATTTAGCCTGCGAAAGGATGAGATAGTAGATATAATTGGTATCCTCTTTGTGCGGTGCTTCGTGGTTTCACCACTCCTGTGTACTTTAGTTTTCTGAAGATTTTACTTCTATCGCGTGTGAATTGCGCAAAATGATTTTTTTTTATGTAAATCAAATTTAATAATGTTATTACTGAGTTTTGCAAGTATTTTAGTTATTCAATATTGTAACAGCTGTTTTTTTCAAGACCATTTTCAAATTGAGGTTAGGCCACTTTGAGGCAACTTATGTGTCTAAAATGATTTATTTCCGGCTAAACCGATTTACTAAGAAAATAAACGTGACAATAGATTCTCTATTCTGTGGGGCAATCGAAATCTGTTTTCCCCACATTACATTTTAATATTTTCTCATTTGTTTAACAATGACGACACTGCTATTGACTTATTTAAAAGTGTTATATTGTTTAGGTCTTGTAATCACAATGAGAAGTGGGGTATAAATGGCTTTCATTCCTTTATTAATTAATGTTATGTTGGGATTTGAAAATTGGCTTTGAAAGTCAGAACAGCTGTCACAATTAAAAAAATCGAGTGCACTTCACATGCGGTAGAAGTAAAACCTTCACCCACACAATCACAACCGATAGAAGTCTTGAAAAGTGAGTTCATAATCAAAGCGGCCAATGCGTGCAGCTAGACAGAGCGCGACGCTTCGTAGGTACTGTACTTAAGTAAGGTTTCATTCTATCTCATTCTCTCGCGGACTAAATCCTGTAGATGTCTCTTTTATCCGTAATTTTATTTAGAAATAAATGTAAGGTGATCCACTTTTAAAACTTTTTATGTTTTCTTTCTAAATTTTTCCTAAAAATATATATGTTTATTTCGAATTATAAAATTCGAAAGAATTTTTTATAATATTTAATTAAATGAAGACAATATTAGCTAAATTAAATCGAAAATCTGGAGACAGAAATATCAGAAAAAGATATTGGTTCCACTGGGACTCGAACCCAGGGCCCTTTGTTGACATGACAAAAGCTCTACCAACTGAGCTATGGAACCCATTTCTAAATCGGTCACATTTAACTGTATCATACTTCGACTAATAACTACCAACATTTTCTTAACGCACATCTTACTCATAAAGTTAAAAAAAATAAAAATTATAACCTTTCAAAAACAGATTTTTGCATGCGTTCATAAATATTCCACTCTATTGTATTTTATTGCAAAGCAGAAATATTTTGGCTATCAGACAAAATAGGTCCGAGGCTTGAGGGATTAAGATCTCTTATTAATTGCAATGAGCTATTAGAAACAAATAAATAAATAAATAAAACTAAAGAATAGTTGACATAAAATGTACCTGCAATTTCTTTATCAAGTAATAGAAAAATTTCCTGCAAGCTTCTCATATGAAGCCCATAATAATAATTGGATGAAAAATAAGACTAAGAAAACTAAGACCACAGACATGGTAGAACAAAAAGGGTTTCATATTATTTCCGAAGACAAGTTTTGCAGTTAGTCTATCTCATTATTTCTCGATACGATTATAAAAGTTTCCAAACATATTATTTAATAACAAAAGTACAATTGTAACTTGGTAACGTTCGCAAAGTCAACTAACAGAATCTGGCAGTATATAAGGTTATATAATCCGAAACAGTTATTGTAAATTATCTGGTTTTGTAAGTTTCAAAATGTTGGTTCAACAATCTTACGTGATAATTTAATGGTAGATCGTTTATAATTCGGTTTTGCTGCGTATGCGTTCAAATTGTAAGTAACTTTTGGAGTAACAATTATTATAAGCAATAATTTTTAGCCTGAAACACTCATCAACATTGAAAAAATCTCCCGAGAAAAGATAAATGCCGCCGACGGGACTTGAACCCGCGTCTTTCTGATATCCGGTCAACTGCTCTACCAACTGAGCTACGTCGGCTTATCTCCCACCGGCCAAATAATTCAATATATACTAGTGTTTCATTAAAAAATTATTGCTTATTACATTTTTTTACCTTAAAACAACCAACTTCATTTTTTGTGAGAAAGGCATTATAAGTGCTAACTCTCCCACCAGATGGCGTCGAGACAAATTATGTCACATTTTTTGCTGAAATACTTGCATAAAAATCTTGTCTTAAACATTAGTTTAACAATTAGAAATAATAATTATCTTTTGGAGTGTTATTGTAATATATTATTGTAATATAATAATCAATTTTAACAATAATAGGGATTCTTTTGAATTAACTTATAGTCAGAAGAATTGAAAAAGACTATAACAATAATAATCTAGACTGTAACCATTATCTTTTTCTGTTTTTCTGTGTCTTGTTCTCTTTCATATTTTCGTTTAGATTATTATTGTTCTTTTTCTTCTTTTGTCTTCTTTTTCAATGATTTATTACTTTGATGGGAATAATCTTTAAAAGTTATAAAAAATTTAATATTAATTTAGAATTATATAAAAAGTCAATAGTAAGATATAAATAAAAATCGGATATATTTATCCGTGACGCTATCTAGGTTACAAACCAATTCTTAGAAAGATTGTTTCCAATAACAAGGGTAGTTGCCTATAATATAAAAAAAGGCGATCCAATAGTCCAGGAAAAAGTCGAAATCAGAACTCACGCCCCTTTATGGGAGGAGTTTAAAAATACTTGAGAAAAAGCTTTTGGAAAGGTTGGAAAAGGTATTTGAGAATCTTTTTACATGTTGGTTTCGTAAAGACCTGTAAAAAACATTAACTCATTTTTTACGCATTGTTTATTGTATAAATAAACGAAAATTTTAAATTGATTTCACGAAACTAAGCGACACGGAGCCTAACGTCTGTTCCATAAATGTCTGTTCTCCGCTACGGCCGGGGCCGCCGGGGGAGTACTGACTGAAAATGGGCGTGGCGTGAGTCAGTAGTTCTTCGGTGGATGTTATAAGGTTCACTTTAAAAAACCAAAGTCGTCGACTAGCCTCCGTATTATAAAATAACAACGCGAAAATGCATATATTATTTTATTTTGTTAAGTTCGGGCGTAAATATTTTTTTTTCGATTATTTAATATACAATTATAAAACCATATCCGAAAAGGGGTGTATATGTAAATAGGAGAGATTTGACTTGAAAGTGTTTTTTTTAGACCTTATACTTTATTTTTTGATAGGCTTATTAAAAGACATATTTTTAAGGGCCAAAGTATGTTCTACACGCAGTATTTAATTGAAGCATCTGTAATACATCTAAGCGATCCAATTTTCAAAACGGAAACTTGGGATTTTGTTTTATTTTTCATTTTTTAGTATGGCTTCATCTTAATTCTAAAATTTGAAATATGAGATTGACTGTTATGACGGTTTAATAGTAGGTGGCAATTGACAATAGGGGAATTGGTAAAAACGCGCACGTTCCGGTTAGATGAGAGGTTCTGGGTTCGTGTCCCAGTTGCGACCATTATATTTTTCTGTGCCTTGTTCTCTTTCATATTTTCGTTTAGATTTTTATTGTTATGTTCTTCTTCAATGATATATGTAGGTAGCGCAAAACGGCATAATAACCCAAAAATAACTTCACATTGATGGGAAAAAGTTATAAAAAGAGAGTTATTCTTATAAAAAATATATTTAAAAGCGATGATCTCCGTCTATCTCATCAAAAACTCACACACTGTGATCTCTAGCGTAATGATATTTGCACAGATTTTGTTTATTCTCATTTATGGTCAAAGCTGAATGTTTTAATTGCAATTTCATTTTAATTATGAGCTATAAAGCTTTGAAATATTTGTTTAACTGCGGATAAATAAGATAAAAATTGTACTTTGGGTTTGCTCCATATTTTTCATATGTCAAAAAATGGCAAAAAAACGGAGTTTAAATTGACCGGGAAACTTACCCGGGAGTTTTCATGGCCAAAAGAATTGTCGTAATTTATTTTTGGATTTCTATGGCGTGTTGCGCTACCTCCTTCTTTAGCCAACGTTTCGGATAGCACTACAGTGTCCATCATAAGGGCAGATGTGTAATCGACACTGTAATGCTTTCCGAAATGTTAGCTAACGAAGTAGGTAGCGCAAAACGGCATAATAACCCAAAAATAACTTCACTTTTGCTCAGAAAAATTAAAATCTTTATATTATTACTAAATCAACGTTTTTCATGATGTAGTAAAATAGGCGAATAATTGTATTTACAAAACCAGCCCAAAACTGTGAAAAGACCGTGAGGGGAATTATTTTCCTAAGGGCCTCCTGTGTGGACCTAAAGTTTAAAAAAAACCATGCGATGTTAGTATCAAAATAGGCTTTTTCCATTTCAGTCAACAGAAACAGCGCATTTGGTCATGTGACACTTTGGTCGATCATTTGGTCTTCTAGTTTTGAAACTTGTTGTTGTTATATGACGTTTCGAAATGAGCTTATTCCTGGGCAGTTATAAGATATATTTAATTTGATATTAACGGCCATCTTTTGAGTCGAATTATTCCCATTCCGAATCAACTGTTCGTGACCCTTTACTTCGTGCAATGTCTAATGTCTACAGCGGAACATGTAAACTTTCTAGTAGTTAGTACGTGAGTCACGTTCCACAAAATTCGGTTCTTACTAATATTAGCATGACTAAATATACCACTAACATTATCGTTAGCGGATAAAGATTTCCAACTAGGCTGAGTGTATATTATTCAAAGATCGGATCTCAAAGTCTATAGTTACAAGCTTATTTCTATACCACCCAACTTGAAGCTTTTGAAAATTTTGAGGGTACGGGTTTTAAGAATATTGAAGCATTTGAGGAAAACTTAATAACTTTTGTAGATCTGATAAAATTAGTCTAAGGGCCAGTTGTTTCACAGAATTTGAACAGGTCATAAAATTACAAAGATAATTTTCAAGTTCTGCAAAGGTCTATTTAAATTCATAACCAGTTGTTTCACAAAACTGAAATATTAACAGAACTTTAGTAGAACTTGAAAATTAACATTGAATTTTGACTGTTCAAATTCTATGAAGCAACTGGCTTTACATAAGTGCCAGAACTTGAATAAAACTTTTACAGAACTTGAAAATTTACTTTTAAATTAATTTGTTGGATTTTTATATCTGTTCAACGGGCTCTGAAACTTTTCTTTTAATAAGTACCGCTTTATAATCCTTATTTACAAATCCGAAGTTCGTAACTTCACATCTCGGCATTCACAAGTAACTTTTATTTGATTAATTTGTATTGTTTCACAATTTGTTAATTAAAAATAGGTTCCAGAGTGATAGATACTCTTAGTATCGCCTTGGTGAAAGAACACATTTCCGAATCAAAGTTTCGCGATGTCCTGTTTGGTGATCAGACCCTAATAGCCAGATACTTCCTCACATTCCTTTACCCCATCTCCTTTCTCTCCCTACTACCTTCAGCCTCACAACATACCACAATTAGAGTTGATATAGTTTCACTGGCTCTTGACGATTGGGAGCAGTTGAGTCTCTTGTACGATACTCACATAAAAAATAAAAATAATAATCCAATTTGCTTGTGGGACTGTGGCATCCCCCCATTGGGGTATGTTGTGAGGCTGAGTAGGAAAGGAAGGAGTTGAGAAAGCGGAAGGTTGAGAAGTCCCTGGCTATTCAGATGCGTTTACCAAACACGGCTAAATGCCAAAGACGTCATATATTCTCCTTGCACTCCTTTCTTCGTTCATTCGCTCTACATGCCCAAACCATCGGGGGGTCCCTTTCTTAATCTTACTTATTACACTTACATCAGCCTTGCATTCTCTGCGGATCTCCACATTTCTCAAATGATCTTACATGGTTTTACTACACACACGCCTCTGGGATCTCATTTCCAAAGCATGTAGTAACGATGAGTATTTAAAATATTGTCAGGATATCGTAAACCGGGTATGTTTTTCTTTTTTCATAAAGCACGTGCCTACCTATCTGAAAAGCAAACGAGAGCTAAAAATTTTTTTGAAAAATATTTAAAATTACTTTCAATATTTATTTTGTTTTAATTTTAGTCTGCATATTTTACAGCCATGTTTGAATGGTCATAGTCAATCCGGTGAAACTGAACATTGGATATCAAACACGAAAACAGCTCGAGTCATTAAGTCGGAATTTTTCATTTTGGTAAAATGATAAAATATCGTGAGGGTGCATTTTTTAAAGCTTTCTGTGGGTGTTTTTTTTACCTCGCGTTGTTTTGATCCGGTTGTTTGTGCAAACAAAAAATACAGCTTTTCACTCTATTGTTTGCATAAAAATACACGTTTTTTATTTAAAAATATTATTTTCACTGCTGTAGAAATAAAAAACCAGTATTATATTATTCAGTTTTGTGAAGTAATGTTTTTGTCAAATATGAAAAAAAATTAAATGATAGAAATACAAAAGCTAATCCATAATTTAATCTCTTGCGATGTTCAACAGTTGTTTGATTTTACTTTTTTATTATTATTTTTTTTTAAAGAAGTGCAAGTCTGAATAAATCTGATGGTACACCACAGATAGAGGTGAAGAATTCGTCAAGCTTCATAACTTCCTTTTATTCCTTTGCTTAAAAACGTAGGCCCTGAGGCAAATTATTTTCCTAAGGGCTTCCTGTGGAGCTAATGTAACAAAAAGCTAATTTTGAAGAGCAGCATCGTTATAAAATGAGATTTTCTGATGAAAATCTAATGAAGCAAGATTCGGGAAATGATGAACGTGGAGTAACCTCCCAAAAAACCCTTGATTGGACTCTTTTGTAATGTCCGATTAAACTAGAACTCGTTATAAATATTTGACTGATCGTATCGAAGTCCTGTTTTATCTCGACCGTTTGGCATTTCTTCATTCAGTAAATTTGTTCGTGTTATCCGATTCCGTTATCGAAAATCTGTAGCAATTTTACCTTTACAAGATGGCTGACTTCGATTAGGTGACTAACACTCTGTTTGAAATTAAACTAAATTTAGCGCCTGTTGAAAAAAGTAGATTTTTGTGATGTGACTGGTGACGTCACGCAGATTGGGTGCGAATTCGAGGGACCTGAAAAATTGTAACTTTTAAAATGATCTGTTATAACTAACTATAACGACAAAATATATGCTGGTATTTAAGTTAGTAGTTACCTGTTATTGAAAAAAAAATTGTTTTTAATAGAAAAAAAAAATCTTCGGACAGCAAAATGGCATCTACACATTTTACTCCATTTATGCTGAGGAATCACCGGTTAAAATTCTTCGGGTTCGTGCTGTTACACCCTGGATATCATTTATGAATGTCAGAATATAGTACAATTTACCACGTAATCAAAGTAATTTTCGTCTAGACTTCCCTTTTAATAATTATGGAGCAAAAATCAATTATTAGTAGAGAATTCCTCTTCTTCTGTAAAAATTCTACTCATTTAACTAACTTAAAGAACTATTATTGACAGACTCCTCAAGACGTTGTTAGCCCGTGGCAGCATTTTAACTCGACCAACCCGTTTATTACTGGCAGGGCCGGCTCCAAGCCAAACTCGCGTGGTGCCAGTATGTCTTTTTTAGGGGTTTTTACACGTAGATAGTAAAAATTATAGAATATTTGTTGTATATAACTGAACTTTTTTGAGCCATTGAGACTACGGCATCCCCAATTGGGGTATGTTGTGAGGCTGAAGGTAGTGGGGAAGGGAAGGAGATAAGGAAGGGGAAGGTGGGCAAGTACCTGGCTATTCAGATCTGGTCACCAAACATGGCTAAAGTCATTTCAAGCAACGTTTCAACTCTTAATGGTGGTCTTACACCAGGGCAATACTGATAGTATCTTCCACTCTGGAACGTGCCGCAAATATACTGTACATTATTTTAAAGGAACTGTTTGTGAAATACCACAAATTAATCACATAAAATTTATTTGCAAAGGTCGCGGGTTCGAGCCCGCGACCTTCGGATTGTGAGTCGAGAGTGTTACCTCGGGACCACGGAGGCCGTCGTGTCAGTAACAGTGTTTCAGTAACAACGTTTTGTATCTGTTTAATGACAAATTAAAGATGTGCGCTGTATTAGTATAATTATTACGATTATTACCCTCCATTATATACTATTCTGGGCAAAGAGGAATACATAAGATGGATAGTCCCATAATTTCTGCCCTAAAATAAATCCAGATTTTTTGTATTACGTAATGAAAAAGGAATTCTGGACTATCAACTACATCGTTTAATGTTTTATATAGACATACAAAGTCTGTAAAAATCCTTCTTTCTGACAATTTAAGCATATTCACATCATTTAAAAGAGTTGTGATTCAATATAATGCTGGAATACCCATTTTAAATTAAAATTTAGAATTTTAGAAAAGAAAACCATGAGTCAGCATTTGTGAATGACTCACAATTAGATTGCTTAGCGACTTTCAGTCGAAGTGTGAAATTACAGTAATTGGGAAAATAATAACCATTAATAATTTCATTCATTTTTAATCAGAAATTAGTCATAGTACAAACCTAGTTATAAATCCCAACATTTCCATAATTTGGTTAGCAAATGAAATATTTGATTAAAAAGTGATGCTTAAGTCTTTAATTTTGTGCTACTTGTCAATAAAAAAATTGACGCTTAGTTAGATGATCTCTGTAATCAATAATATTTGGATGATTTGTATGTTTGTATAGCGCCATTTTATGGAAAATAAGCTCAAGAACGACGGTTAAATCTTAGGTTTTATCAGCGCCTTAGGGGCTTTTCAATTCGGCGCCCACAGCAGACCGCTCCAATTGTGCCCGCCTAGGGCCAGCCCTGATTGCTGGTTCGCTATTTCTTAATCTAATTAATTAATTCAAATTGATGTTCAACATTTTGAACAGGTTCATTCGAAACTTTGCCAATGAGATCTCATTTAAGTTGTTTATGGGCGAATTGAATGGAGGCAAGGAATTAGATAGGTATTTAGTATTCTGGGGAACTCCACTCTATAAATATTTATGGTAACGCCTTTTTTTGGGAGCGTGTTGTAAAAAATTCAAGTTCGCTGTCTAATTGAGAGGATCATTTTTTTCACTGCTCCCGTCTAAAGCCAGTGAGACTACGGCATCCCCAATTGGGGTATAGTAGCGGGGAGGGGAAGGAGATAGGGAAGAGGAAGGTGGGGAAGTACCTGGCTGTTCAGATCTGGTCACCAAACACGGCTAATGCCATTTCAAGCAACTTTTCAATTCTGAATGGTGGTCTTACACCAGGGCGATACAGGGAGTATCTTCCACTCTGGAACGTGCCGCAAATATACTATATATTATTTTAAATGAATAAATTGTGAAATAACACAAATTAATCAAATAAAATTTATTTGCAACGCCGGGATTCGATACCGCGACCTTCGGTGTGCGAGTTAAGCGCCTTACCGCTGCGCTACGCCGGCCGTCAATTTTTTTTTTGAGCCAGTGAGACTATGGTATCCCCAATTGGGGTATGTTGTGAGGCTGAAGGTAGTGTGAATGTGTATACAGCTACACATTTATCCATTTAGTTATATATAATTTTTGTTTTTTACTTTCCGTTTTGGTGGCAGTTTTAACGGCCCAATAAAGATCCTTTTTTTTCAAATATCATATTCAATTGGACTATTTTATTCTGTCTTATTCGCATTCTTTTCAACATTGCGGTGCCTACCTGCCTGAAGAAATTTTGAAAAAAGAATGGTCATTGAGTTAATAACTGTATAATTCCTTATTTGAAAGTTGCAATGTATTGAAAAGGCTTCTAAGTGATGCCGTCAGATGTCAGCAGGGAAAGTGCTTTTATCGATGACTGACACGGGTATAATAAATACAAGATACCCACGGACGTATTTGTATGTCTATGCAGATACCAGAATAAATGGATGCCGCCAGGACTCTGGCTCTGGCAAGCGAGTCCAGTAGATTAAATTAGCCACTAGGCAGGTCGTGTTACTTGCAGCATTAGTATTGTAAAACGTAACTGTAAAACGTTATTGTAAAATGAAACTATGTAAATTTTCTTGTCATGTCTCAATTGTCTTGTTTCCTTTTCTCTTCTTTTCTTTTCCATTTATTTGTAATCATAATCATCCACATTTGTATAACCTTGTTCCTTGTTTCTTTAATTATTTTCTATTGTTGTTTGTTCACTCAACCTGTTTATTTATTTATTTTTAGTCTATGTTGTATGTGAAACTTATATTTTTAATATCTGTTTTCCAAGTAAAACTGTAACTATTTCCTCACACCCATGAATTTTCCTCCTGTCCTAAAATGAGTTCTGTAACTCATCGGGCTTGCTCTAGCAAGTAATAAAAACAATAAAAATAAATAAATAAATAAACTCATAATAAACCTATTTGGTATCTAGAAACTAAAGTTTCCCACAGAACTAATAGTGTTGAATGTAAAGAATATTCAACATAAAAAAAAAATTAAAAATGTATCTAACATAAAATAATGTAGATATGATTTATAATTAAATAGGTAGCTAATTAAGTACATTCTTACAAATCTTGTGATTTCAGAGAAAATTTTGGTTTTGATTTAAGTACAAAATAATATAAAATTAGAAACATACTTGGACATGAGATCTATTGTTTACATAGCTACTACATACATAGGTGTATCTTCAGTTGAGTGTGGAAAAACTGACCGAAATATCGAGAAAAGAAGACCTTCGATATTGGTCAGTGTCGTGTGGTCGTGAAGACTGAAGACCACCCGAGCAAAGGGTAAATAGACCCTTTTTAATAATTGTATTTTATTGCATTAAATGAATTGTGTTAAAGAAGAAGAAAAAAATGTTTTCCTGCAAACTCCATT
Organism: Limnephilus lunatus; assembly: GCA_917563855.2. NCBI lineage: Eukaryota > Metazoa > Arthropoda > Insecta > Trichoptera > Limnephilidae > Limnephilus > Limnephilus lunatus. The sequence goes on along the minus strand of OU830602.1, from coordinate 4,117,448 downwards.
CTGTTGTACTCTCGTACCACGATAGTCACTCGAAGTGAAATGACACAAAATGAACTATACAAATATTACGTTATTATTATTATAGGAAAAAGGTTTTATTCACTTTTGACTTCTCTTATAAAAAATAATAATTTTAAACACGATGTCAAAAGTTTTAACGCGTTGTCGTTAAACTTTTTTTACTTAATTCGATCCATAAAATACATATTATTTATACGTATATATGATGAATTAGAGATCCTTAGTGATAAGGTGTATGTTTCAAATCTTGAGGTTAACTCTTTTTAAATTAAGAGTTGGATAAATGGAATAATTTTGAAAATATACCTCATACTCTTACAACTCTAACAATTCTAACAGTACATAAGTACTTTAGACAAGAGTAGTTTCATCAACCAAAAGGTTCTTACGACGACAGTTGTATCTGCAACTTCTTCTTCGATGGCGCTACAGCCCATATCGAGCTTTGGCCTCCTGCAACAGTCGCCTCCAACTCCTCCTGTCCTCAGCGGCTGACTTCCTCGTTTCCTCTTACCTCGTTTTCCCACCTCAGTCTGGGTCTTCCCACTTTTCTCTTTCCACCTGAGTGTCAAGACAAAATTCTTTTTGGAACGCGTGTATCCGGCATTCTCTGTACATGCCCAGCCCATCTCAGCCTGAGGAGTCTCATGTATGCTGAGATGCTAGGGGCCTTATATATATCATACAATTCTGTATTGTACCGGATGCGCCACTGTTCACCCTCTTTCACGGGTCCACATATTCTTCTCAGCACTTTTCTTTTAAAAGTATCCAGCATTTCAGCCATCTTTACCGTCCGTGTCAGCGCCTCACATCCATATGCCAATACAGTTCTAACAATGGTCTTATATATGATTATTTTGGTTTTTCTGTGGACACTACGTGACTTAAACACTGGCAGCAAAGAGAAGTATGTTTTGTTGGCTGCTGTGATTCTCCTTCTGATTTCTGCTGGATCCTCATTGTTCTCTGTCAGACTGGAGCCCAGGTAGGTGAATTGATCGACCACTTCGTATGAGTAGTTGTTTTTAAATTGTGCATTACTTCTTCTTCTGTCTGAAGGGTTCCTGCTCTGTACCATCATTTCCGTTTTGTCAACATTAACCCGCAATCCTACTTCCCGTGCCGCTGTTTCTAAGGGGTCGAAGACCTCCTTAATGGCTGAAATTGATCTTCCAATAATGTTAATGTTATCCGCATATCCGACAACTTGACTGCTATTGAAACAAATATTGGAGCCAGTGTCTATTAGCGTTTTTCTTATTACATGTTCGAGCACAATGTTGAAGAGAGTAAGGGGCCAGACCGTCCCCCTGTTTTAGTCCTTGCGATACTGTGAATTCTTCCGCCAATTCCCCGTCTATTTTGACCTGACATCTTCAGTCAGACATTGTGGCTTTGATGAGTCTAACCAATTTAGGTGGAATCTTGAGTTGAAGTAGTATGTCATATAGACACTCCCGATATATGCTATCATATGCTTGTTTGAAATCTATGAATAGCTGGTGTATCTATATCAAACTCCCAGCACTTTGCCAAGATCTGCCTGACGGTGAACAGTTGGTCTGTTGTGGATCTACCGGTGCGGAAGCCTGCCTGATACTCTCCCAGTAGGCTTTCTGCGTACTTATCAATTCTTTGTTTCAGTATCATGGTGTAGATTTTATATGTTGTGCATAGAAGTGATATGCCTCTATGATTTTCGCATTTTAGCTTGTCACCATTTTTGTGAATTAGACACATTATACTTATTTGCCATTCCTCTGGGATTTTTTCCAAGGTCCATATTTTTGTTATTAAATTATGTAGCAGATTTCTCAGGTGCTCATTTCCATATTTGAACAACTCTGCCGGCAGGTTGTCTTTCCCAGGTGATTTTTTTGTTATTAAGTCTCTTTAGTGCAGCATTTATTTCTGTCATTGTCGGTGGATTCGCTGATTCTTCATTACTTGATTCAGTGGGGATGTTAGTAGGGTGGCTTCTCAGGTCGCCATTAGGGTTGAGAAGTTTATAGAAGTAGTTTTTCCACACTGTTTTAATTCGTTCCTTATCTTACCTTATCTTAACCATCAACGTCTTTGCATAGTGTTGTATTCGGTTTGAAACTCTTCTTGAAGAAGTTTACTCCTCTATATGCTTCTCTAGTATTATTATCAACAAAGTCCTATTCCATTTTCAGCAGTATATCATTCAAGAATTTTCTGTTGTATCTGCAACACACATCTTTAACCACTAGAGCGATTTCGGTCGAAAAATGGACCACTTTTATTTTTCTGCGATTGATTTCGGTCCAAAAATAGACCACATTTTCCTACCATTCGTAAAACATTTATTGTAATTATTTAAAACATTTCCTTGGCCAGTTGTTTATTTTAACACAAAGCTATTGAAATGCTGTATCTATTATGACCATAGATGTGGCAAATCTAAACTTCGAATACCATTTTAGAACAATCATAAAAATAAATTTCTAAAATATCTTTTTCCCACCGAATTTTTAATAGCTGTTTAAGGATAAAATTAAGTCCTTTTTCCATGGATATGCACCTTTCATTATCAAGTTTACCACAGACAATATATAGAAACCGAAAATATTCTATGTTGACCCGAATAAGTATCCCTCACGGCAATTTCAAGTAAAAACACTTAAAATTCGCACGATTATAAACTTATACGATTTTTTAATATTTTGTTTATAAATCCTACAAATATGAGATAAACGGTAAAATACAGGTTAATTCATTGGCTATATAGCACTATAATAAGTTTTTATGTCTCCATGTTAAAATTCGAAGATATGGTTTTTTTAATGTTGGCGAAAATTTTTAAAATTGACCTTCTGGGAAATCTCAAGCAATCGAGGCAATTTTATTTCTCCCTACGTGATCGCTCCAGTGGTTAATTCCATATAACTCTGCAGACCAGCAAAATGGTTCCATGGTTTCATCAATCAAGCGGTTTTGATGACGTCACTAGTTCTCACAAGAAACATAATATATCTTTAATTCCTGATAACTCCGCAGAACAGCGCTTTGGTTCCATCAACCAAGACGTTCTTATGACGTCACTTGTATCTACAACATATAATATATTTAATTCCAGATATCTCCGCAGAACAGGGAAGTGGTTCTATCAACCTAAAAGATATTATGTCGTCACTAGTACTTAAATAAATATATATTTATATATTTTTTTACATGAATACCTCACAAGAGTACCAACTGCTCCCGTCTGAAGCCAGTGAGACTATGGCATCCCCAATTGGGGTATGTTGTGAGGCTGAGGGTAGTGGGGAGGGGAAGAAGATAGGGAAGAGGAAGGTGGGGAAGTACCTGGCTGTTCAGATCTGGTCACCAAACACGGCTAATGCCGTTTCAAGCAACGTTTCAATTCTGAATGGTGGTCTTACACCAGGGCGACACAGAGAGTATCTTCCACTCTGGAACGTGCCGCAAATATACTATTTATTATTTTAAATGAATAAATTGTGAAATAACACAAATTAATCAAATAAAATTTATTTGCCACGCCGGGATTCGATCCCGCGACCTTCGGTGCGCGAGTCAAGCGGCTCACTTAAAATTCACACGATTATAAACTTATACGATTTTTTAATATTTTGTTTATAAATCCTACAAATATGAGATAAACGGTAAAATACAGGTTAATTCATTGGCTATATAGCACTATAATAAGTTTTTATGTCTCCATGTTAAAATTCGAAGATATGTTTTTTTTAATGTTGGCGAAAATTTTTAAAAATGACCTTCTGGGAAATCTCAAGCAATCGAGGCAATTTTATTTCTCCCTACGTGATCGCTCCAGTGGTTAATTCCATATAACTCTGCAGACCAGCAAAATGGTTCCATGGTTTCATCAATCAAGCGGTTTTGATGACGTCACTAGTTCTCACAAGAAACATAATATATCTTTAATTCCTGATAACTCCGCAGAACAGCGCTTTGGTTCCATCAACCAAGACGTTCTTATGACGTCACTTGTATCTACAACATATAATATATTTAATTCCAGATATCTCCGCAGAACAGGGAAGTGGTTCTATCAACCTAAAAGATATTATGTCGTCACTAGTACTTAAATAAATATATATTTGTATATTTTTTTACATGAATACCTCACAAGAGTACCAACTGCTCCCGTCTGAAGCAAGTGAGACTATGGCATCCCCAATTGGGGTATGTTGTGAGGCTGAGGGTAGTGGGGAGGGGAAGAAGATAGGGAAGAGGAAGGTGGGGAAGTACCTGGCTATTCAGATCTGGTCACCAAACACGGCTAATGCCGTTTCAAGCAACGTTTCAATTCTGAATGGTGGTCTTACACCAGGGCGACACAGAGAGTATCTTCCACTCTGGAACGTGCCGCAAATATACTATTTATTATTTTAAATGAATAAATTGTGAAATAACACAAATCAATCAAATAAAATTTATTTGCCACGCCGGGATTCGATCCCGCGACCTTCGGTGCGCGATTCAAGCGTCTTACCGCTGCGCTACGCCGGCCGTCGGCGTAGTGCAGCGTATATATCTTTAATCCCAGATGACTCCGCAGAACAGCGGAGTGATTCCATCAACCAAGAGTTTCTTATGACGTCACTTGTACCTACAACAAATAGCTTTAATTCTAGAAATCTCCGCAGAACAGCCTAAAAGATATTATCACGTCACTGTTACTTACAATAAACATGTATATTCAATGGTCCCATCAACCAGATGTTCTTATGACGTCACTTGTACCTACAACATTTATCTTTAATTCCAGATGTCTCCGCAGAACAGCGTTAATGGCAGCACCGTCGGCCTGTCCGCCGCCTCCACCCTGGGCCGCCCTCCGAGGCGGAGAGACCACATCATCACCAACACCATCCCCGGACCCGAGAGCTGCGTCTAATACCACTCAGACCTCCCACTCCACTCCTACACTCACCAATCTCTCTTCCTCATCACCAAACAGTGTATACCGAACAATCGTGACAAAACTTGTATATAATAATGTGAATATTAGTGTTAAGACTTATTATAATATACTATATGCTTTTTATATTATGTAACTCCACACAGGAGGTCCTGAGGTTTCTTCCCTCGGGGTTTTAGTCGTATTTGAGGATGCTGTGTGAAGGGTATTTTAAGAAAAGAAAGGAATCAAAGTAAATATTCATTGGTCCCACGTACGCAACGTATGCAATACTACGTTCCAAGGCCGACTTACTATACTTGACCTAAGCGCGCAACGCAAATTTGAATCACAGAATCACGATTTAAATGGATTTTACGTTACAAAACACATCGTAAAATCTTACTAAATGTATTAGATGTTCATATCTCATTTTAACAACAGAACGAGCAATAAATGTCAAATAAACTCGTTGGAAGGCCGCCATCTTTCTTTCACACGTCCCTCGCCGATCCTGACAGCGCAGATCAGCATTGCATGAGGAGTGAAGGATTGCGTTGTATGAAAGGTGTGTTTCTAAAGAATATTTCAAAGAAAATCAAAATATATATATTGTAAGGTGTCTAGACGTCTTAATGCGTTGCCTACGTTGCGTTCGTGGTCCCAGTGTCTCCTTATCTTTTAGTATGTGTTTTGAAAAGTTCCATGTTATATAATGGAGAAAACACATAATAATTGTTGCAAATGTTGCAATGCCCAAATTTTAAGCATGTGAACGGGTCGCAAAAATGATTTATCATGCAATATTGTCCACGGTGACCCGACAGTTGATATCCTGACAGTTGGTCTCCCGACAGTTGATCTACCGACAGTTGATCTCCCGACAGTTGATCTCCCGAAAGTTGTTCTCTCGACAGTTAATTTCACGACAGTAGTTCTCCCAATAGTTATTATAAATTTTAATTAATTATGCATTATTTAACAATTTCAAACCTATAATCTACTTCAAAACTACATTATGATTATAAGTTGGTATGGATATCAAACAAATTTATGTATGTACTTATACGCTGGTATATACTATTTACAGACACGTAGTTTTATCCTTGATGCATTCGACGGTAAATCCTCTCTCCACACCCCTTCGGAGTCACTTAGTTGTATTTTGTGTTAGTAGGTATACCACATTTCCCCTAAACCACATTGTAAATTTTTAAATATGCCGGGGGTGCAACTGTCGGGGGATCAACTGTCATAAAATCATTGGGCACGCGATTGGCGCTTCTCCAGTGTGCACCAGATTGACGATAATTCTTCCGAGTTTTTTTTTCTATTTGGAAGGTCACACCGTATTCCTGAAAAAAAAAACAATATAAAATATGACTTTTTCAAACATAGCCCTTAAGATTGAAAATAAATTTCATTTTAGAATAATAATTGATGAACTACACCCATGTGTTGCGATGTCACATAATTCTTATTTTATTTTGTACCGTCCCATTTTTTTAACAAGCAAAACAAAAATTGGAACCCAATCTAACCCTTCTGAATTGAAGTGTAAAAATCACTTAAGTAATTCTAATTTTTTAAGACATTCCAATAATCAACTTCACTAAATACCTATACAGTTTTGTTGCTTTTTAGAATCGAAGCGAAAATCATTGTTGCAAATATGGGTTGGTAAAAAAACTCAAAAAAAATGCTGATCTTTGACAAACTATTGCAAAGGTCTTCCAAAGTGCACTCAAATAACTTTTTTATATTCATTTGTGACATAGATCATCAATTTTTTTTTTTTATGTTAGCTCCACACAGGAGGCTTCTTTGGGAATACTGTGTGGAGGCTCTTTTTATGGAAAAAAAGGTGAGTAAGTTCTCGGAAGGTAAAATGTATGAGGTGTATAGGAATCTGGGGGTTAATGTGTTCAGGAGTGACGGACTATATGAATCCATCCCTCCAAAATACGGTGCAAGGCTTATGGGTTGAGAGAGTCCAGCTGGAGAGGTCTAGTTTAAATCTCCCGATCCGGCCCGTCATACTATAGGTGGGTAGACAGATTTGCCGCCTAAACCTAGACAAACCTCACCCCATGAATCCGGGCACCCCTGCCAAGTCACCAAACATAGCGAACCACTTGAGGTGACCTATGGCAGGGGTGATATTGTTGGAAAATTATTTTGTTACTAAACATAGCTAAAGCCATTTCAAACAACCTTTTATACCTGATGCTGGTCTGTATCCATTATCGTGCAGAGATTATATTATTATTCATTATTATATTATAATTACTATATGTAATCGCGCAAATTTACACTAGATTTTCTACAGTCACCTTTAGAACGAGCGCAAAATTACGAAGTTGTGAAACAGTATTTGAAATATTTATTTACTATTCATAAAAAAAATATTTCGGAAAATTTTATAACTTGATTTCGGTTAACGAAAAACTTTAAAAATAATACAAATATTGAACTCGTTTCCTGTTTTTTTTTTGTATATTAAACCTATATATTATTATATTTATATAATTAATGTACATTATAATAGAAATAGATGTTATTGGTTCCCAAAATATTGAGAGAGCCAGAACTTTATTGAACGAAAATCATAATAAAATGTAATCTTTATATATTTATAACAATTATTTATTTCTTAATAAAAATGTTCTTATTAGTTTGGCGTTAGCAACCCTGGTAATCTGCAAATTTTAAAACATAGCGCACATTTCGGGTTCGGGCTTGGCGTACGTGAAACTAATAAGTATCAAATATAAAAGAAAAACCGACTTGAGTATAACATTATCAAAATGACAAAGACAATTTTTAATTGTTTTAGAATACTTTTGCATTGACAAAAATACTATTATTCATTAATATTTTACCATAAGAGAAAAGGCAATCAACTAACTGTTTAAAATTTAGACCAACAGGGAAAAATATTAATTTTTAATTTTGATAATTTTTCGTGAGAGTGGCATAATTTTATCATTTTTAATTATGTATGTGCCCGTAAGTACCTTTCTACCAAAACATGTATTTTTAAATGTTTTTATGTCGAGTAGATACATGTTTATCTCATTGATAAAAAGTTCCCGTACCAAATTGTCTAACAAATGAAAATACACAATATTTAAATAATGCATTTTGTTTGAAACACCATGTAATAAAAAAAGTTATCAATATGTCTCAATACCAAATATATTTGTTTATTCTTAGTTGTATTAATTTTTAATATATCTACTTTGTATCGTGATGAAGATACATTTGGTTTTTAAACACGTTATTTTCATTTATTTTTAAATTAAGCCACACAGTGAATTTGCAATATTATTGTAGAAGTGGAATTATATATTCATAATTATATTATACGTACATTTTTATCTCAAAGATTAAATGAATTGACCCATACCCATCTTGGTCACTAAATGAATTTGAAATGTTTATACCAAAGACTAAATTAATTGAACCATTCTTATCTTGGTCACTAAATGAATATGAAATGTTTATGTCAAAGACTAAATTAATTGAACCATCCTTATCTTGGTCAATAAATAAATATGAAATGTTTATATCAAAGACTAAATGCATTGACTCATACCTGTCTTGGTCACTAAATGCATTTGAAATGTTTATGTCAAAGACTAAATGAATTCAATCATACTTATATTGATCACGAAATGAATTTCAAATGTTTATGTCAAAGACTTAATGAATTGAACCATCATGAATTGAACCACTTGGTCACTAAATGAATATGAGATGTTTTCGTCAAAGATTAATTGAACCATACCTATCTTTCTCACTAAATAAATGTTGAATGTGTCATGTTTATCTTAAAGACTAGATGAATTGAATTATACTTACATTGGTCACTAAATGACATATTTATTTCAATGATTAAACGATACCTTTATCTCATTAACTAATTGAATACGTAAGTGTTTATATCAAGTTTAAAAAAAAATCATATACTTGTTTATCTCTAAATCTATTGTTTTACTGTTTTCCTTTGCCCAATAAATATTAATTTTAAGTCAATAATTAGCACTTACACAAATCCAATGCAGTATATACCTATATTATTTTTCCCTTGGGTCTTTATTTACATGATGAGTTTGAAAATTTGAATACTAAGCGAATAAATTTGTACATTTTAAATTAATGATTAGGTAATGTAAATATGAAATATTTTATCGAAAACTTGTAAATGTAATCTTTGTTATATTATATAATAATATATAGATATGCTGAAAACACGCGCCCACGGCGCTGTATACAATGTTGATATTAATTACATAATTACTTTGAAAAGTCATGTGTTTTACCGACCAACAATTTTATAGTTTGTTAGTAGATGTTATTTCTTAGATAATATTATTACGTGTTTCGCTCTACGGTGGAAAATGGCCTTGTATAGGAAACGTACATTGAAAATAAGGCCTAAATTTGTAACGAAATTAAATACTGTACTATAATTTATTAAGTTTTTATGCTCCAAATCGCACAACAGATATCTACACAAACTAATATTATTACAGATCGTTTTTTTTTTAAGTTCATACAAATAATTTAAAAAAATATTTTTACGTTTAGTTTGTTGTGCTTGGTTGTAATGGAGTCATTCTCAAGAATGATTTAATGTAATTTAGTGATTTAAGTCTATATTTGACCCTGGCTTTAAATTTATACACTTGAAAGTTTATGTATTTATTTAATTATAATGTATTACAAAAACATGACAAGTAACACATTATTCCCAATAAGTTGAGAAAAAAACTTATCTACTTTATTTTATTTGTTTTTTTGAAGAGCTTTATTTTATAATGTACCTGCACTTGTTACTTTATTTTTTTAAATCGCTACTGGTTTCGTCACGTCTGATAAAAAACGCTAGTGAATGGCACGGAATCGTGTCGAATCCATTAGCATTTTATAAAAAAAATGTAACAAGCTCACATTATAATTATTATTATAAATACGAATGGATACATTATTTTTAATGTATTTGGCAATTTAACCTATGTAGGCAACATTATGATCTATTTCAAAACAAAATCCCCAATTTATGCAAAATACACTTGTTAAAACAATGTTTTGATCAATGGATGCTGACGAAACTTCAAACTTTATACAGATCACCAAAAACGCAATTAAAAAGACGAAAAAAACTTTTTTTGCTGACCTATAACTACTTAAGTAGTTTTGCCCCCGACTGCACCGATGATAAAGTCGAACCGTAAGAATTAATTATATAAGAGTACCTACTCCATTGTGGAACTAATAATTCGTACACGGCATTTTCTTACCCACCACTTAAGTAAGGACAAAGAAGTTATGAAGATATCCCCTCAAATGAGCGGGAGTCAGCAACGATCTTATAATATTCCCGATCCCAGAATAGATGGCATTCCCGTGAATAAAACAATTATGCAGAATTTTCTTTTGTCCCTTCCAACCTACACCTTTAATAGTTCCACATATCCAGAAGCATTCCTCAGACATTCTCGTGGTTTTGTTCCCGTATTATATTGCGTTGAGCTTTTCTCCCGGTATGCGAGGGAATTTGTTTAAATTGAATGCCGCATGGGAAAGCATTCGATACATTTGAAATGGATTACTAAATTCCTTATGTAATTTGGATTCAGATTGAACTAGGTCCGATCCGAATGCGAACCCAAAAGTCTCAACTATTCTAGATTTACTGAACTTCGCTGTGTTCTCCGTTCAATTCTATTCGTTCAACAAATGTTCAAGACTAACTCTCTAATTCTGTAACTCTGCAGACGCCAGAGGTCAGAAGCAGCCTGTAAACAGATCCAAAATGGAGGAATGCAAGTTTGGTAACTTGTAACCTTCTCTTGTATTAATTAAATTCCCTAATTATTACTTCAATTTACTGGCGGAGAGCTTTGTTTCGCATTGGCCTAAAGCTGAAACAATGGGAACACGCATCAAATCGCCATTAACCAGTGTTATTGTTGTTTCTCAAAACAATTCGCTTAATGCTTCGTTCGATATTAAGCGATACGAAATTAATTCAGGATATTTGAACTCAACCTCATTCCGTCAGACATTTCCAACTAGTGTTTCCTGCCGTGTTATATTATGTAAGAAGCCAGAACCCATTAATCTGGCGGCGTTTCTGTCGTAATAAATTTTAAAATTGACAAATAATCGCGGCGTTAAATGACAGTTGCGGGGGAATAATGGCGGAGTTTGCCGCCCTCGCCTTTCCCGCCTTCCGGTATCGGCGCTCGGTTAGACTTCCGCCAGAAAGGCGCGAATATAAATTCAAACCGCCATATTAATTACTCTTCCAAATTCAAACGAATATCGAAATCGGGTCATAAAAAAGTTTAATTCGAGCTTGACTAACCGCGGTGATTACTTATTAAAGAGATTTCTCACCAATACACTCATATTTTACAGCAATGCGTTAGCGGGGGAATCATTTCCATTGTTATACATTTTATTTATTTATGAATTAGCTCAAATATTGTAGAATAATCTTAGATTAATTTAGGTAGGTACCTACTTACCTACGGCACAACCAAGGCTGGTAGAAAACGCGTTTAACAAGGTTAGCTCATCGAAGGTTTAAAGACCTGATTGGCTAAAACTTTGTGACGTAGCTTGAAGTCCATATTTCACTGGGAGATTTTAATTAATTGCATTACAAGTGGCAGTGTTTTACTTCAAGCTACGTCACGCGTTTTTGAAAGCGGTCCGTCGATTTTTTTGAAGTCAAACTTCTTTACGCACGTTTGACTTGGGCAGTAAGCTAGCGAATGGGTGACGAGAGCGTTACAAAAAGCGAGGCGAACGCTTCGTATATCACTGTAGGAGCAAGAGAGAGAGCAGTGCGCTCGCACATTTTCCTTCTCTCTTGCTATCATATAGGATGGAGCAGAAGTTTTACTTCAGTTGTGTTGTCGTTAAAGCACACTCGTTTTTTTTTTAGAAAAAGGGAACCTTGTTAAACGCATTTTCTAAGAACCTCGATGCACAATATAATAAATTTATGATTTTATTTATAATGTTGTATGATTCACAATCAACAATTGATATAACATATTATTTACTCTAAATTCGGAGTTCTCTAATTGCTTTAGCAATGTTGCGAATGTAACAACCGGGTCTTGGACAACAAGCCGTCAGAGACGAGGTTCCTCAAGACCCAATTTTGTACCTACTAAATCATGGGTTCTCAGCGTGGGCAGTAGAAGAACCAGAGAAAATTAAGGCACAGTGAGAACGAGGGCAGGTAAAAAATATAGTGGTACATACAAGTTGTGGTAAATATAATCGTAGCAATGGTTGTTTCAGATTCGCGTCAGATGGATTTTTTTTAAAAATGAGTGAAAAAAATATTCTCAAAGTGGTGGTTAAAATAAGGTTGAGAAACTATGTATTAAATTAATTTAATAAATTGTCTATAAAAATAACGCACAGGGTCGAATCTAGACAATGACTTATTTCTCCCATTTGTAGTATTATAAGTTCCACAATCGCACCAAGCTTTCGTTGTTATTTTACAACAATCCTCTAATGTTTGACGTTGTAGAATATTAACAATTTAATTTGTTTCATAAATAAATAATATTTATTGCCAAATTTTGTACATGTGCTGTAAGCTAAGTTTTATAAATTTTTAAACGCCGATGTATGTTTATAAGCATCGCGCTTTAAGCCTTAAATGGAAACATAAATATATTACCCATTGTGAAATTCTATCTAGAAAATTATTTTAAAGAGATCGTTATTATTGTAAAATATTAATTAATGTCATATTATTTATTTTCAACTGTTTTGTGTTTTAGAGAATGATGTAAATAAACTGATGTACTGCTGAAGGAAAATTAATTCACGTTCTTTTTTATTTACTTAAATAAAACTCTGTTTGCCTTTCGATCCAGAGGTTATTGGTACGTTGATGACAAGGTCTGAATATCCAGGTAGGTGCTTCCCAACCTTCTTCCTCACCACCTCCATTAAATTCCCACTGACTTCAGTCTTCAAGGCATAACTAATGTTAGAAGATGGTTAGACAATAACACACTAACAATGAATTTGACAAAAACTAAATACATTGAGTTTAATTTTTATTTATTTTATATATTCAATAATTTTATTATTAAATAAACTGTTTTTATTAATTTAATAATAAAATTATTGAATATATTAAATAAATAAAAATTAAAATGGAGTTCTACAAATTAAACTTGATAACAATAAATACATTGAGTTTAGCATAAATCCATCCTTAAGTACAATACCGTCTTCACCATAAGGGCACACGGGGCCCGTGCCCAGGGCCCCCATTCTTAGGGGGCCCCGATGGACCGACAATTTCTCTCGCGAAACGCGAAAATGCGGGCGGTGTGTGCGCATGCGCGCGGAAAAAAATTCGAAAAAAAAAAAATTAATGCGATTTTGACCCTTTTGTGTACAGAATTTGCATGAAGAACAAAGTCAGAATCGCTTGCACTAACATCATTTATGATATAGCTACTAGTTTCATTCACCTGGCAACACCAGAATATTTTTAAATAATTTATCGTTGGAATCGAAATGTCAAATTTGCCGTGATGCAAATCTCATGCGTGATACTTGACGAAAACATCGTAAAACCTATCAATTTATCAAATTAACGCAAGTAATGTTGTTTTGGTAAATAGTTTATTGTTATAGGAATGTGTTTCGTTAGGGAAAGGGAAGGGAAGGGGGCCCCCTCAGGCCCGACCCATGACAGGTTAAATTTTCAGTCTGATAGGAGTGAGTGGCATTATTTTGTTTCGTTTGATGTTTAAAATTGAGTAAGATAAACAGAAGTTTTGATATGTTCGTTTAAAAATTATTTTATTATTTCGAAAAAGAAAGAAAGTTATAGGTAGCTCAAAAAGAAATAACGGAAAAACTTCCAAAGCTCACTTCGTTTTTTACGGTTGAAGAAACAAATAAGCCGATGGATTATTCATTCTCATCACCGCAAGACAAAAGTACCTCTGAATGTTACCAGGAAAAAGAGGTTACGTGTGACGAAAATGACAAACACACATTATATGCTGAACCATCGACTTCAAGCTACTGTGAATTAATAACTGCAAGCTTAGAGAATGTATCTGTGTCTCCTGACCCTGGTACTTACTGTGACGACATTTTACCGGAAGAAGTCCGTGATATTTGGATTCGAAAAGGGCCAGAGTTTTTCCAAAATAAAAATAGTGACTTCTCAGAAACTTCTACAAGTTTTCCAGATTCAAATGGTAAAACGAAAACTAGATACTTAATTGACAAAAAATATTTTTATTTGTAAATTGACGAATGGTGAGTCTTTAGAAAGAAAATGGCTCCTTTATTCACCAGCAAAGAAATCTGTATACTTTTATTGCTGCCGTCTATTTAATACCACTACTGGTACTGGACATAATTTTAGTTCTCCTAATGGATATAAAGATTGGAAGCATATAAATAACTTATTGATAGAGCATGAGAACAGTTTACAGCACAGGGAATTTATGATGAATTATGTTGCAAGAATGAAAACTACTGGACAAATTGATACTGAGGGGCTGTCTCAATATAATACAGAAATTAACTATTGGAAGAATGTGCTTAGGAGGATTGTTGCAGTAGTGAAACTTTTGGCTTCAAGAGGTCTTGCTTTTCGTGGTGATAATGAGACATTAGATCCCAAGTGCAAATAGAGTCCTGAAGTCTCTTTCGGAAACTAGATGGTCTGCACGCGCCAATACTATTAATGCTTTGCAAAATGGTAATTTAAATATTTTTGAAGCATTGTCTTCAATCGCAAGTGACATCAATCAACCAGGAGACACTAGAAAGGAAGCCCAAAGCCTAGCAAAAAAATGGGAAAATTTGAGACTGCTCTTCTAACGAAAATGTGGAATGATCTTTTGGAAGTTATGAATAAAACAAGTCTAAGTTTACAGAATAGAACTATGACCATGGACGTTATAACGAAACTTTACGAATCTCTGATCAGTTATATCAAAACCGCATGCAATAATTTTGATCAGTACGAAACGGCTGCTAAAGAAAAAAAATCCATACGCTGACTACAAAGATACATTTGAAAGAAAAAGATTTCGCAGCACACGCATCACTTTTTTGAAGGATCATCAGATACTGCACAGTTGAGAGGCAAGGAAAAGTTTTGTGTAGATACTTTCATTCCCATAATTGACACATTAAATACATATTTAAAAAAACTTTCGGCAGCATACCAGTCGATTTAGTTTTCTTTGTCAGTTAACAACAATCGAATCTGGTGAGTTGACCAAAAAATGCAAAAAAATTGCAGAATTTTATCATGAAGACATTAATGCAGATGAGCTCAAAACGGAATGTTTTCATTTAAGCCAATATTTAAAAAACATAGCAAAGAAATCAGCGGATTTAAATATCTCAACCTTACATAACCTAATAAAACCAGATAAATTGGAAGAAACTTTTCCAAATGTAGAAATTGCTACAAGAATATTCCTTTGCCTAATGGTTACCAATTGTAGTGGAGAGCGGTCATTTTCGCAGCTTAAGAGAATAAAAAAATGAATTGCGAACAACAATGTTACAAGAACGACTGAGTAATTTGTCAATTATGTGCATAGAAAGTGATATCCTTCAAAAAATTGACTTTAAGGATATAATAGAAGATTTTGCTCAACAGAAATCCCGAAAGAAACCGTTATCGTAATCGTAACCAAAAACCAGCAGCATTCTAATATCATTAATGACATATTATATCATACTGTATTTGATTACCTACATATAATAAATAATCATACTTAGTAAAAAAATGTTATTATAATTCGCTTTTTTTACTTTCCAAAAGGGCCCCAAATTTTTGTGTGCCCAAGGGCCCCAGCCTAGTTTAAGACGGCCCTGCTTAAGTATCCTAGTAAATCACATTAAAATATATGCTTGCCCCCTGACTAATGCTAATATATGTGATTGCCCTAACTTAGGGTGACTAAAATCAAATACTTAGGTATTATCTTTGACAGCAATTTAAAGTGGAAAGAACATATTATTACTACAGCAAACAAACTTAGAAAATCAATAAACTTCTTTAGAATAAATAAATAAATAAATCAATAAACTTCTTTTTAAACTCGCAACTTTTTAAACTTGAATCCACTCAAAACAATTTACTATGCTCTATGTCAATCTCTGATCGAGTACGGTATTACAGCCTGGGGAGGAGCAAACGCTACCGCCATTGATCCGATATTTAAAGCTCAGAAACTAATTATTAAGATTATATTAAAATTACCGATCACAAGCAGTTCGGATGTAATCTTGGACATAAGACAAATTTATGCCAAAAACATATTAGTATACCTCTTCAAACACCGAACTACCTTTGAAAATCTCCAAACTGCTCGAGATACTAGAACCAAAGGGTATAATCTCCTACTTATCCCTTTTGCTAAAACTACCTTAGGCCAAAGAAATTTTAGATACTTTGCAACAAAACTATTTAATACACTACCACTAGCAATTAGACAAAACACAATATTGGAGTTTTACCTACCATTCAAATTCTTATTATGTTGCCTTCCTTATCCAGAATATTCTTTAGTGAGAGATGACATCTCTATTTCTATCCGATTTTGGTGTTTCTTCTCCTCTTACCCTCTTGAAATATTGTCCCTCTGTGATCGCAATCACTGCTACCAACAGTTTGGCGCTCGCAAGCCTATGGCGATGCCAATATTCTGGATAAGGAAGGCAACATAATAAGAGTTTTAATGGTAGGTAAAACTCCAATATTATGTAGTGCCGTTCCTTATCCAAAGTGAGTATTCCTTAGTGAGAATTGTCTGCTATCGTCTGGTGGCAGTGTTGATGCCAATTGTGATCATCTTCATAAAGAAGCGCCGGTTGGAGGTCTGCCCTCACACCGATTGCTTCTCCTTCTGACTCCAGAAATGGAGGAACTTTGGGGTCTGCCCCCCTCAAACGAATGATTGGTCTAAACAGGTTTGTCAAGAATGACTTCAAGTAGAAGTGTCAGTTAGAGTTAGAGGTCTGCCCTCACACCGATTGCTTATCCTTCGGATTCCAGAAATGAAGGAACTTTATGGGTCTATCCCCCTCAGGCGAATGATTGGTCTACACAGGATTGTCAAGGATGGCGAAAGACTGGCCTAAAGCGGTTTGTTGAGGGTGATTTCATGTAGAAACTCTGGTTAGCGGTCTGCCTTCACACCGGTCTCTCCTCCTTCTGACTCCAGAAATGGATGACCTTTGGAGGTCTGCTCCCTTTTTTAAGGACGACGAAGTCCCCAGCTCTTTTATTGAAAATTGGACTGTTTTATTTGATTTTTTATATTATTATTCTAAGGTATTTTCACTTTGCCAATTATCCTTTTCCAAAAAATTTCTCTATTGGATAGCTTTTCAAACCAACGAAGTGAAGCAACTGCTGATCTGGTCCTCTTCGCAGAGGCCTCAATACAAGCATCTCTAAGAATTGTCTTGACCAAAAAAACGGGTTTGTCCTTTTCAGGTGTGTGCCTTGTGGCAAAATTTTGCAATCCCACCTGAATGGGTCTGGACTGATGGTCTCAACCAAAATGGAATCCGATATCCATTGAGGATTTTTAGGTGAAAAAATGGGGGCATTTGCGATACGCCATTGTTCTAAAGAACTTCTAAATTGCCCTCCTGAAATCGCCTGGACTGATTGTCATTTTTTTCAGGGGCGACAGTGAGATTTGCCCGTGCACCGTCGGTCTCTAAAAATTCCGTCCTCTACTGGAAGAGGAGGTAGGTCCAGAATGATTACCTGGGTCTGCCCACCGGTACTGAAATGGAAATTGGGTGGAACCCAGATTTCCTGCGGAAGCACGTTGAGTTTGCATGACTGCCTGTGTTTCGTTTTTCCAGCTTCACAGAGATTCGTTAATTTTAGGGTTTGCGAAAACTAAGCCCTGAAAACTTTGTTCGCCCCATCAAGTCTCTACAACTGGGAGATAAGCTTGTCTTCATTACGTTAAAAGTGGGTCAATGTTGGGGAAATTTTCTCCAGCTCTGCTTTATCCACTGGAGTTTTGCACACCTCCAGGAAGCATTTGCGTCAAAATGTTTAATCAATCAATCATTCTGCCAAAAGATGAATTTAAAAAAAATCGTTTAAACACTTAGGGTCGGTAGATTTGGCACTTGGGGTCGGTCGTGTGAACACTTGAGTTCTGTCATACCTTCGGCCTTATTGCACCAAACCGACTGAAATTTTGATTCTTATGGAGAATCATGGTCTGTACACGAATCAATAAGAAAATCTTCCAAAAGAATTTTCTTAAAAAAATCATCTTTTTAGGGGCGCTTTGTAACCACATTTGTGGTCGGTCATACCTTCAGCCCTATTGCACCAAACCGACTGAAATATTGGATTCACACTAAAATCTCCCAAAAGGTTTTTTTATTATTTTTAAATTCATAGTTTTACAGGCGCTTCGTTGTCGGTCATTACTTCGGCCCTATGGCACCAAACCAACTGAAATATTGGATTCTTTCGAAGAATCATGCAACAGACGGATTGCAATCTTTAGAGCACAGGCGTCAGGTGGGAATGCTGTCCTTGTTCTACCTGTATTACAATGGAAGAAGCTCAATGGAAGAGGAACTAGCGTCATTGATCCTCTCGGCACCGGTGCATAGTCGGGAAACACGCCAAACACGCGCCCAACATTTGTACACGGTTGACATTAGTCACATAAGAACGGGTCGTTTCTACGACTCGTTCTTGAGTTCAACAGCTCGACTGTGGAACGATTTGCCGGCCTCTGTGGTTCCTTCCTCCTCAAGACCCATGTTGTAGGAGGGACTCCTTCCTTTCCTCAAAAAGACCCTCCACACAGCATATTTAAAGATGACATAGGCCCTGAGGGAAATTATTTTCCTCAGGGGCTCCTGTGTGGAGTTAATGTAAAAAAAATCATGGTCTGTACACGAATCAATAAAAAAATCATCCGAATGGGAAATTTTCAAAAAATTCATAGTTGTACGGGCGCTTTGTAACAACACTTGTGGTCGGTCAAAAGTTTGACCCTATGGCGCCGAGCCGGCTGAACTCTTGGATTCTTACTAAGAATCATGGTGTGCACAGGATTCAATCAAAAAATCTGCAAAAAGAAGAATTAAAAAAATAAATCATCATATCAACACTTTGGGTCGGTGGTTTTAGCACTTGGGGTCAGTCGTTTGAACACTTGGGGTCGGTCATAACTTCAGCCCTATGGCACCAAACCGACTGAAATTTTGGATTCTTACTAAGAATCATGGTTTGTACACGCATCAATAAAAAAAGCTGCCCAAAGAAGAATTTTTTTTAAATCATCGTATAAACACTCGGGGTCGATGGTTTTAGCACTGGTGGTCGGTCGTTTGAACATTTGGGATCGATGATAACTTCGGCCCCATGGCCCCAAACCAATTAAATTTTGGATTTCTACTAAGAATCATGGCCTGTACACGGATCAATCAAAACGTCTGCCAAAAGAAGAATTTAAAAAAAATCATCTCTTTTTTTATTAATTGACATTTAATTATTAACATTTTAACATAATAGGTATATTTTGAAAAACATAATATATTTTGCAATTTTATTATTTTGGGTTTAAGGTAGGTTTGTGAAGATGAAACTGTGGATGGGTATTATTGTATGTTCCGTGAACACCTCTCTGGGAGAACCTGTGCTGAGGATTTAGGGGGCATACATTAATTGTATGAGCAATTTTTCCTTCAATCTAGACCCCCCCCCCCTCTTGGTGATATAAATATTGGCAATTTCTTATATTATTTCAAGACACATGATATATTTCTGGACCCCCCCCCCCCCCCCTTTTGAGCTCACGTAATTAATGTATGCCCCCTTACATGTGTGACAAGTATTTATGTGTTGTAGTAGAAAGTATTTTTTTTAATTATCTTTTTTTTTTACTTTTAGTGGTTATTGTCTATTGTTTATTTAGAAAAAAAAATAGAAAAATACTTATTTATATTTATTTACCTATATACATATATATATTTGTATGTTAATTATGTTAATATTGTTGTTGTAGATACGATTTATAAGTTAACTATGTTAATGGCACATGTTGTGCCGTTTATTTCGAAATAAATAAATAAATTACAAGAAGTAATTTGTACTTCCACTTCGATTTGAATGGAAACCATCGTCGCGTTGTCAATAGCTTTTGGCTCTTGTCCATTTACACTCGCCTGACGTCGTATATCGCTATCTCTCTGTTCGTCCACTTCGCATTTCTTGTGTTATTTTTTTATTGTATGGACCCATTGATATAATATATCTCTACGTATGGACCAATAATCTTTATTCCAATGATCTATAACCACGAGTCCACATCGTAACTCACGTTTTGATCAATAAGAGAGATTTAAATAAATTTAACGAGTTTCATTTTTGTAATTTTTGGTAACCAGTTCTGTGTAGCGCTCTTTTGGTATTATAGAAAAAATCATCCCATGTATAATAAACATTGATCTGAAAGAGCGTACGTATATTTTCGATGGGTGGTGTAGATGCTGCAACGTGGAAAACGCCTAATAAACAATAACATAATAACGGTATGTTGCAGTCTTCTGCGTACCTAGTGCTTCACATTGTCGAATTATATTTTTTTATATAACGTAAGCATTGAATTAAGCCTTTTGCTTCCTAACAATATTTTCGGTATTAAATGTTAATCCTTTTCAGTCCGCTGAAAAATGGCTCCTGAAAATGTTTCAAATTTGGTCGACAGATGCCACTACTGAGAATATTTCCGACAGACGCACAGAAGATCGTGTATAACAAGCCAGCTTGACAAAAGTCATGCACTACGTTAACAAATCGATTATTTGTGTCCATTGAGCCATGATATCTTGTATCACATAATTAGTCACAACCCAGGAGGAATGACGAGTCGCCAAAGTTAAGGTAGTATAATATTCCGATTTTCGTCCGCCTTTTATGTCGATTTTACAATTTTATTGACAACATATAAAATATTTTTAAAAGTGCATAATATTTTATTTTATTTAGTCAAGTTTTTAAAGATTTTGCTAAAAAAATATTAAATGGAATGCATATATGTACCTACACTAAACATCGCGGATATTTAAACAGCAACTATTTTCATTTGTAATGATATCCAACTGAAATATGCAATGAAAACTTATAATTATTGCACTTACCTACACATAAATAGTAGTTAAAAATACAAATACTAATAATAAATTTCCACAATTAAAATCTGCACGTTACTTGGAAGTACTTAAAATGTTAAATAGGGGTCATAGGATCATTTCAAATACTTAAATAATAAAATAACCTTTACAAAAATTGTGAAAAAAAATTGCTGGAGTGCATTGGGGTGCTAGTCGCGGTGTATGAAATATAGTTAACAATACGGTGTTATTTCATTTGATCACAAAATTCAGCTGGAATAGGCGGGATACAAATAGCGAATTTCTATTTTATTCAGATTTTTTTATTATCAAGATAAATACCACAATCTCTCATAAATATTTTTTTTTTATTTGGGTTCTTATCCACTAATTAAATTTTAGTAACAAGATTTTAATTGAATAGTAGGTACAAAACCGTTGTAATAATATCGCTGCACAAAGAAATATAAATATATACCAGCTGGTCCCCGGCATGCGTTGCAATTTCATTGAAGAAAAAAATGATTCTCCCTGCATGTCCTCTCCCATGCGACCCCGTTCCCTTCCACCTTCCCCGCCTTCCTACTCCCTCGTCTCTTTCCTCTCCGCAAACCCCACCTCCCCGAATCGATTACTCGGAACCAAGCGACGTGAAGCCTAAAGACGTCCACACACCCCCGCGTCTGGGAGGAAACTAGATGCTACTAAACAATGCGCTATGAGCCCTTCTGCAGATGGCATAAGGATGAAATTCGCAGTTGGGTAACGCCTCTTTTAAAACCGTTTTAAAAAAATATCGCCAAAATTCATGTTTTATTTTATTTGTTAAAATTCAGGCATAGGTAAATATTTGTTTTAAATCGATTATTATTTTAAAAGACGAATATTCCACATAATACAATAAAACCATATCCTAAAATGGGTTTATAAGTAGGAGAATTTGCACTTGAAAGTGTTTTTTATAGACCTATTTTTTATAGGCTTATTAAAAGACTTATAAAAAAAAAATTGACATTTTGAAATGCCAAGATGTGTTCTACTCGCAGTATTTAATTGGAGCATCTATAATAATACTTCTAAGCGATCAAATTTTCAAAATAAAAACACATTATTTTGTATGATTTTGAATTATTTAGCAAGGCTATATCTTAAAGGCTTTTTAGTGATACATAAATGACCAGTTAATATTCTAAAAAATAAAATAGTTTTGTCAAGCTGGCTTGATCTGTAATCTAGACCGTGCACTGTGCGACGCGTGAAAATACTCGACACAAGGGAATATGTTGGAGCATAGACAATTACATCGACACATTTCGTGGCATTTTGGAGTTTAAAGCCAAAAGCAAAGCCTTATGCTTATCGATATTTCAGACACTGCTGATGCGTAGGTACCGAATTACTTTTCCCTAGCGAAATCTTTTTTCAGTTCGTACTTTCAGTACCAGGTACCTCCCCAGAGTAAATATCTATGCTATATTAGTACCTACACAAGTATCAACATATCTATCCCATTCTGTATCTATCTTTTGTCTATATTATATACTAGCTTTTACCCACGGCTTCGCTCGCATAGTATTAGTGGGAAATTACTGGCATAATTGTTATTATTATTGCTATTTTGTCTAATAGAAAATAATTATTGTTTAATAGAAAATTTCAAAATTTGAGAATGACTTTTCGCGAATTTTTAAATTCCATTCGATATTTATTGCGTGAAAGAGAAAGGACCATCCAACCAACCATCCATACAAACTTTCGCATTTATAATATTAGTAAGATAATTAGAGTGTCTGTTTTTGGGTGAGTAGGTTTCTTACAGAAATCTACGGTTGGATACGATTTTAAATTTTAGCGAGCCGAAAATAACAACGTGATTTATTTTTGGGTGTTATGAAATTTGCACACACGACCTTCTAAGAAGGAGAAAGGTCACCGTGTAAATGGGATTTCGAAAAGCCACTCCACGTCTTTTCTCACCCCTAAGAATTTTAATATTTCTTGATGAAATTTTGCACACTTGACCTTCAAATCAAGAGAAAGGACTCTGTATACATCAGATTTAGAAAAACCTTTCACTCCTTAAAGCAGAATAAAGTCCGGGCAACGCTGGATACTTCTGATAACTGCTGATTACGAAAATCTTATTAAATTGGAAACGACGTTATAATCTGAAAATGCATCTTAATGTATACGTTTACTTAGTAGGTACAACCTTGTGCTACCCGACTTTAAATACCTATCTTCTTTTGATTTACCTTTCTTATTGGACTATGGAAAAATATATAACGAGCATATTATAATGTCATCTCTTATTTTTTACAATTTACTGGATATTTCAAAGCTCTATAAATTAAATATAGAGGAAATAACATTGTGATTACAAAATCGTGTTCACCTAACATTTCCAGACGGAAAATGCTGTACAAAATCAATACAGCACTAGACTTCTCTTGCAGCGAAGTGTTATCTTCTGACGGGCAAATCGTCTGCTTTATATTAGTCATTATATTATAATATTCAAAATACAGCTTCTATTTTTAGTCCAATTATAGGTGTGATATTTGAACACTCTGCCAACGTTCTGGCCGAAGTGACTTACTAAAATAATTTGATGATCGCCGATTATTTTTTTTATTTTCAATTAAGAAATAAGCCAAATTTAAAACTAACGGTAATATTAAAGCAAAAATATTATGATTTATCATTTACCATTATTTCTACACGAAATTTCTAACTTCCGCGTCTATACGCCAGCAAAGCAACAAAACTGATAGTACATGTTTACATATTCCCAGATTAAATGTATGAATTTCCTGGTTCCTATATAAGTCATCTATTCATGAAGTAATTCTTTCAGGTTTTCAATAGGAATATTAAAGATGGCATCTTTGGTCAATTTAAATTATTATTCATAATTATTAAAACATATTTATTTATTTGGACGGTCATTTTTAGAACTATTAGTCAGTGTTTCAGATAGAAAGATAAATAATTCGTATTGAAGACGTTATTATTTATTCATAACCGGAACCTTTTGATGATATTGGGTATCCAATGTGGTGTAGGTATTGCTTAAATGTTTAAATTCTGGAAAAGCTTGGCTTCCACAATAGGCTCCCAACTATGTGTCTTCCTACAACGTATTTTAAGATACTTTGGAAATGTTGATCGCCTAATTGTGGATAACTGGAGAAACTCATAGTCGCTGGCAAAGTAGAAGGCAGAAGAAGCAGAGGAAGGTCACCAATGCGCTGGTGTGATCAAGAATCTGGCGGTACGTCGGTGTCTGCAGCTCTCCACAAATATTAGTAACACGTCAAAAAGTTTTTTTTTAATTTCATTTTCAGATTATGATATTCAGAAAAGTGATTTTGGCAGCTTTTCCATGCGAGAAGTAAAATCAGTGTTAAATCAGAAAACAGATCATCTGATCCCCCTGTAGTTCAGCTTTATAAAAGAAAAGTAATAATACATTTTAAATACATGTAGGATTACGAAAGATTTTTTTTAATATTTATATTGAGGGATCAGTAGGATTTATCGGACCAGTTAGGATTTCATCAGAGCCGAACCCTCTGATATGAAAATATCTGGAGTCGGTGAAATATTTTCCCATTATTTTTCTGGTGGATTGACGTATTGTTCTTGTTTTGTTTTGTATTTATTACATTTATATAGTGCACTTACATTGCGTGAATTTACTAGATAATCATTTGTGGAAAAGTGTGTTGAAGGGTTTAGTCTTTCATTTGGGAAAGATTTAACCCGGACATAAAATCTGGAGCACCGTAAAAAGGAGACATACAGTGACATCAATATGATAATAACTATTTGTAGCATCGGCGATAAAAAATTTCAGATTAAAAAGTATCTACTTAATATCTGGTATAAGACGACCATTCCGAATCGAAACTTCGAATGGTCCTATCTATGTAAAATGACCAGACATCATTATACTTTTTTTTTCTCATATTCTCCCAACCTCACCTTATTAATTCATCTTAAAATATTTCCCAAATTTGGGGTGACCATAATAAATTATGGGATGTCAAAACAACTAACCCCTGGAATCTATTCACATTTGGAATCGATTTTGTGGTAGAACTTTTTTGATTTCAACTTTATTTGAAGTTAGATATTTAATTTTTATTTTTTCATTTGAGCTACTATTTAAAATATTATAAACACAAAATATAACGGTGAATTGAAGTAGGTATAGATATAAGAGAGGCCTTTTGACCTTTTCAGCCGGACTCTCTCGACCCATCGCCTTTCACTGCAGTTGGAGGGATGGATTCATACGCCCATCACTCCTGGTCACACTGACCCCAGATTCCTACCCACCCCTCATACCTTTTTTCTTCCGAGAACATCCTTCCCTTCCTTCAAAAGACCCTCCACACAGCAACCCCCTAAGTTGATATAGGCCCCGAGGGAAATTAGTTTCATCAGGACCTCCTGTGTGGAGCTAATGTAAAAAAATCGTTTTTAGTGTCTTTTTAGTTTGAATAATTAGAACAAAATCGGTCGCTAGGGGGTTAAAATTAGCTGTTTAACCCTTTAGTTGCCGAAAAAATGTAACAAAATAGATCTTTATAAGAGAGATGGGGGGGGAGATATTTTTAAAAAAAAAGCTATTTTTTGGGTTCTCCAGATTGAGAATCACCAGTTTCCCGCGTGTACAACAAGTTTCCGTACACCGTGAATAACAATTCATATGCTTACTGCTTTCGACCAATCGCTATTGTATCATCTATCGTAACTTTGACCCTGTTTTTTTTTTATCTATGACACTGACCATGAAATGTTGATTACTGATTATTAATGAGTTTATCTTTGACCCTGACAATCTGACATGTCTGTTGTCTTGTATCAGATATTGATGACGGCCGTCAAGTTCGATACTTCCTATACAGTCATCACATCGTGGCACGTTTTGTAAATAATAGACGCACCTTGCGCTATTTAAAAGACCCGGACTTGTGAAACGTGGAAAAACGAAACACAATCGCAATAATTATTATTATCAAGTATTTATGGGTTAGTATATTTATGATTTATGCATTTTAAAAACCTTTGAATCAACAGGAACAACTATTTCTTTCACTTTCTAAAAAGCAAGTCACAAGAAACGCTGAAAGTAGGACACTAAACATACTAATTGAAAATATAATATACGAGTAAATAACATTCTTAATTAATAATATTATATTTTTAATTATCGTATTAGTATTTTGCTAATTTTCACAAAATTTTATTATATATATATTTGTTGTTTTCTTACAATAACTAAAGTGCATTTGTCATGTTATACTAATTTTCATTTAAAAGCCCACTAGGACGTTAATAAATAATCAATATATATAATAATAGAAAGTGTACCACAATGTTTATTTATTAATCTTAAGTTAGCTCACATCTTTGTGTGTGCTAATATTTTATAAAGTTATAAACATTTACATTGGTTGGCAAACATAATCATTCTTTAAATATTACACATAAATGAAGACATTAATAATTGAGGTAGACATACTTTCGTAATTTTTTTTTAAACTTATTTATATTTTCTATCTCAGTAATTTCATTCGGGATGTCGTTATACAGCTGGACGGCCTGGTACATCGGAGATTTCTGGGTGCTTGATTTTTTTCTTGTCGGCAGTCTAATTTGCTTTGAGTTTCTTCGTGCCGTTAAAACTCAGAAACGAGTCACGGTACGATCAAGGGAGTTAAATGGTATGGTATCCCTCTATCTCCCATCCATGAAGAAGGTTCCCGTTTTTACCTGAAGGGCATGCTTTTGAAAATATAAGGGCTGGAAGTTTCGTCCTCTAGAAATTTCAAGAGCAGTCCAGAACATTCGAGAGTGTTCGAGAGCATTCCACAACATTCCAGAACATCTCGGAACATTCTGGAATATTCGGGAATAGTCTGGAACGTTTGTGAACATCCCGGAATATCCCATATCATTGTGGATCATTCTAGAACAATCTTGAATGTTATGGAATATTGTGGACCATTCGAAGCCTTTTTTGTATGGGTATATGGTAGGGGTATATAAAGCAAGATCCGTCGTTGGTTCGAACGTCAGTTCGATCTCCCTGAGCGAAGCCGGGTACCCCAACTAGTAAATAAATAATTTCCGGTGCATAGGTGAAGTGAAATATTCCTCCGTTTTTCTGCGATGCGTATGAATTAATAAAATTTGTATGAAAGTGGTTTTTTTTTTCAAAGTGTAGAAGAAAAAAATTTTGCAATTCTGTTTATAATTTTGAAAATTTTAAGGGTTGAATAATTTCATCTACGGTTTTGTCTAAATAACCTAAAAAATACACGTAAATTTAGTTTTTAGTATTAAAAATGCCTTAATCAGCAAAAATCGCTTTAACCCTGTTGAGCTTTGAAAACTTTTCTATATACCTAATGAAAAAACTGAAAAGTGACATTCCCAAATTATGTGGTTTAAAGGGTTATACCAAAACATTTGAAATATACCATTTTATTTCTATATCAGTCGTGGTGTAAATATAATTAATCACCGACACGACTGCAATAAATTTGTAAATCTAATTCCACAGTGGTCGGCGTCTATTTCGATTTTAGTATTTTTAGTTTTTGGTAGACACGATGTCACAAACCTCGTGAGTGCTTTTGGGCGTAGGAAGAAGTGATTAGAAGAACTCGTGGAAAGGTCGGAACCCAAAATCTAATAAACATCTTACTTATTTTTAAATTTACTCGGTAACCTTATTATCTTTAAATTCAAAATTCAATATGGCTGCCCTGGTGAAGGAACAAGGTACAGCTTTTCCGAAACCGGTTGGCGTGTTGTTATAAAGCTCAGTGACACAAGCTTTGACAAGCTTGACATAGCTTTTGAATATTTATTAATAACTAGCTTTTGCCCCCGGCTTCGCTCGCATATTCGCCCCCCCTCCCCTCTCCCCCTACAAATTAGCTACATTTTTCATTACAGAATAAAAAAATAATGCGCTTACTAATGGAAAAAGGTATTATTCTTCTTCTCTATACCTATCGGAAATTGGCTATCATCTATCATCAAGTTAATGTCCAGTGTTGTGTTGTGATGACGTATCTATGCCTAAAGATTTATTTATTTATACTGGGTTTTACAGATGTTTGCACTTACGTGAGAACAATCCAGTTATAAAACTCAGTTATTACACAATTACAAAAATCTATATATCTATGATATTATAAAAAGAAATCACCTTTCAAAACGAACGGTACCTACCTGTTCACAAAATTCACCCCTGACTTCTTCGGAAGTTCGCGTTGTATAGGTACCTACTCAGACTATTTTTTAGTCGCAATATAAAATCAAAATAAAAATTTACAAATCGCATGAACACCAAAACAATTTTAATTATATAGCGTCTGTGGTATAATTCGTTTTAAACTGCGCAGTATAAATAAACCAAAACACACACTGCGCAGTGAAATAAAGATGTTTTTTTCCTTATATTTTTAAGTAGTTAGTGAGTAAAGTGATTTGAACAATATTTTTTTTGCGTTTATCTTTAAATTAACATTCTGCAAAATGCTAATGTTTGCAAGATTTCCTAATGAAATTACGTAATACCTGTAAAATTTATTTTACTACTCATGTTTACGGTGTGATTTCGGACTGCGCAACCAAAAATAAAAAAGATTTACATATTCAGTTTTATTTATTTCAATCGGCGATTTACCATTGGTCAGGCACCATTTTCATCGGGAAGTAGTACCTATTTACCTAAGCAGGATGATTTCGTCTGCGCGGCCTTTTTTATACAAAATTTTAATTTGGTATTGAGGGAAAAATACCCAACCAAATTAAATAATTATTTTTTTCATTTAAAGGGTGTAACAAATATCTAGTAAGGATATGTGCTATTTTTTTTTTTTTTTTTTTTTTTAATATTACTTTTTAAATAATATATGTATATATGTTTTTGTTATTAGTTTTGGGGGTGTTATGCCGTGTTGCGCTACCTCCTTCTATAGCCGACGTTTCGGACAGCGTTGCAGTGTCCATCATCAGGGCAGATCCGGTAGATCCGACGATGTGTAGAAGGAGGTAGCGCAACACGGCATAACACCCCAAAAACTAACAACAAAAATGCTTTTGGCCGTGAAAATCTAAATTATATATATATATATGGTTCACGTTTTTATGATTTTAGAGAAAACGTTGGCATTTTTTTATGAGTTAAAATTGTAATTATTTAAATAATTATCTTGGGTTTCCCTACCTAATATACCAGTAATTAAATTAAAAATAAAACATGGTAATAATAGCGGAGTATTGGGTAGAAATTAAAATTAATGATTCCTTGTAATTTGAATTTGGCGCATCAAAATTAAGTTTTTAATAATTTAGATGTATTTATTTTATATTTCATCATATTTGTATAATAAATAGGGCAAATTTATTTTTTTAATAGTTTTATTTAACTCACGAATATTTGCCAAAATTGCCTCGAAAATCCTGAAAAATCGAATTCTTTGATGGCCTATGTTTTATAATTTTAAATTCAAATCAATAAAATTGCACAAATCAGTGCCAGAGATTTGCTAAACCTTTTGATTAAAAAAAATATTATCAGGTTTGGTTAAGTATTTTGGCATCAAATCCAAATTTAATGTTTTATATGATAAAGGCCGCGCAGCCGTTCCCAATATTTTCCTGTAATTATTATTATATTAATATCTCATTGAAATGAAAATCTTTTTATTGTTTGGATATTTGCGATATTATTGCGAACTGCGTAGTGAAATAAATTCGTTTCATTCGGTTTTATTTCCAACCCGTGGTGAATACCATTTTCAGTGAGAAGTGGTGAGAAGAGTCCGGAAATAGCCGCGTGAAGAAAATATTTTGGAAAGATGTCAAAAGATGGCAGTGTATGGAACACATTCCGATATTTCCATCCGTTTTTGTTCGCAGAAATATACTGTTGCCGGAATGTTATGGCAATTTAAAAAATATATAATCACATAATAATATTAATGGAATAAAAGTATGTCATACCGCTGATAGCTCCGTTTTATCACACCTACTTTTTCTTGGACGAAGGTTATGACAGAGCTCACAGTGATAGGATTTACGTATCATGTTTGGGTGAAAACTCAGTCACTGGTTTTTATAAATACTAATTTATTGAAGTAAAACTTCTTTATGCACGCTTGACTTGGGTAGTAAGCTGGTGAATGCGTGACAAGAGCGTTATGAAAAGTGTGATCGGGCGAGGCGAACGGAAGTTGAGAGGGAGATATTATAAGTTAGTGAAGATAGAAAGAGAAAGAGTTACGTTCACAGTGCAGGCTTATTGTCTGTATCACACTGTAGGAGAAAGAGAGAGCAGCACATTTTCTTTCTCTCTTCTTTTATAAATTAGTGAAGTTTTACATGAGTCGTGTGGTCTAAAGCACACTCTTTTTTTATTTATTATTATAGCATCGTTTTTGTTTAACGTATAAAATTTTGAAGGAATTGATATTAAAGTTTTTTTCTTGCAATTATTTATCAACTTCATAAAATTATTTTGTGATATTTTAAAGTCGTGTGAGAGTAGTTACCTAATAATCCAAACATTATTAAATATGTACACATTAGCTTCTTTTGGCCCTTCTTCCACCATTAAATATTAATAATAATCTTACATTGGTTCGGGAGTAAAAGATTAGAAAGTTGTTTAAAAATACTTGGTAACCTGGAAAAGTTCCGTTATATAATTTGTTTGACTGTAGGTAGGTAGGTACCTGCTTAGACGCAATCTTATATACTATAATATACCTACATATATATTATACATACCTTATATATATTTTAGTTTTATTTTTGGTTTTTTTAATATATTTTTGGAAGTGTCTATTCATTGGTGCGCCTCTATACGTATAACAGAGATATAATAGGAATCGATATTATTTCATAATTTATTTTATTTGTTCACAAGATTATTCTTCAAAATTTCTGTAAAATATTTTTATTTTGTCATATTGTATTACTTTATCAATAATAAATAAAAAAAAAAACCTCAACCTAAAAATTTATCGGGGCGCACCGATAAATATACACTTTTTATTTTTTTCACTTTCTTTTAAATGAATCCCCCAAATTAATAAGTTCCCTCTTTGTATTTGTAGTTTAAATTATCTGAATTTTCAAAAATAATAAGGCGCTGTGAGTGGTATGAGGTATGAGGAATGCGGTAAAATATTATTTTCGTGCGTCACAGTTTGTTGCCAACGTGAGGTGAGCACAGTATGGAGACGTGACATCACAGAACGGCGGCTCCTGTTGTATATTAGATCAGTTTTATATTTTCACCGTAGATTTATCACGTATCAGGAAAAGTGTTAATTATGGCTGCTTCGATCGGAAAAGGTGACATGAGTGTGGCTGCTATTTTATTTGACTTGGATAATACGTTGATACCAACAAGAAAAGCTGACAGCAAAACATGTAATAAGGTAAAGATTAATGTAAATGTCGAAAATTGATCAACATACTTTAGACATAATTATCTAACAGTTGCGGAAAGTGTGAATTTATAATTTTGGCGGGACATTTTTGAAACATATTTTTGTTTTTAAAATCTGTTTTAACCTCATTCTGTAGTGTCACGATTCGGGCCGACACACACGGCGTGTTCCAGCGCCCGAATGAATGTTTCTCGCGTCGGAAGTAAAAATAGATCTTTGTTAACATTGGAAACAGGAGCCCCGTTTCCCGATTTAGACATTCTGGAAGAGCTGTAGTTCCAAATATACACGTGACTCGAGTGCCGCCATAGCGAGCTGCAGCGGACAGTCTGTACGGTACGTCGCTAAGTCATCTGCGTCTCAAAGTGCCAAGTGTCGTCTCCTCCTTCTGTGTTCTCCGCGCCTTTGTTTATCACAATGGGTGACATCTCGGAACCAGTCAAAAAGTGCATCGCCATTCTCAAGGCGTCCAGCAGCGACACCGAGAAGTTCGCGGCCTTGTTCATGGTCACCAAGCTGATCAAAGCCAAGGACTGCAACACCGTTGCCAAGAAGGCCCTGTTCGAAGCCATAGGGTTCAAGTTCCTGAAGAAGCTCCTGCTCAGTGACGATGTGCCCGATGACTGTCCTCCCTCCGTCTACAAGTCCGTGGCTCTGTCCATTCTCACATGTTTCTGTCAGGACCCCGAGATCGCCTCTCACGCGGAGATGGTGGCAAACATCCCCGTCTTCATAGACATCGTCTCGTCCTGTGATGATGACGACCACGATGATAATCTGATGGTGGTCAATGAAGCCTACACGTGCCTCCAGTGTATCGCGTCTCAGCCGGCGGGAAGGAAGGCCCTCGTGGAAGGAGGCGCCGTGGCTAAGATGACCGAGATCTACTCTGTACAAAGTTTCCAAACAGACGAAGCTCTAAACCTGCTGGTGACCCTGGTGAGCCAGGGCGGGGCTGAGGCCTGGGGCTCCGATCCCAAGCTATTCCACTCGCTGTTAAACAAGATTGCCCTAGATTTCGAAACCGACCATTCTGACAGGAAATTTGAGTTGGCGGGAATCATCAATTCTCTGCTCTTTACCTGCAACCGCAACGCTGTCTCAGCAACAGCTTCCGACGAAATATGGCCCCTCAGTGTTTACAAGGCGCTGAATGATATTCTGGGAAGCAGAATTGGAAAGAATCAAAGAGACCCCGCTTTGAAGCTGGCCTCCAATGTTGTTGATTTGTTGGGAATTGAATGGACTCTGACAGATGACGAGAATCCCAAGAAATGCTTCCTTCTACTCGTGCAGCTGTGCGCTATTGAAGTCCGGATGCAACTGGATGACAAGAGCTTCAGGCAAGCCTACGCCAACGCCGAGCTTGTGACAGCATGTTTTGTTGTATTGGAATTGGCTATCAACTACATGGCAAATGATTCCATTGACCTAGAGCAAAAAGAAAAGCAATCTATTTACACCGGACTTAAGGGAGCTTTCACAGCTGTTGTATCAGTTCTAACCAAAGTATCCAACGATAAGGGGCGCGACAAGCTGCCTGATTCTGAAAAGGTTTTTATCTGCGCCATGGTCAGGGTTCTGGTGGCGTGGCTGGCCCAGGAAACCACCGCCATGCGGGCTCAGGTCTACGTCCTGCTGCCCTACATGCTGTCCCTAGCCAACGACACTTTCTACGCCAGCCGAAACAGGCGTCTCGCTGAGAAAAGACAAACTGCCGATTCCACCATGGAAGTGGAGCACTCGGTACTAGGACAAGTTGATATTCTCCGCGTAATGCTGCCCTCAATTTGCCATCTAGTAGTAGAAGACAAGGCTAGAGATATAATCATGAAATCTAAACAAGACGAAGTTCTGTTTGAATGCATGACATTCCATTGGTCCATTGTTCACTACATCAAACCTTTAGTTCCTAAATCTGAACGCTTGAAAGTCAAAACAAAGCCAGATCCTGAAATGGACCCCATCCTGGTCGAGCAGATGAAAGACTCCCGGACAGCCATGGTGAGCCTTTGTAATATATTTATGAACCTGACAGTTCTAGAAGCCAAGATCGTGGACGAGAGTGTTCTATTCAACAGTCTCATGATGTTCATATTCAACAATCTGCCCGAGCTGAAGAATTCTCCCGAAAACCTAGTTCTTAACGGACACTTGTCCATCTTGGGGCTCCTCCTTCTAAAGCAGCAATCTAAGAAAGTAAAAAAGAACGACTTCTCTATCTGTCGGTACATCCAATCCACAATCCGCTTCTTATGGGACGCCTTCATCGTTGATGAGTCCAATGACCCCACCGCCATGGTGGTCTCCATGACTTACAAGGAGTGCTGGTCCGAAATTATGGAGCTGTGGTTCCTTGGAATGCAAACCATGAGTGCTATCCTAGCCCTAGTCCCCTGGATATCAGAATTCGCTATTGAAAGTGGTTGGGCCGAAGGCATTCTAGACATGTTACGGAAAGTAAAGATTGGAACCCTCCCGCCAAATGTAAAGTCTGCGTTTGAAGACTTCCTCTGCCACCTGGTGGACGCCAACCCTGATGTTGTGGCCGTTCTGAAGAAAGCCGATGCCCTCAAAGTGTGTCGTAATCACAGATTCATGGATCTGGGCAAAAAGCTCTTCGGAGATTAAGCTATTCTAATAGACCTTATCTTTATTTAATAAATAATAATACCTAATCTTAATATTCTATTATGTTTTTTTTATACTGTTTTACTAATGATTTATTAAATTTAATTTAATAACACAAACTGTTTCATTTAATTCAACCCACTTCTATAAATAAGTTTCCTGAGCGACTTAGCAACATGGTTCCCCATTGGGAGGCCGCAACAGGTGTTCTGTGGGATTGGGGAAAATGTTTATTTGGAAAGTTTCCTCTGGGAAGTCTCGACAGAGACACGAGCGGCCCACCAATGTGGGAATATATTTTGCATTCGAGAATGTGTTTATGTGTTGCACATTTACTTTCAGCTGGTTATGCCATCAATCTCTTGTCACGCACATTAATACTGCCACTTGTATACTATCCCAATATCAGCAGATCTCACTATCAGCATGTCTTGTGGCTTTGTTTTCATCCTGAAGGTTCTCTGCGCCGATGGTATGTAAACATTTTATACTTCATTTTGTTTGTAATCTCATTTTGAATCACCTTTGCAGAGTTTGGAATGACAATGACTGGAATGCTATTGAACAGCTCTTACGTTGCCAACTAATAAATAGATTGGACTAATCTCAGTTACAACATGAGGTAAAACACCCTTGTAGCTACTAAATCTATTTCCTTACAACTACAACATACTGCAACAGAAGATAATATGCATTACTTGTCTTTCCTTTTGTTATTTTGTTTTCAGTGTCATTACTTCCAGTGAACAGCCTACATCATAAGTTTTGCAATAAAAACTTTATTTAATCAATTTTTTATTGTTTTCAGTGATTTAAACATTGAACATCGAACAGAAAATGTATAAAATCATAATTACTACCATCCACCAAACAATTTCATGTTTATTTCCAATTTTCAAGGTTTTTAACATTAATTTCAGTCTTGTCATGATTTCACTGCCTTGGTAAGATAATTGATTAAATTTTGGCCTAAATCATGTTATAAATTAATTACCAAAGTATTTAATTTAATGGCATATTTAACTTAAAAAGTCAACATGCAAGGTCTGGCAACTATACCACTCCTGGCGAGAGGTGGTACATGACGTCTGTGTTCTAGCATCTTCTATCTTTTTCATTTTTCATACAGGATGCGAAAGAAGGAAGAGAACAATTGTCGATTGTACATACAACCTCTTGCTGGTACTAGTTTATCTGTAACTATTGATTTTCGTAAGTAAATGACTTGAAATTGTTTGGTGGGCATCTGACTGTGTTTTTCCAATGATTATTATTAATGAGGAATGATTCATTGAAGAAAATTTTCTTTGTGGTTAAAAAATCATTTCAACATTTCTTTGAAAACCCAAACATCCGTAAAATTTTACTGACTTTGGAAATAGATATAAAAGCTATGTAATAAATATTATCTGTGACGTATTAACATGCATAACATAAATATGATTGTCATTTATAAAATTTTATGACGTATAATTCTACAGATATGGGGGTTTGTGACCAAAGTAATGTGCGCATGGTGTGAATCACTTCATATTTCCAGAAATCAATCTTCAAACAACTAATGCTTTTAGTCACTTTATTAAATTTCTCTTAACAACAGGTTGTGGAAATATCACATTCCAGATATTCAAATTAAACATGTATAACACTTTTTCAATTTATTCCTCATTATAATATAAAATAATTTTGTGGATTTCCGAAGTTTGAAGTTTTTGGGTCACTGGGAGTTATTTTAATAGTCGAC
Source organism: Limnephilus lunatus (assembly GCA_917563855.2). Lineage (NCBI taxonomy): Eukaryota > Metazoa > Arthropoda > Insecta > Trichoptera > Limnephilidae > Limnephilus > Limnephilus lunatus. The sequence goes on along the minus strand of OU830602.1, from coordinate 4,081,450 downwards.
TCGAAGCAAAAGCATGTAAAATTAGCATTGAAAGATATTTGTAGTTTATAAAGTAGGGCATACAACTGTCGTTGATTGATAATGATGTTAATTATGTTAAATTCTACAATAAATATGTTAAAAATGTTAACCTTTTAGAAAATAATGAGTTCCTGATTATATGATTATTTCTTAATCCAATAGAGCGCTAACATTAAATTTCTCATTCATTTTCAATAACAACTTCCATATTCTTTAGGTTTACATCTCCGAAAAAAAATTGTGAACGATGTGCATTTTTTTTTGTATGTTTCAAAAAACATTTATAAAAATGGTGTATATGGTCATTTTCATCATTTACATAAAATAAAAATAAACTTTCAAATTTGTCTGATAACATTCAACTGATAACAGATGGGTTTAAGAGTTGGAAATTCCTTAATTTATCAGTTGACAATTAATTTATTTTTAGAACATTCTTTGAAACAATTAATTGCAAAACATTTGTTCACTTTGAAGATATTTTTTTAATAGTACAGCAGAATCTCACTAAACTTGCTTTGTAATATACAACCTGATGACGCAGAATACTGGAAAATTTGATAAATTGGAGGAAATAAGACATGTTAATTCATTTTTTAAACCTTGCCCTTCTTAAGGTAGAGTTCCGAGCATAGCGACAGTCAGTAACACTGCATCACTGTCTTGGCGTCACTGAAGCGCTATTCACTTCTGAGGACAGCGACACTATCACAGGCGGACTCCAACATAATTTATTTTAAGAAATAATTTCAAGTCAATCCTGTAAATCAACCACTGAGTGACTTCGTCTTTGACAAGCGTGTGTAAATGATGCTGCGTCAGTATCGCTGCTTGAATACGCTCCCAAATATTTTTATTGTGTGTAATACTGACGCAGCATCACTGACGCTACTATTGCGGTGCTCAGAACTCTACCTTGAGATAGATTCCAGATTACCTCAGGTGTCGGGTTTGTGAGGTTCTACTCATTATTTCAAGACTCTGTGCCCCAACAAATCATAGTAAATTATTTCCGTTCCTACAGATAAAGTGATTTATCTATGACCTTGGGTGGCCCCTTTAACCCTTGGGGGACGGAGCCCTTCAATAGCAGTGTTGAAGAATTATGCCTATGCACGGTGCGAAGTACTGCAATTGCAGTGTTGACCTTGTATATTCATTTCGTCCTCGGATATTACCTCCACTAGATTCATTAAAGATTCATACAAATATGTCACTTGGTATTTTACGAGTAGACAAAAAATCTTTTTATTTTTTTAAATTTCTTGCCATCCCCTACGGGTTAATGAAGTTTATTTCATAGCATACTTATTAGGAAGAATTTCAATTGCTAATTCTAACTCATTATAAAACCAAAACTGTTTAATTACGACTTACATAAATGTTAAATTTTTAGAACTTGTTAATATAATATTATGTAAATAGATCTTGGCAGTATTATTCCAATCAAAGCCAATACAAAACAAACTTACTTATGAGCAGATAAGAAATGACCAATAATTATTATTGATTAAATATTATTTCATCAATCTCTCGAGAAATATTAACCCCTCAGGCTAATTTGTTCACTTTTGTGAATAACTCATATAGGCCTCCCTTACTTATCATAGTGAGAAATATGATCTAAACGGTATTAGAAAGAGAAAACACAGCCCTTTATACACAAATCTAAAAGTTAACCTCAAAAGAATTAAAATATTCACATTTATGAAACCAAAGTTTCTGAACATAATTTGAAAAAAAATTATAAAATTTTGTGAATTTTTAATTAATTATTTTTACAAGAAATAATATTGACAAGTTTATAATATATAAATACTATAAACGTTATCATCATCTTTCAAAAACACTTTTTAGTTTTCGGATACATTCAGGAATATCCCATTTATTTGGATTTTATTGCAAAGCAAAAAAATTCTGACCTTACGCAAGGCCTAATTTTGGATTTTTTAATCTATTAAATGGGAGGGACAATGATGTGCCAAGCAACTCAATTGTTAGAGCGCTTACCTACCTGTTAGGTAAAATGTTTTAGACCACTTTCAATTATACTCGAGAGATTAGTGAGTATTATTTAATAATTATTATTTTATTTTTCATAAATACATACTTACCGCTAATATTTGTAACCTGTCCTTTGTCCTTCTTTTTAAGAAACATCTTATGTAACAGGGAGTTTACAATGGACCTATCAGAAATATGTGTGCATTAAACATCTTCATTTAAACTTTTATTATCTTCGAATAAACAATGAACCCAAATGCTTAACAGACTTACGTCGCTTAAGCTGTATTGTTTCTTCGTCGACGATATCTTTTAATCATACTATGGATCAAGTACTTAACAGCCTTAAAGCCAAAAACATTACATATAATATTTTATTTTGTTATAAATTTTTTTTTTTTAATTACGTCATCGTGAATAGTTACTTATTATAAATGCAACAAACCGAATTTAATTTTGTTTCATAATATTTATTTAGATATGTTAACGATGTTAAAATGTTTTAATAATTATTTGTTTATTTTGATAAGTTTGTTATCTGTCTCCATAGAATAAAGAATAACACAAGAAGCGCCTTGTCGGTGCATTTCGTGATCCAATTTCAGACCTCATTTGGCCTATATTTCCATACAAAACTGTTTCACCGCGATTACGAAATTCAAATGGGATGGTAATATACAATTTTGAGAGACAGACCGCCTGCTAAATGATCTAGAACTGAAAGGTACTAAGTCGGTGCCACGTTTGTTTCCATTCAAATTTATACTGAAGGCACTTCTAGTGTTATACATATTCTTTATTATATGTCTGCCTCTGATTTGTATGAACGTAACATGGAAATCTATGTGAAGGTCATATTGTAATGCTTTAAACTTGTTAATTGCTCTGGTCAGTTACAATGTTATTAATTAACATACTTTAGCCAATTCTGTTCATTCTTATTTTATTATCTTTCAGTTCTGTAATACGCATTATTTCTTGGATTCCCTAAAATGTAAATCGAATTATCATATTTTTAGATGCTGTTTAAATTAACTTACAGTTGACGCTTGAGTTACGCTTTAGATGTTTTTCAGATTTTGTACGGAGTAATTATTACTGTTTTGATTTTATTTCTTCATCTAGCTGGCGTGTAAACATTTTAATCTGTATGCAGATCGCAACAATTGGCGTAAAACCCGAAAAGTTGTGAAATAATCTATTTATTTTTTAATAATTAATAAGATTTGTTTGCATAATTAGAGTAGATTTGTAGAGAGCGTCTTCTGTAAAATGATATGAGAAGTTTAAATCTGTTTTGTTTCCCCATTTCAAATATTGTTTTGTTTCTTCAGAATGTCATAATTTTTTGTATGTGTAAATAATGTTTAAAAAAAAAACTCTGGAACTGTTGTGAAGAAGTGAAGATGGAAGCCAACTTCACCGATGTGATAAACCCTTACTTATTCACCTGTGTTTGTTTATAAAACTTGGATAGCTGAATGGAATTTTGACTGAAGAGTACGGAGTGCCCAATGAGGAGGCGGATCGAGCCACCGCCACGTTTCTGAGGACCTTCCGAAGATGCCCCGACAATCTGGAGCACGACCTGGACTCCTGGAGGATACACCTGTGGAGCCAAGCGCTGGAGGAGGAATACTCACATTTAGCTAGTGAGTTTTACCATTTCATGTTGTACATTGTTAATCCATTTCATTGAAACAGATGTCGATGAATGACTGTCCAGTTGTTTAGTCAGATATCTCTGAAAAATTAAAATTTGAGATGAGTATGCAGTTATATATGAAAGTGTACCCTCTATCTCAATGGTTCCCAACCGGTGGTCCGCGAGATCTAAAATGTGGTCCACGAAACATTTATTCATTTACTACAAAACCGAATTGAAAGGTATCCAAAAGTTGATTCGTAACCCTTTTGGTATTAAATCATTGGCCACAGAATTAATGAGCTAAAAAATTGGCCTTCACCACTGAATTAATTTTGTACCAAAAATTGAAAACCTGCATTGGTGGACTAATCTATTGTAACTTTTGAACCGTATATTCAAATGAATTAATTTCTTTAAATTTGTTTACATATTGGATTAAGGTAAAAAAAAAACATAAAATAAAAATGTTAAAAATATTAAAATATGTGTAAATAAGGATACAAAAATAACCTTCTCTTTTTTCGTAAGTTTTTTTCCACATTTTTATTCAAAAAGTTGCAAAAAAACATAATATTCATAAATCGAACGATAATAATTTTTGTTTTTTATATACTTGTATACTAATACCTAATAAAATAATTTGATATGATAGTCCTCAAAAAAATCAGAGACATTCAGGGTCACTACCAAAAGCCTAGAACCGCTCGCAATTTTGAAGAAATTAAAAGGCGCCTGGCTATATATAAAACTTGGAACTATCAGGGAAAAAACATAAGAAACATATTATTGCCAATTTAATGAAATGAATGAGTAATTACCTACAGACCGTTCGGCATTCAAAATTTTATTAAAAAATTTCACTGTCGTGCTCATTGTCCGTTTTTTGGCGGACCTACTGTAGCGCGCCGTGGTTTGTGGCCAATGGGTTAATGATGGAGAGGTAGCTGAAGAAGCCCAAGAAGAGCACATTGAATTGCAAAATGATGGTAATTGGAGGGACGCGATTAACAGTTTATCATTATTGAACCTTGTGGTCCCTGTGAGAACAAATAAATGTCATTGTGGTCCCTGGTCAAAAAAAGGTCGGGAACCACTGCTCTATCTGGTACAATACTCAGATTTCCATAAATTCCACCAAATCAATTATATTGCAGGAAAAATTGTAGTGAATTAAACAAAATGTTTTTTTTAGTAGTATGTATTAGACGTGGGCAAAATTGATTGACTGAATTAAATGAATAAATTCAATCTTGTGACACACTCTATCTAATTCTCAATTTCAAAATGAATTGATTCTTCATTCCTTACCTTTGGCCTTGTATCCTACGATTTTTAACGGCACATTATTTTTTTATTTTCCATTTAATTTACTGTTAAATTATTTCAATTAATGATGTGTACCGTAAACAATTAAAAGATTATAATTTATAATGTTTCGTAGGTATTTAAATATTATTATATGGGCGGCGCGCCGCGAACTTGCCTAAAGTAAAATACCTATCCCATTCCCGCGCCGCCATTCATAAAATCACGCGTATGTATATCATTGTCCCCCGCATAAGCAAAAGCCGGCAGCGAGTCAGCTGAGTTCCAAGCCATGACGCGTTGTGTCCTTTCACTTGTGCGAAGAATCAATCAATCTGAGGTCCCACCCGTTCCAGATCCGCGTGTCTAGTCTGTCGCTATCGAGTCATGTCTGAAGTACTCTATTCGTGAATTAACTTTAGCGTCTTGTTCAGTTGACAGACAATGACCAAACGAAACAAAAATGACCAAATGTTCAAACGAATCGATCATGACTCGATCATCGCAAGTCTTTACTTGGTCCGCAGCTAGCGAGTTACTGCAGACACTAGTCAAAAGTTACTAATTCATTCTAGAATGCCTGCCGCGAATCCGCCTGTGAGGTTTATCATTCGTTCCTCTCCGCGCGCCAAGCCGTCAATTTCATTACATTGTTGGTTGTTTTGTGGTACGTACCAAAACTATTGGAATATAAGTACCTACATATTTTTAGACGCAGATGTTAGGTAGATATAATATATGAATTTGCAGATATTATAAGGCCAATCGGCTGTGGTCAGCCGTCACAAAATATTATTAAAATGTTTATTTATATTACATCACGTGAAGTGGTTTTTAAATTAGAACAATTTTAAGTTTAATAAATTAGTAAAACTTTAGGGGTGAAACCACAAACTGTTTAATTTAAAAATTTGATTGCTAGCTTAATGTAATTTATTTTTTTGTCTAAAAAACATTTTGTTGTCAATATAAGACACATTTAAATATTACGTTAACCCCTTCGCGCGTCGTTAGTACATTTTTTCAGAACGACATAATTGACCCTAAGAAGAGTGTTTTCTGTTCTTTAGCACCGTTGTGATTTGAAACTCGATGAAACGAAAAATAACGACACTAAAAAGAGGCAAATACGTACATCTATGAGATTCAGTCTGCGTGGTAATGAGATTAGTATGATAGTATAATCGGTCTCCTCTTTGTGCGGTGATAATATATACACACATTAAAAAAGGTTTTTTTTTTTTTTTTTGGAATTGATTTAAAGGAATAATGAATGAATATAAGGAATCAATTCAAAAGGCCAGGAGAATCAGACTGAATCGATTCACTCTTGGGAATGAATATGCCCATGTCTAGTATGTATATATCAAAATATCATACTAATGTACCGGACTCTTATACCTCTCGGTATTGTATTATAGCATAGTTGGAAAACACGCCTAACGCGCACCCAAAAGTATGCATGTGATTGACATGAAAATGGTCGCTTCTACTACTCGTTTTTGAGTTTCCGCCCTCCCACAACATGAATAAACTCTTCAAGATCCATGTTCATTCCTTCCTCTCCTCAAAAAGACTCTCTACACAGAATCTCCAAAAATTATATAGGTCCTGAGGGAAATTATTTTCCTCAGGGCCTTCTGTGTAAAAAAAAAAACAGTTTCATAAATTCTTTTTTGGGTCCTCTGTGTATTATTATTATTGTGTCTTATCCAATGTAAACATGTTTTTGTGTTTGTCCCACTTGGTTTTACCAAAATTCGTATTAAGTAAGTCGCAAAACAAGTAAACCAACCTCCAATGTACCTTTAATTGATTTAATTTATGCTAAATTAAAAACCTGCTTTTAAACGATGTTTACAAAATTATCTGAGAATTATATTTACCCATTACCTCCTCCATTACCATTCAACGTATTACACAATGGAATACATAATGCATTCATTATTTAAAATACATAATTAGAATTTGATAAATATTCTTCTATTTAGGTAGCCTAATTAAAAAAATCAATACAAGAACTCGTCATTTATGTAGCAGCAGTAAGGTTGGAAAAATTCTTTACGGTTTCTTGAAATTCAATTACTACTAATTATATAATTCAAAGCTGATGAGGGGAGAAGCCTTATGACAAATTATGGATTCATATTTTCCGTTCTGTACAAACTCAATATTATGTGCAAGGAAATATTATGAATTTACAGATTTAATCCTTTCGGACCTGAATTAAAATTGACGGTGGTAGAATATATTTGATACTAACTGCCGAGCGATTCTATGTCTTTTGTGGGATCGTTAGCGGGGTAACGGACGTGATCTGTCAGATTTGTTGATTTATTTGCTTTTTCTATATACAACGTACATTAAATGAATAAATAATCATATCAGAATAAGTTAACAATAATAATCTAAACGAAAATATGAAACAGATCAAGATACAGAAAAACAGAAAAAGACAATGGTCGCAACTGGGACAGAAGGTGGCAATAGCGAAATTGGTTAACGCGCTCGTCCCGGTTAGACGGAGAGGTCTCGGTTCGTGTCCCAGTTGCGACCATTGTCTTTTTCTGTTTTTCTGTATCTTGATCTCTTTCATATTTTCGTTTAGATTATTATTGTTAACTTATTCTAATATGATATATTTCTCTGATGGGAATAAATAACCTTCAAAAAAGTATAAAAAGAAAGTTTTTCTTATAAAAATTGAATAAATAATCATGCATACTTGCAGGAATTCGTGTTTAAAATTATCTAAACTAAAATATGTGATAGTAAATATGTAAAAATCACACAAATCTGACAGGAGATCACGTCCATTATCTCGATAATGATGCCACAAAAGATATAGAATCGCTCGGCTAATGGAGTTACTTGAAAATTTTTGATGTGTGTTTGTGTTTTTTTCAATAGTAAAGTTATTGGTACTTTCATTTAAAGGAGAATTAGGTCTCAGATGGTGTATTACACATAAAATGTCAAATCTTGCACTGTACATAAAAAATATAACATTTTATTTCATTTTAAAAAGTTACATAAAAATACTTCTTCAATCTTTGCAAATTCGCTTCGTGGTGTCATTTTTAATTAAATGAAAACAAATCACTTTTGTAAAACACCACTTATTTACTAAAAATTATCTACATGTTTCAAAATCAAAAATTTCTTCATCAGGAGAAAATTAACCAAATATTGTTAGTGAAGAAACCTCTGGTTTTGAAACATCGACCCTTCAGAATAAGAAGGTTCTATCTAACGCGGTAATGTCATGCTAAAAATGGATTTATAGTAAGCTTCTTCAGAGTTTATTAACGCTTGACGTTACCACGACAGATGGAACCTTGTTGTTCCAAAGGGTCGAGAGTAGATAATTTTGATTAAATAAGTGGTATTTTTCAAAGTAATTTGTTTTGATTTAAGTGAAAAAAATACCTTCAAAACTTAATTTTTTTTTAAATCAGTCGAGACAAAACATAAAACAAAATGTAAAATAGGTTACTGCATGAATTGGTTGCTAAAATCCAATAAAAAAATAGGAGCCGGCTTTACCAGCAATTGAAAAACAAAAACTTCCAATTTTTATTCACTCTACATATATGACGTATAGGGAGAAAATAATTCTGAAATTAATGTATTTTCTAAAAACACGTGATCTGAAAGGGCTAACTCTTTTTCTGTGGTAATTTCTTCAAATCTTTATATTATCTACAGTAAGAGTAAATCCTTAAACGGAAGCAATCTTCTCAAAAAGCCTTCCATTGATATGCTTGGTGTAACTCTAAAGGCCAGTTCTTTCAGAGAATTTTAACTATTTGTCAAACTTTGTTTATTTTCAAAGTAGAAAATGTATATGAAATTTTGGTCTCCGGTGGGTTTTTTTTCAAGATTTTTAGTTTTATTGAAAAAAAAAAAATGTCACTGTTGGCCAAAATTTCTTTACATTTTTACTTCAAATAATGTCAGAATTCTCTGGTTAAAGTAAGTCAAGTACTTCCCTTAACACCCTGTATATATTATTGTCAAGTGTTCAAAGTTTATAAGTAAACATACTGGCTTAACGAATACATAAATAAATTATGCCAATTCAATGTCAATAGTAATAAGTTGATTTCTTCCCGATAAAAAATAGCCGTGTCACCCTTTGAAGTTCTTGGACGAGAGTGCACTCGGATGAAAAAGTTTATATTTAGTTTGACATTCTATTTGCAGATGACATCTACTTGCAATGGCTAGAACTCCGATACCATTATCTGGCCGTTAGCCCTGAAATTCTGCAGCTTCTATCTTCACTCAGGTAACCCCCACAGCTTGTGGTTCATCCATTAATTACGTATTAATTTTATTTTCTTAGTAGAACTGTTGTTTGTGTGTTAGTAAGATGAATACATTTACCGACTTACCGATATTTAGATTCTGCTGTTTCACAGAAATTTGAACAATTCATCAATTTTCAAAGTTGATTTTCAAGTTCTGTTAACCTGTTATTGGCCACTATTTACAGGCCCTCTTCTTCTTTTTTCCTAAATTTTTAACTTTGAAGTACCACTTTGAATTTTGAATTGATTGTTTTGTGGATTAATTTTGAGCTATTATATATTTTATTGACTGAAATACATTCCTAGAACAATAAACTATGTACCAAAACTGCATTACGTGCGTTAATTTGATAAATTGATAGGTTTTACGATGTTTTCGTAAAGAATTCCGCATCACATTTAATCGCGACAAAATTTGACACTTCGACTCCATCATTTAAAAATATTCTGGTGCTGCCAGGTGAATGAAACTAGTTGCTATATCTTCTACGATATTTGGGCAAGCTATTCTGACCTTGTTCTTCATACAAATTCTGTACACAGAAGGGTCAAAATCGCATTCAAAAATATTTTTTTTGAACTTTTTTCCGCGCGAATGCGCACAGACCGAACGCATCCGCGCGGCTCCGGCCAATAACAGGTTAATATATCATTATGGCCAAGTTGTTTCACAGAACTTGAATGGAACTTTTACAGAACCTGAAAATTAACTTTGAAATTTGGTGAATTGTTCAAATTCTGTGAAACAACTGGCCCTTAGATAACAATCATAATATCTTACCTGAAAATCTCTTACTGTTATTTTTAATGATTTTTTTAAATGTGAGTACTGCACAAGAGTCCCAACTGCTCACAAGCATCCGGAGCCAGTTGGACTGGCATCCCCAATTGGGGTATGTTGTGAGGCTGAAGGTGGGAAGTAGGTATCTGGCTATTCAGATCTGGTCACAAAATACAGCTGAAGCCATTTCAAGCAATGTTGCAATTTTGAATGATGGCCTTATACCAGGGCGATACTGAGAGTATCTTCCACTCTAGAACGTTTCGGAAAAATGTATATCTTTAAATGATTAAATTGTGAAATAACACAAATCATTCAAATAAAATTTACTTGCACACGTCGGGAATTGAACCCGCGACGATTGCTAGCCTTACCCTTCATCGATTTGAAACCTTAACCTTATCTAGGCAGCTGTCGCATATGTGATCCATCAGAGACTATCCCCATATGTGGATGTTTCATAAATTCATGCAATAATAAAAGAGTTTAAACATAAAGTTATCTTAGTATAACCATCTTCTTTTGGAATGTACCACTAATTTCTGAAATTGGTTAAAGTCAAAAATATGCATTAAACCACTGAGCTTTAAACTTACATTAATTTTCATACGAGCCATCTTAATGATGCCATTTAAAACAATTTAAACAATCGCAGTGTCATTATTTTGCGTCTAATATTTAGGGAACGGCTGTGCAGAGGTTATCAAACAAAACTTAATTTTGGAGGGCAACCGTTCCTCTTAAAGTTAGACTGAACTTTGCCTTGTCTTTTGCTGGACAAAATGAAAGGTAAAATAATTGGTTTAATTTTCTTTGTTACCAATTTAACACATCCTCAAGTAGCTCTTCCATCATCGTTTGTAACATACACACTCTTCATACTGCAATAAATCTTTATTGTCACCAAATATAAAGTTGATGGCTTTAAGATGTGCCATTGGAAACATTTCAATTCAAATAGCGGAGTATCAGAAGAGTGATGAGTAGTCAGATATAAATGTGGACATTTGCCAGAGAATGGCTCCTTGTCGACACGGAGTTATGAATGCACTTGTTGTCATGAAGTTGATATTGAAATTTAACTTTGTCTTTGTTGATTTAAAAGCTTTTTTTTATTTACAAACTAGCTGACTCGGAGAACTTCGAACCGCCTCAATAACTGTTGTGTTAACTTTTAGCTGAATTAAAATGTGTTTTTTTATTAAATTAAAAATTACACAATGAAGCAATTATTGATGCGCAACTTGTTAGAATATAACAAAATAATATGTAACCACTAACGCCATCTAGGATACAACAATTGTAACTGTGTACAATAAACGTCAGTCTATCGAAAACCTCTCTGCTGTTTCATTAGATTATGGGCCCAGTGAACAATTCCGTTGCAGAATACGCAATTAGTATTATTTTATTACGAGAGGGTGTTAGAATATACCAAAATAATATGTTACCACTAACGCCATCTAGGATACAACCACTGTAACTGTGTACAATAAACGTCAGTCTATCGAAAACCTCTCTGCTGTCTTTGTTTTTGTCAGTATCAGAGATGGCATTGTGTACGGATTTACAATTTTTTGTGTTTTTCTTACTTTTCCACTTACTTACGGGAATTGTGTTTCATTTTCTTAAGTGTGAGGGAGATTTATTATAATTATTGTATTTTTCATTTGGAGGGGTGCAGTCCCATTTTCGACTGTTGACATTAAGTGTGTAAGAAAGAGAGGCAACATTGTTTGTTTGAGAAAAAAAGCAAAACCATCAGCGCATTGACATTTGACATTTTTGAATTTTTGGAATTCACTCTATAAATATTAACAACCTAACAGTTTCAACACGAGCTCCATCTGGACCCCCAATAGGAACCTGCATTATCGACATAGAGTCATCTGTCGGTAAATAAAACCAGATTAAGACCGGTAGAGGACAGTAACTGTACACTTCCTAGTGTTGTGCCTAGCGTGGTAGTCGAATCACCTGATATAATGAATAAAGAAAAAATAAAATAAAAAAAAAAACTTCAATTATAAAATTTTACACCTATGACCCAAGTGAACCTATGAACTATGCAAACCATTTCCTTATCATTATATTAGTGTCTTTGATTATTATTTATTGTAAAATATGACTGTCCAGGGACCACTACCTGCTGGCTCTGATAACTAACGGAACATCCCGCGCCCAGTGGGAGAAGATCGACCGCCTCGACCTGCGCTGCTACTTCGACTCCATCCTGGTGTCAGGCGACCTGCCCTGGGAGAAACCCGACCAGAAGATCTTCCACGAGTGCTGCCAGTTCCTCGGCGTGGAGCCGCAGCACTGCATCATGGTCGGAGACAAGCTGGAGACGGATATACAGGTAATACTTATGTAAAACATCATCATGGTGCTGCATCCCAGGGTGGGATCTGCCGTTCTCAGTAAATACTCCACCGGCACCGGGTGTCTGGAGTCTAATTCTCGGATCGTTCTGGTTCTCGGGTCTCTCGAAATGCTGTGTGGGGGGTTTTTAGATGCCCTGAGGAAAAATAATCCCTCAGGGCCTGTTTCATCTTTGGGGATGCTGTGTGGAGGGTCTTTTTAGGGAAAGGAAAGAAATAAAGTACTGAGAAGGAAAAGGGTATGAGGGGTGAGTAGGAATCTGGGGTCAATGTGCCCATGAGTGACGGATTTATGAATCCGTCCCTCCCACTGCGATGCAAGGCGATGGGTCAAGAGAGACCATCTGGAGAGGTCATATGGTCTTCCCAAATCGGCCTCTCCTGATCTGACCCAAGGTCAAGCGCATCTGCCGCCAAGACTTGGACACACATCACCCCCGCTAAGTCACCTTACGTAGCGAACCACTTGGGGTGACCTATGGCAGAGATTTTGATTATCCTATAAATCTGAATAGCCAGGTACTTCCCCTCCCCACTACTACCTTCAGCCTTACAACGTACCACAATTGGGGATGCCAGAGTCTCACTGGCCTCACAGTTGGGAACAGTTGGGACTCTTGTGTGTTATTCACATAAAAAATATATTAAAAGCCTCTTTCTACCAAATCGACTTGAGTAAAACAATTTTCATGATAAGATGTTATCTTCAGGTAATCAGTATTATATACGGTTTCTATTTTGTGCTTAGTAATTTATGTTTTATCAACATTCCTTGAATTTTTGCAAGGTACATTTAACTTAACAATCAGTTTCATAATAATTAAACTGTAAAAATATTTCACATTCATTACGCCTTTCTTCCTTCACAATTAACTAGAAAAAATAAACAATAGGAATTTATGTTAAAATATTTTTTTTTACAAACCTCTCAGCTGTCGCCAGCCCACCGGTGGGCCTAAAAGAAATTCTTTACTTGTTTTTTAAATGCGATTTTAACCCTTACATATAAAAAAATATATGAAGGACAAGGTCAGAATCGCTTGCGCCAATATCAATTTAGGTCCTAGGTATGATTTGATTATTGTAGCTACTCTGAATTATTTTTAAATAATTTTCAATGACTTCGCTGGTGGCTTTTCGAAATATGTATGTATCATACAACATTAAATCATACAACAAATCGCAGAAGCGACCTGTTCTAATGTGACAAATGTCAACCGTGTACAAAAGTTGGGTGCACGTTTGGCGTATTTCCCGTCTATGCACTTGTGCCGAGGGATCAATGCGAGTTCCTCGGAGCATCTTCCATTGAAATAATATGGTAGGAGGGTATGGGTACCGCTGCCCCGGCACCCATTTATTGGATAACCAACAACTTTGCCATAGGTCACCCCAAGTCGTTCGCTATGTTTGGTAACTTAGCAGAGGTGCCCGGGTTCGTGGGGCGAGGTTTGTTGTGTGGGTGGTCTTGGCGTCAGGTGTTCACTCCCTTCTCTCCTCAAAAAGACCCTCCGCAACGCATCCTCAAAGGTGACATGTGCCCCGAGAGAAAATGTAAAAAATAATCAAAAATAGGTCTCCCTCAAATTTCTTCAGTTTTGTCGACTCCTATCTGTAGGCAACCTGCCTCTCTTTCCCAACCAAGGTCGCCTTTCGAAAGTGTTTGAATTCACCGTTCTTTGGATCACCGAGATTGTGATGTACAGTGAAATCCTCTTAGGAAGTTTCGTTGCTTAAAAAGTTTGGTTTTTTCAGTCCCTCGGTCCAAAATTGGCCCAATTTTAGAAAACTTCTTAAGAGGGTTTCACTGTATAATTTTTTGTTTTTGTTTTGAAGGGATTTACTTTCCATATACATTTGTTACTTAAATTTTTAGTTTTTCTGCTATCAATTTTGACACATCCGTGTCATTCACTAGCAAACTTAAACTAACTTAAAATTTATACAAGTACAGAAATTATTAGATTTTATTAGGTGGGGCTAGTGGAGGGGTGATTTGATAATGATATATTTTTTATCTATTTTCACAGGGTGGTATAGAAGCCGAATTGGGTGCAACGGTCTGGATCCCACTGAAGTCAGAATTCACAGAAACTCCGGCTGTGATTCCTGACTACGTAATCCATAGCGTGATACATCTTCCGGACCTGCTCTCCGGGAACACCAGCAGGTCGTACGACTCCAAGAAGTTGAAGAGTTCGGGACCTAAACATGCCGGGATGAAAATCAAAAACCCCACGACTTCCAATGACCTGAATGATAACAAGTCCAGCTGATGTCAGCTCAAATGTTTCGTTGTTCTCGTAAATCTCTTTCACAGGGGCGCCGTAACCTAAAAAATTATATTTTTCTATGTGTTTTATTAGGTGTTGTGCTACATTTCTGTAGTCGAGTGAGCTTACAAGCTTTTGTGGTTGAGAAAATATTACTGTATTGAATATGTTGGTAATATGTATTACTATATTGATAATATGATTATATTGAATGTGTTGGTAATATTATTTTATTTTATATATTGGCAATATGTATTACTGCATTGAATATGTAAGTTGATAATACATATTACTATATTGATAATACGATTTTATTGAATGTGTTGATAATATTATTTTATTGGATGTGTTTGTAACATGTATTACTGCATTGAATATTATCTTGGTAATATTATTTTATTGAATATGTTGGTAATATGTATTACTGTATTGAATATGGTTACATATACTGAATATGTTGGTAATATTATTTTATTGAATATGTTGGTAATATGTATCACTGTGTTGAATATGTTTGTAATATACACATAATTAATTATATTTAAAGCGGTTGCGGGATAGTGTTGAGGTGGACATGGCGAAATTTCGCTAAGCTATTTTTTTTACAAGTTATTGCTAAGACAAATGAATATTTTTAAAACAAATATTACGCTACTTGTTAGATGTTTAAGCTAATCTCAATACTATAAGGTATAAAATAGATACAAATAATTTATTTTCAATAAAAATTCATTGATTCTCTACATATTGAGATTATCAAATTTGCCTAACCCTGTAATATATATGTATATTTTATTTTTCAGATTGAGTTTTATTGTTACACGCCAATAACTAAAGCATAATCAGTATATGTCTTTGTTTATTTAATTTCTTTACAATTATTTTAAGGAATGATTCAATTCTGTTCAGAAGGGTGATTCTGTATCTTTTGTGTTATCTCTTGGGGTCAGCTTAATGAGAAAAAGGAAAATCCGTCAGATATCGGAAGGATTCCGTCGGACGTTATCGGCTATCAAATTTCTGTGATTTTCTAAGGCTTGTCTAGTGTGTTAAATGGATTAATTACCTACTCAAAAACAATTAAATTGAATTACTAATTATCAGTTATTAAAACTACTTGAATATAAGTCTAATAGGCGTTCATAAATAACTATTCATTTGTCATATTATTTTGATGTTTGTACCGATGACATTTGATTCGCGACTGACGTCTCTTAATGAGGATTTACATCTCTGGCATTAGGGTAACTAGTGTTAAGAGTTGGTGTCTTAACACAAACGCAGTATTTAGCTTGTTAGCGCGATGCGGAAAACTGAATTTAAAATGTGTCGTATACGCCTGATTTAACATGCTTTACGCTGTCGCAAAATATACAAAATCACCCTTCAGGTTACATTAAAGTAGCTGGAGATGTGGTAAAGTTAACCATTCAGTATATTTTTGTACAAAATTATATATATTAACAATTAAAGTAACCTTACCAGATTGGTATATATATTGTAATGTAATATATTATATTAATATTTCGACTGATTAGACACAGTAAGCCTGTAAATGAAGACTTGATGTCTGATTATTAGCGTGTTGGGATATTAAATATTTTTGTTGTGAAAAAGTGTATTACTAACTGTTTGTAGGATGTTACATATTCATTAAATTTTATCCTGGTTGCACCATTTTGTTAATGCACACATAATATATAGGTATATATTTGAGACATTCAAAACAAAGGAATTCAGACAAAAACACATGTAGACATACATAGTTGGATTACGAAGGCATAGACCATCACATTTCATGCGGTGGTAATTTAGAGGAACCAAATTCATAAAATATTTAACCCCTAGACTGCTGCCAATAATTGAAGAAAGTTTTGCTTACCTTACAGCACATTTTAATGTGTTGTGTCTAGTACTAGGGATGTTTGCCTATTTTACAATATATTGTGTAATTAAATCTGCATTACAATGCACTGGGTTACCAAGAATTGTATGTAGTACCAAGAATTTCTCTGTTGTACTGTGTACTATGAAATTATGGTGCACTGCAAAGTTTTAAATTAGAAAATGGCACGTTTAACTGGAGTGCTCGCTCTCCACTATACACACGCTTACATGTGTCCTTTGCACTCACCCTCCACTCTTTCGAGAAATGCGTAAAAAAAATTATTGGTTGGGATTGATTGCGACAATAAATAAAATAATAGATTGCGGCCATGCGCCTGGCACTTTTCAAGTAACAAACCAGGACCCCCATCAAGAGTCCGAGGTGTAATAACAAGAAAGTTATAATTTCACAAAATATAATATAATTGACCGACAGTGGCTGAATGGGCATCGCGTTTGGGTCCCACCCGGGCGTCTCGTGTTCGATTCCTCGGCTAGCTCAGTCCTCCATCACGACGCAAGCAACATTTTCCGCTTAGTGTGGTGATAGCAGGAGATTTTCAAATATTTTTGGGTTATTCGTAATCCGGGAATGTTTGTCTTTATTTTAAAAATAAAAATGTGATAAATTTATGTGAATGATTTTTTTTTCTTTTTTTGTATGAATATCAAAAACCCAAAACAGAAAGCTGAAACCATCATTTTGGGTCACAAACAATCTTCAATATCTTGGGTGTGTGCCTACATTACACTGCATTGCAATGTGTAGTACTAGGGACAATGAAATGGTTAGTGTGTAGTGTATATTCTGTTATTCACTGGAAAGTACAAAGTCCATGTTACTTAAACATTACTTTTCTTTAATATTTTTTTATGTGACACCTCACAAGGTTGTACCTGTGCACCTGATAAGAAAACTGTATAGCTACCCTGCTGGGCAAAATTGTGAGGCGGGTAAACGAAACGGTTGTAAACTTACATAAAAACAAGTCGGAGAAACAACCCATTCTCATGAAGCAAAGGTCAACTGTGAACGAATGTTAAGTTTCAGTCACATGCACCAGACGCAAGGGATTAATGCTGCTAGCTCCTTCAAGCAGGCTCCATTGAAATATTTTAGCTATATGACATTTTCAAAAGATTGTCCGTTTTCTAGGGGTTAAATCAAAGATATTGAAATACAAAAGATATGCTATGATGGCTGCCCGACCATCGGCGGACTACCGTCTAATGGGAATAGTTTAAATACGGAAAGAATTCGTTCATTTAGATGATTTTTTTAAGGTGTGCAGTAGTATTGGTTGGCAATATCGGCGACGCCAGGAAACACAGTACCACCCAGTAAAAGCTGCCGATAGCACTCTTATATCTATATAGATAGATCTCTTATATATTTTAATATCTTTGGGTTTAATACTCTGAACATCTCAAGCAACAATGACAGAAGACACACATGTGTCCATTTTAATGATGGCTCATTGCCATGCATATCTAATTCGACTTAATAAGTCTCTTTTTTAAATATCAGCAAATCCTTTGAATCTAATGAACACAAATAGATAACTAATTTATACTATATGTTATTTGCTTCCTAGCTTTAGAATAACATTTGGCGGCTGTCATCTAATTGTATTTTTAATTGTGCATTGTGTGTGTAAAGTAAAATTACTTTATTAACTTAAATGCTTTCTTAGAACAATAGAATAATATATTGACTTAGATATTTTTGCATCTCTCAAATGACTTTCTCAAATTTTGCTGTGAATAGAACACTTGTAGATAATTTTTAACTTACATAATGGACTCATTTATTTTAAACCAACCAAAAACTAATGTCCTCACAAAACACTCAATAAACCCCTTTTCACTTGTACAAAATGAAAAAGGGGATGAGTCAAAAATTCGTGTTTTGACTAGAAAAATTTGGACAAGTTCAAATGTAAAATCAAATACAGTGAAACCCTCTTAAGAAGTTCTCTTTTAACCTGTTAAATGTTGGATGGTATTTTAGATTGATACTGGCGCAAGCGATTCTGACCTTATCCTTCACACAGTTTCTTTATACATAAGGGTTAAAATCGCATTAAAAAGCAAAGCCTGCCGGCGGGCTCGCGATGAGTGTTTAAGAAGTTTCGTAGCTTAAAAAGTTTGTTTTTTTAGAGTTTAAGAAGTTTCGTGGCTTAAGAAGTTTGTTTTTTTTAGAGTTTAAGAAGTTTTGTAGCTAAAGAAGTTTTTTTTTTCGGTCCCTCGGCCCAAAATTGGCCCAATTTTTCCTACTTTAAGGTTTTCCTACTTAAGAAGTTTGTTTTTCTGGTCCCTTGGAAAAGTTCAAAGAGGGTATCATAATAATTTCTGTTTTGAAAAACTTGGCAAAGAAAAATAATGTTGGGTGTACTCGTCTGATTAAAACTTACATGACTTATCTCCTTTTTCCTTTCTCGTACAGATATTAATACATATGTATTAACTTATCTCCCTTTAACCTTATGGTAAAAAGAGATATTTTAAAATAAATTTAAAAAAATATCTTTATTTTTATGAAAACACAAATACTAAATGTTTGTCTACTTGAGTTGATAACAATATGGTTACTGTTTTTTGTCTATGTGTGAATTTATTACAATACACCCTGTGTCATCTTTTGAGCAAATTTTTTTTATAATTCATTTATATAATTTGATATAAATGGGAAAGTCATGCATAAGCACTCAGTTGTTCACTGATTTTCTTTAAAGAAATACTCACAAACAAAAAAATTCTTTAATAGTAATTATTCATATAAATTTGTTTTTTAGTTATTTTTTTTATATTTTGATTAAATATTTACCAAAAAAAACTTTGAATATGAAATTTCAATTTTTAATTCTTGCCGTTTTTACATTGTCCAAAAATATTTCACCATTATTTAGTCTAGATTTCAAAGATAAATTATGTGCAGATTTATTGTATTTTTGTATATTTTAAAACATTGTTGAATTGTTAGAAAATAGGTTGTTTCATTGTTGTGATTGGCTTTTAACATTGTTGGTCAAGTTGATATTAGATTCAACACAAATAATACAGCACCTAAGGGAAGGGATTTTGTTCTAAGGAATATTCAGATTAATTCTGTATATTTTCAATTGAATTTGTAATTATGTAACAATAAGATCTTAAGAATTTAAACATTGATCTGATCTCGCTGCCTCCATAGAATAATACGCATATTATACGATCACTCTCGTTCTATTGTTTTTGTTAAGTTCGATGCATCCTTCAAAAATGACAGCACAGTTTATCACAAGGGACACCGAAGATTGCTTTCACCAACCAAACTGAGATACCGCTTTAACCTTTATGTACCTGAAGGTAAAAATCACTTACTACCCGAAGGGGGGTCACTAGTGTCCCCCATGTATTGCAAAGTGATTGTGTCCCTTAATAATCCTTTCGCCCTTTCCAGTAGCTCTTAGTTATGTACTATTTTTTTTAAGTGTAAACTTCTTTAGCACTGTTATGATTTGAAACTCGATGAAATGAAAAAGAGACAAACACCTACATATATAGGATTTAACCTCTCAGAAATAGACTTCTGTTTATTATGTGTCCCTTAGAAAACTGTCAAAACGTGATAATATTTGTGTTATTTACGATTTTTACTAAAAGCTTCATAAATCACGTTTTGGGAAACGTAACCTCATTCTAAAAACTGTTTTGATTAGGTTATGAAATAAACTTTCAAATTGTATTATTACAAATAAATAATAACATTTCTAAATATTAAAATTTAGAATGCAAACATAAAAAAATTGTAAAAATGACCCACGTGATGTTTTATGTGAAAACGGTACTAAAATCACAGATTATGTAAAAAAAAAAACTTATTTTATCGTACAAATGTACAATAAACAATTTTGTCACCTCACTTTTTTACCATTTCATACAAAAATATTTTAATAAAAAACTAACAATGTCTTGAACAAATGACAATCAAACAAGATGGAGGTTCCATTCGGCTCAGATAATTAATCTCTATGTTCCATAGATATTTCTGAATACAGACGCGTAGCGTTGCTCATTATCGATATTCCGTTTTTTATTTCATGGTAATCCGTATACTGGTGATGGAAATGAATCAATTTTTGTAAAATCTCGCGCGTTGACGTCAAAAGACGCTCTAATGTTTTGACCGCTATTATTATATTTGCGTCTTTTGACGCTCTAATGTTCCGAGTGGTTAACCTGAGAGAGAATGAGATAGAATAATCAGTCTTCTCTTTGTGCGGTGCTTCGTAGCCCATCGGTCTCTTTGTTCGGTGCATCGTAGCTTCCCCACTCCTTGTCTACTTCAGTTTTTCTGAAGATCTCACTTCTCCCGAACTGCACATTTATACTTGTATTTTTTTTTATTAATGCAGCATTCCCTCAGTTTTAATTGGTGACAGCATACGTCGGGACTACATAACACACACACTTTTGACACAATGGGGATACCAAAGTAATTAAAAACAGTTTTTTCGCAAAGGGTGAATAAAAATGTCGTCGGCGAATATTTATGTTAAGTTTTCAATTTTTTGCTATACATGTATGTATTTATTAAATTAGTGTTATTTTGTAACTTACTGTTTGTGTTAACTTATTAATTTATTATTGAGTCTTAATACTGTATATCTGTCAATATTTTAGTTAACATTCCATTGTTTACTAAATGTTTTCTTCGGTGTTTGTGGATTGTCGGAGGTAGGTTGTTATAATTGTATATTGTTATCTACGCGGTGTCATCAAATTTTTGTATAAACAGGTTTCAAACACAAAATTCTTCATTATGTATTCCGAAATATGCAGTATCTCACATAAAACACATTCAAGAAAAGCAAAACTTTGTTTATGAAGACAAAACAACTGATTTCCGGAAACCCACCAGATAATAACACTGTATCTGTTTTTCCCAGATTTCTCCCAATCATATGGAATTTTAATAAACTATCGAAAATAGTTTTTGATTCAAAAGATGAACTAAAAAGAATTATATTGGAGATAATTAAATAGTTTCATTGTGGAAAGGAAAGATTTGTATGGGAATCTATTTTTAAGACATTGACCATAATTTTAATTTTATTTCATATATCTTTTGAAATGCATTCAATGTAAGTTTTTTCCAGATTTTCTTTTCAACACTACTCAGAAACAAGACACTTTTTTATTATTTTCACAACATATATTTTACAGAGGAAGCTTGGCTGCGCAAACCAATATATTATAAGTGATAAAGTTGGATTGAATTTATGATTTATTTTGTTATTCTGTATCTTTGTTTATGTTTGTAGTAGCGGGGACCTGTGAAAAATTGCAGATAGCAGTTAGGTTTCAGAATTACATTTGAAAATACGCAAGTAGGTACCTTTTTGAATTTAATAAATCTGCAAAATTTTTAATTTTTGAACTTTTTTTTTATGAATTTTGGGTAGATAAAATTATTTGGTTTAATGTACCTAATAAATAATTTTTTTTAAAGAATTTGTTTTTATTATTAAAAACCCTGTGCCACTTTTTTGTAAGCATTTGTGTGAGTTAATCTTTTTATTTGGAATTAAAAAAAACATTAAATTGAATACCACACAAGAGTCCCAACTAACAGTGGGACTATAATTTATTGCTCCACTTGGGTATGTTGTGAGACTTTAGGGACAGAAAGATTGGGAGGTACCAGTTCAGGCCTGGTCACCAAACATGGCTAAAGCCATTTCAAACAACCTTTCAATTTTGAATGGTGGTCGTTTACGAGGGCGGTACTGAGAGTATTTACCACTCTAATTAAAAATACAAATTAGCTTTTCATATATTTTTTTATTCTAAATCAAATTTATACAACTAATAACAATACAAGGCGGGCGCGTACAACTGTTAGGCCGTACGCAACATTTTAGCTTCTCTGATTTCATCCAACAATTTCCTCTGTTCTGCCACGTAGACCTTCCGTTCCTCCAAGAATGCCGCGTAGTCCTGAAAATGTATTAAAGACATGTTATTAGATAAATTGTACCCATATTTCTTTTTCCTTGCAAAAAAGTTAACTAACTAACCATCACGCCGTTTCCGCAGGGGTAGGCAGAGAAGACGGACCGCCAAACAACTCGGTTTTGGCACACATTCCTTGCCTCGTTTACATTCATACAACATCTCATACATGCTCTTCTATTATTCTGACTCTTGACATGGCCCGACTCAGTATCTGATTCATTTGCGTCATATATTCTCCTTTCCTCGTTCATTCGCTCTATATGCCCAAACCATCGGAGCAGCCCTTTCTTAATCTTACACATTACGCTTTCATCAGCCTTGCATTCTTTGCAGATCTCCACGTTTCTCACATGATCGTACATGGTTTTAAAACAGTTACAATATTATATTAGTCAATATGCATGAAAAAAAAACAGTCGACAAAAAATGACAATGAGCGAGATTATGAAAGTTGGTTTTAACATTTCAAGAGGTAGTGACGACTCATGATTTACGGACTGCACAAAACGTTGTTTGCGATATGAACACACAACATCAATATCGAATATGTGTGTATTCCTGTGGAAGAAGGGACTGAAGATGGAGAGATCTCCTGACTGCAGAAAGACTTGGGAGAGAATAAGATATCTTTAAATAGTTTTAACTAGCCTCTGCCGTAAGATCCCTCACGACTTCGATGCCCAGAGTCCTGGCCGTGCCGATGACCATAAAGCATATCTCCTGCATGCTGCGGTGTCTCATGGGTGGGTCTTGGAATTTAATGGCTGCAATCTCGTACACATGTTTGAGGGTTATCTTGCCCGAAATTTCTTTTCCTGAAATAATAATAAATAAATTAATTCATTAAATTATTGTTATTGTCATGTGTAGGTGTGTGTACAAAAGATCACTAAATATATATCTTTAAATGTGAATAACACACAAGAATCCCAACGGCTCCTATCTAAAACCAATGTATTGCAAACTGCTTAGTTGCAGTTCAAACAGAATAGAACTTTAAAGAACAATAAATAAATAATAATGCATAACATCAAAACTGTATTTTAAAAAACGTAAGTTTAATTTAAAAAAAATAAGTTTCCTTAATTGTTGTTATTGTATAAACTAAGGCCTCCGTGGTCGAGGGGTAAGGATTTGGGTCGCAATCCGAAATCAGAGGATCGAATTCCGGCGTGCGCAAATAAATTTTATTGGATTAATTTGTGTTATTTCACAATTCATTTAAAATAATATATACTATATTTGCGGCACATTCCAGAGAGGAAGATACTTTCAGTGTCGACCTGGTATAAGACCACCATTCAGAATTGAAATGACTTTAGCCATGTTTGTGTGACCAGATCTTAATAGCCAGGTACTTCCCCATCTCCTTCCCTTCCCCACTATCTTCAGTCTCACAACATACCCCCAATTGGGGATGCCATAGTCACACTGACTCTAGACGAGAGCTGCTGGGATTCTTGTGAGGTATTCACTTTAAACAGATAAAAATTAGAGTATGATTATTAATGTAATTAATATATCGCTTTACGATCAACTTTCTACGAATATCCTCAGCCGTAAGGGAGGTATTTGTGTATCGTTTCTTCGTTCTCTTGCAAACTTCCATATAAATCCTTAAATTTTTTTTTTTACATTAAGCACACAGGAGGCCCTGAGGAAAATAATTTCCCCCAGGGCCTATGTCATCTTTGAGGATGCTGTGTGGAGGGTCTTTTTGAGGAAAGGAAGGAGTTAACATGGGTCTTGAAGAGACTCATGTTGTAGGAGGGAGGAAACACAGAGGCCGGCAAATCGTTCCACAGCCGAGCTGTTGTTGAACTCAAGAACGAATCGTATAAACGACCCGTTCTCATGTGACTACTATCAACCGTGTACAAATGTTGGGCGCATGTTTGGCGTGTTTCCCGACTATGCACTGGTGCCGAGGGGATCAATGACGCTTGTTCCTCGGAGCATCTTCCATTGTAATACCGGTAGAACAAGGACAGCATTAAATGAACATAATCAACAAGCGGTAACCTGGTTGCATGGCCGCCTTAAGAATACCCGCCGCCTGCTTGAGCAGGAAGGAGGTGGGCGGCTGGTGGATTTCTATCTCATGCGTGCGATCGGGGTTCAGTTTCACGCGCGTCGGTAGTGGTACGCCGGGCTTAATCTCCGCTGTACGCTCGTTGAAGTCTTTGCAAAAGGCGGCTATGTTTATGTTACGCTGAAATATTAATAATTACATTTCATTATAAACATACTATTTTAGTATCTAATAAAGATGCCATTAATTTCATTAAATGTGCATTATGACCAACGCATACACACGAGACGCAATTTGAGTTACTAGAAAAGCAATCGTTTGATTGTGCACATGCTCTATGGATGTCTAGTATCTCGAATCAACTCATGTAGACGAGCTGCAAAGGATTTATAAATTAATTTCGGGTAAGTACATTGCAAAATAAATTAATAATAACACAAAAATTTGGGTAAATCATGAATGAAAGAAGAAGCACAGATAGTTTGTAGCTTGGATACATCGGAAGATATTTTATGGCAATATATTAAATACAGATTTCAATTTATTTTGAAAATCAATGTAAAATCTGATCCTTGATTTGTGAAAACATTAGTAGGATTTGTTGAGAAATTTATTTTAAGAGAAGATGACGTTTTCCCACCTGACCAAGCTGTGTTCCTAGGGGAGGAGCAGCAGAAGCCATTCCAGCGGGGATATTGGTCCTAAGTCGGGAAGAGTGGTTGATTTTCTCTGTCACTTTCTTCATAGATTTCAACCTAGCCATGGACTTAGACATGATTGATTATATTTGATTTAAACTTGACTAATATTAATCTACCAGTATTTACCGCGTAATGAATTTAAAACTACGTTTTAGACTGTGCAATGTTATGTACAAAACAATATTAGAAATTTATAAAAGCTAGGTTAAATATATTCAAGTTTGACATTTGAAAACCATAGACTGCAGTGTTCCCGAACCCAAAACTTAAAAATCGGGAG
The DNA here is from genome assembly GCA_917563855.2 of Limnephilus lunatus. Lineage (NCBI taxonomy): Eukaryota > Metazoa > Arthropoda > Insecta > Trichoptera > Limnephilidae > Limnephilus > Limnephilus lunatus. The sequence goes on along the minus strand of OU830602.1, from coordinate 4,055,824 downwards.
AATTTTCGCCTAAAAATCGGGAGAAAACGGGAGAATTTGGAAGAAATCGGGAGATGACCTAAATTATTATAACTAAATTTCTCGCTTGTCAATAATCCGACTCCCTTTTATTATTCCGAAGCAGAACCTTGACAACAAACAAAAAAAACCCATAAGCAACGCCGTTACACACGATTATTGTAGATGTTGCCCATGGAATAACGCAATTTTCCCTAACGGGGACTTATTTTACGTCTGGCAAGTCAGCACAAATTTTTGTGAGGTTTGTGCTGAGTTGTTAGACGTAAAATCACTCATCACTTTACGAGACGCCAAAAATCATTTTACCTACTGACTTTTAAAAGTGAGCGACGACCTTTGTCCTTAGGATGTGTACAATTTAATGAAACGAAACCTTTTTTATATTTTTCATTTTATTTAGGAATCAATCAACCACCTCATGGGCTTTTTCAAAACACCTGTCACCTGGCGGCATATCCTTGATAACGGAACACTGATTAGTAATCCTTTATTAATAAATACCCACTAATACAATATCAGTAGAATCATAAAAAACAAAAATAAAGTGCATGGGCCAAAATTAAAATTGTTAATGAAATTATTGAAATTGTTACCGTTATGAAATACTTAAACGAGTTATATTTGATTAAAATTTAACCATTTTCATGTTCCGTCTGCAACTATTCATGTTCTCAAAAGGAACATTTAAAAGTCTACAAGCCGTGTCACAGTAGAGAAAAACCTTTTTCATGTTCCGACTGCAAGTATTCATGTTCACGAAATTCACAATTTAAAATCTACATGCTCACTCACTGTGGAGAAAAACCTTTTTTATGTCCCGAATGCAACTATTCATGTTCTCAAAAGGAACATTAAAAAGTCCACAAGCCGTCTCGCAATGGAGAAAAACCTTTTGCATGTTCCGATTGCAATGGTTGTGCTAGAAAGGAGCACGAACTTATAAGTTAAAGACTTGAACTTATAAGATCAAGGAACTTATAAGTTTACTAGTAGTGGAGAAAAATACCATTATCATGTTCCAACTGCAATTATTCATGTTCTCAAAATGAACATTTAAAACTCCACAAGCCGTCTCACAGTGGAAATAAACCTATTCCTTGTTCCGATTGTAACTATTCATGTTCTCTAAAGGAACATTTAAAAATCCACAAGCCGTCTCACAGTGGAGAAAAACCTTTTTTAAAGGAAGTTTGATTTTAATTCTTGCCAAAATTTTAACCTTAAAAAATTGCAGTAAATGTGTTGTTAATGTACTTACAAATAAAAGAAAGCATACAGCACTTACCTTGTGTTTGTTTGGTAGTACCTATTTACGCGAGCAGATGTTTTCCGTTTTGAAAATAAATAAGAACAAACATCGCTCAAGGCATACGGATGAACAACTCCAGTCGATTCTTAAAATAACTACCACGAATATGACACCCGACATCAATGAGCTTATCAAAAACAAGATAAGTCAGGCATCCGGCTCAAGATAATTTACCATTTTACCCTCCCTTTTAACAATTTTAACAATTGGGTATGGGTTTAAGTTTTTTGTTTGGCCCGCTTATACACGCTACATCTCATAAATGGCCCTTAAGAAAATCCAGTTTGACACCTCTGCGTTTCGTTACAAATTATAGTTTCCAGCTCATAATACAAAGATGATCGGTGTGTATGGGTCTTCAATAGAGATATGCTTAGATTGCAGCATTTTATAATTATTCTGGTCAATACATGGATGATCGGTTTGTATGTGTCTATAATAGGGATATGCTTAGATTGCAGTATTTTGTAATTATTCTGGTCAATACCCGAATCCGGGGAATTTTTTAGTTTTTTTTTAATACCATAGACAATTATTTGCCTGATGAGCAGACCATAAACAAAGAATCGACCAGAAACGATAAATCGATGAGAACTTCGAAAAATCGGGAGATTGGATGCCCATTCCGGTAGATCGGGAGATGAAGTGAAAAATCGGGAGATCTCCCGTAAAATCGGGAGCTTCGGTAACACTGCATAGACTCTTGAAAAATGTTTGATTAAAAGCAGGGAAATATAATTTTCTAGCTGGTCACACAATAACATAATGGTCACACATCGCAACAACTCTCGAACTGTCAAAAGTGCCAACGATTGCACGAAATTGCATTATGTTCCGAATTTACATTAGGTGATATTGAGAATATTATCATAATTTTCGTTTTTTCTTACCTATCTTTCATTTTTAAATAATTTTCTTTCACATTTAATACTTAATGAATCCACGTGTATGTGTCATATAAATTAATCTTAAGATGTGAAGTGATAATTAAATTCCTATTAATTAATTCGTCATAAAACTATCAAAATGTGGTCGTTTTTCTCTCGGGATCCTACCAAGGATTTCCCTTACGAGATAGGTGAACCAGTGTCGGGTCTGAACGATAAGAGTGTGTGGAGTTTACACAAGGGAAAAAAACGAGCCACTCAAGAGGAAGTCTCCGTATTTTTATTCGATGTCCAAAAGAGTTCTGATACGCAATTAGAAGTGGCTAAATCGGCTCTGAAGAAACTAAAAACTCTGCGGCATCCTAGTCTTATGCATTTCCTCGACAGTTCTGAAAGTGATAAAGTTCTTTACATTGCCACAGAAGCTGTTGAGCCCTTGTCTGTTTATTTGAATCAGTTGACTTTGGAGGGTCAACAAAAGGACTTGTATTTAGCCTGGGGACTCTTTCAAATCACGGTAAATATAAATACATCTCTAATTAAAGCTTAATTTAAATACATATCATCTTAACAGTAAGTACCTTTGTCTGCATATTTCTTTATCTAAATAATGTCAATTACAAAGTCCTTACTTAAGGTTATCTCTCCTAAAATAAAGGCAGGAAAACAATAAACATGCTTCAGCGGTTTACTCAGTTTCTCTCTTCTACAATGAAACAGCTGTCACAAGCACCGCTCTATCAAATGCTGTTTTTTTCACTAAGTTGAATGCGGGCTTGCTTCTCATTTTGTTACCCATTGTTTCATCATGTTGAGAATGAATATTCATTAAAGTACTTACTCATTTTTGGTCACCTCTTGTTTTTAACAACCATTTATACTTTTCTCATTCTTTCTCCTCTCTGCACAACTTAGTCTGAAGCTTGAATAATTTAGTATCCGCTGAAGGAATACAACTAGGTTCTTCCAACTATTTGCTGATTGTTCTACTTTCAAAATGAGAACAACATATTGTCGGTTATGAGACTAACTTGCAAACCCCTTTTTAGCCAGTGTTGTGCCTTAAAATAAAATTCCGTTAGTTTTGTGAAAATGTTACCACAGCACTGCTTTTGCTAACATATTTTGTTTGAAAATATATCGTACATGCACGGAATAATTATTCATATCTTAAACATAATTTATTCAGCGTAGAGGTTTAATATTTAATACATAACTGTTGGAAATACTGCAACCCCCAAATCTGTTAGCCACCAATAATTGCAGGGTCATTCTGTATCTTTTGCTTATTAAATCGGCCGTACGTTGCAATTTTTAACAGTTTATTAAATGTAGTATTCTATATCGCGCTAAAAAGCTAAATACTTCGCTTGTGTTAAGACACCGACTCTTAAAAGTAGTTGCACTAATGCCAGAGATGACAGCGTGTTTCCCACGTAATCCTCATTAAGAGAAGTCAGTCGCCGGAAAATTTGCGAAAATATAAACATCAAAATAATATGACAAATGGATAGTCATTTATGAATGCCTATTAGGCTTATATGTTAGTAGTTATAATAACTAATAAGTATTAATTTGTATTTTTACTGGGTGACTACACGACAGGCATAAACAAGCCATTAGAAAAGCAATAGAAATCACAGAAATTTGACAGCCGATAATGCACGATAGAAGCCTTCCGATGTCCAACGGATTTTTCTTTTTTGTCTTAATTATCTCATAATGCTGACTTAACACATCAGATACAGAATCATCCTACTGGATAGCTGTGCAAATAATGGAAAGGAAGTGTAGAATAATTTATCTTTATTATTATTATCATTATTTTCTACTACTGTAATACAGGCATGCGCCTTTTGGTGGGTCATTTAATATATAAAATTCAATGACATTATTTTATGACTGATTTGAATTTGACTTTAAAAATTCTATGTTTGAACTCGATTACTTAAACCCAAAATGAAAGCTCAAATCAAAAAAAAGTCTTATCACAAAATCGACTCCAAATGTCGTGTATATTCACCAGTTTCAAGCTAGTACCACTAGTTTCCAGAGACCGTTTATATTTAAATTCTATATGTATTTTGTCTTCCCGGAATGGGCTTTTTCTAACATTTTGTTTTGGGAATAATATGGTGACCGGACAACTCAGAATTAAATCAACTCAGGACCTCCTTTGAAAAGTTATTAAAAGTGAAGAAAAAAAAATTTGGTTAAATAGGTTACGTCAGGTTAGGGTTCTGAACTATTTTTAAATTATTTTTTTCAAAGCTATTAATGGCTTTTCAACGAGGTGTTGAGTTGACTTGATTCTGAGTTGACATGGAACCAATAATATATACAGGGTGTAAAAGCACATCCCCAGAGGATTTTAACCAGCAATTCCTGATCATATGTGGAGTAAAAAATGTACTTGTCATTTTCCTGTCTGATGATATATTTTTCAATTAAAAACAAAAAAAATGTTTTTCCAACTCATGTTGCATCTGAGTAGTTGGGTACGGCCAGTGCGGGTCACGTGATACACGTTCCAGAAGCGCGGTAAAGAGCCGTTCACATTTGGCGAGGATTCTAGTCGAGTGGAGAGTATAGTAGTAACTAAACGCGTCTGAACACCGTAATTTTAGTAGAGTGGGTGAGTCTGCTCTTTAGTAGATTCAATCCATTTCGTTCTATATTTCGGGCGAGTAAGGACCCCAACACGCATCCCTGCGCACTGATATACGCAAACCTGCCGTTTTAGCAGATTTCATTTGTTAATGTGCGGAAATGTCGTGGCATTGGAGCGATGTTGCTACTTTAAAATTATTTATTTATGCTGCTATTAATCTCTTTTCGTGTCCATAGTTTATTTATTTTCATCTCACTAATTTATTCTTCCACGTCTTCTAAAATAAGCATTAAAATCATCTTAATTAGCGCATTTACTTTACTTTGTAGCACCCCGTCATCTACCGTCATCTTGCAATGGGTGGCGGGCACAAATGTACTTTACTTGAAGTAATGCGAACGGTTGTTTGTTTTGACCAATCTGAATGTATCTTAACAGAGGAGACAGAATGCATATCAAATGATCCCGTCACCAACCATAGTAGTGTGGTCAGTGGCAACGAATGATTATAAAATTTTTTTAAATGTCGGCAAAATGACATCTGAGTTTTTTACTCCAAGTGTGCTCGGGAATCATTGGTTAATCCAGGGGTTCCCAAACTTTTCCAAGTCGCGGCACCCTTAGAAAATTTTGAATTTTTTTTACCTACTCCACTGAATAATACAACTCGTAAAATGATTAAGTGCATTTATTGATAGGAAAATTTACAAAGAAAATGCAAATATAATACAAGTACAAAAACCGTTTAGTGTGACGGGTGAACCTGCAGCTCGCTGCACAATTTTTCAAACCGGGGAATAAGGCTTGATACAGCTACTGCTCATTTATTTTTAGGCGATATTTGCTCTTTATAACTGCAACCGCTGAAAATCCAGCTTCGCACAGATATGAAGTAGCAAAAGGAATGAGGACCCTTACAGCTTTTCCACTTAGAATCGGATACTGATTGCTGACTGATATCCAAAACTCCGTCAAATCTGAACAAGCGTATTTAATTTTTAGGCTGCTGTCGGTCGAGAGGTCAATTAAATCTTCTTCTTCCTGCGTTGTAAAATCTTGGGGAGCTTGAGCACGGAATGGATCTTGGATCCATACAAACTTCTCCACTTGGTCTTCTGCGAAGTACTTGGCAAACCAGTCAGTTAACTGTGATAGGTGCTCTGTGAAAAGGGTCAGCAAGTTATTTGAAACCTTAACTCCGCTATGGGCCATGTACTGTTGGAATATTGGAAAACAATCTTTGCCTCCATCATCACCCATTTTTCTCTTCCACACTTGTAGTTTTTTTCTGAATGATAAATCTTGAATGAAAAAACTACAAGTGAATGCGGCTCGCGGCCGCTGCAAGCGTAGCAGCACAACCGTATCCCCACTCCTGTGCCTCTTACCCAATCCATTCCGAGAGCGCGGACCGGCCACGCGGGTGATTTTCCATTACATAAAATGTTTGTATTCTTCATGTCAATTTTGATTTTTAGTAGAGACATCAGGGGCGCCTCGAGGCACCCCTGACCTGTCCGCGGCACCCCAGGGTGCCGCGGCACCCACTTTGGGAACCTCTGGGTTAATCCATCGGGTACGTGCTGTTACACCTAGTAAAATTAATAATGTATTTAATTTTTTTGATACATATTATATAAATAAAATACCATCTCAATACCACAGTAAAACCCTAATGTAAAGATCTATCATTCAAAAGGCAAAGACATTAGAGTATAGTATTTGTAGATTTGAATTACATATTTTATATAAACATATAAAATTTCCTTAACAATACAAAATTTCAAGTTTCTGATAGGGTTATCTTTGTATATATTTTCCAGAGGGCGCTATCATTCCTGACCAATGATGGCAACCTGCGCCACAACAATGTGTCCATCTACTCCGTGTTTGTCACTGTCTCCGGGGAGTGGAAGCTCGGAGGGTTTGAGTTCCTGTCGCAGTGCAGCCAGGAGGGAACGCCCCCGCTCTCCGTGAAGATATTACCTGCACTGGAGATCTACGACCCTCCAGAAAAGAATGACCCCACGAAACTAAAATCTATTACAAAATGGTAATTTTTTTTTTTATTTCTTTTCGACGATTTCTATACATTTATTCTTTAAGTTTTATTTCACATGTACATTTGTTATTTAATTTTTATTTATCTGCTACCAATTTCGACACATATGTGTCATTCGCTAGCAATCTTAAAACTAACTTAAAAGTACGGAAATGATTAAATTTTATTAGGCAGTGGGAGGGGTGATTTTGGAAGAGGGAGAGAACGGTGGGAGAAGTCAACATAAAAGGGGATCATTGTCAATAGTGGTGATTTACAGGATCCTATTATTTTATTAACTAATTAATTTTTGATTTAATTTTTTTGTTTATTTCTTATTTTAAGATTAACCCATTGGCTACAGAATTATTGAGCTAAAAAATTGAAAACCTGAATTGGTGTACTAAATCTATTGTAACTTTTGAACCATGTATTCAAATGAATTATTTTTTTTTAAATTGTTAAAGAAAAACATGAAAATATTAATTTAAAAAATATGAAAATATGTGTAGATAAGGCTACAAATATAACCTTCTGTTTTTTCGTAAGTTTTTTTTCACATTTTTATTCACGAAGTTACAAAAAAACATAATATTCATAAATCGAACATTAATAATTTTTGTTTTTTACACACATACATATATACTAATAACTAAAAAAATAATTTGGTATGATAGTCCTCAAAGCAATCAGGGACGTGCAGGGTCACTGCCAAAAGCCTAGAACCACTTGCAATTTTGAATAAAATAAATGGCGGCTGGCTGCATACGAAACTTGGAACACAAATATCAGTGAAAAAACATAAGAAACATAATATTGACAATTCTACGAAATGATTAATTACCTACAGAGCGTTTGGCATTTATATATTTTTTTTAAATGTCAATGTCATGTTCGTTTTTTGGCAGACCTGCTCTAGCCCGTCAGCGCGCCGGGGTTTGTGGTTAAGTGCCTGATTTGTACACCCGGCAGGCTGCCGGGGCTTGTGGCCAATGGGTTAAGGTATTTTTATCCATTTAAATCCATTTGACTGCCTACTAGAAAGATGAGGCATCTACTGTTCCATGTTTTTAATTATTTGATAAAATAAAAAAGAGTATTGGATGAAGCTGGGTAGTATATATATTTTTTTCAATTTGATGTAATAATTCCTATTTAATTACTGTTTATTGCTCATATGGTTTGGCCTCATCACTTTCAGTACAGTTCATTAATATTTGCATATTATGAATAATAATAATTAATTAATGAGTTTACAGTGTGTTGCCGTTAAGATAAATATTATAATAACAGACGTGCAATAGTTTTAAAATCAGAATTTGAATGTTAGAAAAATAATCTTATTAACACGTTAATGTAGGCCAGACAGAATAGACCATATCCAAAAAGGATATCAGAACACTTTCGAGGTTATAAACTCGGCCGTCCTGACAAATCGGCAATTGCCGAGCATTTAATTGAAATTGGCCATTTCTTTGGATTTGTTCCTGAAACCCTGGGAAGACCGAAAACGCATAGAGCACGCCTGGAAAGGAGGCAATTGAAATTCACAAAAATCCATTTAATGTTAATAAACACGACGGTGATAATCTCGATAGTTCTTGGTATCCTATGATTGACGGCTCCACCGAAAGTAATTGCAGAAAGCCATTTTAAATTATAATGTAATACCAGGGTAGCTATTCCCGAGAAACGATCAATTGTTACTCGTAACGCCCAATCTAGAAGCGCCATCGAGTGAAAAATTACTCATCGTCACGATGAACTTTGTTGAATGTTTAATTTTTACGTATTCTTGAAGGTCGAACGGTCGAAGAGATGATTATATTGGCAGCCCTGTGAATATTGTCTATGTTCTTGATGTTTTTGAGATTTCTATGGTGTAAGTTTGAAATTTCAAACAATTGAATACACGTACAGTGGAATCCTCTTAAGAAGTTTTCCAAGGGACCGGAAAAAACAAACTTCTTAAGCAGGAAAACCTTATATGTGGGAAAAATAAGGCCAATTTTGGGCCGAGGGACCGATAAAACCAAACTTCTTAAGCCACGAAACTTCTTAAGAGGGTTTCACTGTATTTTTGCCGCGTATAACTTCTACGAGTTGATAATATTCGACATGGCTGAGCAACCAAAACATCGCTGGTAAATCAGCCATTGTAATATGGAACCTTAAAATGACTTGATAAAAACATACAATGTCTTTGCGGTTGCGAAAGTTAGCGCGGGAAAACAATACTAGATTTTGACAGCCACGATTGCATAGATACGCAAACAACCCACCACTCGCTACTCCGTTTCGACTGGTTTGACCCACTCGTGTGGAATGACTTTTGACCTTTGGCGTCTAAGTATGTACCTTCGACGAGGGTCAAGAATAACCAAGTCGACCAATGTACATACTTTCGACGGCGATTGCGAGCGACCTGGTTTGGAGAATAGCTACCCAGGTCTTAGAGGATTGGAGCTGGCAACACGGTATCGCATCTACATACATAAGCGCACACTTCGATTACACATCTGCACTGATGATGAACTCTGCAAGTCTCTCCGAAACTTTGAGGTGGAGGTAGCGTAACACGGCATAATAAAAATAAATCACTATAATACTTATGGTCGTGAAAATCTATAATCCTGTATATTTTTATTATATATAAAGGTCGGTCTCCTCTGACAAAAACACAATTTGTGGATGGTCAGGTTGGGGTAACAATGTTTTTCTTTCCATGGCCGACAGAAAACAAAAAATGTGTGACCTGCGTCATGTTTGAGGTATTATTTGTGGAAATGTCGCAGAAGACCGGCCTTCATGTACGTATTTTAACTTTTAAATTTTTCATTACCTCATGTATACGGCCTCTGTGGTCGATGGGCAAGGCGTTTAACGGGGACCTTTCAAATGTCAAAAAAACGCAAAATGGCGCTGAATGACAATTTGACAACAATGTTACATTTCAATTTCTATGAAACAACTGGCCCTAGAACTGGCTACTTCCACACTGTATATGTAATAACTTTTTTTTTTAATTTGTATCTTCAGTTCTACGGACATGTGGGGCTTGGGCTGTCTCATCTGGGAGGTGTTCAACGGCCCGCTGAGCAAACAGTCCAGCCTGAAGATGCTGGAGTCCTTGCCCAAGCAGCTGAGCTCCTTGTACTGCGAGCTTGTTAGTGCCAACCCTTCTTCACGGCCTAATCCAGCTGATATTATCACTAGGTAATTACTACTTTTGATAACGAGAAATACAAAAGTTCCGTAAGGACGCAGACCATAATCCCCACAGGTTTCACCTTATTCCTTTTACAGTGTAGCCCAGTCCCTTAAGTTCACCTAACCTAACCTAATATATCATTGGGTGTTAAGCGATATCTCCTGATTCTGCAGCGTAGCTTATGAACATGATGTGGTCAATGAATTGCCGCTCCATTCATTCCCCGGCGAGATTGAATGACTAAAGGTGACTCCTGAAGCGCTAGATTGGCTCGTTGATCTAGAGGTTCCCCTTTGACCATTCCACCATATAAGAGAAGAATTGGCTCCATAGGTGGACTAGCATTAAACAAAAAAAGATCTCCCTACTGTTTAACCCAGGCCTGGCTAACCCAAATTGCACCACGAGCCGCATTAACGACCTAAAATTTTCCAAGGGCCACACGGGTTCTTGGATGTACAGATACGCGCCGTGGGCCGCGCATCTAAGGGCACTGCAAGTTGGCCGGCCCTGGTTTTACCCATTATCTCAACAACATTTTTAGAGTTTTCTCAAAATCGTATAAAAACAGAAATTATTTCTGTACTCGATAGCCCTATGGAATGTTCCTGTCATTGTAAAGATTCCACTGTATTTAATAAATTCATTACTAGTGTTAAAGCAGGATTACTAAGTTGAATTCACTCAAAAACTTGGTGAATCGTTGATTCCAACATCTTGGAGCTTGTTTGAGTCCATAAAGTGACCTCTCGAGCTTGCACACGACGTTCATTTTATCTTCTTCCAGCTTCAGTCCTTCCGGAACTTTCATGAAGATTGTTTCTTCCAGTTCGCCATATAGGAATGCAGTTTGAACGTCAAATTGCATTACTTCAAGATTTTCGGCGGCTATCGTTGCCAGCAAAATTCTCAGTGAGTCATATCTCACCACTGGAGAAAACGTTTCCTTGAAGTCGATTCCCTCTCTTTGCAGGAAGCCCCTTGCGCATAATCGAGCCTTGAAATGATGTGACTTCCCGTCTACATCCGTCTTTACCCTAAATACCCATTTCGAGTCGATTAGTCTCATCTCTGGCGTTTTCTTCACGAGTTTCCACGTACGATTGTCTTCATGTGCTTTAAATTCATTTTGAATAGCACCCGCCCACTGCACGGCTTCAGTGCTTTTCGTCGCTTCTTCGAAAGTTAATGGGACTAAGTACTCGGCCACATTTGCATTGTGTTGGTATCTTAAAGGAGTTTGAATCAGTGCTCGATCTCGCAGGAATCGTCGTCCTTTTTGCTCGTCTTCTCGTTCGTCGCCCTTGTTGTTTTCTTCTTCTTGTCGTTCTCCGATGTTGTCGTCATTTTCTTTGTTGTCGATCACGTTCTCGTTCTCTTGTGCCTCGTTCTCTTGTGCCTCGTTTTCTTGTTCCTCGGGTCGTGAAAGAATTGTTTCGTATTCCTTCTCCATCTCATTTTGTTTCGCCTCTGGCGCCCCGATTTTCTCGTTGAACACGACATTTTGAACTACACTGACCTTTTTCTTTTCAGGATCATACACCCGGTAATTCGTCGATTCTTCCGAATATCCGACGAAGATCTTTTTGCTCGCCCGCGCGTCGAATTTTCGCGTGAATTGTTTGGGAGTGTGTACGTACACGTCTGATCCAAAAATTCGAAGATGCTTCAGGTTCGGAGCTTTTCCAATCCACGCTTCGTACGGCGTGACTGCACCACTCGTCCACACGGTTCGGTTGAGAATATATACCGCACAATTCACGTCTTCCGCCCATAAAGTTAATGGAAGATTCTTCGCGATTATCATTGTACGAGCACTTTCGACAATCGTCCGATTGTCACGTTCGGCCTTGCCATTTTGCTCCGGATTGTATGGAGCCGTTGTCTCTCGCTTTATTCCGCATTCTTCGAGGTATTTATTCATCTGGTCATTGCAAAATTCTCGGCCATTGTCAGAGCGAAGAGTTTTCATTTTTCTTCCAAACTTGTTCTCGATCATCTTCTCGAAGATCTTGAACTTTTCGTACACCTCGGATTTCGTTTTCATGAAGTACACGTGTCTGTAGCCGGTTGCTTCATCTTTAAATGTCAAAAAATATCTTGATCCTCCGATAGAGTTCATTGACATCGGCCCACAGACATCCGAATGCATTTTCTCACCCGGCTTTATTTTCTTATTTCGCTCCAGATTCTTGTTGAAAGGCAGCCTGTGCAATTTCCCCAATTGGCATGGTTCACAGAAAACGTCACTTTTATCCGAAAATGTCACTCCACTCACGAGCCCCTTTTCCGCTAATTCGCGAATCGCCCGCTTTCCGACGTGTCCCAATCGCTCATGCCACAAAGTTAAATTTGTAGTAGCTACGTTAGCTTCTTCAGCGCTTCCTTGTTTCGCGACCTTGAAGAACATGCGATAAACGTCATTGTTTTGTTTCATGCCCGTCCCGAGCACTTCACCGTCGCGATCCACGATAACCCGATTGTTTTCGAAACGCACTCCGAATCCCTTCTTTGTACATACTCCGACGGAGAATAAGTTTTTTCTTAATTTCGGAACGTGTAGCACTTTTTCAATTCTTGCGTCTTGCCACACTCCATCAATCATTTTTTTAATTCGCACCGTGCCTTCACCAGCAACGTTGCATATCTGATTATCACCAAGCAATACTGTAGCGCCCGTATTATCCGGCTTATAGTCAGTCAGCCAGTCACGTCGGTAAGTAAGATGCTTCGATGCGCCGCTGTCAATCAGCCAGACCTCGCTTTGATCGATCGCCATTACATGGCTCTCCGTCCACAGTACACAGGTGCTTTCCACAGTTTTCAAACCCGACGCGATCGAGCTACCTGTCATTCCTACAAACGCGCAATCGCGTGATTTATCGCCGCTGTCACGTGGCTTCCGCTTGTTACGACACTGACTTGCGATATGTCCCATGCCTTGGCACTTATAACACTGAACTTCCTTTTTATTTTCAGTCTTTTTATTTTCAGAACTTTTTGTTCCTCGCCCACGACGATTTTTGGCTGTTGCAGCCAGCGCTTCCGACGTTTCTTCTTCGCCGTTGAGTCTCGAATCCTCTCTTATTAGCCGTTCCTGGAGATTGTCAAGAGTTTGTCGAACAGGGTCCACACTGTCCCACGCCACCTGCAGCGTGCTAAACTTCGTAGTGAGACTCGCGAGTATTTTCGCCATAACCATGGCGTCCGATACTTTCTCGCCGACGTCCTTCAGTTGACTCGCCATATTCATCACCCTGGCTACATGCTGAACCGCCGTATCTGCTTCGCTCATTCGATAAGCATGGAATCTTTGCAGCAGACCCAGCTTGTTTGTAGCAGTTTTCTGCTCGTGAATGAGACACAATTTGTCCCACATCTCTTTCGCAGAGATGCATGACAGCACACATACTTGTTGAGCCTCGTCAATGTTTGACAGAATTATAAATTTTGCCGTTGCGTCATCTTTCATGTTTTTTCTTTAGCGCGGCCCCGTCACTAGCAGCAGGTGTCTCTCTCGTGCCATCGACGACATCCAGAACATCGTTCATCACAAATAGTGCATTCACTTGAGCTTTCCAGCCCTGGAAATTTGTTCCATCGAAAGGCTTCACACCCTTCACTGAGATACCGACGGACATCGCGAATTTTATTCACACCTTGCACTTTTGACAACTGACACACGAACAATGGCGGACTTCCGTTCCGCGACACGTGAGACTGCCGAATAATTTCACTCGCGTTATTTTAATATCCACAGGATCCACAGTTAGACGTAAACTGGGCCCATAACCTGTTAAAGCAGGATTAATAAAAACGGAGTGGAATTTGAAATAAACGTATCTTTATTTTCACAGTTAGAAAATACAATATTTGGTAGCAGAACGTGGTTGTGTTGTGTAGTGGACCAGTGTTGCCACAGAGACTAAAAATAAACACGCTGAACTAAATATGCCTTAACAACTAGTACATCTCATACTTATTAATACAACTTCATCTTTTCTCTATTTCAGGTGCCGAAAGCCAGGAGGTTATTTTAAGAATGATTTAGTGGACACTTTACTATTCCTCGAAGAGATTCAAATAAAGGACAAAGTTGAGAAGAGTAGATTTTTTTCCAATTTAAGCGGCCAGTTAGACAATTTCCCCGAAGGCGTTTGCACACATAAAATACTGCCACAGCTGCTGACTGCGTTTCAATACGGAGACGCTGGGAGTGCTGTCCTTTCTCCTATGTTTAAGGTAAGTTGAAGTTACATGGGAATAGTCTGATAAGCACATTGACAGCAAATATCATTGAAATCCGGATACAAGTTTATGCCATCTACACAGATTTTTGCAAAGAATTTGACCAGTTAAATCAATCACTACTAATCAAGAAGCTAGAAAACTTGTGCATTAGTGGAAATATGTGCTCTGAAATGATTTGAGAATTACATTGCCGAAAGTAGTTGCTATAGGAGGGTACTCTGTGTATCTTTCTACCGTAACATCAGGAGTTCCACAGGGCTCTCATCTTGAACCCTTGCTGTTTTTAATCTTTTTTAACGACATAGTTTTTTTTCAAAATTTATGTCTCCTATTTGCCCATGACCTTAAGCTATACAAAAAATCATTCTGGACTGGATAAAACATACATCCCTGATGTATGGCTGGCAGTGATGAATGGAATTAAAAAGTTAACTGAATACAGTAGGCTGAGATCCCGGAGTCTGATAACACTGCAATCATATTGTGAATGTGGAGATCTGAAAAGAATGGAAGGAAGGAATTTATGAACAAGATTAAGAAAAAGTATCTTAAATGGCATGTAGAGAAGATGGTCGATACAAAAGAATGGAAGAAGAAGTCTGGGATTGCCCAGGAAAACATGACAAAACAATTGAGTCTTGTGATATTTCTTTATTTTATTAATGTAGGCACACGATATTACATACAACATTATAGGTTATATAACACTAGTGCAGGTCCTTGAAAAATCGTACTTTAATTGTTTGACACTATTTTTGTTATTACTTTTCAGCTTGGCCGTCTTCTGAGCGACGCCGATTACCAGAAGCAGATAGTCCCGTGTGTGGTGAAATTGTTTGCATCAAATGACCGAACTACCCGGTCACGCTTGCTGCAGCAGTTAGACCTATTTATCTCTCACATACTCAATGCAACGGTACGTTCATCCAATAACATGACCAATTTAATACCCTTACGTAATTTGTTTAGCATAAATGATTTCCCAAGAATCTGCTTATGCCAATCAAAAAACATTTTAACCATTTTCGCTTTTGAATTTTGTCATTCCCCAGGGCAATACTGACAGTATATTTCATCAGTGTTTATATTTATGCAGGAGTAACACCATATTTTGTGCAGTAATCCTCTTAGTACCGTTATTTCAGTTTAAGTTAAGTTAAGTAAAATTAATGTGGTTCTTGGCGTTTTGTTTTGGTGTAATCATTAAGTACCAGATAGCAATTTACAAAAACATAATTTTGCAAGAAACAACTAAGTTATTACGAAAATAGAATCAGTGAAACGACTGAAAATTTCTTCTTCTTCGATGGCGCTACAGCCCATATCGAGCTATGGCCTCCTGCAACATTCGCCTCCAACTCCTCCTGTCCTCAGTGGCTGACTTCCAGTTTGGTACCTGGAGAAGCTGTGCTGCATCCCCTCTTACCTCGTCTTCCCACCTCAGTCTGGGTCTTCCCACTTTTCTCTTTCCACCTGGGTCTCCAGTCAAAATTCGTTTTGCGACGCTCTCAACCTGAGGAGTCTCATATGGGCTGAGATGCTAGGGGCCTGATATATATCATTCAGTTCTTCGTTGTGCCGGATGTGCCACTGTTCGCCCTCTTTCACATTCTTCTCATCACTTTTCTTTCAAAAGTATCCAGCATTTCAACCATCTTTACCGTCAGTGTCAGCGCTTCAAATCCATATGCCAACACAGTTCTAACAATGGTCTTATATATGGTTTCAGTCTAATTACCGGGTGATATTGTAGCATTTTATTATTTTAGATTGATTTGTTTTTATTTTTTATTTTTTTATTTTTATATTATCCAATCAATTACCGATTTATTTGACATAAATAAAACAGCATTAATTTAGAAAAGCATAAGTTTATTAAGTTTTAAAGAAAAGTGAAAATTGTGAAAGATCGCCTTTTCTACCCATAATGAAAATAGTCCAATTACTTTTTTAAAACACTGCATACAAAATAAACTAATAACTGAGTAGTATAAAACTGTTAAACAAACAACCACAGTCCATAGAGCCACAGAAACACTTCCGTACCTGACTCGATTCCGATCGCGACTGATACAGGTTTGTACTTGTTTACGTTCATGTATCACTTTGTCAACACAGTGTTGCCATATGTTAAAAATAAATACAAATATGTAGTCTACAACAATTCTTTTAAATAAAAATCAATAATATTGTAGTTTAAATATACCATTATTGCATAAAAACTCTTAAGAAACATAAAATTACAAAAAAAAATACAGTGCGTCTAATAATTTGGCCAGGGACGGTATGTTGGTGTTTCTGTGGACGCTACGTAACTCAAACACTGGCAGCAAAGAGAAGTATGTTTTGTTGGCTGCTGTGATTCTCCTTCTGATTCTCCTTCTGAAAATTTAGCTTCAGTATATAATAATAATAATATTAAAATAATATAAATGTTTATACATCAATAGTTTTTTTTTTTTACAATATACATTTTGTTCTTTTATCATGATTCTATTGATGAAAAGGTCACTGCTCAGCTACAATTCAGAATTTCTCCTGGAAAGCAGCTGGTTTTCAGCAGTGCCTCCGTATCAAGAGTTGTGGATTTTATGGATTCCAATTGCCACTTCACCACAATCTACACACCTGCCCTGATAATGGACACTGTTATGCTGTCTAAAACGTTGGCTAAAGAAGGAGGAAGCGCAATATGGCATAATAACCCGAAAATTAATCACGATAACTCCTGCTAACTACTGATTCTTCTATTTCATTCCCAATTTTAGGGACTTTCCACTGGCTCCCGATTATTGCCACTAAGGTTAATAATGAAAAATAGTTAAATATTATAAAATCATTTAGACATCTTGTTTTATTTTATTGTTTCCAGGTAAATGATCAAATATTTCCACAAGTAGTAAATGGCTTTCTAGACACAAACCCCATCATCCGAGAGCAGACGGTGAAGTCCATAATTCATCTCGCTCCCAAGCTGAATTACAACAACCTAAATGTGGAGGTGCTACGACATTTTGCTCGGTTACAATCCAAGGATGATCAAGGAGGAATTAGGTAAAAACCTTATCCAATTCTCTCATTTCACCTATTCGTTTCAACAATGTGCTTCCAGACATCTCGATCTTGCGATACTTCGAGTGGCAATTGGTCCATTACTGGCACAGTCTCACCTATGAATTTGTCAACCATCGCTTCGTTGCTTATAATCATTCAGGTACGAGGGCTCCATTGAAGCCAAAGTTAAAGTTAAAAAGTTAGCCTCTCAGAAGCTGTTAGTACTCTACAGGCCTGCAAATACTGCATATAGTACACAACTGCTGACCCTATACAAATTGCAAGTACGTCCGCTGTTGAATTCCCAAAATACTTAAAAAAAACCCTTGACTGGGCGGAAACAGGCGGTCTGTTTGATAGATTCCGCTATCTTAACAAACGGTTTCGAATCGTTCAATCAGGCGTCGGGTAGGAATGCTGTCCTTGTTCTAGCGGTATTAAAATGGAAGATGGTCGGAGGAACTAGCGTCATGGATCCCTTCGGCACCGGTGCACAATTATTTTCATTCAAACATTTGTACACGGTTGACATTTGTCACATGAGAACCGGTTGTTTCTACAAGTCGTTTTTGAGTTCAACAGCTCGGTTGTGGAGTGATTTGCCGGCCTCTCTATTTCCTCCCTCCTACAAAATGGGTGTCTTCAAAACCCATGTTCACTTTTTCCCCTCCTCAAAAGTTCCAGCACACAACATACCCAAAGATGACATAAAGATTGAGGGAAAAAAAATTACAGGCCTCCTGTGTAGAACTACTGTCAAAAAAAAATTATCGTAATTTAATTATCTGCATTTAACCTTTTAAAGACTGTGCCGTTTAAGAATTTGCGATACCCGTGGACTGGTATTTCAAATTCTCACACATATGCTTCATGTATAGATGACGCTCGTCTTTTAGGCATGCGATCGGTTGGCATGTATACATAACGCTCGTTAAGGGGACTTTGACGAAGATTGAAATAATACTTGTATTTCAAGGGTGAGAGGAATAGTCACAGGTGGCCACAGGGAAGCTGAAAGCATTACTGCCGACCGTGCGAGCTACGGAAGAAATACTATGGATCTAATAAAAACGTGTTATGCAATTTCAGAACAAACACAACCGTCTGCCTCGGCAAGATAGCCCCCCACCTGCATCCTCAGATCCGCCAGAAGGTTCTCATATCTGCCTTCGTCCGAGCAACTCGGGATCCCTTCCCGCCGGCGCGGCAGGCGGGAGTGCTAGCCCTGGCGGCCACCCAGCAGTACTTCCTGCTGTCGGAGGTGGCCCTGAGGATCCTGCCTGCCCTGTGCCCCCTGGCCCTCGACGCCGAGAAGCAGGTGCGGGACTCGGTTTTCAGAACCATCCGGGGATTCTTGGGGAAGCTGGAGAAGGTTTCCGAAGACCCGAGCTTGAAGGAAGATATGGGTTTGTAAATTTATGAATTATTATTCTTAGTTTTATTTTATTCTTTTGTGATATCCTTACTAGAGATCAAGCTGCCCGGATAGTTGGCACCCGGTTCAGAGGGACGTTGACATTCCCAATATAGGGGGAATTCTGTTTTAGTAATGAGGAATTTTAATCGAGGAATGTGTTTTTCTGCAAAATTATACTCTCATCACAATGTTTCAAAATGTCAACGACCATTGATATTTTCATACGGGTTTAATTTAATCTATTTGGGACAAACGTATACATGCCAACCGATCACGCGCATAAAAGACGAGCCTCATTTATACACAACGCAATTACGTTATTATAATTGTTTAGATAATGAAATGTTTTCTATTCTAATTACATTTACGTCTTTGAATATATTTTAAGTGACACTATATTCAATTAAAATGAGATTTATATATCACGAAAAATCTGCCCGCCCACGGGTATTGCAAATTCTTTAATGGCGTCGTCGTAAAAAGATTAAGAGTTAATTTCTATATAGTCCCCCACAATCAGCTATACGCAAGGACCCTTATTGTAATTGTTTTGCTGGAGTCAGTGCATTTTTCGACGACCTCCGTAGTCCAGTGGCTAAGACTCTTGACTCACAATCCGGAGGTCGCGGGTTCGAACCCGGCGTGCGTAAATAAATTTTATTTGATTAATTTGTGTTATTTCACAATTAATTCATTTAAAATAATATATAGTATATTTGCGGCACGTTCCAGAGTGGAAGATACTATCAGTATCGCACTGGTGTAAGACCACCATTCAGAATTGAAACGTTGCTTGAAAATGGCTTTAGCCGTGTTTGGTGACCAGATCTGAATAGCCAGGTACTTGCCAACCTTCCTCTTCCCCACCTCCTTCCCCTCCCCACTACCTTCAGCCTCACAACATACCCCAATTAGGGATGCCATAGTCTCACTGGCTCCAGACGGGAGCAGTTGAGATTCTTGTGCGGTATTCACTGTAAAAAAAAAAAAAAAATTTCACGAAATTATGACAAACTGAGTGTCGAAAACGAACATTTTCTCACATTGAACTTTTAAAATCTCTCTTATACACTTACCAGACTATTTGATTTGTGAATTTTGCCTTTTTTTTAAATAGTGTGCTTAAATTTTAGGATTGATTCACATACTTAGCGAATGTAAAAAGAAACAACTGATATACTGGCCTGTAGAATTTCCGTTTTATAATTTAGATTAATATTTCATTTTTGTATTTAACAGAGGCGGACGTCCACACAGCAACACCGTCGCTGAGCAACGCGGCTGCCACCTGGGCGGGCTGGGCCGTGACGGCCGTGGCCGCCAAGTTCTATCGCAGTCACTCGGACACGGCCGGCAGACCTCACCAGGGAACGCCCAAACTCATGTCCAAGCCGGCTTCATTGGGTAATTACCACATCAAGATTATGTTACTCTTTAACTCAAGTACACCTGAAGTAGTGTGTCAAATAAAAGATTACAATCCTTGGAAGATGCTACACTTTACGGCTTTGAAACCTACATGACTGGCATGATGGCAGTTTCACTAGGGATGATGATCCAACATGTGATTTTCCATTATAAGTGTAATCTGTCTCGCTCATGTCACTATTTCGGCCTGCCAAACTGTCTCGATACTGCCCATTGCAATCGCCGTATTATCGTAGTGCAAGGTTTTGTGCACATTGGAATATGCACAACTAGTTTGCACTTGTGCGGGAATCTTGTACTAAAAGATAGCTCAAGGAATTATGAATGGAGCGTACTTTCGTATATCGATGACTGGATCACATATGATGTCGGATACGAGAAGGCTGAAGAAAAGCATTGCAGTGCACAAATGCACACACCATGTTACACACTGTAATGTTTGGTATTATTCATATTCAAACACTATTAGTTCGTTGGGGATACTTCTCAACAATAGGTCCTCGATACAAACTGGTTTATTATGAGTTTTCGTATTTACAATAATTATGCTACAAGTCACACAATCTGTCTATACAAGCGGCTATTTAAATCTAGGCGGTAGGCTGACGAGAATCACTCTCGGCGGCCACCGCCTACCTAGGCACCCCTGTCGGCAATCGATAGAAGCACTTTTCCTACTGGCATCTGTCAGCATCACATGGAAGCTCTTTCAATACATTTCACATACTTAATTAATGTTTTGTTGCATTTGTCATTCCAGAGCAACCCTCATCATCCAGCATGTCCACCACCACCTCCTCGGTGACCTCTATGACCTCGCTGGAGCGCAGCGAGTCGGCCTCCGACTATGACCCGGAGCACTGGGAAATGGGCGGGCAATGGGGAGAGCTGACCAGCGCGGGGGGAGCGGCAGCCCCCCAGCCACCCCTGGCCTCGCACTCTGCCACCGGGGGCACCCTGGAGGCCCTCAGCGAGGCCGACGGCTGGGATAATGAAGAGTGGGGCACGCTGGAAGAGGAACCAGTAATTATTTTATTTAATCTTGTATATTGAGTTTATCTTTTTTTTTACAATGACTCCACACAGGAGGCCCTGAAGAAAAAATTTCACTCAGGGCCTATGTCATCTGAGATGCTGTGTGGAGGGTCTTTTTGAGGAGAGGAATGAATGACCGTTGGTCTTGAAGAGACCCATGTTGTAGGAAGGAGGAAACACAGAGGCCGGCTTATCGTTCCACAGCCGAGCTGTTGAACTTAAGAACGAATCGTAAAAACGACCCATTCTCATGTAACTAATGTCAACCGTGTACAAATGTTGGGCACGTGTTTGGTGTGTTTCCCGACTATGCACCGGTGCCGAAGGGATCAATGACGCTAGTTCCTCGGAGCATCTTCCATCGTAATACCGGTAGAATAAGGATAGCATTCCCACCCGACGCCTGTGCTCTAAAGATTGCAATCCGTCTGTTAAGGTGGGGGAATCTATCAAACGGACCGCCCATTTTTGCACAGAGTCGAGGGTATTTTTCAGGTATTTTGGAGCTCCAGACCAGAGATGGCTGCCAAATTCAACCGTGGGGGGCACTTTTGATTTGTACAAGGTTAGCAGTTGTGTTCCCATATCTGAGCTGGTCACTTAGGGTTACACCAAGCATCTGCACCTGAAGCTATTTCCCCTTTTACCTAGGCCAAGCTTCTAGCAATTCCTCTGGCTGCAGATATACAGGATTTATTTTTATATATGAATACTGCAGTATCAACTGCCCCCAACTGATTGGAGCCAGTGAGACATCCAAGGAGCATCCCAAATTGGAGTATGTTATGATATTGAAGTTAGTGGGGAGTGGAAGGATATGGGAGACGGTTTACGGATAGCTTCCAAGAGCCCTCAGGCCATGGGCCCATTGTGCTCTCTCCCATTTCACCTCATTCCTTTGACAGTATCCCGGTCCCTTTGATAAAGTTTACTAGGATTGTCTATGGATATTTTGCTGTCTCCTGTTTCCACAATGTGTCTTCACCGATAGCTGAGCCTTGTTCCAATAAGGGCGGGACATTTTCACCATTTGATTTCATTCATAGGTGAATTGGAGTCGCTTCATCATCTTCACATTTCCTGCATCTATTCAACCATTTTAAGTGTTGCCAAGCACCTACACTTGATGTTATTTTCTTTATTGTTAGTATTCTTTAGCACTCCAAAAGCACACGTCATCATCATCATTATAATATGTTCCCCAGAGTGCGGCGGCCTCCCTGTCCAGCCCTAGCGAGACGTGGGCCCCCAACTCCAACTGGACAGAACACCCGATGCATATAGCGGCTGGAGGGGCTCCTAGCCACGGCAAGGAAAACAGCAGCACCACAGCCAACACCGCGCCTCAACACCCCAACAACGTGGACGCCCTCAGCGCCTGGGAGGATGGCGAGTTCGAACCCATCGATGAAGTCAACGCCAGTAAGTAGTCTTCTTTTGGTTGGAGAGGAGTAATGGTGGCTAAGTATTCCATGATAACAGATCATTGAAGAAATGTAACAAAATAAACAACGTGTCACATGAGGCGGCTGGTAGCGCCCCTTTAACAAGGTCAGAGTAGGAGCGTAGTGTCCTAGCTGCGCGTTTAACCATCTGTGGTTCCCAACGAATCAATTGTCACACACCAATAGCAAAGTAAATCATAATGGTACTTACGGTTGGTGATCTTACGATGATTATTCTTGGGGCTTCTCCTTTGGTTTAACTTGGATAGTTAGTATGTTTATTTCAGTCCCTTGTATCATTTGCATGAGATGAATTCTTGAATGGTTGACTCATACAAAGGCGATAGTTTACCATAATTTTATAGTCCACTGGTTGTTCTCGACAAACCTCACGATTTAAACAATCATGAAATCTTTCACAGCAGATATGTAAAGTATTTTATAATTATAATAATTCTCAGCGGCATTTAACCCGCGTCAGCGTGTTACGTGTAACAAGGCGATATTTACTTCGGATTTATCGAACTGTCATAACCTTGATATTACAACGGGGCAAGAGTTTTTCACAAAAAACCCAAATTAATAAAGTAGCAGATATCCGTACAAAATATTACATTTTATTATTGTTATAAATTATTTGATTTTTAAAAAATCAGTTTAGTTATTTTGTAATTTTAAGTATTATGTCCTCAAATCCATATTTAACTTTGTATGAAAAGGTGCAGCCGGTTCCATGACAACTCAGAATAGAATTATGCAATTTCAACACCCCTTTAAAAAGTAACAAATATTATAATCAATAATTATCAACCTGAAACATTCATCAACATTGAAAAAATCTTCCGAGAAAAGATACTGGCCGCCAACGGGAATTGAACCCGTTTCCCTCTGATTGCCGGTCAGCTGCTCTGACCACTGAGCTATGGCGGCTTATCTAATACTCGCCAAATAATTCAATAATATTTAAAAAGTCATTAAAAGTTATAAAAAATAAAAAAAAATGGAAAAATTGCCTGTAATCTAACCTAACGTAATCCATTTAACCAATTTTTTTTTTCACCATTTTTAACTACTTTTCAAAGGAGGTGTTGAAGTTGCGTGATTCTAAGTTGTCCGGTCACCATGCAGCCGTTTCCCTTAAGGTTTAAAATGCAATAAAATCGAGTCAAGAGCTACTAGCATATCCACTAAGGATATGACGGCACTCAATGGGTACAAATGTTACATGTCATAGGCATTAGTAGTGTTCAATATCGGTACTTTTACTACCCGTCGGTATCCGTTACTTTCACAAAAAGTAATCGTTACTATGTAATCGTTACTTGATTACTTTGATTACTTTCGGGTAGTAACTACTACAAGTATCAAATCGTTACTGAATGCTTTGATTACTTTCGGGTAGTAAGGACTACTAGTATCAATTCGTTACTGAATGCTTTGATTACATTTGACTACTTTCGGTTCCGGATACAGACAGATACTTTTATAATAGATACAAATCGTTACTGGTTACATTTTGACGTTTGTGTATTTCGTTAGCGTGAATAGCGTGTACTTTGGTTATGAATTATTAGGATTCTACATTCTACGTTAGATATTTATAGGTACTTTGAATGTTTTGAAGAGTTTTGTGTTTAGATTTTTTTAACATTATCTTTGATTTTATACAAACAATTAAAATACCGGAGAAAATATTTTATATGGAATACAGCTACATAATATATTATGTTTATGTGTAGGTACAAACAAAAATATTGCAGCATCTCTCACTAGTCGTGGTTGGATAATATTAAACTTATCTGCACAGTCGCAGTCATCGGATATATTATTGTTATTGTTATTTCATCGAAAAAAAAATAACACCAAATAATTTCGGTCACATAATCACTCACTTATAAATCACAAAAATCAGAAAAAACGCAAAGTGTTAGAAGTTTCAACGATCACAAACGGCCCAAACACAATAATTTATAAAAAAAAATTATGAACACACAGATTAAATATATTATTACGTAAAAACAAAGTCAAAGGTTGTAATAAAAACTGACGCAAATTCGTAAACAACGAACTAAAAGTTAACATGCTAATATAGCCGTCGGCAAAGCTATACGACCGAAGAACTGACGAACTTCACTATTTTCCATTTAATCAACGAACAAAACAATTTTATTTTCAGTTATTAATTTGGGTCCCGTCACGAAAACAAGTGTGAAAGCATTAGTATCGCACCACTAACAATAACAGCTTTATTACAATAATATAAACAATTTGAAATGGAATCCATTCCCCGGAGTTACAACAAGATCCCAGTTCTTTTTTGTTTACGTAGGCAATTTTGATCGAAAATTACATATTAACACACTGGATTGACGTGTTATTTTCCTTTGAAATACGAAACGTAATTTTACATGCGAGTTTTGATTTTTGTTTTTCTAGCTTTGGGATAAGTTAATAAAATACTATTTTAGGCTGGTGGTAATTTTTTATACATTTTATTTATTATTTATTTACATCTCAAATGATATCTT
Source organism: Limnephilus lunatus (assembly GCA_917563855.2). NCBI lineage: Eukaryota > Metazoa > Arthropoda > Insecta > Trichoptera > Limnephilidae > Limnephilus > Limnephilus lunatus. Next base: position 4,030,586 of record OU830602.1, on the reverse strand, counting down.
ATTATACCTATGGTAATAGATGTTAGGCGGGTTTATTACTTGGCGGAAATTTCTACCAACCAAATTCATCTTTATAATCATAAAATGAATCAATCAAGCGCATATTGTATTTTTTTTCTAAACTCCACAGAAATTTAAATCTTATAATGTGTGAAGGAAAAAAAGAAATAATAAAATTATTACTGTGAAAACTTTTTATAGTCGTAATAATAATAATCATGTTTTATTATGTTTATTCCGTTCGAAAATTGTAGTAGATACCTACCGTCAAAAAACTTGAATACTTAGTATAAATTGGTAGCAATATATTATATCAGATAGCAAGGTATACAAACATAATTATCAACTGAAAGTGTTTTTTTACCGATAAACGTAAACACCGCAGTATTTTTCGTCTCTGGCAATACAGCTGGCTCTAGCGGGGAGCGCCTCCAGCGGCACAAATAGAAACGACCAAGTAATCAGTACAAAGTGTGGTTATTAACTAACGTGGAGCGCCTCCAGCGGCACAAATAACAACCAAGTAATCGGTACTGAAGTATCCGCATCAGAAGTAATCATTTCAAAAGTATCAATGAAAGTAATCATATCAAAAGTAACGGATAGTCTTCGTTTTCAGTAGTCGGTACTTTGATTACTCGGTGAGTACCGATTACTTCAGTACCGAATGATTACTTTTCATGCATCTCTAATAGGCATTCAAGCAGTCAATAAAGAATTGTTTTTTTACAAATTAATTTTTCATGAATTGATTATTTATCCAACAGACAGCGGCAACGTCAACAAACTAGAAGAGATGAAACGGAAACGGGAGGAGCGCAAGATGCAGCGACAACGTGAGCTGGAAGCGCGACGATCTGCGCGCACTCAGCAGGGACCCATGAAGTTAGCTACCAAAAAACAACCACCCTTCTAGCTCTAAACAACTGCTTTTAAATATGAAATTTTACTCCTAATATATACTTATTGAATTAAGATGATAAGGATTTTTTAATACATTATTACATTATTCAAAATACAGGTGACCAAAAGTTAACTAGACAATTATAATTTGCAATCCTTATTTTCAAGGTGTCCGAAGGTAAAGTGCTCTAGCTTTGTGAGGTGATTCTACATGATAGTATGTAATGTACAAGTAAAAAAAAATAAATAACTTTTTTCTAAATTCCACCGCTCTAAGGTAGTTTTCAGGTTAAAAAATTTGAGTTGTTTGTAAGGAAATCTTCTATGGACAAAGTATTTTTGTATGTGGAAAAAATAATGGAATTTCGAAAAAAGAATCATGTAGAATCACCTCCCGAAATTAATGCACTTTAACCTCGGACATTAGTACCCTTTACACGTAGAGTTCGGAGCGGGACGTGCCTCGCGCCACTTCAGGCCGCCGCGCAGAAAAGTAAAGACCGAAAGTAAGATAATGGTTTACAGCGCAGTTCACTGTGAGACTTTTCTGCGCGGCGGCCTGAAGTGGCGCGAGGCACGTCCCGCTCCGAACTCTACGTGTATATTCATAATAGAAATTCCAACTTTTTGATTATCCACTCGTCGAAAATGAGTCGAGCAACCATGATATCTGAGCAAATTTACCGTCCACATTAAAAAAAAAAACACTTATCCGAATTTTTTTTATTTTCATGTGAATACCTCACAAGAGTCCCAGCTGCCAGCGCTGGAGCCAGTGAGACTATGGCATCTCCAATCGGGGTATGCTGTGAGGCTAAAAGGTAGTGGGGAGGGGAAGAGGAAGGTGGGAAAGTATCTGGTTATTCAGATCTGGTCTCCAGATACGGCTGAAGCCATTTCAAGCAACGTTTCAACTCTGGAACTCGTACTTTCAAATGATTTGTCTATAAATTTTATATGGGTACGTAGTAATGAAAATTTCTAAGGTTTCCATAATTCAATTTCAGTTTTCAAATTCAGTCAACATAATTCAAAAATCAGAGTGTGCAATTCACACGCCGTAGAAGTGAAACCTTCAGAGTTCAGCGAAGGAAAGCTATGAAGCACCACACTAAGAGGAGACCGACAGGCTATGAAACACCGCACAAAGAGAAGACCGATCATACTATCTCATCTCTCGCAGGCATAATCCTATAGATGTATGCGTTTGTCTCTTTTTAGTGTCTCTATTTTTCGTTTTATCTCGTTTCAAATCACAACGGTGCTAAGAAAAATTTCACTTCAAAAACTCCAACCTTTTAAATTCTATTTGAAACACTCTGGAATTTTAGGTACATAATATGTATGTTCGAAAATTTATTTCATAGAATTTAAACAATTTGGGGTTTGAGGATTTTATTCACTAGATGTAGACATTTGACATGTGTAAATTGACTCCGGGTTGTCTCACAAACCATCTTTAAATAAAATCTCCGAGGTTCAACAAAACACTTCATTTTATTATGATAGATTAACTAATAAGAGCTCGATATCTTATTTGGCAGGCTGTAATAATTATTCTGGACACCGACTTTGAGGTTCCCACAGTATTTATTATACACTCGATACTCGATCCCTACAATACCAACAGCTAACTGCCATCTATGGGTAATCTAATAAACTACCAACTAGTGCCATCTATGGGTAAGCTCTTACACTAATATCTAGGATATTACAATTTACAGCTGATAAAGTGTGCGGTTAACTTTTGGTCAACCCGTATCATAAAATTTATTCTACAAAGATCTTGTTTTCCCATTTTTTACAATGATTTTTTGAGAAGTGTTTTTGGTAGGAATGCCTTAGCCACTATTTGGCCCCTTCCAAAATGGTTTTTGTTATTTATTTGTCTTCTCTCCCTCTAATAATTACGGATAATATGAACACCAATCTCCTCAGTAAATTTAATCATAAACATAGGTTTCATCATTCTCTATCGGGAATGCTTTATGCTCAAAGAAATATTGTAATCAGGACCTAAGAAGCCCTGGACGAAACTATTCCAGAAAAATTTGGAGCCACAGAGTGAGGGGGAAATCTCAAGAAAAATATCAAAACCAAATTAATTATTTTAATGACATATCCCCTTCCATCTCATCAAATAACACAAAAACTCATAAGCTGTTATAATTGCATAAACAATACAAAAATAAAATTAAAATATTTTAAATATATATGTTCCACTTTGCATTCAAATCGGTGGTCCCCAAGAACAATATCGGATTTGCTAAAAATTCTAAATTGTTTTGTTTACTTATTTCAATTTCCTTTTGATGAAGTCTTTTTTTCAGAATTTTGAATGAAATGAAATATGTATATATATTTTTCTTATATGCTATATTTCTTGATCTTAAAAACAGTAAAAATGCAGAAAGGAAACTTTAAACAGCTCTACTTCAAAACTACAAAATCCCACAACCGACATTGTTCTTTTGATGAAATCATTTCAAAAGTTTGTCATCTAAGATGGCTGAATTTCTCCTCACCACAGATTTGGCTTGAATGTCATTCATATAAAATCGCACTAATGCTCTGTCCAGGACCTTTTAGGTTGGTTGTTATACTGTAAAATCTCGATTGATCAATCCTCGAATAATCGTTTTGCCACATGTTTAATTTATTTCTGCCAGTCCCAAATTAATTTCATTCAAAAGTAGATTGCATCGCTCGTACCTCCATACATCATTTTACAGTATTAATAATCAATTAATGCCCTTAGTTTTAGTACAAATTTTTTTTTACAATATCTCCACACAATAGATCCTAAGGAAAAAAAAAAATCATGTCATCTTTGGGGATGCTGTGTGGAGGGTACTTTTAGAGAAAGGAAGTTCTGGGAAGTAAAAAGTTATGAAGGGTGAGTAGGAATCTGGGGGTCAATATGTCCAGGAGTGACAGACGTATGAGTCCATCCCCCACTGTGGTGCAAAGCGATGGGTTGCTGCTGGAGAAGTCAAAAGGTCTCCCACAACCAGTCTCTCTCGATCCGGCTCGCCACGCTGTAGGCGGGCAAATGCATTTACCACTAAGATCTAAACAAACCTCACCCCATAAACCTGGGCACCCCTGCTATGGTAGGGGTGTTGGTTATCCAATAAAAGGTTCCCTGGGCAGCGGTAACCATTCCCGCCGCCCAAATACCAACAGTTATCGGTAGGCATAAAAATACAGCGGTGTGTGCGCGTGCAGTTATCTTTATGCTTTCTAGTTTCTGAGCATTTATATGTGAATTTTTTTTTGTGTTAAAAATTTATGTACGAATTTAGCTTTTTTTCTTTATTCCGGCATCCATTGTTTTCCCGCATTTAATAGGACCCTTCAAAAACATAGATGAAGATTTCACTGTACTTCCCTTTTAAAATTAAATTTCCTAACTCATTTATCAATTTTTTCAATTCAATATGACAAATATAATCTAGTTATGTAATCTAGTACAGTTAAATAAAGGCATAGGCGAGCAATAGAATATTTTATTATGAAATTATTTCTTATTACTGAAAAGTATTTTTTTGACAATCAAACTTATCGACATTCCTTGTTCATCCGAGATGTTCTTTTTATTGTAATGGCATTTTTTATTGTGTCCTTTTGTATAATTTTTGTTTCTCTAATATTATTTGTATCATTAATTGATATTGTCCAATCTTGGAAAAAACATTCTTACAAAATTCAAGTATGACTTGAACCATTTCCACTTACCTGAGAAAGCTTTTCTCTTCAATTGAACTTTTAGTGTCAATGCATAAGTTTACCTGTTGAATTGTCATTTTCATATTTGACCCTTCAAAAAGCTTGCAAATGGATTTTATCCTCTGTTTAATTAATATATTTTTCAATTTAAATGGGTCGGTATATTGCCTGGAATCTGATACAGAAAATGTAAATATTTTTTACCAATACATAATAAGTGGATAATTTATATAGGGCATGCCTTATAGGTGAAAAAATGCTAAAATGTCAAACAAAATCACCTTATCCATATGTTTAGTCATATTATGCTTTATTACTTGTGATTTTCCTTGCTGTGCCAAACGGTTTTTTCTTCAATAATTATTTTGCATAGATTTTACATATTTATTTAAGAATTTAAAATGTATTAAAGTTGTAGTCGATTGGTCTAAAGCAGTGGTTCCCAACTGCTGGTCCGCGAACCATTGACCAGATGTAAAATGTGGTCCACGAAATATTTACAATTCATTTACTACAAAACCGAATCGAAAGGTATCCAAAAGCTGATTCGTAACCTTTTTGGTATTAAGGATCGAGAGGTAGCTGAAGAAGTCCAAGAAAAGAACATTGAATTGCAAAATGTTAGTAATTGCAAGAAAGCGTTTAATTAGCGATTAACAGTTTATCATTTTGTACCTTGTGGTCCCGTGAGAACAAATAAATGTCACAGAAATAAAATAAATAAATGTCCCTGGTCAAAAAAAGGTCGGGAACCACTGGTCTAAAGTGTTCAACCAGTGGGATAACGCCCAGGCTTTGTAGGTGCAATCCTCTGCAAGCTAAATCCTCCATCATGAGAGTAGAAATATTGTCAGGTTATTAGTAACCTCGGAAATATTTGCCTTTTGAAGTGAAAACTTCCTTAGCACCGTTGTGATTTGAAACTCGATGAAATAAAAAGTAACGACACTAAAAAGAGACAAACACATACATCTATAGGATTTAGCCGGCGAGAGAATGAGATAGTATAATCGGTATCCTCTTTGTGCAGTGCTTCGTAGTCCCCCCACTCTTGTCTTACTTTAGTTTTCTGAAAGTTTCACTTCTACTCCGTGTGAATTGCATTTGCAATATGTATTGTCATTATTATGGAAAAAAGTTCACTCTTGACAAATTAATGTTATTTGCTAGAATGAGGATAATATGTTTTAGTATATTTTTCATCTATAAGTGAAAAAGAAGCACTTATATTAAATTGTAATATCAGAATTCCTAAGAGATTATTTTAGTTAGACAATGTGAACACGGCGAGGCAAATTTACCGACCTATATAAGTTGTACAGTGTGTCCTAATAATGTAAATTTAAAGAAAACTCGTCAGTAAAATTTTACCTATGCTAAGTCAATTACATATCAAATTTTAACATAGTTAAATATTCTAATTGACTGAATATTTGTGCCCTTTGTAATAATTCAAATATACCTAAAATTTTATATTAAGAGATGTCTCTTATAAATTAATCGGTGAAAATTAACAGTTTAATGTTTCCCAATTTTTGTAATGTGCGCTTTTATTTCAATGTGATCTTTGTCATATGATATTATTAAAGTCTATTAAAACTAACGCTTTTCAAATTGCGTCAAAATTATCTGTGCGTTTTACCTAATTATTGTGACATTTAAAATTTATATCTCTACATGTATGTGTTTATCTTTGTTGTCTTTATAATGTGTATTTTAACCATGAGAATATATTGTTTTATAAATAAATGTGTGAAGTAAAAATTAAAATGGTTTAAAGTTATTTTTTATCATTTAGATCAAATCTTAACTATAAAAGCAGAAAATCTAAAATTTATAAAAATTTTCATCAAATTTTCATAGTTTTTTTTTGTCTGAAATTTATAGGTTAACACAACTATTTTTCAGCTTGCTTTATCATTTCCATCATGAGCTGAAGAGTTATTCTCTATCTTTTGTGGGATGGTTATGGAGATAACGGACGTGATCTGTCAGATTTGTGTGATTTTTACATATTTATTGTCACATATTTTAGCTCCTTATCTTTCCTGCAAATATGCTGATTATTTATTCATTTAGTGTATGTTGTTCATAGAAAAAGCAAAAAAATCACACAAATCTGACAGGAGATCACGTCCGTTACAAAAGATAGAGAATAACTCTACTGAGCTTTTAAATATTTTTAAACTGTAAAAAAAACCGATACCATATTGTTTGTTTGTTTCATATTTTTCATTTGTTCAATAAGAAAAACGAGTGTTGAATCTTGGACAAAGCAAATAGTCTACTACATAGTTAAATATTTTTAAAATATTGACTAAAAATTTCCATTAATTTGCCCATTTGTAGCATTTATAAAATCGCCATAAGACTTTTTTTTAAATTAACCAAATCTCAGTAATAAGACGCCATTATTAAAAGAAATCTTTAATCTATCAAAAATGTACATACATAATATTATAATAGTAATATAAATATAAACAGAATATTAAAAAAATCTGCATGTCAAAATTACTTTGCTCTTTTTAACTTTGGTTTAGAAAAACAGAGTGTAATGATTACTAATACGGATTGTATTGATATTTTAGTTTTAATGTGTATTATAATAATTTTCATCACAATAAAAATGCTGAGTCAATTAAAAACTTGTTTAATTTTGCATTAAATACCGGTCACCATGTATATTATTATCTTCAAAATTAATAAACATTTATGTAGTTTTAATCATTGTTATTGTTTAAAAAACAAAAATGCTTACTTCATCAGGCTTTACATTACTTGTGAATAAAGAATTGCCCATGAAACATATTGGTTTTTTAATCAATAAAAGTGGTAAAAACTAAGTGTTAATTAATTTTGACTTTAAATGGTGCCACAAGGTAAGTTTACTTATTGAAGAAGTATTTTATTAGTAGCAAATATATTTTATTTCCGAAGGTTTACTCAAATTAAACAATAATAGTTATCAAAAGTCGTGTAGAAAAAGTTATTTGCAATTAAACATTTTAATGAGACTTCATAAATTATCACAATCACGATTAATAAGTTAATGTCCTATTAAAAATTAAAGACTAAGAAAAGGTTCACGTTCAACGTGCCCATTTACCAATGTCCATAAAACTAAAACTGAAAATTATAAATTTTACATATTCAAATGCCACAAAATATGTATCGGAAAGTATACGGCGGGTTGAACCTTCATATGCCTCACACATTTCCCAATATTGGTGTTGCCAAAGTTACACTGCCTTCAGATGAGAATATTGTCTTCCACCAGCACCAGGCATAAAATATTAATAAAATTTTATTTTATCATTGAAGTAATTTTAATTTTTTAATATCAGCTCGGCACATGAGGCCCTGGGGAAAATAATTTCCATCAGGGTCTATATCATCTTAGGGGATGCTGAATGGAGGGTTTTTTTAAAGAAGGGAAGGAGAGGAAATTCTGGGAAGGAAAAAGGTATGAGGGATGGGTAGGAATCTGGGAGTCAGTGGGTCCAGGAATGATGGACAGATGAATCCATCCCTCCAACTCCGTGCAAGCTAAGTCACTAAACGTAGCGAACCACTTGGGGTGACCTATGGCAGAGGTGTTGGTTATCTAATAAATAGTCCCCGGGGCGGTGGTACCCATACTAGATGTGGGCAAAATTGAATGAATGAATTAAATGAATAAATTCAATCTTGTGAAACACTCGATCTGGTTCTCATTTTCAAAAGGAATTAAATCTTTATTTCTTACCCTTTGCCTTGCATCCTACGATTTTTTAACAGCACCATATTTCTATTAATTTATTTTACAGTTAAATATTTCATGTTATATTGAGGTAAGAAAATAATAATGTACTCTGTAAATATTGGATATTTGTTGTGCGGATAGGTACACCTACTACAGGCGGCGCGCGCCGCGAAATTGCCTATCACGTGCAGTATCCCGCGTAGTAAATCTATACCTACAAAAAACCCCGTAGGCCAGAGAGTCCCCGTCCCTGGTCCAAGCGACAAAACCGCCAACCGACTGAACCGACAAGCGATCGAGTCAGCCAAGAGTCAAGTAATTCTGAATTCCGAGTGTCGCGTCTATTTCACAGTCGTCCCGCCAGTCCCACTGTTCGTCATAGTCCTACAAGTCTGTTCAATTCTCAACCCCAATCTCTGTTTCACTTATTCAAGGAATCAAAACATTTGCGACGTCGTCGTACCAAATCCCAGGTCCCACGAATCGAGTCGATCTAGACCATAGGTTCTCAACGTGGGCGATAACGCCCCCTTGGGGGCGTTTCAGACCTTCAGGGGGGCAGTGGAAGACCAAGAGCAAATTGGGGGGCGTTTCAGACTTTCAGGGGGGCGGTAGAAGACCCAAAGAAACCCATCTTATCCCTTCAGTGCTCCAGATAGTTCGCCGGCAGGTCGTACGTCTTTTTCGCTGCGCGTCGTAATTTTAAAATTATTAAAATGATTTACAAGTTTATCCTAATTGATATTAACGAGGAAACTAGTATCTGAGAAGTGGTTCTCGAGAGAAGTCATCTCGAATATAGAGATCAAACACGCCCTTCATAAGCGTTGGAAAACTGGAGGCCTTCAGAGTGAATACGATCTGTTTAGTTCTTGCCGAGCGTTAGTTAGGCGCGAGTTTCGAGTGGCCTGTCGAGCCTACGTGTCTGAAATCGAGGAAAATATCACGCATGATCCCAAGATGTTTTGGCACTATATAAAATCCCTTCTAAAGGATGGTGGTCTTGAACACACTATGATGAAAGGTAATCAAGAATTTCGTGGCGTGAGTGTGACTAACGCATTTGCGGATCATTTTCAATCGGTCTACAATAAAGACCCTCCACTTCTAGACATAATAATACGGCCACATTTACTACCAGAGGAGCTTCAAATTTTGATTTCGATATTTTTACAGAATCTGACCTTATGAGTGCCATAAGTCTCATGAAGAACTCACCCTCTATCGGACCAGACTTCGTTCCCATATTTTTTTATTAAAGGGTGCACCGAGTTCCCAAAAACACCATTATAATATGTCTTCCACTTTTTCTGAAGTATGGAAAGCTTCCAAAAATATGTCCTATTTTTAAGAAAGGTTCGAAAAAGTTAATCGAAAATTATAGACCAGTTGCCATACTATCAGCTCCTGCAAACAGCTAAACTATTTCAACAATTAATTCATAAATTCCTTATGCCTCAGATAGACGCATACATTATCCCCGAACAGCATAGTTTCAGAAAAGGAAGACCCACTGAAACCAATCTGATGGTTTTAACCGACTATGTTGCTAGGTCCCTAGATGGTGGATACCAAGTAGACTGTTCGTATAACGACTTCTCCAAAGACTTTGATACTGTGAATCATGATATCTTACTCTTAAAACTTGCCCAGTTGGATTTTTCCCTTCAGATTTTAAAGTTTTTTAAAATTTACCTCAAGAACAGAAAGTAATTTGTCACACACGGAATCTTCCAATCTGCTGAATTTCTTGTTTTTTCTGGGGTTCCCTAAGGATCGATCCTAGGGCCTCTTCTCTTTTCTATCTTCATTAATGACATTGCTGGAGTCCCCCGTTTTTCTCGCTTTTTGCTATTTGCTGACGATCTAAAATTATTTCTTCTAATAAGAAATATTGAAGACTGCCAGCGCCTTCAAGCTGATGTCGATAACATTTCAGAATGGAGTCAACGAAACCAGCTTCATTTCAATGTCTTGAAATGCGTAGTTCTGACTTTTACCAGAGCATACCAATCTCACCTACCACAGGTACACTATGCTCGGTCATAATCTCAAACGAGTTTCAAATATAAAGGATCTTGGTATTATGTATGAAAGTAAGCTTTATTAGTAATTTCGTCCTCATATAACCGTCAGAGTTTTTCGTATTTTTTAAAGTAAGCTTTATTAGTAATTTCGTCCCCATATAACCGTCAGAGTTTTTCGCGATACCTGTGCTCTGAAGATTTTATACTTCTCCCTAGTCCGCAATAGGTTGGAGAGTGGTTCGTTTATATAGAATCCTCGCAAGGTGGGATGATCCCTTATGTTTGAAAGGGTTCGAAAAAAGTTTCTAAGATTTCTCTACGTGAGGGAGTACGACCACTATCTATGGCTCTACCTGACGAACTTTCTTCTGGGCATGCTGGGACTTCACTCCCTGCAACTCAGAAGAGAGGGGTATGCCGCCACACACTTATTCAGACTGCTGCGAGGCTATATAGAGAACTCAGCCATTTTGGAGCGCGTGAGTCTCTATGTTCCAGATGACTAACTTAGACAGCGTCATCATAGATTATTCGATCTTCCTGCCTGTAGGACTATTTTGCCAATGGTTCTCCCGGCAGGGAGGAGTATGTTACTTCTGAGCCAAATCTCCTCCGAGATCGATATATTTGGCGTCAGTGAGGAGAGATTCAAAAGGGAAATTCTTTTGATTCTTGAAAGAGTCTCTCCACATTGACGAAATCTTCACCACCGCCTGAATTTTATTTTAAATTGCCATATTTCTTGCCTTATTTCTTATATATAATAAACTCAAATTTGTAATGGTGTAAGAAATTAATAAAAAATATTATTATCGTATCCCATTTCGCCCTATCCCATTATTAAAAGAAATAATTTTAGATCGTCAGCGAACAGCAAAAAGCGATTAAAACGGATGACTCCAGCAATGTCTTTCAATTTTTTTTAAATTGTCATATATCTTGAAATTTATTTTATGTATATACCCCCCTCCCTCCCCCCCTCCTTCCCCCCACTCCTCCCCTCATCCCTCCCCCAACTCCTCCCCTCCCTCCACCACCGTAGTGGTAAATATAATCGTGACGACAATTGCTGTTTCAGATTCACGAGTTGGGGGGCGCTAGAAAAATTAATATTCTCAAAGTGGGCGGTGGGCAAAAAAAGGTTGAGAATCTATGATCTAGACGGACAGCTCAATTCCAATCTGTTGAAGATATCGAGTCATTATTAGGTTTGTGAAATGCAAGTTATTCAAGTCACAGCAAGACAAAAAACACTTATTAGTCAGAAATTCCTAATTCATTACTTGATGCCTGCAGAGAATCGGTTCGTCGTTAGTTCCCGCGCGGCGAAGTCATCATCCTACGGCGAAACTTGAACGGGACCCTGAACTTTTGCTAAAGACCAAAAGCGAAAGTTAATCCTATATTTTTTCTCCCTCTCACATGCGTAAATTATGCAATGCGTTCAGAAACAAAACAATGTTTATTTATATTATTGTTTTTACTGTATCTGTCTACCTAGCCGTAAACTAAACATCAGTCGCTGTCGCACTGTGATAAATGATAATCGAGTGATTTATTCCTTTATTTTTGTAATAAATTGTATGACGCATGTCGCTCAGACTTTTAATTCGTTTTTTTCGGCGCATGGTTTTAGCTTCACCATTGAGGTAGGTGCATTTAAAAATATATAATTGAGTGAAACCAGGTGACCAGATCGGATATATGAAAGCGCGATAATGGTATGTTTTTTATGTGAATACCGCAAGGCCCAACCGCTCCCGTCTGGAGCTAATGAGACTATGGCATCCCCAATTAAGATGTTTTGTGAGGTTGAAGGTAGTGGGAAGTTTAAATCACGTGAAGTAGAACAATTTTAAGTTTAATAAATAAAATAAAATTAGTGAGACTTTAGGGTGAACCACAAAAACTATTTAATTTTAAAATTTAATTGCTAGAATAATATAAATACATTTTTCTTGTCAAAATTTGTTTTTTTTTTGCAAAATAATATCTAAGTACACATTAAAATATTTCATTATCCCCGTCGCGCATCGTTTTTAGTTCCTACAATTTTTCAGAATGACATAATTCACCCTAAGAAGAGTGCTTTGCGTAGTGAAAACTTCTTTAGCACCGTTGTGATTTGAAACTCGATGAAACGAAAAATAACGACAATAAAAAGAGGTAAACACATACATCTAAAGGATGTAGTCTGCGAGAGAATGAGATAGTATTATCGGTCTCCTCTTTGTGCGGTTTTTCGTAGCCTTTCGTCCTCCTCTTTGTGCGGTGCTTCGTAGCCTCCCCACTCATGTCTACTTTAGTTTTCTTAAGTGAAAAGCGCGTATTAGATAATATATCTATGTATACTTAAATAAGGTTTTTTTTTTGGAATTAATTGAATTAAAGGAACGAATAAAAGGAATCAATTCAAAAGGCCGGGGTAATCAGACTGAATCGGTTCACTCCTGGGAATGAATCTGCCCATGTCTACTGGAGGGGATGAAGTAGGATTAGCTCAGTGGTAGAGAAAAGCCCCGGCAAGGCTGAGATCCTGGGTTCAATTCTTAAATGCAACTGATTTTTTTCTGTTTCACACTTTTTGTTCAAGAATTGTTAATATTAAATATTATCATTTGTGATTTTACTCAATGAGTTATTCCAATATAAAAAAAGAGATAATAATTTTTTTTAAATGTAGATTGATTACGGAATACTTTTTTGGATCATCTAAATTATACAGTGTGTTATGATGTAGAAAACAACTTAGATATTGAACATAACTCTTGTTTGGGCAGGTGTACTATTTCATGCATTCTGTGCTTCCGGGTAGATTCACTCTATTTTTCTATTTTGGTGGAAGAAAAATGGTGTGATAGATTTTAGCATAATATATTTCAAGTAAATAATTTCTTACTATACTCATACTTTCCTTGCTCCTTGTAGATCTTGCTTTATTATTGGTGAGATAGATTTTAGCATAATTAATTATATTTCAAGGGAACATTGCTAGTCAATCCAAGGGTGCCCGCTACGCCTCAATACAAAGGACTATCCCATCAAAATCGTGGTTTCAAAAATGCCCCCATTTAAAAAAAAAAAAATTCCTCACTTATTCGAATGAGAATCGGACATTGTTCCGTTCCTTCTCACCTTTTTAAAATTCACATCCTTGACTCCCCATATTGTACATCCTGTGGTCTAGATGTGGGAACTTTAGATCACTTATTTTTTGGCTGTCCCTCTCTAAATAAATATCCTCTCTTCTATCAAGCGTTATCTAAAATTGCCTCCCCTCCATTCAACATTTCATCTCTTCTAAGTCTGAACTCGACTCCAATCTTCCATATAATTCTGAAATTTGCTCATTAAAATAAAATGAATATATAATTTCACCTTTCCTTTCTCTGTAATTTTAAATGAAAGCCAGAAATAATTGAAAAAAAAAAGTACATCTTCTCACTAATCTACTCAGACTTTCTGTGCTCCTGGTAGATTTTGCTTTATTATTGCTAGATATATTTCAAGTAAGTAAATAACTTCTCACTATTCTACTCAGACTTTCTGTGCTCCTGATAGATTTTGCTTTATTATTGCTGGATATATTTCAAGTAAGTAAATAACTTCTCACTATTCTACTCAAACTTCTGTGCTCCTGGTAGATTTTGCTAAATTATTAGTGTGATTTTTGTCATAATTAATATTTCAAATAAAACTTCTCACTATTCTACTCAAACTTTCTTTGCTCCAGGTAGATTTTGCTTTATTTTGGTGTGGATTTTAGAATAATTAATTATATTTCAAGTAAATAATTTCTCACTATTCTACTTACACTTTAGGTAGATTTTGGTTCGGTCATACGACACCTGTACAACCCGCTTCCAACTATCAAATAAGTCAAGTTAATAAATAAACTTAAACATTTATGAGAAGGCACAATTTTTTTTTAATAGTAATACCTCACAAGAGTCTCAGCTGCTCCCGTCTGGAGCCAGTGCGACTATGGCATCCCCAATTGGGGTATAATGTGAGGCTGAAGGTAGTGGGGAGGGGAAGAAGATGCGAAGAGGAAGGCGGGGAAGTACCTGTCTATTCAGATCTGGTCACCAAACATGGCTAAAGCCATTTCAAGCAACGTTTCACCAGGGCGATACTGAGAGTATTTTCCATTCTTGAATGTGCCGCAAATATACCACACATAATTTTAAATGAATTAAATGTGAAATAACACAAATTATTCAAATAAAATTTCGATTTCGGATTCGATCCTTCGAACTTCGGATTGCGAGTCAAGATTCAGATTGCCTTACCGCTAGACCACGCCGGCCGTACACACTATTAGAGTCACAATTGATTTTATACATTATACTTTGCCGTTTTGCTTAGCAGCTTTGAGCATTAGCAGCTCAGTGCGTTATGCAGGTGTCATGTAGATGGAACCAATGACCCATATGATCAACAATTAGGAAGAGTCAAGTTAGCCTCTCATAGGCTGGGTGTACTGTACAGGTCCCGCAGATACTTTAATAGTGCACAACTACTAAGCCTATACAAATCACAAGTTCGCCAATTCTGCAGCCACCTCTAGTCTGGAGCCCAAAATACCTGAAAAAACCCTTGACTGTGCAGAAACGAGCGATCTGTTTGATAGATTCCCCTATTTTATCAAGCAGATTGAAGTCTTTGGAGCATGGGTGTCAGGTATGTATGTTGTTCTTCTTCTACCAGTGTTACAATGGAAGATGCTCCGAGGAAATAGCGAAATTGATCCCTTCGGCACCGGTGCAGTCGGGAAACACGCCAAACGCATGCCCAACATATGTACACGGTCGATATTTGTCACCTGAGGACGGATCGTTTCTACGACTCGTTCTTGAGTTCAACAGCTCGGTTGTTGAATGATTTGCCAGCCTCGGGTCTCTCCAGGGTCTCCCCAAGACCCATTTTCACTCCTTCCTCTTTTCAGAGATGACATAAGCCTTGAGGTAAATTATTTTCCTCAGAACCTTCTGTTTAGAGATGAAAAAAAAAAAATTCTATGTCGATTTATAAAATCAATATGTGTAGTGAAATAATCGTAAATATTCTCTTAGATTAGAACGCTGACTTTCATAATTCCTTTAGAAAATACTTCTGATAGCCTTTACCTACTAAAACTTTGTGTGAACAAGCAGAGATCGTACTGTTTCCTAACGTTTTACAAGCACATACATATTTGTTATTATGAATTACGATTGTACACATAGATGTGTGTGTTTAGTGTGTTGTTAAGTCAACGTTTGCCATGCGATTGTGTTTTATGGCATTCAGTGTGATAATATTGAGACAGGTGAAATAATAAATAATACAAGTAGGCACTTACATTTTTAACACCTTTATTAATTTCATATGAAATGACAAACATATAATTAATTCTGCTCATATAATTTGTTAGTTAAAAATCATCAAACCAAAACCTTGTTAATTAAAAATGTTTAAAAAAAACACATTGTTTACCAGGACAACCTAGACCATGCTAAAATCCTATAAGATATTTAATTTTACAGATTACATAAAGTAAAATTAAGAATCTTATAGACAAAGAACATGATCCTACAAGCCGTTTTCCCACAAAAAGAAAGCATCTCAACGCCATAAATCAAAACTAACTAAAACAAACACATTTTATTCGCAATACAATCATTAGTGATCACAAACAATCGTTAATTCGAAATAAGCCACGGAAAATAAAAATAGAACAATAGTGATGGGGTTAAAGTGACAAGAAAAAAGCATGAACAATAAAGAAGGCATTTCACAGCCATATAAGATAAATTCTTCAGATAAGTAGGTACTTTATATGTAAGCAGGAACTGTCTCAAGGTTAATACAATTTTTTTATATCAATATTAAATAGTCCTTGAGGGTATAAATTCCTTTACAAAATCCTTGCAATGCGTCATTAACAACGTAGTTATCATGAAAATTGGCATTGAACACAACAACATTCACTTTTGATCTCAGTCTAGTTTGCTCAATCAAAATGAGAAGTCAACGTACAAATAGTATCTTTATTGTTCAACTCAAGGCGACTGGATAATTTGTAAATAAATTAAAATCTCACTAGTAATAGATATGGTGGCGATTGCAATAAGATAATGATAATACAATATATGTTGTGTGTGTAAGAGGTTATTTGATGAGATATGGTGTCTCGATTGACTGTTTCGTGGGATTACAACTTGGCATGCGGGGTGGCTGTCCTAGCGGCTAATTGTCAGGAGGAGTCAAACCTGAAAACAAAAAAATTATGAGTACATAAATCATTGTAGAAGAAGTCGGGGAAGGCATGTCAAGAATCAGAATAACAGAAAAGTATTAGTAATATGTGTAACATGATGATGACGATTTTTTTTTTACATAAGCTCCACACAGGTGGCTCCACACCTTTGGGGATGCAGTGTGAAGGATCTCTTGAGGAAAGTAAGGAGATGAACCTCTGGGAAGGAAAAAGGTATGAGGGGTGGGTAGGAATCTGGGGGTCAGTGTCTCCAGGAGTGACGGACGTATGAATCCATCTGTCCCCACTGCGGTGCAAGGCGATGTTCCGAGAGAGTCCTGCTGGAGAGGTTTCCCTTTACACACAGCTGGTAGGCAGATGCATTCACCGCCGAGACCCCAGACACTCCTTCTAAGTCACCAAACGTGGCGAACCACTTGGGGTGACCTATGGCAGAGGTGTTGGTTATCCAATAAATGGTTTGTTGTGATGTTTTATGAATGTGAATGAAGCAAGGAGTGTGTGCCAAGACAGTTGTGTGGCAGTCTACCCTCTTTGCATTGCGGCAAACGGCACGACGGTTAGTTAATTAGTTAAATCAAATTTGAAGCAATATTCTTAACTCAAAGCAGATAATCTTTCACATTCCACTAAAAACTCACAAAACGGTGAGCACTGGAGTAATGAATTTTTCGGCCTTGAATTTTTAGGTCAAAAACGCTGCTGTATAACAACTGTCGAGCATTTTATATTATAAATTTTTATAACTTTTTTATTGTTTAGTTCTTGTTGGCTGCCAGCTAATTGGCATGGTAATCAGCTATTATACAGTGTAGCATGTTTTTATTATTTTCCATAGTATGGTCAGAAGGGTTATTCTGTATCTTTGCATTACGTCAGCATTACGAGACAATAAGACAAAAAGGTCAAATTTCTGTGATTTTCTACGGCTTTCAATGGCTTATCTATGCCCGTCGTATGTTAAATGGATTAATTACCTACTTAAAAAGGCAAATTACTATTTATTAGTTATTAAAACTACTTACATACAAGCCTAATAGACGTTCATAAATGACTATCCGTTTGTCGCATTATTTTGATGTTTGTAGACACTAACATTCGATTTGAAAATTTTCCCACAACTAACATCTCTTAACGAGGATTATGCGGCAAAACACGCCGTCATCTCTGACATTAGGTTAACTACTTTTAAGAGTTGGTGTCTTAATACAAGCGGAATATTTAGCTCATTAGCGCAATACAGAATACTGCATTTTAGAAAACTGTCAATATGTGTCATATACGGCCGATTTAAGACGCGCTACGCTATGGCAAAATATACAGAATCACCCTTCTGGGCTTTTATAAGGGCCATATAAGAAATACATGCATTAACGAAACAAAATTATCGAAAACCATAAAATAAATCATTGTGTAGGTGCATGCGTTACAAGAATTTAATTTAATGAATGCTTTTTTTAAAACAAAATGACTAAACAAAAACTGATAACTTTAAAGTTTCTCTAAATGATTACTTAGCAATGCAAATTAAACTAGCAACTATGTATTTGAAACAAATTCATTGAGTTTTTTTTTTCAAGTTATATAGGTGATTGTGCTGTGCCTGTCCCACTAAGAATTCCTGTGTTGAGAGCAGGCGCATTTTAGCATAAGTAGTGTAACACAAAAATAACGATTACAACAACAATGTTATTTACATTTAAAGTAAAAGTACAAGGACAATCAGCATCGTATGGGAAAGTATGCATTAGGAGGTTCTAAAAATATTGTTAATATATGATCTGTCTTTGCTGGGGATCGAAGACTTGGTATCTAATTTTTATTTTACATAATTAGTGTGCTGTCTAATGGTCAGTGGAAGTGTATTATAAAATTTTGTTGCAAAGTACCTGAAGTTTCTTTGACCAAACGTTATTTTGGCGAAAGGGATACGTTAGAGGTTTTGCCCTTTGCTTCTCGTATCACGAACAGTTTGGATATGGTCAAAAATAGTTCTATGTTTAAATAGATAAGTTAGTATATTTTTGGCATAAAGTTGCCTAATGTCCAAAACACCGATTCTCCTAAAGATTTCATCCGAACTGCTTGTGATCGGTAGTTTTAGAATAATTTTTATAATTAGTTTTTGGGCTTTAGAGATCGGATCAATGGTGGCAGTGTTTGCTCCTCCCCAGGCTATACCATTATCTGCGTATTATGTGTTCAAGTAACAAAAGTAGTGACAGATTTATGAAGATTGCAGATTTGGCTTTTACACACCTTCATTATGTATAATAAAAGAAAGATAATGCACCGATTCGACAATCAAGATTTAAGATAAATGCTTTCTTTGATTACTGACAAATTGCAAAGATTTACATTCTGCCCAAAAGAGGAACTAGTGAACAAACAAATTGAACAATTACATACCTCATATTCATGGAATTAGAATTGCCCTTCTCCAGGTTATACCCCAGGGTCTTGTAGTACTCAATGAGACTATCCTTGCAGTCTAGGGACATCTTGTAGCAGCCCATAGTCTCTGCCAGCAGAGAGACGGTCACTACAATCCTGGAAAAAGGCCACCACGGGGTTCAACATCCATAGAAAATTACTTAATGCGTATATGCAGTTGTCAACACTCCTTAACCAGTCCAATGATTTATGGCATATTTTGTGCAAGTTTGCAAAATATCTTGAGCGATCGCTTGCCGCAATGTGCCAAAATTTATAAAACCTAAAAATATGGGATAGACAGTGAAATCTGGGAAAATTCTTTGGCTTTAAACCACAATTCCTTTTTATTTTCTTTATTTTACAATTTTTTAGAGAAAAATGTGTCCTTACTGGGGTACCCCTTTCTAATAAATATTAATTTAAATATTAATAAATATTAATATGTTTCCATATTAATATTTTGAGGATTAATATTAATAAGATCGAATAGCCAAATAGAAAACCGATTTTTTTTTATATATTTTTTTTTTTATATGTATACCGCACAAGAGTCCCAACTGCTCCCGTCTGAAGCCAGTGAGACTATGGCATCCCCAATTGTGGTATGTTGTGAGGCTGAGGGTAGTGGGGAGGGGAAGGAGATAGGAAAGAGGAAGGTGGGGAAGTACCTGGCTATTCAGATCTGGTCACTAAACACGGCTAATGCCATTTCAAGCAACGTTTCAATTCTGAATGCTGGTCTTACACCAGGGCGATACGGAGAGTATCTTCCACTCTGGAACGTGCCGCAAATATACTATATATTATTTTAAATGAATAAATTGTGAAATAACACAAATTAATCAAATAAAATTTATTTGCCACGCCGGGATTCGATCCCGCGACCTTCGGTGTGCGAATCAAGCGTCTTACCGCTGCGCGACGCCGGCCGTCAGAATACCCATCGCTCGAGTGGTTAAGAACTATAAAGTCATTTTATGGGTTCTGGGTTGATCGATCATTTTATATGACCCACTGGTAAAGCGATTGGGTCAAAAGGATCTGATTTTCGATTGGGTAACATAGAACAAATGCGTTGCCACAGTATTGACGTGGACCATAGATGTATAAATTCGAGTCGAGTCTTGATATCGAAACACAGAAATGAATGGTTAATCTGAAATGGATTGCCACTGCCTAAACTAACCCAGCGAGAGCTCATAGGGACGTCATCTACGTTCGTCCTCTTCCTTCGCACGCGTCTAGTTTTGAAACGAAAAAGACAGAAGATACAAAAACGAAGATGTCACTTACAATCTCTCACTAGGACCTATTTCTGTCGCGAGAATGAGATTCGAGACGTATAATCTACAAAATTTATGGTCACTCATTAAGTCCATCACGGGTGCTGACTGAGCTGACTGTTCCTCAATCAAATGATCAAATCATTTTTGAAATAATTACCCAATCGATCGCTGGTGGTTCATGATCAGGTCGATGACGAAAGCAGGGAATCGAACCTATATTCTCTCTACTCAAATCTACTTCACATCTGTATGGTTAAAGAGATCATAGTGAATAAATAGGGATGCTGAAATTTGACATCCCTTCAATAGCATCCTACATCATACGCATTGACATACCATGGAAAAATTGAGGAGCAGACACTCTTCCACAGTGTGCTCTAAACTTTTCCACACACAAAGCAGAATCCATAATTTTCCAGTTGTGGAAGTCAGTTAAATATTGAATAAGGCACAAATATCATATATTGCACATAAAAGAAAAAACAGTAAATAACTTACAACTTTCCAAGCTGCTTTCCTCTATATGTATTATTTACAACTACATCTTCTAATCTTCCTCGCTGAAAAGAAAAATAAAATGCATTATTTGTCATGTAACATCCAAAATACTTAAATTCTGCAATATACGGGGGACCTTAGTGACCCCCCTACAGGAGACACGTGATTTTTACCTTCAAATATGAAAAGATTTTTAAAAAACCCATCGATATTACAATACCTTTCAGTAATTTCAGATAAGCGTACAAGAGTTTACAGTTTAAATAAAAGATTACATTTTTATTATTTCTAAAAAATAACTAACTGCTTTACGTCATATTTTCTATTCGGCATGATAAAATTATTTAAATCACAGTAAATCTTAATCAATAACAAATAACATAGCATACGATATTTGTTATAATGGCATATTGTAATGAATCAATTTGATTTCAATTGTGTTTATGTATCTGTTATCAAAGATAACGTTTAAATCAAAGAGAGATAAAAAAAATCCGATTGAAATTAATAGATAAAATCGATGACGGAAGGATTTAAAAATATCAAATCGAAAAGATAACTTTTTAGAAGGTCACCAAGTTATACTTACACATATAAATCTTTCCATATTAAATCCGCCAATATTGAAAGAGATCAACTTATATTTCCCAAACGCGTGTATGAGTATACACGCGTTTGGGATATATATGTATAGTATCTCCCACGAGTGTGGGAGATCCCACGCAGTTTTTTATTCTCCGAAAGCGAGAACTTCTGCCCATCAGAATGCATCATTAAGCAGGGCGACTCAACTGCTTAACGACTCTGCATTGAGCATCGACATCTTCAATGTCACCTACAGAGAATTAATCACAACACAGTTATACTGCCCCCACGCACTTTTAAAAAAAAAATTGTAATCTTCTCCATAATTTTTTAGTTTATTATGGTGAACCTGAATAAAATAAATAAATATACGAACACCCATCAAAAGTTAGAATCAAAACATACACCTTAGTGCCATCTATAGAATATGTATCGACAACTCAATATTATTTGTATATAGCACATTTATGTAAGCGAGGATTGAAACCACTTGTAATTAATTACTTCCGCTATGTAGACTTCAAGCCAATGTCAAGCCAATCTTATCGAGTAAGACCTTATGTGTGGACATCGCAATACAGTCCTTTTGGAGTCACTTAACTCTTGTTAACTCCGATATTCGATTAAAATATGATTATATCACATTGCTCTCAGAGGTTAATTACACAAAAAAAACAATAATTTCAGGATTTAAAACTGAATTTATTTATTGAAATATTTATTGTGACAAATTTTTAGCCCGATTGAGTGTGATCTAACACGATTATTCACAAAAAACCAGAGAGGTTGTCAAAACACGTCAAGCCTTAATTGTGACCTGGCACTTCTCCAATAGCTCAAAGCGAGTAAGTACGAAAGAAATTAGGAGTTCGAAATCGAGGATCGGAGTGAGTCATCGAGGCATGAGTAATGCCGTTCACACTGTGATACTTACTTGATATCGCATAAAACCGTTGAGAAAGAACGAATGTGCGTACTAGATGTAAGGAATTGGAAATAATTATTACCAGGGCGCAATTGTGGATAAACTTTTGCTCAATGGCCAGGGTGGCGCTGCCGATGATATTCTTAGATCTCGTATCCTCAATTACTGTTACAAAATAACCACCGGACTGCTTCATAAAGTGGAACCGGTCTGTAAAAAAAACACTCAAATTAATATCTTAATGTTAAATAACAATGATCAAAGTTTTAATTAATTTGGTCGTCTTATATTTGGAATTAATAATAAATTAATAAACAGAATTATTCAATAACAACAAGCATTATTATTAAGTATCATTAATAGGGTCGATGGGTTACTTAAACTTCTTTGTATCCAGTCTTTGGAGGGTATTTTCATAAATGCCTCTATAATTTATTGCATACTAGCTGGTTTTCCCAGCATGCGTTGCAATGCCATATTCAAAGAAATTGTTTCTCCATGCATGTCCTTTCTCGTGCGTCCCCATTCCCCCCCCCCCCCACCCGGGTTCCTTTCCCCTCCCGCGTTCCCCTTCCACTTTCCCCGCCTTCCCTCTCCCACTCCCCCGCCCCGCAAACCCCCTCATGTGTTCCATATATTCAGTCCCACGGCATTCAGTTTTCATTCGCGAGCCACCTACCGCAATTTTTTTTTACAAATTTTCATTTTTCATATATTACAAACATTCATTTTTGTATATTATAAGAAAAATCAAACAAATTTGGTACCTACCTTAAGTACCTATTTAAAATATCTATAATTCTAAATTCAATATAAAGTATTAGGTGAGTACTTCAAATTAATTAATTAATTAAAAGAGTTTCAAAAATGGCAATTTGAACAATCATTGTTTTGCAAAATGTCATTCTCAAATTTTTACATGTTTTACAGTTTCGCAAGAGTTTTTGTTATGATTAAAAAACTTTTCAGATGTATGGTCATGTGGTTGTAATAATCCAGAAACCTTTACGAGGATGGAAAGAAGGTATTTTGAAAGTGTCAAACATTTCCTATGTACATGGCAATACATAGACATCTCATATACTCATATAAATACATACATATACCCAAGCAAGCATATTTTGATTTTTATATACATATAGATAAATTTATGAACATAATATGTATTGAAAACCAAATGACATTTACATGAATTAAAAATTATGTAGACAAAGTAATTGGGTTTTCAATAACATGAGGAATGGTTCGGTTAAAAGGTGGGATGAGGTAAAGTTTGATAAAAAAATCTTTTTACAAGCATTATTACCGTCAAACTGCTGGCGCGTACAATTTCCTACACTAGTAAGTTGACTAAGTAACTGTAAGAATCCCTTATCATAGTCTCCTCGCTGAAGGGGGCGCACCACCATCCAGCTCTCTCCGGGATCCTGGGCACTGATGGGTGGGCTGAACTTGGTGGGGCTGCGGGCAAAGTCCACCTTCTGCAGCATGGAGGGCGGGTAAAGATACTCTTCGGAACTGGCCACCTAGAGTTATATATATACAAGTCAAAAGAGGCCAAATACAGTATATGCACGCCATACTTCTTTTTTAAACTGTAAATTCGGAGCTTGACTGTTGCGAACTCTTGAGTGTAGTCAATTTAAGAATACCTACTCTACTCACTAGATCTATTTCAATGTCATCATTAACAAAAAAATTATGCAGCAAACTCCCATGACATTAATACTGGACGCGGGGTAGAAATCTCAAAGTGGGAAGCCAAACACAAGACGATTGTAGCTGTC
The DNA here is from genome assembly GCA_917563855.2 of Limnephilus lunatus. Taxonomy (NCBI): domain Eukaryota; kingdom Metazoa; phylum Arthropoda; class Insecta; order Trichoptera; family Limnephilidae; genus Limnephilus; species Limnephilus lunatus. The sequence continues at coordinate 4,006,406 of OU830602.1, read as the reverse complement.
TCTATTTCTAGTACTTTAGTACTAAGCTGCTACGCGTCGAGTGACGTCGTGTCTTACCAGTAAGTAAATTGCATTGCAAAGCGCCAAAATGCCCTCCTGTGTGATGAGAAAATGCTTCAATTACACGGCAAATAGTCATAAAGGCGAATGAATAACACTTCATTTGTAAGTACACGCAAATTACTTATTACATATTATCAATTATTGTAATTATTACAATCAATTTTATAATAATACGTCATTGTATTCTTTATCTTTACCCTTCCCTGTCCATTGTGTAACCGAGTGAGAGTATCTTGTTATCTCAGTCACACCCATAGGTCACACCCGTGATGTGAAAGCAGTATTCGGCGAAGAAATTAATAAGCCGCCCTACCATATATCTATGGCATTCTCACACGTACATTCTTTGATTGTCTGTCTTTATCACACAGGAATAAAGTTTTGAATTTAGAAATTATACTGAAAACCGCTGAAAACAAAAGAGTGTTGCTTGCTTTCCACATTATATTGTGAGTATGTGAGACTATGGCGAGTCTATTTATATAACGTCATTGGCAAACTCGCCAATTCCTAGCCTACACATATTAGCAATCGAATATACCAATGATATTGATATTTTTAATGTGACAAATACGATGTTTAAAACACACAAACAATTTTTTTTATGTCAAGGTATTATTTCTGATGATTTCAGTTTATTATTTTTAATAATTTCAACCAATTGTAAACCACTGTAATGCAAGTAATTATTTTTACAACCTATTGTTTATTACTAAAACATTATGTGAAAATTTTTAAACATTATGTACCCTATGTAAAAGCCTATTGGGCTTTTTTTTTTTTTAAAAGAAAGACAAACATTCCCGGGTTACAAATAACCCAACAATGTTTGAAAATCTCCTACTACCACCACAGAATGCCGAAAATGTTGATTGTGTTGTGATGGAGCACTTAGCCAGCCGAGGAATCGAACATGCGACGCCTGGGTGGGACCCAAGCGCTATTTTTTTAATTTTTTTTTATTTATTTAAGTTTTTTTTCCAGCAGGGGCTGGGAGGGTAGTGCAATCCCAGTCTGCCATATTACATAAACTGTAGTACAATAATATTTGGAAATTTTTGGAGATCGCTGGCAACGGTTAATATGCACTTTTTTTTTTTTAAATCTTTTGATTCACCTTAATTACATTTAAAGGCAACTATTTGCATTGGGGGAAGTGGAAAATATTTCATTCTAAATTTTTTCTTGCCTTGACGCGAGTAGGCGTTATAAAGGGGCACTTTCCTTTGAATCACAAACCATGTTACACAAACCTAGCGTAGCCGCTAAACTACTTGAAAACTGGGATGTTTTTCTTGCCTTGACGCGAGTAGGCGTTATAAAGGGGCACTTTCTTTTGTATCACAAACTATGTAGAATGAAATATTTTCCACTTCCCCCAATGCAAATAGTTGTCTTTTAATGTAATTAAGGTGAATCAAAAGATTTTTTCAAAAAAAAGTGCGTATTAACCATTGCCAGCGATCTCAAAAATTTACCTAATATTTTACAGAGTAAATAAAAATCTAAAAGAAATAAAATATGATAACGTATTAGGTAGGTACCTAATGAAAACGATAAATGCTATGCCCACTCAACCACTGACCGGTTGATATAAAAGGGTTAATAAAAAAAAATTCTACCCTACTGCAGTGTGAAACGCACAAAAGGCCAATCAAATTAATTGAATTATAACGATCGATTGCAGGGCAGGACTTAAGGGTAGGGTTTGGAAAACATCGCTCCGCATTATCAGTAGCATCCGCATCTAGTAGCAGTAATACTAGAAAATTATATACAGGTAGTTAGAAAAATGTGTAAAGTTACTTGTGATTAAATTTTTTTTACTGTAATCTTACAAATTCTATAAGTTATACATACTGCAACTTTAGTTAAAACGTTGAAAAAGGCCTTCGCGATTATCTCTCCTGAACCTGTTGTAAACGTTTTTAACACAAATCCTTCCGTAATCTCAGAGTAAACATTATGTTAAAACACGCTATTAAATTTAAAGCACTTCAGTGTATCTAGATTTTTATTGTAATTCGCCTAAACTTTCTGAATTTTTCAACTATCCTCCGCCATACAAAAATGTATGGCGAAAATAGCGGTCACGGCGGGAGCACGCACATTTTTTTCGCGGCAATTTTGTTCTCTGTTTCTTTGATTTTTGAAGGAATTATTGAGGAGATAGGTGTTACAGTAACCGGGTAAGTAGAAATCAAATATATTTATTATTATCTAATAAATTATTTTTAACTTGATTTACAGTTTTACAGATTTTATTTATTATTTTTTTTTAAACTTCAGGTACCTTCAAAATGGGTAAAAATAAAGGAAGCCTTGCTTACCGTGCCATAAAAATAGACCCACCCACTGGAAGAAAAGGAGAATAAGGTAATAATGTCAACATTTAATTTTTTTACTGATTTCTATCAAAGGTAGTTTGAAGGTGGACTGAAGTCATTTTGCATTTTGACATCTAAAAATTTCGGCTCCATCTTGAATTTCTCTAGTTATCTACCGATTTGGTTCAATATCAGAATTCTGGCGTTTAGAAGTGCACTGAACTCGGATCTAATGTCAAAATACAAAATTTCGGCATCCATCTTGAATTTCTCGTGTTCTCTACCGATCTGCTTCAAAATCAGTATTAGGGAGTATTGGCGAGCACTGAACTCGGATCTTATGTCCAAATGTAAAATTTCGGCATTCATCTTGAATTTCTCTAGTTATCTCTACCTATTTGGTTCAAAATCAGGATAAGGGCGTTTGGAGGTGCACTGAACTCGGATCTAATGTCAAAATGCAACATTTCGGCATCCATCTTGAATTTCTCTAGTTATCTACCTATTTGGTTCAAAATCAGGATTAGGGCGTTTGGACGTGCACTGAACTCGAATCTAATATCAAAATGGAAAATTTCGGCATCCATCTTGAATTTCTCTAGTTATCTACCGATTTGGTTCAATATCAGGATTCGGGCGTTTGGAAGTGCACTGAACTCGGATCTAATGTCAAAATGCTAAATTTCGGCATCCATCTTGAATATCTTAAGTACTTTGACGATTTGGTTCAAAATCAGGTTTAAGGAGTTTGAGGTTCACCGAACTCGAATTTAATGTCAAAATGCATAATTTCGACGACCATTTTGAGTTCTCTACCGATTCCGTTAAATAGTCACTAAGTTTTATTGAAAACAATGGCTGTCAGATCCATTGATAAATCGAATGAATTTCGATGTTGGGTAAATTCTGGGTTGTATTATTACAAATAAATTTATTTAAAATGTTTTTTTAGGAAAGTGTTGGCTGCAATTGAAAACAAACCATATATGTACCAGAAATTTTTTCCACATCAAAACACCATGAGATTCTATGTCACATTGAGTCAAAAACTAAGACGTCTGTAAAGGTCCAGGGGCTAAAAAAAGTCTATGTATCCTTGCCCTTGCATAATATGATTTATGGTCTGTAGAGCTGTATCAATTATGTTGCAAATAAATTATTTTTTTATAAAGCAAGTGTATTTTTATTCCGTATTTTATCTAAATGCTGACCAGGTGTGCCTGAATCTAACCGAAATACACAGTAGATCGAGCGGCTGGCTCGCGGCTCGCGGCGGCCGAGCTTGTTTGCAACTACCAAAAATACCTAACTGCAGTGAATGGGCAGTTTGACCCAGGCGCTATGAGCTATCTATGAGCTATGAGCTATCCACGCTATTCCACAATATGATTCTTAGTATGTTAAGCTGTATCCATTATAGTAGGAACTAAATTTTAATTTTATAAGGCAAGTATATTTTTATTTCGTAAGTCCGTAGTGTCTAGTATACCCACATCTCCTCTAGTCAGACGCAGGCGGCCAGCTGCGGCCGTGTTTGTCTACGAGTACAAGAAATACCTACCTGCAGCGTTAGCGCGGTTTGATACCGGACCCTTAAACCAATGTACAAAATTCTTCAAAACATTTTTGTATCCTGGGGGGTCGGTGGTTAGAGAATTTCAAAGAAGACTGCACGCCCGTAGGTATTGTTGTAGTGGGCGTAGGTATTGTCAGCGTCAATCACATGCATTTCATAATTTCTATTTTTTTTAAATTGATAAACTAATGTTTAAGTCAAGATTTTTATGCATAGTGCAAAGGGTAACAATTATTATAAGTAATAATTATTAGCCTGAAACACTCATAATACTTACTTTCATAATTTAATTTGTACTCATATTCTTTGAATAACTATCCATTTCATAAGCGGTGCTACATTTCCTGTTTGATTAGTATTATAGAATGTGTCTTATATTTTTTATAATGTCATGGAGTATAAGAGAGTTTATAAAGGAATTGGTATTATTATTTTTGCAGTGAAAGATATTTCTAGTTCGCACAGGAACAATTTAATCATTTAAAATAATATAAGGTATATTTACGGCATGTTCCAGAATGGAAGATACTCTCAGTATCGCCCTGGCGTAAGACCACCATGAAACGTTGCTTGAAATGGCTTTAGCTGTGTTTGGTGACTAGATGTGAATAGTCAGGTACCTCCCCACCTTCCTCTCCCCCATCTCCTTCCTCTCCCCACGTATTTCGCATTATACAGCTGCATAACATACCCCAAGTGGGGGTGACATAGTCCCACTGGCTCCAGGCGGTTGGGAGCAGTTGGGACTCTTGCAAACTGTTATTTAAATCACTTGACATTTCTAATTACTTAAGTCTAAGTAAATACTCCATCAAAAGATATTATTCTAATTGTTTAATCTAAATATTTATCAGCTTTTTTATAACAGTTAATTAGTTATAATATTCAAAGAGGAAGTGACAAATCCTTTTAATGATTACTTGTCTTTGATGCTCATTAAATACTGATTTCAATTTTGATAAGGTATCAAATATTGTTTCAAATGGCATATATTTTAAATTTTAGCAAAGATAACCTGTTTTTAAATAATGGTGTATTTAAGTGTGACTTGAAAAGTGAAAGGAATCAGTCAGCCAAAACCACAATGACAATATTTCAAGTTTTAACAACATTTAAAATGTATAATTTAATAACATTAAAAATATATACAAGCTTATGAAACAAATCACAAAGAAAGAAAACACCTTGCATGCTTCTCTAAGTGTTAATTTCATATAACAGGTTAAAAACGGCGAATTTCAAAATTTACATCGAAATCTAAAAAGTATTGCAGAAAATTTTATCATCGACAAAAAAATCCGGGTATTCGATAGTAATTTTTTAAAGTATGCAATTAATTAAGGGTATAATTAATTATAAAACATATGTGCATCTGCGCAATGTATTGTCATATTTAAATCCATAGACTTTGTTGGTTATTTTGTGTAAATACGACACGTTCATAAATAGCAATTTCCACATCATTGATAACATGTAAATTTTCAATAAAATTCGAAATACAATAAAATGAAATTCTTACCCCGTTAGCGTTGGGAGCCCCCATCGTCGCAGAATAGACTATCGATTGACGTGTTACAATGCAGTTCAAACTAATTTACCATCTCCTAGAAACCTGGCATTGAAATCTCGCGGCTCACTAGTCAGAATAGGAAGTTGTTATCATTAACATTTTTACGAACCACTTGAACAACTTTCACCTGTCAAAATAGTTTAATTCTGTATGGCTGCTGAGTGAAAAGTTATCAGTACCGGATTTAGTGAATAGGTACCACAAGATAACGAGACAAGATAAGTGCCAACGAGACGATCAATATCATCAATAACATCAATACTTCGTCGCGAAGGAAGATCTAGACATAAAAAAGTTTAGTGTAAAGTCCTTCGCGACGAAGTATTGATGTTATTGATGATATTGATCGTCTCGTTGGCACTTATCTTGTAAACAAGTGTCAGCCAACAGTTGCACAATTATGAAAATGTTAGAAAATATTATTTAGTCACAAATACATTCACTCAATTTCATTTTGCTTTATGGCAGCTTATTCCAATTTGAGAGACAGGTCGTTGGCTCACTGACTGTGTGGCGGGCCGGAGCGGGAGAGACTCGTTAAGGATACTTTTTCAGCCAGACTCTCACGACCGATTGTCTTGTACCGCAGTGGGAGGGATGGATTCATACGTCCGACACTCCTGGACACATTGCCCCCCCTAGATTCCTACCCACCCTTCATACCTTTTTCCTTCTCAGAAATTCCTCTCCTTCATTTTTTACAAAATGTGTGAACGAGAAAAGAAATAAATAAATAATATTGATCTTTTAGTGCAGGGGTCTCCAAACTTTTCAGCCTTTGGGCCGTACCGATTACTCCAGTAAGTTCCAAGGGCCAAATAAGTGCTAAATTCGCTATTCGCGGGCCGGATTTAAGACACTGGCGGGCCGGATTTGGCCCGCGGGTCGTAGTTTGGAGACCCCTGTTCTAGCGGGAACTTTACAGGTCCACCCATAGATATATATAAAATGGTCCACCAATAGCACCTAACCGAAAGGTTTACAGCGCAGTTCACTGTGAGACTTTTCTGCGCGGCGCCGCGGCGGCCTGAAGTGGCGCGGGACTCGGTCGCTCCGAAGTGCGCGTGTGGGAGATGCTAATTATGATTTTGTCTATACCCTGCGCCTAAGAAATTCTCTATGACTGTCAATTTCAAAAAAACCATAGATTGTTTTCTGACGTATGTCAAATTTACAAAAATGTTACGAGAATAAAATATTTTATTTATTTTGTTAATCGTATATCGTAGTCTTCCTAGTTATTCTAGGTTAAAAAACATCAGTTTTATTTTTTAATCTATATTCGATAGTATAATACATAATCAGACATGCTGCCTTCTTTATCGAAATGTTTTTGTCGGATAACCTCTTATTCAAAGTTACCACTGGTAAAGTGTAGTGTAACTCCTGTCGTACATTTGCATACTTCCTCTGTGAATAATTCCTTTTGGGAAGCGGACAGAAAGGGAGGTTATAAAACTGCTATAATAGATAAAAGACCGGCACTGGTGCAGATACGTGAAGGCTTCAAAGAACTCAAAAAGGAAATAGGAATCTGGAAGAATGAAGTTGTGGAATTTTTGGAAACCGATCCGTTATTAATCAACAGGCCAGGTAAAATCATACTTTATTTGCCTTGTAACTCTTAACTAGTGATACCTACTCGCAACTTATCCTTTCAAAATGAAGATATAGCTATTGTAATGTCCACCAACTGCACCACTTGTAATGATGTTAAGTACATTAATATTATACTAAGAATTAGAATAATAGTCAACAGACTGCGTTAAACTCCACTTCATTTTAAATGAAAACTTCTTTAGCACCGTTGTGATTTGAAACTCGATGAAAAGAAACAAACACATACATCTGTAGGATTTACCTGCGAGAGAATGAGATAGTCTAATCGGTCTCCTCTTTGTGCGGTGCTTCATAGCCTCCCCGCTCTTGTCTACTTTAGTTTTCTGAAGGTTTCACTTCTATCGCATGTGAATTGCACACTCTGTTTTTTTTAATTTTTTTTATCAGTAATTTTAGTTTGAAAAAACATCAGGTGAGCCATTTTTATAACTTTTTTATGTTTGCATTCATAATTTTTGTGTTTAAAATATTACATGATTGTTATATTAAATACTAGCTGACCCGACGAACTTCGTACCACCTCAGAATCAATAACTGTTGAATTAAATTCAGTTTTTTTTATTAATTTAAAAACTACACAATGAAGCAATCATCAATGCGCAACTGTCCGTGTTTTGTTTTTGTCAGTATCAGAGATGGCATTGTGTACGGATTAATATTTTTTGTGATTTTCTTTTTTTCCACTTACGCGTATTTGGGAGGCAGTTGTGGGTGTCACCGCCCCGGGAACAATTTATTGAATAACCAACACCTCTGCCATATGTCACCCCAAGTGGTTGGCTACATTTGGTGATTTAGCAGGGGTGCCCGGGTTCATGGGGTGACATTTGTCCGGGTTTTGGCAGTGTGCGCCTGCCCACCTGCTGCGTGGCGGGCCGGATCGAGAGAGACTGGTTAAGGGAGGCCTTTTGACCTTTCCAGCTGGACTCTCTTGAACCATCGTCTTGCACCGCAGTTGGAGGGATGGATTCATACGTCCGTCACGCGCGGATACACTGACCCCAGATTCCTACCCACCCGTCATACCTTTTTCCTTCTCAGAACTTCCCATCCTTAAAAAGACCCTCCACACAGCATCCCCTAAGATGACATAGGTCCTGGGGAAAATAATTTTATTTGGGGCCTCATGTGTTGTGGAGCTGATGTAAAAAAAATTGCTTTTTTGGATGGGTGGAGACATACGTTCACCGTTTGTCTTTTTCGACTATTGACATTTAGTGTGTAAGAAAGAGAGGCAGCATTATATGGTGAAGAACAAATGCAAAACAATCAGCACATTGACATTTGACGTTTTTAAAATTTTGGAATTCACGCACAGTTCAATGTTATACCACAATATTGCTGCAATTCTTTCAAAATATGAGAATTCGTTCCGTGTAAAATGTATGAAAAAATTAATTTTCTTCATAACTTTCTTTTTCGTGAATTTTTGCGATGTTTTAACAGTTATTCTGTTATCCGGGGCGGAGACAAATCCAACAAATCAAAGATCATCAAAATCGGTCCAGCCGTTCTCGAGTTATAAATAGTGTAACTAACCTGACTTTGTTTTATAATATATTAAGATTTATAATTACTAAAATTTGAAAACGCATTTCATCACCTTTCGAAAACAGTTTTTTAGTTTTCCGATAGGTTAATAATTATTCCGTTTATTTGGATTATATTGCAAAGTGGAAATATTTTGACCTTCTGACAGAATATGTCTGAGGCCTGAGACGTTCAGCGTGCAGTGGAGTTATGTACTTTTACCTCTGTATTGTAATGGACCCATGTATTAAGTATGATTCTGCAATAATTGTCTTGCCCTCAGGTGAGACGGACGCGGTGTGGGTGTTTGACGAAGAGAGTAAGCTGAAGCGCTGGGTGACCACATCGGACAATGACCACGGCGAGGGCTTCAGCAAGTGCACCTTCGAGATGAGCAAGGCCGGCCGCGGCCTATTCTCCGGCACTCTAGACACGCGCGTGCCCAAGGACGGCCGCATCAAGCGCGCCGGCTACGCGGGAATACGCTCCATCAGGCACCAGGCATCACATCTTCTATGCTTTATTATATTACAGACATTCTTACTGAGCAACAACTAACAACTTATACAAAGTATTATTTTGCTGGCTTTAACCAGTGATACATTATTTGGAGTAAAAAATGTAAATGAAATTTTTGTCTCCGGTGACATTTTTTTGTTTTTTATTTCTTCAAAACCAAACAAAAAACTTTTTTCAACATTTCATCACTGATCATTCAGTCGAGTAACCGCCCAATCTGACTAACTATGCAATCCCACTGTTTTTTTTTTTTTTTTTGATTTTTGAAGTGTAAACTTCTTTAGCACCATTGTGATTTGAAACTCGATTTTTTTATTTTTTATTTTTTTTTATTCTTCATTTTAAGCACCCGCTAAACTGCCAGAGCAGTTTGTCAGCAGGTCGATTTAACCATATTAATATAACACATAAGAACAATTATAACAAGATACCACAATATAGAAAATAGAAACAGAAGAATAACTTTTAAGCAATTACAATATAAAAGCATAAAATACAAAGACACACAGATATAATACAGGCAAATTACTTATAGTCATATTATACACAAGATTAAAACAAAATTCAATATAAATAGTCTTGATCTATTAGCCATTTTTTTTTTTTTTTTTTTGAGATCGGTGGTGCAATTAAATTCGTTTTTTACGTTCATTGGCATCTTATTAAATATGGTAGGGACAAGATAAGCGAATGTCCGTTGTCCGTATTTATTTATAATTTTCGGAATGGACAACCCCTCATTTTTAGAAACGAGAAACTTTATATGCTAAAAAGAGAGAAACGCATACATCTATAGGATTTAACCTTTTGGCATAAAGCGTCTGACGGAATACTAGATTAAAAAAAAAATAAATTGTAAATTCAATATCCAATCTTCAAACCACTCCAAATGAACAGGCAAAAGAAAACGCAAAAGAAAGCGACCCCGAAGAAGAAAACACAAATACTAATAATAAGATGATCAAATGTTTAGGAAAAGGTGCACTGGAATTTAACGACAAAAATATGGGAAAAAATCATCCTTCACATCGATGAAAAAAGTGCTTCGTAGTCTCCTCACTCTTGTCTACTTTAGTTTTCTGAAGGGTTCACTTCTACCGCTTGTGAATTGCACACAGATTTTTTTTATCGAGACCAAAATTTCATTTACATTTTTTACTCCAAATAATGTCGGAAATCACTGGTTAAAATAAGTCAAGTACAATCTGTAAAACCCTGTATTGAAAAGGACATACTGGACCACCCACTTTTTCAGTCTGGCGGTTGTTTCGATAACTTCAACTATTTTCTCTGTCTTTTTTACTTTTTATATCTTTTGTATCACTTTTTATCTTTTTTCCATCTCTTTTGTATTATGTATCTTTTTACAGTTTTTGTAATTGAATTGTTCTCACTCACATGGAACAATCCTGTAAAATCTAGTAATAAATAAACCCAGCTATTTTAGAGGGCATAGATCTCTATTTAACTCCCTGCTGTACACCACTGGTGAAGAGATCAGTGTCATTAGTTGTTTAGAACACCTTTAATTGACATGCAGGTAGAACAAACACAGCATTCTCACCTGATGTCTATAAGCGGTTCCTGGGGGAATTCTAGGTATGTCGCATTGAAGGCATTCGTTGACCACATTTTAAGTAGCACTAATCTCTCTGTTCTTCTGTTAAGAAATCCTTCAAGAGAGACTCGTACCTGGACTGGACGAACTACAACACGCTGGTGCTGAAGGTGCGCGGAGACGGGAGGTCTTACCTCATCAACCTCTCCACGGAGGGATACTTTGACCTCCTCTGGAACGACATTTACTCCTTTGTGTTGTTCACCAGGGGCGGGCCTTATTGGCAGATTGCTAAGGTAATCTTATATAAATTTTTTAATTAGCTCTTTATAGTTTCAACAATTTATTATGATATTAATTGGCGGTGGAGCCAATGCAAATTACGCTTAGTTGCGATTTGCAGTAGTACTAGTGAAAGATTTTCCTTCTTTAGTTTTTTTTTTTTTTTTTTTACAGTGAATATTGCACAAGAATCTCAACTGCTCCCGTCTGGAGCCAGTGAGACTATGGCATCCCCAATTGGGATATGTTGTGAGGCTGAAGGTAGTGGGGAGGGGAAGGAGGTGGGGAAGAGGAAGGTTGGGAAGTACCTGGCTATTCGGATCTGGTCACTAAACACGGCTAAAGCCGTTTTCAAGCAACTTTTCAATTCTGAATGGTGGTCTTACACCAGGGCGATACTAACAGTATCTTCCACTCTGGAACGTGCCGCAAATAAACTATATATTATTTTAAATGAATAAATTGTGAAATAACACAAATTAATCAAATAAAATTTATTTGCGCACGCCGGGTTCGAACCCGCGACCTCCGGATTGTGAGTCAAGAGTCTTAGCCTCTGGACTACGGAGGTCGTCAAATAGTTTCAAATGATTAGTAGATAGTTGAAATAGTTTCAAATGATTTTCAAGAAATATGTATTATTAGTGATAAAAACCTCACTACAGCAAAGCGATGAAGTGGCGCAATTGGTCAACACACATTCATTATTGGTCATTGACATATTGTTTGAATATTTTATGTACTGTTTCAATGATTAATAATATTATAAGAATTCATTATTTTAGAGTGTCAAGTCAGTAGTTATTTGAATAAAACAGCAACAGCATCATCTTTAATTATCATCCTTAACGCTTTCCTAACTGAACGCGTAAATCTATAAAATAATTTCCATTGGAAGCGTTAAGTGAGTTAAGTTACCCTAAAATTAAGTAACTCTACACTTAAATCACCCTAAACTTAATTAACCCCAAACTTAAGTTGCCCTAAACATGTCACCCCCAACTTAAGTCGCCTTAAATTTAAGTGATCCCAAACTTAATATTAAGTCACCCCAAACTTAAATCGCCCTAAACTTGTCACCCCAAACTTAAGTCACCCTAATCTTAAGTCGCCCTAAACTTCTCACCCCAAACTTAAGTCACCCTAAACTTAAGTCGCCTTACTTAAGTCACCATACATTTAAGTCACCCTACACAGTAATCCTAAAATTAAATCACCCTAAACTTAAGTCGCCCTAAACTTGTCACCCCCAACTTAAGTCGCCTTAAATTTAAGTCACCCCAAACTTAAGTCACCCTAAACTTAAGTCGCCCTAAACTTAAATCACCCCAAACTTAAGTCGCCACAAACCTCCCCAAACTTAAGTAGCCCTACACTTAAATCACCCTGCATTTAAATCGCTCTACACTTAAGGCATCCATTGATATGTTTACTCACATGGACTTTTTGTAGAATTAATATTTTGCCATAATTCCAGATACCTTTTTCAAAGTTCTTCATGGGCTCGAAGGGCCGAATCCAGGACAAGCAGAGTCGAGTGCCGCTGGACAAAATATCTCACTTTGGCCTCTCCGTTGGGGATAAGATCAATGGTCCCTTCAGTTTAGAAATAGAATATATTGGTGAGTAAGGTTAAGAGGTTGAATTTTTAAAAAAAAAAACTCTATTTTTATAACTTTTGAAGGTTTTTCCCATCAATGTAATATATCATTGAAGAAGAAGATAACACTAACAATCTAAGCGTAAATATGAAAGAGAACAAGATACAGAAAAATAAAAAATAAAAAAAGATTGACAAATATGACATTCAAATAAGTGGTGGCAGTAGCCGAATTAGTAGGTGTTTGTCCCGGTAAGACGAGAGGTTCGTGTCCCATTTACGACCGTTATCTTTTTATTTTTTTGTGTCTTGTTCTCTTTCATATTTTCGTTTAGATTATTAGTGTTATTAATTATTATTTTTTTAATTGATAAACTAACGTTTAAACAAGATTTTTATGCATAGCACAAAGGGTAGATAACAAATATTATAACCAATAATTATCAGCCTGAAACACTCATCTACATTGAAAAAATCTTCCGAGAAAAGATACTGGCCGCCAACGGGAATTGAACCCGTGACCTTCTGATTGCCGGTCAGCTGCTCTTGACCACTGAGCTATGGCGGCTTATCTAATACCCGCCAAATAATTCAATATATACTAGTGTTTCATTCGACAATTACCCATTATTACATTTTTCCAACTGAAAACAACCAACTTTATTTTTGTGAGAGAGGTATTGTTAATACTAAATCTCCCGCTAGGTGGCGTCGAGACTAATTATGTCTGCATTTTTTGCTGAAATACTTTAACTTGTCAAATATTAATTATTATTTTTTTAATTGATAAACTAACGTTTAAACAAGATTTTTATGCATAGCACAAAGGGTAGATAACAAATATTATAACCAATAATTATCAGCCTGAAACACTCATCTACATTGAAAAAATCTTCCGAGAAAAGATACTGGCCGCCAACGGGAATTGAACCCGTGACCTTCTGATTGCCGGTCAGGTGCTCTTGACCACTGAGCTATGGCGGCTTATCTAATACCCGCCAAATAATATTTGGCGGGTATTAGATATTGGTTATAATATTTGTTATCTACCCTTTGTGCTATGCATAAAAATCTTGTTTAAACGTTAGTTTATCAATTAAAAAAATAATAATTAATATTTGACAAGTTAAAGTATTTCAGCAAAAAATGCAGACATAATTAGTCTCGACGCCACCTAGCGGGAGATTTAGTATTAACAATACCTCTCTCACAAAAATAAAGTTGGTTGTTTTCAGTTGGAAAAATGTAATAATGGGTAATTGTCGAATGAAACACTAGTATATATTGAATTATTTGGCGGGTATTAGATAAGCCGCCATAGCTCAGTGGTCAAGAGCACCTGACCGGCAATCAGAAGGTCACGGGTTCAATTCCCGTTGGCGGCCAGTATCTTTTCTCGGAAGATTTTTTCAATGTAGATGAGTGTTTCAGGCTGATAATTATTGGTTATAATATTTGTTATTAGTGTTATCTTCTCCAATGACAGTAAAGAGGTTGATTTATATTTGTAAGTAGTTTTATCCTTGATCCATTTGAATGAAAATATGTTTTATATATATATTTTGATATTCGGTGGTACATTTTCTTTGCACACCCATTCGGGGACCCTTATTTATTTAGATACTTGCTGGTTCATGGCATACGTTGCTATGCCATTCAAAGAAATGAATTGATTCTCCTTGCACGTCCTTTCCCGTGCGTCCCTGTTCCCTTCCACCTTCTCCCTCCCTCGTCTCTTCCCTCTCCGCGAACCCCACCTTCCACTGCCTTTCCTCCCTGCCGCTAAAATATATGAAATACACATATTTTCATTCATACAAATTGCATAATGCCAGAGCTTACCATTATATACACCCTATATGTTATTCTGATGTATGAGGTATATTTATTGTAAAGTTTAATTAAAATCCATTCAGTAGTTTTTGCGTGAAAGAGTAACAAACACACATACATCCATACAAACTTTCACGTTTATAATATTATTATAGTATAGTAAGATATTTATCCTTAGTTATATGTTGTGTAAGTAGGTATACCATATTTTTCCTAAACCGACTGCATGTTGTATACAAGTATGTCGAGGGATCAACTGTCGTGGAACCTTTTGGGACCAATTGCACCAGAACAGGAGTGCCTGGCTGGGGTGATACTATCGTACTGTTCCATAATACTAAAATCATTTTATTTTCAGGTCTGGAATTCGACCCCCTCCATGATGAAGAAAGCGCCTATGAGAAATACAAAACTGCCAAAGGAATTGTCGGGGTTTAGTTTATGTTGAAATATTGTAAAATACCTTTATTTAATATTTTAACTCTTCAACTTGTACAAAACAAAATAATTGTATAAATAACAATGATATAGTAAAATAAAACTCGTTAGTGAATAACACTGTCTAAATAATTATTCTCATTTAAAAATATATATATATACATATAATAACACAGGGTACAACCTTGTTAGCTTAACTTTAACAAACATTCTTATACTCGTAAGTGGCAAACTTGGAGACATCGCTGTATGGGGGGTATTTTACCACCTCTTAGTAAATTGTTAAGTAACTACTCGTCAAATAACAATAATCACAGGATTAACACGGCGGTAACATTATCTCAATGTGCTGTAAACTGGTGACCATTTCACCATTGTAAAGTAGCTCCCAACTATGTATGTACTTTATTGTAGGATTGAGTCGTGCAGAACATCCGTAAACAGACATTTACATGCTTGATGGGTAGTGTTACTCAGCGGTAGAGAAACAAAAAATATTATATCGACCCTTTGGAATAAGAAGGTTTCATATATTGCGGTAACGACATGCGATAATGGGATCTATAGTAAGCTACTTTAGAGTTCATTATCGCATCACATTACCGCAACAGATGGAACCTTATTATTCCAAAGGGTCGATATAATATTTTTTGTTTCTCTACCGCTGAGTAACGCTACCCATCAAGCATGTAAATGTCTGTTTACGGATGTTCTGCACGACTCAATCCTATGTTACACGACAAGTAGCGCTAATCGAAAGTTCACTCAGAGGTGGTGAAATACACCCTTATTGTCATTCCATATAATATAATATGTGTACTTAAGTAAAACTGTCAATTTAATATTTTTATTTATATCAGCATTTTGATGGTCAGGTATTTTTAAAAATTTGTTTTATGTTTGAACTACGGTCATATTTGAACAATAAGCACCATTTAGGATTTTATGAGATTTGTTACTTTAAATGATTGCCCCTCTCGTCCTATACCAGCGTTCAATCAATTTTTTATCAGCCATCAAGCATAACAGTCATACTGTTGAAATATGTTGAAGTTGTTGAATTATTTATTGATTTAAAGTAATTAAAAATGAACACAGTAAAAAATCAATACAAGATTCCCAGTCAATCAAACAAATGTACGGCATCCTAGCACAGGCACATCGATAAAAGGTTTATCGATAATGTCGGTAACTTGTCATCAATCCCGAACATGACTGCAGAACGCCAACAAACAAACAATATTTCACGTCGATTAAAAATGCTTAATTTATTCGACGTGAGCTGTAGCTTGTTCATTGGCGATCTACAGTCCTGATCGAGTACGATGACAAGTTACCGACATTATCGATAAATTTATCGATGTGCTTGTGCTAAAGGCATGGTGTGTGAAAATTCTAATAAATAAATAATACAACGATGACCCAAGTTTGCCCCTGTTAAAAATAGTTACTTTTTCATCTGCTTTATATATTTGTAGGTATTCTTAGAAAAGACATAACTTAGTCCTGCAGCAACGGTGGATGCGGCTGTGACGGCCCAGAGCCCCTGCAGCACCGGGTGATCCACGTAACCGAATACTGGAGCTCCTAGTGTGCTGCCAACCTAAAAAAATCAGAATATTGAGAAGAAATAATATAAAATTTATCCCACATTTTTCAAATATTGACAATTCTAACACTCGATACGGCTACCCTGATTTTGCAAAAAATCATGTTACATAATTATAATAAAGTAGTTTTTAACAAATTAGTGTTCATAACATTGTGTTTTAATTTGCTTAGTGCATGTTTCTTCCACATAGTTTTTATTTTGATTTAACATCTTATTAACGATTTCTTTGACGTGTAGATTTCTTGCTTACCAAGCATTGTTATACCTTTTTACCTTTGAACCATCTTGGTGTTGCCACTTGTCAGACTGCACTAATGCGCTCTTCGAGATACTTGAGCCATACGCAAAGAGTGCTATGATGCTGTAAGCAATGACGACAAACGTTTAAAAAAAATACTTATGTGTACCGTAAAATGGGGCAATTTTATCAATTTTCAACTAAATAACTTTTTATCGAAAAAATATATATATATAATTTAAACGTATATGGATTTAGCAGACAAAAAAATTAAAAGTGGTGATTAAAGTCACTTTTTGAAGGGAGGCGACTTTGATATAACATCATATAGGTCTTGTATGAAACCAAAGTTTCCGACCGCAATTTGAAAGAAATTTGTAAATTTTTTAATCATTATTTTGAGATGAAACGACAAAAAATTTAGGTGACTAGCATTTATAAAACATTTATCTAATAAAAAGTGTGCGTGTTTTTTTTTTATTATTTAAGTTAGAAAAACGTTAAGTTGGGCCATTTTTAAAACTTTTTATGTTTGCATTAAAAAAATTTGGAATTCAAAAATTACATGTTTTTTTCTAATAATTATAACTCATAAAATACTCTGGACCATCCAAAAGAAAATTCCGTAGGCCTGACGAGCTATTCTCATCAGCGCCCATAGAAAAAGCAAATAACAGCCATATAAAATCACACAAATCTGATAGCAGATCTCGGCCGAGAACTATCTCGTTCCCACAAAAGATATAGAATAGCTCGTCTTAGGGGGTTAAGCTTATTACAACAATATGCCAATCCTGAAAAATTTTGTAAAAAAAAAGTTAGTTTGAGTAGTTATACATATAAATCGATGGACATTTATATACCTTAAAATACAAGTGACACGAAAATATTATAACCGTTGAGGAATTTATAAAATGTATTTATGTACATTCAAATTTATTTACGAAGCCTCTAAAAAAAAAACCATCATTGCTATTCAACCATCAATAATGTTTACATATAACTAGAAACTAACAATTTGATTCAATGATCGAAAAGAAGTATCAATGTTGCCTGAAAAAAAAATCATCAAAAAGAAGAGACTAAAATCGAGCAGATGTCCGCGAAGATCGAAGTCATCGTCCCATTAAAAAATCAACCCATATTACGGTGCTTATTTATTCAATATGTTAAGTACTTGTGGAGATGCAGCATTCTGGCCTCAGAATCCAGCATATTTCAATCAACCTTACCATTATACGAGTCAATAATTTTATAAGGAGTCTACACTCCTTCCCAAGAAAGCTAAGAAAGAAAGCAGAAAAAAATATTTACTTAAAATAAACTCACCAGTAATAATTGAATAGCGGTGTTGACTTTGCTGATGAATGTGGGGGCAAGTTGTGCCGTCACATGTGTCACGTCGAAATAGCGGGATAATGTGCGCTGTCAATTTAAAGCAAAAACAAATTAGACAGTAATAATTATCGATATCAAATAACACTATTATATTAATTTATACGACGGAGGTTTCTGATAAAAAAAAAAGGATTTAAAGTCCATGTTCACAACTTATTTTTCTTGAAAAAATCCTTTCACATAACATCCCCAAAGATGTCGTAGGCCCTGAAGGAAATCTCAAGGCTTTCTAAGTGGAGTAATATTGTACTAAAAAAAATATATATGGGAGTAAATTTTTTAAAATGCAATCTTAGATTGCAAAAAATGTGTTACTTATTGTAATGCTTTAACCTCAGTATCCCATTACATATCACCTTTACTGACTCCTCCATCTTATAACCATTGGATCGATTGTGGTCAAAAAATGGACCACTTTTATTTTTCTGCGATTGATAGCGGTCCAAAAATGGACTACATTTTCTTACCATTCGTAAAATATTTATTGAAATTATTTAAAACATTTCCTTGGCCAGCCATTTACTTTAAAACGAAGTTATTGAATCTATTATGACCATAGATGTCGCAAATCCGAACTTCGTAGACTATTTTAGAACGATATTAAAAATAAATTTTTAAAATTTTTTTTTTCCTGTCGAATTTTTGATCAGCTGTTTATGGATAAAATGAAAACATTTTTCCAAAGATATGAATCTTTCATTATCAAGTATACCACAGACAACATACAGAAATCGAAAATATTCTATGTTGACTCGAATAAGTATCCCTCACGGCAATTTCAAGTAAAAAGCATGCAGGATTCGCGCGATTATAAACTTTACGATTTTTTAATATTTTCTTTATAAAACCTACAAATATGATATATACTGTAAAATACAGTTTAATTCATTTGCTATATAGCACTATAATAAGTTTTTGTCTCCATGTTAAAATTCGAAGGTATGATTTTTTTAATGTTGGCGAAAAATTAAAAAAATTACCTTCTGGGAAATCTGGAGCATCGAGGCAAATTTATTTATTTCACGTGATCGCTCCAGTGGATAAAGATGAGACAACCTATTTTTGAATGAAGCAAGGAGTGTGTGCCAAGACACAAGAGTTGCCACCAGCCAACATCTTTCACCCACACTACTACAAATTGCATGTACGTACACCGGCGCCATTCATTTGTTTCTACCTACTTTCATTGACTATGCCGCTTTGATAGTCTGAGCAGTTTAAGTCAGCAGTTAACACATGCTAATTGCACAAATTAGTTAATCTCACCGGTGGAGGAAGACTGTTGTAGCGAATCACGAACCCTGCTGCGACGAGTACCACATCCCTGCCGATGATGAGGCAGGTCAAGGGCAGTGGGATCAGGCCCTGCCAGGTCAGGGTCAGGAACAGAGTGGCCACCAGCACTTTGTCGGCCATGGGGTCCAGGAAACTGCCCATCTTGGTGGACTGGCTCTTCCAGCGGCGGGCTATCCAGCCGTCCAGCTGGGGTGAGAGACGTATGATGAGCACATAATAA
Source organism: Limnephilus lunatus (assembly GCA_917563855.2). Taxonomy (NCBI): domain Eukaryota; kingdom Metazoa; phylum Arthropoda; class Insecta; order Trichoptera; family Limnephilidae; genus Limnephilus; species Limnephilus lunatus. The sequence continues at coordinate 3,986,726 of OU830602.1, read as the reverse complement.
ATCTACCTGACTAGAAAGTCACTGGTGGACCTATTGTTACCTAAATCCCAAATGAGTCAGGCGAACAATCAATATTGGTAGAAACTCACTGAGGGAGCTTGTAGGGCTATTAGAACGATTAAAGCCGAAAGTGATCAGACATATAACGAATATTCTGATCTGAAGTTTCGCAATATTTTTGGTCAAAAATGAAACCGCGGCCGGAACCATTTATTGGCCGAAACCAAAACCGAAACTTCAGTCAGTCACTAGTCATAGGCCCATTATGCTATCTCCCGTATTTCACCTTAGAAACCCAAACCGAAACTTCAGCCAGTCACTTGTAATAGGCCCTTTATGCAATCTCCCACATTTCAACTTAAAAATCAAAAACCCAAACCTGGGTCAGTCGCTAGTCGTAGGCCCATTATGACGTCATTCCTAGGATTTAAAGCTCTATTAAGAGGATTGCAGAACTGAGGGGAAGGATAAACCACTCCAGAAATATTCTCACCATAGAATCCCATCTGACTTCAGGATCAAGCATAGAAGAACATTGGAGAAAAACACTGGCTCCCACAATCTCAGATCCGATGGACCAATAAGAGCTCAATTATTAAAAAATGTATCATATTTGTATGAATACTTATTATCTAATGATACTACTTCTTTTTTTCTTCTGTGGCACTGCGAGATTTTGACGGATGCTCGATGGCTTGCAAGTTACTACGAGACCAGCTTGGAATGCGGATCTCGTTTCGAATAAGATGAACTTTGAGTACTTGAGGAAATTTACGAAAGTCTGGGTTGAGAGATGGCCTGATCTTAGAGTCGCTGACTAGCTGTAAAATCATGTAGATGCCAGGTGTATCTGCTCCTGAATCCACGGACATCCTTATAACTTTATTACATCTACTGCTAGAATTTTATGTTTTATATCATCTCTATCGTATATACCTTTATCTTATTCTATTGTATACATTTTGTTTATTACTTTTATTTTTGTGTGACTTATCTTTTTTGACTCTCAACCGTTTGCCATGCCCGTATTACTTATTAACTGTGTCTTTTTCCCAAACAGGTGGTTGTAGGATACGCTGGATACAATCACCCAGCGCTTGCCACCTCGTGGACTTTCACCAACCTGTCCCATTGTCTTGTTTATACATATTTTGTCATACTAACACATATTGTATCTTGTATTTCCCGCTAAGCACTTGCATACTGCTTGCTAACAACGTATGCAGGGACATTGGGGGTCTAAATTCGTTCTAAACTAAATGTAGCTTCGTTCTTTCAAAAAAATTAGAGTCCTTGCGAGAGCCTTGAAGGAGTAACCATCTGTTACTCATACCAGGGCGGGTAAGTGGTGGATAATAACCTCCAATGTACTCTTTTTTTTTATTTCTCTGAATTTTATTTTACTATATTTTTTTTTTCTTTCTGTGTTTCTTTGCTTTCGATTTTATTTTGAATTCTGACTCTGTTCCATCTTTACAACTATTTATAAATCTATGTTTTCAATGTATGTACTTATACTCTACTCTATGAAAGGAGTCACCAAATGGCGGACCGCGGTCCGGATCCGGATTTTGCCGGCCTATTTTGTATGGACCTTGTGTTGACAATACAAAATATTTTACACATATAACTAGTCCAAGGCAAAAAATGTCATTAATATTGTAAAAAACCCTTGGTACTTATTTTATTCAAAACATTTGTTTATCGATCAATATAAAAATTTTGTGTCACGGTGTTTTTGGTCGCACTCCTCCGAAACGGCTTGACTGATTTTTATGTATATTTGGTAGGTATGAGAATAGATCGTAAAGTATATTTCATACTGCTGGGTGTCCCTATCCAGATTTTTTTTTTGTATTTTTTTTTTACTTTCTTTACGCACGCTCGACTTAGGAGGTAAGCTGGTGAATGCGTTACGAAAAAGTGTGATGCGAACGGTGATCGATGCGAACGGTTATCCGTTCCAGTTTCGGTGACGCCATAACGGGCTCTTACTACCTTACGGCGTATTTTTGCTTAAAAAAGCAAAGACGCTTTAGCCCTTTTACTTTCCAGCCCCGCCTCGGCCTCGCAGACGATAATCGACGGTCGCTTCCTTAAGTTTGGAACGTTTCAAGGTCCATTTTGGCTTGACGGCGAGTTAGAGAATGTTGAGATAGGTCAGGATCTGAAGTGTTACATTTTTAGCCTAAATAAAAGAGACTTTTTAGAGTTTTACGTTGTCATTTAAGGAAAACAGATTTGCAGCCGAAAAACCGAGCCTGGCTAAGTGTTTTTGAAAAATATTTTAGCCGGAAAGATTCCACAACTTTTAACATCAATATTACATACGCATCTTATACATATAAAATGTTTCAGGAGAAGCTGCCAAAACTTACACAAAATCACCACAAAAACGTGTTCTCAAATTCCTCGAGAGTGTGAATATTGCTGGCCATATGAAAATAACACAATTTATTACAGGGTAGGTACCTACTGTTCCATCGAATTATTGCAAACAAAGTAATAAAGTACGTAATGTTGACGCAATTTTTGTTGAGAAAATGCTACACGAATATTATTTTTCTCAGTATGTACCAGGTAGGTACCGGCTTATGAAGGGTATTCTTTCGTTCAAATATTAAATCGAAAATTAATGAAATGAAAGAAATCACCCAAGACGGTCACTTTTTGCCAGCATGCGCAGTTATGTACACGGAGGTAGCTTCATAGTAGTACTCGGATAGTGACTATTTTTCCAATACATTTTTAATGAAAGAAGACCGTTTGCAATAAAATTATGGGTAACGGATGATATTTTAGAAAAAATTAAAATAAGAGACTCCCTATACAGAAGATGGAAAAACTCACCTACCAATAAAACTTACGAAATAAACTACAAATTATCCCGAAATACTGTTTCCAAATTAATCACAAAAAGTAAAACTGCATATTTTAATGAAACATTTAAAAACCATTTCAGCAATTCTAAAAAAACGTGGGATCAAATAAACAAGTTATTGGGACGTAAAACAAAAACAAACTGCGATGAAATTATTTCAAAGTATATGCTAAATAGTAACGGCCAAACAGAGGAAATCGTAGTAAATAGATTCGCTGAGTACTTTTCAAACAGTATCAGCTCGATGTTACACAAATGTGACTACAAAGCGTCTAACATAGCTCCCGTTGAGTTGCCGCATAGCATGTACCTGCCCAGAGCTACGTGTGAAGATATACGCAGGATTGTCGGTCAACTTAATAATTCTAAGTCGCCGGGGATTGACAATATTCGAATGTTCGACATTAAAAAACATATAACTATTCTATGTCCGGTAATTACCCACTTAATTAATAAAATTTTGTCGCAAGCAGTTATACCTGATGAGCTTAAATGTAGCATTATTAGGCCAATATACAAAGGGGGAAAACATTCTGAAATAGAAAATTACAGACCAATCAGTATACTGCCAGCTATTGAAAAAATTCTAGAAAAATACATCTCCGTAAATTTAATAAAATACCTAGAAAGTTTCTCCATTATTGATCCCAACCAATACGGATTTCAAAAAAATAAAAGCACAGAATTGTTACTGCAGGACTTTTCCAATTACGTAAATCAAGAACTCAATAATAAAAAACATGTACTGGTTTTATTCATAGACAATTCTAAAGCGTTTGATACCATTGATCCGAAAAAATTATTACAAATATTGGAGGCGATAGGAATTAGGGGAAAATTACTAGAACTATTCAAAAACTATTTAAACAATCGACAAATTAAAGTTAAACTCTTCCAAACTTACAGCAAAGCTAAATTTATGTCAACAGGAGTCCCGCAGGGGTCAATTCTCGGCCCAACATTATATATAATATTTGTTTCACTTATGAATAAAATTTTCACATTTGTTAAACATTACGTTTATGCTGATGATACGGCGCTAGTCATTTCGCATGAAGAATTATCAATTGCAATAAAACTCATGCAGCACGACTTCTTTTCCTTACAGAAATGGTCTCATGATGCGGGTCTTATAATTAATTAAAAAAAAAACAAAATAATGCATATACAATCTCCACATGCCAAATATACCATTACGCCTTTAATTAAGTCGCATATATTTGAGTGTATACACAATTCTTCACAGTCGTGCAAATGCGAAACCATTGAACTTGTGCAAACGTATGTATATTTGGGGATAACAGTAGATACGCATATGAAATGGGATATTCACATAAGCAACATCTGCAAACGCCTGCGAGCTATTGCGGGACGAATTTATAAAATTAAATATTTTATGCCCATAAGTACATTGAAAATAATCTATTTGTCACTAGCGGAATCTACTATCAGATACGGAATAACTTCTTGGGGAAACTCGTGCAAGACAAATATAGATTACATTCAAACAATTCAGAACTCTATGACTAAGCTCTTGGTAAGCAAAAGCATTTATGCACAAAGAAGAAACATAAAATTATTATATGAGTCAATTAGTATATTACCTGTGCGAGGGATATTATGGTTTAAAATTGTATGCCAAAACCTATTGTCGGATTCAAAGTACAAGGAAAAGGTAGATCATGCATATGGCACTAGATTAATTAAAAATGAGGGGTTGTCCATTCCCAAAATTGTAAATAAATACGGACAACGGACATTCGCTTATCTTGTCCCTACCATATTTAATAAGATGCCAATGAACATAAAAAACGAATCAAATTGCACCACTGATTTAAAAAAAAAATTGAAAAAATGGCTAATAGATCAAGACTTTTTATATTGAATTTTGTTTTCATCTTGTTTATAATATAACTATGAGTAATTTGCCTGTATTATATCTGTCTGTATTTGTATTTTATGCTTTTGTATTGTAATTACTTAAAAGTTATTCTTCTGTTTCTATTTTCTATATTGTGGTTTCTTGTTATAATTGTTCTTCTGTGTTATATTAATATTGTTAAATCGACCTGCTGACAAACTGCTCTGGCAGTTTAGCGGGTGCTTAAAATGAAGAATAAAAAAAAAAAAAAAAAAAAAATGAAATTAAATTAATTTAAATGATGTTATGCTTTGTTCACCATTTTGAATTTTATACATACGAGCAGTACTTACGCGGATAATATGAATGAATTATTTGTTTTGTGCGTATTATGCGAACGGTAATCGATGCGAACGGTGATCATCGATGCCAACGGTGATCAGGTGAGGCGAACGGTCGGGCCTTTACGCACGCTTGACATGGGGAGTGATAAGGATAAGGATGAGGATAAGGATGAAGATAAGGATAAGGAGGGTAAGGATAAGAGGGAGATATAAGTTAGTGAAGTTTTACTTCAGTCGTGTGGTCTAAAGCACACTCGTTTTTTTTGTATTTTTTTTATTTGGCATCAAATAATACCTATAACCCCAAATTTTCACCCTCCTACTCCCACCCTCCATTCCTCCTTCTGTCATAGATCCCATCCCCACACACAATGCATTCATTATTTTTTTTATTGGCACCACAGATGTATGATCATATTTCCAGCAAGGTGGCAGTGTCCTATTTCTTAGTTTACACCAGTATTGAGCATTTGCTTGACTCATTTGGATTTTAGGTTTAACGATAGATTGAGGTTTAATTTGAGCATTATTTGAAATATACAGGGTGTCCGGGGGTAAAGTGCATTAACTTCGGAAAGTGATTCTACATGATGGTGGGAGTAAAAAAGATTAACAACTTTTCCCGAAATTCCAACATTTTTTTCCCATACAAAAAGACGTACCTACTAAAAATCCTACGATATTACTTGCTGAGCGCCCGTCGGGCACGATTGTGACAAGAGCGCATGGTTGTGACTGGCCCGTATCGTAACAGCGGAAAATAATAAAGCTGGCGGCACACGCCGGTCTATTTTTATGTTTTTACCGTAAAACAACCCCTAAATGTTGGAATTTCTAAAAAAGTTATTTATCTTTTTTACTTGTAATATCATGTAGAATTACCTCCCGAAGTTAATGCACTTTACCCCCGGACACCCTGTATATAATATATGTTAAAGTAATCCAATCTTATTGGTACATTAATGGCAATGAGTAAGAGAGATTTGAAGAAAACACTCACCAAATCTGTAAAACCGGCAAGTACCCACAGTCCTAATGCTAAATTGTATTGTTCTTGCAAAATGATGTATCCTAAATATGGAGACATAGCAATTCGGGTGATGCAGAGTAAATTGGGAATTGTGTATACATTTTCCCGCTGAAATTAAAATAATCAAGGTCAAATAGATTTATAACACTTTGTAATCTTTATAATCAATTATTGTATCTTAAAAATAAAACACTGATCAAAATAAATTAATTTGAGATCTGATAAGAATCTCGCTAAGATTCTAAGAGTTTAAAGTCTACCACTGAAATATAATATTTATTAATGACTACAATACACGACATCTTTTTTCAGCTGGATTCCAATTAGAGACCAAAGTCAACATTCATTTTCATATCTACGATTTCAGTTGGCATCACAGCAAACAGCATGGTTTATGTGTTGTTTGCAGTGATGACAATTGAAATCGTAGATATTTGTTTATTAATGATATACACAGTACATTATAATACAAGTTATAAGATGTTAAATTTTTACATGGTTATGTACCTATTACGTATAGAATATCATTTGGTAGTTACGCCTGACATGTAATAACAGGTTTTAAAACTTAATTAGTGAATGAACAAGTAATAATAATAAAAAGAAAGAAAAGGGAGGGCGGGGGAGATAAAGAGACATTTTAAAGGAAGGATTATATGCTCACTAAATTGTAATTGACTGATTAAGGTTTAGTAAAAGGTTAAGTGTAAGTAGTTTTAAAATTTGTAATATGTATTTACATCACGCCGAGAAATTTAATAAATTAGTTTTGTATGTTAGCAAAGAATAGATAGCAATAGAAGCAAGATATGAAAATAGCGATCGTGTAAAACAAAAAATGTTGACTTTGGTCACTAATTGGAATCGGGCTGAAAAAAGATGTTGTGTATTGTAGGCATAACAATGCTTTTGTATTACCTCAATCACTTCTTCAAACTTTTCTCTGACTTTCGATTTTGTTTCTAAAATATCCTTAATTAAAATTTCCTTTTTTCTCCTTATTTTCCGTTCAGTTATGTATTTCTGATGTTTGAAATCCTTGACCAAATCTTCTCCCTTTTGCCTAATTTTGAGCTCGGTGTCCCGAAGTTTTTCTTTATTTTTTTCGATAACGTTTTGCAATAAATCTGTTTGTTTTTGGAAATCGTAGACATGCTTCTTATCCTCGGAAGAGTATGATCTGCACAAGACATTATTCCCAGGATAACTACAGGTGAAAAATAATCCATTTGCAAACACGTTAGACCTTATGAAAATTTTGGCACGTTCACTTCTTTTTGGGATAGTTATATTAGATAACTTTTGAAAAAGCAACCCTCGGAGGGTGCAGGTTCTCGTGAAGGAATTCATTTAAAGTTCTTTTTAGAAAAATGACAGAGAGGTTAACCTCTTTTCTAACTCATAATATTATCATGTCTTGTGTTATGTTTTAACAGTTGATAAATCACATTGTATGGTTCAAGGGAGAAATCAGTTATTCACAGCAGATACGTTAAAAGTTTGAAGTATTATAAAAACTTCATAAAGTCATAATATTACAAAACGCCGAAAAAACCACCATAAATAAAGCAATCCGTCAAATTGCATAGACCATAAACAAACCAATACGCTGAATACGCATCCAATAGGCTCCCCCACACGCACACTTCGGCGCGACCGAGTCCCGCGCCACTTCAGGCCGCCGCGCAGAAAAGTAAAGACCGATAGGTTTACAGCGCAGTTCACCGTGAAACTTTTCTGCGCGGCGGCCTGAAGTGGCGCGGGACTCGGTCGCTCCGAAGTGTGCGTGTGGGGGGCACTAATACGAATGGACCAATCCCGCATAGACCATTTTACCATTCACCATAGACAATATGTAGAATTTAGACAAAAAAGTATTTCTATTTCGGGGATTTCGTTATTTATTGTTGGCAACAATGAACCTCGAACTAGAAAACCAGCTGATAAAAATGACAACTGCCTCGATGACATCAGTGTCATAATAATTGTGTTTGGATATTATTTTGTAAATAGTAAAATTTTAAAGCTATTTTTATCGGGTCTCTTCGTTCTTCTAGCTAATGTTGTGAAACAGCGCGTAGTTTATTTTTTCTCCAAAAAAATAGAGCACCCAGTTAAATCACAAAGAAGTTGACATAAAATGTGACGAATATAAAAATATTTACATTTATAAAACTAGACCATGGAGACGAAATACATTTTATCATTAAGTGACAACGGGCCTGAGGAAGTTTTGGAGGTAAGACAATCCGTGATTAATATAATATCTCTTTGTGAATATTTCGTAAACATGTTTACATATTCACTGATAACATTGACTGAGCTAACACCTTTGAGCTATGAATTTACACGTTGAACAAAGAATCTTCTCTGAATTTTATTCTAATGTAATTATTTTTTTCAAATGATATTAATTGAATTTATTTTCTCACATTTTACGTAATGTAGGAATTACTATTATACCTTGAAGACTCTGGAACCAAATTAACAGATGAAGGCCAGCCCACACTCTCGGAACAATGTGCGGAGTATTTAAAGAGAAGCATCAAGTACAACCAACTCTCAACTTTACAATACATTGAACATTTTAAATGCCGCAAGATATACACATTGTCTAAAAATGTGACAGAAATTATCGATAATATAATTCTGGATGAAATAGAGTCTTTATTAGATATGATATTAGATTGTACAAATAACAACAAAAAACACAATACAGGATGCCTCCTCTCCATTATACCACACTTAGAAATACATCCCAGGAGTCAAGACCGTATCTTCAACAATGTTTTTCCAAAACTTCACAAGTTAATACTGGCGGGCTACAGCAAGGAAACATATCTCAGTCTAATTGCACAGAAAGACCAAAGTGTCATAAAATCTTTCACTGAATATGAAATGAAATATCCTGTGCAATTTTTCTGGAATCTAGACCCAAATAAAATGATAGACCTTTGCTTCGGTTTCAAGAAACATTGGCTTTTAGAAATTCTATTCAACAGTCAGAAAGTTTTGACTGATGAAGGAGGCACCCTCATTCATTCTACGCCTTTCATCAAAAAGATATGGCAACTAGTTTTAATCATTATGATAAACGATTGTACAGAAAATTGGGATATTTCTTCAAACCTTAGTACTCTTGAAAATTTGTTTTCAATCCTGGAATATCAAAATTGCGAGCAGAGTTTACTGCTGTACATCAATGAGATATACCGGCAGTTGAATTTGATAAAATTCTGTCTCAATAATTCAAGGAGAAAGATATTTTTCGGATGGTGTGAAAAGCTACAAAATCATAGTGCTTTGTCGGTTATTTCGCAAAACTGTGATCTTGCGCACCTGGACTGGTTCAAGGTCAAACAAGCTCTCTCCTTAAACAATGACATGCTACTCAAATTGCAAAATCAACAGCCCAGCTCTAAAGAGCATTCTCAGTGGGACATCATGACGTATAATGCGTATTGCATCATGACGTCTATTATTGATATTATTTTATTAGAAATTGATGGCGGAAACGACAATGAAACTATGTCCAGCAAAATCGAAGAAGTCAAAGTTATGATTTCTAATCTACACCCTGTCAGTTACCGTTTGGAGATTCTTCAGAACATATTTTCTTGCCTGTTTTTACGGTATGAATATTTCTCTAACGAGGAAAACATGGTGGGTCAACACATTGCTTCCCACTCTGATAGTTCATATTTCATAATGAAAAATAGTCTTTCGAAACAATTTACCGAAAGCAGAGGGTTTGTGTGCAAGCCGACAATAGTCAAAGAAATCCTAAGTTTGGTGAAACATTCGCTGACTGATATTCAAAACCAAAAAGTAACGAAAAAGGCTGAAGCAGGGCACGAACGAATAATGAAATCATTTACGAAGAATGTTTCTAACGCTATGTACCGATGGCAGCTGATCACTAGTCTGAAGGTAGAGACGCCTCCGAAGCCAACGAGCATATCGAGCCTCTACAACGTGGCCGAGTTTAGTAGTGATGAGGATGAATCAAGAAAAGCAGCCCCTACCTTTAAAAAGAAGGTTAAATTAAGAAAACGACGCTGTAAATCAGTTAATGAAGAGTTTTTAAAATCGTCTAAATTAGCAGAGCTAGAAGGTACTTAATTTTTTTAACTACAGTGATATATCGAGTGTTTTCAGCACAACGGTGACATGTCAGGAAATATCGCTGTTGTGCTGGAAATTGGTGAAATCCTTTCAATATTTCACTATTGTTTTTTTTTTAAATATAATAGGGTTATTTTACCCATTGGACTAGTCATTTTTGTAAACACCAAAGATCTAACTAACTGCATCAAAATATCACTTTTGATAAATGTCACTATTTTTCAAATATAAGCAAATTCTCAATATGTACATTGGAAATCTCATACCTCTTTTGACAGAGCTGGAAAAAAATGGCAAACCTTATAAATTATGTGGGTTCCAAACACTTTAACATTTCATTTTTAAAGCGTTACACAAGCAACACTTTACTGTGTACTTACTTATGTTGGAACACTTTATTGTGTACTTACTTATGTTGGAACCTATTAGCCCCTCCCACACGCACACTTCGGAGCGACCGAGTTCCGCGCCACTTCAGGCCGCCGCGCAGAAAAGTCTCACAGTGAACTGCGCTGTAAACTTATCGGTCTTTACTTTTCTGTGCGGCGGCTTGAAGTGGCGCGGGACTCGGTCGCTCTGAAGTGTGCGTGATAGAGGTACTTATGTGAGGATTTCATCGTATACTATATTAATGTATACATTGAACCTATTAAAATTTAATGTACATAATGTTTTCAGCCGTGAAAGTGTGTGATAGTAATGCTGTAGACGTAGACAAACCAGACTTCATATCTCTGATGCTTTCTTCGCCCAGCAGCTTGTTGGCTATTTGCTTAGAAGCCGGAGAATTCTCTAAAGCAAACACTATTGTAGAGGTAACATATTATATTTATCTTATATATTTTAGTCTATGTTATTACATAATATAATCTATTTATATCTGTTCATTTGAAATGCACATCGGGTAAAATAATAATACAATTTTGTTTATGACACATATTTTACAGTTCATAATTAATTAATATGTCCTGGGTCAGTTCATAGACAGCAATAAATTGGAGATCATAAATTAATGAGCTTAATCTTCATGAAATTAATGTTATTGCAAAAGAGTGTAAATATAGTTTTATGTACACAACAGTAATTATTGTTGGTTTAATGACATTAATTTCTGTCCAATATTATCTTCTAATGGAAATAGATATTAACATATTTATTTATTTAATCATATTAGCGACAGTCAAATGAAAATTTAAAACAGAAAAATAAGAAAAAGATTCGGTCGCATCTAAGAATTGAATTTAGCCTTTCTGCGGCTCTGCTCTAATCACTGAGCTAATTCGACCCGATCCCCTTCGGTCATATTTAACTGTTTCAAACATAAACAAACTACATACCAACATTTTCTTAATGCATATTTTTATTGGTTGTTAACTTTATGTATGATTGCAAGATTCTTCCCGAACTAAATGCAATATATAGTCTTCTATACTATAGTCTTCAATGATTAAATATTATAATTTGATGTTTTACTTATCAAGTTATTCAAAATAACAAAAAATATTTATTTATTCATTGTAAATGCCCTAATGGGATATACATATATAAATAATAAAATACAAAATAATAATTAATCAATTTAATATAGTGCATAAATAAATCATTTAAACAAGTTTTCATTCCTTTATATAGTATGTCTCTTTAAGCTGCACTTTTTAAATTATATTGATTCAGAATCATAATCACTTGAATATAAATCTGAAAATATCTTTGTCTGCGAAAAACTCTCAAACAGTGAAATATGTGCTTCTTTTTCTATATAGATAGCATTCTCAGTGGGACATCATGACTTATAATGCGTACTGCATCATGACGTCTATTATTGATATTATTTTACTAGAAATCGATGGTGGAAACGACAATGAAACAATGGCCAGCAAAATTGAAGAGGTTAATGTTATCAAACAGTGAAATATGTGCTTCTTTTTCTGTATAGATTTCTAAGTTAACTGCCTTCAAACCACAATAAAAAAAAAAGATTATGAGCTACGTAGCTTTTAAATATTCACTTTTCTGACAAAATCAGAAGACGTCACTAAAATGAAAAAATTAAGTTTTTTTTTTTTTACTGAAGTCCAATTAATTAATGGCCCTTTTAACAACGTGCCAAGGGGAATCGCTAAATATTGGGAAACAATTAAAAATATCCCTGAATATTGAGTTTAATATTATCCCTGAATAATACTCACTGGTGGACAACTGAATTTTGCATACGAATACCAGCAAATTATAGAGTTTGAGTGATTTTATTATTACTGTGATGATCTACGATTACGGTACCGTGAAAAAAAAAACATAAAATGTACGTTCTTTATCCCAATATTGCTGCAGCTCTTTCTTACACATTAAATACCACACAAACACACACTATATACTGTCTATATATATATATATATATATATATGTCCGTTTCCTCCAAAGTACTCCTTTTTTCCTTTGGACGAAACAGATATATCTTTATTACAGCTCAGCTACAGCGATGGGAATTGCGTTTCATTTTCTTTATATGTGTGAGGGATTATGATAATGATTCTATGTTTCCTTTGGGAGGGTGCAGATATACCTTCACCGTTTGTCTCATTTTCGATTGTTGTTAGTTAGTGTGTAAGAAAGAGCTCCTTCAATATTATCCTTGTAACTATATTCCATACTTTCAAAATTAACGTCAGGGGCCATCCATAAATTACTACATCACACCTTAAGGGGGGGGAGGAGGGGGGGTGTAGAGAAGGACAAGGGGCATGTGGGGGTCATGAGCTTTGTGATGTCACATGCACAAACAACTGTGACACATGCTCATTACGCCCCCTCCGTCGTGGCAAATGTAATCGTGACAATATTAAATGTTGTCGAAAATCTTTAAAATATTACCAATTATTATTTTTTTATGTAAATTTGCAAAATATGTGACGTCACGCTGTGGGGGGGGTTTACAAATGTTACGATGTGTCACTAGGACGGTGGGGGGGGTAAAAAAATCATGAAATTCGTGTGACTTAATTTATGGACGGCCCCTCATGGCTAGTAGTATTGTATGGGTCTATGGAGACGTCACAGTGCGGTTTGTGAGAGAGATGTAATAAAATGATTACTTTTTTCCTTTGGAGGAAACAGACCTATGTACATTGTGGATCCCATCTTTTGAAGGAGCTGCAGCATTATTGTGATAAGGAACGTATGTTTATTGCCGTTTTTGTGTCTTCACGGTACAGTAATTATTGTGGATTGTCACGGTAATAATAAAAGTGCTCTTTGACTATAACGGCGAGTTATAAAAGTGGTTGGAGTAGTTGATTGTTCGAACAGCAGATTACGGAGAGAGTACTGTAGAGAATAGATCACACCTCTTGAATTTATCTGTTCGGTGCCTTTTGTATTCTTGTCCGATGTGATGACTCACAAGTGAAATAGACAAATGAAACTGTATTTATAAATTCTTTATGGAACTCTCAAAATCTTCATACAGTAATGTTTCGCGTTTGGTCGGTTGGTAGTTCTCATGCTCGGCAGCGCTGTAGCCCGGAGGGTTCTGTGCATAGTACTCCTTCATCTCGTCCGTTATTATCCTCGGGTTGCAGAGCGAACAGCAGAGACAGCAGCAGCACCAACCTAAAAAAAATAATTGTTTTAATCCGTTTGACAGCAGGACTTATAAATCCAGATCCCCAATCAATTTGGCAGCAGGACTTATAAATTGTCACAGCCCTGCTTGCTAGCGGATAGACAAGATTATTCCATCCGCACTTAACTCCACAGGATACCCTGAGGAAAATAATTTCTAATTAATGAAGGCAATATTAGCGAAATGTACTCAATCGAAAATCTGAAAAAGGAAAATAAGAAGAAGAGGTAGTTCTTAGTCGAAGTATGATACAGTTAAATATGTAGTAGAGCTCCGCTGCGGTAAGGCAAAGGTTCTGGGTTCGTTTCCTAGGTTTGACCAAATTTTTTCTGTTATAGATTTTCGATTGAGTGTCACTAAAATAGTCTTTATTAATTAAATATTAAAATTTGAGGTTTTACTCATTAAGTTGAAAATAAAAATGAAAATAATTTTCGTCAAGGACACTGTGTGGGGGGACTTTTTGGGGTAAGGAAGGAGTGAACCTGCGTTTTCAAGAGACCCATCTTGTAGGAGGAAGGAAGCACAGAGGTCGGAAAATCGTTCCTCAGCTGAGATGTTACAAATGTTGGGTGCACATTTGGCGTGTTTCCCAACTGTGCACCAGTGCCGAGGGATCGAAGAAGCTAGTTACATTGAATTAAGGACAGTACTCCCATCCGTCCCTTGCGCTCTAAAGATTGCAATCTATTTGATTTATTAAATAAGAGAAAATTAGAAACATGCTTTTCTGGTGTGCAGGGTCTACTGTTTACAGAACTACTTTACTTTTGCAAATTAATATGTAGTTGCTATGTAAATAAAGAGGTTGTTACATTATAGAGTGGAAATTTAATAAGATAAAGTATTATTTGAAAGGAACAAGGATGACATACTTACGGAAAATAAATATAATTACACTAATATATTATTAGATACTAGCAGACCCGGCCACACGTTGCTGTGGCTAACGAAACACAACGCCATTACCCAACCTTTATAAAAGCCACATCACCCGCTCGCCAGCTGCCCGCTGCCTAAATTGAATATTTGAATTTCTCGGCGTTTCTCTAATATGATAAGCATGTATTATACATGTAATCCTTCCTCTTGAATCACTCTATCTATTGGTGAAAACCACATGAAAATCCGTTGAGTAGTTTAAAATATATAAGCGCACATACATTTTGAGCGACTTTATTTTATATCCCGCTGCCCACTGCCTGAAATGAATATTTGAATTTCTCGGCTTTTCTCTACTATAATAAGCATGTTTTATACATATAAACCTTCCTCTTGAATCAATTTATCTATTGGTGAAAACCACATGAAAATCCGTTGCGTAGTTTAAAAGATCTAAGTGCACATACATTTTGAGCGACTTCATTTTGAACTATGTAATGAAGTTCCAATTCAAAAATTCGTTCTTTTCTTCATTCTTTTCGGAACAACTCGCATAGGTCTCAAGAAATCATTGTGTCTCCCTTAGTGATAAATATGATCTTTTCAATTTCGAGGCGGGTATGGGTACCGCCGCCGCGGGAACCTTTTATTGGATAACCAACACCTCAGCCATAGGTCACCCCAAGTGGTTCGCTACGTTTGGTGACTTAGCAGGGATGCCCGGGTTCATGGGGTGAGGTTTGTCCGGGTCTTGGCGGCGGATTCGTCTGCTCACCAGCTGCATGGCAGGCCAGATCAGGAGAGAATGTAGTCATCAAAACTGGATCAATTGATAAGTTGACAATTTAAAAAATAATTCGTTGACTTACCATTTTTGCACCATAGGAAGAGTATCAAAACTGCGACTCCTAAGACAACATATCCAAATATTTTAAAGAATTTCGCTACTGGTAAGTGGTAACCGAGACGTTCCTTTAAAGAACATAATGAAAAGTCCATCCCAACCCTTCCCCAGCAAGCCTTTGTCTGGTCTAGCTCTGATTCGGGTACCCATTCTGGAAATGTTCGATATTATGTCAATATTACCTCATTTTATAACAATTCAAGTCCCAACTGCTCCCAACCATCTGGAGCCAGTGAAACACCTTAAACAGTAATCATGACACACTATAAACCAAAAAATGGAAATTTTACGAAAGATCAGTAGCGGTGTTTTAGGTTTTATTTTTATGAAATGCCTCTTATTTTTTAACATATTTTGTAGGCCATGTCAAGAGTCAGAAAAATAGAAGAGTATATCGTCCATGCGACCATAATATGTCAGCCACCGCATATGCAAAAATGCTTTGCCTATTAAAACTAAATATTACAAAAATCTTAATTGCAATATTCCGTAAGCGATGTTATGTTCGATTCAACATATTATTTGTGAAGTTGTGCTGTTATTTCGCTCTCCTGTAAAATTTGTATTTTGTGTCTTAAGATGAAGCCATACTAAATAATGCAAAATCATACAAAATCGTATGTTTTAGTTTTGAAAATTTGACCGCTTAGAAGTATTATAGATGCTTCAATTAAATACTGCGTGTAGAACATACCTTGGCCCTTAAAAATATCGGTCATTTTTTTTAATAAATCTTTTAATAAGCTTAGAAAAAAATAAAGTATTAGGAGTATAAAAAACATTTTTAACTGAAAACTCTCCTACTTATAAACACTTTTTCGGATATGGGTTTATTGCATAATGTGGCAAATTCAGTTTCTTATATAATTATCGCGAAAAAAAATTATATTTACGCCCGAATCTCACAAAATAAAATATAATATGCATTTTCGCGTTGGTATTTTTGACATCACGGCGACAATACCTCAGTCGACGAATTTGTTATATCAAAGTGAACCTTATACCGTCCACCGAAGAACGACTGGCAGCCGCCCCGATTTTCTGTCATTACTCCTCCGAACGGAGCGGAGAGAAGACGTGTTATGCTCCGCGCCACTTATTTTCGTGAAATCAATTTAAAAATTCCGTTTTATTACAATAAACAATGCATAAAAAAGGAATTCATGTTTTTTACAGACCTTTACGAAATCAACATGTAAAAAAAAATCTCAAATATCTTTTCCAACCTTTCCAAAAGCTTTTTCTCAAGTATTTTTAAACTCCTCCCATAAAAGGGCGTGAATTCCGATTTCGATTTTTTCCTGTACTAGTGGATCGCCTTAAGACATATTACGGTTGCATGATCGAAATATGAGATGATGTATTAATGTTGCAAATGAAGCAAGGAGTGTGTGCCAAGACCGAATTGTTTGGCAGTTTGTCCTCTCTGCCTCTACCCCTGCGGAAAACGGCGTGGTGGTTAGTTACTTAGTATCTTGTGTGTATTCACTATAATCCACCGCTTTCAATAATCGGACACTTTTCTGGAGTAGTGGATTGGTGAGAGTAACAAAATATACAGTTGTAATTTTAATGAAATTAAGATAAGCCGAGAATAGTGCAAGCAGTTGGCCATGCATTGTGTTTGATATTAGAAAAAGGGATGCATTATCGTGTAATAATTAATTACGTATTTTTAAAAATTTTGAAAAGCCAACCTGTTGTGGTTGGAATCTTTGGCTGTTTACTCATCCCATCAAAATATATTTTACTCAATCTTTCATAGTCATAATTTAGTTCGTAGCCATCCTCATCAAATAATACACTTATATTATGGCCAGTTGAATTTGCACTGTTTTGAGTAGTTGAATTGCCAAGAATAGAGTATTCACTCACCTAAAAACAAATCCAAATCCCATTTTAATGTTATGAGAGTATAATAGCCATACAATATTTTTAATAACCGATTTTCTTATGAACCTAAAGGGTCTTTAAATGGCCTATTGGCCGTGTATGATACATTTTTTGACAGTTTTTTTAAATATGGTATTCCTTATCGCGCTAACAAGCTAAATACTGCGCTTGTGTTAAGACACCAGCTCTTAAAAGTTGTTATGCTAACGCCAGAGATGGCGGTGTATTTTCCGTGTAATCCTCAAAAAGAGATGTCAGTCGCAGGAAAATTTGCGAATCGAATGTTATCGTGTACAAACATCAAAATAATATAAGCCTATTAGGCTTTTATATAAGTAGTTATAATACATAGTAATTCGTATTTTAAGTAAGTTATTAATCCACACCAACTCATCAATACAAGACAGGCTTAGACAAGCTATTGAAAGCCAAAGAAAATATAGAAATCTGACAGCTGATAACGCACAACATCTGATGGATTTGCCTTTTTATCTTAATAGAGAAGTCCAGTCCAATTTAAAAAAAAAAAATTATGTATAATGAATGACCTTTTAACTTAAATAACTACATTTTTTTTTAGAGTTAGTTTTAATAGTTAAAATAATTGTCAAAGTTTTAATTTTTCAAGATCTCCCGAAAACCACCATATCAATGATGCGTCGTGTGACGTCATCAATCACGTCATCTACTAAATAACGATATCACTTATTTTATGATTTTTATATTGGTCCCCTTGAATCTCACATAGATCTGCGCAGGCGCCGCGGCCATCTTGTTTACTATTACGCATATGATTAGTTTATTTATGGCGTATGGCGAGTTCATTTATGGGCTTCGCAAAACAATGTTTGACATGTTGAATTATACTTGCAGTTAATTTTATGTTTTTGAAGATAATTTTCATTTAAATGATCAATTCACTGTGATATTAGTGTAATTCAACCTAATTACACCAATGCTGGCTTTACTTTTTTTCAGTTTTAGTCCTTTAAATAATGTTTGGTTGGTGATTTAGTTTTGTTAACGGTAGGTTTTAAGTTACTTCTGAAAAAAAAAATTTAATGACTTTTCCGCGTGAAATTATTGAAACTTCCATAAAAGTAATATTATTTAATAATGTGAAAGCCTTATGCATGTGTAAATAAATACAAATTCGAGAAATCAACGCATTGCATAAAACCGAGTCCAAGATGTCAGATTTTTTCAGTTATTTTTTCGGAATTATTATAATATTTTTTTATCCTGTTTAATAGGCCACTTGCATGGATTTCATAACGACTTGGAAAAAATCGAGTGGATAGATTTTTGTACTAAGATTACGAAAATTTTTTCGAAATGTGTAGTTATTTTTATTTATAAATAAATAAATCCATTATTTGAGCTCGTGACGTCACTACATGAAAATTTCCCATCTCCAATTATGTTCCCTTAATTTTGTAAAATTCTACACTGATAATTTATTTTTTATATGGCAACACTTTGATTTCCAGCGAATCTTTGAATTTGCGTTTAACGTTCACTAGATTTATTGTTTGTTCTATGCGAACGTATCCTTTGGTTTGATTTTTTGATTAATATGGCGGTGTTTTTACAGATGTTACGAAGAGAACCCCGTACAATTTATTGCTAAAAAATCTTAAAATGATTTTCGGTTATGTAATTATTGTTTTTTCGCACCAATAAAATTATTTCCCGTATTTCCGGTTTATAAAAAATTGTCCTGTTTTTCGGATTTATATTTTCAAAAAATCGCCAGGGTCTCAAAAATACGATTAAAAAAAAATAAAAATACGGAATGTCTTAGACTATTTTCCTAAACCGAAAAAAAAATTTAAAAAATTTGATGCAAGTGGCCTATTGTATGAATGAGATAAAAAGTAAAGTGACAGTTTTATTCCAAATTCATAAAGTAAGAGGACTGTTTTTTTTTTCATTTTGAATTTTCCTAAATTTTTCGACCATTTAATAGAATATGTTTACAGTCAGCTATTTTTTTTTTTTAAATTTTCATGTTGAAACTTAAACTACTGCAATTTTCAAACACGATCGTATATGTCAGATACAAAAATCTAAAAGGCAATTCTATCTAGTTAGGTATATGCTTTTACGACATCTTCAAAGATAAGAAATATATAGAACATTCAAAATACTTTGGAAAAATTCCAAATTTCGTTCATACATCATTAATAAAACAGAGATTAACTACCCTCTCAAGTGTAAACAATGTGTATTTCTTTCCATGAACAATTTTTTATTTAGTAATGTTTTCACATCCGCGGCCGTTTGTCAATTGAATAAAATTTTCCCTGGGTTTTTTAGTAAGGCTGTATGTAAATAAACGAATAAGATGAAATATTGTTAATACGATGGCTTGTGTCTAATCTACATTCCCGTACCATGACTTTACAGTGATCAGTGACATCACCATTAACCTTTTTGTAATACCAACTTGACGGCGTGTTTCAACTATTAAAAATGCACTTTTTAATATTTTTTTAAAAACTGTACATTTAATATTATTTAATAAAAGTTATATATTCAGAATCAGCGTTTATTGGTCTATTTGAACATATTTTTTTAAAGCCATAATATTTTTCACTGGAGTTCCTTATTGTCTCGTAACTCTGACTTAACACAAAAGATAACCCAAAAGATACAGATTCAACCTTCTGAATTGTCTATGCAGCCAATGACAATATAAAAACATGAGACTTGTAAATGTATTCACACTAAAATGTAGCAGCGTTTATAAAAAAATTATTTATGCATTGAACCGCTTACTCGTTAATACGTAATATTTTTTATTCAAACAGTTAGATTTAGCTTTATTATTACGAAAAGTGAGTATTTATGTCGGGGGAGACAAAAAAACATGCCAAAAATATGCATTTAACATTTAATTTTGTTAAAATTAATTCACTTATGCGGATTCGCCATTTTTATTTTTTTCGTTTTAATTTAAAATTTAATAGAAAATCAATAAATGCTGCCAATCATAGAAAAAATATTATTGCCATATAACCAGGGCCGGATTAACCATGTCGGGGCCCCTAGGCAATGCACGTCTCGGGGCCCCCCCTTTACCAATGGTGGACTAACGGAGGGGGGGGGGGGCGGCCTGCCCCGGGCCTCTGGTCCTCGGGAGCCATCAAACGCTTCCATGTCCCCTTTATCAAATCCTTAACAAGGCTTTAATGCCATTAATCAGCGGCCGAGAATTTAAATTTCGTCGAACGATGATCTTGCGATCGTACCCTTGCAACTGTACAGGGCGATTCCGATGAGAAAGATACATTATTCTTCATACCAGCATTTTAACATAAATAGCTCAATATCGATATTATTTCATTTCACAATTTGCTTCGATACATACCTAAATTCAATAATGCTCAAACTCGTGATGATAAAACTGTTCAAATTATGTACTTTTCTAATTATTTTTCAATAATGTCTAAGCAAAATAATTTTTTTTTAAATATATATAAATTTTTAATGATTTTATTTAAACTAAAATTAAAATTCTGAAACATATCTTTCCCAGATAATTTATTGATTTATTTTACTCCATGATTATATAATTTGAAATGTGCGTTGTATAATACAAAATTTTGTTTGAAAATTTAACAAATCTGCAAACGCCGTACGGTAAAACTTTAATGTACTAAAAATAAACATATTTTCTCAAATTTTAAAACATAGCTTTACTAGATAAAAGAACAGTCTTTCGAAATCAATTTATAATTTTGTGGTGAAAAAGAGTCAATACGTCTAAAATTTGATTTAAAAACGACATATTTCCGGTTTTGTCTGGTGATTCCCACTTAAGGCAGACTCTGTAAAAAAAAATTTTTGTAATTTTATTTTATTTCATTTTCTGAAAGATGCATTTGTTAAAAATGCTCTCACCAAATGTTTTAAAGATATTCGAAAAATTGACGGAGATACAACATTTTATGTGAAACAATAACTTATTAAACACCACTTTTATTATACATACTATATGCCGACCGGGTTTCGCTACAGCCGTAGGTTCTTCAGGCCAGTTTTTATGTTGAATTATCCTTCAGCAAAACTTTGAATGTGTTTTTCTCAAAACTTTGTAAAAACATTTTTTAACCTCTATACATCCGATTTGCAAGTCTTAAACTGTTTTAAAATCTAGTGTCTATTTCCCCACTTAGGTGAATTTTGTTTAAAAATAAGGAAAAATGGCGGACCAACGAATTTTAATTTAGATTTTTTATGGGAAATTTTCATTGTTCATAAAAAAAATAGAAGCGGGCCCTTTATAAAAAAATCTCCAAGTAGTGCCATACTGACTGGATTTTCTAACAGTTTAAGACTTAGTGCATGCAAATCGGATGTATAGTTTTTCTAATATGTTGAAAACCGTGTTGAAAAAAGTAGTTTCGAGAAAAACGCGTTCAAAGTTTTGCTGAACGTTAATTCAACATACAAACTGTTTAAAATGGTTTCATATAAAATGCTGTAGGTATCTCCGTCAATTTTACGAATTTCCTTAAAACATTTGGTGAGAGCATTATTAACAAATGCATCTTCAGAAAATTAATTTTTAAAAATGACATTTTTTACAGTGGCCTGGTGCCTTAAAGCATTGTTTAGGATTTGATCAAAGGAAGGCGTTTGGAGGCCCCCCAGAGTCAGAGGCCCGTATGAACTGAAGAAAAAGCTTGTAAAATTACATCAACTTCTTAAACTAGGGGGGGAAGGGGTCATTCAGCTTTTCCACCCCGGGCCTCTGACGGGCTTAATCCGCCACTGCACTTTACCCTTTTCTATCTTCCAAACTTTTTTTTTCTACCACAACGTAATTTTATTCATAATTAATCTGTTTTTTTACTACATTTCGAAGGTATGCCTTCACCCCCATTCAATAAAAAAATGAAACTAAAACAATAGTACCATGAACGGTTTAATCACTAAAGTGATCTCTTCTAGACAACCTTGGTATGAAGAGAAACAAAGAATTTTAGCAAGCATATAGGTAGTGAAAATGATTAGTGGTACACTAAAGCTTGTACAACATTTATATTTTAAACATTAGAAAAAAACCAAAAAAACAATTGCCAATATAAATCACACACGGCACCTATAATCATATCCCCATTGATACGAAGGAAAGTAAAGTAAAATACAACTATGTTTAAATATTTGTTTTAATTATTTACTTTTTATTTATTATTTGTGCGTGATGTGAACAGTTATTGGGTTATAACCTAATTATTATAATTTGTTGTTTTCTTTAATGCATGTAATGTTATTAACCTATAAATAAATGTTGGTAATAAAAAAAAAATATTTAAAACATCTTGAAAGCTGACTTTTTCCAAAATGGGTGCCGGAGTTGTTCACTTATTGTGAGTCGAACCATTGACGCAAGTTATTTTTTCTTGGGGCGCGGGGCCCCTAGCCGATGCGGGGCCCCTAGGCAGTTGCCTACTCTGCCTTAGGGATAATCCGGTACTGCATATAACACAATAATTTATTCACGTTAGTGAATGCTTTATTGACAATTTTGTACCTGTATTCATAACAACAGAACATGGAAAGATATGTATTACAATAATTTCACATACCCGCTTGACAAACCCCGTTTTGCCAAACAAACCATTCAAAACCTAGGATGTTTATCCAAATTATGATGACATGCAGCTTTCAATAGTTTTAATCTCAACCCTATAATTTGAAGTAGGTACTTTTTTGTTTTTCTTTTGACGGGAATTTATTTTATAAGATTGGTACTTGCGACAAATGTCTTATTTGATTGTCTATTAGTTAAAAAAGGCATATTCCGTATTATTTGTGCATCAAACTTCGACAACATGAACGTTCCGTATTATCCGTGAGGTGGACTCTATGCATATTTACCAAAAATACTACCTGAGAGGAAAACAAACACAATAACTGAAATAAAATGTACATGTTTCTTCTTAAATTTATTTTAATATAAGTACGTCAATGTCAAGTATATCAAAGTCAGATTTGACTTTTGACAGCTGCTATGAATTTAGTACATGCTTATTTGAATCTAGAATATTATCCAAAAAAGGTACTTGCATTAATTTAAAAGCACTTATTTTATTTTTCAGATTTACGACATGGGTGATACTGAAGGATCTATCGAGGTTTCATACACGGAACGGTTTTTGGTCACCGCAGCACAAGTCAGAAACAGTGTTATGTTCTCCGACGGCAGCCCTACTGGAAATGTCCAACAAATCGGACAAATAGAAATTCTGACCGGAATGTCGGTTGTATCAGCCGCTGTAGTCAGTTTAGTGGAGAGTTTTCTGTCCACAAACCGAGCTCCTTACAATTACCAGATATCAGAGCTGGTCCATACCTACCCTCAACTTCAGCTTTACGATCACAAGAACTCTACATTGATCTCAATTATAGATCTGCTCCTATCAACAGGAATTGATCGAAACATCACTTACGGAGTCATAAATGTCGTAGAAAAGAAATGTCAAGACTTGAACGTGTCTACTGATCTAGATTCTAAACAATATGATTTCCTGGTGTTTATTAAAAATATGATAAACATTGTTTATGATGCCTATCAAGATACAAGTTCTTACGCTAGAAATTTGGGTATCTCCGACATCTTACGTTGCGATCAAATTCCCCTCAATTTCAAAGAGTACACGATGCAAAAAGATTTTTCAAATCAAGTTTCCGCTTTCTGCTCAGAATTAAATATCAATAATGAGGTTGCTGAACAATCTGTGGAACAATACAGTTTGTCCGAAGAAACTTTGTTGAATAACTATAAATTCTTACTACACTTTGTCCCATTTTCTGGTAAGGACATCTTCAATATTTACAGTTCCGGTAACAATAGAGGGGATTGCGCATATCTGAAATCATTCCACACATACTTAAAAAGCGTTTCGCAACTTTTAACTTTCAACAGTCAAACCGAAGACTCAACCAAATCTGAAATAAAGTTGACCGTTCTGAACCTCCATCTGCACAAGATTATAGGTGACTTAATATTTGAACAGAAAGTTCCGATCGATAGCATCGAATTGCTATGCAAAAGTCTCGGAATCAACTTGACCCATAAAATTGTATTGAATTGCTGTCCAGCTGTCAAATGCAATACGGTACCATCTGATGCTTACAATGAAAAGTTTAATCAACTGATTGACTCGGTTGCAAATTCTGACCCTAAAGCGATTGAAATGGAGTCAAGTTTCGAGTCTTTAGAAATTTCATCCATTTGTCGCAAACCGAATAAGGCGGTCATCACATATATCCTAATTCACAACTGGGTCATTGCTAATCTAGTAAAAAAGGTCCATTCTGACTCTTCGGAACATATCTTGCAACAGAGCCTTGACGCAAGAACAAGGTTTTTAGATTTCTATTTGCAAGAGGAAAAGTTTGATGTTTTGAAAAACATTTACTTCAAAAATAAACCTTTAACTGCGTTACAGACATCACATGACTTAGATCTTGTCTTTAACTATCTACAGAGTCTACTTACAAACGGAAAACTTAAAGACTCTTTGGAATTCATTGATGCATTACCTGAACAGCAAGTTTGTTCGAATGCCTTCTTCAAAACTCTCAGAGATCAGATTCTTCTCAAGTTGTCGGTTCGAGATGATGATGAACACAACTGGAAATACTTCTTGTATATCTCAGACTTTGAATTGCAAATTGCCAATGTGCTGCAGAACCTGGTGAACTGGCCTTACGAAGGGGCCACCAAGATCCTGGAGTATGTTTGCTATAATAAACATTCAGTGGATGAGACCATCAAAGAGCAATGTGAAAGGTGGCTCTCTAACATTCCAGTTTATGAAAAGGTTTAAAAACTATTTATTATTCACTTCTCTGTTACTTTTTTGCATTGTTCGGAATTTTTACCTTGCTAATTTACATTATGATGATACTCCCTCTGTAATCTTTTTAAACCTTTTTTTTATATATATGCGTCTACATTCAGTACTTGACTGCCACACCGCCTTTTACTAAGTGCCGAAAACCACATTAATTTAATTAATTATTATACTGAAATACCGCCCCTAAGAGGAATAATACGTGCATCACTGTATCAATTCTATGTACACGAAACATGCACTTCACCACAATGTAAGCATCTGCCCTGATGATGGACACTGTAATGCTGTCCGAAGCATTTAAAGAAGGAGGTAGCCCAACACTACATAATACCCCAAAAATAAAACACGATAATTCATGAACTTTTTTTTTTTTAGATTTCACAACATTCTCCGGAGAGTACTTGGGCAACAATATATTCCCTTTCCACAGAAGATCCTGAAACTGTGTTACAAATATTGATGGATTCGCAACAGGTAATTTTAAAACCTTTTTTCTCTCCGTTGTTGTACAATCCGTTGGCAAACAAGCTGAAACAAGCTGCTTTTTCTGTCTGGAATTTGAATGCTAACGTGACATAAAATTTTTTTTTTTAAAGTTATATTACTTAGCCACTTAAGCAAAAGCTACCCAAATTTGAGTAACAAACTTTATTTTGAACTTATTGCAATGAACTAATATGTTTAGTCGCTAGTCCATCGAATAAAAAAGATGCCACTAATGTTCCTGTCATGAAATATTCTACATAATGTTTTGTATCGTGAAGTCTGCTTGTAGACACCATTTTAAATTATGTCCATAAAATTGAACATCTGTTTACAAGTTTAAATTTTCATTTTTTTATGTCTGTGACTAATGCTAAGCGTACACCAAAACCGATTTTTTCGGCCGATGGCGGACAAAACTACCCAGACGAGTAACTCGGACGTGTAGTGCTTACACTGCAACAGTGTTACCACTTGTGCCGACATTGGACATTGCCGGTATTCTGTAGTTTCGAAACATCTCGATTATTGTAATTTCTTGAATGTTTATCCCACAGGGTTGGTCTATTATAAATACGACTAATTAATTTTTCAATATCCATAGTCGTTTAGGTAGATAACAACAAAATTTAACTATAAATACTCTCAATTTGCACTGTAGATGCCGGCAGACTGCATCATCGGACGATGACGGTCATGTTTGTGTACGCGCTCTCTTTCTTTTACAAGTGTTTGATTCAATCGTTCGAGTTCGGCCGTCGTCGCCTGAACAAACTTCGGCCGATGACGGATTAGGTGTACGTGAGCCATAAGATATTTTCAGTAGATAATAGACAACATACAGAAATAATAATATTCCCATTTTCGGTAACTAAATTACAAATTCACTTATGTAAAAACTTTAAATTTAAAAAAAAAAATTCAAGAAAACATAAAAATGCAGGATACATGGTGAAATATAGACGAATTGATTGGCTTTAAACCAAAGGAATCAGTTTATATGTTTCTGCGTTAATATTCTGAGGTATGATTTTTGGAAAGAGATGTGAAACTAAACGCCCGGAAATCTCTATAGTTCGAGTAGTTATTATATTTTCGATTGAAAAAAAAAGTTGTTGAAACTCACGCAATGCCAGGTTAACTGCTACATATCCAAAGCAGTACAGTTTGGCAATTAAATGTAGAAAATAAATGATGGCGCTGCGATCGATTTCTTGGTTTTAAATGGCAACACCGTGATGGCTCATAAGACAATGAATGTATGTTTTAAAAAACCCTTCAGCCAAAATGCATATTTCATAAATTTTGCACAAAAACACATAATTTAATAGAAGTAAAATAAAACAAAACAGGTTTTAATTGGGCGTTTATTTTGTTATAAAAACGTAGGTACATAGGTATTTAAAAATCTGAGTATATTTATTCAACACCCGACATGTAATAATTATTGTCTTAGTCCACATATGATTCTTCTTCTTCCATGTCTTCATCTTCATCTAAACGTTTTATCAGTTCATCTATATCATCATACAGAGTACTTCCTCGTGCATAATAATCTGCCTCGATTTTCATCACAATTTGATGTTGTTTGACAATTGTTTTCGCAACAATTTTTTTTAATCATCAACACTTATGCTATTTTCCGTTTTCCCGGTGTTTCAAATTTTCCATCTGCCTTTTCCCTTCCTTGACGATTTATCTTAATTTTCAGATTTACCTGTATGTGGAAAACATCATTAAAATAATTATTCTATAGAAGGTAGTTTTAAAAAAGCACACCTGATAATATTCATTTAGAAAGAAAGAAAGAGAAAATTAAGAACAAGTTACATTTCTATGAGTTTAAAGAAGTTGCATATTATTATTTTTTTTTTAAATTGAGTTATTCCATTTTTCTTGTGGCCTAATATTAACTGTCAAATGGAAATGTCAAATTCGGATTTTTAAACATAACCTCAAATCAGATTGTAATGGTTATAATCGCACAAAAATTGGCATAAATCTTGTAATACTAATGAAATTTATTAAAAAAAACTATACCACGTACCATTCATTTCTGCAGTTCGTTTGTAAACTTCTTTCAAATTGGATAGGAGCTTCTTTGCACGATATTCAGCTAGGCAGCGTTGAAACACGCAGTTTACAACTTTTCTTGCACCACTACGTATTGGTTTGTTCATTTTAATTCAATTCAAACAATGCACAGGCAAACAATGAAAAAAAAACACTAAACGAGCGATTTTCAGTGTGTTCTACATGATTAAAGTCAGTAAAGCCAAGAGCCATACAAAATGTCATTGACAAAACGAGTATTTCGGTGTTACCATAGTAATGAAAAAATTTAGTTCCAAATTAATTAATTTCTACACTTTCTTGCCAAACAATATATCTGTAAATTCCTATACTAATCATGATAATAAAAACAATATCAATTTTCAGTTCAACCTTTGCCTCACATGGACAGACCTGCACCAAGTGTCTACAAATATTAAGAATCTAGTCACTCACAGCCTCGTAAAACAGTGGCTCGAATCTCCGTACGACCGCCCCGTTGACGAATTGACCGCCTTACTATCAGAAATACCCTCCCAGCAGGCTATCTCCCTTTGCAACGACATGATGTTCAAAATCAGGGACCTATCTGTCTTAAAAACAGTTGTAGACTTCTTAGTCCACAACACGTATGAAGGAATCTTGTACGATAACATCAACACCGGTATTGCACTGCTCTCCGAAATGGAATCAAGCGAAAAGATTTACTTTTGGGACATAATCAACAAACCTTTGCTCATCATCGAGCAGTACTTAATGAATGCAAAACTCGATAAGCTTGCAAAATTGCTTGAAACAATCAAACCCATACTAAAAACTGATCAAGTCGGCGAAAATCTTTACTACAACATATCGCTGATTAATACTATGAATATATCTGTAAATGCCGTCGATGCCTTGTTGAGGATATATGCTTCGAAAGCTTTGGATTTGAAGTCAACGAAATCTCTTCGACTCTCGACACAGCTCTCGAATAAGCCCGATGAAATGTTTCTGCAGTCCATTGACTCGATTAATATAATGGGACATGCGGGGACATTTGTAATGCCGGAAGAAGTGCCTCCCAGAGATCAGTGGGTGCCAGATAACCACACGGATCGGTGCATGTCATGCGAGACGACCATCTTCTCTATCCTCATAAGGAGACACCATTGTAGAAGGTGCGGAAGATTGGTTTGCTATTCATGTTCCAGGCATAGGATGCAGGTAAGAAACAAATAAAAATTTACATTTATTTCTTAGAAAATATTTAATTGATTAGTCGACATCTCACTCACAAACTCACCAAAGTTTCATCGCCATCGGATAAAAGGTATAGGAAAAATTTCATAACGCCGGAGCTCACTATTATATATAGAAACCATCGGATAAATGGTTTAGGTTGTGCATAAGGGTCGAACAAAGAAACATTCATTTTCATTCATTAACATTTAATATGTAAAACACAGACATGTATAAATAATATTTGATTTATGGTGAGCATTTGAATATTGCATTCCACATTATCTCAAAACTGAGTATTTAGAGATGTCTGACTAATCAACTGGACAATCAGTATTTAGACACTGAAAATTTAAAAAAAAATTGTTTTATCATATTATCGTTTACAGATAAACAACCTTTACGATAACATAAAGGTGCGCGTCTGCCGTGATTGCCACGCGCAGACCATCAGCAAGTCGGAGCACTCCTTCCTGCCCGATCGGTCCACCGGCACCGGGCAGCCGGGCAGCGGGTCCACCTACAGCGACGGGACCTCCATGGAATGGTGCCTGACCGCAGACCCCCGACACAACCAGGAAGTCAGGAAGGAGTTTGTGTACGAGTTCTCGCCCAATGTGACGCTCTGTCTGACCATCATGAAGATGCACACTGTTAATTTTGACTATCCGAGGTTTGTTTTAAATTTTATTATATTATCACAAATTTTTATTTGAATTCACGGGGCTTAATCTGAACATGTTATAATGCAACATCTCTACATAATTTAAATTACAGTCAACCGCCTACTGTCGTTACTGTCTGTCTGTTCACGATAAACTCAAAAACTACTTAACGGATTTTCATGCAGTTTTCGCTAATAGATAGAGTGATTCATGAGGAACGTTTAGGTATATAATTTGTCAAGGTTTTGCATAAATTTGTTAAAATATATAATATACTAGCTGGTTCTAGCATGTGTTGCAATGCTATATTCAAAGAAATACGTTGTTTCTCACTGAATCACCTTTCCCGTGCGACCCTGTTCCCATCCCGCGTCCCCTTTCTAGCTAGCTTTATAAATTATAGCCTATATGTTATTCTGATGTATGAGCTATATTATTGTAAAGTTTTGTGGAGTGTCAATACTCCCACCACCATTGAGACGAGAGGTGGGGAGAGACGCGGCACGGCTCGTCACTCCGTGACAATAGGTTCATCAAGCAACTGCTCTGTTAATTGTTATTTCGCCATTGTCATTATTTATCAATAAACCAAGTGAGTACCATACATCTTATTTTATTTTAACAGAACCCTACATATTAGATTAAACGTTATGAGAGCCTGGAAACTCCCATAGTTTCATTAAAATCCATTCAGTAGTTTTTGCGTAAAAGAGTAACGAGCGCACATACATCCATACAAACTTTCACGTTTATAATAATAGTAAGATAAAGGAGAATGTCTGTATGTGGTGGACGAGCGGGCTGGCAATCTAGCTGTGTGGATTTGATTTGTATGCAAATTAACAGATGGCAGTGGTTATAAAGGTTCGGTGACCATCCAGTAGATGGCGTTGTGTTTCGTTAGACACAGCAACACGACTCCAGGTCAGCTAGTCTTTTATAAATCAGCAAAAATTCTTATGAGAAATGTTAGATATCAGTTTAGAGCAAAGAATATATGTAGCTCTGACGTCGTAAAATTTGCACAGTATTTTCAACTCTCAATGTCGTTTTACAGAGGCTTTAAAATATCTTTCTTATTCTTAATTCTCGACAAATCAGTTCCAATTTTGAAAATGGCAATCAAAATAATTTTCTGTAAAAAATATTGTATTGTTTTAACCCCCCATGTTTCCGTACTATTTTGTCGGAAGGTCAAAATATTTCCACTCTGCAATAAAATCCAAATAAATGGAATATTTCTGAATGCATCTGAAAACTAAAAACTGATTTTGAAAGGTGATTAACTTTTTTATGTTTGTAAAAATAATTGATAAAAAATTCATAAATTTCATAATTTGTTTTCAAGTTAACTTTTAGATTTGAATATAAAGCGTGGTGTTTTCTTTCTAACACCATTTAGATCATATTTCTAACCATTGAAGAAAGAAAGACACAACGATTTCTATGAGACCTATATGAGTTCTTCCGAAAAGCGAACAAATTGGTCTGACGGGTTAATAATTATAACATCTGCTTTCAGATTCCTGCTGGACCGCAGTGCCGAGCTATCCCTCGTGGCCGGCAGTGGAGGAGGGGCGGGTGGGCGAGAATTACTGCGCATGCGGCGTGCCCTGCTGCTGTGCTGCACCGTGCTGTACTCTCGACCCTTGCCGGCGCCCACAGCCCGCGCCCTGGGGGCCCCAGCCCCCCCCAGCCAGAGTGCGCTCGCCCTCACAGAGACAGCCCTAGCGCACACTGAGAGACAGCTGGCGGCCACCGATGCGTTTACGTTGCTTGTGTCGCACGGATGCCACGATATGATGCCACAGGAGGATATTTTGGACAGTGAGTTGAATCTAATAAGATTATCTTTAATTTATCATTTTGGGAAGCGCGTGTGGGCACCGCCGCCCCAGGAACCATTTATTAGATAACCAACAACTCTGCCATAGGTCACCCCAAGTGGTTTGCTACGTTTGATGCCCGGGGTTCATGGGATGAGGTTTGTCCGGGTCTTGGCGGTGGATGCGTCTGCCCACCAGCTGCATGACAGGCCGGATCGGGAGAGAATGGCTTGCACTGCAGTGGGAGGGATGAATTCATATGTCCGTCACTCCTGGACACACTAACCCCAGATTCCAGCCAACCTGTAATTTCCTTTTTTTTCCGAGAACTTCCTTTCCTAAAACGACCCCCCACACAACTTCCCCAAAGATGACATAGGCCCTGAGGGGAATTATTTTCCTCAGGGCCTCCAGTGTGGAGTTACCCAATCCCGTCATCTCAATGGCTATGAACTCACAGCAATCAGCTCCGTGTTTACAAGTCTTAAAATATCACTAACTTTTATTCCAGCTCACTGCGTACGACGTCTCCTCGAAGCGGAAAAATGGGAATTGGCCCTCGAAATCTCCACAAAGTTCAGCATCCCTCGACTCGGTGTTCTGGCGGCCTGGGGCAAGGCTTGCCTCAAGGCCGGCTGCTTCCAACAGGCCCGGCAGAAATTCGCCCTCTGCTTCAAGAGCTCCCCCTCCCACACGGCTCCCCTCCCATCTGAGGAGTCGGACCCGCTGCCCAACAAGTCCGTCATGAGGCTGCGGAAGTTCAGCCTGAGCTCTTCCACCACGCAGCTCGATTCGCCGAGGAATCGGAGCAATCCGGGTTTGCTCGAGGAGATCATTTCTCTGCTGGAGAACATCAGCTATCCGCTGAATAATGCTATCGTAAAGAAA
The DNA here is from genome assembly GCA_917563855.2 of Limnephilus lunatus. Lineage (NCBI taxonomy): Eukaryota > Metazoa > Arthropoda > Insecta > Trichoptera > Limnephilidae > Limnephilus > Limnephilus lunatus. The sequence continues at coordinate 3,954,175 of OU830602.1, read as the reverse complement.
GCGGAAGCTATCACAGTAAGATGTATTTATGATGTACTTATATTTTTATGTCTGGTTGATTTTTTAAAAATATTCTAGATGCTTTGATTAAATACTGCAAGTAGAACAAATCTTAGTCTTTGATAAAGTCGAGTATTTCTTTTTTTTGTTTACATTAACCACTCAGAAACGTTAGCAGATATACACGTTAATATGACAATAGCAGTCAAGTAAAATAAGTGTGTTTTCACGTCAACGCGTATGTTTCCACAGAAATCATTATAACTCCGTTATTGTTCTAATGACATCCCTAAAACAAAAATTAGAAACTCCATAATAAATCAACCTACCCATCACAATTCAAGTTGTCCATAGAAATACATAAAAATACCTATTCTGTCAGATATATGGTAGACCGCAAAATCGCCTACCAGCTGTTAGACATTGTTATTTTTTTATTAAATATTCTTGTATGAAATGGTAAAAAAAGTTACATTTATTAAATAGACTAAGTATTGTTTTTTTACATAATCCGTGATTTTAGTACCGTTTTCACATAAAAACATCACGTGAGTCATTTTTACATTTTTTTTATGTTTGCATTTTAAATTTTAATATTTACAAATGTTAATATTTATTTGTTTTATAACGATTTGAAAGCTTATTTCGTAACCTTTCAAAAACAGTTTTTAGTATTCGGCTACATTCAGAAATGTTTAATTTATAGAGCTTTAATTGTGAAGCGTAAATAACACAAAGTTTTCGTGAATCTGACATTTCTTTTAAGACGTAAAAAGTGCATATTCGCGATAGATCGGAGTGGTTAACTCCACACAGGAGGCCCTGAGGAAAATAATTTTCCTTAGGGCCTATGTCATCTGAGATGCTGTGTGGAGGGTCCTTGTAAGGAGAGGAAGGAATGAACATTGGTCTTGAAGAGACCCATGTTGTAGGAAGGAGGAAACACAGCTGTTGAACTCAAAAACGAGTCGAAGAAGTGACTTTAGAATAAGCCTAGAAAAAAATAAAGTTTCATTCCTATGAAAAGTGCTTTAAAGTGCAAAATAACTACTTACGAACCCCTTTTTTGTTCCAAATTATGTTCTTTAGATTATGGTCAGAAAACATTTAAATATTTGTATGTCTAATGTACCTGAATTTCACAAAATAAAATATAACAAACATACAAAACATACAGCTCGTGTTAAGCGGGTATTTTAACCTTATCGCCATATGCATTAGGAGTGTGTGATTTTGCCCAATTCAGAATGTTACACGCCTTAATGGAAATTTTGTTTTCTAATGCAGCAAAAACTGTAAATGGTGAGCTCCGTGTCATGAAATTTGCATCGTCTTGAATTTCTGTATCAACATTACTATTTCATCTTAGAAATTCATTTCCATCATTATCTATAGAGCTTTGAAACATCTTTGAAAATTTCAAAGTAAGCCAAAATTATCAATTAGATTTAATTTTTTTTTAAATCCTCTAATCCAGAGAAAAATATAGCAAATTTAGGCAGGACCATCATTAAGTTAAAATTAATTTGATTTGCCTTTTTTTTCAGAGCACCTTTGAACGTTTCACTTCGATACACAAGCCAACAAAAAAAATGGTGACGACAGAACCAGCGTTGAACATAATGCATGCGCTTGCAAGCATCAGCAAAATAAAGCAAGGAGACTTCTCAGAATTTGCCACGAGTTCCCAGTACCATAGAAAAACTAGCACCACAAGCTTTCTCAAAAAGCAAAATCCTACCAATGAAAAGTTTGCTCTGAAGCAGAAACTCGATCCATTCTTTTACAGCGAATGCCTGTATTATTTGACCACGTACGGATCACACAGTGCGATAATAGAGTTCTATCTGAAATACCACAATATGCAGGAGGCTTTGAAGTATTGTATGGACCATGCGGTAGAGAAGGAAACGTTCACCGAAGCTATCTTCATGATGTGTATGAAAACCAACAAGGTTAACGAGCTGCTGAAGTCCATGAGTGAAATTGATAGCTCCTGGAATATTTGGACGGTAAATTTATTCTAATATTTGGGTGCTATTGAAATGTATTTACCACAAAAGGTTACCATCGGTGACAGATTTCACGTTTAAAAAAATTATTATCTACAGGTCATAGTAGTAACACTGTTTGAATTGATTCGATAACAGGTGATCCTCGATAGTTGGCCCCCGACATATTTATATACAATATGCAGTCGGTTTAGGAAAAATATGGTACACCTACTTACACAAAATATAACTAAGTGTCCCCAAGGGGTGTGCAGAGAGGATGAACCGCCGAATAACAAAATTGTAAAACGTATTTCCATTCAAATGCGTCAAGAATAAAACTACTTGTCTATATATCGTCACCTTAAAGCAATAGTGAGACATCTTAAAAAATCCTGTTCTGAGATAATAGGACTTTTAGGTTTGCGTGAGCTCTAGCAGAATCAAACTAAATAGTGTTGCATATTAATGATATGGTATTAGAGAATTGTAATAATAGATAAATAAAAAAAAAATTATATTTGGTTACGCCAATACACATACCTACACATACACATACCTACATAGCACGCATACATACTGTTGCTGCTTGGATTGATATTAATAATGTTGCAAATCCTATCCTACCTTGCTCCCAAATTCCGCACCTATAACTACCTTCACCACGTGCACTAGTCTGCAATTAACCGCCCGCGCCGCAACATACCCTATAGCCATTGTGCTACCGCTATCTGTGAATTCGCCACTAACATAATTCCGCCGTGTTATATCTATGCAATAAACGAAACGCACGCCTATTGCTGTTTCTGTGCCTATTGGATGGGGAGAAAGCAGACAAAATTGCCAGCATACAAGTTCTTTATCCTGTTCGGTGAGTCCTTTCCTTTCTATGCAGCATATGTTTTTTTCTCATTTCAAGCAGTAACAGTAACACAAAATCAAGGTCCTTCGTCAGTCAATCTTCACACATATCGAATCCACTTTACACACACAATCTCATTCAATATTGATTTTGACAAAATATACGTAAATCTGGAAATATCTCACTGTTGCACAGAGCTTTGTAACACGGCCGTTTTTTTTTTACAAAATATCCCAGTAATGCATCATGTAGAGCTCACGATTTTACATTGAACTGCATATTTATCTCAAAAGTGGTTTTTTCGAAGATGTCTCACTATTGCTTTAAGGTGACGATATACTAAATATACTAGCTTATGTACAAAAAATCACTACTGTAAATATGTTTGATGTCCATACCAGCTATTATTAATGCGTCGATGACACAGGGCGAGTTTACAAGCTACTATCTCGGAAATTCACTATCTGTTGGTAAACTCGCTCAGTGTCATCGTGTTACTTGCTAACTAGCAGATTGTTGACAATCCACAGAAAAAATTGAAAGGTCCTCAACTTTACACGCTACAAGCCGACTCGTGATTGGTTTATTTGTGTTTCCAATATGGCTGCCAAAAACCAGCTGATTTCGACTGTCAACTGTCTGAAGGATTAGTTCACGTTATTTCCGCTATTGGCGCTAGCAGTTACGTGCGAGTCCAGTTTCCTACAAAAATGTTGTGAGCTACTGAGCGAGTGGACAGTTTTGTGTGTCATCATGACAATCTCACTCGCCGATTCACCCGCTTTTAAATTTAGTAGATAGTAGCTTGTAAACTCGCCGTGTGTCATCGAGGCATAAGGGTATTTTTTAAGTCAATTTTTGGTTTGAAATTGGTATATAATGTACAAAAAATTATAATTTTACAATAATTATAATTTCAGAGGGCCAACTATCGGGGGATCACCTGTCGGGTCACCGTTCAAATTATATTTATCTCATGCACCTACATTTTTCAAAATGAGATTTTTTTTAAAAAGAAAGACATACTTTTCCGGGTTACAGTATCGTGTTGGAGGACTTAGACGGGTTCACTTAGATCATCGCACGCACAATAACACTCTCCATGCAATCCCATCAGACCTGTCACACCTAAGCAGTTTGTGCGCTCGAAGCTCTAAGTTATACGCCGTAATCTGCCGTAACCGCTGCCGAGGTGATATTCGAAAAGTCATGCTACTCCCTCTCTGCCATAAACAGGAGAGAGGGTCATTTTGGATGTGGTCACAGGGGATGACAGCTGTCTAGTTGACAGGATAGAACACGCGACACCCGGGTGGGACCTAAACGCTATGCAAACTCAACCACCAACCGGACGATTTTGATTCCAATCGCCAAAAAACCAGCATACGCAACTTCGGCATAACATGCAACCGATTAATAGCTGAGTGGACAAATGCGTCAGGTTTCATCCAGATGTCATCGATTCAATTCACACTAGTAATATTGTCAGTTTATTCGTAACCCAGTAATTTTTTCCATCTTTAAAAAAAAATATATTTTTAAATATCCCAATTCCAGGACTACCTCTTTCACGTTTGCCGCGTCCTGGAGCACCGCGGCCAGCTGGAAGCGCTCCATACGGTGCAGGCCGGTGTGGGGGATCACATCCGAGCGGCCATGACCTGCGCTGGCCTTTACACCCAACCCACCTGTGCGCCACACGCAGCTGCCCTTCTCGCGCGTGCCCACCATCTCGCTCAGGCCCGCGGCCATCTGCAGCATGTACCAAGGAAAGTCTCTGGCCAAGGTAATAGAAAAAAAATTTCGCCCGCCATGCTAGTTAGTGACAATTAAGTTCTAGAATGTCTGTGTGGATCACCATTTTTTTTTTTTTAGCCTTTATTGTTGATCAGTAGACCTAGATTACGACTCTCTTCTTCTACTATTTTAGCAAGGAGGTTGTTCATTTCTTCTTCAGAGGAGGCGAAAAGGGTAGTGTCATCTGCATATTGGAGATTTGAGATTTTTGGCCACCAATGTTTATTCCACTTTTCCATCCATCAAGAACCTTAACCGCTTCTGTGCCAAGAGCGAGATTTCTCGCATCCTTGGCCCAGCAGGCCGGCCATAGAAAAATAGTGAGTTTTCTCGCTCTTCTTTGAGCCTCTGTATCATACATACGTCCCGTTTTTTATTAATTTAAAATATAGAACACACAGAGACATCTATTGGGATGATTTTGATTTTTTAATTTTTTTTTATTATAGATTTTTTTAATTTTTTTTTTAAATAAGATTTAAAAATGATTTATTTTGATTAAAAATTCACGGCCTGCCTGCTGTACACAGCTACACTTCTACCTACTGGCATTTAAAAGGTTAAGGGCCTTTAACCAGCCAGCGGCCGAGAATTCAAATTTCGTCGAAAGATGTTCTTACGATCGTACAGGGCGGTTCCAATGAGAAATATTAATTATTCTCCGTACCAGCTTTTTGAAATTATAACTCAATATCGATTTTATTTCATTAAAAATTTGCTTTAATTTATACCAATACATTCAAAAATGCTGAAAGGCGTGATGGTAAAACTATAAAAGTTATGTACTTTTTGAGTATTTATAATTTTTCAATAATGTCTAAGCAAAATAAGTATTTAAAAAAATATATTAAATAAATTATGTAGTTTGTTAGACTGTAAATAAATAGACAAACTGAAGTATTTTTGTCACAAAACACATGCATTTTTTTAATGACTTTATTTAAACTAAAATTAAAATTCTGAAACATAGCTTTCCCAGATAATTTATTGATTTATTTTACTGCATGATTATATGATTTGAAATGTGTGTTGTATAATACAAAATTTTGTTTGAAAATTTAACAAATCTTCCAACAACCTACGGTATAACCATATTGCGGTAAAAATTAACATATTTTCTCATAATTTAAAACATAACTTTACCAGATAAAAGAACAAATTTTATTTTAAAAATGACATATTTCCTGTTTTGTCTGGTTATTCCCTCTTAAGCACACCGTATATATTAACTAAAATTGGTGAAATGATCCATCATTGACGTCCCTTTTTCACTATAAATGTGCCCGATTTTTTTATGTAAATCTTGGTACACACGTGTCCTTTGGTGTACAGATTTTTTCTGATCTATATGAGGTGTTTAGGAACTCCCAAACTCCTTAAGCACATCCCACAGATGGTTCCACTATACACAGTCAAATGCTTTGCAGTAATCAATGAAGCATAGCATTGCTGGCAGGTTGAACTTCCAACATTTCTCAATAAGTTGTTGTATATTCCGTATTTTTTCTTGAGCTCCTCCAGCCTATTCACGGGGTATTGCGATTTTAAGTAACTCCAAAGACTTATATAATGTACAGCATTATCTTAGCGTTATCAATATAATGTACAGCATTATTTTAGCGTCATGTGTGATGAGGGAAATTGTCCTTTAGTTTTCCTTTCCCGCATTTTTTGTTATAATGATGAGCCATGTTACAGAGAAGATATTAATGCTGCACCTGTTGTACAATAGAGTTGGGTTTCTGAAAGTTTTAATCTATCATCAACCATATTTAGAGATCATAATCTTGCACTGTTAGAAACCAGAATTAGGAAATAGCTTTTACAATAGTGTTATCTTTATTCTTTCTAATTTTGTGACTTGCAGATTCAAGTAAAGAGACATCTACTAAAACACTCCAACTGAAGATGGATGGCCTGGCACTGGACAAACACATTAACACCATCTGCAGACAGCTGGAGATTGCCAAATTTCTTCATGTCTGCGAGACATCGGGTCGTCTCACCAAAGAAGTTGTCAACAAGGTTTTGCCGGCAGCCCCTGAAGATTCCTCCGAAAATAAATGCTTCCTGCCGACACTCTTCGATTCACACACACAAAAGATGAAGGTGGCTATCATCATCATCATCTGCGCTTTGAATATAAAGGAAGGATTCGATATTGCAGTGAAGTAATAGACCATTAATTCATTATTACGTGTGTAGAATTTAATTCTTCTATGTGATGCAAAACCTTTTTAGCAGAAGGTCCACATTCATTTTTTTCGAATTTTTATATTTTGGGGTGCACAATGGTTCTTCAATTTTTTTTCAAAATTTACTGGAACTATTCATGAGAGGGCTGCAGGTTATAAAACACAGTACCGCTTTAGAAAGTTGATCAAGTAGAAAATTAATATTAAAATATGAAGCGAAATATTACAATAAATAAGGGAAAATAAGTTATTTCTAAACTCTAAAATACATAATTTGAATGCACTTTCATTATTTTCTATGGCCCATCAAAATTTTGTGTAAATTGTGGTGATCTTAATTCTAAATTATGTTTTTGAGAATTCTAACTTTTAAATGAGGGATTTGTTTTAAAAACCCTATCACATTATTTATTGTGTACATCAGGTTGTTTATTGTGTACCTTAGTTTGTTTATTGTGTACATCTGTTTGGTTATTGTGTATACGAGTTTGTGTACTGTATGAGTGTGTACGTCAGTTTGTCTATGGTGTATCCTGGTGTGTATTGTGAACCCGAGTTTGTTTATTTCGTACATCAGTTACTTTTTATTGTTTATTGTGTGTCTGAGTTTGTATATTTCTGTTTGTTTATTGTGTACTCAGATTTGTTTAATGTTTAAGTCAGTTTGTTTATTGTGTATTCAAAATTGTGAATTGTATACTTCAATTTGTATATTGTGTACATCAATTTGTGAAATGTTCTTATCCCCTGAACCTCTCTCGGAGGCCCTGCAATTTTGATTTGTTTGGCATTCCAGGATAGTTCAAGAACATCTTTTGGATGCACCGAAGGTCTACAACCACGCAGCCAGACATCTGGTGAACTCGGAGCGCTATGATGACATTCTACAACTCTGTGATTGCATCAAAAAGTGGAACTCTATTCAATCTAGGTATGTGTAAGGTTTCATCCTTTTTTATGTGAACACCACACAAGAGTCTCAATTGCTTCTAACTCACCGAAGCCAGTAGGATTATGGCATTCCCAATTAGGGCATGTTGTTAGGCTGAAGAGTGGGGGAACAGATAAGGAAGGTTGGCATGTATCTGGCTATTCATATCTGGACACCAAATGCTGAAAGCAATTTCAAACAACATTTCTATTCCAAACATGGTGGCATCTCCCACACGCAACTTCAGGCCGCCGCGCAGAAAAGCCTCACATGAACTGCGCTGTAAACCTATCGGTCTTTACTTTTCTGCGCGGCGGCCTGAAGTGGCGCGGGACTCGGTCGCTCCGAAGTGTGCGTGTGGGAGGTACTTATCATACGAGAATCAATGCCCGCTACCTCGGGATTCGTAGTCAAGGATCTTAACAGTATAATTCTTCAATAACCTGGAATATTTGATGTCACAAGATCTTAATTTAGACAACATAATAATATCGACGACGGAAAGGAAAAATGGTTAAAGCGCCATACAGCTGTGACATTAAAAATGAACCTACTCAATAAGCTACATTGTTTGTGCTTGTGTTCATCAAATCAAGTTTTCTAGAGATTCCCAGAACATCTGGGAAACTCTAGAAAACTCGATTTGATTAACACAAGTGCAAACAAACATTATAGCAGCTTATTGTGTAGGTTTATCTTTAATGTCACAGCTGTATGGCACTTAAGCCTATTTTCCTTTCCAGTGTCGATATATTTTTAATGTTTGTACATATTTTATTAACCAAGTTGTTTCTTTGTCTTTTTTTACACTATCTAGATAGCATTTAGTTCGAGAAGAATCTTTAATCATACCTAAAGATAGCAGCCAATAAAATATGTGTTAGAAAACGAAGATAATGTTGGTAATTCTTAGTCGAAAATAAAATTAGATATGACTAAAGGGTGTAGGGTCCCATACGTTTAACATCAATGAAGCACAATTTAGAGGGCAAGCTTTGTTGCTGTTAGTTTAAATATTTTCTCTCGTTTAAAAATGCTTCGAAATGTTAATTTTGTAATGTTTTTAAAATGAATAAATTGAATTGAATTAGCTCAGTGGTAGAGCAGCGCCCTGGCAGAGCTAAGGCCTTGGGTTCAATTCCTAGATTCAACCATATCTTATAATTTTATTATTCTGTTTCAAATTTTCGATCGAGTCACAAATATTGTCTTCAGTGATTAAATTTTTGCTTTGTGTTTGTAAAACTATCCAAAACATTTTTTTTAACATGAGCTCCACACAGGAGGCCCTGAGGAAAATGATTTCTCTCAGGGCCTATGTCATCTTTGGGGATGCTGTGTGGAGGGCTTTTTTAAAGGAAGGAGGGGAGAGTTCTGGGAAGAAAAAGGGTTTAAGGTGTGGGTAGGAATCTGGGGTTCAGTGTGTCCTGGTCATCCGCCTCCAAGACCTAGACAAACCTCACCCCATGAACCCGGGCACCCCTGCTAAATCACCAAACGTAGCCAACCACTTGGGGTGACCTATGGCAGAGTTGTTGGTTATCAAATAAAGTGTAGCCAGGTACTCGAATAAACGATATTATTTCGGCTGACCACACCGCTGGGGTAATGTACTTAGATTACTGCCGCTAGGCGGCGCGGACCACGCAACATTTCCGCTACTTGCAATTTTGTATCTCCCACGGCAGGACGTTTGTAACGTTTCTATAAATTATTGTGATCATTGTAAAAGCAACCGTGCAATAAATTATCAAAGTTTATAATTACCATCTTTATTATTTAAACCCGTGTATTTTGACGTAGCGCTCATGGAGTCAGATTTAATCAATACATAGTAATATTTACATCAAAGCCCACGTTAAAAAAGGTTCCCGGGGTTGCGGTACCCATTCACGCCTCCCAAATTGAATACTCAGTTATTGACTGTAATGAGTGTTGATTCCAGCTCCATCTGCGACGGAGTGGTGGAGGTGAGCGTGGCTGCAGTAGTGCGGAAGTGCGACTCCAAGGGACAGCTGTTTGACGAGTTGGCCGAGCTGCTCATTCAGAAGGTGGACGATGTAGCCATAAAGGTATTCATTTAACTTACTGCCTAATCAATTCATTTGTCACTCATCAATTTAATATTTACCTTTAGAGTTTTATAGAAGTGGCTTACATTTTCATCATGAATTTTTAAGTATACATACATGTAGGCACAGATTCTTATTTGCTTTCTTTCAAACATAAATAATTCTATAATATCATTAATATTAAAATAATTTTTGATGACTGTTAGTTAGACTGGTAGTTAATTTAGTATTGAGTGTATTATTGTCGAATAGAATAATTTCTGGTCATATCAGTGGGTCTGTAACTTTTCAGTGAGCTAGAGTGGTAACATTGAAAAAGTACAACATGAATGATATGGCTCACAGATTCTCAACCTTTTTTTGCCCACCGCTCACTTTGAGAATATTTTCTTTTCTAGTGCCCCCCAACTGCTCCATCCTATCCCATTATGCCCCCTCCGTTGCAGGGGATATAGGATGGAGGCGGGATGGGACGGGTTTCTCTGGGTCTCCTACCGCCCTCCTGAAAGTCTGAAACGCCTCCCAACTGCCGCCTATCCTATCTCATTATGCCCCCTCCGTTGCAGGGGATATAGGATGGGGGCGGGATGGGACGGGTTTCTCTGGGTCTCCTACCGCCCCCCTGAAGGTCTGAAACGCCCCCAAGGGGGCGTTTTCGTCCGCGTTGAGAACCAATGATAAAGCTGAAAACACATTTTTATTTTTTTGTAATTTTGGGATAGAAACTGAAAGAATCCTGAAAAACTTTGTACAAAAATAATTTTTGAAAAAAAAATGTTTTCAGCTACACATCAATAATGTCGTGTTTTTCAATCTTACCAGTCACTGAAAAGTCAGACAGAACAGACGTTCTCCAAAAGGATGTCAGAACACTTTCAGAATATGTAAACTCGGCCACCCTGACGAATCGGCAATTGTCGAGCATTTAATTGAAACACAATATTACTTTAGCTTTGCTCCTGAAGTTCTGGAAAGACCCAAAACATATAGAGCACACCTAATTATGGAGTCAGTCGAAATTAACAAAAATCCCATTAATATTAATAGAGAACTAAACTAAACTAAACTAAGCTTGCATAGGATCGGAGCCGGCAGTACGATATCACATCTACATACATAAGCGCACACTTTACCACTATCGATTACACATCACTATAACACTCTCTGAAACATTGGCTGAAGAAGGAGTTAGAGCAACAAGACATAATACCCCAAAAATAAATCACTATAAAGCTTAAAGGTTTCAAGAGATACAAATAATATCACTTAATTCATGAAATACTTTTTAGGTACATATTAGGCTTAAGAACTTTAACTTTTATATTGCAATAACGCATTATTGTTACTGTTCATGTGTGTCGCAAATGGACGCAGTCTGTTATTACCTTTCATACAAATTTAAATAAAATTTCTGACAGTAAACGTGTAAAATCAAGTATGTATTACAATTTCCAGATATCTTGCTACATAGAATGCCGTATACTTAAGACAGCCTACGCCTACGCAGTCAAGAGCAACCGGGTGTCTGATCTGAAGAGGATCATGAGAGAAGCGGAGAGATTGGGAGAGACCAAAGTGAAGAATGCCTGCGTCAAGAGGTTACAGGCTCAACAGAACATTTAGCATCTCATTATCCTCACCAGGAGGCCATCTAGGCTGTCTAAGCCATCAGGCCATAAAATGCCAATAAAAACAATTTGATAGCAAATTTGCTTTAATGTATAATAATTTAAGCAAGCAAAGATCTCAACTGATCGTGGTCTTAATAAGCTATGACATTATATTATTACGATTATATTTTTATACCTTTTTTATACAGCGTTATCCCTAAATGTAATATTATATAAACATAGTAGTTATAGGAGCATCCATTTCATTTCTTCACGGGGCAATGCGTTTCAACTTATTGTTTCAATTGTTAAATTATTTGCAACCGAAAAGATTAGCTGTCGTAAAAATGTAACATTTTTGTAATTCTAATGTGATTTTTTTTTTAATGGAATTGGAAAGTTTCGCTAGTTTTTTTAGCCTGATCAACGCGGCTGTCGCATATCAATTAGTCAGACATTTCTGAAAAATTAGAGTTGAGTACGCAGTTATATGTAAAAGTGTACCCTCTATCTGTACAATACTCTGGTTACTCATAAACACCACTAAATCAATGATAATGCAGAAAAACTTGTAGTAAACAAAATTTTGGTGTTTTCTGGGTCAGTATTATGATATTTCAAATGTCATACTAATGCTAGGGCTGTCTAAAAAGTAACGGGAATTTTTAAATTTCGCTGGTTTGGAGAGTCCGATTTCAATTTTTTTTTATTGTTATGTTGATATACATGCCCCTGAAATATGATAAAATTTTCAGCTTTATTCACTGTTTAGTTTGTCTGTGGCAGCCACTAAGGTTAGACGTGTTTTTATGAGCTCGGCGATTTCTTTTTTTTTTTAAACGGATCAAAAATTTTGTATCAAATTTTGTGTAAAAAATGAAATTAAGTGTAACAAAGTATGTGACCAAGGCCTATGGTGAGTCTGCTATGAATAAAAAAATAGTTTACGAGTGGTATAAGCATTTCCAAGATGACGGTGAAAATTCCCCCTACTTTTTGAACAGCCGACGTATATCGGACCTTTATGCCTCCTTGTGTTATTTTGTAGCATATTTAATATATAAAACACGAACTCTTGTAAATAATATTTGGTTTATGGTGAGTATTGGAATATTGCTTTACTCATTATCTCAAAACATAGTATTTGGAAATGTCTAAATAATCAATTGGACAATTAATATGTGATCCACAAAATTTTGCTAAAACACATATGTATATTGTGTTGTGACGTGCCTCGTGATGATATAGATTACGATAAAAAAAATCAGAGTCGTAATGATTAAAATTATTATTTTCATTGGAAGAAAACTATTTTATTTTGGAAAAAATTCGGTTTACTGGCCAAATTCCTAAAAATACAAACTAGTTATTTTTATACTAACTATGGGCCGGGGAATACGAATCTGAAAGAATTAGGCGGCGGCAAGCAATATTAACTGAATTATACGACTTTAAAAATTTTTTTGACACACATAGGAAAATGGCCATTTTGGAAGCATTCTGATTCCTAGAAAATCAAACTAGTTATTTTTATACTAACTTTGGGCCGGGGAATCCGAATCTGAAAGAATTAGGCGGCGGCAAGCAATATTAACAGAATTACACGACTTTTAAATTTTCAATAAACACAAACGAAAACAGCCATCTTGAAAGCATTTTAACACATGAAAACCATAGAAAAACAACAATTTGAGTGTGGCCATAAAATCAAAAACTAATTATATCAATAACGTAAAACTTTCCGACGCGATAATTCTTCACATGATAATTCATCACATAACACATTAACCTGATGAATTATGACTATCTCAACGGCCGTATTCTTAAACCAAAAGTATGAAAATTCGTAGTCTTAAAAAGTTGTTACCTAGACCGGTCACCAATATCAATGTTATTATATAAAACCTAACCTAACCTAATCTAACCTAACCTAACCCAACATGGTTTGTGCCCCTTTATACCGCCTGCTCGCGTCAATTTAAAAAAACATCCCAGTTTTCAAGTAGTTTAGCGGCTACGCTAGGTTTGTATAACATGGTTTGTGCCCCTTTATACCGCCTGCTCGCGTCAATTTAAAAAAACATCCCAGTTTTCAAGTAGTTTAGCGGCTACGCTAGGTTTGTATAACATGGTTTGTGCCCCTTTATACCGCCTGCTCGCGTCAATTTAAAAAAACATCCCAGTTTTCAAGTAGTTTAGCTGCTACGCTAGGTTTGTGTAACATGGTTTGTGCCCCTTTATACCGCCTGCTCGCGTCAATTTAAAAAAACATCCCAGTTTTCAAGTAGTTTAGCGGCTACGCTAGGTTTAGGTAGCATGGTTTGTGATACAAAAGTGAGTAAAATTTATAAAAAGTAAGTACTTAAATTATAAACATGTTATTTTACGTTATTGATATTACTGCTTAATGGCAACACTTAATTTTATGTGATGTAACATCTTTATTCTTTTTCTATGTTTTCTTACTACTTCGATAATGTCAAAATGTGTTCTTTTTGTGTCTGTTTATAGCAAATTTTAAAGTCATATAATTCATTAAATATTGCTTGCCGCCGCCTAATTCTTTCAGATTCGGATTCCCCGGCCCAAAGTTAGTATAAAAATAACTAGTTTGATTTTCTAGGAATCAGAATGCTTCCAAAATGGCCATTTGCCTATGTGTGAAAAAAAATTTTTAAAGTCGTATAATTCAGTTAATATTGCTTGCCGCCGCCTAATTCTTTCAGATTCGTATTCCCCGGCCCATAGTTAGTATAAAAATAACTAGTTTGTATTTTTAGGAATTTGGCCAGTAAACCGAACTTTAGCCTTTATTTTGTCTTTTATTTAAACTGTCGTAACATAAACCGACGACAAGACAAAACAGCAATAGAATACCAATTTAATGTTCGCTCAGTCTTGATCTGAGTCGTAGGTTACGAAAATAATTCTTTATAATTGTTTTTTATTATAAGTCTAGTACTGACGTTGTAATCTCTCATTCTTTCGCTTAAATGACACTTTTCACATAAGATAATATTAAAACAGACCCTACATGCATTGACGTCAGTAGCGATAGATTTGCCCCAACACAAAATCCGGGTGTCATTTTGGAACGAACAAAATTTGGTGCGCATTTCTAACCTGTGCCCACTAATATTATCACATTGGATTGCTTACTTGTGTCTTCGACTCGTTCTTGAGTCTTCGACTCGTTCTTGAATTCAACAGCTCGGCTGTGGAGCGATTTGCCGGCCTCTGTGTTTCCTCCTTCCGACAACATGAGTCTCTTCAAGACCAATATTCATTATTTCCTCTCCTCCTCACGGCATCTCAGATGACATAGACCCAGAAGGAAATTATTTTCCTCAGGGCCTCCTGTCTGGAATTAATGTTAAAAAAAAAGTGTTTGCTATGGCGGCTAGTAAATTATGACATTTCTAACAGTGTCTTATCTAAATACTGTAACAAAATATTAGATTTTGAAAACAAGTGGAACTTTTTCGCAGGATTTGGAATTTTCAATAACGTTTATTATTGCTGCTAGCAATTCACGCGCTATTGTAAAAAGGGCTAGTAATTTGTAAGCAGATTTTATTTTCAAAGTCTTAACAGTGATGGTAGAATGCGAGTTGCCTGAAAACTGTCAGATTCATTCATTGACCAGTTATTGAAAGGGTGACGCCCACTTTAATTCCCCGCTCCTCGCAACATGTGTTCGCCTCACTCTTTTCTTCCTGGCCTATTAGTTTCTCTTGTCTATGGATATACCCTACACATTATATTATTCAGTAGAATTAGTAGAATTCTGAATGGCAATTTATGTTGTACATATTAAGTTTTTTTTTAAATAATATTATATAATATGAATCGACTATATTTCTATCTACAATATTAACATACATAATAAATATATACGATGGACGAATGTTACATAGAATCAAATAAATTGTATGATATATTATTTGTTGATTATTAAAATACATAGATTATGAATGCAAATATTTTATAGTATGAGAGTTAAGATCTGGAATTTACGTTTAAAAACTTTACATTTATATTTTATTATAACCCTGTGATACATTATAATATATTATTCATATCTCGATCCTTACAAATAATAATTTAATGAATTTATACTGTATGTCTCGTGCAATCTGCAGACACTGTGCATCTCTTGTAGTACTGTCTCGTGCAATTTGCAAACATTGCATCTGTGTAGTACTGTCTCATGCAATCTACAGAGACTGCGCATCTCTTGTAGTACTGTTTCATGCAATCTGCAGAGACTGCGCATCTCTTTTAGTACTTTCTCGTGCAATCTGCAAACACTGCATCTGTGTAGTACTGTCTCATGCAATCTACAGAGACAGCACATCTCTTGTAGTACTGTTTCATGCAATCTGCAAACACTGCATCTGTGTAGTACTGTCTCGTGCAATCTGCAAACACTGCATGTGGGTAGTACTGTCTTGTGCAATCTGCAAACACTTCATCTCTTGTAGTACTGTTTCATGCAATCTGCACATCTCTCTTAGTACTGTCTCGTGCAATCTGCAGACACTGCGTACCTCTTGTAGTAGTTTTGTTACCAGTGTAGTTTACCGAGCAGGTAGAACCAAATCACCATGCATAAGGGGCCAAAGCTGGAGAGATCTCCCAATCCCAAAAGGCCAACCTCTTAAAAACAACTGTAGCTTTGATGGGTTGTACCATCCAGCCTTACCTTATTAAGCAATAATAGCATTAAAACTGTTTTGTTGTCGACCTGATTTTAAACTTTGAATTATGTGTAAAGCTTTGTTTGTCTATAATCAATAGTTGTTTGGTTTTGTTATGTATGAATCTGCCACTCAATGTTTTACCTATATTTAAAAATAATAATATTAAAAGCTCAAATAGAATTCCAAATAGATTATGAAACATTAAATAAAAATAATATTGCTAGAACCTCACTTTAAAGTGAATTCTGAACATAAAAATAAACTATGGAAAAAATAAATCTCATAAAAGATTATTTTTTATATTATATTATAATCAGCGTGCATATTTACTATGAGAAGTTAATTGTGTGTAATCAAATTTTTAAATATTTAACTACAATAAAAAAATATATTATATTCACCCTAATTCATGTCTGTCACTCCTGGACGTTGACCTCCTTATTCCTACCCACCCCTCATACCTTTTTCCTACCTAGAACTTCCTCTCCTTCCTTTCCTTAAAGGAACTCTCTACACAGCATCCTCTAAGATGACATAGGCCCTAAGGGAAATTATTTTCCTGTGTGAAGCTAACGTGAAAAAAAAATTGTTTATCAATGAAATTGTACTGGCGACCTTCCAGAAAGAGCGGCAAGACAATTGGCTCTGGGCTCAGAAGTTGCAGGTTCGAAACCGAAAGAAGCAAAAAATTTATTAAGGACTTTCTTCCGTAGGAATACGCAAGTATACAAAGTATCTTAGCAACTACCACCTTACATCTGCACGGAAGTCTGTCAAAGCCGTTGTCACTCAAGTTATTGACGATGTGAATACACAACATCAGCGTCAGACTTTTCCTATCTCTGTGGAAGAAGGGCCTAAATCTGCGTGCTTTTCCACATACAGAATTAAGTGGGAGAGAAGACCCACACTGCATAAAAATATTGCTTGAAACGGCTATTGGAAAGTTATTATTAGTAACCAGATCTAAATAGCCAGCCTTCTTCCCAACCTGGGTTCCCAGCCCGGGTTCATCGGTGAGGTTTGTCCAGGTCTTTGCGGCGATTGTGTCTGCCACTAACAGCGTGGCAGGCCGGGTAGGGAGAGACTGGTTGCAGGAAATCTTTTGATCTCTCCAGCAGGACTCTCTCGGAACATTGCCTTGCATCGCAGTAGAAAGGATGGATTCATTTGTCTGTTACTCCTGGACACACTGACCCCCGAATTCCTACCCACCCCTCATACCTTTTTCCTTTCCAAAACTTCCTATCCTTCGCTTTCTTAAAAATACCCACCACACAGCATCCCCTAAGATGACATAGGCCCTGAGGGAAACTATTTTCTTCAGGACCTCCTGTGTGGAGCTAATGTAAAAAAAAAACCTTCCTTCATTCGGACAATCCCAATTAGGATGTCATAGTCTCATTGACTCCGAGTAGTTGAGACTCTTGTCACATTCTAAAATAACGCCAGAGTCCAATAATATATGGTAAAATTTCTGAACTCTGTTCATATCTAATTATATATACCCATAAGACTCTCGTACCAATAAGCTTGTTTTCACAATAATACAACATTACCAGACTATGTATGACCTATGACGCGTATCTGACTTATTAATTAGTACAAGAAACAATTACATATTTACATCGGAGTTTCCAAAAATATTCACAAAATAGATTCTTAGTTTGGGTTATTTAAATAATTTGTACATATTTTGTTTACGCGGAACCTGCCGGAATACATCACATACTGACCAAATCAAATATGGTGAATTTCATTGGTCTACATAGTAAATTTTGAATTCTGAAAAAAAAAATTACTTTAAAGCATCTTTTACCGTCTCCCCCGACGTAAATAGTTTTTTCTTGTAGTAACTATGTTGAAACAAAGTGTTATTGAAGTGAAAATTTCTTTAGCACCATTGTTATTTGAAACTCGAAGAAGCGAGAAAGCGACACTAAAAAGAGACAAACATATACATACATCTATATGATTTAGCCTACGACAGAATGAGATAGAATAATCGGTCTCCTATTTGTGCGGTGCTTCGTAGCCTCCCCACTCTTGCCTACTTTAGTTTTCTGAATGTTTCACTTCTACCGTGTGTGAACTGCACACTTATAATTTTTTTTAAATAATTTGTGCGTATTAAATAAGTGGAGTATGAATATTTTACCTAACATATTTTCAGAATTACGTACCTTCCTTATTCATGCAAGTCTTGTCCATTTCTTCTGAATCTTTATCTTCTAATCTTCTGAATCTAATGGCATAGTTTTCAGGAGGCCTCACTCTATTTTCTAGTTTCTAACTTGATCATAATAATTACGTTTAGAGGCGCTAGTTAAATTTATAGAACCACAAAGTTAGCGAATCACTCAACATCCGATCTCTGTGAAACATATTGATTAGAGGAAATTATGAAAACAGTTATATTTTAAAGTTATTTTAATGCTCCGCATTCTCTCAAGCCCGTGGTATATTAAAGTATCGAGATATTGTGACACGCTCTGCAAGTACACTCGAAGTGCTTCAACAACTCTCGTTGGTTATAAATAATCTTATACAAGGGAAAATACAAAATAACATGCTGGAACGAACGCATCAACTTGTAACACTGTGTCCATATCACAAAACAACACTCGGGGCCTTATGTGGCCTTGGTCTTCTGTTTGGGCTTCTTGAGTTTCTTAAGTCCATCGAGGTTTCCTCTGAGAAGGTTTGAGTAGGCCGCGTGGAACTTGGGGACTTCCGTAGCCGTCACAATGGTCGATAGTTTCTTGTTCTTTGATGACGCCCTAACTAAACAGAGGTTTTGTGGTTTTTGTTGTTTTGTATCTACTTTCTTTCCTTCTCTAGGTTTCGGTTTTGTTCTTCCATCGTCTGAAATAAGAAAAAAGTAATAATTAGACAGTTATAGAACAGACAAAGGAAATCCTAGCATTATTCAGAATCTGAGTTTCATAGCGTTAGATTCATTAATTTTATATTTAAAACTCTCAAAGCAATAGTAATTAAAATCTCATACACAAAGGTGGTAAATATTTCCCTAACCGTGGCACTTTTAATAGACCCATATTATGGAAATTACACTTTGTTTCAACTTAATTACGACAAGAAACAACTAATTACGTTTGGATAGGTGGTAAAAGATTCATTCGGATAATTTACACCATTTGGAAAATTTGCGTAAGTTTTGTTACAAACTAAATAAGCACTCGGACCCATAAGCTTGTTCTCACGATAATATAACATTACCGGACATGTATGACGTATGTGGCGTATTTGACTTATTAATTAATACAAACTAAGAACCTATTTTGTGCAAGTAAATAGTCGTTTCTTGTAGTAACTGTTGAAACAAAGAGTAATTTCCATAATCTGCCTAAAAGTGTGGTGGTTAGGGGAATATTTACTTAGAAAATGCCAATATAATTCCATTGAGGTGACAGACAACAAATTATATTTATGATTGTTACAATTTCAAAAATAAATTATCATTAAAACAAAAGAAGTGGATCTAAATAACTAAATTCTCCAATGATGCTGCTGTTTTGGGGAAAATCTGGCACCAGTTAATGTTTAGCAAATACAAACTGGTTTTATAAACAAAACTTGCGAAGAATGTGAATACACAAACATAGTAGGCATTGGGTTCTGGTTTGGCATTTACCTTTCAGCCATAAGGACAAAATGAAATAGCTTGCTTAACTATTGAAAAGTGAAAAGTAAACCCAACATTGCATTCTTAATGTATCCATATAGGAATGATACGGCGTTTCTATTTTGTATTTGTGTGCTAAGCATATAAATGTCATCCATAACCTAAATAATAATTTTACATTTACTTACATTGTTTTATAGTCATTAGTACACTCCCCGATAATCTAGCCTTTTGAAACAATTTTGTGAGTTGAGATAAGAACTGTAAAATAAAACAGATTATTTGTTATGTATTAATTAAATAAATAAGTTAAAATAATTGAATCAACGTGCGGTGCAATAATATATTTTATTGGGATGTACGTGAATTCGGATATATTTCTGGTGTTTACCTCGTCATTATTCAAGAGAACCATTGTTTTATTTGTCGGCTACTTGAATTTAATTCAATCTTTCGAGAAACTCTGCCAAAAACTTACGAAAACATTAATGAAATTAAACTGACAGCTTGCAGACACGACACATCGTTGTTCATAGCGTTCATAGATAAAGGAAAATAAACCGACACATCACCACGATCATAGAAAAAAAAGTGCCAAAATCGTGCCATTTTTATATTATGGCTATCGCGTATGGAAATAAGCGGGGTTTAAAAATTTTTATATTTATCTGTAAATTGAGGGTTGCATGGTTTAGCGGCTATTACACGTAGAGTTCGGCAATCGGCATGAGTGTCACACCACACTTCGCTCCAAAACGTAGGCCGAAGCGTACTATACATAATAGCAATCGACCCGCCGTCTGAACGATCATTTCATCCGCCAGTTCACCCGCGCGCCGCACCAGTTCGTATCGCCAAATTCGTTTGGTCCGTTTATGTAATAAGGAAATCGAGTGAAAAAATTATGGTTTTAAAAATATTTTTTCATATAAATCAACAAACGCTGATTCCGAATTATGAATCGGCATTTAAAATCGAATACAAATCATGCATCGTTTCAATACCTACGAAATTGTTTTTTTATTTTATTTATTTCTGTTCTCAAACATACAGTTTACAGATTATTATATTGGTTTACATAAATAATAAAAACAAAGTTAATGATCCGTAGGTGTGTATAAATTGGGTAAAAGTAGTGTTTCGTGAACACCTCACTAGGCGAACCTATGCTGAGGTGTTCAATGTTTAGGTTTAAGTGCTATTCTGTCGGCATAAGTAGAAGCACCGTATCATCCTTGATTTTGTCAAGAAGGGCACTGTGGTTTATCCATGGCGGCAGCATCATATATCATAATATACTTACGTAAATTAAAGATAAGCAGCAGTTAAGATCTGTATACAGTTATTCATGGCATCTAGATTATGTATAAGATAAATAGTTTTCTAGATAAACAGTTAGGTATATTTTTCTATGGACCACCCACCACTGGTATAAATAATATTGTGACAATATTTTCTGTCCCGAAACATTTTTTTTTTTGGGTTGGGTTATATTTGGTTAGGTGTTATAATCTTTTTAGTACTATTATTATTGAGAACGAGTCGTTTTTACGATTCGTTCTTGAGTTCAACAGCTCGGCTGTGGAATGATTTACCGGCCTCTGTGTTTACTTCCTCCTACAACATGGGTCTCTTAAAGACCCATGTTCACTCCTTCCTTTCCTCAAAAAGACCCTCCACACAGCATTCTCAAAGATGACATAGGTCCTGAGGGAAATTATTTTCCTCTGGGCCTCCTGTGTGGTGTTAATGTAAAAAAAAAAAAAATAACTAATGGTTGTAACATCGTAGCATTTCTCAGCATGGGTTGGTAGTTGGTGGAGAGGATAAAATGCCAACTGTATATTGGAACACATTCGTTGCTTTTTTACATCCATACATGTACTTACATACCTACCTACTGTTGTATTACCCCGGCTCTTAACTCGGCTTCTTACACGTATTTTAATAATAATAATGATTTATTGTCTTCCTTTCTTTGATTCACCTGATCGTACCATGCCTTTCTGATATACCTCTACTCCTTCCTGACCAAACCATCTAATCTTTATCTTTCTCATTTCGCTTACATCGGCCTTGCGTTCCTGTGTATGTTTATGTCGTCGCCTCAGTTCTTAATTGTCCAAACGACCATTTGAAAATTATGCAGGAGGAGAAGGTTTACTTTCATTATTTCAATGAAACATTATGATAGGTGTTTAAGATAAAATTATTTCCGTGAAGATAAATGTCTCATTAGCTTAAATAATTCTTAGTTAAGTGATAAACTATAATTTTTTATGCTTTATTTTTAGTTTTAAAGTCGAGATTGAACAAAAACTAAAATGGTCATTTGGACAATTAAGAACTGAGGCGACGAAGTGTAATATGGTCAAACTGACTTATATCAATCGCCTATATATATATTTTTTTAATTTGACGAAGATTGGGAATTCTTTTCTTGAGGCGCTCATTTGGAGCCTGCTTAGGCGAAATTCGACAAACTACACAACTTCAAAGCTAAATAGATGGCGGAAATTCTTTTTTAAGGCGCATATTTGGCTCCTATTCTGCAAACAACACAACTGTAAAGCTACGCAGTTTGCGGATACTTATTTTTTAAGGCTCATATTTGGCCCCTGCCGAAAAGATATTCCGCAAACAGCACAACTGTAAAGCAACGCAGATTGCGGATATTCTATTTTTAGGGCGCATATTTGACGCCTGCCGAAAATATATTCCGCAAACTACACAACTTAAAAGCTATGCAGATTGCGGATACTCTATTTTTAAGGCGCATATTTGGCACCCACCGACAAGATATTCTGCAAACTATCCAACAGAAAAGCTACGCAGATTGCGGATACTCTATTATTAAGGCGCTTATTTGGCGCCTACTGAATAGAGATTCCGCAAACAACACAAGTTTCAAGCTAAATAGGTTACGGAAATTATTTTCAAGGCGCATATTTATGCCCCAAAAAATCTTGATATAAAAAATTGAATTAAAAAATATATATATATTAATTTTCAGCTTCAACATCAACAATGTTGTATTTTTCAATTTTAGCACTTCATTGAAAAGTCACGGACCGCCACTGCTTTGTGGCATCACTCACACACCACCTTTTGTAAATATTTATACAAATTTCATAATGTCAAAGCTCACCATTACATATAGAAACCTTCGCAGGGGCGCACCCAATAATTCACCAATGTATCAACACATATGGGACGAACAAAGAAACTTTGATTTTTTTATTATTAAGATTAACTTTGTAATCACCCTTTTAATAAAAATTTTCAAAATAATAATAATATGCTTGTAATGTCGATAATAAGGTATATTTGAAATTAAAATGCTGGGTGTATTTGTTGCCGTTGTGAAATCTATTACAACATGATATTTAACAGTTATGTTACACAGGAAGTGAACATGTGGTGACTTTTTTTATCCAAATTAGCAGTTCGGCCGGCAGGCGGACCAGGTATTTTGGCGAACACCATAGATATCCACTTTTCTGAAAGTCAAAGAAGTGTAGTCAGTATTATCTATGGTCAAAACTGAAGATTGCCTGTGGAAATTTCGGTGACTTTTTAGTGTTGAACGGTTCGGCCGGCAGGCGGATGCGGCATTTCGGCAGACACTTTAGCCTGGGAATTTTAATGGGTCCTGTATGTACACAAATCAGCATGCATATAAATCGTTGGCCAATCAAGGACTAATGTTGCCACAGCTAAAAAACTAAAAACTACTGTTGTGCATTTATAAATTTGCAATAGTGCATCTTGTATGAGTGAATAGTATTTTTTTCTTGATTCATTGCTTTGAATGGTTACATTATTTGTGGATTTTTCGACCACCATGCTAGGCCATGGTGGTCGATATGAGTAATACCTGTCTATTATTGAGCAGTTTGCGGGTTAAATAAAACAACCTTAATAAATTTATAGTCTTCATTATTTATTTGGATTGAAATGCAATAATTTTCATTTTTCCGCAAGAGGAAACAAATTAAAAATTTCATAGTCTGAAATGCAAATGGCAGAAGTTCTCACATAATTTGATTAAAATCTAGTGTTTTTAATGGTTGATCTGTTCAAATAGTTGTGCCTAAATGTCACAATAGAAACGGGAAGTAATAAAAAGATTTGTGAAGCTATTGCATGGTTACCTACAGTTTTTTCTGGGAGAAAAATACTATCAAAATACTGAAGATAAAAACAATATGTACCTAATTCCAAATTATTATAATGATAAATTAATTGACTTCTTTACAAGTTAACCTTTAGAATAAATACATTAATATTTTTCTTTCAAAAACATAAAACAGGCATATTTAATTTAGATCAAAGATTTGTAGAGAAGAAACTGATAATAAAATCATTTAATTTTAATATTTTAAGCAAAGCTATTCACTCCATTACAAATGATAAAGTTTACAGCAACTACCATTTTCTTACACCTAACAATTTGTATAAAAATACAGTACATAATAATTGCAAAAATATAGTATTTCCAAAAACAATCTACGGAACATAAAAAAAATACTTTATTCCGATCAGATCTTGCAAAAATACATTAATTTAAATTGTCTCTTCTGTTTGTCAGATAAAATCATAAAATTAAATCACAATAAATATTACTGTAGAAAAAAATTATAAAAAAATGTACGTTTCCATTCTTCGTTAGGTCAAAGTAACTAATTAATAATAAACTTGTAAAAAATATAAATAAATCATTTGAAAACAAAAATACTCTGACTAGCAGATAAAATTTATTTGTAGTTCTAAAAATAATCACAGAATTTATATGGTTAAATTTGGAAAAAAAATTAAATCACTTTTTCTTTACATTCTCTAAGGACGGATATATTAATTTAAAAATACTTTTCAAAATCTTTGCAATACTCTTTTCTCACTAAAAATATAGACTAATATTGTTTTATAAACCCAAAAAGGGGTGTTGGTTCAGAAGACTAGATTTATTAAGTACATAAATAAATAAATAAAAAATGTTTCAAACATTGTATCTAATATAAAAGCTCTTAAAATCTGTAATATGAATTAATAAAAATGTGCTGCCATTATTATGAATTATAAAAACTTTTAAAATTTTTAGAACATTACCACTTTGTGTAATGAATCTTTAAAAAAAAAATTCTTTGTACAAAAGTGGTATGAATCTTTTTTCAAAAAAATTATCTTGCCCTGTCAGAAGGTGGATTTTAATTTTAATAATAGAAAGATTTTATTTCAAGTAACAATCATTTCTAATGTGTGGTTAATTTAAAACTTTGTACACAAATCAAAATTATAATAAAGTCTTGTGGTTCGACGAGCATTCTTATTTGTAAAAAATATCACTTAGGTGTAACTAAAAAAATATCTTTGTTGTTTGGTAAAAGCATTGAAAAAATTATATTTTTTCATGCAGAATAACACATTATTTAAAACAAATAAATAAATTGCTTAAGCTATTGTTGTGTTACACAAACATAAAGTTACTGTTAGCCAATATTTCATATATTATGTAAAAAATATAGGTTGAAGTGATTGTCTATTGAGAAGCTATTTATACATAATTCAGTGATGAAGGTACATGAATAATAATTGTCACCTGTTCGATTGGCATTTATTTAAAGCAATTTGTATTAAATAGATATTAAAGTCTATGCATATTGGCTGCGGTTATAAGTACAATAAGGATAAAGTCTAAAAGAGTGAAGAATAAAATCACAAAACTATCAATACGATTTATTAAATACATGGTCTGAATATTCAGTTTAGGCGTGACCTCATTTATCGCTTGTTTTTCAATAATAATTTATCAAACGGACTTTTAAAAGGCTTTTCATTTGATAAAATTCAATTGCAATTTAAATGCATTCGTAGGCTAGATTTCACAGGGTCTCGGGAATTGTAAAACCCATGACGCAAGAACAGGAATGAACCTTAATATCTTGTCTGTTCTCAATAATTTAGAGCTACTTTTAAAATGCTGTTCATTTGATAAAATTCAAATGCATTGAGTAAGATTTTCTTAGGCTAGTTCTAACGCGGTCTGGAGAATTATAAAACCTATGAAGTAAAAACTCTTAAAATCACTTTTTTTCGATTGCATTTTTAGAATACATAAGATTCAATTTAGGCCACATTTGTGCTGTGTTCTACCTCAACACACACTACTACCGATCTAATAAAACTATAGAGAACACAACGATGAATTAGTATTATTAATTGGTGTCAGATATTTCCGAGTCGATGGATCCATCATAGGAGTTTTTGGGACCTGATGGAGACCTTGAGGGTTGTCTGTGGGTGGTGGGGGAAAAATGATCACTTGATGGAGAGGGGGAGGAGGTTAGGGGCTGGTATCTCCTGGAGTGCAGCGGGGTTAAGTGAGTGAGGAGACGCAGAAGCTGATGGTTTTTTGAGGAGTTGGAGGGTTTGCTGGATTGGCCGGCTGGAGGAGGCGGCATATCGATGCAGAGGGGGCTCTGGCGATCTCCGAGGAACGTGGCGATGTTCCCTTCCATGCGTAATACCTTCAGCAATACACTCTCCAGGTCTTCTTCACTATAATGATTTTAAAAAATTGAGAAACAATCTGTAAATTTATTATTAAATAACATAGGAAATAATTTAAAGACATAGCATACCTAGCACCATAAATAAATTGTGCAAAATGTAAATTATTAACACAGTCTTTTTCGTCATTCATGTCCGTCTCCCGGTGGTAAATGTACAAAAAGTCGCTCAGTTGTTTGGCTATCATGGCTGCTTTGTCTTTGTCATTCATTCGGTTCGACATGGCCTGAAAACGAATAGTAAAGTTTAGTTACAAAACTGACAATGTGTAATACAGTACTCTCTCACTAATCCGTCACCCAAAAAACTGGACATGTTAAATTACTCGTACAAAAAACGTGGCAGAACGAAACAAACAGAAACACTTGCTAGAAAATGTAGAGGACTAACCGAAACGTCCTAACACAACATTAATGAACTTTGGTGACTGGTAAAATGGTCAGCTCTAGCAAGTTAGACGGAGGGATAGTAACTGTGAATAAAAGAGTAAGACAACCCACGCTGTCAGTGTACTTAGCACTCGAATCTAGGCGTGCGGTGAAATTGGTATAAAATTAGCATCGAATTGTAGAGCTTATTTTATGCTTTCAACTAGCAAAAATAAGGGTGGATTACTGAGAGAGTACTATAGATCACACCTCTTGGGTTTACCATTTAATGTGATAATATGTATGTTACATATATTGAATTACCTTCAGGCTGTAAGGCATCTTAAGAGTGGAGGCCGCCCTCTTGAGGAACCGGTGAACGAGGTCGGCGTGGTGCGCAGACTGTTCAGACTGGGAATTGGAAATCCGCTTCAGAACACAGTTCAGGAACAAACCGAAAGCTCGACGGGTTTCCCCCGTGCTGGAAATCAAAGCAGACAAGAACAATAGTTAGAATTGGGATAAGCATGAAACAATAATAATTATAATTACAGCAGGTTTAATTATACACCAAAGACTGATGGGCCGAGAATTGGGCACACATTTGGAGTGTTTTCCGCATGTATGGGATTGGTAGGTATGCATTCACAAAGACTTAGTGGATAGCAAATGTCAAAAAAATCCTGCAATTATCCACCTACCTAATCTTCCCATCCTTAAAATGTCATCATGACCGATGCAATTGTTGAAAGAAAAATACCTAACTTTAAAAGGTGACTGTCAGTGTAAATTAATATCTGAGACAGGGCGGACTATCTACAACATAAAACGACAATGTAAGAAATATGTATTGGGAAGTTATATTTCAATTCATATTATTGTGAACTTCAATATATCATTTTAAAGATTCATATTGTGAAGTAAAGCATTCAGAACCTGGAGACGTGTGGCCCCAACTGCGACGGGTGAGTCCTTGCTCCCATACTCCAATCTGGGCTTATCTTATGTTCCAGAAGGCCAGATTTAAACCATTGACTAACACTGTCCATCAGGTTTGGCGAATGCATACAAACTTAATTGTCCCATATAAACATAGCGGTTGACGTAGTTTAGGGACTGGTCCTTCGAGTGTGTGGCACAGGATTTGGCTTGGCTCTGCAGCAACTTAAACACCATTAATACAGTGGAGCCGGGAGTTAGCCACAGATACGCGACACCACCGACTATGCTCCGGTACCGAAGAGATCAATGACTGTAGTTCCTCGGAACATCTTCCATTGAAATACCGGTAGGCTAGCTTTCCCAACTTACGCCTGTGCTCTAATAATTGTTAAGATAGGGGAATATATCAAGCAGAATGCCAATTTCTCCACACTTAAGGATTTTTAAAATAAATTTTACATTATACTTAACAAAACTCCTGTACTATAAAACCTTAGGGTACCTAACAATTAATGATTTTTTTTTAAATATGTGTAAATGATATTAAAAAAAAACTTACGTTAGATGCAATCCATGTTCCAGTTGCTTTTTAATAATGGTTCGAGCAGTTTTGGCATCTGGGTGGGGGGGCTTGCTTGAGGACTCCGAGTCTGAAGTATCGGTGCCATTGGTTTCTAGGCTCACTCGGGGGCATACTGGCAACACCCGCTCATAACGCATCAGCCTAAAAGGTATTTTAAAAAATCAGTGCACATATTTATTGTCTATGGTTGTAAATTTGTACAACTCCCTCTAAATTTTTATTTCAACTTTTTAAGGCATTTGAAAGGTTGTTATGTGTAATAATAATAAAATATACATAACAGAACAGTTTTATTTATTTAAATAAATAAAAGAACCAAAAAAAATCATATGTAAATAAACAAATTATTGGATTCCGGATGATGTTTTGGATTTATTGCTCAGTCACAGACAATGTTTTCAATCACAAATTTATTTTAAAGTTTTTGTTAAGTGGTCAACTTTACTCTTTGTCTTTCTCTTGTTTCTTTGAATATTTGGTGTTTGATTCTTGGCTTGAATATTTTATATGTATAGGTAGGCGGGTAAAAAAAATTATGTTGTCAATGACATAACCACAATAATGATAGGAAAGAATTGAAATATGTTATTACCTTTCAGGGGGGTCCGAGGCATTGTGGGTGACGACACTGTGGTCGAAATTTGGCAGGACTTGAGAGTGTACTA
The DNA here is from genome assembly GCA_917563855.2 of Limnephilus lunatus. Classification (NCBI taxonomy): domain Eukaryota; kingdom Metazoa; phylum Arthropoda; class Insecta; order Trichoptera; family Limnephilidae; genus Limnephilus; species Limnephilus lunatus. Next base: position 3,925,240 of record OU830602.1, on the reverse strand, counting down.
ACAAGTTGTAATTGTGGGAAATTAGCGAGTGGGGGTCTATTACGTTTGTTATCGAGGTGTTGCAGACTGGAATACCACTTACAGGATCTGTTCATTAAATTTAGCATTAATTAGCAGTGGTAAATTTTAAAGATTAAATTAGCAATCTAATAGTAAATTTCAAGTAAGTACCATAGACTAGGGAATGTTTTTTAATGCTTTGAATTATTTCTACACTAGCGCCTCTATAGGCGGAATACTGAAACTAACAGCGATTAAACTTTTGAATGCAATTAACTATCTATTATAATAAAAATCTATGGAAAACAGGTACAGTGCCACATGTGTAAGTTGATAAAAAAGGAGGGCGCTGCCGTCTATAGCCCCGTTTCCACGCTTGCCAAGCCTACGCAAACCTCCACAAACGCCAACGTGGAAACAGGTCGTTTGTCTTGGCTTGCGTAGGGTTGCGTAGGGTCTGCGTAGGCTTGCAAGAGCTTGCCACCGATCCAGTCGGGGTCGGATCCAGCGGCAAGCTTCGGCAAACGCTCAGTGTAATTTCCGAACTGACGGCGAATGCACGCCGTTTTTTCTCCATGCGGTATATCGATAATTAACATTACGAACATATGTATGACGTAAGAGGCATGCCTGACTTATTAAAATTAATAAGTACATAATTTGAATGCACTAATTTAATTTATTGGATTTACTTAAAAAGTTAATATAAATAAAGAATATATTATTGATGATTTATTACAATAAAAAAATATGATATTTTTTGGAATAACTTTTTTTTATAATACAAGACAATATTATATTGTTTTTTTATACTTTGCTTGTATGTAAATATATTTTATTATGGATAAATAAATAAAAAAAAATTTCAAATAAAAGTATATTAAACCAAACGCAATAGCCGACACAAGTTCTGCGTCCGCCACGCTTGGGTGTTGGTAGCGTACTGACGCAGTCACAAGCGTATAAATGGCTTCCAAATGCCAGGCGAGATTTGTGTACGCTTGGAGCTTGTGGAAGTTTGCGTAGGCTTGGCAAGCATGGAAACGGACCATATGACATAACGATATTAGGAGTGGTTGCCAAATTAAAATATAAAGATATAGCGATAGTTCATGTTTACGCCACTGCCAACTTAAATGTGTAACACTGCACAATGTCACCATAAATAAATAAAATAGTTTCCTATTAATTTGCAATTGTAGATAATAACTTCATCAGGAAGCATTCTGCATTTCCTCAGTCTAAAGTGTTTTATTGTATTATGTCACTCGGTATTTGTTTATGATTTGTTTTTAGATTATTATTTGGTAATTCAAGCGAGAAGGAAAAAGCGGGAAATCATAGAAATAGTTGAGTAAGATATCATATAAAATCTAAAAAAATCTATTAGAAAGAATCATCTATTTTTCTACAAAGGTGAGAAAATTTGTATAGCAGATGCACCGAGTTAAAAATAAGTTGCATCATTGCTAAAATTTTAAATGAAAATTCTCATATGCAAGGAAGTATAAAAGTATATATATTGCTTCTACTAAATTATGTAATTAAGTGAAATGATTTTTATTCTAAACCAACCTTGCAACTCAGTGCATCTCCTTAAACATAAAATAATATATTTTCCTATACAGTAGAATGCGTTTATTTTGACTCCACCTATATTGACCAACCTTAATATGAAGTAATTACACAGCGAAGTTTGGTTTTCATATAAAATTCTTTATAACAAAGTCGGATATAATGACTTCGCTTATAGTGACATATCGCTCATTATGACCAATTTTTAATAAATTATGTCTTAATTATGAAAATTATGTCGATTACAGTGACCGACATGATTCCTAACACCTTCGGCAGTGTTCGGAAGGGTCATGTGATGCCCATGGGCATAGCCAGGTTTTGATTTAGAGTGGGGCAAAAAATAAAAATCTAGAGTAGGTACCGAAAAAAAGTATGTTTTTACAACACATTCATGCTTTGGGCTCTATAAATACATACATAGAATATGAAAGGAAGAAGGAAAAACCATCTTATAAAGTGCTGTAAATTTGAAAATGCGACTCGATTGACAATCCCAGAGGTCATGCATCGGCCAGCCAGCTGGCCCCACCTTGCCCCACCGTGCCTACGCCCATGGTGATGCCCGACGACGTTCGGTGCATGCGTGGCACGTCACAAGTCTTAATATTCTGTATTTCTCTCTATTAAAATAAATACATATACATATATCTAACAAAAATAGGAGGTTGTTTATTTTCTACAAAATGCTTTGTATGACGTCCGCTTAGTATGACGTATTTGTCATTTCCCTTTGATGTCATTATAAACGGATTCCACTTTATTTCTACCTCCAATCTAATAAAAGAGGGTTACATATTATACTATCCAAGCAATTTTATAAGTTCTACTCGTATCTCGATTCAAACCTCTAACATCTCAAAACAAAATGTTAAAAAGCATTATTAAATTTGTAAAAAGTCATAATACATAATGTACATGAAATAGATTAAAAATTATTGTCATTATTAGTAAGGAAGTGTATCTTTTATCCAATTTCTAGAACAAAAGTATACGGTTTGTCATTTTATACCTGAAGAGAGAATAATTTTCAATTACAAACCATAAACTTTTTATCCCGAATCCTATACAGGATGTAAGCGATGTACTTGACGTACCTAAACCAGTGATTCTTGACATTATTCGGAGTAAAAAATGTAAAATGAAATTTTGGTGTCCGGTGATTTTTTGTGTTTATTTTTCAATTTTTTTTCTTCAAAACCAATCTAAAAAAAAAATTCCAACCGAGTAACCACCCCATCTTTTATCCTAACCTTAACTGTCAATTACCTATAGATTTTTTTATGTTTTAAGTTGAAAAAAAAAAAACATCCAAAATGTCATCGGATTCCAAAATTTCATTTACTTATTTGTACTACAAATAATATCAGGAATCGCTGGTTAAAGTAATTCAAGTATGACTCTTAACACCCTGTATAATATCATTTTTATCAATTCACTTGCAAGCTACCGGTAATTTGATATTATAAAAACCGTCAACTCTGAAAAATTATATACAATTTTAATAATGATGTGCAAAATGTTTAGCTTGATGTAAAGGTGCCTTAGAGAGTGGGTTGCATACCGAGGTACTGGGCGTACTTCTGCCAGGAGTCCTGCGAGGGGAATATCCTGACATAGCCGCCCCTGCGCTGGTACTGCCCCTTGACTATCCTAATGATCTTTTGCTCGTCGTTGGACAGAAAGGAAATGCCGTTAGAGTGGCCGGGCAGGGAGTTGAAGGTGCTCCCGAAACCCTTCTTCATGGTGGACACCATGTTTTCGGCCGAGTGTACACGGTTACACTGAAACATGCAATAACACGCTCACAACATATTCAACCACAGCATAAAGGACCACTTTGATAGGACATTTCGTTCGTCAGTTACAGTTTGTCAAATAAGAGTAGAAAATAAATGAGGGCGCCACCGTTGCCCAAATGGCAATACTAAAAATATAACCATGGTGTTAATCTAAAGCTGTGTAACCTACATTTTTATTAAAAATTAAAAAGGCATTAAAGTGAAAAAAAAAATTCTTTCATTGCTATACAGATGCCCACTGATCTCAAAATTAGAATTGCATTTAGGTATACATATTATTATTATAAATTTGCAATTTTGTGTTAACATAATGAATAATAACGATATTATAATAAATTATAAAGCACACTTTAGAAATTGCTCACATTTATTTAATACTAGCTTAAGTACCTAGCGTTGCCCGGGCTTTAGATCATACCTCTAATTTTAGATCTGAATATATTTAACTTATTCAGATCTAAAAGTAGTATGACTAAACTCACCATTAATGATTCTTCCTTTCCACCTACTGTTAAATTCAAATCTATGTTAAATTAAATGAAAGCCAATCACTTTGTAAAACACAATTTAATCAAATTTATGTCATTTAGTAGGTACCTTCACAATAGTGCTTATTCTATTTAATTTTTTTTTTAAGAACAAAAAAATGTTTTTTTAAATGTGTATACAGTGTTTTGAATTTGCAGTGTCATTGCACTTTTAAAGAATATTTGACAGATAAATTGGTGCTGCCAGCCTAAAAATTTCTTAGTTCCATTTTATTTATTTTCTACTCTTATTTGACAGACTCTAGACACCATCGTACACATATATATTTACAAGATACGCAACTGCGATGCAACCACAAATCGTCTACTGATATTCTACTCATTAACCCTTGGAATGCCAACCTAAAATTCTGAGCGACCCGCCGTGTGCCGACTGACTTTATTTAGTAAAACTTACTTCACAAATTAAATATTAATTTAAATTGATTCTAACTGCAAACTGAAAAAAAGTTGCGAGACTTTGTGATTTTTTTATTATTTTTTTTTACATGAAACGACAAAAAGTGGGGTGGTAATAATGTTGAACATTTGTCTAATAAAATGTGTATATATGTGTGCTTTTTTCACTATCAGTAATTTTAGTTAGAAAAATGTAAGGTGAGCCGTTTTTAAAACTTTATCTTTACCTTGAAAATTTTTATATTTAAAAAATTACATGTTTATTTAATAAGCTTACTTCATCACCTTTTTTCGGATACGTTCAGAAATATTCAATTTACAGTGAAACACTATTAAGAAGTTTCGTGGCTTACTAAGTTTGGTTTTTTCGATCCCTCAGCCCAAAAATGGACAATTTTTTCTAAAGTTGTTTTTTCCGGTCTCTTGGAAAACTGCTTAAGAAGGTTTCAATGTATTTAGATTTAGTTGCAAAGAGAAAATATTCTCACCTGAGGGGTTAAAAGATTAAAAACTGAGCATAGTTGGAAATATCCAAGTGGTCCTTTAAAATATAAAATTTGTGATAAAAAACAAATTCAGAGTCAAAACGTTGATTGTATTCATTTCGTTAATAGCTAATCTTGACCCATTCCCTTCTTTCAAATTATAATAATTATGCTTTATTAAAAACAGTATACATATTATAATACAGGGATAATTTACTTACGCCAACGATTCTCATTTTGAGGTTAACTGGTTTATTGGAGGGCTGCGGGGCGGTAATGACGGGTGCAGGTGCTGTTGTCTTGGCAACGGGGTTGCAGGCCGGGATCCCGATGAGGGTCAGGGTGTCCGCCAGCAGAGAGGACTTGAGGCGGGCGTCCAGGGGACTGTCGCAGCCCAGACTGGGGGAGAGGTTGATCTCCAACAGCCACGGTTTTAGCATGTCGTCTATGAGTATGTCGAAGCCGTACAGTTCTGGAAATGTAAAATTTTTTATATTTTTTTTATTGTAATGTAAAATAAAATGTGTTACATTTATACATATATACATATTTTACAAAATATGATATTTAAGGTACTGGTCATATATACCTTATCAGAAAAGAGGAGCTCTTGTGCCTGATAAGGGAGCCACGATTCTTACTTATATTTACGTAACTAGCTCAGACTTGTGAAAAATCACGGGATATTCAGTTTCAGTGCCGGCAACCCGGGCGTTTATTTAGTATCATGGTTATTTACATTGTTTTCTTTTCTTTTACCCGCCTCACTAGACAAAGTCTGTTCCGAGGCGGGTAAATCACATCTATGTTTGTTCCAAAAGAAATGTGTTTAAACAAATATATATATGTATGTGGAAAGATAAAAAAGATAAATTATATGTTGGTATATTAAATATTTACATACATACTTTGTTTTTTTTTTTTTCTTTTTTTTTTTTTTTTATTAGTTACATTTCCATGAGAAGATTGCATATGTTATATAGATAAAAGTAAATTGAAATTTTGTGACAGTTGAATATAGCGGTTACATAATAATTAAATATTGCAAAATTGCAGTTTCTCGTGTTTGTTTTATTTGAATATTATATAATTTCGTGAGAACTTGTATGAAATGTTATTTATTTAGAATATTTTGAATGTCTGTTCTTTCCTTTTCATTCAACCATATTATAAATCTTTTGAACAGCCAATTCAAATTATTTGGGGTGACGTAAGTTTTTGTTTGTGTTAGGAAGGTATTGAAAATGTGTGGTTCTAGGTAAGATTCGTGTTTTTTTGCAAAAGTTGATTTGATATGGGGAACTTGAAAGTGCTTATTAATTTTGGCTCTTGTGTTTTGCGAGTGAGGTATGTGGAGATGTGAAGTTTTGATACAGTTTTTGTGAATGATCTTCCTTATGAATAGTTTATTTACGTCTAGTAATTTGTTTTTGATCATTAGCTGTTCCGTCGGATGTTGGTAAGGTTTTTTAAACATAATTCTAATTATTGTTTTATGATTTATTTTAAGAGAATTGAGGTAAGTATCTGCTGCTCCTCCCCAAACTGAAATTCCATACGTTAAAATACTTTGACAGAGTGCGAAATATATATCTTTTAGTTGATTTAATGACATGATGTTTCGTATTGTTTTGAAGATGTATGATAATTTTCGTATTTTTTTTGATAATATATTAATATGGAGATCCCATTTTAGTTTATGGTCAACAGTTAAACCTAGATATTTAATATTGTCTGCATAAACAATTTTGTCACAAGTACAGCATGTGTTATTTGACGAAATATTGGTGCAGGGGTTAAGATGTAGTTGTGGTTGGCTATGTGGTTGACCAGCCTTTGTTTTGCTAAAAGTTAAATATTTGGTTTTTGAAATGTTCAGTGTTAGTAGATTATTTTGTAGCCATTTATTTACTACAGTCATCCCTGTTTCTGTGTTTTTGAATACCTTTTCCCATGATTGTGACTTGAACAAAATTGCAGTGTCGTCTGCATAACTGATTACTTTGTACTCAATTTTTCCTAGGTTTATCTCAGTTAGACTATTTATATAAATGAGGTATGGGACCCAAGACGCTGCCTTGCGGTACTCCATACCTGATATCTGCTTTGTCACTGCTGTATTTATTTATTTTTACTATTTGTTGTCTCTTTTCAATGTAGCTGACAAACCATTTTAGCGGTTGACCAGTTATACCGATATTTTTGAGTTTTTGTTGTAGTAAGTTATGCGAAATAGTGTCGAAAGCTTTTGCTAGGTCTAAGAACACCCCTATCACCTTTGATCCGCCATCTATGCTTTTCACTATGTAGTTGGTTAATTCTGATAAAGCGTCTTCTGTGCCCATTTTGGCACGAAATCCAAATTGGCGGCTTGAGAGCAGGTTGTGTTTTTCAAGGTACGCAAGTAATCTTTTTTTCATGGCTTTTTCTAGAAGTTTAGATATTGAGTTTAGCAGAGTGATTGGTCTGTAGTTTAATATCAGAGTTTTGTCTCCCGATTTATGTATTGGAGTAATACATCCTATTTTTAAATGATCAGGGACAATTCCGAGCCTAAAACTTTGGTTGAAAATGTGCTGAAGCGGTATAAGTATGTATTCTCGTAGATTTATCAGTATTTGATTGGAAATGTTATCCGGTCCCATCGCGCAATTTGGTTTGAGAGATTTAATAAGATCCGAGATTTCCTTTGTATTTACTTGATAAGCATTGAACGAGTGATTTGGTCGTATGGAAGAGCAAAGTTTGTGTAAAGAGTCTTCTGATGTACAGTTTTTTTGAAGAATTTTTTCCGCTAGGGTAGAGCCAACTTTTGCGAATTCTGTGTTAATAAAATTAGCTATTTTATTAGGTTCATTGTTTGTTAAGACTTTGTCTCCGTTTATTAATAGTTCTTTAATATGTGAATCTTTCTTCGGAGTGGAATAAGTAATATTTCTTACAATTTCCCAAATTTTTTTTGGATCATTTTTTGCGATTTTTATTTCTTTTTTGTAATATTTGTATTTGGCTTGTTTAATTAACTTATTACACAGGTTTCTATACAGTAAGTAATCTTGCTTTAGTTTGTTATCATTCGGGTTTTTGTGGACTCGCATATGCATTGCATCTCTTTTGTGAATACTGTTGACTATTCCTTTCGTGATCCATGGTGTTATTTTTTTTTCTTTATGTGTGTAGTTCTTTTGTGGATTTTTTGTGGTGTGTTTGGTTATGTAGGTTTCAACCGTATGTTAGCAAATCTAGTTAGTAAATAATGCTTTCTTGAAAATGGAAAAAGCGCCACTCCTTGAAAATTACAATATCTGACTTTACTTGTCAAGATTAATATTAATAAATTTAAACAAAAGAAATACGCATTTCAAATATAGAATTAAAAAAATATTATATTACCAGTGCAGAACCATGAAAAATCATGGGATATTATAATTCCAATTTTTAAAATGCCAATTAATAATTAAAATATATTATAGGTAGGTATTTTCAAAATGACACTTAAATTCAGATTTCACGCAGGACTAACGCACAGCACAGGCAACCAAAATTAGTATCAGGTACTTTATCGGAGTTCATTGAACGAGAGCTACAATCACAGACAGATTGTCATCAAAACACATGTACGTGTCTTATTTTTGGACACATCTTGAAGTGAAGAAGGTTACGAATAACCTGACAGTATTTGGGAAACTCCTAGTACCATCATTATAAGCAGAATATGATGCTTGTGCAATGATGGAGGGCACACCTAGCAGAGGAATTAAACCCGCAACGCCTGAGTGAGATTTGTCAACTCAATTTGGTCAATTTGTTAGAACAATATGATAAGTTTATTTACCAAAGCAGTTGCTGAAATGCGGTACGAACATGCGTGTGGCCCCCGCGATGGACTGCGTGCAGGATAGGATAGACTTGATCACCACATCCTCGATGGCAGCCATAAGCGCCCCCGTGTCGCGGCCCTCGCGCCGCAAGTGGCGCAGAAGGGCCGATAGGGTCCACTTGTGCCCCACATTCTCGGCAGAGGGATCTTCGCATCTGGAATTATTCAATTATTATTATTATTATTATTAGGCATTCATCTTCTTCTCCTAGTGCACTCTCTTTTTTTATGTGAATACCGCACAAGAGACCCTGCGCCCAATTGTCAAGAGCTAGTTAGACTATTTATTTATTTATTTATTGAAAAAAATAAGAAATACATGAAAACATAAGCTGCACATCTCACTAGGGGATTCCTGTAACGAGATATGCAGTTTTACAATAAAGTAATTTTTAAAAAAAAAGAAACATAATAATAAACCTACAAAAGAAGCACTGAGTACAGTTATTTAAACATTACTAATTAATAATTATTACAGCTGGGCAGTATGCTCATTGTTGACAAAAATAACATTATACTGTAAACTAAATATTAAATATGTAAATACAAAGTACCTGTTGTGGCTTACCAGATGCAATAAGAGGGTGATCATACCACAGTAGCATTAAATTATTAACAAAAAATAAAGAATAATAAACAATTATGTAATAAATTTATAAAGTTTATGAAATAAATATAATATATTAATTATTATTTTTAATTGATAAACTAACAATAATATATTAAGTAAATATGTAGATATAAATAAATTAAACAAATAATATAATATAATATAATTATGAGTAAACAATAATAAACAATTTAATAATAATAAGTAAATAAACATAAGTAAATAAAGTACATAATAATTATGAGTAAATACTAATAAACAATTATAATATTGTATAGTAATTAAATTATGGTACGAAAGAAGTAGATAATAGTAAGTAAATACTTATAACAATAAGCAAATTAAAAAGTACATAACAATAAATAAGTTAAGTACATACAGAGTAATTAAATATGGATTGTATCAAATATAGCTTAATTCCATAACTATGGCATCCCCGATTGGGGTATGTTGTGAGGCTGAAGATATTGGGGAGGGGAAGGAGATGGGGAGGGGAAGGAGATGGGGAGGGGAAGGTTGCTATTCAGATCTGGTCACCAAACACGGCTAAAACCGTTTTAGGCAACGTTTCAATTCTGCATATCTCAAGAGGAAATAAAAAACAGAAACAATCGCAAAATATGTCATTTTTAAATCAAATTCTAGACATATTGACTCTTTTCTACAAAAAAATATAAAATTTCTTTCGAAAGATTGTTATCTAATATAGCAAAGTTATATTTTAAATTTTGAAAAAAAAAAAAATTATTTATTTTTACAGATTTGTTAAATTTTCAAACAAAATGTTGTATTAGGGCGTTTACCAAAAAAAATGACCACTCGAAAATGACGTGTCCTACGACTTTCAACAAGTTATTCTATAGGTTAATAATTTTAGAACATGTTTCTTAAAATAAGTCCAATAAAATAATTTATATAACTAATTATTTACATAACAAAAACCATAAAATACATATATTTAACATAAATATTCGTCAAATAAGTTAGAAGAGAGGCGATTTTTTGAGTGTCCTACCCTACTTTTGCAAAATTCCGAACGCATAATATTAATGTTTACCCAGTCCCTGTTTTACATTTTGTGTTAATTTAAATGGTCATATGTTCCAAATTCATTAACATATATTACTTTTAGCAAAGTATAGTTCAAAATAATAAAAAAAACTGTTTTATTCTGTGTCTAAAAATGATGTAGGTGGAAAATTCCGCAACGCTACAACAATAAATCGATTTTGAACGAAAAATTACCTTTAAAATCATTGTGGGAATCGGTTTATTTTGATAAATGGCAACATTTGCACTATAAACAATCGCCATCTCAGTTTTGAGCCGCAGTTTATGTCTTCTGTGACACGCTGAGTGGTTGGGCGTCACGTTGTGCTGTTTTAATTTTCCACTACGAACATGGTTTTTGTTGGTAAGTAATAAAGATTTTACTTACAGCATTTGAAGGTTAATTACTTAAATCATCTAGAATGTGATTAAATATGCCAATTAGTGAAATCGGTCTTAAAAATAAGTGCTTTTTGAGTTTGTTTCTATTCCGGCATCATACGTCACATCCAAAACGCGACGTGATGTACTAGTGGAACGCAAAATGTAACGTAATGGAACTATTAAGCATGGTTTACATTGTGCCAAATGATTTATTTAATTCTATATATAGTAACTACTGCTGGTTTTTATGTTTTGTCATATTATTTTTTTAATTTTTAAGTCTATTGAACGTAGGAATTAAGTTTTTATTTACAGTTTATTTCTGAAAATAATCCCTGGTGAGCGGTGTCTCGGTAAAGTCTCTTTCGTTATTCAGTTATTAGTTACGTCAGTATGGCGTTAAAAAAAATGGAAAAAAAACTACGAAATCAATTTGAAATAAAGGTTTCAAATTCATAAGCTTATAACTAACAGTATCGTGGAGTATGTGCAGTCAACAGCATGTCAGACTATACAAAACTGTCAAATTTTTCCAGTCGAATTTCAACTTTTAATGATCAAAAATGATTGAAAATATTTTACAGTTTGGGGTTAACCCGATGTTCTGTTGACTGTATATAGGTAGGTACCTACCTGATTTGCTGTTGAATGCTGTTGATGACATTCCAATAGTAATTTCATCAGAGACTTCGTTGGCTAGAAGTGATGTTATGAAAAATGAAAAATATGTACTACCTGAACCATCCACTTCAACGGCACCACCAATTTGCGATTCACCTATAAACTGTCTATCTCCAATAGCTGGTGAAATAGACGTTAAGTGCTATGCAAGCAATCTCATTGACTCTTTGGATGGGCAAATTCTGGATACAGGTTCTTTATCAAATATTGATGGATCTTTACAAAACATATCATCTCTTTACGAAAATCAGGAAATATTTGACTGCTCTACACACGATATTAAACTTCTAGATGACATTCCAATAGTAGTTTCCCCACCGATTACGACATTCAAACGCAGCGATGTTCAGGTTCTACAGTCTAATAAGAGAGTTAAAATCCATAAACCTTATGACGACGAAATCCTAATTATGTCTCCCATCAAAAAATTTAAAAATCCTGTATCTTCTGCAGTATCAGATGACAAAGCCTATAAAAAACCCTTAACGGTGTTAAAGCCGAAAGTCGAGAAAAAGAACCAAACAAAGGGGAAAACGAATCCCTCAACGTCGAGAATATTTACTTGTCATATTTGCAAGACTCGTCAACAGTTCATTATGCAAGATATGGCAAAGTGCATGGTTTGTTACAACTGGGTATGCATATCATGTAGTGGAACAACTGCGTTTGACTACATTTGCCCAGTGTGCCTTGGCGATTGATTGTAGTAACATATTACTCAAAAAATGAATCTCTTAATCTAATAATTATTATTTCTAAAAAAATATTTATAGCTTCTAAGAATCTTACAAGTAATTTTTGGTTATATTAAAACTTATGTTTGAATTTATGTGGTTAACTTACTAACTATTTAAATTATAAATTTATAATGCAAATTGTTCTTAATATTGTGCAGGATGTAAATCAGTCTTTATAGTTCCTAAACCGTGACGTCTTTTCCATTAACGTCACTTGTCCTATTGTGATGTGATAAAAGATTTAACTTTTTTATATTAATTTGTTTAGAATAATGCTCAAAGATTAGATTTATAAAAATCATGATAATTTTATTATCTGTATACATTTAAAATAATATTACTTTAAAACAAAAATGCCAAAGTAAAGACTAAATTGTGCTATTGAATTTACCGTATAGTAACGTTGTGGAATAGTTTTATTAAGAAAAGATATTATTTCATTTAATTACCTATCTTAAGTTATGTGTTTTTTGAAGACTGTTCAATTTAAATGATAGTTTAATAAATAATTAATTAAAATTGCCACAGAATTTCACTTAAATCATACCTAAAGTTTGTGACGTAATGGAACTTCGCATCACCTGTACTTCATTAAAACATTTATTTCCTACTAAATAGTAGACTTTTCTTATTTTTATTTACTATTTTTACGAAGTTAGATATATTATTAACTCAATAAAAAATCGTTTGTTACTAAAAAAAATTTTTTTTTTTGGTGGAATTCCATTACGTAACGGACATTTTTTTTGGTAAACGCCCATTATACAACACACATTTCAAATCATATGCATACAAGACGGCCGGCGTGGTCGAGGGGAAAGGCTCTTGACTCCGAAGGTCACGGGATCGAATCTCGGCGTGGGCAAATAAATTTTATTTGATTAATTTGTGTTATTTCACAATTAATTCATTTGAAACAATATAAATATTTGTACCTAATAAGTATTTGCGGCACATTCCAAAAAATGGAAGATACTCTCACTATCGCCCTGGTATAAGACAACCATTTAGAATTGAAATGTTGCTTGAAATGGTTTTAGCCATGTTTGGTGACCTGATCTGAATAGCCAGGTACTTCCCCACTCTCCTCTTCCCCATCTCCTTCACCTCCCCACTACCTTCAGCCTCACAACATACCCCAATTGGGGATGCCATAGTCTCGCTGGCATCTGGGATTCTTGTAAGGTACTCATATAAAAAAAAAAACATACAGTACAATAAATCAATAAATTATCTAGGAAAGTTACTTTTCAGAAATCTAATTATTTTAATTTGAATTAATAATGACGTATGTCTTACTTGATGTAATCCGAGTGGTATTTGTTGATGCTATAATTGCAGAGGTGCATGCACGGGTTCCACAGGTTTTTGTTGGTCTTGTCGTATTTGACGGTGGCGAAGCGCACAAGCCCCTCCTCGTACATGTAGATCAGCAGCGGGTCAAACGAGGTAACGCACACATACAGTCGCAGGTCGCACTTGTGCCCATCCACCAGGAGCGGCTTGTCAATGTATTTGGCCACCACCACGCTCTCAGCCTTGGGGATCTTATCGGGCTGCAAAATAATTGTAACAATATTAATTATTTGCTAACATAATCTAATCTAATTTAACTAATAACAGTAAAAAGTTTAAAACAATTATTTACTTTCCTCCTAGTTCACTTTTCACGGACTTATGAGGTTTTGGCCTATTTTATCGGAAGATCAAATTATTTCAGCTTTGCAATAAAATCCAAATAAATGGAATATTCTAAATGAATACAAAAATTAAAAACCGCTTTTGAAAGGTGATAAATTTAATAAATCGAAATAAACGTATAAATTTTAAAATATAAAATTTTTAAGCAAACATAAATTTTTTTTAAAATGGCTCACCTTTTTTAACTAAAATTACTGATAACGAAAAAAAAAACACATACCTACATAAATATTTTATTAGACAAACCAGGGGCTTTACACAGGGTTTTCGAAATCAAATGTAGACAGTGATCTTCCTATTGTTTTGAAGGTCAAATGTGCAAAATTACATCAACCTCGGCATAAAACTTTAGATTTTCCTACAAATCAAATCCACACCGCCCGCTTGCTGGTCCACTTGTCCAGACATTTATTTCAACCAATTTCCACAAAAACTTGACAATTATATACCTAAACCACACTAATGAATCACTCTATCTATTGGTGAAAATCGCATGAAAATCCGTTCAGTATTTTTTGAGTTTATCGCGAACAGACAGACAGACGAGGCGGAGGACTTTAATTTATAATATGTAGAGATGTATTATAAAAGTTATCATTTCTTCACTTTTTTGGAACTAATTGTATCAAGAATTCATACAAGTGATAAAATACCCACCTGTAGTAAACTATTTGAACAGAAAATTATTTTAACTGTAATTTTCAAATTTGGAACTGACGTGCCAAAAATATAGACAAGTGATAAAGTATGTACCTACCCATAATACAACTTTTTTTATATCAGAAAGTATTTTAATTCCATATTTGAAATGGGTATTTCTTAGGGTTAATCTTGACAAGTAAAGACAGATTTAGTAATTTTTCAAGGGTCTGTCTGCACTAGTTATATAATTTGAGGAATTAGGCTCACCGAATTAACAATATAAATGCCCCTCCCCCGGCTGGAGGCGGCGGGTTTGATGATCCAGGGCCCCTTGGTACGGTAGTGCGCCGTGCACAGGTCCCGGTACTCCACGGGCATCAGGAACGTCATCGGGATGAAGTCAAAGTTCTTGGACCCCCTGAAGTGTTGCATCTTTTCTATGTTCTTGAACAGCTTGTCTTTACGCGTAAGCTCGTAAGACCTACAAATACAAATTTAATTTTAAGCATATTCATTGCAAGAAGTCCAAAATTAGCAAATTTATGAAATACAAAAATTATAAAAGTCTAATAAATTGTGACTCGTGGTAGAGGATCAGTTAACATTCAGTAAAAAAACACGTTTAGAGAAGTATTTTTATTTATAAGAAGTTTATTTTACAATAACACGTTTATATGATGACTTTGCACTTTTTTATTTCTACATAGCAATAATGTTGACACAGCCCTGCGTATATTTTTATGTCTGATGATATCAAACTGCACAGCTTAACGATCTTTTTCGAAATTGAAAATAATAAAAAATGAAAAAAGAACGACGATGCTGCAGGAAAGGCTCGGTGCTTTATCAATATTATATACAGAGTCAGATATGCTAAAAACTTTGTACTTAAAAAATTTTTCCGCGAATTTAATGCCAGAAAAAGTCGCATTTCAATAAATAAATAAAAAGTGCTTTGGTTTTTATTGTACGTAATACCTACTCTACGTATCTCCTTCCTTATAAATATTTTAAGGTACGTAATGATCTATCTCGTTGTATTAAATACGTAATTTTTTTTTAAAGACCGATACTAGTTTACTTATGGATAGGGGGGCCCACAGGCATGGATTGCTTAGGGCATCAAGTAGTCTTAATCCGGCACTGGTCCCAATTCTTGGATTTTGAAGGAACTGCTTGTTCCACTTGCGAATTAGAAAGAAGAAGGATTCAAGGAATCCTATTGTATTTATAACAACAGGTTTAAAAAACTAACACAAAAACAAACTAACTGTCAGCGTGTTTAAAAATACCTCACAATAACACTCTACTTTACCGACTGAGAAAGAACTGCTTGATCATGTAGCATGTAATTAATGTAAATGACAGAAGGTTTTAGTCAAGCTCCGAACCTAATGCCTTTGAGTTTTACCCTACAGAGAGCAATGGCAATAAGGAAGTTGAGTCCATTTTTTAAATTTTTTTTTATCAATGTTCGCATTCAAACTTAAATACTGGTATTTTTTTTTTTTTTTTTAAAGTTCGTTTTCATAGTAAAATTAATTCTCAAAGTTTAAATTTTATTAAGCCCGCCAAAACGAGCGGATCCGAGCGGTAAGAAGCGGGGTGTGGGTGTGACGTCATTTGAACTGAGAAAACTCCGTCGCTTGGGCATTTTGTATGGAGATTTTTTAAATTCTTCAATAAGGAATTCCAGTAATTTTTTTTATCAATGTTAACCGTCTATCAGAATTGATGTTATTTTAAAAAAAGAAAATTGATCAAGTTTTCATGGTTAAATTAATATTTAAAGGTAGAATTTTTGTTTCTCGCGCCAAAACTCTTCACAAACACGGTATTACCATCGCTGGCCGATCGCCGTTGGTTGAAGTATCACCCGCCAATTCAGGCCGCCGCGCAAAAAAGTAAAGACCGAAAGTAAGATAACGGTTTACAGCGCAGTTCACTGTGAGACTTTTCTGCGCAATCAATAAATTTAATATACTTGCACAAAACTAGTGAGGTTTACGGCGAAACATCAGATGTCAGATGAGTAGAGAATACGTAATGATTATTATTTATACTGAAAAAATGTATTATACTTATTGTAACATACAAATGAATACAATTAATAATTTGATGTATTTACTTGGAAGCTTTAACTCCACAAATTTCAGCACTTATGTGGTCAGTATTATCTATTTTAAATATAAAATCAACATGTCAGAATCAACGATTTGTAGGTAGTCGGACTGGCCTTGAATATATCCGATTTCTGACATGGTATGTGGTTTTTTAAACAGATTTTGCATTACATAAACTTTGTTTACTAAACCATTAAATATACCAAACCACCCATTACTAAACTTAAAAAGACTTTTAGGGGATAGAATGCAAAACCGTTTGGCCCATAAGTAAACGACGTTTGGCCTATACACCTCTCTCATCATACACAAACCATCTCTCGTGTAATAGAAAGAGATGCACCGTAGACATTTCGGTGATCCGCTCTTTATACAAACTGAGGTTCCAATGACGTCAGAATTCTTTCGACCATTCATGAAGCGTTTTTAGTTCGTAGCTTTTTGATGGATTTTTAAGAAGGTTTAATTAATTCTAAGAATAACAATATAGAAATATATTTATATATTTAGAATCGATATTTTTTGATCTACATGAACATATTTTTTATAAGTCAAAATATTTTTCACTCAACTTCCTTATTATCTCAAATTTTCAATCCTATTGTTAAGTTAAACATATTACATCACATTGACAAACAATTATTGAAAAATTTTAATCAATTATTTTGGAAAAGTGATAAATGGTTACTTCAAAACTCCATAGCTTACGATTTTGCGAGCTGAACATTTTAATTGAAATTCCAAAATTTCACCCTCCACGAGTTTTTTGCTAATATAGAAAATTGATTTCTGACTCGTAGTTATAAGCATTCAAAAAGAAGAAGAAGATGGATGAAAGGAAGATATGTAAATAGGTATGTCAGAGGGAGCAAACACCAATAAAGAATGAATTATGTGATTTAATATATTATATGGTGATTATAATTAATAGCGACTGATGTGAAAATCTATATAAATAAAAATGAATCGCCGAAATGTATGTAATTGGATAATTATTTTTTTGTGTACGTTATTGTCAGAGCAAGGTTTGTATAAAGGAAGCGGTGAGCTCTGGCATAATGAAATTGGTATAAAAAAATGCAATAGGTGGCACGTGAGCTGTTTGAAAATTGAATATATGGAATGCGGGAGGGGGGAGGGGAACTCAAGAGGGGGGTTCGCGGGGCGGGGGAAACGGGAGAGGGGAGTGGGGAGAGGCAAGTCGGAGAAGATGGAGTGGGAACGTGTGAGGGAAGGGGATATACAGGAGAGGAAGGGGAGGCGGAATGGGACGAATGGGAAAGGACACGCAGAGAGAAACAATTTCAACAATAGCAATGCATGGCGGGAACTCGCTAGTATTTAATAAAACTAAAAAAATAATTGTTCAGTTTTTTCAAGTATTTTGGTATCCAATCCAAATTTAAGTTTTGTATGAAAAAGGCAGGGCAGCCGTTTCTCTTAAGTTGGAGTTTTGAGAGAGTTTTGCTCTATTATATAATAGAGCGAAACATATAATAATTTATTTATAATAGAGCGAAACTCTCTCAAAAATCCAACGAGAAACGGCTGCCCTGATCAAAAGGTGTACCAAATATCTAGTAAGGATAGGTGCTACTTTATTAATAATTATATTCTTAATATTTATCAAAATATGAAAATTTATCATACATAGATTGTAATATAATTATAAATAAATTACCTTGGAAAATGATTAACTCTCTGATGTACAGCCAATGATCTCAGGAGATCTGGTTTCGGATGTAGTCCGGTCCACAAGAGAGAAAAATCTTTGGAATGAGATAATGTATCCTGGAAGCCATGAGCGTGCAGAATCCTGCTCAGCAGCTTTGTTTCAGTCATGGCCGTCTTGTACGTGAGATTCATCAACGAGGCCGGCATCTGACCCTTCTCCGGAACCTTAATATCACGGTAATCCTTACTGTAAATATCGCTATAAGTGGAATCATAACTTAACGAAATATCAGGAGTATTTTTACTATGAGTGGAAGACACACCGGAATCTTTCGATGTAGAACTCTGAAACGATTTCTGATCTGACGATTCTTCGGGCTTTTTTTTATTCTTATGAATTGTTTTCAGTAAACTCTTTGGCGATTCAGTCTCATGGCCGCTGTCGTTATCCTCGTCGGATGACGTGTGTTCGACTGGTAGAGATATCTTGATAGCATCGGCAGTAGTGTTTATCACATTGAGTTTTCGTTTCAATGTGATTTTATTAATATCGTTCAACACGTCTCGAATATCGCGCTTTTTCTTTGTATCAGGACACTCGCACGAAAAGGAAGTAGTTTCGGCATCTACACTAGTTTCCGTGCTGGCGTCGGAATCATCTATAGTTTTTTCCCATTCCGTAGTATGATTTGTGACGCTTTCTTCGCCGTTTTGAACACAAGGCTCAGATTCTCCAGGAATCTCTTGGGATGTTTTTTGAAGTGTCAAGCTGTTACGATGTGCCGGGTCATCGAGAATATCGTTTTGAGAATTAATATGCATCATGCTGTTACGAGGAGGGATGTTGAAGGCGCTCTTGGTAGAGAATGGGTAGGTCTTCTCCTTGGCGGCGAGGACACAGCTCCGGAAGACCAGCACCGTTCCTTTGCCTCCGAGCTGTCCACCCCACAACCAATCGGCAAGATCGACATCAGATTTTTTTTTGATTCGACTAGTTGCTTGTTTCTCTTCATCCTTTACTCTCATGATGGCGAGGGTACCACCGTTGGTAGTGTTGAAACTGGAAAAGAAACACGAGCCACGAGTCAGTTGATTAATTTCTAAATAGCAATTTGCCCATGACTGATTTGCAAATCTCTTTTGCCTTATATGAACTTATTACTCTATAAATGGATAGGCGCCTTATAAGGAAAAACAGATGGTAATAGAAAAATTTCTATTGCAAATCTTTTACAATACTATTGCATGGCTTTCATACACTACTTATCAAATAATAAAAAAATGAATTAAGTAAAATAGGGTGACTTCGATTCATTTTCAACTTTGAAACTAAATAACTTTTATGTGCTATAAAATGTTATGTCATATTTATTTCACCTTTTTATCTGTTAATAGGCGAGGATTAAAAAAAAAAAGTTATCATCGCTCCTTTTGGAGTGGGGTGACTTTGATACATTTATTATACCATAACTTTACAAGCTTATATGTATATATTCAATTATATACCAATTCCAAAAAAAATTTAAAAAAAATGTAATTTCGAATATTCAAATAGTTATTATTATTATATTATTAAGTAGTTGTCTATCGATATAATACAAATAGTTATATATCGATAGACACTGATATACTTTACAATATAAATAACACAACACTACTTTAATAAATAAAATGAAAAAAAAAAAAAAACAAAAAAAAAATAAATAAATAAAAACACTATTATAATCATTGAGAGATTTTTAAAATGCCGACAACATGTTTGAAAATAACTAGAAACCAACTAATTTGACGCATATTTCGGAAGCATCATTTCATCTATATAGATTGAAAAAAAACCTTTAAAAAGAAGCATGTAATTTCTTCTTTTTTTTTTACATTGGCTCCATACAAAATAATTTTCCTCAGAGTCTAAGTGTCTAAATGTCTTCTTTGGGGATGTTGCATGGTGTATCTTTTTAAGGTAAGGACGAAAAAGAAGTTCTGGGAAGGAAAAGGTATGAGGGGTGGGTAGGAAATTGGGGTTCAGTGTGTCAAGGTAATCCGCCTCCAAGACGTAGACAAACCTCACCACATGAACCCGGACACCCCTGTTAAGTCACCAAAAGTAGCAAACCACTTGGGGTGACCCATGGCAGAGGTGTTGGTTATCCAATAAATGGTTCCCGGAGCAGCGTTACCAATTCCTCCAACACCTTTTACCTCCCAAATTGATTTCAGAGTGGTAGCAAGAATTATTTTTTTTATTATGTGAATACCTCACAAGAGTCCCAACTGCTCCCGTCTGATGCCAGTGAGACTACGGCATCCCCAATTGGGGTATATTGTGAGGCTGAAGGTAATGGGTAGGGGAAGGAGATGAGGGAGAGGAAGGTGGGGAAGTACCTGGCTATTCAGGTCTGGTCACCAAACACGGCTTAAGCCATTTCAAGCAACGTTTCAATTCTGAATGGTGGTCTCACACCAGGGTGATACTGAGAGTATCTTCCACTCTGGAACGTGCCGCAAATATACTATATATTATTTTAAATTAATAAATTGTGAAATAACACAAATTAATCATATTATTTTTAATTAATTAATTGTGAAATAAAATTTATTTGCCGGGATTCGATCCCGTGACCTTCAGATTGCGAGTCAAGAGCCTTACCCCTAGATTACTGAGGCAGTAATTAGAGCGGTGCCACACACAGGTATAAAAGATGTAGCTTGGCCTATTTCAGCATATCGCTCGCCATATATATCCATTGGGAATGTAGGGCGAGCGATTTGCTGAAATACGCCAAGCCACATCTTTTATAGCTGCGTGTGGCACAGGTCTAATGCAGATATCCGCGAGGATCAAAGTCACCCCGTATTACAATAGTGATTATTGCATTAGTTAGAAAGATTTACAATTAAATATTCCTACACATTAAATAATTTATGAATAAAATGAATGATCGAAAAGTGGAATATACTCTACATGGAAAAACTAGAGCATGTCCATTATAAAAAGTAACTGGATATTCAAACAAGGCTTGCATGTGTTTGGTCAATCATCTATAGAATATTATAGAGTTATTGAATAGAGTATCTACTGTTAGTGAGTGGACTGTATTGAGCATGCAAGAATACAGCCCATATTATATAGATTGAATATAACAATGGCGGCTTCACAATCAAATAATCTATTGTCCCATATTAAAAAAAAAGTTAATGCTTCATAGAATAGAGAGAAATGATACGTTGTATAGTAAATATTGATTAAATTGTTTAATTTTTTTTACATACAATGAATTTAATTTAAAAGTTGATTCAATTTAACTTTACAAAGATATATTTGTTTGGAATGTAATGTTTGGACTTCTAACAAAATTAATGAACGTGGGATAATATTTCGAAACGCGCAAAAATTACCTTGATGAGTTCTGGTCAAATTTTATTTTTTACATTAACTTCACACAGGAGGCCCTGAGGAAAATAATTTCCCTCGGGGCCTATGTAATCTGAGATGCTGTGTGGAGGGTCTTTTTGAGAGGAAAAAATGAACATTGGTCTTGAAGAGACCCATGTTGTAGGAAGGAGGAAACACAGAGGCTGGCAAATCGTTCCATAGCCAAGCTGTTCAACACAACAACGAGTCGAAGAAGTGACCCGTTCTCATGTGACAAATCTCAAACGTGTACATATGTTATACACGCGTTTGGCGCATTTCCCGACTATGCACCGGTGCCGAAGGGATCAATGACTCTAGTTCCTCGGAGCATCTTCCATTGTAATACTGGTAGAACAAGGATAGCATTCCCACCCAACACCTGTGCTTTAAAGATTGCAATCTGTCTGATAAGACGGGAGAATCTTTCAAACGGACTGCCCGTTTCTGCATATAGCCGAGGGTATTTTTCAGGTATTTTGGAGCTCCAGACCAGAGGTGGCTGCGAAATTCAACCGTGGGGTGCACTTGTGATTTGTACAGGGTTAGCAGTTGTGTACTATTATTGTGTGCGGGCCCTGCACAGTACGCCCAGCCCAAATATCGATAAAAAAACAATTTTATTGTTTTTTTTTTAGATTGTTTTCTGTGTACTTGATAATACATCTTGTTTTTCATGATAATTTCGTAAGAAGTTTTCCAAAATAGTTAATAAAAAAAAAATTTAAGAAGCTTCCCATTTTAGAAACAATTTTCAAAAATATATATTCATACAAATATAAATTGATTTTATTATTTCTACACAAACCTGAACACTTACCCAACATGAAAAAGCACAATTCAAAAATATAATGACCTTTAAAACGTAGCCATCGACAGCTGCCAAGTCACCCGAAAATTTCATAGAAAATATAATGAACTTTTTCTCATATAAAAATTAACTATTATTTTTCATGTATAAAATTATTTTAGAAAAAAAAAATTCAGTAAGTACTTATTTGTATATATTTATTTAAATACAGTCTTCATTTTTTCTCATTTTTCCGTGTACAATATTTGTATTAAAAAAAAATCCCTTTAAATTAATGTAAAAAAAAATTGTAAACAATTATTATGTTAGTTAATCTGTGAGAAATATTTGGGAAACAGGCGAATTCTCCAGTTAATGTTTTGTACTGCCTCGTTAATTACTGTAAGTAACTGTGTATTCTCCTTGAATAAAAAAAAATAATGTGTTAAAAAAAATTTTTAACACAAATTAAAATAATTGTTTTATCCCTGAACAATTTCATATACCTAGTGCGTTACAAAATACATTATATCATATTGCATGCCAAAGAACCATTAATTTGAATTTTACTAGCTAAAAGTGAGAACCTTTGTTTCCTCTAGAAAAAATTTATTCAACGCTAAGAGTTAACAATTTATTAATTTCAAATAATATGACATGTTATTGTATATTTGCGGCACGTTCCAGAGTGTTAGATACTTTCAGTATCGCCCTGGTGAAATACTACCATTCACAGACCACACTTTTTTTTAACTTTAACTCGAGAAAGGAGGCCCTGAGAAAAATAATTCCCCTCAGGGTCAATGTCATCTTTGGGAAAGCTGTGTGGAGGGTCTTTTTAGAAAAGGAATGAAAGGAAGTTCTGCGAAGGAAAAAGATATGAGGAGTGGGTAGGAATCTGGGGTTCAGTGTGTCTAGGAGTAACGGACGTATGATTCCAACCCTCCCACAGCGGTTCCGTTGTTCTGAGATCTGAGAGAGTCGTGCTAGAGAGATCAAAAGGTTTCCCTCAACCAGTCTCTCTCCCGAGCCGGCCTGTCACGCAGTTGGTGGGCAGACACATCCGCCGCCAAGACCCGGACAAGTCTCAACCCTCAATTCAAACACCCCTGCTAAGTGACCAAACTCAGTGAACCATTTGGGGTGACCTATGGCAGAGGTATTGGTTATTCAATAAATTATTCCCGGGGCAATGATACTCACACACTTCTTGCTTCAATCACATTCATACACCGTCTCACACAGTTCTATTATTCGGTTAATAGTTATAGTTAACCCCTCAGGCTAATTTGTTCGCTTTCGGGAACAACTCACGGAAGTTTCACAGAAATAGTTGTGTCTTCCTTACTATCACAGTGAGAAATATGATATAAACAGTTTTAGAAAGAGAAAACACATTACGCTTTATACTCAAATCTAAAAGTTAACCACAAAAGAATTAAAATGTACACCTTTATGAAAGAGGGCATCCATTAATTACGTGAACAAACGGGGGGGGGGGGGGGTGTCCAGCAAAATCTCACGTTACTTGAAAAAAATATATACGAATTGGCCCAAATTTATCTCACCGAGGGGGAGGGGGCGGTCTAGATTGGAAGAAAAACTGCTCACGTAATTAATGGATGCCCCCAAACCAAAGTTTTCGACCACAATTTGAAAAAGATTTATGAAACTTAGTGAATTTTTAATGAATTATTTTTACATGGAACGACAAAAAAGTGAGGTGACAATAACATTTGTCAAATAAAATGTGTTCGTAAATGTTATGTGTTTTTATTATCAATAATATTAGTTAGAAAAAACGTAAGCCATTTTGAAAACTTTTTTTATATTTGGATACAAAATTTTTACATTTAAAAAATTATATGTAATTCGATATACACAATTTGAAAGCATATTTTATCACTTTTCAAAAACAGTTTTTAGTTTTCGGATACATTCAGATATATTCCATTTATTTGGATTTTATTGTAAAGAGGAAATATTTTGACCCTCTGATAAAATATGGTCGAGGCCTGAGGGGATAAAATAAACTAGAAAACTTATGTTGGATTATATTGTTTGAGATTAGCAGTAATAAAATTCGTAATTTAATTTAAGTCCAACACTCAATTTGCATTCATTCATCTCCGGCCAGGCGGATCTGCATTGTTCAATCAGTGAAATATTTAACTTTTTACCAATGGAAATGGGAACATTGCGTTTATGGTAAATCTTACTACATTTTCACCAGCTCTGATGATTTTTGCAGAATATTTTAAATTGTGAAACAATATTATCCTGTTATTCAGCACGTCATATTTTCAAAGTAATTTTTTTACTAACCACTCCGACCCGTAAGCGTGTTTACACGACAATATAACAATAGCAGTCAAATACAATAAGCATGTTTTCATGCTAACACGTGTGTTCCCACAGAAATCGTTATAACTCTGTTATTCTTCTAGTGACAATTCTAAAACAAAAAGTAGAATATCCATATTGAATCAAGCTTCACATCTCTATTCAAAGTTGTCCATAGAAGTACATAAAAAAGACACTTATTTTGTAGAAACAGTTTTCACCCACCAAATCGCCTACGTGCCGTTAGACATTGTTAATTTTTTAAATATTTATTAAATATTCTTGCATGAAATGGTAAAAAACAAGAAATGATAAAATTATTTATTATACATTTATACAATAGAATAAGTGTTATTTTTTTTAGGTAATCCAAGATTTAAGTACCGTTTTCATATAATATTAAATATTTCATATAACATTTATTTTCATATAACTTATTTTCATATAATTTATATTTTCATATAACACGCATGTCATTTTAACAATTTTTTTATGTTTGCATTCTAAATTTTAATATTTACAAATGTTAATATTTATTTGTTATGTAATAATTTGAAAGCTTATTTCATAACCTTTCAAAAACAGTTTTTAGTATTCGGCTACATTCAGAAATGTTTCATTTATAGAGATTTAATTGCGAAGCGGAAATAACACAAAGTTTGTATAAATCCAACAGTTCATTTAAGACAAAAAACTTGCATAATCGCAAAATATCTGAGTGGTTAATTGAAAATTTAAATCAAATTATCAAATAGCCAGATTTTTTAATTCTAAAAAAAATAATGTATGTCAACCTAATTTATTTTGAAAGCACCATAATAAAATATTGATTTAAAATAGATGTTGACAATAAAATTGTCTTTTCCGCAAATAAAATACAAATCCAATGGCTTATTGATATTCCTGATGGATATGGTAACCATGAAAATATTTAATCAATTTTTACGGCTGCAAAACCAATAAAGGGTCCCCCTTGCATAATAAATAATTCCAAAGCTATCTGCTCGAAGGATCTGCCATGTAAATGTATTCCCTTGACTTTAAAAGTCAGAGAATATGAATATAATTACAGACACCACATTATGGAATGACTAACTTAATTTACATATTTTGTACTCATAAAATTATTTTTATGATTTAATCATGGATGAGGCATAATTATTCTCAAGCAATTTACATATTTTTTAATCAATTTACAGATAGTATAGAGTGTAGCTACACTTAAATTGCCACACCCTTTTTTGATTAAATAGTTTTTCTAGTTAACCTTCCCGCACTGGAGGGGGTAATATACATCCCCCAAATGAGAGTTTCATGGAATATCTAAATTGTTTTTACATCACATACTAGATATAAACATATTATAGATAATTTATGTAATCATAGAAAATTATTCGGTAATTGCACTGAATTTAAAAAAAAAAAAACTAATACTATATTTACATTAACTCCACACAGGAGGGCCTGAGGAAAATAATTTCCCTCAGGGCATATGTCCTCTTTGAAGATGCTGTGTGGAGGGTCTTTTTGAGGAGAGGAAGGAGTGAACGTGGGTCTTGAAGAGACCCATGTTGTAGGAGGGAGGAAACACAGAGGCCGGTAAATCGTTCCATAGCCGAGCTGTTGAACTCAAGAACGAGTTGTAGAAACGACCCGTTCTCATGTGACTAATGTCAACCGTGAGGGGATCAATGACGCTAGTTTCTCAGAGCATCTACCATTGTAATACCGGTAGAACCTTTATTGGATAACCAACACCTCTGCCATAGGTCATCCCAAGTGGTTCGCTACATTTGGTGATTTAGCAGGGGTGCCCGGTTTCATGGGATGAGGTTTATCTAGGTCTTAAACCCTTTTCCTTCCCAGAACTCTCCTCTTCTTCCTCTCATAAAAAAAAACCTCCACACAGCATCCCCAAAGATGACATACGCCCTGAGGAAAATTATTTTCCTCAGGGCCTCCTGTGGGAGCTCTTTGTAGAAAAAAAAGAACAAAGACAACATTCCCACTTGACGCCTGTGCTCTAAAGATTGCAATCCGTTTGTTAAAAGTTAGGAGAATCTATCAAACGGACCCCCCGTATTATTATCAAATAATATGAAAAAAAAATGCAACAAATAAAAAAAACAGATTCATAAAAATAATCATGTCTTTTCGAAGTCATTTTATTTTGATTTTTATCAATAAGTTTGCTCAACTAAACAAAAACCCTCCTATGTAAAATGGCTATACATTTTAATATTTTAAGTAGGTAGGTACAGAATTTTTTTTTTTCATTTTTTCAGAAATCGAAACTGTAACCTCAAAGCCCTTAGTTGAAACCCTACACATCTATTTTTAGTTACTATTTTCAATGTGTGAATCCATCACTTCGTCAATCATCCTAAAATGCCACTTCAGCGACAACAGTGCTACATCTGAAGAAACAATCACACGCATGGCAAATGCATCAAATCACAGCTGGCATTTTGTATCTCCCAAAAGTGGTCTAACAAGATATGAATTAGCAAAGAAGTTATGTACATAATCATGATATGTCTAGACTAAAATAATATTACAAACATTGAATAATAATAATTGACCTTGACCAACAAATTTACAAAACAAGGTTTAGTAAGAATAATAAAACTTGTATCTCATTACCGTTGTAATAATTGTTATGAGTTAAACTAACGGTATCTCATTACTGGGGTAATGATAAAACAGTTAGTTGCATAGTGATAATGTTACTACAAGGTGTAATGTTACAAAGCATTTTTTAATTTATTTTTGTCATGCATATTAAATTACAGTTGACAATATATTTAAATCATATTTTACGGAGGAGCGATTCCATGACAGTTGATTCCGTGACAGTTGGTCCCACGGCATACTTACATACAACAGAGTGTGCAATTCACACGCGGTAGAAGTGAGACCTTCAGAAAACTAAAGTAGACAAGAGTGGGGAGGCTAAGAAGCACCGCACAAAGAGGAAACCGATTATACTATCTCATTCTCTCGCAGACTAAATCCTTAAGATGTATGGTGTTTGTCTCTTTTTAGTGTCTATTTTTCGTTTCATCGAGTTTCAAATCACAACAGTTGCTAAAGAAGTTTTCACTTCAATATGCAGTCGGTTTAGGGAAAACATGGTAAACCTATTTATACAAGACTAGCTGGGTTACCCGGCTTCGCTCAGGACAATAAGATAGTGTTCTGGAATGTTGCACAATGATGTTCCCGATTCCCTTTTCTTGATCATTCCACGACATACTCCGCCACTCCTTCCACAACTTTCTACAGCTCTATGGAACCTTCTAGAACTTTCCGGAAGACTGTTCTAGAAATTTCAAGAGGGCGAAACTTTCAGCCCTTATATCTTTAAAAGCACGCCCTTTAGGTAAAAACGGATACTCTTATTCCCTAGGGGGGATAGAGATCTACCACACCATATAACTCCCTTGATCGAACCGGGACTCATTTCTGAGTTTTTGCGAGCTGCACGTTTTTTTGGACTTTCTTTTATAATATATGCCATATTCAAATAAATAAAATGTTACTCCTCACATGTCTTTTCCCGTGCGTTCCCCTCCAGCGTTCCACTTCCACCTTCCCCACCACCGCTCTCCCGTCCCGCCAACCCCCCTGGCACTGCATTTCTTGACTCCTCTCCCGCCCGGCCCGTAGCCGAAACTTTTTTCTAATACTAACAATTTTAAACTCGTGATATCTTTCTAATTAAATATCCGAATTGAAAAATTCAAAAAGTTTAATAAAGGTATTGAAGCTGTCTTGAATATGAAGTAATTTATTTTGATAAGGATTAAAACCAAGATACAAATAAAGAGCCTTTTCAAGCGGCGACATTTAAATTAAATTTTTAAAATAAAAGAATACTTATTGTGGCATAACCATAATAGTTAGACATATGCTGTCGTGATCTTTTTTGTAAATAATGATGTGTTCTATAAAGTCGTAGTACATTATTTTATTCTATCATCAATAGTTTTCGCAGCGCACGCGATTTAAAGAATATTTTAGGTAATTTTTTTACACCCTGGGTTACATTATTGAAGTTTTAGTAAGGATCCCTATTTTTTTTTTGGAAATATAATATAGCCTATGTCACCCGGGGATAGTGTAGCTTCCCAACAGTGAAAGAATTTTTCAAATCGGTTCAGTAGTTTCGGAGCCTATTCGATGCAAACAAACACACAAACAAACAAACAAACAAATCTTTCCTCTTTATACATATAGTGTGTTAGATATAACTAAATGTCTAACTACTCGAGTGACAGCGATTTATAATCTTTTTTCCTCATATTGCTTGTGATTTTTTGGTGTCCATTTTGAATATTTTCAGCCAATATTAAAAAAATCACACCTCTCAATTTTTATATGGAAAAATTGAAGAAAAAAATTAATGCATCTAGGGAAAATTGGCCTAAAACTGACAGCAAAGCAATTCGAGGTATTTTAAATGGTGCCATATTGTGGCATAAAGCGCTCCAGTGGCTAACCTGAAGAGGTGTGCAGAGAGGATGTACCGCCGAATAACAAAAATATAAAACATATTTTCATTCAAATGCATCAAGGATAAAACTACTTGTCTGTATACTGTACGCACAAGCATATAAGTACAAAAAAATCGACACTGTAAATAAATTCGTTAGATATTCATACCAACTTATTAAATATTAAGGGTATTTTTTAAGTCGATTTTAGGTTTGAAATTGGTAAATAATGCAAAAAAGATCATAATTTTTAAATAATTATAATTTCGGGGGACCAATGGTCGGGGGATCATCTGTCGGGTCACCCTATTTTGCTAAGGAATTATAAGGTTTTCGCCCACCACCAACAAAATAAGAATGTCTCTCTAGAAGCATTATAAAATTATTAACACCTATTCAATATAAAATAAATATATGTTTCATAGATATTCTATTTGACATAAAGAAAATAAATAAGTCAATTCATTTTAGCATTAAAGTTTCATTCATGAATATAATGTAATAATAAGTAGAAAAAAACAGAATAAAATCTCTTAGGAGTAAAGGATAGAATTAGCTCAGTGGTTAGAGCAGAGCCCCGGCAAGGGTAAGGTCCTGGGTTCAATTCCTGATGCGAACATAACTTTTTTAAATTTTCTTTTTCAAATTTTCGTTTGAGACTCGCTAATTATCTTCAATAATTAAATATTACAGTTAGTGGTTTTACTCATTAAGTTATTCCAAAAATAAAAAATTGTATAATTTTTGGTATTCGTAATGTAATAGAAAATAGTGATTTCACTGATACGATCATTTGAAGAACTTATTCATTTGTAAAAACATTTTTTATAATATTAAAGTGAAGAGGTAAGTGTATAAATAAATAATTTAGTGTCGGCTTATAATACAATAAAGTTTATCATATTTCAACACTGTGTTATAGATGGATTATCTTAAAAATACATAAATATGTGTGTAATAATAAGATTAAGAGATAAGGCCGCAAGTATTTACAGAACAACTGTTTGAATAATGTATGCAAACATTAAAACTCGTGAAAATATGCCATAATGCAAAGTAGCGTAGTAAATTAACTTTCTCTTTCTTTGTTCACTTGTGATAAAAAAACATACCATATGCAATTTAACAAAACAAATCTCTAAACTGTGTATATTTACTAAAATAAGAAGAAAAATGAAAGTGACAAAGCATACATTGGTTTTATCCAGTGGTGGCTCGTGACTTTTACCCCCGCAAGCCTCGGGCACATTCCGTCAGGTCAAAATATTTCCGCTTTGCAATAAAACCCTAATAAATGGAATATTTCTGAATGCATTCGAAAAATATAAACTGATTTTGAAAAGTGATGAAATAAGCGTTCAAACTTTATACTTAATCGAAATAAACATATAATTTTTTACACAAAAATTTTTGAAATACAAACATAAAGAACTTTTTAAAATGACTCACATTACATTTTTCTGACTAATTACTGATAATGAAAAAAAATTAAAAAACACATTTTATTAGACAAAAAATGTATTACAAACCTTATCCTCGCCCTACTTTTTCGTTGTTTCATGTAAAAAAATTTAATAAAAAACTTACCAAGTTTCATAATTTTTTTTTTAATTTTTTGAAATTTTAATTCCTTCAAAGTTTTAATTGATTTCTAGACCTATTTTAGTTGTTCCCAAAAGTTAGCAAAAAACAAATTAGCCTGAGGGGTTAAGTGAGCTAGAATTCTAAGATTGAATTTTGTTTTAAATCAAAATAACAATTATTCATATGAATATTTTCAAACAAAAAAATATTTTGAAAAAATATCTATTTTCAGCTACAAAATCAATAAAGTCGTATTTTTCAATCTTAGCACTCTATCTCAGTCACGAACCGTCACTGGTTTTAGCTATCTCATTTTTTTTTAATATACTGAATGTATGAATATGAAAGATTGATTGCGCAAAATCTAATGTGTTGAAATATTTTAATGCATAATTGATAATCATCAATAAAAAAATTTAAGTCATAATTACTAATAAATCACCATGAATTTTAAATTGAATATTCAAAGAATTGGTAGCTATAAATTATAAAATTACATATTTGAACATTTATTTAATTCGATATCTAGCAAGTTCAGACCACACTTTAAAATGAAATCATACAACTTCTGATCGATGAATCTAAAAAAGTCAACATCCAGTGTAGTGATACCTTTTTAAGCTAACAGAAACTATCGTAACCCAGCCTAGTTAGTTAAATTTACCGTTCGTTTATCATATTATGGGTCTGTGTCTATATTTGTGGTTGTAACAACTGTAAATAATAATAATGATTTTAATAAGTAAGGTACGCCTCATACGTCATTATATATGTCTGGCAATGCTGTAGATAGCTTGAAAACAAGCTTTTGGGTCCGAGTGGTTAAATTAATACACTTCAGGCGAGCGAAAACAAGGAACCGGTAGAGAAAATGGAAGTTGTTTTAAACTGATATATCTTTGAAAATAATATTATGTACTTTTGAATGAATTCTTTTCTATCATACTCGCCACACCCTAACTTTACGTTGTCCAAAATTTTAGCCTGCTTTGTAATAGGACTCCATAAATAGAAGTTAAAGTCAGTGTTGGGCCATTTAGTGATGATTTATGTGTAAAAAAATGTATATATTCTATTACTTTATAAAAACTTGGTTTTCACTTTGCTACAAATCATTACAAAAAAAATATCAATTTCCAGTGCCAAAGTATAAGTTTCCTTTTGAAAAAAAAAATCAGAGTGTGCAATTCACACGCGGTAGAAGTGAAACCTTCAGAAAACTAAAGTAGACAAGAGTAGGGAGGCTACGAAACACCGCACAAAGAGGAGACCGAATAAACTATCTCATTCTCTCGCAGACTAAATCTTATAGATGTATGCGTTCGTCTCTTTTTAGTGTCGCTATTTTTCATTTCATCGAGTTTCAAATTACAATGGTGCTAAATAAGTTTTCACTTAAAAATATTATTCCACACAAAAGAAAAGGAGATAAGAAGATTTCCCCATCTTATATCACATATACATACATATTTACATGTTTTTTTATATATATATATCGGTACAGTTGGGACCTTACAAAGAGATCGGTGTATAATATGCATATAAAAATATTTGACAGCAATGCCTTCCCAGGCATTCTAGTAGGATCAGCCCAAAGGATAGAACTACCCTTCCCGCCTAAAGTGTGTTAAGTAAATGTGAATAAAGAATAATAGTTCTACATGCTATGCTTTTAATTTTATATAGTTGCCAGATGTGGTATATATGAAGTTAATATGAACCAGCTGAATACATAATCAAGAATCATCAATATGCAGAAAAATTTATAACTCACAAATTATAAATAAATTTAATGAAAGTATGTGCGTACGATTTATGTATTTTACATTTATGCATTGATCTTAATATTATTTGAATGCACTATTAATTATGAATAATAATACATCAGTACAAGAAAGTATTATTTTTATTTTTAGCTTTATGAGTAAAACCTCAAATTAATATTTAATTAAATGAAGGCAATATGTATTAGCAAAACTCAATCGGAAATCTGGAGACAGAAAAATATATATTGGCACCTCTGGGACTTGTCTTGTCTTCATTAAATTAAAAATTACAATTTGAGGTTTTACTCATAAAGTTCAAAATAAATATACATCCTAGACTTAGATGTAGCTTTTCAAAAATAAAATGGATTAAAAATTATCCAGACACTATCTAGAAAGCATTTAGTTCGGGTTTGAATCTTGCAATCATACATAAGGATAGCAGCCAATAAAATATGCGTTAAGAAAATGAAGATAATTTTTATAGTTCTTAGTCGAAGTATGATAAAGTTAAAAATGACCAAATTGGATAGAGACACCTTAGCTCAGTGATGGCCCGGAAAGCCGAAGATCCTGGGTTCGTATCCCAGAGGTGCTAATATCATTTTCTGATTTTTCTGTCTCCAGATTTTCGATTGAGTTTCGCTAATATTGTCTTCATTTAATTTTTTTTAAAACTAAAGTATTATGTTTAAATATCATTACTTAAAATTTTTTATGAAATAATGGTAGGAACAAATCCATATAGCATTAGAAAAATAATCACATACATATAAATAATATGAATAGAATTAATTTGAAATCATTCATTCTATCTAATTGGGAAAAAACAATACGAAAGATTCCAGCCAAATACGGTCAGAATGAAATTGGAAGGAAGTACAACATATATTTATATACTATTGTAAAATACGATAGAGACAATATCCTGGCATGTGTAAAGAATACTAATACAATGCTATGTAAATAAGTACTGTATTGTGATCATTGACATTTTCTATATAAGTATGAGGATGATTTATGGTATGGGCTAGGTGAGGTATATCCTACAACAAACATAAAATTTTGAAAACTTTGAAAATGACCGAAACGAAGTTATCTTTTCAGAAATTGTTATGTCGCACTGAACATATAATATTTGTATATAATCCCCTCACCGCCTCAATTTTTTTAGACACAGATTCCGGAAATTACACTGCATTTCAACTTAATGACTACAATTAATGAAACAACTAATTACGTTTGGATAGATGGTAAAAGATGCATTCAAATTGCATTTTTATTCAATTTAAGTTGAAAATTTCCTGTATTAAACAAGCCCTTTGCCGCCATTTTGGATTTTTATTTCCTATTTCCTATTGTTGACAAGTCCATTGCCAAACCCGGTCAAAAGCCTTGGAAATGTCCAGTGCAACTGTTTAGGTCTCACCGAAACGTTCCAGGCACCACCCCCAAACATGCGTCACATACGCGAAAAGATCGCCGCACGTGCGGTTCCGACAGAATCCGTATTGACGGTCGTTAATAATTTGGTTCTTCTCGAGGTATATGAGCAGTTTGTCGTTGATCACATGTTCCATCACCTTGGACAGAACTGATGTGATCGTTATGGGGCATTATTGGCGAAGTTTGGTATTAATCGAAATACGCATGAATTACTTAACTAACCTAAACTGTAAATCTAATAACCTATTTTGTGACAATTATTATAAGCAATAATTATTAGCCTGAAACACTCATCAACATTGAAAAAATCTCCCGAGAAAAGATAAATGCCGCCGACGGGACTTGAACCCGCGTCCTTCTGATATCTGGTCAACTGCTCTACCAATTGAGCTACGTCGGCTTATCTCCCACCCGCCAAATAATTCAATATATACTAGTGTTTCATTCAACAATTACTGCTTATTACATTTTTCACCTGAAAACAACCAACTTTTATTTTTTTTTTCAATTAAAAAATAATAATAATTTACCTATTTTGTGCATGTAAATAGTTGTTTCTTGTAGTAATTGTTGAAACGAATTGTAATTTACATAATCTGTGCCTAAAAGTGCGGCAGTTTGAGGAATAATTACTTTTTTTTCATGTGTAGTATTTTATGGGTATTATAGAATATTTTATGCAAGGAACTTAGCATCTTGCAGCAGCTTCATATGGTGGGATAACGAGATAAGGTCCTTATACATATTATTATCTTTTCTTAGATAAACAAATTTGAGTTAAATTTGTTTATTTTGCGAATATAGAGTAGTGCAGGTAGTCTAAACGAATTGAATAAATAATATGTATGCAATGTCCCCCAGTTCAGAAAATGTATTCATAACATTTTGCGTAATAATATGGTTCAGTGTTTTAGATAAGTTTAATAAGGATTTAAGCAAAAGCAACAGTTTTGAAAGGAAAATGATGCTTATTTTGAGTAGATATTTCAATGTAAACGTTTGTAGCGTATATTTTAGTTCAACTGTAGAATAATAATATAATCGATTTATTTTAAAGATTAGTAAATATTGGAATGATTGATTTTTTAATATACATGAGGTATGCGTATGAGACAAGTAACGATAATAAAAAAATCTATTTCTAATAGAGAAAATCGTCTTTCCGGCTTCTAAGATCTAGCTGTGAAATCGACATTAATTTGCCCACAAGCTTGGGTGAAAATGGTGAAAAAATATCTATTTAAAAAGGTAAATGAATGAGCAAATTGCTGAATAATTATTTATAAAGAAGAGTAAAAGTGAATGTCGCGTGAGTGAGAAGCGTTAAATGGAGGGAATTTGGGTAGGTACCTCGGAATAATAGTTCTGTTAGTGGGAGCGTGAACTGGGACCAGTTCCTGCTCAGCGGCTTTGGCTCTAATTCTTTTCTGCCCATCTTCAAATGCGTCCATATCAATAGTTAACTGATTTAAACCAAAAATACTTTCATTTTATAATTAATTACATATTCTACTAAAAATTATCATCATCCTCCACAGAACCCTTCATTGTCTAATAAAAATCGTTAGTATCCTACGGTAAGGTGTGTACCTGGTCATAATTAAAAAATAGTTTAAGTAAATTATTTATTTAATCACTTTATAGTTTTTAAAAATATTTCAAATAAAAATTCTAGGGAAAATTTGCTGAAATTCAACAGCTAAGCAATCACAGGTTTTTTAAGTGGTGCTGAAATTCAGCAAAAAGCGCTCCAGTGGTTATAGAATGTCAAATCTTTGTTTAATTTGTTATGGTTTGGTGCTTATGCAAGGAAATGTTCCGAACCATCGAATCGAAGAATCATTCATTTTAAAATCTTAGCAATAGTTTCAGTTAAAAAAATATATTAAGTATGTAAAACAGGTTTTAAAAAAGCATTGTTCAAGTGTATATTATGTTATACCTACACAGCAAAATCAATAACTCCGCATCATAATTGTTACACAATTTTTAGCTTTAATTAAATATAAACAATATGAAGGAAAATTAATCAAACATGCATATTCCATAAATCATACTATGTCGATAATCAATCAAGATTCAATAAGTTTGATAAGTTGAATGTTTCAAAATATAATCTAAAATAAATGTGACTGTTAATTGAAATCATTTTTAATTACCTCAACGTCCTATATTCTTTGTTCATTTTGAAACTACAACTGACTGAGAGTTAACTTTATTTGTTTTCACTGCACCCCTTATTTATTGTTGCTAGGCTATTTCACTAAATCACGAAACAAGAATATTTAATTGATGAAATACCTACCCTTATTTGAAAGAGGCATGAATAAGTCGACTGTGTGTTTAACCTCAATTAATCAAGAAAATGTTTGTTTACAATCTAGATATGTCATAAAATATTCAACTCTATTCGATTTATTAAAAATAAACGTGTAAAATAGAGAATAACTTTCGCTTTTTACTCAGTAGGGCAAAATCATTCACGGTTGACCGTATCGATTATAATACAGGGATATAAAAGCAAAGAAATGAAATAATAATAGCAGAAAAAACTTACATTAACTGATAATTTGGGGAAAATTTGCACAATAATCCACCTTCTTCATTATAATTCAAAATTTGACACTGCGAATTTTGACGTGCAAACCAGACGATAGGAAATTTACTTTTTCAATTTTTTGGCATATTTGTCAGTGTTGCTGGGCGAAATTATTTTGTGTTGCCATAGTAAGAAAACATGTAAGAATTGTATTTTTTGCAGGTAGGTACTTCATTACATTTTCAGGAAAAAAACGGCACTTAATTATTTTATGTCTCTTTGGAAAATAAAAATAGCAATATCGAAATATTTAATAATGACACATACAAATACATATCTTCCGAATTAAATGATGTACTTGGACACAATACGACTGGGATATTGATTAAAAAAAAAAAAAATTATGGACATCAAAACAGAAATATGATTATAATATTTTTAGGCATACAAATCGATTTCGTATGTGTAATATCGATTAAATTTCATTTTAAGGATGATGCCAAAAGTCCATTTTATGTTAATGAATTTTGATTTAATCCAACTGTCTGCAGCCGGTGAGACTACGGCATCCCCTAGCCTATTGGGGTTTATTTGAGATTGCGATGGGGGAAGAGGAAGGTGGGGAAGTACCTGAATATTCAAATCTGGTCACCAACATAGCCAAAGTCAATTCAATCTTCAATTAATGTTTCAATTCTGAATGGCATTTTCACCAGGGAGAGATTTGACAGTATCTTCCCCTCATTATAAATAATATACTGTCCCTAGCAATGACATTTCTAATTTGAGGAATGTTATTAGGCTCAAGGATTTCAATGAATGAGAAGAAAATAGAATTTAGTCATTTTCATTAATTGACAAAAGTACAGCCATTATTTTAGTACACAACACATACTATCATGTTTGTAGGTACTGTTTTTAGTCTCCCTTTTTTCCTATACTTACAACAATGGAATTTTTTCAGCAACCAATCAATACGCTCAGTGCATTGCGGCGATTTTATTGTGGACTTTAAATGATTTTTATTGGCTGGTAAAGGAAACGCGAGAAGCGAGCAGTAATTGTATATTGTATGTAATGTAACAATAATTAGACGAGCGTGAGCATAGTGACCATATTAAGAATGAATAAGGAATTTAAAAATCAAACAAGAATGGGTACTTATTTTTAATAATTAAAAGTGTATTTTTATTTCATAATAAATTCTTATTGGGATTATTTTGTAATGGGGAATTTATGCCAAAGTCTGCAAATATTCTTATGCATTCCACTCCGTTACTTTTACATTCCAGTTATAAGTTTCCACAAATACAGTTTCAGAATGGAAATGTATGGTAAGTTTGTACAGCACCCTTGAGGTGATTTTTCACAAAAACAGCGCTATATAAATCGTCCAAATATTATTATTATTATTATTAACAGATTCTATGACAGAATTAATGCTAAATGTGATTTTTTCATGTTGGTCCAAATTTATGTTATTATTAGACGGCCGGCGCAGTACAGTGGTAAGGCTCTTGACTCGTACACCGAAGGTCGCGGTATCGAATCCCGGCGTGGCAAATAAATTTTATTTGATTAATTTGTGTTATTTCACAATTTATTAATTTAAAATAATATATAGTATATTTGCGGAACGTTCCAGAGTGGAAGATACTCTCAGTATCGCCCTGGTATAAGACCACCATTCAGAATTGAAACTTTGCTTGAAATGGCATTAGCCGTGTTTGGTGACCAGATCTGAATAGCCAGGTACTTCCCCACCTTCCTCTCCCCTATCTCCTTCCCTTCCTCACTACCTTCAGCCTCACAACATACCCCAATTGGAGATGCCATAGTCTCACTGGCTTCAGACGGGAGCAGTTGGGACTCTTGTGAGATATTCATATAAAAAAAATAAAAATAAATTTAAAAACTGTATATTTTCCAAAAATGTATAATGTAGCTATTTAAGACACTACAAATTAAATCTTACACATCTGAAGATAATTATGTAATCAGACTTTTTTTAATTGAATGTAGAGGTGGGACTTGGTAAGCAAAAACTACCTTTTGATCAAAATAATGGTTTAAAAATATATACAGGTTCGTCAGTTGTATTTAACTGACCAAAATTCTGTTGACATCTATGATAGATACATTCTTGGATAAGCAGAGGACGGCAGAGATGACGGACTGCCAAAAAACTCGGTCTTGGTACACACTCTTTGCCTCACTCACATTCTTCATACATCGTCTCAACATACTCTTCTATTATTCTGTTTTTTGACATGGCCCGACTCAAGTATCTGATTTACTTGATCGTGCCATGTCTTCCTAGGGTTTCTTCTACCATTCACATTTGCATCATATATTCTTCTCACACTAATTTCTTCATTCATTCGCTCTACATGCCGAAACCATCTGAGGGTCCCTTTCTTAATTTTACTCATGATGCTTACATCAGCCTTACATTATTTGCAGATATCTACATTTCTCACACGATCATACATGGTTTTACCACACATACGATTCAGGGATCTCATTTCAACAGCAATCAGTTTACTTTCATCCTTCCTCTGCCAGTTCCTTGCCTCACTGCCATACATCAGGGTAGGTACCAGGACTCCATTGTGGACTGCTAGCTTCGCTTCTTTTGACACTTTTTTATTAGCGCCAACGGCATTCAGTTCCCCATTAATGGGGCTATCTGCATTTACCCTTCTTTCAATATCTCTATCAGTCTTCCCATCTCTCGAAAACATACTAGCCAGATACACAAACTCATCCACCTGTTCCAAGTATTCATCATTCACAACTATATTGCACACTGTTTTCGTACTCTCTCTTTCAAACACCATGACTTTAGACTTACTTACATTCATCATTAACTCATTCTTCATACACACTTCGTTCATCCTAGACACGAGAGACTGTAGATCAAGGATGGCCAACCGGCAACCCGCCGGGCATCTGCTGGTGGCCCGCGGCACACGGCAAATTCTAAAACATATTGAAGATAATTTGAAAAATCAAGCATCTATGTCCATATTTTATGGATCATGTTATGAAGGTGGTCATCAAAACAGTGAACTTTATTAAGTTGAAGGGGTTGAATCAATGGGGTAGCTAGCATGGGTGGCACCCGGGGCGGATAACGTGGTTGGTGTCACTCCCCCGCCCCATTAAAGTTGACAAACAGTAATTTCGACTCATAAAAAATTGCTCTGTCCTAGGGGGGTGGCTAGAGAAAATGTGATTAGGGGGGGGTGTCACCCGACCGAGTGTCACCCCCCCATTGGGTGGCACCCGGGGCGGTCCGCCCCCCCCCCCTCGCTACGCCACTAGATTGAATCACCGTCAGTTCTTTCAAGTTTTTGGATTCACAGTATAATGACGTTATATTTTATGCAGAAATAAGATGGCAGACCAAAATGTTGAAAAGAGTGTTTGATTTGAAGCAAAAAATACAATCATTCTTCGCAAGCAAGTCAAAAAGTATCCCAGAATTTGAAGACCGTGGGTTAGCGACTTTGCATTTCTGGTTGATGTGGTTAGCCACCTAAATGTTGTTAATACTCGTGTACAAGGGAAAGATCAACTAATTAATAACATGTATGATCTTATTTCCTCATTCCAAATGAAACTTGGGCTTTGGGAACAACAGTTAAGGACAAAAATCTTCACTCACTTTCCTACATTGTTACTGCAGCCAGTTGTTACACAAATGGCGGCGGATAAATACGCTTCGTTTATATCCGACTTTGAACCTGGAGTTTCAAAACTGATTACAAGATTTTAAAAACATTGTGTGCTTTTTGCTGCATTTGCAACGCCATTCTCCGTAGACATGAATTTAATGCCAGGAATTTTACAAATGGAACATTGTGAAATGTGTTGTGATGCACAGTTAAAGAAGAAATTCAATCAGGTTGATTTGGAAGAGTTTTACAAAACATTTTTGGACAAGGATATCCTGCATTTTACATGCTCTATCGATGATTTCGCTATTTATAAACACTTACACGTGTAAACAGTTTTTTAGTAGAATGAAGCATATTAAATCTCAAATGATAACACAAATCACTGATGAGCATTTGGAAAACTGTTTACGTTTAGCAACAACTTCAATCGTTATCTTCGTTAGTTCTGACAAACAATATCAGACTTCTCACCTAAATTTATTGTATTTTGTTTATTTTTTGTTATTATTTTTTGGATAGCCTAACTTTAATCTAATAAATATGTTTGATTCTCATTTTTGCTATATTTTCTTACAAACAATATATTTCTTGTTTGCTTTGAATAATAAAAGAAATTTTGTTGTGCGGCCCGATAGGAAATCTCATTTCTAAAATCTGGCCCGGCTGCTGAAAAGGTTGGCCACCCATGCTGTAGATCAGGGGTGTCAAAGATACGGCCCGCGGGCCGCATGTGGCCCTCGGGCCTTATCAATATGGCCCGCGACCATTTTAGTTTTCCTGATATATAACCATCCAGTAACTAGAATAGTTCTCCATATTTGGTATTGGTTGGCAAATTTAGTGCACATCTTCATGATATAGATATCGCACATAAACAAGTAGTATTGCCTTGTTGTCGATCTGTAGATTCGTCAACCTGAAGTGCATACCACGGTGATGTATTAATCCTCTGCAACAATTGTGTCTCAATGTCTTCGGCTATTTCCTCAATGCGCCTAGTCACAGTGATAGCCGACAAAGTCACACATCTTTCAAGTCCACAAGCCGTCTCAGAGAGGAGAAAAACTTTTTGCATCTTCCTATTGTAATTATTTACTTGCTAGAAATGAGACTTCAAAAACTCACAAGTTTACATATAGTGGAGAAAGACCATGTTCATGTTCCGACTGCAACTATTTATGTTCTCAAAAGGAACATTTAAGAGTCCACAAGCCATCTCACAGTGGAGAAAAACCTTTTTCATGTTCCGACTGCAACTATTCAAGTTCTCGAAAGTGACAATTTAAAATCCACATGCTGACTCACTTTGGAGAAAAACCTTTTTTGTGTTCCGACTGCAACTATTCATCTTCTCAAAAGGAATATTTAAACGTCCACGTCCAGCCGTCTGTAAACGTCCAGCCGTCTCATAGTGGAGATAAACCATTTTCATGTTCCGACTGAAACTTTTCATGTTCTCAAGAGGAACATTTAAAAGTCCACAAGCCGTCTCACGGTGGAGAAAAATCTTTTTTAAAGGAAGTTTGAAGTTTTTTAAAAAAAAATTTTTTATTTAAACGACTATATAAAATAATTCCATAAGTATACAAAATATAATGGTTATAATTGGTTATTATAAATAAAATGTAATCCTTGCCAAAATGTTAACCTACAAAAATGGCATTAAATATGTTGTTAATATTATACCCGAATCTAAGAAAATATACAGCACGTATCCTGTGTATCTACGGTAGTACCTATTTATGCAAGCAGATATTTTCTGTTTTGAAAATAAATAATAACAAGGCTTACGGATGAACATCTCCAATCGATTCTTAAAATAGCTACCACAAATAAATGACACCTGACATCAAAGAGCTTACCAAAAACAAAAGAAGTCAGGTCTCCGGCTCAAGATAATTTACCATTTTACCCTCCTTTTTACCTCGAATGAAAATTTATAATAAATAGTAACATATCTAGCTAAATAAAGATTTTAACAATTGAGTATGGGTTTAAATTTTGTGTCTGGCCCGCTTACACACGCTAAATCTTATAAACGGCCCTTAATAAAATCCAGTTTGACACCCCTGCTGTAGATCTTCCATAGTGTTAGAAATCGTACAAATTAAACACTTTAGCAGTACATGTTTTAACGAGGTCACTTCATAACAGGTTTTTTGTTTTTGTTTCTTCTTCACTTTCTATAACTTTGTACTAATGTATATTATTTTTCTTTTGTTTTGTTTACTTATGTGATCTTATGATTTTTCTTTCCTTTCTTCTTTTTATGGCTGTTTAAGAAATTTAAAAAAAAAAAACATATATTTAAATGGTTTGCCAAATAAATAAAGTAAATGAAAAAGTTTATCTTTTGAAAATACATACATATGAGGAGCTCAGTATCAAAGTGGGATATACGCCACTTTTTCCAAAATGCATATTTTAATTGATTATGGTAGTATGTTTGATTCTCTAACTGAATAACTGAGAAAATCTATCAAAAACGGACAATTAATACAAGAAATCGCATGTTAAAGCTTGCACTTTGTTTCAAAAACGGACACTTGCAACTCATGTTTGCAACAAACTCGGACATACAATACAAAAGCGTAACAAAAAGTGTCATGGCGGCTGCTATTTTCAGTCAGACACCAACCGCCAAATTTGATAGTGGGTTGACTGTTTTAGGATGAAATTTGAAGTTTATCGAAGTTTTTCAGCTTAATATTGACCAAAATACGATAAAAGGGAGATTACTAATGATCGCAAGTGCGTAACAAACTCAGAAAATTAGAAACTAGCAAAATAAAAGATGTCTTTTCTCGTTTTAGTATCAAAAGCGGACATAAGCAGGTTTAAATTTAAAAATAAAATAGTAAGAGTATTAAATTATAGAATGTTATGTATGGCTTGTGATTCTTTATGCGTAAAGATTATACAAGTAGAAAAAAATATCAGATATTTCATACCGGCATACTCGAAACAAAAAACTCACTATACTGAAAAATAATCCAAATGGCTTATGTCCCACTTTGATACTGAGCTCCTCATATCTTTCCAATATTCTATAATTAATAATAATAATAATAATTTGTAGAGCGCCGTTTTTGTGAAGAATCACCTCAAGGGCGCTTCGTTGTACTTAACTTTGAAAAAATTCAATCAAAATCGTGGGATACGACAAAAATGCAACGTACAAAATTAGGCAAAAATGCCCGATAACATAAAATTTTATATTATATCATACAATAGAGTAAAATAATTATATTAAAGAATTTAATTATGTGCGTTCCATTGCTTCCAATTTTCTTTTTATTTCATCAGAGGTGTATTTAAATTTCTTGGGTATGTTTGGATCCGTTGAAGTGATGTCACAGCTGCTGTGTTGTGAGTTCTTTGACTAAAATATAACATAGAATTAATTTGATATTATCACATAAAATCATTGAAAGTGAATAAATAAATATTATGCAACATTTTCTG
This sequence comes from Limnephilus lunatus, assembly GCA_917563855.2. Lineage (NCBI taxonomy): Eukaryota > Metazoa > Arthropoda > Insecta > Trichoptera > Limnephilidae > Limnephilus > Limnephilus lunatus. The sequence goes on along the minus strand of OU830602.1, from coordinate 3,881,425 downwards.
AAAATACAAATCAATAAGACACATTTTTGTTTTAAACTGAGCAATAAATGAATAATGATTGAATGTCAAAAAACTTGCTTTCACAGTTAAATTAAAGTTAAATAATCGTGGTTTAGGGCTCCTTAAAATTTAGGTGATCTAATATCGTAAGTCATTTGGTGGCCCTTTTTTTATGCGAATACCTCACAAGAGTTTCAGCTGCTCCTGCCCGGAGTCAGTGAGACTATGGCATCCCATATTAGGGTAAGTTGTGAGGCTGAAGGTAGTGGGGAGGGGAAGGATATGGGGAAGAGGAAGGTTGGGAAGTACCAATCAGATCTGGTCATTAAACATACATTTCAAGCAACGTTTCAGTTCTGAATGGTGGTCTTACTACTGAGAGTATCTTCCACTCTGGAATGTGCAGCAAATATACTATAGATTATTTTAAATGAATTAAACTATGCTAGGATTCGATCCCGCGACCTTCGGATCGCGAGTCAAGAACCTTACCCCAAGACCACGCCGGCCGACTTGCTTTTGGCAATTTAATTTTTCCCCAGATTATTTCTCTACTAACTGGGTAATTTAAAACTGTTAATGAATGATATGTAACATATTATTACTGTGTGTAATTACTTTTCTAATTTACAATAAAAATAAAAATAAATCCTGACAAGTAAAGTCAAAAGTCCAGATTTTTCGAGGGTCTGCGATTTTTCCATTTTCAAGAAAGCCTATAAAAATATAAATTTAGTATATTAACTAAATTTACTAATATAATATCTTGTGATTTTTCATGGGTCTGCAGTAGTAGATTGATAACATTAATAAATTCTTAATTTTTGTTTAATCTTACCCAAAACATAACATATTCGGGGGAAATTGATTCGAGTTCCAGAATTCTATCCTCAATCTTTTTTAAGCGGCTATAAATGTCACTGGAAATCGGCTTTGCGATATTTAAATGCGTTTCAACATTGGATAATCTTTCCTCGATTGCTCCTTTGGGATGATGTTGCGAATCCTTATTGATCGGGTCTGATTCTCTTTTCGGTACTTTGGTTTGAGGTCCCCATTCATTTTGAACTCGCATAACTGGAGAAAAATAATTATAACATTAAATTAGGTAGGAACTTAAATTAAGACAAGAAAACAATATATGTAATATACTCTATGGTTCATATCTGAGCTATGATAATGAACAATAGCAAATACAGTTTGAAAAAAGAACTCTGTTTACAATTTAGTGTTTAATAATTTCATTAGATGGCGTTACTCCCAAAATACTGCAATAAAAAGTACTGTTATGATTTTTATCTTATCTCAAAGCAAAACAGTATTTGAGTATGGGTCAAGAACTAACTGTGCTAAAGTTTTGCCTTATCATAGAGGTATGATTTGCATGTCATCACCGTACAACAAAAAATGGTTTTTCATGTAACTAAATTATTTAATAATCACTCTACAGATATGATTTAAAATTGTCACGCCCAAAAATATTATAGTGATTAATTTTTGGGTTATTATGTCTGTACGCTATTATGTATTTGCGCTACCTCCTTCTTTAGTCAACGTTTTGGACAACATTACAGTGTCCATCATCAGAGCAGATGTGCAATGCCTTAAGATTCTGTGGAATGAGCACAATTTTGGGCAGCTTATTCAAAATAGACAAACAAAAGTTTTTTTTCGATTCACGGTACTGTGAGGGCACTAAAGGTATGTCACACATCTGCCCTCATGATGGATATCACTACAACTTTACTACAACTACATCCTTTATAATTTGTCACTTATTAGTTACTCGATATATTATATAATTAAGAAAAAAAATTGAAGCAAAGACCGCATTTAAAAACAATAACCCACCACTTAAGTGTCCTTTTGAGTCTTTTCTTTTTACAAGTACCGCATCGATCCTTGCACAAGTAGATTCACCAGTCTCCGGTATTTCCTTATTATCTCCTTTGTTTGTGATAAAATCCTGAATATTGCAAAGATTTATCTGTTCCCTTTTCCTATCAATGTAATTTTTTATTCTCCTCTGAATCTCGTCATTCGAAGCATTTACTTGAATTATTTTCGGGTCGATCGTGAACTGTTGCGCTAAATTGTCAGATTTTTTGTGACTGTCTGACGGAATAGACAATCCACCTTCTGAAAAGAGTTTGAAAAAACGTTACAATGGTCATGATAATAAAACAACGTTAAACGAGGAATAAAATTTATTGATAAAAATATATAATATACTGTTATTTAAAAATAAATAACTTATCAAAATCAACAAACAAATACGTACATTTTAAATACGTACTAACCAACTTTAATAACTAACTTTGTAATAACAAAATTCACTGCTAAAAAAGAAATATTTGTTCTTATAGCATAGCTGCCGAGACATCAATCGTGGCGAAATCAGGAACTACAAATAATTTGGTACTAAAAATATTGAAACAATGTATCCATTAACAACAATGACATTACAAATATGTAGACAAGTAATTGTTTCAAAAAATGCGGCTAGTAACAAACACACATCTTTCCAGTAAATTATTAATTCAATCGTTCATTCATGCATGACAAAGATAGACATTCAAAGAAAATGTGTGTATGAATGAAATAGATATGGGACCGGGCAGAGTTTACGTACGTTGCGGCGAATATTACATTCTACATCACAGGTGTGATTGACAAGATAGGCCTACTCGCTTAAACTAAGTCGAATATGGAATGCTGCATGAGATGACCTGCTGCGAGTAGGTTGTCCTTCTTATGCTTATGTTTTTTATTTATTTATTATTTATTTATTTATTATTATTAACGCCGATTAAAGCGGCTTTTACAAAAATATTACAATTATTTTACATATGAATACGGAATATACATAGATAAAAATATAAAAAATATATAAATATAAAATACATAAAAAAGAACAATATAAATTGTAGTATCAACATAAAAACAACAACGAGTAGGTTATTATAAATACAATACAACATATTATAAATCCCAGACAATATGTATTAAGAAATTAATACTTTAAAACTGTATTTGATTATAATCAAGCTGAAAAGCGCTGACAGACAGTTTTAATTAAGTAGTGTTTGTATGAGGTTAAACTAGCAATGTTTATAGATTCATGCAAAACATATTTATTTCCAAGTACATGCAGGCGATTCATTATAGAATTGAGTTCAGCATTTGAGTTCAGCATGTGTTGCTATGTTTGCTATCTCACTCTCTAATGGCGCATAAAATCTTCAGAAAACAATTGAAATAATTTTTTACATACTTATAATATGTAATAAGTAATTTGAATATAGTTACAAATGAAATGTTATTCTATGGCTTTCACTAATGTTTGAAATGTAATATTCATTTATGCAATTTCTTTAGTGATAGCACACAACTTCATGCAACACATGATGGTTAATAAATACATACTACCAATAATATTAATAATAATAGCCTTTATTCAGACAGTAAATTACATTACATTATTTATAATATTTATAACACTTATCATGCATCGACTCCCTGTCTGTACGTAACTAATTGACAAAGGCCTCCTCCAACTGTCGCCATTTCTCTCTATCATTAGCTCCTCTTGTCCATGTACCACCTGCTATGGCTTTGATGTCGTCAACCCACCGTCTAAATGGTTTACCTTGTTTTCTCTTCTTGTCACTTGTGAACCAATTCATCACTAATTTTGACCATTTTTCACTTCCTCTGATTGTGTGGCCTGACCACTTCCACTTCAGCTTTTTTATTGTTTTTATGACATACATACTACTAGACAGAACTAAATCGAAAGAACTGAAATTACTGTATCTTTTGCTTGCCACTTTGAGATCTCTGCAACGTGTCTATATTATGTTTTGTAATATTGTCATTGATTAACATCTGTAGTTCCTATTTTCATCACAATCAATATCTTTGTGGTATCACTTTACGTATAATAACATAAAATTATATTGAACAAAACTTTATAAAGAATACGTAACATTAAAAATTGCTAACATGCGTAACATACATAACAGGCAAATAATTATGCTAAGTTATCATTTTGACTTGTTTTATGTTTGCTAGACCATTGACACTCAGCATTTTCTTTCCATTGACTGTTAACCGTGTCGGGTTCGGAATAGATCTCCTTTTTCCAAATGGGCACCGTACCTTTAAGATGCTCGATGCAGTATTTCACGGCATCCATTGCGTCTATTCTGTGCGGACTACTGATGGCTATCACAACGCTCGCCTCCAAAACTGGAACTGTCCCCAATCTGAAAAAAGATAAGAATATTACAGCAAACCCCATCAACAAAACTACAAATAATCATGTTAGTATTATATGTATTATAGTTATTGACCGACCGAAGGTTCGGCATGTTCCAGCAAAAAAATCTAATTTCGGCATCAATTTCGGTTTCGGCAGAAAATCTGTCAAACTTCGGGTGAGTTCGGGTCGAGGGTCGGAGTGCCTGCGCCTGCCCTGAGCAGCAGTTTTACGGGACGCCAAAATCGTAATTTATTTGTTCCATTGAAAAAAAAAACTTGATTCAGAAAGCACCTGGCATCCAGCGCACGTTGTTCTATCGATTATTCATTTGATTTTAAAACGCATAGTTGGTTATTTAACACATCCTAAGTTAATTTATGATGAGTCGATTTTGAATGCATGCATAGTGTACGTCACAGGTTCTTCTCACCCCTTGTAGGCGTTTGAGACTTTCAGGGGGCGGTAGAAGACCTAGAGAAAATTAGGGGGCGTTGAGATGGCACAGTGAGGGCATGGGCAGGTAAAAAAAAAGGTCTAAAAACAACAAAAAAACACGCTAATCACGTACTAATAAAGCGAAATAAACATCAATATTCGTTAATTTATTTTTATTTTATGTATTGTAATATTTTTATCACGTGTGCGAAAATGCACATTTTTATCACGTGTGCGAGAATCCACATTTTTCGGTAGTTTGGGAAGTGAATGAAAATTGAACTAAAAGATTCCATTACATTCGGATCTACATTAAATTGGATGATATGAAAATTTTTATTCTTTATTATATAATATTATCATCTTACATGTTTAATTATTATTAAGAATTGACACTATATCATGAATACAAGAAGGAAGGAGGTACCCAGTACTTGAAATACAAAATAATTGCTTTTTTAACTTGCTAGACAAAAAGGTGTAACAAATAATTTTATATATTTTTGAACGAATTATTGATTCCGTTCCTGCCATTGTTCAATCTTGCTGCATTACCAACATATTATATAACTCACATATTTGAGTCTCTAAACATATTTTTGTATTTATTGGCATGTATTTGTGGTGTATAAATGTATATTCATTTCTCAATAGCATGCCAGGCGATGCATAACATAATATCCACACAATTCAGTTAATTATGCAATGAGGACATAACGAAAGCTGTAATTATTATTTATACAAAGGAAATAATGCAATAATAATAATGGTAGCTTGTATGATTACACTTGATCATTTATAGTTAGCCATCAACCAAATAATGATGGGGAAAACCTTCATTGCAATATTCATTTGATTCTCATCACAGAACAACATTTTTTTAAAAGTGAAAGATTCTTTAGCACCGTTGTGATTTGAAACTTGATGAAACGAAAAATAGTGACACTAAAAAGAGACAAACAAATACATCTACAGGATTTAGCCTGCGAGAGAATGAGATAGTAAAATCGGTCTCATCTATGTCCGGTGCTTCATAGCCTCCCCACTCTTATCTTTAGTTTTCTGAAGGATTCACTTGTACCGCGTGTGAATTACACACTTTTTTTTTATGTGAATACCACACAAGAGTTTCAACTGTGGAGCCAGTGGGACCATGGCATCCCACCAATTGGATTATGTTGTGAGGGAGTAGGGAATGGAAGGACATGTGAAGAGGAAGGTAGGGAAGCAAACACAGCTAAAGCCATTTTTTTGTGAATGCTGCTGAATGTAACAACTGTTCTCAACCATCTCGAGCCAGTGAAAGTACGAGATCCCCAATTGGGGTATCTTATGAGACTAAAGGAGGGGAAGGAGATGGGAGGAGGAAGGTGAGAAAGTATTTGGCTAATCAGATCTGGCTAAAGCAAACATGGCTAAAGCCATTTCTAAATTAAGTTCTAATAATCTTGCGAAATAAAGCATTATTTTTATCGTAGTATATTGTAAATTGGTATATATCTATAGACATTTTATATTATTTTGTGTTTAGATATCCAATTAGCATGATTAGACCATCAAAATTATTTTTTGAGAAAAATTATTGTTGTTAGTGGTTAGATTACGGTATAGTACCTACGTAAAAAATGTCGGTCCCCACCATCTGAGAAGTGCTCGAACCGCCACTTAGTACTAAACTACAAAATCGAATACACTACAATTGACTTACTTTTGGCTTGCCGCTTTTAGATTTCTACAGTGTGTCTATATATATTGTAGCGTCATTGACATGACCTCAATCCGTGTGATAAACAATGATCACTGAGATATGAAACAAAACAATGTTTTGGATTTATGAATAAATACCATAGACATATGAATATTACTAGACCTGCCCTAAGTGATAAAAGCGTATTATTTCCCACTCCCATTGGAACCATTCCATTGGAACCGGCTGGGATCGAGTATGGCTTCGCGTTAATCTAAAAAATATGACGTCATCATTCTTCTGCGAGCCAGCATCGAGCACTCATCGGTGCTATTTACGAAATAACAAGGTAAAAAAAGTGGCTTGTGTTTTAAAAACATGTAAAAATAGAAGTGAAAAAGAAAATAAACCCAATTGTCGTATTACATTCCATAGGCAAGCATTATTTTACTTTATTAAAGCTAATTCAGATCACACAATATGATCGTTTTTGTAACAAATAAGTACTATCACTCGAGATACATGGCATGTGCCCGCGCCGTTTACTGGGGTAAGTAAATTATGAAACATTTGTAAAAGTGTTAAAACTAAATACGGCAACAAAATATTGGTTTCAATCAAAAATAGGCGACCGTACTTTGCTGTGTTTGGACTTCGCAAAGTTGTATGTTACGCGGCGAGCAATTCGCGCTCCCATGTAAAAAGGTCTATTCATTTAAAAGCATGGTATACTTTTAATAACTAAATGGTGATATTATAATGCGAGGTCCCTGTATACTGTCAGATTGAGTTTTAACGAATCACATATCGCCAAATTCCCGCATTCCCGCTCTTCGTCCCGCTGTAGTTGGTTTCTACCCCTCACCTTTCTGTTCTGGCCTGATAATATTCATATGTCTATGATAAAAACTCATTATTAAATCAAATTAAGGCGATGCCCCGTGAAGCTATGCTAAATAATGTGTTTTTGGTTTGAAAATTTGATTGCCTAGAATTTTATTTTTGTTTTAGTTTATTAGGGAAACAAACAGTTATACATATTAATATTATTATTTATTGATTTCTCAAAAGCTTTCGATACCCCCAGCCACACACAATTAATTAAGGTACTTGAAAGCATAGGAATACGTGGTAAACTCCTATCATTTTTCAAAAACTATTTAACAAATAGAAAAATGTATATAAAGATTTTGAATGAAATGAGTAATTTTAGATTTATCAAATCAGGAGTACCACGAGGGTCAATTTTAGGGCCTAAATTATACATTATATATGTTATTGTTTTGTCTAAACTTTTTAAAATTGCCCGTAGATTCATTTTTGCAGATGATACTGCACTAGTCGTATCAAACGAAAACCCGGAAATAGCTATTAAAGAATTACAAAGAGACTTTAACGAGTTACTCAAATGGTCTCATGATGTAGGACTAATTATTAATGTCAAAAAAACTAAGAGTATGTATATAAGATCACCGAGCTTGAAAATGTGGAATTTACCTTAAATAACTGCACATAATTTTGAATGTATTCATAGAAAAATTGCTAATACTATATGCTACTGTGAAAAAATTGATTTTACAAATGAATATACTTACCTTGGCATAATTGTAGACAATAACTTTAAATGGGACAAACAAGTGATCAAAATTTGTAACCAGCTCCGATGTTTGGCGAGTAATTTTTATAAATTAAAATTTGTATTGCCTCGATGCACTCTCAAACTTATATATCATTCTATGGTCGAATCCATACTAAGATATGGAATTCGAACTTGGGGACACTCAAGCATAATTAATATTAAATACATACATTCAAAATTTACAAACTGCTATAATTAAAAAAATTGTTAAACCTAGCATTTACAAACAAAGAAACAACTTAAAATTACTGTATGGGTCTGAGGGCCTACTTCCAATTAAAGGGCTTCTCTGATGCATTATAATGATGGATAATTCGGGAGAAAGCGCGTATAAAAAGTTATCGGTGCATAGTCACACAACAAGATTTACCGAAAACAAAGGCTTAAAAATACCACGAATATCAAATAAGTATGGTAGCAGAACGCTCGAATATATGATAACTTTGATTTATAACATATTGAATAAAAACATTAATTTAAAAAATAATGAAGAACCCTGCCCTAAACTGACAAAAAAAGTGGTTAATAAATGAACAACACATTTATCTATCCTAAATCTCATATTATATACTAATATTGTAACTTAAGCTAATTTGTGTTATGTAATAATATTAAATGGTAGAACCTACAGACAAGCTGATCTGTCACAGCTTTGTGGGACTACCCATATCTTATATTGTATTAGATGTAATTATATTCAAATTAATAAATAAATAAAAAATATTTAAAAAAAATATACATATATATATATATATACATCCCGCAACAGATTTGGCAACCTTTCACTTCGCATCCTTTTGGCAACCACTGCTTACGGTAGGTTTTTAAATAAAATTGCTGTGAATGTTCACATGTTTTTAGCTTAAGAAAAGAGTGATAGTAAAAGAATTATCCAGAAATTGTGTTTTAAGGGTATTCAAATTTTTGGTAGTTACGTATACTTTAGAGTCTTTTGGACTTCCTTTCATATTGCCGTCGTATTGGTAACCGCGTATATCCTACGTATATCACACTTCATTCCATATTTAGGGCGTCCGTTCATTACGAACATTTGACGACCTCCGTATATTCCTGTATGCATTACGTTTATATTATGACGCTTTCAGAATCCGTTTAATTCGGTCGCGATTTGCCAACGGTGTATCATAGGTACATAATGATTGGTTATCATACAAAGGCTAACTTGACGACATAATAAAATTTGGCATTTTTTTTAAATTTACTTGTTTGGTTTGGTGGTGTTTGGGAGTGGGGATAATGCTCGCTTCCTGAATAGAATTCTACCTTCAACATTCTTCTACCACTACGCGCTTAGTTTAGCGAGGAAATTAAATTAATGCATTCATGTATAATCTTAATATATAAAACAAAGTCGGGTTAGTTACACTATTTATAACTCGAGAACGGCCGGGCCTATTTTGATGATCTTTGATTTATTGGATTTGTCTCTTCTCCGGATAGGATAATAACTATTAAAAAATCACAAAAATTAACAAAAAATATAGTTATTAAGAAAATTCTTTTCCCCATACATTTTGTATGTAACGAATTCTCATATTTGAAAGAGCTGCGGGCATTTTGTGATAAGTACCTATAATATTGAACTGTGCGTGAATTTCAAAAATTCAAAAACGTCAAATGTCAATGCGCTGATGGTTTTGTTTTATTCTTAGACATATAATGTTGCTTCTCTTTCTTACACACAAAATGTCAATAGTCGAAAATTAGACAAACGGTGAACGTATGTCTCCACCCATCCAAAGGAAAGATACAATAATTATAATAAAAATCCCTCACACGTCTAAGGAAAATAAAAAGCATTTTTTTTACATCAGTTCACAAATGAGACCCCGAAGAAAATTATTTTTCTTAGGACTCAGGACCTATGTCATCTTAGGGGATGCTGTGTGGAGGGTATTTTTAAGGAAGGGAAGGATAGGAAGTTCTGGGAAGGAAAAAGGTATAAGGGGTGGATTGGAATCTGGGGTCAGTGTGTTCGGGAGTGACGGACGTAAGAATCCATACCTCCAACTGCGGTGCAAGGCGATGGGTCGAGAGAGTCCAGCTGGAAAGGTCAAAAGGCCTCCCTCAACCATTCTCTCTCGATCCGGCCCGCTACGCAGCAGGTGGGCAGACGCATCCGCCACCAAGACCCGGACAAACGTTACCCCATAAACCGGGCACCCCTGCTAAATCACCAAACGTAGCGAACCACTTGGGATGACCTATGGGTGACTTATGACAGTGGGATTGGTTATCCAATAAATGGTTCCCGGGGCGGCGGCACCCATACCCGCCTCCCAAAGTCTCGTAAGTAAGTGGAAAAATAAGAAAATCACAAAAAATATAAATACGTACACAATGTCATCTCTTGAGTCTGATACTGACCAAAACAAAACACGGACAGTTGCGCATTGATGATTGCTTCATTATGTAATTTTTAACATAATAAAAAAACTTAATTTAATTCAACACTTATTGATTCTGAGGCGGTACGAAGTTCGTCGGGTCAGCTAGTCTTTTATGATTTAAAAAAAATAGTGTTCAGAGCCGCTAATATTACGAATATTATTTTGAAGGAAACCAAAACAGAATCCCAATAATTCAAAACGGTATACGATTATTATGATAACGTTTTACATTTGGGAGGCAATATCAAACAAATTATAAATTTGGGAGGCGGGTGTGGGTACCGCCGCCCCAGGAACTATTTATTGGATAACTAACAACCCTCCCATAGGTAACACCAAGTGGTTAGATATGTTTGGTGACTTAGCAGGGGTGCCCGGGTTCACGGGGTGAGGTTTGTCTAGCTCTTGGCGGCCTATGCATTTGCCCACCTACCACATGGCGGGTCGGATCGGGAGAGACTGGTTGAGGGAGATCTTTTCATCTCTCCAGCCAGACCCTCGATCCATCGACTTTTACCACAGTGGGAGGGATGGTCACTCCTGGACACATTGACCCCAGATTCCTAACCACACCTCATACTTTATTCCTTCCCAGAACTTCCTCTCCTTCCTTTCCCTAAAAATACCCTCAACACAACATCTCCAAAGATGACATAGGTCCTGAGGGAAATTGTTTTCCTCAGGCCCTCCTTTGTGGAGCTAATGTAAAAAAATATAAAGTGTCAAAATTAACTATCGCTTTTGGCTTCTTTTTTAAATCTCTGCATTGATCCAATCGTTATTTTAGTTACCGATTAATCAGAATAAAAGTGGCTACCGTTTTGCGATAGGTAGCAAGGTAATATTTTTATAAAGAAAGACAATCATTCTCGGGTTACGAATAACCTGTCACTTATATTAAACTAGCTGTTACGCGGCATGCGTTGCTATGCCATTGAATAAATAATTGTTTCTCCGTGCATGTCCTTTCCCATTCGTCCCGTTTCCCTCCCCGCCTCCCCTTCCTCAACTGCGTCCTCGAAGAAAAAGATGTACCTACCTATGTTTCACTTCATTCCTAACTTTTAGTGGCGATCGGGTATGACGTATTCCACATTTCATTCCTAGCCTTTAGTGGCGACCGGTGGCGAAACAACGTTGCCGGTTTAAGTCAAATCCCGTACGAGTGTTGAGGTGCACGCCGCAGCGGCGTGATTTGCGACGTTGCCGCACATATTTCTTCTTTTCGATCGTTTTTACGGTCAAATTTACTTCTATAAAATTCCGTTTTCCTATTTTTTAAATTTTTTTTATTATTATTTATTGAGTTAGTTGTACTACATGAATATAAACTAATAAGCACAATGTAACATTTCATTTGATAAAATTAAATATTTTTACAGTTAGCATAACATTTATTTTTAAATACATTCATTCTTTCTTCATTCTTCATACTTTCAGGCATTTCATCGTACATCTTTAGTCCTCTATACATTAGGCAGTTCTGCGATTTTTATTTGTTCATTTGTGGCAATCGAACTCTGTTTTTATTTCTTGTTTCGTAATTATGTACGTCTCTATTAAAAACAATTTTATCCTTAAAGTATTTTGGCATTTGGTTTTTCATAATTTTATGCACAAAAATTATCACATTAAATGGTAGTCTCTTTTTATCGGAATCCAATTGAGCTAATCTCTCATTTGATTAATCCTTGCGAATTTGCCTTTCCCCAGTATACATTTCATAGCTCTGTTCTGAATAATTTCTAGTTTGTTTAAATTTCCTTCATTGGCCAAATATAACATCGTAGAGACGTAATCCAAATGTGGAGTAACGATAGTTTTATAAATGAGCTCCGTAGTGTTTCTATTTAATTTATGTCGTAGTTTTCTAAAAAAAATTGACATTTTTTGATACCTTTTTAGCACATATTCAAAGTTTGCCGTGAAAGTCAGTTTTGAATCGAATATTACACCCAGGTATTTGATTTCATTTACTTTTCCAATTTTTTCACCATTAATTGTCATATTTAACCCTGTGTTACGCGTTTTATCGCCTATTTCCATATATTTTGTTTTGTTTACTTTCAGTTTCAGCTTGTTTAATTTCAGCCATTTGCTATATTTTGTAGGTCTTCGTTTATTTTGTTAATTGAATCTATGTAATCTTCACACGAAAAATAGATTAAGGTATCGTCTGCAAATAGTCTAATTTTGCAATGATAATTTATAATTTACAGGAGTTCACTTACTCTGACGGTGATGGTGGGATACGACCCAAATTAACACTGATTTCAGGTTTTAGACAGCGGATGTGTGAAACAAAGACGAGCTCACCAGTTAAATTTACTCGAAAAAATATTAAAAAATTCTGATAACGACCTTCGTACATCGTTTCCACAAAACTTCAATGTATTGACCAAATCCAAGAAGAAAATATGAATAAATGATATAGAAATAACAAAATAAATACACTGCGCAGTTCACACGCCATAGAAATGAAACATCAGAAAACTAAAGTAGGCAAAAGTGTGTAGGCTACGAAGCACCGCACAAAGAGGAGACCGATTATTCTCCTCTTTGTGCTTTGTGATTAAAGTTTTTGTCCCTTTTTAGTGTCGCTATTTTTCGTTTCATCGAGCTTAAAATCACAAAGAAAGATAGACTAACATTGCTGGGTTACGAATAACCCAATAATGTTTGAAAATCTCCATCATTATTGGGTTACGAATAATCCAAAAATGTTTGAAAATCTCCTACTACCACCACAGAAAGCCGAAACTGTTGTTTGTGTTGGGGTGGGACTTTTTTTACATTAGCTCCACACAGGGACCCTGAGGAAAATAAATTCCAAAAGGGCCTATGTCGTCTTAGGGGATGCCGTGTGGAGGGTCTTTTAGGGAAGGGAAGGATAAGAGGTTCTGAAAAGGAAAAAGGTATGCGGGGTGAGTAGGAATCTGGGGGTCAGTGAGTCCAGGAGGGGACGTATGAACCCATCCCTCCAACTACGGTGCAAGGCGATGGGTAGAGAGAGAGCACTACTGGAAAGGTCAAAAGGCCTCCCACAACCAGTCTCTCTCGATCCGGCCCACCACGCAGCAGGTGGGCAGACGCATCCACCGTCAAGACCTGCACAAACTTCATCCCATGAACCCGGGTATCCCTGTTAAGTCACCAAACGCAATGAACCACTTGGGGTAACGTACGGCAGAGGTGTTGGTTAACCAATAAATGGTTCCTAGGGCGGCGGTACCCATACCCGCATCCCGAACCTAAACGCGATGCCCATTAAACCACCGACCGGTCAATGATTCTATCTTTAAAATAAATATATAAAACTTGTGTGCAGTTCACCTTCACAAACCTACCTTACACCCAACGTAATAAAATTGCCAAATATATTATGTAAAAATGTTAATAATTAGGTAAATACTGTAATACTTATATAGAAATAAATAAATAAAGTTCACACGAGGGAGAAGTGAAGCCTTCATAAAACTAAACCTAGAAAGAATGAAACGAATCAGGAGTAGGATAATTGTAGAGTTTATTTATTTAAATATTTTTACCAAGTGTAAAAATTATTTTATTCTACGAAACACCGCACAAAGAGGGCACAGATTAGTGTCATTCTTTCGCAGGCTAATTCCTATATATGTATAATCCTAACATCTGGTCTCTGAAAATGCAAATAAATGCACATCCATTGTCAAAGTATGGCTCAATCAAAACCTTATAACTCTGAACTGCGGAAAAACTCTTTATATTCTATTTAACAATACCAAAAAGGCGACAGACACCCTTAACTCCCTTAAATATAAGGTTTCACAAAAATACTTACAATCCTGTCTAATGCTCTAACTGTACGGAAATGAATACGGGGATTTTTTTTATATGAATACCTCACAAGAGTCCCAGGTGCTCCTTCTGGAGCCAGTAAAACTATGGCATCTTCCATTGGGGTATGTTGTGAGGATGAAGGTGGCGGGGAGGGGAAGGAGATAAGAGAGAGGAAGGTGGGGAAGTACCTGGCTATTCAGATCTGGTCACCAAACACGGCTAAAGTCTTACACCAGGGCGATACTGAGTGTACTTTCCACTCTGGAACGTGCCGCAAATATACCATATATTTACTTCTTCAAACTTCGCAAAATTACTTTGTGGCATCATTAATTATATAATGAATAACAGATCACTTTGTAGAAACCACTATATTATAAACAATATCTACATGTTTCCATAACAATGTTATCTTCATCAGGATATGTTAATATAAAGAAAAATAAATGATAAACAAGTATAGACAAATTAGAATAAACTAGAACATAGACAAAATATTAAAAAAGTAGAGGTGATTAATTGCTTAAAAATCATAAAAATAGTTATACAAAATTAAATATAAAAATTATTTATTGAAAAATAAAATTGCATTTAGATAATAAAAAAACTTTTAAGAACAAATAATTCAAATAATTAGTCTAAATCAAAAAATAAATAATTATAATTATTGTAAGTATTAATAAGAAAATAAATTTAAAAGATGGCTATTTTTAAAAATAGTTTGGTTATTTATAAAATTTAATTTACTATTAATGCTTTTTCTAATTTCTAAAATTTCTAAATTATCCAATTTTATGCCCGTAGTGTTAATTTTAAGACCTGTATCAATATCAAAGGAATGACTTGTTTCCAAAATATGGTTGGCAAATTCAGAATAATTATTATTATTTAAACATCTTATATGTTCCTTAACTCTAATGTTAAAATTTCTAGAAGTTTTTCCAAAATAAAAAAGTTACAATCATTACAAATTAATTTATAAACCCCAGATTTGTTCAAAAAATCACATTTATCCTTATTATTTAATATATAATTTTTTAATTTGTTATTTGTATAAAAAGCTGGTCGTACATTATTTGGCATGTTTTTAATTTTTAAATTTGAAATGCTATTATTTAAAAAAAAAAAATTCTCCAATTATTATCATTTTCAACAACGTGTGGATAAACAAAAGATCTAAAAAACTTTTTCTTATATTTTTTGTTTAACATATTGTCTATTAATTTTGAAGTATAACCGTTATTAATTGCATTTTGTTTAATAGTATTTAATTCTGTTTTAAAATTACGCAAAGATAAGGGAACATTAATTAATCTACTTAGCAAGGTATGAAAAGCTGCTAATTTTTGTGAAAATGGATGATTAGATGTGTCATGTATAATGATATCTGTATATGTATCTTTACGAAAAATATTAAATTAAAAAAACATGTAGATATTGTTTATAATATAGTGGTTTATACAAAGCGATCTGTTATTCATTATATACCATATATTATTCTAAAATAATAAATTGTGATATATAACAAAATTAACAAAATAAAGTTTATTTGCTAGACAGGGATTCGATCCCGCAACCTTCGGGTTGCGAGCTAAGAGCCTCACCGCTAAACACCGGCCACACCGGCCATCGAATACAGTTTAATACTTAGGAATTACATTAGACAGCCAACTCAAATGGACAGATCACATAGAAAAGCTTGTAAATAAATTTATGTATTTAACTTATATTTTTAACGTTTAAATTAAAGAGTCGACATTAAAATAATGAAATTTGTGTAACATGCATTGGTGCAATCATAAGAATCTTATGGAATAATTGGATGGTAGGGGAGGGGGTGTATAATAATAATAATAATGTCGCATAATGATATGAACTACCCCTTCCTGCAATTATTACAAGAAGCTGAATTGTAAGAGATGAGAAAAATTTACTGTGTACGATGTTTAAAATACACAAAATGTATAAAGTCTTAGATAAATACCATTGAAACCGACATTTACTTGCTGTAACATCTGAGCCGATGTAACTTTATTAATCTTTATTAACATGTGTGAATTGTAATTCGGTAATCACGATCACAATGATTTTATTTTTTATTTATTTAATTTTATTTTTTAATCTCTACGAAGATAGTGCATGTTTATGAGTAAAATTTTAACTGTTTTAAAAACACACAAGTACACCCACGAACTGGCGATGCCTGTGTGGGATTTTTTTGGTTTATCTGCTAATTGAATTATTCTTTACTTTTCAACTGTTTATATAAAAACAATTATATGTATTTTAAATTTATACCAATTTAGGTACCAAAAAAAAGCGGAGCTTTAAAATAAAAGTCAAAATCGATTGATAATTTTGACACCCGAGAAGAAAGATATTTATAGATTTGTGTTATTTTTCTGTTCAATTATACAACATTAAATGATATCATGAAATCGTCTGCCGTTTTAAATTTTCAGAATTCTATTCTGAGTTTTTTTAAATAATAATATAGTGGAGTATTAACGGCTCTGAAAGCAAATTATGTTTAAAAAAAGAGAAATCTTATAAAATTGTACAATAATACACTATTTCAATTCCATTATTTCCACGCATAGCTAAAGGGCTTGTTCACATTGGTCAAGTGGTAAGTCAAGTAGAGAGTACGCTTGCTACATGACTCGCCGAAAACCGTTCGCCTTAATTTCAAATAGAGTAGATACATTTATGCCCGCCGCCCGTTGTAGGATGACGGCGGATGACGGGCTGCTACAAAGCAAAGTAAATACGCTAATTTAGCTGATTTTAATGCTTATTATAGAAGACGTGGAAGAATAAATTAGTGAGATAATAATAAATAAAATGTCCACAAAAAGAGATTAATAGCAGCACAAATAAATAATTTTAGAGTAGCAACTTCGCTCCAATGCCTCGACATTTCCGCGGGTCTACAAATGAACTCTGCTAAAACGGCATGTCAGTGCACAGGGACGCGAGGGGGGGGGGGGGGTCCCTATACGCTCTAAAAATAGAACGAAATTGATTGAATCCACTAAAAAGCTGACTAACCCACTCTACTAAAATGATGGTGTTCGGACGCGTTTAGATATTACTTTACTCCCCACTCGAATAAAATACATAGCGTGTTTGAACGGCTCTTAAGCGCTTGGGTAGTGGAAAATAGGACAAAATCTGCGGACGTGGGTAGGATTCTAACCAGAGGTCTTCTGTTCAGGAAGCGAGCATTATCCCAAGCATCACCAAGACAGACAAGCACATTAAAAATACCAGTTAGTGGTTGAGTGGGCATCGCGTTTGGGTCCCACCCGCGGGCGTCGCGTGCCCTATTCCTCGGCTGGCTATGGCTATGTCCTCCATCACAACACAAGCAACATTTTCGGCCTTTTGTGGTGGTAATAGGAGATTTTCAAATACTGTTGGTTTATTCGTAACCACATGGAATGTTTGTCTTTCTTTAAAAAAAAAAACAAACAAAAAAATGTTTGTTTATATGAATGCGTCTTTAAAATGACAATGCATATGCATGACCTGAAGTTCAGCAAAAAGCTGCCCGCAGAGTGCTTGAAAACGCCCTTTATTCAGGGGGACGTTTTACGGTGAAAATTTGAATGTGGGATGGAAGGTTACAAATAAACTTCTTTTTTATGTGTAAACCTTAAAAAACCAAATTCATGTACAGGATTTAGCCTGCGAGAAAATGGGATAGTGTAATCGGTGTCCTCTTTGTGTGGTGCTTCTTAGCCTTCCCACTCTTGTCTACTTTAGTTTTCTGAAGGTTTCACTTCTACGGCGTGTGAATCGCATACTCAGTTATTTTTAAATATGAAACTACAAAAATCTGAGGTGGCAATAACGTTTAAAATACATTTGTCTAACAAAATATGTGTTTATTGATTCTTTTCTCGGTATCTATAAGTAGTTTTAGTTAGAAAAAACGTAAGGTGAGCCGTTATTAAAACTTTTTAATGTTTGCATTGAAAAATTTAATGTTTTCAAAATTATATGTCTTTCTAATAATAAAAATCTTTCAAAACCAGTTTTTCGTTTTTGGATACATTCGAAAATGTTCCATTTATTTGGATTTCATCGCGAAGCAGAAAATTATGTGACATTCCGACAAAACATGCCCGAGGACTGGAGGGGTAAATTAATGTAAAAGTTCAAAAAGGTGGCAGATTTTAATTGATAATTTTTTTAATTAGTAAATTTAAAAAAAAAACAAATGTACACATCTATGAAAAACAATTTTTCCAAATGTGTTCAGCATTACTTAACTATACTAAAAAATGCAATTTTATCAAATTTAAAGAAAAATATGAGTACCTTGCTGACCAACACACCTACACTACAAGGATGAAATTCTCAAAACTACTAGACATCCCGAAATTAAATAGATCTTTTGGGCAGAGAAACCATAATTTCCATGCTACAAAACTATATAATGCCCTTCCAATTGAAATTAAGAACACCATGCAGAAAAAAAAGTTTAAAAAAGACATCAAATTATGGTTACGTAAACATGAAGATGAGGAAATAATTAAAATTATAGAGTAATCCTAACGTAACCTACAGACAACAAACTTAAATACTTTTAATTTTATTTATTGTTTATTTTGTGAAAATAAACATAAGATGCAAAAGTGATTCGTAAATAATAATAGCTACTGGTTTTAAAAATATTCGAATGGAACCTCGGGGGTGCCCGGAGCTACGATTTTTAGAAATAAAGATAGCATTTTTGTATTTGATTGATGTACGCTTTTACTCATGCGTTAATGTAAAAAAATATAACGGATTAAAATCTTTCAAACAATACAAACAGATTGCATCAATACAAAAGGATTGCAATCTTTAGGGGTCGGGTGGGAATGCTACCCTTGTTCTACCGGTATTTCAATGGAAGATGCTCCGAGGAACTAGCGTCTTTGATACCTTCGGCGCCGGTGCATAGTCGGGAAATACGCCAAACGCGCGCCCAGCCTGCAGTTCATTCCTAGTTTTTAGTGACGACAAGAAGGGAAGATGCATTCTGCATTTCAAAACTCGTTGTCAGTTCGTTTGAACTCTCCCGTACGAGGGTTGGGGTCAAGGGTCAGGGGGCGGCGCGCGGCGGGTTTATCACGACGCGTGCCGCGTGTATTTTGGAGGTTGAGCGTGTTCACTGTTAACACACAGCTATAATATGCGTGGGACGGCATATTTCAGCATAACGCTGGCCTTATATTCCAATTTGGAATGTACGGCAAGCGATATGCCGAAAAACGCCACGCCGGGGAAGTTTGTCCAGGTCTTGACGGCGGTCTACCCACCTGCTGCGTGGTGGGCCGGATCGAGAGAGACTGGTTTTGGGAGGCCGTTTGACCTTTCCAGTAGTGCTCTCTCTCTACCCATCACCTTACACCGTAGTTGAAGGGATGGGTTTATAATATATGTCCCCTCCTGGACTCACTGACCTCCAGATTCCTACCCATCCCGCATGCCATTTTTCCTTTTCAGAACCTCCTATCCTTCCCTTCCCTAAAAGACCCTCCACACAGCATCCCCTAAGACGACATAGGCCCTGAGGGAATTTATTTTCCTCAGGGTCCCTGTGTGGAGCTAATATAAAAAAGTCCCACCTCAACACAAACAACATTTTCTGCTTTCTGTGGTGGTAGTAAGAGATTTTCAAACATTATTGGGTTATTCGTAACCCATCAATGTTAGTCTATCTTTCTTTGTGATTTTAAACTCGATGAAACGTTAAATAGTCACCCTAAAAAGGGACAAAAACATAAATCTATAGGATTTACACTGCGAGAATAATCGGTCTCCTCTTTGTGCGGTGCTTCGTAGCCTACACACTTTTGTCTACTTTAGTTTTCTGAAGTTTCATTTCTATGGCGTGTGAACTGCGCAGTGTATGTGTTTGTTATTTACATATCATTTATTTATATTTTCTTCTTGGATTTGGTCAATACATTGAAGTTTGGTGGAAACGATGTACGATGGTCGTTATCAGAATTTTTTAATATTTTTTCGAGTAAAATTAACTGATGAGCTCGTCTTTGTTTCACACATCCGCTGTCTAAAAACTGAAATCGGTGTCAATTTGGGATTTGGGTCGTATCCCACCATCACCTTCAGAGTAAGTGGAACTCCTGTAAATTATAAATTAAATTTGCAAAATTAGACTATTTGCAGACGATACCTTAATCTATATTTCGTGTGAAGATTACATTACAAATGGCTGAAATTAAAAAAGTTGAAACTGAACGTAAACAAAACAAAATATATGGAAATAGGCGATAAAACGCGTAACACAGGATTAAATTTGACAATTAATGGTGAAAAGATTGGAAAATTAAATGAAATCAAATACCTGGGTGCAATATTCGATTCAATACTGACTTTCATAGCAAACTTTGAATATGTGATAAAAAAGGTATCAAAAAAGGTCATTTTTTTTAGAAGACTAAGACATAAATTAAATAGAAACACTACGGAGCTCATTTATAAAACTATCGTTACTCCACATTTGGATTACTGCTCTAAGATGTTATATTTGGTCAATGAAGGAAATTTGAACAAACTAGAAGTTATACAGAACAGAGCTATGAGCTGTAAATGTGATGAGCTAAATTGGATTCCAATAAAAAAGAGACTACAATTTAATGCGTTAATATTTGTGCATAAAATCGTGAAAAACCAAATGCCAAAATACTTTAAGGATGAAATTGTTTTAGTAGAGACGTACATAATTACGAAACAAGAAATATAAACAGAGTTCGATTGCCACAAATGAAGAAATAAAAATCACAGAACTGCCTAATATAGATGACTAAAGATGTACGATGAAATGCCTGAAAGTATTAAGGATGAAGAAAGAATGAATGTATTTAAAAATAAATGTTATGCTTACTTTAAAAATATTTAAATTTATCAAATGAAATGATACATTGTGCTTATTAGTTTATATTCATGTAGTATAACTAACTCAATAAATAATTAAAAGGGAATTTTATAGAAGTAAATTTGACCGTAAAACGATTGAAAAGATGAAATATTATTTGAAGGCACACATCTCACAATATCTGAATTCTACGTCAGAGGGCTGGTGTGACTCCGAAGAGTAATCTTGGTATGGCTATTCTGTTATTCTTTCAATTATTTTGTTCCATTTCAATGCATCAACAGTAATCAATTCTGTATTGTAAATAAGACACTAAAATGATCGGTCGCCAAATACACCCTAAGCCGCACGGACGTCAATGCTCGGTATACGATAATACGGTTGATCGCGACAAATTTTGAAAAGGCAAAACATTCGCAGCAACCGGCCAAATATGTGCGGCAACGTCGCAAAATCACGCCGCCGGGGTGTGCACCTCAACACTCGTACGGGATTTGACTTGAACCGGCAACGTCGCCAATTTGGGCTAGTACGAAATGCCGAATACACCACCAAAATTTGCCAACGTCACCGGTCGCCACTAAAGGCTAGGAATGAAATGCGGGATACGTCATACCCGGTCGCCACTAAATGCTCGGAATGAAATGTGGTATACGTCATACCCGATTGCCACTAAAAGCTAGGAATGACGTGAAACATAGGTAGGTACATCTTGTTCTTCGCGGTCGCCATTTCGGACTTTATGAAATGCAGGATACGTCGTTTCTGGTCGCCACTAAATGCTAGGAATGAAATGTGGAATACGTCACAGTCGGTCGCCACTAAAGGGTTGTAATGAAATGAAGAATACATGGCCATGTATATCACCTAGCGCCTAGCTGCGTAGCGACAGACTCCGGAACTTTAATATTCGAAATCATCCACTTCAAGCCCAATTTGGCGACCAGGACAAATTTCGCCAAGATGCTTGTGACGACATATATTAATGAACTGTGTAAAAATTTCGAAAAATAAAGTGGCGACCGTATATCGGTCGCCAAATGTCGGTGGTCGCCACTTTAAATGCATATTTGCCCATGATGGTCGCCAAATAGACGGTGTGATATATATATATATATATATATATATATATATATATATATTTCATTAAAGTAATTACATGTTACATGGTTGCATGAACCAGCCAAGTTTCTGCAAAAATTCATTTCAAGTGTTGTCTAGGGATAGTTATTGTAGATGTTTTAATTAAATACTGCGAGTAGAACACATCTTGGCCTTTGCTGTAATCGAGCACATAAGTATGAAACCTATAAAAAATGTTTTGAAGTGAAAAATCTCCTACTTAGTAACCCCTTTTCAGATATTGTTTTATTGTGGTGCAAGTGTTATTTATATGTTTTTCCAAATACAGAGAGAGACAGATAGATAATTAGATATATAAACTATAGCTGATACCCGGCATGTGTTGCTAAGCCATTTAATATTTAGTATTTTTGTGTAGATGCATAAATAAATATTATACTTTTGAATGTAGCTATAACTTTGTGGTAATCCATTATAGATAAATTAAACAATGTTACTTTGTTTGAAGCCGACCGGTTTTGGAATGACCGTTCCTTCCTCAGGGCAAACATATACTGATTTGACAGTTACAAAATAGTGGGTGGGTACAATATATTATTATAAAGTGTGTGCAAATTATTACAAAGGTGGAGGTGTGGTTAGGGATTATAAATTTATAAATATTAATATAATTTAATTTCGGATGAAATCTTTAGGAGAATCGGTGTTTTGGACATTAGGCAACTTTATGCAAAAAATATACTAACTTATCTATTCAAACATAGAACTGTTTTGGACAATATCCAAACTGTTTGTGAAAACAACGTTTGGTCAAAGAAACTTCAGGTATTTTGCAACAAAACTTACACTTCCACTGACCATTATACAGCACACTATTTTTGTAAAATACAAATCAGATACCAAGTCTTGGATCACTAGCAAAGGCAGATCATATATTAACAATATTTTAAGAACCTCCTAATGCATGCTTTCCTATTGGCATGATGCTGATTGCCCTTGTACTTTTACTTTAAATGTAAATAACATTGTTGTTGTTATCTTTATTTTTGTGATAAACTACTTATGCTAAAATGCGCCTGCTTTCAACACAGGAATTCCAAGGGAGACAGGCACAGCACAATCACCTATGTAACTTGATAAATAAAAATTATAATAAAAAATAAAATAGAGAAATTGTTTCTACATTTTTAATTTGGGAGGCGGGAATGGGTACCGCCGCCCCGGGAACCTTTATTGGATAACCAACACCTCCGCCATAGGTCACCCCAAGTGGTTCGCTACGTTTGGTGATTTAGCAAAGGTGCCCGGGTTCATGGGGTGAGGTTTGTCTAGGTCTTGGAGGCGGATGACCGGGACACACTGAACCCCAGATTTCTACCCACCCCTTAAACCCTTTTCCTTCCCAGAACCCTCCTCTCCTTCCTTTCCTTAAAAAAAACTCCACACAGCATCCCCAAAGATGACATAGGCCCTGAGGGGAAATATTTTCCTCAGGGTCTCCTATGTGGAGATCATGTAAAAAAAAAAAAAAAACATGCATGTCCTATCCCATTCGCCCTGTCCCCTTCCGCCTCTTCTTCCTCTCCCGCGTCTCCGTCCCCTCTCGCGTTCCCACTCCGCCTCCTCCACCTTCCCTCTCCCACTCCACTCTCCCCACTCCACTCTCCCCACTCCACTCCACTCCCCCCTTCCCCCATCCCTATAACCCTCCTGAGTTCCCCTCCCCCCTCCCAGGTTCCTCTCCCCCCTCCCGGGTTCCCCTCCCTCCCGCGAACCCCTACCCGAGTTGCCCTCCCCTTCCCAATCCACCTCTCCGCATCCCCAATCCACCCCTTCCCCTTCCCCCCTCCCACCTATTTCAATTTTTTTATACAAATTTCATAATGCGAGAGCTCACTAGTAGTCTAATAGAAACCTTGTCCTGACAAAAACAAACACAAATAAACAAAACAAAAAACTACTTCAAAAAATGCACTAAAAAGTAAAAAAATAATTTCGTACGATTGTTATTTTTGGAGTCGGTGTCAGCCAAGGTAACTACATACTTAGGTAGTTATAGGTGAGATGTGGAGATCTTGGCTGACACCGACTCCAAAAATAACTATCGTACAAAATTATTTTTTACTTTTTAGTGCATTTTTTTAAGTCGTTTTTTGTTTTGTTAAAATTTTTGTTCATTTTTTGATTTTTAGTGACGAGCGTGCGTAAAGAAGTTGTAATTCAAAAAAGAATCATCGAAATCTGTTGGTGTAATATTGAGTTATTCGTCCATTTGCCGCGCACATACTTATTTGTAATTTAAGACATATATGGTTTTCTCATGGATCCCATTGTCAGAACTGGACCAAATTAAAATGGGACCACATGGGAAGCACCAGCTTTCTAATAAAAAAAGAATCATCAATAATCAATATCGGTTCACCCAATCGAAAGTTCTGAGGTAACAAACATTAAAAAAAAAAAAATACCGTCGAATTGATAACCTCCTCCTTTTCGAAGTCGTTTAAAAAAAAGAATTATCCAATTTGGTGCAGTCGTTCGGAAGTTATGGGTGTACATACCTTTCGGCAATTCATTTTTATTTATATAGATAGATAGATATATAGATAGATAAATAGATAGATAGATAGATAAATAGATAGATAGATTATAGTAGGTAATCTCACCCTCTCACACCTCACAGATAGGAAATACGCATCCGCAATCTTTGAATATGGTTAAACAATAAACGCAATCTCTAAAGTAATGCTTATCATTATATCTTCACACCATTATAATAAGTATAATAGTGGTGCAGCATAAGTATAAATGTGGAAAATTTAAGTTCCTTAGATTGTGATCGGAAAACATTTTAATAATTGTGCTTCAACTTCCCAAAACAAAATAAACCATGCATTTAGGTGATGTTTTTTTGCATAAATCAAAACAGGAGGCTTGTGTTAAGTAGGCATTTCAATTTTCCACAAAAATTAAATAGTTACAAATACAATCAATAATATATTACGAGTTAAAAGATAAGATCTATAATAACAGTTATAACTAGAAATTTCTTATCTTTGAGAGTCTCATATAACATAACTTCATGTTGATAATATCTAACGGAGTTTTTTTTTTCATATACAGGGACAAGTGCCTTTGAAGTAACTTATCACAAAACATATGCAGCTATCCAATAAGAAACTCCAGTGAAAAATATTATAACTTTTATTTAAATCATAAAAATAAAGCAAATAACAGAAAATCTTTGTGGCCACACACTTATAGCAAAAACTCTCAAAAATGGTAAAAGAATATTCTATTTTCAGCTCGAAACATCTATTCCAGCCTAAATTTTGAAATATACATATTTATCTTATGTTTTAAAAATAATATGAGACACTTTATCATTTTTTTCCATACTTTTTTCAGTTCAATTAACACACTTCTCTTTCTTTTTAAAATTAAGCATTTTATTTTTATGTCACTACTGCATTTTTGCTAATCAATTGCAGGGCAATAAATTACTCTTTGCTGTCTTTATTTTGAAATTTTAAAAATGCAATTAATTAAGTTTTAAGTAGGTATTGTTCTGTAATTCAGATATTGAAACTCATGCATATAGCATTTTTTTTCTTCATTTTTCTTTATTCATTGCATAAATTATTTACATTATTAGTGGATTTTCGACCACCATGCTAGGCTGATTGATGCCCGTGTTATGGTGGTCGATGTAAGCAATATATTAACTGTGTAACATATATAATTATTTCGAGCGCATATTGACAAGTTTCACGCTCGAATACTTTCTCTATCTAGCATTGCTGTCTTAGAGGGATTCTATTGACCAGAGGTGGCATCCCGCAGTAGGGTTTTTTCACATATGGATCGACCCATAAAAGGACATGTGTGATCGTAAAACTTTAAGTTTACCCACCGAGGTGTCTCGCGTAACTTCAAGGTACTCGTGACTCTTTTGTATAAAGTGACGAGTAATTAAAGGATAGTTAGTGTCCTTTGGAGTTATTATTATTGGAATAATAACCATAAAGATACTGTTATACTATTATTGAACTGTCTACTTGTGTAATTGATTGTACCCACCCAATAAAGACTCATTGTGTTTACAGAAGAAAAGCGTGGATTGATTTAATTTAATTACCCCGCTATAACTGGAATTTTGTTATAGGAACATTGTGGAAACAATAAAACATGCAGAACCAAATAATATGACTTACCGATGATAAATGGCAATATTATGAACATCACTCCATTCTTTCCTGATGTCCCCGCAAATACTCTTCATTACTTTTAAGGCCATTGTGTCATATGCTTCATACTCGAGTTGCACCACCTACAAATATAATTATTGCTGTAATAAAGGCATGGAACTGGCAGATGAAGGTTAAGTACCTAAACTGAATGCTGTAGAAATGAGATCCCCGAGTCAAATTACCCAGTTTTTTTTAAACAAAATAGCTACTAAAATGCATTATATTCCATTTCCGGAAACTGAAATTCTTGCTTCTCAATATATACAAGGTGTTTTTAATGTAAAATTTTGCGTAATAAGCATATCCATATCTATGTATGTTTTACGAAAATAAAATGTGTTACCTTTTTCCCCTCAAAGTTGTCTCTTGTGGTTCCGACAAACATGGAAACAGCTCCGCATGTTTCCGAGGAAACTTCCTTTAGAATTTGGTCCACCGACAGAACATCATTTGTGAGTTTCAAAAAATCCATTTTGGAAATCAAAAAAACTATTTTCATAGACTTAACCTCCACTCAATGGCGGGATAATTGCTAGTTCATCGTTACTTTCAAAATTAATAAGATCTTCACCATGGTCTGCGCATAGCTCGGTGTTTTTGGCAATCAAAATGTTATTTTTAATACTAGATAATCCAAAAGCGACACTGATGGACTCGAGAAGGTGTGAATATGTTGTGGTCTTTGGAACAATTATGAAAGATTCCTTGGATCCAACTATCTCTCTGGATTGAGCGAAAAATAAAATTTTAACGGAGACAGTAGACATATCCATAATCCTGAAAAAAAAGTTTTCCAAATGAATTTATAAATACGGTGGTTGTAATTTAAGTATGATTATTATTTATTAACTTTTGAACGAACTAAAAAATACGGTTAGATAGGAAACATGTTAGGAAAAAAAATTATAACTTTAGAGATGTTTTTTCCAATCACGATATGTTCGGAATCTCGATGGATCAAATATTAGATATTACATATTTCACGATGATGTAGCCAATCTACCATGACCTTAGATATTAACCAACTAAATTAATCAGTTACGTTAAATAATTACTTTAAATAACATTTTGACGTAACGTACAGAACCAATTATGCATAATATAAGATATTTATTGCAATTACCATTACAAAAGTTTGATGAGTGGAACAATTACTTTGCGTAAAACAATAAGCAAAGAAAACCAGTTTATTTTAAATGAATTTTAAAATAAAAACTAAACTTCCGCACGTCCCACGACCACTCAACTTGCCCAACTTGACTTAACTCTAGCATTGCCATATCAAAAAATATAAACTCCCTATTCCCCAGCAAAATCCTCAAAAATCCCTAGAAATGCCCAAAGTGCGTAAATCTTTCTGGAATTTTAAGCAGTTGCGTTTTATTCTAGAAAACGCAAAATAGACCTCATAAAGTTGGACATAGCAAATATTTTCTCCGAGTATTGTCATTTCTGGGGATTTTGATACCCATTGGCCAGAATTCTGTAATAAAGGGTCGAAAACAAATCTTTGTATAATGTCGATGTGAGTCAACAGAAACTCCCTTTCTGTACTCGGAGCTCTTAATTTCTCCCTAAATCTGGTGATTTATCCCTAGATATGGCAACTCGAGCATAAAACGTCATAACTCATAACTAGAGATGGTCGATGCTGCTACAAACGGAGCCAGCTCGAAATTATTATGAAATTATTTCTCCGAGGAACCGGTTAGTTTTGGAAGATTCCAATATTTGTCATTTCTCAGAAACGAAAAAATTTCACAAAAATTTAAACGGCAAAATATTCTGAATTTTTGAGGAACCGGGTGCTTTTTCTTACAATTTCTAGAAATTGTTTGAACTAACTAACTAACTAACTAACTAACCATCACGCCGTTTCCCGCAGGGGTAGGCAGAGAGGACGGACCGCCACACAACTCGATCTTGGCACACACTCTTTGCCTCGTTCACATTCATACATCGTCTCATACATGCTCTTCTATTATTCCGACTCTTCACATGGCCCGACTCAAGTATCTGATTCACTTGGTCGTGCCATGTCTTACTCGGGCGTCCCCGACTTCTTCTACCATTCACATTTGCATCATATATTCTCCTTACACTCCTTTCCTTGTTCATTCGCTCTACATGCCCAAACCATCGGAGAGTCCCTTTCTTAATCTTACACATCACGCTTACGTCAGCCTTGTATTCTTTGCGGATATCCACGTTTCTCTCACGATCGTACATGGTTTTACCACACATTCGCCTCAGGGATCTCATTTGTACAGCATTCAGTCTGCTTTCATCCTTCCTCTGCCAGTTCCATGCCTCACTGCCATACATCAGGGTAGGTACCAGCACTCCATTATGGACGGCTAGTTTCGCGTCTTTGGACAGTTTTTTATTACCGCCAACGGCATTCAGTCCTCCATTAATGGAGTTACCGGCATTCACCCTTCTTTCAATATCTCTATCAGCCTTCCCATCTTTCGTAAACATACTACCCAGATACACAAACTCATCCACCTGCTCCAAGTATTCATCATTCACAACTATATTGCATACTGTTTTCGTACTCTCTCTTTCAAACACCATGACTTTAGACTTACTTACATTCATCATTAACTCATTCTTCATACATACTTCGTTCATCCTAGACACGAGAGACTGTAGATCTTCCATACTGCTAGAAATTAGCACCGCATCATCAGCATACAAAAGGCAACATACTTCCAGATTACTCAATTTTGCGCCCAATCCCATATGTATAGATTGAATAACCACGGTGACATTACGCAGCCTTGTTTAACACCTTTTGTGATGTCAAACCACTCCGTAAAATCGCCGTTCACCCTAACACATGCAACGCTTCCCTTATATAGCGACGCAATTGCCTGAATGAGCTTCGTATTCACTCCGTACTTGGACAACACCTTCCATAGCTTTTTCCTGTCAACTCGGTCGTACGCTTTTTGTAGATCTACAAAGGCACAGAAGAGTTTCTGGTTTTTTGCAAGAAACTTCTCAGTGAGCATACGCAATGAGAAAATCTGGTCCATGCACCCCCTTCCACTCATAAAAGCACCTTGCACATCCCATATTTTATCTTTTGTTTCCATTCTTACCCTTTCAGTCAATATTCTACCATGCAGCTTGCCCACTGAATAGAAGGCTAATAGCCCTATGATTCCCACATTCCGTACGTGACCCTTTACCTTTGTATAATGGCATGATTACAGCCCTTCTCCAATCTAATGGCGTATAACCCTCCTTTAAACATTGGTTAAAAAGTCTGCACAGCCATGTTAGAATAATACGACTATCTCCTTTAAAGTATTCGGCAGCAATATTGTCGAAACCCACAGTCTTGCCACTCTTCATGCATTTAATTGATCTTTTTATTTCATCCATACTGATTTCGGTAACATTCACTCCATCATCGTTCATAACCGATTCACCGCTGGGATCACAACCACTCGGGTTACTTTCGAAGACTTCCTCGAAATATTTCATCCATCTCTCTTTGATTTCATTCTCATTCGTCAACATTTGTCCATCTTTCGATTTTATCACTTTCATGCTTCCGTTCTCTGGACCACTCCGGAACCTTTTGACCTCCTTCCAAAACAGTTTTGTGTTTTCTTGGAAGTGGTTTGTCATTTTGATTCCCTCTTCTTCTTCCAGGCGTTTCTTTCGTTCTTTCACCCCAACACTTACTCTTTTCTTGCATATCTTATACACTTCTTTCGCTCGATCTCTCTCTTCGCTTGAAACACTGCCAATCGCTATCAGACGTAACCATGCTTTCTTCTTCTCTGAGACCAGTGCTTTGATCTCATCATCCCACCATGCATCACCTTTTTTCCTAGGTACCTTGCTTACTTATTTCACACACATCTCTAGCAGATTCGCATAGACTCACCTTAATGTGGTTCCATGTTTCCTCTATGCTTAGAACGTCCATTTCCTTTTCATTCAATCTCATTTCTGCACAATTCTCATATTCACTTCTGACATACTTAAACGTTTTGTAGTTTTTCTATTTTGACTCTTGTTGGAGCTGATACCGTTTTCACCTTAGAGCGCCAGCCGCGAAAGAGGTTTACTTTTGACACCACCAGAAAGTGGTCGGTTTCAACCTCAGCTCCTCTGTAAACTCTTGTGTCCTCGGTAACGGCTCTCAACCTAGAGTCAATTACTACAAAATCGATTATCGATCTTTCAATTCCTCTTTCCCACGTATACTGATGGATACCCCTATGATCGAAGAAAGTATTCGAAACAAAAAGGTTCCACTCCAAACATACTTCAAGTATTCTATTCCCATTGTCATTCGTTCTTTTATCCCCAAACATACCTAAGGCCGAATCAAATCCGTCACGTCTAATACCGACCCACCCGTTCAAATCGCCCGCCATTATAATCGTTTCATTCAACTCTTTTAGTCTCATTACATCATTCACACCAGTCCAAAAATCATTTTTCACTTCATCACTTTCAGAATTAACAGGGGCGTAGCAAATAATAAGAAACACCCTTGTCAAACCAATTTTGAATCGGATCCACATTATTCTCGGACTTACACATTCATATTGCAACATACATTCAACCATTCTGGGAGACAGTAGCGCTGCAACACCCTGACAAGCCCTCTCTGTATCTGGTCTCCAGAGAGGGCTTGTCAGGGTGTTGCAGCGCTACTGTCTCCCAGAATGGTTGAATGTATGTTGCAATTGTTTGAAAGGTGTAAAATAGTAAAATAAAATAATTTGTACCGTGTTTTTTTATTAAGTTGCTACTAGACACACTGGGTTAACAATTACACCTGCCCTTTTTGTATTAACAGAATACATGTGTAATTCCTTTAATCAATACATCTTTTATTTCGTTTCCTCCTTTTTTTATTTAATTTTGAACTCGCCATAAGTTTATACATGGATAATTGTATGCAAGAATTGAAAGAGATGGGATTGGGCGCGAATTTGAGTGATCTGAAAATATGTTGCCTGTTGTATGCTGATGATGCGGTGCTGATTTCTAACACTATGGAAGATCTACAGTCTCTCGTGTCTAGGATGAACGAAGTGTGTATGCAAAATGAGTTAATGATGAATGTAAGTAAGTCTAAAGTCATGGTATTTGAAAGGGAGAGTACGAAAACAGTGTGCAATATAGTTGTGAATGATGAATACTTGGAGCAGGTGGATGAGTTTGTGTACCTGGGTAGTATGTTTACGAGAGATGGGAAGGCTGATAGAGATATTGAAAGAAGAGTAAATGCAGGTAACTCCATTAATGGAGGACTGAATGCCGTTGGCGCTAATAAAACACTGTCAAAAGACGCGAAGCTAGCAGTCCACAATGGAGTCCTGGTACCTACCTTGATGTATGGCAGTGAGGCATGGAGTTGGCAGAGGAAGGATGAAAGTAAACTGAATGCTGTCGAAATGAGATCCCTGAGGCGAATGTGTGGCAAAACCATGTATGATCGTGTGAGAAATGTGGATATCCGCAAAGAATGCAAGGCTGATGTAAGCATAATGAGTAAGATTAAGAAAGGGACCCTCAGATGGTTTGGACATGTAGAGCGAATGAAAGAAGAAAATAATGTGAGAAGAATATATGACGCAAATGTGAATGGAAGAAGAAGTAGGGGACGCCCGAGGAAGACATGGCACGATCAAGTGAATCAGATACTTGAGTCGGGCCATGTCAAAAGTCGGAATAATAGAAGAGTATGTATGAGACGATGTATGAATGTGAGTGAAGCAAAGACTGTGTGCCAAGACCGAGTTGTTTGGCGGTCCGTCCTCTCTGCCTACCCCTGCGGGGAAACGGCGTGATGGTTAGTTAGTTAGTTAGTTAGCCATAAGTTGTGGGCGTTCCATTTTGTATGTTTCATGAACTACATCCCTCAATTCTGGATTTCTCCCACGCGGCTCTTGCTAATAAAAATTTTCTTTTACATAATTTTTTGGTGACCTGTAAAAAACCATGTCATATTCGACAATCGAGATGGTTTTTTTTTTTAAACCATGGAGGTAAAAATTACCCAAGAAAACATGGTAAAAACGATGCAAATGGCAACACGCAGCAAACACGAAACACGTTGGTTTATTTATCTTAAGCTCCAACTCCACACTGCTAGCGAAGTTCCTCGACGAAGTACTCGGGAAAGTTGACCGAAGTCCGAAGTACGTTGCTACACTCTTCATTCCACTTCGCAAGAAACTCATTCGCGCGGTGGTGCCGTCACGGCTCGCACGTAATGGACGTTCAATTAGCAGTTGCCGTCGCAAAGTGCACGCTCGCGTATTATAACTTATAACTATGTGCATATTTATCAAACGAAGAAATATAAAAAAAGGAGGAAAAGAAGATGGTGGATGATTGCAATGCACCGGAACAAAACAAAAATAATAATATTTGGACAATTTGTAGAGCGCTGTTTTTATGAAAAATCACCTCAAGGGCGCTTTACAATTTATTATGAATTCTTAGGCTCTATCTAATTTTATTATTTACAACAAGGTTAGTTTAGTCAGCTAAACTGTGACAAGAGAACCACTGGGAATAAATAAACAAATGGGTACAAAAGATTTTTTATTTTAAAATTTATTGTATTTTGTACAGACGTAGGTAGACTCAAGACGGACCCAAGCACCGTTAACTTTATTTTTGTCCTTATGACCTCTCCGTAGTCTAGTGGCTAAGACACTTGACTCACAATCCGGAGGTCGCGGGTTCGAACCCGGCGTGCGCAAATAAATTTTATTTGATTAATTTGTGTTGTTTCACAATTACTTCATTTAAAATAATATATAGTATATTTGCGGCACGTTCCAGAGTGGAAGATACTATCAGTATCGCCCTGGTGTAAGACCACCATTCAGAATTGAAACGTTGCTTGAAAATGGCTTTAGTCGTGTTTGGTGACCAGATCTGAATAGCCAGGTACTTCCCAACCTTCCTCTTCCCCACCTCCTTCCCCTCCCCACTACCTTCAGCCTCACAACATACCCCAATTGGGGATGCCATAGTCTCACTGGCTCCAGACGGGAGCAGTTAAGATTCTTGTGCGGTATTCACTGTAAAAAAAAAAAAAAAATGTGGGTTCCAAATAATCCGCTTGCAATGTTTCCAGGAGCAACATAATTTGCTCCTGCGACCACTGCGTACCACTCATAAATCTCATAATAAAAAAAAATAATTAATAGCGCGCACGTGTATTCACGACAACGTATTGAAGCGAACTCATAAATATACTAACCCCAGCGAACTGAAGTTAGAAGTTAGCTGAGTAGTGTAGACAGTCACTTCGTGCAACTTCGAGTCCTTTGACTCGGGCGCAAAAACCGACAAAAAATGGAAGTCGCCTAAGGCGAGCCGAAGTTGGACGAAGTGCCCCTCCGCACTATCGTATTCGCCTAACTTCGTTCATCTTCGCGAGTAGTCTGGAGGGAGCTTATGGTTTATGCCAATTCGATGATTGGTTTATTTATGCCAATTCGTTTGACATGTGTTTGACGTTTACCAAAGTTATATCGAATTAGTTGATCGATTGATTATATTTATTTTATTATATTAAACAGTAAATATTTTAAATCTAGAAACGTATATTTTTGGACTGGCTTCTAATCAGTGTATCTTCACTTGTTATCTAATGATTCTAAAATAATGTAAGTATTCCAGAAACCATTGCAAGTTTTACGCTGGTGGATACGCTGGGTTTGTGACAACGCTTGAGTTTTATTGTGTAAAAACTTAATGCTTGAAATATTACTTTTTAAAAATGAGTGTTAACAAACGATTTAAAAGTGATATACCAGATTTGGAAACAAATAAAAACCAAGAACAATTCGAAAACATTGAAAACAATCTCACCGTCATCTCCAATTATTTTGCTGTACAGGAAAATGCTTATCCACCAAATTATCTTCAAAATATCCCGCCACCAATTCCCGACATTTGTTCGTCATTTCTAATAAGCATTAATAACCTGAGTTCTAAGTTAAGGGATCTTGAGTTCTCTCGACCAGTAGAATGTGTATACAATCCAACTGAATATGCGTACGATGTATTTAAAAATTACATTCACACTTACTGTAATAATTTTAAGCATCTTATGTTCCTTGGAATGAACCCTGGACCCTGGGGAATGTCACAAACCGGCGTAAGTTAAAATTACTTAATATTAATTAGTAACGTCTAGAAATTTCGATAAAATATCCTGTATAATAATATTTAATGATGACAAGAATCTAAAAAGACTAGAGTTTCATTTTATGATTGTTATTTAATTCATTACGACTTCAAGATTTTATCTTGGTATTATATCAACCACTGTTGCAAAACCTTGAAGACATAATAATTTTTTTTTATGTGAATACTGAGCGGGAGTCCCAACTGCTCCCATCTGGAGCCAATGAAACTATGGCAACCCCAATTGGGATATGTTGAGAGGCTGACGGTAACGGGATAAACGGTGGTGGGGAGGGGAAGGAGATGGGGAAAAGTAAAGTAGGGAAGTACCTGACTATTCCAGTACCAGAGCGTTACTCATGTTATCTTCCACTCTGGAAAGTGCTGCAAATATGCTAGATATTGTGAAATAACACAAATTACTTAGATAAAATTTATTATTGTAGAAAGCAATCACTTTGTGGTTTGACATATTTAATAAAATAAAATACTGTTTTGTTTAAAACCACGAGTTTTATTAATTTTTTGAACCGACCGGTTTCGCTTTACTCAAGCATCATCAGGGTACAAATTAATACTAAGTAAACAATAAGTCATAATGTGTGCTTATATAAAACAAAATATAGAGGGAGACAAAATTTAGAGAGAGACAAAATATAGAGGGAGACAACATGATACAAATATAACAAACTGTTATATTTACTGTTATGTTTGTTATATCTAATATATTTTGTCTCTCTCTAAATTTTGTCTCCCTCTATATTTTGTTTTATATAAGCACACAATATGACTTATTGTTTAGTATTAATTTGTACCCTGAAACCGGTCGGTTCAAAAAATTAATAAAACTCGTGGTTTTAAACAAAACAGTATTTTATTTTATTAGATAAAATTTATTTGCGTTTGTGGGATTTGAACCCTCAAACTTCGGAATGCTAGTCGAAAGCATTACTCCTCGACCACGGAGGCCGCCGCATAACAATTAAGGACTGCAGTTAAATTTACATTTTATTGTATTTTTTTTTTACCTGCCTATGAAATTGGATGACACAATTCAGTTTTCCTGCATTATACGAGGGCTGTCCGTAAAATAAAGTCTCCAAGGTGCTGCGGTCGCGAGAATTTTTTTAAAGTGAAATTCGGCATGTAGCCTGGTTGCCCTGCACCAAATCCCCACCACGCTGCACTCTCTGTGACACTTAGTCTCGGCGGGGCAGCCGTTCGCAATGTGCTTCCGCTCGCCGCACCCGCCAGGTGTGAATTACACTCTATAATAATTTTTTTCATGCAATAAAAATAAAATGTCGTTACCGCGTAAGTGAATTAATTTAAACAATACTGAAATTTTAATTGCATGTTTTTTGGTCTCCCCCGACATAAATACTCTCTTTTCGTAATAATAAAGCTAAATCTAACTGTTTGAATAAAAAATATTCCGTATTAACGAGTAAGCGGAGTAAGACATAATTAATAAAAATATTTTTTTATTTATTGTTGCACCCCTGCCTTTGTTAACTAAAATTTGTTTAAGGAGACGTATTTTGCATCAACTTCAGATGGGACTTTGTCCCAATTAAATGGAATGGTGTACCAGATAACCGAAGTAAATTAGTATTGGTTAGTTCATTTGGTTTCTGTTTCTTGGGTTTTGTCCCATATAACTGGCTTTACCGATAAACTGGTATACCAATTATGAGGAATCCACTGTATAATATGTGGGAGGGACAAAAAACTTGCAATTTCGTTAATAAGATTTTAAAATGTTATAATTTTTTTTATATTTAACTGGCTGGGGTACCCGGCTTCGCTCAGGGAGTTGATATGAGATTGAACTGACGTTCGAATCCACAACGGATCTTGCTTTGTACCTATAGCCCTACCAACGAGTAGCCCCACCCATACAAAAAAGGCTTTGAATGGTCCACAATGTTCCAGACCATTCCACAACATTCGAGAGGGTTCTGGAATGTTCCACAATGATCTGGGATGTTCCCAAATGTTCCAGACTATTCCCGAACATTCCACAACATTCCTGAATGTTCCGGAATGTTCTGGAATGTTGTGGAATGCTCTTGAATATTCTGGACCGTTCTAGAATTTTCCAGAGGGCGAAACTTCCAGCCCTTATATCTTCAAAAGCACGCCCTTCAGGTAAAAACGGGAACCTTCTTCATGGATGGGGAATATAAGGCTACCACACCATATAACTCTCTTGGTCGTACCGGGACTCGTTTCTGAGGTTTAGCGGCACGCACATCAGTACACTTTCTTACACTTATTAGTACACTTTCTTTAACAAATTTATATGTATTACAGAAGAATAATTATGTACTAACTAGGTACAAAAATCGTTGCTGGGCGTGTAATACCTCCTATGTGAAATTTTTTTAATTTTACAACTTTTTGTAGGTACCATTTGGAGAGATAAATGCTGTCAAGGACTGGTTGAAATTGGGTGGAAAGATTTCTAAACCTGAGAGAGAAGTCAAAACCAGGCCGGTTTTGGGATTTGAATGTCAAAGATCAGAGGTACGTTTTACTCCCACTATAATATAACTAACTAACCATCATGCCGTTTTCCTGCAGGGGTAGGCAGAGAAGACGGGCCTATGTATATACCAAACAACTCGGTCTTGATACACACTCCTTGCTTCATTCACATTCATTCATCGTCTCATACTCTTCTATTATTCTTACTCTTGACAAGGCCCGACTCAAGTATCTTATTCCATTGATCGTGCCATGTCTTTCTCGGCATCCACAACTTCTTCTGCCATTCATATTTGCATCGTATATTCTCTGTACACTCCTTTCTTCGTTCATTTGCTCTACATGCCCTAAACGTCTGAGATTCCTTTCTTAATCTTACTCATTACGCTTACATCAGCCTTGCATTCTTTGCTGATCTCCACACTTCTCACACGATCGATGTGGTTTTACCATGCACACGCCTCAGGGATCTCATTTCTACAGCATCCTTTCATCCTTCCTCTACCAGTTCCATACTTCATTGCCATACATCAAGGTAAGTACCAGCACTCTATTGTTGACTGCTAGATTCGTTTCTTTGGACAATTTTTTGTTAGTGCCAACCTTGTTCAGTCCTCTATTAATGGAGTTACTTGCGTTTACCCTTCTTTCGATGTCTCTATCAGCCTTTCCATCTCTCGTAAACATACTTATTTTTAAAATTTTGAAAATGTTGTTAACCTTTTACCAAAAATCTCAATGGAAAGGTTCTACATAAAATAATGTCTTTCCGTATTCCCGTTTTTGATTTCTTACACTTATTAATAAGTATAATTTATTATCAATCTCTATTCTAATTCCTTCATTGTAAATCATATTTTTTTATCATTTTTGTAAATGGTCTTCCAATAGGGACTTCCGAACTTTGACGGTTGATAGCGGCAATATTGTTGAAGCCACATCTGTCAAATTGGCTGTAATTTTTTCAGTCTGTTTTGCTAAATCACCATGGACGGATATAGCGTTCAACAACACTTGCAAATGATAAAATTGTTTGAAATTTAATTAATTGTTTAAAATTGTTTGATGATGAAATCTTCAGTGGAGGTGACGTGAACTGGCCACCGAGATCATGCGATTTGACCCCGTTAGACTTTTTCTTGTGGGGTTTTCTTTAGTCGCTAGTCTATGCGAATAAGCCACAAACCATAACGGCCCTCAAAGCCAACATAACCCATGCCATAAGTCAAATTCAGCCTGATTTATGCACCAGAGTCATGGAAAACTGGACATTTCGGATGCGCGCCACCCAGAAATGGCATCGATAGGCCTTTCAAACGAATAAAAAATTTCGATGATATCTCACACACACTTTGTTTTATTTAAATTTAAAGATAGGAAGCACTTAATGAAATACCCTTTACATAATTTTATTTCTATTTTAACAGATAAGCGGGAAAAGGTTTTGGAGTCTTGTTCAAGAGTTGTGCGGAACTCCTGAAAATTTCTTCCGTAGCAGTTTTGTTCACAACTATTGCCCCTTACAACTTATGACTCAATCTGGTAAAAATGTTACGCCTGCAGAATTAAAGGTAGTATTAAGTTAATTAATCCAACAATGACGTTTAACCCCATACTTTACATGTTCCCACTATAACCCTGTATAAACCCTCTCCATCCCTTCCTTCCGATTGCCCTAATCACCTTTTAATTATACACATATATCTTATACCCTCAACACAGTGGTTCTTAACACCTTTTAATTATACACATATATCTTATACCCTCAACACAGTGGTTCTTAACCTGGGTTCGATCGAACCCCATGGGTTCGGTGAGCCGGTCTCAGGGGTTCGGTGGAAGGCAAGACACGCCCTGAAAAAAATTTACAAAGAATATTGTCACTATCCCATCCCGCCCCATTCCTATCCCATTGCGCCCCTCCCCCTTTGTGGTAATCACGACCCCCATTCTATCCCATTGCGCCCCCCTTTGTGGTAATTTATTTATTTGTACACGCCCAATTAGGGCTTTTACATATGATAAAATTAAAAATACTTTTGATATAAACAAAGAATTAAGAGATAACAATTAAAATAAATACCAAGTATAAAAATTTTAACTTAAAAACAACAAACAGAGTAAAATGTAGGATACACATTCATATAAATTTCGACACATATTGAAAATTTATAAACATTTCAAATTTATCTAGATAGACATACAGATTTAATAACAATGTTTTTATAGGCTGATAGACATTCAGTACCGTTAGTGTTCAAGTAATATTTATTCCCTGCACTGTGCAGTCGGTTCATTACTGAGTTTATTTCTGCATTGGTACCTGAATTGTTACAATGGTAAGGTACATTCTGACGAACCGTTCTACTAGGCACATGAAAGTTAATCAGTCTTAAGGAGTTCAGGGGAGTCAAACATGTTATTAACAATTTTATATAGAAAAAAAAGATCAGTACATATTCTTCTTTCTTTTAATGTGGCAAGGTCCATAATTTTCAACAGTGACATCCATTTTCAACAGTAATCCGCCACCATTGACGTCACGCCCCGCTTTACAATTAAGAAGGGTTCGGTGAATGTGCATATGAAACTGGTGGGGGTGTGTTATTTTATATCTATCCTGACAGAGGCATGGTTTTTTTTTATGATAGAAAACAATTAGCTCTGGTGACTTATTTAGCAGGCGGAAGTTGTTCGGGCATATACTCATAAATAGTACACATTTCATATTCCCTACTTCCATACTGTCCGACCTACCTACCAATATTACCCTACCCACTATCTGTCACCAGGAGAAGGATTGTTCCTACAGAATTTTAGTTCAATTTCTACCTCGCTGAGCAGCACATTGTCATATGCAACTGGCAAGTGTTTTCATGGTCACAGTAATAATTCGCCGTGTGTTTCTGTGCAACTTCAAGAGGGAACAAGAGAGGATTCTAGACTATACTTAGGTAGGACATTCATTATTCTGGTGGCATCCTCTCCCAGTTTCATTTTCTGCTCTCTATTTCCTCAGCGCAAAATTCACGCGGCCCAATTCACCATAGGTTTCCAAGAGCTATCAATAGTATTTATAGAATGAAACAAGTACTTTGTTTAAAAACCACTTTATTTTTATTTATATTCGTCGACCGGTTTCGGTTGAACTCAACCTTCTTCAGGACAATAAACATATAAACTAAATTACATTACAGAGTTAAGATTCTAAGGTAAACATAAAAGAAAGAGAGAGAATATAAGAAAGGGAGAGAACATTAGATACTGGTAATAATAATATAACTACTCAATGGCGTAGAATTTTGTATATTAGTAAATTCTCTTCTCATTGCACGTCGACACTTCCATCAGAAATAAGGCCAGCCTTCTATACTAACAATAATTTAGCTAAACTCCTTACTAATTCTAAAGATACAGAGGATAAAT
This sequence comes from Limnephilus lunatus, assembly GCA_917563855.2. Lineage (NCBI taxonomy): Eukaryota > Metazoa > Arthropoda > Insecta > Trichoptera > Limnephilidae > Limnephilus > Limnephilus lunatus. The sequence goes on along the minus strand of OU830602.1, from coordinate 3,840,842 downwards.
TAAGCCACTCTGGCATTTATAAACTTAATTGTAATGATTGCCCAGCCACATACATAGGTAAAACAGCGCGCAATGTAAATATTAGAGTAAAAGAACACCTCAGGTGCCTCACAAGCACAGGTTTCTCGGAATTTGCTGAACATTTAATTGATACTGACCATACATTTAACATAAATACAGGAGTAAAAATAATACATATAAATAAAATAGGAATACGCCTTAATAATTTAGAAGCTTTAGAAATATCCAAATCAAAGAAACGTAATACCAAATTTTAAACAAACAGTTAGAATTAACCAATAGTCCGATTTTAAAGTTATTCCCTTTCTCCCCATGCAACCCCCACCCCCCCGTGACTCCGCCTCCTACCCTTCCACCAACCAGTATCTAATGTTCTCTCCCTCTCTTATATTCTCTCTCTTTCTTTTATGTTTACCTTAGAATCTTAACTCTGTAAAGTAATTTAGTTTATATGTTTATTGTCCTGAAGAAGGTTGAGTTCAACCGAAACCGGTCGACGAATATAAATAAAAATAAAGTGGTTTTTAAACAAAGTACTTGTTTCATTCTATATAATGTCAAGCCACAAAGTGTTTGCTTTCTACGATAATAGTATTTATCTCATCCACAGCTATGAGCCATCTGTGGGTAACCTCTTAAACTAATCTCTATCACATTATAATTTAAATTGAATGTGGTACTTGTATACAAAATTACAGTGTTTCTTTTCAAGTTAATTTGGTTCATATTTATCATTCCCTGTATAGGATCGTAATACCTAAAATGTTTATAAAAATTATTAATAAATCACGTAGAATTTTATTAAAGATGTTTTTTTTTTTCTCAGGCTACTGAACGAGCAACACTTTTCAGCCTGTGTGACGCCTCATTGATTGAAGCCATAAATATTTTCAATGTAAATATTATTGTCTGTATCGGCAGATTTGTGGAGACCCGAGTTATTAAATTGCTGAAGACTGCAACGTTTAACCATGATGTGAAGGTATGTTTATATGGGAGATTGGTACAACACATTTTTTTTTTAATTACTTATGTCCAGGTGTTTCAACTATCGACTTCTTCTTAAGTCGGTTCCTCATTGCTGAGGATTGTAACCCCTGCTCCAATTTCCATGGTGGACAAGGCTACTCAACTGTTCGCGGTTCTGCGCTGCGCGGAGAGCTGCGGACACCGACGTACCGACGCCAGTGATACTTGGTCACTCCAACGCATTGATTACCTTCCTCTGCTTCTTCTCCCTTCCACTTTGCCAGTGACTATGATATTTCCAAGTTGGAGTCCTCAGATTGGCGAGCAACATTTCCAAAGGATCTTAAAATATGTTGTCTGGCTGTCCATGGGAGCCTGAGCATTTTTCTCCAGCACCACATTTCGAGGTCATCTATCAGCTTTTATTTCAGATAGATGTCCTCGCTGTCCATGTTATAGAAATATGGGGAAAATCAACGCCCGGACGAATCTCGTCTTGGTGGTCTTTCTTATGCCTCTATCACTCCATATCTTTTGCATTTTACTCATGGCGTCTTTTGTCAATCAAATTCTTTTCTATTTCACAACTTCCTTCGTCACTTATAGACGAGTTTTTAAATCTGTTAGAGCATTATTTGTTCTTACAAACCGTTTAACTACCGACGCACAGTTCGACTACCGACGCATAGTCACAAATCGGCATTCAGCGCCACAGTGACATTTATTAGCCTCTTCAAGTAATGACCACTGAAAATCAGTGTTTGATTGTTATATTAATGGTAATTATATTTTGTTCTAGGTACTGATGATTCCCCATCCCAGTCCAAGAACCCTCGGCAACAACAATTGGCAAGAAAAAACAATAAAAGTGATTGAAACTCTCCAACTCATGCCATATTTCCAACAACCACCAGACATCAAAGAATCCATCAATGATAATACACCTAATTATACTCATGCTCCTGAAAGATTAGTTTTAAACTCTTCCTCTTTACCATACACAACTTGTGCAATAGAAAGAGAGGTTACAGCGGACCTCATGCCATATTTCCAACAACCACCAGACGTCGAAGAATCCACCAATTATAATACACCTAATTATGCGCATGCTCCTGAAAGATCAGTTTTAAACTCTCCCTCGTTACAATACACAACTTGTGCAATAGAAAGAGAGATTACAGCAGAGCTTTCGGTGGCAGGAACCTACTTCGAATTATAAAAATAGATAATATGGAGGACAACGACTACATGAAAGCAGCTTTTGAGCTTGCTAACGAAGCCCTGGCCGCTCAGGAAGTACCCGTTGGATGCGTTTTTGTCGAAAATGCAAAGATAATAGCTGTTGGCCGAAACACAGTCAACGAAACGAGAAATCCAACAAGGCATGCCGAAATAAATTGTATTGACCAGGTTGTAGACTATTGCAAACAAAACCAGTTGAATTCCGATGTTGTGTTTAAGAATATAAGAGTGTTTGTGACTGTTGAACCTTGTATCATGTGCGCAGATGCTCTGCGGATTGTGGGTATCAGTGAAGTTGTATATGGGTGCGCCAATGACAGATTTGGCGGGACCACCGTCTTTGGAGAACTAAATCTGCATAAGAACTGTTACTTGCAAACGGGTGGAGTCATGGCAGATGAAGCTTTGGCCCTGCTTAAATTATTCTATAAGGGGACTAACCCCATGGCGCCGGCATCCAAGACAAAAAAGAGATCTTGATAACCTCAAACAAAAAAATTTGCTGTTCGTGTGTGAGTTTTTTTTATTGTTTTATATGTCAAGTGATGTTATTATTTATCAAGTCTATGTGGATTTTTTTAATGTTGTGTATTAGATAAGAAAAATAAAGACTTTATTAAATGAACTTGTGTCTCTGAATTCACATTGCCTAATTTGAAAGAGAGGTGGACATACATTTAGAATCATGTACAAAAAATAGGAAGATCTACCATAAAATATCAGTGGCTTAGCTAGGGGGGTAGGTGGGGACGGCCCGTCACCGGCGGTCACCCCTGATCGGGTGGCACCCGACCATGGAAAAAAATTATGAAGAATAATGTCACAAAAATATTCTACACATGAACATGGTCTGTTATTTATATTTTCGTTCCTAGCTCTTACTATTTGTCTGGTTGTTGAAAAGGTTGTTATTCTGTTAGTGTTAATTATTTTTTTTGAGGTGGATTGTGACACCACGTTATCCGCCCCGGGTGCCACCTATGCTAGCTACGCCACTGTATAATATCTCAATCACATTCTTAAATATGTGTCAATTTTTTTTCTTCTTTTTTGATGGGAATCTCGCACAAGAGTCCCAACTGCCTGGAGATAGTGAGACTGGCATTACCAATTAGGGTATTTTGTAAGAAAGGGGGAGAGGAAGGTGGGGAAGTACCTGGCTATTCAGATCTGGTCACCAAATATGGCTAAAGCCATTTGAAGCAACTTTTCAATTCTGAATGGTGGTCTTACACCAGGGCGATACTGAGAGTAACTTCCACTCTTGAACGTGCCATAAATATAATTTATATTATTTTGAATTATTAAATTATGAAATAACACAATTCAATCAAAATAAAATTTTGCTGCACACGCCGGGATCTGAACCTGCAACCTTTGGATTGCTAGTTGAGAACCTTACTCCTGAACCATGGAGGCTGTCAAATTACTTTAGGAAAAAAATATTTTGTTTCATATTGGTGAACGAGATACACAATTTTTTTAAACTAATGACTATGTAGAACAGATGAATGGAAAATGGCGTTTTTAGAAAATATAAAAAATAAGAGAATAGAAGCTTTTATAATTACCGTGACGATACACGTACTGTGAACTGTGACGGTATAAAAAAGACAATAAACATCGTTCCAACACAATAATGCTGCAGCAGAATTTCGATAATTTGAAGAAATTTTGCACCTCGAGAGTCATAATTAGAGGAAAATTATTATTTACATCTGATTTCGAAAAGCTCTGTGTAAATCCCAGACTTCTGATAGTTATTAATATTCTACGGAAGTGATTGCCATTCCCGTTACCATGTGACTCTTTTCGTACTTCCGATAAAGTACTTTAGCTAAATAAAATATTAAAAAAATTCCGGAAAGAATATTCAATGGTTTCTGTTGTTTTGCAAAAGGGTTTAGGAAAACTTTAGTCTTGATATTTTTCATGGGTTCCGTTTTTTAGGAGTAGAAACTTACGCTTCCAAATTATCTTTTTAAAAACATATAAATAACAGAATAAAGTTTTGATGTTTCTTATTTAATAGCAATCCGGGCATTATGATAAAATATTTAACGTTTTCAAAATATTTATTACAAAACACGAACAGGTTTCGAGACAAACTTTTGTCAGTCTATTTTAGAGGAAAATTTCAGTCTTTCTTCAAAGACAAAATTTCGTAGTTTGAACTTAAATGTGGAAAAAAAAAATTACCTTTGCAGCACAGCGTTTTTCTTATTGAGATCTATTTTTGATGCAATTTAAAGTTTTCCGTTTAGTTTCAAAGTGACGTCTTTACTTAAAATTTTTTAACTTTCCAAACGACAAAAATTGACAGTTCCTCAAAATTGCAAGTATGTATTTTTAATTTTCTGTAATAATTCAGAATGAAAAAAATTGACAGCCTTGAGGATTTAGAAATTTTTGCCTGTGCCACTTTTTTTGCATTCTGTAATTGTTTTATTATAAAACTAGCTGGGTTACCCGGCTTTGCTCAGGACAACATTCGAGAGTGTTCTGGAATGTTCAACAATGATGTTCCCGAACATTCCATGACATACTCCGCCACTCCTTTCAGAACTTTCTAGAGCTCTATCAAACCTTCTAGAACTTTCCGGAAGATTGTTCTAGAAATTTCAAGAGGGCGAAACTTCCAGCCCTTATATCTTCAAAAGCACTCCCTTTAGGTAAAAACAGGAACCATCATCCTGGAGGGGGGATAGAGACCTACCACACCATATAACTCCCTTGATCGTACCGGGTCTCGTTTCTGAGTTTTTGAGGGACGCACACTTTCATACACTTTCTTTTATAATATATATTGATTACCATTTTATAAAATACAAATAGATTTGCTACACCACCAACTGCAAATTTAACCGTACCGTATCCCCTGCGGCCTGCGAATAAATTTAAAATGGATAAATTGGCCCTCCGGCTAAAAAGGTTGATCATTATACTGTTCTAGGGTAATTGCTTTAGTTGAGTCATGCAGATGCTTTAGTTGAGTCAGTATCTCAACAAAGTGGCATTTGAACACCCCTTTATTAAAGTCATTAAAAGTAATGATTTTTTTAAAGTTTTTTTTCATCTCTTAATGACTTTTCAAAGGAGTGTTGAAGTTGCACAATGTTGCAAAACTAATGAACAGATTTTCATGCGGTTTTCACCAATAGATACAGTGATTCATGAGGAAGGTTTAGGTATATAATTTTTCAAGGTTTTGTGTAAATTGGTTGAAATATATGTATAAAGGGAACGGGCTGGCAAGTGGGCGGTGTGGATTTGATTTGTATGCAAATAGATGGCGTTGCATTTCGTTAGCCACAGCTACGTGTGGCCGGGTCAGCTAGTTGTTTTTATAAATTGTTGTGTGATTAGTCTTTCTAAGAGAGAAAAAATACCTGTGGTAAATTGTACTTATTGCAGTATTGATTAATGATTGCAAATCAGACACAACAAGTTAATTAAAAACATATGTGCAACCTTTCCTGTAATATGCTTTCCAAATATGGAGTCTACATTTACAAAGGATTTAGATCTAATAGAGAGGGTAAATATGATTCACTAAACTACCAAGAGCTTTTTTATCTGAACGTTATAGTTTTATTCTAGAAATATTCATCACCAAAACAAATGTAAATCTCTATAAACACTCAATTGAACTAAACACCTTTTGCACCCAATACTAGGATACACTTCCTTGCAAATAAGTAGTGGAAGGATGGAACAAACTTCCACAAGTCATCAATGATACAAATATAAATCAATTGAATTCTAATTTGGAGAGAAGAAAGAATTGACTTATTTTTTACAATTTAAATTAACTCAATTTCTTTTAACTTATGGTGACATTAGATATATAAGAGCACAACAGCAAAATGCTGCCTGCTCTTTAACTAATAATAAATTTTGTGCTCGCATATTTTTTCTATGTTGTCAACAATGTTAGAATGTAAATTCAACAAGGCGTGGAATGTCAGTGGAGAAATAATTATGGGTGGAAGGAAATTGATTGGCTCCAATAAGAATGGAATAAATTATTAAAATTGCTTGTTTTATAAGGTATCATTTGAACCAATGAGTTCTGTATTTTTAGTGATATAGAAAATAACAGATTAATAAAAAGAACATGAATAAGATTATTAATTAGCCAGTTTATTTAATAACATTCATCAAAACCATATATTCTTAAAAGTAGTACATACTTGCATATATTTTTAAATATTATAAAATTTCTAAAACTGGTAAATAAAATATTTTAATAATCAAGTAAAATCTTTCATCATAACGCAGCGTGCTGAGAACAACTTAAAATAAACAAACACTAGAATTAATAGAATTTTGTACAAGAGTCAGTGCTTTTTACAGCTAAGTCTAGTTAATATAATATAATGTGAGTGCATTGGTTAGATTTCCGCAATGTTTGGGATTTCAGGCTCGTGAGTTCCATTTCCGTTCACTAGTAGCACTTCATCAACATCATCGTTAGACAAAGCTTCGTCACTGTCAATGTGTCCGTTCACTAGAGATTCCGGGGAAGGAGAGTGGGAGAAGCCGTTTACCATGGGCGTGCCGTTGGTCAGGGGGGGTCCGTCAGTGGGGCAGCCTATTATCAGCTGGAACGAGCCCTGGCTGCTGCTGCTGCTGGAACTAGACGAGGAATCACTCTCCGAGTCCACACTGCTATTCCGAGAAGACTTCTGCTGGGTCAGCCGTTCGTTTTGCAGCCTCAGGGTATCATTGGAAGCCTGTAATTCTCTGATCAAATCCTCATGTTCCTTCACTTTGGCCTGGAGCTCCTCCACGATCCTACAAGTCTTGTTGTCTTCGCCGGTAGTTTTATCATCTTTTTCAAATCGGCTCAAACGTTTTGTGAGGGATTCAACTTTGGCTTCTAAAACCAAATTTTCTCCAATTAGCTCTTCCCTCGGCATATTGGCCATCCGTTCGCTTTGAGCAATTTCGTAAACACTAGAAAATTCCTTTGTCAAGAAGTCTTCTTCATCTTCTGGTAAAGAATAAAAGTAATTTTCTTCACTATCCACACTGAAGCTGGAGTCTCGGGTCCTGGCTGAAGGTGCTTTGGGTATTTGAAAGACCCCTTCACACTCTGGCATGTGGACTTCCATCAGAAACTGATTGGTGTTGTAGGGAGCGTGCAACTTGGCTTGGGCTAGAACTAATTTCCTGTTTCGGTTTATTTTGGAGTTCTTCCCGATAGGATTCCGCCGCTGGTGCCATGGTAACTTGGCGTAAGGTTTATTCGCCTTACGTTTGGATTTGCCGCGCCTTGTCTTCTTCTTTTTGACGCCCGTGTCGCCACCTGCCGACACCCCCTGAAGTTGCTTATCCTCGATTACAATAGGAGGCACCTCTATCGCATTTGTTTGTTGTTGACTGCCATCTTGGACAATAGATTTTGTATCACATGTATCCATTTCTGAACGAATGACGTTAATATTTTTATGCAAAATATTATTTAACACATAATACACGAGATACTACAGAGGTTTCAGCTCAAAAATGCTCAGCTTATAATCAAAAACTTTATTTTTTGTGAACACACCCAATGTACACTTCTCGCTGCAACGGCAACAATCGCCATTTAATTATCTATGACTATTTTTCTGCCTTTCTATGGGCCAGTTTTCAGGAGGACAGCCGAGTGTTGAGTTTTAAGCCACATAATAAAAATGTCCATTTATCCTTGGATGCATGGTTTTCCATTTATGTAAACAATTTGGTCATTTTTTAAATCCGGAACATATTTTTTATGCAATTTTCCCTGACTGTCATAATATTTAAGGCATATAAGGTGCATATTTTTCTTTCGGAGAATTAACGTTTTCCTAAATTTTCCAACAAAAATCTTTGTCAAATTTGTTATAGATTCATTCGATGATTTTCACGAAAATTCTATTTTCACCAAATTCCAAAATATTTTCACCGGCAATGGCAAAACATAAAGTCTCAGTTCCAAATCTTCAATAAATCAACACCATTTTACCAATGAGCAATACGCAATACGCACTCGCAGTACACAAATAATGCTACAAAATAAGCAGTAGCCGTAGCAGCATAAATATACTTATCCCCGTAGCAGATACACAAATATTTTTACTACGAACACTTTTCCAGGGGTATTCAACATTTTATGGTAAAATTATTTGATAGCATGAAAACAGCATTTATGGTAATAAAGATACCCTTTTTGTGGGTGGTTTGGTATATTTATGATTTGATTAATCAGAGTGACCGAAGACAACTTCTAAAATTATTTGATGGTATCCGTGGTCGGGAGATGAGGCTCTCGACTAGCGATCCGGTGGTCGCGGGTTCAAATCCCGGCATGCGCAAGTAAATTTTATTGATGGATTTGTGTTTTTTCACAATTTAAAATAATATAAGGCATACTTGCAGCACCTTCCAGAGTGAAATATACTCTCAGTAACACCCTGGTGTAATACCACCATTCAGTATTGAAACGTTGGTTGAAATGGCTGTAGCCGTGTTTCGTGACCAGATCTGAATAGCCAGATACTTCCCCACCTTTCTCTCTCCCATCTCCTTCCCCTCCCCACTCCTTCAGCCGCACAACATTTCCCAATTGAGACTGCCTTAGTCTCAGTGGCTCCAGGCGGTTGGGAGCAGCTGGGACTCTTGTGCGGTTTTAATATCAACATAATAATAAAACCGAAAGTACGAAATAATTGTTAGAGTGGTTAGATCTTCAAATATCAGTAGGTATTGCGTTATCAATTTAGCTAGGTATTTTGATATGATTATTTTTTTTACATTAACTCCATACAGGAGGCCCTGAGGAAAAAATTCCCTCAGGGCCTATGTCATCTGAGATGATGTGTGGAGGGTCTTTTTGAGGAGAGGAAGGAATGAACATTGGTCTTCAAGAGACCCATGTTGTAGGAAGGAAGAAACACAGAGGCCGGCAAATCGTTCCACAGCCGAGCTGTTGAAACGAAGTCCAAGAAATGACCCGTTCTCATGTGACAAATGTTAACCGTGTTCATATGTTGGGAACGCGTTTGGCGTGTTTCCCGACTATGCACTGGTGCCGAAGGGATCAATCGATCAATGACGCTAGTTCCTCGGAGCATCTTGCATTGTAATACCGGTAGAATAATTATAGCATTCCCACCCGACGCCTGTGCTCTAAAGATTGCAATCCGTCTGTTATACTTTTTCAAAAACAGAAAGACAAACATTACCGGGTTTTTTTTTTTTACATTAACTCCACACAGGCAGTACCGGATTATCCCTAAGGCAGAGTAGGCAACTGCCTAGGGGCCCCGCATCGGCTGGGGGCCCCGCGCCCCAAGAAAAAATAACTTGCGTCAACGGTTCGACTCACAATTAGTGAGCAACTCCGGCACACTTTTGGAAAAAGTCAGCTTTCAAGAAGTTTTAAATATTTAATTTTTTTATTACGAACATTTATAGGTTAATAACATTACATGCATTAAAGAAAACAAGAAATTATAATAATTAGGTTATAACCCAATAACTGTTCACATCACGCACAAATAATAAATATAAAGTCAGTAATTAAAACAAATATTTAAACATAGTTGTATTTTACTTTACTTTCCTTTCCTTCGTATCAATGGGGATATGATTATAGGTGCCGTGTGTGGTTTATATTGACATTTGTTTTGTTTTTTTTTTTGCTTTTATTTCTAATGTTTAAAATATAAATGTTGTACAAGCTTTAGTGTGCACTACCTATCTGCTTGCTAAAATTCTTTGTTTCTCTTCATACCAAGGTTGTCTGAAAGAGATCACTTTAGTGATAAGACCGCTCATTGTACTATTGTATTCGTTTCTTTTTTTATTGAATGGGGGTGAAGGCATACCTTCGAAATGTAGTAAAAAACAGATTAATTTTGAATAAAATTACGTTGTGGTAGAAAAAAAAAAGTTTGGAAGTTAGAAAAGGGTAAAGTGCAGTGGCGGACTAAGCCCGTCAGAGGCCCGGGGTGGAAAAGCTGTATGAACCGCTCCCCCCCCCCCCCCTAGTTTAAGAAGTTGATGTAATTTTACAAGCTTTTTCTTCAGTTCACACGGGCCTCTGACTCTGAGGGGCCTCCAAAAGCCTCCATGTTCCTTTGATCAAATCCTAAACAAGGCTTTAAAGCACCAGGTCACTGTAAAAAAAATTGACATTTTTAAAAATTAATTTTCTGAAGATGCATTTGTTAATAATGCTCTCACCAAATGTTTTAAGGAAATTCGCAAAATTGACGGAGATACCTACAGCATTTTATATGAAACCATTTTAAACAGTTTGTATGTTGAATTAACGTTCAGCAAAACTTTGAAGGCGTTTTTCTCGAAACTGCTTTTTTAAACACGGTTGACAACATATCAGAAAAACTATACGTCCGATTTGCATGTACAGTAATCAGTACGGCACCACTTAGGGATTTTTTTATAATAGGCCCCCTTCTATTTTTTTTATGAACAATGAAAATTTTCCATAAAAAATCGAAATTAAAATTCGTTGGTCCGCCATTTTTCCTTATTTTTAAACAAAATTTACCTACGTGGTGAAATATACACTAGATTTTCAAACAGTTTAAGACCAGCAAATCGGATGTATGGGGGTTAATAAATGTTAGTAGTTTAGAGAAAAACACAGTCAAAGTTTTGCTGAAGGATAATTCAACATACAAACTGCCCTGAAGAACCTACGGTTGTAGCGAAACCCGGTCGGAATATAGGTAGTAGTTTGAAGGCCCCCGAGGGGGCCGTCCCCCCTCCCCCTACCCGTTAGTCCACCATTGGTAAAGGGGCCCCGAGACGTGAATTGCCTAGGGGCCCCGACATGGTTAATCCGGCCCTGCACACAGGAGGCCCTGATGAAAATAATTTCCCTCAGGGCCTATGTCATCTTTGAGGATGCTGTGTGGAGGGTCTTTTTGAGGAAAGGAAGGAGTTAACATTGGTCTTGAAGAGACTCATGTTGTAAGAGGGAGGAAACACAGAGGCCGGTAAATCGTTCCACAGCCGAGCTGTTGAACTCAAGAACGAATCGTAAAAACGACCCGTTCTCATGTGACTAATGTCAACCGTGTACAAATGTTGGGCGCGTGTTTGGCGTGTTTCCCGACTATGTACCGGTGCCGAGGGGATCAATGACGCTAGTTCCTCGGAGCATCTTCCATTGTAATACCGGTAGAACGAGGACAGCATTCCCACCTGACGCCTATGCTCTAAAGATTGCAATCCGTCTGTTAAGATGGGAGAATCTATCAAACGGACCGCCCGTTTCTGCACAGAGTCAAGGTTTTTTTTTACGAATAGCCTGACAATACCTATGTTGGTTGTGCGATAATGGAGAACCCGCCACGCCTGGGTGGGAACCCGACGCGTTTCTATACTCGACCACTGTCTGACTAATGAGTTTTTCTTTTTTTTATTTTTCGTTGCATTTTCATAACTAAAACCAACATAGTAGTTAACAAGTACCAACGATCTCAAAGTAGTAAAAACCTAAAACCGAAAAACATTTTTTCATCAAAACAGCTGATTTCTTACATCTTTTCTATTTCCACACAAACTGTTTGCGATAAGGAAGTTGCATCTCCCGCGACGCCGCGCGTATGTTGCATAAACAAGTCCCTAATTATAAATAGACTGCACTAATTTCACGAATTCTTGCTTTTTAACTCTTTTTGTTGCGGAAAACGGAACAATTGGGTTTCCTTGAAATAATATAAACCGTCTTAATTAAATATTAATAACAGAGTGTTTTTTATTACATTTTTACCCAGAGTTGCACGGATTTAATGAAATTTTGCGAGAAAAGGAGTAAAAATTATACCACTATCGTTATTTTTAATTTTACTTTTCAATATTAAATTTACAGAATCCCTGAAATAAAACCAACAATACCTGACGATTTTTATGAGTGGACATCGCGTTTGGGTCCCACCCGGGCGTCGCGTATTCGATTCCTCGGCTGGCTCCGTCACGACACAAGCAACATTTTCAGCTTAGTGTGGTGGTAGTAGGAGACTTTCAAATATTGTTGAGTTATTTGTAACCCGGGAGTGTTTGTCTTTCTTTGTTTTTTTTTTTAGTTTAAAAAAACTGGAAAAGGCTTCATTCTAAAAATACGCATTAAAACCCTCTTGGGGGTTTTTAAAATTAACTCCACACAGGAGGTCCAGAAGAAAAAAAAATTCTCAGGGCCTGTCTATGGGGATGCTGTTTGGAGGGTCTTTTTATGAAAATGAGGGAGAGAAGAAGTTCTGGGAAGGAATAAGGTATGAGGGGTGTGTAGGAATCTGGGGTTTAATATGTCCAGGAATGACGGACGTATCAATCCATTCCTACCACTGCGGCGCAAGGTGATGGGTCGAGAGAGTCCGACTGGAGAGGTCAAAAGGTCTCCCTTTAACCAGTCTCTCCTGATCCTTCTTGGGTTAGTCTAATTATATATTCATAGATTACATAAATCGTTATAAAAATATTTAAGAGATTGTTTGGCATTCTACCACCTCTTTCCATCTTTTTTTATTTTTTTCGTGACAAAACCTTAGGTACCCAACTGTGGTTATAATAAAATATTCAATAATCACATTTTATTTTTACTGTTTGTAACACTGAAATCAACACAGGTGACAGCCGTCAAATAATGTCAATTTTGCTTTACTACAAAGTTTACAGTAATATTATTTATTGAAAAAATATGTAAGGATTTTTGTAACCCGATGTTAGAAGTCATCTTTCATTTGGGAACTTTAGGTTTTTATTCCATATTAATGTCATAAAATCAAAATTATTACTACTGCTAACAAAATATTTACACGTATAATTAATTTTATAAATGTGGTCTATTAATATCACCCAAACATAATCCTGTGACGAATATTTCTGAAGAATTACCCTACTATGGCAGATGAAACATTATTTGACTTTTTGCATAGCGAAATAATCAATTACGCTATTGACCAGAAAAGCGACAGCAAGGATGTAAAGGTTTGTTTTATGTTTAAACTTTTAATTTCACTGTAATATCAAACTTCCAACCCAGATTATTTGTTAGCTACATTTATATTTATTAGAGTCTTCCACTGGTATCCTATTTTTGTAAAATATTACGAGGATGTTGGCACAAATCAGTAAGTAATATCAATTAGTTTTGTTGTTTATTATTTTATGATTATTATAAAACCAAGCGACATGGGTAAATTGCTTATACAATATATTTGTTAAAGTGGGCGGTATCGTTCCGAGATGGACCAATTAATTTAAATATTTTTCTTAAATTGTGTCTCTTCACTCGATGACCGATGTGAAATTAGCATAATAGTAGGTATGGCCTATGGCGTAATAACTGAAACCCTCTTAAGAAGTTTTGTGGCTTAAGAAGTTTGGTTTTTTCGGTCCCTCGTCCCAAAATAAGCCCAAGTTTTCCACATATAAGGTCTTCCTGCTCAAGAAGTTTGTTTTTTCCGGTCCCTTGGAGAGGGTTTCACTGCATATAATTGGAAGATTTGCCATATTTATAATGTAAAAAAATTATTAAATAAAACTTTCCACCCTATATTTATTTTATTAACATTTTTCTCAGTATTTCTATCAATTTCGTGTGTTCAAATTTCTAATTGACTGAGAAAAAATTAAAACATAACAAGCAGTCCTGCTTTATCTCAGCCGTTTTGCATTTCATCTGTCTGTAAATTTGTTTATACGTTTCGTTTCTGTTTCAAGATTGTGGCTGTTTTAATGGTTCAGTAAAGATTCTTTTTCAAGTGTGAAATCATTTTTTATTTGGATTTTCTTATATCGTGGCATTAATTCGTAGAACGCGTAACCACCAAATGTCAAATTTTACAGGGGGCAAAAAAAACCTCGTGAAAAAAAAATGAAAGACGGGTCATTGTTTTTATTTATGTTCCGAACATATAATATATTACGAAATTTATTTTCAATCATTTAACTTTTGTAAGTTAAGGCTTTCTATTTCAAACCGGAGTTAGGAATTTTACATAAAAACCGAGAATGAAGATACGTATTTTACAAAGACACCTACGTACTTTTCTGCGAACAGTTTTATGAACAATTAGCTGAAGACTTGGGAGATAGGGATTTTACATTAAAAAAATAAGACACAAAAATACAGAAATGCGATATTTATTTTATGAATTATGCAGTAACATCCCAATTGACTTTTATATTTAGTCTCAGTATGGAAGAATAACAGGATAAATATAATAGTACTTAGTACACAAAGCATAACAGCACAATACTAATACTACGAATGATTTTGAAGTTAAATAATAAGACCTGAAATGGTTAATAAAATAAAGTATGTGGAGTTAAGGAGTTTCGAAGTATTCGCGAGTAAAAATGGCAGCATGGTGTTACGCAGTTTCCTAATTTGTGTTTATCTAAAAAGATAATTTTTTTTTAAATTTGCGAGTTTTACTAGTCGATGCGGGACTAATTTTAACACCAGATGGCATTAAAAAGGTGTTTTAAAAAAATTTTGAATTACCCAGTCTACGAATTAATGCGACGATATGCATTTTTTCATAGTAGTTACCTGCCTGAAGAAAGTTTGAAAAAAGAATTTATTGTAATTGAGATAGTGACTTATTTTGATTTTCTTTTATAAACAATATGGTTTATAATTTATTAGGTAGGTATTTCGGTACCTACTTACTTACAAATCTTATGTTTTCAGAGGAAATTTTGGTTTTGATTTATTAACTCTTGGTGTGTCAATGCTAAATTTTCGTTATGCTTTTTCTGATTTTATTGTCATCATAACTTACTTGTTTTTTGCAAAATAACATTTTCGTGAATTGTATAGCTTTACCATATAATGTGTTTATATATTTATAAAAGTAGTGTGTAATCTACAGTATGTTGTTTCCTTGGAATAGCTAGTTGTAATCAGAGAATGATTTTTTAAATGTGTATTTGGGATGGCGTTCAAGAGATTAAATAAAAAAAAATAAGACAAAATTAGAATCATACTTTTTAGGACGCAAGGTCTACTGTTCCCAAAACTTCTAGTTTTTATTTGCTAAAAACTTTATAATAATTAACATCATTGTCCTCATTTTGTCAGCTAAAGACGTTTAATCATACCCGGGACTAAACAACTGACCTAAGTAAGTATTCATTATTATTAAATTTTAAAATGTTTCAAAATTTGTTTTTACTTTCAGGATACAGATTTATCCGTGGTTGAGTATATTGGCTTTTCCGCGGGCTATAAAATAATGGAAAGGCTGACGCGCGAGTGGCCGAGATTCAAGGACGAACTGGACACGGTGAAGTTTATCTGCACCGACTTCTGGACCTGCATTTACAAGAAACAGATCGACAACCTGCGAACCAACCACCAGGGAGTGTACGTCTTGCAGGACAACTCCTTCCGCTTCCTCACCAAGTTTTCCAATGGGCATCAGTACCTAGAATATGCACCGAGAGTAAGGAAATTAACAATATTCAATTTTTTATAAGAACAACTCTCTTTTTATAACTTTAGTAACAATGTAATATATCATTGAAGAAAAAGATAACACTGATAAGGGGCCATCCATAAATTACGTCACACGAATTTCATGAATTTTTTACCCCCCCCCCCCAAGTCCCTGTCACACATCGTCACATTTGTGAGACCCCTCCCCCCTAGTGTGCATTACATACATACTTTGCAATTTTACATCTAAAGATAATCAAACAGTAATTCAAAACTTTTTACATGTGACGTCACAGAGCTGATGACCCCCATACCCCTTGTCACGCTTCTCTACTCACCTCCCCCTCCCCCCACCCTTAAGGTGTGACGTAATTTGTGCATGGCCCCTAATCTAAACGAACATATGAAAGAGAACAAGACACAGAAAAATAGAAAAAGTTAATGGTCACAATTTTATAAATAAATTCGGATGTATATAATGAATAATATATCACTTTGTTTAAACCACTATATTATAAACAATATCTACATGTTTCGATAACAATGTTATCTTCATCAGGATGTGTTAATTAAAATCATAATTAATTAACATATCTTGATGAAGTTAACATTGTTATCGAAACATGTAGATATTGTTTATAATATAGTGGTTTAAACAAAGTGATATATTATTCATTATATTATTAATGATGCCACAAAGTAATTTTGCGAAGTTTGAAGAAGTAATTAAAATCGGATGTGTTTATCCGAGACGCTACGTAGTTTACACACCAGTTCTTAGAATAGTTGCCTGTGATATGGAAAAATTAGTTGAAGATATTATTGTTAATTCTAAAAAAAATTGAAAATGTGAGATTGACAATTATGAAGGTTTGATGGAAGGTGGCAATGGCTGAATTGGTAAAAGCGCACAACCCGGTTAGATAAGAGGTTCTGGGTTCGAGTCCCAGTTGTGACCGTTATCTCTTTCCATTTTTCTATGTCTTGTTCTCTTTCATATTTTTGTTTATATATTAGTGTTATCTTCTTCTTTAATGATAAATTAACAATATTGGTTGTGCTATATTTCAATTATTCTCTTTAAATTCTGTCATTGGCCATTCCTTCTTTCAATCTACTGTACTTAATTATACCATTACTGTTCCTTTCTGAAGGATGATCCTGAATCTTTTGCTTTAAGTCAGCGTTACGAGACAAATAAAACTGTCAAATTTCTATCATTATCTATGGCTTTCAATGGCTTGTCTATGCCTGTCGTGTGTTTATGTCATTTGGTGTGGTTTAATTTCCTATTTAAAAACACAAATTACTATATATTAGTTATCATAACTACTTACATAATATAAGCCTAATAGGCGTTCATAAATAATTAACCGTTCGTCATTTCTTTTGATGTTTGTATGTGATGACATTCGATTCGCAATTTTCCTGCGACTGACGTCTCTTAACGAGGATTATGCGGCAAACATGCCATCATCTCTGATATTAGGATAACTTCGTTTAAGAGTTGGAGTCTCAACAGAAGCGTATTATTTAGCTAGTCAGCGCGAAACGGAGAAAAGAAAACTGTCAAAATATGTCATATACGGCCGATTTGTCATAACACGCGATACGTTATCGCAAAAGTTGCAGAATCACCCTTCTGGAGCCTGTTTCAGTCTTAAATTATTATTATTATTTATTAAATTGTCAAGTATTGGATACTTGCGTTTCCATGTGGAAGGGCCTTTGATTCCTTTCGAAAGTAGATTAACATAATATACGAATATTTTTTATAGCCCTTGTTTTCCCCACCAAACTGACTTAATTATAACATCTTCTTCTTCACGAGCCTTCAGGCATGCAGCCTGAAGGCTCGCTCACTTTGAAGTAGGCACAAAGGCCTTCTTCAAATGGTTCCAGATTCCCATCCTTGGTGACTACCTGTCCGAAGCCTGAGTCCTCTTCAAAATTAAACAATTATAACACTTTTCTGACAAAAAAGGACAGTGTAAAAATGAACATTGATAAAAGGTTAAGAAAAAGAACAAACAAACAATAAATGTAACTAAACCTAATTTTATCTTGAATCTGTGCCGAAACAGACAGTTCGTTGGAAATTCCTTTCGTTCCTATCTTAGCAAACGGATTGCAATCTTTAGAGCATAAGCATCAGGTGGGAATGCTGTCCTTGTTTTACTAGTATGTATTTTAATGAAATGTGCTACGTAGAACTGACATCATTGATCCCTTCAGCACCGGTGCATAGTCAGAATACAAGCCCAACATTTGTTCATGATTGATATTTGTCGCATGAGATTGGATCGTTTCTACAACTCTGCCACCTATCAATACACTCTTGTAGGCTTGGCGCTGCCCTCTGAAATCTATCGCCCCTAGGTCGCGGCCTATACGGCCTATTGACAAATCCAGGACTGCTTTAAGACTCGTGTTCACTCCTTCCTCTACTTAAAAAGACCCTCCACACAGCATACCAGAGGCTGATATAGGCCCTGAGAAAAATTAGGGCCTCATGAAATTAGAGTAAATGTAAAAAAAAATCTAACCCCTATTCTTTTATCATGTTTTGTTTTGTCATTGTTCTGTTTTATCCATTACCGATTATAACACGGCAACTTTGTTTTTATTTTTGCAGTTTGTGGCTTACACCTGCGGCCTGGTGAGGGGCGGTCTGGCCAGCCTGAGTATTAACAGCATCGTCACCGCGGAGGTTCAGACCATGCCCTCCGTCAAATTCCATATACAAGTCCAACCTAACTGAATTACTGTTATCACAATACATATTACTCTATTATTACTTGTATGGGAGTTGTTTCCCAACTCTCATAATATTACATTTAATTTGTAGGGTTCTGTTAAAATAAAATAAGAAGTATTGTACTCACTTGGTTTATTGATAAATACAATGTTTAAATAACAATGAGCAGTTGTTGCTTGATACACGTATCGTCACGGAGTGACGGGCCGTGCCGCGTCTCTCCCCACCTCTCGTCCCAATGGTGGTGGAAGTATCGACACTCCACATGCCTCCCCTCTTAGAATGATGATCATCCTTCCTGAAGTCGTCCTGAATCCTCTAGTCTAATAGGTGGATGAAATATTGGACTGAAGAGGTATATATAGGTACATGAAGGAGAGACAGATGATTGTGTGGAATGAAGGACACAAGTGTTCGAAGATATCTCGTGCTTAGTATGCCCATCTTTCAGGGAATCTAACTCGTCTGCCTGATCGAGTTGTTCTGTCTGGTGTTTTCTCAGTAACTTTTATTGGTGTGGTCGGTTTAATAGTGGGAATTTCATTGTCCTCCAAATCTGTTGGGAGAAAAGCAGGTTTTAGCCTATCAATGCTTATGTACTTTTGATGGCCGCGTATTTCGACCAACATTTTCTTAGAATCCCTCATCAATACTTTGAAGGGTCCTTCATATGGCGCCTGCAAGGGAGCTTTTACCGAGTCTGTTCGAATGAAAACATGAGTGCATGTTCCCAACAAACCGTGTACAAAAGGTTTGTCATGGTTATGGTTTGTAGCTGGTATGGGTTTAATATCTTTCAATATATCGGTGACCTTTCTAGCGAATGTCTCTGGATCTGTTGGTGTTGTTTCCGTGAAAAAATCTCCCGGGAGCTTAAGTGGAGTTCCGTATGTCATTTCCGCGGGTGATGTTTTCGCATCCTGTCGAACGCAAGATCTGAGGCCCAAGAGAATCAATGGAAGTCTTTCTGACCAACTGCTTGTGGAGGCTACTTTTAGAGCACCTTTTAGTATTCTATGCCATCGCTCTATCAAGCCGTTTGCTTGCGGGTGGTACGCTGTTGTTCTTAAGTGTTTTACACCACACAATTTCATGAGGTCTTCGAAGAGCTTACTTTCAAATTGTCGTCCTTGATCCGACGTTATTGTATCGGGCACTCCAAACCTAGCTATCCAGTTCTCCATGAGAGCGAGAGCCACTGTCTCTGCCATGATATCCTTAATGGGAATCGCTTCTGGCCATCTAGTGAAACGATCTATAATGGTCAAAAGGTAGTTGTTGCCACGTGATGGAGGCAAGGGTCCAACAATATCAATATGGATATTTCTAAACCTCTCCTTGGGCAACGGTAGTGTTCCAATAGGACTGTGTGTATGCCTATTTACCTTGGCCTTCTGGCATAATATGCACGTGGTGACGAACTCTTTTACGTCTCTTTGCATCTTAGGCCAAACGAATCTTTGCCTAAGTGTTTTGTAGGTAGCTCCAATGCCGGGGTGACAAATACTGTGCATGTTATCAAGTATACGCTGTCTCCAAGCCTTTGGTATAAATGGTCTTGCAACCCCAGTAGACATGTCACACCAAAGAGTTGAAGGACTTCCGGGAATCTGGACACGTTCCAAACGCAGAGAAGTCTCGGTGTTCATGAATGCGATGAGTTCTGGGTCGTTGTTCTGGTCTAACGCCACCTCTTCATAATTGATTGGAGATGGAATTTGTATTTCTTCAATCCTTGATAATGCATCGGCTACCTGATTTTCTTTTCCGGGTGTGTAGACGATTTTTGTTGTAAATTGCACGATAAAATCTAATTGTCGTCTTTGCCTTGGCGAATCATTATCCGCTTTTTTTGTGAATGCAAAGCATAAAGGTTTATGGTCAGTATATATGGTCACTTCTCTACCCTCAACCTGTCCTCGGAAGTACTTAATTGCTTCGTAAATGGCTGTGAGTTCTCTATCATAAGTACTGTAATTTTTTTGTGCATTGTTAAGTTTCCGCGAAAAAAATCCAAGCGGTTTCCATTTTCTTTGTTTTTCTGTTCGTTGTTGGAGAGCTGCGCCTACTGCGAAATTTGATGCATCCACCATTATTGCGAGGTCTGATGATATTTCTGGATGTGTGAGGAGTGTAGCATTAGCCAAATCAACTTTGGTCTGGTCGAATGCCCAAATGAGCTCCTCTGTCCATTGGATTGGTTGCTTGTCCGCTTTATTTGTGTTGGCTATAACGGCGTACAGCAATCGTTGGGCCTCCACAGTCTTTGGAATGAACTTTCGGTAATAATTTAACATACCTAAGTATCTGCGCATGTCTTTTGCTGTTTTTGGTCTTGGTAAATCTTTGATGATTTCCACTTTGTCAGAAAGTGGAGTCGTTCCCTCATTTGAAATTTGGTAGCCAAGGAATTTAATACTGGATTGACCAAACGTACTTTTTTCGGCGTTAATGATCAAACCGTGTTCCTCAAGACGTTTGAAAACCATTTCGAGGTGTTCCATGTGTTGATTTTCGTCTTTGGATGCAATCATGATGTCATCGATATATGCAAAACAAAATTCCAAGCCATTCAGTACTTGGTTTATAACGCGTTGAAACGTCTGTGCCGCGTTACAAAGCCCAAACTGTAACTGTGTGAACTCAAAGAGACCAAATGGTGTTATGATGGCAGTCTTTGGAATATCACTCGAACTAATGGGAATTTGGTGGTATGCACGGACCAAATCTATAGTGCTAAATATGTTGGCTTTAGACAGCTTGTGAGCGAAATCGTTCAGTTGTGGAATCGGGTAACGGTCTGGAATCGTCTGAGAATTGAGCCTGCGATAGTCTCCGCAGGGTCTCCAACTGCCGTCCGATTTTTGTACCATATGTAAAGGGCTTGCCCAACAGCTTTTTGATGGCCTACATATTCCTTGTTGTACCATAAGGGCAAATTCCTTCTTTGCTGCCTCTAACATTAGCGGTGTCATTCTTCTGGCTCTAGCTGAGGTGGGCGGTCCAGTTGTTTCAATACAATGGGCTACAGAATGTTTTACTTCTACTTCTCGGTTGAAAGGTCGTGTAATTGCAGGGTACCGTTGTAGAAATTGGTGGTATTTGCTTGTATTGTTGACCGTAGATATACCCGTACTTGCATAGTTAATGCGCTGTCCCGTTGAAGTTAGCCCCGTCGTTGCGTCAATGAGTCTCCCTTTCCGAAGGTCCACTAGAAGATTAAAATTTTCTAAGAAATCTGCCCCCAAAATTGCGCGCTCGACTTCGGCTATGACAAATGTCCATGGAAATGTTCGACGCAAACCGAAGTTAACCATCATTCGGCGTAGTCCGTGCGTCTTGATAGGAGTACCATTTGCTGCGTAGAGGGCCACATTTGGCTCGTGTTGTTCAATTGTTCGTGGTGTTTTGAATTTTGTGGGAATTACAGATATCTCCGCCCCGGAATCTATCAAAAAGTTTATATTGTTTTGCCGGTCCCAGATGTGCAACCTTTTTCCAATTTGCTCTATGTAAGTTGCATTGACACAGAGCTTCTTTAGTTTTCCGAACTCTTTGTCGTCGGCGACCAATCACAGGGCGCGATGCACTTTTTCGCAAGTTTCCCGAACTTATAATGATACCAGCATCGTTTGTAATCTTTTTTTGTTTGATATCTGTTACGCGCTGATGCCTTATTCGCCTCTGTTTATTAATTTCCATTACTTTTCCATCGCTTATTTTAGTTGAGCAGGATGAACTAGGAAAACCTTCTTCTACGTGGCATACTTCATTGCTGCTATAGACATCTGTCATTTTGTCGGCGATTTCTGCTAGCTTGTCCAAGTCCTGATCAGCCGATACAGTCAGTATAGCTTGCATGTTATTAGGCAGCCGTTGTAACCACAGCGTCCTGAAGAGTTCCGTGTTAAAGATAGTGGGTCCTGCCAGTTCTTTCATCTGACGTAATAGCTGGGATGGTGTATTATCTCCAAGCTGAAGACCGTATATGAGCTTGGCAGTTTTTTTTCGTTCGGACTCTGTAATTCTAGTCACCAATGCCGATCTTAATGTGGCATACATATCCCGTGTGGGTGGATTCAAAACGATGTCACTAACCATGGTTAGTGTTTCACTGTCCAGGCAACTTACGATCGAGTAGTATTTTGTTGCATCGGAACTAATACCGGCTATGATGAATTGAGCCTCAATTTGCGTCAACCACAATTGACACTTGTCCCGCCAAAAAGGCGGCATTCGAACCCCCACTTTTGCAACCTGATGACTAGTGCCCTGGTCCGTCATATCTTTATCGTTATTTTGCTGCGTGTTAGCCATTAAATCGCTTGGGCAACTTTAATTGTAATGGTGTGCAGTCTCAAATATAATAAATTTGTAATTTATTATAAATACGTAACTTATAATATTATTTAAATTGATTGACTCCGTGACGTAGTTTATTTGTGTTAAGAAATTTACGTTAGTGAAACGCCAAGTGGTACCTCTACTATATACTAGCAATCTACACAGAACCCTACGTAAGGAACTAGGTAATTAACAGCGGTATCGAAACGTCAAAATTGTTAAAACGGCAAATAAAAGGGACAATAAAAGGAAGCCGGCCTTGCGTTGTGCGGTTGAGTACACAAGATGCCCTTTTCTAGAGGCAACTTTACTCGTCTAGGCTCAGCCGCTCGGGTTTCGATTTAGCGTTACAAAATTACTTTCAGTGTGTAGGTACGCGGTCAAATAATATTCCGATGGCGTAAATAATATTAATTTCGCGTGTTTTTATCGGGGTCACCAATTTATGGGAGTTGTTTCCCAACTCTCATAATATTACATTTAATTTGTAGGGTTCTGTTAAAATAAAATAAGAAGTATTGTACTCACTTGGTTTATTGATAAATACAATGTTTAAATAACAATGAGCAGTTGTTGCTTGATACACGTATCGTCACGGAGTGACGGGCCGTGCCGCGTCTCTCCCCACCTCTCGTCCCAATGGTGGTGGAAGTATCGACACTCCACACTTGTTTTTAATTGAATAGTGGTTGACGTTTATTAACTACCTTGTATAATAGAAACGAGAGAGATGGGCAATGAATGAAATGAACCATCTTCTTAAATATGGCGCCACACCGTTCATCCGATTGCGATGAAACTTAAGTGATTTGTTGTGCGCACACCCGTGAAGGTTATGGGCTATTTATAATTGTAAGCTCTGGCATTATGAAATTTGTATAAATGAAAATGAGTTTATAAAATGAGAAGGGGATGCGGAAGAGGAATAGGAGGCGGAAGAAGAATGGGAAGAAGGGAAAGGATATGCAGGGAGAAACAATATCTTTATTAAGTGGCTAGCAACGCATTCCGGCAACTACAAACCCAGAAGCTAGCATATTTTGATTTTTATATATATATAGATTTCCCCCCTAAAGCCATGCGAGCGAAGCCGCGGGTAAAAGCTAGTTATTAATAAGAATTACGTACACAAAAGTGTCTCCAATATCCATAATACTGCAAATCACGTCTACATATGTACAACACCCCCTTGCTTTTAGTTTGTGCAGTTCGCACGCTTCCATGTCATATCTCCCATTGTTTCTTTTAACTGTGTTGAGTCCATGTAAGAGACCCTGGAGGAAATAATTTTCCTCGAGACCTACGTCATCTTAGAGAAAACAAATCTTTTGTGTAATTTAAAATTAAGTCTATCCAAAAATGTAATGAACTCCCTAAATTAAGGGCCATTAACCAGCCAGTGGCCGAGAATTCATATTTCATCGAAAGATGTACCTACGATCATACAGGCTGGTTCCAATGAGAAAGAATAATTATGGCTACATATAATACAGGGATCGGGTATATACATAAGAAATCCAGGGACAAAGTGCACAAACTTCAGGAGGTGATTCTATGTATATGATAGTATAAGTAAAAAAGGTTTTTTATTTTCGAAATTCCAACGTTTTCAGGTAAAAAACGTTTAATTGGTTGCACGGAAAAAATAATATTCTTCTGTGGAAAAAAAAATTGGAATTTAGAAAAAAAATATTTACGTTTTTTACTTCTTCCGTCGTGTAGAATGACCTCCCGAAGTTTATGCACTTTACCCATGGACACCCTATTTAATGCCTGAGCACGGGTAAGCCACCCAATGAGGCCAAGCATAGGCCAAGATTATTCAATCATACTGTAAAATGTTAACATGTATCAAAACAAAATAATATAAAACAAAATTATCAATTTTTGTTTAACTTTTATTTATTACTTATATTATTTTTAATTCAATTAAAATGGTGCCATAAAGTAAATTTGCAATTATTATTGAAGGAGTCAAAATAACATTAGCATTAGCCGCCTAAGTAGCACAGGACAAATATTCCTGGAGGTGCCTTGTCGAAGCACAACGGCCCGAATGGGACAGGGGGAAAAAGAGGGAAGGAATTTTTAAATTACGCCTTCAGTTTCATCATCTTTGTGAGATGATTTATATCTGGGGGTTAATGCCACAAGTGCCTATGTTAGATTTTGGTCATTTAGGTAGGTACCGAAGAACTAAAAATTTCTCTTATTTCAAAAGTAAATAAAAGAAATTAATATTTTTAATAATATTGATAAAACAATAATCAATGTTCGATCAATGCTAGGATAAAACCATAAATATACCAAACCACCCATGATAAAACTAAAATTATCACTAGGAATAATATGTTATTTCTGACCTATCTGGGAATATAACCTTTCAATTAGCAGACTGTTCTTTTGAAAAGGTTTGTGTCTCGGCTAAACTAACATTTTCAGCAAACTCGAATAGTATAAAATCGATTCTGATAATACATCCACCATAAACTTCAAATAAATGGAATATTTCTGAATGTATCCGAAAACTAAAAATTGTTTTTTAAAGGTGATAAATAGGCTTTCAAATTTTATAAATCGAAATAAACATATACTTTTTGAAATACGAAAATTTTGCACACAAACATAAAAAAGTTTTAAAAATGGCTCTCCTTACATTTTTCGTAACGAAAATTAGTGATAACGAAAAATAAAAAAAAACACATAAGTATAATAAAAATTATTAGACAAATGTATTATAAACATTATCACCACTTCACTTTTTTGTCATTCCATTTAAAAATTTCATTTATGATAATTTAATTTATTTAATTCAAAAGGCTATTCGAAACTTTGGTTTCAGAAAGGTATACATTTGACTTATTTTGTGGTTAAAAGCATGGTATTTTCTCATTCTAACAGGGGTTTGGATCATATTTCTCACCGTGATAGTGGGAGATACAACAATTTCTATGAGACCTATATGAATTGTTCCCAAAAGCGAACAAATAGACTTTAAGGGTTAACAATAATTTTATTTCAAATTATCTGCATCTAGAAAATCAAGAAATATTTCAGGTTGAATGTCAATTTATAAATGCAGTAAAAATCTGAGTGGATTCCGTTCATAAAAATATTTGGAACAAATTTAACGGATGGGCACCTTATGGAAATAATAACAACAATTAAGATTTCAGTAATTTTTATTAATACATCTCCAACTTTCTACAATTATTACTCTAATCGCTCCGTTGGTACAAGCTTAACACATAATACATAAATACACAAATCGATCCATTTGTAAATGCCTTCAATGGTACAAAATATATTTAAAAACTGAATACAATACTACTGTAAACTTGGTACAAAAACTGAACAACAATAATTATTATTGACAGTACTCTAAGGTATACAGTTCGGATTATACAAAAATAATGCTTGAAATTATAAATTATACAAAAATAAAGTGTACAGATTTAAAAAAATAACCGTAAATGTATGGAATGAAAAGAAGATAAAAATATTAACCCTTTTAGTCTCACGGCTCTGAGCTTTGATGTATCAAATAAAAGATAATGACATATTGCACCATGAAACAAAGAAAGTCCTTAGCGGAATCTTTCGTCATCCAGATAAACATTATTCTTATAGCAAAAGAAGGTGCACAGACATACGTCCCTTGCCATGAGCACAAAGAGCGTGTTTTTTTAGTAGTTCGCTAGCAAGGAGATGGTGAAACCAAAAAGGATTAACACAGTACATAATGCAGTGTAAATGCAATTAGGTTAGGTTATTATCAAAAATATTGTAAAATAAAGGCATTATAAATAATCTGCTGTTTGTTGGGGGAAAGATGGTTTACTTGTTGGCCGCCTTGTAGTAGATAGACATGGACCAGCCCAAGCCCGTGAGCATAATGGCCATGGACAGGCGGTACAAGATCATGTCGGAGGTGCCCCCCTTCAGGAAAACGGGGAGGTCATTGTGAGCCTGCAGGAAAAAATCAAAATGTTTAAATCGCCCAAGAAAATTATGATAGCGTTTACAATGCTGATCTTTTCAACATAATCTTTCCCATAACATGGAAAGTTTTGACAAAATGTTTACATTTTAGTGGGCAAACCTACAAATAATTTGAAAAATTATAAAAAGTGATGAAAAGAAAACTGTTACGCTTTTAGTCTGTTTTTTTGTTGTTGTTTTACATCACTATTATAAAGTGTTGTCATGGAACCATTTCAGTGAAACTTCATGGATATGATAGATATACAAGGTTAATAAACTACGATGATAATCCAATCTGTTATAATAATTTTGACCATGTAGGCCCCCAGGTGAATATATAAATACAGGGTGTCCGGGGTTAAAGTACATTAACTTTGGGAGGTGATTCTACATGATGGTAGGAGTGAAAAATATTAACAACTTTTTCCGAAATTATGACATTTTTTTCCATACAACAAGACGTACCTACTAAAAATCCTTAATGTGAGGTACGATCTTACTTGCTAAGCGCCCGCCGGGCACGATTGTGCCAACACTGCATAGTTGTAATTGGCCCGTATTGTAACAGCGGAAAATAATAAAGCTGTCAGCACACGCCAGTCTATTTTTATTTTTTTACCACAAAACAACCCCTAAAAGTTGAATTTCGAAAAAAAAGTTATTTATCTTTTTTACTTATAATATCACGTGGAATCACCTCCCGAAGTTAATGCACTTATCCCCCGGACACCCTGTATATCCGTGTCTAATCTCCCATTTTAAAGTTTTAGGAAAGTTGTAATAGAACAGTTACATTAAAAATTAAAAGTACATAAATCATTAAAATTTATAGTGAGAAAAATGATGTAGGTAGTAGAGTAGGTACCTTTTATTTTTATTTTTAAATTAGGTACCTACCCACATTCCACTCTTTAAAATTTTTTGAGTAAATAACATTTCGAAGTCGCTACCTACACAATTTATCACTAAAAATATTGCAGTACTTAATAAATTATGGATGTCTTGCACCTTTGACCAAGCTAAATGTCAGATCACGCTATACTTTTATGAATTGGCTAATTCAACACGTCACTCTACATACATTCCCATTAGGAATATGTATGCTGAATTAGTCCAAGCCCAAAATTTTATAGCATTCTGACAGTACCTTTATAAAGAAAGCAGTAATTCGACCATTTTCCATGGTAACTATTCGAAAAATAAATTAAAAGACAATAAAAAAAATGTATTTTGCATCAGATATACTATGTATAGTCATCTTCATTAAATAATTCAGAGACTCGTCCGATAAAAATCATCATATTGCAAAGATACACCAAATACAAACTGCTTGTAAATAGTGAAAAGAAAATTCATTTTCCAATTTTCGGTGAGTGTAGGGATTGAACCTACGCCCTCAGTATCGTATACCAGCACTTTAACCCACTGGACCACAGACACTACATCTAAAACTGTTGAGAAATACGTACTAATAGTTAGAATTACATCTTAAAATAAGGGAAGATTGATAAGCGTAGCTTTATAGGGCCAACCACTTCAGAAAAATATTTGTATCGATTGGTTACTAACCTGGAAATGTTCTTGCTGAGCCTTCAACTTGGGGTTCAGAGGAGAATATGTGACAGGCTTTGAGGAAGATTGTCTGATGGCAAGAGTCTGGACGTTCTTGGCCGCCTGCATTACCTTCGTGATCTGAAATAAATAAAATTAAAATATGTTACATAACACGACATGAAATTATATTTTCAAACTAAAAAAAACCTCACTTATGGAAGAAAAAATTGTATTCATTTTTTAATTTCTAGTATTATAAGAATAAAAACTTACCCTGACGAAACTCATCTTGAAAAGTTATATTCTCCTTTCAAACCGAAATATAGTATTTTATCTAATTTGTGATTTACAAGAATAAAGTTGCTCCGAAAATATGACGTATCTCGAAATTTCTATGCATTTAGAACCATAAACAATATTTTGTGTATTAATGAAATATATACATAGAAAGTTAAAAAAACATGCGCAAAATGCTTAGGTTAATGGCGAAATGCGCATTACAATAACTTTAATTTAAAATGCAATACAAAGGGGACGCGTCTACTAATATCTACAGGAATTCCAAAAACTGAACAAATCGCACTAATATCTATGAGAACCAAAGTGAGGACGAATATCTGCAGCTCAAACTGCTGACTAATATCTATGAGAACCGAAGTGAGGATGAATATCTACAGCTCAAACTGCTGACTAATATCTATGAGAACCGAAGTGAAGACGAATATCTACAGCACTGGCAGAGGTTGGATTTGCAATTATGTGTAGTATATTAGAATAACGTAATATTGCGTATGCAGATTGAAAAACTTAATTTATGTAAGTATGTATGTAAAAATCCCTAATATCGGACCATTGGAAAGATTTAGCTGATTATTAAGGATTTGCTCTCTGTAGATATTAGTCCCACCTACGCTCCATAGATAGATATTAATCACCACTGGGACCATCATAGATATTAGTCCGACCTTAGCTCTGTAGATATTAGTCCTCACTCTGAAGTTCATAGATATTTGTCCAACATATGAGCTCTAGATATTCGTCCGACGTACAGGCTGTAGATATTAGTACCTGGAGTCATACAAAGGTCATGAGAGCAAACCACGAGGAAAAATAAACGATTCATTTAAATAAAGATTAAAATTATTAAATGTGGGTACTTAGCGACGAACCACTTCTTGGTGAAAATTTGAATAGGGGTAATGGGTAACATGTTTTTGAAATAAAACTTCTTTACGCACGCTCGACTTAGGGGGGAAAGCTAGTGAATGCGTTACGAAAAAGTGTGATGCGAAAGGTAATCGATGCGAACGGTGATCGATGCGAACGGTGATCAGGCCTTGGCGAACGGTCGGGCCTTTAAGCAGGCTTGACTTGGGGAGTGATGAGGATGAGGATGAGGATGAGGATGAGGATGAGGATGAGGATGAGGATGAAGATGAGGATGAGGATGAGGATGAGGATGAGGATGAGGATGAGGATGAGGATGAGGATGAGGATGAGGATGAGGATGAGGATAAGGATAAGGATAAGGATAAGGATAAGGATAAGGATAAGGATAAGGATAAGGATATGGATAAGGATAATGATAAGGATAAGGATGGTCACTCCAAAGTCGTAGGTCACCCCAAGGTCATAGGTCACCCCAAGGTCCTAGGTCACCTTAAGGTCGTAGGTCACTTCAATGTCGTAGGTCACTTCAAGGTCGTAGGTCACTACACGGTTGTAGGTCACCCCAGGGTCGTAGGTCACCCCCAGCGCCGGATCTGCCATACGTTCAAAAACGTGCAAAAAACCTGGCGCCAACTCCGAAGGGGCGCCGTGAGAAAATAAATATTTTATTAAAATTTAGTTATAATATTCCCTGAATCGTTTAAAAATTACCCATAGTACGAAATAATTATTACGCTCTAGCAACACTTTTCAAAGAAACAGAATGCGCACACATCAGGTTGTAATCAACGGCTTACGAATTTATAGTCAGTTACAGAATTTCTTTACAAATTCCATATATTTAGTTTAAACGTAAGATCTATTTTTCCATAAATCTTTTACGACGAATGGGTGCGATCCAAATTCAATAACCAATTACAGCGCAGTTTTTTTGTTCCTGTGAATCAAACAAACCGACTTGCGCCTTTCAAAATGCTGACAAGTTTTGTTAGTGTGTCGTCCATACGCTCGCTATTACTTTATTTTGTACGATTTAAGTCTCTAGGAGAAGGTAGTTAAAGACCATTTTCTTATGAAATCTTCAGTAAATTCCATTATCAAAAGCATCGCACGGTTTGCAGGATTTCCAGGTTGCAACGTGTTGACAGTTTCATCATTGATCTGACGTATTATTTGAAGTTCGTTAAATTTATAATTAATACGTATTAGATTTGTTGTGTTTATTATTTTACGGTATAAGAGTTTTTCCTAAAATAATTAAAATAGCATCATAATTTTTATGTTTACCCAATAGATTCAGAGAGTATAGGGCTCCTGGCGATTCTCTCTTTAAAAAAAAACGAGTGTGAGAGCTACCGCCAGGTCACTTGGAAAACCTTTACACCCTTTATATGTCTTGATTTTATTTGATAAATTAGTGTAAAAACACTATAAATAAATAAAAAAAATTGGGGTGAACGAATTTTTAATCAAAATAAAAATGTAGGGGGGGGGGCGCCATCGGTACCTACTGCACAGGGCGCCAGATTTCGTAGATCCGGCCCTGGTCACCCCATGGTCATATGTAACCCCAATGTCATATGTTCTTTTTCTTTTATTTGTGTATGCACTTGGGAGGCCGGTATGGTACTGCCATCCCGGGAACCATTTATTAGATAACACGATTAAGAACAAACCCAAACAACTGTTTCGGTATCAGGAGCTCAGAAGTTGGCCGAGTAATAATTATGTAAATTTGTACGGAATTAAATTCAAATTCACGCGTTATACATCCTCATCCTCATCCTCATCCTCAAAAATCTCTGACATGTCAGGAGTAACCGTTCTGTCGTGTTTTTAATAATTGTTTTATGATTGTAATTAATTTTACATTGTGTCTTTTTATAATATTATGGTTTTTGTTTTAGTTGTAAATATAATTCTGTTTTGTTCATTTCTTATAATGTAGAGAAAATCCATAATTGTTGGTTGAATTTTTGGAATCTTGTAAAAAATGATAAAATTCATATTAAAAAAAGCTAGGTAGGAGGTCGGGCTCTCGGAGCAGCCTGGCGTGTTTTTGGTCGGTCTCGTTATTTTCTACTAACTAAGAGGGATATTCTATATGTTGTGCCCTTAAAAGTATCAAAAAATGTGCCTTATTGTGTGAAAATTGCTAAAGTGCTTTAAAAATAATTTTTATGTGAATAGTGTGGACGTATAACGAGTTTTTAATATTATGTACCGAACAATATGGTTAATTATAAGATACATTTTAAATGCTGTGCTTCAAAGCCCAGAGTGGGATCGAACATTCCCCAGATGTGACCATCCCTTCGGCTGTTGGGTAACCAAGGGGTGCCCCTCCCCTACCCCGCACCAACATTGCAGTCTGCACCCACGCTGCCGCCGTCATGCCGTATATATTATGACCGTTATGACCTGTCCGTTGCTTCGGCCATTGGACCGGCCTTTCGCAGAAAGAAAGAGAAAGTCATCTGGTGGCCTCTGCACTATGAGCTGCACACCCCGCCCCCGCAGCCCTTCCCGTCCCGCCGCCCCCTCGCACACAGAAGGATGACATCGGTTGAAGCCCGCATTCTGCGTTCCCCAAGAGGGAATTTATAGTGATAAGACATTATGTGTGACACAAACATTATGATATAAGAACTTTACAAAAATATAAACATAATATAAAAACATTTATAGTGTTAAGACAGTATATATTTTTTCGTTGGTGTAAGTTAATTGAGTTGATAATGCAGTGCAGTAAATTGTTTGATTTGATTTTCACTATTGTTAGGTATTAGATGTATATTTATTAGAGGTAGGTTTGAATATGTGTAACGGTGTTTTTATGAGGTTAAGGTAGTTTTTATATGTAGTCCTGGGACGAAGGGAATGGCCGACACAGGTGTCGATGAGGCTCGCTACCCATCACATCGCCAACCCTTTGGTAGCGCAAAGAGGAGGACGAAACGTGAACAATGTCGAATTGGTACGTGGAATATCAGAGGAGGGATGGAAAGAAAGATGAATGAATTATGCGATACAATGGATAGTAAATGTTTGGACGTACTTTGTGTGACAGAGAGTATGAAAAAAGAGAGCGGTACAATGCAGCATAACGATAGGCTCGTCATCTGGTCTGGGAGACCAGATACGGAGAGGGCTTGTCAGGGTGTTGCAGCGCTACTGTCTCCCAGAATGGTGGAATGTATGTTGCAATATGAATGTGTAAGTCCGAGAATAATGTGGATCCGATTCAAAATTGGTTTGACAAGGGTGTTTCTGGTTATTTGCTATGCTCCTGTCAATTCTGAAAGCGACGAAGTGAAAGATGATTTTTGGACTGGTGTGAACGACGTTATGAGATTAAAAAATTTGAATGAAAGGATTATAATGGCGGGCGATTTGAATGGGTGGGTGGGAATCGGACGTGACGGATTTGATTCAGCCTTAGGTAAGTTCGGGGATAAAAGAACGAATGACAATGGGAACAGAATACTTGAAGTATGTTTAGAGTGAAACCTGTTTGTATCGAATACTTTTTTCGATCATAAAGGTGTCCACCAATATACGTGGGAAAGAGGAAATGAAAGATCAATAATTGACTTTGTGGTAATTGACTCTAGGTTGAGAGCCGTTACCGAGGACACAAGAGTTTTCAGAGGGGCGGAGGTTGAAACTGACCACTTTCTGGTGGTGTCGAGAGTAAACCTCTTTCGCGGCTGGCGCTCTAAAGTGAAAACGATATCGACTCCAACAAGAGTCAAAGTAGAAAAATTGCAAAACGCAAATGTCAGAAGTGAGTATGAGAATTGTGCAGAGATGAGATTGAATGAGAAGGAAATGGACGGTCTAAGCATTGATGAAACATGGAACCACATAAAGGTGAGTCTTTGTGAATCTGCTAGAGATGTATGTGGAATAAGTACGCAAGGTAGGAAGAAAGGTGACGCATGGTGGGATGACGAGATCAAAGCATTGGTTTCAGAGAAGAAGAAAGCATGGTTATGTCTGATAGCGGCTGGCACCGCTTCTAGCGAAGAGAGAGATAGAGCGAAAGAAGTATATAAGGGATGCAAGAAAAGAGTAAGTGTTGGAGTGAAAGAACGAAAGAAACGTCTGGAAGAGGAAGAGGGAATAAAAATGACAAAACACTTCCAAGAAAACATTAAACTGTTTTGGAAGGAGGTCAAAAGGTCCAGAAGTGGTTCAGAGAACGGAAGTGTGAAAGTGATAAAATCGAAAGATGGAAGAATGTTGACGAATGAGGAAGAAATAAAAGAAAGATGGATGAAATATTTTGAGGAAGTCTTCGAAAGCAACCCGGGTGACAGTGAGACCAGCGGTGAATCGGGTATGAACGATGACGGAGTGAATGTTACTAAAATCAGCGTGGATGAAATTAAAAAATCGATAAAATGCATGAAGAATGGTAAGGCTGTTGGTTTCGACAATATTGCTGCCGAATACTTTAAAGGAGATAGCTATATTATTCTCACATGGTTGTGCAAACTTTTTAACCAGTGTCTAGAGGAGGGTTACACGCCATTTGATTGGAGAAGGGCTGTAATCATGCCGTTATACAAAGGTAAAGGGTCGCGAATGGAATGTGGGAATCATAGGGCTATTAGCCTGCTAAGTTCAGTCGGTAAGCTGTATGGAAGAATATTGATTGAAAGGGTATGAATGGAAACAAAGGATAAAATATGGGATGTGCAAGGTGCCTTTATGAGTGGAAGGGGATGCATGGACCAGATTTTCTCCTTGCGTATGCTCACTGAGAAGTTTCTGGCGAAAAACCAGAAACTTTTCTGCGCCTTTGTAGATCTACAAAAAGCATACGACCGAGTCGATAGGAAAAAGCTTTGGAAGGTGTTGTCCAAGTATGGAGTGAATACAAATCTCATACAGGCAATTGCGTCTCTGTACGAGGGAAGCGTTGCATGTGTTAGGGTGAACGGTGGTTTTACGGGGTGGTTTGACATCACAAAAGGTGTTAAGCAAGGCTGTGTAATGTCACCATGGTTATTCAATCTGTACATGGATAATTGTATGCAAGAATTTAAAGAAGTGGGATTGGGCGCGAAATTGAGTAATCTGAAAGTATGTTGCCTGTTGTATGCTGATGATGCGGTACTGATTTCTAATACCATGGAATATCTACAGTCTCTCGTATCTAGGATGAACGAAGTATGTATGAAGAATGAGTTAATGATTAATGTAAGTAAGTCTAAAGTCATGGTGTTTGAAAGAGAGAGTACGAAAACAGTATGTAATATAGTTGTGAATGATGAATACTTGGAGCAGGTGGATGAGTTTGTGTATCTGGGTAGTATGTTTACGAGAGATGGGATGGCTGATAGGGATATTGAAAGAAGGGTGAATGCTGGTAACTCCATTAATGGAGGACTGAATGCCGTTGGCGCTAATAAAAAACTGTCAAAAGAAGCGAAACTAGCAGTCCACAATGGAGTCCTGGTACCTACCCTGATGTATGGCAGTGAGGCATGGAACTGGCAGAGGAAGGATGAAAGTAAACTGAATGCTGTTGAAATGAGATCCCTGAGGCGTATGTGTGGTAAAAAAATGTATGATCGTGTGAGAAATGTGGATATCCGCAAAGAATGTAAGGCTGATGTATGCATAATGAGTAAGATTAAGAAAGGGACCCTCAGATGGTTTGGGCATGTAGAGCGAATGAACGAAGAAAGCAGTGTAAGAAGAATATACGACGCAAATGTGAATGGTAGAAGAAGTCGTGGACGTCCGAGGAAGACATGGCACGATCAAGTGAATCAGATACTTGAGTCGGGCCATGTCAAAAGTCAGAATAATAGAAGAGAATGTATGAGACGATGTATGAATGTGAGTGAGGCAAAGAGTGTATGCCAAGACCGAGTTGTTTGGCGGTCCGTCCTCTCTGCCTACCCCTGTGGGGAAACGGCGTGATGGTTAATTAGTTAGTTAGTTTTGATTTTCTAAAGATTAATAAACAAATAAATAAAAGGCTCTCTATTTTTCTGATAACACAATAGGCAATTTTATAAAGCAGAGTTCAGCAAGAACCTTAAATTAATTCATTTATGCTTCTTTTGGCGAAGTTGGTGTAACCCCTACAGTTTAAAAATTGTTGAGTAAATTAAGGGTAGCAAAAATATTTATGTCCAAGCCAAGTGTTTCTCTTCGTTTATAGGACATCCTTGTTTCTCCTGTGTATGTGAAGTTTTGTGTCGATTTTTCGAGTATCGATGTATTTGCCCCTACCTTATGTTGTCTATGGTAAAAACTTGTTGATTCGCGGTCTTTTACTCTTTTAGTGTTTGTTTCCGGAAAATGGCCTCCGAAGAGTTGGTGACCGAGCATTTTTTGATGTTAGGAGTTGAAATTGAAGGAATCGTGTTACGAAAATGTAAATTAAGTATATCTATTCAATATCTCGCACCTTAAAATGTTTCGCTATTGTATATCCTTGGCTACTACCATACTAAACCGACTTTCAAGGTTGTCGTTCATCGTTCTTTTTTATTTTATTCTAGGCGTTGACTTGTGCAATTCAAACGGATTGGACCCCGAAACTTTTGTCGAACAATGGATGGCATTCAGTTTATCCCATCACAATGGTGCAGCTCCCACCACCAACTTGCTGGAGTTGATGGAAAGGAAGGCATTTTCGAAACCAGAAGTTCAAAAAAGTTTCAAAGAAGTGAAAGACCACGCGTATGTTTCGGAAGCTTTATCGCATTCTGTGTATCAACATACCAACAGCTCAGAGTATCCTTTGTATGATGATGCTTTCAATGTTTTTCATGCTCGTCTTTTTTTTTTCTTTAGAAACAAAGATTCCTTATTGTTTTAACAACTTGAAATAACTTTTTAATTTAATTGAAGTAACTTTGAAATTAATTATTCATCCTGAACCGTACCATAATTGTTAGTTTTCTGAAGTTATTCAAATTGGTATTTTTGTCACTATCAATTGGTATGCTTTTGACAAATTCTTGAGATATTTATTCTTAACCCCAGTATCCTTAGTAACACCGAAG
Source organism: Limnephilus lunatus (assembly GCA_917563855.2). Taxonomy (NCBI): domain Eukaryota; kingdom Metazoa; phylum Arthropoda; class Insecta; order Trichoptera; family Limnephilidae; genus Limnephilus; species Limnephilus lunatus. The sequence continues at coordinate 3,804,322 of OU830602.1, read as the reverse complement.
GAGATGTCATAGCTGATTACTTGTGCACCACTCCGAAGGTAGGATTTACGTTATACAAACTTATGAGTATTTTCCTATTTATTTTATGAACCTTGGTTTTCAGTTTTGGACTTGACATCTACATAGATTTGTTGTTAGTTTTACCAATTTTAATAAAGGTGCAACAGCATTCAGTGATTCATCTTTTGTGTTGTGCATTTTTACATTCCAGAGAAGTGAAACATTGCTCCTCTTCCTGAATGAGTGACGGTCTATCCCACAGTGTTATAGTTCTGTGACTAGACCTACACTCATTAAGGACGGAGAGAACTACCATCATTGCCGGCATCAAGCTTTAAAATACAGCTCAACTTCAGAAAAGTGACAAATCCAAAGCCAGTCGCAAACTTTCTCAAAATTGAGTGCGAAGGGCGTTGAACTTATAATAATGATGAATGTATCTCTCAATGTCGTTGCTATGCTTTTATGTTGTAGTTGATGATCTCCATATTGGAATACATACATGGTGTTAAGAGATTGCTTTCCTGTGTTGATTCCATGAGATTATAACCAATGTGAACAGTCACTGTAGTGTATTAGAGGTATCTGTGAATGATGGTCTCAGCTGTGTACAACAGTAGAATCGGTGATAATTGTGGACGGGTATGTGTTTAGTGCATATTGAATTTGATTTATGACTAGATCCATACTCGTCTGCAGCCTTCAACATTCACAACAAACAACCTCACTCACATACTTATATAACCTTTTCTTACACTGAAAATTCCTAGAATACCGATTTGTAAGAAAACTAATGTCGCTAATTTAAGTAAGACCTTTTGACTCCAGACAAGTTAATGAAGTTGATTACTTGTTCGATAAGACTTAATATTTACGATGTTTACACTTAAAGGGTGATTGTGCATCTTTTGTGTTAGGTCAATGTTAAAGGGATATTATACCCGTGGAGAAATCCGTAAGCTGTCAAAATTAGTTTTTTTTCACATCGCTAGATGGCGGTAGGAGTGTCTTCCCGAATTTTAAAAGATCAACATTATACTTGCGTTATAAACAGAAGAGCACAGTATTTTTAAATGTCAAAGTAAAAAACAAACTAATAACAAAGTGTGGTTTATTTATGGAACTTATTATGTTAGTAGAATATTTAGTATGATCCTTTTTATAAATGTTTCATCATTTGCTTGTTCATGGTCCTTTCCAATATGCTTCCATTATAAACACATATTGCGTTATGAACAGACAAGCACAGTATTTTAAAAATATATCGAAGTAAAAAAACAAACTAATAGCAAAGTGTGGTTTGTTTATGGAACTTATTATGTTGGTAGAATACTTAGCATGATCCTTTTTTATAAATGTTTCATCATTTGCTTGTTTCAGGCTTCCATTATAAACGGCGATTGGAATCTCGTGGTTCACATTTGGAGTCGATTTTTTTTTTCTTTACTTCTAAATATTCAGTAGTTTATTGTTTTTTAAACAATATTAAATTTTCTAGAATTCATCATTATTATTACTATCCCCAAATTATTTGGAAACGTATATTGCATAGAATATATACATTAATAACATCATTAATAATATTGACTACCAGAAATAAAAGAAAGATTTTTTTTTATTTATATATTTATTAAATTTTTCTGTGTTATTTAGTAAACTAAACCATAATCTTTTTTAACATGGCAGTAGTTGTCGTGCAAGGCTGCAGAAAACCATGACAAAACTGCAGCGACCCTCACTCTATTTTAATAAAAAGAAATATAATAAAAATCATTTATTCCAGAGCTAGAGAGTTCCCGGCAGAGCTCGCTATTATATACATATAGAAACCATCGCGGGAATGCACACATAACATCACCAAAGTGTCATCGCAATCGGATGAACGGTTAGCAACGCATATTTTCATGATGCCAGAACTCACTATATATATAGAAATCATCGCGGGCATGCACACAACAACTTACCAAAGTTTCCTCGAAATCGGATGAACGGTTCATTAACGCATTTTCATGACGCCAGAGCTCGCTATTATATATAGAAACCATCGCAGGCATGCACATATAAAATCCCCAAAGTGTCATTGCAATCAGATGAACGGTTAGCAACGCATAATTTCATGATGCCAGAAATCACTACATATACATATAGAAAACATCGCGGGCATGCACACAACAACTCACCACCATTTACACATTATTGACTTCATTTGAAATTTTAGATAAAAATATATAAACGGCAATAAACTTTTTATACATAATCCTTATACTAATCCTATCCTCAGAGCACGTGTTCCACTCCTAACAAACAGTGCCCCCTGGTGTACCGGTCTCACCGGGACAGGAGTGCTTCTGGCTGGGGTGGTACAATCGTATCGTATCGTATCGTATGATCCTTATACTGATAATAATGTAACTAATTTCTACTAAGTAAAAAAAGTAAAACAAAAAAAAACTAAGTAAAAAAACATCCCATTAATTAAGAAATGTATTGCCATGGCCAATCAGAACTCAAGAAATTAAAACCAAAATTTTGTATTTTTACATAATTCTACCCCATAACTCCCCTTTAGCAATGTAGGGTAATTATTGTATTAATTACCAAACACTGTGTACATAAAAACCGTTCACTCTCAGATTAGCGTTGATTTGTACAAACAGTTATAATATATGTGGCTTGACGTATTTCAGCCTATTGCTCGCCATATATTCCAATAAGGAATGTACGGCGAGCGATATGCCGAAATACCCCACGCCACGTATATTGTAGCTATGTGTGTGTACACAGCTTAAAGACAATGAATTCTCACACATACTTGCAAAACGTGCACCTGCCACATGAAGTTTGTGCTAACGGTTTCGGAATTGGAATGCATACGCAAGTTAAATGTTATATTTTAAGTGTCTGGAACAAAATGGCAGTTGAAAAAATACAGTTTGTCAAATTTATACCAAAAAAGAGAATTTTAGAGTACTTACTGTTTTTGTAGTTTCCTGAGATTATTGCAGTGCTTCAAGTGATTGGGTATTCTATTTTTAGAGCCATTAACAATGCGTTTTGATGGCATTTTTTAAATATATACGCTAACAAACAAGGAGCGTATAGTTTCGTTACTTGCCGACGGGAGATTCTAGCCCGGAATGAATGACGAGCTGTGAAATGTGTTAGAATTTGGTAAAAAAGGAAGTATTTATTTAATTGTTAAATCCACAGATATCATAACGAGAATAAGAGGCCGTACTTTTATAGATGTATGTATTATGTATATGTTTTAAATTAAAAATATTGTATAAAATCATTATTAAGGCGATAAACATAGACTGAAGTTTTAAAAGCGGGTTGTATGGTGTATCAATGTTTTTATTTTTCATGGTCGAATGCCTACATCAATTACAAAAAAAAATAAGCAGATTGAAAAATAAAAGTCCATTATTTGGTAACAAAAAATATCAAGTCTGAGAATGACACACGAAAGGTAGTATTAAGCCGTTTTAGAGAGCCGTTTTTCAGCAAATTACAATTCTGCCCCTATAATATGCTCTTAAGAGATGCCGGAAGGCATCCGTCGTGCATTATCTTCTACTTCTTTTAAGAGTTGGTGTCTTAACACAAGCGCAGTAGTGCCATACAGAACATTCCATACATTTCTATACTTTGTTTAAAATGTGTCATACGGCCGGTTTAACACGCGTTAGGCTGTCGCAAAAGATACGAAATCACCCTTATGGAAGGGAGGAAGGATTGACCTTTCTTCGGGCACCGAGACACGCCCACAACACACTTCTACTGGTTTATCTATGCAGTGTTTTCTTGTCTCTATCTTTCTCACATAATATTCTTATTTATGCATATGTTAATTTAATTACAAAACAGAGACATTTCTTCTATTGTAAATAAAATTGGGTTTTATCTTCATATGTCACTTAGGAAAATAATAATAAAAGTAATAACAATATTATTTAATCTTTTGACTGCTGAATAAGCAGCATACGACTAGAGTTTATTTTTAAATTAACTTAATGTAGCCTTTACTTATTAACTCCTAGGGGCTGGAGCCCTGCAATTGCAGAGTTAAAGAATCAAGCCTATGCACAGTACAAAGCACTGCAACTACAGTGTCGACCTTATACTATATTTTGACCGCTCAGTGAGTGAGTTGGTACCGCGTTTGGGTCCCACCCGGGTGTCGATTGTTCGATTCCTTGGCTGGCTAAGTTCTCCATCATGACACAAGCAACATTTTCCACTTACTGTGGTTGTTGGGTTATTCGTAACCCGGAGATGTTTGTCTTTCTCTTTAAGATAAAAAATACAGAAAAATTTGCCTTCGGATATTACCTCTACTAAGTTAGTTTACGACAAAAATATTATAGATTCTTGCTGGCCCCTACGGATTAAACATCGCAAACTTTCTTAAGAACTCTTCAATATCCACCAACACAGTTATTTCTTAAAATAAAACTTTACATAGTATGTATGAGACTGCATCGGAGAAAATTTGTTATGACCTGTGATTATGATCCTCGGTCACCTACTGGGTCTGCACATTATTTGCAGTCAAATTGTATTAATTATTATATAACACTATTAACTTTACGCTGAGCAGAGATTTTCGCTGTATTTTTTTATTGTTGATAAAAATTGGTGTATTGAAGTCATTTTTATTTTATTTTTTCATTGATGTATAAATTTTCTATAATAATTTTAAGGTGCCAATTATGATTTACCGCCAAAACGGCTTTGTTAACGTCACACTGACCATCGATACATTGGTAGCATTATCTGCATCATAATTGATGTAGCCAGTTCGAACTGTTCGGGAATGTGCAGTTTAACCACGCTCTCGCCGATAGGCCATATATGGCCGCGGTAGGAATTTAAAAAAAAACTTTTTTGGATGCGATTTTGACCCTTATGCATAAAGAAATTGTATGAAGAACAAGGTCTGAATGGTTTGGGCCATTCTCGTTCTTGACGTAACAAAAAGCCGCATAGCACCTAGCCTCTCGGAATAAATTACAAAAATTATCTTGGTGACCTCGGCGTCACTTCAACTGTCATTTTGTATGTGTAAACCAGTGTAAACTTTGAAAATAACTTGTTCGAAAATACCCTTGGATTGTTTTTTTTCACGTAGGGTGTCTATTCAGGTTTGTGTAGAAATAAAAAAATCAGTTCATTTTCGTCTAAATATATTTTTTTATGATTTGTTTCCGGAGTGGGAAAAAGCTAATTTCGCGCAGTTTTTTTCCAAATACGCCCGGCTTTAGCCAGGTTAAGAGTTCATTTTTTAAATTTATAAATTGTGCATAAAAATATTAAAATGACACATATTTAGTTCAATGAACAGAATCAGAAAAATAAACCGTAAATTTTCCACATATTTTTAACTGCATCCATAGTAAGAAAACACCTTATTTGATAAATGAATCTCGTTTTGACTAATGTGTAGAAATTGCAATCCTAGGGTTTGATTTCGTTATCAGACTTGAGATGCCATTGTGTCATTGATCCCTTAATCTCATTATATGCCCTTTTGACCGGAATGACTCGAGATATTGCAATTCCTACAATATCTATGCTTTTAATATAACATGTCAACAAAGACTACTATGATTTATTGTAACTTATGCAAAAAGAGTGTTTTGTTGTTTGTTTTTAGAGTATAAAGGGGGGCAGAGAATACGTGACACCCAAGTCCAGTAAACCTATGAAATTGGATGACACTCTGTCTATTTGTCCCGCCACCTACTCTCCATCTTTGTAAGTGGTTTCATCAAGATATTTATTTATTTATTACACGCCCTAACAGGCTTTTACATTCTTTGTTTATAAGTTAAGTATCAACAGTTATTTTAATTACTTTTAAACTAGAACAATAAAGAAAATATAATATAATAAAAAAATAAAACAACAAAAGCAAATATGTACATAATATAAAATAAAACACATAGGAAAAAATGATAAGAAGTCTCACATAAAAGAAATAGTACATAAATTAAATAAATAAGTGATCAGGCACAAGAGCTCCTCTTTTCTAATAAGGTATACATGACCAATAACAACCTTTAGTATAATATTTTGTAAAATATATATGTAACTCATGTTTTATATTACAATAAAAAATATATATATATATAAAAATTCTCATAATAAACAAAAATTGCAGAAATTATCCACGACTATTTGTGTCTAAATGTATAAAAGAATTGGAATAAACAATGTTTATACTGGATATTCTTAAGGTGAAGTATACATTCAGAGCAGAATATTTATTTCTGAGATTATGAAGTCTCGGAATCGGGGAATTTTGGTAAGAAAGTATCCTAGTGTTGAAGTAAAAGGGTAGTAAATGTCGGCACGATTTGTTGGGAATATGGATGTTGATTAATTCAAGTAATTAATTTTTTAATATTAATTTGGAGTTTTTTTTTTTACATTATCTCCACACAGAAGGCCCTGAGATAAATAATTCCCCTCAGGGTGTTTGTCATCTTTGGGGATGCTGTGTGGAGGGTCTTTTTAGGGAAAGGAAGGAGAGGGAAAAGGTATTAGGGGTGGGTAGGAATATGGGGGTTGGTGTGTCCAGAAGTGACGGATGAATGAATTCATCCCTTCCACTACGGTCCAAATCCTGGAGAGGTCAAAAGATCTCCCTCAACCAGTCTCTCCCGATCCGACCTGCCACGCAGATGGTGGGCAAACGCATACGCTGCTAAGATCCGGACAAACCTAACCCCATGAACCCGAGCACCCTTCTAAGTCACCAAACATAATAACAACTTGGGGTGAACTGCGGCAGAGGTGTTGATTATCGAATAAAAATGGTTCCCGGGGTGACCCGCCTCCCAAATTGAATAGGAGTAGGACGGGATATTGCAAAAAATTTGAACAATTCATCAAATATTTTAAGTTGATTTTAGCATTCTTTGAAAGTTGTATTCAAGTTCTGTGATTATTTCGGTTTTATACTGGCCTATAACGGAAATGGAATAGAACTTACTCAGAACGTGATAATTAACTAAATATTTGATGAATTGTTCAAATTTTTTGAAACAACCGATAACCAATTTTTCTTCTTATAAACTTTTTAACCTAAGGCCCCTCTTCAACAGGGTTACACAAGCAACCAATACTCAATGATTCAAGTATCTTGGTGACTACTGCCATACTTGTGCGTGGAGGCTCATACACAGGCACACGTTGCCGACATCATGCGAACTCGTCGGCTATCAGCCGGGCGAGGTCATTTTCATTCACGTCGTCGAGACTTTAAATTTGGCACCAATTGAATCAAACATTTTATAACAATAATGTGCTTTAGATTAATGCTTGGAACAAAACAAACAACAAAGAATGTCAAAGGATATAAAAATAACAGCTGCAGCAACTGTTGGGTTTAGAGCAAGCGTTTGCATTCCATACAGGTACTAAGCCTGCCCAATTTACCTTTTTTCATTAAAATATCAAATAATATTCAAGTTTATATACGTGGGGGGACCCAAAAGAAATGAGAATTTTGGTCATCTTTAAAGGTTCACCATTAGAGTGTATGCACTCGTCCAACCTTTTTTTCAACTGTTCAAAACAATTTTGAAACCCACTGATAGGGATGTCATTTATGGCCTCCAGCGATTTTTGTTTCACTTCTTCAATAATATGAAAACATTTCCCTTTTAAGTCCCTTTTCATCCTAGGGAGCATAAAGAAGTCACAGGGAGACAGGTCGGGTGAATGGGGAGGGTGAACAATTTGGGTCATTCCATGCTTGCTTAAACACTGCTTCACAGACGGCGCGGTGTGAGCAGGTGCGTTGAGCTGGTTGAAGAACCAGTCTCCTGTACGCCAAGGATTCAACGTTTTTCAACGATTTTTCCTCATGCTCTCTCGCAACCTCTTAATAAAAAAAAAAATTTATAATAATCAGCAAAATCCGTTCCCCTCCACTTCTCCACTCTACCTCCCGATTCTCATTACTTTTGGGTCCCCCTACGTATATCTGGGGTTTAATGCTAGAAGTGCCTATGTCAAATTGTCACATAGGTATTCAGAACATTCAAATAAGGGAGTACTTTTTTGTACATGAATAAGTATGCCCGAAGCCAACAATTGAACACACATGCTCTTTATAAGCATGCTCTCAGCCAAAATGGAAGGCGGGAGAAGAAAAGGGGAAAATGCAGGGATTCTGGGTATTTCTTGATTATCCAACTATATTGTAAAATAATATTTACAATAATGGTGAGGAAGTACTATAATTTTGTTTTCTTTCACAGTAAATAAAAAAAAATTACAGCTTGAATAAAAAAGAATATCTGAAAATGATTGGAATAAAAAAAAAATATAAGACTGAAGTAAAACTTCACTAACTTATATCTCCCTCTCATCTTCCGTTCGCCTCGCCCGATCCCACTTTTCATCACGCTCTCGTCACGCATTCACCAGCTTACTCCCCAAGTCAAGCGTGTGTAAAGGCCCGACCGTTTGCCTCGCCCGATCACCGTTCACATCACACTTTTCATAACGCATTCATGAGCTTACCCAAGTCAAGCTTGCGTAAAGAAGTTTTACTTCAAAAAAATGCTAATTTCAATAGAATTTGGTTTCTTTTTGGAGGTAAAGAAAATTTTGGGAATTTTATGAGGAATTTGAACATCTATAGATATTTTATTGACCCTGTGTTTCAAACACATTCATGACTCTCCCCAGCATGCTCATAAGCAAGCCTGTTCACACTTCACACTCCCCCTTTCACTTGCGAATTCAGTAGCATGCTCAATACTAGCAACTTCACAAACACACATGCTTCTAAATAGCATTTGCTCATTAATAGGATTCTCTTGAGCATGTCTGTCGGTACCATAACCCCCAGATATATTTTAATGCATTTCCCAAGTTATTGCTTAGAATAATTTTGAAAATTTGTTGGGATTGTATAAAGATTAATATTATTTGATAATTTAATGCTAAAAAAAGTGTACTGACTGTTCGCAACATGTTTGCGATGTAAGTACGCAACATTGGATACTTGCATATCATGAAAGACCTAAAGCCTGGATCAAAAGCACCGAGTAGAGTGAGACAGTAAAACGATACTAGGCCGAGACAGTCGGATGGATGAGTAGGGGTTTACACGTAATTTTTAATTTGCCACCGAGTCAAATAGGCCACTTGCATCACATTTAAAGAAAAAAAATTGGTTTAGGCAAATATTCCGTAAAATTTTTCACAACAGACATTCCGTATTTTATTTTAATAAATCTAGTGAATGTTATTTAAATTCCATATTTTATTTTAATAAATCTAGTAAATGTCAGATTAAATAATTTGCCTGAAATCAAAGTGTTGCCATATAAAAAAATAAATCAGTGTGGAATTTTACTAAATTAATTTAATATTATCGGAGACGGAAAATTTTCATGTAGTGACGTCACGAACCCAAATAACGGATTTATTTATTTAAAAAAAAAATTGTAAATTTCAAAAAAATTTTAATAACATTTAATCTTAGTAAAAAAATCTATCCACACGATTTTTTCCAAGTCATTATGAAATTGGTAGCGTGCTGCGACCGACAGTTGCGAGTGAATTTTTATACCAGCCGAGTGGAAAAGCGATTCGGCGGGGAAGTGCGGAGGTGGGCACTCGGCCCAGTAAGTAGAACAGGGTCCGACTGTCTCGCATCTCGGGCCGAGCGCTCGGCCCAGTACTCAATGTTTTTTTTTGTGATGTTTTTTACATGTACCAAGTACTCGGCCGAGAGTCGGCCGGTCTGTGTGATCCACGCATAAGTGGTTAACCACTCAGACCCATAAGCTTGTTTGTGAATGTAACATGACTAGACATACACATGACGTACGAGGCGTACCTGAGTTATTAATGAGTAGAAGTGCAATAAATATTTGTTTATCCGCAGATCTCAGTCAGTAAAGTATTCGTCGCGTGTGAATGCCGGCGATGTCCTGTGCAGCTACGGAGACGTGGCGAGACTGGAGGCCAGCGCATGGCTCAACACCATCGGGGAGGCCTGCAAAGTCACACAGTTGCCCAACCACGCTGGATCTCTCTTCTCCACAAAAGCTATGTTAGTAAAAAATAAAGAAAAAAATTAACTAGGTTATGAATATCCCATTATCCTGAAAATATTTGAATTCCTCTTACTACTATCATTATCAGTGTAAAATTTTAACTCTCACCTTTATTATTTGCCTTACAAGTATACAAGCTAAACCATTGTTAACAAGATTAGTCCTATTTAAATAGAATTCTAGATGATAAAGTCACCCTGAATTCTAGATGAAAATGTTGCTCGTTTTGCAAAAAAAAAATTGTAGACAATTATTGCAATGTATTAAAAACTAGCAGACCCGGCCACACGTTGCTGTGGCTAACGAAACACAACACCATTACCCAACCTTTATAAAATCCACACCACTCGCTTGCCAGCTGCCCGCTGCCTGAATTGAATATTTGAATTTCTCAGCTTTTCTCTACTATAATAAGCATGTATTATACATATAAACCTTCCTCTTGAATCACTCTATCTATTGGTGAAAACTGCATGAAAATCCGTTGCTTAGTTTAAAAGATCTAAGCGCTCATACATTTTGAGCGACTTCATTTTATACTATGTAATGATACACAAATGCATTTTTCTCAAAACTCATTTTATGCGCAATAAGTTACCAGTCATTATTTTCTAATATAGTCAAGTCATGTTTATAAATGCATATTAAGAGGAAACAGGGTCACTGACAAATTTGAATAATAGGTATTTTATCAAACTGTTGCTGTCACTGTCACTTTTTCTTTTCTTTAGGTATGGATTTGAACTTCTACAAGAAAAAGCTGGCCTACTGGATAGCAATATCAAATACTTATCCCAACACATTTTACACAAGGCTGATATCAAAGACTCGACCTCCGTTAAATGCAAGAGCCAAGTTCCCGTTACGGCGGTCGGTCGAATAGATTGCGATGCAAATGGTAGGCTGAATCCCAAATCTGTTCTATTGCAAGGAACGTGGGAAGATTCACACGGACAAAGTGTTTCCGTAGACTTAGACCAAGTGAAGCAATACTCGTTATTTCCAGGACAGATAGTTGCTATGAAAGGATTAAATATAAGAGGTGATAGGTTTTTAGCTCAAGAAATTTTTAATGATGCTTCTTACGTGAAACCGGAGAAAATCAGCCCTGATGAAGCACTGAGTGAGCCCTTGCAGATTGTGTCGGCGTGTGGCCCGTACACCACTTCGGATAGTCTGACCTACGATCCTCTGACGGATTTAATCGCGTATGTAACGAAGAACAAGCCACACGCGTTTATCCTGGTGGGGCCGTTTGTGGACGCCAATCATCAAATGGTGAAGGATAATACAATAGCGGAGACCTACAAGGCCTTCTTCGAGAAGCTGGTGGAGAAAGTAATGACTGCCGTGGAGAATGCCAGGTAAAAACTTATAATATTGCTTTAGCCATAAAAAGCACCTGCTTTTGGGTATTTAAAAAATATTTTTGGTAATATTTAATTAAATGAAGACAATATTAGGGAAACTCAATTGAAAATCTGGAAACAGAAAAATCAGTAAAAGATACGGTCATATCTAGGACTCGAACCCAGGACCTATGACTTGCCGGTTCTGTGCTCTACAATGTGTCCCTGTCCGATTCGGTCATATCTAACTAACTGTATTAGGCTTCGACTTAGAACTACCAACATAATTTTCATTTTCTTAAAGTATATTTTTATTAGCTGCTATCTTTATTTGTGATTGCAAGATTCAAACCCAAACTAAATGTTATCTAGATTGTGTCTTGGATAAATTTACCCATTTTTATTTTTAATAGGATACCATTTATTTAACATTTATGATAGGACTAGCTTTTACCCACGGCTTCGCTCGCACGGTATTAGTGGGAAATTACTGTATAAAGAATTTTCCTACGGTAATGAAATTTTTTTCCGTGATAAAAAGTAGCCTATGTCATTTCCCATTCCTCCAATTATCTCTGTTTAAAAAAAATCACATAATACAAATAACGATAAGACAAATAAAATTCTTGAGAATGACATTTCGCAAATAAAAATTCTATTTTAGAAAATATTATTATAGAAATAGAAATTTATTTTAAGTACCTACTCCCTCTATTAATATTTTATTCATATTTGAATCCAGAGTAATGTAAAAAAATAACAAAATTACAATAAACATTTTTAGAGATAGGTAGATATTAACTACAACGCGAACTTTTTTTTTCACTCTTTTTAAGCACAACAAAGCACTCTTTTTAAGCCTAAAATTTAAAAAACAACATTGTTTCCAAGGTAACAATTTGTTTGACGTTTGCAATAACTCGATTTTGTTAGGGACAGAAAATGTATGATACATAATTTCATAACGCCACAGCTTATTCATAACGCCAGAGCTTACCAATATATATAGCCTTTGTTACTCGCAAATAATGTAGCTTTCGATTAGTGAAAGAATTTTTAAATTCCATTCGATATTTATTGCGTGAAAGAATTTTTAAATTCCATTCGATATTTATTGCATGAAAGAATTTTTAAATTCCATTCGATATTTATTGCGTGAAAGAATTTTTAAATTCCATCGATATTTATTGCGTGAAACATCAACCATCTATACAAACTTTCGCATTTATAATATTAGTAAGATAATGATGACAGTTCTGGTTTTCAAATTTAATTTATGGTGTGGCCGTACCAAAAAATAATGCAGTGCATTTTTTCACATAATTTTGAGGAATATTCTGCTTTTTAGACTTGCTACACTGACAATAATTACTTTAGCAAAAGTACCCTTGAAACAGCACGCAGTCCTATTTAACATCCTCGTTACTTTAATCGACAGTTAAAGTTTAAATTTTGTTCATGATTTAGCTTTCTGTTAAAACAGACGGCCCTTGAAATCTAAAAATTAAAATTTTACACTATAGTGAAAAAACACACTTAAATTATAAATTCACTGAAAAACATAAAAAGTTTTTTTATATCTTTTCTTTGGGAGAGTAGGGAGTCAAATAATAACCTTTTCACTTACTAATGAAAAACTAGTAGTTAATTTAACTTTAGCAAATTGCAACTAGTCGGATAACATAAAATACATATGTTAATTTTAAAATTAAAATAACAACAGACAAATTGATTGATCTGTGTATTTTTTTTGCTGAAAGCTCAAATTTTTAAATATTTTAATATTTCCATTTCAGTCCCTATACGCAAGTAATTTTCGCATCTTCGTGCAAGGACATATTCCACGCCAACATCTATCCAACGCCCGCCTACAGTCTGCGGAAGACCTACGCCAACCTGAAGATGGTTCCTGATCCTTGCACTCTGAATATTGGTGGAGTCCATGTGGGCCTCACTTCTACTGATATATTGATGCACTTGAGCAAGGAGGAGATCTCTCTGTAAGTTAATTTAACCCGCATTATTATATCAGTGAACGGACAACTCAACAATGTGCAACTTTTTGAAAAATCATTAATTCTTCAGACTAATTTGTTCAGTTTTCGAAACAACTCAAATAGTTCTCTTAGAAATCGTTGTGTTTCCCTTATTATAAGGGGTAAAAATATGATCTAAATGGTGTTAAAAAGAAAAAATACCGAGTTATATATTCAAATCTAAAAGTTAAACACAAAATAATTAAAATGTACACCTTTATGATGCAAAGTTTCCCAGAGCATACAGACAAGTTTTATCCTTGATGTATTTGAATGAAAATATATTTTATACTTGTATTCGGCAGTACATCCTCTCTTCACACTTCTTTGGGACATTTAGATATGTTATTGTAATTAGGTATATCGTATTTTCCCTAAACCGACTGCACATTATATATAAGTATGCCTGGAGGCCAACTGTCGGGGAATCAACTGTCTTGGAACCGTAAACTAGCTTCGGTTATATCTTAACCTTCTTCATGACACTATTATTATAAAATGTACGATAGTCTGTAGCAAGTTGCTATTTGCATCAAGAATTACAAGTTGCATCAAGTTTTCCTACCCGGAATAATAAAATATGAAGCTACACGTTTACCTCATAAATCTTCTAGCTACTCGGTGAATTTGGCAGTATTGGTTCCAGCAGCTGTTACCATACTGCCAAATTTACCGAGTAGCTAGAAGATTTATGAGTAAACCGCTCCGATCTATCGTGAATATTCACATTTTTCATCTTAAACGTTGTTAGGGTACCCGATGTTGGCTACCAAACCAACACCAGCTCTGGGCCAAGGGGCCCCCAAACATGTCCCTGGCTAGCTCTCAGCGGGAACAAAGGTACTCTCTATTCAGGAGGGCGAGTCGCTCAAAGCTATGGAATTTCTCCCTACCTTCCGGCGTCCAGCGGGATACACTCTGGTCAATAAACCTCCTGCCGCAGCAGAATAATAACAAAGTTAAATCATTAGGACATGTATTGTAAACTCAAACACAGTACATAGGTTTCTACAGTACAATTCAATTACAAGAAATGCAAATTACACAAACCTAGCTAAAGTGTTTAACTCTCATTATCTCTCTCTGAAGCGAAACTCTCCGAGTGGTGATTTTCGCGGGGCCCTACATTTCACTGATTACGGACACATTTAAAAGAGGAAATCAAAGATACAGCTTACATGTGGATTAGCAGGATCCTCGCCTCATGTGGAAGTTCCATCAGGCACTTTCGTAGTCTAAATAGACCGAACTATATGGCGCGGCTAAAGGCCGACTCTACTCGTAGGTATTTCAATAATACATCGCGGCCACATTGAATTTGGACCGCTCGCCCGAAAGCGGGCCGCGTACGTGTGCTTCCCAAGGCTCTCGAATCTCGTCTGTGTGGAGGAATGGAATGGGCCAGTGGCCGGGCACGGGGGAGGGAAGCGGGAAGCAGGAAACAGGGGGGGAAGAGGGGAGCCGTTGTGTGGACTGCTGCGTTCTCGTTGCCGTTCTGGAATCTACTCGCTTCAGGGGCGTATCGTAACAACGTTACAAAAACTTTGTGTTACTAAAAACTGGTTTTAAAATGTTACAAAATAAGCTTTCAAATTGTTATATTACATATAAATATTAACATTTGTAAATATTAAAATTTAGAATACAAACATAAAAAAATTGTAAAAATGACTCACATGATGTTTTTATGTGAAAACGGTACTAAAATCACGGATTATGTAAAAAAACAATACTTATTCTATCGTATAAATGTATAATAAACAATTTAGTCAACTCACTTTTTTATCATTTCATGCAAGAATATTTAATAAAAAAATAACAAAGTCTAGCGTCCCGTAGGCAATTTAGCGGTAAAATCTGTATCTGACAGAATAGGTCTTTTTATGTATTTCTATGGACAACTTGAATAGTAGAGTAGGCGATTTAGTGGGTAAAATCTGTACCTACCGTGTATCTGACAGAATAGTTCTTTTTATGTATTTCTATGGACAACTTGAATAAGGGATGTGCAGCTTGATTTATTATGGACGTTCTACTTTTTGTTTTAGGGATGTCACTAGAATAATACAGATCATATATTAACAATATTTTTATAACCTCCTAATGCATGCTTTCCCTTTGGTACAATGCAGATTGTCCTTGTACTTTAAATGTATATAACATTGTTGTTGTTATCCTTATTTTTATTTTTGTGTTGAACTACTTATGTTAAAATGCGCCTGCTCTCAACACAGGAATTCCTAGTGAGACAGGTACAGTACAATCACCTATGTAACTTGATAAATAAAATTTAAAAAAAATAACGGAGTTATAACGATTTCTGTGGAAACACACGCGTTGACGTGAAAACACACTTATTGTACTTGACTGCTATTGTTATATTATTGTGTATATCTGCTTTCTTATCAGAGTGGTTAAACGCGTAGCGTCTTATTTTATTATTCCGGGTAGGAACTCTTGATGCAACTTGTAATTCTTCATGCAAATAGCAACTTATCATCATATGTCCCATCTCTGGTGAAGTTAATGAATGGGGTTTGTTGCAGTCCCGCCCAAGGGCCGGACAAGCTAGGCAGGCTGGCGGGGCACCTGCTGCACCAGCAGAGCTTCTACCCTCTGTGGCCCCCCAGCAGCCTGCTGCCCGTGGACACTGCGCTGTGGAGCGAGCACGCACACATGGCTACCATGCCGCACGTCCTGCTGCTGCCCTCTGACTTTAGATACTTCTCTAAGGTAACACACAACATAACTGCTCTCATTTTTTAAAAAAATATGTACTTAATAACCCCATAATAAGTTGTTAAAAAAAGATTACTTCAAATTTCGTATTGTTATGTCGGTACACATGTCCCCAACATATGTTGACATTATTAGCCATTTTGCATTTGTAGTTTGTTTTTGAACAAAATAAAGGTTAGACGTGTTTTGGTGTGCATGGTGATTTTTTGATCATCGAAAAAAATGAATCAAATATTCTGCATTAAATTTTGTGCGAAAAATCAGCATCTACCAGTCAGCAGGCTAGAGCCATAGGTTAAAACAGGGAAAAATCTCCTCTTATTCCAGTTTGCGAATATGTACATAGTTTTTACCAAGCCATATATATTTTCTAATTTATTCTCTTACCAGATTTTTACAATAGAATTATTCTCGTTTTGTTTGCAGGAAATCAATGGCTGCTTGGTGGTAAACCCTGAACGTTTGACCAAGGGTGCTGGAGGTGGAACCTTCGCCAGGATACAAGTGGACACCGGCTCCGAACAAAACAATATGCTCTGCCAGATACTTCGAATCTAGAACCAAGAAGCAGCTAATACTGTGAAGTAAAACGGTCTTTGCTGAAGATCTTATAAACATGATGTAAAATAAATTGCAGTGTCAATCTGATGGAATTATAAGTACAAATAATTTTTACAAGCAATGAAAAATAGTACGTTTCTATTGAAATTGAATGTAGTTGGTTGAGAAGAAGAATGACTAGTAGTCAGAAGGCAGAGTTAAGGCGGGTTTTTCCCACTCTTGCGAAATTCTCTTGATGTAAACGCTTTTTGTAGAATGAGCGAGTATGGGTTTTACGAATGTTTGCTGTTCCTAAAATGTTCTAAGAATGCTCGTTGGTTTGGTTAAAATGCCCGGTAGAGCAAGAGCTCAGGTGCGTAGCGCATTCTTTCGTGTTTGGACGTTTTCGCTGGCGGAATTATTTTAACAAATTGTTTTTTTGTTGTTGCTTAGATTTACACTTGATTGAGAATTTATCAAGATGTTTATGGGATCCCACTGTCTCTTCTTCTCTTCTTATATTTTTGTTTAATTGTGTATAACAATGAAAGCAGCAATTTTTATTACTCAAAGTTATCATCATCAGACATGTTGCATAGTATGTAATAAAAATTGAACCGCAAAAAACTCCTTTCGGAGTGCTTTCAAGAATTTTTTTTTTTTTTAATAGACAATTCACCCTAAAGAGAGTGCTTTATGAAATATTTAATTATTGAAGAAGATAATACTAATACATAAATCTAAAAACAATGTGAAATTGATTAAGACACGAAAAATAAAAAGAGTGGTTAGAGGCCATTCAAATATTACGTAAGCACTGCAGGGCGGCGGGGGAGTCTTTGCTTTGCTTATTTTTGATGACATGGGGGGTGGGGGAGTCTGGATGGTGATTAATCTACAATGATTAAGTATTACACTGAAGGGTATAACCTTAAAAAAGGTATTTCTATAAAATTAAAAATTGATTGTTTAAACTTTAAACCAAACAAACAAAAACACTGAGTTAGAGTCAGAGCTTTTGCTCACAGTTTTGTATTTTGGCAGTTTGCTAGTTTGGTATCATCGCAACTAGATTTGTTATGTGGATATGATTCTCTAGATCTTTCTCCTTTCTGCAGACCAGCAAGAACAGAATGTTTTGGTGTGAGCCTGGATTTAGAATCTCACTTCTGACAACTAATCCACTGATAATATTAAATTTCTTTGTATTGTCAATATTCCTAGGCTGAACAAAATATTACAATGTGTTTTGTATTAGCAGTCCATTCCGATAATTATTGTTGGAATCCAACAATTATTATCTTTACTATTAATTATTACCAAGTATGTATTATAGTTCTGCACAGAGTTGCAAATATAATTTGTGATTTATTTGTCAAGGTTTTTAAATAAACTAATGTTTTTTCAATGATTTTTGTGTTTTCTTTATATTCTTTACATGTTTTCTTGGGGTTATGCTAGGAGTGCCTATGACAGTTTTTGGTAAATTGATTTAGGTACCGGAAAGCACTTTAAGACGTCTCTTATTTGATTGCTATGAAAAACAATGGCAGGTGCTCTGGATTGATGAATTTGTGGCCTATTTAATGTAAAAGTCAAAATATTTATTCAGAGTTTTTTATGCCAAGAAATCAATAAACAATCTTCATTCCTGGCCGATTTTTCAAGTTTGACATAGGCACTTCCAGCATTAGGCCCCAGATTTATAAATTACACAAAAACTAACAAAGTTTACATGCATTAATTACTCTAGGAAAATAAGTGGAAAAAAGCCGAACTCGCGCACCCAATAGTTTACAGGTACACAATTGACATTGTCACATGAGAACGGGTCGTTCCTACAACTCGTTCTTGCGTCATACAGCTCGGCTGTGGAATGATTTCCTCCCTCCAACAACATGGATCTCTTCAAGATCCAGGTTCTACCTTTCTTCAAAAAGACCTTCCACACAACATCCCAAAGATGACGAGTCAATGTAAAAATAAAAAAAACTGAAAATTGCGGGGTTACTTCTAAATGTACAAATTTAAAATAAATGGAGTGATATACGTAAATAAAAAACGTTCGGCATTCATCCCACTTTTGTAAATAAATTAATATTTTGACTTCTAGAAAACTTTGCAAACATTACTATGACGGTTCAACACCTAGCAAAGGTTAATCATTTGAGTGCCGATTGTCATCCGGGTGACAATATTTCAAGCATATGCGGCCACATTCGGCACACAACAAGTTAATAATAATGCCCGAATAAATAAATGGCTTTGCAGCATAAAGCTTATCAAAAATTTTTGCTCACCTGCATCGGTGGTATCGAAATTGTAAGCTTCAATAAAATTATTAGCGAGATCGACTGAAAAATTGATATTAGATACTCCATTGGTAACAAACTTGCTGATTTTGGCAGAAACCCCACAATATTTTTGGTATATTATGAATATATGTATAATGTATTTATTAAAAATGAATAAGTATAATATATGTAACATTTTGACAGTACATATATACATATGTAGTAACAATTGTAAAAATATGCATATAGTAACAAACATTGTAAATTTTTTTTATATGTGTAATTATGAACAGATTATTTTATAACATCAATTCTAAAGATCTAATTGAGCATGAAACCATTGTGAGATTCTTTAGATCCCAAAAGCTGCAATGGACTGGTTGGAATGTGGAATATGTGGATAAAATGGCAGATGACAAGACAATAGCTGCTTTTATAATTACCGTGAAGACTTACGGTTACGGTACCGTGACGGCAAAAAAGGGCATTAAACATACGTTCCTTATCGTTATAATGCTGCAGCTTTCTTACACATTAAATAATGGCGAGTCAAAAGATGAGATACACAAAATACGTGTGTCTGTTTCTTCCAAAGTATGACTTTTTTCCTTTGGAGGAAAAACATATATCTTATTACGGCTCGGCCACAGCGACGAGAATTGCATTTCATTTTCTTTATACATGTGAGGGAAATGTATGATAATGATTGTACATTTCCTTCGGGGGGAGTGCAGATATACGTTCACTGTTTGTCTCATTTTCGACTGTTGTTATTTAGTGTGTAAGAAAGAGCTGCAGCAGCGTATGTGTGAGAGAGATATAAGAATATTATGAATTTTTTCCTTTGGAGGAAACAGACATACGTACATTGTGTATCTCATCTTTTGAAAGAGCTGCAGCATTATTATGTTAAGGAAAGTATGTTTATTGTCTTTTTTATGCTATCATGGTACCGTAACCATGAATCATCACGGTAATAATAAAAGCGCTCATCAAAAACCATGTTTACGTGGGTGACCCAGTGGAAGTGACCCAGAGGCAGGCCGAGGAAAGGGTGAACTGACTGCGTAGAAAAATATTTGAACGGGAAGGGAAGAACTGAGAATTGGAGACGAATGGCTCGTCACCACGGCCAGTGAAGAAAATTTGTAAATCAACTGGATAAACGATAAATTTGTTCCTAATAAAAATTTTATACATTTTGTCGTGTCTTTAAAATGCAGAGTCACCTTTCCATCGATGTTCGAGTTTCAGCATATGCATTTATAAATGTTTATGATGTATGGTGCTGTAAGTATAACTTTGTTTTAACAAACTTATTCAAGCAACTTCAACAATGTCGCCTAATTTGACATTTCCTCCTTTACGGAGAGCGAGATGGATGCCCATTACTGGACAAGACTTGGCATCAAACTTCTTATTCTTCGGATCTCCAATTAGACGATAACTGAAAAAAAAATTACATGATAAAGCATAGAAGCAATAGAAGATATTCTTTCATCCCTCCTCTGTTAATTTTTTTAATGCTTACGTGTTCAATGTAGTCACGGGTTCCTTTGCTTCGTCCTTTTCTCCAGTTTCAACGTCAATTGTTGTCAGAATGCATCTTAAACAAATAAATTATTAAAGATTTAAAACAGGGAGTGATCACCGAAAAAAATTAGGAACGTTTTAAAGAAGATGTTACCTAATGAAGATTGTGTTCCATGACAGTTGAGCAAATAATACAATTACTACATTGTTAAAAATGTACCAAACTTGCTAATTAACTAACGTGACAAGATTTTTTTTCGACCTAAAATGCGACCTTGTTAGGTTGGTTGATCTGGAATGGGTTTAGAAACTTCCTAGTAAAGATTTTTATAGAAAATGTTATAAAATAGTACAATGGAAAGATATATAAGATATGTATGTACTTTGTTTATGCAGCCAAAGAGGGTTGTTTATTTGTTGTATAAACTTGAAATTTCTTATTGAATTCAGAATATTTCCAAGGAATAATTCCATAGGAAGGAATAAAAAATATGTAGCACATTTCAAATTATTTGAAATGCGCTAGGTGGGTATATATTTTTTCTTTTTGAAGATGTCGTAAAAAAAAATACCATTTTAAAAACCACATAAAATTACCTGTTAAAGTTTTGAATTTGAAATACACTTGTTTATAAATTTGAAAGATGAAAAAAGTTGTAAAAAAAAAAACCACATACTTTTACTCCGAGCGTAGAAAATACGAAATTTATAAAACATTCCTTTTATTTAGGAAATGTGCAAGAAAACTTTCACTTCACTTTTTTATATTGTTAATACAATAAAAAATAATTCCCAGAGAATAATAACAAAAAAAAATTATACTTTCGATTCATTGTTTGCATAAGAATTTATATTTCCCTACACATAATCTATATAATTAATCATTTAGACTTATAACTATATCATTTTAGACTTACAGCCAAGAATTATTTATTACTAGTGACACAACTAAGATTTGTAACTAACGGAGAAAGCTAGCAACTAAGTACTGAGACTTTTAACTAGTGACTTAGGGACTTCGCTCATGGAGAAACCAAAAACTGGTTTGCAACTCAATTCACAGCGCAACTCAACTATAGGATTTAAGTAAATATATCAGCTTGTTTAATTAATTTATTAATAATTAATTTATCAATTATCAACCTTAATATATAATAATAATTTATCAACCTCCTGAACAAAATCGATATTTTCCTGCTCTAAAATTTCGCAAATTACTTGAAAACTTGACAAGTCGTGAGGCGCAACCATGGCAATCTATCAACCTGGCAACTGAAAAGCGCCGGCCGCGGCAACTAGCTCTGCGAGTAGCGAGTGACTGGTTGCGTCTAAAGCTTTTGATACATACATCAAATTAAAAACAATGCCAATAACCTGAGTGGCCCTCTTCTGAAAACAGGACATTTCCACATCCCGATACTTTCCAACAGCAAAATGGGAATTTGGTAACGTTACTTGCACCTCATTTATCACGTTCCTTAGGAAGTTGTAAAGCCATTATTGTACACAGTAAACTTAATTTAGCTATCAAGATGTCTTACCTGGTGCATTGTCGGACAGCCCTGAACACCACATCTCCGATCTTGACCCATTCCCAGTAATCCTCTTCGTAGGGCTTCGGCCCCTTGATGGTGAAGTTAGGACGGAACTGCTGCGCCGTGACAGGCTTGGTCAAACGCGTGTTGAGGTCGTCCACTGAGCTGCCATTGATCAAGTTAAAGGAGGTCAAATCCGGAAAGGCACCCTGGAATAGAAGGGTTTCATGGAAATGGATTAATATTAATTACAAGCTCTTACCCGCGCCTTTGCTCACATGGTATTAGGGGGAAATTACTGTATAAAGAATTTTTCCACAGGAATGAAATGTTTTTTCCGGGATAAAAAGTAGCCAATGTCATTTCCCAGTCCTCCAATTATCTCTGTTTAAAAAAATCACGTCGATCGGTCACTCCATTTATATTATTAAACAAAACTATTAACATTAAGAAAACTATACGAATACAGTACATGTCTCCTTATATACAAAATAAACAATAAACTCGTACACACAAACACAGAATTCATTAAAACATGCCAACTACATAAACACTTTACACAACAACACGATAACATACATTTAAACATTATCCGCACTAACTATGGTAAACAATCCATTGGTTACGAGGGGGGCAACTTATATAATTGCCTCCCAAATGACATTAAAAACGAAAAAAAGCTGGTTAAATTAAAAAATATATACATATACCTATTAATATTTATTTTGATAAACAAAAAAATGAAATAGAAAAGCGCTGTATTGAAATATTTAGTTTAGTTTAATGTGTTTAATTATTTCTAGTTAAATGAGTGAAAATGCAATTTTCTTTTTACTGGAATAAAAGATAAAGATAATAATTAGGCAATTAAAAGATGATAATAGAAAAATACTAACAGAATCAGATTTGTTGATAATTGCCTCCTTGGTCTTCTGCACTTTTTTATAATCCTGTGGACAATGGACTAATCTCATTCCCTTTTCTTCACCAAGAAGATAACTGGAATAAAACAAACATCAACACAATCATTATTATAACACTTATATGTAGGTACATGTTTTTAATTTAGGTGCAGTGTTAAAACTTATTCGATTATAACATTTGTACATATTTTTAATACACAGTATTATAACCGTTTCAGTATACTTTATTCCATCATAATATTTGTACATATTTTTAATACACAGTATTAAAACCGTTTCATTATACCTTATTCCATCATAATATTTGTACATATTTTTAATACACAGTATTAAAACCGTTTCATTATACCTTATTCCATCATAATATTTGTACATATTTTTAATACACAGTATTAAAACCGTTTCATTATACCTTATTCCATCATAATATTTGTACATATTTTTAATACACAGTATTAAAACCGTTTCATTATACCTTATTCCATCATAATATTTGTACATATTTTTAATACACAGTATTAAAACCGTTTCATTATACCTTATTCCATCATAATATTTGTACATATTTTTAATACACAGTATTAAAACCGTTTCATTATACCTTATTCCATCATAATATTTGTACATATTTTTAATACACAGTATTAAAACCGTTTCATTATACCTTATTCCATCATAATATTTTTAATACACAGTATTAAAACCGTTTCATTATACCTTATTCCATCATAATATTTGTACATATTTTTAATACACAGTATTAAAACCGTTTCATTATACCTTATTCCATCATAATATTTGTACATATTTTTAATACACAGTATTAAAACCGTTTCATTATACCTAATTCCATCATAATATTTGTACATATTTTTAATACACAATATTAAAACCGTTTCATTATACCTTATTCCATCATAATATTTGTACATATTTTTAATACACAGTATTAAAACCGTTTCATTATACCTTATTCCATTATAATATTTGTACATATTTTTAATACACAGTATTAAAACCGTTTCATTATACCTTATTCCATCATAATATTTGTACATATTTTTAATACACAGTATTAAAACCGTTTCATTATACCTTATTCCATCATAATATTTGTACATATTTTTAATACACAGTATTAAAACCGTTTCATTATACCTTATTCCATCATAATATTTGTACATATTTTTAATACACAATATTAAAACCGTTTCATTATACCTTATTCCATCATAATATTTGTACATATTTTTAATACACAGTATTAAAACCGTTTCATTATACCTTATTCCATTATAATATTTGTACATATTTTTAATACATAGTATTAACCCTCAGTTTTTGTCAGGGGGACAAAATATTTCCACTTTGCAATAAAATACAAATAAATGGAATATTTATGAATGTATCCGTAAACTAAAAACTGTTTCTGAAAGATAATATAAAGCAGTTTCGAATTTTATAATTCCAGATAAACATATTTTTTTAAGTATAAAATTGTTGCATGCAATCATAAAAACTTTTAAAAATGGCTCACTTTTCATTTTTTCTAACTAAAGTTACTGATAATGAAAAAAAAAACATATACATATTAACATTTTATTACACAAATAAACGTTATGTAAAAATAAGATATAAAAAATTCCAAAAGTTCAATTTTTTTTTTCAAATTCCTATCCGAAACTTTGGTTTCATAAGGGTGTACATTTTACTCCTTTTGTGGTTAATTTTTAGATTTGAATATAAAGTGTGGTGTTTTCTCTTTCTAAAACCGTTTAATCCATTAAATTTAATTCCTTTCAAAAAACCAACCCACATTGTAATATTTTTCGGATGTAAATGAAGAATTATAATATAAAGTACGATCAGATAATCAAAACGTGTTTAATTGCGAAAAGCGAGTAGCAAAAAAAATCTCCATCTGCAAGGAAAAACAAGTGCCACTAAAAAGCGCCATTCAGCATGCCAACATATATTGTGTCTGTGCATTAGAGTTGGCAATCGGTCTGGGAATAATGAATTGTCAATCAGACAAACTGCCTTCCTACTCACAGAATGTTTAGTACGGGATCAGCTACTGGTCTCTATTGAAGAATCTGCTAGCCCTGTACAAGACGCCCATTTTCTTGGAAGCGAGATTTACTTGGGCTAAAATATATAGATAAATTTACAAATCCTCACCGTGAAAACCATTTAGCAACTTCTCCCCCACAATCCTGGCAGTCCATGGTCTGTCCCCAGATCCCGGCTTTAACTTGGGGATCCGAGTCCTTGGTCAGGTCGATCTTCAACAGCTCCATGTTGGGGGCCTCCAAAGTCAGAATGTGTCCGTTCACTCTGGGCTTCACAAGCACCAGCTTGGGGTGCACCCGGGCTGTCGTGCAGCCTCCAGCCTCCGTCACAACCATGAAGAATCTGATAAAAAATGAAGGTAATTTTTTATAAAAATAAAAAAAAATACTTTACCTCCACACAGGAGGCCTTGAGAAAAATTATTTCCCTTAGGGCCTATGCCATCTTTGGGGATGCTGTGTGGAGGTTTTTTTTAAAGGAAAGGAAGTTCTGGGAAGGAAAAAGGTATGAGGGGTGGGTAGGAATTTGGGATTCAGTGTGTCCAGGTCATCCGCTTCCTGATCTAAACAAACCTCATCCCATGAACCAGGACACCCCTGCTAAGTCACCAAAAGTAGCGAACCACTTGGCAAAGGTGTTAGTTATCCAATAAATCGTTCCCGGGGAGGCTGTACCCATTCCCGCCCCCTCAAATCATAAGGGAATAGATTTCGCATTTTGGTAATATTTTTAAATAGCTGAAGTTGCCGGCGTCGCCCGGGCTTTATTCTGGATTAACCCTTTCGGATCTGAATTAAAAATGGCAGTGGAAGAACATGTAACTGGTAAGGGGAAAATTGTAAAAGCGTACTTAATTAGTTCAAGCAGTAATTTACCAGTTATTTCTGTACTTGTTTCTATAACTAGTATGCCTTCTCACCGCATCAATTCTATTTCGTAGAATCTATGAAAGTGATTATAAGATCAGTAAGAACAGGCTTTCCATGTCTTGGTACACCCAATAGAAATACAAACCCAATGTTGAATCAACTTCAACTTTTGTTCTATTCTAAAAAAATTGACCATAGAATAGAACTGTGTGAACAGCAGGTTGCTACTTGCTATGTGAATTCCGTACAGTACAGTTATGTCTATGGTTATTTAAAATTAAAAAACAGAATCAAAATAGGGCATCTGTGAATGCATGACAATTCCTATTCATTTCAAAAAATGAAATAGAACATAGAATAGATCAGGGGGTGAGTCCCATCTGGGCCAAGTCCATGTGGTTTCAATTCGTTTGAATTTGGATTTGTTTCAAGAAGATCAATGAAATCGCGTTAGCATGGACTTCGCACATGTAAAATACAGCGTCAGGTTAGGTTAGGTGAGGTTAGACTAATTTAAGATACAGACTCACCGACCAGGTGGAATACCAGCTTTATGTATTATGAAGACAGTTTAAAAGTGCAAGTAGCTATTGCAAAACCCACCTATCTCGAAGCCAATCGGATCGGAGACCAAGGTCGGTACATTCCATCTCGTTTAGTCTGATGACTCCGCAGGACTTTATGGGGAAGCACATCAGGTCGGCGAGGGTTCCAACTTTGCGCCATTTCTCCGGGATCTTTTCCTTCCTTGAATATAATTTCCATGCAGCCAACAATGTTGCTGCGCTTAATACTCCTATCCCTATTGCAATATTCACGGGAGCTGAAAAAAGATTTGGGTTAAAAAAAAAAAATTAAATATAAGCTAATTTTAAGAAAAAAATTTTATTGAAGACAATATTAGCGAAACTCGATAAAAATCTGAAAACAGAAAAATCAGAAAAAGACACGGTCACATCTGGGCCTCGAACCCAGGACCTTTGCCTTGCCGGGGCGCAACTCTACCAACTGAGCTAATGTGTCCCTATTCGATTCGGTCATATTTAACCGTATCACACTTCGACTAAGAACTACCAACATTATCTTCATTTTCTTAACGCATATTTTTATTGGTTGCTATCTTTATGTATGATCGCAAGCAGTGGCGGCTCGAGCACTTCTTTAGTGGTGAGGATCGACATTTTTTACGTACCGTACCCTGTACCGTAATCTCACCACCCGTAAAATATAATATGAAGTTTCTCAAAAAAAAATTTTGATGGACTAATCATACCTACTAGTCAGATATATGTATTTAACACAAAATAATATAAATTGTCTATAGATATATGCCAATTTACAATATAGTATAATGAAGTAAAGCTTTATCTTGCTAAACTAATTTGAACTCGAGCGATTCCCGCCCGTAACTTCGCAAACAAATTGTTCTGTGGGGATCCAAAGAATTGTCCCCGCGGGTATTCTAATTCACATACTACTGCGCATGCGCAGTTGCATACGATCGTGAAACAACGCAAGGTAAGTGTAGGGATAGTTCGGATCGTCCCCCAAGTGCGCATTAGATTCTGCGCACTGAGAAATAGCCCCGTACATTGTTCGATGTACGCGCGTAGGGTCTTATTAAAATCTTCCGGAATAATTGTTTGTATTTTATTTCTGCAAATGTTAATTACTTTTATGTTTAAAGAATTAATTCATTTTGGTAAAGACAAAGCATCGACTGTAATTTCCTTTAATAGGTTTTGAGTGTAACTGGTGGGGACTGTCCCCATTGTCCCCCTATGAAGAACCGCCACTGATCGCAAGATTCAAACCCGAACTAAATGCTATCTAGATATTGTCTTGGATAAATTTTTTTTTTTTTTTTTTAATATGCGAAATCTTTTGACTTATTGGCAATTTTTATTTTATTTTTTTTTACTTAATGAGTAAACCAAAGTTAAATGGGCAATCGAAGGGTTCGACCCTTTTAAAAGCGCGGGAGAAGATGCTATCTTTCCGGCACTTCTGCAGAGAGGTCTGGATACAATCTTACTTCCAGTGACTAAGATCCTGAGGGCGTGCTGCGCCCTCGGATACATCCCCATACCATGGAGGAAAATAAGGGTAGTGTTCATACCTAAACCTGGGAGAACTGACTACGACCAACCAGGCGCATTCCGTCCAATTAGCCTCACCTCTTTTCTTCTAAAGACAATGGAGAGGCTAATGGATAGACACATAAGAGACGGGGCACTGAGAGAAAAGCCCCTCCACGAGTTACAATTTGCGTATCAACCAGGTAAGTCGGTTGACGCGGCACTGCACAGGTTGGTATACAAACTGGAGCAGGCGCAGGCAACCGGGGAACTAGCAGTAGGACTCTTCCTGGACATAGAGGGAGCATTTAATTGCACCTCTATTAAATCCATCGATGAAGCGGCAGAAAGACATGGACTCGATAAAACCACCAGAAGGTGGCTGAAGAACATGCTTTCAGGTCGGATTCTTACGATGGAAAGGGGTGAGGTGAACCTCAGAGTATTGGTGACGCGAGGGTGTCCACAGGGAGGGGTCTTGTCACCCTTGTTGTGGAGCCTGGTGGTGGACAACCTCATCAGGAAACTCAACAACAGGGGCCTGTATACTCAAGGGTATGCGGATGACATCGCAACCATAATAAGGTGTTGGGATGCAGACACGTCCAGAGGCCTCATACAATCAACCCTGGCAACAGTGGAAGAATGGTGTGAAGAAACAGGGCTGTCGGTCAATCCAGACAAGACAGAACTAGTAATCTTTACATGTTTATTTATTTATTTTATTTATTTATTTAATACATGAAAAATATAAAGTACATATAGTTTTTTTTTATGATATTTCACCCTCCATGCTAGGGAAGACCCTGTGTTATGGCGGGTGAAGTTTACAGTTACAAGAAGATGAGGAAGTTAGAGAATTCTTAGAAAATGAAAAATTTGAGGAGTTGTTAGATATATATCACACTTATTTATTTATTAATTACGTTAAGTTATTAAATAATCTTGTACATGCAATGCCGCTAATTTAGAAAATGGAGATATATTATGTTATGTCTGAAAGGTGATTAAATTGATAGAGTGTAAAGTGAATGGGTATTAAAATTGTAATGTATTCCATGTGTAAGGATCCATTTCGTTATTTGTTTTTTAAAGGAATGGGGTTGGCTCAACGTTTTTAAGTTTTCAGGGATAAGGTTAAAGGTTTTAGGAGCTAGGAAGAAAAATTGTCTTTGAGCTGTCGTGGTGTGTAGTTTAGGTACATTGTAGTGTCCGCTGGTTATTGTTCTGGTGGTGTAGTTGTGTTGTAAGAGAGTTTTGTTTTTGTATTTGAACAGGAAATGTATTAGCATAAATTTTAGATGGAGTTGCCGTACGTTTAAGACGTTATATTCGATGAGGAGTCGTTTGGAGGGGTATCTAGTCGGTAGCTTGTTAATGACACGTATTACCATTTTTTGGGCTTTTAGTAGAGGTTCGACAATTGATTGAGCACAGCCACCCCAAGTTATAATGCCATATGCTAGTAGGGATTGGCAGAGAGCGTAGTAAACAGTTTTAAGAGTTGAGGTAGTAAGGATAGTTCTTAGGGATCGAAAGACATAAGAGAGTTTGCGGATGCGTGGGGTTAGACTGGCCAAGTGCTGATCCCAACGAAGGTGTTGATCAATGATGACCCCCAGGTATTTTATGTGGGTGGCTTTTTCCAAGTTTGGGCAATTACAGGAAGGGCAAGTTCTTAGACAGGAGTGAATTATTATCTTCTGATTGTTGGTAGGTTGGGTTGCAGCAGAAAGACTGAAGGTTAAGAATTTTGTTTTTCCGGCGTTAAGGGTTAGGAGATTATCATCTAACCATTTCTTTATTTGGCCTATGTCGTTTTGAGCTATGTCGAATGCTCCTTTCCAGTTTTTGTGTCTAGTTATTAGTACAGTGTCATCTGCAAAAGATATTAGTTTCCCGGTTATGGGAAGATTACAGAGATTGTTGATGTAGATGAGGAACAGAATAGGGCCTAGAACACTTCCTTGTGGGACTCCGAAATGGATTGGTAAGGGGTTACTTACAGCTGTGTTGTTAATTTTCACAGTTTGCGATCTGTCTGTTAGGTATGATGAGAACCAGTTAAGAGTTCTACCTCGGATGCCTATTTGAGATAGTCTTTCTAGAAGTATGGGGTGGGAAACCGTGTCAAATGCTTTGGCCAAGTCTAGGAATATGGCTAAGCAGGAATCACCTTCATCCAGGCTGTTAGTGATCTTATCCGTCAAGTCTAAGATTGCAGATTCTGTATTTAAATTGTTTTGAAAGCCAAACTGATTAGGCGAGAGGATCTTATGGGTTTCAAGATGTGAGACAAGCCTACTTTTAACAATTTTTTCAATGATTTTTGACAGGACACTTAGCAAAGAAATGGGTCTATAGTTTTCAATATTTGTTTTATCGCCGCCTTTATAGATTGGGATAACCGTTGCATGTTTTAGTAAGTGTGGGAAGGAACCGCTTTTAAAGCTTAGATTAACGATATGCTTTAACGGCGTTGTTATAAAGTGAACTATGTGTTTTATTATATAAGGAGAAATATTGTCATTACCAGCAGCACTGTTTGTTTTAATGGTGAGTATTGTGTCAACTATTTCTTTATTGGAGGTAGGGGCTAGGATTAGTTCAGGGTGCAAAGAGCGCTGTTGTCTTACCCGTGAGGTTAAGAGATTTTGTGTTTTGTTTGTTGCTTTTAGAATTTTGTTGGCTAAGTTCGTGCCAATATTACTGAAAAAATGGTTGGCGTGATCGGCTAAGGTTTTTGGGTCATCATGGACTTGGATATTTTTCCCATTAATAGCGAGTGATTGCATTTTGAGAGAGGTTTTTTTGTTTTCTGAGATATCATTGACTACGTTCCAGATTATTTTACTGTCATATCCTGACTCTTCAATTTTTTTTTTGTAATAGTTTTGTTTAGTTATTGTTATGAGATTATTGCAAATGTTACGATACTTTTTATAGAAGCGCAAGAGTTGGAGGTCTGGGTTGTTAAGGGCTTGTTTATGGAGTCTGTCTCTTTTACGTATACAGAAGATCAGGCCATTTGTAATCCATGGTTTTAGTTTCTTTTTTTTGTTTGAAGCCATTAAGATGGGGAAAGTGGCGTGGTTAATGTGGGCTGTTAGTGATGCAGAAAATTTTTCAACAGCGTCATTGACATTTTCAGAAAGCAGGGTAGATTCCCATTTTTCTTCTTTTACAGACTTTAACAATTGATCCATATCAACAGTTTTATGGGAAGGATTACTGGCCTTAGAGGGAGAAGATTTATAGTTGTGTAGTTCGAGAATGGTTGAGTAATGGTCAGTTACAGTGGATTCGAATACAACTGTTTTAGCAGTTCGCCTTGATCTAACCATAATGTGATCTATGCATGTCTTAGTAGTGAGGGTGACTCGGGTAGGTATGTTGATGTGTGGTATAAGGCCATGTAGCGCCATTAGGTTCAGGTAATTTGTAGCGTGGGGGCTGGATTCATTTAGGATGTCTATGTTGATGTCACCGATTATGATGAGATCCTTATTTTTTTCATCGATATTTTTTTCGAGAGAATAGAGAAAAGGGGTGACATTGTTGGACTTAGGGGAGCGGTATATTGCGAGGATATTTAAGTTATCGATTGAGATATTAAGGCAATTTGCATGGTCGACTGTAATTTCAGATACTGCATGTTTAAGGTTAGACTTGACATAAGCTATGACCCCGTCGGATTGGGACCTGTGCTGAGACGTATTGTAAACAGAGTAGTTGTTTATTAATTTCGGTATATAATTAACGTTAATCCAGCACTCTGAGAGAACAATGATGTCAAATTCATTTCCTAAGTCAGTAAGTAGAACAAGTAGGTTATCAAAGTTTTTGTTGAGACTACGGATATTCATGGCAAATACTCTTAGAGCATCTGGTTTAGAGGTAATTCTTTTTAATGCATTTATGTTGTTTGTAGTATGTGCCGTGATATTAAGAATGTTATCAATAGGGTTAATGGGGTCCATTATGGGCAACTGTGTGTGGTGGGGGTTTGAGTTCATCAACGACTGGGTAAGAAAGGTTTATGTATAAGTATATTGGAAAACTAAGACAATTATTATTCGAAATGTGTCTATGCAGGTGCTTAGTGTCTTCTGTGTTTGAAAGAATAACATTAGTTATACAAGTAAATATACATGGAAGATCTACAAACATAAAGGTTATTAAGTGCATTGAAAGTGTGAGATTAGTAAGTATGATTATAACTTCATAGATAAAACAAGAATAGGAATCATAGCAGGTTATTAATTTTATTATAAAAATGGAATGGATTACCTGTATAAGCGGAATTTGACAAGTAAGGATACAATCCTGCAGCGTTGGTGTTGAAGGAATGAGATATGCATATAAATTGTTATAGTTATAAGCAATGACACGTAAAAGGTTAGTTTCACTTGTGGTTAGAATTATACTAATTTTGTATTTATGAATTAGAATGTTCAAATGATAGAAATTATTTGGGTAAGTGGTACCATAGGTTTTTAAAAGTGGTAGTGGTAGTGAGAACTGTTTATAATTTCTGTTTATAGTTATGACATAATTCCAGAGTTCAATGACATTTATATTGATATAAGTGATAATTTGCTGATACTGAAAGTCAAAAGCAATAGAAAATGGTTTATATTTTGTTATTTCACGATTATAAGAGAAGTTTAGGCAAGGTATTTTGTAGTGGAAAAATCTTTTCATTATGAGATATTTTGAAAATACATAAGTATTGTGGGTAATATATGCTGTTTTTGTGAATTTGTATATAATGAAAAAGGTATAATTAAAGAAGTTTACAGTGTTGGCAAAGCTAGGAAAAAATAATTCAGGGTACGTTGGATTTAAAAAGTTACAAATGCGTATCATGATTATTATAGTAATGGAGTTCATGATAAGCAATATAGGAATAATATTATTAATTAAGATATGATTTGGGTGGATAATAAGATATAGTATATCAGTACTTGGGAGTGAGTGCGGTTGTGTAGTAGGGAAACATAATACAAGTGTATTTATTAAGAGAGAATTCCCATATGTAGAGGAAAAATTTGACATCTCATTAGAATATATCAAAATAATTAAACCTGCAAAATTATAAGTAGTACAAATTATATCCATTTTACTATAATGTGCATTAAAAAAGTAGAGTGGGTGATGAGAAGATATGATACTGAGATTTATAATTTTCATTATACTATAGTGGAGTAGCTGGACATTAGAGTTAGGCATACTTTGTATCGTTAGTCATATTACTTGGCGTTTTACTCGTACAATATCTGCGTCATTGCGAATTGTTATTATATTCGAGTCATCGGTCTGCCTGAGTAGAATACAACCTGATTTCACCCATGTATATTTGAAGTGATGGTCTCTAGCAAATTTTTTTGTCTGGGCCAGTAGATATTTGCCTTTTGGGGTAAGGTGTTCCGAAATGTAGATTCGATTTTTTTCCTGCGAGTATCCTAGATCTGCTGTGTTAAGCTTGTTCGAATTGCTATTAGTCGATTTCACGTATGTTTTGATTTTGTCTAACCAGGCGTCTCGAGCTTGAGTGTTTTTGAATGTAGCTATAATGGATCTCGTTGTTTTATCGGATGTTTTTTGTCCCAGCCTGTAGATTTTTGTGATTTCGGTTTGCAGAGGAGAGGAGGTATTATTGTAGTTGATAATATTGGATATTTTCTTCATTAATTCCAGGTTGTTTTCAGCAGTCGTTTCGGGAACTCCTCTAATGTCGATGTTGCACAGAAGGCTTTGGTACTCCAGCCGATCAATTTTTTCGTCTTGTTTGGAGATTATATTTTGTAAAACAGCATACTGATTTTTTAGTTCAATTACTTCAGAGTTGACTCGGTCATTTGATTTTTCGATGATATCTAGTCGTTTTTTCATTTCTTGTTGTTGGTCAGAAACAAATTGTATGGATTTGATGATTTCATTGTTCTGTAGGACGATTGCTTCATATTTATTTAGGTACGAATCGAATTTTTGCTCAACAAATTTCAGTACATCTGTTTTGAATGTTTGTAATTCAGAGGTGAAAATTTCAGAAGTTAATATGGTGCAGTTTTTGTTTTGGTTATTACCGCCATCTGTGTTTGTGGTTATGATATTTTCTGTGTTATTGGGCAGGGCACTTTCTAGTATCTGTGGTTGGGTTAGCTGTTTTGGTTGTTTGACCATAGATGTCAGATCATCGTTTTTTATTGATTTATTTGAAGATTTTGGATTTTTTATATTGTTTGTTAAACAGATCCTGCACTTCCACTGTGTAGTTCTAGGGCTGCGACGAGAAGTATCAGAGATTTCTGCACAGGCGAGATGGAAGTTGCCTTCGCAGATGCAGCATGAAATGCAGTCCGATGGGTTTTCGATGTTTTTTCCACAGGTAAAGCATTTTGTAAACATGGTAGAAGTTTTTTTGCTTCAGGCTTTAATAAGAGGGAAACAACTTATGGTAGATATTTGTTTGAGTTATTGATGAAGATCACCGCTGTATAAGTTTCACTTTATGATAGCCGATAGGTTTTAGAGCAAGTGACAGTTGTGAAAGTATTATGATGAACTTTATGCATTAAAAAATCCTCTTATAGAGATGAAAATACGCTGGTTTGGCGCGCAATATCCAGTTTAGGATAATTAGGCACTTTTGATATGGTTTAGTTTTGATTTAGTTGAAGATTTAGTTTAGTTTGCAAGTGGCAGTTGTGGAGGTGTTATAATGAGTTTTATGCACTAAAAAATCCACTTCTAGTGATGAAAATATGCTGGTTTGGCGCGCGATATCCAGTTTAGGATAATTAGGCACTTTTGATATAGTTTAGTTTTGATTTAATTGATGATTTAATTTAGTTTACAAGTGACAGTTGTGGAGGTGTTATGTTGAGTTTTATGCACTAAAAAATCCACTTCTAGTGATGAAAATACGCTGGTTTGGCGCGCGATATCCAGTTTAGGATAATTAGACACTTTTAATTTAGTTCACTGTTTTTTTTCATGTGTATTTTTTATTATTTTGATGCAGTCATAGAAATGCGTCAACACTCTGTAAGTTGTAGGTAGTATGTGATGTAAAAGGAAACTAGAGGGATGGAGCAATCCAACCTTCTACGGAAAGGAGGTAGAACCCTGTGACACGGTTAAGTACTTCGGGGTCATCATAGATGCCAAACTGAGCTGGAAAAACCAGGTGGAAACTGTGGGCAGAAAAGCCTGTGCTCTCATGTGGGCTACTAGGCGAATCTGCGGCAGAACCTGGGGACTCAAACCCAAAATGATGCAATGGCTGTACACTTAGAAATAAAGGGGGCGGCGATAGCGGCAGCCTACAGGTTAAAATGCAAAGGTCATTGGAGAGGCGAGTTGCCCAAAAACAGTCATACGGAGATCGGAACAAGACTGAGGGCATTAGCCCGACAGCTGGAATGAAGCAGGACGGCAAACAAGCTGAATACTTCTTCAGACAGCAGTTTGATGTGATGTACCCCACCCGGGAGGAGTGGGACATGGTCCCAGGTCCAACCTTCAGACAGGAACTAATCTGGTTCACAGATGGGTCCAAGATGGAGGAAGGAACGGAGGCCGGGGTATGTCTACAGGGATCCAAGAGGGAACTCAGTATATCTCTAGGAACTCACTGCACTGTGTTTCAGGCTGAGATGAAAGCCATCATGGCCTGCGCACAGGAGAATATACGTATCGGGTACAGGAATAAGAACATAACTATTTGTTCTGATAGCCAGGCAGCCCTAATGGCACTGGAAAGTAACCGATGCGACTCCAGACTGGTGATGGAATGCAGGACTGTTCTTACAGAACTCGCTACCATCAATAAAATAACACTGATGTGGGTACCAGGACATAAGGGTATTGAGGGCAACGAGCGGGCTAACGAACTAGCAAGGAAAGGGGCGAAAGCACCACTTGCGGGATCCGAGCCGGCCGTAGGAGTAGCAGCTTGCCACACGAAATTACATATTGAGAGGTGGGTCAAATCCCAGCACTGGAAGGAATGGGAGAGGGCACCCGGAATGAGGCAATCCAAAGTACTCATAAACGGACCGGACCCCAGACAGACCAGGAAACTACTCGATATGGACAGAAACTCGCTGAGGGAACTGGTAGGACTACTAACGGGACACTGCCATCTCAGGAGACACATGCAGCTATTGGGAGTGGAAAGCACCAATAGCTATTGCTAATGTGAAGAGGATGAAGAGACTCCAATTCACTTGTGGTGCCAATGTCCTGCCCTGGTGGGAACTAGGCTCAGATACCTGGGGAGACACATCGTGGAACCAGAAGACTTAGCCACATATCCAATGACAACTCATTAAAGGGACTGGGTTATTGTTAAAGGATTGAGGTAAAAATTTTACTGGGAGATAGTACAAAGGGCCTATGGCCTAAGTACTCACGGGAACTAACTGTAAACCGTCTCCACAAGTTTAAAAAAAAAAAAATAATAATAATGAGTAAAACCTCAAATTGTAATAATTTAATTAAATGAACCCATAAATATTAGCGAAATTCAATCGAAAATTCGATTGAGTTTCGCTGAGTTTCGATTGAGTTTTGCTTATATTGTCTTCATTTAATTAAATATGTATTACAAATTGATGTTTTACTTATTAAGTTAAAAATAAAATATTTTTTATGTCGTCGTACTGTAATATAAATTTTTTACTAAGAACTGGCTCATCATAGTAAAAAACCCAAATAACAAAATATTTTGAGGGAACGGACTCCGGATCGGCAGAGACGGGGGACGGAATGAAAGGCAACAGGTCGAAGAAGTGAGTCAGTCTTTATTTTTGCTACGTAGCGAAGGACGATGTGGAGCGGAGTGACAGAGGTGTAGTGAGTGTTGCTCGGAGTTGATGCATGATGCGTGATGAAGGTCGGTGACGCTGAGGCAGTGAAGACCACGGGTCTTTAGGGAGCTGGCGTATAGCTCTACACCGTGGCAGTGGAGAAGTGACCTGATCCTGGCGGTCGATCGACGTCTTGATGACGGATATGGCGGCTATGTGTCCTTTTAGTCGGCGCACAGGGGCGTGCACTCCATATAGGCACATAAGCACTGCCTACCCTAGCGTATTTGTAAAACGTGAGCATCTAAATAATATTATAATTTATTAAATTATTACTAAAAATAAATACACACTTTTAAAAATAAGCGCGACGAAGCTGAGCAACCAAAACTACGCGAGCGCCACATCAAACGGCATACTACAAAGTACGTATAAGAAAATGATACGTACGTACAAATAAAATGAAAGGCAATTCCCGTAAGTAAGTGGAAAAGAAAATAAAAAATATATAAATCCGTACACAACGCCATCCCTGATACTGAC
The DNA here is from genome assembly GCA_917563855.2 of Limnephilus lunatus. Lineage (NCBI taxonomy): Eukaryota > Metazoa > Arthropoda > Insecta > Trichoptera > Limnephilidae > Limnephilus > Limnephilus lunatus. The sequence continues at coordinate 3,766,909 of OU830602.1, read as the reverse complement.
AAAAACAAAATATGGACAGTTGCACATCGAAAATTGTTTCAGTCTGTAATTTTTAACTTTTTTAAATTAGTTCCACACAGGAGGCCCTGAAGAAAATAATTCCTCTCAGGCTCTATGTCATCTTTGGAGATGCTGTGTGGAGGGTCTTTTTATGAAAGGAAGTAGAGGAAGTTCTGGGAAGGAACTTAATAAAAAACTGAATTTAATTTTCAGCTAATAAGTTAACACAACAGGTTTTGATTCTGAGGCAGTACGAAGTTCGCCGGGTCAGCTAGTTAATTGGAAATTATTAATGTTAGGTACTTGATAGGCACTATTGTACAGTACCTACATAAAAATATATTTTTATTTACAGATTATGATTATTCAACCAATATCAGTGAGAAGAAATTAAGTTCATGGAAATCATAAAAGGTTGTATATATTGATTTTAAAATCATTCACACCATCTTGTTGATACTTCCATTATTATTTTCACTCAAAACCACTACACTACTTTACCAACCGGTTTATTTATGCTGACCTCTAAACTTTTCTCAACTTAATTTCTATGGCCTCCAGCCAATTCCATTCTATTCATAAATCATAATCCCATTCAGTCTAAAATTAGATGTTTTAGATGGAAAAATGTGCTCAAACCTTTTAATGAAGTCATTGTCAATGAGCTGCTTACTGGATTTGGGTTGATTAGAAACTGTCCAATACAATGAAACAATCAATTAAAATTAATCAGTAACAGACAACAACACTACATCCAAGAGAGTACTCAGAACAACATGCTTTATCAAACACTCATGAAGAATATTCATAGCTTCAAAGTTCCATGCTAGACTGGCATGTAAGAAATAATTTATCAACTGAATGTTTCTCATTGATTTTTGCTACATAAAATGATATAATCATTGTTTTATTAAAAAAATAATGAATAAGAGGTCACAGAGGTATATTATTTCCATCATAAAGTTTATTTTGGGGTCTTCTGATAAGATAAGAGGGATCAAAAGATTTATGAAAGCAAATGTTTTAATATGGTTATCTAAAACAAAACATTATTATTATTATAGTTTTTTGTTGCAAACTAAGTAAATTTTATTTTTATGTAAAATATGCACATTATCTTCATAATACTGAATAATTATGACAAAATAATGTTTTATAATTTCCCTCACAATTTTGTACACAGCATTGGATGTGTGTAAGTACTTAACGTCTGTTTGATTTCTTTTTTATTCTGGCAATACCAATGGCGGTAAAATAGTGTCAAAAAACAACTGTCAAAAAGCGTGTTAACTTTTTTATTGTTTGAGTTTTACGTGTGATCTAAATACTTCAAGTTCCCATAACGTAGTTGGGTTTGAAAGCATGCCCAGTGTATTTATTACTTGAGTGAAAAATATCTCCGAAATATCTAAAAAGATGTCGGAGAACGCTTATATTTTGGACAATGGCGCGTACATGGCGAAGGTTGGTTATTCCAACAACAAACCAAAGTTAGTACCGAATTGCATTATGAAAGCTAAATCTGAGCGCCGGCGTCCTTTTATCGGAGATCAAGTCGAAGAATGTCGAGACGCCTCCGGATTGTATTATATTCTAGCATTTCAAAAGGGCTTTCTTTTAAATTGGGACACACAAAAGACAATTTGGGACTACATGTTCAGCAAAGACTGTTGCCCTGTTAATTTCAACGAGACCCCTCTAATAGTAACAGAGCCTCTGTTCAATTTCGCTTCCAATCAAGAAGGAATGACTGAGATTTTCTTTGAAGAATATGAATGCCAGTCGCTATTACGGATCAACTCCACAGATTTATGTGACTATAATTATCGCAAAACACACGGAAACCCCATGTGCTCTCTCGTCGTAGACGTAGGCTACAGTTTCACAAACATTGTGCCTTACATTAAAGGAAAAAAACACCGAGAAGGGATCCGCAGAATAGACGTTGGCGGAAAAGTTCTAACGAATCACTTGAAAGAAATAATTTCATATCGACAGCTGAACGTAATGGATGAGACTTATGTGATAAATCAAGTGAAAGAAGATACGTGTTTCGTGTCCCAGGATTTCATGAAAGACATGGAGATTGCAAAGCAGAAACTGCCAGAAAACTCAATTGTGCGTGAGTACGTCTTACCGGATTACACATCGATTCGTCGAGGTTTCATTAGAGATGTTGTGAATTCTAACGATGAATCTGAGCAGCAGACGTTGCGGATGAATAACGAGCGGTTTTCTATTCCCGAGTTGTTGTTCTACCCGTCGGATGTTGGGATCCAACAGATGGGCATCTCGGAGGCGGTGATGGAGGTGGTGCGGGCGAGCCCCGAGGAGACGCAGCCGCACCTGCTGGCCAACATCATTGTGTGTGGGGGCTCCGCCACCTTCCCCGGCTTCAGGGATCGCCTCTTCAAGGATGTCCGGTCCATGGCGCCTGATCATCTGGATGTTAAGGTAAAGATTTGTTATTATTTATTTTATTATTTACGCCTCTCAGGGCTTTTACATAGATGGCACTGAATATAATTATGTATATCAGCGCTTTTTATATATTATTAATTCCAATTTTATTCATAAGACAAATCATGATGATTTCAATTTGGGAGGCGGGTATGGGTACCGCCGCTTTGGAAAACATTTTTTTTATTATAATCTTTATTTATCAAGTTACATAGGTGATTTTGCTGTGCCTTCCTGTGTTGAGAGCAGGCGCATTTTAGCATAAGTAGTTTAACACAAAAATAAGGATAACAACAACAATGTTATTTACATTTAAAGTAAAGTACAAGGACAATCAGCATCGTACCAATGGGAAAGCATGCATTAGGAGGTTCTAAAAATTATTATCTATTAGATAAGCAATACCCCTGCCTTAGGTCACCCCAAGTAGTTCGTTTGGTGACTTAGCAGGAGTGCCTGGGTTCATGGGGTGAGGTTTGTCTAGATCTTGGCGGCGGATGCTTTTGCCCACCTACTGCATGGCGGGCCAGATCGGGAGAGACTGGTTGAGGTATACTTTTTGACCTCTCCAGCTGGACTCTATCGACCTGTTGGCTTGCACCGCAGTGGGTGGGATGCATTCACAGGTTCGTTACTCCTGAACGTACTGCCCCTTAGATTACTGCCCACCCCTCATACCTTTTTCCTTCCAATAACCAATTTTATAGCATCAAATTGCTTTTCTTCTGTATTCCTCATATTTGAATTCCTATACCAACGCAGGTAACCCTCCCAGATGAGCCCATATCGTATTCGTGGCGTGGTGGCGCGCTGTTGTCGAGAGACCCCGACTTCTACTCGCTGTGCGTGACGCGCGAGGAATACGACGAGGAGGGCAAGGCGCTGGCGTACGAGCGCTTTGACATCTAGCGGCGCCCGCGGAGGGAGGGGATGCGGCGCGTCCCGCCCTCTGAATAGCCAGTGTTATTCTAGAAAATTTGCTATTATCTGATAGCCGGTGTTGTTCTGGAAAGTTTGGAATAATCGAATAGCCAGTGTTCTTCTGGAAAGTTCGGAATAATGATTTCGTCAACGTTATTCTAGAAGGTTTGGAATACATAATCGAATAGGTATATTGAATAATCAATTGGTCAGTGTTATTCTGGAAAGTTTGGAATATTAAAATAGCCAGTGTTATTCTAGAACGTTAGAAAAAATTTAATACCCAGTGATTTTCTCAAAAGTTTGGAATATTCAAAAAGTCAGTGTTATTCTAGAATGTTTGAAATAATTGAAAAGACAGTGTTATTCTAGAAAGTTTAGATTTGGAATTGTTGAAGAAAGGTGGGACGTGTTAGGACTAAACTAAACTAAATAAAACTTGTGGTTCACAGCATGAATATTTACAAAGTAACATTATTTTTACTTTGTTAATTATGAATCTTTGTTCTCAGAAGCCTCGTTGAACAAGATTTTAACCCTCAGCAAAACTTTAGACTTTTTTTTTTTTCTTCAAAATTTTGAATTAAATGACACAAATATCAGTAAAGATGATGTTATTAAAAAAAATTATTAAGTTTTTGACAACGGCAAATATTTGGCAGTATTAGTTACTTCATTATATATGTTATTTTAAAAAGCTCACTGCTACACTAGGTTATAGTTTTTTTGTATGTGTTATCACTGGCATACCACAATCCCGCTAAAGGTTAATGTTTTCCTGAATACTTAAAATAAAATAAAAAATTGTTTATGAATTTCAGAAATATCATTATAAAAATCCATTTTATTATTATTCATTATGAGTAATTTTTATGAAGAAATCAATCTTTCATATTATAGCCTTCTAGAAAACATATACAGATAATCATTAGAGACCCTTGTTTGTGTAGTGGTGTACTTGGTGGAACAAAAAATAATTTAATTTTATATTTTGTTTGCTTTAGGAAGCTAAAGAATGAAATAAAAAAATGGAAGATTGTCGAATTGAATTGCCAGTATAACAGAATTAAATTAAATTAAGTAAACAGAATTGGTCATTTGCGGGGTAAGAGGATACTGCGGTAAAAAAACTTTGTATGAAACTTGTGAAACCCAGATGTTTTGCAGATTTCACTTGTGACAAAGTCATCAAATGGCCATTTAGCTGAAAGGTCCCCGCTAGATACCGATTCTGAGTCCGTTACAGCTTTTGTATAAATTGTGATCAGCAGGGTATCTAGGTGATCGTTCTCGAGCAGGACTCAAGGCGCTAACAAACAAACCACAGTTCACAACGACTAAGGGTTCCTAATTTTATTACGTTATTACATACGTTATTTCATCGTTAGCGGCCTGCAGTCGTGCTCGGGAGCGATGACAAGTTACCGACCGTTATATTGATAGACCATGCTAGGTACCCAGAAGTGGACAACTATCGCAATGTTAAGCTTGTCATCTTGTTATAATTTGATGAAAAGCAGAAACGCACCTAGAATCATCATTTAACGGGGGTTTTTCAAATTTCAGCAAAACAAAATGGCGCTGAATGGCCATTTGATGACAATGTTATATATTTAAATTTCTGCAAAACAACAGAGGATTCAAATATATTCCCACAGTTGACATTTGTCACATGAGAACGGGTCGTTTCTATGACTTGTTCTTGGGTTCAACAGCTTGGCTGTGGAACGATTTGTCGTCCTCTGTGTTTCCTCCCTCCTTCAACATGGCTCTCTTCAAGACCACTGAAATTATTTTTGTCAGGCCTACTGTGCGGAGTTAATGTAAAAAAAAAATCAAATATGTTCTTTTAAAAAAAAATTATCTGTACGAAAGTAGATTTAATGTTTTTGTAATAAATAAATCTTTTTAGAGAACTTTGATTTATGTATTGAAATTCTTATTCATAAAAAAATAATGTCATACATAATTATACGTTAAAGTATTGACTTTTGGACAGTACATCATGAAATAAATAACCTTGGAATGGTTTTTATAGAATCATGCTGAACTATGTAACAAAAACGTTTAGTTGAAATCCTATCAGTTCTGTTTACATACTATGTATAAACATTTTTTTAATGATTACATTTGACCTCCTTAGTTATATTGTGTAATTATAATATACATTTATCTATGAATTATCAATCAATTTGCAAATTTTGTTTCTGCTAAAATGAAATATAAAATTTCATAACAAATTCTCAAATTACTTTACATATATGTAATATCACAGGACCTACAGAAGTTGTTTTTTAAAGTAGTACATAGTTATCTGGAATATTATTACATCAATGAAGTTAGAATTTTTTTCTTCATATTGTTGTATTAACAAACTTTAGGCGGGCGAAAACAAAGAATCCGTTGGAAAAAATGGAATGTTTTAAACCGATATATCTTTGAATATAATGTGTACACTTGAATGAGCATTTTTCTGTAGTAATCACCACACCCCAATTATGAAAATACGAGTATGTATTGTCCAAAATTATAGCATTATTTGTAATAGGGACTCCATAAACAGAAGTTAACATTAGTGTTGGTGTACCACACAGGGTGAGGCACACAAGACTGTAGAAACAGGTTGCTGATCGCAGTACACAGATGCTCCAGATGTCGGTCCGTTCACCACATGTGAAGGACGTAATCTTCTACGCTGTAGCTGGTCCAATATCTAATGGCTCCTTCCTTATGACGTAGCTGAGTCTGGTCCGTAGAGAAGTATGTATTCCGTAGTCCAGGTTCAAGCGATGGTCAATAAAGAAAAAGAGGCGAGTAGAAGGTAGGTCGGAGCGAGGTCAGTGAGCGAGAAGAGAGAGATGTTGTCCGGACGGCTTGTGATGGATGACTGACTTGATACCGAGGGGGTCGCCTTACTTATACGCTGGGTCGAAACTCAAGCGTATAATTAGGGCGACAGCCATCGGCCCGCTCAAATAATGTTTTATACATTGATCGTCCAGTTTAGTCAGACATCTCCAAATACTAAGTTTTGAGATAATAAGGAAAGCAATAATCTAATGCTCACTATAAAACTTTTAAGCAAAAATCAGTTCGGCTTTCGGCCGGGGAGGGGAACGGACAATGCCATAGCGCAACTTACAGAACATATTTCTAGAAATATAGATAGCGGAAAGGAAAACATTGCACTGTTCTTAGACTTAGCCAAGGCTTTTGATACGATTTCACATAAATTACTCCTCAAAAGATTAAAAATATTGGCATTGTAGGTATGCCCTATGAATGGTTAAAGAGTTACTTAACGGGTAGAAGCCAGCAACTCAAAATGGGAAAAATAGTAAGTAATTTTCTAGACACTAACTTTGGGGTACCGCAGGGAAGCACATTGGGACCTCTTCTATTTATAATCTACATAAATGAGTTATGCGACCTAAAAGTAGGAGGAAAAATAATTACATTCGCTGACGATACGGTAGCTATATTTGAAGAAGACGACTGGACTCAAACACATAAACATGCTGAAAGTGGAATCAATGCGATAAAACAATGGCTTGACAAAAATCTACTTACACTAAATATAGCTAAAACTAAATACATAAGATTCAGCTCAACTATAAAAGGACAACCTTGTACATCATACACAATAAAAACACATAAGACTAACTGTAATTCCGACAATATTGATTCTAACTGCAACTGTGAAGCTTTGGAAAGTGTGAAAAACATCAAATATCTAGGCGTTATTATAGACAATCATGTTAAGTGGAAATTTCACATTGACAACCTTTCAATAAGGGTAAGAAAATTGATTCACGTATTCTTTGTATTACGAAACATAATCAAACAACAAGACTTAAGAAAAATATATTTCGGATTATGCAACCCCATCTTAACGTATGGTTGTATTGGTTGGGGAGCGTCAGGTAGAACAATTTTAGATCCATTAGTGAAGGCCCAGAAATCCACAATTAGAGTCATTATGTGTAAACCCTATAGGTTTACTAGCGATCAGCTCTACAAAAAAATTTATGTACTTGATGTTTGTCAAAACTATATAAAAAAGGTTATTATCCACGTGCACAAAAATGTAGAAAATCTTAAACAAATTGACCATAAATATATAACAAGATAGATCTCGTGGTCCCAGGGAGCAATACGGCAAAGTTTCAAAAGACAAATACATATCTGGGTCCGAAATTGTGTAATAAAATCCCCCCAGAATTAAATATTAAAACATGTAAAATGGCATGCATCGGTACAATAATAACTAAATGGTTGATTGACTTAGGTAGGATTGAGTCTGAAAAATTATTAAATAATGTCACTTAAAACTTAAAATTATACATGGTTAACTATTAATGGCACAAACAGTAATAACTTAGTATTGTACATTTAAACTTAGTATTTATTTAATCTAAAAAAAAAAAAAAACAATATATATATATTTTTTTTTTACAGAATACATTTTTGGCATTTTTCACCAGCATTTGGTTCCTTAGAACAGGCAATCTGCCTAGCTAGGAACTAATAAAGTACAAGACATAATACCCAGTTATTTGAAATATTATTATTATGTAATTTTGCGGTATAAATGTAACTAATGTAATAAAAAATTAAAAATTAAAAAAAATCAAACATTATTTACATCTTTTTTAAATATGCTATAAAATAATACCGGAAAGCATATGTAACGGTCCGGTACATTAGTATTACATTTTGAAATTTCCTACTAGTAACCCAGAAAACAAGTTTTTCTGCATTATGACTAATTTTGTGGTGTTTATGAGTAATCTGAGTATTGTACCAGAGTATTGTAATCAGATAGAGTTTTTTTACCCACTTTTACACAAAACTGCATTCTCAGCTCAAACTTTGATTTTTCGGAGATGTCTGACAAATCAACTGGACGATCGACATATACACATGATTGGGTCCCTTACAAAGAGATTGGTGTACAATATTTATATATATAAAAATCTCGCGTCACAATGTTTGTTGTTCGAGATAAAATCCAAAACTAATTAACCGATTTTGATGAAATTTGGCTTAATATGTGTGATTTCGTACAGCTTAAAATAAAGGATAATTTTTATCTCTATATTGACCTCAATATTTATTATTGCGAATTAAATGTTTGTTATAGGACAATGCTTTGTAATTATTTGTAAGTTCCATAAGTTTTTAACAGATGGCGGTGTGAGTTAATTTATCGACACAACAATTGGTTATCTAGGTGGGGTAACCATATAGTTATCTAGTAGATGGCGTTGTGTTTCGCTAGCCGTGGTCAGCCGTGTTTTCGTGGCCGGGTCAGCTAGTATTCATATAAAAATATTATTGTCAGTAATGCCTTTCCAGACATTCAAGTAGGACCGGCGTAAAGGGTAGAACTATCCTTCCCGCCCAAAGTGTGTTATGATGTATATTTTTTGGATAATTTGAATGAGCTACAAAAATGATAAAGTTTACTTCTGTAAACTAATTTACGTAGGGCCTCTGGATATTTTATGTAAATACAAAATAATAAAGTACTGTTCTGTCTCTGATAGCTCCCTTGTAACCTCTCTTTCTAATGCATACATTCTTTATGAGAAAGACGGAGAGTTTTGCAATGTGTCTATCGGCGATATTCCTCAAGTCAAATAATAAAATTTTGTCAAAAAAAAAATTTTTTGTCTAAGGATGCTTCCAATTTCATAATTTCAAAATTAAGTTAAAAAAAATTACAAATGACCTCAGGTCTTACTATAATCTCCAGTGCCGGATCCATGAAATCGGGCGCCCTTTCCTCAAAAAATCCCTCCACATAGAATCCCCAAAGGGAAAGTAGGGAAGTTATTTTCCCCAGGCCTTCCTTTGTGGAGTTAAAAAAACATACTGCCATATTTTGATTGTGCAAAGATGGAGAACTTAGATAGCAGAGGTACTGAACCCGCGACGCCTGGGTAGGAACCTGATGCGTTCGTCCACTGAGCTACTTACCATCCCATACATGCTCAAACCATCTAAGCGTCTAATCTTGCACAAAAACATATCCATAAAAAATATCTTATGGTGACGCCATGTGCTAACAACGGTGACCGGCCAACTCAGAATGAAACCAACTCAGAACCACCTCAGAAAGGTCATTAAGAGGGATAATCGATAGTCGAAAAAATATTAAAAGATAGGTTAAGTTGGTTAGGGCTACCGGCTATTTTAAAATTATTTTTTCATAGCTTTTAATGACTTTTCTGAGGTGTTTCTGAGTTTGTTTCATTCTGAGTTGGCATGGATTAGATAAAAACACAGATTTGTTTAATTTATTGTAAAAAATCGTTAAGTACGATTTTTATGTTTTTGAAAAATATATTTAAAATGCATTTTTCAAAGCTAATTAAAATTGCACGCAAAAGCCAAATTGCTTTGCAAATTCGCTTCTAGGAATAAAGTCAATATCAAGGTCTTACATTCAGTGGGGATTTATAAACTCATATGAAAATTAGTTAGCTTTGAAAACAAACGTATGTAATTCATATTTAAAAAAAAAAAACAATTTATGTGATGCAAACATAATAAATGACAATTAAAAAGTACCCAGTAATTATGTACCCACGTTTTAGTAACTTACAGCGGAAATTGTTCTTGTATTTTTTATTAATCCAGTCACGTAGGTACCCCGCAAAGTCAAATGAACGAATCTATTATCGATGAACAGTGGCGGTTCGTGCTGAGAGGCAGGGGAGGCTGTGCCTCCCCAACAAATAGAGATGAAAAAGAACAAGACACACGTATCCATGCATCTAAAATATAGTAAAACTTTAATTTAAATATTACTAATTTAAAATTGTATAAGTCATCAATATTTTCGTAGTTTACCAATGCAACGCGGCCGGCTACACGTAGATTTCTCCTCGCCACGGCGCCGAGCTAATGCACAACGCAAATCAATAATACGCTGGTGAGGCGGAGATAGGGCCCGCCTCCGAGAGCCGCTGATTTCATGTAGGCGGAGGGGAGTGGGGAAGCTACGTAGAATCGAAATGAACGGTAGCCGTTGCGCGGTCGCGCGTTGTTTAGTTCGAGGCGCGCCTCAAAAAACGAACACTCTCGAAGTAGAACCAATCATTTACGATTAGCTCTAGCGCTCTAGTGTAGTGACCAAGTTTTATTTGGTTTTGTGATTATTTGTACTTATAATATAAGATTATTTATTTTAAATGCACAATGAATTAATAAGAAATACATTTTTTTTTTACATAAATAACTCCACATTATGTAATAATTACCTACTCTATTAAAAGGAAGACGTGTATTTTTATAAGCTGGAAATTAATAATTTATTTTAACTTTAATTACTTAATTTAAAACCAGGCAAAATTATTTTCCGTAACATGCTCAGGTTTGGGCCTAAGTCCAGCACTTTAATTAGGGGAGACCTAGGATAGTTGTGACAATTTTTAATTTAAGGGACATATCTCGCTCAAGAAACATTCCACAGTTATGACTTATGTGAATTAAGATAGCACCATTCCTTCCCTTTCCAAAATAATCATCAAAATTAATTAAAGTATTACGGTTTCCGAGAAAATCAACAAAAAGAAAAACTACTCCCTCGGTCACAACTCCCCTGTCACCGAGGTAAGTTGTGACTGCTCTGTATTTAGACTATTTGAGTATTTGGACACTAGCAGTGCCTTTATCAGTCTTTCTTGTATAGTTATTAGGCATTCTGAAACAAAAAAAAGTTGTCATCCAGCATGCAACATCACACCACAAGTCCAAATATTTTTTTTATTGAAAATGAAGTTGTAGAGACAAGCTTTTATTGCGGACTGTGCTTACAAGATTTGACCTTAATATACTAATGCACAAAAACACATACAGACATCGCAAATTAATTTTAAAAAGTGTCGAAATAACCCAGCAGAAAAATGAAGTCAAAGGGAGAGTTGTGACAGGCTGTCACAACTCTTCTATGTGCTCAAAATTACGACTTGGTCCGAATAACGATTCATATTTTCTAAACACGATGCAAACACAAAAGTTCAATGCAACGCTTTGAGACTTAAATAATCATACAAATTTAGAAAAAATAACACAACAACGCACACGATATAAAGACATGATATAAATTCAATCAAAATTTCGAAGAAAAACTTATTTTTTGCACGCAGACGTCGTAATTACGCAACCGAGTCTCCTACGCCGCCGGCGGGTACTGAGTAAAGTAGCGCGTCTTTAAAGCGACAAACGAGCGTTGTTACAATATCGCTAACTATTATAGGTCGGGAGAAATCGTCTTTGTCACAACTCTCCTCTGTCACAACTCTCCTAGGTCTCCCCTATAATGTTTTTGTACTGTATTGTGTATTTGATTAATGCATTTAAATGTTATTATTATTATAAAAAATGCAACACTCTTCATGCATTTAAAAAAAATGTCCCCGTTTCTTCCAAACCTTCACAAATACATAGTTTGATTCCATGACAGTTGATCCGCCGATAGTTGCCCCCCCGGGCATACTTATACATAAACATATACAATTTGCAGCCGTTTTAGGGAAAATACGATATATCTAATTACACAAAATATAACTAAGTGATCCTGAAGAGATGTGAAAAGAGTATGTACCTCCCAATAACAAAAGTATAAAACATATTTTCATTCAAATGCAAAGGAAAAATCTGCTTGTCCATTCCTGTGTAGGTATGACAAGTATAAATAAATCGACACTCTATAAATTCGTTTGATATTCATACCACCTTATTAGTAAGAGTATTTTTGAAGTCGATTTTACATTTGAAATTGGTAAATAATGGACAAAAAGTTATAACTTTATAGTTAACTAACTGACCCGGAAACGCGTTGCTTTGGCTAACGAAACACAACGCCATCTACTGGATGGTTACTCAACCTTTTAACTCACACCGCCATCTGTTAAGTTGCATACAAATAAAATCCACATCGCCCGCTTGCCTGCCCGCTCGTCCACCACATACGGACATTCTCCTTTAATTATATATTTCAACCGATTTAAACAAAACTTTAACAAATTATATACCTAAACCTTCCTCATGAATCACTCTATCTATTGGTGAAAACCGCATGAAAATCCGTTCAGTAGTTTTTGAGTTTATCGCGAACGGACAGACATAATTTGGGAGGCGGAAATGGAACCTTTATTGGATAACCAACACCTCTGCCATAGGTCACACCAAGTGTTTCGCTACGTTTGGTGATTTAGCAGGGGTGCACGGGGTGAGGTTTGTCTAGGTATTGGAGACGGATGACCAGGACACACTGAACCCAGATTCCTACCCACCCCTTAAACCCTTTTCCTTCCCAGAACTTTCCTCTCCTTCCTTTCCTTAAAAAAACCCCCCACACAGCATCCCCAAAGATGGCATAGGCCCTGAGGGAAATTATTTTTCTCAGGGCCTCCTATTTGGAGCTCACGTAAAAAAAAGACGCGGCGGAGGACTTTTTATAATACCTATGGAGAACCTGAATAAAAAAATAAATAATACCCACTTAATTTTAAAAAAAAATGTTTGCGCCTCCCCTCTTTTCGACACGGCAAACTGCCACTGTCGATGAATATATTTAAATTATTTAATAGACAAAACCGATATTCTAATGAACCTGGCACACACATCGACCATAAAATTAATAATGTTTCCCTCTTTTGTTATGTGAAACTATTCACGATTGTATTATGGGAAAACGCGAGGAATTAATAATTATTCTTTGAACAATGGCGGTCATGCGCTTCCTATCTATCCAACTGAATAAAACATCAATAAATGCACACACGTTATTATGATTTACACACCGTGAATTTATTATTTTATATTTATGGATTTCAAGGGTAAACTCAATTATATTGAATATGTAAATCATGAAATATATTTTTCTGGTTTTGTCCAGTTGTTTCGCCTTGGAAGTTCTTAGTTACACGAAAATCTTGAAAGTAAAATCCCACTTGTCCTTACGTTTAAATATTTTTGATTACGTAAATAATTTTGAAAGAAAATATTACAAAGTTTTCTGTAGGCTGCATTGACGAATGGGTATACTTGGTCGAAGGTAGGCTGCCTAAATAAGAACGGATGTATTTTATGCGCTGTTTCCCAAATAAGCCCTTTCTGAAGAATAAAAGAACCACCTTGCTAAAATATAGGAAGAAAGCCATAATCTAGGTCTATTGATCAACAAGGCCAAAACAAAACTAATGGTGATTGACAGGGAAAACACCTTTGTAAGAACAAATAATGCTCTCGTAGACTTGGAAACGGTGAAAGACTTTATATACTTAGGCTCGTCTGTGAGTGATGGAGGAGTTTGTGAAACAGATAGTGTCCGACCGAACTTTCGGTTTCGGCCTTGTTTCGGCTAAAAAATGAGTTTCGGCTAAGTTTCGGTTTCGGCCGCCATCCAGCCGAAACTACGGCCGAAACCGAAACTGAATTCGGGAGGTTTCGTCCTGCGATCGGACATGTTCGGTGCACTGAACTGCGAGCCACGAAGTGTAATTTTGCTGCGTCCGCGCTCATAATCGTGTCAGGACTTGATTCACTAAAAATTGTCCATTAAAAAGACTGCCATACAATATGACCAAAGTTTAAAACAAATCATTTGGTTATATGTGGTTAAATACAAAGTGTTTGTTTTAATTTTATAAGAAATTATTTTGTTCAATGAAAGAGTATTGTTTAAAAAAAGTATTTTTGTTTTCTACCTTTTATTTTATGTTATTTGTTAATAATATTCAAATAGGTGATACTTACTATATTTTTTATTATTTACGAAGTGATTTACGATTACGATTTCAAAAAGCATAAATAATTTATTTGAAATAAGGAGTGATAAATATGTTATGTTTATTTTTACGAGTTGTTCAAATATCAGAGACTGAATGATTAATATATGATTTAATAAAAATAAAGGCTGACTGATTAAGATTGACTATTTTTTTCTCCACGAAAACATGACCTTATATGGAAGTTTCGGTTTCGGTTTCGGCCGTAAAAACTATTTTCGGTCGGACACTAAACAGAAGTGAAAAGAAGAATTTGCATGACAAAAGACACCATGAGTAAAATGAAAATGATATGGCGCGACAGAGGCATAACGAAGACCACCAATATGACACTTGTTCGGGCGTTGATTTTCCTTATTTCTATATGGTATGGAAACATGGATACTCAGAGAGAGCAATCTAAAGAAAGCAGGAAGACGCCCTCGAAATGTGGTCCTGGAGAAAAATACATGGATAGCCAGACGCACAAATGTAGGCACCCATTATTTTACGGTGCTCCAAATTTTATGACCGCGTTAAATCTTTCCCGAACGAAATACTAAACCCTTCCACACACTTTTCCACAAATGATTATCTAGTAAATCCACGCAATGTAAGTGCAGTATATAAGTATAATAAATACGAAACAATACAAGAACAATACGTCAATCCACCAGAAACATAATGGGAAAATAATTCACCGACTCCAGATATTTTCATATCAGAGGGTTCGGCTCAGATGAAATCTTAACTGGACCGATAAATCCTACTGATCCCTCAATATAAATATTTAAAAAATCTTTCGTAATCCTACATGTATTTAAAATGACTGACTTTTGCATTTTTATATATAAATTCTTTGACAAATCTAATATTATTATCATTATTTTATTCACAAAAAGATACATAAATTACAATAAATTTTATACTATAATTAATTACATAATATACATATTTGATTTACCCCCATAAATAAGCAGGGCTTGTGTGTATGGGGGGTGTCATTATATTGGTTTAATTTTTTTTTATTCAGTTAAAATTTTCGGTATAATTTTTAAGCTGAGTTTTAAATTTTTTTATACCTATTACTGTTCATGTTTTTGATTTTTTCAGGTAGTGAAATAAATTTTTTTACTCCGAGATATTTATGATTTAATTGTCCTTTTGTTTTTTGTCTAAGATTTCTGTTATTTTTAAAGGGTGCAACTTTATTTTGAATATTATCTTTATAAATTTGTAATGTTGCATGATAAAAGTATTAATAATTTTCTGACCTTAAATTGTTTGAATAAAAGTTCTGACGAATATGAGTAGGGTTTTTTTTTAATTGTTTTTATTATTAGTTTTTGTGATCTGTGAATTGTTTGTGTTTGATTTGTATATGTATAGTCCCATCCTATAATGTCGTATTGTATAATTGATTGACAGGAAGCGAAGTATGTGGTTCTAAGTAATTCTTCGTTTAAAATATCTCTTAAACATCTACATATAATATGTAAGTTTCCTTATTCTGTTGTTCAGAATATTTATGTATGGGAATATAATAATAATATGCCCAGGTACTTAACATCGGTCTTGCTTTCTATGTTTATACATAATATAATGCATTTGTGGTTTTCTGTATTTGTCACAGAGTGGATTATTATGTTTATTTCTTTAGGCGTTTTATGGAAAAGCATCCACAATGTGCTCTCAATTATTTGCCTACAACGTATTTTAAGATACGTTGGACAAGTTGCTCGCCAAACTGAGGACTCCAACTTGAAGAAACTTATAGTCACTGGCCGCAGTGTTTGGCAGAAGAAGCAGAGGAAGGTCACCAATGCGCTAGAGCAGTGGTCGTCACACGTTTCTGGTCAAGGGCCACATTGGACAATTTGAGACAGGGCGCGGGCCGCAAATTTCTGGAATTGGGGGGGGGGGGGGGGGGGGGGAGAATAGTATACTGCTATATTTACTGTGAAAAGAACCCTGGAATACTACAGGAATAAAAAGACCACCACGTATGCATGTTTTCTAGATCTGAGCAAGGCCTTCGACAGGGTTTCTCACCCTCTACTATGGGATAAACTCAGGGAAAGAGGCATATCACCGGCGGTGATACATATCCTCGACTTGTGGCATAGACAGCAGGAGAACTTAGTAAGGTGGAAAGATGAACTCTCCGAACCTTTCCTCCTGAAGAGCGGCGTTAGACAGGGAGGATGCATGTCCCCGATATTGTTCAACCTGTACATGGACGAACTCACCGATAGGCTAAACAATGCAGGGGTAGGCTGCCAAATTGGAGGACAGTTTCTGAACAATATCAGTTATGCGGACGACATGGTATTGATGGCACCATCTATAAGGGGCCTACGTATTCTTTTAAAGATCTGCGAAGAGTTTGCTGAAGAAACAAACATGCAATACAACCCCACTAAAACGGCTCTACTGGTCGTAAGATATGGACAAGGACCAAAAAATATTCCTCCAGCTACCCTGAATGGTGTGAACCTGCAGGTGACTGAAGGAACTAAATACCTTGGACACATAATCACCAGTAATCTGATGGATGATGACGACATCGATAGGCAAAGAAGAGCTCTCAGTGTAAAAGCAAACATGCTCAGTAGAAGATTCCGCCTTTGCAGTACTGCTGTAAAAAGGACGCTCTTCCTTTCCTTCTGCGCAACACTGTATACGTCTGAACTCTGGGCAAACTACAAGAAGAGTAGTATAGAAAGACTTCGGGTTCAGTATAACAACGCCTTCCGCATAATGTTTGGTCTCCCCAGATATTGCAGCGCTTCCCGGATGTTCACGGAGGGGCGAGTTCCTGGCTTTGCAGCTTTTATTAGATCCAGGGTGGCAGGAATGAGGGAAAGGATAACCAGCTCTGGAAACATCCTCGTCATGGAAGCCCGCCTCAGTCCATCATCCAGTATTGATGCACACTGGAGAAAAATACTGGCTCCTTACGTGCTCACAGAATCCTGAAAGCTTAATATTATTATTTCTTTTGTTTTCCTTTTACCTACTACTATTAGCTTATTATCTTTTTTTTTGCTTCGTGTACATTCATATCCACCTTCTTTTTCTTTTTTTCCTTTCAAATACTTTATACTTTGTACATGTATGTTTATATTATACCCTTATGGAATGTGTGGGATTGCACTCTCCTCCCCACATACTGGAATAAACACTTATTTATTTATTTATTTATTTATAGGAAAGACCGAAATGGTTTTTTTTCAACATTTATTTATTTATTTATTTATTTATTTATTTATTTATTTACGGACGAATAGTCCATTACATAACAATATAACAAACACGAATAAAAAAGAGAGATGACAATGGAAGGAGAATACATATATATGAAGAGCATTGACAAAATACATATAATATAAAAGTAAATATAGAAGATAGTATAATATAAATATATATAATATAAAAGTACATAAGTAGCTTGAAGACGGATTTAAAAGACTTTAAAAAATCACATTGCGTATCGACTGCCGAAAGTCATTTAGGCTTACACCAAAAAATTCAGTGCTTTGATTTGCGTTGACAAGTCTCGACATTCTGGATAAAGGAGAATGATATCCATAATTAGTAGAATGTTGATTGAGGAACAGCAATTCATTATTTCGGAGTCTACGGGAAGGGATGTTGAACTGGATGAGTTGTAACAAAGCAGGTGTGTCAGTAATACTGTGGATAATTTTGAAAATGCATATTAGATCAGAGTCCTTTCTACGTTTTTCTAAAGAAGAAATATTTATAGTTTGTTCAATTTCATCATACGAGTACTCGCCTCTTTCAAGTCCTAACCTCCAAGCAATCCCTCGCAGGAAGCGATGTTGTACAGATTCAATGTGATATATGTGGACAGCATAGAAAGGTGACCAAATAACACTAGCATATTCAAGGTGAGGGCGAACCAGTGAACAGTAAAGAGTTTTAAGTGTGCTTATATGTTTGAAGTCAGAGGTAATTCTATGAATGAAGCCGAGTAGTTTAAGTGATTTGTTTACAATGTTATTGATGTGATCACGGAAAGAAAGTTTGCAGTCTAGAGTGACCCCAAGGTCCTTGATAGATGTGACAGTAGAGAGACAAACATTATTTAGTTTATAATCAAACTGAATAGGTTTTTTGGTTCTATAAAAGGACAAAATTTTGCATTTATCAACATTAAGTTGCATGCAGTTAATTTTGCACCAATCATTAAATGAATCAATATCGAGTTGAAAAAGTAAACAATGAAGGGCTTATGTTTTTTTTAATACTAGATTTTATGTATTTTTATTTTTTTTCTAATTATTTATTTTAATTTAATTTTCTTCAGTAGGTATTTGATATTTTTTGTAATACTATATTTTTTATATATCTGGTTGTGCTTATTATTCTTTTATTAGAGCCCACACATCGAGGAGATGTGAGGCGCGCTCCGAAGTGTACGTGTGGGGTGCTAATGGGTATGGATATCTACATGTAAATTGAAAAAAAAAATATTTTTAAGATTTTTATTAGAAGTAGTACAAAATATTAATTATGTTAATTAAAACTATCGTGTATTTTAGGTATTATGATGTTGTATTTTTTTCATTATTTCGTCTATGTTGGCGTCCTTGGGACTGCATGCAATCCTCATTGCGTCTTCTAAGTGAGAGGAAATTTTTGATTTTTGTTTATCAAAAAGCTCATTTTGAAAAATCGTCAAAATGAATTGAACCCAGTCTTGTAAACATTTAAGGTTGCCAGGCACATTTCTCCAGAATTCAACATACTCCTGCTTTTCACGGCATTCAATGAAATAAGCTTTTAGTACTGTGTCGAATTTTAATTCAATGATTTCGTTCATCAAATTTGTTTTCGGAAAACCAAACTGGTAGAAAAATTTCATGTCCTCGTTTTCACAGTGCCAAGGGTTTTCTACAAGAATAAAACAGTTCTTAATAGTTCTGACATCATTAAATCTTTTTTTAAATTTCTTCCAAATATTCCTTCAAGTAGGTTACCATATCTTGAGAGCTACTATCGGTAATAGACATGTCGGATTGAAGAGCAGCAACAGTTGGAAAATTGGAAAAGTCTCTTGCTTCGAGCTCATTTATATATAATTGCAGTTTGGCTTCAAATGCGAATATTTTATTAGTCATTTGTCCGATTATCTTATTAGGACCTTGCAACTCTCAATTTAGATTGTTGAATTTCATAGAAATATCGGCCAAAAAAGCCGTCAGTGCCCACCATTCATCGTCATGGAGTTGGGGATATTCTTTACCACTTTGTTGTAAGAATAGAATTATTTCTATTTTTAAATGGAAGAACCGTTCTAGAACTTTTCCTTTGCTTAACCATCTGACGGCAGTATGTAGGACAACATCGCCATAATCAGCTTGTAATTCTTCAAGTTGTTCTTTAAACTTTCGATGATTAAGTTCACGCGCGCGAATGAAATTTATAATGTTTATAACCGTATTCATTACATCCTTCAATTTGTTATTCGAAATTTGACATGACAAAGTTTCTTGATGCAGCAAGCAGTGAATAGGCAGCAAATTTGGTAAACTCCATTCTTTCTTCATTAAGGCAATCAAACCATTGTTTGCACCCACCATTGACGGACAACCATCAGTGCATGAAAAATCTTTTTTTTTTTTTTTTAAATGCATACAAAGAGAGCGGCAGATATTTGCGCGGGCCGCACTTTGACGACCACGGCGCTAGAGTGTCCAAGTATCACCGGCGTCCGATACGTTGGCTCCTCAGGTTGGCTCTCTAGTACCGCGAGGAGTGAAGTAGCCTTGTCCAACATGGAAATTGGGAGTAGGGGTCACGATCCTTACAATTAGAAACCTAATTAAGAAGCATCCCAAATAACTACAGTAGCGACGCCCCCGACTGAGTTTGTACACCTGTGATCAAATATTGTTTTCGGATTCATAAGTACCTACTTAGTACTTACTTAACAAATCCCTTCAGGTAATTTTTCGTGAAAATGGCGCTATTCAAATCGTCCGAATATTATTATTGAAGTGAAAACTTCTTTAGCACCGTTGTAATTTGAAATTCGACGAAACAAAAAAGCGACACTAAAAAGAGAAAAACACATACCTACATCTGTAGGACTTAGCCTGCGAGAGAATGAGATAGAATAATCGGTCTCCTCTTTGTGCGGTGCTTCGTAGTCTCCCCACTCTTGTTTAATTTAGTTTTGTGAAGGTTTCCCTTCTACCACGTGTGAATTGCACTCTGGTTTTTGAAATGAAACTTCCTTAGCCTCGCTGTGACTTGTATTTCGGATGAAACGGAAATGACGATTACTGCACCTGCGACGCATCAACTGCGTTCATTGTTCGCTTTGATTATGATGTCACTTTTAAAGGCTCCTATTGGTTGAGATATGAAACGGAAATGACGCATTGGTCGCTTTGATTATGACCTCACTTTTAAAGTATTGGTTGAGATTGTTTTGGTAAAGTTTCGCTTCTACCGCGTGTAAATTGCACTAGACTTTTTTTTTAGTTTTTCCATCTAAAAAATTGGAATGTAAAAAAAATGTCAACCATAAAATTCTTGAGCAGTGCTACGGCGCGCGGTCATCGAAGAAACATTCGCGTGTTCATGTGGGTAGAAAAAATATAGGTAGGTACTAATTACTAATTACCACCCACTTTTCTAGTACTTACAAAATTATGCTTAGGTTCAGCTAAGCATACCTACTTAGGTACCTAGGTACCTAGCGCATGCGTTCTTTTCTGAAACCTTTAAACTTCAGGCTATACAACCGGGCTCGAAAAAAAGAAGATGGAGACATACGAAATTACGAATGTTAGAGGAGCGCGCTAACATTTACAGCGACAAAATCAATGCGAAAATTTCGAAAATGTTTAATAAAACACGACTCGTTTAAAATAGAGCAAAATTTTCGTGGGGAGCATCTTAAGTATCATTTAAAGAAACATTGTGATTTTTTTCACAAATATCTATATGTATATATAAACATTTAGGTTCCATATGTTTGCGTTCGCAAATCTCGGAAAGTAATGGATGGATTGACTCAATTTTTTTAAAGAACATTGCGTTTTAGCAGAAGAGTGTTTCTATATACATATAATGGTTGTTTCGATAGCTATTGGAAGATGCTATCTCTTCCGCGGAGTCTCTAATCTCTACCAATTTTCCCCGATGGGAACGAAAAGGATGGACAGGAACAAAAGGATGTCAACCGAATACAAGATGATCCTACCTTGCTGGCGATGTCCTGGATTTCCACACTCATGCACCAATGAAAATAACTCCACGGATGAGATAGTTAACTTGCGCGGATCCGGGTTTCGATTGCAGGCGACGAGACAAAGTACTTGTCCGCCCTACCGCGCCGTTGTTGTAATTGCACTAAGTTCGCGGTTAGAAATCAATCCTGAACCGGTGACAATGGAAAGATGGATAGGTAAGGATAAGTAGGTACGACGGACAGGAGGAATAGGTACTTGGGTGTAGGTACAAGTATGCCCGAACATATACCGCTCGCCAAAAATAACATTTTTCCAAAACCTATCGAAACTGGTCGATTCCGAAAGAATACAAAATATATGAAAAGAAACCTACCCCTAAAATTTAATCTATTCTTTACAAACTAGGTGCACGTTAAACTTAAGACTAAACGTGCAAAACGTACAGGAAAAAATAAATAATAATAACTAATAAACCTGAATCGCAATCGATACGAAACTATTGAAGGCATAAAGACAAACAAAAAAATATGAACCTATACCAAGATTCATATGAAAAGAAAAGAAAAAAAAAACGTTACTCTCTATTCTACAGGTAAAAGGCAAAGCTTTGCCACAGGCCGTAGATATAAACCGTCGCTGGTTTTAACTGAGGCTACTCTTACGACCCTGTCAGAGCCCGGTTTCACCTCCATTATCCTGCCTTGAGACGAATCTTTCTAAGATAGCGATAAAGGCTTCAGACGAGAGGTCTGAGAGGACCTCGAGATGCATCGCCTTCGTTGCCATGCAAACAAAAATCGCAAAGTAAGCCTTGTATGTCTTAGCACCTCTGCGTTTCCCTTCCTTTAGGACGAATGGGCCGGCCAAATCCACTCCTACACGACTGAATACGCGTTTGGGCGTAACACGCGCCTCTGGCAGACTGGCCATGAGGGGATTTGACGGTGAAGATCGCAATCTAGCGCATCTCACACATTTGGACACCATTTTCTTGATTTTATTACGTGC
This sequence comes from Limnephilus lunatus, assembly GCA_917563855.2. Lineage (NCBI taxonomy): Eukaryota > Metazoa > Arthropoda > Insecta > Trichoptera > Limnephilidae > Limnephilus > Limnephilus lunatus. The sequence continues at coordinate 3,744,510 of OU830602.1, read as the reverse complement.
CGATACAATCCAATAATTTTGTTGAATCAAGAATTGCAGTGTTCGTGAACCAGCGTGTAGATAGGCCTTATGATAATAAGATATTAACAGTTCTGCAATCTTACTGTTTTTTGCCAAGATTATTGGGAACTTAGCATTATATTTTAAATGAGAGTTGCGGAGCCGCCCGCCAACGCGAAGTAAGTTTTCGTGGTCGATAAACACATTTAATTTTTGAAATGCCACTGAGTTGACCCCATCATTTTTCAGCATTCTGAATTCCTCGGGAAAATGAAACTGCTGATCGCATTTTACTATTAGGGTGACCGCGCGATTTATTTCTGCGCCGGTCAGAATTCCAGATCTACGAGCATCCTTGGTCCGTTGCTGCGTATTGTAAATAAACCTAAGCGACCAAGCGACCACATTCCGAAGACGGTTCCAAGAAGAAAATCGGAAAAATTGTAGGCTCTCATAATAGTCGAGGGGCCTGTGAACTGTTGAGACGTGGGACTTTACTTCCGGTAGCTCTTCAGCCTGTAATTCTTCCGGTAAAGTCAACGGCCACTTCTGACTTGGCTGAGCCAACCAATGAGGCCCTAGAAACCACAATTGGTTATCTATTATTTGCGATGGACATAAACCGCGAGAAGCAAGATCGGCTGGATTTTCTTTTGACGCAACGTGGTACCACTTTGCGTCATCGATTTCATCAATAATTTTGATAACGCGGTTCGCGACAAAAGTTTTCAAAGTATGAGGTGGTGTCTTAATCCATGATAAAACTATGGTGGAATCGGAAAACAATATTATATCTGTAATTTTCACGAGAGTTTCTATCGATGACTTCGTCATTTTTACCAACTTTGACAGTAGGTAAGCTCCCATAAGCTCGAGACGTGGTATCGATAATATTTTCAGTGGAGCAACTTTAGATTTACTCGTAAGTAATGTGACTTGAGGCTGTGCTTCATTCGTAACCAAATATATGCAAGCTGCATAACCCAATTCGCTCGCATCTGAAAATCCTACTAAAGTACAGTTTAACCCTTTAATTGTTTTGCAGTGCCTAGGTATTTGTAAATAACATAACTTAGGTAATTCATCTAAGAAATTTTCCCATAAATTAACAAGGTTTTCCGGGAGGGAATCATCCCAACCTAACTTGGTTTTCCATAGTTCCTGTATAAGGCATTTTACCTTAAAAACAACAGGTGTTATTAATCCGATGGGATCGAAAATACGCGCAACACAGCTCAGTATTACACGTTTTGTAAATACCTTTTCTTTTTCTTCTACCGAGTACGAAAATTTATCTTTATCAGGATCCCATATTAATCCTAAAATTTTCAACGAGAAAGATGTGCTATCATCAAAGGCAACTTTACCACTCGTATGACTCCGATGCTCAATTGGAATGTTATTTAAAACTGACTGCGAATTGCTCATCCATTTTCTCAATTGAAAGCCTCCTTTTGTAAGGAGTTCGTTCAGCTCCGTCTGAAGCTGAGCGGCGCCTTCCGGTTCCCATTCACCGGTTACGATGTCGTCCACGTATGTGTCCGACAACAGTGCCTTAGAAGCCTTTGGAAATCGAGTCCCTTCGTCCTTCACTAGTTGATGTAAAGTTCTTATGGCCAAATAGGGCGAAGAAGTCACTCCAAATGTGACAGTACCAAGTGTATATTGCCCTACCGGCTGTAAAGGTGAAGAACGCCAAAGAATCCTTTGAAAATTTGTATCTTCTTCTCTCAATCGAATTTGTAGAAACATTTTTTGTATATCCGTAGTAAGTACTATCGGGTATATACAGAATTTTAAAAGTATGTGACTTATTTCATTTTGTAATTTTGGACCCGAATATAAACAATCGTTTAATGAGATTTGTTTATCAGATTTACATGAAGCGTCAAAGACCACCCGAATTTTAATATTGTTCCCTATTTTTTGAACAACCGCATGATGTGGAATGTAATAAGTATTCGGTATCTCAGTCGATGAGGAAACTCTTGTCATGAAGCCTTGCTCCAATAAATCCTCCATACATTTACAGTAATGTTCCGCCAATGTTGGATTTAATGATAAACGTTTTTCAAGATTATAAAATCTCTTAAGGGCGATATCATATGTGCTTCCGATATCCATATGATCTCTGCTCTTGAAAGGTAGTGCAACGATATACCTGCCGCACCCTTCCCGGCTGACTGTTGACTGAAATATGGTTTCGCATTCATTCTCGTCCTTATTCTGAATTATTTCGTTAAAAACCTCTTCAATTTCCCAAAAACGCCTTACCGCGTAATTTAAGTCACTATTTTCAACTGCAGTTAACGCTGACGTCACAACGGGTTGTGCTGAATTGTAACCTTGTAGACATGAACCCATGATAACATACCCGAATATCGTATTCACTGCTAGCAAATTACATTTAAGGCTTGAAACATATCCTTGTCTCCATATGTTAGCAATCAAATCTGATCCCACTAGAAAATCAATGTCTCCTGGCTTTTGGAAATCTGGGTCAGCCAAATTTAAATGTTTGAAATCTTCAAATGATTCTTGTAAATCTACGGGCGTAATTTTAGAAGTAATATTTGATATTATTATCGCTTGCCCTTTCACAAAGCAGTGATTTTGAATAGAGTATATTTTACAGGTAACTAAACCTTGTATGTTGTTGACAACAGCATTGTTTACACCGCGAACTTTCCCGGACCATTTCTGTGAATGTAGTCCTAAAATGTTATATAGGTTTTCAGATATAAACGAAACCTCACTTCCAGTATCAATTAAAATCCGCGCTCTGTGTTTACGTCCAGAACAGTCCAGGAATTCTGCCAGCGCGGTAGGTAATATCGAACGTTTTGATAGCCCGTAAGCTATGTTACACTGTACAGGGTCGTCCGTTCCAGTACTGCGACTGTTCGGCGAAAGAGACCTTTCGTCAGTATGTAATAAGCTATGGTGCGTTTTGTTGCATGTTCTACAACGAAATTTTGACCTACAATTTTTAATGAAATGTGGATTCAAACAATTGAAACATAACTTTTCCTTTTTTACGAAGTCTCTCCTACTGTCTACATTTAGTGATAGAAAATCTTGACATTTTGTCAGGTGATGTGAGTGCTTACACTTAATACAAGTAATTTTATGAACATTAGGATCGTTCGCGCTCGTGTTTGAAAATAATACCCTCTTAGAAATCCTTTTGTCTTTTATATCTGAAAGCATATTTATTCGATGTTGTGTTGCTAAAAAACCTATTAATTTTTCAGTATCCGGTATTTCATCTTTTTTAACAAGAGATTCAAAAGACCGACGCGTTTTTGAATCTATTTTGAGTAGAACCATATGACAAACGAATTCGTCAAATAATTTTCCCCGGTTTAATTCGCGTAGTCCCGAGAGATTTTCTCGAAGGACATTTAAAATCTCTTCATTATTAGAAAAATTACAATTTAAAATCGAGTTGGCGTAATGTATGAATAATGCTCTAGACTCGGAATAATGACTCCACAGTGTTTCCCATGCTAACTCATAATTTTCTGGAATCAATGGAATGGTTTTAACCAATGACAAAGCTGTTCCCTTCAAAGAGGTCAATAAATAATGGAATTTTTCAATCTCACTCAAAATGGTACTTTCATGAACAAGGCTCCTGAATAAATTGAAATATTGTGGCCATTCTCCAATATTTCCACTAAATATAGGAATTTTTATTTCCGGAGCTAATAAGCTACGCATCGGGCGTAGTTGCATTTCCTCATTTGAATTATCATGGCTTGCGTGACCTTTATCCGATTGAATGTCACGCGCCGACGTGACCTCGAAATATAATTCCTCAAAAACCCGTGAAACTTCCAAAACATCGTTTTTTGATTCGAATTCCGGAAGCGAAACCAGATCCGATAATTCGCATTGTATGTTTTGGAACTCTTCGTACGTGGATTCAATTTTTTCCATTCTAGCTTTAAATTGACAAAGTTTTGTTTTTTGCTCTAAATCCTTAATGAGATCATAAGCGGCCTGTACTCGCCCAAACAATCTTTGCCGTTTTAATTTTAACGAACCAATTTTGGCTGCAAGTTTATCCATTTTGGAATGTATTAAATACGTAAATTAACAATTATAATAGTAGCTATCTACTTGCAACTTGCAACAAATAAAAGTATTCTATTTGCACCCAAATTCTACCTACCAGCTGAACTGATAAGCCGTACCCACTATTACTAATTGCTACCCACTATTGAAAATAATCTTGTAATGAAACTAATTTGAGTACAATTTCTAATCATGTAATTAAACTTATCTGTAAAGAATCAAGGTTAATTCTATATCCGGTGAAGGACCAATGTTTCGATAGCTATTGGAAGATGCTATCTCTTCCGCGGAGTCTCTAATCTCTACCAATTTTCCCCGATGGGAACGAAAAGGATGGACAGGAACAAAAGGATGTCAACCGAATACAAGATGATCCTACCTTGCTGGCGATGTCCTGGATTTCCACACTCATGCACCAATGAAAATAACTCCACGGATGAGATAGTTAACTTGCGCGGATCCGGGTTTCGATTGCAGGCGACGAGACAAAGTACTTGTCCGCCCTACCGCGCCGTTGTTGTAATTGCACTAAGTTCGCGGTTAGAAATCAATCCTGAACCGGTGACAATGGAAAGATGGATAGGTAAGGATAAGTAGGTACGACGGACAGGAGGAATAGGTACTTGGGTGTAGGTACAAGTATGCCCGAACAATGGTAAACTCTGGCTTTATGAAATTGTATAAAAAAAAAAAAAAAACTTAGGTTCCGTACGTTTGGGTCCGCATATCACGGAAAGTAATCGATGGATTGATTCAAAATTTTAACATCACATTGCATTTTAGCATAAGAGTATTTATATGTATATGTAATGGTAAGCTCTGGTGTTATGAAATTTGTAAAAAAAAAAATTTAGTCTCCGTGGGTTTGGGTCCGCCAATCTCAGAAAGTAATCGATGGATTGACTCAAATTTTTTACAGAACATTGCATTTTAGCATAAGAGTGTGTCTAAAGTATAATGGTAAGCTCTGGCGTTATGAAATTTGTATAAAAAAATTACTACAGGTGGTGTGCGAGTGGTTTGAAAATGTGTGTATTTCATATATTTTAGCGTCAGAGAGGTAAGCAAGGAGGCGGAGGGTAAAAAAGGAGGTGGGATTCGCGGGAAGAGTGACGAGGGAGGGGGAAGGCGGGAAAGATGGAAGGGGAACGCAGAAGGGGAAAAGGACGCATGAGAATGGATGTTTATTTATTAACGCTAGACATGTAGGGAGAAACAATTTATTTCTTTGAATGGTATAGCAACGCATGCCGGGAACCAGCTAGTAATTTATAAAATTAATAGAAACAGGCTTGTTTTTAATAATTTTTGGAGCATACTTTGCGATTTTTTTCTATTGAGGGATTTTCATATAATTTGCGTTTCGGCGTGGGCAACATGAAAATTATCTTAAAAAATAAGATATATTTTAAGAGCTTAAAAAATTTAAATTTTTAAGGGAGATATGTAAGAAATCGGTAGAAATTCGGGTTGCCGAGGCTTAAGAAAAGTCTCTCGTAAATAAGTATTTTCCTTTTAGTGCTCGTCATGTGGGAAAATGCATCCGCCGCCAAGCCCTCAACAAACCTCACACCATGATCCCGGCATGGCACCCCGGCTAAGTCACCAAATGTAGCGAATGGGGCGACCTACGGCTGGAGTGTTAGTTATCCAATAAACGGTTCCCGGGGCGGCGCACTATGGGGCCAAACGGTGAATATCATCTCCTCATAATTCGCTTTCCGTAATTACGCCGTAGAATTAAAACAACCTTTGATCCCCACTCTTTTTTTATGTTGTTATAACAATTTTGTATTCCCTTCCGTTAATTTATAATGACGCGTCAAAGTTGAACTTTTGAGAAATACAGATTTCTTGCGACAATTTATATGAAACTTTGAACACACATATCAAGCGTTCTAAGTTTAATCATGCTAATATTTTTATATTATTAAATAAGTATGCTATCCTTTTTATATATACCAGCATATTTGTTTTTGGAAATGGGAATTACTTATTAAATTTAATTATACAAATAAATTCCTTAGATTTAAGACAATTAAAAATTTTCACTAAACCTTTCGTTTCTTCCGAAGCTTCCCGAAGGTTAGATATTATGATTTTTATATTCCTTAAAGTGTTTACTTTAAGGACCAGTAATAGTATTTTGCCCCAACTTGCCCCCTTTTCTGAAATAGGCTTAATGCTGACAGTGAGCGCTGCGTAAAAAATCGAAAAAAGAGAAAATGCCTTACATTCAACGTAATTATCACAATAATGTCCTTATTAATTATATGATAATCCTTTAATTACTTCATTTTTTATAATTTTCACATGTATCTATGCTCACAATACATACCAATCATTAATTTGAAATTTGAAAAAATCAATAATTTGGCCCCTGAATTGAGGAATAATCTGTTAAGTTGGCTTGTTAATGACGGAATTAATAATTTAAATTTTACTAAAGATGAAACCTTAGCTATCTACGTGTACTTAAATTTATCCAGGAATAATTACCAACTCTAAAAAAGGTTCTAGATGACAAAAAAATATCAGAAGCGAAAACAGAATTTTATTCTGTAGGTGTATGTATTAACTGTAACCGATTTTAAAGCAAGTGTAAAACTACAGGATCTTTTTAACCCGCCACTAAATTCGAAATGTTTCTGTCAATGATGGGAAGGTAACACAAGTGTTGACAGATATCCCGTCTTCTTCAGCATGCACAATATGTCTGACAAAACCTCCCGAAATGAATAATCTAGAAGTTATTAGAAATAAACAAGAAAGGCAAGAATTCTACAGATTTGGGCCCTCAACATACCATTGTTGGATCCGATTTATGGGATGTATTTTACATATTTTGTATAGCTTACATTTAAAAAAATTGTCAGCTCGTATTATGAAGTAACCCCAATGCAACCTGCAGACAACAAACCAATACTTTTATTTTATTAATTGTTTATCTATAATCAAGAAACTAGAAGATGAGGAAATAAAGATCAGCACCCATTCAGCAACATATAACATTCCGCCTCAGAACAGGAAAACCTAGTGAGGAGGACTGTAAACAAACCACATAACTTGGTATTTTTTACTTATTGTGTAATTTTACTTTATCTTATATTGTCATTAAATAAAAAAAATTTAAAAAAAATGAAGAAGAAAAAACTCTCAAAAAGAGTGAAAAAAAGAAAGTCCAAAAAAGTTTCAGAGACGTGCTTGAGCTTATTATCGACAAGCCCCGGCAAGGAAGTGGCAATTCTAATGACGGAAACACTTGAACTATTCATGTATCGCAAATATAACTGGTATGAAATAGGAACTAATCGAGAGATTTTTCATAATTTTACAAACCATGGCTAGAGACTCGAAAAAATTCGGGGAATATGCAAGCGCAACAGCTGAATATTATGTACATAAGTATGGATGGTACTATATACCTGCTTCTGTATATAAGGTACTACTAACCCTTGGAGAGAAAATCATAAAATACTATAAGAGGATGCCCAAGAAGCAAGAAACAAGGATTATAAATTTGTTCGCCTTCACCATGATAGAAAATGCTCACGATCATCAACACATGAAGACGTAATGCACACTCTCATGCACAGTTCTGATACATACATTTCAGATCCATATAAGTTTTACCAAAGTACGCAAAGTTCTGCAATTATTAGATGAAGCTTGTTAAATTTTGAGAACGAATCAGAATAGACTAAAAATGAATTGCGTGCAGTTTCATTGTGAACTTATGTAAGATTTTTTTAAATTTATCCTTTTTTAAATGTTAAGTATTATTCGCATTTTTTTTGTGTATTATAAATGTTTTGTTAATAAATGAGACATTATTACAAATTTGTAATATTTAAATTTAAAAAAATATATATTTTTTTATCTTTTAACTTATTGATATTAATACATCTTTTGTAATATTTTTAACAATCTTAATAAATTACAAATCTATACACATCCATTAATTTATATTCTAAAAAATCACCTCTATATTCGTATTATTTTAAAAGTTATTGATTTTTGAGATGTTATGCACCATTTGGCCCCATAGTGCGGCGGTACCCATACCCGCCTCCCAACTTATTATTTTAAATTTATAAATTGGGAAATAACACAAATTAATCGAATAAAATTTACTTACGCACGCCGGGATTTTCACATATCTGGATTGCTAGTCGAGAGTCTTACCCCTCGATCACGAAACTCGGCATGCAGAATAGTTTTGTTTTTAAAATACTGACATTAAAATACATTTTATCTGAATTTGGTAATCTTCGGGACTGAATTCAAGGAAGCAATTAGCAATGACAAGGTTTGAAAAAAATGCGTTAATTCCACAAAGAAATTAAATTCAACGAGATTGTTTTTACCCCAAGAGAAAACACTCTCGGGGTAACCGTCTATCTTTGCTTATATTAGTCGGCCCCTAGACGATGGAAGCGTATACCAATGCACTAATACATTCAATGCTACTCCCGCTGCGTTACCTATATTTACGAGTGTAGTGGGGTGGAGATTAGGTACCCCTGATAAGGGGCATACATTAATTATGTGAGCAGTTTTTCTTCCAATCTAGACACCCCCCCCCCCCCCTTGACGAGATAAATTTGGGCCACTTCATATAATCTTTTCAAGTAAAGTGAGATTTTACTGGACCCCCCCCCCCCCCCCCTTTTGAGCTCACGTAATTAATGTATGCCCCCTAACCAACCCCCAATAGGAGAGGACAAGAGAAGAATTTAGAATGATTATCTTTGTCGTTAGAACAATAATTTATTTCGTAGTTATGGAGATGTTTTAATCATAGTAAATTATTATACATTTTTGGTGCGATGTCTAAGAAAGAATATTCTTATTTATTAACATATTATATTTATGTTAAATTATTCGTAAAAGGACGTTGGCACCTTTTTTAGTATTGCATTTCCTCTATGTTATCTTTCAAAAGAATAAAGAAACAATAGATTATCCTTTAAGTGTATTCTTGTGTATAGGTACCTACTTCTACTTGCAACGGCTTCTCAATATATTATTTATTATTTAAATTACTGCAAAATGTCTACGCATGTGCAAGCTTTTCTTTACTTAGATTTTACAAACTTAGATCTTATGAAAATAAATAATGAGTAAGGATATTGTACAATGACCTTACTATTATGAATTATGACTTTATCAATTATTTTGCGATTTTATAGTAATTATTAGGTACTAGCGCAAACCTGTGAAAGACCACGGAATATTATAAGTGTAGGATTTGTGAAGTTTATGTAACGAGCACATAAGAACAAGAAAAATTGTTGCAGAATGATCAATAAAAATACATTGCTGATTTTACTTGTACTACCTACCATCTCACCCAGTTTTTCCTTGGCCTTGCGTGATTTTTCCCATACGATCGTATCACAATATTTTACATTGCTTGATTTTACCCGTGCTACTATCCCACCTATTCTTCCCCCATATAAACGTCTCACACTGTTTTACATTGCTTGATTTTACCCACGCTACCATCCCACACATTTTGTCCTTGGCATTGCTTGATTTTCCCCATACAATCGTATCACACTGTTTCACATTGTTTGATTTTACCCATGCTTCCATCCCACACAGTTTGTCCATGGCGTTGCGTGATTTTTTCCATACAATCGTTTCATAGTGTTTCACATTGTTTGATTTTACCCATGCTATCATCCCACCCAGTTTTTCCCCAAACAACCGTCTCAGATTGTTTTATATTGCTTGATTTTAACCATGCTATCATCCTAACCAGTTTTTTTCCCATAAAACCGTCGTATATTGTTTTACATTGCATGATTTTACTCATGCTACCATCCTGCACAACTTGTCCTTGGTCTTGTGTGATTCTTCGTTTCTTCTTACACTGTTTTACATTGCTTAATTTTACCCATGCTACCATCCCATTTTCCACCCATAAAACCATCTCACACAGTTTTATAATGATTGATTTTACCCATGCTTCCATTCCACACTGATTGTCATTGGCCTTGCGTGATTCTTCCCAAACAATCATATCACACTTTTTTACATTGCTTGATTTTACCCATGCTTCCATTCCACACAGATTGTCATTGCCTTGCGTGATTCTTCCCAAACAATCATATCACACTGTTTTACATTGCTTGATTTTACCCATGCTTCCATTCCACACAGATTGTCATTGGCCTTGCGTGATTCTTCCCAAACAATCATATCATACTGTTTTACATTGCTTGATTTTACCCATGCTTCCATTCCACACAGATTGTCATTGGCCTTGCGTGATTCTTCCCAAACAATCATATCACACTGTTTTACATTGCTTGATTTTACCCATGCTTCCATTCCACACAGATTGTCATTGGCCTTGCGTGATTCTTCCCAAACAATCATATCACACTGTTTTACATTTGCTTGATTTTACCCATGCTTCCATTCCACACAGTTTGTCATTGGCCTTGCGTGATTCTTCCCAAACAATCATATCATACTGTTTTACATTGCTTGATTTTACCCATGCTTCCATTCCACACAGATTGTCATTGGCCTTGCGTGATTCTTCCCAAACAATCATATCACACTGTTTTACATTGCTTGATTTTACCCATGCTTCCATTCCACACAGATTGTCATTGGCCTTGCGTGATTCTTCCCAAACAATCATATCACACTGTTTTACATTTGCTTGATTTTACCCATGCTTCCATTCCACACAGATTGTCCTTGGCCTTGCGTGATTCTTCCCATACAATCGTATCACCCTGTTTTACATTGTTTGATTTTACCCATACTACCATCCCATACAGTTTGCCCTTGGCCTTGCGAGATTCTTCTCATACAATCGTATCACCCTGTTTTACATTGCTTGATTTTACCCATGCTACCTTCCCACCCAGTTTTTCCCCGTATAACCGTCTCACACTGTTTAACATTGCTTGATTTTACCTATGCTATCATCCTACCCAGTTTTCACGATGATTTTTCCCAAGCAACCAAATCACTATTTTTATCCCTTTTCTTATGTTACCTACCCCTTTCAATAACTCAAACCCATGCATTATTATCTTACACCTTTAATTTTCTGAACAGATTGGGAACCATTACCTATGCGACATCCACCGTCCATTTGGTAAAATAGTTGTATAATCCGACGAATCATTACATACATAATCCATTGCGATGTATATACATAGCAATAACTGCTCATTGCAGTACATGTCATGTACTCACTACTGACTACCCACACTTATTTCGTTTAGTCAGCGTCCGCACCACAGCACCACTCGCCACTGCCTGTGGTATGTACATACATTATTATATTTGATATATATTTCATTGGAAGTGGTCTGGTACATATTGGTACATTTCTTTGAGTGGGTTGCCTGGTGTCTAGTCATTGTTAGAACGCGGAGAGCGCCGGTGCAGTCGATTCGTGTTGGAAGTGAAGTTTTATCCACAATGTTTACACCGAGCGCACCATCCAAAATAACAGTCATGCAACTTCGAGGACAACAAGAAGTAACGTCTGTGCTAGTTTGCGGACGAGCAATGCAATTTTCGCGCCATTTGTGAATCTGTTATCCTTCGCTTATCATATCAGCGTCGAATCAATAAGAAAGTGTTGACAAATTATTTCCTGCACAGATAAAACTGCTCGTATTTTAAATACTTACTCCACATTTTGCCGATAAAAACAGTGATAATAATTGATACTTCTATTCAAACTCGAACACTTTATTGTGAGTATTCCACTAAAAAACATTATATTTTGTACGAAGGGAACCCTTTTATAGTATTGTTATATATACAATCATAATGGGAACACATGCAAAGTAAAACAGATAAAAAACAGCAGTAAATAATAACACATTAACATATTATCGGAGGAAAGGGACAAATAAAATTACTTGCAAAGTTTTTGTGGGTAGTGTTTGTAACAAATTGACGAGGAGTGAAAAATTGTCAGTTCATTCAATGGAAACTATTTTAATTTTTGACTATTTAAATAAATTTGTGTGTCTTCAATTAAATTTCAACGTTTGTGTTGTCAATGATAATTAGAACAACTAATTTGAATTTTAAAGCTATGAATAGTTTTAAAAGCACGTGTGTTTTAATTTAATAGTGTTTCTTGGAATGGTGTTATTATCTAACTTTATGTAAATTAAATGTATTATTCCGTTTGTATCTGAATTAATCGGAGTGTTATAAAAATAAGTTACGACAATCTGCATAATATTGTTTGCCATAGCATTGTTTGTGTTTGTGATATTACAACTATATTTTCCAATTTTATAGTAATGTTTATTATAGTTCGTCTGTGATAATTCAGTAAATGAATTTAATATAAATATAATATTGTGATTGCAAAAAGAGTTCTTTGGCGAGAAGACTACAATAAAAGGTAAATTTTTTATTTATACACTTACAAATATATTTTTTTCTTTATTGTAGGTATTTTAGAATTCTATTTTGCTTCAATTTTATAGTTTATTGTTTATAATAGTTTATCTATGATAATTCAGTAAATGAATTTAATACCTATAAATATGTATAATATTATGATTACAAGTAAAAGTTCTTTGGTGGGAAGGCAATAATAAAAGGTAAATATTATATTTATGAATTTATAAATATTTTATTTTTATTTATGTATTGTGGTTATTTTATCAACCTATCTTGCATTTGATCGAGGGTAGGAGTCACTGAACAAGCGTATAGTTCCATTGCAACAACTTTTGACCAATATTTGTGGAACCGACTTTTAGATGTTTGAATTATTACATGTTAATAAATTTCCCGCAATTTACAAGTATATCATCTTTCGAAATCCTTTTTTTAATTCTTATTATGTAATATTTGAAATGTATGGAATAAACCAATTAAAAAATCCATCAGGGTCTATGCCATCTTTGGGGATGTCGTGTGGAGGGTCTTTTTAGGGAAAGGAAGAAGAAGAAGTTCTGGGAAGGAAAAAGGTACGAGGGGTGGGTGGGTAGGAGTGTGGGGGTCATTGTGTTCAGGCCCCCTAGCACGGTCGATTGATAGATTAACTTTCGTTAACTTCTCATCGTTCCCTAGGACAACCGAAGATCGCTAAGGTACAAACAACAGTTGACGTGTTAATTTATTGTTACTAATTGATGGTTAGGCAGAGGTAGGAACTGGATAAATGACATCCCGGTAGGAACTATGATGCGTATTCTCATTTCAAAACCAACCTGTTTATAGTTACGTATATAGGTACATTTTATTTATTAAACGCATTAAAAAGTACACATTAGTAAAATTTTAAAAATAATAAACTGAATTTAATAGTGACATTATTTGAAAATACAATATTCGTGCTTTTTATGTGAATATCGCACAATTGTCGTCTCTCCACTGTCTGGAATGAGTGAGATTATGGCATCCCCAACATATCTACCTCAGTATGTTGTGAAGCTGAACGTAGTGGGGAGTGGAAAGAGATGGGGAAGAGGAAGGGGAGTATGTGACTATATACTGGTCACCAAACACGGCCAAAACCATTTCAAGCAACGTTTCAATTCTGAACGGTGGTCTTACACCTGGGGGCCTAGTCTCTATATTTTATTAACCTCAGTTAGCGCGTTAATTACGTCATAAACACGTATTTTGACAGTTACGCTAATTTTGGTTCTGTCAAAATACGTGTTTGTGACGTAATTAACGCGCTAACTGAGGTTAAAAAAAGATAGAGACTAGGCCCCCGACGATACTGAGAGTAGATATCTTCCACTCTGGAACATTCCGCAAATATACCTTATGTTATTTTTAAATGAATGAATTGTGAAATAAAATATATTAATCAATTAAAATTTACTTGTGCACGCCGGGATTTGAACTTACGACCCTCGACCACGGAGGACGTCACGTCACGTTAAATTATTTTTATTATGAAATATCGTGGAACGCAGCCTTACAAAATAGCGGGATTTAGTTTTTGCTTACAATAAAATAATAAATAAATATATAGACAAGATTTAATATTTTATTTTACTGTAAGCAAGAATTAAATCCCGCTATTTTGTGAGGCTTCCATAGACATATGAATATTTCATATGTCTATGAAGGCTTCGTTCCACGATATTCGTGAGCCCATATTGGTACCTGGCTATATAAAAAAGGCGTTAACGTTCAACAATACCATAACAAAAAACATCCATTATTTAACTATAGTGGAGATGAACCCGCGACGGAGGTCGTTACACCTCAACAAATCAAAAAAACTAAACATTTAACCGTTATTTAAAAAAAATAACGCACGAATAACATCGTTGGATCTCGGCAGGTAGAAGAAAAATATCTATGCTTTATTATTTTGAAGTGAAAACTTCTTTGTGATAGTACCTACCGTTGTGATTTGAAACTCTATGAAATAAAAAAGCGACATTAAAATGAGACAAACATACACATCTATAGGATTTAGCCTGCGAGAGAATGAGAGGGAATAATCGGTATCCTCTTTGTGCGGTGCTTCTTAGCCTACCCACTCTTGTCTACTGAATGTTTCACTTCTACCGCGTGTGAACTGCACACTTGTATTTTTTTTAAATAATGTAATTATTCAATTTTTATAACTTAACAAAATAAGATCGAGGATTTTTAAATATATTATATCTGAAATGTGCTTTCTTTTGTTGGGAAAATACAAAATCGTAAATTCGTTTTTTGTGTCTGAATAAAAACTCTCGAACGATGAGATCTGATGTTACGAAGTTCATTGTTTTTCAGTGTAGATGTGCAAATCAAAGTATCTATTTTCAAAGCCCAAATTAATTTTCACCATAAGCCATTATACATATACTTAAATATCCAGTATTGTAATTTATGTATTTTTCCTATTAGATGTTTGAAAAAATAATGCACGTGAAAGGGGGGTTTAGGGGGTTCAACCCCTCCCCCTTTGCCCTCAAAATTTTTAAATATTATTTTTTATTATTTTTATTATTCATCTTTATTAATTTTTGACTTACAATTTGTTTTATTCTATGCCTGTCTCACTAGGAGAACCTGTGTTGAGAGCAGGCGCTTAGCATGAGCAGTTTATAACAATAACGCAAGTAAAAGTTAATCATCAACGTTGAAAAATAAATACTTATAAGTTAGTTAGTCCCTTGTGAATGCTATAGCTTCGCCTTTGGTGGTTACTACTAGATATTATTTACATTCTTTAAACTTAGAAACCGCACCAGGTTTCTGTTTTTTTTTATAGCATTTTGTCGTGATCTTTTTATTTTGGGAAAATCGTTTGATCAAAAGAATTCATATACAACGCTTTCATAGATGGTGCGCGTATAATTATTTTACGGAAAAACGCTTTTTACGAGTTATGCTTTAAATTTTTAAATTATTAATAATAATTAATTGTTTACGCCCGTACATACGCAATATGAATATGAATAAATAGTTTTGTCAATAAAAAAACACAAGTCTTTCAAGAAAGACTAGCAAATACAATATTGCATGTGACTACCTACCGCATTGGAGTCCCAAATGTCTGGAGCCAGAGAGACTATGGCTTCCCCAATTAAGGTATGTTGTGAGGCTGACGGTAGTGAGAAAGTACCTGGCTATTCATATCTGGTCATGAAACACTGCCAAAGCTGTTTCAAGCAACAAAGTTCCAATTCTGAATAGTTGGTCTTTCACCAGGGCGTTACTGAAAGTATCTACCACTCTAGCATAAATATACTATGTATATATTATTTTGAATGAATAAATTGCGAAATAACACAAATTAATCAAATATTATTTACTTGCGTACGCCGGGATTTGAACCCGCGACTAAACGTAACTCAACTACACAATCATGGAGGCCGTCTTGATATTTGGTTAATTCTTATTAATTGAATAATTAAAAACACTTCGTTTTTACCACAATAATCTTTATTTAAAAAGTCGACGTTTCAAGAACGATGTTCTCTTCATCAGGACATTATATGTACTAAAAACTAAATGATCAAGCATAGAAAGACAGGCGTGGGTGGAAATGGAAGAGGGGTGGAAACAGGAGGAGCTTAGAAGATAGACAGGGGGAGGGGGTTGCTTAGAAGATCATAGATTAATTCTTATTATTTATTATTAATAAATGAAGAAAATATTAGCAAACTTCAATCCAAAATCTGAAAACAGAAAAATTAGAATATTATTTAGTCTGATTTCTCAAGTTTAGTAATACGATGACGATAACATTCAACATTGGTACTGATTACCTTGCATATAAAGAAAAGTGTAAATATATCCTTTCACTCGCTGCGAGGAGTATTGAGTAATACCTCCATGTGTGTTGTGTGAACACCTCACCCCAGTAGTCACACTCACTACTCACAGACATGTGCGGCTCTCTGTTGACACTGCAAAACCACTTACGGCACTTACCGCTGTTGGTTATTGTTATTATTGAATCTAACAGTGGCGGAAATTTGTTTTTTCCGCCCACCGGCAAGAAAAATATATATATATATATATAATTTGTTAGGGTCAAAGTCCCGGCTAAAATAGTCGGCATATTTATTAAAGGGATTTAATTATAGTGAGTGGTCGAAATGACTTTGCCGGTTAGTACCGGACGCGCCAGGATCTGAACCCGAGGAATCCTCAGCCTCAGACCCGCCAAATCGACCAGCACAGCGGTAGAGCAGAGTTCCCCCTCCCAGAGCGGGGAATTATGTTCTAAGATGTCAGGCATAGGCAGGAATTACCAGGTTTTGTAAATAAAATAAGGTTAATTATAAATGGACTAACCATATAGGTTTATTTAATATATTGCATGTAATAGTACAGATAGGATAGAACTTACCCCCACAGACCATAACCGAAAACTAAAGCTAAAGTAAACTGACTATTAACGCGATCGTTTAGACGATGAGGGATCTTCCCGGTGACTACGGTTGGTGCAGCGGCCCACGTCCCACGGTGATGCGCGCTGACTATGTTGGTGGCAGGAACCCTCTGGCATCTGCAGCATGAGCAAATAAGGCTACTCCACGTCCCACGGTGAAGTAAGCTGGCTATATTGGTGGCAGGAACCCTCTGGCATCTGCAGCATGAGCAAATAAGGCTACTCCACGACCCACGGTGAAGTAAGCTGGCTATATTGGTGGCAGGAACCCTCTGGCATCTGCAGCATGAGCAAATAAGGCTACTCCACGTCCCACGGTGAAGTAAGCTGACTATATTGGTGGCAGGAACCCTCTGGCATCTGCAGCATGAGCAAATAAGGCCACTCCACGTCCCACGGTGAAGTAAGCTGGCGCTGGTTGCAAATGATGAGTCACGCACGTGTATGGTGAACTGATACACCAGGAGACCTCCTGGCGGAGATCGGGTAGAACATTATATTGGCCGGAAATCATACTAGCCCACGGTGTTTCTGGGACTAAAGGCAGGGGCGTTTACTGTCCAGATTGAACTTTCCTATTCCTAATCGAAATACAATTCGGCCATGTGTGAACACAGCACTTTTTCCGGAGCGCGACTAGCGGGGTCGAAACCATAACGGGAACTCAAATAAACTTGTAACGGCACTATATTAACCGCCCGAACTTAACGGGAACTTCTTGAATCTATGATTTGGCACCGATGCACTTCATATTCCCCGATTATCTCCAATGCCCCGACTCGACCTCCGGCGGGCGGAAGCCCGCCGGGAAGTGCCACCATCCCATTTCCGCTCCTCTCTGGTGTTGCCAGGATGAAAAACAATAGACAATGCTAAGGTGCCGCCTCATAGATTCCAGTACTAACTTAAAACGACAATTAACCTATGTTATATACATAACATTACCCCGCTCGCCCCCAACGTGTTTGCCCCCAAACACAAGGAGAACAAAAGAAAAGCCTGAGCTAAGAGATACCCTAACTTGGTCTGATGGGTTCCTAAAAACATACATAAACATAATATCATAAAAATGAGTTGTACATCAGAGAAAAAACAAAACTACCAGCAACAGTATGCTCGCAAATGGGTGTGTCACAAAATCAGTCGCGCCCATCATGCGGAAGACATGATGGTTGAGTCTGCGACGCATCCATTCGAAGTTGGAAAATTATATATAATTGAATCAGTACTTAGAGTTAAAGACCTTAATTGTAGACAATTTGTAGTAATAAGAAGATACGTGAACGGGGCCCGTAATCACCCACAGCATATAAGACGCTGGGTGATGTATTCTGACTCTCGTCTGGGACTACCGTAGACGTAGCATCTATAACAGAATAGAACTTAATATTAGAATAGATATTATCACCAAGACATGACATCAATAAACATCAACACATTAAATATGCGTAAAGCATCACTGTTCAGAACACTTTTAAGTAAGCCAAAGTAGGCTATACACTTAGATGGTGTACCATCTGCACTTCAACACTAATTTTAAATCCATTATGGATAAAAGAATTCCTCTTTAGAAGAGCCTACCTATCTAACTCTCTAACTGGTCTCGTGGGATAAGTTTTTCTGATAGTTATATAGTAGAAAACAAAATATAAGTTTATTAGAACATTTGTATAAGAAATACAGGATATAACCAACCATTGTAACTGAATGGTGTTAAGGATAGTCATACAATCATCGCATGAATGATGCCAATTTAATTATTATTCAACCATTGTTAAAAATGGTGACAATAGAATAGTTAGCGACCATCGTAAGTAAATGGTGCTATCAATAGTCAACAATCAATAATATGGGAATTGATTAAATTCTTCAAATTAATGAAATTTCTGAATAATTATAGTAAGTTATTTTTATTGTTTTAACAAATGTAGTTAAAACATTATTAAATTGAGAACATATTGAAATTTTGGGCGAATACCTCTTAATGTTCTTAATTACGTTTATACAATATAAAAGTATATGAACACAGATCATATGAGATTGAACTTGGAATACACGAGGATATGCGGGTTCATATTATCGTATATTCCAAGTTGACAAAAAAACTTATTAGGACAAATACAGAGTATGTTAAACTGTATGGACTCAGAATACAAAAGGATAAGCGGGTTCACATCGTCATGCATTCTGAGTTGACAAGGAAATAAACTTAAAGTTAAAAATTTGTACTTCGAGGCATCTCACAATTGTACATAAATAAACTAACCAATCTTAATTATTATTTTAATGTGAAATTATACTCGAGTAATCAACTGGAGTAAGATTTTAATTTTCTACAAAAGACCACTTAAAAATTAATTACTTACTTATGTATTTTATGTCCAATACTGGTCAAAGCAATCCGGATGATCAGGCCGAACTGAAATGAGCTGTATTGAAGAGGTTTAAATTAAAGATAGCGCCTGTGAAGATGCTTTATGATAGCCGACTAAGCTGGTATGCTATCTGATTTAAGTATATCCTTAACATGAAAATCGCCTGTTACTTTGCCATTTAAGTCAGACAGGGTATAAATTAAATCTGACTTTTTCTGTACTACAATGTTTTGAACAAAACAAGGTGCCAATTTTTGTGAAAAATAGTTCAAAGCATTAGATAATACAAAATTCCTTCTCCAGACTACGTCTCCTACCTGGAAGGTAACGTTTCTTCTACGTAAATTATAGTGATTAGCGCCCTTTTTAAATGCAGTAAAAAGGGCGTTTGAAACTTGTTCATAAATTGATGACAGTCCATTTAATCTGTCGGAGTAAACTTTGAGATGAGAGGAATCTTGTGGACTGGATTCATCATCTGCCAATGGATTACGGTGGAGATCCCCATCTAATATTTGTTCTCTACCGTGCATAACAAAGAAAGGAGTAAATCCGGTAGTACAATTTACAGTATTATTCATTGCCGATTGAATTTGTGGGAGAAATTTGGACCAATTACGATGATCAGATTCCGTTAATATTGATAGTGCCGTGCCTAACGTTTGATTGTATCTTTCAACAACATTGTTTTGAGGGGTGTACAGTGAATTGTAAAAAGGAGGGCTTATATTGTAGCTTTGTAATAGTTCCTTAAATTCTTTCGAAATGAACTGACGCCCATTGTCACATACAATTGTACGCGGTACTCCGTGTACAAGGAAAATATTTTCTTCTAAATTTTTAATAATACTTCTCGCGGTACCTTGACGTAACGGAAATAGCCAGGTATATTTAGAAAAAACATCTACGCATGACAATATGACGGTAAAACCTGAATAACTTCTAGGCAGAGGGCCTACCAGATCCACTGATAACATCTGCATAGGTCTCGTAACTTTTTTATAATTTGATGAAATTCCATTCGGCGGGGCTGTACTGATTTTGTGTGCTTTACAGACAGCACATTGATTCACAAATCTTTTCACCTCTTGGTACATTTTTGGCCAAAAGTAACGGAGTTGTAATTTTTTATAAGTCTTAAAGACTCCAGGATGACAAGCACGAGAGGATTCATGTGATTCTGACAAAATTTCCCTTCTATTTTCTAGTGGGACTACTTTTTTCCAAGACGTGTCTTCACAAAGAGGTAAACGTGTTTTTGTATGGCGAAACAATTCATTTTCGCGTATCTGGAAGTTTTGAAAACGCTGAGGAGAATCTATACAGCCTTTCCAGATATCTGTGTACCACTTATCGGTGGACAAGTTCGCATCAATGACCGATATTGTAGCGAGGTCCATTCTTGAAAGCACATCAGGGACGATGTGTTGTGTGCCTTTACGGTGTATAACATCGAAGGAGAATTGTGAAAGGCGAGAACTCCAACGTGCAAGACGTCCACTAGGGTTCGATAAAGATCCTAACCATTTTAAACTAGAGTGGTCAGTAATAACAGAAAAATGTGCCCCTTCTATATATGGTCTAAAATGAGTGACCGAGTCTAACACTGCTAACAGTTCACGCTCCGTAATTCCGTAATTCCGTTCATGTGTATTTAAGCACCTAGAATAATAAGCAATAGGGTGGTCCATTCCCTCTATTGATTGAATAAGAACCCCCCCTATACCGATAGAGGATGCGTCACAATGGATAGCAAATGGCTTAGTAAAGTCCGGACAACTAAGGACAGGAGCAGTCGTAAGTGCTTCCTTTAATTTATTAAACGCTGATTCAGCTTCTTCCGACCATTTAAATAAACTTACTCCTTTTTTTGATCCAGTAAGTTTCGATAAGGGAGCAGCTATGTTAGAAAATCCTTTTATGAATCGTCTAAAATAACCACATAAACCGAGAAAAGCTCGTATTCCTTTAGCATTTTTAGGAATTGGAAAATTTTTTATACTTTCAATTTTAATTGGGTCGGTGCGGAGACCTTTGGAATCGACCATATAACCCAAGTATTTAAGTTCCGACTTACAGAATTCACATTTTTTTAAATTAATCGTTAGGCCTGCGTCTCTTAATCGTTCAAAAACTTTAGTTAGTAGTATAAAATGCGATTCTAAATCTTCCGACACTAAAATTAGATCATCCAAATAACAAAATGCGTTTTCATCGAACTCCGGTCCAAACAGAACGTCTGCTAGTCTTTGAAGTTCACTCGGAGCGTTTTTTAACCCGAAGGGCATCCTAGTGAATTCGAACAAACCGCGACCGGGTACGACAAAAGCTGTTATTTCACAAGAGTCTTTGTCCAGGGCGATCTGCCAAAAAGCCTTAGACAAATCTATTGAGCTTATATATCTGGCTCCACCGAGTTTATCGAGTATTCTAGAAATATACGGCAAAGGGTAGCTGTCACGGATCGTCAGATTGTTAATTTTTCTGGAATCGAGGCAAAAACGTCCCGTTCCATCTTTTTTTGTGACTATTAATACTGGACTAGACCAAGGTGAACGTGAAGGACGAATGACTCCTAATTTGAGCATTTCATCTACTTCCTTATCTAATTGTTTCTGTCTAGCAGGAGAAAGAGGGTAATATCGCTGTTTAACCGGAGGACCCGTAGTAATAATTTTATGTTTTACTAAATGTGTTAACCCTAAGCCTTTCTTTTCAAAAGAAATGGATTCGAATTTCTTTATAATTTTGGCAAGAGTTTTATTTTCCTTTTTGGTTAAGGAAGAAGCTGGCTGAATAGCTCTTAACTCATTGACCTGACCCATTCGCTGAGGAATTGGATCCCTTTGGAAAAGCTCCGGCGCGACCTGGAACATTTTCCAAAAATTGACCCCTAAAATAAAATTAGGAGATAGAGAAGGGACGACGTAGAAAAGTACATTATGTGTAGTGGACTTATACGTAACAGGCAACGTCATAGTACCTAATACCTGCTGATTTGTTCCATCAGCGGTTGAAATATTGAAATCAATATTAACTAATTCATAACCCGATTGTAAGAATACTAAATGAATATCACCTCCTAAACAGGAGATTGAAGAACCACTGTCGAGCAGTGCTTTATAAGAATTATTAAGAATAAGGATATCCGCGAAAGGTCGATTATCCCTTTCAAGCTCGGGATCCTTCGGCGGCGGTACCTCCACCTCAGAACTCGAGTCTGAAAGAAACTGATTAACTTGACGGAGCCAACTCTGCCACTCGCACTTCCTCTGCGCAAAGGAAGGCGCGTGAACAGAGCGACTCTCATCTAGTTTTTTGAATCCCCATGTTTGACAGAAGCAACTCTCGGATTGGGATTGTTTTGTCTTCTCTTCCTACAATCCGATAGTAAATGACCTTTTAATTTACAAAAGGAACAATAAATATTGTTCTTGGTAGAATTCGGATCAGGATGACACATCTCCTTTTCTCTATAATCATTAGAAGTATTCTTTTTAGATTGATTATTATAGAAAAAACGAGTATTATTGTTATTAGAAGAATTGCCACTATATTGTTTATTATTATTATAATAATAATTATTATTATTTTGTTTATAATTATAATCCGTAGAACGATTATTGTAGGTACCACGATAAGAAGAGTTACGATTAGAATTGAAATTATTATTATTACTGCCCCGTGAATTGGTGAAATAATTTTTTTTATCATCAGAAAAAGAAGAAGAATTATTTTCTAACAAATTAGATGTTGAATAAGACTCCAGTTTATTTGTAGCTTCGGTAAGTTCTGAAAATGAGTTGAAATCTCTGGATGCAAGAAGGTTGATATAAATGGGTAGTAATGCCCTCATGCATAATTGTAAAAGTTCAGAGAGTGGTAATTTAGAATCAAGCATATTATTGTGCTTCTGCATTCTTAACGTAAATTCAAAGGCTGACATACCAGCTGGTTGTTTCATAGAGAAAAGTTGTGATTTTAATTCAATCTGTCTATTATTTGTTTCGAATTGTTTTATAAGTAATATAGATAATTCATTCCAAGTCAAATCAGGTGTATAAATTGATCTGAACCATAATAATGCCAATCCATCTAAAATTTCAGGAAAACATCTCACTAAATCGTCATGACGAACGTTCCTAATTCTACATTTCTCTTCTATTTCCAGTATAAAGTCTCTTACGCAACTATTACCATCAAATTTAATATTCCAATTATTAATGGTACTTGTGGATGAAGATGAAGAAGAGTTTGATTCATTATAAATAACTTTTGTATATTTAATGTAGTTTGAGCCAAATTCGTTGTCTTTATCTGGGTTAACACTTCCCTCATGATGCTCGATAGCTTCAGATATTTTAATATTTTTGTTATGCCTTCTGGCTTGAATCCGCATTTCTTCTAAAGTACCGTCTGGTGTTATATTCCTGGATAAAAGATCCGCAGAAAGTTCATCTTTCGATCTACCATTGATGTTGTCTATTGTAGTCGACATTTTGAAAAGTATATTTGTAAAATTCCAATAATTAAATGTAGAATGTCAATAAATTAGCTAGTAACGATAGCTACGAATATATTGCTTACCCGCAGAGCAATTATATAATTAACCGTATTTATAAGCACTTTATAGTATTTATTGTACACGACAATCTTAAAAACGTAAAGGTGTAATTACATTATGACAGTTGTTGTCAAAATGCAATGTTTGTTTACGATTGACATAGCCGTCTGTCAAATTGACACTTAGTATTCGTGTTGCCCGTAAGTCCGAATAACTTAACCCATAAACAAATTAAAATATAAAATAATAATGTGTACAGCGTTATTATCAAGTTGGCTGCATTGTTGACAGATTGATAACTTCGCAATATTTACGTGTATACCGGAATGACATTTAAAGGTTATGTTTTATGTGAGATGCTTCGAAATAACAAAAACAATTATTGATCGATTGCAAGACAAAACTATAGTAATTCCAACCCAAAACCTAGACAAATAAGATTTATACGAGCCCAGGACACAGTTGTAGGCGCCATGTTAGGGTCAAAGTCCCGGCTAAAATAGTCGGCATATTTATTAAAGGGATTTAATTATAGTGAGTGGTCGAAATGACTTTGCCGGTTAGTACCGGACGCGCCAGGATCTGAACCCGAGGAATCCTCAGCCTCAGACCCGCCAAATCGACCAGCACAGCGGTAGAGCAGAGTTCCCCCTCCCAGAGCGGGGAATTATGTTCTAAGATGTCAGGCATAGGCAGGAATTACCAGGTTTTGTAAATAAAATAAGGTTAATTATAAATGGACTAACCATATAGGTTTATTTAATATATTGCATGTAATAGTTCAGATAGGATAGAACTTACCCCCACAGACCATAACCGAAAACTAAAGCTAAAGTAAACTGACTATTAACGCGATCGTTTAGACGATGAGGGATCTTCCCGGTGACTACGGTTGGTGCAGCGGCCCACGTCCCACGGTGATGCGCGCTGACTATGTTGGTGGCAGGAACCCTCTGGCATCTGCAGCATGAGCAAATAAGGCTACTCCACGTCCCACGGTGAAGTAAGCTGGCTATATTGGTGGCAGGAACCCTCTGGCATCTGCAGCATGAGCAAATAAGGCTACTCCACGACCCACGGTGAAGTAAGCTGGCTATATTGGTGGCAGGAACCCTCTGGCATCTGCAGCATGAGCAAATAAGGCTACTCCACGTCCCACGGTGAAGTAAGCTGACTATATTGGTGGCAGGAACCCTCTGGCATCTGCAGCATGAGCAAATAAGGCCACTCCACGTCCCACGGTGAAGTAAGCTGGCGCTGGTTGCAAATGATGAGTCACGCACGTGTATGGTGAACTGATACACCAGGAGACCTCCTGGCGGAGATCGGGTAGAACATTATATTGGCCGGAAATCATACTAGCCCACGGTGTTTCTGGGACTAAAGGCAGGGGCGTTTACTGTCCAGATTGAACTTTCCTATTCCTAATCGAAATACAATTCGGCCATGTGTGAACACAGCACTTTTTCCGGAGCGCGACTAGCGGGGTCGAAACCATAACGGGAACTCAAATAAACTTGTAACGGCACTATATTAACCGCCCGAACTTAACGGGAACTTCTTGAATCTATGATTTGGCACCGATGCACTTCATATTCCCCGATTATCTCCAATGCCCCGACTCGACCTCCGGCGGGCGGAAGCCCGCCGGGAAGTGCCACCATCCCATTTCCGCTCCTCTCTGGTGTTGCCAGGATGAAAAACAATAGACAATGCTAAGGTGCCGCCTCATAGATTCCAGTACTAACTTAAAACGACAATTAACCTATGTTATATACATAACAAATTCCTTTTTTATTTATTTACAATTTTTTACATTTTTTAAATTAATTCCCGTTAAACTGATTGATATCAGTTTGTCAACGGGTTCTTTTGACATTTACTTTTTTTTTAAATTGAGATTGGTACATAAAATATACAAATTATTACATTATATATAGACATAAAAAACATATTTTGGAAAAAAAAATGTTACTAAAATCTATAAAAATACAGAACAGAGAAAATGAAAGAAAAAGAAACGAAATGATAATAATGGAAAAAACATTAATAGAATAATGAAAGCTCTTAATATTTAGTAGAACTTCCCATGGTGAACAGCTTGTACATTTTTTGTTGAGGTCTGACTGCATTCTAGCAGAAATAGTAACTACGTCTTCATTTCTATTGTATGATTATATTTTAATATAAGTGTAGGTATGTTAATAAGTAATATAAATTGACTTAAAAATTACTGCCTCAACACAGGCTAGCCTAGTGAGGCGGATTACGAAAAAACTAAATTTATAACTATTTTCTATTCTTCAAGTAGGTACCTACTGTTCATATTTATATTCTTTTCTGTTGTTAATCTTTTGTACTTATATAAACCATTGTAAATATTAACACTGGATATGTACTTTTTTAGTTATAAATCTTGCAAATTTGGTTTAATAAAGATATATTATTATTTACAATTTTCGTCTTTCGCACTCCTAACTAGCGAACTTAACTCCTTCGTAAATTTTCTCCGGTTTTCCAGGAAAATTCGCTTTCTTTCTTTCGTCCTGATTTTCTGACTTACTGTAGGTATTTTTCTATCAAGTTCATTAATACAATTTGCTAAAAAATGAAGTGTGCATTAAAAGCGGTTGATTCTTAAATATTAAGAAAAAACAGAGTGTGCGATTCACACGCGGTGGAAGTGAAACCTTCAGAAAACTAAAGTAGACAAAAGTGGGGAGGCTACGAAGCACCGCACAAAGAGGCGTCTGGTAGGTATTCTGTCCTTTTCCTACCTTCGTATTACAATGAAAGATGCTCCGAGGAACTCGCGTCATTGATCCCTCAGGCACTGGTGTATACGATCGTCTCGAACGATTTGCCGGCAACTGTGTTTCCCTCCTCCTACAACATGGATATCTTCAAGATCCATGTCCTCACCTCATAAAAACTCTCCATACAGCATCCCCAAAGATGACATGGGTCTTGAGGGAAATTATTTTTCTCAGGACCTCCTGTGTGGAGCTAATGTAAAAAAATGCTGATAAATGCGTGGGGGTGCAAAACTATAAGTACCGCCACTGGGCGGAGTGCCTACAACTTGTTCTGCGGTAATAGTTATGTACTGGACGTGCGAACGGGTTTCTTAGGTCAGCCCAAGAAAGATATAAGTTGTAACTAGACCAAGGCATTCCGGAATTCATTGTTAGTTTTAAAAGAAAATATTATGTCTTCTGCTCGACACCTTCTCTTAGTGTTAATCAGTTCGACCTCAGCAAGGCAGAATGGGACCATTAACTCGGGAATCATTCATTGGATAAACAACACCTCTGTTATAGATCACCCCAAGTGGTTCATTCTTGTACGTTTGTCATTGGATAAACAACACATCTAATATAGGATATAGGTCACCCCTAGTGGTTCGCTACGTTTGTCATTGGATAAACAACACCTCAGTTATACTCGTAGATCACCCCAAGTGGTTCACCCTAGCCAACTAGGTACGTTTTGTCACCTTAGTTCGTATTTATCCAACAGACCATTAGAAAATTTTACAGGAGGAGAAGGTTTCCTTTAATTATTTCAATGAAACATTATCATAGGTGTTTAAGATAAAGGAAGCGTCTGCCCACCAGCTGTGGTGGGCCGGATCAGGAGAGCCTGGTTGAAGAACCATTTCGACCCATGGCCGTGCATGGGCAGTGGGAGAAATGGATTCATACGTCCGACTTTCCTGGACACATTGACCCCTAGATTCCTACACAACCCTCATATATTTTTCCTTCCCAGAACTTTATTTATTTTCTTTCCTTAAAAAGGACCCTCCACACGGCATCCTCAAATATAAAATAGGCCCCGAGAAAAAATATTTTCCATCGATCCGGCCCTCCACGCAGTCGGTGGGCAAATACATCGGCCGCGGCGCCGCCAACACCTGGACAAATAACAACCCATGAACCCGGACACCTCTCCTAAGTCACCACTTGGTGGTGACATATGTCAGAGGTGTTGGTTTTCCAATAAATGGTTACCGGGGCGGTGGTACCCATACTCGCCTCCCAAATTGTATATTGTAAAAAAATTTACATAAAACTATCCTTTTTTAAACGACTTCGAAAAGGAGGAGGTTATCAATTCGACGGTATTTTTTAAATTTTTTTATTTAAATTTTTTTTTTATGTTTGTAACCTCAGAACTTTCGATTGGGTGAACCGATATTGATGATTCTTTTTTTATTAGAAAGCTGGTGCTTCCCGTGTGGTCCCATTTTAAGTTGGTCGAGTTTTGATAATGGGATAGTTAGTTAGTGTTTAGTTACCTTGGCTGACACCGACTGCAAAAATAACAATCGTATGAAATTATTTTTTTACATTTTAGTGCTTTTTTTGAAGTCGTTTTTTATTTTGTTAAAAATTTTTGTTTATTAATTTGATAATTCAAGATCAGAGTTTATTGCTCACTTATTTTGTAGTATATCACTTTCTGTTTCGATGTTCAACTTATTAATTACTATTGATTACTTTCAAATTACTCTTACATAATTTCAACAACATATTATTTTAACCTGCAACCATCATCTAGTGACCTCCCAGGTAAGTATGGTCCTGTATATATTTTCTGCCTCTACAGTACATTTTTACAGCAGCATCGCGTTCAATGGTCAAATCATTGTACATAGTATAGTTTCGTAATATAACGTCATTGGTTTCGTATCGATGAACCGGTGGATGCAATTTTTAGGCATTAGTTGTCATAGTGGTTTGTCCAGTTTGTAGTTAGAAGTTAGATTGTAGAAATGTATTATAAGTTTGTTCAGCGCCCTTGAAGTGATTTTTCACAAAAAACGGCGCTCTACAAGTCATCCAAATATTATTTTATACAACTTTTCTTCATTTCCTAATAGGATTTCCCTCCTAAATCTTAGTTTTCCCTCCAATAATTATTAATTTGTCAAATAAGTGTTTTGTTTTTACAGTGGGCACCTACCCACATTTAAAAATTGGAACAAATTCAAACAACAAGTAAATTCAATAACCTAAAATTAATAATCAGGTACTTACCTAAACACACAACTTAACGAACCATTAAGAATAGGCAAATATTCTAAGACATTCCGTTTTTTTTTAATCGTATTTTTGACACCCTGGCGATTTTTTGAAAATTTCAATTCGAAAAATCAGACCATTTTTATAAACCGGAAAGACGGGACATAATTTTATGGGTGCGAAAAAACGATAATTACGTAGCCGAAAATCATTTAAAAAAAGAAGTACGGAGTTATCTTCGTAACATCTGTCAAAACACTGCCATCTTTATAAAATCGTCAAACCAAAGGATAAATTTGCAGAGAACAAACAATAAATCTAGTGAATGTTAACAAATTTAAAAATTCGCCTGAAATCAAAGTGTTGCCATTTAAAAAAAAAAATCAGTGTGGAATTTTACAAAATTAACAGAACATAATCGGAGACGGGACATTTTCGTTTGATTTTCGTGTAGTGACTTCACGAGCTCAAATAATGGATTTATTTATTTAAAAATAAAAAAAGTATACATTTCTAAAAATTTTTACTATCTACTTACTATTTTTAAAATCTATCCACACGATTTTTTCTAAGCCGTCATGAAATCCATGCAAGTGGCCTATTGTACCATGACTATAATAATTATAATTGCACGTACATATTATTCTGTTGATCAATTAGCAAATAATATTAGCTTAGGCATTTCTGTAATGTTTTATTTGTCTTTCTGAAATTTCCGCCAAGACATCATCAGTTGAATAATAAGCAATTGTAATGCTGTCCTCGAAATAAAATAAAAAATAAGCAAATAAAATCTGATGAAATCTTAAATTTGTTTTATTGGTCAATTAAGCAAAAGAAATTAACACGTCTACTTACTTTTCTGCGAATACACACACAGTATCAATCGGACGCAATAGAAGTGAAACCTTCAGAAAAAGTAATAAAGTAGACAAGAGTGGGGAGGCTGCGAAGCACCGAAGAAGAGGCCGATTATACTATCTCATTCTCTCGCAGGCTAATTTTTTTTTTTAATGAAAGACAAACATTCCCTGGTCACGAATAACACGCAAAATTTTAAAATCTCCTACTACCATCACAGTAAGTCGAAAATGTTGCTTGAGTTGTGATGCAGGTCTTAACCAGCCGAGGAAATGAACGCCTGGGTGGGACCCAAACGCGATGCCCACTCAACCACTGACCGGTCGTGTGAGGTATGTTTGTCTCTTTTTAGTGTCGCTATTTTTCGTTTAATCGAGTTTCAAATCACAACGGGGCCAAAGAAGTTTTCCATTTAAAAAAACAGAGTGTGCAACTCGCACGCGATAGATGTGAACCCTTCAGAAAACTAAAAAAAGACAAGAGACAAGAGTGGGAAGACTACGAAGCACCGCACAAAGAGGAGACCTTATATATATCATCTCATTCTCTCGCAGGCTAAATCCTATAGATGTATGTTTTTGTTTAGTGTCGCTATTTTTCGTTTCTTAAATCACGACGGTGCTAAAGAAGTTTTCACTTCAAAAATCATATTTTAATAATTCGAAACCTTCAGAAAACTTATATTTGGGTCGAAAATTATTTAAAATTTGAATATGATTCAAGTTACATTTTAAGAATTAACCGGATGTTATTACTCACTACAAGAAAAAATATGTATATCTGACTTTGTGCATTTTGGTTCTAGACCATTTAGAACGCGCTCTGCCTCTCTTACACTGCCTGAAATCGTACATCGGCGTTACATTTGATTGAATGAAAAATAGCCCATAACCTAACGGAATAAAAATAGCCCATTAGTATGTTTATTATTGGTTATGTATAACTGTAAATATAAATCTCCAAATAGGTACTAAGTTTTAAAGATAATGAGGAAAGCGATATTCTAATGTTCATCGTAAATCAAATATTATTTACACGTGTCTGTGATTTACATATTAAATATGCTATAACGTAATACCGGGAGGCATATGTTTAATTCACTATGTTTAATTCACTACGGTAACAAATCTAATTATTTAGAGCTTTATATTGATAAGTTTCTCTCGAATACTTTTCCTTTCTCGCATCGCTTGTCTCTTACAGGTTAGGGACGAGGGATGCTGTTGGTTAATGGATTTTCACCCGCCGCTGAGGGTTAACAGAT
The DNA here is from genome assembly GCA_917563855.2 of Limnephilus lunatus. NCBI lineage: Eukaryota > Metazoa > Arthropoda > Insecta > Trichoptera > Limnephilidae > Limnephilus > Limnephilus lunatus. The sequence continues at coordinate 3,713,480 of OU830602.1, read as the reverse complement.
GTTTCTGACCGATAAAATGTCGTGTGATACCACGAGAAACTTAAGTTTGCCTTCCGGGTATCTCCGCACAGCTTCAGGAAAATTTCTGGCAGGTTTTACATTGTCACGTCAGCTAACCCAGAGAGAAAAGATACTCGTAATCGTTAGGGAAAAAATAGTTTTTGTTGGGTTATTTATTATCAAAATACATACGACTTAATTGATCAATGTAAAATACCTATAAAGTTAATTTTATTGGTCCTGCTTTACGATTATTGTACTGGGTCATTCTGGCAAATTGATTGTACCTACTCCATTAAAGACGAATTATGTTTACCATATAAAAGTGTGGATTTAATTTAATTACGCTTATTTAATTACCTACCACCGCTACAAGTTTTTATGCATTGCAATTGATTTTATGGTGTTTATGAGTAATCTAAGTATTGCAAAGGGATCATATAGAATGTAGAGCGTACACTTTTACATATAACTGCTTAGTCAAATTAATGTTTTTTTCCGGAGATGTGTGACTAATCAACTGGTCTACCGATATCTCGTTACGACCATGAAAACCTGATAACGATGACTAATTTGCGCAAGCACAACGTCTCACCTTTTGAAAACGGAATTGTCTATGTGTATTGTTTCGTAATCAACAATAGAATGTTTTGCGTAAATGCCGTAAACCGTGCTAAATCATCGATGACCCAGAATTGTTAACATTCTATGGATGACCTTTTATCTTCACTAGGAAATGGATTTTTTTAAATGATGAAACACGTAAAGTTGTCTTCAATTTACTTCGACCCATTCTTGTTTTGTGTTGTAGGAAAAGTTTTTAGACTGTACCGGCTGAGATCGTGAATGAGCGTTGTTGCCTATCTGGGCTCTCCATATGAAATAGATAGTGTGGGTCCGGCTCGAAGGACCGCTATGTAAGGGACGGCATGTCCTTCTGTGGCCGCTGTCCGGGATAGCGGAACGATTATGTCGCATCCTCCCCCCTTAAAAAGGATTGATACTAAACTTTGCGGTCATTTGGCGACGCACTCTACCCCCAGACAGCGTATATCAACAGACTTTTATAATTACCGTGATAATTCACGCTTACGGTACCGTGACGTCAAAAAAGGCAATAAACATACGTTCCTCATCGCTATAATGCTGCAGTTTTTTTTACACATTAAATAATGATGAGACACACAAAATACGTGTGACTGCTTCCTTCAAAGAACTACCTTTTCCTTGCGTTTCATTTTCTTTATACGTGTGAGGGAGATGTATGATAAGGATTGTATGTTTCCTTTGGGGTGAGGGGGGGGGGGGGTGCAGACATACGTTCACCGTTTTTCTCGTTTTCGACTGTTATTTAGAGTGTAAGAAAGAGCTACAGCATTATATTTGATAAATTAATTCAATTTTTATAAGAAAAACATTATTTTAATACTCGTCTCGATTATTATTGTTAACTTTTTCTAATATGATATATTTGACTGATGGGAATAACCTTAAAAAAAAGTATAAAAAGAAAGTTTTTCTTATAAAAATTGAATATTCATTTAGACTTTTATAAAAGTCAATTGTTCCATATAAATAAATTCGGATATATCTATCCGAGACGCTATCCAGGTTACAAACCAATTCTTAGAATGATTGTTTCCAATAAAAAGGGTAGTTGCCCGTAATATGGATAAAAATAATTAGTTGATAATAATGTAATTCTAAATTTTGAAAATATGAGATTGACAAATATGACAGTTTGACAGAAGGTGGCAATAGCGAAATTGGTTAACGCGCTCGTCCCGGTTAGACGGAGAGGTCAGGGTTCGAGTCCCAATCTTTTTTCTGTATCTTGTTCTCTTTCATATTTTCGTTTAGATTATTATTGTTAACTTATTCTAATATGAATTAATTAATTTTTGGAATAGGTACACTCACACTTCAATATTATCCTTTAACTACATTCCATACTTTCAAAATTATCGTCACGGCAAGTAGTATTAGTAGGGGTCTACGGAGACGTCACAGTGCGGTGTGTTGTGCAAAATTTTGACTTGTTTCCTTTGGAGGAAATAGGACCTACGTATATTGTTTATCTCATCTTTTGAAAGAGCTGCAGCATTATAGTGATAAGGAACGTATGTTATTGCCGTCACAGTGCCGTAACCGTTAATCGTCACGGTAATCATAAAAGCGCTCACTGACGGCTCATATTTCTCCAGTCTATTTGAAAGGCAGAACGTACCACAGGGCCCCATGTAGTCCTATATTATTCGAAGGAGCATCATAAAATATTTTATACTCTTTTGAGTGTTTTCACAATTTCTAGGCTGGTCTTATTAATATAAGTTTTCAACTTCTTCGGCTTCGTTCGAGTTTCGACACACTTTTATCGAAATCTCAATACACCTCAACGTTTCTTGTTGATTTTTTTGTGTTTGTCACATAAATATGATGTTAATTTATTTTTTAATAATAATATGTTAAAAAATACAAGTGTTAATGGTGTTCATTGGTTTATCTATTAGATATGATTATAAAGTTAAAAACATAAAATAATATACGTATGTACGGAAGGTTATATTTAAAGAATAGAAATGTATAGTTATAAGTTGAGGTTTTTCATAACCCGCCTCACTAGGCTAGCCTGTAGTCATTTTGTAAGTTAATTTATAATAGCTGTGAATGTACCTACAATGTATTCACTCAATAGTTTGGTTGCATCAATAACTTCGAATTTGGGTGAGTGTACCGGTAAAGGCCCTATAATTACTTTTAATCCAAATTTTACGTTATCTTTGAAATTATTTTAAGAATCACATTTTTTTTATTCTATCTGGAAGAATGTTCTTTGACCAATAAGCGTTACACGAATTTGTAGTATCGTAGTTTTTGTTATTGTTTCGAGTACAGTGAGTATTTAATATTTTTTCATAGTACGGGTATGTATGTTTATGAAATAAAAATAAATGTATGTTATTGAAAAATAGTTGGTAAAAATACATACGTCATGTGTAAAGTAGTATGTATGTGTATAAATTTGTACAGAAAAAAAACTTTACTTACAAGTTTAATTAAAAACGGTTTCTGTACAAAGTACTTTTATTTAAATTTTAGCTTTAATAGTTTTTAATGCCGGATATATAATAATTATATAATATGCCTATACAATAAGTAACGTTTTTACGACAATATTACGGTTATTTATATAAAAATCCGAGATCGTTTGTACCCGTTTGGGGCCGTACATAAATTATGACACGAATTTCATGATTTTTTTAGTGTAATGGGATACCACAACGGACGGGGCGTAATGGGATACCACAATGCAGGGGGCGTAATGGGATAGGGAAAACATTTTTGTGGCAGTCGCATACAATACTATAGGAAATAAAATAAAATAAATATTACAGAAAAAAGAAAAGTCCCAATAAACTACTTTTAAGTAGTTTGTCAATGGGTGCTTTTACTTTGGAGTTTAAAAAATTAAACTTATAATGCAGTTAGAAGCATGTGTCGCAGTAGTTATGTGCATGTGACGTCACAAAGCTGATGACCTCCCCCCCCCGCCTTATAACCCCTTGTCACACAAGGTGATTTTTCACAAAAACGGCGCTATACAATTCATCCAAATATTATTATTATTAATGTCACACTTCTCTACTCCCCCCCCCCTCCCTTAAGGTGTGACGTAATTTATGGATGGCCCCTTTCATTGTCACGCAAATGCGCCACTGTAGCATCACGCCACTGCCCTATAACTTTGGAAATTGTGGTTAATAGACGTAAATTTTTTTTTTTCATTTTATTGGAATTATTTTGGGAGGCGGGTATGAGTACCGCCGCCCGGGACCATTTATTGGATAACCAACAGGTCACTACCTCACTACCCTGTGGTTCGCTACTTTTGGTAACTTGGCAGGGGATGCCCGGGTTCGGTGACCGGCCAACTCAGAACCATCTCAGAAAGGTCATTAAGAGTGATACATATAAAATATTTAAAAATTGGTTAAATAGGTTAGGGTTAGCGGCTATTTTTAAATTATTTTTTCAAAGCCTATAATGACCTTTCTGAGGTGTTTCTCAGTTGGTTTTATTCTGAGTTGACATTAAGCACTTAGGTTCATGGGGTGAGATTTGTCTAGGTCTGGCGGGACGGATCGGGAGAGACTGGTTGAGGAAAACCTTTTATCCTCTCTAGCCGGACTCTCCACCCAGCCTTGAGCCGCAGTGGGATGGATTTATGTGTCTGTCATTCCTGAACTCGTTGAACCCCAGATTCCTATCCACCCCTCATACTTTATTCCTTTCCCGGACTTCTCCTCTTCCATAAAAAGACCTCCACACAGCATCACCAAAGATGACTTAGGCCTCAGGCCCTCCTGTGTGGAGCTAATGTAAAAAAAAACTTTTAAAGGTTATCCACTTCAGTCATTGGGTCAAAATCGCTCAGTTGTTAGAGTGCTATCTCAGTAAGGCCGAGGTCCCGGGTTAGTTCCCCAGTTGCGACAGTTATCTTTTTTGAAGTAAAAACTTATTTTGCCTTGTTGTTCCCCAGTTGCGACAGTTATCTTTTTTGAAGTAAAAACTTATTTTGCCTTGTTGTTCCCCAGTTGCGACAGTTATCTTTTTTGAAGTAAAAACTTATTTTGCCTTGTTGTTCCCCAGTTGCGACAGTTATCTTTTTTGAAGTAAAAACTTATTTTGCCTTGTTGTTCCCCAGTTGCGACAGTTATCTTTTTTGAAGTAAAAACTTATTTTGCCTTGTTGTTCCCCAGTTGCGACAGTTATCTTTTTTGAAGTAAAAACTTATTTTGCCTTGTTGTGATTTAAAACTCAATGAAACGAAAAAGCTACACTAAAAGAGACAAAAACACACACACATCTATAGGATTTAGCCTGCGAGAGAATGAGATAGACTAATCGATCTCCTCTTTGTGTGGTGCTTCGTAGCCTCCCCACTCTTGTCTACTTTGGTTTTCTGAAGGTTCTTCTGTGTGTGAACTGCACACAAATTTTAATTTTTCTACCCTGTTCTGTTGCATGTTTCGTTAGATTTATTAATTTATTTATTTTATAAATCCGTAAGCTTATTGAAAGGGTAAAGTTAGTTCAGAAGAAAGATGGTGCTATAAATATCGTCACTATATTCAACAAGAAATAACGTAGTTTATTATCACTTCATAGAGATAATAATAAATGACATAACATTTAATTGGATTCCTTTTTTATTTGGCTGAGATCTAATTGATACTTATCGTAATAAGGTGTTGATGGTGCACATTATGTTATCATTATTATTTATTATTTTATTGTGATTTTCTTTACCGGAGGTAGGTAGGGAGCAATTGGGACTATTCACGTTAAAAATGTACCATCTTTTAATTATTCATCATTTTATTATAGTACATAACTTTGTCTTATGTCATTTAAATTTATTACATCATATGGGCGTTTGTCCACCGCCGCCGTCACCGAGAAAAGAGATTATTTCGAACCGAGTTCGGAACGACGCCGCGACGCCGCCGTGACGCCGATCGTTTGTCCAGTGTCCACTGCTACCGATCTCAGTGGTTTCGATGCATACGCGTAATTTCGCCGCCCAAATTTAAAAATAACATCATGACAATAAGATAGACTGTTCAATGCGCATACATCTTTAAAAAATCGGGAACCACGCCGAGATCACCGATAATCCGGAGCCGTGGCAGTCCAGAACTGGTTAAGTCCCCAAGACAAACTCGAGCCGAAAGCAGAAAAGTTGTGGATAAACAACTAAAGAAGGGAATTAAGACTAATAAGCCAGCATCAATCCCCAGTAATACCAACTCCGCCTTTTTTACTACCACCGCAATTAAAATCAGCTCTACCACAAGATCCTCACCAACAATACACATATCTAGTCCAACCCTTCCATCTACCAACGAAGACGAAATTCCTCCTTTCAAAACTAAACCGATTGTGACTTCTGTTGAAATTCCCCAATACACTTCTCACCAGAAAATGAACCAGTCCGAGTCAGCCCTGAATATTGTTCAAATCGCCACTCTGGCACTGAAAGCCGCCGAGCCTCTCAAAAATAATATAACAAATGAAGTCCGTGAAACAATAATCTCATCATTGCTGGAGATAATCGAAGAAGGAGCTACATTGGGGCAACAACTTCATGCTCTGGAAGTCGAACTTTTGAAAACAAAGGTGCAGAATGCGGAATGTCAACTGAAAACAGAGGAAAGACACTGCAGGGAAATGTTAGCTTTCTGCGCCAATGCTCAAAAGGAACCCGTACTCAGTTATGCCTCGGCAGAAGAAAACGAGGAGATCGCACCAGGCATGCCGTAATAGTTTCGTCATCTGACCAAGTCGCGACGGCGGAATCTATCAACTCAACCATAAAGGATATTATCAAGCCAGCCGTCCTCAGGGTGGGTGTCAGCGGAATGTCAAAGGCCAAAAACAATAAGGTCATAATTACCTGTTCTAGAAAGACAGATGCCGAAAAGATACTAACAGAAATTTCAAAAGCAACTACAGGATCACTAAAAGCCCAGACGGCAAGCTGCTCCGACCTTCAGTGATCCTCAAAGGAGTGGCTAACGAATATAAAGACGAAGAAATTCTCCATATGATCATTCAACAAAATGATCTCATCTTCGAAACAATCCAGGGCCGAAAACCAGAAGACTGTATAAAGATCCTTCGAATAACTAAAAACCGGAACGAACAGCTAAGGAACATAGTGCTAATAGTCGACAGCGTTACAAGAAATGCACTAATCCGTCTCGGCCGAATAAATATCGGGTAAATGAGGGTGCATGTAGAGGATTCATCATGTTTAGTTCAATGCTTCAAGTGTATGGGATTCGGGCATTCCTCACCCAACTGCAACGCTTTAAAGGACAGGTGTCTCCACTGCGCCGGTGAGCACAAATCGATGGTGTGCCCAAAAAAGGACGATGATTTAGCCATAAAGTGCTGGAATTGCAGTTAAAAACTTCTAGCAATAAAGACGTTTACTCGCATAAAGCAAACAGTCGACAGTGCCCTTACCGGCAAAAAATGGAAGAGAGAGCCCAGCAAAAAACCGACTATGGAAAGTGAGGAAAATGATTACAAATACGAAGATTTCCACGAAGAAATTCAAAACATAAGTCACATAGAAACGCTTAACATTCTCAATGCTTCAAAAGTAACCAAACATTTTACGGTCAATTATTCTTTGAAAATACTTAATCAAAACATCAGAAGTATCACCAAAAACTTCGATAATTTATTAGTTGCACTAGAACAAATAAAAATAACGTTTGATGTTATCATTCTAACAGATTATTGGATTAATGACGATTTTATTGCGCCCAGTATGCAAGGCTACGATGTTTTCTCATCAAAACATCACAAATACCGTAGTGATGGAGTGATAGTATACACAAAAAACTCTATTTTTGGTTCAACAATACCCACTGCAATACTAGAAGCAAACAGTGTGACCATATAATGTTTTGATTCTGTTGTCATAACCGCCATCTATCGGTCTCCATCATATACTAACATATCACAGTTCCTAAACTCGTTGAACGAAAATCTTCAGAGGCTTAATAAATTCACGAACTGTATCATAGCTGGAGACCTCAATATCAATATAATTGGAGATAAGCACCACCAAGCTGACGACTCTGAATGTCTTCTTGCAGGTTATGGACTTCGATCTGCTATTAACTTATCGACAAGAGTCACACCTATATCTCAATCCTGTATAGATCATATTTATGTCAGGACAAAATGTAATATCTCTGCAACCGTAATAAATACGACAGTAACCGATCACTTTGCAACAATGCTCGCCCTTTCCAAGAAAAATCACAAGAAGAAAGACAATGAACAAAATAAAATGCAACTAAAATACACAGATTACGATACTATTAGATCATCTCTTGATAGAAGAAAGACAATGAACAAAATAAAATGCAACTAAAATACACAGATTACGATACTATTAGATCATCTCTTGGCAAATATTTCTTAATATATCTTAGGCAAATATTTTTAATGAAACAGTTGTTAACACTGCAATGGTGAATTTTACTCACAAAATAAATATAAGTGTAATAAAGTACACAACTTTTCGAACAGTGTTTAGATGTGTGGTACCCACAAGTGGTTCACAAAAATAGAAAAATTAAGCCCTAGATCAACGACAACTTGGTTAAATGTTTACATAAACGAGACAAAACAATCTTCAAACTCACCGAATAATATCAGGCTTCAAAACTACTATAAAAAATATAGAAATATCTGCCGATCAATAGTGAAACAGACAAAAGAAGAATATTATAGAAGAAAAATTGAAGATATCAAAGCTGACCCGAAATTATTATGGAATGCAGTAAAGGAAATAAACAATGTAAATATAAAACCAGCAGCACAATTCCAACAAGTTGAAGTTAATGATACAGTAATAACTGATCAGACTGATATTGCCAACACATTAAACAATTACTTTGCAGACATTGGTCAAGCATTAGCCCAAACCCTACTTAATAAAACAAACACTGACGAAGATATACTTGCTGATAAACATATCACTAATGCACAAGATAACAATACATTTAGAGTAAAAACTTTCCAAACCAAAGACATAATACATCACATAAATAAACTGAGAAATGACTGTGCGACTGGACCTGACAAACTTGACACTAAACTAATAAAATAAATAAAACACCAAATAGCCCTTCCCTTCACCCACATCTGTAATCTGAGTATTACTAGCGGTATATTCCCCAGCCATTTTAAAATTGCAAACATCGTACCTATTTATAAATCCGGAGATGAAAATAATCCCTCTAACTATAGGCCTGTATCACTTTTAAATGTTCTCACCAAAGTAATAGAAAATCTAGTGAAAATCCAACTAGTAGACTATCTAGACAAACATAAAATTCTATCAGAAAATCAATATGGATTTCGAAAGAATATGGGAGTACAAGATGCAATATTAAAAGTGACAGAAACCATTTTAAAACAAACATAAAATTCTATCAGAAAATCAATATGGATTTCGAAAGAATATGGGAGTACAAGATGCAATATTAAAAGTGACAGAAACCATTTTAAAAAATGTTGACCAAAAAAAGCTGCATTGCTGTTTTTCTAGATCTAAGTAAAGCTTTTGATACAGTGTGCCATAAGATTCTCCTTTAAAAAATATATAACATAGGTATTAAAAACTCGGCTTATAACTGGTTCAAATCATATATAACTGAACGCAGCCATGCACTAAAATTAGGCAACGTAACAAGCCAAAAGAGATACATAACTTACGGAGTTACCCAAGGAAGTACATTAGAACCCATCCTATTTTTACTTTACATCAATTGCCTGTGTCTGTTAGATATTAGCGGAGATGTTATTTGCTTTGCGGATGACACTGTTCCCGTTTTCACTTCTGACTCCTGGACAAATGTTTATAAAAAAGCTGCCCATGGAATCAACCGGATTAAAAATTGGCTAGACAATAACCTGCTAACACTAAATATAGGCAAAACAAAGTACATGACATTTAGTATAGATCCCAGACGTCAACCGAGACCTAATGAAAACTCAACTATACACGACTGCTTATCTAAAGAAAACTGCCTATGCAACCCGCTAACACGGACTGAGATAATAAAATACTTAGGAATTTACGTTGACAACTATTTTAGGTAGACAGAATAAATAAATAAAACAGCGGGTAAAGTCAGAAAACTTATATATATTTTTAAGAACATACGAAACATAATGCCAATGAAGACTTTGAAAACTATATACTACGCGTTGGGCCAATCAATTATCACCCACGGTATTCGGTTGGGGTGGTGCTGCGAAAACTATATGGACCCTCTCAACAAAGCGCAAAAGGCCTTAATGAAAGTTATTACTAAAAAACCTTTTAGATTCTCGACAATACAGTTATTTAAAACTGTACATCAAAATTATAGCTACACATTACCAACAAGACAACCTAAACCATCACACTGCACAACACAATTACGACACAAGACATAGACATCAACACATGACTCCGAAGACAAATACTACATATGGATAAAGAAATTATCATAATCTGGCTCCAAAATTTTTAAATTTAATTAAAAAAGATGTTAAAGATATCCACATGACAAAAAGTGCAAAACACAAAATTCATACGTGGATAATCGACAAAGGCATTGCATACTGCGGTCAGATAACCTGAACAATTCAAGAACACACTCAACGCCTGTATTTTTTCTCTTTTCTCTCAATTATTTTTATGTCTCTAATTTGTTTCTTTCATATTTTTTCTATTTTACTATTTTCTTTTTCTTTTATTGTATTTATCTATCTAAATTAATTTTTTTTTTTATCTTATTTTTCTTCCAAGTCCTGCCACCTCGGAACAGGCTCAGCCTAGCGAGGTTGTTTATACCAATAAATAAATAAAATGTACATTGTATTTTGTACATATGTTTTGCAATATCTTGGTTAATAAATAATAAAAAAAAAAAAAAAAAAAAAAATCTACATACATACTCACACAAATACATAATATGAAATATTACTTGATAACTTTAAATTGTTCTCATCATTATAATCAATGTACTGTTTGATAAGTTTTTAGATTTTTACGGCCAAAAGCATTTTCGTTGTTAGTTTTTGGGGTGTTATGCCGTGTTGCGCTACCTCCTTCTATAGCCGACGTTTCGAACAGCGTTGCAGTGTTCATCATCAGGGCAGATTCGGTAGATCCGACGATGTGACGACTGACGACACTGCAACGCTGTCCGAAACGTCGGCCTTAGAAGGAGGTAGCGCAACACGGCATAACACCCCAAAAACTAACAACGAAAATGTACTGTTTGTTTCTGATTGTAAATAAATAAGATTTAAAAAACCTGTTCGCGATCTCGGATGTAATGGATAATTTAAGACGTGTTTTGTTAAGTTTTCGACCTGTCACATCCTCCGCCTGAGTTCTAGCGAGAGCGTCGAACTGCTCACAATCTCGGTGGTCGAGATGACAGCGCTCCGATGACGGACGTGCGGTGGACGAACACCCTAAAAGGGCTCGTACACATAAACACGATGCTACGTCGTATCGTGTTTATGTGTAAGAGCCCTAACAACTCTGTCGACATTTAACACTTTTAATATAAAACCAGTTGTTATTTGTGAAAAATCACCTTCCTTTTCTACCTTGAGTTGTCAAGATAAAAAAAAAATAGAAATGCCATAAATTGCTCTTAAAAATAACCTGCAAAATTAAAATGTGATAAAAGTACGATTAAAAATACTAATTTCAGTTGTGCCTTGAATTTTGAAAATGTCACATTCGTACAAAAGGAAGAAGGACTTTTTTATTAATGTCTGAAGGAGTTGTGACGCTTAGTGCAGTTTTGGTGACATTCTTGGAGACTTCAAGATAAACGGGCTGCACTTCAACTCGAGGTAAATAAATAAATAAAAAAAAGAGTGCAGGATGCACAGCGATAAAGGCAAGGCTAGGGTCAAAGTGTTAAAAAAAAAAAGCCATCAACTTGAAGGCCGCCTGCTGCAGGCTGCAACTTTTTACGTCGTAATAATAATATGACGTAACATTTCTTTCCTACAAGATACTTCCATAATATATAGATTTTACTATTCTATCACGTATTGCCTGTTCTTGAACACATATTGCCCTGTCTTGACGGTGAGTTCGCTCGACTACTGATATTTCTACCGAGATATATTATATCCTCCGCTACCAAAACTGTCATAATTTTGAACGCGACTAGATAGTAAATAAATAATAATTTAGTAATCAAGTTTGTTGGAGTTATTGCAGAAGATCGATTTTTTTGTGTGGTGAACTTATTTTTTCTGTGGTGAACTTATTTTTTTAAATCTTGACGAAACTTGACAATTTTGACGGCCAACACCTTGCCCTGCAAGACTGTTGACTAAGACAATACGGTATTTTCACTGTTTTTTTTTTATTCTAAAAAAAACGATAATGAAGGTATTTTTATATAATTGCTATGTTGACAAATATGTTTTCATGACGATTTAAATTGCGCCATTTTAGATTTGCCGCCAAAACAACATGTTCATTTTTATTCGTCTATTCGGCGGCGTTGACGTCACGCCGGGCAATGTTGGTGACAGCCGTCTTACTAGCCACTGGCTGTTTCTATGTCATAATGACGTTTTAGCCAGTTGGAACCGTTTTGGAATGGGCGGTTTTCAAATCAGTAATTATGAATTTAAATAAATAACACATTTATATACAGATAAGAATCATAAAAATAAACTTTAAATCTTCCCAACATTTTTAACGGTGTTCGTAGTTTGTGAAAATACCCCATTGTTCGGCCAGGTAATGCGCGATTTCATCCCGCGACAAAATAACCCCGACAAAATATCCTCTGACAAAATATCCTACGGACAAAACATCCTCCAACAAAATATCTACGAAAACCTAACCTAACCTTATTTTACTCTTTTTGAACAATAAGTTATTGTCTTTACATTATGTCTGTATAATTTTTGTCCCATTTTTTGTTAGGTTAAGTTCGGTTTTAGTAGTTAAATTTTTTTTGGGGGATGTTTTTTTCGTAGAATGTTTTGTCGGAGGATATTTTGTCGGGGATATTTTGTCGCGGGATGAAAAGTCGCGGAACCATTCGGCAATAGGCAATATTAGGTTATTTTTCTTGCTCATTTACTAGAGCTATAATATATCTTCTTTCTGTATACAATTTTCAGTTTTTATCTTGGCAAGATACCCGTGATTTTCTACGATTTGAAGTATAAATACTTGTCCGAGGAGTTATTGTATATTCCAAATTTGACACACCCGACAAAGATCGTCCAATCACGGCCAGTTGATAAGATATATTTTTTGCCCATTATTTATCTCCCAATCAAGTGATTCTGAATCTAGATCGAGATAGAATCTAGATGATAAATGATATCAGGTGCTAGCAATCCATTTTATTTTTAATATAATCGCCGAATAATCGATATATTGCCCACAGTGCGCCTATCAGTCGGCACGAAAGGTGAGTGTTATTGAATATTATTTATTGATGTTTTTATTTGAGAATTTACAAGTTAAAGTTCTCCGGAAACCGTCAACAAAATTTTAATATATTCGTCGATGATGCCTGTGTCAAACCATGGCGTAATTTTGTGGCTTGGTCTATTTCAGTATATCTGAATGTATGCTGAAATGGGTCAAGCCCAAAAATGCTTGCTTCGTTATAGCGTAGACGTAGGCTGACAGTACCCTGATGTTAATTAAAGTGTCCAATTGATCATTTACAGAGGCAATTGAGGCGATTATCATTTGGACCACTTTATTAAGTAACCGTCCAACCCAAAAAATGGTAAATTCGGATTATCGCATTAGAATGCAGAGAATTAAAAAAAATTACATCATCGTTTTGAATGGTAGAAGTTAGATTTAAAAAATATATCTTACTAATATTATAAATGCGAATGTTTGTATGGATGGATGTGTCTTACTCTTTCACGCAATAAATACCGAATGGAATATAAAATTCTTTCACTAATCGAAAGCTACATTGTTTAAGAGTAATATAGGCTATATATATTGGTAAGCTCTGGCGTTATGAATAAGCTGTGGCGTTATGAAATTATTTATTATACGTTTATTGGCAAAGCGTGTTGCTAAGTAAATTTTTGACGTGGGCTGTCATTTTGTTATTTTTTTAGGTTACTATGGAGATTTCTTTGATAGCGAAAATTCAAATATGAGTATTCTAATATAAATATTTAGTGTAGATACAAATATAAAATAGGTACTAATCTACATTTTGACCTAAGCCAACAGCTATAGGTACTAATATTATGAATGCGAAACGGAGCGTATTTGATTGTTGATTGATTGGGGGAAGGATGGGGGGGGGGGAGATACGGTATACATATTTCCAATTTGGGAGGCGGGAATGCGTACCGCCGCCCCGGGAACTATTTATTGGATAACCAACACCTCTGTCATAATAATAATAATAATAGCCTTTACAGTAAATTACATTACATTATTTATAATATTTATAACACTTATCATGCATCGATTCCCTGTCTGTATGTCACTAGTTGACAAAGGCCTCCTCCAACTGTCGCAATTTCTCTCTATCATTTACTCTTGTCCATGTACCACCTGCTATGACTCACCTCTGTCATAGGTCACCACAAATGGTTCGCTACGTTTGGAGACTTATATCGGATGCCCGGGTTCATGGGGTGAGGTTTGTCTGGATCCGGTGGCGGATGACCTGCACACACCCTAGATTCATACCCATCCCTCATGCCCTTTTCCTTCCCAGAACTTCCTCTCCTTAACTTCCTTAAAGGGACCCTCCACACAGGAACCTGAGGGAAATTATTTTTTTCATGGCCTCCTGTGTGGAGCTAATGTAAAAAAAACACACACACAAAACCAAACTAAGTGAAGGGGTATGCAGAGAGGGTGTACTGCCGAATATTAAAAGAATGCCTAAAACATATTTTCATTCAAATGCACCAAGGATAAAACTGCTTGTCTATTTACTATATATATATCAGCGTACAAATACAAACAATTGATATTGTAAACAAATTCGTTTGATATCCATACCAACCACAGACAAATATTCATATGTCTATGATACCAACCTATTATTAAAGGTATTTTTGAAGTCGATTTTTGGTTTGAAATTGGTAAATAATGAAAAAAATATGTATGTATATGTTATAATTACAATTTCCAACTATAATAATTATAACTAAATAATTATAATGGGCCAACTGAAATTGTCGGGTCACAATTTATATTTATTTTATACACAGATTTATAAAGTTTCCAAGGAAACCGATCATTTTTTCCATACAAACGTATTCCCCAATTTCCTCTCTGGATTTTGACACTAGTGCAATTTTTTAAAATATTATATAGATATCGACCACTAGCGTTTCGGTACCTTTTGCTTTTTTTCTTATACATAGGAGTTAGGACCATCCAAAAATGGTTAAAATTGGCTGGTTTTTACGTCATCAACAGACGTTTAGTATACAAACCACACAATGAATTTTTAAAGAAAGCAAAACGTACAGACATACAATTTTTTTTCTGGTAGAGCTGGTAAAATAAATCTTAAAACCGGTCCAGTTTTGAGGAGAAAAATGGGGAATACAAAACCTCGATTTTGAGATTTTATTTAGATATTATTAAAATAGATATTTTCACAGTTCGATGTGTTTGTTACTGAATGATGTCACAAACTTGCCGTCAAAGGTTTGTTTGTCTTTAATTAAATCTAATCTTACATTATTAAAATAAACTGATTTTGGCCAGTAGGTACTAATAAATGACTAGCTGCCAGTAATTATTGATATAATCTGCAATCACCGCCCATCAAATACGATATTATATTTTTAACAATCATCGTTGTATTATTGATTTGGACGATCTTGCTTACCCTTTTCTGTAGTATGACGTCTACAATATAATCGATACGTTCGTTATCATTGATAGATATATCTAAAACTTAATTTTTTATAAATATTTTAAATGGAGGAAAGTTTTGTAGTTGAAAATTAGAAATACTAATCAGTTTCACAACATTTTTGTTCTCAATTGGAGATGCCATAGTTCCACTGTCTGCGGACAGTTGTGCTGTAATCACATACAATTATCTCCAAACATTGGCACAGTTGAAAAATTAATTATGTGAAATTCTATCTAAAGAACTATCAACATTATCTTCATTTTCTTAACACATTTTTATGGGCTGTTATCTTTATGTATGATTGCAAGATTCTTCCCGAACTAAATGTCATGTAGATAGTGTCTTGGATAAACATATCCATTTTTATGTTAACGTGCGACATCCATTGACTTTTCTGTAAGTCTACGAAGAATATTTTTTTGTTTTTGGAATAACTTGATGAGTAAAACCTCAAATTATACGAGTAAGTAATATTAGCGACTCTCAAACGAAAATTTTAAACATAAATATTGTCTTCAAAGATTAAATATTACAATTTGAGGTTTCACTCATTTACTTATTCAATATAATAATTTTTAAAAATCCGTTTGAGAGTCGTAAGCCACGGCTGTGGTATTTTTTTCCGGCTTTTGTGTTTCTTCTTCTACTTCCTCTCACAACATCCTCAAAGATGACACGCCCGAAGGAAAATATAAATATTCCTCCTGTGCCTTTGAATACCATTGGATAAAATGGATAATAAAATAACGTTGAGACCAGCCAGCGGCCGAAAATCCACATTTCAAGATCCACATATCGTACAGGGCGGTTCCAATGAGAAAGATTAATTATTCTCCGTACCCGCTTTTTCAAATTATAACTCAATCTTTATTCATTTTATTTCATTCCAAATTTGCTCTAATTTATACCTACGTCCAAAAATGCTGAAAGGCATGATGATAAAACTATAAAAACTATGTAATTTTTGTAATTATTTTTTGATCATAAGTATTTATCATAAATTATAAATTATATTAAAAAAATATGAAATATATTAGTTTGTAAGTGCGCAAATAAATACACAAACGGACCAATTTTCGTCAAGAAACACATTTTATTGTACGTATATATATTTTACTGATTTTATTTAAACTAAAATAAAAATTTTGTAACAAAAGTTTACCAGATAATGTATTGATTAATTTTACTGCATGATTATATGATTTGAAATGGGTGTTGTATAATAAAAAATCTTTTCTCATAATTTAAAACATACGTTTAAAAGATAAAAGAACAATCTTTCGAAATCAATTTATAATTTTTTGTGGAAAAGAGACAATACGTCTAAAATCTGATTTAAAAATGACATATTTCTGGTTTTCTCTGGTTATACCCTCTTAAGCCCCATTTTTTTCGCAATAATTCATAAGTTTTATCAAATTGAACGCAATTTTTTTTTTAATATTGAAAGGCCTAAGCGCCGATTCTATGTGCATTTAAGCTTTCTATCAAATTGCTGACAAGTTCAAGTACATGATCACAATTTGTTCAAAAGCTGAAACGGGCTTATGGCGCTGAAATGGAAAAACTCACTTTTTCTGGCACGCTAAAATCGATCGCACCGGCCCTTAAGTTTCACCAACCTCAAGGTTCACTTTCGGATAACGCATTTTAAGACGGCCCTTGCACGCCACAATGACCTTTGCGCTCCCCGAGTTTCACCGACCGCAGAGACCATTATCGCTAGACAGGAAACCCACATAAAATCGAACTGAAACATAATTAATAGCGGAAAATGATACGAATTAGCGGCGAAAACTAGAACTTTTTATTAAATCTCTCACATTTGGCCTTAGTTCTGTTTCCGGCCGCCAGGTACGCCGTGTCAAAAAATTTGGCATTAACTAATGGACCTTAGTTAATGCACCTTTTAAAGCATTTGATACTTCCTAGACTATTCATTGATTGGCATTGATGTATATGCTTTTGATGGACATAGAATTATTAATACTTAACCCTCGAAACATATTATTTAGCATTTGGATGAGACTTCGTTCGTACACACAAAACCAATCGACCTTTGAGGCACCTTGTAGAGATTGTTAGTAGCTAGGTTAATAGACGATAAAAAAGCCTTTGTGATACGTAGATAATAAATTTTTTTTCTAGCGCCTTTATCGACAAATAAAATCCCATAAGCGTACAGTAATTTATTGGAGTCCCAAGCGTTGCCCGGGATTTAAGAAGAGTTTTTCCGAAATCTGATGCAGACCGATCCATCTATATAATTTATTCGGCGATACGATAGATCGGGCTCTTGAAAATTGATTCTAAACATATCAATAGCGATGAATTTAATCACCAAAAAATACCTATTGGTCCATACGGAGCGCTGTTATTGGTCCGCCCGGGGCTAGGGTGCGGGGAAGGGTAGGGAAGCAGGGCCCGCCTCGCACCCCCCAGGCAATTCTGCCCCGTGCCGTCAACTTCAGTGGCGTGCTGAGAAATCGAAAACGAGAGAAAGGTGCAGCAAAACCTAAGCTCGTCGTCGACTTCTCGGAGCGGCCAATTTTCAAACAAACATAAAGTAAACATAACGCGCTCGTCCCGGTTAGACGGAGAGGTCTGGGTTCGAGTCCCAGTTGCGACCATTGTCTTTTTCTGTGTCTTGTTCTCTTTCATATTTTCGTTTAGATTACTATTGTTAACTTATTCCAATATAAAACATAAAGTCTTTATTTAGGAAAATTATTATTACAATGGATAAACAATATATAAACTTAATATTAATTCTTAAATCTAAATTTTAGTTTAGAAGACGAGGACGGCCTTTGAGGGAACTAACCCTCGTCTTCGTTGGCAAAAAACATGTTGAAACGTATATTAGAGAAAGAAGACGTCCTGAAGGGAAAACCGTCTTCTTCCTCGTTGACCCGTCCGGTACACCGTATAGTTACTGGATATCCGTTTCATCTCTAATAAAAATACAAATATTACATTTAAAGTTCCAACTCGCTCATCTTTATATGCATCCTCTATATTCCTCCTAGTGTAACCGTTGATAATTATTGTAAAATTATTGAAAAATTACAGGATCTGTATTTAAAGTATTCAATTTCCAATTCGCAGTTTATTTTTGTTGGGGATTTTAATTTGCCCGAAATTAAATGGTTACCTGACGATTCATTCAAAAATAATGTACTTTCGCCTTCTAATTATAAAAGCATGAAAGCACACAGTCTTGTCAATCTCTCATCAATTTGCAATTTGTATCAATTTAATTATGTACTAAATAGAAATGAAAAATTATTGGATCTTGTTTTTTCTGATAAAGTTAACATTGATATACATATAGCACCAGGCTTAACCAAATTGGATCCCTATCACCCTTCATTTGAAATTATAGTGAAGCAAAATAAAGATCAATTCTTAGAAATGAATAGAAGTGATTCAAAATATAACTTCAGGAAGGGAAACTTTGATGAATGTCGACAGGATCTATTGTCTGTTAATTGGATAACTCTTTTTAAAAATAAAAGTGTGAATAACATGGTAATCTTATTTTATGAAAAATTGTGGGAAATAATTGACAAATACTGTAAAAAATATGGTACTAAAACAAAAAATCAATATCCTGTATTGTTTAGTCAGCAATTGATTGCTCTTCTTAAGAAAAAAAAAAACAAAGTTAGACTGAAGGAAAAAAAACATGGTTACGAGTCAGATTATAGGGAATTATCTTATTTAAGGAAATTTACAAAAAAAATACAAAGCGAATGTTATAAATCATATATCAACTCTGTCGAAAGTGGTCTGCAAGATAACATAAAGTTATTCTGGTCATACTCAAAATCATTACGAAAAACTAATTGTATACCTAAAGTAATGCATCTTGACGATATTTCCGCAAATGACGGTGAAAATATAGCTAACATATTCTCTAAATATTTTTCATTTGTTTATACCAAGTCGGAATCATCTACTAATAATTCAATGCCAAACATAACTGAACACAATCAAAGCAATTTGGGTAAAATACATATTAGTGCAGATGAAATAAAATGTTTTTTGAGTAAAATAGATCCCAATAAGGGCCCAGGACCTGATAATATTCCTCCTTTATTTGTTAGTTGCTGTGCCGACTCTTTATATTTACCGCTTTTTATCATTTTTAATGCATCCCTTACCACGGGAACTTTTCCCGATCTGTGGAAAAAAGCACATGTGGTACCAGTATTAAAATCGGGAGAGCAATCTTTAATAAAAAATTATAGGCCAATCAGTATACTATCCTGTTTTGCTAAGGTTTTTGAATCTCTGATATAAAAAAATATTTTTTTAACATTTTAAGCCCCTTCTCTGCACTAGGCAACATGGGGTTGTTCCTCAAAGATCGATCAACTCAAATCTTTTGGAATTTTGTAATTATGTTTGTAATTCTTTTAATGATAAATTACAAGTAGATACAATTTATACTGATTTCCAAAAAGCTTTTGATAAAGTTAACCACTCCATCTTACTAAAAAAACTTGAACAAATTGGAATACATGGAGACCTATTACGCTGGGTGAAATCATATTTGTATAACACAACTCAATTAGTTCTTATTAATGGATACAAATCATCCTCTATAGTTGTAACTTCTGGTGTACCACAGGGTTCAAATCTTGGCCCCCTGCTTTTTCTTTAATTCATAAATGACCTTGGCTCGAAATTAAACTGTGATTATGCTTTTTTCGCCGATGATCTTAAAATTTTTCGTAAAATTAAGTCTGTTACCGATCATCAGCTGCTTCAAAATGACCTCGACACACTCAATAACTGGTGTACTGTCAATGATATGCACTTAAATGTTGAAAAATGTTACATTTTAAACTTTACTAGAAATAGAATTATAAAGGATTTTTCTTATGTTATCAATAATATTATTCTCAAAAAAGTTTCTTCAATAAGTGATCTAGGAATCACTCTTGATTCTAAATTCATATTTGATGTACATATTAACAACATTAACTCCAAATCATTAAAAATGATAATAATAATAATAATAATAATAATTGGATAATTTATAGAGCGCCGTTTTTGTGAAAAATTACCTCAAGGGCGCTGTACAATTTATTCATAATTCTTAGGTTCTATCTAATTTTAATATTTACAAATGGATACAGAAACATACTTACCTGCAGGTCACTTCCGATAAACACTTAAATTAGAAAGTTTGTGCTTGGAAAAGATACGGCTTTGCACGCGGAGGGTATTATATTTAAAACACTGGACATTGCATTGCTACCCCCATCACTATAAGAATTACATTTTAAAAGATTAGTGGCAAAAGTGGAGTTGATAATATCAAAATATGTATTTTTAAAGAGAATTTAGGACTCTTTACGGCTGGAGAATGTTACTGAAATGACCTTTAAAAACGCTTACAAATAGTTTTTTTTTTTTTTTTTTTTTTTTTTTTTTCCCCTACATTTTTAGGTTAGTTATTTACAGTGTCGCGGGCATTGAATGTGAAGGTGAAAGAATTTGAGTTTATGGATACGACTGTCTGAAAAGGTGGGTTTTAAGTTTAGCTCTAAATTCTGCCGAGTCTGTGATCGTTCTTAAGTCATGTGGCAGTCCATTCCAGGCTTTAGGTCCCGACACTCCGAAAGCGCGCTCACCGAACTTAGTATCTGGTGTGCGCTTTGGTTCCTTTAACCTTCCAACAGCTGATGACGCTGCTGACCTTAGGGTTGACTGTCGAGAATTTGAATTTTCTGGAATACACAATTCCGATAAGTATGCCGGAGCCATTCCGTTAAGGGACTTAAATACCATCCAGCAGAGCTTGAACTGGATTCTTTCAGGACATTTGAGCCAGTGAAGATTTTTGAGATGCTCTGAAATATGGGAATATTTAGATACGCCGGTGATAAGTCTTGCCGCAGCGTTGAAAACGGATTGTAATTTGTTGATTTGATATTTTGGAAGACTTGCATATATTCCGTTGCAATAATCTAAACGTGAAATGACATACGAATTGACTAGTAATTTAGTCGCTTCTATTGGTAGATTTCTCCTTACTGCTTTAATTTGCCGTAATTGAAAGAACCCCGTGCTTACGGTTCTGTTCACTTGAGTTTTAAGGGAAAAATCAGCGTCCAGATTGACACCCAGTAGTTTTATACACGTCTTTGGAGTGATGTCGCTTCCTGAAATGGTTATTGGGGAGTTATCAATGTTATGCTGACGTCTGCTTGTGGCGGTCCAGAGAAACTCAGTCTTTGACGGATTTAGTTTCAATCTATTTGAGGTCATCCAGCGGGTAATTGCTTCTAGACACTCAATTATGCGAGTTTTTAGACTGTCTACTTCCTCTGGTAAGCAGTAAAAGTAAACTTGTTGGTCATCAGCGTAGCAGTGAGATAGAAGGCCAAATGATTCGATTATTTTAGCGACATCATTTGTGAAGAGGATGAAAAGAAGTGGGCCCAGAACAGACCCCTGGAGTACTCCAGATGAAAGGGTTGCATATTTTGATTGGTTTTTACCTACCTTTACGGCTTGTAAACGGTTTCCCAGGTACGATGTTATCCAGGATTTATTCACAGAATATGTAAACCTTTCAAAGATCCTCGATCAATTCTAACTCTTTACAATGCCTTAATTAGAAGTAAACTTGAATATGGAAGCACTATTTGGAATCCACATTACTGCAAATATGAAAAAATTGTAGAATCAGTTCAAAAAAAATTACTAAGAATGTTATCCTTCAAATGTGGACTACACGACCATCTCAGATCATACGATGTACGTCGTGATTACTTCAAGATTGATACACTTAAAACCAGAAGGCAATTGACTGATCTAATATGTTTACATAAAATTATTCACGGCCATCTTGATACTAAATTATGTCTTCACAGCATTAAAATTAATGTCCCCAATTCCCATTGTTTAAGACGCCATAACATTTTTCATATTAATACATTTAAAAATAATATCGCCTACTTCAGCCCTCTGACCCAGATGTGTCGACTGTATAACAAGATAGAGTGCGCTGATGTGGATATTTTCGTTGATAATTTGTACAGATTTAAAAAAAAAGTTCTAGCGCTGTTAAAAAGTACTAACTAATTATATTGTGTGAATTGTCTCTCTATGCATGCTCGCGTATTTAATATGTCTTTACCACTCATTGTAATGTGTTACTTGAGTGACCTTGTATATAATTCTGTATTTTTATTTGTGATGTTTTTGTTTTTCTAATTGTATCTAATTTATTTGTGTAATAACTGAGTTTTATAACTGGATTGTTCTCATGTAAATGTAAACATCTGTAAAACCCAGTATAAATAAATAAAGTACTTAACAGATAATACATCTTCGTACCATTGAAAAAATATATACTTATAATTTGGTTTTGATAATATCTTATATAGATGTTGGATCTGTTTTTGCTGGTAATCCAGAACTTGGTGTCAGATTTATATTTAAGATACATTCTGTTTTGTCTGATGGCCAGTGCAAGTGCATTGTATAGTTTTGTTTAAACGAAAAGTGTAAAAAGTGCATTTTTGTAGATTTACACGAAATCACCAACAACTTGCTTCCAAGGTAGAGTCCCAATCCTTCCTTTTTACTTAAAAACTAGATCGTGTACACACTGTACACGAAAAACACCCACAAATTGCTTCCGAGGTTAGTTCCAAAAACTTATTCTGTTTTCAAAACAAATGCACTCGAATTTGCACTATCATTGTTCAAAATTTCAAATACTTTTCCATCAAGCTGATGTGATTAGGGAGAGGTAGGAAGTAGGAACTGTATAAACTACATCGCGGTAGGAACTAAGCATATTCTCGTTTCAAAATCAAACACCAGATTTAGAAGCAATCGATCAATGGAGTTTTCGAATTATTATTTCCGTATTTACTTTGTTATAGCGGGATATGTATAATTTTTTATTATTTATCTTTATTTTTGGTAAATGACCTTTCACATGTTACGGATTATTGCAACCAAAGATATTGAAATATAAGAGATGTGCTATCCGCAGTTTTTACTGGGAAGGACTGCGCTTCCGGGTGTCGCCGATATTGTTTACCAATTAACGAATAAACTAAATTACTAAATGAACGAATAATAGGCCACTTGCATCACATTTAATTAAAAAAATTCCGGTTTAGGCAAATAATCTAAGACATTCAGTATTTTTATTTTTTTTTATTGGTATTTTTTAAACCCTGGCGATTTTTTGAAAATTTCAATCCGAAAAATCAGACCATTTTTTATAAACCGGAAATACGGGACATAATTTTATGGCTGTGAAAAAACGATAATTACATAGCCGAAAATCATTTTAAAAACAACGTTTTCCACACGAATAGCAATAAATTGTACGGGGCTCTCTTCGTAACATCTCTAAAAACACCGCCATCTTTATCAAAAAATGAAACCAAAGGATAAGTTCGCATAGAATAAACAATAAATCTAGTGAACGTTAAACGAAAATTCAAAAATTCGCCGGAAATCAATGTGTTGCCATATAAAAAAAATTTTATCAGTGTGGAATTTTACAAAATTAAGGGAACATAATCGGAGACGGGAAATATTCATGTAGTGACGTCACGAGCACAAATAATGGATTTATTTATTTAAAAATAAAAAGAACTATACATTTCTAAAAATTTTTACTAACATTTTCGAAATCTTAGTTCAAAAATCTATCCTCACGATTTTTTCCAAGTCGTTATGAAATCCATGCA
Source organism: Limnephilus lunatus (assembly GCA_917563855.2). Taxonomy (NCBI): domain Eukaryota; kingdom Metazoa; phylum Arthropoda; class Insecta; order Trichoptera; family Limnephilidae; genus Limnephilus; species Limnephilus lunatus. The sequence goes on along the minus strand of OU830602.1, from coordinate 3,689,257 downwards.
AGTGGCCTATTATCGAATAAACTAAACAAACGTTAAACTAAATTAACGAACTCTTTCCGTATTCAAACTATATTGTTAACCAATATTAATGCACACCTTCAAAAAATCAACGGAGTGAACAAATTTTTTTCGTATGCAAACTGCAAACTCCTCCCATTAGGTATTAGGTAGGTAGTAGTCTGCCGACAGTCGCACGGTTATCTCTTTTGTATTTTAATATCTTTAATAAATTTATATTTAATTTGAAACGGCAACCCACATTTAGCATAGACGTTTTATTTACGATACGCTTTTTTATTATTTTATTAGTAGGTATCTTTTTTATTTTGGGTAAATGACCTTTCCTTTCCCATATTATGGATTATTGCAACACTAAATTGGTCTTTAATTTGAAACAGTAACCCACATTTAGCACAGACTTTGACATCGGATAAAATTATCATAAATTATATTTTGAATTGGGCCAAACTTATTTGCTAATTGGCATACCTGGAAAATCAATACAAAACAGAGGAGCGATTTTGTACCTTATTTGGATACGGGAAAGATCCCACACGGAATCGGCTGTCAATACTAAATAATGCAAAATCATACAAAATCGTATATTTTTGTTTTGAAAATTTGACAGCTTAGAAGTATTATAGATGCTTCAATTAAATACTGCGTGTACAACATACCTTGGCCCTTAAAAATTTCGGTCATTTTTTTAATAAGTCTTTTAATAAGCTTAGAAAAAAGTAAAGTATTAGGTCTATAAAAAACATTTTCAACTGAAAACTCTCCTACCTATAAACACTTTTTCGGATATGGTTTTATTGTATAATGTGCAAAATTCGGTTTCTTATATAATTATCGCAAAAAAAATTGAAATTTACGCCCGAACCTCACAAAATAAAATATAATATGCATTTTCGCGTTGGTATTTTTGACAACACGGCGACAATACGGCAGTCGACGAATTTGTTATATCAAAGTGAACCTTATACCGTCCACCGAAGAACGACTGGCAGCCGCCCCATTTTTTCGTCATTACTCCTCCGAACGGAGCGGAGAAACAACGTGTTAGGGTCCGCACTGCTTGTCTTCGTGAAATCAATTTTAAATTTCCGTTTTATTACAATAAACAACGCATAAAAAAGGAATTAATGTTTTTACAGGCCTTTACGAAATCAACATGTAAAAAAAATTCTCAAATATCTTTTCCAACCTTTCCAAAAGCTTTTTCTCAAGTATTTTTAAACTCCTCCCATAAAAGGGCGTGAATTCCGATTTCGATTTTTTCCTGTACTAGTGGATCGCCTTAATTGCTTTATTTATTTTCTTTCTTTCTTTACAAAGTTTGGATAATTTGGACCATTTTTAGATTACTGTCGCCTTCTTTAGAAACCATTATTCAGAATCGAAACTTTGCTTGAAATGAATTTAGCCTTCTTTGTTGACTTAATGCTTCCTACCCTTCTTTCCAAAGCTTTTTACATTAGCTCCAGAAAAAAAACCCTCAGGGCCTATATCACCTTTGGAGATGCTGTGTGGAGCGTCTCTTTAGGGAAATGAAGGAGAGGAAGTTCTGAGAAGGAAAAATGTACGACAGTTGGGTAGGAATCTGAGGGTCAATGTGTCCAGGAGTGACGGACTTGTGAATCCATCCCTCTCATTGCGGTGGGTCGAGGGAGTTCGACTGGGGAGGTCAATAGATCTCCCTCAACCTGCAGCTCCCGATCCGGTACGCCGTGCAATCGGTGGGCAAACATATCCGCCGCCAAGACTTAGACAAACCTCACCCCACGAACCCAGGCACCTCTGCCAAAAGTAGCGAAGCACTTGGGATGACTATGGCGGGGGTGTTGTTTATCCTATAAATAAATATCCGAGGCGGGCGGCGGTACTCATACCTGCCTCCCAAATAATCTCCTTTCCTTCCTCACCCCTTTTGCCCTCCAACATACCCCATTAATTGGGGATGCCATATTCCCTCTGGTTCCGGACTGTTTGATTTCTTGTGTTATCACAGAAACGAATAATAATGCTTCTACATCTGCGCTACTGCGGGCGTTTGAGTTCAATTATAATGCATCTACGAATATGTTATGATTAAAACACTATGTAAATATTAAATAATAACCTCCACCCATGATATATCATTAAGGTCCTTGGATCAAGGCTCTGAGATCGCGGGTTCAAATCCCAGCGAGGGCAAATAACACATTATTTATTGATGTAATTTTTTCACGTGCGGACTTCGATTAATGTAGGAATTAAATTATCAAATATTATCGGATGAAAATATTTATCTATATTCTGGTTGAGTCCCTGGCGTTGCCCGGTCTTTACGCAGATTTTTCCGAAATCTAATGTAGACAGTGACCTTCTCCTTGTTTTGAAGGTCAACTTGTTGAAGTGCAAAATTTCTCAAACTGTACAGTTTTATACAAATCAAACAGTGACCTTTTTAAAACAAGAGAAAGGTCACTGTGTATGTGAGATTTTGAAAAACCACCCATATCTCCTTTTCCCATTCCTTAAAATTTTGAAAAAATATATTTATTTCTATTATAATAACTGTTGGCAGATTTGTTAAATTTTCAAAAGAAATTTCGGTAAATATTTACCTAACCGCCGCAAGCCGCTTCACTTTTAATAAGCATACATTTAAAGAAATAAACTACTTATAAACTTATTTACCACAAGAACCATCGGTTTCAGTCGAAAAAGGCGGAAAAATATGCATTTAAATTTATATTTCATAAAAACTTTTTTGTACGTAATTTTTCCTTTACGAATGACTTTTCATGATGTATTCTTTCCATTTTGAAGGGGTACCAATTTTTAAATATTAATAAAGGTTGCCATACCCGAAAAATTATTACCTCAAGAAAAACATCCCAGTTTTCTAGTAGTTTAGCGGCTACGCTAGGTTTGTGTAACATGGTTTGTGATACAAAATAAAGTGCCCCTTTATAACGCCTACTCTCGTCAATAGTTTTCTCCCAGTTTTCAAGTAGTTTAGCGGCTACGCTAGGTTTGTGTAACATGGTTTGTGATTCAAAAGAATATACTCCAATTATGTATTCATTCAGAACATGAAAATTTGTATGGTGCAACCTTTAGTACCTTCCTCGATTGTGTGATTTTTTGCGATATGGCAATCTTTTTTAATATCTATCGATTGGTATCCTGGAAATCGGTCAGTATGCAAAATAATGTAATAAGAAATGTCAGCCGTAACGAGAAATTACGTACAATTTTTTTTTTTTATAAAATATAAATTTAAATGCATATTTTTCCACCGGTTCCGACTGAAACCGATATTTTTTATGGTAACTAAGTTTAAAAGTAGTGTACTTTTCAAAATCTGTGCCTAATAAAAGTGCGGCGGCTTATGGAACATTTAATGAAATTTTTTATTATACAACACACATTATTTCAAAGCTGCTTTTCAGAATTTTAATTTTAGTTCGATTGAAACCATTAGACGGCCGGCGTGGTCTAGCGGTAAGGCTATTGACTCACTATCCGAAGGTCGCGGGATCGAATCCCGGCGCGCAAATAAATTTTATTTGAACAATTTGTATTATTTCACAATTTATTCATTTAAAATAATGTATAGTATATTTGCGGCACGTTCCAGAGTGGAAGATACTCCCAGTATAGATACTCCTGGTGTAAGACCACCATTAAGAATTGAAACGCTGCTTGAAATGGCGTCAGCCGTGTTTCGTGACCAGATCTTAATAGCCAACTTCCTCTTCCCCACCTCCTTCCCTCCCCACTACCTTCAGCCTCACAACATACCCCAATTGGGGATGCCATAGTCTCACTGGCTCCAGACGGGAGCAGCTGAAACTCTTGTGAGGTATCACTATAAAAAAATCTGAGTGTTTTGTGACGAAAATGCTTCAGTCTGTCTATTGATTTACGGTCTTACAAACTAATATATTTCAGATTTTTTTACCCACTCATTTTGCTTAGACATTTTTGAAAAATTATAAATACTTAAAATCTATTTACGAAAGTATATACGAAACTACTTAAGTTAATGTATTTAACTTAAGTATTTACGAAAGTACATATTTAAAAAAAAATTTGTCACTTGTATGGATTTCATAACGACTTGGAAAAAATCGTGTGGATAGATTTTTTTACTGAGATTACGAAAATATTAGTAAAAATTTTTAGAAATGTATAGTTTTTTTTTTTTTTAAATAAATAAATCCATTATTTGAGCTCGTGACGTCACTACACGAAAATGTCCCGTCTCCGATTATGTTCCCTTAATTTTGTAAAATTCCACACTGTATAAATTTTTTTTTGTGGCAACACTTTGATTTCCGGCAAATTTTTGAATTTGCGTTTAACGTTCACTAGATTTATTGTTTGTTCTATTCGAACTTATCCTTCGGTTTGATTTTTTGATAAAGATGGCGGTGTTTTTACAGATGTTACGAAGAGAACCCCGCACAATTTATTGCTATTCGTGCGGAAAACATTCTTTTTTTAAAATGATTTCCGGCTATTTAATTATCGTTTTTTCCCACCCATAAAATTATGTCCCGTCTTTCCGGTTTATAAAAAATGGTTTGATTTTTCGGATTGAAATTTTCAAAAAATCGCCAAGGTTTCAAAAATACGATTAAAAAAAAAATTACAGAATGTCTTAGAATATTTGCCTAAACTGGAATTTTTTTTAAATGTATGCAAGTGGCCTATTATCGTCACACGTTTGAGCATTTTTATTGCTAAAATGAATTTAGGTATATTATATTAAAGCAAATTTTGAACGAAATAAAATCGATGTTGAGTTAATACTGTTATTAATTAAAATGCTGGAACGGAGAATACTTCACAGTTCTCATCGGAACCGCCCTGTACAGTTTTTTTTTTTTTTTTTAACGGCGATTTCAACTTTCATAATACTTAGTCTCTGTACCTGGAAGGGTCTAGTATCTAACTTAAGAACTATTGTGAAATATTTATACAAATAATAAATTCTTGTGAATATTTTCAGTAGTGTTGAAATGTGAATACGTTTACATCATATTAAAATATATTCTTTCGAAAAACTGTCGCGGAACCCCTGTTCAGGTTCAGCGGAACCCTGGTGTTCCGCGGAACACAGTTTGGGAAATCCTGTTTTTTTTTTTTAATATGTTTATTCAGTTTTAATTTTACAATATTTTATTTTACAAATCTCACGAAACTGATCAATCAGTTTGATTGTAAGAAATCTCTCATTTTTTTTCTAATTATTTAATACAGTATACTTTTCAGTTTTACATAGTAAATACTAAATATAATACGACAAACTAATTATTATAATGATAAGTTTTTTTTTTTTTTTTTTTTTTTTTTTAATAATGGAATAATTATTATAATGTTATATTGTAGTAAAAATATTTTACACAGTACAAACATACGGGGAGAAAAAAAAATAGAAAGGAACTATATTATTTGATTTCATGTTCTTCAATTTCATGTTGATTTTTAATTAAGATGTCTCATTTTTGATATTTTCAGGTAATGTGTTAAATATTTCCGGAATTTTAGGACTTTTTGTTCTATCTCCGTATACATTTTGAGATTTATTGATAATAAACATTTGTGCTTCTCTATGCCTAGTTGTAGTTGTAGTTGTGGTTTACAGGTTTTTTTAATTCTGTATTCCAGAATTCATCTAGGGTTAGTTGGTAATTTACCTTACTGTGTATAGAGAGGACATTACACAAGGAGAACATTTTTTTATAATCACCTTCACATAACTGGACTTTTTTTTGCCTGATATCAGTTTTAGGAAACGGATTTGTAATTGTTCTATTTTATTTAAGTATGTTTTGTACGTTAATCCGTAACTATTTATTCCGTATCCTATAATTGATTCTGCTAATGCGTTGTATATACAGTATAATATGTTTCTATGAACAAATTTTTTTAGGTGGTAAAATTTTCCTAATATGGATCTTAATCTATTACATACATTTTCAATACGATTTGACCAGTTAAAATTGACATCTATTGTAAGACCAAGGTATGTATATTGGTACACTTTTTCTATATTCGGGCAATTACACTGCTGGAATTGGTTTTTTGTGTGCAAACAATCATATGAATGACTTTTTATATGCAATTCCTTTTCCTGACAATTTGCATATGGTGAGTGTATAAGCATATATTTGGTTTTTTTTGCGTTAATAATAATGCCATTGTCGTGGGACCATTTAATTATGTTATTAAGGTCTGCTTGTAAAATTTCCTCAATTTTTAGTGGATCTTTGTCAGCACATATAATGCAAGTATCTTCTGCAAACATGTAACATTTACAACGTTTTATTACGTTTGGTAGACTGTTTACTTGCATTATATGCCCCGATATCGATCCTGTTGCTACTCCGGTATTTGTTAACATTTCATCACTAAAAGTTCCGTCAATTTTAACTTTAATTTTTCTATTCAATAGATAATTTTTAATCAATTTTTTAAAGGACCTCTATTACCACATTCCTCCATTGCCCTTAATAATGTTTCGTGGTCCAATGTGTCAAAGGCCTTTTTAAAGTCTATAAAAATTATACCAACATAATATTTTTCATTTAAATGACAATTTATATGGTCAGTGAATTTAGACAGTAATTGTGTAGTACTTTTTTTCTTTTAGAAATCCGTATTGTATGGGATTTATGAATTATTTTTTTCTATAAAAAGTTGTATTTGGTTAAAGATAGGTCTTTCAATAATTTTATCAATACATGAGAGAATCGCTATTGGTCGATAGTTTGTGAAATCTTTGTGGTTTCCTGATTTATATATAGGTCTGATAATGGATGTTTTAAGTTCGTCAGGCATAATACTTTTACTTACACAAAGGTTAATTAATTTAGTCAATATTGGGATTATATTATCAGCAATTAACTTCAGGTCTTTAATTCTTATTTGATCATTGCCTTCTGATTTTTTAACATCCATATCATTAATTATTTTTTTAACATCTTTTTGTGATACAGGTCTAAATCTCATTGACATACTAGCAGGAGTTGTATACGTGTTACGATCTAGGAATTTTGTAGTAGGTACAGTTATTTCTTATGTCTTTTATTTCATTTACGAATGTTGAAGCAAATTTATCGCATAAAAATTTTGTGTCTCCTTGACTTCCCATGTGTTGAAGGTTTATTTTATCTAGATTTTTTATTTTTTTTATTTATTTATTTAGGAAACAAACAGTCACACAAAATGATAATATAACAAAGGACATTCATATGTTGAAGACCAATTAAGTTCCATTAAGTTAAAATTTTGATATAGTTTTTTTACCTATTCAACTTATGCAATGCGGGCAATGCTGGGTACTTCAGTTAGCATTATTATGTTACGAAGGTCGCCAAAGAATTGATAATAAAATGATGTGGATAATAATGCATGGCAAAAACATTTTTAATGTTATCTAATGTATTAATCATGTCCCTATTTTATTGTTTTCCCATTTAATGGCTTCCTCTTGACCTTTTGTTTGTGCCTTTTGCCGATCGAAACAATGAAATAAAAAAGGTTTCGTGCTTTCTGTGTTTTTATATTTCGTGACTTGATGTATTTAGGTACATACCAAATTAACGAAGCCCCATTTTTTTTATCAATAATTAACTGAAGTACCCTGAGTTGCCCAGGCTTTACACAGAGTTTTTCGAAATAAGATGTAGACAATTTTCCTCTTATTTTGAATTATGCAAAATTAATAATTTCATCGAGAGTATCACGGTAAACGTTCAAAAAGAAGAATAAGGGGAGATATGTAAATACGAATGTTAGAGAGGGTGAGCACTAATAATTAAATGAAAAATGTGAAAATGTATAATAAAACACGACTCGTTTAAAATAGAGCGAAAATCTCTTAGGAAATGTCTTAAGTAGTATTTTAATAAACATTTTGAATTTTTTCATACAGTTAAGTTTTAAATAACAAAAAAAGTTAGTAAAATTTTCGGAGTATACTTAGCGATTTTTTTTTCTATTTTTCAATTTGAATTTCAATAAAAAAAAAAAAATTATTTGCTTAAAAAAAATGTTTTATACATTTTTGGTATTCATATTCCTTTTAAAAAAAAATTATTTACTTATTCTTATTATGCTGTCTCAGTAGAAGTAAAGTCACAAGGAGGAAATCCATAATTGGTTTTATTTTGGCTATTTAATACTATGTACAAACTGAAATAAATAATATAAACTGTTGATTTTCCGAAAATGAATAAATAAATATAATTTCTGTGAAAATGGTTGTGGTTACCGTGAATTTCATACCGCGAAATGTCTAAGTAGTATTTAAAGAAATACTTTGAATTATTTTTGCATATTAAGTTGTAAATAACAAAAAAATATAGTAAAATTTTCGGAGTATACTTAGCGATTTTTTTCTATAGAGGGAATGTCATATAATTACCGTTTAGGCGTGGCAAATATATAGATATTATCTTCAAGAATAACATAATAAAACTTAGTGTTCGAGAAAAGTTCGTTTTAAATTAATAGAAATTCGGGATGCAGAGTTCTAAGGGTGGGAAAATGTAGTGGAGATGGTTTTTAGAAATCTCACATAGACAGCGACTTTCCTCCTGTTTTGAAGGACAAGTTTGCAAAATTTCATCAATAAAACTGTAGATTTGTTTAAAAAATTCCACGAAAAGCTCGGTCTCGGAATAAAACTGTAGATTTGTTTAAAAAAATCCACGAAAAGCCACACCAAAGAACCACACGCTCTTTTTTATAAATTAAATATATTGATTAGGGCTTAAATCTATTCAAGTTCTGTTATTACATATTTAAGTTCTACGAAACATCTAACCCGTAATCCCGTAATAACAGAACTCGAATAGGACTTCGAAATTTTGAATTTTATGAATTGTTGAAATGTAAATTAAGTAGGTACATATTTTTGTATTCTGTGTCTGTACGTTTTGCTTATTTTAAAATACATATTTTGGTTTGTATACTAAGTTGATGACGTTCAAACCGGGCAATTAACGATTTTTGGAGTGATCAACTCCTATAGGAAGTAACTTATCAAAAAAGCAAAACGTACCGATACGCTAGTGGTCGATACCTATATTATATTAAAATATGTGTGCACTAGTGTCAAAATCCAGAGAGGAAATTGAGGAATAACTTTGTATGGACCAAACGCCGCCCGGTTGATAGTCGGTTAGGTATATCAAGAGTCAGAATAACAAAAGCATAAAAACATACGTGAAATGATACATGCATGTGATTAAAGCAAGGAGCATTTGCAAGACAGAGTTGTGTGAAGGTATATTCTCTCTGCCTAACCCTTCGGAATACGGCGTGATAGCTAGTTTTTTAGTTCAATTAAATATTTTTTTGTTATTGTAATTTTAATCTGTTCCTAATACCCATACTTTATACTTCCATGAAATAACAACTGTATATTTAATTTATATTTTGTTGGAAAATAAAGCCTACAGTGCTCTACGCCGCGCCGGGTGACGCAAAAAATGTTACGTAGGTATTTTAATAAATACAAAGACCAATGACGCAAAATAAAATGGCTTGTATTTACATAAACAAGTCATTTAAAGTACGTACGTATTTTTCAGTTCAATCGTTTTCAATTATTTTCTTTTCTATAATATTATTATGCCTGCACTTCACTGTTTTGGAAACGTCTCGACGTTGGAGCTCGAGTCCCACCTCTTCACTATCGTATCGCGCAGTTGTTGCTTGGATTATTATTTGTTGTGTAGTGGCTGCGTTCAACCATTAGGTACCAAAAAATGTCGATGGTTTTTTAGAATATATTTCATACATTTTTGTTAATATTTTATTCATTTTTATCTTGATTCTTTAAAAAAATTATTATACGTAACAACAGTGACTTGTATTTTATTTAATAACACAGTGTGTACATAGATAATAACTCTAGAAATGCCTTACATGCAGATCTCAATGGAAATCAATGTCACCAGTCACCACTCTGTCTCAATTTGTAAATAGTCAATTTCAAATAGAAAAATCTAAAAACATATTTATCTAGTTTATAAAATGGTATTTGTTTTTACGATGTCTTCAAATAGAAGAAATATAATATAGCACATATAAAATACCTTGGAAATATTCCGAAATTCAATGATAAACTCTAATTTTATTTTTTTACATTAGCTTCACACAGAAAGCCCTGAGGAATAAAAATTTCCCAAGGGCCTATGTCATCTTTGGAGATGATGTGGCTGCGGGGTCTTTTTAGGGAAAGGAGGGAGAGGTAGTTCTGGAAAGGGAAAACGTATGAAGGGTGGATAGGAAACTGGGTAGGAATTGTAACACAGATAAACAACCTGGCTGTAGTTATAAAAAATGTATCGTTATATCTTTTTTAACTATTCTTTGTCAGTTTCTATATTGTAAGTTTTTCACCTACACGGTTGTTTAACGATTGTATCAATTTTTTACAGCGTTTATTAGACTCCAGGTACTAATATCTACAGCCTGTATGTCGGACGAATATCTACAGCTCATATGTTGGACAAATATCTATGAACTTCAGAGTGAGGACTAATATCTACAGAGTTTAGTTCGGACTAATATCTATGACGGTCCCAGTGGTGACTAATATCTATGGAGCGTAGGTGGGACTAATATCTACAGAGGTTAAATCCTTAATTATCAGCTAAATGTGTCCAATAGTCCGATATTAGGCATTTTTACATACATATATGAAAACATAATAACAATTTGGTAGGCGGGTTTGGGTACCGCCGCCCTGGGAACCATTTATTGGATGACCAACACCTCTGCCACAGGTTACCCCAAGTGGTTCGCTACGTTTGGTGACTTAGCAGGGGTGCCCAGGTTCATGGGGTAATGTTTGTCTGGGTCTTGATGGCGGGTGCGTCGGCCCACCTTCTGCGTGGCAGGCCGGACTGGGAGATGCTGGTTGAGGGAGACCCTTTACAACCGGTTACCGTTGTCCGGGCCGCTCGGTAGTACAGGGGCCCGACCCTCAGGCTCACGACTGAGGGTGGGCTGCCCCATCAACGAGTGCAAAAACCCCACCGCTGCTGTTGTGCCGGTTCGTGACCGGAGGGGACCCAGCAGTTGCGTTTGGGGCGCATTGGGCGACCTCTCCAGCCGGACTCTCCCAGCCCATCGCCTTGCACCGCAGTGGGTGGGTTGGATTCATACGTCCGTCACTCCTGGACACTCCGATCCCCAGCTTCCTACCCACCCCTTATACCTTTTCCTTTCCAGATCTTCATTTCTCCTCTTCAAAACAAAAAACTTAACTCAATCATGAACTTACAAAAAAACATAAATAACATCTTTACAACGGCGAGAAGCAGGAGTCCCCGGTGCAGGCCAAAACTGTTGGTGAACTTCACCAACATTCGCGGCCTGCACAAAAATCTAAATTCAGTCCACCACCACCTTGTTTCCCAACGTCCCAACCTTCTCTTCCTTTCCGAAACGCAGATAGCTGAGCCTACAGACGCCTCCTATCTGGATTGCCCGGGTTTCACCCTCATGGGCAAATTCAGACCCAAAGGAGGTGTATGTCTCTTCAGCCGAGCTGACGTCAACTGTGTGCGACTGTTGAATCTGGAGAACTCCAAATTCGACGTAATGTGGGTGCGCGTCAATCTTGCCAGTACGGTAAGGTTTTACGCGTGTTTATACCGCTCACCGAACATTAGCGTTTCAGATACATCCGAACTCTTCAAACATCTAAGTAATACTGTTGATGACCTCTTGCCCCGCTTCCCTACAGCAGAGTTTGTGGTCCTGGGGGACTTCAATGTTCATAACGAACCTTGGTTAAAGTTCTCAGGACCAACGGACTCGGCTGGACGAGAGGCGGAATCCTTTGCCCTCTGCTACGGACTGGAGCAAATGGTTCAGGAGCCTACAAGGGTTCCTGATGTCCAGACTCACCGCTCCAATCTGCTAGATCTGTTTCTAACCACTGTGCCACACGGCTACAAGATTGAAGTCACAGCGCCTCTAGGATCGTCCGACCACTGCCTGGTGACAACATCAATCCCCGTAACCTTCAGACCGCCAAATGAGCGGCTGAAGAGAAAAGTGTGGCACTATAGATCAGCAGATTGGTTTGGTCTGCGGGCTCATTTCAATGCCTTCCCGTGGTCAGCTGTCTGTTTTCAGACTTCGGATCCCTCAAGATGTGCCCAGGAAATTGGTGAAGTCATCACATCCGCGATGGATGGCTTCATCCAATCCACTGTGAAAGAAACTGGTGTGGGCTCAAAGCCGTGGTTCAGTCGACAATGCTCCGAAGCAGTGCGACGAAAAAACGCGGCTTACCGAGCCTACAACACATCTCGAACGTCTGAAAGCAGAACAGTATATAACAAAATGGCAAAGGAATGCAGGAGGACCATTAACAGGTCAAAATTCGAGCACGACCTGCAGATCAGCAGTAAGCTGGCTGCCTGCCCGCACGGCAGCAGAGCGTTCTGGTCGCTTGCGGGCTCAATAGGTCGCAATTTCTGCAAATCCAGTCTGCCACCTCTTACCAGACCTGATGGCTCTCTAGCAAATACCGCCGCCGAAAAGGCTAACTTATTAGGCAAAATGTTCGCGGAAAACTCGACCCTCGATGATCAAGGTGCTACCCCGCCGTCGGTTCCTCATTGCAGTTTTCGTATGAAAAAGCTGAGGATCCGGCATCGGGATGTACTCCAAGTCTTACGAGGGCTTGATGTTAATAAAGCTAGCGGGCCTGACGGAATACCTGCCCTGGTATTGCAGAGGTGCGCTGTAGAAATAGCTCCAATTTTGACGAAGCTTTTCAAAATGTCCCTGAAGACTGGCTCTGTGCCCTCTGGTTGGAAAAAAGCGATCATTCACCCTATTCCAAAGAAGGGTGACCGCTCCAACCCAGCCAACTACCGCCCCATAGCGATCACATCTGTTCTGTCAAAAGTGATGGAACGTGTGATCAATGACAAACTGCTCACATACCTCGAGAAGAACAAAATTATTAACGACCGTCAATACGGATTCCGGCGGAACCGCTCGTGCGGTGATCTTCTCGCGTATGTGACGCATGTTTGGGGACGGTGCCTGGAATGTTTTGGTGAGACCCAAACGGTTTCACTGGACATTTCCAAGGCCTTTGACCGGGTTTGGCATCGAGCGCTTGTCAACAAACTGCGTTCTTACGGACTTCCCGCATCCTTGTGTGCGTGGATTGCCGACTTTTTGAGGGGGAGGTCGATTCAGGCGGTTGCTGACGGTTTCACCTCTTCCTCGCATTCGATAAATGCTGGCGTCCCACAGGGATCGGTTCTGTCTCCGACTTTGTTTCTGTTGCACATCAACGACCTCTTGTCATGTGCACCGATTCATTGTTACGCGGATGACAGTACAGTCCATGATAGCTTTTTGTTTGACAAGCCTCCAAAGGGCACACAAACCCCAATAGCTCGGAGGGCTTTGAAGCAGAGAATGGACGGTTACCTCGAGAGTGTTTTCTCTTGGGGTAAGAATAACCTCGTCGAATTTAATGTTTCAAAGACCCAATCATGTCTGATAACGTCTAAAAGGGATCGAAATGATAATCTAGTCTCCTTCAACGGAAGCATTCTCCCGAACAGGACCTCCATTGATATGCTTGGTGTAACTCTTAGTGACCAGCTCAGGTATGGGGGTTCCATCGAAACCAGAGTTAAGTTAGCCTCTCAGAAACTGGGCGTACTGTACAGGGCCCGCAGATACTTTAATAGTACTCAACTGCTAACCCTGTACAAATCGCAAGTGCGCCCCACGGTTGAATTTGGCAGTCACCTCTGGTCTGGAGCTCCAAAATACCTAAAAAAAACCCTTGACTCTGTGCAGAAACGGGCGGTCCGTTTGATAGATTCTCCCATCTTAACAGACGGATTGCAATCTTTAGAGCATAGGCGTCAGGTGGGAATGCTGTCCTTGTTCTACCGGTATTACAATGGAAGATGCTCTGAGGAACTAGCGTCATTGATCCCCTCGGCACCGGTGCATAGTCGGGAAACACGCCAAACACGCGCCCAACATTTGTACACAGTTGATATTAGTCACATGAGAACGGGTCGTTTTTACGATTCGTTCTTGAGTTCAACAGCTCGGCTGTGGAACGATTTACCGGCCTCTGTGTTTCCTCCCTCCTACAACATGAGTCTCTTCAAGACCCATGTTAACTCCTTCCTTTCCTCAAAAAGACCCTCCACACAGCATCCTCAAAGATGACATAGGCCCTGAGGGAAATTATTTTCCTCAGGGCCTCCTGTGTGGAGTTAATGTAAAAAAAAAAAAAAAAAAACATAAATTAAGTTTTTCAAACTGCATACACAATATTACGTTATTCTAATATGCTACACATAATTGCAAATCCAACCTCTGCCAGTGCTGTAGATATTCGTCCTCACTTTGGTTCTCATAGATATTAGCCAGCAGTTTGAGCTGTAGATATTCGTCCTCACTTTGGTTCTCATAGATATTAGTCCGATTTGCTCAGTTTTTGGAATTCCTGTAGATATTAGAAGACACCTCAATTTATTATTAGTAAAGTTGTTTGTCAAAGCAACCCCTGGGTTCCACTATAATATCCAGCACCTAAAATATTATATTGATCATCCTACCTGACCGCATTGTCCCTGTCGTGGAATAATTTTCTGCACAAAGCACTCTTTTTTACCTACTACAAAAAAAAATTAAAAAACTGAATGCAAAGAGGACTGTCCCGCAATATAGGTGACCATCGCAGCCGAGCAATAAATCCGCGATGGGTTTTATTGAAAGTGAAATTGATTGATGAATTCATTCATTGGGATTCAAGATGGCTGTCTGACATTTCTGTTGCGATGCGATCTAAGATCTGAGAGTAAATGTAATCGAATTATACCAAACGTATTTTCGTGATTTATTTTTAGGGTATTATGCCGTGATGCGCTACCCCCTTATTTAGCCAACGCTTCGGACATGGTCCGTCTTCAGGGCAGATAAGTAATCGATGGTGAATATAATAATTTTGGAAACCATTCTTATACATATTAGTACTTAGATAAAAAGAAAATTAAAAAGAAGTTGCGTTTTCACTGTTTTCGGCACTGTCAGCAGGATTCTTTGGGCCGAACGGTTCGTTGATGAGACGTTGTTTTTACAAAGATATCGAAGTGCCTAGGTACAGTGGCGTAGCTAGCATGGGTGGCACCCGGGCGGATGACGTGGTGTCACCCCTCCCCCCCATTAAAGTTGACAAACGAATATTTCGACTTCATAAAAAATTGGTCCATTTTGGGAGGGGGGAGGGGGGGGAGTAGTTAGAGAATTGTGCTCTTAGGGGTGACACTCGGTCACCCCCCATTGGGCGAGCCGCCCCCCCTCGCTATGCCTCTGCCTAGGTATGTACCTAAATACTTCAGTGATTACTCGCCATTGTGTGAAATGGTAAAAATCCTTTTTTTGCGCTGTGCAGAAATCGAACCCGCAAACCGACTCAACGTTAAACACTTGAAGCCGTTGTTCCCATTCCTACTGATCAACTGTTGAGCCGAAATTTTGGCTCAACACTCCTTAAATGCACAAATACGGTCTTCCTAATGCAACTCTTTGCAGGCGAATCGAGCTTTACTAAACAAATTACTTAGCTGATCGGAGACTCAGATTGATCGATCGAAAAGTTGGGAATAACCGATAGAGAAGGCGGCGGTACTAGCGAGCACCTACGCGCCTCTCGTAGGTAGGTATATTCGTGTATTCGAATTGCGCAAATAGAATAGTACTGCAGTAATTCCACGTGTTTCTATGCAAAACAATGCCACTGCAAAATAGCTAATTTGTTTTTACTGCTAGTATTTTAAACGGCTCAAAATTCAAGTTGCTCTAGGCGCCTTTTATTTTCGTTCACGACTTAATGGTACGACGCTGATTGTCTCTTATTTTTTTATTGTTGTTAAATTTTTGTTACGAACTGATTATGTTGGGACTCGCAACAATAACATTTGGCTGTCAAAAGTTTTTTTTGTTTTGCTCTTTCAAAAATCATCTTAAACCAATCTTTTAATTGTTTTTTGGCTGTAAAAAGTGTAGTGTGTTGTGTCTTGAGGACTCTTCTCCCCCTGATCTTCCAGGAGTCACTTCTTGCTGCTCATTTTCAGATATTTATATACTTTTTTATTACTTCTACTTCTGTCACTTTTTGTACTTTCTGTAACTTGAACAATGGAGGAGTATTTCCCTCCTTTACCTCCTACAAAGCCCCCAGATCCCCCTCCTGACCCTCCAGATGGAGACATTTCGGACATTTCAGAACCCTCAAACATTTCAGACCCTTCAAACATTTCAGACAGTGAATCTGTCATCCTAACCTCAATAAAAAAAAGAAAATTCAATCCCTCTTCCCCAAAAAAACATGATTCGCCTTCGTCTTCACAGTCCCCACCAGTTCTTCCTCAACCTTCTCCAACAAACTTTTACTCTACTCATTCCCGTGGCCCCTTCATTGTATATGCGCAAAAAACTGAACAAGGTAAAACCATACATCCTCTTGAATTTGGTAAATTCCTTTCAACCAACAAGAACCTTTCGATTAAGCCCGGAGGTGTAAAAGCCGAGGGTCGCTTCCGAATCTCTATTGAATTCCTCTCAGGTTCAGCCGCCAACAACTTCATCAAAAACATTTTTATTACATCTAATTCTAAATTCAAGGTTTACATCCCAACTTTCAATGTCACTCGAATGGGCCTGGTCAGGGGTATCTCGACCGATCTGTCCATTCCAGAAATTCTGTCTTCTCTTTCAACCCCCCAACATATTGGCAATCCCATAAAAGCCAGGAGGCTAAATTATAAGGACACCTCTGAAGGCATCGTTTCCTGGAAGCCCTCCCAATCTGTTGTGATCACATTCGAAGCACAATCTCTTCCCTCTCATATCTATTTATTTTTCAACTCCTTACCAGTTGAAATGTACACTTACCCCACCACCCAATGTTACAATTGCTGCCGTTTTGGTCATACTACAGCTGCATGCAGATCCCCTCCCAGATGCTTCAAATGTGGAGAAAACCACACGGCTGACCAATGTTCTTCTCTCTCTTCACCTAAATGTTTTAACTGCTCAGGCGCTCATTCCGCCATTCACTCTTCTTGCCCTGAACAATCTCGCCAAAAAAATATATAAATTTCCATGGCCTCTGAGAACTTGTCTTTTCTGCAGGCTTCTAAACTATTCCCGCCTGTCAAAAAATCTTTTGCCGAGGTTTTATCCAGTAACTCTCCATCCAACCCTCTCCCCTTCTCCTCAACATCTTCTCGTTCAACTAAATTTATGTACAAAAACCCTGTCTCTAAACCGGCTCCTGGATACGATCGGTAACAACACAACTCACTTCTCTTAAATCCCAATGGTTCTCCTCTTTCAAATGCCACAAATGGGTGCGCAAATAACTATAATTCGTCCTCAACAAACCATCAAAAGCTTTCTGAACAACTCTCACAAGACAATTCTTCATTTATACAAACTCTTATTATGCTTCTAATTGACCTAATATCTTCTCAAACTAATCTACCGTCCAACGCTGCTTCTATTATTTCCACGTTAAAATCATTTGTTCAAAATGGCACTTCAAGATGTCAGAATACTTCAGTGGAATAGCCGCAGTGCTATTTCTAACAAATCGAACCTTCTAAACCTATTAAATTCAAACCTTGTTTCTGTGGCTGCTGTCTCGGAGACATGGTTTACTCCATCCACCCACTTTAATATGGGAGGGTACTCCTGTCTCCGTGATGATCGCCCGGAAGGTACGGGCGGCGGTGCTGCCCTTTTTATTAAGAAATCCCTTCCGTTTTCCCCAATAAATAACATCAAACCCCCCAATGCTGACTTTCAAATGGTTGCAGCTAAAATAAAGGACACATCCTTTGTTTCTATCTATATTCTCCCATCATCGCACTTCAATAAGCAAGCTTGGTTACAAATTGTCCGTCAACTAAGCCCTCCATTCTTTTTGTTGGGCGATTTTAATGCCCACTCCCCCGTCTGGGGTTCTGCTTTCTCTGATCGAGATGGTCGAAATGTTATGGATTTTTTAGATGAATCCAATCTTTTCCTTTTGAACGACGGATCTCCTACGAGAATCTCTCGCCCCAACACAAACCCCAGTGCAGTGGATCTCTCCATATGCTCTACAAATCTGGCACCTCTCTCCTCGTGGGTGGTGTCCCCCGATCCTTGCTCCAGTGATCATTTCCCGATCACCATCACTTATCAAACTTCTTTCCATTCAGACAAGTCCCATATTTCGACGAAGATTAAAACAAAACACACCAAATGGGACGAATTTAACTCGCATATGGATAAGTTTATACAAAATTTACCCTCTTCCGATATATTATCTGTCAAAGATGACTACGATAACTTCAAATCGATGCTTATAACTGCAATAAATAAATCAAATCCTCCCCCTAAAACAAAATCTCTTAAAAAACTCCCTCCGACTCCCTGGTGGGATGAGGAATGTTCTAAGGTAGTGAGAATTCGGAAAGCTAAATCTCTTTCGTATCGTCACAATATGACTATGGAGAACTACCTTATATACAAAAATGCCGAAGCCAATGCCAAAAGGGTATTGAGGTCAAAAAAAAGATCCGGGTGGTTCAACTTCTGCAGTTCAGTATCTCCGAATACTCCAATTTCGGAAGTTTGGTCTATGATTCGAAGATTTCGATCCTCCTTCAGTTCAACATCTCCTCGAGCGTCTCATTCTAAATGGATAGATGAGTTCTTGGACAAAATTGCCCCCCCTTCTGTACCTAACTTAGATGAAATAACTCCCATCCACAACACTCCTATGTCTGATCATTGGCTAGACTCTCCATTCACTTTAATTGAATTAAAAAATTGTTTATCAACAGTCAAAGACTCATCTCCAGGCAGAGATGGTATTCCTTATAGCATTATCAAAAATAGTAATGATAATGTTCTAAATCACTTCCTAAGCATCTTAAATAAAATCTTCCAGTCTGGCATAATGCCTGATGACTGGAGTTCTCAAATAATCATCCCAATCCTAAAATCAAACAAATCACCCAATTCTGGATCCAACTACAGGCCAATTGCTCTTTCATCCACCCTCAGTAAAATTTATGAAAAATTAATTAAAAACCGGTTAGAATTTTTTGTTGAAAGTAATCAGCTTCTCTCTCCATCTCAATTTGGATTTAGGAAAAAAAAATCTACGCAAGATAACCTTGCCATCATCAGCACTGATATTAATTTATCCATTTCTAACCATGAAGTATGTCTTGCAGTCTTTATAGACATAGAAGGTGCCTTTGACAATGTTTCCATCCCAATCCTTAAAAAAAAACTTTTAGGCCTTGGCCTTCCCCCCATGTTTGTCCAATCTATTATTAATCTATTTCTTGATAGAAAAATTTTCATTGAACTACCAGATGTTACTCCTCAGAGTAGATCAATTTGGAAAGGTTTACCCCAAGGCGATGTATTATCCCCTATACTGAATAATATATACACGTACGATATGCATCTCTCTATTCCCCCTCAAGTAAAAGTTATTGAGTTCGCAGATGATTTGGCTTTCTTCTTATCATCCAAAATCATCCCACTTGCCGTCAAATATCTTAATGAAGCCATGGATGCCCTTTGCACATGGCTCACTTTAAATGGTCTGGAACTTTCAGTTCAAAAGAGTCAGTGTGTCACCTTCTCAAACCGTCATAAAAATCCTCCTGTTCAAATTTTATTTAAAAACTCTCCAATCCCCAACGCCTCTGAAGTAAAATTTTTGGGAGTAACATTTGATAGGAAACTTAAATGGTCTTCCCATATTCACAATATAGTTACTAAATGTGAAAAAAAATTAAATATCATCAGATCATTGACTGGCGTTTGGTGGGGTGCTCACCCTACCTGCATTAAGTTGCTTTACAATGCACTTATTCGAAGTCATCTCGACTATGCCTGCCCACTTTTTAGTACTGCCTCCAAAAATGCACTCAGTAAATTAGACAAAATTCAATCAAAGTCATTGCGAATAATAACTGGAGCGATGCAGTCGTCACCCATCAATTCCCTTCAAGTGGAATGTTCTGATACCCCACTTTATTTAAGGCGACAACTGTTTGCTGACAAATTTGTTCTTAAATATTAATTATTATTTTTTTAATTGATAAACTAACGTTTAAACAAGATTTTTATGCATAGCACAAAGGGTATATAACAAATATTATAATCAATAATTATCAGCCTGAAACACTCATCTACATTGAAAAAATCTTCCGAGAAAAGATACTGGCCGCCAACGGGAATTGAACCCGTGACCTTCTGATTGCCGGTCAGGTGCTCTTGACCACTGAGCTATGGCGGCTTATCTAATACCCGCCAAATAATTCAATATATACTAGTGTTTCATTCGACAATTACCCATTATTACATTTTTCCAACTGAAAACAACCAACTTTATTTTTGTGAGAGAGGTATTGTTAATACTAAATCTCCCGCTAGGTGGCGTCGAGACTAATTATGTCTGCATTTATTGCTGAAATACTTTAACTTGTCAAATATTTGACAAGTTAAAGTATTTCAGAATATTTGACAAGTTAAAGTATTTCAGCAATAAATGCAGACATAATTAGTCTCGACGCCACCTAGCGGGAGATTTAGTATTAACAATACCTCTCTCACAAAAATAAAGTTGGTTGTTTTCAGTTGGAAAAATGTAATAATGGGTAATTGTCGAATGAAACACTAGTATATATTGAATTATTTGGCGGGTATTAGATAAGCCGCCATAGCTCAGTGGTCAAGAGCACCTGACCGGCAATCAGAAGGTCACGGGTTCAATTCCCGTTGGCGGCCAGTATCTTTTCTCGGAAGATTTTTTCAATGTAGATGAGTGTTTCAGGCTGATAATTATTGATTATAATATTTGTTATATTGTTCTTAAATGTTTAAATTCTAAATGTCATCAGGTTATTCCCAGAGTTTCGTTGTTCAAAGACTCAACACATTCATCTACAATCAGAGCTCGAACTAAACCTCTTCCTGCCATCTGTAAAAATTTTCGCTCTCTCTCAGAGCTTCAAATTATCCAAAATGATCTTCTTCCACTATACAAATTAAAATATAGCCACGTCACCCTATCCCCAACAATTTTGGAAGGGATCGGCATCCATAAAAGTCATTCCAATCTCCCAGCCTGTACTGTTAATAATATGTTCAATGACATTATTTCTTCTAAATGGCCCAATTCTTCTCTTTTATTTACTGATGGCTCCAAATCTCCTGACTCTCCTAACTGTGGTATAGGTATTAACGTTTACCACAATAATTCTAACGATAGAATATTTTATTCAATTTCAAACCAATTTTCAATATTTTCTGCTGAGTGCATTGCAATTATTGAAGCACTCAAATATATAATCAAAAATAATTGTGAACATTCCCTTGTTCTCTCTGACTCTCTCAGTTCCCTCCAAAAACTTAAATCCTGTCCTCTTCTTCATCCTGATGATCACTTTGTATGTCTCATTAGAGTGCTGATAGCCTCCATTCAAAGCTCTGGAAAAACCGTAATTCTTGTTTGGATCCCTGGACACATTGGCATAGTGGGTAACGATATTGCAGATTCTTTGGCAAAACAAGGAGCGTCCAACCCTATTGTTACCCTCGTAAATCATATTCCCCTATCTGATATTTTTTCCAACATCAAAGATAGATCCCGCAATGTTTGGACAGAGCATTGGAACATTGCCAGTCAATCCAAGGGAGCTCGCTACGCCTCAATACAAAGGACTATCCCATCAAAACCGTGGTTTCAAAAATTTCCCCATTTTTCCAAAAAAGAAATTTCCTCACTTATTCGAATGAGAATCGGTCATTGTTCCGTTCCTTTTCACCTTTTTAAAATTCACATCCTTGACTCCCCAGATTGTACGTTCTGTGGTCTAGATGTGGGCACTTTAGATCACATATTTTTTGGCTGTCCCTCTCTAAATAAATATCCTCTTTTCTATCAAGCGTTATCTAAAATTGCCTCCCCTCCATTCAACATTTCATCTCTTCTAAGTCTGAACTCGACTCCAATCTTCCATATAATTCTGAAATTTGTACATTTAAATAAAATTAATATATAAATTCACCTTTCCCTTTCTCTGTAATTTTAAATGATGGCCTAGAACACCCTTGAAGGGTGAAAGCCAGAAATAATAGAAAAAAAAAAAAAAAAAAAAAAAACTGATTATGTTGTAAAATTGCGCTTCCACTTACAAGTACGCATTGCCAATGGTACCTACTATGCCGATTGTCTTTTATTTTTAAACGTAACATTACAAACGTTATTTGTATTTTTGTTATAAACTCTCCTATAAGCACATCGCAGTGATACAGGCGCAGCACATTACCAATTTTAATAGAATTAATAAAGGTGAATTAAAAAAACACACACACAAACAAGCAAACTAAACTCGAGCGAAAAAATGTTTTTAGTGAATAAAAAAATTTAAAAAATCGAATCGCATACAAAGTATAACGTGTGGTAACAACTTCTCAACGGAGTAACCATGCCGAAGGAATTTAATTTTACTACGAAACATGTTAAAATACTAGTGAATTACATAACCAGCAATTTCACAATAGTTTGATTTATGGCCATGAAATTCAATAAAATATTGGTTTTACGACTAAATAAATTGACCCCGTTTTAAATGTCATTAAATCTAGTTTGTAGTGACTAGTGACTAGGTGACTCAATAATAAATTGAGAGTGACTCGTGGCATTGACCGTGAAGTTTTCCGAGATCAAATGACGGCGGATGAAGAATATTTTTGAACATTTGCATTATTTTTAAATGCGCGTTTTTTTTATTATAATTTTTGTTCATTTAAGTTTACAAATTACTAATTATAACTTACATGCCTATTAAATTTTATCTTGTTTAATTGTTCTTACGACATATTTAGAATTTAATTGGCGTAGTTTGTATGGTTCCGGCAGCTCTAATATTATATTATAAGTAGCTGGGTTACCCGGCTTCGCTCAGGACAATAAGATAGTGTTCTGGAATGTTGCACAATGATGTTCCCGATTCCCTATTCCTGATCATTCCACGACATACTCCGCCACTCCTTCCACAACTTTCTACAGCTCTATGGAACCTTTTAGAACTTTCCGGAAGACTGCTCTAGAAATTTCAAGAGGGCGAAACTTTTAGCCCTTATATCTTTAAAAGCAGGCCCTTTAGGTAAAAACGGATACCCTTATTCCCTAGGGGGGATAGAGATCTACCACACCATATAACTCCCTTGATCGAACCGGGACTCGTTTCTGATTTTTTGCGAGCTGCACGTTTTTTTGGACTTTCTTTTATAATATATGCCATATTCAAATAAATAAAATGTTACTCCTTACATGTCCTTTCCCGTGCGTTCCCTCCAGCGTTCCACTTCCACCTTCCCCACAACCGCTCTCCCGCTCCCCCGTCCCGCCAACCCCCCTGGCTCTGCATTTCTTGACTCCTCTCCCGCCCGGCCCGTAGCCGAAACTTTTTTCTAATACTAACAATTTTAAACTCGTGATATCTTTCTAATTAAATATCCGAATTGAAAAATTCAAAAAGTTAAATAAAGGTATTGAAGCTGTCTTGAATATTTAGTAATTTATTTTGATAAGGATTAAAACCAAGATACAAATAAAGAGCCTTTTCAAGAGGCGACATTTAAATTAAATTTTTAAAATAAAAGAATACTTATTGTGGCATAACCATAATAGTTAGGCATATGCTGTCGCGACCTTTTTGTAAATAATGATGTGTTCTATAAAGTCGTAGTACATTATTTTATTCTATCATCAATAGTTTTCGCAGCGCACGCGATTTAAAGAATATTTTAGGTAATTTTTTTACACCCTGGGTTACATTATTGAAGTTTTAGTAAGGATGCATATATTTAAAAAAAATATAATATAGCCTATGCCACCCAGGGATAGTGTAGCTTCCCAACAGCGAAAGAATTTTTCAAATCGGTTCAGTAGTTTCGGAGCCTATTCGATGCGAACAAACACACAAACAAACAAACAAATATTACCTCTTTATATAGTGTATAAGTCGACGGTCCCAAAGAATAATGTCGGATCTGACAAAAATTGAAAATCGTTCTGTTGGCTTATTTATTGGCTTATTTTTTTGATTTAAAAGTCTGTATTTTCGGATTTTTTAATGAAACGAGATGAAGTATCACAGATCAAAACAACACTACATTTCTTGACACCAAAAACAGTAAACATGCAGAAACAATACTTCAAAAAGATCAACTGTAAAAATTCAAAATCGCACATCCGACATTGTTCTTCGGGACCGTCGAAGTAGATAGATCCATCAATGAACTAAATTTCTTCTCTGTCAAAAAACTAAAATCTATATGTATAAAGAAGATTGTTTGTAATGTTTGTTTGTTTTTTATATAAAACTACAGTTTTATTTCGAGATTGACGAAATTTGCACACTCGGCCTTCAAAATAAGAGGAAGGTCACTGTCTACGTGAAATTTTGAAAAATCCCGAGAAAAGCACGGGCAACCCCGGGGACTTTAGCCTCTATTTATTTTATTCCTGCACACTTCGCCACTGGTCACTCGGCCGAGTAACTGCCTAACCCACTGAACCTTCGGTCGCTGTATAACAATGTGTGTACCACGTGGTACAAGAGGACCTTGTTAAAAAAAAATGAAACCGGAAACCAAAATGCCCTGTACTTTTTTATTCCAAATAAGCTCAGGAATCGTTGGTTAAAGTCTGTAGAGGTCCTGATACCAAGGGCATAGTTATAACATCCACATAGGAGAGGAGGTTCTGGGAAGGAAAAAGGTACGTGGGATGGGTAGGAATCTGGGGGCAGTGTGTTCAGGAGTGATGGACGTATCCTACTGCGGTGCATGGCGATGTTCCGAGAGATTCCGACTCGAGAGGATAAAAGACCTCCCTCAATCATTCTCTCCCGATCCGGCCTGCTGTGCAATAGGTGAGCAGACACATCCGTCACCAACACCCGAAAAACCGCACCCCATGAACCCGGGCACCCCTGCTGAGTCACCAAACGTAGCGTAACACTTGGGGTGACTTATGGCAGAGGTGTTGGTTATCCAATAAATGGTTCCCGGGGCGCGGCAGCCACACCCGCCTCCCAAATTTATTGTATAACCAACAACAAACGTTTGCTAGGTTTGGTGAGCAGGAGTGCATAGGTTTTTGGGGTGAGGTTTGTTTAAGTCTTGGCTGCGGAGGCTTTAGCCCACCCACTGCATGGCGGGCCGGATTGGGAGAGACAGGTTGAAGGAGACCTTTTGACCCGTCGCCTTGCACCGCAGTGAAAGGAATGGATTCGCACGTTCGTCACTCCTAATCCCCCAGAACGTCCCCTCCTTCCTTTCCCTAAAAATACCCTATTCACGGCACCCTCAAGATAACATAGGCCCTAAGAGCATTTTTTTCCTGAGGCCTCCTGTATCCAGATAATGCAAAAAAAGGAACCAGCACAAATCATTCTGTGATCCACGTGATCTTGAGATTTTGGGTGACGATAAATTGGCCAAGCGTCAGAAATGTCACTAGCTACAGCTGACATGCGACGCGACGTTGCCATAATGACTTCAGGCACTGAGACTTCAGGTAGTTTTTTTTCTCAAAAGTTTACCGTATTGACACGTGCATAGTACCCTTGGCCGGCTAGCCGCCCGAATTATTTGATGCAACCAGGATGCGACATGTTGAATAATAAAATAAATAATATTTATTTTTCTAGTGGCATCTTTCGGATTTTAACGAAACTTTTTGAAAACAAAATAATCTCAAAATGAATGATAAAGACCATTCTGACCGCTGGAGTGCTCTGTTGCAGTTTATTACGGATATTATACCTATTAATCTTGATCAAGCGGAGCAGACGGACACCGCCGATATACATTTCTGCACGCCGAGCGAAGTAGCCGTCATTATCAGGCGATTAAAGACAAACAAGGCGCCGGGAAGCGACCAAATACATAACATACTACTGAAACATCTACCACAGAAAGCCATCATCTTCATTACAAAGCTGTTCAATGCCTGCCTCATCACCGGACATTTCCCTCAGATCTGGAAAACGGCAACCGTGCTGCCCTTCTCGAAGCCTAACAAAGATAAGAGGCAGCCGACGAACTACCGGCCGATAAGTCTACTATCCACACTGAGCAAGGTATTTGAACAGGTGATCCTCAACAGACTTCTACCACAGCACGAAGACACATTGCCAGACGAGCAGTTCGGTTTCAGGAAAAGGCATTCCACTACCCACCAGCTCTCCCGAGTAGCGGAATTCATCGCTAGAAGATTCAACGAAAATCGCTTCACCGCCGCTGCACTGCTAGACTTGGAGAAGGCATTTGATACCGTCTGGATCAGAGGGCTGCTGCACAAGCTTCACATGCTTAACACGCCCATATACCTAACGAGAGTGATACAAGAGTACCTCAAGAACAGATCCTTCAGAGTCTTCATCAGGAACGCGCTCTCAACACTACGTGAGATTCCAAAAGGCGTGCCGCAAGGAAGTCTACTGGGACCTCATCTCTTTAACATCTTCACGCACGACATCCCCCGAGACGAGAGATGCAACCTATCAATTTATGCAGACGACGTCAAACTCTATGTTTCCTCGACGAAAGCGGATATGGCGGCCATGTACCTACAAAGGGCGCTCGACACCCTCGTAGAGTTCTACAAAAAATGGCGCCTCAAACTAAATGAGGCCAAGACCGAAGTCATAATGTACACGAGGAAACAAACCAGAACACCAGACGTCAACATCGAAATGGGAGGACATGTCTTAGAATGGAAGGATGAGGTCGTCTACCTGGGCCTGACGATGGACTCACGACTCAACTGGAAATCTCACGTAGCCAAGATGAATGCGAAAGCCAGAAAGGCAGCCGGCGCGATGAAGCCAATCTTCAACAGAAGAAGTCCGCTACTTCCCAGAACCAAACTCCTGATCTACTACTCGCTCATTCGACCGGTACTGACTTACGCTATCCCCGTGTGGGGCAGCATCTCATACTCTGACCATACTAAACTACAGACCTTACAAAATCTCTGCATTAAAATCACTTACAACACTAGAATCAGAACAAATTTGAAACGACTACATGCCAGAGAAAACATTCCGACCCTATTTGAATACACGCACAGACTGACAGACCGATTTTACAAGTCATTAAAACACAGTAAAAATAAACTCATCAAGGAAATCGGTCAATACAATGCACCTAGTGACCTTCCCTTCAGATACAAACACAGACTACCTAAACATATCCTGATGGACCTAAATCACATTTGGCACAACCCTTTTTCAGACACGGATGACTGAACGAGCAGTAGGTATTCCTAACCACCAGACCCCTCCCCCAACTTATGTTTATATATCTATTTATATAATAATATTTATTTTTATATATGTCTATGTATGTTTATCCTAAATCTCCCATAAAGTATGTATTTCACATAAAAACAGACACTCACACCCCTCACCACAGAATGCAGGATTTCATACACTGAAATCACTGAAGGCCGGCAAGTTTCATGTTGACTTTCGGCCGACTCTTCCCGGATGAGGTTTTTCATGGTTTCCTCATTCCCGAAGGCAAATGCGGAAGAGCTCCAAACAAAAGGACATGACCGACTCCTTCCCACTCCCAACATAACACAAATACACACGTATGTATATATTCCCCCGAGCTTGGCTGTAATCCTGCTTGTTGGGCTGTGCCAAACATGCAATTTTAGTTGGGTTTTTTACATAACACTTTTTCCCAACCGACAAAACACAAGACCTTTAAGCCTATAATAGCCAGGTAACATTTAAAATACCCACAAGCGGTAAGAATTGCAAGGCGCATATGACGCCGTTCTATTTGCATAAAGAACATTAACTTTAAATTCAGTAAATTTAAATGATTCATCTCCTCAAGAACATAAGAATCTAGTGAATTAAAAAAAAAAAAAAAAAGTTAAGGGGGTTTCGATCCTTGGGTTAGGCAAGGGAAAATGGTAGGGGGGGGGGGGGGTGAAAAGTTTTTTGGGACCTCTACTTACCTTACATTGAAAAAAATGGTGCAAATAATATTGTTGTATTACACAGGAGCGTAATTTACGAATACTATTATCTTTTTTTCATGTGATGAACATAAACTAGAGTTTCGAACTCGCGCTTCCTTGATCCACGTTCACAATTCTGTTACGAAAAGAAAATCTGTCTGAAAAAGGATAATTTCTTGGTTGTTTTTCATATATTTAATTGTTTTTAACTTATTTTCAGGACAGACATGGGTTCTCCACACAATGTAGCGGCGCTGTGCCTTTCAGTGCTGGGGTTGCTGTGCCTGGCGACCAGCTCACTCGCGGATTACAACATCGGGGTGGGAATAGCCGACATCACAGGGCCCTCGGTTGAAGTTAACTTTGTAAGTAATTCATTACAATGTTTTTTTTTTTTATATACAAGGTGTCCTGGGATAAAGTGCACAAACTTCAGGAGGTGATTCTACATGATTGTACAAGTAAAAAAAGAAAAACTTTTTTTTTCGAAATTTCAACGTTAAGGTAAGTTTTTTGGATAGAAAGGTTGAATTGTTTGTTTGGAAAAAATAATATTGTTCTCTGGAAAAATATTTTTGTGTGGAAAAAGACATTGGAATTTCGAAAAAAGTTATTCATCTTTTTTACTTCTATGATCATATAGAATCACCTCCCAAAGTTTGAGCTCTTTACCCTTAGACAAGGGCGTAGCGAGGTACGGGCAGGGGGGGGGCAGCTGCCCCCCCCCTAAAAGATGCAGGAATGCTCACAAACTGTTAAGTAATATTACGTTGGTAGCCTATTGTTTGTGAAAATCAATAAAATTTTTATTTTTACCTTTTCAGTTTATAATTTTTGTGTGCATCGTGGAAAGTTGGGATAAATATTAGAAAAGTTTTTTTTTGTACCCGCATAACTTACGTATTTAACTAAAGTTAGTACGTTTATTTACCTTCCATACCCCTTGTCACACTTCTCTACCCCCCCCCCCCCTCCCCCGCCTGCCCCCCCTTTAACAAAATCCTAGCTACGCCCTTGCCCTTAGACACCCTATATTAGCTTCACACAGGAGGTCCTTAGGAAAGAAAACAGGGCCTATCTCATCTTTGGGATTGCAGAGTTGAGGATCTTTTTAGGAAAAGGAATGAGAGGAAGTTCTGGGAAGGAACAGGTATGAGGTGGGTAGGACTCTGTAGGAGTCAATGTGTTCAGGAAAGACAGATATGGTGGTACATTTTAGCAGGAAAAAAATAAAATTAAGATTGAACACAAGAAGCTGGCATCGAAGACTTATGGGTCAAATTTCAATTGATTTTTTTGTTAAATTTCTTAAATCTGCTTATCTGTATTATCTTATGTTTTTCTTTTTAAAAATATTTTGATAATATATTACAAGTTGAATAGCTTCAATAGCTCGAATCTTCACCGAAAAACAGTCCCGTAAAAACAACTCTTAACAATCCAAAAACACAACACAAACAAATTAACCTTGATTAATTGAAAGCTAATGTTTTTTTTTACAGATGGGATATGCAAACCTGGAGCAGACTGGACGAGGAATCCATCTGCGGCAGTTTGCCCGATCCTTCATCATCGAGGATGAAAATCAAAACAGAGTGGCCTTCGTCTCCACCGACACTGGCATGATGAGCACAGGTCTGAGGAAAGAGGTAATAATTACTTCTTGATTGATATAATATTTTCATGATTCATTGATTCACCGATTCATCGAATTCCTGATTTATTGATTCATTCATTCGTCGATTCATGATGATTACTTCAAATTTCAATTTATTCTAACTTACATAGCTAGCAAAACCAAAATATGAATTTTTTCAATTATGCTCTACTTGTTTTTACTCTTGTCAATTTTTTTAAGACTCTTTTTCTAAAGCAATCCTTGTTTCAACATTCTCTGAAAGGCGGGGGTTTAAATACGCTTCCACGACACCTCAACAAAGTGACATTTCAACACCCCTTTGAAAAGTCATTAAAGTTATGATTTTTTTTTAAAATAGCCTATCACTTAACTTAACCAATTTTTTTTTCACCACTTTTAATGACTTTTCTAAGGAGGTATTGTAGTTGTATGTTGTTGAGTTGTCCGGTCACCTAAATACATACCTATTTAAAAAGATTGGATATATGTTCGAAATAAATGGCACTGTTCGCATTTTCTTTATTTAATTTTTACATTGTGTAGCTCTACACAGGAGTCCCTGAGGAAAATATTTTTAATTTTCTTCAGGACCTATGTCATCTTTGGGGATTGAGGAAATTAAGGAGAGGAGATTTTCAGAAGGAAAAAGGTATGAGTGGTGGTTGGGAATCTGGGGGTCAGTATATCAGGATCGACAGACGTATGAATCCATCCCTCCCAGTGCAGTGCAAGGTGATGAGTTGAGAGAGTCCGGCTGGAAAGGGTTGTGAAAGGGTTCTGCACTCATCAACAATGCACTTGGTGACACACCCCATGAACCATGAACGTGGGCACTAAACATAGATTGCCACTTGAGGTGATCAATGGCAGAGGTGTTGGTTATCCAATTAATGGTTCCCAGGGCGGCAGTAACCATACCTGCCTACCAAAAGAAAAAGATCTTACAATTAGTATTATATTAGAATCCCTCTAAAATCTTTATTCAGTTGTTTGATATCTATTTTTGTAATACCAACTCATCTCTTATTCTATATGGACAGGTTCTCCGGCAGTTGAACAAGGTGTACGGGTCCACGTACAACCAGTCCAACCTGATCATAAGCGGCACACACACGCACTCGGGGCCCGGCGGCTTCAATATGGACCTGCTCTTTGACATCACCATTCTCGGCTTTGTGCAGCAGACCTTCCACTCCTATGCTGCCGGCATTGTCAGGGTAGGCAAAACCAACCGATACTTATCCACAAAAAACTTATTTTTTTTTTAATTTAAGCATTTTGATTTTTTTTTTCTGAACTCTTAAAAATTTTAGAGTCAAGTGTGCTTCGACACATTTTAAAAGACAATAAGCAAATTCTTCAAAGATCTTCAAAATTTCAACTTCAGAATTGATTTACTCGAAAACGAAAGCTGAATTAAAAAAAGTAATACCACAAAATCGACTCTAAATATGATGAAGATTCACCACCATTAGTTTCCGGACTACATATATCAACGGGAGTTTGAGACTTTTCAGAAAGATATAGTGGTAAAATTAAAAAATACGACATTTTTGATAAATTATATCCTACCGGCTGCGCCAGTTGTGTACTAGAGAAATATCCACTGATTAGGATCCCAGTTGGTGTTCAGTGTTTGTGTTATTTCAATAATAACTTGGTTCGTTGAGATTACGGGTTTGTCTATTATCGTTTTCATTTTTACCACGAATAAGTAATTGGACTCAAACGTCCGTTCCAAAGGGTGTTGACCTGCGAAGTGGGGTGTCACCGAGTGCGGTGCTCAACGGTTACGAATGGGAGATCTTCGTAACCGTCCGGGATAAGACCTGAACGTGCTACGCTTTAGTAACTATCATCTAATACTACTAACAACATTTGTCGAGAGGAATTGTAACTGCATAAATCTTTCAATCCTCAACACGGGAGATCCTAGTGACGATATATTATCCCTTCCACCAGGATGGATTGTATCACAAAAATAGTGCTATACAAATTATCCAATCATTAGGTATTATTATTAGCATGTGTCCATGAAAAATCCCAGGATATTGTATTTAGATACTTTATCGCTTGTCTAAATTATTTTTCCCACAATCATTTTTGATTTAAAAGGTGATACTTGACCACCGAGCGTTTTTGGCCACATTTTGGCCAATTTGCAAACATCCTCGAGCATTCACTGGCCAAAATGCTTTTAAACTGATTATATATATTATCAATAATTTATTTTATTCCAGAGTATTAAAATGGCACATGAATCCATGACCCCAGGAAAGCTCCACTACAAGGAAGGAAGACTCGTAAATACCAACATCAACAGATCTCCCTCTTCCTACTTGTTGAACCCCGAGGCAGAAAGAAACTTGTAAGCTGAACAAATTATTCTTCAAATATAAAAAAAAAACTTCAATTAATCTGTTTTGATTATTGATCTGAGATTTTCACAATCAAAAATTTAATTGTGATTATTTTTTGGTTAATTATGTCTTGTTGCACATTCTCCTTTTTTGGCCAATCTTTCAGTGTCCATCATCAGGGCAAATGTGTGGATTGTGGTGAAGTAGTTATGTATTTAGAAATAAAGAAAAAAACAATCCCGTTCTGATTTGTTTACACAAGCTCTGGATGTACAAATTATTTGCAACTAATATCAATTTTATTTTCATCTTAACAAATCTACAACTTCAACGATTTCAGGTATCCAGATGGCGACACAGACAAGAAGATGGCACAGTTGAAGATGGTTTCCACAAACGGCACGTTGCTGGGGGCCATCAGCTGGTTCGCCATCCACCCCACCAGCATGAACAACACCAACGTGCTTGTCTCCTCAGACAATGTGGGGTACGCCTCCGTGCTGCTGGAGGAAGCTATCAACCCTCCGGGAACCTTCCCAGGAAAGGTAAAAACATATTTAGGATGTTTATCTATTCTTCCATCCAGCTTTGGAGACTATTGGATCCTCCATTCGATTTTCCCAGTTCTTGGCTATAAACAGGTATGTATTACCGCGAACCGAACCACGAATTATGGGAAAGGAACGAAACAACCGCAAGCGGCGTTTCTGTGATATTTATTAAATAGTGTACTAACAAATTCTCAGCAAAACAGAAACAACTTCATCATACATCAAACAATTTTGAAATGAGAGTATCAGTGTTGCAAGTGTGAAATTTTATTGAAAAGAACGAAGAATTTATTGGCTATAAGGGGCAAAAAGTTTGAATAAATAGAGCTAAATAAAAATACTAAAAAATATATGAGTGAGTAACTCAGAACAGATTTTACCCGTGATAAGTCCACTTTCGCAGACATGACCGTTTTCTCGATTGTCGCGACGGTGCTCTATTAATTATGGTCCAGGGCAATTGAGTGGATATGCGATATCTCCATAAGTGGATAGCCGTCGATGATAGATTAGGTTAAAAAGACTTTACCTATCGAGACACGACACTCTGATTTTAACAATTGATACTTACAATTGATTTTAACAACTTTCAGGGTAAGTTCGTCGGAGCGTTTGCATCCACAAACCTGGGCGACATCTCCCCCAACATAATGGGCCCCAAGTGCGAGTTCACGGGCGTATCGTGCGACATCCACTCCAGCCGCTGTGTCAATCCCGACGAGAAATGCTTCGCACAGGGACCAGGAAAGGACATGTTCGACTCCACTAAGATTATCGCCCAGAGGATCAAGACCGAAGGACTGGTGAGTTTCAATTTTTTTTAACAGCTCAAAAGCCTCAACTGTATATTTTAAGGTGATAGTAAATGAGCAAGATAAATTGCTAAAGCCCAACAATTATCTTGCCCGCCTGTAGTCTTGCCGGGCAAGGTGTTGGCTATCAATATTGCCGTTTCCCGTCAAGATTGCCGAAATCCATAAGATATTTTCAAGAGACAACTCATCTCTATTTTATCGGTTAATAATTAACTTTTCTTATTTTTGTTCTTTTCATAAAACCTCCTCTCATTTAAAATCTTACCAGTAATTTATAACCTTATTTTATTTTATTTTGCTGTTCTATTAAGTTCTGTTTTATCATCATACATTATTATACACATATAATTGTTTGTTTATACCTACTAACTAGCTTTTACACATTGCACTTTATTGTATTTCTGGTCTTATTACTGATTTTTTCTTATTACTTATAGTATTTCATTTCTTTTATGATGTTTAATTTTTTTATGTTTTTAATTTCTGTTGTAAAAGCCCACTAGAGCGTAAATAAATAAATAAATAAATAAATATATTCATAGCACAAAAAACTATATCCCTCAATAACTTTACCAAACTTGGAACCAAAATCCCATTATTATTAATGAATATTATTTTCTTTCGAAACAATGAAAGTTTTTGTAGCAGTTGGGTAGGTGGCAAACAGAGATGCACATAATTATTATGTAACAGAACGAGAAGGAAATAGATTTGACTCGGAAATTTTGCCGTAATGTCTGTAACGATAACTCACTGGCAAGACAGGGCAATCGGTCGATAAGAATAATAGGCAATACATGACAATCTAAAATAGAATCTATAATAATTTTATGGCAATACCTTGTCGGCAAGAAATTGCCATAAACCCTTTCTTTGCTCATTTATCTAGAGGAGCTTTTAAATATCCAGTATCTAGCATTCATTTCCACAACCAAAAGCAATATTGTATTGTTAATTAATAGCGCATGACGACCTTTATTAAATTTCACGTTAAGTGCATACTTTTCAATGTATTGCTATCTTAATCATTGCAGATGTAAATATTTATGTCGCCATAAAAAAAGACGCTGCATGTTCAGAAATTTCAGTTATCTCATGTCTCCTTTCAATAAATGGCAAAATAATTTCTGTTTTATTGTTAACTGTTGCAGTTTATTATCTTTTGTGATACTTTAATATTAATTTATGTTTACAGAGGCTGTTGCAATCTCAAGATGATTTTGAGGTCACTGGACCGATTAAGACAATTCACCAATTCATAGATATGGCACACATTAGTGTTCCTGACTACAATCCGCGAACAGGACAGTTTATGAGGGTAAGTAGCTACATATTTATATTATATACTTTTACATATTGTTGCCGTGGGATTACGTGGCAACAATTTACAGGATTAGGAGAGGACAACTACCTATATATTATTACATCTATTTGAATTTAGAATACTATTACATACAACTATTAGTAATTTTATAATACAAGGTGTGGCAAAACAAACAGTGCAGGGCTATTAAAAAAAAACGGCGCAACTCACAGAAATGGGGTTTATTTTATTTTATTCGGTACATCATATTGTTTTATGCATCAAGTCCTGAAGATGACATCAGAAAGATGATGGCCCCCAGCAGCGATACATTGATAAAGACGATTTCTAAGTTTTCGGTTGCATATTGGCACATCTCGATGGGCATAGCGGCGGTTTCCTTCCGAATTCGATCCTTGGGTTCTTTTAATGTGTGAGGCCGATTTTTAAAAATGATGTTTTTTCAGATAAACCCAAAGGAAGAAGTAGCAAATGCTTAAATCGGGTGAGCGCGTTCCTCTCAGAGAGACGAGGCGCGCATGGAACATCTGTCGCAGTTTTGTCATTGAAACTCAAGCAGTATGGACCGTAGCACCATCCTGTTAAAACCAGTTGTCTCCCAGATCTTTTTCCTCCGTTAGTTCTTCCAATTGAGGTTCAAAAAAAATTTCCAACATGGAAACATAACATCAAGCGTTGACAGTCACAGTTCGTCCATTCTCCTCGAAAAAATACGGCCCAATCACCCCAAATTTGGAAATCGCACACCACACCTTTTGGGGCGTGAAGAGGTCTCTCGTTTAGTTGCCTTGGGTTATTTTCAGCCCAGTACCGAAAATTTTGTTTATTCGGTATGCCCATCGAGATGTGCCAAAATGCTGTAGAAATCGCCTTCATCAATGTATCGCTGCTGGGGGCCATCTTTCTGATGTTATCTTCAGGACTTAATGCATAAAACGGCATGATGTACAGAATAAAATAAAATAAGTAAACCCCATTTTGTAAGTGTACGTACCTAGCCGATGCACGGCGGGCCGCATGCAAAATATATCCTGGCACAGTATTGGCTGCCGGAGCTCAACGTTTCAAAAGGTTAATGGAGGAGATGTATTTCAGGATGCCCCGGTTCGTGGCTGCTTGCCGGCCATGGGATACAGCTTTGCGGCGGGTACTACCGATGGACCCGGAGCCTTCAACTTCAGCCAGGGAACCACCACCGGCAACCCGCTGTGGAACTCGGTGCGCAACCTGCTAGCCGAGCCCACCATCGATGACATCGAGTGCCAGAAGCCAAAACCCATCCTGCTGGCCACTGGAAGGGTGAGATATCTTTTTTTATTATAGCGGTTGGATGGAAATCATTTCCAAATGGTTGCCCCAGTTAACGCGATCCAGAATTTACACAGACAGTAGTAGTCTCTCAGTAAACCTTCGCTCGATTAAACGACAACTACGCCATTATTTTTAGTGGTTGAAAGCACAAAATTAAGCTCTATAATTCATTTATTCATTTAAATACGGACTACGTCCAATTTACATAATAATGACACGAAATGAAATAAAATTTTTAAATATAAGAACGGAGAATACTATATGAAAGTAAAGACAAAAGCAAAAATATAAACATAAGAAAATAGAAATCAAGTTAAGACTCAGCTAAGACCATTAACAACAGCACACATCGTTGAAGAATGTCCCTTTCATCTGTCTACCGTAGGCACATCTCTGCTGAACTAAACGAATAACTTCAACATCCCACTTTGATCTCCATTAACTCTCCTCCACCAAACGGAGAAGAAGAATTCATAAATCAATATTGCCATAAACAAAATGAATATCAAACCTTATCGAACTTTTCTTTTCAGATTACATTCCCGTACGAGTGGCAGCCGACCATTGTGTCCTCGCAGCTGGCGCTGATTGGAGACGTTGTGCTGGCGGCCGTGCCCGGAGAGTTCACCACTATGTCGGGACGCCGCATGCGCTCAGTGCTCACCAACACCTTCGCTGCAGCCGGCAAGGATGTCAAGGTCGTCGTGGCCGGCCTGTCCAATACCTACAGCGATTATGTCGCCACTCCTGAGGAATACCAAGTAAACTTCATACTTTAATTCCTTCACTTTCAACTTCCACCCTCTGGGTTCTATGTATATGGTCTCCGTGGTTGAGGGGTAAGGCTCTCGACTAGCAATCCGAAGGGTTTGAATCCCGGCATTCCCAATTTATTCATTTAAAATAATTTATAGTAGGTATATTTGCAGCATGTTCCAGAGTGAAAGATGCTCTCAATATCGCCCTGGTGTAAGACCACCATTCAGAATTGAAATTTTGAATGAAATAGCTCTAGCTGTGTTTGGTAACCAGATCTGAATGGCAAGATACTTATCTGTAATGTATCGTAAATGCGTATTGATCCCTTATCAATCTTGGATACTGGGCCCTTATATCTCCAGTATCCCGTTATCAATAGTATACCGATCACGATGAATATTAAAACACGTTAAGTACTTCTTGTACACGGAAGGTTTATTATCAGAATATATAATAATACAATGGATGTTGCCCGAAGGCCAGTTAATAGAGAAGTGGCGCTCCCGTCGATGAGAGCGCATTGATATAATGGATCTACTTTTGTAAATCTCCGTTTATGGTTCGGTAAACCCGAACCTACCCGACTACAATAATATGTCAATATTCCAAACACTACATCTTTCCCATCTCCTTCCAGGAACTGTTGGGACTCTTGTGCGGTATTCACACAAAAATAATAAAATAAAGAACCAACAAACCTAACCTAACTTAACCTCTTTTTTTATCACATTTGATGTGTTGCAATAGAGGAGCCTTTATGTACAGTAACACATTCTCACTCAGCCTCTTTCTACCCAGATAATTGACCAAGCTAGATGTTAGTTCGCCATACTAGTTGTTACCTTAAATCTATCATTATATTAGATTAACAGCAGTGTTCAAAGTTATCCACGTCTTATAAAACACCCAAATAATATTGTTGCAGCCTGTATATGTCACTGTTCTGTTTCACCCAGTTACCGTATAAATACGGTAGTATAATCACCCAGTTACCGTATAAATACGGTAGTATAATCACCCAGTTACCGTATAAATACGGTAGTATAATCACCCAGCTATAAAGAAGATAAATGCTCTTTGCGGTGACCTCCAACAAACTGCTGCATTAGCAATATTCAATTGCGCACGTCTAACAGTTTATTTTATTTGTATACCTATGATTCCTAAACATTGAACTACCACCCTCTGTTGAAATTTATTTTTATTTCCCGCTAAGCACTTGCATTCTGCTTACTAACAACGTATGCAGGGACATTGGAGGTCTAAATTCATTCTAAACTAAATGTAGCTTCGTTCTTTAAAAAAAATTAGAGTCCTTGCGAGAGCCTTGAAGGAGTAACGATCTGTTACTTATACCAGGGCGGGTAAGTGGTGGATAACCTCCAAAAATGTTGAAATTTATACGTACTTGCATGGAGTTTGAATACTTGGTGATATTATAATCCAACGAATTGCCTCATTAGCAATATTCAATTGCGCTTGGCTAATGGCTTCTTTATTATTTGTTTCAGGCGCAAAGGTACGAAGCCGCGTCTACAATCTTTGGCCCGCACACCCTCACCATTCATCTGAACCAGTTCAACGACCTGGCAAAGGCTCTCATCGAGGTAAACTAGAGCATATTTTCAACATTATTTTATGAATCATGCACCATTAGTTTTTAGATATGATTTAACCTCTTATTTGTTATTAACAGGACCGAACACTAGATCCTGGGCCAACACCCACCGATTTCTCCAATGACCTCATCTCCCTGGTGACCCCTGTCATCTTCGATATCGCTCCCTGGGGCCTGGCCTTCGGAGAATGCGTTGTGGAACCCAATGAGAGATACACATTCGGAAATGTAGTCCACGTCAAATTTGTGAGTACCCTCTGTCAAATGCTGAAATTTCTATTATAAAGGTTTTCACTGAAGTTTGTAAACATCCAAATTGATAGACCAGCCCACCAGAGAAAGGGGAACAAACCAAGTTGTGCAGAGCGGGGAGGTGGTGTGACCGTCTCCTTTTCTGTGATTTTTCAATAAATGAATATAACAATAACTCACATTGTGATATCACTATTTAATCCTCGAAAATAAAATCTGCTTACGAATTACTAGTCATTTTTAAAATGGCGGAAAACTTAACTACATTAGGAATGTCCCATTGCCTCTGATTGAATATATTTTAAAATTTCAATTTTTAATTGTTTCTTTACACAATATTATTTTTAAAATTTCAACTTTTAACCTCACAAAGTCTGTGTTGAGGTTAATAATTTTATAACATAATAAAAATAACGCAAAACAAAATATTGTTACCCTAATGGGTATCTACTAAGATGAAGGAAACGTAATACATTATATTGGAGCAAGCATGTAGGGTGACCATGTGTTGATATTTGAATGCTTTATTTTACAGGTGTCCGGAAATCCACGCAACAATTTGATGACAGAGAAATCTTACTTGACGGTAGAGAGGTTCATCGAACAGGACAGCTCGTGGGAGGTGGTTGCCACAGATGCCCATTGGGAAACAAGGTAACATTTTTAAGGTTAAAAATACCATAAAATCGAGTCAAGTGCTGTTGAGCTGTTACCGTATCCGCTAGGTTATGTTGGCACTCAATGGCTACAAAAGTTAGATATCCGTAGGGCTGGCCCTTAGCCAAACGGTACCT
This sequence comes from Limnephilus lunatus, assembly GCA_917563855.2. NCBI lineage: Eukaryota > Metazoa > Arthropoda > Insecta > Trichoptera > Limnephilidae > Limnephilus > Limnephilus lunatus. Next base: position 3,649,696 of record OU830602.1, on the reverse strand, counting down.
GGCACTGTATTAGGTGTTAGGTATTATCATATTGCATTGCCGTTATTATCACACACACTCGCTCCCTACCAGCAACCATATGAAAATTGAGTGATGTCTTTAATGTACAATAAACTGGCAGGGTAAGCATACCGCCTACACTTGAAAATTTTATTTTTCCCCTCTGCTTTTCCCCAAAGAAAGAGCTAATGTATATATTTATTTAATTATTTAATACTAACCTGTACATGTAAAGCACTTGCATACTGCTCGTTGACACCGTATGCGGGGACATTGGGGGTCTAGTTTTGTTTAATTAAATGTAGAGACGTTCAAATAAAAAAAATTGCTTCCTTGTGAGAGCCCTGAAGGAGTAACCATAAGTTACTTATACCGGGGCGGATATGTGGTGGATAACCTCCAGTGCCGTTATTATCATATTGCCTCCTTGGCAAGTCATCAGTCAGCGCCCGGAGCGGACTGCTTTAATTGCGCTTGCAAAGGGCCGTCCCTGGATATTGTCTGCTAGGGATTTTATTTTTTATTTTAGTTTATTGAGAAAACAAACAGTATACATATATTACTTATATAATAAAAAAATAACATGTTACGTGGTTGCATGAACCAATTGCGTATAATGCTAAATATTATAGAACTAGCTTGGGTACCTGGCTTCTTGGACTGACATTCGAACCCACGACGGATCTTGCTTTATATACCCCTACCAATGGTAGCCCCACCCATACAAAAAAAGCTTTGAATGGTCCACAATGTTTCAGAACATTCCACAATGTTCGAGGAGTGTTCTGGATTCCACAATGATCTGGGATGTTCCGGAATATTGTGGAATGGTCTCGATAACTCTCAACTGTTCTAGAAATTTCAAGAGGGCGAAACTTTCAGCCCTCGTATGTATCTTCAAAAGCACGCCCTAAAACGTGAACTTTCTTCATGGATGGGGGATAGAGGGCTACCACATCATATAATTCCCCTTGATTACACCGGGACTCGTTTCTGAGTTTTAGCAGCACGCACATTTTAGTACACTCGCTTTTATAATGTATATTGATTATCTCAAATTTTTCAGGAGCGTTTATTGTAAGTTTTTTGGTTGACAATGCCTCCTACCAAAATGCGTTTCTGCATCAAGCATCAGCTCTATCCTCTCATTTGTCAGACGACATTTTACATTTATATTTTACTTGCAGATTTGTTTGGGAGAGGACTTCCCTGATCCTGGGCACCAGCAAGGTGAACATCTACTGGGAGGTGACTGACAAGGCTCCGGTGGGAACCTACCGCATCCAGCACTTTGGTTACTTCCGCTACATCCTGGGCTCCACCAAGGCCTACAGCGGCAAATCCAGAACATTCCAAATATACTAGTGATACATTACCTTCCTGACTAATAGTTTTGTTTAAATATTCTTTAAATAAATTATTTTTAAACCAATTTGTTTTACTTTTCACTAGTGTCAAATATTGTACAACTGTTACGATAACTCCAACATCTGTCAATTCCCATATGTTTTGATGGCAGTATGCTTGTATGCTATTCTAGCGCTCCTAGTTTGTATTCGTTTATATATTTTAATGGATTTTATGCCATGCTTCATTAGCACCTCTAACGGTCAGGGTTACCAACCAATACAAGTAAATACTGTCAACATTTTACTGGAGTTGGGAATATTATTAATATTCTGGGGTATTTTATGCTATCGCAGGCCTGTGAAAAATAACTGGATATTATAATTGTAGTCATTGATCTCCCTCTTTGACGAAATCAGACACCCTTGGGTTTTTGAGATGTTGAAGCTGACCAGGTGGCGTATTTCCAATCCCTAACGCGATTCAGTCGCTCTACCGACTGAAACGCGTTAGGGATTGGAATGCATAAATCACCTTCCTTCGCGCTTTGTTGCTCTCTGTTTCTGTGAGGGTGACGACCGTTATTATAGGAGGGTAAGCAGAGAGGATTGACCGCGTATTTTGTACTTACAAAATCTTTTTTTATATTGAAAATATTTATTTTTTAAGTAAAAAAAAAAAACGCGCATTTTTTTTACATACAAAAGACGCAGTCCATCCTCTCTGCTTACCCTCCTATAATAACGGTCGTCACCCTCACAGAAACAGAGAGCAACAAAGCGCGAAGGCGACCAAAACGCGGTAGTGTTTGGAAGGTGATTTATTCATTCCAATCCCTAACGCGTTTCAGTCGGTAGAGCGACTGAAACGCATTAGGGATTGGGAATACGCGACCAGGTGGCCGTACCCCAGGCACAAACCTTCTTGAGGTGGTGGTCAACTTTTTGTCTCAAAACTTTTCGATCTATCCGGACATCATAAGTGGAAGGGAGCTTGTTAAAAAGTTAATCCTACTGAACGGTGCTGTCGTCAGCTTAGCAATAAATTGGTGCACATTCAATGAGATCGTTGATGTGCAACAAAAACAGCATCTGTGATAGCACAGATCCTTGTGGAACCCCCGCTTTGATTTGATGTAAAGAGGAAGAAGAGGCGTCAACTATGGTTTGAATTTTTCTTCCCATTTTAAGTTGGTACTATCGATTTATCACTTCATTACAATCAGTTCCAATTTATTTTGAAAATGACACTAAAAAGATGTCCGAGTTCTAGAGTTCAATCAACCAGAGTTACAGACAGACAGACAACCGAAAATAGTATTTTGGATGGTGTGATGAAGAATGAAACCTCCACTGGAAACAATGTAGTTATGTGAACACCGTATTAGTGTTCCAAAAGTCCAATACCAGTGGGACTATGGCATCCTCGATTTGGTATGTTGAGGCTGCGGAGTGGGGAGGGGAAGGAGGTGGTGATAGGTAGATTCTCGCCTAGGTGTTCAGATCTGGTCACCAAACATGGCAGTAGCCATTTCAGGCAACGTTTCGATTCTGAATGGTGATCTTTCACCAAGCGTTACTGAGGTATAAAGTACCTTCCACTCTGGAATATACCTAACATCTAGGCCTAGGAAACTAGGCCTTTTGCCATACCCCCCTTTCTGGGTATTTCACTACATCTGAGTAAACTTTCGAGTAACTACTCGTCAAGTAACTTATATCATAGGCATATTAGGTACATCAATTAAACTAGGGGGGGGCTCATCCAGCTTTGCCACCCCAGACCTCTGACGGGCTTAGTCCGCCACTGATCATAGGATTAATATGGCAATAAAACATACCATAGCGGTAGGTACCGCCAGTATCGCTTGGTTACAGACCACTGAAATCAAAATTTTGCTAGAATTGACTTTAGCCATGTTTGGTGACCAAATCTGAATAGCCAGATACTTCTAAATCTTCCTCTTCAATCATTTCCTTCTCCTTCCCACTCCCTTCAACTCCACAACATACCCCGATCGGGGATGCCATAGTCCCACAGTTTCTGTACAGTCGGCAGCATTTGGGACTCTTGTGCAGTATTCGCCTTTTTTTAAAAAATACAAACTTAAATTAGATACGTTTTTAGATTTTCAAGGCCAAAATCATTTTCGTTATTTGTTTTTGGAGTGATATGCCGTGTTGCGCTACCTCCTTCTTTAGCCGACGTTTCGGACAGCGTTGCAGTGTCCATCATCAGGGCAGATCCAGCAGATCCGGAACGTCGGCTAAAGAAAGAGTTAGCGCAACACGGCATAACACACCAAAAACAATTAACGAAAAAACTTCTTTTTTTATTACAAAGAAGCTCCATGAAGAACAAAAAAAAACAAATAAATATAATGTGTTATGTTACATTTTTTACGTTAAATTTCGATTGTTTGATAAAGTTTCGTGTTACAAAAACTTTAAAAAACCCCGAGGTGTTATTTTCAAACACAATACGCCTCAAAATAAATAAAAATTCGAATAATACGCGTGATGTAGAATCACTAATTTACTGCTTGCATCACGAGATTCCAGACAACCAATAGATTTTTTAATTATTTATAGTTTAAAGTCGATCCAATAAAAATCCTGTAAGATGCGAAAGAAGTAATACAATCAAACAATCGTCAAAACATTCTCGCATTCTGCGGGCGTCAGAAAATTCCAAAAATACTCAAATCTTTGACTATCTTCTCGCATCTTTCAAGATTCAGAAAACGAGCGCGGCGGTTCTATTATTAACTTAATTAAGTACTAAATTATAATTATTATTATGATCGCTATAAAAGTTGTTTAAAAAAATAATATTATGGATCGAGTGTTGTCATTTCGAGACCCGGGAAGTTGCGGAAGTTCCGAATACATAAGAAAAAGATTATGCATTAGCATGATTTTTGTGATTGGTTTTTTAAGTATATTTGGAGGTAACTAGATTCCCTATGATTATTTATTGATGTCATTAATGATTTGTTGTAATAATCCTATTAGTCCCCAGTTTAATATCTCTCGCACTAATATAATAACATGTCTTCCCAATGGAACCAGCCACAATGTTTTTTTTGGTCGGTGGCGTCAGTGCTTCTTTCGCAAACTTTTCGAAGTTGCAGCTTGCATCGAAAGAAAACTCTATATTTAGCCGCAAGGTCTTTATTTCTGTCTCTCCCACAAATAATACTACACTGTACCTACATTGTGTACAGATTACACATTATAGTGAACGAGGCCAACTTTATTTTATTACCAGTTTGTATTTATTTCTAGCGATCGTCATACAATAATAACATAAGTACCTACAAACAATAATTATTATTCATAAAAAAAATTCTGAGATTGTTATCATTTAAACTTGGACTAAATGCCTTACTCCAATCTTACGAGGAACGACTCCAATAATTACCCACTAATCTGTCAGAAAATACTTTATCTATCACCTAAGTAAGTCGACCGGCCGTAGCGCAGCGGTAAGACGCTTGACTCGCGCACCGAAGGTCGCGGGATCGAATCCCGGCGTGGCAAATAAATTTTATTTGATTAATTTGTGTTATTTCACAATTTATTCATTTAAAAATAATAAATAGTATATTTGCGGCACGTTCCAGAGTGGAAGATACTCTCTGTATCGCCCTGGTGTTAAGACCACCATTCAGAATTGAAACGTTGCTTGAAACGGCAATAGCCGTGTTTGGTGACCAGATCTGAATAGCCAGGTACTTCCCCACCTTCCTCTTCCCTATCTCCTTCCCCTCCCCACTACCCTCAGCCTCACAACATACTCCAATCGGGGATGCCATAGTCTCACTGGCTTCAGACGGGAGCAGTTGGGACTCTTGTGAGGTATTCATGTAAAAAAAAAAAAAAAAAAAAAAGTAGGTACCTACCAAATCTGTTCAATACACGGTGACCAGAAACTCGTAGTCGAGTGAGAAACCAATGAATCTACATCACGCTTCGCTTGGAGACGATTTTGTGGTGCTACTTTGATGATTTGTACCTACCTACTTTCGTTGGAACTTTTTGGTCACATTTGAAAAAAGTCAGTCGTTAGGAGGAATATCAACTGTTGTTTTTTTTTTTAAATCGGTCGAAGCTTGGGTTTTTTTGAGTAGCCGAAAATCTTTTAAAATTTAAAAAATAATCGTAATGCTCCAAATGGTTATTTGATTTGTTTTTTTTTGTTTTTTGAGTTATCTGTGTGATGTAGATTCCCATTTTCCCGCTTTTATTACAAATCTCCGGACACCGTGTATATAAATGACTTCGGACATGACCTTGACATGGCAGACTTTAAAACAGGTAAAAATAATAATTTGGGTTCGATCACCTATTCAGGTATCCACTAAAATGACTAATTTACATTTAAGCTTCGATGAATAAAATTTGAAAAGAGTGAGGCAAAAAATCGGTTCATAAAACATTTGTTTTTGCTGTAGTAAGTAGGGCTGTGAACAAAGGCCGCGAAATACTAAAAATAAAACAATGCAGAACTTCTTCCTTTCAAAAAAATCCCTTTTCCCCAAGATTCGTAGAAAATGCGTCGTTTAGCATTTTCTACGAAACTTGCCTTTTTCCCTTTAAAAATACTTAGAATTTTCTCTGAAAGCTAACCCAAGGTTCTTAGAAATATTATTTTAAAATAGATTATAATCCCATAAAATTATTATATAAATAAGTACTTAACTAGGTAGTAACAATAGTAACTAAATAATAGCAACGGTACCTGTATAATATTATGACCCTGACGACAGGTACCTACCTACCTGCCGGCATTGATGGCAAGTCTCACTCTTAGCAACGGCCAATGAACTGGCCTGGCACCTGGCACCACCTGGCACAAGGCTCCATCGATGAAGTTTTCCTGCCCTCGAAGCTAATACCTGCCCCTCACCCACAAAATTCCAGTCATATCTTACCTGACTTCTGATGCGTGACTCACAATAATTCGCATTCGTTGTCTGTTTATTCAAAATGTATGAAATAGTTTGCTAAAATTTCTAGTGAATATTGTTTTACGTTCGGTGTGATCGGAGATAAGTTGAATAAGCACCTACCTACCTACCTACTATTATTTTAATTTGTTGGGTAATACGTTTGACTCCTCCGTCGCAACTTGATAGAATTTATATTATATACCTACTTAGTATATCTCTATGCATGATCGTCTCCGCAATAGTCCTACAACCATCCTACAACTTTACTGCCTACAACCAGCCAACCAACAGTCCCTAATACCTAGTAGGTATCTATGAAAGCGCGTCGTGGCGCGTCGGTCTTTGTCATCGACTTGGTCGATGGTTTTTGTATAACTGGGGTACCATGTTACAAGCATTACGAACTAGTATATTATTTAAGTAATAAATTTGTTTCCACGTTCACCAGCGCCGCCACCTACCCCCTTTTGGGGTTAGTATATTTATGCCCTGGAGTAGGTACCCGTGGAAACACTGCAAACATGCTCTCATTTGACTTCCGTTGCGTGAGTTTCATCACTAAAGTCATGAAGGAGTAAATCAATCTCCTTTCTCGTCATCTCCACTATCTCCAACTCTGTAAAAACCTCGGTGATTTTTTGTTAGCCGGCCGGCCCGGCCGGTTCAAATCAAACAATCATGATCATAATTCATAATAGTTAATATTATGTAGGTAACTACCACAAAAATCAATCGATAGGTAAAGCCTCGATGACACAGGGCGAGTTTACAAGCTACTACTACAAGATACTAAGCGGGTGAATCGGCAAGTGAATTGTCATGATGACACACAAAACTGTCCACTCGCTCAGTAGCTCGCGACATTTTTAGGGGATAACGTGAACTAATTCTTCAGACAGTTGACAATCGAAATCAGCTGTTAATTGGCAGCCATATTGGAAACATAAATAAACCAATCACGAGTTGGCGTGTAGCGAATAAAGTTAACGACCTTTCAACTTTTTTCGTAGATTGTCAACAATCTGCTAGCAAGTAACACGATGACACTGAGCGAGTTTACTAACAGATAGTGAATTTCTCAGATAGTAGCTTGTAAACTCGGCGTGTGTCATTGGGGCTTAAGAACAGGTAAACCATTTTTTTTAAACCTTTCCTTGCGTAGTATGCTATAGGTACTGGACGGATAAAATTTTTAATTTAATAAAAAAAATATAAGGAAGCTGAGGATGAAACAACACATAAAAAAACGTAATTGTCGAATTGAATCATTAAATTTCTTAGAACACTCCTTTGGGGTTTGGGTACCGCCGCCGCGGCAAATTATTTATTGGATAACCAACATCTCTGCCATATGTCAACCCAAGTGACTTAGCAGGAGTGGCCTGGTTCATGAGGTGGGGGTTTTCCGGGTCTTTGCGGCAGATTCGTTTGCCCACCAACTGTGTGGCAGGCCGGATCAGGAGAGACTGGTTGAGGGAGACCTTTTGACCTCTCCAGTAGGGCTCTCTCGGAATTTCGCTCGGAGGGATGGATTCATACGTTCATCATTCCTGGACATGCTGACCCCAGGTTTCTAGCCACCCCTCATACCTTTTTCCTTCCAGAACTTCCTCTCCTTCCTTTCATAAAAATACCTGCATCTGCATCCCCAAATATGAATTGAATTATTTTTTCTCAAGGCCTCCTGTGTGGAGCTCGTGCAAAAACAGATGGGACTGCAGGCGGTTGTTACAAATTACCTGTAGTTCGAATCATTTTTAAAACTTTTGATACTATCGCACTATCGGTGTGATCAAATGCATTAAAACGAACCCACTCTCGTTAAAATGATTTGCATGTAGGTACAATATACATGCATTATACGTTCTCAACGTAGTCACAGTTTCTCTATATTTTCATTTATGTGTATAAGTATTTTAAAGAACTGGTGCATTAAAGCCACAAAGAAACTTCTTTCATCCTTGTTTAAAACAAATAAAATTATTTAAAACAAAATTTGCTACACAAGGTTTGTAGAAAATGCGTTTTTAACAAGGTTAGCCCATCTAGGGTGTAGAGCGGTGATTGACTAAAACTTCGTGACGTAGCGTGCAGTCCGTGTTCCACCGGTAGATTTGAATCTGCAATACCAAGTGGCATTGTTTTACTTCAAGCTACGTCACCTTGTGCACTTTTTTTTAAATTTGGAAGCATAACTGATCACATTATTGTTACTTTTATTGCGTCGATAGTGTCACTATCATTATTTCTTTACTTTTACTTTTTTGTCGGGTTTTTCAACTAAACGCATTAATTAGCATGGAAAGAAATGGTTTTTATCTTGAATTCAGATCTATTCGAAAAGAAAAATGCAGCGTTCTTGAGGTAAGTTCTATAAAATCACGGCGCAATACAACCATCCATTTTTTGTGTAGGTTAATGATGTGGCATTACTATTTTGAACAAACTACATACATACATAAATCTTCTTCCCCTTGTCCTATTCGGGTCGGGGACCCATTGCATCGACAAGGCTCCTCCATAAGTCCCTGTCTTGTGCTGATTGTTCGGCCTCTGTCCATGGTAGACCCATCCTCTCCTCCAGTGGCGGACTAAGGGGAGGGCGGGGGGGGGGCGGCCCGCCCCGGGCCCCCGACCCTGGGGGGCCCCCAAACGCTTCCATGTTCCCTTGATAAAATTCTAAACAAGGCTTTAAGGCACCATTGTAAAAAAAAAGTTTTTTTTGTTTCATTTTGTGATTGCACTTGTTAAAAATGCTCTCACCAATTTTTTATAAATAAATTCGAAAAATTGACGGAGATACAACATTTTATGTGAAACCGTTTGAAACAGTTTGTATGTTGAATTATCCTTCAGCAAAACTTTGAAATACTTTTTTTTAATGAATTCTATTTTCGATATTTTGTGATTGCACTTGTTAAAAATGCTCTCACCATTTTTTTATAAATAAATTCGAAAAATTGATGGAGATACAACATTTTGTGTGAAACCGTTTGAAACAGTTTGTATGTTGAATTATCCTTCAGCAAAACTTTGAAATCCTTTTTTTTAATGAATTCTATTTTCGATATTTTATTGTAAATTTTCATCGTTCATAAAAAAATGGAAGGGGGCCATTTATAGAACAATCCCTACGTAGGGTTATAGTCAGGGCCGGATTAAACATGTCGGGGCCCCTAGGCAATGCACGGCTCGGGGCCCCTTTACCCTAGGGGGCCCTACCCGATGCGGGGCTTCTAGGCAGAGGCCTACACTACCTTATGGACAATGGGGCCCTGCTTGGGCCGGCTTAAACATTGCGGGGCCCCTAGGCAATGCACGACTCGGGGTCCCTTTACCCTAGGGGCCCCTACCCGATGCGGGTTTTCTAGGCAGAGGCCTACACTACCTTATGGACAATAGGGCCCTGCCTGGGCTGGCTTAAACATTGCGGGGCCCCTAGGCAATGCACGACTCGGGGTCCCTTTACCCTAGGTGCCCCTACCTGATGCGGGTTTTCTAGGCAGAGGCCTACACTGCCTTATGGACAATAGGGCCCTGCCTGGGCCGGCTTAAACATTGCGGGGCCCCTAGGCAATGAACGTCTTCGGGCCCCTTTACCCTAGGGGCCCCTACCCATTTCGGGGCCCCCTAGGCAGTTGCCTATACGTCTTATGGATAATACGGCCCGGCTACAGTGACTGGATTTTCGAACAGTTTAAGACTTGGTGCATGGTGCATGCAAAACAGGTGTATAGTTTTCTAATGTGTTGTCAACCAGTATGAAAAACGTAGTTTTGAGGAAAACGCGTTCAAAGTTTTGCTGAAGGATAATTCAACACACAAACCGTTTAAAACGGTTTCATATGAGATGCTGTATCTCCGTCAATTTTACGAATTTCCTTATAATATTTGGTGAAAGTAGTATTAACAATGCATATTTTAGGAAACGAAATAAAAAAGTGGCAATTTTTTTGAGCTGGTGCCATTAAAATATGCTAAGTACCTATCTAAGAGGTGTTTTGGAGTTGGGAGGTCCCGTACAAACATCATCCCATACAGACAAAATAGAAATAAATAAATACAGCCTGAACCGGTTATTTACAATTTTTAAAAATAAATGTCCCCGTGGGCCTGGAAAATTTTCATAGGAGGCCCTTTATAAAAAAATCCCATAGTGACTGGATTTTCTAACAGTTTAAGCCGCTGCTACCTGAATTTCTTACATATCTCCCTTAAACATTGGAAGTGTTTTGGACTTAAAAAATTTATGTTTATTTTAAGATAACGCCGAAACGCAAATTATATGAAATTCTTTCGATAGAAAAAAATCGCAAAGTTTGGTCCGAAAATTATTCTAAACACGTTAGTTTCAGTTATTTTACAAGTTAAGGTTGTGAAAAAAATGTTTCTTTAAATGATACGTAAGACGCCTTCCACGAGATTTTTGCTTTATTTTAAGCGAATCCTGTTTTATTAAACATTTTCACAATTTACGCATCGATTTTACCGCTTAAATATTTGCGCCCTCCTCTTACATTCGTAATACATATCTCTCCACCTTCTTGTTTTGAGCGTGGATGCGGCGCCTTAAGACTTGGTGCATGCAAATCGGATGGATAGTTTTTCTAATATGTTGTGTTATTTCGAGGAAAAATGCGTTAAAAGCTTTTCTGAAGGTTAATTCAACATACAAACTGTTTAAAACTTTTTTGAATTTTTTTTAGAATTTCCTTAAAACATGTAGTAGAATTATTAACAAATGCTTTTTTTAGAAAATCAAAAACCAAAAATGACAATATTTTTTACAGCGGATAAAAATCATGTAAAATTATATCAACTTTTTATACTAGGGGGGGCCTCATTCAGCTTTGCCGCCCCGGGCCTCTGACGGGCTTAGTCCGCCACTGCTCTCCTCACACAGTTTCTGGAGTTGCCTCGCCCAACTGTGTCTGGGGTAGCCCACTGGACGTCTTCCCTCTGGAATCGCACTCAGTATTTTCCTCGGAATTCGGTCATCAGACATTCTTAGTACATGCCCAAGCCACCTCAATTGTGATTTTTCTATGAAGAGTAGCAGTGGTTCAATGTTTAGATCATCTCGGATCGTCGAGTTTCTTATATGATCCCATTTCGTAACTCCTGCCACTCCTCTCAAGTATCTCATTTCGGCAGCTTTGACTCTGGAGCGTGTTCGTTCATTTAGCATCCATGTCTGGTGGCCGTAAGTGAGCTTTGGGCGGTATACCGTTTTAAACACTGCCATCTTTGTCTTGGTGCTAAGCTCGGCTTTTCTTATTACTGAGCTGTAGCGAGGACGCAATACACTGCTTGCCGCACATATTCTTTTATCAATTTCTCCGTCTTGCCGACCATCGCTGGAGAACTCGACCCCAAGGTATTTGAACCTGTCCACCTGTTTCAACTGAGTCCCATTGGCGAGTATGTTGCACTGAGTTTGGTCCCTTCCTATAACGGTTAATCCACTCTTGTAGTCCCTCCTGTGATGTCGTTAATCTCGCGATGTCGTCAGAAAATAGTAGGGAGCTGATTCTAGTACTGCCTATCAGGGCTGCATCCGGTGTTTGGCTTTTTCGGCTGATTCGGTCCATGGATATAGTGAAGAGGATTGGCGACATAGGGCACCCTTGTCTGAGGCCGATTTCCACTTCAAATTCTTCCGAAACTTGACCGTTTATGCGGACCCTACTCCTACTATTTTCATACAGAGATGCTATGCCTTTTAGCAAGTTGCCTTCAACTCCGTATTCTTTAAGCACCTCCCACAGCAGTTGCCGCGGTACTAAGTCATATGCTTTCTCTAGATCGATAAATCCAACATATGATGGCTTACCGTATTCCCAACATTTTTGTATGGTCACTTGCAGTGTAAAGAGCTGATCCGTGGTGCCTCTACCTTGTCTGAAGCCGCACTGTTCTTCTTGAATCTTGTTCTCTGTCGCTCTTCGACATCTTTTTTCCAGGACCCTAGCGTAAACTTTTCCTGGTTTACTGATAAGTGTTTTTCCTCGATAGTTGGAGCACAGTTTCTGGTCCCCTTTTTTAAGTATTGAGACTATAATTCCTGTCCTCCAGGCTTTTGGGGTCGTACCCGTTCTCCAAGCCACTGAGAACGCGTTAACCACCTGAGGCCTTGGTTTCCCATAGCTTTTAACATTTCTGGCCTTATTTCATCTACGCCGGCTGCTTTTCCCCTTTTAAGGGACTTAATTGCCAGTTTTACTTCTTCCAACGAAATTTCGCCCTCTTCGTCCGTTTGAATGCTATTTAGCTCTTCTTGGGTCTGGGGGGCGTTCAGCAGCTTCTCAAAGTATTCTTTCCATCTACTGAGAATTTCATTTTCCTCCCTCAATAGGTTTCCTGCCTCATATTTTATGCATCTGGTTGCGATTGCGTCTCCCTTACGAAGTCGTCGTATTGTTTGCCAGAAAACCTTATTTGCCGTGTGATAATTTTCTTCTAATTTGGATCCAAACTCTTCCCAGCCTCTTTTTTGGATTCCTTGACCACTTTATTGGCAACCGTTTTTTTTCTGAGTATTTTTTACGGTTTTCTTGTGTAGGGTTTGCAATATACTCTCGGTATGCATTTTTCTTTTCATTAACTGATCGTTTTACTCTTTCCGTCCACCAGGGTGTTCTCTGATTATTCTAACTTGATTTAACTCGCTTCGTACCACAGGTTTCTTTCGCTGTTTCCACTATTGCGCGTTGGAACATTTCCCATTCGTTTTCCACGTTTGATGTGACACTCGGAACTTCTGAGAAGAGTCGGTCTATCGTACTATTGTATTTTTCTCTTACTCCGTCATCGGACAGCTGTTCCCACTTTATCCTGTGACATGCTTTCAGTTTTCTTTTAGGATTTTTCAGTGGGTTTATTGTCCGTTTAATCTGACACACTACCAGGAAGTGATCTGTTGAAATTTCCGCACCTCTTTTAGCTTTTACGTCCGTCACCAGTTTGGGCATTTCGTGGGTAGTTATAATGTAGTCAATCTGGGATTGTCTTATTTCATTCGGTCTCCTTTGTTGCCAGGTTATTTTGTGTATATTTTTGTGTTGAAACATTGTATTTAGTCTTGGGTAACTGGCCGGAATTTCAATAACATAACCAACTGGTTATCAGTATGTAAATACCTGGTTATAAAACGGTTATTTGGTTATTTAAGTTATTCCGTTATAGCAACTTCGGCGGTTGGCAACGTGTCTGCCGGTTACAGTGGATACTTGCTAGTTGTCTAGTTGTTAGTTTTCAGTAGTTATCAGATTAAGAAGGTATTTGGTTTTGAACGTGTGTATTGGGTATCGGGTGAGTTTTTAACCCACATTATGTTTTTCAAAATAGGTACAAATTTTGCCTGCCGTATTTACTAAGTCACAATTTCTTAACAAAACTTTCACAATTTACATTTTTTTTTTATAGTGAATACCGCACAAGAATCTCAACTGCTCCCGTCTGGAGCCAGTGAGACTATGGCATCCCCAATTGGGGTATGTTGTGAGGCTGAAGGTAGCGGGGAGGGGAAGGAGGTGGGGAAGAGGAAGGTTGGGAAGTACCTGGCTATTCAGATCTGGTCACCAAACACGGCTAAAGCCATTTTCAAGCAACGTTTCAATTCTGAATGGTGGTCTTACACCAGGGCGATACTGATAGTATCTTCCACTCTGGAACGTGCCGCAAATATACTATATATTATTATTAATTAATTGTGAAATAACACAAATTAATCAAATAAAATTTATTTGCGCACGCCGGGTTCGAACCCGCGACCTCCGGATTGTGAGTCAAGAGTCTTAGCCACTGGACTACGGAGGTCGTCATTACATACAAAATATTTTCATTACTTATTTTTGGGGTGTTATGCCGTGTTGCGCTACCTCCTTCTTTAGCCAACGTTTCGGACAGCGTTGTAGTATCCATCATCAGGGCAGATCCGACAGATGTGTGATCGGATCTGCCCTGATGATGGACATTGCAACGCTGTCCGAAACGTTACCTAAAGAAGGAGGTAGCGCAACACGGCATAACTCCCCAAAAACAAATAACTAAAATACTTTTGGCCGTGAAAATCAAAAAACGTATCTGCATACAAAATATATAAAAATTTAACACGAAACTTATTACCTAACTATACTAATAATTTCGGAGCAAAGCAATAAACTAAAAAAATTAAACATTATTTTTTACTTCTAAAATATTCGTAATCGTAAAAATTTTCAAAATAACTACAGTGTAATATTACAAAAACATAGCTCCGCAAGCCCACACACAACTGACGGCTTTGAGTGCCAGTTGCCAACTGCCGCCAACTGCCAACTACTGGTTATGTATGACGTATGAGGCTGTGATAGTTGTCTAGTTATCATAGTTGTGCAGGTATTAGTTTTGTCAATGGTGGGAATGGTTGGGTACACCAGGTAGTTTTTGACCATCAGAAAGGGATAGCGCTATACGAACTACATACATCTATCTCGTTTCACCTCATCAAAAGAAAACAGAAAGATAAACATGCAGCCCATATAGCGCTGTCTCTTTTTGTCTTGGTATGAACCTTTTTGAACAACTCTGCTAGTCAAATATTCATAACCACCAACAACCAACAACCCCCACAACCGCCACAACCTAATAACCAAATACCCGGGCAGACGCTAACGTAGTTCTAGGTATTTTAAAATAACCATTATATAGTTGGTTATGTTATACAACTACCAAGACTATATGTATTCATAATACTTAATCCACACCCTGCACACATATCCAGTAGCATTGTTCCCTGTGAGTTTACATTAAGCAAGCCAAATTTACCAATAACTTCTTTCCACTTCTCTGTGTTGTTTCCAACGTGCGCATTCAAATCCCCGATTAACATGACGTATTCATTATTATTTTCACTAGCAAGCACTTCACTTAATTGGTTAATAAACAGCTGATATTCACCGATAACATTTGGTGCGTACACTTGAATCACCGTAATCACTTTGTCCGTTTGCTGTACTCGCAGAATACCTATTCTATCGCACACCGGCTTCCATTCAATCACACTGTCTGTAAGGTTAGGATTTACAAGAAACGCGATTGAACAAACTCAAGAAATTGATTGAACAAACTCATTTCAAAAATTCCAAAATACATAGTTACTACAAACCCTTGTTGATTTCGAAATGGCGCTACTGCCTGTGCCTACAATGTGTTAATAATAATAATAATAATAATAATATTTGGACGATTTATATACAGCCGTTTTTGTTAAAAATCACCTCAAGGGCGCTGTACAAACTTACCATACATGCCTAAAATCTAGAAAGACTACATGCTAGTCAAACAATTAAAAACAACTTATGGCTAAAAATTGCATACACCGGTTCATTGATCACCGATACGAAAATATATGTACAATATTTTGACCAATGAACGCGATGCTGCCTAAAAATGAATTAATACAGGACCATACTTACCTGGGAGGTCGCTTGAAATTAACACTGTTTATTGTCTATTTAAAGAAGTTTAGATAGAGTTCGCACGCAGAGGACATAATTGTGAACACATGTTGTTTAATCCTGAAAATATTTTAATATTAATATGTAATATATTCTTTAATGAGTGTATTTTGGAAAGTAAAAGCAACATTTAATGGTGGGCGGTGCAGTAGTACAAGGATTTGATCTTCCGAGAGACAGATTGATGTGTAAGAATTCGAGTAATTTTAATTCAGTAAGAAAAGTGTGATTAAGACATATCATAGGCAATACAAGTATGATACTCTCAGATAGGTATATTTAAATTAAGTTAAGGATATGAGAGCCCGAAAAGGTAGGTTTTTAGTTTGGACCTAAAGTCTGTTGGGCTTTTTATGCATCTTAATTCCGGAGGGAGTCTATTCCAAGCCTTAGGCCCAGATACTCCGAAAGCACGATCTCCGAACTTAGTATTTGGCTTTCGTTTGGGTTATATTAGTCTGCCTATAGCAGATGAAGTTGCCGATCTAAGGGTTAATTGCCTCGGACCGGTATTTTCCGGGACGCATAATTCAGAGATGTAAGGTGGGGCCATTTCGTTGATTGATTTAAACACCATCCAGCACAATTTGTACTGGATTCTTTCAGGGCACTTGAGCCAGTGAAGGTTACGAAGGTGTTCTGAAATGTGTGAATATTTAGAGACCCCGGTTATGAGCCTTGCCGCTGCATTAAACACGGATTGAAGTTTGTCAGTTTGGTATTTTGGAAGACTAGCGTAGATGCCGTTACAGTAATCAAGCCGACGTTAAGTGACGTATTTGACTTACTTTAATCGGTGATTCCTAACATTATTTGCCGTAAAAAATGGCCTCCGGTGGCTTTTTTTTGTTCTTCTTTCACATGTCCGTCATCGGCCACTCGGACGAGTAATCACCCAAACCCTCACGCCGTCCCTGACCCCTCTAACTTTCCAATACCTAGTGATTATTTTAAATGTTTTTAGTTTAAAAAAAAACATAAAAAATGTCACCGGACACCAAAATTTCATTTTCATTTTTCACTCCACATATGGGTGGTTTGGTATATTTATGCTCCACATAATATCAGTAATCACCAGTTAAAGTAAATCAAGCCAAACCACACCCTGTATATGAATATTTAAGTATTTCGTGATAACATGATACTGATGATGCTCAAGTAGCAATTAATATATTGTCAATTGTCACATTTGTTTTTTTTTTCTTTTTCAGGTTACCTTATAGGCCGAGTGTCGATGAAACATGAATATATCTTGAAAAACTATAGATTTTTACATATTTTGACGGTGAACAATCATCCTGAGATTTCAGTCAAATTGCAACAACTCTCGGCTTCAATCAACAGTCTAATGGAAGTGTCAGAATTTGTTAAAGAAGTTCACTATAGCCCAGACTTATTGCGAAATTGTTCCGCTTTTGATATGGATTCAGATCAGACAAATTATTTTAATGTAACTCAAGATTACGCAAAGAGCAGCTTAACCACTGTAATGAAAGAATTTATGCTGAGTGATATTAATTCTCTAATTGAGTGCATTCAAAATATGCAGAAGAATATTGAAAATTTTACCCTAATATGATTATAAATACATTATTCCATTTTTATTTTTTGTGACATTATTTATTATTTAATTAATAATTATTGTTAATTTCGATAAAAAACTTTAAAATGACAGGCAATCTGAAACATTCGAATCAGCCGTTGGCGCTAGTATTGTTGGATATAATAAATTATTACATGTTTTGGTTTTCTTAATTTTTATTAATGCAAAAAAGATCCTCGTTTTAAGAAACCTAAAAAATAAAAATCAAACTACCCTTTTAGAAAAGTTGAATAATAACAGTACAACCTACCCCGGTTCTGTAGAAGCAATTGGCTGCCAAAAATATATTAGATTCGCCGAATAATAAACGCAACCGACGCGCGACGCGCCGTGAATCGCCATTTTGCAAGCGTTGCCCGCCATTCTCGTTTTGTAGGTCGTGTACTTCGGTGCCGCCGGTATTTGTTTAAAATGGTTCCGGTAAGTGTTATTTTAGCTAAACTACACTACTATTTGATGTAAAGAAGTGATTTTTATAGTGTGTGACTTTCTTTTCAGCAAACCAAAGTGTTCATCGGCAGTTTGCCTCTAGGATCGAAGCCGGAGGAATTGCGGCGTCTGTTCGAGAACTATGGCGCCGTAACAGAGTGTGATGTCATGAATAGATGCGGCTTTGTTCATATGGAAACCGAAGAGATGGCCTCCAACGCCATCAGGGGCCTAAATAACTCGACATTTAACGGCGGTGTCATCACCGTGGAGCGAGGCCGCATCAAGGAACGCGGCGGACGCACCGGTCCCCCGAGGGGCGGCGGCCCGGGAGGCATGCGGAACGGAATGGGCGGTGGGATGGGGATGAGGAACGGGGGCATGGGAGGCCCACGCAGGCCCGGTGGCGGCGGTCCCATGCGCGGCCCACCCATGGGAGGTGGCAGGGATGCTCCTTACATGCGAGACTCAAGGCCACCCATGGGAGATATGGGAAGGGGCCCCATGGGCGGTATGGGAATGAGGAACGGCGGCGGAAGCTTCGACCGCGGAATGGACCGTCGAGGAGGTGGTGGCGGCGGCTACCCGGATGACCGTCTCGGCTTCAGCGGAGAGGACAGGAGGGGCTTCGCTCTCATGGACAGGGGCGGCATGGGAGGCAACTACGGCGGGGGCAATTTGTACCCCGAGGAACGCAGAGGAGGTGGCGGGGGCGGATACCCCATGGATGAGAGGCGCGGAGGTGGTGGCGGAGGCGGCGGCATGTTTCCCGAGGAGAGGCGCGGGGGCATGTTCCCGGAGGAGCGAGGGAACATGATGATGGAAAGGCGCAGCGGTGGAGGCATGAGGCCACCCCCAATGCCCATGCCCCCGTCATTTGACCGAGGAGCACCTCGCGGCAACAACGGCATGGGTAATGGAGATATGTTCAGCCGGAGATCCCCGCCAATGTAAGCATTCTATCGATGACACAATATTTACATACTCGCTCCCTGCCCATGAAGTGTACACTATCTAATGTTTATGTTGTTTGTCTGTTTAGGCGAGGAGGTGGTTTTGGAGACAGGGACCCCTACAGCCAGCAATTCCCCCCTCTTGGACGGTAAGTGTCTTCTAACAGCCCCATTAACGTTACCCCTTCGTTTACTAGAATCATAACTAAATACGTTAATTTGCATTCGTTTGGCCCAACACGCTGTCCGTCTAACTTGAGACAGCTGGAAAGCGATCCAAAATTAATCCCTTAACATTATAATCCCGTAAGATAAACTTTCATAACTATCTTCTGAATTGACGTTACTTTACTCCAAACCCATTTGGGAAGATCTTATTAAATTTGCAATAATACTATTATCGTTTGAGAAAATAAAGCGG
Source organism: Limnephilus lunatus (assembly GCA_917563855.2). NCBI lineage: Eukaryota > Metazoa > Arthropoda > Insecta > Trichoptera > Limnephilidae > Limnephilus > Limnephilus lunatus. The sequence continues at coordinate 3,630,489 of OU830602.1, read as the reverse complement.
ATTGTCCGTACGAATACAATGGCTCGTAATATATACGGAGACGTCCATGAAGTAAAGGCGGAGGAACGTTTATTGCTAGTATAATATGTGTGAAGGGGGGAGGAGATAGGAGTATGGAGAAAGGCTATAGTGTTTTGGTCGTTTGTGTTTAGTGTCGGAGGAGGCGGAGCGCGCGGAGGACGGGACATGGGCATGGGGGGCCCCCGCAGATACTAGCGCCACGCAGATAAGCCCCGCTAGGCGGATACGCAAGCAACTAGGGCCGTCTCGAGGATACGTCTCCTAGCCTGCGCCAGACAAGCAGGACCAGCTGTCCCCAATAGGATTAATCTAGGAAATTATCTTTCATTTACAATAGACGAATGTGCGCCTAATGACGGCGTACATGAAAGTCCCGAGGACTAGCTGTAGGAATATTTACATAGAATAATGCTAGAGATACCTGGCGTCTCAGCGAGAACAAACAAACCTAACAGAATCATCTCATTTTTCCCGTCATTGTATATATTGATCAGCGCTGAACCGGCTCTCTGAGAGTGCCAGTAGCATCTCACGAAACTTACATCGCCTCTTGGTTCATTCAATTCATTTCCATCTTTTTTCTTATCATTCTAATGTTAAAATAATCTCTTATGATTTATGTTAAACGTATTCACTCATTTATCTCTTAATCTTATATTTTACATACGTTATTTTAGTAAGAATGTTTCATATCTAGGTATAAACATGGCTTACATTTTGCAAAATGGTTTTTCTTTAATTAAAATGTAAATGAAACTGAGATTTCGGCGATATAATGTTGTCACACGGTACAATAAATATTCCATAGGTGTAAGTCATCAATAATTTAATGTTTTTTTGTAACTTCAATATTGTACAAGATATCGATGCGTTTAAAGCAAACAATAAACTCCACTAAAAATATGACGTCTTTCTATTTACTTGTTTCAAGTCTCACGACCTCCCGAGCTCATCGGGCCACCATTTGACTCTTTAACCTCTGCCTAGATATTCCACAAATTAATTAACATGGCTGATCACCCACTCGGGCCAATTATTGTGAAAGTAGCAACCATTGTCTCTATGACTCATTTATTATTACGGTTTTACAAGTGAAACTGACGAGTCATGTTTTAACTTGCTCAACATGCAACTATGTCAGATCTTTACACAGTTTTTATTTATTTTTTAAGGGCCTTTGAAAAGACCTCAATACCGATATCTCTCGAGTCATCAATTTATATTAGAATTAAATGTATAAGTTATTATTTTGGACTAATTTGGGGTGATTGCCTTTTAGCCGATAAAATCACAGTAATTGTTTAAAGGAGATCCTTTGTGTGCCGTGATAGGCAACAGAAATAAAATCACAGTAATTGTTTAAAGGAGATCCTTTGTGTGCCGTGATAGGCAACAGAAATAATGTTTTCAAAGCCCATTAGTCAGGAGCACCTACAAATTATATTAGAATTAAATGTATAAGTTATTATTTTGGACTAATTTGGGGTGATTGCCTTTTAGCTGATAAAATCACAGTAATTGTTTAAAGGAGATCCTTTGTGTGCCGTGATAGGCAACAGAAATAATGTTTTCAAAGCCCATTAGTCAGGAGCACCTACAAATTATTTTGCAATCATTAAATTTCATAAAATGATTTTTATAAGGAATTGGAAGTCCTATGGGTTACTTCCCCTGAGCATTCTTGGAAAGGCTTGCGCCCAATCTACTGAAGACGTTATCGAGATTTTAGTATTTCTAACGTTTTACAAATATTTCTGGTATATGAGCTAAATTTCAGTGTTGCAATTCTTTGAATGTACAATATATCGCCACGAAGCGGTGCTCAAGAAACGGCCAGTTATCGTATCGCCACAGATGCGATGTTCCCAACACGGCTGGCGAATATCGTCAGATGCGGTACCAAGACTCGTCCAGCGATCGTATCGCCAAGGAGCGGTACTAAGGACTCGGCAGGCGAATATACGCCACGCAGCGGTAATCAAGACTGGGCCAACGGAGCGTATGCGTCATGAAGTCCTGCGACCACACCACGTTGCAGTGCGTAATAACTGCCGGCCACTAGGAGCGTTTATTGTCAATGCGACAATCCAATCGTAAGTAGCCCAGACCGTCTGTTGCGACAGTCTTTAGTTGCGTTATTATAGATCTGGACATCAATATGCTGCTAGAAACACGTACAATCTTAGTGCATGCTCGTTCCAAGTAACAAAACACATCCTAACTTTTCTTGTATCTCCAATCAGGCGGCCAGAGATGTGTTGACCGTAAATTGATCAAGAGCTAGTAATCGAGCTGAGAGTTTTATCTTCAAAATATTAAAGACACGTTATGAATAAAATTTCTTACTGCTCTGTGAAATAGAATCAGTAATTTTGAAAACTCTTGCCAAAATTAAAATAATCTTTTATTTTTAACATAATCAATTTATACATTTCAGCTATTTTGTTACCAGTTTCCAGCCAATGTTCTTCATTTGCTTTTAATTAATGAATTATTTTAACAGATTTTCATAACTTGTACAAACTGGAGAGATCAAACATGGCCAGCAACAAAATAATTTGTACAGGAAGAAATTATTCCTGCTGAATTTGTAAAAAGTTGTGTTGCTCATATTTAATCTCTAAACCATTTTCCCCAATGTAAATTAGTTTACCTCTATAAATTTTCTCCATATTAAAAAAAAAAGTGCGCTTTATTTAGTTGCCTAGTATTCAGATATTTATGTAATTCCAATCCGTAAATAAAAAAAATCAACATTCAATTAATTGAAGATGAATTTTATTATTCTAAAAGTTGCACAAACACATCAATTTTCAGTCAGTACTTTTTTAAAAAAATATATCAATTCCCTTCCAAATATTTTTACTCTTTGTACTAATTATTTTATTTTGTACAGTGAATTCTGCGGAGGATGAATACCCTAAAACATTGACTCGAAGGCGGAACTAAACTATCTCTGGAAAGATGAACGCCCATAGACAATGGGTTTGACCATGTCATTGGTGTTTCTTCGACCAGTCAACACTGAAGCGAAGGTGATATGAGATTTCCAAGAAGAAAAAAGGACTTTTATTTCGAGAAGTCTAGATTTTTAAAAATAAACATTATTTAATTGATAACTGGCTTTTCTTTTTAAAACCCTTTATTTTTAAAGAAAATTTGGTAATTATCGGTTCGGACTGGACACGCTTATTACGAATAATTTTTAGAAAAAAACTTCAGATTCGCCTTAAATTACTATAAAAGGAAACTTTTTGGCTTGGGGGCGGCGGAAAATAATGCATTTTAATTTTCAATTGCGTAAAATTAAAACTCACTTCGCGAACCGATCGGTGACTGTCAGCGGCCATTAGGCACGTCGCTTTTATGTTGGTATCACTGATACATTGCAAAGAACTAACATTTGTTTTTATTTCACAGACAATCAATCATAATTACACAAACCCGCTAGACAAACCCTGCTTTGCCAAACAAACCATTCAAAACCTGGGATGTTTTTTTATAGTTTGATGACATGCAGCTTTCGTAGTTTAACCGTGTTCTTACGTATCCCACGAAGTTGGCCACAGTAGTATTCAGTTATTTGCAATGTATCAAGGATACCAACATAACAGTGACGTACCTGATAGCCGCGATTTGACATCGTGTAGATTCGCGAAGTGAATTTTAATTTACACAATTGAAAATTAAAATGCATTATTTTCCGCCGCCCCCAAGCCAAAAAGTTTCCTTTTATAGTAATTAAGGCGAATCTAAAGTTTTTTTCTAAAAAATTATTCGTAATAAGCGTGTCCAGTCCCAACCGATATTTACCGAAAATTTTATCAACACACGAAAGACACATTAACTAAACTAAAATAATGGTCCACCTACACAGACCTAGGACGAAAATTTGAATTCGAATAACCCAGGTGGATGAAATAAACAAATTGTTACACAGGATCATAACTTTAAAAAAAAACATTGCATTTACATAATCTGACCTACATAGCCTTATAAAACTGAAGTGGGGCTTTAGCAAACCTGTTGAGGGCCCACACATTATTAATTTACATATTACTATTGCCACAAAAAGCTATGGTAGTTGTGAACGTAACAATTGTAGTTGTGAACGAGATTGAAGGTGATCAAACAGAATGACTCATTCTATTGTTAATTGTGGTATAAACGCGATAAGACATGACAGGTTGTTTTGCAGAATCTAAACCATTTGAAATTCAAGCTCTGTTATTATTTCATAATGAATTCGGTTGATTCACAGTGCTTGGTGCTTGGATAGTAACAGAACTTGAGTAGAACTCATTGAATTTTAAGGATTGGTTGTTTCACAGAAATGGGGGGTCTCCCCACCCATATACACAAGCCCTGCTTATGGGGGTACACCAAATATATCTACCATGTAATTAATTACTGTATAAAATTTACTTGTAATTTATGTATCTATTTGTTACTAAAAAAAAATTCAAGTTCTATGAAAGTCTTATTCGAAATCTGCTATTACATTAAAATTGACCGTTGTTTCGCAGTACTCTAATAATAACTGAATATTAACTTTGAAATTTGATGAATTGTTCAAATTTGGTGAAACAACCTGTCCCAGCGAGAGCTCGTAGAAACGTTCGTCTTCATCACATGTCTTGTTTGAAATAGACAAGATTCTAGAATGATGTACGATCTCGTTTATCAGTGATTTTCCTATCATTCGTCAAATAAATTCCAGGTGTTAACAATCGGACCATGAAGAGATTAACAAATCTCCATTACGAGGTCATTGCTTCAACACACTTTTCTCATCAATATTACAGGTAATAAAAGCTTGCATAAAAAAGTACAAAATACATTTTAATCCGGATACACGCAAAATCACACATTGCAATTTGATAATTTCAGAAGATAAGTAGTTCAGTAGTATTTCAGTTTGGCTAGTTTCTGTTCCACTTCAGAAATATACATCTTGTCAATCTTCTGTTCTCTCATCAGTCCGATCTTATGTCTGATGATGGCCCTCTCCAACTTGTCTTGGCGCTCAATGTCCAGGCGGAGGGCCACTCCCTCGTCAGCCATTCTTTGACGAAGGACAATCCTATAAAGAAGGTACATTCGTAAGATAAGTCGGCAAACTTGTCTGTTTACAAACATAATTATTAATCAACACGAATATTGAGATTTTTAAGAGGATATGTGGAATGTATAAGAAAATTTATTTATAACTAGCTGACCCGACGAACTTCGTACCGCCTCAGAATCAATAACTGTTGAATTAAATTCAAATTTTTCATTAAGTTAAAAGTTACACAATGAAGCAATTATCGATGCACAACAGTCCGTTTTTTGTTTTTGTCAGTATCAGAGATGGCGTTGTATACCGATTTATATATTTTATGATTTTCTTACTTTTCCACTTACTTAAAGGAATTTGGGAGGCAGGTATGGGTGCCACCGCCCCGGAAATCATTTATTGGATAACCAACACCTCTGCAATAGGTCATTCCAAGTGGTTCGCTACGTTTAGTGATTTAGCAGGGGTGCCCGGGTTTGTCCGGTTCTTGGCGGCGGATGCGTCTGCCCACCTGCTGCGTGGCGGGCCGGATCGAGAGAGACTGGCTGAGGGAAGATTTTTGACCTTTCCAGCCGGACTCTCTTGACCCATTGCCTTTCACCGCAGTTGGAGCGATGGATTGGATGGATTCATACGTCCGTCACTTCCAGACACACTGACCCCCAGATTCCTACCCACCCCTCATACCTTTTTCCTTCCCAGAACTTCCTATCCTCCCCTCCCTTAAAAAGACCCTCCACACAACATCCCCTAAGATGACATTCAGTCAGTCAGTCCTGAGAGAAATCATTTTCCATAGGGCCTCCTGTGCGTTAAACTACATTTCATTTCAGAGATTTATTATAATTATTGTATTTTTCCTTTCGAAGGGTGCAGACAGGGTCGGATCTAGGGGGGGGGGAGGCAAACCGGAGCGCCTGCCCCGGGCGGCAGTCTTAAGGGGCGCCAAAACCGTTGTTGCATCCGAAGCTACCTTCGAAAATGACAGCCTCAAATGCAACTGGCGATATGGACTGTAAATTACGAAATACGAAAAAGAATTGATTGCAGCTGAATGCTTATATGTGTGCTGGTAAATTGTGGACTACAAGGAAGTAAGGAAAACCAAGGCACTTACCAAATTAGAAGGCGAACACATAACTTACAAAAAACACTTCCTTCCAATGTCACAAATCGACTTGTAGTAGTCAATTGTTGGTTGTTATTGTTGTCACGGTTCCCAGCTTTCTTCAGCATTGTGACATGGTTGGGGAAGGTAGGAAGGATAAAAATGACATCCCGGTAGGTACTGTGCATATTATCACTTCAAAACCAAACATTCCCGCCCCCGAGAAGAGATTGAAATCTCTTATCTACGACCGATGGTAAATCACACACTTCCGAATACTGACAACAAACAAATGAATCTAATAACAACCTACAATTAACAAATGACAAACAATTATTCAATCTTTGTGCAACGAAAACTTTAACAAAATTAAAAAATAGGAACGTAAGTCTAAAATAAAGCTAAAATTAGTACATAACGAATATGTTCCTAAGAAAAGTTATCTAAGAACTATCTTTCATAGCAACCGACACTGCGGTAAATCGAACAAAAAGAAAGAGAAAACAAACGAAAATGAAAACGATAAATATAAAATAAAATTACGAGTAAAATGTTTCAGAGTGGTAATGGATAAAGTTTGACAACTGGTCGACGAAAAGTTCCCTGAGCAGTTTTAACTGTCACAACCCGTACGATTTGATCAGGACCCGGATGACATTCCTCGATACGTCCCAGTGGCCAATGCATAGATGGAATTCTTCCATCATTTAATAGCACCAAATCTCCAACATTAAGATTAGGTGATGACGTTATCCACTTTCCACGTTGTTGAAGGGTGTGCAAATATTCTTTTCTCCATCGATTCCAAAATGCCTGAGTTATTTTTTGCAACAATTGCCAACGAGATAACCTATTCATTGGTACTTCAGACCAATCAGGTTCCGGAACCGATGTAAGAGGAGCCCCTATCAAAAAATGACCAGGCGTCAATGCTTCAAGTTCAGATGGATCAGAAGACAATTGAGATAATGGACGAGAATTCAAGATGGCTTCTATTCGACTAAACAATGTTGATAATTCCTCAAATGTGAGTATGTACTTGTTCACCTATTACTCGTTTTAGGTGATATTTTGAAGATTTTATTCCTGCCTCATATATGCCTCCAAAGTGAGGTGCAGAAGGGGGGTGAAAATACCATTTGATTTGCCGCGTGGTGGCAGCAGATGTGAGGTAATCACGAGCTGATAAGTAAAGAACGAAGTTTGTGTGGTTATCACTAATGATACAAGAACGTAATCCCCTTCTGGCTAAAAAACGATCCAAAGTCGCTAAAAAGGCTTCTGTTGATAATTCAGATTCAACATCTAAGTGTACTGTCTTAGTACTTAAACAAATAAATAAGCACAGAGAAACCTTCAAAACTTTGGCTCCTCTACGCCTACTTTCCTTTATTGAAAATATACTACCAAAATCTACCCCAAGATTGAGGGAAAGATGACCTTCACGAAACCTAATTTGGGACAAATCTCCCATCATAGGCTGTACACCAACAGGACGAGCTTTAAAACATGTTACGCATTTACCAAGATGCGATCGAATGACGTTTCGAGTGTAAACAATTAAATGTTTTGATTGTGAAATTGAAAATAACGTCCTAGGCCCCACAAGTAAATAATTTTTATGGTACGAGTCAATAATCAAATTTGTAAAATGAGTTTTCTTGGGCAAAAGTTCAAGATGTTGGACATTAGAGGCGATATGGACATGCTGCAATCGCCCACCACCTCTGAATAAACTAACCGAATTAAAAAAAAAGGTATAATCTGCCAAACGTGAGACAAATTTTGACAAGTTTTGCCTGTAACTGGATGAAATTGCACAAATTGCACTTTCATAAACCACGATTTTGGAACTGAACGAAGTTCTTCAGCAGTTAACTTACAGGCAATTTTGTGAGCTCTGAAATACAATATTAACTTCACAATATCTTGTTGAAGTTTAGGCTCAATCAAAAATACATCATTCAACGAATGGTTAGAAGATGTTTTTACTCGATACGAGAATGAATCAGTTTGCGAATCCCAAACAATACCTAAAATCTTAATGTTGTTGGCATGATCTAAATCAATTTCTATAGGTGCTTCCTGGTGTAAGATTGGAATATCAGAAAGCAGTTCACGGCAATTACTTGACCACTTGCTCAATTCAAAACTGCCAAGATTAAGTAGTTCCACCAAGTCTCGCTGCAATTTACGTGCCGATTCAAGTGTGGATGCTCCGGTTAAAATATCATCAACATACGTATTTTCTAATAAAACTTTTGATGCTGTAGAAAATTTGGCATCTGCATCCGATGCGAGTTGCTGTAAATCCTGATAGAATCTATCCTCTGGTCGAACCAATATTTGTCTATACATTTTGCAAAAATCTGTTGTAAAGACAATTTTGTGCATTCTAAAATTTGAAATTAACTTCACAATATCTTGCTGAAGTTTAGGTCCTACTAAAAGTATATCATTTAACGACTGGTTAGAAGATGTTTTTGAACTTGCGTCAAAAACAACTCTAAGCTTTTTAATGGATCCAGTATCCTTAATCACACAATGATGAGGAATGAAATATCTTCCAGTCGAAACTGATGAACTTGTCACATCTATCATGCGGCCCAAAGATTCATATTCTCTCATGAAGTGAATGTAATCAGATTTTATATCTGCATGCCGAGAAAAACGGCGCTCGAGGTGATGCAGACGAGATACTGCCGAATGATATGAATCACCAAGAGCCGATTTAACTTCCCCGAATGGAAGTGGAACAACGTACCGTCCCGCATCGTCTCTATAATGCTGAGTTGAAAATATGTTATCACAAAGCAACTTTTCTGGAGATAACAGTGAAGGATGATTGGGAATGTCCTCAATTTCACAAGTTATCTTCACATTAGTTTCAATTGATGAATCTAATATTGTCAAAAACGAATTAATAGGAGATGTGCTGTGATCGACATTTCCCATTAAAATCCAACCAAAAGCTGTGTTCAAAGCTATCGGTTCATTCACTTTTCCTACCACCTGCCCCGAACGAAGTACTGACGAAAACAATCCAGCACCCAATAAAATATCTATTGCAGAGGGCTTATCGAAATTTGGATCTGCCAAAGTTAAATTTCTCAAATGATCCCAGTCTCCCCGACGAATGGGAGAACTAGGCAACTGTGCACAAATGCTTGATAACACGACGAATTCCGCATCAAAAAGCTCATTCGAACATAGAGGACGGATCCGACACTTGACCAGTCCCTTCTGCGCGATGGCCGACAACTGTCCAATTCCTCGAATAGGAATTTGTTTATTAGAACAGTCGAGGCCCAAACGAATTGCACAATCATTTGAAATAAAATTTGCCTGACTTGCACAGTCCAATAATACACGAACCTTGTGAAAGTTACCCTTTTTATCACGAGCTTCTACGATAGCCGTAGCTAACAAAACTGATGATTGGCTAGAGCTCGATAAAACGTTGGGATTATTAAACCTCTCCAAATGAGGTGTTGTTGCCGCGATGGCCGATACGATTGGATCGATGGTTTCAGGTGGGGAATCAAGTATCTCTTGTCTAGAAGTGTTATCGAAATTGTTGCTATTTGACGCCTGTACTTGGCTGTTTACGTCACGAGAAAAATGCAACAACGAATGATGATTTTTATGACACCGAAAACAATTAAAACGCGACGAACAGTTCTTGACCAAATGCTGACCGGAAAGACAATTCTGACACAATTTATATTTCTTCACAACATCGAATCTAGCACGTGGTTGTAGCTTTAAAAACTGGTCACACTTTGAGAGAAAATGTCCACCTTTACATATTAAGCACACCGATTTTTGTGTACTGACAAAAGAATTTAATAAGCGATTTGGTTTTGCTTTTGGCGCTTCATTTTTCACACCGTACCCATGAACTGATTCATAAATTTTAGATTGTGATTCTAAAAACGACAATAATTGCGAAAAAGAAGGAATTTCGTCCTTGTGACCCATTATCTCGAAGTTAGTTCTGAGGTCATCAGGAATTTTCTTCAAAACAATATGTAGTAATAAAAATGACCACTGATCTGTTGGAAAATGTAAGGCTTCTAACGCCTGAATATTTTCCTTCAAAACATTAACGACAGATCTAAGCGAATCCTTTTTTATTATGGGGCATGAGATAATGTTCTCTACATGTCTGTCTGCAATTATCCGTTTGTTATGAAAACGATCTCTCAACAAATTGTAAGCAATTGGATAATTGATTGCGGAAACCGGAAGATGCTTTATAATATTCAACGCGTCACCCGATAGCGCTCCTAACAAATAATGCAGTTTATGTATGTCACTTAGAGACTCATTATTATGAATAATTGCATCGAACGTATTTATAAAATTTATCCATTCAGTAATTCCACCCGAAAAAGTTGGCAAGCTAATTTTTGGAAGTGAAAAACCGAGACTATTTGATGTTTTTATTGAATCTTCCTTTGGTGGAAAAACTGCTAGATAATTCGTATGAATTTCAAAATACATGTTCATAAAGGTTTTATATTTATTTTCCAAATCGGTTAAGTCTAACTCTTTACTCTTTGACGTTTCTAAGATCACATAAGATTCAACAAAGTCATTCCTTTGCTTTTCGATATCTTTGATTCTAACCAGTAAACTATTTCTATCTATTAAATTACCAGAAATAACTGCTTTGATCGATGATTCATGAATTTCCCGAAGACCTAGAATGGCCAATTTATTACGAACAATAGCAGAAGCAGCCATTTTATACAAAGATTGAATAATAATAATCCCTTGCTAATATTTGAAAATAGAATTCAACAAACGAAAAATGCGCAATTTACCACAAATTTTATCCCCTTTGAGGTGACAATATGCCAAACTCGAAGGCCGAAATGCCAGGAATATTAGGAACACGGGATCAAGGTTATTGGAAAAACACATACAAGCATCCAACTCCAAAGGCTCACGAAATCCGGCACGATTGGAACAAAAATGTTGCATCCGAAGCTATCTTCGAAAATGACAGCCTCAAATGCAACTGGCGATATGGACTGTAAATTACGAAATACGAAAAAGAATTGATTGCAGCTGAATGCTTATATGTGTGCTGGTAAATTGTGGACTACAAGGAAGTAAGGAAAACCAAGGCACTTACCAAATTAGAAGGCGAACACATAACTTACAAAAAACACTTCCTTCCAATGTCACAAATCGACTTGTAGTAGTCAATTGTTGGTTGTTATTGTTGTCACGGTTCCCAGCTTTCTTCAGCATTGTGACATGGTTGGGGAAGGTAGGAAGGATAAAAATGACATCCCGGTAGGTACTGTGCATATTATCACTTCAAAACCAAACAACCGTAATTTACATTCGAAAAAAAAAACTTGATTCACAAAGCGCCTGGCATCCAGCGCACCTTGTTCTATCGATTATTCATTTGATTTTAAAACGCCCAGTTGGTTTTTGAACACATCCTAAGTTGATCTATGAACCACTGTCCACTGGAGCGACGGCGCGATTTTTATTTTTTTCCTCGGATTGCTCGTGATATTTTGGTGACCGTTTTGAATATTTTTCGCCCACCTTAAAAAAATCGTACCTTCGAATTTTAATATGGTTTACAAACTGATCATAGTTATATATACTATAGTCAATGAATTCACCTATCTTTGGTTGACTATAACATATTCCTAGAATTTATTAAAAAAATATTATAAAATCGTAAACATTTTAAACGGAACTATTCTCAGTAATTTCTCCCTATAAACTCGCATAGGAAGTTTAATTTTGCCTCCCATTAAATATTTTCTATTAAGTTTCTTTTAAACGGTCTAATTCTTGGTTCGAGGCTGGGTGCAGAAATACGTTCACCGCTTGTCTCATTTTCGGCTATTGATACTTAGTGTGTGAGAAAGAGGGGCAGCATTACACGATTAAGAACAAAAGCAAAACAATTAGCGCATTGACATTTGACGATTTTGAATTTTTGGAATTCACGCACAGTTCAATATTATAGGTACTTATCACAAAATGCCCGCAGCTCTTTCAAATATGAGAATTCGTTCCATACAAAATGTATGGGGAAAAGAATTTTCTTAATAACTATATTTTTCGTTAATTTTTGTGATGTTTTAATAGTTATTATCCTATCCGGGGCGGAGACAAATCCAACAAATTAAAGATCATCAAAATCGGTGCAGCCATTCTCGAGTTATAAATAGTGTAACTAACCCGACTTTGTTTTATATATTAAGATGAAAGAAGGCTGACAACTGAATAGTCTCCTACTTAATAAATCCTGCAGGACCTGGGTTGCTTAACTCTTGAGTGCCACTGTATTTATATGGATCCATAAAAAAAATCATTACTTGAGCCATTCTGAGAAAACTACTTTTTTTATTTACATGCATAAAAAGGCTTTGGCCATAGATATATGAATATTACTAGACCTGCCCTAAGTGATAAAAGTGTATTATGTATTTCCCCCTCTAATTGGAACCGGCTGGGATTGAGTATGGCTTCGCGTTAATCTAAAAAATGTGACGTCATCATTCTTCTGTGGACCAGCGTTGAGCACTCATCGGTGTATTTTACGAAATAACACGTTAAAAATAGTGGCTTGTGTTTTGAAAACGTGTAATAATAGAAGTGATAAAGAGAAAAAACCCAATCGCCGTATTACATTCCATAGGCAAGCATTTTTTTACTTTATTAAGCTAATTCAGATCACATAATATGATCGTTTTTGTAACACATAGGTACTATCACTCGAGATACATGGCGTGTGCCCGTCGCTGTTTACAGGGATAAGTAAATTATGAAACATTTGTAAAAGTGTCTTTAACTAAATATGGCAACAAAATATTGGACTCAATCAAAAATAGGCGACCTTACTTTGCCGTATTTGGACTTCGCAAATTTGTACATTACGCGGCGAGCAATTCGCGCTCCCATGCAAAAAGGTCTATTCATTCAAAAGCAGAGTTTACTTTTAAGAACTAAATGGTGATATTATAATGCGAGATGCCTATATACTGTCAGATTGAGTTTTGACAAATCACATATTATCACCAAAGTCTCGTCCCGCTGTAGTTGGTTTCTACCCCTCACCTTTCTGTTCTGGTCTAGTAATAATGATATGTCTATGACTTTGACATAAAAGTGATGCATTAAATCGTAAGTAGGTACATAATAATAATATCTTACTTTGCCGTATTTGGACTTCGCAAATTTGTACATTACGCGGCGAGCAATTCGCGCTCCCATGCAAAAAGGTCTATTCATTCAAAAGCAGAGTTTACTTTTAAGAACTAAATGGTGATATTATAATGCGAGATGCCTATATACTGTCAGATTGAGTTTTGACAAATCACATATTATCACCAAAGTCTCGTCCCGCTGTAGTTGGTTTCTACCCCTCACCTTTCTGTTCTGGTCTAGTAATAATGATATGTCTATGACTTTGACATAAAAGTGATGCATTAAATCGTAAGTAGGTACATAATAATAATATAATAAAAGCCTTTTATTTCTTGCAAATAGGTAGATATGTTACAGAGTTACGAAAAAGTAGGAAAGAGTATAATTACACTATTTACGAAAAATGTAATATAGATATCTTAAATTTCTTATAAGCAAGAACCCTTCTCTCAGGCGAAGGTGAAGGCCTCCTCTAAAGAATTTCATTTATCTCTTGTTTGTTCGTAGGGTTAAGCATTTCTGGTGTTGGTGTCACTTCTTGTATTTTTGAGGAAGTTTAGAATTTCTTCTTCAAAGGGTTTTGGTCTTGATCTTCCACGGTGACCAGCCGGGTTGGAAGATGACCTTTGGTTTTTATGGTTTTTTGTTTGTTTTATTGTTGTTGTTTTTTATTATTATTATTTTTATTGAAGTTTTATATTGTTGTTTTTTTTTTTAATTTTTGGAGATGGTTTTTATTGTTGTTTTTGTTTTTCGCATGCTGCCTGTGTTGGAGGGGAGCGGTAGTAGCTACAAATTGTCGGCTTTGTTACTCTTAGCTTTGGGCATGTTCTTTTGATTTTGATTTACTAAAAAGTTAAGCATGCTTGGTTTCACAATTCCTTCAGACATGCTAGAAGTTCTTCTTTTTTGTGAATGCTGTTTATTTTTCTTGTTGGCCTGTTCTTTTGTTCCGTCATCTGTAGGTGTTTCAGGAGATAATGTAAGCATTCTATTTTTCATTGCTGTCCGTGGTTTTATTTTTTTACTTGTATGACAAGTTTGTCATACTCAATTTTTGCTATATTGCCTTTCTCTCTCTCGAGTTTTACCTGCACTTGTAACTCTTTTCTTTTTTCCAGCATTTGTTTCGGATAGTCTTCCGTTATGTAATATGTGTTTTCTCTTAGTGCCTCTCTTCTTTGTTTAAATATTTTTATTTTGGTGCCAAGTGTGGTAAATGTAACAATTATTGGTCGAGACTTTTCTCCTTTTTTGCTGATTCTCTTGACTTCTTGGATATCTCTGTGATCTAGGTCTAGAGAAATATATTCTTTTACAAAGTTGATAGTATTGTTTTCCAATATTTGGTATGAGGTTTCGGTTTCCTCAATGCCGAAAAAGACGATATTATTTTTTCATGCCTGTTTTTCCATGAAATAAATTAGTTTTTCTTGGTTTTCCAATTTTTCTTTGAGGTTTTCATATTTTTCATCCCAAATTTTAAACTTTTCTTCCAGTATGTTGTTTATATTTTGTGTTACTGTTTCCGTTACTTTTTCTCTGAATTTTAGGATTGTACTTTTCTGTGCGTCGAGTTCGCTCTGGATCTTACGAAGTGCGTTCATGACTTCTTTCATGGTTATTTTTGAGATAGTCTGTTGTTTTGGTACTACGGGTGCCCTCTCGTAGATTTTCACATAAACACATCGTAGGTATGTGGCGACTGAACAGCCGTTTCTCGATCTCGAGTGGTTCGGAACTTGTTAACGTACTTCCTGATTTTTTCAACAGATGGCGTTTGTTTTTTGGAGAAATCTTGCATATCATTCAAAGAAGTGAGGTTATAATTTCACTGATTTTATTTAAAAATGCACTATGATAAGTTGTTACTCACGGTTGCCTTTCTGTTACTTGTCTTTTTATCCCTTAGACTCAAGTTTCTTCGGTATGTGGGCGTAAAATGCACTAGAGATGTAAACACTCAATCGCCATATTTTAGCGGTTTTTCTCAGTTTCTACTTGTTATTAGGTTTTATTCACACTGTATGTTATAATTTAATTGTTCCTTTACTAGTTTTTTTTCTATTTCGCTGAGTTTTTCCACAATATTTAACTTAACAGTCACAAATAACACGGAGTCGAAGTAAACATTAACTCCCTAGCGCCATCTCTCTCTATCTATCATAATACATATAGACAGATGTAATTAAAAAATAGGAACAAAATATAACTACATACTTCCAAAACTTATTTGTGAAAAAATCAATTATACAAATTATTCATTCATAACTAAAAATCGTACTGAAGTTATAAAACGTATTTGTATGCATAACTAAAAATATAATTTAGTGTGATAGTCCTCAAAGCGATCAGGGACGTGGAGGGCCACTTTGCAAGATGTTCAAACTCTTCAATGAGGCAATTCGCCAACAAAAATTGATTTGTAAATATCAGGTAAAAAAAACATCAGGAAAGTTTTATTGCCAATACTGCGAAATGAATGCTTAAAAATACCTATAGTACGTTTGGCATTTAAAATTAAAAAAAAAAAACAGATGTGACGCGGATGTCCGTTGGTCGGTTTAAAGCCGACCCGCTAGGCTAGCGTGGTTGGAGTTTACGACATACTCTTGTACACCCGCAAGGGTGGCGGCGTTTAAGGCCAATGGGTTAAAGACTGGTAAGCTTATATAAAATATGTCAACATTTGAGGTGAATTGTTTTCCAAATGCATGAAAGCGACGAATAGGTGCATATGTGGTAGTTAGTCCTGGAATTATTGTTGCGGAATAATATATTTTGCCTAGTTGTTCGATTAGGTACATTGAAGTCAATGAGATGCAGGAGTTTGTGGTAAATTATAGAAGGTGTTCTTCACTTACTTCAGTGATTCCCGAAATTTTTTGAAGTAAAAAATGTTTTGGTCGATGGTGACAATTTTGATATTTAAAAAAAAAAATTCATTTATTAAAAAATCAATAGATATTGGACAGTTTAGGGCAACCATACTCAACCTGCGGCCCGGCAAGCTTTTTTGTGCGGCCCTAAGCACTTTATTATCAGGAACTTGATGTAAAAAAAACTATCATTCTAAATTTTGTATATCTTGAGATTCGTTTCGACTTAGACGCACAGATAGTGAAACCCGAAAAGGATTGTCATTATGGTCCACATAATCTGGTATAAGAGTGAAATACGTTTTTTAGATTTTCACGGCCAAAAGTATTTTCGTAATTTGTTTTTGTTATGCTGTGTTGCGCTAACTCCTTCTTTAGCCAACGTTTCAGTTTTCGACAGCGTTGCAGTGTCCATCATCAGGGCAGATGTGTAAGAGTGTTGCTATTGCAAACGCTTGATTAACTGTTATAACTGTTAAACTGTTAAATCTGTTAATTACCAATGGGATCTTTATGCGATCAGGGAATAGTTTATAAAATAATAATGCGCGTGTCGAGTATTAATTATAATTGCACAATAATGAGTTCTACAGCTAATCCTAGCTTTCGGCGCTGTTGGTGATAAAGGAGACAGAGCAAGGGCGAACATCTTCTTTTATACTCGTTCATCTTCCGTCTCGCTCTTGCATCCTGAGTACCTTTCTCACATCCTCCCCTACTTAAAATTGAAAATTCCCTAACTACATATTTCATTTTCCTGTTGCTACAAATTTCATTACATACAATATAATATTAGGCTACATATTTCATTTTCTTACAATATAATATACATTATTCAAGTAACTTAAAATTAAGTATAATTTCTCCTCTTCCCTTCCGTTTCTTCTCTCTCTCTCGTTCGTCCGTCTCATCTTGGGCGAAGTCGTCCATGCCACGGTTTAGACCTGAAACATGGAGAAATAGAATTAGAGTCGCTTCTACTGCGCAACATACCGGAGAGATTTAATTCGTCCGTCGACAGTTCTAGTGTGTCAGACGCGATGAATTCAGGACCATCTTCCTCCCGCCATGAAACATGTAATTTCCTTATCTGGTCTAAATGTCTTTTCCATACCATATTAGAATTGTTAATTTTAATGAAATATACTTTGCTGCCTTTTTTCTCAACTACAACCCCAGGGACCCATAATCTATTACCCTGAGATCTGAAATCTCTGGCCATCACTTTCTGACCTACATCAAAACCTGTCTTAATTCTACCCCTATATTGCCTTTTCTGATTGCCTTGGCTCTGAATAACCTTTTGAATTACTTTGTTTTGTCGAGAAGAACCTGAATTACTGGTTCTTTCCTCCACTTTCCTAGGTATTAGAGAGTCAAAGACAGTCCTAATTTTCCTTCCCATTAACAATAATGATGGCTCACACCCTGTAGTTGCATGCACGGTATTCCTATAATCTGTTAAAAAGTTACCCAACTGCTCTTTATAGTCTGATGGAAATCTATTACGTTTACAAATTTTTTTAAGAAAATTTTTACATATCTTAACCGCACTCTCTGCTTGTCCGTTGCTGCTAGGGTGATTAATTGGACTAGTTATATGTACCATACCATTTTTTTTACAGAAAATTTCAAAGTCCTCAGAACAAAAACACGTACCATTATCGCTAACTAAAGTTGCTGGAAAACCAAATTGTGAGAATAACCTATGAAGTACCTCAATATTTTCTTTTGAAGACAGACTGTTTACTTCCAGGCATTCGATCCACTTCGAAGAAGCGTCTACCACAACTAAAAAGTTTTTGTTATGTAAGCTACCATGGTCAATATGTACCCTGAACCATACTTCAGGTTCATATGGCCAGACTGCTAGTGAACTCTTTTGAGATTCTGGTTTAATTTCTAAACAATCCTTACAATTTTCAGTTATTTTCTCTAAATCTTGATTAATTTTTGGCCACCAAACGAAACTTTTCGCAATACCTTTAGTCTTAAAAACCCCTAAATGAGATCTGTGTAACATCTTTAAAACCTCTTGTCTTAAAGACTCCGGAACCACAACTCTATGTTGATATAAAATACACCCATTTATCAATGATAATTCTAACCTTTTTTCCCAGAAAATTCTATTAAAATTACTATTTTGAACTTTTTTTACTGATGCTGGCCAACCCTCTATAAGAAATTTCTTAACTTGACTTAACATATCGTCCTTTTCGGTCTCACTTTTTATCACGTCTAGAGATAAATTAAACCCGTTATTTTCGAAGTAATTAATGTAACCAGACTCTATCTTATCCTCACAGCTTCCCTTTTCAATCGGACACCTGCTCAGAAAGTCTGAACAATTGTTTTTCGACTTTACATATTCAATCTTAAAATTGAACGACCCTAACATAACCGCATAACGTTGTAACCTAGACGCTGCAATTTTAGGAATTTCTCTATTTTGACCGAAGATTCTCACTAAGGGTTGGTTATCCACAGCTAAGGTGAATTCTCTCCCGTACAAATATTGATAAAACTTTTTAATCCCAAAAATAATAGCAGTTGCTTCAATATCTAAAATTGAATAATTTTTTTCCGCTTTACTTAAAGTTCTACTTGCGAAACCTATTGGCCTTTCATACCCATTCTGAAATACATGTATAAGTGTCGCCCCAACACCATTGAGACTACCGTCTGTGACAAGTTTCACAGGAATATTTTCGTCGAAATGAGTTAAAATCCTATCCGAAGTTAAAATTTTTTTTATAATCGCAAAACTATTCTCCTGTTCTGTACCCCATTGGAATTTGATATCTTTTTTAAGTAACTCGTACAACGGTGACAATACATTTGCCATGTTTGGGATAAAATTACGATAATAGCTAATCATGCCTAACAAACTTCTCAAATGATTTAAATCACTAGGTGACGGTGCATTTAAAATAGCTTCCTTATTCCGTTGACACGGTTGAATCCCTTGTTCACTTATCTTATAACCTAAAAACTCAATAACTTTTAAATTAAATTCGCACTTTTCACTATTCACCGTTAAATTACAACTTTTTAACCTTTCTAAAACGTCACACACGTTTCTCTCTAAATCTTCTTCGTCTTCACCGATCACAATAATGTCATCCAAATAGAATGTCATCTTCTGTAATCCTGACAAACAATTCGCCATTGCTTTTGCAAACATAGCCGGTGCAGAAGCTAACCCATAGACTAACCGTTTATACTGAAACAACCCTAAATGTGTGTTGATCGTTGTGAAACGCCTACATTCCTTTTTCAAAACAAACTGGTTATACGCCGACTTGAGGTCAATCTTTGCAAAAACTTTCCCACCATTGACTTTGGTTAACAGTTCTTCAATCCTAGGTAAAGGGTACTTGTCAATTAACAGCTGATTATTCACTGTTGACTTGTAATCACCACATAACCTAATACTACCATTTTTCTTAATCACTGGTACGATGGGACTTGCAAATTCACTATAATGAACCGGCTCTATTATTCCATCTGAGATTAAAGTATTTAACTCTCGTTCGACTTTTTCTTTTAAAGCGAATGGAATGATTCTATTATTTCGAAACACCGGAACAGCGGTATCTTTCAACCTTAAATTAACTTCATATTTATTAAACTTGCCTAGTTTATCCGTAAAAACTTCTGGAAATTTTTTTACTAATCGCTCTTTTAATGTATTTCGATTAACACAATTCACGATTCCAGTAATTCCTAAGTTAAACAGTTCCATGAAGTCTCGTCCTAATATTGATAACGTAGAGCTACCTACAACAATAATCTTTAACTGGCGGCATTGTCCGTTATACTCTACCAGCGGAGTAAATGCACCTATTACTTTGATGAGCGTATTGTCAAAACCCCGTAGACTAATGTTTTCATGCACTAACTTATTACTATTAAACTGATTGAAATAACAATCCTTGCCAATCACGCTACAAGATGCACCTGAATCTAACATGAATTTACTTCTAATGCCGTCCAAAGAAACCTCTACACAATATGGTTCAACACTATTTATATTATCGACACTTGTATCTGAAAACAAGGTATTCACATTTTTACGAACTGAAAAACTTTTACACTGTTTTGCTAGATGACCCTTTTTACCACAAATTCTACATGTATAGCCTTTGAATCTACAATCCGCCGAAATATGATTATCGTTTCCACAAACGAAACATTTACGCTTTGGCGACGGCGATCGCGACTTATGTGGACTACTCATCCGGTTGAATCTATTGCTTACTCTTTTCTTTTCATATGAACTAGGTGAAACACGACCACTGCTGACACTGTTATTTGCTAAAACAGAGTTAAACTCCCGACCTTGGGCTTGCGTTGAAGCTACGAGTTCGATGCACTCTGCTACTTGGACACACTTTTCGAAAGTATACGATTCACTTTCAAGAAATAATTTTTCCCTGACTTTCCCGGGCTTACATCCTAGCACAAAGAAATCTCTTAATTTCTCCGACAAATTATTCCCGAATTTACAATTAACCGAAAGAGCCTTTAACCTAACTGCGAAATCACGAATTGTCTCATCACTCCTCTGTTTAGCTGTGTAAAACTGTGACCTCTCCTCAAAAAAACATTTCGTCATGCTACAATACTCATTGAGTTTAGAAATTAAATCTTCTAATTTAACATCGGTTACTTTTTTAGGAATACACAAATTTACCAAAAGTGAGAAACAGTCATCCTTCAAGGCATTAAGAAAAATAGCCCTTTTTTTCACATCTGATGCGTATTTGTCATCATTCACAAGGAGATACTGTTCGAGGCGGACCTTGAAATTCTCCCAGTTACCGTCACGCAAACTGAAGGACCCCAATCCTCCTGACTCCATGTTTGCTCTACCCAGATGATACAACAAGAGAGAGAAAAGAAAAAAAAGAGAAAAACACTCCCCTACGATATTCCTCCTCAATCTGTACTGCTCCGTTGACCCTCTCAGGAAACCGCTTCTTGATCCTTGATGACGATGGCTCCTTCCAGACCCGTCTAGTGACCTGGACACCCAGCTGCCGCTCTTGAAGTCCTGGACCCTCCCGTGCAATCTTCCCCCTTCCGAGAAGTTAGGCTGGCTCCAGTGTTCCCCTTCTTCTTCACTCCTTCCAGTGAAGATTTTTAATTTCGGTCCGGCCTTTTTTACCGACCCGAAAATAATGTTACAACACGTAACTATTGAACTCGCGTGCTTAGCGTGCAATTTTTGCGCGTCGATTCTCGCAATCGTTATATTTAATTCCGTATTGGCTGCGCCACTGTTATAACTGTTAAACTGTTAAATCTGTTAATTACCAATGGGATCTTTATGCGATCAGGGAATAGTTTATAAAATAATAATGCGCGTGTCGAGTATTAATTATAATTGCACAATAATGAGTTCTACAGCTAATCCTAGCTTTCGGCGCTGTTGGTGATAAAGGAGACAGAGCAAGGGCGAACATCTTCTTTTATACTCGTTCATCTTCCGTCTCGCTCTTGCATCCTGAGTACCTTTCTCACAATTCACAAAAAAAGAAATATTTGACACACAAGTACGCGCGCAAATCTATATAAATAAAAATCATTTGGTGTTCGTTTGTCTCGCTAAAACTCGAGAACAGCTGGGCCGATTTAGCTGATTTTGGTTTTGAAATGTTTTTGTCGTAGTCCAGGAAAGCTTTAAAATGTGAGAAAATATGGAAAAATTGCGAGGAAGATGGTAAAAACAACAATTTCACTTTTTCCATATAAACTGTTCAGAATATTTCAAATGTCAGAAGAAAGCAAACAAATTGTTGCCTTGGAAATGATGTTTTTTTTTAATTAGGCTATTCACCCTAAAAAGAGTGCTTTATTGGCGTCGTAGTTAATACCTATCTCTAAAAATGAATCGCCGAATTGTATGTATGCACTTAACTCCGAACGACTGCACCAAATTGGATAATTGTTTATGTATAAAACTAATGTTGAGCTTTGTATAAAAAATTGTAATAAGTGGCACGCGAGCAGTTACAAAACTGAATGTACCGGGAATGAATGTGGGGAATGTGAGAAATGGGAGAGGGAGGGAGGAGGGTGTGGGGAAGGGGAGGAGGGTGGGGTGGAGGGGTTGGGGGAGTGAGAGGGGGGAGGGAAGGAAAGGGGTGAGGGGTGTAGGAGGGAGGAGGGGCAGGGTTGGGGTGGAGGGTGTGGTCAAGGGTAGGAGCGTGGAATGGAGGGGTTGGGGGATTGAGAGGGGGAGAGGGGGAAGGGGGGAGGGGTGTAGGAGGGGGGAGGGGAAGGGTTGGGGAGGTATGGGGAAAGGGGATGACGGGAGGAGGAGGTGGGGGAGCTGTTTTAAAAATTAATGTATCGAGAATGAGTATGGAATGCAGGAGGGTGGAGGGGAACTTGGGAGGGGGAGGAGAACTCAGGAGGGGAATACGCGGGAAGGGGGAAGCGAATACGGGAGGAGGAGGGAAACTCGGTAGGGGGGGTCGTGGGATGGGGGAAGGGGGGGAGTGGAGTGAGGAGAAGGAAGGTGGAGGAGGAGGAGAGGGAACATGATAGGGGAAGGGGACGCGGGGGGAGGAAGGGGAGGAGTAAGGTGAACGGGACAAATGGGAAAGGACATGCAGGGAGAAACAATTTTTGTATTAAATGGCATAGCAACGTATGCCGGGTACCAGCTAGTAATTTATAAATAAAAAAAGTGCCACTTCTAGAAACCACCGCATCAATTATAATACATAAAAACTGGTTAATGTCACTGGTTAGTCAGGTACCTACTTGTAAATTTTAACAGCATTTCTTCCTGTCGTATAAAGTATTGTTCTGTTATAATTTAAATACGCATAAAATACATGTATGTGGCCCGAAGAGAAAAAAGGTTGAGTATCGTTGGTTTAGGGTCAGGGTAAGGGATTGAGCGGTTACTCAACTGAATGAACAGTGACGACATGTGGAAGATGTTTTTTTTGTTTCACAGTTGAAATTTTTTTTTAAAGTTATCGGATATCAAAATTTCACTTAAATTTTTTACTTCAAATAATGCCAGGAATCACTGGTTAAATAAAGTAAGTCGAGTATATTATTTTTTACAAATATAGAACACATTATCTATAAGGCAGACTACTATTTACAAAACCACAATTTCAAAAAGAAAACAAATGGCAGATGGATCAAATTTTGCACGGCATACCAAGAGTTAAGGTTAAACGTCACGCACGTTATAATCTACGCAATCATAGATGGCGCCAATCAAATTATTTTAGGTTTTTAATGCTTTTTGCACTTTACGCTTTAAAATATTAAGGTAAATTAATTGTTCGCGATCATACATATTTAATAAGAATGTAAATAAATAGTTTTGTCCGTAAACAAACCCAAATCTTTCAAGAAAGGCTGAAAAATACAATATTGGATTGAGTCACCGATACAAAATTGAATTTTTCAGCCTTTCTTGAAAGATTTGGGTTTGTTTATGGACAAAACTATTTATTTGTATTCTAATTAAATATGTACGATCGCGAACAATTAATTTACCTTAATATTTTAAAGCTTTAAGTGCAAAAAGCATTAAAAACCTAAAATAATTTGATTGGCGCCATCTGTGAATGCGTAGATTATAACTTACGTGACGTTTAACCTTAACGGATATAGAAGCGAATACCGTAGCATAAGGAACTGGAGAGAAACGACAGAAGCGAAGGCAGCCAACCTTTCAAGTGTTGTAGTACCGATGATATAATAGTAAATACATATTTATTGCAGATGAAGTAAGGTATAAAGAAATCAGTGGTATACCTTTCTCTCTCCTTGTCATTGATTTGTTTAATAATATCTTGCCGGTGTTTTTGTACTTCATTATGATGCTGTTTTTTAATCTGGCAAACAAAACGATACAATTATAATATTAAAACCAAAAATTTTGGTTACAATAATAGAATAATTATTATTCTCAATTAATTTATAATAGAAAACATCTTACTTCTTCTTCTCTTGCAATATCTTCCATATTTTTATGCACAATGTTGTGGAACATGGCTTCATCTCGAGATATTTCCATAGCAATCTGCCTTCGGATGTCTGCAATCTAGATTATTACATAAAATTAATGTGTATAGCCAATTAATGATGAACATCTTTTCTTAATTCGAGAGAACAACCAACATAAAATTTAAGGGCATCTTTAAATTTTATCAGTAGCCACTCATTACTTTCGATTTAATTAATATCATACTTCCAAATAATAATATGGAAACATGAACTGCTTTCTGTGGTAATGAATCCATCTAGATTTCACCGGCTATCCCATTCTTTTTGGGTTCTATAAAAAAAAGCCTAATTCTTAAAAATCCGCCTACCTAAATGTGGGTAGCCATCTTTCGAATGGTTATAATACACACAGGAGGTTCCGAGGAAAATAATTCCCCTCAGGGCCTGTGTCATCTTTGGGGATGCTGTGTGGAAGGTCTTTTTAGGAAAGGAAGGAGAGAAAGTTCTGGGAAGGAAAAGGGTAATAGGAGTGGGTAGGAATCTGGGGGTCAGTGTGTCCAGGAGTGATCGACATATGAATTCATCCCTCCCACTGCGGTGCAAGGCGATGTTCCGAGAGAGTACGGCTGGAGAAGTCAAAGGGACTCCCTCAACCATTCTCTCTCGATCCGGCCTGCCATGCAGCTAGTGGACAAACACATCCGCCGCCAAGACCTGGACAAACTTCACTCCATGAACCCGGGCACCCCTGCTAAGTTAACAAATATAGCGAAATACTTGGGGGGACCTATGGCAGAGGTGTTGGTTATCCAATAAATAGTTCCCAGGGCGGCGGTACCCATACCTGCCTACCAAATTGAAAGCTGTGGGTGTACTGTTGATGGATTTATTGCATAATAAGAAAAATGTCTAATGCACTTATTTCTGCAATATGTAGTACTATGTAATGCTAAAAATCGTATCGAAATGCTAAACAAATAAGTATCAACTTCAGTATTCCCTATTTATTCTTGAGACTTTCACACTCATACTCTGAAGCTAATTTGGGAGATTACCAGCATAATTTATCTACATAGAATGAAATACGACTCACCAATTTTTTTAGGTAGGGATATTAATAATATATTATAGGACTATTATGCAGTCGAAAGAGGTGGGATTGGGTGTGAAATTGAGTAATCTGAAAGTATGTTGCTTGTTGTGTGCTGATGATGTGGTGCTGATTTTTTAACAGTATGGAAGATCTATAGAAGTATGTATGAAGAATGATTTAATGATGAATGTTAGTAAGTCCAAAGTCTTGGCGTTTGAAAGAGGTAGCACGAAAACAGTGTGCTATATAGTTGTGAATAAAGAATAGGTAGAGCAGGTGGATGAGTTTGCGTATTTGGGAAGTATGTCCACATTAGATGGGCAGGCGGATAGAGATGTTAAAAGAAGGGTAAAAGCAGCTAACTCCATTAATGGAGGACTGAACGCTGTTGGCGCTAACAAAAAATTGTTCAAAGAAGCGAAGCTAGCTATTCACAACGAAAAGCTGGAATCTACACTGCTGTATGATAGTGACGCATAGAACTGGCAGAGGAAGGATGAATGTAGACTGTAGAAGTAAGATCTCTCAGGCATATGTGAGGTAAAACCATATATGATTGTGTGAAAAATATGGAGACCCGCAAAGAATGCAAGGCTGAGTAAGATGACTCGGATGGTTTGGGCATGTAGAGCGAATGAACGAAGAAAGGAATGTAAGGAGAATATATGAGGCAAATTTGAATGGTAGAAAAAATCAGGGATGCCCGAAGTTGAGTCGGGCCATGTCGAGAGTCAGAGTAATAAAAGAGTATGTATGAGACGATGCAAGAATGTGAATGAGGCAAGAAGTGCCAAGACCGAGATGTTTGGCTGTCCATCCTCTCTGCCTACCCCTGCGGAAAAGCACGATGGTTAGTTAATTAGTTATTATCATTATTCAAGTAAATTTGAAACCTGTTGCTCTCTCGACTCTTTCAAATGCTTCATTTCCTGTTGTCGTCTAATGGCAGCTTCTTTCTCCTTCCGTCTGAACTCCTTTTCCACTTCTTCCTGTATCTTCAAGTTCCTTATGTACTCCAGTTCCTCTTTGAGTGCCTTTTCTGCCTAAAATCACAAAAAGAAAGAGTTTTATAATCTGCTTACAATGTGGTGTAATCAATTAAAATCTAACAATAATGAATTACAGACTTTTTGCGCTTTTGATATGGAATCGATTCCTTTCTCTTTGGCAGCCTTGATGGCATCAGCATCTGCTTTTTGTTTAGCCTCTCTTTCTTTCTTCTGCTTTATGAAGTTTTCAATCCGTTCGTTGGAAACACGTTCCTCCTCCGTCTTTAACTGTTTGAAGTACATGTTCTCTTCATTGCCTGCAAAAACACTCATCTTTAAATCATATTGTGTCGAAACCAACCAAATATTTCAATAATTCACCATTAAAATACAATTATTAGGTTTTTTTTTACATTAGCTCCACACGTACAATACAAATATAATTTTCTTGTACATGCCGGGATTGGAACCAAGGTTAAAACAAAGTATCTGTTTGATTCTATCTAATCACAAGTCTGCTTTTCAAAAACATAACCATTGACTAACATTTGTCCAGAATTTCTTTCAAGTTGTCACACTGTTCTCTTTTCTTCCTGATCTGTGCGAGCTCATCGAGTTGAGTTGCGATGCCCACTTGGTTCTGCTTGATGCTCTCCGTGGCAATCCTCTCCGCCTCAAGCAACTTAGCTCTGTCGTTCTGCGCAATCTGTTTCTTAATGTTCTTGATGTTGTCCATTCGGCGGGACTTCTTGATGCGCTGCTCCTCTTCTTCCTTTTCTAAAGCCGCCACCCTGTCTTCCTCCATCATTTGATCGAGCCTGTGGGAAACCATAAGTTTCAATTTATTAGGATTAACTTGCTGCAGCTTATAAACCTAATTGTGATATTTAATACTACAGTGGTCGCGCTCTTAAAAGTAACGCCAGTGGTCACGTGGATTACATAGGTAGGCCATTTTTAAAGTTAAAAAAAATCATTTAGAATTATTGCGTATTTCTGTTTTAATCTTATAATCTAAGCATTGTTTATTAGAAATAAGCAACATATAAACATAACTTCTATGTTTTTCACAATTAATCAAAACATAAATGACCTCTTATTTTTAAACTAAAAATTACATTTTCATTTTTATTGATATAACAAAAAAAAATAACATAAACTAATTTAATTGCTGATTTCTGAGCAGGATAAACATAAAATTTAGCGAGAATTACAGGTGTAGACCATGGACTTTGCGGAGCTTCTGTAACACAACCAATGCGTGCCCGACACCAGCGCTGAGTTGAACGCGTCCGTGGGTTATCCAAGCATTACACGGAAGATAAAATTATTCGCGCCACCTGTTTTTGAGTAATCTTTAATTTTGCAAGAGTGGATTACACATGTAATCCACGCGATCACTCCAGGGTTAATCATTGAAGAGATAATATTTTTTTATTTATTTAGAACTAGCTGAGGTACCTGGCTTCGCTCAAGGAGTTGATATGAGATTGAACTGACGTTCGACCCCATGATGGATCTTGCTTTATACACCCCTACCAATTAGTAGCTCCACATATACAAACAAGGCTTCGAATGGTTCACAATGTTCCAGAACATTCCACA
The DNA here is from genome assembly GCA_917563855.2 of Limnephilus lunatus. Taxonomy (NCBI): domain Eukaryota; kingdom Metazoa; phylum Arthropoda; class Insecta; order Trichoptera; family Limnephilidae; genus Limnephilus; species Limnephilus lunatus. Next base: position 3,602,564 of record OU830602.1, on the reverse strand, counting down.
CATTGGAGAGTGTTCTGGAATATTCCACAAAGATCTGTGATGTTCCGGGATATTCCCGAACATTACAGACTATTCCCGAACATTTTACAATATTTCAGTATATGTTTCGGGATGTTCAGGAATATGGAATGCTCTCATATACTCTTGAATGTTCTCGACTGTTCTAGAAATTTCTAGAAGGCGAAACTTCCAGCCAGGCCTGGACTGGCCAGGTCCGCAGGTCCGCGATCACGGAGGGCCCCGTCGCAAGGGGGCCCCGAAGGGGCCCCACAAAACGTACAAAAAAAAGTTTTTGTCTTGTTAGTAGTTATTTTGTGTTCTTGGTAATGTTTGTTATTTTGTGTTCTTGGTAATGGACCCCAAAAAGTTTGACTTTATCTTGAAACTCCAAACATTTCCCACAGAAGCTCTGCACAGTGTTTCTAAACTGTGTAAAATTGAAAGAAGTCGGCTGTTGATAGAGCTGCGACAGTTTGCACAACAATACAGCAACTTCATAGCAGCAGAGTCCACTGAGAACTAAGGAGACAGATGCAGTGACGAAGAAGACAAATGTTTCCAGTGTTTGACATGTGCTTTTTCTGTTCTGTTTGAACTTACTCAATCTGGACTATTTACCAACCTGTATATTGTATATAAATTTGTTCTTACCATACCTTGTACCCAAGTCACATGTGAACGAGTTTTTTCTAAACTTAAAATCGTCAAAAATCGACTTCGGTCGTCCTTAGGCCAAGACCTTATGTCCAGTCTGCTTTTTATTAATGTTGAGAGGGATTTATTTTATAATTTGGACAAAAATAAAATAATAGATGAAGTAGCTTTAACAAGTGAGTTGCTTACAAAGAAACTGTTACTTTAGGGCTAGGGGAGCAAAATGTCGAATAATTTCAGTTAAGTTAAGCCCCTTCTATTCTAGTATCCAACATTGTAAACTGTTAAACACACAGGATTTTTTTAAATGTTAGTACTATTTTTCTAATCCCTAAAATCCGTTTGTCATTATTTTTTCTACACAAATAATTTTGAGATAATTCATTAATGCTTTGGTGTAAACAAAATCCTGCCCTTTATTTTGAACTCTGTTATAATTATTGGCAGTTCTACAGCATGTGTTTAGTAGTGTTGTGGTATCCTAAAAATACCTTGAATTTCTTATTTCAATAATAAAGTCAACGTCGAAAATCATAATATTCGAATAAAAACCTATCTGAATTTCTTCTTCTTTATAGGTGCCAATACAGCGTAGAAACGCGTTTTCATTGTTTCAAGCACCTAATTTTCAAAATTTATCCGGGGGAGGCCCCGTTTTCTATAGCACCCCCCCCCCACCACACGTTAAGGGGCCCCTTTACAGGTTTTAGCGGAGGGTCCCAAATGGTCCCAGTCCGGGCCTGCTTCCAGCCCATATAACTTCAAAAGGTAAAAACGGGAACGTTCTTCATGAAAGGGGGATATAGGGTTACCATGCCATATAACTCCCCTGATGATCGTACAGAGACTCGTTTCTAAGTTTTAGGGGCACACAGATTGTACACTTTCTTTTATAATATATGTATATAGATTAACACACATGATATAAAAGTCAGCTAGTAACATCTTCCTTTAAAATACCGGTAGAACAAGGAAATCATTCCCCTCTGAAGCCTGTGCTGTAAAGATTGCAATGCGTTTGTTAAGACGGACTCAAATCAAACGGACTGCCTGTTTCTGCACAATCAAGGATTTTTTTCAAGTATTTTGGAGTTCCAAATCAGAGGTGTCTGCCAAAAAGAGGGGCGCACTTGCGATTTGCACAGGATCAGCATTTGTGCACTATTAAAATTGATTGATGAAAATGACAGAATGAAATTAGGTGGCAATTGCTCAATTGTGGTAGAGAATCCAGTCCCGGTAAGAACACAGAATCTGGGTTCGAGTTGCAGTTGCGACTATTTACTTTTATTTTATGTGTTTTTATCTTTTTCATATTTTTAATTAAGAGTTGTTGTTGATGTTATTTTCTTCAATCTTTAAATATAAGTTTATTTATCTGCAACAATTATAATCTTCTACTGTTTTCTTTTACAATTATACTGTTCTACAGAAACCTAGATAATGCCTCCGATATGACAGTGGCAGCATTAAAAAAAGAATAAAATACCTTCGTTCCTCATCTTCCAATTCCCTCTTGATCAACTCCTTTTCTATGCACTGAGCATCTCGAATAGCGTGGCATTTTGAAGCCAATATTATTTGGTTGGCCAATCGTGGACCCTGGAATTCTTCATTCTTCATACCTGCAACAAAGAACACAACATTTTAAGGTCCTCAAAAGTTATTAAATTATCAATAAGGGCCCTGGGGCACATAGCCCTTACTAATAAAATAAATATATATGTATTATAAAAGAAAGCGTACAACAATGTGCGTACCGCTAAAACTCAGAAACGAGTCCCGGTACGATCAAGGGAGTTATTAGTAATTATGGTGTGGTAGCCCTCTATCCCCCATCCATGAAGAAGGTTCCCGTTTTTACCTGAAGGGCGTGCTTGTGAAGATAAAAGGGCTAGAAGTTTCGCCCTCTAGAAATTTCTAGAACAGTCCAGAATATTCGAGAGTGTTCGAGAGCATTCCACAACATTCCAGAATATCCCTGAACATTCTGGAATGTTGTGGAATTTTCAGTAATAGTTTGGAACATTCGGGAACATCCCAGATCATTGTGGAACATTTCGGAACACTCTCGAATGTTGTGGAATGTTCTTGAACACTGTGGACTATTAGAAGCCTTATTTGCACGGGTGAGGCTACCCATTGGTAGGGGTATATAAAGCCAGATTCTTCGTGGGTTTGAATGTGCGTTCAATCTCAATCAACTCTCTGAGCGAAGCCGGGCACTGCTAGTAAAAAAATAACAACCATGATTGCACTGCAATTTCTATAAGTACTACATACCTGTACAGCGTTTGAGCACATGCTCCAGTTGGTCAGGAGCACCCTGATCAGGGTTGTCCACCTTCTGACCAGGTTGCTTCTTCTGTGTTTTCTTGAGATTATCTTTCCTTGCTTCACTCTCCGCTATCTTCTGTTTAGCATCTTCTTCAGCAACACGTATGGCTTCCAGCGTCTCGGACAACGTAACTACCTTAAATTTATGAACAACAAATTATCAACATCTGGTGTTCCGGGGTTGTCTGTCAAACAAGATTTGTGCCCATTATGTGTCGGAGTTGTTATTCAACAGATGCTGTCAAAATGTCATCATTTAAAAAAGAAAGACAAACATTTCCGGGTTACGAATAATCTGACAATATTTCTCCGACTACTCCCAAACTCCCAACATTAAAAACTATATACAGTTTGTGCTATGATTTAGTACTTAGCACAATTTTGACCAATCCACAACAAACCGGTCAAGCTTGGTTCAGGTTTGGTAAACCTGCAACTCACATGAGGATGATTTTAAAATACAATATGTTTACAAGAGTCAAAATTATGTTACAAAATCTAAATATGATGACGACAAAACAACATATAACATATAATGTATTAACAATGATTTACAAACTGAAAAATAATATGCTACCAAATTATCTGAAGAGTAACATTATGTTTCACGAAAATGTTCACAACTATCCTACGAGAAGACGCGGAGACTTTAGGCTTCCCAAAACTAAACTTTCGTGCACACAAAATAGCGCGTTTTATAAAGGACAAAAACTTTTTAACAGCCTGCCGAATGCCGTTAAGGAAGCCTCAAGTCTTAGCACTTTTCGTAGGATGTGTGCATTATATGTGAAGAATGTTTTTTGATTCATAATAATCGTACCAATATTATTGTCATATCTGTTTCCTCAAAATGTATTTTTATTTATGTAATCTTTTCTTTTTTTCCTCTTAAAATGTATTTTAAAAATGTAACTGTATCAATTGTATTTGTCTATATTTTCTTACTAGATGTATGAAAAAAATTTTGCATACATCTAAATAAATATTCAAAAACAAAACAAACAAACAAGTTTTTTTTTTAATACAATGGATGAGGTTTACATAATTCAAGACTATTGTTCTATCTCCCATTTTACTTCATTCCTTCGACATAACAAAGTTCACCAGAGTTGTCATTGAATATTTGGCTTATCTCCTGGTTTCACAATGTGCCTCCGAGGTAGATGCGCCTTGTTCCCATGAGGGCGGGACATTGGTGAATATGAGTATCTTCATCCTCTTCATCTTTCCTGTATATATTGGTGTTTTACACTCCCAACAGCTGCATGTGTCCCTTTAGTAGTCCTACCAGTTACTACATAATATAATAAGCAATAACAAACAAGTAAGTAAGTCACCGTGGCCTGCTGCTTCAGTCGTTCGTATTCACACTTGGGCCACACGGCGGGGTAGATGTTAGTCTCGTGGCTGGGGACCAGCAGCTGCCTCCACTTGTCATTCTGGGGCACATTCACCACCGTCTTACCCTCGTAAGCACTCTTCACCTTCTTGTGGATGGGCTTCAGATCTTTTGGAAATTTCAAATTGCACTGGGATGGGCTGTTGAAAAAAAGACAACAATTTAAAATGATTTTCATGTTTCGTTTCCTCAGAAACTAATTTCCCTCGGGGCCTCCTGTGTGGAGCTAATGTAAAAATTAAAATAAAATAAGCATGAAGTTCGGAGAAAGTTTTCAACTCTCTGGGTTCACTTGCTTGAACGATGAATTTAAAAAAAAATTGAAAGCCCGAGCTGTACTAACCTACTAACAGAATTTTTTTTTTCAATTTAGATAAAGCTATCCACTGTAAAGATACTTTTTTAAAGGGTTTCAGTAAACCAGGTCCCACCAGCTGAGTTTTTCAAATTTTTGGAAGGAAATTTTATAGAATATTGTTATACTAATTCCCAATTTTAAAAATAAAAGTATTTTTTTCTTGTATTAAAAAAAAGAGAAAATATGCTTTTTATGTAAGCTTAGAAACCCCATAAGGGGCCATCCGTAAATTACGTCACACGAATTTCGTGATTTTTTACCCCCCCCCCCCCCCCCCCCCCGTCCCTGTCATACATCGTTACATTTGTGAGACCCCTTCCTCCCTAGTGTGACGTCACATATTTTGCAATTATACATTTAAAAAAGTTTTGCGTTTTTTTTAAATAACTTAATTTTTTACATATGAAGTCACAGAGCTGATGACCCCCCCATACCCCTTGTCACACTTCTTCACTCCCCTCCCCCCCCCTTAAGGTGCGACGTAATTTATGGATGACCCCTAAGGGTAAATTATTAGATATAGGTACTTTTTTTCATAAAAACTGTCTGCAACAACCAATGCAATGCGCTCTTATTTTTATATTGCTCGGTGGTTCAGCAAAGCTTACCGATGTAGAGAGTATGTCCCAGGAACCACGGTCTCCTTCTGGAACTCATATTTCACTTTCGACAATTTAGCTAGTTTAGCCATGGCTGTTTTTTTAGTTTATTGCAACTTATATACCAAGTGGGTTCAAAATGAATAGACATAAACCAAAATTATTGGCTGACGGAATAATTGATTTGTGATGTGTATTGTTGAGTTTCAAGACAAAATAGTCTAATAAACAAAATTGAAGTCATGGTAACAAAGTAGGTACAAAATTACTGATGTAGGTACCGAACCGGGCAGATATTAATGTATTTCTGTAATGGTATCACACGGTTATCCATCGGTTATCTGAGTTCCTACCAGAGAGAAACTTGACTGGTTTATTTATGTTGACGGGCATAAATAAACCAATGACGGGACTCAAGGCCGGTATTTCAGTTGCATTTTAAGCTCGGATTCATGACTGGTTTATTTATGTCGGATTCCGATTACGTCCGCCAAGTTGATTTCTGGTAGGAGCCCGGTAAAAGACAAACTTTGTATGTTAACGTTACTAAATAAAATAAATATCTAACTTAAAAAAATACCTGATATACCAGCACTGGACTGCGATCAAAAAGAGCCGTTGATTTTTCAGCAAGTGTTAATAACAAGTTCAATAATTAAATTCATTTGGAATATAATGCAAAATCATCTTCTTTCAGGAATACCTGGGAATACCACTAATTTCTGAACTGCACCCACTTCTGAACACTATTAATGACTATTAATTTGATATTGACATGATATTGATGTGAAAAATACTCACATGAATACTTTTTATGCTACGGCCAGACCCTTGCGACAAGCTGCTTGTCGCAAGCTCAGGCAAGCTCTGGCCATAAATAAACCAGTCATTAGATTGATAACTTCCTGCTTTTTGCTCAGACAAAATTTCAACGCTATTTCACCATAGATACGCCATAAATGTGACAACTTTTTTTTTTTCCTCGCGGTATGACGTCATAGACACCATCGACAAGAATAGAGGAAACAATAAAAGGCTCGACCATAGACAATATAATTATCTTTCAGTACCTACCCAATTTTTTTAGCCTAAAATATTATTTTAAAAATAAAATGGAATGTCATAATAAATGAAAACTCAATAATATGTTTTAATATTTTATTATAAACAGGTAAAAACAGAGAAATACAAGGATTAGTGAAACAAGGAAATACAATACAATAATACAAGAAGAAGGAAATAAATACAAGGGCATGTAGAGCGAATGAACGTTTGTGAATAGTAAAAGAAGACGGGGACGCCCGAGGAAGTGAATCAGATACTTGATTCGGGCCATGTCAAAAGTCAGAATAATAGGAATGTATGAGACAATGTATGCACTGCCATATGACTTAAGAACTATCACAGACTCGGCAGAATTTAGAGCTAAACTTAAAACCCACCTTTTCAGACAGTCGTATCCATAAACTCAAATTCTTTCACCTTCACATTCAATGCCCGCGACACTGTAAATAACTAACCTAAAAATGTAGAGAAAAAAAAAATAACAATAATAATAATAATAATAAAAAAATAAATAAAAAATAAAATAAAGTAAAAACTAACTATTTGTAAGCGTTTTTAAAGGTCATTTTAGTAACATTCTCCAGCCCTAAATTCTCCAGTCTTTTAAAATACATATTTTGATATTATCAACTCCACTTTTGCCACTAATCTTTTAAAATTTAATACTTATAGTGATGGGGATAGCAAATGTAAAATCATGCAATGTCCAGTGTTTTAAATATAATGTCCTCCGCGAGCAAAGCCGTATCTTCTCCAAGCACAAACTTTCTAATTAAAGTGTTTATCGGAAGTGACCTGCAGGTAAGTATGTTTATGTATCCATTTGTAAATATTAAAATTAGATAGAACCTAAGAATTATGAATAAATTGTACAGCGCCCTTGAGGTGATTTTTCACAAAAACGGCGCTCTATAAATTATCCAATTATTATTATTAATGTATGAATGTAAGTGAGGCAAAGAGTGTGTGCAGAGACCGAGTTGTTTGGCGGTCCGTCCTATCTGCCTACCCCTGCGGAGAAACTGCGTGATGGTTAGTTAGTTAGTTAAAAACAGGAAAAACATGAATAACCAACTAACCATCACGCCGTTTCACCACAGGGGTGGAAAGATAGGACGTTCCGCCAAACAACTCGGTCTTGGCACACACTCTTTGCCTCATTCACAAATCGACTCATACATACTATTCTGACTCTTGACGTGGCCCGAGGCAGTATATCTGATTCATTTGATCGTGTCAGGTCTTCTCCTCTGGCATCCCTGAGTTCATCTACCACTCACATCTGCGTCATATTACTTACATTCCATGCTGAGGGTCCCTTTCTTAATCTTACTCATTACGATTAGCCTTGCATTCTTTGCGGATCTCCACATTTCTCACATGATCATAAATAATAATATTTTAATGATCTGAATAGCGCCAGTTTTGTAAAAAAATCACCTCAAAGGCGCTCTGCACAAACTTATAAATAAAGTAGACAAACCACTTTAACTTATAGCAAAAAATTTCATACACCGGTTCAGCGATCACTGATATGAAACTATACTCGTACATTCGATTTGACCAATAAACGCTTTGCTGCGTAAAATATACATATATTGCTTTAATTATACTCTGTACAGGCAGAAAGGGACTATACATGATTTTACCACACTTACGCCTCGGGGATCTCATTTATACAGCATTCAGTCTACTTTCATCTTTCCTCTGCCAGTTCCTCACTGCCATACCTCAGGTACAGTAATCCATTGTGGGCTACTTATCTTCACTTCTTTAGACTTTTCAGTTTTTTTGTTAGCGCCAACGCCATTCAATCCTCCAATATCTCTATCAACCTTCCCATCTCTTGTAAACATACTTCCCACGATATACAAACTCATTCACCTTCTCAAGCATTCATCATTCACAACTGTATTACACACTGTTTTCGTACTCCCTCTACTGACAAAAATATAAAGTACAGAATAGAAAAGGCGTACTGAGAATGTGTCGTTCTTGTCGAGACTCTTCCTTCTCGTGTTCTCTCAAGGACAGCGGTGCCAGGAAGTGGTGGAATAAGTCAGCCCCCAATCTCCCGGTATGACACCACAACGTTACTGAAGGAAATGAGTGTACTCCAGCATTTGTAGTCTCCGCCAGCCTGCCAGCTGTAGGGGTAGAAAGTAGGCAGCCTGACACTATATCTGTCACTTTGGTGTTTCGAGCTGAAAGTATTAGAAAAACTCGTGAGATACATAAAGACAGACAGATCAAAACAAAACATTATAAATACGTGAAAACAAGATTAAATTAATGTTCCTATGACACTATGAAGTGATTGTAATTATTCGCTAAAATAGCCGTACGAAATGAGCTTAAAATTCCATATAAATAATCAACATAAATATTTGTACCTGGAGGTTATGAATTCACGACGATTATGCATTCAATCGCAATGTGCCATTTCACGATAGTATTATCCAAAAACACATGCACGAGTTCTCAAAATCGGGTAAACAATGTATTCAAGTCTGCTAATTCCACACCACGCTGATATTTACATGTTTAAAATTTTAGATTGCGCTCGGGTAAATAAAGCGTGACATTTTTTAGAGCGACCATTTTGGATTAGATTATAGATTATACATTATACACTGATACACATACACATTACACACACGCATAGCTGTCAAGCTTTCCATTGGTCCTCGCGGTATGACGTCACGCAGTCACAGAAATTTACCATTTTTGAACTCGGTTGAAGAAATGAAGCGGAGTTACCCCCCTGGCTCTGGCAAGCGAATGCAAAAATATACTAACCTGAGCGAATGGCTGGCGTCCCCACACTTGCAAGCGCGCCAGTACATTCGCTGCGCGCGCAGCGCCCAAAGATGGCGGACGTCGAAGCAGCTGCATCAGCTGCCATTTTTGCGCTAACCTATTTCTATTTTAAAGCGAAACAAAACGAAAGAAAGTGAAGAATTCGAAAGAGAAGATAGTGGATGATTAAAATCCATAGAAATCGTACCAGGTAATTCATTTAATATTCTAATATTTTGTTTATTGTCCGTAAGTTGTACCAACGTGTGGATGCCACGCCAGCGTTTGCCGCAAGCGCTTGCCGCTTGTGGCCAAAATATCCGACCTCGATCGGATCGGCGGCAAGCTCTCGCAAGCTCTTGCAAGCCTGCGCAAGCCAAGCCACACGCGCGCCCCAGACGCTGGGACTTGTGGACGCTTGCGGAGGCTTGCCATGTGTTTGGAGACGGTATTAGGTAATAATTTTGTTTATGGTCGTCACTGCGGTTAGTGCGGTTCCAGTTACCAAGAACCAATGCGGAACCGGTTCCCGAAATGCTTTATCACTTATCAGACGTTTCAATTTTAGTTATTAGATTAGATTAACTCTCTGTAATAATAATATTTGGATGATTTCTATAGCGCCATTTTCGTGATAAATCACTCCAAGGGCGCCTTACAAATTCATTTATACATTTTACCTATATATGTATTTATTACAATTTCAAGTGGCTTATAAAACTAAGATTGATAAGAAGTAGTGACAAGTTGAATCGCGTCAAGCATATAGCGGGTTCAGATGTCAATTTTAGTTGATCAACTTTTATTAAACGACTAAAATTGTTTGAAAAAACTTTTTCAACTTTGTTGAAAGAAAATTACCACTTGTTTATTTGCTTTCAAGAAGTGTCAAGTTGGTCAACTAAAATTGAATTTTTAATTTTATTTTAATAAAAAGACAAATAACTTTGTTTACATCACTTTTATTGTTGAAACATGTTGATTGTGTACCAATAAAAGTGATGTAAACAAAGTTATTTGTCTTTTTATTAAAATAAACAATGCCATCACAAAGTGAAAACCTTTCCGAAGAAGTTTTCTTCGAAAAATTAAAATTGAATTTTCTAACCCTGCCAATATTTACAAGTGTGAACCCATCAACTTTCATCCAAGTTGAACCAATTTTTTCAAACAATTTTTGTCATTCATTCATTAAAAAGCTGATCAAATAAAACTGAAACGTCAGAACGCAGTAAAAGGGTGGTTGGTGACATTTTTGTGAGTATCTACTGATAACCAATTATTGTATTCGGATTCAGGAAGAGGAACGGGTTCTTCAACCTTAACTTTTTTGATTTCACTGGAGCCACCCAACAAACCTGTCCCTCGATAATTTCTGGGTGAACCGGTTCCACAAAATATTTCTGATAGTTTTTGATAAAATATTCTAAAAGGAACCGGTTCCAAAAATAGCCAATTCCTCAGTGAAATAATGTGGACTGTTCCAGTTAAGGAAAAAACCGGTTCCATGTAACCGGGCAAGTCAAGTACATCGACCATGACCATCTCTAATCTCTATTTCTATTATGAAATAAATTCATTTCTGTGTTCGTTTCGTTCGGGTCGGTTGTGTTAGGTTAGGGCAGAAATGGCTCCAGTCCGGTGTGGTGAGGACAATGACGTACAGAAGGTGGATAATAAAGTGACAGTTGTTTTGGGAGCGCAATGGGGAGACGAGGGGAAAGGCAAGGTGGTCGATATGCTGGCTCTCGAAGCCGACATTGTTTGCAGGTGTCAGGTGAGTTATTATTTTACTAAACATGTGATCCTGCCAGAAATATTGATGAGAGTGATGTTTTCAATTTAAAATGCTAAAATGATATTGTTAATTTATCAATCAGAGACGAACCAGTTACGATTTTGCTACACTGTTTTAAAATACTACCATTTATTATTTGGTTCTAATATTTAGGGTTATGATTTTTCAGTTTGTATTTCAAATTTACTGAGTACTGTCATGGTCATGTGATAATTCCGGTGTGTCCATGATAAACACTCGAGACTATGTTAGATTCTATCAAGCGTTTAAACTAACTATGTATAGTTTTATATTTATGTTTACTCTACAGAATTACGTAAGACTAATCACATGTTTGTAAATCGTAAACAGTAAAACCACATAAACATACTACAAACAACTCGTTCACATACTCTGGTAACTTGCCAAAAACATATGTATATTCTGCGGTGGTAGACGGGATGAACGGGCCGCTATGAATTGGTGAGAGAATTTAGCCTACTCCAAAAAATATATAATAATTTCCCTCGCTTTTATCATGTGGAAAAGACAAGGCCAGGCGTCAGAACCAGGGTTAGAAAAAACCCGTTTCTTTTTCAAAAAATTACTTGCCCAGTGTGTTCTTTCGAGCCTAATTAGAAGAAATTGCTTATACGGACAAACTTTATAAGTAGTCGTATAGTTAGTACATGTCGATGCCTATACTTTCTGTAGTGAGTAGTGAGGCAAAAAATCATAGATTGCTATAAATGGCGTTTGAAAATTTTCTAGAACTAAAATTTATCATAATGCCAAAGCAAGTAAATAAACAATCTGGCATTTGCCACAGGATTTTTCGAAATCATGGCGTGCTTGTGGTTCTCTTGTTTTATGAAAATATAAAATGCACAATGCACTATTTCAACTCAACCCATTTCCATAAAAGTTGTGTACGTTATATTCTCTTTCCCTGTCAAAGGGATTCCCTGGTGTATTGGATCAGGGACTTCCTTCGTGCTATTTACTCCAGGGGAAGGGGATTCACGTTAGTCTTGGCAGACACCTATTTGAGCTGAGCTCATAGGAATCGGTTTCAATCAGTGATGCCAAATAAATATCACGGGACAGCCAAAAACAAGAAGAACACCATAAAAATAAGGTGACCGGACAACCCAGAATCATGCAACTTCAACACCTCCATCTTGTGAAAAAAAAAATATGAAATAGGAAATAGGTTAGGTTATGGCCTATTTTTTTCCATAATTTATAGTGATTTTTCAAAGGGATGTTGAAATGCCACTTTGTTGAGTTGTCGTCGACGAACCCTAGGAATCATAATTGACAATAACCTCACATCATATCGAACAAATCACAAATAAACTCGAATAAAACGTTTTTTAAAATATGTTTTTTATAAAGAAAGATGAGCATTTCCGGGTTACGAATAACCTGACAATATTTGAAAAAACTCCTAAGAAAAAAAACTACTCCTCACAGTAAGCGGGAAATGTTGCTTGTGCCGTGATGGGAGAGCTTAGCCAGTTTTGATATAAAACTCGTTAAAATCAATATTGTTCAAGTTCTGTGAAAAAACTGGCTCTTAATTTTCTTATTCTACTATAGGTACCTATATATATTTTTTTAATACTTTATTTTTATTACCTACCTACCTAAATTCACTATTATGTATAAATATGTGGCAGGCAAATCGTAAAATCAGGCCGATCATGACGCGCCTGAGGCACTTCACGAAGTGGCTAGGCGCATCATGATCTGACTGATTTTACGATCGGCCGTCGACATATATGTATACGCTATATTTCTTAACTTTCTAATAAAGTGTGTTTTTTCGGAAGTGACCTGCAGGTAAGTATGTTTTTGTATCTACATATATGTAAATAATAAAATTAAATAGAACCTAGGAATTCATAATGAATTGTAAAACGCCCTTGAGGTGATTTTTCACAAAAATGGCGCTCTAAAAATTGTCAAATTATTATTATATACATATACTACAGTACTTAGGTAAAGCTACCTTATATTTGGTTTCGCAAAAATATAAATAATAAGTGGATTCTTTTATTAAGATCGTTAAAACGAATATTTCAAAATTATTCCGGGAAAGAAAATTTTTATTTTCTGACACGACAAAGTGGTATTTTAATATTAAAACATAAGTAATTTAAACATATTTTTAAAAAAATCGTCAAATTTGAGATTTCAAACAAGAGGTTAAGCCGCCGCTACCCGAATTTCTACCGATTTCTTACAAAGCTTCCCATTTGAAGTTTTTAAGCTCTTCAAAAAATATATGTTATTTTTTAAGATAAAGTCTAGATGCTGCCCACGCCGAAACGCAAATTAAGTATCTGAAATTCCCTCGATAGAAAAAAATCGCAAAGTATGCTCCAAAAATTATTAAAAACAAGTCTGTTTCTATTATCTTATAAATTATATTTTTGAAAAAATTCACAATGTTTCATTAAATGATACTTAAGATGCTCCACACGAGATTTTTGCTATATTTTAAATGAGTCGCGTGTCGCATCGATTTTTTTGCTGTAAATGTTAGCGCGCTCCTCTAACATTCGTAATTTCGTATCTCTCCATCTTCTTCTTTTCGAGCCCGGTTGCGGAGCCTAAAACATTTGGAGTTTTTAAGCTCTTAAAAAAATATATGTTATTTTTGAAGATAATATCTATACATTCCCCACGCCGAAACCCAAATTATATGAAATTCCCTCGTTAGAAAAAATGTATGTATGCTCCGAAATTTTTTTATTTTCAAGTCTGTTTCTGTTATTTTACAAGTTTTGTGTACGAAAAAATTCACAGTGTTTCTATAAATGCTGTTTTAGCCCTCAGAGTTTTTCTGCTCTATTTTAAACGAGTCGTGTTTTTATTAAACATTTTAACAATTTTCGCATAGATTTTATCGCTATATTAGCGCGCTTCTCTAACATTCGTAATTACATATCTCTCCATCTTCTTCTTTGTGAGCGCGGTTGCGGCGCCTTAAGTTATTTAGTTAGCAATTTTCATTATTGTAAGACTTACACTATTTTTTTATTATTAACATTTTGTTTAAAAGATTGAACTTCAAACTTCCTCCTTTTTTCTTAATCCCTTCTCGAGTAGCTAATGTAATCAATGCTACCACAGTATCTGTATTCTGTATGAAGGCGATTTCTATTTTCTGTTTTCGATTTCTTTAGCACACTGAATTTCCTCTCAACGAAATATATAGAAAAAATGGTAACGAGAAATAACTGTTTAGTTACATTGACAGGGACTGGGAGTTCCGGATTCCAATGTCATTTTTGGAGTTCGAGTCAACTTCAGGAATCCTATCACTATTATTGATAGGAAATAAATGCTATAGTGCTGCTGCCATAAAATAAAATTTGAAATCTTCCAGAGAATGTACATATTTTTCAACATAGATAATTGATAAATGCCCGGAATCCCCGCAAAAAGGTTCTCCCCGCGAAATACACACTTCTTAAAAAATCTGAAAAAATCCCCGCAATTTGGGGAATTCCCCGCAAACCCTCAATGTGACATTTGATGGTAGTATCAACAGGAAAATTAGGAACTCTCATTGGAAAAATTGGGAACCGAAAATCGTAATTGTAAATTGGGAACTCATAGCCAATGACGCCGTTTCAGTTTATTTTTAAACCAATAATTTTAAATGAAAATTAGATATTGCTACTGTAACAAAACCATTTATTTGTTATGCACAGATGTGATGACCGATAAAAGGTCATGTTTTAGCTCTAGAGAACAAATATCTTCCAGATCTCTGTACCGCGCTACTTCAAGTGATGAAGTGAACAGTGAACCTCTGACAGGACACAGGACCGACCCAAGAGACGCTTCGTAAATTGTCGGTTTCGGAGTTCAGATAACCTAGAGAGAGAGAATACTCGTTAAAACCCTTTTAGTAAAACGAAGGGTTAAGGCTCCGCAACCGGGCTCGAAAAGAAGAAGATGGAGAGATACGAAATTACGAACGTTAGAGGAGAGCGCTAACATTTACAGCGCCAAAATCGATGCAAAATTAAGAAAATGTTTAGAAAACACGACTCGTTTAAAATAGAACATAAATCTCTTAATTATCATATAAAGAAACATTGTGAATTTTTTCACAATAATAATTTGTATGATAATTAAATAGAAACAGTCTTGTTTTTAATAATTTTTGGAGCATACTTTGCGATTTTTTTTCTATCGACGGAATTTCATATAATTTGCGTTTCGGCTTAGGCAGCATCTAGACATTATCTTCAAAAATAACACAAATTTTTTTAAGAGCTTAAAAACTTCAAATGTTCATGGGAGATATGTAAGAAATCGGTAGAAATTCGAGTTGTGGCCCCAATTGCGGGAACAATTAGGTTTCCTTCGGGAGGACCGAAATTGGTGTAACCTGTTTCTCAGTGAACCCATAAAGTTTATTACACTCTTACGATTGATGAACTGTTATTATTGCAAATATATTGTACCCAAAATAAAGACTCATTGTGTTCCCCGATAAAATTGTTAATTTATCATTACGTAGTATAAAATGAAGTCGCTCAAAATGTTTGTGCGCTTAGATATTTTAAACTACGCATCGGATTTTCGTATGGTTTTCACCAATAGCTATCTAGGAACAACAAAATTGTTGGTTTTGCTAGATTTGTGCTGTCAAAAAATACCTCACGACAGAATACACAATATTGATCGATTTTTAAATCTTGGAAAAGTTACTAACTATGCAGAAATTAGTCAACCAAAATGTTAAAATGACTCGTGCAAATCTGTGCTTTTTTCCTTTCTGGACACAAAAGGCGATATTTTTATACCAATTCAACAATAATCAAATAAAACAACAATAGGGTACCATGTCCAACTCGATCCGGTTGATCAAACTTTAAAATTGCTCTCTAGCTATATTCGGTGACCGGCCAACTCAGAATGAAACCCACTCAGAACCACCTCAGAAAGGTCATTAAGAGTGATGATAAAAAAATTGGTTGAATAGGTTAAGTTATGGTTACCAGCTATTTTAAAATTATTTTTTCATAGCTTTTAAATGACTTTTCTGAATTGGTGAGTTGGCATGGAACCGCTATACTCATGTCTTGTGACATATTTTTGCTTCAAGGGATTGATATTATAAGTTCTAAGTACGCTCCTGTTCTGCAGATTTGCGGTAGGTAGGTACGAGGTAGGTACCCATCTTTCTTTGGGCACGTATTTTTATTTATTTTATTCGAATTATGGTAGCATGTATGGCAGCTCAATGTCTGTAATTTGGTTGTCGGATGGTATTATAAATTATCTCAATTACAGCATTCGTATCAGAAGCAATAATCCATTATTATACGACCGTCACAGGTCTATGGGATTATTCTGTCCATTGACACGAGTACACGAGGTGAGTACTGGCGGTAAATAAAATACCTGATGTCGAATAATTAATGTCAAGTTTGGTTTACAGCTCGTCTAGTCTTGGCAAAGTTTTAAGGTCTAGCCTAGAAAGGGTAGGTAGGTACTCAATTAGCACAAAATAATTTGATTTATGAAAAGCTGAAGTCCCGGCGTTGCCCGGGTTTCTCACAGAGTTTTTCGAAATTAGTTGTAGATGGTAATTTTCCTCTTTATTTTTAACTTCGATTTGGGAGGCGGGAATGGGTACCACCATATTATTGGATAATCAACACCCCTGCCATTTGTCACCCCAAGTGGTTCGCTGCGTTTGGTGATTTAGCAGGGGTGCCCGGGTTTATGGGGTGAGGTTTGTCTAGGTCTTGGAGGCGGATGACCAGGACCACCCCATAAACCCCTTTCCTTTCCAGAACTCTCCTCTCCTAAAAAAAACCCTCCACACAGCATCCCCAAAGATGACATAGGCCCCGAGAGAAATTATTTTCCTCAGGGCCTCCTGTGTGGAGCTCATGTAAAAAAGGCATTTGTGTTAAATTTCATCAATAAGTATAAAAGTCTGTTTAAAAAAGGTAAAAAAAGAGGGTAGGGTGGTTTTTCGAAATCTCACGTAGCAAGTGACGTTTAGATAATTTTTAATAATTGATTCATAAATGATTTCTTAGCGATACATTCAAAGAGCTCTGATAAAAGACAATAAGGGGGCATCCATTATTATTATTATTTTTTTTTTTTATTGATCTATATACGTGATGTTTACAATATATTATTCGATGCCTGTCTCACTAGGGTATACCTGTGTTGAGACAGGCGTAGAGGTACATAATTACATATTATATATAAGTAGACCCCCCCTCCCCCTCGGTGAGATAAATTTGGGCCAATTCGTATATTTTTTTTAAGTAACGTGAGATTTTGCTTGACCCACCCCCCCCAGTTTGTGCTCACGTAATTAATGGATGCCCCCCTAAGAATAAAATGTTTTTCCAAAACCATTCCTTTCACTACAAAACTTTCCCTATATTAAAAATATAAAAATGTGTTTTTGATGTATAATTTATTTATTAACAATTTGAGCCATTTTTAGATAATCAAAATTTTCGCGTTGCGAAATTCGTATTTTTTTCGCGAAATTCGTCATTTACTCGCGATTTTCAGGTGAATAATACGAATTTTAGGATTTTTCGCGCGATATCTTAAAAAAAGAAAGCAAAGTTATGCGTTCCATAATATTTTTTATATGCGGTTTTGAGAAGCTCAGTTCCCGGCCTCAAAAAGAAGAAGACGGAGAGATATGAAATTAGGAATGTTAGAAGAGCGCGCTAACATTTACAACGATAAAATCGATACAAAAATCATGAAAATCTTTAATAAAACAAGACTTGTTTAAAATAGAGCAAAAATCTCGCGATAATTGTCTTAAACAGCATTTAAATAAACGCTGCGAATTTTTTCATACATACAACTTGTAAAATATGTAACATATCTATTTCAGTATTTCGTGAGCAGGTACTGCGCAAAGTAGGTACTGTTTATTGTCTATTGATTATTATTTTTTTTCTGATTTTAACTTTGTTGGTTGGCAAAACTGGAAGGAGACCGGAAACAGATTCATTCTTGGAATCATGGCGGAGGACGTAACTTAGTGCTTGTTGGCGGCGGGGTTTTTTGGGCGATTGGGTTGAAGAGTTTTTTTATCCTAGTGCAATGTAGCCGGGAAATATTATTTTGTTATGTCACGAGAGTGTGTGACGACCCAAATGGCATTGAAGCTTTTTTATTTTTATTAATCCCTCGCCGGATGTCGTTGGATAAAAAATGATCCGCGTGCGGAAGTTAATTTGGACTGGAATCAACGGATGATGTTCTGCCCGCAAGGATTCTTTTGCTGTCTGTTTGTTTGGCCGGCGAGATTTGCCAACGCCGCCTGAGGGGTGGCAAATCGCTGTGCTTATTTTGTTGGGTGGATTCCCTTTAATGAAGCGGCTCTTCGACACGCGCAGGACCCGCAAGTATTCTTTTGCTGTCTGTTTGGCCGGCGAGATTTGCTCGCGCCGGTGAGAAATCGCCGTAGCTATTTTATTGGGTGGATTCCCTTTAATCGAGCAGCCCCCCTGCGACGCGCTGGACGGCGTTTTGGGATGGCTGTTTGCGAACTTGAGGCTTTTCGCTCTGCAAGAGGAGAATCACGACGACGTGACGTTTGCGGTATTAAAAATTAACTGTAATTTTAATAACTCTCTCTCTCCAAATCTGTTGCTAAATGCTCAAAGGTATTTATGTCCTTTTGTTAAGCCTTCTTTGGTGTTTATTTTCCTTGCAAAGTGCAATAAAGTATTATTATAATTTCACTAGAAAAAATGGATGCTTCATTTATATGCATGACCTCAAATCCCTGACTCCACCATCCTGAGAAGGATGTTCTTTTGCTCTGGGATAAGCTGTCGGATGACAGAGGTGGGTTACCTACTTTCTCCTAACGTTACAAATAACTGAAACAAACGTGTTTATAATAATTTTTGGAACATACTTTGCGATTTTTTTCTATTGAGGAATTTTATATAATTTGCGTTTGGGCGCGACTAATGTCTAGATATTATCTTCAAGAATAACATATATTTTTTTAAGAGCTTAAAAACTTCAAATTTTTAAGGGAGGTTTGCAAGAAATCGGTAGAAATTCGAAAACCGGCCTCTTAATTCACGTCGGAAACGCCGAAAACAGTTTTTTTCTTTTTAAAAAAATAAAAAAGTTACGCCAATTTTACAACAAAACATAACTTTTGCTGTAAAATTGCAACACTTTTTTCAAAAATATCGCGAACTCGCCAAAAATTACAACCTTTACCTATTACAAAAAATAACGTGAAATTTTTAGATCTCTGGGCCTCTCTGATTTATTAAATTGCTCTGGTCTCCGGGTATTCGTGACACACGATCCGGGGATATCTCTCGAAAAAAAATTTTATTGCAGCATTATTTGACGGAATCTTTTATTGTATTCCTTGAGTCGGCACCATTTATTTGGCATGAGGTTAGCGGGGAGCGGCTACCCACTACCCAACTCTCCCACCAGATCAGTCCCGGCTCCCGGCAAGCTCCGTGAATTACACCCAGCTTCATTAGCTTTGTTACACGGACCGGGGTGGTCCTAGAAAAATATTTTACCAAACTGTTGATGTCACTGTTGCTCTTACTTCCCCGAAAACTGAGCGAAAGGAACAACTGCTCACAGGCTGATAGTAGGTACCTAAATAAAATCATCAAAATTGAGGTTTTGAGTTTTTCTTTCTCTAAAACTGAACCGATTTTTAGGATTTTTTTACTAACGTATTAGAAGAAAATACTCTATGTCTGTACGTTTTGCTTTTTTTAAAATACATTGTCTAGCCTCTAGAAGACAGGTAGTATTTAGTAAATATTTGAAAACCAAATATAATATTGAAAATTATATTTGAAATAATTGACAGGCTTCTACAATATCAACTTTTTTGCTTTTTTCGAATTTTCATGCTCAAAATGCGTTAAAAATTTCTAAAACCTAGCTCTATACCCACATATTGCAGTACATTTGTAGGTGTAGTCATGATTTCACTGCACTGATATTGTAGTTGGTCGTATCCTAGGGGCTAGTTTGTATACTGAACGTCTGTTGATGGCGTTCAAACCAGGCAATTTTAACTATTTTTAGGGGATCATAATTCGTACAAGAATTAACTTGTCAAAAAAAGCGAAACGTACCTCCCCGCTAGTGGTAGTGGTCGATATTTATGTTACATTAAAATAATATTTGCACTAATGTCAAAATCCAGGGAGGAAAATGGGGAATACGTTTGGTTTTTTTTTTACGTGAGCTCCACACAGGAGGCCCTGAGGAAAATAATTTCCTTCAGGGCCTATGTCATCTTTGGGGATGCTGTGTGGAGAGTTTATTTTTAAGGAAAGAAGGGGGGGGGGGAGAGTTCTGGAAAGGGAAAGGGTTTAAGGGGTGGGTAGGAATCTGGGCTTCAGTGTGTCCTGGTCATCCGCCTCCAAGACCTAGACAAACCTCACCCCATAAACCCGGGCACCCCCGCTAAATCACCAAACGCAGCGAACCACTTGGGGTGACAAATGGCAGGGGTGTTGGTTATCCAATAATATGGTGGTACCCATTCCCGCCTCCCAAATTGTATTTGTTTGGACAAAACGCCACTCTCTCTTAATTTCATAATTGTATATCAGATTCAAAAGACTATTGGCAATTATACTGATTAGAATGAAATAATTAGGTCGTGTAATATACAGGGTGTTCGGGGGTAAAGTACATCAACTTCTGGAGGTGATTCTACATGATGGTATGGTAGGAGTAAAAAATAAAACAATTTTTTTCCGAAATTCCAACTTTTTTTTCCAATACAAAAAGATCTACCTACCAAAAATCCTTAGTGTAAGGTACGATCTTACTAGCCGAGAGCCTGCCGGGCACGTTTCGATCGTGGCAACATTGTATGGCGGTGTTTGGCCCGTATCGTAACAGCGGAAAATAATAAAGTTGGCCGCGCACGCCGCACACTGGGGCCAAATACTACAAGTTGATACAATAAACAAAAAAATTAAATTCAATTATACAATGTCACTTCGTTTGTTTTGAGGTACCTCGATAGTTGTAGCATTATTA
The DNA here is from genome assembly GCA_917563855.2 of Limnephilus lunatus. Classification (NCBI taxonomy): domain Eukaryota; kingdom Metazoa; phylum Arthropoda; class Insecta; order Trichoptera; family Limnephilidae; genus Limnephilus; species Limnephilus lunatus. The sequence goes on along the minus strand of OU830602.1, from coordinate 3,581,505 downwards.
TATAGCAGGAAGAAACCCTTCACCCCACCCTTCTACCTGTGACACCGCTCAGTAGAGAGCGGACACTCGTGCAGAAAACAAGTCGTTTACAAGTGCCAGCGTAAACCTCAAGTTCAAGTATTTATTTCGGAAGATACCTATTACGAATCACAAAACTGATTATGGAACCATCATTTTCATGTATTTATCTTATTTTTTTACATTTTATTTTTAACATAATTAATTATTTTGATAGGAAAACTTGTATATCAAATATATACAAAAATATAGTCGTGATTTAAAAAAAAATCATATTCTTTTAGAGATTAGTTGAGCTCCGGGCACCTCCGGGCTTTCATTCAAACATTTTTAGGACCAGTAACTATTGTAATTTACGAATCACTTTTAAAATCTTGCACATATTTGCACTTTTTGAAATAATTAATTATTTTTATGTGATCAGTAGCTAAAAATAAAATGAACGGTTTTTTTAATAACTCGGGATCAGACAATTTAATATCATGTTAGTTACAAAACCTGTTAGAAAAGAGATTTATTTCAAAAAAATCGTTACCGACATTCAATTTCCAATTTTTGAACGTAAGGTATAGGTATAGTGGTAAAGTGTTTAAACTCAGAGATAAAACTTCAGATCCCCCCATCCTAAAACGGTTTATACCACATGTCTGGTCATAATAGAAAAAGATAGAATGCGTTTTCTGAGAGACATGAAGTCGTGTCAGTTGGTGACAGATAAAGCACAACGCGAATCAGCGGTTTTTAATGCTTCATGACAAATACAGCACTACGTAAACCGAGCGGAGAAATTTATTCATTTTCCTTTTTTCACACAGGTGCGAATTCCGATACTTTATTCATGACAAGACAACAATTATTCACGATAATGAAGAACTCTGGACAGGTAAAATTTCCAGTTCAGCTGAATTCGTTGCAATAGGAAATGGAATTGAAGACAGGATGCATCGATGATCCCAGAAAACTTATTTCGAGAAGGATAAATCGCTTCAAATCGGAACACTATTCACGATGGGTAACAGCGCACCTGATTGAAGTAAGATTTCTGGAGAATAAAAAAATGAAATTGGTATTTGAAATTTTGTATTTAGGTCTTGCACGGATGGATACGTTTTTTTTAATGTCTCCTTCATCTGGCGTACAAACTACCTTTAAAAAATGGCAGGCTCGAGGCTCGGATAAGGAAAAGGTTGCAGAAATCAACAGGCAATTTCAGGCGCAGTTTAAACAAAGACTAGGTTTGATCGTGGACAAGCCAATACCAGGATTTGGTAACACCGTGCGGCGATTTTTAAAAAATGCCGCAGTATCTGCAGAAACAACAAACTTGGATTTTGAATTGATTAAATGCATACCATATTGATTGTTATATCATGTGGAAATGAAATCGATGTGGAGAAATTCCGAAAGTATGCACTAGACTCGGCCAGGTATTTTGTACAAAAGTATCCGTGGTGCGTCATGCCGCCCATACTTCATAAATTTTTAATCCACGGGCCAGAAATAATAAAAAGCGCATTATTGCCAATAGGTCAATTGACAGAAGAGGCACAAGAAGCACGAAATAAGGATTTCAAAAAATATAGGGAGCATCATTCACGAAAATGCAGTCGTGAAAAACCCAATGTTGATGTTTTCAATTTGTTGTTGTTGTCATCAGATCCTCTGATAACGAGCAAAAGTAAGATGGCAAAAAAAAGTTGACCACACTCCCCAAAGAAGCGGTAGAACTGCTAATGGCTCCATCATTACAGTGACAGGTGAACATTATTCAAGTACTCAGGATGATGATGATGATAGTGACGATTACGATTATGATGATGATCGTGATGATGGATGGTGGTGATGATGATAGTGATTTCGACTCAAACAAGCCATATCAAGAGAACTGAATTTTTTTTTTGTTATTTATTTATTTAAATCGTATATATATAATATGTACATAATAAAGTTTACATATATAATGTATTTAAAATTTTTGTTTTTTTATAACCTTCCTTTCCACATTCAAATTTTCTCTAAAAAACGTCCCTGTGAATAAAGGGCGTTTTTCATCACTCTTGCCCCAGTGTGCGCCGGTCTAATTTTATCTTTTTATCACAAAACTACCCCTAAAAGTTGGAATTTCGAAAAAAGTTATTTATCTTATACTATCATGTAGAATCACCTCCCGAAGTTTATGCACTTTACTCCCGGACACCCTGTAGTTAGGAGCGAAGGAGGGCATTAGTATTTTCTGCATCGGCCCTGCTTGCTTGGCAGTGTTCAGTCACTGCCAAAGGGGACTGTTCTTTTAATTCTAGTAGTCAGTAGCCAACTACTGAGGAACTATGACAATGTTTGACATCTTCATTAACATTGAATGAAAGTATTCAGGTCATGGTTCTAACTCATTAACCCAAATTAAAGGGCGCTGATTGATGCCTTTACACAACTAACTACCTATTATCAGTTAAAACGGTTTAAATTATGTTAAATATTTTTCTAATTCAGGTGATTTTTTTTAAAGTCACGAGTTAAAGCGATATGGCATTCAAATTTAAGTTTGTTGATAAAAGAATTGTCAGAATTTTTTTTTAAAGGATGTTTTTTGTTATTAATGAGAATTTAAAAAATACAAAGTAATCATTTAAAAGTATAAAGCGACCGATCAGTGGCTGAGTGGACATCGCGTTTGGGTCCCACCCGAACATCGCGTGTTCAATTTTTCGGCTGGCTAAGTCCTCCATCACGACTCGAGCAACATTTTCGGCTTAGTGTGGTGGTAGTAAGAGATTTTCAAAGATGGTTGGGTTATTTGTAACCAGGGAATGTTTGTCTTTCTTTTTTTTAAAATAAGAAAAATACATAGTTTATTCACAGTCCTCCTCTCTAGGGATTCCTCTTCTTCATGTATGTTGATTTCCACACAATGACTTTTTTATATGTATTCCGCACTAGAATCCCAAATGCTCCCGTCTGAAGCCAGTGAGACTATGGCATCTCCAATTGGGGTATGTTGTGAGTCTGAAGGTAGATACTGTAGGTTGTTGGTGTTAAATACTTCATAATGTGAATGATTTTCTCATCTTCGTGTTTAGTTAGGCCATATTTTTATTTCGTTTTTAAACTTTTTTATCCCCGTGGACCCCCCCTTGGTGTTTTTAATTTCATTTGGAAGGGCATTATAATTTTTCTGGCAAAAAGATGCATTTAATTTTGGGATGTTCAATAAGTTTTAGGTTTTTGCTCATTTATTCCTTTAAATTTGAGTAGAGTTTTATAATACTGAAAACATTAAAGTTAAAAATAATTTCTTTTGATGGAGCTCTTATGGCTTATGGGTAGGTACTTACAAGATTATTTTTACTATTACTTTGTGTTTTTTAACGATTTGCTTTATGTGGGTGTTTGAGGCAGATTATTTTATTTTTTACACTTTATGTTATGTTTTCATAGTGTGTAGTGTGGACTAAACCACGAAGTGATGTGGCGGATATCCGCATTTTCAGATCTAGTCATTATTATCTCATTCCCTGGATACGAAAGTGGTGTTTTTGGATAATAATATGATTGCTGATGTTCAAATTAATATTTTGTGCATTTGGGGGCCGCGCTGTTGACGCTGTGTTGGTATCGTTGTTAGTGGTGCAAACACTTTGGTTCGTTCATTAGTTATTCACCCGTAAAATAATTCCAAATTATCACTTAAAATACAGTTATAAAATATTCTAATCAGATCAATATTTTGTGATGAAAACACATGTACATTCAAAGGGTTGTTTTGGCACGATTTTTACCGTTAAGATTTTGACGTCATTTGAGACAGTTTAAATTATTTGTCACTCTCTGACCCGGACACGCGTTGCTGTGGCTAACGATACACAACACCATCTACTGGATGGTTACCCAACCTTTATAACCACGATAAATAAACTCACACCGCCATCTGTTCATTTGCATGCAAATCCCATACAGACATTCTTATATTTTAATCGATTTACACAAAACCTTGACAAATTATATACCTAAACCTTCCTCATGAATCACTTAATCTATTTTTAAAAACCGCATGAAAATCCGTTCAGTGGTTTTTGAGTTTATCGCGAACAGACAGACAGACGCGGCGGATGACTTTAATCTTACTAATATTATAAATGCGAAAGTTTGTATGGATGGTTGGTTGGATGGTTCTTACTCTTTCACGCAATAAATATCGAATGGAATTTAAAAATTCCTTTTCTAATCGAAAGCTACATTATTTGCGAGTAACAACGGCTTTATATATTGGTAAGCTCTGGCGTTATGAATGAGCTGTGGCGTTATGAAATTATGTATCATACGTTTTCTGTCCCTAACAAAATCGAGTAATTGCAAACGTCAAACAAATTGTTACCTTGGAAACAATGTTTTTTTTTTGATTTTAGGCTTAAAAAGAGTGATTTGTTGTGATTAAAAAGAGTACTTTTTTGGCGTCGTAGTTAATATCTACATATCTCTAAAAATGTTTATTCTCCGAACAAAAAGCATAAAGTTGCTATAAAGCATAGCGTTTGAAGTGGACTGTCATTTTCTTATTTTTTTTCAGGTTACTCTGGATTCAAATACTAATAAAGGGAGTAGGTACTTAAAATAAATTTCTATTTATATTATATTTCTATTTATAAATTAATAAAATTCTATTTATATCATATTTTCAAAAATAGAATTTTTACTTGCGAAATTTCATTCTCAAATTTTGAAATTTTCTATTAAACAATAATTATTTTCTATTAGACAAAATAGCAAGAATAATAACAATTATGCCAATAATTATGCCAATAATTTTGCCAATAATTATGCCAGTAATTTCCCACTAATACTTTGCGAGCGAAGCCGTGGGTAAAATAATAATAATAATAATAACTTTATTTCACATAAAATTGAACAATAAAACATATGTGGAAACTTTGACTAGCCAACTAGGAATGGATCCTGTTTTAGGCCAGTCAAATTGACAAATTTAAATTCATATTCATATTAAAAATAATATTAAAAAGCTAGTTTATAATATGTGGGGATAATAATTTTATAATAATGCCGTCAACTTGTTGTGTTCCAGTATATAATAATAGAGGTGGACACGTCGATCGTTCAGTTGATTAGTCGGACATCTCCAAACACTGTTTTGAGAGGTGACCGGACAACTCAGAACCTCCTTTGAAAAGTCGTTAAAAGTGATGAAAAAAGGTTAAATAGGTTAGGTTAGGATTATTGGCTGTTTTAAAATAAATTTTTTCATAGCTTTAAATGACTTTTCAAAGAGATGTTTAGTTAAGTTCATTCTGAGTTGGCATGGAACTGTATGAGGAAAGCAATATTCGAATGCTCGCCTTAAATCAACGTGTAGGTATATTAAATCTTTTACAAAGGTTACCGGAATTTTTTGTCCTATCTTAGCTATTTCTGTAATAGGTAGGTATATTTTGTTCGTAATATTTATTTCTCAGAAGTTAATAAAAAATAAATAAATTGGGAACATTGGAATGCATTTTGGTGGCTAAAATAGAATATTGATTGGTAATCTACACGCCGCGGCCGGGATTGTTTTTTTATAAATTTTATATCAAGAAATGGGGTAACAAAGGCTCTGCTCTGTTAGAATTGGAATTATTGGTGTCTTGTTGCCAACTAGTTACGTATCTATCTATCTATTTATATGGAAAATAGTGCCTGTGGCGGGTCGCTTGCATTGATTTTTATACACGATTGTAAGAGATTGATGACATTTCGCACACTTTTAAGTTTACCGTAAGGGGTTCACTATCTATATGAGATTTCTAAAAAACACTCGCATCTTGCTTTTCCACCTTGTTACTTTTTTATAAAACTTTGCTCACTCGACGTTCAAAGTAAGAGTTTTTTTTTCTTCAAACACAGCAAACTTATTTTGTGGTATCATTTTAATTCAAAATTAATAGATTATGTACTTAGTTTTAACCACGTTTATTAAAAAAACCCCGTCATCTATGTTTCGTAAGGGGTCGTCCATTAATCACGTGATATTTTTTTAGCAACTTTTTACCCCCCCCCCCCCCTCTGGTGATATGTGATCGGGTTTTAGACTACCCCCCTCCCATACCCAAAATCATGTGTATTTTTTAGTACAAAGTATATTGAAATTTTCATAATATTATCTTTAAATGCAGGTATAATCTGATTAAATTTCGGAAAATTAAGCATCGTGATTTCCAGAGAGACATTAAGGCTCAGTTCCCGGCCCCAAAAAGAAGAAGATGGAGAGATATGAAATAACGAATGTTAGAAGAGCGCGCTAACATTTACAGCGATAAAATTGATGCAAAAATCATAAAAATCTTTAATAAAACAAGACTCGTTAAAAATAGAGCAAAAATCTCGCGATGATTCTCTTTAATTTTATTTAAAGAAACGCTGTGAATTGTTTCATACATATAAGTTGTAAAATTACCGTAACAAACGTGTTTATAATCATTTTTGGAGCATACTTTGCGATTTTTTTCTATCAAGGGAATTTTATAGCGATAAATGTCTAGAAATTATCTTCAAGAATAACATATATTTTTTTAAGAGCTTAAAAACTTCAAATGTTTAAGGGAGGTTTGCAAGAAATCGGTTGAAATTCGGAGAACCGCCTCTTAAGGTTGCAGGTTGTTTTTGACTGGCATTTGGTTTAGAAATCGTGATTTTAACAAAAAATAAATACACGTGATATCTCATTATATCCCCCCCCCCCCTCCTTGTGATATTTCGTGATTTTTTTCCAACCCCCCCCCCCCTTTCGAGCCTCACGTGATTAATGGACGACCCCTAAGCAATGCTTACTTGGTCAGGGTTATTTTAAAACTTGTGTGTACATCTGATTTCGAAAAATTGTCTAAAGCCTCGGAATAAAAATGTAGGGAATAGGGAACTATTTATCTAATAACTAACATCCCTGCCAATCCGTGTTTCGCTACGTTTGGTGACTGAGCAGGGGTGCCCGACTTCATGTAGTGAGATTTGTCCGGATCTTGGCTGCGGGTGCGCCTGCACCCCAACTGCGTGGTAGGCCGGATCGGATGAGACTGGTTGAGGGAGACTCTCGGAACATCGCCTTGTACCGCAGTTGGTGGGATGGATTCGTATTTCCGTCACTCCTGGACATACTGACCCCCAGAGTAGACATGGGCAGATTCATTCTCAGGAGTGAATCGATTCAGTTGAATTGATTCCTTTTATTCATTCCTTTAAGTAATTCAATTTAAAAAAAAAAAAACTTGTTTTTATGTGTATATATTATCTACACTGGGTAAAAGTGAAACCTTAAGAAAACAAAAGTAGACATGAGTGGGGAAGCTACGAAGCACCGCACAAAGAGGAGACCGATTATACTATTAACTATGATACTATCTCATTCTCTCGCAGACTAAATCCTATAGATGTATGTATTTGCCTCTTTTTATTGTCGTTATTTTTCATTTCATCGAGTTTCAAATCACAACGGTGCTAAAGAACACAAAGCACTCTTCTTAAAAATTGTACTAACGACCCGCGAAGGGGTTAATGTAATATTTTAATTTGTCATATGTTGACAATTTTTTTTTTTTTTAACAGGAAAAATGTAATACATTTTTAGGCTAGCAATTAAATCTTAAAATTAAACAGTTCCCTTAAAGTTTTACTAATTTATACTTAAAATTGTTCCACTTCACGTGATATAATGTAAATAAACATTTTAACAATATTTTGTGACAGCTGATCACAGCCGATTGGCCTTATATTATCTGCAAATTCACATACTATATCTACCCAACATCTGCGACTAAAAATAGGAAGGTACATACTTATATTCCAATAGTTTTGGTACGTACCAAAAAATAACCAACTCTGTAGTGAAATTCATGGCTTGGCGCTCGGAGAGGAACGAATGAACCTCACGGGCGGATTCGCGGCAGGCATTCAGGAATGAATTAGTAACTTTTGACTAGTTTCTGCAGTAACGCTACCTGTGGACCAAGTAAAGACTTTAGCGTTTCGGACAGACTAGGTTCTGAGAGAGATCGACTCGTTTGAACTGGTCATTGTCTCAAATGAAATAGACGCTAAAGTTAAGGGGTCTCCACACGGTACTGCCGCAGAACTGTAATTATAATAACAATACGGCTGGCGCTTTTGACTACCGACTATACGATTTTTAGTCAGTTCTGCGGCAGTTCGTACTGCGGCAGTACCGTGTGGAGACCCCTTTAATTTCCGAATAGAGCGCTTCGGATTAACTGGATAGCGACAGACTAGACACGCGGAACTGGAACGGGTGGGACCTCAGATTGACGGGGACAATACTGCCGCTGCCGGTTTTTTGCTTGTGCGGGGCACAATGATATATATACGCGTGATTTTATGAATGGCGGCGCGGGAGTGGTATTTTACTTTAGGCAACTTCGCGGCGCGCCGCCCATATAATAATATTTAAATACGTAAGAAACATTATAAATCATAATCTTTCAATTGTTTACGGCACACATCATTAATTGAGATAATAATAATTTAAAAATCGTAGGATACAAGGCCTACAAGGATACAAAATGCAGAATCAATTCCTTTTGAAATTGAGAATCAGATGGAGTGTGTCACAAGATTGAATTTCTTCGTTTAATTCAGTCATTCAATTTTGCCCACGTCTACCCCAGAGTCCTTTCCATCCCTCTTACATTTTTCCTTCCCAGAGCTTCCCCTCCTTCCTTTCATAGATGACGTAGGCCCTGATGGAAATTACTTTCCTCAGGGCCTCCTGTGTTGAGCTAACGTAAACAAAGAAAGACAGAGGACGTGCTAATATAAACGGCCGAGAAGCAAAATATACATTAAGTCCATAGACCACATTTGTTTTACATTCAAATCCACTTTTCAGTAAAAAGCAAATTATCCAATGTCTTCTTCATTTTAAACATTGATTTATGACAAATAATCAAGTTGACTGCAACGAATATTTCTTCAGCACGATCTTTTACAAAAAGTCATTTAAATTTGCCTTCATTATAGACATGACGAATTGAGTCAGTTTTTCTTTTTGAATGTTTTGATAATACATAATTGAAGGCCGTTGTCCGCGTGCGGCCGTGAGCCGTGAGGCCCCCCGACATTTGTTAATTGATTAACTTTAGAAAATTAAACCGATTATATTAAATGAAGGCCCGGCTTTTTGTCATCTTTTGTGGCAAGAGAACCTGTGCCAACTTGAATGTCGCTAATGTTGAAAGTCGTTAATGTGAAATAGATCCACCGCCTTGCACCGCAGTTGGAGGGACGGATTCATACGTCCGTCACTCCTGGACAAACTGACCCCCAGATTCCTACCCACCCTTCATACCTATTTCCTTCCCAGAACCTCCTTTCCTTAAAAAAACCTTTACACAGCATCCCCTAAGATGACACACGCTTTAAAGGAAATTATTTTCATCAGGGCCTCCTGTGTGGTGCTAATGTACAAAAATTTGAATATCGCTAATTGAAGTGAAAACTTCTTTAGCACCATTATGATTTGAAACTCGATGAAACGAAAAATAGCGGCACTAAAAAAAGACAAACACATACATCTATTATCTATACACTATAGCATAGGTTCTCAACGTGGGCGATAACGTCCCCTTGGGGGTGTTTCAAACCTTCAGGGGGGCTGTAAAAGACTAAGAGAAAATTAGGGGGCATTTCAAGCTTGTAAGGGGGCGGTAGGAGACCCAGAGAACCCCATCCTACCTTGCCTTATTCCATCCCATTATGGGCCATCTCCATCCCCTCTGTTGTAGCAAATGTAACCCCATTGTTGTATCCCATTACGCCCTCTTCGTCGTGATATCCCGTCTCGCCCCCTCCGTTGTGGCAAATGTAACCCTATCGTGGTATCCCATTATGCCCCTTCGTTAGGGGGCGCTAGAAATAAAGATATTCTCAAAGTGGGCGGTGGGCAAAAAAAAGGTTGAGAATCTATAATCTATAACAGCGGATGTCAACCTTTTTGAGCCTGCGTACCCCTTAACTCTTGCTACAAATTTGTTGCACCTCGTACCCTCTATATGTATTTCTATTGTACCAACACGTGTAATGAAAGACACGTTTCAATTGTAATTTTGTAATACCTACTCTCATTATTACATGAATTTATCAATCAAGTCATACAGATACAATTAATGCAATTTTATACAGAGTTTAACCTTACTTGGGGCATTTTGAACCAGTGATTCTAATTCTACCGGCGAAATTGTAAATATTTTGTTCCACGTCTTTTTATTTCGACGAAAAAAAATTCAAATCTGCCGAAATTTGAAAACGTTGAGCTAAGTTTTAAAACCTACATTCGTGCCGCGATATAGCGAATCCCCAATTTTTGCTTCGCGTACCCCTAGGGGTACGAGTATCATAGGTTGAAAACCGCTGATCTACAGGATTTAGCCTGGGAGGGAATGAGATAGTAAAATCGGTTTCCTCTTTGTGCGATGCTTTGTAACCTATCGGTCTCCTTTTTGTTTTTTGAAGGTTTCACTTCTAACACGTGTGAACTGCACATTTGTAATTTTAAAAAAAATCTTTCATTGCTTTGATGGTTACACAATTTGTGGATTTTTCGACCATCATATGACACATGCATGTGTTATGGTGGGTGGTCGAGTGTATGCTGTGAGGCTTTTTTTTACACTAGCTTCACACAGGAGGCCTTGAGGCAAATAATTGCCTATGTCATCTTTGAGGATGCTGTGTGGAGGGTTTTTTCAAGGAAAGGAAGGAGAGGAGAGTTCTGGGAAGGAAAGGGGTTTAAGGGGTGGGTAGCAATCTGGGGTTCAGTGTGTCCTGGTCATCCGCCTCCAAGACCTAGACAAACCTCACCCTATGAACCCGGGCACCCCTGCTAAATCACCAAACGTAGCGAACCATTTGGGGTGACCTATGGTAGAGGTGTTGGTTATCCAATATAGGTTCCCGGGGCGGCGGTACCCATTCCCGCCTCCCTAATTGAAGGCTGGAGGCTGCTAAGCCATTTCAAGCAACGCTTCAATTCTGAATAGCCTTCTTTCACCAGGGGCGATACTTAGAGCATCTCCACTCTATTTGATTTTGGTGTTTTGCAATGTTTTTTAACAAGTATGGATCATGTGATGAATCAGTTATGAATGCGGCAAGAATTTAAAACAAAGGCAATTAGATACAAAGATCATTAGAAATTAAGATAACAGCAGCGCCTGCCTCATTTCTTCGAATGACGAATGTTTATAATAACGTCACGATCGTGGAGACGTTTCTTTGTCGAGCTTCTCACGTGTTTTGTAACATTAATACCATTCACATAGTTGCTATCTACCGCATTATGTATTATTCTTACGTCGCCATAATCACGAAGAAAAAATCACTGCTCGGCTGGCATTGTCTTTTCTACAAATTATTATCAATAATTATTTTTATTTGTTTTTTATAGTCGCATTATTATTTAGCGGGTGATAAAAATCCCGGAGGATAATGCTTTCGGCTAGCAGTCTGAAATTATCGTATTTAAGAGGAAACCAGGCGGCGTTTTGTCCATACCAACGTATTCACTTTTGAATATACTACAGATTTTAACCTATTATGTAAGTTTTTTTTTTTAGGTAAGTTGTTTTTTAAAGGTAAGTTGTTTTTTAAAGGAGTTAAGTAGTCCTCCAAAAATCGTTTAAATTGCTTTGTTTGAAAGCCATTAACAGAAGTTAAGTATACAAATTAGACAATGTATTTTAAAAAATCTGAACGTACATGCATAGAATATTTTCTTCTAATACAGTTCAAAAAGTTTTTAAAAAAATCTTAAAAATCGATCCAGTTTTAAAATTACCTGGGGGCCTAGTCTCTATCTTTTATTAACCTCAGTTAGCGCGTTAATTACGTCACAAACACGTATTTTGACAGTTACGCTAATTTTGGTACTGTCAAAATACGTGTTTGTGACGTAATTAACCCGCTAACTGAGGTTAATAAAAGATAGAGACTAGGCCCCAACTGGACAATGTATTTTTAAAAAGGCCAAACCTACTGGCATAGAATATTTCCTTCTAATACAGTTAGTAAAAATATCTTTAAAATCGATCCAATTTAGAACAGAAAAATGGGGAATACAAAACCTCGATTTAGATTTTATTTAGCTACTAGCTGGATAACCCGGCTTCGCTCAGGACAACATTCGAAAGTGTTAGGGAATGTTCCACAATTATGTTCCCACGCCACTCCTTCCAGAACTTTCTAGAGCTCTACCGAACCTTCTAGAACTTTCCGGAAGAATGTTCTAGAAATTTTAAGAGGCCGAAACTTCCAGCCCTTATATCTTCAAAAGCCCGCCCTTTAGATAAAAATGGGAACCGTTATCCTGGAGGGGGATAGAGATCTACCACACCAAATAACTCCCTCGATCGTACCGGGACTAATTTCAGAGTTTTTGCGAGCCCCTCGTTTTTTGGACTTTCTTTTATAATATACCAGCAGACCCGGCCACACGTTGCTGTGGCTAACGAAACACAATGCCATTACCCAACCTTTATAAAATCCACACCACCCGCTTGCCAGCTGCCTGAATTGAATATTTGAATTTCTCGGCTTTTCACTACTATAATCTTCATAATTATACATATAAACCTTTCTCTTGAATCACTCTATCTATTGGTGAAAACCGCATGAAAATCCGTTGCTTAGTTTAAAAGATCTAAGCGCACAAACATTTTGAGCGACTTCATTTTATACTATGTAATAATGTTGATTATCAGCTCGAGGTGCAGTTGGCCCTTTCGCTCAGTATTCGGGGGTGTAAGAGCAACAGCAACAGTTTGGTAAAATACCTATTGTTAAATATTTCTCGGGGACCGTGTTTCCTCTTAATTTTCGCAGATTCAGTGGCGTGCGTTCTATGACCAAATTTAGGTCGTGATTTTCAAGTTTGGGTATGAATCAATAATTGTGCATTGAATATTTGATTATGTCTATTTTATTATCATCTTCCGCTTGTTGAAGATGAGGTAGATGCATTGTCCAAGTATTATCTAGACAGGGCATGTGATACCAAAAATATTGGTTAGAAAACATTTATAAGAAAGGTTATTGTCTAGAAGTCGAAAGATCGGAAGAACCATTGCTTTTTACCTTTTGTTGATCTGTATGGAACAAATCTGTGTGCCAGCAGGTTCGTCCTAACGATCACTACTACGAGTAACTTTGTGAAAATCATTTATCAAATACGAAATTTGGAAGTTTGGACGCAGTTGGAAAATATTTTAGATAGGGGCTCTCGGGCACCTTATCATTGACAATTTAACCAGCTACATTATTATATTGTTGTAAATATATACATTATCGATAGCTTAAAGGCGGCGTATCGATAAAAGTAACAATAATTGATTAAAAAAATCATTTGTTTCTAGCAAACAACTACTTCACGCAACATATTACTGTTTTTTCTTGGATATTCCGTTGCGAACTGACAATATATACTAGTCCCAGCAAGAGATCGTTGGTGATTTCATTTTTCTAGTATCTTTCGTCTTTCTCGTTCTCAGGGAGGAGGACGAACGTCGATGACGTCCATGTGATCTCTCGCTGGGACTAGTTTATGCGTTGACCTAGAAATCTAGACAAAACATTATTTTTAAATTACATGACATCAGATGAGTATAGGGTAGCCACGGTGGACTTGATAAACAAGGAAAACCAAAAATAATTACTTATAAGGAAAATAAAAAAAATGTTGGAATATTATTTTTTAGTTTAATGTCAATTTAGTAAAACCAACAATTAGATCAAATTAGGGCGTGATTCTACAATACACTGTTTTATCAAATCGATCACGCAGAAGATACCTACCCGCATTATGTAATCCATTTTTATCATTACGAGTACGGTCTTAACACGTCCATGATGATTTGAATCACCTGTCACTAATCTTGATATATGAAATTGCGTTAATTATATGGAGTATCTACGAGTACCTGCAATTTAACCCACTTCGGTAAAAGCCTCCGATTAGATTTGGTTCGGTGCAGTATATCTTTGTAAATTTATGTAATGAGTAGGTAATGTAATGACAGAGTGACCTCGACCGAAGTATGTAATTAGTTGGACGTCGCTTGTATAAGAAAAAATAGGTACATAACCTTAAAAATATTTCACTGTAAAGTTAGAGATCGCTAAAAACCACAATTCTTTGGAAAATGTCAAACTTATAACTTGATTTTGACGGCCAGCGTGTTCGAGGGGTAAGGCTCTTGACTCGCAATCCAAAGGTCGCGGGATCGATGTCCGGCGTGGACAAATAAATTTTATTTGATTGATTTGTGTTATTTCACAATTAATTCATTTAAAATGTATAGTATATTTGCGGCACGTTCCAGAGTAAAAGATACTCCCAGTATCGCCCTGGTGTAAGACCAGCATTCAGAATTTAACCTTTGCTTGGTATGACTTTTGCCGTGTTTGTTCAGCCTCACAATATACACCAATTGGGGATGCCATAGTCTCACTGGCTCCAGACGGGAGCAGCTAGGGATTCTTGTGTGTGGTATTCATATTTCAAAAAAAATACTTGAGCTGAAGACTTGCGATGCGGTGTCAGTTTTTTTTTCTACATTTTCAAAGCCTATCTTTGGGATGCTTTTGTAGGAAAGAAGGAGAGTAAGTTCTGAGAAGGAAAAAGTATTAGGGGGTTCAATATCTGTTCAGGAGGGACGAATGAATGACGAAAATCCATCCCTCTCACTGCGGTGCTATGCGATGGGTCAGGAGGTCTAAAGGTATCGCTCAACCGATCTCCCGATCCTGTCCGCCACGTTAGGTGGGCCAACATTCGTCGCCAAGACCTAGACAAAATCTCATCCCCCGGGCATCCCTGCTATGTTACCAAATGTAGCGAACCACTTGGAGTGACATATGGCAGGGGTGTTGGCTATCCAAGAAATGGTTCCAGGGGCGGCGGTAGCCATTGAATTGATGTTAGATATTAAAAAAGCCAGAAGTGCAGAAAACCACATACTATTTGGTGCAACGACTGTTCGAAAATAAGATAACTATATTTCTCTCTGTATATAATAGTGATTTGTATTTCCTATTTTTCTCACCCAAAATGGTACTGATTTTTAATATTTTTTTATTTACCAACAGTATTAGCAGAAAATATTCTATATCTGTACGTTTTTTTTTTTTTTTTTAAATACATTTCTAGTGTTCATACTGGACGTCTGGTGATGGCTTTCAAACCAGGCGATTTAAATGATTTTTGGAGGGTCCTACCTTTTATAAAAAGTAACTTATCAAAAAAAGAAAACATACCGACACGCTAGTGGTCGATTTCTATTTTATTTTAATAATAAAATATATCGATAATTGGCGGAGCATGTTCATAGAATAAAATCGATGATTCTGATTTCTGATGTATAATATGTTATTTGTATGCATTTATTAATAAACTTGTGTTTTAATAGAAATAAACACTCGACTTAGTAGCAAAAACATTTAAAAACATACTAAAAAATTATAATTGGAAAAAAATATAGCTGGATATCAAAATTATATCTACATTTTATACTCCAAATATGCTGGGAGTCGCTGGTTTATATCCTTCGGGTACGTGCTGTCACACCGTGAATATTATCTTTCTACAAAAAGTTTTTAATGTTTATTTTATGATTATCAAATTGATCAATGATCATTGATAAAGTGATCATGTTATAAGAGCTTTATCGGTAGGCCTCAATATAGGTCCATAGATATTGCCTACTTTATCACAGATTAATTATAATGACAGAAAGTAAACATCGCGTGACAAGAAGTGGGTGTGCCGTGTTTAATTTGTTTCAATTGCGTTTTATCATTAATTACTTTGCGACTGGAATATACACTCGTTATCTCTCCTGCATCACTTTCCAGAATCGAAACGATGTATCAAATTAGGTTTTTTTTAAAGTAAGCTAACTATCCTGCGTTGCGAATAACTTGACAATATTTGAAAATTTCCTACTACCACCACAAGTGAAATATATGAAAATATTGAAAAAATTCGGAAAATTCAGCCGGTGGGGCCTGGTTTCCGGAGACCCCTAAATAAAAGTGTCCTCGCGGTTGGCAGGATAACTCGTGATAACTTCACCTGAAATTTAAAAAAAAAATCTGTTAAGTAGTAGATAAGCTATCTATCTTTGAACGAAGGATTTCTCAGAAAATTGAAATTTGAATTTTGGCAGAGTTGTATGCAAAATAATTCAATTTTTGGTACAATGTACACTCCGTGTATATAGCTTTGTAAAATTATTTGTAGTGTAGGTGTAGGTGCTGGTCAATGCTATTTTGAAAAAGTGTGGCAAATTTCAATGAGATCGGTGCATTGGTTTCTGAGAAATCGTGCCTACCGACTTCAAAAATGGTGTTCAATTTGAGAGGCGGGTATGGGTACCGCCGCCCCGGGAACCTTTATTGGATAACCAACACCTCTGCCATAGGTCACCCCAAGTGGTTCGCTACGTTTGGTGATTTAGCAGGGATGCCCGGGTTCATGGAGTGAGATTTGTCTATGTCTTGGAGGCAGATGACCACGACACACGGAAACCCAGATTCCTACCCATCCCTTAAACCCTTTTCCTTCCCAGAGCTCTCCTCTCCTTCCTAAAAGGACCTTCCTCACAGCATCCCCAAAGATGATATAGGCTCATGTAAATTTTTTTTAATAAAAAACGCGATTGAAGTTTCAAGGTCGCGGGGATTCGCAAAGGCTCTCGCTCCTAGAATTTTACTCCGATTGACTTGAAACTTTAGGAGAATATTCTAGACATATTGTACTATTAGATAAAGGTAATCTAATTTTTCGGACCGTGTAACCTCTTTAAAGCGAAGACATGGCCCATCCCAAAGACGTGTTGTTTGAACTGAAGGAGTATTGACTGTATTTATTTCTGCTGTCTTTATAATAATACATAATAATAATAACGTCACTCGGCCCGCCCCGCCCCGATGGGAGAAAGCCAAATAATAAATTAGCATAAAGAGAAGCTCAAAGCACGTTTTCCAACGGAAATCAAAATAGTTTTGCTTCGAAATAAATACGATATAATATTGTTATCCGTGTTGCGTAAGTAGCCAAGAAAGCAACTTGAAATACAAACACAAGTCTTCATTTGTAAATAGTTGGGGAAGTCGGGAACTTGCATCATTCCCCAGTAAATCCGGCCATTGATAAAATTACTCGCAAATTATGAACTTTTTGTGCCCACTTTTTTGGAATGAGCTTCCAAGTAATTTGAGATAATATTATGTGGTAGATACGTGAGATAAGGACATTTTTTGTCATATTTCAATGCTTCTAACTACATTTTTTTTATTACATACTAGCGCAGACTCAAAAATCACGTGGTATTATAATTGTTGTAGGATTTGGAAAGTTGAAAGTATTTTATAGCATGCGTTGCCATGCGCTGCGTGTCCTTTCCCACCCGCTCCCCTCTCAATTTCCCTTCCACTTCCCCTCCCTCTCTCGCTTCCCTTTCTTCTCTAGCTTCCTCTTCCTTCCCCGCGCCCCATTCCTCTTCCGCGTTCCCCTTTCATCTTAACCGCCTTCCTCCCCCCGGCGTTCCCCTTTTACCTTCCCCCCCTTCCCCTTCTACCTTCCCCCCCTTCGCACCTTCCTCGTACCCATTCCCGCGAACCCCCTCATTCGTTCCCCTCCCGCCTTTCCTCCGTGCCCCTAAACTATAAGAAATACACACATTTTTCAAACAATTCTCACCATTACATATAGAAACCTTCGTGGGCGTGCGCACAACAACTCACCAAAGTTTCATCGCAATCTGATTAATGGTATAGGAACGCATACGGGACAAACAATGAAACATTAATTTTTATATATAAAAAATTGCCACAGGATCAATGTACAAAAAATATAAATTAAGATGCTATCTAAAATTTACCTTTTGAGTGAACACCGCACTTGTCTTCTAGTGATACCGGCTAATTTCTTCAAACAAGTTCGAGAATGTTAAAATGCCAAATGGTGATTTAAGATTTTAGAATTCCGATGCCTATAAATAATTACATTTTTTTTATAAAAACCTTGTTTTGCATGGTTTCTTGCTATTCTCTACCCTATTAGACATTTCAATACTATCTTTCTACTATCATACATTTTGTTAAAATATTTTTCAGTTTTGTAAAATTCAGGTTGTTTATTGTAAATCGCTCGACTTTTTTTGATATTATTTATTATTATAAGTATCCCTAGGAATAATTTTAGAATTTAATTTGTGCCGCGCACGGTACCTACGTCTTACGGACAAGAGGTTTCCGAAATCCTTATTGTAGAATCTATACCATAGACATGAATATTAATAGACCAGAACAGAAAGGTGAGGGGTAGAAACCAACTGCAGCGGGACGAAGAGCTGGAAGGTGGCTTTGGTGATATGTGATTCGTCAAAACTCAATCTGACAGTGTACAGGCATCTCGCACTAAAATATCACCATTTAGTTCTTAAAAGTAAACTCTGCTTTTGAATGAATAGACCTTTTTACATGGGAGCGCGAATTGCACGCCGCGCAATGAACAATTTTGCGAAGTCTAAATAAGCAAAGAAAGGTCGCCTATAAGGTCGAGTTCAATATTTTGCTGAGGTATTCAGTTAAGACACTTTTACAAATGTTTCATAATTTACTTACCCCAGTAAAAAACGACGGGCACACGCCATGTATCTCGAGTGATAGTGGATTTTGAAAAACGATCATATTATGCGATCTGAATTAGCTTAAAATAGTCCAAAATAATGCTTGCCTATGGAATGTAATACGACAATTGGGTTTATTCTCTTTTTCACTTCTATTTTACACGTTTTCAAAACACAAAGCACTGTTTTTACCGTGTTATTTCGTAAAATGTACCGATGAGTGCTCGACGCTGCCTCGCAGAAGAATGATGACGTCACATTTTTTAGATTAACGCGAACCCATACTCGATCCCAGCCGGTTCCAATGTAATGGTTTCAATGGGAGGGGGAAATAATACGCTTTTATCACTTAGGGCAGGTCTACTAATATTCATATGTCTATGATCTATACATATAACTTCAGAACGACTTTACCTATTTCATTAATCTTTTTTTTTAAGTTTTCTAATACTTTGTAGAAGGTTCTTACGGAAAGAAAAATTGGATAATTTCAGAAAACTTGACAACTATTTTAACTTCGCACGTTTGAGGAAGGAAAAAGGTATGAAGGCTAGATAGGAATCTGGGAGTCAGTGTGTCCATTAGTGACAGACGAATGAATCACTCCCACTGCGGTGCAAGGCGATGTTCCGAGAGAGTCGAGCGGAGATGTCAAAAGGTCTCTCTCAATTAATCTCCCGATCCGATCTGCCAAGCACTTGGTGGGCAGACGTGTTGGCCACCCAGACCTAGACAAACACCAACCCATGAACCCGCGCACCCCTGCTAAGTCGCCAAACGTAGCAAACCACTTGGGGTGACTTATGGCAGAAGTATTGGGAATCCAATAAATGGTTCCCTGGGCGGCGGTACCCATAACCGCCTCCCAAAATGTTTATATTTTTCTAATTACTGCCAAACAAGGTTATTCATGGCGTTAAGCCATCAATAAAATTTAAATACTTGCTGATTTTCTCTTTCTTGCATTCAATAAAAATACATAATATAATTTATTCACATTATTTTCCTTCTGCTTGGAGGCTTCAAAGATGAATTGTCCGCATAACAAAAATAATAAATATTTTTATTGTTTCATAATAATATACCTACATAGATACTATTGCATGCTAACGAAAAGCCGACTCACGAAAGGGGAGTATTGTTTACGAGCAACCCTCACGATTTTGCAAGCAATTTAAATTGAAGATATTTTTAAAACGATATACTGATGAGCTTAAAACTTCCTTTCTTCCTGATAATGCAAATTAATCATTTTAAAGACCTTGGAATTATGGAAATTTATCGAAATATAGATAAAATCTGTAGGTACCCGAGAACCATACGAATGCAAGTCCAAAATTTTAAGAAATGAGTTTTTGATGCAGACTTGAAGTAAATTATCATATTTGTCAGTGGCAGAAAGATACAAGTCCTGTCATGAAGAAAAATAGGATTTTCAAAAATGTATTCGGATGCAATTACCTTTGATGCAACAACTATCTTAGAAGCAGAAAGATGTACATGGACTTGCATATTTATGATTTGGTTGCATTTTGAGTATTACGACTCAAATCCATTTGCATCCTTCTGCCTCTAACATTACTATACTAATTGATTTAATAATTACTTTTTTTGTTATCTATCAGCACGGATATCCGAAGAAGTTATGAGATTATAGTTACAGAAAAAATAGTTTTTTTCTAGTCTAGTAAAAAATAGTCTCCTGAACATTAACCTTTTTGGACTTGCATCCGTATGCTTCTCGAGTACAGAAATATCCTTCTTATTTTGTAGAAACCCTCAAATGGGTGAAATAAGTTAGTCAGGAACAACCAAGGGTTGTTTCAAAAGGTAATTTATTTCTCTCAGTATATTTTGATGAGAAATAACTATTCAACTTCTACGTCGATCTTCAACCTTACTCTCTCGTGAGACTCTCAAATGGGAGAGACGAATTCATACGTTCGTCAATCCAGGACACATTGACCCCCTGATTCTTACCCACCCCTCATACTTTTTTTCATTCCCAGAACTTTCTCTCCCTCCTTTCCCTAAAAAGACCTTTCATATAGCATTTTTTCCTCATGGCCTCCTGTGTGGAATTGAAAAAAAATCGAAAATGCTTGAAAAGGGTTTAGCCGCGTTTCATAATCAAATCCGATTAGGCAGGTACTTCCTCTTTACATCTCCTTCCCCATAACTAGAGATGTCATAGCCCTACTGGCTCCGGGCGGTTGGAAGTAATCGCAATTACTCACCATCTTCTCTTGGTATAGTTAAGCCGGTATTCAAATTTCTACCGATTTCTTGCAAACCTCCCTTAAAAATTTGAAGTTTTTAAGCTCTTAAGAGTTAATAACCAGACAAAGCTGAAAAATGACATTTTTGAATGAGCTCATAGACGTGTCGAAGCTTTTTACAGAAAAACGATAAATTGATTTCGAAAGATTGTTATTTTATGTGGTAAACTTATATTTTAAATTTTGAAAAAGTTAACATTTTTTTAATAAAAAAATAGTTTTACTGTTGGTCGATGGCAATATTTGTTAATTTTCAAACGAGTAAAGTTATTATACAATACATATATCATACCAAATAGTAATACAGTATTATAAAACTGTTCATTATCTAGGCAAAATATAATTTAGAATTTTAATTTAATTTCAAATAAAATCATTAAAATAAAAATCCAAGCACCCGTTTTGTGCCGAAAATACTACAACTTGACTTATTTATTACACACTTACAAATTGATTTCTCTCGGAATTTTTAACACAGAAATTTAACTTAAGACGTTATTGAAATATTAGAAATAATTTTTAACCAAAAATATTTTCTCGAGTATATAATTCTGTTGAATTTGCGACACGCTTTTGTGAATATTTTATTCTGTATTTTGACGCGCACGGCGCTAAACAAAACTCTTAGTATCTGTCGATTCACGGCAGCGAGCGGTCGTGTTGTCCGCGCCGGTCCAGTTCATAACATTTTAAATTTATTCGTCCGCTTAAAATGGGGAGAAAAATCAATAAAAAGAGAACTTTCATAAAAAAATCAAAATTACCACACCAAAAACATAACTGGGAGAAATATAACGAGAAAAAACAAAGATTAGTAATATTTAATTATCAATTTACATTGTACATACCTTATATGCTACAGGGTCGTTGGAACGAATCTGTCAGATTTATTGTGTATTTTTTATAACATGTTGTTTAATTTTTAGAGAAAAGAATCAACATTCTAAAGTAAATAATGACTGTAAAGTATGTGCAATTCAAATTTTTATTATATATATATATTATTATGTACGCGTAAATGGGCTTCGACAAAGTATATTTGATCAATGAAAATGGGTAATACTTCAATACATTGTGATTCATGGATATTACGGTGACCGATTTATCCGTTTATACCGCGGAAATTATAAACTAGCAATACTACCCAGCCTTACCGTGTATAGGTACACGGTGTCGGGAAATACGTGGTACATTACGGTGACCGATTCAATTGTAATTACCGCGGTAATTTTTTTTTTTTTTTTTAAACTTTCTTTATTCATTATATGTATAATGTGTGTACAGTTTTACAGGTGATTCGACTACCACGCTAGGCACATGCCCGTATTATGGTAGTTATAAACGATAATTTACTAGCATTAATACACGCAAGCAACATTGCCTTATATACACGGTGGCGGGAAACCCGTGGTACATTCCGGTGACGTAATTATAAACAATAATTCACTAACTTTAATACCCGGCGTTGTGCGAATTATACGCTCGCAACATTACCTTGCATATGTATGTCGTAGGCCGATCGTAAAATCAGGCAGATCATGTTGCGCCTAGCCACATCATGATCTGCTGCATCGTGAAATGGCGGCAGATCGTGATATGCCTGAGGCGCATCGTGATCTGCCTGTTTTTACGATTGGCCTGCGACATATACAAGGTGTCGAAAAATACGTGGTACATTACGGTGACAGGTTCATTGTTATTACCGTGGTAATTATAAACAATAATTTACTTGCATAGCCGGCGTTGCGCGAGTTACACGCATACTTCATTGCCTTGTATATGTCGGCGGTCGATCGTAAAATCAGGCAGATCATGGTTCGCCTAGTTACTTCGTGAAGTGCCTGGCAGCAGATCGTGAAGTGCCTCAGACGCATCAAGAACGGCCTGATTTTACGGTTTGCCTGCGACATATACACGGTGGCGGGAAACCCGTGGTACATTACGGTGACCTAATTATGAACAATAATTTACTAGCATTAATACCCAACGTTGCGCAAATTATAGACATGCAACATTACCTTGTACACACGGTGTCAGGAAATTCGTGGTAGAAGCGGAAAACTGAGGACTCAAATTTCACCACGGGAACAGAAGCTTTTTACCATACTTTTTCTTCTATTTTTAACTTATTTATTTTACTTTTTACGAAATATTAATTTATAAACAATAATCTGCGTAAATCGTCCTCAAATTCAATTTGATTCTGAATCTACTTTGCTTAAGACAAGTTCGTCCAGTCAATGAATGATCCAAAAGGTTTTAGGGTGCGTGAGCAGGAACCTAAGCGATTCCTTCAAAAAATTGTTAAGGGTGCTTAGGGTGTAAACATACTAAAAGTCCTGACGTCTAGGTGGTGAGTTAAGGGGTGGGGGGAGGTCCCAATTTTCAGGTTTCCGCTTATATCTCGAAAACGGTGCGTTGCAGAGGAAAATTTTCTGAAATTAAGTAAAAGCTCATAAAATCATCTCCAACTTTTATTCTTTATGTAATTTTCGAAATCCCAGCCGTTTTTGAGTTACACGTTCTACAAACGTAGATATTTTTGAAAAAAAAAACATTTTACCTCACATTTTTCATCAAACATTCCTTCATGTCGTCTAAAATATTCAACAAAGAAAATAAATTTATATTAAAGAAGTTGTAAAGAATTTAATTTACTTTTATAATATAATTATATATATAAATATATTTTGATGCAAATTAATCTCCAACCAGTAAATATTTACAACAATTTTAAGTTTTTTCGTAAAATATCATTTTCAGACAAAGCTGTTTTTATCTCATTACTGACACACATTTTGTTCGTTCGCCTAATAATACGTGTGACCACAGTTTAAAGCCAATTTTTAAAGAAAGTAGAAAAAAATAATATCACTTGAAAATTTTTTAATTGTATTATATAATTAAAATTATAATTATCTCATGACAAAATTTTACGAAAAAACTTAAAATTGCTGTAAATGTTGACCGGTTTGAGATTAATTTGCATTTGTATATATATATTTATATATATATATATTCTAAAAGGGAATTAAATTCTTTATAACTTCCTTAAAATAAATGTATTTCTTTGATGAATATTTTAGACGATATGAAGGAATGTTTGATGAAAAATGTAAGGTTAAATGATTTTTTCGAAAATGTCTACATTTGTGGAGCGTGTAACTTAAAAACGGCTGAAATTTCGAGAATTACGTATAAAAAAAAAGTTGTAGATAATTTTACAAGCTTTTACTTATTTTAAGAAAAAATTTCTCTGTGACGCACCGTTTTCGAGATATAAGCGGAATCCGAACATTGGGACCTTCTCCCCCTCCCCCCGCTAGCTCACACCTAGACGTCAGTACTTTTAATATGTTCAGACCCTAAGCACCCTAAACAAGTTTCTGGAGGAATCGCTTAGGGTCCTGCTCACGCACTCTACACCTCCTTCCTTGACTGGACTAAAGGTGCACATCAGCGTGGAAAATGAGACAAATATTCCTATTATCGTTTTCCAGTGATTTCGAAAGTTTACCCACATCCATTCACATTTTATTTTTATAAGATCTTTATTTGCTTTTAGCAAGCATTCATTTGTCATTTTCTATTTTTCTTTAGCTCTCCGGTAGGTTGTTTCATTTTTTACCCTTAGATTAATTTAACACACTAATTTCGGTAATAATTATATATTAGAAATGTGTACTCGCTTTATTTAATTTTTTGACAGATGATTTTTGAGCTTACTAACGACGTTCATTCGAAATGTAAATTTCTGACGCCTCTCTAATTTGTCCAAAAAATATATTATAAAGAAATTTGATACTGTGTTTTTGAATGGTTATGGATCGTGTTTTATATTAAGAACGACTGGTGAATCCAAATCAATATTTAAAAAAAATTGAAACGCTCTTTAGAAGTTACTTTCTGTTAAAAGAACTTAAACTTTCTCTGGTTAGAAGTTACTTTCTGTTAAACAGTGTTTTAGTAACACATTTAATAAATACTGTACAATTTCTGTTTTGAACTATTACTAATAAAAAATGTCTTTAACTGGCTGCGAAAGAGAGGCTAGACATATGCATGCACCATGCGCGTGAATTTCCCGTAAAAATTATGGTTTTAATTTGTGATTGTGTAATTCAAATCGTGTTTTTGTTAATAATTTCTGTTATAATGACCAAGTCTCTAATATATTTGTATATTCAGTATATTTTATATTATTTTCAGTTTTATTCTATTAATAATGCCATAGAGACATAGTCCCTGTTAAGATCAATGCACTAGGTGAGCCGTGGAACCAGGTCTTCATTCCCTTATCGTTCAACTCCGCCGTCAAAAATGCAATCAACTCTCCCTCCGCATCCTGGTCGGTCTCCAAAGATTTTTCGTCCATGTGTTGCTTCAGGTGAAGAAAGAGGTGTAATTCATGTCATTCATTGCCTTTTTGGTAGGGTTAGGTGGTGAACCCATTTTTTAATCCAAAAAAGTTTCGCCTTGGTTGGAAAAACAGTTCGAAGAGATCCGAGCGCATTTGCGCAACGAGCATTAATTTGCATACTCCATTTTTCCCTCAAAATCATTTGTGTGGTAGACTTACTGACATCTGGGATTAAAATTGCAAGCTTATGAACTTCAACAGGGCTAACTCCCTCTAAATTGAAAAAGCGAATAATTGAGCGCACCTCGCAGGGGGCGGGATTCGACAACGGAGCGTCTTTCTCAAACGAACGCAAAGATCGCACTGAAGCAGCTACCAAGCCGGATCACCGCTCGGTTTTTTGGGAAAGTCTGAGCTAACGCTAGTGCCACCATATTTTGAGAAACAACGAGCAAAGGTAGTTAATTCTTGGACAACCTTCACATTATTGTATTGCGGTCTGTTTTCACTGTACAACTACTAACAGTCCTACTGTTTTTATATTTTCAAGTTCTGTATATATATTATGTAGACTATACTAAAATATATGCTTGTTGCTATATATTACATATTTTTTTATTATAATGCTGCTGTTTTTTTGGTTATCTTTATTTATAGTTGAATTACATAATTTTGGTAAAAATATAAACGTTAAAAATACATTTTACTTTTTTTGACATTAGCTCCATACAGGAAAATATTTCATAATAAGAATAAATATGTCATCTTTGGGGATGTTGTGTCGAAGGTCTTTTTAGAAAAAGGAAGGAGAGGAAGTTCTTGGAAGGAAAAAAGGTATGAGGGGTGGGTAGGAATCTGGGATCGGTGTATCCAAGAGGATGTATGAGTCTATCCTCACCACTGCAGTGCAAGGCTTCCGAGAATCCTGCAGGAGAGGTCAAAAGATCTCCCTAACCAGTCTCTTCCGATCCGGCCTGCCACACAGTTGGTGGGCAGACGCATCCGCCGCCAAGATTCAAACAAAACTTATCCCTTGAACCCGGGCAAGTAAGACACCAAACGAAACGAACCCCTTGGGGTGACCTATGGCAGAGGTGTTGGTTATCCAATAAATGGTTTCCTGGGCGGCGGTACCCATACCCGCCTCCCAAATTGGGTTCTGGATTCTGGGAAGGAAAAAGGTACCAGGAGTGGTAGGAATCTAGGGGTCCAAATTGAGTTCCGTTTCCCAAATTGGGTTCGGGATTCTGGGAAGAAAAAAGGTATCAGGGGCATGTAGGAATCTGGGGGTCAGTCCAAGAGTGACGGACATGAAAAAATCTATCCCTCCCACTGTAAGGAGATGTTTCGGAGAGTGCTGCTGGGTAGGTAAAAGATCTCCCAGGTCCAACCAGTCTCTCCTGATCCGGCCTGCCATGCAGTTGGTGGGCAGGTGCATCCGCCGCCAAGATCCGGACAAATAAATGAACCCAGGTACATGGGGTGAGGTTTTTGAAATTCAATTTAATTTAGATTACCAACAATAATCTCCCTGGTTCCCGGGCGGTAGTACCCATACCCGCCTCCCAAATTACTGATAATACCTATTGTGAGAAGAATAAATATGTAAAAATGAGATATTTCTTACAATCAAACTGAATATCACTCAGTAGAAATACAATTAAAAAACAACAACAGAATACTCATAAAAACATTTCAAAAATCAAGAAATTTGTATATTACGTAAGTACCTATTTTATACCCACTATTTTTACGCATTTCACTTGTATCTATTTATGTTTATGCACTTCGGTAAACAAATTACAAATTACTACTTATTCGGAAAAAGCTGGAACCGAGAATTCAATATCGATGTCGTCTGAACCATCCTATAGATACCGCCAGTTGAGTGGGATATGCTGCTTGCGGCGGAGCGAATGTGGTATTTCTATCTCGTTCTAAAAAACTTCCGATCGCGAGGCCGTCTTTTGATGAAATTTGAATTTTCGGCCGCTGGTAATGCCCTCTTAAAAAAATGTATGTTATTCTTGAAGATAATATCTAGACATTAGTCGCGTCCAAACGCAAATTATATAAATTCCCTCGACAGAAAAAACTCGCAAAGTATCCTCCAAAAATTATTCTAAACACGTTTGTTTCAGTTATTTTACAAGTTACACAGCGTTTCTTTAAATGCTGTTTAAGACAATTATCGCGAGATTTTTGCTCTATTTTAAACGAGTCGTGTTTTATTAAAGATTTTCATGATTTTTGCAACGATTTTATCATTGTAAATGTTAGCGCGCTCTTCTAACATTCGTAATTTCATATCTCTCCGTCTTCTTCTTTTTGGGGCCGGTGACGGAGCCTTAAGCCCGGTTTTTAGCCGTGCAATTCAAGTTTTCACTATTCTGACCTTATGCGCCGCGTAATATTTACACCGCTATTATAAGTTAGGGAGTTAGAAGTGGGATAAAGCGAGGAGCGCTCGCCAGGATGGAATTTATATTCTCTGCCTCCCCCTTCAGGGAAAAGGCGTGAAAGTATGTTATCTACGGTGGATTTCGAGAAAATAGTTCACATACTTTATATTTGCACAACAGTGAACTGGTTCGATGCCAACTCGGAATCAAGTCAGCTCAACACCTATTTAAAAAGTCATTAAAAGCTACGATTTTTTTTATTTATTGTTATAAAGTTTATTTTGTAGAACTCCATTTTAATTTTTATTTATTAAATTTATTATTAAATATTATTGAATTTATAAAATAAATAAAAATAATATTTTTTTTTGAAAAATAATCCATAACCTAACCTGACGTAATCTATTTAACCATTTTATTTTCATTTACTTATGACTTTTCAAAGGAAGTGTTGTGTTGATTTAATTCTGAGTTGTCCGGTCACCCGAACTGTAGATACCTACTTTACTATAAAGTTACGAGTGGTTTGTTCCCGCAGTGCCAAATTTCGGTTTGCCAAATGAATAATTGCTTTACTGATTCTGCATGGACCGTTTCTTCCATAATCTGCACCGAGTGACATCACCACATCACTTCGATAAGATTCTTGATAAATTAATTAAAATAACATTTAGGCTGAATAACTCGGGTTCACCTAATCTACACAATTTGTGAAGAATTCATTCAAGTAGAGAATTACGAGACTGGTATATAAAATACAATATTTATTTATTTTATTTATTTAAACGCCCATAAGGCTTTTACATAGAATGCAGTACATGTGAAATTTAAATTATTTCAAATGTTAGTTATCATTAGAGCAATATTCACCCTGTAGGTAAGATTCACAGGAATTGCACTCTTACCAGACACTTTAGGTTTCAGTGGTATGAGGCTCAGGCTATGAGGTACGGCATAATTAGAAGTTGTCTCCTTCCTGTAAAATTGTTAAATTTTGTACTTTGCAATCAATATTCAAAACCTCTCTGTCCTCATTTTACAACAGGCACCACAAAGGAGACTCTGAGGCATCCCGCAAAACAAAAAAAAAATAGAACTGAATGTATCTAATTATCTTGTAATATTTAATTTATGTACAATGTACTTACTTCTATTTTACCGTATAGTTCGACATGTACCTATTATGTTTGAAAAAGCCGTACGGGCGTTCAATAAATGAATACAACTGTTATTTCGATTATTAAGGGGAACGTATGCACGGCCCATTTCGGCGCGTTTCATACAAATCTTAGATTTGGATTTGAGATCAAAATACCCAACCAAACTGAAAAATTATTTTTGTAATCAAAAGGTATATCAAATATCTAGTACGGATGTGAGCTACTTTATTTATTTTTGCTTTAAATTATAAGATATAGGCTATTAAAGATTTTAGTTTTTCATGATTTCGGAGGCAACTTAGGCAATTATTTGTGAGTATATGAAAAACATAAAAAAATGATACTATATTTATTTTAAAAATACAATAAAAAAAATTAAAAAATTCATTTTTGAGCAGTGATTTTAATATATAAACGACTATTTTTTATTCCACCGTAAAAAGGTAATTTGTATTTTTCATTTACACCCCATCAAAGTTATTTTTTATTTTATATTTCATCATATTTGTATGATAAATATAGTAAAATAATATTTTTATTATTTTTCATTTACTCACAAATAATTACCAAAATCGCCTATAAAATCCAGAAACATTTAAATCTTTAATGGCCTATATCTTATAATTTAAAACAAAAATAAATAAAGTAGCGCACATCCTTACTAGATATTTAATATACCTTTGGAATATAAAAATAATTTTTCAGTTTGGTTGGGTATTTAATCTCAAATCCAAATCTAAAGCGCGCCTTCCACTGCGAGCGGAGCGGACTCTTTACGGACTCCGCTCGACTAGCAAACGTTAACTGCATACAAGTGCTTCCACCAAGACCGAGGTGAGCGGAGCGAACTAAACGAGTTTAAATAGGTTCGAACGAGTCCGCTCCGCTGATGCGAGCGGAGCGGACTCCGTACGAATTCCGCTCGACTCGCAAACGTTATATGCATACAAGTGCTTCCATCAAGAACGAGGTGAGCGGAGCGGACCGGAGTAGTTAAAATAGGTCCGAACGAGCCCGCTCGCGCACACCAACGCCGACTAGTTTCTAGCGGACTCCGCTCAAAAACTGTCGTCAATTCAGTTGCCTCAACTGCATATTTTGTCGAGACGGAGTTGTTTATTGAAGCCGGTCGCCAATTTTGTTTATGGGATACGACTCGCAAATAATGTAGCAATGTTGACAAAAGATAAATCGGCTTATAAAACCATCATTGAGATGAAATTGGCGGAAATAAGAAATTAAAATTTTTTGAGATGAAAATCTTTTTATTAATGTACATTAGCAAACATTTTTTCATTACATACATGCTGTCAGAATCATATTCACTAGAATCAATACTTGACATCACAAAAATCACTCTGTTTACTTCAAACGTCAAAGCGATACTGACATAACGGACTCGTTTTCAATGGAAGAGCAAAACTATTTCTCATTTTTCGTTGACCTCGCTCCGGTCGCCTCGCTCATTTCTCGCACGGGGGGCAGTGGAAGGCAAAGACCTAACTTCTTAACAACTCTTTTTTGGTGGAAGGTCAAAGCTATTTTGCTCATCTCCCACCCCGCTCCGCTCAACTCTTTTCCGCTCGCAGTGGAAGGCGCCCTTAAGATTTGTATGAAACGCGCCGAAATGGGCCGCTCATACGTTCCCCTTAACATAGGTCTCTCTCTTCGCCGGGCGATAACGAGAGGAAGAATTGTTACTTACCTTTCACGATTTCTGAATGACGTGATTTTGCATTACGCATTAAAAAAATAATATTGCTCATGTAAAACATTGTACCTACTTAATATATGAAAAGTCTAATCGTAAAGTTATTTAATTGAATGAAGGCAGGAAATTAATGTTTTGAAACATTTCCAATGACTCACTGGTGATACGCAATTTATATTGACAATAACAAAGCCATTATTTGATTATTAAATGTGTTTTGTGTTATCGCGACAGCAATCTGTGACCGTTTCGGTAGGAACTGTAAATTTCTCTATCCGCGGGTTATGGTTCTGCCTGCGGTAATACTTAGATAATATTTATAGCAGTTTTTTGTGATAGATCGCAACAAGGATTGTCCTTTTTCTTATAAAACCATCCACAGATCTTTATGACCTTTGTCCACCGTCACCGTCACGAGTTCGAGATGAAGTTGCCGAAGTAGCGATACAGTCTGCCGGGTGGCGTATTTCCTTTTCCGTGTTCAATATGAGGCAACCATGCCTCGAAATCAACACGGGTTTGTAACGCCATGTATCCAGCAAACCCGTGTCCAGTAGAAGGCAAGCGGCATGTGCACGGGTTTGTAACGCCAATTCCCTTCCCAAACCCGTGTTCAGTACGAGGCATGTAAAGTGAATGCATTATAGACAAGTTTGTACCTGTATTTATAGCAGCAGTACATGGAAATACATGTATTAGAATAATTATTTACACATACCCGCTAGACCATAGATTCTCGACCTTTTTTTGCCCACCGCCCCCTTTGAGAATATTATTTTTTCTACCCTAAATCGCAAAGAAAGCAATTGTCATAGTATATTTACCACACGGGGGGGGGGGGGGGGGGGGCGTAATGGGATGGGGAAAGATGGGATATAATAATTATTTTTATTAATTTCTTACACCATTACAAATTTGAGTTTATTACACATAAGAACTAACGCCATATGAATATTTTACAAAAAATGTGTACAAACATTTATACATAAAAGAAATTTCAAGAAAAATTGCAATTTAAAAAAAAATTCAGGCGGTGGTGAAAATTTCGTCAATGTGGAGAGACTCTTTCAAGAATCAAAATAATTTCCCTTTTGAATCTGTCGTCACTGACGCCAATGTATCAATCTCGGAGGAGATTTAGTTTAGGAGCAATATTCTCCTCCCTACCGGGAGAACCTTTGGCTGGTTAGTCCTATTGGCAGGAAGATAGAATAATTTTGGAACATAGAGACACACATTTGGAACATAGAGACACACATGCTCCAAAATGACTGAGTTCTCAATATAGCCTCGCAGCAGTCTGAATAAGTGGGTGGCGGCATACCCCTCTCTTCTGAGCTGCAGAGAGTGAAGTCCCAGCATGTCCAGAAGAAAGTTCGTAGGGTAGAGCCATAGATGGATTTCGGGATACTTCCTCATGTAGATAAATCTTAGAAACTTTTTTGAACCCTCCAACATGAGGGAGCACCCCACCTCATGAAGATTCCAGATAAGCGAACCACTATCCAGCCTACTGCGGACCAGGGAGAAGTCTAAATCTTCGGAGAATGGGTATCCCGAAAAACTCTAACGGTTTGGAGAACAAACCCTAATATTTTTAAGGCCGACTGGCACACTTCTTCGATATGAGGGCGAAATGTCAACGTTCTTTCATACATAATCCCAAGATCCTTTATATTAAAAACTCGTCTGAGATTATGACCGAGCACAGTGTAACTGTCGTAGGTGAGACTGAATGCTCTGGTAAAAGTCAGAACTACGAATTTCAAGACATCGAAATGAAGCTGGTTTCGTTGACTCCATTCTGAAATATTATCAACATCAGCTTGAAGGCGCAGGCAGTCCTCAATATTTCTCATTAGAAGATATAGTTTTAGATCGTCAGCGAACAGCAAAAAGTGAGAAAAACGGATGACTCCAATAATGTCATTAATGAAAATGGAAAAGAGAAGAGGCCCTAGGATCGATCCTTGGGGAACCCCAGAAAAAACAAGAAATTCAGCAGATTGGAAGATTCCGTGTGTGACAAATTGCTTTCTGTTCTTCAGGTAACTTTTAAAAAAACTTAACATTCGAAGGCTTTGGAGAAGTCGTTATTCGGTATCCACTGTCTAGGGACCTAGTAATATAGTCGGTAAAAACCTTCAGATTGGTTACAGTGGATCTTC
Source organism: Limnephilus lunatus (assembly GCA_917563855.2). Lineage (NCBI taxonomy): Eukaryota > Metazoa > Arthropoda > Insecta > Trichoptera > Limnephilidae > Limnephilus > Limnephilus lunatus. Next base: position 3,548,724 of record OU830602.1, on the reverse strand, counting down.
ATTTCCTGTTTGAGGCGTAAGGAATTTATGAATTCATTTTTCAAATAGTTTAGCAGGAGCTGATAGTATGGCAACTGGTCTATAATTTTCGATTAACTTTTTCGAACCTTTCTTAAAAATAGGACATATTTTGGAAGATTTCCATACTTCATGAAAAGTGGAAGTACTAATACATAGTTAAGTTAAATATAAGACATAATGGCGTTTTTAGGAACTCGGCGAACCCTTCAATAAAAAAAGACCTGAACGAAGTTTGGTCCGATGAAGTGTGAGTTCATCATGAGACTTATGGCACTCATAACGTCAGATTCCGTTAATATATCTAAATCGACGTTTAAAGCTCCTCTGGTATGAAATATGGCCGCATTAATAATGTATAGAAGTGGAGGGTCTTTATTGTAGACCGATTGAAAACGATCAGCAAATGCGTTAACCACACCCAAGCCACGAAATTCCTGATTACCTTTCATCATGGTGTATTCAAGACCACCATCCTTCCGAAGGGATTTTATTTAGTGCCAAAACATCTTGGGATCACATGCATGATGTTTTCCTCGAATTCAGACACGTAAGCTCGATAGGCCACTCGAACCTCGCGCTTAACTAACTTTAAAAACTTGACAGATCGTATTCATTCCGAAGGCCTCCAGCTTTAAACGCTTATGAGCGCATGTTTGATATCTATATTCGAGATGACTTCTCTCGGGGACCACTTCGGGTACTTGCGACCACCACCACTGTCGTTAGCAAACGAAGCGCACTCGTTTCCTCGTTGATATCGTACAAAAAAGACGTACGTCCTGCCGGCGAACTATCTGGAGCACTGAAGGGGTGGGATGGGTTTCTCTGGGTCTCTTACCGCCCCCCCCCAATTTTCTCTTGATCTTCTACCGCCCCCCTGAAGGTCTGAAACGCCCCCAAGGGGGCGTTATCGCCCACGTTGAGAACCTATGCGCTAGACAAACCACTCAAAACCTGGGATGTTTTTTTAAATTATGATGACTTGCGAGTTTATTTTAGAGAATTTATTTTATAAGATTGGTACTATAAAATGTTATAAGTACTATATTATAAAGTGTTTTTTATTTATTTTATTAGTAAGGCTGTTTGCGTTTTATTGCCCATCCATTATATTATGCGTGTATGCACACACTTCCTTTTTTATGTTATAATCACGTTTGGAGGACGCGTGCCTCGTACTGAACACGGGTTTGGGAAGGGATTGGCGTTACAAACCCGTGCACAGTAGGATCCCGCTTGCCTTCTACTGGACACGGGTTTGGAGGGAAAATGGCATTACAAACCCTTGTTGATTTCGAGCCATGGTTGCCTCATATTGAACACGGAAAAGGAATATCGGGTGTCCACCGCATGTCGTTCGAGATTGTGATGGGCGCTACCACTAGAACTCTTACCGAAATACCTGCAATACAAAAAGTTGTCCACTACACCTGAGATTGCAACGCCGGCGCCGTTTTTTTTTTGTCTTGTGTTGGTTATGTTATGCGTTGAAATTACCCGTATACGTCGAAACACGATCGCCGTCACGTCGTTCCGAACTCGGCCCGAAATAATCTAGTTTCTCCATTTCTCGGTGGCGGCGGCGGCGGCGCACTAACGCCCTTAGGTCACGGTTTCCAAACCCGGCTTGCGCAATTTTATTGGCTTGTGTTGTACCATAATTAATTTAAATAATATCCCGTGATTTTTCATTATAATTTGTCGGATTTGTGAAAGTGAGTAAAGAACAAGGAAAATATTGCAGGAGCATAATCAAGAAAAAGTTTTCGGGAAATTGTACTAATTTATAGGTAGATACTTGATATTATCACTTGGCGGAATTTTTGAAGTGAAACTTCTTTACCAACGATGTGAAACGGAAATGACGCATTATAGTACCTACGAAGCGTCAAACTGCTCGCACTGGCCGTTTTGATAATGATCGCACTTTTCAAGGCTCCTATTGGTCGAGATTGTTTTGGTGAAGTTTCGTTTTTACCGCGTGTGAACTGCTCTCAATTTTTTTATCAGTTGAAATAATAATAAAGTAACCCTGGTTTACGGTAGTAAATTATTCTTCTGAATTGTGTTCTCTCAAACGTGAATTTGGAATTTAACTCTTCGTTCTTCATTTAACTCTCAAACTCTTCCTTCTTCATTTAACTCTCAAACTCTTCCTTCTTCATTTAGATCTCAAACTCTTCCTTCTTCATTTAACTCTCAAACTCTTCCTTCTTCATTTAGATCTCAAACTCTTCCTTCTTCATTTAACTCTCAATCTCTTCCTTCTTCATTTCTTCATTTAACTCTTAAACTCTTCGTTCTTCATTTAACTCTCAAACTCTTCCTTCTTCATTTGACTCTCAAACTCTTCCTTCTTCATTTAACTCTCAAACTCTTCCTTCTTCATTTAACTCTCAAACTCTTCCTTCTTCATTTAACTCTCAAACTCTTCCTTCTTCATTTAACTCTCAAACTCTTCCTTCTTCATTTAACTCTCAAACTCTTCCTTCTTCATTTAGATCTCAAACTCTTCCTTCTTCATTTCTTCATTTAACTCTTAAACTCTTCGTTCTTCATTTAACTCTTAAACTCTTCGTTCTTCATTTAACTCTTATTTAACTCTCAAACTCTTCTTTTACCAAAAATATTTCGTTAATCCATAATTAACGCGTCGTGTTTACCGCGAAAACTGCAAATGACAGCTGTCATACTCATAAATGACGGATGTCACAGCGCATGTACGTGATGATGTGATGACGAACATGAAAAAGCGAGCTTTGTGCATAGGGCGCCAATTTACGAATACGGGGGTGCTCGAAGTCGGATCTTTTGAAAGAATCATTATTTTATTATTTTTAACAAAATCTCCTTTTACCACCATATTAAGCGGAAAATGAAGCTTGTGTCGTGATGGAGGACTTAGCCAAGATGAAAACCAAAAAGCGCGTTCTTTCTTTGTCCTCCTGTTTTTTGTAATTTTTTAAATTTTATTTTTCTTTAATTTTTTTTTTTTTTAGCTTTTTTGATTGTTAACTTATCAAACCCTTAGCTTACTTCTTTTTATATATTTTTCTAGAAAAATAACAATAAAATTGCACCCAATAGTGGAGTATGTTAAAGTTTTAGTTTAGTTTTGACATTTTAATTTGGCAGGCGGGTATGGCTATGGTTACCGCCGGCCCGGGAACCATTTATTGGATAACCAACATCTCTGCCGTAATCCCCCTAAGTGGTTAGCTATGTTTGCTGACCTAGCAGGGGTGTCCGTGTTCATCGGGTGGCGTGTGTCCAGGACTTGGTGGTGGATGCGCCCGCCCACCAGCAGCGTGGCGGGCCGGATCGGGAGAGAGTTTGGGAAGACCCTTTGACCTCTCCAGATGATCTCATACATACTTCCGTCACTCCTGGACACACTGACCTTTAGATTCCTCCCCACCCCTCATACCTTTTTCTTCCCAGAACTTTCTCTCCTTCCTTTTCTTATAAAGACTTCCCCCTAAGCACAAGCATCTGCTTTATTAGGCGAGTGTATGAAATATTATGTTATGTAAAATTGTAAACACTAAAAATATTTCGAACAAAAAAAAAAACTCCACACATCGTCTCCAAAGATGACACAGGCTCTGAGGGAAATTATTTTCCTCAGGTCCTTCTGTGTGGGGTTAATGTAAAAAAAAATAGTGGGGACCTGATAATTTCGCATTATTTTTTGTGGATTTTTTAAGAAAAATGGTGAATTTTTTTTCCACAAAGGATGTGATGTTTGGTACATAAGTGATGTTATGTTAAGTTTTCAGAATTTTTCATCAAATAATAGTAGCGGTATGTAATTTTTAGCATTTTTTTTATCAAACAAAATTCGACATTACATTTAATGGCTATTTAAGTTTGTCAAAAATGAACATTATGGTAAAAAAAAATAATTATATGTATGAAATTATTTAATTATTTTTAAATTTAAAATACCAGAAAAACGCTTGAAGAACACGAAAATTTGCGTTATTTGTCCGCAAATTACGAATTTCGCGTTATTTTTGTCAAAATTAAGCAAACACATTGTGACTTGACATTTTAAATAAATAAAAAGAAAATACTTTGTTTTACGTCACTTTATATTATTATTATAAAGTGACGTAAAACAAAGTATTTTCTTTTTATTTATTTATAATTTTTTTATTTGGGCTTTCATGAAAAATTACTAATGTTTTCCAAAGCTGTCGTCGCACTGGCTCGATTCGACAAAAACTGAAGACCCTGTGCATTGGAGGGGCTGCACCACCTTCCCAACGGCGTTATAAAGAACCTGTCGATAGTGGAATTTTAAAATATTGTAAAGGACAAAATGTTCATTGTTCAGAAGGGCGAAAATAAAATCATATCTCCTGTTTTTTTAAACCTATAATTATGAGTTTTTATTATAAAATTAACATAAAATAGATTTTTCAGGATACTGTATTGTAATTGCTTTAATAAGAAAATTTAATTTTTCAGACAAAAATCCCTTTTAAATTCCATGTTGTAAAGGATACACTTACATATATGTATATTCCCAGAAATATTTCGACGACGCAGATTGAAAGAGAAAAAATTTAATAAAAATGACATACTTAACTCATTTTTGGATTTATTGTCCTTTACAGCATTGCATATTCTGCTATCGATATGTTTTCCTCCTTCAACTCATTTGACCTTTTTTTTTGTTGTTGATTGAAGATAATTTTTCTTTTTTAACGACTTTCCTTCAATGTTCCTGCATACGGGACAAGACAAAAGATCGCAGATAAGTAAAGTTCATTACGGTTTGCAGTACGACCATTTTTCTGTGCAGTGTTTTGTAGTGGGTCAAGTTTTTGTGGATTCGGTACCGTTACCAAACCAGTGGGATGAAGGGCTTAGGTTTCCACAACCCAGGCATTTCACGACATTGTACTGAAACCAAGTTATGTTTATTCTCCAGTTTCCCCCTTGTACTACGAATTTCCGGACACCTTGTGTGTACGTATATATATTTTTAGTTACTGCTTGTTGGAATGATGTTTTTTGGTTTGGTTTCAGGGAGGCAACAATGCCGGTCACACAGTGGTGGTGGATGGGGTGGAATTTGACTTCCATTTACTCCCGAGCGGTATCATCAATCAGGACTGCAAATCAGTTATAGGTGAGACTTTCACAGCCTTTATGTATAATTCCATTATTCAACGTTCTTTTACAATCATTATTGTATCTCTTGTAAAACTGTTGCATTCCTACAAACAGTATGTCCAACACGTCTTGGAAGGTTTCCACTCAAGAAAGAATAGAGTTCTTTTGGTTAATCTGTGATTTATGACTTTTTCGCGGATTACCAGTAATGGCTGCGGTTTGTCAACCTAACTAGGAGCTGGCTATAATGGATCTGGTTCCCACTGTCTTTTGTGGGAACAGCTGGCCTCGGCCCTCTGGTGATCTGATGGGAAACCAATCCTGCAAACATTTTGCGGACTTTATTTAAAGCTTTTATACCTGCCATCTGTGTGACCAGATAGGAAGCTTTTAGATGTATTAAATTCGATGACTCAACAAAACTTTGTGAAGCTTTCCAACTTCCAGGAACTGTGTGACACTTTTGCCACTTTTTTTCTTAGGTGTAACCGTTAAATGCTGTCATTTTCATCATTCTGAAATTTGAAAGAAGCTAACTTTTGGCGGATGTTTTAAATATTGCAGAAAGTATGTTTGCCCTTTGCAATTTTGAAAACAGAAAGGAAATTGATACATATTTCACCAGAAATTCAATCGATGGCTATTTTAACTTAGAAATAATCAATAAATTATGTTGATTTTTATCATGGGTCTCTTCAAGACCAATGTTCATTCCTTCCTCTCCTCAAAAAGACCCTCCACGTAGCATCTCAGATGACATAGGCCCTGAGGGAAATTATTTTCATCAAGGCCTCCTGTGGGAGTTGATGTAAAAAAAAAAATCATTCAGATAGTTAGTTTCCAAGAAAATTTTAGAATTGAAAAAAAAAGAGAACTATTCAAATGTATCGATCATCTAGTTAATTAGTGGATTCTGTCAACTCAGAATCATGCAATTTCAACACCCCTTTGAAGTCATTAAAAGTTATGAAAAAAAATATTAAAAAAAAAACACATAACCTAACCTAATGGAAATCTGCTTAACCAATTTTTTAAATATTTTTTTCATCAATTTTAATGACTTTTTCGAAGAGGTGTTGAAGTAGCATGATATTAAGTTATCTGGTCACCATTTAGTCAGATATTTCCAAATACAAGTTTTAAAATAAAGAGGAAAGCAATATTCAAATGCGCATCATAAATCAAATATTATTTACATGTGTCTGTGCTTTACATATTAAATATGCTATAAAATATCACTGGGAAGTGTAATGGTCCGGTACATTAGTACGACATTTTGAAATTTGCTACTAATAACCCAGAATTTTTTTTTTTTTTTTTTTTTTTCGCTTCAAATTTTTCAATGCATTATAATTGATTTGGTGGTGTTTATGAGTATTGTACCAGATGGAGAGTATACTTGTAGTACATATAACTGCATACTCAACTCAAATAAGATTTTTCGGAGATGTCTGACTAATCAACTGGAAGATCGATACACAAAACACTAATTTTAAGAAGCGACGCAGATGAAATTTTGTTCTGTTAGGTTTGAAAATCTGAAATCCATTATCATCTCGCAGGCAGCATTTGCCGAGTCCTTCTCTAAATCCTCAACTCCTAGTACTGCCATTGGTGCATAACATATCAAACCCATCGGGAACTAATGACATATGCCATCACAAAACATACAATATGATCTTTATGGAGACTTTTTTCCAATTTGTCAAATGAAAATACCATCTTGAATTCTGTTTTCTTTTACTTGAGGTGCCATTGTCCTATCAGAGGTTGGCAATCTTTTGTTAGTATACACGTCAATCAATTGTGTGACGTTCTTTCAGGCAATGGAGTGGTGATCCACGTGCAAAGTCTCCTGGAGGAACTGGAGAAGAATGAAGCTAAGGGGATGAAGGACGGCGCCAAAAGACTAATCATCTCTGACAAAGCCCATCTGGTGTTTGATTTCCACCAGCAGGTAACTAAAACATAATATTTTATCTACCATATTTATTGTTCACACTCAAACCCCATTCATTGAGTCTCCAACTGAAATAGTGCCGGATTACTGGATACAGAGATTCAGATTAATGGAATACTAACGTATTACAAAATAATATGACCTCTGTAGACATTCATTCTCAGCTACTCAGTTGCAGATAATTCAAAAATGGACGTACATAGGTCTCGTCCCCAGTCACAAGGGTCTAAGAATCCCTCGCCATTGATGTCGTAGCACTCAAGGAATTTGTGGGCTGCTTTAACCCGTTGTTGTATGTGATCTTCGGTGAGCATTTTTGGGACCCACCTTTCGCAGACTTTGTGGTATCCCCCAATTGTTCTGTCAAAATCTTGTCAATAATGGTCTTATTGACATCAGGGATTAGGTCACAGAGTTCCAAAACCGTCACCCGTCGATCTGCAAGCATTGCTTTTTCCACTTTGGCAGTTGTTCGTGTGAAACCGATGGCCGTCCAGTACGCTTTTCATCATGGACGTCTGTACGTCCATTTTTAAATTCTCCACCATTTGCGTACGTTTTTCGCGCTCATACACTGTTTTCCGTCCACTTCAAGTAGCTGAGAATGATTGTCTACAGGGGTTTTGTTCTTTGGCGGGAGAGACTAAGCTTTGCAGAAAAAACATCATGGTGAAGATTTGGCATTGGGGAACCAGGCTACATACTAGTGTTGCCGTAATAGCCAGCTTCGGACAGTTGGAAGCTTTTTGAACTCTTGTGTGGTATTCACTTAATAAAAAAATAAAAAATGGTAATGATTTACCTTCAGTTTGGCCCCGACACAAAGAGTGCCAGATCACTGGAAGTGCCAGATTCGTGGAATTCTACATACTTATTTATTATGTCTTCCTTCAGGTGGATGCCCTCCAAGAGGCGGAGAAGGGCAAGCAGTCTCTGGGCACCACGAAGAAGGGCATCGGCCCAGCCTACTCCTCCAAGGCCACCAGAAACAGTCTCCGCGTGGCCGACCTCGTGGGGCCCCCTGAACACTTCAAAGAGAAGTAAACACACCACCACCCGTGGATTTATTTCATTGTACACATTGACTACTGCTTGATAGGTACTTTCTTTTTTAAATTCCTCCAGACATTATGTACCTTCTGCCCATTATGATCGGTCCCTTGTCCTCGACCTGATTCCGCTTCAATACATTTAGTCTGTAAGTAAAGTTAAGTTATTTCAAGTAATCAATCATCATCAAACAGTTTTAATAGGCTAGAGACTGGACGGTTCATCTTTAAGAATCCGGCTAAGAATGCAACTCTGATGCCGCGCTTTACAAAAAAACATTTTCGTACGTGGAGGTTGTATACAAATGTACTTTTGTAATGGAACCGAATTAAAGCAATGCCAAAAGATGGCACCACTTATGTTAACAGCTAGCATGACTAGCATTATATTATATATGACGCGGTTGCTTTGTCCCGGTGACTAGCTGTCACTGGATCCCAGTGGATCCAAGGTAGCTGCACTTTTTTTAACCAGTTCCTATCGGATTTATAAAATTGTCTCCAAAACTCAAACTGGGCGAAGCTGAACCAAAAGCCTCTCGCAAGGCCTAGCAGCAAAAACCTGCGGTGGGTTTTTTTAACTGCTAGTGTTTTAATAATTGTTCTGAACACCAGGGGCCATAGCACAGTCAATCGATAAAAACCTATATCGATGCATATATTAGGCGGCGTTAGGCAATTTGTGAGATCACAGAATAATCCAACAGTCACAGTCAGCAATTGATATAGATAGCACAGTCAACAATTAATATAAAATAATCCAACAGTCACAGTCAGCAATTGATATAGCACAGTCAGCAATTGATATAAAATACTCCAACAGTCACAGTCAGCAATTGATATAGATAGCACAGTCGACAATTTATATAAAATAATCCAACAGTCACAGTCAGCAATTGATATAGCACAGTCAGCAATTGATATAAAATACTCGCAACAGTCACAGTCAGCAATTGATATTGATAGCACAGTCGACAATTTATATAAAATAATCCAACAGTCACAGTCAGCAATTGATATAAAATAATCCAACAGCATGTGGACAAAAGACTCCTAATTAAGCTAGACTTATTAGCTATAGAGTCTTTCTGGTTTATTAATGTACGCAGGCAGTATAACAAAGCTTGTAGAATTGAAAGATGTTGTATACCCAATCAATGGAATCCGTTTGAGCTTGAAGAAACGGAATTCAGATAGTTCTTCAGAATATCACGAGTTCTGGCTAAAGATCTCATTGACCAATTAAATTCACTTTTTAGTGTCAAAAACCACATCCACACTGCCAATGTGTACATTAAAGTGACTCCAGATATTAATATCTACAGCCTGTATGTCGGACGAATATCTACAGCTCAAACTGCTGACTAATATCTATGGAACAGGTGATGTCGACGAATATCTACAGCACTGGCAGAGGTTGGATTTGCAATTATGTATAGCATATTGGCATAACATAATATTGCGTTATATATAACCTTACCTAACTTAACATAAATTAAGTTTTTTAAACTGCATACGCAATATTACGTTATACCAATATGCTATACATAATTGCAAATCCAACCTCTGCCAGTGCTATAGATATTCGTCGACATCACTTGTTCCATAGATTAGTCAGCAGTTTGAGCTGTAGATATTAGTCCTCACTTTGGTTCTCATAGATATTAGTCAGCAGTTTGAGCTGTAGATATTCGTCCTCACTTTGGTTCTCGTAGATATTAGTCCGATTTGTTCAGTTTTTGGAATTCCTGTAGATATTAGTAGACGCCTCCCATTAAAGTGAGTGTATTTCAATTCAACAACAATGTCAATTTATTCATTTGTATTTTACTGTGGACATTGATCCATAGACAATGTCCGCCAGCACTGGGGGCATACATTAATTATGTGAGCAGTTTTTCTTCCAAACTAGACCCCTCCCCCCCCCCTTGGTGAGATAAATTTGGGCCACTTCGTATATTCTTTTCAAGTAACGTGAGATTTTACTGGACTCCCCGCCCCCACCTTTTGAGCTCACGTATACCCCCTTGCCGTCTCTATTTTTGTGTCTTAACACAAAGGCAGTATTTAGCTCGTTAACGCGATATGGAATACCCCATTTAAGGGGGTTACATAGGTCTCGTTGCCAAGACAAAAAGCATGTTTTCTCGATTTTTCAAAAATGTAACAAATGAATTATTTTATTCGAAGTGTTGAACAAATAAAAGAACAACTTATCAACAATATTGAAAAAAATTTGGAAAATTCAGCCGGTGCCTAGTTTCCGAGACCCATAAAAAAAAGGATCCTCGCGGTAAGCAGGATAACTCATGATAGCTTCATCTGAAATTTAAAAAAAAATCCTGTTAGTAGAAAGTATCAGCTGTCCCTGAACGAAGGGTTTTTCAAAAAAAAATTATTTAAATTTTTGGTAGAGCTTGTATGCAAAATAATTGAATTTTTGGTACAATTTATACTACGCCTTGTAAAATTATTTGTAGTGGAAAAAAATATAAATTCTTCATTCAGGGACTGGTCAATGCTATTTTGAAGAAGTGTGACAAATTTCAATGAGATCGGTGCATTGATTTCTGAGAAATCTTGCCTACTGACTTCAAAAATGGTGTTTCGAGATAAACGCGATTGTAGTTTCTCCTGGCCCGTCTTTCCCAACGGAGCGGGGAATTCACAAAGGCTCTCTCTCCCAGACTTTTACTTTGTTTGACTTGAAACTTTAGGAGAATATTCTAGACATGTATTGTATGTACTATTAGAAAAAGGGACATTTTTTGTTTTGTTTTTTTTTTTTTTTCGGACCCATGTAACAACCCCTTAAGAAAACTGTCAAAATGTGTTGTATACGGACGATTTAACGTGCGTTACATGTTAAATCGGCCGTATGCATAACAGGCTGTCACAAAAGATATAGAATTACCCTACAGATGTACTCTAAAATCTCCTTTAATATGTCTTACTTTGGCGGTGAAAATCTCGAATAATATCTGAAGTGATGTGGTTTTATTTGTTTGTTGTCAGGTATCAAACCATCCTCAAACAGTACCAACGCATGTTTCCCACGATGGAGGTGAACGTGGAAGAGGAGCTTGCCCAGTACGCAGTCTTTGCGGATAAGCTGCGGCCCATGGTGCGCGAGACCGTGTCCTACTTGCACAACTCTCTGAAAGAAGGGAAGCGGATCTTGGTAGAGGGTGCCAACGCCGCAATGCTCGATATCGATTTCGGTAAATATATTCATACTTTATCAGTATACTAACTGAATTCTCAGGTGTTTCCCGTGCTTTATACAGAACTTTAAGTGTGCAAAATTTCATCAAGAAGCAACAAAATTCTGTTCTAAGGGGTGGGAAAATGGGGATGGTTTATCGAAATCTCTTGTAGAGTGACCAGTATTTTGAAGAAAGTGTGCAAAATTTCATCAACCTCTAAATAAAACTGACAAAGCCACATTAAGACACTCTTTTATTATGACATCTTAGCTGAAGTCTCTGGCGTTGCCCGGGCTTTCGCAGAGTAATTTGAACTAATGTAGGTAGAGTGACCTTTCTCTTGTTTTGAAAAATGTATATTTTTCTTCTTTGTATGATATGATTATCGCTTGCAACTCTTCACTAAAGTATGAATGTTATTAATTTATTTAATCCTTATTGTGTTTCATTCAAAGAACTCCATTTAAGTTCTTATAAGTTCTGCAAGATTTTATTATTGGGACAGCTGTTTCGGCGTTTAAAGCTATTATCAAAGTTGTGGTTAAATAAACCACACGGAGACGACTTATTTATACACTTTTTTCCCTGTTCTATTTTTAATATTTTCGATAAAAACGATTTATAAAACTTATATTGGGCCAGATTGGAATGACTTTTTCACTTAGATTTAAGAAATATAATACATATGCGTTGCTGTAAAAGTTTAAAAAATTGATTAAAAATTTGTACCCTATCCCTTATCTATTGTTATTATTAACCCAATAGCTGCCCAGACAATATACTCTGTCAACTATGACGCGCCAAGCTATTTCAGTCTTTTTTAAGTTCTCAATTAAATTAATCTTTATGGCATTCCCATTGCCATTGAGGGCTTTGTTTATATTAGACACTCATAACTGATATCTTTACTACATACTTTATAAGATATTTGAATCCTCGAGTGTGTCCCGTAACGTATTTTTGACATAAATAGTAAACACCATCAGAATAATTGAGTGCGGTGAACCGGCCATAGTGCTGACTCACTAACACAAATAAACAAAGAGATATAAGATAAACACTCACATGTCATTATGGAGTGTATCGAGTTCGGCAACGATTCTCCAACTTTTTTCACATTTTATATTTGATATTGCACTAGATTGTATTACATTTTATTTACACAATGTTTTAAAGATTTAAAATTAATATTCTTTTTTCTCGTGGAATATTGTTGAGCATGGCCAAACACATAACGGTACGTTACATTCGCCACACATGTACTTCATCGCTTTTCTTGTTTTTGGTCTAAGTTTAGTGTTTGAGCAAACATAACAGTTTTTATAAGGTTTTTGGGTTTTTTCCTTTGCGGGTATTGGTATCGGCATATGTTTTACTAGCATTTTGGCAGATAACCGTAATGGCACATCTTGTGACGAACATGGACCAACTTCAGGGTGCGATGGAGTATGATGTTTTTCTAATAATTGTCTTATCACATTTAATTGGAAATCAGGAAAAGTAATGTTTTTGGAACTAACTAAGGTTTTGTGCATAATGTACGAATTCAGTAAATATAAATCGATTAAATGAAAGAAAACTTTTTTGTACCACTTAATTGATTTTCTAAGGGAATTTACACTAGTTATCATCATATCCGCTTTATCTACTAAGCCCATATTTTTATTATAATCTTGAATACAATTTGGCTTCGAAACTACTTCTCCAGTTCTAAAATTTATTTTCCCAGTTGGAGAAAATTTATCATCATGAAGCGTCGTTAACATGTGAATTTCTCTTTTGTCGTGCCATTTTAATGCCATCAGTGAATCGGAATACTGAGAAGTAATTTCCCCTTTCTTCAATTTATTAAATTTTGGCATGTTTTTACGGTTTTTTCGCACCGTTCCACATGCGTTAGTTTGGTGGTCATGCAAAAATTTAAATAATATTGGACTAGTGTACCAATTATCTACATATAATTTGTGGCCTTTACCGAGGTAGCCATTTAACATAGTGGTGACAACAGCCCCTGAAGCCCCAAGACATTGCTCGTCAGTGACATCCGTCCCATCTCCACAATAAATAATTATATCTAAAATATAACCTGTCTTCGAGTCGCACAAAACAAACATTTTTATTCCAAACCGATGGCGTTTGGATGGAATATATTGATTAAACTTAAGACGTCCTTTGAACTCTATAATGCTCTCGTCAATGCATAGATTTTCGTATGGCACCATTGTTTCCTTGAACATTTTTCGAGTGTGATTGACCAGAAGTTTAATTTTATTTAATTTGTCACCAGCAATTTGTGAATCAGGGTCTGACATATGCAGCATACTCAGCAATATCTGGTAACGATTTCTTGCCATCGTCTTGCCAAATATTTTACTTGTCAGAAGGGGATCTTTCGACCAATGCTCTTCTATCGTGTGGTGCTTATTTCTGGTCATAAGCATTGTCACTGCAATAAATATGTAGAGTTCATTAACTGATGTATCTTTCCACCTGCGAAGCCGTGAATGTTCAGAAATAACTTTATTTCTAATAGTTGCTTGATAATATTTGTTTGTCTCCTTGACAATTTCGGCCATTATATTTGTATTTAGAAAGTGTTTAAAAAAATTTATTTCCGGGGAATTTTCTGATAATAATGGGGTCGCGATTATTCCAGATGGAAAATCATTAAATTCATGGATTATTGGTTTAAAATTTCCGGAATTCACAGTCCAATTTCCCGACGAAGTTCTTTGGGTAACTTCAGTCTCCATAGGCTCATCTTCATTGTCACTAAGTTGCGTTATAAAATCCGAGTCATCATCACTTTCCTCAATTTCGGAGTCAATATCGAGGACGAATTCTCTTATCTCTTCTTCACCGAGATTGCGTCTTGACATATTTAGGGATATTAAAAATAAAGTTTCAAAAATGATTGTATAAAAGTACACACGAAATGAAATATCAAACTAAATTTAAAAAAAAAACACAAACTAAATTCTCAATTCGGGAATAAAAACTCAAGTCCACATCTCCGCCGAATATGAAAAAAACTTTTAGAACCACACCACAGAGAACGCAATAAGAACCACGTGACATACACACACACGACGCTGCGATGGCGGGAGAATCAAACGACTGCGCCAAGAAATCTGTTGACCTTTTTTGGATGCTGCTTTTCATAGTATAAACAATTTAAATTATCATATTTTACAAGAGATGTCGCTAAGAAACAGTTCATAATATTTTACAAAATAATATTTAGCCCCATCTACCATCAGAACTTAGAAATATCATCCTCGAAACATTCATACTGGCGATTTACGTGATACGGCGTAAATGGCAGTTGTGGCACGGAACGTTCGTACGCCGATCCGCGTAAATGGCAGGGATTGGGTTAAATTGATTGTCAATGATTCTAATTTTTCAAAATACCTGTCCCTAACAGCAGGGGCGTGCACTCCATATAGGCACATAAGCACTGCCTACCCTACCGTTTTGTAAAACATAAGCATGTAAATAATATTATAATTTATTAAATTATTGCTAAAAATAAATACACACTTTCAAAAATAAGCGCGACAAAGCTGAACAACTGAAACTACGCGAGCGCCACATCAAAAGGCATACTACAAACGTGGGATAGACCGTAACTAGAAACTACACGCGCCCTCCGACCATCTCACTAAAATGCGGCCCATATGCGGCCTAAGCAGGAATTATTTCTGCTTATAGCTAACTTCATACAAGATATAATCTCAATGTTTACGAAGTGCATGTAGCATAGAGTAGAACTGTCGTTTTGAATTTGCTTCTATGAGATTTTTTTGTTAGTATTAGGCAGTGCTTTCTGGATAAAATTAGCAAATGGCAATCAGTGACGACAGTGACATCTGTTGTTATCTGAAGTATGAAGTGTGAGACGACGCCAACGGCCTTTATCAAGGCCACCTCGGATATCCAGTAATTGGCTTGTGATAATATGCATAAATGAAGCGATTATTTGTTATTATTATTTGGATATTTTATGTGACTTAGATAATCCAAACCTACATCATCTGCAGCCAGCAGCAAGCACACTTAGCGAAAACTTGTACGAAGGGAGTTATCTGTGGTAGGTTTTTTTTTTTTTTTTGGATAAATTCCGCGGTTTTCCTTCTGCCTACCCTGATCAAAAACTCTGTGCACGCCACTGCCTAACAGTGATTTGTGTGTTCCAGGCACCTACCCGTATGTTACCTCGTCGAACTGCAGTATCGGAGGAGTCTGCACCGGCCTGGGTCTGCCCCCCCGGGTCATCGGAGACGTCATCGGAGTGGTGAAGGCCTACACCACCCGCGTCGGAGACGGACCCTTCCCCACCGAACTCACCGATGTATTTATTACTGTTTCATTTCACAATATAGTAATCTCTCTCTAATTCGCCACCCCAACAACCAGGCCAAAGTCTAATTAGTGAGAGTGAATTGCATCCAAAATTGCTTACGAATTACACCTTCAGATGGGCTGTAAATACTAAAATAAAACTAATATAGTGTTTGCTGGGTGATTGTATGTGTAGGATGAAACTAAGGTGTGGAAAGAAAAAGGAATGTCGAATCACTTACCACTGTATCTCTGCAAAGGAGCACACGACACAACCACAATATATTTTCGTTATTTATTTCTGGAATGTTATGGTTTGTTGTGGTACCTCCTTCTTTAGCCAACGTTTCGGACACTGTTACAGTGCCGCCATCACACAGATGTATGACCTGATGATGTACACTGTAACTCTGTCCGAAACTTTGGCTAAAGAAGAAGGTAGCGCAACACGGCATAACATCCCCAAAAAATAAATAACGAAAATACCATTGCCCCTGAAAATCTAAAATCATACCTAACCACAATACAGTTCCACCGCGATACCATGAAGTAATTATCGCCACAGCAAAACGAATGAGTACAAAACGATGTTAGGTACTTCCGAGATGAACAAATTCCTTCTTTTCAATAAAAAACGAGATTATGTACACAAAAAACATCAACAATTTGCTTCCAAGGTAGTTCAAAACCTTCTTCAGCTTCTTCTCCTTTCAAAACAAATGCATTCGAATTTGTACTATTTTTCTTGCCATTGTTCCAAATTTCAAATACTTTTCCAGCAAGGGTGATGAGTTAGGAACTGGATAAATGACATCCCTGTAGGAACTAAGTATATTCTCATTTCAAAACCAAACAGGCAGATTATAGTGCAAAATATGCTAAAAATTAAAATAGTTATTTTATAAAAACAAACAAACACCGCTATCGATCTTTTATAAAATTCCATTTTTTAGTTAAGATGTCACGTTTACGCATGTGAGAAGTCTCCATTTTTTAAAATTATTCAAACAAAAAATGTGATAGAACAAAATTATCAGAAAAAATGAAAAAAACATGTAACAATTGATAGGATTTATTTCAGTGCAGAAATTCCGGGACTAACTACCATATGTATTCCTCATTGCCCGGAATACGAATTTAGGGAAATAATTATGCCTAGTTGTAGACACCTACAATTTATTACTAAATCCTAATGAAGACACTAAAAACGACATAGAAGACAAATAAACTGTAATTAAACAATTTTAGTCCGCCTCGGCACAGGAACCCCTAGTGAGGAGGACTAAGAAATACAATATTTTATACTTAATTTCACCATTATATTTTGTATGTAACAATTATTGAGAGATAACGAGCAAAAGAAAAGACATTAAAGTAAATCACTTGTCTCATTTTAGTATCAAACACGGACAAAAGCATCTTTAAATTGAAAAATAAAATAGTTGGAGTATTACATTATAGAATGTGTTATGTATGGCTTGTGATTCTTTACGCACAAGAATTATGCAGGTAGAAAAAAATATCAGATATTTCATACCGGCATATTCGAAACCAACAACTCGCTCTACTGAAAAATAATTCAAATAGCTTATGTCTGACTTTGATACTGAGCTCATCATGTATCAAATTAATCATCTGGCAAGAAGTAAACTTGTAATTTGACTGGATATGAAAATAATTTGACCTCTTGATAGACAATTTCTGACTACTGTGTTGTTTGTTTTGTCTAGAATCTGGGTCACCTTCTGCAGTCCAGAGGGGCGGAGATCGGAGTCACCACCCGGCGGATTAGAAGATGCGGCTGGTTGGATCTTGAAGTAGTTAAATATACTGCTCTGGTCAACGGATACTCTTCGTAAGTTATACATTATAATACAGTCATTGTCTTAACTGAAATCTTTTATAGTAAGATTCTGTAGATTCCAAGTCTGCGATGGACTGAATGTGTAGAAAGAATGCCAGATCGATAGAACACTGAGGACTGAGGACTTGAGTTGAATGTCGAAGGACTGCAGTCAGTGGAGGATGTCTGTGACGATGATGATCAAATAATTTGTGAGATGGAGTGATCTGTTATTTTTGTGCTGAAGTGTAAATATTACCAATCTTCCCCACCCTCTCACAGAGGGCCAGTTTCCGTTCGTCTCGAAAAATTGAGTGAAAAATCTATTTTAATCTGTTTTTCTGTGATTTAATCTCAACGTCCAACGTCAACGTCCAATGTCCAGCGTCCAACCATATTGTTACCCTCATAAACCATATTCCCCTATCTGATATTTTTTCCATCATCAAAGATATATCCCGCAATATTTGGACAGAGTATTGGAACATTGCCAGTCAATCCAAGGGAGCCCACTACGCTTCAATACAAAGGACTATCCCATCAAAACCGTGGTTTCAAAAATTCCCCCATTTTTCAAAAAAGAAATTTCCTCACTTATTCGAATGAGAATCGGACATTGTTCCGTTCCTTCTCACCTTCTTAAAATTCACATCCTTGACTCCCCAGATTGTACATTCTATGGTCTAGATGTGGGCACTTTAGATCACATATTTTTTGCTTGTCCCTCTCTAAATAAATATCCTCTCTTCTATCAAGCGTTATCTAAAATTGCCTCCCCTCCATTCAACATTTCATCTCTTCTAAGTCTGAACTCGACTCCAATCTTCCATATAATTCTGAAATTTGTACATTTAAATAAAATTAATATATAAATTCTCCTTTCCTTCCTCTGTAATTTTAAATGATGGCCTAGAACACCCTTGAAAGCCAGAAATAATTAAAAAAAAATCTCACAGAAGAATTGCTCCTGAGCGTGTTAGGATTTGCATTGCGCCTGATATCAATTTAATTTTGAGAATTCTAAGAGCTCTGTTGTAAGGTCCTCCTTCTATAGGAATATAAGTATCCAATGCTCTTGATTTTTTTTATCTTCATGTCTCAGACTATTGTCATACATAGTCTGAACACGTCTCTACCCAAATCGCAAGACCAGCATCGCCATCAATCATGGTTGAATTCTCGAAACATCAACACTAGATTTCTTTCATAACCTCACTCACGACAAAACAGTTGCTGTAGCTGTCATTCTTTGTTGACTGTTTTGTTCTTAGCATTAATCTAAAGTATACGCATTGTTACAAAATATCTGACACAAGTGACGCCATGTTTAAAGTCTCAACAACGTGAATGGGAACAACCTCAGATGGGGATCTCCCCATCGCATCTCCCCATCGCATCACCCCTGGCATTGCCGACAAGTTAACAAAATGGCGGCAACGCATGCTTATGTACAAAACTCTACGCAGATGTATGGCAGTAGTCTCCAAGATACTTGAATCGACAAGTATTGGATTCTTATGTATCGCTGTGGAAACAGGGTGTATCCCCTTTCTGTTACAGGCGTCATTTCTGAGAAAGTGAGAGAGTTTACAACTGAGCGATCGGCGGTATGGTATTTAATCTGTGTTGTCCTTACATGCATGTAATAAATATTGAACATTTCAGAATCTGCTTAACTAAACTGGACATTCTGGATGAATTCGATGAGATCAAGGTGGGAGTGGGTTATAAAATAAATTCAAAGAAAATTGACTACTATCCCTCCTCCATTGCTGAACTGAACAGCGTTGAGGTAAGCAAAATCTCTTTCTTAAACACTGAACCGTGTAACTGTAACTGTAGTTGTGTTTGGTGACCAGATCTGAATAGCCAGGTACTTCTCCACCTTCCTCTTCCCATCTTATTACCCTTCCCATTACCATCTGCCTCACAACATACCCCGTAATTGGGGACGCCACAGTTCCACTGGAGACCGATTTGAGTTCCATCAATACTAAAAATGCCTAGATTGTGTTCTAACTACTCGAGCGACAGACCAATTTAAAACTTCCTCAGATTGCTTGTGATTTTTTGGTGATGAATATTTTCCGCCCACATTAAAAAAAATCATACCTTAATATTATAATAATTCAAGTTGAGTACAAATGCATCTTGGGAAAATTTGCCTAAAACTGGCAGCAAAGCAATCCGAGGTATTTTAAATAGTGCCATATTGTGGCAAAAAGCACTCCAGTGGCTAATTCATCTTTTGCACAATAAAATGTGTGATGTTTTTGTCTTACTGGATCAAATAATATGTTTGTTAATTTGTTTGCAGGTAATTTATGAAACCCTCCCTGGCTGGAAGTTGGCCACAGACCAAGTCAGATCGGTGGAGTCCCTTCCTAAGAACGCTGTGGCCTATATCGATAGGATAGCTAAGTTCCTTAATGTACCGGGTTAGTATCCATTATCTATTTATTACCGCTGATACCTTCTGCCACTCTTGGCAAGTACCAATTCTCTCTGCCCTCAGTTGAGGCAGTGTAACTCGTGTAACATTCGGATTGAGCGAAATCATATACTTTTAAGTAGATTGGACATGGCTGAACTTACTGCTTAACCCTTAAAGTCTATTTGTTCAGTTTTTGGAACAGCTTTTATAGGTCTCATAGTTGTCATCAAATCGTTGTTTCTTGCAATAGTGAAAAATATGATATAAACGGTGATGGAAATAAAAAAACATCACGCTATTTTCAGATACAAAAACTAACCACTAAAGAAGTAAAATGTACACCTTTATGAATCCAAAGTTTTGAATTGCAATTTGAAACTTTGGGAATTTTTTATTAATTATTTTTACATGGAATGATAAAAAATTAGGTGACGATAACGTTTATAATACATTTATATAATAAAATATGTACCTATGTATTTTTTTTTTCTTTGTCAGTAATTTTAGTTAGAGAAAATGTGAGGTGAGCCATTTTTAAAACTTTTTTATGTTTGCAGGCAAAATTTGTATATTTACAAAATTAAATGTTTATTTCGTTTTATAAAATTTGAAAGCCCATTTTATCCCCTTTCATAAACAGTTTTTAGTTTTGGGATATGTTCAGAAATATTCCATTTACTTGCATTTTATTGTAAAGTGGAAATATTTTGACGGTGTTTTGCACTTCAAAGCATTTTTTATGGGCCTGATACTTTAATTTTTTCTATTCTTATAAAAAAACGTGTCAAAAAATGTTCGATTATATCAAAGGCTAAGATTCAAACATCTGTAATAAGTTATGTATCTAAATTCATGTTATTTTACATAGCCCTATGGAACTGGCAGAGAAAGGATGAAAGTAGACTGAATGCTGTAGAAATGAGATCCCTGAGGCGTATGTGTGGTAAAACCATGTATGATCGTGTAAGAAACGCGGAGATCCGCAAAGAATGCAAGGCTGATGTAAGCGTAATGAGTAAGATCAAGAAAGGAACGCTCCGATGGTTCGGGCATGTAGAGAGAATGAACGAGGAATGGAGTGTAAGGAGAATATATGATGCAAATGTGAATGGTAGAAGAAGTCGGGGACGTCCGAGAAAGACATGGCACGACCAAGTGAATCAGATACTTGAGTCGGGCCATGTGAAGAGTCGGAATAATAGAAGAGCATGTATGAGACGGTGTATGAATGTGAACGAGGCAAGGAGTGTGTGCCAAGACCGAGTTGTTTGGCGGTCCGTCCTCTCTGCCTACCCCTGCGGGGAAACGGCGTGATGGTTAGTTAGTTAGTTTAGTTAGTTAATTCAACTTCTCTTATGTGCTCTATGTTAATCTACATAATTTTTATATGAAAAGCAACTCATCCAAATTCTCATTAGTGCCCTCAGTCATCCCGTGTTCTTTCATACTTATCACATTTTGCACTTTGAAATCTATGATAAATCCCCATTATTTTAGGTTACACCTAGCTAATACAAATTCTATTATTTCCCCTCTAGGTAATTCATATTCTTTAGTGTGATATTTCTGCTAATTCAAGTCACTGACAATATTTTTTTCTTCCAGTGAAATGGGTGGGAGTGGGAAAGGATCGGGAGTCCATCATCAAGATCAACTGAAGTTCCAGGCCGGCTAATCCAATAGAATCTCTGTTCTCCAATACAAATAAACAATAAATATATTTTACATACATATTCTTAAACAGAACTTCAACTGAATATTTACGCTATTCAAAAAATGAAATTTACAACTTGGAATATTCACACCCTTCTCGAATAAAAATTTAATGAAGAATAACAATGTTCTCGAATAAAATTAACTAATTGAATATTCCCACTGTTTTGATTAAAATTAACTACTTCAATAGTTGGTTACACTACTTGAATGTTCACACTGTTGTTGAATAAAATTAACTACTTGAATATTCACATTGTTCTTGAATAAAATTAACCACTTGAATCATTAGTTACACTGTTGTTGAATAAAATTAACTACTTGAATATTCACACTGTTGTTGAATAAAATTAACTACTTGAATATTCACACGGTTCTAATAATAAAATTAACCATGTGCTTGAATTTTTACACTGTTCAAATAGAATTTGCGACTATTGTATTATTTTTTTGTCTATTTGCGATAATATTGCCATTTCTTCAAGCACGGCAATAGTAAATCGTAATAACACCGCTATTCTATAAATAATAAGATGCAAGGCCATTGCTTGAATGAATAAGTAATGTGTTTAATTTAAAGTGTGTTCAGCAACCACAACATGCATTATTTGCCAGATGGTTGAATTTATATTTAAATCACCTAGAATATTATTCCAACATGCCCTATCTATGTAAAACACCCTTTCTGCAAATCTGTTTCAAATTTATTCCTTTTTTGCCTTAGTAATTTTACTGAAAATTGATATTTTTTTTACTAGTTTTGTGTATTCTAATAAATAACAAGAACAATTTATGACACAAATAAAAAAAACTTCTACATTTGCTACTATGTATGTATAAACAGATACACAGTTGTGTATTAAACTTTACACAAATCCCATTGATTTAACAACATTAATGCATGAGAGATGTTCATTTCAAGCCAAAGTATTAATAAAGTTACAAAGTATGTACATATATACCAAAATAAACTTTCTCATATGTCATTTCATGACGTAATGCATGTTTTGTTTGCTATTAGGCATTCTAATAGAAAAATTTAAAAAAATAATAATAATAATGTATCACGTTATTATTTTGAGGTTAAGCTTTTTAATCTTTTCTTTGGAAACAGAGATGGAGTAGCTAAAAGAAAAAAGACATTGAATGTCAGTTATTTTTATGACTTACACGTTTCATAGTTATTTATGCCATTGTCACGGAAAGGCGATTTTTTTTTCTTAATTTTATTGTATTTTAAATAGAATAATTAAATATTATCAAATCAAAAAAATCTATTTTAATAAAAACTTTTTTTAAAATATTTTTGCTTACATTTTTTTTAACGGTGTGGCGGTTTTTATTTAGTGTTTTTTTTAAAAACTTTTTATTTTTATTTTATTTAAATTCAGCTAGCTGTATGTCTATTCGGTAAGGATTAATATTGCTAGTATTTATTTTTTTAAATAAATAAAAAACATGTACATGTTCCTCAATACTGTTACTTAAAACTAATAAAATTTTAATATAGGTACATTGCAAAAAATTTGCTTATTTTTTATTAAATTGCGTAGGTTATATTTGAATCCTACTTCAATATACATTAAAAAATATTGTATCTTAAAAAAAATATTGAATCTTTAAAAGGGATTGTATCTTAAAAATGATATTGTGTCTTTAAAAAGATATTGCATGTTTAAAAAGAATTTAACTTAATAAAGATATTAGTGAGTACATCTCCGGTCCTACATGCTTAAGAATTTCTACTTTTGATCTTTTTACACTGCTTCCAATTTAAAATTACATAAATGTAATTTTATCTCCACAAGAGCCTTTTAGTTAAAAATGAATAAAATTTTCCATGCTGGTTTAGAGTTGATTAGGAAAGGTTGCATTATTGCTGTCCTCAATGACAAAAGTACCTTATTATAATTTCTTTTGCATTTTTTCATTTAATTTTCCTTTGATGGTGCTATTCCGCAGAAAAATATTTTCAATCATGGTGTGTATATTTTTTTTGCTGAATTATTTTGTTCCTGTATTAAATGGTTTGATCTTTATGAATGTGTTTTATTTATAATACGAACCCCCACACTTTTGCCTTTTAGTTCATTGACTGCCATAGGAGTTGGGAGTAAATTGAGAGAGAAATTATAGAAATGTTGAAAAAAAAAACCGGCATAGATGTCAAATTGGGATTTTTTTTTCTTGACATTCTAGCCGGGATACAAAAATTCACCCTCAAAGTTTTCGACTTAAATAATATAAATTAAAATATTTCTTGTAAATTTTGTAGCTGCCTAACACATTCGCTGCTAAGAAGAATACATGGGTTTTCGTGCTGTGCTGAGAAAATTTAAGTGAGTAAATCGGTGAATAAAATTTCGTATTCGAATGCATAGTTCCTAAAGGTACTGTAAATTTAAGAGCATGCTTAACATGAGTATACTCCTCAACTGTCCGCTTTTGCTCATAAATGAGCATGCTTGTTTTAAGCATATTCATGAATAGCGCGCTCAAAGAAAAAAAATTAACAAACATTAGCAAGGTCGTGACCAAAATGGGAGCTTTGCAAGAAAATACACTGTAAATCAGGGTTGCCAATTTGTGGGGAATTCCCCGAATTGCAGAGAATATGTAATAAGCTCACGGCTCGTTCAATTGAGTCATGAAAATATTGAGCTGGTGGTGACTCCTGTTCTTAATAAAATGAGTCCTGACCCATCGCTATTGCTCTGAATCGCATGCAATAAGTTATTGAGATAGAATTTTATGTACATATTTTACATTATGTCAAATGAAAACAACTTTTCTTTCTTTTTAAAAAAATTAAGACAATTAATCCCGCGTTACGAATAATCAGAAAATATTCAATAAAACTTTTTTGGAAAATGCTGCTTATGCAAAGATGGAGGACTTATTTAGCAGAGGATTGAACCTACAACTAGGGAATGCAATCTCGTTCTCGCGAGATCTCGTTCTCGTGAGATCGCGGCCTTTTTTAGCGAGATTGATCTTGGACGAAAAAAGGGCCAGATCTCGCGAGTTTAACGAGATTGCACTCGAGCATAAAAACGTCTTATTCGAAGCCACGGGCGTAGCTAGGTTTTAGTATCGGGGGGGGGGGGGTTATACCGCAAATCAAAACTCGTGTCGGGGGGTATTCTCGGACTTTGTATTTCTTGGACATTAAATTGGTTACTTAAATTTTTTATTTACATTTTTTTTTTATTAAATTATAAACAAATGTGTATAGAAAATAAAAACTTTTCAAATCAAAATAAACGTTAGTTGTACATGTTATAATATTTTAAGCAGTCAAATTATTCAAATAATTACATTTACGCAAGTACGTATTCACCTGACTGTAACACTAATCCTGTTATATGTTTATTATTAAACACTTTTCCCTAAGTGAAATTATAATTTCAAAGTACCTATGTATACACTTACCACTGATTAGAAACGGAATTCCAAATTTTTATTTCACTTTGCAAAATAAAAATCACCAAAAACGGAACTTGAAAGTTAAATTAATTTTCGGGGGGGGGTTGAACCCCCAAAACCCCCCCCTGGCTACGCCCGTGTTCGAAGGGTTATTTAATTGATAATAATATCTCAGTTTAAAGTCAACTCAACTAGATAATGAGTTTAATTTTTTTTTACTTCTCGTTTTGTTAGTTATAAAAGAACTTTATTACTAAAAGATTTTTGTTTGACATTAGAAGAGAAGACTGGTTGTTTCTTTCATTTGTTATTTGATAGATACGTACGTCAAAGTTTACTGCTTAGAAGTTTATTAAAAAATTATAGACAAATACGTCAAACAATGTTTGATGCATAAAAGTCTAATGAAAAATTCGTGAAAATAAATGTTTATCTTATAATACTTATAATTTTTATTATTTTTTCCTAATTTATTCAAATATTGTGATTATTTGCAAAAAAACACACAAAACTGCCAATCTCGCGAGATCTCGAAATCGGCGAGATCTCGCAGTATTGTTATTCATAAACTCGTGAGATCTTGCTTGAGCCCCAATCTCGCGAGATTTGCATTCCCTACCTACAACACCCGGGAGGAAACCTGACGCATTTGTATATACAGCTACTAAACAAACCACCATTCAGAATCCAAAAGTTTTTTTTAAATGATTTTAGTTCGGTGACCAGATCTGAATAGCCAAGTACTTTCCAACCTTCCTCTTCGTCTTCCCCATCTTTTCTCCTCCCCACAACACATCTACCATGCCATGGTCCCGTTGGGAACGACATAGACAGTTGGGAACAGTGGGAACATGGTATTCATACAAAGAAAAAATAACCCCACTGGCTCCGGGGATTTGGTACTTTTGTGAGCCATGTTAGAATATGGCAATGTAAATCAAATTAATCTTAGATTGGCTATGGTAGCTATAATCTTTGTTTTGTTGTCATTACTGTTTATTCTCTCCTGTCTATTACTAAGCTAATTATGTGAGTGTACGTTTTCAAAGATGAATAAAGTTAATGATATTACTGCATAAAACTGGAACCTTTCATTTGAAATAATCACAGGTATTCACATAAAAGAAAAAGAGTAACCCCTTTGGCTTTGCGTATTCGGGACTCTTGTGGGGAGTTCATGTAAAAAAGAAAAGAAAACCATTGGGTCCAGGCCATGAGCGTAGCCAGGCTTTGATTTAGGGTGGGGCAAAAAATAAAAATCTAAAGTAGGCTTCTACAACATTTTCATACTTTAGGCTCTGTGAATGCAAAGAATATCAACGGAAGAAGGAAAAACCATCCTATGAAGTGCTGTAAAAACGCAACTTGGTCGACAATCCCAGAAGTCATGCACCGGCCAGAGCCGGGGTGGGGCAAACGCCCCACCTCGCCCCACTGTACCTACCCACGCCCATGCTCCAGGCATTTGGTGCTCATGTAGAAAATCACATGAAAATAAAAAAAAAAAACAACCTCACCGCCTTCAAGCATTCAGGACTCTTGTGAGGTTTTTACATGATAAAAGAAAATGTGTAACCCCTTTGGCTCCGGGCCTTAGGGACTCATGTAGGATATCACTAAAAAGAAGAAAAAAAACAACTTAAATGTGTATTATTATAAAAAAAACAACAAAAATCATAAATGTATGGACAAAATATGATAATTTTTTTAAATGAAGACTTTTTATAAAGAGAGATGAGGTAAGTACTAGAAAAGCATAGACAAAAAGTGTTGCCGGTAAGTACTAAAACTGTCATTGAATAGCCTTATGGCAAAGTATATTTGACAACAATGGTGGATTATCAATTGTATTTGACGTTTGAGTGAATTTATAGCACTACGACAATAAACAAAGTATTATAAAGATGAAGTACAAGTGTTAAAAAAAGTTCAATGACGATCGGAAAATATTAATTTATTTATGCGATTGTTTTATAAAATGTGTGAAGCTTGTTCTGAGTTTTCACAGCTGCTAGTGACATGTAAGAAATATTGTTGTTAATTTTTTTTAGGCAAAAATATGGTTAATTTGTGCAAGTTTCCGCTAACTCAGGATTGTAAATACATCGTACAATATTTGAGAGTCAGAATAACGAGTAAACACATTTAATTTATCTTATTTTTGGCAGGTGAAACGAGACTAAGCGCCGATGTTTCGCAGTATCCTCTTCTAACCAGATCGGAGGTGGAGCTGGTTACAGCCTACGTGCTATCCTGGCCGCAAAGGTAATAATATGATACTCCACACAAATCTTCAAAAAATCCGTAAGATTTGGATACATTTTGTTTACGTTGTCAATAACTGGAGCATTGTGCCAATTCATTCAAAATTTAGCCTAACATGTTCTAATTTCGTTCTATCAATGTACAATCTTAACCCAAAACATAAAAACCCTTTAAATGGTTATTTTAAATTCACTTATTTTCATTTCGTCTTTTTCAGGCAATGCATGTGCTTCTACAGAGAGGATTTGAAAAACTTTGACAGATTCAACTTAGTTGTGCAAAGTATTTTATATCTGGGTGTATGTCAACTGAAATTTCTCAAGAAAGAGCTTGTAGCTGCGACACTAGCCAAGGCGAAGAATGCAGAAGAATCCGCCACAGGGGAGGCCGGGCCTCCCAAGCTGCCGGCCGAGCCGAAGACTCCTCCAGGTTCTGGCGGAGAACCCATTCTGCCCATCAAATCATCAAACACTAACGCTAGTGAAGAAGCAGCAACAGCGGAGCCTTCAAATGAGCCTTCAGCATCGCAAGCCAGTAATGAGATCGCAACGGGTGATGACCAGCTGCCATTTGAGGAGGAGCCGTGGACAACGGAACAGAAAGAAAAGCTCATGCAATTAGTTTCCAAAATATTTTTATTAAACTTTCCTTTGTACCTAGCTTGTAAGCACTCCGCCTTCAGTAGACTAGATGACCTAGCACCTCAAGAGATAACTAATCTCAGTGTGTTCTGCGACCTGCACGATACTGAGATCCCCGTCTACCTACTCCGGAACGTCAACCTCTTCTGCAAGACCGGGGGTATTTGCGCTATGAGTGGCGTGTTTGAGAGCGCCACGGCGGATAACCTGCCCGTGTCGATGGCGCACGCCATTGTGGCGGCCGTGGGTGATCTGAAGCTGTGGCTGAACTACCGGGCTGTATCACAGTTCTTCCTGCCGCTCCGCAGCAAGGTGCTGAAGTACATGTGCAGTCTGGAGGACAAGGAGCTGAGAGTTCCGTCCGTCAAGACTATGGCAGGTTAGTCAAATACTCCATACATACTGTCAGATACAAAAAAAAAACATTTTTTTCCATTAGCTCCACACAGGAGACATTGAGGAAAATAATTTCCCTCAGGGCCTCTGTCATCGTAGGGGATGCAGTGTGGAAGATATTTTTAAGGAAAGGTAGGAGAGGAAGTACTGGGAAGGAAGAATGTATGAGGGGTGGGTAGGAATCTGGAGGTCAGTGAATCCAGGAGTGAATGAGATATGAACGGTGGGTTGAGAGAGTCTTGCTGGAGTTTAAAAGGCCTCCCTCAACCGGTCTCTCGATCCTGCAAGCCATGCATTAAGTGGGCAGTCGCATCCGCAGCCAAAACCTAGACAAATCTCACACCGTGAACTGTGCAACCCTGATTAGTCACCAAACGTTTCAAACTAATTGGGGTGACCTATTTTTTATTTATTTATTTTCTATAATCTTACGTAGGGTTGACATTAAAATTACGAAGAAATACCATAAAGAATCAACCATCTAATAACAGTGTACAACAATATGTATACAAAAGAAAAAAAATCAGAGTGCGCAGTTCACAAGTGGTAGAAGTGAAACCTTCAGTAAACTAAAGTATACAAGAGTAGGGAGGTTATGAAGCACCACACAAAGAGGACACCGATTATACTATCTCATTCACTCGCAGGCTAAAACCTATAGATGTATGTGTTTTATCTCTGTTTAGTATCGCCATTTTTCATTTCATCGAGTTTCAAATCACAACGGTGCTCAAGAAGTTTTCACTTATATAAAGTGTTTCAATTGAAAACAAATAAAATGATTATGACTTTGGCGCTTTTTACGCTCTTATTTGATTTAAGGTGGAGGTTTTCTGTGGTACTCACTTTTGTAAATCAAACGCTTGTTTTGTGTTTGTTTGTCTGGTCATAATTTATTATTCTTTTATTTACATAATCCTGATTTTTTATAAGATTTATATTGTGATCTGCTTGTTGGAACACATTTTTTTTACGTAAGAATGGAAGCTACCTTCCTTTGTTCTTCTATAGAACTATTTGAATAATGGAACAAAAAAGAAAATAATAAAATTAGGTAGGTACTTGCCTAGAAGTAATTGCCCATAGAACAAGTACCTACTCAATAAGCATCAATTTTAACCATAGCTCCCCGACAAAAAGGGCTGAAATTAAATGAAAGTTCTTTTTAGAACCCTATAATAGTTAAAATTGATTATTATTATTTGTGAGGATATATTTTTTTTAAATTAGAAAGAATAAATTATTTTTAAAAAATAAAAAGAGAGGTGAAACTAGCTATTACACATATCGTAATCATCCATTGATTGTTGTAGTTAGTTTAGAAACAATAATATAATAAATTGAAGTAAATCATTAGAAGATATGCATAAGAAAAAAAATAACACTAAATTATAAAATGTTCATCTTCTTGATCCTCGATCGATAGCCTCTGCAGTTCTTGTCTTCAAGAAAGATGGCTTCTTTTTGATCCTTGGCCTTAGTAAAGATGACTTATTTTTTATACTGCTCTTCTTAGATGTTAGTAGTTTATTTTGATCCAGTTCTTCTAAGATGTGATAGCATCGTCCATTGGTAGAAGACACAATTTGGTAATGGGCCTTTTCATAGACCCTTGCTGCGTCTTCAAGGTGACTATACGGGTTATCCCATCTTGTCCAGGGTGAGTGGCGATGACACGTCCCATCCTCCATAAATTTGGTGGTGCGTTGTCGTCTTTGATGATAACTAAGTCCCCAGTCTTTAGTTGTCGCCGGTTCCCATCCGTCCATTTAGTCCTTTGCTGCAGCTCTCCCAGATATTCAATTCTCCATCTTGACCAGAAGCTCTGTCTTAGCTGGCTTAGTTTTTGGAAATTATTAAGCCTGTTTATGGGAATCTGTTGTAGGTCAGGTTCAGCTACAGCTGACAGGTTATCACCAATAAGAAAGTGACCTGGAGTAAGTGCGAAGAGGTCGAGGGGATCGTTGGATAGTGGAATTAAAGGCCTAGAATTTATGCAGGACTCTATTTGGTATAATAACGTACACATCTCTTCATATGTTAATGAAGAGACGTTTGCCACTCTTTTTACGTGATATTTCACACTTTTTATGTTAGATTCCCAAAGACCTCCATGATGAGGACCTTTAGGTGGGATAAAAACCCATTGAATAGACATATTAGTTAAGTAATTAGCTATTTCCTTTTGAGAGACATATAAATTATACATATTTTTCAATTCATTATTCGCTCCAACAAATGTAGTAGCATTATCAGAATACAATTTACTAGGTTTTCCACGTCTGGAAATGAAACGCTTTAAACAATTAAGAAATGCATCTGTAGTCAGAGCGGTGACCAGTTCTAAATGAACTGCCTTAGTAGAGAAGCATATAAATAAACAAATATAAGACTTGACTGAATTGGATCTCCTACTGATTCCAGACTTTATTAAGATTGGCCCTGCGTAATCCAGTCCTGTAACAGAGAACGGTCTACATGGTGACACTCTATCCTCTGGAAGGTCAGACATTATTTGATGACTTGTTTTTGGACTGCATTTAAAGCACACAATGCAATTTTTAAGTATTTTTTTAATAGCATTTTTTGCCATTATAGGCCAATATTTTAGTCTAATAAGTGCTAGTAACGTTTGAGTACCTACATGCAAATTTGTATAATGAAAATGTTTAATGATTAACTTTGTTAGAGGGTGATCGTGAGGTAGTAATATCGGATGTTTTTGTGCTTCATGTATTAGTTTTCCTCTGGACAATCTCCCACCTACATGCAATAAATCCATATGTATAAATGGGTTTAATGATTTGAGATGACTGGTTTTATCTAAGTTTTTTCCCGCCTTTAATGTTTTAATTTCTTTTGAAAATGAATAAGATTGAGTGACCGTTATTAATGAATGTAACGACTTGTTTAATTCTATTATTGAAAGTTGTCCGCTAAATGTATGTTTTTTTCTTGTATTATTAATGAAACGTAGGATATAAGCAATTACTCTTTGTAAACGCGTGAGAGAAGAAAAACGATAAAACAATTCCCAATCTTTATTCATACTGACGGTTAAATTTATTTTGCTTTTTAATTCCGGTGGATCGATGCAAATTTCCTTATAGTTCGGCCAAGTTACTTCATCTTGAGTTAACCAATTAGGACCTCTCCACCAGATTTCTGAAGAAAATAGACTTTTAGCACTGGTTCCTCTTGATAAAATATCCGCAGCATTATCTTCGGAGTTGACATGCTTCCATTGACTGGTTTCGCTTCTTTCCTGTATTTCTGCAACTCTGTTTGCAACAAATGTATTCCATCGCGCTGGTTGATTTCCTATCCAGCATAGAGTTATAGTGGAATCACACCAATAAAATGTTTTATCCAAAGGTATACCTAGGGATTCCTTTACTTTTTCAACAACTTTTGTTAACAGAACAGCACCACATAATTCCAATTTAGGCAAAGAAATCGTTTTTAATGGAGCTACTCTTGATTTAGCTGTGATTAATTGAGAATGCCGTTTTCCTGATTGGTCTGTGGATAGCATATATACGCAAGCAGCGTATGCTTTTTGAGATGCGTCACAAAATCCGTGCAATTGTATATTTACGGTTTGATTACATATAATTTTTCTAGGTATTTGAAAAGAATTTACACCTTTTAAATCTTCTAAATATTTTTTCCAAAGCTTCAGAATTTCTATAGGTATTTCTTCATCCCAAGATATCTTTTCTTGCCATAATTTCTGCATAATAAGTTTAGCATTCACGGTTACTGGTCCAAGCAAACCTAATGGATCGAAAATACTAGCAATCAGTGACAAAATATTCCGTTTATTATAAATAGGATGTGACGGTAGTTCCACGTGATATAAAAAACTATCTTTTTCGCAATTCCAAGCTAAGCCTAGAATTTTCTCTCCTTCTGGTTTGTCCAAAATTACCATATCAGTGGCCTGATCGGCCTCCGATGACAAATCAGAAAAATTAGACCGCCATTTTCTTAAGTTCATACCGGCCGAATTCATTATGGAGATTAACTGTTCTTTTAACAAATTACAGGATTCCACATTGTCTGCACCTGTAATTAGATCATCTATGTAAAAATCTCTCTCTAAAATGAGACTAGTTTCAGGATATAACTGAGCGTTTTCCATACTCAGCTGCTTCAAGCAACGCGTGGCTAAGAAAGATGACGGTCCCATACCATAAGTTATCGTATTTAACTTGAAATGGCCCATTTCCTCTTCTGGAGATGCTCGCCAAAGTATTTTTTGGAAGACGCGGTCCTCCTCTCTAATGTTGACCTGCCTGTACATTTTCTCTATGTCAGCCGTCAATGCCACTTGATATTTTCTAAAATTTAACAAATAGGTATATAAATCATTTTGTATTATTGGACCAACCATTAACGCGTCGTTTATTGATATCCCGCTGGAGGTTTTTGCGGAGCCGTCGAACACCACTCTTAGTTTGGTAGTGCTGCTGGTTTCCTTCTTGATTGCATGATGAGGTAAATAGTAAGATTTTTCTTCATTTGAAACTGGTTCAAATTTTGTCATATGACCTAAGTTTTCATATTCATCCATGAATTTAATGTATTGAAGTTTCAAATCCATGTTAGAAGATAATTTCTTTTCCAAGTTTAAAAATCTTTTTTCTGCCATAGGCAAGGAAGTACCTATTTGATCTATACAAGGTCGGAATGGTAAGCTTACTTCGAAACGCCCATTTTCATCCCTTTTTTGGGTTGACTTGAAGCTCTCTTCACAAGCCTTTTCTTCATAATTTTGGTGCTTGATGGACACCAATTCCTCTTGTTTCCAAAATCTTTCAATTTGATTGTGAATCATATTTAAAGATAAGTGACATGAGGATGATTCTTGCTCTTTTTTTGTAGTGCACGTTCTAATTGGCCCGGATAATATCCATCCAAGTTCAGTGCGTTGCAGCGTAGGTCCAGTTGTTCCTAATCTCAATTGATCAGTGGTCAGCATTTCCCAAAATAGTTCGGAGCCGAGTAATATATCCACATGACCGGAAGTGGAAAATTCAGGATCGGCCAATTTCAATCCTGGTGGTATGTTTGCCTCCCTTTTTGGAAAAGAGGTCTGCGGTAACTTGCTGGTGATTTCTTGTAATACCAAGCAAGTAACAAGTTTTTTGTAATTAGAGTTTATTGATGACAATTCAAACGAGAGGCTCTTCTTTACATTTGTTATATTATTATGTAACCCAGAGACCGGCATATTTAATGACTTGTACTTTATGTTTAATTTTTTAGCAAATCGTTCAGTTATGAAATTCACCTGAGAACCATTATCCAACAATACTCTCGCTGAATGAATAATTCCATTACTGTCCTTAACGTTCACCATTGCCGTTGATAACAAAATTATTTTTTCTGCTTCTCCAAAAGTGGAATGGTTTGAGACTGGTACTTGATCCATGCCATTCTCAGTGTTTTGATCCTCTTTAGGGAAAATATGGAGTAATGTGTTGTGTCCTGCTTTATCGCAAGTTCTACAATTATTCTTACTCCTGCATTCTTTAGTTGAATGACCTACATTTAAACACTTGATGCAAGCTTGTAATTGCTTGATTTTTTCAAACCGTTCATGTTGGTTTAGTTTCAAAAACTGTTTACAGAAATAAATCTTATGATTTTCCTTACAAACAATGCATTTCAACCTTTGCGACAATAATGAAACTGAAGATTCCTTTTTGTAACTTGACGGTTTATGATGCGCGAATATTGGTTTGGCTGTGGAACATGTTGCTTCCGATGCTTCCAAGACTATCGCTCGATCTGTTAAACATTTTAAAAATTCTTGCAATGTCGGTATTTTTTCTTTAGTTGGATATTGTTCCCAATAGATCCGGGTATTGGAATCTAATTTGTTGGCCAAAATATAAATTATTATTACATCCCAATACTCCGTGGGTAGACCTATGTTTTTCAATGAATTCAAATGTAATTGTGTTTGATCTAATAAACTTCTCAAGGCGACGTGACTTTCTTGTTTTAATTCCTTGAGCTTAAACAATGAATTTAAATGTTGATTAGCTATTACACGCTTATTTTCAAATCTATTTGATAAAACCTGTCAAGCTATTTCGAAATTGTCTTGGGTAATTTCAAGTGCGTTTAATATTTGTGATGCCTTTCCTTTTAAACAATCACGCAAATAGTAATGTTTCTGAAAATTATTTAATGATTTATTATTACCCACTATCGTGACGAAAGCATCCTTAAAAGATAACCATTTCGAATAATCACCACTAAATTCTGGGAGCGAAAACGTAGGTAATTGGATCTTAATATTGTTAGTATCATCAATTTTTTCAATGCTTTTTATGGATTTTTTTGCTAACGTCACTACTTGATAATATTGCAATTCAAAACACTCAAGTGGGCTATCCTCTTCATCTGAGTTACTATCAAACTCTTCGATCTGAGATTGTATATTCTTAAAGCGATTTAACAGTGTGTTTACCTCCTCCAATCTTGTTTCCGTTTCTATTACATCAACTGAATCACTTAATAGGTAATTCTTAAATCGTGTTAATTGTGCCTTCAATTCACCGCGCTTCTTCACCAGTGATTTTAATGTTTGTGGCATAATGCAGAATTTTTTACACAAACATACACATTAAATTATTTAAAAATAAACTTTTGTTTGTTCCACCTTTGCGGGAGCGAATAATAAATAGATTACAATAAAATAAATTATATTATTTAATAATCAGTGGTAATCATAGAGTAAATTATTTGGAATCTACCTACTGGTTAAATTATATTAGGTTGACAATATTTTATCTTATTGATTATAATATCACGCAAAAAGAGTGGCTCTTGGTGGCGAATTCTTCGCGTGATTTTACAAGTTATATTATAATGCCTTAATACCTTAGGAATATGTAATGATGAATAAGAATGATGTAGACCGGACGGCTGGCTGGATGAGCTGGTTTTCATCCGGCTCGAAGGACCATATGGCGCTTTTTACGCTCTTATTTGATTTAAGGTGGAGGTTTTCTGTGGTACTCACTTTTGTAAATCAAACGCTTGTTTTGTGTTTGTTTGTCTGGTCATAATTTATTATTCTTTTATTTACATAATCCTGATTTTTTATAAGATTTATATTGTGATCTGCTTGTTGGAACACATTTTTTTTACGTAAGAATGGAAGCTACCTTCCTTTGTTCTTCTATAGAACTATTTGAATAATGGAACAAAAAAGAAAATAATAAAATTAGGTAGGTACTTGCCTAGAAGTAATTGCCCATAGAACAAGTACCTACTCAATAAGCATCAATTTTAACCAGACTTTCTGAAAAAAATAAGAGAACAAAAAAAAGAGTGATTTAGTTTATTCAGTTTCACCAATCAACCTCTAGTGGTTATTAATGGATAAATAAAAAGGGCCCCATTCAATGTCTGATTTTTATATATCTTATTGTAGATTTCATGTGGGGCGCCGTGAAGGACCCAATGGACTCCCCGGTGTCGCTGGATGCGGACGGACTGGACCTGGCCTTCAAGTACTTCAGCAGCTCTACGCTGACCATGCGGTTGGCGGGCATTACGCAGGTCAACACGCAGATCTCCGTCTTCAACGAGATGTGCGCCAGTGAGCCCGTCATGGAGGCCGACTCCGTGGGGCAGCAGCTAGCCCAGTGGCTCTGCTCCAATCAGATCATGCAGCACCTGTTCGGGCCCAATCTTCACGTCGAGGTAATACAATAATACAGTAATCCTGATACCGGATAAAATCTGCCGTTATTTTATGCAGTAACGAGTTTAAAGCACAAAATCAAGCTCTATAATTCACCGATATTTGTGTGACAAATTCTGTAGCCCGTTGCGTGCCTAGACTCGTACACTTTCATTTTAATTTGTGTACACTGACGGATTGGATTATCTTACTCTTAGTGTCAGTTACGTGCTGACGATTTTACCAGTCACCAGGGTTCATTATTGTTGATTTAGGACATTTCGGTTAGTCCTCTGTATATTCTAGCAACTGTTGCATGTCAAAATTAATTGTGCCACATTTAAAAAAAATAAGTTTACGAAATGAAGTCTTCTCGCAAGCATATATACGACGCCTTAACTTTAAACCGGTTCCATGACAGTTGATCCGCCGACAATTGGCCCCCCGGCGTACTTATATACAATGTGCAGTCGGTTTAGGGAGAAAATACTACACAAAAATATAACTAAGTGACCCCGAAGGAATGTGCTGAGAGGATTTATCGCCGAATAACAAAAGTATAAAACGTATGCTCATTCAATGCATCAAGGAAAAATCTGCTTCTCTATACATATACCAGCGCATAAGTACAAAAAAATCGACACTGTGTATAAATTCGTTTGATATTCATACCGAATTAATATTAATGGTATTTTTGAAGTCGATTTTACATTTAAAATTGGTAAACAATGCACAAAAAATAATATTTTTTTAGTAAATATCAATTCGGGGGGCCAACTGTCGGCGGATCAACATTCGCCCGAATGTTGATCCGCCGAAAAAATCTTTAAACCGATTGTTTTAATTTTTAGCATATTTTGTATGTGTGCACTACCATCCGCTGCTTTCACTAATTGGTTACTTGGCAGATTAGTGAAAGAGAACTTTACATCTAATGTTGTTTTCCCTGTGATTGCTTATCTAAAGTTCGTAAAGTAAGTTATTGTCATGAAGCAAGTTATCGAAATCCTTTAATTATTAATTGTTGAATGTTTTCAGGTGATCAAACAGGCGCACATAATCCTGAAGTTCTTGGCCGTGGAGAACCGCATCACTGACGAGCACGTGGACCTGATCTGGCAAGCGGCTCAGCTGAAGCACTGCAGCAAGCAGGTGTACGACCTGCTGCCCGGCTTCATCAAGAACCTGGCTGCAGGTCCATGTTCGCACCTTTACCAGTTGCTGTGCAGTCTACCGCCTCGTGACCATAGTGAACAGGCAAGCGACCACTCAGTAACAGATAAACACTAATGCTTACATACCACGTTGGGTGATTTTGTCATTGCTGCTTGAATAGCAGCGACAAAATCGCTTTAAGTGTTGAGGAAGGCATTTAGGAAGGAAGTTATTCTACTAGCAGCTACTAAACAACAGTGACTAGATTAGAGCATTTTTTTCCCTCATTCTATCAGAGCCTATGACATCTTTGGGAATGCTGTGTTGAGGGTCTTTTTAGGGAAAGGAAGGAGAGGAAGTTCTGGAAAGGAAAAAGGTATGTAGAAATCTGGGGGTCAATGTGTACAGGAGTGACGGATGTTTGAATCCATCCCTCCCACGATTCCGAGTCCGGCTGGAAAGGTCAGAAGATCTCCTTCAACCATTCTCTTAACCGATTTGCTCATATTTTATCGATAATAAAAATAAATATGTATAAGCATCCTAGACTTGTAGAAAAGTCAATAGATATCGCATATTAAATTTTAAAAAATAGATAAATTTATTCAAGACACTATCTAGATAGCATTTCGTTCTGGTTGAACCTTGCAATCATACATGAAGATAGCAGCCCAAAAAAAATGCACTAAGAAAATGAAGATAATGTTTGTAGTTCTTGGTCGAAGAATGATACAGTTAAATATGAGCAAATCGGATAGGAACACATTTGCTCAGTTGGTAGAGCACTGACCCGGCAAGACATAGGTCATGAGTTCAAGTCCCAGATGTGACCGTATCTTCTAATTTTACTGTTTCAGATTTTTGATTGAGTTTTGCTATAAAATTGTCTTAATTAATTAAATTGTTTAAATAATGTAAATGCATTTAACAAATTTAATTCCAGAGTCTGTATCTGGCGTCGGCCCTGATGCGCGTGATGTGGTCGCGCAGTTCGCAGGCGGCGGCAGCGCTGGCGGGCGCATCTCTGGAGCGCGGGGGCACCGCACAGGCCCCGCTCGCTGCGCACCAGCACGCGCACGCCCATTCGCACGGACACCCGCATGCGCACGCCCACGTTCACGCGCCGCCCTGCTCGCTGCTGCACCATGATTCGTCCAGTGAGGCCAGCGTCAGCATGGATCCCACCAATTCTGATGAGGATCCGGTATGTTGGACCCAATTCTTATAATGGAGGAATACTATATATTAATGCTCAGTTTTCAAAAAACTCACTTTTCTCCTTGACGGGAAAATCGACCGCACCGCCCCTTAAGTTTCACCAACCTCAAGGTTCAATTTCGGATACAGGATTTTCAGTTTTTTTATGGATCCGAAAATGACCTCTCCGCTCCTCGAGTTTCAAAAGACCGCAGAGACCATTATCGGATCCAGGGCCGTTCACCGAAATCGTGTCCCGATTAGGACCATTTTTCATACAAAAAACCGGTGCACGGTTTACAGCGCACCAAACGGCGAAAACTATAATTAAATCTCTCACCTACGAAGAAATTCGGCCTTAGTTCTATTTCCTGCCGCTAGGTTCACCCGTTAAAAACGTCGCATTTTTCACGGAATCTAATGAAGTTTTTTTTCCATACAAAACTGATTTTGCCCGGAATTAATACTAAATAATTAAACGGCTTCGAGAAAATTCTTGAGAAAAAATGACATTTTACAGGGGCATTACGGAATTAAAGATTACGTTAAAAAAACACCTTCCGGCGGACATGTTTTTGATTAAACATAAGCAATACAAGTTTTATAAACTTTTAAATCCACGACATGACCGCATGTCATTCAAAATGTTTGACAATTTTGCATCAAAGATTGAAATAATTCTGACATTTGTTGAAATTAATCTGTCCTTGACAATGAACAATTTTGCGGCCAGTTAAAATGAATTCTTGGTAGGTACCTACCGGCGTTGAAAGGCGAATAATTTACATGCAGTAAATAAATAGTTCCTAGGTAAATGAAACCAAATGAGATAGTAGGTAAGTACCTTATACAAAAGCGCTAGATTTACCCGCGCTTCAACAGCAAATTTAAATGTCAAAAGAAAACGGATCTCTCAGCGGTTTGGGTTGTTGTTTTTCGGGAAACGGCATTGCGGCCGGAAAAACGATTCTGGCTTGGATGTTTTTAGAAAATACGGTACCCTGAAATATTAGGCAACTTTTAACAGTAATATGACGTGTTCGTCTCATGAAAAAATGTTCATGAGGATATGATAAACATATAACATTTTTCAAAAAAATGAGGAAAACGCGTGCCATAGATTTCAGAAGTGGAGATTTTTACTGGCCAGTTTAAATATGTTCCTACGGGGTAGGTACTTATTTCAGTGGTATTGCAAATATGATGAAAAAGCAAATATTGCCGGAATTTTAGTAACAAATGCGGAGGTACCTACCCGAATACGTAGCTACACAATTAAATGCAATACTTAGGTTAGGTTGCTGTACAACGATACTGAATAATTCAACATTTTTTAAGGTTCATTTTTAAGTTCTTCGTAAGTTCTATTCAAGTTCTGTTATTTTATCAGTACATGCCAGTTGCATCATAAAACTGAAATAATAACTGAGCTTGAATAGAATTTGAACCGAAATTTTACAGAACGTTAAAATTGACTTGAAAAATTGAAGAATTTTTAATTTCGTTAAACAACCCAGCCTAAATATGTGTTTTTTTTTACGTATGTATGCAAGTACCAGCACTCAAAATTTAGGTAGGTACCCATCTGCATATAACAACTCGGTATCATCCGACTATATTGCATACGTATTAGTTTTCTAATTTTACAATGAAATTAGTCGAAGTTGAACGGGATATTTTTTAAAAGTATTAAAATCATATAGCGCTTTATTTTAAGCAGTAAAACTACTGGTGAGTTCTGGCATTATAAAATTTGTATGAAAATGTACGTACTACGCTCATAACTTCCGAAGGACTGCAACAATTTGAAAAATTCTTTTTTTGTTGTGTTCGTTATTGTTAGTACAAGGTTTGTATAAAATTACTGGTGAGTTCTGGCATTACGAAATTTGTAAAAAAAAATTATAGGTGGCGCGCGAGCTGTTTGAAAAATAAATGTACCGGGAATTAGTGTACGTAATGCGGCAGGTGGGGAGGGGTGGAAACAGGAAGGGGGGAGGGGAGCCTGGGAGGGGGGAGGGGAACTCGGGAGGGGGTTTACGATACGGAGAAGCCTAGGAGTGAAGTGGGGTGAGGGAAGGTGAGGGAGGCGGAGTGGAAAGGGGAAGAGGATGCTGGTGAGGAAGGGGGGGGGGGGATTCCTGGTTCCTGGATACAATAGTGAGCTCTGGCAACACGAAATTACGCCTTGCTCAACCGTTCATCCGATTGCGATGAAACTTTGGGGATTTGATGTGTGCATGCCTACAACGGTGTCTATATACCAACATATGGTAGGTTTTTGCTACTAGGCCCTGCGGGCGGCTTTATAAACATTTGTATGTATAACCGCTAAGCGTTGCTAAACCATTCATCGGATTGCGATGAAACCTTAGGTTTTGATGTGCGCATGCCTACCATGCCTTTATGGCAGTAGATACCTACTCGCTTACTATGAATTTTTTAAGTTAGTTTAAACCCGTTATTTGCATTTGCAATAGGCATAAGCTAGTATTATATTAATATTCGAGCTTTCCCTTCACCCATCAAACCTTTCTCCAGTTTTGAAAATCAAGTGTGCAAAATTTCATCAATCTCAGTACATTAGTATAACATTTTGAAACATCCTTCAAGTGAACGAGACAACATCAAAGTTTTTTAAATTCACTACAAGTTTTTGTGCATTGTAATTGATTTGGTAGTGTTTATGAATAATCTGAGTATTGTGCCAGATAGAGGGTAGACTTTTACATATAACTGCATACTCAACTCAAATTTCGATTTTTCGGAGTTGCCTAATGGGCGATCTAAATATAGATAGATTAACTATGGATTATTTTTTCTGTCTTCAAAGTAAATTGCTTCAATCACCATTGTAGAAAGCACAGAGTTGCAAAATAGTCTTAACATAATCCTTAGACCGTGAATAGACTGGATATTATGTTTGATTTGAAATTTTCACGGCCAAAACCTTCTTTAGCCGTGATGGACAATGTAATTGGCTAAATATGTAATAAGATAGAGCAACATGGCTTAGTAACCCAAAAATAAAACACGATAATGTTTTTGGATACGTGGATAAATAAAGTAATGTCATTATTTTCCACAGTGTGAAGAATTGAGTTCATCTGGTGAAGAAACAGGACCAACTCCTCGGAAGCAATCCAAGCAGCAAATCTTAAACACTGGTAACTAATTAACTATAATACTTTTTTATCTAGTCGGGTCGGGAAGCCTTGCCGGTGCGATGCTCAGTGATAAAATATGACGATTTGAGATTTTCAAAAAAATTGACTCTTTTTTGTAGCCTAAAAGTCTTCCTACACATGTGGAGAATACATTCCCAAAGTTATGGCATCAAATTCGACCTTTAAATATATGTAGTTAGAAGCGGTGCGCGCCAAGCAGGTGGACTGGAAAACGGAGCGGCCCGGTTACAAGCTAAAACTTTAAACGCGTTTTTCAAGTTGCTGGAATCACCACTCATCGAATTTTCATTCAAAGTTTAAATTAAAGAAAATTGAATTTATAAGAGGAAAATAATTATTATAGGACAAAGTTATTGCAAAATTAAGGCTGATTTTTTTGTCAATTTTCATTTTATGTCCGCTATTTTTGCAATCAATAACTTTTTTTTACAAACGTGGTTCATGCACATACATTCATACTATAATGAATTTTTTTTGAATTTAATGTTTCAAATGATTTCCATGGATTTCTGGATTTCAGCCGATTTGGTTGGACCCTTTGCTTGCGGCCGCTATATCTATATATGCATTTAAATCAAACTTTCATTATTATTGCGGACGAACGAGGCAAGGAGTGTGTGCCAAGATCGAGTTGTGTGGCGGTCCGTCCTCTCTGCCTACAACTGCGTGATGGTTAGTTAGTTTATTCATCCCAATACACCATCTCTCTCTCCCCGTATGGCGCTGTCTCATTCCCGTTGCGCAATGCTAACGAGATGCGCAGACGATACTTACGCATCCCTACAGGTGGCTGGCCACGCCTTTCGCTGCGCACACTCCAGACGGAGCCCTTATAAGCGGCTTCTCGTCAGTTTACGACACAGTTCTCCTGCCTGCTTGCTCTGGCTAGTACCCTCCTTGTGGGTACCCGTGTCCCGCACGGCCCTCAGAAGACAGATATCTACTTCCAGCTGCCAAGTATCCGACTTGAACACTACCTAGGTTCGTCAAGGTGCGCTCCTTCTCTTGGCTACCTGTGTCCAGCACAGCCCTTGAAAGACAGTAATCCGCCCAAACAACCATAGGTTAAGTTTCGCGACTCGGTCCCGCGCACCCCTTTTGTCGTTTCCAAATATACATACTAAGTCTTACCTAGTTAATAAGTTTCTAGTGATTGATATAACTGTGTTACCATTTTGTACAATATTCTTTGAGTGACCCTAATAAAAAAACTGTTTAACATAAAAAGTGTTATAAAGTGTTTTTTCTTGTTCAAATGTACCTTTACAAGTAACCAAAGTTTCGTGAAAGAAAATACATTTTATCTTAAAAACAAAAACTTTGGCTGGACCAAAGTAAAAATTAAAGTAAATAAAATAATGTTGGCGTTTTTTACGCTCTTGTTTGATTTCAGGTGGAGGTTTTCTGTGGTACTCACTTTTGTAAATCAAACGCTTGTTTTGTGTTTGTTTATCCGGTCGTAATTTATTATTTTTTTATTTACATAATCCTGATTTTTTATATGATTTATATTGTGATCTGCTTGTCGAAACACATTTTTTTACGTAAGATATAGAAGCTACCCTCATTTGTTCTTCTATAGAACTATTTGAATAATGGAACAAAAAAGAAAATAATAAAATTAGGTAGGTACTTACCTAGAAGTAATTGCCCATAGAACAAGTAACTACTCAATAAGCATCAATTTTAACCAAATGTTGATTTTTTTTTTACGTTAGCTCCACACAGGAGGCCCTGAGGAAAATATTTTCCCACTATGTCATTTTTGGGAATGGTGTGTGGAGGTTCTTTTTGAGAAGGGGAAGTAGCGAACATGTTTCTAGAGTTTCTAGGAGACTCATGTTTTAGGAAGGAGGAAACACAGAGGCCGCAAAGAATGAGTTGTAGAAAAGACTTGTTCTTTCTCATGTGACAGATGTGAACCATGTAAATATGTTGAGCATGTTCCCCGACTGTGCACCAGTGCATAAGGGATCAGTGACGCTAGTTCCTCGGAACATGTTCCATTGAAATACCAGTAGAATAAGGACAGCATTCCTACCTGATGCCTGTGCTCTAAAGATTGCAATTCGTTGTTAAGATAGGGGAATCTTCCAATCT
Source organism: Limnephilus lunatus (assembly GCA_917563855.2). NCBI lineage: Eukaryota > Metazoa > Arthropoda > Insecta > Trichoptera > Limnephilidae > Limnephilus > Limnephilus lunatus. The sequence goes on along the minus strand of OU830602.1, from coordinate 3,504,957 downwards.
ACCAAATGGAAAGGATTAAAAAGTGTTATTTTTTGTTACAGTAACGGATCAGAAATGGCTCCGCGAACCAGAGAATATCGCCAAGAAAGAAGGGGAGACCTCTAAAACGTCACAAAAGTGAGTTTGACTATGTGAAACATGTTTTCCAAAACTATTTTTATAATATAAATATATTTTACTACATATGTATCTGATATCCCACTACTGATGGCCTCCTTGGTCGAAAGGTAAGGCTCTCAACTAGCGATCCGGAGGTCACGGGTTAAAATCCTGGCGTGCTTAAGTAAATTTTTTTGATTGATTAGTTTTATTTCACAATTTAATAATAATACCAGGTATTTTTGCAGCACGTTCAGAGTGGAAGATCTTCCCCACCTTCCTCTTTCCCATATCGTTCCCTCTCCACTACCTTCAGTCTCACAATATACCCCAATTGGGGATGCCATAGTCTAACTGGCTCAGGCAGTTGGGAGCAGTTGTGACTCTTGTGTGGTATTCACATTAAAAAAAATCCAGTGCATTTGGTCTCAGTTAGAGCCAAAGTGTCAAAGCAGAGCTTTGATCGAATAATTTTGTTTATTTTTTATTATCCAGGCGCACCAAAGACGACGGTGTCAGTTCGGGGAGTGTCAGCAGCGGTGTGGAAGATATCCGGAGACCTCCAAAGAAGAAGGTCCTCAGGAAAAGGAAGAACACAAGACGAGGTACACTATCCATGTATTCATCAACAGTTATAAACTGTTAACCACAAACCCTCTACCACTGCTGTGTGTTATTTCCTCATTCTCATTATGTTGTTTTTCTTTTTTTTTAATCATATTTATCTTTGAAAATTAGCCTACAATGTAAAAGTGTCTTATTTTTATGGTGACTAGACAACTCAGAATCACACAACTTCAACACCTCCTTTGAAAAGTCATTAAAAGTGATAAAAAATTATATAATTTTTATTTTTAACTTTATGAGTAAAACCTCAAATTGTAACATTTAATTAAATGAAGACAATGTAAGCGAAACTCAATCGAAAATCTGAAAACAGAAAACTCAGAAAAAGATATTAGCACCTCTGGGACTTGAACCCAGGACCTCTCACTTTCCGGGCGAACGCGCTAACCACTGCGCCAAGGTGTCGATATCAAATTCGGTCACTTTTAACTGTATCATACTTCGACTAAGATCCACCCACATTATCTTCATTTTCTTAACGCATATATTATTGGCTGCTATCTTTATGTATGATTGCAAGATTCAAACCCGAACTAAATGCTCTCTAGATAGTGTCTGGATAAATTTTTATCCATTTTATTTGCCCGGAAAGCGAGAGGTCCTGGGTTCGAGTCCCAGAGGTGCCAATATCTTTTTCTGATTTTTCTGTTTCCAGATTTTCGATTGAGTTTCGCTTACATTGTCTTCATTTAATTAAAAGATAAAAAAATTGTTAAAAAGGTTACGTTAGGTTAGGTTATGGGCTATTTATCAAATTTTTTTTTCACAACTTTTCAAAGGGGTGTTGAAATTGCATGATTCTGGAACAAATAGTTTAATTTCTCATTATCTATCCTTTTTCGTGGAACACGTTATCTGTACTTTAATCTGTGTTCATTATATTTTTTTAAAATAATCTTTTTCTACCTACTTTATTTTATGTTTTCTTTAACTCTCGACAGGCCATGATGCCAAACTTAACGTCCGTAACCATGTGAGTCGGCCGATGACCCCATGCATTTTCCTGTCTTATGGGCATTTAAACCATAGAAATCCCTTTTTTTATTTTATTTTTTATTTGTAATTTGTCTATTTATTGGGCAGGGAATATTACCTATATTTGACAAAATATTTTTTCCTGCGATCAACGATTTTTTTCACACTTTTTTTTAAACGGCTCATTATAAATTTATCCTTGACGTAGGAATACCTAAAATACTAAAAATATATTTAAGTAGATGTAAGAAGGATAGTAATTTTGGGGTCTACCTTTGGCCCTAGTTGGCTGTGGGAGAGTTAATAATCTATGTTTTTCTGAATATAATATGAATTTTATGCAGAAACTTAACGCTGGTGGTTAATGTGTAACAACCGACTTTATGAATGGGGGCTTACTTAGCATTATCATTTCAAACTGTTACAAATGCAACCATGTAATATATAATTATTTTTATAAAATGCGTTTTACTGTTGGTTTCCCCAATAAACTGAAATAATAAATATAAATTATTTCCTTTAGAGCTGATGTTCCAATGTGTTTCAGATATCGCGAAAGTGGAGTTAGGCGAGCTGATTGAGTCCATCTCAGACGCGGAAGAGGAGAGCTCGGGCAGCGAGGCCGAGGTGTGCCAGCTGCCCACGGGGGCCACGCTGCGCCGCACCGCCACGCTCAAGGGGGAGGGGGGACCCAACATGCACCAGTGCCCCGCACTCTGCGATACCATCGACGCAAGGTACTTTATTACAGTTGCGCAGACCTGTCAAATATTATGGGTTAGTCTCTGGAGGCGCTATTGCATACTAATTTCTCATTGAATCGTGTTCCACTATTATCATGATCATACGAGTAGCAGTGTGCAGGGACTGGATTTGCTGATTTTCGGTCATTCGATGTTAGAGCATTGGGAGTGTTGGAGGACAAATTGGACTAAAAACATTGGAGGGAACACTCTATCTATTGGTGAAAACTGCATGAAAATCCTTTCATTAGTTTTCGAGTTTATCGCGAACAGAAAGACGCGGTGGAGAACTTTAATTGAGCTATGTATCCTGTGACTGAGTAGGTTTTCGTAATTTTATATACGTATTCATATAATAGCTAAGTTTTATCTGTAAAACCCAGTACAAATAAATAAATAATCCCATCAGAAAGTGGCTTACTTGATTCCTCGTCTAACTAAGTTCATGATTTCCACATTGCAGGCAACTCATGGAGTTGATGAGTGGTGACGATGGGGAGGCCAGTCTGTCGTCTGCAATGACCAACAAGTCGGATAAGAACATGGCTGACTTCGATGGTGAGGAATCGGGTCTGGAGGAAGAACTGGCCAGGCTAGCTGCACAGGCAAGTCTGAATACAAACATGTTTTTATTATTATGATAGTTCTTCATTGGTGCCACTGATGATGAGATTTGTCCATTCTTCTAGAGTTGTGTCCAATCCTTATTTCTGGTTCTAGACTTGTTGTTATATTGCATTAATTTGTTTGCTTTTATCAAAAACATTTTTATTTAAGTGACCAACCGAAATTCGGTTTCAGCCAGTTTCGCCAAAAATTTGCTTCGACTTGGCCGAAACCTGCGTTCGTGGTGTGTCGGACCGTTAGACCGTAGTCCGCCGGCTGTCGAGTGGCCATCATAGCATATCTCCTTATATTAAAAGCTTTCAACACTTAATATTCAACCCTAACAAAAGCGACACCTAATATAATAGTTTAATTCTAGGCGCAATGCATGGGTGGTTACCGCGTGACGCCCGGTCTGGGCGTGATGGAGCCGGGGTACGCAGCGCTGGGGTTCAGGGCGCCCGACGGCCCGCCCACCGACTGCCCGCGCCACTCACACCTCCACCAGCACACGCTGCACTTCAACCTCAAGATGGACGACGTCTGCAAGCCCGGCAACACGCTGCTCTGGGACCTGCTGCAGGATAACTACATTGTGAGGATATATATAGCTTTTTAATTTATTCAAACTTCAATGCTTGTACTCTTCATTGGGCTGCCATTTCTAATCGTATTCTAGGTTAACAGTAGTCTCCCGTCTCCCTGAAAATACGTTATATTTCCGAGTAATTTAAAATTTCGCGGCCGAATCCTGTCGCAGCCGGCCCTCTAAAATCCGATACCTATTTGAGATAATTTCTAAAAATATTGCTAATTTTCGAGGCTGATTACCGCCGCGGCCGGCTCTTCAAATTTAGATATTTGAAGTAAATTCATAAAAATACAATATATTTCCGCCTAAATCAAAATTTTGTGACTGAATCGCGTTGCGGACGGCCCTCTAAATTTAGATATCTATTCAAAATAAATTAATAAAAATACAATATTTCCGCGTAAATCGAAATTTCCTGTCAGATTTCCGTCGCAGCCGGCCATTCTAATTGAGATATTCTAAATAAATTTGTAAAAAGACAATATATTTCCGCCTAAATCGAAATCTCGCAGCTAAATCCAGTCGTGGCCGGCCCTCTAAATTTAGATACCTAATTCGAAATAAATTGAAATTTCACAGCAGATTTCCGCTGCAGCTGGTCCTTTGAATAATTGAAGTAAATTCGTAAAAATAATACATTCCAGTATAAACCGATTCATATTTACAAAATAATAATACAAATTAGGCGTCTGTCTGTAAGATTCACTGTTATTGTCTGTTACTGTCTCTCAGATTCAAATATACGAAATTATATGATTTTTTTGCAAAAATCGTTTTTTGAATTATACGAACAAATTTTCATTTGTGGGAAAAATAAATTTCGAATTACGAATAAACAAATTTTGAAATAAAAAAATCATTTTGAATGAAAAAAAATTTCTGGGGACTTTTTATTTTTTTCATTTACACGTTTTTTCGAATTATCGGGGTTTGAATTAACGGGGTTCTACTGAATTCATTTTTATTCAACCTAAAAGTGACAAAATTCTAAATGTCCCTATGTTCTGATTACACAACACTGGAGAAAGATGGATTTTTTCTTGCAATGTAAAAGAAGGGTTAAAGCTGTTGTTTCAAGCAACATTTCAATTCTGAATGGTGGGCTTTCACCAGGGCGACTTTTGTTGCTAATCTACTTATGATTATTATGTAAATAAATTTATTAAAAAACTGGTTTGTTATTGTTGTAATGTGAAACTGTGTGATGTAATTGGACTAAGCCATTGTTTTCTCTTTAAACAGAAACAACTGGGAGAAGATTTAGCGCTTGAAGCGGAGAAGGCCCTGTGCACTCTGCTGGGGTACAACACTGATAAGTTCATACGCTTCAAGTTCATTGAAGGATGCTTGGACAATTTAGCAAATCACAGGTAAGTGTTGCTGTTCTTTACATAAACATAATCTCACAATAATAATTAGGATATTTCAGACTTGACTTATTAAAATTCTTAACCGCTTATTGGCCGGAAATGCGAGTGCGAGTACAAATTTAAAAAAAAAAAAAAATAAAATGCGATTTTAACCCTTATGTATAAAGAAACTGTATGAAGGACATGATCAGAATCGCTTGGGGGGGCATTCATTGATTACGTGGGCAGTTTTTCTTCCAATCTAGAACCCCCCCCTTGATGAGATAAATTTGGGCCACTTGGTATATTCTTTTCAAGTAATGTGATATTTTGCTGCCCCCCCCCCCCCATTTTGAAGTATATTGTAATACCAGCTCGTAGTGTAGTGGAATAGGCAACACGGTATCGCTTCCAAGTAAATAAGCACACATTTCACCACTAACAATAACATTAAAGAAGGAGGTAGCGCAACACGACATAACACCCCAAAAACAAATAATGAAAATACTTTTGGCCGTGAAAATCTAAAAACGTAATGAACTTGATATTTATTTTTGATATTTAGTAATAAATAAATAAATATGTTGGTATTGTTGTCCAGGTCTGTGGCAGTATCGCTACGCTTGTTGCCCAAGTTATTTTCCTCATTTCAACAACTTCGAGGGATGGACATGCATCAGGTAACATATTATTTTGATTACATTTTTGAAAAAGGTTTGAGGGATGGGAAGGAATCTGGGGGTAAGTCATTCCAGGAGTGACGGACGTATGAAACTATCGTCCCACTGCGGAGCAAGTTGATGTTCCGAGAGGGTCCTGCTGGAGAGGTCGAAAGATCTCCCTCAACCAGTATCTCCCAATCCGGTCTGCTACGGTGGGTAGACTGCAGTCGGTGGGTAGACGCATCTGCCACCAAGATCCAGGCAAACTTCACCCAATGAATCAGGGCACCCTGTTAAGACACCAAACGTAGCAAACCAATTGGGGTGACCTACAGCAGAAGTTTTGGTTATCCAATAAATGGTTCCCAGGATTCAATAGGAAAAATTCCACTCTTTCATGCACTTCTGATCACTCATTGGTTCTTTTGACGATTGAATTTGAAAAATGGTGCAATTTATTTCACATGTAAGTTTTCCCCGCCCTTTTTTCCAGTCCCTTGAAACTGAGAGTTTCACTCAGTAGGAGTTTTTCAAATATTGTTAGGTGGTTTGTGACCAAGGAATGTTTGTCCCTGTAAACATATATTGACAAAATGCTTGGGGTAACCCAGTGACCCCTCACATTAACATGTTTTACAAGTTTTAACAAGTTTTGTTATGCATCTTGGCGGGTTGAAGGTTAAAAAAAGATAAAATAAAGATATTTTAGTAGACTAATAAAATAACCACATTTTTCAGGTGGTCCTCTGGGCTGAGCGTGAACACCGCATGATGGAGCTGTACTTCCTGGACCTGAAGCACTATGTGGGGCAGCTCTCTCCACCCCGGGCCCCCCCCGACCTGCAGTCTCAGCAGTCCCAGCCGCAGCAGCACTCGCCCGGTGCCATGATGCAGGCCAACCTGCTGCTGGTGCAGACGGGGCTCGTGTCCCCCCTCTTCTCGCACATCTCCGAGATCACGGTGCGACTGCAGTTCCTGACCACCATATTTTCGCCGTTGGGGTCGCCTAATAATTTTAGGTATGTTTTAATATTGTATTCATATTTTTCTAGATATTTTATCAGAAGGTACATAAAGATTATAAAGCAAAAAATTTATATTTTTGTGTTTAAATTGTTAGAAGCAATCTCTCAGGCCCTGGATATTTCTATCAGAAGATCAGCAAATTTCCACTTTGCAGTAAAATCCAAATAAATGGAATGTTTCAGAAATAAAAAATAAAAAAATATTTCAAAATTTAAAAACTGTTGATAATGAAATACGCTTTGTAATTTTATTGTTAGATTAATATATAAATTTATCTATCCCTTTCTCTGTAATTTTAAATGATGGCCTAGAACACCCTTGAAGGGTGAAAGCCAGAAATAATTGAAAAAAAAAAAAAAAATTAATATATAATTTTTTAAATATTTAAATTTTGAATGCTAACACACAAAAGTTTTAAAAATTACTCACCTTATGTTTCTTCTAACCAAAAATTACTGAATTTTTCTTCTAACTGATAACGAAAAAAAAAAAAACACACATATATTTTGTTAGAAACGCTAATGGCACCTCACTTTTTCGTTGTTTCATAAAAGAAATTCACAAAGTTTCTTAAATTGTTCTCAAATTGCTGCCCCAAACTTTGGTTTCATTGAGGTGCACGTCTTAATTCTTTTGTAGTTAACTTCTAGATTCGAATATAAAGCATGGTGTTTTCTCTTTCTAACACTGTTTTAACATATTTCTCACCATGACATTAAGGGAAATACAAGGATTTCTGTATGAGCTGTTCTAAAAATAATACTAACAAAGCAAAAGAATAATATTAATCCTTGTTTTTCTGTTCACTTCTTCTACTCTTCTGTTTATTTGTGACACTTGATATGACCCGACTCAAGAATTTGGTTCTCTTGATCATTCCATGTCTTCCTCAGACATCCCCGACAAAGGAAAAATTCAGTAATGCTGTTTTTCTTGTCCAAATATCATACTATTGTTGTACATAACCTCAAATTTGAATCTAATATAATTTGTTCTAAAATTTGTGTAGCCGCAGTAATAAAAAAAATTAAATTCCATTCAATTAAATTTCGTCATTTTCTTGTTGGACTGTACCTGTCCGCTAATAATACCAAAAATCTGTGTTGTGTTCCAGACTGACGCTGGAGCAGGTGGATACGCTGTGGACATGCCTGGCGCACGACCCGGAGTGCAGCGACTGCCTGTTCTCATGGCTGCTCAGCCACACCAAGTCCACGGACCAGCACGCACTCGGAATTGATGCACTCAAGTACCTATACATCGAGAAGATGCCCACGCTCAATCCGGAGGTTTATTTTATTTTATATACTTTCATCTTCTATCTATAAATATTTATCTTTTCTGAATTTTTGTTTTTTTTCAATTTTCCAGCAAGTTTGTTGAACTATAACACTAAACCCCTCAGGCCTTGAGCTAGATTATTTCCATTTTGCAATAAAATCCATGTAAACAGAAAATATCTGAATGTATCCTAAAACTAAAAACTTTTTTTAAAAGGTGATGAAATACTGTTTCAAATTTTATGATTAGAAATAACCATTTAATTTATTAAATATAATTTTTTTTTAATGCAAACATAAAAAAAGTTTAGAAAAGGGGTCACCTTAGATTTTTTCTAATGAAAATTACCGATAATGAAAAAAATAAAAACACATTTTATTGGATAAATGTTATTATCATTTCACTTTTTTGTCGCACAATTTCATGTAAAACTAATTAATAAAAAATTGAAAGTTTCATAATTTTTTTTCAAATTTCATTAGGTTACATAGAGGTGGACATTATAAGTTTTCCGTGGTTAACTTTTAGATTTGATTATAAAGCATGGTGTTTTCTCTTTCTAACACCCTTTAGATCATATTTCTCACCATCGTAGTAAAGGAGCTACAACGATTTCTATGAGACCTATATGATTTGTTCCCAAAAGCGAACAAATTTGCCTGATTGGTTAAATGATGAATAGTTTTAACCCCTAGAGGCTGTATTTTCTGCGTGTTGTCTTCAACAAAAGTATATTTTTGTTTATTAAAGTTTCTTGTTGGGCTCTTTAATTGTCAGACAGAAGAATCTTCACTGACTTTTCAACTTTTAAAATTTTTAAATGATTCATCTGATTATCTATCCATAATTTCTTTCATTGATAGATTTTCGAATCCTATTATGCAATACAGTTAGAAGTTATGATTTATATCAGTGCTGAAATTCTGTTACTAACATGTACAGAATTAATAATAATGAAGGGAAATAGTCATGCCGACACTTAATGCTGTTTAAAACATTGGCTAAAGAAGGAGGAAGCGCAACATGGCATGATAACGCAAAAATAAATCATAATAATACTTTTGGCATTGAAAATCTCGAATCATGTCTGACTAATATTTTGTTTACCTTTCAGACAATAAGCATAATGGGACTCAGCCTTTATCAGCAGCTGTGCAACTTAGCCCGCATGGCTCTGGGGCAAGGAGGGGTTGATACAAAGGACCAAAACCATCCGCATGTCCTCGCCATGGATCACCTCTGGAAGATTGCTTTGAAAGCCAATAACACTGGTAACCAGTTGTTGCAATATTTTTATATTTGTATCACTGTTTGAAGCCAATGGGATCATGGCATCACCAATTGGGGTATGTTGTGGGTATAGAGAAGAGAAGAGATGGGGGAGTAAAAGGTTGGGAGGTACCTGTCTGTTCTGATCTGGTCCCAAACATGACTAAAGCCATTTCAATACGGGAGGCGGGTATGGGTACCAGCGAATCATTTATATAACACCCCTGCCATAGGTCATCCCAAGTGGTTTGCTCCATTTGGTGACTTAGGAGGGGTGTCCGGGTTCACTGGGTGAACCGAATGCGTTTGCCCACCTACTGTGTGGCGGTGATTTTTTTTTCCTCAGGGCCTTCTCTTTGAAGCTAATGTAAAACAAGAAAAAAATAATCAGTTTGTCATTATGGAACTTGCTGCAAATATTACATACTATTTTATATTAATTGATGGCCTCCGTGGTTGAGTTGTTATGAACCTTGTCTACGAATCCGGAGTTGGCGGGTTCAAATCCCGGCGTACACATGCATGTTGATTAATTTGAGTTATTTCACGATTTAATAATTAAAAATATTTATTCTTTACATAGTATATTTATAGCACTTTCCAGAGTGGTAGATACTTTCAGTATCGCCCTGGTGAAAGACCTCCATTCAGAATCGAAATGTTGCTTGAAATGACTTAAGCTGTGTTTGATGATCAGATCTAAATGGCCTGTTACTTTTCCACCTTCAGCTTCCCCTTCCTATCACCTTCAGCTTCACAACACATCCCAATTGTGGATTCCATAGTCCCATTGTCTTCAGACTTTTGTGAGCAGTTGGGACTCTTAGGCAGTATTCACATTTAAAAAATCATTAAATTCAAATTATGAAGAGTTTTTTTTTTGTCTGATTTTTTTTGTGAAATAGATAGTGAAGTAATTTAATAAATTTCACTTGCTTTTGCTACGATTTGAAACTGCAACCTCAGGTTTCGTAGTCGAGGATCTTAATCGTCAAATTTTATTAGTTATTTATATGGGGTTTTTATTCCAGATGTTTCCATGGGAGCCATCCAATACCTGAACAGCTACTACATGGGCCAACATCTTCAACAGGAGGAAGACTTTGTATCAAAGTGCATGTCCCACCTGGACACGGCCGCCGAAGGTCTGGGTCCACAGCCCAAACGGGAAACCGCTACCGTCAACGAGCCAAAAGAAAAACCTTCCAAACCCGAAGATGACCTTTCGACCCCCGACGGCAAAGAACCCGAAGGTGATGGCGAAAGTCAGCCCGCCGCCGTTAATATGGCCGATTCCACTAACGGTAGTGTTGGAAGTATCGGCAGTCCGAAGAAGGCTAAAAGTCAGACACATCAGGAACATTCTACGGAAGAAGCCTCCCTGCAGTGTATCCAGAGAGCGCTGTTGCTGTTAAAAACTCATTTAGATACTTTTAAGCGAAGGTAAAATTATTTTCAGTATGTTTTTAAGGTTCCGAGACTATTGAATAAAAAAACAAACCTAACCTAGCTTTTATTTAACCCGGCGAGCGTAAGGTTCAAATTTGTAATTTGGGTAATTTGCATCCGAAATTCTTACTAAGATATTTTTTTTATTCTCGACTTATTACTGTTTTTAATTCTCGTTCACTGACTAAATTCTCGTTTCTTGTTGCTTCAACGGAGTTTTGGGAGAACGCTAAAGCGTTTTGTAGCAAAGGTTTACGATGAGTAAAGCAGTATGGTAAAGTTTTATGGAAGCTGTTTCAAACAGAATTCTCAAAGGAATTATGCTCTATTGCAATAATTTCATGTGAGTTTATGGCGGGCGTATTTAAAATTTTTAATGGTTTTTCAAAAACTGTTACAACTGTTTCAGGATTTAAACGGTTATTTTACTCATCTCTACTTCTTACTGTTCCATATTTAAATTTGGAATGGAAAATTTTTCATATCAATTGTTCATTTAATTTCAGTGTCAGCAGAGTGTTTTTACAGATTGCATTATAAAAATACCTGAAATAATGTTATTTCTTAATCAATTATTGCAGATACGCCTATCATTTGCGGCGATGGGCACTGACGGGCAATTCAGTTTGTGGGTCGAGCATAGAGGGGGCTCCCTTGAAGGTAGTCCTGCAAACAGGAGGAATTAACCTGAAGGCCACCCTCAACATGCACAACACCGATTATGTGGCGGATTTAAGAGCCCAAGTTACTTATTGGTGGGAACAACAGGTACCAATTTTTCTTTCGAATTGTCAAATATGTTAAAGAGCGAAGGATTATAAATGCATAAATATGAATCATTTATGTTTATAATGACTTTAAATATATTTCAGGCTCAAAGTGACGAAGGCACCTCATCCCTGGTGAGCGACGGCCCAATCAGACTGATAACTCAAGGGCAGGAACTCATCATAGACTATGATGAGAGAACACTTTACGATATGAGCTTCAAGGATAATCAAGTAAGTTAATCTTGCCATTAAATATTGTTTCTAAGACTCTTTTTGGAATTTTCTGATTCTCATGTCTATGTTACAACTTGTCGCGCACATAAATAAACTGTTTTTTATAATTTGAATAATAATATTATTAAATATATAAAAGAAAAACTTTAAAAACAGGTAGATTATAAATTCCATTATACTAAAGCTTGTTTTGTATTTCCCAGCTGGTATTTGTATCTGTGGGAGTAGCGGGGGCCCGCGCCGGCCGGGGCGCGGAGTGGCCCTCCCAGCAGCCACCTCCCCCCCGCGCCCTGCTGCCCACCCTGCTCCTTCTGAAGCCGCAGTACTTCCACCGCCTCTTCGCGCTCATGCAGACCCTAGGTCAGATGACCATGCCCGGCAGTAAAGGGGTAAGCGGAACATACTGTCAAATTAATGTTGAATCTAACCACTTGAGCAATAGTGTATTTATGGCATTGGTTTTATGAAGAAAAAAAACAATTAAAATCATTAAATTTATATGCAAGAATTCTGTATATTAGTTACCAAAATTGCCCTACCTTGTACTTATTCAGGGTAATATTGAATATTTATATTTCTCTGTGTTGTCTTTGGTCTTCTCGAAATGTCTATTGTCACAAAAGTAAAAAAATACAATTTTTAACATTTAAAATGATGTAAATTTTTTTGTAAATAATATGAAAAGACCTTTTTTTTTTAACAACTAAAAACTAACCTAATTTGGGTCCTTTTGCTTGCCTTGCCTTTGCTTTTTACCTTGTGCAAAAGCTACACACATTGGGGTAACTTTTGCTGAAAGGCATTAACGGTACTATTCGCATTTGGGTTGCTATCGCTCGAGTGGCTAAAGGTTCCTAACAATTATTTAATACAAAGTATTTTAAAGTTCCTGCCAATATGTCAAATTTGCCTTGAAGAGTATTTCTTTATTTATCTGTATGAATTTATTTATTTATTTTATTTATTTATTTAAAATTTACGGCACAAAGTGCCATTTACAAATATGTTTTTATTAAATATTTTTTAACAATCGTAGTACATTTTTTTTTTTTTTTAAATTACACATAAAAATAGAAAAATAAGGAAATTAATAGAACAACTTGATGAAAGCAAAAAGAAACACAATAAAATAAATAAAAAATGTCATGTAGTGGCCTCATTAAAATATGTTTGGCTGAAATGTTTGATCAGTACAGCCTTGTATTTCAGTTGGGAAATATTAAAAATATCAGCCACATTGGCATAAAAATTACCAATTGTATGTACAGTGAAACCCTCTTAAGAAGTTCTCTCTTAAGACGTTTCGTGGCTTAAGAAGTTTGGTTTTTTCGGTCCCTCGGCCAAAAATTGGCCCAATTTTTCCCACATATAATTTTTTCCTGCTTAAGAAGATTTTTTTTTCCGGTCCCTTGGAAAACTTCTTAAGAGGGTTTCACTGTAATCTATTTATTACAGAATTGTAGCCTGAGACCGACTTATAATTGTCACAATAATACATACTAGGGAACCTTGATCTAATGGTAGGTACATGAAAGTGAATCAACTTAATTATATCAGGGCTATCCAACTTATAGTTTACAATTTTATATAAAAATATTAGATCAAAATTTTTTAAATGAATGAAGATATCTCTAGTTAAATACCCCATCTTTATGGTGTGTTGGGTGGTCATCTTGGATGCTTTTCCCTGTATTAATTTAAGTTTGAATTTATTTTATGTTTGAATGGCTTGAACAATTATAAAGTCAATAGTAAGCAAATATAATGATGGCCCTTACAAAGTCATACAGTTTGGGCTATACCTACAATACCTACATACAGTAAACACGTACAGAGTTTAAATAATAAAAATTAGAATTACCGAAAATAAAGAATGATATTATATCTTTTGCAGGAGCGTGTTGCTCACATGAAGGCGCAGCTCCTCTCACGCCGCGTGTGGGACATCCTGCACGCCGTGCCGCTGAACCCCACCCTCCTGGAGGCCTTCCAGGAGCCCGTGGAGGCCCAGCTGCCCGGCCTGCTGAATCCCGCCTCCCCGCAGCACCTCATGTACTCGCTGCACATCGTGGACAAGCTCAGCATGACGGGCGTGAGCTCGCCCCCCGCCTCGCCGCACAAGGGGGCCACGCTCAAGTCCATCACCAGCTCGGAGAACCCGCTGTCTCCTGAGGAGGATAAGGTGGAGAAAGAGTCGTGGAGTCAGCTCTTCATCAGGAATGGAGGGTTGAGGCATCTTTATGATATTCTCATGTCAGGTAAGTAGTTGCTTAGTAAAGAGTTCCTTGTGAAAGAGGCCCTGATGAAATGTTATCCAATAAATATCAATGTCAATCCCCTGTCGTCTTTGGGGATAGTTGTGTGAAAGGTATTTTTAAGGAAAAAGAGAGGAAATTCTTGGAAGGAAAAAGGTATGAGGGGTGGTTAGGAATCTGGGGATCATTGTGTCCAGAAGTGACGGACGTATGAATTCACCCTCCCCACTGCGGTGCAATGCCAAGGGTCTAAAGAGGCCGGTTGGAGAGGTCTTTCTCAACCGGCTTCTTCCGATCCAACTCAGCTGGTAGATGGATATGCCTGCCGCCAAGGCCTGGGCAAACCCAACCCCATGATCCAAGGGTCTAAAGAGGCCGGTTGGAGAGGTCTTTCTCAACCGGCTTCTTCCGATCCAACTCAGCTGGTAGATAGATATGCCTGCCGCCAAGGCCTGGGCAAACCCAACCCCATGATCCAAATGCAGTGAACCCTTTGGCAAAAGTATGGGTTATCCAATTGATGGTTCCGGGGGCGATTGTACCCAAACCCTCCTCACAAAAAGCGTGCTATGCAGCATCTATATCACTATCTTCATATCAATAATAATAATAACAACTAACGTGTTTTGAATTTTAAACAACCATTAATGTAGGGTAAATGGTTCTAAACAGTTGTGTAACATTAAAACATGTTTCTTAGTAAGGGTTTTTTTTTCTTTATTTAGACTAGAAACTCTTATAATTTGGAACGAGTGTGCAGGAGGAGACTAACGTCATCTTATTTATGCTCTCAAAATAGTAAAATTAAAATAGTATCTGGAGGCTAGTGCCCTCTTTGTTATGGACTCAAAATCTCACTGTTGCTACAAACCTAACTGCTAGCTCACCACGGTTCTGAATATGGAGGGGCAAACCTATACACTAGCGACATCTCTTGGAGAACTCTACTCAGAGCTATTAGCACTAGTGCCATCTATGCTACATAACTGTAATTATCATAATAATGATGTGATTTGTTTGATTGTTTATTTTGCAGGAGTGCTACAGAGTGAAGACGGCGAGGACAACGAGTGGCGGCAAGACTGCCTGGTGCTGCTGCTAAAGCTGATAGGCCACCTGGGCACCGTGTCCAGCAGCAACCCCGATGGCCAGCCCTCCTCCAAGCTGTCCGACTTGCTGTCCATCCCCACTCTGCATGAGGTCACTCCACATTGTTTTACTGACCGTTACATATACTTCTACTTTTGCATATACAATGTGAAAAAATAGTTTGAAAAGAATAAAAAAAAAATCTGTCAACAAATCGATCATCCATCATAGTTATCGTAGATACCTATGACTAATCAGACATCTCCGATAAATATATCTCCTTAAATCGAAATTTCGCGGTCGCCGTCCGTCGTAGCCCGCCCATCACATTCAGATATTTAAAGTAAATTCGAAAAAATATTATATATTTCCACACAAATCAAAATTTCGCAGCCGATTATCGCCGCTGCCGGCCCATCAAATTCTGATATTTGAAGTAAATTCGGAAAAATTCTTCTTAATTTCCGCCCAAATTTTCGCAGCCGGCCCTTCAAATTCAGATATTCCAAGTAATTTTGTTAAAATATGATATATTTCCGTGAAATTTCTGAAAGTATGTGATTTTTTGTTTGCAAAAATTGATGTATTTCCAATTACACAAACAAATTTTTGCATGCGGACAAAAATGAATTTCGAATTACGAATTAACAAATTTCGAATTAAAAAATCATTAATTTTTCGAAGAAAACTTCTTCTAAAAGGTTGTCACTTTGTGATGTCATTATTTATTTATTAAAAGAAAATAACTTAGTTTACATCACTTTATTTATTGTACACTATCAACATGTTTCGTGAACCATGTTCACTTCTTCAGGAATACAAGTATACTAAAGTTAAAAAAATAATTATAGATTACATTTGGAGAGAAGGAATTGAAGGAGGGGGAAGGGTTGACAATAGTGGGAGTTTCGAAGAATTGGGGATTACCATGCTATTAGAAGTAAAAGGCCGGTTAAGTGGGAAAATATTTAAAACAGGGTTAACAAAAATTTTTTGCTTATTAATTATGTCAGCTTTGGAGTTTACATTTTTTCTTATTTCTAAAATTTCTAAATTATTGATTTGCGATGTTTTATATCCTGTATGTAATATTTGAAGACCTGAATTTATGTCAAAGCTATGATCATATTTTAATAAATGGTCTGCGAACTCAGAATCGCTATTGCCATTTAGTGCTCTGAGGTGCTCTTTAACCCTAACCTCAAAGTTTCTATAAGTTCTACCTATATAAAACGAACTACAATCATTACAATTGAGTTTGTAAACCCCTGATTTTTTTGTTTTAATTTCGCTATCTTTATTGTTGAGTATATATTTCTTCAATTTGTTATTTGTGTAAAACGCTGGTTGAATAGTACCGGGAATATTTTTACTAATAATTTTTGACGTATCGTTGTCGACAAATAAAATTCTACGCCAATGTTTATTGTTATCTTTAGAAATAGGGTAAATATATAATTTGAAAAAATTCTGTTTAATTTTTTTATTTAGTATTACATCTATCAAATTAGTAGAATAGCCATTATTAATTGCTATTTGTTTTATGAGATTTAATTCAAAATTATAGTTAAGAGCTGACAAAGGAATTGTAATTAATCTATTAATCATAGAGTGGAAAGCCGCTAGTTTTTGAGAAAAGGGATGATTTGAAGAATTATGTATAACAATATCAGTATAAGTATCTTTCCGGAAAATATTGAAATCTATTTTAGTACCTGTTAATGTTAAATTTAAATCCAAGAAATTTAAACTCTTATCTTTACCAATTTCCAGTGTGAATTTAATTTTTTTATGTAATTTATTTAAAAAATTTAAGAAAATGTTCAATTGTCTTTCTGAACCTAACCAAATGCAAAAAATATCGTCGACATATCTTTTCCAACAATACACATTTTTAAGTAATAACGCACCGCTATTAAAAATCTTATTTTCTAAATTATTAACAAAAATATCTGCAATCAAAGGACTCGTACTACTTCCCGTATTGTTGGAAAAGATATGTCGACGATATTTTTTGCATTTGGTTAGGTTCAGAAAGACAATTGAACATTTTCTTAAATTTTTTAAATAAATTACATAAAAAAATTAAATTCACACTGGAAATTGGTAAAGATAAGAGTTTAAATTTCTTGGATTTAAATTTAACATTAACAGGTACTAAAATAGATTTCAATATTTTCCGGAAAGATACTTATACTGATATTGTTATACATAATTCTTCAAATCATCCCTTTTCTCAAAAACTAGCGGCTTTCCACTCTATGATTAATAGATTAATTACAATTCCTTTGTCAGCTCTTAACTATAATTTTGAATTAAATCTCATAAAACAAATAGCAATTAATAATGGCTATTCTACTAATTTGATAGATGTAATACTAAATAAAAAAATTAAACAGAATTTTTTCAAATTATATATTTACCCTATTTCTAAAGATAACAATAAACATTGGCGTAGAATTTTATTTGTCGACAACGATACGTCAAAAATTATTAGTAAAAATATTCCCGGTACTATTCAACCAGCGTTTTACACAAATAACAAATTGAAGAAATATATACTCAACAATAAAGATAGCGAAATTAAAACAAAAAAATCAGGGGTTTACAAACTCAATTGTAATGATTGTAGTTCGTTTTATATAGGTAGAACTTATAGAAACTTTGAGGTTAGGGTTAAAGAGCACCTCAGAGCACTAAATGGCAATAGCGATTCTGAGTTCGCAGACCATTTATTAAAATATGATCATAGCTTTGACATAAATTCAGGTCTTCAAATATTACATACAGGATATAAAACATCGCAAATCAATAATTTAGAAATTTTAGAAATAAGAAAAAATGTAAACTCCAAAGCTGACATAATTAATAAGCAAAAAATTTTTGTTAACCCTGTTTTAAATATTTTCCCACTTAACCGGCCTTTTACTTCTAATAGCATGGTAATCCCCAATTCTTCGAAACTCCCACTATTGTCAACCCTTCCCCCTCCTTCAATTCCTTCTCTCCAAATGTAATCTATAATTATTTTTTTAACTTTAGTATACTTGTATTCCTGAAGAAGTGAACATGGTTCACGAAACATGTTGATAGTGTACAATAAATAAAGTGATGTAAACTAAGTTATTTTCTTTTAAAAAATCATTGTTGTGAAAAAAGATTTCTGGAGATTTTATTTGGTAAAAATTTAAAATTATGCATTTTTTAAATTATCAGGGTTCAAATTAACGGGGTTCTACTGTGTTATTTCAATATTGAGTCAGCATGTCATGGTAATGTCTTCAAATTATTTATCCATACCAAGAGAGCAACATTGTATTATGTGGTATATGTCTATCGTTCGTTCGGAGACATTCGGGCGTAGCCGAATGCTGCCGAACTTACAGCCGCTGGGCGCTCGGGCGCTATCGCTAATTCATTCCGAAACTGAGAGCTCTAATAATTACACGCTACCAACAATACTAATTCCGCTGTAATCCAATTAAATAAATAAGATACAAGACGAACTTGCGTTGTAATTTACAAAGTATATTAAAGAACATTACAACTGGCGCAGCCGTAGGATAAAAATTAATTGGATTGTGGGAGCATACACAAAAAAAAAATTTTTTTTTGTTACACGAAGCAAGGAGGGCTAAGTCATCCCGATTTTTAAGGCTACCTACAGCCGAGGAAGGAAGTCTTAGTTATACTATCCCTGGAGCCACAGTCTGGGTTGTTGGGTTGTCGAGGAAAGGGCACCCAGAAAAAAACTCAAGGAGGCAGTGGTCGTTTTTGGGGCTTGGCAGATTGACCAGTCGAGCCTGTCCACGGAAGGAAATCCTAGTTATACTATCCCTGGAGCCACAGCCTGGGTTGTTGGGTTGTCGAGGAAAGGGCACCCGGAAAAAACACAAGGAGGCAGTGGTCGTTTTTGGGGCTTGGCAGATTGACCAGTCGAGTCTATCCACGGAAGTTGAAGTCCGAGAGAAGCCGAGGAAAGGGCTCTCTCACATACGAGAAGGAAGTCAACAGCCGCAATATCAGAAGTTAAGGTTTTTTGATTCTTTCTTGTAGAGGATTTATCGAATTGTGTATTTTTTTTTGCTTGTTAAGTTATTGTTGTCGTTCGTGTACTTGTACGGATAGTGTCAATTTTTTTTCCTCTCGTGAGAATGGAATCCGGGAGAATTCCACCGTTTTCTCACATAAATGGAGATTGGAATGTATTTCGGCTCAGATTAGAACAGTTCCTCTTATTGCATGATGATATCACGGAGATTAAGAAAAAGGCTTATCTGATAAACTCGCTTGAAGCAGAATCCTTGACCCTTCTGACTAATTTATGTTTTCCATCTAAAATCACTGATGTTACATTTGATAAATTAATTGAGTTGCTCGAAAAACATTGTGTAAAATGCAGATCTATCTTTCGGGAGCGCGAATTGTTTTTTCTTGCCAAACAGGATCAAAACGAGTCGATTAAGGAGTTTGCAGCAAGACTTAGAGGGTTAAGTACTTATTGTCAATTTGGGGCTAGATTAGAAGCTAATCTGGTAGATGTTTTTGCGATTGGTTTACTTCCGGGTCCAGTGCGTGTAAAATTGTTTATTGAAGGCCCTAAGTTAAATTTTAATCAGTTAGTTGAACTGGCAGTTACCGCGAAAGGTCCTGAAATCGAGTCAACTAAACTTAAATTGGAAGTAAATACTGTGAGAAAGTGTGCAAGATCACCTTCACCAGCTCGTACGCCGAATAAACGTTCATACAGTAGCGACGGGCGCGGATCGTTTAAACAGTTTAATACCGTTTCATCTCAAAAGAAATGCAGTATTTGCGGGAAATTAAATCATGACACGCGTAATTGTAGATTGAAGGATGCAAAGTGCTATAATTGTGGAAAAATAGGGCATTTAAGGAAAAATTGCAGGTACGGATCAGTGAAATCAGTTATGAACTGTAATGATAATAATATTGATACTGTAGCATTTATGAAAGCAATCACAGCTCAGTTGAAATTAAATGGTAAAAATTTCAATGCTATGATTGATTCGGGCTCATCAGTCTGTGTTATTCCAGAAATTTTGTTTTGTAAACATTTCAGTAATTTAGAATTGTCACTCGAAACACGAAAGATTTCAGGTTATGATGGTAGTATATTGGATGTTGTAGGTAAGATAAATTTCAAGGTCGAGTACAATAATATAGTTAGATTTGTAACCTTTATTATTGTAAACAACGGATCAGAACTAATAGTTGGGAGAGATTTCATGGAAACCTTCAACCTCAATATTATTCCGGGACAAAATACTATTAATTCGGTTTCGTTCGCGAATAAGAACAAATTTCAGAAAATGGGGAATGTAAAACCATATTTTTCAGGGTATGGAAGTTCTAATCTTAGGGAACATAAAACCATGTTTACGGAGCATGGTAGTTCATGTGCAAATAATAGGAACGTAAAACCATATTTAAAGAATACGGTAGTTCAATTGCTAAGATTATTTTCTGGGGAACCGATGGTATCAAGGGGGAACCAGGCAGATTTTCTGTCTCGGTTACCGTTGAAGAACAGAGTTGAGAATTCTAATGTAGAATTCAAAGAGGACTACGGGTCAGATTTCGTTAACTTTGTTAGTAATTGCGAACATCTAGACGTAAATTCAATCACGGAAGCCACTAAAGTTGACACGGAAATTCAGAGCGTAATGACTTGTTTGAGGCAGGGTTGGCCCAAACGGATAAGTCGCGAAGGTAATTTGTGGAAATATTGGATAAAGCGTAATGAGCTTTCGATTGTAAAGGATTGTTTATTTTGGCAACATAGGATTATTGTTCCAAATTCGTTGCATAAAAAAGTTTTAGAGCTTATACACCGTTCACACTTAGGCATCGTAAAGATGAAAGGATTAGCAAGGGGTTATTTTTGGTGGATATCGCTGAGCAAGGATTTAGAGAAAATTGTTCAGGAATGTCCAGACTGCGTTTCGACGAAACAGTCGCCCCCAAAGAGTCAATTATCTGTATGGCCAAATTCAGGAAAGGCCTGGAGTAGGTTACATATAGACTACAGTGGGCCACTGGCAGGAAAAATGTTTTTGGTTGTCTGCGATTCATTTACTAAATGGGTCGACTGTATTGAAGTTCAAAGGGCAGATTCAGCTAATACTATTTTTGAGTTAAGAAAATTATTTGCAAATTTTGGCAACCCTGAACTCATTGTTTCGGATAACGGTACATCTTTTACAAGCGAGATTTTCAGACAATTCCTACGGGAAAACAATATCAAATTCATGACATCTCCTGTCATGCATCCAAAAAGCAACGAAGCCGCTGAGAACTCTGTTAAAAATACGAAAGGTTTTCTTAAAAAACTTATGGTTGGAAATAAATTTCGGTTTGATTACAGGGATAAATTGTTACAATTTTTGTCAGATTATAGAAATACACCACATTGTACGACTGGAGTCGAGCCAGCAGTTTTGCTTTTTGGTAGAAAACTGAGATCTACATTTGACAGTCTCATTCCAAGAGATAATGAGCAATTTGTGTCTAAACAACATGAATTGGCGAATAAAAATATTGAGACCAATCAACGTAAACAGGCAAAAAATTATGGTGGTGTCAAGACTAGAAATTTTATTGTGGGACAAAAATGTTTTGTTAAGGATTTCAGGCAAAATAATAAATTTACATGGGTAAAGGGAATAATTACACAGAAACTTGAAAAAAAATTGTATTTGATTAAAATTTGTGATTCACATTTTATATGGAAACGTCATGTTGACCAGATAAGGGGCTTGTCGGTTAGCTGGAGCGATAATGTCTCAGATTTGCCAAAT
Organism: Limnephilus lunatus; assembly: GCA_917563855.2. Lineage (NCBI taxonomy): Eukaryota > Metazoa > Arthropoda > Insecta > Trichoptera > Limnephilidae > Limnephilus > Limnephilus lunatus. The sequence goes on along the minus strand of OU830602.1, from coordinate 3,483,110 downwards.
TCCGCGTCTGATGATTCGAGGACTGAACAGTCTGAGAAGGAGTTGTCCAATCTGTGGAGTGAGCTAACGGTTTGTTCTCCTGATTTCAGCCTGGCGAGAGGAGAGGAGACGGCACTGGAAAGTGCAGACACGACGAGACCAAGTACGGTGGATGAGGCAATTCCTAGTACATCGTGTCAACCAGTTTCATGGGCGGGAAGGCTCCGACCTAGATAAATCCTCTCCAGGAAAGAAACAAAAACTATTGAGTGTTTTAAATTGTGAATAAACAATATATAAATGTGTAGTTAAAATAATATATAAATGTGTGGTTATAATAATATATAAATGTGTGTATAATATGTATTAGCATGTAAATAAGGAGACATATGATTTTGTAAATGAAATAATAATTAAGAACAATTGTATTTGTGTTGGTAGCGCTTAATTAGAGGGAGGAAGGTGTGGTATATGTCTATCGTTCGTTCGGAGACATTCGGGCGTAGCCGAATGCTGCCGAACTTACAGCCGCTGGGCGCTCGGGCGCTATCGCTAATTCATTCTGAAACTGAGAGTTCTAATAATTACACGCTACCAACAATACTAATTCCGCTGTAATCCAATTAAATAAATAAGATACAAGACGAACTTGCGTTGTAATTTACAAAGTATATTAAAGAACATTACATATTATAATTTTGAAGTACGTAGTATAATTTAGAAGTTGACCATTATTTTTTAAATATGTACATTTTGTTGTACAGACATTGCTATCGCTGATGGAAGTGGAGAGCACAACCAACCGCCTCATGAGCATCCTCTCGGAGGCCGCTCGCCCCCGGGACCCTTCCCTCTACAAGACTGGCTTCTGGGGCAGAGCGCAGGTATGATAGATTATATCTTCAAATAGTCTTGTCTTTTAGGGTATATTATTAGCCGGTATATCAGTTGCTCTTTATTTATTTATAGATTAATGCCCCTTTTTAGGGGTTTTTACATATGAATACTGTAGTGTATATAAATACGTATGTAGTTTTGATGTGATTTATGTTCAAATTTAAAAGTTAACCGCAAATAAATTAAAATGTACACCTTTATGAAACCAAAGTTTCCGATCCCAATTTGAAAAAATCAATGAAAACTTTAGGAATTTCAAATTTTCATTAGAAAAGCTGTAAGGTGAAAACGTAATTTATGAATGTCATAATGTTATGGTGTGTGTGTGTTACAGGTGGTCCAGCACTGCATGTGGCTGGTGGTGTGCTGGGCGCATTGCCGCGCCGGAGCCTCGGCCAGCGTGGTGTGCTCGCCCAGCGTGCGCCACTGGCTGCCGCGCCTGCTGCTGGAGGATCCGCAGCCCGCCGTGCGCCGCGAGGCCTGCTCCGCCCTCTACCGCCTGTGTCTTGGCCGCGCCGGACAGTCCGTGGCGGCCGCCGTGCTGCAGCACCTGCTCGAGCATCTGCCCCGCGCCGAGGGTATGCGCCCCTGCAAGTTGGAGGTAGGCCTCTTGCCGCATTCGCGTTCCAGACTCAGTATAACCCTGATCTAAGAACACTATTCAACACAGAAGCATGGCTTATCTATATTGTTTCTGACAATTTCCAACAATTTATTCAGAAATCAATACGGGTAAGTGACAATAAAAGTAAAAGCTTGATTTTCATTGTAAGTACCTATACACTCTGTCCAATACACCACTACAACAAGGGAGGTATGGGTACTGCTGCCCCAGAACCCATTTATTGGACAACCAACACTCCTGCCATAGGTCACCCCAAGTAATTTACTACATTTGGTGACTTAGCAAGGGTGCTCTTCAGCCGGACTCTCGATCCATCACCTTGCACCACAGTGAGAGAGATGGATTCATACATTCTCCTGCACACATTGACCCACAGATTCCTTCCTACCCATCCTTCATAATTTTTTTCTTTCCCAGAACTTCTTCCTTCCTTTCCTTAGAAAGACCCTCCACATAGCATCAAAAATCACACAGGCCCTGAGGGATTTTTTTTCTCAGGGTTCTTCTGTGGGTTCATGCTATTATAAAAAAAGCTCCCATAGTCCTACTGGCTCCAGACAGTTGTGTGGTATGAACATAAAAATCCACAGCGGATCACAGTTCTGTCTTATCACTCACCCTAATTATGCATCAATTCATTTCTTGTCAATAATGTAAATAATAATTGCAGGCAATGCACCACCATGCGACAGAAGAAGGCAAGGAGCCGTATGGACCGGCCTGCAGAGATTTCTTTTGGCTTGTGTGCAGGCTCGTCGATGGTTTGCCATCGGAAATACTTAAAGGTAACTCTTCTTTTCACTTAGGAGCACACTGTAGATGAGTGTCCCCTCTACCGCTACAGCGATACTGCACAATGTAATGCCGAATGTCGTTGAATAGCTGAAGAACTTAAGATTAAACAACATCACCAAAGATGAATATGAACATCCCCAAAGGGAAATAATTTCCCTTACGGTGTCTGGAAAGGTGAAAAGTTAATATAAAAAAAAAGCTTCTCTATGTTATTACCGTCAACTCTCCAATACAAAGAGAAGAAAATCTTATAAATTACTGCAAAAATGCTGGGTTCCCACCTTATCTATTTATCCTAATGTTTGTTTCATAGAATGAATGTCGAAGTCCATTCATCTTTGGATTTCTGAGAAAGCCTGTTCTAACTGATCTATTTCATAGGTTTTGAAATGAGAATATGCATAGTTCCTACCGGAATGTCATTTATCCAGTTCCTACCCTCTCTAACCATATCACTATTGCTCGAAAAGCTTTTGAAAATGGAACAATGACAAGAGTGAATTGAAGTACTATTGTTTTTGGAAAAAATAGATGAAGATTTAGGACTACATGAAAAGCATTTTTTTTTGCGTGAGGTTTTTTATCCAGTAAAGACTTTTTCCTCACGATGACACTAATTGTAACTTAAATTCAGTCAATTAAATACGACCTTCAGAAGGTAATAGTAAAAAGGCCAAATGAGCCGTAGTACTAGTAGCTAGAAACATGAAAGGGTATTGCAAAGCCCTAGCTAGTTAGAGGATTACGAAAGAATCCGTAGAATCAAAAAAAAAAAAAAGAAAAGCATTTTTGTTGGTTGTTCGTGTTCATATACATATATTCGTTTAGGAACTAAAAGAAGGTGTTTTTACCATATCAAGATCGTTTTATACTATTTGTATTATTTATATATTGGCTATTATACCTCAAAGTACCATGGTGGAACTAAATAAACCATATTTGTAATTGTGTTGTTCGCCTTCCCAGATGTAAATGTTTGGTTTCCTTCTTTCTTGTAATCCATTATTTTTCCCATTCACATATTATCACCCAATTCCAGCAAACACCATTTTCGTTTAGTTTTATTGTTCTAATTTACAGTCCATTTCCAAGTGCATCTGAAGCTGTAATTTGAAAACAGTTTTGGATGCAACAGGTTCTATAAAATAAATCAGGTGGAATCCCAGCTTGACCCTTGAAATTGGGCCAGTTAAGAGTTTTTGTATTTTTATTAAGTTTTAAAATAAATAGTGTTAAAAATGTGGAGATCCGGAAGGAATGCGAGGCTGATGTGTCTAATATAAGCGCAATGGTTCAGATTAAGAAAGGGATGCTTAGGTGGTTTGGGCATGTGTTTGTGAACGAAGAAATAAGGAGAATTTTATGATGCTTGAAGTTAATGGTAGAGCCAAGACGCCCGAGAAAGACACGGCGCGATCAAGTGAATTAAATACTGGAGTCGGGTCTGGTCAAGAGTCAGAATAACAGAATAATATGCATGAGACGATATGTGAATGAAGCAAGTAGTGTGCCGCTCTAACCTTATGAAATGGTGTGATTTTCAGTTCGTTAATATTGTAATCAAAGTGCGAATTCTTCTAGAAAACGGTACAGACGAATCGACCGGCCTGGATCTGAACACCCTCTGCTTCCACCTCACGGAGTCGGTGGGTTCACGGGAGATCATCGAGCGGCGAGATGAGCCGTCCGTACCTGACGATGGACTGTTTGGCCAGCTCAACCTGCTCACCCACCTGGTCAAGCATCCGCTGCCCTTCAAGTCCAGTGATGGAGCCAAGAAACTACTTAACTCGGTAACGTTTTTTTATGTTCATGACATATCTTTTTAATTTATTTTCTGATCGAGTAATTCTCTTCCCACTCTAACCCTGTTAAAATCCCGTACAATGAGGTTATCTCCTAATTTTTTTATTTTGATGAAAATGTTTTATATTTAAACAGTAATAACGACAGAAAAAATAGTATTTTATTATTGAAGTTAATATTGATGACTCTAAAATGAAAATTTGAAGTAAAAAAATAAGAAAAAGATACAGTTGTATCTAGGAATTGAATCCAGGACCTTAACCTTGCCGGGACTCTGCTCTAACCACTGAGCTAATTCGGTCATATTTAATTGTATCATACTTCGGCTACCAACTACAGTTTGGCAAGAAAGTGTAGAAAATCAATGATGGCACTGCGATCGTTTTTTAGGTTTTAAATGGCAACACCAAGATGGCTCATAAGACAATGAATGTATGTTTTTAAAAACACTTCGGCCAAAATGCATATTTCATAGCGTATTTTTATTTTCAAAATTTTTGCACAAAAAACTGGTAAGTAAAATAAAAGAAAACAAGTTTTAAGTGGGCGTTTATTTCGATATAAAAATGTAGGTACTTAAATTTTTGAGTCTATTAATTCAACACCCGACATTATTGTCTTCGTCCTCATGTGATTATTCTTCTTTCGTATCTTCATTTTCATCTAAACGTATTATCAGTTCATCGATATCAACATACATAGTACTTCCTAGTGCATAATATTCTGCCTCAATTTTCATCACTTGTTTGCAACAATTTTTCCAATCTTCAGCACTTTTATGCTATTACATATTATTTGCTATTTTCCATTTTCCCGGTGTTTCAAATTTTCCATCTGCCTTTTCCCCTTCCTTGACGATTCATCTTACCGTTGATTCAGATTTACCTGTGTGTGGAAAACATCATTAAAATTATTATTCAATAGAAGGGAGTTTAAAAAAAAAATAGATAATATTTATTTATTTAGAAAGAAAGAAAGAAAGAGAAAATTAAGAAAAGAAACTTTTCTATGAGTTTAAAGAAGTTGCATATTATTATTATTTTATTATTATAATTGAGTTATTCCCTTTTTCTTGTGGCCTAATATTAACTGTCAAATGTCAATGTCAAATTCGGATTTTTAAACATAACCTCTAATCAGATTGTAATGGTTATAATCGCTCCAAAATTAGCATAAATCTTGTAATACTAATGAAATTCATAAAAAGACTATACTACGTACCAGTAATTTCTGTAGTTCGTTTGTAAACATCTTGCAAATTACATAGCAGCTTCTTCGCGCGATAATCGGCTAGGCAGCGTTGAAAAACGCAGTATATAACTTCTCTTCATTTTTATTCAATTCTAACAATGCACAGGCAAACACTGAAAAAAAAAAGTAAAACGAGCGATTTTCAGTGTGTTCTACACGATTTAATTCAGTACAGTCAAGAGCCATACGAAATGTCATTGACAAAACGAGTATTTCGGTGTTACCATAGTAATGAAAAAATTTAGTTCCAAATTAATAAATTTCTACACTTTCTTGCCAAACTATACAACATTATTTTCATTTTCTTATCGCATACATATTTTTATTGGGTGCTGTCTTCAAGATTCTTCCTGAGCTAAATGCAATCTAGATAATACAGTTTTGCGATAAATATTTTCATTTTTATTTTAATGTACGACATCTATTGACTTTTCTGCAAGTCTAAGATGAATATTTTTTATTTTTTAAATAACTTGATGAGTAAAACCTCAAATTGTAATATTTAATCATTGAAGACAATAGTATTAGCGATTCTCAAATAAAAATATGTAATAGAAAAATCAGAAAAAGATACAGTCAGGTAAACCATCAGTAAGGGTGAATACATATGTTTTACAGTCTGACAAAATTACATTTTCAATACAAAAGCTTCCCATCCCAGTTTTGCTCCAAAGGTGTTGCCACTGCATTCGGATCTTAAATAATATGTGCTATGTACTAAAATTTATTACATTTTTTTTAGGTGTTTGGATTTTTGTTTGACGTGGCCAAATCAACAGCCAGACTACTCCCCAAGTGCAAATCACAGAAGTCCCGGGCGGCCGCATACGATCTCCTGATAGAACTAGTCAAGGGGTCCCCTGAGAACTACATGATCCTGCATCACAAGCTGATGGCGCACCACCAGCCAGGGCCGCACTCGCCCTACCCGTGGGACTACTGGCCCGCCGAGGAGGGGCGCTCCGAGTGCGGCTACGTGGGCCTCACCAACCTGGGGGCCACCTGCTATATGGCCTCCTGCATGCAGCACCTCTATATGATGCCGCAGGCCCGCAGCGCCATCTTGGAGGCGGATCCCACCAAGAGCAAGCACCAGCACACGCTCATCGAGATGCAGAGGATGTTTGCCTACCTGATGGTAAACATATTACCTTGTCATAACCTCTTTTTTATTTTATTTATAATGTATACAACAGACAGGGTTAACTTTAACCCCTCAGGCTAATTTGTTAGGTTTTCGGATCAACTTATATAGGTCTAATAGAAATTGTTGTCTCTTTTTTTTTTTTTTCTTTTTTTTACATTAACTCCACACAGGAGGCCCCGAGGAAAAAAATTCCCTCAGGGCCTATGTCATCTGGGATGTTGTGTGGAGGGTCTTTTTGAGGAGAGGAAGGAATAAACATTGGTCTTGAAGAGACCCATGTTGTAGGAATAAGGAAACACAGAGGCCGGCAAATCGTTCCACAGCCGAGCTGTTGAACACAAGAACGAGTCAAAGAAACCCCTGTTGTCAAGTGATAAATGTCAACCGTGTACATATCGACAGTCCCGAAGAACAATGTCAGATGTGCGATTTCTAATTTTTGCAGTGGAGCTTTTTAAAGTATCGTTTCTGCATGTTTACTGTTTTTGGTATCAAAAAATGTAATGTTGTTTTGATCTTTGATACTTCATATCATTTCATTAAACAATCCAAAAATACAGACTTTTAAATCAACAAAATAAGCCAATAAATATGCCAACAGAACGATTTTCAATTTTTGTCAGATCCGACATTGTTTTTCGGGACCGTCGATATGTTGGGCACGCGTTTGGCGTGTTTCCTGACTATGCACCGGTGCCGAAGAGATCAATGACGCTAGTTCCTCAGAGCATCTTCCATTGTAATACCGGTAGAATAAGAATAGCATTCCCACCCGATGCCTATGCTCTAAAGATTGCAATCCGTCTGTTAAGATGGGAGAATCTATCAACCAACCGCCCGTTTTTGCACAGAGTCAAGGGTATTTTTCAGGTATTTTGGAGCTCGAGACCAGAGGTGGCTGCCAAATTCAACCGTGGGGTGCACTTGTGATTTGTACAGGGTTAGCAGTTGTGTACTGTTAAAGTATCTGCGGGCCCTGTACAGTGCGCTCCCGTTTTTGGGAGGCTAACTTTACTCTGGCTTCGATGGAGCCCCCATATCTGAGCTGGTCACTTAGGGTTACACCAAGCATATCAATGGAGGGCCTCTTCGGCAGATTGCTTCCGTTGAAGGAGACTAGATTTTCATTTCGATCTCTTTTACTGTAATGGTTAGAAAAATGATCTAAACAGTGTTTGAAAGAAAAAACTAAAATTTAATACATATTTTACTAGACAAATGTAATATTAACTCACTTTTGTCATCTCACTTTTGTGTTGTTTCGTGTAAAAATAATGAATTCAAAATTCCTGAAGTTTCTTAAATATTTCCAATTGCGATTCGAAACTTTGGTTTCAAAAAGGTGTACACTTTACTTCTTCTGAGGTTAGTTTTTGTGTTTGAATATAAAGCGTGATCGTTTCTCACTATGATAGTAATGGAGATACAACGATTTCTGTGAGACCTATATGAGTAGTTCCGAAAACCGAACAAATAGACCTTAAGGGTTAATCTATTCAAGACCCATTTTCACTACTTCCTCAAATATGACACCGGGGAAATAATAATAATCATAGGGAAAATAATTTAAAAAAAATTGTAAAAATAAAAAAAAGAAAGATTTAAATACTTAATCAGTTGATTCATACTTTTTATATTTTCCAGGAAAGTGAAAGGAAGGCATACAATCCGCGCAGCTTCTGTAAAGTTTACCAGATGGATCACCAGCCGCTCAACACGGGGGAGCAGAAGGACATGGCAGAGTTTTTTATTAATCTCGTATCGAAATTGGAAGAAATGACGTCAGAACTCAAAACCCTCGTCAAGACCTTGTTCTGTGGGACTCTCAGCAACAATGTGGTCTCCCTCGTGAGTAAAGAATCCATTTTCTTTTTATTAGTGTACTAGTCTGTTAAAAATCGCACATTTCTCCGAATTCTCAAAATATCAATTTTAAAAATGTCAATTAATATAGTTTTCTGATTAAAATAATATAATGGGTAGCTATCTTCCTTATTGCTTTTCTGAATATTTATCACGCAATCAGTTCCAATTTCAAAATTATACTTACATTCAAAACAAATTTGAGTTCATTGAACCAGATTTCACTTTCAAGCAGGACTAACCGGCTAATACACAGATAACCAAAATCAGTATGTTTAATTATGTACTTCTTTCATATATGTACAACGCAAATATGCGTTAGAAAATGAACATAATATTGGTAGTTCTTACTCGAAACATAATACTGTTAAAAGTGACCAAAGGAGATAGGGTTCCGTTAGTTCAGTGATAGAGCAGTGCCCCGGTAAGGCTAAAGTCCTGGATTCAATTCCTAGATGCGACCGTATCTTTTTCTGTTTTAAATTTTCATTTGAGAGTTGCTAATATTGTCTTCAGTGATTAAATACAATTATAAATGCACTGATAACATTTCGAGTAACGGTCTGTACTCAAAAATACACACTTTGTGGTCTGCTAATGCAAGAAATAATACGAATGATTGATCTGTAAATTATATTTGGGTAGTTAGGAAAATATATGCAAGATCTTTTTTATCTAGAGTATGGGAAGAATTTATTTTAAGTTCACGTTTATTCAATGACAATACAAAAATTACAAATACATCTTTCGGCTTTACTAAAAACAACTGCCACTCAGCGTATGAAACAGAGCGTTCTAAATTTAAGAGCTAATTAATTAAGTGACTAGTTACAAGACTAACACTAGATTTAGAATTAACACCTACCCGATGTCCTTTCAACGCTTACCCTCTTTTCCGATACTGCATATATAACGCTTTCCAGTTGAAAAGTTCTTAGACTTTAAGCTTTAAAGTTCTGCATGAAATGAAAATGAACAAAAATGCCTTTCATTGGTTTTGAAACTGCACCATTTAAAGTCATTTTGGTATGAATTTAATAGAAAAGTGTAATCTGGTGTCCTAGTGAGGATTTTCTTCACTGGAAACAAGATAAATCCTTTTCTTTCTCCAAAGTACCTTAACCTCTATAAAGCCAGGCATATTTGGAAAAAACCGCGCGAAATTAGCTTTTTTCACTCCGGAAACAAATCGTAAAAAAATATATTTATACGAAAATGAACTGATTTTTTTATTTCTACACAAACCTGAAAAAAAACAATCCAAGGGTGTTTTCGAACAAGTTATGACATTGGTACGTCTTTGAAAATGTAAAATATTTACGTTTTCAAAGTTTACTCTGGTTTACCCATACAAAATGACAGTTGAAGTGACGCCGAGGTCGCCAAGATAATTTTTGTAATTTATTCCGAGAGGCTGCGCTATGCGGCTTTTTGTTATGTCAAGACCGAGAATGGCCCAAACCATTCAGACCTTGTTCTTCATACAATTTCTTTATGCATAAGGGTCAAAATCGCATCCAAAAAAGTTTTTTTTTTGAATTTCTACCGCGGCCATATATGGCCTACCGGCGATAGCGAGGTTAAAACAGGTTGTAAGCATAGTTGAAAGCCTTTTGTGGATGCCTAACTCTTCCAAAATGGACACATTTGTGCGTCTGGCTCCATTTTTCTCCAACACCACATTGCAAGGGCGTCTATCTGCTTTCTTTCATTGGCTCTAAGTGTCCCATGTTTCCAAAGCGAATATGGAGAAAATCAACGCCTGGACGGGTCTCATCTTGGTGGTCTTCATTGTGTCTCTGTCACTCCATACCTTTTTCATTTTATCCATGGCATTTCATGCAAATTCTTCTTTTCTCTTCTGTTTCACAAACTCTTTCGTTACTTACAGACGAGCCTAGATATATAAAGTCGTTCACCGTTTCTAAGCCTGTGAGAGCGTTATGTATTTGTTCTTGCATTATTTGTTTCTAAGCCTGAGCATTATTTGTTCTTACAAAGGTGTTTGCCCTGTCTATCACCATTAGTTTGGTTTTGGCTTTGTTGATCAGTAGACCTATTTTAGTAAGGAGGTAGTTCGTTTCTTCTTCAGAAGAAGCGATAAGGAAAAGATTTTTGAAGTAAAAACTTCTTTAGCACCGTTGTGATTTGAAACTCGATGAAACGGAAACGAAGGACACTAAAAGAGACAAACATATTCATTTATAGGATTTAGCCTGCGAGAGAATGAGATGGTGTCGGTGTCCTCTTTGTGCGGTGCTTCGCAGAATAAAATGTAAAATAATTTTTAAAGTTGGTAACAATGTTATACTAAATAAACCCTACAATTATCCTACTCCTGATACTTTGCATTCGTCTCTTTCTCTCAAAGGTTATTTTTCTGAAGGTTTCACTGCTGCCTGTAAACTGCACACATGATTTAAAAAAAATCATTTTAGCAAACTAGAAAGTGATGTTCAAGGCCATTTTGAGCGCTAAACATTAAGTTGGGTGTAAATGAATGTGGTTTATGACAATTGCAGGACTGCAACCACGTGTCGCGCACCCTGGAGGAATTCTACACGGTGCGCTGCCAAGTGGCCGACATGCGCAACCTCTACCAGAGCCTCAACGAAGTCACCGTCAAGGACACACTGGAGGGGGACAACTGCTACACCTGCTCGCAGTGCAGTGCCAAAGTGCGCGCCGAGAAGAGGTCAGTCTCATCAAACCTTTCCTCTTCATCTTTGTTTGTTCCCTCAATGTTTCGATTCCAATTGTCTTGGTGAACCAGGCTTTTCCACTTCCCATGGTCGTTGCACCGACATTCCAGACGCATGCGACTCTTGATTGATTAAATCAAAAGTGTACATGCCAGCTTTTTTTATTAGTTTGTTATTCTACACTTTTCATCTGACCAATGGCAACTTATTTGTTCCGGTTAGTCATGGGTCGATTTTGAACTATCCGATCAATTTAACCCGATCACGAATCACAAGTGATCATTAGATTGATGATCTGTCCGTGATGCAACCATAATGGGCAGGTGAGGAACCATAGTTATCCACTGGAGCGACGGCATGTTTTTTATTTTTTCCTCAGATTGCTCGTGATATTTTAATGATCGTTTTGATTATTTTCCGCCGACCTTAAAAAAATCATACCTCCGAATTTTAATATGAAGGCATAAAAACTGTTCATAGTTCTATATAGTCAATGAATTCACCTATCTTTGGTTGTTTATCACATATTCCTAGGATTTATGAAAATAATATTATAAAATCGTAAACATTCAAAACGGAACTATTCTCAGTATTGCCTCCCTTTAAACTCGCCCAGTAAGTTCAAATTTCCCTCCAAATTGAAGATTTTCTATTAGGTTTCTTTTAAATGGTCCAATTTATAATCACAACGTATATATGTATATAAGAAAACTGAATTTTGATATGTTTTGAACGGTTGAATTTATTCGAAAAATGGCGACACTTTTAATTAGACTAAAATGAAATTCTTAAAAGACTCACCAAAAAAAGCTGTAGTACATCAAACAGATACATCAATTATCTTAAATCCACAATACCAATTAACTCGATTATTGGTTTATTTATAGAAAATATTGCATTTTCAAAAACACACGACGATCGGAAAAATGTCAAAAACATAACCATAAAATTTTGTTTTATCAATAATCAGTGAAATTTAAAGTTTGAAACACGTTGAATTAGTTCAATGCATTACTCATTCAATTATTATAACACTGATACACAAATTTGTTATAAATATCCACTAAAATACGATAAAAAAGCCGAATTTTAAACTGACAGCTAAACAAACTGACATTGTGATATGCCGCGAAAATAATCGATCCAGAAATTTCCGTAATTAAATCATAGAAACAAAGAATTGAGACATCTCTGGAGAAAGCGCTAAAGGATTTTGTCAACTACATGATTATGCAAATTACAGATCGCGGGAGTTTTCGAAAATATTTAAATAAAATTTTTAGTGCGTCAAGGGAGACAAGGAGAAAAGCTTCCGAAATTCGGAAGCTTTTCAAACAAATGTTTTTTAAGTGGTTCCGAAATTCGGAAAAAATCGTTACAGTGGTTATATATAATAAAAACTGGGTATTTCAACTTTTTTTTTCGCAACAGAGAAATAGAGATGAAAGTTTGTACCTTGTATCCAAATCGGATTTTGTTAGCAATTGTATACTGATATTCCTTCCCGCCAACGGTAACCGGTTCCACAAATAACTCCGCTAACTGGAACTTGGAACCGCAGTGACAGTCCATTTCAGATTAATCATATCTATATCTGTGTCACCAGGATGAGACTCGAGACGCTACACAATTTATCTTTCTATGGTCTCCCTTCTACCTACGACAAACGTCAATACGACGAGGGCGGCCGGCGGCATCGCATCGATTTATCTACGGCATTTTTTCTGTGTTAAAGTATCTGAGAAAAGACGGGTTGTTTTGACCCGATCACTTCGCCAGTGGGTTGTGATCGACATGGGTGTAATATGATCGATCGACCCAGGACTGAGTATGGTAGTAAACTGTGTCAATTATTTTTTCTTATGGATTCATCATTATTGTAAATTCCTTTTTTTTTATTTCAGAGCATGTTTCAAGAAATTACCTCACATTTTGTGCTTCAACACCATGCGATACACTTTCAACATGGTGACGATGCTCAAGGAGAAGGTTAACACACACTTCTCTTTTCCAATGAGGCTAGACATGTCCGAGTATGTGGAGAAACACCTCATGCCCACACATTACCAAGGTATTTTATTGAATATTTAGCTTGCACTTTATTTTTTGGCATGGCCGACAGACAGCTCTATAAAGTGGACTTTTATTTTCAGAGGAGAAGAAAAAACTGGAAATGAAAAGGGAAGGTGATGATGACTCCGATGTACCTGACAATGATGACTTTAATGAAAATTATGAGTAAGTTATTTCTTTTAACCCTCCCGTACCAGAAGGGAATAAAGATACCTCAAATAAGAGTTTTGTGCTATATCTAAAAATATGAGATAAATGGTGAAATAGAGGTGGAGTCATTGGCTTTAAATCTCGATAGCAGTTTATGTGTTTCCATATTAATATTTGAAGGCATGATTTTTACAATGGGCGCTGACAAATCTAAAACTGGAAATCTCTATCGCTCATATTTTTTTTTAAATACGCTATCCCTCGAGTAGATATATAATTTTAAAAAATGTATACAGTGAAACCCTCTTAAGAAGTTTTCGTGCTTTAGTATGGTTTTTTCAGTCCCTTGAAGACGGAATGGCCCAATTTATGCCACAAATCATCAGGTCACAAATTCGCATTTTTGCCAGTTTTAAGTGCCAATGCTCCGTTTAAAATTTTTAAATTTAAATGGAGTTTTACTTTGCCATTTATTTTTATTTCACATTATTATGTATAAACAAGATATTTATTGAAGTTGGTTTAGTAATAATATAAATCGATTTATGATATCAATTTTTACTTCAAACCTCTACATTTCCCAATGATGTTTTCGCGGGTTCGCAACTTTGGCATTGGATCGACGATATAAGGTTTTCCCACTTAAGAATTTTTTTTCTTCTCTTGGGTCTCTTGGAAAGCTTCTTGAGAGACTTTCACTGTATTTCGATGGTTTAAACACAAGCAATAAATATGACACGAAATATTCTGACACTAATATTTAAAATAAGAAGTTATTTAGTTTTAAAGTTAAAAAATTAATCTAATCATCCTATTTTACCTTTATTTTAGGTACCTACTTCAAGATTATATAATTTGTGCAATGCTAACATCCTTCATCCATTCCAGATACGAGCTTATAGGCGTAACAGTCCACACGGGCACTGCCGACGGTGGCCACTACTATTCCTTTATCAAGGAGCGCGCGGGCAGTGCCCCCGGTGGGGCGCTCTGCCCCGGCGGCCCATGCGCCCCAGGGTTGGGCGCGCCGCGGGAGAAGTGGCTGCTCTTCAATGATGCCGAGGTCAAACCCTTCGACCCGCAGCAGATAGCGGCTGAATGCTTTGGCGGGGAGATGACTGTGAGATTTAAGGATTATTTTGTTTAATTTATTATCTTATTATTTTATTAATTTTATTTGATTAATTTGTGTTATTTCCAAATTTTTTTATTTTTATTTAAAATAATATATAGTATGTTTGCAGCACGTTCCAGAGTGGAAGATACTCTCAGTATCGCCCTGGTATAAGACCACCATTCAAAATGGAAACGTTGCTTGAAATGGCTTTAGCCGTGTTTGGTGACCTGATCTGAATAGCCACCTTCGTCTTCCCTTTCTCCTTCCCCTCCCCACTACCTTCAGCCTCACAACATACCCCAATTGGGGATACCATAGTCTCACTGGCTCCAGACGGGAGCAGTTGGGATTCTTGTGCGGTATTCACGTAAAAAAAATCTGTTTACTTGTAAGTGGTTTTTGTGACCATGTAACGGTTAGATTTTTCGTATCGCTGAGCATTTTCTTCAAACGTGGAGGCATATAGAGCGTAAAGTCTTAAATCTACCAAATCTAATAATATACAGGGTGTTGAAAGTTTCGGTAGCCTTGTATAATGCCTCTTTTTTATGGTTATTGGCAACAAAAATCCCCCTAACAAAAATGTCAATAATTTTGTAGCTACAGTGAAATTTGTTCGCTTAAGAAGTTTTTTTTCCGGTTCCTTGGAAAACTTCGAGAGTTTCGCTGTACATAGTTAGATATGTATTATTATGAACAGCATAAATCTTTATCTCATATTTAAACCCTTTCTCAACACATTGTACAATAACGTATTACATATTTTTCTCATAGATCTGAATTAATAATTGTATTAAATAGTGATCCTTCCATTTCAGAGCAAAACTTATGACTCGGTAACGGATAAGTTTATGGACTTCAGTTTTGAGAAGACCAACAGTGCGTACATGCTTTTCTATGAGAGAAACACCCGCGGCGGCTCCAACGATACGGTCTCGCAGCTATCGCCAACTGTACAGGTATTCATCACCAATCTTTAATTCATTAGGATTAACTTATTGAAACTTGTAAATCTCATTGAAATATTTAATCAATGCAGATTATAATTTTAACAACTCTCAACAAAACATTAAATGAACAAAACACTTAAATTTGGGACACTGGTACGAGTACCGCTGCCCCAGGAACCATTCATTAGATAATCAACACCTCTGCCATAGGTCGGTCACACCAAGTATTTGGTGCCCGTATTCATGGGGTGAGGTTTGTCCAGATCTTAGCAGCGGGTGAGTCTGCCCACCAACTGCGTGGCGGTCAGGATCGGGAGAGGCTGATTTGACCTCTCAAGCCATACTATCTCTTCCCAATGCCTTATGTCGAATGAATTCACACGTTTCTCCTGGACAAACTGACCCCAGATTCCTACACATCCCTCACTTCTTTTTCCTTCCCAAATACCACTATTATCCACTCGAACGATCGCGCGGTTTTTTTTTTTTTTCTCGGATTGCTCGCGGTTTTTTAGAGACGATTTTGAATATTTTCCGCCCACATTAAAAAAATCATACCTCCGAATTTTAATATGGAGACAAAAAAACTGATTATGGTGCTATACAGCCAATGAATTCACCTATATTGTACTAATTATTCTATATTTTTAGAATTGATAGATAAATTATTAAAAAATCTTTAACTTTATAAATGCGCGAAATTTGTGTTTTACTGATTTGAAATTGCCGCTAGTGGCGGTTTTAAATATCTATATTGAATATTTTCTACGGTTTTATGTTCTCTATGGCCTATTTGATAACCACAGATGCAAGTATATACTAGAAAACGATTTTTTTATCTGTTACGATCTGTCCGAAAGTTTGATTAGAAAATTATTTTATAGAATTTGAGCGCGTGAAGTGTCAAAATTGAAATCAATACATTATACTATTTAATAAATTTACCACAAAAACCTGGTATTACATTAGGAAGATACATTAACTGCCTACAATTATCAATAAGAATAGTCGCCGTGTTTGCTGTATTTGAATCATTTGACGAATTATACAGAGAGCCTATTTTACGTTGTCAAAATCATGGTGCTACTTTTTAAATAATTGTAAATCATACCTGGAGATTTGTAACCATGTTTTTATATTTCGTGGTAAAGCAAGAAATACGGTTTAAAATAAAACATATCTCATAGATATACACATTGCCAATATTTCAGGGGGATACTTTGAAATTGATGAAATCTGCAAATATTCGACAAAAAAACACTACTGACAGCCATCTTAAGGTCCACACACACAGGGGTAAATCAGAATATGTAAAATGATGATGATGATAAAACTGTATATATATCAAACCTTTTGCATGAGCGTTTTTGCATGGCAAATAAAATCATAATGATAATTTTATAATTAAAAGCAAAGATATGGAAAAAAAATAGTGCAAGGGAAAATAATTGATGGAACAAATAATTGATTTTATTTATTTATTTAAGCCCTAATAGGCTTTTACATTAATTAAATTAATATTACAGTTGTATGGTTACAATGGAAGAACAGTATATCGATTTAAACATTGTTCACACATTTTGTCGTAATAAAAATATACTCAATTTATATTGGTTTTTTCATAATTTAAGTATATCAATACATAATAATCATTATACCTCGCTCTAGAGAAATACTCTCAGTATCGTTCTGGTGAGAGACCACCATTCAGAATTGAACATTGCTTGAAATGGCTTAGTTATGTTAAGTGACTAGATCTGAAAAAGCCTCTTTACAGAAAAATTGACAAAATATAAATAAGACATAAAAATAAAACAAGTTATTTAAATGTGTACAATAAACAGGGAAAAATGAGAATACCTGTGCATTTGTTAACATGTATATTTCAATGATCAGAATTGAAATATACATATTAAATGTCCACCGAACCTTATCAGATAGAACCTTCGAGGACAACATAACATATGATGTGAGTATGCGGAAAGAAATGACTTGGTCCAGCCATCCAGGCCATCATAATTGATGTTCAGACAAAGTTAATTAAATCTATAAATTAGAATTACACAACTAAAAAAACAAGAAAAGAAAAACATGAAATATAAAAACCACCAGCAATTCTATATTGTAGTGTGATATGGCTTCATGCAATCAGAGCATAAAGCCACTTCACACACATCACACTTTGTGAGGGTCCTTTTGAAAATGTTATTTATGTTGCACCACACACATTTCACCTTTTTCCTGCTACGGACTACGAAGTGGTTGCCTTTCAGGATAGGTCGCAGAATCTTTCCTTCAGCTATTAGGCCAATGGTCCGCACAGTCGTGTCAATTTGACTACGACAAAACAGCAGAAGAAGATCATCCGCAACCTCACTCCTGAAGTTTCGGTACAAAATGTCTTTATTTTCCTTGCGGAGCTTTGAGCTGTACAATATATACGCATTCTGCACCGAAACGCTTAGTAGTCTCCTGAAAAGCTTCTTGTACCAGATCAGGTTTCGCTGTCGTTCAATGGGAAAGCCTGCCAAAAGCTGATCTTTTCGGTCGACCCCCCCATTACTTTGTTATAGTCTAGTACCAGTTGAGGTTTGTATGTCCAGGTACCAAACTTTTCAACAGCCCCCAATTTCTGCCTTATGGTAGGTGGACAACATACTTACCAGGTTTTTGTCCAACCAAACCATAACATTGAGGTCCCCGCAGTTCGAGTATACAAGCTCACCTTCCCTCAGTTTTGTCCGGAGATGGGACTTAAATGCAGAGGGCACAAATTCTCAGTTTAACCGCAATGTGCCCATGCAGTCCATTCCATTTCTTTTGAGGCATCGCGCCAATAATGGACTATTATAAAAGTTGTCCATTATTAGCGTATATGGCCAGGTCGTATACTATCTTTGCAGTGGCCCCAACTGGGCAGATATTGTGAGCACCCGAAAAGTTTACCTGTGTCATGTCGTCCGTCATATCTTCTGTTATGTCTTCCGTCATGTCTTCCTGGTCTGGATTTGTCGATTCAGCCTGTATGGAAATGGTCTTCCTAGTATAAATTTGGAATTTCCAAAGATAGCCAGACTTGGACTCACAAAGCTCGTAAGATTTTATACCCGCGCTGGCTGCTTTGGTTTTGATTATCTGGACGAATCCCAAACGGTCTTTATAGCAGAGTAAGGATTCATCCAGAGAGATGTCTTGCTCGGGCAGGTATAAAGTCTCAAACTTATTTAAGAGGTGGTCCAAGACGGGCTGAATCTTTTGTAACCTTCGCACAGATAATGGTACATAAGAAGAAAGACTTTCAAAACGATTATAATCCATGGCTCGGCTGAAATAAGGCATGGCGGTGATTTTTTTTGAATAGAAGTAGTCTTTTTCAACGGGAAGGGGAGAGATACCTTGATACATTAAAATTGCCAAGAATACGTATATTTCCCGTTTATTCGTGGGAGCCCATTTATTGGTAGGCGCATGGCGCTGAAACTGTTTTTTCGCAATCCATTGATCTGCATACCTGTTGGTCTCTCTCGCGATCAGTTCAACGAAATCTGCATCGAAGATTTTAAGAAAGGCATCCACAGGTTTGCCCATTTCGTCAGTATTGAAAGTTGGTCCTGGCGTACCTGTAAATGTCTCCCTTATCCCAGTAAAACGTGAAATATCGCTGGACCAATCGAAAGAGTAACCATCAGGCGGCAGAATCAAACGCATTGCCTCACTATCTACCTGGTCTTGTTTACTAAAGTCTATATCCATAGCGGAGTAAGGTGAAACGTTGATAATATTATAATAAGGTATTGGTGGCATGCAGAAGGTATCCTCATCGCTCTCTTTGTGGTCTACGTTGCTCGCTTCGTCGTCCACGTCGCTTGTTCTGTTCATATCCATTTCTGCAACAACAGAAAACCCAAATTAATTAAACGTGTCTACATTACGATTAACCGCTGTCTCTGGTACAACGTTTCAAAATAATGAACTCTTGGTACGATCCTGTTAATCAAATACTTGAGGCGGGCAATGTCAGGAGTCAGAATACCATAGTCAGGTAGGTATGGATGAATTTGAATGAAGAAAAGAGTGTGTGTGTGTGCCAAGACCAAGTTGTCTGACGGTCCATCCTCTCTGCCTACCCCTGCAGCGAAATGGCGTAAAGGTAAGTTAGTTAGTTTTATAACTCACGCTTTTCAATTACCGACTCTTCTTGATAGAGAGCTGCCTCGTCCACATTGGTGCTGTCCATATCTGTCTCTGAAATAATAGAAAACACAAATTTACAATAGAATTTGGATATAATAACTTTCCATATAACGGCCTACCGTTTTAAGTGACGATAATGTAAACTCAAGTTAGGTTTCATAGCTTTTAGTAGGAAAACGTATACGTTTAAAGCGACCAACTACTTAAAGCGGCCTATTTTAAAGATACCCACCCACCAATACCGCACCGCCCCGCGCCTCGCTTGGAAGTGACTAGGAAGCTCGACAAAATGAGTTCCGTGAAACGAAAGAGTTGTTTCAATTGAAGAAAAAAGTCCTATATTACACCATTTAGAAGCCGGTAAATCAAATGTAACCCTCGCGAAGGAGTTCGGCGTGTCTCATTCTATAATATCCCTGTTTAATGCCAATCTTTTGAAATGTAAACGTGTCAGGACATTATCTCGAGAACAAATAGATCATGCTTTGTTACAGTGTAAAACTATGATTTCGGTATTCCCAATGCTGTGCGAAGTTCATACTATCAAACAAAAATTGGCCAAAAACAAACTCAAATTTCAGACTTTCTACTTTAGCAACTACATATTTACTTGCATAGAACGTAGGCACATTGTATCTTTTCGGATTACAATACATTATGTATGTTTGTTATGTGGAATTTTTAAGTACTATGCTTATTTCCTGCCAATATACCAACAGTGAAACTGTGCTAGGGATATCAATATAAAATCAATTATCTATCCGATATTGCAAACTTATCGATTTCACCATACTAGAGCCCCTGGTATGTATGACATTTCAAAAAATAGACTCACCGTTCTCAAACGCCGACAATTCTTGGTAGAACGGCATGTCCACCCACAGCTCACTGTGGTAGCCGCCCTCCGGAGAGAAGAGTTCGCCACGCTGGAGTTCCCCACCCCGCGATGTCCCAGGTAACGGCTCCGGAGATGCCGCCCGGATTGGTGCAGCAGGCGGAATTGGAAGATTGGGAACCGTTGACTGGGTCTGTGCCGGAGTGGACATTCACGGTGGTGGGACGGGTCTTGGCAACGGTGAAGGTGTCCCTTGTGAAAAGGGACACGGTATTCTCTCCGGAGATGGAATTCTGAAAACATATACATAAATCATATGAATCGTTCTCATTCACGCGTGAAACAGTAAGTACAGTAAATAAATAAACAATAAAATTAGAACTCTGTACATTATGCACTGCATAATGCACAGAGCGCTGATCTAACCAACTCTCATTGTAACAGTGGAATGCTGTCGGAGAAAAAACAATAATATTGTATCAAGCATATAAATATGATAACTTACTTTTGTTTAGTTTTTCTTGCAAGTGCGGTAGGGAGCAAAATGCGCGCCGCCTGCTTCTTAAATTTTCGGCTTTCCAGCTCTAGTCGGAAGGAAGCAGACAGGGCCCTAACAGCCTTTACACTATCCTCTCGCACCAGTAGCAAAGCAGGGTCACTGTTAAAATAAATAAAAATATATGATGAGTTCAACGGCCACAGCAAAGTACTTTCATAAAAAAACATTAAAAAATACTCACACTCCAGACCGAGCAGGCAATGCAGCTCTGCGTTGACTCCCACGTCCACGTGCAGTTAGTCCGGCACCAGCTGGTACTCCTTCTGCACCTCTTCCTCTGCCTCCTCTTCCAGTCAGCACTACTCTATATATTTTAAATTGAAAACACTTCATATACTTAAATGTTCAAATTTTGTATACTGCACTAATATAAAATATGAAAAAATTTATTTAAACCTGGTTCGTGGAGTGCTCCCTTCTTTCCCTGGACGATTGCTGTTTCTGCACAAATTTGGTAAAAGAAAATCAATTAATTAATTAGTATACAACGAAACAACTAAATTTTTATAGTGTGACGGAAGCTTTATGCCAATATTGACTACGAAAGTTGTCGCTTTTTTGACATATGACATAAATAATTGGATAAGCAAATATCTGCATTAATAATGAACCAATCCATATAAAATTTATATTTATCTCTTTGTTATGAATCACTCTGATTAAATAACTATATTTCAAATACACAAAAGCAGTAATTATTAATATTTTTGCAAATCAAAAACGATGACATTTTCAGTTGATGCATTTTTACAAAAAAACTTCCACCGAAACAATATATTAGGAACAAACAAATTAAAAACACATTTAAAAGATAGATTATTCAATCACAATTGCACTGATATATAATTATATGTTAAAAACCCAATAAATGAATTACTTACGGCATTTTAAGCAGAGACCAAAATCCGTTGAAACATTGAAAACTTGTAAGTAGTGATGTATAAATTCCCGGGAATTTATTTTTGGGGAATATTCCCAGGAATATTCCCGGGAATATTCCCCTGGACGGGGAATATTGGGAATTTTTATTTTAACAATATAATACCTCAAAAAGAATAATATTTATTAACTAAAATATAAAAAATACACACATATGGTACATATTAGCAGTACAGATCCATAAAAAGTCAAATCTATTCCAATATATATGGGAATAGGATCCAAGAGAAAAAAAAAAAAAGCACCGATCAAAATTATTTTACATTGAGTAGTATCTCTATTGTATGTACAGTATTAGTAGCCTATACACTTTACGCTATTACCTATTAGTGTACGGTAAGCTACATTAAACAAAAAAATCGTAAAACTGTAAAAATGACACAACTTCACAGATCGTTACTGTTCATCTGATGATACTGATTGGACACTATCAACTTCGCTTCCACTTTCATCTTCATATTCTTCTTCTTCTTCATCCGACCCGGACGAAGTTGTTGCCGATTCAGGATTATCTACGTTTTCCTCTTCCTCGGCACAGTCAATTGGATGTTTGCGTTTGCGAGTACCAGATAAGTTTGAAACGTTATGATGCGAAGCAGACGCAATCTGCTCATCCGTGGAAGAAAGGGTTTTCTTGGAAGCAGCTTGAGAGCCACTTTCAGAGGAAAGAAGTTTCCAATTGTGTGCCACAAATGTTATTTTCCCTGCTCTTTGAGTTGTTAGACGATTCCTCCGTTTTGTATGGATGCGACTAAACGTGCTAAAAGATCTCTCCGTGGCTGCGGAAGTAATGGGAGCTGTCAATATTCTTATGGCAACCTGTGACAAATCTGAACATCCGCACATCCCCTTCCACCAGGTCACTGGCGTGATTTTATCGACACACTTCCATAGGAATGCCTTGCTCCATGCTTCTTCCTTAGCCCTATAATTGGCTAAATCAACAAGAACATTTGCACTATCAACAGTCTCCATATGACTTGCTACTTGGTCAATGAATTCAAGTGCTTCAAGTTGCTGAGCGTGGCTTAGCAGATGTCCTTGGGAACCAGGATCTAGTAGGGCAGCAGCCAGATGTATTGGAGCAATAGCAAATTCTTTGCGCTGCGTCGCCTTTTCTAATATTTGCTTCTCTTCGGCATTTGACAGTAGAGATGCTGGAAGAGTTTTACTTAGACTGCTGTCAATATCCTCAAAAGCATACAATGCTTTGTGGGTTAGTGGTTCGTCCCCCTCTAGCTTTGTAATCCAGGAAACAATCGGTCGCAGAACATCGGCTAATGATGTCACTCTTGTCCAGAAAACATCATCGTCTAACAGGCTGTTCTTCATATCACGAGGTAAAGATGAGGCAGCTTCGTTTACTGCAAAAGTTTGCAGGCTTACTTTACATTTCATCATGCTGTCAAGGCAATTTAAATAACTGCCCCAGCGTGTTTTGACAGGAAGATGTAGAGTCGAATTCAATTTCTTTGCTGTATTTATTTCAGTTAGTAATGCGCTCAGTATTTGTGATTGACGGATGGTCTTAACGATACTAACAACCCTTTGAATGAATACGTTTGCTGATTTGGTTGAAAGAATGTCATTCACCAATAGGTGCATTGTATGAGCTATGCACCCCAAGGGGTACAATGTGCGGATATTCACTTTGTAAAAGCTTGCACGCTTTCTTCATATTGGCCGCATTGTCTCCAATCACAACTAAAAATTTATTGGGGCCAAACTTTTCCAAAATCTTTTTCATTTCCTGGCCACAAATACTCGGATGTGTGTCGATTGTCTAAATAATAATAAATATTGTGCTGACTGAAAACCCGCTATAATATGATAATAATAATATCAAGGTTTATAATATTCAAATAAATACCAAAGGTATAGTGAATATACTGAAATGTGAACTCGCGAGTGAATTAACACTCCTTTAAATAGTGAATATACTGAAATGTGAATTCGCGAGTGAATTAACACTCCTTTAAATAAAAATAAATCGTCCTGGGATAAACATGGGACCCTGAGGAAATCCATGGGATACCCTGGTCTGCAGGGACTTCTCTAAGGGGGGTGGGGGGGGGGGCATAAGTGGTAGGGAAGTCCCTACATCAAGGGATGTCCCCTTAGATAACTGCCAACTCTCAATAAAGCATCCAAGAGAAGTGTAGAAACCATTTTATTAAAAATTAAATAAATTCCCCGTTTTCGGGAATTTATTTCAGGTCGGGGAATATTCCCGGGAATATTCCCGTTCCCGGGAATATTCCCCGGGGAATATTCCCGGGTCTACATCACTACTTGTAAGTTGATTTCTGACAGGACGCTATTAAAAACCCGCCAAAACTTGTTATAGCATACTTCAAAGACAATCAATAAGGTCATAGACTGAAAGAATATTTTATCAACTATTCGATAATATAAATAGCTGGCCATGTAAAGGTTTTAAATAATTACAATAAATGTTTTACGAATGGTAGAAAAATCGGTCCGTTTTTGGACCGACATCAATCGGAGAAAAATTAAAGTGGTCGATTTTTCGACCGAAATCGTTCCAGTGGTTATACTCAATTCTTAAATTGAAATATGGGATTGATACAAATGACCAAATATAATTAGATTTAGTAGCTCAATTAGTAGTGTTTTGGTCCCAATAAGACTAGAGATGCTGGATTAAAGTCCCACTTATGATCGTTACCTATTTTTCTGTATTATGTTCTTCATTGAAAATAATCAACAATCTAGAATTTATGCACTCTTCCCCCACTCAATTTTCAACCTCCTTCACCAATCAAAACTAAGGAGCGCAAAGTTTAAAAATACCCTTAGTGGATGTCTTTGTGAATTCCATTTCACTAACGTGTTTGACTTATCGTCTAACAATGTAAATAAATTGTAATAATTTTATTATTTTAGCCGTCAACGTTAGAAATGGCCGACCACGTAACAGGCGGCTGCAAGGTTAACGAACCTGCTCCCATAACCCTCCGACCGGTGTTACAAAATTGGATCTGGGAGGACAATATGAATTTCCTCCATCATAAAAACATATTTCAACATGCATATTTCACGTAAGTACCATACCATGTAATGTGACATTTAATAGTAGACAGAAATTAAGGGCGCTACGATTGTTTCAAATATTTTAAATAACAACACCAAGATAGCTGTAGGAAAATGTTAAAATGTTTAAAACAGCAGCATTCCCACCCGACACTTGTGCTCAACGATAGCTAGCAACGATAAGCTGTTGTGTTGTACGCACAGTAATTTATTTATTTTGTTTACAGATTTATGGGACAAATGTGTAGTTATGTGCCGCAATCTCTGCTGACTTCTCAACCGGAAATAACGGAAATTGCGGCGCGACTTTCTACATCCTTCTTCATAGAAACATTTATACACGCTAAAGAAAAGGTAAGGACAGAAATGCATTCAATTCATAACCATATTAGGTGACACACATGTGTCAGATCTGCCGGATCTGCCCTAGTGATGGACACTGCAAACATTGGCTAAAGAAGGAGGTAGCGCAACACTGCAAAACACTCCAAAAACAAATAACGAAAATACTTCTGGCCTTGAAAATCTAAAACGTATCCCACATTAGGGGCTATCCATAAATTACGTCAATATTCAAAATGCCATGCATACATACATACATACATACATACATAATGCTACGCTTCCCGGTGTTATTTTATAGCATAAGACACATGTAAATAATATTTGACTTATGGAATATTGTTTCCTCATTATCTCAAAACTTTATATTTGTGACTAACCAGATGGACGATCGATATGTATTATTGGACACTTGCCGGGTTTTTATGGTGGCGGATTACTGAGAGAGTACTATGTGTGATGCACAAATTAGTAGAAAAAACAAGTTAATTTGTTTTAAATATTTTCAGCCAACAATGGTGTCTTGGGTGGAATTAGTAACTAAACAATTCAACGCTTCCACAGCGGCTTCAGAGTGGTTCCTCAGTCACATGGCTAGTGACACTTGGTGGCCGATGCAGGTAACTAATCATTTTTATTATCCAAACCTTCCAAGAGAGCACTGTATATCAAACATTGATAAAAGTGGCCTAATTCACTTTCATTCTGACTGGCTCAGACTCGGCCCGGTATATCAGTCAGTCCGTATCCTCGCTATGTACAACATTCCTCACTCAACAAGCCTCGATAAGCCGCAGAATAGTTCCCATTTTAGACCTCGAGACGCTAGCAGTCACAATAATTGCATACTTATATCTCACCGAAATTTGTGTACTGTATGAACTGAATTCATCATGTGTACTGAATTCATCGAGCGATACATAATTTCAAGAAGAGTACACTGACTCCAGCAAACCAAATACTATTTGAAATTAGTGTACTCTCATATAATATATTATATAGCACCATACTGATTGAAGTGGGGAACTTTATATCAAAAATCAACGCATCATCAAAAATGTATACTGCTGTCGTTGACATTTTGAAAGCTCGCTATGACAGTAGAAAGCATAGGAGAATCATGTCAACTATTCGGTAGTTTGGTTTTACAAAGAAAAAAAAATGCATTCCTGTGCAATTATAGACAATGCGCATAATATTGGTGAAATCTAGGCTTACGAGTTTAAAATCAATTGATATACCGTGCCATAGTGTGAGTATTACTTAATTCATATTATGTAATTGATTTTCAGGTGCTGATTAAATGTCCAAATCAAATGGTCCGTCAAATGTTCCAAAGGTTATCCATACACGTGATACAAAGATTGCGGTAAGAATTATTTATTCATTAATCATTATTAGATCTTTCTTCCACAGGGACGCATAAAGCAAGTATCCAATACTCATGTTGTGAACTGAATTTTAAATTTTTTTATTTAAATTTAATTTAATAATGTTATTACATATTAACTTCTGCAAATTATTGTGACAGCTGTTTAGGCTAACAAGGCCATCTTCAAACTGTGGTTAAACCACTCTTTTTTATTCTCCAATTCTTAGTATGTTTACAAAACCTAAACAATTTAATATGCTTAAATAAGTCATAGCAGTAACTTCATTATTGAACAATTCACAAAACTTTAACATTTAGTGCGGGAAAACAGATTTCATAGTACCCCACGTAATAGAGTATTTACCGTCTAAATTATTTTCTCAGCAAATTGGTTTAACTGGTAATAAATCAATTTAGACACCTTAAAAAATTGAAATTTAGAACCCTATAAACAAGTTGTCTCAAAGTGGTTTAGTAACATTATTAAATTAAATTCAAATAGGAGTGAACATTAGTCTTGTAGGAAGGAGGAAACACAGAGGCCGACAAATCATGCCACAGCTGAGCTGTTAAACTCCAAAACGAGTCGTAGAAGCGACCCGTTCTCATGTGACAAATGTCAACCATGTTATGTTGGGCTCGTGTTTGGCGTGTTTCCCGATTATGCACCAGTGCCAAAGGGATCAACGACGCTAGTTCCTTGGAGCATCTCCCATTGTAATACCAGTAGAACAAGGACAGCATTCCTCGTATTATATGTATATTATACGCATGTGCTCTAAAGATTGCAATCCGTTAGTTAAGATGGGAGAATCTATCAAACGGACTGCCCATGAATTTTGGGGCTCCAGACCAGAGGTAATTGCCAAATTCAATAGTGGGGCGCACTTGCCATTTGTACAGGGTCAATAGCTTATGTACTATTAAAGTATCTGCGGGCCCTGTACAGTACGCCCAGCTTCTGAGAGGCTAACTTGATTCTGGCTTCGATGGTTAACATCAGCATTCCTAGTTAGCATCAGCACAATGGCATCGCGCCAGTAGTCACCAAAGATACTTGAATCTTCGAGTATTGAATACTTGTATATCCCTGTGGAGGAAGAACCTTACAGCACTGTGCACTGTCTATTATACAGACATGTTTCACAAAAATGTATTTGTGTTTTTTACGTTTTCCAGAACTAGTCATTATTCCCTGTACCTGCAAGGCTGCGAGGATGTGGAGTCAGACGACATGGATCCGGAGATAGGAGAAGCATCCTGCGTAACGAGGTTCATTAAAATGCTGCTGGATTTGGTAAATGTATTGAAGTTTTCTATTTTTTCACCACTACTTCTATATGTTTTCAAGACACACTGCACATGTTTATTTTTATTTATTTATACTTTATAATATTATATATTTTACATCACAAACAGTGATCAAGATAAACTTTAAAATACACTTTTAAAGTTTGAGTAATGGAAATTTTTAAATTAAGTGTTTTTTAAATTTTGATTTTTCTGAAATTTTTCGACCATTTAATAGAATAGGTTGTTTGAAGCTTAAAATATTGCAATTTTTAAACACGAAAGTATATTTCAGATACAAAAATCTAAAAGGTAATTTTATCTAGTTTCTATAAAGGTATTTGTTTTTACGACATCTTCAAAAATAAGAAATATACAAGTCATTTAAAAAATGTTGGAAAAATTCCAAAATTTTTTCAGAAATTATTAACAAAACAGGTGTATACAGCAGATAAACTACTCTCTCTGGCTGTGTAAGCAGTGTATATGTCTTTCCATGAACATTAAAAAAAAATTATTGTTGTTTTCATATCCGCTGTTGTTTATCAATTGAATAAAATTTTCACAAGGTTTTTTAGTAGGGCTGTAAGTGTATTTATTTTTGATTTACAAGTACAATATTCCTGTACCCATAGTTTTAAAGATTTTTTTTTTTGATTTGTTAAATAAAAGAAAATTAGAAACATACTTTTTGCAGTACACAGAACTACTAGTGTTAATATTGAATAGTTGTATGGTACTATGTTAGTATGGTGAGTAATGAATTAGCCCTTCCGCCGGCAGATGGAGAACGGTGCCAAGGCGCACCTGCGTCACCTCACGGAGTACTTCAGCCTGCTGTACGAGTTCAGCAAGATGGGCGAGGAGGAGAGCCAGTTCCTGCTCAAGGCCAACGCCATCTCCATGATGGTCTCCTTCTACCTGGGACACACCTCCACCTCTACGGTAATACACCTACCCATCACACTGCCAATCTAATTATACATCTTATACATATCTCTACTCTATTCTACTGCCAGAAGTCATTAAGTGATTCTGAGTTCTTGTCTGAAAAGTTTCAGCTACTTTTAATCATTTATATCCTAATATACTAATGCAGCAACTAATTCGCCAATCAATCGTGCTCTTCATGTATTCAATAATATTAATCTAAATTATAACATCGACATTTTCTCCGATTCACTGCCCAAATTTAAAAAGAGCATCATGTCAATCATATAGTTTAATGCGCATACTTACACACATACACACACCCTTGTTTGTCCAATCCCGATTTCGAGGACTTCAACTGGCTACCCGAATTCGAGGTCCTGTTATATTATATAAAGTAGACATGTATTCTACACTTATACGTATACTCAAGTTAATCGTGATGGTTGCTGTCTATTCGGTTTCATCATACACCCGGTAGCACCTAGAAAACGGTCCTCAAAAAACCGGAATACACACCCGGTAACTGAGGACTTCCCATATCCGAGGCCTGTCCACGTATTCAGGATTACACTTACGTAAAATACACGGATCTCGGAAGGTCCTCGTTTTAGTGGTCTGTAGTTTTTGGAGGTCTTGGGTCCTCGAAATAGTGTGGAATGAACTTCTTACACGTATCTTGGAAGCAGGCGCGGCAAGTCCTAATGTTCACTCGTGCGGTGAACAGGCAACACAATTATACGCCTCATCGTATAACTAAATATTTTATTTAAAATATAAATTTGCACAAAACTTAAAAAAAGGTTCAAAATAAAATTGAGTTGCCTATCTAAATATATGGATTTGGTAAGAGATCATTACGGCTGACACCCGACAGGCAGTGCACCCCTCCATCCGCGCGCCCGGTGCAACAGCAGATCGGCTAGTGATCGGCGTTCGTAATACGGAAAGTACTGAAAACTTCCGAACTGTTCCGACGACAGGTCTCCAGCGAAATAGTATTCTTAAATATAAATTTTAAAGTAAAAAATATAAATTTTTACGTCATCGACTACTCGAATAAAACCAATGAATAACTATAGTCCAGATCATTCCATATAAGAATTTCGCGGTCTGCCGACCAGCAGCCTGGCAAATTTTTGTAAACGATTTAAAAAAATAAAAATAAATTTAATTGTTCGTTTATCTTTATTATTATTTTTAATTTCATCATAGTTTTAAAAACTTAGATTGCCATTTTTTTTAAAAATAAGCGACAACGATAAAAAAAAATATAATTTGAGAGTTCCGAGTGTACCCATCCGTCGGGCGAGCCGTTCAACGCCAAATCACTTACGAAACCTGCTGCGGTGCCCCTCACCGCTGTCGCGTTTCCATATTGTTATACAAATTTATAATAATAATTAATAGTCCTTTTAAGATTGCCGAATAGTCCATAGTAGGTTGAAAGTTCGAAAAACCAACGCACCGTCGCTGTAAGAGCTGCGTTCATCCGTAAAACGAATGGTTCAATAATTTTAATTATAAACGACTTTGTTGTCTTAATTTTTGTGTCAGACTACCTAAAAAAATCATAATTTTTTAAAACGATTTTGTATGTTTTATTTGATGATAATGTTACTCTGCGTTTAGTAATTTTTTCAGACTCTTCAAGATCCGAATTAATAAAACCCTTCCTACAGCTCCTCCTTAACCCGCTTGACAACATCACCCATCCAGGTGGCGATATTCTTCCCTTGTCCTTAATTCAGAAAGAGGTGTTTTTGTGAGGTGTAGGCAGGGCTGGGCAGTATTTGAAATACAAATACGTATTTTGTATTTGTATTTCAATTACTTCCTAAAAATGTATTTTGTAATTGGTATTTCAATTACCTGATGCTGAGGTATTTTGCAATTTATATTTCAAATACTTATGGCTTCAAAATACATTTTAAAATACATTTAGCGATCTTAATAATGATAATAAAAAAAAAATTGACATAGATAATACATAGACTAAAAACGCTAGAATCCAGAGCAAGATATGTTAATATTTATTTGTCGTTTTCATCGTTCGCGGTATTTATTCATGAATACGTGAGTTTATTGACAATGGATGAAAAAGATTATTTTTAATATTTAATTAAATGAAGACAATATTAGCGAAACTCAATCGAAAATCTGGAGACAGAAAAATCAGAAAAGATATTGGTTCCACTGGGGCTCAAACCCAGGGCCCTTTGCTTACATAGCAAGTGCTCAATCAACTGAGTTATGGAACCCATTTCCAATTCGGTCACTTTTAATTGTATCATAGGTACTTCGACTAAGAATTACCAACATTATCTTCATTTTCTAAACGCACATATTGCGCATTATTGGTTGCTATCTTTATATATGATACTCAATTTGGGAACCTTTATTGGAGAACTAACTCCTCTGACATAGGTCACCCCAAGTGGTTCGCTACGTTTGGTGATGGGGTGAGGGGTTCATGGGGTGAATTTGTCAAGGTCTTGGAGGCGGATGACCAGGACAAACTGAACCCCAGATTCCTACCCACCCATTTAACCCTTTTCCTTCCCAGAACTCTCCTCTCCTTCCTTTCCTTAAAAAACCCTCCACACAATCCCCAAAGATGACATAGGCCCTGATTGAAATTATTTTCCTCAGGGCCTCCTGTATGGAGCTCATGTAAAAAAAAAAAAATGATTGCAAGATTCAACCCGAACTAAATGCTATCTAGATTTTTAATACGCGACATCGACATTTAATACATACAATTTGGGAGGCGTAATTAGGGTACCACCGACCCAGGAACCTTTATTGGATAACCAACACCTCTGCCATAGGTCACCCCAAGTGGTGCGCTACATTTGGTGATTTAGCAGGGGTTCCCGGGTTCATGGGGTGAGGTTTGTCTAGGTCTTAGAGGCGGATGATCAGGACACACCGAACCCCAGATTCCTACCCATCCCTTGAACCCTTTTCCTTCCAAGAACTCTCCTCTCCTTCCTTTCTTTAAAAAAAACCCCCACACAGCATCCCCAAAGATGACATAGGCCCTGAGGGAAATTATTTTCCTCATTGCCTCCTTTGCGGAACTCATATAAAGAAAAAAAAATCCATGGACCTTTTCTGCAAGTCTAGGATGAATATTTTTATTTTTATTCACAAAGTTAAAAATAAAAAAATAAAAATATTAATCACAGTAGAGCGCACTTGAAGTGAAATAATACAAAACTGCGCACAAATGTCATATTATTATTATTATCTAACACCTGGGTCCTATACCTTTACAAGTGGAGCGGAGGTGAGATGCATCTTCTGAGCAATATGATTGGTCAATATTTGCAAGTCTCTGTTTCACTCTGCTCAGCTTTGCTTCTATAAAAACGCACTCTTATACCTATAATACACGACACCTTTTTTCATCCCGATTCCCGCATAGAGACTAGACCATAGACAAAATTTTTCGCTTTTCACGATCGCTATTTTCATCTCTATTTTCCTATCTATGATTTCAATTGGCATCACGGCAAACAGCACATGAACCATATTGTTGCTGTGATGCCAACTAAAATCGCTGATATGAAAATAGCGATCGCGTAAAGCGAAAAATTTTGTCATAGGTCTCTATACGGGAATCGGGCTTAAAAAAGTTGTCGTGTATTGTAGGCTTTAGATAAGGGCACTTATGTCAATTTATTGCAGCCAAAGGTTCTACCAAAACCAAGTGTATTTTGTATTTGAAATTTAAAAAAATGGTTAGAATACTGTATTTTGTATTTCAAATACACGACTCGAAAGTATTTTGTATTTCGTATTTTAAATACATGCGAAAACGTATTTTGTAATTTGTATTTAAATTACAGCGAAGCATGTATTTTGACCAGCCCTGGGTGTAGGTAATAGGGTCATAGAGCGGATTAACGAAGAATGGAGTGAAAGAATATGTGACGCAGATTTATCAAATACTTAAGCAGGTGTCCTATTTTTTTTTATTGTAATATTTAATAACTTTCAATTATTAAATATTATAATACCGTACAGCGAATTAAACAGTATTACAGAACATAGTTCACAATACGAACTAAACGCAATATTGAATTTTGTTTCAACTGTCAAAAACTGAATTCCTTGTCCGCATAATCTTAATAGTGCAATACTTATTATATTCACATGCAAATATGAATTTCGAACGACGCGACGGGTCCTCGGTTTAGGGCGTAGGTGAGATTTCTTGACACTCGAGCTTGCAGCGCCTCCTGGTGTTCACATTCCGGTGATCGGCACCTTTTAACACGAAACCGAGGACTTTGAGAGAGTCCTCGGTTTAGGGTCTGTGTGTGATTTCCAGCATTAGCGGCGCCGCCCTGGTGGTCACACACCCGTACTAATGAAACACTAGCCAAATTAAACACGATATTTTTCACCACGAAAATGAGGACTCTCTCCGATTGGCCCAAAATTTCGACAGTTTACCAATCAGAACGCATAGATTATAGGTACATATTCAGTTTTTCGCATTTCGAATCCGAGGACGTCCTCGGATTCGCGTGAGTCCTCGGATTCTGGGTCTAAAGGCCTGTGAAGGTCCTCGAATAAAGGTGCATACCAACTCACCCTCACACACACACACACAACGCACATCACCCGGTAAAAATTTAATATACACAAGATACTTCAATGAAACATATCATAGGTACCTAACTTGAAATATACTTATTAACTGTAAATTTTTTTCACCAATGTAAATAATGTACTGTTTGTTTCTGTTAATAAATAAAATAAAATAAAATAAATAAAATATCCAAACTATACAAAGTCGGTTTTTTTAAATGCACTTTTATTCATCTATTAAAACTGGTTTTATGAGGGAGTAAAAAATGTTGTTTTATTTCTTTAGGCGGGTAAGGTAGTTCTACATTTTATACCAGTCATACTTGAATGCCTGGGAAGGCATTCCTGTCAAATATTTTTATATGAATACTAGTAATGCCACATAAAGAAAGAAATTGTTTCTCCCTTCGTGTCCTTTCCCATGCATCTCCTTTCCCCTCCTGTGTCCCCTTTTCATCCCACTTTCCCCTTCCATCTTCTCTGCCTTCCCCCCTCCCCCGTCCCCCCCTTCCCGCGAACCCCCCTCCTTTGATCCCCTTCTCAAGGATGTTTTTTGTTTCACAAGAAATCACCAAAATTTTTTTGTGGATTTTAGGCATATTTTATGTGCATTTCCACACATTAACCCAAAAGTCAATAAAATATTTTAGTGATTTTGTTTTAACAAAATGGGCATTCATTTCTATAACATTGTTATTTAGATATAAAAAAATATCAGAGGAGTTTGATAAATTATTTGTTAAAACTAATTTGCTAAAATATTAAAAAATTGAATACACCAACCAACCATAAAACGATGTTTCTTGTAGGCGGACGGCTCTTCGTCCGATGAAGGTGGGGGCGACAAATTGCGACCAGCCGCGCTGGACAAGATGGTGGCTCTGGTGGCCGGGCTGGTGGAGCGTTCTCGGGACTCCCACAAGAGTCTGAATCTCACCTCCAAGGACCAGAACGCTCTTCAGGGGGGAAAGGTATGCACTTGGTTATACTTGTTCTATTGCTATTCCAGCAACATGATCTCTTGGTTGTTGGAGTGTTTTTTTAATTTTTTTTTTTATTAACTCCACATAGGAGGCCCTGAGGAAAATAAATTCCCTTAGAGCCTATAACATCTTTGGGGATACTGTGTGGAGGGTCTTTTTGTGCAAAGGAAGGAGTTAACGTGGGTCTTGAAAAGACCCATGTTGTATGAGGGAGGAAACACAGAGGCCAGCAAATCAACTGTATACAAATATAGGCACGCGTGTGGTGTTTTTTCCCCAACTGTGCACCGGTGCCAAAGGAATTAATGACGCTAGTTCCTCGGAGTATCTTCCATTAAAATACTGGTAGAACCAGGATAGCGTTCCCGCCCGATGCCTGTGCTAAGATTGCAATAATTTATTGATTGATATAATTTATAGAATAATTTACTGAAATTTACTACTTACATTTTATAATTTATAATTTACAACTGAAAAATGTCCTCTACAATACAGGTGAACTCCTAGTGTGGAGGACAATATTCTATACCTTTGTAATGTAAATATACTAAGAATAAATAAATAAATAAAATCCGTTAAGAACGGAGAGTCTATCAAACAGACCGCCATTTTCTGCACAGGGCCGATCGTCTTTTCAGGAATTTTGGGGTTCCAGACCAGAGGTGACTGCCCAATTCAACAGTGGGGTACACTTGCAATTTATTCATGATTAGCAATTGTGTAGTATTAAAGTATCTGCGGGTCCTGTACAGTACGTCCAGCTTCTGAGACGCCAACTTAACTCATGCCCCATATTTCACTTAGAGTTACACCAAGTTGGAGTGTTGATATCAACCTTGATGTAAAACAGTGAGGCACGGAACCGCCAGAGGAAGGATAAAAGTAGACTCAATTGTAGAAATGAAATCTCTGAGGCGTACGTGTGGTAAAACTTTGTATAACGAAAGAATGCAAGGTTAATGTAAGCGTAAAAGTTCGGATTAAGAAAGAAACGTGTAGATGGTTTGGGCATGTAGAGCTGATGAACGTAGAAAGGACGCGGAAGTTAACCTCTACCGGGCCAGGATTTTTTGCCTATACATCGTATAAAATTTCGGAAAGAGCATTTTTGAAGTAATATTTTGTGCATTTATTTTGAACCATCGTATATTTTATTGACTGAAACACATTCTTTGAACAATAAACTATCGATAAAAACACTATTACTTGTGATAAGTTTTTAGATTTTCACGGCCAAAAGCATTTTCGTTGTTAGTTTTTGGGGTGTTATGCCGTGTTGCGCTACCTCCTTCTATAGCCGACGTTTCGGACAACGAAAAAGAACTATTACTTGTGTTTATTTGATGAATTGATAGGTTTTTTAAAGTTTTTGTAACCAAACATCGACGGACTTTTGACAGTTCAACCGTGGCAAAATATCACGTTCGTACTCCGCAGAAAATGCTTTTTAAAATATTCCAGTGCTGCTAGATGAATAAAACTTTTGGCGGTATCAACAGTACTGTTAGCGCAAACCATTCTGAGCTTGACTTTCATACAGTTTCTTTATATAGTAGGGTCAAAATTGCATATAAAACTATTTTTTTTGCCGTTTTTTGCCGATTTCACCGGTGAACAAACGGCGCCATAAAGGTTTTAATGGTTGAAGACGATGTCGGGGACATGGCACGATCAAGTGAATCTAATACTTGAATCATGTCAAGAGTCAGTGTAGTGGCCTATATTTATCTTGTCACATCTAATCACTGGCTCATTACTACACTTAGCCCGGCGTAGGCAATCGTCGCACCCGCTGTATTATCACACGCGGTCCTTCCTGTCACTCTGACAGTGTTGCCACCCCACTAAGTGTACGTGAGACAATGTACTATATCTATTTCATAGATACGAACACTACAGTCAGTTTAACAGGAAAGTATGTGAATTTGAAGGATCAAGTCAGACATCTTCAAGTATTAAGTTTTGAGATAATGAGGAAAGCAATATTCTAATGTTCACCATAAATCAAATATTATATTTACACAAGTCTGTGTTTTACATTTTAAATATGCTATAAAATAACACCGGGGGACATAACGGTCCGATACATTAGTATATGTACTAGTGACCCAGAAAAAATCAACATTTTGTTTAATTCACTACAAGTTTTTCCGCATTATAATCGATTTGGTGGTGTTTATGAGCAATCTGAGTATTATACCAGATAGAGGGTACACGCCTACATATAACTGCATACTCAATTCAAATTTAGAATTTTCTGAGATGTCTGTGTAATCAACTGGACGGCTGATGTGTTACAACAGAGTTGTGTGACAGTCTGCCTACCCCTGCGGAGAAATGGCGTAATGGTTAATTTAGTTACTTGCAACAAGACTTTATAACATTCTTCCATATAGAGTAAAAGAATGTGATTCACAAGAATTTTTTAAAAATAACATAAAAATTTGGATAACAAAAACATGATAGGGCCTTTACCAGCGCGCTCACCCAAATTCAAAATTAAACCAATGTACTGATTGTTATTTTTCAAAATTATTGTTAATGCAACCAATCTATTGTATGATTATATTTTAATGTAAGCGTAGGTATGTTAAGTAATATTAATTAACTTAAAAATTACTGCCTCAACACAGGCTAGCCTAGTGAGGCGGATTACGAAAAACCTAAATTTATAACTATTTTCTATTCTTCGAGTAGTTAACTACAGTTCATATTTATATTATTTTCTGTTGTTAATCTTTTGTACTTATATAAACCATTGTAAATATTAACACTGAATATGTACGTTTTTTTTTGTTATCAATCTTGCAAATTTTGTTTAATAAAGATATATATTATTATAGTTAGTTATTAATTCTATTGCCATTTCAGTATTTTATGCAAGTTGATTATTTAATGGTTGTTGCATGTTGTATTTGCAGGGGTTTCCATTCCTGTACCAGCAGACTCGGGACTGCCTGAACCTTCAGCAGACCAAGACTCTGATCCACGCCATGTGCCGCTGGAACGAGCGCCTCGCCCAGCACATCATCACTATGATCTTCCAAGCCATCACCAAGCACACTGAGGTACCAACACAGAACACTTACACACTGACTTACCTTATTAGTTGATTAGATTTAAACTTTTATTGTTAACATTAGTTAATCTGCCAGCAACATTTTGCTGATGCGTTATTATTTAATTTCACTACAAGTCAATCCTTTCCACCATTCAGATGAGAATCCAATAGAGTTTTAAATAGATTCATGTTTGTAACATTGATGACATGTTGTGGAAGTTTATTCCATGCTTCCACTACTCTATTTGCAAGGAAGCGCTTTACTTGTGCTTGGATTGTATGTTTCCCAGAGACATTCAAGACTGCAAGGGTTGTTGAGTCAATAATGATGACTTTAAAAATAATATGTAGAATTCCGTTAATTCGAAAGCGACAGTACCTCAAAAACCAAATTTAAAATTAATCAATATATTGCTGTGCATATCTAAATTTCATCGCTGATTACTGTCGCAGCCGGATTTTCATATTCAGATATTCTAATTAATTTTGTAAAAATATGTCATATTCTCGTGAAAATTGAAAAATCATAGCCGAATATCGGTGCGGCCGGTTTGCCAGATCCAGATTTATGAAGTTATTCGATATATTTCAATCGAAATTTTTCAAATTACATTAACAAATTTTCGCACGAGGACCAAAATAAACGACGAATAAATAAATTTAAAATATAATAAAATATATCTGGTCTTATGATATTTTGACCCAAGATCACAATAAAATGGAGTAAAAGTAGTATTTATTGATTGATCTGTCATTTTTTCAGAGTTGCCAGCCCTTCTTCAAGCTGCTTTCCCTGCTAGTGGAGGGGGGTGGAGGCAGTCCCTCGGGCCTGCCCTGCTTCACGCAACTGGCCCTGCACCGCGTTTGGGACGCTGCGGAAACGTGTCCCCACGCTGCCATCGAGTGGCTGGCTCTACAGGTAGGACACACCGTGCTGGACCGTCAACATCAACAATCCAACCACATAGACTCTCAACATTAACAATCAAATCACGCTAAACTTTCAACGTCAGCAATCAAATCAAGAACTTTCAAAATCAACAATCAAATCACACTGGACTGTCATTGCCAACAACAATTCACCACTAACTAGACTTTCAATGTCAACAATTACATCATGCTGAACTTTAACCATCAAAAATCACACCATACTGGACTGTTCATGTCAACGATCATTTCACATTAGATTTTTAAGATCAACAATCACTCCACACTGGCTGAATAGCCAGATACTCCCCCTTCCCTCTTCCCTGTCTCCTTCCCCTCACTTACAGAACTTAATATGCAAATTAATATGTAATAACTCATTCAGGTTCCTCGCAACAAGATGGTGCACACGTGCGTACTCCAAACGGCCGACAGTTGGGTGGAGACGTATCTCATGGCGCATGTAAACCAGCGCGTCCGTTCGGCCGCCGCCTTCCTGCTCGTGTCGCTGGTGCCCTCGGCGCACTTCCGCCAGGGGTACCGCTCCAACATGCGCTGCATGCCGGCGTACAAGGACATCATGCTGGGGGAGGATGCTTACGTCGTTCTGCACCAGGTCATTTTTTTATTTATTTTTACACTGATTCCACACAGGAGACCCTGATGGAAATTATTTTCATCAGGACCTTTGTCATCTTTTTGATGACAGGAAGGAGTGAATACGGGTCTCGAAGGTATGAAGAGAGCCATGTTTTAGGAGGAAGAATACATTGAGACCTGCTGAGCTTTTGAACACAAGAACGAATCGTAGAATCGACCCGCTCTCAAGTGGCAAATGTCAACCGTGAGCAAATTTTTGGCATGTTTCCCGTCTGTACACCAGTGCCGAAGGGATCAGTGATACTAGTTCCTCAGAACATCTTCCATTGAAATATCGGTAGAATAAGGACAGCATTCTCATCCGGTGTCTGCGCTCCAAAGATTGCAATCTGTTTGTTAAATATCAAATAAATGAAAATCAATCTAACAACCATTCGTTTCTGCACAGAGTCGAGGATTTTTTTCAGGTATTTTGAAGCTCCAGACCGCAATCTCTTGGCCACAATCAAAATCAATATCAATCACAGTCTACTAAGAAACCCTGAAACTTTCCATACTCATTATGTATGCATGTTTAAATTGTAATTGAAAATTAGTATCCTGTTGACAAACTGCTTTTTTGCAGTTTAACGGGATTGTACCTTGAAAACCAATAATAAAAAAAAAAAATATATATATATAATTATAAAAAAAAAAGTACCAACTTAACCCTCTTCCAACCTCTTGTGCGAATGTGTCGACTATATAACGTCCAGTGTAATGGCAAGATTCGGACATATTTAGTGATAGCCCCCAGAACTCTTCTTAATTTCTCAAATTTCTTGTTTCACTTGACTTCTCTTGACCCAGACTTAATTGCATTGACATTTCATATTATGGTAACATTATTTGTGGACCATGCTAGGCTGATGCCCGTGTTAAGGTGGTCGATTGATTGTACTTAGTCGTTATTGTTGTACTTATTGTTTTATTTTTTATATATTTATTATTTTTTGTGTTAATGTTAATGTGTCTGTTGTGAACATTATAAATAAAATAAAATCTCTATTGCAGATTTACGTGATACTGCTAGGAAAATTGAAAGCGGCCAGGAAGTATATAGATGTGGGAATGCACGGTCCCATGAAGCTTACGGCATACTTTGGTGTCATGTCGTACTGCTTGGTGTCAAGGATGGAGAAAATAATGGTAATTTTTTATTACTCCGCAAACCATGACTAATTATTGTTAAAAGTAAATTTACAATTATTCCTTCAATCTTTGCAATATAACTTAAAGGAGACTCCATTTTGTAAACTTATTCAGACAAAAGACATGGCAGAATGAAACGAACAGAAACACACGTGACCATTGACCATAGATATATAATAACTATAGATTAGCTCACTCATATCTAATTTCATCTAAAAATAACACCACCTAACAGTTATTTCAAAATACAACTCCCCATCATGTTGTAAACTTGTTGTACAAGCTTCTAAAAATGATGGTTTATTTAGTGACAAAAGTGTTGTCGTAATATGTTGTCTGACCTAGTTGTTTTGTTACTGAAAGCTATCTGTAAGGTATGTAAGTACATTAAATTGTTAATGATAAAGCCTCGAGAGCCCCTTCCTAACTAAACTAAACTAAAATATTTCTAACTGCCTCAAATTCATGTTTGAAAAATGATCTTAAGAGCTGGTCTATTAAACGAAGGGACAAACTTGCTGTAATACAAATTTGCTCCGTGCAGACTAACAAAAGATAAAAAGCAACGCTTATTCAGATCTTTCGACTGCAAAATAATGCACTTTATTTTTGTACATGTTTTCTTAAACCAATAGGTTTGGTTTCGATGTTAATTTTACACGTGCTGTCTCTTGAATAGTTGCATGCGACAGTTGTTAGAATACCCAGAGTACTAAGGCGTAGGCTACACATTCAATATTTATTATGATCCATATCACGATCCATCAATACGGATCAGAGTGCTACCCCATACGTTTAATATTTATTCTGATTCGTTAATATTTATCAAATATTGTGATATTTATTGAAGAATTATCAGAACGTGATAAATATCGATGCAGCGGATTTCCACTCAAGATGCCTTCAGATATAAGTATATCGATTTTGGTTGTACGGCCGTATATCCTCTTTGCATACTTACTTGAAGAAAAAATCTTCTAAATGATCAGGCCGGATGAATTGTCGCCGGATGAATTGTCGGCCGGATGAACTGTCGGCAGGATGAACTGTCGGCAGGATGAACTGTCGGCAGGATGAACTGTCGCCGGATGAATTGTCGCCGGACGAATTGTCGGGTCACCGTGGCAGATTAACGAGAGAGTACTGTATTATCTAAAACTGTTAATTTGGTGAAGGATTATTTGTAACATACATATGTACTAGGTTGACAAGTATTTATGTATGTGTTGTAGTTTGGGCAATACTTCTGCGATCTGTGGGAGTTGTTCCACCCGGGGCTGAGTGAACCCAGCGTGGCAGTGCACCCCAACAAGCAGGCGCTGCTGGCCTTCTGGCACTCGGTGTGCGTGGATTGCCCTGAGAATGTGCAGCTCATCGTGTCCAACCCCGCCGTTGTCAAGCATATCGCCTTCAACTACATCCTGTGAGTTTATTCAGATTATGATGCATGCAACACTCAATAGTACTGTGTGGCAGGTTTTATGAAATCTACTGGTTTATAGGTGAGCAAGTGGATATTCTTAAACCATAGTGTACTAACTCACTTTTTGCAGTTTCTGAGTTAGAGCTTGAAATGAGGGCTCCAAATCATATTCTTGCTCTACCAGAGAGAACCATCTTGCTTAACTAATCACAGAGAGTTTTTCAGCACCATGAACCAATCAGAGACAACCATTCTGTAATGTTAGGTATTTCTTTATACTCAAACACTTAAGTTCTGTGGGGGGACTTATCAATAAATATCAGGTTGACGATAAACAATCTGGTTTATTAGAGATTACGTATTTACAATAATAAGGCTGCAAGTCAGCCGACCTGTCGGCTCTGGCGGCTCGCTTATCGGAGCTTGTCTAAACGGGCACCCCTACGACCAACGGGAGAAATACTTTACTGCTGACATCTAAAGATGATACTTGAAAGCTTTTTCAGCAATTACAGTATCAAACTTTTAAAAATATTTTTTAATTGGTCTATGAAATGTGCTGGAATAATAAATATATGTTTAAAGCTCAATCTAAACAGTACGACTTAGTTCTATATGGTTTAAAACGATCCAAGTCATCGTGCCAATTTTGAAGGGCATGGTCCAAAGGAGATTCCTCAAAATTCTTGGATTGAGTGCGGAATAAAGGAGCATGATCAGGGGAATAGCTGGTACTGGTCAGTGTTCAGTTGTTGACCAGTGCTCTGCGGGTGTCTAGAGAATGCCTTTATTTCCTGCCAAAGACTCGAAGGTCAAAAAGCAACACGACAAAAATTAAGGACATTTATAATTATTGAGCAACCCTGCTGAAAAGCAGCGTTGTTTGTAAAAGTTTGTTCTGAGATATTGACTGTTAACTCCCCAGGTCTCGGGCATACTCTGTTGGAAGGTCAAAATACAGTTCTGCATTGCAATAAAATCTGTAGAGTTGGAATATTTCTGAAATGTATCTGAAAACTAAAAATGTTTTTGAAAGGTAATAAAATACATTTTCAAAGTTTATAATTCGAAGTAAACATATCATTTTAAAAATTTTTAATGCAAACATAAAAAGTTTTAAAACTGGCTCACCATATGTTTTTTCTAATTAAAATTACTGATTATGAAAAAAAAAACACACACACAAACACATTTTATTAAACAAAAGTTTTATAAATGTATCATCACAATTTTTTGTTGCTTCATGTAAAAATAATTAATAAAAAACTCCCAAAATTTTCTTTTTTTTTTCAAATTGGGATCGGAAACTTTGGTTTCATAAAGGTGAACATTTTAAATTTTTTGTGGCTGATTTTCAAATTTGAATATAAAGCATGGTGTTTTCTCTTTCTAACACCGTTTAGAACATATTTGTCACCATGATAGTTAAAAGGAGACACAGCGATTTCTATGAGACCTATATGAGTTGTTCCCAAAAGCGAATAAATTAATGTGAGGGATTAAGAGGCGGTTCTCCGAATTTCAACCGATTTCTTGCAAACTTCCCTTAAACATTTGAAGTTTTTAAGCTCTTAAAAAAATATATGTTATTCTTGAAGATAATATCTAGACATTTATCGCGCCGAAACGCAAATTATATGAAATTCCCTCGATAGAAAAAAATCGCAAAGTATGCTCCAAAAATGATTAAAAACACGTTTGTTTCGGTTATTTTAAAAGTTATATGTATGAAAAAATTCACAGCGTTTCTTTAAATAAAATTAAAGAAAATTATCGCGAGATTTTTGCTCTATTTTTAACGAGTCGTGTTTTATTAAAGATTTTCATGATTTTTGCATCAATTTTATCGCTGTAAATGTTAGCGCGCTCTTCTAACATTCGTAATTTCATATCTCTCTATCTTCTTCTTTTTGGGGCCGGGAACTGAGCCTTAAACATTTGACATTAGTGAACATACATTTATTTGACTTACCGAAAGTCAAATAAATGTAAGTGCTGTATTTCAACTCATTGACAATACTTATGGTTTTTTATTCAAATTATTCATAAGTTTTGAGTAAAATAAAGGTAAAACAAAAAAAATACCAGCATTTTTCCTAATATCAAAAAAATTATTCTTTCTATCATTTTGTTTCCTTAATTAGTTTATAGTGTCAGTTTCACTGCTGACTTTATCAGGATCATATTAATTAGTGATTGGACAAAACTGACATCCATTTTTCAGCCAATCCATTGCCAACAACATTTTCAGCCAACAATTTACTATTGTTGGGCTTCACATAAAAAGTTCAAATTAATAATAATCGATGGAAAGAAAAGCAAGAACCCTTTTTACGCTATTATTATTTCAGTGCCGACCACGATGACGGCGAAGTGGTCTCGTATAACCGCGTGATGCTGCCGTCGTACTACGCCATCCTGCGCCTGTGCTGCCAAGCCTCGCCGGCCTTCACGCGCACGCTCAGCGCGCATCAGAACATCCACTGGGCCTTCAAGAACGTGACGCCGCATCCCGCGCTGTACGCGGCCGCCGTGGAGGAGCTGTTTCGCCTCATGCAGCTGTTTGCCGCGCGCTCGGGGGACGCCAGCGAGCAAGAGCTGCGGGAGGTCAACTCCTTCAGGAGGAGCACTCTGGCTGCATATCTGCAAGGTGAGCTTTATATACAATGTATTCTAACAGTGCCAGGTTCTCTAACTTTTCCAGTGTCGACAGTGGATGGAGGAGATAAGCTTATTGCTATTGTAGGGCTTTCACCCCTCAGGCCTTGACCGTATTTTGTCAGAGGTTCCAAATATTTCCATTTTGCAATGAAATACAAATAAATGGAATATTTCTGAATGTATCCGAAAACTAAAAACTGTTTTGACAAGTGATAAAAAATCAAATTTCATAATTCGAAATAAATATATAATTTTTGAAATATAACATAAAAAATAAATTTTTTCCTCACTGACAATGAAAAAAAATAAAAACGCATTTATAATTTATTAGGCAAATATATTACAAATGTTTTCGTTGACTCATTTTTTTATCATTTCATGTAAAAATAATTAATAGAAAAATCTCAATTTTTTTTTATTTATTTGCGTTCGGAAACTTTCGATATAGGTGCGGTCGGAATTGCGGTTGTCTGAATTGCGGCAATTTGCGGTCGGAAACTTTCATATAGGTGTACAATTAGTTATTTTAGGATTAACTTTTAGATTTGAATATAAAGAGTGATATTTTCTCTTTCTAACACTG
The DNA here is from genome assembly GCA_917563855.2 of Limnephilus lunatus. NCBI lineage: Eukaryota > Metazoa > Arthropoda > Insecta > Trichoptera > Limnephilidae > Limnephilus > Limnephilus lunatus. The sequence continues at coordinate 3,438,209 of OU830602.1, read as the reverse complement.
TTAAGATAATAATTCTAACCATGATAGTAAGGGAGACAACGATTTCTATGAGACCTATATGAGTTGTTCCGAAAACTGAACAAATAGACCTGACAGGTTAAACTATGCGAATTAACCCATTCCCTCTGAGCTGCCATAATTTAAGGCGAAGGCCTTCCCTCCTATAAATTAGGGCTCCTGAAAGCATGTGTTTTTTTTTTTTTAATTTAAAAAGTAGTATGCATTGACATCTTACAGTTTTTTTTAGTAGGGTAAAATTAATCTATAAACCAGGACAAGTTAGTTCCAAAATTTGGTTGCTGTGGTCAGTTTCAGTCGAAATAATTTCAGATGGGATGGGACTAAAAACAAAAAGAGTGAACAATGTTCATGAGGGTCAGTTGTTTTGCAGATTTTCTTATTTTTTTTTACATATTCTCCGCACAGAGACCCTGAGGAAAAGAAAAAGTCCTCAGGGCCCATGTCATCTTTGGGGATGCTGTGTGGAGAGGTTTTTTTTTTCAAATGCTAAACCGCCTCGTCCACTTTTGGTGATGTTCAAGAGCGCCACTCTCGAAACACACCAATCACGAGCCAATACATGAGTACTTCGCAAATCCAATATGACAAAGACGCCACTAATATTGAGTTGAACTGCAAAACCTCCACTATTCGAAATATGCATGGTTGTTTTTAGAGCAGAAACAAATCTAAAATGATTTTTTTGAAAATAGGAATTTAAAAAAACTGTCACTAAACAAGTTTAAGAGAAATATACGAGTAGTTTTTTTTAAATGCTGAACATTTTGTGTTGGTGGGTTGGTGGCGGTTTCGCTTTTTTACCCCTCTTATATAAATTACTTGGCGCAAGATTGACTCAATTTTGTTAATCTAATAGTCATTGACCCCTTGAAAAATGGTGTAGAATGTTTGAGTAGTTTTTGAGATCCACTACCAATAACATTTGTAAAGTAATTCTTATCCCAGGACTGAATGGGCGAACTTGCTGGACCACCCTGCTGTCAGCCTTTCGCACCCTCGTGGAGACAGACGATGACCGCCTCTACATAGTCTACAACGGGGGGCTGCAGCTCGCTTTTGAGGTTAGTTGGCTCACTTTCTTAACCCTTAAAAAATTTGGCATTTTTTTCAGATGGTCAAAATATTTTCGCTTTACAATAAAATGCAAATATTTGGAATGTTTCTGAGCACATTCAAAAACTAAAAACTGTTTTAGAAAGTTGATGAAATACGCTTTCAAATTATATAATTCGAAATAAACATATATTTTTTTAATTATTAAATTTTTGCAAAAGTTTTAAAAATGGCTCACCTTACGTTTTTCTTACTAAAGTTACTGATAATAAAGAAAAATAAAAACACATACATATTTTATTAGTCAAACGAATAACAAACACATATTGTAATCTCACTTTTTTTGTCGCTCTATGTAAAAAAAATTCACGAAGTTTCAAATTTTTTTTTCAATTTGCGATTCAAAACTTTGTATACATAAAAGTGTACATTTTAATTTTTTGGTGGCTATTTTTTTGATTGGAATATAAAGCGTGGTGTTTTCCCTTTCTAACACCGCTGAGAACATATTTCTCACTACGATAGTAAGGGAGTTACAGCGTTTTATACGAGACCTATGTGCGTTGGACAAATATGGTCTCCTGCCATTCGACAGGTTTAACCACTTTGATACTATAATTGGCACGCAGTGTGTCAGTGTAAATAATTAAACAATAAATCATGATGTTAAAAAGGTGAAACATGTATAAAAAATCATTCAGTTTGAGGTTATTTATTAACACAAATATTTATTTATTTATTTATTGACTCGCCAACAGAATACATCTCAAAATTATTGCAGTAATTTATATTAACAATATGGTTATAATGATGATTCTAATTAAAGGTGAGCACGCCATTCATCTCAATATTCTTTGTGTAATGATAAGTTACAATAAATAACAGTAAATTAAATTATATAGATTATGTTATAGATAACTAATTATATTATAGATTATTTTAATAATTATCTCGAGTTTAAAGTAATCTATATTATGTCTACTGCTAATAGCCAAATAACTAAAAACCCAATCGTCAAAGAAGACACGGCTACAAATATGAAAATACCATATAAATTTAATAAAATCTTTGTAGACTACCCCTGTCCCTCTCCTCCAAATGTTATATGTATAAACTGTAGATTAAGAATTATTTGTATCAGTCTGAAGATGGCTTTAACAGGCTGAAACCGCTTATGGCCAAAAATAAATCATGTGGAAATAAGTTTTATGTGAGATACGTTTTTAGGTTTTCACGGCCAAGGCCAAAAGTATTTTCGTTATTTGTTTTAGGGGTGTTATGCCGTGTTGCGCTATCTCCTTCTTTAGCCAACTTTTCAGACAGTGTTGCAGTGTCCATCAGCAACACGCAATAGTGCAACATGGCATAACACCCCAAAAACAAATAATGAAAAGTTTTATGTGTTTTATTATATTATTATAATGGAATTCCACTACGAATTGTCAGTATCAAAAATAGGGTTATTTCCAACATTAGCCAAGTGCTACTGCAGGGAGATATAACTGTATGCATCTTTCTTCTGTGTATGTATATTCAATGTATGTATTGTGTTATTGCAGGCCCTCCACACCCTGCACGCCATGTACCACGAGGTGGGAGGGGCGGGGGGCGCGGGCAGTGACCTGCGAGAGCTTCTGGCGCTGGCGGGAGAGCTGTGCCGCTCCCTGCGCTGCTGCCGGGACTGCAAGGAGGCCCGCTCGGCCCTGCACGCCTGCAAGGACTGGCCTGAGGCCCTTCGCCGCCTCGCCACGCTGCTCAACACCTACAACCCTCCCGACATCAGGGAACTGGCCATAGGTAACACACAATACCAATACGACATCACTTATAGGGAATCATTCATTGGATAACCAACACCTCTGTCGTAGGTCACACTATGTTGCATGCTTTGTCTGGTGATTTAGCGAGGTGCCTGGCTGGGCTCATGGGATGAGGTTTGTTTGATAATGAGGAAATTCCAATGCTCACAATAAATTAAATATTATTTACATGTGTCTGTGTCCTATATATTAAACATGCTAAAAAATAATACCGGAAGGCATAATGGTCCGGTATGACATTTTAAAATATCCTACTACATAATATCAAGAAAACGTCAACATTTTGTTTAATTTATTACAAGTTTTTCTGCATTATAATTGATTTAAAATATTTATCCAATAGTGCTTTAAATAGGTTTGTATTAGTAGCATCGATGATATATTAACCTCTTATGTGCCTTTAGCATGTTTACACGCTCTAAGATGCCGTGCTCAGGAGGCCGGCCATACAAAATTAGCGTGTTAACACGCTCTTCTAAATGACGATTTTTCCTGTCAAACTCAACTATTTAGAAAAACCGAAAAGCTACTTAAATGATATACAATGTACAATATACAATGTATTTGGTAAGTGTTCAATATATATCTTAATATATAAAACAAAGTCGGGTTAGTTACACTATTTATAACTCGAGAACGGCCGGGCCGATTTCGATGATCTTTGATTTGTTGGATTTGTCTCCGCCCCGGAAAGGATAATAACTATTAAAACATCGCAAAAATTAACGAAAAATATAGTTATTAAGAAAATTCTTTTCCCCATACATTTTGTATGGAACAAATTCTCATATTTGAAAGAGCTGCGGCCGTTTTGTGATAAGTACCTATAATATTGAACTGTGCGTGAATTCCAAAAATTCAAAAACGTCAAATGTCAATGCGCTAATTGTTTTGCTTTTGTTCTTAATCGTGTAATGCTGCCCCTCTTTCTTACACACTAAGAATCAATAGCCGAAAATGAAACAAGCGGTGAACGTATGTCTGCACCCAGCCTCGAACCAAGAATTAGACCAAGATTAATAGAAAATATTTAATGGGAGGCAAAATTAAACTTCCTATGCGAGTTTATAGGGATAAATTACTGAGAATAGTTCCGTTTAAAATGTTATAATAATAATATTTTTTTAATAAATTCTAGGAATATGTTATAGTCAACCAAAGATAGGTGAATTCATTGACTATATAGAACTATGATCAGTTTGTAAACCATATTAAAATTCGGAGGTACGATTTTTTTAAGGTGGGCGAAAAATATTCATAACTGTCACCAAAATATCACGAGTAATCCGAGGAAAAAAATAAAAATCGCGCCGTCGCTCCAGTGGACAGTGGTTAGGATACGTTCATAGATCAACTTAGGATGTGTTCAAAAACCAACTGGGCGTTTTAAAATCAAATGAATAATCGATAGAACAAGGTGCGCTGGATGCCAGGCGCTTTGTGAATCAAGTTTTTTTTTCGAATGTAAATTACGATTTTGGCGCCCCTTAAGACTGCCGCCCGGGGCAGGCGCCCTGGTTTGCCCCCCCCCCCCTGATCTAGGGAGATCCGACCCTGTCTTCACCCTTCCAAAGGAAAAATACAATAATTATAATAAATCTATGAAATGAAATGTAGTTTAACGCACAGGAGGCCCTATGGAAAATGATTTCTCTCAGGACTTATGTCATCTTAGGGGATGTTGTGTGGAGGGTATTTTTAAGGAAGGGGAGGATAGGAAGTTCTGGGAAGGAAAAAGGCATGAGGGGTGGGTAGGAATCTGGGGTTCAGTGTGTCTAGGAGTGACGGACGTATGAATCCGTCCTTCTCACTGCGGAGCAAGGCGATGTTCCAAAAGAGTTGTGCTTGAGAGGTCACAAGGTCTCCCTCAACCAGTCTCTCTCGATCCGGCCCGCCACGCAGCAGGTGGGCAGACGCATCCGCCGCCAAGAACCGGACAAACGTCACCCCATGAACCCGGGCACCCCTGCTAAATCACTAAACGTAGCGAACCACTTGGGGTGACCTATTGCAGAGGTGTTGGTTATCCAATAAATGGTTTCCGGGGCGGTGGCACCCGTACCCGCCTCCCAAATTTCCTTAAGTAAGTGGAAAAGTAAGAAAGTCATAAAATATATAAATCGGTATACAACGCCATCTCTGATACTGACAAAAACAAAAAACGGACTGTTGTGCATCGATAATTGCTTCATTGTGTAATTTTTTAACTTAATGAAAAAACTGAATTTAATTCAACAGTTATTGATTCTGAGGCGGTACGAAGTTCGTCGGGTCAGCTAGTTTTTAATATATTTCAGAAAAAGATTTTTTTATTAATTTGTTTTTTTGCTAAAAAATATGCCGGGTACCTCCACACCAAATACCTTACGGCATTTAAAGGGTTAAGAAAGTTTGTTCCATGTATCCACTCTATTTGCAAGGAAATGTTTCCTGGGATTGTCCACGGAGATTTATATTTTTATTGATGGTGACTGTTTAGTAACTGTTTCTATTTTGTTTCAGTGTTAATAAAAGAGCTCCTGTTGTTGCTGGGCGGCGCGGCGTTAGCGGTGCTGGTCCCGCTGCTGTCGCACTGCCACTCCGCCTTCCAGGACACGCGAAACGCCGTACCACCGGGCCCGCACTTCCCCTCGCGCTCGCCCCCCGACCTGCCCCACAAGGCCGCCCCCCCGCGCCCCTTCCGCCCCATGGTGCAGATGTGCGTGCCGCACGCCCAGCTGCAGGCTAGGAAGGTAGGTCAGACAGTGCCAATATTAATGCAAAATAGCTTCTAGATAATCATTGCTCACATTATAACACCGTGTATCTCATTTTACACAGGTTTACAGAAAGAACAAAAAACTGTTTAATTAATTACATACATAAAAATAGCACAACTTTGAAAAAAAAGGGTTGTATCATAATATGAGCCTGGCGTGTGTTCAAAACCAAAAGGACACTTCAGTGACATCTATGGACAAGTTGTCGTCATTACGCAGTTCACGAGCACAATACAAATTAGTATCCCTGAAAGCACACGGAGACCGCCAAACCACTATTTTGTGATATAACTGGGTTTAATTTATTAACGAGATCAAAAAAATTAAAACATATTATGTTTCATAACGCTGATGGGTTTCGTGCGTATTTGTGTTCTGATCGCCTTTGGGATCGGAAGGAATCCAGATTTTGGTATTCTGCACAATAATGGTACCTAAGCAACGACATAGACAGAAGTCAAGTACTGCCTTATCGTGAATCGTCAGTCCATACGTCAGTCTATTAACAACCATCGTAACGTGTCGTACCGTGACATTTCGCTCTTATCGTCAAGTATCGCTGAAGTGTTATTCATCTTATCGTGACAAAGTATACATCCTATCGTTATTTATCGTATGCTTTGTGTGAATTTATTACGTTAATCTGACTCAAACTAGAACAATCATATCGCACGCTTATGGATAACCTGTGACTGTCGCCGAATAACAACAAGCCAGAAAACACCACAGTGAGTATTGCTTTTTGTGTTTACCGATCTTATTTAGTGGTTGGGCATAGATTGTATCGAGGCCATAAGCGTTTATAGCAAAGAGTGGCCACAAGGTCATTCTAACCCTCATTAGGTAGTTCATCAACGGGCTGCTAACATTTTATATTGCCTAACCAAGGGTCAACTTATATTTAGGGATCAGTTATTTGGAGAAGTAATTTTTTTTCATTAAAAACATATTGTTACGTATTTTAAATGACATTTGCGGTGTAGTACACAAAAAGATTAAAATTAATGAGACATGCATTTTTTATTTTTTTACAATAACTCCACACAGGAGGCCCTGAGGAAAATAATTTCCCTCAGGGCTTATGTCATCTTTGAAGATGCTGTGTGGAGGGTCTTTTTGAGGAAAGGAAGGAGTGAACATGGGTCTTGAAGAGACCCATGTTGTAGAGGGGAGGAAACACAGAGGCTGGCAAATCGTTCCACAGCGAGCTGTTGAACTCAAGAACGAGTCGTAGAAACAACCCATTCTCATGTGACTAATGTCAACCGTGTACAAATGTTGGGGGCGTGTTTCCCGACTATGCACCAGTGGCAAGGGGATCAATGACGCTAGTTACTCGGAGCATCTTCCATTGTAATACCAGTAGAACAAGGACAGCATTCTCATCTGATGCCTGTGCTCTAAAGATTGCAATCCATCTGTTAAGATGGGAGAATCTATCAAACGGGCCGCCCGTTTCTGCACAGAGTCAAGGGTTGTTTTAGGTATTTTGGAGCTCCAGACCAGAGGTGGCTGCCAAATTCAACTGTGGGGCGCACTTGCAATTTGTACAGTGTTAGCAGTTGTGTACTATTAAAGTATCTGCGGGCCCTGTAAAGTACGCCCAGTTTCTGAAAGGCTACTTAACTCTGGTTTCGATGGAGCCCCCATACCTGAGCTGGTCACTTAGAGTTACACCAAGCATATCATTGGAGGTCCTGTTCGGAAGATTGCTTCCGTTGAAGGAGATTAGATTTTTTCTATCCCTTTTAGACGTTATCAGACATGATTGGGTCTTTGAAACATTATATTCGACTAGGTTATTCTTTCCCCAAGAGAAAACACTCTCGAGGTAGCCGTCCATTCTTTGCTTCAAAGCCCTCCGAGCTATTGGGGTTTTTGTGCCCTTTGGAGGCTTGTCAAACAAAAAGCTATCATGGACTGTGCTGTCATCTCCGTAACAATGAATCCGTGCACTTGACAAGAGGTCATTGATGTGCAACAGAAACAAAGTCGGAGACAGAACCGATTCCTGTGGGACGCCAGCATATATCGATTGCGAGGAAGAGGTTATGCGAGAAATATTAAAGTTCTATTCAACTTTCTTCAAATAATAAAACAAAAATAATTATTAAAAAAATTGAATTAAAACAAGTAAAATAAAATTAATTATTTATTTATTTTATTTTATATGTACATTTACAGTTATAACCAATAATAAGATACACTACATCCTTGCTCAACTTCTGGAATAAAATATATTTATTATAAAGTCAACACTGGCTTTTTAATATTTTTATTTTGAAAAGAAAGACATTTCAAATTTTAATTCAAAATTCATCGTGATTAATTTCCGTCTATGGAGTCCTTTATTTTAATTTAATGTCTATGTCGCATTTTATCTCAATCTGGTCTTATTGTATTGTTTTCAGGGAGTAGATCCTGATTACGACAATGCGCTGAGCGAGTTCTACCTGCCGTACCACTCGCTGCTGGACGCCATGTGTCGTCTCGGGGTGGAGCGGGGCTGTTGTACGCCGCAACTGCTGGCACTCGCCACCATGGCCGCCTGCGAAGGGGCCCCGCTGCGCTTTACCCTGTTCCCCTCCCTGTGGCACGAGATCTACGTTTCAGAGGTTAGTGCTTACTCCATAATACTACCCTGACGCATGATGATAACACATTTTATTTTTCAAAAACAGTAAAAACCAATACATTGCAAAAGCGATTAAAAAATTACAAAAAAATAAAGTTAACTTATTTACAATATTATGATATATCTTTACATATCATTAAAAAAAAAAGTTGCTCCCGCTATCTGCACTCTTAGATCTTTTAAACTACGCAACGGATTTTCATGCAGTTTTCACCAATAGATAGAGTAATTCATGAGGAAGGTTTAGGTATATAATTTGTCAAGGTTTTGTTTGAATTGGTTGAAATATATTTATTTATCTATAACATTACATTTGATACATTTGTATAGCAAAAATAACATAGTAATAATATTGCAAAATAACTATAGACATTAAAATGTGTACAAGTGTTATTATGTCTTGTGGGTCGATATTAGTTCCTAGCTAGGCAGATTGCCCGTAACCAAATGCTGGTGAAATAGGCCATGTAAAATTTTAAGTGAGATTATTTAATAGTTTTTCAGATTCCACTCTATCCAAGCCAATCAACCATTTAGTTATTATTGAACCAATGTGGGACATTTTGCAAGCTTTAATATTTAATTCTAGGGGAATTTTATTATATATTTTTGCTATGCTAAGCTATGTACATGTCTTTTGATTCTTTGCCGTATTGCTCCCTGGGACCACGAGATCCTTTCTGGTGTGACTTCTTGTGATATATTTATGATCAATTTTTTGAAGATTTTCTAGATTTTTATGTACGTGGATAGTAATCCTTTTTATATAGTTTTGACGAACATCAAGTACATAAAAGTTTTGTAGAGCTGATCGCTAGAAAACCTATAGGGTTTACGCAAAATTACTCTAATTATGGATTTCTGGGCCTTCACAAGCGGATATAATACATATATAAAGAGAGCAGACTGGCAAGCAGGCGGTATGGATTTGATATGTACGTAAATTAACAGATTGCGTTGGTTATAAAGGTTGGGTAATGGCATTGTGTTTCGTTAGCCACAGCGACTTGTGGTCAGGTCTGCTAGTATAAAATAAACCCAAAAGGTTGAACCGATTGCGAGGTTTAGAAGCAAATCTGCCACTTGCCGAAATGCTTTTCACCTTTCTTTCGTTAGTTATATTAATTATATATTTTTGAAATTATCGAAAAAATAAATACCATTTTAGAAACTAGATAAAATTTTCTTTGAAATGTTTGTATTTTAAAGAAAAATTGATATTTCTAAATAATAAAATTTTAATATCAAACATGTCAATGTTACCAAATAAATCCAACATTCAAAAACATTTCGACTCGAAACGAACGTAATTTTGAAAGAATTTGATATTTAGAAAACACATTCATTTTGTATTTGGAATTAGTAAGAAAACTATCACTTCATTTTTTATGTTATTTTTACATTAAAAAAATATTAATAATTTTTTTACTTTCAACTGTCAACGAAAAAATCCCGCCAATTTGTAATCATACATACTTATAATTTATATCATATTTGTATCAATAATTGAGACAACCTGAGAAGAATAATTATTTCACCTTTCAACGACGAACACATTACTTATCACCGCATTATGGAAAAAAGGATAAAATTATTTTTATAATGTATGGACGCTCCGGCCAGATCTGTCCTCCAGAGACCCTAATGGAATATGATATTTGTGGTTAATAATATTATCCTTCCGATGTTTGAAGGGTTAAAAAGATTTCGATTTGGAATTTACTTACAAACATTCTATTCAAAATAATTATGAATTTCTGCACCTTGGCCAAAATATTGGAGTAAATAAAATTAACACTAGTATTTTTGCATCTCAAATTTTGTAAATTGGCAGTTTTGCATCTCATTGAATGCACAGTGTCCATTTTGCATCTAACTAAAATTCAAAATGGAAGAGAACTACAGCGGCCATTTTAGATTATGTTGAAAGGAGGATTGTGATTGGTTGAAATTCAATATTGGCAGTTTTGCATCTTCTTTTTAGGTCGGTTAGTGAGAATACCCTGTTCCTACTTCTACTCCAATTTTTTTCATCTAATCCTTTTAAAAAAGTTGTTTTTTTGTTGAAAGGTGGCATTTCTGCTTTCAAACATGGAGTGTAGTCAATGGGTTTTGCAATATAACTTGTACTTCATAATCAGTTGAAATCTCCTCTCAAATACGGAATGAATTATTTGTGTGTTCAGGACGTTGACCGGAAGTATTCGGGGATGTTGCTGGAGTGCAGCTATCTGGTGGACTACATGGACCTGGTGCTGCTGGATGAGAGGGAGACCCTCATCAATGACAATGTCCACCAGTTCTTCTTGGAATACTTCCCCAAGGTAATTATATTTCAACCTTCTATCGTGCACATTCAGGGATTCAAGGTTATGGTTAAACATCCGTCTCATGCCTATTATTATGTCGCCCAATCAGCAAATTCCTCAGCATCAATCATCGGACTCCTACGGAATCGTGAAACTTTGTATAAAATCAATTTTAGCTTGAAATTAGTTTACACAAAATATGAGATTTTCCTTATAGGCAATGAATTGAGATCTTGCTTCCGTGCATTTGCCCAGTGTATTCAATACTCAGTGGCTGCCACAAAAATTACTTTCTGTTAGTAACCAATAAGGGTATACTGCAAAAAGTCACCATGCTATGTCAATTTTTGAGTTTTTTTAAGCTGTGAATGCGGTAATATTAGTTATACTTTTATCTACCATTTCCACATACAAAAAACGCAATTTTTCCGAGAACTTACATATTTAACGTCACTTTTTATTCTATCTCCACAGTAATTGTGATAACCGTGGCCGGGTATCCCATGTATTTCTGGACTCCCAGTATATGGATCCAGATTCCTCAGATTATAGTGATCTCAGTACAGGGTGATAGCAATAATAATGCGTAGGTAGTCTGCTGATGTTTATTCCAGGATTATGTACAGTGGTTCTATCAAGGAAGTCTGATGCTCGACGAATGGACAACAACCACACCCTTTTATACGTTCCTCATGTTGTCTCACACATACACGCATGTATCTTTCATACCGCAAGACATACGTTCACCACAGTAATTACAAAAAAAAGGAGTGCACACAATGTCCATTCTGGCCAGTAGAAATGCGTCATTTTGTGACATGTGTAGTATAAACCAAAACTCAAAACTTTCCATCATCTGCGCGCGCAACAGCTGTACACATTAGAACTGTCAAAACATTTGAATTTGCATTTAACTGTCACTTGGTGCTGGTTATTGTAACATGTTAAATATTAAATCTCCTTTAAGAACAGTGTATTTAGTAGAATAATAAACTGTGGCAGTACAACAGATATATTATATGTTACAGCGCCCTTGAGGTGATTTTTAACAAAAATGGAGTTTTACAAATAAGCCACATCTTTTTATCATTGGTCGTTCTGTGAACAGTACTTTGCATAATGTTGATTACTCTGACTTGACATCTAGCAACAGCCGCAGAGCTCATGCACTCTGGTGGCTACCATCTTGACAGGATTGACTGAACACGGAACACACAAACAAATTTACAGACAGGCGAAATGTCGTGGTTGAGTCAAATTGGGACTTCGCTGTGCTCAGTCAATTGTTTATAAAATGTGTTGTGTGATTTAGGTGGAAGGCTGCAAAGCAGTGAAGGCGGTAGGGGGGTTGATAGCGGAACTGGAGGGGGCGGCCGACGAGGTGTGTCTGACCGGGGGCCCCGTGCTGGGGGACGTGCGCTCGCTGCAGGTTCTGCTGCCGCGCGCCAAGCTCTCCCAGCGCGACCAGATGCTGGCCACACTCACCGCCAGCCTGCACAAGATCATCAACAGGATCAAGGAGGCCGACAAGGACAAAGAAGGTATAAACATTGCTTTATTACAGTATTCAAATGGATGGTTGACATTTCAAGAATGATTTTCATCCATACCAGCCGGTTCCAAAGGTCCATTTACACTTGAATTAGTAACAACCTGACTGTAATGCATAGATGTCGCAGATTGCAATCTTTAGAGCACTGTAGCATAGGTGGGAATGTTGTAATGGAAGATACTCTGAGTAAATATATTGCATAATTAGCGTCATCGATTCCTTTGGCATCCGAATTCGGATTGTTTCTACGACTCGTTCTTGACTACAACATCTCAACTGTAAAACTTCTGTTTCATGCCTTCAGGTGATGATAAAAAAGAAGAGAAGCAGGTGGAAAAGGTAGAGGCAGATTCGTCCGAGTCTCCGGTGGAAGTGGAGAAAGTATCGGAGGCCATGGCTGTGGGGGAGACCCCCGCAGCGCCCACCTCCTACCAGGCCTCCCTCTGCACCGCCTCGCAGCTCCTGCTGCAGATTATCCAGGACAACGTGTAGGCATCAGCTGCCTGCTAGCCCGTCCCGTCACCCCGGGTTGATTGGTCGCAGTTGTGAAGTGAAGTGATTGAACCTTTATCTGTACTGCTACTGCTTAATGGTGGTTGTGATGGAAGCCCGTAGCTTCGAGCAGCTACGTGCGTTGTACTAATGGTTTCATAAGACTCTCTTTACATCTTGTTTTATGCGTGATACGTCGTTTCTAAGAAAGATTCAGGATTGTGAGAGAGTGTACATAGTTGAATATAAATGTTTATTAAAGTTTGCTTGAAAGCTGCTCATGTTGGTTGGTTTGTGTTTTTTTATGAGTTGGAAAACTGTCTTATAGTTGTGTTTTTCGGTACTTGGGATAAGCACGACTTGTAAGATTGTATTTTCAATAATTTTGTTTATGTTTTTTGATCATATTTTATAAATATCTGAAGTGCAGATACACAATAATGAATCTAATCCATACGTTTGTTTGCGGTCCCGGTAATATCAGATGTTAATTTGTTTGTTTGTCTGTTGGTTGAATGCAGCCCATCTTAATGCTCAAATGGGAAGAAGGACTTGCCAATCGACACACATATACACACAGAGGTCACTCACCTGATTTCTATTCAAATATGTCTGTGACTGATTATATTACATATTAATATATAGGTGATTAAAATAGTGTTTAGATTGTAATATTGTGTTACATATTTTGTAAAGCCGATTAATTATATATAGCTGTATCTGTAAGATTCTAGTGTTTGCCGTTTTATTACTTATCTACATTACAGTTTTCCGGGGTTCCGTTTCCAGTTCAGGTTCCGGCATTCTGTGTTCTGTGGTACAAGGGGTGCATTGTGGGCTAAATCATTTTAAAGCTTCTAGTGATAATAAATTTGAATAAATCTCTGTATGTGTCTATCTGTAAACAATTATCATTGTTATGTATTAGGGGAATTATTGTTCATCTCAACAACATTAATACGAACCTAATAATAAATAAAATATTATAATATAGTCGATGCCAGCCATTTGTATAAACTATATTGTTGTCTCGTTGGTTAACTTTTTGCATAATTTCTTGTTATTAAAGACTCCATTGGGATATTGAGAGTGAAAACATAAAACTCTTTCTAGTAATTGGTTTTGACATTTTTATACCATTCCATAGGTTGGTTGGACAGCAGAAAGATCCATTCGAATAGCTTCTCGTAAGACTCAACTACATTTTATAAGGTGAAAGAGCGCAAGGCTAATTATCAGAAATGTGTTTTGTTTTCAAGAAATTACTGACCAAAATATACCCACTTGAAATATATGTGTGTTTTATTACTATGCATAGTGACATCCCCTAACTTAGCCCACTTTAATATTATTGTTAAACAGGCAATGGAGGAAGTGTGCCCGGGGTCGGTAGTTGATAAGTCAAATCAAATAAATGACAAACCTTCTCCCTTCACAAATCTATCATACATGACAGAATATCTCATACATCTCTCTAGGACAGTGGTTCTTAACCTAGGTTCGATGGAACCCCAGGGGATTGGTGAGTCATTATTGCGGGTTCAGCGGAGGTCATATGATTTGTGATGACACGCCCCGCTTTCCAATTGTTTGGTGAATGCGCATATAAAACTGGTGGTGGTCAGTACCTTCAACAAGATTTAAGAACCACTGCTCTAGGATGTATGAGAAACACAGATAAAATTGTTTAGTTTTAATTTGGGAAGTGGGTATGGGTACCGTCGCCCCGGAACCATTTATTGGATAACCAACACCTATGCCATAGGTCACTCCAAGTGGTTCGCTATGTTTGGTGACTTAGCAGGAGTGCCCGGGTTCATTATCTCCGCATCTATGTGTCTCTATCCACAGTTGATACAGGAACAGAACTTGGCAATGTTTACAATGTTACAAGGCGATACAGCTCGCAAGTTGGGAGGCGGGCATGGGTACAGCCGCCCCGGGAACCATTTATTGGATAACCAACACCTATGCCATAGGTCACCCCAAGTGGTTCGCTATGTTTGATGACTTAGGAGGGGTGACCGGGTTCATGGGGTGAGGTTTGTCCGGGTCTTGGCGGCGGATGTGTCCGCCCACCAGCTGTATGGCAGACCGGTTAAAGGAGACGTTGTGACCTTTCAAGCAGAACTCTTTTGGAACATCGCCTAGCACTGCAGTGGGAGGGATGGATTTATACGTCCATCACTCCAGGATCCCACTGACCCCTAGATTCCTACCCACCCCTCATGTCTTATCTTTCCTAGAACTTCTTCTCCTTCCTTTCCTTTAAAAGACCCTCCACACAGTATCCCCAAAGATGACACAGCCCCTGAGGGAAAATATTTTCCTCAGGGCCTCGTGTGTAGAGCTATTAAAAAAAATCTATATATTCTTTATGTTTATAAAATGAAATGTTTTAATTATAAACATGTTTAAAATTGTGTTTCCAAATGTCCAAAAATTGTAGAGAAAATGAAATTTAGAAAGCGTTTTCTTTTTATGTATTTAGGAAATCTCTAAGAAAACTGTTACTTCTTATCTCCTTTGTACGATAAAAAATTATAATAATATTTCCCAGAGAATAACAATAAAATGACATTTTCAAATCATTGTTTGTGAAATATAAACATTGATTTATTGGATTTATATCTACCTACACATAAATAAGACATTTATGTTATTAAAAAACACCACATTGATAGGATTCTTATTAAATTCATGCGGTAATAGTCAATCATATCGACGCTGGAAAGAATAAATGGCTCAAGCGCCATACAGCTGTACGGCGCTTGAGCCCTTTTTCCTTTCCAGCTGTATGGTACTTTAGCCATTTATCCTTTCCATCATCCATATAATATCATGTCAGTAATAACCTCACTTTTTGAAAATGGGAATCTCTCGTGTCGGTGTGCCAAAATGCGACATTGCCAAACTGAAAAGTTTATTCGAACCACGGTTAAAGATATTTATTATTAGTAAGAATTTAAAACAGAGCTTTAACAGTTTGTCCAACATAAAATAAACCTGAAAACAATGTTGCCGACCATCTGGTCCGGTCCATCCATCCAACTTAAAACTAACTTAAAAATAAACCTGAAAACAACAGATTGTCAAAATTTATCGCAAGGTTTCATTAAAGGTTTTCATCACAAATTTCACCGCTAATTTCATTAATGATTTCAACGCGTCTTTCATCACTAGTTTCATTGCCTTTTCCAACATTCATTTCATCAAAGGTTTTTATTTTTTATCACAGAATTCAGAATCTCGCCAAGCACAAAAACTAGTTTCTTATTTGGTGAGATTGCGATTATAAATATATTTTGTACCAATACATATATAATTTATATAACACCACTGTACCCACATACATATATCAAATAAATATCACATATATCAAATTAATAAAAAAATAATAAAATCCATCGCTAGTTTTATCGCTGATATCATCGAGTTTTTCATCACTAGTTTCAACGCATGTTGCATCACTAGTTTCAACGCATATTTTAGCAATGTTTTCATTCCACATTACATCACTGATTTCATCATTGATTTCATCACAGATTTCATCACATATTTCGTCGCAAGATTCCTAAGTTTTTTATTTTTTTTTTTTATTAGTATCTATAGCAAAATTTGTACATAATGTATTTATAAATTATATTATATTAAGGTATTATAAGGTACATTATTTTTTTTAGGTATTATAAAGTGCATGTTTTTTTTTTTTTTTTCACAGTCCTCCTCACTAGGGTTTCCTGTTCTGAGGCGGCCTGTAGTTTTTCCACATTTGTATTTAGTATCCAGTTGTCTTTACATGGTCTTCAGTATGTTTGATAGTTCATTTTCACTTTGTTCTCTCAACCATATTTTTACTTTTGTTCTGAATTTATTTATTTCTGATATTTTTTTTGTTTGAGTTGGTAGAGCGTTGTATAGTTTTGTCGCATTGAATTTCATATTTCTTTGTCCAAAAGATGTTTTCAAACTGGCTGTAGCTAGAATATTTTGGTTTATTGCCCTGGTTGTGTATCTATGTTGGACAGTGGAGTATTCTGATATGTTTTTTTAAATTTTAAATAAAATATTTTTTGCATAAAGTTATTGTATGTTGTAGACTTGAATGCTTTGAAACAATTCTTCTGTCGGAGTTCTAACTGGTAATTTCAAAATTGTCTTTAGTACTCCTTTTTGGGCTATATTGAGTCGGTCCATGTGAGTGCTCAAGGCAGATCCCCATCCAGTTATCCCGTACTCTATTTGTGATTGACATAAAGCGTAGTACACTTTCTTAATGTCGTTTATGTTGAGGATGTTACGGATGGCTCTAAAGAAGTAAATGTACCTGGTGAGTTTTTTTGTGATTACTTCAATGTGTGCGTTCCATCGGAGATTATCATCAATTTAAATACCAAGATATTTGATACTTTTGGAGTGTGCTATGGTAGGGCAGTGGCATGATAAGCCTTGATTTTGATAGTTTTCTTGGCATGTATGTAATTTGAGATTAAAGTCATCCTCTGGCTGTCCTCTGGCTGTTATAGAAAATGTCAGATATTTTGTTTTATTGACATTAAGTGTAAGGGAATTTCTCTTAAGCCAGTTTTGCAGTAGACCAAGTCCATGTTCCGCTTCTTTGTAGGTACTTCTCCAATCTTTTTCGTTGAATACAATTACTGTATCGTCAACAAAGCTTATGATTTTTCCTCTCGTTCCCAGGCTACCGATATCATTTATGTATATTAGAAATAATATCGGTCCTAGTACGCTTCCTTGCGGTACTCCATGGTTGATTAGGAGAGGTTTGCTTTTTTTCTTGTTAATTTGAACGCTCTTTGTACGCTCCGTCATATAACTTTTTAATAAGTTAAGAGTTCTATTTGACATACCAATTTTTGAAAGTTTTGCAAAAAGGATTTTGTGATCTATTGTATCAAATGCCTTTTTTAAGTCTATGAAGATTGCCAGTGTTTTTTCTCCTCTGTCTAAACTTTTTATGTTTATATCTGTAATAGTTTCAATGGCGTCACCAGTACTTAGATTCTCCTTAAATCCGTACTGTGTTTCTGATAATATTTTATTTTCTTCTAAGTAGGATAGGAGTTGTTTTTTTAGTATTCTCTCCAATATTTTTGAAAATGTATTGAGTAGGCTTATTGGTCGATAGTTGTTTATGTCATTTTTGCATCCTTGTTTATATATTGGTATTACAATAGCTTTTTTGAGAGCTGTAGGGAATACGCTTTCAGTTATAGCCATTTTTACTAGATATGTTAAAGGTACGAAAAGTTCTTTACAAAGAAATTTTATTGCATTTGTTGTTATTTAGTCTTCCCCGGAAGATGCATTTGATTTTAGAGAAGAAATTGTATTTTTGATTTCATCAGCTGTGATTTGTTTAAACTCGAGCTTTTTTCCTTGCTCAGGAGATTCATTTGTTTGTACTGCTTCATCGCATTGCGTAGCTTGTTTTGCTAAATTAGATCCTATATTTATGAAGAAGTTATTGACATATTCAAGAATTTCGTCAGGATTCTCAGCGTATTTTGTGGGGACATTGTTTATATTCAGCTCGTCAATTGATGTGGCGTTGGTAGATTTAGTACTAGTTATTTCATTTATTATTTGCCACATCTTAGGGGGTTTTTTTTTACAATCATCTATTTTTTGCTTATAGCAAGTTTCTTTTGTATGAGTAATTACTTTTTTGCATATGTTTCTATATCTTTTGTAGTATCTTAACATGTGTATATCGTATGGATTATTTTTTAGCTTCTTGTGTAACTCATCTCTTTTTCTTATGCAGTTTATAACATTCTGTGTGATCCATGGTTTGATGTGTATATTTTTATGTGAAAGTTTTTTTACAATTTTTACAGTATTAGAGAAAATGTTTTACTGTATGATTTCTATGAAATAATTCCATGCTTCATTTGTATTGTCCATACTTTGTAGTTTATTCCAATCGGTACATTGTAGATTTTGTTTAATGACATTCCAGTTGGTTTGTGTTTTTTCTGTTGTTAGCGGTCTTTCCATAATTTTATTTGGTTTGTTTATTTTTATTGAAAGCATAGTTGTATAATGATCAGTAATAGTCGAGTTAAATACAACATATTGAGTAATTTCTTTTGTTTTGCTCATAATATGGTCTATGCAGCTTTGTGTGTCGTCCACTTTTCGAGTAGGAACATTTATAAGGCTTTCCAGTCCATGGGAGGCTAACATCTGCAGATATTGTATTTTTTTGGGATGTCCATTTTCTAGTATATTTATATTTACATCTCCAATAAAAAATATGTTTTTTGTTTCTTTCAGTAGGCAGAGTTCTTCGTCTATCGATTTAAGGAATGGGTCTATATTTCTTGTTGAAGGAGACCAATAGACTGCTAATATAACCTTTTCTTTACCGATTTTAATTTATAAACAATTGGCATTTGCAACAATAATTTCCTCGACTTCAGCTTTTATTTAGTTTTTTGTGTATACAATTACACCATCATTTTGTTTTATGTTATTCAAACTTGAGTAGGTTGTATATCCAGGTATTTCCAATTTCAAGTATTTCTGGTTTATCCAACACTCAGTAAGAATTAGTATATTTAGATTGATATTTAAATATTTCATTAAAATTTGCAATTCATCCAAATTTTTTCTGATACTCCTTATATTTTTGTGCATTTTATTGAAGTAATTATTGTTAAACTTTGATAGACAGTCATTTTTATTTTACTTTTCTAATTATTGTTAAACTTTGATGGATCACTTGGTTCTGTGGTAACAATAGTGTCAGTCATTTTTATTTTACTTTTCTAATTATTGTTAAACTTTGATGGATCACTTGGTTCCGTGGTAACAATAGTGTCAGTCATTTTTATTTTACTTTTCTAATTATTGTTAAACTTTGATGGATCACTTGGTTCCGTGGTAACAATAGTGTCAGTCATTTTTATTTTACTTTTCTAATTATTGTTAAACTTTGATGGATCACTTGGTTCTGTGGTAACAATAGTGTCAGTCATTTTTATTTTACTTTTCTAATTATTGTTAAACTTTGATGGATCACTTGTTTCCGTGGTAACAATAGTGTCAGTCATTTTTATTTTACTTTTCTAATTATTGTTAAACTTTGATGGATCACTTGGTTCTGTGGTAACAATAGTGTCAGTCATTTTTATTTTACTTTTCTAATTATTGTTAAACTTTGATGGATCACTTGGTTCCGTGGTAACAATAGTGTCAGTCATTTTTATTTTACTTTTCTAATTATTGTTAAACTTTGATGGATCACTTGGTTCTGTGGTAACAATAGTGTCAGTCATTTTTATTTTACTTTTCTAATTATTGTTAAACTTTGATGGATCACTTGGTTCCGTGGTAACAATAGTGTCAGTCATTTTTATTTTACTTTTCTAATTATTGTTAAACTTTGATGGATCACTTGGTTCTGTGGTAACAATAGTGTCAGTCATTTTTATTTTACTTTTCTAATTATTGTTTAACTTTGATGGATCACTTGGTTCTGTGGTAACAATAGTGTCAGTCATTTTTATTTTACTTTTCTAATTATTGTTAAACTTTGATGGATCACTTGTTTCCGTGGTAACAATAGTGTCAGTCATTTTTATTTTACTTTTCTAATTATTGTTAAACTTTGATGGATCACTTGGTTCTGTGGTAACAATAGTGTCAGTCATTTTTATTTTACTTTTCTAATTATTGTTAAACTTTGATGGATCACTTGGTTCCGTGGTAACAATAGTGTCAGTCATTTTTATTTTACTTTTCTAATTATTGTTAAACTTTGATGGATCACTTGGTTCTGTGGTAACAATAGTGTCAGTCATTTTTATTTTACTTTTCTAATTATTGTTTAACTTTGATGGATCACTTGGTTCTGTGGTAACAATAGTGTCAGTCATTTTTATTTTACTTTTCTAATTATTGTTAAACTTTGATGGATCACTTGTTTCCGTGGTAACAATAGTGTCAGTCATTTTTATTTTACTTTTCTAATTATTGTTAAACTTTGATGGATCACTTGGTTCTGTGGTAACAATAGTGTCAGTCATTTTTATTTTACTTTTCTAATTATTGTTAAACTTTGATGGATCACTTGGTTCCGTGGTAACAATAGTGTCAGTCATTTTTATTTTACTTTTCTAATTATTGTTAAACTTTGATGGATCACTTGGTTCTGTGGTAACAATAGTGTCAGTCATTTTTATTTTACTTTTCTAATTATTGTTAAACTTTGATGGATCACTTGGTTCCGTGGTAACAATAGTGTCAGTCATTTTTATTTTACTTTTCTAATTATTGTTAAACTTTGATGGATCACTTGGTTCTGTGGTAACAATAGTGTCAGTCATTTTTATTTTACTTTTCTAATTATTGTTAAACTTTGATGGATCACTTGGTTCCGTGGTAACAATAGTGTCAGTCATTTTTATTTTACTTTTCTAATTATTGTTAAACTTTGATGGATCACTTGGTTCTGTGGTAACAATAGTGTCAGTCATTTTTATTTTACTTTTCTAATTATTGTTAAACTTTGATAGATCACTTGGTTCCGTGGTAACAATAGTGTCAGTCATATTGAATATTAAATGTATTGGAGGTGATTCCTTGGGTCACTTTTGGTGCACAAACTTCAAACTTGGTTATAATTCATTAATTCTACAGTGATTTCAAAGGTCTTAATTTTCGATGAACTGACAGTTGTTGTGAACTCCAGTGTTTATTTGTGTTAAGAACTGTGACTGCTTATTAAATAACTTATCCACTGCCTATTACAAATAACATAAAATAACAGTGAAACATCATCAACATTATCAAACATCATCAACATAACATACATCATCAACATGAATAATATCTGTCAACAATGTTCCGAACTTACACTATCTGCCGAGTCTATTTTTGTGTGCATAACCTGCAAGGAGACATTTCATCTGCAATGTGGAGGTGTAGCGGAAAGTACCTACCGTCGCCTCTCTAAGGAGCGGCGTGCCCTCATAAAATGTAAACAATGCATTTGTGTCACACCGACTGTCAAACCCAGCGGCAGTTCACTTATTGATAGTGAACTACTCTCTAAACTCCTCGAACAAAACACGCAAATTCTTGCCACTCTAGCGGGGATGAGCAAGCAATATGAGGAGATTCTCCTTCGCGTCCACGAGCTTGAGGACACTAATAACCAGTGGCGTGCACAGAGTTTTTGATCAGGGTAGGCAGTAGGAAAATCGCCAAATTGATTCAAATAAATAAAAAAGAAACTTGCCACAGATGGCTCCCTTCGTACAAGTTTTCGCTAAATGTACTTGCTGCTGGCTGTAGATGATGTAGGTTTGTATTATCTAAGCCTATTTAAATACACAAATAATAATAATAATAAATAATCGCTTCATGTATGCGTATTATCACAAGCCAATCAATGGATGTCGCTGATCAGATGCTCCTGTACAAAATTATTAACTCAAAAGTTGACTGCCCGGAGCTGCTAAATAAAATAAATTTCCACATGCCGACTCGATACAGCAGACAAAATACCCTTTTCTACATTGATAGATGCAACACTAATTCCAACCAAAATGAATTTATACAAAGGGCATGTAAATACTATAATAATAAACTTGCACATATAGACACACTTGCTGACATATTCACTGCTAGTTACTGTCGTTACAGAATTTCTTTATTACATTCTATGTAGGTGCGAATAACACATATTCATGACTAAATTCATTGTACCTAATATTATTATATTACTTGCGTGGCAACTTTCCCTTATCCCTCTCCTCCCCTTACCCGTCCCAACCCAAATACCTATTTCGCAGTCTATTTAAGTATTGTTTTAATTATTTTATTATTGTTTATAACATGTTTATCACTTGTTGACTTAACATCTGTATTATTATTTTTTTTTAAATTGCTGCTTAGTTCTGTTTTTATTTTTTCTGTTTTTCTTAAATTTTCTACTTTACATTCAGTTACTTTTATGTTTCTAAATACCTATCTGTGAACATTAATAATTGGTCTGTTTTTTTGCCATCCTCTTATGTATATTTTATTACTATGACTGTTTATGTTCCTTAAATAAATAAATAAATAAATAAATAAAATAAATAAATGGATATCCGAGGTGGCCTTGATAAAATCAATTGGCGTTGTCTCACTTTCATACTTCAGATAACAGATGTCACTGTCGCCACTGATTGCCATTTGCTAATTTGTTCCAGAAAGCACTGCCTGATACTAACAAAAAACCCCATAGAAGCAAATTCAAACGACAGTTCTACTCTATGCTACGTGCATTTCGTAAACATTGATATTATATTTTGTATGAAGTTAGCTCTAAGCAGAAATAATTCCTGCTTAGCCCGCATTTTAGTGAGGTAGTCGGAGGGCGCGTGTAGTTTTTAGTTACAGTTTATGTCACATTTTTGGATGCCGTTTGATGTGGCGGTCGCGTAGTTTTGGTTGCTCAGCTTTGTCGCGCTTATTTTTGAAATTGTGTATTTATTTTTAGCAATAATTTAACAAATTATAATATTATTTACATGCTTACGTTTTACAAATACGCTAGGGTAGGCAGTGCTTATGTGCCTATATGGAGTGCACGCCCCTGCTAATAACAAACTGGAGAAAAAAAACACCGGCCTCGAAGCAAGAATTGAAGCGTTAGAAAACCACATGGAGCAAATCGATAGACAAAATAGGTCCAAAAACGTGGAAATCAGGGGGGTCCCCGAAAATAATGGGGAAAACTTGAAAAACCTTATATTTAACATCCAAAAAACTACTAATTCAAACGTGGAAATGAACAAGATTGCCACAGCTTACCGCATCTCCCAAAAAATACCTAAAGATCAATGCAGACCCATAATCATATCATTTAAAACCAGTATTGACCGTGATGTTTTCCTGACAGACATAAAAAAGTTCAACAAAGAAGCAAACAATAGAGAAGAAAAACTAAACACCACCCTCGTCGGAATTGCAGGACCTTGCTCCCACATATACGTCTCAGAACACCTGACTTTTCGTGCGAAACACTTGTGGTTCCTTGCACGTAAGGCTACACGGGAAAACTTATATAAATTCGCCTGGACCCGTGGAGGGCAAGTGTACGTCCGCAAAGAAATTGGGACACCAGTCATTATTATCAATGACAATAACAAACACCTCTTATGTCCCGCACTCAATAACTTGTAAAAAAACTGTAACTATTGTACTTATGTTTATATATTTTTTATTTTACCCAAAACTCATTAATATCACTATTTTAACTATTAATATTAACCTATTATATGAACCACAAGGGCACAGGTACACAGGTGACGGGGCAATTTAAATGATTTAAATGGTATTTTTCTAGTTTTATTTTATTTCTTTACCCAAACACTGCATTCAGTTTTAGCATTAACAAATATAAATCTTGTACTATGTATCAATTCGTAGTTACACTATATTATGCCTGTTATAATCATGTAAAATACTTGCAACAACTAAATCCTTATAGCACTTGTGTACTTTACATGCTTATGTTTTATATTCTCTATATTCTTATGTTTTATACTCCTTATATACTTATGCTTTATATGCTCGTGATACATACTCACAACAACTGTATGCATACTTTGTATACTAAAGCCTATGTTATAAATGTTAAATATCCGCAACAACCAAATCCATATATCACTGGTATACTTTATATGCTTATGCTTATGTTTTATTTTCTTTATATGTTTGTGTTTTATAATCTTTTTAAGTTTATGTTTTATTTTCTTTGTATGCTTATATTTCATATTCTTTATATGCTTATGTCATACATTCGCAGTAACTATAAGTACACTTTATACACCTATGCTTATATTATAAATACTTTATATGCTTATGTTAAATACTCACAACAACTAAATTCTTATATCACTTATATGCTTATATGCTTATGCTCAGGGGCGTGCACTCCATATAGGCACATAAGCACTGCCTACCCTAGCGTATTTGTAAAACGTAAGCATGTAAATAAGATTATAATTTATTAAATTATTGCTAAAAATAAATACACACTTTCAAAAATAAGCGAGACAAAGCTGAGAAACCAAAACTACGCGACCGCCACATCAAACGGCATACTACAAATGTGACATAAACTGTAACTAAAAACTACACGCGCCCTCCGACTACCTCACTAAAATGCGGGCTAAGCAGGAATTATTTCTGCTTAGAGCTAAATTCATACAAGATATAATATCAATGTTTACGAAATGCACGTAGCATAGAGTAGAACTGTCGTTTGAATTTGCTTCTATGGGGTTTTTTTGTTAGTATCAGGCAGTGCTTTCTGGAACAAATTAGCAAATGGCAATCAGTGGCGACAGTGACATCTGTTGTTATCTGAAGTATGAAAGTGAGACAACGCCAATTGCTTTTATCAAGGCCACCTCGGATATCCATTGATTGGCTTGCGATTATTTATTATTATTATTTGTATATTTAAAGTGGCTTAGATAATACAAACCTACATCATCTACAGCCAGCAGCAAGTACACTTAGCGAAAACTTGTACGAAGGGAGCCATCTGTGGCAAGTTTCTTTTTTATTTATTTGAATCAATTTGGCGGTTTTCCTACTGCCTACCCTAATCAAAAACTCTGTGCACGCCACTGCTTATGCTGATGTTTCATACTGTTTATAAGCCTATGTTTTATTTACTTTATATTTATTAAAAGAAAATAACTTAGTTTACATCACTTTATTTTTTGTACACTATCAACATGTTTCGTGAACCATGTTCACTTCTTCAGGAATAAAAGTATACTAAAGTTAAAAAAATAATGATAGATTACATATGGAGAGAAGGAATTGAAGGAGGGAGAAGGGTTGACAATGGTGGGAGTTTCGAAGAATTGGGGATTACCATGCCATTAGAAGTAAAAGGCCGGTTAAGTGGGAAGATATTTAAAACAGGGTTAACAAAAATTTTTTGCTTATTAATTATGTCAGCTTTGGAATTTACATTTTTTCTTATTTCTAAAATTTCTAAATTATTGATTTGCGATGTTTTATATCCTGTATGTAATATTTGAAGACCTGAATTTATGTCAAAGCTATGATCATATTTTAATAAATGGTCTGCGAACTCAGAATCGCTATTGCCATTTAGTGCTCTGAGGTGCTCTTTAACCCTAACCTCAAAGTTTCTATAAGTTCTACCTATATAAAACGAACTACAATCATTACAATTGAGTTTGTAAACCCCTGATTTTTTTGTTTTAATTTCGCTATCTTTATTGTTGAGTATATATTTCTTCAATTTATTATTTGTGTAAAACGCTGGTTGAATAGTACCGGGAATATTTTTACTAATAATTTTTGACGTATCGTTGTCAACAAATAAAATTCTACGCCAATGTTTATTGTTATCTTTAGAAATAGGGTAAATATATAATTTGAAAAAATTCTGTTTAATTTTTTTATTTAGTATTTCATCTATCAAATTAGTAGAATAGCCATTATTAATTGCTATTTGTTTTATGAGATTTAATTCAAAATTATAGTTAATTATAGGAGTTATTAGCAGTGGATTTGGACAATGCGTTAAATAAACAACCTAAATCATTCCATTATAAATGTGCCGAAGTGATAAAAAACATTAACATGAAAACAGTTTCAAATCGTGATAAAAATCAAAGTATTAACGCGAACTTAAATATTGCTAAGAATATTTCAAAAATTGTGAAGGTAGAACATTTAATCGTTACAAAGGCTGATAAAGGGAACAGTGTTATTATTATGGATAGAAGTGATTACATAACCAAGACTATGGACTTTCTGCAAGGAGACAATTTCGAAATTATCCATAGTAACCCAATTAATAAGTGTCAAGACCTGTTGAAACAAGCAGTAAAAAATTATTAATTGCTATTTGTTTTATGAGATTTAATTCAAAATTATAGTTAATTATAGGAGTTATTAGCAGTGGATTTGGACAATGCGTTAAATAAACAACCTAAATCATTCCATTATAAATGTGCCGAAGTGATAAAAACATTAACATGAAAACAGTTTCAAATCGTGATAAAAATCAAAGTATTAACGCGAACTTAAATATTGCTAAGAATATTTCAAAAATTGTGAAGGTAGAACATTTAATCGTTACAAAGGCTGATAAAGGGAACAGTGTTATTATTATGGATAGAAGTGATTACATAACCAAGACTATGGACTTTCTGCAAGGAGACAATTTCGAAATTATCCATAGTAACCCAATTAATAAGTGTCAAGACCTGTTGAAACAAGCAGTAAAAAATTGTAAAAGTGACATTTTTGTAAAGTTGAAAAATGATAAAAAATTAATTTTAAGTAACCCACAGATTCCTAAGCTTTATAGTCTGTTAAAAATACATAAATTGAACAAACCAATTAGGCCAGTTGTTTCTAATTGTAATGCCCCAACTTTCAAAGTAGCATCAACATTAAATAATGTAATTATTAATACTAATGTATTCCAACCAACATACACCGTTAAGAATTCGTTAGAATTGGTTAATTATTTAAAGGATTTGGAAATCCCTAACCATGCTATGTTGGTTTCTTTCGATATAGTTAATTTATTTCCAAGTATTCCAATAGAAGAGAGTAAAAACATTATTAATAATTTGTTAAATTCTTCAACTTTGCCGAAAGACCTAATTCATGATTTTACTTTATTATTTGATGTTATTTTTAAACAGAATTACTTTCAATTCAATAATACAATATTTTAACAAAAGGATGGCTTAGCTATGGGAAGTAGTACGAGTCCTTTGATTGCAGATATTTTTGTTAATAATGTCGATATTTATTTATTTATTTATTTACGGACTTACGTCCAATTTACAACATAGTATAACGAAAAATTGGGAATGTACATTGTAAGGGTGAAAATGGTACATGAGAGCAAAGACAAACAGAAAATAGAAGTGTCAAGTCAAGTCAAGACTTTGCAAAAATTACAGTAAATATAAAATATCATCATTTATTTAAAGAGCGACAGAATTCATTCAAGCTTATACCAAAAAAATCAAGGTCTTGACGTGAGTTGACCATTCTACACATTCTGGACAGTGGTGAGTTGTAACCATAATTAGTGGAGTGCTGATTGAGGAAGAGCAGGTCTTTATTTCTGAGTCTACGAGAAGGTATATTGAATGGGATGAGTTGTAGTAATGTAGGTGAATCGATTATGCAGTTAATAATTTTGAAGAAACAGATGAGATCGGATTTTTTGCGACGGTCTTCTAAAGGAGAAAGGTTTAGAGTTTTTTCAATTTCAGCATACGAATAATTGCCTCGCTCTAATCCTAGCCTCCTAGCAATCCCTTTAAGGAACCTATGTTGAACGGATTCAATATGACGAATATGGACAGAATAAAAAGGAGACCATATAACACAAGCATATTCAAGATGGGGGCGAACCAAGGAGCAGTAAAGAGTTCTTAAGGTATTTATGTTTTTGAAGTCGGAAGTGATTCTAGTGATGAAACCAAGTAGTTTGAGAGATTTATTAATAATCACATTTAAATGTTCCCGAAAAGAAAGCTTGCTATCAAGAATGACACCAAGGTCTTTAATATATTGAACAGTTGTTAGGCAATTATTATTTAGTTATAATTTAGAAAATAAGATTTTTAATAGCGGTGCGTTATTACTTAAAAATGTGTATTGTTGGAAAAGATATGTCGACGATATATTTTGCATTTAGTTAGGTTCAGAAAGACAATTGAACATTTTCTTAAATTTTTTAAATAAATTACATAAAAACATTAAATTCACACTGGAAATTGGTAAAGATAAGAGTTTAAATTTCTTAGATTTAAATTTAACATTAACAGGTACTAAAATAGATTTCAATATTTTTCGTAAAGATACGTATACTGATATTGTTATACATAATTCTTCAAATCATCCCTTTTCTCAAAAACTAGCGGCTTTCCACTCTATGATTAACAGATTAATTACGATTCCTTTGTCAGCTCTTAACTATAATTTTGAATTAAATCTCATAAAACAAATAGCAATTAATAATGGCTATTCTACTAATTTGATAGATGAAATACTAAATAAAAAAATTAAACAGAATTTTTTCAAATTATATATTTACCCTATTTCTAAAGATAACAATAAACATTGGCGTAGAATTTTATTTGTTGACAACGATACGTCAAAAATTATTAGTAAAAATATTCCCGGTACTATTCAACCAGCGTTTTACACAAATAATAAATTGAAGAAATATATACTCAACAATAAAGATAGCGAAATTAAAACAAAAAAATCAGGGGTTTACAAACTCAATTGTAATGATTGTAGTTCGTTTTATATAGGTAGAACTTATAGAAACTTTGAGGTTAGGGTTAAAGAGCACCTCAGAGCACTAAATGGCAATAGCGATTCTGAGTTCGCAGACCATTTATTAAAATATGATCATAGCTTTGACATAAATTCAGGTCTTCAAATATTACATACAGGATATAAAACATCGCAAATCAATAATTTAGATATTTTAGAAATAAGAAAAAATGTAAATTCCAAAGCTGACATAATTAATAAGCAAAAAATTTTTGTTAACCCTGTTTTAAATATCTTCCCACTTAACCGGCCTTTTACTTCTAATGGCATGGTAATCCCCAATTCTTCGAAACTCCCACCATTGTCAACCCTTCTCCCTCCTTCAATTCCTTCTCTCCATATGTAATCTATAATTATTTTTTTAACTTTAGTATACTTTTATTCCTGAAGAAGTGAACATGGTTCACGAAACATGTTGATAGTGTACAAAAAATAAAGTGATGTAAACTAAGTTATTTTCTTTTAATAAATAAATAATGACATCACAAAGTGACAACCTTTTAGAAGAAGTTTTCTTCGAAAAATTTACTTTATATTCTTTACATGCCTATATTTTATATTCTATATATGCTTGTGCTATATATTATATATACGCTTATGTTATATTTCCGCAACAACTATATATGTACCTTATATACCTATGTTTATGTTATACATACTATATATGCCTATATTATAAATTCACAACAACAACATCCTTATATCACAAAGCTAACACTATGTACTTTATATGCTTATGTTATATACTATTTATGTGCTATTCTATATTTTCTTTATGTGCTTATGTTTTATAAAATTTTAAATGGTAATTTCAACCTATTATTTAAACATGCAAAACCCCTCAGTCTTATTCTAACCAATGTGACTAATCCGTTTATACATTTTATACAAGTAACTCTGTTTTCATTACAAACAATATCGATGGTAGAAATACCTGAACAAAATATTAAAATAGCACCCTATATTAAATGTACCACACCAACTTTAAAAAATGGAAGATAGCATAACAAATATTTTGGACAACATGTCGCAGATTCCATGTATCGAAACAAATAGCTCTATAGAAGTTCGAAAAACCTTAAATCAATCTAACCTAAAAATATTTTCCATGAATATCAGAAGCATTAATAAAAATTTTACTGAACTAATGATACTACTTACAGAACTTGACTCAGACTTTGACTTGATTATTTTGACCGAATGCTGGATCAAAGATAACTATATTCCAAAAAACATAAAAAAACTATAATCAATACAGCACCCAGAATAATCAATCGCAAAACGATGGCGTCATTATTTACATAAAAAATCATTTACAACACTCTTTACAGGAAATCACAGTCACTAACTCAAATCTTCTCAAACTCGAAATAGAAAACAGCGTTACTATACTATCTATATACCGATCACCGAGCACATCCAACATAACACCATTTTTAAACGCACTTAATCAATTTTTGGTATGTATTAAAGATCATGAGAATGTCCTTATTATTGGTGATCTTAATATCAATATTATAAATACAATGCATCCCCAAGCAAACGAATACATAAATCTTCTAACTCTGCAAGGATTTTCCGCAGCTATTACAGCCCCCACTCGTGTTACAGAGTTGTCCGCCAGTTGCATAGACCACGTTTTTGCCAAATGCAAACTAAATATCAAATCTTTAATATATCTACTATACAACTAAACAAAATTTCATATGACACTCTCTTTAAACTGGTTTCCGAGGAAAACTGGTAAAAATTTCTATCAACTTAGTGACCCGAACCTAGCATGTGAATCTCTCATTGACATCCTTCATAAACATCTAGTAAATGCCACATCAAATACAAACAACCACCAAAGTAGACATAAAATTTAACTAAAACCTTGGATAACAAATGGCATTTTACACTGTATACGTAAGCGGGATAAACTCCATAAATATTGTAAAAATAATCCCACTGACTACGAATCTCTCTTATTCTATAAATGATACAGAAATACTTGTAAAAAAATAGCCAGAGAAGAGTATTATAGGAAACAGATAGACAAAGCTGCTAATGATACTAAACAAATCTGGAATATTATCAAAGAAATATGCTACACAGAAAAAGTGACCACACCCATAAATAAAATCACCATCGCAGATAAAACATTAAGTGCAACTGAAAACTCAGAAACGATCACAAAGCATTTCAACCAATTTTTCTCCACAATCGGATCAGACCTAGCAAATAATATCCTTAATAGAAATAGAACATCTGAAGATAACCTTGCAAATAAAATCTCTCTCGATAATCTGAGTTATAACCTTTTTAATCTCACTCCAACATCAGAACAAGAAATCAATGAAATCATATCTTCACTCAAAAATACACACTCCACGGGAATTGACAATATATCCACTAAACTAATTAAACACCTCAAACCAATCATCACTAAACCCCTTCAACATATCACAAATCTAAGTTTTCGAACTGGCCTTTTCCCAAGCACCCTAAAACATTTAACCATTATTCCTATCTTTAAATCAGGGGACAGATCATCTGTGAATAACTATAGACCAATATCCTTACTAAGTCCGATTTCAAAAATAATTGAAAAAACAGTTAAACGAAGACTACAAGTTTCTCGAAGATAATAAAATCCTGTCAAATAAACAATACGGCTTCCGCAAAGGTTGTAGTGCCTCAGATGCAATTGCAAATTTCACTAAACTAATTTCTGACAAACTCGATAAAAGTCGCAAACCCCTCGCTGTATTCTTGGGTCTAGCTAAAGCCTTTGATACTGTATCTCACCGCATACTCCTGAAAAAACTCCTGCAGATAGGAATAAAAGGCACTCCCCTTAAATGGTTTGAGAGCTATCTAACAAACAGGTCCCAGTCAACTATTATCAACTCGGCTAAAGAGTATAGAAGTACAAGTTTACCAATCACATATGGCGTACCCCAAGGCAGTGTTCTAGGCCCACTTCTCTTTCTAATATACATTAACACGTTATGCAATCTGAATACTGGTGGCACTATTATATCTTTTGCTGATGATATGGTTATCCTATTTGATGACGAAGATTTGAATTCAACCTTTGAAAAAGCAAATTATGGCATGAACATAGTAAAAAACTGGTTGGATTCTAACCTTCTAACTCTAAATATAGATAAAACAAAATACCTACTTTTTTCCTTAAGTAAGCCAAATATCCTCCACAACTACCAAAAACTTACCATACATACATGTTCACAGAACCTTAACACGCCTACATCACCTCACAAAAACTGCTCATGCGATAACCTAAAAATATCAAATGAAATTAAGTACTTGGGAGTTATCATAGATGATCAACTACGATGGGAGGCACACATAAATTCTACAACAAA
Organism: Limnephilus lunatus; assembly: GCA_917563855.2. NCBI lineage: Eukaryota > Metazoa > Arthropoda > Insecta > Trichoptera > Limnephilidae > Limnephilus > Limnephilus lunatus. The sequence goes on along the minus strand of OU830602.1, from coordinate 3,405,814 downwards.
AAGGCTTCGCAAATTATGTTACATTTTCTACTCTCTTAGATCTATCCTTAGCCTACAAACACTAAGATGTATTTACTTTGCACTTTTTCAATCAATTGCTACATATGGTATTGTAGGATGGGGAGGCTGTGCAACATCAATTCTTCATCCCTTGGTCTTAATACAAAAACTATTGCTAAGGATAATATTCAAATGTAACCCATCACACCCATCAGAACCACTTTTTAAAAAATTCACAGTATTAGACATTCGACAATTATACATAAAGACGATTCTCATATACTTATGGAAAAAAGATTTGATGAAAAAAACACAACAAAAAATTCACACCCGGTACTCATCCCAACTAAAATGCATAATTCCTCCAACAAAAACAGCCTTCGCACAGCACCAGTTCTCTTACATTGCACCCAAAATGTTCAATTCGCTAAGTATTGATACCAGGAAATCGAAAACGGACAATCAATATATCACAAGTGTTCAGAACTGGTTAATTATAAAGCGAAGGAACTATTTTAAAGAATGCCTGACACCACTAAATTGAGTCAACTTGATCTTAATTAACCTAACTTGACTTAACTTAACTTAATTGACTTAACTTAACCTGACTTAACTTAAACTTACACTTTCTGCTAAAACAGGGATACATTTCTAAAAAAAAAAAAACATGTAATTTTATTATAAAGGTCAACATCTGCCTAAACCGTTTCTGTTACTGTTATTTGTTTAATATAGTATGTCATATTACTTAATTTATTTGGAGGAAAACATCATTTTATTTTTAAACCTAACATTTATTTGTACAAAAATTGGTGTAAAATAATGTACCTACCAATATAACCACGCACATTTAGATTTTCAACATAATAAAATTCCTTTCACATATGCATACCATATAGTTCCTACTCTTATTTTATATATTTATAATTACATACCTTTGTTTGATTTATTATTATTAATTTATTTATTTATTTATTATTATTACAACTCTTTTATATTACTCTATAGCAATTTAGATTCTTTTATATTTTTTTGTATTCTTGAATATCATATAATTTTATGTATATAATTTCTTAATTCTTTCACATTCTTCATATTTCATTTGTTAATGTACCTACTGTATATAAAATCGACCACCACAACACGGGCATGTGCCTAGCATGGTGGTCGAAAAATCTCCAATGTATGCAATGAAAAATCTAATGAATAAAGAAAACTTTAAAAAAAAAAAGTCATTTTTATTTTACTTTTCTAATTATTGTTAAACTTTGATAGATCACTTGGTTCCGTGGTAACTGTTAAAAAAGTGAAGGTTACCGACATCTGTGGTCGATTAATTCAGCTTACTATGTTTCACCCAAATGGTGTGAGTCCTTGCTTATGGATGATTATCAGGATATTGATCGATATTGTAGATTTTCGTTTTATCTTCTAGTCTCCCACTCCTGTCAATGAATTGCAGTTTTGAAGGATGGAATTAACTCTTTAAAAAGGCTCGCATCATGTGTTTTATGTTCTTTTCTCTACAATAAACGCAATATAAGGCACGCTCATAAGTCGGAGCTAGTATAACAGTTGTTATTCTCACCGTTTTGTTTCTTATAACTTGTCCATGTTCAATAGTTGAAATAAAAGTGAAAGTTTGTGAATATAACGAGATTTTATTTAAAAGGATCACTCCAGATTTTAACATTTGATCCTTCCACCGGATTACAATCAGGAGATTGTATATATAAATAAAAAAAAACAAGGAACCAGCAGCCAAAAGATACAAAATTAATTGAACCTGGAAATCATTAAGGAAAGTGGACCACATAGCAATTCTGAGATAAGTATTCAGTGTCTTCCTATCACATCTATCTTATGTTTATTCAGACCTCATGTATTTAAACGAGATTTATCTTAAATAGAGTCAATATTATAAATAAAATCACTACCCACTTGAGAATAATAATATAATATTACTTGAATAGTGTTCTCAAATAGTATTGTCAAGATTGTCATTGGTATTCTTTCAAACGGGTGCTTTGCTCAAATAAAATAATTGTCAAGCAATAGTAACAATATAGAATCAAAAATGGAAAATATGAAATCATTAATAAGCAAACGTGGCGTGATTAAGGGAAAATTGACTAGGTTCGCAGATTCATTAAATGCATTGTCGGTAAATGAAATTAAATTAAGATATGATCGGGTGAAATCATTGCTAGATGAATTCGAAGCAGTTCAACAGAAAATTGAAATGTTACCGGATTCAGACGAAATTGAAAATTATAGTCAACGAGAAGCTTTCGAAAACCAATATTTCTCAGTTTTGGCAACGGCCAAGGGCGCGATCGAATCCGTCGATCAAAGTAAGGTGGAAATAAAACTACCCACCCTTCAATTGCGGGAATTTCATGGAGATCAGAGAAATTGGGTTAATTTCGTCGAAACCTTCAAGACTTTAGTCCATAATAACAGTACTTTAAGCAATGTGCAAAAATTCTTTTACTTGCAATCCACCTTAAAGGGAAACGCATTAAAAATAATAGCCAATCTAGAAATTTCGGAATTAAATTACCTTTCCGCTTGGGAATTGTTAAATGAACGATATGCAAATTTAAGAACTACCGCGCATAAACACATCCAGTCTCTATTTCAATTAAAAGACATGAAACAAGAAGAGCCTGTAGCGTTGAGGTATTTAATTGATGAAACAAACGTTAGTTTAAAGGCATTACAAAATATCGGGATCAAGGTAGATCAATGGGATCCGTTGATTATTTATATAATATCAAATAAATTAGACGCATCTACCCGAAAAAATTGGGAGCAATATACATTGCAAGACGAATTACCTACGTTAAAGGAATTCATAAAATGTTTATCTGCTAGAGCACAAGTATTGGAACTTATGAACGCTTCTGAGAAAAAGATTTCTAGCTTACATAAAACACAAATAAGCAACAATAATTACAAAAAAGATTCATCAGTATTTTTAGCGGTAAAGGCTAACAACTGCATTTATTGTAACGAGAAAGGTCACCAAATTTATTATTGCAAAAAATTTATAAAATTGAAATTACATGAGAGGATTGATGCTACGAAATCAATCCAAGCATGTTTTAAATGTTTAAAGGTGGGTCACCATGCACAGAGTTGCAAGGCAAACCTTTCTTGCAGGCGTTGTGGCAAAGATAACCACAACACCTTGCTACACAATGAGGTACCTCTGCGGGAGGCCTCCAATATGGATGCTGATAACGAGGTTTCAGTATCAAATTTTTCTGCATCGGACAAAGCAGAAAAAATAATATTATTGTCAACTGCCAACATAGGAGTTGTGGGTAGTAACAATAAGATTTTTAAAGCCCGCATTCTGATTGATTCAGGGGCCCAGTCAAATTTTATGAGAGCTGAATTTGCTAATAAATTAAATTTACCATGTGAATTGATAAACAAACCCGTCTCGGGGATCCATAATAATATCACACACATAAAAAAGAGAATTTCAGTGGAGATGACTTCGCTTAATACTGATTATAAACGCGAAATATCATGTCTGATTTTACAGGAGATTACAACAAACTTACCACAAGTGACAATGGAGAAAAAAGTCTTCAAGCTACCACGAGGATTGGAGCTAGCTGATCCGAACTTCAATATAGCTGCACCCATCGACATCCTGTTGGGCGCGGAAAGTTTTTGGGAAATCCTAACCAACGATAGATTGAAACTCGAGTCGGGACCAACACTTCAACGTACGCAACTGGGATGGATCATATCAGGACCGATCAACGTGTACCCCAAGCAAAGGCCTGTATCAGATTTTTGTAGTTTATCTATAAATAAAATAAGTCATCAAATAGAAAAATTTTGGAAATTGGAGGAGATTAATCCCAATAAGATTCTAAATCATGAAGAAAAGGCTTGTGAAGCCAGTTTTGTTAGTACTCATACCAGACAAGACGACGGTAGATACGTAGTAAGTTTACCGCGTCGGGCATGCATTGATCAGCTGGGAAGTTCATTGCTCACTGCTGAAAAAAGATTTAAAAATTTAGAAAGAAAATTTGTGTCAAATCCCGAATTGAAGACACAATATATACAATTCATGCGTGAATATGAGGAATTGGGTCATATGGAGGTGTGTGACCAGTCAAAGGGGGATCGTGAATCCTATTTTTTACCTCATCACGCTGTAATAAAAGAATCAAGCACTACTACTAAGGTGAGGGTCGTTTTTGACGGCTCCGCCAAAACTTCAAATGGAATTTCTCTCAATGACGCCTTGATGACAGGACCTGTTATACAAAAGGACTTATACACCCAACTATTGCATTTCAGGAAACATCAAGTGGTCCTGACGGTCGACATCGAGAAGATGTACCGCCAGGTTAACGTGTGTGAAGCGGACCGTGACCTGCAGAAGATAGTATGGCGCGAGTCGCCGCAGGAGGTGCTCAAGCATTACCGTCTGAAGACAGTCACATATGGTCTGGGGCCTTCCTCCTTCTTAGCCACTAGAACTCTACGGCAAATTGGTATGGATAACAATATAAATTTTCCTAGAGCTAGTCAGGTCATAGAAAATGACTTCTATATGGATGACTTGTTAACCGGAGGAGATGACATGGAATCCTGTAGAGAGTTAAAAGAGCAATTAATCAGCATCTTTTTGTCTGCGGGGATGACCTTGAGGAAATGGAGGTCTAATGTCTTGGAGTTGTCAGCCGAGTCGGGCCAAGCTAAGATTGCCGAATCAGGCAATTCTGAAAAAATTATTACTGACAATCCAAAGACTGAGAAAATATTAGGATTAAGATGGAATAATGAATCTGATTATTTTTCTTATGTAATAATGAAACCATCAAGTCGAACCGAGAGTAAAAGACAGATATTATCTTGCATTGCATCAACTTTTGATCCATTAGGTCTGCTAGGACCGATTATAGTTGTAGCCAAATTGATAATGCAGAAGTTATGGCAGTCTAAAGCAGCGTGGGATGATCCATTGCCTAATGAAATATAAGCACCCTGGAGGTCCTACCTTCAAGAATTAATTCAATTAAATGTGTTGAAAATACCAAGAAAAATTATTTGCAGGCAATCTAAATATCTACAACTACACGGTTTTTGCGACTCATCTGAGAAGGCTTACGGAGCCTGCGTTTACATGGTGTCAGTGGACCATATCGGTAAGTGGCATTCACACCTAATAACGTCTAAATCAAGAGTAGCACCATTGAAGTGTATTTCACTGCCAAAGTTGGAGCTTTGTAGTGCTGTGCTACTGGCGAAATTAATAAAAAATGTAAAACAAGCGCTAAATATAGTGGAGATCGACACATATTACTGGTGTGACTCCATGATAACGTTGTGCTGGCTGAAAGGTCAACCTACGAGATGGGCTACTTTCGTTGCAAACCGAGTAGCTGAAATACAAGAACTTAGTGATCCAGATTGATGGAAACACGTATCTTCAGTCGACAATGCAGCGGATATACTGTCAAGAGGAACCACTACAGATAAATTGATAAATTCTGCAATATGGTGGAATGGACCAAGTTGGTTGACCGAAGGAGTCAACGCTTGGCCTATATCAAATATTTCGTGTTCAAACCCTCCGGAACTCAAAGGCAAAAATATTCTATTATCCACAGATGTTCAAGAATGGGAGATATTTAAAAAATTCTCATCATTTATTAAATTGAAAAGAGTTACTGCATATGTGTTGCGATTTGTCAATAACTGCAGAAGTGTTAAAGGTAGAATTTCAGGCAATTTAAGTGTAGCTGAATTGGAATCAAGCTTGAAATGTCTACTGAGATCAGCTCAAATACACGCCTTTCAAAAGGAATTGAAGGAATTAAAAAACCATGGCATCGTCAACAAAAAAAGTAATTTAAAATCTCTTCATCCCTTCTTACATGATGGTCTAATATATGTGGGCGGTAGGCTGAATTTAGCTACACAGTTATCGTACCAACAAAAACACCCAATTATCTTGCCAGCTAAACATAAGCTAACTGAATTGATAATACGTCACTACCATTATGTAAACTTACACGCAGGACCTCAAGCTCTGTTAGCTGAAATACGACTAAAATTTTGGCCTATCTTTGGGAAAAATACTATTAAAAAGATATTACATAAATGTATTGTGTGTTTTAGATGTCGTCCCCGAACCGGTCATCAAATCATGGGAAATTTGCCACCCGAAAGAATCACGCCGAGTCGTCCTTTCGCAATCACTGGAATCGATTATGCCGGACCAATTCCAATTAAAAGTGGGACGCTGAGAAAAGCTTCCCTCGTGAAATCGTATTTATTTATCTTTATTTGCTTTTCAACCAAAGCTGTTCACTTGGAATTAGTTTCGGATTTATCTAGCAATGCTTTTTTGAACAGTTTAAAAAGGTTTATCTCCCGTAGGGGACAACCTGAAAAGATCTTTTCCGACAATGCTAGTAACTTTAGAGGGTCTTGCAGCAAGCTCAAAGAGCTGTACACCAGTTTGAGGGAAAACAACGACAAGATTCAAAATTATTTAGTGAACAGAGGTATTGAGTGGAAGTTCATAACCCCTCGAGCCCCTAATCAGGGAGGTTTGTGGGAGCAGCAGTTAAGTCAGCAAAGTTCCATTTGTATAGAATCACTAATAATTCTTCATTAACCTTTGAACTCTTGTATACCTTAATTTGTCAGATTGAGGCCTGTCTGAACTCCCGTCCATTAACTTCCTTGTCCGATGACATCCATGATTACCAACCACTCACCCCAAACCATTTCCTTATAGGCACTGAATCCTCTATCATTCCGGAGAGAGACGTCCGGGCGATACCAGACAACAGACTAACTCAATATCAGAGGATCAGTTCGCTAATTCAATCTTTTTGGTCTAGATGGAAGCAAGATTACCTGATGGAACTGCAAAAGAGGACTAAATGGCAGACCAGCACTCAACGGGCACTGCAAAAAGACGATCTGGTGATCTTAAAGGAAGACCATTTACCTCCACCTTTATGGAAAATGGCCCGAATTCTGCAGACACACCCTGGAGCGGATGGAGTAGTACGAGTTGTTACCCTAAAAACACCTCAAGGAATCTTTGTGAGGCCCATCACAAAGATATGTCTGATGCCCCTGGAGTCAGATACTAAACCTGTAATTGACATCCCGGACCTTACCAAGGATTGATTATGTACCTTACACTATGGTACTTATCTTCTCGACTACACCTTGGATGGATCAAGCAGAAGACTTGAGAAGAAAGAAGAAAAAAGAACAATAATTGTGTTGTGTTCAGTGTAAACAATATTATTTTGTGTTATTGGACCATTTAAATATGTAAAATTTAGTATGTACACTTGTGTAATTTAGTCATTTGAATTTTTTAGTTATTTAATAGGATTAATAATTTTTAGTTATTTTTAGTTAATTAATAGAGTAATTCAACAGCATTTATACAGTTAAATTATAAGTTTAGTGTAGGATATAAAAAAAAGGTTTTTAGTTAATTTATGCTATTTTGAATTATTTTATTAGTATTTTTGTGGTATAGGTACTTAGATTTAGGATTTTTTGGTTTATTTTGTTTGTTTTATAGTTTATTTTAAATAGATTATGATTCCAAAATTTTAATAAAATTTGTGAATCCTGCCCCGGGCAATATGTTAAAAAAGTGAAGGTTACCGACATCTGTGGTCGATTAATTCAGCTTACTATGTTTCACCCAAATGGTGTGAGTCCTTGCTTATGGATGATTATCAGGATATTGATCGATATTGTAGATTTTCGTTTTATCTTCTAGTCTCCCACTCCTGTCAATGAATTGCAGTTTTGAAGGATGGAATTAACTCTTTAAAAAGGCTCGCATCATGTGTTTTATGTTCTTTTCTCTACAATAAACGCAATATAAGGCACGCTCATAAGTCGGAGCTAGTATAACAGTTGTTATTCTCACCGTTTTGTTTCTTATAACTTGTCCATGTTCAATAGTTGAAATAAAAGTGAAAGTTTGTGAATATAACGAGATTTTATTTAAAAGGATCACTCCAGATTTTAACAGTAACAATAGTGTCAGTCATTTTTATTTTACTTTTCTAATTATTGTTACGGCGTTCCTTTTAATTTATACTATTTTTTTTAAATCGTCTACGTGTCTAATGTAGGTATATTAATTTTTCATTGGGCATTCTTCTTACCATAATTTTTCCATCCTTGAACCATACGTACTATCAGTAAATTGCACTAATATTTTAGGTGGTGCATTAATACGTCTGTTCTTTACCTCGATTATTTCTGCATATTTTAATTCCACTCCAGCCGCGTCCGCAACTCTTTTTATCACTTCAATTTGTTGTTCCCCATTTCATCTCAAGTTTCATCGCATGTTTGTTCACTTTTTTAACCCATCTGCTTGGTTTAATATATTCACACCTCACAATCTGGAAGCCTCGTTTTCATCAAACCGAAGTCAAACCGTCATTTTGGATCGAGATTGTAAAATATCTATGCAAGTTAGCTTTCATATTTCAAAGACAATAAGAAGCATTATTTCATTCTCTTTCTGGTTAAAAGAAAAAATACATTTGTTTGCATGAGAGGAAGAGAGATGCGAGAGAGCGAAATGTAAGGTCGCTCTGGGACGTTTTTGGTCTTATGAAAGTATTTTTGGATGTATTTATTCCTAAATAAGCAAACGGGTTAATCAGCTGTTATAACACTGATTTCATAAAAGGTTTTGAACTAAGATTTCATTGCTAGTTTCATCACGGATTTCACTGCAAATTTCATCATCACATGTTTCGTTACTCGATTCATCATTGATTGCATTGCTGGTTTCACCATCGATTTCATCACTTGTTTCATCGCCTGTTTCCACACTGATTTCTTCAAAGGTTTTCATCACAGATTTCATCGCTAGTTTCATCAGTGATTACATCGCATCTTTCATCAGTAGTTACATCACATATTTCAGTAATGTTTTCATTTCACGTTACATCACTGATTTCATCACAAGCTTCATCACGTATTTCATTGCATGTTTCATAATAAAATAAAAAATGATTAAATAAAAATCTCTGAATTCCTGTTTTCTTTTAGATACTATTTATTTATGTACATATATGTCTCTCGAACCTATAAAAATAATCTAATATTTGTGAAAAATTACAAAAAATAAGAAGCTTCAATAAATATGGGTACTGTGACTGCAATAGGGCTTAAATTCAGCCGAAACTGAGACTAACTACATTGGAAAAAGTATGCATCAAGGAATATAGATTTTATTACGATACTTTTGATATAATATTTGAAATTGCTTTTAATCTTTTCAAAGGGTGTTCCCAGCAAAAAGTTTATTTTGGTCCCTTGTAAAATATGAACAAATAAATTGCCTCATCAGTATCCACATAAATTGCAGGGTGGTTGTGGTGAACTAGGATTCCTAGGATCCATAAGTCTTAGATATGAAAGAGACATGCGTGCAGTGGCGTAGTGGCGGACCGCCCCGGGTGCTTCTAGGCTTCCTAGAAGAACAACACATTACAGATACGGTGCATATCTCCTGATAAACATAACTAAGTCTACCCACGACTTATTATTGTCTCACCACCTTGTACTGAGATTACCATCAAAGGAAACTGGATCCATCAAAGATTGGAAGTCCAGATTATCAAAGTAATTACCACAACTACATAGGTAACTCCGCAATCAGTTTTCATGAGTAACACTCAAAACCCTAAGTTTATTTCCTCACTGGGCATACCTACCAGGCACACATGGGAGAGGAAACTTTTATGAAAAAGCTGATTACGAAGCTACCTAGTCATAGTAATTACCCAGCGATATGATGATTGCTAGTATTATTCTAGAGATATTTAATATTTTAGGATTATTGGTGAGGAGTTAATAAGGAAGTAAAAGAGTGTACCTTGATTTCTGCTTGTTTCGAATCGTGGAGTGCTTATAGTTGTTTGCAGATGAGGATCTTGAAGAAGACGGTGGAGACTGAGTCAGGGTTCTTACCTGGTTTCCAACTCTTGGAGGGAATCCCGACTCCTAGAGGTGGGGTTCTCTCCGATTATTCCGTTCAACGTATCTATCACGTTGTTGATTGTTGTCATCTTATTCTGGATTTCATGAATAATCTCATAGTAAATATAATTAACAAAGTAACCCCCCAATGATTGTAACTTGCTTTAAAAGAAAGGATTCGACGTGAAGTGGCAGCACCACCGCTAGAAATACTGCGCAATATTATGGGCAGCTTAACAATGAGGCTGCAAGAATGTGTACGGCAAAATGAGGCCATCTTTTGGACATTATTTAAAAAAATTAACAATTTCCATTTGTGCAAATTTTGTTTTCATAAATACATTTTACGAAAGTTGATTTATTGAATGTTTTCTGATTTTTTAAATCGTCTAGTTTCATTGGCTCACCTGTTATTATTATTTTGTATATAAGTTTATAGTTCATCAGCAGCGTACAGGCAATCTTTTCAACACTATTCCACAATGCCAAAGTCTCAGACGTACGTATACATACCAAGATGTATGTGATATTTCACCTGCCTTTCTTCAATAATGATTTTTTTTTAATTTTAAAACTGAATAGATCATAAGAGAATAATTTATAACTGGGCGAATACAAGAAATCGTGGAAAATTAATGCATATTTAATGCTGGAAAGCAAAACATACTGTTTGTAAATAAATAAATATTATCCTTGATAAATTCAATATAAATCAGTTTACATCAAGGAGGCTCTCATTATACCTATTATCTTTTGTGAGAAGGAGGTTGGAAGTATCTACCAGGGTAATTTAATACTAATTAGAGATAACTAATAGGAGGAGTTGGAGGCGACTGTTGCAGGAGGCCAAAGCTCGATATGGGCTATATTGCGCCATAGAAGAAGAAGAAGAATGATACTCCCCACCAGCAATTCGTCTCCTTTTGGATCTTCTTATCATGCTGTCATATGTTTTCAACTTCTGCTGGGTGGCTTCCACCGGTCCCCCATTTTATCGTGATTTTCAGTGTCCTGTTATCGAGCAGTAATGAGCAGTTTTTTTACACTCTTTTTGGGAAATACTTGGGAAAAATACATGAACTACAAAATAAAACAATAAAAAAAAAACTGTTAAATTAGTTTTAGGTGACTGAAGAGTTTCGGTGACTGAAGGTAAACTTCCGTCTTAAGTTCAAAAATATTGCAATAATTTTACTTTTTTATCCTTCGACTAAAGACGTATTTCTTTGGTCTAAGATTTTATCTATAAAATGTTTCCATTCATGTATTACATAGTTAAGAGCGGTTTCACAAGAAAATTTATTTTTAAAACCATTAATTCTAAACCACTAATTAATTCGTCAAATTAATAGATGAATGAAAATCAAGAGGTGCTAGAAGATCAACCAAAGCCATCTCCTGATGAAGGGCCAGAGGAAACGGACGAATTCCAAAAGTCCTTTGAATTTGCTGAGAAGCTTCTACATAAAATTGGACTCCGCGTTCATTACAAAGACAGGATTGTGGGACTGAAATGGATTATCAGGCACATCTTCTTCATTGTGTCCTTTTGGCAGCTGACAATTAACGTCTTTGGGGAGCTTTTGTATTTCTTAGCATCTGTTGGATCAAATGTGATAGTGGCAACCGCCATTGCCGCGTGCCTCGGATACTCCTTGATGGGTCCGTATGAATTATTATCTCTACCTTGATGAATCATCTTATATTATGACTTTAGAACAGCGCCGTGAGAATGTGCTTATTGCTTCTGTTTAGGAATGAGTAAGATGATCAGTATAGCGACCCACAGATACTTGATCCAAGATTTGGTGAACGAGCTAAGAGCCCTCTGGCCGTTGGAAAAAGTCTCAGAGGAGGATCAACAAATAATGAATAAATCTCTCAGAAGTGTCTACCTAACTTCTAGATGTAAGTTTTCAGGCTAATTTGGAAAGCTTTGAATTGCATATGTATTTCTATTTTCAATCTGTGACCCTTGTGTGCTTGCTTACAGTGGAAACCCTCTTCTATATGATGCTGATCTTCTTGTTCAACTTTCAACCATTCATACCCATGATAACGGAGTACCTAAAGACTGGAACTTATACGAGAGTTTTGCCGTACTTCATCATATACCCATTCAATCAGTACCGCGATGTCGTATACCAAATTATTTTCGTCTGGCAAAATTGGTCAGGTAAATTATACAAGCTTTCATATACGTTTTGTTATTTTAGCCACAAATTTACCAACACAAAGGGATGAGATATTTGAAAGGGAGAAAGTTTTAGATAAGGCTTGATAGAAGAGATGTTGATTGTGTAGAGAGGGACAACCAAAAAAAATGTGATCTAAAGTTCCCACTTCTAGAACACAGAAAGTACCATCTGGGATGCCGCTGCAAGGCTGTCCGGAACTTTGGCTCCAGAAGAGGGGGATAGCACAACATGGTCCAATTCCCCAACAATACAATTCTTGTTTCTGTTTCCTTGGTGTACAGGTCTTACGGCCCTTATGGCGATAGCAGGAATCGACAGTCTGTTCCAAGGATCTTGCGCTCACATCTGTATGCTATTTCAACTACTGTATGGAGAACTGCGTGACATCATCCCAGAGCCTGAAGCCGACAGTGAAATCGAGGAGTTAGAGGATGTCGTATGCCTCGAGAAACTGATGAAAATAATAAAGAAGCACCAGAAACTGCTCAGGTAGTAGCCCTTTCAGAAAAGTAACAGTAATTTCCACTTTCAAATTCTAATCAGACAGTATAATCAGCAGTGCACCTATGGAAGTGCAAACTGTTGATTCAGGCTAAATGCGCGAATATGTCCATATCGTGGGTAGCCTAACCTAACCTAACTACAACTTGGTAACTCTGAAATCAGCTTTGTGAGTTACGCACAAAACCATGCCTCTACGTGTTTGGTTCCGGTAAAACCTACTTTGTCATCATGTTTATATTTACAGATGAAAAAGGTTCTTAGTTTAAAATCACTTTATTTAATTTGTACACGTTGGACAATAAACATACAAACTGAATATCGTTTGACGTTGTTAACTAAAAGGGGGGGGACCCACGGCTGAGCGCCAGTGTCAACTAAAAAGGGCCCCAGGTTATAGCAAACCTGCTTCCGGTGTCTAGCTCAGTCGTTCCGGCGTTGAGCAGGCTCTCTTCACCCAGGGGCGGGTGGGCAGCAAGAAATGGTTAATTGGGGAAACTCCACACATGATACGTCTCAAAACAAAGAATGCTTCAGGGTAACAAAAGCAGTGTATTGTATTCTATAGTTGGTTACATCGTACATGGATTATAAACAGGGTAAATTGGCTACCTGGAACCTAACTAATTCTCTCTAAGTCTGGGTTTATCGTGCAGGTGCAAGGCAATTTACATGGACACAATTAAATGGGAAAATGAGGCAACTCACGGTGTTTGTCGGGCGGGCGGCATGTGCTCCATAAGCGAGGAAAAAACAATACCGAGTCCCACAGAGAGGCCCGAGAGCGTAGCGTACGTTAGTTTGATATCCACCGGCGTAGAAAACCACTGCCGGAACAGGGGACCAACTCAAATTCTCCCCGTCCACAGATTAGGCGTTCGTAAATCTACATGTTTGGTTTAAAACGGCCAACGGGGCGAGCGTGAGCGCAGGTCAGCTTAATTCGGCCGCTCGTTGGTTTCTGGCGCGCGGGGTCTCCGCGGACCGAGAGCGGAAAGACGGGAAGCGGGGGGAAGGGGTGCCCGCCGTTGGGTCAGGCCACTGGCCAGCACCAATGGGAGCAAGTCTGCAGTGTGGCCGCTTCTGAAAACAATTCTTCCCGGAAATTACCATGCACCTACCCGTGTTACATAACAACGTGTACAAATTAAATAAAGTGATTTTAAACAAAGAACTTTTTTCATTTATTTAATGTCTACCCACAGAATGTTTGCTTTCTTCGAAAAGTTTATTATTATTATTTTATTTTTTTTATACTTGCGGAGACGGTTTACAGTTAGTCCCCGTGAGTACTTAGGCCATAGGCTCATTGTACTTCTCCCATTTTACCTCAATCCTTTAACAATAACCCCGTCCCTTTAATGAAGTTCACCAGAGTTGTCATTGGATATGTGGCTAAGTCTTCTGGTTCCACGATGTGTCTCCCCAGGTATCTGAGCCAAGTTCCCACCAGAGCAGGACATTGGCACCACAAGTGAATTGGAGTGTCTTCATCCTCTTCACATTTTCTACATCTATTGGCGCTTTCCACAGATGGCAGTGTCCTGTTAGTAGTCCTACCAGTTCCCTCAGCGAGTTTCTGTCCATATCGAGTAGTTTCCTGGTCCGTCTGGGGTCCTGTCCGTTTATGAGTACTTTGGATTCAAGCTGCTACTTCTACGGCCGGCTTGGATCCCGCAAGTGGCGCTTTCGCCCCTTTCCTTGCTAGTTCAACAGCCCGCTCGTTGCCCTCAATACCCTTATGTCCTAGTACGCATATCAGTGTTATTTTATTGATGGTAGTGAGTTCTGTAAGAACAGTCCTGCATTCCATCACCAGTCTGGAGTCGCATCGGTTATTTTCCAGTGCCATTAGGGCTGCCTGGCTATCAGAACAAATAGTTATGTTCTTATTTCTGTACCCAATACGTATATTCTCCTGTGCGCAGGCCATGATGACTTTCATCTCAGCCTGAAACACAGTGTAGTGAGTTCCTAGAGGTATACTGAGTTCCCTCTTGGATCCCTGTAGACATACCCCGGCCCCCGTTTCTTCCTCCACCTTGGACCCATCTGTGAACCAGATTAGTTCCTGTCTGGAGGTTGGACCTGGGACCATGTCCCACTCCTCCCGGGTGAGGTACATCACATCAAACTGCTGTCTGAAAAAGTATTCAGCTTGTTTGCCGTCCTGCTTCATTTCAGCTGTCGGGCTAATTGCCCTCGGTCTTGTTCCGATCTCCGTATGACTGTTTTTGGGCAACTCACCTCTCCAATGACCTTTGCATTTTAACCTGTAGGCTGCCGCCATTGCCGCCCCCTCTATTTCTAAGTTTAGTGGGGGTAGGTCCAGCAGCACTCCCATGGCTAGTATTGGAGTGGTTCGCACAGCTCCTGTGATTCCTCTGCATGCAAGTCCCTGTATGTGGTTGAGTATCACATCACTGTTTTCAGTGTTGTTCTCCACCAGACCAAGGCTGCATGCATGATTCTTGGTTTTACAACGGCTGTGTACAGCCATTGCATCATTTTGGGTTTGAGTCCCCACGTTCTGCCGCAGATTCGCCTAGTTGCCCACATGAGAGCACAGGCTTTTCTGCCCACAGTTTCCACCTGGTTTTTCCAGCTCAGTTTGGCATCTATGATGACCCCAAGGTACTTAACCGTGTCAGAGGGTTCTACCTTCTTTCCGTAGAAGGTTGGATTGCTCCATCCCTCTAGTTTCCTTTTACGTGTAAAGATTACTAGTTCTGTCTTGTCTGGATTGACCGACAGCCCTGTTTCTTCACACCATTCTTCCACTCTTGCTAGTGTTGATTGTATGAGGCCTCTGGACGTGTCTGCATCCCAACTCCCAACACCTTATTATGGTTACGATGTCATCCGCTTACCCTTGAGTATACAGGCCCCTGTTGTTGAGTTTCCTGATGAGGTTGTCCACCACCAGGCTCCAGAGCAAGGGTGACAAGACCCCTCCCTGTGGACACCCTCGCGTCACCAATACTCTGAGGTTCACCTCACCCCTTTTCATCGTAAGAATCCGACCTGAAAGCATGTTCTTCAGCCACCTTCTGGTGGTTTTATCGAGTCCATGTCTTTCTGCCGCTTCATCGATGGATTTAATACAGGTGCAATTGAATGCTCCCTATATGTCCAGGAAGAGTCCTACTGCTAGTTCCCCGGTTGCCTGCGCCTGCTCCAGTTTGTGTACCAACCTGTGCAGTGCGGCGTCAACCGACTTACCTGGTTGATATGCAAATGTAACTCGTGGAGGGGCTTTTCTTTCAGTGCCTTGTCTCTTATGTGTCTATCCATTAGCCTCTCCATTGTCTTTAGAAGAAAAGAGGTGAGGCTAGTTGGACGGAATGCGCCTGGTTGGTCGTAGTCAGTTCTCCAAGTTTATTAAGTTTAGGTCCCACCTATGCTTGTTAGGTTCAATTGCTTGGCTGGCTAAGTCCTACATCACGACACAAGCAACATTTTCCGCTAACTGTGGTGGTAGAGATTTTAAAATTTGGTCAGGTTATTTATATATATTATGTTATTATATAATACATGCCCGGTCTTTCTTTTAAACATTTTATTTTTAATTTCAGTGTATGCGAAGATCTGGAGACTACCTACAGTTTAGACATTTTGATAAATGTGATGTCTGCTTCTCTTATCATCTGCACGGTCGGATTTCAATCACTTGTAAGATCTTTGTCCATAATTTCCATGACAGAATCGCACTGACCAACATCAATATCTACCTACTGACCATCATCAATATCTACCTACTGACCATCATCAATATCTACCTACTGACCATCATCAATATCTAGCTACTGACCATCATCAATAGCTACCTACTGACCACCATCAATATCTACCTACTGACCATCATCAATATCTAGCTACTGACCATCATCAATAGCTACCTACTGACCACCATCAATATCTACCTACTGACCATCATCAATAGCTACCTACTGACCATTATCAATAGCTGCCTACTGACTAATATTATATACATAATTATATATCTAACAAGTCACCTTTAATTAAAAAAAAAAATTTAATTTATTTTTTATATTTTTTTATTTATATTACACAATAATAATAATAATAATAAATTTATTATATAATAATAATTATTTATTCAGAAAACTGTTTCTGAAAAAATAAGAAAATATACAGATTTAGGAAATGAGATTAAAAGAATTTGGCATTCTCAGACTATAAAAATATTACTAACTAACTAACCATCACGCCGTTTCCCAGCAGGGGTAGGCAGAGAGGACGGACCGCCAAACAACTCGGTCTTGGCACACACTCCTTGCCTCGTTCACATTCATACACCGTCTCATACATGCTCTTCTTTTATTCTGACTCCTGACATGGCCCGACTCAAGTATCTGATTCACTTGGTCGTGCCATGTCTTTCTCGGGCGTCCCTGACTTCTTCTTCATTCACATTTGCGTCATATATTCTCCTTACACTCCTTTCCTCGTTCATTCGCTCTACATGCCCGAACCATCGGAGCGTTTCTTTCTTGATCTTACTCATTATGCTTACATCAGCCTTGTATTCTTTGCGGATCTCTGCGTTTCTCACACAATCATACATGGTTTTACCACACATACGCCTCAGGGATCTCATTTCTACAGAATTCAGTCTACTTTCATCCTTCCTCTGCCAGTTCCATGCCTTACTGCCATACATCAGGGTAGGTACCAGTACTCCATTATGGACGGCTAGTTTCGCGTCTTTGGACAGCTTTTTGTTGGTGCCAACGGCGTTCAGTCCTCCATTAATAGAGTTACCTGCATTCACCCTTCTTTCAATATCTCTTTCAGCCTTCCCATCTCTCGTAAACATACTTCCCAAATAAACAAACTCATCCACCTGCTCCAAGTATTCATCGTTCACAACTATATTGCATACTGTTTTCGTACTCTCTCTTTCAAACACCATGACTTTAGACTTACTTACATTCATCATTAACTCATTCTTCATACATACTTTGTTCATCCTTGTCACGAGAGACTGTAGATCTTCCATACTGTTAGATATCAGCACCGCATCATCAGCATACGAAAGGCAACATACTTTCAGATTACTCAATTTCGCGCCCAATCCCATCTCTTTCAATTCTTGCATACAATTATCCATATAGAGATTGAATAACCACGGCGACATTACGCAGCCTTGTTTAACACCTTTTGTGATGTCAAACCACCCCGTAAAATTGCCGTTCACCCTAATACATGCAACGCTTCCCTCATATGGAGACGCAATTGCCTGTATGAGATTCGTATTCACTCCATACTTGGACAATACCTTCCATAGCTTTTTCCTGTCAACTCGGTCGTATGCTTTTTGTAGATCTACAAAGGCACAGAAGAGTTTCTGGTTTTTTGCAAGAAACTTCTCAATGAGCATACGCAATGAGAAAATCTGGTCCATGCACCCTCTTCCACTCATAAAAGCATCTTGCACATCCCATATTTTATCTTTTGTTTCCATTCTTACCCTTTCAATCAATATTCTACCATATAGCTTGCCGACTGAACTAAGAAGGCTAATAGCCCTATGATTCCCACATTCCATACGTGACCCTTTACCTTTGTACAATGGCATGATTACAGCCTTTCTCCAATCTAGTGGCGTGTAACCCTCCACTAAACATTGGTTAAAAAGTTTGCACAACCATGTGAGAATAATACGGCTATCCCCCTTAAAGTATTCGGCAGCAATATTGTCGAAACCCACAGCCTTACCATTTTTCATACATTTAATAGATCTTTTTATTTCATCCATGCTGATTTTGGTAACATTCACTACATCATCGTTCACACCCGATTCACCGCTGGGATCACAGTCACCCGGGTTACTTTCGAAGACTTCTCCGAAATATTTCATCCATCTCTCTTTAATTTCTTTCTCATTCGTCAACATTTGCCCATCTTTCGATTTTATCACTTTCATGCTTCCGTTCTCTGGACCACTCCGGGACCTTTTGAACTCCTTCCAAAACAGTTTAATGTTTTCTTGGAAGTTGTTTGTCATTTTTATCCCCTCTTCCTCTTTCAGGCGTTTCTTTCGTTCTTTCACTCCAATACTTACTCTTTTCTTGCATCCCTTGTATACTTCTTTCGCTCGATCTCTCTCTTCGCTTGGAGCACTGCCAGTCCCTATCAGACGTAACCAAGCTTCCTTCTTCTCTGAGACCAGTGCTTTGATCTCGTCATCCCACCATGCATCACCTTTCTTCCTACCTTGCTTACTTATTCCACACACGTCTCTAGCAGATTCACATAGACTCACCTTTATGTGGTTCCATGTTTCCTCTATGCTTAGACCGTCCATTTCTTTCTCATTCAATCTCATACTCACTTCTGACATAATCGTTTTGTAGTTTTTCTATTTTGACTCTTGTTGGAGCTGATACCGTTTTCACTTTAGAGCGCCAGCCGCTGAAGAGGTTTACTCTCAACACCACCAGAAAGTGATCAGTTTCAACCTCAGCCCCTCTGAAAACTCTTGTGTCCTCGGTAACGGCTCTCAACCTAGAGTCAATAAGTACGAAATCGATTATTGATCTTTCATTTCCTCTTTCCCACGTATATTGATGGATACCTTTATGATCGAAAAAAGTATTCGATACAAAAAGGTTCCACTCTAAACATACTTCAAGTATTCTGTTCCCATTGTCATTCGTTCTTTTATCCCCGAACATACCTAAAGCCGAATCAAATCCGTCACGTCTAATTCCGACCCACCCGTTCAAATCGCCCGCTATTATAATCCTTTCATTCGAATCTTTTAGTCTCATTACATCGTCCACACTAGTCCAAAAATTATCTTTCACTTCGTCGCTTTCAGAATTAACAGGGGCATAGCAAATAACAAGAAACACCCTTGTCAAACCAATTTTGAGTCGGATCCACATTATTCTCGGACTTACACATTCATATTGTACCATACATTCAACCATTCTGGGAGACAGTATCGCTGCAACACCCTGACAAGCCCTCTCCGTATCTGGTCTCCCAGACCAGATGACGAACCTGTCATTATGCTGCATTGTACCACTCTCTTTTTTCATACTCTCTGTTACACAAAGTACGTCCAAACATTTTCCTTTCATTGTATCACATAATTCGTTCATCTTTCTTTCCATTCCTCCTCTTATATTCCATGTGCCAATTCGGGATTGCTCACGTTCCTTCCTCCTCTTTGCGCCACCGAAGGGTTGGCGATGTGATGGATAGCGAGTCTCATCGACACCTGTGTCGGCCATTCCCTTCCAGGGACTACTTCTTACAATCTAGCTTAACATTATTACTTCAACTTACTCTACTTAATCTAACTTAGTCCAACTTAACCTTACTTAATCTAACTTAATCTAGCTTAATAGAACTTATACCTAGCTCTCTCATTCAAAATTTAGGCGTATTAGATTTTTCAAAAAATTTGTATATAAAAATGCAAAAGTCGCTCATTTTAAATACATGTAGGATTACGAAAGATTTTTTAAACATTTATATTGAGGGATCAGTAGGATTTATCGGACCAGTTAGGATTTCATCAGAGCCGAACCCTCTGATATGAAAATATCTGGAG
Source organism: Limnephilus lunatus (assembly GCA_917563855.2). Lineage (NCBI taxonomy): Eukaryota > Metazoa > Arthropoda > Insecta > Trichoptera > Limnephilidae > Limnephilus > Limnephilus lunatus. Next base: position 3,385,504 of record OU830602.1, on the reverse strand, counting down.
TCGGTGAAATATTTTCCCATTATGTTTCTGGTAGATTGACGTATTGTTCTTGCATTGTTTTGTATTTATTATACTTATATAGTGCACTTACATTGCGTGAATTTACTAGATAATCATTTGTGGAAAAGTGTGTGGAAGGGTTTAGTCTTTCATTTGGGAAAGATTTAACCCGGACATAAAATCTGGAGTACCGTAAATAATAATAATAAATTTATTTCACATAAAATTAAACAATAAAAAATATGTGGAAACTTTGACTAGCCAACTAGGAATGGATCCTGTTTTAGGCCAGTCAAATTGACAAATTTAAATTCATAATTTCATCTTACATTGTTTACTTACATACATGTTATTTATAGAAGGAAAAATGTGTTACATAATTATGCATTCCTCATTTCTATGAGCTTCTGCTTGAGTTAAATATATAATTTTGTAATAAGAAAAAGAAGAGAAAAAGTGATATCTTAAAATACAAATTCAGTATCGAATACTTATGTTTGACAATAGATAGATGTTTGGTTATTTAAGATAGAAGCTAGAGTTTATTTATTTATTTAATTATTTAATTAACTAACTAACTAACCATCACGCCGTTTCTCCGCAGGGGTAGGCAGAGAGGACGGACCGCCAAACAACTTGTATAGATGCATAAATAAATAAATAAATAAACTTGGTTTTGGCACACACTCCTTGCCTCGTTCACATTCATACATTGTCTCATACATGCTCTTCTATTATTCTGACTCTTGACATGGCCCGACTTAAGTATCTGATTCACTTGGTCGTGCCATGCTTTCTCGGGCGTCCCCAACTTCTTCTACCATTCACATTTGCGTCATATATTCTCCTTACACTCCTTTCCTCGTTCATTCGCTCTACATGCCCGAACCATCGGAGCGTTTCTTTCTTGATCTTACTCATTATGCTTACATCAGCCTTGTATTCTTTGCGGATCTCCGCGTTTCTCACACAATCATACATGGTTTTACCACACATACGCCTCAGGGATCTCATTTAATTATTTATAATGTATTACAAAAAAATAGTTTGTAACACATTATTCACAATGAGTTGAGAAAAAAAAACTTATTACGGGAAGGATAGAAGATACATGTAAGTACATTTTACACAGATATTACATGTTTAAAAAATACAACATGAAAAGGAAAAAAATGCCTTGTCAAGAATAGAGATTTTAGAAATACTGAGAGACATCCATACACATAACACATAAAAAAAAAACGTATGAAGGCGAGCCAATATTCACTGATTTAACCGCTTCTGTGCCAAGAGCGAGATTTCTCGCATCCTTGGCCGTGCCCAGCAGGCCGGCCATAGAAAAATAGCGAGTTATCTCGCTCTTCTTGAGCCTCTGTATCATACATATGTCCCGTTTTTTATTAATTTAAAATAGTGAATACACAGAGACATCTATTAGGATGATTTTGATTTTTTTTTTTTTTTTTTGATTTTGATTTTTTTTTTGTTTTTTTTAAATAATATTTAAAAATGATTTATTTTGATTAAAAACTCACGGCCTGCTGTACACAGCTACACTTCTACCTACTGGCACTTAAAAGGTTAAAAACATTTTCAGGAAATATTCTTTAAGTATTTTAACAAATATTTTTTTTTATTAGCTAATTATTGCTTTATGTCATTAGGTAATGCAGTGTATTATCTATATGCAATATATTGTAAATAGTTAATACCAAATTTAGTGGTGTGGGTAGATGATGCTAAGTGTATTTGATTTTGGGATCGTGTTTTGTGCTGGTGTATGTCTGAATTAAAGGCTGGTCTGATGTTAGTGTGTGAGGATCTATGTATGATTTGTAATATTACACTAGTGATATTGTATTTAGGTAGAACCGTAAAAGGAAGTATGTTTGTCTTTTAATATATGTATATGTTTGATATGTGTATCCCACGGTAGATGGTAGATGTTCCTTATAGCTCGATTTTGAATCACCTGTATTTCTGATATTTGTTTTTTAGTAATAGTGCCCCAGATACTAACTAAATAACTCAGATGGGTTAGTAATTTAGTAACCCCAGATACTAACAAAATCGCTTAGTAAGTGGCCCGTAGTAGAGATATGGAGAGAAGACCTTGGAGTCTGTACAGTACACCGGTGATTGGGGAAATTTTCGATTTCACATGCTCAACATGGGAATTCCACGAAAGTTTAAAGTCTATTAATAGCCCTAAATATCTCGTAACTTCCATATTTTGGAGTTTATCAGTTCCAAGTGAGATATTCACAGACACATAATTCTTATTACCGAAAGTTAGGTGCGTTTTTTTATATTGTGGCTCAATTTATTAATACGGAGCCAATTAGCCAAAATTGAGACATCTACATTCATTAGAGACTCAAGGTCACTCAGGCTTTTACTGTGATAGTAGATTACAGTATCATCCGCATAAAGTTGGAGTTTTCCAGAGATACCACATTTAGTTATGTCATTGACATATAGCAAGAATAGCAGAGGGCCAAGAATTGATCCCTGTGGCACTCCACATGTGATTCTACCTAAGCCACTCGAGACCCCTTTGACTTCAACAAGACAAAATCTATCATCTAAGTAGCTTCAGAGGAGATTTAGGGGCTTCCCAACAATTCCCAAATATTCCAATTTCTTTAAGAGTATTTCATGATTGACCGTATCAAAGGCGTTTTTGAGATCTATAAATATGGCTGCCACATATTCACCCTGGTCTATATGCTGTTGAAGGGTAGAGATAAAATCAAAGGCGGCTCATTGAGTACTAGAATTTTACCGAAAGCCATATTGTTGTGGTGTAAGGATATTATCCGCAGATATGTATTTCAGGAGTCATTTGATTATGGTCTCAAATACTTTTGAAAATACCGATAGAAGTGACATAGGACGGTAGTTAGAAATACATGTTTTACAGTCTCCTTTGTGTATAGGTATTATTTTCGCAAGCTTTAATTCATTTGGAAACTTTCCCGAGGACAGTGACCAATTAAAAAGTTCTGCTAGGTGACCCGCTAGTTCTTCTTTACAAGCCTTAAGAACTGATGGTGTTACTCCACCGAGTCCCAGTGCTGCTTTCAGCTTTGTTTTAGAGATGATCCTCAAAACCTCATCTTTGTTTGTCCTAGCCATGTATAAGGATTGGCAAGCCTTCGGTTCCACAAGGACGGTATTACAGTCATCCGGGAATGATGGAATGGTAGCTGCTAACTTTTCTCCTATTGAGAGGAAAAACTCATTAAATGCTGATGCTATTTGATCCGAATCCTTAATTTCGCAGTCATTTACGATGAGGGATTCTATTTCGTTGGTTGTTTTATGTGCTCGGTTTGATAGAATAGAGTTTATGATTTTCCAAGTTTTAGTGGGGTTATTTTGGTTTTGTTGAAACTGTTCGCGTAATATTTGTGTTTTAGACTTCGCCTATAATAAAATCTCTTTTTTAAGTGTTACAAGAGTAATATTACCAGGGTCTTGTTTCCACTATTTTTGAATCTGGTTTCGTTCTTTGATTAAGGAATTTAATTTGGAATCAAACCATAAATATATAATTTTGTACTTATAAGAAAAAAACGAGAAAAAATAATATCTTTAAATAACAATTCAGTATTGAATGCTTATGTTTGACAATAGATAGATGTTTGGTTATTTGAATCGCTTGCAAAAATCGAGAATCAAGACATTCTTCAAGCGTGATTACAAAATATCATAAATTAACATGGATGTTTAAATCGCTTGCAAAAATCTGGAATCTAGACATTCTTCAGCGTGAATACAAAATATTATAATAAAACTGTGCTTATGTTTAACAATAAATATATGCTTGGTTTTTTAGATCGCTTGTAAAAATTGGTAATCAAAACATTCTTCAAGCGTGATAACAAAATAAAATAACTAAGCGAATGACGTGTCCCCCAACTATAGGAGCCGGCAAAGAAACTAAAAAAAGACGTGACTCGAAAAGGATGTAGCAAATGATTAGTAACAATTTGAATATATAACTTAAGTTAGTGTATAAAAGGCGACATGAGAAAATGGTTGATACCCAAATGTATTTACATATTAATTTTTCGAAGAAAACTTCTTCGGAAAGGTTTTCACTTTGTGATGGCATTATTTATTTTAATAAAAAGACAAATAACTTTGTTTACATCACTTTTATTGGTACACAATCAACATGTTTCGTAAACAATGTTTACTTCATCAGGATCAAACGTATACTAAACTTAAAAATTAAATATAGATGACACATGGAAGGAAAGGGTAGGAGGGAGGGGGAGGGGTAAGAGTGGGGAAAGTTTATCAATTAGGGATTTCAAAGCCATTAGCAGGGAAAGACCGGTTAAGTGGGAAGAGGTTCAAAAGAGGGTTTATAAAAATTTGCTGCTTATTAATTATGTCTGCTTTATTATTTACATTTTTTCTAATTTCTAAAATCTCTAAATTATTTATCTGTGATGCCTTATAGCCTGTATGTAATATTTTAAGTCCATGGTTTTTGTCAAAATTATGATTATTTTTTATTAAATGATCTGCGAATTCAGACTCGCTGTTGCCATTTAATGCCCTGAGATGTTCTTTAACCCTTACTTCAAAGTTTCTATTTGTTCTACCTATATAAAAGCTATTACAATCTTTACAATCGAGTTTATAAACGCCCAATTTTTTTGTTTTGATGTCGCTGTCTTTGTTATTGAGGATGAATTTTTTTAATTTGTTATTTGTGTAAAATGCAGGTTGTATATTACTGGGAATATTTTTGCTAATTATTTTTGACATATCGTTATTAACAAATAGAATTCTACGCCATTGATTATTATTATGTTTAGAAAAAGGGTAGATATATTGTTTTGAGAATTTCTGTTTATTCTTTTTATTAAGTATTTGATCTATTAGTTTAGTAGAATAACCATTATTAACTGCTATTTGCTTAATGAGATTTAATTCTAAAGTAAAATTAGGAACAGATAAAGGAATCGTAACTAATCTATTAACCATAGAGTGAAAGGCCGAGAGTTTCTGAGTGAAAGGATGATTAGATGAATTATGTATAACCTAGGTCCGCTCTTGTTCAACATTTATATAAATGACATTGGATCATGCTTTCAAAATTCCGAATATTTTCTTTACGCTGATGACATGAAAATATTCAAAGTGGTGCATTCTCTCTCTGACTGTGAAACGTTACAAAGTGACCTAGATAGGCTTTGCAAGTATTGCAAAGTTAACTGTTTAGATATCAATATTTCCAAATGTCACACTATGACATTCACCAGAAATAAACATATAATTGAGTACTCTTATTCACTCCACAATGAACCTGTTATCTCTAAAAAGGAATGTAAAGATCTTGGCATTTACCTTGATAGCAAACTTATATTTAATAAGCATATCGACTCAATCGTTAACAGGTCATATAAAATGCTTGGTTTTGTTCTCCGTGTCAGTAAAGTATTCAGTAACCCGCGTACAGTAGTAATTTTATATTTTGCATTAGTCAGAAGTACACTGGAATATGCCTCACCAATTTGGAACCCGCAGTACAAACTGTATATTGATAGCATAGAAAACATTCAACACAAATTTATAAAATATCTTGCCTTCAAATTCAACAATATCTTTGGATTCACATTTCAAACTTTGCAACAAAGGAGAACAATAGCTGATGTAACATTTATACACAGAATTTTAAATAATAACATCGACTGTACCGAACTTCTTTCCCTAATTAATTTTAACATACCCTTAAGACGTACACGCCATACAGAATTATTCCACACGCTTAATTATAAAACAAATGCAGCAACTAATTCGCCAATTAACCGTGCTCTTCATATGTTAAATAATGTTTGTCTAAATTCTAATATCGACATTTTCTCCGATTCACTTCCCAAATTTAAAAAGAGCATCATGTCAGTAATGTAAATTGTTCAAGGCGCATACATACATACATCACCACTTCTCACATCCACAAACATACTCACACACTCACACACACACACACACACACACACCCTCCCACAACGCACATCACCCGGTAAAAATTTAATACAAACAAGATACCTCAATGAAACATATCATAGGTACCTAACTTGAAATATACTTATTAACTGTAAACTTTTTTCACCAATGTAAATAATGTACTGTTTGTTTCTGTTAATAAATAAATAAAAATAAATAAAAATAAATAAAAATAAAATAAAATAACAGTATCGGTGTACGTATCTTTACGGAATATATTGAAATCTATTTTATTACCTATTAGTGTTAAATTTAAATCTAAGAAATTTAAACTCTTCTCTTTACCTATTTCTAGTGTGAATTGAATGTTTTTATGAAATTTATTTAAAAAGTTTAAGAACATGTTCAGTTGCCTTTCTGTACCTAACCAAATACATATAATATCATTGACATATCTTTTCCAGCAATAAATAAATCTTTTTATTAAAATATTTACATATTACCCTTTCCTTGCTTCATTTTGTAATCCTACTGAGATATTTTCCCTTAGAGCACTTAAATAAAAAAGAAAGATAAAACCGGTAAAGTTAATAATAACCAGATGGTAATAATAAAAAGATTTTGCATAAATATAATGTTCTGTTATTTTAACATATTATGTACATTGCTATTCTACATTTTTTTTCGTTGCAACACATATTTGTATCATATACCTATATACTAGTTTTTATCATACTACATACATCATATTGTTTAATGTCAGGTCTTTATACATTTAAATTTAATTTTTTTTAACTATTGTATTTTGTTATTATTATAATACTAATACCCTCCTGTGTACCACTGTATCATGTATCACTTGAATGTAAAAGCCAATTTATGGCGTTTAAAGAAATAAATAAATAAATATCTACCTACTGACCATCATCAACATCTACCTACTGACCATCATCAACATCTACCTACTGACCATCATCAATAGCTACCTACTGACCATCATCAATATCTACCAACTGACCGTCATCAATATCTACCTACTGACCAACATCTACCTACTAACCAATGGCGGCTGGTGCTCACAAAAATCCTGCTCTAATTAAAATAAATTTAATTATGAAAAAAATCCTACCTATTTGTAGATTTGATCGATTCTCCCTTGTCTCTTTTGTTTTTGTCTTGCATTCTTGTTTAATATTTAAAATGGGCCGTGGTGGGCACTATTTTTTATTTCTAATCGTTTTTCAAAGTTCAGCGCATTGTTTTTTATAAAATCAACATTAATAATGGAACTCATTTTTAACTCTTCGCGACTCATCCAAAAAAAACGAATAACAATGGCGTTTTTTTTGTTTTTTTTTTTTTGTTTTTTTTTGTTTTTTGTTTTTTGTTTTTTTTTGTTTATGTTGGTATGATGTAGAGATCAGAGATGGTCGATGCTGAACAGAACATTGACTGAAAGAGAGTAGATACTAATTTAAACACACAATATTGGAGTTTTACCTACCATTAAAACTCTTATTATGTTGCCTTCCTTATCCAGAATATTCCTCATCCCCTGTCTGGTGAGACTACAATTGAAGAAGATGGCGTCGCGTCAGACGCTAGCGAGCGCCTAACTGTTGGTAGCAGTGATTTGTGATCACCAAGGAACAAAAAAAAAAATCGCGCGAAATTTGAATATTTCAAGAAGGTAAAAGGAGAAGAGAGACCGAAATCGGATAGAAACAGAGATGTCATCTCTCACTAAGGAATATTCTGGATAAGGAACGGCACTACATAATATTGGAGTTTTACCTACCATTAAAACTCTTATTATGTCTGCCCTCACAATGATCGCTTCTCCTTCTGTCTCCAGAAATGGAAGACCTTTGGGGGTCTGCCCCCCTCAGGCGAATGATTGGATTAAACAGGTTTGTCAAGGACGACGAAGTCCCCGGCTCCTGAATATCGGATTGCCTTATTTCTTTTTTATAATATTTTTGGAAGGTATTTTCATTCTGCCAATTTCCCTTTTCCAAAATGTCCTCTATTGAACAGTTTTCAAACCACCGAAGTGAAGCCACTGCCGACCTAGTGCTCCCCGCAGAGGCCTCAATACCAGCATCTCTAAGTATTGTCTTGACCCATCCACCGATAATTGTTCTAGAAGCTGCTTTGGCTGGACCTGATGTGGATAAAAACAGGTTATCAATATTAGGTGCCTCTTGTCTCCTGTCCTTTGAGAGAACACACAGCTTCTTAAGCCAAAATACAGGATCGGTGGATTGATTTGATGAGGAGTTTAATCTCCATCCTGATTGTTGATACTTTGCAGAATCTGTCTTTGAACCAAATGCAGGCCATAAAATAATATGATCGTCCATATCAATGAAATGTTCCGATGTTAATCTCAAAAGTGTCAGATCATGTACCCTTTGCCCTGAGGCTAACAGGAGTATGACTGCACACCTTCTGGATGCTTCAAATAAGGTTATAGTTTCTGGATTGTTAGTCTGAAGCCAAGAACATATCTGTCTCGGGTCCCATATTGTATCCCGTTGCACTTTAATCGAGCTGTTTACTATTCCCTTCATTACTTGCTTCACCACAAGATGGTTACTTAGTCTATTTTCATTATTTCGATTGTATAAAGTTGAAATAGCCGATTTATGCAAAGTTATAGTACTAGGAGCTAAATTCAGCGATATTTTGAGATGCGCTAGAAACTTTGCCAACTGGGCTCCCATTGGATCTTTGAAATTAACATGGTTGGATGAACACCATTCACGCCATCTAATCCACGCTGCTTTATAAGAAGCTTGTGTTGAAGTTCGCCAGCTGGATTTTAAAATCTCTCTTTCTCTATCAGACCATCATTGCAATGCATCATCCCAGCCCCAATTTTCCACACTTGCAGTTCTAGTTGAAGTATTTGCTGGGGATGGGAGCCTGTGGTGGTATCTATCAGTATCTCTTGTAGATTCTTGATCTCCTGAGGTAGGCACAAGGCTCTCTGTTTCAAGTCTGGTAGCCAAAAATACTTTCGTCCATTTGGGAGCTACTAGCAGATAAATTCCTGTGGATTTTTTCAGATGAGCAAGCACTCGGGGAATTAGACAAGGAGGCGGAAACACCCATGCCAGAGGAAAGTGCCAAGGTCTGCTGAAAGCATTGTGAAGTAATGCCGCTCTGTCTTTCCTGTCTATGGATACATATTTGTCCATAACATGAGCCGTGTGAGAGGCAAACAGGTCCACAGTGGGTCTGCCCCATTTGTGAAATATCTGTTCTGTTGCAGGAGGTAGAAGGTGCCACTCCGGTAGACGGTTTTCTCGGGACAAATGGTCCGCAAGACCGTTGTACCGCCCTGGTAGGTAGTGAACTTGCAGGGTTATATTGTATTTGTCTACTAGAGACAGAATCTGAAAGGTCAGATGAAGTAGACTCAAGGATCTCGTCCCTCCTTCGTTCCTCAAATAAGCGAGGACTGTTCTGTTGTCTGACTGTATTAGAACGGTAGAACTCCTCAAACATTTGTTCTGGTATTTCAAGGCATTTAGTATGGCAAACATCTCTTTCAAGTTGCTGTGCCAATTCTGCTGTTCCCTGGTCCAATTTCCCGCAATCGGAATATCGTCCACTTGAGCGCCCCAGCCATGATCTGCTGCATCGGTCGAGAGGAAATGAGAGGCAGCGGGGACGTGTAGTGGCATAAAGACCTTTACATTCTGTGCCCACCATGATATGTCTTTCATTACGGGTTCCTTTATGATAATTCTCGTTCGTATGGGAAGTTTCATGATGGAGTGCATTTGTAGTTGCATCCTTCGGCAATGAAGACGACCTCTTGGAGTGACGAATGATGCAAAATTTAGTTTTCCCAGAACTCTCTGGGCCTCCTTCACATTCCACTTCTTCTTTTTCTGAAGCCTTTGAAGGGATTGTTGAAGGTCTTCGCACTTTCTCCTGTTCAGTGACTTCCGACCGCGTTGCGTGTCCCACATTACACCCAGATACACCACTGTTTGTACCGGCTCGCAGACGCATTTTTTCAAATTGACAGTCAAACCGAGGTCTCTTAGTAGATTCAGAAATAGATTTGTTTGGACCTTCAGAATTTCCCTGTCCTGGTGGGCCAGAAGGAAATCGTCCAAGTATACAATGGTCCTCACATTTTGACGACTTAGGGTCTCCGCAACCTAATTGGTCACCTTGGCAAAGGCTTGTGGAGCACTGCTCAAGCCCTGGGGAAGGCATGTCATTTGCAAAAGCTCTCCTTTGTACACAATCCTCAAAAAACGACGATGAGACTCTGCGACTGGGATGTGAAAATATGCGTGAGATATGTCTATTTTTGTCATCCAGTCTTGTGGTTGGAGAAATTCGGGAACTTTCTGATGCGACATTGCGAGGGCTGGGGATACCTTTGGGGGTCTGCCCCCCTCGGGCGAAAGGATTCTCGGGATGGAAAAAATTCTCGGGCCGGAAAGTATTGAACGTGCTTAGAAGCCTTTTTAGTACCAGACCCCTCCTTTGGTGGACCGGTAGTGATGACTTGTGAGAAGGGCCTAAAACAATTCTTTACTCCTCCCAATTTCTGCAATTGGGTAGAGAGGGCTTCCTCATTGAAGAGATGAGAGGAAGTCGGAGGGATCCGCATAAGAACTTTCTTGTCTGATTTCTGTTTACAGGAATTGAGAATCCTGTCCCTTCTAAATTCAATTATCTCTGCCCGTTTTCCGCATGTTATTTGCATCAGGTCATTGGAGCATTTTTGCAAGTCGTTCTGACCTCCAAACAGCTCATTAACTTTCTCGTACAGGGTTTCTGGAGAGAAATCCTGTACTTCAAATCCCCATTCGACCAATTTCTGCAGAGACTGCTGCAGTTGTTCCCTGTGTTTGAGAGCTGCATGTGTTATTGCCGCGAAAGATCTTTCAATAGCGACCTGTTGAGGAGACCCAGAATCGTAAGGTTGCAACTCACAGTTCACCTCAAGCTCCTTAAAGCCCGGATCGGCAAGGTGTTCCTTAATGACCTTGTTATATCTCAAATTGGTCCAATTTTTCTGATTTAATCTTTGAAGACGCTCTAACACTTCAAGTCTGTCTTGAGGAGGAGCAGTCATTAAGGGTTCTTTAAGAGAAATGGTGGGACTCAGCATTTGAAAAACACAAGTATTACGCCCGGATACTGTTGAGCACTCTTTCTCCGTCTCTGTGATGGACATATTATCTGAGGCTGCATTCTCTGTGAATCTTGACCTCGGTGCTTGCAGAATAAAATTTTGTATTCTGTCTACTTGTTCAGTTAATTTCTTAATAGAACGGGCCATTCGGAACACAAATTCTTTCGTTTCGTTTTTCGTATTTCGTCACGGTTTACACTCGCGGACGCGGAAATCTCAACCGCTTCGGGAGATACATTATTTTCTGACATTGCGTAATGATTTTCGTAATAATTTTGGAGAAGAAATCTAGTTTCTGGTTTATATCGCAATATTGTAACCATAAATTGTAACTAGACGACCGCTCGCGATGGAAAATAGACGCCAATTGAAGAAGATGGCGTCGCGTCAGACGCTAGCGAGCGCCTAACTGTTGGTAGCAGTGATTTGCGATCACCAAGGAACAAAAAAAAAATCGTGCGAAATTTGAATATTTCAAGAGGGTAAAAGGAGAAGAGAGACCGAAATCGGATAGAAACAGAGATGTCATCTCTCACTAAGGAATATTCTGGATAAGGAACGGCACTACATAATATCAATAATAAAATGACACTACCGCGTCCCCGATTAAGATGCTACTGAACAAACTGGTCTTTTTGACACGGTGGAAATTTTCGGATCGCCGTCCGCGGTTTATATAAATTTGCCAAGGATTATACCTACTTACGATTTTGGCGCATTGAGAATTGTGTAAGGATTGTCTTGGATTCTGTGATCGCTTTGCCAAATGCACCACTGGCCTGAATATAGGAACAAAACGTTCTGCTTTTATGTGTTACGCGAGCGGGTATACATAGACACCTATATTATGTATGCATTATAACCGAAGTGTATATTGTGATTTGTGATGAGGCGTGTCGGAAATATAGTTTGTTATTCGGTGCTCGGAAATTTTTAGATTGGCAGATATTTTGGGAGTGCGTTGCACCGCCGCACCTTAGGGCTGGCCGCCACTGCTGCTGATCATCATCAATATCTACCTACTGACCATCATCAATATCTACTTACTGACTATCATCAACAGCAATCTACTGACCATACGATTTCTTCCGTTGGAAGGCTCGGCCGTCTGACTATTCCTTCCTTGTCACCTCTTTTTAAATGTTTCCTTCAAACTGGATGGCCAACTCGGATAAGTCTGCAGGCTTCGATTCCCAAGTATCCTGAACAGCTTCGTGGATGTGGATTCCTTTTATATGGACAAGTATTTTTGGCAATTGTTTTAAAAATATTTTTATCTGCTTTATTTTTCAGCTCGGTATGTCTGTGGATCTAATAAAGTTCCTCATCTTCCTGTGCGGTACCATATTTCAGACTCTGATTCTCAGCTACTACGGTAACTTGCTCATCGAAAAGGTGAGAACCACACACATCATTTCTGACTTTGGTCCTGCCACTTTATAATCTCCCACGCATCGGACAGACCGGTTTTTGGTCGATTGTTCTCTTTATTTGTCTTGGTAACGTTTTTGATAACAGGCTAAAACAGAGCTATCAGCGGTATGCCTATAAGCATTTTGCATTGGAAATTTTTTAACCTAACTGACAAAAATTAAATAAATAATTTATTTTTAATTGTGTAATCTTTATTTAAAAAAAATGTTTATTTATTATTAAATGTATTTATTAAAAAATAATGTTTTAAATCCATGATGACGAAGTCTGGTGAAATATCGGACGCCGCTTACCACTGCCGTTGGTATATGGCGGGACCTCGCTTCAAGACCTGTATTCTCATGGTGATGGCAAGGTAAAACACACAATCTATATTCTATCAGCTTTTCACGATTCTATTTCCACCTTATTTAATATTACATAATAATATATAATAGATTTAAAAATAACTAAAATTTACTTTTTTTAACAAGATTACCAAATTCAATGGAGAAATCAATTCTCATGTTTGAGTTGGGGAGTAGGACCATATAGCTTCAATAATAATATAGTAGTAATAGAAATAATATATATGTACATATAGTATTTGGTAAATAATCATCTACAATAGTACAGTATTATGTTTAAAAAAAATAGCAAACATTTGACTAATCATTCATAGCTGAGTAATTTAAATTATTATTTTTATTATGTACCTAAATCATTGAGTATATATACATATATATATTTATTTATTTTTCATTAGTGACTATTTAATTACAGGTTTGAAGAGAATTACAAGATATGACAATGTATGTAACTATTTCATCTTTTTGTTTTTAGTCCTCCTCACTAGGTGGTCCTGTGCTGAGGCGGACTGATAGATTTCTTTGATTTTCCGTTATTTAGTTTCTATGATCTTTTTAATACATTCTCTAGTATATCTGCATTAATTTCTTTCACCCATGTTTTGATTTTTTCCTTAAACTTATTTATCTTTTCTATCTTTTTCAAACTTGGAGGAAGGATGTTGTAAATTACAAATATTATAATCAATAATTATCAGCCTGAAACACTCATCTACATTGAAAAAATCTTCCGAGAAAAGATACTGGCCGCCAACGGGAATTGAAGCCGTGACCATCTGATTGCCGGTCAGCAGCTCTGACCACTGAGCTATGGCGGCAATGTTGTAAAGTTTGGTTGCCAGATATATGTGGTTTCTTTGGCCAAAACTTGTCTTGAATTTTGGAACATCTCGTATATCCTTTTTTGAGGCTCTTGTGTCATGTATCCGAGTTTCATTAGGAGATTTTCTGTTTTTAAAATGATGTATAAGAATATTCTTGGTATATATTTGTTTTAAATTTAGAATGTCAAAACACTTAAAATTAAAAATATCTTTTGAGGGGGTTCTGATGGGTAATTTTAGTATGGTTTTTATAATGCTCTTCTGAGCAATATCTAAGAGGTTAATATGATTTGCTGTAGCAGATCCCCATACTAGAATTCCATACTCAAGACGGGAATGACATAAAGCATAAAATACTTTTTTGATGTCTTTCCTAGGTAGTATGTTTTTAAAGCTTTTTTGTGATTCCATTTATGTGTACGTCCCATCTAAGGTTTTCGTCTATTTCCACTCCTAGATATTTAATTTTAGAAATGTCGCCGCAGGACAGATGAAGCAGAAATCGGTGACCACCATAAGCTGCGACGCAGGCAACAAAGCTTAGTTCGGCTTGTGTCTGCTTGGATTCTGGTCGTTTTTGAGAATGTCAGCCAGACTCTGACTTTTAAATTAATAATTCACTATTGATTTATAGTCTTTCGAAGTGCAAATACCTGAAAAAGCGAGATTCTCATGGAAAATACTGTCCGCCTGCGCACGTGTCGCGCAGAATCTGCGCCGCGGCCACACCTCGACGCAGAGCAGCGCCCGGCATGTGCCTGTCCCGCAGCGTATGTCGTTTCATACACGTCCGTACATTACAAAATCTGATCTCCTCTGCTCTAGACATTTTGCGCCGCCTGCGTTTGAGCATATGCCCATCATAAGGGTCTGGGTAGGAGGGCGAGCAGTTACTCGGCTGAGTGACCAGTGGTGAGTGAGTGACATGAGGCACACTTTGTTTAGTTAGAAAAGTGATTTCTCTGCTTATTTGGAGTAAAAACGTCGCTGGCATTGTGGTCTCCGGTGAAATTCTTTATTTCTTGTACCATGTGGTACGCATCTTCCCTTAGTTTCCAAAAGCTGTGGGAATCGTGCATATCAAGCATGGTGCAAGCGTACTGGCAACAGGTTCTTGTCAGTGGCGACATGTGATGTTGTTTAACAAAACTCTCTTTCAGGGGTCAAAAACCATCATGCGTGACTACCATGGGCTTTGCTCAGATATCCCTGGTTACCTTCACGGCGGTGAGTTTTTTTAATTATTTAAAAATAGACCCACCAAACTAGGGAATGCCCATATTGTGGTGGTAACATAATAAAAATGAAAATAAAATAATGTAACCACAATAATTGCAAAACTGAAAATAATAAGATTAAGAAATAAAAGAAAATTTATGAATAAAAATAATTATTATTCTACATATTTGGCCAGTTATTATTTGGCCAGCTGTCCATTTATCGTTGGCTGATGGATTCGGATTAGTGATAAAGATTTTGTTTGTAGATTTAAAGTGATCGTGTTCTTCTTCTTCTTTGTGTGCCCTATCAGGTCCCCCCATCGTTGGCGATCACTCTTAAAAATATCTCTCTGTCTTGCGCTGCCCGGAATAGCTCCTCCACACTTCTAATGCCGGTCCACTCTCGTATATTTCGCAGCCAAGACATTTGTCTCCTACCAGGCCCTCGGCGACCCTCTATCTTGCCTTTCAATATTAAATAGAGCAAGTGATATTTCTCCCCTCGAAGTATATGACCCAGATATGAAATTTTCCTGGTTTTTATTAATGTAAGCAGTTCTCTAGCCCGCCTAAGAATTTCTGTGTTGGTGCCTTGAGGAAAATAATTGCCCTCATGTCATCTTTGGGGAAGCTCTGTGGAGTTTTTTTTAAGGAAAGGAAGATGAGGAGAGTTCTGGGAAGGAAAAGGGTTTAAGGGGTGGGTAGAAATCTGGGGTTCAGTATATCCTGGTGATCCGCCTCCAAGACCTAGACAAACCTCACTCCATGAACCCGAGGTTTTTAATTTGTTGTTGGGCGTTTTTTAGTGGATGTGTGGGACTTATTTATTGTAATCGGTCTTTTTATTGAATATATCGACGGTCTCGAAGAACAATGTCAGACCTGCTAAAAATTGAAAATCGTCTTGCTTGTTTATTTTTTGGCTTATTTTGTTGATTTGAAAGTGTGTTTCCGGAATTTTTAATGAAATGAATTGAAATGCAAAATATCAAAACAAAACTACATTTCTGGATCTCACAAACAGCAAAAAAGCTCTATTGCAAAACTACAAAATTGCGCGTCCATCATTGTTCTACGGGAGTATCGACACTCTAAAATAAATTAAAATCCTTCTTTGCTTTACTGTTATTTTGAGTATATTACTCTTTGTCTTATTACAGATTCTGGGAAGATCCTGGTCCTATTTCACTCTGCTTAGAACTATGTTCGACCCCAACGAACTAAAACAATCGGTTGCTAAGACGGCGAACGAAATTTAAACAACATTCTTCTTCTTCTTCTTCTTTGTCTTTTTCTTCTTTCTTATATATAAAGTTCATCGTCTGTGGCGGGCGCTTTGGTGGGCAGTCAGTGTGCATTTGATGTGGATTCAAATCTACAGTTTTATTCCGAGGTTGATGAAATTTTGCACATTTTTTTTTCTTTACAATAATTATTTGTAGTAGTTCTTAAGTTTTAAATGTTATCATAACTTAATTATTTTAAAAAAAAAAAAATTATACTTACTCTCCACAAAAAGGGGATTTTAATTTTTCCAAATGGGATTCAATTTCGATTGTGATTGAATGTGATTTTTTAATGTGGCCTCTAATTTGAATGTGATTTTTATGCATAAGGGCTGCATTTTTCACATTAAAAACTCAATTTTGGATTTTAGGTCAAAATGCCCACTCCGCTGGGCTCGCTGAGTTTGGGGGCACATTTTGAAAGCCATAAACCAACAAGAAAACAGTAAACCTTAAAATATTCCTTTAATTTTATTGAAGGGGTTTACACAAGACTGACAAAACTCTGACACGTAATCGTTATTTGGAGATTCATATATCGATTGTCCGGTTGATTAGCCGGATATCTCCAAAAAATCATTGAGTATGTAGTTATATGTAAAAGTGTACCCTCTATCTGGTACAATACTCAGATTACTCATAGAAAACTATTACTATTACTCATACTCTTCCCAGTGTTATTTTGTAGCATATTTCATATGTAAAATACAGACATGAATAAATAATATTTGATTTATGGTGAACATAACATATGAATATTTCTTTCCTTATTATCTCTGAACTAAGTATTTGGAGATGTCTGACTAATCAACTGGACAATAAGCTAAGCTCCTTTTCTCGATAAGCTCCTTTAAAAGTTAAAAACAATTTTGAAAAATGAAAAATTATTATTTCTGTCTTGAATTGTTGTACGAAAATATGTATATTTTGAATTTGGAAAGGTCAAATAAAAAATAAATATATACAATATATAAAAATAAATATTTTTAGTATGCAGCTAATATTAGAGAGATATAAAATTGCGAGTACCACACAACAGTCCTAGTTCTTTAATAATCTCGGAGCTTGAGCAGCAAATGAATTTTTTTCTAGATCGGACGGCAAACCAACAAATGCTCTCGATTTTTTTTTCAGGTTGTCAGTATACCAACTATTAAGACCTATTTTCTTAAATGGAAATCTTTTAAAATTGTTTAAAACAGAAGCCTTTGAAACATACCGGCTAGTAGCCTAGTCCTCCATCATTGCACAATGTGTATTGTTTTGGCACTTAGCAGGGGTTTCTCCAAGTTTGTGGCCATATGGAAAATTCGATATTTTCTGAGTCCTGTGTCATCAATGTTTACCAATTTCACAGCATCCCCAAAGCTGACATATTATGCCATAAGAAACTTATTTCCCATCGGGGACTCCTGTATGGACATGAGTTCCGGGGCACCCTAATACTGGGGACTCTGGGCTGGTGCCCCGCAAGCACACAGGGTATGACGAAGTTCTAGCATCAAGTTTTTAAAGCTTCCATTTATTTTACAAGGTTCTAGCCTATTTTCTATTTTTAAAGTTTAAGCTTAGACTTACTTACGTATTTAATACTTCGTTTGTGTGAAAGCACTATGAAACAATACATCACTGTGAACCTTTTGCAATAACCATTTTGTTTGTATTTGACAGTTGGTCGTTTGTACGAAGCCCAGTATAGTTCGCCACTTTGGTTGGATAGGGTTCTGACTTCGCCTTATGATGACTATGTTCTCAGGTTTTAAAGTTTCCAAAAACTAATTCTTATAATCTATTTAATAAATTCTGATTTTGAGGTTCAATCTTATGAAAAGTGTTTTAGCTTAACACATTTTAAAGGAAAAAATTGAATAAAGAACGCGGCCCTAGCTTGGAATGGCATTAGGGAAATGTAGTTAGAACCTTATGCAATGGGCCCTAGCTTGGAATGGCATTAGGGAAATGTAGTTAGAATCTTATGCAATGGGCCCTAGCTTGGATTGGTATTAGGGAAATGTAGTTAGAACCTTATGCAATGGGCCCTAGCTTGGAATGGTATTAGGGAAATGTAGTTAGAACCTTATGCAATGGGCCCTAGCTTGGAATGGCATTAGGGAAATGTAGTTAGAACCTTATGCAATGGGCCCTAGCTTGGAATGGCATTAGGGAAATGTAGTTAGAACCTTATGCAATGAGCCCTAGCTTGGATTGGTATTAGGGAAATGTAGTTAGAACCTTATGCAATGGGCCCTAGTTTGGATTGGTATTAGGGAAATTTAGTTAGAACCTAATGAATTTTTTTTTTTACATGAGCTCCACACAGGAGGTCCGGAGGAAAATAATTTCCCTTAGGGCCTATGTCATCTTTAGGGATGCTGTATGGAGGGTTTTTTTGAGGAACGGAAGGAGAGGAGAGTTCTGGGAAGGAAAAGGGTTTAAGGGTGGGTAGGAATCCGGGGTTCAGTGTGTCCTGGTCATCCGCCTCCAATACCTAGACAAACCTCACCCCATGGCCCCCGGCTTGGAATTGCATTGGGGAAATTTAGTTAGAACCTTAGGCAATGAATTATTATTCCCCAGCTTGTTGCACGTGGTACTTTATGCTACTTGACATTTAGGTGTATTATAAAATGGTAATCACACGTCCTATTTAAATATTTTCCTTTAACCCGTCAAGTCTATTTGTTCAGTTTTCGGAACAACTCATACAGGTCTCAAGTCTCTTAATTCGTTGTATCTAGCTTACTATCATGGTTAGAAATCTAAACAGTGTTAGAAACGAGAGAATATACCACGCTTTATATTAAAATCTAAAATTAAACTGCAAAACAAATAAAATGTTCACCTTTATGAATCCAATATTTCCACATGCAATTTGGAAAAAGTTATGAAACTTAGAGAATTTTTTATTAATTAAGTTTTCACAAAACTACAAAAAAGTGACGATAACCTTAACAATACATTTGCCTAAAAAATTATCTGTGTTTTTTTATTATTTTTATCGTCAGTAATTTTAGTTAGAAAAAACGCAAGGTAAGCCATTTTTAAAACTTTTTTATGTTTGCTTACAAAATATTTAATTCAAAAGTTTTATGTTCATTTTTAATTATAAAATTTTAAAGCATTCTTCATCACCTTTCCAGTACAGTTTTTAGTTTTCAGATACATTCAGAAATATTCCATTTATTTGAATTTTATTGCAAAACGGAAATATTTTGACCCTCTGGCAAATACAGTCGAGGCCTGAGGGGTTACAATCTGATAAACTAAAATACTTAAACAAGATTCAACCTAAAATCAGAAATCGTTAAACAGATAATGAGTGCAGGTATATCCAAACTTTAACACCTTATATCTCAGAATAAGGTAAAGCGAAGTTAGAACCCGTCCAGCCTAAGTATCGATTTTCTGAATACAATTAAACATCAATAAACCTTCAAACTTGAAACATTAATAAAAATAAATGTGAAGGAAAATTCCACCCATAGAATAGAACTACAAATGTTAAATCAACTCATGGGTAGGTATAACATTTTATATTCATTTTTATTTGAATTTTTAAACAGCACCCAACAAATAAAATTAAATGTTTGTTCCTCTTTGTTGATCGTCATTATTTATTAATTCAGATTTTTCTACTTCAAATACTTTATACAAATTTGAAAAGGAAAAATCTGAATTAATATTAAATGGATATTTTCTTTGGGAGACACTACTGAATAAATTATACCATTGCTAAAACCAACATGCCACGTGTACAGGCCCGGACTGAGGCTCGGGGGCCCCAGGCACTAACAGATCCGGGCGGGTAATATATCAGTGAAAATAAAAACACCATATCCCATATATCTGTGACCACTTAAGGCGTACCACTCTACATAATATTCCGTTTTCGTGACTTTGTGTCCACATAAAATAAATCATTTTTCCGATTGTGATGAAACTTTGGAGATTTGTGAAGGTTACTATATATGTATGTATAATGGGGAGCTCTGGCCCTATGAAATTTGTAAAAAAAATTACAATGAAGGAATTGTTTGAAAAATGTGTGTGTATCATATAGTTAAGCAGCAGGGAGGGGAAGGGAAATCAGGACAGGGAACGAGGGAGGGGGGTTTGCGGGACAGAGGGAAGTGGGAGGGGAACGGGAGAGCTTGGGAAAGGACTCGCAGGGAGAAACATTTTTTCTTTGAGTGGCATTGCGGCGCATGCCGGATACTCGCTAGTTATACAATAAAACCATTACCAAAAATGGATTCGTGAGTAGAATTTGAACTTAAAAACTGATTTTATAGGCCTAATACTTTGCCTTTTTCTGGGCTTACAAAACTCAATCATTTTAAAGGCCTAAGATAATTAATTACTAAGGCCTAAGTAAGTAAGATATTTTTAATTGATGAAATTTTGCACACTTGACTTTCAAAATAAGAGGAAAATTACTGTCTACATCTGATTTGGAATAACTCTGTGCAAATCCCTAAAGAGACTTCAGCTAGTTGTAATATAAAAATGGCTAAAATATTGAAACTGTATGAGTAAAATAGTTTTATGTGCAAACACATGTGTAGTTGTAGTTGGTGGGTTGCATTGAATGATATCGTCTGTAATCATAGAATATGGTTATGTTCCTATTTTGGTCACTTTCACTCATTCATTAGTTCGACTACAGATAACCCTGCAAATACGACAATCTAAATAAAAATACAATATTAAATTTTTTACTAATATAATTTTATTTATTGCACTGAACCAATTTAGATTTAATTACATCGGGTAAAGATTCCAAATTATCTTTGGCGCACGGCAGGCAAAATGTCTTAGTGTAGAACACACTGCACTCCTTTGCCAGGCAGACCATCCGGCCACACGCACAGCAGTCACCGCCCAACACCAGGACCTGGCCGCGGCCCGCCTCACTAAAGGGATCCTTCATGATGTAGCCCGGCTCCTTCAGCATCACTTCCCGGGCAAATGGCGGCTTAGTCCCTTTATAGTCCACATTCTCACGTAACTTGCAATTAAAACAGTCAAACACTATCAAAGTCTTCTCTTCGCTATCTTTTTTTGTTGCGGTATCCATGGTTATGTTATCTGAAACAATCAGCATTGATTAATTAGGTCTGGAGAGATGTAAATTAATAATTAATACTTAATATTACATCTTCTGTGTTCTGGCAGAAAGTTTTAAAGGTCCGCATGCACGTAACGTCAAAAAAGACTGTATAAGTTGTAATCATACACCTAATGACCAACATGTACTGACCAACACACCTACACTAACTACAAGGACAAAAACAAGAAATCTTTTTTTTAAGGAGAGGAATATCTGTGAAAAGGTATGGAGTCTGAGAGAGTCCTGTTGGAGAGGTAAAAGGTCTGCCTCAACCAGTCTCTCCAAATCTGGACTGCCACCAAGACCTAGACAATCCCCACCCCATGACCGGGTAAACACTATATTAAATATAGCGAACCAAATCTATTTAACATCCCAAAATTAAATAAATCTTTTAGCCAGAAAAACTATAAATTTCATGCTACAAAATTATATATTGCACTACAAAATTAAATTTAAAATACCATGGAGCCAAGAGAACTATCAAAATATAGCTAAGTAAACATGAAGCCGAAGAAATCAACAAACATGAAGATGAAGAAATAAACAAAAATATGAAGATAAGGAAATCAATAAACATGAAGATAAAAAATATCAACAAACAAGATGATGATATCATAATCAGAGGCGGCCCGTGACAAAATTTGCGAGCAGTGCATTTCACAAAAAAATTGTAACATTAACATGGGAAAATAAAGTGATTTAAAGGGCGCGACATACCTAGTACAAACGTTCACTTGTAGAGAAAATCCATTTGTCGCTCTTTCATTTGTGAAAATACTTTTTAATGACACGATTATTAAAGGCTAGTATAGCTAGTATATAGAGGATATCAAACTTTTTTCGATGCTCATCATTGACGAAGCATTAAGCCGATCTTGGCACATAGTGTTCCTCACAAATGTTTTTACACGTTTTAGGATGAAGCCATACTAAATAATGCAAAATCATACAAAATCGTATGTTTTAGTTTTGAAAATTTGACCGCTTAGAAGTATTATAGATGCTTCAATTAAATACTGCGTGTAGAACATACCTTGGCCCTTAAAAATATCGGTCATTTTTTTTAATAAGTCTTTGAATAAGCTTAGAAAAAAATAAAGTATTAGGTCTATAAAAAACATTTTTAACTGAAAACTCTCCTACTTATAAACACTTTTTCGGATATGGTTTTATTGCATAATGTGGCAAATTCAGTTTCTTATATAATTATCGCGAAAAAAAATGATATTTACGCCCGAACCTCACAAAATAAACGCGTTGGTATTTTTGACATCACGGCGACAATACGGCAGTCGACGAATTTGTTATATCAAAGTGAACCTTATACCGTCCATCGAAGAACGACTGGCAGCCGCCCCGATTTTCTGTCATTACTCCTCCGAACGGAGCGGAGAGAAGACGTGTTATGCTCCGCGCCGCTTATTTTCGTGAAATCAATTTAAAAATTCCGTTTTATTACAATAAACAATGCATAAAAAAGGAATCAATGTTTTTTACAGGCCTTTACGAAATCAACATGTAAAAAAAAAATCTCAAATATCTTTTCCAACCTTTCCAAAAGCTTTTTCTCAAGTATTTTTAAACTCCTCCCATAAAAGGGCGTGAATTCCGATTTCGATTTTTTCCTGTACTAGTGGATCGCCTTAACGAAGAAAAACACCGTTCGCACTCAACAGTTGTCATTGGAATAGTACAAATTATGTTTAAAATACTCCACTAAGTTACATTTAATATATCGTCGCATTAATTCGTAGACTGCGTAACTCCAAATTTTTCGAAAATACGTTTTTAACTTGTTGTGTGCCGAATGTGGCCGCATATGCTTGAAATATTGTCACCCGGATGACAATCGGAACTCAAATGATTAATGCCATTTGGTGTTAAAATTAGTTCCGCATCGACTAGTAAAACTCGCAAATTTAAAAAAAATATATCTTTTTAGATAAACACAAATTAGGAAACTGCGTAACACCACGCTTGCCATTTTTACTAGCGAATACTTTGAAAATCCTTAACTCCACATACTTTATTTTATTTGAATGTCTTATTATTTAACTTCAAAATTATTCGTAGTATTAGTATTGTGCTGTTATGCTTTGTGTAATAAGTACTATTATATTTATCCTGTTGTTCTTACATACTGAGACTAAATATAAAAGTCAATTAGGATGTTAATTAGTAATTCATAAAATAAAAACCGTAGTTCTGTATTGTTGTGTTTTATTTTTTTAATGTAAAATTCCTATCTCCCAAGTCTTCAGCTAGTTGTTCATAGAACTGTTCGCAGAAAAGTACATAGGTATCTTTGTAAAATACTTATCTCCATTCTCGGTTTTTATGTAAGCTTCCTAACTCCGCTTTGAAATAGAAAGCCTTAACTAACAAAAGTTAAATGATTGAAAATGAATTTCATATTATATGTTCGGAACATAAATAAAAACAATGACCCATCTTTCATTTTTTTTCACTACGCAGTTTTTTGTGCCTCCTATAAAATTTGACATTTGGTGGTTACGCATTCCATGAATTAATGCGACGATATTTGACATTAATCGCAATGTTTTCAGTAGCACTCATTTTAAAATAAGTTTTTTTACAGAATAAAACTTGCGAAAACTGTTAAAATGCTGTCAATACAGAAAAAATACTGAGCTTGATGCGCCGGGCCGGTGACCGATGACGTTAAAGCATAACATTGTTAATTAGTTCTAAATTCGATAACTATTTCATTCCAAATGTTCGGGACCACATTACGCAAGTTTAATGTTTTGTCATTTGCTCCGGTAATGCACGCCAGCACCATATGTCTTCTCTGCTTTCACACGTCAATCTTCGTATGGGTCTATCCCTGTCTTGCTCATTTCATGGGCACAGGCACTTCAGCATCTGGAGATAATCCCAGTAGAAATATAATTTCATGTGACGTCACGCCTAGGCATAACAAAATGTGCACGAATTCCTTTCTCTCATGGAAGGGAGTCTAGTCAATTGATATGGATTTTGTAACGAATTGGCGGGAATTCTTCGTGAGAAGATGTACTAATTTACACTTCTGACAGATATCGAAGTTTGTAAGTGCAGTGCACAAATGCACTATGGAAGGGGCCGCCTCTGATCATAATGTAACACCAACACAACTACCTACAGTCCGCCTTGGAACAGAAATCCCTAGTGAGGAGGACTGTGAATAAACTAAGTATTTTAATAATCAGGATAATATTAGGAAAACGGATAGGGTGAATACTTGGCTCAAAGTGGTGATAAGGCATACATTCTGCAATATTCTGGATACTTAGTGTAAGAGCTCGCCCATAGGTGGCACTAGTAGAAGTCTATCAGGTTACCCATAGATGGCGTTTAGCTGAAGGTATTGTAAAGACGAGCATATGATAAATAAGGCGGGAATCTCAAGATAAAACAGTCTTCACAATGTATTTTTAACGTTATATGTGTGCGCATACCTTCGACCTTTCCTGCCAAATTAAGACTAACATAATAGAAATTTTGGTCAATTTTTCCCTGACTGCCGCACTTTTAGGCACAGATTATGGAAATTAAACTTGGTTTCAACAATTTATACAAGAAACAACCCTATTTACATGTACAAAGTTGGTTATTAGATTCTTAGTTAGGGTTAACTAAGTGATTCAGGCATATTTAGATTAAAACAAAACTAACCCAAAAATAAATTAAAATAGCGGCAAAGGAATAGTTTTATACGGGACATTTTGAACTAAATGGAATTTGAATGCATCTTTTACCATCTAGTAGTTGTTTCTTAAAATAAAGTTGAAACATGGTGTAATTTCCAAAATCTGTACGTAATAAAAGTGCGGCGTATAGTGGAATATTTACAGAGATTTTTCAAATCATTAAGTATTTAGGTACCTGATTTACATGAAAGAAAGAAAAGCATCTCATTTAATTGTAGTCTAAATTGAAATCCAAATGACTAGTTTTTTTATTGAAAAGATTTGTCTATTGTCCCGATGGGGGAGTCTTTTCTTTTGGCGCTTCAGCCGGCCACCATTTTGGGCGGTAAGTTTTAACATTATTTCCCGATATACTGAGCTGAGCTGCTTCCAGCGCTTGGTTCACTCGGAGCAGCCCGAGGCCAGCTTGCTCAGCGACCCCTCTGACTTTTCCAATTGATGTTTTACTGTCCTTTGGACCGTATACGCCTGTATCGTTTGGGATTTCACCGTCCAGTTTCTTTTCAAACAGTAAAGGCATCAGTCGCTTTCTAATGACTCCCGTATGGTGAGTTCTGGCTGTCAGTTCCTGGCCGATGTAGCAGCCTTTCTGGAAGCTGACTCCATGGAGGAAGTCTGCGTTGGCTTCAAGCGGGAAGCAGTTCCCCGGAGGAAGGTCATGTACCCCTTCCGCCACCCCTAGGTGATAGCGGAATATCCTGTATAGATCTAGATCGTTCTTTTCTACATCACTGATGTTCATATTCTTGGTAATAGTTTCACTACTAACTGAAGGATCACACAGAATTCTCATGCCGAGGAGATTGATGCGGGGATCTTTATAAATCAGCATGTTTTCTTTTGTTTCAAATTTAGGACTAGGGTTGCTATTTGTCATTGATTTTAATTCACTGTCACCTTTAACGTAATCGACACAATTCATTATATCCTTGTCAAATAAAACCCAAACTTTATGCGGGTACTCTTCTATGTCAACTTTCCGTTTAACTTTAAACATTTTCAAATGTTTTTGAAATAGATTCATCACAGTACTGTCACATTCGATGATAAAAGCTTTAGGGTCTTCAGTTCTATAAATGATAGAGTCGTAAATGACTCTTCCTTTAGTGTTCAGGAACATGGTGTACATACTGCCGGCTCCGTCTTCCAGATGCCTCATGTCATTGGTTATCAGTCCTTGTAAGTACGGAACCACTTCTTCACCGGCGACTCTGACAAGTCCTCGATTCTCCAAACGTTGTAAAATATTTTTGCTGCAGATCGAGGAGCTTACAGATAAAAACCGTTTGCAGTAATTTTTGTAACTAAAGATAGCTTTCAAATTATTTATTACCTTTAGAGAAAAAGACATTGCAGGAGATTCAACGGAAATTTGTTAAATGTAAAGTAAACTACCTAAATCCTAGACGATTAAAATAATGTAATATTCATGAAGGAAATATTATTTTTCGTGATTTCGATTATGACCATAAAATTATGACATTAAAAATTAGGTATTGCCATAATATAGACTCAATGTTGTAATTCACAAAATTCGCATTCAAAATAAGTCACCCAACACATATGAGAAAACACCACGGACGTACAAAATATATGGACTTGCCCTTACGTGATAAAAGGCGTGTTATTTCCCCCTACCATTGGAACCATTTTTCGAAACCGGCTGGGCTTGCGAGAGCCCCGCGTTAATGTACCAGTGTCGAGCTCTTATCGTACATTTTACGCACGGACGTTGTATGTCAATGGAACACATACTATGACATCGAGATACATGGCGATGCGAAACACAAAGCCGCTGCTTACTGGAGTAAGTAAATCATGAAACATTTGTAAAAGTGTCTACGGAAACAAAATATTCGACTATGAAAATACTCAAAACCTTACTTTGCGAATTTGGACTTGACATATCTGTTCATAACGTGGCATGCAATTCGCGCTCCCATATAAAAAGGTCTATTCATTCAAAAGCAGATTTTACTTTCAAGAACTAAATGGTGATATTATAGTGCGAGGTGCCTATATACTGTTAGATTGATTTATTCTGAGAAAAGCGTTTGACAGCATATCCCATAAAAAACTTATGAAAAAATTAGATAATTTGAACATTAATGAAAACGTAGCAAATTGGATAAAAAGCTACCTAAAAAATCGCCCTCAATGTGTCAAAATAAATAACATTTATAGCGACGAAGAGACATCTGAATATGGAATTCCACAAGGTACTGTGCTAGGTCCTATATTATTCATCTTATATGTAAACGGTATATTCTCACAGTCACTTCATGGTAGTATAACCTCTTATGCCGATGATACAGTACTTATTGAAAGTGGAATCACATGGCAAGTTGTAAAACAAAAAGCAACAGAAGACATAAACATACTTAAACACTGGTTTGATATAAATCTACTATCTCTTAATAGTGAAAAAACTCACGTTATACCATTTGCAATAAAATCAAAGGACGTTCCGGTAAATTTTGATATAATTATAAATGACAATTCTAAAGATCACAAAAAAAATAACTGTAAAATAAACTGTTCCACATTAAAAATTTCGAATAAAATCAAATACTTAGGAATAACAATAGACAAAAACCTGAACTGGAAAGATCAAATCAACCTTACCGTTAACAAAATAAGGAAATTAATTTACATATTTTTAAAAATCCGAAACTTTCTCTCATTAGAAAATCTAACATCAGTCTACCATGCTATAAATATAGTACAGTCAAATCTCCAATACTCTGTAGTAAGCTGGGGAGCTGCATACAAAACAAATCTACTCCCTGTTGAAATTGTGCAACGTCTAATTATAAAAATTATATTGAAAAAACGAAGAGATTATCCAACTCACCTTATTTTTGAAGAATTTAAAGTATTAAAATTTAATGATCTAGTTCGAAAAAATATAATAATCCAAATAATAAAAGAAAAACAAAATCATAGCTTTTTAACTGAAAGTCGTACTCGTCAGAAGCATATATATTTCCAACACAAAAATGTAACACCTCATTTGCACAACATCATTACACGTATCTAGGAAAAAAATACTTCAATAGCCTACCTGAAAAAATAAAAACAATCGAAGACGATAAATGCCTACTAAAAGCAATTAAAGAGCAATTTAAAGTAAAAATAACAAATTGATAAAATTTATCATCATAACTTATACAACTTGTAAATTTGTTTTTTTTTTAAGTATCTACCACAATTAAATCAAAAGATTCAAAATATATTTTGTTAATATATTTTAAATATTTTTTCATCCCGATACTCGTCCCTCTTCTAATCACAAGCGTCTGCTTCTATAGAAGAGAAATATCATACAAAAAAAATAAAAAAATAGTGAAAATTATTATATTGGCGAATCACAAGTCTCTTTCCTCTCTTCGTCCCGCCATAGATGGTTTTTACCCCTCATCTGTAGTTCTCGTCTAGCTATTTGTATGTCTATGGAAAACACGAAATAAATTCAAAGCGGTAGGTACTTGTCTGGAATAATCCTTGTATTATTTTTATGAAAATCTCTAAACGTCACATGACGTCATAGCTTGATATCAGCTGGATATTTTTGAATACTTTGACATTTCCCGGATTGTATTTTTGTTATATAAAATCGACGATAATATGTGATTTTATAGAACGCATGAAAAGGAAAAATGGCGCAATTACTGTTGTTGATTGCCGGAGTGCATTTAATATACTGTCCTTTCACAAAAGTGGAGGAGAGTTTTAATATTCAGGCAATGCATGACATTTTGTATCACAGACATAACCTTTCTCAGGTATACACGTATCTATTTATAACATTATCATCTGTTGAATGCCTCAACAAAGAGCTGATTGTTTGTTTTTCCTGATAGTACGACCATTATGAGTTCCCCGGAGTGGTTCCGAGGACTTTCCTCGGGCCTCTGGTGATAGCAGCGCTTTCATCGCCAGTTGTTTTCATTGTCCAATTTCTTGAAATAAACAAGTTTTGGGCCCAGTACACAGGTAATACAAATAAAACATATTTGATCGCTCTCTCCCAACAGGCAGCATTCAGTCATCTGCTATCAAATTCTAAATCATTCCAACTACCATGAGTGCAATACGATTTCCATAACAATGAGTTTCAGCACATATTGTTATTATGCAGCTAATGCTGTACTGTACATTTATACATAAATATGCAATAAATTATTATTTTACGTAGATACACTCATCTTTTTCATCGATAAATTTAAGAAAGAAGTATTATAATTGTTTGCGAACAAATATTTACCATATCAATGATATTGCCGTAGGTAAATCTAGACCGATTATTGTCTCACAGAATTAAAACAAAATGTTGCAACTAACAGATACACTTTTGTTTCCAATAAATTCTTCACCTCACCATAAAATTCATATCAAAAAAGTTGAAAGAGTTCAGCAAAAGTTCTACAATGTATTAATTTTAAGATAAATATCCTCTTAGAAAAATTAACTACACTATTTTTATTAAATATCTTAAAAATACATAGACGAAGGATAAGTGATCTTTGTTTCTTTTTTACAATTGTAAATTCGGAGCTCGACTGTTGCGAACTTCTGTGTGTAGTCAATTTAAGAGTACCTTCTCGACTCATTAGGCATAAGGACCTATTTCAATGTCACACCATTTTAACAAAAAATTATGTAGCAATCTTGACAATTCCTCAATTACACAACTTAGCAAACGAATATACAAATGGTAACAATTTCGTTTAAAATATACTTAATAAAAAATTAATTATTGCTAACCATCTAATTGAATTTAACCATTCATTTGATATAAATACTGGTTTTAAAATTTTACACACTAACGTTAGTGGTTTTCAATTAGATCTTTTAGAAATATTAGAAATTAGGAAAAATGTCAATAGAAATTTAAATATTATTAATAACCAAATTAATTTTGTGAATAACCCTATTTTAAACATATTTCCATTGTAATTTTATCTATGATCTTCTAAGCAACCCCCTCCCCCCATGTCTATCTTCTAAGCTCTTCCTCTTTCCCCCCCTCTCCCCCCCCCTCCAACTAATTCCATTTCCACCCACGCCTGTCTTTCTATGCTTGATAATTTAGTTTTTAGTACATATAATGTCCTGATGAAGAGAAAATCGTTCTCGGAACATGTCGACTTTTTAAATAAAGATTATTGTGGTAAAAACAAAGTTTTAATTAAAAATATTAATATTATATACCAAAAAATGTAAAATCTCCATGGGCGCATAAAAAAGTAAATAAATAAAATTAGCGCATCTTTCACTTGCCACTTTTGAGATCTCTACAACGTGTCTATATTTTGTAATGTGATTGTTTCAAGTTTGCGATTAAAATGGTATTATAATATTGGTTAGTGCGGTTCTGCCTGGCCGCATGCGTGATTGTGTCATGGTGCCGTCTGCGAGACAGCCTCAAGGTGATGTTCGGGGGCACCTTCAGTTGGTGGTTCACGGCGCTCACCGTCACGCAATACCATTTCATGTTCTACCTCAGTCGGACCCTGCCCAATATCATGGTCCTGCCGCTAGGTAAATATACTACTTTTTACCTTATTTCATCATTTCGGAGATCAATTTCACGACTAAATACTCCTGGACACAATAACCCCTCATATCTTTTTATTCCCAGAACTTTCTCTCGGCATAACGGCAGCAAGCGGCGACGTAGATGAGCAGTGACATCTATTGCATAAAATGGAAGCTCCCATTCACACAGTATTCCCTGGGTCAATTTTAAAATGCCCTCAGCTTTGATATCTTCTCTCTCTATGCGCGCCATACAACAAATGAAATGGCACTATGTACTTCGCCTGGAGTTGATATTCTCCCGCATAGGTAGTAAAGAAAGCCTAACGATGCTTGGGTTATGTCCGTGAGGGAGACAGCATTATGAATCTTATGTGTTGTTGAAAGAGATGGTGTTATAAATATAGGTATTGTATTGAACAGTTTGGGAGAGATTTGAAATAATAATTCACATTGTTATTGATGTAATTTGTGACATTTCAAATTTAGTTTGGTGGTACATTGAGAAGTAGATCTTTTCAAAGATTATTTATTATATTATTATGATCAATTTTCAACGGACATAGAAAACATCTTGATTTAAAACAATTTTTGTTTTAAAATTTTTTTATGTTAGGTACCAGTGTCTATTTTTTCTAATCTAATTTTGTTTTTAAATTTTGGATACTTAGGTACTATTGGTGTGCACAACTATATTGAAAAGTGCCCTCTTTAAAATGATGTGCCTGCAAGTACATGTATGGACTATGTTAGGTACCGGTGTCTATTTTTTCTAATCTAATTTTGTTTTTAAATTTTGGATACTTAGGTACTACAGTGAAACCCTCTTAAGAAGTTTTCCAAGGGACCGGAAAAAACAAACTTCTTAAGCAGGAAAACCTTATATGTGGGAAAAATTAGGCCAATATTGAGCCGAGGGACCGAAAAAACCAAACTTCTTAAGCCACGAAACGTCTTAAGAGAGAACTTCTTAAGAGGGTTTCACTGTATTGGTGTGCACAACCATATTGAAAAGTGCCCTCTTTAAAATGATGTGCCTGCAAGTACATGTATAGACATTGTATTATGTAGCGACTTAGCAATTTACAAATAATACCTATGTAATTTGAGTTGCGGATTCATGACCCTACCTATCTTTAAATTGATATAAATAATAATGTATCGGCATTTTTCTCAATATCAAATAAAGATTAATCACTTTTTTTTTTCAAATGACCTTCCACAGCTGGAGCCCTAGAGCCGCCTCTGGTTTTAATATTGAGGTGTCAAGCTCTGATGATGAACACTATCTGTCTGAAACATTGTCTTAAGTAGGGCAGAAAGTTTAAAATGGCTTAAACCCCAAAAGTCAGTTAAACCCCAAAGTTAAAATAACATTTTGTTATTTTAGATGCTTATATTTCAAGTGCGCATTTAATGGCCCACCATAAGCCTAGTATTAACGGGTGAGAATGGATCACAGACTGAGGGACGATCATTTCTTTATGCACGTTTATCACAAGTACAGAAATGATCCTGTGACGTCGTTCTTGGCCGTACATGAATACTAGGCTTAAATTTATATAAATTATTGTATTTATTTTGAATTCCACGCTCGACTGGGCTTTTACATGTTATTTTTTTATTACAAAGAACATCTAAATAAGCACAACAAAATCAAACGCACTGCTCCTAGGATTCTTCGAAGTACCTTTCTTTTGAAGGTGTCCAGCTGTTTTGCAGACTTTGCTGTCACTGTTCCCGCCTCACATCCATAGGCCAAGCCCGTTCTAATAATTGTTTTGTACGGGGTTGTTTTCAAATAATTTAGTTGACAAAATATGTTTATTATACTATTCTCAGGTAGAGATCGTATGCACACATACTTCACCACTAACTTCGATTGTGTAATCTGTGTATCTGACCTGATGACGGATACTGCAATGCTGTCTGAAATATTGGCTAAAGAAGGATGTAGCGCCACATGACATTATACCCCAAAAATAAGTCACTATAATGATTTATTTTCTTTTTATAGTGCTTTTAGCGTTAGAAAGTTGGGTGAACGGAAAGCACACGGCATTTATTTGTCTCTCGGGAGCGGCCATAATAATATTTAGAGCGGAACTGGTTTTACTACTGGGACAATTCCTGCTCTATGATCTCTATCTGAAACGCATCACAATCCTGAGGTAAACATTATTTCTCTATAGCATGGATTATGTTTTGGTTTGAGCATGTGAGGCTTGGATTGATTAATGAGTAACACAATTTTTATTTCTAGCCCGTCAGGCGATATTTTTTCGTGAATAAATCAAAATAGGCAGCTGTTATTAAACGGGAATTTAAAACCTTTTCAGTATCTACATAAGGAGTACTTTTGTTGGCGGCCTGATTACGAATTTTTCACAATGTGGTGCATCACCTTAATCATTGTTTTATTTAATGTATGTACGTAGTTGAATCATCTGGGAATATTACCAGAATAAATTCTCCAATGTTTTTATTAAGAAAGTTATTCTAAATGAGGTTGTTTCCAATTTTTATTTTATTTTTATTTTGATGAAAATGTATTATATGTATAGTTTAAATAACAATAGTAAAATTAGTTTTACAATATCTCCGAAAAATTGATAAAGTCATGTACTCTCAAAGTGAATTTAGGTAAAATATATACAATGGGGTATTTCCACATTATTTTTTTATTGCTTAAAAAAAATTAAGCAAAAAATTACCATGATTTTTGAGCATTTTTATTTTATTTTTACGTTGACGAATAAATTTTCTACGGCGAGTATAAGTTTCCCATTTTTGAATAACCGCTAAAACGATATTTTGGGGCCACGCTCCCGTGTGACGTGATGAGTGCGCTCCCTGACAGTGTTTATTTATGCTGGTTCAGCCGGGCGTAGCTTGTGACGTCACAAACCCATTTGCAAAAAACAGGCCGTTTTGATTTTGTCAGTTTTCGAGCGTTTTAAAAATTAATAATATTGAATGAAAACATAAAAAACAAACATTTTTTGTAGGATGATTAAAATCAGAAAAATTATTTTTAAATATTCCGTACATTTTCAACAGAATCCCTCGTTTGTGGAAATACCCCATTGTGTTTTGAGACACAATTCAATAAAATTCATAATTCAAATGGTAGTGCTGCAGGCCCTGTAGTTGCTCTCTTTTAAGTTTCACAAATGGCACATTTGCAAAACTTGGTGGTTGATTAAGTTTATCACAAATGGCTAAAAATGGTAGGTCAGTAGGTAACTAACTATTGGGATAACGTTTTGTCACTAGATAATAATCACATAATAGTTACTGACTACCATTTTTAGCCATTTTTAATATACTTAATCAACCACCAAGTTTCACAAACGTGCTGTTTGTGAAACTTGGTGGTTGATTATTTACCGTGATATCGCACTTACCGGCCGGCTGCAAATATCAACATTTTGATAGCTTATATCTTCATTACTTTTAAAAAATTGCTCTAATTTATTAATATGATACATTGTAAATAACATGAAATTTCATTGTTGGAGACTACCTCATTGTTTGGTTATTTATGTAGATGAAAATTCATGCAATATTCCCTAAAACTAAATTCCTGAAAATTTTCCCATCACTACATAGGATATAACACCGCATACCCCAAGGATTTTAACCAGCGTTTTCTGAGCATATTTGGAGTAAAAAATGTAGAAGTCATTTTGTTATCTGATGATATTTTTTTAAAAATAAAAACATTTTTCCAACACACGTCGGTTGACTAGTCGGCTAAAACCTAGCGAACCCAAACAAGAAGGAGTGGGATCAGTGACGATGTGTGATTGAAAAATGTGCTTTTTCTTTTTAATGAAAAAAAAAATAACATCAGACAGCTAAATGACATGTACTTTTTGTACTCCAAACACGCTCTCTAATCGCTGGTTAAAATTCTTCAGGTACGATTTATTACACCCTAATTACGTGTGTATCTCTGTATTAAAATGCTGTATGTTTTTTACAATAAATAAATAATTTGTAGGTTATTGAAGACAGCTATTCCGGCTGCAGCAGGGTTGATCCTACTGACAGTGTTGGTGGACTCGTTCTTCTGGTCCCGCTGGACCTGGCCGGAAGCCGAGGTGTTCTGGTTCAACACGGTGCTGAACAAGAGCTCCGACTGGGGAGTATCCTTTCTAACTTATTATCTGAATGAGCCACTTTCAAGCAGGGACTAAATATTTCAATTGATTTATCTGTAATATTTTCTAACTGTAGATTGGAATTCTTGACTGAATTATTTGTTCAATTCATTTCAGAGATATAGAATCAGTGACGGTCCTTCCCTCAGGTCAATTGGTCAAAAACCTCCCAAAATTATAAGATGACAGTAAAAAATACTGTAATATGAAATATTATGCAAATCAAAACAACTGGTATTATTCTTATGTATTTGAAATGCACCGCTAGACGCAGGCTGCGACAAGCAGTGACATTTAACGTCTTAAATGGAAACTTTCTTTCCCACGCACTATGATTAGCTGGGTCAATTTATCAAATGTCCTGATATCATGTCTTTTGTCTCTTTACGCACCATACAATAAACGAGATGGCACTATGTCGCCTAGTAAAAATGTTTTCGGATTCCGAAGACAGTTTGGGTCATTGCCGTGAGAGAGAGAGCATGATGAATATTATGCGTCTGAAAGAGGTGGTTTGATAAACTTAGGTTGATTTTGCATATTATATGCTTGTCGCATGAAATAATTTACTATATTAAATGTTATTTGACTCTCAAACTCGTGAGGTACCTACAAATGAATATTATCATATTTAATTTGATATTGTATCGTAATATCATTTTTTTAAATAACGTTTTACTTCTGGATCTCTAGAGCCGCCTCTGCGTGGAATGTGGACTACTTATTTACTGTGGTGTTCTGTTATTCCTTCTGATGAACAATATTTCTTGGATGATTGGGAGTTTCAATGATACTCAGTTCATCTGATCAGGAGACTTGTTTATTATCATCTTATTTACAATGAATATTTAACTGGACTAAACCTCCGTTCTGTGTTTATCTCTGAGGCAAGGGAACTGGGCACTGAATATGCTCAAGAATTTTAACCTAATAAACGTAATTTTTGTGTATTTGTAATTATTTAACATGAAAACAGTTTTCCTTAAGAAGTAATTCAGACATCCCCCTTCCTGTGGTACTGGTACTCCGCCCTGCCGCGGGGGCTGGGCCCCGGTTTGCTGCTTGTCCCCGTGGGGGTCTACTTCGACAAGAGAACTCTCGCATTCCTCGTCCCTGCCACCATCTTCGTCTTACTATTCTCCATTTTACCGCACAAGGAACTGAGGTTCATCATATACGTGTTCCCACTTTTCAACATTGCCGCTGCGGCCGCGTGCAATTACATGTAAGTTATAACTTGTGCGTAATATCTACTTTAAGTATTTTTATAGTGGAATAACTTAATGAGCAAAACCTCAAATTGTAACCTTTTATTGGATAACCAATACCCCTGCCATAGGTCACCCCACAAGTGGTTTGCTACGTTTGGTGACTTAGCAGGGGGTGCTCAGGTTCATGAGATGAGGTTTGGCGGTGTACGCATATCTGTCCTGCCCGCCAGCCGCATGGCAGGATGGATCGGGAGAGACTGGTTGAAGTTGATCTCTCCAAATATCGCCTTGCACCGTAGTGGGAGGGATGGATTCATACGTCTGTCACTCCTGGAGACACTGACCCCCAGATTCCTACCCACCCCTCATGCCTATTTCCTTCCCAGAACTTCCTTTCCTCAAAAAACCCTCCAGACCGCATCCCCAAAGATGACATAAGCCCCGAGGAGAATTATTTTCCTCAGGGCCTCCTGTGTGGGGCTAACGTAAAAAAAATTGAAGTCAATATTAATGCCTCTCAAATAAAAAATTGTGAAATAGAAAAGACAGAAATAAAATATGTTTACAGGTTTATTTTATTTACATGTTTATTTTACGCACTTCTTTTTCTATTTTTTATTATAACTTTACCAATTTTACACTAGACTACACTCAAAGTAACTATCCTTAAATAATCACCATGAAACAGGCAACCGCCTAGTATGGTGATTTAATAAATCTTATCTGTCTAAATGTCTAATATATGTAACATGTATTTAATAAATAAATAAATATTATAAAATTCAGTTGTATCTAGGAATTGAATACATAAAGATAGCAGCCAAAAAATATGCATCTTTACTGGCAAGGAAGAGGCCCTGTTACTAATAATGATTACATACATAATTTTTATTTTCTTTTAATTTTTTTAAACTAGGTACTTTTTTAATTTCACTATGAACTAAGCTATACATTAAACAATTTTGTGATTTTGTTCATTTTTTTAGTCTTATGTTTTCTTTCTGTCTTGTATGGTTTATCTCTGAAGTAATTCATGTCTTTTTCATCACTTTTCATGACTTTATATGACTTGACAGCTTTCGTGTCAAGGGACAAGGCTCTCGACTAGTGATCCGGAGGTCGTGGGCTCAAATCCCGACGTGCGCAGATAAATTACCTTTGATTGATTTGTGTTTTCGTAATTGAATCATTTAATTAATAATATAAGGTATATTTGCAGCACGTTCCAGAGTGGAAGATACTCTCAGTATCACCCTGGTGTAAGACCACTTGAAATGGTTTTAGTCGTGTTTGGTGACTGGATCTGAATAGCCAGGTACTTCCCCACTTTCCTCTTCCCCATCTCCCTTCCCTCCTTAGTACCTTCAGCCTCAACATACCCCAATTGGGAACGCCATAGTCTCACTGCCTCCAGACGGGAGAAGTTGGGACTCTTGCGAGATATTTACATAAAAAAAAAACATTTTAAAAGAGTGTGATTTGTCATTATTCTGTTCGGTTAACCGGTTACCCTAAAATATGTATATACATATATATTGCACATCTCGTAGAAAAGAAAAATTTTCTATTTTACGTTTTATCTCTGAAAAGTAAAGTGATTGTGATTATCTATGCCCCAAGAAAGCCATATTTAAATTAAATCACTCCATCTCCGAAAGATGTCGCTAGTATCTCTTTTCGTCGGGAACGCTTGTTCACTTTTTGTCCATTTGTTTTGCTCTCCTGTAAAATTAAATTTTTTTTGACTAATGACACTTTTCTACAGGATGTGCGATATGTTGTGACATGTCACGTCTCCTCTTAAACAATGCCAATAGACTTTGTGTCCGTGAATGTGTAAATGATGTGATGTGAATATAATGTTTATTTCCAGATGGGAGCGCAGAGGGAAGAGCATGATATTTGGTTCCCTGGCGTGGGGGGCGGCTGGCTGCTTGCTCGGGAACATGGTCCTGCTGCTGGCCTTCATCAGTGTGGCGGGCGTCAACTATCCCGGAGGAACTGCCATATCCAGGTGACTTCACTTTACACTAACCTTACGCACATAGAATAAAGAAAACTAGAAATGCCTTAATTATTACAATTACTTAATTCAGAGGTTCTCAAAGTGGGTGCCGCGGACAGAGGTCAGGCGTGCCGCGAGGCGCCCCTGACCTCTGTAAAAAATCAAAATTGACGTGAACGAATACAAACATTTTATGGAATGGAAAAGATTTCATCATTCAGGAAAAAACTACAAGTGTGGAAGAGAAAAATGGGTGATGATGGAGGCAAAGATTGTTTTCCAATATTGCAACAGTACATGGCCCATAGCGCCGCATAGCGGAGTTAAGGTTTCAAATAACTTGCTGACCCTTTTCACAGAGCACCTATCACAGTTAACTGACTGGTTTTTTTTTGCAAGTTTTTTTGCATTTTCTTTGCAAGTTTTCCTATCAATAAATGCACTTATTCATTTTACGACTTGTATTATTCAGTGGAGTAGGTAAAAAATTGATCCTTCGTCCTGGGGGGGGGGGGGGGGGCTAGAGAGATCCCGAGGCTACCACAGATAGACATTATATGACAGGGGTGCCGTGAGAAAATTCAAATTTTCTAAGGGTGCCGCGACTTGGAAAAGTTTGGGAACCCCTGGCTTAATAAATACAATACAGATTTGTATGATATATATATATAAGGCCCCTAGCATCTCAGCACATATGAGACTCCTCAGGCTGAGATGGGCTGGGCATGTACAGAGAATGCTGGATACTCGCGTCCCAAAAAGAATTTTGACTGGACACCCAGGTGGAAAGAGAAAAGTGGGAAGACCCAGAGACTGAGGTGGGAAGACGAGGTAAGAGGGGATGCAGCACAGCTTCTCCAGGTACCAAACTAGAAGTCAGCCGCTAAGGACAGGAAGAGTTGGAGGCGAATGTTGCAGGAGGCCAAAGCTCAATATGAGCTGTAGCGCCATCGAAGTAGAAGAAATGCCTTCAATACAAATTTGAATGGAAACAAATGTTCCATTTAGCCCTACAGCCCAGAGCTCTGTCTCATATACACTTACCTGACATTGTAGGTCTCCAAGCCATTAGAATTTCATAAAAAAGTTTTGTATTGAAAATTTCCTCAAAAAAGCCTAGATTGGGCAAATATTTGGATCACGAAACATGCTGCTTGTTTTTACAACTCGTTCTTAAGTTCATCAGCTCGACTGTTCGACTATTTTCCGGCCTCTGTGTTTTCTCCCTCCTATAACATAGGTCTCTTCTAGACCCAGGTTCACTCCTTCCTTTCCACAAAAAGAACCTCTTCACATAATTCCCAAAGGTTTGTATATAGACCCCGAGGAAAATGTAAAAAAAATAAAATGCTTTGGGCTGGATCAAAAAAGTCCATTTTTGAACCAGCCTAAATTCAACCAATAGGGTTCAAAAGTTATGTATTTAATAGGCCACTTGCATCACAATTTTTTCAATTTTTTTCCGGTTTAGGCAAATATTCTAAGACATTCCCTATTTTTTTTTTTTTTTAATCGTATTTTTGAAACCCTGGCGATTTTTTGAAAATTTCAATCCGAAAAATCAGACCATTTTTTATAAACCGGAAAGACGGGACATAATTTTATGAGTGCGAAAAAACGATAATTACATAGCCGAAAATCATTTAAAAAAAGAACATTTTTCAAACGAATAGCAATAAATTGTACGGGGTTCTCTTCGTAACATCTGTAAAAACACCGCCATCTTTATCAAAAAATCAAACCAAAGGATAAGTTCGCATAGAACAAACAATAAATCTAGTGAACGTTAAACGAAAATTAAAAAATTTGCTGGAAATCAAAGTGTTGCCATATAAAAAAAAATTAATCAGTGTGGAATTTTACAAAATTAAGGGAACACAATCGGAGACGGGACATTTTCATGTAGTCACGAGCTCAAATAATGGATTTATTTATTTAAAAATAAAAAAACTATGCATTTCTAAAAATTTTTAATAACATTTTCGTAATCTTGGTAAAATAATCTATCCACACGATTTTTTCCAAGTCGTGAAATCAATGCAAGTGGCCTATTATGTATATGTTAATCAAGGGAAAAAAAAAACTTTATGTGCAGAAAAAATTACAAAAATTTACAAAATGCCTAATTTTACCTATTCTCTAAAATTATACAGGCAATGTTTTTTTTCAGTTTATAATTTCTTCCAAGTACTTCATTTTTGATGCATGATAATAGATTTTTTTTTTTAAATCATGCACTTCATGATTGAATTCATAATTTTCATGAAATATCAAAGTATATGCAAAATATATGCAGTGTTTTAATAAATTTATTAAATTGAATAAATGAGTTAATCATTGCTGGTTATTTATTTTTACAATCCTAAATTGCAATTAAGCTTATTGCAGTTAGGGCTCGTATACATGAACAGGATACGACGTCGCATCGTACTACGGCATCACTGTTAAAAGATCAACTTCCTTTGCCAGGGCCAAAGCCATGCCGCGTCGTAGCATGATGCAACGTCGTATCGTGTTTATGTGTTTGAGCACTTATTCTGCCAATGACGTTTCCTACTGAGCAAGGCTCGCATTAAAGAAACTGTTGCTATCATTTCCAGCCTTTTGCTTGATCTTAGAATTATTTCTGTGATTGATAAAATAAAAACTTTTTTAATATTATTATTTTCAGGTTCCATCGATTGTTGAAAGATGCCACATTTATAAATGTCCACATTGACAACTTGGCGGCACAAACGGGAGTGACGAGGTTCACCCAATTAAATCAAAACTGGGTTTATAACAAGAGTGAATTTCTCCAACCCGAAGATCTGCACATCTTCACGCATTTAATAATCGAAGGGAAGAGCAAATACTCTTCCAACCTGAAACCTTTTATTCAAACCCACGCCGTCCTCGACTCCATTGAAGGATTCTCTCACATTAACTTCAACTACCAGAGCCTTCTGCCATTTAAAGTGAGAACCAAACCTTACCTGTTTCTCCTGGAACGAAAGTCATGGAGAAATGAACCCTTTAATATGGACTTATTGGTTCCGGACTATACCAATATTCTAGAAGATTATTCAGAAACAGAATCAAATGATACTTCCATAGAAGAGATTGCGGAAAATTTAGAAAAACTAATAATAGAAGAATCAAAACCAATAGCTGCTCCCATTGTACCAGAACCAACTGTCCATGTCCGTGATAATATCAAGAGTATTATCCATAAATACAAAGAAGATGATGAAATTGAACCCGTTATTGAAGGAAAAGATGAAAAATTACACGACCAATTGACAAAAGATGCAAATGAAACTCAAAATGTCCACAGCAACGAACAATTCAGGAAACAGTTACGAAAGAAATTAGCCACTGAAAAGATTAGAGATACAAAACTAAAAGCATCGGCTAAACAAAAACTCAAAGAACTCATTATAAGACACAAACAGCAGAATATACATCAGCATATTTTAAGTGGAATGAAAGAAAAGGTGCCGATAAAGAAGGCTAGAGGAACGCCGAGAGAGGTACTTAGTGATGATAGAGATAGCATTGCAACCGAGAAAGACCTAGAAAAAGAAACTCAGACAAGCGCCCAAGAACCGGAGAGTTTAGGAGAATCTGTTAAAGAATATGATATTAAAAACTATCTTCAAAATACTTCAATCCAAGAAATTGTTGACGAAGTTTTAAAGAAATTGTTAGAAAAGAAGCAAGAAAGCGAAGACGTTTTGGATATCAAAAACTTGGAGATTGCCGAGCAGAGATCTGCAATACAACAAATTGTAGAAGAGATTATCAATGAAAAGTTCCAAACCTTTACATCGGCAAACTATCAAAGAGATAGTCAAGAAGTTGAAGAAATCACCATTGAAGTCAATGATGAAGTGGTGCCTGAGGTTCAAACGGTTGAGGAACCTTATGAAAATGAACAATTTGAACTGAACTTCTTGGAGGAATGAAAGCATAATCAAATTATGTATGGGCTACATACATAGTTTCTAAACTGAACCAACTTTAACCATGAATATTATAGTTGGACTTTATGATAATAATTGGTATTCTTAGACAAGGTAACATGAAAGTCTGCAATGGTAATTTCATACTTGAAAATTATTGTCATATTGCAATCTTTTATTGTCTTTAAAATTTACGTCCTATCAGAAATCCTGCCCAGTGAGAAGACAAAATCCTCACTACAAGCTAGTTCCTCTTGGAATCCTTTGTCACGGTGATATTTTTGCTTTTACAAGTCACATCCAAGAAAACTAAAATCGGATGGTGAGATGTTAAGCTCAAATGAATGTCCTCTGGAATTTGGATATCCAAAAACCTTGTTTACTATGTAGGTATTATGTATTTTAACATTTTCCATGCACTCTTTTGTGAAATAGTCAGGGTGTTTGCATTTTATCTGCATTTAATGTGTTGTTTGTATTGCTATTTGGGATCTATTT
Organism: Limnephilus lunatus; assembly: GCA_917563855.2. Classification (NCBI taxonomy): domain Eukaryota; kingdom Metazoa; phylum Arthropoda; class Insecta; order Trichoptera; family Limnephilidae; genus Limnephilus; species Limnephilus lunatus. The sequence continues at coordinate 3,343,068 of OU830602.1, read as the reverse complement.
ATTGGATAACCATGGGTCATAGGTACCTCTGCCATTGGTCACCCCCAAGTGATATGCTATTTGTGACTTATCAGGAATGCCTGAGTTCATGGGGTGAAGTTTGTCTAGGTCTTGGAAGCTGATGCATCTGCCCACCAACTGCTACTGCGTGGAGGATCAGATTGGAAGCTACTGTTTGACCTCTCTATTATCTCGACCCATCACTTTGCACCGCAGTGAGAAGGATGAAGTTATATGTCTGTCACTCCCGGATACACTGACCCCCAGACTCTTACCCCCCTTTTCTTTTATGAAAACCCTTCATCACACAGCATCCCAAAAGATTATATGAGAGAAATTATATCTTCAGGGCCCCGCGTGTGGAGTTAATGTAAAAAAAAATCATCAATCATTGAAATCAAGCATTTTAATCCGGTCCAAATAATAAATTGCAAAGAGTTTCTATGAAATGCCAAATTTGGTGCCTTTGAATATAGAATGAGACAAAAAGGTACCAATCAGACATATTGCTCAACTCATTTTAAATGATATATATTCATTACTCTTTCAACGTTTCTATAAAAGCTTAAAATACCTAAAGGACATTTTTAAAACCTAAGCTTGCTATTTTTTTATCGATAATTTTATTATATCTAAACTTAAAATATATATTATAACTTTTACTAACTTTTTTAATATTTGTGTTTTCAGAAATATGTATCTTTATTCCTTAAATAAAACCCCTTTTCTAAGTTTCATAAAATTATATTTTGTTATGTATTATTGTTGTTGATGTGTTTATATTGTAATTTTGTTTAAATAAAGCTCGAAAACTTCATAATTTTGTCATTTTGTGTTCATTACTTTTGGCTTTGCAGTCAAGAAACTTTTATGGTGTACTTAAGAGATACGGTGTAATATACATATTAGTTTTTTTTTTTTTTTTTTTGGTTTTAGGCAATTCACCCTGAAAAGAGTGCTTTGTGCCGGTAATAGTTAAAGTGGATAAAAAAATTCGGTTAATCTATTGGGGAAATAATAAAACAAATTAAATATTGGACTCATTTAGATCACCAAAACAAATTAAATATTGAATTCATTCAGGTTAATAAACTTAGATAAAGCTGTATGAACACGAGAATTGTTAAGAGATAAAAGGTATGAAATGTTAAGGGGGGACTGGTGTGTGATTTTAATAAGCCGGCGGTATATGTTCTTGAAAGATGAATGGTTTTTACAGTTAAAGAAAACGTGGTCGAGGGTTTCCTCTTCCACACCGCACTGGCAGACCGGGTCATCTAAAACTCTAATTCTAGACAAGTGCGATGCAATTGAACAGTGACCAATTCTCATTCTCGAAATACATGAAATGAATCGTTTTGAAAGTTTTTTACCGTGAAACCATGGCTTAGCAGGGATATGGTTTTGAATTCCAGCATAGAAAGATCCAGTTCTTATTTTGGAGACTGCCCAATTTTCTTCCCAGGCACGAGTCATGTTGGATTTAAGAATCGGGAAGACATCGGAGATAGGAATTCTAAAATTTAGTGGGATAGTTCCGGAATCTGAACCAGATTTGGCGAGAAAATCGGCCATCTCATTACCCTCGATACCCAAATGGGCAGGGACCCAGGCCAATATCGTCTCAAACCCAGATTCACTCAGAGAATTGAGAAGATTTTTTATTTTACATATAATATTGTCTTCCGGATAACATAGAATATTTGACCTAATTTTAGTTAGAGCACTTAGCGAATCAGTACATAGTAAGGCTCGATGAATGTTGAGAACCTGGATTTGATTTAGCGCTTGTTCAATTGCAAAGCATTCAGCTGTAAATATGGAAGCTTCTTTCGGTAATTTATAAGTGAGATTGATGTTGAATTCTGGACTATATATCGATGCTCCACATCTTTTATTTTCAAATTTGGAACCATCAGTGTAAAGGATGGAAAATCCAGGGAATTTTGAAGCCACAATGCTTTTAAAACAATCATCCACATTTTGAAATTTATTTAGGGAAGATAAAATATCCTTCCGAAAGACTGATGTTATTGTGTTCGGCATAAAAGTGATTGCCTTAAATGGAATATTGTATACAGTGAAACCCTTTTAAGAAGTTTTCCAAGGGACCGGAAAAAACAAACTTCTTAAGCAGGAAAACCTTATATGTGGGAAAAATTGGGCCAATATTGAGCCGAGGGACCGAAAAAACCAAACTTCTTAAGCCACGAAACGTCTTAAGAGAGAACTTCTTAAGAGGGTTTCACTGTATAGGGAGATTGGGAACTTCTTGGAGATATTGGAGGGAAGATGATAGAGAATTATAGAGATGAAAACTTTTGATTAAGAGAGGAAAGCATTGTTTTTCTCTCAATCTTTTGTTAGAATTCAAATTAACACTTAACCGATTAAGACTTTGTTTAATAGGATGATGTGATAACGATAAAGCCTTGAAAATATATTTATTGGAAAGGAATTGCCTTCTGAAATATAATGGAGGCTCCCCACATTCCACCTGAAGCGCATTAATTGGAGAAGACTTCATAGCTCCAATAATCATTCTGAGGGCTTTTGATTGAATTCTTTCCATTTTCTTATCTAAATATTTAGGGAGTGGGTCAAAAAGGAATGAGCCATAATCCAAGTGGCTCCGAACTAGGGAATTATACATTATTTTAAGAGTGGTAGGATGAGATCCCCACCATACTCTGGAAACTGCTCGCATCATATTAAGTCCCTTTTCACACTTTGTAGAAATTATCTGAATATGTGGAAGCCAGGAAAGTTTATGGTTTAAAAGAAGACCAAGGAATTTGATTTGAGTAGAGGTTTGTAGAGGCACATTATCAAAAGAGATTGAGAAGTGGGGAATTTTTCTTTTGCGCGTGAAAGCTACGACCCTTGTTTTAGATGCCGCCAGATTCATCCCATTTATTGACAACCAGCTTTTAATATATTGTAAAGCCAAATTCATTTCCTTAGCTGCAAGAATAATATTTTTATGTAACAAATATATAAGGATATCATCCGCAAAGTAAAGTCGCTTGATAGAAAAAGGAATTACTGAGTCTAGGTCGCTTATATAAATATTAAACAACAGAGGACTAATAACAGAACCCTGGGGCAAACCTCTCCATAGTTTGCGCCTTAAGCATTTAGAGGAAGACTCAATAATAATGGACCTATCTGAGAGCAAATTAATAATAAATTGGACTAATTTCGGGGGGATTTGTTTTTTAATTAGCTTTTCTTTCAAAACATTCAGTAAAACATCATCGTAGGCTGATGAAAGGTCAAGGAATGTGGCCAATGTATAAGAATTAAGGGATTGAGAAACTCGGATATCAGTTGTGAACAAACTTAAATTATCCATTATAGATTTCTTTTTCCGAAAACCATACTGGTTTGGTGAGATAATATCTTGACTTTCAACAAACCACTCTAATCTGTTTTTTATCAAACGCTCCGCTACTTTCATCAAACATGATGAAAGAGCAATAGGCCGATAAGACGAAATTTCAGATGGATTTTTTCCAGGTTTTAAAATGGGAATGATTTTTTGAGTTTTCCAATCATCCGGAATTAGTCTTGTTTCAAACATATTATTAATAAGAGATAAGAAATATTCAACCGCCATATCAGAAAATGATTTAATGAAACTATTAAATATTCCATCGGGACCCGGAGCAGAGTCAGAAAGGGCTCTTATTACTCGTTTCATCTCATTAATGGAGAAAGGGGCATCTAGCCAGTTAGAATGAGATGGATATGGCTTAATAGAAGGCATTTCTTCACATCCGGCCACTGATGGGGGGGCTATTTTATCCGCAAATCCTATAAGAATTTCTTCTGATATATGTTTGGTTCTCGGCGGAGAATACGATGATCCGAATTTTTTTAAGCTAGACCAAACTGAAGACTGGGGAGTTTCCGGAGACAGGTTCTCACAGAACTTCCGCCATCCAGCGCGTTTTTTATTTTTCAAAATTCGTTTGGTTTCATTCATTCATTTTCAATAAAAGTCGTAGAGGGAGGAATATATATTGATAATATTGTGATATCAGATAAGACAGCTGCTATTATCTGGATATCGTCGGAGGGAGAATGAATATTAATTTGTTTAAACGGGATAGAATTATGGATTATCAGAGCCGTGCCGCCTTTACCATCCGGTCTGTCGTGTCGGAGACAATAATAACCTGGAATTATTAAGTGAAAGGAGGGTTTTAACCACGTTTCAGAAATGGCGGCTACTGAAACGTCGTGTTCGTCGAGTAATTGAATTAGGTCAGATTTGTTGGCGAAGAGGCTTCTACTGTTCCACTGAAGAATTTTGTACAGTTTCGAAGTCATTGGGGAGGCAAGATGATAAAGATTTAATGTAATCGGCAGCGTTGGACGGTACAGTATTGTTGTTTGTAAGGATAGAAATTAAAAGGGTAATTAAAGTTTGTATAAAAGAATTATTATTCATTATTTCGGGGAGAGCAGGAGGGGAAGTATTACCATTAATGGCACACCCATTGGGCGTGTGGGATTTGGCATTCCCATTCGGGCTGACCAAAATGTTATTCAATTGTTTTTTATCAAGGTAAGGAGTATATTTTGGATTGGGTTTGACTGGCTTGAGAATGGTTTCTCTGTGAGAAGATGACATTGAATTTAAAAAGGTGGTTGTTTGGAGAGGAGTTGAGGACGATGTCATCTCTGCGAATGATTTTTTCGCAGGAGAGAATAACTTTGAGGCCTGGAAGTACGAAATGTTGTCGGTAGCCATTTTATGTTTTATGTTCTTCTGTCTTGATAATTCCGGACAGGCTAGACTGACCGCGGTATGTGCACCCGAACAGTTAATGCAAATGGGATCATTGGAAGATTTCGGACATTGATCAAATGGGTGACCTTCTCCGCAAAAGTAACAACGTGGGGGGGAGCGGCATACGGGTTTTGAATGCCCAAACCGGCAGCAATTAAAGCATTGAATAGTCGGAAATTTATAAACTTCGACTGGAAGCGAGGTATAATAAATAAACACACGAGACGGTAGGGACTGTCCCTCAAATGTAATAACAACCGATTGGGAAGGTTTCCAGATCGTGTTTCCATCAGTAGAATCCTTGTAGTTCAGTCGACGTGCTTTTAATACTTTCGGGGTTCCGTGGGAATTATTCAAAGCATCAACAATTTCGGCCTCTGGGATCTCCGCGGGAATTCCTCGCACAAGACCCATTCTCGTAAGGTTAAAAGTCGGGATGAACGATTTATATTTATGGTTTGAGAGCGAGTCAATTTTTTTTACAAATCCATTTGCAGAAGCGGCAGTATTAAACTCAATAGATAATTTATATCGCCCTTCCGGTTTAAATGAACCGTTAACAATACCAAGGTTATTATTTTTTGAGTCAAATAAGAATTTACCAAAATCTAAAGGATGAATAAGTTTTCCTTGTTCAGTTCTCTGAACAATAACGATAAAAGGACCGGAAGCGGAAGCAGGATAAAGTAAGTCAGTACTTTTTGTATTATCGCTAGTTAAAGTAGTTTTCTGGATGTTACTATTGGTGTTAAGGTCGTTAGAGGTCGAGGTTTGTTCAATTGGCGGTATAGATTTAACTTTCGATGGAATGTGAAGGCTATGCGATGGTACATATTAGTTGTGGTTGTGAGTGAATATTAACAGTGAAAACATAATAAAAAGTTATTTACATTTGAGAAACTTATTCCTTCACAAATTTGATCAAATCACCGATTTTTGTATACTGTAAAAATGCATATTTTAACAATAGTCTGCTCAAAATTTGTGTGAATGGTACATGTTTGCGAGATATAAATAAAACAATCAACACCTCCTACTGATGATTTTTCCTCCCCAAAATTATATCCATATTTCTTAACTTTTTCGACACAAAGCACTCTTTTTAGGGTGAATTGCCTGAATCAAAAGAAAAAAAAACATTCGGTTATTTTATATGTATAGTGCCTACACGATTGTTTTATAAATATGCATTGTTCATATTGTAGCAATTCGAATAGCTTTAAATAAAGGACAAAATTATTAATGTCCAGCTTTCCTCTTTTGTTCTTTGCAATTAGTGACTCGGCCGAAACATTGAGATTTAAATATCCATTTTATCACGGGGTCTGGATGGGTTAAAATCTCAAGACACGACGACTCACGGGCTACTGAGCTATGCCCGCTGGTCAAGGGACCGAAGAAAGCGGTGGGGGATGCGCAATACAAACCAAATTTCGTATTCTAGCAGGTTGATCTAAAGGTGGACGGAGAATAGACATTGACGTAACAATACATCTAGACATTGGTCAAGATGTATTGTGACGCCATTTATTTAGACAGGCGGAATAGATTGTCACATAGCAGATCTGAGGAAAGAAAATAAAAAGTACAGTTTGAATACAGGTAAGTATATTTCAATAAATAATAAAGCGTGGTGAATATTGTGATAAACTTAGGAGATTCAGTTAAAAGATCTATAAATTAAGCCAACATTGGTTATTTATAATATATTCACCAAACAAATGCTGGAACTTAATAATGTCATACCGATTACAAAAAAAAAACATAATATATTATGTAATTATTCAAAGGCATTTCATAGAAAGTACTCTTACATACATGATCACTTCACAATAGTTTGTCAAAATAATTTTAGAGGATTTAACACCTCTTAAAAAGCAGGAATTGTGCCTAAATATCATTTGATCAATTCCTAACTTTACAATAAATTTAAAATGTACTTAACTATCTACTTTATTTAAGAGGAATATGTGCCCTAAAACTCTTAATAAGCAAATCAAAGCAGTGAATTGGCACCTGGGGGAAAACCTAGGAATCCTTAATCCTTTAAATTATTTATTATGTCCTCTCGGATGACAGCAGTATAAATTGTCCTTAACCTTATAATTAAAGACTTTTTCGTTAACTGCGATTTCAGTTAGAGACTGGTAAGTTTTGCATTTTGCCGGAGGCCTCCGAGGCGTGCTTCCTTTTAAAAGAACTCGAGTTCTAGGAGCAGGTCCCGGGTATGAGTTTTTGAGTGCGGTGTGGGTACAAAGTGCTATTACGGGTACCGGGACGGGTTTCCTGGGAGTAGTCGATTTGAAAAACAAGTAGGAGTAGGATCCGCTTTCTGCAAAGAACCCAACTTCAAAAGCCCCCTCCAGCTGAACCTACACATCGCTAATTACAGTTTTCTCGGATGACAGTGAAAAAGTTATTAATTTTATGGTCAAGGACAATTATTCCTTATCCTTAAGGCTCCGCAACCGGGCTCGAAAAGAATAAGATGGAGAGATACGAAATTACAAATGTTAGAGGAGAGCGCTAACATTTACAACGCCAAAATCGATGCGAAAATGTTTAATAAAACACGACTCGTTTAAAACAGAGCAAAAATCTCTTGGGGAGCATCTTAAGTATCATTTAAAGAAACGTCGTGAATTTTTTCACAAATATAATTTATAAGATAATAGAAACAGACTTGTTTTTAATAATTTTTGGAGCATACTTTGCGATTTTTTTCTATCGAGGGAATTTCATATAATTTGCATTTCGGCTTGGGCAGCATCTAGACATTATCTTAAAAAATAACATATATTTTTTTAAGAGCTTAAAAACTTTAAATGTTTAACCACTCCGATCTACCGCGAATATGCACTTTTTACGTCCTAACGAAGTGACAGATTTACGAAAACTTTGGTTATTTACAATTAAAGCTCTATAAATGAAACATTTCTGAACGTAGCCGAATACTAAAAACTGTTTTTGAAAGGTTACGAAATAAGCTTTCAAATTGTTATAGGTATTACAAATAAATATTAACATTTGTAAATATTAAAATTTAGAATGACATCACATGATGTTTTTATGTGAAAACGGTACTAAAATCACGGATTATGTAAAAAAAACAATACTTATGCTATTGTTTAAATGTATAATACAATTTAGTAACCTCACTTTTTTATCATTTCATGCAAGAATATTTATTAAAAATTAACAATGTCTAGCGGCCCATAGGTGATTTGGCGGGTAAAATATGAATCAGCCATGTATTTGACAGAATTGGTCTTTTTATATATTTCTATGGACAAGGATGGCAAGCTTGGTTTATTATCGACCTTTTATTTTTTGTTTTAGGGATGATACTAGAAAAATAACGGAGTTATAACGATTTCTGTGGAAGCATACGCGTTGACGTGAAAACACGCTTATTGTACTTGATTGCTATTGTCATATTAACGTGTACATCTGCTTACGTTGCTTAGTGGTTAAGGGAGATATGTAAGAAATCGGTAGAAATTCGAGTTGCGGCCCCTTAAGTAGATCCGGAATCACCCCTCTCGGTACATCTTAAATATAATCTGTGTGTCTGGTGTCATTCAGCTTTTCTGTCTGATATTTGTAGGTTATTGCAACTACTTTCAGTTCGTGGCGTGGAGCTCTAAGGAGAAAAAAATCAATAAAATGATTTTGACTTATTAATTACTACAGTCAGTCTCGGAGGGAAATCATATTTTAAATAGAAACTAAATATGTATTATGTTACAATATAAGGTTATATATTTTAAATGCACAATGAATTAATAAGAAATAAATTTTCACATAAATAACTCCACATTATGTAATAATTACTCTATAAAAAGGAAGACATGTATTTTTATAAGCTGGAAATTAATTATTTATTTTAACTTTAATTATATAATATAAAACCAGATAATATTATTTTTCGTAATGTCCTCAGGTTTGGGCCTAAGTCCAGCTCTTTAATTATAATGTTTTTGTATTGTATTTATGTATTTGATTAATGCATTTAAATTTTATTATTATTTAAGAAATATAACACCCTTCATGCATTTTAAATAATAATAAATAATGTCCCTGTTTCTTAAACCTTCACAAATACATAGTTTGATTCGATGACAGTTGATCCACCGACAGTTGGCTCCCCGGCATACTTATATACAATATGTAGTTGGTTTAGGGAAAATATGGTTTACCTACTTACACAAAATATAACTAAGTGTCCCTATAAATATAACTAAGTATGCAGAGACGATGTACCGCGGAACAACAAAAGTATAAAACATATTTTCATTCAAACGCATTAATGAAAAAAGTACTTGTCTATATATTTACTATATACACCAGCGTTTAAGTACGAAAAATCAACACTGTAAATAAATTAGTTTGATATCAATACCAACTTCTTATAAAAGGTATTTTTGAAGACGATTTTAGGATTAAAATTGGTAAATAATTATAATTTAATACACAAAAAATTATAATTTCGGGAGGACAACTGTCAGAGGATCAACTGTCGGATCACCAAATAGTTTATTATTGTCTATGAGTTTAAATAAATAAATTAAGCAATCTAACGGTCCGAGCCTGCTCCAAGGAGCCAGCAGCAGTAATCCCCGGTGCACGATGTGCGTGAGACTCTATAAACACGAGCGGAACACCCGTTCACAATATTTGATGTTGGTTTCATGAGAATGGGTCGTTTCTTCGACTCGTTTTTGTGTAAACATAACATTTCGGCATAACATATGAATGTTGAACGAGCTACCGGCTTATGTTTTTTTCGCCTTCATATAATACGGACCTCTTCAAGACCTACATTAATAAATCCCTTCCTACTACCCCTATCTTAACCCGCCTCATAATGCTGCCCAACCGAGTGACGATATAGTTCCCCTGTCATTACATCTGTACAGACAGGGGGTGCTATTCTGAGGTGTCACATAATAAAAAGGGTATTTTCACAAACTACGAATACCATTCAAAATGTGTGGAAGATTTAAAGTTTATTTTTCTGATTCTGATCATTGTACTGAAATGTATAATTTTAATATTTCCATTCATAATTAATTATTTTTTAAAATGATCTGAAATCGCACATTCCGAAACTAGCCAACAAACATCTGCATCTGCCACATCAATAACATCTGCCCTAATGATGAACACTGTGACACTGTCCAAAATGTTGGATAAATAAGGAGAAGGGCAACAAGACATAATACCCCAAAAATAAATCACAATAAAAACCAACAAATTGACTTGGGGTAAAAATAGCTCATTTTAAATCGTTACACAAAATTTATTCGTCAACATAAAAATGCCTTCATTTTTTTGAGAATAAAAAATAAAACAGTGAAAACTCCATATTATGGGAAATTATCACATAACAGTGTATAACAGTGGTGGCATAACACGAAGTTTGTGAGTCTTAATTCTCGTGATAATTTTAAATTGACATTTAATATTGTTGTTCGAACCACTCGTAATTTAATTTTAAAAGCTGGCAATTTTCATTTAGTTGCCACATTGTAACGCATGAGTGTTGGACAGCGCTTCTGAATGAAAGAGCGGTTTTGAAAGCAACCGTTATTCTATATCGAGTATCGTTCGTAATAACATTGTACTTCATACATAAGTCTAACCTCCATGTTTTCAATCCAATGATAATATCAATTTGTAAATTGGAGTTTAAATTCTCTGTATTTAAATGCATCCTAATATAGCTTCCGCATCCTTTAGCAACAAGCAGAACACGTTCACTTTACATTGTAATCTTATCGTATTAATGACATTGAACTAAGAAAAACTATAAAGTAATATTAAAGTTGGGTACCTATTAAAAATATACATTATATTATAAATCAAATTAAAACAAATAGACATCTTCAAATTCATAATGAATTTGCTCTACTCAGTTTTGCTAAAAACTAATCTAGTATAATAAAACCTTTTACCGCAGCAAAATAATTCTTAGGCCCTTCTTTCATAAGCATAAACAAATATCCGATACTCAATGATTCAAGTATCTTGGTAACTGCCGCCATACATCTGTCACGGATTTGTACGCAGGTACACGTTGACGACATTTTGTAAAACTCTTCGGCGACACCAGTCTCCCGTGACTAGCTGTGCGCAGTCGTCGAAACTTTAAACATGGCGTCACTTGTGTCAGACATTTGTAACAATGTGTGTGCTTTAGATCAATGCTAGGAACAAAACCTTCAATGTATGTAGAATGACAGTACATAAAAATGACAGCTACAGCAACAGTTTGGTTGTAAGTGAGGTAATGAAAGCATTCTAGTTTTGACGTTTCGACAATTCAACAATGATTGGTGGCGACGCAGGACTTTTGATTTCAGTAGCGACGTGTACGTGACCAACTTAGATACGGGGACTCCATCGAAACCTCTCAGAAGCTGGACGTACTGTACAGGGCCCTCAGATACTTTAATAATACACAACTGGTAAGCCTGTACAAGTCGCAAATGCGCCCCACTGTTAGATTTGGCAGCCACCTCTGATCTGGAGCCCCAAAATAACTGAAAAAACTCTCGACTCGTTTGATAGATTCTCCTATCTTAACAAACGGATTGCAATCTTTAGAACACAGGCTTAGGGTGGTATTTCAATGGAAGATGCTCCGAGGAACTAGTTACATACGTACATGGTTGACATTTGTCACATGAGAACTGGTCACTTCTAGGACTCGTTCTTGAGTTCAACAGCTCGACTTTTTTTATGATTTGCCGGCCTCTGTGTTTCCTCCTCCAACAATATCACTCTTTGTGTTTGTGTTTATTATCAACATGTTCACTCTTTCCTTTCTATAAAAACACCCTCCACACAGCATCCCCAAAGATGACATAGGCCCTGAGGGAAATTATTTTCCTCAGGACCTCCTGTGTGAAGTTAATGTAAAAAAAAAAATGAGTACGCAACATGAGTATCGGATACTTGCGTGTATCCCTGTGGAGTAAGGGCCTTAAAATCATATATTTCAATATCAATTACTTGCCAATCAATTATTTATGAATGAATATATTAATACTCAACTAAACATACCCTAATCGGTGATGCCATAGTCTCACCAGCTCCAGACGGGAGCAGTTGGGACTCTTGTAAAGGTATTCCCTTTAAAATTAATCATTCATGCATAATTTTAAATTCCATGCTACAAACCTGATCAACTTTAATACATATTAAATACTTAGTTGCAATTACGCTAGCGATTAATTTATAGATAATAATAATTGGGCGGGTGTTTTCACATATATATAACAACATTTAATATATTGTATTATTCAAATAGTTTATAAAATAAGTCTAGTATGCGTATAACATTTTAAACATCAATTTCCCTGGCAGTAATAATAATGAACGCAAAGCTAATTTTTATCAGAAAATTTTATAATTATGTTTAAGTACAGAACATAGGCCTCGCAAGATTGAAAACAATATTTAATATAGGTGGGAACTAAAAATAATGTTACAATGTGTAGACTAGAAAATAATAAATAAAAAAAAACTTGAGGTAAATTGGGTGTCTAAACAGAAATTTCTCTATATTATACATGAATATGAATGCATGTGATACAACTCTCACTAATCTGCAACCCAACAAACTGGGTAAGGATCTAATTAGAGAAAACGGCAGAAAACTGCATATCTACAAAAAATGCTAAAAATTAAGAGCCGACTGTTTCAACTGTTGCTAGAGTAAAAGTAAGAGTAAAATACAGTTAAATATCAGTATCAATACAAGTACAGTTAAATAGCAGAAAAATGCAGTTTTCAATCAATTTAACCGCTTGTTTTATGTCATTTTTAACTTATGCTTTTACTGTCTGAAAACCTTATAGTTATCCACAGTTACTCCGCCAATGTGACATATTTGTGTCACATTGGCATCATTATCATGGATATTATTATAGAAGATGATGATAGTAACGATGAATTCCTCATACGATATGTCTTGCAGCGAAAACCAAAAACATTTCGACCCCGTGTTAATAATGTGGTTATTTGGGACGATACCGAATTTTTGGTGCGGTGTAGGATGTCGAAAGACCTCGCAAAATTTGGACACATCAAATTCAAGGAGATATTACAAATGGAAAGTCAATTATAATATTATTTTCATATCCAAATATTATATTATATTATTTTATTTTTAAATATTCATACAAATATTTTTATAAGAATAAAGCTGTCGGATCAAAGAGCGAAATAAAAAAAGCCCGATACTTTGACAGTTATTCTGATTTTAAAATTTAATTTATGGTGTGGACGCACCAAAAAATAATTCGGTGTATTTTTCAAATAATTTTCAAGAATATTCCGCTTTTTAGACTGGCCACACTAACAATAATTACTTTAGCAAAAGTACACTTGAAACGGCGCGCGGTCCCACCCTTGTTACTTTAATTGTCCCAGTCACATTCTTGTTACTTTAATTGGTGGTTAAAATTTAAATTTAGTTCAGATTTAGCTTTCAGTTGAAACAGACGGCTCTTAAGGTGCTATATGCTTGCAAGAAGACTCCATTATGTAAACTTATTAAAAAAAAGGTGGCACAAAAGCCGTGAGACAGTTGCTAGAATACACAGATAACTAACCGAAATGTCTTAAAACAACAATAATGAACCCTGACGACTAACAAAATGGTCAGCAAGCTAGACAGCCGAGTGGGTAAGAGTAAGATAACAGATAACGCAACCCATTGGTGTACAAAGCTTGACGCTCGAGTCTAGGCACACGGTGGACTACTGAATTTTATATACGAGGGATGTTCAGAAAGTAAGTGTACTGAATTTTTGTTTTTTTTTTTTTATACACTTGTTGACTATTTTTCCATATAATTGCCAACCCGTTCAATGCATGTGGTGAGCCGTGTTTAAGTTTATTTATGCCCTCCTCGAAGAATTCTCCCGCCAACTCCTTCGCCCACTTCAGGACCACTTTCTGCACCTGTTCGTCGGTTGAAAATTTATTTTCATCCTTACATGCTTTTAGGAAGGTGAAGGGATGATAATCTAAAGACGCCAAGTCAGGGGATTACGGGGAGTGGTTCAAAATATCCCAATCAAATGAGTCCATGACCGTATTGGTGGCTAAGGCTGTGTGAGGACAGATGTTTTCGTGAAAAAAGCACACTTCTCTGGTCAGCGTTCCCCTCCTTTTGTTTTGAATGCTCCTTTTGAGTTTTTTCAGAGTACACAATATTGTTGTGCATTGATGATCCCAACTTGAGGCCGAAATTCAATCAAAATGATGCCTTTTCGGTCCCAAAACACTGAGGCCATGATTTTTTTGCCCGAAATTGTGGTTTTCAATTTTTTGACAGATAGGCATGTAATGAGTCACCCACTATCATCTACAGTCACAATAAAGCTCAGAAATCTTCACCTTTTTTTCTTGTAGGTGTTATTCCTTCCGTGAGTAAAAAGTGGATCACAGCACTTGGCGGGATTTTTATCTGACATCTTTCACGTGACTTGTCACTACAATTTGAGTCCACATACTGCGGTATTCCTGCAATGCTTGCTCGGTTCAGAAGACCCCCTTCTACCACTCAGTGTTGCCAAACCTCAACAAACTAAAAACCACCGCCCGTTATAGTCACAGTACACTTACTTTCTGGATATGCCTCGTATGAATGCTGGCCAATTATAGAGCTTAATTTTTTGCCTTTTAGTAATCTGAAAGTACGTTGCCTGTTGTATGCTGATGATGCGGTGCTGATTTCTAACAGTTTGGAAGATTTACAGCCTCTCATGTCAAGGATGAACGAAGTATGTATGAAGAATGAGTTAATAATGAATGTAAGTCTAAATTCATGGTATTTGAAAGAGAGAGTACGAAAACAGTGTGTAATATAGTTGTGAATGATGAATACTTGGAGCAGATGGATGAGTTTGTGTATTTGGGAAGTATGTTGACGAGAGATGGGAAGGCTGATAGAGATATTGGAAGAAGTGTAAATGCAAGTAACTCCATTAATGGAGGACTGAATGCCAAAGAAGCAAAGCTAGCCGTCCATAATGAAGTGCTGGTACCTACCCTGATGTTTGGCAGTGAGGCATGGAACTGGCAGAGGAAGGATGAAAGTAGACTGACTGCTATAGAAATGAGATCCCTGAGGCATATGTGTGGTAAAACCACGTACAATCGTGTGAGAAACGTGGAGATCCGCAAAGAATGCAAGACTGATGTAAGCGTAATGGATAAAGGAACGCCCGGATGTTTTGCGCATGTAGAGCGAATGAAAGAGGAAAGGAATGTAAGGAGAATATATGACGCAAATGTGAATGGTAGAAGAAGTCGGGGACGCCCGAGGAAGACATGGCACGACCAAGTGAATCAGATACTTGAGTCTGGCTGTGTCAAGAGTCAGAATAATAGAAGAGCATGTATGAATGTGAAGGAGGCAGGGACTGTTTGCCAAGACTGACTTGGTTGGCAGTCCGTCCTCTCTGCCTACACCTACAGGGAAACGGCGTGATGGTTAGTTAGTTAGTTAACTGTTAAAAATAACAGCGGATTCTAGAAGTTGTCAGATACTCGAGCAGCAGATTACTGAGAGAATACAGTACATACATACATATATAATAACAAAATAATAGTTGTGTTATAAAACAAAGTTACAAAGAATTTCATTTGTATCTGCACAAACAGTAGTTGCCTATTGGCGTTGAAATAAAATGCTACCACTTTTAGACTAGTAATATAAAATATTTCTAAGTTCTAATAAGCTATGTACTGAGGTGTTGCTAGGTGGGGATTGAGTATTAAGTATTTCTACATATCTACAAGACATTATATATTAAGATTATTTAACAACCTTCCAAGAGATTACAGATTGGTTTCAATGTACGATTTAATGCTGTAATATGGGGTTACTTTTCAATTTTCAACTTTAAAATTAAACTTTTTCATAAAAATTTGTGTCGAAAATATTACCATCATATATTTATTGCACATGATTAAGCCATCCAAATCTATACAAAAAAAATGTATACGAGGTTGAGCAGTCAAAAAAATAAATTATAACATGGTGATCAGTCACATTTCAGAGTGGGGCAACTTTGTGTACCATTTTTTATAAGCTTATTTTTTTCAAAAAGAACGACAAACATTCCCGGGTTACGAATAACCTGACAACATTTGAAAATCTCCTACCACTGTAATAAGCGGGAAATGTGGCTTGTGTCGTGATGGCAGGCTTAGCCAGCAAAGGAATCGAACACACGACGCCTGAGTGGTACACCAAACTGGGTGGTAACACCAAACGCGATACCTACTAAAAAAAAGCGAATTCGAATATTTAAGTAATTATTTATATAATATATAAACAGGGTGTTAAGGGATGTACTTGACTAACCACTGATTCCCGACATTATTTGGAGTAAAAAATGTAAATGAAATTTTGATGTCCGGTGACATTTTTGATGTTTTTTTTTCTACAAAAATATAAAAAAATAGTAGGTGTTGGACAGTTGGGGGCGGGGTAAGAGGTTTGGCAGTTACTCGGCTGAGTGACCAGTGACGACACGTGGAAGATTTTTTTTGTTTGACTTATAGAAAAAAATTATGAAAAAAAAAAGTCATCGATAAATTTACCGGAGACCAAAATTTCATTTACATTTTTACTCCAAATAATGTCAGGAATCAGTGGTTAAAGTAAGACAAGTATGTCCCTTAGCACCCTGCATATATAATACATATAAATCGAATAAGAGACTAATATACTTTACAATATAAATGATACAAAACTATTATAATTTATATACAGCTTCACAATTCAACCAACAATTTGTTTAAATATAATTAGAAATCAACTAATTTAACACATTTTCAAGTGACATCCACATTGCCCGGAAAAAAAGCGACTATGTACAAAGAAACCAGCAATTCCTGAGTGGTAGCGAGAATTATGCTGATCTGTCGCCCCGATTCAAAAGTCGCCCCATATTACGGTAGAAAAAAAAATTGGCTCTATTTTCACCATAGTCAATCTCTCGGTGGTTGGAGTACAACTATAATATGATACAATAATTTAGCAAAGGCATATGATTACTACTCGTCCTTGAGAAGTTTCCAGTCGAAGCGCTTGTTGGAGGTGTTCATGAGGGGCGGGCAGGGGGGTGGTGCCAGGTGCCAGGGGGGCCCCCGGAAGCAGGCGAGGCTGCAGTAGGGCACACCCTGCATGAGGCGGGACAGGGAGGCCCCGGCGCGCGCCCCCAGCCCCGCCACGCCCCGCCAGGAGGTGTCCAGGGTGCTTGCGTGACCCACCAGCATTATTGTGCCACCTGGAAGAGAAGACAATATTTTTAGAATCAATTTTCATAGTTATCATGGTCATAAAAATGTAAAAGAAACAGTAGCACTGCTAACTCAAAACTTTGGAAGGTGCCACAAATATACTATATAATATTGTTGTCGCTTATATCATAAATCACTATGGAATTAAGCTATATTTGATACAATCCATTTTTAATTACTGTGTATGTACTTAACTTATTTATTGTTATGTACTTTTTAATTTGCTTATTGTTATAAGTATTTACTTACTATTATCTACTTCTTTCGTATCATAATTTACTTACTATACAATATTATAATTGTTTATTAATATTTACTCATTATTATTATGTAATTTATTTACTTATGTTTATTTACTTATTATTATTAAATTATTTATTATTGTTTACTCATAATTATATTATATTATATTATATTATTTGTTTAATTTATTAATACCTACATATTTACTTAATACATTATATTTATTTCATAAACTATATAAATTTATTACACAATTGTTTATTATTATTTATTTTTTGTTAATAATTTAATGCTACTGTGGTATGATCACCCTATTATTGCATCTGGTAAGCCACAACAGGTACCTTGTATTTACATATTTTAATATTTAGTTTACAGTATAATGTTATTTTTGTCAACAATGAGCATACCGCCCAGCTGTAATAATTATTAATTAGTAATGTTTAAATAACTGTACTCAGTGTTTCTTTTGTAGGTTTATTATTATATTTCTTTTAAGTTTAGGTATATGTATGTTTCTGTTTTATTTTTTTTAATTACTTTATTGTAAAACTGCATATCTTGATACAGGAATGCCCTAGTGAGATGTGCAGCTTATGTTTTCATGTATTTCTTATTTTTTTCAACAAATAAATAAATATTTTAAATTAATTAATTGTGAAAGACCACAAATTAATCAAATAAAATTTATTCACGCACTCCGGGATTCGATCCCACGACCTTTGGATTCTGATTCAAGAGCCTTACCCCTCGACCACAGAGACTGTCGGAGGCCAAATGTTCACTTTGAAAGCTCATAACTTCTGTATTTTTGGAGATATCGAAAGACCAATTTTACTGTCATTAGACATTTTAACACATTTTAACACATGTAACACATTTACATAAAAATAAATAAAACCTCATTTAATAAAAATAAATAAATCCAACCTCATTGTAAATGCAACCCCATTTTGGGAGGCGGGTATGGGTACCGCCGCCCCAGAAACCATTTATTGGATAACCAACACCTCTGCCATTGGTCACATCCGAGTGGTTCCCTACATTTGGTGACTTAGCAGGGTTTCCTGGGTTCATGGAGTGAGGTTGTCAAGGACTTGGTGGCCAATGTGTCTGCCCACCTGCCGCGTGGCGGGCCGGATCGAGAGAGACTGGTTGAGGAGGTCTTTTAACCTCCCCAGCACCGCAGTTGAAGGGATGGATTCATATGTCCGTCACTCCTGGACTCACCGACCTCCAAATTCCTACCCACCCCTCATATCTATTTCCTTCTCAGAACTTCCTCTTCTTCCTTTCCTTAAAAAACCTTCCACACAGCATCCCCAAAGGTGACAAAGGCCCCGAGGGTAATTATCTGTGGAGCTAATGTAAAATCCTCTGTGGAGCTAATGTAAAAAAAAAAGTTATTATCTTCTACTTCACCTTGTCCAACTCAGATTGTGGACTTACAGTATTTTATGACGACAACATTATAATATACTTACCAACTTCCTCCGTAGTCTGCAGAATATGCTTCACCAGATTGGCGCTCCTCTCGTAGAACTGGTCGCAGTCCTCGAGACACTGGGTGTCCTCAGCTCGCGCGGGAACGAAGGGCGGCGTGCCGAGGCGGGCGAAGGGGCGGTAGTCGGGGTCCACGGGGCAGCCCGCCTGCCGCAGCTCAGCCACCGTCATCCAATTGGGCGGGCCGGATGGGTACCACACCAGCCACTCAAACAGGCCGGGCTCGATGCGGATCTTGGGCGGAGAGGGGGAGTTCAGACCTGGAAAGTTGTGATGTTAATGATTTATTTTATTTATTAATTTTCAACGCCCTGATGGGATTTTACATTACAAGTTTATAATACAGAGA
Organism: Limnephilus lunatus; assembly: GCA_917563855.2. Classification (NCBI taxonomy): domain Eukaryota; kingdom Metazoa; phylum Arthropoda; class Insecta; order Trichoptera; family Limnephilidae; genus Limnephilus; species Limnephilus lunatus. Next base: position 3,323,848 of record OU830602.1, on the reverse strand, counting down.
CAGGTTTTTAAAAACAAAAGATAAACTATAAAAAATAAAAAAATAACTAGTACACGTCATATGAGTATACAGATAAATTAAGGAAAGATAATACATTACAATAAAAGAGAAAGTTTCTAAGTTGTAAATAGCATAGAAAATAAACTAGTAGGTACTCGTATGTTAGTAATTACAAAATTTACAGGTGACTGATGATGTGTAAATACATGACAAAATGCAAGAAACATAAAAATAAAATGGTAACAAGTTTTTACATTGTGGATTAACCACTCAGCAACATAAGCAGATATACACGTTAATATGCCGACATCAGTTAAGTACAATAAGCGTGTTTACACGTCAACGCGTATGTTTATACAGAAATCGTCATAACTCCGTTATTGTTCTAGTTACATCCCTAAAACAAAAAGGAGAAGCTCCATAATAAATCAAGCTACCCATCACTATTCAAGATATCCATTAGAAATAGTTAAAAAAAAAAAATTCTGTCAGATACATGATAGACCGCCAAATTGCCTATCCACTGTTCGACATCGTTATTTTTTCATTAAATATTCTTGTATGAAATGATAAAAAAGCGAGGTGACGAAATTGTTTATTATGCATTTATAAGATAGAATAAATATTGTCTTTTATATAATCCGTGATTTTAGTACCGTTTTCACATAAAAACATCACGTGAGTCATTTTTTTATTTTTTTTATGTTTGCATTCTAAATTTTAATATTTACAAATGTTAATATTTATTTGTAACATAACAATTTGAAAGCTTATTTCATATCCTTTCAAAAACAGTTTTTAGTATTCGACTAAGTTCGGAAATGTTTCATTTATAGAGCTTTAATTGTGAAGCGGAAATAACATAAAGTTTTCGTAAATCTGACATGTCGTTTAAGACGTAAAAAGTGCATATTCGGAGTGGTTAATATAGAAATATATGCATTAGCCCCTATGTGATGCTCCTTAAATATCAAAATATTCTACATAAAAGTATCGTTCAGGTATTTCTTAAATAATGGTAAACTTGTGTTAAATACATCGATATTAGAGGTAAATTTGTTTCCTAATGCGTGAAGTCGAGAAATAGGTGCATGTATGTGGTAGTTCGTCCCAGAATTATTGTTGCAGAATAATACGTTTTGCCTTGTTGCTCGATTGGATACCCTGAAATCGATGAGATGCAGGAGTTCGCAACAATCTAATTCAGAATGAATAATTTTAAACAAAAAAGTTAGATCATTTATTTTTCTTCTGTTTTCTAGGGAATGCAATTTAAGTGTATTTAGTAAGGATGTATGTATAGTTAATGTGTTGAATAGGTATGTGTAACTTGAAGTTAATAAATCTGATGATGAGAAAGAATGTAAATTTGGACTAGATGTAGCTGGACGTTTGAACTTTAAATTTACAAAATTGATTTTAAAAATCATATCTTGGTGATGGTGCGTGACTCTATGATCAATTTATGGAACGAAAGTTTGATTTAAAGGTAAATGGTTTACCTTTGTTTTTCTATTTTGTAGAAAACCTGGAGAAGCTGGTTCTCATGGATCTATTTCACAGGTTCGCATGGAATTAAGTTCGCGGGATTGAATCTCAGCGTGGGCAAATAAATTTTATTTGATTAATTTGTGTTATTTCACAATTAATTAATTAAAAATAATATATACTATATTTGCGGCACGTTCCAGAGTGGAAGGTGCTCTCAGTATCCTCCTGGTGTAAGACCACCATTCATAATAGAAACGTTGCTTGAAATGGCTTTAGCCGTGTTTGGTGACTAGATCTGAATAGCCAGGTTCTTTCCCCACCTTCCTCTCCCCATCTCCTTCCCATCCCTACTACCTTCAGCCTCACAACAGACCCAAATTGGGGATGCCATAGTCTTAATGGCTCCAGACGGGAGCGGCTGAGAATATTGTGAGGTATTTACATCATTTTTTATTATTTTTATATAGATATATTTCTTCATATGTATAAAGATAGATAGGTGAGATTTTGACTTAAGAGAGTTCTTTTAATGTTCTCCAACCTATTAGAAATAGTTGATGATTCTAGTGCATTCTCATTTTTTATCATACATTTTTACATACATATTCTCATTTTTATATCATAATTCTTTACATACATATGTATTCTTTTTTTTTATATATTACATTTTTACATCTAATTATTATATCTTACATTTTTATATATGTACATATTGTCATTTTAATATCACACATTTTTACACACATATTCTCATTTTTATATCATACATTTTTACATCATAAGTTTTTATATAAATATTCTCTTTTTTATATCATATTTTTTTAAATACATGTCTACATATATGTGTGTTTTCTCACCAAAAAAAAAATTATTTCGTTTGCGCATTTTTAGGAGTCTCAATCACTATGGGATTTAACCTAGATCTAGAAGCGTTCTATTGAGAGATGTGTACCTTCGAGCATGGCCATGGCAGTCTGCACGCAGCGGTAGGAGGGGGAGGAGTAGACATGTGAGAGGGAGACGCCGGCCAGCCGCAGCCCCTCCCCGACCAGGCGCGCCTGCAGCAGACCCACCATCGTCAGGGGGCAGTCTGCCGTATAGGCTGCACTGCCGCCCGTTCTGGAAACAATAACCAAGATATTTTTTTAATGCGAATACCAGACAAGAATTCACCTTCTAACTTAAATATGTACCAGTATTTTTTTATGTCATTTTTGTGGTTAAATGAGACAAAAAGTTGAACACCACTTTGGGATCACCATCTCTACTGCACAGATGCAACGTGGGCATATAGAGTATGTTCTACAGGTATTTTAATGTAGCCTAGCAGCATTGATCCCTGGTGCACCAGTGCATGTACGTGAAACTCGACAGATACGAGCGGAACACTCGTTTTTGTGTAAATCGGATCGTATGTGCGATATATGTATAATCAGGGCCTCTTCAAAACCCGCATTAATAAATATCTTTCTTCAGCCCCTCCTTTAACCGCCTCACAACACTATCTAACCGGGTGGCGACATAGTTCTTCTGTCTTTGCACTGTACAGACAGACAGAGGCACTCTTATGAGGTGTCACCATGTCCATACAAATAGATGGACCTGCCCCAAGTGATAAAAGGCGTATTATTTCCCCCTCCCATTGGAACCATTCCATCGGAACCGGCTGGGCTTGCGAGAGCCTCGCGTGAATCTAAAAAATGTGATGTCATCATTCTTGTCCGGACCAGTGTCGAGCTCTCATCTGTACATTTTACGAAATAACATGGCAAAAATGGTGACTTGTGTTATGAAAACATGTAAAAATAGAAGTGAAAAAGATAATAAACCCAATTTTCGTATTACATTTCATAAGTAAGCATTATTTTAGGCTTATTCAGATCATATAATATGAAAACACATCAAGATACATGGCGACGCGAAACACAAAGCCGCTGTTTACTGAGGTAAGTAAATTATGAAGCATTTTTAAAAGTGTCTAACTAAATACGGCAACAAAATATTTCAATTTGAAAATAAGTGAAACTTTACTTTGTCGAATTTGGACTTCACATATTTGTTCATATCGTGGCGAGCAATTCGTGCTCCCATGTAAAAAGGTCTATTCATTCAAAAGCAGATTTTACTTTTAAGAACTAAATGGTCATATTATAATGCAAGATGCCTATATACTGTTAGATTAATTTATTGGCGAATCACAGTCATCGTCCCTCTCTTCGCCTCGCCATAGTTAGTTTTTACCCCTCATCTGTATGTTCTGGTCTATATATTTGTACGTCTATGGGTGTCACACAATGATTGAAATCTGGCGGGTAAGCGTAACACCAAGTTAAGTTAAGTCTCTTGTGGTTTTAATAATTGGCTTGTATGTGGTATTGAACTAACAGAAGATATATTTTTTAGTCAAGATCTTAATTGGCGTATAATTGTAAATATGTACAATAATGTAACCTTTTAGGTAGTGACGGGGGCATGTTCATATCTTTCCTAATGTAGTTGTCCTGCTCGTCGAAGCAATAAGGTGCCCACGCCCCATACGTGAAGTCCACTCTCTCTCCGTGCCTCATCACCAGCACATCTCTGGTGCTGCTGCTGACTTGGGGAACAGTTTCGGCTTCCTCCTGGAAACAAGTCACAATTAACAAATTGATAAAAAAGTGCTTTATTATGAGTATTATTTATGAGTTTACAATAATAATGCTGCAAGTCAAACAACCTATCTATACTAGTGGATAATTGAATCTCGTCGGTAGGCTTGCAAGAGCCAGTCTCGGCGGTACCCGCCTACGATAGAAGCATCGGCCATTGATAGAAGCACTTTCCCTGCTGGCATCTGACGGCATCACTTTGAAGCTTTTTCAATACATTACACAAGCACATTGTACAAACAGGTATCCATGATGTAATGTTAGTCTACCGTTTTCTTTAAATGACTTTTGGGTGTGCTAGGGTATTAATATTTAAAAAATGGCATTATGGATGTTGTTGTATGCGAAATTTTTTTTTTTTTTTTTTTCAAAATACGATGTTCTGTATGAAGATTGCCAAACTGAATTTTTTATACAAAAAACTAATTTTCAAAAAAAAAATTTTTTTTTTCGGTTACAACTTCAATAATGCCATTTTTTTAAATATCAGCACTCTAGCACACCCAAAAGTCACGAGCCGCCACTGCCTATGACACCTTTGGAAATGCTATGTGGAGGGTATTTTTAGGTAAAGGAAGGAGAGGAAGTTCTGGGAAGGAAAAAGGTATGAGTGGTGGGTGACAGATGTATGAATTCATCCCTCCAATTGCGGTTCAAGGCGATACATCGAGTGAGTCCAGCTGAAGAGGTCTACGTTAGGTCTCTCTCAACCAGTCTCTCCCATTTCCGGTCCGCAACGCACTAAGTGGGCAAACGCATTCGCCGCCAAGACCTAGACAAACCTCACTTCGTGAACCCGGGCACCCCTGCTAAGTCACCAACACTTGGGTTGACCTATGTCAGGGGTGTTGGTAATTCAATAAATGGTTTCCGAGGCGGCAGTACCCATACTCGCCTCTCAAATCAGCATCCAAATAAATATTGTAATTAATGCTGTGTTACATACCTCATAGGAACAAGAAGACATTTTTTTTGCACGGTAAGCGGAAGGTTAAGTTAAAATTAGAGAAACATAACCTGTAATAATAAAGTATTAACTCACTTTGCTAGATCCATTAGATATAATTCCATTAGAGCTGATAGATTTCTCTTTGTCCCGCTTATCTGAGGATTCCTCTTCTAAAAATAATACAATACAAATTAATTCAGACAACATATTCTAATAATAATAGGAATCTATAGCGCCATTCGGTGAAGCCGGTTAGGCCTCCGTGATCCAGGGGTAAGGCTCTCGACTAGAAATCCGGAGGTCTCGGGTTTAACCCCGGTATGTGGAGTAAATTTTAATTGATTAATTTGTGTTACTGCACAATTTATTCATTTAAATAGTAAATAGCATATTTGCATCACATTCCAGAGTGGAAGATGCTCTTAGTATCGCCTTGGTGTAAGACCACTATTCAGAATGGAAATGTTGCTTGAAATGCATTGACCGTGTTTCTTAGCCATGTACTTCCCACACCTTCCTCGTCCCAATCTCCTTCCCTTCCCCAGTACTTTCAGCCTCAGAACATACCCCAATTGGGGATGTCATAGTCTCACTGGTTCCAGACGGTTGGGAGCAGTTGGGACTATTGCGCGGTATTCACATTAAAAAAAATATATATATTCAGAAATCAATGTCAAATCAGTATGTTTACGAAAGATGGGAAGGCTGATAGGGATATTGAAAGAAGGGTGAATGCCGGTAACTCCATTAATGGAGGACTGAATGCCGTTGGCGGTAATAAAAAACTGTCCAAAGACGCGAAACTAGCCGTCCATAATGGAGTGCTGGTACCTACCCTGATGTATGGCAGTTTGGCATGGAACTGGCAGAGGAAGGATGAAAGCAGACTGAATGCTGTAGAAATGAGATCCCTGAGGCGAATGTGTGGTAAAACCATGTACGATCATGAGAGAAACGTGGATATCCGCAAAGAATGCAAGGCTGACGTAAGCGTGATGTGTAAGATTAAGAAAGGGACTCTCCGATGGTTTGGGCATGTAGAGCGAATGAACGAGGAAAGGAGTGTAAGGAGAATATATGATGCAAATGTGAATGGTAGAAGAAGTCGGGGACGCCCGAGGAAGACATGGCACGACCAAGTGAATCAGATACTTGAGTCGGGCCACGTGAAGAGTCGGAATAATAGAAGAGCATGTATGAGACGATGTATGAATGTGAACGAGGCAAAGAGTGTGTGCCAAGATCAAGTTGTGTGGCGGTCCGTCCTCTCTGCCTACCCCTGCGGGGAAACGGCGTGATGGTTAGTTAGTTAGTTAGTTTCAGAAATCAATTATGGCATTGGTAATAAAATTAAAAGCAATTAGATTTTCATCATAAGTAACCATATATAAGTAATACAAATAGATGGTCTCACCAAAAGGTCTCGCCTCGGCACAGTTCGATAATAATAATTACATATCAGAACATTGTTTACAAATAAACTGTTTTCATTAATTAAAAAATAATATTATCGAATACAGTGAAACCCTTTTAAGAAATTTTCCAAGGGACCGGAAAAAAACAAACTTCTTAAGCAGGAAAACCTCACATGTGGGAAAAATTGGGCCGAGGGACCGAAAAAACCAAACTTCTTAAGCCACGAAACATTTTAAGAGAGTTTCACTGTATATATAAGTAAAATTTTCAAAATTTAAAGCAGCCCCCAACACAAAAAAGGGCTGATGACCTTGAAACGCCTGAACAGATTTTCATGAATTGTCGCTAAGAACCATCTTGGTCATGTCAGCTTTCAACCCTCAAAAAAAACGCATCATTTATTTAGGGGCTACGATGGGTGAAATGCAGATCCTGCCAAAATCTGGAAATTTAATAGAAAGGCACTTTCTAGATGAGAAAAGTGCGGAGAAGCTGAATAAAAAAAATTAAGGCGCGCTCGGCAAAATTGAGGAAGATACAGCCGTTCAAAGTATTGAGAAAATTTAGTATCCCATACTACTTATGGCTTAGGTTAGGTTAGGTTAGGTTAGCCAAAATTTGGTTTTTGCAAATAATAAAATAAATGTTGTTAACGCGTTTTAAGTTAGGAGCTTTAATTTGGAAGGTGAAAAACAGTTTAAAAAATCGTGAAAAAATTAATTTTTTTTAAGTTCAAAAATTTTTTCTATTGCTTTCCGCACTTTTTTTCACCTTCCAAATTAAAGTTCCAAACTTAAAACGCGGTAAAAACACGGTTTTTGGCAAAAAAACAAATTTTGGCAGGATCTGCATTCCTCCCGCTACGATGCCACAGACAGACACACAGACAGACATACAGACACATAGAAAGTCAAACTTATAACACCGTTCTTTGCGTCGGGTGTTAAAAAGAAAAACTTCAAATTAAAATGAAGTTCTACAAAATAAACTTGCAACCAATAAATAAAACGAGATGATTTTATTATGGACATAGATTTCCTTTTACCTCTATTGGGGCTGACACTAGACTTGGAGAGCACACTGTCCACATCCGAGTTGCTGTAGGTCAGCTTCAGGTCCCACTCGTTCATGCCAAGGTCGGCTGCTCTCTGCAGCGCCTCGGGGCTCGGGGGGCCCCCAGGCCCCTCTGCAGCCTCCAAGCCCTCCGGCCCCTCTCCGCTCTCTGCCTGACCGTCCACTGCCCCCGCCCCCTCCAGGTACTGCTGGGCGCAGAGGGACTCATCTGTCGAAGAAACAGTCTTCGAGGAGAACTTGGTGTCGTATACTGGAGCTGCCATAAATAATATAAAAGGTGAGAATTATAATACACAATACGATCGATCGTTCCTCAAATAATCGTTTTCCGTAATTTCTTACATAAATCGCAAAAATGGATTGCATCCATCGATCCTCTCTGCATCGTTTACCGCATTAATCAATTAAGGCACCAGACTACAGGACGTACAGTTTTTTTAATATGTTGTCAACCAGGTTGAAAAACGTAGTTACGAGAACAATACGTTCAAAGTTTTGCTGAAGGATAATTCAACATATAAACTGTTTCAAATGGTTTCACATAAAATGCTGTATCTCCCTAAATTTTATGAATTTCTTTAAAAAATCTGGTGAGAGCATTCTTAACAAATGCATTTTTCAAAATATGAAAAAAAAAAATATATATATTTACCGCTATCTGGTGCCTTAATTTATTACTATTACTATTTTACTTTGTTGTACAAAAAATTATCGGGAATATTCCATAAGAGAAACTTAAAAGCTTAATCAAGCTAGTGACTAAACACATTATCTGCTTGCTTTAAGTTCAAAATAAATAAATTTAAATTCATAAATATCACCTACCCAAATTTGGGTAGTTATCGCTCAAGGGCATTAGTGATGCTACCCAAATTCGGAAAGCTATCACTCAAGTGGCTAAACACATTATCTGCTTGCTTTAAGTTCAAAATAAATTTAAATTCATAAAAATCACCTACCTAAATTTGGGTAGTTATCGCTCAAGGGCATTAGTGATGCTACCCAAATTCGGAAAGGTGGCTAAAGCACTTAGAATAAAGAATATAACACTAGAAGTGTCTTTCATGCTAATTTGAATGGAAACAAATGTTCCATTTAGCCCAACCCCCCAAAGCGTTTCGTCTCACTTACACTCGCTTGAAATCATAGATCTCCATCCGATTCAATGAATTCAGGTTCGGGCACCAACAAGGAAAAGCTTGAGGTCAAGCGAGGGACTGCATCGAAGCTGAGTTAAGCCGCAACATGCCTGAACCATTCTTTTAATTTAATTTAGCTTACAGTTGTGAAGTCCCAAGGGGATAGCTCTGTGTAAGGTCCAAGCATCAGATTCAGCCGTTCTCTCCGTGTAGATAGCGGGTAAATATCCTGTGACACCTGAAACAATATGGACATTATTACCATTTCATATTCTGTATAGCAGTGATGTTAAAGCAGATTATGTTGCATCTGAAACTGCTTACGATTACAGCTTCAGATGCACTTGGAAATGGACTGTAAATGAAACAATGAATATGGCCCGCCACTAAAACTAATTGCCGACCGCTGCCATATACCATAGACACCAAGTGATTAAATATTACTGGTGTCCGGAATGTCGGTGTCAGCAGTTCTCTACGCAGCGCAGAACCGCGAAGAGTGGAGGAGTCTTATTCACCATGGAAGTTGAAGTGAGGGCCAGCTCCTTTCCTCAGCAAAGAAGAAATAACTAAATAATAATGACATGTACCTGTTAACCAAGATATCCCTTGAACCCAGCCGTCAGGGGAGTTGTGCAGAGCTTTCTCCTCAATGTAAATATAGTCCCCGATCCTCAACTCCAGTTCGTCGCTTTCTCGGGAAGTGTAAACGTGCTTTACCTTGTGGACCTGTTGACAGAAGTACATTATTAAATAAATAAGATCAAGAATACTATTAAGTGTAATGAGTATGTAATTTAATTACATATTAACACACTTCAGGCGGGCGAAAAAACAACACGGAACGCGTTGCAGAAAATGGAATTGTTTTTAAATAGATATATCGTCGAAAATAGTATGTGCATTTGAATGATTTTTTTTTTTATATATCTACTCGCCACACCCCAAATATGCAACTATGTCCTAAATTAGAGCCTACTTTGTAATAGGACTTTCACAAAAATGGAGCTATATAAATCGTCCAAATATTATTATTATTAAAGTCAGTTTTGCGCTATTTCGTCACCCCATTTGGATACGGTTCTAACTGATATTTTTTTCAAAAATGACCTTTGAATGCCAAAGCATTTCTTTTGTTCATTTCTATACCCAAAATAATTTTCAGATCTATCTGAATTGTATTTTCGTAGATATATGTATGACAACGTTCTAGCATCAAGCATTTTAAATAATCAATTAATTTACAAAGTCCTATCATCACTTACACTCTCTATTTTGTTTGTATCTGACAGTTGACTTTTATTATGAGGCGCATTATAGTTGGTCACTTTGGTAACAAACGTTTATATTCAACATGACTTTGAACTTGGGAAGAATATAAGATTTTTAATGTTAAAATTGATTTTAAATTGATCAGACTGACCTGATGTGTGGCAAGTCGGGGGTCTCTGGAATAGAGGCGGAGTTCCCAGGAGGCTCGCTTGAGGGGCTGGAGGTTCTCCGCCAGGGTCTTGAGGGTGGGGTACACAGAGGAGGGAAACTGATAGGCCAGCGTTATGTGCAGCGACTTCACGTGGGGCTCCAGGCAAATGGCTACAAATAATACATCACACTGAATTATTACAGAATACATGATTTATTATTGTAGTTCATGTAAATGACAACCAACAGAATCCATTTTCAAATTGGTCTATAAGTAACCAGAGAGGATGAAATTAATGTCCTACTTCTTTCCTGACTCACCTTCGTTGCTTCATCTGCATTCATTCATAATGTACATTATTCGGCTAATCCGAGGAGACCAACAACCACTTTTTAGAGTTTCGTCGATTGATCATATTACCCAAACCAGGTCGGTCACGACCCACTGGTGAAGAAATCAGTTCGAAAGTACCCAATCTTCGATTGGGTCAAAAATACCCAATCTTTGATCGGGTCAAAAGTACCCAATCTTCGATCGGGTCAAAAATACCCAATCTTTGATCGGGTCGAAAGTACCCAATTTTTGATCGGGTCAAAAATACCCAATCTTTGATCGGGTCGAAAGTACCCAATCTTTGATCAGGTCAAAAGTACCCGATCTTTGATCGGGTCCAAAATGCCGGGTAAGTTACGGGAAAAAATGGCATAGACAGATTGAAGCCGACCAATCATCCACACAAATTAAATATAATCTCAACATGCGTCTTGCTGACATTTGCGATAGTTAGAGTTGCCATTGTCGCTTTTTTTCTCAAAAAGGCAGGGTTGTAATATTGAATTTATTTTTTTGACAAATGTAATTAATACTTAATGATTTGCTCATTGCCCCCAAACATTCAAATTGTACCCCATGTTGAGAAACACTGATCTAGAATGTCTAGTGAATATACCAATTTATTTTTCTATGATGTAAAGTAGGTCTAATGATTCCATGACAGTTGATCCCCAACAGTTGGCCCCCGGCACACTTATACAATATGCAGACGGTTTAGAGAAAATATGGTATACCTACTTACAAAAAACATAACTAAGTGTCCCCGAAGGGATGTGCATAGATGATGTACCGCCGAATAACAAAAATATAAAAAAAAATTTCATTCAAATGCATTAAGGATAAAACTACTCGTCTATGTACTGTATATACCAGCGAAAGTACAAAAAAAATCAACACTGTAAATAAATTTGTTTGATATATATGTACAAATACCAAATTATTATTAAAGGCATTTTTAAGTTAATTTTAGGTTCGAAATTAGTAAAAAATGCACATCATTTTATAATAATTATAATTTCAGGGGACCAACTGTCGGGGGATCAATTGTGGGTCACCAGTTATGATACATAAGTGCCTTTTGCCGAGAGACAATTTAGACGAAAATGGGTTTTGTACGCATGCCTGATAAGAAATACATATTTACAGCTCAACAAAACAATGAACTCAAATTTGCAACACAAACACATATTTTAAAAATAAAGCATGCCAGACAAAAACAAATAAATATAATAAATCAAACAAACATTAGAATAAACCGTGATATTGTATCTCTAATAACAATCAGATAGAGTATAAAATATGCAAGAGAATCCACCCACAAGTCATCCGCCTTACAATAATGACAGCCGTCGAGGGGTAAAGCTCTCGACTTGCAATCCGAAGGTCGCGGGATCGAATCCTGGCGCGCATTAATAAATTTGTGTTATTTCACAATTAATAAATTAAAAATAATATATTTGCGGCACGTTCCAGAGTGGCAGATGCTAATAGTATCGCCCTGCTGTAAGACTACAATTCAGAATTGAAACGTTACTAGAAATGGCTTTAGGCGTGCTTGGTGACCAGATCTGAATAGCCATGTACTAAAATGTATGTAATAAAAACGTTTGAAAGTGTATTTCATCATCTTTCAAAAGCAGTTTTTAGTTTTCGGATACGTTCAGAAGTATTCCATTTATTTGGACCTTCTGACAGAATATGCCCGAGGCCTGAGGGGTTAAGTGATTAGATCTAAACGGCCTGGTCCATCCCAACCAGCTAATTCAAAAACATGCCATAACCAACATAATAAATTAATAAAAGCGTCAGTTTTTCCAAACGACGAGAATTTTCATTCCTAAAAACACAGAAACAAATAGATGCACAGAAATTTACCAAACAAAAGAAATGCATAAAAAAATCAGCAACACAAAAACAAATGCTTGGATAAAGCAGCTAATGGTGGCAAGTTACATTGGGGAGATGGGGGACATACAGGGCTGCGGGGGCTCCTGGGGCACGGCGCACCACGGAAAGCAGGTGGCCAGCGCGTCCAGCTGCTCGTACGTGTCCACAGTGAGGCCGACTAACGGGGGAAACAGGGGCAATAACATATATATTATCAAAACATATTGGAATATACCAGAACACTAGAGAATACATTTTAATTCAAGTCACGGTTGATATTAGTCATTTGAGAGTGGGTTGGTTCTATGACTCATTCTGGTGTTCAAGAGCCCGGCTGTGGAATGATTTGCCCTTCTGAGAATTACCTCCTTCCTACAAAATCCTTTCCTCAAAAAGATCTTCCACACAGCATCTCCAAAGATGACAAAGATCCTGAGAGAAATATTTTCCTACACGACCCCTGTGAAGCTAATATATAAATATATTTTTTAAAAATCTTATAAAATCACAGGGGACACGGTTGGTGTCGCAACCGGTGAATTTTGACTCTTGTAATATTCCAGAAATATGCCAACTGTTTTGAACTTAAAAAATTACGCTTCCTACTTAAGATACACTTTCAGCTCGTCATCTTGCCTGAGACATTTTCTGGGGCAATGGAGTCCACTGTCAGATGTTGTTTGGATTATTATTGGTTGTTGATGCAATGATCAGCATTGGAAGGACGGGGCTTCTATTACACTCTTTGCTTGGGCCCCCAAGCCAAGAGTATAGGGGAACCTGTTGTACCTAGGATAGTTTTTTAGATATATATTTTTTATTGTAATTTGACGTACTGTTTACAAATCGTATTTGCATATTTTGGAAGGTCAGTTATTTGAGTATCCACCACCAAAATATCAGAAATGTCTTTCATATTTACATGAGTTTAAGATGCTTAAAAAAAGATAAATGAGGCCACGGTACAACACACCCTATGTACCTCGGCCAGTACCACGGTGTACCTAGGACACATTGAGAATTTGGGGGTAAAACATAGATATTTAAGGAAGAATATTTGTAAAAAATCAACCTGCATACATAAAAAAGTTTTTTTTTACTATAATACATCTAATTATTTTAAAAATAAATAAAAATGGTTTGACTGAGGTTTAAACCTACCTACCCAGTGATCAGAAACAACCGCACTAAAATCCGGGACAAATCAGTCAAAAGGGCTGAATTTTTTTTAGTACAAGTGCTTTAATTTCTTTGAATTACTGAAACATGCATATGTGTGTGTGATCGCCATCAAAATTTGATAGAATGCATTGTCATCGACAATGAGTCTGAATCCGCCGAGTTTCAGCACGGTCTGATTGTGTTAATCGGAAGTAGGTTAATTTCCACTCCAAAGATTCTGCTTCAATCATATGTTCATTCAATTGGTACCAACATCTCTGCCATAGGTCACCCCAAGTGGTTCGCTATGTTTGGTGACGTAGCAAGGGTGCCCGGGTTCATCGGGTGATTTTTTGATTACGCTACTGTATGGAAGTTTACTGCATATACGATCCTTGAGAAAACCGCCACTGCTCTCAAGAAAAAGTTGTCCATGTAAATAGCAATTAAAACACAAGCGATTTTAATGTTTAATAACCAACTGCGCAGGTTGCAGGGATCCATGATGACAATTTTCAGTAGTAAAAGACGAAGACAGTCAAATATTTATACTCACTAGACGAAGAGACGTGTTTGACATACTGCACGGCTATTTTCTTGAGGTACTCTGCATGCTCCTCGGACACGAAGAGTCCCATGAAGTTGGGGCTGACGTAGGGCTCCAGCGTCAGGAAGCTGTCGGAGGGTTGACCCAGCATCTCCATCACGTGCTTCAGAGCCTTGGACAGCTGGAGGGAGCATTCATCCGGGGCCTAACCAATAAATATGGTTTTAAAGGTGAGACAAAAGTATAAGTATGTATGTGAGACGAAATCATATTATCAATGTATAATAATATACTAATATTATAAATGCGAAAGTGCGTGTGATTGTTTGTTACGCTTTCACGCCTAAACCACTAAAAAGATTTCAAGAATTCTTTTACAAATAGAAAGCTACATTATATGTGAGTAAAATAAGCTGAAGTATTTTGGGGCTCCAGCCCAGAGGTGACTCCCAAATTCAATTGTTGGGCATACTTGAGATTTACACATCAGCTAGTCACTATTGAAGAATTTGCTGGCCCTGCACAAGACGGTGACCGTACAACTCAGAATGAAATCAACTCAACACCTCCTTTAAAAAGACATTAAAAGAGATGAAAAAAAATTGGTAAAAAGGGTTATGTTAGCTTAGGTTAGATAATGGGCTATTTTTCAATTTTTTTTTTTCATAGCTTATAATGACTTTTCGAAGAAGCGTTGAGTTGACTTGATTCTGAGTTGGCATGGAACCGTACAAGACGTGTCTAATGAGTGTAATACCTTAAAGAAGGACACGAGCGTAACATGCGGCGTGAAGTTGTGTGCGCCATTCCAACCACACAGTTCCTTAGAGCGCGCCCAGTGCTCGTGCAGCTGCTGTAGGAGCGGGCCCGTGGGGCAGGCGTACAGGATGTACTCGCGCGGCACGTCCTCGTCGATAGTGCCGTCGCCCACGTGTGTCAGCAGCCAGTCCGATGCAAGTTGCACACTGCGGTTCCCCGTGGCCGCTAATGCCTTTATTCTGGAAATCATTAGTTCTTTTATTTATTAATACGCTTCGTATGGGAAGGGTAGTTCTACCTTTTAAGCCGGCAAATATTTTTATACGATTATTGTAAACCAATCCCTTTGTAAGGGCCCAACCATACGTATATGAATAAAACATATAAATATATGAGTAACATAAATACATATGTGTATGAGATACAAGATGGGGAAATCTTATTTTCTCCTTGTTTTTTGTGTTGAAGGATATTTTATCAAAAGGAAACTTACTCTTTGGCACTGGAGATGCGCAAATTGTTATTTTTTTTATAATTATATGCAAAATGCAATTTTTTTGTAATGTACTTTTTTTACACATAAAACGTCATTAAATAACCTAACAACGACTTTAACTTCTGTTTATGGAGTCGTATTGCAAAGTAGGTTATAATTTTGAATATTATTTTTATAGTTGGGGTATGGTGAGCATTGAAGCTTTCACCCACCTATTCCCACCCCGGTATAGGCGACTTATGGTCTTATCATCTATTCATCTTTCACTTTTATTGATATAACAAAAAAAATAAAAATTAAATGTACTAATTTAATTGCTGCTTTCTGAGCAGGATAAACATAAAATTATAGAATTATTAGGAAAAATGTATTTTTTTCATTTTGCATACACTTTTCGTGTATGCAAAATGTGTTACGTAATTGGTCGCTCGGATTACAGGTGTAGACCATGGACTTTGCGGAGCTCCTGTAACACAAGCAATGCGTGCCCGACACCAGCGCTAAGCTGAACGCATCCATGAGTTATCCAACTTGATAAAAGTACACCGAAGATAAAATTATTCGCACCACCCGTTTCTGAGGAATCTTTCATTTTGCATGAGTGGATTACATATGTAATCCACGCGACCACTCCAGGGTTAACCCCTCAGGCCTCGACGATATTTTATCAGAGTCAAAATATTTCCGCTTTGCAAGAAAATCCATGAAAAATGGAATATTTCTGAAGGTATCCGAAAAATAAAAACTGTTTTTAACAGGTGATAAAATATGCTTTCAAATTTTTTGAATCGAGATAAACATACTTTTTTTTTTTAAATAAACAAATTTTGCTTTGCCAGATTCACTAGGAACTCCTGTGTTAAGATCAGGCACAGTTTATAACATAAAGCAGTTTATAAGAGAAATACAAATAACAACACAATATTACATTTAAAATAAAAGACAATCAGCATTGTACCATTGGAAATTGTGACGAATCAAATTTCGTCACAAAGAAATTTGAATAAATAATTTAATATTATGAAAGAGTCTCGCTTTGTGCATCCAGACACAAAGAAAGTGTTGACAGACATGTGGGTTGCAAGAACAAGATTGGAAGAAGGGAGAAGTGCGGGGTAGGGCCACGGGTCCTAGGGGTGCATAGGGCACGCCGGTACAAACAGTCAAGACCGAGACAGGAGTGGTGGTGCATTACCGAGCATGCGTTCCCTGCCCAGCGGCGCGATGCTGGGCGGTGAATGAAGAAGTTAAGTTAAGACCGAGACGAGGAAGAGAGGAGACACAAGTGGTGGTTCAACACCTAGCCCGCGTTCCCCGCCCAGCTGCGGAGTGCTGGGCGACGGATGAAGAAGTTATAGTTGAGTTGAAGAAAGTGATTCTCAAGATATATTCTTCCACCCGGCGACGTAAAGCCAGGCGTGAGAAGAAGAAGAATGTTATTCACAAGATAGAGCGGTGACCAGGCACGGCCAGTGGCCGAAGTGCGAAGTGATGCAGACGACTTCAGGATACATCAGACTTCAGGGGCAGGAGACTCGGCTAGGAAGGCCTGAGCTACTGAACTGCAGAAGCTAACATCGAGGACCTCAGCCTAACTAAGGCACCCGTAGAGACTGCGATACAGTGATACGAAGGTAGTTTCAGTGAACAATTAATTAACTATGACGATGTGAACAATGGAGAAGCAACCCCGAACCATATGACAGCTGATTAAGATTTCGATATAAGTAGATCTAAGTATAATTAAGATCATGTATTAAGACCTGGCCAAACCTAATTAAAATCTATACATTTATAATTTCTTATAATTAAATTCATTCCCCCTTTGTCCTAAACCCAAGCGACATCGGTGAGAACGCAGAGTGGAGAAAGTACAGAGGTAGGTATAAAAACAGCATTTATTTAAATATCAATAATTATACTGAGCTAGTTTCCAGTAACAAGACGATACGTTACAAAATGCACACTTATAAATTGGTTTTGAAAAAATCTTTAATGTTAGATCTGGCTTGGTTATATAAAGAGGGTAATTGGATGAGTATTAATTCCTTGTTTCACAGTGTTTCCAGTGTTCACGGTGTCCAGATGCATTTAGCTCTATGAGGCTAACATCTATATATATATATATATATATATAAATGAATCCCGTCTCCCTTGGTCACGCCATAACTTTAGAACGACTTTACCTATTCTATTCATCTTTTAAAAGTTTTCTAATACTTTATAGAAGGTTCTTACATCTTTAAAGAAAAATTAAGAAAATTGGAGGGAAGGGGAAAGTGGAAGGGGAATTCGGGAGGGGAAGGGGACTCGAGAGGTGAACGGGGAAGCAAGGAGAAAGGACAGGCAGGGAGAATCAATTTATTTATTTGAATGGCATTGCAACGCATGCCGGGGTAACAGCTAGTGATTAATAATAATCAAATTTAATTAAACATTTAATAGTTCTGCTAGTTTATGCGAAGCACTTAGCTATACTATGTGCAAACAAGCAGAACTAATAATATTTCATTTAAAATATGGAATGGTTCCGCCATTCTTATCTATGCATTCCATAAAACAAAAATTTACAACTATCGGATCTTAGATCTGCAAATTCATCTGCTATCGGAATTGTAGAATGACCGTAAAATTTCGCATTGTTTTAATATTATTTGCTTATTTGGAAAATGCTAATAAACAAGGATTACACCTTTAACGCCTGAATTAACCCCTCAGGACACCGGGAAAATTCTGTCTGGAGGTTAAAATATTCCCGTTTTAAAATAAAATTCAATGAAATATTTTTAACGTATCTGAAATATAAAAACTGTTTTTAAAAGGTGATGAGATACATTTTTATTAAATTAGAAATACATATATCTATATAATTTATGAAATATAATTTATTTTTTAACTTAAAAATGTAATCACTATGCATTTTCATAAGCTAGTAGTTACCAATCGGTTTCGCCCGCTTTTCAACAATAAGAATAAATTTTTATTTCTTAACTTTATGAGTAAAACCTCAAATTGTAATATTTCGAGTTCCGAGTCCCAACTAACTAACTAACCATCACGCCATTTCCCCGCAGGGGTAGGCAGAGAGGACGGACCGCCACACAACTCGATCTTGGCACACACTCTTTGCCTCATTCATTCATACATCGTCTCATACATGCTCTTCTATTATTCCGACTCTTTACATGGCCCCACTCAAGTATCTTATTCACTTGGTCGTGCCATGTCTCCCTCGGGCGTCCCCGACTTCTTCTACCATTCACATTTGCATCATATATTCTCCTTACACTCCTTTCCTCGTTCATTCGCTCTACATGCCCAAACCATCGGAGAGTCCCTTTCTTAATCTTATACATCACGCTTACATCAGCCTTGCATTCTTTGCGGATCTCCACGTTTCTCTCACGATCGTACATGGTTTTACTACACATTCGCCTCAGGGATCTCATTTCTACAGCATTCAGTCTACTTTCATCCTTCCTCTGCCAGTTCCATGCCTCACTGCCATACATCAGGATAGGTACCAGCACTCCATTATGGACGGCTAGCTTCGCTCCTTCGGACAGTTTTTTGTTGGTGCCAACGGCGTTCAGTCCTCTATTAATAGAGTTACCTGCATTCACCCTCCTTTCAATATCTCTATCAGCCTTCACATCTCTCGTAAACATACTTCCCAGATAAACAAACTCATCCACCTGCTCCAAGTATTCATCATTGACAACTATGTTGCACATTGTTTTCGTACTCTCTCTTTCAAATACCATGACTTTAGACTTACTTACATTCATTCTTCATACATACTTCGTTCATCCTAGACACGAGAGACTGTAGATCTTCCATACTGTTAGAAATTAGCACCGCATCATCAGCATACAATAAGCAACATACTTTCAGATTACTCAATTTCGCGCCCAATCCCATCTCTTTCAATTCTTGCATACAATTATCCATGTATAGATTGAATAACCACGGTGACATTACGCAGCCTTGTTTAACACCTTTTGTGATGCCAAACCACTCCGTAAAATCGCCGTTCACCCTAACACATGCAATGCTTCCCTCATATAGAGACACAATTGCCTGAATGAGCTTCGTATTCACTCCGTACTTGGACAACACCTTCCGTAGCTTTTTCCTGTCAACTCGGTCGTACGTTTTTTGTAGATCTACAAAGGCACAGAAGAGTTTCTGGTTTTTTGCAAGAAACTTCTCAGTGAGCATACGCAATGAGAAAATCTGGTCCATGCACCCCCTTCCACTCATAAAAGCACCTTGCACATCCCATATTTTATCCTTTGTTTCCATTCTTACCCTTTAAATCAATATTCTACCATACAGCTTGCCCACTGAACCAAGAAGGCTAATAGCCCTATGACTCCCACATTCCATACGTGACCCTTTACCTTTGTATAATGGCATGATTACAGCCCTTCTCCAATCTAATGGCGTGTAACCCTCCTCTAAACATTGGTTAAAAAGTCTGCACAGCCATGTGAGAATAATATGACTATTTCCTTTAAAGTATTCGGCAGCAACATTGTCGAAACCCACAGCCTTGCCATTCTTCATGCATTTTGACCGGTCAGTGGTTGAGTGGGCATAGTGCTTGGGTCCCACCCGGGCGTCGCATGTTCGATTCCTCTGCTGGCTAAGTCCTCCATCACAACACAAGCAACATTTTCGGCTTTCTGTGGTGGTAGTAGGAGATTTTCAAACATTGTTGGGTTATTCGTAACCCGGGAATGTTTGTCTTTCTTTTAAAAAAAAAAAAAAAAAAATTTAATTGATCTTTTTATTTCATCCATACTGATTTTGGTAACATTCACTCCATCATCGTTCATAACCGATTCACCGCTGGGATCACAGCCACTCGGGTTACTTTCGAAGACTTCCTCGAAATATTTCATCCATCTCTCTTTAATTTCATTCTCATTCGTTCCAAGTCCCAGAGGTGCCAATATCTTTTTCTGATTTTTCTGTCTCCATATTTTCGATTGAGTTTCGCTAATATTGTCTTCATTTAATTAAAGAATAAATTTGGTTAATTTATGTTACTTATAACTCAGGTAAGCCTCATACATCATTACATATGTCTGGCCATGTTGTAGGTAGCTTGAAAACAAGCTTATGGGTCCGAATGGTTAAGAGAACTAAAGATGAAAAGTTAATAATCGGAAAAAACACTTATGCGTTTTACATACGAACAACCATCCAATTTGCATGATCAAGTTAACATGATCAAAAATTGATTCTATCTTCAAGTACACTCGTCATGACAATTGGACCGCTACACACGGTCAAGTTTATTTCGCACCCAGGGAATAACAATGGCGCAACTCAAAAAACTTATTTTTTCAGGAGAGCAGTTTGAATATTTGGTTTGAGTGTATTAAATCAGTTTATTAACCAATAAAAAAAACATTGCTTTACAAAATTTGGGAAGCTGTTATGTAATTTCGTTACATATCCTTTGTTTTTGAAATTTCAATGATCGAATGACATTTTCGCTTTTAAGGATACAATAATACTTTTAAGAACTATGCCATTTTTATCGAAAGTATTATAGATATCCAGGAACATTTCCTATATACTTAACCACTCTGATATATCGCGAATATGCACTTTTTACATCTTTAACAAAATGTCAGATTTACGAAAACTTTGTGTTATTTCCGCTTCACAATTAAAGCTCTATAAATGTCACATTTCTGAACGTAGCCGAATACTAAAAAACTGTTTTAGAAAGGTTACAAAATAAGCTTTCAAATTGTTATATTACAAATAAAATTAAGAATTTGTAAATATCAAATTTAGAATGCAAACATAAAAAAAATGTAAAAATGACTCACGTGATATTTTTATGTGAAAACGGTACTAAAATCACGGATATGTAAAAACAATACTTATTCTATTGTATAAATGTATAATAAACAATTAAGTCACCTCACATTTTTATCATTTCATACAAGAATATTTAATAAAAATTAACAATGTCTAGCGGCCAGGAAGTAATTTCGCAGGTAAAATATGTATCAACCGTATATCCGACAGAATAGGTCTTTTTATATATTTCTATGGACAACTTGAATAGTAATGGGTAGCTTGATTTATTATTGAGCTTCTACTTTTTGTTTTAGGGATGTCACTAGAACAATTACGGAGTTATAACGATTTCTGTGGAAACATACGCGTCGACGTGAAAACACCCTCATTGTACTTGACTGCTATTGTCATATTAACATGTATATCTGCTTACGTTGCTTGAGTGGTTAACTCAAAAATGCAATTTTTTTAATTGTTCCACTATTATCGCTCAGGGGCAATTTGATCAAGCCTCAAATATCATGGAAATTGAATGGTAAATGTATTGTGCATAGGGCGCATTAGTCTCACTGTGTTTCATGCTCCACAGTTAGACACTTGTTCGAATTAGCACAATTTCGTAACAGCATAATAATCAAATGTTTCAATACTGAATGCTCTAAAAAATACACATTGACTACTAAATTCAGAATTTCATGTGCTGAAAATGATGATCATTAAAAATGTGATGATCGTTACTCCAATAGAATCACAGATGCAATTGTACAGCGATACCCAGAACAGAAGAAGATATAGACTGCAATAAGAAAAAACAGACCCCAACAGCCTACCTAGGCGATGAGTTGCGACAGTGCAAGGAAGAAGAAGAAGAAAAGACTTGAAAAACTGCAGAAAACGTTCGGGATGACCGGACATGCTTAATACGAATATTTTTTTGAAAAAACCCTTTGATTCATCTTTTTTACTATAAAAGACAACTATTTGCATTCAGGGCGATGAAAACACTGCAATCAAAATTTCAATACAAAACGTCATAGAATATGGACATAAATTATTGTAAATGGCTGTCAGCTGTTATCCCATGCTGCGAAAGCAAATTTTCATTTTACGTAATTGAAATTTTAGTTGCAGTATTTTCCATTGCCGCGAATGCAAATATTCGTCTTATAGTAATTCAGATGAATCTAAGGTTTTTTTTTCTAAAAAATGTCATATTGTGCGTGTCCAATCATCCCGAAAGTTTAGCAAAACTGCAATCACCAGCTTTTCTATTCATAATACAAAAATAATAATATTATTAGCATTTCACTGAACCTATGCGCAATTCAAATAAATACATAACGTGTTGATCATATAAAGTAGTAAAGCAGAAAACTCACGCCCTGTGCTTTGGAAATCCCATCTGCAGGAGAATTTGAAGCGGTGTGACATTTTGTTTGGATATTTTACTCGGCGTAGAAATTTTCCGCGGTGGCAGCGCCGTCATTTTCAAATAAATATTAAATCGCACAATTTGTTTACGTATTCGTTGTCAAGTATTTTGACTTATGAAGTGTTGTCACCTGAAAAATAAATAAAAATATTACATTTTTCGGACTTGGATAGATTTTTTTGTGAAAGGTACCTGTCTAATTATTTATGAGGTCTGAATATTTTTTTATTAACATTGATATACCCTTAGGTATTTACAATGGCTGGAATTTATAGAAATTAAAATATGTGCAATGTTTCCCCACTAACTTCGCTAGAAGAAGAATGTAACAGAGCGGGATCTATATCCTCGCTTTCTAAAATATAAAATATAAAGCCGTTCGGTCTACTGAACGGCTAAGTCGGACACAAAGAGCCTTAATTTAGTTTTAAGAACAGAGTGGAAAGGGCTAATCATATTTAGAAAGCTAGGACAAAAAATCGGCACTTAACAAATGCGACACTACCCAAAGCAAAACTAATAAAACCCAAAAAACTCGAAGCCCGACAACAAGCAATAAAACTTTTTCCTTGATCCCATGTCCGGCCGCTGTGAACTATGGGGAAGGTTTCAGATGTTTTCAATATTTAATAAAAATGATTACAATTAATCTGCATATACGACCAGAATTATAAATTTAGATTAAGAAATTTGAATGTAACGTACTTCTTCTTCTTCGGGTGCCCTATCAGGTCCCCCCGACGTTGGCTATCACTCTGGTAAATGTGTCTCTATCTTGCGCTGTCTGAAATAGCTCTTCCACACTTATAATACCGGTCCACTCTCGTACACTTCCATCCGTGTGTAATGTACGAATACCACTTAATTTTAACGCGTCCAATTACTACTTCCTACTAGGAAGGTTACGTAATAATTCATTATACTCGCGGCAAAACGAGCCTCCTAGCTCCATCTAGCGTTGAAATTAACGAAAACGAACAATAAGGCACTAAAATAATTATCCGACCCTCAGCCAGGGGTCCAAGCTGAGAGGGAGCGATTCGTACCCCGGCACCACCAGTCACACCAGTCATCGCCTGCATTCCACCCTGGAAGCTCCGACCTTCGTAGTGGCCACCGAGGCTCTCCGAGAAGTTATAGGCAAGTTAAGCAAATAGGCATTCTAATTTTACGATCTAAATAATAAGTAGTTGTAACCAGTGAGTGGCGTAGCTAGCAGTTAACAATTAAGCCCTGCCATTTGTATCGATAGAATAAATTTGCAATGCATTACTTCTGTAGCTCTTTCCAGCTTTTTTATTAAATTAATTTTAGAACCCGCACAAGGGAGGCATGTTGACTTCATTTACCTAGATCGATTAAGTCGATGAAAAAAATATTTTGAACATGCTTTTATAATAAATTCTTCACATTAAATATATAAACTGGTATAATATATGTGAACTATTAATATTAATATGTCAACCTAAAATCGACTTATAGTATTATCAAACATTATTTCTACTTCAAGCAAAATAAAGGATTGTGAAGAAGGAACAATGAATACAGTATTGCAGTTTAATTTCTATTTTATGCAAAGTAACACAAATAGAATTTTTTTGCTTCAAATACATACATTGAACATTGATATATATATATATATATATATATATATACATAGATGAGACATTAAGCGAATAAATTGGTTCAACGGAATCGTAGGTTGCTACCTCCATTTCTCTATTAGTACAACAACAACAACAAGAAAATGATGAAACCATGGGCTTGCGTAAAAGGAAAGGACGGTCTGACGGCCGCGCCTTTCGACGCGGTGGCTTCAGTTAGAATTCACTTTCCGAAGGCCTGTTCGTGCATGATTTGAACACGAATCTCGGAGAATTATGTACGGGATAGCGCCTCTATAGTATATCTCTATGACATTGAAGGATTTTTGTGTCGTTCGTTATAACAGTTATAAAATCCATTGCGATTTGAGATGAAGGGTACATTTTTATAAAATTAGGAATATCCCATTAATTTGTTGGCAGTGGCCATACTTCTATTCTCGTTCAAATGGGATTTAAAGTTTTTGTGTGAGTTGCACACTGAATATTCAAACGTCAAATTAACGTCAAAATATGAAGCGCCGGTACGTCGTTGAAAATATTAAACAATGATTTGAATATATCATCTTACCATAGTTGTTGTTTCAAACAAATAATCAAAATGACTACCCAAACAAAAAACCAATACGCTTGGGCCAAAGTAAGTCGTGCATTTCCTATACTGGAAAATACTTTATACAGTGATTGCTCTCCTACAGAATTTGAAGAAGTTTTGAAAATTTTGGTTGATATGAAAATGGAGTCTAACATAAAAGATGCTGTATTATCCAGCATAGAGGTGTACTTGAGGCAGCGAGTTGTCCCGGAATTTTGGAGAAAATTTACGACTTTTTGTGATGATATGGAGGGGTTTCAACGGTTTAAAAATGCTGTCAAAGAGTTATACGATAATCTGTATTGTTTCATTCCTATGCTCGAAAGATTGGACAAACTGAATGAATTGTGTTTGCCGAAGAAGTGTATTTACGGAGAAAGTTACGTGATGGCGGGTTTTAAGCAGATTGTCCGGGCGACACTCTTTTCACAGTTACCTCTGGACTTCCAGCACATTGTGTACAATTTCTATAAAATATCTTTTAATGTTTTCTGCTTTGCCGACGAGCAAGCTCAGAGAGATTCAGATCAGAATGACTCCGCAGACAATGATGTGTCGCCGTGCGGAGGGTGCAACGAGCTCAAGAACGAGTGTCAGTGTCAATACATCGCACGGGTGTTCCGGGAGACCAACAAGAAGCTGATGGACCTCCAGCTGCTGGAGCGACTCACCGGACAGGTCCTGACTAACTTGATCCAGTTGCGAATTGAGAATTACGTCCAGACGTCTTGCAAGGGAACCTTTGATGTTTCTCACATAGCAACTTTAGAGTCTTGGCTGGATACCACGGTGATGTCCTGGCTGACCAAGATATATTGCGCCGGCTCTCAACGACCCCCTCCGCTAGATGACCAGACCATCAACGAAGCCATTGAAAAGTTCAAACATAAACTGAGCTACTATCTCTACGAAACATACACGCGCATTATGATAGACCAGATATTTGAGATAGTTATAGAATATCCAGATTCACAACCAGCTATAGAAGATATTAAAGTATGCCTCAATAAAACAGAGCTACGCGGTGTTTTAAGTAAGAAGCTGCAGACGGCTTTAGAAAACAGATTGCTTCATCCTGCTGTCAACACTCCCGACATCCTCACCGGTTACATCTCCGCCATCCGAGCCCTCCAGCACCTCGACCCCTCGGGCGTCCTGCTTGTGACTGTCACGCAGCCCGTGAGGAATTACCTGCGCACTCGGGACGACACGGTGCGAAGCGTGGTGAGTAGCCTCACAGAGGAGGGGCCGGGCAGTGAGTTGGCCGAGGAGCTGGCCAGAGTGAGGGAAGATCCCGGTACTCCAGCGGCCACCAAGATTGATGAGGATGTCCATTGGAAGCAGTGGAACCCTGACCCGGTGGACGCTGACCCCGCCACGCCCACCAAGTACCGCACTAGCAATGACATTATCTCTATGCTCGTCAACGTGTACGGAAGTAAAGAGCTCTTCGTGAATGAATACCGAACCCTCCTCGCTGACAGACTTTTAGCTCAGTCCATATTTAATGCCGAGAAAGAGATTCGTTATTTAGAGTTGCTAAAGATACGATTCGGTGAGTCTCAGTTACATTTCTGCGAGGTGATGCTGAAAGATATATCCGACTCGAAGAGAATCAACGGACGCATTCAGCAAGATCCTATTTATGAAAAAGCAACGCAACGATTCTCCACAAACGCAATGATTCTATCGGCCCAGTTTTGGCCGCCTTTTAAAGATGAAACATTAGAGTTGCCAGCCGAAGTGAAAGAGAATTTCGAAGTTTATACCAAAGCTTTTGAGGCCTTAAAAGGAAACCGTACTCTCTCATGGAAACCTCACTTGGGCACAGTCAATATTGAGGTAGAAATAAACGATAAAGTATTAGAATTGCAAGTTTCTCCGATGCTCGCTACCATTATAATGCATTTCCAAGAGAAAACTGAATGGGTTCTCGAAGACTTGAGCCAAGCGATGAAAGTTCCCGCCACAGTTCTGAGAAGAAAGATGACTTATTGGCAATCCATAGGAATCATAGCCGAGACCGTTACAGATAAGTATGTCCTCATCGAAGGGGACGAACATAAACCTTCGTCGAGAACTTCGATGACGCCTTCCTCGGCACAGAACCAAGAGATGGTGTGTGAGGAGGAAGAAGAAAGCGCCATGGCGTCTACCCACGACCAGAGAGAAGTAGAGCTGCACGTCTTCTGGTCCTACATAGTGGGGATGCTGACCAATCTAGATTCCTTGCCGCTAGAGCGCATCCACCAGATGCTGAAGATGTTTGCGTCGCAGGGCACGGGGACGGAGTGCAGTTTACAAGAACTGCGTCATTTCTTAGATAAGAAGGTGAGAAGCCATGAACTGATCCTGCAAGGAGGACTGTACCGATTACCCAAAGCGTGATAATCTGGAAAATCATTTGCTTACTGTATACATATACTATGCAAATAACAATATAAACATTTCGTTTAATTTTGTGTTTTTATTTTATGGTAAGGTAAAAGAACCGAAACATTGCTTGAAATAGCCACTTAGTCAGTATTTTTAGTGACTAGATCTGAATAACTAGATCAATATAATCGCAATATATCGAACACACAGCTCTGATGTACCTATATTTATAGAAGAATTAAAAAAAATACTATGTAACAAAAACCATCTAAATTGTATTGTAATAGGTGATTTTAATATTAATATTGGTCCAAATAACCACGGTAAAAATAAAATAGATTTTATATATGCTATGAATGAAATGAACTTTATATCATGTGTAAATAATTTCACGAGAGAATTTGCAAACCAATCGCCATCATGCCTGGACCACATATGGAGCAATATTAAACACATAGAAAAAATTAAATCTATTATATGGAAAAATGTTATAACAGATCACCATACAAATATTTTTATTTATAATCTAAATAAAAACTCAGGATTAAATAACTCTAGAAAAAATATTAACCTAATTTCCAAACTAAACAACTTAAAATTAAATAATAAATTACGTAACGAATCTTGATCCTCAATACTAAATTGCCAAAACCCAGACATGTGCGCAAACTTCTTTCAAGAAACCTTAAATGCTCATATCGCAGACTACAACCTTTATTAATAATCAACCTAGTTCTAAATTAAGGAAAATCAAACCATGGATTACTCAAGGATTACTCATATCTATCCGGAAAAAAGAAAAACTCTTCATACATACAAAAAAAACCCTACCAATGGTCAAGTAAAAAACGAATACAAAATATTCCGGAACAAGCTCATTAAAATTATCAAAGACACAAAAGAAAAATATTACAGGGAGAAAATAATCCTCACAAAGGAAAACCCTAAAAAAACATGGAACACTATAAACGAAATAATGAATAAAAATAAGTCTACAATAAATGTCATAAACAATAATGGAACTAATATAAATCCTATCTGTGAACCAAAAATGTGCGCAAATATTTTCAACAAATTTTTCGCTACCGTCGGTCAAAAACTTGTATATAAAATTGACCAAAATAATCAACCTGATGATACATGACGATAAAATAACAAATAACAATCTCTCAATTTTTAAACCGACTACAGAAAAAAATATTGAAAACATAATACAATCACTTAAAAATGGTAGTGCGCCAGGATACGACGGTATAACCACAGAAATCTTGAAAAAATACTGCAATTTCCTAACCAAACCGATTACGCATATAATTAACGTAAGCACTAAATATGGAATATTCCCGTCAAACTACAAAAAAGCCATTATAATCCCAGTATATAAATCCGGAGATTCAAAAGAAGTAAACAATTACCGCCCAATATCCTTATTATCCAACATTGCAAAAATACATGAAAAAGTAATAAAAAAACAAATTACTGATTATACAGATAACCAAAAATGTATTAACCCTAGTCAATACGGTTTCAGAGATAAACTTAGCACACAAGACGCAATTGCAGAATTAACTAAGCTTATTTACAAAACATTAGATAGAGGCAAAAAAATGCTTAAGTATATTCATTGACCTTCGTAAAGCTTTTGATAGTGTCTCACATTCAAAATTAATTAATAAACTGAATAGTATAGGAATAACTAAATAAATAAAAGCTAAATCATGGTTAAAAAACTATCTCCATCAAAGAACTCAACAGGTAAAAGTAAACAACGAACTAAATGAAATAGAAAATATAGATTTTGGAATTCCACAAGGAACTGTTTTAGGACCTTTACTATTCATATTATATGTAAATGAACTTTTTGAACTCCCAAACATTGGAAACATTATATCATACGCAGATGATACAGTGATAACTATTGAAGGAAATTCTTGGAATGAGGTCGAAATATTAGCTAATAATGCAATAAATATTGTAAAAGTATGGTTTGACGAAAACTTATTGACACTAAATGTCGAGAAAACCCATTTTATACCTTATAGCCTAATAGGGAATATCTCAAATAAAAATCTAAACATAAAAATTCACGAAAGAAATTGCCTCATTAGAATCGCACCCTGTAACTCAAACTGTATACATACATTAGTAGTAAAGAAGAAATAAAATATCTTGGAATAATTATCGATAAGAACATCAAATGGAAAAGTCAAATAAATTCCACAGTAGACAGAATGAGAAAACTGATCTATATATTTTTTAGATTAAGAAATACTGTATCATTAAAAACACTAAAAGATATTTATTATGTACTTGCGCACTCAGTACTACAATATGGAATCGTGGCTTGGGGGGGTGCTTTACAAAGCAACCCTTCTCCCATTGAAAACAATTAAAAAAATATTAACAAAAATCATCCTAAAAAAACTCTACGACTATCCAACTATAAATGTTTTTCAAGATTTCCCGGTTCCCCCACTTACAAAAATCTATGACAAAATTGCACTAAGTATTACAAATACATAAAGATTTCTTTAGTAAAAATAATTTACCACAATTAAATATAAGCAAAAGAATAATATCTGTTGGAGGATTTACCATGCCACTAGTGCGAACCACAACAGCACAGCATCACTATGTATTCAAGGGTATAAAATTATTTAATAAATTACCCCTTGATATACAATCGGAAGAAAGCTACGAAAAATATTAAAAAAAAATTAAATTAAAATATTCTAGTACCACCTCATAACTTAATCTTATTGTATATTATATTTAGAAATATGTATTGCATATTTAGAAATATGTTTTTGACTTATCAATACTTTAAATCATTTATTTTAACTAACCTATATTTTTATTACTTTTATCTGTATTTTCTCATAAAATCACTAATATTTTTTGTTAAATTGCTAATATTTTTTGTTTTAATTTAAACAAATGTAATTTTTTTTAGTTGCCCTCTCCTAAACACAAGCAGCTGCTTTATTAGGAGAGTGATTGAAATATTAATGTATATATTATGTTGTAAAACTGTAACCTTGTTATATTTTTAAATAATAAAAAAAAAAAAATTTAAAAAAAATCTTTTTTTAAATAGTCCATAACCTAACCTATAAAATCAAGTTTTTTTTCATCACTTTTAATGACTTTCCAAAGAAGTGATGAAGTTGCACATTGTTGAGTTGTCCTAAACAATCATATCTAAAAAAAAATAAGATGGTACAATTTACAAAACACAATTTTGCAACAAAGCTTGTCTTTCATGCCTCTATATTTTTATATTGTGCACTAATTTGGTAGGTACTTACCCGAATGCACAGCAAATGCCGAGTTAGTCTATTTTGGATGGAAAATAATTCATAATAAGAATTATTCTTAGCCTATTTATCAGTTTGCAATTATGTTTTCTTGTTATGGAAAAATTGGTTTTCTGAGAATTTGGATTTCAAGAAGGATTCAAGATAGATCATAATTAATTTATGAAATACGCCAACTGATGGATGAATAAATTTTTCCTGCCCATATTAAATGGATAGACGAGGTTATACATTGCCTATACTATTGCAGGCAGGCATTTCCTTCAGGTAAGTGCACTTTTCATTTTACAATTAGGCAATTTCTTTACTATAATTTTTGAAATTTAATTAATTATTTGTTATATTGGTAAATGGTTCCACAAGCCTCTCCACTTTTATTAGGCACAGATTTTGGAAATTACACCACGTTTTAACTGGATTACTTCAAGAAACAACTAATAATGTTTGGAGAGATGGTTAAAGATGCATAGTGTTTCTTTGTGTATAAAGCCCGCTTTGGGACTATTTATACGATCCACCACAGGTAAAGTCAAAAGGTTAAAAAATCCATAATTGGTATTACTATTTTGGTAATGTATAAACGGATAAAATGTTGACTGTCGATTAACTGTTGATTTCAACATTTGGTAAACTGTGAAAACACCGCCACATGCCACTACACTTTAAAAAGGCATACATTTTGAAAAGTAAACTAATTTTAAACTTAATTACCACAAGAACTATCGGTTTCAGTTGTGATAGACGGAAAAAATTGCATTAAGAATAGGATTTTCATTCAAAGTTAAAAATTGCCCATATAAAACATCTCCTTCGCCGCCATGATTTTTTGTATGGAATTGACATTTGCGAAGTTTCGTTTCAAACTAAATACGCATGAATTACTTAATTTACCTAAACTAAGAACCTATTTTGTGTACGTAAATAGTTGTTTCTTATAGTAATTGTTGAAATGAAGTGTGATTTCCATAATCTGTGCTTACTTGGCTTTAGCCAGGTTAATCAACATATTTGTAAGATGGTACAGTTTAAAAAAACATAATTTTTCTAAAAAAACAAGTAGGTTATTAAAGTTAGTAAACACAAGGTATTTTTGAAGTGAAAACTTCATTAGCACCATTGTGATTTGAAACTCGATGAAGCGGAAACGAGCGACACTAAAAAGAGACAAACACATACATCTACAGGATTTAGCCTGCGAGAGAATGAGATAGCAATAAAATATTTGTTTAACCTTTTGAAAGCAGGATGTATTTCGAAAAACCGCGCGAATTTTACATTGTTGCTTTCTGGTCAAATATCCATATAAAAACATAGGAATTGTTTTTTGCGATGGTTTTTGTTTACCAAATAATATATATCATTATTATTCATGTATATTACGTGATAATATCGTAAGAGGTTTTCCCAGAAAAGCTAACTAACTAAAAAAAAAGTTTAAAAAATCTCCCATTTTGGAAATAATAACTTACGACGTAACAAACTCATCCACATGCTCCAAGTGATCATCATTTACAACCAAATTGCACACTGTTTATAATACATCTATTTATATTATGTAGTGAACCAGTTTGAACTTCCCGCCACGGTGCCATGCATCCTAAGCATGACCTAGTTGCGTCGTTTCATCCAATTTCAGAGAAATGCTTGTGTGCATAAATGCCAGCAAAAGTTGATAGAATGCATTGTCATCGACAACGAGTTTATCTGCAGAGTTTCAGCTCGATCGGACGTCAAGAAGCGGGTTAATTTCCACTTCCAAGATTTGCATTTATTCAATCACGCTTTCATAAAAATAATAATAAATATAGTAATAAAAAACACCAATTTTAGCAATGAAACTTAAAATTTAAACAAAAACACAGCTTGGTTTGTATATATAAACAGAATTTATTATTCAGAAGTCATCAAAGAAACTTAAAATTAACAGAATAAATATTAAAATATTGCGGACTTTTTATCTTAGCTTAAGTTATCTAGTTATTCAAGATATAAGTTGAAATTAATAAAATATACAAAATAAAGGTGCATTCAAGTGCAAAATCAAACTACTACACTCAGTCTCTGCTGGGAATACTGGAAAATCAATGCATAATAAATTACCATTCCGTCACATAGATGTCACTTTGCTAACACTTATTGAACTTGCAGTTACTTGAGAAATTCAGCATCTCACTTACAAAACATTGATTCCGTTTGTTTGAGATATTTTGTTTCCAAAATTATGTTCTGTTCGTGTTGGGATTCTTATATCATAATTCAAAAATGTATTTATTAAACCATAAAGTAGAAATCTGACTGTATGAAGCAGCAGAAATTTCTAAAACATTGACCTTTGGCATCATGATATTTACATAGATATCCCATTTTCAGCTCGCAATTAGCTTAAAAATTGTTTTGTTCGTTTATTCAACTCTGTCCAGAATACTGAATTGTGGGCAACTCATTTGAAAGCATTGGAGAAAGTGACACCGCCGTGGTTTTAAATTTGTAAGTTTAAAGAAATATACATCCGTTTTTATAATTTATTATTTTAAGCTAACAATTTTGTACATTTGAATAATTATTACTGGTATCCTAAAAAAAAAATCACAATTTTGGCAGTAATGTTGGGAATGATACATTATTTTTCAACAAAGGTAAATGCATAAAAATACCTATTTTCTCTAATAGTTCAGCTTTCAAATGTACAAGCAAATCAATTTAAAGAGGACAAGTTTGAATATATTTGTGTACACCGATAGTATCGAGAGTTTTTTAAACTACTATTTTTGAACACTCGTTAACAGTTCCCTCAAACGCCGCAAATGCCCAAAGATACTGGGTGCTTAGCAACTAATTTAGACTCGCGATTCTATTAGACAATGTTCTTTTTATGTTTCTTTCTTCAGCTTTTCTATTAGACAATATTCTTTTTATGTTTCTTTCTTCAGCTTCCTAACAAAAACAAAATTATTACTATATTAAATTATTTTTTATCTGTCACGAACATAACTACACAAGCAAGGGTCTCTTTAAAATGATTTACCTGTATAAGATTATTTCTTTAATTAGTTCAGCAGCATTTTTAGATCTATAAAGGTATTTATTGTTTCGCTAAAGCATAGAATAAAGAAGAACACAAGAAAAGCGGTGGGCATGTGTTTCATGATTCAAATGTCTGACCATTCTTTGCTTAAATTTCATACGCAGAAATGGTTTTCACCATCATTATGAAATTCAAATGGGATGGCGATATATAAGTTGGCGCAAAAGTTGTCATCCGATGTTCTTTGGCTTTAATTTTTTTATAAAAGAAAAATTTCAGTTCTGCTTTTAGATTGTGTTTATTTGATCTGGCCACTGCCAGAATTGATGACCATACGGGCCCGATTTATGGCATTTTCCAGAACTTCCGGCGATAGGTTCTCAAGAGTATAAGGCTTGTTCACATAGACTCGTGACTTCAAGAAACCCCACAAAAAGAAGTCTGGAATGGTTAAATCAGGTGAACTTGATTAGGCGACCCGGAAATGTGTTTTTACAAAATTATTCCGTGTTCTTGAGGAGTATAGTGATTCATGTCTTGTTGACATGTATTTTGTATATGTTTACTTCACAAATGTCAAAGTAGAAGTAGAACTGATATTTGCTGGCATATGCAAAAATGATGACAAATTCCGATAGGGTGATGACTTTTGCGCCACCTTGTACAATGTCAGGCAAGTGTAAGAGAGATAAAGCGCATGAAAAATGCGTTAAAACCAAAAGTTTGGCGACATTAGTTTCAATTCAAGTCTGTATGAAAGGCATTTATAATGTTATTTTTTATTCTATGTGCTATCAACTCCAACAATAAATAGATTTAACTCTTAATATTAATTTTAAGTAGTTTAGTCAAATCTTCTATTTTTGTTCACCGAGAAGAAATTATTTAGAAAAACAAACCTACAAGAAGGAACTAATAAAATGGGATGGGAATACCATTTTGATTTTTATTTCTATTTCTAAGTTGTCTAGAACTTGGTTGAATTCATTTTATCATCCATCTTTTATGACTAATAATTCATACAAAAAGTACAGAAATCTCGTAATAGATTTACATAATTCCAATAGGACATTAGTGACCGAAGACGAATATGGGATTGTGTTAATTGCAAGAATAGGGTGTGTAATGAATATACTGCAAGTAATAGAAACGAAACGGTGTTTGCTGGAATTAGGTGATAATATATGTAGGAAACGCAGGTACGCAAGGGAAAACGGATAACCAATCACTTACCAGCGTATCTGCGAAGGAGCATGTGAAATTTTCACAATGTAGTTCCAACGCGATACCTCGAGGTAATTATCGCCACAACCAAACGTTATTATTTAATTCCGAAACAGTCAAATTCCTTGCTTTTACTTAAAAGCGAGATTGCGTACATGAGAAACACCAAGGTATTTCCAAATCTTCTCCTGTTTTCAAAACAAATTCACTCGAATTTGCACTATTTTTCTTGCCATTGTTCCAAATTTCTAATCCTTTTTCAGCAAGGTGACGATTAGGGAGAGGTAGGAACCGGATAAAGACATCCCGGTAGGAACTAAGGAAACAATCATTTCAAAACCAAACAGGGTGTGTAGTGTAGTATATTACCTTGACTTTGTAAGGCACTTTGTGTCTAATGTATTGTTTGTTTTAAAAAACGATTTCTACTCAGTGAATTGAATATATGAACAATAATTTTAAAAGGTATCATAAAGAAGTGGTTATTTTGGTGTTTTAACAAACATTATTTTTTAAATGTTATTTGGTTAATTTAAATTTTTATAAAGTATTATTTTTAGTTAACAGTTGAAAATAGATTACTTTTCTTTTGCTTAGCTTAAAAACAGTTTTTTTTATTCAAAAAGGTTGTAGAAGATAGCAAAGATAGTTGTAAGAAGGCCGGTCCCCTGCATTTGCAGTGTTGAAGAATGGTATCCACGCACGGTACGGCACCGCAATTGCAGTGTTGATCTTATGCATTCATTTTACCTTCGGATATTACTTCTACTGGGCTAAGACAAAAATAAAAATGTCACTTTATCAATTGAATAAGGTTGTAGAAGGTAAAAATACCCACATGAAAATAACAAGAATTTAATTATTATTTATAAGAGTGGAAAACAGTAAACTTAAAAAAGCTGTGATGAATACAACAAGCAAAATTAACTAAATTATAAATACTGATAAAACACAAGGAATAGTAATTTAGTTTTGTCAAAGAAGAAACAAACATTCATTTGACTTCAAAACAATAAAATAAGCTTAACACCTCAGGCCTTGGGCATATTCCGTCTGAATGTCAAAATGTTTCCGCTTTGCAATAAAATTCAAACAAATTGAATATTTCTGAATATGTTCGAAAACTAAAAACTGTTTTTCAAAGGTGATGAAATACGCTTTCAACTTTTATTATTAGAAATAAACAAGTAATTTCTTTAATGCAAACATGAAAAAGTTTTAAAAATGGCTCAACTAAAATACTGATAATGAAAAAAAAAAATAAACTGCACAGATATTTTATTAGACAAATGTATTATAAACATTATCATCGTTTAATGTAAAAATAAGTAATAAAAAATTCACAAATCTTTTTCAAATTGCAGTCAGAAACAGAATGATTTCATAAAGGTGTACATTTTAATCCTTTTGTAGTTAACTTTTGATTTGAACATAAAGTGTGGTGTTTTCTCTTTCTAACACAGTTTAGATCATATTTCTCAGTATAAGTAAGGGAGACAGACCTACATGAGTTGTTCTCAAAAGCGAACAAATTAGCCTGAGAGTTTATTTAACCCTTTCACAAATTCTATCATAAATTACATATTTAATTCATTCAGGTGATGTAAACTTCCTTTTGGTAAATTCATCTGTGATTATTTGTTCTTGATTATCTTACAAACAAACTTAAACATATCGTGATTAATTTTTGGATTACTATGTCGTGTTGCGCTTCATTTTTCTTTAGTCAATGTTTCAGACAGTGTTACAGAGTCCATAATCAGGGCGGATCTGATATAGCAGTAGGTAACGGAGATTCTGAAGAAATGTATAGCAATGTGTACATCCCTTCTGACCTGCATATGGTTCATTCCGAGCATACCCAAAAGAAAGTCGGTAGGATAGAGCCACGGGTAGTAGCCATGCTCCCTCATGTAGAGAAATCTCAGAAATTGTGTGATGATGGACACTGTAATGCTATCGAAACGTTGGCCAAAGAAGGAGAAAGAAAAAATTATCACGATAATACTTCTGGCCGTGAAAATCTCAAATCATACCAAAATTAAACATTTATTAAATAAATAATAGAAAATTTTCCAACACTAAGCACCTCCGTAAATAGGTACATGGCATTATGATTAATTTAATACAAAATTTATTTATATACATAAATCCTAATGTAACATACTGACAAATAAAATTTTCAGCTCGCAATTAAGTTTTTTTTCAATTTTAATATACATATATTATTATGTATGTTGTATATATATATATATATTCGCATTTAAAGTACAAACATTAAAATTTTCACAAAAAAATTTACTTCTATTAAGCACCGTTACTGTAATTTTTTCATAGGGTCAGGTATGCAGAGTATTCATGCATGAAACCTGGCCTTTATGTCAGCCCAACTCTTTAAGACAAAAAAAATACTATCAAAATGCGCCGATCTAAAAATCTTTCAATACAATTTGGTCCCACAACAAAAACTTCTTTTTGACATTACCCATTCCGAATTATCCAACTCTTTTCTTATGCTCTGCAATATATTGCGCAAATATTGCAAGAGATTTTAACAAGAAACTCCAAAATAATCACATATTGCCGATTCCAATCCATCTTCGCGTAAATATATTCGGTTTAAAATTTTTTTTTTTTACAACATTAACTTCACTTCTATGCCATTTTTTTTTGAAGAGATGCAGGTTGAACGATATTTTTAAAGATAATAAAGTAGTGATCCTGGGACTCATAGATACTGAAGTTAAACTAGACAGAAAACAAACGTCAAACATTTAGAAATGTTAGATATATTTTACGCTTATCTCCTGGTGCTGTGTAACGGGATCAATGACACTAGTTCTTCAGAGTGCCCTCCATTGAAATACCGGCAGAACAAACCCAGCATTTTGATGAATGGATAAGGAGAAATGTAACATGGATTGCCTGTTTTTGCAGTCAAGAAGTTATTTATACCCCGGGGACCGGAGCCGTGTCCATCTTAACATTAATTTTGCCTTCGGTTATTACTTTAAGACAAAGGTTTAAGGGCGTTTAACCAGCCAGCGGCTGAAAATCCACATTTTTTTGAAAGATTGTCTTACGATGTACAGGGCGGTTCCAATGAGAAAGATTAAATATTCTCCGTACCAGCTTTTTAAAATTATAACTCAATATCGATTTTATTTCATTCCAAATTTGTTTTAATTTATACCTACATCCAAAAATGCTGAAAGGCGTGATGATAAAACTATTAAAATTATGTATTTTTTGTAATTATTTTTTGATCATAAGTATTTATCATTTTTCAATAATGTCAAAGCAAAATAAGGATGTAAAAAAAATCTTAAATATATTAGTTTGTAAGTGCGCAAATAAATACACAAACGGACCAATTTTTGTCAAGAAACACATGTACGTATGGCTCAAAATCACCAAGGTGCAGAATTGGCTTCGCTAGCAATTTAATGTCTTAAGTCTTGAATTTATTGAGAAAATAAAATTAATAATATACTACAACTAACTGTTTTTGAGTGTTCATCAAGCAATACAATTTATAAATTAAGTAAATTTTAAAATATATCAATATACATGCATAGAAAGTCATTTCGGGAACGCGTCCTAATGTGCGATCTTCAAAAACAAGTCCAAAATATTAATGCAAAATTTAAACTATTTAACACCTGGCATTTCCTTAATATATCCTATTTTTTTTTAAATCTAGTTTTTGGAAAGGATACTAAAAGTATATTTATTTTTAATTATATAAATGCAAAAATAGTTTGTCCGATAGTGCACAAATCATTTCAGTGAACGCATCTATAATCGAACAAAATAAATTTTATGTGAACGCAGCCATAAGGTGTCAAACGTCAGTAGAGGAAAAAAACACTAACAAAATCGGCTGTCAGTGTATTTATTGTCAAATAAATTATATCTAAGTGATAAGTACCTTTCAATTCATTATTCGTAGAGCGTACATAAATAGACCGTCATTTCGGGAACGTGTTTATTACTTGTAATTATTGATGAAATTCTTTTTTACGACACGAAATAACAAAGTAACCTCAAATATTTTACTATTGACAAAATCAGGCCACATTTAAGATGGCCGCCATATAATCAAAACGCACGCTGATTTGAGATCGTCATTCCGTGAACGGTCATTTCGGAAACGTTCCCGGACATGATGGCATGTTCCCTAAATGACAGTTGCGTTCTCGGAATGATGATTATTGTTTCCAAGAGCGATTCAATTACAATTTGTTATTTATTTATTTTAAAATTTCGTTGCTTTTTATTAACAGCATTATGGAGACTCCTGGTAAAGATTTAAAAAAAAATAAACTCCAAAAATGCTTAAAAAGGATAGGGTAAGAAAAGCTAGAAAAAGAAAGTTTTTGAATAAAATGACTGAAGAACAGAAAGAAACTAAAAAGGCCAACGACAGGAAATATTATAAAAAGAAAAAGGCAGAAAGTAAATTGATGAAATTTGCTGATATGACCGAACGAGAGAAGAGAAAGCAGATAAAAGATTGGAAAAATGCATAAAAAAATACAGAGAAAAGAAAAAAGGTTTAGCAAATATAATAAGTAATATGCCGCCACAATCAGATGACGACGAGAAGATAAGTAGGTAGAAAAATCATACCACAACCATAAGGCGAAATATGCAATCTATAACTATTTGAAAATTAAGAAAAGAGTAAGCATTTGTAGGTCTGCATACAACTCATCTTCCTCAGATGATGAAGATTTAATGGCAATATCTCTCCGTCAGCAGATTAAAGAAAATCAGATTGACGTTGAAGCAAGTACATCTTATGGCAAAGAAAATATACATCCAAATCTCGTATCCCCTGGGATATTCTTGATTGTTAAAGTTCCTACTGAAAAGCCAAATATTTGCTTTAGATATGTTGCTACCTGCCAGATATGTGTCGATGACGGTGATGGGAAAATATTAGTAACCTTTTTGAGATCTGTGGGTAACAATATCAGAAAAATCAAACTGGAACCAAAGCATGTGTCATATATTAACTTAGAGCAAATAATCAATATTATTCCGACACCATTGCTGAAAAAATAACAAAATCGAGAATGATTCGTTTTTAGATTTTCACGGCATTTGTTTTGGGGGTATTACGCCGTGTTGCGCTATCTCCTTCTTTAGCAGATCCGGCAGATCTGCCCTGATGAACGTCGGCTAAAGAAGGAGGTAGCGCAACACAGCTTAACACCCCAAAAACAAATAACGAAAAAAAAAATCGAGAATATTATTATTTTGATAATGATATTGATGTTTTTGAAAAATAATAAGTATTGTTTTGTTGTTGGCAATATAAATAAGTAACTTTATTATTTGAAACGTTGTTTATAAATTAAATATTCCTATACTATACCTTATGATATCAATATTATCATTCCGCCAACATTTTTGTCATTCCGGGAACGGTTGATCATTTCCGGTAACATGAACATTTACAAAATTTCAATAAAATACGCACAATTTGAGCGATTTTTTAGAAAATACATAATTTATTAGATTAATAAACTTTCATTCTGTTAGTGTAATGTTAATTCGATTGTAAGAG
Organism: Limnephilus lunatus; assembly: GCA_917563855.2. Taxonomy (NCBI): domain Eukaryota; kingdom Metazoa; phylum Arthropoda; class Insecta; order Trichoptera; family Limnephilidae; genus Limnephilus; species Limnephilus lunatus. The sequence goes on along the minus strand of OU830602.1, from coordinate 3,283,554 downwards.
TTATGGATATTTTGAAATTTCTTAAATTTTATGCACAATAATAGCAACTTGCTTTATTTTTTTACGTATTTTGCTTTAAGAAGATTTTTTCTATGTATTGTTTTCATATTTTTTTATATAATATAGACACATAGTATACCCATGTTATTCAACAAAGCTTAAATTATGTATTTTTTGATTTTTGTTCATTTTATCAAACTTAAAAAAACGTTCCCGAAATGATAGTTTTCTGCAAAATATCCACTAAAAAGCAATATTACAAAAAAAGTATAGAATTCTGTGCGCTGCCCTGTCAAAGTTTATTAATATACAAATATTGCAACAGTATAAACTAAGAGTCATCATTATAGTTTGCAATTTTTTTTGTCATAAAACCAATCTTGAAATTTGCAACCTTGGTGATTTTAAGCCGTATACATTTTTTAATGATTTTATTTAAACTAAAATTAAATTCTGAAACATACGTTTACCAGATAATGTATTGATTTATTTTACTGCATGATTATATGATTTGAAATGGGTGTTGTATAATACAAAAATCTTTTTTGAAAATTTAACAAATCTGCCAACGACCTATGTAACCACGACGGTATATAACCTTATTATACTAAAAATAAACATTTTTTCTCAAAATTTAAAACGTACGTTTACTAGATAAAAGAACAATCTTTCGAAATCAATTAATATTTTTTTTGGAAAATAGTCAATACGTCGAAAATCTAATTTAAAAATGACATATTTCTGGTTTTCTCTGGTTATATGTACCCTCTTAATGGGTTACTTAAGACAAAAATAAAAATGTCACTTTATCAAGCACGGTATTATTTGGGAGTTGGCTTTGAGAACAAAATTTTTTGTAGTTTTTTGTGCCCCTAGGGGTAAAGAAAAATCTTTCTAAGAGAGACAAAAAATAATAGGGAATTAGTGAATTTGGTATGTTACCCACTCGGACCCATAAGCGTGTTTACACGACAATGTAACATACGTATGATGGGTGAGGCGTATCTGAGTTATTAATTTGCCATTAACAATTTTGAATGTACAATTGATAATTTCATGATTTATGCGGTGACAGATTCTCAGCAACAAAAAATATGCATATTCACTCTAGATCAGTGGTTCCCGACCTTTTTTTGACCAGGGACCACTATATTTATTTGTTCTCACAGAGGGACCACAAGTATATAAACTGTTAATCGCGTAATTAAACGCGTCCTTGCAATTACTATCATTTTGCAATTCAATCTTCCCCATCCTTAATACCAAAAAGATTACGAATCAACTTTTTGGATACCTTTCGATTCGATTTTGTGGTAAATAAATAAATGTTTCATGGACCACATTTTAGATCTCACGGACCACTTGTGGTCCACGGACCACCGGTTGGGAACCACTGCTTTAGATAGATAGTTATTTTTAAGCATTTCACTTTTTTTAAAAGATTACAGTTTGTTGAAGTTTAATTAACATACCGATTTAAATACAAGGTTTAGAATTTAGAAGAATGCCCTACGACTATTAGGCTATGCCCTTTAGCTTATAAAATTTATGACTTACTTAAGTATCTGACAAGTTACTCGCAGGGACGATTATACGCATTCAGATTATGGTAATTAATGCTCACGGAAGCTGTTCGGAAGTTCAACTTATGTAAGTGCTTATAGCAACCGTTACATCTGTAAGTTTATTTGCAGTAAGACAGTTTCCTACCAGCAACGATTAGCTGCTTTTAAATTTACGTGATTTTGTCAATAAGGACGAAAGGGCTAAAATAAAGTGTTGGAATATAAGTTCAGAGAAACAATTACCCGTGTGCTTTTTAGTTGTTTTTCCGTTAACTCCGGAATTGAATGGAGTTCTTTCATTTTAGCCGACAGTTCTTTCATGACAGCTAGATGACAGCAACAGACTTCGAATTCAAATACGTCATGTTATAAACAGAAACATTGAGATTAGAAAGGATTGGACCGATAACTAAAAAGGAGACTGCACATTTTTAGAAAGCCTTTTTCCACCTGAAAAATTAACGATATCTCTTCAGTTTTTGAAATCAGAAAATTTTCTTTCCGTTTACATAGGTAGTGTTTATTTGAGTTTTATGTAGTGTTATTTTTAGTGAGTTTTACATAGTGCGTTTTCAGAATATAATAACATACTCATCCGCTTGTCCTAATCAGATTTTAGTTTAAATAATAGCTTTTATAGGTAAAAAAATCCTACGAAAACCAGTCTTTAAATTTTTGACATCTTGTATCGGCGCATTTCTTACGGTAACTGTCTCAACTTATCAAACTGATTTCAAAAGCTGTGAGAAGCCTGTAAGTTCACAAGTAAGAATGACTTCTGTTACTTGCTATAATAAGGTAAGTGACTTATTATTTTGCCATAAAAAAACCCCGATTTTAAGCAGCGCACAACATATTACATTAAAATATATAAGATAATAATTTACATGCATTTTTATTGATTTGTAAGTACGCCAGCCCTTTGACTAAAAGGTCCTTCAATGTCTATTCAATAAGAGAAAAAAAATGTTGACAGTGTTACCCTCTACAAATTACTATGCGTAATACTTGATTCAAACAGTGATATTTAAAATACAAAGGATTAATTACAAATTATAAATCGCAATCAAATAATCACAATCTAGTATAAAAATAAATTATTATTTTACAATCCTTACCTACATATGAAATTAACTATGAGAAACCTATTATTCTATATTATCTTATACACATTTCGAAGCACTTTTAAATGGAAAATAATCAGATTAATTACTTACAGAAGTGGTAACATTTAAAGGATCAATTCAATATAAATTGTACTCGAGGTAAAATAAGTTAGTATATGTGATGTTAGGAGGCAGTAGTGTCATTACAAAAAAATGCTTTTTCTTTCTTTTTTGTTAAACAGAGCATTTTACATCTAAAAAAAATTTACAGCAAACTTTAGATCAACCAACTTGCATGGTCCCACCGTATCAGCTTTATATATTATTATAAAGGTAAAGATGTTGAAGGTATCGAGTGGGCTGACGGACTAGCAAGGAAAAGGGGTGAAAACACCGCTTTCGGGATTCGAGGCGGTCGTAGGAGTGGCAGCTTGCCACATCAAACCAGCATTGGAAAGAATGGGAAAGGGCACCCGGAATGAGAAAATCCAAAGCACTCATAAACGGATCAGACCCTAGATCATAGGTTCTCAACGTGGGCAATAACGCCCCCTTGGGGGCGTTTCAGACCTTCAGGGGGGCGGTAGAAGATCAAGAGAAAATTGGGGGGCGTTTCAGATTTTCAGGGGGCGGTAGGAGACACAGAGAAACCCATAGGATGGGATGGCTACATGTCTAGGACATACCGTAAATTACGTCACACCTTCAAATATTTTCCCTATCCCATTACGCCCCCTCTGTTGTGGCAAATGTAACCCCATCGTGGTATCTAATTATGCCCCCTCCATCATGGTATCCCGTTACGCCCCCTCCAAATATAACCCGTCGTGGTATGGGGCGTGATAGGGGGCGCTAGAGATAAAAACATCCTCAAAGTGGGCGGTGGGCAAAAAAAGGTTGAGAATCTATGCCCTAGATGAACCAGGCGACTACTCAATTTTGGAGAGAAACTCACTGATGGAACCGGTAGGACTACTAACGGGACACTGATCTCAGGAGACACATGCAGCTATTGGGAGTGGAAAACCAATAGATGCAGGATATGTGAAGAGGATTCCAATTCGCCAATGGTGCCAATTTCCTTTCCTGATGGGAACAAGGCTCAAATACCTGGGAAGACACATTGACTGGAACGAGAAGACCTAGCCCAATATATTCAACGACAACCCTGGTGAACTTTATCAAAGGGAAAGGTACTGTTAAAGGAATAAGAATAAAATGGGAGATAGAGCAATGGGTCCGTGGCCGTTCGCGTTAATATGTAATAATATCGACGCTGGAAAATATAAATGGCTCAAGTGCCATACAGCTGGAAAGGATAAATGGCTAAAGTACCATATAGCTGGAAAGGAAAAATGGCTTAAGCGCTACGGCAGTACGGAGGTTCAGCCACTCTTTCTATCCAGTTGCATGGCACTTTAGTCATTCCAGGGTCGATATTTAAAAGTGTTGGCTTGATGGGCGCTCATTTGGCTGGTTGATTAATGATAGAAGAATTTGCAGACTGTCCCTTAAAAAGTTTTGTACAACTGCCATAAATCTCCTTAGGAAATAAATAATTGCTACATTATTTAAGTAAAGTAATATAAATAATATGTATTTATAAATTAAGAATAATTAATTATGTAGACTAAATTAACGAATCCTTTTTAATTTTTTAGTCAGTAACTGCCAAAGACGAAGAAAGGTCTAATGTTAGATTGGAAGCATATGGAATAGTTTTTGTACGGAATTTGCTAAATTTATCAGAACAGGGTCAAAATAAAGAATAAATTATAATTGCACTAAGAAATAAATAAGATGAGATTCAAAGAATGGAAAGCATTGGAAAGAAATAAAATATAAATCATGAGAAAATTTTAATAATTAACTTTAAATAGTTTCTAAGTAAGAAAGTAGTTATTTTTTTAAATATTTTATGAGTCTATAAATTAAAAAAAACATTTTTATTAATAAGATACAATATGATTATCAATGACATACCCTTGATAGAACTGTTCATGTTGTAGGTACATAGTTATTAAACATCGAAGTTGATTGTACAGCAGATATTTAAATTACATTTCAAAATATGTACATAGAAAGGAAATGGTTCTTTTTGAAACACTTAATCAAAATCTAAGATAATTAGCATGTGCAAACAAAAAGATTTTTTAAATATATTAATAGTATGTGCATTTCATCATAATCTTTTAACCTCGTTAAAGTAAACACGGCCAAAAGAAAAAAAAATTGCATTGTCACGACAGATAACTATTTTAAATATTTACAAGTTTATTAATATTTATAAATAAAAAGTTTTGATGCCGAAGAACTTATTTTATCTACATACTTAATCTATATTATAATTGTTAATGGAATGTTAAAAAATACATGTAATATATAACTGTACATTTAAAGTGTCTAAATAATAAATGTTCAATTAAAATTTAATTCTATTATCATAATTTAATATTTTATATCCACACTTCTAATATTAAGTATTATTTATTAAAATTAAAAGAACAATTAATGCCTTAGAATAGGGTACAGTAGAATATTAAATAAGAACTGTGAATTAAGTAGATTGATAAATAGTTTGTATATCTTAAGGTGCTTCTTGACATAGCAAAAAAGTGGACATTATTCTTTAAATGGATCTTCACATTCATAATATGCTGTTTTTTCTGCTCATATGAAATACGTATTCAAGAAACAGAACATACAATCAGCAAAGCGCAAGGACTAATTTTCTAGTAACATTTTTTGAAATCAAATTAATTACACATCCCAAATAAATAAAAAATGCAATTAGTATAATGTTTCTAAATTTTTTTTATAATTAACCCATCGAGGTTAGAGAATTTAGTATTAGTTTAAAAAAATCTGTAAAATTAGAGATTTGTTTTGTAATTTTTCCGCTTGAATTTTTTATACAAGGTGTCCGAAAACTCGTAGTACAAGCGGGAAACTGGGGATTCCCCATCACATTTGGAGTTGATTTTGTAGTATAACTTTTTTTGATTTGAGCTTTTGTTTTCGAGTAAATCGAATCAGAAGTTGTTTTTTTTTTTGGTCAAATTCTTATAAATTATTACTGACGATCATAGTACCTAACTAATAAAAACGATTGAAAAGAAAAACAAATAAAGAATTCCGGATTTTAAGCATTATTTTGAAATCGCCCAAAATTTAATTCACTGTAAAAATAAAATAATTGGTCATTCGACGGTTAAATAGATCATCGTAATATTTTCGCAGCTTGTAGTATAACAAAATCCGCTCTGTCTATTAACTCCTTTCAATAAACACGTGAAATAAGAGACGCGCGATAGTTTTCAAGAAGTAGAATCATTCGCAGCTTGTACGTATCGCATTCCAAAACAAAATTAGCTATCTCTATTCGCCCATTTCAATACACGCGAGAGAAGAGGCTAGAAGATTGCGGCTATATTCGGACCTGTACGACCACGTGTTTTCGGGTATTATTTATTATTGTTTATGCAGTTTTCGGTTCACGGCTTACGAGATTGACGCGTTTTGTTGACATTTTTTCTATCAAAAACCCTTTCGTTCATTAAACTTTAAAACAATGTGTGTTTTGTGATGTACCAATGACATTTTAATGTGTTTTTTGTGATGTGCCTAGGGTTTTTGGATTTGAAAAGGAACATTACTACATAATGTAAGTTGGAACACAAATATGCTAATAATTTCTCTCACAAGGCTTATTCGAATTGGCCGAAAATCGTTCGTATTACTTTCAACTGGAGTAAATTATTGCCCGCCGCTTATTCAAATTGCTCCACAACAAAGTAAATACGTTAATTAACCATATTTTAATGCCTAGAAGAGGTGGAAGAATAACTTAGTAAGTGAAAATAATTAAACTATGGACACGAAAAAAGATTTTGCAGCTTATAAATAATTTTATAGTAGCATCTTCGAACTGTCAAAATAACATTACCGTAAATCGGTAACCCTAAAGAACCCGAAAAAATGTATTAGATATTTTTTTTTTTAAATTTGAATGTAAAAATTCTTAAATTGAAAATCTTTATGTTTATTTAGGTTCCCTATGTGATGTAGGTTCACCAGTTTTCCGCTTGTACTACGAGTTTTCGGACACCGTGTAGATCTCATATTTCAAATTCAGAATTAACAATTTTATCTTCAACTAATTTTTCCCATATTTTTGGCTGCTACCTTTTTTTATGAGATCGACAAAACTAACTAAAAATAAATAGGTCCTAATGGCCGAGTCGGTTAAGGCATTTGCGTCGGTAAGACCAGGATTCGGTTCCCAGTTGCGACCATTGCCTTTTTATTTTTCTGTGTCTAGTTCTTTTTCATATTTGGTTTATTAGTATCATCTTCTTTAATGGAAAGAAAATAGTTAGAGTTTTATGAAGATGTGTCATTTGGTGGCACATACGGCACAACGTGACTCAACTGCTACTTATATTTGGTGGCACATACGGCACAACGTGACTCAACTGCTACTTATATTTGGTGGCACATACGGCACAACGTGACTCAACTGCTACTTATATTTCGTGGCACAAATCGTCACTGCGTCAACTCAATTTTTTTAAAATTATTTATATTGGAAAATAATTCCCCTCAGGGCCTATGTCATCTTTGAGGATGCTATGGGGAAGGTCTTTTTAGGAAAGGAAGTTCTGGGAAGGAAAGGGGTATTAGGGGTGGGTAGGAATCTGGGGGTCAGTGTGTCCAGGAGTGCCAGATTTGTGAATCCATCCCTCCTACTGCGGTGCAAGGTGATGTTCCGAAAGAGTACGGCTGGAGAAATCAAAGAGACCCACTCAACCATTCTCTCCCGATCTGTCCTGCCATGCAGCTGGTGGAAAGAAATATCCGCCATCAAGACCCAGACAAACCTCACCCCATGAACCCCATGATGGGTAAAAAAAACATGAACTAATAAATAATAACATATTCTCCTGCATTTTTTAAGATTGATTCCCAATATTATGGCAGTTTTCAGATTCTTCACCTGAATAAATAGATTTATTTGTGTTGGTATTATTAAAATAAAAACTCTGTGGTATTTTATCTATGCCTATTTCTATAGGATTGTCTTTGCTTCATGACCTCTTTTGGTGAGGCACATGTTAATCGATTGTCAACCCGAGTGGTTTAATAAAAAAAAACATTGCGATTATAATCGCGTTCTTATTAAACACCACAATATAACAATGTGGAGGTGAAATTGTAATCCAGCCATTTTTAAGAGCAGAGTCGTTTTTAAATGATATTCCTAAAAAATTAAAAAAAAAATTATGATAAAACTGAGCAAGATCAGAATACCACGTTCATTTGATGTGGAATAAGCTCCAAAATGAGCTTTCGAATATGTAGCTGCTTTTATAATGTTAGCAATTAGACGGTGTTCTCCCCTATTTGCACTCTACGCATCAAAAAAATTATTTTGAGACCTTAACTCTTAACCAGAATATTTAAATTTTCAAAGGTTATAATGAACAGAAAATTTAATAATAACTTTGTTGAAAATTAGTCCTTTTAATAGTTTAATTTAAGAAGATCCAAATAAAAAATGTTAAATAAGGAATATTATGCATAAGTAAATAAATAATAACTAACTAAATAAACATATCACCGACGGATGAAACACAACCACAATAATATATTCTCATTTCTTCTCTCTAATCTCAGTTTCGAACAAATCACCGTTCAGTTTGTTAAAGTGAGTGACCAATCAACAATTTGTTCTTGCGAAACGGGACGCAATCACATAAATGAGCAAAAGCATCACACATAAATTAAAAACAATTATACATTTGATTTATTAATTATTAACACTCTTTATGTTAGTTAGCAAAGCTATTCTTGTAAGATTTATTAAACTTAACAATCAATATCATATCAATCAGACATGTCACACACGAAATGATTGAAAATCATTTCAATACATTTTTTTTCTGCGAAGGGATTGCAACCCCCAACCTTCCAACTCAAAGTCAAACACGTACATATATCATTATTCTACGGAGTCAAACATATTATAATTGTGTTAAGGTTTAGATGCTTTTGTTATTAAATTGGTTATTGGTTGCCAATTTATTCAAATATTAGCACTTTCATGACTATGTTATTTTAATTGGTGAAAGATTCTTGAATCCATATGTTTTTGAATATCCATAGATAAACAGTACATAAGACCTTTGTCTGGCGGCCATCTTTTGGAATGAGTCATAGATAAAATAAAAGTTGAAAAGCCAATTCTCAATTCAAAAAATGCCACTCAATTTTACTTAACTATAAAGCGGAAATTCTGGTTTCCTATGCAACGAAAACTCTCAAATTATGAGATCAAGTAAGATAAAAAATTCTTTTCGTATCTTTGAAAACCTTTTTAGGGAGTTTCATTATGCATAAGTCCCTGACAAAACTTTAATTCGCCAATGAGGAAGCTTGAAGAGATGTTTTCGACTCTTGACAAAATGTTTCAAAAAGTTACGAATTGATTCGTCGCTTAATTTGTTTTACTATCGATGCCGTCTGGTTGTGGGCAGGGTGGGACTGTGCGGCGGCGTAATACTTCCTGAATTCTGTCCGCTCTGTCTGTCGAGGTTGATTGCAGTGAGCTGTTGCTTGTCGGAGGCGTGCGACGGTCTCTTGAAGGGGCCCAGCCGCTTGTGCGGGCGCGGCGAGAAGCCGTGCTGGGCCGCGGTCTGCTGAGAGACTTCCTGGGCCGTGGCAGTCACCACCGAGTGGTTGATCCAATTGGCGATGTTGCGGTTTTGGACAGAGCTACCTCCGTGGTCTAAAAGCGCTGCAGCTAGACTGGATTCTGTATTCAATAAATGATATAATTAATGTTAGGCAGTTTAAACAGCATCAAGAAACAGGAATTCTTCAGAGGCACTTGATATATGAAACGTTTTTAGAATAGATAGTTTTTTTTTTTTAAGCAGAGTTGGTTTACATATACATATGTATATAGTTCCCGTGAGCACTTAGGCAGTAGACCCATTGTGCTATCTCCTAATTTACCTTATTCCTTTGACAGTAACCCAGTCCCTTTTATAAAGTTCACCAGGATTGTCAGTGGAAATGAAGCTGTATCTTCTGGTTCGACAATGTGTCTTCCCAGGTCTCATTTCCCCTCCTCACTCCTCCTTGGTTCCCTGAAGGTCCCATGACAGAAGAGAGCTTCATCTCTCCTCTCCACTCCGTAGTTCGCCGAAGGCTCCACGACGGAGAGTCCACCTCCCCTTGGTTCCCTAAAGGCCCCACAAGGGAAGAGTCCACTCCACCTTGGTTCCCTGAGGGCCCCAGGAGGGAAAAGGACTTCATCTCTCCTCTTCACTCCTCCTTGGTTCCCTAAAGGCCCCACAGAGGAAGAGTTCACAGAGATGGACTCATTTCTCCTCTTCACTCCTACACGGTTCCCTGAAGACCCCACATGGGAAGAGGATATCATCTCTCCACTTCTCTCCTCCTTGGTTCCACAAAGGCCCGTGCTGGAAGAGTGCCCTTCCCCTTGGTTTCTTGAAGGCCCCACAAGGGAAGAGTTCATGGAGGTGGCCTCAGCTCACCTCTCCACGGTCTCTCCTCTTGGTTCCTCCTTCTGGCCCCAGGAAGGAAATCCACAGAGGTGGCCTCAGCATTCCTAGGTTCCCAAAAGGCCTCTAGTTTTCAAATGGTCCAATTTTTTGTCCCACGAGTTACCAGGGAAATAGAAGGTCCACTCCAGTAGAGCCCCGAGTGCTGGAGTAAGGTCTAAATACTCCGAGATGCGACCTTGTTTCTCGGAGGCACCGTTCGTGACACTGTTCCCCAGGACATTCAGCCTGAGCACGGTAGCTCACACCTTGGCTTGGGATGGCTATTGCAGGTTTGTGTTTCCACTCCCTGAGCGATGGGTTCACCACACTCCCTACGCTATAACTCTTTATCAATAATACAGATAATTCCCAAAAATATGGAGATGCGTACAAAAACTCCATTGGTTGATGCAACCACTTATATAACTGAACTATTTTATATTATGCATCATACTACTCGGGCCCTTTTTAATCATTAAATGATACTTAACACTGACTTAAGGTCTGTATTTATATAATATCAAAAATGCTCTCTCTAGGCGGTCTCAGTTTGAGGGTTTAATGTTAAAAAACATAATCTACAAAATTATACAAAAAATTCCAGGGCTTAGCCTCTCAGGCCTCTCGGGCATATTATGCCAGAAAACTTGCGTATTATGAATGTTATTGCCACCTCACTCTTTTGTCGTTTCATAAAATTCTCAAATTGCGGTCAGAAACCTTCATTTCAAAGAGGTGCCAATTTTAATTTTTATGTGGTTAAGTTTTAGATTCATTTATAAAGCATGGTGTTTTCTCTTTCTAACACCGTTTAGATCATATTTCTCACCATGACAGTAAGGGTATATTAGCCTGAGAGGTTAAGCCCTCCAGTTGTAGCCATGTATAATGTCTAATGACCGTTTGAGTTTACAGGAAAAGAGACAATGAAAATGCTTCAATGGACACTGCAGGTAATAATTTAGAATAAAATGTCAAAAATTAACAATTAAATAATGCTAATTAATTACAGTCTTCATTGTTTGGAGAAAAATAAAATAAAATGGAGAGAATGCAAGAGATGACAGATTGACCGCAACCTAAGAAACATTGAAAAAATTGAAGCATTAGTGGGCTGGAGATATTAGCAGATAGTCAAGAAATTGTAATAAAATACACTTTTTGCCTGTCGGCGGCATCCCGTTTTTGTTGCTACTGTTTGGTCTTCTGTGTTGTGATTGTCCTATTTTATATTTAAAATCATTCAACTATAAACACTTTTTATTTCTCATTATTAATCTCGATGTGTACAGCCCCTTACATTAACTTTTTCATGTCTGTGCTACTTCATAGTGAAATATGGTAATGAATTTTGTATGTAAAATATTTCTTCCCTGTGGTCACGTCAAACTTTCTCTTTAAGTTTATAAATAAGGTTTTTGTGTTTTGCAAATTCGTTCTCTCTAATTCTCTTCTCAGACTTAACTACTAACTTTATCGACTCAATTAAGCTCTCTGTCTGATTAATTGCCAGTCACTCTCTCATTGTAAAGTTATTCCAAATAAAGTTACAATATATCCAGCGAAAACACAAGTGTTTTAAACTAAAGGATAACTTCAAACCTCAATCTCTCAAAACTGTACGCCAATCTTGGCGTTGGAAACGAAAGAAGCCACTAAAAGCAGCGCAGCCTTACAACCTGGCTGCAGACTTCCTGAGACCTCGCCTGGAAGCTACTTCAGCTACCTACACATCAAATGCATAACTTTCATGTTGCTTTGATAGTTTGTGCTATCTGGTCGTAGCTCTTTGACGGCCACCGTGGTAGAGGGATGAGACTCAATTATGAATCTGGAGGTCTAAGGTTTAAATCAAGGCGTGCGCAAGTAAATCATTTAATTAAATTGTGGTGACCACAATTCATTCATTTTTAATAATATCTGTTAAGATATGAGCTGCAGGAAGGAATTTATTAATGCAGATCTTGACGAGGCCCGAATTATAAGGAGGAAAACAGATGCCGGTGAAATAACCAGATCTGAATAACGAGGTACTTTCCAATCTTCCTCTTCCCCATTACATTCATCCTCATCAAATACACCTCAATTGAGGATGCCATAGTCTCACACTGGCTTCAGATGGTTTGGAGCAGTTGGGACTCTTGTGCGGTATTCAAATAATGCTCAGCGACAGTCAGCATGGTTCCACACCACATCTCCATTTGTTTCTATTATCAATGCTTAAATCAGTCACCTAAAGGAGAAAGAGCCACAATGTTGTCCAGCCTCCATTAGAAGCACAGCGAAAAGTAGACAGAACAACCAACCACCAACAGAGGCCTTAAAATGTTCAGGCTCGACAGACAGGTCCCATAATTTTATGCAAACATAAGACATGGTAGATAGACGCAAGCACAGTCACAAATTTTTCAGATAAATTTCAATATCCCTCTTTAACCAGGCCAAGCAAAGTAAGGAATTAAAAGACATGCCAGAATGGGTACTTGAACTCGGGACAGTTTGTTTATCCGGACGTCGGCTCTACCATCCGAGCTACGGGCTTGTCTGTTTTCTCTGGCGATTTTCTAATGGATACACAATAAGAATAATTTTATTTATTTACACAATTAAAGAATATAGTACTCTCTCACTAATCCGCCAACCTAAAAACCAGGTGGTTTAGCACCATAATATGTATTTAAGTTTTTTGCGTCCATGTATTTAAAGTTGCACTACATGTTTAGCGCTTGTTGAAATGCATCACAGATGGCATTCGGTAATGTATTGAAAGAGCTTCTAAGTGATTGACAGATGCCAGCAGGGAAAGTGCTTCTATCGCCTGGGTAGGCGGTGGCCGTCGAGAGTGGTTCTCGCCAGCCTACCGCTCAGATTCAATTAGCCGCTAGTATAGACAGGTCATGTGACTTGTAGCATAATTATTGTATAATTATTGTGTAATAAGTAAACTCATAATAAACCAGTTTGTATCGAGGACCTATTGTTATTGAGAAGTACTACCACAGAACTAATAGTGTTTGAATGTGAATAATACCAAACATTACACATTCTAATGTCCGTTTGGACAGAAATTTATAGTTAAAAAAAATTTATTGTCATATGAATTTAAAATAACATGTATTTTATTGCTTTTGTCGGGTCAAGTTAAAATCCAACTTTATTTTTTCAAGAAAAATTGTAATTTGTGAGGTGTCCTTTGTTTGGAAGATTAAGCCAACTAGAAGTTTTAAGAGCCGTTCTTTGCAAGAAGACATAGCTTACAGGTTAGTGCCATTTTTATATGCATTTAGGCAATTTGTATGGTTACAATTTTTGTGAAATTTACGCCACGAAGTAAATTCCTTTCAATACTTTAAAAGGTTGATGCTCGCACAATTTAAGGCTATATACGTGCTCCGGGCTTATGCACTGGGCAAGTATCTTATTAGTGAAAAGTGTATTACAGCGTATACAAAATGAAAACAGGTATTTCTAAAAAACAATCACCGATATCGATCGATTGTGTGCGAGAAGACTTCATTTTGTAAACTTATTGAAACAATAAAGGTAGCATAACGTAATGAACAGAAACGCATGCAACAGTTGCTATTATACGTCGAGGACTAATCGAAATGTCCTAAAACCACAAAAATTATTCTGGTGACTGGTAAAATGGTCAGCGAAAGGAAGCTTAACAATAGTATAGTAACTAAGCGTGTAAGAGATAACGATGTACAAAGCTTGGCGATTGTCAAAGTCTAGGCATGCGATAGGACTACTGAATTTGACTTATGAATACCGGCAAATAATAGAGCTTGATTTTGTGCTTTCAACTAGAAAAAATAATGACAGATCAAAGTAGTTTTCGGATAAACGAGTGGCGGATTACTGAGAGGGTAACGTACATTTACTTTCTGGAAGAATTAAATCTGTTGCAAGCGTACCTTTAGCTTGTCGCAGCGCCGTGGCAGGAAGTGGAGAATACACCTTGCCGATAAACTGCTCAAACGTGGTGGGCTCTTTATGCTGGGCCACGACAGCGTCCAAACTTCTAGCACGCTCCGAGTAGGCGTGCTGGTAGAAGGTCATGGTGGCACGGACGGCGCGACTCGCGTTGAATGCCGTGGCGCGCACTAGCCCGGCCGCTGTACGCAGGGGTAGGACGCACTCGTCGAATAGCGGCCCAAACATGGGCACCTGGGGATATAGAAAATATTGATTATTAAGCTATCAACCAAATATACATTACACTTCTTTTGCTGTGTAGTAAAAAATAAGGGGTTGATTACTATGCTGAGTCTACTTTTGATTATACACGTATCACAAATTATGAAACAATCAATTATGAAAAGATTTTTTTTTACATTAACTCCATTTACCAACATTAAAAGAAAGAAGAGAAAACGTGAATTAATTGAGATTTTCAAAATTTTATCTGGATATTAGTTGTCCCAGAATTCAGGAAATTTTCTCAACCAACACAAATGTAAATCTCTGTGGTCACTCGAAAAAAAATCGATTTGAGTGCATTTGTTTTGAAAAGAGAAGAAGATTTGGAACTACCTTGGAAGCAAGTTGTTTTTCGTGTACACACTCTTTGTTTTAAGTAAAGAAGGAAGTTTTACCATCTCGGAAGTATGTGATAAGGAACTACAGTGAAAAATATTATAGCTTTAAAAAAATATGTTCATATAGACCAATAAACGCGCTGATTCTGAATATATAAGTTTTATTAAATAATATTTTGTACCTACATAGGTACTGTGTGGATCAAATTCAATATTATTATTTTGACTTTATATTTTATTTTTGTGAAAGTGTTTTAAACAGTCGTTCCTGCAATATTTATGAGTATAATTTTGTAAATATATATATATATATATATATATATATATGTAAAAGCCTTAATAGGCGTAAATAAATAAATATTAAACATAGAGTTTTAAAAAAATATTAAAAAGTGAATTTTTAATAGTCTCGTTGAAACACGCCGTCAAGTTGGTATGACTAAAATGTTTAGTGGTGACGTCACTGATCACCGTAAAGTCATTGTACGGGAATGTAGGTATGACACAAGCCATCGTATTAACAACATTTCATCTCATTCGTTTATTTACATACTGTTTATAGAGATTTAGTTGTAATGTTTATTGAAACATTATTTGGGCCTAAATAATTCAGTTTCAAAAATAAAGGTATCTCTAATTAGTTTATCTCTATTATTGAAAATATTAAAAAACTACTGTCCAAAAAAATAATAATGCTACTTCTAGGGAGATCCCTTTGAACTCCGAATTTCAAAATGGCGGTGAGTCGAACAGCTGTTAGCGCGATCTTATAGTAGATGACGTGATTGATGACTTCCCACGACCCACTATAGATACTGTGGTTTTCGGGGATCTTGAAAAATTAAAACTTTGACAATTATTTTAACTATTAAAACTAACTCTAAAAATAAATACAAATATGCAGTTATTTAAGTTAGAAGGTCATTATTTATTAAAAAAAAAATTTAAAAATCGGACTGGAGTTCTAAAAATTTAATTTGAGTTTAGACTTACAGAATTCAATACTTCGTTCGTGTGAAAGCACTATGAAACGATTTTACTTTTTTGCAATGGCAAGCCAGAGATAATTACCTCGAGATATCGTGGTGGAACTATATTGTGTTTGTGCCCCTTCGCAGAGATACAGTGGTAAGCGATTGGTTATCCGTTTTCCTTGCATATTTTGTTTTCCCTAAACATACTATCACCCAATTCCAGCAAAAACCATTATTTAGTTTATTTTCGTTTTTAGTATTTACAGTCCATTAGAATTGCATCTGTAGCTGTAATTCATGAGCAATTTCGGATGCAACACAAAGTATGGTATCCAGATTGTGTGATGGGTCTGTAAGATGGTACAGTTCGTTTGTTTGCTTACGTCCTGTTTCCTGGTGAGCGTGCACCTCACCAGCTGGCCGGGCAGCGGGTACAGGACTATCAGCACGTCGCAGAACTGAGTGGGCAGAGTGTCGCGCCGATACGGGCGCCAGTGCTCGCTCCAGACTATGTGCACTTCGTCGTTGCCTAAGTGGCGAGTCTGAAACATATGAAACGTAAGTTATTATGCGAATATAAAATCAATAGCTAATATATATCCGTAATGAGTTTTCTTCTCAACTCATTGGGAATAATGTGTTACCTAAGTACCATGTTTTTGTAATACATTATAATTAAATAAATAAATAAATATTAAGAGAGCCAAAGGAGGGTGGCACGGACATTTTTAGAAGTCAATGCATTACTTCTTAATGAGATGAAATAAACCGCTCAAGCAATTGTGTATTAAAAAAAACACCTAGAGCGAAAAGTTTCAAAGTGTGAAATTAGTTGGTATCTAGTTATGTATATTCAAAAATATTAAAGGTTGAATTGCGAAGCTGTTGTATTAGATAGAGGAAAATATTGAAATAAAACACTGCTAATTTCAATTCCTATTAAAAAAATAAATAAAAACCTGAAAACTAACGCAAATCAAATATTACTATACAGAAAAGCGGATTATTCAATAATAAACACAAAATTAAATGAAATTGATTGGGATCATAAACTTAACCATTTGAATACTCAACCCGCAACTGACGTCTTATATAACATATTGAACAGTATTAAAATAAATTATGTACCAACTAAACCGGCTAAAAACTGTAATTATCCACCATGGTACACGTCATCTCTCATAAAAATAATTAAAGAAAAAAATAAATATCATAAAAATTTTAAAAAATTTCAAAATCCACGTGACTACCAAACGTTTTCACTCTTAAGATCTAGACAAAAACGAATTGCACAACAACTTTACATTAATTATATACATACTGCTGAAAGTAACATGAATGGTAATCCTAAACTCTTCTGGAATCATTTCAATAACATGAAAAAAACACAATCGTCTCTTCCAAGGACGATGCACCTAGATGAAAAAAAAGCAGATAATGGCCAAGACATATGCAATATTTTCATGGAATATTTCCAATCAGTTTACATAAATGATAATAACCTACCAACATTAGATATACCAGAAAACACAAATAATATAAATATCACCACGGTTAAATTCACACGAGAAATAGTCTTAAAAGAAATAAAAGCTCTTGACATAAACACAAGCGCGGGGTGTGATGACATTCCCTCATACTTTATAGTTAATTGTGCGGAAACACTTGCAAAACCTCTCTGCATTATATATAATAAATCAATGAACGAAGGCACGGTACCAGAAATATGGAAAAGAGCATACGTAACACCAATCCACAAAAATGGTGAAAAAAATAATGTTAAAAACTATCGGCCGATTTCAAAACTAACAATATTCAGTAAGTTAATGGAAAAAATTATTTACAAATATCTAAGTCCACAACTGAATCACATCATTACAACAAAGCAACATGGTTTTACAAAAGGCAGAAATGTGGAAAGTAACCTCGTTCTTCTTACTGAATTCATTGTCGATCACATGGACAACCCCACTCAAGTAGATATCATATATACAGACTTTGCCAAAGCATTTGATAAAATTAATCAAAAACTATTACTCAGAAAACTTTGGTCATTAGGTATACGTGGTAATTTATTTCGTTGGGTTACATCTTATATACTTAAGAGATCACAGGCAGTAGCAATAAACGGCTTCGAATCAGATTTTAGTGAAATTTCCTCTGGAATCCAACAGGGTTCTCATCTCGGACCATTGTTTTTTATTTTGTATATCAATGATTTGGTCAATGTTGTTAAATACTCTGAAATAGAATTATTTGCTGATGATGCCAAGTTATACAAGTCAATAAAAAGTCAAAATGATTGTGTCAATTTACAACATGATTTAAACAATATATTTACCTATTGCCAACAAAATCAACTATTTCTAAATGTCTCAAAATGTCATCACATTACCTTTTCAAGAAATAAAAATAAAACATTATTTAATTATTCTATAAATAACAACAACATTGCAACAGTCTCAGATATTCGTGATCTTGGAATAACCCTTGATAGTAAACTACAATATAACCTTCATATATAACAAATCACAAATAAAGCTGCTAAAATGTTAGGTTTCATCATAAGAAACACAAAACTTTTTAATAGCATCAATATCATTAAGCAACTCTACTTTGCCTATGTACGGAGTCATCTGGAGTTTGCATCAGTTGTTTGGTCTCCATTTTACAAAATTCACATAAACAAAATCGAGGCAATTCAAAACAAATTCCTAAAATATCTTTGTTATAAGTCATTTGTAAGATTTAATAACTATGCAGAGGCAGCTTCACACTTTAAAATTGATTCATTGAGTGTACGAAGGCATCATATGGATGCACTATTCCTGTATAAAGTAGTTAACAATGATATTCAATGCCCAGAGTTGCTAAATAAAGTTCATTTCAATGTACCTGCACGTTCAACACGCTCTTCTATCCTGTTCAGGGTGGATCAATGCAAGACAAACTGTAAGCAGAATTCTTGCCTGAACAGACTATGCAATAGTTATAATAACGTATTATCCAATGTGGACATTTTCAATTGCGAACTTACCAAATATAAGAGGTCCGTAAAAGAATATTTCTCTGATGGTGAATAATGATATGTTTTTTTTTTTGTGAAATAATAAATTTAATGAAATTAAAATTTTTTTGAATAATGTTATGTTTTACGTGAATAATGTTATGTTTTTATTATTTTATATTTCTGTTCTGATTTGATTTATATGTACAACCTCCCTCCATGGCTACCAATGTATTGATAGATTTTTTGTTTAGTAATGTTTCATTTTATATAAGAAAAAAATTGTTTTATATTTTTTGTTTTTTGGTTTTTGTTTTATATAATTTTTGGATTCATATTGCTTTTTTATAAAATTAATTTACATTCTTATTATGCTGTCTCAGTACAAGTAAAGTCACAAGGAGGAAATCCATAATTGGTTTTATTTTGGCTATTTAATATTATGTACAAACTGAAATAAATGTAAACTGTCGATTTCCTGAATATTAATAAATAAATAAATACCTACATTTTATAAATTCCGCAACGATTAAATAGTTTTGTTTCATTTATATTGGAAAGTACATGGGTATCTATCGATATATATAACTACTTGAATATTCAAACTCGCATTTATTTTAGCTTATAAAAAATGGTACATCAAAGTCACACCACTCCAAAAGTTTCATCAAATCACCATGTTTTTGTTTTTTGACTCCCCAAATACATACGCAATTTTTTAAAACATATGTCGATAGTTAGCATGAGCATGAGCAATAAAATGACATTTCAGATTATAAATGATTTTATAAAATAGTTATTTAGTTTAAAAGTTGGAAATTGGTCACCCCGTATTTAAGGTAATGAACAGATAATCCTTAGACTAATCGACTCGTAGACCACAGACAGGAAAATAAAATATAATATCTAAAATATCGACATTTGAAAATGTATGATTTCACCAGAAATAAGAAGCCATCCATAAATTACGTCAATGTTTCCTTCAGGAAAGTTTCCATTATAAAATCAATGTTTCCTTCAGGCACACAGACTGATAATAAAGATTTTTTATATTTTATTTTATTTATTGTTTCTTTATACGTTAGGTATATAATGTGTAAAATACAATTAATAACCTCACTAGGAAAAGCCTGTGTTGAAGTTTTTTACTTTGGTTTATCTCTTCAGAGACTTAATTATAATTCTTGGTCCTACCACTAACCCACACCAATATTAAAATGGTGCCAGTTAGATACCTGAAAATAAGTGAGATTATTTAAGACCCACCTTATTGTGGATGGCTTCGGAAGTATTGGACGGCATCCTGGTGGCCACGTGGAACAGGGCTTCCAGGGTGAGCGTGGCGATATAGGGGGCACTAACACCCCCGGAGCCCCCCTTCTGCAGGCCCCCTAAGAAACCATTGTGGGATTCCAGCTCCACCTATGGACAGAAAATAAAGATAAAATTAAAGTCCTCTCTCACTAATCAACCAGGCAAGCTTCCAATTAGTGAAATTAAGACTAAAAATTAAAACAGGTATTTGTAGAGAAATTATGAGGTTTTCAATATGAAAATAACAAGTTCCTCAAGAAATAGCTCTTCAATTTGTCATTTTTCATTCATAGATTTTGTATAAAAAAGGGTGCTAAATTATTTTTAAAAAGAGCTAAAAAGTCAAACAACTTTTTTTGGAGTGGACGGCCCCATTTTAGAGCTAAATCTAGCTCTAAAAGAGGAAAATTATAGAGCTTGATGTTGGGCTTTCAACTAGCAAACATAACGGTGTATTATAGAAATTGTCGGATAATTGAGCCGCAGATTACTGAGTAAGTACCGTATTACTTTCCATACCGGAGTATTTCGTTGAATAAAGTTGAACAGTCAAACAAAAGAGATAGATAAAAGGATAACATACCTCCCAGGCCAGGGCAGCGAGGAAGGTTTCGTAGGCCGGACTGCCACTTCGGTTGGATAGGATGGCGTGCCGGTCTTCCTGACCGCGCGCCACGTAGATCACAGCCACCTTGTGGGTCTCTCGACATCTGCAATGACAGACAAATTGATAATAGACTTTAGTAAGGTTTTCGTCAAAGTCAGATTTCGAAAAAATTCAGATAAAATCAGTTCATACTTTTCACCAGTACGAAATATTCAGCGGTGTTCCACAGGAGACACATCTGGGACCAGTATTGTTTTCCTTGTTTATCAACGATATAATGAACTTTCTGATGATCTAAAATATATATATTTTTTTTTTTATTGAAAAAATTTTCCCTTGGTACACTACATACAATAGATCAGAGGTTCCCAAAGTGTGGGGTGCCGCGGACAGAGGTCAGGGGTGCCGCGAGGCGCCTAGAGAATTGTGCTCTTGGGGGTGACACTCGGTCCCGAGGCTACCACAGATAGACATTATATGACAGGGGTGCCGTGAGAAAATTCAAATTTTCTAAGGGTGCCGTGACTTGGAAAAATTTGGGAACCCCTGCAATAGATACATAAATATAATGAAAGTATATAAAAGCTTAGTACAATAATTATTACAATTATATGTATATATATTTTTAAATTATTCTCCCATAATAAGCAAATGCTTGTGTGTACGGGAGGAAGTATTATTTGTTTGGTTATTTTGATTTTTTTGTTTTTTTTTTTTTATTGCTGTTTTTATTTAAATTTAGTACTTTGAAATTTAGTTTATGTAAATAATAAGATAAATGTATGTTTATATAAATATATGCATATATATAATTTTTATTATTATTATTTATTTATTTTTTAGTTAAGGTTTTCAGTATATTTTTTTAATTGTGTTTTGAAATTTTTGAAACTGTCACAAAGGGATCTTATATTTTCTGGTAATTTATTAAAGAAATTTGTTCCCAAGTATTTGTAGTTTTGTTGGCCTAAAGTTTTTTTACAAATGGGAATTGGTAACATGTATTTTTGCCTGAGATTTGCTGTGTTTTTGAAAGGTATGGTTTTGTTTAGGATATCCTCTTTGTAGACTTGTAAGGTTGAGTGATACAGAAAAAGAGTATTTAATTTTCTGACTTTAAATTCTTTGAATATGAGTTCAGATGGATATAAAAATGATTTTTTTAATATTACTTTAATTATTAGTTTTTGCACAATGTAAAGAGATTGTGTGTGAGTTTTATAGGCGCCACCCCATCCTATTATACCATATAAAACTATTATTTATATAACTAATCTCAACGTCAAGGGAGGCGTAAACATACGAGATTGGACGATGTGGGGACGAGCACAGCATCCTTAGGCAAAAACTTGTAACTATATTTTAGGTTTCAGTAATAGTATATTAGAACTTCAGTATCACCTTTGGGCGTCCAGGTTCCTCAGCTCTCTCAGCAAGCGATCAGAGCGCTTGAGCAGGTGCACGGCTCCGCGGCCCCAGCAGCCCACAAAGCCTAGCTGGCTGAGCAGCAGGCGGCACTGCCGGAATACGGGGCTGTAGTCTGGCAACTCCGTCGACTCGGGCGTCAGAGACGACTCTTCATCGGGATTGTCCAGGCTGCAATTACAAACATTGTCATGTTTAGTATAGATTTAGTGACCTTCCCCTTTACTTCCTTCAACCTTGTAATCATTTCCAAATGGGGATGCCATTGTTCCACTGTCTCTGGAAAGATGGGATGTTAGATAATAGAAACATTACATGAAGCGTGCCAACAGTCGCTGAGCTGAGGCAGTGGAGCCAATGAAAGTTATGCATTTGGTGTATATATGCAAACAAGCACATAGAAACAATTACAGTAGTATGGGTGAAAATCACACAAGGCAAAAACGGACTAAACCCTAAACGAACCAGGCAATTACTTAATAGGACAGTGCCCCTCACTGAGGGAAATGATAGGACTACTAATCCAATACTTATCTCAGGAGGCACATGCAGCTATTGGGAGTGAAAAACACCAATAGATCCAGGAAATGTGAAGAGGATGAAGAGAATCCAATTCAGCTATGGTGCCAATGTCTGGTGTCAATGGCCTGATTGCTCATGGGAACTATCCGTAAACCGTTTCTGTTTTATTAACAATAATGTTTCAGGGCCCATCTTTCTTGTTTCTGTCATCTATGGTTGGGACATAACATAATGTGCTTACCTCATGAAGAAGGTGTTCTTAGCGAGGTAATCCGTCTCGTTGTTCCGGTGCGACAGTATGACGGAAATGGTGTCATCCTCCATGTTCCCGGGCAGCGGGGATGGCGCCGGCTGGTTCAGACACTGCCCGTTGTGCTGCAGCACCTCCGGACTGGTGTGACTGATGTACTGGAGTAACTGCGCAAACAGACCCCAGGAAATGGTTAATAATTGTCTGGGTCATATTGACCACCAAAAGTTTCTTATTGACTTTATTGGCAGTGGGTTGAATAAAAGCTTTTGAGTGGGGATTAGTTTGGTATGTACTTTGGTTTCAGTAGTTTGGTATCCTTCTATTCTATTCTATTGCAGTATACGTAAGCGCAATTACATTGCTCATTCTCCTGTACGCTATTCACGCTATGGCAAACCAATAATCGTGATATTGAAATATTTTTTTTGAATACCGCACAAGAGTCCCAACTGCTCCCCTCTGAAGTCAGTGAGACTATGGAATTAGGGTAAGTTGTGAGGCTGAAAGTAGTGGGGAGGGGAAGAAGATAGGGAAGGGGAAGGTGGGGAAGTACCTGGCTATTCAGATCTGGTCACCAAACACGGCTAATGCCACATCAAGCAACGTTTCAATTCTGAATGGTGGTCTACACCAGGGCGATACTGAGAGTATCTTCCACTCTAGAACGTGCTGCAAATATACTATATATTATTTTAAATGAATAAATTGTGAAATAACACAAATTATTAAAATAAAATTTATTTGCCACGCCGGGATTCGATCCCGCGACTGGACTATGCCGGCCGTCAAATTGTTAATGTTAACTTCGTGAATTTTGTGGATCATATTAAAAACCTATTACAACCCTATTCTTAAACCTTTGGTTATCTATTTATAAACCTAACTGATCAATGCATTTTAAAAATTTTTAATTTCTTGTATTTTTATTTCTTAATAATAAAAATAATATTTGGATGAATTGTATAGCGCCGTTTTTGTGAAAAATCACCTCAAGTGCGCTGTGTATTTTTATCTACTGTAATATTCAATTTGAGAGGCGGGTATGGTATCGCTGCCTGGGGAACCAATTATTGGATAACCAACACCCCTGCTATATGTCACTTCAAGTGGTTCAATAAGTTTGGTGACTAAGCAGGGGTGGCCGGGTTCATGGGGTGGGGTATGTCTAGGTCTTGGCGGCGAATGCGTTTGACCACCTACTGTGTAGGGGACCAGATCGGGAGACATTGGGAGACTTTTTGCCCTCTTTAGCCGGACTTTTTCGACCCATTTCCTAGCGCCACAGTGGGTGGGATGAATTCATATGTCCGTCACTCCTAAGCACACTGACCCCCATCCTACCCACCTCCTTCCTTTCCCTTAAAAGACCTTCCACACAGCATCCCCAAATCAAAGATGGCATAGGTCCTGAGGTATGTTTTTTTTCTTCAGGGCCTTCTGGGTCGAGCTAATGTAATAGAAAAGAATAAAAACTTACATGATCAAGTTGGTGTTGATCCGGGGGAGATGTCCTGAAGTCAGGCAGCTGGTCGGGGGGGAAGGGAGGGGGCAGCGAGGAGAGGTGGATGCCCCCTGTTGTCACAGTCGTGGTACTAGAACACAAAGCATTTATCAGTTGCTTGCCTGGAACATTCACATAACTTGGTAGGTCAAGTATTTAACACAGTGAAAGTGTTGGTGACTCACTTGATGATGGAGGGCATGGGCTGGAGGGGCTGCGGGGCGCAGCCGATCTGGGGGTCGCAGTACAGCGCAGAGGCGTCCCAGCAGGACTTGCCTGCCAGGTCCCTCAGGATCACCCGCACTTGTTTGTCTGCAGTCACTAGACCTGCAATACAAAATTAAATTTTATTGGAGATATTTTTGTCTTACTTATTGAGAGGAAATGGTCTGGCAACTGAGAGCTCTGTTCAAAGAAAGACAAAGTGACTTGAGCATGCAATATCAATACAGTAAATAAAACACCAGATTTACGAAACTCCTATTTAACATTTTCCCACTTTTTATGCCAAAATGCAAAAGTCCAAATTTATTCCATACATTCTCATTCAAATATTCCCCCCAAAGTGCGCACATTTAAATTAACGCAGGACTTTTCAAGAAATGTCAAATGCTAATATCCGTTTCTCGTATTATTTTGATGTTTATACACAATGACATTCGATTCGCAAATTTTCCTGTGAGTGACATCTCTTAACAAGGATTACGCGGCAAAATGTGCTGTCATCTATGGCATTAGGGTAACTACTTTTAAGAGTTGGTGTCTTAACACAAGGATTAGGGTAACTACTTTTAAGAGTTGGTGTCTTAACACAAGGATTAGGGTAACTACTTTTAAGAGTTGGTGTCCGATACGGCATACCACATTTGAGAAAACAGTCAAAATGTGTTGTAAACGGCCGATTTAAGATGTGTTACACTGTCGCAAAAGATACAGAATCACCCTTCTGTTGAAGCACCTACCAAGTGAAGTCGTCGTCTCAGTTCTTATTTGTCCAATTGAACATTTTAGTTTTCGTTCAATCTCCACATTAAAATTAAAAATAAAGTATAAAAAATGATGGTTAATTACTTAACTAAGAATTATTTAAACTAAAGAGAACTTAACCTTTACAGAAATAGCTTTATCTTAAACACTTATTATAATGTTTCATTGAAATAATGAAAGAAAACCTCCTCCTGTAAAACTTTCTAATGGTCTGTTGGACAAATACAAACTAAGGCGACGAAGTGACGAAAAAGTTGCCAGCAAGGTATGTTTGTAAGTTACCTGGTGCCACTCCCCCACCCGGCATCTCCAGCGCAGGCAGCTCCACCAGGGAGGCCAGCACGGACTCACTGAGCCGGAACATCTGGATGTGCGGAGCCGTGAGGACAGGAGTGCCGAGCTCGGTGCCCAGCCCCGGAGAGTCGTCGTTCTCGCTCACCATGGAGGACAGCTGACAGCCGCCATTCAGAGGAAAGTGCCCGAGGAATAGGACCAGCTGCGTGCAGATCTGTGGAGAGTACAACATGTTAAAGACGGGAGATGGTCTGTGATGACAGTAAGCTATCAATTCACAGGCCCATTGAGCTATCTCGCACGTTTCCAGACAGAATACCAGCTCTTTTAACCCTCACGCACTGCATATTTTAAGATAAACGATTGCTACGCGGCGATATACAAGGGGCCCTAGTGATCCCCCTTCAGGTGATACCTGATTTTTACCTTCAAATACATAAAGGTTAATACAGTTCACGAGGTTTGTCACCAGATGTCTGGCGATGTCTCCTGGTTCCACAACATCAGGTATGTGGGCATTTTCCAATGACGACGTTTTACTTGTAACAGCTGACATGCCTTGTAAGATGGCAGTGTCAGTGTAATAACAGTCCCATTAGATCATTCAGTGGATTTATAATTTAGTTTTCCTACAAAGGGGTGGATATTTCTGATTAATCTGAAAGTATTTATTAAAAAGTAATTATATTCACCATTCTGGCCCAAAGTTTAACATCAGTGGAAGAAGCCATGGGGGTTTTGATGCCCATGTTGTCAAGTTGGATGTTCGGATCGAAATCCTCGTCCAAGGGAGACGAGAGGCCCTCCAGGTCTGAAGCGTCTTTTCCCTTCATCACCACGTACAACACCTGCAAATAAACAATCAAAAAAATCTCACATTACAAAGGGTTCTATTCAATGATGTTACAATATATATAGCCGCCTTGGAGAGCTCTCACAAGCGGTAAGCAAAAACACAAAAACAATACCTTACACCCAACATAATAAAATGTTATATTAATATGTAAAAATGTTTTCAAAATATATTATGTTAAAATATTAAATATAAGGTAAAAACTGTAATATATAGAAATAAAATAAAAAATAAAAAATACATTGGTTAGGAGTAGGCTTGAAAGTGGGTCAGTGGTTTGGATCCCGCACCAGGTAAAGTATTCCCTCATTTTGGAATGGAGGAGGTTCAGAAGAAATTTCTAAATTATAGAGTTTATAAATTATTTTGGGGCTCCAGACCAGGGGAGACTGCCAAATTCAACAGTAAGAGATGCTTATGGATTCATGCAAAGCATCTGCGGGCCCTGTACAGTATATCCAGCTTCTGAGAGGCTAACTTGACTCTGAGGGCTTGGATGGAGTCCTCGTGCCAGAGATGATCACCTAGAGTTACACCAAGCATATCAACGAAAGACTTGTTGTGAGAGTTATTATATATTATATCCTCACCTTGAACACAATCAGCATAAGTGATTGCTTCCCGGCTTTGGGCACCTTGAGCAGCGCTTGTACGCCCATGCGGATGCAGTACTCGGCCAGACACAGCAGCAGACAGCCCACCAGGGTCTTCACAGAATCCCGCCCGGCCAGCGGAGACAGCTGCGCCAGGCATGCACAGATGGTGCACACTATGCTTTCTGGAATTGCAAAGGAAAAGGCAGAATATAGTCAACATCCTGGCAACTCCGTGTGTGATACAAGATTAGACAAATGGTGATCAAGTAGAGGAAGAGACCGCTCTTCGTGACTTTCAAAGTGGATTGGCACCAGTTACCCTTTAAGTAAGCAATATTACGGTGATCGGACAACTCAGAATCAACTCAACTCAACACCTCCTTTGAAAAGTCATTAAAAGTGATACAAAAAATTGGTTAAATAGGTTACGTTATGAGTTATTTCTCTTTTTTTTTTTCATAGCTTTAAATGACTTTGCAAAGAGGTGTTGATTTGAGTTGATCATGGAAATTTGAAATGCAGTAAAGGGCAAAATGTTGATTGTTCAGGAGAATGAAAAAGATTTTTTTTTTTAAAAACCAACTCCTGTTTTAACAGACCTTTAATTATGAATTGTTATTATAAAATAACATTGAATATAGATCTTCCAGAATACTGAACATTTTTTGTAAATTTCTTTAATAAGAGAATTTAATTTATTTTTAATTTTTCAGAAAAAAATGCATTTCGTAAAGGACACACTTATTTTCTTACAAATATTTTGATGAAGCAAATCGAAAGAGAAAAAATGGAGAAAAATACATAAAATAAAAAGACATTTTAACTGTGAAACTCGCCTTTGGCCTCTCTTTTTCTATTCACTGGATGAACCCAATAACTTCTCTATCTTTTTTTTTTAAGAGTTGCCAGCATCATATATTAAATATCTTCTTCATAATCTGCATCAGAATCGGATGATTCATGGAAAACACACTCTCCGAGAGCTACGACTGTATTGATTCAAAATGTCATCTGAAGGTGTCAGAATATCACATATAGATGTGAAAGCTAGCCATCACATCAGAGCACTTCACGACACGAAACATTACAAGTATAAATCCGGCTTAATGGTAACAAAAGCTCCTGGCAGCGAATGTGTGAAGCAAATCTGAGTTCATTGTACCAGAGTTACAATCACAGACAGACCCACAATCGAAATTAGTACGTTTGATACTTACCAGGTAGTTCAGGGTACAGTTCCATCATTCTGTCAGTGTAGTCAGCCAACAAGAGAAGGATGTCACTGGCCACCTTTGCGATACTCTTATTTCGCATCTGGAAATAAAAATATCATTTAGATTACCACTTAGTTACAGTTATAATGCTCTGCAAAAGGAACTTATCATATGTAATGGGTAGATTAAAAAAAAAACAAGTTATGCAAATGAAAAGAAAGATACTCACGGTTAACGCTTGCAGAATGTTCCTCACACAGTCAGGTAGACGATGACAGATCCGTCTCCCGGCCAGAATCTGGTGGCAGTGTGCTCCGAGGGCGGCGAGAGCCTCGCAGCGAGCCAGGGCCTGCGGTTCCCTGCGACACGCTCTCACTAGGATGTTCAAGACGTGCTCCTGGAGTAAGAACAAGATAAATGGTTAGAATTACGCAGTACATAGGTATACATTTTTTTTCCACCTGGCTATGAATACTTAAGAAAAGGTATTAGGAGAAAAATTCAATTGGCCTAGCCAGAAGAGTTGGAAAACTTTTTAATATTTGTGCCTGAATTTCACAAAATAAAATAAAACACGCTTTTTGCATAAATCAAAACAAGCGGCAGGTGTTGAGCAGGAATTTAAATCTTACCGCCTCTTGCTTAATTAAGGAATGCATAAGTTCTTATCTGGGATTAAACCAAGGATAACAAACCTTAAGGTCAGGACAGAAGACAGTGGTGTACTCGAGGGCATAGGGCTGCAGCATGGGAGCGTTCATGAGGCTGTCGGGCAGACTGAGAATAGAAGCCAAAAAGGTCACGGCCTCTGTTCTGGGACACTGGAAAAAGAAACAATTATGATTATATGGTCAAATCATTTTTTGATTTTGAAAACTGCCCTACTAATCTGCTGCTTGTTAGAAAACATGTTTTTTTTGCAGTAGTGTAATGATTATTCATATAGCTTCCGCTATAGTTTCAGCTTCCTTCAATAGATGTCGATAGCTTAGTTAGTAATACAAAGTTCTGCTATATCCCAGCAAATGGCAGTTGAGTATGATATCAGTAGAGTACCATCTATCATCGTTCATGTCTTGGGTACGAACGGTTACGATGTTGTATGAAGGGATCGGCGAGATTGGGTGGGCTCCTACACCAGAACTGCTTAGAGCCTAGTTTAATGAGGATGTCTGTCCAGTTTAATATTCATTGTAAATATTCACGATAACTAAATTAATCAACTAGTAATCACTCGAATCTATAACTTATTTGGAAGACACCCACCCACATCGCATGTTGTCTTATTATTAAAAATTAATAGACATAACATTCAATGAACTTACATTAGGCCCGATGTCTGTGGAGTTAAGTACAATGGTTGAGGCATGAACGAAGTCCAGCAGGAGCAAGGAGTAGCCATCCAAAGCGAGAGACAGGTAGCGGGGCGCGGCATGCTTTATCAGGACATCCACCACGCTGCGATCTTCTCCCGTCAGACCTGGGAATGGGAAAATACAAATTAGCGGGAGAACAAAAATCACTTAGTACCAAATCAAAGATCCGGTACTTTCGACTTCGACCAATACGGCGGCCTGTGACGGCGCATCGATCTATCTATGAAATTTATCAATGATTGGGTTATTTTGCCCCAATCACTTCGCCAGAGGATCGTGATCGACCCAGGTCATGTGAAATGATCGAACGGCCCAGCTTTATTTTCAACTGCTAGATAGTGTTTTCATGAAAGGATTGATGCCCGCCTTCCCTTCCCTCCCAGGAAGACTATCTGAGGGAGATAGACACATTCACCCCATCAGGCTGTTTTTTGCATCGCTTGTACTGTGTTTCAGTAGTCAAAAAAATAAAAGGCCATGGGGGGTTCCAAATAATAGCAACAATCTAAAAACAGGTATCTGAAGAGGTTGAATTTTTGCTGAGAATTTCTTGCGCAACATCAATTTGGGAGGCGGGTATGGGTACCACCGGCCCGGCAACCATTTATTGGATAACCAACACCCCTTGGGGTGACCCATAGGTCAGGTTTGCTACGTTTGGTGACTTAGCAGGGGTGCCCGGGTTCATGGGGTGAGGTTTGTCTAGGTCTAGGTGGCGGATGCATTTGCCCACACAGCGTGGCGGGTCGGATCGGGAGAGACTGGTTGAGGGAGACCTTTCGACCGGTGGGAGAAACAGACTCATACTTCCGTCACTCCTGGGCACACTAACCCCCAGATTCCTACCCACCTCTCATACCTTTTTCCTTCCTCTACCCCTCATATCTTCCTCTCCTTCCTTTCCCTAAAAAGAGCCTCCACACAGCATCCCCAAAGATGACATAAGCCCCGAGGGAAATTGTTTTCCTGTTCTCCTGCGTGGAGCTAAAGCAAAAAAAAAAAAGCTCGCCGAATCGGGTTATTAAAAAGGGTATCATTATATTTACAAACTGTATACGCCAGAAATCTTCAGGAAGATACTAACCATGATGCAGCGCTCTATGATACAGCGGCAGGTGTGGGCGGGGGGGAGCGGGATGCAGGGGGGCCCGGGTGGTGAGCAGGCACAGCAGACGCAGCGCCGCCAGCCGACCGGGCCGATGCGAGGGGGCCAGGGGCTCCGCGCCCAGACACCAGCCTGCCACCACGCCCAGGGGCACGTGCGTCTCCGCATTACCCGTCTGCGACTGGTTGGCGGCGATCTGGACATTACAGTAATGTTGTTTGTTATATCTGTGAGTGAGTCTACAGAATCAGGAATGAAAAGAATCATTGGAGCTGTTCGTTAGTTACAACTGTGATTTATTTATGATGTTATGTATAATTAAACTCGATTCAAAACATTCAGCATAGCTTG
This sequence comes from Limnephilus lunatus, assembly GCA_917563855.2. Lineage (NCBI taxonomy): Eukaryota > Metazoa > Arthropoda > Insecta > Trichoptera > Limnephilidae > Limnephilus > Limnephilus lunatus. Next base: position 3,252,389 of record OU830602.1, on the reverse strand, counting down.
ATACGATTATTTATATTTTTTATTTATATTTATATTATTTATACATAACAAAATATATTAACATTGGTTTTTTATATGCCTGTCTCACTAGGATATACCTGTGTCGAGACAGGCGTACAGGTATATAAATGAATATCGTAGTTACAAGAATATTTAAGGTAAAATACATATCACTTTGAATAGAATTAAAACAGAAATTATTATTTTTAATTGATAAACTAACGTTTAAACAAGATTTTTATGCATAGCACAAGGGGTAGATAACAAATATTATAATCAATAATTATCAGCTTGAAAAACTCATCTACATTGAAAAAAATCTTCCGAGAAAAGATACTGGCCGCCAACGGGAATTGAACCCGTGTCCCTCTGATTGCCGGTCAGCTGCTTTGACCACTGAGCTATGGCGGCTTATCTAATACCCGCCAAATAATTCAATATATACTAGTGTTTCATTCGACAATTACTCATTATTACATTTTTCCAACTGAAAACAACCAACCAATAGCAATGAACACAACATTTGCACAACTATTATTAGCGACCATTTCGGGACGGAAACGATATACGCTATATACAATAAACGCCATAGCTCAGTGGTCAGAGCAGCTGACCGGCAATCAGAGGGACATGGGTTTAATTCCCATTGGCGGCCAGTATCTATTCTCGGAAGATTTTTTCAATGTAGATGAGTGTTTCAAGCTGATAATTATTGATTATAATATTTGTTATCTACCCCTTGTGCTATGCATAAAATTCTTGTTTAAACGTTAGTTTATCAATTAAAAATAATAATTAATATTTGACAAGTTAAAGTATTTCAGCAATAAATGCAGACATAATTAGTCTCGACGCCACCTAGCGGGAGATTTAGTACTTAACAATACCTCTCTCACAAAAATAAAGTTGGTTGTTTTCAGTTGGAAAAATGTAATAATGAGTAATTGTCTAATGAAACACTAGTATATATTGAATTATTTGGCGGGTATTAGATAAGCCGCCATAGCTCAGTGGTCAGAGCAGCTGACCGGCAATCAGAGGGACACGGGTTCAATTCCCGTTGGCGGCCAGTATCTTTTCTCGAAAGATTTTTTCAATGTAGATGAGTTTTTCAAGCTGATAATTATTGATTATAATATTTGTTAAAACAGAAAGGTGATTGGAAGGGTGGCAAATCTTGAATTTTATAAATTTTGGAGATGAAGTAAAGAAGTAAATTCTGCCTACTCTATTTATGGAGTTAAATTTGAGAGGATTCTATTATTTTCATTTATTTTTTATGGGTATGTGAATAGTTATTTCTGTCTATGTGTGATTTATTTTACAGATGTTTGTAATAGTGTGGCGTCCAGTACTTATAATCCATTTTTTATATCTTTTTTGAATTTTGTAAAGGAGTCAGTTTGTCTGATCGTAGCTGGTAGTGTATTGTATAGTTTACAAGCTATGCAATTAGAATGTCTTTGTCCAAAGGTGGTTTTGAAAAAAGGATTTTGGAGAAGTTCTTTGTTTTTGGCTCGGGTATTGTGTATTGTTTGTGTAGCTTTGTATAGTGTTTTGTTGTTTTTCTGTAAATTAATTAATATGGATCTTGAGTAGAGCTGTTTCATGTCCATAACGTAGAAGAAATTGAATATAGTATCCGTGCTGGTAGTAAGCGGCATTTTGAGAATTATTTTTATGATAGTTTTTGTTCTTTCATCTTTCATGAGATCAAGGGCACTGGAATATGCATTACCCCAGGCTAAAATTCCGTATTCGATGTGAGATTGGCACAATGAGTAATATACTGTTTTTAAAAGTTTTAGGTTAAGGAAATTGCGCGTTTGTTTGAAAAAGTATATAGATTTGCAGATTTTGTTTGTAGTGTACTGTATATGTTGCTTCCAATTTAGGTGTGTATCAAAGGTTACTCCTAAATATTGGATTATGTTTACTTGCTCTAGGCATGGGCAGTCACAGTTCCATTGCATGTTCTAGACAAAACATGCAAAGGTATAAAATAGCCCTGGAGTTCATGAGTGATGTTTTGTTATCAGATTGAAAGGGATAATTTTTGTGGTCCCATAGGAAGTCCTAAGCATAGAAAATACAAGATTTAATAGGAAAAACATTCAGAACTAAAAGATATAACAAAGCTTGATCATATTTTATTTTAAACTAGCTGACCCGGCCATGTGTTGCTATGGTTAACAAAACACAACGCCATCTAATGGATGGTTACCCAACCTTTATAACTACCGCCATCTGTTAATCTGCATACAAATCAAATCCACAACTCCCGCTTGCAAGCCCGCTCTCCACCAGATACAGACTTTATCCTTTATATTTCAACCACACAAAACCTTGAAAAATGATATACCTAATCCTGAAACACTCTATCTATTTGTGAAAACTGCATGAAAATCCGTTCAGTACTTTTTGGAGTTTATCACAAACAGACAGACAGACGCGGCGGAGGACTTTAATTTATAATATGCAGATGTGTCCATAGGGCTTTTACATAATATGTAGCGCCTTTTTTTTGAGAAATTACAATAAAAAATTGAAATTGAAGTGGGGGTCAAGATCCTCAGCAATGAGGGACTGACTTGAGAAGACAATGTCAAAAATAATAAAAATGCACAAGAGTTTCACCAAATCTACGATAATATTAATAAAAATGTATAAAATTGTTGTTGACAATAATTTAAAAACTAAGTTTGCTAAGTTAAAATTATTATTGATTATAAAAAACTGACATGTTTCGTAAGCCAAGCTTACTTCATCAGGGTTTTAATAATACTAAAAGTTTATTAAAACCCTGATGAAGTAAGCTTGGCTTACGAAACATGTCGGTTTTTTATAATCAATTATAGTCGTAAAAACAAAGTAATTTATTAATTTGAATTAAAATGGTGCCACAAAATAAATTTGCTGTTTTAGAAGAAGTGATTAAAATTATTGTCAAATACATCCATACCATATAGTTGGAATGATATATACACATGTAAAATGTTAATGTCTGTCTATTCGTTTGTTTAGGTATTTATAAATTGTTCAGAACAATGGAATTTAAAATTTAACAATTTTACATATATGAATTAGGAAATGAGATGTAACGCACCTTAAGCAGGGTATCATTGAGATGCAGCAGGTACTGGAAGACCTGACTGTGCAGACTGGGGTCGGGTAGCAGGTTGGGGTCACCCAGCGCACCCAGCATGCGTCGCCACATGACGGCCGCTACGTCGGGCAGCCAGCCGCGAGCCCCTCCACCCAGCACCACCCCGCGCCCCGCCTCGGCACCCACCAGACCCATACTGCTGCCGCCCACGCACCATTCTGAAACAAACAGACTTTAATTCAACCAATCCGCAACTATTTCACTAGTCAATTTGTTGCCAATTTGTTCAAAAGCTGAAATGGGCCAAGAATCGGCTTTTAATCTTTCCTTTCCAGTACTGTCAACTGATTTGACATGTTAATAATTATTTCAATATTTCTGTAATTATGCTAAACACAGAGTTCATATTTTAGGTGTTCCTTAACAATTTTACGTATTGAATAAAATAATTAAATTATATTATAGTGAACCGGCAACGTGTTGCTGTGGCTAACGAAAAACACAATGCCTTCTGCTGGATGATTACCCAACCTAGATAACCAAGTGTTGTGTCGAAAAATTAACTCACACCGCCATCTGTTAGAAACTTATGGAACTAACAAATACATAATTACAAAGCATTGTCATATAACAAACATTTAATTCGCAATAATAAATATTGAGGTACAATCATCGATATAAAAACTATCCTATCTTTTAATTTGGACCAAATTACACACATTTAGAAAATTTCATCAAAATCGGCTAATTAGTTTCGGAGTTTATCTCGAACAAACATTGTGATGCGAGATTTTTATATATATAAATATTTATCAAATGTAACAGAGAAAATGTTGTGTGGAAAAATCAGGAAAAACATTGTCCATCACGCATTTCAATTTTTTTTATATTAACTCCACACAGGAGGCCCTGAGGAAAATAATTTCCCTCAGTGCCTATGTCATCTGAGATGCTATTTGGAGGGTCTTTTTGGGGAGAGGAAGGAATGAACATTGCTCTTGAAGAGACCCATGTTGTAGGAAGGAGGAAACACAAAGGCCGGCAAATCGTTCCACAGCCGAGCTGTTGAACACAAGAACGAGTCGAAGAGGCGACCCGTTCTTTTGTGACAAATGTCAACCATGTACACATTTTGGGCACGCGTTTGGCGTATTTCCCGACTATGCACCGGTCCCGAAGGGATCAGTGATGCTAGTTCCTCGGAGCATCCTCCATTGAAATACCGGTAGAACAAGGATAGCATTCTCACACGACGTCTGTGCTCTAAAGATTGCAATTCATTTTTTAAGTAGGAGAATCAGAGTCGAGGGTTTTTTTTCGAGGGTCGAGGGCTGCCAAATTCAACCGTGGAGCGCACTTGCGATTTGTACAGGGTTAGCAGTTGTGTACTATTAAAGTATCTGCGGGCCCTGTACAGTACGCCCAGTTTTTGAGAGGCTAACTTAACTTAACTTATACAGTCAATGTTTTTTTTCTCATTTTTAGCTCTAACACGTAACATCTTACTTATGTCCGTGTGAATACTGAGAGACATGATTACCTCGCAAAATATGATGTATGATTTTTATTATCAGGTACATAGAGATTAAATTGATGATTGATTGTGGGAAACTCACCAACATTGGAGCTTTCCGAAGCCAGATCTAGCTGCAGCGGGGAATCCTTTATGGAACTACTCTCCACTCCACTAGATGGGGCCGGTGATGGAGATCGGGAATCTAAAAAAGAAAACACAACATTTTTTTATCCAAACTAATAAATTTTGAACATACAGTGAAACCCTCTTAAGAAGTTTTCCAAGGGACCGGAAAAAATAAACTTCTTAAGCAGGAAAACCTTATAAGTGGGAAAAATTGGGCCAATTTTGGACCGAGGGACCGAAAAAACTTAACTTCTTAAGCCACGAAACGTCTTAACAGAGAACTTCTTAAGAGGGTTTCACTGTATTTCATTTGCATTTAATGACCTAGTGAAAAACATCAAAGTAGAAACTTATAAATTAGACACCCATGATTTAAACCTTCATAACTTTCCCCTTCTTGATGATCAGCCTCCCCAGCACGGATCATTAGCAAGAGCATTAATGGTGCTACCACATTTGGGTAGCTTTCGCACAAGTGGTTAAACTCCGAAACAACTCATACAGGTCTCATAGAAATCGTTGTCTCCCTCTTACTATCATGGTTAGAAACATGATATAAACAGTGTTAGAAAGAGAAAACAACACACTTTATATTCAAATCGTAAAGTTTACCACAAAAGAAGTAAAATGAGCACCCTTTTGAAACTAAAGTTTCAGATCGCAATTTTTATTATAATATTAGAAAAAACGTAGGTGAACCATTTTAAGTATTTTTTTTGTATGTATTCAAAATTTTTATATTTAATTCAAAATTTATGTTTATTTCGAATTATACAAATTGAAAGCGTATTTCATCAACTTTCAAAAACAGTTTTTAGTTTTCGGATGCGTTCAGAAATATTCCATTTATTTGAAGAGATATTTTGACCCTCGGACAAAATATGGTGGAAGATTGAGGGGTTAAGCAGTGAAGATATGTTGTGATGGTGATGAGTTGCGTTTTTTCAATAGTAGAACAGCACAAACATTTACCACTTTCTGAATCCCGGTCCTCGTTGCTCTGACCGTTTCTCAGCGAGTCCAGCGAGTGGCATCTCCTCGGCTTGGATGGCAGTTCCTTTGGTTCGTCTACTGAGAATACACAATAATTAGACAGGATTAGTAATTCATATGATGTATGGTTGTGAAACATGGACCTTGAAAATAAATACCATGAACAGGTTAGAGGCTTTCGAAATGTGGCTTCACCGGAGAATGCTCAAGGTCCCATGGACCGACATGATCACCAACATAGAAATTCTCAGGCGGGCTAGAGCAGATAGGGAACTGCTTACATTAAATAAAATCAAGAAAATTTCATATCTGGGTCATATACTTCGAGGGGAGAAGTATCACTTGCTCCATTTAATATTGAAAGGCAAGATAGAGACAAATGTCTTGGCTGCGAAACATACGAGAGTGGACCGGCATTAGAAGTGTGGAGGAGCTATTCCGGGCAGCGCAAGACAGAGAGACCTTTTCAAGAGTGATCGCCAACGTCGGGGGGACCTGATAAGGCACATAAAGAAGAAGAAGTAATTCATAAGACAAGTTATATTTATTACAATAAAATGCACCTATTCAAGTCCTGACATCTACAAATGTTGTTTCCAGTAGAGGCAGACAAGAAACTTCTATAAATTGTTCATGAAACATGTAGATTGCGTATAAAATTGTCTTTTAAGCACTCCGACCCCTAAGACGACAATATAACAGTAGCAGTCAAGTACAATAAGCGTGTTTTCATGCTAACGCATGTGTTCCCACAGAAATCGTTACAACTCTGTTATTGTTCTAGTGACAACCCTAAAACAAAAAGTAGATGATCCATATTGAATCAAGCTTCACATCTCTTTTCAAAGTTGTCCATAGAAGTACATGAAAAACGACTTATTTTGTAGAAGCAGTTGTCACCCTCCAAATCGCCTACGTGCCGTTAGACATTGTTAATTTTTTATTAAATATTATTATTGTACGAAATGGTAAAAAAGTGAGGTGACAAAATTGTTTATTATACATTTATAAAATAGAATAAGTAATTAAATGAAGGCACCCAGGACCCTTTGCTTACGTAGCAAGTGCTCTACCAACTGAGCTACGGTACCTTTATCCAATTCAGTCACTTTTAACTGTATCGTACTTGACTAAGAACTACCAACATTATCTTCATTTTCTTAAGGCGCATATTAATGGCTGCTATCTTTATATGTGATTGCAAGATTCAACTCGAACTAAATGCTAGATAGTGTCTGGATAAATTTTTATCCATTTTATTTTTAATACGCAACATCTATCGGGTTCATCCTGGGTTCGAGTCCCAGAGGTGCTAATATCTTTTTCTGATTTTTCTGTCTCCAGATTTTTGATTGAGTTTCGCTAATATTGTCTTCATTGTAATTAAATATTATAATTTGAGATTTTACTCATAAAGTTAAAAATTAAAAAATAAATAGAATAAATGTTTTTTTTACATAATCCGTGATTTTAGTTTTCACATTTCATTTATAGAGCTTTAATTGCGAAGCGGAAATAACGCAAAGTTTTTATAAATCTGACAGTTGGTTTAAGACAAAAAAACTTGCACAATCACAAAATACCCGAGTGCTTAATAAAATAAATTAAAAGATATTTTTGTTAGCCTATTGGCGTATTCGCCGCCAAGATTGGACGGCTGCATTTCTTTCATATTTCACCTTATTGCGACGGCTAAAACTCATCCATACGGGTGGTTATCTACTATGGTGGTGATGTACTTTAATCCCAGGGGTTGAGATTACTTGAAACGTGTTCGGGAAAACCTCCAAATAAGATCGTGGTTCGTCTAGAACCCAGCAGTCTATCATCATAAGCTATCGGCTATTTCCGTAACCGTTTGTGCATTACATACGAATGATAACGGATGGTACTCTTCTAAGGTACTACTTAACTGCCATCTGTTGACACCTAAAAACTACATATAACTATCTATAATACCGACATCAAGCCAATATTTTGTTTGTAATATAAATAATTATACTTGTACATTTGTTTGTAATGAGATGGGACTGTACTGAATACCTTCAATTTGAGTAGGCGGCAAGGCCAGCCGGCGCAGCGTGAGATGAGGATCGCTTCTGCATCTGGTCAGGGTTCCTTGCCCGGATGGTCCTTCTCTTCTCACTTCATTTCCACCAACTTTGGATGATTTTCCTATAACAAACATAATAACATTCATAAATACATTGCAATAACATACATCATTTTATAAAGCCAAGCATGATTTAAAAATATGTAACATATAATAAATCTATTGACAAATACAGTGAAACCCTCTTAAGAATTTCCCTTTTAAGAAGTTTTCCCACTTACGAAGTTTTTTCCCTTGGAACCTTCGAAAACTTCATAAGAGAGTGTCTCCATAAATGTTTTTTTAAACGGTGCTTCAGATTTTATGTCCGGGTTAAATCTTTCCCAAATGAAAGACTAAACCCTTCCACACACTTTTCCACAAATGATTATCTAATAAATTCACACAATGTAAGTGCACTATATAAGCATAATAAATACAAAACAATACAAGAACAATACGTCAATCCACCAGAAACATAATGGGAAAATATTTCACCGACTCCAGATATTTTCATATCAGAGGGTTCGGCTCTGATGAAATCCTAACTGGTCCGATAAATCCTACTGATCCCTCAATATAAATATTTAAAAAATCTTTCGTAATCCTACATGTATTTAAAATGACCGATTTATTATTATTATTATTATTGTACTATTATAGCCCTTTTCAAATTAGGGGGTTTATATATCAATTTAGTTGATTTGACTAAAACGTAATTTAATGTAAATATTTAATATTGTAAAAGTATAAAGAAGAGTCCCGGATTGGGTTTGTTTTATCCAAAGATTGATGAAATTTTGGACACTTGACCTACAAAACAAGAGGAAGGTCACTGTGATGAGATTTTGTAAAATCATACCTATCTCCTTTCCCACCCCTTATAGCAAAATTTTCGATTTCGATTGATGAAATTTTGCAAACTTGACGTTCGAAATAAGAAGAATTACTAGGAATTACTGTCTAAGCCCATCATCCCACTAATAATAATGGTACTAAATCAACATAAACTAGAAACCTTGCACAGAAAAGTCCCACAATGGCTGCGATGCAAACCATAGTGAACTGGTTTTCTGTGCAGGGTCTCCATTTTTGTCAATTTGCTGGGAACTTTGGCTAGTAGTCGAGAGAAAAATCTTATTTCCATTGCATTCCGTTTACATTAATTCAGATGTATGCCTCACTGCCAAATATCAGGGTTGATTTCAGAACTTCGCTATGGACTGTCAGTAATGCTTGCAGAGACAACTTTTATAACCCTCAGAACCAGAATTACAGCTCCAATCTCCATCTTTCAATCATCTTCACATCAAATATCGTCAGGAACACAGAATCAACAAAAGTACATATCAGTAAGTAAAATCAATGACAAACCGGCGTGAGGAGTGGCGGGGGCATGGCTGACAGCCGTGGACTTGGTGGTGCTGGCAGGACGGCGGGCGCCCCGCTTCCCCGGCTGCTCCGACGCACGCTCCAGCGGCAAGTCGGACAGGTCCAGCCCATACACGTAACGGGCCAGCACACGGGTTAAAGTCTCCATTGTTTTCTGGAACATAAAAATAGATTGAATTGTTGTTGTTTTATCTAAGTGACTTTACTTCATGGCTTTGAAATCTAATTTTTATTTATTTAATATATGAATGAGATAGTGTGTGTGTAGAGTGGATTTGATATGTGCGAAAATTGACTGACGAAGGACCTTGAATTTTGTGTTACTGTTTACTGCTTGGAATGAGGAAAAAACATATGCTGCATATAAAGGAAAGGACTCACCGAAACAGGATAAAGAACTTGTATGCTGGCAATTTTGTCTTCTTTCTCCCCGTCCAATTGGCACTGAAAACAGCAATAAGCGTGCGTTTCGTTTACACGGCGGCCACGGCGGAATTACGTCAATGTTGCAGGTAGCGGGAGCACGGTGGCTATAGTAGGTATGTTGCGGCGCGGGCTGTTGATTGCAGACTGACGCGGTGAAGGTAGTTATAGGTGCGGATTTTGGGAACAAGGTAGGACAGGATTTGCAACAATATTAATACCAATCCCAAGCAGTAACAGTATGTATGTGTGTTATGTAGGTGTGTGTATGTGTGGGTATATGTATTGGCGTAACCATGCCCCCCGCCTGGAAGGGGATGAAAGAATCCACTTCCATAAACCAAAAGAGTGCCAATACGTTTCAATGCGCAAACAAAGTTATAATGACACGCGGTAGAATGTAATAAATTATGTAAAAGTTACGAAAATATTATGTAAGTTATATAAATGCTTTACCAAATGGTCAAATGACTGATATAGCAAGGAAATAAAATGAATAAAAAACATTGAAACGAAAAATATGACTTGAAAGGATTCAATAAATAATACTGAACCTGCGGTAGATAAAACTAGTAGGGTTTGGTACCTATTTAACAATGAAACTAATCTAATTGATTTTTAAAAATTAAAGTATTATGAACTAACTTCTAAGATGTCGTTAAATCTATTGTGACGGTAAGGGACAGAGTTTAACAACGGCCCTGCGGTATGTTCTTTATATGATAGTAGTCTATTATTAAATTGACTACATTATCCCGAGCGGGCAATAGAATGGGATGACGACTGTCAAATTCTGTTTCAGCGTTACTCAATCTGCCTCCTACCCTTAGAATTCCGTCATGAAGAAACGGATTTAATTTCGCAATCGCTCGCCGAACCTTCTTCCCATCTTTGACTGCCTTTATATCTTCGGAGAAATGTTCTTGCTGTATAGAATTTATAACAGCGATTTCTGCAACTAAGATATGGCTTAATTCGAATGCTCGTGGTAATTTATTAATGAAACGAAAAACATAAATTACTATTCGAATTAATTTCGGCCATGAACTAACACGAGAAGCTAGTGCACACAATAACGGTGGAGCGATTGTTTTAGGGCGGTTATTGTCTTGAACGGACATCAAAATTTTTGTTTTTAATTCGGGTGGATCAGATATCGATTTCGTATCAAAACGTTGTAAAGGCCAATCACTTTTAGGTAATTGGGCAAATACGGGACCGTTAAACCATAACGGATGGTCTATTAGCTGAGCGGGAGTAAGACCCCGCGATAAGCAGTCGGCGGGATTGTCTTGACCTCTTATATAATGGAAGCATTCAGCCCCAAGATGGTTTTGTATTTGTGAGACGCGGTTGGCAACGAAGGTCTGCCATCTTGCAGGCGGTGAATTTATCCAAGCTAGAGCAACCGTGCTGTCGCAAAAAGCTAAAGTCGTATGAGCTTTTGAATTTGATGTGTAGGTATTACTGACCGTATGCATTAATCGTGCAAGTACTAGCGCTCCACATAGTTCTAATCGCGCAAGTGAAATCGTCTTAGCCGGAGCGACCTTGGATTTAGCGCATAATAAATTAATTGTGGTTTTATCAGTATTCGGACAGTAAACATGTAAGTAAATAACACCTCCATATGCGCGTTCGCTTGCGTCTGAAAACCCGATAAGCGTTAATACACATTGGGGTTCGATTCCTAAAAAACGAGGAATTTTAATAGATTGCAGTAGTGGCAATTCCTTTTTAAACTGTCGCCAAAGTGTGACAACTGTTTCAGGAGGAGTATCGTCCCAATCCAGGTTATACTCCCATAGAGATTTAATTATCAGCTTAGCCAATAATACAACTGGTGCGGCGAAACCCATCAAATCCCAAAGACGAGCAATCGTCGAGAGAATGTTTCGTTTAGTACACGTTCTTTCGTCGGTGTGTACGACAAATACAAAATGATCAGAAGCGGGTATCCAATGAAGCCCTAGTATTTTTAGGTTTTCATCGGGATTAAATTCCACATGTTCCTTAACACGACGAGCTGTAGGAATCGTGGATAAAAACTTTGGAGAATTAGAAGAGAATTTTACAAGGTCGAATCCTCCGGCAGCGAATAACTGAATTAATTCCGTCGACAACTCGGTAGCTTCCTCGACTGATGAGCAACTGGTGACGAAATCATCCATGTAGAATGAGCCATTTTCCACCAAGTTTGCCGCGAGTGGGAAACGAGGTTTTTCATGCGTTGCGAGTTGACGCAGTGAACGCATAGCCAAAAATGGGCTACAAGACATGCCGAAAGTGACGCGATTAAATTCGAACAATTGTAAAGGGTCACTATTGTTAAATCTATACAGCATGCGCTGATAACGACGGCATTCTTCTTGCACTACGATTTGTAGGTACATTTGTTTTATGTCAGCGGTTATAGCTATTGCGAACAATCTGAAATTGAGGATAATGCGAAACAAATCACCTTGTAAATTCTTTCCGGTATGTAGGATGTCATTAAGCGAATAACCCGAATCGGATTTCATACTCGCATCTAGCACCATGCGAATTTTAGTAGTAAGTTTATCTTCACGAACTACAATATGATGCGGTATAACGTAATGAGGTAAGTCAGAATTGTCGACCGGCGAAATGTACCCTTTCTGTAGGTATTCGCGTAATATTTTGTCATATTCTAACTTTATTGCGGGTTGAGATATCAAGCGGCGTTCGAGAGATCGAAACCTGCGTTCGGCGGCGGGTAACGATTCACCGAGAACAGAGGGACTGTTTCGAAACGGCAACGCGACGATATAACGACCTGCCGTGTCACGAGAGGTAGTGAGTTTAAAAATGTCCTCACACTCTTGTTCATCAGGCGTTAAAAACTTCTCATCTGGAATGTCTTCCAATTCGAAGAAGCGCGACAGGCAAAAATCATTATTTTGCGTGAACGTACAAAATGATTGCGTGGCGTTTATACTTGGGTTTTCAATCATCGTTGGGGCAGTACCCAAGATGAGATATCCCAAAGTGGTTTCAATAGCAAATGGCTGGCCGAGAGAACCTGATATTTTGTTTGCCTTTAGAATGCGAGCAAATATGTCACATCCTAAGATAATATCAATCTCACCGGGCGTACAGAATGTTGTGTCTGCTAAGGGCAAATTGTCAAGATACGACAAAGAGGAACGGTTAATGTTAACAGTAGGCAACTCACTGGTTATAGTTTCTACTACATATGGTTTAATCGTATACGACTGAGTGATGTCATAGCGGGAATGTAACTTTAAGCAAGTTACGCCATTTGTCACATTTCTTACGTCACCTATTCCCGTGACGTAAGTACTTGGAGATGACCGCACCGTAAGATTCAAGCGTGAACAGCATTTGCGCGTAATTATGTCCCTTTGGGAGCCGCTATCTATTAGAGCCCGTAACGTCTGTACCTGGCCCTTAGCGTCTCTGGTAGTGCAAACAGCCGTTCCTAAGAGTGCAGTAGTATTTGCACTAGGGCATGAATTTGTTACACATAGCGAAACCGGATTCAAAGAATTTAAGTTATCATTATCGGCATCTGCTTGTAACGCGGGAGATGGTATTGGGTCTGTTTGTGACTTTCGCCCATCAGTTTGTTTGAAATGCAATAAACTATGATGGTTGAGCGCGCATGTTTTGCATGTACTCTTTGATTTACAAGCTTTTGTGATGTGCCTAGTACTGAGGCAGTTCACACAAACTCGAATATTCGATGACTTAATAAAGTTAAATCGATCGCGTGGTTCTAGACTTGTGAATTTAGAACATTGGTATAAAGGGTGCGATCCCTTTTGACAACAAAAACAAATTTCGATGGAGTGATTATCGATTTTTTCGACATTAATAAATGCCTTTGCGGAATTAGTTTTTTGCGGTTTAGCGGTATAATTAATGTTTGAGCCAACGCGGCTCGAGGTCGGTTGCGTGAATTGCGCGCGGTTGAGAATTCGTTGCTGTTGTCTTACAAAGTCGATTAGTTCCGCGCTGGAAGGTAAATTTTCATTATTTTTAATAGAAGATTCGAAAGCCTTTACAGTCTCTATGTCAAGCCGTTTAAGACCCAGTTGTAGCAATATGAATTCTGCGAGGTCTTTTATTTTTAATTGCTTCAGCGCGGCGATGTTAGCGGAGTATGCATCTGCGAAATTCTCTAAAGAAGCGGGCGTGGCCGAGTTAACTGGAGGCAATTTCAGCAATCGGTCAAAGTATGATTCAGCAAGAACGCGTTGATCATTATACTTAGTACACAATGCGTCCCAAATAACTTGATAATTTGTACCAGTAGGCGTAATAGTTTTGCAAATATTCAATGCTTTTCCGGTCAATTTAGACATCAGATACTGCATCTTTTCAGTATTATCCAGAGAATCATTCAAATGTATAACCGAATTATATGTTTCATAGAAAAGAGGCCAATTATCTAATTTTCCGTCAAAGCACGCTATTTCCAAAGGCGGTAACTTAATTTGACGGCGAGGTTTCGCAACTGGATTGGACAGCATATTTGCTTCGGTATATTTAATAACCCCGAAGAGTTCTTCAAATGCATTTAATTGAGAGTATTCAGCAATTGCTTCCGGATTCAATTCCAGTTCGCAATCCACCTTTTCATCTAAAATTGTTATAAATTCAGAACGAATTTTTTCAACAGTAGTTGCGCCTGACAAAAAAGATTGGCGATTGCTAATGCTTTCCGAAGCTTTCCTTATCTTGTCATACACCGACTGTAAGCTTGCAAAGCTAGCTGATAGTTTAGCATTTAAACGTTTGAGACGTCTTTCGTCCCGAGACGACCCGGATGACGCGCTTGTAGCCATTTTATTTATTCCGGTTATATTTTACAAAATATGAGACGATAAACAACTAAAACTGCGGTTAAAATAATGTGTCTGTATTATTTATGCGGAATTAATTAATTAATATTTAATAAATATTTAATTACTTCACAGTGATAACCGCACGGGGTTAAATTGACTGGTGAGCTGTGAAAGGTTAACAGATGCGCCGTGCACTATTTTATTTTGCGTTTATTATCATTAACAAATTATAAATATTACGATCGTATTATTTTATTTGTAATGTAATCCAATAATATAAACAATACGAATATTAGGAAATAATCGTATTATTTATAAGGTAGGTAATGCGATTTGATTAGCAAGATATAATTACATGAGTTATCAGAAATAAATATCAAAGCAGTGTCTTGTATCTATTTATTCTAATAGCGGGTAAATATGTTATTTCCAACCATAATACGATAGGTATAAAGAAACAAATTACTCATGTAGGTATATCAAACTGCGGGAATGCGGGTAATTATTTATATGCGGTATTGTAAAAACGTATTCACACTCTGCTGGATTATTATCTACTAATATTATGGTTCAAAAATGTCCGGCTCGTTTGGATCAAGATGAATGAGATAGTGTGTGTGTAGAGTGGATTTGATATGTGCGAAAATTGACTGACGAAGGACCTTGAATTTTGTGTTACTGTTTACTGCTTGGAATGAGGAAAAAACATATGCTGCATATAAAGGAAAGGACTCACCGAAACAGGATAAAGAACTTGTATGCTGGCAATTTTGTCTTCTTTCTCCCCGTCCAATTGGCACTGAAAACAGCAATAAGCGTGCGTTTCGTTTACACGGCGGCCACGGCGGAATTACGTCAATGTTGCAGGTAGCGGGAGCACGGTGGCTATAGTAGGTATGTTGCGGCGCGGGCTGTTGATTGCAGACTGACGCGGTGAAGGTAGTTATAGGTGCGGATTTTGGGAACAAGGTAGGACAGGATTTGCAACAATATTAATACCAATCCCAAGCAGTAACAGTATGTATGTGTGCTATGTAGGTGTGTGTATGTGTGGGTATATGTATTGGCGTAACCAATATAAGAATATTGTATATTGTATATTATTTTGTGTTATTTCAACCGCCATGCTAGGGATGTCCCTGTGTTATGGCGGGTGAAGTTTTCAGATAGTAAATAATACATGTTATGGTTGTAAAGTAAAAATTTAAGTTGTACAAATTAAATCAAGTTGCAAATATTATATATCATGGTTTTTAAATGTAATAATAATTATATTCTTTAATAAAATAATTATTAATATTAATAGTAATAATAATTAGGTCGTTAATAAAATTCAATGTGAGTAAAAGTAATAAATTTGTTAGTTTAAAATTGTTGTTAAATTATACAATTTAATTGCGAAAGAATAGTAAGAATAATATGTAATAATAATTAGGTTGATAATAAAAGTTATAAAATTATTTGTTAATTTAAAAAATAGTTGTTAAGTTATACAATTTAATTGCGAAAGAATTGTAAAAAAATTGTAATGTAATAATAATTAGGTCGATAATAAAATTCAATGTAAGTAAAAGTTATAAAATTATATGTTAATTTAAAAAATTGTTGTTAAATTATACAATTTAATTTGATAATAATAGTATTAAAACTTTACAATTCAAGTAACAAGTTTAATATAATATAATGGTTTCTAAATGTAAGGATCCATTGTGATAAAAGTTTTTTAAAGGTGTGGGGTTGGGATTCGGTTTTTATTTTTTCAGGGAGAAGGTTAAATATTTTAGGAGCTAGGTATATGAAATGTCTTTGAGCTGACGTGGTATGTAGTGTAGGTGCGTTGTAGTGTCGGTTGGTTATTGTTCTAGTGGTGTAATTATGATGTAAAAGGGTTTTTTTCTTATATTTAAACATGAAGTACGTTAAGGTAAATTTTAGATGGAGTTGACGTATGTTTAGGACATTACATTCGGTGAATAGTCGAGTGGAGGGGTATGTTGTCGGTCGCTTTTTGATAGCACGTAATATCGTTTTTTGGGCTTTTTGTAGGGGATCAATAAATTTATGAGCACAGCCGCCCCATATTATGATGCCATATACTAATTGGGATTGGCAGAGAGCATAGTAGACTGTTTTTAGTACTGTGGGAGTAAGGATTTTTCTAAGAGTTCTAAAAGCATAAGACAGCTTGCGAATTCAATTCGGGGAGTTAGACTGGCTAAGTGCTGATCCCAACGAAGATGATGATCAATTAGGACCCCCAGGTATTTTATATGCGATACTTTTTCCAAATTTGGGAAGTACAGGAAGAGTAAGGTCTCGGACAAGAGTGAATTGTTATTTTCTGGTTGTTGGTAGGTTGGGTTGCAGCAGACAGACTAAAGGTTAAGAATTTGGTTTTACCAGTATTGAGGGTGAGGAGATTGTCATCTAACCAATTTTTTACAAGGCCTATGTCGTGTTGAGCTATGTTGAATGCTCCTTTCCAATTTTTATGTCGAGCTATAAGCACAGTATCATCTGCAAAGGATATTAGTTTTCCCGTTATGGGTAGGTTGCAGAGTTTATTGATGTATATGAGGAATAAAATTGGGCCTAGAACACTTCCTTGTGGGACTCCGAATTGGATTGGTAAAGGGTTACTTAGGGCTACGTTGTTAATTTTCACGGTTTGTGATCTACCAGTTAGGTATGAGGAGAACCAGTTAAGAGTTGAATCCCGGATGCCTATTTGAGACAATCTTTCTAGAAGTATGGGGTGCGAAATGGTGTCGAATGCTTTGGCTAAGTCTAAGAATATGGCTAGGCAGGAATCGCCTTCGTTCAGGCTGTTTGTGATGTTCTCAGTCAATTCTAAGATTGCAGATTCTGTACTAATTTTTTTTTGGAAGCCAAACTGATTGTGTGAGAGAATCTTCTGGGTTTCAAGATGGGAGATAAGTCTACTTTTAACAATTTTTTCAATGATTTTTGATAAGACACTTAGCAAAGAAATGGGTCTGTAGTTTTCGATATTTGTTTTGTCGCCACTCTTATATATTGGGATAACCGTTGCATGTTTTAGTTGGTTGGGGAAGGAGCCGCTATTGAAACTTAGATTTACAATATGTTTTAACGTTGTGGTAATAAAGTGAGCTATACTTTTTAGTATGTATGGTGAAATTTTGTCAATACCCGCTGCACTATTTGTTTTTATGGAAAGTATTGTGTCAAAAATTTCTTTAGTGGATGTGGGGGCTAGGATAAGTGAGGGATGAAGAGAGTTCTGTTGTCTTACCCGTGAAGTTAGAAGGTTTTGGGTTTTATTAGTGGCTTTAAGAATTTTGTTGGCTAAGTTCGTGCCGATGTTACTAAAATAATGGTTGGCGTGATCGGCTACGGTTTTTGGGTCTTCGTGGACTTGGGTATTTTTCCCATTAATAACTAGAGATTGAATATTGAGTGAGGTTTTTTTTATTTTCTGAGATGTCATTGACTACGTTCCAGATTACTTTACTGTCATAACCTGAATCTTCAATTTTTTTTTAATAATATTTTTGTTTGGTTATTATTATCAGGTTATTGCAAATGTTGCGATATTTTTTGTAGAAACGTAGGACTTGGGGGTCTGGGTTAATTAGTGCTTGTTTATGGAATCTGTCTCTTTTATGCAGAAGATAAGGCCGTTCGTAATCCAAGGTTTTAGCTTCTTTTTTTTTGTTGAAGGCTGTTTTGGTGGTGAAGACGCTTGATTAATGTGGGCAGTTAGTGATGTAGTAAACGTTTCAAGAGCTGTGTTAACGTTTTCAGAGAGCAGGGTAGACTCCCATTTTTCTCGTTCTACAGACTTTATCAGATGATCCATATTTACAATGTTATGAGTAGGATAAATAGACTTAGGGGGAGGTGATTTTGAGTTGTGTAATTCTAGGATGGTTGAATAGTGGTCTGTTACAGAAGATTCAAATACAATTGATTTGGTGGTTCGTTTTGTTCTGACCATGATGTGATCTATGCATGTCTTAGTAGTGAGTGTGACTCGGGTAGGTGTGTTGATGTATGGTATAAGGCCATGCAGACCCATTAGGTTTAGGTATTTTGTAGTATGAGGGCTAGCTTTGTTTAGGATGTCTATGTTGATATCACCAATTATGATGAGATCCTTCGTTGTGTCGTCAATATTTTTTTCAAGAGAGTAGAGAAAAGATGAAACATTGTTGGACTTTGGGGAGCGATATATGGCGAAGAAATTTAAGTTGTCAATTGTGATTTTGAGGCAATTTGCATGGTCAACTGTAGTTTCAGAAACTGTTGGGTTTAAGTAGGATTTGACATAAACTATGACCCCGTCGGATTGGGACCTGTGCCGGTAATAGTTGAGGTAAAATAGGGTATGATAAAATTGGTGCATTCGTGAAACTTTGGTTATACATTCATCTTGGCAGTATAAATGAAGATCTGCAGAGTATACCCAAAAAAAAGTGGTGAAAACTTCCTAAAATAACAATCATGATGTCTCTATTACTATTATGGTTAGAAATATTATCGAAACGGTGTGTTAAAAAGAGAAAACACCAAACTTTATTTTTAAATCTAAAAGTTAACCACACAAGAATTGAAATTTGCATCTATATGAAACTAAAGCATCCGAGCGCAATTTGAAAAAAGTTTATGAAAATTTTAGAATTTTTTATGAATTATTTTTAAATGAAATGGCAAAAAAGTTAGGTCATAATAACGTTTATACATAACATATTATTTAATTAAATATGTGTGTGTTTTTCTTCATTTTCAATAATTTTAGTTAGAAAAAACGTAAGGTTAGCCATTTTTAAAACTTTAAAAAATGTGCAAAAAAAAATTTATGTATATTTAAAAAATGACAATAAAATTTGAATGCTCATTTCATCACCTTTCAAATACAGTTTTTAGTTTTCGGACACGTATATAATCTATTTATTTCAATTTTATTTATGAAGCAGAAATATTCTGACCTTCTAACAGAATATGCCTGAGGCCTTCGGAGTTAAAACACACCAACTGCACGTAAAAACTACACACAACAAACAAACACACAACTGCATCTAAAAATATTTTTTGACATTATTTAGTTTTTTTTTTTTCTAAGTAAAAATATACAAGTAATGTCCATAATAAGTGTTGGAACCAACCGCCCATTCCTTGATGAGGTCCTCCCAGTGCGTGAGGCGTGCCAGCACGTCCATGAAGCTTTGCCACAGCTCCGAGCGCACCGACACGTTGAGGTTGGCCTTGATCCATGTCACTATAAGAGTCTGGAAGATGGCGGGGGCTAGAGAACCACCTGGAGACAATCATTAAGTGAGGTTAGGAGAGGTTTACTAAGAATGGAATGACATGCATGCATTCTACTGTTCCAATTTAAACATGCACTGTATGAAAACTGAAATGAAGCAAGCAATAAATGTCAGAAGTATTATCGTGATTAATTTTTGGGTTATTGTGCCGAGTTGCACTTCCTGCTTCTTTTGCAAATGTTTCGGATAGCGATATATAGTGTCCATCATAGAATATGTCAGATTGTGGTAAAGTATGTATTTATGTGTGTAGACAGTGGCGCGCGTCAACCCTTTTAGGGCCTAATAATTATGTAGTTAAACTAGTGTGGTTTACGGCATTTAGTTTAAGTGTAATCATCAAGTACCGGATACCAAGAAATATTAAGCTCAGCCTCATATCCATTAATAAGTTTTTGGTTTTTTCTGCATCCGTTAAAATTTTTTGTACAGTAAACAATATCCTCTCAGTAAACGGATAAAATTTTGAAATGCTCATTTTCAGGATATTTTCTAGGCTAAAGAAAATGTTCTGGTAAAGTAACAGATGATATAATATTGTTAATTTTACAAAGGTGAGCGTAATAGACTGTAAACAGTAACTATGGTGTAATAATACTTCGGTTTGTCAGAGATTACGGGTCTTGTTTGTTATCATGTCGTACATATAAAAAAAAGGTGTAAACTTAATAAATAATGTATATTTAGAAATAAAAAAACTTTATAGAATGTATATAACCATGTAATATTTGAAAAAAAAAAAAAATCAAACAGTATTAATAGACTTGCACTGCGTACACACTCTATTAACAAATAGATACATTTGTTTAATTAATAGGCTTGCCTCTGCGTGGTTGAATTTAACCTGTTATTGGCCGGAGCCACGCGGATGCGCGCGGTCTGTGCGCATGCGCGCGGAAAAAACTTTGAAAAAAATATTTTTGAATGCGATTTTGACCCTTCTGTGTACAGAATTTGGATGAAGAACAATGTCAGAATAGCTTGCCCAAATATCGTAGAAGATATAGCCACTAGTTTCATTCACCTGGCAGCACCAGAATATTTTTAAATGATTTTTATCTGTGGAGTCGAAGTGTCAAATTTTGCCGCGATTAAATCTGATGCGGAATTCTTTACGAAAACATCGTAAAACCTATCAATTTATCAAATTAACGCACTTAATGCAGTTTTGGTACATAGTTTATTGTTCAAGGAATGTGTTTCAGTCAATAAAATATATAATAGCTCAAAATTAATCCACAAAACAATCAATTCAAAATTCAAAGTGGTACTTCAAAATTCAAAAAAGTTCAAAATTTAGGAAAAAAGAAGAGGAGGGCCGGTGAATAGTGGCCAACAATAGGTTAAGAACCGGCTTCGAATCCATGTCTGCCGCCGCACCGTACCCGCCACACCATATAAACATCCGTGTACGTGAAATTTCAAGCAAAGCAACCATTGTAATTCGGTTTCGAATTCAAGAATTCGTCAAAAGATGTCGCCATTTCCGTCAGCAGCTCGCATGGGGACGTTTCCCCCCTAGGTTAAGTTCTACGAAATTGTGAATTTGAGTATCTCTTCGAATATACAGTCGAACTTGGTTATAACGATCATGGTTATAGTGAGTTCATGGCTATAATGAGCAATTGCCAAATGTTATTTTAGTTCAGACTTATTTTCATATAATTGTTAACTGTTATAACGAGGACGATTCACTGATATAACGTGCAAATATTTTTGTCAACCCAATTTCTAAATACATAAAAGGTCATCAACACAATTTCTAAATGGTTAAATGGGTTTAAAAAAAAACAATAATTGGGAATTATTCTCGAAGTAAGGTATAACTCTGAAAGGTGGCAACCATGGAGGGACATATGCCCAGCGTGCAACACTGGCGGCTGGCGGGAATTTCCTACCCTGTTAGGGACAGATTTATATTTTTATGGCACTACCTGTGTAAGATTGTCGGCTATTTGAAACATTGTTACCCATCGGGCACTATGTAAAATTGTCATAAAATCTGCTAAAGTCAACGAATTTTGAGTTTGCAAATTTGTTACCTTTTTACATCTTCTTATGCATTGTGCCTCATCGTCAATATTGTTTTAAAAATCAATAAAAAAGTTTATGAAGGTACCAACTCTAACTTAAGAAGGGAAAGGGTAAATTTGTGATAGTGATGAACAACCTTTTTAGCTTAGGGGTGGCTCTGCCTCTTTATTAAATGGCCCGCGACCTACAAGTGGATTTTTTTTTTCTGGCGGGGAGGGGATTGACAGCGAAATTCAAGAAATTGTATTGAAATTCTTTCAATTTAGTTCCATTTAAGGCAAGCAGCGTAAATTGACCAAAACCCTATAAAAATTGTTCTCAACCAGGGATATCAGGGTTTTTTCTCATATCTTACAAAATTGGCATGCGGGCCGCACAATTGGGTTGCGGGTTGTGCATCACTAGATTGTGACAAGTATAATTTTAGTTTGAAATCAATAACAATCCCACCAGCTAATGATTTATAATAAGTGAGATTTTATATGCGATACAATACGCAGAAGCTATCGATGGTAAATTAGACAATTTTTAGTGATGTTTTTCTTGGAGACCTAAAACCAGGTGATGTTAGATGCATTGGTTTTTTGTGGAGGAAATTGAGTAGCATAAACGGAAATCTAAAACAATCATAGATTAAAACAACAATTTATTAATTAGTGTATTTTTCTAATATATTTTAGAAATATATAATACCTACTCTCATTTTCAAATATACCATACACTTGCGATTATATTAAAGTAAAGGCAGGTAGGTAGGTACATACGACTTTCAAAAAACCTATTTTGGATATAAGGAGTAATGGCTATAAGGAGCAAATTTAGTCGGTCCCCTCGTGCTCGTTATAACCAAGTTTGACTGTAGAAAGATTGACGGTAATACATAGTTGTGTTACTTATTTGTGAATAATAGTATCAAGCAGCTATATATTACATACGACGTCATTGCCTATCCCAGTTACTTTGTCCCGGTGACTAGCTATTACTGGATGACAGTGGATGCAAGGAACGGGCTATTTTTGGAACCAGTTCCTATCGGATTTATAAAATGGTCACCAACACTAACTGGGCGAAGCCAAATCAAAAGCCGCCCGCAGGGCCTAGCAGCAAAAACCTGCGGAGCTTGTTTGTAACTGCTAGTTTACAATGAATATCTAACTGGACTTAAAGTCTGTTCTAAAGGATGATTTCTGTTAATTTGTGCAGGGTCACCGCTCAGTAAACTGCTCAGTGTCTATCGGATATGATAGGATATCTTCCTAACCGTTCGGGTTTTAGACTCGAAAGGGCGACAGTTGTCTCTCTCATATAGTACTACTACTGACCTCGGCTGAGACAACTTAAAACTACACACATATAGTTTTAAGGTGACCCTGCAGAGGTCCTAGTCTAACGACATCTGTTGAGAGACATTCAAACTACATAAATATTCACATACACTACAGTAACGGTCAGGAATAAAAAAAAAATAGAAAAAAGTTTAAAATTGTTTCAATAATAAGAGAGTAGGAATTTAAGAAATTATCCTAACAAGTATTTATTGCCCAATTCATTTTGACAAGCAATAAAAAAATCAATAAGGTATTTATTACGTACCGGTGTTTTAAGTGAAAATACTTAAACCACCGGTACTATTTAGGATTACTATTTGACATAATAAAAGACAAATGATTACTAACTGTCAATATTTGTCTAAGATAAAATCTATAAACAATAACTGACGGCCCTCAGACTTATAGCGTATATCGTAAATTCATTGTACAGTAAACACTTCAGATAATTGCTAATATCTGGATTAACTGATCTTTTTTAATGGTAGATTATTGAAATAAGCAAATCTAATATGTTATTATATAATGAAAGCAATATTAAGTATAAAGTTTTAGAAAAACACATGTGAAAAATAGGTTATTGGAGTGATTGAGAATTTAATCCGTAGACATTCAATTTAATAGACCAGCCAATCATGGAAAGCGGAACAAAACAAGTTAAGCTACATTAAATTGGGCCATTCAGTCTCCAAGGGACCGAAAAAAACAAACTTCTTAACCTTCCGTCAGGCGCAATGCATATCCTAACACGATCGGGCACAATTCATCTGTGAGATTAAAATAGATTTTTCGCTCAATTTTTCGAGACAAACGGAAACCTTCCCTCTGTAAGTGGTGGGGAAGGAGGAAAGTCAGGAGACGACGCCCCTAGATCGGCGATATTTACCCTTTGGCAAAAAAATAACAGATCACTTCATCTCACAGATTAGTTGCGTCTGACGGAAGGTTGAAAGGTTTTCACTGTAATTTTAAATATTTAGTATGCAGGTCAATACTGTTAGTAAATAGAGCAGTGCTTTATGAGTTTTAACACTTAACCACTCCTATACGATAGCAGTCAAGTACAATAAGCGTGTTTTCACGTCAATGCTTGTGTTTCCACAGAAATCGTTATAACCCGTTATTGTTCTAGTGACATCCCTAAAACAAAAGTAGAAGGTCCATAATAAATCAAGCTGCACGTGTCTATTCAAGTTGTCCATATAAATAAATAAAAAGACCTATTCTGTCAGATACATGATAGATACAGATTTTACCGGCCAAATTGCCTATGCGTTAGACATTGTTATTTTTTTATTAAATATTCTTGTATGAAATGATAAAAAAGTGAGGTGACTAAATTATTTATTATAGGTAGATTTATACGACAAAATAAATATTGTTTTTTACATAATTCGTGATTTTAGTACCGTTTTCACATAAAAACATCACGTGAGTCATTTTAACATTTTTTTTAATGTTTACATTCTAAATTTTAATATTTAAAAATGTTAATATTTATTTGTAATATAATAATTTGAAAGCTTATTTTATAAGCTTTCAAAAACAGTTTTTAGTATTCGGAAATGTTTCATTTATAGAGCTTTAATTGTGAAGCGGAAATAACACAAAGTTTTTGTAAATCTGATATTTTGTTTAAGACGAAAAACTTGCATATTCGCGATAGATCGGAGTGGTTAAGATATTAATACATACTTCTGATATCTTTAGAACTTCTTACTTCACAATTATTTTAATATATTAATATTGTTAATAAATAAAGCAGTGCATTGCGATAGAGGCGGTTGGTTGTAGTGTTGGTTATACTTAAGAGCTAGAAACAATCACAGCTAACATACATAGTAAACGATGTTTCGTACCGAGAGATTCGTGCTTTCTTTTTGGGGGTACTTTGGTAAGGACTAGAGAAGTTATTTGTAGAAGCACTAGCAGCAACTGTTCCCTGGAAATGGCAAAATAAACACGGATTAATAATATAGCATATTAGTAGCCAATGGAAATGTGTTCACGGCATAAAATATTATAATAAGCTTTTTTAACATTAGAAGGCTCCGAGCAAAACAATTTCTCTCGGGGCCTATGTCATCTTTTGGGATGATGTGTGGAGGGTCTTTTTATGGAAAGGAAGTTCTGCGAAGGAAAAGGGTATGAAGGGTGGGTAAGAATCTGGGGGCCAGGGTGTCCATGAAGACAAACCTCACCCCATGAACACGGACATTTCTGCTAACGGGGCTCAAAAGGGGGAGGGAGGGGGGTTCCAGCAAAATCTCATGTTACTTGAAAAGAGTATACGAAGTAGCCCAAATTTATCTCACCAAGGGGGGGGGGGGGGGTCTGGCTTGGAAGAAAAACTGCTCACGTAATTAATGTATGCCCCCTAAGTTAACAAACGCGGTGAAAAACCACCTGTTCAGACTTATATGGCAGTGCTTTTTTTTTTTCAATTATTTCTGGCATTCACCCTTCAAGGGTGTTCTAGGCCATCATTTAAAATTACAGAGAAAGGAAAGGAGAAATTATAAATTAATTTTATTTAAATGAGAAAATTTCAGAATTATATGGAAGATTGGAGTCGAGTTCAGACTTAGAAGAGATGAAATGTTGAATGGAGGGGAGGCAATTTTAGATAACGCTTGATAGAAGAGAGGATATTTATTTAGAGAGGGCCAACCAAAAAATATGTGATCTAAAGTTCCCACATCTAGACAACAGAATGTACAATCTGGGGAGTCAAGCACATGAATTTTAAAAAGATGAGAAGCAACGGAACAATGACCGATTTTCATTCAAATATGTAAGGAAATTTTTTTTTGGAAAAATGGGGGAATTTTTGAAACCACGGTTTTGATGGGATAGTCCTTTGTATGCTTATTACTTCCGTTCAAGAGTGGTAGATACTTTCAGTATCAAACTGGTGAAAGAACACCATTAATAATAGAAACGTTGTTTGAAATGCTTTAGCCGTGTTTGGTGACCAGATCTAAAAACCAGATACTTCCCCACCTTCATCTTTCTCATCTCCTTTCCCTCTCTACTACTTTCAATCTCGCAATGTACTCTAGTTGGAGACGCCATAGTGCTGGCTCCAGATAGTCGAGAGCAGTTGGGACTCTTGCGGAACTCACAATAATAATAATAATACATACATACATAATAAAAATTGGACTCCAGAGTGGTATAGCATAAAAAGTCCAGTGTTGCAAGCAATAAAAAAACGTTAGACAACCAGCAAAGTTGATTATGCGAAATGTAAAAACACAATGAATGGCAAGTTGTCTTACCACGTGTGCGTGTCCATAGTGGTGTGCATGACCATGTATCTGTAGATGTTGAGAACACGCTTGCAAGTGTCGGTCTGCTCCTCTAGAAGGTGCTGCTGTGACATACCGCCTGTGGTGGGGCTTGGGCCGTGAAGCGCCAGAAACACGTTGGCCGCTTGCGTCATAAACAGCTGCAGCACATTCTGGAAGAAAATAATGAAATTTGAAACTGGAGTCATTTTTGGTTAAATTAATTATGAAGCAGAAACAGTTCGCAATTCCTACAAAAAATTCTTGAGATCCGGTGCCTTGAAATTACCGCAGCTTTTTTTCAGCCCATTTTCATATCATTTTCAGTCATTTTCTTCATGAGCTATGAAGCAAGCTCATGAGCTTTGGAATATCCAAATAAATTACCGTTCTTCACTTTTTTTAAAGCCCTTTACTTATTGAACACCTGAAAAAAATTACTAATCTTGTCTCATTTTTTGCAAGTTGAAAATGTATATCGTAGATGGATTTTTTTTCAATAGCTCCACACATCATCATGTCATCTTTGGAGATACTTTGGAGGGTCTTTTTAAGTGAAGGAAGGAGACGACCTTCAGAGAAGGAAAACGGTGGGTAGAAATCTGGCAGTTAGTGTTAGTTAGTTAGTCCATGAGTGAAAAACGTATGAATTCATCCCTCCCAATGCTTTGCAGGCAATGGGTCGAGAGAGCCCAGCTGAATAGGTCAAATGGTCTCCTTCAACCAGCCTTTTTCAATCCAGTCCATCACGCAGCTGGTGGTCAAATGCATCTGCCGTCAAGACCTGGAAAAGCCTCACCCCATGCACCCGGGCATCATAAAACGTAGCTTGTAACTTAGGGTGACCTATGGAAGAGATGTTGATCATCCAATATATTTGGTTTCGGGGGCGGCGGTACCCATACCCACCTCCGATAATAGAAATTATGTTGCAAGCTGAAAACAGTTGGCAAAATACCAAAAGGCAATTAAAATATCAAGGCAACATAAATTTCCTGCTTTAACCTCTCAGAAATAGACTTCTGTTTATTATGTGTCCCTTAGAAAACTGACGTGATAATATTTGTGTTATTTACGATTTTTACTAAAAGCTTCATAAATCACGTTTTGGGAAACGTAGCCTCATTCTAAAAACTGTTTTGAATAGGTTATGAAATAAACTTTCAAATTGTATTATTACAAATAAATAAAAACATTTGTAAATATTAAAATTTAGAATGCAAACATAAAAAAAATTTTAAAATGACCCACGTGATGTTTTATGTGAAAACGGTACTAAAATCACAGATTATGTAAAAAAAATACTTATTTTATCGTACAAATGTATAATAAACAATTTTGTCACCTCACTTTTTTACCATTTCATACAAAAATATTTTAATAAAAAACTAACAATGTCTTGAACAAATGACAATCAAACAAGATGGAGGTTCCATTCGGCTCAGATAATTAATCTCTATGTCCCATAGATATTTTTGAATACATACGCGTAGCGTTGTTCATTATCGATATTCCGTTTTTTATTTCATGGTAATCCGTATACTAGTGGAAATAAATCAATTTTTGTAAAATCTCGCGTGTTGACGTCAAAAGACGCTCTAAGGTCTTGACTGCTATTATTATATTTGCGTCTTTTGACGCTCTAATGTTCCGAGTGGTTAAAGTCAAGACAAGAAAGTTAATGATTGATGTTTGTATTCACCTGCAGACCAGCGCGCACCAGTATGTTGTCCTTGTGTATGGCGCCGAGGTAGGAATCGTTGCGCAAACGACGTGGCGGGACCGAAACCTCGTGGTTGCTGGTGATGGAGCCGTGCGTGTGCTCCAAAAGGAAGGGGGGGATCTCTACCACCTGGAAGACACATGTTTATGTTTAACTCGTTTAAACACGGGAGATCAAATTTATCCCAGCTCACACAGGTCTCATATAAATCATTGTATTTCCTTTCCGTCATGGTAAGAAATATGATCTAAACGGTGTTATAAAGAGAAAACTCAACGCAGATAAAAATTTTAATATGCGCTTTTATGAAAATGAAATTAAATTATTCCTCGAAAACGCAACCTCAAATTTAAAAAGTTATGCCACAAAATTGACTATAAATGATATTCACCAGTTTCCGCTTGTAGTACGAGTTTCTGGTCAATGTGGGTTAGTTTTTATTTTACACAAATCTACAATTTTATTCTGATTGATGAAATTTGGCACACTTGACCTTCAAAACAAGAGGAAGGTCACTGAAGGAAACTGTCCCATCCCTTAAAGCAGAATAAAGCCCGGGTAACACTGAGTGCTTCAGCTAATTTGTTATAAAAATCTGGAATCAAATAGTTCTCACATTCATCTGAATCCAGTCTTTGTAGACAGCGATGACCCTCCGGATGGCGGCAGACTGGGAGAAAGGCAGGAGGAAGGCCTGGCGCAAAACCTCATGCGTGAAGTTGACATGGTCACGCGAGCAGTTCAGAACGTCACGCACCACCGCCACGCTGGAGAGCTCTTCGCTGCTGGATTCGGCTGTAAATTTAATGGTCTTGTTAGATAAACAATAATGGATCAATAAAAGCATGAAATTAAAAGGGGCATTTGCAGTAGAGATGGGTAAGTCCTGCATTTTGCCGGAGGCCTCCGAGATGTGCGTCCTTTTAAAAGTACTCGAGTTCTTGGAGCAGGTCCCGGGAGCCACTCCCGACTCGCGAGTGGCTCGGAGCGAGATTTTTTTTTGCTTTGTTATCATTCAAACACTTGCTAAACTACTGTTGTAGTTTGTCAGCAGATACGTATTGATAACCTTTTATGTAATAAAGTGTTACATTTTAGAATGTATTTATGTATAACATACAACCAGTGGCGGCTCGAGCACTTCTTTGGTGGTGGGGATCGACATTTTTTACGTAATGTACCCTAATCTCACCCCCCGTAGAATATAATATAAAATTTCTCAAAAAAAATTTTTTGATGGTCTAATCATGCTAGTCGGATATATTTAACACAAAATAATATAAAATGTCTATAGATATACATATGCCAATTTACAATACAGCATAATAAAAATAAAGCTTTATCTTGCAATATTATTATCAAACTAATTTGAACGCGAGCGATTCCCGCCCGTAACTTCGCAAACAAATGGTTCTATGGGGATCCAAAGGATTGTCCCCGCAGGTACTTGAATTCACATACTACCGCGCATGCGCAGTTGCATACGATCGCGAAACAACGCAAGGAAAGTATAGGGATAGTTTGGATTGTCCCCGAAGTGCGTATTAGATTCTGCGCACTGAGAAATAGACCTGCTGTTTTTTGCGCCGTACATTGTTCGCTGTACGCGCGTGGGGTCTTATTAAAATCATCCGGAATAATTGTTTGTATTTTATTTCTGCAAATGTTAATACTTTTGTGTTTAAAGAATTCATTCATTTTGGTGAAGACCAGTGGCGGCTCTTCCATAGGGTCATTAGGTCAATGACCTCCTAAAAATTTGGATCGAAAAAACTACGCAATTATCAATTTTAATGCGCCCTAAAGTTTATTCAGACATTCAGAAAACAATACTTCATTTGTGTATTATACTGCCATCTAGTATCAAAATCAGAAGCTATTTTATTTTGAACAGATAAAAAATAATATCATAGCACCATCTTGCGCCCAATTAAGAAGCAATTTTTTTTTTCACCGTGAGGTTAGTTCAAAATTTGACCCAGAACGGTCTACTTTCTCTTTCTTTGTAATACAGACAAAAGAGTAAACACGATAATGTCTGACATATGCCTAGAATAATACCAAATATTTTTTATTAGGAACTGGGGACATGTCCGCGGTGAAACAGAAGATAAGTTTATTAAGATATCAGAGGGAGATGTCAAAAAATGTCAGTTTTTGTGTGATTTATTATTGAAACAAGGGCAAAGGGCAAGGCCATCTTGGATTCATTAGTCAGCAGAAAGCACGTTTCATTGTTGACGTTGACGCGATTTGCATTGAATAAATTAAAATGTCTAATTCTGTAGATAATATATTGAAAGACATATCGGATAATTCATTGAACCATGAAAAACGTATTCAAATAAAGTGTCTCGGCCGACCAAAACCTGAAATGCAAATAGTTTCTGTTACCAAAAATAAAAATAAAGATATTAATCGTTACTTTAATTTGAAGAGTTATAATTTCTGTGAGTGGATTTGCGGCTGCCAGATAAGAAACGTTTACTTTTGTTTTAATTGTTTACTATTTGATTCAAGTGATACCCAATGGACACGTACAGGTGTTAATGATTTGAAACACTTGAAAGAAAAAATAAAAAAGCATTCTAATTCTACATTGCATATTAATAATTCAATGAGCTTTGTTTTGTTAGGAACCATTGATATTCGGATTCAATTAGATAGTGCGTATCGTAAAGCACTCGTGGACCATAATGAAAAAGTGGATAAAAATAGATATATTTTAACAAAAATTTTGAAATGCATACAGTTTTGTGGTTCTTTCGAACTGGCATTAAGGGGTCACGATGAGACAAAAGAGTCAGATAATCCGGGTATATTTCGTGGCTTGATTAACTTTATTCAGGAAATAGACATCGTATTAAAACAACATTTAGAAAGGTCTTCGAGTTTTAAAGGT
Organism: Limnephilus lunatus; assembly: GCA_917563855.2. NCBI lineage: Eukaryota > Metazoa > Arthropoda > Insecta > Trichoptera > Limnephilidae > Limnephilus > Limnephilus lunatus. The sequence goes on along the minus strand of OU830602.1, from coordinate 3,221,320 downwards.
TTATCTAAGACGATTCAAAATGATCTGTTGGACTCAATTTTAGCAGTATCTCAGGAAGAAATTAAACTAGATATCCAGAAATCTGAGTACGTTGCAATTCAGGTGGATGAGACAACTGACAGCTCCACTAAAACCCAAATGGTATTTGTGATCAGATATCTAAAAGATAATGTCGTGTGTGAACGTTTTTGGAAATTTGTTAATCCAGAGGCTTGCACTGCCGTTGGATTAACAAATGAAATATTGACCCAGTTGAGAATCCTAGACGTTCAACCGCGACAGCTGATAGCGCAGTGTTACGACGGGGCGGCCATTTTATCTGGAAAAACTGGAGGTGTTCAAGTTAAAATCAAAGAAACTTTCCCCCGTGCTCACTACATTCATTGCTATGCTCACCAACTAAATCTAATTTTGCAAAAAGCGTGTACCATAACGACGGGCGTAAAAGTTTTTTTTGCGACCGTTCAATCATTTTCCGTATTTTTTTCTAGATCTCCAAAGCGAATGCAATATTTAGATGAAACCGTTAAAGGTCGTCTGCCAAAGGTGGTGCTTTAATGCCAAATGCATAATTACTGTATTTACATTCCAATCTGATATATTAAAATGTTTAAATTTAATTTTGGAAAAGGAAAATGATCAAAATACGTTAAGTCAAGCACAAAATTTGATAAATAACCTAGAAAAAAATGTTTTTATTTATTGGTTAACATTCTTCAATAAAATAATGCCTCACTGTGAAATTTTATTTAAGCAAATGCAACAAAGAAATTTGGATGCAATATTAATACAAAAACATATTGGTGAATTTCAACATCATATTTTGGGCATACGAGCAGAATTGAGTTCCAACCCTGCAGATTCAATCAGTTCCCCAGAAGGCTTATGTAAGAAAAGGCGCACAGATGAAAATAGTCATTTGGTAGCGATAGAAGTTTGTGACACTATTTTAGTGGAAATGCAAAATAGATTTAAATATGGCGATCATCTCATTTTATCGAATTTATTTAATAAAGATAATTTTGCTGGATATAATAACTGTTTTCCAACAGCACAACTAAAGTTATTGGATGACTTTGATGAAATTGATTCATCGAAGTTAAAAAATGAGTTAATAGTGTTTTACCAACGTGATGACCTACACCATGCTAACAGTGCTGCATCACTTTTAAATTTTTTGTTGACCAATAATTTCCAGGAAATATTTTCAGAAACAATAAAAGTACTGCAATTTATTTGTGTGATCCCAATGACTACAGTTGAAAGTGAAAGATGTTTTTCAACTCTTAAACGTATTAAAACATTTTTAAGAAATACAATGAGTCAAGACAGATTAAGCTCACTTGCAATGCTTAGCATCGAAAAAAAATATATTTCTAAAATAGATAATTTCTACAGCCGTGTCATTGATCATTTCGCTGAAGCCAAAGAAAGGAGGATCGATTTAATATACAAGAAATGTTAGAGTGCTTTTTTATTATTTTTTACTATTAGAATCCACAGTACCTATCAAACGCTTTTATCTCGGTACATAGATTCTTGTAATTTTTTTCAATTATAGGGGAATTCCATTTCATCACAGTAATAAGAGCTCAAACGATGTCAAAAACATTAATTAATAACATGTACACTAAAGTTTAAAGTTAATTGTGAATAAAATAAATAACATTCAATAAAACCATATTGTGCTACCGGCTTCGGAATAGGTGAGTACTGGCATTTTTTTTATAATATTCCCTACGCATTAACAGTACTTAACTCTGATAATTTTTTTTCGATTGACCTCCCACTTCTAGACCCCTAGAGCCGCCTCTGGTGAAGACAAAGCATCGATGTTATTTCCTTTAGTAGGTTTTGAGTGTAACTGGTGGGGACTATCCCCATTGTCCCCCTGTGAAGAACCGCCACTGCATACAACCAATAAAATTTTATGTACAGTCACATTCTAATTGTTACCAGTGAGTCGTTCTGTTTCTCAACCCTTATGTATCCCATTTCTTTGTGTTTTTTTTTTTCAATGTTTCTGGCTTTCACCCTTCCCTTGAAGGGTTCTAGACTACCATTTCTCAACTATGGAGAGAGGGAAGGTGAATTTATGTATTCATTTTATATAAATGGGCAAATTTCATAATTACATGTAAGATTGGAGTCGAGTTCAGACTTGAAGAAATGAGATGTTGAACGGAGGGGAGACAATTTTAGATAAAAAATATTCATTACAATCAGCTTAATTAGCCTATTTATTATTTTGCATTGCAGCCCATTCATCTTCCAATGTACCACTCATCAATGTACTCCACTCAACCGTTAGTTTTTGCTTATTTTATTTATTTTTAACCACTTGCTTTTTGATTGAGTTACTCGCCACTTGATTAAACTACTAGCCTAGTCCGAACAAGCCTTTAGGCTGTTACAAACTGTAGCATTCTGTAGTTTTAATAGACACGCTAACAGATTCTCCAAAACACCATGGATGTAGATTACTTCTTGGGAATAATATGATGTTGTTTGATGTTTGTCTGGTTTTATTAAGTATGTACTTCGCGTATTACAATATTGACCTCGTTAGTCGACCTAACTAGGAGCTGGCTAAATTGAATCTGATGAGAGAGTTCTACTAAACACTCTTCCTGAGCTGCTCGACCCTCTGTTCCTCATCACAGGTACTAAGCTACCTGCCGTCTAGCGGAATCTAAGAACAGCCCTTAGCTCTTAGCACTGCCGTCTATGTCTAAAAGCCGGAAGCTTTTAGATACACTACACAAACATCAGTTAAAGGGGAAAGCGTGTCAATACTAACCTGAAAAATTCAATAAACATCAAACATTACATGACAAAATGAACTCACTTGAATCTAAACTGGGATGCGCTACATTCTGCTCGAGCGGCGAACTCCTGTATATATCGCCAGCCGTGCTCACGGTGAACGACTGCTCGCCTTCTTCGCTGTGGCTCGCTAGCGAGGTGAGCATGAGCGGTGCCGTGCTGTTGGCGAGCGAGGGCGCCGGCGTGTTGGTGCTGCTGTGCGACTGCCCCGAGGAGAGCGAAGACGGCTGGGCCGAACCGTCGCCCGCACGCTTGGTGACGTGCGCATAGTTCGCCACCCATTTTATCAGGATGACGCGGCATTGGATGTATTCGTCTTCCAGAACAGGATGCTGCGTGGGGAGATCTGAAATAAGAGGGTTAAATTGTAGTGCATTGAAAAGGAACTGGTAAGCCAAAGTGGTAAGGCATTTGTCCCGGTATGACGAGTAGTTCTGGGTTCGAGTCCCAGTTGCGACCGTTATCTTTTTATTTTTCTGTGTCTTGTTTTCTTTCATATCTTCGTTTAGAATATTAGTGTTATATTCTTCTTCAATAATTATGTAGTAATTTAGAATTAGATAATTTGAAAACATATTTCATCACCTTTCAAAAATAGTTTTTAGTTTACGGATGCATTAAAAATATTCAATTTATTTGGATTTTATTGCAATGCAGAAATATTTTGACCTTCTGACAAATCAGACCCAAGGCCTGCGGGGTCAATATAAATAAATTTCCACAACTCACCTAGATTTGGGTTATACAGCGAACTGTTATAATCAAATTGCGGACAGATGTACGGCAGATAATACTGTTTGAACTTCTCCAGAAGAAAGGCAAAAGTCTTCATTGCCTTCACGTGCGATCGGTCTCTCCACTGGATTTTAGTGACGGTGGCAGCCATTCCTTCCAGCAACACTTCAAGAAAATACTTGGACTCATTTTCCACCATCTTCTCGTGACCGCTCGCCGGCAATAACGGGAAAATCTCCACGTTTTGCACTGGGTTTAAGACGTTTGTGTCGTGGAATATCGAAGCCGAAACGCTGGCTAGTTTCCCGAGCAATCCCGTTGAAACTGGTTGTTCCGGGGAGACGGATATGCGTTTGCTCGGCGTCGATTCGCTGGACGAGAAGTTGGGGTGCTGCAGGATGTTGGCAATGTTGTACTCGGCAGTTTCCTGCGGGATGTCTTTGAGGGCGGTGCCGACGGCTGAGCTGGCCACAGAGCCGGAAGACGATATCTTCGGTTCCGGGAAACCGGGGACGAGCGTGGCGAACATGTAGTGCACCTCGGCCGGCGCATTATCACCGAGCGCTTGGTACCAAAGCAGGAAATATCTAAATAAAAAATAACATTAAATTTAATGATTTGCCAAAGTGAAGCAATAATCAAAAATATTCATTTCAGTTGTATTATTACAATTGTACTATGTTCAATGAACTCAGATTTGCTTTGAGTTTAAGCATAATTTTTAAAATTGGAACTGATCAGTTGAATAATTCAGACAAGCGATAAAGTACCCACCTAACTAACTAACTAACCATCACGCCTTTTTTAACAGGTGTAAGCAGAGAGTACAGACCGCCAAACAACTCGGTCACACACACTCTTTGCCTCATTTACATTTGTACATACTCTTCTATTATTCTGTCTCTTGATATGGCCCAACTCAGGTACCTGATTCACTTTTTTTTTATTTTTTTTTATTGAAAAAATTTTACCTTGGTACAATACATACAATAGATACATAAATATAATGAAAGTATATAAAAGCTTGATACAATAATTATTACAATTATATATTTTTAAATTATTCTCCCATAATAAGCAAATGCTTGTGTGTACGGGAGGAAGTATTATTTGTTTGGTTATTTTGATTTTTTTATTTTTTTTTTATTGCTGTTTTTATTTATATTTAGTACTTTGAAATTTAGTTTATGTAAATAATAAGATAAATGTATGTTTATATAAATATATGCATATATATAATTTTTATTATTATTATTTATTTACTTTTTAGTTAAGGTTTTCAGTATATTTTTTTAATTGTGTTTTGAAATTTTTGAAACTGTCACAAAGGGATCTTATATTTTCTGGTAATTTATTAAAGAAATTTGTTCCCAAGTATTTGTAGTTTTGTTGGCCTAAAGTTTTTTTACAAATGGGAATTGGTAACATGTATTTTTGCCTGAGATTTGCTGTGTTTTGAAAGGTATGGTTTTGTTTAGGATATCCTCTTTGTAGACTTGTAAGGTTGAGTGATACAGAAAAAGAGTATTTAATTTTCTGACTTTAAATTCTTTGAATATGAGTTCAGATGGATATAAAAATGATTTTTTTAATATTACTTTAATTATTAGTTTTTGCGCAATGTAAAGAGATTGTGTGTGAGTTTTATAGGCGCCACCCCATCCTATTATACCATATTGGATTATGGATTGACAGAAAGCGAAGTACGTCATTCTCAGTAGTTCTTTATTTAGATTGTGTCTTAAACAGCTAAAAATATAGGTCAATTTTCGTACTCTGTTTTTAAGAATGGTTATATGCGGTATCCATTTTAGACATTGGTCAATAGTGATTCCTAGATATTTGGTTGAAGTTTTCATTTCAATATTAGTACACAGTAAGTTACAGTGGTGTTGTTGAGTGTTTGGTGCAGAGTGGATCCTTATGTCAATTTCATGCGGCGTGTTTGGTTTTTTTATGAAAAATGGTATATAATGTGTTTTTTTAGAGTTTAACGTTAGTAGGTTATTGTCAAACCATGTTTTTAATTCGTTTATGTCCGTGTTAGCCTTTTTATTCAGTTCTAACCACGTGTTAGAACTGAATAAAAAGGCTAAGTTAACCACTTGATCGTGTCATGTCTTCCTTGGGTGTCCCCGACTTCTTCTACTATTATTATGTAATATTAACCAAAAATAATTATTTTAATAGTTATTTTCAAAAATGGAATTAATGTGTCGATAATTCAGACAGCTATAAAAGTATCTACTTACAACATAATATTATTTTAATTCGATATTTGAAATGTGCATTTATTTTGTTCTAAATATCTAAGGGTTAATCTTGACAAGTGGTCAGATTTTGTGATTTTTCAAGACTCTTCGTTTTTTAGCTAACATGCAATTATTATCAATCCTACAATTATAATATCCCGTGATTTTTGCTAGTTTAAGTAATAAATATAAATTGAATGAATTATCTGCGGATTTGGCTACTACTTTATAATTGGTGAGTGAAGATTAGAAAACAATATCTCAGTTGTAAATTTTATTACTATATTATGCATTCAAATCCAAGCAATAACTTTTATCTTTCTGTCTGTAGCGAGTCTGTTGATTGATATTAGTTAAAGTTTCCTTGGGCCTTACCACAGATAAATTTTCAGTACCTACTTGGTGAAAGACCATCATTCAGGAATGAAACGTTACCAGAAATGTCTATGGCTATTTTCAGTGACAAATTCTGAAGTCAGATTCTGCTATCCATCTCATCTATTCTTCAACATCACAATATTCTCAAATATTGAGAATTCCATAGTCCCGCTGTCTCTAGGCAGTTGAGACTCTTGTGTATTCAAATTTCGACTTTGACATTAGGATTATTATAGGACCAAAATTTAAAAAAATTTACATTAGTTCTGCACTTCTTTAACCTTTTCCACGCGATCGTAACAACAGTTGATACGGCAAAAATCCATGCCTCACACGCGACCGTATCAGCCCTTGTTACGCCAACTTCGACTGCCGATATCACAGCGCTCCTATGTAACAGTTTTTTTTCCCGCTCACTAGGACATTCGTGTAACTATCACGATGCTGACATCTTCAGGCATATTTCGAAAATAAAATTGTATTTCGTAAAGAACATCGATAATCAAGTGAATGTGTCGTCGTGCGTTTGAGTGCCATAGTTCATAATTTAGTCAACAGATGGCGCTAGTAGTCATTCGCTCTTTGCGCATGCGTTTCAGATTGATCATAGTGGACAAGCGTCGATAACATTTATTGTAGAGATCTCGCGTATTCTAAACGTTTGTTTGTATTGTGAAACTGTGATTTTGACTTTACATAAAATTTTTATTAATTTAAGTGTCATCAGAATTTTATAACATGTCTATTTTGGTTATAAATTAGTTACAAAAGTGCGTGTTTATTTTCGTGTTCTTTTTCGTACTGTTTCAAAGTTATTAGGAAACGTTCACAATAAGTTTTTAGTGTTTGAAATTAACTTTAAGAATAAAAATGGCCCATATTTTGGAAGATGATGAAATTGAAAATATACTGCAGATGTTGGATTCTGATTATGAAATGTCCGAGGATGAATTTGTACCTTCGGAAATTTCAGATGCAGAAACTCAAGCTGATGAGTCTGTACGGGAAGAAGCAGAAACTCAAGCTGATGAGTCTGTACGGGAAGAAGTGCTACACTCCTGGGTGTCAGGACCTCATATTCCAATAGTACACGAATTTGATGATTTTCAATCCGGCATTTCTGTACAATTTAACGAAAACTCAACAGAAAGTGATTTTTTTGAACATTTTTTGAATCGCTCCATTATGAATGAAATTGTAAGAGAAATACACAACTACCATAGCTTTGTTCTCAATACAAAGGAATTTGGTGCGAATTCAAGAATTCATAAATGGAAGGACACAAATATTGAAGAAATGTATTTATTTATTGCAATAACCATGCTAATGACAAGAAACCAACACTTGACTATTGAAGAGTATTGGAGTACAAATATATTTCTTAGTTCGCCTATTTTTGGCCAGATCATGAGTAGAGATCGATATCAACTGTTATTGCAAAATTTACATTTCTGTGACTCAAATTCGCCGTCTACAGATCGTCTTTATAAAATAAGGTTAGTTTTAAATCACACCCGAACACTATTCAAACAGTCTGTAATACCTTATGAAGATCTATGCATAGATGAAAGCATGATTGTTTTCAAGGGTAGGCTTATTTTTAAACAGTATATTCCATCGAAACGACACCGCTTTGGAATCAAAATGTTTGTTTTGTGTGATGTGAAAACTGGATACATTCTTGATTTCATAATTTACTGTGGAGAAGGCACGGAAATAACGGATGAGCAGAACTTGGGAATAACCGGCGCTGTTGTAACCACACTTATAAATGATTATTTTGGCAAGGGGCACAATTTGTGGTGTGACAATTGGTACACAAGCCCAAAGTTATTCCAGTTTTTGCATTCGGAAAAAACGAATGCCTGTGGGACAGTAAAAAAAAACCGTAAGGAAATGCCCAAATTTAAAAATCTGAAAAAAGGTGAATTTGAGTCAAAAAGCCGCGGTCCCCTTTTAGCATTAAAATGGTGTGATAAAAGGGATGTTCACATGCTAACTACCTTGCACGATGACATATTTAAAGAAACAGGGAAAATAAATCACCGAACTAAACAACCCATTCACAAGCCCGCCTGTATAATCGATTACAATAAATGTATGGGAACTGTTGACAAAGGCGACATGATGCTGAGCAGTTTATCATGTATGCGAAAGACGATAAAGTGGTATAAAAGTCTTTTTTCACATAATTGACCTGTATTTATTGAATGCACTTATTTTGCACACCCAAGTGACAGGTATAAAAAAGCCGTTAGCAGATTTTCAATTGGCGGTTATAATGCAACTTGTTGAGAAATATAAACCACAAGTTACACAAATACCACAGCCTACAACATCAGCCCACCTCAGTCCATTTCGGATTCTGCCTAAACATGCCACTAAGCATATGGCAGGATTGATTCCAGCAACCGACAAATCAAATAAACCGCGCAGACGATGTCGTGTATGCCGACTTACAAATAATAAAATGCACTTAACGAGATACATGTGTAAAGAATGCGGTGTGTCGTTATGTATCGAACCCTGTTTTAAAATATACCATACCTCAAAAAAATTGTGACCGGCGTAAACTCCTCTTAAGTGCTTAGATAATTAAAACAATATTTATTATATGACAAAATCTATTCGTCTCGTGTTATTTTTAAGTGTTGAGTTTTAGAACTTGTTTATTCGAATTAATAATAATAAGTGATTGAGGTACCACTTGTGTCTATCAACGCAGTGTCCTGAGTACAAGCACGCGGGGAAATGGCGCCGCCTTTAAGATAACATGGGTATGTTTTTGTATGGAATTTAATGTTTTTGTTTTTATAAACATCTAGGAGTGTTTACAGACGACGATTTGGTTTCAAATTGTAGATAATAATCTCATCTGTTTATATAGTATGATAAATCATGCCATAATATGCTGTAATTGACATAAAATTGGATGGATAGGTATTTGAAAACATGTACCGCGTATGGGTATTGAACAAACGGAGTAGTTCAACGCGGGGAAAAGGTTAAATAATTTCCCTCAGGGAATGTCAACATTGGGCATTCTATCATTCTGAGAGGAAGGGGTGAACATGGGTCTTGAAGAGACTCATATTGCAGGAGGGAGGAAACGCAGAGGCTGGCAAATCGTTTCACAGCCGAGTTGTTGAACTCAAAAGAAAGAATCATGGAAACGAACCGTTCTGACAAATGTCAACCGTGTACAAATATTGGGTAAAGGATGGGCATGTTTGCTAAGAGTCTTTTATTGAAACACCGGTAGAATAACGACCTCATTCCCACCTGATACCTGTACACTAAAGATTGCAATACGTTTTTTAAGATATGGAGAATCAAGTTTTTTTTTTAGTATTATGGAGATCCAGACCAGAGGTAACTACCAAATTAAACAGTGGGGCGCATTTGCAATTTGTACAACTGTGAAGAGTGTTCTTTTGAAGTCAGAAGGACCAGCGTTTGATAGTTCTCACCTGACAGCTTCCGCCCTCAGCCGCTGGCTGTTCCCCTTGTGCAGAAGTTTGGAGAAAATCCTGGTGAGGGAGTGCAGCTGCCACCTCCTGCCCAGCAGCTCCGGGAGCAAGCAGAGCACCTTCTCCAGCAGCACCAACACCCCCTCCAACTCCTCACGCCCAGCTTTGTGGACTGGATTGGATATTACAAGTTCATATTAGTCATCTTATTTAAATATAACTTTTTATCGTCTAAATTTTGAACAATTTGTCGTGTCTAAATTTTAAACATGGAACATTACAAATTCATATAAAGCAACTTATTTAAATCCAACTTCTTATTATAGTGCTTAAATTTTGAAAATGGAACATTACAAGATCATATTAGCCAACTTATATAAATAAAAAAAACTTCATTTTATAATGCCTAAATTTTGAACATGGAACATCACAAAATCATATTAGGCAACTTATTTAAATGCAACTTCTTATTATAGCGGTTAAATTTTGAACATGGAACTTTACAAGTTTATATATTAGCACAATTTTTGAACATGGAACATTACAAGTTCATATTAGCGAAATTATTTAAACACGGAACTTACACATTCATATTAGCAAATTTATTTAAATATGGTACTTAAAAAGTTCATAAAAGTCAACATATTTAAACATGGAATATAACGTACAGATTTCAGATCAGCTTAAGAATGCATTTTTAACATTAAATAAGGAAAGCTTTTGACCGGTAATAATCAATTACCAGATTATTATTATTTTAGGTATGTAGATTTTTAGAGTCATAAATTAATGTTTTAGGATAATTAAAGGTTCTTTCAACTAAATACCAATCTTTAGGGGCCATGCATAAATTACGTCACACGAATTTCATGACACATTTGTGAGACCCCCCCCTTAAGGTGTGACCTAATTTATGGATGGCCCCTTATTGTAAAAATAAGATTTTCTAGCGCAGAAAACAAAAAATTAAAAGCAGAAGATTTTTATAAAGCTGCAAAATCTCTCAAATAACGAGCTATGGCATCACAAAATTTGCAAAGCTTGAAATATCCACATCAGTGCTACTTTTTTCAGGATGAAAAATTATTTCTATCATGGGATATGGAGCTCTGAAAAATGTTTAAAGCAACCAAAAAAAATATTAATACATCAATAAAAACATTACATTAAAAATTTAATAATAATAATATGCATTGTTATTCTGACAAAAAGGGCTATTTTATTATTCAAACACTTCATTAAAAAAATAATCATTAAAAATAAACACAGAGGCACAAAAGAAAAATAATGAATGATTGCTTTGAATTCTCACATAAACCAAACAAACAGCGTAAATAAAGCATTATCGACAAAGTGTGAAAATTTTATTTTAGCGCAGAGCAGTTATTCTTAATTTCATTCGCACGTGCGTGATAAATTGGCATACATAATGAAGATTAGATGTTATTCTAAATGACAAAAGAACAAATAAAATATTAAAAAATCTAAACTCCATAGCTTTGTTCCACTTATTATAATCCCATAGAAAAAAATTTATGTTTTAAATAATTTTTATTTTTATCTCTGAATAGTAAAGTGATTGTGATTATCTATGCCCCACGAGAACATTTAAGTTAGATCACTCTATCTCCACGAGATTTGGCTAGGAATTTCGACGGGACTGCTTGTGTCATCAATATCATTTGTTTTCGCCCTCCCATAAAATTTACTCTTTTGACTTATACCACTTTTCAATGGGATGCGCGAATGTATTATAGTCGGATCAAGAGGATTTGAGAACACTTTAGAGCGTGAAAACTCGGCCATCCGGACAAATCAGCAATTACCGAGCATTTAATTGAAACCGGGTATTATTTTGGATTTGTTTCTGAAGTCTCGGGAAGACTGAAAATGCACCGGACATGCCTAATTACACAGGCAACTGAAATCCACGAAAACCATATTAATATTAAAAGAGACAATGGTGCTAAGCTTTATAGATCTTTTATTTTTACAATAGCTTCACACATGAGGTCTCGAGGAAAAAAAATCCCTCAGGGCCTATGTCATCTTGGGGGACGCTGTGTGGAGCCCTCCTTTTTAAGTAAAGAAGTTGTGGGAAGTATAAAGGTATGAGGGGTGGGCAGGAAAACGGGGGTCAATGTGTCCAGGAGTGACGGACGTATGAATCTGGCCCCGGAGAGGTCTAGATTAGATTTCCCTCAATGAGTCTCTACCGCCTCGCAGTAGGTGGGCAAACGCATTCGCCGCCAAGACATAGACCAACCTCACCCCATGACCCCAGACTCCCTTGCTAAGTCACCAAACGCAGTGAACCACTTGGTGTGATATATAGCAGGGGTGTTGGTTATCTAATAAATGATTCCTAGGGCGGCAGTACCCATAACCACCTCCCAAATTGAAAAGAAATCTTGTAGTAAATCGGTAATGACGGCTAAACCAAACTGAATGCCGAAAATCAAATTAATTTAATACATTATTATACTGAAATACTGGCCCTAAGAGGATTATAAATACACACTTCACCACAATCTACACATCTGCGGTGATGATGGACGCTGGAACACTGTCCGAAACGTTGGCTAAAGAAGGAGGAGGCGCAACAGCCGAGCGATTCTGTATCTTTTGTGGGATCGTTATTGGATAATGGACATTACCATCTGTCAGATTTGTGCGATTTTTACATATTTACTGTCACATATTTAGTTTAGATCGATTTAAACACGAATTCCTGCAAGTACGCATGATTTCATTCATTCAATGTACGTTGTACATAGAAAAAGCTAATAATAGTCATAAAAATCACACAAATCTGACAGAAGATCACCACGGCTATCTAATAACGATCCCACAAAATACACGGAATCGCTCGGCTGGGTACAATATCCCAAAAATGCAGTGGCAAAAGTACTAACAGCCGTGAAAATCTTCAAGTGGAACAAAGTTTTATAATCAAAATATTATACAATCAAAGAAGAATTTCAAAATAAATTAACACTTTAAAAATAGGAATATTAAAATAACTCACAGAAGATGAAAAGCGAATAAAAACAGGTAAAATTATTGGAGGTAAAAATGGTTTCTACTAGCGATGAGTAGGTTCCGCGTTTTGTCGGAGGTCTCCGAGGAGTGCTTCCTTTTAAAAGAACTCGAGTTCTTGTTGTGGTTTCAGGTTTCGAGTTCTTGGTACGAAATTGAGTAGGTACTGGAAAACATGCAGAGACACAAACGGTTCCGGACTCGGATTCGGACCCGAATTGTCGAGTGTTGAGTAGTGGCATTCGTGTTCGAGTCCGGTTCCGGTTCTCTGGGAGAAGTTGATTTGGAAAAAGGAGTAGGAGTGGGATACGCTTCCTGCAAAGGACTCGGGTTCAAGAACTCATTCCAATTGAACCTACACATTGCTAGTTTCTACATGTTATTGATATGATTCTATATCTATTCCTTATAGAAATCATCTAAAGGAGAACAAAGGATGATCAGAAAGAGGGTGAAACGCATATTATTAAAATGATTGATGGATAAATGAAATGTTGCTTACACAACTCTCAAATCCTATGTAAAGTATGTTATCTGCAAATTGGTTACTTTACAAGAACATTAAAGTTATTTTTCCTGACTATCTAAGGAACGCTAAAAAACTCTTTCCTAGCATACATACACTCATTACTCCACGTACATGGGTCATCTCATAATAACGGGACAGGACTCAAGTACATAGAGGGAAAAAATAATTGTTTCCCCGCTTTCCCCAAATGTCTTTCATTTCTTCCAGTCCCCTATTAATTTCATTAAAAACTCACAAAAGTAGATAGCACCTATCCATGGAATGTTTTACTAATGGATGAATTATTATCGATGCCGGCATTAGTTGTCATCAGACATTCAACAGTGCGGTTATCTTTAACTAACATTCTAACAAAAGTTTCCAGTTTTTGAGCGTTTAACCATTAAAATGAACAATCCTAAGAAAAAATTGCATACTCTTCTTCAAGAAAGATTAAAAATTTAAAAATGACATGGGGAAATGATGTGGTAAGAATGAAATGATGTTTCATGCATTTTTGACATAATAACAACAATGCACTCACCTAAATGAAAGGACAGCTCTGTTTGGTCAGAATAAACAGAAAAATGTATAAGAAATTGAAGAGGATCGAAGTAAATACATTTTATTAGTACAGATTTCATAATATTATGGAAGAGATAAAATATTAGGAGTAGATACTTATATACATGTTTTTTTAATTGACTTTTTTAAAAGTCCCAACTGGAGCCAGTGAAACTATGCATCCCCAATTATTGGGGTTTGTTGTGGCTGAAGGATAGCGACGAAGACAAAAGTGAGGAAGTACCTGACTATTCTGATCTGGTCAACAAACATAGCTAATGCCATTTCAAGCTATGTTTCAAATTTAAATGGTGGTCTTTCACTAGAGCGATACTAAGATTATCGTCGACTCTGGAATGTGTCACAAATGTGCTGCATATTATTTTTAAATGAATTAATTGTGAAACAATTTTGGGATTTGAACCCGCAACCTCCGGATTCGTAGTTAAGACCCTCACCCCTCGACCACGGAGACTGTAATACAGGAATCTCCCACTATTCATGGTTGAGAGATAACAGAATTTAAAATATTATATTAATTTAGGCAGTAGAATATGCATATCTGCATCTGCATTTGCACTGCTATCAAGAGCTTTGTGTCTGCAGTAGAAAAATAAGTTTGTAAACCAAAGAAAATAACTTATTTTGTATTCTTTATTTTACATAAAATTTAAATAAAGTAATAGGAGGTAAACAACCTCACAAGAGGTAAGACACCTCACAAGAACGCCCCTCTCTGTACAGATGTAGACAGGGGAACTATGTCGCCACCCGATTTGCAGCGTGAGGTGTGTTAAGGGGCTGTATGTAGGAAGGGATTTATTAATATTGGTCTTGAAGAGGCCCAGATTATTTGAAAGAGAAAAAACAGATGACGGTAGCTCGTTTCACGTACGAGCCGACTTACAAAAACGAGTTGAAGAAACGACCCGTTCTGAAGAAACCAATATCAACTGTGAACGGGTGTTCAGCTCATGTGCTCTTGCTCAATGCTCTTCATATATATGTATTCTCCTTCCATTGTCATCTCTCTTTTTTATTCGTGTTTGTTATATTGTTATGTAATGGACTATTCGTCCGTAAATAAATAAATAAATGTGCTTCGAGATTTAAGTCCGTCTAAGGAGCTAGCACCAGCGATCAATGGTGCTAGCTCCTTAGAGCAGGCTCCATTAAAATACCAGTAGAACAGACTCAGCATGCCTACATTGCATCTGTGCTTTAGAGGATAACAGCATGTGAACAGCGGATTGTCAATCAGACGAAACCTCCTCATTTACGCAGAATCAAGTATTTTATGGTACTGGCGAGGGATCACCATTTAAAAAAAGAAATTGTTGCTTAATGGCTTTAGCCATGTTTAGTAATCAGACTGAACACCCAGGTACTTTCCAACCTTATTGTTTCCCATATCCATTCTGTCCTGACTTACTTTAGTCTAACAACACACCCCGAATTAATAGGGGATTATTGTACATAGATTACTAGGAAGAATGTAATATTAATGTATTTTATGAATTCAAAACATGCAAAACAAGGGGAAGGTTTGATAAATGCACATTCCTAGAGATAAAACTACGCCACTCACCCAAATGAAATGACAGCTCTGGTTGGTAAAAATGAAACAAATAAATTATTAAAAATTTTAGAAAACCACATAAATATTTAAAAAAACATAAATTACATAAAACGAATTTGAAATATGTTAAGGGGAAATTATTTAAAATGCTGAAAAATGTTGTCGGGTACGGCTGCATGGAATGCCAAGAATAATATTATTAATTGATTAACCCTGGAGTGGCCGCGTGGATTACACATGTAATCCACTCATGCAAAATTAAAGATTCCTCAAAAACGGGTGGCACGAATAATTTTATCTTCCGTGTACTTTAAGTTGGATAACTTACGGACGCGTTCAGCTCAGTGCTGGTGTCGGGCACGCATTTGTTGTATTACAAGAGCTCCGCAAAGTCCAAGGTCTACACCTGTAATCCGCGCGACCAATTACGTAACACATTTTGCATATACGAAAAATGTATGCAAAATGCAAAAAATTCTCTTTTCCTGGTCATTCTATAATTTTATGTTTATCCTGCTCAGAAAACAGCAATTAAATTAGAATTATGTTTTTTTTATTTTGTTTGTTATATCAATAAAAGTGAACGATGTAATTTTTAGTTAAAAAAATGAGTTCATTTATGTTTTGATTAATTGTGAAAAACATAGAAGTTATGTTTTATTTATGTTGCTTATTTCTAATAAACAATGCTTAGATTATTTATTTATTTATTATTGTTGTTGTACGCCCATAGGGGCTTTTACATAGATTATAAATAAGTTTTACAAAAGTTATCGAGTTAGAATTTATACCAAAGATATAAAGATATTATAAGATTAAAGATTAATATTATAAGATTAAAACATAAATACACAATAATTCTAAATGATTTCACTTATTTTTTTAGTTTAAAAATGGCCTACATGTGTAATCCATGCGACCACTAGCGTTATTTTAAGAGCGCGACCACTGCAGGGTTAAGGTGATGCACTACGTTGTGTAACATCTTGAATCAGGTCGCTAATAATAACACTCCTTACGTAGATGGCGATAAGGTTTAAATTTGTGTTAAAAACCTGCCTGTTTTGATTTACACAAGAAAAAAACATAGCAAAAAATGTTGTATTTTATTTTGCAGATGGCGATAAGATTGAAATTCCTGCTAAACACTTTCCTGCCTGTTTGATTTATGTAAATTTTAAAACATAGCCAAAATGCATGTTTTATTTTATTTTGTGAAATTCAGGCACAAATATTTAAATGTTTTACGATCATTTTCTAAAGAAAACTTAATTTGGCACATTATATAGGGAATAAACACTTGCACTTTTGTAGTTGTGCTTGCGGGGATTCCGATTGAGGGAGGAAAGAGGGGCCACTTATGCGTGGCTCCTCGCTTCTTGGAAATTTAGTCACAATGGATCGCTTTACGGGAGAGCAACGCGCTTTCTGGGTAAAACATTTATACAAAAACAATGATTTTGTTATATTCGGTTCAACAATGATTCTATTCTGTTTTACAAAAAAATGATGCAAAAACGCCGCCTATTTCGTTCGCATCAACAATCACAAAGTATTAATCAGTGCCCAAGTGTTAATTTAATTAAATCATGGTTTAAAAACTTTGAAGAAACCGGCACGATTCTCAATCGAAGACAAACAGGGCGGCCATGGAGCAGGAGGGGCGAAGAGAACATGACGCAAGCAAACATATCTGTACAAGATGATCCTAATATGTCGATGCGCAAGGGTTCAGATGCAATAATAGACTTGGATGCAGCAATATGGTGCAACCTGCCATACTTCCAACGAGAGTATACCCATTAAGGGTCGACCGAGACAGGTTTTTCGTTGTCGGCCGAGACCGAGACCGAGACCGAGAATAAATTAAAATCTCGGCCGAGACCGAGAATAGATAAATTGAGCAAAAAAATGAAATAGCGCTATTTTTGCATAATATACTATATTTTTAAGAATGTAATAATGTGTGATTATATAATAATTTGAGATTTTGTATAATATATCTAATTTTAAATATTTAATTAAATAATAATTTGTGATTTTATATAATATATCTAATATTAAATATTTAATTAAACAATAATTTGAGATTTTACTCACAAAGTTAAAAATAAAAATAAAATAATTGAGATTTTATGCAATATAATATAAAATATTTAATTAAATAATAATTTAAGATTTTACTCACAAAGTAAAAAAAAAAAAGAAATAATAATTTGTTTTACATAGTTTTAAGTTTTAGTAATCAAAATTGAATAACATGATATTGTAGCACATAAATAGCAATTTATCTGCATTTTCACCCTTCAAAAAGTGTCGCCTCATGTCGTATAATTGACCAGCTCTGCTAAAGAGCTGTTCACTTGCTACACTAGTAGGCGGTGCTGACAAAAACTTTTTTGCTGCAGGCCTAAGTACTTTATACTATGACGAATACCAATACTCAAAAATATTAGCATTTCTTTGCAGTCTTGGTTCTTTAAGAAAGCTATCAAGCGCTATTTCTATTACAGCACTTGTGAGCTATGACTGCGACTGCTGTGAGTAAAACCCTCCTCCTGCCAGCCGACCAATCACAATCGACAGCTCTCTCACGCACTGCGTGTCACGCAGTGCGTGAGAGAGCTGTCGTGACACCAAGTGACGAATTTGGACGGTAGATTTGAATCCCATTATCCTATACCGTACCTACTTACAACGGTCTCGGTTACTGTCTCGGTAGAATTTGTAGCCGAGAATGCCGAGACCGAGACCGAGATCTCGGTCGACCCTTAATACCCATGGTTAAAGAAATTTTTCCTAACAAACCGATCTCGTCCATAGGAGATATTCCATGGCCTCCCTGCAGCCCGGATCTAACCCCAGCTGATTTACTTTTATGGGATATATTTGTATATATATATATATATTATATCTTACAAGTCGAGTCTACGTATATAAACCAGCAAATATATTCCAATTAAAGGAGAACATTCATCAAGAAATGGTCAACCCAAGATTTGTGACGAAAAGTTTTCGAAAATCTAAGGGCCAGATTTAAGGAAGGCCAGCGGCGAGACGGCGGCCATTTTGATGAAATTATTTTAACGAAATGATTTTCAAGCATATTTTTGTTCTTATCAATAATCATTTATTTAAATACAATCTGTATTTTTTTTTTCATGGTTATGTCAAAAGTGCAAATGTTTATATAAAAAAGTTCTATATAATAAAACCATTATCGAAAAGGTATTCGTAAATAGGAGATTGTGAACTTTAAAGCAGTTTCAATTTAATCAAAAAATACTTGATTATTTCGAAGGCCAAGATATACTCTATTCGCAGCATTTAATCAAAGCATCTAAAATATATCTAAGGCGTAGGCTACACATTCCATATTAATCACAAACGATCAAATTTTAAAACCAAAACCACATGATTTTGCATTATTTCGTAGTGCTTCGCCTTAACAACAAAGTGAAATGTCATTAACTATTTATTTTCAAAATAACCTTGTCCCTGATTTGAATAATAATTGACGTTCTACTATAAAGGTAAATAAAATAATAATTACAATAACAACATCAACATGGCTTGACTCTTCCTCTATTGAAAAATAAACTCCATATGTAGGTTATTGCATTAGTCATGCCCTCAAATATAATACACTAGATGGTTCCCGGCATGCGTTGCAATGCCATATTCAAAGAAATAAATTGTTTCTCCCTGGCATGTCAGTCCTGCTCCACTCAGTGCGTCCCCATTCCCCTTCCACATCCCCTTCCCCTCCCGCGTTCCCCTTCCAACTTCCCCGCCTACCCTCTCCCCTCTCCCGCACCCCCTTCCCGCTAAGCCCCTCTCGCGTTCCATATATTCAGTCCCAGTACATTCAGTTTTCAAAGAACTCGTGTGCATACCTATTATAATTTATTTATTCAAATTTTCATTTTTAATACATTACAAATAGGTATTCATTTTTGTATATTATAAGAACAATCAATCAAATCTGTTACCGAACGTAGGTACCTATTTAAAATATCTATAATGTAAAAAATCCATAAACAGTTCTTTTGTTACAAAAAAAAAAAAAAACAACTGCCTGCTAAATTCAATTTCATCAAACAGGCGAACTGTCAAACGTGCGAAATTAAAATAGTCATAAATTTTTCTGAAATTATCCAATTTTCTTAATTTTTCTTTCCGTAAGAATCTTCTACAAAATATTAGAAAACTTTAAAAAAAAGATGAATGAAATAGGTTAAGTCGTTCTGAAGTTATGGCGTGACCAAGGGAACCACAGATTCATTTATATATATATACATCTATAGATAACATACATATAATCAACATCTTACACAAATATTTACAAAATATCAAATAACACAGTATGCTATTATTATACAATCAATAAATAAATAAACAGAGGTTAAAATACAATTGAAATAACAAAAATATTTATCAGTGATATGCAGAGAAGGGCAGATACTTATTGGAATTTTTATAATATCAGACAATCATATCATATTATTTTTTCTATATTAACACACTTCGGGCTGGCGAAAACAAGTAACCCGTTCGAGAAAATGGAAACTATTAAAATCTTGTAACAAGCTGAAGGAAGGGCACCGGTCCGCTCATTAAAATCGTTAAAAGTCTTAAAATCTACCCTCTTCCTCCCGGCCAAGATATTTAAAAATATTTGAAATGGTTTACAAAATATGAACCTAAAACCCTTTGTCTGTCACTAGCAAAAAAAAACTTTCGATAAATCCACATTCTATACAAACTTTTAGAACCCTCATTTTTAAATTAATCTTTATATGTCTGGGGTCAGACTTTTCAGTTGAAAGATGGAAACGGAAGAAACCAACTTGTGTTCACTTGCACAGGAAAAAAATACACCAAAAAAAAAGTTTTCTGTTTGCTCAGGAGAACAAAACACCTTATCGAAAAAATAAATCATATAAACTTTGAAAATAATAATTTGTATATTCGAAATTTTTTTTATAGTACTCGCCACTAGGGATGTTACGAACATTCGCATCATTTTAAACATTTGCATCGACATTCGCATTCGCAACAATCGATGTGAATGTTTAGCGAATGCGAATGTGTGCAGATCATGTCGTGACTCGCCCACTGTCCACGTGTCTTTTGTTTTTCGCGCAAGCGCATGAACGTGCTAGCCGGCATCACGTTGTTCATTCAACCAATATAAAGCATTACTCTCTCGCTACATTGTTTGTGATTCCTTGATTGGTTTATCTTTTTAGTTGTCATTTGTCATGTCACTTGTCAGTCGCCTCAGTCGATTGTAAATGTTGTTTTGTATGTAACTAATCAGTCGTTACCTACGTAAATAAACAAATAGTTTATGAGTTTGTAATTGTTTTGGGCTATTTTGACAGTTTTAAATTAAGCATGGCACCGGGAAAGAAAAGTGAAATATGGCAATTTTTCACACCTATAGATCGAGACCACGCGAAGTGCAATATTTATGAAAAAAACTTATTCTATAGTTGGGCGCACTACTTCGGCGTTGCGAACACATTTGAAAACCGTTCATTCAAATGAATACGAAATGCTAGTTTTTCTGAAATATAATATTCCTCTGTTGAACTTCGATTATTAAATTGCTTAATTACGAATATATCTTACTGTATAAGAATTGATTTCTTGTTTTTATTTTTTTATTAAAACGATGATTCATGTTGACTAAAGTTTTTTTTTTATGTGATTCCTTATCATTCGCATTCGCACATTTGCACTCTGAACGCGAATGTGAAAAACATCACATTCGTAACATCCCTACTCGCCACACCCCAGCTATAAAAGTATTGTCCAAAATTATAGCCTACTTTGCAGTAGGATTCCATAAACAGAATTAAAGTCAGTGTTGAGACTAGACCACACATTTATAAAGACCAATCGTACCTAAGCATGTAAACAAATATTGAAAAAGAACGCTGGACTACACGATACCTTATTGCTTAAATATGTTACCTGCCAATATTAAAAAATGTACAAATAATGTAAAGACAAATATTATGTTGAAATATTGGCTCGCCAAAAGAAATAGTTTGTATTAGACTCTAACACAAAAAATTTCTAACAGCATAGTGAGTTTTATTTTTTAACTTCAAAGTAAAAGCACCCATTGACAAAATATTTGAAAGTAGTTTATTGGGACTTTTCTTTTTTTTCGTAATATTTAATTTTTATTTGATTTCCTGTAATATTGTATAACTTTTTTTCTTTATAATAAAAAAAAGTAATATATCATTGAAGAAGATACTACTAATAAATCAGGTCTGAGTCCAGGCTAAAATTTATCAATCGTTGGTCGGAATATCTCTTACCAATTGTTGACCATGATCTCAAATATTGATAACTGACCATAGATTCAGACCACGGATTTGGTCAATATCGTATTGATATAGGGTAATATCAATCGATCATGCTAAGTACCCAGGTACCACTGTTAAAAACACTGAAATGAGTGTACAAAATATTCAAACAATGTACCAAAACAATGATTCAGTGATAAGGTTTGGCCTGCAGCCGTACGCTGATAAGAAATCCATTATTGATAGGGACTTATTTACAACATTCAGCTGCTAAACTATATCCGCTACCGTTCATTCTTACCGGCAGGTAAAGGTTTAGAAATGACCTTTAAATAGCTATTTAAAAACTTGACCTTTATAAGCTGATGGAGTTAAAGGTTTGCATATAGTACTTATTTAATAATAATATGAATGACAAAGAAAATATGGGACATCTATAGAGCAATAATGTAGGGTTGATACAAATTTAAAAATTATCTGTTCTGGCAGTCAAAAACCTATATTGTATCCATTTGGGAGACGCGTGTGGTACCGCCGCCCTAGGAACCATTTATTGGACAACCAACACTCCTGCCAAAGGTCACCTCAAGTGGTTTGTTACATTTGGTGACTTAGCAGGGGTGCCCGGGTTCATGGGATGAAGTTAGTGTAGGTCTTGGTGGAGGATGCATTTGCCCACCTACTGGCAATCCTTAGTCAAACCAAAAATTTTTTTTTTGCAATAGTTCCGCATGAGAGGCCTCGACGAAAATAATTTCTATCAAGGATACGTCATCTTTGGGGATGCCATGTGGAGGGACTTTTAAAGGACAAGTAGTTCAGGGAAGGAAAAAGTTATGACAGTTGGGTAGGAATCTAGGAGTCAGTGACGTGTGAACAATCCCTCGCACTGCGGTGCAAGACGGTCTCTCAAGGAACATTGCTTTGCACTGCAGTGCGAGGGGTGGATTCATAGGTCCGTCACTCCTGGACACACTGACCCCCAGATTATTACTTACCCCACACACCCTTTTCCTTCCCAGAACTCCCTTTCCTTCCTTTCCTAAGAAGACCATCTACACAGCATCCCAAAGTTGACATAGGCCCTGAGGGGAATTATTTTCCTAAGGGTCCCCTGTGTGTAGTTTGTAAAAAAAATCCTAACCTAACCTACATAGTTTATCATAATGACTATGAAGGTGACCGTATTTGAGCAAGCGTTCTACGCTCTTAATATTGCAAAATTGCCAAATCTACACTACACAGGTAATCCAAAAAAATTACATACAGATTATCAAAAATGACTTAATCGGGTGGCAACCCTGCTTTCAATCTGATCTGTTTAGTCATCAAACTAAAAACTGATTGATCACCATTTGCAAATCTGCGGTGTCAAGTGGAAACTGACAGATTAAAAATGACACATGATAAAAAAGTACTGATTGCATAAGAGAGTTAACGATGATAGGAAATATTATATATATATGGATTAATTCCAAACTATGATTGACAAGAAGTATTTCTAATTCACTAGCAGTTAAAAACCCGCTCCGCAGGTTTTTGCTGCTAGGCCCTGCTGGCGGCTTTTGGTTCAGCTTCTCCCAGTTTTAGTGTTGGTGACCATTTTATAAATCTGATAGGAACTGGTTCCAAAAATAGCCAATTCTTCGGATCCAGTGATAGCTAGTCACAGGGACAAAGTAACCACGTCAGGCAATGATGTCATATATAATATATAGACGTGTGGTATTATTATCCACAACCACTAATTACAATAATAATCATATTATCATTAATCTCTCCATATCCGGAGAGATTCACGATATTACAAATCCAATAGTACTTACGCCTGCCAGCCGACGCTCCTAACGCTAGCTTTTAACGTAAGTGGCGCCATCTTTTGGCTTTGCTTTAATTAGGTTCTATTACAAAAGTAGATTTGTATACAAACTCCACATACGAAAACGGTTTTGCGTAAGGCGCAGTGTCAGAGTTGTATTTTTAGTCGGATTCTTCAATTTCAACCGTACAGTGGCTAGGCTATTAATACTGTCAGATGTGAGTTATTGGTAGATTATAAGATATTCAGTCTTCGAAAAGTGTTTTTTAATATGCATCAGATAATAAACAGCTCTCGTGATTTAAAACATCTAAATATAATAATTAGTTTTCCGATGTTCTTTAAGCCAATATTTAATGTCTTTAATGCAGTTATTTTTTGTTTTAACTTGTTTGATACTGTGTGGGAGTTTGTTATGTAACTTTACTGTTAAAAAATACAGGTCTTCTTTGTCCAAAGGTAGAATTACACCTTGGTAAATTTAGTATGTCTAGTTTGTTTGGCTCTGGTTTTATGGTTGTGTGAGGTTTTTGCTTCTGTGTCTTTTTTGAGGTGATGAACCAGAATGTTTATTTTTATTGATAACCTGACCAAATTTGAAGTATTCCTTCATTAAATTCGCTTATTAATCTACATAGTTAGAAATAAAACTTTTCTGTAGTGATGTTAAAAATCTTGTAAATACAATTTAATACTAGCAATAATATTTGTAAAAATGGTTACCTCTCTGGCGCAGGTTAGTCTCCGCCTGCACGAAGTTGTCATAGAGGATGAAGTAGACATGGCTGAAGTTGGTCTCAAAGTAGGACTTGGCTTCCTCAGTGTCAAAGTGATCTGCGGAACAGATAATATTCATTAACTCTTTGAACAAACAACTCTGCTGAACAAACAATATTCATTAACTCTTTGTAAAAACAACTCTGCGGAACAAACAATATTCATTAACTCTTTGAACAAACAACTATTTGAACACACAATATTTATTAAATCTTTAAACAAACACCTCTGTGAACAAACAATATTCATTAACTCTTTGAACGCGTGACATTTCGATGCTAGGTGTCTGTACGTGGACTTTTTCATTGATACATGTTCGCAAGACAACTGTTGCGACTCCGTGTATGGGGTATAACCCAACTGTTGTGACAAAAAACGGAGGAGGAAAAGAAGAAGGTTGGGAAGTACCTGGCTACATTTTTTTTTATATATTTATTTTAATTGTTTTTCAAGATTAATCCACAATTAAGCAGTTTGTCAACGGATGTTAATGTTCATTAACAATGTTTATAATTGGATCGTCTTAAACTATAGGGTACTACTTACCTCAAAAGGTTTTTTCTAAAATTTATTTATATTGAGTGTGTCCAGTCATCCTGAAAGTTTACCTCAAACTGAATTGACATAAAAATCAATACAAATTGCACACATTAAAAACTGGCTCTTGCAGATTAACCTTGATTTAGTAACAATTTTAATTTATGTTGAATTTAATTTTTATCTCCTAAACTTATTAAATTCTTATCCATTGTAATATTTTGTCAAGCTTATATGGAATATTGATAGACCGTAGAATTATTATTATATCAAATCAACATATTTACTGCTAGACTCATCTTTGTTTACAATTTTTGACAATAGTAAAATTTGACAGTTAAATTAATATGTGTAAGCAGATTATCTGCAAATAATACTGTATTGATGTACCGAAGAATACGAATGCAGAATAATGATATTACGGGTGCGTATGAAAGAACAGTTACGATTTTGTAAAGGTAAGAAAAGTGGGTGACTAATGGGAACCATGTGAACTAGGTGACTTCCTATATGAAAACGCCCACTTGGGTCAATACACCAAAATTAAAAATGTATGAATTAATTCTACATAACATGAATAAGCCGATGAAACACACCTAAGACGATCTTCAAATGCTTTAATCTTGTAGCGGAGTCTTTTTTGGAATCTTGTATTTTCACTGACGACTTTTTGACGTCTTGGTGAGACTTTTTGGTAAACATTTCGGCGTCGCTTTATTCACTCGCGCACAAACCACTATTTATCATTTTAACAATATAACCCGACAGTTCCATACACTTCTATTACAATTTTGCACAATACGGTGGGAATTCATTGCAAAAATTGCATTAAAGATTTTAGGTTGACGTAAACAGTGCAATGAACTTCGCCATATTTAAATTGACAATAGGTGTGTTGCCATGTAAGTTAACAAAGTAGCAGTATTTCAGTATAAAAAAATATTTTTCCCGATATCTTCAATTTCTGGGTAGGTTGGTGCCTAATTTAAAAAATATCAAAATGACAATAATAAATTTATTTCGAACACTAAAAAAATAAGCGTTTCAGTCTCGGTTTCAAACCATTTTAATATTTCAATTAAATATTTTAAATGAATATAAGCTTGCATGGAGTAAATTTACGAAGGTGCATCATTTTGGATTGAAAAAAAAAGGTTGATAAAATATTATTTCTTTAAAATAAGATTAATTTTTGGTTACAAATTAATACTGCTTTTATTTTAATTCTAACCTAGTGTAGTGGTGAGTGGTTTGGTTTATTTGTGGTGTAGTGTATAGTGTATGTTTGAGTGCGGGTAGAGTGTAGAGTGTATGCTTATCGCACTCACCGTATGCATGAAATGGTATTTTTTTTAGATTTTTCGTTCTTGCAACAATAAGTCGACTGCTCCAAGGAAAACAGCAGTACCTACCAAACTTTACGCAACTAGTTGCATGCGTGTTCCAAATAATTGCATAACACCAAAAAGTTGGTGTAAAATGGCGCAAATTTGGTGTCGAGCAACCTTTCGCATCACAGCAATCATGGCACCATCATCGTCAAAACTTTTTTTTCTGCAAAGCACACAATGTTGTACACATGGCACTGTACAAATTGTACAAAATAAAAAAAGACTGTCACAAAAGAAAAGATGTCGGATTCGAAGGTTATCAAGAAATCGTCTGGGTGCAATGCAATTAATCTCTAAATTAGCAGATGAAGACCCTGAAAGCTATAAAAACAATTTTGGAATGAGAGTGGTTCTTTTAATACTTTATTGAGCCAAGTGTGTCCAACCACATACCTTAAACGGGATACGAAATTTTGGGAAGCATTTCCACCAAAATCCATAATACGCTACGATATTTAGCAACTGGAAATAGTTTTAGTAATTATCATACGAAGAATAATTCGTATGTGTGTATTCCTCTTTATTGACAATTATTATCTATAATTCATTATCTCTATTTTTGTACTGAGGTTGTTTACGATCCCAGAGACAGTCGTTTCGTTGGTAATCATTGATAAACAATATATGAATATACAATATATTTTCAAAAGCAATCCAATGTTGATTTTTCATTTTCGCAAAACTCCCCCGCAGTTACAAGGAGCATACACTTCCGCTCAGCTGAAATGCTTTCATGACACTAGTTGCATCACGTTTTTACACTAAACAATTATCAATTAGTTGCGTATACCATTAGTGGTGTCGTAAATTCGCGCGTACCTACTTTATGGCGTATAACTAATGCATGTATAATGAAACTACATATATGTTTACACGTGAAACTAGCAGTGCAACTAATGTCGTGAAACAACTTTTGCGTAACTAGTTGCGTAATGTAAATTTGGTTTTAGGTAGGAATAGCATTATTTTTATTCTGGGAGCCATAGATTAGTGCCTAATACTGAAACAGTTAGATGTATTCAAAATATATAATACCTACATTTTAATAAATTAAAAAATAAACAGTCACCTAATTAATATTAACAAAAATTTTAACATTAAAATGGCTCCCCTGCAAAATTATTCAATTTTGGAGCAGTCGAAGTATTCTGACAAATAAAAACTTTATTTTTATTTTATATATTATCATCATCATACGAATTATTGATTCTGTGAAGTTGAGACCCCCCCCCCCCCCCATAAGTAAAAAATGGTGGGACTCTAGAAAAAAAAATATTCTCAAAGTGGGCGGTGGGCAAAATAGGGTTGAAAACCTATGCTAGAGATAGATGTTTGTGTTTGTCTCTTTTTAGTGTCGCTATTTTTCGTTTCATCGAGTTTCAAAGAACAGCAGTGCTAATGCTAAAAAAGTTTTCACTGAAAAAACAGTATACCACTTTAGAAATAAAAATATGAATGTTGCTCATCTGTGACAATAGGGCGTACCTAAATATCATCTTATTATTTTACATTTTGGATACGATTTTAGATTTTTACGCCCAAAAGTATTTTCGTTGTTTATTTTTGGGGTGTTATGCCTTGTTGTGCATTGATACCTTCTTCTTTATCTAACGTTTCGAACAGCGCTACAGTGTCCATAACACCAACACCCCAAAAAATAAAAATAAATACAAGCGCGCAGTTCACACGCCGTAGAAGTGAAATCTTCAGAAAACTAAAGTAGACAAGAGCGGAGAGGCTACGAAGCACTGCACAAAGAGGAGACCGATTATTACATCTCATTTTCTCGCAGGCTAAATCCTATAGATTTTTGTGTTTAGTGTCGCTTTTTAGTTTAATCGAGTTTCAAATCACAACGGTGCTAAAGAAGTTTTCACCTCAATAACGAAAATGATACATTTTGTTTATTTATTTACTGAACTGCCTCGGTAACAACATTTTGTATTTGTTTAGTGATAAATTGAAGATGTCCACTGACTTGGTATATTATGGTTCCATGCCAAAATGCCAACTCAGAATGAAACCAACTCAGAACCACCTCAGAAAGGTCATTAAAAGCTATGAAAAAATAATTTTAAAATAGCCGGAAACCCTAACCTAACTTAACCTATTTAACAATTTAAAAAATCACTCTTAATGACCTTTCTGGGGTGGTTATGAGTTAGTTTCATTCTGAGTTGGCCGGTCACCATTATTCTGGGCAAAGAGGCATACATACGAGTGATAGTTAGTCCCAGAATTTCTGCAATGAAATAGATCCCGACTTCTAGTAAGTATTGCGTAGTGGAATCCGAAAGCTTATCAATGCGAGCAACTCTGGATTGTCAACTACATCATTTAAAATTTTATACAGAAATACCTTTACATCTTTAACTCTGTAATAATACGTATCTGTGAAACTTACAATGCCTTACGAGATGCAGACATTTTCAACCATGATTTGAAATCATATAAAATGCAGCTTAATATATTAATAACTTAAAATACTTTTTTTTTTCTTTTTTGTGAAAATTTATAATATTATTATTATCCGTAGCAAATAGTATAACTTTGTTTGTTAATAACTTTACTTTTTTTCTTTATTACTTTATATATTTTTCTTTTTTATGTTTTTCCTTATTATGTTTATTTTTTGTCACATAAGATTTTTTGTCACATAAGATCATAATATCTAATTTTATCTTAATGGAACTTAATTGGTCTACAACACATGAATGTTCTTTGTTATATTATCATTTTGTATGACTGTTTGTTTCCTAAATAAAAAAAATATAAAAATAAAATATCAGCATTTCCGGCGGAACACTAACAATGCAATGTTATAATGGTCAACTCAATTGCAATGGAATAACTGTTCCAACAATCTGCCGGGATTTCCCAGTGGGTTGAAGTTATAAGAACGTACCTATTATAAAATTTAAAGACCAGGGGCGTACGCGTACAGTTAATAGTCCCTTGCATACGTTTGTTGACTTAGCAGAAGTACCCGGGTTCGTGGGTAAATGTGTTTGCCCACCGACTGCGTGGCGGGCCGGATCGAGAGACACTGGTTGAGGGATATCTATCCAGCCGGACTCTCTTGACCTATCGCCTCGTACCGCAGTGGGATCCGGTGGATTCATACGTCTGTCACTCCTGGACATATTGATCCCCAGATCCCTCGTACCATTTTCCTTCCCAGAACTTTCTCTCCTTCCTTTCCCTAAAAATATCTACCACACCGCATTCCCAAAGATGACACAGGCCCTAAGGGAGCTATTGAAAAAAAAAAAAATTTCATAAAAAAAAAATCGTTAAATTTAAAATTAATATTTTAATTCAAAAAAATCACCTACCTCCAGCACGTACACTCTACGAAATGTCATACGACGATAAATGTCAATTGTCAATAGTAACATCAATTTTCAAGTGGGATATACAAATAAACAAAGTTTGTGCACGACTAAGATCAATTGTAAGCTGATTGTAAAAACTAAAAAATTTTGTTCCTATCTGCACACTTAGAATAATTTATTTATCTCTAGCTGAATCTGTTATAAGGTATGGAATAACAGCTTCGGGATTTTCCTGTAAAACAAATATAGACCATGTTCAATCAGTGCAAAATTCATTGGTTAAATTATTAGCTGAAAAAAATGTACACAAAGTAAGGCATAATATTCCATACTTTTATCAGAGTCTCAAAGTTCTTTCAGTGAGAGCAATTCTGTGGTACAAAATTATATTTCAGCACATAAATAATCCTTTATATGTATATTAACAGGCTGGAACACAACCATAATACCTTCTCGTTTTAACTTTAATGAAGGGCTAATTGTACCTAAGCATACAAATAAATATGGACAAAGAATTAAATTACATGATTCCCAGTTGTTTAAATAGGTTACCTGCTGAAATTAAAAACTGTGCCCAAAACAAACAATTGATGAATTTACTGAAGACTTGGCTTACGGAAAGAATTAATTTGTATTAGCTTAAAATGACATATTATTCTAAAGACTTTAAAAATGTTATTTATGTTTTCAAAATTTTATTTTTATCTATATTTCTGTAAAAAATTAAATTTTATTTTATATAATTGTAAAAATGTAACTATTAAATCACTATAATAAGATCTTTAACGTAAAGAACCCGTTAGACAAACTGCTAAAAAGTATTTTAATAAAATGACAAATAACTTTGTTTCACTTTTATTGGTACACAATCAACATGTTTCGTAAACAATGTTTACTTCATCAGGATCAAACGTATACTTATTGCACGGACGTACAAAATATATGGACATGCCCTTACGTGTTAAAAAACGTGTTATTTCCCCCTCCCATTGGAACCATTTTTCGGAACCGGCTGGGCGTGTCCGGACCAATGTCGTGCTCTCGTCGTACATTTTACGCGCGGACGCTGTATGTCTATGAAACACATACTTAGACAATGAAGAAGACTTGGCGAATCACAAGTCTCTTTCCTCTCTTCGCCCCGCCATAGTTGGTTTTTACCCCTCATCTGTAAGTTCTCGTCTAGTTATTTGTATGTCTATGACTTATTGTCATTTTATTAAAATAAATAATGCCATCACAAAGTGAAAACCTTTCCGAAGAAGTTTTCTACGAAAAATTAAATTTGCTAAAAAGTAGTTTATCGGGACTTTTTGTCTTGTATTTGTAAAGTGCATAAAATAAATAAAAAAAATATGAAAAAAAAAAATATTGAAATACAAGAGATATGCTACGATGACCGCCAGACTGTTGGCGGATTACGGTCTATGGTCCTAGTTTGAATACGGAATTTAATTGATTGTTTTAAATATCGGCGACACCAGGAAGCACAGTCCCACCCAGTAAAAACTGCAGATAGCACATCTCTTATATTTAAATATCTTTGAGTTATATGTGCTATGTGATCGCTTTTTAAGGCAATTGAAGCGATTAACAATAATAAATTGAGATTTCCAAAATAAGGGAATGATTTTGTTTACATTAGCTCCACAAAGGAGGCCTGGAAAAAAACCTCAGGTCCTGGTCATCTTGGGGGATGCTGTGTGGAGGATCTTTATATAGAAAAGAAGGACGACACTGCTTTGCATCAATGCAGCCATGATATAGATACCCCCACATGACACTTCCGTTGCGATATTGTTATCTTGGTGAATACGAAAACGGGTACGTCGAGAATCGAGACGCAAAGCAAACTGGTATTTCAATCCGCAACCCGCATGGACCCAACGGCCGATGATATTTATCCCAAATGATTCAGTGATCAGTCAGTGTGTGTTTTAACATCAGCGGAATATGTCGTCCTCACGCGTGGTGCTGGTTGCATTAATGATTGTCGCGAGTGCCTTCGCGCAGGGTGTTAAAGATAGCAAGGATAACATAGGATTCCCTGAAGCCTTCGGGGATGAGTCCTTGAGGCCTGCTAACAAAGACGTAAGTTTCTCAGATTATATCCAATAATCGATGTCTTAAAATCGACTGTGCGTTCAAAGTTCAATGTGTGTTTTTATAAGCAGTGAATACAAGAATATTATTAAACATTTGATTATTTTAGCAACATATTCTTATTGGATTCAAGCTGGAATAAATATTTTTTTATGATTTATCTGAGTTCACAAAGAAAACGTGTTTTGTACATAGCCAAGTTTCATCTTGTGTTTTTTTACTGATTTTTAAAAGATTCAAACTAATAGTGGTTTAAACAAAGTTATTTACATATTTTTATTTGTTACAAACTAATTTTAGCATGTTAAACAATAAGATTTCAGATTTTCAGGGCCAAAAGTATGTACTATCGTGTTTTCTTTTTGGCGTATTATCGCGTGTTACGCTTTCTACTCATTTGGCCAACGTTTCGAACAGCATTACAGTTTACAGTGTTCATCATCAGGGCAGACATCTGCAAACTGGTGGACACTGTGTTGCTGTCCGAAAGATTGGCCAAATGAGGAAGAAAGAGGAAGCGACACGGGAATATACGCCAAAATAAATGTTGATAATGGTAAACAATTTTTTTTGGTGGAGCCCATTAAGATGCATTATAGCGATGAAAGTTTAAATTATTTGTCCAAGAACATAAGTAATTAAAAATCTGGTTGTGAGCCTAACTTCTGAATTAGTTTTATTGAATTCAAGTTGTTAAAGTTCAAAGCATTTGTTAAAACTTTTGATTCCATCCAAGAAAACAGGTTTGATGGTCGAAGTTCAATGGTTTAGGTACAGTCGGTTGAGATTTGTACGGAAATATAAAAAAAATCATTTTTATTCAGGTCACATACTTCAATTCCGATGATCTTATTGAACTAAACATAGAAATAACGTAGGTATCTAACATTGTCAAATTTTTGAGATCAACAACAAAAAACACGGATTATAATTTGGATTTTGGTAGAAAAATCAGGATTTCATGTGGAATCCAGTAGGTATCAGTATCTGACGATATTATTACACTAACGTCTGTACGGTTGAAATTTAAGAATCCGACTACGACTACTGCCTTACGCAAAACCGTTTTCGTACGTGGATTTTGTTACAAATCTACTTTCGAAATAGAACCGAATTAAATCAATGCCAAAAGTTGGCGCCACTAACGTTAACAGCTAGCGCGAGGAACGTCGGCTGGGAGGCGTAAGTACTATTGTATTCGTACTTTCTTGAATTTCTCCGGGAATGGAGAGAAGGATGGTATGATTATTATGGTAACTGGAAGTTGTGATTCTACCACGCGTCTATATATGATATATGACGTCATTGCCTGTCGCGGTTACTTTATCTCAATGACTAGCTGTCACTGGATCCGAGGAACCGGTTATTATTGGAACCAGTTCCTAACGCATTTATAAAATGGTCACCAACACTTAAACTAGGCGAAGTCGAACCAAAAGCCGCCCCAGGGCCTAGGAGCAAAAACCTGCGGAGCGGGTTTTTAACTGCTAATTGTAATTATTATGTCTAAAACTTCATTACTCGTGTCAAATTAGAGACTAGAACGTAATGCAAGTAAGAGTTACACAAATCATGATGTTCAGAAAACAAACTGGAATTATTAATCTTTTAAATTACTGTTTTGTAACAACTAATGAGACTATTAGGTAATTCAGAAAACATGTTTTCAAATTTGAAATACATATTACCTATGTAGTTTAAAAAATCTATTCATGTCGGAGCTAGTATATAAATATGTACCTATATAAAAATAAACATCATAAAATTTCAAGGTTAAAAAAATCCATGAATTTTCATTATTAAATATACGTTTTTGTAAGAACCCGGAATGTTGAAAAATGCCGTTATCAACTTGTAGTTATATATAATATACAAAACCGGTTTGTGAAGAATTCGCTGCACGATTGGCTTTGTGATGTTAATCCTTGGTTTTTCCGGGACCAAAAAAACTTATGTACTCGTTGAAGATTCATCGATTATATAACATGCCTTTTTTTCTCCATGAATAGGTAGGTACTTACATAATTACGTATTATCAGAATCTATCTCAGTTTCAAATATGGAACTAACATTGGGTGTAATGGAAAATTCTAACCAGCTTAAAAAAAGTATTAACCTAGAAATTAATACAAACAGAAAAAGTTGTGCAAATTTAAATAGTTTTTCCTTAACCGGATAGACAAACATCAGACATTTCCGTTTTATATTATCTATAGTCATCTATGAGTCACGAAGGATGTTGCACTTTTTAAATGGTTTAACACAAACAGAAAAATTTTCTATCAACTATTTTCTGTGGTAGACCGCAACTTTGATAGAATATTTAACTAGTATAGAAATAAAGTATTATTTTGCAGGATTAAGTAGGTACCTACCTTATTAATCTACTAACTAGGCCAGACACTAGTCATACTTGTATGTATGTTTTTACCAAAAGAGTTTCTGTGGCGGTGGGCAGGGTAGATTTTTTTTTTTTAGGTACTCCTTAGAATGGAAAATTTACATGCAAAGTTTATGTACGCTACTAGCTAAACTCAGAGTTATTTTATTCAATTCAATTTATTCATTTTAAAAACGTTACTAAATTAAAATTTTAAAGCGTTTTTATAAGAGAAAATATTTTAGATAAGATAAGCAGATTTAAACTAATAGCAACGAAATTTGCCGGCTAAATTGTGCTTCATTGATGTTAAACAAACCTATTTATTGTTTATTGCGGTATTTTAAATAGGTAGGTACATAGTTATCTATGTCCTAATACAAACCTTATATATACATACACTAAAAATAACACATATATACCACATCAATCTTCGCAATTTAATTTTAAATGCCTTTATGCTCTCTTCCATAGACATATGAATATTCTCTCTTCCAATTTTATTTCTTCTGGTAATTCTCCAAATATCTTCAATGTTCCGTACATCAATGACTTTTGACTCTGTGTTTTTTTCCTGAAGGGGAGTCTTAGTTCATTTATTTTCCTCGTCTCATGTGTAATTTGCTTTGTAGTTTATCATTTTTTTCTAAGGAATTCAATAGACGTATGGCCATTGATTATTTTATAGATTAACAATATATGTAGTATAGAAGTAAATAATTTGTTTAAATGACAAGATATTTAACTCCTTCAACATATCGATATTCTAAGTGATTCTATTTAACAAGAAGACATCCCTCCCGACTGGCATGACCATTAACAAGCTAGTTCTGCAAGCCGGGAAATAAAACAGTCTATGCTGTCGGTGACGGAGATAACCATCGAGAACATAGAAACTAATGCTCTCCGTGATAGTCGAGTTTTCGAACCATCCTCGAAGGTCGAAACAGTTGCATTATTCTAAAACTACCGATCACAAGGACAATCTTTAGGAGAATCTGGACATTAACTTTACGTCAAAAACATACTAACATACCTCTTCAAATACAGAACTGCTTTTGACAATGTCCAAACTGCTGGGGATACTAGAATCAATAGACATAATCTCCTTATCCCCTTCGCTAAAACAACTTTTGGCCAAAGTAATTTTATTTACTTTACAACAAAGCTATACAATGTACTTTCACTGGCCATTAGAGAGAATATAACTCATTTAAAATGTAAATCAAACACCAAGTCTTGGATCATCAGTCAAGACAGATCTAACATCAAAGATTTTATCAAAACTAATTTATATATGTGCATTTCCAATGGTCCGTTGCTGATTGTCTTTTATTTTAATCCCTCAGACTTCGGACCCCTCTCTCTCTCTCTGGTTTCAATCCTGGGATTGGTTTGCAGCAATTTCCTCTATTCTTCTCTTCCATTCTTCCCTGTCTTGTGCGGCTCTTTTGAAGTCTGCATATGATGAGCAGCGCTCGCCCACCAGCAGGTCCTCCAGGTACTCTCGGCGTGGGCGTCCCCTAGAGTTTGTCCCCTCGGTCATACCCTCCATTATGGCATGCAAGAGGCCTTCTTGTCGTATTACATAACCGATCCATCTTCCACGCCTTTCGGACAAGGTCCTGAGCAGGTGCCTTCCTCCTTCGATTCTTTGGAGAACCTCCTCATTTGTAATGTGGTCTTTCCAGGAAATTCCTAATAGTCTTCTATAGGACCACATCTCAAAAGCCTCTAGTCTCCGTTTATCTCTTTCGGATAGCCACCATGTTTCGCAGCCGTACATCAAGATACTCCATACATAAGTCTTACGTTATGCCAATATGCTATACATAATTGCAAATCCAACCTCTGCCAGTGCTGTAGATATTCGTCGACATCACCTGTTCCATAGATATTAGTCAGCAGTTTGAGCTGTAGATATTCGTCCTCACTTTGGTTCTCATAGATATTATTCAGCAGTTTGAGCTGTAGATATTCGTCCGACATACGAGCTGTAGATATTAGTATCTGGAGTCTATAAACTGCGCCTGCACTTATAAATAAGTGTGCGTTTCCAATTGTTGATACGATAAACGTAATCCCACTAGATGGCGTCGAGACAAATTATGTCTACATTTTTTGGTGAAATACTTTAACTTGTCAAATATTAATTATTATTTTTAATTGGTAAACTAATGTTTAAGACAAGATTTTTATGCATAGCACAAAGGGTAACAATTATTATAAGCAATAATTATTAGCCTGAAACACTCATCAACATTGAAAAAATCTTCCGAGAAAAGATAAATGCCGCCGACGGGACTTGAACCCGCGTCCTTCTGATATCCGGTCAACTGCTCTACCAACTGAGCAACGCGGGTTCAAGTCCCGTCGGCGACATTTATCTTTTCTCGGGAGATTTTTTCAATGTTGATGAGTGTTTCAGGCTAATAATTATTGCTTATAATAATTGTTACCCTTTGTGCTATGCATAAAAATCTTGTCTTAAACATTAGTTTACCAATTAAAAATAATAAGTAATCTTGTATTATTATTTGTACCTATTTTTGTTATAAACTGCGCTTGCCCTCAACACAGGATTTCCTGTGAGACAGACATAGCACATTCACCAATTGTAATAAAATTAAAAAAAAAAAATTTGAAATAAAACTTCTTTACGCCCGCTCGACTTGGGGGGTAATCTGGTGAATGCGTTACGAAAAGTGGTGATTGTTACGAAAAGTGTGATGCGTTACAAAAAGCGTGATGCGTTACGAAAAGCGTGATATGTTACGAAAAGTGTGATGCGAACGGTCCTACGCTTGACTTGGGGAGTAAATGGATAAGGATAAGGATAAGGATAAGGATAAGGATAAGGATAAGGATAAGGATAAGGATAAGGATAAGGATAAGGATAAGGATAAGGATAAGGATGAGGATGAGGATGAGGATGAGGATGAGGATGAGGATGAGGATGAGGATGAGGATGAGGATGAGGATGAGGATGAGGATGAGGATGAGGATGAGGATGAGGATGAGGATGAGGATGAGGATGAGGATGAGGATGAGGATGAGGATGAGGATGAGGATGAGGATGAGGATGAGGATGAGGATGAGGATGAGGATGAGGATGAGGATGAGGATGAGGATGAGGATGAGGATGAGGATGAGGATGAGGATGAGGATGAGGATGAGGATGAGGATGAGGATGAGGATGAGGATGAGGATGAGGATGAGGATGAGGATGAGGATGAGGATGAGGATGAGGATGAGGATGAGGATGAGGATGAGGATGAGGATGAGGATGAGGATGAGGATGAGGATGAGGATGAGGATGAGGATGAGGATGAGGATGAGGATGAGGATGAGGATGAGGATGAGGATGAGGATGAGGATGAGGATGAGGATGAGGATGAGGATGAGGATGAGGATGAGGATGAGGATGAGGATGAGGATGAGGATGAGGAGGGTAAGGATAAGAGGGAGATATATAAGTTAGTGAAGTTTTACTTCAGTCGTGTGGTCTAAAGCACACTCGTTTTTTTTTCCAAATCAGATGTAGACAGTGACCTTCCTGTTGTTTTTAAGGTACTCATACTTCTGTAACAAATCTGAAACAAGTCCAAGTTGTACAAAACGCAATTGTAAAATTATTAGTTGTTCCGAATATTTTCAAACAGAGACATGATACACCATTACTGTTTCAGAGTGCTAAAATTTTACCTGTTAAGGCAATACTATGGCACAAAATTATAATTCAGTATATATTTACCCAGCAGCATAAAGAGAAATTAGAACATAAATACAGCACTAGATTCACGCGCAACGACGGGTTAATAGTTCCGAAATTTAATAATAAGTACGGACAGAGAACGTTTGAATACAACATACCGAAAATATTTAATTTATTACCTGATACTATAAAGCAATGTAATTCTATGAATAAGGTTAAATATATGCTGAAAAATTGGCTATCGGAAAAAAAATATTTATACTTAGATTGATTTGTATGAATAATGTTGAATTTGTAGATATAAGATGTAAAATTATAACATTTAAAATTTATATGTAACTTAATTATAAGCACCTGCTGACAAGCCAATTGAATTGGCTTAGCAGGACTTGTTTGTGATAAAAAAAAAATTTACATATATAAATAAAAAAAAAAAAAAAAAAAAAAAGGATTCTGGGAGTCAAATTGCCTACAACTCTGCCACTGTTGCCGTCATAATAATTAGAATCAGTAATAAAATAACATTTTCTGACCCTGACCTGATGATATCTCAATTCTCAGTGCTGAAGAATGACGTTGTTTGAATTTTGAACGATCTCTCAACCGGAATGTTCAGAATTTGGTGTGTTTGAATTTCTGTCATTTTTTACGTGATAGTCTTTATCTGCTGAAATTAAAAATATGTTTGAATGTTATATTGATAACCCCGTGACAATTCATTTACTTTTTATCTGAAAAATAATGAACAACTACTCCGTTAGATGTTTACATATTCCAATCACTGACAGTACCTACCTACTTACTTATAAAATTCAATCTTCACTGTCTATGGACCGTAATTATTATAATGCAGTCCTTGTGATAAATAATGTGCAAATAAAATACAGTAGGTATTGTATCCGCGTAAATATATAAATATACATGTACTTTCATAATTTAGATACGAGGCATACATATTACATATGTATTTGCGCCGATGTCGTTTGGATGTGGTAAGTTGGAGGTACCTATAGCAAGTTCGATCGATAAAACCCTATAGAATCAATACGATATTGACTAAATCCGTCATTTACGGTGATTTTGGGATATTTGTGAGCACGGTTAACATACGATTCCGTCATATAACCTGTCATATAGATAATTTTTTAAATAAATAAAATAGCTGGCTTATTAATGAATAACGAAGCTCTTAGAATTGTAGAGTCTAGAGTTCTGTAGGTACTATAAAGAATTGAAAAGTAAAGTAGGTTAATTTGTTATACTTACTGATAACAATTAATTTACTTATTAACATGGACATGTGCCTAGCATGGTGGTCGAAAAATCCACACATTATGGAACCATCAAAGCAATTAATAAAGAAGAATTAAAAAAAAAATCACTTAGTTAAATACAACCGTCGAAACTGTAGGTATATAGGGTGTAAGTCAATTTGGGAGGCGGGTATGGGTACCGCCGCCCCGGGAACCATTAATAATTATATAGTTTTTTATGTGAATACCGTACAGGAATCCCAACTGGTCCCAACCGTCTGGAGCCAGTGAGACTCCGGCATCATCAATTATGAGGCTGATGGTAGTGGGGAAGGGAAGGAGATGGGGGAGAGGTAGGTGGGGAAGTACCTGGCTATTCAGATCTAGTCACCAAACACGGCTAAAGCCATTTCAAGCAACGTTTCAATTCTGAATGGTGGTCTTACACCAGGGCGATACTGAGAGTATCTTCCACTCTGCACTTGAAGTGAAATGACACAAAACTGCGCTATACAAATATTACGTTATTATTATTATCTGGAACGTGCCGCTAATATACTATTATATATTATTTTAAATGAGTAAATTGTGAAATACCTAACACAAAGCTCACGCCGTGATTTGAAACCGCGACCTCCGTCTTGCTAGTCGAGAGCCATTTATTATATAGATATTTAA
This sequence comes from Limnephilus lunatus, assembly GCA_917563855.2. Taxonomy (NCBI): domain Eukaryota; kingdom Metazoa; phylum Arthropoda; class Insecta; order Trichoptera; family Limnephilidae; genus Limnephilus; species Limnephilus lunatus. Next base: position 3,181,655 of record OU830602.1, on the reverse strand, counting down.
TTTAAGTACCCATGTAAGGTATTCATTTATAGTGTAACTAGCTATTTCCCGGCATGCGTTGCAATGCCATATTCAAATAAATAAAATGTTACTCCTTGCATGTCCTTCCCCGTACGTTCCCCTCCAGCGTTCCATTTCCACCTTCCCCGCCACCGCTCTCCCGCTCCCCCGTCCCGCCGACTCCTCTCCCGCCCGGCCCGTAGCCGAAACTTTTTTCTAATACTAACATTTTTAAACTCGTGATATCTTTCTAATTAGATATCCGAATTGAAAAATTCAAAAAGTTAAATAAAGGTATTGAAGTTGTCTTGAATATGAAGTAATTTATTTTGATAAGGATTAAAACCAAGATACAAATAAAGAGCCTTTTCAAGCGGCGACATTTTAATTAAATTTTAAAAATATTTTAAGAATATTTATTGTGGCATAACCATAATAGTTAGACATATGCTGTCGGGACCTTTTTTGTAAATAATGATGTGTTCTACAAAGTCGTAGTACATTATTTTATTCTATCATTAATAGTTTTCGCAGCGCACACGACGTAAAGAATATTTTAGGTAATTTTTTTACACCTTGGGTTACATTATTGAAGTTTTAGTAAGGATGCCTATTTTTTTGAAAAAATATAGCCTATGTTACCCAGGGATAGTATAGCTTCCCAACAGCGAAAGAACAAACAAACAAATCTTACCTCTGTTTTTTTTTTTTTTTTTTTTTTTTATATATATAAATGGTATGTTGAGTTTTTAAGAAATGTTTACATTTGTACATCTTTTGTAAAGTCATTAAAAATTATGAAAAACATATATATATATATATATAAAATTGGTTAAATAGGTTAGGTAATGGACTATTTTAAAAAAAATCATATCGTTTAATGACTTTTCCAAGAAGCGTTGGGTTGAGTGGATTCAGAGTTGTCATTTTGTTCGTATAAAAACGCAATTCTTTGAACAAATACATGCAAATACAATACTGTACCGGTGATTCAATTTTTTTAATTTTTTTATTTATTTATATATATATTTTTTTTTTATCACAAACAAGTCCTGCTAAGCCAATTGAATTGGCTTGTCAGCAGGTGCTTATAATTAAGTTACATATAAATTTTAAGTGTTATAATTTTACATCTTATATCTACAAATTCAACAAATCAATCTAAGTATAAATATTTTTTTTTCCGATAGCCAATTTTTCAGCATATATTTAACCTTATTCATAGAATTACATTGCTTTATACTATCAGGTAATAAATTAAATATTTTCGGTATGATGTATTCAAACGTTCTCTGTCCGTACTTATTATTAAATTTCGGAACTATTAAAATTTTATATATAGTGTAGTAGAAGTAGATAGTAGATAGTAGATGACATTTGATTCAAATATATATTTTTAGTGGTGTTTTAAGTTTTAGTATATCGTTTATTTGTTTATTTATATAGTTGGTCCTTTTTGAAATATAGTTTTGTTTACTTCTTATATTAATAAGTTTTCTGTGAACCTTGTAGCGCGATTATGTGGGAATTTCTTGTCATAGATATATTTTAATCGTGACTTGTACAAAATAATATAGGTATATGTGGTGCGAATCGTTTTACGAATTAGGTAAGTGTGATTTAGAGCCCTATAAAACACATTAATAATCCCATTGTTCTCAATTCAAAAAAATATATTTGACCACGCGAGGCTTCGTTTTCTCCATGGAGGTATAACTACTTACGACTTACCCTACCCAACAACAAATAATCGTGACTGCTCTACTTTTTCAGTTGTCAATCATTATATGATTTAGATTCTGATCGCAAAGATGAACGAATGTTTAAAAAGTTGGTTCATTTAATACCGAGAGTTCTAAGCATTATAAGAATCTCGATTAATTTCAATGTCACTCTGTTGCAGATCAGGGTAGGTCACTCTTGGACACCTTGACCCCCATATTCCTACCCACCCCTTATATCATACAAAGATGACATAGGCCCTGAGGGATTTTTTTCCTCAGGGCCCTCCTGTGTGGAGCTAATGTAAAAAAAAAACAATTACCGCCATTTATGAACGAGCAGAATATGAATTATTTAAAGCCTACCCTTAATGGATCTTCGTGCATACCCTCTTTCAATATCCCTGCAAGCCTTTCCATTTCTCGTAAACATACTTCCCAAGTATAAAATGTCATCCACTAGCAGGGGAACAATGAAATACAGAATGCTATAGAAATGAGAGAAAGGCGTATGTTTGATAAAACCATAACGTATGATCGGGCGAGAAAAGTGAAAATTCGCAAAGAATGCAAGGCTGATGTAAGCGTAATGGGTAAGATTACAAAAGGGACGCTTAGATGGTTTGGGCATGTAGATCGAATTAACTAAAAAAGGATTGAAAAGAGAATATAGGAGGCGAATGTAAATGGTCGAAGAAGTAGGGAACGTCCTACGAAAACACGGCATGATCAAGTGAACCAAATCACAATTTTGGGAGGCAAGTGGGGGTACCGTCGCCCCGGGAACCATTTGTTGGATAACCAACACCTCTGCCATAGGTCACCCCAAGTGATTCGCTAAGTTTGGTGACTTGACAAGGGTGCCCGGGTTCATGGGTGAGGTTTATAAAGTTATTAGCGGCCGATGTGTCTGCCCAACTGCTGCGTGGTGGGCCGGATCGAGAGAGACTGGTTGAGGAGGCCTTTCGACCTCTACAGCCAGAATCCCTTGCACTGCAGTTAAAGAGATGGATTCATACGTCCGTCACTCCTGGACACATTGACTCCAGATTTCTACCCACCCCTCATATCTATTCCTCCCCAGAACGTTCTCTTCTTCCTTTCCTTAAAAAAACCGTACACAGCATCCCCTTAGATGACAGACGCAATGAGGGAAATTATTTTTCTCAGTGTGGAAGTTAATGTAAAAAAAAACTTCCAATAACCTCATTTTGTTTCAAATAACAAAAATCGACAACATTACGATCTCATCAAAATAATCTGATATCAAACCCATTAAAAGGGGATATTAACGAGACCATTAATTTGATTAGAAGGTAGAAGTAGGAGGTACATAGAACCTGGGTTCCCAGCTACCTTATTATTAACACGCGTACATTTTAATGTAGGCCACTTTTTTCGTGTTGATACCAGCTGGCCGCCAAATATCACGAATTGACCCTAATTCAAGAGGTCAACGTGGAAACAAACCCCTTTAATTAGGTTTACTTTTAAAAATATTTGACCCACACTACCACTTCTAAAAGTCTAAAGCCAAAGGAAAGTTTACATACTCGTATTTAGTGGAGACTGAATTTGTAGAATGCAATAAGAAAATGTGTTAAATGATATGTGGTTTATCGACTTAGTACACAGTAAGTACCTATACCTAGAGCTGAGGAAGAAATCAATATTATTGTTTTAAATTAAATGAAGACAATATCAGCGAATGTCAATCGTAAATTGGCTACTTTTAAGTGTATCTGGTATAACAGGCAGTTATACCAGATGGACTTAAAATTAGCCAATGTACAAAGGTGGCAAACATACAGATATACAAAATTATAGGCCAATTAGCATATTGCCAGCCCTAGAAAAAATACTATATTGCACCCTGAATATTTAATAAACTGTCTATAACAATTAAAAATAATACCTACCTTTTATACTGCTAAAGTCAAACATAATCTAAGAAATTGGCTAGTAGATACAGATGATTTATGTTGATGACCTACTGAAGCTCTTGTTTTTATAATAATTTTATAATACTTCATTTACTTACCTATATCCATACCTGTTTGTTGTATTACGCTTATACTGCTATTTATATATTTATACTCGTACTATTATTAATGAAGCATGATATTACATTACATGCTATCTTCATGTACCCATTGAGTTAAATAAATGTACCTACCTGCTGACAAACTACAAAAAGCTTGAATGAAAATAAAGAGAAATAATCAAACTTTGAACTACTAGGGTAGGTTGAAAAGTAATGCACGCATGCTTGTAAAACACGAACAAAAACAAATAGCAAAATCTGGCAAAAAGCATTTTAAAGTAACAATTTTTTTTTTTTTTAAAACACTGACAGAATAAAAACTTTTTCAACAATCAATAGGTAATAATTCCCTTCACGAGTTCCCGTCAATCGCAATGTCCGAAAGAAATGAGAATGACACAGGTGATAAGCGAGGAATTTTTCAGGGGAATCCCCCACAAAGCAATAGTAAGAGCTAGGAACGAAAATAAAACAACAAAATTTTTGGGGAATCCCGACCGACCGAGCCACAGACCTACAAATAACAGAGTTCCGAGTGGGGTCTTTAATTCTAATTTGCAAAATTTTTAAGAAAATCATTTGCTGGCATGAACACATAAGTTTTAAAACCCATACTAAAGTTAAGTTAAAACCAGTTTTATGTTCAGAGTGTAACGATAAAATTGCAATTGTGAAATACTAAAGGTGTAAGTCCCCAGCTTTAATTATTAATGCACGCAGTACACGAAAATGGGTTTCCTCCAATCTTTGCAGCACATAGTCTGCAACTTTAAAATCTTGCACGTGGAACTCGAAAATGGTTTCGTTTAAAATTTCATTTGAAACTTTGTTAAACATCTGCGGACCCATTTCGAAGGAAACCATTCTCGAGTTCCTCTATTGCAAGATATTCCCCGAGTTGCATGATATGAAAGTTTCAGACTACGTGCTGCAAATTTCGGAGGAAAAGCATTTTCATGTTATGGGTGTAGTTTTAATTAAAACGAGTTACCGAATACAGATTCACTCTTAAATTTAAACCGTGAAACAGTCAGTGTTCTGCTTCCAATATCTACAGCCCCACAACATTTCCCAAATGGGGATGCCATAGTTCCATTGGCTCAGGGCTTTCGAGAATTTTCTGCAATTCTCATATGTACCAGCACAACAGTTTAAAAATATAGATAATTATCCCCTAAGGTTATTTAAGATATTGTCATCAAGTTATTATTTAACGGAATTAGTAAAATGATAAATCTTAGGCATAGAAATAACGACCGTTCATCATTTTCCATGGAAAATTGCGACAATCATGAAAAACTCGCAACACTTTACCACAAGACCGCAATAGTAGGTACATGTTTATTTGTTGAAATAATCTTCCTAGAGAAAAGATTCCTTGGACAGCCAGACGCATAAATGTGTCAATTCTGGAAGAGCTAGGCATCCACTGAGGACTAGTCACTGAAGAAACTCATAGTCAATGGCAAATGAAGGTAACCAATGCGCTGGAATGACCCCCATTGGTCGAGATAGGCGTAAAGTAATTGTTATTACTTTATGTCTGTCTCGACACAGGTAGGTACATCCCAGTGAGACAGGCATCGAAAAATCGCATGTAAATAGACTTCATACAGATAAATAATAAATAAATAAACAGATCTATCGGATCAACTGACGTCAGAAGAGTTTCTTCCTTATTCTGTGCTCAAATCCGTGATTTATTTGGAATTCCGGTTAATTTTTAAATAGATTCGTTGTTTTTTAACGTAGGTACTTATCCCAAAATGAAATACTATTTTTAAAAGCAGATGAGACTCTTTCAAATTTTATTATTACAAGTGGACACATTTGCAACATGCAATTAAAAATATTAAAATATTGATTTCAAAAATGTAGTCAGAAGACAATTCTTCTTCTAAAGTCGGTTCCTCATTGAGTCATTGTTGGGGATCGTGATCCGTACTCCAATTTCCATGGTGAACTCTGCGTTGCATGGAGAACTGCGGATACTTGATACTTGGTCACTCCAGACTCCAGCGCATTGCATTGGTGATCTTCCAATTCTTCTGCCAAACTCTGCGGCCAGTCACTATGAGATTCTCCTAGTTGGAGTCCTCAGTTTGGCGAGCAACGTGTCCAAAGTATACATTGTAGGCAGATAATTGAAAGCCTTGTTCTACCAGAATGGACACACTTGTGCATCCACATGTTCACAATTGTGCGTCTGGCTGTCCATGGAATCCTGAGCATTTTTCTCCAGGTGGATTATTTCAACATATAATTTTTTTTGCTTTCTTAGGATTTTTTCATGATTGTCGCAATTTTCAAAGGAAAGGGAATTATGGCTATTATTTTTATGCCTAAAATTTGTGATTTTACTAATTCCGTTAAAAATACAAAACTATTCCAGATATAAAAAACGTTGACCTCAATTTTACTTATTTCTCAGAAAATCGGAAACAAAACCACGGCCCGATGATTTTGCAAATTTCTTTGACCCTGAATACCCAGTGACTGTCACAACGTAACAAATGTGGAGCATCCCATTTATTTTATTTGATTATTTATTTATATATAATTTGTTTGTATAATTTATTTTTAACAAATTACAGGCAATATAGCCTAAGACGTTATAATTGTACCATTTATGCAGTTTATATGCAATGCCAAAAATCTTACAAATGCGCTATAGGACACAAAAAATAAATCTATGTTTTTATCCATCGCATTCAAAAAACACGTAGCTCTCCCCACAGGTGAGTTCATAAATAAATTAGTGCGGCTTGCTCTACCATATAGGAGGTTGTGATGACATCCTCGAGAGTGAGACTCTGGTACAAAAAAATTTAATTGGGCCAGTATCTCATTATTAGATAAGTGACCTTTATTAGTTGAAAAAAATATTTAAGCAAAGCAATACCTCTACGTGTCTCTAGGGAGTGGTAATTGGTCATGCCTAATATATAAATCGATGGGTAAAGCCAGGGGTAACGTCCATAGAGCCTCGAGAATAAAAACCTTAAAAATTTCTTATGGACTCTTTCAATGCGTAAAGTGTATGTTAATTTGTGTGGGGCCCAGATGATCGAATTTGACTCAAGTACACTCAGGACTAATGTGTTATATAATAACGTCAGTGTTTTTGTGTTACGAAACGGATATGAGTTTACGCAGTCAGATCCGGATTTGTTGCTAGACAAAAGTGGTTGTATCTCAAGGTTCCCAAATTTGAAGAGACGCTAATAAATCGTGAAAATCAACTAATATTGTGTACCTACTAGGACACACAACACAAATTGCCTTACGAGCTGGTAAATTTCCATTTTTTTCTTGGTTTGGCTTCATACGAAAAGATAAATGTAGACTTAAGCCTTCGCCACCCGAATTTCTACCGATTTCTTAAATATCTCCCTTAAACATTTAAAGTTATTAAGCTCTTATAAAAATATATCTTATTTTTGAAGATAATATCTAGACGCGTTCCACGCCGAAACGCAAATTATATAAAATTCCCTCGATAGAAAATAATCGCAAAGTATGCCCCAAAAATTAATCTAAACAATAAACACATTTGTTTCAATTTTTTATTTTCATTTTTAACTTTTATGAGTAAAAACTCAAATTATAATATTTAATTAAATGAAGACAATATTAGCGAAACTCAATCAATCAAAATATCTTTTTCTGATTTATCTGTCTTCATATTTTGATTGAGTTTCGCTAATATTTGAGTTTTTACTCATAAAAGTTAAAAATAAAAATATTCATCCTAGACTTGCAGAAAAGTCAATAGATTTCGCGTATTAAGAATAAAATGGATAAATATTTATCCAGACACCATCTAGATAGCATTTAGTTCGGGTTGAATCTTGCAATCATATATAAAGATAGCAGCCAATAATATGTGCGTTAAGAAAAATGAAGATAGTGTTGGTAGTTCTTAGTCGAAGTATGATACAGTTAAAAGTGATCGAATTGGAAGTGGGTTTCATAGCTCAATCGGTGAATGCTAAGGTATCTGGGTTCGAGTCCCAGTGGAACCAATACATTTGTTTCGGTTATTTTACAAGTTATAGTTGTGAAAAAATTCACAATCGAGATTTTTGCTCTATTCTAAACGAGTCGTGTTTTATTAAACATTTTCGCAATTTTCGCATCGATTTTACCGCTTCAATTAGCGCGCTCCTCTAACAATCGTAATTTCATATCTCTCCATCTTCTTCTTTTTGAGCTCGGATGCGGAGCCTTAAAGGTTTTTTCTTGAAGTTACCTCACAATAATATAATACGTATTTTTGTTCACAGGGGATAGAACCACTCTACATGCCGGTGGCTTGCCCAGAGAACGAGATTCTATACCCCGGGGATCAGCCCGGAGTGTGGAGTTGTGACTGCAGAGCTAGTACGTACATCAAATAATATATACAACTTACACCTAACATTTATTACTGGTGACTTACAATTAAGACTTACAGCCCGCCACCAACTACTGAGATTTATTATCTTATATATAACAAAATGAATGTTTACTTGTTTGCTCCTTATGCGGTATCCAAAACATTCATCTGATTGCGTTGAAACTTTGGTGATTTGTTAAGCCTTCTTATACAACACATAGACTTAAATAATCCATCTAAGACGCGATCAAATGTCGATCTTCGAGAAACGAAAGTTGTTGAAATATATGACTAAAGACCCCATTAACCCATTAATTCCCGTTTAGTCTCAATACGTACAAGAGAATCGCCAATATATATTAAAGTTGGTAGTTCAATTCGAAATTGTCAATTTATTAGTATTTTTATTTTTTACGAAGTCGTTTGACATTATACGAATGTAAATCCATAGATAAATCCGCCAGTGTTGTCATCGTATATCGATTTCAAATCTATTCCATGTCAATATTGGTCTGGCTATGAATGGCGCAGCTGTGCTCGGGAAAACGGTATAAAACCATCGGTATTATTATCTTGTGGACAGTCGATTGAACACAGTCGATCGAAAAGGATGAATAGTATAACTTTCGGTAACTGCAGATTGCCAAAGAATAAGTTAACAGTTCACAAAGACTAAATGTTCTGAATATATTTGACTTTAATTGACTAACTAACTATCTAACCATCACGCCGTTTTTAGGCATAGAGGACGGACCGCCAAAAACTCGATATTGACACACACTCCTTGCCTCGTTCACATTCATACATCGTCTCATACATGCTCTTCTATTATTCCGACTCTTCACATGGCCTGACTCAAGTATCTGATTCACTTGGTCATGCCATGTCTTCCTCGGGCGTCCCCGACTTCTTCTCGACATTTGCGTCATATATTCTCCTTACACTCCTTTCCTCGTTCATTCGCTCTACATGCCCAAATCATCTGAGCATCCCTTTCTTAATCTTACTCATTACGCTTACATCAGCTTTGCATTCTTCTCACACATGTATAGATTGAATAACCACGGTGACATTACGCAGCCTTGTTTAACACCTTTTGTGAAGTCAAACAATCCCGTAAAATGGCCGTTCACGCTAATACATGCAACAATTTCCTCATACTGAGACGCAATTGACTGTATGAGATTCGTACTCACTCCATACTTGGACAACACCTTACATAGCTTTTTCCTGTCATCTCGGTCGTATGCTTTTTGTAGATCTACAAAGGCACAGAAAAGTTTCAGGTTTTTTGCAAGAAACTTCTCGGTAAGCATACGCAATGAGAAAATCTGGTTCCATGCACCCCCTTCCACTCATAAAAGCTCATTGCACATCCCATATTTTATCCTTTGTTTCCATGCGTACCCTTTCAATCAATATTCTGCCATACAGCTTGCTGACTGAACTAAGCAGGCTAATAGCCCTATGATTCCCACAATCCATACGTGACCCTTTACCTTTGAATAATGGCATGATTACAGCCCTTTTCCAATCTAATGGCGTGTAACCCTCCTCTAAACACAGGTTAAAAAGTCTGCACAACCATGTGAGAATAATATGGCTATCTCCTTTAAAGTATTCGGCAGCAAGACCGTCAAAACCCACAGCCTTACCATTCTTCAAACATTTAATTGATCTTTTTATTTCATCCATGCTGATTTTGCTAACATTCACTCCATCATCGTTCATAACCGATTCACCGCTGGAATCACTGTCACCTTTACTGTTGTTTGTATATTAGCGGTGTGCGGTTGTCCTAGGGAACGATGAGAAGTTACCGAAAGTTATCCTATCAATCCTTGCTATCGACCGTGCTAGGGGGGCTGACATTGTAATGTTATCGATTTCACTGTGTTAGACCCTCAGAACTCCAAAAATACCCAGCGCATTAGTTATAATTTTCTAACTCTTGCAGAAATGCCATCAACATTCTGTTGGATGATAGTGATGACCCGAGTGAACCTTCAAATTTTCAACACTTTTTTCCTTTGCAGCGTACATCTATCATCCAGAAGATGAGAAGTGCTACGCCACGTACGAGCAGGGCCCTTGCAATGCCGGCGACATCCTGATCCTGCCCACTGGCAAGGTGATCCCCGTCTGCGTGCCCAACGTCTGCTACAACACAGGGCAGGTGCTGCTCGCATACCAGCCCGGCGTGCGCAGGTCCTGCGTCACCCTCGGCCAGCCCTGCAACACCAACACGCAGTGGGTGTATGGAGTCAACGCCACAACTCTCAAGGTTGAGTGTCTCGCGCCTCCAAAGCAGAAAAACCAACCGCCACCAAGAGTTGCGCCAGTTGAACCTGAAGGCGTACCGACGAGATTCATAAAGGATGAAATAATACCTCCAACTCCTTCCCTTAGCAATATCAAAGGAGCACGGCCTAGTTCTGTCCTCGTTGCGACCGCTATTGATAACGAATGCACCCCTGGTTGTAAAAGAGCTCAGAATAACCAATGTCCCCCAGAAATGAAATATAGATGAGAAATAAATAATATTTAGAACTATTTGAAGTAACCCGTCTCAGAACAGAAACGAAAAATCGCTCGGAAAGAGCGCTTTTATTTTATTACCGTGTAAAGGCGATAAACATACGTTCCTTATCGCTATAATGCTGCAGCTCTTTCAAAAGATGAGATACACAACGTACGTAGGTCTGTTTCCTCTAAAGTAAAAAAAGTGATCATTTTCTTGCATCTCTCTCACAAACCGCACCGTGACGTCTCTGTAGACCCCTACAATAATACTAGCAGTGACGATAAATTTGGAAGTATGGAATATAGTTATGAGGAAAATATTGAAGTGTTAATGATTTTAAAAAATTAAAAAAAAACGTCAAATGTCAGTGCGCTGATATTTTTGCTTTTGTTCCGCATCCGCGTTAAAAAAGAAGACGATGGAGAGATATTTAATAACGAATGTTAGAGGAGCGCGCTAATATTTAAAGCGATATAATCGATGCGAAAATTGTGAAAATGTTTAATAAAACACGACTCGTTTAAAATAGAGCAAAAATCTCATGAAAGGCGTCTTAAGTATCATTTAAAGAAACATTATGAATTTTTTCACAACTATATCTCGTAAAATAACTGAAACAAACGTGTTTATAATAATTTTCATAGCATACTTTGCGATTTTTTTTAATCGGGGGAATTTCATATAATTTGCGTTTTGGCGTGGAACATTATCTTCAAAAATATTTTTTTTTTTGAGATTAAAAACTTCAAATGTATAAGGGAAATATGTAAGAAATCGGTAGATATTCGGGTAGCGGCGGTTTAAACACATAATGTTGCAGCTCTTTCTTGCACATTAAATAACAACAGACGTAATTGAGGCAAACGGTGGACGCATGTCTACGCCCCTCAAAGGAAACATACAATAATAATCATACATCTCCCTCACACGTATAAAGAAAATGAAACGCAAGGAAAAAGTTGCACTTTGGAGGAAACAGTCACACCTTTTTTGTGTATCTCATCTTTTGTCTTATCATAATGTGTAAGAAAGAGCTGCAGTATTATTGCAATTAGGAACGTATGTTTATTGCCTGCTTTGCCGTTACGGTACCGTAACCGTTAATCGTCACGGTAATTATAAAACCGCTCTTTGGCAAATTTGCCAGCTAATCACTAATTTGAACTTTTGTGATATTTAAAAAAAAAGAGTTTTTGAGAAGATTTAGAGCAGAGAGCTCTATAAAAAGTGTTTTTGAAAAAGAGAGAAAACTCAATGGAGTTATTGTTGTAATATTAAGATGAAAGTTTATTTGTTTCTACCTAAAGATGACAAAAGTCGAGAAAAACCTGCATGTTCTGATAGAACAATTATTTGTGATTTGTTATCATGTTTTTCTTACTCATCCAAACAAATTATAAGAATAATTATTTTTATATCAACTATTATATTATTTAAAGTACGTAGTAAGTTAAATAAATTTAATTTTACATAACTTTAAGTATATAATCTTTTATTTTTATGACCATTCCAACATTATCAACTGGGAATAACCAGACAAAACCGGAAATATGTCATTTTTAAATCAAATTTTAGATGTATTGACTCTTTTCCACAAAAAATCATAAATTGATTTCGAAAGACTGTTTGTTCTTTTATCTAGTAAAGCTACGTTTTAAATTTTGAGAAAATATGTTAATTTTTAATACAATACGGTTTTACCGAAGGTTGTTGGCGGCAGATTTGTTAAATTTTCAAACAATATTTTGTATTATACAACACACATTTCAAATCATATAATTAAACATTAAAATAAATTATTTGGGAAAGCAATGTTTCAGAATTTTAATTTTAGTTTAAATAAAATCATTTAAAAACAGAACCGCACACGTGTTTTGTGACGAAAATACTTCAGTTTGTCGATTTATTTACTGTTTTACAATTTTTTTTTTAAATTTTATTTTGCTTAGACATTATTGAAAAATGAAAATACTTGTGATCAAAAAATAATTACAAAAATTACATATTTTAACAGTTTTATCATCACGCCTTTCATCATTTTTGAATGTAGGTATAAATTAAAGCAAATTTAGAATGAAATAAAATCGATATTAAGTTATTATTTAAAAAAGCTGGTACGGAGAATAATTGCTCTTTCTCATTGGAACCGCCCTGAACGATCATAAGAACATCTTTCGACGAAATATGAATTCTCGGCCGCTGGCTGGTTAATGGCCCTTAAAACAGTATGTGAAGTCTGCAATTCCATAAACTCTGAAAAGACATCGAGAAGAAATGTTATCCATGAAAGAAATCAATTTGAAAGAAAATTAAGGTTGAAAATTTTCTTTACCTTTCGACTCCTGAGCACCAATTTTTTTATGTGAATACCGCACAAGAGTCAGGACTCCTCTCCACCACCTGGAGCCAGTGAGATATGGTATCCCCAATTGGGGTATGTTGTGCGACTGAAGGTAAGTGGGGAGATGAAGGATGAAGGAGATGGGAAAGTTCCTGGTTATTCAGATCTGGTCACCAAACACGGCTGCCAAGCGAGTTTACCGCCGCACCGGGAACCATTTATTGGATAACCAACACCTCTGCCATAGGTCACCCCGAGTGGTTCGCTATGTTTGGTGACTTAGCATGGGTGCCCAGGTTCACGGGGTTAGGCTTGTCCGGATCTTGGCGGCGACTTCCTATCTTTCCTTTTCTTAAAAATACTCTCCACACAGCTTCCCCAAAGATGGCATAGGCCCTGAGGGGAATTATTTTCCTCACGGCTTCCAATGAGGAGCTAATGTAAAAAAAATATGAATGATAGTACACCAGGTACTGAGAGTATTAAATTTTATTTTTTGAATTATGAAATTGCGAAATAAAACAATTAAATCAAAAAATCATTGAACAAATATTAACGAAATTGAACAAAAGATTATCAATCGAAAATTCGAAACAGAAAAATTAGAAAAACCCAGACACCCCCATTGAACCCAGGACAAAAAATGTCTTTCCTGAGCTCCACTCTACCACTGAGCTACGAGTATATCTACGCTAATATATCTTCAATTTGAGGTTTTACCTTCGACCAAGGATATCATACGTCAATGGGTTTTACTCATTAAGAGGAAACCAGAAGGCGTTTTGTCCATAAAAACGTGTTTCCCAATATTATCTCTGGATTTTGACAATAGTGCAAATATTTTTTAATGTGATATAAAATATCGGCCACTAGCATCTCTATAGAAATGTTCACATCGATGAAATAACAAGTGATGCAATGAGAATTCTTGGTTTTATTTTGAGAATGGGTGCAAATTTTAAAAATGTATCAACATTAAAAAATCTGTATTGCTCGTTAGTACGAAGCAAATTAGAGTACAATTCCACCATTTGGTCACCATTTTACAAAATCCATTCTCAATTATTGGAAAAGGTACAAAACAAATTCCTTCGGTATATTAATTTTAAAATGAAAATTCCAATTGAACTTATAAATTATAATAACTTACGCGCAGAAACCAGACTCCTTAAATTATCAGATAGAAGAGTGTTAATTGATTTGTTATTTTTATTCAAAATTATCAAATCTTTAGTTGACTGCCCTAATTTATTAGAATTAATCTGTATTAATGTTCCTGCTAGACTAACTCGCAATAAAGATATTTTCAATTTTAACAATACCCTCAATACTAACTATTCTATTAATTCACCAATCCCTAGAATGCATAGCCTTGCAAATAAACATTGTGAATCTATAGATATATTTGGTGTTGACAGTTTTGCAATTTTCAAGAGACAACTCATCTCTATTTTATCTGTTAATAATTAACTTTTCTTATTTTTGTTCTTTTCATAAAACCTCCTCTCATTTAAAATCTTACCAGTAATTTATAACCTTATTTTATTTTATTTTGCTGTTCTATTTAGTTCTGTTTTATCATCATACATTATTATACACATATAATTGTTTGTTTATACCTACTAACTAGCTTTTACACTTTGCACTTTATTGTATTTCTGGTCTTATTACTGATTTTTTCTTATTACTCATAGTATTTAATTTCTTTTATGATGTTTAATTTTTTTTATGTTTTTAATTTCTGTTGTAAAAGCCCACTAGGGCGTAAATAAATAAATAAATAAATAAATAAATACCTACGTTTTGCTTTTTTGATATATTTTTTTTTACATTAACTCCACACAGGGATGTGTGCAGTGGCGTAGCGTGGGTGTCGGCCGCCCGGGGCGGAGGGAGTTTTCGCCGCCCCTTGATTTAAGTAATTCATGCGCCGGGCCGGCAGGGGGGGGGGGGGAGGCGTTGTGTGTGGAAATCCATTTTTTTTATCACTGCCTATTTATTTATATACGAGCCGATTTTTTCGAGTATTCTTCCAACGAAAATTATGTTTATAAATTCTATTACAAAGTTTATAACTGCTGTCAGAATTTTTCAGCATTTGGTATGTAACCCAAATGTAAAGCTTCACTCGGTACGCGATGAATCTGCAACTCGTTATTTAATTTATTCTGAACACAAAACCAGTTTGTACGCGGTGAATTAAAACTATACTCAGAACATGAAAATGTTTTTTCTTTGATTCTGGCAGAACATACATAGTCTGCAACTAGAATATTATAATGTAACAACAACAGAAATTTTACACTCTGAACACAAAACTGGTTTAAATTATATTATATAAAAATACACTCAGATCATGAAAATGGATACTTTTTCATTCTGGCTACACATACATAGTCTGCAACTAGAATTTAATAACTGCACGTCGAATAAGATAATGTTTTCCCTCGAAATGTGTTAGCAGATAAATCCACAACTGAAAATTTACATTCTCAACACAAAATGGGGTTAAATTATCTCTGTATGCTTCGAATTAAAAGTACACTCAGAACATAAAAATGGTTTTTCTTTGATTCTGGCAACTTATACAGAGTCTGCAACTAGAATTTTATAGCCACTGTACTTCTTATAAGATAATGTTTTCCTTCGATTTGTGTCAGCAGATGAATCCATAATTGGAATTTTACATTCTGAAAACTGGTTTAACCCTTCGAATAATAATAAAAAAATATCTATAAACTTTTGCCTATCAAGGTTTGCGCACAAAATTCCCGGTTCTTCCCATGCATTTTAAATGTTCCTTTTTATTGTTTTTATTGTTTTTTTATTTTTTATTTTAGCCATTTGCAAAAAACAAAATTGTTCTGAAATCTAGACAACAAAAAAATCCGACGCGCTTATTAGAACTTTTGTTTTTCTAAATTTAAACATTTTGATATTGGAAATGTAAATTGGCTCAAAAATACACACCTGCGAATTTTCGAATTAAAGTACTTAAATACAATAAACTTAAAATTTTAAATACAGATTCCTTTTGTTTAAAAAAATGTATTAAAACTGTTTCTTCACTTTCTATCGCATTCATACAATTTTATTTTTCTCCTGTCATTATGCGGGTTAAATTAAATCTGTAAGTGGCGAATTAAAACTACACTCAGAATATGAAAATGGTTTCTCTTTGATTCTGGCAGCACATACGAGTACGTAGTGTGCAACTAGAATTTTATAACTGCACAATAAAATAATGGTCCCCTTCGAAAGGGATCAGCAGATGAATTCACAACTGAAATTAATCGTTACATTCTGAACACAATTCTGGTTTTAATTAAAAGTGAGTCTGTTTGCGAGTTTCCATCTTTAATTAGTATTATTCTCATAATATGCGTACGGTTTTCCTGCGAATAACGAAATTTGCAGCTTAAAAAAATATATTTATATTAAATGAAAAAAACACACTTTGTAAAACACCACTTTATTTGAATTAATAATTATTTGACAGCCAACCAGGTTTCGCTTAGCTCAAGCTTCATCAGGGCTATTACATTAACTATTATTATATTACTGCGCCATTCTGCAGTTGAACCTGAACAAACTATTTACGTGGTGTTCTGTCAATGATTTACAACTAAACATTGGTAAATGTCAGATTATTAGTTTTTACAAAGGTAAAAATCCTCTTAAGTTTTCCTATGATATGAATGGTGTTAATCTTCTTCGTGTATCACAGATTCGTGATCTTGGTATCATATTCCATGAGAGTCTACAGTTCAATGTTCACATCGATGAAATAACAAGTGATGCAATGAGAATTCTTGGTTTTATTTTGAGAATGGGTGCAAATTTTAAAAATGTATCAACATTAAAAAATCTGTATTGCTCGTTAGTACGAAGCAAATTAGAGTACAATTCCACCATTTGGTCACCATTTTACAAAATCCATTCTCAATTATTGGAAAAGGTACAAAACAAATTCCTTCGGTATATTAATTTTAAAATGAAAATTCCAATTGAACTTATAAATTATAATAACTTACGCGCAGAAACCAGACTCCTTAAATTATCAGATAGAAGAGTGTTAATTGATTTGTTATTTTTATTCAAAATTATCAAATCTTTAGTTGACTGCCCTAATTTATTAGAATTAATCTGTATTAATGTTCCTGCTAGACTAACTCGCAATAAAGATATTTTCAATTTTAACAATACCCTCAATACTAACTATTCTATTAATTCACCAATCCCTAGAATGCATAGCCTTGCAAATAAACATTGTGAATCTATAGATATATTTGGTGTTGACAGTTTTGCAATTTTCAAGAGACAACTCATCTCTATTTTATCTGTTAATAATTAACTTTTCTTATTTTTGTTCTTTTCATAAAACCTCCTCTCATTTAAAATCTTACCAGTAATTTATAACCTTATTTTATTTTATTTTGCTGTTCTATTTAGTTCTGTTTTATCATCATACATTATTATACACATATAATTGTTTGTTTATACCTACTAACTAGCTTTTACACTTTGCACTTTATTGTATTTCTGGTCTTATTACTGATTTTTTCTTATTACTCATAGTATTTCATTTCTTTTATGATGTTTAATTTTTTTATGTTTTTAATTTCTGTTGTAAAAGCCCACTAGGGCGTAAATAAATAAATAAATAAATAAATAAATAAAGATAATTACATACAGACACATATATATATAAGAAATTAAAAAAAAAAAAATGAATTTCTTATATAAATTTCTTATATATATATGTCTGTATGTAATTATCTTTAGTTAATATAATAGCCCTGATAAAGCTTGAGCTGATTAAAAAAAAAAAAAAATTCTTATATAAATTTCTTATATATATATATGTGTCTGTATGTAATTATCTTTAGTTAATATAATAGCCCTGATGAAGCTTGAGCTAAGCGAAACCTGGTTGGCTGTCAAATAATTATTAATTCAAATAAAGTGGTGTTTTACAAAGTGTGTTTTTTCATTTAATATATAATGTCACACCACAAAGTATTTGCTTCCTTCGATAAAAATATATTTATAATCATTACCTAGTAAAAATGAAATCGCTCAAAATGTTTGTGCGCTTAGATCTTTTAAACTACGCAACGGATTTTCATGCAGTTTTCTCCAATAGATATAATGATTCACGGGAAAGGTTTATATGTATAAAACATGCTTATTACAATAGAGAAAAGCCAAGAAATTCAAATATTCAATTCAGGCATCATCATTACATAAAATGATAGTATAGTATAAAATGAAGTCGCTCAAAATGTTTGTGCGCTTAGATCTATTAAACTAAGCAACGGATTTTCATGCGGTTTTCACAAATAGATAGAGTGATTCAAGAGGAAGGTTTATATGTACAAAACATGATTATTATAGTAGATATAAGCTGAGAAATTCAAATATTCAATTCAGGCACCATTACATAGTGTAAAATGAAGTCACTCAAAATGTTTGAGCGCTTAGATCTTTTAAACTCCGCAACGGTTTTCACCAATAGATATAATGATTCAAGAGGAAGGTTTATATGTATAATACGTATGATACTTTTATATGTATATACGTATGATACGTATAATACGTTTAATTATGGTAGATAAAAGCCGAGAAATTCAAATATTCAATTCAAGCAGCGGGCAGCTAGCAAGCGGGTGGTGTGGTTTTATAAAGGTTGGGTAATGGTGTTGTGTTTTGTTAATAACGAATAATATAATAAATAACGAATGTAAATAAAATACGCAGCAACCAATGAAATTTTGTTAGAATTGTCAACCACATTGTAAAAATTTGCCGCCCCCCTTAAAAGTGCCGCCCGGGGCGGGCCGCCCCCCCCGCCCACCCCGCCCCACCACGCTAAGGCACTGGCTGTGTGGATGGTCTTTGTGAGGAGAGGAAGGAATGAACATTGGTCTTGAAGAGACCCATGTTGTAGGAAGGAGGAAACACAGAGGCCGGCAAATCGTTCCACAGCCGAGCTGTTGAACACAAAAACGAGTCAAAAAGCGACCCGTTCTCATGCGACCAAATGTTAACCGTGTACACGCGTTGTCACAAATGTCAACCGTTGGGCACGCGTTTGGTGTGTTTCCCGACTATGCACCGGTGCCGAAGGGATCAATGACGCTAGTTCCTCGGAGCATCTTCCATTGAAGTACCGGTAGAAAAAAGAAAGCATTCCCACCCGACGCCTGTGCTCTAAAGATTGCAATCCGTCTGTTAAGATGGGAGAATCTATCAAACGGACCGCCTGTTTTTGCACAGAGTCAAGGGTATTTTGGAGCTCCAGACTAGAGGTGGCTGCCAAATTCAACCGTGGGGCCACTTGTGATTTGTCCAGGATAAGCAGTTGTACAGTACGCCCAGTTTTTGGGGGGCTAACTTTACTCTGGCTTCGATGGAGCCCCCATATTTGAGCTGGTCACTTAGGGTTACACCAAGCATATCAATGGAGGGCCTGTTCGGAAGATTGCTTCCGTTGAAGAAGACTAAGTTTTCATTTCGATCCCTTTTAGACGTAATCAGACAAGATTGGGTCTTTGAAACATTGAATTCAACGAGATTATTTTTATTTAATTAAATGAAGACAATATTAGCGAAACTCAATCGAAAATCTGGAGACAGAAAAATCAATCCGTTTTCATCCCGCGACAAAAAATCCCGACAAAATATCCTCCGACAAAATATCTTCCAACAAAATATTTACTAAAACTACTTAACCTGACCTTACCTAAACTAACGAAAAAATGGGACAAAAAGACTTAAACTTAACTTAACTTAACTTACAAAAAATGGGACATAAATATTAAAAAATACTAAAACATAACCTAACCTAACAACAAAAAAATGGGACAAAAAGACTAAAACTTAACCTAACCTAACTAACAAAAAATAGGACATAAATATTAAAAAAAGACTAAAACTTTACGTAACCTAAAAATAAAAATGGGACAAAATTACTAAAAAAGACAAAAACCTAACCTAAACTAAACTAACAACAAAATGGGACAAAAATAATACACACATCCTGTAAAGATAATAAATTATTGTTCAAAAATAGTATAAGTAAAATTTTAAGCAACCCCCAACACAAAAAAGAGCTGATGACCTTGAAACGCCTCAACAGATTTTCATGAATTGTTGCTAAGTACTATATTGATCACGTCAGCTTTCAAACCAAAAAAACTGCATCATAATCGGTCCATTCATTTAAGAGCTACGATGCCACAGACAGACACACAAACAGACACACAGAAAGTCAAACATAATATAACACCACTCCTTGCGTCGGGGGTTAAAAATGGGACTAAAATAATACTGATAAATGATAACAATAATATATTGTCTTTACAGGATGTCTGTGTTCTTTTTTTCCCTTTTTTTGTTATGTTAGGTTAGGTTTAGTTTTAGAAGATATTTTGTTGGGGGATATTTTGTCCATAGGATATTTTGTCGCGGGATGAAAAGTTGCGGAACCTCTTGATCCCTGATTATTGGAGCAGATATTTTAGCAAAGATTACAGCGGACACGACCGGGTAAATAATAATACTAATTAGCCAAACACGCGCCATGAATATAATAAATCCTATTACCTTTTCAGTCAATGCAAAAACCAAAACGTAAAAAAACGTTTACGTATGAGTTAAAGGCCAAAGGGAAATTGTACATTAACATTTGCACAAATTACAAATATATTACTATTATTATAGAGCAGTAATGGAAAATCTTTTTCAAAGGGTAACACGGAGACTTAAACTATGAATGTAATAGTGTGATCTGTAAATTTGGTACTTTGGTAGGGGTGTTTCAAGTTTTAAAACATTAATTTATTCGATGGTCATTAATGTCATTTTTTATTTTTTTTTTATTTGAACCGACCTCAAATGAATGTAAGTATTTTTTTTGGTTCCACGACAACTGAACAAAGTGACATTTCAACATCCTTTTAAAAAGCCATTAAAAATTAATAATAGGTAACCCATAACCTAACCTAACATAACCTATTTAACCAATTTTAATTTTATTTATCACCTTTAATGACTTTTCAAAGAAGGTGTGGAAGTTATATGTTGTTGAGTTGTCCGGTAACCATTTTTTTAAATGTGCGATTATATAATTAATAATAATCTATTAGCTATAAAATTAAATAAAAAAATAATAATCGAGGTGGATATGGGTACTGCCGCCCCAGGAACCATTTATTGAATAACCAACTCCCCTGTCACAGGTCACCCCAAGTGATTCGCTTCGTTTGATACTTAACAGGGATGCCCGAGTTAATAGGGTGTAATTTGTACAGCGGCACCAACTTTCTGTATGGCGGATCGAATCGGGAGATTTATTGAGAACACCTCTTCAGTAGGACTCTCTTGACCTATCGCCTTGCACCGCAATGGAAGGGATGGATTCGTACGTCCGTCGCTCATTTAGTAGAGTTCACATTCCATTGAGATATATTGACGAAATGCGCTGCAGAAATAGTTCCAGTTTTGACGAAGTTCTTCAAAATGTCCCTGGAGTTTGGCTCTGTGCCCTCTGGTTCATCCATCCTATTCCAAAGAAGAATGACTGCTCCAACCCGACCAACTACCGCCCCATAGCAATCGCATCAGTTCTATCCAAAGTGATGGAACATGTGATCAACGACAAACTGTTCAAATTATTAACGACCGTCAATATCGCAGGTTTCTAGTAGCTTCCCCCTTTTCTTCTCTATTTTGTTGGAACAGCCTCCCCTGCATCATAGCATGAACAGCCTATGATCATTTTCCAATTGCAGAACTACTCAGTGCTTCAGTAATACACGAATGGCAAGAATTTTCAGTTTCTGGCATTTTTCATATTATTGACACTTTTCAACTAATTTACAATTATTTCGTAAACAAAAATCGAACTTTATCCTAGCAGAAACTCACCAGAAATGTTCCAGACATACATAGCGATATGGTAGTTCGCCATCTCTGAAATGTGGAGCACTTAAGAACAAAAAAATACGATTGAAAATGGAATGTTCATAGAAATGGAACGAACCAAAATAATAAGCTTAAAGCTTAAGTTCTCGGTTATCGGCGAAATGAATCGTGGATTGGTGGTCATTTGTCACCCGATTTACTTCTCGATAAAGCCTGGGCGGGAGCCAACCTTGAGCCAATGGCCGCCTTACACCATTTTCAGATTTATAAGTCAGAAGTTTGAAAAGCGCGCCGCCCTGTTGCCAAGGCAACCGCCCAAGTTTTCCACAATAAACCCCTCCAGAAGCAGTATATGACCAAAGCCACGAGTTGGACTACTCAGTGTTCTGAAACACCCCTGAGAGAAAGCTGTGCAGGTCGAATAGGTGTTAATATCGAGTGTTTTTTTAAAGATTGTCAAAGTATTTTAAATAGTCCAAGTAAGGATGATTTGTTTTTATCGATCTTGGAGATGTTGTTGATGTCAGTATCCAGGCGGAACAGTTGTTTATGTTGTTTCTTCGTACCAACGGCTCATCTCCGTAGCGTCGCGTTGTTTACAAACTGAATGTCAAGTTGACAATGGCAGGTATTTAGAATATCGATTCTCACAGCCATAGTGACAATGTTTTGGTAGGTATTGTCTGATTGTCTCGCGGGCCGGCAGACGGGCCAGTCGGTGTAACTAATGAATGTAATGTACTCGTAGTTACTAATTACAATAATTACCTCTTTTGGGTTATTGTCCGAGAAGTCGATTGTTTCTGTAATGGAGTTACTGCTGCAACTGCGGGGAGTCGTTATGGCGTTAGTTTATTACCGTTATGTAGATTCAAGTGGAATTTGAGGTAAGTTTACACTTTCAAAGATTCATTGTTAATGAGGCGCAAACTTCGTGTTGTTTGGGAGAAAAATTAATTAAATAACAATCAATTTTCTTATTTTTTTTCTATTTTAAAGATAATTGTATGTACTATATCAAATGCTTTATATATTATTATAATATTTTAACGTGGTTGTCTTAATTTATCTCCATTTTTAAGTCAGATTTAAAGGATGGTGGAAAATTATAAAATGTTTTAAGAGGAACGATTGTACTGCCTATTTCATTTCACAAAATTAAATATGCATTTGAGATGAAATTTTAGTTTAAATTCGACAAATTTGTGTTTCAACGTAAATTAGTCATTTGTAATTTAAATTTATGGCCAATAAATCTTTTTTAAAAATTTTATTTCCATTTCATCATTATTTTCATAGTAAAATTATTTTTTAAACAGTAATGTTAACTCACTAATAAATGTCAAACTTTCCTATAAAATCATGAAAAAAATAATTATAAAAATAAAACACAAACACTTTGTATTTAACCACGAATTTAATAAATAATAAATTCGTGGTTAAATACAAAGTGTTTGTGTTTTATTTTTATAATATAATGTCTAACCACAAAGTAATTGCTTCCTATGAAAAAAAAAAAAAAAAAAAAAAAAAAATAATAATAATTCTTTGATGGCTTATGTTATCATTACATAGTATGAAATGAAGTCGCTCAAAATGTTTGTGCGCTTAGATCTTTTAAGCTACGCAACGGATTTTCATGCAGTTTTCACCAATAGATAGAGTAATTCAAGAGGAAGGTTGATATGTATAATACATGCTTATTATAGTAGAGAAAAGCCGATAAATTCACATATTCAATTCAGGCAGCGGGCAGCTGACAAGCGGGTGGGGTGGATTTTATAAAGGTTGGGTAATGGAGTTGTGTATCGTTAGCCACAGCAACGTGTGGCCGGGTCTGCTAGTACTTTTTAATTCAAAACACAAAAAAATAAAGTAGCATTTTTATGTACTAGGTAGGTATTAGATATAGGTACCTTTTGATTGAAAAAATATGTTTTCAGTTTGGTTAGGTATTTTGACCTCAAATCCAAATTTCAGTTTGTATGAAAAAGACAGCGCAACGGTCGGAAAACTGGAAATGATATTATTTATCAAAAGTGTGGATTTTTATTTTTCGAGTGTTATGCCATGTTGGGCTACCTCCTTATTTGGTCAACGTTTCAACAGTAGACAGCGTTACAGTGTCCATCATCAGGACAGATGGACACTGTAACGCTGTCCAAAACATTGGCTAAAGAAGGAGGTAGGTACGAAAATACTCGTACTTTTGGCCGTGAAAATCTAAAATCATTTCAAAAGTGTGGATGCTCGTAGGTATTCACAACTGAAAATGCCGAAAAAAACCGGATAGGTAGATCATTCAACGTTTTTCATAAAAAGTAAAAAATCCGAACAGTTTGTGGAAGTTGTAGTGACACGATAAGATAAAACTAATTTGGCTTTGGAACTAAAGGGTTATTGTGCCGCTGAAAGAAGTATAATAAAAGCTTAAAATTTAGCAAAAATTATTTTTTAATTAGGTACCCTTCCAAATTCATTAGTTCTTTAAATTGAATTGACTTGACGCCCTCCTTGGTCGAGTGGTAAGGCTCTCGACTCGCAAACTAGAGGTCGAGGGTTTAAAACCCGGCGTACACAGTAAATTTTATTTGTTTTTTTTTTACGTTAGCTCCACACAGGAGACCCTGAGGTTCAAAAAATCCTCAAGGCTTTTATCATCTTTGGGAATGCTGTGTGGAGGGTCTTCTTAATGAAAGGAAGAAGAGGAAGTTCTTGGAAGGAGAAAGGTATTAGGGATGGGTATGAATCTGGGGATCATTGTGTTCAGGAGTGTTGGATGTATGCATCCATAGCTCCCACTGCGGTGCAAGGCGATTGGTCGAGAAATTTCAGCTGGAGAGGTTAAAAGGTCTTCCACAATCAGTCTTTCCCCGCCACGCAATAAGTGGGTAAACGCATCCGCCACCAAGGCCTGGACAAACCTCATTCAATGAACAAATTTGAACAAATTATGTTTAAATAATACCTACGTAGTATATTTGCGGCACGTTCCAGAGTGCGAGATACTCTCAGAATCGCCCTGGTGTAAGACCACCATTCAGAATTGAAACATTGCTTGAAATGGTTTTAGCCGTGTTAGGTGTCTAGAATAGCCAAGTACGCCCCCACCTTTCTCTCCCCTTCTCATTCCCTTCCCCAGCACCTTCAGAATCACAACATACCCCAATCGGGTTGCCATAGTCTCACGAGTCCGGACGATTGGGGACAGCTGAGATTCTTGTGCGATATTCACATAAAACAATTCGAAAAAACATTACCAAAATAACTTTTATTTCAGGTAAACTTATTATTTTTGAAACATTAAATTTAGGTGACCTTTGTAAATGCATTATTGTAATTCGTATATATAAATCAAAGTAAAATTATAGTTCCATGGAAAAAAAACATAGCTGAAAATACAAACTTTTACCGTAGTAGTAACAGTTTCAGAACATAAATTAATTCAACCGAATACATTAATTAACTAACTAACCATCACGCCGCCCAAATACATTAATTAGTTCACAATTATTTTATGGGGCTTAGCGAAGAGACGGCGGCCATATTTTACTATCATTCAGCAAACTTAATATTCTGCATATATATGTAAAACTGTAAAATCCGGCTTCGCAAGTGATTTATTTCCAATTATGGTGTGTATGGTTGGATTTATTTAAAACTCCATTAAATAATTTGTCTGCACGTGGAGGATCTTTTTAAGGAAATGAATTTCTGGGAAGGAAAGGGTATGAGAGGTGGGTAGTAATCTGGTGGTCAATGTATTCATGAGTGACGAACGTATGAATCCATCCCTCCCATTGCGGTGCAAGGCGATGGGTTGAGAGAGTCCTGCTGGAGAAGTCAAAGGTCTCCCCAAACCAGTCTCTCCCGATCCGGTCTGCCACGCAGCAGGCGGGCACCTCTGCTAAGTCACCAGAGACTGGTTGACGAAGGCCTTTTGACCTCTCCAGCATGACTCTTGACCCATCGCCTTGCACCGCAGTTGGAGGGATACGGCACTCCTGTGGCACACTGGCCCCCAGTTTCCTACCTACCTCTCACACCTTTTACATTCCTAGAACTTCCTCTCCTTCCTTTCCTAAAAAATATCCTCCACACAGAATCCCCTAAGATGACAGAGGCCCTGGTGAAAATTATATTTTCTGTCGATCTTTTTTTATATGACTATGGCATTCTATGACTATGGCACTTTGGTATGTTGTGAGGCTAAAGGTAGTGGAAGGGGAAGGAGATGGGAAAGAAGAAGATGGGGAAGTACCTGGCTATTCAGATCAGGTCACTAAACACGGATAACGCCATTTCAAGCAACGTTTGAATTCCGAACGGTGGTTTTACACCAGAGCGATACTGAGAGTGTCTTCCACTCTGGAACGTGCCGCAAATATACTAAATATTATTTTATATTAATTAGTTGTGAAATAACACAATTTGTTCAAATTAAATTTATTAGCCCACGCCGGGATTCAATCCCGCGACCTTCGGATTGCGAGTCAAGAGCCTTACTCCTAGACCGTCAAGGAGCTAAAAGGAAAATCTAAAAAAAGTCACATGACGTCGTAAATTCCACGGTTGCGAAAAAATGATCAAGTTCAGAAACCAGCATTAAAAAGTAGCATATTGGTCTATTGGTAGGCTACTTGTGGTTGAGTCACAGTCACGTAGCTTGTAAGTATCTCCATTTACGTGGGGCTTTACCCCTCGACCACGTAGGGCGTAGAAGTTATCAAATAAATAATATTAATTATGTACACGTACACACACGATAATATTTATTCATATTAGCATATGACGTGACTAAAGCAAGCGTATATATTTAGAAAAATAAATATTAACATTTCTATATTACACCCAATATCTAAAATACCTAGAATTGCTGAAAGTTGAAAAAAAGTATTCCATGACCATGAAAGAAATTGCTTTAATTTCTTATCAATACAAATAATACCTGAGATCTTAATGTGATTCTATATGAGTCACCTGAAGAAATAATTTACCTGACGTGAACAGCTAACATTCATAAATAGTTTCGTTCGTTAAAGCTATTTCTATAAATCGCTTTTTCTGTCACGTTGTAGAGCAGGTATTCGAAACCTGCCAATTGAATATTTTTGCGGCCGAAAATGGAGTTATCAGCTTTCTTTGTTTTGAATTTTGATATTCAATTTTAATTACATATATTTCGTGAAATTAGAACTTTCTTGTTATTAGGTCTCGGACTCTCGATGGGGGGTTCGATTTATTGATTGCTTCCATTGAAGCAGACTAGATAGTAATTTCGGTCCTTTTTAGTTGTAATCAGACATGATTGGGTCTTTGAAATATTAAATTCGACCAGGTTA
Source organism: Limnephilus lunatus (assembly GCA_917563855.2). Taxonomy (NCBI): domain Eukaryota; kingdom Metazoa; phylum Arthropoda; class Insecta; order Trichoptera; family Limnephilidae; genus Limnephilus; species Limnephilus lunatus. Next base: position 3,154,377 of record OU830602.1, on the reverse strand, counting down.
TTCTTATCCCAAGAGGAAACTCACTCGAGATAGTCGTTCATTCTTTGCTTCAAAACCCTCCGAGCTTGCATGTGTACCATTTGGGAGCCCGAAAAGCTATCATGAACTGTATTGTCATCCGCGTAACAATGAATTGGTGCACACGACAAAAGGTTATTGATGTGCTACAAAAAAAAAATCGGAGACAGTACCGATCCCTGTGGGACGCCAGCATTTATTGAATGTGAAGAAGGGGTGAAACCATCTGCAACCGTCTGAATCGACCTCTCCTTCCTTCGGCAATCCACGCTCACAAGGATGCGGGAAGTCCAACGATTCTAATTTATCTGCTGCCCTCTTCTGACGTTGGCTTTCATTGGTGAAATCTTTACCCTGACTGATAAAAGGGGCCATTACACGTACACTTCCGACCGCGTGCCTCGACCCCCAGGCTAAAGCGGCATGCGACCATCCCGCCGAATCGCCGTGTCCGCCTGCAGGCCGACCCCTTGCGCTAAAAAGTCATCCCACTTCCGCGGGCAGGCCAAACCTTCAGTTCTGACCATAGATTATAGAAGCTCCATACAAATGTGCACTCACGAAGGTGGATGTCTATGGTGTTCGCCAAGCAGCCCGCCGAAACGCCGTGTCCGCCTGCCGGCCGAACAGGTACACTATTTTGGGTTAAAAAGTCGCCACAATTCCGCGGGCAGGCGAAATCGTTGAAAGGGTGACCTTGGGCGACCCTCGCGCGGAAGTGTACGTGTAAAGTGATTTTCAAGCGTTCGGAGCGAACTGTGGTGTGTCGCGGGACATGTCGTGCAGTTCAAAAGTTTTTGCTGCGGTTTTGACCATATCGATGATACCTATCACATGCTTGTCAGCTGTCACCTATCATGTTTTGACAGTTTTAGCGGCGGCGACAAATTATTTATACGAATGAAATTGTAAACCAGTATTTTAATAAAAAATTACCATATTATCATTGACGCTACAAGCATATTATAATTATTTTGATAATGTTTAAGGGTGAAGTTAGTTATTTTCATAAGTTAATTATTTTCATTAGAACGATGCCAAAAAGTGAATTTACAATAAATTGTAAAAGAACTTAAGTGTACTTATTTTACAATGGATAGTAAATGTTTGGACGTACTTTGTGTGACAGAGAGTATGAATGCAGCATAACGATAGGCTCGTCATCTGGTCTGGGAGACCAGATACGGAGAGGGCTTGTCAGGGTGTTGCAGCGCTACCATAGCGCTACTGTCTCCCAGAATGGTGGAATGTATGTTGGAATATGATTGTGTAAGTCCGAGAATAATGTGGATCCGATTCAAAATTGGTTTGACAAGGGTGACTTAGACTGATGGCATTATTTAGCGTTGTTAACTGTGTTAGAGAGAGGTGCATAATTTATTAGTATTAAGATAAATAAAACATTTTTGTTACCTTATAAAACATATTTTTATTTACATACTACATTAAAAAAAACAGAAGAAATAAACTATAGCTGTGATAACTTATAAAATTAAAGGTTGTCTCGGTTATGCTAGGATTTAAAAAGTTGATATTTTTTATACTAACTCCACACAGGAGGCCCTGAAGAAAATAATTTCTAAATAATGCTGGGTGGAAGGTCTTTTTGAGGATAGGAAGGACTGAACATGGGTCTTAAAGAGGCCCAAGTTGTAGGAAGAGGAAACACAGATGCTGGCAAATCGTTCCACCACCGAGCTGTTGAACTCAAGAACAAATCCTAAAAATTACCCGTTCTTGTGTGATAAATGTCATGACCGGACAGTGGCTGAGTTGGCAATCCAACAAGCGTCCCACTCACGCATCGCGTGTTTAATTCTTCGGCTGGCTAAGTCCTCCATCACGACCCAAGGAAAATTTTCGGCTGACTGTAGTGGTAGTAGGAGATTTTCAAACATTGTCAGGTTATTCGTAACTCGGGAATGTTTGACTTTAAAAAAAAAAAAAGCATGTCAACCGTGTACATAAAATATAATCTATATTTTTTAAAAAGAAAGACAAACATTCCCGGGTTACAAATAACCCGACAATTTTGCTTGTGTCGTGATGCAGGACTTGCCAGCCAAGGAATCGTACAATGGGACTCCTGGACGCGATGCCAACTTAGCCACTGGGTCGGTCACGACATTAGTCACATGAGGACGGGTCATTTGTATTTCTCGTTCTTGAGTTCAACAGCTCGTCGGTGGAACGATTTACCAGCCTCTGTATTTCCTCCCTACTACAAACTTGGGTCTCTTCAAGATTCAAAGCCAACTCAGTCACTGACCGGTCGCGGGAACATATGTTGGTGATGCACACAACTCAACAACTCAACTAGCACACTGTGATGATTGACACCTCTCATATAAAAATTATAATCTTTTACTATGACTGGAACAGCACTTTCAAATATGTGTGTATTAAAACCTCTAAAATCATGAAAAATTTACTTCTTTAATGGCCTATATGTCGTAATATAAAATACATAACGATCATCCAGTTGATTAGTCAGACAACTCCGAAAAATCAATATTTGAGTTGAGTATGCAGTTATTTGTAATACTCAGTTTACCCATAAACACCATCAAATCAATTATAATGCAGAAAAACTTGTGAATTAAACAAACTGTTGATGTTTTTTGGGTCACTAGTAGGATATTTCAAAATTTCATACTAATATACCGGGCCGTTATGCCTCCCGGGGTTATTTTGTATCATTTTTAGTATATAAAACACAGACAAGTGTAAATAATATTTGATTTATAGTGAACATTTAAATGTTCCTTTCCTCATTATCCCAAAACTTAGTATTTTGAGATATCTGATTAATGAACTGGACGATCAGTATCTGTTCTAGATATTTTATTCACATTTGGATTAAAAAAATTATAATCAGTTTGTTTGAGTATTTTGGGCTCAAATACAAATTTAAAATTTGTTTGAAAAAGGCTGGGCAGCCATTCCTCTTAAATGGGAAAATCGCTTTCCGGCTACAAAAACATTAACTTATTTGTTTTCATTTAATTGAAAATACTTTTGGCAATGAAAATCTAAAATCATATCTGAACTAACGTGGTTTATCCTTTAAGATGATAAGGTTTGTCCTAGATGGCTCTAGTTTAATTATTTTAGGAAAAAACACTTTTTGCAACTTATGCTTAAAATATCAAGATGAATTAATTGTTTGCACATATAGCACCTCAACACAGGCGTGACCTAGTGAGGTTATAAACTGAATTGTTAACAAAAAATAAATATGTATGATATGAATAAATAGTTTTGTCCATAAACAAAATCGATTCTTTCAAGAAAGGCATACAAATATAACATTGGAATGAATCGCCGATACATTATTGTATATAAGGGTTGTTATTACATTGTTAGTTGGTTGATACATTATTGTATATTGTACGGGACAAGAAATTCAAAGCAAATTAGACTGCCGACAAGAAAAAAATCAAGCACCCAGAAATCTCTGATGTACCAGGCCGTCCAACTGTATAACAACATCCCGAATGAAATTGAAATTACTGAGATAGAAAATATAAATAAGTTTAAAAAATAATTACAAAAGTATGTCTACCTCAATTATTAATGTCTTTATTTATGTGTAATATTTAAAGAATGTTTATTTAATTATGTTTGCCAACCAATGTAAATATTTATATCTTTATAAAATATTAGCACACACAAAGATGTGAGCTAACTTAAGATTAATAAATAAATAATCTGTACAAGTATTTATTCCTTTCTTGAAAGAATTGAGTTTGTTTATGGACAAAATTATTTATTTATATTCATATTGTATATGTAAACCATTAATTCCACTTAATATTTTAAAGTATAACTTGCAAAAAATGTTTTTCCTAAAAATAATGAAACTAGCGCCATCTGTTGTGAGAGTAGATTTCGAATTCTTGTTTCATTCACCCTTTGCAAGGGATCATGAATTCATCCATGTTATTGAGTTGTTTGGATTGATATTTTGCAAAATGTGGAAGGCATCATCTACCAGTAGACTCACTTTGAAGAGTTTTTGCATTATTATTTAAATGCAGGTTGGCTCGAGATTTGAGGAACCTGTTTTTTGACATTGCTTAACTTTAACATTGCTTATGTAAGGAATATTCAGGCACTTCTACCAATAGAGATGCACCTGTGCTAGTTTTATAATACCCATCATGATATGAAGGTAAAGAAATTTCTCTATTTCTTCAACTGAGGTGCATACGTTAACGACTCAACTTAGTCTGCTCTACCGTATTGTCAATTATATCATCTTTAAAAAAAAATCATTTCAAATATCCAGCAGTAAAATTTTCAGACAGGTCAGAAAAGTTAAAATTGCAGGTTGTGTCTTGAGTATCAATGTAGCGCTGCCTCCAGTGAAGGTCTCGGTTCGTCATTGCTCTTGGCGGATGGATGAGGATGTTCATCAGTGGGGGTCTGCTGGCAACTCTTCGCCCCATACTGGTTCTGTACCAGCTCGTACAATCTGAAATTAAGTGTGGTCCTTGATAAATAACTTGTACACACATTATTCATTACACAGACTTTTGTAGATAATCTTTCAATAACTTGTTTATATTAATGGGACAATACACTTTTATTAGAAAGTTAATAATAATTAAGATAAAGAGCTGTTTAAAATGGGGCCCTCAGCATTGGTAAGCCACACAGTGAGGCCAACATTATTAAATTATAAAAATGTAAAATATTAATGCTTGAAGATACGACTTTGCACGCAGAGGACATTATATTTAAAACACTGGACATTGCATGATTTTATATTTGCTACCCCCTGTGCCAAAAGTAGCATTAACAAACTTCAGGCGGGCGAAAACCAGGAACCCGTTGGTGAAAATAGGAGTTGTTTTAAATCGATGTATCTAATTTTTTTTTCTGTAGTTTGTAACTGTACAAGTTTTGTCCAAAATTATAGCCTAATTCGTAATAGGGATCCAAAAACAGAAGTTTAAGTCAGTGTAGGGACATTTAGTGACCTTTTTGTGTATAAAAAATGTTTGTATTTTATTACTTCACAAAAAAATTGCTTTTCACTTTGGTACAAATTATTACAAAAAAACGAACAATTTGATCTCTAATGCCAAAGTGTAAGTTTCCTTGTGATAAAAATTATTCCACACAAATGACAAGGAGATAAGAAGATTTCCCCGTCTTGTATCACATATACATATATATTATATACATATTTATATGTTTTTACATATACATATAGTTGGAACCCTTACCAAGAAATTGGTGTACAATCTCTACATATAATAAATTAAAGTCCTCCGACTGTCTATCTGTCTGTCCGCGATAAACTCAAAAATGACTTAACGGATTTTCATGCGGTGTTCACCAATAGATAGAGTGATTCATGAGGAAGGTTTAGGTATATAATTTAAGTTTTTGTGTAAATTGGTTGAAATATATAAAGAAGAATGTCTGCTGGCAAGCGGGCGGTGTTGATTTGATTTGTATGCAAATGAACAGATGGCGGTGGTTATAAAGGTTGGGTAACCATCCAGTAGATGGCGTTGTATTTCATTAGCAACAGCAACGCGTGGCCGAGTCAGCTAGTATTCATATAAAAATACTTGACACCATTACCTTTCCAGGTATTCAAGTAGAACCAGCGTAAAAGGTAGAACTATCCTTTACACCTAAAGTGTTTCAATATAGTAATTATAGTTATATATTATTAAGTATATTCGTATTGTCGTATAAAATAATATGTGAAAATAATCATGTTTGCACATAATTTATTACACATTGTAGTTACAATGCTTAAAAAAATCATATATATTATTGCATACATAAATTATATCCAATATTGTAAATTTGAATGTAGTTTCTCTTATAAGTGTACTATGTATTATAAGTTCACACTTCTAAATACATAACTTCATCTATATTGTAAATTATATTGTGATTCCTCCATCTTGTTATTAGGTTTTTATCACTTTTCAATACCACTAACTTACCTACTTATACTTATCTCATACTCTGTAAATCCAAATATATTATATGTTACCAGGTTAATTCGGTAAATCCGAATTCAATATATGCTACCAGGTTACTTTTTCTATGTACATTGTCACAAAAAAAGTATGTATATATATATTTCTTCTTTATACAACTTAGTTTCAGAGAAAATAGATTTTTTTTGTTATGTAATTACATATACATTTCTGAAGGAATAATGTGAACTAAACCTGTCAATTTGTCTGTCCTGGAACGGAAAACTTTCCTAGTTGGACAGGCAAAACTACCTAATATGTATTTTGTACTTTATTTTGTATCTATCAGTAATAAATAAATAAACAAAGTATAGCATAGAAAGTATCTACAGAACAACAATTTATAATTTTGCATACCGTCATTGACAGCAAGTCTTTCTTCAACAAATACGTCCACCCATTCCTCGTCAGCGGTGTCACGGTTTCGCAATTCAGAATTCTTTCTAATGTTCTTCATTTTCGTCTTTCAACTCCTTGGCAGAGATCAGCCGCAGAGTTAATCATAATCCACCTCCACCATGTAGGAGACATTTTCTGCAAACGATAATCAAATAAAATGTATGAATTACAGACAAATGTAAGTCTTCCTTCTCATCAAAACACATAGTAATGGATATATTATCTGGAGAAATAGTCGAAAAAATATTTTTAATTTTTGAACTGTCAGTTTTGAAATTTTATTTGCTCTAATGACCAGTGTTGTTTCTAAATTACAAAATAATACTCTGGGACAATAAAAACATACGTTATCTTTTCGCTTTAATTTGCATATGACAGCTGACGAGCTGACAGCGTTGACCGCGTTGACAGTTATCCTCGGAGAACTTGGAGGCCAAAGTAATGCAGTGTTGCCAACTCTCAAAAATAGGCACTGGAGCCTTCCTAAACTATTTTTTATCTAAAAAAAATTCAAAATGGATTTGAAATCAATTCCATAGCTTACCTGGATCCGGAGATATTTATGATGAGGGTAAGATCGCCTGTTTCAACCTGTTTAAAAAACGCGCCTCACAGTCTACACTTTAGCTTCCTAGAGCCGATGAGACCGAAGGGGGTGCGATTGGTGCGAAGCGTAATGAAATAGCGCTCCTGTAAAGGTATTGGCGCGTATTAAACACGGATACCGCCAAAATCGAGTTTTTCGGTCTTCCCCCAATTCCCGATTTACCCCAACTCAATCTATATAAAAAAAAAAATACGATGTGCCGATAAATTGTATAACAGTAGAAAAAAAGGAAACATAAAAAAATAAGGTAATTATAATTATACATACGGTGTGCCAGGTTTGGGCTAGAAGAAAAAAAAACTGAAAAAGACACAAGTAATTTAAAAGAGACAAAAAAGAGTTAGCTGAAGAAAGGAAGATAAAACAGTATTTTAGATACAATACAATTTAAGCCCATTTTAAAAAATTATTTTGTTAATTTATATTTAATAAAGTTTTTAAACTTACAAAATTATGTTACTAAAAATTTTTCGATGCGGCACAACTTATAGGATTAATGTAACCAAATAAAACCTTAGTCAGCCTTTTGCCGTAAGCGAAAATGTTTACTAAAACACGGAAAGGCTATTGTTTTTTTTTTTACATGAGCTCCACACAGGGGGCCTGAGAGAAATAATTTCCCTCAGGGCATATGTCATCTTTGGGGATGCTGTATGGAGGTTTTTTAAGGAAAGGAAGGAGAGGAGAGTTCTGGGAAGGAAAAGGATTTAAGGGGTGGGTAGGAATCTGGGGTTCAGTCTGTTCTGGTCATCCGTCTCCAAGACCTAAACAAACTCACTCCATGAACCCGGGCACCCCTTCTAAATCACCAAACGTAGCGAACCACTTGGGGTGACCTATGGCAGAGGTGTTGGTTATCCAATGAAAGTTCCCGGGGTTTTGACGATACTTTATAATTTTTCTTAGTAAATTAAAACTAAAACATTGGATACGCCCGGGTTCAATGGAGTAATTCGCATTTTATTATAAAACGTCGGATTTTCCATCATTTACGTCAATTTAAGGTCGGACTTTCGCAAAAAAAAACAATACCTATACAAACTTCAACTTAAATTTTCACAATATACAAACTTCGAGTATACAGATCGACGCAGTTTTTTTTTCGAGTAAAATGGCATCAAAAACTGAAAATCGACCAAATGTTGGTTACGTCAATTAGCCTTTCTTTTACACACTGGAAGAAATAGAAAAAAAATCTCAATGTAAATCCATTTTGTAATACAAAATACCGATGGTAAAGTACGAATGATGTGTACTATAAATGACTAAATATAATATATAGTTTTTCGGGAACAACTTGCTAAGAGAACCATTTACCAATTTTAAAAGAATTGCGCCTTCTACTCAGAAGATTATAAAAATTACTTACATACGAACTGGGAAATTTTCGATAGTTTACTTGCAATGGTCCATTAAAAATGACTAATACTGTTATGAGAAAATACATATTTATTATTAGAACAATAACATTTCACAGCCACATTGAAATTTCTTGCGACTGGTTGCACTTCCGAATAAAAAATAAAAAATAGTATCTGCATTAATTATACTAATTATTCTCGAAACGTGCAAAGCTATTTTAGAAGTTGATGATTAAACCTAGATGGTATTTTTTGCAAACAAATCCCGGTTTGAAAACATTTTTTTTAAAAGATGGAAAAAAAATTCCTTCACAAAACTCACTAGCTTGTTATATATAACTAGCAGGGATACCCGGCCTCGCTCAGGGAGTTATGTATAACTAGTTAAGTACCCGGCATCGCTCAGGGAGTTGATATGAGATTGAACTGAATTTCGAACCCACGATATGTCTGGCTTTATATACCCCTACCTATGAGTAGCCCCACGCCCCACCCATCCAAAAAGGCTTCCAATAGTCCACAATGTTCCAGAACATTCGAGAGTGATCTTGAATGATCTGGATGTTCCCGAACGTTTCAGACTATTCCCGAACATTCCACAATATCAGAATGTTCCGGGATGTTCTGGAATGTTGTGGAATACTCTCGAATGTTCTGTAATATTCTAGAAATTTCTAGAGTGCGAAACTTCCAGCCCTTACATCTTCAAAAGCACGTCCTTCAGGTAAAAACGGGAACCTTCTTCGTGAATGGGGGTTAGGGGGCACCACACCGTATTACTCCTTTGATCGTACTGGGACTCGTTTCTGAGTTTTAGCGGCACGTACATTGTACATTATCTTGTATAATATATAGGTACTGATTATATGTATATTTGCCTTTTTTGTTTATTGGTAGGTTTATGTAATGTGACGCCATTTCCCAAAAGTTTAAAAAAAAACATATTTCAGGGATAAGCAAACCACGTTTTACCATGTTTTTGAGGATAAAAAAAAATTTTTAGAAAGACTTCATTGAAAATTTAAATAGGAAAATACTTATTAAAAAAACACCATACATATACTATATATGTATGGTGTTTTTTTAATAAGTATTTTCCTATTTAAATTTTCAATGAAGTCTTTCTAAAAATATTTTTTTATCCTCAAAAACATGGTAAAACGTGGTTTGAAAATTTAAATAGGAAAATACTTATTAAAAAAACACCATACATATACTATATATATATACATACCAAATATATTGTTTTATCAAGCTTAATTTACAGAATTCTATTTTCAATTAAATATTAAGATTAAAATATAAATAACAATAATAATGAAAAATTACGGTACCTAGAGTAGGTACCTTATTAAAGTTACTTATATGGTTATATTCAAATCATTTTACTAATTTATTCATATCATTATTAAATAAAAAGACGTTGTGAACCCGTACACCCGTACTAAAGTTCAAGAACTACATTCCTGAATTCGGCATTTCACTCACGCGACCCATGCAAAAAAATCATATCCACTCAAAAGTAGATCATTTGGCGACTGCTAAAAAGACATGCCTTGTTCGATATGGTTTTTTGAGAAAACCGTGGAGGTTTAAACGACCCAAAAAAACCACGCATCTGGTAACAATGAATGGTAGATAAATTAATTCTTGAATAAAATCAGTCGGCATTAGTATATTTATGGTCGGCAAACAGCCATAAACAAACAAAAAAAGTGAAAGACATATCGCGCGACACCCGCTCCAACCCTTACGTGTGTTGGCTCAACCGGGCCAAACGCTGATACGAACTGGCGGGTGACCCGAGCGTTTCGCCTGCGAGTCGGTCGCCTTTACACGCACGTTTCCGCCAACGATTCGGCGCGAACTGTAGTGAGACTCGCAGGCCAAACTCTACGTGTAATGGCCGCTAAACTCTAAACTGGGCTTTGGTTTGGCATTCTTTAGAGCACAGGCGTCATGCTGTCCTTGATCTACCGATATTACAATGGCAGATGATATAAGGAACTGGGGTGCATAGTTGGGAAACAACGTCGAATGCGCCCAATATATAATGTACACAGTTGGAATTTGTCACATGGGGTCGCTTCTACGACTTGTTCCTGCGTTCAACAGCTCGGCTTTTGAATGATTTGCCGAACTCTGTGCTTCCTCCCTGCTACAACGTGGGTCTCTTCAAGACCTATGTTCACTCCTTCCTCTCCTCCTTAAGACCGTTCACACAGCATCTTCGCAGATGGCATAGTCCCTGAGAGGCTGTTCCTCCCTCCTACAACGTGGGACTCTTCAAAATGAGCTCTTCTTCTAAGCCCTCTGAAGTCTTAGCACTTTGAAGAATGTTTCTTGATTTGTAACGATCTTATTAACATTATAGTCACATAGTAATCCGTTCTCCTTAAAATGTATTTTTGTCTGGTAATCTTTTTTTTCTCCTCTTAAAATGTATTTGTAAAAATGTAACTGTGTCTCTAAATTGTATTTTTATCTATATAGTTTCTTACTAGATATATAAAAAAAATTGCATACATCTAAATAAATATTCAAAAACATAAAACAAAAAAAGACCTGTTGTCCTCTTCTCCAGTTCTTCTTCTCCACACAGCAAATTCACAGACGGCAGAGGCCCTGAGGGGCGAGCCTCGTGTGTGGAGTTAATGTAAAAAACAGCTCCTGTAAAATGGCCTTTGGTGACATTGAGAAGTCTGATAAATAAATCTTCTATTTTGCTTTCCGATTTGTTCAGATTGGCATTTTAAATGGCTCCCAGTGACATTGACTGACTGTCAAACTTTTTGCGAAGAATTCATAAAAAAATTAGATAAGTAGTCCAATAATTTGGCAATGCGTGATCGGATATTATTATTTGGTAAACATTATTCAATTTCAGCGATGTTAGCTAAGGTCATTCCGATATCACAAATTAAACAGTTTTAGTAAAGTTGGCAGCAACGTCAGCAGTATTTATACAAGGAAATATTTAATAAAATCGTCAAATAAATACTTCCTATTGATACGAAAAGACTTTCATACGATACACATGGATAGTGGAAATTTGAAATGCTGTAAAGGAGAATAAATCCAAAATGGAGTTAAAAATGTCATTTTTCTCCGTGTTTTTTTTTCTTTCTATCTGCGTCGTTGAAATATTTCTAGTAAAATAAGTGCGCCAATACATAAAACGTACATTTTAAAAGGTTTTTTTACTTAAAAATTAAAAAAAAAAAAAAAAATTTGCCAAAATGTTAAGTATTCTGAAAGATCTATTCAATTTTATTTTATAATAAAACTTCATAATAATTATAGATCTACAAAAACTAGAGATATGATTTTTTCAAAAAATAAAAAAAATATATCTTTTCGCTCTTCTGAACAGTTTTGTCCGCATTTCAAATTTTTATGATCGACAATCGACATCGAATAGATGTAATATTTAGAAGGAAAAAAATCGCAATTTTATTTGATTAACTATTTGTGTGTAATTTCAATATAATTTATTATTTTAAAATGAAAACATGCGAAATAGGGTGGTGGGGAGGTTATTTGCAATCAAAATGATCGAATATATTTTGGTCCAAATCTTAACCCTTTCAGTGATGTATAAATTTGATTTTTTTAAAATACACATTATGCCAATAAAGTAGATACGTTCCGGGAACCATTTATTGGAATACCAACACCTCTGCCAAGGTTCGCTATGTTTGGTGACTTAGCAGGGGTGTCCAGGTTCATGTTCGGGTTCCGTGTCAGACACACTAACCCCCAGAGTCTTACGCACCCCTCATACCTTTTTCCTTCTCTGGTCTTCCTCTCCTTCCTTTCCGTAGGCCCCGAGGAAAATTATTTTTTTCAGGGCCTACCTTGTGGAGCTAACGAAAAAAATACACATTTTAAATATGTATAGAATTACAAAAACTTACAAAAAAATATGTAAAAGATAGGTACTTTATCGCTTGTCTGAATTCCTGAGACATCAGTTCCGATTTTAAAATGACAGTTAAAATATTGTTTTTGTTAAAATATCATATTACAGCTTGTCTGAATTATTGACACAATCAGTTCCATCTTTAAATGCAATACCAATCCGAGTTCATTGTTATCACGGACGGACCCCCGCTACCGAAATTAGTATTATTGATTACGATAGTAGAAGCCTACGCAACACGTATATTATAGTCTACGGGAAAAAATGTAGACTGAGAAAACATGGCTCAAAACTCAACCGCTGACAAAATATTGAACAATTTAACTGGCAATTACCTAAACGGCTAAATTCTTGTGGTAAAAATAGGCCTGGAAATGGGGCAAAAAGCGCGCGAAAAGTGAAATTTCCATGGCTACCCTCTCTGACCCAACGGGGCTACATTGGCAAGGGGCAACACTGACCTATTGGGGGGCGGAAGTGGCCTAGTTCCGCCGGACATTGCGTGATCACGTGGCCGGTAAATGCTGCTGGCCAAATGCAGGTATCAGGAACAAGTACAAACCTACGTGTTTTCTGTTGCCAGTACCTACTTCCTACTTCTTTACTGTTTAAAGGATAATGTAACAGTTTGAAATGACAATGTTAAGTAAGCAACCATTCATAAAGATGGTTGTTACGCATTAATTCGAATTGATTTTTAACTCCTATTTGAAAAGCCAACATTCAATTATTTATTGTTGTTATACGCCCACAGGGGCTTTTACATAGATTCTAAAATAAGTTTTAAGTTATCGAGGATTACACATACATAGAAATTATACCAAAAGTTATAAAAATGAAAAAATTTAAGAATACACAAGTAGTTTTTGAAGAATAATAGCGTAAAACCGTGAAAAGATTTTAAAGAATATAATATTTGACAATAACACAGAACAAAATATAATATAAAACAATACAATAACACATCAAATCGTTAAATATATTATACCCACGTTACTATAATTTGTAGCATTCCACAAAGTGTTGGTTTAAATTGCATTTTAGATTATAAAGGGATTCAGCGAATATATCTACAATACCACCAAACTTGTTGACTCAATCATGCATCCTTTTGATAAGTGAGTGTGATTGATAGTTGGTTGTGAATGTGTTGCAAAAGAATGTTATATATTATTTTGTCTAGTATTCGTTGTTGGTACATAGAGTTTGATAGAGTTTAATAGTAGCAACGATGGCAGGGCTATCAACAAGGTTGTTCATGACTCTGTATAATAAAATTAGGTCTGAAATTCTCGAGCAGTTCCAAAGAGTGAGTCTCAGAGGTTGGATGTGTGTTTTGACGAGGAAGAGGTACTTGCGTGGATTTTCAGGCTATGCGCAGGATCCTCAAAGATGACATAGGCCCTGAGGGGAATTATTTTTCTCAGGGCCTCCTGTGCGGAGACAATGAAAAGAAAAAAAAAATTAAGAGATTTTCATATATTGTCAGGTTATTCGCACACATTTTATATTTAAACAAATTTGAACATATAATAAGTTTTACGAATTTGAAAATATTCGTTTTTATCGTTTCCGGTTTGAAGGGTTTTAACGAAACACAGTTGATATAAATATATCAAAATAAGGTAGGAATAAATAAAATCACGTACCCAGAGACGATATGTCTTCACGCTCAGTCAACTAATCTTACCTAATCTAACCTGCCTAACCCAACCTAACCTCACCTAACGACAAGCTTTTAAGAAGGGCGCTCAATTAATTGACCAAATAATAATGTCACTATTCTGATTTGTGCCTTGGTTGGCTCTGGTCTAATTGGTGGTTTGGAATTGGGTTATCTTGCCCAGACCATTTAGGTATTTATTGCCCCTCGGGTCAGATTTTATGGGAATATTTCCTCTAGCCTTGAATGGGGTGGAAATAAAAATAATGTCATGACTTATGGTTAGTTTAATCGGGCATTTTCACTAATGCTAGAAAATAGAACCAAAGCAAACCAAAGCACAAACTCGGCGACATCAATAATTTTTTTCCGTCGTCTATATAAAACTATTCAATGATTTTTTTTTTGCATTATAGATTAATATAATCCTATTACAATACACGTAACATATACACAACTTTAAACGAAATATTTTTTTTCAATAATACATATTTTAGAGTCCTTACCTAAAATTATTCTTGAAACCTTCAAGACTAATGTTGAAAATGTCAAGAGACCTAGAATTATCATTTAGCAGCACCATACCTCTTTTCATGCTGTGTTGGGCCAGAACGTCTGTTCTGCCATGTGGGATATAGAGCAAGTCATGGTGGCGACCCTGGCAGTAGTTGTTCGGTACGAACAATTTATAGCATCCTAAGAGGTATGGGCTGTCAATGTAGTAGTTTATAATTTTTAAAGCTGTTACTGTTAGGGTCCCATTCCTTCTAGATTGGAGACTTTCGAAGCGCGTTTCAGATAGCAAATCTAGATGATGCATAAATCGCAGGTATTCACCATGCATTCTCATATAAAGATAACTTAGAAATTTTTTTTGGATTTTTTCTAATAAATCTATGTATTTTTGCTGGTATGGGGCCCAAACAGCAGAAGCGTATTCTAATTTTGATCGTATAATGCAGTTGAACATCGATGTCATTGCTTCGGGCTTGGAAAATTGTTTACTTATTCTTATCACAAATCCAAGAAGTTTGTAACACGATGATGTCAACTCCACTATATGATCTGAAAAAGTAAGTTCGGGATCAAATGTAACCCCGAGGTCCTTGATGGATTTTACTAATGACAATATTTCATTATTTAATTTATAATCAAATTTAATCGGGTTTTTGGAAAGCGTATAGGTCACAGTGACACTTTTTTTTTACATTTTAAAGAAAAGTTTATTCTCATCTGCCCATGAAGATATTGCGTCTAAATCAAGTTGTAACTTAAAACAAATCTTGAATGTCGCGTATCGTCCTGAGCAGTTTGAGATCGTCAG
Organism: Limnephilus lunatus; assembly: GCA_917563855.2. NCBI lineage: Eukaryota > Metazoa > Arthropoda > Insecta > Trichoptera > Limnephilidae > Limnephilus > Limnephilus lunatus. The sequence goes on along the minus strand of OU830602.1, from coordinate 3,139,075 downwards.
CAAAAAGCAAGCAAGTAGTACTCTGGATGCATTCTTGAATATCATGTTACTAAATATCACATTATAACACCGCGTATTTAAAATAATCGGAATTTGTTTTTCTCGAATTTATTTTAAAACTACGCACACGCCATGAATTGACAAACAGATGAATCGACAAACATATGTTTTGATCAATCACCGTTCCTTATAAGAGGGGTATCCTCCGACCGTATTTTTTTACATTAACGCCACACTGAGGAAAATAATTTCCTTCAGGTCCTATGTCAGCTTTGAAAATGCTATGTGGAGGGTCTTTTTAAGGAGAGGAAGGAGTGAACATGGGTCTTGTAGGAGGGAGGAAACACAGAGGCCGGCAAGTCGTTACAGAACCGAGCTGTTGAACTCAAGAACGAGTCGTAGAAACGTTTTTTTTTATTTTTTATATGAACACCGCACAAGAGTCCCAGCTGTTCCCGTCTGAAGCCAGTGAGACTATGGCATCCCCCTAATTGGGATATGTTGTGAGGCTGAGGGTAGTGGGGAGGGGAAGGAGATAGGGAAGAGGAAGGTGGGGAAGTACCTGGCTATTCAGATCTGGTCACCAAACACGGCTAATGCCATTTCAAGCAAGGTTTCATTTCTGAATGGTGGTCTTACACCAGGGCGATACAGAGAGTATCTTCCACTCTGGAACGTGCCGCAAATATACTATATATTATTTTACATGAATAAATTGTGAAATAATACAAATTAATCAAATAAAATTTATTTTCCACGCCGGGATTCGATCCCGCGACCTTTGGTGTGCGAGTCAAGCCCCTTACCGCTGCGCTACGGCGCCGTCAGTAGAATGTAGTATTCGGCCGTGTGGTAAGAATAATAATAATAATAATAATATTTGGCTAATTTATATAGCGCCGTTTTCGTGAAAAATCACCTCAAGGGCGCTGTACAAATAAATGCATAAAAAATAATATTACTGGCTTACAACTAAGATTTACAATTATAACTAGTGACTTACATCTAAAGACTTATTGCTAGTGACTTATGACTAAGACATATAAAAGCTGACCTAAAACTGAGCTCAATGACATATGTATTTACAATTATGACTTAAAGTTAGAGATTTATAACTAACATATTTATTTACATTTAAAAATACTTGAAAACATCTTATAAATATCATACATTCGCCAGAATCACTCACAGCGCCAGAAGAAGAAGGAAGTTTTTACATAATATTACTATTTATGGATATCTTAAATAAATTATTGAAATTAATCTCCGATCTTTACCGCATTACGATGACTCATCGCTCAACATTAAACGGATTGAGTTGTTAGGTTACCACTGACATACCATTGGTAGGTAGATCAATAGCATTTTGAGTTTTTAGTTAGTAGTTGTAGGGAATAGCAAATAAAATAGTATATATTCGTGGACATCAACAATTATTAGAGTATAATTAAATTACAAAGTTTAAATATAATGACGAATTTATGGAAATGAGTATTTGAAAAAGTGAGTTTTAAGTTTGGATCTAATTCCGCTGGGTTGGTTATGCATCTCAATTCCATGGGAAGTTTATTCCAAGCCTCAGGGCCGGATACTCCAAACGCGCGATCACCAAAATTAGTGTTCGGATTTCGCTTGGGTTCTTTCAATCTTCCAATTGCAGACGATGTCGCTGATCTAAGAGATGACTGCCTTAGACCTATCTTTTCCGGAATGCATAGTTCAGAGATATAGGGTGGAGCCTTTTCATTGATAGCTTTAAACACCATCAAGCATAACTTATACTGGATCCTTTCAGGACACTTCAACCAGTGAAGATTTTGGAGGTGTTCCGAAATGAGCGAAAACTTGGGTACCCCTGTGATTAGTCGTGCTGCGGCGTTGAACACTGATTATAGTTTATCAGTTTGACATTTAGGAAGACTTGCATAGATACCATTGCAGTAATCAAGACGCGATACTATATATGAATTCACAAGAAGCTTAGTTGCTTCTGTCGAAAGGTTCCTACGAACTGACTTAAGTAGAAGAACCCTGTGCTAACGGTCCTATTCACCTGTCTTTTCAATGAAAGGTCTGAATCCAGATAAACTCCCAGAAGTTTGACGGTTGTTTTCGCAATTACGTCATTGCCGGAAATGGCAATTGGTGAGTTGTCTATTAGATGTTGACGTCTATTTGTAGCTGCCCACAGAAATTCGGTCTTTGATGGATTAAGCTTCAGTTTGTTTGAGGACATCCAGAGACTAATTGCTTCTAGACACTCAACTGTGCGAATTTTGAGGACGGTGATCTCATTTGGTGTGCAGTAAAAGTAGACTTGCTGATCGTCAGCATAACATGAATAAGGAGATAAACATAGTGAGAAAGGAGACCAAATGACTCGATAATTCTTGCGACATCATTTGTGAAGAGGATAAAAGGAAGTGGGCCCAGAACAGATCCCTGAGGTACCCCTGAAGAGAGTTTTGTGATGTTGGATTGTTTATTTCCCACCTTCACTTCGTGTAAGCGATCCGTTAGATAGGAATGTAGCCATTTTTTACGTTAGAATGTAAACCAAATATTAATTCTAGTCTCTTAATGAGAAAGTCGTGGTCAATGGTGTCAAATGCAGCGCTCATATGTAAAAGTGAAAGAAGTGCTAACTTACCTGACTCTATGGCAAGGGTAATATCTGACAGGACACGAAGTAACCCGGTTTCTGTTGAGGGGAATCTTCTATAAGCGGACTGATGATCGGTAATTAATTTATTGTGGTTTAAGTGGGAGGTTATTTGAGAAGCAGCAATTTTTTCGAGTAGATAGTTTTGCTAAGAAAGGCAGATTTGACACTGGTAGATAATTACCCAAGTTGTCAGCATCAAGCTGTGGTTTTTTTATAATTGGGGTAACTACTGCATGCTTAAGTGCTTCCGGGAAGTCACCTGTGCTTAGGGACTTATTAAACACGTGAACCAAGTAGGGGGTCAACACGTTGCAACATTTCTTGAGAAGCCACGTTGGGATAGGGTCGAGAACACATTGTTTATTTGGCGAACTTAGAATTAACTTTCCTACTTCTTCTAGCGTTGTAGGTTTGAAGGATGACAGTGTCCCTTTGGAATTGGCTGTAAATATTGGCGGGGGAGCAGAAGATGTAGAGGCGCGTATAGATTCTATTTTTTCACAGAAAATCTTAGAAAAGGCCTGCGGAGTAATGTCTGTAGAGGTTTGTACGGTGTTATTAGCGATGATGGTTTTAACGGAGTTCCAGAGACATCGTGGATTTTTCCGCTCAGAGTCAATTTCAATTTTGTTGTGATTGTAAACGCAATTAAAATTAAAATACTCAATTAATGAGGTCCTTCCTTCCTTTATAATGTTGGTTGGTTATTTACATTTTTGTTTCAAGAAATAGTTTAACATGTGTTTGTTATTTTTTTTTTTGTTTTATACCAATAAATTTAACATGTGTTTGTTAATTTTTGTTTGTTTTATACCAATAAATACTAATAAATTTTTTATATACTTAAATTGTTGATTTTTTTTAACACGTGTTAACTGTCTGTATAAATGTAAAAAAGCCAAAATTCAGTAAACAAAAGATTTCTAACAGTTCTAAGTTTTGGTTTCGGTTTCGGTCGGACACTAAAAAAGACTGATCGATTATTTCAAAGACAATTTGTTTTCTACTAGCATTATTTAATTTAATGAAGTATCAAAATAATTTCAAAACGTTGTAATTTTCAAACCAAAATCACACGATTTTGCATTTGCTCGGTGGTGCATCACCTTAAATTAAAAAAAGGAGTGAATATGTAATTCTTTCGTGTTTATGGGCGCATTGTTTCTTCAACATCTTCCCCTAAATCAAATAGCAACCCTTCAACTTCGACCCCCGCGTTGTTTTGACGTCTGCTTATTTTTACGTCTTAAAAGAATGTTTGACCCAGTTTTGGAGGGGCCAGCGATAACAACATTGCCCGACTTTACTATGGGAACCTACCATTACCTGTAGGTATCCTGTATTATACTGTGTATGCACACTCCACACACCACACGCCTGCCAGGTAAAAATCTATTAGCTAGGTAACCTGTGTTGTATTGTGCTGTATTGTACAGTGTTATGTGGTGGGGTTTTTATGCCTTTAGTAGATCGAATGGTGATGTTGGTTTGCAGTCGGCGATGTCCCACTTAGATAAGAACAATATTAAGGTGTTTAATGAAACAATGGACCCACGTTGACACTTGCCTGATTGCGGGACTGTGGGATAACAGGTAATATACCTACTCACATTTCTAACGTTACGAAAATAGGTTACAGGTTTTTATAAATAAAAATGAAATGCAATGTTTTATAGCAATTTTAGATGTTTGATTGAACAAAATTCATATTTTAAGTTGGTGCTGTAACCCATTAGTTATTTAATAGAATTATTACGTAATGACTATAAAGTTTGGATTGTTGTAATTAAAAAAATTTAAAAAAACAACAAACTCTGCCATTTAAAAAAACAACATCTCCGATGAGTAAATGTCAAGAAGAAAGTTATAAAACTTGGAATTTCACAATTAAAAAAACTTAGATACATTTTCCCAATTTCAATATCTTTGTTCTCGACCCATTTTCCAACCAATTATTTTCCAATTTCTCAGATTTTTTCCGGGATCATAAATTTTCCAACCATTTTCCGATCTAATTGTTGTTGCAACTGTTTTCCATCATTTACCATCTTGGAAAATTTACAACTTCACATAATATCAAAAAGATAAATGTTTAAAAAAAAAAAATTCCGACCCATTTTTTTATTTTCCCTGAAGGTATTTTTTCAGATTTCAGATAACATGAGAAGTTTCTAAACTTCAAATATTAAATCAAAAAGATAAATGTCCAACCAAAAAACGTTTATGTTGTGTCTTGGATAAATACGAGTATATCCAATTTTATTTTAATGTGCGACATGTATCTATTGATTTTTCTTCGAGTCCAGATTGAATTATTTTTTTAAATTTTTGTAATAAATTAATGAGTGGAACCTCTTATATTACCTAACTTAATAATCTTATCACAAAACCTCTTATATTACCATGAATCCTCTTATATTAATTAACCTATTAATTATAATATTTAATTTGGAATTTTATAAATTTGATACAAAAAAATCAGAAAAAGATCAGGTATAGCATCCAGGAAATGTCGCATCTTGATGCGACCGAATCTTTTTTTGATTTTTCTGTTTAAAATTTATAATATGTCGCTAATATTGTATTTAATGATCGAATAAAATAATAAATTACACAAACGATAAACTTGAAATTTAGAGCTCTCGAACGCAGGGCAGAAAAACTAAATTTTTTGTCAAGATACACAATTTCGGCGGCGTTCTTTAATTTCTTGAGATCGATTGGCAGTAAATTTCCTAGTCAATGGGAGTTTGTTACTCAGTAGAATTGGGTTTTATAAAAAAAGATAATAACTTCAATTCCATTGAATTGAAGTTATTCCAGTAGGTTTGTTCATAGGCTTCGCTCACTGATAGCAGCCTATCGCCACTTGTAAAAAACAGCGATTATTAGGTTGTGCGCAAAAATTTACTTATCACATAGGTATCTACCTATTCATTTTTTTAATCAAAATAAAAACCATTTATGAATGCCTACGTATTATTTGTGTACACCGAATAACTTCAATTCCATTGAATTGAAGTTATTCGGTGTACACAAATAATACGTAGGCATTCATAAATGGTTTTTATTTTGATTAAAAAAATGAATAGGTAGATACCTATGTGATAAGTAAATTTTTGCGCACAACCTAATAATCGCTGTTTTTTACAAGTGGCGATAGGCTGCTATCAGTGAGCGAAGCCTATGAACAAACCTGCTGGGCCCAGCAGTAAAAACCCTTATCATCTGCTAGTTAATAAATAATATATAGGTACATTCAACCAACAAAACACATAGTAGGTATGCACACATTTCCCGGGGAAGTATTAGGAAAACTGATAAAGGAGATTTTTTTCCTACTTCCCCGGGAAATGTGTGCATACCTACGGTCTGAAATCGTGATAATTCGAGAACGGTGCTTTGTAGGGAAAAAAGTATACAATTTTTTTATAGAAAATTGTACGATCTACAAACTCTTGTCATCAATTCTTTCAATAGCTCTCACTGTTTCAGAGATAAACGCAAAAACGAAAATTTGTGACTTTGGCCTCGGATAAAAAACAACGCTCACGTGAAATCGATGAGAACTTTTGACATTGCATTTTTAATGACGTATTTAAGAGTTATACATAAATCCAGCTTGTTAGGAATTAATGCAAACTGGAATTTGTATTTTGTATGGACTAATTAATATACGAGTACCTCCGTACGAAGAAGAAGAACAAAGACAATCTTCTACGGAAGTATTGTAATACACGGTACCTATGCATAGCGGTTATTATTCAGTTACAATATTATACATTAATCGTTGTAAACCAGGCAAACAAACCAAACCTCTAATTGAAGAAGATAATATTGTAATACATAAGTAGGTACTTATAAGAATGTCACCTTTCAAACCACTCAAACCTTACACTCTCGACCGCGCGTTAAACTCCCGTTGTACAAAGGTATTTCAATCAATTATTTACGATAAATGATGTGATGATGTACAATGATGTGTCTGAGTGATAAACAAAGGTAATAATAATACGTCTAATTACTATGATAAGCGGTTCACATTACACGATGGGGGTCAATAGCTCAAAGCCAATACTTGGGTAACTACATCATAGCTATTTTAATTTTGAATAGATAATATTATTATTACATCTGTAATATTATTATGCACGAAAAATGATAATATGCTGTAACGCTCAAGGTACCTAGCATGGACGATCGACCCTATATCAATCCGATATTGACCAAATCCGTCATCTATGGTCAGTTATCAGCATTTGCGATCGCGGTCAACAATTGGTAAGAGATATTCCGACGACATGGGTATCGGTTAACTATCGATACACGCATTTATTTGAATATTTTTTAAAAAAGGAAGAGAAAAAATCCCGGGTTACGAAACACCTCACAATATTTGAAAATCTCCCACTACCACCAAAGTAATCGGAAAATGTTGATTGTTTTCTGATGAAGGACTTAGCCAGCCGAGGAATCGTACGCGCGACGCATGGATGGGACCCAAACTCGATGCTAACTCAGCCACTGACATGTCGTTCGTTATGCAAAAATACTGGCTTATTTGAATGGAGTACAACTAACGAAGCTTTTTATAATGAAAGAAGTCGTATACGCGATCCATAGACTTAAATAATTTAAATGAGACGCGATCATTTTATTCCGTTGGATTTTTAAAAAAATAAAGTGGTTGAAATATGACTAAAGAAGTGATTAACTAATTAACTTAAGAAGTTAGTTTTAAAAAGTAAAAGCGGACTCCCAATGCATATTTTGCCAACCTATATAGCATATTTTCTCAACACAGGCGTTTCACATCTAGTGAGATGGGCAATACATCTTACTGTAATCAAATGTAATATTAAAATGATGAAATAAATAAATAAATAGAATTGGTGACCGGACAACTCAGAATGAAATCAACTCCGAACCTCCTTTGAAAAGTCATTAAAAATGATGAAAAAATACTCTATATTTAAAAAAAATGGTTAAATAGGTTACGTAGGTAAAAATGGTTAAATAGGTTATACATATATATAATATTTTTTTCATAGCTTTGACTTTTCAAAGAGGTATTAAGTTGACTTGATTCTGGGTTGGCATGGAACCATTGGTTCGGCTATCAACAGTAAAACTATGCAATGGATATCGATATAAAATCATCGGAAGTTACGCCTATATTGTAAAGTTACGAATTTCACCATGCTAAGACGCTCAATTCTCCAATTGCGATCGAGAGTTATTCGTTATGCGCCATCCGTGAACGAAAAATTGTCGACGAACTTTGTCGAATGTTTCATTTGGTTTCCTTTATACCAAATACGTTCGTTGCCAGCGGTTGGTAATTTTTAAATTGCTAGCAAAAAATATCCATCAAGATTTAAAAACCACCAACTCTCGTCGAGTTGGTTAGGGCTCTGTGTCCCGGTAAGACAATAGATCCGGGTTCGATTCCCAGTTGCGATCGTTACCTCTTTATTTTTCTGTGTTCTGTTCTGTTTCGTTTAGATTTATTAGTATCATCTTCTTCTTTAATGATATTTAAATATCTGTCCATCATACAATGCATATATAATGAATAATGACGATTAGTTTGACGTCATTCCGACCACAATTATGGAAAAAATAACTTCACAGCCTTTTAAACCCGAGTCGCAATTATCCATTCAGGATGAAAAGATTCCTTAAGAGGAAATGCCATAGTATTTCGTAAAGTTACGAGTACCTATCAGATAAAAATCCAATATGAATTAATATTATTTTATCTCAACAGGGTTTTGACTCGTGATCTCTGGTTTCAAAGCATATTAGTTTCCCTTTTTTACATTAAATCCACACAGGAGACGTTCAAGGAAATAATTTGCCTCAGGGCCTATGTCATTTTTTAAAATGATTTTTCACAAAATAAATTAAAATCGCTTTTACATTTGCAATCGGGACCTCTAGATTCCCGTTTGCCAAGCGATTTGTATACATATTACCTACATTCGTTGCGATACATACATTTTTGGCTTGTGGCTTCTATAAATAAAAATTTTGAAATTCAAGAATCTATATAAGTATACACCTGAAAATCAATATATGTTTCAATGTATGTAAGTTGTTGTTTTGTTATATTAAGCATAGGAAATGTTGGAAACTTTCAAAATTCTTTCTTTTCACCCTCGCGAAGGTTTCTTACAACTACATGACAATACATCTGAAAAGTGTTATAGTCATTACAAAAAATTTTGCGAAACTGTAAAAAATATCACAATTTGAGAATGACATTTTTCAAACGTCGATTGTTCAATCAAAATTCAATTTTCGTAACTCTTTAAATTAATTAATTTAATTGAAGTAAATATTCACTTATGCTACTAACCAAAATAGTAAAACTTTGGACATGGGAGGGGAAGAGGAGGTGGAAGAGGAACGGGACTAACGAGAAAAGACACGCAGGTAGAAACAGTTTTTTTATTATTGGAAATGCGACGCACGCCGGGAACTCGCTAGTAAATAAATAGTTATCCCGGTTCCCGATAACTACCTACAACGACAGAAAATATTGCATTTCGATCCATCAACAGCTTACTGTAATAAAAGTTACCTACTTAGCATCCAAAGCGTCTCGTCTAACGCACATAAATGTCTATCAGGTCTGCACAATGCACACAACTGAACTAATTAATGTCTGGTTTATGGAGCAAGTTGTATAATTGCATCAAGATTCCCATCACTACGATTAGGTACCTACTTTATTAGTATGTGTCATAGGTTACAGTGCGCGGTAACCTGATTGTAGAATTACTGCATGAATTGTGTTCCTACGCAAGGCCATCACTAATCAAAGTCATTATTGACATAATGTCAGGTAAATTTACATGATTAGATTCGACTTGATTTATAGATTTAGCGATGTAATGCTATGTTTGCTGGCATTGTTAATGTGTGAAAAAATGATAATCAAATTTTGGTCTCCGGTGACTTTTTTTTCATTTCTTTCTGCTAAAACAAACCTTCTTCCACATTTAACCACTGGTCACCAGGGGCGTGCACAGAGTTTTTGATCAGGGTAGGCAGTAGGAAAATACAACAAGTTTCACAGGTTAAAATTTCCATATTCTATCAGATAATTTCAGAATTAAAGTACGACAAACGTTTTTGAACCTACAATTAACATTTATGAAAGACAACAATTTGATAGAAGTACATAACAACAGATGTTTTTGTCGTCACGGATTGCTTTTTGCTAATTTTGATCTAGAAAGCACTGCTTAATACTGACAAAAAAACCACATTCAAATTCAAATGCAAATTCAAAACGACAGTTCTACTCCATACTTTGTGCATTTCGTAAAAATTGAATTATGTCTTGTTTGAAGTTAGCTCTAGTCAGAAATAATTCTTGCTTAGACCGCATTTTAGTGAAGCAGTCGGAGGACACGCGTGTAGTTTCTAGTTACAGTTTAGGCCGTGTAGTTTCGGTTGCTCAGCTTTTACGCGCTTATTTTTGAAAGTGTGTTTTTATTTTTAGCAATAATTGAATAAATTATAATATTATTATTTACATGCTTATGTTTTACAAAAACGGCAGGGTAGGCAGTGCTTATGTGCCTATATGGAGTGCACGCCCCTGCTGGTCACTTTGCCGAGTACTGAGTGACTGGTCACTTTTCTTTCAAATTTTATAAATCGAAATAAACTTTTAATTTTAGAAAAACATTATAATAATTTGCATACAAACATAAAAAAAATTGAAAAATGGCTCACGTAACGTTTTTTCTAACTAAAGTTATTAAGGGGTCGTCCATTAATCACGTGAGGCTCGAAAGGAGGGGGGGGAGGGTCGGATAAAAATCACGAAACATCATGAGGGGGGGGGGGGGGTAAAATGTGATATCACGTGTTTTTATTTTTCATTTGACGCACGATTTCTAAAGGTGAACATTTTACTTCTTTTGTGATTAACTTTTAAATTTTAAAATAAAGCGTGGTGTTATTTTCTCTATCTAACATTGTTTTTTTTTACCTATATGAATACCTCACAAGAGTATCAGCTGTCCCTGTCTGGAGCCAGTGAGACTGTGGCATGGGGTATGTTGTGAGGCTGAAAGTAGTGGGGAGGGTAAGGAGATGGGAAAGAGTAAGGTGGAGAAGTACCTGCCTATTCAGATCTGGTCATCAAACGTTGCTAAAGCCATTTCAAGGAACGTTTCAATTCTGAATAGTGGTCTTACACCACGGCGATACTGAGAGTATCTTCCACTCCGGAACTACTAGTAAACTCGTGTACTATATGTATATGTATTTTTTAACTAAATTAATTGTGAAATAAATCCAAAATTATTAATTATGCATTAATACGGATTGTGAGTCAAGAGCCTTATCCCTCGACCACGGAGGCCGTCATATGTCATCACTGGTCACTCTGCCGAGTAACACTAATTTTCCAATATAACAGATTTTTATATGTTTTAAGTTGAAAAAAAAATCTTTAAAAATGTCACCGAAGACCAAAATTTAATTTACATCTTTTACTCCAAATAATGTCAGGAATTACTGGTTAAAGAAAGCCAAGAACTACATTTTAACATCTTTATATTATTTTAATATCTAAACAGGCAAGGCTTTTAGAAATCATGTATATATATATATGTCGCCCAAAATTGGTGAAAACCATCACCTTTGCGCTTTTCAGTTACGACGTTCTTCATTTACCGGACTGGTATCCTTCAATTTGATCAATGACTGTTGCAATTTTTATTTAATTACAATATTGCGTGTCCTGATTAAAATCTTGTTTGATGTGTTTAGCTTATATTTTTTTTTATTAACTATCATGATGTCTGTAACAAATAATAATAATAATAATAATAATTGGACAATTTGTAGAGCGCCGTTTTTGTGAAAAATCACCTCAAGGGCGCTTAAATGAAATGCGCGAATGAAACACTATACCCGCCAAATAATTCAATATATACTAGTGTCGAATGAAACACTAGTATATATTGAATTATTGGCGGGTATTAGATAAGCCGCCATAGCTCAGTGGTCAGAGCTCCTGACCGGCAATCAGAGGGACACGGGTTCAATTCCCGTTGGCGGCCCCGGCCAGTATCTTTTCTCGGAAGATTTTTTCAATGTAGATGAGTGTTTCAGGCTGATAATTATTGATTATAATATTTGTTATCTACCCTTTGTGCTATGCATAAAAATCTTGTTTAAACGTTAGTTTATCAATTAAAAATAATAATTATCATGATTTCATCTAACAGGAAAAAAGTATTTGCGAGCACCACTTTTTCCTTGTGTGTAATCTCACACTTAGCTATTATATTATCTTGGATATCTCGTCACTAATGCTCAGGAATCTCTGGATAAAATCCCTCGGGTACATAGGTACCTACTTTACACTCTGTATATTAAAAAAAAAACATGTTTATTGACGTGTGTATTTCCAGAAAGTGTAACTCTCTCGACGTGTAATTCTGACAGTAATTCAGCAATAATCTTGTTTTTATTCATATTTTCATGTCCGTCGTAAATTATGTTAATTTACATTGCAACTTTTCCAAGGAAAACTAAAGGAGAAAAAAAATAATTAGTTGATAATAATGTTAATTCTAAAATATAATTCAGCAATAATCTTGTTTTTATTCATATTTTCATGTCCGTCGTAAATTATGTTAATTTACCTTGCAACTTTTCCAAGGAAAACTAAAGGAGAAAAATAATTAGTTGATAATAATGTTAATTCTAAAATATGAAAATATGAGATTGACAAATATGACGGTTTGACAGAAGGTGGCAATAGCGAAATTGGTTAACGCGCTCGTCCCGGTTAGACGGAGAGGTCTGGGTTCGAGTCCCAGTTGCGACCATTGTCTTTTTTCTGTGTCTTGTTCTCTTTCGTATTTTCGTTTAGATTATTATTGTTAACTTATTCTAATATAAAACTAAAGGAATTTATTTGACTTTTATTTGACTTTGGGTACTCCACAATAAATAAATTAGTTATTGGGTATGACCCAAATTTTATAATTTTTATAATAAAAAATTTCCACGAATAATTTCCTTCATAGGGGTTTTTTAAATACACACGCACGTAGCCCTTGAATATTTAACCATACAATCTTAAAATATAAAAATGAATGTTTCTTTGTTTATCCCCCATGCTTTCCTAAACCATTCATCCAATTGCGATGAAACTTTGTTGGTTTGATATGCGCAAGCCCGCGATGGTTTCTATATATATATAATAGTGGGCTCTGGCGTTATGAAATTATTTCCAATACTATGAAATTAAAATATCCATTGCGATGAAACTTTGGTGAGTTGTTTTGTGCACTTCCGCGAAGGTTTTTATATATAGTGGTGAGCTTTGGCTTTACGAAATTTATATTTAAAAATAACAATATTTGGCGCGCATGTTTCTTGAAAACTGTGTATTTCGTATATTTTAGCGCCAGGGAAGGAAGGCGGAAGCGGGCAGGGGAACGCGGGAGGGGGGGGAAACATTTTCTTTCTTTGAGCGGCAATGACGGGTACTCGCTAGTGATAATATAAAAAGTAGCAGTCATAAAAAAAGTATTAATTCCGGTAGAAAAAACAATAATTAACATTTAATTAAATAACAATATTAGCGAAACTCAATCGAAAACCTGGAGAAAAATCAGAAAAAAGATATTGGCACCTCTGAGACTCGAAACCAGGACCTTCTGCTTTCATGACAACAGCGCTACCAACTGGGCTAAGGTGTCTATATCCAATTCGATCACTTTTAACTATATTATACTTCGACTAAGAACTACCAACATTATCTTAACTTTCTTAACGCACATATTATTGCTTAGTAATTAATGATTGGGCTAGTAGCCGAGTGAATAAAAACGTCGGGTTCCCAGTCAAGCGTCGCGGATTCAATCCTTTGCTAAGTCCATCCGCTAACTAAGTCCATCTGCTCATGGGAGAACTGAAAAAAAAACAGTTGGCAACTCAATCGGTATCCACAGGAAAGCAACTTGCGAATTTCATTGGCGGTCGGCACAATGGCAACTTCTCAAAGACCAGTTGTCACTCGCAATTCGCAGTGCAGTTGCCGCGGCCAGTTGCGTTTCAGTTGCCAGGTTGACAGGTTGCCATGGTTGCGCCTCACGACCTGTCAAGTTTTCGATTAATTTGCGATATGTCAGAGCAGGAAAATATAGATTTTGTTCAGGAGGTTGATAAATTATTATAAATTAAGGCTGATAATAGAAATATTATTATAAATTAAGTTGATAATTGATAAATTATTAAAAAATTATATTTTTGTTAAACAAGCTGATATGATTACTAAAATCATGGAACTATGATAATATCCATACTCTTAGACTAAAATCATAAAGTTGAGTTGCGTCGTGATTTGAGTTGCCAATCAGATTTCTGTTTCTCCGTGAGGAGCGTAGTAAGTAGGAGCAATTTAAATATTGTGTTATTCGTAACCTGGAAAAGATTTTCCTCTATCTTCCACAGGAAAACATGCCTATCGTCATAATAATAACGATTCGTATCATCACTTGTTGGCTTCACGTACATTTTTAGGTAATTATTTTCAAGGTGTTTTCAAGTATAAGTAGGTACCTATACATGACGCGCACCTTGAGAATTCTTTGATAATTGCAACCACTGAACCACCTCCATTAAAGCAGACATTGGTGCATTTTTGTTCACTAAAACAAGTTCAAATTTATGGCGCCCGCAGACGAGACATTAATTGCGGGAATAAATATCCATTACTATTATTGGAGGTACGCGGTGCGCATACGAGGACTTTTTTAGAATTTGTATGGATTTTGAAATAATTTTGGAACTGTTGGTCGCCGCGACTTCAGTCTCTCGTCTACCTTTAAAGTTCTATAATATTTGATTACTCATTTACTTTTAAAATACGTGGAAATCTTCTTCTTCTATGTAAATTAAAATGAATCGCCGAAATATATGTACGCGCATAACCTCCGAACGACTGCACCAAATTGAACAATTTTTTTTTCTCTTCTTTATTGTCAGGAAAAGGTTTGTATAAAAGAAGCGTTGAATCTGGCGTAATGAAATTTGTAAAAAAATCAATAGGTGGCACGCGAGCTGTTTGAAAACTAAATGTACCGGAACTGAATCTATGGAATGCGGGAGGGAGGAAGGGAAGTCTGGAGGGGGGAGGGGAACTCGAGAGGGGTCGGGGGAAGCAGAAGAGGGGAGTGGGAAGAGGGAAGGCGGAGTGGGAACACGAGCGGTGAAGGGGATGCGGAGAGGAAGGAGAGGTGGAAGGGGAACGGGACAAATGGGAAAGGACACGCAGGGAGAAACAATTTCTTTATTAAGTGGGATAGCAACGCACGCCGGGAACTCGCTAGTTAGATATAAAAAGGTTTTTTTCAAAAATAAAAGTAAAATTTAAAAACAAAATGCCACGACTAAGAATCGAATCATCAACTTTATTAGCAGGTAACTATTTTTATAAAAGTCCCTTGGAAAATGGACTAATTGTCATCGTTTTCCGCAGCCCTTGCCTTGTCAGAAATATGGATTGTTTTATAAATAGACCGGCGCGACAAGCCGTACACTTGGTTCAGTCGAATAGGCAAAGTCAATAGGCACGTCAAACTCTCAACTTTAGGCGATACAAAACACGTTAAAATTCTCTTTTATCAGGAATAACTTTCGAAACCATTCAATCTATTCATGAACTTCTATTGAAGTTTTCTATTAACTTGTGGCGGGAGATTCGTGTTGTTATTTTAAAACTTTTGTAAACATTGTTATATTATTGGCAGTAAATCGACTGTTCTGAAATAACTCGTGACGGTTAAAGATACAATGATTTGCCAAAAATGCCACTACAATTCAATTCAAATTATTAATTTTTATTTATTTATTTCAACGCCGCCCTGGTCGGATTTTACATGAATACTATGAGGAGTGTATAATACAGAGACACAGTTTTTAAATTAAAAAAGATGAACTTGAAGAAATAAAGATCATATGAATAGTAGGTATAAAGATAAATTAAATTTATATTGTATTAGAAAAAAAGAGAAAGTCTTTATGTTGCAGATGGCATAGAAATAATAATCAGTGCAGGTGAGTAATACAAAATTTACAGAATAAATAAAAAATAATACACAAATATACCTATGCAATAGCTCCATTGCGACGCTCCTTTTAAATATCAAAATATGCTACATAAAAATTACATTCAGATATAACTTATATTAAATTCTCTTTTAAAAACATTACGAAATTACAATGTCAAAGCGTTTTTAAAAGATAAAATATTTTATATAAAGATAAACAGATTTAGACCAACAGCAACAAAGCTTGTCGTTTGAATTCTGCTACGTTGATGTTAAACATAACGATGAAGATATTCTATTTAAACAACAAGACAGCTCTCCCGACTGTCATAACCATTGGCAAACATGTGTATTGCAAAAGTAATGAAGTACCTAATGCAAAATCATGTGTTTTTATTTTGATAAATTTGACCGCCCAGAAATATTATAGATACTTAACATAATTAAAAAGACCGGTTGCGCGGCCTTTTTTTTAATACAAAACTGAAATTTTGATTTGTGTTTATTATGATAATAATACTTGGCCTGCGTAACTAACACTTTTTGGAGATATATTTTTTTGATAAGTCTGAAAATGCTCTGAAGTTAGAAAACTCATGCATACGAGAAATCTTTGTAAATATTTTTAGTTTATGATTTTGTTAAATTTTAGTTTGGGTTTTTGAACACAAAAGACAGAGGGTTAGCCTTAAAAATATACAAAAAATAAATACCAACCGTCCAATAACGGTGAATAACAATATTTCAACATATTGTTTTGTTCATATGTTGTGTCGTCTGTATGTTGCTTCTGTGAAATGTTTTGTAAAAATTTTCTTCATATATTGTGTCTGCATATTGGGTTGGGTTGGGTTTAACTTTTCAAAAGTATTAATTGGCGATCCTTTAATGAGTTTTGATAACTCATGGGAGTGCGACTTCGTTGTATGTTTTATTTAATAAATAAAATAAAATAAAACAATAACAACAAAAACAAAAAACCAGATACAATAAGGAGTCAAGTTAAAACGAGAGATTCAAGAAATTTTGTAATGTTTTGGGGGCTATTGCTAAATATTTTGTCTGGAATCTTGCCCCTGTAGTGAATGAGTGGACATATTCGCACAAGAGGTTAAAGTTTTATGCCGGCAACCCGGGCGTTTATTGTTTTAAATTATCTTTGGTTGGGACGTTGGAAGAAGGTCATTCAGGTTATTTGTTAGGGAATATGGAAAGTTTCAGCGTTTCGTTGTTGACGGTGATTGATATTGATTTTGAATGAGGGGAAATTAAAAATGTTTAAATTTGAAACGGAAAACTTTTAAATATTTGAGCCTGAACTTCAAAAATAAAATAAAATGGGCGGCTTTCAACGAATTTCGAATTGCAATAAGCGACCTAAATATAAAGCCGTGAGCCTTTTCGTATCCAGTTCTGGACATCTTATAAGCATTTTGCACAATTTGAGAGGCAGGATGGGTACCGTCGCCCCGGGAACCATTTATTGGGTAAACAACATCCCTGCCATAGGTCACCCCAAGTGCCCGGGTTCATAAGTGAGTTTTGTCTACGTCTTGGCGGCGGATACGTTTGCCCACTTAATGCATGGCGTGCCGGATCGGATGAGACTCTCTCAACCTTGCACCGCAGTAGGAGGAATGGATTCATACATCAGTCACTCCTGGACATATTAAGCCCCAAATTCATTACCACCCCTCATACTTTTTTTCTTCTCAGAACTTCACTCCTTCCTTTCCCTAAAAGAACTCTCCACACAACATTCCCAAAGATGATATAGGTTTAATTATTTATTTATTTACGGACAAATAGTCCATTAACAATATAACAATAACACGAATAAAAAAAGAAAGATGACAATGAAAGGAGAGTAGGTACATAGAGCATTGACAAAATACATATAATATAAAAGTATATATTATAGAAGATAGTATAATATAAATACATATAATATGAAAGTACATAAGTAACTTGAAGATAGATTTTAAAAAACTTTTAAAAATCACATTGCGTATCGACTGCCGAAAGTCATTTAGGCTTACACCAAAAAATTCAGTGATTTGATTTGCGTTGACAAGTCTCGACATTCTGGATAAAGGAGAATGATATCCATAATTAGTAGAATGTTGATTGAGGAACAGCAATTTATTATTTCGGAGTCTACGGGAAGGGACGTTGAACTGGATGAGTTGCAACAAAGCAGGTGTATCAGTAATACTATTGGTAATTATGAAAATGCATATTAGATCAGAGTCCTTTCTACGTTTTTCTAAAGAAGAAATGTTTAAAGTTTGTTCAATTTCATCATACGAGTACTCGCCTCTTTCAAGTCCTAACCTCCAAGCAATTAAAAAAAGTAAAAAAAAAATATTTCGTACGATTGTTATTTTTGGAGTCGGTGTCAGCCAAGATCTCCACATCTCACCTATAAACTACCTATGTATGTAGTTACCTTGGCTGACACCGACTCCAAAAATAACAATCGTAAGAAATATTTTTTTTACTTTTTAGTGCATTTTTAAGTCGTTTTTAGTTTGGTTAAAATTTTTGTTTATTTTTTGATTTTAAGTGACGAGCGTGCGTAAAGAAGTGTTAGGTACTTTTAAAAAATCATCGAAATCTGTTGGCGTAATATTGAGTTATTCGTCCAAATTTAAGATATATATGGTTTTCTCATGGATCCCATTGTCAAAACTGGACCAAATTAAAAGGGACCACACGGGAAGCACCAGCTTTCTAATAAAAAAAGAATCATCAATATCGGTTCACCCAATCGAAAGTTCTGAGGTAACAAACATAAAAAAAAAAATTCCGTCGAATTGATAACCTTTTCCTTATCGAAGTCGTTTAAAAAGGACAAAATTTTGCATTTATCAACATTAAGTTGCATGCAGTTAATTTTGCACCAATCATTAAATGAATCAATATCCAGTTGAAAAAGTAAACAATCAAGATGGGATTTAATTATCTTAAGAATCTTATTGTCATCGACAAAAAGCCAAAAATGTGTGTGAGAAAAAACTTTTAAGATATCGTTAATAAAAGGTTAAAAAGAAGCAGGGCCAAATGGTCTACTTGCGGAACGCCAGTTCCGAGGGAAATTGTTTTCTTTAAGGCCTCCTGTGTAGAGATATTCTATAAAAAGCCTTCCTTAAAATTTTAGTAATTAATGCTTAAAATATACAACTGGAGATGAGTCGTAAAGAAGAAACAACCACAAAACAATTCCAACAAAAAATTAATAATCAGAATAATTTTATCAGTGCTTTAAAAACAAAACAACCAAAAATGTAAAAAAAACAAATAGTTCAGACAAAAGTGCAGCTAGCGTAAACGGCTAAACGCGATACGATGCCGTAGGGTACGGTACTAGTGTTATGGAGAGAAAGGTGCCCCGGGTGGACCCCAAGCCCCGCCTCGCCAACGGAATCCTCAGGAAGCCTCTGCCTCTTAATAATAACAACCTCGCGCGCAACCTGAATGAGCGCGCCGAGAGGAAACGCCAGGGAGAAACCGGCCCCGGGGTCAAGGGGGGCTCCAAGGGGGTGCCCGCTGTCCTGCCGCAAGGGTGCACGCCGCTGATGTATGCCTGTCAGCAGGCCGATCACAGACAAGTAGCAGACATTCTCAAGAAAGACGTAAGTTATTCTTATTTACCGCTTTTCCGCAGTATATCTCCTCTCCAAACGCCTGTCAGAAGGCCGATCACTGACAAAAAACAGATAAAAGTTGAGGCATTACTCAAGAAAGATGTAAGTATGCTAATATATCCTTTTTCCATAGTATATTATCTCCTCTCCACGTGCCTGTCAGTAAGCCGATCACAGACAAAGTAGTGGAATTTCTCAAGAAAGACGTAAGTTCGTATTATTTACTCCTTTCCCGTAGTATATCTCTTTTCCAAACGCCTGTCAGTAGGCCAATCACAGATAAGGTAGTGGAATGTCTCAAGAAAGACGTAAGTTTTCCTTATTTACCCTTTTTTCATAATATCTCCTCTCCATACGCCGATTCCAGAACAGGTGCGGGATTACTGAAAAGTCACGTAAGTCGTATTTACCGCTTTCCCTTAGTATATCTTCTCTCTATAATACGCCTGTCTGCTGTCAGTTGGCCGATCACAGACAAGTAGCAGAATTACTCAAGAAAGACCTTAGTTATTCTTATTTACCTCTCTTCCGTAGTATATTATGTATATCGTTTCCATACTCCGATACCAGAGAAGGTAACGGAATTACTCAAGTGAGACGTAAGTTCTTCTTATTTACCCCTTTCCCGTAGTATATCTGAGTTCCACGCGTCTGTCCGCAGGCCGATCATAGACAAGGTAGAGGAATTACTTAAGAAAGACATAAGTTCTTCTTATTTACCCTCCCATTGTTATACGCGTGTACCGATCACAGACAATTAGTAGAATTACTAGAAAGACCTAAGGTCTTCTTGTTTCCCTCTTTCCGGTGTATATCTGAATTCCATACGCCTGTCCATAGGCCATATGATCACAGACAAGTAGCAGAATTACTCAAGAGACGCGTAAGTTCTTCGAATTAACCCCTATTCCATAGAAAAGCTCTTCTCCATAGGCCTAACAGAAGGCCGATCCCGAACAAGGAGCAGAATTACTTTAAAGAAATAAGTTATTATTTACTTACCCCTTTTCTTACATGTTTTTTTTAAATAAGCTTAGGATGTGTAACAGAGCTGCTAAAAGAAGAAGCGTTTTTTTTCACCTCCAACCGTCCACACGCCTGTCTATATATAGGTTGAGTACAGGGCTTGGATTTGGAAACCTCCAATTGTAATATTTTAATTATATGAAGACAATATAGACTAGCATATTTATCATACTTATTTATATTTATCCAAGATACTATCTAGATAGCATTTAGTTCGGGTTTGAATCTTGCAATCATAAATAAAGATAGCAGCCTTTAAAAATATGCGTTAAGAAAATGAAGATAATATTGGTTAGTTCTTATTGAGTTAAAGTCTTACAGTTAAATAAGAACCAACAGGATTGGGTACATTAGCTTAGTTGGTAGAGCTCCTCCCGGCAAGGCGATGGTCGTGGTTTCGAGTCCTAGATGTGACCGTATCTTTTTCTGATTTCTGATTTTCGATTGAGTTTCGCTAATACTGTCTTCATTTAATTAAAATAAAATTATTTTATTTGTCGTTTTCTAATTTGGAACTGGTGTATTTCAGACGGTTCCACGCCAACTCAGAATAAGTCAACTCAACACTTCTCTGAAAAGTCATTAAAAGCTGTGAAAAAAAATATTTTAAAATAGCCAAAAGTAACATATTTAACCAATTTTTTTATCATCTCTTTTAATGACTTTTCTGAAGAGGTTCTGAGTTGATTTCATTCTGGGTTTTCCGGTCTCCGTTTCAGACATAATTAAATTGTGTTAGAATTCTGAAAAATGTTGTTTTTAAAATGTTACTGATGTAAATGTTTTTTCCTGGATCATTCTGCAGCAATTATTGTCCTTGTTTTGATGTTTTCTTTACATAAACTATGCATTATTAATCGCTGCTATGATATTAATTATTTATTACTGTGATATGGTTATTATCACTTTTCACGGAAATTAGAAATTTCCCAGTTGATTCCCATATCTTCCTTATTTACGTTGCGTTTAGCGTTGTTAGATTAAACACCCATCCATTGTGTAGTTCATGCGTCAGTAAACTGGAAAAAATTCTGAGAAGAATAATAATTATGAACTGATGGGGTATTCCTCGCTGATAATTTTGGAAATCAGGGCTGGTTTTATGTATTATGATGCATTATGATTTAAATCAACAATATTATGATATATGGGAATACCAACTTCTCAAAGCCGTCATGGGATCATATTGTTTCCCCGGGTTGTCAATCGTTAATCTTTGAATGTTAAATATGATTTTATCCTTGTTTCTACACGGTTTGGAAATATGGACACTAAATTTACTGTTGAGTTGTTTGAGAAATTTTGGGCTTAACACTCCTCAAATGTCCAAATTCGCTCTTCCCAACGCAACTCTCCGACCAACAGGCGAATCGAGCGTTACTAAACAAATCACTTGGCTGATCGGAGGCTCAGATTGATCGATCAGAAAGTTGGGAACAACGGAATAGAGCCAGCGAAAGAAAACGAGTACACGCCCTCGAATTGTGGTGCATAATGTAGTCGCATAAATATGTCATTTCTGAAAGAGCTAGGCATCCACAATAAGCTCTCAACTATCTGCCTACAACGTATTTTAAAATACTTTGGACATGTTTCTCGCAAAACCGTGGACTACAACATGGAGAAACTCGTAAACAAAGTGTTTGGCAGAAGAAGCAGAGGAAGGTCCAAGAGTGACCAAGTATCAATATCCGCAGCTCTTCACGCAGCGCAGTACCGCAAGGAGTGGAGAAGCCTTGTCCACAATGGAAATTGGAGTATAGGGGTCACGATCCTCAGCAATGAAAAGAAGTTAATGTACCTTATTAACCCATGTCCACGTCTCCGTGTAATATTCCTTCCTTTCTTGTTTATTTCCTGTCACCATTGAAATTTAAAAAAAAAATCAAATCCGACTTGAACTTACGTCGACAACACCACAGCCGTAACTGCTAACCATCTATATCAGAGGTTCCCAACCTTATCTGGCTCACCTCCCTCTTTCCAGGTGAATTTTCTTCCTCTCCAAAAAGAGAGTACCTATGACGGTACCTGTATGCGGAGATAGTGTCGCAAGCAAAAATATTAAAAAGTGAAATTCAATTTGGGAGGCGATTATGGGTACCGCCGCCCCGGGAACCATTTATTGGATAACCAACACATCTGCCATAGGTCACTCCAAGTGGTTCGCTACGTTTTACGTGACTTAGTAGGGGTGCCCGGGTTCATGGGATGAGATTTGTCCAGGCCTTGGCAACGGATGTGTTTGTACACTTATTGCATGGACAGATCGGGAGAGACTGGTTGTGAGAGACTTTTTCACCTCTCCAACCGGATTCTCGACCCATCACAGTGGGATGGATTCATGCATCCGTCATTCCTGGACACGTAGAACTTCACTCCTACCCTCCCCTCATACCTTCTCCTCTCCTTACTTTCCTTAAAAATACCCTCTACACAGCATCCCCAAAGATGACATAGGCCCTGAGGGGAATTTTGTTTTCCTCAGGGCCTTCAGTGTGGAGCTAATGTCAAAACAAAAAAAAACATGTTTTGAAATTTCACGACCAACCGGTTGTGAAGTTATTGGTTCCCACCCGGGCGTTGCGGGTTCGATCCTCCACTAGTTTAGTCCTCCATCACTGTACAAGCAAACTTTTCTACTTATAATGATGGAAGTGGGTGGAATTACAACTTTCTGGGATTATTTGTAAACCAGAATTGTTGCTTTCTAAATTAAAAAAAAAGTTTTTTTAAACAATGTTATCAAAATAACAAAAATACTAAATCGATCAATAATTCATTATACATAATTATGTACTAATTGAACGGTTTATTGATTTATTTCAATACATTGAAAATGTATATTATAGATACATCAGCTATCCACTGTGGTTAATCACCGCCCCACCATTTGCTCCCGAATATCTGGATCTTACCAACGCCCCTGGGGCAGGGGGGCGGATTTACTCTTTTCTTACGTTAGCCCCATGCAGGAGGCCCCGAAAATAAAATCCCTCATATCCTATGTCATCTTTGGGGTTGCTGTGTGGAGGGTCTTTTTAGGGAAAGGAAAGAGAGGAAATTCTGGAAAGGAAAAGGGCATGAAAGGTTGGTAGAAATCCGGGGTTAATGTGCCCAAGAGTGACGGACATACGAATCCATCCCTCCCACTGTAGTGCCAGCCGATGGGCTGAAAGAGTCCAGCTGGAAGGGTCAAGATTTGACCCCCTCGAGCAGTCTCTCCCGATCAGAGAAACCTCACCTCATGAACCTGGGCGCCTCTGCTAAGTCACCAAACTTTGCGGCGATACCCACACCCCTCTCCCAAATTGAAGCGTCTAGTTATATCCCAGTGTGTTTGATCTCATGGCACCTTGTTCCAGCCGACCTCCGTGCTAAAGAGGGACCGCACCCTGAAGTCGGCGCTGCACTACTGCTTCGACAACCCCACGGCCGTGACGGCAGACCGCGTGCTGATGGCTGCCCCGGCGTTGCTAGAGGCGCGCGATCAGGATGGCTTCACGCCGCTGCACCTGGCCGTCATACAGGGCAACATGGCGCTGGTCACCTTCCTCTTAGCCAACAGCGCAGACGTTATGGCGCTGGACAATGAGAAACACTCCGTGGTGCATTGGGCAACCGGTGAGTTTTTGTTACATTATTTTTCTTTGTTAAGGGTTTTTAGAACCAACATTCTTTACAAAATTAGGGGCTAGCTCGTCCCAATACAACAGACATTACTTTTTTATGGCTGTTCGCCTCCTGTTGCGTTGACTATTGTAATGAATTTGTTTATGTTTTCAAAAACTTCCTTACAAAGAAGGATAAGTGCATGGCTGTGTTTTGTTTTATAATCCCCAGTGTTGCCCGGACTTTGAGCAGATTTTTACAATCAGATGTAGATAGTAATTTTCCTCTTACTTTGAACGCCAATTGTGCATAATTTCATCAAGAAATGTCAAAATTCTGCAAAGGGATAAAAAAGGGGGATAGGCGTCATTTGTCGAAATATCGTGTAGGCTGTGTTTCTCTTGTTTTGAAGGTCAAGTATGCAAAATAAAATTGTAGATTTGTACACCAATCAAATCCACGCCACAAATATTTACACTACAAATAAAAGAAAGAAACCTACATATTCTAGACAGCGAAAAATACCTTGGCTTATATATTGAAAAACATTTGACATTTAAACAACACGTACAAAAACTAAAAGGAAAAATCATTCCATGTATTTTGAAGAATTGCTCATCTTCAAACAACAGAGGTAAAGAGGGGTTTATACTTTAGCTTAATCCAGTACCACCTAAATTATTTGAAATATATGGATACACATAGGTACATTACGACTTACAAATAATACAAACAGAACAAACATTTTTAAAACTCCCATTATAACCCAGACACTCCCACAAAAAAACTGTACCCTGAAATGAACCTTCTAAAAATAAGAACATTGTACGAATATAAAATATGCCTTTTCATCTACAAAATGGACTTATACACACAAGACAACATTTATAAAAACATCACGAACATTATACAACATAATAAATTGTATACACAAATACTGTCAAGACTGAAAGTGGCAAGAGAAGCATTTGCCACGAGGGCGTACACATATGCATATAATCTCCTTCCAGATAACTTAAAAATAGAGAAGAATATAAATACCTTTTAAAAAAATCTATTTAAACTTATGTTATTAGAACAAAATTAAAAATATTACTACAATGCTATTTTCACCACTTTATATATTTACTACTCTACTATTATATATACTCTGTACTTAAGTTAAGAAAGCGAAATATTATATTTATTTTAACTTAATAATAATAAATAATAAAATAAACTACCAATAAATTAATGTTTTTGGAAATGTTATATGTATTAAATATTACATGTTGATTCGGTAGGACAAGCTGGATTTTTAGTTTTCTTGGACTATATATTAACTTGTATTAAATGATTTTCTTATAAATATAATGAAAACACATTAATAATTTATTTTTTAAATAAGTTAAAATCAAATTACCATCCAGTACGGTAAATGACCACTCCAGCCGACTTTCGCCTTGCTCGACAGTCGGAGGGATGGATTCAAATTTCACACATCTGTCAATCCTGGACACAATTAGATTCCTACACACTCTTCATAACTTTTTCCTTCCCAGAACGTCCTGTTCTAAAAATGAAACTCCAGGCAACATCCATTTGAGGGAAATTATTTTCTTCAGGCCGACCTGCGTGAAGTTAATGTAAAACAAACGTCAACAGTTAAAAGGCCATTGAACATTCCTCGATGAAAACAGAATTGCTAATCCCATCACGTCAATGGGTCGGCAATCTGCATAATGTGTGTTGCTGTGTTGTATTGTACTAACCTACTAACCCTACAGTCAACAGCTTTACAAGGAAGTTGGAATTCCGATAAGTCACGCGTTTTCCTCAGAACTCGGAACAGAAACGGGCTGCCGCTGACAGAACCCATTCGATCGCGCATTATCACCGCTAATCGCTGATAAATATCTATTGCTGTGCGGGTGCTTCTAGACGTGTACACAGAACCGGCTCAGCAGGTTAATTCTGTATATTTTGTGTCATCTTTTGCGATAACCCCTCAGGCTAACCCCTTCGCTTTTCGGAACAAATGATACAGGCCTTATGGAAATCGTTGGGTCTCCTTACTATCATGGTTAGAAATATGATCTATACCGTGTTAAAAAGAAAAATCATTACGATTTTTATTTAAATCTTAAAGTTATCCACAAAATATTGAAAATTATGAAACCAAGGTTTCCGACCGCAATTTGCAAATAAATTATGAAACTTTGGGATTTTTTTATTATTTTTTTTCACATGAAACGATTAAAAAGTAAGTTTACTATAGCGTTTATATTATACACTTTCCACATAAAATACCGATGTGTAATTTTTTTTTATCTTTGTCAAATATCTATGATTTTCAATGGCTTATCTATGCCTCGTGTTAAATGGATTAATTACCTACTTAAAAAACTATTTACTATTTATAGATTTCTAGCGATACTCCCGGCATGCAATGCAATGCCATTTAAATAAAGAAATTGTTTCTTCCTGCGTATCTTTTCCCATTCGCCCCCCTTTCCTTTCCGCATTCCCCTCCTCCTTCATCCCCCCTCTCGCAAACCCCTGCCCCCTCCTTCGTTCCCCACCCCCACCTTCCGGATTCCCCTCCCCTTCCCCCTTTCTACCCTGCAACTAAACTAAATGACATACACACATTTTCAAGTAACTCAATAGGTTTTCCTAAGGGTCAAACAAAGAAACATTCATATTTATATTTTTATTAAAACTACTTACATATACGTCTTATAGGCGTTCATACATGAGTATCCGTTTGTCTTACCTATTATTTTGATGTTTCTACGCGATGACATTCGATTCAAGAATTTTCCCGCGACTGATATCTCTTAACGAAATATTACGTAACAATACGTGATGTCATCTGTGGTAAAGGGAACGTACCCATACTACGTGACCCACTTTTTGCAATATTTAACCCCCCCCCCCTTCCCCCTACAGCTTTCACGAAGTAATTCATAAATATGGATTTGAATCATTTCTTTCTAACAAAATGTTTAAAAAATATATTTGGCATATATTTGCCTTTATTAATACGGCGCTTGCTGCGTGTGATGGTAAGGGTGCATGCATACCTATAATTACAATTGAAAAAAATATTATCAAGATAAAACTTATGTCAAAATAGATTGACTACGTGATAAAAACCTATGATTCCGCCCCGCACTGTGACCAAGCGTGGTATTTTAAAGATTCCCCCCCCCCCTTCCCTCATCACTCAGTATCGCTACTTTCCCTAACTACTTTTAATAGTTGATTTATTAACACAAGCGCAGTATTTGGCTCGTTAGTGCGATACGGAATGTCGCATTTAAGAAAACTGTCAAAATTTGTCGTATACGGCCGATTTAACGCCCGTTACGCTGTCGCAAAAGATACAGAATCACCCTTCAGGTTGTGATAAACCCCCCCCCCCCCCCTGACGACGAAGTAAGTCCTACCACTTGATTTCCAAAAGCTGCTACATTGCTACAGCTACCCCGCTCGGCCCCGGCCGGCCTTTAAAACTCGTAGCTCGCCCGTTCTCGCGTCTCTCCCCTGCATTTCTTTTGAAGCGCCTTCTCAACCCCATCACGTAATACTTTTATGCAAACGTGACGAGATGCTCTCAATTAATCAATTGTAATTAACCCCACAACGTTGTGTACTTTTTTGTTTGAGTGGTTTGGTATAGTTAATCCAATTTAATTAATAATTTATTTGTGGTAAACCCTTGTTCTTTTAGATATGGCCTGTTACAATTTGCAAGGCTTCGAATAACAATGACTGAGTCTGACTAGCTTGAAAATTAACTAATTATCTATCTATATTCGTTCAGCTTCCTCCCCTAGCACCTGTTATACACCTACGCTCATCGACGACTATTTTTATTGAAGTAATCTGCATTTTCCCTCCTAGCATCTAATATATAAATTTACATTCAAACGGCGAATTGAGAAGATCCTACCTTTCGATGCGATGTCACGTACTCTCTGCAGCTCTATAAAATGCTATCATGAAGATAATTTGACATTTATGTACATTCTAACAAAAGATTTACACTCAAGCAGTACGGATTGCAATGATTCTACACTCACAGTTCTAGATGCAGTTTGTTAGTTAGCTAGCTTGTTTTATTTTGTTAATTTGATTCTACGGGTAGGTATTTTGGATTAACATGAGACAGAACATGTGCTGTTTAAATAATTGGACTCCTCCATAGCCCAACTGATAAGGTGATGGTCATAGACCGCCGAATCAGCTTCCAATTCCAACGCCTCCGGAGAATGTTAAGGTCGCAAGCGACGAATGAAAATCGACATGTTTTGCCTTCTGTCGGGAAAGGGTTTGATGTGTGTTTCTGGATCATAGAGTGGTAATGGGAATAATATCGACCACTACGCCGCCAAATTATAAATATGTTGATGATGATGATGAGAGGTCATCTCATACCGTTTGATATGAGGGTCTGCTCCGATTAATGGTGTGATAGCCGATGTCAGGAACTGTTCAGGAAATGTGTGGGTGGCACGAGGTTTTGGAACTTGACATCCTACTCTGGATTGATGATGATGTTGAAGTTCTTCAGCATGCCGATGACTTGAGTTCCATTAACTCCTAAAGCATCGGCATAAACATTAAACCGAAGTTGATTAGACAATCGGCAATGTCAGGAGATCGGTGGGGCCGCTCTCTCCTCTGATCTGGCGATGTATGAATTTAATTAAGGAAGATTTTGATGTCACCGATCCTCGCCTTGGCAGTCACTCATGTCCTCAACAGTCCCGTTCTCCGTCCAGCACGCCGCCTCGAACCAGTAGAAATAATGATTACGTTTTTCCTAGGCACGCTACAAAACATGCGCCAGCCTGCAATCGCGATGGTCATCGGTATTTGATTTGAATGAAAAATACGTCCTCTCGCATAACATACACAAGCGTAACTTGGGACCTTCCCCTATATGTGTTACGGGCATATGCTCTACGATAGGCGTACCCCAACCTCAAGCTCAAAAATCAGCTCAAAGAAGGAAGGTCAAGCTCGGCGTCCAGGGTGCTGGGTCCAAGAATGAAAGGCACCAGGTCGTGAATCTGGCTTCCCTCCCTTCTATTTCCCCCGCTGCACTTTCGTCCAGAGTACTTTCCCACCCTGATGCTGGATGATCCCTATTCCTAGTGTGTGGGAGTTAAGAGAACTTTTGCTACTTATGTAGGTGGATATAACGCATTACGCTTAAAATATGAATACCTACTGACGACTTCATTCAACCGACAATGTGAAAGTTTTTGGCTAAATCGAATATCGAAGGAAATATACCTACCTAAGCGTAAACCAAAAGTAGTTAAGAAAACTTATCCGGATTCCAACAAAGAACCGCCGATCGGCTGCCAAACGATTCCATATGTCATGTTCCCTTCGTTCCGCCGACAAGGCAGACCCCACACGAGCGTAACCTAAAAGGTAGTGAAGCCCACGCAAATTTCGTCACTTCGTTTCCCCCATGACGAAGGTAGTCCGGCCAGATCGTAATCTTCGTCCTGCATCAAATTGACCTCCCGCGACGACAACTTTTATCCGCTGGTACCTCGGAGCGGCGGTAGAGGGAGGAGGAAATGGGTGCACGTCCTTTGTTCTCCTGAAGTCCCCCAATGCCTTAGTGACGTACATACGTCGACATCATGAAATGGCTCCGGCCACGCTTCCAATCCAGTCTAGAGCGGGTACGAGATCCACGTTACCGAGAAGTGATCACAAGGGATTCCAATTTGCTCGGACCAGACACGACCATCGCTTACTTCGCCTCCACATTAGAAAAATAGTGTAAGCCCACCTGCATTTCGATCACATCGCCCCCGATAAAGTCGCGTGAGATACTTCCTCATGGTGAAATAGGAAAGCCGGACCCGTTAATCCATTCGACAACCGCCGTCCATTCTCGAGTCGTAACCCGCTCAATTAAGTTTGAAGAAAAAGAGTTTGTTAATTAAGTAGGTGGATATAGCGCATCACGCTAAAATGTGAATACCTACCGACGGCTGCATTCAACCGACAATATGAAAGTTTTTTGCTAAGTTGAAAGAAATATACCTAACCGTGAACCAAAGGTGATTATATGATAAGATATCGAACCAAGTTTATGCAAAGTCCTATGTAAGAGACTTGTTGTGATACCTAAAGTTTGGAATAAGGTGTGGGAAATTTTTGGAATGGGAATTCAATTATGTCAGATTTTGTTAGTAATCAAAAATGCCCATGCTACGCACCCTTCATAAACCGTTATATTACCCAATGCCTTTTCAAAAAAACCTTCCTGAATATAGTCCCCTAGCTACGTTTAAAAATATTATTACGAAACTCGTAAATAATAATTATCACCTCAAAGGCGCATTACACATTAATTTATACCTATATTCTATACCTCTGTATTTTGTTACCCGTTATGTATTGGAGAATACCCAGTAACCTAGTTTTCTAGATCACCAACAAAGCACTTTTAAAGGATTTTATTATTGTTTTGTGGTTTTAAAATCCCGTCTTTTAAATGAAGTCTCTCGTCTAAGATTTATTGCCCGAAAGTGTCTATTGTGCTTCAAATAGTATTTTGTTAACTAAATTATTATTTTACAACGGTCTTGTCTCAAGAGTAACTTCACCCAACAAAGGTACTTGCTAGCCGGTCAACCCGGAAACGTGCAATGCTCCGCTCGACAAAAAAAAGGGTCCTAGATTCCTAAGGCTTGTATATAAACCCTAATTGACTCTTTCCTGCAAGGCCCGTACTAAATATGTTAATAATTTTATACAAACTTACCAAATTCGCCTTGTTGCACAAAATAATTTCACAAATCAATTCACTACTCTAATATTTAATTAAACAAGCACTTCTAAAACACAACCCGTCATGCAGTTATTTATTCCAAGATGTAGCCGTCGAACACAATTCTTGCGTTGATTTGTTTTATCCTGACTCTGCTAAGTGCCCCGTAAGTACGTCCCGACCGCCTCAATTTACAAATTATATTATCTAACTTTACAGATATGAACTCGCAAGCCGCAATCTCTGACTTCCTTATTCGCGTGGACTCTTTTTGTTTAATAAAGACGAACTATTCTTTGTTTAATTAAAATGAAATATCCCCCGATTTAGAAGCACCGAGCTGGTCTCCTCGCGACTCTCAGAACTTGACGATCTTAATTCTCAACAGGATCTCTCCCTGACTGTCCTCTAACACTTCCCTGCCCCGACTATCTATTATTATATATTACTATCTGAATTATTCCCGGTTTACGCGCACCAAATTATTACTCTGCCGTTTATCAAAACTCGATGATTTTTCTCCCGTCCGCGCGCCTCCAGGTTCCTTCCCTCCCTCCCCTCTAACACTCCTCTACCCCGACTGTCTTGTTCCAACCCCCTGCCTTCTGACTCCCACCCATCTACTTGTGTGGTTTCAATAATTTATTAGTCACTTTTTTCAAATCTTAAGTGATAAGCACATCTCCCAATATGCATATATCAACTTTAATAGTCAAAATGTCACACTTTAACTATTATTTCAGAGAATTTTGTGAAGGAACCATGTTCGCTTTTTTTCCGGTGTAAATTAATTTTGTCTGCGCCGGAGTCATAAAGTATCCCAATAACGCTTAAAAGAAGAGCTCAGTGGCGCACTTCAATTCACTACTCTTTCTCAATACTTGCGTTGACTATTGGTTATATAATAACATTATATATTCATTGTCCGAACACGCTTTTGTCCTTTCTACGTGCGTCACTATTTAACGAATTCTGCAATCCTATTTCGACAAATATGTCAAATATTTCAACCCGTAATCGGCGCGTCGCGCTAGTATATTTAAATGCACCAAGATTAATCTTTATTGCCTAGTTTTCAATTTCCTACAGCCATAGAAAATGCACCATATAATTGTTTCGTAAATCCAATCTGCTCGCGTTAAGGTCAATCACCACTCGGGCAAATATCCATCGGCCGCCCCTGACTTGATAATGAACCTGAAAAAAATCCCTCTAAATGTTATTCTGGGTCCTTTCTTAGTTTTGTGAGGAATGGCCTTTGCCGGGGCTCGCATGCACTAGAGCTACGCAAACACATGTGGTTATTTAGTGGTAAGGACCCATAAATCACCCCCATGAATTGAAACAGAGGGTCGTATGCTGACACCATTCCCTGTTACAAAATCGAATATAATTCCAAATTGATCTCTCAATTTTAAAAGAATCATTTCGTAGGCCCAAAGGCGAGATCATCACAGTCTCCCCTTTATGGAAAAAAATAGTGGAGGTAGATATAAATCCAAACTACAACCACCTATTTTGTTCCAGAACTTCAGCAGTAGTCAGCCCGTTTGGACTCGCCTAAAATCTTTGTGCCCTTTTTTTTTCAAAATTGTAATGATGAATATTTCCTAATCCGGCCCTGTCCTGTACGTCATCGCATCCCTTCCCTATTCCGTTTCTTCGTCGGCCTTGCCCAATGTTTGTCTAATGTTGAAACTACGGTCAATGTACCTTGCGTTACGCCTACATATTTCCAGGAATTTGTCCCGGTTACCACCTACAACGGTACCTAGTCATGGTACCCTAACTGTCTCCTATTGTACTCCCCACATAAGCCGACAATGTATTATGTGAGTAGTTAGTTGTCTATTTTTGCCCCCAAACCAATTAATACTAATTTTATTCAACGCCTAACCTTTTCACCGACTTACGCTGATTTTAACTACCCACCGCTTCACAAAAACTCCTTTTGCGCAATTCGCAAACCCTTTCACAAACTAATACTAAAATTGTAAATGTTCCAATGCTCCACATCTCACTGTGTCTAAATTCATACTTTATTTTTCTCTATAAAATAACCCGAAGTGTTTTTCCCCAATTCGGCCCTGTCATTGTTAACGGTAACACGACTATCACTCGTAAGCTTGCTCTGTCTATGTTCCCCATTTTCAGAACACTGTTGAAACTGTATTTGCTTAGCCGCTGTTATCTGGTTTTAAGAGGCGATCAGGTGACGTTTCACCCATACAACTTCCCTTACAACATGGCAAGCATATTCTAGCATAGATCGCTTAAGTCGGTACTTCTCCCCTTAAAAGCTCCTTTCGGTTTCACATAATGGCCGTCTCGAAGGTCCGTCTGCATTTTTTTCTCCAAAATATCCCTACCGTAATTATACGAAGTCTGACCGACCTTTCTTGTTGTTTGTTTGTTTTTTTTTTTCGCTTACGGAACTTTGCCCAAAATGGACCTGACCGTTGTTCTAAATTTAACAATTTGGTACTGGGGACCAATATCATCATAAAAGTATTTAACTGCTAAAAAATGCCAATTGTCTACAGTAGGTACCTAGTCATTTTATTTCTCCAGATTCATACGTTTGAGTACGTAATTATTATTGTAGTCCTTTAAATCTAGTGCATTATTAGAATTAAACGTTTTGGATACGTTCATTCTGTAAGTCGGGTTGAATATTAGCAAACAATTTATTTTTAAAATTTAATTTGCCATCAAGAACCGACTTCCTCCCCTCACATCGGAATACCTTTTATTCCCTATACTTATCGGAGGTTGCCTAACATTTTACCTACCTCTCCTATCTTTAATTTGGTCTTATTGTCTTCACGCCTAATCCGGTTCACGTCACTAATGTTTATTCTGCATGTATTTTGTTTCTCAACAGATTCTGTTTCTTTGAACTATTTAGTTAAACTAATTTCGTTTAATCCTGTACAGATTATTTTGTAATTACGTTTCAAAATAATGCTTTTATTCCGACTGTCACCCACTTCTTGTGATGACCGGCTGTAGAAAGGGTTTCAATTTACCGTTACGTTAAACGCACAAACCTATTTGACACATATCTCCGCTAGTCGGCACTCGGTTTAATGGCCTCCCTTTTTTTTGTTGTTCTTCACGCTGAGTGTTAAATGTTTAAATGATCTACCCTCAAAATGAAAGAGACCCTTTTTTTCTATCGTTTGTTGGTGCCCCTTTTTTTTGTTAAACTATCTCTATTCAATATAACGATTAGGGTAGATTATCTATGTTTACTCTGGTAAACAGAACTACTCAACGCTGGTCCGATTGCATAATTTTTAAACTAATCGTACGGTATCCAATTTACCAAACGTTCAAACCCAATTGAAGGTTGACTAACATCAATATTATCACCCCGGCGATTTGATATTGAATGCATCATTGAAGGACTATCTCCCCTAATAACGTAACGCCCTTTCTCACTTTATCGAAGGTGGGATATCATTAGTTTCTCTTGATTAATTATTGTTCCAACTATTATTGGAGTACAGCGCTCCTCCCCTCAAAATATGATACCTTTAACCTGCGTCTTATCGGAAATTGGACATCATCAACCAACCTCTCCTAAATTTATCTGGTTAAGCTAATGTGTACATTATTGCACTACCTACTCTCTTGATTTATTTTGTTTCACTTTTTATAGACGTACGGAGCTCCTTCCCTCAAAATATGATATCTTTAATCTGCGTCTTATCGGATGTTGGGCATCATCGTCTTATCTCTCCTATCTTTATCTAGTTAAGCTAATGTAAACGTTATTGCTAATTCCTCTGCTACACATCTATTTTCCTAGTACTTTACTTTTTTTTTCGTTGTGTTTTCAGTCATTTTCGGATGACATGCGAACCGTTATACCTACTGTATTAATTTTTTTTTTTTTTTTTTTTTTTTTTCTTATTTAAGTCATTGTATAAAACCCAGCAAAATGCAACACTTTGTAATACCATACCTCCGGGTCACTTAGCAAAACTGTGATAAACCCCCCCCCCCCCTGACGACGAAGTAAGTCCTACCACTTGATTTCCAAAAGCTGCTACATTGCTACAGCTACCCCGCTCGGCCCCGGCCGGCCTTTAAAACTCGTAGCTCGCCCGTTCTCGCGTCTCTCCCCTGCATTTCTTTTGAAGCGCCTTCTCAACCCCATCACGTAATACTTTTATGCAAACGTGACGAGATGCTCTCAATTAATCAATTGTAATTAACCCCACAACGTTGTGTACTTTTTTGTTTGAGTGGTTTGGTATAGTTAATCCAATTTAATTAATAATTTATTTGTGGTAAACCCTTGTTCTTTTAGATATGGCGTGTTACAATTTGCAAGGCTTCGAATAACAATGACTGAGTCTGACTAGCTTGAAAATTAACTAATTATCTATCTATATTCGTTCAGCTTCCTCCCCTAGCACCTGTTATACACCTACGCTCATCGACGACTATTTTTATTGAAGTAATCTGCATTTTCCCTCCTAGCATCTAATATATAAATTTACATTCAAACGGCGAATTGAGAAGATCCTACCTTTCGATGCGATGTCACGTACTCTCTGCAGCTCTATAAAATGCTATCATGAAGATAATTTGACATTTATGTACATTCTAACAAAAGATTTACACTCAAGCAGTACGGATTGCAATGATTCTACACTCACAGTTCTAGATGCAGTTTGTTAGTTAGCTAGCTTGTTTTATTTTGTTAATTTGATTCTACGGGTAGGTATTTTGGATTAACATGAGACAGAACATGTGCTGTTTAAATAATTGGACTCCTCCATAGCCCAACTGATAAGGTGATGGTCATAGACCGCCGAATCAGCTTCCAATTCCAACGCCTCCGGAGAATGTTAAGGTCGCAAGCGACGAATGAAAATCGACATGTTTTGCCTTCTGTCGGGAAAGGGTTTGATGTGTGTTTCTGGATCATAGAGTGGTAATGGGAATAATATCGACCACTACGCCGCCAAATTATAAATATGTTGATGATGATGATGAGAGGTCATCTCATACCGTTTGATATGAGGGTCTGCTCCGATTAATGGTGTGATAGCCGATGTCAGGAACTGTTCAGGAAATGTGTGGGTGGCACGAGGTTTTGGAACTTGACATCCTACTCTGGATTGATGATGATGTTGAAGTTCTTCAGCATGCCGATGACTTGAGTTCCATTAACTCCTAAAGCATCGGCATAAACATTAAACCGAAGTTGATTAGACAATCGGCAATGTCAGGAGATCGGTGGGGCCGCTCTCTCCTCTGATCTGGCGATGTATGAATTTAATTAAGGAAGATTTTGATGTCACCGATCCTCGCCTTGGCAGTCACTCATGTACTCAACAGTCCCGTTCTCCGTCCAGCACGCCGCCTCGAACCAGTAGAAATAATGATTACGTTTTTCCTAGGCACGCTACAAAACATGCGCCAGCCTGCAATCGCGATGGTCATCGGTATTTGATTTGAATGAAAAATACGTCCTCTCGCATAACATACACAAGCGTAACTTGGGACCTTCCCCTATATGTGTTACGGGCATATGCTCTACGATAGGCGTACCCCAACCTCAAGCTCAAAAATCAGCTCAAAGAAGGAAGGTCAAGCTCGGCGTCCAGGGTGCTGGGTCCAAGAATGAAAGGCACCAGGTCGTGAATCTGGCTTCCCTCCCTTCTATTTCCCCCGCTGCACTTTCGTCCAGAGTACTTTCCCACCCTGATGCTGGATGATCCCTATTCCTAGTGTGTGGGAGTTAAGAGAACTTTTGCTACTTATGTAGGTGGATATAACGCATTACGCTTAAAATATGAATACCTACTGACGACTTCATTCAACCGACAATGTGAAAGTTTTTGGCTAAATCGAATATCGAAGGAAATATACCTACCTAAGCGTAAACCAAAAGTAGTTAAGAAAACTTATCCGGATTCCAACAAAGAACCGCCGATCGGCTGCCAAACGATTCCATATGTCATGTTCCCTTCGTTCCGCCGACAAGGCAGACCCCACACGAGCGTAACCTAAAAGGTAGTGAAGCCCACGCAAATTTCGTCACTTCGTTTCCCCCATGACGAAGGTAGTCCGGCCAGATCGTAATCTTCGTCCTGCATCAAATTGACCTCCCGCGACGACAACTTTTATCCGCTGGTACCTCGGAGCGGCGGTAGAGGGAGGAGGAAATGGGTGCACGTCCTTTGTTCTCCTGAAGTCCCCCAATGCCTTAGTGACGTACATACGTCGACATCATGAAATGGCTCCGGCCACGCTTCCAATCCAGTCTAGAGCGGGTACGAGATCCACGTTACCGAGAAGTGATCACAAGGGATTCCAATTTGCTCGGACCAGACACGACCATCGCTTACTTCGCCTCCACATTAGAAAAATAGTGTAAGCCCACCTGCATTTCGATCACATCGCCCCCGATAAAGTCGCGTGAGATACTTCCTCATGGTGAAATAGGAAAGCCGGACCCGTTAATCCATTCGACAACCGCCGTCCATTCTCGAGTCGTAACCCGCTCAATTAAGTTTGAAGAAAAAGAGTTTGTTAATTAAGTAGGTGGATATAGCGCATCACGCTAAAATGTGAATACCTACCGACGGCTGCATTCAACCGACAATATGAAAGTTTTTTGCTAAGTTGAAAGAAATATACCTAACCGTGAACCAAAGGTGATTATATGATAAGATATCGAACCAAGTTTATGCAAAGTCCTATGTAAGAGACTTGTTGTGATACCTAAAGTTTGGAATAAGGTGTGGGAAATTTTTGGAATGGGAATTCAATTAT
This sequence comes from Limnephilus lunatus, assembly GCA_917563855.2. Classification (NCBI taxonomy): domain Eukaryota; kingdom Metazoa; phylum Arthropoda; class Insecta; order Trichoptera; family Limnephilidae; genus Limnephilus; species Limnephilus lunatus. The sequence goes on along the minus strand of OU830602.1, from coordinate 3,101,452 downwards.
GTCAGATTTTGTTAGTAATCAAAAATGCCCATGCTACGCACCCTTCATAAACCGTTATATTACCCAATGCCTTTTCAAAAAAACCTTCCTGAATATAGTCCCCTAGCTACGTTTAAAAATATTATTACGAAACTCGTAAATAATAATTATCACCTCAAAGGCGCATTACACATTAATTTATACCTATATTCTATACCTCTGTATTTTGTTACCCGTTATGTATTGGAGAATACCCAGTAACCTAGTTTTCTAGATCACCAACAAAGCACTTTTAAAGGATTTTATTATTGTTTTGTGGTTTTAAAATCCCGTCTTTTAAATGAAGTCTCTCGTCTAAGATTTATTGCCCGAAAGTGTCTATTGTGCTTCAAATAGTATTTTGTTAACTAAATTATTATTTTACAACGGTCTTGTCTCAAGAGTAACTTCACCCAACAAAGGTACTTGCTAGCCGGTCAACCCGGAAACGTGCAATGCTCCGCTCGACAAAAAAAAGGGTCCTAGATTCCTAAGGCTTGTATATAAACCCTAATTGACTCTTTCCTGCAAGGCCCGTACTAAATATGTTAATAATTTTATACAAACTTACCAAATTCGCCTTGTTGCACAAAATAATTTCACAAATCAATTCACTACTCTAATATTTAATTAAACAAGCACTTCTAAAACACAACCCGTCATGCAGTTATTTATTCCAAGATGTAGCCGTCGAACACAATTCTCGCGTTGATTTGTTTTATCCTGACTCTGCTAAGTGCCCCGTAAGTACGTCCCGACCGCCTCAATTTACAAATTATATTATCTAACTTTACAGATATGAACTCGCAAGCCGCAATCTCTGACTTCCTTATTCGCGTGGACTCTTTTTGTTTAATAAAGACGAACTATTCTTTGTTTAATTAAAATGAAATATCCCCCGATTTAGAAGCACCGAGCTGGTCTCCTCGCGACTCTCAGAACTTGACGATCTTAATTCTCAACAGGATCTCTCCCTGACTGTCCTCTAACACTTCCCTGCCCCGACTATCTATTATTATATATTACTATCTGAATTATTCCCGGTTTACGCGCACCAAATTATTACTCTGCCGTTTATCAAAACTCGATGATTTTTCTCCCGTCCGCGCGCCTCCAGGTTCCTTCCCTCCCTCCCCTCTAACACTCCTCTACCCCGACTGTCTTGTTCCAACCCCCTGCCTTCTGACTCCCACCCATCTACTTGTGTGGTTTCAATAATTTATTAGTCACTTTTTTCAAATCTTAAGTGATAAGCACATCTCCCAATATGCATATATCAACTTTAATAGTCAAAATGTCACACTTTAACTATTATTTCAGAGAATTTTGTGAAGGAACCATGTTCGCTTTTTTTCCGGTGTAAATTAATTTTGTCTGCGCCGGAGTCATAAAGTATCCCAATAACGCTTAAAAGAAGAGCTCAGTGGCGCACTTCAATTCACTACTCTTTCTCAATACTTGCGTTGACTATTGGTTATATAATAACATTATATATTCATTGTCCGAACACGCTTTTGTCCTTTCTACGTGCGTCACTATTTAACGAATTCTGCAATCCTATTTCGACAAATATGTCAAATATTTCAACCCGTAATCGGCGCGTCGCGCTAGTATATTTAAATGCACCAAGATTAATCTTTATTGCCTAGTTTTCAATTTCCTACAGCCATAGAAAATGCACCATATAATTGTTTCGTAAATCCAATCTGCTCGCGTTAAGGTCAATCACCACTCGGGCAAATATCCATCGGCCGCCCCTGACTTGATAATGAACCTGAAAAAAATCCCTCTAAATGTTATTCTGGGTCCTTTCTTAGTTTTGTGAGGAATGGCCTTTGCCGGGGCTCGCATGCACTAGAGCTACGCAAACACATGTGGTTATTTAGTGGTAAGGACCCATAAATCACCCCCATGAATTGAAACAGAGGGTCGTATGCTGACACCATTCCCTGTTACAAAATCGAATATAATTCCAAATTGATCTCTCAATTTTAAAAGAATCATTTCGTAGGCCCAAAGGCGAGATCATCACAAGGTCATAATAAATTATCGTCTATGCGGTATAATATATTATTGATATGAATATAGTCTGAATTAATCTTACTCAAACGTTCGCATGTTTCATAATATTTTATTCCTTTGACAGAAGCCCATTTGCTCTAATGTTCCCCACTCAATGTGAACAGAATAATACGGTGCGAAATTTTTGGTGCTCGCATGCTGTTGATGTCAGTTTGTCATATACATGAAGTAACACAATATCTACGGAACTTCGGAGTTATTCCGAAGAGTTGCAGTACCAAGATGTTGAAAAGTTTTTTTTTCATTGTCTAATTTTCAAGTACCGACGATTAAGAGACGTTGGTTGAACGGCGACGTGACGCCACGAGTCCAGCTGGAGAGGTCAAGGGGACTTCCTCAGCCATTCTCTCCCGATTCGGCCTGCTACGCAGCTGGTGGGCAGATGCACCCCTCGTCAAGATCCGGACAAACTTCACCATGTGAACCTGTGAACCTCCGCTAAGTCACCAAACATAGCGAACCGCTTGGGCTGACTCATAGCAAAGGTTTTGATTATCCAATAAATGGTTCCCGGGGCGACAGTACCCATACCCTGATTACCCCCATTATTTGTAGCAAACTGAGCAGAAAACCATTACAAGTTAATGAATTACTCCAGTTTTCTCGGTTAAAAAATAAAACAGTTGGCGATAACAGGGATAAAATATTATTTTTGTGAATGAGGCTTTAGATACTAACAGGATAAAAACTTTTCGTTTTCTAAAATATTACACAAATCTCAAATATAAAATATATATATAGAATATTAGTGGCGTATCATCACAGTAAAATTATGTTGATGATCCGATACTGCATTACCCCTCGCTTTGCCTACCGTAGGTCAGCGCGTTAACAACACGGAATATTTTTGGGAAACAGAGAGAATAGACTCCGAAATCCGAAAATGTCTGAAAGGCTTTCATTTTAGAATGAAACTGAAAGGTGAATGAATTGTTTCAAATCTATTAATAAACTTTCTAAAGTGCTGTTGGTGATTTGGGAGGTCGTTACATTGGTAACTCTGGTAACACTGCTAGATAAATCATTCAAGTAGGTACCGGAGTGAAGTTCTGTTATGAAATATTTCAAAAGACAAAGGCACTGTTTTAGAACGGCGCGCGGCGATGGACAATTGGTTGCCCGCGGGCCCGATCCGGCCCGCCAAGTGCTCCCATCTCTGAACGGATGATTATTCCTTCCCATTTGTATAATAATGAATAACACAAGAAGTACTTTGTGGGAGTGTTGCGTGATCCAATTATAGGCCTATTAGGCCCATAATTAATATAAAATATATATTATAAAAGAAAGTCCAAAAAACGTGCGTCCCGGGAAAACTTAGAAACGAATCCCGGTACGACCAAAGGAGTTTTATGGTGTGGTAGATCTCTATCTCCCCTCCAGGATGACGGTTCCCGTTTTTACCTGAAGGGCGTGGTTTTTGTTTCGCCCTCTTGAAATTTCTAGAACAGTCTTCCGGTTGTAGAAGTTGTAGAAGGTTCGATAGAGCTCTAGAAAGTTCTGGAAGGAGTGGCGGTGTATGTGATGGAATGTCGAGGAATAGGGGAATTGGGGAATAGGTAACATCATTGTGGAACATTGCAGAACATTCTGGAAAGTTTTCCTGAGCAAAGCCGGGTACCCCAGCTAGTTCCATATAAAACCGTGCTTTCGAATTCCAAATGGAATGGGATCTACTATTTCAAGCGAGTGTAAGTGAGACGGAACGCTGGGGGTTTGGGATAAGTGGAACATTTTTTGTTTTCATTCAAATTTGTATGGAAGGCACTTCTAGTGTTTTATTCTATGTTCCTCCCATACTATAGGCCCACCATCGGTCACAATCACATAATTTTTTTTCATTTTTAGATTTTTCTTACATTAGCTACACATAAGAGGCATTGAGGAAAAAATATCCCTCAGGGCCTGTTTCATTTTAGAGGACGTTGTGTGGAAGGTTTTTAAAAGGAAAATAAATTCTGGGAAGGAAATAGAAAGATATAAAAATCGACTATTAATGCGATGACTTCTGTTCTGCTTTGCAAAAGGGCCTAGCGGAAAACTTATGTCTTTCTTCAAAGTTTTGAACCAGCCAGCCGCTCAAAATGATAAGTTTTTTTACGTGTTCTTAAAAATGAAGTTATGTTGCAGAACACTTTTTTTAGTTTGAAGGTGGGTAGGAGTCTGAGTATCTAGGAATCCATCCCTTCAACTGCGGTGCCAGGCGATGGGTCGAGGGATTCTGGCTGGAGAGGTCAAATGACCTTCTAAACCAGTCTCTCTCAATCCTGCCCACCACGCAGAAGGTCTCACCCCAAGAGCAAACTTCACCCCCATGAACGCGGGCTTGTGAAGAAAACATAAATGTAAGTTTTCAAGAACCCGCGATGCCCGAGTGGGATTCTATAACTACCACGCTACCAACTAGTTGGTTGTGATGTTTCAAAACATGAAAAAAAAAAACACTTTAAGTTTTTATCGCCTTTTCTTATCCGTGCACACATATAATTTCAGAATGGGAAAAATCCACCCACTTCCAATAGAAAAAGCATCACCATTTAAAATTAATCAGTGAATTAAAAATTTACATTTGAAATATGAATTTATTTATTTTTTTAATTTTTGAAAAATGATTTTCAAGTTTTCTAATGGTGTTCATTCGAAAGGTAAATTTCTGAAGTTTGCAAAATCTCTAATTCGTCAATCAAAAATATGTAATTATATTCAACCGACCCCTCCCCCAGATTTTCAGGATTTTTTCATTATAAAGGCTTGCACCGCATCCACATAACGAAAGATCTTCATACCAAAGTTGAAATTCTGAAAAAAAAAAAGATTTTCAGCTACAACATCAGTAATGTCGTATTTTTCAATCTTAGCACTCTAGTTCACTGAAAACTCACATCCTACCCCCTCTATATTCCCACTTAAACATTTTTCTTATAATGTAATAATCTTTCTTAATTAACCTTTTCAACTCACTAAACTCACTTCTCTATAATAAAATCCATGCGGACTAGAAATTATTAGGCTTAATTTCAATATTATATTGTTGGTATCCCAAATAAAATAATATTATTAAAAATATGCCAATATTTGTTTTCGAAAGGCCTTGATTCTGAGGCAAATATTTAAAAAAAAAAATACTAGCAGCTTTAAAAAATAAGTAGATAATAATAAAAAAAATAGATTTAATTTTTCGCCAATTCACCCCATTTTCCATAAGGCATCCGATTGTCATTTGTGTTAGCGGCTTTCCATATGTGGTTTTATTGCATTGGTACCTACATAACGGCGCTTTTCCGCGAGTTGCTAACTCCCCCCCCCCAATACCACCCCAACCACCCCAATGGAAAAGGCAGTCACCACAAATCAACCCACCCAGTCACACAACCAGTTGTTCGTCTACCCTGTAACTCGGTCTGTTCCCAGTCACCGGTAATCTAGCCTGTTCGCGAAACGTTGTGGTAATGGAGACAGGTAGAGGCTTGCTCACGACATCCGATATCAATCGACTTGACATTGGTTTTCCTAATAAGGAAATGACATTGAATTGAATCGTGCAGAATTATTTTCATGTCATGAAATAAAACCAATACTTTATTAATTTCAGTACAATCGTTTGTTTTTCTCATTCTTATTGTTCTTAGAATAGCGGTTTTCAAACTTTTTAAAGGCGTGACCTCTTTAAGAAATAAAAAAAAACATCACCTCGCGCCCCCTGCCTTTTTATGTGATAAATCAGAAATGATCAACCCTTTTAACCAAAGGCCCAATATATCCATTTTCAAACTTTACGCGGGCCGTAGTTGGTTTTATTTTTACAGTCGGTGGTGTAGCAAACCTATTTTAGTTTTGTAAAACGGTCTTTTTTAATAAAACTATTAAAGAAAGCAAAAAAACCTACCTGTTGGTGAAAATTTTATATCCCCAAAGCCTAAACACTTAAGTGATTTAGATTTCTATCCTTCTGAAATACTACAGAACATATAAAAATACAATGTTGGGCGGCTGATTCAAAATAGACACACAAAAGTTGTCGCGAAAATATAGAAAAAATTGGCACAGTCAAAAATTTTACCATGTTTAACCTATAAATGCTGTAGATTTATTATCGTTCGGCAATAATAATGCATCGTCAATTTTTCAATTATTTTGGTATTTTATAAAGAGGAAACTTTTAAATTAAACGTCAAACTCAACAAAAAGTGTTCTGCAAAATAATTAATTTTTTAAGGTCTCCACGAGTATACGCGTTAGGGACCTGTAAGTTGATCTCTTTCAATATTGGCGGATTTAGTATGGTACCGGAGATTAACTTAAAAAATGTTTGCTAAAGTATATTTTTCGGCTGGCTTCTAGGGTATTAAAATCGAGCATTCCTGTTAATCACAATGATTGATACAGGCATGGGTAGTATGTATATTGTATATTCCCTCATACAGGTAACGTGTAAACCTTTTTTCACTTTTTCTAATTTTATGAAATGGTTTTGTTCAGAAGGGGCCGGAAATAATGGAGCTATATTCCAGGATGCTGCAGACAAGTGATTCATATGTTCCTTATACAATAAATTAAAAGTATTTTTTCCAATTTTATTAACCGATGTCTCGCGACCCTCACTTTGAAACCACTGACTTACACACCGTGATGTTCCAATGTTCTTACCTACTACATGTTTATTTATCAGACATTTGATCGAGTGTTTTTCTGTCTTCCTTGCCATGACATATTTATTTAGACCATGGTTTTGTGTGTGACAATCACAAACCGCAGACCAACGTGGTTATAACTACAGGGTGTCCGGAAACTCGTGGTATAACCGGGAAACTGATGAATCTACGTCACATTTGGAGTCGATTTTGTGGTATAACTTTATTTTTTATTAAGAGTTTAGAATATATTAAGTCAAATTTAAAAAAAATCGGTCGCTGCATGGTTAAAATCAGCTGTTTATTGTTTCTTAAAATGCGTAGAAGCGTGGACCAAGCTCCAAAAGTTGTTTAACCCTTTAGATTCAGATTTTTTTTTTAAATCTCGAAATGCTCAGAATTTTTTTGGATATCCATAATAATAATGTTTGGAACATTTTTAATGAGTCTTTTTCGTAAAAAATCACCTCAAGTGATGCCTCACCTCTGTGATGTACATGCAAAAGTTTCCAGATCTTACGGCTAGTTTCCGGACGGTGTTTATATCGCCAAAAAACCATGTTAATGTGAATTTTGTAAAATGGAGACCAAACTACAGAGTTATATTCCATTACGCTTCTAACTAGAGATACATATAATAATTTAATAGGAATTAGAAAAAAGGAATTTTGGGACTACGTGATGTAGATCCACCAGATTCCCGCTTGTACAACGATTTTGCGGACACGGTGTATAATAGAATGATGCATAGATTCGCGGAAATTTTATGTCCAATGCGACAGTCTTCTGAAATTAAATATATGTCAATGTCATTTTAATGTTATTGCATTGTTTTATTGAATGCATGTTGAATTTATAATGTGTATTTAAAAAAATAACACTTACTCATTTTTATAACACGATTGGAGGTACACTGTTCACATTTTTAACATATAATCCTTCAAGGACTTTAAGACTGTTTGTTTGAAAAGAATTGCACGTTAGGGGGCATACATTAATTAGGTGAGCTCAAAAAGGGGGTGGAGAGGGGGCCAGTAAAATCTCACGTTACTTGAAAAGAATATACGAGGTGGCCCAAATTTATCTCACCAAGGAGGTTGGAAGAAAAGATGCTCACGTAATAAATTAATGTATGCCCCCTTAGGATTCTATCAATAATTCGTGAAAAATCAACAATTTTTAATGTTAATGGGGACATACATAAGCATGAATTTTATAAATAGCCCAGGCAAACATTTATATCTTTTAACTCTGCGAATACACCTACGAAAACGTTATGTCTTGTTAGACATTTATCTTCTTCATTAGGTTATTTGAAGTTTAGAAAATTTTTATGTTGGGAAATTTTTGATACTAGAAACTTTTATTTTTCTGAAAAAAATCGTTTAGGGTAATCTGAAAATTGGTCCGAAAGTATGACGGTATTTTTTTATTGTCTTTTTGATATTATTTGAAATTTGGAAATATTCAAGGTTGTAAAAATTTTATTTTTCTGAAATTCTTCCGCAAAAATCAGAAAAAATTGCCCGGAAAATCGATCTGAAAATGGTTTGGAAAATTTTAATAGATATATTTACCTTTCTGCTTTTGTTACCTGAAGTTCCTAATCGCAAGTTAAGAGCCTTACCCCTCGACCGGGGAGGCCGGAAACTGACAAATACAAGCACCACCTACAATAAATGTAGACCAAAATAAATATACACATCATTTTAGGCATTTTAAACTGTCTAAAATATGAAAAAAAAACACATTTTAAACTCGACGATGACAGCAAGTTTCAAGCGGCTTGATTTTAAGAAAAGGTAAAATTAGAATAGAACAATTTAGCCAACGTACTCAGTTCTTTTGAGGCTTTTGGGTGACAACGCAAAAAGTTCGTTTCACCCTTCTTCATTGAATATAATTGGAGCGCGGGGTTCATGAACTTTGTATCTATCTTCTGTCTATAGTCTGGACATTTCCACGTAGTAACACAGTAAAAGCGTGTGTCCAATTTATACAATGGATAATTTAAGTATTGATCAAGTCACTGGACACATTAAATAATATCGATTGCTAGGGTTAAGGGCTCGAGGGCATTGACTATATAATATTAGTTTTAAGCCGCCGCCGCTACCCGAATTTCTACTGATTTCTTACATATCTCCCTTAAACATTTGAAGTTTTTAAAATAATATATGTTATTTTTAAACGTGTTCCACGCCTAAATGCAAATTATATGAAATTCCTTTAACAGAAAAAAATCGCAAAGTATGCTCCGAAAATTATTATAAAACGTAATTTAATTTATTGAAATAAAACTTCTTTAAGCACGCTCGACACTTGGGGGTAAAATGATGAATGCGTTACGAAAAATCGATGCGAACGCTAATTAAAGCGAAATTTTAAGGTTGTTATGAGTTGTTAAGAGTTGTTATGATTTTTCATGAGTTGTTATGAGTTGTTATGCGTTGTTATGAGTTGTTATGAGTTGTTATGAGTTGTTATGAGTTGTTATGAGTTGTTATGAGTTGTTATGAGTTGTTATTAGTTGTTATGAGTTGTTATGAGTTGTTATGAGTTTTTATGAGTTGTTATGAGTATTATGAGTTGTTATTAGTTTTTATGAGTTTTTATGAGTTGTTATGAGTTCTTATAAGTTGTTATGAGTTCTTATAAGTTGTTATGAGTTGTTATGAGCTGTTATGAGTTGTAATGTTTTTGTGTCTTGTTCTCTTTCATATTTTCGTTTAGATTATTATTAGACATCGGATTATATGCACTAACAAAGTGCCAAAATATGCATGCAAATATGCACTAAAAAAGGCCGAAATATGCACTAAAAACTCTTGATATGCCTAAAATATGCACAATGCAAAATCAAAAAACCATTTTTATTTTTTATATATTTTAATTAAAGACGATACAAAAACAGCGAAATATTCTTAAAATTATTCATAGTTTTCGTGACAATATACAATTAAGTATTTTTCCAAATTTACGAGCAAACATTTTTGATTTTTGTCACCCAAAACGCCGAAAAAGTCTTCTCTACGTCAACTGACGTCATCCGACAAAATTTTAAAAAATTGGCGCCATTTCTGGAGATACCTGTTTATGCAGGGTTTGTATGACTTGGGCCGTTGATGTAGGCATTAATGTTCTTCATTTCTTCAAGACTCGGATTTTTAAATAAAATAGCGTCTAACTTTTAGCGAATCTTTTCTGATATTGAATTGGGAAGAGCGTTAGCGAGTTCAATCTTTGTTTCCAGTATTTCTATCGATTTAAATAGAGGAAGGTTTTTTGTTTCCAATTTCTCTGTGGTATCTGGTAACTTGTGGAAATGTGTTGAGATGAGGGCGATATTCTGTATAATGGATGCGTCTTCAAACGCTAAATATGCACGATTGGGAAAAAAAAGGCTAAAATATGCATTAACGCCGTAATAAGAGAGTTGTATGCATTTGCATATGCAAATATGCAAATGCATATAATCCGATGTCTAATTATTATTGTCAACTTATTCTAATATGATATATTTCACTGATGGGAATAACCTTCAAAAAAGAATAAAAAGAAAGTTTTTCTTATAAAAATTCAATATTCATTTAGACTTTCGTAAAAGTCAATTGTTCCAAATAAATAAATTCGGATATATCTATCCGAGACGCTATCCAGGTTACAAACCAATTCTTAGAATGATTGTTTCCAATAAAAAGGTTAGTTTCCCGTAATATGGAGAAAAATAATTAGTTGATAATAATGTAATTCTGAAATTTGAAAATATGAGATTGACAAATATGACGGCTTTGACAGAAGGTGGCAATAGCGAAATTGGTTAACGCGCTCGTCGCGGTTAGACGTAGAGGTCTGGGTTCGAGTCCCAGTTGCGACCATTGTCTTTTTCTGTTTTTCTGTGTCTTGTTCTCTTTCATATTTTCGTTTAGATTATTATTGTCAACTTATTATTATTATTATTATTATTTCTATGTATACAGACTTCTCTAAAGCCTTTGACCGCGTAATTCACTTAATTCTTTTGAAGAAACTCATCCTACTTGGTATACATGGCGACCTATTTAGATGGATTAAGTCCTACATTAGTAATCGCAATCAGGTAATATTAATCAACGGTGTCTACTCAAAGTCTATAGAGGTAATATCTGGTGTCCCGCAAGGTTCCCACCTAGGTCCGCTATTCTTCAATATTTATATAAACGACATTGGATCATGCTTTCAAAATTCCGAAAATGTGCTTTATGCTGATGAAATGAAAATATTCAAAGTTGTGCATTCTCTCTCTGACTGTGAAGCGTTACAAAGTGACCTAGATAGGCTTTGCAAGTATTGTAAAGTTAACTGTTTAGAAAGCAATGTTTCCAAATGTCATACTATGACATTCACCAGAAATAAACATGTAATTAAGTACTCTTATTCACTCAACAATGAACCTGTCATCTCTAAAACGGAACGTAAAGATCTTGGTGTTTACCTTCATAGCAAACTTATTTTTTATAATCACATCGACTCAATCGTTCACAGGTCATATAAAATGTTTGGTTTTGTTCTTCGTATAAGTAAAGTGTTCGGTAACCCGCGCACATTAGTTATGTTATATTTTGCATTAGTCAGAAGTATACTGGAATATAACTCGTCAATTTGGAACCCGCATTACAAATTATACATAGATAGCAATTTTAAGAGAGTTGCAGGTCATAATACGAATAGAGCAGTAACAATACTGCTCTGTTCGTTTCGTATTGTATTATGGCTTGCAATTACAAGTACAAACTTGGTTATAAAAGTAAGTAGGGGAGAGTAGGGTATATCGTACCACTTTGCTCTTAACTCTCAATACAGTATGAAGGAATTGGATTGGAGAAGTGGAATTAGGTTCAAATTAAAGCCTGTTTTATTGGGTACCGCATGTATTTTTAAATCATATTTTTCATGAATCTGTAAAGTTCTCAAATTAAAGGTTTTTTTAAAAAACGACGATTTTCGGTACGATTTGGCCAACCGGTATGGTAAATCGTACATAAATCGTACCTAGAACATTATGTATATTTACATTAAAGAAAATATGATCATTTTTAAGGCATGCATGCGTCGCAAATGTCTGGGTTATTAGTGCAAGCTTCATGCACCCATTTATGGCATTGAACACACTGGATCCAGTCTCCTTTGGGTCCGGCCTTGTCAAAATAATTTCCAAAACATAGATGGCACACGTTTTCTCCATCATCATCATCAATATCCATGTCCGAATCATCCAAACGACAATTGTACCAGCATCTTCACTATCGCTACTACTGCAATTTCTAGGCTTCTTTCGTCGACTACACTTCTTACCCTTATTGGTTTTTTTTTCAGTTTTTGTAATAATCTTTTTTGTCCTTTTCTCAATTTTTTATTTGGGAATTTTGACAGTTGAGCGTCTACCAGCAGCAACTTCTAAATCATTGGTGGCTTTTCATAAAACTGTAAAACCACGATTAACCTGCCATTTTTTTGGTTTTGCTGAAAGTATGTGGAATACAATTCTTCTCAGCTTGGTAAGCTAATCGACGCTAATATCACTTATGGTTAAACCAAACAAATGAGCCTCAAGTTTTAACAAATGATCTACAAGTATACTTTCGAGCTGATTTTGAAAAATCGTTGGTCTTCCCCTTTGTAAAACCAAGTTACTTGCAAATACATTCCTGTTTTGCATATGTCTTCTTAATGTATAGGTTTAGAAACTTTGAACACTCGTGAAGCCTCGTTTGGTTCCATTACGTTGTTCTTGATGGCCGAAATCGCTGCTTTCAAATCTGCGTTAGACCACTGATAATACTTTCATTTAAAATTAAAAAACAAGAAAACAACATATGGTAAATCGTACTGGTACGATTTATCAAACCACTACCGGTACGATTAAGCGAACTCTGAGTTTCTATGAAATAATGACTGCAGAACATGTAACAATACACTTAACAAATGTGATTTTGTAATAGCAAAATATAGAATATAAACATGTTACCTGAAGATAATTTGAGAAAAAACAAACATTGAACCCGATATCACCTTAGGTAGGACCCAAAAAAATTAGATCAAGATTGTGAAAAAGCAAAAAAACTATACTACAAACAGACGCACGATCCAACACTAATTAAAAATGACGGGACAACTATGACACTTCAAAGGGTTCACGGAGTGTTGTAAGGCTCAATAAAAAGTGATCAGTAGCGGAAATAATCAGGTGGTACGATTTATCGACCGGTACGATATACCCCACTCTCCCCTATAGTTCTAAATCACTAGTCATAGAAGTCTTAGTTGTAAGTCATTAGTTATCAATCTTAGTTATAATATAAGCCACTTGTAGTATATAGGTATAGATTAAATGTATAAATGAATTTATAAAGCGCCCCTGTGATGATTTTCTCACGAAAATTATTATATTAATTAATTATAGGAAAGCTGATAGTTCAGAAATGCACAAAATAATTTGCAAGGCAGATAGAAATATTTCGCCATTAAATTTATACGATGAGAATGCCAGCATTCTTATAAATACCAACCAGGAATTATTATATTCCTGGTCAAATAAAATTCTTCACGCAAAACACTTCAATTATCTCAACCAAAGATATGTTGACAAATTTTCGTCAAACAAATGGTTGAGTATTGGAGAGTTGAGCGCAGAAATAAAAGGCTTTATGCTTGCCATTCAAGATACTCTATTAGAGTCATTAATACTAAAAATTATAGGAAGCATATCATCAAAGATGCTAATCAAATTGATGATTTATGTAGAAAATGTTTGGCTTTTCCGGAAACTATAGAACATATTATATCGGGATGTTCTGTATTAGCGCCGTCCAAGTATACATTTAGGCACAATCAAGTTTTAAAAATAATTCACCAAAGTTTGGTAATTAAACATAACATGACTGCCGTAATGTACCATATTATGAATATGAACCAAATTCATTTTTAGAAAATGAATTTTATAAAATTTATTATGGTAAAACTATTCTAACAGACAGAACAATTAGTCATAATAGACCCGATATAGTTTTACATGACAAAATTAAGAAAATAACTTATAACATTGATGTCGCTATTCCAACTTGTAATATTCAGAAAACTGTTTCTGAAAAAATAAGAAAATATACAGTTTTGGAAATGAGATTAAAAGAATTTGGCATTCTCAGACTATAAAAATATTACCATTTGTTATTTCGGCTACTGGCATTACACCTAGCTCTCTCATTCAAAATTTAGGCGTATTAGATTTGTCAAAAAATTTGTACATAAAAATGCAAAAGTCGGTCATTTTAAATACATGTAGGATTACGAAAGATTTTTTAAATATTTATATTGAGGGATCAGTAGGATTTATCGGACCAGTTAGGATTTCATCAGAGCCGAACCCTCTGATATGAAAATATCTGGAGTCGGTGAAATATTTTCCCATTATGTTTCTGGTGGATTGACGTATTGTTCTTGTATTTATTATACTTATATAGTGCACTTACATTGCGTGAATTTACTAGATATTCATTTGTGGAAAAGTGTGTGGAAGGGTTTAGTCTTTCATTTGGGAAATATTCAACCCGGACATAAAATCTGGAGCACCGTAAAAAATTAGAACATATTCAAAATAAATTTATAAAATATCTTACCTTCAAATTCAACAATAACTATGAATGCACATTTCAAACTTTGCAACAAAGACGAGTAATTGCTGATTTGAAATTTATACACAAAATTTTAAATAATAACATCGATTGTACCGAACTAGTTTCCCTAATTAATTTTAACATACCATTAAGACGTACACGCCATACAGAACTATTCCACACGCTTAATTACAAGACAAATGCAGCAACTAATTCGCCAATCAATCGTGCTCTTCATATATTCAATAATATTAATCTAAATTATAACATCGACATTTTCTACGATTCGCTGCCCAAATTTAAAAAGAGCATCATGTTAATCATATTAATTGTTTAATGCGCATATTTACATACACACATATTCACACACCCTCACACACACACCCCTCTCCCTCAATAATTTACTAATTTAAAATAGTTAAAATTTATAATTTGTCACATAAAAACATATATTATATAACAGCGACATGTCATTGGTACCAATTATTGTATTAATTCTACAACTTGTAACTACTTTCTAACATGTAATTATTTACTGTTTGTTTCTGCAAAATAAATAAATAAAAATGATATATTTCACTGATGGGAATAACCTTCAAAAAAGTATAAAAAGAAAGTTTTTCTTATAAAAATTGAATATGTAGCTTCGTTTAACAAAAAAAAAAAATCTTGCAAGAGCCTTGAAGGAGTAACCATCTTTTACTTATACCAGGGCAGGTAAGTGGTGGATAACCTCCAATGTACATATATTATGTAAAACACGTGACTATTAATTGTAGGTACATATATGAAATGTTATCTCTTTTTCCATTCACAAGCAAATGCTTTTAATGGAAAATCAGTATAATTTACAAGTTACAAAATTGTAATATTATAATACGAACCATTTTTAAGATTAAAAAAAAAAACATTTTTGAGCTTGAAATCGTGGTCCCTAAACTCGGTTCGCCAAGCGCTTTTTATGCCTATTATACGTGGCGATGTAAGGCACAGTAAAGTTCAGCCCTTTTTCTTTTAACAACGTCACCCAGTTTCCCATAATGAACAGTTTGAATACACCAGCTGCATTCATAATAAAAAAAATATTTCGTGCGCCAAACAATGACTCGCGAAAATGCAAAACGAATGTAGTTATCGGTAACAAATCACTTCTTACATCATTTTTACATTTTGCTGCAAAGTTTACAGCTATTTTATACAAAAAATGTTGCCACGACTCATAGCGAGTATCATAGAAACGCGAAATGTTAGTATTTTCAAAACGGGTATTTAAAAATCACCCCTAGTGGCTATCTACTTCTGTTGACTTAACCGAGGTTTCTGGGGTAGGGTTGTCCAGGCCTTGGCGGCGGATATCCCTGCCACCAGCGTCATAGCTGATCGGGAGAGGTCGGTTGAGGGAGATCCTCTGACGGACTCTCGTGACCCTTCGCCTTGCATTGCATTTTTTTTATTTATGCATACATATATAAATATGTTTACATCGGGTTTTCGATGGCCGTCTCACTGGGATGACGTGTATGACGTCGAGACATTGATAGTAACTCCTGGTCACACAACAACCTCCAGACTGACAACCCACCTCTTTCACCCTTTTCTTCACAGAAATTCATCCTCTTCTTTTACTTAAAATTGTTACCCTTGATACTGTATCCCCAAAGATAACACATGCTCTGAAGGGTATAATGTTCGTTCACAGCCATTATCAATTTGGGAGGCGGGTATGGGTACCGCCGCTCCGGGAACTATTTATTGTATAACCAACGCTTCTGCCATAAGTCACCCCAAGTGATTAGCAGGGGTGCCCGGATTCATGGGGTGAGGATTACCCAGGTCTTGGCAATGGATGCGCCTGTCAACTTAATGGGTGGCAGGCCGGATTTGCAGACTGGTAGACAGCCTACCCATCTCTCACGCCTTTTCCTTCACAGATCTTTCTCTATTTTTTTCCTTTAAAAAACCCGTCTCACAAAGATGACATCGGCCCTGACGGATTTTTTTTTCTCAGTTCCTCCTGTGGGCTACTGTAAAAATTAAAACTATATATATTAGTATTAGTATTAGTTGGGGAATGGGGAAAATCCTCGAAAGTTACAACGACATTATTAATTGTTTTTATATATATTAATAGTACGTCATTATGTATCTACGACGTCATTGCAGTACCACCGAATTGAAAGATATTATCTAGTGTGATAAAAAGTGTAACAAAAACCACTCGGACAAAGGTACTCAGTTTTTTTCTCAAAAACAACCTCTACTACACGTCTTAGTGGACATTGAAAAAATAAGATTCTCAGTCAAATCAGGTCCGGCTGAATCTACCCGATAAAATCACTTGTAAATAAAATCACAGGATCAAGTCGCGACGGTGACCCGCCAGTTGATCCACCGACAATTGCCCTCCCGAAATGATATTTACTTTCTTTCTTCGATGGCGCTACAGCCCATATCAAGCTTTGGCCTCCTGCAACAGTCGCCTCCAACTCATCCTGTCCTCAGCGGCTGACTTCCAATTTGGTACTTGGAGAAGCTGTGCCGCATCCTCTCTTACCTCGTCTTTCCACCTCAGTCTGGGTCTTCCCACTTTTCTCTTTCCACCTGGGTGTCCAGTCAAAATTCTTTTTTGGAACGCGTGTATCCGGCATTTTCTGTACATGCCCAGCCCATTTCAGCTATGATATTTACTATAAAATTATATTTTTTGTGCATTATTTATCAGCTTCAAAAGTAAAATCGACTTAAAAAATAATACGAATTCATACTATACAGTGTCGATTTTATACTTTTGCGCTGGCATATACAATAGAAAGTAGATTTTCCTTGATGCATTTGAATGAAAATATGTTTATTATTTAATGAATAACAGATCACTTTGTATAAACCACTATATTATAAACAATATCTACATGTTTCGATAACAATGAAGATTGAAGATATTATGAAGATTGTATTAAAAAAATTGCAATAGGTGACACGCGATCTGTTTGAAAACTGAATGTACCGGGACTGAATGTATGAAATGCGGGAGGGAGGAGGAGGGAGGGGAACTCGGGAGGGAGGTTCGCGGGGCGGAGTCATTTGGCGAGGGGAGGGGGAGAGGGAAAGCGGAGTGTGAACGCGAGAGGGGAAGGGTCGCGGGAGAGGAAGGGGTGGCAGAAGGGAACTTAACAAATGGGAAAAGACACGCAGGGAGAAACAATTGTATCAAAAATCATTACAATAAACAATATTTTTTGAAATAATATATTTTTTATCATTTATTCCAGGGGGCCTAGTCTCTATCTTTTATTAACGTCTGTTAGCGCGTTAATTACGTCACAAACACGTATTTTGACAGTTCTCGTTGATTTTGGTAGTCCGTAAGTCGGAAAGTCAGATTACTAACGTTGAATTTCACGTTTAGCTATCGGAGTCGATCGGCCTACCGGTTAGATAACAGGGAACATTTAGATGTGTCACATTGCCGAAAGACATACTTTTCAAAGTTGATTAATTCGAATTTTGTTTTTTAAAAGGTACCTAAGTGATATAATGTACAGTGAATTAAAAGATGCGTCAACCGAAATATTTACCTAGCCCCCGAACTTTTAGGCACTTTCAACAATTACTACAAGAAACAACTATTTATATTCAAAAACAGGTCATTAGGTTCTTAGTTTGAGTTATTTAAGTAATTTGTGCGAAACTTTCGAAAACGTCAAATGCAACGAAGAGATCGTTTTATTGAGGAAATTTTCACTAATAAAAATAGATTTTTGATGCAAATTTTACCTCTCCCGACGTAAATAGTTGCTTATTGTATGTTTACTATAATAATATGCACCAAATAGGTACGTGTCTATTGCAATCTTATTGATAATTTGTGTATTTATGTAGGTACGTTAGCCACAGCCAAAATGCTCTAAATATACAAGTGTCATGTGATTACAACTCTAATCCGTAAGTATGCCGGGAGGCCAACTGTCGGCGGATCAACTGTCATGGAAGCAGTCGCGACATTTCGTTATTTGTTGGTTATTTCTTGCTAGGGTAATCCAGACGAGTTATAAATGTCATTTTAGGAACGTAGGAACTTACAATACGTAAGTGGTAGCAAATAGGTAAAATGTAACATAGGTATTGTGATATCAAATATATAAGTTTCACATACAATACAGCACAAAAATAAAAAAAAGAGATGTTTGATATGTATAACGAACAACAAGAGAAATCAAATAAAGGAACAAACATGGAAATACAAATAAAAAAAATATTCAAATCCACGATTTCTTTTGGGACAATTGAATTTGATTATTGTTTAATTTAATTATTTTTTATAAATAAATTCAAACATTCTCGGGTTACACTTTACAAATAATCTTTCATGGATTGAATTTCTCCTATTGTCATTGGAATTATTTTTACATTAACTCCACAAAAAACTCTTGAAGAAACTGGTTTATCCCAGGGCCTGTGTCATCCTCGGGGATACTGTGTGGAAGGTCTTTTTAAGGAGAGGAAGAAAGTGAACAAGAACATGTTTTTTGTGCAATGATGGAGGAGGATAGCAGAAGATTAAATTCGGTGGCAATCAGACACTATGGTACGCTCGGCCACTAACCGAAGATAAAATTATTATTATTTAACCTATCCTTGATCCGACAGTTGATCCCCCGACAATTGATCTCCCGAAATGATATTTATTCACCGTATCGATTATTTTGTACTAACTTATGCGCTGGTATATACAGTATATAGAGAAGCAGACTTTTCCTTGGTGCATTTGAATGAAATTATGTTTTATTCTTTGTTATTCGGCGGTACATCCCCACTGCACATCCCTAGGGGGTTACTTAGTTATATTTTGTGTAATTAAGCATACCGTATTTTCCCTAAAGCGACTACACATTTTACATGAGTGCGCCGGGGGACCAATTGTCGGCGGATCAACTGTCATGAAACCATTATTAACGAACCCCGGTTACCCAACCCTTGTTCCAGCTCTGCGCAGCTAATATATCGTGATGCACGAATCACCTATTCTAGAACACGAAGTGTTGTTTCATTAGTTTGTAAAAAAACATAGCCGCATTGTTGTTTGTGGAAGGTGATCGAATTCTCAGGAAGAAGAAGAAATAATAAATAATGGAGATTAAGCGAAGACTTGACCTTTGGCAAAACTTCGATAAGAGTTCCAGCAGTCATTTTTCATTAGTTCCGACGCATTAGGCATGCTTTTTTGCCCTACCAGCACCAATATATTAACTAGTCTACCTACATACGTAAGTAATAATCCTTTTAGAGACGCTTGCTTGTGTAGTAAGTATATATTTTTTTTATTTAATTAAATGAAGAGAATATAAGCGAAACTCGATCGAAAATCTAGGAACAGAAAATTCAGAAAAAGATATTTGCGCTTATGGAACTCGAACCCAGGACCTTTCGCTTTCCGGGCAAATGCGCTACCACTGCGCCAAGGTGTCCTGGGTTCAAGTCCCAGAGGTACGAATATCTTTTTCTGATTTTCTTTTTCCAGATTTTCGATTGAGTTTCGCTAATATTGTCTTCATTTAATTAAATATTACAATTTGAGGTTTTACTCCTAAAATTAAAAAAATAATAAATTATTCATCCTATACTTGCAGAAAAGTCAATAGAGGTCGCATATTAAATAAAATGGATACAGATTTATCCAGACACACCATCTAGATAGCATTTAGTTCGGGTTTGAATCATGCAATCATACATAAAGATAACAGCCAATAAAATAAGCGTTAAGAAAATAAGGATAATGTGGGTGGTTCTTAGTCGAGTATGATACAGTTAAAAATGACCGAATTAGATATCGACACTTTGACGCAGTGGTAGCGCATTTGTCCGGAAAGCGAAAGATCCCGGGTTCAAGTCCCAGAGGTGCAAATACCTTTTTCTGATTTTTCTGTCTCCAGATTTTCGATTGAGTTTCGCTAATATTGTCTTCATTTAATAAAATATTACATTTTGACGTGTTACTCATAAATTAGAAAAATAAAGTTTTCTGACGTTAGCTTCGCACAGCAGGCCTAGACGAAAATAATTTCGCTCGGGGCCTATGTAATCTTTGTAGTGTGGATGGCCTTTTAGGGAAATGAAGGAGAGGAAGTTCTGGGATGGAAAATGTATGAGGTGTGGGTAGAAATCTGTGGGTCAATATGTCAAGGAGTGACGGAAGTATGAATCCATCCCTCTTAATGCAGTGCAAAGAGATACGTCGAGAGAGTCCGGCTGAAGACGTCTAGGTTAGGTCTCAAACTGTCTCTCCCGATCGGGCCCGCTACGCAGAGGAAACACATTCGCCACCAAGACCTTGACAAATCTCACCCCTTGAACCCGGGCACCCAAGTCACCAAACGTAGCGAACTCGGGGAGACCTATGGCAGGGGTGTTGATTATAAAATAAATAGTTCCCATACCTGCCTTCCAAATGTATATGGATACGAGAATTCTGGGTGAAACCGGTTAGTAAATAAAATTAGATACTAAAAATAGAGCTTATTCGGTAATATTCCACATACGTAGCCACACCAATTTCGTAACAATATAATGGATTTTGAGTGAATACATTGTTTTTTTTTATGGAAATGAGCAAAGCTACATACTGGTGGGTGTATCATAAAGTGTGCTGGTGAAAGCGTAGAGGGGATGGAAAGGGAAAGGGTGGCACGTTCTGTTGCTGACCTTTCCGTCATATTTATGACGCGTAACTTTTCTACGTTTAATCACGGTTTACCTAAATAATATGTACTTGAAACCTAAAACATTTATTACTAGTCACATTTTAGAAGTTTTAAATGGGTTTTCTTCCGTGCACACTGTCATATAGCTGTCAATTTTCCAAACACGTGTATTTTCCTGTTATATTGACATATTCGTAGACATCCATGGTTACGATTCTTTGTCTACGAATCTGGAGGTAGGTAGTTCAAATCCCGGCGTTCGCAAGTAAATTTTATTGAATTAATTTGTGTTGTTCACGATATTAATCAATTAAAAATACTACTTTTACAGTACTTTGCAGTACCTTTCAGTATGGAAGATACTCTAATTTGGGAGGCAGGTACGGGTACCGCCGCCACGGAAACTATTTTTTGGATAACCAACACCCCTGCCAAAGGTCACCCCAAGTGGTTCGCTACGTCTGTTAACTTGGCAGGAGTGCTCGAGTTCATGGGATAGGGTTTGTCTAGGACTTGGTGGTAGATGACTTTGCCCACCTAGTGCGTGGCAGGCCGAATCGGGAGAAACAGGTTGAGGGAGACCTTTTGATCTCTACAGCCGGACTCTCTCAACCCATCGCCTTGCATCGCATCGGGGGGAATGGATTCAAACGTCCGTCACTCCTGGACCCACTGACGCGCAAATTCCTACCCACCCCTCATACCTTTTACCTTCTTAGAACTTCTTATCGATCCCTAGCATGACTGCATATCGTCAACGAATTAATTACAGTTCACAATGCCTAAGAGCGGGTTCAAATATTCGAGGTCAACTTTCACGTTATGTGAAAGTTCGATTCAAGTTCTGTGATTCTTTCAGTTTTATGAAGCAACTGGCCACGGCCTATAATTATATAATAACAGAACGTAAAAAACGACCAAAAATATTTGATGAATTGTTAAAATTTTTTGAAACACCCCATCCTAAGTGTTATTAATACATTCGACGCCAACTGTTGTTTTGTTTGTACGTTGGTGATTTGCAGTTGTTCTAGGTCTTGAGAAGTTACCGAAAGTTATCCTATCAATCCTTATCGATCTACCATGCTAGGGAGCCTGAAATTTTGTGAAAATGGAGTCGATATACATAGATCTATATTGAATTATAAAGCAAGTGTTGTAGACAAGTCACGGATAGTTGGGGTCGGTTTGGGCGGCCATATCAACAGTAGCCTCTATATCAGGTAAAGCAAGTAGGGGTGGCGTGATGGAGAGGTCGATACAGTCTGCCGTCATGGGTAAGTCAGTATTATAGTCCGGCTACTGCCGCTGGTCAGCCAAGGTCGCGGGCAGAACATTATTATTCAGTGATAACAATCGCCCATCACGTCGGGCGCCGGGGGCAACTGCCAGCAATAGGGGGTAGTTGAATCGACCGATCTATACTATATACATGTGGAGATTATATATTTTCTCCACCCATTCCTGCGCTCAGGGTAAAGCAAAGGTCAGAGAAAGAATTTAACGGATAAAATTAACACGCTTTTCACCTCTTTGTTACAATAATGTCGTAATCAATGTATATTATAAAAGAAAGTCCAAAAAAACGTGCGGACCGCAAAAACTCAAAAACGAGTTCAGGTACGATCAAGGGAGTTTTATGTTGTAGTAGATCTCTATCCCCCCTAGGGAATAAGGGTGCCCGTTTTTACCTAAAGGGCGAGCTTTTGAAGATATAAGGGATGGAAGTTTCGCCCTCTTGAAATATTTAGAACAGTCTTCCGGAAAGTTCTAGAAGGTTCCATAGAGCTCTAGAAAGATCTGGAAGAAGTGGCGGAGTATGTCGTGGAATGTTCGGGAATAGGGAATCGGGAACATCATCGTGAAACATTCCAGAACACTCTCGAATGTTGTCCTGAGCGAAGCCGGGTACCCCAGCTAGTTTATAATATTTCGTAATTTTCATATTTTTAGGTAGGTCGCTTTAGGTGCCAGGGATCATCTGGTGAGGTGTGTTCAAGTCTTGACGGTGGATGTGCCCGTTTAGAGAGACCATTTGACCTCTCCATCTGGTTTCTCTCGACCGTCACTCCTGGACACACTGACCTCTAGATTTCTATCCACCCATCACACTTTTTTCCTTCCGAGAACCTAATCTCTATCCTTAAAATACCCTCCACACGGCATTCTCAAAGGCGACATATATGCTCCAAGGGAAATTATTTTTCTCTGGATTCACGTGATTGGAAAATTTTAAAAAATAATAAAGACCCGTACAATCACGGGATATTATAAATTTAGAATTTGTGAAGCTGAATGAATAGGTATACGACGCAAATGTGAATGGTAGAAGAAGTCGTGGACGTCCGAGGAAGACATGGCACGATCAAGTAAATCAGATACTTGAGTCGGGCCATGTCAAAAGTCAGAATAATAGAAGAGAATGTATGAGACGATGTATGAATGTGAGTGAGGCAAAGAGTGTGTGCCAAGACCGAGTTGTTTGGCGGTCCGTCCTCTCTGCCTACCCCTGCGGGGAAACGGCGTGATGGTTAGTTAGTTAGTTAGAATGAATTTTTTTTTAAATTGTCCACAAAAAATTGCATTTTTAAAATAACAAATTTACCTTTCGAATATTAAATTATTTCGTAAAATTGAAAAATTACGACTAACTAAGACTCAGTTGTTTCGCAGATATTCATGCGTGGCAAGACCATTCAGCGTAATTTTGTTTTTTTGACAGTTGAAATGGTCCCATTAAATGCTGATTCTAATTTCGTTTCGCTTTTGAACAAATAGTGATGGGCAGAAGAGGACAACAGAAGTGATGGGCAGCTTATTACAAATTGATTGAAAGCTAATATGCACCATGGATCGGCGTTTATCGAGGACCTTTAAAATATAAACAAAATGGCGCTGCACAGCCATTTGAAGTCGAAATTCGGTTTCGGTTTAAAAATCTAGTTTCGTTTGAACAAAACGTTTCAACATTCTCGGAATACTATATACCGAATGTCGGTAAGTTGAGATTCAGAAAAAAAATTCTACAAGACTAAAAAAACGTGCATAGAACTTGAATGAACAAAATGAACAATTCCATACATGGACGTTTTAGAAAATTACGTAAACATTCTATCGTGCTGAAAAAGGTGTGAAGACTTAACCTAACCTTGGAACATCGCTCTCTTACTTACTCTATCTATAATCTATATTATAGTTCGTAGGTAGCGAGTTTATGGTATAACTTTTACAAGATTTACGTGAGCTTACCTCTTTGTGAGCTATTTCCACGGAGAATGGGTTGGTGTGACATTGACCCGGAGGCAAATTATTTTCATATTTCGCTATCGGGAACTTGTATCAAACGCGAAGAAAACATACCTAACCACCAGCGGCCGAGAATTTAAATTTCATCGAACGATGATCTTGCGATCGTAGGTACCCTTGCAAAACTGTACAGGGCGTTTCCGACGAGAAAGATTAATTGTTCTCCATACCGGCATTTTAATATAATAACTCAATATAGATTTTATTTTATTCAATATTTGCATTAAATACCTACCTACTTTCAAAAAATGCTCAAACTGGTGATGATAAAACTATTAAAATAATGTTCTTTTTACAATTTTTTTTATCATAATTATTTATAGTTTTTCAATAATAAACTAAGATTTTTTTTTAAATATATTAGTTTGTAAGACCGCAGATAAAAGACAAACTGAAGTATTTTCGTCACAAAACAAGGGCGCGGATATTTTTTAAATTTTTTTTTTTAACCTAAATAAAATTTCTGAATAGTAGCTTTCCCAAATAATGTATTGATTTATTTTACTGCATGATTATGTGATTTGAAATGTATGTTGTATAATACAAAATTTTGTTTGAAAATTTAACAAATCTACCAACAACCTACGGTAAAACTTTGTTAAGTATAATAAAAATAAACCAATTTTCTCAAATTTTTAAAACATATTTTTACTAGATAAAAGAACAGTCTTTCGAAATCAATTTATAATTTTTTGTGGAAAAGAGTCAATACGTCTAAAATTTGATTTAAAAATGACATATTTTCGGTTTGACTGGTTATTTCCTCTTATCATGACAAGTAAAAATTAAACTCGTAGGTTTATAATCTCCACGAGACATATAAGAAGCAACGAACTTTTCGAATATAATTATTATTGTAACTGGCAGTTGTAAATAATACTACCTATACAGGATGTCCAGGGATAAAGTGCATTAACTTGGTGAGGTGATTCTACAAGATAGAAGTAAAAAAGATTAACAACTTTTTCCGAAATTCCAACATTTTATTTCCCATACAAAAAGATGTACCTACTAAAAATCCTTAGTGTGAGGAACGACCTTACTTGCTGAGAGCCTACCGCGCACGATTGTGACAACGTTGCATGGTTGTGCTTGGCCCGTATCGTAACAGCGGAAAATAATAAAGCTGGCGGCACACGCTGCACCGCACAGTGGACGGAATGAAGAAAAAACACGAATTAATTCTTTGCTGACTAAATATTAATGCAATATTTTTTTTTGATTTTGTTAATGTTTTATAACTACTAGCAGTTAAAAATCCGCTTTGCAGGTTTTTTCTGCTAGGCCCTGCGGGCGGCCTTTACTTCGGCTTCGCCCGGGCGAAGGTTTTGGGTGTAGGTAACCATTTTATAAATCCGATAAAAACTGCCACGCAGACGCAAGCCTATTAATATTGTTTGATTTTGAAGAAAAAAATATTAATTTACTCTTGCGTAGAAATTTACAACAATGAAATAATAAATTTTGAAGATATAGGTACAAATATCTAGTAACATATTAATTTTAAATTTTACGTATTATATTTCACATCTATGACCACAAAAAGACGGGCAACAATTAGGTTCATTCATATTTTTATCGAAAATGGTAGAAAATCTAAGTGCTTAAGGTGAATCCGTTGTCATTGGAGTCTAAATCATCGCTCAAATTTCCAGAACCATTGGACGAATTCTTAGTGGACTTAAAACTTAAGTAGGTAAACAGAAACATTTTTTTAGGAAGTTATCACAAATTGAAAATTCTTTTCTTATTATCTTTGGAGTTTCTTTTTTTTGTAATCTGATTGGTCTGCAGTACCTTGTAAATGAAGGCCGTGGGTTTTGCCATATAATAGTCATGCTTTTTGAGTTTCCTTCGCTGTAGAGTTGAAATGGCACCAACGACGTTGAAGGGAGATTAGAGAGATCATGATATTTTCCATTACTATACCTTTGCTTGTAGTGACTGTGACTACCATAACCATCACAGCCCCATTTGTACATTTGTACAAACTCATTTTTGCTACTAACTGGAGTTCATCAAGTGTGCGAGACTCAGATCGTTCAATTTTTTCTTACTTGATCTAGAACCGATTTCTTGAAATACTTTTATTGGTCTATCCAAAGATTTGGACTTAAATATCATTTCTTGCAACCACTCTAAATTATGTTGTTCAAACCTCACAATAACAACTACGGCTTTTTCTACGTTTCTTCGTTGATTGTAAAGAAAAATACTTAACAGTTTTGTAAAATGTAGGGCTTGAAATGTTCGAACCTGCCACTATGTAGTATTTTTATGTTAGATAATTAATTTAAAACTTCTTTCATTTCACAGAAGTGGCAATTAATATACCCCTTACATTTAATATCTCGAATAATTCTCTACAGGGAATGCATATAGGCCTTCCTGAAAAAAAAACATTGTTCAAGGTAGGAGAAAAAAGGAAAACAATTTATATATGACATAAAAAGTGACACTCGATTCTACAATATGTACATATTCATAACTGGGAGCAAACGATGTTTTGTTTCTAAATGCTAATTGAAATAAGCATTTTAACCGTAAAAAAATACAAAAATAGTGGAATATTAGAAGTTAGTTCAAATCTCACACACATGTGATATTGATATATAATTTATTACAATAAATAGAGAATACCTTGAAGAAAGTCAAACATATCAAACTTTTGTATATATATCTAAATGTCACGTAATACACAACCGTCTCTGCTCACGCGTAGGAGAGAACGGAAAAACGCGATGCCGAACATCAAATTTACGTCACACTTTGCGGCCTTGCCAAACTTCCGTCAAGCGCTAATGACATATTTAAATTAACACATAATGTGCAGAAACTATTTTGCTACACTAAAAAAAATACATATGTTTAAAACAATAACGTTTGCAAAAACCACTTTATTCGGGTTTTTTCTCCATTTCGTCCACTGTGCGCCGGTCCAATTTTATCTTTTTACCACAAAATTACCCTCAAAAGTTGGAATTTCCAAAATGTATCTTTTTTACTTATAATATCATAAAGAATCACCTCCCGAAGTTAATGCACTTTACCCCCGGACACCCTGTATACCTATTACATATGGCATTGCCTGTCGCGGTTACTTTGTCCCGGTGACTAGCTATCACTGGATAACAGCAGATCAAGTAGCTGGATTTATGAAACCAGTTCCGATCGGTTTTATAAAATGGCCACCAACACTGAAACTGGGCGAAGCCGAACGAAAAACCGCCCGTAGGGCCTAGAAGCAAAAACTTGTGGAGCGGGTTTGTAACTGCTAGTTTAAGTTTATTATGAAAAACACCGCGCAGCCCCTTCTCTTACTCATAAAATTTATCATAACGTGAGGTTAAGGTTAAAATGTTGTATCACGAGGTGTTTTCTTTCTGACTCACAATTTGTATATAGTTATATTTTTAAAGTATTGATTAATTCAGTTCTTGACCCATTCTGGTTACGGGGACGGGTAAATTTACCTTTTCCCATTCTGTTATTCTGCTAAATCAGATTGCATCAAGAGTTAAATGTTAAACTCAGCGAGTCACACACAATCTATGACGCAAGAGAGTTACTCGCGGATTCGGGGAATCCAAATAAGGTTATATTGTGGACTATTAAAACTAAGAGACAAAGCCTAGGGTTACACTTGTAATTAAAATTTACGGATTACATAAGATTTTGACAAATCACTCACAGGAGCGTTTACATATGCATCCGACTTGTGGTAATTAATGATCACGGAAGTTGTTCGGAAGTTCGACCTGTATAAATGCTCATGCGACCGTTTACATCTGTAAATTTATTTGCGGTAAGATGGCTTCCTGTCAACAACGACCTGCTACTGTCAAATTTACGCGATTTTGTCAATAAAGACGAAAAGGTCCAAATAAAGTGTTGAAATAATTGTGGCTCTAATTCAACAATTTTCCACGCGCTTTTGTGCCGTCAAAGGCGGCAATTAATTTCGTTATATCCGAATGACAGCTACCTGACATCTGCTGACAGCAACCGACTTCGAATTCAAAAATTCAAACACGTAAATGTTAAAAACAGAAACATCAAGATTGGAAAGGATTGGACCGATAATTGAATAGAAGGATGCTCGTTTTCTAGAAAACTTAAATAAGTGGAAATAAATACTAGTTTCGTAGGAAAAAAATCCTATGAAAACAATTGTCTTTTAATTTTTGACATCTCGCTACGGCGGCAACGGCGCATTTCGGAACTATTTCTTGCGGTAAGCCTCTTAGCTTATCAAACTGATTTTATAAGCTGTAAGAAGGCTGGAAATTCGCGCGGGCGCAATTAGACCTGTCAAAAAACTTCCGAAAGAATAAGTTCTGTAACTTGCTATAAATTACGTTAAGTGACTTTTAGTGTCGTTTACATTGGTAATTTGGCCATAAATCGCTTACAAGATCGATTTACAGGAAAAAACTTACGAGTATAACCCTACCCTAATACTATTAATCAAGTAATGGATGTTGAGGGCATATTAAATGATTAAAAATATCAAAAATTTGTTTTAAATAAAATAAATATATTAGGGTCAACATGACTGTAATTGCCCGCATTTAGTCATTGCCCATTATTACTTTGTGGCCTTTTCTACCTAACTATGTAAATATTTCACCTAAATCATTACGGATGTCCCTATAAGCTCAATTTTTAATTTTGTTTTACTTGAATACCGCAAAAGATTCCCAACCGCCTGGAGCCAGTAACATTATGACATGCCCAACAGTGTTGTCATAATGTGAGGCTGAAGGTAGTGGGGAGTAGGAGATGGAAAACCGGGCGGCGTTTTGTCCATACAAACCTATAGTTCCATGATACAAACGTATTCGCTAATTTCCTTTCTGGATTTTGACACTACTGCAAACATTTTTTAATATATAGTACGTAAGTTATTTTTTATAGGAGTTAGGTCCCTCCAAAAATCATTAAAATTGGTTTGAACGCCATAAAAGACATTCAGAATACAAACTATGAAAAGCATAAAATAAAAATAAAATGTATAAACATAGAATTATTTCTTCTAATAGTTAGTAAAAACAAATTCAAAATCAGTCCAGTTTTGAGGGAGAAAAATAAGGAATAAAAAACTTTGATTTTTATGATTTTATTTGGATCAGTCTGAGATGCATTAGTTGTATCTTTCGCCCAGTATTATGTATTATAGTAGACGACGGCGATGTTCAGGTTTTGTTCGTACACAAGCTCAATTAGGGATATAATATATATTACATAACATCAATATAACTATAATTTCAGATACAAATACATATTGTTTAATGAAATATGCAATGATTGAATAATATTATCGTGGAAGTCACGTTTCCGTGGAAAACAGAGAGCTTAAAATTCTTCGAACAGTAGGCTACTTATATTTCATTAATCAATTTCAAATAATTATGACAAATCTTTTTAATATATCCAATACACACAATAAACCCACTCAAGACCAATATTTGGCATTCTCATGAAGTTTATTCCCAGACGTGGGCACTACCAGCTACCGGCCACTTCGTGTTTTTTTGTTTTTCCAAAAACAGGCGATAAGGCGCTAAAATGGCGAAAAAAGTTCAGTCACGAATTTTTTGGCTGCCCAGTCATTATTTCTAATTCAACATGAACAATAATTATTATTAACGCTTAGTTATTCATTTCGCCATTTCGTTTTATTTCAGAATGTTAAAGGTCAAGGTTTTGGCCACAAACTAAACTAAATTACAATATTAATAATGATGGGTTATTACTACCAAAATATACGCGGGAATGAAATTCCAGACGTATTTTTTATAACTTTGTAAATCATCTAAGTTAAGTTAATACTCGCCTTGTTAGAAAAATGTTACCATTTAACCGTTAAAATACCCAACCGTCTTACTAATATTATTATAAATGCGAACGTTTGTATGGATGTATGTGTGTTTGTTACTATTTCACGCAAAAGCTACTGAATGGATTTTAATGAAATTTTACAATAATATAGCACATACATCAGAATAACAAATAGGCTCTATATAATGATAAGCTCTGGCGTTATTAAATTTGTATAAATGAAAATGTGTGTATTTCATATATTATATACAGGGGAAAGGGAAACGTGGGAGGTGGGGTTCGCGGAGAGGGAAGAGACGAGGGAGGGGGAAGGCGAGGAAGGTAGAAGGGAACGGGGACGCACGGGAAAGGACACGCAGGGAAAATCAATTTATTTATTTGAATGGCATTCAACGCATGCCGGGGACCAGCATTTAATAATTATTTTTAAAAATTAACATAATCTCGGTTTTTACCACGTTTTACTACGTATTCTGTTAATTTTCAATTAAAATGGTGCCTCAAAATAAGTGTGCTGTGTTTCAAGAAATAATTATTTAGTTTAATCAAAAGTTATAAGGAAACATACAGCACAGATACGTGCTACTTTATTTATTTATGATTTAAATTATAATATACAGGCCTTTAAAGGATTCTATTTTTCATGATTTTAGAACCATCTTTGGCAATAATTTGTAAGTTAACTGTAATTGTTTAAAAAAATTAATTTGCCCTAAATACAATGTAAATATAAAAAAGGGATAATTTTTTTATGGCTTAAATTTAAAATTTAAAACGACCTATGTATTTACTTTGGAACACAAAGTTATCGCGTTATTTTCCTTACAGAAAATACCTGATCATAAAGTTAATATTGTTATCCACGACGAAAAATGTGATCATTTAATCTGTAAATAACATAATCCTATTTGTACTGTAATTAACTCTTCTTCCGAAATTAAATATCTCGGTGTGATCATTGATCAAAACCTGAAATGGAATAGTCACATTTCAGAGCTAGTGAAAAGAATAAGGAAATGTATTTGTTAGGTTAAGAAGATAATGAAAAATGTGTACTATGCCCTTGTTCATTCTTTACTTATCTACGGGATTATAGGTTGGGGAGGATCTTACAAAAACAATCTAAACTCAGTAAAAGTTTCGCAAAGATTCACCATTAAAGTAATATTTAAAAAAAAATCTACCTTCTCAACAGAATCACTTTTTTAATTTTTTCCAGTACCGAATGTCGATGACACATTCAAGCAAGCTTCCATTATAAAAATTTGTAAAGTTATTTTAAAGAAAAAAATAACAAAGGATATAAAGAATTTTACAAACTAATGAGAAATGGAAACCAATTTATTACACCTAATTTTAAAACAATTCAAATGCTACATCAGTATATTTTCCAAGCCATAAAATACTATAATAACATCCCTTCTGAATTACGTTGTATCATCAGAACCAATAAATAAAATTAAACTTCTGCCTATCAGAATGCGCTACTAAACGGAGCGACTCAAGAGCTTAACGATTCTGCATTGAGCATCGACATCTTCAATGTTACCTATAGAGAGTTCAGTAACTATCTTTTGACATTCGTCACAACATAGTAAAACAGCCCCAGGCATTTTTTAAAAACAAAATTGTAATCTTCTCCATAATAAATATTAGTGTATAACCGTTTTAAGGAGATCCTGAAAAAAAATACGGTAATTAATGATTAAAGACCAACTGATTGTGAAAAATACAAAACATGAGTTTAAATCACGTATTTCTTCATCCAATGGTAATTGGTTAGTTTCAAGTCGAGATATCGACGTGTTCTGTACGTCCATATAATTTGGTATAAACGACATCCACTCGAAAGCCAGTTTTTGATAAGATGTTGCCGATGTTGGGAATTCCGGTTGTTTGTTTATTAATAAATTTAACATTTTATCACCATAATATTAATATAACATCGATGCTGAGAATACGAAACGGCATATGCGAAACATGAAACATGTTATTTGTATTTGTTTATTTTTATTTGGTTAAGAAGAAAATACAGATTTAGACTGTAAAAGACAATATTATAGAAAATTAACTGGAGAATTAGAACTATTTTTCACATATTAACTTAAGCAGCTGATAACTTAACTTTTACAAATAATATAGAAACAGATAAAAATATAACAATTATTGTTAGTAATAATTATTAGCCTGAAACACTCATCTACATTGAAAAAATCTCCCGAGAAAAGATACATGCCGCCGACGGGACTCGAACCCGCGTCCCTCTGATTTCCGGTCAACTGCTCTTATCCACTGAGGTACGTCGGCTTATCTCCTGCCCGCCAAATAATTCAATATATACTAGTGTTTCATTCAACCATTATTGCTTATTACATTTTTCCACCTGAAAACAACAAACTTTATTTTTTATATGAGAAAGGCATTGTAAGTGCTAAATCTCCCACTAGGTTGCGTCGAGGCAAAATTATGTCTACATTTTTTCGGTGAAAATACTTTAACAAATATTAATTATTATTTTTAATTGATAAATTAATGTTTAAGACAACTTTACCAACTCCCCCCTCGCCCCCTCATCAATGTTGATGCTGGTTTCTATCGAACATAATATAAATAACTTAATTTTCCATACTATACAATAAAATCATATCCGAAAAGGGGTTCTTAAGCAGAAGATTTTACACTTCCAAGAATTTTTTAGGCTTTAAAATTTAATTTTTCTGGGCTTATAAAGACTCGATTGCCTGATCAATGATCGATTCAATATATCTTCTATTCACAGTATATAAAACGATCTAGAATATTTCTAATGTATTAAATTTTCAAACCAAAGACACGTGATTATGCTTTACTTCGCATTGCATCGCCTTAAGTAGACTAAAACCAAAAACCATTTAAAGAATGTTAATGATTAAAAAACTGAGTTTGCTTTAGACGTTTAGACCACACCACTGAAATAAAACTTGACCAACTTATAAAAGAAGAGAGAAAGAAAATGTGCACGCGCACTGCTCTCTCTTGCTTCTACGGTGTGATACAGACAATAGGTCTGCACTGTGTCTTAGATATACGAAACGTAACTGGCTATGAGAGAAAGAGAGAGAGAGAAATGTGTGCTCGCACCTCTCTCTGTTGCCTCTACAGTAATATACGAAACGTAACTCTCTCTCTCTCTCTTTCTATCTTCACTAACTTATATCTCCCTCTCAACTTCCGTTCGCCTCATCCGATCACACTTTTCGAAACGCTCTCGTCACGCATTCACCAGCTTACTCCCCAAGTCAAGCGTACATAAAGAAGTTTTACTCCAAATATCACAACAATTAATAATTGTTTTTGTATTTTTAAATTTAAATTTCTTCTCGGTTAATAAGGAATGATAACAAAACACTCATATTTCTTATAGAATAATTTAATGCATTATTGACAGCATTACACCCTGTATTGTATATGTAAATGTATAATTGTTGATATTCATTATCGGTAAAGTGGTATGACGCCATGGGTTTTCCCAAACCAGGGGTGTATTGAGAGATGCAGCGAATATTCGGCCACTTTACGGTATTCGGCTATTTTTTTTAATATTTGGTATTCGACCGAATATTGTCTATTAATCGGCCGAATACGAATACCTCATTTCAATAAAAAAAAAAATACAAGTGTGCAGTTCACACGCGGTAGAAGCGAAACCTTCAGAAAACTAAACTAGACGAGATTGGGGAGGCTACGAAGCACCGCACAACGAGGACACCGATTATTCTATATCATTATTTCGCAGGCTAAATCGCATAGAATATAGATGTATGTGTTTGTTTCTTTTTAGTGTCGCATTTTTCATTTCATCGAGTTACAAATCATAACGGTGCTAAAGAAGTATTCACTTCAAAAAGTGTCTATTTAATAAGTGAGTAGGTATTACGCTAATCAAATTTAAAATCAATCAGAGACAAATTTGGTGTATAAAACTGTTTCAATGTGGGTTTTATGATATTAAAACACTTGTGACTTATTACACATATTCAGCTCTTTATTAGCTCCCTGACATTACACAAGTGAAGTAGACCATAGACATGTTACAATAATCTAGTCATAGTTTATTCATAGAGATGTGACATCCCCCTTCTTAATTTATAAAATAAAATAAAACATAAAATACATTAATATTTCATATGTCACAATACCTATCCGGTTGTTTGACAACTCTTCCATATCTCGTAATATATGGATTTTGTGAATTATTTTCTCCCACCTGTCCCTCATCTCCAGCTTCTTTCGCTTCTTGTGCTGGATTAGATCGCATGGACAGATGGTCATTATTGATTCCAGTATTGTATCTGAGTCTTAAATGTATTCTATTTCGTCTATACCTATTACCATAATTATCTTCAATAATATAAGACCTGTTACATTTTAATATATCTTTAACGACAGCTGGTAGCCAATTACTTTTGGGATTTTTCTTAAGGTATACATGATCCCCTGTTTTTAACCAAGACAATGGTTTTACATTTTCATTATAATATTTGGAATTTTTTGAATTATTTTTATCAACACACTTTTTATAATCTGAAAATCTTACAACCTTAGGTTTTAATTTAATTTGAGTTAAAGGAATATTCATTCTCAAAGTTCTAGACATTAATAATTGAGCAGGTGACGGTAAGTTGGCTTTCGGTGTGTTCCTATAATGCAATAAAGCGATATAAGGATCTGCATTTGTTTCTTTATACTTTTTTAGAATATTTTTTACAATTTTTACAGAACTCTCTGCCTGACCATTAGATTGTGAATGATATGGACTTGTAACTACGTGTTCTATATCCCAATCATATAAAAATGATTTAAATTCAATAGATTGAAATGGCGGTCCACCATCTGATACTAAAGACATTGGAATACCATGACGCGAAAAAATAGATTTTAAGTGTATTATTACATTTTTGGATGTAGAATCCTTATTCAATAAAGCAATTTCTATAAACTTTGAATAGTAGTCTGTTACAATGAGATAAATTACATTATTAAAATACATTAAATCAATACCGACTTGTTGCCATGGAAACTTATTTATTTCATAATTTATTAATGGCTCTTTCTGATTAGATACTATTTATTACATACTTGACACTGTTCAATTAAATTTTTGACATCCACAGTAATATTAGGCCAATATAAAATATCTCTAGCTAATCTTAGACATTTGTTTATTCCTTGATGTCCTTCGTGTATCTTATTTAACATTTCTTTTCTCAGAGATTGTGGAACTATTAATTTATTACCCTTAAAAATCAAATCATTAATGACATCATTTCGTCTTGAAAGTTATAATATGATTTTAACATACAGTGAACTTTATCTTTACCATTTGGCCAACCTTCGTAATAATATTTTTTCAATGTTTGCATAGCTTCATCCAATGCGGTAGCATTACTTATTTTTTTTACGATATTCTTCAGTGATAGCTAAGTTCATATAGACTGAATTGACATGACAATGTAGATCAGACTCATAATCAGGTATATAATGATCTTTCAAAGCGGCTCTAGACAAAGTATCCGAAATATACATTTCTTTACCTGGGACATGTACAACATTTAAATCATAAGATTGAAGTGCTAACATCATACGTTGCAATCTAGCAGGTACATCATGCAAAGGTTTTTTAAATAAATAGACTAAAGGTTTGTGATCAGTCTGTACCGTCACTCTGTTACCGTAAACATATTGGTGAAACTTATTACAACCAAATTGTATGGCAAATAATTCTTTTTCAATTTGAGCATAATTTTCCTGCGACTGCGTCATTGTTTTAGAACTATATGCAATTGGACGATTATTTTGCAAAATGACTGCACCTATAGCTGATTTTGATGCATCAACTGACAAAGTTAGCGGTATTTTTGGATTATAATGACTTAAAACTGTTATATTTGAAATAGCTTCCTTCAAAATCTTAAAACATCTTTCATTATTCTCGTCCCATGACCATACTACATTGTTTTTCAATAAATTTCTCAAGATTTGTGACTTTTCTGACAAGTTTTCTATAAACGGACCTAGATAATTGACCATTCCCAAGAATCTTTGCAAATCTTTGACATTTTTGGGAGACGGCAACTCCACGATTGCTTTGACTTTCTCTTTGTCAACTTTTACACCTTCCTTACTAAAAATATAACCTAGGAAACATACTTCTTTGACAAGAAATTTACATTTTGACTTATTTAATTTTAAATTGACTTCTCTAGCCCTTTCCATGACTTTTCTTAACCTAATATTATGGATTTCTTCAGTTTCTCCATAAATTAGAAAATCATCGACAAATATTAAAATACCTTCTATATCTCCAAATAAATCTACCATAATCCTATAAAAAATCTCAGTTGCTGCATTTATTCCAAACGGCAGTCTTAAATATTTGTACCTTCCAAATGGAGTTTGAAAAGTACATAAATCACTACTTTCTTCATCTAATTTTAATGACCAAAATCCTGAATAAGCATCTAAATGCGAAAAATAAGCAGCTCCTATAAGTTTAGATCTAATTTCATCAATGTTTCTTAATGGAAAATGCTCTCTCATTATACAATTATTAAGTTTTCTAGGATCTAGACAAATTCTTAATTTACCTGACTCTTTGACTGTTATGACCACAGAATTTACCCAAGAAGTAGGTTTAGTGACCTTCTCAATGACCTTCATCTTTTCCATGCGATCTAATTCCTCACGAAGACTGTCTTGTAAAGCAAAAGGAACTTTCCTCGGAGGATCAACGCATGGGACAGCATCTTGGCGAAGTTTGAGATGAACGACAGGTGGTAGGCATCCTAGACCCTGAAATATGTCATTAAATTCAGTTAATATAGTGTTACGATCAGATTGAACATTAAACACTCTTTTTATAATACCAAGCTTTATAATAGTTGGAAGACCTAAAACTGATTGACATTCTATATTAGTGACAAAAATTTTTATATTTTCTACGATATTTCCATTTACTTGACATACCAGATCACATTGACCAATGATCGGTATTTTATTACCTCCAAAACCTGACACATTTACGTGACCTTTTTGTAGATTAGTATTTAAATTTAAGTTTCGAAAGTTTGACAATGAAATTTGAGGGCGTGGGTTCGAATCCCACTTCTGACACCATGTTTCAATGTGGGTTTTATGATATTAAAACACTTGTGACTTATTACACATATTCAGCTCTTTATTAGCTCCCTGACATTACACAAGTGAAGTAGACCATAGACATGTTACAATAATCTAGTCATAGTTTATTCATAGAGATGTGACAAAAACCAGTTTTTCAGTTGCTGGTAATGGTAACACGATTGTGTTTTTCTTCGTAGACTATACTAGCTTCCGAAAGTGGTATTCACACACAACACCTCCTGTGTGGAGCTAATTTAAAAATAAGTTAAGGTCCGGTGTACCCGCTCAAAAATAAGAATATGGAGAGATATGTAAACACGAATGTTAGAGAGAGCGCGCTAATATTAAAAACGTTAATATTTAAGCGAAAATTGTAAAAATGTTTAATAAAACACCACTACTTTAAAATAGAGCAAAATCTCGTGGGGAATGACTAAATTATCATTTAAAGAAACAATGAATTTTTTCATAACTTGTAAAATATCTGAAAAAACGTGTTTATATCAATTTTCGGAACATACTTTGCGATTTTTTTCTATCAAGGGAATTTCATATATTTGTCGTTTCGACGCGACCGACGATGCGACGCGTAAGGAATGTATAGATATTATATCTTCAAGAATAACATATGTTTTAAAGGAAAATATTTAATAAATCGGTAGAAATGCGGGAAGCCGTGTCCTTAACGTGGTTTAAACAAAATTACTCCAGCCATCTACACCTAAATTAAACGCTGAAAACCACAATAATTTTAACTAAATCTTCTTCCTTGCCCCTAATTATTTTATTGAAATACCAGGCAAGCCGGCTCATTTCTACAAATACAAACATATCTACATACGTAGGTACCTACTACAAACACTTAACCATATTCTACACATCTGCTTTGATGATGGACGCTGTAATGTTGTCTGAAGAGTTGGTTAAAGAAGGAGAGAGCGCAACACGGCATAATAACCAAAAAAATACGATAAGTCTTTTGGCCGTGAATATCTTAAACCCTAATTTCAGGTAGGTACCTAAATATCTACTTATTTACGTAGGATTAAAAGAAAATAAAAAAAACGTTTGAACAATGTTTTAGAAACCAAGCAACGAAAAACCCAAATCGACCGGTATTTCAGTTGCTTATTAAGCTCGGCTTGGGACATATTTACGTTGTCAAGATGCTATCTGGTAGTAATCCGACTAATAACGTTCCCGAGTATACTGAAATACCGGCTTAATTATTTGCTTAGCGTATTAGGCTTGACGGCCTCCGTGGTAGATGTAAGGGGTAAGGCTCTTGATTAGCAATCCGATGGTTGCAGGTTCAAATCCTAAACAGTAATTCAGTTATTTAACAATTTACTCGTTTGAAATAATATATATAGTATATTTGTGGCACGTTCCAGAGTGGAAGGTACTCTCAATATCGCCCTGGTGTAAGACCGCCATTCAGAATTGAAACTGGCTTTAGTCGTGCTTGGTGAACAGATCTGAATATCCAGGTATTTCCCCACTTCCATCGTCTTCCCCTCCTCTTCAGTCTTCTAATATGCCATAGTCTCACTGGCTCCAGAAAGGAGCAGTTGGGATTCTTATGCGGTATTAACATTTTAAAATGTGCACGTTAAAAAATCTAAAATATAGTGCGG
Source organism: Limnephilus lunatus (assembly GCA_917563855.2). NCBI lineage: Eukaryota > Metazoa > Arthropoda > Insecta > Trichoptera > Limnephilidae > Limnephilus > Limnephilus lunatus. The sequence continues at coordinate 3,062,426 of OU830602.1, read as the reverse complement.
CTCTGCATTCAACTCTGGTGAACTCCGATGACTTGCGAATGAATAAGATAATTTGCATGAATTAATTTGTTTTGTTTCGTTCATTACAAAATGTGGTCCCACTTCCTCGCCTTATTATCTGCTATTCATGTTTTACAATTTAAAGACTACTTTAAATTCTTCAATCTGATGAAGGCATTCCAAATTCCGATAGACAATCCCCGCTATATCGTGTGATGGTGGAATTAATGATTCTAGAAAAGATAATATATTATCATTGGCAAAAGGCGTCAAACCACACTTTAAATTTTATAGGAGAGTTTATGTTTTAAAAAATATATCTGAGTGCGATTCACACGCGGTAGAAGTGAAATCCTTAGAAAACACTTAGAGAAATGAGAGTATCAGGAACAGGATAATTGTAGGGTTTATTTATTATAATATTGTTACCAAGTTAAAAAAATATTCTACATTTTATTTTACGAAGCACCGCACAAAGAGGACACATTAGTCTATTTCATTCTCTCGCAGGCTAAATCTGTATGTGTTTGTCTCTTTTTAGTGTCGCTCTCTTCTGTTTCATCGAGTTTCAAATCACAACGTTGCTAAAGAAGTTTCACTTTTAAAAAAATCAGAGTTTGCAATTCACAGGTAGAAGTGAAACCTTCAGGAAACTAAAGTAGACAAGAGTGGGAAGAGTACAAAGCATCGCACAAATAGGAGACCGATTATACTATCTCTTTATCTCGCAGGCTTAATCCTGTAGAAGTTTGTGTTAATGTGTTTGTCTCTTTTTAGTGTCGCTATTTTTCGTTTCATCGAGTTTAAAATCACAACGGTGCGAAAGAAGTTTTCACTTCAATTTTTTTTACTAAAACGTATTTGTTTGTATAAAGGTGGGCCTGTTTCCAAATGGTAACTTGTTAAAACACGTTTAGATTTATGGAAAGATTTGTACACAAACCTGTCCTTTGGTCGGTGATTCCTTAGAACGCGTTGCTTCACTGAATTTTAACAATTCGTCACATTTTAATGTTAAAATGCAAGTTCTGTGAAAGTTCTATTATTTTATTTCTGTTTATATTCGGATGTTACAACTACTTGGAAAATGACAGAACTTTAATAGGACTTTCACTGAACTTGAATAATAACTATGAAATTTGATGAATTCATCCAATTTAAAGGTTTAAAATCAAAGATATTAGAAACCCGTTAAAATGCAGGTTCTATGAAAGTTCTACTATTGAGTTCTGTTAATATTTCACAGTACTTGGATTATGACACAACTTCAATAGGACTTTCACAGAACTTGAATATTAACTTTGAAATTTGATGATTTTTAAATTTTAAAATTCAAGTTATGTGAAAGTTCTATTACAAAAGTTCTGTTAATATTCAGTTGTTACACACTACTTGGAAAATGACAGAACTTTAAAAGGACTTTCACAGAACTTGAATATTAACTTTTAATTTTGATGAATTGTGCTTGAAGTAGAATTCGAAGTAATTCCAAAAAAAACTTGAAAATCGAAAGAAATCATGCCTTTCTTTCGCCAATATGGTTGAATTTGCCACTAAAGACAGATAAGTAAGAGGTTCTGTGTGTTTGTCCGGGTTATAGCGGTGGGTGCATCTGCCTATCAGCGGGTGTGGGAGACTGATTAATAGAGACCATTTGACTTTTCCAGCAGGACTCTTTCGGAGTATCGCCTTGCGCCGCAGTAAGGAGGAATGGATTCATACGTCTGTCACTCCTGGACAAACTAACCCCTAGTTTCTTACCCACCTCCCATACCTTTTTCCTTTCCGAATTTCATCTTCTTTCTTCCCTCAAAAGACCTTCCACACACCATCCCCAAAGATGACATATATAGGCGCTGAGGGGAATTATTTTCCGCAGAGCCTCCCGTGTGAAGACGATGTAAAATAAAAAAAAACAGTGTTCATTCGAAAGGAAAGTCTCTCTATTTTCTCAACAAAAAATATAATTAATAGAATTTATCTTCAAAAATTTGGCATTTTTTTCAGATGGTCAAAATATTTTCGCTTTACAAAATGCAAATATTTGGAATGTTTCTGAGCACATTCTAAAACTAAAAACTGTTTAAGAAAGTTGATGAAATACGCCTTCAAATTATATAATTCGAAATAAACTTTTTTTTTTTATTATAAAATTTTTCCATACAAACATAAAAAAGTTTAAAAAATGGCTCACCTTACGTTTTTTCTAACTAAAGTGACTGATAATAAAAAAAAATAAAAACACGTACATATTTTATTAGACAAACGTATAACAAACACATAATGTAATCTCACTTTTTTGTCCCTCTATGTAAAAATAATTTATAAAAAATTCCCATTTTAAAAAGTTCCATTTTTATTTTCAATTTTCGATTCAAAACTTTGTATACATAAATGTGTACATTTTTTTGGCAGCTATTTTTTAGATTGTAATATAAAACGTGGTGTTTTCCCATTCTAACACCCTTTAGAACATATTTCTCACTATGATAGTAAGGGAGTTATAGCGTTTTATACGAGACCAATGTGCGTTGGGACAAATATGGTATCCTGCCATTCAACGGGTTAAAGAAAATTGACAGTATTTGTTTTTAATTGTAAAGATCCCAACTCATATATTTTAGAAATACTTTCAGCTTAACAAATTCTACAAAAGGGGCCAAAAACAAATCCGAAAAAGTACATAAGTAGAAAAATTTACACTTTAAAACTTTTTTAGAGGCGTCTTTCTGTGTGAGTGAGTATTTACTACCCTCGACTCAACCCTGTTTGCGACTCCTGTACGCTACCATAATGCAAAAACAGAAAATCCATACATTTACATTAATTTATTATTCACGCACTATAGTGCAGAATTTTATAAAATTCTGCTTTTTAATTGGAAGAATTGCCTACAAACTACGAATACATTCTCTCGAAGGCCATATTTTAAATACATACCTTCAAGTATTCTGTAAGGGTGGAAAAATAATGTCTGCATAAATACGCATGTAAAACACTGAAACCATAATTTGGGGAAAAAATGTGTTTGGAATATTTTCCATTAACTTTATTTTCGTTTCTAAAATAAAAGGTTTGGGTGTCGTTAGCGTTTATTTTCTTTATTACATTTCAAACAAAAAATATAGCTGCCGAGAAAAAAAAAACAATGTTTGTGATATGATGGCATAAAACCGTTAAAAGGGGGTTAATAGTTATTATTTTGTGAATGAATATCTGATTTATATGGCATTAAGTTTATTTATATTTTTTATGTCAATATCCCACAAAATTCCAACTGCTCCCGTTTGGAGCCAGTGAGACTATGGCATCTCCAATTGGGGTATGTTGTGAGGCTGAAGGTAGAGGGGAGGGGAAAGAAATAGGGGGAGTAAAGTACCTGGATATTGAGATCTGTCACCAAACACGGCTAAAGCCATTTCAAGCAACGTTTCAATTCTGAATAGTGGTCTTACCCATGGTCGATACTGAGAGTAACTTCCACTTCTTCATTAAACAATGTAATTAATTCAAAATACATAAATTTTAAAATTTTCAGTACATATCTATATAGAATTTATGCCGCCGTTCTACAATAGTTAGCGATGTTCGGTCGTCATAGTCGCCTTCCAGGCATTTGATCGTGGTTCGATTCTCGGCTGTGTCAATTTTATTAACCATATTTTTAAATACCTAAATCAATTTTTTTTTTACTTTTAATTTTTAAAATATGTTTTTATAATCTTCTCGTGACTCTTCAGGGGCCTGCGTTACTTATAAATAATACCAATGGTGTAACATCATTATTATTTATCAGTTTAATTTATATTCACAAAGTTTGACGCTAATAAAGCCATTTTCTAAGCCGAAACACTATTATTTAATATCTCGCCTTGACTGCCGACGTCTTGACGCTTGAGGTGAAACTTTCAGCGTAAAACTTTAGGCATTTAAGGCAACTTGTGTCGAGAAGGTAACTAAAACTAAACTACCCTCTGCCCTCAGCCCTCTGCTCTCTGCCCTCTGCCCTCTGTCCTCGAGGTAAAACAAACTATAGCAATACTTCTCACTTCTTGAGCTTCATTCACAGAAGAAGTCTTTTAACCCAGTTCACTATTATCCGATACCCATACAAAAGTCATAATATTTAATGTTTTCCAAATACGGACCACGCACGGCGAGTTTAAAGTAAATAATACGCGGAATTCGCGCTTTATAAATTTAACGATTTTTTTATTTAAAAAATATGGGATAGACGGTCAAATATGGGTGCATTCAATGGCTCTCTAACGCTATAAGCAGTTTATATTTATCCGTATTAAAATTCGGAGGTTTGATTTTTTTAACGAGGGCGGGTAAATTCCAAACTAAACGCTTAAAAAAATTCCATAGCACTGAAACTGAGGAACAGGACTTAGGTACATATATAACGAACGTGAAAATGAACTAAAAAAGTCCATAGTGTGCATTAAATCGCCACGAATATAGGTAATAGGCATAAAAACGCTCGGTAAACGGAGTCTAGAGGTCACGATTTCCAGGTCAAAAGTGATTTTTATTTAATTAAATGAAGACAATATCAGCGAAACTCAATCGAAAATCTGGAGACGGAAAAATCAGAAAAAGATATTGGAACCTCTGGGACTCGTACCCAGGACCCTTTGCTTACATGGCAAGTGCTCTACCAACCGAGCTAAGGTGTCTATATCCAATTCGGTCACTTTTAACTGTATCGTACTTCGACTATGACCTACTAACATTATCTTCATTTTCTTTACGCGCTGCTATCTTTTTATATGATTGCAAGATTCAACCCGAACTAAATGCTATCGAGATAGTGTCTCGATAATTTTTTATCCATTTTAGCTCATCAGTATATATAGAAATCTTCGCGGGTATACGCAAAACAACTCACCAAAGTTTCATCGCAATCGGAGAAATCGTATAGGAATAATTTCGTAACACCATAGCTCACTATTATATAAATATACATAGAAACACTTCAAATCGCCATCGGATGAATGATTGAGGAACGCGTTAGGGATAAACAAAGAAACATTCATTTTTTTATATACTAAGATAACATTTTTATTTAATTCTACTGAATGAAAACAATAGGAAAAGTTTCAGTTTATCCAAAGCATATTTTTGAAGTGAAAACTTCTTTAGCACCGTTGTGATTTGAAACTCGATGAAACGAAAAATCTATTTTAAAAAGAGACAAACACAGTAACACATACATCTATAGGATTTAGCCTGCGAGAGAATGAGATAGTATAATGAGGGTCCTCTTTGTGCTGTGTTTTGTAGCCTCCCCACTATTTTCTACTTTAGTTTTCTGAAGGTTTCACGGAACACAGTTTTCATGATGTAAACCGATTCGTAGTAAAGATTAATAGAAAACAGTGATTTTGCGTTAATCTTTGCCCTAATGCTGGTGAGAATGACGGAATTCCCAAACTCCCTTCCACTGAAATTTGGAGCGTTAAATATTTGCTCCCTTCTGAATGGGGCTTCGCTACGATAGCGTTCGTTTCCGCGCGTTCGCCATTGATCCGGGAGATCCCAAATAATCTGCGGATTCGTCCAATATTCTAATATAAAACACCTTGGCGCTCTCAATGGGAACTTCTCACCCCGCAACCATAGAGTGAAGTACCTAGTACCTTATACCTACCACCATATAACGTCAATAAATCTGTAATACGAAACACACCGCGTGAGAAATGTTTACGGGGATCCAATTCGTAACATTCTAACGAAATCACGCACACTGATTGAGATACCTCAAATACTCGCTTTAGCAACAAAAAAAACACCACTAAAATGCATGTGTTATTTAAAATTCTTAATAATGGCCTGCACTCGCCAGAGCTAACCAACTTAAAAAATCATATTCCGGCAAGATCAACGAGACAATCCAATTTACTCCATTTGCCCACGCGTAGCACTAACATTAGAAAAAAATCCCCAATTCCCCGGATATGTGCGCAATATAACACAAAATTTTACAATATAGACATTTTTATCAATACCCTTCAGAAATACTGAATAAAAGTAACGGGTACGATCGAAAATCAATACAAGAGTGTGGAATGCATCGGAAGCATCTCCTATCCTTATGCTATTTTCCTCTTCCTCTCCTCCTCACCTAAAATTAATTTTAAGATGTAGGTAATATAACTCCATCTCCAAGTGACTTTAACATAGGAGACCTTTTGGCTTGACTTATTTTAACTTTGTATATGTATCTCTATATTTTATGAATAAGCTATTTGTCTTTCACAAATAAATAAATAATTTATATTTTGTTTTATCTAGTTCATGTACAAATATTGTAATGCTTTCCGAACATTATCTAAAGTTAGGCACTTAATTTACCACTTTTTTTACATTAGGCCCAAAGGAAAACAATTTACCTCGGGGCCTATGTTTATCTTTAGGGATGCTGTGTGGATGGTCTTTTTAGAGAAAGCTGGGAGAGGATGTTCTGGGAAGGAAAAGTGTATGAGAGGTGGGTAGGGATCTGGGAGTCAGTGTGTCCAGGAGAGAACGAGAGACGGATGTATGAATCCATCCCTCCCACTGCGGTGCAAGGTCGAGAGTCTGACTGGAGAGGTCAAAAGGTCCCCCTCAACCAGTCACTCAGTAGGTGGGCAAACACATCTGCCGCCGAGACCTAGACAAACCTCATCCGATGAAACCAAGTCACCAAATGTAGCGAATCACTTGGGGTGACCTATGGCAGGGGTGTTGTTTATCCAAAAAATGGTTCCAGGTTCCACATTCTGTAATACAACCATATCCGGAAAATGGTTCGTAAGTAGAAGATTATTAAGTAGTAGTATTGTTTATAGGCCATACTTTTATAAAAAGACCAATTGCATCGAACGCTATGTAATAGGATTATGCATCTGTTAAATGTAATGAATGCGGCAGAGCAGAGCACAGCTCAAGATTATGGGAATATTCTCTGTCAAGTGGGTAGGAATTGGTAAAATCAAAAGAAGATGAACTTTGTGAAACTTATAATATCTTGAAGAACTTTGATTCACATGTTTATCGGAGATTAAAACACCTCTATGGTGAGTGACTAATTCGCCCAACAGCTCGCCCAAAAGCTGTCAGGGAGGAAGTGACCTGAAGTGACCATAAACAAAACAAGCATTTTTCTTCCCAAGAAAAATTGCCAGTCTCCAAAAAAAATACCATAGACAAAATAACCAAATAGGCAAGAACTGCACTAGTCACATAATATTTATGTGACAGCTACTTTGAGATGTTATAATGTTCTAAATATTCTGACATTTCAACACATAGGAAAATTAAAAAATATATATCTACAATTAAAACCACACTTTTTCAGGTGTAGGTATATCTTTATTTTATTATGTTTTGATTACAAAAACGGTGTTACGAAAGTAGTGGTTCTTTCCGAAATGATTTACGTCTACACAAGGACATCTTGGCGGCGGATGCGTTTGCCCACCTACTTACTGCGTGGGGGGCGGATTGGGAGAGACTGGTTGAGGGAGACCTTTTGACCTCTCCAGTCAGACTCTCTCGATCTTGCACCGCAGTGGGAGGAATGGATTCATACGTCCGTCAATCCTGAACACGCTTACCCCCACATTCCTACCCACCCCTCATACCCTTCCTTTCTCTCCTTCCTTTCCTTAAAAAGACCCTCCACACAATGATCATACAAGCCCCGAGAAAAAATTAAGAAAGTTTTGCTAAATGCCTCCTGTATGGAGCTAATATAAAAATTCACACGCGGTAATAGTGAAACCTTCAGAAAACTAAAGTCGACAAAAGAGTGAGGAGGTTACGAAGCACCGCACAAAGAGAAGACCGATTATACTATCTCATTCTCTAGCAGGGTAAATTCTATAGATGTATGAATTTGTCTCTTTTTAATGTCGCTATTTTTCGTTTCAGAGTTTTAAATCACAACGGTGCTAAACTTTCACTTCAAAAAGCCTTACCTCTGCGGATAAATGGCGTGATTGCTAGTTAGTTAGTAACATTTCACAGCTATCGTGAAACTATTAATTAGCAAATCGAAGTACCAATAATAATTAATGACAGTCATTCATAATAACTGGTTTTATATTTCAACCCTGAGGCTTTTGAGTAATAGATGGCGTGCCGTCTGCTTTATCTGACCGGATATTCTGACAAGTAGGGGGTTGGGGGTGTTTTGGGTGGAGAGGGTTATGGGAAGGTCCACCGGCCAGAGGTCAGGCGGCGGAAGGAACGGGGAAAACGTCTTCCGCTGGATTCTTTACAGCCGGATGGGACCTTGGCCAGTCCGGCAGTCATGTGTCGACTACACACTATACTGGAGGTTTAAGGGCTCTGAATATATCGCAGAACAATTTGATTGGATAGCCAAGGTTAGGGTTAATTTTAAAGAAAAATGGGGTAGTTATGTGATATCAGATTGTAATGGAATTTGGTCGAATTCTTGCAAACAAATAAAAATTATGATTCAAGTTGGTAATACCATTATGTATTTCCTTCAGGAATACTACCATACCTACATAATATATGTTTTTTTGTACAATAAAGAGAAAACTATTGGGATGGGTTGTTTAAAAAAAATTAACAATTCATCAAATTTTTTTAAATTAATTTTCACGTTCTGTGAAAGTTTTATTCAAGTTCTGTGATTGTTTCAATTTTCGAAAAATTATTCATTTATTTGATGAAATGATCAATATTTTTAAAAAACCTGTCTTATATCTTCCATGCAAATTAGATTTTTTTAATGTTAGTTCCACAAAATAATTCCCCTCAGGGCCTATGTCATCTATGGAGATGCTGTGTGGAGAGTCTGTTTAGAGAAAGGGTGGAGAAGAAATTCTGGGAACGAAAAATAAGTATGAGGGGTGGCAGAAATCTGGGAGTCAGGGTGTTCAGGAGTGAGTACTCCCTTCCACTACGGTGTGCGGGGCGATGGGTCGAAAGAGTCCAAATGGAGAAGTCAAAAGGTCTCCCTCAACCAAAGTCTGCCGATCCGGCCCGCCATGCAAAAGGTGGGCAAACGCGTGGTGACTAGAGCGTGCAATACCGCAGTATATATTCAATACGGCGATATTCAGAAATTAGTAACAAAGACCGTATATCTTCTGAATTTACGAAAACTTTAATGGTAATACATCTTTTGCCACCATACGGGACACTTTCATAGAAAGATAATCAGATTTATATCTTGCTTTTTTTCGCCAGTGATTGTAGTTTTTCGATGTGGTCATCTTCGCCAATTAAGGTTGAGGTTGTAGGTGCTACCTCGGTAAATTGGCTGCGGCTCGTAGTTGGTGTTTCGCTAGGACAATCAACTTCTTCTGATATCTCGTCGGGGTCGGAGTTAACATTTTTAGCTCCAATTCCGTACTTAGTGCGTAAATCAGTACGTAGTCCGCTTGTTGATCGTCCACTAGTTTTAATAATAACCGGACAGAGTTTATACTTTGCTGATTGACGATCTATCTATAATATAGATCGCAAAATGTTTCCACACTATATTAGAACTCTTGAAGTCTTTGATTTCAATACCATTAATTGTAGTATTCATTTTTACAACAAAAAAAACGAATGTGCTTTAGACCACACAACTGAAGTAAAACTTCACTAACTTATGCCGTCCATTAACAATATAACAATAACAGGAATACAAATATCCCCATCCCTTCAACTCAACTTAACTTAACTTAACTCAACTCAACTTAACTTTTAACTCAACTCAACTCAACTCAACTCAACTCAACTCAACTCAACTCAACTCAACTCAACTCAAATCAACTCAACTCAACTCAACTCAACTCAACTCAAATCAACTCTACTCAACTCAACTCAACTCATATCATTGATTAGCGTTTCACATTGAAAAGCTTTTCATATTGATGAGCGTTTCACATTTTTTCGTAACGTTTCACATTTTTTCGTAACGTTTCATATTTTTTCGTAACGTTTCATATTTTTTGGTAACGTATTCATCATTTTACCCCCAAGTGTCGAGCGTGCGTAAAGAAGTTTTACTTCAAAAAGTTTGATAAATGGATACAAGTAGGTATAATACGTTAATATATTGGTCAAAATAATTATGTTTTACTCTTTCACATAGTAAACAAATAAAATAGAACAGATTAGTCACTCACTTGTCCAACTTGCGAGTAGTTACGAGTAGGGAATTCGAAAATTCTCCGACGCACTGTTCGTAGCGGAGATTTCCCTATCACGGTTCGTTTTGAATACCGCGAAATTCGCATTTTTAATCTCGCCTTTGCGGTACTGAAAAACAGCGCGAAATTGCGATAACGATATAACGGTATTGCATGCTCTAGTGGTGACTAGCTGGGATGCCCGGCTTCATGGGGGTGAGGTTTGACTAGGTCTTGTCGGCGGATGCGTTTGCCCACCCATTGCGTGGCAGGCCGCATCGGGAGAGACTGGTTGAGGGAGACCCTTTTGACCTCTTCAGTCGGTCTCATTGCCTTGCACCGCAGCGGGAGGGTGGATTCATATATCTGTCACTCCTGCACGCATTGACCCTTAGATTCCTACCCAGCCTTCAAACCCTTTTCCTTCCCAAAACTTTCTCTCCTGTCATTTATTCAAAAGACCCTTCACACAGCATCCCCAAAGATGACATGGGCCCAGGAGTTTTTTTCCTCAGGGCCTCCTGTGTGGAGTTAATGAAAAAAAGCAAAATTACCCATTTTACACAGCGAAATCAGATGGAGATGTACCTAATTTTCCTCTTATTTTGAAAGTCTATTGTTTTCTATTTATTTTAACCTTCCTCCTGTTTTCAAACGAATAAAACTGTTGATTTGTTTTTAAAAAACCCACACACCTACGCCGAAACATTTTTATTTATATATTATATATTTATTTACAGCGGTAGCACGAAAATTAAAAAAAATCGTAAGGCTTAATTATCTCATTGAAGAAGAAGATGGCATTTATAATCTAAACGAAAATATGAAAGAGAACAAGATACAGAAAAATAAAAAGATAACGGTCGCAGCGGGACTCGAACACACAACCTTTCGTCTTACTGGGACAAACGCCTTACCAATTTGGTTACTGCCACCTCTTATTTGATCGTCATATTTCAAATTTTAGAATTAACAATATTATGTTCGACTAATTAAAAAAAAATTAAATCCATTTTATTGGCAACTACCTTTTTCATTGGAAACAAGTGTTTTAAGAACTGACTTGTAACCTAGATAGCCGGATTATCCTATTTTATTTATATGGAATACCTATTCACCTTTTTGTAAAAGTCTAAATTTGCATAAACCAGAAGACACAGAAAATAAAAATAACGGTCGCAACTTAACATAACTTATCTCTTCCACATTTTTCTTTAAAATTGAGACCTTAAATTCTCAAAGTTTATAAATTATATAAAAAACAAAAACAAGAAAAGTTGGCACCTTTAAACAGGCACTAAAAATATCACCGTAAAACTTCAGCAAATAATAATTGTTACCATCATGAAATCATTCAAAACGCCAATCAACAGGTGTTCTGAAGTTGTCATAAAAATGTCTACAGTGACATCTAATGACTGGAGTCTATTAAATTGATACCATAACTGTGGCTTCATGACATGGTTCTGCTTGTAGTTGAGTGGGTAACTGGGTATGCTGGGCAGAGTGGGGTGGATTGTGGGCCTAGTTTGGTTGGTATGGGGTATGTCCCGGTGTCGAATGACGTTTCGCGTGCTTCCCGCCAAACACGCCATTGCCGCCATTTCATAAACGAATTGTGTCCGCGGAGCTGAGAACCCCGTGGAGGTTTCGATTGAAATCAAAACTTTCCCTTCAAACACAGCAAACTTATGTGTGGCACCGTTTTATTCAAAATTATTAAAATGCTTAGTTTTAACCACTTTTATTATTTAAAAAAATATAAGTGTGGAGTTCACATGTGTTAGAAGTAAAACCCTTAGAAAACTAGGCTACGATGCACTTCACAAGGAGGAGACCGATTATTCTATCTCATTCTCTCGTAGGCTAAATCCTATAGGTCTAAGTATGTGTTGTTCTCTTTTAGTGTCGCTTTTTCAAGTTTAGTTAAGTTTTAGTTTCAAATCACAACGGTGTTAAAGAAGTTTTCACTTTAAAAAATCTCCCATTTTGGAGACATGTTAAGAAAATATATTTATACGAATGTATTAACACAATTTATTATTTATATATAAACCTGAATACATACCCCCAGGAAAAATATTAATCAAAAGGTGTTTAAGAAATAATTAACTTTATACTATTTCGAAAATTCAAATATTTTAATTTTTGTGACGCTAATGCTTGGATCACACGCACCGAGTAAAGATACTAGACCGAGAGAGTTGGATGGACAAGTAGGGGTTTACACGTAAGTTTAAATTTGGCACCGAGTCAGTCAGTCAATCGCGGGAAACGGTAGCGTGGCGCGAGCAACGTAAAAGTGTCGAGTGGCGAGTACGCAGCCAGTGAATGTTTATACCTGCCGAGTGAGCAAGCGAGTCAGTGCGGGGAAGTGTGGGGATGAGCACTCGGCCTAATAAGTAGAACAGGGTCCGAGTGACTGTCTCGCCCTTTTACTCGGCCGAGCGCTCGGTGGTGTGTTTACACGTACCGAGCAATCGGCCGAAAGCACTGTTTCGCCCATCTATTCGGTGCGTGTGATCCAGGCTTTATGAATGAACATCATAGACAAATTATTTCGTAAGCTGTAAAAGAGCCTAAATCCATGCAATAAAAAGTAGAATCTACAGTGCATGATCGCAAGCGATTCTGATTTTGTCCTGAACACAGTTTTCAAAACATAAAGGGTAAAAATCGTATCTGAAAAAGTTGCACGAAAAACAGTCGACTGGTTTACATGTAATCATCCCATCCAATAGGTAGCTGTAGAAATGTGATATTTGGAAGGGATTGGTTTATAATAATAATAATAAAAAAAGTTTATTCATTAATTGATTTTTTACAGTATTATACATTTAGTTCTTTTATCATTGAGTCTTTTGATGAAAAGATCACTGCTCAGCTACAATTCAGGATTTCTCCTAGAATGCAGCTGGTTTTCGGCAGTGCCTCCAATTATTTATTTATTTGTTTGGAAAAACATTCTTGTAGGCGGAGATGTCTCGCAGCCAGGTGACCATAGACGTCAGTAGAGCGCAGAACCTTGAATGCTGCAAAGACTCGTTTCATCGAGTTTCAAATCACAACGGTTCTAAAGAAGTTTTCACTTCAATAAAAGAAAATATAAAAATAAATATTTTCTTCAACTATAAGCAAAATTGTTACGATTGACGCGCGCAACACATTCCTTCGTCCTTGCTTATATTGCTTATGTCAGCATTCGTTCAGCACTTCTGGCTTTCATGTTTAAGAGTCAATTTACTTTCGGATTCTTGCTAAACATTAATCATTACTCCATTCTTGATTCGAGTCTTAGTACTACTTACACTACTTAGTAGGCGCCGCAAAAACGTGTATCCCGCGTGACGTCTACTTGAATATAGGTATTGGTATTAGGTATAGGTAATATGTTACTAGGCCCCGCAGGCGGCTTTTTGTTATCAACGTTCGACAGACGTACGCAAAATCATATAAAATCAATCTTCAGTCGTCTATACACAAATATACATAAATACTATGAAAAAAGATAAAATACTCGCAGTACCTACTCGAAACAATAATAAAGACTTGTTACCTTATTACAAATTCCTGTAACGCATAGATACCTACTAATTTTGGTCAAAGAAACTAAATACCTTGCGAAAAGATTTACAACATTCTTCCAGATGGAATAAAAATGTTGCCGCCTATTTTCATTTTATTTTGCCAATTTTTTTATTTTATTTTTTACGATCATTTTCTAAAAAAATTAATTTTCCACATTGGATAATAAAACCATAACCGAAAAGGCGTTAGTAATTGGAAGATTTTGAACTTCGTGCAGTTTTTATGGGCCTAATGCTTATATTTTTCCGTGCTTATTTTTTTTTTTTTTTTTTTTTTTTTTTTTTATTGAAAAATTTTTCTTTCGGTACAATACAATAGATACATAAATAAAATGAAAGTATATAAAAGCTTAATGCAATTATAATTATTACAATTATATAATATATATTTTTAAATTATTCTCCCATAATAAGCAAATGCTTGTGTGTACGGGAGGAAGTATTATTTGTTTGGTTATTTTTTTATTTTTTTTTATTGTTGTTTTTATTTATATTTAGTACTTTGAAATTTAGTTTATGTAAATAATAAGATAAATGTATGTTTATATAAAATTATTATTATTATTATTATTTTTTTTAGTTAAGGTTTTCAGTATATTTTTTTAATTGTGTTGGTTACGCCAATACATATACCTACACATACGCACACATACATACTGTTACTGCTTGGGATTGGTATTAATATTGTTGCAAATCCTGTCCTACCTTGTTCCCAAAATCCGCACCTATAACTACCTTCACCACGTCAGTCTGCAATCAACAGCCCGCGCCGCAACATACCTTACTATAGCCACCGTGCTCCCGCTACCTGCAACATTGACGTAATTCCGCCGTGTCCGCCGTGTAAACGAAACGCACGCTTATTGCTGTTTTCAGTGCCAATTGGACGGGGAGAAAGAAGACAAAATTGCCAGCATACAAGTTCTTTATCCTGTTTCGGTGAGTCCTTTCCTTTATATGCAGCATATGTTTTTCCTCGTTCCAAGCAGTAAACAGTAACACAAAATTCAAGGTCCTTCGTCAGTCAATTTTCGCACATAACAAATCCACTCTACACACACACTATCTCATTCATCTTGATCCAAACGAGCCGGACATTTTTGAACCATAATATTAGTAGATAATAATCCAGCAGAGTGTGAATACGTTTTTACAATACCGCATATAAATAATTACCCGCATTCCCGCAGTTTGATATACCTACATGAGTAATTTTGTTTCTTTATACCTATCGTATTATGGTTGGAAATAACATATTTACCCGCTATTAGAATAAATGGATACAGGACACTGCTTTGATATTTATTTCTGATAACTCATGTAATTATATCTTGCTAATCAAATCGCATTACCTACCTTATAAATAATACGATTATTTCCTAATATTCGTATTGTTTATATTATTGGATTACATTACAAATAGAATAATACGATCGTAATATGTATAATTTGTTAATGATTTACCCACGTAGTACACGGCGCATCTGTTAACCTTTCACAGCTCACCAGTCAATTTAACCCCGTGCGGTTATCACTGTGAATTAATTAAATATTTATTAAATATTAATTAATTAATTCCGCATAAATAATACAGACACATTATTTTAACCGCAGTTTTAGTTGTTTATCGTCTCATATTTTGTAAAATATAACCGGAATAAATAAAATGGCTACAAGCGCGTCATCCGGGTCGTCTCGGGACGAAAGACGTCTCAAACGTTTAAATGCTAAACTATCAGCTAGCTTTGCAAGCTTACAGTCGGTGTATGACAAGATAAGGAAAGCTTCGGAAAGCATAAGCAATCGCCAATCTTTTTTGTCAGGCGCAACTACTGTTGAAAAAATTCGTTCTGAATTTATAACAATTTTAGATGAAAAGGTGGATTGCGAACTGGAATTGAATCCGGAAGCAATTGCTGAATACTCTCAATTAAATGCATTTGAAGAACTCTTCGGGGTTATTAAATATACTGAAGCAAATATGCTGTCCAATCCAGTTGCGAAACCTCGCCGTCAAATTAAGTTACCGCCTTTGGAAATAGCGTGCTTTGACGGAAAATTAGATAATTGGCCTCTTTTCTATGAAACATATAATTCGGTTATACATTTGAATGATTCTCTGGATAATGCTGAAAAGATGCAGTATCTGATGTCTAAATTAACCGGAAAAGCATTAAATATTTGCAAAACTATTACGCCTACTGGTACAAATTATCAAGTTATTTGGGACGCATTGTGTACTAAGTATAATGATCAACGCGTTCTTGCTGAATCATACTTTGACCGATTGCTGAAATTGCCTCCAGTTAACTCGGCCACGCCCGCTTCTTTAGAGAATTTCGCAGATGCATACTCCGCTAACATCGCCGCGCTGAAGCAATTAAAAATAAAAGACCTCGCAGAATTCATATTGCTACAACTGGGTCTTAAACGGCTTGACATAGAGACTGTAAAGGCTTTCGAATCTTCTCTTAAAAATAATGAAAACCTACCTTCCAGCGCGGAACTAATCGACTTTGTAAGACAACAGCAACGAATTCTCAACCGCGCGCAAATTACGCAACCGACCTCGAGCCGCGTTGGCTCAAACATTAATTATACCGCTAAACCGCAAAAAACTAATTCCGCAAAGGCATTTATTAATGTCGAAAAAATCGATAATCACTCCATCGAAATTTGTTTTTGTTGTCAAAAGGGATCGCACCCTTTATACCAATGTTCTAAATTCACAAGTCTAGAACCACGCGATCGATTTAACTTTATTAAGTCATCGAATATTCGAGTTTGTGTGAACTGCCTCAGTACTAGGCACATCACAAAAGCTTGTAAATCAAAGAGTACATGCAAAACATGCGCGCTCAACCATCATAGTTTATTGCATTTCAAACAAACTGATGGGCGGAAGTCACAAACAGACCCAATACCATCTCCCGCGTTACAAGCAGATGCCGATAATGATAACTTAAATTCTTTGAATCCGGTTTCGCTATGTGTAACTAATTCATGCCTTAGTGCAAATACTACTGCACTCTTAGGAACGGCTGTTTGCACTACCAGAGACGCTAAGGGCCAGGTACAGACGTTACGGGCTCTAATAGATAGCGGCTCCCAAAGGGACATAATTACGCGCAAATGCTGTTCACGCTTGAATCTTACGGTGCGGTCATCTCCAAGTACTTACGTCACGGGAATAGGTGACGTAAGAAATGTGACAAATGGCGTAACTTGCTTAAAATTACATTCCCGCTATGACATCACTCAGTCGTATACGATTAAACCATATGTAGTAGAAACTATAACCAGTGAGTTGCCTACTGTTAACATTAACCGTTCCTCTTTGTCGTATCTTGACAATTTGCCCTTAGCAGACACAACATTCTGTACGCCCGGTGAGATTGATATTATCTTAGGATGTGACATATTTGCTCGCATTCTAAAGGCAAACAAAATATCAGGTTCTCTCGGCCAGCCATTTGCTATTGAAACCACTTTGGGATATCTCATCTTGGGTACTGCCCCAACGATGATTGAAAACCCAAGTATAAACGCCACGCAATCATTTTGTACGTTCACGCAAAATAATGATTTTTGCCTGTCGCGCTTCTTCGAATTGGAAGACATTCCAGATGAGAAGTTTTTAACGCCTAATGAACAAGAGTGTGAGGACATTTTTAAACTCACTACCTCTCGTGACACGGCAGGTCGTTATATCGTCGCGTTGCCGTTTCGAAACAGTCCCTCTGTTCTCGGTGAATCGTTACCCGCCGCCGAACGCAGGTTTCGATCTCTCGAACGCCGCTTGATATCTCAACCCGCAATAAAGTTAGAATATGACAAAATATTACGCGAATACCTACAGAAAGGGTACATTTCGCCGGTCGACAATTCTGACTTACCTCATTACGTTATACCGCATCATATTGTAGTTCGTGAAGATAAACTTACTACTAAAATTCGCATGGTGCTAGATGCGAGTATGAAATCCGATTCGGGTTATTCGCTTAATGACATCCTACATACCGGAAAGAATTTACAAGGTGATTTGTTTCGCATTATCCTCAATTTCAGATTGTTCGCAATAGCTATAACCGCTGACATAAAACAAATGTACCTACAAATCGTAGTGCAAGAAGAATGCCGTCGTTATCAGCGCATGCTGTATAGATTTAACAATAGTGACCCTTTACAATTGTTCGAATTTAATCGCGTCACTTTCGGCATGTCTTGTAGCCCATTTTTGGCTATGCGTTCACTGCGTCAACTCGCAACGCATGAAAAACCTCGTTTCCCACTCGCGGCAAACTTGGTGGAAAATGGCTCATTCTACATGGATGATTTCGTCACCAGTTGCTCATCAGTCGAGGAAGCTACCGAGTTGTCGACGGAATTAATTCAGTTATTCGCTGCCGGAGGATTCGACCTTGTAAAATTCTCTTCTAATTCTCCAAAGTTTTTATCCACGATTCCTACAGCTCGTCGTGTTAAGGAACATGTGGAATTTAATCCCGATGAAAACCTAAAAATACTAGGGCTTCATTGGATACCCGCTTCTGATCATTTTGTATTTGTCGTACACACCGACGAAAGAACGTGTACTAAACGAAATATTCTCTCGACGATTGCTCGTCTTTGGGATTTGATGGGTTTCGCCGCACCAGTTGTATTATTGGCTAAGCTGATAATTAAATCTCTATGGGAGTATAACCTGAATTGGGACGATACTCCTCCTGAAACAGTTGTCACACTTTGGCGACAGTTTAAAAAGGAATTGCCATTACTGCAATCTATTAAAATTCCTCGTTTTTTAGGAATCGAACCCCAATGTGTATTAACGCTTATCGGGTTTTCAGACGCAAGCGAACGCGCATATGGAGGTGTTATTTACTTACATGTTTACTGTCCGAATACTGATAAAACCACAATTAATTTATTATGCGCTAAATCCAAGGTCGCTCCGGCTAAGACGATTTCACTTGCGCGATTAGAACTATGTGGAGCGCTAGTACTTGCACGATTAATGCATACGGTCAGTAATACCTACACATCAAATTCAAAAGCTCATACGACTTTAGCTTTTTGCGACAGCACGGTTGCACTAGCTTGGATAAATTCACCGCCTGCAAAATGGCAGACCTTCGTTGCCAACCGTGTCTCACAAATACAAAACCATCTTGGGGCTGAATGCTTCCATTATATAAGAGGTCAAGACAATCCCGCCGACTGCTTATCGCGGGGTCTTACTCCCGCTCAGCTAATAGACCATCCGTTATGGTTTAACGGTCCCGTATTTGCCCAATTACCTAAAAGTGATTGGCCTTTACAACGTTTTGATACGAAATCGATATCTGATCCACCCGAATTAAAAACAAAAATTTTGATGTCCGTTCAAGACAATAACCGCCCCAAAACAATTGCTCCACCGTTATTGTGTGCACTAGCTTCTCGTGTTAGTTCATGGCCGAAATTAATTCGAATAGTAATTTATGTTTTTCGTTTCATTAATAAATTACCACGAGCATTCGAATTAAGCCATATCTTAGTTGCAGAAATCGCTGTTATAAATTCTATACAGCAAGAACATTTCTCCGAAGATATAAAGGCAGTCAAAGATGGGAAGAAGGTTCGGCGAGCGATTGCGAAATTAAATCCGTTTCTTCATGACGGAATTCTAAGGGTAGGAGGCAGATTGAGTAACGCTGAAACAGAATTTGACAGTCGTCATCCCATTCTATTGCCCGCTCGGGATAATGTAGTCAATTTAATAATAGACTACTATCATATAAAGAACATACCGCAGGGCCGTTGTTAAACTCTGTCCCTTACCGTCACAATAGATTTAACGACATCTTAGAAGTTAGTTCATAATACTTTAATTTTTAAAAATCGATTAGATTAGTTTCATTGTTAAATAAGTACCAAACCCTACTTCTAGTTTTATCTACCGCAGGTTCAGTATTATTTATTGAATCCTTTCAAATCATATTTTTCGTTTCAATGTTTTTTTTATTTTTTATTTCCTTGCTATATCAGTCATTTTGACCATTTGGTAAAGCATTTATATAACTTACATAATATTTTCTTAACTTTTACATAATTTATTACATTCTACCGCGTGTCATTATAATTTTGTTTGCGCATTGAAACGTATTGGCACTCTTTTGGTTTATGGAAGTGGATTCTTTCATCCCCTTCCAGGCGGGGGGCATGGTTACGCCAATACATATACCTACACATACGCACACATACATACTGTTACTGCTTGGGATTGGTATTAATATTGTTGCAAATCCTGTCCTACCTTGTTCCCAAAATCCGCACCTATAACTACCTTCACCACGTCAGTCTGCAATCAACAGCCCGCGCCGCAACATACCTTACTATAGCCACCGTGCTCCCGCTACCTGCAACATTGACGTAATTCCGCCGTGTCCGCCGTGTAAACGAAACGCACGCTTATTGCTGTTTTCAGTGCCAATTGGACGGGGAGAAAGAAGACAAAATTGCCAGCATACAAGTTCTTTATCCTGTTTCGGTGAGTCCTTTCCTTTATATGCAGCATATGTTTTTCCTCGTTCCAAGCAGTAAACAGTAACACAAAATTCAAGGTCCTTCGTCAGTCAATTTTCGCACATAACAAATCCACTCTACACACACACTATCTCAATCATGTGTTATAAAAAAACCAATCAAAAAAAACCTTATTATTGTAATAAAGGCAAATATGTGTTTTACTCGCAGTATTTAAAAGTATCTAAAGTATTTCTAAGCAATCTAATTTTCAAACCAAAATCACTTGATTTTGCATTGTATTGTATTGTACCCACACAATGAAATGCCCAAACATTGCGGGATCTTTCTTTTGAGTATGGAAGAAATAATGTCAGGTGGATAATGTATTTAAATTAAAGCAAAAAAAAGCGCGCAAATATGGTCGGCATTACCGTAATGCCGACCATATTTGTCTTCCAGAATACCTGTACTTTTATTTATCTGAAATCTGAGAAACCAGTTCTAGAGCGATATATGTATATTTTAGTTTCGCCCATTCAGAATCTAAACGTTGCTTGATTTGCGCCGTGAATGTTCTTCACAGTAGTTTACCAACGAAAAAATGGTGACTGCACAACTCAGAATACACTCAACTCAACACCTCCTTTGAAAAGTCATTAAATGTGATGAAAAAAGTACATGAAAAAATTTTACATTAGTTTAGGTTATGGGCTATTTTTTCATAGATTTTCAAGTGGTGTTGATTTGATTCTGTTGTCATGGAACCGAAAAAAATACGTACTTATTTAGACACAAATACATTTTCTACAACCATTTAAAATATGCCATTTTCATTTGAGCCAAAAAAACATTTCCCGTTCTTTTTTGTTCGTGAATACGGCGTTGTTGACGTCACGTCGGTCGTCAAAAAAAGCCATCTTACTAGCCAGTAGCGTTTTCTACATCATTAAGATGCTGTAGCCAGTTTGAACCATTTAGGAATGTGCGGTTTTAAATTGTTTTTAAAATCAATAACTATGAATGAAAATAGTAAAATACAATTGTAAAATAATACAAATTAGAAATTAGTTTAATAAAATTTACTAGCACACACCGGGGACATAATAACAGAACTTGAAAATTAATTCTGAAATATGATGAATTTTGTTCAAATTCTGTTAAATAACTGCCGTAAGTAAAGATGTACTACATATTTTAGTTAGGTACAAGTGCTTTAACCCTACTTGCAGGTACATTTTAGAACTACTCGTATATTATAACTTAAAAATTGATCATATAAAATGCTAATTTTTGGTTATGTTAGGTACCCCCACTCACAGGCAATACCTTACTGGGGTCTTATTACTAAGGACGGGTTGTTTCACAGAATTTGAACAATTCATTATATTTCTAAGTTAAAATTTAAGTTCTATTTAAATTCGGTTATTATTTAATCGTAGGCCAGCATTTCATACTACTTTCATAATAACAGAACTTGAATGGGACTTTCACAGAACTTGAATATTAACTTTGAAATTTGATAAATTGTTCAAATTCTGTGATACAACTTGTAATGTTTGTATTTTCTTTTAAAATTACGTATTGTGTGTTAAAATAATATGAAAAAATTAAGATTAAAAATAAAATCATCCATAAATTTTTAACGGTATCCATAGTTTGTGAAAACACCGCAATGGAAATGCCGTAGTCTCACTGGCTTCAGATGGTTGGGAACAGTTGGGACTCTTGTGTGGTATCCACAAAAAAAAAGTCCAAGCAGTTCAAATTATCAAAGCATCACTTACGCATTTGTGTTATTTTTTTTGGATAGGTACTACATAGTAGTCATAATTACCTATTTAATTTGTTTGTTTTTATTTTTAACTTAGGTAATGAATAAAACCTCGAATTGTAATATTTAATTAAGGTCTATTAGATGTGAGCATATCTTTTTCTAATTTTTCTGTTTTCAGATTTTCGATTGATTTTCGCTAATTTGGTTTTCATTTAATTAAATATTTAATTTGTTGTCAGTTTGCGGCGAGCTGGAAGCGCTGCGCGCCGTGCTATCTGCCGGCGCCGACGCGTGCACCGCAGACGTGCACGGCGGCTACCCGCTGCACTACGCGGCGCAGATGTGCGGAGCGCGCGGTGCCGCGGCCGGGGGGCCCCGCCTGGCGCTGGACGTGCTGGGTGCTCTGCTGCGAGCTCCTGCCGCCAGGGTGGACGCGCGCGACGGGGACGGCCGACAGCCGCTGCTATGGGCGGCTAGTGCAGGCAGCGCGCCCGCCGTGCTCGCGCTGGTCAAGGCGGGGGCCGAGGTGGAGGCTGCTGACAAGTGAGTCATTTTTACATTACCTTTGCGTTGCATACTGCTTTCTAACAACGTATGCAGGGACACTGGAGGTCTAGATTCGTTCAAAATAAATAAATGTAGCTTCTTTTTAATTTTATGAGTAAAATCCCAAATTATAATATTTAATTAAATGAAGACAATATTAGCGAAACTCAATCGAAAATCTGGAGACCGAAAAATCAGAAAAAGATATTGGTTCCACTGGGACTCGAACCCAGGGCCCTTTGTTGACATGACAAGAACTTTACAAACTGAACTATGGAACCCATTTCTAATTCGGTCACTTTTAACTGTATTACCTATACTTCGACTAAGAGCTACCAACATTATCTTCATTTTCTTAACGCACATATTATTGGCGGCTTCAGTTGGTAGAGCTCTTGTCATGTCAAAAAAGGGCCCTGGGTTCGAGTCCCAGTGGAACCAATATCTTTTTCTGATTTTTCTGTCTCCAGATTTTCGATTGAGTTTCGCTAATATTGTCTTCATTTAATTAAATAAATAAAATGCAGCTTCATTTAAAAAAAAAAAATTGAATCATGCGAGAGCCTTGACGGAGTAACCATCTGTTACTTATACCAGGGTGGGTAAGTGGTGGATAACCTACAATTACCTTTGGGATGCGGGTATGTGTAGCGCCGCCTCGAGAACCATTCATTGGATAACCAACACCTCTGCTGTAGGTCACCCAAGTCATTCATGGCATTGAGTAACCTTAGAAGTGGTGAGTTTGTGTCTCGGCCATGGATGGTCTGCCTACCAATTACATATATATTTTTTTAAATGACTGTTCAAGTGTCCCAATTGCTCCCAGCCGCCTGGAGCCAGTGAGATTATGGTAGCCCCAATTAGGGTATGTTGTTAGGCTGAAGGTAATTAAGGAGGGGAAGGAGATGTGTGAGTGGATGGAGAATGGCTATAGCGATTTCAAGCAACGTTTCAATTCTGAATGGTGGTTTTGCACCAGGGCGATACTGAAGGTATCTTCCACTCTTAAACGTGCTGCAAATATACCTTATATTATTTTAAATGATCAAAAAAAATTTACTTGCATACGCTGGGATTTGGACCCCGCGACCTCCAGATCGCTAATCGAGAGCATTGCCCCTGACCGCGAAAGCTGTCAAAACATGACGTGTCAGAGTCCGGTGAGGGAGACCCATTGACCTCTCTAACCGGACTCTCTCGAATCATCTCAATTCCAACGTAGTGAGAGGGATGGATTCAAAGGTCCATCACCCCTGGACATACTGACCCCCAGATTCCTAGCAACCCTTCGTACCTTTTTCTTTCCCAGAACTTCCTCTCCTTTCTTTGCTTAAATAGATCCTCAATACACCATCCACAAGATTGATATATGCCCTGAGGGAAATTATTTTCTTCAGAGCCTCTAAGTGAAGTTAATATAAAAAAAATACTCCACAAGGTCATCTTTGAGGATGCTGTGTGTAGAATGATAGAAAAAGACGAGGAAACTCGAGAAAGACGTAGTACAATCAAGTGAATCTAATACTTGCGGCAGGCCTTGTCAAAAGTCGGAAAAGTCAGAGTTTCTATGAGATAAAGTATGATTGCAAATGAAGCAAAAAGTATATAATAGGACAGAGTTATATGGCGGTCTGTCCTCTTTATCTACCTTGTTGAAATGGCTTGTTGATTAGTTGGTTATAGTTTTTTTTTTCGACCGATTTGCCGCCGTGTTAATCTTTAATTACTCAACAGCTTATTCTAACAGAGTTAAGTGTATGCCGGGAAGTCGCTAATTATAGCGACTTCCTGGTCAATCGGTCACTCCATTTATATTATTAAATATAAATGGAGTGACCGATCGACGTGATTTTTTTAAACAAGGATAATTAGACTGGGAAATGACATACGCTACTTTTTATTCCGGAAAAAACATTTCATTCCCCTTGGAAAATTCTTAATTTCCCCCTAATAATATGCGAGCGAAGTTAGTATGTTATAAAAAGTTCGGTTCCCTTGAAGTCAACGATAGTGAATAATTTTTGTTTGTATTTTCCCAGAGACGGTTTAACAGCCCTGCACTGTGCAGCATCTCGAGGACACACCGAGTGCATAGAAACACTGCTGACGTTATGCGGCGCGCGCACGGACGTGATCGACAGCAACGGCTGCACGGCGCTTCACTACGCCGTGACGCTGGGCCATGCTGACGCCACGGCGCTGCTATTGCAGCAAGGAGCGGATCCCAACCGGCAGGACCGGCGAGGCCGCAGTCCAGCGCATTGCGGCTGTGCCAAAGGACAGTTGGAGACGGTCAAAATGCTAGGTATTTCTAATTTATCAAAATTAACCGCACACAGCAGCAGACGATTAAAGATTGGCAATGCTTGGTTTATGCAAAACGAAATCATTTTCTTATCATAGTGTTTTAATAATAGTTCTGTCCATTACATATTATTAAATTCTTACATTTTCTAAATTTTAATATGGATATTCCAGCAATTATATTGAACTACAATATGTTTAAATTGTCAGCCAGAAGGATTTTCACTGACTTGGTATTTTCTATATAAAATTTTAAATCATGTAGCTGATAGTCCAGAACTGTTGCACAGATAAGCTTTCGGATTCCACTACGTAATACTAGAAGTCGGGATTTATTTTGGTGCAGAAATTTTGGGACTAACTACCTTATGTATTCCTCTTTGCCCAGAATACTAATGGAGGGAAATAATTATACCAAATTTATCACTAAACAAATACAAAATGTTTTTTCTGAGACAGATCAGTTGTGTACAATAAATACTGTATAATATTTGCTATTCACATACAAAAGCCCCTAGTTAGCCTAGTACGCAGATTCATTAGGACCCAACAATTTTACTCAATATCGAGTATATATCACCGTGGTGATGGAAAATGTTCGATGGCTCGCAGGGGATTTGGAACTTAAACTCCAAATTTCCTTTATAATTACTCGCTTCAAACCACCGAGCTGGGTTCTAGAGTGTGTACATTATATTGCGTAAATTATTAGTGGCTGAGAGACTCACAAACAAAGTCACTGTTTCTTCCGTGTTGTAGGCATGCTGAAGCTTAAACTATTCGGCATACAATAACATGTCCTTGTGGAGTAAAACCGTGTGTGTGGATATCAACTCGAACGTTCGCTCATATCCGTCAGTTTACTTGATGAAGTTGGAACGCATGTGCATTAAGGATTAGGTTCGCATTACCAGCCGTATTTAATTCCCTCAACTTCAGCTGCTGCCAATTAATATGCATATTTGTGTTATTGTTTCAGGAGCTCACAATGCAAATCTTTGGTTAAGGAATGCAAAGGGGGATTTACCATTGCACGAAGCCGTTGCTTCTGGAAGACGAGAATTAGTCAAGTGGTTGCTGGAGATGAGGCCGTCCCAGATCACTGCCACCAACAACGATGGAAGAACATTACTCCACATCGCAGCTAACACCGATAATACCGACCTATGTAAAATACTCCTAGATTTCGGTGCTCAGGTCAATGCTGTGCTGAGAACCACAAAGAATGTGATCATGACTCCTCTTGACTGTGCGTTGCATCGAGGATACAGGTCCACAGCTAAATACCTTCAGATGCACGGAGGACTCCCCGCCTCTCGTCTTACTTCTCGACAAGTGGTTGTCGATCAGGAGAATGTTCCTCAGCAACTGCCAATTAGACACATAAAAACCACAAAGATCAACCTGAGAGACAAAGTCGCAATCGAGAAAAGGGAAATATTTGAATTAAGCCCCGGCAACACCCCTCGGCATAGAAGGTCCAGCAAAGCAATTGTTTCCATATCCGACACTACAGATTACAGCTCCGATGAATACAATCTGAAGCTACGAGAAGATCGTAGAAAACAGAAGAGAAAACTGAAAAGGGAACAGCTCAAAAGAGATCAGGCTAGTTTTAGTGACGGCTATGAGACCGAAACCAGAAAACGTACATCTCGTCACGATAAAGCTGTATCCGATTCTGAAAGCAGTGGAAAGGCCACTGTGAAAAAGAGTAAAAGATCAAAAAGTGAACCGGTTTCTAAAAGCAGATCTGAAAGTAGACACCGTCACAAAGAGTCCCCTAGAAAACACAAACAGAGGAAAACTGAAGAACACAGCTCAGATAGCGAATATGATAAGAAATATAAAAAGAGACGGAAGAAGAGCGGCAGGTCTAGAAGATCTAGTAGCGCATCAAGTGAAAGTATCAGCGAGAAAGAGAAGAAAGATAGCCCAAAGAAAAAAGCGAAGAAATCTGCAACCAAAAGAAAGGAAGAAAAGATAGAAAAGGCTGAAAAAGTAGAAAAAGCAGAAAAGGCTGAAAAAGCAGAGAAAGCAGAAAAAGCAGAAAAAGCCGTAAAGAAACACGCTGACCACATTGACGATATTGAAATGTTAAAACAAGCTGCTGAAATCGCAAGAAATATTGATTTGATCGAAGACGAAAATGATCCAGAAGTCCTGGAAGGTCTAATTGACAAACATCTAAGTGAAAGCGAGACCAATACTGTCTCAGTTGTAGAGACCGTTATGATAACAGAAGCGCAAGTGCATGTAGAAAGTCGTCCTAGCCTCGACAATGAATCTGTTGAAAATGTACCAGCAGTAGAAGTCTTTGATGCTCAAGAAAAGTCGGAAGATACTTCTAAAAGAAAAGATGAAACAGAAACTAGCATTGCTAAAATACAAGAAGGTTCACTGGAAAAAATGGAACAGGTTTTGGAACACGAAACCCAAATGCAAGAAATGAAGGAAGACGGTGAAGTTGTAAATGTTGATGCAGGAGATAATATGGAAAACCGAGAAGGAATCTTAGCAATTATTCCAGATACAGATTCACTTGATAACAATGCTGAGGGAGTACTGATAATAGATGATCCTAATATAACCACTACAGTTCCTGACAGTGAAGCTACTGGTGTTTTAGAGAAGCAAGGCAGTGAGGGGTCTGCAGAAAATGAAAGCCCTGATAAACCGTTCGTCCAAGCAATAATGAGTATCCTCCCTGATGAGGAAATCAAAGCCATTACAGTACTGTCTGACGAAGAAATCAAAGCCATTACAGTATTGTCTCCTGACGAAGAAATAGATAAAACTGATAGTATCATGGGAGAAGCGGTCTTAGAACCAGAACAAGTGGTTGAAGATCGAGGAGCTATTAGGGCTCTAACGTTAATAGATGAAGAACAATCCGATCCACAAGCTAATGAAAGCAAAAGCAAAAGCCAGAGATCATTTGTATCTGATAATCAACGAAAATCATTTGTTCAGCAAGATTCTGAAGAAACAACAGCAGGAATTAGTGAGATCTCACTGAAAAGTCACAGTTCTAAACTGGATAACTTGGAGACGACTGAGAACATGAACATTGAAGACGAAGAAGAACCCAAAGACATGGAAACTTCCACAAGTGTGACAGAAATTAAAAACTTAAAAAACAAGACTAATCAGAGAGCAGTGCAAAAGGTTATACCTGAAGCTAAAGGAGTGCCGAAAACACCAGGCAAAAAGAAGTTGCAATCGGACGTACAGAAAAGTAAGATATCAAATAAAGATGCTTTAGCCAAGAGCAAGCAATTATACGAGACTCAAAGTTATAAAATCCTGGATGGAGCTGAAAATGAAGACTTAAATGATGATGAACAAATTGATAGAAAAATGATGAAGGAGCATGTTGAATCTGTAATGCGTGAAACTGGACACACTGAGTTTGAAGACACTGACAGATTTGTCAAACAAGCAGAGTACACCAGGAGGAGAATCTCTAGCATAAGTGATAATGAAATGTACAGTATTGTAGACTCTAATGGGATAATAAGAAGGCGCCGCTTAAAGAAGAAGTACAGAGATAAGAGCAGGAACGACTCCATGAGATCCAAAAGTCAGAACTCAGAAAGGGACTACGAGTCAAGTGGTATGATGGATTCTGGGTTTGAGCCCAGCCCCCGAATAACTCACCAGAACCGAGTAATGAGTCCAAGACTGGCGGCTTATTACGAAGATAGAAATGCTTCCGGCCTGCATTCAGGGAAGGTCGACAGCAAAATACCTAAAAGGAAACCTGGAGACAGAAATGCAGTTGATATAACTTCAGTTACCCAAATTGTTCAAACAAACATGAGAAGGTATGTTTTCAGATTTAATTCATTTGTATTTGTAGCTTTCTCTAAGAGCCATTCAGCAAGAGCCCAACTGTAACCAAACTCCCAGGTTGTGGGGTGTTTGCTTTTGATCATTATTGGTTGTTTGTCAAGTGTACTCGCTCATGATACACACCCTCTCGTGAGTAACGCTTCGTATCCTTGACTCAGGCATAAAAATCACAGCGAAAACGACAGACGTGTCTACTACTCTCGCGCTATGGTTAATATTATGATTTTTATTTTTCCAGATACTTTCTTGAAAGGAAAATATTTCAACATCTCATGGACCTCAAGCACATCCAAATCAGAGCTGGGAAAGCTAACGAAGCGATGCTCGTGAAAAGAGCAGTCGATGAGTACCACAAGTCCAGTCTGGCCTTCGTGGGAGCTGGTCGATACACGGGCTCCGACTACACCTTCAAGAAGTTCGAGAAATTCCTCTATGAGTCCTTGAGGAGGCTCCAGAGAAGTGGAGTGAAGCACCTGGCCAACTTGCCAGAAAGAGCGTTTTCCGATTATGTCGTTGGGAAGGCAAATGAAAACATTTATAAGCTTGACGGACTGCCCGATAATCCCGTGCTGTGCACTAGCAAGACTCACAGGTGCTATCACGCAGTCCATGCTTACACTGGTATACCATGTTCGGCTTACAGTAAGTCTTTCAATATATATTTATTTCTACCGCGAAGGTGTTCCAAAGAACTAGTGTCAATGACCCCTTCAGCAATGGTGTACAGTCGGGAGATTAGCCAATTTGTACTCGGCTGTGAGCTTTTGAGCCTCCTCTTACAGCACCTGCCTTCTCAAGATCCTAGTTAGCTCCATCCCCAGTCCTTCTGTTGTGAATGGATCTTGTTAAATAAAAAAAATAATTACATTAATTAATTAAAAAATATAATTAAATATAATTTATTTTAATTATAATAAATATAATTTCCCTACAAAATACTTGACTTTATTTAGATTAGAAATTCTTGCAAACCTATACACTAGTGACATCTCTTGGATAACGCTATAAACTATATGAGCTACTAGCACTAGAGCCATCTATGCTACATAGCTTGAACTATCACACCTTCAAAACCTCTGCACAAAAATACCAAATAACCATTTATTTTTTATTCCAGTTCCCGTGAAGTTAAACCACCACACAATGCCCAAGACCCCTGCAGTCGCTCAGAAGAAAGGATTTCTCCCGCAAATCAACAGTAAGGGCAAACCCGGCAAGAGCCACGTCACCCTGGAGCTTTGCCACGGCAACGAGAAACAGATGATAGCCCTTCCGGCAGAGAAACTGGACAAGAACAAGAGGTACTATGTCACCTTCACAGTCAAGGGATCAAACACCAACTCTGATAATGAAAACCCTAAAATAAAACCTCCCGAAGAAACGCCACGAAATGTAAAGAGCGTCTGATTTCATTTAAACGGGAAGAACAAGGATTAAAAAGTGATATAATAACTTTGTAAAAGAAAGAAAAGCAATAAAATATTTTGTGATGTTGAAAAAATATAGGTATAAGGAATAGATGATTATTATTTAAGCTTCAGATTGGCTATTAGGCCCTTCTACCAAAGGGATGTGCAAGATCCGATACTCATGTTGTATACGTCACTTGTCACGCACAGTACGTAAACGTTGCTAATAAAATCACAAGACACGCGTCGACACCAACGAATGTTGAATTCTCGAAATGTCAAAACTAGTATGCTTCCATAATCTCACTCACAAGCAAACAGTTGCTATAGCTGTCATTTTTATAGCCTGTTATTTTTTGTTGACTTTTTTGTTCCTAGCATTGATTGCATTGATGCTAGGAACAAAAAAAATGTCCGACACAAGTGATGCCATGTTTATAGTCTCTACGACGTGAGTGGCGACGAGTTTACAAAATGTAAGCAATGTGTACCTGTGTACAACCCTTGCGCAGATATATGGTGGTAGTCACCAAAATACTTGATTCATCAAGTATCGGATACTTGCGTATTCCTGTGGAAGAAGAGCCGTAATGGCCATCTCAAGATTCGGTACGTCCAAAAGACTGCGAAGGACTGGCCGTGTGGAAAGAGGACTAAATGACAGGACTACAAATCATGACTACATGGGTGGAAGTAAACCAGAAGCAGACGGAGAATCAGGTGAATTGACTAGGTAGAAGAAGATTGGAACAGGATGGGAAGGCCTGAGAACTGGAGACGGATAAAGAAAGAATCTACAGATTAATAAGATTGAATAATTGACGTCCTATTGCATAAATATTTGTGAGCTTTTATGAGACCCTTAAAGATAACTTTTACAATGAAGACAATCAAGAGACATGGTTAAAATGGTTAAAACGCCTAATAAGATTTTGGAGTCAATCTGCTGGCTTCCGTTCTATCTATTAAAATCTCATCTCCGGGTGATTTGTTTCTCTTATCTCACGATTAAAATTCAAATAGAAGCGTGATTGTGTATCTTTTATGGGTAAAATTGGTCAGATATAGAAAGTCGTCCATTGTGCGTTATCGGCAGTCAAATTTCTGTGATTTTCTATGGCTTTCAATGATTTGTCCATGCCCCATGCCTGTCGTATGTTGATGTTAGTTGGTGTAGATTAATTACCTGCTTAAAAACAAGAACGACTATTTATTAGTTATCATAGCAACATACAACATATAAGTGTAATAGGTGTTCATATGACTATCCATTTATCATATTATTTTGATGTTAGTACGCGATGACATTCAATTTGCAAATTTTCCCACAAGACATCTTTTAATGATGATTACGTGGGACACACGCTATTGTCTCTGGGGTTATGGTAACTACTTTTAGGAGTTGGTGTCTTAATACAAACCCAGTATTTAGCTTGTTAGCACGATACAGAATACCGCATTTAAGAAAACTGTCAAAATGTGTTTTGTACGGCCGATTTAACATGCATTATGCTGTCGCAAAAGATACAGAATCACCCCTCAGTCATCTATTAGCCACACTACAAGTGTGGAAATTGTGATGGCGAAGTTTGCTACCCTTGTTTGTTCCTGATCCACCCATGAGATCTTCAAATCTCCCATGACGACTAGCATGACTCTTTGTGCGTTTATCGTTTTTGTCACAAAGTTCTTGGTGAAAGTTCATGTTTGAGCTCTAAACGTAAGTCATATAAAATACAATTATTATCGTACATTAAGTTTAACTATTCCACCTCATTTTTAAAATACATGCATAGATTATCGAAGTAACTCTTCATTTCAACTTAAGGCGATGCACCATGTCATGTAACATTCATTAATAACAAATAACATTCCTTATGAAGGTGGCGATAAGGTTTAAATTTCCGCTTAACACGAACCACCTCTTTTTATTTATACAAGAAAAAAACATCGCCGAAAAAATTATTTTATTTTATTTTACCAATTTCAGACACAAATTTTAAAATATTTTACAATCATTTTCTAAAGAACTTAATTTTCCACAATATTCAATAAACCATTACCGAAAACAGGTTCGTAATTATGATATTTTGAACATTAAACAGTTTTTATAGGCCTGATAATTTATTTCCGGGCTTATAAAAAGACTTATGAAAACAATACTCAATGATTTCAAAGGCCAAAATGTGTTCTTCTAGCAGTATTTCAATAAAGCATCTGAAATATTTCTAAGCAATCTTATTTTCAAACCAAAAACACATGATTTAATTACAATAAAAACCAACTTTTAACACCACTTTTAAACTCACCAATCTCTCGGGCAATCACATCTTATACACACTATGAAAAATTATTACACTTAGACATTTTCCACAACTCCTTGCAAACATACAAAACTAATTTACTAAATTTGTTGGCGTGATATAATTTATTTTAAAACTTCTTATTTACACTTATATTTTAATTAAACTAATTACTATTTGTGAGCATGTAATTCTTGTTCTAAAAATATATCTCTTTTATCTTCATATACAATCTTCCTTTATATTATTCTTCTCATTCATTTTAGTTAAATTTTAAGAACTGTTCAAATCCCAGGTGAATAATTATCCCAGATATTCTACGGACTTACGTAATAGGTACTATATCATGTAATAACTTCATTTAATATTCCTTATAACTTGTAAACTTATGTACTGTGTATATCCTAATAAACAAATAAACAAATAAACAAACAAATAGAGAGAGAAACAAAATAATGCATTTAAGTTGTAATTTTGTTGTAAGTTAAGGGGTCTCCACATGGTACTGCCGCAGTACTTACTGCCGCAGAACTGTAGTCAAAAGCGCCAGCCGTATTATATAACAATATAATAACAATATAACAATATAATAATATTATTATAATAACAATACGGCTGGCGCTTTTGACTACAGACTATACGATTTTTAGTCAGTTCTGCGGCAGTACGTACTGCGGCAGTACCGTGTGGAGACCCCTTTAATATATGACTAATTTTCAATTGACACCATGCTATATTTATATATACACTAGCTGGATTACCCAGCTAGTTTCGCTCAGGACAACATTCGAGAGTGTTCTGGAATGTTCCATAATGATGTTTCCGATTCCCTATTCCAAAAATTCCACGACATACTCTGCCATGGGCGCCCGCAGGGGGGGGGGGGGGGGGGTCAAGGGGGGGGGTCAAGGGGGGGGGGTCAAGTCAAATAATTTTACTTTTATTTTAAATCACTTTGTGTTAGAATAAAGAAAGTGTGCCCTTCATTACTACAGTGTCCTGTCCGTTCGTTCACCATAAAAATACGCTACAGTAAATTAAAACCACATTAAAAAATTACCAAAAATATTTTGCCACCCCCAAAAAAATTTTCTCCGGGCGCCCATGTACTCCGCCACTCCTTCCAGAACTTTCTAGAGCTCTGTGAAACCTTTTAGAACTTTCCTGAAGACTTTTCTATAAATTTCCAGAGGGCAAAACTTCCAGCCCTTATATCTTCAAAAGCACGCCTTTTAGGTAAAAACGGGAACCGTCATCCTGGAGGGGGATAGAGATCTACCACACCATATAACTCCCTTGATCGTATCCGGACTCGGTTCTGAGTTTTTGTTTTTTTGGACTTTCTTTTATAATGCACTAGCTGACCCGACGAACTTCGTACCGCCACAGAATCAATAATTGTTGAATTAAATTCAGTTTTTTTATTAAGGTAAAAATTACACAATGAAGCAATCATCAATGCGCAACTCTCCGTGTTTTGTTTTTGTCAGTATCAGAGACGGCATTGTGTACGGACTTATATTTTTTGTGATTTTTCTTATTTTTTCACTTACTTACGGGAATTTGGGAGGCGAGTATGGGTGCCGCCGCCCCGGGAACCATTTATTGGATAACCAACACCTCTGTCATACGTCACCCATAGGTCACTCCCAGGGGGTTCGCTACGTTTGGTGATTTAGCAGGGGTGCCCGGGTTCATGGGGTGACGTTTGTCCGGGTCTTGGCGGCGGATGCGTCTGCCCACCCGCTGCGTGGCGGGCCGGATCGAGAGAGACTGTTTGAGGGAGGCCCTTTGACCTTTCCTTCTGGACTCTCTTGACCCATCGCCTTGCACCGCAGTTAGAGGGAAGGATTCATACGTCCGTCACTCCCGGACACACTGACCACAGATTCCTACCCACCTCTCATACCTTTTTCCTTCCCAGAATTTCCTATCCTTCCCTTCCTTAATTTCATTTTCTTTATACGTGTGAGGGATTTTTATTATAATTATTGTATCTTTCCTTTGGATGGGTGGAGACATATGTTCACCGTTTGTCTCATTTTCGACTATTGACATTTGGTGTGTAAGAAAGAGAGACACCATTATATGTTTAAGAATAAAAACAAAACAATCAGTGCATTGACATTTGACATTTTTGAATTTTTGGAACTCACTCACTACTCAATATTATAGGTACTTATCACAAAATTCCCGCAGCTCTTTCGAAATACGAGAATTCATTCCATACAAAATGTATGGGGAAAAGAATTTTCTTAATAACTATTTTTTTCGTTAAATTTTGTGATAGTTAGTTATTATGTTATCCTGGGCGGAGACAAATCCAACAAATCAAAGATCATCAAAATCGGCCCAGCAGTTCTCGTGTTATAAATAGTGTAACTAACCCAACTTTGTTTTATATATTAAGATATATCGATTATACTAACAAGATATGAGATGGCGTCAATTCTAATGACAAATTTTTGTAATAATTACGTTGAAAAGATGTGTTATATCAATATCAATAAAATTTTATGCATATTAAGAATGAGGCGGAATAGTATAATTTAACCATAAATATATTGTAATTTTTGTAAAATTACCACCACTCTGTGTTTAACACCTGTGATTTTTTTTGCATTTGTGCAAGTTTATAAATATTTTTTATGAAGTGTACAATATTTTACCATCACAGATCTAATATTATTAAGAAGCTAGGGTTGAAAGGGTTAAAAAAAATTATATCAAATTCTATCATGCTGGAATAGCTACTTTTATAATTCCCAAGGTAACGGCAACGGCCCACGGCATCTCATTTCTTTGATACGAGTGAGGGAGATACAAGAAAAGTATTACCCTTTTCCTTTGAAGGAAGCAGACATATGTAAATTATTTGTCTCTCTATTATGTAGTCTGCAAGAAAGAGCCGATTATTGTGACAGTTGTCGTGCCTTTACAGCGGGAATTATAGAAGTGCCCATTGCATTTTGTTTCACAAATTCAACTGATAGTCGAACTCTACTACACCATAGTTAGAAATAAATTTAAGCCATCTAAAAACAATTAATTGAAAAATATTTAATGTAAGGATAAACTTAATGATTTTCACAAATTTAATTAAGAACTTACCTACCTTAATGTCTCCCACAAGATGTGCACTTGTTTCACAATGTTAACAGTGCATACCTAAACTTTATTTTATACATATGTAAATTACTTTTTGCTTCCTAATAAAGAAGTTTGAAGTAAAAAAAATTAGAGGTTAAAAAATGATATTAATATCGATGATATACATATTTTTGTTCTTGTGATACCTTGTTTGCCTTTTGAGTTATTAGGAAGTTGTAAATTTGGCTCCTGTACCTACAGCAAAAAAAAAGATCAAATCTAGAACAAAATTATCGTAAGTCCAAATAGTTTTTTGTTGGGAAGTGCATAAAAGTATAATTTTTTTTTGGACTGAGAATATTTGAAGAAAATGTAGATTAGGAGTATGACTGCTCGAGCGATATAGATCGGTTTTGGATTCGGCCATGCTCATTCCAAAAGTTATACTGCTGAATAAATATTGAAACACGTAAACTGCTTACTGTGGTTTAAAGCCAATGAATCCACAATCCACATTCATAAAAATCACAAACAATCCAAATTTGGGTACCTATTGCTGAAGGGTATGATCGGTGCTACCCAAATTTGGGTAGCTATTGCTGAAGGGTATGATCGGTGCTACCCAAATTTGGGTAGTTGTTGTTGAAGGGTATGATCGGTGTTATCCAAATTTGGGTAGCTATCACTCGAATGGTTAAAGTTATTGAAATACTAATGCAAGTTGTTTAGCACGATCAGGGAATTCAATTTCCGTATGTTTTACGGATTTACAATAGTTTTATTCTAGGTGTGCAATATACGAACACGGGTTATTTATTTAAAACAGCTGCCAGGTCTGGATGTTGTGACGTTGATTGTTAAAGTTTGATATGCTTTGTGAAAATGACTCTGCAGCTATCGTAAGGAACATTAATAAATAAAAACCTATTAATAACTTGCAATATTTTTAATATACCATGTGATGTAAACAGGAAACATTAAATATACTTTATGGTTTATTTTTGGTTTGGTTTATCTTCACCATCACAATAATTATTAGACTAGATAACAATGTTTAATATTGTAAATGCAAATTTTGTAAAATAAAAATATGATGAATGTTGAAATGAGTTTCTGTTGTATTTATCACTAATTCTTTTCTTAGTAACAATCTGAAGGGTGATTCTGTCTATTTTGTGTTTTTTTTTTTGCATTTAGACAGCAACAGACAATTAAGACAAAAAGGCTAAATTCATCAGATATCAGAAGGC
The DNA here is from genome assembly GCA_917563855.2 of Limnephilus lunatus. NCBI lineage: Eukaryota > Metazoa > Arthropoda > Insecta > Trichoptera > Limnephilidae > Limnephilus > Limnephilus lunatus. The sequence goes on along the minus strand of OU830602.1, from coordinate 3,025,650 downwards.
ATCCATTGTGCATTATCGGCTGTCAAATGTCTGTGATTTTCTATGGTTTTCAATGGCTTGTCTTTCTATACTTTTCAATGTGTTGAATGGATTAATTATTATTAGTTATTATAACTACTTACAAAATATTATAAGCCTAATAGGCGTTCATAAATGACTATCTGTTTGTCACATTATTTTGATGTTTGTATGCAATGACTAACATCTCTTAATGAGGATTAAGCGACAAATGAGCTGTCATCTCTGGCATTAGCTAACTACTTTTAAGAGTTGATGTCTTAACACAAGTGCAGAATTTAGCCTGTTAGCGCGTTACGGAATATTATTTAGGAAAACTGTCAAAAATGTGTCATATATGGCCGGCATTAAGCCGTCGCAAAAGATATAGAACCACCCTTCAGTTTTGGATTTAACGAACTTTGTTAACAAATTAATCAAGTTATTGAAAAAAAAAATAACAATAACAGATCGATAGTGGATTTTTTTCCATAACATGTACATAAATAGATTATGTATAAAATTCGTAATAAAACATAATCTAAAAGTTAAAAAAATGTTCAACAATTTAATAATTAACAATAATTTATTGGTCACCTACATCAGTGGTCCCCAACCTTTTTATCACCGCGGTCCAGGGGGGGGGGGGGTTCACTCATCAAGACTCCACAAGCTTTAAGAATAGTTACACACAGATGAAGCAGATGATTTTTCTCTGGTGTGCAAGACGAATTTAAAGCTTTTCTCGAAACTGGTTTTAATTTAAGAGTGAATCTGTATGCGGGAAGTCGTTTCAATCTACACCCAGAATATAAGGAACTGCAACTACTCATTTTCTCGAAAGGAACATTTAAAAGTCCATAAGCCGTCTCACAGTTGAGAAAAACCTTTTGTATGTTCCGATTGCAATTATTTATGTGCTAGAAAGGAGACTTTGTAAACCCACAAGTTTACTCAAGTGGAGACAAACCATTTTCATGTTCCGGCTGCAACTATTCATGTTCTCAAAAGGAACATTTAAAAGTCCACAAGTCTTCTCACTGTGGAGAAAAAACTTTATCATGTTCCGACTGTGACTATTTTTGTTTTCGAAAGTGACTATTTAAAATTCACATGCTGACTCACTGTGAAGAAAAACCTTTTTCATGTTCCGAAATTTACCAAATAACGAAAAAAAATTACAAATTTCAAAAAACAAAAAATTAGGAAAAATGTATGAGCACATGCGATACTAATGTGCTAGCGGAATGAGTGCTAACCAGAGACTGATGTACTGGCGCAGAAGTCCCGGTTCACAAGTGAGTGACGTGAAGATGGGACTTGTCCTTACGTTATGCGAAATGTCGCTTGTTATGCGAAAAGTCGCTCGTTAAGGGAGCATTGTTCAAAATCAAAATCTGTTTTGATAATTATTATGCGAATTACTCGAAGTGCTCATCATGAGAGGTTCCACTGTATTTTTTTGTGGATAATTATTTCATTTTTTATTTGTATGTTTGATTTTTTTCACGTAATTTTGATTTTTAAGTAGGCCCTTTCGCGGCCCAGTACCGTTTGGTCCACGGCCCAGCACCGGGCCGCGGCCCGGGATTCGGGGACCACTGACCTACATAATATTATGAACATCGATATATAATAACAAAAGATTAGCCCTCTCATATCTAATTTCAATCTAAAAATAACACAAAACACCACTTAAAAGTAATAACCAAAGATATTGAAATATAAGGAGATGTGCTATCCGCCGTTTTTACTAGGTGAGACTGCGCTTCCGGGTGTCGCCGGTGTTGTTTACCAATTAACGAAAAAACTAAACGAACGAATAATTAACTAATAAACTAAACGAACGCTAAACTAAATGAACAAATTCTTTCCGTATTCAAACTATATTGTTAACCATGAATAATGAACACCTTCAAAAAATCAAGAAAATGAACAAATTCTTTTTGTATGCAAACTACGCGCATTAAGCCGTAGTTCGGCGACAGTTGCGCGGATATCATAGCATATCTCTTTTGTATTTGAATATCTTTGGTAATAACCAAATAATAATACATGATAATCCCTTTGTAATAAAAATCCCAACAAATGACTGAGGTGCAAAGGGGCAATACATCAATCCAAAGCTTGCTATTAATAGCCATTGACTAATTAATCGTAGCCAATGAATGTTCTAAATTCCAAGCAGCAGACAGACCCCAGCCAGAGTCCAGCGAGCCGGCTTCTCCCGGGTCCTCAGATTGAAGGTCCAAACATAAGTAGGTCCACGCATTCTATAAAAAATTATGCAATCAATCAAAAATATACGGTTATATTAGAACATGTACAGTTGTGATGTGAAGTCGATGAAAATCAGTAATAAAAAATTATTGCCTTTGGATGACTAGGGACACAATATCGACTAGAAAATATCGATACTGTACTCAAGAGTAGTATCGGAAAAAAAGTATCGTACTCGTAAAAGTATTGAAACAAAAGTATCGATACTTCAAAGTAATTAAATAAATAAAGAGCCTGTTATATAAGAAGAAAAGTAAAACAAAATTTTTGCAAAACATTTTTTTCTCTACTTTGTGTTTTGGCAGGACAGTCAGTATGGCACTTTTCAGATTTTTTTCACTAAATCGTCGCCTCAGTTCTTAATTGTCCAAACGACCATTTTAGTTTTTGTTCAATCCCGACTTTAAAACTAAAAATAAAGCATAAAAAATGATAGTTTATTACTTAACTAAGAATTATTTAAACTTATGAAACCTTTACGTTTACGGAAACAGCTTTATCTTAAACACCTATCATAATTTTTCATTGAAATAATGAAAGAAAACTTTCTCCTCCTACAGTTTGGCAAGAAAGTGTAGAAAATAAATGATGGCGCCACGATCGTTTTTTAGGTTTTAAATGGCAACACCAAGATGGCTCATAATACAATGAATATAAGTTTTAAAAAACACTTCGTTCAAAATGCATATTTCATAATGTATTTGTATTCTCAAAAATTTTGCAAAAAAACTATAATTTAATCGAAGTAAAATTACAATTTACTATAAATAAAATAACACAAAACAAATTATAAGTGGGCTTGTATTTCGTTATAAGGTAATAATAATAATATTAATATAGGATGGGGCACTACAGGATGGGGCGGTATATATACAAATCAAAAACAAACAATTTTCATAGGTGTCACAAAAATTAATTATAAAAACAACAACCTTACTCATATTCGTCAGAACTTTTATTCAAACAATTTAAGGTCAGAAATTTAAGTGCATTATACTTTTATCATGCAACATTAAAAAATTTATAAAGATAATATTCAAAATATAGTTGAACCCTTTAAAAATAACAGAAATCTCAGGCAAACATCAATACTTCCTACTCCGAAATGTAAGAAAAAACAAAAGGACAGTTAAATCACAAATATCTCGGAGTTAATTTTTTTAATTCACTACCTGAAAAAATCAGAAACAGGAACAGTAATTTAAAAAGATTTAAAACTCAGCTTAAAAATTACAACGAAAAATTGTACTGGACAAAAAAAATATTAAACCAATATAATAACCCCCCCCCCATATACACGAGTCCTACTTATTTATGGGGGTAAATCATCCGTCCGTCCATTCGTCAAAAAAATCATTTTTTTACATAGTACGTAAAGAAGTCCCAACTTTAAGAACTTTACTAACCTTACTCAAAGAAGACATTGGATTTGATGGTAGCCGGGAAAATTTACGAAAAATTTTGCATTCCATTGGCTTTGTTTATAAAAAAGTGCAAAACAAACAGAACTGCACTTATTGAAAAAAACAAATATAGCGGCTAAAAGAGAGCATTACGTAAAAATTAACATGGATATCCGAAATTTACCAGAAGAACTGCAAAAAAATATAATTCACTTAGATGAAAGTTATATCCATTCATCCTACAAGCTAAAGAAATGCTGGCAATCTATATATGTGACTGGAGTTCAGCACGATATTTCAAAAGGTAAGCGCTGGATCATGGTTCACGCTGAAAGCCAAATGGGTTTTGTCCCTCATGTTTTTTTCCTTGACGATTCATCTTACCGTTGATTCAGATTTACCTGTGTGTGGAAAATATCATTAAAATTATTATTCTATAGAAGGGAGTTTAAAAAAACACACTAGATAATATTCATTTACAAAGAAAGACTGAGAAAACTAAGAAAAAAGTAACTTTTCTATGAGTTTAAAGAAGTTGCATATTATTTTTTTTTTTTTTGATAATTGAGTTATTCCCTTTTTCTTGTGGCCTAATATTAACTATCAAATGTAAATGTCAAATTCGGATTTTTAAACATAACCTCAAATCAGATTGTAATAATCGCTTGTAATAATTGTAATAATGGTTATAATCGCTCGAAAATTGGCATGAATCTTGTAATACTAATGAAATTCATTAAAAAACGATACTACGTACCAGTCATTTCTGTAGTTCGTTTGTAAACATCTAACAAATTAGGCATAGGAGCTTCTTCGCGCGATAATCGGCTAGGCAGCGTCGAAAACCCAGTATATAACTTCTCTTGCACCACTACGTATTGGTTTGTTCATTTTTATACAATTCAAACAATGCACAGGCAAACAATGAAAAAACAAACATTAAACGAGTGATTTTCAGCGTTTTCTACACTTTTTAAGTCAGTAAAGCCAAGAGCCATACGAAATGTCATTGACAAAACGAGTATTTCGGTGTTACCATAGTAATGAAAAAATTTAGTTCCAAAATAATAAATTTCTAGACTTAATTGCCAAACTATACATAATTTTCAAATGGTCGATTGGACAATTAAGAACTGAGATGACGAAATGGTGTTTTTTAGTAACTAAATGTTTAGATAATAAAATAAACTTACTATTCTTGAATTATAAGCCATCTATTCATTCCATGACACACTAGATTATACCTTATACCAATGCAATGGAATGTTTTAGAAGGTTCGCTATGATTGAACTAGATGGCTTTGCCATAAACATGAGCCGCTTAGCCAAATTTTTATAGGTATCCATACTTGCCAAAAAGTACTCATTGAGTAAAATTATCGAATACAAAGTATCGAGTACAAAACTATCGGTATCGAAAGGAAAAGTACTCGATACCACAAAGTATCGATACTTTTTTCGTGTCCCTAGATGTGACACTATCAAGCATAGAAGTCTTAAAGTTGTGATACAAATAGACAGGCTACATACGAGTACTACAGCAATACAAAACTTGACTTATCACATCCCTGACTAAAAGACACGTATCACATCTCCTCCAATATGACATCAACGGACACTGCGTCTGTGAATGTGTTTACCCCTCAGGTAAAATTGTTCAGTTTTGGGAATAATTCATATAGGTCTCATAGTAATCATAGTGTCTCCCTTATTATCGTAGTGAGAAATATGATCTAAACGGTGTTAGAAAGAGAAAACACCATGCTTTATATACAAATATAAGAGTTAACCACAAAATAATTAAAATGTACACCTTTGTAACATCAAATTTTCCGACCGCAATAAAAAAAAAAACTTTTGAAACTTTTTACATAAAATGATAAAAAAGTGAGATAACGTTTTTTGTAATAAAATGTGTGTTTTAATTTTTTTTTATTATCAGTAATTTTAGTTAGAAAAAAACCTAAGGTGAGCCATTTTTAGATTGCATTAAAAAAATATGTTTTTCATATTTTAAAAGTTTATTTCGAATAATAAAATTTGAAGGCGTATTTCATCATCTTTCAAAAACAGTAGTTAGTTTTAGTGTTTGGTTTTGAAATGATAATATGCACAGTACCTACTGTAATGTCATTTATCCATCCTACCTTCCCCAACCTTGTCACATTGCTGAAGAAAGCTGGGAACCATGATAACAAAACTCAACATTGTTTACTACAAGATGACTTATGACATTGGAAGGAACTGTTTTTCGTAAGTTTATGTGCTCGTCTTCTAATTTGGTAAGTGCCTTGGTTTTTCCTTACTTCCTTGTAGTCCACATTTTACCATACAAATATAATCATTCAGCTGCAAGCAATTCTTTTCGTTTTCGTAGTTTACAGTCCATTTAGGATACAAATATTACATTTATTTGGAATTTATTGCAAAGCGGAAATATTCTGACCTTCTGACAGAATATGTTCGAGGCCTGAGGGGTAAATATATCAAAATTTCCTCTGAAATCATAAGTATGTAAGTAGGTACCTACATCAATGACATTTATTTTTTCAAATTTTCTTCAGGCAAGTAGGTACTATAGTATTGGAAAGTGCTGTCAAAGCTTTCAAAGCAAAGTTTTCGAAACCGGAAACGGAATGTACAAAAATTTTACAGATAGACAAAATGCTAAACGATCGAGTTAAAACAGAACTCGACGCTCAGACAAAAAAACAGTCAATGTAATTTGTGGTGTGGTTAGAAAAAAGAGTTAGCATATAATTCCAAATATTTACCGTATCTTGTAAACAGGGCAGTCGTAGACGTTCCTGACCTCCTGTTTGTCCTGTGTGACGGCGCGGATATAGATGACGGGCATCTGCGGGAACAGCTCTTTGAGGCGCGACTCAGCGATGGAGCACATCTCCGTGTCCCAGCGAGCGCCCTCCATGAACAGGCCATGGACGTAAGCGCCCTCTTTTGGTGGGGCCCTGAAATATAACATAAAGAGTTGACGCATTAGTGAAGTGAATCTCCCATCAGATCCAGGGCTGTATTATCCATAAGGCAGTATAGGCAACTGCCTTGGGGCCCGGACATGTTTAATCCGACCCTGGTAGGGCCGTATTATCCATAAGCCAGTGTAGGTAATTGTCTAGGGGCCCCGCATTGGCTAGGGGCCCCTGGGGTAAAGGGCCCCAACATATTTAATCCCACTAAGACAAGGCCTGGAATCTCACAGCCTTGTAAATTCTGGTTCTTCATCAATAGGATGAGATGAGATCTTCTGAAAAAATCGATGGCCTTTTTTAAACATTAGCTCCACATAGAAGGCGCTGAGGAAAATGATTCCATACAGGGCCTATGTTATCTTTGGGGATGCTGTGTGGAGGGTATTTTAAGGTAAGGAAGTTCTGGGAAGGAAAAACGTATGAGGGAAGGGGTCAGTGTGGCCAGGAGTGACGGACGTATGAATCCATCCCTCCACTGCGGTGTAAGGCGATGTTTTGAGAGGTCAAAAAGTCTCCCTCAACCATTCTCTCCCGATCCGGCCTGCCACACAGGATTAAATTAGTAGTAATATTTACGCAATTTCATCCTTGGTCTTCTTGGTGACTTCGCAGTTGAGGCACATCTTGTCCAGCGGCCACTCGTTCTTGCGCGCCGTCTGCTGCATGATGGCTGTCAGGAAAGACTGCGGGTTGAAGAAACCTCCCAGCCACACCACGCTGGGGAGCTGGAATAGTATATAATTAAATATAATGGTTGTACGGGTTCCTTCACTGGAGAAAACAAAATTTAGGTTTGCAATTCACTGAGGCCTTAGAATTAAACTAGGGCAGGAATGTCCGGTCCCTTACCACCATTAAGATTTCATCGATTATGTCAGCAGCTTTCTTCTTTTCTTCCATTTTCCTACTCAAGCATGACTGCGTATCACCTACACAATAGTTTATGTCAACTAAATTAAGCATATTTAGTCGACGTGAACTGTTGTTTTGTTCGCTGGCATCTGAACTTGAGGTGAAAACTGAACTTGAGGTGAAAACTTATTTAGCACCGTTGTGATTTGAAACTCGATGAAACCAAAAAGCGACACTAAAAATAGATAAGCACTCTTGTCTACTTTAGTTTTTGAAGGTTTCACGGCTTCTTGTGAACTGCACACATGTTGTAATTTTTTTGCTCCACACAGGAGGCTCTGAGAAAAATAATTCCCCCCAGGGCCTATGCCATCTTTGGGGATGCTGTGTGAGGGGTATTTTTAGGAAAATGAGAGAAAGTTAAAAATATGTGGGGCGGGTAGGAATCTGGGGTGTCAGTATATCCAGAAGGGACGGACGTATGAATCCATCCCTCCCACTGAAGTGCATGGCAATGTTCCGACAGAGTCTTGCTAAAGAGATCAAAAGGTTTCATCAACTAGTCTCACCCGATCCGGCCTAACGTACAGTTGAAGATCCAGACAAACCCCACCCCATGAACCCGGGAACCCCTGCTAAGATACCAAACATATATTCCGGGACGCCGGTACCCATATCTAGAGATGGCAAAATTTAGCATTAATTTTCAGATTTTTTAGCATTAACAATTGGAAATTTAGCGTTTTATAGCATTTTGAGGCATAATTTAGCGTTTTGTAGCAAAATAGAAAAAAATGTATTTCCTGAATGTTTTTAGCGCATATTTTAAGTATTTTTGGTAAAATATATGTTTAACCTTCATTTGCAAGTATTTCCATGTGAAAGATTATAAATAATTAATTTTAATATTAAATTAATAAGGAAGGAAACTCTAAGTACGGGTCGAACACAAACACAACTAATGCAGATTGCGATTAACATCAATAGGCGTAATTTATTTTGCACAATTTGTGTAATGTCAAAAAGCAATTTTAGCCTACAGTACAAAAATATTAAATATTTACACATAAAATAGTAACAAAATTATAAAAAATCGTAGGAAAGGCTTCCAAAAATGAAATAAAGTAGGCATAATACTTTTCCCTGCACATTCACATGAAACTACCTTCCTTGTGAATTTTTTTCAATTCTTCTTTAGTTGTACTGGACTAAATATTACTGTATCAGCTTCTCCAATTTGTATGGTTCTTTGACTTCTGAAATACGCTATAAGGGTTTATACGTTAAATACGTTTATACGGTCAATACGTTAAATACGTTCATCAACGATCGATGTAGGGAAAACCCGAGCTTACGCACACAGTCGGGGGAGCGCGAGCTGAAGTTAGAGATGATTTTGAATCACTTATTTCCGCTGATAAATATCGATTTTTTGAAATTCTCACATATTATTTTAATACCCGGTATTTTCGGGAAATTCACGCCTATTTCGCTAAATAGAATAATTTCGCTGAAATACGGCCTTTTCGCTATTTTTTCACGTTTTTCGTTAAAACGAAATTTTGCCATCTCTACCCATATCCCCCTCCCAAATTGAGTATTTAAATAAATCATAAATAAATGGAGACACACACAATCCAGAGGCACACAGATGAGGAGAGGGGAAAGAGGAAGGGTAAAGATTGGCCAGGAAATGAAGTAGTATAATTTTAATGACTTGTGAAAAAATGTAAAGAAGGCCATAGTTACAAGCTCACATCAAAAACCCTTAGTTTTAAGCTAAACCAAAGTGTTTTTCAGTAGTAAATAAGCAGTACGTACAGAAAAGTCGGCAGCCCAGGATTCAAGTTCAGCAAGTCTAGCGCAGAGGTCGGTGAACCAGGCAGCCAGGGGCAGCATGGAGGGGTATGCGAGATGGGTCCAGCGCGGGGGCACCTGCCCTACCAGCAGGCAGGACTGAAGCTCCTCCATGTCCCCTGTTATGGTCAACTCACCCTGCAAACAATATACATATATACATACACTGTACATAATAGATCAGGTCAATTAGTCAAAAACCTCCCAAAATTATAAGATGACAGTAAAACATAATATTATTAAATTCTAGCTTTTGCCCCCGGCTTCGCTCACATATTCGATATTGTATCATAAAACATAATATTATTAAATACTAGCTTTTGCCCCCGGCTTCGCTCACATTTTCGATATTGTATTCGATGATTTAATTTGATATTGTATCATAATATCAATTTTTTTTCAATGACCTTCCTCTCCTGAACCCACAGAGCCGCCTCTGGTATAGACTGGTTGAACCAGAATGTTGCAAAGTTAGGGACAAAGCATTCCCCCTGCAGTGAAATGGTGTGATGGTCAGTCAGGTTAGGTTAAAGCAGGGTTATTTACCTTCAAGCCGAGCTCTAGCTCCTTGAGAGAGCGCTTTATCTCCCCCATGAGGAAGTTCATCCTCTCGCACTCCTGGAACACCACAATGATGAAGGGCGTGCGCTCCTCCACTTTAGACATCAGCTCCGGCACGTTAAACTGCTCCGGCACCTTGTCGAGAATGTCTTCCAGCACTGCTTTTATCTGAAAATATCATATCTTGTTACCATAAATTTAAAACCAAGCAAACGCATGAATATTTCTTCCGTTTCAACATAATTTTTTTATTTGAGTGATTTTTTAAAATAATTTTTTGTTTGCGAGTACCGTACAAGAGTCCCGACTGGAGCCAGTGAGACTATGGCATCTCCAAATTTGTGAGGCTAAAGGTAGTGGGGAGAGGAAGGAGATGGGAAGGAAGAAGGTGGGGAAGTTAAATAGATCTGACACCTCTGCTTATCTATTATTAACTTCATGCAACCTAGGTACAAGCAAGTGTTTGAAATGCTCAGTCCTGCTATTGTTATTTAAAAATTATTTTTATATAAATTTCTGAGAGTTAATAAATTTAATCCTTTCATCAAGTAATTATAGTTCACGAGTTTAATTGGTCTGACCAAAATATAATTATAATATCCAGATTTTTGCTCAATAATACCAGCAACTAATATTGTCAACAGATGTCTCTGTGGTTCCATTTATTTATCGATATTGTATAAATTTCTGTTTTACCATGGTAACTGTTTCTTTATATTAGAGTGACATCTGTAGATTCCTGTTTTATCATCTCAAATATTTTCTTTTGTTTTTACAAGACTGAATTTTTTTCTCTTCAAATTTGCAAACTCATCAAACAGCTTGTGATCGAAGCGTCCTACTGTTTTTAATAATATAAAAGGAAAGCATTTGATAATATATGTGATTGACCTAATAAAAATTACCCTTTATTTAAATTATAGTTTCAATAGGAATACTAGCTGAGATTAGAGATAATAGAGAATGAGCTTGAGCAATTGCAACTATTTATATGCAGTTAATAATAGTAATTGGATAATTTGTAGAGTGCCGTTTTTGTGAAAAATCACCTTAAGGGGATCTTACCGCAATCGCAGCATATTTGCAGGTTTTTGATGCAGTTTTTAGAAAATTTCTATATTGTTTATTAGAAAATAATATTATGTTTTGAACCAATAAATTATTCTTCTAAATGGTGAAGTAACAAAACGTGTTAAAATGTTTAAAACAATTGCATAAAAAAATATTTACGGAACCTCTAAAAATAGCTTAAAGTTCGATTATATCCTTTAATTCTAAATACAGGAGAGTTATAAAAATATACATTATCACCACATCAATGTTTTCTAAACGGCTAGATAATAAAATTATTTTAAAAAGCATAAAAACAATGCTTATAGAAATAAAAACCGTTTTTAGATATTATGATATCCTCCCGCCATAATATAAAGCAGGAGACGAGTTGTTTCCCATTAGTATATGAGATGCGTTCACGGTGGGAGGACGTCAAATTTTGCAAGAAATAAATACGTAAATGTGGTGGCACTTGAGAAAAGGGGTCATACTAAAGGCTAGTCATTATGTTATCGTGCATTATTTCAGAACCAAGTTGACTTTTTTACTCGAAATTCCATTCCGCAGCCGTTTGCTACAACCAGCGGCATATAATGTTTTAGAGTGCCCCTTCACCAGAATCGTATTCCTAGTTCTATTTATTTACGCCCTAATGGGCTTATATATAAATTTCTAATTATAGTTATTTCAGTTGTAATAATGGTATATCGAATAAATTATGGTAAAATAAAACGAGTTACAAAGTTATAAAAAGTAACAAAATTGTAAAATAGGTTTTCAAACAAACAAAAAGAAGTCGACACACTCCTAAAAATTAAATAAAGGATTAACGAAAAAAATTGTTGAAACCCATTTTATACATAACATGGGAAAATAAAATAAACAAAAAAAAAGTGTGTGCGTGGAATCCACGCGCGACAGAAGTGAAACTTCTTGTTTATTTATTAAAATTCGATTTACGCGAAATATATCGTATTTTTATGAATTCATTCCGAATAGGTTTCTGAATTAAGGCTGGCCGCGACGAGATTCGGCTGCGAAAAATTCAATTTACGTGAAATATATTGAATTTTTATGAGTTTATTCCGAAAAGGTGTATGAATTATGGCCGGCCGTGACGAGATTTGACAGCGAAAATTCAATTTACGCGAAAAATATCGTATTTTTTTATGAATTTATTCCGAGTATTTTTTATTTATTTAATTTAATTAGGACCGGTCGCGAAAATTTGATTTACGCAATATATATCATAGTTTTACGAATTTGTTCCGAATAGGTATCTTCATTATGGCCGGCCGCGTTGGTTACGGCCGCGAAAATTCGGTTTACGCGAAATATATCGTATTTTTATGAATTTATTCCGAATAGGTATCTGCATTATGGCCAGCCGCAACGGGATTCGCTCCTGAAATTCGATTTACGTGAAATATATCGAATATTTTATAAATTTATTTCGAATAGGCATCTGAATTAGGGCTGGCTGCGATGGGATTCGGCTGCGAAAATTCGATGTCCGCGAAATGTATCGCATTTTTATGGATTTATTTCGAATGGGTATCTGAATTAGTGCCGGCTGCGATGAGATTCGGCCGCGAAAATTCAATTTACGCAAAATATATCGTAGTTTTACGAATTTACTTCCAATATTTAAATTTGAAGAGCCGGTCGAGGAGGTTATAAGCCGCAAAATTTTGATTTATGCAGAAAAATGCGATGTTTTTACGAATTTATTTCGAATATCTGTATTTAGTGGGCCGGCAGCGACGGGATTTGGTCGTGAAATTTCGGTTTAAGTGAAATTTATCGTATTTTTACGAATTTACTTCGAGTATCTGAATTCAAATGGCCAGCTGCATCGGAAATAGACTGCAAAATTTCGATTTACGCGGTAATATATCACATTTTTATGAGTTTAAAGGGATGGCCGCGACGGTAATCGCCAGCGAAAATTTGATTTACTCGGAATATATCGTATTTTTGTGAATTTTGTTCGAATAGAGGGCCGCCCGCGGCGGTATACGGCTGCGAAAATTCGACTTACCCACGGAATAAGTCGTATTATTACGAATTTATTCCGAAGAACCTACCCGAATTGGAATTTACGGCCGAGAAATTCAATTTTCGGCGCTTGTTTTTTTTTCATAAAATTTTGAATTACGTGGGAATTCGTTAATTCGAAATTTTATTTTTGATAACCCCTTGGATTTCGAGTTTACGGGGTTCTACTGTATTAAGATTATTTTTAGTATTCCTAACTGATATAATAATAATAAATTATGGCGTTTATACAGAGTGTCCGGGGATAAAGTGCATTAACTTCGGGAGGTGATTCTACATGATGGTAGAAGTAAAAAAGATTAAGAACTTTTTCCGAAATTCCCATACAAAAAGACGTACCTACTAAAAATCCTTAGTTTGAGGTACGATCTTACTTGCTGAGAGCCTGCCTAGCACGATTGTGGCAAAATTTATGGTTGTGATTGGTCCGTATCGTAACAGTGGAAAGTAATAAAGCTGGCCGCACACGCAGGTCGTATTTTATCTTTTTACTACAAAACTACCCCTAAAAGTTGGATTTTCGAAAAAAGTATTTTATCTTTTTTTCTTATAATATCGTGGAGAATCAACTTCAGAAGTTGATGCACTTTACTAAAAAAAGTCTTATGCTCTGTACTTTATATAATTTTTTGTTATATGTAACTTTTTGTAAACAATAATAATAATTATTGAAAATGACTGATATTTTATTTATCTTGCCAATATATTCAGATATAATTAGGATCACATTTTATGAAAATGATGCGTAATTAAATACCGTATTATTTTGACATCTGTCAATGAAGAACGTATCGGTTACGAGTCAAAAGCTACTGCCTGCCGTCTAGCAGTTTAGTTGATTGTATCGAATAATTTATCGAACAAGTTTGATCGAAATCTGATAAGAGTCATAAAATCATGAGCTCCTTCTGCAATAGGTAATGTTTCTATCTAAATTTACCTAAAACATGCACATTCAACTTAATAAACACAATTTGAAAGATGCCCATTATTTATTAAACGTTTCATGTTCAAACCTTACTCAGGGGCACTATCTAGTCTATATTTTTTTGCTGCTCTGACTGACAAGCGCGTAGCGGCCGCTGCGTGTTCCCCGTTCCAACTTACCCACTCCATTCCTCTCCACCCCGAAATATTATTTCGGTTTGCGTAAATTACCCCTTAAAGGCGCAAAACTTTACAAAGTAACACTAAAGTTAACTCTTTCTGTCTCACTCTAATACGGAATTTTACTAATCCCATATTTATTTTGTAGGTTAGGTTCAGAAATCTACCTTCTCTTCTCTGCTCAAACCGCTACCACTCTGTGATCCCGTATCTCTGGGCTGCATCTCAAAGATGGTCCGGAACAGTTGCTCGGAGAGGGTGGTGAGCACTCCAATCTCGGCGTTGGGATGGAGCCCGTAGAGATATGGCGTCTCTCCGGGTAGGAACTCGTCGATGTAGGAATGATAGCTCGAGAAGTCTGAGTTCGGGGGGGCCATGAAGTTGGGGGCGAGGTAGAGCTCACCATCAATCTGGTAAAAGAATGAAAATTCAGCCATTTTTATTTGGCAACTTTAATATTTATTGGTGAATTCATTAGTCAGACATCTCCGAAAAACCGAAATTTTAATTGTGCAGTTATATATAAAAGAATACTCCCTATCTAAACCAAGATTATTCATAAACACCACTAAATCAATTATAATGCACAAAAACTTGCAGTGAAATAAACAAAAAAATTACGTTTTTTGGGTTACTGGTAGGAAATTTTAAAATGTCACACTAATGTACAAGACCGTTATGTAACCCGATGTTATTTTATAGCATATTTAATATGTAAAACACAGACACGTGTAAACAGTGGCGTAGCGAGCATGGCTAAATTTCTCCATTTAGGCTATTTTCGCCTATAAAAAGTGCACAATATTTTTGGGACAATATCCTTCATAATTTTTTTCCACGGTCGGGTGTCACCCCCATCGGGTGGCAATCGGAGCGGGCCGCCCTCACCGCCCCCCACCCCCTAGCTACGCCATTACGTGTAAATAACATTTGATTTACGGTGAGCATTCAAATATTGCTATCCTCGTTATCTCAACATTTTATATATGGAGATGTCTGACTAATCAACTGGACTGGACAATATATCTATCTATTAAAATATATAAAAAAGAGTACCTATGGCAGCGTGGCTTTGTTTTTTTTATAGAAATCTACAGTTTTATTCCAAAATTGATGAAATTTTGCACGCTTCGCCTTCAAAACAAGATGACTGTCTACATGAGATTTCGAAAAACTACCCCCCCATCCCCTTTTACCATACATTAAAGCAGAATTTTGATACTTATTGATGAAATTTTGCACAAGATGTTCAATATTACATTACATCTGATTTGCTGATTTTGAGGCCCTGAGGAAAATAATTTCCCTCTGGGCCTGTGTCATTTTTGGTTTCTCAAAGATTGAACGGAATAAGTGCTTCGTTAGTTCAATTCGTTCATTAATTTAGCATTACACATTTTTTGTAATGTAATTACATAGATGAATCTAGTTACTCACCAGTTCAGGCTGCATGTATTCAGTGAGGTAGGTCCTGCACAAGCGGCGGTCCCAGTCATCTGTGATGTGCCCCCCGTACATGATCTCCCCAAACAGGTAGCGCAGGTCCTCCCACGGCACGCGCGAGTTGTTCTCCAGGTAGTTGTAAAGCACATACACGCTTATCATCAGGTCGCCCAGGTTGAAAGGGTAGTTCCTAATATACACAACACAACAAGTCTTTTTAGAAATTGCTGTAATTTCATTAAATTTATATCACTATAGAAACAAAACAAAAATTGATTGCAGTTATGAAACAATTTAGACATATTAAATATTATTTATCTAGTGAAAAGCTGACCAATGAAAAATCACAGGACATTATACATAATTTCTAACTAACTAACAAACCATCATGCTGTTTCACCGCAGGGGTAGGCAGAGAGGACGGACCACCAAACAACTCGGTCTTGGCACAAACTCATTGCCTCGTTCACATTCATACATCATCTTATACATGCCCTTCTATTTATCTGACTCTTGACATGGCCCGACTCAAGTATCTGATTCACTTGGTCGTGCCATGTCTTCCTTGGGCTCCCCGACTTCTTCTACCATTCACATTTGCGTCATATATTCTCCTTATACTCCTTTCCTCGTTCATTCACTCTACATGCCCAAACCATTTGAGCGTACCTTTCTTAATCTTACTCATTACGCTTACATCGGCCTTGCATTCTATGCAGATTTCCACGTCTCTCACACAATCATGTACATGGTTTTACCACACATACGCCTCAGGTATCTCATTTCTACTTTCATTGGATCCACATACTGCAAATATGAAAACATTGTAGAATCAGATAAGTTTTTAGATTTTCACGGCCAAAAGCATTTTCGTTGTTAGTTTTTGGGGTGTTATGCCGTGTTGCGCTACCTCCTACTATAGCCGACGTTTCGGACAGCGTTGCAGTGTCCATCATCAGGGCAGATCCGGTAGATCCGACGATGTGTAATTGTTAGTGTAAAGTGTGTGATTATTTACTTGGAAGCGATACCGTGT
The DNA here is from genome assembly GCA_917563855.2 of Limnephilus lunatus. NCBI lineage: Eukaryota > Metazoa > Arthropoda > Insecta > Trichoptera > Limnephilidae > Limnephilus > Limnephilus lunatus. The sequence goes on along the minus strand of OU830602.1, from coordinate 3,009,013 downwards.
CGCCAGCTTCAATTCACTACGAGCTGGTAGGTATTTCAGGAGAAAGGGAACTGCGATTTTAGTGAAAGCGCAGTATTTACGTTAGCCTGGGGTCCGTCCATGTGAGAATTGCCGACGAAAGTGGCGCCATCCTTATTCTAGAATTAGACAACAGAGTTCAAGTGGTTAAAGCGAAAGTAGCCAATATAAGCAAAAAAGGTTTTATACCTTATTATTATATGATATTACAGTATACTTAGACATGGTATTTTTTTTTGCGTTTAGCTTTGGTGTAGCCGTCAATTACCGGATACCAAGAGCTGTTGAGCTTAGCTCCGTCGTCTCTATTAATATTAATTGGATTTTTGTAGATTTCGATAGCCTCCGTAATCAGGCGTGATCTGTAAGTTTTGGGTCTTCCCAGGACCTCAGGAACGAATCCAAAGTAATGGCCGGTCTCGATTAAGTGCTCGGCGATTGCCGATTTATCAGGGTGGCCGAGTTTACAAGCACGAAAATGTTCAGCTATCCTTTTGGAAATCGTCCGCTCTGTTTGGCCTACATAAACTTTGTCACATCCCGTAAATACTGCGCTTTCACTAAAATCGCAGTTCCCTTTCTCCTGAAATACCTACCAGCTCGTAGTGAATTGAAGCTGGCGACACGGTATCGCTTCCAAGTAAATAATCACACACTTTACACTAACAATTACACATCGTCGGATCTACCGGATCTGCCCTGATGATGGACACTGCAACGCTGTCCGAAACGTCGGCTATAGTAGGAGGTAGCGCAACACGGCATAACACCCCAAAAACTAACAACGAAATTGTAGAATCAGTTCAAAAAAAATTACTAAGAATGTTATCCTTCAAATGTGGACTACACGACCATCTCAGATCATACGATGTACGTCGTGATTACTTCAAGATTGATACACTTAAAACTAGAAGGCAACTGACTGATCTAATATGTTTACATAAAATTATTCACGGCCATCTTGATCCTACATTATGTCTTAACAGTATTAAAATTTATGTCCCCAATTCCCATTGTTTAAGACGCCATTACTTTTTTTCATATGAATATTTAAAAATAATATCGCCTACTTTAGCCCTCTGACCCAGATGTGTCAACTGTATAACAAGATAGAGTGCGCTGATGTGGATATTTTCGTTGATAATTTGTATGTATTTAAAAAAAAAAGTTCTGGCGCTGTTAAAAAGTACTAACTAATTATATTGTGTGAATTGTCTCTCTATGCATGCTCGCGTATTTCATATGTCTTTTACCACTCATTGTAATGTGTTACTTGAGTGACCTTATATATAATTCTGTATTTTTATTTGTGATTTGTTTATTTTTATTTGTATTTTTGTTTTTGTTTTTCTAATTGTATTTAATTGTACGTAATTTTAGATTTTTATAATTGTGTGATAACTGAGTTTTATAACTGGATTGTTCTCATGTAAGTGTAAACATCTGTAAAACCCAGTATAAATAAATAAATCCTTCCTTTGCCAGTTCCATGCCTCACTGCCATATATCAGGGTTGGTAACAGCACTCAATTGTGGACGGCTAGCTTCGCTTCTTTGGACAGTTTTTTGTTGGCGCCAACGGCGTTCAGTCCTCCATTATATGTAATTCCAATTTGGAAAAACACTTATTAAAATTATTATTCTTCGTCTACCTACTCTAATAATTATTCTTCGCATAAACAGTTCAAATTTTTAAAATGACACTTAAATTCAAATGTTTATAAAGTATAATTTAAAGGGAATACGTAAGAAAAGATTTAGCGGAGAAAGCGTGTATCGAGGTTAGAAAAAAAATCAATTTGACATCATTCTCATATAGTTCCTTGGTGGTGACGAATGCCCTACAAGTATTTTTTTTTTATTTTGTTGCATGGGTGAACCAAAAATCTTCTTTTAAATTGTTTTTTATGCTTATAAAGATAAAGAAGAACAATATTATTGTCTTGGTCGCTAGAGTCTCTTGACATTATATCAATTTCACAGCTACATGTGAAGAAATGATGAAGTTTATTTGGGGTTAAGCGGTGTACAGAAACCAGCATTAAAGAGCAGCATGTCGTTTGGCGACTGGTTGTTGCATTGTAGTCACGCAGCTTGGAAGTATCTTTGTGATATTTCCAATTTGTTGCCCAGAACATGCATCCTATTGGTTAGTGAGTGTGTCTGATAGTAGTTGATTGTGTATGTGTTGCAGAAAAATGTTCAAAATGGTGGCCATTTTATCTTGTGTTCCTCGTCAGTACATGGAATTTAATAGTGGCGACGATGGCAAGGATGGATAGATAGACTCACCTGTTCCAACCCTGAGGCCCAAACTTCCTTCTCTCTGCCACAACGGCGTGAAAATAGCACAGAGCAAACAGGATCCCTTTGAACTCTGCCTCCTTGGAGCACATTTCCAAAGTGTCCTGGGAGAAATTATCCAGGGCCTTGTGCAAGTTGGCCTGCATCCCCGTGGGAGGTTCGTTGGTGATCTTGATGGCGGACTCGAGGATGCCTTGAGGAATGATGTGATATGCAGCAGAGGCTGCTGGCTCAGCACTCAAAAACAATCTAAAACAATATACATAATCAATTAAAAACAATGAGAATGTAATATCCTAGATGGTAGTTTTAGAGGTTATTCATAGATGGCACTGGTAACAGTAGAGCTGTCGATAATGCAATGGTAAATGCAATAAAGGGATGGAGACAGATAAATATGATCCGAACTTATTGCAATATATCACAAAATCAAAGTCAAAAATGTTTGCTGACCCTGGAGTTTTTATTTAAAGAGTTTGGGAGACAACCCAGAATTAAAGTTTGTTAATACAAATGGTCCTATTTAATAAGTGAAGTACGCCTCAAGACATACATATGTATGGTAATGTTATATTATCGTGAAAACAAGCTTATGGATCCGATTCGATCTTCGGTTCGCAGAATGTCTGGCCGCTGAGGTCCGTCAGATGCATTATACCACTACACCAAAGGAGACTTGTGTGGGACTGTGGATTTATTGTATTATTCTAAATTAAAATAATTTCTTTGTTTTAAACACTATTTTTATTGTTTATAAAACCGACATATTTGGAGAGCGACGCTCACTTCATCAGGGTTTACTAAAAACTTTTTTGGTTGTTTTTAGTAAACCGTGATGAAGTGAGCATCGCTCAAGAAAATAAAAATAGCGGTAAAATAAAGAAATTCTTTTAATTTGAATTAAAATGGTGCCACAAAATAAACTTGTTGTGTTTGAAGAAGTTATTGTAATTTATTGGAACCGGGATTTGCGTGGTTTAATGCCCAATGGTGATTATGGTGCGAGCCTATGTAGCCTATGTAGTCTTTGGAAATAAATTCAGTTCAGTTGATATTTTCATTTATTCCTTACCTAAATTTATATCAGAAATTTCTAAAATTCTGATGTAAATTTTATTATTATTCTTCTAATATTGTTTTTGTTGTTATTTCTTTTTGATTCTGTTTATATCCTTAATGTTCAGTTTATTGTGTTATATATGTATTACATGCTTATAATTGTACTCCTGAATAACTTATGTATCTAAAATAACGTGATATTGTAAAAAACCTTTAAGGCGTGAATAAATAAATAAAAAATGGGTAGTGGGCTACCTTTATTGTACGCGGCGCACGAGCGTTTAAAGGTTAAACAAATATTTTATTGTCATCTCATTCTCTCGCAGGCTAAATCCTGTAAATGTACGTGATTGTCTCTGTTTAGTGTCGCTCATTTCCAATTTATCGAGTTTCAAATCACAACAGTGCTAAAGAAGTTTTCACTTCAAAATTGTCATCAGTTTTAATGAATTTTGCTTGATCCGGCCCGCCCCGCAGCTGGGGACAGACGCATCCGCCACTAAGGTCTGGACAAATCTCACCCCATGAAAGTTCAAACTACGTGAAAACCACACCTTTTTAGTTTTAAATAAATTTAGTTACCTGTAATTTTCGTGGCTGCCCTCACTATACTGCTCGATCTTCTTCTCGAGGGTGAGCAGCCACTTGGACACGAGGTGCACGTTCTGCAGGATGACCCAGTGGCCGAGCCGGGCCGCCGTTGCCATGGCAGCCTCCGCCACCACCTCCTGGCCCTGCCCCAGCGACACAATGTGAAGGTTGCGCCGCTCTGTCGTGAAGCCCAGCTCGTTGCCCAGCTTCTCAACATCCTGAGAATTAACACTAAGAATGCTTAACATCTAATGTCTAAATATTTGCTCAGTTTTTGCTAACATTTCTTGCTCTCAACTGTCAGTAACTCAAAGTAAGACAGCGCTATTTGTGATGAAAGTGTTTAAAGCTAAGAAACAAAATAATAGTCAGAAGTAAAAGTAGCAGTATTATAATATAACAATATTAGGACTAGTCATATACACATTCGATACTCTCTTGTACCTAGAATGCATGCAGTTGGTAATGCTTTCTCAGAAGTAGTAAATATACTCAACTGCATGGAATATAGTTACAAACAGGTCATAATAACATGGGATATGTTATATAAATCAATGTTGGCAAAATACCTACTACATATTCTTCTGCATAGGTTCTATGAAATCATATTTTACCTTATGATTACTGTTCCACAAAATTATTATGTACACTACATGTTTCGTAAATGCTCGTATAGGCATATAATAAATAAATTATGTATTAAGACCTAAATACGTTATAAGTCACTAAGGCATTAATTATTTGTAAGTAATTAGTTATAAGTCTCAGTTCTTAGTGGCTAGCTTTAACCCGTCTGCTTGTTTAGGAATAAATACATCCCAAAACACGTAATCGCGTTATACTTTCATAAGACCAAAAACGTCCCAGAGCGACCTTAAATTTCGCCCTCTCGCATCTCTCTTCCTCTCATGCAAACATTTGTATTTTTCTTTTAACCAGAAAGAGAACGAAATAATGCTTCTTGTTGTCTTTGAAATATGAAAGCTAGCTTGCATAGATTTTTTTATTTTTTATTTATTTAATATAGATATATAAGTGTACAAAAGTGTTACATAAATTACATATCGGTACAGAAATTATTTAAAATTGCAATCTCATCAAAGAAGAAGCTAGTTCTTGTGCTTGATGAGCGAGTTACACTAATTATAACAGAAATAGAATAACATTATGCAAAAGGTAAGTATATAATACGAACAATTCAGCCTTCTGGATCATCAATATGTGTAGGTGTACATACATAGGATACGGTACGAAATTCGAAAAATCTAAATAAAATAGAGATGAATATAATTTATAATAAATGGAAAGAAAGAGAAAAACAGGTAATTATTTAGTTTTAATTATTCCTGATGAAGTGTAGCTTCAGTTTGAGTTTCAGTTTATTGATGTCTTTGGTTTTTTTTTATTTCAATTGGAAGGTTGTTGAAATACTTTATTCCTAAGTAGATATAATTGTTTTGCATTAATTTGGTATTAAATTTTGGTATTTTGATGTTGTCTTGATATCTTATTGATTGGTAGGTTTCAAATTTTTTGATGATATTATCTTTGTAAATTTGGATAATTGCATTTTTTTTTAAGATATTCTCTACACGAGGCACCGTAAATTCTGCGAAAAGCGTTTCTGTTGGATATGTGGAGGGTTTCTTTAGGATTACTTTAATGATTAGCTTCTGGATCACTTTGATCGGGTTTAGAATATTGTTGTAAGACCCCCCCCATCCAATAATTCCATATTGAATTAATGACTGGATTAGTGCATAGTATACTCTTTTTAGTTTGTTGAGTTTTAAAATATTTCTTAATCTTATGAATATATATATACACTTTCTGATACGCTTAACCAATTCACAGATATGGCTCTTCCACTTCATATGTTGTTCTATTATCACTCCGAGATATTTAGTTTCTGATACTGATTTCAACGTTGAACAGTCTTGAATACATGTGATTTTATTACATTTGTTATTGTGGATAATTATTTTAGTGTTGGGGAGTGTTTTTAGTTTGTTAATTGAGAAGTGTATGTAGTATGTTTTGTTAGTGTTCAATGAGAGAAGATTTGTATCAAACCAATGTTTTAAGGTATTCATGCTATTATTTGCTTGCTCGTTTACTATATCCCAGTCGATCCCATTCACTATGATAGCTGTGTCGTCGGCATATGATATTATGTCTGCGTTAATTGGTAGTTTGAAAATGTCGTTGACATAAATTATAAATAGTAGGGGGCCTAGGACTGTGCCTTGAGGTATCCCGAAATTACTTGTTAGTGGTAGACTTAGAAAGTTGTTTATCTTGACTACTTGGTGTCGTTCAAATAAATAGCTTTTTATCCATTTTAGAGCTTTATCGTTTATCCCAATACAGTTTAATTTTTTAATAAGTTTATCATGAGAAATACTGTCGAAGTCTTTTTTAAGATCTATGAAGATTCCGAGGCATTTCAAAGATTTGTCTAATGTGTTCTGGATAATGTTCGATAGTTTGGCAATCGCATCTTGGGTACTTCTATTTTTCATAAATCCATATTGGTTGTCGTGTATTATGTTATTTTTGTTAATAAATTCAGTCAATCTTTTGATAATTTTTTCAAAGATTTTAGCAATGTTTGAAATCAGCGATATTGGACGATAATTTGTCACTTCTTCTGGGTTGCCAGATTTATGAATTGGAGTGATGATGGTTTGTTTATATATCGTTGGGAATATTCCGATAAGATATTTCATAAGATATTTTACAATCTTGATCGAAAGTGACGGTTTGACGAAACCGAGGCTTCCGGATTGTGATCATTTGTTATAAATCTTACTGAAGTGATTTTCCCACAAAAACAGCGCAATATAGGTACATAATCCATTCATATTTATTAAGATTGTGGCAAACCTTGAGAGGATCTACTCCAGGGGACAAGATGAAGAACACAGGGGTAGAGGGGCTGGTCTCTTCATAAGATTTGGAGAACTTCACAGTGGGAGCTTCCACAAACTTTGCTCCTAGTTGCTCTCTTATATAACATCTAAACAAAAAATATATATTCAAATAAAACAACTTTTTCATGCTTAGCCACTGGAGCGACCACGTAAAATAAATAAATTTACCTCGATTGCTCGAGATTTCCCAGGTCATAAAAAATTATTATAGTGCTCTATAGCCAATGAATAAACCTGTATTTTATCGTTTATTTCATATTTGTAGGATTTATAAAAAAAATATAAAAAAATCGTAAAGTTTATAACTGCGCGAATCCTGCATGTTTGTTACTTTGAAACTGCCGTGAGGGGTATTTCTTCGAGCCAACATAAAATATTTTCGATTTCTGTATATTTTCTGTGGTATATTTGATACTGAAAGGTGCATGTCTACGGAAAAAATACTTCATTTTTACTGTAAACAGCTGATCAAAAATTCAGCGTGAAAAAACATTTTTAAAATTTATTTTTAACATCGTTCTAAAATAGCCTACGAAGTTCAGATTTGCAACATCTATGGTCATAATAGATAAAGCATTTCAATAGCTTCGTTTTAAAATAAATGGCTGGTCATGGAAATGCTTTAAATAATTACAATAAATGTTTTACGAATGGTAGGAAAATGTGGTCCAATTTTGGACCGCTATCAATCGCAGAAAAATATAAGAGGTCTATTTTTTTACCACGTTCGCTCCAGTGGTTATCAAGGGATTGACAAAATATATGGAGTAAAATCGGAAAAAACAAATAATATGATGATGAAATTGGGAAATGTGATGAGACCTAGGTCTTTCTTCCACGGGGAAATACAAGTATTTGATAATCGTGGTGTGTACTTGTGTCGCATGCAACTTGTCACATGTATGTGTCGCCACTGTAATCACGAGACCCGCATCGCCAACAATCATTATTGAATTTTTTAAACATCAAAACTAAAATACATACTACCATTCACTCACAAGTGTTGCTGTCATTTTTATATCATGTTATTATTTTTTGTAGATTTTGTTGCCGGCATTGATTTAGCACAAGCATTATTACAAAATGTCTGACACAAGTGTTACGAAACGAGTATGACAAAAACATCCGGCTATTCGCGGAGACTGTTGTCGCCAATGAGTTTACAAAATGTCGGCAATATGTGCATGAGTACCAATCTCAGTGCAGATGTATGGTGATAGTCGACAAGAAACTTGAATCATCGAGCATCGGATAATTGTAAATCCCGGAGAAAGCATGGCCTCAGGCTGCAAAAGAAACACAGAACAGGGTCGCCTAGAGACGCCTGGTCTGGTGACTGGTCTCAACCCAGCTGGGACAAGATGAAGACACTGAAGATATAAACTTGAGGTACCTGGTGGCATAGGTCATTCGATCAGGTCGCAAAGCCCTCATGATGCACAGCCTCTGCAAGGGGGTCTTGTTTTTCCATTCTCCGGGGAACTTGTCTTTCTCTGGAGCCTCTCCCTCCGTGAACTTTTGCCACCTGGAAACCAAATTTGAAACAAATAAGGTAAATAATATAAATCGTAAAATTAATGTACAAGCGGTCAAAATAATCTGGAAATTTAATAAAATGAAACAAAAATTTTAGCTACTTGCAGTAGCTTAGCGGGTAAGAAATTACAATTGTATGCAATTTTTTATACAATAATAAAAAATAAAAAATAAATTCTGTGGCAACACCAATTTTAGAGCCAAAGTTATAATAAATTCAAATGTGAGGTTAAGTTTGGCTTCCGAATCTGAGAGGTTGACCGGTCAGGAAAAATAATGTTTTTTTTTTTAATGTTTAAAGCCTTCTCCCACAATGTTTTAATTTTGATTCAATGAACGTAGAAAAGTCCTGTTTTAACGTGAACATTATGCATTTTTTTCTGTCTGTAAATTTTTTTGTGTGTTTCGTTTCTATTTCAAGATGGTAGCTGTTTTAATTCAATAAATGGTTTATAATTAAATAGGTAGATATTTAAGTACCGATTTACAAAACTTATGATTTCAGTGGATACTTTGGTTTTAAATACAATAATAGAAAATAAGAAAAGACGCGAGGTCTACAGCTCACAGAACTACTAATTTAACATTTAATAAATGACTTGTACGTACATTTAAAAAATACTTCTAAGGCCCTAAAACCTAGATGTAGCCCTTTGGCCTTCCACCATATATAAAAGAAGAAAAATGTTCCTTGTACGTTACACAGCTCACTAGACAATGTCTGTTGTAATATATATGGTTAGTCACCTCTTGCTAGCACTCTCAATGTCCTTGTCCAGGTTGACAAAGTCCTCCATCTTGGCAAGTGTGCTGATCCCGCCCCAGGCCTGGTCGGTGAGCCACTGCACAGGCGCTGGGGGCACGAGCGCCTTCACGGCGTAGCGCAGCAGGAAGTCTATCTCCTCAGCCGACACCTCGTCGCTTGATATCTGTATCTGGAATGGGAGTTGTTTTATTTCTTGTATTTCTAGACAGGTAAAATAATAATAATTTGGTCAACTTTACAAAGCGTTGATTATCGTTTCAATCACCTCGGGTCTACCAGAGTGAGCTCTGGCATTGTGAAATTATTTCCTGTACCATTTATCCGATTGCAATGAAACTTTGGTGATTTGTTGTGCGCTCGCCCACAAAGGTTTCCATATAAAGGGTCTTACATTAAGCGCTTCCTATCTTTAAATATAAATACAACAAAGTGTGTGTGAGATATCATCGAAATTTTTTATTCGTTCGAAAGGCCTATCGATGCCATTATGTATGGAATATAACGTCGTTCAAATGTCTGCCGTAGCTTTTCTGGGTGGCGTGCATCCGAAATGTCCAATTTTCCACATAAATCAGGCTGAATTTGACCGATGTCTTGGGTAATGTTGGCTTTGAGGGCCGATGTGGTTTATGGCTTATTCGCATAGACCTGCGACTTAAGAAAACCCCACAAGAAAAAGTCTAACGGCGTCAAATCGCGAAATTTTATCTTTAAATAATTTTAAACAATTTTATCATTTGCACGTGTGGTTGAACGCTATATCCGTCCATACAGACTGAATAAATGACAGCCAATTTGACAGATGTCGCTCCAACAATATGGCCACTATCAATTGTCAAAGTTCGGAAGTCCCTATTGGAATACGGTGAGTAATGTAATGGTAAGGTCTGCCGTTAATAAGAAAATTGTATAAAAATTTTACAATAGGTGACACGTGAGTTGTTTGAAATAAAGTTATAGTTTTGCCGCAGAGAGGGAAGGCGGGAGGGGGAGGGAATCCAGGAGCGGGAGAGAGGAAAAAAGAAGGTGGGAGGGGAAGGCGGGGAAGGTGGAAGGGGAAACCGGGAAGGGGATGCAGGAGAGGAATGGGGGCGGGAACTGGGATGCATGGGAAAGAACAAAAAGAGGAGGGGTGACAGAGGGGTCAGGTACGAGGGAGGGATTGCAAAGGGATAGCAGGGGATAAATTTGTAAAATCCATGCATCTCACATGGACAGCTTTATGTGGCCTGCTCATGCGTCGGAAATCTTTCTGATTTATTTACGTACGCAGCAAATGGATGAACAAAAAAAAATTGTGTATCCGATAGCACATCAGCAACAGAATTAAAACACAAACTCTTTCTTTGAGTGACATTGCAACGCATGCCGGGTACTCGCTAGTATATTTTAAAAAAATCATAGTTACTTGTAGCGCCATCTGGCAGAGGAATATGAGCTTATCGCATTCAAATAGTCCACGGCTCGTGTACGTGAAGACGGAGAAAGTGATGCTATGCAGGAGGCTGCAGACCCTGAAAGCAAGGCGCTCTGCGGGGGCAGCCCTGGTCAGAGCGTCTTTGAATACCACGGAGTACGCCTTCAGGGAGAACTGATAGATGGGGTTGATCTTGCTGAGGTCTGTCAGAATGAAGTAGAGCAGAGAGGCGCGTTCTGCCGCAGGTCTGCAAGATCAAAGATTCACCAATCAGTGGCTATTAATAATTCTGTCAAGCTCTTGTTGAATTTTACTGTTCACAAGCTGTTATTATGTTTGAGAAATATACTAGACGTACACTACTACTCACCTGTAGTGTTCTCTAGCTTCATCTATCTTCAAAGACGTGACTTTAGCTTCCGTGACCTTGGCCGCTATCTTTGCTGCAGTCTTCTTTGTTGTTTCCAGGTTGGTCACAAGCGCCGAGTCGTTCAGTATGTCGGGCCCCGCCGAAGAGAGTCGGCAGAGAAGGTCATCCTCCAGGGACTTCAATGTTATTTTGAAGTCATTCTGTTGCTTGGTTAAATCGGCCCTCAATGACTCCAGGTCGGGTCTCTCTGACTTCACGACTTCTCCCAGCAACTGTTCTTCGAGTCTAAGTAAAAGAAGTATTATTCACATTAATGTTTTGTGGTTTTCTATAAGAAACTTGCTGAATTATATAAGCATTGGAAGCAGAGGCAGTTCCTTGGTATGGGCATTTATGCAATGCACTGCTTGACTTCAGCCTTCACATAACTTTTCATCTGTGCCCCAGTCATCGATATACGAAAGTATACTCAGTCATAATTCCCGCTAGGACATTATTCAAGCACAAACGAGTTGTGCATCGAAATTCCAATATGCACAAAATTTTGTGATCCAAGAGTTGTAGCATCAATGATGCATATATTTATTAATTTAGTTGTAAGAAGTTTCCTTACCCATCCCGAGTGACAGTAAAATTGATGAGAGTGCACTGGGCCTGCATTTCTGGCTGGTAGTGAGGGTTGGCCAGCTTGGTTTGCAGAATGAGCCGGAATTTTGAATTGTAATCTATTTCTTTATCACCAATCTGTAAATAGAAAATAAAAGATCATAAAATGTGTCAGCCCATGGGTGCCAGAAAAATTTAATTCTTTTCATTTGGGCAATCAGTAGACAATCATCTTTAAATTTGTGAGATAAGTCATTAATATATGTAACATGTTAAATTTATTGGTTTACAATACTGGGAAAGAGATAAAATGGCGCAACAAGCTCTCGGCTGTGGCACGCATGCGCTAGAATGCATTTTTGCTCATTACCATGAGCATTGTGCAATATCTGGTTAAATACATAGATTAGGTTAACTTTTTTTATTTATGACGACTATTTTCAGAAAAAACACCCAGAGATCATTTTTTAAAACATTTTTAAACTTTTTTAATTTAATTTTTATATAAGCCCCACCCAGAAGACCCTGAGGTCCAGGGCCTATGTCATCTTTTGGAATGCCGTGTGGAGGGTATTTTTATGGAAAGGAAGGGAAAGGAGATTCTGGGAAGGAAAAATGTATGAGAGGTGGGTAGGAATCTGGGGTCAATGTGTCCAGGAGTGACGGACATAAGAATCCATCCCTTCCATTGCGGAGCAAGACGATGGATAGAAATAATCCGGTTAGAGAGTTCTAAGTTAGGTCTCTCAACCAGTCAGGTTTTTGGGGTGGCAGATTATTAAGAGAGTTTATTTTTAAATACAATACCTTGATAACTTTTCCCTTCTTGATGAGTAGCCTCCCCAGCAGAGGGTCCAGCACGGCCTCCACAGTCTCGGAGATGTTCTCAATGAGCAGCACGTCTCCATTGGATATGGCCCTCTCGATGGTGTCGAGATAGGACTGGGACGTGAGACGGACCACAACCAACTGGCTGCCGTAGTGACTCTTTATCCACTTAATTCCTTGCCTATATCAAATAGTCAGTTACTTTATTTTAATCTGTGTTTAACGATAGTTTAACAAGCCAAATTCAAATCATATTCATTCAAATTCAAATCCCGTTTTGTGAAAATAAATTTTATTTGATTAATTTTTACTATTTCACAATTAATTAATTAAGAATAATATATAGTATATTTTATTGCGAACTAATGCAACTCATAAACTTACGAATACCCACAGTAACAACACAACAAAATACACTATTCTACTGCAGCATTCATAAGCGGAACTACATTGCCCCCTCTCTGATACATCGATTTAACACTTTGGAAATCAATACTTAGGTGATGTTGACATATTTAATATCAACTTGGCGAGTTTTGTGGAGCATGTAAAATATTTATTCCAACACTATTCCTAAACACATCTTATATTTTTATAAACCTATCTAATCGCTGTATTTTTGAGTTTTTGTTTCTTGTATTTTTTTGACTTGTGTGTATTTTTTATATTATTTTCTTTTTCAAGTTTAAAAATTATCTGTCAGGTTAAAATTGTACTACCAACATGTAAAAGCCCTCTGGGTGTTAAATAAATAAAATAAATTTGCAGCACATTCCAGAGTGGAAGTATAGCCCTGGTGGAATACCACCATTCAGAAATTACTTTTGGCTGAAATGACTTTTGCCATGTTTGGTGATTAGATCTGCACAAAAGTCCCAATTGCTCACAACCACCTGGAGCCAGTGAGATTACCACATCCCCAATCGGGGTCTATTGTGAGGTTGAAGGTAGTGGGGAAGGAGAAGAGATAGGGAAGAGGAAGGTGTGGAAGTATCTGGATATTCAGATCTGTTAACCAAAGATGGATAAAACCATTTCAAGCAATGTTTTGATTCCAAATGGTGGCCTTGCAGGGCAACACTGAAAGCATCTATTATTTAGTTAGATTAAGACCACATACAGTTGAGGGTCGATCATCAGTGGCCAGCGGGCGGAGTGTGTAAGTATGGTGGCGTTGTCGGTGCTCATCCGATCAGCCGGGAGCCCCTCATTATTCCAGGCAGCCACCTGCGCGTCGTCTGTCATCACCATCAGGGGATCCAGGTTGTCTGTTATGGGGATCTTGGGCTGGAACACAATTTATAATTATTATTAAATTTTGAAATGAGAAATATGTATAGTTCTGGTAAATTTTCGTAAGTGGTGTCCACGCGTATTATTAATAATTTTTAGAAAAAAACTTTAGATTCGCCTTAATTACTATAAAAGGAAACTTTTTGCATTCCGGGAGGCGGAAAATTATGCATTTTAATTTTCAATTGCGTAAAACCAAAATTCACTTCGCGAACCGATCTGCGACTGTCAGCGGCCATTAGGTAAGTCACTGTTATGTTGGTATCCCTGATGCATTAACAAGAGCTAAATACGACCGTAGCCATCTTTGTGGATATACGAAAACGCGCGTAATTATGAAAAACAGAATTAATAATATTTTTATTCAAACAGTTAGATTTAGCTTTATTATCACGAAAAGTGAGTATTTATGTCGCGGGAGGCAAAAATATACATGCAAAAATATGCATTTAACATTTTAATTTGATTCGCTTACGCGGTAACGCCATTTTATATTTACCGTTTTTATTTCACAGACAATCAATCATAATTACAAAAACCCGCTAGACAAACCCTGCTTTGCCAAACAAACCATTCAAAACCTGGGATGTTTTTTAAAATTATGATGACATGCAGCTTTCGTAGTTTAACCTCTAAGTTCCGTATTATCCGTGAGGTGGACTAACTAACTAACTAACTAACCATCACGCCGTTTCCCCGCAGGGGTAGGCAGAGAGGACGGACCGCCACACAACTCGATCTTGGCACACACTCTTTGCCTCGTTCACATTCATACATCGTCTCATACATGCTCTTCTATTATTCCGACTCTTCACATGGCCCGACTCAAGTATCTGATTCACTTGGTCGTGCCATGTCTTCCTCGGGCGTCCCCGACTTCTTCTACCATTCACATTTGCATCATATATTCTCCTTACACTCCTTTCCTCGTTCATTCGCTCTACATGCCCAAACCATCGGAGAGTCCCTTTCTTAATCTTACACATCAAGCTTACGTCAGCCTTGCATTCTTTGCGGATATCCACGTTTCTCTCACGATCGTACAGTGGACTAAATGCACATTTACCATGATATTTAGCTATAAAAAAATAATTTTACATTGAAAAAATTTTTTTTCTGTTTATTATTATTATTTCTATTCTTTAATTATAATGACGACGAATACCATTATGAGGGATATCTCTGCGAATTGATTGACTGACTCCACTCATTTTTCAAAATTGCTGAAATCTACTATTTTTTGTTTATTATTTCTATTCTTCAATTATAATGACGATGAAATCCAACATGATTCGAGTGCCTCAGCTAGACTCTGAAGTGATTCTGATTAGAGGTTAGTTTACATTTTATTATTAATTCTGTCGTGTTTTCTCATAATTACGCGACTCTCATTTATCCCACGAAGATGGCTACGGTAGTATTTAGCTCTTGTTAATGCATCAGGGATACCAACATAACAGTGACTTACCTAATGGCCGCTGACAGTCGGCGATCGGTTCGCGAAGTGAATTTTGGTTTTACGCAATTGAAAATTAAAATGCATAATCTTCCGCCTCCCGGAATGCAAAAAGTTTCCTTTTATAGTAATTAAGGCGAATCTAAAGTTTTTTTCCAAAAATTATCAATTATACGCGTGGACACCACTTACGAAAATTTACCATAGTTCCTACCGGGATGTCATTTACCCAGTACCTACTTCTTCCTAACCAGATCACCTTGCTGGACAAGTATTTTGAAAATGGAACAATGGCAAGAGAATATTACCAAATTCGAGTGCATTTGTTTCTGAAAAACAGAAGAAGAATTGGCAGTATCGTGGAGTAAGCTCTTCGTGTTGTTTGTGTTCATAATCTCGTTTTTGAACTAAATAGAAGGTTTTTTGACTATATCGAAAGTAAACAATATCATTTTATACTTATTTGTGTTGTTGTGGCGATTATTACCTCGAGGTACCACGGTGGAACTGTATAAACTATATTTGTGATTGTGTTGTGTGCTCCTTCACAGAGGTTCAGAGGTAAGTGATTGGTTATCATTCTTCCTTGCATCCATTGTTTTTCCTTACACTTAATTATCACCCAATTCCAGCAAACACCATTTCGTTTAGTTTCATTGTTAGTATTTACAGTCTATTTCCAAGTGCATCTGAAGCTGTAATTCGTAAGCAGTTTCGATGCAACAATTACAAACTCCACGCATGATGTCACAATGTCAAGTCAGAGTTGAGGATCAAAATAAGCAGAACATAGAAAGAGAACTTCTAAATTTTTATCACCAATGAATTATAATCCCTTCAAGGCCCTTTGTCCACAGGGATAAATAAACAAGTATCCAATACGTATGTTATTTAGATTTTGACAGTCTCCATGGTCGAAGGGCAAGGCTCTTGACTCACAATCCGAAGATCGCGGGATCAAATCCCGGTGTGTGCAAAAAAACTTTATTTGATTAATTCATGTCGTTTCACAATCAATTCATTTAAAATAATATCCAGTATATTCGCGGCAAGTTTCAGAGTGGATGATACTCTTAGTATCGCCCTGGAGTAAGACCACCATTAAGAATTGAAACGTTGCTTGTAATGGCATTAGCTGTGTTTGGTGACCAGATCTGAATATCCAGGTACTTCCCCACTTTCCTCTTCCCCATCTCCTTCCCCTCCCCATTACCTTCAGCCTCACAACATACCCCAATTGGGGATGCCATAGTCTTACTGGCTCCAGACAGGAGCAGCTGGGACACTTGCACTGTAAATACATTTAAAAAATTTTTAAAAGATTTCATGCCCAGCTAAAGGCTGATTCTGTATCTTTTGCAACTGAAATGGCTATAGTCTTGTGTGATGACCAGATCTGAATAGCCAGGTTCATCCCCACCTTCCTCTTCCCCGTATATTTCCCCTCTCCACTACCTTCAGCCTTATAACATACCCCAATTGCAATAACAAATTATGAATAAAATTGTAGTTTTTGAGTAAAACGTGTTCAAAGTTTTAATTAAGGTAATCATTATAAAGAAGATGAAGAAAGGATTGGAGATACCAAAAAGGCGATGTGAGCAAAAACTGCTTATGAGAAGTTTATTATTACATTTGGCTCCTCAATAAGGAATTTTCATAATTTTTTTTTTATTCCCAAAAAAAATGAAGTTAATGAAGGTATTTTTATGTTGACGAATAAATTTTCTACAACGATTTTAAATGTGCCATTTTCATTCTTTTTTATTTGTGAATTCGACTGCGTTGAAGTCACGCCGGGCAAGGTTGGTGACAGCCGTTTTCCAGACAGGGGCGTTTTCTATGTCATAAAGTGAAAATATCCCTTTGGGGTTCCTATAGTCTCTCTGGATCCAGGTAGTTGGGAGCAGTTGGAAAACTTATGAAGTATTCTAATACATAAAAAAATAATAATAAATAAATAAAACAGATCTCTACAATGACACATTGAATTCGCAAAAATTCTGTCTTAAATTTTTTTCAGTCTCTAGTATAAAGTCACACATACATCAACTCTGTAGAAGAATGGCATCCATATGTTGTTGAGTAGCTCCATGCGATAGCTGTGAGTGAAGCAACCCACGTAGGAGATGAACGCCGTGATGAGCAGCACATCTCCCGGCAGCATCACTCCGCAGTCTTTTAGGTTGGCCACGCTCAGCGTCCATCTGATCCACAAATAAAACAACTTTAAACAAATATTATTGTATTTTTATCAGAACTACTCTCTTTTTATAACTTTTTGAAGGTTATTCCCATCAACGTAATATGTATATCATTGAAGAAGAACATAACGCTAATAATCTAAACGAAAATATGAAAGAGAACAAGACACAGAAAAATAAAAAGATGACAGTTGTAAATGGGACTCGAACTGCTAGTTCCATGATTTATTGTTGAAAATGTCCACACGTAGGTGAATTGGCCACACACTGTCAGGTAGGGACAGGTACTTGGAAAGTAGGTTGGGTGGAGAAAGGGATATGTACATAGTTGTGGCAACAATTATAATTAATCATTATAATGCACCGAATCATTAGTAATATTTCAGTGGTTTAAAATATAAGAATTTATAGGATTACTGATTACAGTAAAATCTCTATATATTGTTTTTGATGGGACTCCACACTTAATATGCAATTTTTTTTTAGTCATAGTGTAGTGAATATGAATATCAATGTAGTTTCAATGTCTCTCAACAGATGTCATTAGAGTAAGTAGCTTTAAGGTTTCTCAATAGATGTCATTGGTAGTAGTACAGGATAGAGACAACTGTCGGAAGTTTGGGTCTAATACCCGAACAATTACGAAGATAGCTGATCATATCTGATCTACTGTAAGAAGCTCTAAGTTATTCTAAAGCTGAGGAACCAAACACTGTGGGAGCCCAGTTGTCTACTAAGTATTATCGGTTACTTCCATAACCGTTCATGCATTAGAAAAATCACACAAACAAAGATAGTCGACTAAGGCCTAGCGCGCACCACGATTTTCTGTATCACGATAATTTTGTCGCAGAAATGCAACGTATGAGTTAGTAAGTATGTGCGCGCATATACGAAAAATAAATAGTTGCTATTTTAAAATTGTGATTTGTCACATTTTTCCGCGACAGCGGGCGATGCGATTGTCGCAAAATAAGATTATAGCATTTGAAGTTATATGGACACGCGCGCAATGCGATTTAAAATCGCTACCTACGGGTGACTGACAACCTTTCTTCAGCTGAGATTGCATTCCGCCATCTAGTATTATTGTATGCAATTTGAGGTCCAACAATTCTTAATAGTTTGTCAAATGTCTGAATCGTCATTCTACAATAGACAAATTTTTTTTTTGGATATTGTCGAAGATCATTGTATTTCAGATAAAAGAAACCTTTAACATATCGTTCTGCTGTAAAAGGATGAGTCCAGTATTTATTCCTCTTTATTAGTATTTTATTCCTCCTCTTCCGAAGAAGCAAAACAATACAAGCAATTTGTACGAAATCCATGTTGAAAATGAACAATTCATCGCAATAGAGAAGTCCAGTCCATTTTTTTTATTTTTTTTTATGAAAAATGACCTTCTAACTTAAATTACTGCATATTTTTTTTTTTTTTTTAGAGTTAGTTTTAATAGTTAAAATAATTTTCAAAGTTTTAATTTTTGGAGATCCCTCGAAAACACCCATATCTATGGTGAATTTTGTGACGTCATCTACTAAAATAACGATTCACTATTTTATGATTGTTATGTTGGTTTTCTTGAATCTCACATAGATTTGCGCAGGCGCGCGGCCATCTTGTTTATTATAACGCGTTGATTGGCTAATGGCTTATTTATTGCAAATGGCGAAATCAAATTCTTTGCAAAACAATGAATGACGTTGATGAATTTTACTTACAGTTTAATGTTTTTGATGATAATTTTCGTTTAAATGATTAATTCACTGCGATATTAGTGTAATTCAACATAAGTACCAATGCTGCCTTTACTTTTTTTCAGTTTTAGTCCTTAAATAATGATTTGTTAGTGATTTAGTTTCGTTCGGTTTTTAGGTTACTGACATTACATAATCAAAGGTTACTTCTCTATAATTTTTATGACTTTTCCGCGTGAATTTAATAAAACTTCCATAAAAGTAATATTATTTAATAATGTAAAAGCCTTATGCATATGTAAATAAATACAAATTCGAGAAATCAACGCATTAATTGCGTAAAACCGAGTCCAAGATGTCGGATTTTTTCAGTTATTTTTTCGGAATTATTATAATATTTTTTTATCGTTTTTAATTGTATGAACGAGATAAAAAGTGAAGTGACAGTTTTATTCCAAATTCATAAAGTAAGAGGACTGTATTTTTTAAATTTTGAATTTTCCTAATTTTTTCGACTATTTAATAGAATATGTTTACAGTCGGCTTTTTTTTTTAAATTTTTTCATTTTGAAACTTAAAATACTGCATTTTTCAAACACAATCGTATATGTCAGATACAAAAATCTAAAAGGCAATTCTATCAACTTTCTATAAAGGTATATGCTTTTACAACATCTTCAAAAATAAGAAATATATACATAGAACATTCGCTTGTGTCATACCTAAATTCCTTTATAAATGACCCAAATGAATTACAGTGAATCACCAGGTGAATTTTCCATCGTGACGTCACCATGACAGCATTACACAGCATACCAACTTAACGCTGTGTTTTAACGAGAATATTAAAAATGCACTTTTTAATATTTTTTAAAAAACTGTACGTTTAATATTATTAAATAAAAGTTATATATTCAGAATCAGCGTTTATTGGTCTACATGAACATATTTTTTTAAAGCCATAATATTTTTCACTGGAGTTCCTTATTTTTCATCGCGATGCGCGCAGTATTATTTTTGCGATTTCTTATAGCACGATTTTAAAGTAGTGTCGCAAAAAATACAATCGTGGTGCGCGCTAGGCCTTAACTTAAGACTTAACAGACATCTAAAAACTACAGATAATTATTTATACAAACGACATCTGTTGAAGGATGTTGAAACTATAAATATAATCCTACATACAACAAAAAGTTAAAAAAAAAACATTACCTAACTTTCTCAGAAGCCAGTCCATTGACAAGTCTGTTGGCCAGGTCTATGGTAATATTGGTGGCATCTGCCTCTGCCTGGCACTTCAGTTTCTCATTCACAGCCTCTTGGAAGTTCGCAAGGAGCACCGCTAGTCTCTGTTCTAATTCCTGCATAAAACATTCCCATACACACAATTAACCAGTAGAGATTTTTTGGCAACATATTGGCCAATTTGCAAACACCCTTGAGCGACCACTGTCCAAAATATGGCCAATTTTATGAGATATTTTAAAACATTTATTGGAATCATTTATTACAGTTTGTCAAATAAGAGTAGAAAAATAGGAAGGCGCCACTGTTGTCCAAATGGCAATACTAAAAATATAACCATGGTGATAATCTAAAGCTGTGTAACCTACATTTTTATTAAAAATTAAAAAGGCAGAAAAGTGAAAAAAATATTTCGTTGCAATATACCCACTGATCTCAAAATTAGAATTGCATATACATATATTATTATTATACGTTTGCAATTTTGTGTTAACATAATGAAGAATAACGAAATGTTATAAAATATAAAGCACACTTATTATTTTTTTTATTTTTTAGAAATTGCTCACATTTATTAAATATTATATCGTATCGTAAATACCTAGCATTGCCCGTGCTTTAGGTCATGTCACTAATATCAGATCTGAATATATTTAACTCATTATGATCTAAAAGTAGTGTAACTAAACTCACCATTAATGATTCTTCCTTTCTACCTACTGTTAAATTCAAATTTATGTTAAATTAAATTAAAGTCACACTTTGTAAAACACAATTTAATCAAATTTATGTCATTAAGTAGGTACCTTACAACAGTGTTTCTTCGATTTTTCTTTTTTTTTTAAAGAACAAAAAAATGTTTTTTTAAATGTGGGTACAGTGTTGTGTATGTTCAGTGTCATTGCACTTTTAAAGAATATTTGACAGTTAAATTGGTGCCAGCCTAGAAATTTTGTAGTTCCTTTTTTTTATATTTTCTACTCTTATTTGACAGACTATACAAAGCTTCACGCACATTGTAAGTTTTTATTAGTATGTACTGGATTTTATTTTAGTAGTATGCTGTTTGATTAAAAGACTTTGATCATTTTAAATCACAGTGACAGCTTATTGTTATCACGTACAATACAAATATGGTTTAAGAGGACACACGTCCTTATAACTTGCTGGCTAGGTTTTGTCTGGCGAGTTCTCACAAAAGGAATGACTTGCCCGTCTCTGATCGGCTATGTTCGGCACACATCGTAACTGACACCATGAGACCTGATAGATACAACGACAATGATAGAACGGACTATAATTAATATTCTGATATATGTATTACACTTAACCTTACCACAATCTTATCCTTCAACTGGGAGAGTGTGTTTCTAGCGGCGGCCAGCTCCAGGTTGGCGGTGATGAGTGCCCTCCGTTTGGGCTCGACCACCACGTACACGTCGTAGAAGCGCATGATGTTGATGACCCAGGCACATAGGCCGGCCGCCGCGCTGGACTTGCTCAGGATCGTCTCAGGCAGAAAATCCGGGTCCTTGATGTAAGGTTTGATGGCCTAAAGGTAACAGTTTTTTTTTTTTAAATAAACATTCCCAGGTTACGAATACCACTACTACCACAGCAAGCAGAAAATAATGCCTGTGTCGTGATTGAGGTCTCTTAGCCAGTGGAGGAATTGAACTCATGACGCCTGGATAGGAACCAGGTGTGATGTCTACCCAGTCAGTATCCGATGTCCGGCCCGATCCAATAATAATTCACCAAACATGTTTCAAATGTTTTCTTATATTTTAAAGAAAATTATTTGAAATTCCTCATCAGAAGTTTGTAATTTTAACTTAGTTAAGTATCTAAAAACTTCCGAGCTTGTCACATAGAGGGCAGTGACATGAGCTGTCCCGAAAGGCCGCTAGATGGCAGGTGTGGAGCAATGACCGCAAGAGTGTTAAAACATAGTTAAAATAGTCTTAAGTCTAATGAATATAGTTAAAATTACAAATTTCTAATGAAGAGTACAGTTTGTCAAATAAGAGTAGAAAATATATGAGGGCGCCACCGTTGCCCAAATGGCAATACTAAAAATATAATCATGGTGTTAATCTAAAGCTGTGTAACCTACATTTTTATTCAAAATTAAAAAGACATAAAAGTGAAAAAAAAAATTCATTGCAATTCAGATACCCACTGATATCAAAATTAGAATTGCATAAATATAGGTATATTATTATTATTATACTTTTGCAATTTTGTGTTAACAAAATGAAGAATAACAATATTGTAATAAAATATAAAGCACACTTTAGAAATTGCTCACATTTATTTAATAATAGTTTAAGTACCTAGCGTTGCCCGGGTTTTAGATCATGCCTCTAATTTTAGATCTGAATATATTTAACTCATTCAGATCTAAAAGTAGTGTTAATTAACTAAACTCACCATTAATGATTCTTCCTTTCCACACACTGTTAAATCCAAATCTATGTTAGATTAAATGAAAGCCAATCACTTTGTAAAACACAATTTAATCAAATTTATGTCATTTAGTAGGTACCTTCACAATAGCGCTTCATCGGTTAAAATTTTTTTTTTAAGAACAATTTTTTTTTTTTATATGTGTATATAGTGTTTTGTATTTTAAGTGTCATTGCACTTTTAAAGAATATTTGACAGATAAATTGGTGTGGCCAGCCTAAAAATTTCTTAGTTCCATTTTTTATATTTTCTACTCTTATTTGACAGACTATCTGTTAGGTAGGCACCTAAAAAATCAAGGAAAACAAATTACTAATTTAAAAAAAAAACTAACCTTAACAATATCCAACTGAATATTTTCCTTGTCATAGTTCTGGAGATCAAACAAGAACTGGTCTACCTTATTCATCATCATCTAGAAATAAAACAAATTGAAATTAAATAAAAACAACCTACTGAAAAACATAGAGGAGTCAAAGATGAGGTTGTCAAAATCTTGTAAAGAGTACCAATAATATATTGATGACTGTGAATTTATGTTGTAGACAACTTGTCACGCACAGTCCATACGCATTATTACAAAATATCTGACGCAAGTGACGCCATGTTTAAAGTCTCAATGACACGAGTGGGAACTTCGCCCGACCGGTTGCGGAAGACTTGAGTCACCGACGAGTTGACAAAATGTCGGCAAAGTGAGCCTGTGTACGAACTTCCCCGCAGATGTATGCAGTAGTCACAAGATACTTTAATTGTTGAGTATGGAATTCTTGCATGTCCCTGTGAAGGAAAGGTCTTGTTGTGCGTTTTTCTTCCCTACTGCTGAAAATTGGTTGAAATGCTTAAAATGAATTGTTTTTTAACATTAACTCCACACAGGAGGCCCTGAGTAGGCTTTTTAAGGGAAAGGATGGAGAGGAAGTTCTGAGAAGGAAAAGGGTTCTGAGAGGTGGGTAATAGTCTGGGGGGCCAGCGAGTCACGGAGAGGCAGACGTTTGATTCCATCCCTCTCACTGCATTGGAAGGAGACGGATCGAGAGTTTGTGTGAAGAGGTCAAAGGTCTCCCTCAACCGGCCTCTCCCGATCCGGCCCGCCGTGCAGTTGGTGAGAAGATGCATCCACCGCCAAGACCTGAAAAAATCTCACCCCTATGAACCAGTTGGGGTGACCTATGGCAGAGGTGTTGGTTATCCAATAAATGGTTCCCGAGGCGGCGGTACCCAAATCCACCTCCCAAATTTTTCCCCTCCCGACTTAAGACTAGTTTTGCCTAACATAAAAAGCGATAATAAAGAAAGAATTTTGATGTTTCACCAAATGCATGGAAAAACGGAAAAATCTCACGAAATATAAATTCACCTTGCTAGCTTTCCAGGAGCGGTCCTTGGGTATCTTGCCGTTCCTGGCGAGCAGTACGCTCACGGCCGCCGTGACATTGACCACGGCATCAGGCGGCGTGCCGAAGGACTTGAGCTCAGTGAGGTTGTTCTTGTTGAGGGTGTTGAGAGCCTCCCTTGCGGCCAGGAGGGCTGGCTCCGCCTTCGCCAAATCGTCAGCGCAGATCTTGGCCTTAATTGATACGTCTTCTTCTATCACTTTTACTTTTTTTTCTTCTTCGGCGACTAAAAAGATAATATATTTTTCCAAAAATTAGTTGAAGATGTTATTATTAATTCTGAATTGGTAATATGAGATTTAAAAAAAATTAAATTAAATAATTAGGACCCAATGGCCGAATTGGTTTTTTTATTGTTTTTTACGTTATCTCCACACAGGAGGTCCTGAGGAAAAAAATTCCCACACCACCTTATGTTACCTTTGGGCATGCTGTGTGGAGGGTCTTTCTGCGGAAAGTAAGGAGAGCACGATTTGGGAATGAATAATTTATGAGGGGTGGATAGGAATCTGGGGGTCAATGTGTTCAGGAGTGACTAACAAAAATAAATTAAATTTTTAGAGACAGGTATGGGTACCGCCGCCCGGGAACCATTTATTGGATAACCAACACCTCTGCCGTAGGTCACCCCAAGTGGTTCGCTACATTTGGTGACTTTGCAGGAATGCCAGGGTTCATAGAGTGAGGTTTGTCATGGATGCGTCTGCCCACCAGCTGCCTGGCAGGACGGATCGGGAGAGAATGGTTGATGAAACCCCCAAATAACCCACCCCTCATACCCTTTTCCTTCCCAGAACTTCCTCTCCTTCCTTTCCTAAAATACCCCTACATAGCATCCCCAAAGATGACATAGGTCTTGAGAGGAATTATTTTCCTCAGGGCCTCCTGTGTGGATCCTTCCCTGCCATTGCGGTGCAAAGCAATGGGTCAAGAGAGTTCGGCTGAAGAGATCAAAAGTTCTCCTGTCTTCTTCTATTTCGTGTTTCATTTCGTTAGTATCATCATCTTATTCAATGATTAATGATATCGTCGGTGGAAGTCCGGCAGAAGAACCATTTGTAAAAATGTTCGGGAGGGACAAAAAACTATCTAGGTACATATATACGCGCTCTTGCTAGCTTATGTACTGGGAATGGTTCATTCGCAGTATTGACTTTAACCCAGTACAAGCACTCCATTGGTTAATTTCACAGATTAAAAGCATCAGTTTACTCACCAAAAGCTTTCTCTTTGGACACCTTTTCACTCTCAGCTCCAACTACAGATATAAGTTCTTCAGCTGCTTTATTTTTCTCTTTCAGAATTATTTCTTGCTCTGCTAGAGTTGCCTGTAATACAGAAATATGTATTTGTTTGTAACACATTTATTTATTTGTTTGTAAGAAAAAAACAGCTTTTTTTATACAAAGATAAATAATCGTTTCTACATATAGTATTAAATACAACAAATTTTCTTGTGCTAATATTGGTTAGAGGATAGATTTTGGAGGAGGTTATGGGTACCACCGCCTCGGGAACCATTTCTTGGATAACCAACACCCCTGTTATAGGTAGCCACAATTAGTTAGCTACGTTTGGTGACTTAGCAAGGATTCATGAGCAGAGGTCTGTCTATATCTTGATGGCGAATGCGTTTGTCCACCTACTGCGCGGCGGGCTGGATCGGGGGAGACTGGTTGAAGGAGACCTAACCTAGACTCTCCAGCCGGAATCTCTCAATCTATCGCCTTGCACCGCAGTGGGAGGAATGTATTCTTACATCCGTCACTCCTGGACACATTGACCTCCAGATTCCTATCTATCCCACATACCTTTTTTCTTCCCAGAAATTCCTCTCCTTCCTTTCCCTAAAAAGGCCCTCCACACAAAGATGACACGGGCTCTGAGCAAAATTATTTTACTCAGAAACTCCCCTGTGGAGCTAAAGTAAAAGAAAAAATATCAAAAATTATTCCATAGTCTCACTTGGCAGTTGAACACTTATGCAATATCACAAAAAAACATACCTTTAACTTCTCTACATCTCTTCCACATGAGTCCAGCTTCAGAAGTCCATTTTCCAATCTAGTTATCATCAACTTCAAGTCGTCCGTTTTCTCTCTCAGCAGCTTTGAGTACAGAGAGATCTGCTCCAGGAAAGACTTTGGAGTGGTGTAGTTATAGCGGCGCTCATTCTGATAATACATGGCCGAGATATTGTTGACAGTCGTGTGAACGTGGGACATGAAGAGAGCCACCGAGTCATTGAGTTTTTCCTGAAAAAAAATATATAACTGAGAATTGGTATAGTCGGGAAAGATACTTCAATTTTATAAAATAAAATCCTAATTCAAGAGGTGAATTTGACCAATTTTCAACTTCGAAACTAAGCCGCCACTACCCGAATTTTTACCGATTTCTTTAGAATCCCCCTTTAAACATTTGAAGTTTTAAGCTCTTAAAAAAATATATGTTATTTTTTAAGATAATATCTATACATTCCCCGCGTCGAAACGCAAATTATATGAAATTCCCTCGATAGAAAAAAATCGCAAAGTATGCACCGAAAATTATTATTTTCACGTCTGATTCAGTTATTTTACAAGTTATATGTATGAAAAAATTCACAGTGTTTCTTTAAATGCTGTTTTACACAGCCCCCTTGAGAATTTTGCTCTATTTTAAACGAGTTGTGTTTTATTAAACATTTTCACAATTTTTGCTTCAATTTTACCTTTTTAAATATTAACACACTCTCTCTAACATTCGTAATTACATATCTCTCCATCTTCTTCTTTTTGAGCAGAAATAAGGCGCATCAAATAACTTTTTTATAAAAACATTTGTGTGAGAAAATTTTATGTCATATTTATTGCAATGTTTACTACAAAAAAATATTTATATTTTAACGGAGATCATTTCAGGGTGGGGTGACTTTGATAAGCTACCATACCATGATTTTATAAGCTTATAATGTACCAGATGTACCTGTTACAATAATATTCCAATCCTTCCCCAATCCTCAATCTAATTTTGGAGGTGGGTATGGGTACTGCCGCCCCGGGAACCATTTGTTGGATAACCAACACCCCTGCCATAGGTCACTCCAAGTGGTTCGCTACGTTTGGTGGCTTAGCAGGGGTGCCCGGATTCATGGGGTGAGGTTTGTCTGGTCTTGGCGGCAAGTGTGTTGCCAACCTACTGCGTGGCGTGCCGGATCAGGAAAGAATGGTTGATGGAGACCTTTTTACCTCTCCAGTTGGACTCTCTCGACCCATTGCCTTGTACCACAGTGGAAGGAATGGAATCAAACGTCTGTCACTCCTGGACACATCGAAACCCAGATTCTTACTCATCCCTCATACCTTTTTCCTTCCCAGAACTTCCTTTCTCTAAAAGGACCTTCCACACAACAACCCCAAGGATGACAAGGACCCTAGGGAGATTGTTTTCCTCAGGGCCTCCTGTGTGGAGCTAATGTAAAACAAAAATCCAAAAAAAAACATTTTTTTTAATTCAGAACGTAAATTCAAATTAATTGCAAATTCAAAACCAACTAATTTGACACTTATTTTCAAAGCATCATAATATTTAGGTTCCCCGAAAAAAAATAAACGAGGTTGATTGGTAGCGAGATTATTGTACTCGTAGATATCTGTGATGATCAAATTCGTCCACTTTTTTTTTTTTTTACATTAACTCCACACAGGAGGCCCTGAGGAAAATAATTTCACTCAGGGCCTATGTCATCTTTGAGGATGCTGTGTGGAGGGTCTTTTTGAGGAAAGGAAGGAGTGAACATGGGTCTTAAAGAGACCCATGTTGTAGGAGGGAGGAAACACAGAGGTAGAACCGGTAGAACAAGGACACCGGTAGAACAAGGACAGCATTCCCACCTGACGCCTGTGCTTTAAAGATTGCAATCCGTCTGTTAAGATGGGAGAATCTATCAAACGGACCGCCCATTTCTGCACAGAGTCAAGGGTTTTTTTAAGGTATTTTGGAGCTCCAGACCAGAGGTGGCTGCCAAATTCAACTGTGGGGCGCACTTGCGATTTGTACAGGGTTAGCAGTTGTGTACTATTAAAGTATCTGCAGGCCCTGTACAGTACACCCAGTTTCTGAGAGGCTAATTTAACTCTGGTTTCGATGGAGCCCCCATACCTGAGCTGGTCACTTAGAGTAACACCAAGCATATCAATGGAGGTCCTGTTCGGAAGAATGCTTCCGTTGAAGGAGACTAGATTATCATATCGATCCCTTTTAGACGTTATCAAACATGATTGAGTCTTTGAAACATTAAATTCGACGAGGTTATTCTTACCCCAAGAGAAAACACTCTCGAGGTAACAGTCCATTCTCTGCTTCAAAGCCCTCCGAGCTATTGGGGTTTGTGTGCCCTTTGGAGGCTTGTCAAACAAAAAGCTATCATGGACTGTACTGTCATCCGCGTAACAATGAATCGGTGTACATGACAAGAGGTCGTTGATGTGCAACAGAAACAAAGTCGGAGACAGAACCGATCCCTGTGGGACGCCAGCATTTATCGAATGCGAGGAAGAGGTGAAACCGTCAGCAACCGCCTGAATCGACCTCCCCTTCAAAAAGTCGGCAATCCACGCACACAAGGATGCGGGAAGTCCGTACGAACGCAGTACCACTGCTTCAAAAGTCACCCCATATTACGGAAATATCACAATAAATTATCACATTAAAATTAGATAGTATTTTACATTGTTTAAAGAATACAAACTCACAGGCAAAATCTCCAATTCGGAAAGGAATCTTTTGGACACGGATCGTAGGGCTTCCTGGGGCCATTCGTGGAACCAGTTGATGGAGGTGCAGTTTACTATGGCGGGGAACTTTCTGGATCTCACTCGAAGAGTCGCGCCCACGGGAGAGAAGCACAAAACTACCTGAACACGGGTAAAACATACTTATTACATATCTCATTAAAAAAAGAAGCATAAAAAAAGTCGAAATAAAATGGCTAGGTATATAATATGAAGGGTCCCCTGCAAGACCATTAAATGTCAAACCAAAAAAAATTGGAGATAAGTAGAGTCTGTCAAATAAGAGTAGAAAATAAATAAAATGGAACTAAGAAATTTTTAGGCTGGCAACACCAATTTATCTGTCAAATATTCTTTAAAAGTGCAATGACACTGAAAATTGAAAACGCTGTAAACGCATTTAAAAACATTTTTTGTTCTTAAAAAAAATTAAATCGAATAAGCACTATTGTGAAGTTACCTACTAAATGACATAAATTTGATTAAATTGTGTTTTACAAAGTGATTGGCTTTAATTTAATTTAACATAGATTTGAATTTAACAGTAGGTGGAAAGGAAGAATTATTAATGGTGAGTTTAGTTACACTACTTTTAGATCTGAATGAGTTAAATATATTCAGATATAAAATTAGGGACATGATCTAAAGCCCGGGCAGCGCTAGGTACTTAAGCTAGTATTAAATAAATGCGAGCAATTTCTAAAGTGTGCTTTATACTTTATTTTAATATCGTTATTCTTCATTATGTTAACACAAAATTGCAAATGTATAGTAATAATATACCTAAATGCAATTCTAATTTTGAGATCAGAGGGAATCTATATAGCAGTGAAAAAATATTTTGTTCACTTTAATGCCTTTTTAATTTTTAATAAAAATGTAGGTTACACAGCTTTAGATTAACACCATTGTTATATTTTTAGTATTGCCATTTGGGCAACGGTGGCGCCCTCATTTATTTTCTACTCTTTTTTGACAAACGTATGCCATTTGATAGTTTAGTTTGCAGAGCAAATTTGTATATGTATTTCTAAAATATTCAATATCACTCACAGTACTGAGAAAAATGACCTTTTCTAAAAGTGGCACACGATTACAATTAGTGAAAGAAAAGTGTCACAGTCCTACACAGAATTATCGATGGATATCGCTGATAAATATCGCTGGATACATCAAACATGTCACCAATCGTTCTGATTTCATTCTTTACACTGACGATATGAAAACTTACAAATAGTCAGCGGATGATTGAAGAAAATCATAAGATGAAATTAATAAAATTAATGAAATTGGATATGAAATCAATTATTTCTTACTGGAAGCAAAGAACTGGCTCACCTTCAGCTGCCTGCGAACTCTATCAATGAAAAACTTCCAGCAATTTTCTCTAGTATCTTGAGCTCCAGCTGCTTTTGTCTGAAAATTATTATCAAAATACCGAATCAATTCAGTTCTTTCTTTTCTGAACATCGTCTGTTTGGCTAAAGACAATTTCAATGACGGATACCTTCTTCAATCGAAACTGAGTAAAGGAAGTCAAGTCAAGCAGAAGTAAAGTTCACTAATATTTTTTGACTAAACATTAAAAAATTAAAGAGTTTTACATTGCAATAAGGAAATCCAGTGAAAAATATTATGGCTTTAAAAAAATATGTTCATATAGACCAATAAACGCTGATTCTGAATATATAACTTTTATTTAATAATATTAAACGTACAGTTTTTAAAAAAATATTAAAAAGTGCATTTTTAATATTCTCGTTAAAACACAGCGTCAGGTTGGTATGCTGTGTAATGCTCTGTGGTGACGTCACGATAGTAATCACGGTAATGACTGGTTTATTTATGCTATACGTCATTTATATGGGAATTTAGGTATGACACAAGCGAATGTTCTATATATTTCTTATTTTTGAAGATGTCGTAAAAGCATATACCTTTATAGAAAGTTAATAGAATTGCCTTTTAGATTTTTGTATCTGACATATACGATTGTGTTTGAAAAATGCAGTATTTTAAGATTCAAAATGAAAAAATTTAAAAAAAACAGCCGACTGTAAACATATTCTATTAAATGGTCGAAAAAATTAGGAAAATTCAAAATTTAAAAAATACAGTCCTCTTACTTTATGAATTTGGAATAAAACTGTCACTTCACTTTTTATCTCGTTCATACAATTAAAAAGGATAAAAAAATATTATAATAATTCTGAAAAAATAACTGAAAAAATCCAACATCTTGGACTCGGTTTTACGCAATTAATGCGTTGATTTCTCGAATTTGTATTTATTTACACATGCATAAGGCTTTTACATTATCAAATAATATTACTTTTATGGAAGTTTTATTAAATTCACGCGGAAAAGTCATAAAAATTATAGAGAAGTAACCTTTGATTATGTAATGTCAGTAACCTAAAAACCGAACGAAACTAAATCACCAAAAAAACATTATTTAAGGACTAAAACTGAAAAAAAGTACAGGCAGCATTAGTACTTATGCTGAATTACACTAATATCACAGTGAATTAATCATTTTAAACGAAAATTATCATCAAAAACAGCAAACTGCAAGTTAAATTCATCAACGTCATTCATTGTTTTGCAAAGAATTTGATTTCGCCATTTGCAATAAATAAGCCATTAGCCAATCAACGCGTTATAATAAACAAGATAACCGCGCGCCTGCGCAAATCTATGTGAGATTCAAGAAAACCAACATAAAAATCTAAAATATATGAATCGTTATTTTAGTAGATGACGTCACAAAATTTACCATAGATATGGGTGTTTTCGAGGGATCTCCAAAAATAAAAACTTTGAAAATTATTTTAACTATTAAAACTAACTCTAAAAAAAAAAAAAAATATGCAGTAATTTAAGTTAGAAGGTCATTTTTCATTAAAAAAAATAAAAAAAATGGACTGGACTTCTCTATTAAACTTATATTAATGTAAGTTACTTTATTTAAAACCTATAGCATGATATAAACATTACCATTTTGAAGCGAAATAGACGTTTCTTATCAATCTTCAGTTATATATGTGGAATAACCCAAAGATACAGAATGTTAAAACATATATTTTAAATAATGCCAATAAATATTTAAAAAAGCATAAGTTTGTCAAATACCTAGTAGGGATGTATTTTTTATAAAGTAAACGGGTGCGTACAATTACTATTAAAAACTTCTATAAGTAAGGTTCGGATGATGCAAAAAAAATACACTCTCCAGATCATTGAATTAATGATCAACTCTTTGTAAAATAATAATAAAATCCTTATAATAATGACAATAAAATAACTTTGATTTAATTATTATAATTATGTTTACCCACAAAGTGTTTGCTACATGTGACAAAAAATCCTTACTTCAGTCCTCACAACATTGATGATATTATCAATATCTTCATCAGAGAACAAGTCAGGTATTTCCCCCGAGGCCAGTAAGTCATTGATGAGCACCAGGAACTTCTCATCAGCCACCTGCGCATCCGACATCAAAAACACGGAGCCCATGTTCTTTAAGCCGGTCTTCAAATAAATAGCAGCTGAAACAAAACATTCTATGGCAGTACTTATTCACAACACTTTTTCACGCGTATGGTATCCCAGATGACCCGCACAAAATCTCACCGATTGCTCCGAAATGCAATTATATTATTATTCCGCTTCTAGTACTCGATCAATCCGGTTGCACGGCAATTTACCTCTCTACCCGTTCGTACGCGAACGCATATTTGTTGTAAATAATATTTTAAATAAAAGTTAATATCGCGGACAAATAAGTGTTTTCAATTAAACATCATCATTATTATAAGCCTGAACACAGGATCACGGCTTGGAAGTACCGTGATCTCAAGGAGCATTTTAAACCTCAATATTGGTAAGGTATGAAGGCAATCCTGCCTGACGTGGAGAGGATCACCACACCAAACACTCTCCATCCACTCCTACACTAACTAACAAACACTTCCAACAATTCTATATTATGATAACTTACTTTGTCCCTGGTGAAATTGAGAACCATTGATCACCATGGAGAATCAAAATGTTGCTTGAAATGGCTTTAAACATGTCACAATGACCAAATCTGAATGGCCAGGCAGTTCTCTTACCAGCTGCCGTCCTCTCCCCATTCTGCCTTACAACATGCTTCAATAGGGAATGATGAAACCCACTGACTCCGGACAGCTGAGAGCAGTTGGGAGTCTTGTGTGGTATTCACATATTAATAAATAATTTAATCTCACCAAGATCATCTTTGAGATCCGGAATGGCGTATCCCTTCCGCAGCTGGACTTGGAACACTTCCAGGCCGGACAGGAAGGAAGATAGTCTGGAGAGGGATTGCTTTCCAGAACCTCCCACTCCGATCAGCAGAGCGTTCCCTCGAGGCGACTCCAAAATGCGGTTGATCCTGGAAATACATGACAAGTTAAACCAGACTACATAAAACAATTTTTAATTGATTGACTGTTTAGTTGTATGGCTATGGGATTTTATGTATATGATGACAGCGAAAAAGTCATTAATTTTAAGGTTAAGGATAATTCCTTATCCTTAAACCTTTGAAACCTAAGGCGTTCAATATATTAACACCATATCCCTAAGCAATTTTTGATCAAAAAACAAGATACGACTAAAAAAAAATTTGCAGGCCGGTATTCCAGGCCGTAGAGAAACAGAG
Source organism: Limnephilus lunatus (assembly GCA_917563855.2). Classification (NCBI taxonomy): domain Eukaryota; kingdom Metazoa; phylum Arthropoda; class Insecta; order Trichoptera; family Limnephilidae; genus Limnephilus; species Limnephilus lunatus. The sequence continues at coordinate 2,975,356 of OU830602.1, read as the reverse complement.
ATAGATGTTGAGGCCGGTAAACCGGCCATTAGGGTATATGCCTCACCAAATCAGGCCGGTTTATCAGCCTATAGGGTACAAAGGGTTAAGTAGAATCGGAATCACTCCTAAGGTTATTTGAAAGTGTCATATTAATGACAGAATTAGGTCCCGAAGTTCTACCAAAATTACCTGCAAATGTGGTTCATGGCATCTTCAAATAAGACCAGGTTCATAGTAGCCACCATATCATTGTAGGAACACAGCCCCTCATCTAGCAGCCTGCTCAGGTGTTGCCAGTCCTTGATGGCATTGTACTTGGGGTCTCCAATGCCCTCAGCAAAGTGACAGTAAATCAATGGTTTTTCATAAATTATTCCTTCGTCCAGCTCCTGAAAGAAATTCAATTACGGAAGCTGATAAGTTAACATATTTAACTAAATTATTATCAATAAGGCCCTATGTTATGTTAGGAAAAAACAGTCATTCACAAAAAATGACAGCTACAGCAGTTGTGACTTAAAGCTGATTTTGAAGTTTTGAGAGGTGGCGGTGACGCTGGTCTCCTAATTTCAGTAATGATGAGTACACACAGTATGCGATAAGTTGTTTGCCACGTAAACACGCAATGTCAGTATTGGATGCTTACATATTCCTGTGGAAGAAGCTCCTTACATGACGACAAATTAATGCAAGACTTTTCTTAACGATCCCGACCTTCCCATCGCATGCGATTTTTACCTAAAGGTTAATCAGACGAATCAAAGAAACTTATTTCCAGACTACAAAGGCTTTTCCATCGTGAGCTTTGGAGTTTTGAAATACATATTTAACTGTCAACAAATAAGACATTAAATTGTATGGACACCGCAAAGGTAAAAGTAAATCATACCTCAAATCCCTTTTTAACAGTCTCCAAGAGTAGTTTTTGAAAGGTGTCAATGTCTTTCTCATCCACCAGCTTGTCGCAGTAGACGCGGGTGGCTTCGTGCATCCACAGCCGCACCAGCTCACTGGGACACCTGACGGCCTCGCCATTTGAAAATAGGATGCCCTGGAAAAATCATATTATCTATTTTAATAAAAAGACAAATAACTTTGTTTACATCACTTTTAATTGTAGACAATCAACATGTTTCATAAACAATGTTTACTTCATCAGGATCAAACGCATACTAAACTTAAAAATTAAATATAGATTACACATGGAAGGAAAGGGTAGATAGGAGGGAGAGGGGTAAGAGTGGGGAAAGTTTATCAATTACCCACTCTTACCCCTCCCCCTCCCTTCTACCCTTTCCTTCCAAGTGTAATCTATATTTAAGTTTTAAGTTTAGTATACGTTTGATCCTGATGAAGTAAACATTGTTTACGAAACATGTTGATTGTGTACAAACAAAAGGGATGTAAACAAAGTTATTTGTCTTTTTATTAAAATAAATAGTGCCATCACAAAATGAAAACCTTTCCGAAGAAGTTTTCTTCGAAAAATTAAAATTCATATTATCTACTCTCAGTAACGCCCTGGTGAAAAACAATGCAATGAAAGACAAGCTGTTGTAAGTACGTATTATGATCTACTTTGTTGTTAGTGTGTGGCAATCCAATTCGTTGGGGACCACAGACAATCGATCGCGCAGATGGGACACCGAGCTGCTATTCTGACCCGATTGAAGTGGCGCCAAAACCGCGCCACCTTTCAAGAGGTAGGAGGAATTCGTATTGTCAGGTTATTCGTAACCCAAGAATGTTAATCACTCTTTTTAAAAAATATATGAATAAATAACAGCAGAGGTTTTGGGTCAGCAAATCTCGGTAAAGGGACAATACCTGAAAGATGTTAGCGAGGTCTCGCATATTGAACATGTAGTGAAACTTGACAGCGGTGGGGAGAAAGATGGCGGCGATGCGAGTGTGCAGAGCAAGTGAAGCGTGCACCAGTTGGCCGGTGATGCCATTCACCGATGGCGGGAACCTGCCGTGCTCCGATACCAGGTGGGACGACAGGATCTGCTGGTAGATGTGGTGGCAGGCATCCCCCGAAGGGAAACTAGAAGATGGATTAAACAAATGTGTTTAATTACATAAATTATTTGTTAAAATTGAATACAGGAAATTCAAAAGGGTGTAAGTGCCAGAAAAAAGATAGGCATGTGTATTCATGGACGTTTAATTTTGTTTCATTATTTAAAATACATACATATAACAGATTTAAAAAAATATATGGTTCTTAAAACTAGTTACAATAAATTAATATCTTGCTTGTTAACAAACTACCCAACTATATAGAGAAAACATTTATTTTGTTTAAATTGGGGAGTACTGTATAATGCGTAGTGCAATTCAAAAGTGCATTCATTTCATAAATAAAAGCATGTTCTTTTTTCTGGTATTTAAGACCTTTTAAGTTTCCTTCGAGGAACTAAAAAGGGTGTAAGTGCCAGGAAAAAGAAAGATGTTTGTATTCATGAAACGGATAGTACGTAATATGATATACCCACATACTATTAATTTCATAAATAAAAACATGTTCCTTTTTTTCTGGCACTTAAGACCTTTTTAAGACCCGTATTCAATTAGTCAATCAGCGGTCATCTTCCAGAAATTGACATTTATTTCCAATGTCAACAGATTTTTATACTGATATGTATTGAACAGATTATCAATTTCATTGCCCTATCTGGATCCTAGGAGCCAAAACATCTTGTATAAAATGGTGACACTTTCACTCAAAAGTAAGATAAAATTAAAATCACATCTGGCACGCGGACGTTCGGTTTATCTCTTCAGTAAGTACAGAAGTTACAACATTAGTATGATATGACGATTAGTGAGGGTGGTTTATTACCTCACAGCGAACACACTGAAATGCCTCTGCAGTCTCAAATCGATGGTGAAAGATCCAGCTGTTGGGTTCATGCACGAGATAAACTGGCAGTTGTGGATATCCTTGAGGGTCAGCTTCGTCCTGTCGTACCTGCAAAACACGAACAAGCGTTTACCATTTATAACTTCACAATTCAGTGTAGGTATAACAAGAGTGTCAGGACTGCAGTGCTTTCGTCACGTTCAGGCAATGTTTCGTATAACTCGTGTTGAAAAGGAAGTAAGTCAGAACCTGCTATGAATAGAATTGTGAACCCGCTTCAGTCGTTGATGAAGAGTGTTATTATGAGCTCTCTTTGTAAACAAACTGTCAGTTCGTTTGTTGTGGTGTTGGTATTTTATTTACCAAGCCCTTTGTTTTACATAGGTATGTATAGAGTAGGATAGATGTTTTATTGTGAATACTCAAGTGACATGAAAACTTAATAAGAATCGTATAAAGTGTGAACGTATTACCAATGGCGGTAGTCCATGAACTGTCGGATGAGCGTGTGCGGTTGCACGGAGCCGTAGCGGTCAACCTCCGGCATGTTCATGTCGTCCACAAAGTACACCATGGTCTTGTTCCCCGGCGGGCCAAAGTTTCGGCCGGACTTCTTCTCCAGCGGCTTCTCCAGGATCTTCTGCAACATTTCTACAAGACACATAACACACCTCATTTAGATTTCAGGATTACAATCATCACGGAGCTATTTCCAAGGGTGGAAATTGGCCTAATGGGTTTATTGGTAATGTAAAACGGGGCCCCAAAAGTTTCATGTTTTGTTAACATTGCTTTTATAAGCTTGGATATTGTAATGTTCTTCAGTCCCTGTGATTGGGATTGTCGAGATTATAAGTTACTTTATTTACGATATTTGTTTATAATGAATATTTAACTGGAACATTCTTCCATTCTGATGAATGCTCTGTGTAATAGAGAAATCCAGTCCAATTTTATTTTTTTTACTTAAATAAAAAAACCTTCTAACTTAAATAACTGCATTTTTTTTTTAGAGTTAGTTTTAATAGTTAAAATAATTTTCAAAGTTTTCATTTTTTAAGGTCCCTTTAAAAACACCATATCTATTATGCATTTTATGACGTCATCGATATGTCATTACTAAATACGAAAAAACATATTTTATCATTTTTATGTTGGTCTCCTTGAATCTCACATAGATTTGCGCAGGCGCCGCCGGCCATCTTAACGCGTTGATTGGTCTATTTATGGTATATGGGCAATGGCGTCTATGGCGACCAGAAGCTTCGCAAAAATGACATGATGAATTTTACTTGCAGTTTTACGTTTTTGAAGATAATTTACGTTTAAATGATCAATTCACTGTGATATTAGTGTAATTCATCATAAGTACCAATGCTGCGTAACTTTTTTTTCAGTTTTAGTCCTTTAAATAGTGTTTTGTTGGTGATTTATTTTCTTTGTACGATAGGTTTAAGGTTACGTCTGAAAAAAAGTTTTTTTAATTACTTTTCCGCGTGAATTTAATAAAACTTCCATAAAAGTAATATCATTTAATAATGTAAAAGACTAATGCGTGTGTAAATAAATACAAAATACAGAAATCAACGCATTAACACCGAATCCAGAATGTCATATTTTTAAAGTTATTTTTTCGGAATCATCAAAATATTTTTTTATCCTTTTTAATTGTATGAACGAGATAAAAAGTGAAGTGACAGTTTTATTCCAAATTCATAAAGTAAGAGGACTGTATTTTTTAAATTATGAATTTTCCTTAATTTTTCGACCATTTAATAGATTATGTTTACAGTCAGCTGTTTTTTTTAAATTTTTTCATTTTGAAACTTAAAATACTGCAATTTTCAAACACGATCGTATATGTGAGATACAAAAATCTAAAAGGCAATTCTATTTAGTTTCTATAAAGGTATATGCTTTTACGACATCTTCAAAAATAAGAAATATATAGAACATTCGTTTGCGTCATACCTAAATTCCCATACAAATGACGTACAGCGTAAATAAACCTGTCATTACAGTGATTACCATCGTGACGTCACCATAACAGCATTACACAGCATACCAACCTGACGCTGTGTTTTAACGAGAATATTAAAAATGCACTTTTTAATATTTTTTTAAAAACTGTACGTTTAATATTATTAAATAAAACTTATATATTCAGAATCAGCGTTTATTGGTCTATATGAACATATTTTTTTAAAGCCATAATATTTTTCACTGGAGTTCCTTATTCTGAAGCAAGAGAACTTGACACTGAAGGTATATCATCGGCTATCATCGGCTATTTCTGTAACCATTCGGATATTAGACACGAACGGTGACAGTTGCCACTCTAATAAGGTACTATGAGTGCTCGTCTAACCAAGGTGTATACTGTCTGAAGATATCAAAGTAATATATTATAATAGGGTTGCAACCTGAGGAAGTGTAGAAGTTGAAGGGCACGTTAGTGATGGAATAGTTGTCGGGCAGGCTGGCTAACTTGTCAGCCACCACCACGCTCTTGCCACAGCCCACACCGCCCACTAGCATGATGGGGTGGCGTCGCTCCAGCAGCAGGTCCATGAAGAAGCGCAGACTGGTGGTCTCCGAAGTGCTCACCAGGCATTGCTGGGAAAATGGTAAGTTAGATTATATCACCAGAATCAGTTATTTGGCCAATGACAATATGTCTAACCGGATGTCTAAGATTACATGATGCCAGAACTCACCAATCGAGAGTTATTGTCGTTTCACCACACTAATTTTCTACTTTTTTTTTTTTTTTTCAATTATTTCTGGCTTTCACCCTTCAAGGGTGTTCTAGGCCATCATTTAAAATTACAGAGAAAGGGAAAGGTGAATTTATATATTAATTTTATTTAAATGTACAAATTTCAGAATTATATGGAACATTGGAGTCGAGTTCAGACTTAGAAGAGATGAAATGTTGAATGGAGGGGAGGCAATTTTAGATAACGCTTGATAGAAGAGAGGATATTTATTTAGAGAGGGACAACCAAAAAATATGTGATCTAAAGAGCCCACATCTAGACCACAGAACGTACAATCTGGGGAGTCAAGGATGTGAATTTTAAAAAGGTGAGAAGGAACGGAACAATGACCGATTCTCATTCGAATACTACTAATAATTTTCTACTTTATAGGTTAAAATTACCTGTAACGGAACGTCGGGGTCAAATTCGAACTTTTCCAGTCGGTCGGCCCACGGTACGAAACGCTTGGTCTTGGGGTCGATGTAGCAGTCGAAGATGTTCTCCGGCGAGGGGAAGACGATGGACTTGAACTCGCCGGTGAACCACTTGCTGAACTCGCAGCGCCAGTCCATCAGCTGGTCTTGGAAGAGGGAGGATCCAAAGCCCCAGACGCACGAGAACACGAAGTAGATTTCATACCTGAAAGTAAATTTTTTTTTAAATAATTTTATAAATAATATTTGCATAATTTTATATGAGGGTTGATCAATAAGTACCCGTGTTTGAAGACAGGTGGCGTTGCTGAAGGAAGTTGACATTTCCCTTGTGTACTGCCATCTGTTAAACGACACCATACTAAATTTCAGACTGATTCATAGGTTTTTTTTTATATTAGTTCTGGGAAGGAAATAGGTAGGGGTGGGTGGGAATCTGAGGGTCATATGTCCAGGAGTGACGGACTTATGAATCCATTCCTCAAACTGCGGTGCAAGGCGACGGGTTGAGGGATACTGGCTGGAGAAGTCAAAAGACCTTCCTCAATCAGTTTCTCTCGATCCGGCCCGCCGCTCAGCGGGTGGGCACACGCATCGGCCGCCAAGACCAGGACAAACCTCACCCCAAGAACCCGGGCAATCCTGCTAAGTCTCCAAACGTTGCGAACCACTTGGGGTGAGCTGTTGCAGGGATGTTGATTATCCAATAAATGGTTCCCGAGGCGGCGGTACCCATACCCTCCTCCCAAAATGACTAGATTTTAGTGTTTCAGATTAAATAGAAAAAGAGAAAATCGATCTGCAATTCGCTTTTTATTTTTGGATGCAAAAACATGGAAATTTTTTGGCGGTTCATCCTCTGTGCCACCCCTGAGGTGAAAACGGCACAATGGTTAATTAGGTAATTAGTTTAGAAAGCCTCTAATAAAAGTTTATGGTAGATCATGATGAAACACCAACCATTCTTTGGGTGAGTCATTGGGCAAATTCTGCTTGGTGAGGAAGCACTCCAGCAGGAAGGTGACCAGCTGAATCTGCTGGATATCCGTAAGCGGAGTGATCCGCTTGTACTTCTTGCAGGACTCCAGCAGCTGAGGGATGTACTTGTCAAAGAGGATGGAGAGGATTGACTTCTCGGCCGGTTCCTCCCTCGAATCAACCCAAGATGCCACGTAGCTGGGAATTTATTCATATAAAAATGTTAATAATATTAAACACAATAAAATAATGGTAATACAGTATAGTCACGGTGGTGACTTTAGGTGTGATATCATTTTGCTAACCAGAGTGATAGATAATTTCTATATAGCTCTGGTGAAAGACCAGAATTTAAAATCTAAACTTTTTTTTTATAAATAATTAATAAAATCAAAATGTTTTTTTTTTACATTAACTCCGTACACGAGGCTCTGAGAAAAATAATTTACCTCAGGGCCTATCTAAAGAGACAAAATGCAAATCTTTCCACGAGCATGCAGTTGAGCTGTTAAACTCAAGAACAAATTGTAGAAACAACCCTTTCTCATGTGACGAATGTCAATCGTGTACAAATGTTGGATACACTTATGGCATTTTCAGGGCTGGCTCGCAATTGGAGCAGTCCATTCCAATCAGCTCCAGGTGCTGACTTGCCAAGGCGCTAGGGAGCCAAGGAATCAAATTACTTATTCACACAGTCATCATCTAAAGCGTGTTTTGTGAATAATTTATCAATCAAGGAATATAAGAATGGTTAACTCACGGGTTCCAACCGAGATCCTGAGGATTGATGTAGAGAATTCCGGCACGGGAAACAGTGGCCGGGGTGGCTGTCCTAAGGTTGCTTATTTCAAACAGGAGTCTCATAGACTTGGTCAGAGATATTCGCTCGTTACTGGCCAGGGTTAGGACCTCAAAGCATCATAAATACACTTGATTACAATTTCTCATAATATTTAAGACACTTCTGGTGTCTGTCTTAAAATAATTATCAGCATATTTTCCTTCAAGTATAGTCTAACATCTTACCTTATTATCATCCATCAGAGTATTGAGACTCTCAATCCACATGGGATCTATATCCCCATCCAAGATGATCCACTTGGCACCGTCCCCCGACATGTTGGCCATGTCCCTCATGATGACGGAGAACAGGCCGTCCTTCCACTCCCGGGTAGCTGGGTTGATGATGCCAAACAGTTCGTCGTTGGTGACCGCTTTGGGATCCAGATCGTTATAGTACGGTTTCAGTTTTGCCATCTTCAAGGGATAACAATGAACATATTAAGAATAAATGAACAATATGGAAAAAAGATAAACTAAGGGGTCTAAAAGCGAAATCGCCACTATCCATACTCCGTCCATTTTTACCTAATAATTGTTTAGTAATCTATATCTCACTCTCTACATCGTATCTTCAAACCAAACCAAAAACGCCTCTAAAGTCATTCTGCATATGGCCAGTTATCAACTAACTCTTGCCCTGTCATTATATCAAGGTTGTGACAGTTCCATGAATACAAAGTGCCTGTGACAAAACCCTAACCACTCGAGTGCAAATCCAAATGACAAAACAAAATGCAAAGTCCCAAAAAATCGTAGATCACCACTGCAGTAAGTACCATTGCACATACATAGATTTTAATGATTTAGACGGCCAAAAGTATTTTTTTTTAAATCAATATAATGGTAAGGTATCTATACAATTGGTAAGTCAACAGTTCTATGTACAATATAACATCCCCTCCCCCCGCCTTTGAAGCGCTGGAGTCGACTTTGATCAGTCCGAATTCGATAGTGAACAAGTGTGTACATGTCGGGTCTCGGCGCTCTCCTAAACTTAATAACTTTCCAAAGTGCATTATTCATTTCAAGCTAATATTTCCGTTTTAACTGTGATGGATTGCGATAATACAGGTAAGAAAAATTTGTTTTCGTTACAGAAAAATTTTATTAACATTCTCTGTCATTCATTTTTAACACGACAAACATCACTCTGTCCAAAATTTATTTTTTTAGATATATTTAAATTCGAGTACCGTTTTAATGTACTTATGAGTCCGTCCCTGTATTAATTTTCATTAAACTATATAGTTCATATATGTAACTAACTAATTCCATAAGAAATAGCCGCGCAAAATCGCGCTTTTTTTAGCTAAGCCCTTTTGAAAGGCTCTTTGTCAAATATAGGAAATATTGAGTGTGCGATATTTTATATTAAAATTGTTTTTTATTTGCTTCAGGTCTACCTACTACCTCGGGTACCAAAGTAGTGACTCGTCAATACATATTTGACCAACTACAGAGTCCAAATTTACCAACTTTAAATGAAAAACTTGACTATTATGAGAATTTTCTCCTTATGCGCTATGGGCACAACAAAGAGGCTAAAGCAGACTTAAAAAAAATATTTTTTAATGTAAAATCACAAATTAAGCAACGATGGGCAAAGGCAAATAAACACCAAGATGTTTTCCTGAAAATAAACCAATCATGGTTAGAGGGAACATTCGAGATTCCCATTGAATCAGCCTCCTTGCAAGGTCGACCACCCAAGTCTTTTGGAGAACTAAGTGAGCGTAGTAAAAGAAGAAAAACGGAAGAAATAAGGGCCTCCTTAGGTGATGAAGTTATTGTTCACCCCAAATTGGCTTCAGACATCACAGGTATTAACTTTGAACTGATTTACAGATTCAAGGTTATTTTAGAAACTATTTCTAGTGGCCATAAAATTGATGGTGAAAAACATGTTAAGTATGCGTACGACACAGCAAAATTGTACGTAGAACAGTATGGTTGGCACCCAATGACCCTTTGTATGCACAAAGATATTGGTACATGGAAGCCAAATCATAAAAAGTTCGGGGCTCCTTCCAATTGGACAGCTATCGGAAGAAGCTGTAGAAGCCCGGAAAAAGCATTTCCGATCGTACCGGCTAAACTTTGCCAGAAAGTTTTCTAGGGAATAATATAACTTACATAGATGTATATTATAGGCTTTTGTTAAGTTCAGATCCCTTCATTAGTTGCTTGAGACAAATAAGAAAACCTTCACGTAATGCATTTCTACCCGAAACGGTTAAACTTTTATTACCTGCTGACCCAAACACAGAGTCAGTAGAGACATCTGAACCTGAAGATACCGATTTTTAATGTAATTTTATTTTTAAAGAAAACTTGTTAAATTCTGTTTCCATTCATTTGTATTTTTTAGTGAATATACCGCTGTTATATATTACTGTTCTTTATAACCTGACAAATAAATGTATGTTTTTATAGATATATACCTTTTCTTTATTTTAATTGAACTTAGAACTAAAATAACCCCAAAAATAATTTTGGCCGCCTAAATCATTAAAATCTATGTATGTGCATTGTGAGACACTCTGTTGTTGGTTTGGGTGGCATTCAATTAGTTGGGAACCAGACGTAATCATTAGCGCAGAGAGGACACCCTGCACCTTTTCTGACTCGTCGAAGGGGCGCCGGCCAGCCGTGTCACCTTACAGGTGGTTAGTGGTGCTTTTCTACCCTTCATATATGTACATATATATATATAGAGCAGAACATCCATTCACTGTTGATGCTGTCTGCTTGAGAGCAGTTTGTTTCTCCAACGTGCAAAAGGGTACACATCTGTATGATTTACCGGCATAATTTATTCGTCCTCATTTCATCCCTTCCCTAATATGCCTTACAATATTCCCCAGCCAGGTAGGGATGATATCCCCCAGTTGAACACAGTGCAGGCAAGATGTATCATATTTAAAAAAAATACTATGGAGCCACAAAAGTTTTACATAATATATAAGTTAAACTATTAATTACTTGATAAGTTCTGTGGAGACACTTCCATACACAGGTTTTCCCGGTTCCAGCAAACCCAATGATGAACACTGAATGCCGAACTGCAAACAACTCCACCAATTGCACTATCTAAAACCAAAAGCATAAGTGTAATCGTTAGAGCTACAATACATAGATGACTCTGGTGTAGATAGATTTTAGAGGTTATAAACTTATCCGATAGATGTCAGTAGCAAAATAGTCGCCCCTTCGTAGTGGGTAGATACAAAGATATGAGGAACCGTGAGGTTTCGAGAAACAGAAAGATTTTGGAAGCAATATAGAATAATACAACTAAATAAGTTTAGTTTAGATAAGAATTAATAGGTTAAAAGTTATTACAGTCATATTATTCATAACTTTCTTTTAACCACTGGAGTGTTCCGCTATATAATCTGTTTGTGGTACCTACTTGAAGCAACTTCAAATATTATGATTTCTGTGTGTTGCCTATGGCCTAGTTGATAATCACAGATATAAATTTTAATTCGTATGTACACTTTTTAATATGTATGTACATGATATATGATTTGTAAAAAAAATATTTCAATAAATTCAGAAGAGATAATTTATTAATCAAAGTTATTACTTATTGTTAAAGTGTGAAACTACAAAGTAAGCTTTTTGATTAATTGAAGATTCCAATGAGCGGGAACTACCTCTTCAAATTGGCCATATTTTGGCCACCGTACACTCGTGGGTGTTTGTAAATTGACTAAAATATGGCCATAAATGGTCCAGTGGATAGATTCCAACTTTTTATATCGAAATCATTTTTTTATAATTTATAATAGCTAAAAGAATTAATCAATTTTCAAAAATTTGACAGCCAAGAGTTGGATTGTGAATTGATTTACCTTTAAAATGAAGCCAGATTCCGGCTGCAGCTTCATATCCACTGCAGCCGCCTGCACCATCTTCTCAAAACTGGAGTCCCTCTTGCGGGGCACATCTAGCGCAGGAAATAGGTCCCCAATGAGCCCCATGAACACCGGCACGTCGTCAGTCACTATCTTGGGGATGTTGAAGTCTCGCAGGGCACGCATTAAGACTTGATCTTCTGGGCGAAGCCTGTCACCTCGCTGAAAATATTTATCAAAAAATTTAAAATTTATCAAAATTTGAAAAATAAACAGTTTTTTGTGCCTCCCGTAAAATATGAAAAATAAGAGATGTTTTTTTAACCATTATGACTTTGCAACTCCTTTGGCAAAAGAAACTGATAGATTAATAAAAGAGTATGTTTGGAACCTTGAGAGAACCAGCGATGACCAGGACAGACTTGATGGCCCTGAGCCCCCAATCATAGTGGTCCTGCTTGGAGAGCAGCTCCCGGCAGAGTGTGTAGAGTGTGATGAACTTCCTGGCCAGGACGCGAGCCTCCTGGAAGCCCTCTGCCACCAGCATTATCTCGCAGATCAGCTCAAAGTCCGGCACCACCATTGCGCATGGTCTGAAATATTGTTTGATAAATTGGTTGGTGAAATATGTAAATTTCACTATGGCGTAAATTTGGGTCCATTGTCATATATTACAGGGAATTTACAGTGTAATATATGTATTACTAGTTGTTCATTTAACAAAACGACGTCATATTAGACTTATAGTGGCATCTATGGACATCTGCGCGTAGTTTGTTAAACTTTTGGAAGACATACCAACAATACCGACTTCACAGTTTTGTTTAAAAATTCTTTTTGCCTCATTTAGCAGTCGTCGGAGAAAGAAGCAGTTTTTTTTGTATGGACATGGTTTGATGAGTTTTTCAATGTCGGCTGATTTTCTCTGCGGGTCGTCGGAGCTTATTACTAAGGCATGATTCTGAAGGGTTGTCTTCTGCCTAGCTGCAATAGTCGCATACGTTGTAGCTTGAGTTCCTTTTTGTTCCTTTTTTAATGTTTCCATTTTGACAAATATTATAATCAATAATTATCAGCCTGAAACACTCATCTACATTGAAAAAATCTTCCGAGAAAAGATACTGGCCGCCAACGGGAATTGAACCCGTGTCCCTCTGATTGCCGGTCAGGAGCTCTGACCACTGAGCTATGGCGGCTTATCTAATACCCGCCAAATAATTCAATATATACTAGTGTTTCATTCGACAATTACTTATTATTTCATTTTTCCAACTGAAAACAACCATTTTCCATTTTGGTTTCAATTTTTTGATTCTGGATAATTGTTTGGTCCATTTAGGTCCAGTTTTATTCGATGTTGGTTTATTTTCGTGAATTGATTGTGGATAATTCAAAATATAAATACAAAGTTTATTTTTAGTTAATCTACGAAAATTTATAAAAAAAATATTCAGAAAAATGAACCAAAAAAAAAACTCACTCCTCACGTACAGTTTTGTTCGCCAAAACTCACTCGCGAAGAGTTTAAATCAAAACTAAAATTTCCTCTGAAATCATAAGATTTTGTAAGTAGGTACTTAAATACCTACCTTCCTTATTAATAATCATTTCACATTAATTTGAAAAAAAAATCTTTACTGAATCATTAAAACTGTCTCCCATCTTGAACCAGAACAGGAACATAAAAAAAACAAATTTACTGACAGATGAAATGCCAAATGGTCAAGCTAAAATAAAACTTCTGGAAGTAAGTTCATATATAGAAGCAGAAGTAGTTGACCAAAGTATAAAAATAAGAAATGTGTTTCACTAATTAAGTACCTACCTGAAGAGGGATTTAATATTCTCGGGTAGTTCGGTCCTTCCGGCATATCCCGGATTCATTGTGATGAAGATACCCACGGTGGGCTTCAGGACTATATTGTCTCCCATGAAGTCAAACGTCACCTTCTTGTTCTTGATGGCATCCTGGATGCTCTTCACTTGGACGGAGACAACTGACAGAACTTCCACAGAGATTCTGTTGAACTCGTCAAAGCATCCCCAAGCTCCTGTTTGGGCCAATCCTGAGAGGAATTAAAATTATTATATATATGTAGAGCACAGGAATGTGTATGCAGTTTCAACAGATGTCCTTAGTAAAGGTAGTTAGTTATATGTAGTATTGAGGTATCTCAACAGATGTCAGTAAAGTTGATATACTTATTACATTGATGGGAATAACCTTCAAAAGTTATAAAAAGAGACTTTTCTTACAATTTTTTTTGAATAATAGTATAACCTTTGTAGATGTTGCCACAAGACTTGTAGTCCATTTGTTCGGAGCAGTTGAAGACGTAGACCATGACTCCGAGAGCCCGGCCCAGGTCCTTGGTGGTCTCAGTTTTCCCAGTGCCCGCTGGACCCGCAGGTGCACCACCCATCACCAGGTGGAGGCTCTGAAATACATTCACAAATTAACACTTTGTTGAATTTTATCCATCTTTCAAAAATATCACCAGTAAAAGATCTGGGTGTCGTTTCCTATAAAAAGATAACATGACTTCGTACCGCACATTGACGTAATTACAAAAAAGCACTTTAACCCTTAGTGTGCCAGCTAAACTGCGGAGTGGTCCGCCATGTGCCGGATGACACTATTTTCAAAGTGCCATAAAATCGAGGGAAGTGTGATGAGCTACTAGTAAAATCCACAGTGGATTAAGCAATATATCGCAGGTACAACCATCAGAAATCCAACGTGGTTTTCTTGGCACACTAGAGTGTTAGTGTTCCAGTTTTGCAGATCCTGTGAAGAAGCTTAAACCTGGGGAGCCATGATATGGAATCAAATTCATGAAAGGACTGGGATACTATCAAAAGAACAAGGTGAAACTTGGGTGATTGCACAATAGACCTCTGTGTTTACAATTGCTATGAATGTAGGTACTTTTATAAGATATTTTTATGTACCTGGGTCAATGTAATGTAGCATCTATCCGTCAGAGGTGTAATAACCAGCCTTGGTGTATTCCCCAGATATTCATATGCATAACGAAACTGGGCGTCACAAATATTCCCAAAACAGTCATCCTCAAATGCGTCCCATCGATGTCTGCAAATTATAAGACAAAAGTAAGAGAGAAGTCGGTGACTTCCCAGTAATGGATGTTTATATCATTTACTTAAATCACATAAAATTACGTAAATCATTTACATAATACGAAAATAAAATCAGGCCAAGTACAGTTCCTTGCGGAACTCCCCTTATTATCTGTGCTTCTGAACTATAAATTTTCCCAATTTTGGTTTGGTATTGGTTTAATTCAAAAGGTCGCACTTAAGAAGAGGTGTGCGATATTCCATCCTCTGTCTACCCCTGCTGTAAACCGGAGTAGCTTCCAACAAAAGTGTAAAGTTAGGTGAGGATATTGTCGAATAGATTTTATTACCTCAGTTGACTTTGCCACATGAAAGCATTAGATGACTCCACCTTGGCAGCGATCATCTTAGCCACCACATCCCGGGAATGCACGTCGATGGTGCAGATGGTCATGATCTTTTGTCTGTCTCCGGGGGACAGGTCCCCCAGCAGCCAGGCGATGAGGGCATTCAGCTGGATAATCTGACGCTTTTGATATTCCTTCAGTGCATTCTCATAACCTGCAAATTTAACATGGAAGGAAACTAGATGATTTAATGGAATTTGAGTAGTTTGCGATATCTATAAACTTTCAAATCTTAAAATTCTCTTTATGTAATGTGATTACCGTACAAGAGTGTAAAACTACCACTACTTTCTATCCAGAGAATGGATTCATAAACTTATAATTCCTATACTTTTTAAATTCTTAAAGAACTCATAGACAGCCCTCAAATGTTAAGTATTATAAATATCCATGTGTTTTTTTTCACTCCATATGATTATTTTTATATCGAGGGCCCCTCCAGTCTAATTTCATTGAAAATGTGTAAAAAGATGTGGTTTAGTTATGGATTCATAATTTGATTACGAAATTTGGTTTTGCATTGTTGCAATACATAGTAAAAATGACAAAGTTTGCAAGTGAATTCGAGAAAATGAAAGGATTTAACAAAGGAATCACATCAATGAGATAGATACTAAGATTTATTCACTTTTGTTTATATTTTAGTTGATGGTGAAGATTGTTTATATTAACATAATATTTCGGAGCACTGAACTCGGATTGCAATCTCACAACAACATAAATACATAATGCCACCTAAGCACTTTTTTTAAATGTTTTTCATAATTGTTCATGTTTTTTTTCAGTCAGCTTTATTCATTACATTTCAGAGGCATAACTCGCCACTAGTGCAATTTCACCGAACTATCAATACGAGGGGGGACCCAAAAGTAACGTTAGTTGTGCTGCGGTGGAGTGGAAGAGTGGGGGAACCCATTGTTTGACCAGGTATCCGGTAGGATCACTCTTCCTGAGTCAGTATGCGAAGTTGTGTTGCTGTGAGTGCATCGATTCGCCGGTGAGATTTTTTTTAGTAAAACAACTTTTTCCATTTCGGCGAAAAAGGGATGGCAGATTATCGAGAGCATCGAGGCTGTGAAATTTTGTTTCCTGTTAGGGAAATCGGCAAACTATTGTAATGCTGACTGCTTATGGGGATGTTGCCCTAGGTAAAACCAGAGTCTACGAGTGTTTTTCATGTTTTAAAAACGGAATGTTAATTGAAAACCAACCCCGTTCAGGACGCCCCTCAACGTCAAAAACTGACGAAAACGTCAACAAAATCAATGCCCTTATGATCCAAGGTGATCTAGCCCCCTGTGACTTGCCTTTGTTCCCCTCACTGAAAAGGGACATGAAAGGAAAACTGTGGAGGAGGTAAAACAAAATTCGCCGAAAGGCCTAAAGGACATCCCGATAAGTGAATTTAAAAACTGTTTTGAACAATGAAAAAAGCATCTGGAGAAATGCATTGTGGTCAATGGAGAATACTTTCAAGGTGATCAAAATTTGGTGTAAAAATATTGAGAAATAAAGAAGTTATGACGAAATTATCTTTTATTTTGGGTCCCCCCTCGTGTATATACATATATACAAAATATCGACATATTCAAAACCTCGCCGTCCTGCATCAAAGAAAAAATAATTAGTTCTGAATCTGACATGTGTTTCTATAATTTTAGGTCTATGTACTATTAATTTTATAATGTTTAACTAACAAATGTAACTACTCCTTTAACCTTATTATTGTTCGACATATATTATGCTTATAAAAGCCCAAGAGTCCAAATTCCTAGAGCTAGTGGTATTCCCAAATGGGTTACGTTTTGAGGCTGACAGGAGTGGGGAGAGTATAGAGCTTTTAATATCTACTCACTAAACACTATTATAGCCATTTCAAGCAACAATCCGATTCTGAATGGCGATCTTTCACCAGAACGAGTACCAGTAATAGGAATGGCTACTTTGAAATATTATTAAAAATTCTTGCCTTCTTCGAGTTTCCCGAAAGCCTGGTTTGTCTCCATGGTCCACCAGATCTGCGTGGCCACCAGCGCCACCTGCGCCGCCCAGTCGAAGAGCCACTGGTCACGGGGCTTCTCCTCGTAGGCACTCACCGCCTGGTTTAGCAGCTCTTGCAGCGTCTCCATCATGCAGTCTGTCAGACGATTTAACCAGACTTCCACCTGACAAATCAAACATTAAATACAACTTGTGGTAGCTACAATGTTGTCATCGAGATAGACAACCCTTCAATAAGGATAATAAACTTAATGAGGGAGCTAATAGGACCATCAATAGGAGAGTCCTGCACCTGTTTGGAGTGGAAAGTACCAATATCTATAGGAAATGCAAAGGTGTTGAAAGCTGTAGTGTTTAGACAAACAGTTCTCCAACTCGTCTTGGGAGGAGATTACATCCTTGGAAAAAATAAAGTTCTTTCATCTGGGATTTATTTGATACTTGGCGTGTACAAGTGGTGACCACGATAGTCGACCTATCTGGAAACTGGCTAAAAGGAATCTAAATCGAATGAGCTTCTGTAGACTGCGCCCGTGCCTTTGGCCCCCCTGGTGCCGAAACTCCGAATTAAACTAACTACCATCTAGCGGACTTTCTTGGACTAACTTGCAAGTAAAGTAATAAATAATTTAACATTGATGTGAAGGCCTGAATACATTATTATACATATAATTCGCACTGTAGAAATGTGCTGTAGTCAAAAAAAAATTTACAGGAGAACGAAAACAAATGACTGAATTATGAACAAGTAGTCCCGTCGAAAAGAGATACTAGCGACATCTTGCGGAGATGGGTGATCTAACTTCAATATGGTTTTCGTGGAGCATAGATAATCACTTTAATTTTCAGAGATAAAACGTAAAAGAAAAAGTTTTGACTTATGACACTTACATACATGTACACATCTGTATGGCAGATTAATCATCCATTTACAGTAGATTTCTTATTAATTATAACATTCTTAAGATTTGGGTAGAGAATTTAAACAAAAAAGTTTTAGTAGTAAAAACATGTCCACTGTTTTAGAATATTAATTGAAAACCGTCTTCCTCTTGTCATGCTGTGCTATGCCAGAACTTAATAAATTAATATCAATGAATTGTTTAAAGTATTTAATCAGCTAAATTGCTGTTTTTTTACCTTTCCAGAGCAATCACAGTGGTTTTTAAACTCAATATGCTCTTCATTTTCTTTGGATATCATTTCAAAAGCCTTAGTGCCAATAATTTTTCCGTTGTCATCTTTGGGGAACACGAGCTTCGCTATGTTGTCATAAAGCTTTATTAAGTGCTTGCATACTAATTTCGGAGTGTTGCCGTTAGAAAGTATGTCTAAAAATTAATTAATAACAGTCAATAAATCATTAAAATTAAATTAGACAAAAAAATCTCTGAAATCATTGAACATTTTTACGAATCACAAAAAAAATATCCTGTCAATATATTCTCGCTTAACAATCATTTTCAAATAGATTTGCTGTTTATAATAGTTTTGCCCAAAATGAAAGCTTTTGAAAGCAGATGAAAGACTCTTTCAGATTTTATGTTAGAAATGGACAAATGTTATTGAAATTTTTATTCATTTTTAATGTAGTTTCTTAATAAAAGAAATTTAAAGTAGATCATTGCTGCCGTGGTAAGTTCTTTGTACTTACCATGGCAGTATTTACATACAGGGCTTTGGAATTTATTGAATAAGTAATTTGTTGGATAATCCTCAGGCTTCTTTAATACAATTTGATTAATAATAAGTTCTTTTTTATAATTTTATAAGAATTATTAATTAAGATGATTTAAATCAAAAGGGTGAAACAACATACCAAGCAAATCTGCTGAAGAAACAAAGTAAAAGCGTGGATAGGCAAGCCGCTTTGTCTCCAAATAATTGTTAAGGGCCTTTTCACAAAGTACCAGGCCTCCATACAAGAAGTCCAATCTCTCATACAAACCAGCCTGGTTGGTAGCTTCGATTACATTAGGGATGGGGGCTATTTCAACCACCATTTCCTATAACATTCAAAACAGATTATAAACACTCGCAAGATCTTGAACAGACCCATGTTGACTCCAGAGGTAGGCAGGCAAATCGTTCCACACTCGAGCTGTTGAATTCAAGAACTAGTCATAGAAACGACCCTTTCTCATGTAATAACTGTTTACCAATTTGTGGCTTGTTTCCCAACCAAGCACCGGTGCTCAAGGGATAAATGACGCTAGCTCCTCGGGGCATCTTCTATTGAAATACTGGTAGAAAATGGACAGCATTCCCAACTAACGCGCCTTCACTCTAAAGATTGCTAGGAGAAATTTGTTAAGGGGAATCCAGACCATAGGGGGCTGCCAAATTCAATAGTGGGACACACTTGCGATTTGTATAGGGTCATTAATTGTGTACTATGAAATAAAAAAAAATAATTCTGGTTTAGATCCTCCCTCGGATTTTAACCAGTGATTCTTAAGCATATTTGAAGTTAAAAATAACAATGTCATTTTGCTGTTCGTTTTTTTTTTCAATTAAAAACTAAAATTTGAGATTGCAACTGAATAGTCGGGTACAGCCTAGAGAGTACGCCCTCCATGTCATTCCAAAAGCATGGCAACAGACGAGACAGAGCGAATTTTGTGTGACCCCGTCGCGATGTGTAGTGCGAATCTACGACAAAGATATTGAAATACAAGGGATATGCTATGATGTCCGCCCGACCGTCGGCGGACTACTGCCTAATGGTAGTAGTCCGAATAGTTTGAACATGGAAAGAATTTGTTCATTTAGTTGATTTTTTTAAGGTGTGCAGTAGTATTGGTTAACAATATAGTTTGAATACGGAAAGAATTAATTCATTTAGTTGATTTTTTTAAGGTGTGCAGTAGTATTGGTTGACAATATCTGCGAAGCCAGGAAACAAGTCCCACCCAGTAAAAACTGCCGAAGGCACATCCCTTATATTTCAATATCTTTGATCTACGATATCTAAGTTTTTTACTCCAAATATGTTCAGGAATGGCTAGTTAAAATCCTTCAGGTTTGTGCTGATACACCCTGTATAGATAATAATATGATTTACTTTAAAAAGTTCATCAATTTCATCGAATCTCTTAGAATCATTGGGCAACTGATTCCTGATGTCCTCGGAGCCGACGAAGATGCTCTCCAGGTACAGCCACTTCCTCTGCACCTCGAACCACATACTGATGACCTGGTCGGCGTTGGACAGCTTCTTCTGCCACTCCGAAACTTCGTTCTCAAAGTGACCAATGAACTTAGAAGCCATCATGTTCTGAACTTGAGTCTGGAAGTAATAAAAACTTAAAGACATAAAAACATTACAAAAATATAACTATAAAGATTATTACACATATCACCCCGGCACCAGAGCAGCTTCGCCTCACCTCGAGCCATTCAGAATTCTTAGAAACTCTATATTACAACGCACACTAATCAGCATTGTAAAAGCATTGTCTCGCCTCGGGATCGATCTTGCCGTGACCACGGGAAAGGCGCGCAGTACACGATGGCATCCCGATATAAGCCCAACGAGTTGTCGCCCAGCTGTAAGCACGCCATAGTTGCTTTGACACCGCGGAGGTGCTGAGCTGTTCCGATGATGCAAATACACATCCTTGACGGTTGAAACGAAGCGATCCTGACACGGAATTTTTCCAAGGTATTTTAATGTCCTATAATTTCTTATTTTTGCAGATATCGTAAAAACAAATACCATTTAGATATTTTTATTTGAAATACACTCATACTTTAATATTTATAAATTGCAATACATATTGTTTGGCAATTTATTATTTTGGAACTAAATTTTTTCATTACTATGGTAACACCGAAATACTCGTTTTTTCAATGAAATTTCGTATGGCTCTTGGCTTTACTGACTTAAAAAGTGTAGAAAACGCTGAAAATCACTCGTTTAATGTTTGTTTTTTGATTGTTTGCCTGTGCATTGTTTGAATTGAATAAAAATGAACAAACCAATACGTAGTGGTGCAAGAGAAGTTATATACTTCTTTAAACTCATAGTAAAGTTACTTTTTTCTTAGTTTTCTCAGTCTTTCTTTCTAAATGAATATTATCTAGTGTGTTTTTTTAAACTCCCTTCTATAGAATAATAATTTTAATGATATTTTCCACACACAGGTAAATCTGAATCAACGGTAAGATGAATCGTCAAGGAAAAAAACATGAGTGACAAAACCCATTTGGCTTTCAGCGTGAACCATGATCCAGCGCTTACCTTTTGAAATATCGTGCTGAACTCCAGTCACATATATAGATTGCCAGCATTTCTTTAGCTTGTAGGATGAATGGATATAACTTTCATCTAAGTGAATTATATTTTTTTGCAGTTCTTCTGGTAAATTTCGGATATCCATGTTAATTTTTAAGTAATGCTCTCTTTTAGCCGCTATATTTGTTTTTTTTCAATAAGTGCAGTTCTGTTTGTTTTGCACTTTTTTATAAACAAAGCCAATGGAATGCAAAATTTTTCGTAAATTTTCCCGGCTACCATCAAAACCAATGTCTTCTTTGAGTACGGTTAGTAAAGTTCTTAAATTTGGGAATTCTTTACGTACTATGTAAAAAAATGATTTTTTTGACGAATGGCATGGACGGATGATTTACCCCCATAAATAAGTAGGACTCGTGTATATGGGGGGGGGGGGGAGGGGGTTATTATATTGGTTTAATTTTTTTTTTGTTCAGTTCAAATTTTCGTTTTAATTTTTAAGCTGAGTTTTAAATCTTTTTAAATTACTGTTCCTGTTTCTGATTTTTTCAGGTAGTGAATTAAAAAAATTAACTCCGAGATATTTATGATTTAACTATCCTTTTGTTTTTTTTACATTTCGGAGTAGGAAGTATTGATGTTTGCCTAAGATTTCTGTTATTTTTAAAGGGTTCAACTATATTTTGAATATTATCTTTATAAATTTTTTAATGTTGCATGATAAAAGTAAAATGCACTTAAATTTCTGACCTTAAATTGTTTGAATAAAAGTTCTGACGAATGTGAGTAAGGTTGTTGTTTTTATAATTAATTTTTGTGATATGTATGAAAATTGTTTGTTTTTGATTTGTATATATACCGCCCCATCCTATATTAATATTATTATTATTACCTTATAACGAAATACAAGCCTACTTATAATTTGTTTTGTGTTATTTTATTTATAGTAAATTTAAATTTTACTTCGATTAAATTATAGTTTTTTTGCAAAATTTTTGAGAACACAAATACATTATGAAATATGCATTTTGAACGAAGTGTTTTTTAAAACTTATATTCATTGTCTTATGAGCCATCTTGGTGTTGCCATTTAAAACCTAAAAAACGATTGTGGCGCCATCATTTATTTTCTACACTTTCTTGCCAAACTGTAGTTTAATTTTAAATTCAAAATATACAAAATTCAAAAAACACATTCCTTTTACAAAAATATTTAAGGAATTTGCCAGAAAACTATCACCTCACTTTTTCACACAATTTTTTTTTTAAATTTGTAGTTTGCTTTTGATACCCAAAAAACTGACATTTTAAATGCATTGCTTGCACATCTTAAATTTTCTTTGATTTGTGTTTACCAACACAGACAAATGTTATCAAAAAACATCACTTCTTATAAAATTACGACTATAAAATTCAATTTGAATATTCGTATAACTTATAAAACCATTTTCTGGCATAACACGAAAGTTTAATGTGCAACATGCAATTATTGTATGATTACTTGACTAAAAATGGTGAAAAATGACACAAATAAGTAGTAAATATATTGAATTATACAAATATAATAATTTTACAAACAAAACATGATTTATGTAAAGATTTTAAGACAAACATCTTTAATCCAACACTGCGCAGGACCCACGGCCGCGGTAAAAATAATCACAATGGCGCATTGTGATCGATGTTGCCAGATTCAAATAATAAATTTGGAGATTTTTTATTAGTAACAAATCGAATCTAAAATTGTAGAATGTGTAACTAAAACACCGTTTAACGGTTGGGAAGTGATTTTTTAAATTATTAATGCAGCCACCTATGATGTAGATTGAACTATCACAATATTACTTACTTGGTTATCCTCTAAAGTTTCAATTAACTCTTCACTGGCTTTCGGCATTTTTAACTTGGTTCTCTCATGTTCCTCATATTCAAATTCCATGTTGCTCCAAGTTACCTGTAGCTCTCTTGGGAGAGAACAAAGATAAAAACATCAGAAAACTGAAGAATAATTGCAGGATAAATTGAGTGCAAACGTAAAAAAGTTTAAAAAATGACTCACCTCATGTTTATTCTTACTAAAATTACTGATAGCGAAAAAAAAATAACAATGCACATATATTTTATTAGAATAATGTGTAATAAATCACTTTTCAAAAATTAATGAATAAAAAAATTCACAAAATTTCATAAATTTTGGATACGTTTTTAGAAGTTTCATAATTTTTTTTCAAATATTGGTACAAATTTTGGTTTCATGGAGGTGTACATTTTTCTGTGGTTAACTTTTGGATTTTAATATAAAGCGTGGTATTTTCTCTTTCTAACACCGTTTAGATCTTATTTCTCGCAATGAGAGTAAGAGAGATGCAACGATTTCTATGAGCTATTCCCGAAAGCGAACAAATTAGCGTGAGGGGTTAAGATACGAAATACTAACAGATAGACAAAAATATTTGGGTGTTGGAGTGAAAGCTCGACTAAGGGGAGCGGGTTAACCATTCAGCAATTAACCACTCACTATGCGATTGTGCAAGTTTTTGTCTTTGTTTATTTGTTTATTAGGATATACACATACACAGTACATAAGTTTACAAGTTATAAGGAATATTAAATGAAGTTATTACATGATATAGTATGTACCTATTATGTAAGTCCGTAGAATATCTGGGATAATTATTTGCCTGGGATTTGAACAGTTCTTAAAATTTAACTAATTAATGAATGAGAAGAATAATATAAAGGAAGATTGTATATGAAGATAAACGAGATATACTTTTAGAACAAGAATTACATGCTCACAAATAGTAATTAGTTTAATTAAAATATAAGTGTAATTAAGAAGATTTAAAATAAATTATATCACGCCAACAAATTTAGTAAATTAGTTTTGTATGTTTGCAAGGAGTTGTGAAAAATGTCTAAGTGTAAAAGTCTTAAATGAACTATCAGATTTATAAAAACTTTGTGTTATTTCCGCTTCGCACTTAAAGCTCTATAAATAAAACATTTCTGAATGTAGCCGAATACTAAAAACTGTTTTTGAAAGGTAATGAAATAAGCTTTCAAATTATTATATTACAAATATATATTAACATTTGTAAATATTGAAATTTAGAACGCAAACATAAAAAAATTGTAAAAATGACTTATGATGTTTTTATGTGAAAACGGTACTAAAATCACAGATTATGTAAAAAAAAAAACACTTATTCTACTGTATTAATGTATAATAAACAATTTTGTTACCATATCATACAATAATATCTAATCAAAATTTAACAATGTCTAACGGCGCGTAGGCGATTTGGCGGTTGAAAACTGTTTCTACAAAATAGGTCGTTTTTATGTACTTCTACGGACAACTTTGAATAGAGATGTGATTCAATATGGATCTTCTACTTTTTATTTTAGGGTTATCACTAGTACAATAACAGAGTTATAACTACTATTTCTGTGGGAACAGGCTTATTGTACTTTACTGCTATTGTTATACATATTGTCGTATAAACACGCTTACGGGTCGGAGTGGTTAAGGAGTTTAAAGATTAATTGTAGTGATATTAGAAAGATCAAATGCAGGGAAAATCTTCAATTGATAGGTGCAATTTGGAGTAGTCCAAATATTTGTATACAAGGAATTTGTTTCTAATCTTACTTCAAAGTTTTCTCCATGGCCGCTTCCTTGATGGACTTATCCACAATATTTTTAACTTCGTCCTCAAACTTGTGCAAATTGAGAGAGAGCAACTCTGCGAGGGTCGTATCATTTTCCATTTGGATTTTAACCTAAAATTTCAGTTTAACGTAAAGTAACCAAATCATTTATATTTTTACTATCAGAAGAAAAACCCTTTTTTTTACTGAACAATTTTGTTATTGAAAGAAAAATATGCTTCCTGGGTATCTAGCACGATATATCGATAAAGAATTCATCAATAATGTCGATAACTTATCATCGTTCCCGAGTCCGACTACAGATCGCTAACATACAAACAACAGTTCACGTTGAATAAATTAAGATCACTTAGTCATTGTGAATGTCTTTTTTTTACATTAGCTCCGTACAGTAGGCCCTGAGGAAAATAATTCCCCTCGGCCCTATGTCATCTTTGGGGATGCTGTGTGGAGGAATGGAAGGAGAGGAAAAAGATGTGAGGGGTGTGTAGGAATCTTGGGGTCAGTGTGTCCAGGAGTGACGGAAGTATGAATCCTTCCCTCCCACTGCGGTGCAAGGCGATGTTCCGACAAAGTCCTGCCGGAGCGGTCTAAAGGTCTCCCTCGACCAGACTCTCTCTCCCGATCCGGCCCGCTACGCAGTAGGCGGGCAGGCCAAAACCCAGACAAACCTCACCCCCTGAACCACGGCACCCCTGCTAAGTCACCAAACGTATCAACCACTTGCGAGACCTATGGCAGAGGTGTTGGTTACCCAACAGACGGGTGGCAATCTTTAGAGCACAGGCGTCGGGTGGGAATGCTATCCTTGTTCAACCGGTATTACAATGGAAGATGCTCCGAGGAACTAGCGTCATTGATCCCTTCGGCACCGGTGCATAGTCGGGAAACATACCAAATGCATGCCCAACATTTGTACACGATTGACTTTTGTCACATGAAAACTGGTCGCTTCTTCGACTCGTTCTTGTGTTCAACAGCTCGGTTGTGGAATGATTTGCCGGCCTCTGTGTTTCTTCCTTCCTACAACATGGGTCTCTTCAAGACCAATGTTCATTCCTTCCTCTCCTCAGAAAAACCCTCTACACAGCATCCCAGATGACATAGGCCCTAAGGGAACTTATTTTCCTCAGGGCCTCCTGTGTGGAGTTAATGTAAAAAAAAAATGGTCTACATATCCACCTTCCAAATTGGCGATCTGCAGTCATGCTCAGGAATAGTGACAAATTATCGACATTGTCGATAAAATCTTTATCAATCGACCGTGCTAGATACCGTGGTCTTATGTATTTCTTGACAGTTGTTAAATTGGTTTATAAAAGCTCCACAGCTCATTATGTTAATAACATTGCGAGCTGAAAATATTTGTTGATGTTGCCCTATAAATGGATTTTTTTATATTTCTTGGGCCTTAACTATGTAACAATTTATAGCTATTTTGTTTTGAAGAGATTTATTTCACATGTACATTTGTTACTTAATTTTCTTAACACTTCTCTCCCTCCCTCAAAATCACTACTCCCACTACCCACACCTAATAAAATCTAATCATTTCTGTACTTTTATAATTTTTAAGTTAGTTTTAAGATTGCTAGTGAATGACGCGGACGTGTCGAAACCGGTAGCAGATAAATAAAAATTAAGTAACAAATGTGCATGTGCAATTTTGTCACCCTATCACATTATCATTATTTTAATTTGGATAACTATCCCCAACATTTTCCATTAGAAAATTAGTTAATTGAACACAAGGGTAAAAATGTATAAGTCCGCTTCACCGATAATGCGGAATATTCCTTGTCGAGGTTCGATACACCGGACAATCAAAAAATATGACATTTGTCGGAAGTACCAACCTTATAAAATAAATTCTTGTAAAAATAAAAACAAAGTGCCTAATTTGAATTATTTCCAGCAACACTGGTACTGGGTTGAAGTCAAGCTGTGGAAGCTGCGTGTCATCATCATTTAGATTTACATCTCAGGTTTTAATGGTTTATACGGCAAGTAGGGTTTAACGAACGAGCATGTGTAATTATTCTAATACCCTTCTTTCCGTGTTCTTCTGTTATAAATATAGTTATTTAATTTTTTAATTCTGTTACAAATTTTCAAACTAGTCAATAATGCATTCACTTCATAACATGAATAAATTATTGTTTTACATGGCAATAATATTGTTTCTATGATTGGCAGTATTGATTGTCTATGAAATGTAATATAAAATTAAATATGGCGTAGTACAGTGTACAATTAGTTTTAACAAAATTAAAATGTAAAATGCATATTTTTTTGTCTCCCTCGACATAAATACTCACTTTTCCTAATAATAAAGCTAAATCTAACTGTTTGAATAAGAAATATTCCTTATTAACCGAGAAGCGGAGTAAATCAAGTTTAATAATGATAGTAATATAACTCACCAATCGTGCTGCTTCAATGTCATTTTTGGCACTCTAATTAATTTGCAAGAAGCGTTCATAGAAAATATGAAAATGTTTAGCATCATACACATATAGACATGATAATAAATGACATGGCGAAAATGAAAACACAATTTAACTAGTCAATGATATATTTATAGGTATAAAAATACAATGTATAAGGTCATTTTTCTACAAGGATGCACAAGAATCCGATACTCAAGTTGTGTACTCATGTGACAAACAACTTTTGGTGAACAGACTGTACACTTCGTTACTGAAATGTCGTTGCAACCAATCTTTTTTTAAATTCTCGAAAAGTCAAAACTAGGATGCTTTCATTACCTCAGTCACAACCAAAAAAGTTGCTGTAGCTGTCATTTTTATATCCTCATTCTTTGTTGACTGTTTTGTTCCTAGCATTGATCTAAAGTGCACGCATTGTTGCAAAATTGTTGACTCAGGTGATACCATGTTTAAACAACCTTGTCCGGCTGGTCACGGAAGACTGTCTTCACCGATGAGTTTGCTAAATGTAGGCAACATGTGTCGGCAATACTTTAATTATCAAGTATCGGATACTTGCATATCCCTACAGAAGGACTTAAAATCCATTGAAATTTGTCCTCCAGGGTCAAAGAAACATGTCTGATTTATGTGATTTTAACTTTGTTTGATCAAAAGTAAAGCAGTCGATCAGTTTTGATTGGTGAAAGCAGTTGTTATTGTAAACATTCCATCATGTATTATTTTAATTTCGATTCTTTCGATTATAAAAATTCATTGATTATACAAGACTTCAGGCTTTACCAGATATTCGGTTTCAAAAATATGTGACCAATAATTTGATGTGTGATTTTTTTGTTTTATAATGTAATGACATTATCTATAAATATAATTTCTTAGTGCCAGAGCTCATCCATTGAGAGTTTTTGCTGAGGCATATTATTTTCTGCCTCATAGTTAAGATTATACCCATCACCAATGTCAAATCTTTTGGTTTAACTGCTTCCTATGAAAACACTAGTTAAAATATTCACAAAAGATGTAAGGAAACTCATTGCTCTTTTGCGAAACAATTTTCTTGTACTGGAAGCATTTATAATCGGCTTCGTCCTTGCAATCTTCCAAATCAAAAGAGCAACTATTACCGTTTGCTTTTGGCAATGTCTGAGCGGCCATGTTTCTATTGGCCATAGACAAGCTATCTTTTTTGTTAGTGTTTGGTTTTTTAGATGAATTGATGAGATGGGATTTGGATGGATGTTGGAGGGGGTTGAAGCTATCGGCGTGAGGTGAGTTGTGACTGCCGGTGATCCCAATGAGAGTGCGAGGTGCAGATGAATGGAAGTAGAGGGATGATTCGCCCGTCTGTGGTTCCTCTTTGGGCTTCGTGATTGTTTTCTAAACACAAAATTAAGTCCTGTATTGAAATTTTACAAAACAGTGAAATATCGATCCATAATTCCTCGAATAATCATTTTCCCGCTAATATTTTAAGATGTCAAAACACCTTCATTTCAGATGAAAAACAATAGATAGAAGTTTCACTGTACATACAATATTTGTACAACATCGAGAGACAATAATATAATATCATATTTGCCATTTTTTATGACTTCTTTGAATTTTGGTGCTTTTGTCAAAACATTTGTAAATAAATGAAGATATCAACCTAACAACGCTGTACAGATCATTTTCCGCTGTGTTGAGTTGAGTATGCACATTTTGCAGGTTCTGCATGCACATTACATACATTTTGCAGTTGAGTATGTACATTTTGCAGGTTCTGTATGCACATCACATAAATTTTGCAGTTGAGTATGCACATTTTGCAGGTTCTGTGTGCACATTTTGCAGGTTCTGTATGCACATTACGTACATTTTGCAGTTTAGTATGCACATTTTGCGAGATGAGAATGCAACATTGTTGTGTGCTACATTATGCACATTTTGTTGAGTTGAGTATGCAACATATTTATTTACCACATTACGCACGTTTTACGCTATGTTGAGTTGATTATGCACATTGTCGTATGCCACATTGTGCATGTGTGTTGAGTTGAGTATGCAGCATTGTTGTATGCCACATTATGCAAATTTTGAGAGTTGAGTATGCAACGTTATTGTATACCACATTACGCACATTTTAAGAGTTGAGTATGGAATATTGTTGTATGCAACATTACACATATTTTGCTGTAATTAGTAGTTCGAAATTCTACCACCTGGCGGCACTAAGGCATGTTAAAATACACCGTGGTAGAAAAATGTACATAAAATAAATAGTTTTTCAGTACGCTAATGTTTTGTACAGCGTTGTTCGGGTCATGTCTTCACTTAGTGAGTCGCTTATGCCAGTGCTTCTGAAACTTTTCCATACAACGGCAAATTTGAAAAAAAAAATCACGCCCCCCGAATTTGTGTCTTCGGCTGATCAGAC
Organism: Limnephilus lunatus; assembly: GCA_917563855.2. Classification (NCBI taxonomy): domain Eukaryota; kingdom Metazoa; phylum Arthropoda; class Insecta; order Trichoptera; family Limnephilidae; genus Limnephilus; species Limnephilus lunatus. The sequence continues at coordinate 2,945,361 of OU830602.1, read as the reverse complement.
TTGGACTGTGTTTAGGCAACCTAGTTTTAGAAACATTGGCTTATGTGGTTGGCACTTATTACGGGACTCAAAACTGTTATAATAATATGTATTATTATTTTGGGTATTTACATATAATTTTTCTATGAAATTAGATATATATTTACATTGATTTGCCTCAAATTATCAGACCATTATTAGAAACTAAAACTTTCCATTATTAGAAACTAAAGCCTCCATGATCAAGGGCTAAGGCTCTTGACTAGCAATTCAAAGGTCGCGGGTTCAAATCCAGGCTTTGGCAAATAAATTCTATTTGCAGCATGCTCAGAGTGGAAGATACTCTCAGTATCGCCCTGATGTAAGACCATCATTCAAAATTGAAACGATGCTTGAAATGGCTTTAGCCGGGATTGGTGACCAGATCTAATAGCCAGGTACTTCCCCACCTTCTTCTCCCCCATATCCTTCCCCTCTCCACCACCTTCAGCCTCACAACATATCCCAATTGTGAATGCCATAGTCTCCTGGCTCCAGACACGAACAGTTGGAACTCTTGAGAGGTATTCACATAAAAAAAATAACAGGACTAGAAAATAGGAAAATAAAGATTCCAGTACTTTGAAAATTCGTTAAACCGAACAGGTTCGGTTTTTATTTGTTCAGATTGGTCCAATAATCTGAGACTAAATCTGAAATCCTTGGTTGATGAAATGCATTCAATGAGCATTCAATTAGTTTTAAATATATTACATACTAACATTGATAAGCAGGTAAACATCAATCAGTCCATTTAATATTTTTTATAGAAGAAATGTTTGGACTTGGTAAATATATCAAGAACATTTTAATTAATTTATAATAATTTCGGGCATCGAGACAAAAACTAATGAATAATTTTAGTTGAAAATAAGAGATTGGTTCACATACTTTGGTGGCGTGCATTAGCTCTATCCAGTGGCGATCTCTGATGGCGGGATTCTGAAGTTCTGTGACCGCCCTCAGAGATGTTAGGAGATTTTTTATAACAGATTCAATTGCCACATACGTCTCCCTAAAAACACAAAACATTTAAAATTATTTGTTTATTTTTATTTATTAAAGCAGAGATGATATACGTATAGTTCCAGAGAACCCTCAGGCCATAGGCCTACTTTGCCATCTCCCGGTTAACCTCATTCCTTTAAATGAGGTGAACCATTTAACCAGTGATTTCTGATATTATTTTAGTGATTATTGACATCATTTGGAGTAAAAAATGTAAATGAAATTTTGGTTCCCAGTGGCTTTTTTTGATTGTTTCTTTTTACAATTTTTTTTCTTCAAAACCAAAAAAAAAGTCTTTCATAGTTTTTTTACATTAGCTACACACAGAAGCCCTGAGGAAAATAATTTCCCTCAGGACCTATGTCATCTTTAAAGATGCTATGTGGAGGGTCTTTTTGAGTAGAGGAAGGAATGAACATGGTTCTTGAAGTGACACATGATGTAGGAGGAAGGAAACACAGAGGCTGGCTAATCATTCCACAGCCGAGCTGTTGAACTCAAACGTCAACCGTGTGCCCAATCAAACCCTCACCTCGACTTTTAATGTTATGTTATATTGATTTTAATGTTAAGTTGAAAATAAAACATCAAAAAAGTCACCAGAAACCAAAATTTCAATTACATTTTTTTACTCCAAACAGTGTCAGGAATCGCTGGTTAAAGTAAGTCCCTCAACATCCTGTGTACAAATGTATGTAAAAATGCTAGGAGCATTTTTTAAGGTTCAAAAGACCATAAAATCAAGTTAAGTACGATTGAGCTGCTAGTGAAGGTGAGGATACGCTGGACTTCGACAGGAACAAATGTTAAAAATCCACAGCTGATACACCAGACCTTTCATTGGGCTTGCATTCTGTTTCATTACTTTCGAAGTATGGTTATAAAGACATTTTTTTATCTAAGAACTATGGATTGTATTGGCCTAGTATGGAAACTTACCAATTCCTCATCTCCTTATCGAGGGCCCGCAGGTCTTTGGTGAACCTCTTACACTCCATATCCATTCCCTCCGCGTCTATCTTCTTCCACGAGGTCTTCTTCCAATCCTCTATGGCCCACTGAACCAGATAATAGTAGTCCCACAGTTGCTGAAAAATAAATTATATATCAACACTCTAATGCAGGAAAAATGTCTAAAACAGGGACAACTCTGAAATGGTGTGCAGCAGCCAATTTATTACAGCCTTTTCTGAATGGAATTTATATGCAAATTAGCAACTCACAGTGCAATTTCCATCATGAGATATGGAGCTTTGAAATGTAAATGTACTTATCTGAAAAATACAAAAGCAATTAAGCTTTATTATTCAATTAAAACCTTGGGCAAAGCACTAAAATAAGTCATAAATAGTAGAGATGGGTAAGTTCTGTGAGAGATGTGCTTCCTTTTAAAAGTACTCGAGTTCTTGGAGCAGGTCCCGGGAGCCACTCCCGACTTGCGAGTAGCTCAGACCGAGACGCACGGATTCGACCGGAGCCGGACCTCGGAGTCAGAAGGTTAGGATAGGTTTTATGTTTTATGTTTTATGACCGGTCAGTGGTTGAGTGGGCATAGCGCTTGGGTCTCACCCGGGCGTCGCATGTTCGATTCCTCGGCTGGCTAAGTCCTCCATCACAACACAAGCAACATCTTCGGCTTTCTGTGGTGGTAGTAGGAGATTTTCAAACATTGTTGGGTTATTCGTAACCCGGGAATGTTTGTCTTTCTTTAAAAAAAAAAAAAAAAAATAAAATAATAATAATAATATATAAATAAACATATATAATATAAACATCTTTAAAACATAATCAGGTAGAAATACTAAGAAAATTTTTCCATAGGAAAGCTGATAGTTCAGAAATGCACAAAATAATATGCAAGGCAGATAGAAATATTTCACCATTAAATTTATACGACGAGAATGCCAGCATTCTTATAAATACCAACCAGGAATTATTAGATTCCTGGTCAAATAAAATTCTTCACGCAAAACACTTCAATTATCTCAACCAAACATATGTTGACAAATTTTCGTCAAACAAATGGTTGAGTATTGGAGAGTTGAGCGCAGAAATAGAAGGCTTTATGCTTGCCATACAAGATAGAGTCATTAATACTAAAAATTATAGGAAGCATATCATCAAAGATGCAAATCAAATTGATGATTTATGTAGAAAATGTTTGGCTTTTCCGGAAACTATAGAACATATTATATCGGGATGTTCTGTATTAGCGCCGTCCGAGTATACATTTAGGCACAATCAAGTTTTAAAAATAATTCACCAAAGTTTGGTAATTAAACATAACTTGATTGACTGCCGTAATGTACCATATTATGAATATGAACCAAATTCATTTTTAGAAAATGAATTTTATAAAATTTATTATGATAAAACTATTCTGACAGACAGAACAATTAGTCATAATAGACCCGATATAGTTTTACATGACAAAATTAAGAAAATAACTTATATCATTGATGTCGCTATTCCAAATTCTTGTAATATTCAGAAAACTGTTTCTGAAAAAATAAGAAAATATACAGATTTAGGAAATGAAATTAAAAGAATTTGGCATTCTCAGACTATAAAAATATTACCATTTGTTATTTCGGCTACTGGCATTATACCTAGCTCTCTCATTCAAAATTTAGGCGTATTAGATTTGTCAAAAAATTTGTACATAAAAATGCAAAAGTCGGTCATTTTAAATACATGTAGGATTACGAAAGATTTTTTAAATATTTATATTGAGGGATCAGTAGGATTTATCGGACCAGTTAGGATTTCATCAGAGCCGAACCCTCTGATATGAAAATATCTGGAGTCGGTGAAATATTTTCCCATTATGTTTCTGGTGGATTGACGTATTGTTCTTGTATTGTTTTATTCTTATATAGTGCACTTACATTGCGTTCATTTACTAGATATTCATTTGTGGAAAAGTGTGTGGAAGGGTTTAGTCTTTCATTTGGGAAAGATTCAACCCGGACATAAAATCTGGAGCACCGTAAATAACAATTAAAATGTTTTGTGTTTTTATAATTTCAATAAAATCGGTGCTTAGCAACGCTATAGAGACATTTGCATTTCATTATCTCTCTGATTTTTCATTATATCAGATAGAAAATAATTAGTTTTGATCCCAAAAAATATAAATATTTGAAAATAAGTATATTAGATTGAACTAATAATAATAATCATTTTCGTGTTGTTTTGTAAATTGATAATATGTCATTTACAACCAACCGAAATGAAGAGCGGTCTGTTATGTCATCTACACAGATGAACAATGATAGTCTAAGACCACCAAAAACAAAAGCAGGTATACGAAAGATTTTTTAAATATTTATATTGAGGGATCAGTAGGATTTATCGGACCAGTTAGGATTTCATCAGAGCCGAACCCTCTGATATGAAAATATCTGGAGTCGGTGAAATATTTTCCCATTATGTTTCTGGTGGATTGACGTATTGTTCTTGTATTGTTTTATTCTTATATAGTGCAATTACATTGCGTTAATTTACTAGATATTCATTTGTGGAAAAGTGTGTGGAAGGGTTTAGTCTTTCATTTGGGAAAGATTCAACCCGGACATGAAATCTGGAGCACCGTAATAATAGAATTTTATAATAATTATAATTATAATTATTATTAATTATTATTTTTCATATTATGATCTGAAGGCTCAAACAGTGAAACACAATTTATTATTAATAAAAATTGTGTTTCACTGTTTGAGCCTTCAGATCATTAAAAAATAATAATTAATAATAATTATTAATTATTATTTTTTTAATGATCTGAAGGCTCAAACAGTGAAACACAATTTTTATTAATAATAAATTGTGTTTCACATATTATGATCTGAAGGCTCAAACAGTGAAACACAATTTTTATTAATAATAAATTGTGTTTCACTGTTTGAGCCTTCAGATCATAATATGTGCAGAAATGACTTACTTTGGCCATTTTCAATTCCCTCCTTGTGCCCTGTATGGACTTGGTATCAGGGGACGCTATGTCAAACAGTTGACAGGATTCATCCAAGCATGAAGCCATCTCCTCAAAGTGAACCAACTCAAAGTGGGTTTTGTCAATCAGCTCGTAGACATCTTCGCAATCAATGTAGAAAAACTGAAACATAGTGAAACTAATTGATTATGAATGGAAGAAGTCGGGAGACTTTCACATATATTATAATACATGCAGCAAATCTGTAAAAATCCATCTAATATCTATAAATGTCCATAAATATCCATTTAATATCTGTAAATGTCCATAGAGATCCATTTAGTATCTGTAAATGTCCATAAATATCCATTTAGTATCTGTAAATATCGATTTAGTATCTGTAAATGTCCTTATGTTATACACATAAAACATCACTAAATGGTCCAACGCTGACTTTAACTTCTGTTTGTGGAGTCCTATTACAAAGTAGACTATAATTTTGGACAATACTTGTAGTTGAGGTGTGGCGAGTACTACAGAAAGAAAATCATTCATAATTAAGTATTATTTTCTATTTATTTATTTATTTATTTATTTAAGCCTTTTTTCGGGGCTTTTACATGAAATATTTTTTTCGATGATATATCGATTTAAAACAAATTCCATTTTCTCCAATGGGTTCCTTCTTTTCGCCCGCCTGAAGTGTTTTAATAAATATCCATAAATCAATTACATAAGTAAAAATAAATTAACAGACCCTCTTTAATTTGAAGCCGTTCCGATAGAGCTGCATCTGGTGGTTGAAGAGAGTGACCTGCTTGGAAATAAGCTGTGCGTGTTTAGTCTGCAGCGACCCCACATTGTGCTTTATCACGGCGGCCAGAGAGGTCAGGGTGCGCCATTTCTCCGGGAGGACTTCCAGCTGAACAAACAGAAGTAAAGTTGTTACGAGGCTCATTTCTCTTCCTGCTTGGTTGATTACCTCTCAGGCCTCGATGATATTTTGTCAGAGTCAAAATTTTTCCGATTTACATTAAAATCCATATAAATGGAATATTTATATGAACTTATCCGAAAAATAAAAATAGTTTTTATCAATCAAAATAAACATAATTTGGAAACTTAAAAATTTGGCATGCAAACATAAAAAAGTTTTAAAAATGGCTAACCTTATGTTTTTTCTAACTAAAATTACTGATAATGAAAAAATAATATATATTTTGCTAGACAAATGTATTACAAACTTAATTGTCATCTCACTTTTTTGTCATTCCATGTAAAAATAAAAAAGTTTATAAATTTACTTCAAATTGCGATTTGAAACTTTGGTTTCATAAAAGTCAACATTTTACTTCGTTTGTGGTTATTTTTTATATTTGCATATAAAGCGTGATATTCTCTATTTCTAACACCATTTAAATCATATTTCTCACTATGATAGTAAGGGAGATACAATGATTTCTATGAGACATATGAATTGTTCCGAAAACTGAACAAATAGACTTTAAGGGTTAAAGAAGAATGCCCCGATATAATGGAAGCAACCTGCGGAAAAGATGATTAAGACGTAGAAGAAGAAGAAAAGTTGGAAAATTATGCATGTAAGTAATTATTGTACTTACCAATGTATACACCGAGAGTTTCTTTTTTCCCGTCTTCCAGGGGGAAAGCACGCAGGAAGAAAACATTTTACTATGAAACAAAAAAATTAACACATTCAAATCATAATCCAAAATTGTAATTTACACAATATACATTAGCCATACAGTCCCTTCTCCCACAGGACATCAATATTCAAAGATTCAAGTATCTTGGCGACTAACACCATGCATCTGTGCGGAGGTTCATTCTGTAACTCGTTGGCGACAACAGTCTCCCGCGATCAGCTGGTCGAGGTTGTCGTCACTCATGTTGTCGAAACTTTAAACACGGTGTTTGGTTCTGAAACAGCTTATGAACTGAAACCCATTTTCCCAAATTCCTTGCATAGTTATTTTCTCCTTCCTTGAAAGGCCCTACTTACTTACTAGAAGAAGAGGAAGATGATTTCTATCTACTTGGCACTAGACATGGGCAGATTCATTCCCAGGAGTGAATCGATTCAGTCTGATTCCCCCGGCCTTTTGAATTGATTCCTTTTATTCGTTCCTTTAATTCAATTAATTCCAAAAAAAAAATAAAAATAAAAAAAAAAATAAAAATAAAAATAAAAAAAATACCTTATTTATATGTATACATAGATATATTTTCTAATACGCGGTTTTCACTTAAGAAAACTAAAGTATACATGAGAGGCTACACGAAGCACCGCACAAAGAGGAGGCCGAAAGGCTACGAAAAACCGCGCAAAGAGGAGACCGATAATACTATCTCATTCTCCCGCAGACTACATCCTTTAGATGCATGTGTTTGCCTCTTTTTATTGTCGTTATTTTTGGTTTCATCGAGTTTCAAATCACAACGGTGGTAAAGAAGTTTTCACTGCGCAAAGCACTCTTCTTAGGGTGAATTATGTCGTTCTGAAAAATTGAAGGTACTAAAAACGAAGTTAATGAAATATTTTAATGTGTACTTATTTTGCAAAAAAAAACAAATTTTTTCAAGAAAAATGTATTTATATTAGGCTATCAATTAAATCTTAAAATGGAACAGTTTTTGTGGTTCACCCTAAAGTTTCACTAATTTTATTTTATTTATTAAACTTAAAATTGGTCTACTTCACGTGATCTAAACTTCCCACTATCTTCAGCCTCACAAAATATCCCAATTGGGGATGCCATAGTCTCATTAGCTCCAGACGGGAGCAGTTGGGACTTGCGGTATTCACATAAAAAACATAGTATTATCCGATCCGGTCACCTGGAATAAGTTTCACTCAAATATATATTTTTAAATGCACTTACCTCAATGGTGAAGTTAAACCGATGCGCCGAATAAAAACTAATTATAAGTCTGAGCGACATGCGTCATACAATTTATTACAAAAATAAAGGAATTAACCACTCGATCATCATGTCATGACGTATCACGGTCCGACAGCGACTGGTGTTTTGTTTACGGCTAGGTAGACAGATACCATATAAAGAATAATATAAATAAATATCGTTGTTTCTAAACGCATTGCATAATTTACGCACATGTGAGGGAGAAAAAATATAGGATTAACTTTCGCTTTTAGCAAAAGTTCAGGGTCCCGTGCAAGCTTCGCCCAAAGATGACGGCTTGGCCGCGCGGGAACTAACGACGAACCGATTCTCTGCGGGCATCAAGGAATGAATTAGGAACTTCTGACTAATAAGTGTCTTTTGTCTTGCTGTGACTTGAATAACTTGCATTCGCGGACCTAATAATGACTCGATATCTTCAACAGATTAGAATTGAACTCGATCCGATGATCGACTCGATCCGTGGGACTTGTGATTTGGTATGACGACGTCACAAATGTTTTGATTCATTGAATAAGTGAAACAGAGATTGGGGTTGAGAATTGAACAGACTTGTAGGACTATGACGGTATTAGTTCATTTATGACTATGACGAACAGTGGGACTGGCGGGACGACTGTGAAATAGACCGGACACTCAGAATTCAGAATTACTTGACTTTTGGATGACTCGATCGCTTGTCGGTTCAGTTGGTTGGCGGTTTTGTCTCTTGGGCTGGGGACGGGAACTCTCTGGCTTACGGGGTTTTTTTGTATAGATTTACAACGCGGGATACTACACGTGATGGGCAATTTCGCGGCGCGCGCCGCCTGTAGTAGGTGTACCTATCCGCGCAACGAATATCCAATATTTACAGAGTACATTATTATTTTCTTACCTCAAAATAACATGAATTATTTAACTGTAAAATAATATAATAGAAATTAAAAGAAATATGGTGCTGTTAAAAAATCGTAGGATGCAAGGCCAAGGGTAAGAAACAAAGATTTAATTCCTTTTGAAAATGAGAATAAGATTGAGTGTGTCACAAGATTGAATTTATTCATTTAATTCAATCATTCAATTTTGCCCACGTCTACTTGGCACACATGCCCAGTATTATTGCACAAAATCGAAAAAGGGTGGTTACACTTTACTGTCACTTTTGTATTAATTAGTATTCAGCGAAGAGAGAGAGAGCTGTGATCAATTTCAGAACAATTTTCGACTGACTTAAATGTGGATAATCCAAATCAGATTCCAATTGTAATCTGTTTCTGTATTTGTTTTTAGTATATACTAAAAACAATTTACGAGAGCAGAGAATGATTTTTTACAGAGGTATGTGGTTGAGAAAAGCAGTAAATATTTCAGTGCTTCTTCCGATATTTCCTTATAATCTTTATTTACATTCATCCAAAACTTGACAAAGAGGATTCTTTAAAACTACTTTTCAAAGCTGAAACACAAGATATTTCTACTACATAATTGTTTCTCCTGTGCCGTTGTCAAGCCAGTAATATCAGTAACATCTGTGTTGAAAGGGTCTAATATCCAATATTTATTTTTGTCGGGTACTGGAAAATAATCCCGAAACAATGATGCGTAGCGATTATGAGACTTTTGGTGGCATTTATTTATTATTGTTAAATGTTCCAGAGATGAGACTGCGGACCCCCATAGATATAATCGGGACCCCCAGGGGTCCCCGGACCACAGGTTAAGAAACGCTGATTTAGATCAATCAAACAATCTCAATTTTTTTGTTTTTTTTTAATGCCGGCAACCTGGGCGTTTATTGTTTTAAATTATCGTGTACAAACAAATAAGTAACCCGCCTCACTAGACTATGTCTGTTCTGAGACGGGTACATGTACATATATTTACAGATGCATTTATACACATATATATACACACATACATATGTACATACATTTATACACATATATATACACACATACATATGTACATGCATACATATATGTACATATATATTTATACATACTCATACATACACATACATTCATACATACATACCAATGTTACCAAATTTCTTTTCACAACCTTATTAGATTTATGTGTATGAATCCAACATGAATACAGAGATCCTTAGAACTTAATTTGCCTCTTTGTGAGATCAATGGCCATTTTTCCGTTTCTTCTACAATAAAAAGAAAAAATCTCACCTCGTCACAATTCTCTTCAGGGAAATCCACTCCGTAAGCCTTAAGAACCTCAATAGTTTCTCTCAACGGCTCAAACATCTTGTCAATGCTGGTGGCCTGGCGTTCTCGCACCTTGATGAGGCAGGCCATCACGCCCAGTAGACCCTCGTAGTCGTTCTCCGACAGCTCGATGCTCAGGCAATTGACTGACTGCTCGATGAAGTCTTCCATGTCGTTGAGACTGGGAATTATTAGGTTTAATATTCATCAGAGATCAAAGTATGATTGATGTCATAGTTTATTTAACCCCTCAGACCTTGGGCCTATTTTGTCAGAAGGTCAAAATATTTCCGCTCTGTAATAAAATCCAAATAAATGGAATATTTCTGAACGTATTCAAAAACAAAAACAAAAAAAGAGTGTACTTTAGACCACACGACTGAAGTAAAACTTCACTAACTTATAAAAGAACATTATATGACATTGGGGTGACATTTACATTCTAGACAATATGGTTTGTTGCATTTCGCACAGTAGTACACACTCATGCGTCCTTTTTTCGCTGGGCAAAAGTTGCACATGCTCCGTTTCCTTTTTTAATGACATTGATCACCGTTCGCATTACATTTTTCGTAACAATCACACTTTTCGCAACAATCACCACATTTCGTAACGCATTAACCAGTTTACCCCCAAGTTTCGAGCGTGTGTAAAGAAGTTTTACTTCAAAAACTGTTTTAGAAAGGTGATGAAATATGCTTTCAAATTTTATAATTGGAAATAAACATATAATTTTTAAAATATAAATATTTTAAATGCAAAAATAAAAAAGTTTTAAACATGGCTAACCTTGTGTTTTTTCCAACTAAAAGTACTGTTAACAAAAAAATATATTGTTAACGCACATATTTTATTAATTATCAATGTTTCAATTGAATTAAAACATTGCTTGAAATGGCTTTAGTCGTGTTTGGTGACTAGATATGAATGGCCAGATACTTCCCACCATTCTCTTCCCCATCTCCATCCCCTAGCGGTTAATATATTTGTAATAGAGTCGTACCTGTGGTGGACAAAGTCGATGAGGTTCTGCTTGAACATGTTGCCCCACTTGCAGGCCAGGTTGATGAGTGCCTGCCGCATGTGCTGCATGTCCAACTGCAGCCAGCCACTGAACAGGCGTTGCGAGGGCAGCTTGTCGCACTCCACGTACAGAGCCTCAAACACTTCTATCTGAAATTAACATTGCCTAAATCAAACGCCGCGGGTTCCGACCAGGCGTGTGCAAACAAATTTTATTTATATATATCGACCGTCATCTTTTTATTTTTCTGTGTCTTGTTTTCTTTCATATTTTCGTTTAGATTATTAGTGTTATCTTCTTCAATGATATATCGATGGTCCAGAAGAACAATGTCGGATGTTTTTGTAGTTTTGCACTAGAGCTGTTTAAAGTTTCATTTCTGTATTTTTACTGTTTTTGAGGTCAAGAAATATACTCGTTTTGTTGTTTTGATATTTTATTTCACTTAAAATTTTGGAAATACAGACTTTTATATCAACAAAATAAGCCAATAAATAAGACAACAAAATGATTACCAATTTTTAGCAGATCTGACATTGTTCTTTGGGACCGTCGATATTACATTGATGGGAAAAACCTTCAAAAGTTTTATAAAAAGTTACCATACTCAAAATACCCCAATTGGGGATGCCATAGTCTCACTGGCTCCAGACAGGAGGTGTTGGGACTCTTGTAAGGTATTCATATTTTTTTTAAATTGACATGGAATTTTGCGATACACTTTTTAATGACATACTTGTTCTTTGAAGACTTCCAGAGTGGGTCGGCTGGGAATTGGGATCTGTTCTTCGTTGACCTCTTCCAAGTCTAAGTCATCCATTATCTCCCTAGTGACGACCTTGCCATACTTCAGGAAGAGGTTCAAGAACTCTTCACGATCGTCCAGCCAGAGGTATGAATACTTGTCATAGATCTGAAACAAGTCATTTTTTCATATTTAACGCCGAGTGTTTTTTTTTAAAGAGGTTAAATACTTGATCGCCGATGCTAAATTTAATCCAGCCGATTCTATTTTCGTAATAACTTATTTGCTTTAAGCAAAATAATAATCTGTAAATTGTACCGTCTTACTACAAAATGTGTTTACATGTTTATATAGTATATAATTAACCATAAGTAGTTTCTCCAGAATAGTTAGTTATATTCAGAGAAGTGATTTTTTAAAAGTATCCTTACGGATAAGCTGGCAAACAAAAGGTTGTTTCACAGAATTTGAACAATTCATCAAATTTCAAAGTTCTATTAAAATTCTGTTATCATTTCAGTTGAAGCAAGTAGCCATAATGATATAACTCAACTTGATCAGAATCATTACAGAACTTCAAAACTAACTTCTGTGAAAAATTTAAATACATAGATGGTTTTAGCCAATTTATTCCAATTTTTTTTTTAAAGATTTATTTTATAAAACCTACAAATACAGGATAAACGATGAAATACAGGTGAATTCATTTGAACCACAGTAAGCAGTTTATATATTTCCATATTAATATTCAGAAGTATATTTTAATGAACGCGGCCAAATCCAAAACCGAACGCCCGGAAATCAAAACATTTTTTTTTGTCAAACGCCATCGCTTGTGTGGTTAAATAATAATTAAAACTGAAACTCACTTCAATATATCGAAGGATGTCCATGACGGTGTAACTTAACGCCTCCATTATCTTATCTACCATATTTTTTACAGAATCATTTGTATCTGCTTCATCTGAAATTCATAGAAAAAATTCACTCATTTTAATTTACCATTTACATTTTCTTTTCAATCAAAAATTTATGAAGTTGTCACATCACTAATGTTATATAATGTACATCACTAGTAACGATCCAGTTGTTATCTATGGTCTTTATTGTAAATCAGTAAACAGTGTTTACAAAGACATGCACTAACTAACCAACGAGAAGAAAATAAAAACCTCAATTATTGAAAGTCAGTTACCTAAATAAGTTGTTTTTCCTAAATCATCAGCGACTCTTTGAAAAACTTCAGCTTGTTTCAAAATGTCTTTTACCATTTGTTCAATTATGTTTTGCAGGCAACCTTCATCGTCTTCATCTAATGTTGGTTTGAATATAAAATCTATGAACAATAAAGGTTTAATCATTGTAGTTTTGGTAAATAAATATATAGTTTCAACGTCTCAAAACAGATGTCGTTAGGATGGGTAGTTAAATGTAGTTTTAAGGTGCCTCAACAGAGGTCAGTAGTTGTACTACTAGTTGTTGTATTACGAAGATATCCGACAGATAGGCGAATAGATACTGAGCACCAGTCTGCGCCGCAAATCAGCACAGAGCAACGTTTAGAAAGGACATTTGAGTCCAATTAGATATTCTTCAAACACGATAATGATAATAAACAAACTCAATGAAAATAATTTCCCTCAGGACCAATGACATCTTTGGGGACCCTGTGTGGAGGAAGGAGTGAATCTGAGTCTTGAAGAGATCCATATTGCAGGAAGGAGGAAACACAGAGGCTTACAAATCGTTCCCGTGCATCTCTCGGAGCATCTTCCATTGAAGTAACGGTAGAACAAAGACAGCATTCCCACCCGACGCCTGTGTTCTAAAGATTGCGATCCGTTTGTATTGGAGATTGTAATAATAATAATAATAATATATCTTTATTAAACAAAATTTGCAAGATTTATAACTAAAAAAAATAAACGTACATATTCAGTGTTAATATTTACAATGGTTTATATAAGTAAAAAAGATTAACAACAGAAAATAATATAAATATGAACAGTAGGTTGAAGAATAGAAAATAGTTATAAATTTTGGTTTTTCGTAATCCGCCTCACTAGGCTAGCCTGTGTTGAGGCAGTAATTTTTAAGTAAATTTATATTACTTATTAACATACCTACACTTATATTAAAATATAATCATACAATACATAGATTTGTTGCATTAACAATAATTTTGAATAATAACAATTAGTACATTGGTTTAATTTCGAATTTGGGTGAGCGCGCCGGTAAAGGCCCTTTCATTATTTTTTATCCAAATTTTTATGTTATTTTAGAAAATTTTTTGTGAATCACATTTTTTTACTCTATATGGAAGAATGTTATAAAATTTTGTTGCAAGGTATCTGAAATTTCGTTGACCAAAAGTAGTATGCATTATGAGAATTTGTAGTAAGTCTCTGTTATTGTTTCGTGTACAGCGAGTATTTAATCTTTTTTCATAGTATTTATGTATAGATGATTGAGGATTGTTTTTGCGTATATCTGCCGAACGTCAAACACATTCATAATATTAAAGATAAAGTTCGAGTCTGTAATTAGAGGTAGTCTAAGGATTATTTTTATAATAGTTTCCTGTGCCTTTATGATTGGGTCTAGTGCTGATGCAGTACCGCCTCCCCATGCTATGATACCATACTCAATAATAGATTGACAGACTGCAAAATAAATCATTTTCAAGTGTTGTAAGTCGAGAAAGTTTCATATCGTTCTGAAAAAGTACATAGTTTTACTTATTTTGTTTGCAATTATTTGAGTTTGAATGTTCCATTTGAGATATGGATCAATTGTGAGGCCGAGATACTTCATCTGTGTAGTGCGCTCAATGTAGGGACACTGACAAGATTCATTGGAGGTAAGTTTTTAGATTTTCACGGCCAAAAGCATTTTCGTTGTTAGTTTTTGGGGTGTTATGCCGTGTTGCGCTACCTCCTTCTATAGCCGACGTTACGGACAGCGTTGCAGTGTCCATCATCAGGGCAGATCCGGTAGATCCGACGATGTGACGATCCACATCGTAGGATCTACCGGATCTGCCCTGATGATGGACACTGCAACGCTTTCCGAAACGTCGGCTATAGAAGGAGGTAGCGCAACACGGCATAACACCCCAAAAACTAACAACGAAGATTCATTGGAATTTAAACATGTATGTATTCTAATAAAAGCATCATCACGAGGTTGACCTGTTATATTTATGCTTGATGTGACATATTCAGTTTTTTCGGTGTTCAATGTGAGCGTATTTGTATCTAACCACGTTTTTACAATGTTTATATCTGTTTCAGCTTTTTTGTATACAGCTAGCCAAGTGTCAGCTTCAAACAGTAAAACAGTGTCATCGGCAAAACTAACTATTTTCCCGTATTAATGTTACATAAGTCGTTGATATATAAAAGGAACAGAGACGGTCCTAATATGCTACCCTGAGGAATCCCATAGTTAGAGGAGAACTGATCGCTAAGTGTTTTATTTACTTTAACTTGTTGCTTGCGATTGTTAAGGTAGCTTTTGAAAAAGTTAAGTTTGTTACCTGTAATACCGATTTTTATAAGTTTGTTTATTAATTTACTGTGTGATATTGTATCAAAGGCTTTGGAAAGGTCTAGAAAGATTGAAATACATTTTTTACTTTTATCGAGATTTTTGACAATGAAGTTAGTTACGGTGGCAATAGCGTCTGCGGTACTCATGTTTTCTTGAAACCCGTATTGGTTTTCTGATAATAGTTTATGGCTTGCAAGAAATTTAACCAACTGAGCATTGACAATTTTTTCAAATACTTTAGATCATAGGTTCTCAACGTGGGCGATAACGCCCCCTTGGGGGCGTTTGAAACCTTCAGGGGGGCGGTAGAAGATCCAGAGACAATTGGGGGGCGTTGAGATGGCACAGGGGGGCGTTGGCAAGTAAAAAAATATGGTCTAAAAAAGACAAACAAAACACGCTAATCACATACTAATAAACCAAAGTAAACTTTAATGGGTAATTTTGTTATTGTGTGTATTTTAATCATTTTTATCACGTTTGCGAAAATTCATTCGAGAGTTCGGGAAGTGAATGAAAATTGAACTGATAGATTCCGTTACATTCAGATCTACAATAAATTTTATAAATGAAAATTTTAATTTGTTGATTAGAATATATATATTTTTTTAATTTAAATCTTCTGATTTCACGTGAAATATCTCATACATACATAAATACAGGCGAAGTTAATAAAATCCTGTTAATAAAAAAAAAGTTTATAGCTATTAAATTATAACCTGCAAGAATTGACAGTATTATCTGTGTATTAATCTAACTTGCTCAGTGTCGTCAATGCATTCGGGAGTCAACGAGTGAGCTTACATGCGTCGGCAAGACAGCCCCTTAGCCCCCGATCCATTCTGTTCCTGCGTCGCCTTTGTCTCCGCGACAAGTCCGCGATTTATTTCTGCGCCGGGTGGCGTATTTACAAAATCTATAGCGGTTCAGTCACGGCGGCGCGACTGAAATGGGATAGGTTTTTTTGTGCAAAATCATCAACAAACCTAATACCATTTCAGTCGCCAACGCGCTTCTTTGCTCTATCTATCTGTTTCAGAGGCTGTGGGGACCGTAATTATAGAGTAGCTTCTGTTGGTGTTGGTGCTGGTGCATTTCCATGGTTATATATTTATTTCGTAAATTTATAAAAACGTGTACAATTCATAGCTTGCATTATATTCTCAAAAGGTATGAAACTCATGGGTGAACTCAAACTATGTTGGATCATATATAAGTGCAGTTGCAGTACATTTTGACACATAATTAAAACTAGCAATACATATTTTGTCATTTACTGCATACTCCTTGCTTCATTGACATTCCTACATCGTTAAATTTACATACAAGTCCAAACCTACTAGTTCAGCCATCCCAACAGACTATAATACCGTCAGATAGTTTAACCGCAGGGATAGGCAGAGATGGTGGATCGCCAAATAACTCGGTCAGACTGCTTGCTTTAACCACATTTATACATCGTCTTGTTTACTAGTCTTTATTATATACCCACCATTTCAGTTATGGTAGCTAATAACATCAGGCCGCTTCTCTAATAACATCAGGCTGCTTCCCTCAGAGGGAGGCACAGAGGATAGACCGCCAAACAACTCGGTTCCATTGCTTGCTTAGTCACGAGAATAGATACATCTTACTAATATTTGAAAGCGTGTCACTGCGTGTTTATTTTATTCCTGTCGAAGCGTGTTATATGTCTCCAACCTATATAAAGGCACTGATTTATCATTTTATGTTCATTAACATTAACGCGCGCCATTGATAACAGGTTTTAAGAGTTAATCTTTTACTCACATATCTCTAAATGTCGGAAGTAAAAAAGAAGATACGGCAATATGGTGTGGATTATATTAAATACGAATTTATCGAAAATCCTACAAATCGATCATCGCCAATGTGCCTTATTTGTCGAAAAATATTTTCAAATGAAGCGATGAAGCCTTTTAGGCTTCAAGATCATTTTAATAAAATCCACCCGGATAAGAAAGAAAAAGATGTGACCTATTTTCAAGACATGAAAAAGAAGTACGAAATTCAGCCAACTATATCAAAACAATTTTCGACAGCTTCTAAGCAAGACGATGATGGACTTCGAGCTTCGTACAATATCTCATTGTTGATTGCTAAAACAGGCAAACCACATACTATTGGGGAAGATTTAATTTTACCAGCAGTAAAAGAAGTAATAACCACTGTGCTCTATAAACCAGCTGCAGATATTATGCGAAAAATTCCTTTGAGCAATAGTTCTGTGCAAAGACGAATTGATGAAATGGCTGAAAACATTGAAGAATCATTGTGCAATCATCTGCAGTCTTGTCGATTTTCAATTCAGCTGGATGAGTCCACTTTACCAACCAATGAAGCATTGTTATTGTCATACGTGAGATTCATCAAAGATGAGAAAATATGTCAAGAATTATTGTTTGTTACAAATTTGGAAACAGATACAAAAGGAGAAACCATATTTAATACACTGGAAAAGTTTTGTGACGAAAAGAAAATTGGTTTGAATAATATTTTGTCAGCTGCTACGGATGGCGCCCCAGCTATAACAGGGCGTAACAAAGGCTTCATAGCATGCTTAAAAAATAACGTTCCTGACTTGCTTGCTGTGCATTGCGTAATTCATCGCCAGCATTTGGTTGCAAAAAATCTGAGTGAACGCCTCCATACATCACTGCAATATGTTATCAGAGCAGTTAATAAAATCAGAAGTAACTCATTAAATGACAGATTATTTGGTCAGCTTTGCATTGCCAATGATGAAGATTTCAACCGATTGCTGCTTCACACAGAGGTGCGCTGGCTGTCAAAAGGTTGAGTCTCTGATAGAGTTCCTAGGAAACAAAGACACAGAATTGCGCGACAACCTCACCTCATCGAAGAAAGATATTGCGTACTTGACAGACCTGTATAAATTGTTTAATGATGTCAATCTCCAACTTCAAGGCGACGTCTTCAATTTGATTAAGACAAAAAATTGTGTTGCAGCTTTTGTATCAAAACTGCTATTATACAAAAGAAATAGCGGCAGACGGGAATTTAATAACTTCCCAAATTTATCAGCAGTATCATTCAAGAACGACGACTTGCTTGTTTACAGTCAACACTTGGAAAACCTCCACAGTGATTTCAAGGAACGATTCCAGGATATTTTAAACGAGGACATACCAGATTGGGTTTTGGATCCTTTTTCAAATGTCAACACAGCAGGGTCATCCCAGTTAGAAGAAGAACTAATAGAACTGACGACAAATGAGGAATTAAAAATTAAATTTAAGAATGGCTACCAAGAGTTTTGGCTGCAGAAGCCGATTTCGCAACTGTCCTATTTAGCTGAACGTGGAATCAGTTCTGTAGCAACGCTGGTAACCAAAAAGAGAAATAGGCTCCATATTACTGAACGTGGCGACTTACGTTTGTTTTTAAGTAAAATCGAGCCTAATTAATATAAACAAACTTCTTAAAACGCATCAAATTCAACCATCTCGTTAAATAAGTTATAAATTCAATACCTTTTCAATGTTAATAAAAATACTTCTCTGTATAATTAAGTACGCGCTTTAATTAACAATCTACTTCTCAGAAATAGGATAGGAGCCATAACCCATCCCCCTCCCCCCCCCCCTCCCCCCTAAGATGGTATGTAAAAGTAGTTGGGGGGCGCCAGAAAAAAAAATATTGTCAAAGGGGGCAAAAAAAGGTTGAGAATCTATGCTTTAGATAGACTGGTCAGTAGAGTTACTGGTCTGTAATTGTTTATGTCTGTCTTGTTACCTGTTTTATGTATAGGGATGTATACCATGTTTCAGGTTTGAGGGGAAGTGTCCTTGACTGATACTAAGGTTAATTAGGTGTTCTAGGGGCAATGTAATTTCCGTAGACAGCGTTTTCAAAATCTTAGTTGTTATCCCATCAATCCAGGCAGAAGAAGTGTTTTTTGTTTTTTAAGGAATTAATTATTTTTAGAATCTCTTCCCCTGACACAGTTTTAAAATTGAATCTTCTTTTGGGAAATTGAAATTCTGCTTCAGCAGGTAGGGCATTCCCACAATTTGGTAGACGAGAAGCAAGATTTGAACCAATATTTGTAAAAAAATTATTGATGTAATCCGCTACAAGCTTTGGGTTTTTTGAGGTGTCAATAATTTTTCCGTCAATACAAAGTTTACTTATGTCCTGTTTGTCTTTGGTGTTTTGTGACTTCTTTTAGAATTTGCCATATTTTTTTGGGATCGTTGTTGCTTTCTTGGATTTTGTCTTTGAAGTAGATTTCTTTCGCCTTTCTAATGACTTCGCCGCATGTATTTCTATATCTTTTGTAGATGTTTAGTGATATTATGTCGTAAGGATTTTCTTTAACTTTTTTGTGTAGTGCTTTTCTTCTACGAATGCAGTTGATAATTGAAAAGTTTATCCATGATTTCAAGGGTTTAATTTTGTTAGGAATTTTTTTTGTTAAAGTTGTGGTATTATTAATTAATTCATTTTTCAATAAGTCAATAAAATAATTCCATGCATCATCTGAGTTTTGTATTTGTAAAAGCTCTTGCCAAGATTTATTTTTAATTAAGTTTTTTAAATTTTCAAAATTTATATTATTGTATACAATTGACTGATCTCTTCTGGTTTTTGTGGTGTCGGACTGCAATGTGAATATTGTTGTGTAATGGTCTGTAATTGTTGATTTGTAAACGATGCTTTTGTTTGGTTTATTAGTTTTGACCATTATATGATTGATGCATGATGTAGATTCATTAGCTGTTCTTGTTGGTATATTGATGGTACTAATTAATCATTTGAGTGCCGATTGTCATCCGGGTGACAATATTTCAAGCATATGCGGCCACATTCGGCACACAACAAGTTAATCCATGGAACTCTAACATATTCAGGTAGTCGTGACATTGGTGGTGTGGATTATGTGGGATAATGTTGATGTTTAAATCTCCCATAATTATTAAATTTTTAGTATATGAAAGATTAGAGAGTGTGCTATGAAGACTGTTAAGAAACGGTGTGATGGATGGAGAGCGGTATATTGCTAGAATGCACGTATCATTATTGTACATTATTTGCGTACAGCTCGCGTCAATAATGTTTATTTCAGTTCAGTTGTGTTTTTAAATGGTTAAAATCACAATGTTTAAGTTACCTGGTTCTTGGAATTCTACAATAACTTCCATGAATGGCTTGTTGGGTCCTCTTTCCAAGTCCATGTTGCTGGTAAATACCCTCAAACTGGTGGTGATGGCACCAAGAATGACATTGGCGGTCTAAATAACAATTATGACAACCAAATAAATACATATCACATTTTAATTATTTATTTACATTTACGTACGCCTGAACGGGCTTTTACAAACATGTGGTGTATGAGGTTTATTAAAAAAAATGTGACTTTTCAAAACTCGCTATGGGCTATGTACACTCGATTTTCTAAAAAAAAATTTTGTTATGTTGTTATTCATGTCTCCAACTTATGTTGACATTATCAGCCATTTTGCATTTTTAGTTTGTTTTTGACAGATATAACGGTTAGATGTGTTTTGGTATGCTTGGTGATTTTTTGCTATCAAAAAAATTGAATCAAAGAATCTGTAACCTTCTTTGAAAATCATTAATTAAGTGATGAAAAAAATATATAAAAAAATTGGTTAAATAGGTTACGGTTAGGTTAGGTTATGGACTATTTTTCAATTTTTTTTTTTTCATAGCTTTTAATGATTTTTCAAAGAAGTGTTGAGTTGACTTGATTCTGAGTTGCCATGGAACCATTAAATTTTGTGTGAAAAATAAAATTAAGTGCTCCAACGCACTTAAAATGTTGACTGGCATTTGGCGAGTCTACATTAATATTATATCTGAAGGGGACAAAATAATTATTGATGAATAAATAAATATTTTTGGAGAAAAATAAAAAGTCACCTTTTGTGGAATAGTAATCATGAAGTAGAATATGTTAATTAAATTATATAGAACCCACGCAGAAGAATAGTAGGTATTTTGTTAAAATTGATTATTATTATTGGGGTGTGTTATTATAGCCTTGCTTGTAACTATATTCTGTGCAGTTGTGCAATCTAGGTATAAGCGAGTATAGTCTGTAAAATAAGAGTAGAAAATATAAAAAATGGAACTAAGAAATTTTTAGGCTGGCAACACCAATTTATCTGTCAAATATTCTTTAAAAGTGCAATGACACTGAACATAAAAAACACTGTATACACATTTAAAAAAACATTTTTTTGTTCTTAAACAACAACGAAAAATCGAAGAAGCACTATTGTGAAGGTACCTACTAAATGACATAAATTTGATTAAATTGTGTTTTACAAAGTGATTGGCTTTCATTTAATTTAACAGTAGGTGGAAAGGAGGAATCATTAACCTGTCATTTGCCACCATTTACCGGCCCTTTTCATCTTTTTTCCAAAATTTTGAATTTCGAAGCACCACTTTGAATTTTGAATTGAATGTTTGGTGAATTAATTTTAAGCTCTCATATATTTTATTGACCGAAACACATTCCTAGAACAATAAACTATGTACTAAAACTTCATTACTTGCGTTAATTTGATAAATTAATAGGTTTTACGATGCTTTCGTAAAGAATTCCGCATCAGATTTAATTTCGGCAAAATTTGACACTTCGACTCCACAGATAAAAATCATTTAAAAATATTCTGGTACTGCCAGGTGAATGAAACTAGTTGCTATATCTTCTACGATATTTGGGCAAGCTATTCTGACCTTGTTCTTTACACAAATTCTGTACACAAAAGGGTCAAAATGGCATTCAAAAATATTTTTTTCGAACTTTTTTCCGCGCGCATGCGCACAGACCGAACGCATCCGCGCGGCTCCGGCCAATTACCGGTTAATGTTGAGTTTAGTTACACTACTTTTAGATCTTAAATGAGTTAAATATATTCAGATCTAAAATTAGAGGCATGATCTAAAGCCCGGGCAACGCTAGGTACTTAAGCTATATTAAATAAATGTGAGCAATTTCTAAAGTATGCTTTATATTTTATTACAAAATCGTTATTCTTCATTATGTTAACACAAAATTGCAAACGTATAATAATAATATACCTATATGCAGATAAGTTTTTAGATTTTCACGGCCAAAAGCATAGAAGGAGGTAGCGCAACACGGCATAACACCCCAAAAACTAACAACGAAAATACCTATATGCAATTCTAATTTTTAGATCAGTGGGTATCTGTATTGCAATGAAATTTTTTTTTTTCACTTTAATAAAAATATTTAATAAAAATGTAGGTTACACAGCTTTAGATTAACACCACGATTATATTTTTAGTATTGCCATTTGGGCAACGGTGGCGCCCTCATATATTTTCTAATCTTATTTGACAAACTAGTATGCAATATAGTTGTGAATGATGAATACTTGGAGCAGGTGGATGAGTTTATGTAACTGGGTAGTATGTTTACGAGAGATGGGAAGGCTGATAGGGATATTGAAAGAAGGGTGAATGCTGGTAACTCCATTAATGGAGGACTGAATGCCGTTGGCGCTAATAAAAAACTGTCAAAAGAAGTGAAGCTAGCAGTCCACAATAGAGTCCTGGTACCTACCCTGATGTATGGCAGTGAGGCATGGAACTGGCAGAGGAAGGATGAAAGTAAACTGAATGCTGTTGAAATGAGATCCCTGAGGCGTATGTGTGGTAAAACAATGTATGATCGTGTGAGAAATGTGGATATCCGCAAAGAATGTAAGGCTGATGTATGCATAATGAGTAAGATTAAGAAAGGGACCCTCAGATGGTTTGGGCATGTAGAGCGAATGAACGAAGAAAGCCGTGAAAGAAGAATACACAACGCAAATGTGAATGATAGAAGAAGTCATGGACGTCCGAGGAAGACATGGCACGATCAAGTGTATCAGATACTTGAGTCGGGCCATGTCAAAAGTCAGAATAATAGAAGAGAATGTATGAGACGATGTATGAATGTGTGTGAGGCTAAGAGTGTGTGCCAAGACCGAGTTGTTTGGCGGTCCGTACTCTCTGCCTACCCCTGCGGGGAAACGGTGTGATGGTTAGTTAGTTGGTTAGTTATTTGACAAACTGTATCTAAATGACTCGGTCCTAATATTGTTGTTGCAATTAAAAAGAATTTTAGATAGTTCGAGTAGTTCTTGTTGGTATATAGAAGGTAATTAAGCTTAATAAATCAGGGCTATCTATATTACTATTGACAATCTTAAAAATAAAAATCAAGTCACTTTATTTTGATACAATTTGAATAAGTGGTGATTGTACTGGGATAATTGTTTGCATTTTTTTACCTGAGAATCTATATAGTGGATATAGTCAGTCCACTGTTCTGAACCAACTGAATTCCCTTCGTTGTCCAGATTAAAACTGTTGGGTTCTGGCGGTTCCTCTTCGGCAATGTTAACTTCAACAGATTTTGCATCAGGAACATCTTAAAACACATGACAAAAAACAATTGTAATAATGATTTGATTATAGTATAGATAACAAGAAAAAAATCTGGTAATAAATGGTTTTTAAATAATAATCTACTGGAATTTTGATTTTGTTTTCGTGAATAAATGAATGCAAATCTTATAAATTGGAAATTAACCCACTTCCTGACATCTGAGATCAGTAAAGTTTTATTACATAAGAGAGTTCACTGTTGACCGTTCGGGTCTAATACCCAAACAGTCACAAATATGGCCAATGATATCCAATCGACAGGTGGTCACTGAGATTAACCAGTTAAATATCTATTGTGGTTGCGTTTTGGGAGGCGGGTATGAATACCTTCCCCAATTATGGGTTCCATAGTAGAGTAGTTTCACCATTATAAGATTCTGCGGTACAGGATGGTTCGTATTAACCTCGCTCAAAAATACATTAATTTATTTAAGGGTACCAATTTCGAACAACGAGTAAAAAACCATAGCCGTCCAGATGTAAAACAGCTGTGATAATGACGTACCTCGAACAGACACTCACACACGGCCTCTGTAAAAGTATTGGTAAAGAATCTTATAATGTTGAAACTACTTCACCACTCTCTCGGGGGCTGGAAGAATTTTGTGCATTATTCACGTACACATACCTGATTCTTTTAGTTGAATGCTTTTACGAGATGAATGTCTGCTGAATGATTTGGATTGATGGCAATCTTCAGCAGGTTGAGTTATAGAAGAGCATTTGTTCAACTCCTGAAATACATAGTAATAGATCAACATTATTTTTTTCTACATGTACAGCCTTGGACGCATATTTTGAAAGTATAGTGTTAGAGCGCAGAGGTGTGCACTAGAGATGGACAAGTTCTTCATTTTGCCAGAAGCCTCCGAGATATGCTTCCTTTTAAAAGTACTCAAGTTCTAGGAGCAGGTCCCGGGTCCGAGTTCTTGGATGCGGTTATGGGTGTTGTTGCGACTACCGGGACGCACGAGTTCGGCCAGAGCCAGACCTCGGAGCCGGAACTCGCAAAAGAACTTGAACCCAGGATTTGCTCCCATTTTGCGAGTGTCTCGGACCGCGAATTTGGGGAGGCTGGTGGAAGCATTCGGGTTCTCTGGGAGTAGTCGATTTGAAAAAGAAGTAGGAAATGGATCCACTTCCACAAAGTACCCAAGTTCAAGAGCCCATTCCAGCTTAAGCTAGACATAGCCAGTGTACACTAATCGCTTTTACTTTCAAATCTAAATAGCATTTCGCAGTATTGGAAAGTATACTGTGTTTAGTTATTATTTAGTATTATAGCGTCTGCACTCAATACTGGATTTCCTAGCAAGACAGGCCAAGTACATCACTCATGCATTAAACAAAGATGTAAATTTAAAAATAAATTATAACCTAACCTGATTGAAGATTGCCTTGTGAGGGTTGAAGAATAGGTCATAGTTCAACATTATGATATTCCGTATGTCAGCATGCGCAGCCTTTATATTGTCATACCTGCAATCAATACAATAATATTGTTGTTAATGATGAGACAAAAGATGAGATACACAAAATACGTGTTTCTGTTTCTTCAAAAGTCCTATTTTTTTCCTTTGGAGGAAACGGTTATATCTTAATACGGCTCGGCCACAGCGACGGGAATTGCGTTTCATTTTCTTTATAGTGTGAGGGAGATGTATGATAATGATTAAATGTTTTCTTTGGGGGGTGTCCAGACATACGTTCACCATTTGTCTCATTTTCGACCGTTGTTATTTAGTGTATAAGAAAGAGCTGCAGCATTATATATTTAAGAATAAAAGCAAAACCATCAGAGGATTGACATTTCGACGGATTTGTATTAACATTAAATCTCCTTGAAACTTTACCAGACCTCATTGTTTTAACAGAAGCACACTTAAATATAAATAATGCTGCTGCACTGTACGACATCCCTAACTATACATATTATTCTTCCACAACGCATATTAACAAGAACTGTGGCATTGCTGTTTTCATCTTAAATAAATACAATAACGTCACAATCACTGAAATCAACATGAAGCTAGCAAGCTATCTAAAACTGAACTTAAAAGTGAATGAAGTTATATACAATATCATAGCTATATACCGCACGCATGGATCGAATCCAAACAGTTTCATTATAGAATTGGAACAATTATTGCTAAATCTAAAAGGTACTTGTAACATTGTCACAGGCGATTTTAATCTGAACATTGGGCTAGAGGTAAAAGGCAAAAGGAAATATGATTACATAAACATCTCCACAAGAAGAGTTATTCATTTATGTATCTATCTATCATGTATTTATGTACCTATTTTATTTAAGCAAAAAAGCAGCCAACAATAAGAATGGTTTATTGCTTATGCTATCTACTTAATTGCGAAATCACTTAAAGAATTCGTTGTTATACAAAAATATTGTACCTTACTAAACTATGTATTAACCAATAACAATTCTTACATTTATATAATTATGTATTCATAATTCGACTACCATAATACGGGCATGTGCCTAGCATGGTAGTCGAATCACCTGTAAAAGTGTACACAAATTATATAATGAATAAAGAAAAAATAAATAAAATAAAATAAAAAATAAAATAAATAAATGTAATGACATCGCTAAACTATAAATCATTTACAAATAATGCAACACGGAATATCATTGGACAAATCCCTTCCTGCATCGATCACATATGGTGAAACTCAAATAACAATGAAAAAAACATGTCAATACTATGGAAAACCAGCATTACTGATCACTACACCTGTATATTCGTTAACAACATTGATAAAAGAAGTACCAGCGATAACATAACTGACAAAAAAATATATGAAAAAAACATTTAAATATGGAAATTTTAAGAGCAAATCTTAAAATGGAAACCTGGGCATCAATATTTGAATCGG
Organism: Limnephilus lunatus; assembly: GCA_917563855.2. Classification (NCBI taxonomy): domain Eukaryota; kingdom Metazoa; phylum Arthropoda; class Insecta; order Trichoptera; family Limnephilidae; genus Limnephilus; species Limnephilus lunatus. The sequence goes on along the minus strand of OU830602.1, from coordinate 2,918,552 downwards.
AAAATCCAAATACCTGTGCTGAGAATTTCGAAGCAGTTTTCCAAAACCACATAAACCTATCTACATAAATAATTATTTCTAAACCAAAATCTAAGCACAGATTAATAAAGCCATGGATAACCCATGGACTAGTAATTTCCATCAGAAATAAAGAAAAATACTACCACCAGTCTAAAAAATTCCCTAATGATGAAAAAATCACCACCTTCTAAGAAATACCGAAACAAACTTGCGCTTTTAATTAGACTAACAAAAGAAAAATATTTTCGTGATAAAATAAAAAATGCTGGTCAAGACAGCAAAGAGTTCTGGAAAATCATCAATACAATAACCAACAAAAGCACAATACAAAAATTACCAAAAGAAATTACTCATTACGAAATCAACACCGACACTGAAAAAAATCCAAAACTTTGTGGTAATATTTTTAACAACTATTTTGTAAATTTCGGCTCAAATCTTGCTCGTAATATTAGACCAGACAACAAACAAACTCCCCAACCAGAGCAAAACTCAATTTTTGAAGAATGTTTCAGTAACTGAAAAAGAAGTTGAAATGCTATATTAAGTTTACGGGGATCAGCAAGCCCTGGCTATGACAACATAAGTGTAAAAACATTGAAAGATGTACGTGAGATAATCACCAAGCCAATTACTCACATAATAAATGTAAGTTTGAAGAAGGGTGTATTCCCTAACAACTATAAGAAAACTATTGTCACTCCTGTTTTTAAATCTGGAGACGAAAAAAATATTTCCAACTATCGTCCCATAGCACTTACATCAAACATAGCAAAAATCTTTGAAAAAATTGTTAAAATACAACTTAACAACTACATAAAAGAAAAAAAGATGATGAGCCCAAACCAGTTTGGATTTAGAGACAATCTCAGCACCCAAGATGCCATTGCTAAACTAACGTCCACAATAATTCAAAAGTTAGATAATGGAGAAAAAAAAGTGTCTTGGAATCTTCATCAATCTCAGCAAGGCATTTGACAGCATATTACATTCAAAACTTAATGAGAAACTAAAACAAATTGGAATGGATGGAATAGTGCTATCATGGTTCCAAAGCTATCTAAAAGAGAGACTTCAATATGTAAAAAAAAAAATATATACTAAGTGAACCCAAAACCTCATCTTTTGGTATACCACAAGGAACTGTCATCGGGCCAATCCTTTTTATTATATATGTCAATCAAATGTTCACTCTTCCATTACTTGGTGATATTATATCTTACGCAGATGACACTGTAGTTATCTCTAAAGGGAAATCATGAGAGGAAACAATGAGAATAGCAAATATCAACATAAATATACTCAAAACATGGTTCGACCTAAATCGTCTCTCATTAAATACTGAGAAAACATATTTTATCCCATTCTCTTTGAAAGAAAGAAATTTCGAAAACAATATTAGGTACTATTAAAATCCATTCATCGCAGGGTGAAAATAAAAAAGAATGCAACAATGCAAATTTTTTACAATTAACATGCAAAAATAGTATAAAGTATCTGGGTATCATAGTAGACAGACACATAAAATGGAACGAACAAGTCAATAACACGGTAGGTAACCAGAGTAAGAAAACTTATGTACATATTTATTAGATTAAGAAACATCCTATCACCTAGTATGTTAAAAACTATTTATTTCTCTCTTGCCCAATCTATTCTACAATATGGTACAATCCGGTGGGATGGGACTTTCAAAACTAACCTCTTACCGGTAGAAAAGGCACAGAGGTTGATTCTAAAAGTCATTCTACGAAAACCATCAATATTTCCAACTATACAGTTATTTAACTCCTTTAGGGTTCTTAGTTTAAATAAAATTTTCAAAAAAAAACTCACTGTTACAAACACACAAAGATCAATTCAATACTTTAACAACAATCACAAAAATAAGTAACCGATCACGATCACGTGGCAAATTAGAAATTCCAAAATATAAAACAAGTGCTTCTCAACTCCATTATACTTATCAAGGTATAAATTTTTTTAATGCTCTCCCATATAAAATCAAATCTGAAGAAAATTATAAAGCCTTTAAATCATAAATCAAACTACTACTAGATCAACCCAACACTAATTATAAGTTTTAATTACATAGAACGAATTTCTTCGTTTATACTTATTACATTGCACCTACTAGTAATAATAATTGATCAAGTGTATAATATAATATTATGTACTTAAGTTTAAAATTAAATATTTAATTTCATCATAAATTTTACAAAAAAAAATTAATAAATATATCTTTCTCTGTTTTAACATATCTATTATTTTCTTTTACGATGTAATTTTTATTTTTCTCATCTTGCAATATTTTTATTTTTACTTGATATATTGTATATGTATAATATGGAACTCGTGGGACTGCACCACCCTCCCCGAGATCTGGAATAAAGGATAAAAAAAAAAATTTAAAAAAAATATCCCCTTAATATATTTTACCAGCATTTCAAAGTATAATCAAAGATTATTGTCGCAAAATATTATTATGTACCTAGTCTTACAATATTATCAGCTAATTCCATTATAACTGAATCATATTTATGTACTTACCACCTACCAACTACCTATTAATTGAAATGTAATAATATTTTTATTTTACTAGTACACCTATATCCTAACTATTATTTATCTATGTACCGTACATCTATTTTATTAATTGTTAAGTTAGTAAATTTCTATATTTGTTATCATTCTTACAAGTTTTATTTTATTTCTTACTTCAAACAAAAAAAAAGGTTTATTTTTTCTTTATCTTTTAATGTAATGACACAACCCCCCAATTTAAATACGAGAAATGTTTTTCTTTATTAAATTGGGTAATTTCATTAACAAAAAATTACGTTATTGTAATTAGTTCCATGTATTTTTTTTCTGTAAATCTGTCATATGTATGTATTTCAAATAAAAAATAAATTTTAAAAAATAAAAAAATAAAAGTTTTTGAATTTTTGGAATTCAATATTTTCGTTTTAACTAAATTCCATAGTTTCAAAATTATCGTCATGTCAAGTAGTATTGTAGGATCTACGGAGACGTCACGGTGTGGTGTGTGAGAGAGATGCAAAAAAATTATGACTGTTTCTTTGGAGGAAACAGACCTATGTAAATTATGTAATGTGTATCTTTTGAAAGATCTTCATTGCTTTGTTGTGTTAAGGAAGTGCATTTATTGCCCTTTTTTGCAGTCACGGTACCGTTACGGTGAATCATCACGGTAATTATAAAAGCGGCTAAGGGCTGATGAGAAACGATCATGTTGTAACTATGGGTTGTCTCAAAAACTCTTTAATTAAAACCTTTATTTGTTACCAGTGCCATCTACGAGTAACCTCTTAACCACTCCGATCTATCGCAAATATGCACTTTTTACGTCTTAAATGACATGTCAGATTTACGAAAACTTTGTGTCATTTCCGCTTCACAATTAAAGCTCTATAAATGAAACATTTCTGAACGTAGCCGAATACTAAAAACTGTTTTTGAAAGGTTACAAAATAAGCTTTTAAATTGTTATATATTACAAATAAATATTAACATATGTAAATATTAAAATTTAGAATACAAAAATATAAAAAAGGTAAAAAGACTCACGTGATGTTTTTATGTGAAAACGGTACTAAAATCACGGATTGTGTGAAAAACAATACTTATTCTATTGTATAAATGTATAATAAACAATTCATACAAGAATATTTAATAAAAAAATAACAATGTCTAACGGCAGGTAGGCGATTTTTCGGTCTACCGTGTATCTGACAGAATAGGTCTTTTTATGTTTTTCTATGGACAACTTGAATAGTGACGGGTAGTTTGATTTATTATGGAGCTTCCACTTTTTGTTTTAGGGATGTCACTAGAACAATAACGGAGTTATAAAGATTTCTGTGGAAACATACACGTTGATGTGAAAACACGCTTATTGTACTTGACTGCTATTGTCATATTATCGTGTATATCTGCTTACGTTGCTGAGTGGTTAAACCAGTATCTAGGTCTGCGAGCCCAGCAAATTTAACCATGTCGCCTTAACGCCCTACCATTACGCATTAACCATGAGCTATATGTACCCTGCCACCCTGCGTTCCCTGGTAGTAGTTGCCTGGTTCGTCTAGATTATTTATCTAATCTATTTATGAACCATTACTTTTGGATTGTTTGAGTTCTTTGGATTGCCTCATTCCGGTGTCCTCTCACGTTCCTTTGAGTGGGATTTGGTTCAGTTCAAAGTTGGTGTTTCTTGGTAGGACTATGATTAAAATAATTGTTACCTCTTGGTCTTCCTCGCAAGGTTTTCTTCAATAGCCAGCAGGTTCATCTTGCCGCTCTTAGAGGTTTTGTGTCGCTCGTACAGGGGCGCGTTACTCCAGACCTTGATGGTATCGAAACACTTCTTCATGTTCTGCTGGGCCGTCAGCACCCGTAACTGTAACTTGTTGATTATTGTAAATACAGCTTCCACATAGTCTTCAACTGGAAAACAAATGGACACAATTAGAAAACAAGACTCAGAGCCTCCTACATTGAGTTGATAAAAAATTTTAAAAAATAAACGTCGGAATGCTGTGCTAGTCCGACAGGGCAAACGGTTACCCAGCAATTATTGAAGTTCTACAATTTTTTGTTTTTTTTTTTTTTATTTTGGAAAAACTTAATGAGTAAAACCTGAAATTGTAATATTTAATTATTAAAGACAATATTAGCGACCCTCAAATGAAAATTTGAAACAGAAAAAGATTCGGTCGGATCTAGGAATTGAACCCAAGACCTTAGCCTTGCCGGGAATCTGCTCTAACCACTGAGCTAATTAGTTAATTCGAACCTTTCCCCTTCGGTCATATTTAACTGTTTGAACTGAACAACCAACATTATCTTCATATTCTTAACGCATATTTGACTGCAATCTTATGTATGATTGCAAGATTCTTCCCAAACTATATGCAATCTAGATAGTGTCTTAGATAAATATATCAATTTTTATTTTAATATGCGACATCTATTAAGCTCCCCCACACGCACACTTCGGCGCGACTGAGTCCCGCGCCACTTCAGGCCGCCGTGCAGAAAAGTATAGACCGATAGGTTTACAGCACAGTTCACCGTGAGACTTTTCTGCGCGGCGGCCTGAAGTGACGCGGGACTCAGTCGCTCCGAAGTGTGCGTGTGGGGGGGCACTATTGACTTTTCTACAAATCTAGGATAAATATTTATTTTTTTGGAATAATGTGAATAAATTTTTTAATTGTAATATTTAATCATTGAAGACTATTAACTTTAAACCTCCCTTGAGGTGATTAAAGCGCCCTTGAGGTGATTTTTCACAAAAACGGCGCTCTACAAATTGTCCAATTACTATTATTATTATCGACTCTCAAACAAAAATTTGAAACAGAAAAATCAGAAAAATTAAAAAAGAGATGAGATATATCATTTTGTTGGAACATTGAGACCCAACCAAAAAAAAAGCCCTGAGGGAAATTATTATCTTCGGGGCCTATGTCATATGAGAAGCTGTTGAGTGCCTGAGGAAATTCACAAAAGTCTGGGTTGAGAGATGGCCTGTTCTTAGAGTCGCAGATTAGTAAAATCAAGTAGGTAACAGGTATTTTGCTTCTGAACCCACGGACACTCTATTTATGACTACTTTACTTTTATTGCGTGTGGAGGGTCTTTGTGAAGAGAGAAAGGAATGAACATTGGTCTTGAAGAGACCCATATTGTAGGAAGGAGGAAACACAGGCAAATCGTTCCACAGCCGAGCTATTGAACTCAAGAACGAGTCGAAGAAGCGACCCCGTTCTCTTGTTACAAATGTCAACCATGTACATATGTAGGGCAAGTGTTTGGCATGTTTCCCGACTATGCACCGGTGCTGAAGGGATCAATGACGCTAGTTCCTTGAAAAATATTGAAATACCGGCAGAACAAGGATAGCATTCCACCCGACGCCTGAGCTCTAAAGATTGCAATCCGTTTGTTAAGGTGGGAGAATCTATCAATATCAAACGGACTGCCCGTTTCTGGAGTGTAGGGGGTTTTTTTCAGGTATTTTGGAACTCCAGACCAGAGGTGGCTGCCAAATTCAACAGTGGGGCGCACTTACGATTTGTACAAGGTTAGCAGTCATGTATTATTAAAGTATCTGTGGGCCCTGTACAGTACGCTTGGTTTTTGGGAGGCTAGTCTAACTGTGGCTTCGATGGAGCCCCCATATCTTAGCCGGTCACTTAGAGTTACACCAAGCATATAAATGGAGAGTGGAAACTAGATTTTCATCTCCATCCGCTTTAGACGTAATCAGACATGATTAGATCTTTAAAACATTAAATTCAACGAGATTATTTTTACCCCAAGAGAAAACACTCTTGAGGTAATCGTCCATTCTTTGCTTCAAAGTTGTAGAAAAAAAAAGCCCATTGGAGTCTGTGCGGGCTTTGGGGGCTTGTCAAACAAAAAGCCATCATGGTAGAAGTATAGGTTTACAGTAGAAGTTAAAACAAGGTAAAATGAATTGTAGGAAAACTCACCGTCATCATTCCAATTGAGTTGCTGCAAGCCTGTCTTCAGCATTTCATCCACTTTGTTTATTTCCCTTTCAATTAGAGCCACTTCAGATTTATGGCTTCCCTTTCTGATATTATTGTACCAATCTATGGCACGGTTCAACTTTATAGTTTGCCTCTGTGAAAACAAACAAGAAGCTTAGTTAAATATCATACCACTGCCATCTGTTGTTAGAACTGTAAAGCTTTATTATGTGAGTACGCAGTACCAAGTGTCTTGAGCCAGTGAGGCTATAGCATCCTCAATTGGGGTATGTTGTAGTGAGGCTGAAGGTAGTAAGGAGGAGAAGTGATAGATACGGAAAAGGAAGTATCTGGCTAATCAGATCTGGTCACCAAGCATGGTTAAAACCACTTCAAGCAACGTTTCAATTCTGATTGGTGATCTTTCACTAGGGCTGTACTGAAAGTATCTACCACTCTGGAATGTTCCGCAAACACACGATACATTATTTAAAGTGAACAAAATGTGAAATACATAACACAAATTATATCCATTTTTTTTTAAATGATAAACATTTCCGGGTTACGAAAAACCTGACAATATTCTAAAATCTCCAACTACGATCACAGTAAGCAGAAAATGTTATGTTAATGGAGGACTTGGCCAGCCTAGGAATCGAACTCACGACGCCTGGGTGGAAACTGACCAGTCATATAAAATCAAATAAAATTTACTTGCATTCACCGGGATTTGAACTTGCGACCTCCGAATTCATAGCCAAGGATATTAACCACTCAACAACGGAAACCGTTGTTATTTATGTTTAACAAATTAAAGAAATGGGCTAGTGATCCAAAGAGAATGAATCCCGTTGGTAAAGAAGGGGATCTTTGTCCAAAGTGATAACAAAAAGGTGATGAAGAAGAAGTGTCAACCTACATGTAAAACTTCACTGCGGGAATAAAGTTCTAGAGCTTCACTTGGAATTCCCTCCTTTTCCAAAAATAGTATGTAACGTACCTCTCGTAGCAGGCAAACTAACTGGAATGAAAAAACACAACAAGTAAAATTACAAAATAATTAGTGGAGCATTCTGCTACATAATGGACGCTTTTATATTTACCATGACGATTCACAGTAACTGTGGTGAACGTATGTCTTGCGGTATGAAAGAGACATGCGTGTATGAGTGAGACAACATGAGGAACATATAAAAGGGTGTGATTGTTATCCATTCGTCCTCTTACCATCAGACTTCCTAAGAAATAACATTGTACCTTATCCCGGAATAAACATCACGAGACTACCTACGTCTTCTTATTGTAGTAACACCCTGTACTGAGAGTATCATATACAGAGGAATCTGGATCCATAGAAAGGAGTCCAAAAATATATGGGATAACCGGCCACGGTCATCACAGTAACGCTATCGTGACGGCATAAAAAATGCAATAAACATACGTTCCTTACCACAATACTGCTGCAGCTCTTTCAAAAGATGAGATACACAATGTAAGTAGGTCTGTTCCATCCAAAGGAAAAAAGTCTGTCAAATAAGAGTAGAAAATATAAAAAGTGGAACTACCAGATTTGTAGGCTGGCAACACCAATTTAACTGTCAACTATTCTATTGAAGTGCAATGACACTGAATGTATAGAATACAGTAAACCACATTTTAAAAAACATTTTTTCTTCATGACATAAATTGGATTAAAAGGTGTTTTATAAAGCCATTTGCTTTAATTTAATTCAACACAAATTTGAATTTAACAATAGATAGAAAGGAAGAATCACTAATGGTGAGTTTAGTTACATTACTTTTAGATCTGAATGTGTTAAATATATTCAGATCTAAAATTAGAGACAAAATCTAAAGCCCAGGCAATGCTAGGCACTTAAGCTAGTATTAAATAAATGTGAGCAATTTCTAAACTGTGCTTTATATTTTCGTTATTCTTCATTATGTTAACACAAAATTGCAAAGGTATAATAATATAATAGTAGGGGAGGAAATAACGCTAAATGGGTAGTTACTCGAGCGTTGTGGGGACCTATGGGATTCCAAAGATTAGATGCTAAAAAGAAAAAAAGTTTATGTGATGTATGCCCTTTCAGTGGTGGGGGGAGCTAGTATAAATGTTCAAAAATGTAAAAAAAAAACGTCACGATGACTTACTCGAGCGCGTCAGATATTAATAGCGTATACGCCCTACGTGTTTCTGGGAAAGGAGAGATATTAATCTGACGAGTTGAGTGGTGGGGGTGGCTGTATGAAGAGTTAGAAAATTGAAAAAAAATGGATTTATTCGAGCGTGTCAGATTAAGGTAATATGAGTCAATTAGATGCAGAAAAGTTTATATTTCAATAATCTGACGATTTGGACGTAACCTAAACTCGTGGCAGATTTTTGAAAATGTAAAAAAAAATCGTGACCTTGACATACTCGAGCGCGTCAGATTTTTATACAGTCGGTTCAGTTTGATGTCCTTGTTGTGCTGACCTATAATCTGACAATTATATGGAGGGGTTTTCTTAATCTGACAGTTTTAAGTTTTTTATCCGGTTCTGCGACAGAATATAAAACAAGCAAACGCCTATCAACGTACGACTCGACCATAGACATATGAATATTACTAGACCTGCCCTAAGTGATAAAAGCGGTCTGCCTATACATAAAGAGGAAAGATTTGATTGTTTGTTTGTTTGCATTGAATAGGCTCCGAAACTACTAAACCGATTTGAAAAATTCTTTCACTGTTAGGAAGCTACACTATCCCCGTGTGACAAGGGCTATATTATATTTTCAAAAAATTAGGTCTCCTTACTAAAACTCCAATAACGTTACACAAGGTGTAAAAAAATTACCTAAAATATTCTTTACATCGCGTGCGCTGCGAAAACTATTGATGATTGAATTAAATATTGTACTACGACTTTGCAGAACACATCATTATTTACAAAAAGTATCGCGACAGCATATGTCTAACTATTATAGTTATGCCACAATGAGTGTTATTTTATTTTTTAAATTTAATTTAAATTTCGCCGCTTGAGTCCTAGTAATTTTTCAAATCGGTTCAGTACTTTCGGAGCCTATTCAATGCAAACAAACAAACAATCAAATCTTTCCTCTTTAAATATAGGCAGACCACTTTTATCACTTAGGGCAGGTCTAGTAATATTCCTATGTCTATGGACTCGACAATTAGTAGGCAGTTCTCAGCGCCGTCAGCCGCTGTACGCTCCACACTCAGTGATGATTTTAGCTTCTTCGGCATGTTGAAATCGTCAGATTATATTATTTCTGTGATCCTTACATTATTTCCTTCGAAATAAAAAAAAAATTAACCGCGCTCGAGTAAATCCACGTGACGTTTTTTTTTTGCAACTTTGTGACTCGCTAATTTTCTTACGTCACGTTCAAATCGTCAGATTATTGAAATGTAAACTTTTCTGCATGTAATTAACTCACAATACCTTAATCTGACACGCTCGAGTAACTACAGGGATCGATTTTTTTTTACTAATCTGATCGGTTGCCCTAGCCGCACCCACCAATATTATTGGTTCATAAATGGTGGTAGTCCATAACAGGGTCGGGAGGTATCTCCCCTTAGTTAATCTGACACGCTTGAGTAAATCCCAAAATCCCTGCTTCGCCTCCCGTACTATAACTATATGCAATTCTAATTTTGAGATCAGTGGGTATCTACTGCAATGAAATTTTTTTTTCCACTTTTATGCCTTTTTAATTTTTTATAAAAATGTAGGTTACACAGGTTTACTTTTAACACCATGCGTTATGTGTTTAGTATTGCCATTTGATTAACAGTGGCGTCCTCCTATGTTTTCTACTCTTATTTGACAAACTGTAGTTACAAGGATAATATTGAAGTGTGAGTGAATTCCAAAAATTAAAAAATGTCAAATGTCAATGCGCTAATGGTTTTGCTTTTGTTAATGCAGCCGCTCTTTCTTACACACTAATTGACAACAGTCGAAAATGAGACAAATGGTGAAAGTATGTCTGCACCCGCCAAAACAAACATAAAATCATTTTTATACATCTCCCTCACTTCTATATAGATAAGGAAATGCAAATCCCCTTCGCAAAAAAAGTAGTACTTCGGAAGAAACAGTCAGACGTATTTTGAGTGTCTCGCCATTATTAAATGTGTAAGAAAGAGCTGCAGCATCAAAGCTAGCATTGATAAGCTTTTGGATTCCGCTATGTAATACTAGAAGTCGTGACTTATTTCAGTTCAGAAATTCTGGGACTAACTACAATATGTATTCCTCTTTTTCCAGAATACTAATGGAGGGAAATAATTATACCAAGTCAGTGGACATCTTCAGTGCCAGTTCAGTTATCCTATTAATCCTATCCTACCAATATTATAAAGGCAAAAGTTTGTATGGATGTATTGATGTTTGTTACTCTTTGACGCAATAAATACTGAATGGGTTTTAATGAAACTTTACAGTAATATAGCACATACAACAGAATAGACTATAGGCTATAACTTAGAGCTCTGGCATTATGAAATTTGTATACAAAAATTGAAATATATGGCATGCGAGCTGTTTGAAAAATGAATGTAACGGGTATGGAGGGACGGTGAGGGGGGGATAGAGGGAGGTAGGAGGGTTGGGGGGGTGGGGGTAGGGGGAGGAGGGGGGAGGGGGGGAGGCGGAGAGTGGAAATAGGGGGGGGAGAGGGGTGGGGGGAGTGGAGTGGGGATAGGGAAGGTGGAGGAGGCGCTGTGGGAAACCCTCTAATACTATGCGAGCGAAGCCGGGGGCAAAAGCTAGTGTACAATAAATAGTGTAAATTTTTACTACATAATCATTTGTAAAAGCCCCTAATAAGGGCATTAATAATAATAATAAATTAAAAGGGAAAATTTTGTAACATACCTCATCATGAAAGTTCAGTTTCAATAAAGCATCTTTCTTAACCAGAAGATAGTTGTTCAAATACTCAAAGCAAATGCTTGGGATAGATTCCTTCCACCTGTTAAAAATCTTTTCATCAAAATCGTTCAGTTGTTTCAGGAGATCCTCATATTTTGCTTGTATTTCTTTAGCACTCTCAGATGAAACTATCCTGAAAACACAAAAATCTTACTTCATCCATCAGCACCTAAGGCTTGTTCCGACTAGACTTAGTAGTTTAGTTGAGTGGCGAGAGACCAAAAAGTGTTTACATTAAGCTCGAGTGGAGTATATTAGTGAGAGGCACATTGGAAGATGAATGGGCTGCAACGCAATGAAGTAAATTGGCTTATAAAGCTGATAAATACTTTCAGATTACTCAATTTCACACCCAATCCCACCTCTTTCAATTCTTGCATACAATTATCCATGTATAGATTGAATAACAATGATGACATTACGCAGCCTTCCTAAACATCTTTTGCGATGTCAAGCCACCCCGCACAAATAAATTATAAATTGAAAACAGCTTACGGGTCATCAATTTGAACAAATTCAGTCATTGGAGTTATTATCCGCTGCCGAAGTTTGAACATCCACCAAAGCATTCCTGCAACTGGAGGATAGAAGGCATCTATCATTGGCCTGCGCTTCGTCTTAGTGTACAGCTGAAAAAACATAATAAATTAATTATTATTTTTATTTTTAACTTTATGAGTAAAATCTCAAATTATAATGTTTAATTAAATGAAGACAATATATTAAATAATATAAAAAGATATTGGCCCAATGGAGCCAATATCTTTTTCTGATTTTTATGTCTCCAGATTTTCGATTGAGTTTCGCTAATATTGTCTTCATTTAATTAAAAATTAATTACTGTCTCCATGGTTGAAGGGGAAGGCTCTTGACTCGCAATCTGAAGGTCGCGGGATCGAATCCCGGCATGTGCAAATAAATTGTAGTTGATTAATTTGTGTTATATCACAATTAATCCTTTTAAAATAATATATAGTATATTTGCGGCACTTTCTATAGCGCAAGATACTCTCGGTATCGCCCTGGTGTAAGACCACCATAAAAATTGAAATTTATTTATTTCTTTATTTCTTTATTAATGACAAACACAGTACATTGTAATACAAGTTATAAGACGTTTAAGTTTTACATGGTTATGTACCTATTACGTATGTCACAGAATGTCATTTGGTAATTACGCCTGACATATGTAAAAACGGGTTTTAAAACAACTACTAATAATAGAAAGAAAGAAAAGGGAGGGAGGGGGGGGGGAGATAGAAAGACATTTTAAAAGAAGGATTATATGCTCACTAAATTGTAAATGACTGATTAAGGTTTAGTGAAAGGTTAAGTGTAAGTAGTTCTAAAATTTATAATGTGTATTTACATCACGCCAAGTAATTTAATAAATTAGTTTTGTATGTTAGCAAGGAATCGTGGAAAATGTCTAAATGTAGTAATTTTTCTTAGTGGGTATAAGTTTTGATTGCGCGAGTAATTGGTGAGTTACTTGCTGCATTAGTATTGTTAGCTTCATTATGAAAAAGGGAAGTGTGCCTGGTACGCCTCATTGGGACATTTAAACTAATTATGGATAGCAACTCAGGACTATCTATTTTATTATTTAGCAGGTTATATAGAAACAACAGATCTGACAATGTGCGTCTTTTTTCTAAAGTTAACATATTATTTTTAGTTTTGTTGTATTTCTTGAGTAAATGTTTCCTAAATTTAATCTGTATACTTTCTACTAAATCTATGTATACCTTATATCGAGGATTCCATATGGTTGAAGCATACTCCAGTGGACTTCTGACTCTGACCAATGAACAAAACAACATTTCTAGGGTTTTAGCACTTTTGAAAACTTTACATATTCTTAATAAGAAACCTAGCATCTTGTAAGATTTTGACATAATTTGTTCGATATGCTTATCAAAAATTAATTTGCTGTCTAAGTAAACACCTAGATCTTTACATGTAGACGTAGATTGTAAGGGTTTTTTATTCAAGTTGTAAGGATAGATGACCTTATTTTTATTTCTAGTGAATGTGATTGAGTGACACTTGGAAATGTTTAAGGACAATAAGTTTGATTCAAAGTATGCGCACAAATTATCAAGATCGCTTTGTAATTCCACACAATCAGATAAAGACTGTATAGGTTTAAAAATTTTCATGTCATCCGCATATAATACAAAGTAACTATTTTGAAAGCATACATAAATGTCATTTATGTAAATATTAAATAAGAGTGGTCCGAGATGCGACCCCTGAGGCACACCCGAGACGATTTCCATTAAATAGGATGCGAAACCATTGACAACCTTGATTTGGTACCGATTACTGACATATGATGCGATCCATCTATAGAGATCACCATGAATTCCTAAACCTAGTAACTTCTGTAAAAGAATATAATGATTAACACGGTCGAATGCTTTGGAATAATCCGTATAGACGGCATCTACCTGACATCGCATATCCATTTGAGCATGAAGAAAATTTATGAAAAACGCAAGATTTGAGGTTGTGGAGCGATTTCTCATGAAACCATGTTGATTACTTAAAAGTGATGGTGAGATGGAAGAATATAATTGATCATAAACAATTTTTTCCAATACTTTACTTAGAATCGGTAATTTGGATATAGGTCGATAGTTGGAGACATCATTTTACCTGCCATTTTTAAAGATTGGGGTAATCAAGGCTGTTTTCCACTTGTCAGGAAATGTTCCTTCAGTTAGCGATAATTTGAAAATAGCAAAAATGGGGGGTGTCAGTTGTTTACTACAATAATTTATAAAAATCCCTGGAAGTTGATCGTTCCCGGTCCCTTTTTGATATCGATTGACTTAAGGTATTTAAAAGTTATGTCTTCATTGATCTCGATTGAGCTAATTACGCTATTTGAATTTAAACAATCAATGGCATTGCTTGTATTAGCAGGTTGAACATTCGAAAATACAGAACCAAAATATTCAGAAAATAAGTTGGCTACTCCTTTATTGTCATTAGCAGTTTTTTCACCATAAATCATGTGATCGGGGATGGCAGGAGATTTTCTTTGAGAGTTGACATAGGACCATATTTTTTTAACATTGTGCTATATACCGAATTCTATCGTAGAAATGTAGGTTTTGTAAGCCTCTGAAGCAACCGTTTTTTTGCCTTTTGCGAAGCAAAGAAAATGAGAGATAGTCGAGAGGATTCCGATGACGCTTCCATGCTCTAAAGAACTTTAATTTTTCATTTGTTATTTTTATTAAGGCTGCCGTGTACCATAGTGGATATTTTCCAGATTTCACAACTTTCTTGGGAATAAAAGCATCGATAATTTGTTCAATTATAACGTAAAATGAATTTAACGCTGTATTTACATCCGGTGCATTTATAACGGTTGTAAATTTTGCTTGAAATGGCTTTAGCTATGTTTGGTGACCAGATCTGAATAGTCAAGTACTTCCCCACCTTCGTCTACCCCATCTCCTTCCCCTCCCCAATACCTTTGCCTCACAACATACCCCAATTGGGTAAAAAAACCTCGCTCTTTTGAATACTTTTTTCTCTTAAAAATTCTCTCTCTAATGCTGCGTATAAACATGAAGAAAAAAAGGGCGAGCCGAATCACTAATTGTGGAAAAGGAACGAAGCTAATGCAAGCGGTGTTTAGCGCCGTTATGCAGCTTTTAAGGTTAATTGAATACCGGCAAAATACAGAGCTTGACTTTGTACTTTCAACTAGTAAAAATAAAGGCACAATATAGTAGTTGTCGATAATCGTACCATATTTTCAAAATCAGCAATTGTAAAAATTGTTGAGTTCGACAAAATTATGCTCTTGGCACAAATATACAGTTGGGGCCTGCCATATTGATATGTACATATAATGTTCTTCAGTGATTGGGATTACTTGATATATATATTTAGGAATCTTCAATAAAGTTCGAGGTTCATCGAGATTACAAGTTACTTTATTTACATTATCGTGTGGTTTACATATTTCACTGGTCCAAACGTGTGTAATTCTGAAGCAAGAGAACTCAACACTAAATGTCCCCTGCTGTTGATCGTTTATCATGGCTATTTCCGTAACCGTTCGTGTATTAGACATGAACGCGACAGTTGTCCCTCTACTGAGGTATTATTAACTGACATCTCAAAACTACATATAATTACCTGTACTAACGACATCTGTTGAAGGACATTGAAACTACACACATAAACCTATAGATCACAGTAAATAAATAGAGAACGGGTGGAGGTGCTTACCCGGCTGCCTTCATCAAACATATTACTGACTTGATCCAACTCACTTCTCAGAAGCGTGATGAGTTTTCCATATCTTGGTTGGAGTTCAACAAGTATACAAGGTCTGTGGGCGAGATCTCCTAGGATTTGAATTAGCTGCAACAAAAATAACCTAATTCTTTTTTTTTTACATTAATGCCGCAGAGGAGACCCATGAGGAAAATAATTTGAGGGAAAGAATAATGTACGAGGTGTGGGTAGGAATCCAGGAGTCATTGTGTCCAGGAGTGATGGACGTATGAATCCATCCCTCCCGCTGCCGTGTAAGACGATGTGTCGAGAGAGATCAGTTAAAGAGGTCAAAGGCTCTCCCCAAACCGGCTTGACGCGCAGCTGGTGGGCAGACGCATCCACCACCAAAACCTAAACAAACCTCATCCCATGAATCCAGACACCCCTGTTAAGTCACCAAACTTAGCAAACCACTTGGGGTGACCTATGGCAGAGGTGTTGGTCATCAAATACATGGTTCCCAGGCTGTATCTTTTTTTGAAAAAGTAACATGTTCGCTCATTGGTGGTTACAATGAGAGGGTAGTTCACAATCGACCAGGACTAATATGGATATAAACAAAGGTTTAAATTCTTACCTTAAACATGCTTTCGAGGTTGGCACATTCATCAAATGCCTCCCCAAATATTTTTGCCAATCTACGATCAATATCGGCAACATTCAGCGAGAACCTTTCAAAATCTACCAGGAACGCTTCATCTTCAGGATCTAACGGGTTATATTGAATTTGAAACATCTTTTGATATAGCTGGGTGTACCTCTCGTATATCTGAAAAATAAGATATTTAAAACATCACCTGAAGGATGATTCTGTATATTTTGCGACAGCATAACATGTGTTAGATCCGCCATATACGTCACATTTTGACAGTTTTCTTGAATGCAGTATTCCATATCGAGCTAAATAATGCGCTTGTGATAAGACACCAACTCTTAAAAGTGGTTACCCTAACACCAGAGATGAAGACGCGTTTTGCCTTGTAATCCCCGTTGAGAGATGTCAGTTGGGGGAAAATTTGCAAATCGATTGTCATCACTCATCACACATAAATCAAAATAATACGTTAAACGGATAGACATATGAATGATTAAGCTTTTTATGCAAGTCATTTTAATAACTAGTAAATAGTAATTTGTGTTTTTAAGCGGGTAATTAATCCATTTAACACCCGACAGGCATAGACAAACCACAGAAAATTACAGAAATAGAACAGCCGATAACGCATGACGGACGCCTGCTGTTACCCGATGGATTTCGCCTTTTCGTCTTAATTGTCTCGTAACGCTGTCTTAACGCAAAAGATACAGAATCAACCTTCTCTAGTGGAATTTTTTAATATTTACAAATAATATAGTTACGATCGTGTTACATATGATTTTAAATTGAAAATTGAGTGTACGGTATAGTAAAAGCTGCGCTCAGTCTGATGTATGGTGACAAAGATTGTAAATACATCTGAGCCAAATTGTAAGTTTAACTTGATAGTCACTGTTTGAAAGGTGGGAGTGGTTAAAGTTAGTATTACATTGATGGTATTAGCACTGAAGGCTCGTCCTCTTATTCCGGAATATTCCACTTTCTCCAACTTGAGCATCTCCACAGTGGTCTGCAGCATTTCCTCCACCATCTTAAGTCGCTTGAAGAATGTCAGGAATCGGGAGAACACTTTCTCAAAATCAAAATTCCACATTATTGGTACAAAATCAGTTGGGAAAAATGTCGCCACTTTTGCCTTATTCATTTCATAGGTTTGCCTAAAAGAAAACAAGAAGAATAAGAAACAAGTCAAATTATATACACCTTTTTTTTGCTCCATTTCGTTTAAACCACCCTTAAAAATTACCCCCACACAGCAATATACGTTTTGATGACCTCCGTGGTCGCGGAGTAATGCTCTTGACTCGCAATCTGAAGGTCACGGGATGGAATCCACGTGTGAGCAAATAAATTTTATTTGATTAATTTGTGTTATTTCACAATTAATTCATTTAAAATAATAAATAGTATATTTGCGGCACATTTCAGAGTGGAAGATACACTCAGTATCGCCCTGTTGTAAGACCATCATTCAGAATTGAAACATTGGATAGTGGGAAATGGCTTTAGCCATGTTTGGTGACCAGATCTGAATAGCTGCTTACAGGTACTTCCCGACCTTCCTCTTCCCCATTCCTTCCCCTCATAACATACCCCAATTGGGGATTCCACAGTCTCATAGTAGCATAGTCTCACTGGGAGCAGTTGGAACTCTTGTCAGGCAATTACATTTAAAAAAAGAAGAAAAAATGTAACTTGAACTTGTTGCTTACAGAAAGTACTCCAAAATTTCAATGACTCCATGTATTTTGACAGCTTGTTCGATTGCTTCTCCAAAAAATATTGACAATGGGTCACACGATGATGAGGCTTTTTCAATCATCATGTTACATACTTGACGGAGTAAAACTGAAAAAGTCATTTCAAATTCGTAACCATATGTTAATAACCGCTGGAGCATTTTTGGCCACATTTCGGCCAACTTGCAAACACTCTTGAGTGTTCCCTGACCAAAATGTGGCCAATCTGAAGAGATATTTTAAAACATTTATTGGAATTACTTCAAAAGTTCTTGCTCGTTGTATACTTTGATTAATCACAAAGATAATTTAGTATTTTCACTTTTCAACAAGAGATGTCTCACATCTCTTCTGAATTATTTGCTATTGACATTTCGCAAATCGAAATTATTGAAATATTTTCTTACATTGTTCTTGTGTTGCATATTAAAAAAATGCATGTTCGAATTTAAATTTATATCTAAGATTATCAACTAGGCTGTAGACAACAAGAAGAAGACATAATATTTAATATTCTCCAAATGGGTACTACGTATGCCAATTTTAAAGTAAATAATATGGAGAATGCTTGCATTTACAAGTTTAATAATTTTTTTATGAATTCTAAAAATATAGTATAACGGTTCATTCAATGGCTCTCTAACGGTATATGCAGTTTATACGTCTCCATATAAAAATTCGGATAGTGGGAAATTTTCAAATCAGATGCTCAGAAATCCTGGACACACTAGATGCATATTTCAATTATTAACACTAGTGTGGTTAAGAACTTAATTTGTAGGTATGTAAAAATACAAGAACATTCCAGATCATTAAAGAACATATAAGAGCATTTAATAACATTCAAAAACATTAGAAAACATTAAATAACCCACATTAATAATTTAAATATATATTATATATTTTTATGGCAGCCTCAGCACAGGTGAGCTACCCGGTGAGGCCAACATTGTAGATTTTATTTTTGAAATGTAAGATATTATGTCAATCAAATGAATAAATAAATCTGTGTGGCGGAACAACAATTTGGTAATGCCTTAAATGGGAGAAAGTGGGAGAATATTAAATGAGAATAAATAAAAATTGCAATTGATTTAGTTACCAGTAATTCTGTCAGTTTTACAATAATACTGTGAATTGCCCCACAATAAGCCGATGCAGTGCACCATTGGTCGAATGAGGACTTTACTGTCTATAAAATTGGTGTTCTGGAATGTCTCAAAGTGAAAAACCAACGGCTTTTGATGCAGGACAATGTCGCGAGCCTCCACAGCTCCTGAATTAACAAACAAACAAAGTTCCTTCAATTTAATTAATAATATAGACCAACGATCAGCAAATGGCTGCCCACTGGCCAAATGTGCTTCCTTCTGGCCAACTCTCTGCACAGACAATTATTCCTTCCCACCATACTTCGTGCACCACGGATCACAATCATATATATTTTTTCATATCTAGTTCTTGTGAAGAAAACAAAAATATAATTTTTTAAAAAAGAGCAATGCCCGAGTAGGATTCAATAACTATATACAAAGCTACTTGCTGGTTGGTTGTGATATTTGAAAACATGTAATGCTTAAAAAAGGCGCTTTTTCCATATGTGCTATCATACTTCATAAATATAAACAAATAATCTCAGAATGTTTGAAACTCACTTCCATCATTATAAGTGGAAAATGTGGCTTCTGCAATGATGGAGGACTATCTAGCAGGGGATGGAACCAGCAACCCCCGAGTGGGTATCAACGACTATCAAGCTACCAACCGGTCGATCATGATATTTCAAAACATGTAATTTTCATTTAATTTTTTCCCAATACTCTTTTCCTTCCCAGAACTTCCTCTCCTTCCTTTCCTAAAAAGACCCTCCACACAGCATCCCCAAAGATGACACAGGCCCTGAAGGGATATTTTTTTCTCAGGACCTCCCGTGTGGAGCTAATGATATATGATTGGGGCACAAATGTTGTTGTAAGTTATATGAAGACTGAAGACAAGCAGTGCAATGCACAAACATTATTGAAAGAGTTAATAAAAAATCTTTCAATTAATCAATGGCCTCGTCTCTAATGGTGAGATTCTGGCGCAAATCAATTTATTTGTACCAGAGTCTCACTCTCGGGCATGTCGCCATAACATATTATATTGCCGATTGAGTCGTACAAATCTGTACCCGAATTCGCCCGTGGGAAGAGCGATACGCTATTTAAATATATTAAATAAAAATTTCGACATATTCTTCGAAAAATTCAATGACTTTTTAAGGTTTTTGGCGCTACATTCTCACTGTGAAAATAGTACTATTACAATTAATTAGATAAAATATCTGTAATGTTGTAAATTTTTGTACACAAATAAAATAAAATAAAAATAAATAAAATAAATGCACATACCAAAGAACCGCCTCTGTTAAGAACTGTAAAACTTTACCAAATAAACTTAACAAACCTGCAATGAGATTGGTCATCATCGTTCTGAAGCACTGCAAATACACGCTGTCTGTCATCTCCAGGTAGGTGGCCATCTTCTTCACTCGGGGGTCCCTGAGCTGCGAGTATATCCCCTCCAGGTTCTTGAGGCGGGAGATCCAGTACTCGATGTCGGCCGTGGGCACAGGATAGGGGGTCTTCTTGAAGACCACGCTAGACTCCTCCTTCAGGACGTTATTGATCTGCGTGGCCCACTGGATTACCACACCTTCGATGTTTGTTTTTAAGTAAACGTCCATCTTTTCTCCGCGACTATAAAGAAGGAAATGATATTGTTAAAATGAAAATATTTTATTAGCACTACAAATTAATGCAATCTCAACATTTTCCGAGGTTCATAAAATATAAACCTGGAAGTTTTATAGTCATCATTTTTTTTTACATTAGCTCCACTCATGGGGGCCCTGAGGAAAACATCTCCCACTGGGCCCATGTCATCTTTGGGGATGCTATGTGGAGGTCTTTTAAGGGAAAGAAAGGAGAGGAAGTTCTGGGAAGGAAAAGTGTACGAGTGGTGGGTAGGAATCCGGGAGTCAATATGCCTAGGAGGAGTGATGGACGTATGAATTCTTCCACTCACTGCAGTGCAAGGCGATAGGTCAAGAGAGTCCGGCTGGAGAGTAGGTGTAGGTGGGCAAACGCATTGGCCACCAAGACCTAGACAAACCTCACCCCATGAACCTGGGAACCCCCGCTAAGTCACCAAACGTAGCAAACCACATGGGGTGACCTATGGCAGGGAGTGGTTGTTAAATACAATAAATGGTTCCCGGGGCAGTGGTACCAATATCCGCCTCCCAAATTACAAATTGAAAAAAATAAAATGTTAAATCCAGAACCACACCTTCTAATCCATTCTTCTTCTGCCTGACCAATTTTTTCCACTCCTGCCGGCATCGGCAGCAAAACCTGACTATCCATATTTCCTCGAATCTTTAAATACAAAAATGGTACAAAAATCTTAATACAGGGTGTCCGGTGGTAAAGTGCATTAACTTCGGGAGGTATTTCTTCATAATGGCAGGAGTAAAAAAGATTAACAACTTTGTTTAATCCTTAGTATGAGGTACAAACTTACCCGATAAATTTGCTGTGAGCTTGCCGGGCGCGATTGTGGCAACGTTGCATGGTTGTGATTGTATTGTAACAGCGGGAAATAATAACGCTGGCCACACACGCCAGACTAATTTTATCTTTTACCAAAAAACTATCCCTCAAAGTTGGAATTTCGAAAAAGTTATTTTTCTTTTTTACTTTTACTAAAATGTAGAATAATCTCCTGAAGTTAATGCACTTTACCCCCGGACACCCTGTACGGAAGCACTTAGTTATTTAAATCTTTGTAAATTCAGTCCCACAACAGCAAGGGATCCTCCACATAAATAATGTTTATTAATTAAATGATTAAATTAAAGACAATATTGGCAAAACTCAATCGAAAATCTGGAGACAGAAAAATCAGAAAAAGATACGGTCACATCGAGGGTCTTGGGTTCGAGTCCTATAGTAATATTGTCTTCATTTAATTAAAATATTACAATTTGAGGTTTCACTCATTAAATTAAAAACAAAAATAAATAAAAAAAAATCAGATAAAACTTTTTGAAGTATTAGTATCTCTTTCATTCAAAATCAATTGTGGTGATTTTTTTTTTCTCTCAATTGTTTGAATTGACTTAGGAGATGTAACATAAAGGTAAAGTAATTGTTTGATAACTTTTAGAGAACGCCACACATTGAACCAGCTCCATATTATACAGTAGCACTTACCTGATATAAGATGCTCTTGAAGCTATAGACATGCTTCTTGACATCTTCGATGACAAGCTCCGGCCAGCTGGAGTGGTTGAGGGGGTTGCAGAGCAGCGGGGCGAATATCTCCTCCGTCAGTACCGTCAACTCGCTTACCGTCTCTTGGGAGAGCTCACCCACTATCAAAATCTGGAAATAATCATCCATTATCACTTCCAAAGTTAAATAAAAATAAGAAGCCCAACAAGTTTTTGTTTTTCTAAATAATTTCCCTCAGGGCCTTAGGGGATCATCTCAGGGATCATCTTAGGGGATAGTGTGTTTTAAGGAAAGGGAGGAGAGAAGGTTCTGGAAAATAAAAGTAAGAGATGTGGGTAGGAATCTGGGGGTCAGGTTGTCCAGGAGTGACGGATGTATGAATCCATCCCTCCAACTGCGGTGCAAGGGGATGGGACGAGAGAGTCCGGCTTGAGAGCTCCGACAGCCTCCCTCAACTAATATCTCTCGATCCGGACCGCCACACAGGTGGCAGAAACATCTGTCATCTGTCGCTAAAGCCTAGACAAACCTCACCCCTTGAACCTGGGAACCTCTATTAAGTCACCAAATGTAGTGGATCACTTGAGGTAACCTATGGCAGAGGTGTTGATTATCCAATAAATGGTTCCTGGGGCTGCAGTATCCATATCCGCGTCCCAAATAGAAGTTTCACAGCCAAAAGTATTATTGTGATTCATTTTTGGTATATTAGACCGAATTGGGCTTCCTCTTTCTTTAGCCAATGTTTCGAAAACACTGACAAAAATTAATTATGATAAATAAAGATATATTAATTCCACACTACTTACACATCTAACATTATCCTTGGTCACGGCTTGCAGTGTGTTCCTCACGAAGTAGACCACTTTGCTCTTGATGCTGGGACAGTAGCCAATGTACGGCTGCAGGAAACCCAGGTTGTTTATGTGGAAAGTCATCATAGGGATGGACACATCATCAAAGAATTTATACATCGCATTCTGGAAAACAGTTGAACTATAATTTTAAGGTAGCTATGTTGGAGCCACCTTAATGTGTCCAGAATAGGAGCTTGGTATCCTGTTTGCGTGTTTGACGGCCTAGATAATAATTTTAGGCAACTACTATGTATCTAATTCCTTCATATTGTAAGCTTATAATAGAGAAATCTCTGTGGTGGTTGGCTATTTCAACTCCTTGATGTATTTCCTCATTTTCTGGTCAGTTCTAGAAATCTTGTTATTGAGTGAAAAAGTGAGTTCTGAGATATGGGCTGACATTTCATTTTGCTGTAGTGAGCAAATAAATTTCAATAAAATTGGAGATGAACAACTGATAGACATTGTAGGTTATAAATCTTCTAATATATCATATTGAATTAAATTATATATTATAGATCTTCTCATTTTTTATTTTTCTTTTTAGGAACATATTCATTTAAAAATAAAAATCATAATAAGTCATCCTCAAATTCACTTTCAGAATCACAAGAAATTACAAAGCTATGAATTATGTCTGAAATGTGAATTACATAAACATAACCTAAAAGATAAACCAACTGATGCGCCTAGAGACCATTTTTCACATGCGATATATGCGTAGAACCAGGAACTTATAGTTATCGCCTTCACCGTTTGGTGTTAGGATTTCCCCCTGAAAAATATCTGCTAAAGAAGTATAATACGCATGAGTTTATAAATATACGGGAACCTTCTCATCCCCTTGCATCATCTTCTGCCACTTGTCCACCTTTAGTCGCAATGTCTTCAGCACGAACGTGCAGAGGAACTCTAATCGAGGGTCCACTTCATCCTCCTTCTGTAATTTTCATCAACAATAATATTTTCTATTACATCAAGTTACAACTCCAGGGACTTGTGAATCTAAGAGTACCTAATTAACCAGTACTAATTCAATGAAAGCATTATTTCTCTGCGCTATTCCAAATTGTGAGAATCAAAAAGTCAAGGAAAGACAGTTTATCGTAAAATGTATCCAATTGTACAGAGAAATGCCGTCTCTGTGGAATGTCAAGAGTAAAGAATATCATGATCTTGATTAAAAAAATGCTGCTTTGATCTGAAATGAAAAATCTTGTTCAGACATGTTGCTTTACGCACGGTGCACACAGGATCAACACTATTCTCTGATTGAACACAAAAATTTTGTGCAGTTCGTTTATTGTGCAATATAATTGATTGTTTGGATTCTAAGCGCCTTCCAATCTTATTGTACAATAAAATATATTGTAGCGTCTAGGGGCCGCCTTACAAACAATATAATTGACGGGTTGTAAAGAAGTCCTGTTTTAACTCGACCTTTTGGCATTGTTGTCTATGAATTTGTTTGTATGTTCCGTTTCCGTTTCAAGATGGTGGCTATTTTAATGGTTCAAAAGATTTTTTTTAAAATGTGAAATTGTTGGGTTTATTATGTTTATTCGCATTTATTCAATACTATGGTATTACCATTAATCACATATTTTCCGACATATCCTTATGCTTACAAAAATGTTGTACCCGTTAAATGCCGATGTATCCATATTATCCGTATATAATATTTGACATTCATGCATTTCATTCATGGTATTTTTTTCATTCGGCACACTCTACGGAGGTATTACGTCGCCTTAGTTTGTATTTGTCCAACAGACCATTAGAAAATTTTATAGGAGAAGGTTTTCTTTCATTATTTCAATGATAGGTGTTTAAGATAAAAGCTATTTCCGTAAAGGTAAAGGTCTCATTAGTTTAAATAATTCTTAGTGAAGTGATTAACAAACATTTTTTATGCTTTATTTTGAATTTTAATGTGGAGATTGAACAAAAACTTTTTTTTTTTTTTTTTTTTATTTGAAATATACATATATATAACAGATTTACAGAAAGAAAATATTTGGTTCATAAAAAAACTAATTACAGATAAAGTTATTTCTTGTTAATGAATCTACCCAATTTAAAAGAGAAAACATTTCTCGTGTTTGAATTGGGGAGTTGTGCTATTATAGAAAAAGATAAAGAAAAAATAATATACAAATATATAATCTTTTTTTTTAAATTAAGAAAATAATCTTATGAATGATAACAAATATTGATTAATAAATTTACTGACATAGCAGTTACTAAAATAGATATACATGATACATGTTGTATAGATAATTAAAAGTAAAAATAATATTATTACATTTCTCGTAATAGGTAGGTGTTAGATGGTAAGTACATATAGTTGATTCTAACAATTGGATTAGCTGATAATAATTGCAGGAGTAGGTACATAATGTTAAGTTACAACAATAATCGCTACATTTCAGTTCAAATGCTGATGAAATATTTTAAGAGGATATGTGCAAATGAGAAGAATACATTAATTTATAATTTTTTTTTTTTTTTTTTGTTAATTAATGAAGGAATTAAATGATTAATTTTGAACTAAAGTATCAAATATCATAATTAAGACTTGATCAATTACTACTAATCGGTACAAATTCGTTCTGTGAAATTAAAATTTATAATTTGTGTTGGGTTGATCTAGTAGTTGTTTTATTTGTGATTTAAAGGCTTTATAATTTTCTTCAGATTTGATTTTATATGGAAGGGCATTAAAAAATTTTATACCTTGATAGGTATAGTGGTGTTGAAAAGCACTAGTTTTAATTTTAGGGATATCTAGGTTGCCACGTGATCTTGATCGGTTACTTATTTTTGTGATTTTTGTTGTAGTATTGAAATGATCTTTGTGGATTTGCAACAGTGAGTTCTTTTTGAAAATTTTGTTAAGACTAAGAACCCTAAAAGAGTCAAACAGCTGTATTGTTGGAAATATAGATGGTTTTCGTGTAATGACTTTTAGAATCAACCTCTGTACCCTTTCTACAGGTTGAAGGTTAGTTTTAAAAGTTCCCCCCCACCCGATTATACCATATTGTAGAATAGATTGAGCAAGAGAGAAATAAATAGTTTTAATCATACTAGATGATAGGATGTTTCTCAATCTAATGAATATGTAAATAAGTTTTCTTACTCTGGTTACCGTATTTTCGACTTGTTCGTTCCATTTTAAGTGTCTGTCTACAATGACACCCAGATACTTTATACTATTTTTGCATGTTATTGGTAAGCAATTGCCATCGTTGCATTCCTTTTTATTTTCACATTGTGCTGAATGGATTTTAATAGTTAAATTGATCTCGACATTTTTTTCTTTCAAAGAGAATGGAATAAAATAAGTTTTCTCTGTATTTAGTGAGAGACAATTTAGGTCAAACCATGTTTTGAGAATGTTTATATTGATATTAGCTATACTCATTGTTTCCTCCCATGTTTTTCCTTTAGTGATAACAACAGTGTCATCTGCGTAAGATATGATATCTCCAACAATGGGGAGAGTGAACATTTGATTTGCATATATAATAAAAAGGATTGGACCGATGACAGTTCCTTGTGGTATACCAAATGATGATGTTTTGGGTTCACTTAATGTATTATTTATTTTTACATATTGTAGTCTCTCTTTTAGGTAACTTTGGAACCATGATAGTACTGCTCCATCCATTCCAATTTGTTTTAGTTTCTTATTAAGTTTTGCATGTGATATGCTATCAAATGCCTTTCGGAGATCGATGAAGATTCCAAGACATTTTTCTCCATTATCTAACTTTTGCATTATTGTAGATGTTAATTTAGCAATCGCATCTTGGGTACTGAGATTGTCCCTAAATCCAAACTGGTTTGGGCTTATTATCTTTTTATCTTTTATGTAATTGTTGAGTTGCTTTTTAACAATTTTTTCGTATATTTTTGCTACGTTTGATGTAAGTGCTATGGGACGATAATTGGAAATATTTTTTTCGTCTCCAGATTTAAAAACAGGGGTGACAATGGTTTTCTTGTAGTTGTTAGGAAATACACCCATCTTCAGACTTATATTTATTATGTGAGCAATTGGCTTGATGATTATGTCACATACGGCTTTCAATGTTTTTACAGTTATGTTGTCATAGCCAGGGCTTGCTGATCCCCGTAAACTTAATATAGCGTTTTCAACTTCTACGTCAGTTACTGAAGCAAATGTGTAGAAACCTTCTTCAAAAATTGAGTTTTGTTCTGGTTGGGGAGTTTGTTTGTTGGCTGGTGTAATATTACGAGCAAGATTTGAGCCGACATTAGTAAAATAATTGTTAAAAATATTACCACAGAGTTTTGGATTTTTTTCGGTGTCAGTGTTGATTCCGTGATGAGTAATTTCATTAGGTAATTTTTTTTTTGTGCTTTTGTTGGTTATTGAATTGATGATTTTCCAAAACTCTTTGCTGTCTTGACCAGCATTTTTGATTTTATTACGAAAATATTTTTCTTTTGTCAGTCTAATTAAAAGCGCAAGTTTGTTACGGTATTTCTTGTAGAAGGTGTTGAGTTTTTCATCATTAGGGAATTTTTTAGACTGGTGGTAGTATTTTTCTTTATTTCTGATTGAAATCACTAGTCCATAGGTTATCCATGGCTTTATTAATCTGTGCTTAGATTTTGGTTTAGAAACAATTATTTGTGTAGATAGGTTTATGTGGTTTTGGAAAACTGTTTCGAAATTTTCAGCACAGGTATTTGGATTTTCCGATTCAAATATTGATGCCCAGGTTTCGATTTTAAGATTTGCTCTTAAAATTTCCATATTTAAATGTTTTTTTTCATATTTTATTTTGTCTGAAATGTTAGAGTTGGTACTTCTTTTATCGATGTTATTAGCGAATATACAGGTGTAGTGATCAGTTATGCTGGTTTTCCATAATATTGACATGTTTTTTTCATTGTTATTTGAGTTGCACCATATGTGATCGATGCAGGAAGGGATTTGTCCGCCGACATTCCGTGTTGCATTATTTATAAATGATTTATAGTTAAGCGACGTCATTACATTTATATAATCATCTTTCGTTTTGCCTTTAACCGCTAGCCCAATGTTGATGTTAAAATCACCTGTGACAATGTTACAAGTACCTTTTAGATTTAGCAATAACTGTTCCAGTTCTATAATGAAACTGTTTGGATTCGATCCGTGCGTGCGGTAGATAGCTATAATATTGTATACAACTTCATTCACTTTTAAGTTCAGTTTAAGACAGTTTGCTAGTTTCATTTTAATTTCAGTTATTGTGATGTTATTATATTTATTTAAGATGAATACAGCAATGCCACAGTTCTTATTAATATGCATTGTGGACGAATAATATGTATAGTTAGGGATGTCGTACAGTGCGGTAGCATTATTTATATTTAAGTGTGCTTCTGTTAAAACAATGATGTCCGGTAAAGTTTCAAGGAGATTTAATGATAATACAAATCCGTCGAAATTTTTTTGCAAACTCCTGATGTTTTGGTGTAGAATGGTCTATTGGACAAATCAGAACTAAGGCCACGACTAGGTCGTGGAAACTCGGCGTTCCAAAGGTTAAGATAAAGATGTTTCTTTGGACAAATTGTATAATCCCTTATTTGAAATAAATATTTTTACACAAAATACATGGTTTTGTAAGTATGTAGGTAGGTAGGTATTTAAGTACCTACTTACAAATGGTACGATTTTAGGGGAAATTTTGGTTTTGATTTATTAAAATGAGAGAAAATTAGAAACATACTTTTTTGGTCGCGAGATCTTCACATAACTACATTAAAAAAATTCAATAGTAGTTAACTGAAAATAAATATTTATGGTTAATTTTTTGTTTAATATAATAGGGTAGGTACGGTAGGTACTTTTGAATGATAAGTTTTTTGAAAATTTTAGAGTATGTTTTACATGAATGTAAAGCAATACACGACAATATAAATACTCCAACAAAAAACGACATGAAAACAAACAAAAAAACAACAGTCAAATAATAACATAAAAATATGTCGTGTTGTACAATTAGAATAGAGTGTAAAAGGTCATAATAAAAAAAATTACCTTATCATCCGACATGATTGTCGCGTGCAGAATGTCGCGAAGTTTATAAATTCACTTCAGAGACACGTTTTGGAGTGAGCACGCGAACTTTGGAAATGCTCTATTTATTCTGGGGTGTTAATAACACAATTTGTTGCCTGGAAACCAAGTTTTAAATGGCGTGAATCTCCCCACTTGCTAAGTATTGATTGAAGTTAACAATAGTTTTCGCATGCCGACAAGCGTGAATAACTTAACTTGGTAATCATGATAAATGAGGAGGCTTCGGGAGGCTTTCAAACTTTCGTTACTAAGGAATTTCATTTTAGTTTGGCGCATAAGCTTGACGTTAGATACTTTTTGACAGCGCCTGACATTTTTCGATTTTTTCTACTGTTTTATAAAACATAGATAAAAAATAAAATGTAAAAAAAATATTACAGAGGTATCCCCCGAACGGCGACTTCGACAAATATGTAGGTGTTTTTAACAAGATACGAAATTCATATTAAAAAACCCCACATTTCTAATATAAATTCTGAATATACTGCCTAAAGAAATTCTTCCTGGACCAAAAAAGTTCATCACGCAAGTTGCCCATTTTTACAACGATCAAGAACTTTTTGTTTTTAGTTATAGAAAATAGACTGTATTTTTTAATTAGTGTAATGTAATTAATTCATCAAGTCTAATAAAGTAACGTAAATAGCAGTAAGCGTAAATCGTTATATTTTTAGCAGTGGCGTAGCGTATATTTCTAGCAGTGGCGTAGTGGGGGCGGCCCGCCCCAGGCGGCACTTTGAAGGGGGGCGGCAAATTTTCACAATACTGTTTAAAAATTATTAAAGAAAATAATTATTATCATTAGAGAGAAACATAATGTAAGCATTTCAGTGGCGTAGCGTGTGGGGAATAATGTAAGTTATTTTTTTTAAATGGATAATAATTATTTGAAAATGTTCTACGATACTTTCGTTTATTCGTTCTTTTATTATTTATTATAAATGTCAAAAAATATATTTTTGATTGACGGATTAACAGCTCTTTCTCGATTCAGTGGGTGGTGGTGCATGGCCGCTCTTAGTTGGTGGAGCAATTTATCAGGTTAATTCCGGTAACGAACGTAACAAGCTGCAAATTTCGTTATTCGTAGGAAAACCGTACGCATATTATGAGATAAATACTAATTAAAGCTGTGAACTCGCAAACAAATTTACTCTTAATTAAAACCAGAATTGTGTTCAGAATGTAGCGATTGAGTTTCAGTTTTGTATTCATCCGAAGATACATTTCGAAGGAGACCATTATTTTATTCGAAGTGCATTGGAGGTTATCCACCACATACCCGCCCCCTACTAGACTTAGAAATTAGACCTCCCTCGCAGTTATAAAATTCTAGTTGCTGATTATGTATGTGCTGCCAGAATCAAAGAGAAACCATTTTCATATTCTCAGTGTAGATTTAATTCGCCACATGCAGATTTAATTTAAACTGTCTAATCACAGAGACGCAAATTGTCCCACACATTTCATTTTAAAATAAAATTGTATGAATGCGATAAAAAACTAAAGAGACAGTTCTATTACAATTTTATTTTAAGAAATGGAATCTGTATTTATTTTTTTTTTGTATTTTTGAGCCAATTAAATTTCCAATATCAAGAATTTAATATTTAGAAATAAAAATGTTCTAATAAGCACGTCGGAAAAATTATTTTATCTTGATTTTAGGACAATTTTGTTTTTTTGCAAAAGTGTAAAAGAAAAAATTAATACAAAGGAACATTTAAAATGCATGGGAAGAACCGGGAATATTGTGGGCAAACCTTGACAGGCAAAAGTTTATAGATATTTTTTTCTTATTATTCGGAGGGTTAAACCAGTTTTCAGAATGTAGATTTCGAGTTGTGGATTCAACTGCTGACATAGTTCGAAGGGAAACATTCTCTTAATCGAAGTACATTGAAGCTTTCACCCACCTATTCCCACCCCGGTATAGGCGACTTATGGTCGCCCCTTCGGAGTTCTCGCAAGAATCTAATTTTTTTGAATGAACGACTCTACATTTAAAATATGTAACGATTCTAGAACTTCAATGTCCCCGCATACGTTGTTAGAGGGCGGTATGCAGGCGCACCTACAGGAATGTACTGTGATGGTCAATTCTACAATTCTAAAGCCCATGAAGGTAATCACTGCTAAAGCAGTGAGCCCCATGGACAGTCAAACAAGGTGTTAGTAACAAAACTAGGTAATAGAGAAAATATAAGGAAAAAAACAAAATGAACGACAACCGTCATGAGTGGGAAGCTCATGGCGGCGAAGGACCACACAATGATCCAGCAGGCAGCACCGTGCACTGTACATAAAAAAATGGAAGAAAAAATAAACATATATACAATGTAGAACTGGTGATACCGAAATCCAGCCACCGGCAGTCCCAGAGACAGTGAAGAAGGCTGGTTGTCAGGCCTCCCGATAACCGGCAGCGTCGTCCGTAAGCCAGCTACCCGGTGGTGCCTAGAGGAGGAGTGTGTGGAAATCAAAAAGAAGACCCTAGGGAGAGAAGCGTCGGGTCGCTGGAGGCGGGACGGACAGCTTTCGGATGACGTTTAGCCCTCTCCCCAACCTCTTCATGTCACGGGGGGTAGCCCGGTGGCCGGGTGAAGCTCCACCAGTTCCAAGAGATCGGCCATGGCACGTACACGGGGACACGTTCTAGGGTCCGACCCCTTAAATGGGGATAAGGACGATACAAAACGGGCAACGGAGTTCAGTTCTCTCTCGTTAAACAAAACTAAAAGAAATGGAAAAAAAAACAGTAAAGCAACCAAGAAAACCAAAATAATATGAAATAGGCATGTGCGTTTAATTACTTTTTTTACGTAAATTTATTTAATGCCAGAATCAAAGAAAAACCATTTTCGTGTTCTGAGTGTAATTTTAATTCACCGCATACAAACTGGTTTTGTGTTCAGAATAACAGGATAAAATAAATTGAGTTGCACACCAAATGCTGCAAAATTGAACTGAGAAATTGATTGTTCCGTGTATAACTATTATTTGGGGACTCTAACGCAGAACCAATCGTAAGTTAAAACCTGCCTTGCGTTCTAAACACGGTGTAAAAGTTCGAGATGCGAAATCCTCTTACAAGGATTTTCGATTTCCGTCGGTTATAAACTTTATTTATAAACATGATTTTCGTTGGAAGAATACTCGCCAAATGTGCTTGAAGTTCACAAATAAGGGGGCGGCGAAATTTTCCCCCGCCCCGGGCGGCCAACCCCCACCCTACGACACATTTTTTAGGTCACTAAAAAAAGCAATTATTCAAGACTAGTGTGGTAGACTTTATTTTTTTCCTCAAACAAGTTTTTTGAATATCAGATTGAACAATGTAATGTTATTTTGTATTTCGTAACATTATCTTTCAAAACCTAAAATCATTCAAACAAATGTTTTTTTTTTATTCGGAATGTCGTTACCCATTGTAAAGTACGTACTATTCAGTACTAATAAAATTGTTTTTTTATTTCTGGCCGGTATATCAGTGGCCGGAATTCAGTGGCTTTTTATGCTCGCTGAGAGAGATTTACGTCCATCAAGTTGCTCTCTGGTAGGAGCCCTGTTACTAAAAATACTGATATACCGGTTCTCATGGAACTGAAAGTTCGGACCAGACGTGCACTCCGTATAAAAATATGAATCCATAATATATAATAATCTAAATATGATCATTGATCTTACAAATTTGAGAAAAAAACGTATATTTTAAATGATTTTTTTGCTTTATGTGCGAAAAAACTTCAAAATATTATATTAGGTAGGTACTTAGATAGAATAAATTTTATGGGCAAAATTTTATGGCGCCGTCTGAAACTTCCTTCTGCGGTTGGCACGACCTGCTCCAACTTCAGAGTAAAATGTGACACGGGCAGGTTTTTGTGCACAACAGCAAATAGCAAATAGTTTGACAGAAGTGGAAGAGTGCTTTGGGCTAGGTATAAGAGGAATTGGGAGTTATTATTTTAGTTTTCCCGGTAACTTGCCCCCGCATCACAATGAGTGACGACGACCGCGACATAGACATCGAAAGTGACGTAAGGATACATTGCATTCAGTTTGGTTTTGGCGTAACATATTTACATATTATTATGTGTTCACGGGCCTTTGTATTGTTATAGGAGGGAGACGATTCTGACTCAAGATCTCTTATGAGACACTCTTCCAGCAATATTGGCTTCTATTCCCAAGTATGTGATTACCAATGATGGTGAAATGTTTTCCCTCCTTTCCTGATTCACATTTTCCTGTTTTGTTGCAGGCCGAGAAGAGAGCTCACCACAATGCGTTAGAACGAAAACGGAGAGATCACATTAAAGATAGTTTTACATCATTACGCGATTCTGTTCCCGCGTTGCAAGGAGAAAAAGTTGTAAGTATACATCAACAAATGTAAAAATCACTAAATTTACTTACCTAATATTGATGCATTTGTCAAAACCCAATGCCCAACATGTACCTTGAGATGACAGTTCTTTGTAATAGGTTATCTCATCCAATGTAATAACTATAATAGACAATGTAAATTCATTATATTTTTTGCTGCCTTTTTGTAAACATGTTTGTATGTTAAATTTGAAGGTCATTTACAAGAATTTAGGACTTGATTTGCTTCACAATAGCCTTACTCATCCTCTCAATATTCTTATCAAATATTTAGATTTTTTTTATTTCGACTCTAAAATTTCTCACATACTCTCTCTATTTTGCTTTCATTCGTCTTCAATAATACTAGTGTGGCATTCAAATTTTAATCAATTTACAACACAGACTAACAATGTTGTTTTGCTACATAATTAACTTTGTAACACTCTAGTGTACAAACCTTCATTCCCAAAAAACAGAACTAAACTTCCCTGTGAAAATAAATTCGAAATAAAGTTATAGTTCCTACCTCACCACAACATCCAAATCGAAAACACCACATCTCTAATGAAATCCTGTTTGTCTATGCTAACAGAAAACTCAACCTATTCTCTTTAGAATTCAAATGATTTTTATCCAGTAAAGACTTTTTCCTCACGATGACACTAATTGTAACTTAAATTCAGTAAATTAAATACGACCTTCAGAAGGTAATAGTAAAAAGGCCAAATGAGCCGTAGTACTAGTAGCTAGAAACATGAAGGGTATTGCAAAGCCCTAGCTAGTTAGAGGATTACCAAAGAATCCGTAGAATCAAAAAAAAAAAAAAAAAGAATTCAAATGATAAAGAGTATCACACAAAGGTAGAAAATGTATTTAACGAGGTTACCTTATACAGGCACTTTTCGGGAAAAATGCATTGAGCTCGTGATGTAGCTTGAAGTCCCGAAACTAGAGCTGTTGGTACCTGAAATAGGTTGTTACTGCGGTTCCAGTTACCGGAAGCCGATGTGGAACAGGTTTTTTATTCATTTACTTTTGGAACCATTTCTTCAAAAGAAGAAAAAAACTTGGGAGAGTGATTAGTGCAATTCTGTGAAAAATTGAACTGGTTCCTCAAATTTAAAAAAAAGTTTTTTTTTTTACAATTTTTCTCATATTTTAAATTTTATGTAAATATTCTACAAAGAACCTGTTCCAAAAATAACCGGTTCTTTGAGAAAGATATCTCAACCCATGTAACCGAGACAGAAATATCGACCATTTCTTACAATTTGACAGTTGGACATTGGTATACCGCGCCTGCTAATAGTAAAAATAAAATCTGGACAATTTTGATTTTTTCCTTCCTGAATGTGCCGTTTATTAGTATTCAACTATTCTCAACATTCCTGGTTTAATCCTAGTTATGATAGTTTGAGAAGTTTGAATTTCAATTTGGAAAATTGGCATCATTTGTCAGATAACAAATTTCCTGAAATTCATCGTTGCATAAGGCGACATCTACATCATCAATGTGGAAGTAACACAGGAAATAATTCACAGATTATTTTCCTTTCAATCCGAATCCTTTTAAAAAATGATAATTAGAATAAATACAAATGTATTATTGAATAAATTATTTATAGATGCATTCAAAGTCGATTGACGCCATTGATTGTATTGCAGCAATTTCAAATATCCCGGTAGGGAATGGCTTCAAGCTATGTCATGACTTTTTAGCCAATCACCGCTCCACCCCCTCGATGGGCTAACCTTGTTAAATACATTTTCTACAAACCTTGGTGTCACACACTTTGACAGTTAGGACATTCTCCCATTCAAAAATTGTTTTCTAACTTTACTTGTGAAGTAAAATGTACAAATACAAACAACTAGATAAGTAAAAATTTCAAAATGTTCAGCAACCCCCGACACAAAAAAGAGCTGATGACCTTGAAACGCCTAAACAGATTTTCATGAATTGTATCTAAGAACCATCTCGATCACATTAGCTTTCAAACAAAAAAAACCGCATCACAATCGGTCCATTCGTTTAGGAGTTATGATGCCACAGACAGACACACAGAAAGTCAAGCTTATAACACCAATATAACGCTTATAAGTTAAAAACAAATAATACTAAGTAAATATTTCTCATTTTTTATTTTTTCTTACTAATAATTATTCACTAACTTAAAGTTTTCTGAAACCAATGGAAAAATAGAGACATCAATTTTGTAAAAGAGAAAAAAAATTATTTACATTCATAATTATTATATACCTGTGAATAATCACCAGATTCCAATTCTGAAAAAGTCCATTAAGATTTTGATAAAATCGTTGATAAAATTTCTGTGACATAATCAGTTCCAATTTTGAAAATGACACTTTAATCCTAACCTATCTGAGTTCATTGAACCAGAGTTACATCAAAGACACACAACACACAACTGAAATGAGTATATTATTTGTTTAAGACAGAAATATTGATTCAAATAGGACGGGTTGAGAATTTTCTGTGATAATTTAATATTTTCTTTATTCTAGGCTTTAAATATATGTTAATTATTATTGTCCTTCATTCAATTTCTAATTGACCAGACTGCAAGAACGGGAAGATACTCTTAAGGTGGATAGTTCTCACAGATAGAGGATCCAAATTCATTGGAATACCTGTTTTAATGAACAATTCAATAATTCTAAGTTGCCATTGCCCTCTCCTTGGAGTTGCCTCTTTTCTTGTAGAAAAGTCAATGCATTCATCATAACATAACAACATGTCCCTGTATGACTTATATCTAGAGTATGAATGTTTTGTATTTCAAAAGGCCAATCCTCAATCGTATTCTTCTCTTTTTTTTTCATTTACGAACGACAAAATCACCAATGCAGGGCCCTTCTTTGGTTGGTAACATTAAACTACTATTAATTAATTATAAAATGTGGTACCTACTGATCATACGTAACCTCTCCCACACACTTAAACTTAATTACAAATCCATTTATTGGTGAATGAAGCCTTTTATTCTGAAACTCACAAATTACCATTTTATTATAATAGCTTCTTTAGGAGATATGGATAATCATGGAATATGCAGGTTCGGCCGTCCATTCACACTGTCGCTTTGCGTTTTCAGGCTAGCAGAGCGCAAATTCTTAAAAAAGCGGCCGAATATATACAATTCATGAGACGTAAAAACAACTCACACCAGCAAGACATTGACGACCTCAAACGGCAAAACTCCATGCTGGAAACACAGAGTAAGTACCCTCTCACGTTACCATTGGCAATATAAGCTCGTTCCAAAGCTTACGTGTAGGAAAGTCTAAAAGTCATAAAAAGGAAGACAACTAACTTCACCGCATACTGTTATTCACGTTTCAGATTTTGTAAAACTATTTTTAAAATACCGGCGCTATGCCACTTTAAGTTATTTATTTATTAAAGCGGAGAAAGTATATGGATATTTCCCGTGAGCACTCAAGCCGTGGGCCAATTTTGCTGTCTCCCATTTCACAGTCAGTAGTCGGTCCTTTGAGTTTGGTGCCTATTTTCCCGCGTTGAATCCCCTGAAGGATCCTGTAGCATTAAGGATTTTTCCATCGAAAGTCCCTCTTTGTTAGGGTTACCTGAAAGCCTTATGAGGGAAGAGTCTACCGAGGTTGTCTCAACTCTCCTCCATATCCCCTCTTGGTTTCCTAAAGATCCCCAGAGGGAGAAGTCCGCCTCGGTGGCCTTCAGGTCTCCTCTCCGCTCCCAAAAAGTTAACACAACCTCGCTTTTGCTGCTAAATACCACTGCTTTTCCAAAAAGTGTCAACAAAGCAATGCAAAATTTTCAGGTTTTTTCATTTTCAATGAGTCATTTGCAAATGCTGAATCATCGATGCAATGACTTCACTAAAAGAGATTGCAATTCACACATTCATTTTTGTAGGATCATTCGCACAAGTGCATCAAAAATTCTACAGCAATCTGTTTATATTTCTACAATCGACCACGACAATACGGACATGTGCTTAGCATGGTGGTCGAAAAATCCTCAATTCATGTAACAAACAAATCAATGAATAAAAAATAGGATTGTTGCTGCCGTCAAATGACATTTCAAGTGATAGTTTTATATCAACGATGTGAATGTTCACAATCACCACAAGTTTTTGTAATGAAACTGGGGTCCTGCAAACATGCAAGCAGCTGTCAAAAAAAAGTTTGCTGTCTGGCCCGCCCGCCGAGCCAATTTTTCTTTATCTGGCCTTTTATAAAATTTGTTTGCTGGTATCGTATTTCTAATTTGACTGTCTTTTTTTTGTTTCCAGTTCGGACGCTGGAGAAGGCAAAGGCGACGGGCAACTACACAGTGGACACGAGCGACGTGTCCATGAGCGGCATCAAGTCGGAGGGGAGCTCGCATGGCGATTCGGACAGTTCCGACGGTGAGGGGCCAACGCGCCGTGTTAAGAAGCTTAAAATAAATGGTATCTCTGTGAATGCATAATTCTATCTCGTTCCTCTGTCACGTTCATCTCTGGCCCCACATTGAAATGTGTCAAATCACGCAATATAGAAAGGTCTTGAAGAGTTTGTCTAAGGCTAGACACTTTACAACTTCTGTCACAGCAACAATTTACAAAAACACCTCCATATACTACAATGGATTTTGAAAAAGTGATGAAAGTGTTGCCGTGGCAAAAGTTAAACGTGCAGCCTAAACGTGTCTTGATTTTAGTTCGGAAGCATCGACTAACACTTGTGATTCTTTAGGGGTAGAACTATTTCCATGCACGAGTTCAAATGCCTTATGCCGAGTTGATACGAGGATAATACAGAAGACAGGACAATATTGTCCTGTCCCAGCTCGATCGTGTAGGACATGATAATGGGACAATACAACAATTCAACCGTAGTTCAAACATGGACACGACGACGCACATTACGAGCGAGTTCGTGAAAAATATTATGTCTTTTATACCAAAATGTATTGGAATTGTTGGAGGACTAACTAAATAATAAAAAGAAAAAACTCTGGATTAGGAATCGGATGGGCTGCAGATCTTCACTCGGATTGTCTACAATTATCCTTAAAGAAATAGAAGAGGAAGATCAGCAGGAGTGTAAAATGAATCTCAAGAGCACTTTGAATTGTTACTAAGCCTGGTTTTGCCAAAAATAAACAGGCAGCGATAAGTACGCATGGATCAACTGGCTATTGTCCAGTCCGAGTGCATTTACATGCGGACAATGTGACCGGGTGCGGTGGTGGGTGTAAGACATTGTCCTACAGGCAGAGATGGCCTGCCTGTCCATCTCTAGGACAATGTCTTGGTTCATTGTTCTGTCCTCGTGTGAATTAGGCATTAGTGTGAGTGAAGAATATTTTACCTTGTGTAATTTTATTACTTAGCCTATCGTATCTCTACGTGGAAACAGTTCTACTAACCAATACAAGAATTCGGTTAATTTGTATAAGTAGTAAATCGGCGGCCACCTTGATGATACTTGAGGAATTTGAATTATCGCTATTTAATGAAGGAAATTTTGAATGGAATGTTAATGAGAACTGTCTTCAGATTATGACTACACTCTACTCCTGCGGAATATGGGTTCAACTTATCCATTATCACGGTTTATTTTTGAGTTATTATGCCGTGTTGCGCTAACTCCTTCTTTAGCTAATGTTCGGAGAGCGTTACAGAGTCCCATCAGGGCTAACGTCAGATTTTTTTTTTTTTTTTAAAGAAAGACAAACATTCCCGGGTAACGAATAACCCAACAATATTTGAAAATCTCCTACTACCACCACAGTAAGCCGAAAATGTTGATTAAGTCGTGATGGAGGACTTAGCCAGCCGAGGAATCGAACACGGAACGCCTGGGTGGGACCCAAACGCGATGCCCACTCAACTACTGACCGGTCGATGATGATGTACACTACAGCACTGTCCGATACGTTGGATAACTTTTTTTTTAATAATAACCCCATACAAGAGGCCCTGAAGGAAGTAATTTCCCTTAGGATCTGTGTCATCTTTGGGGATGCTGTGTGGAGGGTCTTTTTAAGGAGAGGAAGTTCTGGGAAGTGAAAAGGTATGAGAGGTGGGTAGGAATTTAGGGGCCAGTGTGTCCCGCTGTGGTGCAAGACGATGGGTTGAAAGTAACCAGTTGGAGAGGTTAAAGGGTCTCCCTAAATCGGCCTCTCCCGATCCAGCCCACCATGCAGCTGGTGGACAAGCGCATCTGCTGTCGAGAGCTGAGCACACTTCACCCAATGAACCCAGGCACCCAAGTTAAGTTGCTAAGTGACCAAACATAGCGAACCACTTGGGGTGACGTTTGGTAAAAATGTTGGTTATCCAATAAATGGTTCCCAGGACGGCAGTACCCTTACCTGCCTCCCAAATTGTTAAATAAATATAAAACTAATATCTGAGCAGAAGTAAGATGATGATGGACACTGTAACCATATCCGAAATGTTGGGTAATATCAGGACATACGTCAGATGACGAGTCACTGTAACCCTGTCCAAAACATTGGATAACTAATATCAGATGTCAGATGATGACGGTTATTGTAAAGCTGTCCGAAAGGTTGGCCAACTACTATCAAGGCAGATGTCAGATGATGACAGACACTGTAACGCTGTCAATGAGGAAATACCTGGCTATTTAGATCTAGTCACCAACATGGCCAAAGCCATCTCAAGCTGCGTTTCAATTCTGAATGATGGTCTTACACTAGGGCGATACTGAGAGTATCTTCCATTCTGATGATGGACCCAACGCTGTCCGAAACATTGACTAAAGGAGGAAGCGCAACAAGGCATAATAACCCAAAAATTAATCATGACAATCCTTTCGGCCGTGAATATCCAGTATTTTGCCCTTTCAACCATTTTTTAGGCGGAGACTAAATATAATTTTTTTGTTTTTTCTTAGCTTTGTTATTTTAATGTGTGAATCCGGATGGGTGGGTGATAAAAATTTCCAATTAAAAATCTTGTTGAATATGGATGAATTTTTCAGCTTTTTGAGGCCAGTACATTCATCATCATCATCACGGCGCTTCATCCCGGGTGGGATTTGGCCCCCTCCGCAACGGCTGCGGTTCTCACCCATTCTCTCTTATTCATTTTGTATACATTACCAGCTTATAATTAATTGCTTCTCACTATAAACGCAGCTAAAATGAGCTTATATGTAACAAATGAATAAAAAAAATTATAATTTTCGCGCCGAGAGTTGCCACGATTTGCGAGCAGCATTATGTTTGGGTTGTTTTTACAGTAATTCAATTGAACATTGTCATCAAATGGACATTCTGTTTTTTTAACAATTGAAAAGTTCCTTTTAAATGCTGATTCTAGGTCTGTTTCGGCTTTTGAACAAATTGTGATCAGCAAAAAAGGACTATCATGTCATCAGCTTATTACAGTTTGATAGAAAGCTGAAACGCACCCAGAGTCAGTGTTAACGGGGACCTTTCTAATGTCAAAGAAACAAATTGGCGCCTTCCGCCTTTCCCCAAAAAGACCCTACACACAGCATCCCCAAAGATGACATAGGCCCTGAGGAAAACAATTACCCTCTGGGCCTATGTCATCTTTGGGGATGCTGTGTGGAGGGTCTTTTTGGGGAAAGAAAGAGAGGAAGTTTTGGGAAGGAAGAGGGTATGAGGAGTGGGTAGGTTGGTATGAATCCGTTCCTCCCACTGCGGTGCACGGCGATGGGTCGAGCGAGTCCGGCTGGAGAAATCAAAAGGTCTCCCTCAGGCCTGCCAGGCAGTCGGTGGGCAGGTGCGCGCATCCGTCA
This sequence comes from Limnephilus lunatus, assembly GCA_917563855.2. Classification (NCBI taxonomy): domain Eukaryota; kingdom Metazoa; phylum Arthropoda; class Insecta; order Trichoptera; family Limnephilidae; genus Limnephilus; species Limnephilus lunatus. Next base: position 2,877,007 of record OU830602.1, on the reverse strand, counting down.
CCAAAATCTAGACAAACCTCACCCCATGAACCCGGGCATCTCTGCCAATAAATAAATTGTACCTGTCCCAAATTGATGACAATGACACTTTTGAATTTTTATAAAACAACAGGATCTGAATAATATGAAATTAAGTTGTAAAAATTGTGAATTCCAATGTGTATACCATACCCCAGTTCACAAAAGAACAATTTTAAAACTTTTTTTCTCGTAAGTATGGAGAATAAATGGATTCTATTTCGCCATGCTCACGCATGTTTAGGGTATAAAAATGGACATGGTGTTAGTTGGTGCTTCGACAGTAGAAAGTTGTTGTATCTCTTCTTTATAACCTTTCTGTGTTCTGTGAATATGCAAGATTTAATTTGTGTAGTTTACCGAGTCCACGATACAGGTTAGAAGTAGACAAAAACGAATGTAAAATAACTCATCGGTATTCATTGTAATTATTAATTAAATACAAGTACAAAATACAATATGTCATCATTTTGTAACTACATTTTGAATATTAGGTACTGTATATTTCAATTATTCTTTAAATTTATAACAAAATCCATTGGTGTGACGATTTCAGAAGGAATTGTGAGATATAATTAATATGTCAAATAAATATAAACTTAGTTGTTAGGGAAAGTCTGTCGGTGTGATAATTTTAAATGAATGTATTCAGATATGAGTGTCCTTAGAGTAAATACTTTCAAAATTAAGTTTTTCATTCAAAATGATGTTATCTTTTATCTTATTTTGATAATAAGAAGTTTTTCACTCGGAAATTTAAGGAACACAATTTTCTTAAATTTCTATCTGTAATGTAAAAATGTGGTCACCGCAAGGAAGATTGTGAAAGATGAGTTGTACCTAATGTAGGTTTTTTAATGACATTTTAAAATTAATTTATATTACCTATGTTAATATTAATCTAAATATTTAATTGATATTAGTTACTGTACCTAATAAAGTAAGTTAATGTTAAAAAATTACCCAATTGTTTCATTTTTTTTAAAACGTACTACCGCATGCATTTGAAAATTCATCCAAAATTGCACATGATATTAAGAGGCCGTTATCTGAATTTCTACCGATTTCTTCCCTTAAACATTTGAAGTTTTTAAAATCTTAAAAAAATATATGTTATTCTTGAAGACAATATCTATCCATTTGTCGCGCCGAAACGCAAATTATATAAAATTCCCTCGATAGAAAAAAATCGCAAAATATGCTCCAAAAATTATTATAAACACGTTTGTTTCGGTTATTTTACAAGTTATATGTATGAAAAAAATTCACAGCGTTTCTTTAAATAAAATTAAAAACAATTATCGCGAGATTTTTGCTCTATTTTTAATGAGTCGTGTTTTATTAAAGATTTTCATGATTTTTGCATCAATGTTAGCGCGCTCTTCTAACATTCGTAATTTCATATCTCTCCATCTTCTTTTTGGGGCCGGGAACGGAGCCTTAAGGTGACCCAAAATTGATCCCCCGAAATGATATTTACTATAAAATTTCAATTTTTGTGCATTTTTTACCAATTTCAAAAGTAAAATCAACTTCAAAAATGCCCTTAATAATAAGTTGGTATGAACATCAAACGAATTTATATACAGTGTCGATTTTTTTGTACTTATGCGCTGATATATACAATATATAGAGAAGCAGATCTTTCCTTGAGGTATTTGAATGAAAATATGTTTCATACTTTTATTATTCGGCGGTACATCCTCTCTGCACATCCCTTCGGGGTCACTTAGATATATTTTGTCTAATTAGATGTACCAAACCGACTCCACATTGTATATAAGTACGCCCGGGGACCAATTGTGGCGGGTCAACTGTCATGGAACCGATATTGATCCCGTAGGCCTCGAGTGTATTCTGTCAGGTCAGAAAATTTCCACTTTGCTATAAAATCCAAATAAATGGAATATTTCTGAATACATCCAAAACCTAAAACCTGTTTCCGAAAGGTGATGAAATACGCTTTTAAATTTTATAATTCGATGTAAACTTTTAATTTTCAAAACAAAAATTTTGAATGCAAACATAAAAAAGTTTTAAAAATGGCTCACTTTACGTTTTTTCTAACTTTAATTACTGGTAATGAAAAAAAACTAAAAATACACATATTTTATTAGACAAATGTATTATAAATGTTGTAACACTTTTTTGTCTCATCTAAAAAAAATAATAAAAAATTCACAAAGTTTTTTGGATAATCGTGCGACGTATTACTGAGAGAGTACTGTACATACATAGTTTATTTAGCACTAAAATTTAAAGATAAAATAAACCTATTAAAAAAATTTGCTTGTAAAAATTCTTATTTAAAATATAGTTCTACTAATAAATAATATCTATAAAGAAAGTTATGGAATTACATAAATTTGTAACTTGTCCAAGATATTTAATTTAAAATGTTTAAATCTATATTTATATATAAGTATTGGAAGCATTTTTCATCGTAAATATGAATAGAAGAACATTGTTTGTTAATTTGTTATCAATAGGAAATCCATATTTAAAATCAGGTTTTTAGAGTCTCATTCAACCTTTTTAGATTCCACGTCCAGAGGTTCTACTTTCAATAAAGCACACGTTTGTTCATACAAAGTCTTGGCAGCATCCATTTGGAATCCTTCTCCCAAGATTTCTTCCGCACAATTGCTGCAACAATAATAAAATACGTTATCAATGAAAATAATACCGACAACTCTGAAAAATGAAAAAATAACGGTTGCAACTGGGACTCGAACCTAGAATATACTATATTATTATAGTTTAGTAGTAGATACCTTAGTTTTATATAGAAACAACTCAAAATACCTCATTTTTCATGGGAAAGGACACGCAGAGGTAAGGGGGGGACATACCTTAGGTCGATATGGAAACAACTCAAGATACATTATTTTTAATGGGAAAAGACACGCGGGGGAGGAGGTTGGAACAAAGGGAGTGATTGCAAAAGAGACATACCATTAGTTTTATATGGAAACAACTCAAAATACCTCATTTTTCATGGGAAAGAACAAGCAGAGGAGGGGTGGGGTGGCAAGGGGGGATTGCAAAGGAGATATAGTAACGGTAGGGGATAGCAGCAGGGGGTAAATTTGGAAAATCCATGCTTCTCGCACAGACAGTTGTAAGTGGCCTGTTCATGCATAGTAAAACGTTCTGATTAATTTGTGTACACACCATATGGAAAAAAAAAATTGTGTATCCAAAAGGATTTCAATAAACAGAATTAAAACACTTTCTTTCTTTGAAGGGCATTGCAATGCATGCTGGGTATTCGCTAGTAATAAATAAAAAACAAAATTTTCTCTGAAATCATAAGATTTCTAACTTGGTTCTTTAATACCTACCTTCTTAACTATAAATCATATGCAGTGATACACATATATAAGTTCGCTGTGTTTAAACATGAAATAACGCCATAATTTTTTAATCTGGCAACTACACGTACTATCATTATGTCATACACAACAGCACCCTCTTCTAAGAAATATTTTTAATTTTAAGTAAGAAATTATAAAACTTGTCCAATGAAACAATGACGATTCTTTTTTTAAACTTTTTTCAGGCAGGTAGCTACCATAATATTGAAAATCTAAAGTGCCGTTTCCACGCTTGCCAAGCCTACGCAAACCTCCACAATTGCCAACGTGGAAACAGGTCGTTTGTCTTGGCTTGCGTAGGGTTTGCGTAGGCTTGCAAGAGCTTGCCGCCGATCCAGTCGGGGTCGGATCCAGCGGCAAGCTTCGGCAAACGCTCAGTGTAATTTCCGAACTGACGGCGAATGCATGCCGTTTTTGCTCCATGCGGTATATCGATAATTAACATTACGAGACATATGTATGACGTAATAGGCATGCCTGACTTATAAAAATGTATAAGTACATAATTTGAATGCACTTATTTAATTTATTGGATTTACCTAAAAAGTCAATATAAATAAATAATCTTTTATTGATGATTTATTATTTGTTACAATAAAAAAACATATGATTTTTGTTGGAATAACTTTTTTTTATAATACAAGACAATATTATAGTGTTTTTTAATACTTTGCTTGTATTTCAAATAACAGTATGTTAAACCAAACGCAATAGCCGACACAAGTTAAGCGTCTGCCATGCTCGGGTGTTGGTAGCGTACTGACGCAGTCGCAAGCGTGTAAACGGCTTCCAAATGCCAGGCGAGATTTGCGTACGCTTGGAGGTTTGCGTAGGCTTGGCAAGCATGAAAATGCACCATAAAGGTTGACCACCTAGCCAAAAAGGCTTGCTTTAATAATAATGTGGATGCAGTAGATTTTCATAACCAGAAACAGAACGAACAAACAAATAAAATTCCTGTTGAATGATCATGTTAACAAAGTAAATTATTGTACATTGGACATAATTATTATTGGAGAGTGTTTTTGAGCAGTGAACAAAGATCGAGAAGAGACCCATCTATCTAGGAGTAATATGAGAAAGGAAATGTAAAAGTCGTTTGACAATTTATTATTCACAGCCAGTTGTCGAGCACAGTTATAGATGAAATTATAAGCGTCTGAAGGTTTATGGTACGAAAGGTTATAGGGATTGATTACTTGAAGGCTGTTGATGGTAGTTGTAATGTTCTTCAATTCCATTGATTGAGATTACTTGAAACGTGTTCAGGAAACTCCAAATAAAGATCGAGGTTCGTTGAGATTACAAGTTACTTTATTTTCGTTATCGTAAGGTTTTCGATGGATATTTAACTGGACCAGACTTCCGACCTATTGGATACTGATAGTAATTTCAAAGCCAGAGAACCCGACACTGGGGGAGTTCAGCTGTCTATCGTGTATCATCGGCTATTTCTAGTAGTACTTAAATGACATTGTTAAGACACCTCAAAACTTCACATAATTATCTTCACTAATGACATCTATTGAAGGATGTTGAAACTATGTGTATAATCCTCTATATATATTACAGTTGGTTAGGTTAAATGAGTTGATAATTTGAAATATGTTTATGATAAGTGAGGTTAGGTTACACAAAAATTACCTGTAAAATTTCCCGCTTGTTGCCGATAGTGTAGGCTCCGTGGCCAGGTAGATGGAAGTCTGCGCCCCCTGCGTGGGGGACTTCATGAGCAGCCACATCCAGGGGCCCAGCGTGAGGCGTCCGCTCCAGTGGTTCAGCAGCAAGGAGTGCCTGCCGTGCTGCGTGCCGCGTACCATGCCCGGGTTCAGTGCGTTCATCGTTATGTTGGTACCTGTAGCAAAATGCGGAAATTTGTTTAAAGGCGGCTCATATCTACAGAGAAAGTGACGGTGTAATGGCTGCTATCCACTGATTCTGCCCATGAGTTCATTGAACTTTGGTTTGAATTTAAGTGTTATTTTCAAAATTTAATCTTTTTTTAAATTTTGTCTGGAACCAGTGAGACAATGGCATCTCCAATTGGGGTATGCTTTGAGGCTGAAAGCAGTGGGGAGGCAGTACCGGATTATCCTTTAGGCAGAGTAGGCAACTGCCTAGGGGCCCCGCATCGGCTGGGGGCCCCGCGCCCCGAGGAAAAATGACTTGTCAATGGTGAGCAAGTACTTACTGTCAATTAGTGAGCAACTCCGGCACCGATTTTGGAAAAAAGTCAGCTTTCAAGATGTTTTAAATTTTTATTTCATTAGGAACATTTACAGGTTAATAACATTACATGCATTAAAGAAAACGATAAATTATAATAATTAGGTTATAACCCAATAACTAATGTTCAAATCATGCACAAACAATAAAAAAGTCAATAATTAAAATATATATTTAAACGTAGTTATATTTTTCTTTCCTTCAACGAAGCAGCATTACTTAGCAATGGGGATGTGATTGTAGGTGCCGTGTGTGGTTTGTTTTGGCATTTGTTTTGTTTGAGTTTTTTTTGCTGTTATTTATAATTATATGTTTAAAATATAAATGTTGTACAAGCTTTAGTGTGCGCTAACTATCTGCTTGCTAAAATTATTTGTTTCTCTTCGTACCAAGGTTTTCTGGAAGAGATCACATTAGTGATAAGACCGCTCATGTTACTGTTTTTTTTAACATATTTTTGTTTTTATGAATGTGTCCTTTTATATGCAATAAAGAGTTATTGTATTGTATTTTATTCGTTTAATTTTTTTTATTGAATGGGGTGATGGCATACCTTCGTGAGGTAGTTAAAAAACAGATTAATTATGAATAAAATTATGCTGTGGTAGAAAAAACATAATTTTGGAAGTTAGAAAAGGGTAAAGTTCAGTGGCGGACTAAGCCCGTAAGAGACCCGGGCGGCAAAGCAGAATTAGCCCCCCCCTAGTTTAAGAAGTTGATGTAATTTTACAAGGTTTTTATTCAGTTTACACGGTTCTCTGAGTTTAGGGGGGCCTCCAAAGGCCTCCATGTTCCCTTGATCGAATCCTAAATAAGGCTTTAAGGCACCAGGACACTGTAAAAAAAGTATTTTTTTAAATTCATTTTCTGATGGATGCATTTGTTAATAAGCTCTCACCAAATGTTTTAAGGAAATTCGTAAAATTGACGGAGATACAGCATTTTATATGAAACAGTTTTAAACGAGGAGGAAGGAGGTAGCGCAACACGGCATAACACCCCAAAAACTGACAACAAAAATGCTTTTGGCCGTGAAAATCTAAAAACTTATCAGTTTTAAACAGTTTGTATGTTGAATTATGCTTCAGCAAAACTTTGAACGCGTTTTTCTCGAAATTACGTTTTTAAGTATTAGAAAAACCATACATCCGATTTGCACGCACTTAAACTGTTAGAAAATCCAGTCACTATGGAACTATTTAGGGATTTTTTTATAAAGGGTCCCCCTCTATTTTTCTTTTACGAAATGAAAATTTTCCATAAAAAATCCCCCCCCCCCCCTCTCCACCAGAACGTACCAATTTTTTATGAAGTCGAAATTTGTGTTTGTCAACTTTAATGGGGGGGGGGTGCTTTTCCAACCGCGCTTTCCCCCGACCGTACCGCTCTCGCAAACGCTAATTATCATCTTTCATTTGCAAGTGCTTGAAAGTTTCGAAATTGCGAAAAATTCGCAATTTCAGCCAGAAATAGACGAGAGATTCACTCATGTTCTTTCTGTTATTTTATTTATATATTTTAACAACTCTGATAATTTGATTTGCTTCTAAGTATGTACTGTGATGGAATCTCCACAGTACACAAAAATATCGTCTGGGGGGGGGCAAATGCCTCCCCTTAAATCCGCCCTTGGTACCAGGACATAAGGGTATTGAGGGCAACGAGCGGGCTGACGAACTAGCAAGGAAAGGGGCGAACACTTGCGGGATCCGAGCTGGCCGTAGGAGTAGCAGCTTGCCACGCCAAATTACATATTGAGAGGTGGGTCAAATCCCAGCACTGGAAGGAATAGGAGAGGGCACCCGGAATGAGGCAATCCAAAGTACACATAAACGGACCGGACCCCAGACGGACCAGGAAACTACTCGATATGGACAGAAACTCGCTGAGGGAACTGGTAATATATTTACGGGACACTGCCATCTCAGGAGACACATGCAGCTATAGGGAGTGGAAAGCATCAATAGATGTAGAAAATGTGAAGAGGATGAAGAGACTCCAATTCACTTGTAGTGCAAATGTCCTGCCCTGGTGGGAACTAAGATCAGATACCTGGGGAGACACATTGTGGAACCAGAAGACTTAGTCACATATCCAATGACAACTCTGGTGAACTTCATAAAAGGGACTGGGTAATTTTTAAGGGATTGAGGTAAAATGGGAGATAGTCCAATGGGCCTATGGCCTAAGTACTCACGGGAACTAATTATAAACCGTCTCCGCAAAAAAAAAAAGACTTGGTGCATGTAAATGGGATGTATAGTTTTTTTAATATGTCGTCAATCAGGTTGAAAAATGTGTTAAAAAAAGTCCGGGCGGGCCGCCCCTTCCATCCCCCACCATCCAGCCCTGTGGGGAGGGGAAGGAGATGGAGAAGAGGAAGGTGGGGAAGTACTTGGCTATTCAGATCTGGTCACCAAACATGGCTAAAGCCATTTAAAGCAACGTTTCAAATCTGAATGGTAGTCTTACACCAGGGCGATACTGGATACTGAGAGTATCTTCCACTCTGGAACATGTCACAAATTATTTTAAATGAATGAACACAAATTTACTTACCCCTCGACCATGGAGGCCGTCAAGTAATCTGATTGTCTAAAGAATTCAGACAAGCTATAAAGTGCCCTACATATAATATAATATACAAATTTCAGTTGTCTGCGTCTCCTGCGTAACTCTGGTTCAGTTATCAAATTTGCTTTGAATTTAAGTGTAATTTTCAAAATTGAAACTGATTATTTGAAGAATTGAGACAAGTGATAACGTACCTAAATATTATACAATAGTTTTAATAGAAAATTATTTTAATTATCATTTTCAAATTTTTAACAGATTTTTGAAGAATTTTGACAATCTTGTGATTTTTCACAGGTCTACGTCTACGCTAGCTGTTGTCGGCAATATTTTGAACTTATCTCTATAGGCGATTTAAGAGTTTTGAGCCATGTGGCAATTCTTCCTCCTTTTTGAAACGACGTTTCGAATAGTCTTGCAGTTTCCGTTATGAGGGCAGATGCCAAAATTTGAAGAAGTGCTCACCTTCCAACAGTTTGGCGCAGTATTTGGTCATCAGAATTAGAGCGAACTTGCTCTGCGCGAACCAGTCCTTGGCAGCGTAGGAAGCCTGCTCGGGCATGCTGGAGAGCGGCATATCAGCTGGCACAGTGGGGCGTGCGCACACGTTGATCACGCGGCCCTGGTTGGACATCTTCAGGTTGGGCAGCAGGAGGTGGGTGAGGAGAAAATGACCTGGAGGATTAAATAACACCCTATTATTGTGTAAAAAATATATCTTGAAACCTTCATTGGGCTAGAGTTTAAATGGGTAATGACAGAATTCAATCTGTTACTTACACAGCTAATTGCATTCCTGCCAGAAAAAAGTTACATCCTCCTGTTTTATTTCAGTGTATGCTTTTTATTTTATTTTTTTCAACCTTACCTCCACACTGGAGGTCTAGAGGAAAATAATTTCCCTCAGGGCCTATGTTATATTTGGAAATAATGTGTGGGCGGTCTTTTCGAGAAGAGGAAGGAGTGAATGTGAGTCTTGAAGAGACTCATGTTGTAGGAGGGAGGAAACACAGAGGCCAGCAAATCATTCCACAGCAGACTCAAGAACAAGCCGTAGAAACAATGTTGGACGCACATTTGACATATTTCCGACTCTGCACTAGTGTGAAAGGGATCAATGAAGCTACTCTCTAGGAGCATCTTCCATTAAAATACCGGTAGAACAAGGACAGCACTCCCACCAAACACCTGTGTTCTAAAGATTGGAATCATGTTCTAAAGATTGGAATTGTGTTCTAAAGATTGCAATTGTGTTCTAAAGATTGCAATCGCATTCTAAAGATTGCAATCTATCATAAAAAATACCACCATTTATGTGTTATTTTCAAAACTGGAACTGATAGTGTACAAAATTCAGACACATAGCTTTAACAGAAAATTATTTTAATTGTCTTTTCAAAATTGGAATTTCCTGTGATTTTTCAAGGGTCTATTTACAATTTAAAATTATTTTGTAGATTATATTGTCAGAAAAATGCGATTTTTTTCATGGTACCTAGGTAATTTGCTGCCAAATGCATCTCATGTCCCTCGGCTGTGATCTTGTAAGGATGGTAGCATACACCTGCATTATTTATCAGAATGTCCAGTTTGAAGTTCTCTGAAAATGCATTTTACTCATCAAAATATTTAAAATTTAGATTCATGTGAAGAAAAGAAAAAAAAAAGCCTTTCACTGTACAACACATACTAATTCTGCTATATGGCATATGTAAGGCCATAACTCGAGTTCAACTTAAGTCATTTGGAATCCTCAATATCAAACATATATTGATCGTATTGAAAATATGAAAAACAAATTTATAAAACACCTATCGTATCGCTTTAGTGATCATCGGTTTGACCCTACCGCTTTATATAAACGCAGATGCAAATTTTCAAATTCATATGCAAAATTGTCAACTTTCTTGTTGATTCATCAAATCTGTTTTAAAATAATGCATTTCGTTGCCCCGATCCGCAAAGGCCTTTAATATGACATATCTGTAAAACTCACAATGCCTTACGAGATGTAGACATTTTCAAGTGTTACTCACCAGCCCACTAAATTGACATATCTGTAAAACTCACAATGCCTTATGAGATGTAGACATTTTCAAGTGTTACTTACTCAGCCCACTAAATTGACATATCTGTAAAACTCACAATGCCTTACGAGATGTAGACATTTTCAAGTGTTACTTAAAATTTTATTTTAACTTTATGAGTAAAACCTCAAACTGCAATATTTTATTAACAATCGTATATCTGGAGACAGAAAAATCAGAAAAAGATATTGGCATCCCTGGGACACGAACCCAGGACCTTCGGCTTTCCGCACCACTGCTCTACCAACTGAGCTAAGGTGTCTCTATCCGATTTGGTCATTTTTAACTGTATTATACTTCGACTAAGAACTACCAACATTATCTTCATTTTCTTAACTCTCGACAGGTCAAGATGCCAAACATAACATGCATTTTTCTGTCTTATAGGCATTTAAACCATAGAAATCCGAAATACTTATTCACATTATTGTTTCAGACTACATATAGGCTAGTTTCGACTACACTTGCCGCACCGGCCATATCAGTCAGCGTTTGATACGATATAGTGTGTACACCTACTAACTCATATATTACACATATGGGTGTTTCCACCACGCAAGTAATTTTCGTTTGGGCAGGGAGTGTTACCTATTTTTGACAAAATATTTTTTCCTGTGATCAACGATTTTTCACTTTTTTTTTAAATGGCAAATTATGTAATATTCCTTTGCGCAGGAATATATAAAATACTAAAAATATATTTCATGTATTTAAGTAGATATGAGAAGGATAGTAATTTTGTGAACTACCTTCGGCCCCAGTTGGCTGCGGTATAGTTAACGCATATTTTATTGGCTGCTATCTTTATGGATGAATAAAATATGCATTAAGAAAATGAAGATAATGTTGGTGGTTCTTAATCGAAGTATGACACAGTTAAAAATGAGCGAATTGGATAAAAACACCTTAGGGCAGTTGGTAAGAGCAGCGGTGTGGAAAGCCGAAGGTTCTGGGTTCGAGTCCCATAGGTGCCAACATCTTTTTCTGAGTTTTCTGTTCCCAGATTTTCAATTGAGTTTTGCTAATATCGTCTTCAGTTAAGTAAATATTTACAATACTATTATTTTTTTGAAAATTATACTATCATTATCCGTAGTTTTAATTTTATGGAACCCATGAATGTTTGTTGTTTATATTTTAATGTTCGGCTATTTTCCTAAATTAATATAAATAATAAGAAAAAACCAATTGTGTGCAATTCACACGTGATAGAAGTGAAACCTTCAGAAAATATAAGTAAACAAGAATTTTACTATCTCATTCTCTCATAGGCTAAATCCTATAAATGTATGTTTGTCTCTTTTTAGTGTCCCTATTTTTCATTTCATCGAGATTCAAATCACAACGGTGCTTAAGATGTTTCCAAAAAACAAAATTAAAGTATCATTATGGCCGTGTTATTTTTAATTATTTATTTATGTGATAAATTTATATTTGCGATAAATCCTTACCTAATGCCTTTACCAAGCAATGTATTGATTCAGTTGAACATAAGTCTAGCTTCTTCAGTGTCAGTTTTGCCTTAGGCGTTTTAGCTCTTACCAAGTCCATTGCGTTCTTCCCCCTTTTCAAGTTTTTACTGCACATAATTATATGGCCTCCTACAAATAAAAACATTTGTATCCTTTTTATTCAGTTCATTTTGTTGTAAGTTAATAATTTTGGGAAACTTATAGTGTTGAGGAAAACTGGTAAAAATAAACGCACCCAGCAAAGCAATTACATAACCAATAATAATCCATAACCTATCAGATCAACGGCATTCACATACTAAAATTCTCGCCAATATCTCAATAAGACTTCTCGCTGATGTTCTAGAGAAGGTGTACGTTTTTTAAGATAGTATTTCTGTGATGTTATAAATAATTTGAAACATTCGCCCGCAATCCCCTCAGTAGCTTGCATTAGTCCTACTGTACAGCACACAGCTACACAAGGATCTCTTTAAAATTATACTACTATCAGTACCCGGGTTCATGGGGTGAGGTTTGTCCAGATCTTGGCGGCGGATGGGCCTGCCCACCAGCTGCATGGCGGGCCGGATCGAGAGAGACTTATTGAGTTTTTGACCGTTCCATCTCTCAACCCATCGCCTTGCACCGCAGTTGGAGGAATGGATTCATACGTCTGTAACTCCTGGGCACACTGACCCCCAGATTCCTACCCACCCCTTATACTCTTTTCCTTCCCACAACTTCCTTTCCCTTTAAAAGACCCTCCACACAGCATCCCCAAAGATGACATAGGCCCTGAGGGGAATTATTTTCCTCAGGGCCTCCTGTGTGGAGCTAATATAAAAATTTAAAAATACATAATGTGACTGTTAATTTACTCGTAAGCCCAAAATAAAGGATGATCTTTACCTCTCTGCGCTAAAATTTTGGCAGTTTCTAAGCCAATACCGCTTGAAGCCCCAGTTATAAGCACAGTTTTACCATCTATGTGCAGGGAGTTTGGGCAGGAATTTCCCCCCATGTACGATCTAGAAAACAAATGTTTACTTTTAATAATAAAACTTTAGCAAAATGCTGTCCACATCGTATTAAAAATAATATCTCCTTTGGACAAGTCCTGGACTTATCCAAAAGCCTCTTTCGGATAAGTCCAAGACTCCCATTTTCTCCACTAGTTTAAAATATAATACATTATCTTGTTGTTTTTTTTATTAACTTACCTGAGTATTGTAACTAATCCAACTAATAATGAAATTATGTATGGAAAATAGCTACTGAGAGGGTCGGAAGGCATGCTTGAAAAATCCATGTTTTTCTCCTATTTTAATATACGAAAGCAGCCCTTCACTTGCCAGTCAGTTTGTCACAACTAACAGATCATTTTGATTGAAACAATTGCATTCAATCATGATTCAATTTAAAAAATCGGAAGTTCACTTTCTGATGCTACACATCCGGTATAAAGGTCTGTCTTCATAGTTACGGCATATACCTGCAAAAAGTAAAGCATTGTAACAAATACCATCTTGGGTTCCTTACGCTGATAAAATTTCTAAACATCTAAAAAAATCCATTGAAACGATTTTCGTTTCTCAATAAATTAAAATCTTGACATGAAAAACAATCTCATTAGTTTTGATGTTTTTATTGATTTTTGCGCGAAGTATTTCAAAATTAAGAAAGTTCAATAATTGAGAGATTTACTTAATAAATTACATTAATGACTAGTTTTGGAAAACATTTTATAAATGGGTAAAATATTAAACACATGTGTACTATTTTAAATAAATTTTTCAGAATATTATTGTAAAATAAAGTTTTAAATAATTTATATATTTTTAAAACTTTTCAGACGTCTGTTTGAAAATGAATATATTTTTATCCTACCTTATAGACTACGAAATAAATAGTAATGTACTAAATTTCTAAACAAATGGCAAAATATAATATTTTTACGAAGCGGTAAAAAGTCTTGTTTACTTGTTTTGACAGAAGATTTTCTCAGCACGTAACCCTTTGCGCTATGGCCACCCCGGGCTGATCTCCGTCTCCGTCTTCGTCTATGCAAGTCGGCCAGTTTTCGTGTTTTTGTCGATGGTTGTCAGTTCGTAAAATCGGCGGACGGGATTTTGTGTTATTCGCAGTGAACTTGTTGATTTTCACCTTAACTTCTTATTTTCCGACAAAATGGTGATAAAATATTGTTAGTTAGTGATGCCCAGAAGTTTAGTGCCCTTGAAAGTGAATTGTGTCAAAAGTCTGTGAGGCGGATCTGGGTGTGATCTTATACAGGTGGGTAACGGGACTGAATACTTATGACAACGTCAAAATTATTCTCATTCCTTCGTTGACTTTTTGAATGGTGCGAGAAATCTTGCAATGTCTTTCAGTGTTTTAAACCTAGTTTCACCATTATTTAAAAAGCATTCGGGGTAATATTCATTGACAATATCACATGTTGTCTTCGTATAGTCTTGGTCAATGTCATAACTTCGATACGCAGTCATCCGATCAACTTTCATGTTTTGAGTGTACAAAAATGTCTTTAGACTCTTTAGTCGATTTGGGATAAAACTTTTGATAGTTTGATTGATTGCGCGTCAATAATGTGTGCCTCGAGATGAGCATTATCTAAAAGCATAACCGAGTCGTGTGAATTTCATTAGTGACATCGATTTCAATGTTTATTTTGTTTATTGATATTTTCGAAACAGTTATTAAGCACTGAATACACACGCAATATTTACAATTGGATTGATTTATAAAGAACTATTTACAAATCTTATTGTTTTTCAACAATTTTGGGTAGTATCATTGATTATTATGTAGTTGTGCCGTCGTTGAACTACTGTACAACACTGCCTACTAATGAAATTCGTTATTTAACTGTTATTTTTCTTTCGTGGTTAAATTCCCCGGCAACAACAAAAAAACACGAACCAAAGAGCCAAAACTTAGTGGTTAATTATAATGTAATTCTGCCAATTAGATTCTACCTAGTACTTATATACCTAATATATTTCATGTTGTTACTGTAAACAAGTCGCATTACATGATGTCAATTATTGTGTTCTTCGATTTTTATTGGTTTAATTTATTGAATAATTGCCGTTACTGCTTGCCGAAGAAATTGGGACATGCCCTTGAATTAATTATTTAAATTTGTATGGTGTTTTCAATTAGATTCTAGGTATAAATTTAAAACAAACTTAGAAAATCTATTTACTTCTTTAGACAAACTCGCAACTTTCTTAACCTGAACCAACTCAAAACAATTTACTATGCACTATGCCAATCTCTAATCGAGTATGGTATCATAGCCTGGGGAGGAGCAAACGCTGCCGCCATTGATCCGATCTCCAAAGCCCAGAAACTAATTATAAAGATTATTTTGAATCTACATCACAAGCAGTTCCGATGAAATCTTTAGGAGAATCGGTGTTTTGGACATTAGGCAACTTTATGGCAAAAAATACTAACTTATCTATTTAAACATAGAACTGTTTTTGAATATATTTAAACTATTCGTGATACGAGAACCAAAGGGCAAAATCTCTTACTTATCCCTTTCGCCAAAACAACGTTCGGTCAAAGAAACTTCAGGTACTTTGCAACAAAACTTTATAATACACTTCCACTGACCATTAGACAGCATACTAATTATGTAAAATACAAATCAGATACCAAGTCTTGGATCACTAGCAAAAACAGATATTTTTAGAACCTCCTAATGCATGCTTTCCCATTGATACGATGCTTATTCTCCCTGTACCTTTACTTTAAGGCGATCCACTAGTACAGGAAAAAATCGAAATCGGAATTCACGCCCTTTTATGGGAGGAGTTTAAAAATACTTGAGAAAAAGCTTTTGGAAAGGTTGGAAAATATATTTGAGATTTTTTTTACATGTTGATTTCGTAAAGGCCTGTAAAAAACATTAATTCCTTTTTTATGCATTGTTTATTGCAATAAAACGGAATTTTTAAATTGATTTCACGAAAATAAGCGGCGTGGAGCATAACACGACTGCTCTCCGCTCCGTTCGGAGGAGTAATGACGGAAGACAGGGGGGCGGCTGCCAGTCGTTCTTCGGTGGACGGTATAAGGTTCACTTTGATGTAACAAATTCGTCGACTGCCGTATTGTCGCCGTGATGTCAAAAATACCAACGCGAAAATTCATATTATATTTTATTTTGTGAAGTTCGGGCGTAAATATAATTTTTTTTCTCGATAATTATATAAGAAACTGAATTTGCCACATTATGCAATAAAACCATATCCGAAAAAGTGTTTATAAGTAGGAGAGTTTTCAGTTATAAATGTTTTTTATAGGCCTAATACTTTATTTTTTCTAAGCTTATTAAAAGACTTATTAAAAAAAATGACCGATATTTTTAAGGGCCAAAGTATGTTCTACACGCAGTATTTAATTGAAGCATCTATAATACTTCTAAGCGGTCAAATTTTCAATACTAAAACATACGATTTTGTATGATTTTGCATTATTTACTATGGCTTCATCTTAAATGTAAATAACATTGTTGTTGTTATAGGTACTTATTTTTGTGTTAATCTACTTATGCTAAAATGCGCCTGCTCTCAACACAGGAATTCCTAGTGAGACAGGCACAGCACCATCACCTATGTAACTTAATAAATAAAGATTGCAATAAAAAAATCTTATGATTCTATTTCGTTTCTTATAATTCTTACGTTTGTAGGTTCATCATGTTCTGTATCTTATGTACAAAATAAATCGACCATTAAATATGCAACGACGATATGCTAGTGTGATAGTTTAATCCATAAATATATAATCCTAAACCTTTGATTTTTCCCAATCCTTTATCGATATTATTAGTCACCCCCTCATAAATAATTAACATAAGATTTAGGTGGGTTCTTAACTTGGTGGGATTTTTCCCGACAGATAAATAATTTGAGTAGGTACCTAGACATCCACTTCTTTGTAATATTGTTTGCATCATAATATTATTACTTATGTGAACGATATTATATTGTACTTAGAATTAAATAAATATTATTTATTTGACCTTTTTAAAGCGTTTATCAATTTTATCATTCTAAAGTAATAACTAACGAACGATTTGATTTTAAAGTTTTTATTGACGTTCTTTGAATTGGATTCGTACGTCAAAGGAAATCGGAATGTTGTCTGGTCACCAAACGTATTATTACCTAGGTACTTTTATTATTGATTTCTCCAAACAAACACTTCCAATTTTGTAAATGAAATTGAAATTCAAAACAAAATTCTAAAGTTCGTTGAACCGGAGATACGGACAGAACCACAACCGAAATTAGTATTTTTAGTGTAATGTACTCAAGTACATTTCGAAATTATTTTTATTTTTTTCTTGCCTAGGTATCTAGAAGCGAATAAAAAATGACGGTATTCGTTTTCATTGGGTATTTCCACAAACGAGGGATTGTGTTGAAAATGTACAGAATATTTAAAGATAATTTTTCTGATTTTAATCGTCCTACTAAAAATGTTTGTATTTTGTTTTCATTAAATATTATTGATTTTAAAAACGCTCTAAAACTGACAAAATCAAAACGGCCCGTTTTTTGCAAATGGGTTTGTGACGTCACAAGCGTAGCTCAGCTGAACCAGCATAAATAAAGACTGCCAGGGAGCGTCCGCACTCTTGACGTCACACGATAGCCACGCCCCAAAGTATCGTTTTAGCGGTAATTCAAAAATGGGAAACTTTAACTCGCTGTATAAAATGTATTCGTCAACATAAAAATAAAATAAAAATGCCATAATCATCGTAATTTTTGCTTATTTTTTTAAGCAATAAAAAAACGTGGAAATACCCCTAGCGCGCTTTTTTTAAATTGGATTTTATCTTGTTCTTTAGACGTTCAGACGGTACCTACCTACATACCTAGCCATGTTTTCGTTTTGTAAGGTGTTTTTTTGTTGTTTATAATCTCGACTTCCGAATGCTTTTCTTTTGTAAAGTTTAAAGTTTTTGAAGTAAAACTTCTTTACGCACGCTCGACACTTGGGGGTAAACTGGTGAATGCGTTACGAAAAAGAATATATATATTTAGAAACGAACACTAATCGATGCGAACGGTGATCGGGTGAGGCGAACGGCCGGGCCTTTACGCACGCTTGTCTTGGGGAGTGATAAGGATAAGGATAGGGACAGGGATAGGGATATGCGTTGCAAGGGTCAACTAAACTGTTATGGTTCCATCCCAAGATAGTGAAAGCACACTCGTTTTTTTTAAATTGTTTAATTATTGATTGATGCAATATTGCATATTTTTTATATGAAGCATATGGAAATATGCCCTTGGAGACCTGTATAATGTATTTTCAATTGAAAGTAACAATAACTTCTAAAGTATCTACCTACCTAGGTACAAAGCATCAATTTTAATGTTATGTTTTATCACTTGCCAGTTTTAATTTTGGTCCAAAAGTCGTTTGAGTTTTAAGACATTTTAAAATATTTTTTGAATTACGAAGCTGGAGAAATCCATCAATACGGCGTCTTGTAAGTTTTTTAGATTTTCACGGCCAAAAGCATTTTCGTTGTTAGTTTTTGGGGTGTTATGCCGTGTTGCGCTACCTCCTTCTATAGCCGACGTTTCGGACAGCGTTGCAGTGTCCATCATCAGGGCAGATCCGGTAGATCCGACGATGTGTTCGCAACTGATGATGGACACTGCAACGCTGTCCGAAACGTCGGCTATAGAAGGAGGTAGCGCAACACGGCATAACACCCCAAAAACTAACAACGAAAATACGGCATCTTGTTTAATTTTTTGACAGCTATGCTAAACTCTATAGCTCGTGATTCTATAAAGAAACTACTCCGGTGGGCAGAAGTACCAGAATCTTATCTGTGCAGTCGGGAGCGTCGCTACTGTAGAAGTGGTGGATACAAAACACGTATGAAAAAAAAGGTAAATATGCATTGAGTCCACCTCACGGATAATACGGAACGTTCATGTTGTCGAAGTTTGATGCACGTATAATACGGAATATTCATTTTTTAACTAATAAACAATCAAATATGACATTTTTTTTTTAATATGACATTTGTTGGAAGTACAAATCTTATAAAATAAATTCTCGTAAAAATAAAAAAAAAAAAAGTACCTACTTCGAATTATTGTATTGAGATTCATCATAATTTTAAAAAACATCCCAGGTTTTGAATGGTTTGTTTGGCAAAGCAGGGTTTGTCTAGTGGGTGTGTGTAATTATTCTAATACATTTCTTTCCATGTTCTGCTGTTATAAATACAGGTACAAATGTACAAACTTCGTCAATAATGCGTTAAACAAAAATGCCAAAACTCAGTAAAAAGATTAATTTAACTTTTGTACAATTGTATCGCGATAAATAATGTCTGTGGAATGCTAGTATACCATCTTAGAAAGGCAAGTCTATCATTTAAAAAAATGTGCAAAATAAATGACAATCGCCATAATAATGGTTTTACCACACATACGCCTCAGGGATCTCATTTCAACAGCATTCAGTCTGCTTTAATCCTTACTCTGCCAGTTCCATGCATCATTGCCATACATGAGCGCCCTCGAGGTGATTTTTCACAAAAACGGCGCTTTACAAATTAGCCAAATATTATTTATTTATCAGGGTAGGTACCAGCACTTCATTGCGGACTGCTAGCTTCACTTCTTTTGACAGTTTTTTTTTATTAGCGCAAACGGCATTCAGTCGTCCATTAATGGAGTTACCTGCTTTTACCCTTCTTTCAATATCGCAAGCGGCCTTTCCCATCTCTCGTAAACACACGACCCAGAAAAAGACACGGCACTATCAAGTGAATCAGATACTTGAGTCGGGCCATATCAAGAGTCAGATAATAGAAGAGTACGTATGAGACGATGTTATGAATGAGGCAAAAAGTTTGTGATGAGACCGAGTTGTATGACTATGTCCTCTCTGCCTACCCCTGCGGAGAAACGGCGTGATGGTTAGTTAGTTAGTCATAATAATGACCCACATTTAATGTTTCTTCTACGTAAGCTGAACTCTTTTCTTACGAACGGATGCGGACTTGTGGTTATTGTAGTCACTGCAATGATACTGTTCTAGTTTGTGCCAACCCAGGCTAGTGAGCCAGAACAGCACTTATGCATACTAGCTTGCTATCCTCGCTTGGTATACTAGCCTCATGTCCACCGGGCATTAGTCCTTCTTTTGACCGCCTGCACAAAAAAATAATAAAATCTTTAAACGCATTTTTATTACAGATGCTACTGCTTACATTGAATATTTATTTTAGACAGGTAATCAGTAGAGTGTCGTCCGATAGTGGTCACCAGATGCAAAGACCAAACACAACAAAGTTTTATTCTCTCTGGACTTTGTAACGATTGATAATTTGAAGTTCACGCCATGCTGTAAAAAAAACAATAATTTAAAAAAACCATATCTATATATTGTTTCGTCTCACTTATCTCTTATGCTCACTTGCGCAACTTGAAGTTAAAATTTCCATTAGACCCGAGTTAATTTGGTATACGTAGCCAGTAACATATTATTTATTCTTTCAGCCATTTTAAACGATCTTTTGTTTTACGTACCTACTTGGGATTTTTTTCACAATACCGATTAAAATAAAATTAATGTATTTCTGCGTGTTGACATTTTTTATTACCTACAAACTATAATAAAAGCTCACCGTTGATAGCTCCTTTGTGACTTCTCCATCTTTCTCGTTGATTTCTCATTGACTTACGCATGTTATAGATTGCGAAATTCTATGCGATATTATTTAATTTAATTTATTAATTTTCAGGAAATCCACAGTTTACATTTATTTCAGTTTGTACATAATATTAAATAGCCAAAATAAAACCAATTATGGATTTCCTCCCTGTAACTTTACTTCTACTGAGACAGCATAATAAGAATAAGTAAATTAATTCTATAAAAAAGAAATACAAATCCAAAAATCATGTAAAACAAAAACAAAAAAATATAAAACAATATTTTTCTTATATGTATAAAACGAAACATTATTAAACAAATACATCTATCAATTCATTGGTAGCCATGGAGAGAGGTTGTACACATAAATCAAATCATAAAAATAGTTTATACAATAAAAACAACATTATTCACGAACCATCAGAGAAATATTCTTTTGTGGACCTCTTATATTTGGTAAGTTCGCAATTGAAAATGTCCACATTGGATAGATAATACGCTATTTTATAACTATTGCATAGTCTGTTCAGGCGAGAATTCTGCTTACAGTTTGTCTTGCATTGATCCATCCTGAACAGGACAGAAGAGCGTGTTGAACGTGCAGATACATTGAATTGAATTTTATTTAGCAACTCTGGGCATTGAATATTATTAAGGGTTAAAGAACATCTCAGGGCATTAAATGGCAACAGCGAGTCTGAATTCGCAGATCATTTAATAAAAAATAATCATAATTTTGACAAAAACCATGGACTTAAAATATTACATACAGGCTATAAGGCATCACAGATAAATAATTTAGAGATATTAGAAATTAGAAAAAATGTAAATAATAAAGCAGACATAATTAATAAGCAGCAAATTTTTATAAACCCTCTTTTGAACCTCTTCCCACTTAACCGGTCTTTCCCTGCTAATGGCTTTGAAATCCCTAATTGATAAACTTTCCCCACTCTTACCCCTCCCCCTCCCTCCTACCCTTTCCTTCCATGTGTCATCTATATTTAATTTTTAAGTTTAGTATACGTTTGATCCTGATGAAGTAAACATTGTTTACGAAACATGTTGATTGTGTACCAATAAAAGTGATGTAAACAAAGTTATTTGTCTTTTTATTAAAATGAATATTATTATTGCTAACTACTTTATACAGGAATAGTGCATCCATATGATGCCTTCGTACACTCAATGAATCAATTTTAAAGTGTGAAGCTGCCTCTGCATAATTATTAAATCTTACTAACGACTTGTAACAAAGATATGTTAGGAATTATGTAGAGAAATTGTCATGTCTTCGGTTTATTATATCGTCGCACGGAGAAGACGCCGATTAGTTTATCTCGTTGATGTATGTGTTTGTCTCTTTTTAGTGTCGCTCGTTTCCGCTTCATCGAGTTTCAAATTGTTATCAAATCATCGAGTTTTCAACGGTGCTAAAGAAGTTTTTTTCACTTTTTTAACTTCAATAATAATAATATTTGGATGATTTGCATAGCGCCATTTTGTGAAAAATCACCTCTAGGGCGCTATGAAAGTTATAATATGTAGTAGTTTTACGTTTATATTATATATGACGTGTTTCCGGACACCGTAAAACGGTGCATTCAAATAAGAAAGCCTCCCTTCAACAAGCGCACAGACAATAAACTTTCCGTTATAGTATCTGCGTGACCTTTGGTAAGCAAGCTGACTTTCTCTTCCGTTGCATTATTATTCCTTCAACTTTCAAACTTTGTGATTTGTGGATTCCAACAGCGTGAATTACATACCTACCCAATATAATATTATATTCTCATTAAATTATTATTGTACACCGTGTTCCACGCTCGTACCGCGAAACTCTTGTGTTTCGTGATAATCTAAGAAAAAAAAATTTTTTTTTTTCAAAAAAGAATTTCTTAATCGAATTCGACAAATGTGATCTATCATATCTTAGAAACTAATAATCCTATCCGAGTGAACCAGTGTTGTTTATTTTAATTTTATTTATCTATAAAAAAGTATATTTACATTGGTTTTTTTATGCCTGTCTCACTAGTATACCCATCAGTGAAATATATCATATTAGAATAAGTTAACAATAATAATCTAAATGAAAATATGAAAGAGAACAAGACACAGAAAAACAGAAAAAGACAATGGTCGCAACTGGGACTCGAACCCAGACCTCTTCGTCTAACCGGGACGAGCGCGTTAACCAATATCGCTATTGCCACCTTCTGTCAAAACGTCATAATTGTCAATCTCGTATTTTTTCAAATTTTAGAATTACATTATTATCAACTAATTATTTTTCTCCATATTACGGACAACTACCCTTTTTATTGAGTAATATGGAGAAAAATAATTAGTTGATAATAATGTAATTCTAAAATTTGAAAAAAATATGAGATTGACAATTATGACGTTTTGACAGAAGGTGGCAATAGCGAAATTGGTTAACGCGCTCGTCCCGGTTAGACGGAGAGGTCTGGGTTCGAATCCCAGTTGCGATTATTGTCTTTTTATGTTTTTCTGTGTCTTGTTCTCTTTCATATTTTCGTTTAGATTATTATTGTTAACTTATTCTAATATGATATATTTCACTGATGGGTATACTAGTGAGACAGGCATAAAAAAACCAATGTAAATATACTTTTTTATAGATAAATAAAATAAAAATAAACAACACTTGGTTCACTCGGATAGGTTTATTAGTATTTTTTCAAATTTTAGAATTACATTATTATCAACTAATTATTTTTCTCCATATTACGGACAACTACCCTTTTTATTGAGTAATATGGAGAAAAATAATTAGTTGATAATAATGTAATTCTAAAATTTGAAAAAAATATGAAATTGACAATAATGACGTTTTGACAGAAGGTGGCAATAGCGAAATTGGTTAACGCGCTCGTCCCGGTTAGACGGAGAGGTCTGGGTTCGAATCCCAGTTGCGATTATTGTCTTTTTATGTTTTTCTGTGTCTTGTTCTCTTTCATATTTTCGTTTAGATTATTATTGTTAACTTATTCTAATAAAATACATATTAATTTGAATAGAAATTAAAACAGAAAGGTGATTGGAAGGGTGGGTAAATCTTTTAAAGAAAGTTATCTTATAAATGTTGGAGGAGGTGAAGTAAATTCTGTCTAATCTATTTATGAAGTTAAATTTGACAGGATTCTATTTTGTATGGGTTAGGTCGTATGTGAATAGTTATTTCTGTCTATGTGTGATTTATTTTACAGATGTTTGTAATAGTGTGGCGTCCAATACTTATAATCCGTTTTTTTATATCTTGTTTGAATTTTGTCAAGGAGTCAATTTGTCTGATCATAGTGTATTGTATAGTTTGCAAGCTATGTATTTAGAGTGTCTTTGTCCAGAGGAGGTTTTGGAAAAAGGATTTTGGAGAAGTTCTTTATTTTGGCTCGGGTATTGTGTATTGTTTGTGTAGCTTTGTATAGTGTTTTGATGTATTTGTGTAAATTAACTAAGATGGATCTTGAGTTGAGCTGTTTTATGTCCATAAGGTTGAAGGTATTGAAGATCGTATCAGTGCTGGTATTTTGATTTTGGTGTTTTGAAGAGGAGTGTATACCTTACAACTTATCACTGACTCTATTCTCCCTCTTTCTCATAAACTTTGTTCTTATATCTCAAATAGTCAGATTTTCTCGAATAAAAAAATCCAGTTATCTTTAATTAGGGGTCGTCCATTAATCACGTGAGGCTCGAAAGGGGGGGGGGGGGTTGAAAAAAAATCACGAAACATCACGAGGGGGGGGGGGTAAAATGAGATATCACGTGTATTTATTTTTCATTGAACGCACGATTTCTAAAGGTGAACGTCCTATACTTTGTACTAAAAAAAATACACGTGATTTGGGGGGGGGGGAGTTAGCCTAAAACCTCACCACATATCACCAGGGGGGGGAGGGGGTAAAAAAGTTGTTAAAAAACATCACGTGATTAATGGACGACCCCTTACAACATTATTAACAATGCTCTTGGGATATTAACACAAATTAAAGACTTTGGAATCACTTTTCAATCAAATCTTCTATTTCTTAACCACATAATTTGGAAATCTCTAATAAGGGCTTAAAATGTTGGTAATTATAACTAGGCCAACTCGATATTTTAACAATATAAAGTGTTATATTTTGCCTTTGTTAGAAGTAAAATTGAGTACAATTCTCCCGTCTGGAACCCATATTATAATATACATGTACGAGCTGTTGAAAGAATATAAAACAAAATCATACGTTTTCTAAATTTTGATACTGGTATTCCAGCAATTATATTGAACTATAAAACTGTTAAATGAAGACAGAAGGATTTTCACTGCCTTGGTATTTCTCAGTATTGCTTGAATTGATAAGCTTTCGGATTCGACTACGTAATACTAGAAGTCGGGATTTATTTCAGTGCAGACATTTTGGGAGTAACTACCATTGGTACCCATGTATTTCTCTTTGCCCAGAATACTAATGGAGGGAAATAATTATACCTTGTCAGTGGACATCTTCAATTTACCTTTAAACAAATAATGTTAAATATTGTTACTGAGACAGTTCAATTGTATGTAATAAATACTGTATATTTTGTGTGTAAAAGCCCCTGAAAAGGGCGTAAATAAATATATAAAATTTACGCCTGTCTCAACACAGGTATACTATACCCTAGCGAGACAGGCATCGAATAATATAATGTAAACATCCCTTATATAGGTAGATCAATAAATAAAAATAAACGAAGCATGTAACACAAGGAAAAGCCGCACAACTCATTCATTCATTCACTCATTCGAATCGTTCATTCGTTTTGTAGAGTTCGGTCATTATCGGAGCTGTCCGAAATAAATAGCTTTTTACTTAAATGTGAATTAACAGGAAGAGGTACCCATCAAGTTGATTGGGAGCGAATTGTGAGACGTTAAGAGCACTTCTAGACGTTATTGTGTTGTGTTTGGAAGTAAACACAAATTAATGAAATACTAATAAAATCGTTTTTTTTTCGTTTTGTATTAATGACACTCTGACCCCGGCTCTTCGTCTTTTTTTCGTATTTCACTGTTATCGGAAATTATACAACATCATTTATTCCTTAACCCCTGTCGTGCTGCCACCAATCCTGTCTCATTTTTTATGATTTTTATTATTTCTTTCGGCGAACAGTTTCTTATGTATCTCGCTATTTAAGCCAACCTACATACTTTCCACACCTATCCTATATGCCAATTAGTGCCAACAATAACTGAGATGAACTAATCAGTCTATTGAAGTAACACGTGCAATGATCAACTGATCTCCCAATTCTTTAATATCGACTATGCTAAAGAAGCCTATGTGCAATGCCCACCTTCATAGTGATCGCTAGTGTGTTTAATTGAAGTAACCAGTGCAATGATCATCCTATTGATCTCTCAGTTCTTTGATTGTTATGTATGTTAAAGAAACCTCTGTGCAATGATCAGCAATCTAGCGGTCTCTGAGTGTGTTTGATTGGTGTTTATTGAAGTAGCCCGTGCAATTTTTAACTCCTATGATATCTCGGTTCCTTTTTATGGTAAGTACCCTTTTCAGAGTCAAGTAATTATATCGAAATTTCCCGATTTTATTGTTTCATAACAATCAATAGAAAATTTACTTTTATCATACGGTAATAACGGTTGTTTTCAAATAGTGGCAACATTGGTCAATCTCATAATACTCCTTTGCTTACAAATAATATCATTTTCCCAAATTGATTGTTTCATATCAAACAAACGTGATAACTATAAAAAAAAACGAGTGTGCTTTAGACCACCCGACTGAAGTAAATTTCACTATAAAATAAAAGAGAAAGAAATTGTGCGCGCACACTGCTCTCTCTTGCTCCTACAGTGTGATACAGACAATAGACCTGCACTGTGTTTGAGATATACGTAACGTAACTGGCTATGAGAGAAAGAGAGAAAGAAAATGTGTGCTCGCACCTCTCTCTCTTTCTATCTTCACTAACTTATATCTCCCTTTCAACTTCCGTTCGCCTCGCCTTCACCAGCTTACTCCCCAAGTCAAGCGTTCGTAAAGAAGTTTTACTTAAAAATCAGAGTGTGCACGAACAAGAGTCCCAACTGCTCCTCTCAGTGATAGTATGGCATCCCCAATTAGGGTATGTTGTTAAGCTGAAGATAGCGGGGAGAGAAAGGAGTTGGAGAAAAGGAAGGCGGGGAAGTTACTGACTATTCAGATTTGGTCACAAAACACGGTTAAAGCCATTTCAAGAAACATTTCAAATCTGAGTGGTGGTCTTCGCTGGAGTGATACCGAGAGTATCTTCCATTATATTCGACTTGCTATTTGGTATATATAATGGTCAATCCACATATGGTATAATTCTATATATGCGAAGGAACTAATAAACTAATAACTTTTGTTTACAAAATGGTTACAATTTAATTGATTCGTCTCAATCAGACTACTAATTATTTACTTTGTGCTATGCATAAAAATCTTGTCTTAAACGTTAGTTTTACAATTAAAAATAAGAATTACTAATTATTATTAGTACCTACATCTTATGATTAGAAACTTTGCTGCAAAGGAGAAAATGCAAGATGTCGGCCTGTATGTGTGAGTGGCTTATTTACGATATTGTGGTAAGTGTGTATGTATGTGGGTATGCAGATAGATTTCCAGTGGCGTGGCGTGGGCGACGGAATGAAAGTCGTGTGACCGGCTCCGCAGTTATATCAATAAGATCAATAATAATAACTATGTTTCATTTCTAATGGCTGCCGTTTTGATTGGCTATTGGACCTCTTATTCATATTATAAGATTATGAATTTAGTATTTATTTATTTGATGCAATATAATATTTACATTTTATACGAAATTCAATGATGTTGGCCTCACTGGATGGTTTACCCGTGCTGAGGCCTCCAAATATATATGTTATATTTTAAACTAGCAAGGACATGGAATAATAATAATAGTTGGATAATTTGTAGGGCGCCGTTTTTGTGAAAAATCGCCTCAAGGGCGCTTTACAATTTATTATGAATTCTTAAGTTCTATCTAATTTTATTAAGTAATTACAAATAGATACAGAAACATACTTACCTGGCAGGTCACTTGCGATAAACACACTTTATTAGAAAGTTTATGCTTGGGGAAGATACGACTTTGCACGTGGAGGACATTATATTTAAAACACTGGACATTGCATGACTTTTCCTTTGCTACCATCATCACTGTTGGTTTTACATTTATAAGAAGATATTGATGCCAAAGTTAAGTTAATATTTATTTTGAAAGACTAGATAATTTAGGTCTCTTTAGGACTGGAGATTTCCATGAAATGACCTTTTAAAATAAGAATTTGCTTATATTTAAACACAATTAGTTATTTACGATGTCGCGGGCCGTGAAGGCGAAGGTAAAAGGTTTTTAAACTTATGGATACGACTGTCTGAGAAGGTGAGTTTTATAGGTAAAGTGAATATTATAATTGTAGAATTTTTATAAGTGAATAAAATATGTTGCCGTGTGTGAGGTATAAAATTTGCCTTGTACTCCAAATATGCTCAGGAAACGCTGGTTAAAACGATTCCGCCACTTTTTATCCCGCGACAAAATATCCCCAACAAAACATCCCCCAAAAAAACATCTACTAAAACATCTAAAAAAATGGGACAAAAATAAAACAGACATCCTGTAAAGACATACATTATTAACTATATTTTTTTTTGTTCCGTTTTACAAATTTTGAACAATAATTTATTATCTTTACAGGATGTCTGTATTATTTTTGTCGTATTTTTTATTACGTTAGGTTAAGTTTTAGTAGATATTTTGTTGGGGATGTTTTGTCCGTACATTATTTTGTCGGGGGATGAAACCGCGCATTACCGGTTAAATCCTTGGGTACTGTACTGTTCCCAGTATAACGTCTTACGATTTTTTGGGTATTTGATGAGATAGGGAATTGGACATATTATTGTCATGATAAAATTAAGTAAGTGAAAGCATTTTTGGTACATTTCCTCCTCACTAAGTTAAGCTTCAAATTGTTTTCGAATGCCTTTTGGGTTAGTTCATGGGCGTCAAGGCCGTGGATTTGAAACTTGAGAATGCAATGACGAGTTTCCGCTCGTATTTTCCCAATAAGCACATTGCTTGAATGGAATCCAACCTCGCGTCATCGAGGAATCGATCCTCAGACCTCGATTACTTCACTGACCCCAATTCTATTGCATTTTGCCATTTTACACAATGTTCTGTTTCAGAATCAATTATCCTTACGACTAAACGGTGGGGAATTCCAAAATCTGACGTTATTATTTTACCAATATTCAACAACTAACTTACCCAAATGTCAGTAGTAAAGTTTCACGGTTTAATAGTAAAACAATTTTTAAAAATCATTTTCTAAAATTCTTTAATTTTTTTAATGTTCACTCCACACATGAACCCCTGAGGAAAAGCAATTCCCTCGAGGCCTAACTCATATTTTTGGAAATGCTTTGTGGAATGTCTTTTGAGGGAAAGGAAAGAGAGCATGTTCTGGGAAGGAAAAGGTTGTAATCGGGGGGTCAGTGTGTCCAGGACTAACGTAGGAATCCATCCCTCCCACTGCGGTGCACGGCGCTGGGGAACTGGAGAGTTCTGGTGGAGAGGTCAAAAGCTCTTCCTCAACCAGTCTCTGCCACCCAGTTAGTGGACACATCAGCCGCCCTTAAGACCCGAACAAATCTCACCCCATGAGCCCGGGCACCCCTGCTAAGTCACCAAACGTAGCGAACCACTTGGGTTGATCTATGGCAGAGGTGTTGGTTATCCAATAAATGGTTCTCAGGGCGCCGGTAATATGAGTCGGTTTAGGAAAATACGATGCACCTACTACTTATACAAAATGCAACTAATTGCCCCCGAGGGGGGGGTTTGCAGAGGATGAACCGCCGATTAACAAAAGTATGAGATATATTTTCATTCAAACGCATCAAGGATAAAAGTACTTATACATGCTTATTTATTTATTTATTTGCAAAAACAGCATAAAACCAATACATTGCAAGAGCGGTAAGAAAAGATACATAATAAATACATTTACAGTTAAAGTAAGTAATACATTTCGTTAAAACATAAGTGTTATTTCACGCTTAAAATCGTTGTAGGAAATGTGGAATATATCCACATTTCCTACGAGGCAGTTAATTAACCTAGCGAGTCGTCCCAGGGGCATCACTAGTGGTAAGTTAGTTCTGCACCTTATGTATATGATATACTGTAATACGAAGAAAAAAGACACTGTAAATAAATTCATTTGAAATTGGTAAATAATGCTCGAAAAATTGTAATTTTATAATAATCATAAATTCGGGGGCCAACGGTCGGAAATCAACTGTCGGTGTACCTAGATCATCGATATTATTTGGTCGATGACCTACGCATTACCGATATCCCCAAAAATTATCGTTGTTTACTCGCATTAGATCATTGCGGTCATCGTTTCTGTTATTCATCCCGCCGATGATTGTATTATATTAACAGATATGTCTAGTTTTTGGACTTCTTTCATTTGTGGTGGAATTCCATTGTACTAGAATTGCAATTTTAAAACTTTTGCACTTTGTTCCACTGGTCAGACCAGTCTGAAAATGTCCGTAGTAGGATGAAACCGGTCCTGGTGAAAATAAATAAGTTGAACAAAGTGCAAAAGTTTTTTTTAAATTTCAATTCTAATTAACAGGTGTATTAAATGCATATGGTTGGCCCTTGCCGTACTGTACAATTATTTGAGTATTTTTATCTTTATGTGACACCTCAAAAGAGAGCACAATTCACGGAACTACTAGTTAAAAACAATTTTTATGCTCGGAGAATCTAGAGTCTTTCGAGCCTAAAAATTGGTTTTAACCCTCGAGTGGTCGCGTAAAATTAAGGATTCCTCAAAAACGGGTGGCGCGAATAATTTTATCTTTTGTGTACTTTAAGTTGGATAACTCACGGATGCGTTCAGCTCAGCGCTGGAGTCAGGCACGCATTGATTGTGTTACAGGAGCACCGGAAAGTCGATGGTCCACACCTGTAATCCGTTAAATTACGTAACACATTTTGCATACACGAAAATTGTATGCAAAATGCAAAAAAAATCATTTTTCCTGATCATTCTATACTTTTATGTTTATCCTGCTCAAAAATCAGCAATTAAATTAGTAAATGTTATTTTTTTGTTATATCAATAAAAGTGAAGGATGTAATTTTTAGTTTAAAAAAAGAGCTCATTCATATTTTGGTTAATTTTGAAAACATAGAAGTTATGTTTAATATGTTGCTTATTTCTAACAAACAATGCTTAGATTATAAGATTAAAATATAAATACACAATAATTCTAAATGATTTCACTGATTTTTTTTAGTTTGGTCTAAAAATGGCCTACGTATGTAATCCACGCAACCACTGTAGGGTTAACTAGTAGGTCTGTGAATTAATGTTGATTGCTCCGACTTGACAGCTCGCAACGGTTATGCGCTCTGGCGAAACTAAAAGGTTCCATCAAACACGGCTACCATTTTGACAGTATTGACAGGACACAGAACACTTACAAAAAGACGAAATGCAAAGTGGTCGAGTCAAAACGGGACTTCGCTATGCATCATAAAGTATTATATTTCTGCAAATATTACTTAATTGCTTTTTATTAAAATAAATAATTTATTTTAGTAGATTCTGGGAATATCTCCTCAATAGTCTCTCTCCTCTGTAATAGGTTTGGATGAAACGAACTAGACTAACGTTGAAATCTCATAGCTCATGATGGAAATTATATTGTGCTATAATTTCACAACAAGTTGCGTGAACATAGAACATTGCAATGTTCATGATGTCAGAGCTCACCGGTTGAGAGTTTTTGCTGCTAAAATAAAACAACAGTAAAAAATAGTACATTTCAAAACATGGCGTTACTTACCACCTGACGTCGAATTTAACAGTAAAATGTATAAGTCAGTAAATGCGGTAGGTAATATTGAATTGATGGATTCTTCCAGTCAATGTACTAACGGCGTTGATGAATCTGGAGCAGGGTTGGACAATCATTCCAATGAGATTTTATGTTCAAGAATCTTCTAAATAAAATAAGTTTATTTATTTATTTATACTGACTTTTTACAGAGGATCTCACTCACATACTAATAATAATAATTGGATAATTTTTAGAGCACCGTTTTTGTGAGAAATCACTTCAAGGGCGCTGTACAATTTATTATGAATTCCAAATAGATATCGAAATCATACACTTATCTGGCAGTTCTCTTCCGATAAACACAACTTTAAATAGAAAGTTTATGGTTGGAGAACATGTGATTTTGCACTCGGAGGACATTATATTTTAAAAACTGGACATTGCATAACTTTACATTTTCTACTCTTATAATTGTTGATATTACATTTATAAGAAGATTAGTGCCAAAAGTTGAGTTAATATTTATTTTGAAAGACTGGAGAATTGATATGGAATTATTTTTACAAAAGCTTACAAATAAGAATTTGCTTTCATTTTTACCCAATTAGTTATTTATAATGTCGCGAACCGTGAGATAAATCCAGTTATAAATACTAAGTTATTACACAATTAGGGACCACAATTACATAAATTTTATCAGACGAATTAAACATTTAAATAAAGATTAAACCAACAAAACAAATAAAAATAGAAAATTATGAAAATAAATAAAAGTTAACTCAAATGATAAATAATACAAAGAGACACAATTAAATTAAAAATAACAACATACTTTTTAGCAATCGCAGAACAATTTTTCAATAGATTATCGACGAAAAAATATACCTACTTCAGCACGCTCTATCTTATTATAGAGTTAAAAAAGTTTTCTTGTGGAAATTGGAGTATGTTGTGACGCTCTAGGTAGTGCAGAGGGGAAGGAATGGGGTGGAGGAAGGTGGGGAAGTACCTGGCTATTTAAATTTACTACGTTTCAATTCGAATGGTGGTCTTACAACAGGGCGATTCTGAGAGTACTTCCTACCAGGAACATGCCGCAAATATACTATGTATTATTTTAAATTAATAAAAAAACACGGGCGTGTGGCTAGCATGGTTGTCGAAAAATCCACAAATTATGTAATCATCAAGGCAATGAATAAATAAAAAAAAATTAAAAGCCGTTATGTACTTTATTTCCATCAAAATTATTTTGATATTAAATTGATATATCGGCGGGCCACATTTTGTCCAGCCCTGATCTCAGTAAGTTCAGGGGAGGTCGATGAATATTGATTGTTATTATTGAACGGATTCATTGAGTAACAAATCTAGAATCAACATTAGAAACGGCTGATTGTGTGGTCCAATAGACAATTAAAAAAAAAACAGTGACAGATGCTGTATATTTTAAGTAACAAAATTTTTTATAGTATTGTAAAAACTTCTCATTCAAATTAATTGGAAGTGTAACGGGATTATTAAATAAATGCACAATTTTAACCCGTTAGGGTAATTTGTTCGCTTTTCGGAACAACTTATGTGGATCTCATAGAAAGCGTTGTGTCTCCCTTAATATCATAGGGAGAAATATGATCTACACACCTACACGGCATTGGAAAGAGAAAACGATTGGGGAGGCTATGAAGCACCGCACAAAGAGGAGACCGATTATATCTCATTCTCTCGCAGGCTGAATCCTATATATGTATGTGTCTGTAGCTTTTTAGTGTCGTTATTTTTCGTTTTATCGAATTTCAAATCACTACGGAGCTAAAGTAGTATTCATTTTAAAACCCTTAGAATGGCAGGAGACCATATTTGTCCCAACGCACATAGGTCTCGTATAAAACGCTGTAACTCCCTTACTATCATAGTGAGAAATATGTTCTAAACGGTGTCAGAAAGGGAAAACACCACAAAGCTATACGTATACAAAGTTTTTAATCGCAAATAGAAAAAAAAATTTTAACTTCGGGAATTTTTTATAAATTATTTTTACATAGAGCGACAAAAAAGTGAGATAACAATATAGGTATAGATTAAATGTATTAAATATAGATTAAATAGATATAGATTAAATAGATTAAATGCATTAAATGCATTAAATGGATTAAATGTATAAATGAATTTATAAAGCGCCCTTGAGGTGATTTTCTCACGAAAATGGCGCTATAAAAATCATCCAATTTTTTACGGTGCTCCAGATTTTATGTCCGGGTTGAATCTTTCCCAAATGAAAGACTAAACCCTTCCACACACTTTTCCACAAATGAATATCTAGTAAATGAACGCAATGTAAGTGCACTATATAAGAATAAAACAATACAAGAACAATAAACGTGTGCCAAATTTATAAACGTGTCACAATGGATGTGCAAAATTTCATCTCCAAAGCAGAAATAGCTGTCAATGCCTTAAATAAGGTACTTTTTGATCCAGCCAACAAATTTAATAAGGATCAAATTTCTAAAATTTCCCCAATTGCGTGTGAAATTTTAAATGCCATAAGTAGCATGTCATCAGCTGTGGCATCCAAAACTGCCAGCTTAGAAGGTGAACTGCGTGCATACAAGGATATAAGAGCAAATTCTTCCCAAAATAACTTTGACATCTGCGAGGCGATTTCGGAAATGAATGAGCAACAAGTGCGTTCCAAAAATATTATTGTTTGCAATGTGCCTGAAAGTATTAAGACAACAGAAGCCGGCAGGATCTTGGACGACCAGGCAAGTGTCACCAGTATAATCAGTGAAATCGAAAAATCAGCAAATGAAAATATTTCGAAATTTTATAGAATCGGTAAATTATCAAATAGCAAACCTAGACCAATAAAAATCGAACTAGAGAATACCATACAATCTAGAAATATTCTAAGCCAACGAGGTCTTCTTAAGAACAATATCAGAATCTATCCCGACTCAACTCCGGCGCAGCAAAAATTTCTAAAGGATCTGAGGGTTCAACTGGAGAAGCGGAAAGAAAATGGTGAAGATGTCACCATAAAATACATAAACTCCACGCCCAGAATTGTCCCAAATCTGCCAAAAAACTAGGAAGTTACAAAAATATCCAAGCAATTCCAACTAACAATCGAACCAGAACTTTAAAAATCTACTACCAAAACATCCGAGGACTACGATCAAAACTTGACGACCTACGAGCAGCCCTACCTTCTCATCATCATGACATCGTTATACTTACGGAAACCTGGCTAAACTCTGACATCAAATCAACTGAACTCGGTCTTACAAACTACAAAATATTTCGCTGCGACAGAAATGTCAGATCAAGTTCCAAGTCAAGAGGTGGAGGAGTTTTGATTGCTATAAAACAGAAGTTGTCATCTAGAAAATTAACCACGAAACACAATAACATCGAACATCTTTTTGTGCAAGTAACGACTCCTCTCGAGAAAATTATATTTGGAACGGCCTATCTACCACCACTTTCTGACCCTCAAACATACAGAAACCACTGTGAAGACATCGAAAAAATTTCATCAAAATATTCTCACTCGAAAATTGTTATCCTTGGAGATTATAACTTACCAAACCTAACATGGAAAGCAAAAAACTGTGGTCTCATCACAAACGAAAGTGAAAACGATCGTGCACGTGAAGTTTTGGACATGGTAAACTTTCTAAACTTTCACCAACATAATTTTATTTATAACAGTAACAATCGCTTATTAGACTTAGCTTTATCAAACTATCCTAAAATATCTATAGAACTCTCAAATGATCCACTCCTACCAATAGATAATCACCATCCTCCCCTATACATTAAATTAAATATTACATGCGAAAATGAAAAAATACCTGTACAAAGAGTCCTAAACTTTAAACGAGCCGACTTCGACTCAATTAACAGCCATCTCTCAAATACAGACTGGTCGTTTTTATCCGATGAAAACATTGATGAATCTTTAGACCAACTTTATTTATACTTTTCTAATATTATTGAATCCTATGTACCTTTTTATACACCGAGAAGCTATACCTACCCGGTTTGGTTCTCATCAGAGCTTACTGCCTCTCTTCAGCAAAAAAAGAGTCAACACAAAAAATTCAAACAAAGCAAATCCATAAGTGATTATAAAATCTTTAGCGAAACCAGGAAAAAATGTAAAGATCTTTCCAAACAATGTTACAAAATGTATATAACCTCTATCGAGGACACTGTCTTTAAAACCAAAAATCTTTGGAAATTTCTTAAAAAACTAAACAATGAAAACATAGACTACCCGCCAATAATGCAAATGAATGGAACCAGTGCAAACAATACACAGGACATTGTAAACCTTTTTTCGGACTTCTTCAAAGATGTATATGATGAAGAAATCCCAGATAACAAAATACCTGAATACAAATTTAGCAAGACCACACACTTAACAAATTGCCATATCACACAAAAATGTTGCGAACAGAAATTATTTTCCTTGGACACTGACAAATCCGCTGGCCCAGACAACATTCCACCAATATTCCTCAAAAAATGCTCTAATACATTGTCTAAACCACTCACATTATTATTCAACCGTCTCTTAACCCTTGGACACTTTCCAGACCGCTGGAAATCTAGCTTCATTACACCTATCTACAAAAAAGGAGACGACACTAATATAGCCAATTATCGTCCCATTTGTATACAGTCAGTACTACCCAAGCTTTTCGAATCACTGGTCCTTGATGAAATCTATCCCAAATTAATAAAATTAATTGACCAAAAACAGCACGGTTTTATCAAAGGTAGATCTACCGCAACTAACTTAACAATATTTCAAAACTTCATATTACAATCTTTTGCAGAAAATAAACAAGTCGACTGCATATATACAGACTTTTCGAAGGCATTTGACAAAGTATCCCATAAACTACTAATCCAAAAACTATTTGCTCTAGGAATAAGGGGTAACATGCTAAAATGGTTTACTAGCTATTTATTAAATCGTAAACTGTTCGTCAAAATAAAATCTTGGATGTCGAAAGCGTTCTGGGCTACTAGTGGCCTACCGCAAGGCAGTCACCTTGGCCCGGTTTTGTTCCTCATTTTCATCAATGATATAACCAATTGCTTCAATGATGTCGAGGTATTGCTCTTTGCTGATGACATCAAGCTATACAAGAAAATAACTGATATAAATCATTGCCAAATATTACAGTCAAATATTAGTAAGTTTAAAGATTGGTGCATTCAAAATAATTTATTTTTAAATGTAGAAAAGTGTAAAACCTTGACTTTCTTCAGAAATAAAAATCCTGTTTTATTCGAATATTCCATCAATAACACAGCTTTAGAAAGAGTCACGGAAATGAGGGATCTTGGAATCATTTTGGATGAAAAACTAAGTTTCGCCAATCATATCCACCAAATTATGAACAAAGGTATGAAAACACTAGGCTTCGTTTTAAGAACAACTAAAAACTTTAATTCCATAGAAGCCATTAAACTATTATATGTATCTCTAGTTAGAAGCCAAATTGAATACAACTCGGTAGTTTGGTCTCCATCTTACAAAATTCACATTAATAATATTGAGCGAATACAAAAAAAATTTCTGCGTTTTATAAATTTTAAATTAAATATCCCACTAGAAGACTTAAAATATAATCTATTACTAAATATTCTAAAAATACACACACTAGAAGACAGACGTAAAATAAACGACTTGACATTTTTATTCAAAATACTTAACTCTAAATTCGACTGTTGCGAACTCCTACAACTCATAAACTTACGAATACCGACAGTAACCACACGACAAAACACACTATTCTACTGCAGCATTCATAAGCGGAACTACATTGCCCACTCTCCGATACAAAGATTTCACACTATGGGAAATCAGTACTTAAGTGATGTTGACATATTCAACATCAACATGGCGAATTTTGTGGATCTTGTAAAAAACTTGTTCCAAAACTATTCCTAAACATAATATTTTTGTAAACTTACCAAATCGCTGTATTTTTGTATTTTTGTGACTTGTGTGCATTTTTATCTAATTTTATTCTTATCATTTCTCTATCTGTTGAAAAATCATCTGTTATATCTGTATTACTGTAAAAGCCCTCTGGGCGTTAAATAAATAAATAAATAAATAAATACGTCAATCCACCAGAAACATAATGGGAAAATATTTCACCGACTCCAGATATTTTCATATCAGAGGGTTCGGCTCTGATGAAATCCTAACTGGTTCGATAAATCCTACTGATCCCTCAATATAAATATTTAAAAAATCTTTCGTAATCCTACATGTATTTAAAATGACCGACTTTTGCATTTTTATGTACAAATTTTTTGACAAATCTAATACGCCTAAATTTTGAATGAGAGAGCTAGGTATAATGCCAGTAGCCGAAATAACAAATGGTAATATTTTTATAGTCTGAGAATGCCAAATTCTTTTAATTTCATTTCCTAAATCTGTATATTTTCTTATTTTTTCAGAAACAGTTTTCTGAATATTAATTATTATTATTATTATTATGTGTTTGTTATACTTTTGTCTAATATAATATGTATGTGTTTTTATTATTTTTTATTATCAGTAACTTTAGTTAGAAAAAACGTAAGGTTAGCCCTTTTTAAAACTTTTTTATGTTTGTATGCAAAATTTTTATAATTAAAAAAATAAATTTTTATTTTGAATTATATAATTTGACAGCGTATTTCATCACCTTTCTAAAACAGTTTTTAGTTTTTGAATGTGCTCAGAAACATTCCAAATATTTGCATTTTATTGCAAAGCGAAGATATTTTGACCATCTGAAAAAAATGACAAATTTTTGAAGGGTTAAAAAAATAGGATGTCTGCAAATCTGATTGAATTCCGGCAGCTATAATTATTCTAAAGTAAAATAAATATGGTATGATTAGATTTTTTCGGAAAAAATCTAATCATACCATACATAAATGTGATTTATTTTTCAGGTTTTATGCCGTGTTGCGCTACTTCATTTAGAAAAATTCACAACAATCCTATTTTTATATTAATGGGGACGACGGGGTTAAGCTCAATAGTTCTTGTATCCAGTAATTGTCGGCTACACCAAAACTAAACGCCGAAAACTTTTTAAATTGTCCTGTATATAAGCACACACTTAACCACAACCTTCGATTACACACCTACCCTAATGATGGACACCGCAATGCTGTCCGAAACGTTGGCTAAAGAAGGAGGTAACCCAACACGGCATAATGCCCCCAAAATAGATCACTATAATATATTTTTTACAGCTGACACTCTTTACCAGAATGCAACATCATGTAGTTTAATCTGTGGGTATGCAATGAATAAATCCCACCACATCAGAAGTTGACATTTAAAGATCTCCCGATATCGACCATCAAGTTGATTAGTCAGACATCTCCGAAAAATCTAAATTTCAATGGAGTACGCAGTTATATGTACCTCTATCTGGTGCAATACTCCGATTACTCATAAACATCACCAAATTAATAATAATGCGGAAAAACTTGTGGTGAATGTTGATGTTTTCTGGATCATTAGTATATTTCAAAAGGCCATACTAATGCACCGGACCGTTAGACCTCCCGGTATTATTTTATAGTATATTTAATATATAAAACACAGGTAAGTGTAAAAAATATTTGATTTGTGGTGAACATATGAATATTGCATTTCTCATTATGTCAAAACCACGACTGGATGATCGATAGAGGAGTGTAATTCAATTTAGGAGGCGGAAATGGGTACCGCCGCCCCCTTTATTGGATAACCAACACCTCCGCCATAGGTCACCCCAAGTGGTTCTCAAGTTTGGTGGCGGATGACCAGTACACATTTTTTTTTAAAAGTTTTCTTTATTCATTAGATTTTTCATTACATACATTGGGAATTTTTCGACCACCATGCTAGGCACATGCCCGTGTTGTGGTGGTCGATTTAGTATACAGTAGGTACATTAACAAATGAAATATGAAGAATGTGAAAGAATTAAGAAATTATATACATTGAACCCCAGATTCCTACCCACCCTTAAACCTTTTTCCTTCCCAGAACTCTCCTCTTCTTCCTTTCTTAAAAAAAACCTCCACACGGTATTCCCAAAGATGACATAGGCCCTGATAGAAATTATTTTCCTCAGAGCCTCCTGTATGGAGCTCATGTAAAAAAAAGGACGGGTTGTTTAAAATAATTTGAAGAAGTCATCATTTCAAGTTAATTTTCACGTTCTGTGTAAGTTCTATTCAAGTCCTCTTATTAAATCATTATAGGCCAGTTGCTTCTTAAAATTGAAATAATCACAGAACATTAAAAGAACTTAAACAGGATGTGAAAATTGACTTCAAATACTTGAAGAATTGTTCAAATTTTTTGAAAAAACTGGACGATCGATATAGGAGTAATTGTAACTCCTGATCTGGTTCTGAGTAACTTCATGTTCTTCGCCTGCGCTATCTAACCATGCAAGAAAAAAATGGACCATGGATCCCCGAACCGGAGCGACGTTCCGGTTTGCTCCGACGGAATCCGACCTTGCTTGTGTTACGAATATGTTCCTAATTCGATAGTAACAAAAAACTGGTTTACCTCGTCATTGTCAATGGAGTCATGCGGCTTACGGCAACGGCATACATGCATGACACACTCTATTCCTAATAAGGTTCTAATAAATAGTAATAGTGGTAAAAAGCACTGTAGTTTCTTCAAAGATTATGATGTTTTCTTCGTGTTGATACTTGCATTTCGTATTTTTTTCGACTAGTGATGTGTTAATCATTTGTATAATCGAATGACGTTTCCGATTCATTGCTTCGATTTAAATATTGACGTTAAACAAAGAAAGCAGTATTTTGTGCTGAAAGCAGGATGACGGCAGTTTGCAGAAGTTATTTTACTTTAAAAATCAAGAAAAAATTGCAATTGTAACGATTTGGTTTTGATAAAAAATGACAGAATCGACGTCCCTTCTTTAGCTTAAGTATTTCCCCGAGTTTCTTGCTGAGTTTAATTACCTGTCAGCAAGTATTGTTTACTCGGTAACCTGACAATTTTATTGTTCCTCAGTCGGCCTTCCGAAATTATTTATCTACTTCAAATCTAAAATCGTTTTCAAAATACCCTTAAATTATTATTTATTAAAAAGTTGGTAAGGATATCAAACGAATTTGTTTACACAGTCGATTTTTTGTACTTATACGCTGGTAAACACAGTATATAGACAAGTAGTTTTAGCTATAATGTATTTCAATGAAAATATTTCTTTAGTTTAGTTTTTCGGCGGTACATTCTCTTTGCACATTGGAGGTTGCCCAACCACGTTCCCACGGCGTTCTAAGGAAACAGATGGTTTCCTCCTTCACCGTACACCTCAGGACTCTATTTTATTGATCGAAGCTGCATTTATTTGAACGGCTCTAGACCCTCCAATGTCCATGCATACGAGGTTAGAAAGCAGTATGCAAGTACTTACATTAACATAATACAAAAGAATAATAAATGTGGCAGCCCGTGGAATAATTCTTCTGAAATCTATAGAGAAAAATATATACAGATAAAAGTGTTAGTAAGTAAAAATAAGAGCTGCGCCCGGTTAAGGAAATAACAACAAGAAAAAACAGTAATAATATAATGCAAGTATTTACAATAATAACAGAGAGAAAATAATCAATCCTCTTTGCAGTATGCCGGTGAGCCAACTGTATTAGGAAAAACTGTCATGGAATCGTTTACTTAATTACTTTGGTTTTGGTCGCAGAAAAGTTATGTGTATCTCAACAAAATTTAGAGTGCCTTTCAATTATTAAAACGTTCTGATTATCACCAAGTTTCGTATATTCCATCACTAGCCTGAATAGCGAACACGTTCAGCACAGACCTATCGCATGCGCGGAATTGATTGCTTTTCGTTTACAACTGTGATTTACAAATGAACGCCCAACCGTGGGTACATTACCGACCATAGGATTAATGGTTATTATTGCGATTAAACCGATATGATCGATATTTGAGACGTCAGCGATATAATCGATTTATTCCCGCTTTTAAAACATACTGGTGCTGAACCAATACGGTGCCTTACGATGTTGGCTGAACGTGGCTTACTACTTTACGACTTTATTATTGGGAAAGCGTACGGGAGACTTTTAGGCCTCATTCGCAAAAGGAGCATTTTAACGCGTTGCAATTTTCGCCGTCTTTATTTTATATGGAACTAGGTTTACTAATCAACTTCGCCGGAGATGAAATTGCATTTTTTTATACATTAGCTCTACACTCTACACATGAGGCACTAAAGAAGATAATTCCCCTCAGGGCCTGTGTCATCTTTGGGGATTTTGTGTGGAGAGTATTTTTAGGAAAGGAAGGATAGTAAGTTCTGGGAAGGAAAATGTATGAGGGGTGGGTAGGAATTTAAAGGTCAGTGTGTCCACGAGTCCGGATATGAATCTATCCCACCCACTACGGTGCAATGCGATATTCCGAAAGAGTTCTGCTGGAGAGATAAAAAGTCAAGCAGTCTCTCCCGATCCGGCCTACCACGCAGTTGTTGGGCAGACGCATCCGCCCCCAAGACCCTGACAAACCTCATCCCATGCCAATCCTCACCCGGGCACCCCTGCTAAGTCATGAAACGTAACGAACTAATTGGGGTGACATGTGGCAGAGGTGTTGGTTATCCAGTAAATGGTTCCCGGGCGGCGGTACTCAACCCGCCTCCCAAATTGCAATACATAATGTAGCTAACAATTCGCCACCCTGCTCATTTATTTTTTTTACAGTTAATTTAATGCTTTGTAACTCGTCATGAAAATTACGTTGCCGTCTCAAAATGGTTGTTTTGGCCTAGAAATTCCAGACACAAAAATTGTTGTTAATTTCATTACGCCAGTATAGTGCGAGGGTTTTTGTTTCTTTAGACCAGCGGTTTTCATCCTGTGGTACGCGTATCCCTTTGGGTACGCCAAGCAAAAATTGGGGGTACGCAATATCGTGGCACGAAAGTTGGTTTTAAAAGATACCTAAGGTTAAAAAAACCATCCTCTCCCTCTCAATACATTTTGTGAGTTTGGAGTGTAGAATGGAGAACATGATTTTTTTTTTCGTCGAAATAAAAAGACTTGGAATTTTTTTTTTTCAATTTCGCATGTAGAATAACTGGTTAAAATGCCCGAAGTTGTGTTACATTCAGTATAAAATTGCATTAATTGTACCTATTTGTGTGACTTGATTATTAAATGCATGTAATAATTAGAGTATTAAAATATTACAAATGAAACATGTCCTTCATTACAGATAGTAGGTATGGGGTACAACAAATTTGTAGTAAGGGTCAAGGGGTACGCAGGCTCAAAAAGGTTGACAACCGCTGCTTTAGACGAACAGATTTCCACTTGTAGTTGACCGCTCGAAAGAATTGTCTTTGAGATAGTGACATTCATTTGAACAAATTATATACTTAATGATAGTGTTCACTAACAAAGCTAAGATTTAAGCTCTTAAAAAAATTATGTTATATTGTTATTTTGGAAGATAA
The DNA here is from genome assembly GCA_917563855.2 of Limnephilus lunatus. Classification (NCBI taxonomy): domain Eukaryota; kingdom Metazoa; phylum Arthropoda; class Insecta; order Trichoptera; family Limnephilidae; genus Limnephilus; species Limnephilus lunatus. The sequence goes on along the minus strand of OU830602.1, from coordinate 2,834,052 downwards.
TGTATAGATGCTGCTCACGCCGAAACGCAAATTATATGTAATTCCCTCGATAGAAAAAAAATCGCAAAGTATGCTCCAAAAAATATTAAAAACAAGTATTGTTTCTATTATCTTATAAATTATATTTGTGAAAAAAATCACAATGTTTTCTTTAAATGATACTTAAGATGCTCCCCACGAGATTTTTGCTCTATTTTAAGTCGTTTTTTTATTAAACATTTTCGCAATTTTCGCATCAATTTTGTCGCTGTAAATGTTAGCGCGCTCCTCTAACATTCGTAATTTCGTATCTCTCCATCTTCTTCTTTTCGAACCCGGTTGCGGAGCCTTGAAAGAACCCCGTTTTGAACGGAGCATGAAAATCTCATCGCTGAACATTTCCCCTCGTGCGAATCTAGCTTTTAAGACTGCAGCGGGCTTTGCTTTATGGGTTTGCAATGCTTTGTTCCTCGGGGTAAATGGCAGCCCACTTCTAGGAATGGCAGAGGAACTTTATGGAAGTAGTAAACCCAAAGTAGCGGCCATTTAAATCATTTAATTGGCTCAATGGCGCTGTACGAGACCTATAGGCCTGCACAAAAACTGTAGGCAATAAGTGCCGGCACACAGAACGCCCGACAATCTAAATGTCTTGATAGAGATGTGTTCTCTGCTTGACAGCTGCTAAAGTTCCGTAGCATGGTCGCAAGCTTCTATGCTGGACGGGCATCTTCTGCCGCGTATTGAGGTGGAGTGGTATTGTGTCTTTAACCGTTCATTATGAGATGGAATATTCTTGCATCGGAGCATGTATGCTGCGGTGGACGCTGGTTGCTAGTAATCGAGACGGGTTGTACCCCAGATGGTGTATGTTATCGTGGATTGCTGCATATCTAGCACCAGCATCATATAGTGTGGTCACAGCAACTCACATGTTGATTGGCTTCAGGGTAATCAGTCTGCATTCTATTGGGCGTGGCGGGACTGCTGGGGTGGTCGCAGCCACTCACATGTTGATTGGCTTCAAGATAATCGGTCTGCATTATATTGGGCGTGCTGCGGGTGCATAGCACGCCTCTCTAAATGATGTCATCATTTGACAGACATGGTGTCATCATCAGGTAGATCTGCATTCTATTAGGCGTGACGGGAGTCTTTATCATGAATCTTGCTCAGGCGTTATCATCAGGGCAGAGAGATGCAAGGCTCGATGCAAGGGGCCCGGAGCAAGATGGCCAGGGGTAGCACAGCGACTTCAAGGGCTTGGTAAGAATGAGCAAGTTCAAAGGAGCCCGGAGATGGCCATGGGGCTCAGGCGTCAGAATTTTGTAGGTTTTATCCCTTCGGGTGCTTGAGGGTGAGACTGGCGACTTGGATCAAGTGGCGAACCCGATGGCAAATCAGGTAGGTGCTTTGCAGGGATGTTGCTGCGATTACTGATGGTGAATGACTGAATGAAGCTGCCCCTTTGGTACAGTCTTTTATAGTAAGGTAATAGGTGCAGGTGGAAGTGCACGTGTTGTTTACGTCTTCTTCTTTGCCCAGGTGGCCGTGCACACCTGCAGTGGCAGGTGTTGTTTACGTCTTCTTTACCAAGGTGGCCGTGCACACCTGCGATGGCAGGTGTTGTTTACGTCTGTTCGACAGGTGCCAGTGCACGCGTTGTTTACGTCTTCTCGTTTAGTCCAGGTGGCCGTGCACACCTGCTGTGGCAGGTGTTGTTTACGTCGTCATGTTTATCCCAGGTACTGTGCACATCTGCTGTGGCAGGTGTTAAGTGTTGTTTATGCCTGCATAATTATCCCAGGTGGCCGGCGCAAGTATCTGCTTTGGGAGCATGAACTATTTCACGTTGGAAACGTTGTGACATCAATATTTTCGCACCGACTAAAATGCAGAATCATAAAAATATATTAAAATGAAAACTTCTTTAGAACCGTTTGATTTGAAACTCGATGAAACGAAAAATAGCGACACTAAAAAGAGACAAACACATACGTCTATAGGATTTAGCCTGCGAGAGAATGTGATAGTATAATCGGTCTCTTCTTCTCGGTGCTTCGTAGTCTGCCCACTCTTGTCTACTTTAGTTTTCTGAATGTTTCACTTCTACCGCGTGTGAATTACTCTGATTTTTAAAAATATTTCCTTAACGCCAAAGGCCCTGAGGAAAATAATTTCTCTCAGAGCTTGTGTCATCTTTGGTGATGCTGTGTAGCGGTTCTTTTGAGGAGATGAAGGAATTAACGTGTTGTAGAAGGGAGGAAACACAGAGACCGGCAAATCAATCCACAGCCTAGCTTTTGAATTCAATAACTAGTCGTAGAAACTACCTGTTCTCGTGTGACAAATTTTGGGCGCGTATTTGGCGTATTTCCCCACTACGCACCGGTGGCGAAGGAATCAATGATGCTAGTTCCATTGATTTATTAGTAAAACAAGGACGGCATTCCCACCCAACGCACAGTTAGTAATTTGAGGTATCTAGCTCGACTTTATTAATTTAGTATGTTTTTTGGGACAATATAAATTACCATTGTATGAAAAAATTGTTAAAAAATATATATTGCGCGATTCAACCTGGTACTTACCTACAGCAATCTTCTATATATATAAAAATGTAGGTTTCGTGTTTTTGCGTTCGCAAATATCGAAAAGTAAACGATAGATTAACTCATTTTTTTACAGAACATTGCACTTCAGCAGAAGAGTGTTTCTATAATATATAATGTTAAGCTCTGGCGTTATGAAATTTGTATATATCGATCTGTATATCAAAAATTGCCTTGGTGCTGAAAAAATTTAAAGTTGTTTAAGTAAACCCTGAATATATCACAAAACTAAAGTTAATTTGATACATTAATGTCCATTAAATACAGAAAACGTAAAATTTTACCGGATACATTCGGATGCATTTTTAAAAGTCTCGATGAATTCTAAATTTAAAGAAAAAATACGATTTTAAAAATGGTTGCTTCAATATTTTTTATCACACAAGTTAAATAATTATAATAATCCCCTGATTTCCTAGATTCCGTCATAAAGATTCAGAAAAACACAGTAGTTATTGTTGAATTATCACGATGACGTGCACACGTACACCCATCGTACACCCGCGTAGAGATCCAAACTCGACTGACATAAAATTACTCCTTCGTGTTTCGAGGTAGACCAGACAAGCGGTGTTAACCGTTGTTGTTTGTTGTTTACCGCGACGTCGCAAGCAGCTAAAATGTTTTTTTTTTTAAATTTCTAAAAAGATTAGACTGTTAGGTACCTACCCAATTAAATTAAAATTAAATCCAGAAACTTAGAGCTTTATAATAAAGTCGAGCTAGATACCTCAAATTACTAACTGTGCGACGCCTGTGCTCTAAAGATTGCAAATCCATCAAGCGGGCTGCCCATTTCTGCACAGATTCAAGAGTTTATCGAGTATTTTGGGGTTCCAGACCAGAGGGGGCAGCCAAATTCAACCGTGCTGTTTAATTGAGATCCCTGAGGCTTATGTTTGGTAAAACCATGTGGGAATGTATTACAGACAGATCCGCAAACAATACAAGGATGTGGTAAATGTAATGATGAATATTGTTGGATGGTTTAGCCATGTGACAGACTATTGAGGTCCAGTGACTCTCGAAAGCGAATAAATGTGAGTTGTTTACCGTGGAATTATACGGAAGATGCAGACGCGTTTATTCGCCACGATAAAATATTCGTGATTTCATAATAGTTTATCAGTAAATCCTGATAATTCGCTTCCTAACATTTATTATGCCACCTCTTCCGGTTACTTTATTCGTAAGCTCTGCAATCCCGTTTTTAACCAGAATTACGATTAATTTGAAGAGAATTCCTTATAAATTTTATCAATCATCTGCATTCAGGAAAAAATACGAATGTATAGAGGAGCAGCGACCCTTTTATCTACCAATGTAAATGTCCAAATAATACATGTAAAAATCTTAAATTAATGTTTTTATTATTATGCAGAGTGTATGAACGGAGAAAGGAATGCCAGGAGAAAATATAACGAAATTGAATGGTACAAGAATTCCAAGGAAGACATTTCACGATCAAGTGAATCAGATACTCGAATCGGGTCTTGTTAATCAGATATCAGAGAGAATACACATATGAATCGTGAAAATAAACGAAGTTTGTGTCAAGAGAGAGTGGTGTGGTGGTTCATCGTCTCTGCCTATCAGATTTGAGATCAAAATACCCAACCAAACTGAAAAATTATTTTTGTAATCAAAAGGTATATCAAATATCTAGTACGGATGTGAGCTACTTTATTTATTTTTGCTTTAAATTATAAGATGTAGGCCATTAAAGATTTTAGTGTTTCATGATTTTGGAGGCAACTTAAGGAATTATTTGTGAGTAAATGATAAACATTATAAATAATTTTACTATATTTATTTTAAAAATACAATGAAAAATAAAATTAAAATTAAATATGCCTTTTTTGCTTAGTAATTTTAATATATGTATAAACGACTAATTTTTATTCCACCGTAAATAGGTAATTTGTATTTTTAATTTACACCCATCAAAATGATTTTTTTTATAATTTTTTATTTATTTTTTATTTTATATTTCATCATATTTATATGATAAGTATAGTAAAATAATTGTTTTTTTTTTCATTTACTCACAAATAATTGCCCAAATCGCCTCTATAATCCATAACATTAAAATCTTTAATGGCTGGCCTATAACTTATAATTTAAAGCAAAAATAAATAAAGTAGCTCACATCCGTACTAGATATTTGACATACCTTTTGATTACAAAAATAATTTTTCAAGTTTGGTTGGGTATTTGGTATTTTAAATGGGCCGCGCATACGTTCCCCTTAAGTAGGAAGGTGTGTAAGTACCTACTTACAAATCTTATGATTTCAGAGAAAAATTTGATTTTGATTTATTAGATCAGAGAAAGTTAAAACACTTTTATGGACGCGAGGTGTACACAGTTCACAGTGCTATTTGTGTTTATATAGTGAGGGTTTTAGTTTTAGTAACCATTCTAGTAGTCATAACTACTGCACTGTGCCTGCCAGTGACAGGGGTTTTAAATAGAGGTCCGCGTTATTCAATCCTGCAATTGTCCAGTAATTGATGTTATTTTCGTCCTGTATAATAATAATGCAGTAGAACACCAATAGTGGTAATTATAGGTTCGGATTAATTAATACAGGTTACCACACACCCGTCATCTCCCTCCCCGTAGATTGCATCGTTGCCGGGCATATTATTGAATTATGATTTTTTAAAACATTTGTATATATATTTTTTTATTTTATTTATTATTTTTTTATTATTTATTTATTTGGCAATACTGATTAAAAATACATATAAAGTTACATCGGTTACAAAGTTACATAAGTTTTTAACAAATAAACAAAAAATTGCCTTTCCTCACTATAAAGAGACAATGCCCTTGTGTTTGGTGAGGGAATTCTAATTCAATTCGTAAATTAAAAGATCGTGTAAGTTAGCAATAACGACCATTGTAAGTAATAAGTAAAATTAGAAAATCATATACAATTTTTTTTTTTAAATCATAAGTTTAAAAAATCATAATATAAATTTAAAAAATCATTATAAATTAATGAATCATGTAAGTTAGTAACAAAAATTATTGTAATTAGTGAGTAAATAATATGTTAAAAAGAACGCAAGAATTATAATAGTAGACTTAAAGATAAATAAACTAAGAAACATTAACTCAAAAAGTTAAGTAAATAAACAAAGTTTGTTACACCATTAATAACTCGAGAACGGCTGGACCGATTTTTATGATACTTGATTTGTTGGATTTGTCTCTGCCCGGGATAACATAATAACTATTAAAACATTGGAAAAATCACGAAAAAAAAATTATGAAGAAAATTCTTTTCCTCATGCATTTTGTACGGAACGAATTCTCGTATTTTGAAAGAGCTGCAGCGATATTGTGATAAGTATAATATTGAATAGTGAGTGAATTCCAAAAATTCAAAAACGTCAAACGTCAATGCGCTGATTGTTTTGCTTTTGTTCTTAAACATATAATGCTGCCCCTCTTTCTTACACACTAAATGTCAACAGTTGAAAATGAGACAAACAGTGAGCGTATGTCTACACCTCTCCAAAGGAAAAATACAATTATTAATAAATCTCCCTCACACGTATAAAGAAAATGAAACGCAATTCCCGCAAGTAAGTGGAAAAGTAAGAAAATCACAAAAAATGTGAATCCGTACACAACGCTATCCCTGATACTGACAAAACAAAACACGGACATTTGCACATCGATAATTGCTTCAATGTGTAATTTTTTGTAATAAGCTCCACACACGTGGCCCTGAGGAAAATAATTCCCCTCAGGGTTTATGTCATCTTTGGGGATGCTATGTGGAGGGTCTTTTTAGGAAAGGGGGGAGAGGAAGTTCTGGGAAGAACTTAATTAAAAAACTTAGTTTAATTCAGCTAATAATTTAACATACCAGTTACTGATTCTGGGGCAGTACGAAGTTCGCCGGGTTAGCTACACAGGGTTTTAGCTACACTTTCCCCCAGGGTCTGTCACATCTTAGCGGATGCTGTGTGGAGGTTTTTTTAAGGAAAGAAAGAAGAGGAAGTTCTGGGAAGAAAATAGGTATGAGGGTGGGAAGGAATTTGGGGGTCAGTGTGTCCAGCGTGACGGACGTACGAATCCAGCCCTTCAACTGTGATGCAACGTGATGGATCGAGGAATTCTTGCTGGAGAGGTCAAAAGACTTCCTCAACCAGTCTTTTTCCGGCCCGCCACGCAGCAGGTGGACAAACACATCGGCCGCCAAGACCTTTCCAAACATCACCCCCTAACGCTGTAAGATTTGTCAAGGGCACCCCTGCTAAGTCGCCAAACGTAGCGAACCACTTGGGGTGACCTATGGATTTCGGAACATTTTAGAACTAATCATTCTGTTGTGTTCTGTTATTTTCTCGGACAATACTACTTCTCGTTACGAGTCGTGTTTATTATCGTCATATTTACAGTGAATGTCTAACTGGACTTGACGTCCGTTCTTATGGATACTCTCTGTTGTTCTGCGTCAGTTCAAAAAATGTCGCTAGCTAAATAATGTAAATGACTTGAGAAAAAACTGAGATCTTTTCCCCCCCAATTTGAAGAATATTTTGTGAACACGACATATTTTTCTGTTCAAGAAAAATCAAAGAAATCCATACGGATATATAACCGTGCAAAAACGGTTATAATGAATGATTTTTAACAATAATAAAACTATGTATTTTAATTAAACCGTAGCAATGATTAATTCGGCCGTTTTAATTAATAACTGAATCAGTAAAGTTAGTTATGTACCGGTCTGCGGTTTAAATCACGTTAATCGGTTCAAACGTGATGGATTCTAGTTAATTTATAAATAATATAGGTCACGTGTTCGGAAACGTGGCAAGCTACTGGCCGGCTACTTGGCCATGTTCCGATTAACACCGGTGGTCAACATTGGTCATTATTACATTTACATTACGTTATTTTATGAATTTGGTCACTTCTTACCAATGTCTTTTCGGCGTAATGTCGGTAGATCGTGACTCGCTTTTTATTTCGGCGAATTTGTTGAAATTATTATTTTCTCTAACGGGTTTTGAATGACCTAAAAAGGTCGCAGGATACAATAAATCGTTTTCGCACTTAAGGCAATGCTATATATTGCAAAATCACGTGTTTTTGGTTCGAAATTTTGATTGCTTGAACATATTTTAGATGCTTTAATTAAATACTGCGAATAGAACACGTATTTTGCCTCTGAAATAATAAAAAAAAAATTATAAGTCTTTTTGTAAGCTCAGGAAAAAAAGTATCAGACCTCTAAAAACTGTTGCGAACTCCTTTTTGGTTATGGTTTTATTGTATAATATGGCGAAAAAAATTCTTTACAAAATGGTCGTAAAACATTTAAATATTTCTGTTTGAAATCACTTCACTCCATAATATTTCTATTTTTGAAACTGACAAATTCATGGTGGAATTCCATTATAATAGATTATGATAAAACAAATAAAAAACTTTACTCTATTTAATTTTATTGACCGCATCCGGTTTCAGCTCGTCAGAGCCATCTTCAGACTGGTACAAATAATTCTTAGTCCACAGTTTATATACATACATTACATTTGGGGGAGGGGAGGGGGGTGGTCTACAAGGATTTTAATCAATTTTATTAGTTACTAAGTCGTTTTAGACTGTCAAATTTCTAAATATTTTGGTAATTTCAGTAAGCTACCTTGGGTTTGTAGTTTGTAGCTCACTTCAATATTGTTTAGGGAAAAACCTCACAAGTAATATGAATTATTAATGAGCTAATTTTATTGTCAAATCGTTATTATAAATATTTATGATATACCTATGGGATTTTTAAAATTGCTTTTTGAAGGGATACATGTTTACATTGGAGAAATTATTATCTTCATAATAATTCTTATAATAATCTTCATAATAATTTCGAAATTAAAATATGCATTTAGTTCAGACCATTCCTACTCCAATATAAACATGTATCCCTCCAAAAAGTTACTTTGTAATTAATAAGATATTAGAATCATTTGCTAAGTCCCTGTTTTTATATGCAGTATAATTTTCATAATAATTTCTCCAATCCAAAATCTTTGTAGACCACCCCTCTCCCCTCCCCCAAAATGTTATGTATGTAAACAGTAGACTAAGAATTATTTGTACCAGTCTGAAGGTGGCTCTGACGACCTGAAACCGGTTACGGTCAATAAAATTAAGTGGAATAAAGTTTTTTTGTTTGTTTTATTAAAATCTATAATTTGACTACATGGTCTAATTATGCTCTGAAGCACGGCGATATCACAGAACAACTGTTGACTGTAAACACAAAGGTTGACTGTAAACACAAGGTTTAAGATTTACCGGGAAATGACAATTTCTCACTCAATTTCCTTTCCGTCACAAAAAATTGTTTACGAATATTAAGCTCAGGAAATAGTGTCGAAAAAAGCCTCATTCGCCGATAGAGTTTTTTTAGGGCAATGTAATTTTCTCCTGTTTCACAATGCTGATGTAAGCTCAGATTTATTCTTTCATTTTGCGTATTGATATTTGAAAGGTAACAAATATAGTTTGATCAATTCGAGAAATCCTTGATAAAATGTGATGTGCAGAATTAGAACAGTTCATCAAATTTCAAAATTAAAATTCAAGTTCTGTAGACAGTAATTTTCGTTTTATTTTGAACCTCACTTCTGCAAAATTTAATCAAGAAGTACTTATAAAAATTCTTCGGGTTCGGAAGAAAATGGGATGGCAGTGGTTTTGGTAAACTTTCGGGGTGATGCACGCGCTTAAAACGAATATGTTTAATAAAAACTTTTGATTCACATTTATTACTATAAAAGACAAGTATCTATTTGCATTTGGGGCGGTGGAAAATGCTGCATTTAATATCTCAATTACGTAAAATGAAAATTTGCTTTCGTCGCATGGGTTGACAGTTTGACAGCCATTTACAATAATTTATGTCCGTATTGTATGACATTTTGTGTAGAAATTTTGAATGCAATATTTTCTATCGCCCCGAATGCAAATAGTTGTATTATAATAATAAAGGTAACTAAAAAAGGTTTTTTCTAAAAAAATATCCGTACCGCCGCTACCCGAATTTCTACCGATTTCTTACATGAAGTTTTTAAGCTCTTAAAAAATATGTGTAATTTTTGAAGATTTTTGATTATTATAAACACGTTCATTTCACTTATTTTAGAAGTTATATGTATGAAAAAATCACACTGTTTCTTTAAATGCTCTTTTGTCAGCTGTCGTCCCATATGACGAAAGCGAATTTTCATTTTACGTAGTTGAAAATTTAAATACAATATTTTCCATCACCCCGAATGCAAATCGTCTTTTATGCGAATTAATACGAATCAAACAGTTTTTTTTTCTAAATATATTTGTACTAAGCGTGACCAGTTTACCCGAAAGTTTACCAAAACAAAAGGAAACAACTCATTCTAACAAATTTATTCCCGAATGTGGGGAATTTATAACAAGTCGGGGAATATTCCCTGGTGCACGTCACCAGCCTCAACTCCCATGCTGAAAAGTTTCGCCGCCGCGCATTTTACTCGTTTGTGAAAAAGGCTTGATATTTTAACTTTTGTTCTTTTGTATTTTTTTATTCAGTTGCGTAGACAGTCCATCGTACATTTTTATATTCATATCATATTTGTTAGATTGGAATTGCAACTTGTCGAATATTTTCGTCCTCAATATTGAGCCATATAAATGACACAAATTTCCTTTTGTTTTTGCAGTGAAATTACTGTTTGCGGTTTTTCCATTAGTTGGAAATAGGACTCCTTTAGCTGCGCTTGTGTTGTTCCTTGCAAATGTCCGGGCGATTGAAGTGTTCGTCAAAAAGTTAGTTAAATCTACGATTGACAATGTGCCTGAAAACAATTTGCGTAAATATTTTTTTCTCCACCTTTATATATTGTGTTTTTAATCGCTCAAAATGAAGGTGAAAATGAAAAATGGTATATTTGAGCGAAAATTGTGAAAATGTTTAATAAAACATCGACTCCTTTAATAATTTGGTAACGTCTTAAATAGTATTTATAAAAACATTGTGATTTTTTTCATACATATAACTTGTAAATAACAGAAAAAACCTGTTTACCATAGTTTTCGGAGCATACTTTGCGATTTTTTTCTTTCTATTTTCTATCGAGGGAATTTCATATGATCAGTGGCGTAGTTAGAAGGGGGGGGGGTGTTTGACGTGAACTCGGGAAGAGAATTATTACCTATTGGGTTTTAAGTTGTTATTCTGTTAGTGTTAAAAAACAAAGTAAGTGGATTGGATAGTTAAATTTGGGGGGAGGGGGGGGGGGGGGTGACACCACGTTATCCCCCCGGGTGCCACCCATACTAGCTACGCCACTTCATATGGGTACAGTTTCGGAGTGGCTATGTATAGATATTATCTTCAAAAATAACATGTATATTTTTTGATTTTTTAATAAGTTACTTCTTAGTTGAGTTGGACCCTCCAAAAATCGTTAAAATTGCCTGGTTTTAAAGCCATTAACAGACGTTCAGTATTCAAACTACTCAATGTATTAAAAACTGCAGAAGAATATTCTCGTCAGTTAGTAAAAAATATTTTTAAAAATCGGTCGGTTTGGGGAATACGAACTTCGATTTTGACGATTATACATATAAGAAAACACTTAAAAAAATTGTCCCTGAATTTTTTTTTATACGTGAGTACCGCACAATAGTCCCAACTGCTCCCAAACGTCTGAAAGGCAACCCCAAAAGGAGTGTGTTATGGGGTTGAAGGTGTAGGGGGAGGAGGTAGGGAAGTACCTGGCTATTCATTGTTAGGGTGCCTCGATGTCGGCTTCTAAACCAACACCAGGGCCCAAAACACGTCCCTGACTAGCTCTCAGCGGGACTATGGTACTCTCTATTCAGGGGGGTGGGCAGCTCAAGGCTAGGGAACTTCTCTCCATCCTCCGGTGACCCACGGGATCCTCACTGGCCAACAATCCTCCCGCCGTAGCAGAATAATAACAATGTTAAATCATTTAGACATGTATTGTAAACTCAAACACATACATAGGTTTCTACAGTACAATTCAATTACAAGAAATGCAAATTACACAAACCTAGCTAAAGTGTTTAACTCTCTCTGACTCTCTCTCAAAACGAAACTCTCCGAGTCGTGATTTCCGCGGGGGCCCTACATTTCACTGAATTACGGACAACATTTAAGGAGGAAATCAAGATACAGCTTACATGTAGGTTGGCAGGAACCTCGTCTCATGTGGCAGCTTCATCAGGCACTTTCGTAGTCTAAATAGACCGAACTATAGTGGCAAAAGACTGATTCTACACAAAAGTATTTCAATAATACATCGCGGCCCCATTGAATTGGGTCCGCCGGCTACAAGTGAGCCGCGAGCGTGCGTTCTCAAAGGCGCTCAGATCTCTTCTGTGGTGAGCGCAGCGGGAATGCCGAGTGGCAGGGCACGGGGGAGAGGCAAGGAGAAACAGGATACGGGGCGGGGAGAGGCGGCGGCCGAGCCGTGTGGACTTGTGCTGCGTTCTGTGCTCTCGTATTTACTCGCTTCAGGGGCGTATCGTAACACTTCCCCCCGCGCTTGGAAAAAAAAGCGACGTGGCAATGGAGCTGTAGGAAAAAAAATCCTCTTAAACTTTCATTGGGGTTTTTGAGAGATTCGTTGCTTGAGAGATGCCTAGCTAGAACATGCAATTTATGTTATAGTTTAGGTCACAATGTTTGTAGGGAATGGGTGAGGGGTACATACAATGTTTGGAAAAGAACAGTTTTGGTGAAAGTACATGGTGTGAAACAACATACAAGATTATGCAATTGAAAGATGACAATACATGGTTATGCAATTGAACAAAATAACAATACATGGTTATGCAATTGAAAAATATCAATTCATATTTGTACAATCGAAGAACAAAAAAAACAAGAACAAAAATGCCTGTGTGATTCTAAAGTTTCATTGGTCTGGGAGCTAAGTTTGCGAAGCGTGGATTTGTTTGGTTTCGGAGAATTTCGAAGAGGAGGACGTGGTTTCACAGATTCTAAGGATTACATTATCACTGTAATCAGACCCCTTTGAGATAACACTCAAAAGTACACTTGGGCCTTAGAAAACACTTGGTTTTGTCGAAGACGTCGAAGTTCATGAAGTGGAGACTGTGGTTGCTGTGCCGCGACTATGGTTACAGAGGTCATTGAGGAGGAGAATCCAGTGTCTGCAGACATGCCAGTACGAATCCTAAAGTGTTATTAAGGTAAACACGGATCGTATATAATGGTTATTGAAGCATAATGTAGCTCAACATAACTTGTATTGGTACGCATTCAGCGAATACTGGAAGTCAACGTAATGATGGTTTACACATGACGATATATGCGTCACTGCATGACAGCGCAAGAGACGACATGGTTGGCATTGATAGCAAGAGTAAGAACAAACCTAGGAGCTAGCGTGCCCAAAAGGTGGTTCAGAGTGTCATAATGTATAGCGGGACAACTCAACTTGCTGTGGCACGACAAAACAACATACATATGGGCGGTATGGTCTGTGCTTTCAGGAACAAATGCGTAGAAAAATGGCAGCAGGAGGGACCTAGTAACCACAGCGCGTGCTGTCAGGAAGTGGAGCTCAGCTTGGCTGTTGGTGATGACATCCGCCTGGGCTTCTTTTTAATCCGGGAGAAATTATTATTAGAGCAAAATTCTTGAAGTTTACCTGCCTAGGGACCAATGAAGAAAAGGTTTGGAGAGAAACAAAATGTGTCCAGATAATGAAATAAACGAAGTTTTAACCACCGACCCAGAGAGTGACGAAGAGAGAGTTTTCTAACTAAATTGTGATTACATGAACATTTTCCTTTACCAGAATGACTTGGCGTTTGCCAAGTGACAATATGTCTTGGTTAAAAAACAACCGGCCTTCCATGGCCTATGTTAACATAAAGGTGGTAACATTTTTGTAGAATTTCAACGAGCAAGACAAAGAAGTCGTGAATGAGTCACGGTAAAAGCAGAGAAACCAATTCATGAATAAAGGTTGTCAAAAGGAGACAGACGGTACGCCAAGTGCATATCGTACATATCCAACATTCATGAATGTGTTTCGTAAAATTGAGAAAAAGAACAAAAGGTGAGACATATGCAGAGAGTGAGGGAGAAAGCCTGCTGATAATTGGTTAGTTTACCGATTCGCACTCCCAGTGAGGGCGAATTATGGTTAACAACAGATTTTCCTCTTCATAACATATACCTGAGAACATGATGGTGAGGAGAAAGGAAAGGAAAAGGAAAGGAGTTGAGTGACGAAACTTGCTAGAGACTGGACTAATTTCCACTTCAAACTCCATGTGAGAATGAAACATGATCAACCAGCAGATTTCCTGACTCTTTACAATTGTTAAAAGGATGAGGAGAAATTTGAATACACATTAACAAAGAGACTAATCTTTTGTGTGTATTGGGCAAAAGATTAGGGGTCATTTTAAAAACTCCTGCGTGATTGTGAGAAAAGACAGACCCTTGCTCCAATTTCACAAACCTGGGGGTTTTCTTATCCGTTCCCCAGACAACGAGTTGGGTGGTTTTGTGCTCAATCGATTAACTCCCACAGCACTATGCCCCATAGTTAGCAGTGAAGCTACAAACTAGTCCTTTTGGGATAGTAGATACTCCTGGGCTTCTTTCCTTTTTGCAAAGAAGTAAAAAAACAGGAGGTCCACGGGCATTGGCGTTGAATGACAACAAAGGGTTGTGGACTACATTTCGTAGATCGCACACAAAAGGTTTGATATTATTTCGTTCGCACGACTCATGGTAAGTGTTTTAACGTCTCCACGTATAGTGTATAAGAACATGTAAGTACATACAAGATAAAACTCAATTATAGACAGAAGTCAAGAGTTTATACAATGCCTCTTAAAGAAGATGGCAAGGCCGATATTATGTCGTTCGCACGAATCACGGTAAGTGTTTTAACGTCTCCACGTCTCGTGTACAAGGGTTGTACACAATTATACATACAAGCGGTACTCATGACAAATGAATGACACACGACCAAAATACAAAAGCGGTACTCATGACAAATGAATGACACACGACCAAAATACAAAAGCGGTACTCATGACAAATGAATGACACACGACCAAAATACAAAAGCGGTACTCATGACAAATGAATGACACACGACCAAAATAGATTGTACAGAAAGGGTGGTACTCATGACAAATATGTCACACGACCAACTCAATAACATTTAGCTATGAGCAAAAGTGATTATGACGAACTTCTCGTATCGTGGCAGGTATTTTAAGGATCCCTCCTATAACGGTGGGTGTTCTAAGGATCTCTCCTATGACGGTGGATGTTCTAAGGATCTCTCCTATAATGTAACAGGGTTACGTTTAAATACAACACAATAAACGTTAATGATGCTTGATTTTAACACATTTTATAAAGATTCGTTAGATTAACTAACTCCGTAGCCCAAGAGCGTACGACAGAGAAGATAGACAATTTGATGCTACTTCATGTGTTACAAAATACAAGGGTGATGGCAGAGTATAATTCTACTTACACCAAGTATTTAAAACAAAGACAGACCTATAATGGTTTTACATACTGTCTGTTGTGGCAACCTGCAGTGAGGAAGACCAAAGAAAAGGGACCAATTACGGTTTTACATACCCTTTGTGCAGTTACAAACATACCAGGTTATGTGCAATTTGGGTTGCAAATACTTGGTTAAATGAACACCTAAAAGTTGTGAATTCCAAAATCAGGATGACCAAAAGGTTTTATTAACCTGTCTCGTAGGGTTGAAACGTGTCATATAAGACATACGTAACGTACAAGCAAAAAACAAAATAACAAAAAGGTGGCTTTGTTATAACAACCAAAGACCGGATGATTCGGTTTTACGTACTTTAGTTGAAACGAGCCAAATTGATTTATATACAGGGTTATAAAGACCAATCATTGGTTTTATAAATACAAGTTCCAAAATGGACGTGTCGATATCCAATTTTGGTACAAGAGCATGAATTTGGGTAGGACGCCATCAATTTTTAATTTAAGAGGAAAAAATTGAAAAAAACTTATATACACGAGGGGCGACTATGTAAGTAACCACTGTTTGATTTTCATGCTAGAGATACCTCGGAAGGTTTTACAACTCATGATGAACAAAATGAAAGGAAAAAAAAATTGTAAAAATAGTTAACTGGTTCTGAGTCGGAATTTAACACTTTGGAATTTACAAAACCCGACTTCTAGAACGACACGCCGATGGGCAATTGTCAACTACCTTACATGAACAAAATAAACAGGTGAGAAAGTTCCTTTCCACACGACAAAAATGCAACAAAAAAATAGGAGAAAAATTACAAAATTACATGACAAGGCAGGGTATGACGTGGCATGAACATTGCGTAGTGTACGTGTTGAGACAATAAATGGGCTCGCGACTTCCCAAACATTGAAACTCGAAAAGTGTCTCCGTTCCAAAGTGATCAGTTTTAGAACAGGTGAAAAAAATAAAAGAAAAAATTGCCGTGAGGGAAAGAAAAAACAGTGCAAAAACAACATTTGAAAGTAACTTCAAGGAGAGTACGCATTAATTTACAAAATAATTTACAACTTTTTACGAAACGATGGGCATGTGATTGACACAATACACGCCTGACGTAGTAGGACTCTGTAAGCTTACAAAAAAATGTGATACATACTGGATCATTTTACGTTTGCTGAGATAGTGGGGGCAGTTTTACTTGACTCCTCACTTCCAGACTTTACAATGTCCTTAATGTGGTAATTACCAATGTGCTTTCCAGATGAGTCAGACAAGGAGTACACTAGGTCTGATATTTTCCTTAGGACTTTGGCCTTCACGAAACGTGGTGCCAGCTTAGCAGAGAAATACATGGCTCCTTGGGAAAGTGTGTTGTTCTTTCTCCAAACTATGTCTCCTGTATTGAAGGTGACATGTTTTCTACGTAAGTTATATCTGTCCGCACTCTTTTGGTGAGCCAGGAGCAAAGCATCAGTGACTTCACTGTAAATGGCCGACAGTTCTTCCAAGCGATGGGCATAGTCTGCGGTAGGGTTGCTTGTGGTGGCGGATGACGTAGGAAAGTTTGTGTCCCTATGTAGAGAACCATGGACGACTTGTTCCATACCGTGTTTTAAGAAGAAAGGTGTGTAACCAGTGGCCAGATTAACAGTGTTGTTCATAGCGGCCTGAATTTTATCTAGGTTTTTACACCAAGTGCGTTGATCTTTATCAACTAGAATAGCTAGAGCTGTGTTGATTGTTTGGTTGTAACGTTCGACAGTGTTGTTTTGGGGAGTGTACAAGGTGTTATAATAAATGTCCTTGATTCCGTATTTGGCAAGAAATTCTTTGAATTCCTGGGCAATAAACTGTTTTCCGTTATCAACAATTACGGTTCTGGGTGTTCCGTAAGGTATAAAAATGTGTTTTTCCAGAAGTTTGATGATGGCGGACGCGTTGGCTCTTTTTAAAGTTATATTCTTACGCTCGTAACGGCAGCCCGTGCCTCGGTACTGTCCTAGCGCTCGCGTTACCGTAACACTTTCATGACGGTAGAAGAATTATTAATAACGTTAAAAAATGAAGTTCAAAAAATCCAAACGATTAAAGACTCGAAAACCAAAACCAACATCGAAAAAATTATTGGTGATCTTGATAATGAAGTAAAATCTGACATATTAAAAATGCAACAACAAATAATTCAACTACAAGAAAAACTAATTGAAAAAAACGACCAACTGGTGGGAAACATTGAAAAAATAATGAAAAACGCAACAATACCATCCTATGCCCAGGTATTATCAACAACTAAAGTTACTCCTCGAGAAGAAGAGAGATTCTCAATCATCATTTCGTCGACCAAAAATAATGCTAAAGCAGAAGAAATTGAAAAGATAATAAAAAAAGAAATAAATTTAAGCAACATAAAGATAGGAATAAATGGGTTGAGAAAAACAAAAGAAGAAAAAATAATAATATCATGCCCAAAAAAGGAATATGCAAATACCCTAACTGCCGAAATAAAAAAACTGAATACCGAATTGGTGGTAAATGAAATTCAAAAGAAAAGACCAAAAATAATAATAAAAGGATTAAAATCAAATCTTACTGAAGACGAAATAGTTTGCGGAATAATTACCCAGAACGAAGGAATTGAAGATGTTTACAAGGAAAGTGAAGACAATAAAATCACACTAATAACGGAAATAAAAAATACAAACGTAAATGAACAACAGCGCCAATTCACTAGCTACATCTTGGAAACCAGTGGCAAAATGCGGAAAAGTCTTCTTGCACTCGGTAAACTAAATATACAGTTTCAACGAGTAAAAATTGAAGATTGCAGTCCATTAACTCAATGTTTTCATTGCTGTATGTTCATGCATACAGCTAAAAAGTGCCTACACCGAACCGGCCCTCCAATTTGCCCACACTGCATGGGCGACCACATCCTTTCAAAATGTCCGGGAAGAGAAACAATACCAGCGTGTGTAAACTGCACCAGACAAAATTCTAAATATGGAGAAAAAAATACCACGGACCACACAGCCAACAGTATTAAGTGCAACTATAGAAACAAAATGCTGAAAATTGCGAGGGATCGCATCGATTACGACTAATTATGCATATTATTAATTACAAGTCTAACGAAAACCTAAATAATATCTACAATATTTCAAAAAAATATTTCCAAAAGCCCGCCCGCAAAGTGTTAACACGCAGTGATAAAATACACACATATAATACCTACTATAATTGCAAATGTGAAGTGTATTCCCAGCGCCAACATTATTGTTATAATAATTATTACTACCTCAAAATGAACGAATTTATAATAAACGCAATAGATAACTTATATAAAATAGACGAAAGGATTTTAAACACGGTAAATAAAACAAACGATTTTATTGATATAAAACCTACAGTCAGCCTAATAATAATATACATGAACGTTAGATCTTTGGAAAAAAAATTCGAAGAATTTCTAATAACTATTAAACAATTAAATAGAATTGACTCTATAATATTATCAAAAACGCATTCATCGAATGAAATTAATTATAATATACCGAGTTACTTGTACTACGCAACAAAATATATAATTAACAGAAATAACGGCGTTGCCATATTTATATTAAATATTTACGCTGTCACAAGTGTAAATGAAATAATGGTGAATATTGTCAATTTATTAAACTTGGAGATAAATTCAAAAAATTATTCATTTAATATAATTATTATTTATCGGACACATTCTTCTGCTTTAACCACATACATAAAAGAACTAAAAAAAATATTACAATATCATAAAAACAAAAAAAAAACAAACAACTATGGATGACTTCGTAAACACGCAACTGGACAACTGCTTCAAAATCAGTGAATTCAATAGTCAAAGTGCAAAAGAGTGCAACGAAATCATCACTGACAAATTCTCTGGTATACAAATACTCCATCTTAACATCCGCAGCCTTCAAAAAAACATAGAAGAATTTATACTCAATATAAATAATCTTAATGTAAAGCCGGATGTTATAGTATTAACTGAAACATACACAAACAGTGACTCACCACATTATAATTTAAGTGATTATATCTACATGCAAACAAACACAAACATAAATAAAAACAGTGGCATTGCGATATTCGTAAGTAAGAAATATAATATTGTTACACATTCAGAACACAACTTAGATTCATCAAACTGCATAGAAATCCATCTTAACCACAACAAAATCAATTATTATTTGTTAGCAATCTATAGAACGCATGAATCGAACGCTTATTTATTTATCGAACAAATACGAAATATAATATCAAATTTAAAAAACAAAACTTGCATAATAACAGGGGATTTTAATATCAATATTAACAAAAATATAGACAATAGAATAAAACATGAATATTTGAACTGTATGACTGAAAACAACTTTAAATCGTGTATAAATGAAAATACGCGCGAAATTCAAGGTCAGAAACCATCTTGCCTAGATCATTTTTGGACGAATATTAACATAAAAGATCTTCATAAAATAAAAACCATTGTCTGGAAAAATAACATCACCGATCATCATACGTGTATATTTTTGTACGAGGAAGAAAAAACAATACAAACAAAAAATAAATCAATAAAAAAATCATATACCAGAATAAATCTGCAAAAATTAATTGAAAACTTGAAAACGGAACATTGGCAACCTGTAATCAACTGCGAAGAAGTTGAAATATGCTCAAAGTACTTTGAAAACATTTTATCCAAACATGTAGAAAACTCAAAAACAGATATTCCATATCGTAATTTAGATAAAAATAAATACTTGAAACCATGGATCACACCGGGTTTATTAAATTCAATCAAAGAAAAAGGTAAGCTTTACAAAAAAACAATAAAATTCCCAAACGTCAAAAAAATAGAATTTAATTATAAAAAATATAAAAATAAATTGACACGCTTATTAAAAATTAGTAAAGATGAATATTACAAACATAAAATAATAAGTTCTGAAAACAATCCAAAAATAATCTGGAAAGCAATTAACTGTGCAATAGATAACAATAAACAAAAACATTCAATCAAGGTAATTGTAGACGAAAATGACGTAAAAATAAATGCAGAGGAAAACCCTAAAAAATGCGCGGATATATTCAACTCCTTCTTCGCGAAAGTTGGACAAAACCTCGCTAAAAAAATTAATGTAACAAAGGGAGCGACAACTCAACACATTATTGAAGATGTACATAGTGTAAACTCATTGTCCCATTTTAAAATGATCAAGGAAGTAGATATTCTAAACATTATTGAAAATATGAAAGGAGGGTCGTCACCGGGTTTTGACAACATAACTGCAAATATGTTAAAATCTATTAAAAGCCACGTGATAAAACCATTAACTCACCTAATTAATTTAAGTTTAAAAAATGGAATATTTCCGTCTAATTATAAGAGGACAATTATCTCACCTATATTCAAAAGTGGAAACGCACAAAATGTAACTAACTATCGACCAATTTCCCTCATTTCAAATATTGGAAAAATATTTGAAAAAATCGTAAAATCTCAACTAATGGAATTTATTGAAAATAACAAAATACTTCACGACAATCAATACGGATTCCGAAAAGCGCGCAGCACACAAGACGCGATTGCAAATGTCACATCACGCATATATAAAAACCTTGATATGAGCAATAAATGTATAGGTATTTTTATAGATCTGAGAAAAGCGTTTGACAGCATATCCCATAAAAAACTTATGAAAAAATTAGATAATTTGAACATTAATGAAAACGTAGCAAATTGGATAAAAAGCTACCTAAAAAATCGCCCTCAATGTGTCAAAATAAATAACATTTATAGCGACGAAGAGACATCTGAATATGGAATTCCACAAGGTACTGTGCTAGGTCCTATATTATTCATCTTATATGTAAACGGTATATTCTCACAGTCACTTCATGGTAGTATAACCTCTTATGCCGACGATACAGTACTTATTGAAAGTGGAATCACATGGCAAGTTGTAAAACAAAAAGCAACAGAAGACATAAACATACTTAAACACTGGTTTGATATAAATCTACTATCTCTTAATAGTGAAAAAACTCACGTTATACCATTTGCAATAAAATCAAAGGACATTCCGGTAAATTTTGATATAATTATACATGACAATTCTAAAGATCACAAAAATAATAACTGTAAAATAAACTGTTCCACATTAAAAATTTCGAATAAAATCAAATACTTAGGAATAACAATAGACAAAAACCTGAACTGGAAAGATCAAATCAACCTTACCGTTAACAAAATAAGGAAATTAATTTACATATTTTTAAAAATCCGAAACTTTCTCTCATTAGAAAATCTAACATCAGTCTACCATGCTATAGTACAGTCAAATCTCCAATACTCTGTAGTAAGCTGGGGAGCTGCATACAAAACAAATCTACTCCCTGTTGAAATTGTGCAACGTCTAATTATAAAAATTATATTGAAAAAACGAAGAGATTATCCAACTCACCTTATTTTTGAAGAATTTAAAGTATTAAAATTTAATGATCTAGTTCGAAAAAATATAATAATCCAAATAATAAAAGAAAAACAAAATCATAGCTTTTTAACTGAAAGTCGTACTCGTCAAAAGCATATATTTCCAACACAAAAATGTAACACCTCATTTGCACAACATCATTACACATATCTAGGAAAAAAATACTTCAATAGCCTACCTGAAAAAATAAGAACAATCGAAGACGATAAATGCCTACTAAAAGCAATTAAAGAGCAATTTAAAGTAAAAATAACAAATTGATAAAATTTATCATCATAACTTATATAACTTGTAAATTTGTTTTTTTTTTAAGTATCTACCACAATTAAATCAAAAGATTCAAAATATATTTTGTTAATATATTTTAAATATTTTTTCATCCCGATACTCGTCCCTCTTCTAATCACAAGCGTCTGCTTCTATAGAAGAGAAATATCATACAAAAAAAATAAAAAAATCAGTGAAAATTTATTATATAGTTTATTTGTATAAAAAAAAGATTATTTTGAAATATAAATATTATATTTTATATGTTATTTTTGCTGTATAAATAATGTATCTTCTGTAATAAATAAATGAAAAAAAAAAAAAAAAAAAAAAAAAAGGGAAGATCCAACAGAATTTGGTGAAAACATCCACTACACTAAGTATGTGCATGTGTCCGGCATAACTTCGAGGAAAAGGTCCGACGAGGTCCATTGACAATGACTGTAGGGGTCTGTCGGCGCGTTTGGGGTTACCCATTAGGCCGGCAGGTGCTGCCGTGCTATGTTTATAAGCTTTACAAGTTTCACATTTAGAGATGTAATTGCGAATTTGTTTGAAAAGACCAGGCCAGTAATACTTCAAGGAAATCTTTTTATACGTCTTGAAAGTTCCTGGGTGTATAGAGTCGGGAGCACTATGATTGTCAATTATTATTTGTTCTCTTCCTTCGAGGGGAACGACAAGTTTCCAAGAGTAATCTTCGAGGATGGATAGTGGTGCCTTGCAATTACGGTATAGTTGTCCTTCTTTTATGGTAAAATTAGGAAACTTTTGTTGATTATTTTTACAACCTTCGAAGATTTTCAAGTACCATTCATCTTTTGTGGGTGGAGGGGGGGCAATTGTGTCAACATTTAATGAAGCCAATTCAATTCTTGAAAGAGCGTCAGGAACAATATTGTCCGCGCCTTTACGGTGTACAACATCAAAATTGAATTGAGACAAACGGGAGGCCCAACGAGCGAGTCTACCGGAGGGATTACTTAAAGAGATCAACCATTTCAAACTACTATGGTCTGTGACTACAGTAAATTTGCTACCGTCTATGTAACCGCGGAAATGGTGAACAGAATCCAATACAGCCAATAACTCCTTTTCGGTAATTCCGTAGTTTTTCTCGTGTTTATTTAGTGTACGGGAAAAATACGCTACAGGGTGTTCGCCATCTGGGAATTCTTGAGTTAGGACTCCACCGATTCCTACGTTGGAGGCATCCGTGTGGAGGGTAAAAGAGAGTGCAAAATCCGGGCAATTCAGAACGGGGGCTTTTTGAAGGGCATTTTTTAAAGTTGTAAACGCTTCTTCAGTTTCAGCAGACCATCGGAAGTTGCTGACACCTTTACGGGTGCCGGTAATTTTATTTAAGGGGGCTGCAATTGTGGAAAAGTCTTTGATGAATCTTCTGTAGTAACCTGCAAGTCCAAGGAAACCTTTGACTTCTTTCGCGTTTTTGGGTCGGGGGAAATTTGCCATGGCTTCCACCTTAGCGGGGTCTGTTCTTAGACCTTTTTCGTCGACAATGAATCCCAAATAACGTAAACGGGACTTACAGAATTCAGACTTCTTCAAGTTGATGGTTAAACCAGCGAACTTGAGTTGTTGAAAAACCTTTTCCAACATTAATAGGTGTTTTTCAAAGGTGTCGCTGACGATGATGAGGTCGTCAAGGTAACAAAACAGGCTGTTATCGACTTCAGGACCGAAGAGTTTGTCCATCAGTCTTTGTAATTCGGCGGGGCTGTTCTTTAGACCAAAGGGTAATCTTTTAAAATGGAACATTCCCCTACCAGGTACAACGAAAGCAGTTTTTTCACACGATTCTGCGTCCAAAGGTATTTGCCAAAAAGCTTTGCTTAGGTCAACAGAGGAGATGAACTTGGCGTTGCGCAGTTTGTCTAAGGTCGCGTGGACGTAAGGTAAGGGGTATGCGTCAGCTTCCGTACAAGAATTTAAACGTCTACTGTCGAGACAGAAACGTGCGGAGCCATCTTTTTTAGAAACCAAAAGAGTTGGGTTGGTCCATGCACTTCTGCTGGGAACCACCACACCCATTTTTAACATTTCATCAAGTTCTTTTTCCAAAAGTTTAAGCTTTTGGGGGGCTAAGTTGTAATAACGTTACTTTATGGGTGGGCCATTGGTTTTAATGTGGTGTTCTACCAAATTTGTCAAACCCAATCCACATTTTTCGAAAGATATTGATTCGAATTTATTGACCATTTCCTTTAGTTGGAGAGCTTGGTCCGTGCTTAAATTTTCGTGAGGTATTATTGTGCGGATCTCACTAATTTGAGCAGCAGTGGAGGTTTCGCCAAGAGTATTAAATACTTGGGGAGCAACGTTAAAAGCCTTCCAGAAGTCAACGCCAAGGATGAAATTCTGGGATATAGAGGGCACTATTAGAAAATTGATTGTAATTATTTTATTGTTACAATTAATTGGCAGTGCAAGGGTACCGATGACCGGCTGGGAAACATTATCCGCAGTCGTCAGGTGTGTTGTTTGTGGCGAAATTTTAAAATCACTGTTAACAAAAGGCAGGTGAGCATTGTTGCCAAGACAGCTGACAGATGCACCGCTATCAAGTAATCCGGAAAAGGGCACATTGTTAACAGAGAAAAGAGCATAGGGTCTCCCATCTTTAGCTTGTTTGCAACAAACCGAGGAAACATTTAAGGTCTGGTTAAAATACTTAATGTGTGATAACCAATCAGTCCATTCTTTAGACCTTGGTTCAGAATGGGTGCCTGAGAGGTTATTATTTAGTTTTTTGGCCTCTTCATGTAGAAATTTGGTGGGGGCTTGGAGAAATCCACCTGAGGTCTGACATCGCTTGGGTTTTGTAACCTTTCTGCATTGTGCCTTGATTTCTTGAAAATGTTGCGCAGTTCGTCGCGTGGAGGAGAGCGGTCCCTAGAGTGGTGTCTCTTGGAGGTTCGGGGTTCCTTGGATTCCAGAAGTCTTGCTTGCTTGAAACAAGTAGCGGCCAGGTGGCCTACTTTTTTGCAAAAGGAGCACACTTTTTTGTTGTCGAATTCTGGCTTTAAACCAGACGAACGGCTTGGCACAACCACATTATTCGACACATTCTTTATGTTTTTCCTATCCTGGTACGATTCCAGGAGGAGGCAGACTTCGTTTAGCTGGGCCAGGGATGCAATTTTCTGTGAGGTGATGATGTTCTCGTATTTGCTTAAAAGGCCATCAGTTATGACTGGTAATAGTTCAGCTTCCGGAACAGGATGTGAAAGCTTGATGTTGATGGATTCAGCCCTTTCTATGAATGTAGCCACAGGTTCATCTACTAGTTGTTTAATAGATAGTAGAGATAGTTTGATCCGGTGCTGGGCCTCCTTTTTTCCAAAGCTAGAGATTAGGGCAGCTCTGAGTTTATTCCAATCTTTGCATTTAGTCTTTTGGATGCGGTGCCACGGAATTAATTCTGGGGAGATGAGTTCTATAAAGTTTCTCCGTAGAATCTCGAATGGGATATTTTTGATTGTAGCCGTTTCTTCAATACGGTCAATGAAATCCAGCACATCGGAGACGCCATTATATTTGACTTTCCAAGAGGATAAATCGTAAGTTTTATCTTGTGTCAAGATGGGTGCGACGTCCTGTTTTATCATTACATGCGGCGTAGGTTCTTTGTCAAGATTATCCAAAACTTGCGTAGCCGAACATGAATTATTTTCGTTGGAGGGGGCGAGATTTATTCTCCTAATGTACTTTTTGTTGAATAAAAGTGCATATGCCTTCAATGTAGATTTAGATTTGCTTGATGGCGAGAGTCCTCTATCCCTTAAAGCAGCTTGTAAGTGGGCTTTGGATAAACTATGCACATTGGGAATGGTACCCAAGTTGGATGGTGTAATAGCTTGCTTGTCCTCCATTGCGAGTTTCCTGGGTGGTGAGGAGAAGAAAAAAAATTGGCCAGGGGTTTCCTTTAGAAAGCGCAAAAATTAATTTTTTGTGAGGCACTTTTCACTTGGTGATCACTGTTGGCACTTCCAAATGTGTTTTGTATACATGACACCAGAATTCTTGTCAAGGAGAGGCAGACGAGAAAAAATTTTGCGTGGAAAGACCT
Source organism: Limnephilus lunatus (assembly GCA_917563855.2). Taxonomy (NCBI): domain Eukaryota; kingdom Metazoa; phylum Arthropoda; class Insecta; order Trichoptera; family Limnephilidae; genus Limnephilus; species Limnephilus lunatus. The sequence continues at coordinate 2,808,011 of OU830602.1, read as the reverse complement.
TAGTGGTAAAGGTTTTTGTATTTCACTGACCACTTTTGAGAAAACTGTGAAATTCACAAGTATTTATTTATTTTAGAAAAATTTTGCCAGGACTGACCTTTAGAAAACAGGTCTTTTATTTTCACAAAACACTTTGCACTGAGAAAGGCACTAAAGTTCACAAAAGGCACTTTTCTGGCAAATAAAGGACAAACTTCCGGATGAAAATGACTGAATATGGGGTTTATTGCATCCAACCATATTAAAATTATTTTATTTATTCATGGAATCAGTCATTGGCTTTATTATTATTCCACTTTTCACTTATGTAAGGGAAAAAACACAATTCACTTTCACTTATGCTGAAAAAAAACAGTACCTATAATGTACAATGGGGAAAGAAAGTCATTATTTTGTCCATTTGGAGAAACATTAAATTGTACTAATTTGACAGACACAAGTGGGCCAATTGGTATATTGTGCAGAAATAATAAAAATACGTAAGTCCGAAATTTTCATTAAGGAATTCGCAAAATAACTGGGGTTCCAGAATCAATGATTTCCGTTGGTATCCCGGTTCAGTCATAAAAAACGGTTTGGATTTAAAACGCAGCCTAGCAACAGTCGGTTAGGATATCGGCGGGAACAAGGCATTTGCGCGCACAATCCGGAATATCGCGTGAAACAAAGGCCGTTGGATTTGGCGCGGATTGCTGTTGCTACGCGCTCGCTGTTTGGTGACGCGTGCGCAATCAGATTCGCGGCGTTTCGGGTACTCAAAATGGCCGTTGTTTCAACTTGCGATGCAATTTATAATTCCAGTCAGATCCGTTATGGATCTAATTTACATATTGGTTTCTGTGGTTTTTTCACAGGATTCACTGTAGAATAACAAGGCATAATTAATGTTTACAAAATAGTTGTTATGCGGGAAGGATTTCGACAAAGGAAGGTCCCGCAAAGCGACCGGGATAGAGAGAAAAAAAAATTCCAACCCCACGATCGGGCGACAGTTGTTAGGGGGAGGACTTTGACAAAGAAGGGTCCCGCAAAGTGACCGGGATAGAGAAAAAAAATTCCAGGCTCCACGTTGATGCGCCAATTGTTAGGGTGCCTCGATGTCGGCTTCTAAACCAACACCAGGGCCCAAAACACGTCCCTGACTAGCTCTCAGCGGGACTATGGTACTCTCTATTCAGGGGGGTGGGCAGCTCAAGGCTAGGGAACTTCTCTCCATCCTCCGGTGACCCACGGGATCCTCACTGGCCAACAATCCTCCCGCCGTAGCAGAATAATAACAATGTTAAATCATTTAGACATGTATTGTAAACTCAAACACATACATAGGTTTCTACAGTACAATTCAATTACAAGAAATGCAAATTACACAAACCTAGCTAAAGTGTTTAACTCTCTCTGACTCTCTCTCAAAACGAAACTCTCCGAGTCGTGATTTCCGCGGGGGCCCTACATTTCACTGAATTACGGACAACATTTAAGGAGGAAATCAAGATACAGCTTACATGTAGGTTGGCAGGAACCTCGTCTCATGTGGCAGCTTCATCAGGCACTTTCGTAGTCTAAATAGACCGAACTATAGTGGCAAAAGACTGATTCTACACAAAAGTATTTCAATAATACATCGCGGCCCCATTGAATTGGGTCCGCCGGCTACAAGTGAGCCGCGAGCGTGCGTTCTCAAAGGCGCTCAGATCTCTTCTGTGGTGAGCGCAGCGGGAATGCCGAGTGGCAGGGCACGGGGGAGAGGCAAGGAGAAACAGGATACGGGGCGGGGAGAGGCGGCGGCCGAGCCGTGTGGACTTGTGCTGCGTTCTGTGCTCTCGTATTTACTCGCTTCAGGGGCGTATCGTAACATCATATCTGGTCACCAAACACGGCTGTTACTAATCCTTGTGTAAAAATTTGTGAACATTTCATGTGCCCATTGTAATAGCCCCATGGGCGCAAAAGATTAAATAAACAAAAAAAATCGACTCTGAATGGTGGTCTTTTACCAAAGTGATACTGAAAGTATTTACCATTGTGATCTTCTCAAATGTATACATATAAAACATGCTCCCAATTTCAGTAATTTTTAAACGTGTACATCCATTTTAATTTTGATTTTGTTTTCTCGATTGAATGAATGAATGTAGAAATGGAATATTGGAAGTGGAAATTAACTCACTTCCCAGCATCCGATCGAGTTGAAACTCGGAAGACTTGTTATGTGCAATGCATTATATCAACTTTTGATAGCACCCATGCACACAAACGGATTTTTCTGAAATTTGAAGGCATTATGGCAATTAATATTTAAAATAAATGTCGGTCTTGTCCAATTGGGACTCAGTTAGTAGAGTGGTTGTCTCCAGTTCCTGGGTAGGAAGGTTCAGTCCTCGGTAGAACCAAAATACATTTTAAAATTCACAGCACAGAGGTTTAAGAGTCAGTCCCTGGGTAGGAAGGTTCAATCCTCAAAAAAAAATTGGCTACTAGCCGGCCCAAGAGATGATGCAGTTAGGTCGAAAATTAAAAAAAGATGTTTAAAGTTTAAAAAAACTTTATTTTTTACAGAATGCTTTTTAAACATAACCTTTGTTACAGCAGAAATATTTCGACCTTCTTAGAGGATCTAAGTTATCTATATATTTTATGTGTTGGTTTGCAGTTGGACTAACATGCTGTTGTATAATATTGTTGCAGGTTTTCAAGATGGAGAGCCCCGAGGTTACGTTCCTGTTCCAGTTCGGGGTGCTACGGGATGCCGTGAGCGTTCCCGCCGCCTCGCTCAACCTGCGCTCGCTCAAGGACCTGGCCTGCGAGTTCATACACACTAAGGTCAGTACACCAGCTTAGAGTGTGTTACCGAGTGTGTCCCGCCCTGATGGGTACTTTTACAAGGTTCACGCACCTGGGTAGACACTGTGGAATCACGAGAAATAGCCGAATATCCAATGATAACCCTGGTGAACTTTATTACTTTATCAAAGGGACTGGGTTAGGAATGAGGTGAAACGGGAGATAGCACATTAGGCCTATGCCCTGAGCTCTCATAGGAACTCTGTAAACCGACTCTGTTTTATTAATAACTAGCTGACCCGACGAACTTCATACCGCCTCAGAATCAATAACTGTTAATATTCAGTTTTTTTTATTAAGTTAAAATTACACAATGAAGCAATCATCAATGCGCAACTGTCCGTGGTTTTTTATGGTCAGTATCAGATATGACATTGTGTACGGATTTATATTTTTTGTGATTTTCTTATTTTTCCACTTACTTACAGGAGTTTGGGAGACGGGTATGGGTGCCGCCACCCCGGGAACCATTTATTGGATAACCAACACCTCTGTCATACGTAACCCATAGGTCACCCCAAGTGTTTTGATACGTTTGGTGATTTAGCAGGGGTGCCCGGGTTCATGGGGTGACGTTTGTCCGGGTCCCACCCGCTGCGTGGCGGGCCGGATCGAGAGAGTCTGGTTGAGGGAGGGCTATTGACCTTTCCAGCTGGACTCTTTCGACCCATCGCCTTGCACCGCAGTTGGAGGGATGATTTCATACGTCCGTCACTCCCGGACACAGATTCCTACCCACCCCTCATACCTTTTTCCTTCCCAAAATTTCCTATCCTTCCCTTCCTTAAAAAGACCCTCCACACCGCATCCCCTAAGATGACATAGGTCCTGAGGAAAATAATTTTCTTTGGGGCCTCATGTGTGAGCTGATGTAAAAAAAATTGCTTTTCTTTTTCTTTATTCATGTGAGGGATTTTAATTATAATTATTGTATCTTTCCTTTGGATGGGTGGAGACATACGTTCACCGTTTGTCTCATTTTTGACTATTGACATTTAGTGTGTTAGAAAGAGAGGCGGCATTATATGTTTAAAAGAATAAAAGCAAAACAATCAGCGCATTGACATTTGACATTTTTGAATTTTTGGAACTCACTCACTACTCAATATTATAGGTACTTATCACAAAATTCCCGCAGCTCTTTCAAAATATGAGAATTTGTTCCATACAAATAAATGTATGAGGAAAAGAATTTTCTTAATAACTATTTTTTTCGTTAATTTTTGTGATATTTTAATAGTTATTATGTTATCCGGGGCGGAGACAAATCCAACAAATCAAAGATCATCAAAATCGGCCCAGCCGTTCTCGAGTTATAAATAGTGTAACTAACCCGACTTTGTTTTATATATTAAGATAATTGACCATTTGGCATTTAATCTGTCTGTAAATTTGTTTGTTAATTTTCCAATTCAAGATGGTGGCCTTGGTGTTGTATACTACCTTTTTATACTGCCAGAGTTCGCATGATTCCTACTACGAACTGTGAAATCGGAATAATCAATAATATCTACCTGCCTAAAGAAATTAAAAAAATATATTTATATATGTTAATTATTATTTTTAATTGATAAACTAATGTTTAGGACAAGATTTTTATGCATAGCACAAAGGGTAACAATTATTATAAGTAATAATTATTAGCCTGAAACACTCATCTAGGTACATTGAAAAAATCTCCCGAGAAAAGATACATGCCGCCGACGGGACTCGTACCCGCGTCCTTCTGATGTCCGCTCAAATGCTCTGTCCACTGAGCTATGTCGGCTTATCTCCTGCCCGCCAAATAATTCAATATATACTAGGGTTTCATTCAACAATTACTGCTTATTACATTTTTCACCCGCAAACAACCAAAGCGGACGTAGCTCAGTGGATAAGAGCAGTTGACCGGAAATCAGCGAAAAAAGAAAATAATTTCCCTCAGGGCCTATGTCATCTTAGGGGATGCTGTGTGGAGGATCTTTTTAAGGAAGGGAAGGATAGGAAGTTCCGGGAAGGAAAAAGGTATGAGAGGTGGGTAGGAATCTGGGGTCAGTGTGTGCAGGAGTGATGGACGAATGAATCCATCCCCTCAACTGTGGTGCATGGCGATGGGTCGAGAAAGTCCAGCTGGAAAGGTCAATAGCCCTCCCTCAACCAGTATCTCTCGATCTGGCCCGCCACGCAGCAGGTGGGCAGATGCATCCGCCGACAAGACCTGGACAAATCTCACAATCTCACTTTGGACAAAATGTATAATTCCTTATCTTAATATGGGGTCTTTCATTAAGAGCTTCCTATCTCGATGTTCGCACACTTTCGAAGTTTTCTATATATAATGGTGGGCTCTGGTGTTATATGAAATTTGTATAGAAATTTTATAATATGTAGTGCGCGAGGGTTAGGGGACGAGGGAGGGGCATGGGAAGGGATTGCAAAGGAGACATAGTAGCAGTAGGGGAAAGCAAGGGGTTAATTAGAAAATCCACGCTTCTCACACAGACTGCCATGTGGCCTGCTCACGCATTGGAAAACCTTCTGATCTATTCATGTACTCCCCAGATGGAAAAACACTTTCTTTCTTTGTAACGCATGCCGGGTATTCGCTAGTTTGAAATAAATAAAATGTTACATAAAATATTTATGGTTTATAATTAAATGCTTGGTGGTATTAAGTGCCTACTTACAAATTTTAAGATTTATTAAAAAGATAAAATTAGAAACATTATTTTTTGGAATCGAGATCTTCTGTGCACAGAACTACTAGTAATAATCATAATATGTAATAAGATTATTAATAGCGTTAGACAGTTAGTCAATTGGGAGTCAGAAGTCAGGTGCGGAGAGACCCAAAGTATTTTCATAGCATTCCAAAAACTGACGCATTAACCTGTTTGCAGATTCCAGACAACGGGCTGAACAGACTATCGGAGCGAGTGCTGCTATTCCGTCATGACTATTGTTCCCCCAACGTGCTCCAACTGATCAACGCCGCCTCGGACGTCATTGACGAAACCCTCATAGAAATAGTTCTCACTGCAAATCGTAAGTTTACTAACCTTCTTTACTATAAAGCCGACAAATACTGAATTTCTTTGTCAAAGCAACTACAACGCAATCTCACAAGTCAGGAACTATATTAAAACTTATGTTGAAGAAGGTATTTTTACTGGAAAGTTTGAAAAGTTAAAAACTGAAAAATGTTGAAGAAGGTATTTGCGAATATAAAAAAATTTGTATTTAAAATTTCTGTCTTAATGGACATGCATTTCAACAGGCGCTTAACATTTAGTGCTACTTCAAATACATAGAACCGGGGAAACCATCGTTGAGATATCAAAATAATATTGAATTATTTATAATTAATATGAGACAAAAAAAAAAACCAAAAGTATTATGGTGCTAAACTTTTGTATTTGTCGTATAATGTTTCTAAAATATAAATCTTGAAAATGTTGTGGAAGTTAGGTGTTTGTTGTGAGAAAAACAATTTTCCTCGGGGCCTATGTCTTCTTTGGGGATACTGTTTAGAGAGTCTTTTTTTTAGGGAAAGTAAGGAGAGGAAGTTCTGGGAAGGAAAAAGTATGAGGGGTGGGTAGGAATCTGTGGGTTAACATGTTCAGGAGTGACTGACGTATGAATCCATTCCTCCCACTGCAGTGCAAGATGGGTCGAGATAGTCCGGCTGGAAAAGGTCTCCCTCAACCAGTCTATCTGGATCCGGCCTGCCACGCAGTAGGTGGACAGATGCATATGCCGCCAAGACCTAGACAAACCTCACCCCATTAACCCGGGCACCCCTGTAATGTCACCAAACTTAGCGAACCACTTGAGGTGACCTGTGGCAGGGGTGTTGGTGATCCAATAAATGGTTCCCAGGGCGGCGGTACCCATACTCGCTTCTCAAATTCAATTCAATGAGGATAGTGTTCGATGAGGAAAAAGATTATTGAAATTATGGTAAGAAATTTGTTAGGCAAGTCACTTACAAATGTAATTAAAAATAAATGCAATCTAAATTTAGCAAAACTGATAAATATGTTGTTATAAACATATTCTTTAGTAAGGCCCTTTATGTTTTAAAATCTTTGAAAGATGTCAGCTTGGTCCTGTCAACTATCTTTTGTATTATTATACAATAAAAAATATCTTAGATTATGGAATAACCACTCACTGTCATAAAGGATATGAACTTTGCTGATAAAAAGGTCTTGGTTTATCCGTGTTACATACCCGCATTACATAATCGGTAATTTTATGATTGCCCCGTCATTTAATGTTTTGTTATTTTTCTAGTTTAAATCAAGTTCATTGTTATTCTCAAGTAATTACTTCTTACAAATCTACTACGTTTCACCTATCAATTATGTAATTTGCTATCAATTATATATCTCCATTCATGATTGTACATCATGCAAAGATATAGACAAATGTAGTACACAATTGCTGACCAAGTACAAATCGCAAGTGCGCACCTAGTTGTTGAGATTGGTTACCACCTCTGGTCTGGAGGCCCTAGTTATATATGTAAGAAACTCATAATCTGTACAGAAACGGGGCAGTCTGTTTGATGGATTCCCTATTTTCGATGGATGGATTGCAATCTCTAAACATAGATGTCATTTGGGAACATTCTAAATGTGCCATTCCTTCGTTAACCTTTGGAGAGCCGGAACAAAAAATCCTCAGCATATACTCGATTGCCAGATGAAAATAGGCAGAATCGCGTGAAAATTATCTTTTCTAAAAATTATGATTTTTATTTTTTTTCTGATTGTTTTTGTGTTTACCAAATAATATGTCTTATTATTAAAATATATTTCATGTTAATTTCATAATACATTTCCCCAGAATAGCTAACTTTATCACAACAAAAAATCTCTCATTTGAGAGACAACTGTCAAAAAAATGTATTTATACAAAATATTATAAACAAGTTTTATAATTTCTACATAAACGTGATTACACATTCTACACAAAAAACATCAATCAAAAAAAACTTTACAAAATATGTATCCTTTTAAAATCTAATATTGCAATTATCAATAAAAATTCCATGTTATCATAAATATACGAATGATATTGACAGACATCTTACATGACATCAGTGAAATGGGTTTTTAATAATCATGTAAGGTATTCCCCAAATAAATATTAAAGTCAGTTGTGAAACACGACACACAACAAAAATGAGAAATTCCATAAAACTTTAATAAAATATTTGTTTACCACCCCTGTTAAACCCCCTCCTCCAAATCTTATATGTATAAACCATAGTTTAAGGAATAATTGTACAAGTCTGAAGATGGCCTTATTAATTAACTGAAACCGGTTACCGTCAGAAATAAATTAAGTGGAAAAAAGTTTAAAATTTAAAAAAAAATTATTATAGGAATCAAAAGATGTTTTCAAATAAATAATGACCTTTATACTAAATCTCAGATATTTTAATTTTTGCAATGCCGTTTTACGATTGAATGAATTTTGACATTCATAGACAATTTATTTGGTGAGCTGTCATAGAGGCTACATTCATGAAATAAAAAATTAAATCCACAGTGTATTCGGAGGACGCGGGTTCAAATCCCGGCGTGTGCAAATACTTTTTTATTGATTAATTTGCGTTTATTTCACTTTATTAATTATTAATTAATTTAAAATAATGTATAGTATATTTGCGGCACACTCCAGAGTGGAAGATACTCTTAGTATCGCCGTGGTGTAAGACCACCATTCAGAATTGAAACGTTGCTTGAAAAGGCTTAAGCCGTGTTTGGTGACCTGATCTGAATAGCCGGGTACTTCCCCGACTTCCTCTTCCCCATTTCCTTCCCCTCCCCGCTACCTTCAGCCTCACAACATACGCCAGATGGGAGTAGTTGGAACTCTTGTGCGGTATTCACATAAAAAAATGCGCTCATTGCGCGCTGCGTTGCTCTATCATTTTCTATGAGGGTGACAACCGTAATTATAGAAGAGTAAACAACGAGGATAGACCGCGTTTTTTTAAACTTACAAATTTTTTTTTACTTAAAAAATAAATTTTCTACTTACAAAATTTTTTTTACATTGAAAATTTATTTAAAAAAAGTTTAAAAAAACGCAGTCTATCCTCTCTGCTTACTCTTCTATAATTACGGTTGTCACCCTCATAGAAAAAGATAGAGCAACGCAGCGCGCAGGCGACTGAAACGTGGTAGTGTTTGTAAGGTGATTTATGCATTACAATCCCTAACTCGTTTCAGTCTATAGCGCCACTGAAACGCGGTATGGATTGTAAATGCGCTGCCAGGGGATGCTAATCACGCGATCTGTTAACGTAAGCGGCGCCATCTATTAGCATTTCTTTAATTCGATTCGATTACAAAAGTACATTTGTATACAAACTCCATGTACGAAAATGGTTTTGCATATGGTGTGGCGTCAGAGTTGCATTCTTAGCCGGATTCTTAAATTTTAACTGGTCTGCTCTCGTACAGTCTCTAGCCTAACTTGTGTGACTGATGATTATTATCTATTGTTGTATTAATTCATTGAATAAAATGAATTGCGAAAACCAGCGAATGAATTGACCGGCGCCTTTTGTATGCGTGCTATGTAACACATTTTTACAAGATGTCGAAATAACATACAATTATTATCCATTGTAGTATTAATTCATTCATAAAACCATTAACGTGATTCACGCATAAATTAATTGGCTTGCGCTACAAGGTTTTTCAGTTTGTGGTCAACTTTACGAATGGTTTCTCTTTAATTACAGATAATTTCTCACAATTTAATCAGTCACGGAAGGAAATGTGACGAAATGTCTCGACATAAATACATTTTTTCCCTTTCCGTCACAAGGACTAAATGTCCTTTGTTGAACCCATTCTCAGAATGTTCTGCAAGGCTGGTTTTAATATTCTACAAGACTTACTGGGTTTTCATTAATAATTCGATTTTGCAGATTAAAAAAATCTCTTAATTGGCTTAATAATGAAAGGCAGTCAATTCATTTTAAACAAAAAACTTTGAATGATCTTCAACTTTGAAACTAAATAATATTTGTGTAGGAAAATTTATATTGCACATGTTTAAAACTGTTAATGTTAAACAAATTGTAATTTTTGGGAGGCAAAAAAATGGTGATAAATGACCTTTCAGGGAGGGGTGACTTTACTTACCATTTTTTATAAACTTATGACAACAATATGCCAATCCCAAAAAAAATTTATTTAATAAGGAAAATGCGAGTTCACTATGAAGGATTTTAACCAACCATTCCTGAGCATATTTGGAGTAAAAAATGTATTGCTTGTCCCGTGGCAAATTTCGGATTTGTAAGTGAAATAAATATACATTGTAAGCGATAAAAAGTTATGTATTTATTATCAAATTAAACGTACAAAATGCGGATTTTTTTTTTTTTTAATTATACCGTTGAAATGTTTTCTGTCACTGCGTACACACTCACGGAATATTTTGGCAGTTTTCCGAACTACCTTTTGCAACAGAGATTGGGAAATAGCATTCTTTTCTGGCATGATATTTTCTTTGAACTACGATATGTCCTTTTGGCTGCTTTCGTACACTTTAGCCTTAAGATATCCCCACAGAAAAAAAGTCCATGGGGATGAGATCCGGCAATCTGGCTCGCTACACGATATCACCATATCGACTTATCAGTTTTTTAGGGAATTATTCGCGAAGAAGGCTCATGGTGGCTCTCGCTGTGTGAGGTGTGGCGCCATCTTGTTGAAACCATGTATGTGAACTGTACGAATGATGTTCTTGGAGTTGTGGCATTAAATAATCGCTTTTAATGCTGCTGTAAGAGTCACCATCAACTGTTGTGATTGCTCCATGAGAATTTTTCGAAGAAAAATGGTTCGATTATTCCATTCGTGGATAGAGCAGCCCAAACGGTTACTTTTACAAAATTGTCTAAAAATCAAAATCGGCAACGGTACTCGAATCGTTGGCTTTAAATACGCTTCTACTACAAACGCGCGAAGCTCACTTGTCCACAGCGACATCGTGATTAAACCATCCGCACGAATGCCACGCAGAACCATACCCCCTTCCCTTCTACCCGTGCAAAGGTTTTACTAATATTTGAATTTAAACTTCGAAATTTGCCACGGGACACCCTATGCATGTCATTTTGCTCTCCGATGATATATTTTTTCAATTAAAAACATTAAAAATATTTGTCCATCACAAGTTGCCATTGAGTGTCGGGTATAGCCCAGCGTAGGGTCAGATGATAAGCACTCCATCTCGTTCCAGCAGCACAATGACACGTGAAACAGCATCACGTATATCATCACGTGTATCACGTTGCAACATGTAGGAGTGGGATCTAATAGAATGGGTTTTAATAGAAAAAATATATAATTGGACAGAAAAACTACATCTACTTTTTGTACTCCATATTAATTATATGCTCTGGAATCCCTGTAAAAACCTTTGTGTACGTGCAATTACACCCCGTATAGATAAACACTGAAATACTTTGCAATTAATAACACAAAACTATTATATAATCATTGATGAGTTTATAAAATTAATTTATGTTCATTTTTCTCTGTCTGAAAATATTTAAAAAAAAAACAATTTCACAATTCAACCATGAATATGCTTGAATATAACTAGAAACCAACTAATTTGACACTGAAGTGTCATTATAACAGTGTTGCCCAAAAAAGCAATTAATTTCTTAGTTGTAGCGAAAATTATGTAGATATCCGCGATGATCGAAGCCATCCCCACAATGCAAAAGTCACCTTGTATTACAGTTTATATAATTTTGTATTCTAGGAAATCATTGATATAATGTAATAATTAATAGGATTTTGTACGATTTCTATAATTACAAAAAGATACTATTAAGATAAGAATATAATCCTCGGCCGTCACTTCTGTCATGTATTTTAAGTCATTTCTTTACAACTGGAAATTCTCTGTTGCATAACTGTTTGTACTGATTTCAGAATATTGAATGTTTGTATTGACAAATTATTAAGATAAGTGATATCGAGTAATTTGTTGTTTACAAATAATTTGGATATTGAACACTGAAATATTTTTTTTTTGTATTGCTTACAGATTATGTGTCCATTTACAATACACATGTAATGTAACAAACTACATATTTTTGGATAAAAAAGGAAAATGAAAATAGAAACAAAAAATACATATTACAGCGGGTAATGTGTGGTATTTAAATACCTCTTGAATTTTTCAAAATGTCGACAGTTTTGGAAGCGTTATTTAACAGTGCCGTACCTTGGGTCATGCTTTGTCTAGCCAGTACTTCGGTTCTGCCATGTGGGATACATGGCAGATCATGATGCCCTCACTGGCTGTAGTTGTTCGGTATGTACAACTTATAGCATTCAAGGAGGCACTGGCTATGTATTCAATTATTATTAATGATTTTATATGTTGTTACTACAAGGGCCCCTCGACTGCTCTTCGACTGGAGAATTGTTATTTGAATTCTGTGTGAAAAAATGTCATATTTACATTTTGTATTTATTTACATTTTATATTTATTTACATTTTATATTTCCAGGAAATCTTTGCGCGCCCGATGACATCCCCACGTACCGGCCACACGCACTGGCCGTGCACTCGTACAAGGCACCCACCTTCTGCGACTTTTGCGGAGAGATGCTCTTCGGGCTGGTGCGACAGGGCCTCAAATGTGACGGTGAGTCTTGTTGATGGGATATAACCAACATATTATAGTTTAAATGTGACTACTTTTTGTTTATGTTGATGTGTACAGAAGGAATTAAAAAATTGTAGCTTGTAAAACTTATTTGGTAAAAGTTTAAATTGCTGGACACGCTTAATATGAATATTTTTTTATAAAAAAACCTTTTGATACACCTTAACCACTGGAGCCATCACGCAAAATAAATAAATTTGCCTCGATTGCTCGAGATTTCCCAGAAGGTCATATGTATTTTTTACTTAAACTGCCGTGAGGCATACTTATTCGGGTCAACATAGAATATTTTCGGTTTCTGTATGTTGTCTGTGGTATACTTGATAATGAAAGGTGCATATTAGGGCGTCCCTTATATGGTTGAAAATATTTTTTTTTTGAATATCAAAATGCATACCCACTATTTATTTTTGAACTACCCAGACTAACTTAAATACAAAATTTTATCTTCCTACGTCATCATTAACCCGTGCCGACAGAGCTCTGAAGATTTTGAAAATTGCTGTTTTTAACCCTTTCCGTTATGTAGCTAAATCAATTGAAATAATGATAATAATAATAAACTTTTATTACTAACAGGGAGTACACAGAAGGAATAAATCATAAACAGTACAAAATAAGCGGCTTAAATATTTATATTTAAACAAATAATTATTAAAAGTAGCTAAAATTACAAATCAGGCAGGATATTTTCCTTTGAGGGTCTCTTTTTACAGTCTGGATACAGATTTCTATGCTCTTGCACACAGCGTAGCAAAAATTGCTTTTGTTCTTCCTTTGCAGTGATCATTTGTTGCATACAAACTCTCTCTTTGTAAGTTCACTACAATGTTTCCCTTGGTTTGTGCGATAACTTCATCGTCAAAGAGTGATAAAACGCCAATTTTGTCTGACACTTGTACTTACCAAAGATGTTGACTAAACTTTCTCAGGGCTGCTTTGGAGATCAATTTGTCAACAGTTTTATATTCCCTAAGCCTCTTTAAAAAGCACAAATCTTGATTTGGTGCCTTCACCGCCAGACTACATCCAAGCCATGGTTTCACATATATAACCGCAATGAGTAAACAACGTCAAGTGCTCGTTTATCCTTGGCGCTAATTTTGAACTGGGATTGCAGCAAACATACTTTTAAAGAGTAAATAGCTCTAGCCATCCACCTTGCTTGATGCATCGCTCCAGGAGGTCTGATTTTAATTTTTTTCTCATTATCTCCTCCTAAGAAAATTATAGATAGTTCAATCAGTTCACGATATTCGTCATGTACAATTGTTTTTTGCAGTTCTTGATTAAAAAAATGTCAACAGTTCTTCTATTGTTGTAATACAAAAATGTTGTGTGACGATATCAGTCTATGTTTCAATAGCAGCAGGATTAATAGTTTTCCAGTTGTCTCTAAACTTTTTGAACATTGGGATATCAGGGCTACTAGTAACTTGTTGGATTTTTGTTTCAAACACACATTTAAAATCAGTTCGTAAACGTGATGGCGGCAAGCAAAGAGTAGTAATTCCCTGTCTAGTCTTTGTTCCAAAAGTACACAAGCTCCTTTCAATCGCTCTGTATTAGACGCAGTTGTGTCATAGCACATTATTTGTTCGTTGTCATCGAGGTTCCAGTCATAAAGTGCGTTTAACACAGCTTTAGCTTGATCCTGGCTGGAAGAGCTCTCCAGTTTGGGTACAGCCAGCAGTTGTTCCTTTTCTCCAAATGAGATTAGAATTGGCAGGCGTTCTTCTTTAGAACTTCTCACGTCCAGTCCAAGTAATAATTTCCCATCCCAGTGAACGGTCACCATTTCAGACATATTATTCTGAAAATCTGATTTTATTGATTCCCCTCTATCTTTTCTACTCTGCGTGCGAATGCGTTGAATGGACGATTTGTTTATCGGGAATCGCTTCTATTACAGCATGAAGTGACAGAATCTCTTAAGCTTAATTGACATCTATCTAAAGCTCCAACTTACTTAGGCGTGATAAAGTTTTTCCTTCCTCTTTTTGTAGTAGTTTAAGAAACCGTTTGAGAGGTGGTTGGCAAGGGTTCCTCAAGGCTTTCATCAGAGCTGGTATGTTGATCGGTATGTCCTTGCATTTGTATAAAATCTTGTGTAGTAAGAGATGATGATAAACTCGCGAAACACATTGGCTCATTTTTTTTTTCTCTTTTAATTATCTCTCTCTTGTCCTTTCCTCTTTTTCGGCTAACTTTTTGTCTACACACGCTGAGCATCCTGGACGGCCTGGTTCTCTTTGTTTTTGTAAAAATATTTTATCTTCTATTTTCATCCGTTCCAAAGCATCAGCGTGTGCTATATCGAATAAATTGTCTAAATTGTCTTGAAAGTCCTCCTCACGGCGCTTGTAAACAAGTGTTTTTTTTTTTTTTTTGCAACTCCCTCCAAGCATGGTGAAGATCCACAATTTTTTTTACGCAGTTAGGTATAGCTCTGCTAGGGATTCTAGCTTTTTCCCAAAATATAATACACTCTCGAATGACGAGATTCGCGCTTTCACTAACAGTCAATTTAACTTCGCGAATGTTAAAAAAAAGTACTGCAAGAACTTGCCGGTTAGACGGTAACTTTGCGCCTGTTATTTGATAATTTCCGTCACCAACTAAGAAAATACTTTTTTTATTGCTTCTTAATTCCATTGCCATCTTTTAAATATAAAACAATATGCGTTAATCATGAGAATAACTGAAAACAAATGACAAATACCGCGAGTACGCGCCGCTACTTCCGCGCAACTTGTATGAACATGATTCGATGCAAGTCGGCACGGGTTATCGTGCTCCGAATAAGGTAAAAAAAAAAATTCCGAGTGTTTTAGAAGCAAAGGAACAAAACTAAGACCTATGCATTAGAAAATAAAAACTATGAAAAATAAGGGACACCCTAGTGCATATCTATGAAAAAAGGACTTAATTTTATCTGTAAACGGCTGTTCGAAAATTCGGGGGGAAAAAATATTTTTTTAAATAATTTTCAACATCGTTCTAAAATAGTCTACGAAGTTTGGATTTGCAACATCTATAGTCATAATAGATAAAGCATTTCAATAGCTTCGTGTTAAAATGAACGGCTGGCCAAGAAAATGTTTTAAATAATTACAATAAATGTTTTACGAATGGTAGGAAAATGTGGTCCATTTTTGGACCGAAATCAATCGCAGAAAACTAAAAGTGGTCCATTTTTTGATCGAAATCGTTCCAGTGGTTAATTACTACAAAAGAAAACTATTACTGCAATAAGCGACACAAGCTAATACATATTAGGATTTCTGTTTGAGGATTGTGAATTTTGCTTAGCTATCATAGAAAAAGTAATTTAACTTGAATATTAATGTGTGTTTGTATTTGCAGGGTGCGGTCAGAACTACCACAAACGCTGCGCCGTGAAGATCCCCAACAACTGCTCGGCAGTGTCGGGTGTGGGGGGTGCGGGGGGTGTGGGGGCGGCGGGGGCAGGCCGGCGACACAGCGCTGCGCCCCCGCGCTCCCCCAGCCGCTCTAGCGCCGCCTCGCTGCCCGGCCCGCCCGACGAGACCAACTCGCTGGTAAGAAGGCTCGCCGAGATGGTCAATCTCAATTGACCACAGCTGATTGTATCGAAAATATATGATTAATCACTTCTATTATTTATGATATTCAAAATATTTATATCTTCGTCACGGTAGAACGCTTGCTTATCACACTTATTAGGGTTTATAGAATGGACGTGGAATTTTGGATAAAACCAAATCACTAATTCATTGATTCATTAGATATTGCCCTGATGAAAGACAACCGTTTAGAATCAAAATGTTGCTTGAAATTGCATTAGCCATGTATGGTGACCAGATTTGAATAGCCAAATACCCACCTTCCTCTACTATCTCCCTATTACCCTCAGTCTGCCCCGATTGGGGATGCCATAGTACTTCTAGCTCCAGTTGTTTGTCCCTATCAGTTTTATCTATTTAAATCGATTCATATGAATTGTAGCTGTTTTTTTTGGTGACCCGATAATTGATCCCCTGAAATGATATTTACCAAAAAATTATAATTCTTTGTGCATTATTTACCAATTTCAAACGTAGAAGATATTCAGTTGAACTTCAAAAATAGCCCTAATAATAAGTGGGTATGAATATCAAAGGAAATTATACACAGGTTTGATTTTTTGTACTTACTACTTACGCGCTGGTAAATACAGTAAATAGAGAAGCAGATTTTTCTTTGATGCATTTGAATGAAAATATGTTATATTCGGTGGTACATCATCTCAGCACATCCCACATCCAGGGGTCACATAGTTATATTTTGTGTAATTAGGTATAACGTATTTTCCCGGGGACCAATTGTCGGCGGATCAACTGTTATGGAACCGTTTTTTCCATCGAGCTATAATCGTTAGAATATTGTTTAAATCTGTATCTGCTTTAACCATATTACTGTAATCTTTGGGGTTGGCTGTCAGTTTTAACTATTTTCTACAATAGATAACTAAGCTTTTCTAAAATTTTATCCAAAATATTCTGGTGTTTTTGGTTCATTCTGAGGTATTTTTTAGTAATCAGCGTTCTACTTTACAATATCAAATTGAAGCTTAATTATTTAATATATTATTATACTGTGTTAGATTTATAACCGTTCACCATCGTGCAATAAGGGATCTGGTGACAGTCATGCCAAAGCGTCTCCTTTAATTTGGTCACTAAGATTTTACTTTTGAAGATTTCACAAATTTCATTCTGACTTTATTTCTTCCAATGTTTTTAATACACTTTTTGCGATGACTTGTACGGTGATCGGTGATGGACTCCCATTGCTTCTGATCCCTAATTGTTGCATGGTACAGTCCAATAAATTTTACAATATATATTTTGACATTCATTCATCACACATTCAAAACATTACATTATCTGTAACTCAGAAGTAAAATCGGTTACGGTTCACACATATTTATAGATTATGACTTGAACACTGTGCAATACCCATTTTTTAAATGGTCTAACTTTGTCAAATGTACTTTTAATTTATTTTTTTTAGGTTTTTTACATTTTCGTAAAAAAATGAACAACCAATCGTTGATTTCTGAGTTGCAAATATTATTGTAAATGAAAGTAACATTGACTCTAATAACCATGACTCTCTTGCTTAAAATAAGTATTTATAGACTGTAAGAACCCTTCCATCTAACAGTATTTAGAAATGGTCAAATTCAGGCTAGCTTTTTAATAATAATTCTTGATGGCTATTTGATTCAACGCTCTGTTTTACTCAAATGTCTTAGTTATGGAAACCGCACAAATCAGAGTAGTTTTGAAAAGTGATACAAAGTCACGAAAAGTGATGAAAGAAAAAAAATCAACTCTTAAAATTAAAAAAAAAAAAAAAAATATTTTTTTGGTTTGACTGAGGTTATTTTGGTTATTTCGTATATTGACTGCTGAATTGTCATTAAATTTCAGAGTAATATGTATGTGTCCGCGTGTGTGTGTGTGGGTGTGTGATCGCGACTAAAAGTTGATAGAATGCATTGTCATCGACAACGAGTCTATCTGCCGAGTTTCAGCTCGATCGGATGTCGGGAAGTGGGTTAATTTTCACTTCCAAGATTCCACTTTTTTCATTCAAACAAACAAAATCGAAATTCAAATATCTAGATGTATTTAAGAAAAACTGTGTGTTTAGGCTAGTTTTTTTTCACCACTTTCAATGACTTTCAATGACAATGATATTCACTTTTCACAGTGTTCTAGTTATTACCCTTCAACATAAGAATATAATTATTTTATTAATAATTTTTTCTTCCAATGACAAATTTGATTCTTCAAATGAAATGTTGAATGTTTAGAATAAATCTTTTCTTTATTTTACTAGAAAGTAATTTGAAAACGAATTTTGCTTAAATTTTAAAAACAACACAAATTGAATTGTGAAACTGTGCTAGATTATAATTTTTTTACTTATCTATTAAAAATAATATCTGTGGTAAGCGGGTATTTGAATCTACACTGTTTATATTTATACCTATATTATTAATAATATTCACCGGGGGCGCGGTATATAGAGATTATAAAGCTGTGCAATGCCTCAATTAAAGTAAATTTATAAATAATAATATATTTTTTAAATTTTGTTGTAATTCGTTTACTTTTTGTTATAATACGAGGCATACAGTTTTACAATCTCTATGAACCCTGCAAAATAATCACATATTTTCCCATTTTTTTGTTTATTTATAATATATTGGTGCATTTAATTGAATTCAACAGTCTTTTTTAGTGCTGTATTATTATTCAATTTAAAGACAACGAATCTCATTCCTTTGGTTAATAACTCGTATTTAACTATTATTAGTAGTTAAAAGATTCTTTATTTTTTGATAAAAGACATTTTTTAGAGTATTATTACATTTAACGTTAAGTACTTCAGTATTATATGTATATGCATACATTCCCTGCCAACATGATATTTTACATTTGGTAATATTTTTTTTACAAAATTCTTTAAGGTTAATTTAACATCTGTAACATATTTTGCTCTCAAGGGTGATTCTGTATCTTTTATGTTAAGTCAGCGATTAGAGACAATTACGACAAAAAAGCAAAATCCGTTGGATGTCGGAAGGCTTCCTTCGTGCGTTATCGGCTATCAAATATCTGTGAATTTCTATGGCTTTCAATGACTTGTCTATGCCTCTCATGTATTTGTTAGCGATGATGGCCGATATAACATGCCTTAGACTGTTGCAAAAGATATAGAATCGCCTTTCTGGGCATTTGGGACTCTTGTCTTATAGCTAACTTATGTTTTTTTGTCTGCAATTTAAAAATAAATTTATGACTCATTTTACAACAGTATTTTTTCATATTTTTTGAAAGAAGTTTTCTTCTATCAGATCTTATTTTTTATACATACCTTTTTGATATTATTTTTGGTGAATTGTACTGATTGGTGCTTTGTTAAAATATGTGAGTTGCAGTTAATTAATTTAGGCATTTAAAAAAGTTATTATTCATATGAAAAGGTTATTATTCATGTAAATGTGTATTACTTAATTACTTTTAGCGCAAAAGGTTATTATTGTTAGTAAAGGTTTATTTTATTGGTGACGGGTATTCTAAGATCTGATAATTGTTACTTGAAAATTATATTATTTTTTTACAAAGGAATAAAGATCTGTAATGTTTATTAAATAAATTTATTTTATGTGTATTTTAAAACTCAATAAATGTGTATAAAATATTTGTTGTTATTATTTACAATTGGCAATTATCAGATTACCCGAAAATTACATTACATCCTTGGTTTACATGCTTGTGATTTACACTTTCCCATAAAATAACATCAACAGGAAGCCAAATAATAAATTTGGATGAATTAACCTTACGGAAAATGGTCTATAATATGTTTATATTGGGTTGGTGCATTGGTTTGTAGTTTAATCACTTGAGCGATTTGGCCGCGCTTGTTCAAAAAGAAATATGCTTGTAAACAACTATCACTGCCCTCTGTGGAGTAAAAACTCAAAAGCATTAGGTTCGGAACTTGGCTGAAACCTACTGTCAGTTATGTTAATTACTATATGATCAAACAGATTTTTCTCTTTCATAGTCGGTAATGAAGTGCATTGTTATTTTTTGTTTCTAATACGCTGAAAGTTGGTTTTTTTGTTTTAGTATTGGTTCTTTAAAACTCTTTGTTTATAAATAAAATAGGATTCTTTGAATCAAACAGTTCAATTAGAAACTCAGGGGGACCGATCCGGATAGAATAAAAATGTGTAAGATCTTCCTTCATGTAAACGTCATTTGTAAAAATAATTGCAACACTTTTAATACCTAATTAAATGAAGACAATATTAGCGAAACTCAATACAAATCTGGAGACAGAAAAATCAGAAAAAGATATTACTACATGGCATATAGCTTACATGGCAAGTGCTCTACCGATTGAGCTATGGAACCCATTTCCAATTCGGTCACTTTTAACTGTATCATACTTCGACTAAGAACTACCAACATTATCTTCATTTTCTTAACGTGCATTAAGAAAATGAAGATAATGTTGGTAGTTCTTAGTCGAAGTATGATACAGTTAAAAGTGACGCAAATGTATGAGAATTTGAAATACCAGTCCATGGGTATTGCAAATTCTTTAACGACATAGTCTTTAAAAGGTTAAAAATATGGACACTTCAAACATTTCTTGCTTTACTCCTATCAGAGGATGTACAGCAACATGTTGTCCATAAACAGTACTAAATTTCCCTCCAATTAAAGTGTAAACGCAATAAAATTAGCTTTATTACAAAATGCATGGCTTTTTCAGGGAAAAACGGTGCTTAAAGTGCTGGTGAGTTTTCGAATATATTTATTTAACTAATTTCCTTATTTATTCGGCTAAACAAGGGATCTTTCCTAGTTTATGCAGTAACAGTAACATTAACCCACTTGTGAAATGATCTACCAACCTTTTTCCTAAATTAGTTTAGATCCATTAATATTGCAAAATACTAAAATATGTAATCAACTGGAAATACCAAATAAACCTTAAATTATGACGAATTCATGTGAGAGCATGAAACATACTAACTACTCAAATAAAACACTTATCTTCAAGTTCAAATTCGACGATAACATTGTCTTTACTCAAAATGCGTTTATTTTTGTCAGATCAGTTACAGATCTTTGATGACTTCTGAAGGGTAATTTTGTAACTTTTGCGACAGTGTAACATGAGTTAAATCGGCCTTACACGACACATTTTGATAGTTTTGTTAAATGCGGTATTCCGTACCGTGCTAACGAGCTAAACAAAGCACTTGTGTTAAAACAGTAGTTACCCTAACGACAGAGATGACAGCGTGTTTGCAGCATAATCCTCATTAAGAGATGTCAGTCACGGGAAAATTTGAAAATCGAATGTCATCACGTACACACACCAAAATAATATGACAAAAGGATAATCATTTTCTTTTGAAGAGTTTTAATTTTCAATGTACATTTGTTACTTAAATTTTAATTTTTTCTGCAACCGGTTTCGACACATCCGTTTCATTCACGAGCAAACTTAAAACTAACTTAACAATTCTATGCAAGTACAAAAATTAATTAGGTAGGGGGGGTGGGAGGGGAGATTTTGGAGGAGTGGGAGAAAGGTGGGAGGAGTCAGCGTTACTTGGAAACATCGTAAGTAAACTTAGTGTTTTCTTTTTTAAAGCTATGACCTGACTCTATTAGATGGTTAGCAAACTCGGAGTAGTTAGTATTTCGTAAACAAAGTTCATGTTCCCTGATTCTAGTTTTAAAAGTTCTAGTAGTCATCCCTACATACTGTGCGTCACAATCGTTACATTCTAAAGTGTATATCCCGTTTTTTTCCCATTTATTTGAAACATCCTTATTATTAATCATTTTTTTTATTTTAGAATTAGTATAAGCTGGATAAATAAGATCTATTATAGATCTAAAAAAGAAAACACTAAGTTTAAACATTGCAATGTAAATTCATATTTTAATTTGTGCGCTTTAGAAACTTTAGAAATTAACAAAAATATTAAATCTAAAATTAATTTAGTGAATAAAATAATAGCCCCATGTAAATAACCTTTACTTATGATGTTTCCAAGTAACGTTGACTCCTCCCACCTTTCTCCCACTCCTCCAAAATCTCCCCTCCCACCACCCTACCTAATTAATTTTTGTACTTGTATAGAATTTTTATGTTAGTTTTAAGTTTGCTCGTGAATGACACGGATATGTCGAAACCGGTCGCAGAAAAATTTAAAATTTAAGTAACAAATGTACATTGAAAATTAAAACTCTTCAAAACAAAATGTCTAGGAATTGTTACATAGTTAATGCCCAAGAAATACAAAAAAAAGGATAGTCATTTATGAAAGCCTATTAGACTTGCATGCAAGTAGTTTTAATAACCAATAAATAGTTTAAGTAGGAAATTAATCCATTCAACCCCCGACAGGCATACACAAGTCAATGAAAGCCGTAGAAAATGAGATGTCAGTCGAGGGGAAAATTTTGAAAATCGAATGTCATCGCGTACAAACACCAAAATAATATGACAAAAGGATAGTCATTTATGAACGTCTATTAGGCGTATATGTAAGTAGTTTTAATAACCAATAAATAGTAATTGGTGTTTTTAATCTATTCGATACCTGACAGGCATAGACAAGCCATTGAAAACCATAGAAAATCACAGAAATTCTACAGCCGATGATAACACACGACGGACGCCTTCCGATATCTGACGGATTTTGTCTTAATTGTCTCGTAACGCTGACTTAACAAAATATAACACAAAAGATACAGAATCATCTTTCTGGTCATTCGACTTTGAGTGGTGAGGCCTTGGGTTGGATTACTGCCGCAGCCCAAAAATATGCATTGAGAACAAAAGTATCTAGATTCATTGATATATATAATAATAATAATAACATGGTATTTATATAGCGCAGTTTTGTGATATTTCACTTCAAATGCGTATATATATTGCTGATCAACGTAGAAATGGTTTAACATATATAATACGAGAGATAGATTGGTGATCAACGTAGAAATGGTTTAACATATATAATACGAGAGATAGATTTTTTTTGTTTTAATGTTGTAATAATAATTTGTGATTTGACATTTCAACGTTAACAATTTATGCATTTTATAATTTGCATTGTAAACATAAATTATTAACACTTAAAAAAAAAAGTTTATATAAATTACCTATTCGTGCATTTATGTAATAACATTGTCAGATGTGCTCAACTAATCTAAATTAATTGAAAATGCATCAGAGGAAGACTTGTGAATGATGTACAGGGGATTCTGTTATGTTATGTACATATAGATTGTCCTGTTGATTAGTCAGACATCTCCAAATACTTAGTTTTGAGATAATAAGGAAAGAAATATTCTAATACTAATCATAAATAAAATATTGTTTACATTCTGTCTGTGTTGTACGTATTAAATATGCTGTAAAATAACACCGGGAGGCATAACGGTCCAGTAAATCAGTATGACATTTTGAAATATCCTACTAGTAACAGTAAACTCAAAATTTTGTTTATTTCACTACAGTTTTTGTGCATTATAGTTGATTTGGTGGTGTTTATGAGTAATCTGAGCATCGCACCAGATAAAGGGTACACTTATACATATTCACACTTACACATATGCACACTCAACTCAAATTTCGATTTTTCGGAGATGTCTGACTGTCAACTGGACAATCGATGTCAGTCACTGAAAAGAGGAAGCATTTTGAACAATATAATTGTCACTGTTGTTGAACCTTGTAACTTTAATTCCATATTCTCTAATATTTTGTATAATATACATACGGTGTCCTGTAACTCGTAGTATAAGCGAGAAACTGGTGAATCTACGTCACAAACAGAGTCTATTTTGTGGTATAACTTTTGATTTGAGCTTTCGTTTTCAAATAAGTGGAGTCCAAAGTTTGAAAAATTTGAAAAAAATAGTGTTGATATCAACTTTTTTAATGTACGAGGGCGGGTCAGTAAGTCCATGACTTTTTGAATTTCCTGACTCTTGACTGAAATGGTTACACCACTCCTATCAACAGGCATCTGTCAGTAGACTCCTGTCAAAATTTGAACAAGCTACGTCATTTAGTTTGTGTTTGACAGCCACTGATAGCAGACTACCGCGTAATTTGAAAAGAGAATGCAAAAAAGTGAATTTCGTGTGCTCATTAAGCATTATATTTTACTCAAACCAAAGCTAAGCTTGATAAATGCTATGGGAATTCTGCACCGTCAATTTCAATGGTTAAAAAGTGGTTTACTGAATTTCATTGTGGCCTTACAAGCACGAAAGATGCCGAACGTTCTGGCGCCCAGTTAAGGTCTCTACACCCGAAACAATTGAAAAAATTCACGATATAGTGTTGGCCGATCGGAGATTGAAAGTGCGAGAGATTGTGTAAGCCATAGGCATGTCACATGGCTCAGTGGTTTCAATTTTG
Source organism: Limnephilus lunatus (assembly GCA_917563855.2). Classification (NCBI taxonomy): domain Eukaryota; kingdom Metazoa; phylum Arthropoda; class Insecta; order Trichoptera; family Limnephilidae; genus Limnephilus; species Limnephilus lunatus. The sequence goes on along the minus strand of OU830602.1, from coordinate 2,783,467 downwards.
AATGATCACTTGGGTATGAGAAAGCTTTCCGCAAGATGGCTGCCGCATTTGTTCACAATCGACCACAAACGCAATCTAGTGACAACTTTGCAGGAGTGTTTGGCGTTGTTTAACTGCAATATGGACGAGTTTTTGCACCGTTTCGTAACCGTGGACGAAACGTAGATCCACCACAACACCAGAGACCAAACAGCAGTCAAAACAGTGGGTTTCTCGGGCTGAATCGGCGCCAAAGAAGGCCAAGGTGGGTTTGTCAGCCAATAAAGTCACGGTGACCGTTTTTTGGGATGCACACGGAATAATCCACATTGACTTAATTCAAAGGGGTAAAACAATCAATGGCGAATATTATGCCAAGTTATTGGGTCGATTTAATGAGGATTGGTAAAAAAAAAGACCGCATTTGGCCAAGAAAAAAGTCCTTTTCCACCAGGACAATGCAAGGGTGCGCACATGTGCAGTTTCCATGGCAAAAATCCATGAATTAGGCTACGAATTGCTCCCTCATCCGCCCTATTCTCCAGATTTAGCCCCGAACGACTATTTCTTGTTTCCAAACCTGAAGAAATGATTCGGCGGAAAGAGATTTGACTCCAACGATGAAGTCATCTCACAAAAAAATACCTATTTTGATGACCTCGACAAATCTTATTTTTTGGAAGGGATAAAAAAATTGGAGAAACGTTGGACAAAGTGTATAGAGCTAAAAGTAGACAATGTTGAAAAAAAAATGTTTTTTTTCTCCAAAAACCTGTGTTTCATTCAAAAAGTCACGTACTTATTGACCTGCCCTCGTATTTTACAATGCTTCAATGGCTCTAAATGGCTCCGAATGCTCAAGATCTATAAAAGAAGTTTGGTTTCTTGATTCACCAGTTTCCCATTTCTACTACGAGTTTCTGGACACCGTGTTTATTATACGGAGAAAATAGTGTTTCAAGTCAAAGTTTGCTGTTTTCCATAAAAACTTTACATTTAAAATAAATAAATAAAATAAAGCACAAAAACCTGAAAAAAACCCAAAATTCACCTCTTTTAGTAATTTAAAACATTCTTCAATTCTGTTGAAGATTACAGCAATTCAAAATTTAAAGCAACTTAAGACAGCACAACCAACATTAGTGGAAACCGCAAGACAGTCCAAAACATTGGCGCAAGTATGAAGAAAAATGCGACACATTTTAATCCTAAAAGTCATTAACTACGAGGGTTGTTCAAGAATTAAAGACCTCTCTAATTTACAAAATCAGTAAAAAATTCAAAAAATCATATGGCAGAGGTTCCCAAAGTGGGTGCCGCGGCACCCTGGGGTGCCGCGGACAGAGGTCAGGGGTGCCGCAAGGCGCCCCTGAAGTCTCTACTAAAAATCAAAATTGACATGAACCAATTCAAACATTTTATGGAATGGAAAATCACCCGTGTGGCCGGTCCGCGCTTTTACTACGCAGGAAAAAGAAGATTTAATTGACCTCTCGACCGACAGCAGCCTAAAAATGAAATACGCTTGTTCGTATTTGACGGAGTATACTTTGGATATCAGAAATCAGTATCCGATTCTAAGTGGAAAAGCTGTAAGGGTCCTCATTCCCTTTGCTACTTCATATCTGTGCGAAGTCGCACTACTTGTATTAACGGGGTTTTTGTAGTTGTATTATATTTGCAAGTTTTCCTATTAATAAATGCACTTATTCATTGGTCCTTCGTCCTGGGGGGGGGGGGGGGGGGTGGCTAGAGAGATCCCGAGGCTACCACAGATAGACATTATGGCAGGGGTGCCGTGAGAAAAATTCAAATTTTCTAAGGGTGCCGCGACTAAGTTTGGGAACCCCTGTCATATAGCATTCTAGGTACATATCCCCACTATTTTTCGACATTGTCCCCGTTACGATTGATGCATTTGATGAACCGTCGATATCGTAGAACTCCGCCGCCAAAAATGCTCTCACCTCTCCCTCCACTTCATAGTCAATCTCCAAAGGTTTTCCGGCCAAATGTTGCTACAGGTGAAGGAAAAGAAGCAAATCATGTTGTCATTGATTGCCTTTTTGATTCCGGGTTTAGGTGGTGAACCCATGTTTCAACCCAAAATAGCCTCGCCTTGGTTAAAAATTTTTTTTTTTGCTCTTTAGCATTTTGTAAACCCAACGAGCATGCACTTTGCATACGCCATTTTTTCCTCAAAATCTTTTTTGTGGTAGACTTACTGACATCTAGGATCAAAATTGCGAGCTTACGAACTTCAACAAGGCGGACTCCCTTTTAGTTAAGAATGAGAATAATTGAGCGCACCTCGCAGGTCAAGCCGGATCACCGCTCGTTTTTTAGGGGAGAGACACTACATGCAATATTTTGAGAAATATGACCACGTCAATTCTTGGACAACCCTCGTAAAATTCGAAAAGGTTCTTTCTGTTTTTCTTCGTTGGGAGAATAGTATGAGTTTTTTTTGTTTTTGTTTACGCTTCATAAATATGAAAGAGTGCCCATATTCTTGCAGACTGTAATAGTCCCGGCTTCCAAACAGAACCGCTCCCCGTCGCTGAGCAGTCGCTGGCCGAGCGGGCCGTCGCAGCCGGCCGTCAACATCCCGCACACCTTCGTGCTACACTCGTACACTCGGCCAACCGTCTGTCGTCACTGCCGTAAGTTGCTGCGGGGCCTCTTCAAGCAGGGCCTGCAGTGTAAGGACTGCCACCACAATGTGCACAAGAAATGCGTAGAGAAGATCCCCAAGGACTGCAGTGGGGAGATCATACGGGACACGGGGAGTAAGTATATTTATTATTAAACTAGCTGGTTCCCGGCATGCGTTGCAATGCCATATTCAAAGAAATACATTGTTTCTCCCTGAATCACCTTTCCCGTGCGTCCCCGTTTTCTCCCTCTAACCCTTTCTAGCTAACAACATAAATTATAGCCTATATGTTATTCTGATGTAAAAGCTATATTATTGTAAAGTTTCATTAAAATCCAGTAGTTTTTGCGTGAAAGAGTAACAAACTCACATACATCTATACAAAGTAAGATTATTTTATTTTTAAACTAGCTTTTGCCCCCGGCTTCGCTCGCATATTCCCCCCCCCCCCCCCCCCCGCCTCCTCCCCCACCCAACCTACCAAGTAAAATATGAACCTTCCTATACCTGAGATCTTATAAACGTGCGTAACTCTATTAAAAGAAGTATTTGAGTTAGTCTATTTATTTATTGCCAATAATGCCTAATCAAGATTTCAATCAAATTGATTTCTCTAGAAAGAGCATAAATATGAATTTAAATATTATAAATAATAAATTTAAATGACCCATTATTAAACTTGTTACCTTTGGAAATTATGCCCTTTTACCCCCTCCCCTTCCGTCATCTCCATTGACACCTTTAAGTCTGTCTATTGTTGTAATTAGTTTTAAGTAAACCCTGAGGAAGTGAACATTGCTCACAAAACATGTCGGTTTTTTATAAACAATAAACGTGGTTAAAACTAAGTAATCTATTAATTTGGAATTAAAATGGTGCCACAAAAAAGTTTACTGAGAATAAATTGAATTCTGATCAAAGTTAATGTAAATTGTTTAATTGAATTGAGATAATATTAGCAAAACTCAATCGAAAATCTGGAAACAGAAAAATCAGAAAAGATATTTGGACCTCTGGGTACTCAAACCCAGAACCTTTTGCTTAATATTATCTTCATTTAATTAAATATCACAATTTGCGGTTTTACTCATAAAGTAAAAAAAATTGTTTTAGATTTCCTTTTTTTGTTTTATTACCTGTAAAAACTTTGACTGATTACTTAAAATATCATTTGGTGACCAAAAAATAATGTGCCCATTTAAAAAGCTATATAACAATAATGAAGGGTTGTGTTTGTGCGTGTCAGGCGAGTACCAGGACAGCAGTACCGGCTCGGAGCGAGAACTGCTTACGTGCAGCATGTGCGAAGAGGAGGATGACTCAGACGCGGAGGGAGTGCGTGCGGCGGCCACCACACCCAACGGCCAGGGACCCCCGCTGCCACGGGATCCTGACGCTGACAATTCCTCGTCCGAGGAGAAGTCTTGCAGCAGGCCTAGCAGGTGATTATTGCATTCATTTTTAATTTCACTCTAACTAAACTTTCTGCCCAACTAAAGAATGCGCTTGGTCGTTCATGTACTGCACATGTTTGGAAATCCAGAATAGTGATTTGTGATTTCTGCGCATCGACCATCAAGCAAATTCTCTTGTTAGCCAGATTCTACTTTCTCTCGTTATACGCCGTGCTATTTGTTGATTACTATTAGATACGTTGTTTTACTAATATTAATTGTTGCCGGTCAAAAATAAATTAAGTGGAAATAAGTTTTTTATTAAATGAATGCAAATACTTAAGATAGAAATGATCATACTGTAGTTTATTAATTGTTAAAGTTACCGTTTGGGTACTTGCAAAAAAAAAATATTTTCATTGTTTTGGTAATCGTTCATTAATATTTATAATTAGGAAAAAAAAATCTCTTTAGGCTGAAAATAGTGTGACGCGTACGTAATAAAAATGATTTAGATAATAAACTGAAGACAAGTGTACTTGAGTAACGTCAGTGAGGCACTTTGGCGTCATCGTGTAAAATGACAGTCAGCGACCAAAGTATGCGACCAAACTTCGCAACCGACGTACACATGACACTATTTCCAGCCTTTGGTAGAACTTTGTATAAAACAATGAAAGTATATGTGTATACTTCTTAAAACCAAATCAGAACAAGGCGATAACATTTATCCTGCTGTTATTGTTTCAACCGTCATAATAAGAGAGTGAAAGTAATGTTCTTCATTTTTTATTATTAATATCAGATGGTTATATTATAATAATTCAATATTGTCCAGCATTAAAAGCGTACTTCAGTTAATTTGCATATTAGTAGAAGTTATTGGTTTACACTGTTCTGTTCTCAGATTCACAATTCCTGAGCCTATTGATATTGTAATATGGATATGGACCCTTCACTATAAATATGTTATGTTTAAACAGCTTGCATTATGGAAATACAACTAGCATGAAGTAGTAAGTTTATCTTTAAGGAACCTCAAAAATCCCTTGACAAATTTATTAGTTTATTAATTTGGGCAGACATGAGCTGAACATACTTCACAGTTGTCGTCAGAAACATGAGAACGGGTCGTTTCTCTGATTGGTTTTGTCTAAGTTGAGTGGAACGAGTTACTGGCATCTGTTTTTTTTTCCTTTTCTGAAAGACCCACATTAATAAAGCCCTTCCTACAGCACCTACCTTAATCCGCCACACAACACTGCCCAACCGGGTGGTGATATAGTTCCTATGTCTTTACACTGTACATGTAGGGGCACTCTTATGAGGTGTAACTTTAAAATATAAAAAATAGTCTGTTTATTGAAATGTTGCTGGATGTTTTACCTGATTTCCTTTTTTAATGTCTGATGACTTTGAAATCTAAAGTTGTAGGTTTATTATAGTGACACGGCAGTTGATCCCCCGAAAGGTGGCCCCCGAAATTATAATTTTTAATAAAATTATAATTATTTTGCATTATTTATCAATTTCAAATCTAAAATCGACTTAAATACCTTTAATAATAAGTTGGTATGGATATCAAATGAATTTATTTACAGTGTCCATTTTTGTACTTATATTCTGGTATAAATATACAGTATATAGACAAGCAGTTTTATCCTTGATGCATTGGAAGAAAATATGCTTTACACTTCTGTTATTCAGCAGTATATCCTCACTGCACACCCCTTCGGAGACACATTGTTTATAAGTATGACGGGGGCCAACCGTCAGGGGATAAACTATGTAAATTATTTCAAACTTTCAAAATTTTTTTTTTACAAAATTGTCTAGTGACTCATCACATATTAGTAATATGAAGGTAAATATGACAACTGCACAGAATTAACATAATTAATTTTTGATTTTAACATGATTCAAGTGGTTTATTTCACTTATAGATAAGAGTTTTTTTAGTATGTGAAGGTTTTCTGAATGAATCACATTATTATTTTTGGTACTTTTATAAGGGACATTAATTACTGCAACATTGATTAAATCCACATACCAAATCAGTCATCCCAATTCACAAATGACTATAAAAGAGATTAGTTCCTTTAAACATTGTCATTGTGATTTGAATACATATTGTGTGAGGCTACATAAAGCCAGAGTTTTAAGAAAATAATTTTATAAAACCTACAATTAAATTGACGTACTGTTAACCAGAAAGAATATTCAATGGGTAAGATTTAAAAAAACTACATATTTTAACCCTTAAAGTCTATTCGGTTTTCTTCTGGTTTTCTTTATGGTTTTCGCAACAACACATATGGATCTCATAGAAATCATTGTCTCTGCCTTACTATCATGGTGAGAAATGTTATATAAACAGTGTTAGAAAGAGAAAAAAACACGCTTTATATTCAAATCTAAAACTTAATAAAAAAATAAGTAAAATGTACACCTTTATGAAACCAAAGTTTTGAATCGCAAATTTGAAAAAAAATTATGATACTTTAGAATTTTTTTATTAATTATTTCTACATGGAATGACAACATGTGAGGTGACAAAAACGTTTATAATAAATTTGGCTTATGAAATATTTACAATCATTTATTTTTTTCGCTATCAGTAATTTTAGTTATAGAAAACAGTTTTAGTTTTTGGATATGTTCAGAAATATTCAATTTATTTGGATTTTATTGCACAGTGGAAATATTTTGACTCTGACAAAATATAGTCGAGGCCTGAGGGGCTTAAACTGAGGTAATCTTATTTTGTAACATTCGATAAACTGAATTCATAGTGATTGTGAAAAGGGTAAAAGTGTACCTACGTTTTTTTTTTATTGTTTTTTTTTTTACATTTTTGTTATATCATTGCAAAGGGTGCTTATGTTACTGTAAAAGCCTGCAAATTGGTAAATCTTAGGATTAACCAACATTAAAATTTTGTAAATCTTAGAATTTACTGGAAAATCTTAAGATTTACCGTAGTACGGGCTTTTACAGTAAAACTTATATTGATTTTTTTATAATCATAATGATAAAAATGTAATTTGCTTTGTGTAAATAATTTTTGTTGAAAGTCATTGTTCGGAAACTCATTATACAAGTGAAAAACTGGTGGATCTACATCACATTTGGAATCTATAACTTTTTTTGATTTGAGCTTTCATTTTGGAATACATCAAGTTCAAAATTGGAATTTTTTAGGTCAAATTTGAAAAAAACCAGTTGTTTGGGAGTTAATATAAGTTGTTTTAACCCCTAAGACCTCGGACATATTCTATCAGAAGGTCTATGGAAGACTATTATTCAATAAGAAAAAGAATATTTCTGCTCTGTAATTAATAAATCAAAATTAATGGAATAATTCTGAACGTATCCGAAAACAAAAACTGTTTTTGAAAGGACTGGTAAGTACTGGACTTTAAAATTTTATTGTTAAAAATAAACATAATTTTTGAAACACAATTTTTAAAGCAAACAGAAAAAAGATTAAAAAGTGGCTCCCATTACATTTTTTCAAACAAAAATTACTGATAATGATAAAAATATAAAGACACGTTTTATTAGACAATCGTATTATAAACGTTTTCATCACTTCGCTTATTTATTATTTTGTAAAATTAATTAATAAAAAATTCATCAAGTTTCATGTTTTTTTTTTAAATTGTGCTCAGAAAGTTTAGTTTCATAAAGGTGTATGTTTTAATTTGCTATTAATTTTTTGAATATAAAGGTAGGTGTTTTCTCTTTCTAACATCGTTTAGAACTTATTTCTTGCCATGATCGGGCTGTGAGACTTTTATGAGTTGTTCCCAAATGTTAACAAATTAGTCTGAGGGGTTAAGCGTAGACCGTCAAGTATTTTTTTTTAACCCTTTAGTTGTTAAAAATTGGAAAAAAAATCAAAATGCTCAAATTGAGAAAAAAAAGAAGTTTTTTGGGATGTGATGTAGATTCACTGGTTTTCCCGCTTTTTTTTTTTTTTTTTTTTTTTTTTTTTTTAACTTACGGAGACGGTTTACAGTTAGTTCCCGTGAGTACTTAGGCCATAGGCCCATTGTACTATCTCCCATTTTACCTCAATCCTTTAACAATAACCCAGTCCCTTTAATGAAGTTCACCAGAGTTGTCATTGGATATGTGGCTAAGTCTTCTGGTTCCACGATGTGTCTCCCCAGGTATCTGAGCCTAGTTCCCACCAGGGCAGGACATTGGCACCACAAGTGAATTGGAGTCTCTTCATCCTCTTCACATTTTCTACATCTATTGGTGCTTTCCACTCCCAATAGCTGCATGTGTCTCCTGAGATGGCAGTGTCCCGTTAGTAGTCCTACCAGTTCCCTCAGCAAGTTTCTATCCATATCGAGTAGTTTCCTGGTCCGTCTGGGGTCCGGTCCGTTTATGAGTACTTTGGATTGCCTCATTCCGGGTGCCCTCTCCCATTCCTTCCAGTGCTGGGATTTGACCCACCTCTCAATATGTAATTTCGTGTGGCAAGCTGCTACTCCTACAGCCGGCTCGGATCCCGCAAGTGGTGCTTTCGCCCCTTTCCTTGCTAGTTCGTCAGCCCGCTCGTTGCCCTCAATACCCTTATGTCCTGGTACCCATATCAGTGTTATTTTATTAATGGTAGCGAGTTCTGTAAGAACAGTCCTGCATTCCATCACCAGTCTGGAGTCGCATCGGTTACTTTCCAGTGCCATTAGGGCTGCCTGGCTATCAGAACAAATAGTTATGTTCTTATTCCTGTACCCGATACGTATATTCTCCTGTGCGCAGACCATGATGGCTTTCATCTCAGCCTGAAACACAGTGCAGTGAGTTCCTAGAGGTATACTGAGTTCCCTCTTGGATCCCTGTAGACATACCCCGGCCCCCGTTCCTTCCTCCATCTTGGACCCATCTGTGAACCAGATTAGTTCCTGTCTGGAGGTTGGACCTGGGACCATGTCCCACTCTTCCCGGGTGGGGTACATCACATCAAACTGCTGTCTGAAGAAGTATTCAGCTTGTTTGCCGTCCTGCTTCATTCCAGCTGTCGGGCTAATTGCCCTCAGTCTTGTTCCGATCTCCGTATGACTGTTTTTGGGCAACTCACCTCTCCAATGACCTTTGCATTTTAACCTGTAGGCTGCCGCCATCGCCGCCCCCTCTATTTCTAAGTTTAGTGGGGGTAGGTTCAGCAGCACTCCCATGGCTAGTATTGGAGTGGTTCGCATAGCTCCTGTGATTCCTCTGCATGCAAGTCCCTGTATGTGGTTGAGTGTGGCCATCACTGTTTTCAGTGTTGTTCTCCTCCACCAGACCAAGGCTGCATGCATGATTCTTGGTTTTACAACGGCTGTGTACAGCCATTGCATCATTTTGGGTTTGAGTCCCCACGTTCTGCCGCAGATTCGCCTAGTTGCCCACATGAGAGCACAGGCTTTTCTGCCCACAGTTTCCACCTGGTTTTTCCAGCTCAGTTTGGCATCTATAATGACCCCGAGGTACTTAACCGTGTCAGAGGGTTCTACCTCCTTTCCGTAGAAGGTTGGATTGCTCCATCCCTCTAGTTTCCTTTTACGTGTAAAGATTACTAGTTCTGTCTTGTCTGGATTGACCGACAGCCCTGTTTCTTCACACCATTCTTCCACTGTTGCCAGTGTTGATTGTATGAGGCCTCTGGATGTGTCTGCATCCCAACACCTTATTATGGTTGCGATGTCATCCGCATACCCTTGAGTATACAGGCCCCTGTTGTTGAGTTTCCTGATGAGGTTGTCCACCACCAGGCTCCACAGCAAGGGTGACAAGACCCCTCCCTGTGGACACCCTCGCGTCACCAATACTCTGAGGTTCACCTCACCCCTTTCCATCGTAAGAATCCGACCTGAAAGCATGTTCTTCAGCCACCTTCTGGTGGTTTTATCGAGTCCATGTCTTTCTGCCGCTTCATCGATGGATTTAATAGAGGTGCAATTAAATGCTCCCTCTATGTCCAGGAAGAGTCCTACTGCTAGTTCCCCGGTTGCCTGCGCCTGCTCCAGTTTGTATACCAACCTGTGCAGTGCCGCGTCAACCGACTTACCTGGTTGATACGCAAATTGTAACTCATGGAGGGGCTTTTCTCTCAGTGCCCCGTCTCTTATGTGTCTATCCATTAGCCTCTCCATTGTCTTTAGAAGAAAAGAGGTGAGGCTAATTGGACGGAATGCGCCTGGTTGGTCGTAGTCAGTTCTCCCAGGTTTAGGTATGAACACTACCCTTGTTTTCCTCCATGGTATGGGGATGTATCCGAGGGCGCAGCACGCCCTCAGGATCTTAGTCACCGGAAGTAAGATTGTATCCAGACCTCTCTGCAGAAGTGCCGGAAAGATACCATCTTCTCCTGCGCTTTTAAAAGGGTCGAACCCTTCGATTGCCCATTTAACTTTGGAGGGAGGGTTTTCCCGCTTGCACTAAGAGTTTTCTGATGCCTTGTACATATGGCCGGTAGTGTAGATGTCGGCGGCCGATTGTAAAATCAGGCAGATCACGATGAGCGTAGCTACTTCGTGAAGTGCCTCAAGCGCATCATGATCGGCCTGATTTTACGATTTGCCTGCGACACATATACGGCTTTAAGCCTGATGTTAATTTTTTGGCTATACATTGTTTTTTTACTATGTATTAATTTTAACGAAACTCTCTATTGATTTATTTTCAGTTCCTCCTCCTCACCGAGTGCCAACATTCCACTGATGAGAATAGTTCAATCCGTAAAGCACACCAAGAAACGGGGCTCCAAATGCATCAAAGAAGGGTGGCTCGTACATTTTACAAATAAAGACAAAACGGTTAGTACCGAACCATCGTTTTAAACAGATTTTCTCATAATTAACCTGATATACTCAGTTGTTGCATACAAGATCCAACATCGGCTATACCCGTATGCTGATGACGTAAATGTGATACATGAAGATTCACGAAAGCACATTCGTTCTTACTCAATTGAGTAAAACCGACGAGTAAGAACGAAAGGATTTTTCTTAACAAGATTGACCGTTTAGTGTATTTGTTTAAGTTGAAACAGTGGCTTTGTTTAGTGAGCCCACTACTAACTTAATTGATGTAACATACACGCTCTAGAGCCCGGCTTGGTGGCTCGAAGCGAGTGAGTTTGAAAAAAATAAAAAATATAAAATATTCATCCTAAACTTGCAGAAAAGTCAATAAATGTCACACATTAAAATTAAAATAAATAAATTAGGACTTCCAAATCTCTTAGAGCCGGCACGATAACTCCTTCGAGCCATGATACATATTAGATATTTATTTATTCATAATATTAACGCCTTTCGACTTTTATATAATATAACATAGTATATAGCAACAACATGAAAAATACAGCTCTAGTGAGTTTGTAAAACAGAATGAAAATAGTTGAGAAAGACATAGTAGATATTCAGATATCAAAATGAAAATAAATGCTAAGATATTTAAATATTACAATATTGTAACAATGAAAAAATTTATTTATGTGTAATATGCAAATAACTTAACTTTAAGAGGATAAATGATTTATTATTTCATGCTTATATTTTATAAGCGACACATTCCATACATCTATTGCCACAATAAAACGGTAGTACAGACCTTGTATTTCTGGCTGGCACATTAAAATTTATGAGCGCCAAAACTTCAGGGCTGTTAATTTTATTATGCAAGATTTTAAATAAAAATACTAGATAGAAAATAGTTCTTCTGTCACTCAAATTTAATAAATTAGAGAAACACAGAAGATAGGTGTAGTTTAATTGTTCTTTTGGTATTTTTAGATATCAAGTAAAACTGTGGAGTAAGAACGAATGTGCAAACTAGGCTTAAAACGAATTACGTCAAAACATGCCACTATGGAAATTTTTAAAATGGTGGCTTTAAATTGGCCAGCGTTGTAAAGGTAAATTAAGTTATGGGAATCATTGATGAATTAATAAAAACTCTTTTGTTTTTTGTTTTTTTTTTTTTTTTAAAGAAAGACAAACATTCCCGGGTTACGAATAACCCAACAATGTTTGAAAATCTCCTCCTACCATCACAGAAAGCCGAAAATGTTGCTTGTGTTGTGATGGAGGACTTATCCAGCCGAAGAATCTAAGACGCGACGCTCGGGTGGGACCCAAGCGCTATGCCCACTCAACCAGTGACCACTTGTTATGTTTGTTTATTGTTTCAGTTAAAACGGCATTATTGGAGGTTAGACGCCAAATCAATTACGCTCTTCCAATCGGACCAAGGTGCCAAATATTACAAAGAAATTCCCCTCAGTGAGATCTTGACTATAGACACAGCTAGAACACCACAAGGAGGTACGTTTAATCAATTCTACCTTCATAATAATAATATATCTTTATTCAAAGAAATTTATAACTAAAAAGAAGTGCATGTCCAGTGTACTGTACCGTAATCTCACCACCCGTAGAATATAATATAAAATATCTCAAGAAAAATGTATAGTCTAATCATGCTAATCGGATATCTAAACTCAAAATAATATAAAATGTCTATCTATATACATATATACCAATTTACAGTATAGTACAAAAAAAATAAAGCTTTGTCTTGTAAGATTACTGTAAGATTTGCCCGTGGCACAATCTGACATGGGTTATAGTGGAACGAAATGTCCACTATATGCTTAACATATTTGTGAGGTCTCGATTGGTTATGCACCGGAATCAATACATACAAAGGTAATTTCATATTGATACTTACGGTAAATTGATGTTCTTTGCTATTTGACTTCCTTCTGATTGGTTTGATGGTGACCCACAAATATACTGATATTCACTTGATATCTCCTCTTGTACAGCGTTATTTTTGTTCTTGTCAGTTTTCCATGTTAAAAAACGATATGTTGTTGACAGGTGATAGAAAAAACATTTGAACCGTAAAAGAACACTTTTTTTGTTTCTTGGTAAAGGCTGTTATCGGGTAATCACCGGCAAGTTGCAAGTATCCAATATGCGAATTCTAATAAACTCGAATTCTGGCCTTTGCAATATGACACGGAACAAACCCATCGAGATCTAATACAGCATTATGAAACAATTACAGAGAAACCCTCTTATGAAGTTTTCCAAGGGACCGGAAAATACAAACTTCTTAAGCAGGAAAACTTTATATGTGGGAAAAATTCGCCCAATATTGAGCCAAGGGACCGAAAAAACAAAAACTTCTTAAGCCACGAAACGTCTTAAGAGAGAACTTCTTAAGAGGGTTTCACTGTATTATCAAACTTAATTTGAACGCGAGCGATTCCCGCCCGTAACTCCACAAACAAATGGTTCAGTTGGGATCCAAAGAATTGTCCCCACGGTATTTGAATTCACATACGGACGCGCATGCGCGGTTGCATACGATCGCGAAACAACGCAAGGAATCTATGGGAATAGCGCGGATTGTCCCCCAAGTGTGCAGTAGATTCTGTGCACTGCGAATTAGACCCGCTGTTCTCATGCGCTGTACATTGTTCGCTGTGTGCACATCGGGTCTTATTAAAATCTTAATTACTTTTATGTTTAAAGAATTCATTCATTTTGGTGACGAGAAAGCATCGACTGTTATTTCCTTTAGTAGGTTTCGAGTGTAACTGGTGGGGACTGTCCCCCTGTGAAGAATCGCCACAGGTTAATAGTGTACCTACATTTATTTATAAATTACATAAGTACAAAAAAGTAGAAAACAGAAAAAATATATTCATATGAACAGTTGGTAATATTTAAAGAATAGAGATTTACAGTTATTAGTTCAGGTTTCTCATAAGCCGCCTCACTAGGCTAGCCTGCGTTGAGGCAGTAATTTTGTAAGTTAATTTGTAATATCTACAAATATGCCTATACTTGTATTAAAGTATATTCACTCAATAGGTTGGGTGCGTTAACCTGGCTAAAGCCGGGCGTATTTGGAAAAAACCGCGCGAAATTAGCTTTTTCCCACTCCGGAAACAAATCGTAAAAAAATGTATTTATACGAAAATGAACTGATATTTTTATTTCTACACAAACCTGAATAGACACCCTACGTGAAAAAAAACAATCCAAGGGTGTTTTCGAACAAGTTATGACATTGGTGTACGTCTTTGAAAATGTAAAATATTTACATTTTCAAAGTTTACACATACAAAATGACGGTTGAAGTGACGCCGAGGTCGCCAAGTCAACCAAAGATAATTTTTGTAATTTATTCCGAGAGGCTAGGCGCTATGCGGCTTTTTGTTACCTCAAGAACGAGAATGGCCCAAACCATTCAGACCTTGTTCTTCATACAATTTCTTTATGCATAAGGGTCAAAATCGCATCCAAAAAAGTTTTTTTTTTAAATTCCTACCGCCGCGGCCACCCACGGCCGAATGGCGACAGCCAGGTTAATAATGTTGACAAATTCCGCTCGTCAATCAATACTAATCATATATCTATTATTGTTGCATCTAATATATTTTTATTTATTTATCTATAACAAAATATATTTACATTGTTTTTTTTTATGCCTGTCTCACTAGGATATACCTGTGTCGAGACAGAATATATTTGAATAATATTGAATTGTTATTTGCAGATGTGATGCACTGTTTTGAGGTGCGCACGGTAAATGTGGACTACCTGGTGGGGGCGGATCCTCTGGCGCACCTGTCGGCCCCCGGGGGCTCCGTCAACGCCTTGCCGCCCCCTGACAGTGGGGTGGGTGCTTACCTCGCAAAGTCCTGGGAGACGGCTATACGACAGTCGCTGATGCCCGTCACACAGCAGTCTGGTAACAAATACGCTTTCTTCTTTCGTATGGCAGTGGGTCAGAAAAGAGCACCTAGGGCGACTTCATCTAACCCTGTGTGGAATTAATGGTGCGGGCATTCATTGACCACAGTGGCTTGCACAGACTGTGTAATTAGAGTAGGCACTAGCAAAAACAGCAAATAAATTGATATTTAAAAAGAATTACCGCAGACAATAACCTTCGTGCAAGTTTTTGCTAAGAATGGTTATACTGTTAACTGTAGCTGATGTTGGTTGGAATTACATAAACCACCTCAAATATACAAATAACCTCTTATTTTTCCGCCAAATAAACATTGAAAGAAAGCCAACATGATATTATATTATCATTATTTTGTTAGTAAGGTATGTAGTTTCAATGTCTCTGAACAGATGTCGTTAGTATATCGACGGTCCGGAAGAACAATGTCGGATGTGTGATTTTGCAGTTTAGCAGTGGAGCTTATAAAGTTTCGTTTCTGCATTTTTACTGTTTTTGAGATCAAGAAATATAGTGTTGTTTTGATATTTGGCATTTCATCTCATTTCATTAAAAATTCCGAAAATACAGACTTTTAAATTAACAAAATAAGCCAATAAATAAACCTACAAAACGATTTTCAATTTTTAGCAGATCCAACCATGTTCTTCGGGACCATCGATATGTAGTTATAGATAGTTTCAAGGTGTCTCAACGGAGGCCAGTAGTTGTACTATATGAGGGAGACAACTGACACCCGTTCAGATCTAACACCAGAACGGTTACAAAGATAGCCAATCTACAGGTGATCATTTCCCCTGTTGTGAGCATTTCCCCTGCTTCAGATTATTACAAAGCCTCCTTTATAATGGATGTTAAGTCCACTTGCATTGAAAATAAGACGATAATAAACAAGACTTTGAATCTAGACGAACCAAAGTAATTACTCCAACTCCCGATCATCAGAGGAAACAACAGTATACCACATTAGATGTAACAGATGGCACTGATTGCAAATAATCATTTGATTTTCCAGGTGAGAGCAGTAATGGCATGCCCGAGGAGAGAGTGACGGACATGTCCCAGCTGTACCAGATCTTCCCTGACGAGGTGTTGGGTTCGGGTCAGTTCGGAATAGTGTATGGAGGAATCCATCGGCGGACCAACAGGGCGGTAGCTATTAAGGTAATGATTTTATTTTGAGGGAATACTGCGCAGGAAGTTGCGAGAATAACAAATTCGGCCCTTTGCATTACATCGGCCTACTTCTTTAAGGAAAAAAATGCCAATTCTGGGTTAGTGATGCAATTTTGTGATGAATTTGTGCTCTGCTGCTTTTTCAATAGAGAATGAATTCGAATATTGTCTAGTTTGGCAGGTAAAGCATATATCGCACATCCCATAAAAAGGGTAATAAAAAGAAGTAAATTTTAGCGGAGAGATTTTGAAACAAGCGGTCCCCTTTGAAAACAGACACTGGCGACATCTCACGGAGAAAGACTGATTTAACTTAAATACACTTTTCATGGCATATAGATAATCAAAATCACTTGACTGACTATTCCGAAATAATAATAAAATATTGTAAAACAAAAAAAACTCCTACAACCTTTTTCCACGGGATGTGCGAAGGTGCGAATGTATTTTAAACTTTTTTTTTATTTTTTTACATTAATCCCACACAGGAGGTCCCGAAGAAAATAATTTTCCACAAGACCTTTGTTTATTTATATTGGAGATGCAATGTGTAGGGTTTTAAGGAGAGGAAGTTCTGGTAATGAAAAAAGTATGTAGGGTGGCTAGAAATCTGTGGATCAATGTGTCCAGAAGTGACGGATGTATGAATCTGTCTCTCCCGATGCGGTGCAAGACAATTGGTCGAGAAAGACCATCTGGAGAGGTCAAAGGATCTCCCCAAGACTCTCCAGAGCTGCGCAGGTGGTGAGCGGGCCGCCAAGACATCAATACACTTCACCCGATGAATCCGGGTACCCCTGCTAAGTCACTAAACCTAGCGAAACACTTGGGGGGACTTACGGCAGAGGTATTGCTAATCCTGGGGCGGCGGTACCCATACCCGCCTCCCAATTTATATTTGGTATTGTTTCTTCGACGTTATGCTTTATATTTACATCAAGTACAAACTTTGTTGTAGAAACTAATAAAACAAACACATGGTTGTGATTGTGATTTCCAGGTGATAGACAAGTTGCGGTTCCCGACCAAGCAGGAGGCTCAGCTGAAGAACGAGGTGGCCATCTTGCAGAACCTGTCGCACCCCGGCGTGGTGAACCTGGAGCGCATGTTCGAGACACCCGAGCGCATCTTCGTGGTGATGGAGAAGTTGCGCGGCGACATGCTCGAGATGATCTTGTCGCATGAGCGCGGCCGACTCACCGAGCGCATCACCAAGTTTATTATCACACAAGTACGCGCAATATACATACCTTCTTTTTTTAAATATGAATACCGGACAAAGGTCTCAACTGTTTCAAACTGACCAATTGAGATATGTCGTGAGGTTGAAGGGTGCAGGAAAGTGAAGGATATGAAGATTGGGAAGGCTTAGTCTGAAGGTCTGGTCATTCAGATCTGGTTTGCAAACATTTCAAAGTCTTTCCAACCCTGTTTATCTTTGAAAGTAATATGTAGAGATGAACCGACTATGTGGACGGCTAGTCAGCGCTCAAATATGCCGATCATTGGTTTCCGTTAGGTTCGGGCGTGTTCGGAAACCTTCGTTCGTCACACCACTTGTCATGCGTTCGTGTTCTGAAGTTTTGTTTACATTTTTCGTGTTTCGCTCACTGCTCCAGCTGCTTTTGAGCTTCATAATTAAAGAAATTATTTTATTATTAAATAATTAAAGATAACGGTTTGAAATTAATTGTAATATATTTGATATGAAAGTTATATAATTATTTGTGTTTTTTATGTTTTAGAGGAAATGCTATTTATTTTGGTTTTTAATTTTTAAACTTTTAAGTTTCATTGACTAAATTACAAATTGTAGCTTGATAGTACGCACTGTTCTTGTAAGACTGATTTGATTCTTAAAAATATAAAAAGTATAAGTACTGGTGAATTATTATAAACTAATCGCCGACTATAAATATAATTGGATAGTCGGCTTTCCCGACTAGTCACTCCATCTCTAGTAGTTAGCCTCTTAACCAGAATCGCTCATCTTTGCCCAGCAGTCAATCATTAAGGAAAAAAAACAAGTTTGATGTCTCATTTGGGTGATGTGTCGTACCCCCCTCCACTGTGAAAGGGTTATCCCCTACAGTATGAAAGAAGTAAAAAATATGAATGGTTAATTCAACCATATTACCTCTTGTTGCAGATCCTGGTAGCCTTAAAACACCTGCACAGCAAGAACATAGTCCACTGCGACCTGAAGCCAGAGAATGTACTCCTCTCCTCCGATTCCGACTTCCCTCAAGTGAAGCTGTGTGACTTTGGCTTTGCCCGCATCATCGGAGAAAAATCCTTTCGAAGATCTGTGGTCGGAACTCCTGCATACCTGGGTACGTGTTCCTGATTTCCTCACATTATTATTTGTGATTTTGTAGGAGTCAGACTATGGTCGTAGTTCCACACTTTGCTGAAGAATCATGCTGATGTCAGTAGCCGTCTGACTACCGCGTCAGCCCTTCCGAGGCGTAAAGAAATGGGTGTCCAGAAAACTCAGAACACCAACACTTCAACACCTCCTTTGAAAAGTCATGAAAAATGGTTAAATACGTTATGGGCTTTTTTCATAACTTTTAATGACTTTTCAAAAGAGTTGTTGAAATTGCATGATTCTCGTTGTCATGGAACCATTTTATATATCCAATGTGGAACCCGCATACAGTGAAAACGTACCAATTTCTATCCCGGTATTTATTAATATGTCTTTATTGAAATATATTTCAGCCCCTGAGGTTCTCCGCAACAAGGGCTACAACCGATCTTTGGACATGTGGTCGGTGGGTGTGATAGTGTACGTGTCCCTCAGCGGCACCTTCCCCTTCAACGAGGATGAGGACATCAACGAGCAGATCCAGAATGCCGCCTTCATGTACCCGCCCAATCCGTGGAAGGAGATCTCCTTGGACGGTACGATTATCCATTAATTTTTGCATTCAAGTCTCCTTCGAGAGTCGCCATTTCTTTTACCCTAAAGTTTTCTATAAAGAATCCAAAAATTTCAGTATTAACAATTACAATTGTTTTTTGATCGAAAATAGCAGCTAGGGGACGTTATAGTTGAATAAAACTTGGCTTTTCCCTCAACGGCGCTCGGTTTTGTCCTTTTAATGTTTTTTAATGTAAATACCTCCCAAGAGTTCCAGCTGCTCATGTCAGAAGCCAGTGAGACTATGGCATCCCCAATTGGAGTATATGGTGAGGCTGGAGGTAGTGGGGAGGAGAAGGAGATGGGGAAGAGGAAGGTGGGGAAGTACCTGGCTTTTAAGATCTTGTTACCAAACATGGCTAAATCCATTTCAAGCAATGATTCAATTCTGAATGGTGGTCTTACATCAGGACGATACTGAGAGTATCTTCCACTCGGAATGTGCCTTAAAAATACTCTATATTAGTTTTAATTAATTAATTGTGAAATAAAACAAATTAATCAAATAAAATTTATTTGCACATGCCGGGATTCTATCCTGCGACTTTCAGATTGTGAATCAAGAGATTTACTCCTCAACCACGAAGACCGTCCTAGTTCAGTAGCCCCGCCAAATGCTTGCTTTCATTGTCTTCTGGCAGAAAGATAATATAATATGAGCATTTGGCAATGAAAATCTTTTCTGTTGATAATTCTAATTTATGCGTACATGTTTCAGCTATTGATCTCATCAACAACCTGCTGCAAGTCAAGCAGCGAAAGCGCTTCACCGTGGACAAGACTCTCCTGCACACGTGGCTGCAGGACTACGACACGTGGAAGGACCTGCGGCAGCTGGAGGGCGCCGTGGGTCACCGCTACATCACGCACGAGTCCGACGACACCCGCTGGGCCGCCATGGCGCGCGCCTGACGTCAAACCCTGCACGCCATCAAGCCCCGGCCCGTCTTCATCCTGAGCCTGTTCCTGCCCGACGATAAGCTGACCAATCCCAAACGCAGCAAGAAGTCAAAAAGTGTCGACAGGATTGGCGATGGCACCCCGGCCTTGACGCTCTCCGAGAGCCCGGTCATTTGCCCCGGAGACGCCGGGCACGTTGCTACTCACCGCACAGGCAAAAAATGCCGAAGTGTCGATAGACTCGGCGGCGGAAATAACGCAGAAAACGAATGCAATAAGAAGACCTCTCTAGTTAAATGGAAGAAACTCTTGTCTAAGGCGTAGACAATAATCCAGTGCTACAACCGCTAGTTTTAATTTCAATTGGTTACGAATCTTCGTTAAAAGAGTTTTCCACACAACACCAATTAGGCTATTACTAGTTTTTTACAGCAATTATTACTTGTGACTGCCGTTTTAGAATTGGATCTTAGTCTACGAGAATATTTATACATTGCTTTATTTAGCAACCGGGTATTTAAAAATATTTACATCGTCATAATATTTATTTTGTGATATTTTGAGATTATTTTAGCACCTTTAATCATGACAACCCCCTTGTAGCACGCTGCGTTAGTCTGACATCCCCCGTACCGATGTAGAAAACATCTTCCTAATGACAAGAAAGACATAATATATTTTTTTTATGTGCCAATAAAGGCCTATCGTACATCAACAAAGGCCTAATAAAAAAAGGACATTTTTTTGTGTTTATAGAGCATAATATTTTAATCATTGTGTTTATTTCCGCACAAATGAGATTACGGAGAAAGAAAGATCTTAGATGATATATTTTTTAAAACAATTTAACCTTCCTTTTGCGCGCTTCCATTCAACTTTTGCCAACATCCATGTTTATTTATTTTTATATTGTGTTATTTTTTTATCAGATATTTATTTGAAAGTGCAACATTGTTTGTTTATAATACCGATTGTCTAGTCTCAATGTTTCGTTGGAGACCGGATCAGGTGTGGAAGAGAGCAACCCGACTTTACAAGGGATTAATGTAATGCTAGGCTTAAGTAGGTTCGAGAGAGAGAGCCACGTCACAATATTAGCGAGTAACATGAAATTAGTACGGTAATTTGCCAATTTTGCAAGGAAACGTGTAGCATTTTAATGTATGTATGTTTTTATATCGGAATTATTAATGTACTAATTGGAATTTAATTAGAAAAGGCCAACGATTGATTGTTCTATGTTTTATTTGTCTGTCTGTCTGTCTGTTGAAGGCGTGTATATAAATAAGTGAATATTAATCTTAAAATGTATTCAGCAGCTGTTTTTACTTAATGTTTAGTAAATCTTTAACATTGCCATGTTTATGGATGCATATTAAATGTCTTTACTATTATCGATGTTCTGAAACGAGTGCCGTGTAAAGTCAGACTACTTTACTCTTTGGAAATTAATAATTTGAAATCAGATCTTTCGCATTTGACCTGAAATCTTCATTTCTTATTAGTTTCGCACCTACAAGTCTGGAAATTGTGCAGAGTTAAACTGTAGTTATGACTGGATAAGACAATGTAGGCTAAAAGTGCTGTTATACACTTTTTTTACATTAACTCCATACAGGAAACCCTGAGGAAAATATTTTTCTTCAGGGCCTATGTCATCTTTAGGGATGCTGCGTGGAGGGTCTTTTTGTGGAAGGAGGGATTGTACAAGGGAGGAAACACAGGCCGGCAAATCGTTCCACAGTCGAGCTGTTGAACTCAAGAACGAGTTGTAGAAACAACCCATTCTCATTTGATGTATTTCCCGACTGTACACCAATGCCATAGGAATCAATGACGCTAGTTCGTCAGAGTATCTTCCATAGAAATACCGCATTCCCACCCAACGCCTGTGCTCTAAAGTTTGCAATCTGTTTGTTGAGATAGGAGTAGATATACGAGAATCTATCAAACAGATTGCACGTTTTTAAATTCAACCATGGGGCGCACTTGCGATTTGTACAGGGTACAGTTCACAGTTCACAATAGGTGAAAAATTCTATAAAAATGTTGTCTTTTCACATTTTAAAATCCTTGTTCCTTTAAAAGCCTCCGCTTGTCCAGCCAACATTTCATTCTTGTAATACGTACATGTGTTAACTTACTTGTGTACCTTTTATTAACATACAATATTTAAACACACCATGCATTTATAAAACTTACATACATATATTATTTATGTAACTTATAGCAGGGATCCGATTCTTTTGTTCCCTGCTATATTAACCCTTTGACTGATGAATACATTATGATCATGTTACTTGTGAAGAATTTATTACAGAACCATTAATATTATATATAATATAACCATTCGAGCGATAGACATTTCCGGACATCCAGTTTTGTATTCGGCCGTGCTCATTCCAAAAATCATACCTCTGAATAATAATGCAGAAACATACTATGGTTTAAAGCCAACAAATCCACCTGATTTCACCGTTTATCCCATATTTTTAGGTTTTATAAAAGTAAAAGGAAATTCAAAATAAATTGATTTTAATTCATTATTAGCTAACCACATTTGGGTAGTTATCGCTCAAGAGCATTAGCAGTTCTACCCAAATTTGGGTAGCTGTCGCTCAAGGTTAACTCGTCACTCAAGGGCATTAGCAGTTCTACCCAAATTTGGGTAGCTATCTCTTTAGTGGTTAAAATAATAACCAATGCACTTATTTCTTATTTAAAAAAATATATATATATATCTAATGAGTAAGTGGCTTTTTTTATGTGATTACCGCACAAGAATCCCAACTACCCGGCACCACTGGGCTGTGGCATCCCCAATTCATTTTCATTTCAATTCTGGATGGTGGTTTCTCACCAGGGTGCTACTGAAAGTATCTACTGCTCGAATGAGGTGCAAATTATAAAAATTATATATGCAATAATAATAATGCATAATTTTATTTTTAAATTTACCCTGGTCTAGTTTTTAACCCAATGTTCGTCATCTGCAGTCAAAGGGTTAAAAATGATTTTTTTTTAACATATTTTGCTATG
The DNA here is from genome assembly GCA_917563855.2 of Limnephilus lunatus. NCBI lineage: Eukaryota > Metazoa > Arthropoda > Insecta > Trichoptera > Limnephilidae > Limnephilus > Limnephilus lunatus. The sequence continues at coordinate 2,760,627 of OU830602.1, read as the reverse complement.
TATTTATTTTGAAGTGATTCTTGAACAGCGCCACAAACTTAGAATATGCACATTTAATTTATTTATATTATGATGCATAATTTAAATAGGATTTCATCTCTTAGCTTTACTTTATCTAAGAAATTCCTAATACTCAAATTAATATTAATTATTTGTGATTCTGTTGTGCTGATTTATATTGTTATTATTATTATTGTGTGCGCCCATCTGAACAACAAAACTTTAACATTATATTTATTCCTATTTTATATACCACAAGCATTTACTAATATCTTAGAAACATTATTTGTTACATTCCATCTAATATTCATCACCATTGTTACATTACAGCAGTGATGCACAACCTATTTACCAGGCATTTTTGAATTTTATAGACTTTCGTGGGCCGAATGTGCAATTGTGCACCACTGCATTACAATCACAAATAACATTTCCTCTAAGCTAGTAAAGTCAGAGGTGCTAAACAGTGTTTATTGAATCCTAACAAAACCTTTGACATTATGCCTAAATCTTTTTAATCAGTTGCAATGGGCATAAATGTTTGTAGCTTTGAAATTTTAATTTATCTGCCAATAAATAAGACAAGGCTCCGTATGTTTGTTTCTTATTATACATTCAAAAAGAAAAATATATATATAACTAGAATGTTATAACTCTGGGGTAGTAAATTACCTACAGAGTTATCATAAAACATGACTATATGTAAAGAAACATAAAACATGACTGCATGTAAAGAAAGATAATATAACATATAGAGAAACATAATACATGACTACATGTAGAGAAACATAAAACATATCTACATCTAGAGGAACATAAAACATGACTGAATGTAGAGAAACATAAAACATGACCGCATGTAGAGAAACATAAAACATGACTACCTACATTAGAGAAACATAATACACAACTACATGTAGAGAAGCATAAAACATGACCGCATGTAGAGAAAAATAATACATGACTACCTACATTAGAGAAACATAATATGTACACAACTATACGTAGAGAAACATAAAACATGACCACATGTAGAGAAAAATAAAACATGACTACCTACATTAGAGAAACATAATATGTACACAACTATACGTAGAGAAACATAAAACATGACCACATGTAGAGAAAAATAAAACATGACTGCCTACATTAGAGAAACATAATACATGAGTACATGTAGAGAGAAACATAAAACATGACTACCTACATGAAGAGAAATGTAAAACATGGCTACATGAAGAGAAATATAAAACATGACTACCTACATGTAGAGAAACATAATACATGACTATATGTAGAGAAATATAAAACATGTACGGAAAAGTAAAACCTGACAAAATGTAGAAAAAACATTAAACATGTCTATCTACGTGTAGAGAAAAACATAAAACATGACAGCCTGTAGAGAAATATTAAACATGACTACCTACGTGTAGAGAAACATAAAATATTGATTATTATTTATTTTGTTTTGTGGTGTTACTATGCTTGCTCTAAGAAGATTAGAGCTTAGAGGGAATGTGGATCATAAACATTCCAATTTACACTTTTTCTTGAATAACATTAATTAAAACAAATTCATAATTATTAGTAACGGATATTTTAACCCTTGTAACTTGTGAACTTTGTAACTTTCCTACTAAGTAATACTTTTTCTTATAATTACATATTGTGAATTAATGTTAGATTAATAATTAAATATTACTAAAAATGGCCTAAATGTAAATGCCTTTTGTTTAAAAAATTATTATTCGATTTTTTTACTTCCCTGCTCTGAAATACATGTGTACTAATTAATAATCATGATTTATCAATATGTATATATTTATTAAATTCTAATTGTTGTTTTGAAAAATAATAATTCATTATTTTTTTAATTCTACTGATGGTTTTCTATTAATTTGTCAAAAGCCTCCATTATTATTTGACATCAACTGAATTGTGAATTTTTCATTAATTATATTTTTATGTCAACCATAAATGGATTACATATTCGATGTCAACCGTAATGCGAGTTTTAATGTTTACAAATATGATGTCAACTGTAATGTGAGTTTTGCATTGAATATTTGACGTCAACCGTGTGAGTTTTAAGAGATTGCTTGAAATCACCGTAATGTGAGTTTTTAGTGGATTACATATTTGATGTCAACTGTAATGTGAGTTTTGCATTGAATATTTGATGTCAACCGTTATGTAAGCTTTAAGAGATTATTTGAAACTACTTTTTAATGGATCATTTGTTGTCAACCGTAATGTGATTTTTCAATGGATTATTGAATGTGAACTGTATTGTGAATTATACATTAATCATATGATGTTCATGGCATTGTGAGTTTTGTTTTAACATTTGAAGTCAACCGTAATGTGAGTTTTATATGAATCATTTTGGAAGCCAACTGTAATGTGAGTTTGGCTGCAGTTAGAGGAAAGGGTAAAATTGACTATTTTGAAAAACTAATGGTAAAATGAGGGGTTCAAGATCTTACTAAGATCTCTTCTTTTCAAAAATAAGATTGAACTCTCGGTGATTAATTTCTTCTTTTGATAGAAGAAGAGTTTATGGTCATTTTATCATTAAAAAATCTGAATTTTTTGAATTTTGCAAATTTTTGTCTTCCATTTAGGTGCATAAGTATTCTTTGTCAATGTTCCATTGTTTTATTCATTCATATTCTTGACAAATTTTCCTATTTTTCCATTATTTTTATTATAATATAGTGAAAAATACGACCAAACAATAATAAATACAATGAATAGTTTCCACTTGGGAAGTGGACAGTGTAAAAAGCATGGAAATGCAGAGAATTTATTAAATTACTGAAGTAAAAAGATTAAATTATTTTTACATAGATAAATTTTATTTACAACCCATTGATATAGAATTCCTTAGTTCCAAAAATAACTTGCAATATCCGTGAATGAAATTATGTAATCACTTACATAGTTCATATTCATGACTTGTAACTGTAATGATTACCATGTGTAAAAAGTCTCTTCTTTCACAAGGATACGCAAGTATGCAATACTTATGTTGTGTATTCACATCGCAAAAAACTTGTCACGCACAGGTCGCTAATCAAAATGAAATCACGAGACCCGCATCACCACCAATGGTTGTTACATCAATTTCTGAGATTTCTCAACCTGAGGGAGTATGGCTACTACCCGTGACTCTTTCTCTTGGGCATGCTCGGAATAAACCATCTGTGGGCTGTGGGTCAAAAGGGATGTGCATACTGTATCGCATTTCTTCAGACTGATTCGTGGATGGTTTGAAAACTCGACTATCTTGGAGAGCATTAGTTTCTATGTTCCCGACAGTTAGCATAGATTGTTTTATCTCCCGGTCAGCAAGACTAACTTGCGGGAAGAGCTATCTTGTTGTTAAATAGAATCATTTCGGATATTAACATATTTAACATCAATGAAGCAGAATTTAGATGGTGATGGCTTTTATATATTAACCCCCTTGCTGATGGGCGAGTCAGTCATGTAGGGTTTGGAGCGCATTTACCAGTAAAGCACTTGTTGTTTTCCTTCTGTAAAAAGTAATTAAAATATTAATTTGGTAACGTTTTTAAAATGATTAAATTAATTGAATTGAATTGCCAGCAATTAGTACACGCATTGTGATGAAATGTCTGACCATATTTAACGATGTGTGTAGTGAAAACCACGTCGCTGATGAGATGACAAAATGTCGACATTGTGTGCCTGGATACCAACCACGCCGCATGTGTATGGCGGTAATCGCCAAGATATTTGAATAGTTGAGTATGGGATACTTGCTTATCCCTGCGGAAGAAGGACATTGTTTTACAAGGTCATCATTTAGGTTGCAAGCCGTGATCAGGAACCATGTTAGTGATTTTTTCGTAACGAGTGTGGTAGAATTATTTTTTATCATTGTTTTTTTTATATGGGTTGAACCAAAGAAAAAAAAACATTTTTTGATTCTACTAAGACAAAGCAGGTGTAGGCAGAGAGAACGGACCGCCAAACAACTCGGTCTGGCGCACACTCTTTGCCTCATTCACATTCATACGTCGTCTCATACATATTCTTCTATTATTCCGACTCTTGACATGGCCTGACTCAAGTATCTGATTCATTTGATCGTGCCAAGTCTTCCTCGGGCGTCCCTGACTTCTACCATTCACATTTGCATCATATATTCTTCTTACACTACTTTCTTCGTTCATTTGCCCTACATCTCCCCTTCTTACAGAGTCCCTTTCTTAAACTTACTTATTACACTTACATCAGCCTTTCATTCTTTGCGTATCTCTTCCGCATTATTTGTGTATCTCCACATTTCTCACACGATCTTACAAGTTTTTACCACACAATATGCCTCGGTGATCTCATTTCAACCGCATTCAGTCTACTTTTGACGTCACATACGACCTCTCTCTTCGACTACTATATTCCTCCCTGAGGGTAGTCGGAGAGGATGGAACCCCAACTCTTTCTTGACACAAGCTCCATGTTCAATCATTAATTTATTTTTATATGATCTTATAAGTTCAGTTTGCAATTTTTCATCTACCAAAATACCAATACTTTAATTTATTCTTTTATTGTAACAATTATTCGTGTACCAGACCACACTGGGCCCACTTTGGTACCATTTTCCTACTGCAGGATCCATCTAGGCGTTCTATATCAATGAATAAAAAATTGTGGCTTAATGTTTTATGGTTGTGCTGTTTATTTGCTGTTTGATTTTTCGTAACTCTTTATTCCATGAATCATGCGTAAAATGAGATAACCATACATAAATAATAAATCTAGCGTAATAATAATATTTATAAAGAAAATATATGGATAATAAATTAAAATGTTTGTTTACATGTGTAATGCGTCAGTGTTGTGAAAATATGTAGCTGACATTATTTGCATTGTTAATATTATGTACTGTTATTTATTTATCATAATGTATTAGTACTATGAATTAAATCTAGTTTTAAGGCTCAAATGAAACAAAGAGTTGAGTACAGATCTGTTACAGCAGAAAGCAGTCGCCATCTCTATTTCACCTGACCAAAGCCACAACTATCTAAGTGACAAATTGCTACTTTTCAGATGCAACAACTACCCACCCTCTTCCATAGGTCACCCCAAGTGATTCGCTACGTTTGGTGACTTGGCAGGGGTGCCCGGGTTCATAGGGTGAGGTTTGTCAAGGTCTCGTGCGGCTGATGGGTCTGCTCACCTGCTGTGTGGCGGGCCGGATTGAAAGAGGCTGGTTGAGGAGGTCTTTTGACCTCTCCAGCCGGAATCCCTCGACCCATTGCCTTGCACTGCAGTTGAAGAGATTGATTCATACGTCCATCACTCCTGGACACACTGACCCCCAGATTCCCACCTACCCCTCATACCTATATCCTTTCCTTAAATAAACTCTCCACACAGCATCCCTTAAGATGACATAGGCCCTGAGGGAAACTATTTTCCTCAGAGCCTCCTGTGTGCAGATAATGTAAAAAATGTATATGTTCTAATTATTGATTTTTTTCTTCTTTTATGAATGGAAACTTATGCAATCTAAATCATTGAAGAAAAAGATAATACTAATAAACCTAATGAAACTTGATGAGAACAAGACACAGAAAATAAAAAGGTTATGGTCATTTACAGTTACCTTAACAACTTCTGAAGCACTGTGTGAATGTAGGAAAATACATTATTATAATCTTGAAAAAATTATTAATATTAAAAGTTTTTTTGCTCATGTAAAATAGCGATTTGTCACTTATGCCCTTTTGGCTTTGAACAATGGATATGTATATTACCATGTTAAGCAAAAACACAGTATCTCCCTTAAGACTGTAAAAGAAGAAACTGTGTTTTTACTTATCATGGCAGTATTGTCATTATATGTATTTTGTACTCAAATAGAAATGAACCTATTTAAGGTTGAATTATTGATCTAGTATGTAAAATAAGAGAGGGCTCGAACTACAGCCCTGGGATAAGTTGCCTTATGTATATGATGATGAGACGAATCCAATATTGAATTAATAATAACAGTTTGGAAACACAGAATATTACGACGCTCGAAGCAAAAACTCGCAAATAGTATTAGTTTTAAATAAGCCTTTTGTTTTTAATACATAAGAGATTTACAAACATTTTAAACATATACAAATATATATGGGAAAGGGTAAATTTAAATAAATATCCTTTTTTAAGCAGTTCTTTGGTTTTATTGATCCACTACAGTACCAATGTCTCCCCAACCATCTGTTTTTTATTAACTCCACACAGGAGGTTCTGAATAAAATTATTTTCCTCAGGGCCTATGATTCTTTGGCGCAGAGGATCTTTTTAGGAAATGAAGTTCTTGGAAGGAATAGGTATTAGGGGTGGTTAGGAATGATAGATGTATGAATCTATCCCTACCACTGCAGTTCAAGGTGATGTTTTGAGAGAGCCCTCCGGGAGCAGTCAAAAGGTCTCCCTCAACCAGTCTCTCCCGATCTGGGCATGCCATTGCAATTGGTGGGCACCTGATAAACTTCACCCCATGAACCCGGGCACCCCTGCTAAGTCACCAAATGTAGCGGACCACTTTTGTGACTTAAGTATGGCAGGGGTATTTTTTATCCAATAAATGGTTCCCAGGGCGATGGTACCCACACCTGTCTCACAAATTGAAATTACATATGTAACAGAGTGAAAAAGAAATAGACATGGCCTGTCCTTGTTATCGTATTATTGGAATAGACAATTTTGACCGACAAAACGAAAATGCATTGCCGGGAAGAAATTGTCGTAAAAAGTTGCTGGTTTACCAGAGCCTTTAGAACAGTTCAGTACCTACTTAAGTTATTCAACCAATTTGTGACCGAGTGGTTCAAAGTGTTGGGTTCCAACCCAAGCATTGCAGATTCAATACTCTGCTAGCTAAGTCCTCCATCATAACTAAAGACCGGATTATATGCAACAAAAACAGCCCAAAATATGCAATAAAAATATCTAAAATATGCACGAAAATCCATAAAAAGGGCCAAAATATGCAACATGAAATAATACAGGAAGTCGTATTTTTAAATATTTTTTTTATTTTAGTAAGCTGTTAGTTCTCAAGGATAATAATCGTATTTTCGAAAATATCAATTACAAAATGTTTTAACAGTGAAATTTACAATTTACCTTTAAAAACGTATATGACTAAGTACTGTTCTAAATATTCTGTAGACAAATTGTGTCTACGATCGCTTAATATATTTTTGTAAGCGGAAAGGGGCGTTCTACGTCTACTGATGTGACTGGACGGAATTTAAATTTGGGTGCAATTTTTGAACTTATTGTGCCGGGCAAAATTTCACCTGCCCCATTGATGGAAGCTATCAATTTGGCACAAGGGTTCAAATCCTGGGTTATTGTTCAATAAGTTTTATTTGTGTTTACTCGGGAATAGCTTTGACAACGAGGAATTCATAAGGCGAATTTTCTTCATAACCTGAATAGATTCATTCAACGCCAATCCATGAGTTTCAAGTTTTTTTATAATTGCAGAAATGTAGGCAAAATGAGTGTTAATCATAGCTAGTTTTTTTTAATACTAGCATCGTCAAACCCTTCTTTGCACTGGAAAACTGCCAAAGCCTCTGCATTATCGAAGTCGTTGATAATACCCTTAATGTCACTATGTGAGGAATTTGAACGATGAACGAGATCGAGCGTAAATATGAAAGATCTCAAATTTTTTGCTAAAATATGCAACTACCGCTGAAAAAGGTCTAAATATGCATTTGCATATAATCCGGTCTCTAATCATAACAAACTACACTAACACATCGTCGGATCTACCGGATCTGCCCTGATGATGGACACTGCAACGCTGTCCGAAACGTCAGCTATAGAAGGAGGTAGCGCAACACGGCATAACACCCCAAAAACTAACAACGAAAATACACTAACAGTGTTTTGGTGGTAAGAAGTACGGATATAGAATTCAAATATGCTCAGGTTATTCGTAAACCGATAATGTTTGTCATCTGTCAAACACTTGTCAATCCTAAATAAATTTAAAAAAGGAAGTTTTTTTAAACTAGCAAATGAAATATTTTATTGACATATTATTAAATATGTCGTTACGTAAGTAAGCAAAGTAACAGAGCAAATCTTACACAGGTGACTGCTCTGTCACATTTCACGGCACATTAATTGCCTTCTCTGCTTGAACTAATGACTCCAATGCTGCTGCCGAGTTCTGCAAAGTTTTGCCATTTAGTTATCTTCTGCATATTCACAGCAGATGTGCTGATAGCTTCCCCAACCATTCAAAGTCCTGTTTAATTTAGATTGAAATGTTTTATTTCCACATTTTACTGCAGTTGTTTATTTGTTCCTGCGATGCGGAGTGGATCAAGCTACCTGAAATTAATATGGAAAAAATTCTCTCTGAAGAATCTTTACACCATGATAACAAGCCGCCAGAGGAAAGTGTTAACTATAGTCAAGATTTTGTGAAAGTTAGTATCGAAAAGGACACAAACAATGGGAATATTTCACTGTTCAAAACTTCTCCCTTTTCTGATGACTTTTCCAGCATATTTTCAAACCGGAAAACAAGTCTTTTTGATAACATATTTAATTCAAATGAAAAGGTCTTTGTGACTAAGATCAGTGACCTACAAGATAGTAATAAAAATTTCAACAAAACTGTGGCAACTTCTAAAATACCAAGTGAAATTATTAAAAAAATTTATCTGAATGAAGATGTTCAAATAAAGAATGAAACAAAAACAGAAGATAATACAAAATCAAAATCCAAACATGATGACCCATCAAGCATTTTTAAAGCAATAGATTTTACAAACATAATAAAGACGATTCAACAAACAATATTTGCAAACATTCCTAATGCATTGAAAGGGAAAATTGAATACTTGAAAACCATTCATGATAACATCCTGATTAATATTGGTAAGACTACATAATATGTTTTATTTACATTTTATTTTTGTAATAATTAACTAAAATTTATTATTTATTAAATAATAGTATGTTTAATTTAGTGGCTGATAAATGTATATATTTAAGTATATATATATATATATATATATTAGATATGATATGGTAAAGCGGGCAATAATCTCTGATAAGTTACTTAATTATTTAATCTATGTACTGCACTAATAGGCCACTTGCATAAAAAAAAAAAAATTTCGGTTTAGGAAAATATAAGACATTCCTTATTTTTTTTTTTTAATCGTATTTTTGAGACCCTGGCGATTTTTTTAAAATATAAATCCGATAAATAGGACCATTTTTTATAAACCGGAAATATGGGACATAATTTTATTGGTTTTAACAATAATTACATAGCCGAAAATCATTTAAAAAAAAAATAATGCTTTCCACACGAATAGCAATAAATTGTACGGGGTTCTCTTCGTAACATCTGTAAAAACACCGCCATCTTTATCAAAAAATCAAACCAAAGGATAAGTTCGCATAGAACAAACAATAAATCTAGTGAACGTTAAACGCAAATTCAAAGATTCGCCGGAAATCAAAGTGTTGCCAGTTGCCATATAAAAAAAAAAAATTATCAGTGTGGAATTTTACAAAATTAAGGGAACATAATCGGAGACGGGACATTTTCATGTAGTGACGTCACGAGCTCAAATAATGGATTTATTTATATAAAAATAAAAAAAAACTACACATTTCTAAAAAAATTTACTAACATTTTCGTAATCTTAGTAAAAAAATCTATCCACTCGATTTTTTCCAAGTCGTTATGAAATCCATGCAAGTGGCCTATTAAGAATTATGCTCTTACCGTATCACACTTCTGGCCCTCGCTGATTTTCCCGATTTAACGATTTCGCACAAATTGCAACTCCATAAAAATGCAGACCGGCTACATTGAAGAATTAATACGTTAATACAACGTTTCGGACAGCTCTACAGCATCCATCATTAGGGCAGACGGATAATCAAATAAAAGTATAAATGTAATAGCTGGTTCCCGGCAATCGTTGCAATGCCATATTCAAAGAAATAAATTGTTTCTCACTGCATGTCCTTTCCCGTGCGTTCCTGTTCCCCTCCCGCGTTCCCCTTCCAATTTCCCCGCCCACCCTCTCCCCCTAGTACATTCAGCTTTCAAACAGCTTGCATGCCACCTATTACAATTTTTTTATTCAAATTTTAATTTTTCCTATATTACAAATATTCACTTTTGTATATTATAAGAACAATCAATCAAATTTGGTACCTAACATAGGTACCTATAAAATATGTATAATTTCGAAAATCCATTGACAATTCTTTTAATACAAAAAAAAAAACACCTGCCTGCTAAATTCAATTTTATCAAACGCGCGAACTGTCAAACGTGCGAAGTTAAAATAGTCATTAAGTTTTCTGAAATTATTCAATTTTCTCAATTTTTCTTTCCGTAAGAACCTTCTATAAAGTATTAGAAAACTTTTAAAAAAAAGATGAATAAAATAGGTAAAGTCGTTCTGAAGTTATGGCGTGACCAAGGGTAACAGGGATTCATTTTATATTTATACATATATAGATTATCCAATATTATAGCCTACTTTAGGTAGATAAAAAAGCTCAATAGTGTACTTTTTTTTTACCCACCTTAAACTTTGCTTATTTGGGACAGTCGCTTATTTGGGACAGCCGGTTATTTGGGACAAAATGTTTGGAGACGATTGTGTTGTTTTTGATGTTTCCCAATTGCAGAATTGACTGTATGTAGTATGCATTGATGGTACCTACATATTTTGTCCAGTTATACTATCAAAATTCTCAAGTCGTAACTTGAAAGTGTTTTCCAAGATCAACAGATTGGTATAATCTGGCCGAGGAATACAAAGGAGAGAGCCAAACGAGGAATTAAGGAAGATGAACACCACCTGGACTTCCCGTCGGCTGAGACTGCCCTCATGTCCATCAGTTTTCTTACTTTTGCTGTGTTCCTGATAAAACTTGTCATGGTAAAACTATATAATTGTTCAAATACATTACTCTCTCACTTATCCATTGCTCTATTATCCGACAACTACAATATCTGCCGTTATTATTACTAGTTGAAAGTACAAAATCAAGCTCAAATTTGCCAGTATTCATATGTTAAATTCAATAGATCACGACATGGCTGGACTCGAGCGCCAAGCTTTGTAGGCTGACGGGTTGGGTTATCTTACTCTTATACACTCTTTTACTATACCGCCATCTAGTTTACTAGAGCTGGCCATGCCACCAGTCACCAGGGTTATTTTTATGTGAACACCACACAAGAGTCTCAACTGCTCTCAACCGCCTGGAGCCAGTGAGACTAGGCATTCCCAATTGGGGTATGTTGTGAGGCTGAAGGTAGCCGGCAGGGGAATGAGACATGTATGAGGAAGGTGGGGAAGTACCTGGCTATTCAGATCTAGTCACCAAACACTACTAAAGACATTTTAAACAACGTTTTACTTCTCAATGTTGGTCTTACACCCGTAGATACTGAGGGTATCTTACACTCTGGAACGTGCCGCAAATATACTTTACAATATTTAAAAATTATTTAATGTTTGAAATAACACAAATCAATCAACTAAAATTTACTTGCACATGCTGGGATTTGAACCCGCAACCTCCGGATCGCTAGTCAAGAGCCTTATCCCTCAATCACTAGATTACTAAATAAATATTATATTAAATTGCTAAATACGCTTATGCTAAATCTTTTCTTACGTTTTCCGGGAAATTATAGTTACATATTTTCCAATAATACCTCTTCAAACACAGAAAATTTCCAAACTGCACGAGACACTAGAACCAAAGGGAATAATCTCCTACTTATCCCTTTTTCTAAAACAACCTTTGGCCAAAGAAATTTTAGATACTTTGCAACAAAACTATATAATACACTTCCACTGGCAAATTAGACAAAACACAATGTATCTTAAATATAAATCTGACATCAAGTCCTGAATTATTAGCCAAAATAGATCCAATATCAAACATTTTTTCGAAACTAACTCATAAGTATTTTTTTTTCCAATGGTACTTTGATGACTGTTACTTGTATGTAATATTGTGTTATTATTTGTATTTTGTATGTGTTATTATTATAAACTAATAATGCTAAGCGCCTGCTCTCAACACAGGTTCTCTTAGTGAGACAGGCATAAAATAAAACAAATTGTATGTCAAAAATTAATAAAGATGAATAAAAAAAAAAATTTAAAAAAAAAATCTCCAGAACAAATTTAACACTCAAATTATGCTTGGACACTGTTTCTGTCAAGTGATGCATATGCAATTTGCGTAGGGTGCTACCAGCACTGTCAGTAACGTCCAACTGACTGCGGTGTGTACAAACACCAGCAAAAATGCACTAACTTCAACACTTTCTGATTTTTAGACTTTACCGGCTTCCATCAATTCAACAACCAGCTTAATGTAAACGAGCGTGTTCTCGACCTGGTGATTTTGAGTTGCATGTGCACTGTAAGGGGGTGCAATACACCGCTAGTGCCAGAGGATGCACACCACCGCTCACTAGAGGTGGTGCTGCGCATGGCCCGCGAGCCGTCCCTCCAAATCCCACGCTCGCGCACGGTCCGCTCCTATCACAGCGCTGACTATATGCAGATTAATAGCGCCTTAGCAGCCGTTGACTGGACAATGACTCTTAACAGCAGTAATGTAGACTCAGTCACGATGCGCTTCTATTCAGAATTAAATAAGGTAATTGTCACGCATGTACCATCTAGAACAGTTAACTTAGATTCCAGGTACCCCCCCATGGTACAGCCCTGTCTTAAAAAAAGTAATTAAAGATAAACTTAAATTCCACAAAAAATATAAAATTTATAACCGCATCTCTGACTATCAAACTTTCTCTCTTCTCCGAGAACGACAAAAGCGTATGGAGAAGGTGTGCTATGATAATTTCATTAATATGGCCGAAATTAATATCAATACCGATTCCAAACACTTCTGGACCTTTGTTTAATCTAAGCAAAGAAGCTCTGAGCTATCTAACAATATGTTTCTTAACTCCCAGCGTGTATCGGGTGGGGAAGCTATAAGTAACTTATTCAACATACATTTTCAATCCTCCTTTGAATCCCCCGCCCCGTCCACCTCGTCTACCAATCGAATATATAATCCAAACAACTCAGTAATAAATCTTAATAATGTTTATATAGACACTGAATTAGTTTGTAAATATCTTAAATCATTAGATCCTACCAAAGGCAGTGGGCCTGATGGTGTACACCCGGTATTTTTAAAGAATTGCGCTAATGTTTTATGTTATCCGCTAAGTCTAATATTCAAAACTTCTTTGTTTTCTGGCATTTTTCCACAAGAATGGAAAAGTTCATATATTATGCCTATTTTCAAAAAAGGCGACAAACACAACATAGAAAATTACAGACCGATCTCTAAATTAAATGTAATGGGTAAACTTTTTGAAAAGATTGTTTTCGATATCATTTTTCCATAAACACGACCACACATCATTTCGAATCAACACGGCTTCGTGAACAGAAAATCAACAGAAACTAATCTATGCGAATTTGTTGACACAGTCCTTGTTGCTATGGATAACGGTTTTCAAGTCGATGTAGTCTACACAGACTATTCCAAAGCCTTTGATAAAATCCCACACAGCATTTTAATTGAGAAAGTCGAAGCAATGGGTATACACGGTGACCTCCTTCGTTGGTTAGCCTCTTATCTCGACAATCGTACGCAAGCTGTAACTGTACTGGGGTTTTGCTCTAGTTTTGTCCCCGTAACCTCAGGAGTTCCCCAAAGATCTCACCTTGGCCCCCTTTTATTCAACATTTTTATGAATGATGTTAACAAAACTATTCGTAATTCTCAGCTGTTCCTATATGCGGATGACAAAAAGATTGTCAAAATCATTAAATCTGAGATAGATTGTATAGAGCTCCAGGATGACCTGAACTCCCTGTCAATGTGTATTGTTTAGAAAACTGCCTTCTTTTGAATGCAGATAAATGTTCCGTCATATCTTATTCTCGAAAGAAAAACACTATACTATATCCGTACATAATTAAAAACAATCTTTTAAATAGGGTAAATGTAATTAGAGATCTTGGAGTTCTATTAGACAGTAAGCTTCTTTTTCAATCTCACGTCGAGCACATCACGTCTAAGGCTTTGAAAATGCTAGGATTTATACTTACAGTAAGTTCTGTTTTCAAAAATCCACAAACATTTAAGATTCTCTACATATCATACGTCAGAAGCCACCTAGAGTATGCTTCAACAGTATGGAACCCTCATTGTTCTACATATAAATCAAATATAGAAAGAGTCCAGAAAAAGTTTTTGAAATATGTTTCGTTTCGCATGCGAAATGATGTAAATTATGTCTCTATGAACCTCAAAACCCTTGATCAACGCAGAGATATCAGAGACCTAGTAATGCTTTATAAGATAATCCACAATTTTATTGATAGCCCTTACCTATTACAAAATATTAATTTCAGATGTCCAATAAGAGTTACTCGATCTCCAGACATATTTTATATTCCTAAGAGCAATGCTAATTATCTTCAAAATGTGTTTATAAGAAGAAGCTGTAGCACCTTCAATAGATTATGCACAGACATTGACGTGTTTAACACGAACCTTGCTAACTTCATAAAATTCATAAGAAGTAATATTCAACGGAAAACTTAATGTTTCATTAATTCCTTATCTTTCTTTTTCATTTTCATTTTCATTACATTTTCTTTTTTGATTTCAGCAGTTTGCATTAAATAGCCTCTTCAAAAATGTTACGGTATATATTACCCTTGAAAATACATTTTTTGTAGATTTAAGTGAGTAGAAGCACTTTTTCAAAACTGTTTACATTACATACGTATATTGTTTTGTTTGTTTTTCTTTTAATTATGGTCTCAAATTTTTATGTCGTTATTTTATTGGTCAATGATATGATTATCTCTAACACTGTTATATATGAACTTGTAATGACTGTTTATAACGCTAACAAATAAAATAAAAAATAAAATAGTATGGCGGACACTCACGAGCGACTCGTATGCTACTCACATAAAACTCAAATCGCTTATAAGTATCTCCGTGTACGAATAGCCTTATTGTCTAGCAATGAAAGGCATATAAATATTAACCCGTATGCTTGTTTAGGAATTAATACATCCCAAAACACGTAATCGCGTTATACTTTCTTGACCAAAAACGTCCCAGAGCGACCTTACATTTCGCTCTCTCGCATCTCTCTTCCTCTCATGCAAACATAAGTATTTTTCTTTTAACTAGAAAGAGAACGAAATAATGCTTCTTATTGTCTTTGAAATATGAAAGCTATCTTGAATAGATATTTTACAATTTCGATCCAAAGTGACGGTTTGACGAAATCGAGGCTTCCGGATTGTGAGGTGCGAACATATTGAACCAAGCAGACGGGTTAAAGTTTTCATATCCATATATTTTACGTGAACCATCACTATTTTGGGGTATTTTGTGAAAATAGGAACAGTATCAAGTTCCAGTATCTTAATCACTAGGCCAGGCAGTAATCTAAAGTCAAATCCGCCCAATATATTATTTATGTACTATCCAGGAAGCCTTATTCTATATGCAAGAATTGCTACTTCAGATGCACTTGAAAATTGACTGTAAACACTTACTTGCCACAACAAAACGAATGAGTACAAAACAATATTATTTACTTTTGAGATGATAAATTCCTTCTTTTTAGTTAAAAACGGGATTGTGTACCCGGAAAACGCCAAAAACTTTTTTCCAAGGTTGTTCCAAAACTTCTTCTGTTTTCAAAACAAATGCACTCCTATTTGTGCTATTTTTCTTGCCATTGTTCCAAATTTCAAATACTTTTCCAGCAAGGTGATGAGTTAGGAAGAGGTAAGAACTGAAAAGATGGCATCCCGGTAGGAACTAAGCATATTCTCATTTCAAAACCAAATACTATGACTGTCTATATTTTTAGTTCATTACACCTTTGTTTTTGCTGTTGCATGATTTTAGCAAGTGATCAACGTGCTAAAAACAAAGAAGATGATGACTTACACTCCGATGGTGACTGCCATGGCAAGATCTCTGCCCGACGTCACCTTCAAGCCAGGAATACCCGATGAAACCACGGCTCGTATATTGCAAATGATGAAAGATTTTAAACATAATTAAATTATCACGTATACCATGACTATCAACATTATATTACTTATAAAAAATACTAATATCGTTTGTGCCTCTGTCTGTAACTCTGGTTCAATAATCTCTAGAACGCTTTGGATTTAATTTTCACTTTCAAAATTGTAACTGATTGAGTGAAGAATTCAGACAAGCGATAAAGTACCTACCTGTTATATAATATTTTAACAAAAAATTATTTTAATTGCCTACACACAAGGTGAAAATACTGGTTCACTTTTTTACCTCGAATTGGTCGAATATGATCTTCAATGCTCTAAAGCCGAACGACCGGAAACTACCGAATATGTTTAGACGCAATAGTGCCTTGACTATCTCCTCATTATCCTCCTGATCTCTCACTAGTATATCATAATTTTGTATTATTTGGTTTTATGATGGTATATTATAGCTAGATTTTATTTTTTTAAATAAAACAATAACTTTGTAAACACCACTTTTATTTTTTATATACTTTATGCCGACCGGGTTTCGCTACAAAATAAAAGTGGTGTTTACAAAGTTATTGTTTTATTTTAAATTATAATGTCACATCACAAAGTAACTGCTTCATATGAACAAATAGATTTTATTTCTTTATTAAAGTGGTCACATGATAATGGTCTACTAATCAATTCCAAAAAAACAAAACTGATGCATATAAGATCACCACATGCCAAGTACAGCGAGACACCCGTAATCATATCTCACTCTTTCGATTGCATTCACAACATCACAGAGCCCTGTTCATGTACAAGTATCGAACTAGTTAACGACTATGTGTATCTAGGAGTTACAGTAGATTGTAACATGAAGTGGAATGTACACATTTCCAAACTTTGTAAGCGCCTCCGATCTATTGTAGGTAGACTTTATAAGATAAAATGTTATGTGCCTATAAAAACTATGAAATTGATTTATTTGTCTCTTGCAGAATCAACAGTGAGATATGGGATAACTTCTTGGGGTCAATCATGTAAAACCAACATAAAACATGTACAAATGATTCAAAACGCCATGGTAAAGTTGCTAGTAAATAAAACCATTTTTAACCAAAGGCGAGACATTAGTATCGTATATAAATCAATCAATGTGTTACCTGTGCGTGCTATTATGTGGCAAAAAATTGTATTGCAGCATATATCCGGCAGTCCATATAAAACAATGGTGGATCATGCACACAATACGCGTCTCATACAAAATAAAGGAATGAAAGAACCTGTGTTTCAAAATAAATATGGTCAAAGAACCCTTGAATATATCATACCATTAATATTTAACAAATTGCCATACGAATTTAAAGAAAATTGCTCTACAACAAAATTCCCACTGATGTTAAAATCATGGCTCTTAGGGAGTAACCTAATGTATTAAAATAAATATATATTATAATAAATATATGTAGGTATTATAATAATTTTTTTTTTAAAATTTAATATAATACCTAATTTGCTCTTTCTTACCATCCATTAAATTTCAAGTATGTGATTAATGTATTACTGTTTTTCAACTTTTTCACGATATGTATTAAAAAAAAATATATATATATAAATAAATATTTTTCCTATTCTGCATCCTAATGTTGGTAGGTATGTTATATGTGTATTTGTGTATGCTGTTGGTATGCTAACGCGTTTATGATTATTTTATTTGTAGTTGTAACTAATCTGCGGAACTAATCTCCTGCTGACAAGCTACTTGCAGTAGCTTAACGGGTAAGAAATTCCAATTGTATGCAATTTTTTATACAATAATAAAAAAAAATAAAAAAATTTCAATTCACTTTTTTTACAGGTTTTCTGCCACCGATCCCGATAGGGTTAGACTTTGTCCTCAAACTTTTATATGTAACCAACACTTTTAACTGTATAGGTATGTCATGAATAACGCACTCACCAATTCAACAAATAAATAACAACTATACATTCTTACTAAATACTTACTTAGAGTGCAGGTTACAAGCCGTAGAAGTGAAACTTTACCAAAACAATATCAACCAATACTTGAAAAGTGAGGTCATAATCAAAGTGACCAATGAGCGCAGACCTAGCGTCATTTCTGTTTCATATCTCAACCAATAGGAGCCTTTAAAAGTGACATCATAATCAAAGCAACCAATGAGCGCAGTTGATGCGTTGCAGGTACAGTAATTGTTATTTCTGTTTCATCCGAAATCCAAATCACAGCGGGGCTATAGAAGTCTCACTTCAATAAAAGAAAAATAACTAACTTTTTAGTATAAAATTATTCTATTTTTTATTTATTTTTACATTAACTCCACACAGGAGGCCCTGAGGAAAATAATTTCCCTCAGGGCCTATGTCATCTTTGAGGATGCTGTGTGGAGGGTCTTTTTGAGGAAAGGAAGGAGTGAACATGGGTCTTGAAGAGACCCATGTTGTAGGAGGGAGGAAACACAGAGGCCGGTAAATCGTCCCACATCCGAGCTGTTGAACTCAAGAACGAGTCGTAAAAACGACCCGTTCTCATGTGACTAATGTCAACTGTGTACAAATGTTGGGCGCGTGTTTGGCGTGTTTCCCGACTATGCACTGGTGCCGAGGGGATCAACGACGCTAGTTCCTCGGAGAATTTTCCATTGTAATACCGGTAGAACAAGGACAGCATTCCCACCTGACGCCTGTGCTCTAAAGATTGCAATCCGTCTGTTAAGATGGGAGAATCTATCAAACGGACCGCCCGTTTCTACACAGTGTCAAGGGTTTTTTAAGGTATTTTGGAGCTCCAGACCAGAGGTGGCTGCCAAATTCAACCGTGGGGCGCACTTGCAATTTGTACAGGGTTAGCAGTTGTGTACTATTAAAGTATCTGCGGGCCCTGTACAGTACGCCCAGTTTCTGAGAGGCTTATTTAACTCTGGTTTCGATGGAGCCCCCATACCTGAGCTGGTCACTTAGAGTTACACCAAGCATATCAATGGAGGTCCTGTTCGGAAGAATGCTTCCGTTGAAGGAGACTAGATTATCATTTCGATCCCTTTAAGACGTTATCAAACATGATTGGGTCTTTGAAACATTAAATTCGACAAGGTTATTCTTACCCCAAGAGAAAACACTCTCGAGGTAACCGTCCATTCTCTGCTTCAAAGCCCTCCGAGCTATTGGGGTTTGGGTGCTCTTTGGAGGCTTGTCAAACAAAAAGCTATCATGGACTGTACTGTTATCCGCGTAACAATGAATCGGTGCACATGACAAGAGGTCGTTGATGTGCAACAGAAACAAAGTCGGAGACAGAACCGATCCCTGTGGGACGCCAGCATTTATCGAATGCGAGGAAGAGGTGAAACCGTCAGCAACCGCCTGAATCGACCTCCTCCTCAAAAAGTCGGCAATCCACGCACACAAGGATGCGGGAAGTCCATACGAACGCAGTTTGTTGACAAGCGCTCGATGCCAAACCCGGTCAAAGGCCTTGGAAATGTCCAGTCCAACCGTTTGGGTCTCACCAAAACATTCCAGGCACCGTCCCCAAACATGCGTCACATACGCGAGAAGATAACCGCACGAGCGGTTTTCTCTGCTGCCGTGAAGATGTTTGAAGAGTTCGGACGTATCTGAAACGCTAAGGTTCGGTGAGCGGTATAAACACGCGTAAAATCTTACCGTATTGGCAAGATTGACGCGTACCCACATAACGTCGAATTTGGAGTTCTCCAGATTCAACAGTCGCACACAGTTGACGTCAGCTCGGCTGAAGAGACAGACACCTCCTTAGAGACCACCGAAAATAAGGGGGCGTTGAGATGGCACAGTGAAGGTGTGGGCAGAAAAAGAAAGCAAAGGCAACTTATTGGTTAATTTTTGTTATTGTATGTATATATTATGAAAATTTATATATTTGGGTAGTTCGGGAAGTGAATGAAAATTGAACTGAAAGATCCCATTACATTAAAAATGAAAATTAAATTGAATTATATGAATTTTTTTGTTATATAGTATTATCATCTTACGTGTATTATTAAAGAGTTGACACTATATCATGGACACAAGAAAGAAGGAGGTAGTAACACAATACTTAAAATACGTAAGAATTGCTTTTTTAACTTGCTAAACAAAAAAGCATAACAAATAATTTAGTACATTTTTAGTTGAATTATTGATAGTTTAATTAGTGATGTTGAGCCCCCCCCCCCCCCCCTCCACCAACAAAAACTGGTGAGAAGGGGCGCCACCATCAAGTTTCTGCCCCAGTTTGAAAAAGTCGTAGATCCGGGGCTGCTAACAATCACACACCTGCACCTATTTACTCCTACAGACATACTTAGAAACATCTCATCTTAAGAGGTGGTTCTCCAAATTTCAACCGATTTCTTGCAAACCTCCCTTAAACTTTTGAAGTTTTTAAACTCTTAAAAAAATATATGTTATTCTTGTAGATGATATCTAGACATTTGTCGCGCCGAAACGCAAACTCTATAAAATTCTCTCGATAGAAAAAAATCGCAAAGTATGCTCTAAAAATGATTATGAACACGTTTGTTTCGGTTATTTTACAAGTTATATGTATGAAAAAATTCACAGCGTTTCTTTAACCTTTTCCACTCCGTAGGCCACACATTCTGGCCCAATCGATTTTGGTAGGCAGCTCCGTCGGCCAGAGGTCCTGGCCCGACGCAGGTATAAGTTTAATCACCAATTTCTATCTTCCTAAGTACATTCTACGAACTATTATTTCCGATAATTACAAAGAATCGACGCAAAATATTGGATAAACCAATATTTCTTCATTTAAATTTGCCGTTAATTAGATATATTCATGTAAAATCAGATGCATCATGGATGCATTTTAACACACGAAATATTTGTTTTCTTCCAATATTTTCGGAACAGTCAGTCGTTATCCTGCGTTTATGACGGTTCTCCGCAGCTACTCCCACTTTTAGTGACCATATTTTTTCGTTTTGTGGAACTATTGATGTTGATATTAGTAATTGAAAGTAAAATAATTACTAATTTACGTATTCTATAAATAGGTATAGTTAATTAACCGTCATAGAAAATAATGATAGTTTTACTTCGAAGTGATGGTGAAGAAGTCGGTAACGATCCAAGTGATATATGTAGATAGTGGAAGTGACATTATCCCATCCAAAAGAAGGAGATGCGCTTATTTCAGTAAAGATAGTGATGTAGAAAATATTGTTATTCCGCAACAACCTTCAACATCCATCAATCCAACACCGTCAAGCTTTTCTGATTCAGGAAAAAATATTGGAATTGAATGTATACTAATACACCGAATACACCACAACAACAAATATTTTTTTCTATTGGAAATACCTGTGGCGACCAGAACGGTCGCCCTCTTTAGCCACAATCCTTGCGCCGCCACTGATACAGCCAGCATATTCTCGAAAGGCACAATCTACCTACAGTTGTAGTGTGTCACGCCGCACACGGCTAAACATTTCGGGAAGCGCATCGAAAGGCCTCGACTCAACAGCCGTCACATTCTTACGGCCGCGGAATGTTCCAGAGGCTTCTCCGCTTTGCGCGGGCGCTCAATATCACTTGGCGTTCCGGGTACTCACAAGGTCGGCTATATAAAGCGCAGCGACACCGCGCTAGTCAGTCAGTTCCAGTCTCTAATATCAGTAACATCACCAACACATAGACAGTGCATCGAGTGATAACGTTCCAGTGCGGTAACCGCCAGGTCCACGGCAACGTGCCGGACCTGTGCCGGTGCATCATCAACCTTCGAGGACGCAACATCTCGCAGCTTATATGGTCCATCGCACCATCAGCTCAAGAGACACAATTGCCCACGACAAGTCCCACGGCGGGCCTTCTTGTCACGCAGGCAGCAACTTCTCAGCCACTGAGACTTCATTCTCCTCAGGTTCACCGCAGCTCATCTTCGCGACTCACTGCGTCAATCCTGGACGTCAAGGTCATCTCCACCAACACGGTGCGCAACTACATGCTGGCGACATGCAGACACGAGGTCTGCTACACCACTGCATCACCGACCTTCATCACAGCATCGCCTACGAGCCTCATCATCATCGCTCCTGTCTACCCTGTTACTTCACTAAATTCAACATCGCTACGTAGCAGCAATAAAGACTGACTCATACATCGACTGACGCCTTTCATTCAATCGTCCCCCGATCCGCGCTTCCGCTCCCTCATACCAATGAGTCATCTTCAATTTGTGGATAGGCTAATTATTCGGCTGGTTGGAAATTATAGAGAAGGTGTAAAAACTAGAAAAGGAAGCCATTCGGTAAATCCAGAACAGCGGTTAAATCATGTCAATCTACATGTAATAATGCCTAACATGCATAAAAAGTATTAGGGATTGCATATTATTAAATGTGAGATAAATGTACTCAAAATGTGACAGTATTATATTATGTATTTATAATATGTACGATACTCTAACTTGTAAACACCGTGTAGAATGTTTGCCAAACTTATTTATGTGTTGTGGGCTGGTCTATCTTTTGTTTCCTGAAAGAGGGTCGAAACCTAAAATAACGTAACCAATGCAAAATAAGAAACCATACACTACCCATAGAACCTAAGCCAATCAGGCCAGGTAGCCAATGGTCAACCGCTGTGCGGTACAGGACAATTAGAAAGGAATTTCTCCAAGAATTTACCTTGGATTGTCTGCATATTTTACCCGTATTATACAAATCATTGCTATGCAATAAAATATATAATGCAAATAAAACACATTGAAATCAAATGTATTATCTTTTAGTTACAAAATTTGAGATTTAACAAGTATTTTATACAAAATATACCAAACAACTAATGGTCACACCAATTATCCGATAGGATAAACTAACCAAAAATTTCATTTCAAATAAAATCTAAATATAAATCTTTTGTACTTACATAAATCATTGTAAATATTAACACTGAATATGTACGTTTCTTTTTTTGTTATAAATCTTGCAAATTTTGTTGAATAAAGATATTTATTATTATTATATTATTAACTAGCTTTTGCCCCCGGCTTCGCTCGCATATTGGCCCCCCCCTCTCCTTCCCCCAATTAATCAACAACGAAATACGCACCGTTTCGCATTCATAATATTAGTATAGCTGTTGGCTTAGGTCAAAATGTAGATATTAGTACCTATTTTATATTTGTACACTAAATATTCATATTAGAATACTCATATTTGAATTTTTGCTATCAAAGAAATCTCCATAGTAACCTAAACAAATAACAAAATGACAGACCACGTCAAACATTTACTTAGCAACACGTTTTGCCAATAAACGTATAATAAATAATTTCATAACGCCACAGCTTATTCATAACGCCAGAGCTTACCAATATATATAACCTATATTACTCGCATATAATGTAACTCTCTATTAGTGAAAGAATTTTTAAATTCCATTCGGTATTTATTGCGTGAAAGAGTAACAAACATCCATCCATCCATCCATACAAACATTCGCATTTATAATATTAGTAAGATATAAAATATGACACACATTTTTGGTCGGAGTAGCTAAACAGTTTTGAGAAAAAATGGTCGGAGTGGAAAAGGTTAAATAAAATTAAAGACAATTATCGCGAGATTTTTGCTCTATTTTTAACGAGTCGTGTTTTATTAAAGATTTTCATGATTTTTGCATCAAATGTTAACGCGCTCTTCTAACATTCGTAATTTCATATCTCTCCATCTTCTTCTTTTTGGGGCCGGGAACTGAGCCTTATGTGAAACCCAGAATCTCTTCAGCCATTGGGACCTATATTTTTTCGGTCATTTTTGTTGATCTCATATTTCAAATTTAGAATTAACATTAAGAATCTGTATCCCGGTTAGACTGGAGATCCTGGGTTCGAGTCCCAGGAAGTATTCTAGGAAGTATTCTACCAGTATTTCTACGGTATCTACCATTGCCGTACGTATGGAATGATAGAGGACTAAATAAAATACCTAAGAGATAGTGTTTTAAAAAGAACAATTAATAATAATAAACAGTTCAAAGTGACAATTATTACAGTGTACTATATATATTTATCATTAGCGTTGATTACATGTTATGGTTATTGTTTCTTTAAAATTGTTGTTATGAACTGCAGATTTATTGAATATAGATTTTGTGTACGTGTGAGTAAGATTAAGTTAGGTTAAGATAGATTAAGTTAAATTAAGTTAGATTAAGTTGGATTAAGTTAGACTAAGGATGTTAGTGCATAGATAGTCCGTGGAAGGGAATGGCAGACATAGGTGTCGATGAGACTCGCTATCCATCACATCGCCAACCCTTCGGTGGCGCAAAGAGGAGGACGGAACGTGAGCAATGCCGAATTGGTACATGGAATATAAGAGGAGGAATGGAAAGAAAGATGAATGAATTATGTGATACAATGAAAGGCAAATGTTTGGACGTACTTTGTAAAACTGAGAGTATGAAAAAAGAGAGCGGTACATTGCAGCATAATGATAAGTTCCTTATCTGGTCTGGGAGACCAGATACGGAGAGGGCTTGTCAGAGTGTTACAGCGCTACTGTCTCCCAGAATGGTTGAATATATGTTGCAATATGAATGTGTAAGTCCAAGAATAATGTGGATCCGATTCAAAATTGGTTTGACAAGGGTGTTTCTTATTACATATTTGCTATGCCCCTGTTAATTCTGAAAGTGACGAAGTGAAAGATGATTTTTGGACTGGTGTGAATGATGTAATGAAACTAAAAGAGTTGAATGAAAGGATTATAATGGCGGGCGATTTGAACGGGTGGGTCAGTATTGGACGTGACGGATTTGATTCGGCCTTAGGTATGTTTGGGGATAAAAGAACGAATGACAATGGAAATAGAATACTTGAAGTATGTTTGGAGTGGAATACTTTCTTCGATCATAGGGGTATCCATCAGTATACGTGGGAAAGAGGAATTGAAAGATCGATAATCGATTTTGTAGTAATTGACTCTAGGTTGAGAGCCGTTACCGAGGACACAAGAGTTTTCAGAGGAGCTAAGGTTGAAACCGACCACTTTCTGGTGGTGTCAAAAGTAAACCTCTTTCGAGGCTGGCGCTCTAAGGTGAAAACGGTATCAGCTCCAACAAGAGTCAAAATAGAAAAACTACAAAACGATTATGTCAGAAGTGAATAAGAGAATTGTGCAGAAATGAGATTGAATGAGAAGGAAATGGACGCTCTAAGCATAGAGGAAACATGGAACCACATTAAGGTGAGTCTATGCGAATCTGCTAGAGATGTGTGTGGAATAAGTAAGCAAGGTAGGAAAAAAGGTGATGCATGGTGGGATGATGAGATCAAAGCACTGGTCTCAGAAAAGAAGAAAGCATGGTTACGTCTGATAGCGATTGGCAGTGTTTCAAGCGAAGAGAGAGATCGAGCGAAAGAAGTGTATAAGATATGCAAGAAAAGAGTAAGTGTTGGGGTGAAAGAATGAAAGAAACGCCTGGAAGAAGAAGAGGGAATCAAAATGACAAACCACTTCCAAGATAACATAAAACTGTTTTGGAAGGAGGTCAAAAGATCCCGGAGTGGACCAGAGAACAGAAGCATGAAAGTGATAAAATCGAAAGATGGACAAATGTTGACGAATGAGAATGAAATTAAAGAGAGATGGATGAAATATTTCGAGGAAGTCTTCGAAAGTAACCCGAGTGGTTGTGATCCCAGCGGTGAATCGGTTGGTTATGAACGATGATGGAGTGAATGTTACCAAAATCAGTATGGATGAAATAAAAAGATCAATTAAATGCATGAAGAGTGGCAAGGCTGTGGGTTTCGACAATATTGCTGCCGAATACTTTAAAGGAGATAGTCGTATTATTCTCACATAGCTGTGCAGACTTTTTAACCAATGTTTAGAGGAGGGTTACACGCCATTAGATTGGAGAAGGGCTTTAATCATGCCATTATGCAAAGGTAAAGGGTCACGTATGGAATGTGGGAATCATAGGGCTATTAGCCTTCTTAGTTCAGTGGGCAAGCTGTATGATAGAATATTGATTGAAAGGGTAAGAATGGAAACAAAGGATAAAATATGGGATGTGCAAGGTGCTTTTATGAGTGGAAGGGGGTGCATGGACCAGATTTTCTCATTGCGTATGCTCACTGAGAAGTTTCTTGCAAAAAACCAGAAACTCCTCTGTGCCTTTTACAAAAAGCGTACGACCGAGTTGACAGCTATGGAAGGTGTTGTCCAAGTACGGAGTGAATACAAAACTCATTCAGGCAATTGCGTCGCTATATAAGGGAAGCGTTGCATGTGTTAGGGTGAACGACGATTTTACGGAGTGGTTTGACATCACAAAAGGTGTTAAACAAGGCTGCGTAATGTCACCGTGGTTATTCAATCTATACATGGATAATTGTATGCAAGAATTGAAAGAGATGGGATTGGGCGCGAAATTGAGTAATCTGGAAGTATGTTGCCTATTGTATGCTGATAATGCGGTGCTAATTTCTAACAGTATGGAAGATCTACAGTCTCTTGTGTCTAGGATGAACAAAGTATGTATGAAGAATGAGTTAATGATGAATGTAAGTAAGTCTAAAGTCATGGTGTTTGAAAGAGAGAGTACGAAAACAGTATGCAATATAGTTGTGAATGATGAATACTTGGAGCAGGTGGATGAGTTTGTGTATCTGGGTAGTATGTTTACGAAAGATGGGAAGGCTGATAGAGATATTGAAAGAAGGGTGAATGCCAGTAACTCCATTAATGGAGGACTGAACGCCGTTTGCGGTAATAAAAACTGTCCAAAGACGCGAAACTAACCGTCCATAATGGAGTGCTGGTACCTACCCTGATGTATGGCAGTAAGGCATGGAACTGGCAGAGGAAGGATGAAAGTAGACTGAATGCTGTAGAAATGAGATCCCTGAGGCGAATGTTTGGTAAAACCATGTACGATCGTGAGAGAGACGTGGAGATCCGCAAAGAATGCAAGGCTGATGTAAGCGTGATGTATAAGATTAAGAAAGGGACTCTCCGATGGTTTGGGCATGTAGAGCGAATGAACGAGGAAAGGAGTGTAAGGAGAATACATGATGCAAATGTGAATGGTAGAAGAAGTCGGGGACGCCCGAGGAAGACATGGCACGCCCAAGTGAATCAGATACTTGAGTCGGGCCATGTGAAGAGTCGGAATAATAGAAGAGCATGTATGAGACGACATATGAATGTGAACGAGGCAAAGAGTGTGTGCCAAGATCGAGTTGTGTGGCGGTCCGTCCTCTCTGCCTACCCCTGCGGGAAGCGGCGTGACGGTTAGTTAGTTATTGTTTTTTTTTTCTCTCTTTTTTTCCTTGTATCATGCACTAAACCATGTAAAATGTAAAAATTGTGTAAAAGTCCACCATGGTGATAATTAGTAGCAAACAAAAAATAAAATAATATGTTGTCATATATGTTTAATAAAAATCACCCGTATTAAAAACTGGCAATAAAATCCTTATCTTATAACAAATAATAGTAATACATAAATATATATAAACGAAAAACTGGACAAACATTATGGGTTTTAAAAAATACTGTCTGCATATTGTAATCACTGGGCACGTAATACCTCAAATCTGAAAAAATTGAAATTTTACAGGAGAGTGAAAAAACGCAATTTTAAGCAAGAAAATTAAGGGAGACTACTTTTTGTTTTTATTTGTAATTTCACTCTCTTGTAAATTATTTTTTAGTTCACATTGGAGGTATTACTCGCCCGGTGACGATATTTAAATTAAATCTTCTACCACAATCTCTCTGGGAGAATACCTGATGGAGGGGAGATGCGACCATCTTTGACAACATTTTGCAAAAAAACTTCCAGTCTGGTTTTAGGCCCCCCTTCGTCAATCTTGTCTATTCTTGCACGGAAATCAGTTATGAGGTGATTTAATACTTTGACAAATTGTCCGCGATAATGCTTGAAGAAATCTGAACCGCAGACTGTTAAAAAGTCAAAGAGGAGCGTAGCACTGATGTCCGCTTCTGGGTCGAGGTTAATGAATGCCGCCATCCATCTCCAAGCGTGTGCTAAGCCATGGGGATGGGCGCAGTTAACGCTGTTGGGCATCTTTGTAACCCAAATTGCTGCGCATAACCTGAAGATTCCAGACATGCGTTTGAGGAATTTGTCTTGTTTCTCAATGGTGCCATCGTCGCTGTATCTGTATCCCCTGGTCTTGTAGAAGTCCTCGTCGGACAGTCCCTGGCACTGCGGCATCATCATGGGGACGAGGTATGGACAGTCTTGCTGGAGATGAGCGAGGATCAGCTTTCCGAGATCGGGGAAGCGCGCCCATAAGGCAATGATAACAGATGCTATAGGATAAGCGGCGTCTGGACTGCTGGAGACAAGATGCTCTCCTTGTTGCACTAGCTTCTTGGCCAACAGATCTGTGCAATATTGTACGCCTTGAGGATGGAGAGCGCAGGACACGTAAATGTCTCCCACTCGCACCCGATCCCCACTGAGAAGCTTCAGCAGTTTATCATACTTGTCTTTAAGGTGTCCCCCACTAACAGATGAGATTGCGTTGACCGGGGTATTCACAGCTTTTTGAAGGTCAAATCTGAATTTCTTTAATGAATCATCTTCTAGCAATGCTTTGTAGCTGGCTTCATAAGTAGTTAGGAATTGTCTAAATTCCACAAATTGTTTGAGAGATTTGTCGCTGCAGTATTTAACTTTGGCGGGGGTTTTAACTTGAGTTTCAGATTTTGAAACATTCTGATTATTATTTAGCACCGGGGCACTTACAGTTGCAACGGTTGGTGTTAACACTTCTTTTTGCTTTGCTTTACTTTCTTGTTCCGCCTCTTCACTCGCTTTGGTGGCATTTTCAAATTCAACAAATGCGTGTGTTTTTAAATCTCTCATCTTTGATGTCAAGAATGCAGCCTTTTCGACTTCTTCAGGGGTGATGACACCAGATTTACACCTTTCCGTTATCAAGTTCATTGAAGAAAGTATTGAAGATAAGGACGGCTCATACTTTTGAAGGAGTTTTGAGAAAATTGCGTTATTTGAAGAGCTAATGTTTGTGATTTCTTCGTAAAAAGTGCACATTTGAGTGTGATAACTATTAAGATTTTCGAAGAGTTTGGTGGACTCCAGCTGTTTTTCTAAAAGTATTTTCATCCTTTCGGAGTGAGCTTTGTTTTCTACATCTAGTTTCTCCTGCTCCAATTTGGCCATCCGGTCTCCGAGCGCCCACTCCTGCAGGATCTCCACCTCCCTGTTTCTCCGCTCTTGCGATCTCTTCTCATATTCCAGTTCCTGTTGGTGCCAGAACTTGGTCATCATCTCGGCTCTCTTGGCCACCATCTTACTGACCATGTTGTTTAACATCAAGTCTGCAGTTTCTCGTCTTTTCAACTCACATTCGTGAAGTAACTTTTCATATGGAACTGTTGCACTTTGTTTGATCTTTTCATAAGAAATTTTTGCATTCGGTGTTGTCCTATTGTCTTTTGTTTGTTCTGGAGTTTTAGACTTCCTCTTGTCCTCACTTCCGGGGCTATACTTTCCATTACTTTTGTTGATAGTTTGGCTATCGGGTGAAGTATTGTTATGGGATTGAAAACAATTAGGTCCAATTGTGGTTTCGTTAATAAAGGGAGCTATCTGGATGGCATTTGTTAGTGCCGAAAGTCTCAGGCTCTTAAATTCATGGTCCACATCTGCCAATCCACGCATTCGAGTCATTTTCGTATGATTTACTTATCAAATACCCCAAATGTGGAATCTGAAATAGAATAGTATCGTAATAATAAAGTAATCGCGATAAGATTTCATTATGCAAACAAATATTTTTCGAAGCTGTACCTGACAGTCGTGAAAATTATAATATGCTCATTGGGTGTTTATTATTTATACCATATGCATGTGATGCTACACGAAAGCGCCAAATGGCGCCAAAAATCTGACTCATATATATACTAACCCCGACTCAACTGACTCCACTCACTACTTCAAACGTTCAAACCAGTTCAAACTGCTTCAAACTTCAAACTTCATTCATGCTTCAAACTTCAAACGTCAGTTTTGGACCATAAATTGCCATAAATGAACTAATCAACTAATACCGTTTTGGACGTTTCGGACCATAGATATATATATGTTATTATATATATATATCTATGTTTCGGACCATCCATATATCCCTTCATAGATAATACAACTATACAACTCACATTATGGCCGTTATGGCTTTTTGGAAAACCCCATTTTTCCAAAAATAAATTTCCTTACTTATCCAAACAAGCGTAGATTGCAACCACTGGCCTGCACTGGCCTAGAACAATTTTGATGGGTGAAAGCCAGAAACATTGAAAAAATTACACTATTGCACCTGTCCAAAAGACAAAATTTGAAAGCTTGTTTGGAAAATAAAAATACAATTCCTATATATTTACCACTGGCAGACCCGGCCACTCGTCGCTGTGGCTAACGAAACACAACGCCATTACCCAACCTTTATAAAATCCACACTACCCGCTTGCCAGCTGCCCGCTGCCTGAATTGAATATTTGAATTTCTCGGCTTTTCTCTACTATAATAAGCATGTTTTATACATATAAACCTTCATCTTGAATCACTCTATCTATTGGTGAAAACCGCATGAAAATCCGTTGCGCAGTTTAAAAGATCTACGCGCACAAACATTTTGAGCGACTTCATTTCATACTATGTAATGATGAATATTTGAATTTCTCGGCTTTTCTCCACTTTAATAAGCATGTAATACATATCAAACTTCATCTTGAATCACTCTATCTATTGGTGAAAATCGCATGAAAATCCGTTGCGTAGTTTAAGATCTAAGCGCACATCCATTTTGAGCGACTTCATTTTATACTATGTAATGATGATAATGATTAGAGGTGCTGCAACTAGAGGTTAGAGGTCTAGGTTCGAAGAAAATGTATTTAAAAAAGAAGTATGCAGTTCACACGTGGTAGAATGAAACCTTCAGAAAAATAAACTTCCAGAGAATGAGACGAATGCAGAATATCAGGAATGAGATAATTGTAAGGTTTATTTATTACAATATTCTTATCAAGTTTAAAAAATATTTTATATTTTATTCTACGAAGCACCGCACAAAGAGGAGGCTGATAGGCTACGAAGCACCACACAAAGAGGACACCAATTAATTTATCTCATTTTCTCGCAGGCTAAATCCTTAAAACGTACCTACGTATTTTAGTATTGCTCGTTTCCGTTTCATCGAGTTTCAAATCATAACGGTGCTAAAAGAAGTTTTAACTTAAAAAATCAGAGTGTGAAATTCACACGCGGTAGGAGTGAAACCTTCAGAAAACTAAAGCAGACAAGGATGGGGAGGCCTCGAATCACCACAAAGAAATCGATTATACTATCTCATTCTCTCGCAGGCTAAGTCCTATAGATATATGTGTTAGTTTGTCTTTTTTTAGTGTTGCTATTTTCGTTTCATCGAGTTTCAAATCACAACGGTGCTAAAGAAGTTTTCACTTCAAAACATTTTAGAACCTTTGTTTTGGACGATTTGTATTTGCAAAGAAACAATGCTCTACCAGCAGATATAAGATGTGTTTAATGTTTAATATCATGCTAGCTACGCAACTGATTATACCTACCCAATAATTATTGTGATTCGAATTTCGACCTCATAATTATAAATAAACTGGGTCCGCCAAAATTACCTAACCTTAATATTATATAGGCACCG
This sequence comes from Limnephilus lunatus, assembly GCA_917563855.2. Lineage (NCBI taxonomy): Eukaryota > Metazoa > Arthropoda > Insecta > Trichoptera > Limnephilidae > Limnephilus > Limnephilus lunatus. Next base: position 2,728,749 of record OU830602.1, on the reverse strand, counting down.
ACTGACGTCAAACTCTTTTGTTTTCCTTATTCCAATTATTTATACGCAAGATAACTGCAATTCTTCAACTACTTTTGATTACTGGTAAAAATTACGTCAAGTTATATTTTATATTTTATTATGGGTGTATGGGATGTTTTGTGTATTTTCGGAAACACTGCAAATATTTCCCTCCCTTTGTCTATGATTATCATATTGTTGTCGATTATTATGATGTCGTCAATAGTTATTTACTATTTCTTTTATTGACAGTGCTTTACAAAGGTTATTATCTGAAGTATGATCTGAAGTAATAAAAAGAAGCCGGTGAAAATACTTTGCCTGTGCCCTGATAAACATTTGGAAACGACGTGATTAACTAATCATTATAAAACTGTGTAATAGCTTTCGGAGCCATATAATTTCATCTCAAATTCTACTCTGTCATAACATCGCGGAAATGGAAGAACAAGAGATTGTTTTGAGTAACAAGAAACACAAAGTGTTGAAGAAAAGAATACTCATCAAAGGAGACTTTTCGACTAATCCTCTGGAAGGAGCGGTGTGTGAAATAGAAATTACAGATGTTGATATAAAGAACGACAATATAGGTTATCACGGATGCGAAGACAGCGCGATCTTGAGTAAGGACTTTGACGGACAATGGACTATCGGGAAAGCGTCCTCCTACATCGACCTGGACATAGAGAGATGCCTGCGTCACATGTTCCTCGACGAGACGAGTATGCTGCATATCACGTATCTGGATAAACACGATGCCGCAGCATTGGAAATTTCATGCAAGGTTGCAATAAAGAGCATCCGCGACGAAGAACTGTTCTGCGACTGGCACTGGGCTAAGAAAGTTCTCCATGCGAAGGCACACAAAGATGACGGAGTCAAACTTACAAAAGACAAACGACTAATCGAAGCGTTCAGAAAGTTCAGCAAAGCATTAAAATTTGTGTTGACATTGGATAAAAATGATCTCGAAGGAGTCGATGAAACCGACATGAATGAAATTCAGACTCTGAAGGTGGACTTGTACAATAATCTGGCGTTTTGTCAGCTGCAGTTCAACGAGTACCAGGCCGTGGTGGTTCTGTGTGACAAGGCTCTGGAGATCAAGTCCAACAGCGAGAAGGCCCTTTACCGGAGAGGCTGTGCGCGCATGGGGACAGCGGACTGGGAGGCAGCCTACCAAGACATCTGCCAGGTGCTGGCATTGGACCCCTCCAACGCCGCCGCCAAGTGCAAGGCGGCAGAGCTGAGGGAGAAGGTCATCCACATGAACGAGGCCTACAAGAAAGTCATCAAAAATATGTTTGTTTAAGGTGGTTTTGACGAGATTTAATTTTACAAGAGTTGACTGCTTTTCTTATCTTTAGTTTTATCCAAATGTGCCCATTTTGATAAACTTGCGTACTCCGCCTCACGGTTAATAATGTACAATTTAATAACACAGAATATTTCCTATTTAATAGTTAGATTTAGCTTTATTATACGAAAAGTGAGTATTTATTTATGTCGGGGGAGATGAAAAAATATGCATTTTATATTTAATAAGTTCAAATTAACTCACTTAACACGCAAAGTGTTGAACGCCATGATTGGCTAAGTGAAGCGGAGTATTGCTACTTTACCCCATTCTTCTCTGTATTGTGTGTTGTCCATTTCTAAAAATATATATTATTTTATTCGTCCAATTAACACAAACTAACTGTTTATTAACTTAACTAATTTTACTCCAAGTACAATAGTGTTCCATTCTTAATACATATGCATAATATTACGTATCTAATGTATGGTGTATTTTCATTAAGGTATCACAGACATTCGGAATAGTTCCATTTTAATTTTGCCAGAATTTTGTAAAAGTTGTAGAAAATAACATTTTTAGATATGATTTAACATTTTCAAAGCATTATCGTGATTTATTTTTTTGAGGTATTATGCCATGTTGCGCCACCTCAAATTACACATCTGCCCTGATGATGGACACTGTAATGCTGCCTGAAAAGTTTGCTGAAGAAGGATTTAGAAACATTCTTGGATTTCAAGTGAAGCAGTGTATTCTTGCCTTCTGGATTTTGAAACAATGTTAAAACTCTTACACCTGTCTTCATCCTTCTTTGAACCGACTCATTCATATACAAGGGGGGACCCAAAAAAGGGTAATTTCGTCATAACTTCTTTATTTCTCAATATTTTTACACCAAATTTTGATCACCTTGAAAGTATTCTCCATTGACCACAACGCGTTTCTCCAAATGCGTCTTGTATTGTTCAAAACAGTTTTTAAATACACTTATCGGGATGTCTTTTAGGCCTTCCGGCGATTTTTTTTCACCTCCCCCACAGTGACTAAACGCTTTCCTTTCATGTCCCTTTTCAGTGTGGGGAACAAAGAGAAGTCACAGGGGGCTAGATCTAGGCTAGGGGGCTAGGGACCTTGGAAAAAAATTAAGGGTCCTCTTCGAGCTGATTTTAAAGCTCTTAACATGCCTGAAGTCGACGCTCCCTTTGCTCGTCTGTGAGAAGGCGGGGGACCAATTTGGCTGCAACCCTTCTCATGTGCGATTCTTCAGTTAAAATCCTCTGAATTGAACTCCATGACATTCCAGACATCTCACAGAGTTGATCAATGGTTCGGCTACGGTCTCCACGAACGAGGGCATTGATTTTGTTGAAGTTTTCATCAGCTTTTGACGTTGAGGGGCGTCCTGAACGGGGTTGGTTTTCAATTAACATTTCTCCATTTTTAAAACGTGAAAACCACTCGTAGACTAGGTTTTACCTAGGGCAACATCCCCATAAGCAGTCAGCATTACAACAGTTTGCCGATTTTCCCAACAGGAAACAAAATTTCACAGCCGCGCGTTGCTCTCGATAATATAATCTACCATCACTTTTTCGCCGAAATGGAAAAAGTTGTTTTACTAAAAAAAATCTCACGGGCGAACCGATGCACTCACAGCGACACAACTTCGCATACTGACTCAGGAAGAATGGCCCTAATGGATACCTGGTCAAGCACTCTTCCTCTCCACCACAGCACAACTAACGTTACTTTGGATCCCCCCTCATATTATTTATATGAACATAATATTAACTTCCTTATTATTTGCATTTTTATTTTTATTTAGGGTTGTGCGGCGTTCTCACAAGGAAAAGTGATGAGTCTGATAGATGTAACTGGTTTGCTATGTCTTCATTCATAATTCTAATTATAAAATGGAAATAAATCTGTCATCCACAGGTTTACCGATCTGAAAAAGTGTTGTATTGAAAGTTTTTCCCGAGAGAAAAATAATAAACTTACAGCCAGTATTTTATTTTAATATTCAAATAAATTCCTATATTTTGGTTTATTTTTAATGTACAAATAGAATTTTGTAACCTAGATTAGTTTATGTTACCCAATACTCAAGTAATGTTAGTTAATAGCTAGGTAACTGTCTTCCCTCTAGTACCTGTTATCTTCAGGTAGACTAAATATTATCCTCGCCAAGTGGTTTTCTGAATTTAATTTTGACTTTCCTAGATTTTGTGTAAATTTATTGTTTTTGATTCTATTTTTTGTGGGTAAATAATTACTATTCCGCCACACTTTTAATGGGCATAATTATCAAAAACAATACTGTTTCCATCATTGAAATAAATTAATATGTGAAAGAAAAGGAGTTAATTACTGTTAGAAATAATTTTAAAATTACCAGAATTGGAAAATAAAGCATCTAAATTGACCGGTCAGTGGTTGAGTGGGCTTAGCGCTTGGGTCCCACCCGGGCGTCGCATGTTCGATCCTCCATCACGACACAAGCAACATTTTCGGCTTTCTGTGGTGGTGGTAGTAGATTTTCAAACATTGTTGGGATATTCGTAACCCGGGAATGTTTATCTTTCTTTTTAAAAAATAAATAAATAGCAATTTTTGTCAAATTTTTGCAGTCTAATTCGCTACCATCTTGAATATTCATAGAACTATTTGTGACGTTTGACAGTTAGTGTTGCCAAATAGAACGACATTGGAACGAAAAGCTCAATTTTCCCTAATTAAACTGAAACAAAGTGTTTTTGGTAATTATGTGGAGCAAGGGGGCATATATTAATTATGTGAGCAGTTTTTCTTCCAATCTAGACCCCTCCTCCCTCCTTGGTGAGATAAATTTGGGCCACTTCATATATTCTTTTCGAGTAACGTGAGATTTTGCTGGACCCCCCCCCCCCCTCCCCCTTTTGACCTCACATAATTAATGTATGCCCCCTAAATATTTACCATTTGTGATGATTCATTTCAAAGTTTAATTTGTAGAATGTCCTAAGGTTTTCAGATTTACAAGGAGTAGCGTTGGCCCAATTATTTAATTTTCATTATCAAGTATCTGTAAACCAATAATTTAATATGCGCACACGAGGAATGCATTTTATTAATAAATTAGAAATAAAACTTTAGGAGAAATACCTGCTACTAATAATTCTTAAGGCTAGACGAGAATGAGAATTTATTTTTGTAAACCTTATAGTGAGTGTTGTGTAGAAATTATTATATATTTTATTTTCCCTCTCATAATATTATTTAGTATGTGGTCAGTTTTTAATTTATATATTTTTTTATTTAAAATTCGCTGTCATATTTTAGCAGCTTATATTTTTTATGAAAAAAAAAGAAAAATGATTTCATTCAATCTCTTTGTTTTATTTAATTACATATCTGGATCAAGGTCACCTCTGCTTGAGTTTATTATTATTTACGGCCGGTGTGGTTGAGCGGTAAGGCTTTTGACTGGCAATCCGAAGGTCGCGGGATTGAATCCCGGCGTGGACAAATAAATTTTATTTAATTAATTTGTATTTCACAATTAATTCATTTCAAATAATATATAGCATATTTGCGGCACGTTCCAGAGTGGAAGATACTCTCTGTATCGCCATGGTGTAAGACCACCATTCAGAATTGAAACGTTGCTTGAAATAGCATTAGCCGTGTTTGGTGATCGAGATCTGAATAGCCAGGTACTTCCCCACCTTCCTCTTCCCAATCTCCTTCCTCTCCCCACTACCTTCAGCCTCACAACATACTCCAATTAGGGATGCCATAGTCTCATTGGCTTCAGACGGGAGTAGTTGGGACTCTTGTGTGGTATTCATATAAAAAAATTAAACATGAATATGTGTGTCATATTAGGAGTGTACGGGTTGGTAAAGCCCACCCAAGAGAGGGAGAGACTGGCGTCTTGAAGGTAAGTTCAGCAGAAGCAAAGCGACGAATCGTCGGCACGTCGAAGAGTGTTCAGGTAGGCGATTTGCAAAGATGTTATTCTGATCACTGACGGTGAAGACTGAATAACGCTGCCCCTTTGGTATAATCTTTTATAGTAGGGCAGCAGGTGTTGTTTACGCCTGCTTGTTTCCATAGGTGGCAGGTGTTGTTTACACCTGCTTGTTCACATACGCTCGCAGGTGTTGTTTACTCCTGACGGCGGATTGTCGGGAGACCACACCCTGGGACTACGCAGTAGGTGGCAGGTGTTGTTTACGCCTGCTTGTTTACCCCAGGTGACAGGTTTTGCAATATTCCCCGTTGTGTAACTCAAATAATATCTATTTTGGGAGCATGAATTATTTCACGTTGAAAATGTTGTGACATGTCTTTTTTGACCGGTCAGTGGTTGAGTGGGCATCGCGTTTAGGTCCCACCCAGGCGTTCCGTGTTCGATTCCTCGGCTGGCTCTGAGGATGGAAGGAGGTTGGAGTTTAATCGCCCAGTACGTATGACAATCTAATAATTTCGTATGGGCAGGAATATAAAGTGGAGAGTAAAAGACTTGTGTAAAAAATAAGGATTTATTTACCTTACACCAAGAAACCGTTTTACAATAATGAAAAGATTAACAAAAGCTATAAATTTGATGATTGAATAAATAGCATTGAGCATAATATAATATGTGTGTTGTTTGTTTATCAGAGAAGCAGATTAACATGGGTAGAAACAATAAACGTTTAAAGGAAAAGGAAAAACAACCAACAAATAGGATTTCTCGTGTCGCTGTATGGCACATGGAACAAACAGTTAGTGTTCACTTCTGATAAAGACAATAGTGGGTGCAATGAGCTAGAGCCGCTAGCTACTTACTGCTGTACTGGTGGCAGCTGTAGACACAGAGATGTCAGATAGCCGATAGCACTAAAACCCTTCACATATTTACAGATGAAATTTAAAAAATACAGTTATTCAAAATGATGTTTTTTCATAATGGAAGATATCGTCAGGCACTGTCGGTGTCGTATTTACAATCCTATTCATAAATATATATTATATAAATTACCACTAATTTATTATTACAATGATTTATAATCTAGATTACTCAGAATTAACACACAGCTATTAGCGTTTTACAAAACTCCTATAATATTATAACCGTAAATAAAACATACATATTCCCAACAATTGGAACTAAGATTAACAATAAATGGACTCACAAAAGGAATAAGTAACAAAAATGGGATCAACAAATGTTTAAACTTCTCGAAAAATAACAGTCAGTAATCCAAAGCAAAATATTACATACATATTTCATTATCTTATTTCTTACATTGCTTGAAACAGAGGAAGTCTCACAAAACAACTTAAGGATGTTACGTATAAGCAAATAATGCACTTTATCGTTCACCTTGTTCGTATTTAAAATATAGAAACTATTAATCCATTACCTGTTAAATTCAAATCACATCTCAAAACGGGATAACGATTTCTTCAATTCAACCACAAATTAATAAAATGTTGTTACATAATCTAATTTGGCAAATATGTTTTTAAGAATACAATATTTTTTTTACACTTTCTTATTTATGACAATACAAATACGGTGCAATTATACTATGTAGAAATTCAATTTGGGATTGTGTAATGTGAAATAATGATATCTAATTTAAGATTGTAATAATTTCAAACTGTGGACAAAAGTGATTTGAAATATAAAAATAATAAAAAAATCAAATTGATAAATTTAGGCCCAGTTATTTTGCAGAAATTCAAATGTAACATTGTCATCAAATGGCAACTCAGCGCCATTTTGTTTTTTTGACATTTGAAAGGTCCCTTATGAATGGTAGGTGCGTTTCAGCTTTCTATCAAATTGTAATAAGTAGACAAGCTTAAAAACAAGACAGTTGTCCTCTTCTACTCATCACAATTTACTCAAAAGCTGAAAAAGGGTTGTTTAAAAAAAATTGATCAATTTCTATTCAAGCTCTGTGATTATTTCAGTTTTATGAAGCAACTGCCTTATAAACAATATATATTATAAAAGAAAGTGTACAATGTATGCGCCGCTAAAACTCTTAAACCAGTCCCGGTACGATCAAGGGAGTTATATGGTGGGGTATCCCTCTATTCCCCATCCATGAAGAAGGTTCCCGTTTTTACCTGAAGGGCGTGCTTTTGAATATATAAGGGCTGGAGGTTTCGCCCTCTAGAAATTTCTAGAACAGTCCAGAACATTCAAGAGTATTCGAGAGCATTCTGGAATGTTCTGGAACAGTCTGGAACATCCCGGATGGAACATTGTGGACCATGCGAAGCCTTTGGGGATACCCGTTGGTATGGGTATATAAAGCAAGATCTGTCGTGTGTTCGAACATCAGTTCAATCTCATATCAACTCCCTGAGCAAAGCCGGGTATCCCAGCTAGTGATATAATAACAGAACTTGAATAGAACTTACACAGAATGTGGAAATGACCTAAAATATTTTATGAATTGTTCAAAATTTTTAAACAACCAGTCCTTAGAATCGGCACTTAATGGGAACCTTTCAACTGTTAAAAAAACAAAATGGTGCTGAATGGCCGTAAGATGGCTTTGTTACAGGAGCATTTCTGTGAACTGGCCCTTAGAATATTTAAAAAAAACATTAAACATTTTCTATACTAAGATTATGAGCAGTATGATATTAATCTTTTAACCTTTGTTAGTGCATTAATGGTTTAAAAGCCACATATATACTTAAATGTTTATTTATAATACGTTTTATCACACAAGTCCAAATACGTCACATTTATAGTAGATAGAAAATTTAAAAAAAAACTCAAATTATTCCATAATTTAAAAAACAGTATTTTGTTTTAAGCAAGTTATCGTTAAAAGCACAAAAATGTATTTCAAGGGTTACTTTTGGTCCCATCAACATGCTTTTTATAAATCAATATGAACTACAAATTTAAAGTAAAAAAATTATACATGAAATAATAGAATAAAATTAATTTTCTTGAAAAGTGAATTAAAATAATATAACTGTAATATAATATGTAGAAACATTTGAAAACAAAATGCAAATCTTTTTTTAACAAGTGCTTTTTTTTTAAATAACAAAAAAATAGTGGTGAATTTCCACATAAACTATATATGCGGCAAAATTGTAGAGCTTCTGAATAAAGGAAGGATCACAGGAAAACATTTACACATATCAATTGTTGAGTTGGTTAGTCAGACATCTCCGAAATATCTAAATTTGAGTTGAGTATGCAATTATGTATATGTAAAAGTGTACCCTCTATCTGGTACAATACTCAGATTACTCATAAACACCACCAAATCAAATAAAATGCACAAAAACTTGTAGTGAATTAAACAAAATGTAGATGTTTTCAGGGTACTAACTAATGTACTGGACTATTATGCCTCCCGATGTTATTTTATGGCATATTTAATATGTAAAACACAGACATATGTAAATAATATATGATTTATGGCGAGCATTCCAATATTGCTTTCATTATTATCTCAAAGCTAAGTATTTGGAAATGTCTCACTAATCAACTGGACGATCTATCTTTCCTTGCCGAATTTATTGTTTTCCCATTTATTATACCTATATTAGCTGAAGCATCCAACGTTGCCCGGGCTTTATTCTGCTAAGGGATTGAAAAGAGGGATGGGGGTGATTTTTCGAATCTCATGTAGACAGTGACCTTCTTCTTGATTTGAAGGTCAAGTGTGCAAAATTTCATCAATTTCGGAATAAAACTGTAGATTTGTTTAAAAAAGCAAACCACTCAAAAAGACGCTCCAAGATAGAAATTCGTGAAATTTATATGCATGCATTTATTCTATTATTAATATCTACACAAGTTTGTTTGACATAGTATAATTTACAGTACAGATACAATTCTTTTTAAAACTTTGATTTTAAGATTTACACTTTGAGAGACAAATGACCGCGCCGTGTTAATTCTGAATACTTAACAAAACTACAGAAGTATAATTTGATATAAGTTTCTTCACACTATTTTATACAAATACGTACATTTAATTCAGTTATCACAACCGCTTAAAAACCAACCACATTAATTTACTTTTTAAAACCCTTATCGAGTGAATTGCGGAATACGAACAAATATTATTATGTTACACACTACATTATTAATGTGACATTTTAAGTTAATAGTAGTAATATAAATAATCATAATATTTCTTGTATCTATCTAGACTAAGCTAACAGCAATATACTATGTATGTACGTGTTGCGGTTTGCAGATATTGACGGTCAAATGATGAAATGTTTAAAAATTTCGCACATAATATTAAATCGATGTCTTAAAAACATGTTCATGAGAAATACTATGTATTACAAAACAGAGGAGCGATTCCGTATCTTTTGTGGATACTGGGAAGATCCCATATGTGGAATTGAATGTATAATTTGTGTGATTTTCTATGACTTTCAATTGCTTTTTCTATGGATGACGTAAAGCCAATGAAAGATGTTTTTTGCATATTTTAGTTCAGAGCATTTAAAACACGAATTACTGCAAGAATACAAAATCAATTATTTATTTAATGTACGTTTTAAGTCGTTTATCTTGGATTAGATATTTGCGAAGTTTCATTTTAATCTAAATACGCATGGATTACTTACTTTGCCTAAACTAAGAACCTATTTTGTGCAAACATCAAATCCATGGTAGGTATACAACTTTAAACGTACATTAAATTGACAGCTGCATCACCATAGAAGAATTGCAATTGAAAGTCATTCAGTGACACAAATTTAACAGCCGATTCCTAATGACATTGTTTCCGTATACACTAAAGGTACAGAATCGCTCTTCAGTTTGAATTATTTGCATTTATAAAATATAACAATTTACGACTACGGGCACACACAAGGAAAGTTTCTTTATTTGCTAAGGATTACAGTTTATTAATCAGATTGAAGAAATCCTGTGTGAATGAGCAACAGACATATCACATCACCGGGACCCTAGCCCAAATACATATCCATACGTTACACACACCACAAACTTCTGAACCAAAAACAATACATGTATTAAAACTCCTTTTAGAACATTATTTATACTGTCATGGATTTTGGACAAGTTATTTACCAACTCGTCCACGAATCTCGTGGCTATACCTTGGTTGACAGATATTTAGGCTAATTTAATTGCTTACTACATGTCTCCTTATCCGATTTTCCAGAACAAAATGTCTAACCCTTAAAACCCGAAAGGGCCTATCTGTGGGCTCAATTTTGAGATACTAAAAAAACTGATAGATCCGCATTTACAAATGTCATTTCGCTGCATTTTTATACGAATGCCAAAAAATTAAAAAACACTTTCAATGTAATTAATTGAGCATAATAATGTTATTGGCGTGAAATTTAATAATATTAATTTACACATTAAATTTAATGCAATTTCATATATCATTCAAGTAGTGTAGAAAATGAACACCAATAAGTGTGTTTGCCACTTGTGATTTGGTAGGATAGTTTTTACTAAGAATATTAAAATTAAATTAAAACATTATTTTCTTCAAAGAATAATTCCCTTTTAAAATTAATAAATTCATTAAAATGGTTTTGGAAAAAAAAAACACCATCCAAATAATTTTTGTTCTGAAAAAACAATGAAAATCGGAAGATATGAAAACATAATTGCCCTCCACTGATTTCCGTGTATAAAAAATGATTTTAAACGGCGTTCGTTATTAATTTATCTACATAATCTTTTGTAACAATTGAATCTAATAAAATATTACACGTTTAGTACGACTCCCGCTGGCAGGACACTATGTTTATTATTATTAACATTTAAATTAGTAATTATGTACTAGACGACGGAGGAAGCTACGCATTTCACCTTGAAGGTGATAAAAATATTTCAGTTCAATTAGTACGGCAGCACAAATCCTAACTAAAGTCAATACAACACGTTATTTACTGCAAGGCAAGATTTCGTCGTCATCTGAAACTAAAACTATCGCTGTAAGCTTAGTACAAAAGAATTAATAATAATTCGAAGTTAATAATATTTTAATTTAAAATGTTGAAGAGGTGATGCACATCAATTATTGCATAGTTAATTGTATTGACTTGTAAAGAGATGTGATTTATTTTGTTTGTATGGATATAGTGCAGATACATTATTTGTGAATTGCACACATTGCTTGAACCAGCACATTGGTATTGATACTTGCTCTGTAGGATTCTGTAGTCTTCTTCCACAGGGATACGCAAGATGATTCAAATATCTTGACGTCCACCGCCGTACATGTTCAGGCACATGTTGCCGACATTTTGTGAAGTCTACGAGATTGTTCCAACTCACGTTATTGAGACATTAAACATGGCATAACTTGTTTCAGACATTTTGTAACAATGCACCTGCTTTCAGATCGATGCTAAGAACAAATCAGTCAACCAAGAACGACAACTGCACTAACTGTTTGGTAGTGAGCGAGGTTTTGAAAGCGTTCTAGTTTTAACTTTGAGAATTCAACAATGATAGGTGGCAACGCGGGTTTGGACAAGTTCTGGATATGTGCATTTCCCTGTGGAAGAAGAGCCAAAGAGTACCATTGACGTACAAGAGAACTATCCTGTACGGAAGAGTGTACTAGTCCTATATGGGCGAGTTAGTGCACTGGCGGTATAGGGAAGGTTGGTTACTGGAGTCCTGGCCCTGGGTGGTGTGTGCACCGCTCCTATGGGCAGCGGGACGAGGGGGAGCGCGGGGGGCCGGCGGAGGGTGGATATCACAACTGCTTGGGCTTGCCGTTCACCGCTCGCTCTGCCACCTGAATGGCTGCCTCCTGGATGGTCTTCTCAACCAGACTCTGGTATATCGGCTTCATTATCTGGACAAATAACAACATATATGAGTATACGAATAAGTTTCAATGTCTCTCAATAGATGTCGTTAGTATAAGTAATTACATATGGTTTTAAGGTGTCTCAACAGAGGTCAGTAGTTGTACTATTTGAGAGAGAACTGTTCGGGCCTAATACTTGAATGACTACTGATCATATACAATCTACAGTTGGGCAGTGACCATTTCTCCTGCTCCAGATTATCACAGCGCATCAGTTAGAATGGACATTATCAATGTAAATAAGACGATAATAAACAAGACTCGTAATCTAAACAAACCGAAGTAATTATTGAAACTCCGGATCATCAGAGTTATATGTTTATCACAGTAGTAACTTGGTAGTTAAGGTCTTCTTGCAATTAGAATGGTTTGTTTTTGGCTGATGGCTGTTGGCCGGTACATAATCACAAGAGATACTTACATTGTCCCACAAGAATGAAGCCATCTCATCAATGTTGCTTCCAAACTCCCGGAAATCTCCACTGTATCTAAAATAACAGGAAACCGAATGTTCAAATTAAATCATCAATTCATCCATCAAGAATATGGCAGCTTTAGGGCAAAATATTCGAAATCAGGCAAAACCACACACTCCTTACACAAATGGCGATAAGGTTGAATTTCATGCACCACGTCGTGTGACATTTGTAATTGGGCAACTAACAATAATACTCCTTATGTAGACGGCGATAAGATTTAAATTCCCGCTTAACACCAGCCGCCTGTTTTGATTTACGCAAGATAAAAACATCGCCAAAAAGTGTTTTATTTAGCGAAGTTCATGCAGAAATATTAAAATATTTTCCGATCGTAATGGGGGATTAGATCAAACGAACAAATGCTCATTCAAGTCTGCTCTTGCAAATTATTTTGGTGTAAACTGTGTAACATACATCTCCGAGTGTATTAGTAGAATGCTCGATTGTTTGGAGTAAACGCCGCAAGTGCGCCCAAACAGTTGCCTAGAGCATTCCTTCGAAGCAATTCGATGAAGAATGAGCAATGAGCATTCGATCGCCTAATCTAAACATCCCTAGAGCATCTGCAAGAATTCTGGTTCTTTATGTTCTCATTCTCGTTGGTATTCTTTTGATGTCAATGGAGAAAATGAATTAAAGAAGTTTCAGCTCAAGCTCTTTGCTCGTTCGGTCTATATCCCACCTTTATACAATAAAACCATATATTAAAAGGGAATCATAAGTAGGAGATTTTTCACTTCATTAGAGGCCTTATAGTTTATTTTTTTCTAGAGAAGTGTGTTCTACTCACAGTGTTTAATTAAAATATTATTAATAAAATTTTGAAACCAAAAACACGATTGGCATTAAATCATCGCCTTAATTGAAAATGCTTTGATATTTAAATGACAGAATAATTTTATTTCATCGCTGACCAAACTGAATTTTAGCAACTTTAACTTTTGAAATTTTGTATACAACTTAGGATAGAGATTCTGAGCCTGAAGTTCACATAGTCTGAGGAATGAGTAACTAAAAGGAGCGTTGTTTGTATTTTACCGAATGTACGCCCAGACAACCAGCATGATGAGCATGATGCCCATGAGGGAGTTGAAGACGTTGGCCACGGCGTAGATGCCCACCAGACCAAACACTCCACTGAGGATGTAGAAGATCATAGCCAGCACGAAGATGACGGAGGGAGTGCGCGCCGCCTTAAAGATGTTCTTACTCTCGTTGTGTGCCTTGAACTGGTTGAATGATTCTTCCAAGTCCTGAAATATAAATATTTATTTACCACTAGAAAACAGAAAATAAGAACTTCAACAGGGCAGACTCCCTCTTAGTTGAGAAAGCGAATAATTGGGCTAACCTCGCAGGCAGCGGGATTCGACATCGGAGCGTCCATCTCAAATGGACGCAAAGATCGCACTGAAGCAGCTACCAAGCCGGATAACCGCTCGTTTATTAGGGGAAGTCTTGTAGCTCAGCTAGTGCCACCATATTTTGCGAAATAATTGCCATTGCCGAAAATGAGGAAAGATCTTAATGTCTTGGCGAAACCGTCATATATCGAAATCAATATGAAAAAACCTTTGTTTTACACCAGGCATGCCCAACCTGTGGCCCAGGGGCCATGCGCCTGAAGATTAGGAGACGCCCAATAGAAGATTTTTTGCGGCCCAAAGTAAAGTTTTCAGCTTTCTATGTTTTGGATTTTGGTATTTATACAAAAAAAACAAAGTCGTTCTCGTAAATTCATCACATTCATATTTATTATTAGACATCGAATTCTCTATGGTAGTTTTGATTTATTGCTTGAAAAGTGCCAGGCGCATGGTGACACTAGAAATTTATTTTTCCAAATAGTATGTCTTTTCCGCACATTTCTCGGAAGATCGAATGCAACTGAACTGATTTTAATAAGTGGGAGGTGAGTGCAAAGGACACACATAGACGCGTGTTTAGTGGAGAGCGAGCACACCGTTTAAACAAGGGTCATATTTTAAATTTATAACAAGCCAAGAGCGAACAATTGAAAGATAAAGTAATAAAATATTAGGATGTCCTGTGTGTGGCCCATCTATGCTCAGTAATATATATTTTTCCCACCAAACGATTCTGGTTGGGCACCCTTGCTTTACACAGTCATTATTTTCATACTTATGATTCCGTACAAATAATTGTCACTAGAGAAGAAATAAAATTTTGGGGCAGTATTAAATAGTCACAAAATGGCAACACCTTGAAGCTCATTTCCCTTCGCCGTTGCCCTTAATAAATCATCAAAAATACACAATACCGAACAGTACTAAGTACACAATATAAACACAAGTTATAGTATTTTTGTTAATATTTTAAATATAAAACGAAATTATCATGTAACATTCCAAAAATATAGTTACATAAAACAATGACAGATGTCAAATAATGTCCACCATCCAACTACATGAAAATCGGTCTTAACCCTTCAAAAATTTGGCATTTTTTTCAGATGGTCAAAATATTTTCGCTTTACAAAATGCAAATATTTGGTGTGTTTCTGAGCACATTCAAAAACTAAAATCTGTTTTAGAAAGGTGATGAAATACGCTTTCAAATTATATAATTTGAAATAAACATATATTTTTTAAATTATAAAATTTTTGCATACAAACACAAAAAAGTTTTAAAAACGGCTCACCTTATGTTTTTTCTAACTAAAGTTACTGAAAATAAAAAATTTAAAAAAATTCCCGAAGTTTCAAATTTTTTTTTCGATTTGCGATTCAAAACTTTGTATAGTAGCGTACATTTTACTTTTTTGGTGGCTATTTATTAGATTGGAATATAAAGCGTGGTATTTTCCCTTTCTAACAACGTTTAGAACATATTTCTCACTATGATAGTAAGGGAGTTACAGCGTTTTTTACGAGACCTATGTGCATTGGGACAAATATGGTCTCCTGCCATTCAACGGGTTTAAATAGAACCCATCCTTTTTTTATACCAAAACCATATGGAAACTGGATCTCTCTGAAAAGCTCTGAATTGAGCCAAATTTTCACACAACATGAGAATATTGAACAGAAAATAGAGAACTCCAGTCCAATTTTAAAATATTTTTTTTTCTAACTAATATTTTTTACCTTCTAACTTAAATAACTGCATATTTATTTTTATTTTTAGAGTTAGTTTTAATAGTCAATAATTGTCATAGTTTTAATTTTTCAAGATCCCCGAAAACCACCGTATCTATGGTGGGTCATGTGACGTCATCAATCACGTCATCTACTATAAGATTGCGCAATCGGCTGTTTGACTCGCCGCCATTTTGAAATTTGGAGTTCGAAGGAATCTCTCTAGAAGTAGCATTACTATTTTTGTACAGTAGTTTTTGAATATATTTTTAATAACAGAGATAAACTAATAAGAGATACCTTTATTTTTGAAACTGAATTATTTAAACACAACAACTAAATCTCTGTAAACAGTATGTTAATAAACGAATAAGATGAAATGATGTTAATACGATGGCTTGTGTCATATCTACATTCCTGGACAATTTCTTTACAGTGATCAGTGACATCACCACTAAACATTTTAGTAATACCAACTTCACGGCGTGTTTCAACGACAATATTAAAAATGAACTTTATAATTTTTTTTTTTAAAACTCTGCGTTTAATATTATTTAATAAAACTTATACATTCAGAATCAGCGTTTATTGGTCTCATAGATATCATAGGTTCTCAACGTGGGCGATAACGTTGGGGGCGTTTCAGACCTTCAGGGGGGCGGTAGAAGAACAAGAGAAAATTGGGGTGCGTTACAGACTTTCAGGGGGGTGGTAGGAGACCCAGAGAAACCCACCCACCCCATCCCGTGTAGTAATATAATCGTGACGACAATTGCTGTTTCAGATTCACGAGTTACGGGGCGCTAGAAAAAAAATATTCTCAAAGTGGGCGGTAGGCAAAAAAGGTTGAGAACCTATGGTCTATATGAACATATTTTTTTAAAGCCATTATATTTTTCACTGGAGTTCCTTATTCATAAGAGAAATAAAGAACCTTAACAAATTTTGGTATCTCTCCAAGTGATTATGAATTCTGGCAGAATTTACTATACCTGTTGACGATTGATCCCTTTTTCAGATGTAAGTGTAGACAACAAAACCATTAGAATGAAATCAATTTAAATTTTAAAATATTTTTTTTTACTTTGCTGAAAGAATAATAAAGTACAGCCGACGCAGTTTCCTGCCAAATACATGTATTATTGTGATTGCTGTCTAAAAGCAATTTAAGAAATTTCTAACCCACATTCCTCCAAAGCCTGAAGAACTAACCTTGCTCAGCTGTTCCTTGTAGGACTCTGAGAACTCCTCACCGCCCATCTTCCGCTTGGCCTGGAAGGTTCCGATAGCCTTGTCTCGTATCCTCAGGTGGTTGGCCTCCAGCAGCTGTCCCTGCAGGTAGGGTCGCGTGCCCCCGCAGACCTCGTCCATCAGCAGGTTGTAGCACTCCTTGGCCTCCGCCACAGCCGTTAGATTGTTGGCCTCCGCAGTCGCCTACAAACACAAAACAAACATCCCATTTCAAAGCCGTATAACACTGTGCAATTAATGCTACAAAGATGTTCAGCCAACTCTTTCAGTTCAATTCAATTTTTAAAACATCACAAAATGTAAATTTAAAGGAGTTTTTAAATAACATATTATAAAGTACAAGTATGAAGTAAACTTTAAGAGCTTCTAAAAGGTACTATTATACTAGCAACAACCAGGCTTACCATTTAAAAGCACCCTCACTAATGCTAAATATGTCGACATCCGAATTGATTCTCTTGAACAGCAAGATTGCTCTCCCGACCGGCGTGATCATTTGCAAATTAGTTCTGCAGGCCGGGAGATAAAACAATCTACGCTGTCGGTGATGGATATAACCATCGGGAACATAGAAATGAACGCTCTCCATAATAGCTGATTTTTGAAACCATCCACGAATCAGTTTGAAGAAATTCGAACATACCCAAAAGAAAGTCAGTAGGGTAGAGCCAAGGGTAGTAGCCACACTCCCTCAAGTAGAGAAATCTCATAAATTGAACTAGGTCTCCACAGCGATCATTAAGTTGACTTCAATTTTATATATATATCAGATATCAAGTGTTGCCATGGGAGCGAAAGCTCCCGGTTTCTTTTTATAACCAAAGACAAATCTGCTGTAGCAACAGTGGCGATGTTTTTCAAAGTTTTCATTTTCTAGAAAAGATGTCAGGTGCACTTTGACTGCCACTATGAACAGGGCATTTGTCAATTTTTAATCAAAGCCCTCAAAATAATATTGCAACAGTTTTGGTGAGCAAACTTGATTTTGGATACAAAAAAAAAATTACCGACAATTATATTATATAGACAATATTATAGATAATCAAAGAAAGTAAGTAGCACTCACAACAAGCATAGACTTTGGTTCCGGCAGTTCATTTCCTTTGTACATGTTAATATAAGATTTGAAGTATTGGACTACATCTCGGGCCTTGACTTTCTGGCCGTTGATTTCCTTAAGGACGAGGTTCTGTGGAGCTAATAACATTGGCACGAGGCTTAGAAGACTTTTCTTGAATAGTGTTTCGATATCTGAAAAAATTAAAATAAGAAAATTAAAGATTTCAGTGTGTTTAGGATGTCTATAATATGACTTCCTTCCTTCCTCCTATAACATGGCTCTCTTAAAGGCCCAGATTCACTAATTCATATCCTTAACGGATTGTACATGGACGGCTGGTTAGGTTGCAAGCGGCCTTGCCTTGTAGGCGTATGTCACAATGGTTTTCTTGCTATATAATAGCTCTTCCACGGGGATACGTATGTATCCGATACTCAACGTTTCAAGTATCTTTGTGACTACCGCCATATATATCAGCCTAAAGCTTCGTGCACAGGCATACTTTGCCGACATTTTATAAACTCGTTGGTGACACCAGTCTTCCACGACCAGCCTGTTGCAAGTCATTACCACTTACGTCGGTGAGACTTTAGACGTGGCGTAACTTGCGTCAGAATTTTGTAACACTGTGTGTAGTTTAGATCAACGCTAGGAACAAAACAGTCAACAAAGAATAACAGAATATAAAAATGACAGCTACAACAAGTATTTGATTGTGAGTGAAGTCATGAAAGCATTCTAGACATTTTAACATTTCGAAAATTCAACAATGATTGTTGTCTTGTGATTGCAGTAGCGACGTGTTAGGACGTGCGCGACAAGATGTTGCATTGGATACTTGCATATTCGCGTGAAAGAAAGGCGTTACAGTTAATATTTGTTTTAAATCCAAGTGATAGCAGAAATAATGACCTGATAATCTTCCATCGAAGTTAGGATTAGTGGCAACTTTGAGTCCGGGATGTGGCATGAGGTAGCAGGCTATTTCCGTGAAGCAAGAGGTGATGTGTTTCCTAAGTGACTGAAGCTCGGGGTGTTGTCTTTCTGATAACTGAAATAGAAAATAACAATTTGATTAGCAAGCACATAAATAATTTTTTCTATTTCGATCTTTTAGAATGGAATCCAGAGTTAGAGTTCTTCTAGAGTAATTATACTATATGGTATCTGCATGTTACAGTACAGAAGATTGAGGTATCTGGGGGATTTTATCTAGCAGCAATCATTTTAGACCGTGAACTGCAAATGGAGGTTGTTTGGTTTTAAAATGATGATATGCATAGTTCCTACTGGGATATCATTTATTCAGTACCTAACCTACCTAACCATATCACCTTGCTGGAAAAGCATTTGAAAATGGAACAATGAAAAGAGCGAATTGAAGTGCTTTTGTTTCGGAAAAAACTGAAGAAGATTTTGGACTCCATTGAAAGCATTTTGTTGTTGGTTGTTCGTGTTCAAATATATGTATTCGTTTATGAACTAAAAGAAGGTGTTTTGACAGTATCAAGATTGTTTTATGCTTATTTGTTTGGTTGTGGCGATAATACAGTAGGTACCTGTAATCTTTTAGTCAGGATCTGCTGTCCACCCTCGGCCCCAAAGGCAGCCTCGTACGGAAAACTCCAGTCACGCACTAGGAACTGCAGCCGTTGGAAGGGAGTCTTGCCGCTATCGGCTAACGCCAGCCGACCGTACTCTGTGAATAGCTGGAACATAATGCAATTACAGTTACAGAATAAGGAAAACACAACACAATAAAAGAACAACAACAATGCAATAAGTAACATAAGAGAAACATATCTCTACAATTTTAAAGAATTTTTTGCTGGTTTTGATACATTGCCAAAAAGAATTTCAAATACATTAATTACAATGTTAATATTTTTCACCAAATATCAAAATGATCATGTATTATCTATTTATAAAGAAGAATGTCCCAGTATAGGTTTGTTTTTAAATAAATCTAATAAATAAGATGAAATTTTGCACACTTGACTTTCAAAATAAGAGGAAGGTCTCTGTCTACATGACATTTCAAAAAAACTACCCCCAACCCCATTTCTCATCCCTTTTTATGGCAGAATTTTGATAGTTGTTGATGAAATTTTGCACACTCATTCAAAATAAGAGGAAAATTACTATATTCATCTGATTTCACACCTAGGGAATTGGATTTAAAAAAAAAAAAATTATTCACTTTACAAATACAAGACAAAAAGTCCGAATAAACTATTTTTTAGCAGTTTGTCTAACGGGTTCTCTACGATAAAGATCTTATTATAGTGATTTAATAGAAATATAGATAAAAATACATTTTTGAAAACATAAATGACATAGATAAGTAATTTGTATAATGCTGTTTTGTGAAAAATAATCTGAACGGCAAATAAAATTAGATCTTTTACAATAATTTTTGGCGTGCCAGTCTTCTTCCATGTGCTGATTTTTTTAGCAAGCAAAATATTTTCCGAACTTTGTGATTTTAATCATGAAACTGAACTGTCCTAAACATATATATATACTATAGCATCATTATATTAGAAAATACCTGTAAATGTTGCAAATCATCCTCCTGAATATTCTGTGACAGGTTGTAGATCTGAACCGAGGACAGCATGGTGGACAGGGCAAACACTGTGGCACAATCCTTCACCGTGCTCTCGCTGTCGAACGTGCCTTGTGTGTCCATTAGGAGGATCGCCACCTGGAATGGAGAACAAACTTAGGTTAGGTTGATTGCTTTCTACATTCTCCTATCTTTTATCTCCTGTGTTCTATCTGTAATGTGAACTAAATAAACGCAAAGCAGTTGTTGGAACATATTATTTGAATGTGCTTCATTTTTAAAGTGTACCAAATAAATTAAAAGTTGTGGTTGTTCGAAAATATTTAAATGTGTTCCATATTTAAAGTATGTCAAATAAACTAAAAGTTATAGCTGTTTGAAAATATATGAATGTGTTCCATATTTAAAGTGTGCAAAATAAACTAAAAGTTGTAAACTAAAGTTGTTCAAAAATATTTAAATGTGTTCCATATTTAAAGTTTATCAAATAAACTAAAAGTTGTAGGTGTTTGAATATTATATTTAATTGTGTTCCATTTGTAAAGTTTGCTAGTATAAGCAAATCAGTTGTTTTGAAAGATGGATTAATGACCGGTAGAAAAGAGGGAATCTCGTGCTAACTGCCTTCAGTTTCTTATATCGGAAAACTGCTAGAAAACATTATTGTATAGGGTATTAACCCGGCGTTCGCACAGTTGGGTCAATTTGACCCGCGCCATTTTAAAATTAGCTTAATTCTTAGAATTTTTGTGCGACGTTGCCATACTTCTCAGTAGCTGGAGCTAAAAATCTCCCCTCCCCGCGGGCTATCGTTGTTCAGTGGTGTAGTGGCCGAAACGGTGGATAGACGTGGCTAAACACGAAAAAGGTAAATATGACCCAACCTTACATTTCGTGTCATAATTTCGCGCCATTATTTAAGAAGTATGTCATTGATTTGTTTTGTTATTTTTCGTTATTTTCAGAACCTTTGCAATTATGGATCGTGAAGAACGTGAACAGCAGCGAATTTTAAAAATTTTGGAAGAATCTGACTCCGATTGTGAAAATTTTACGTCAGAAGCTCTGCAGTCAGCATGCAATTTTGTACTGTGGAGATTGCGCAGATGCAAATGATAATATATAAGATTAACTCATGGGACTGATATATTATTCTTAGTCCTACTATAGATCTCATTCATATCTATGATATTAGTTCACATTTTGAGAAAAAAGTTTATGTTTTACTTAAATTTTATAACTTTAAGACAGAGGTTGTCTATTATTTTTAAATTTTATTATACTTTTATAAAAATGTCATTAGAACATTAGACATTCAAGGAACAATCCAATAGTCCCAATAAAAACCACGACGTCCCTTGGACAATGTCAATTTTCGTAATTAGGACCTAAATTATTTAATATCATTCCTAATGCTTGGAAAACGAAAAGTACTAATGTTTTGCGCAAATTAATCAACGACTGGCTCCTTGATTTAGGGAGGGTCAAAAGCGAAGATATGTTGACCAAGAGATAGGCTTCTTATTATTACCATCTGGCTTGTATTTGCTTTATTTACTTTACCGGTTTTATTTACTTTACCGATTTTGTTTACTTTACCGGTTTTATCTTTTATCTTTTATTTGTATTTGTTTTTGTTTTTAAGCGCTCTAGGGGAAAATATCTGAATTTGATGTTAAGATATCATTATTTGTCTTCTTTTTCTTATGAGTACAAAATTATATACTGTTAGGAATACATAATTAACACCTTTTCCTGCTATAAATAACATGTTTTGTTAGTAAACAATGTAATATGAAATTAAATTTGTCAATTTGACTGGCCTAAAACAGGATCCATTCCTAGTTGGCTAGTCAAAGTTTCCACATATGTTTTATTGTTCAATTTTATGTGAAATAAAGTTATTATTATTAAAAAAAAAAAAAAAAAAAAAAAAAAAAAGAAGATAGTTTTTTGAGAAGTTGTATTATTTTACCCCAAATCTCGCAAACAATATAGTTGTTTTATCAAATTATTGCAATATGTTACTAAATTTCTTTTAAATATTGAAATCATAGCGAGTTTTTTATTCGGTCTTCTAGACCCAACCCTACTATCGTTGTTACATATTTTGAGTGTACTGATGCCGGGTTAAAGGATGTACTTTATCTACTTTAGCCATTGATTCCTGAAATTATTTGTGCAATCATTCTAGACATACCCAGTATGTTGAATGCATAAATCACTTTAGGTAAGTACTTTATTTACTTATTAAAAAAAACTTATTACGAAATTTATCACAATATGTTATTATTACCCTCGACAATAAACAAATGTGCAATTGCTGCAGGTTGTATAAAACTGATAAGAAATAACGTAACGTTAATTAATCCTTGCATAAAACATAGTACGTTATCACTTGTAAAATTCCCCAAGCATATTGTAGATTAGAAGCCAAATCAAAAAAATCATAAAAAAATAATTCAAATTGATTGTAGTTTTTCAAGCAATATTTCTATGGATACTGAATGAAAATTTATTCTTATTCATATAAGAAAATAATTTTATAATAATATATATTTGGATATTATAATTTAGTATCCCTGAAAGCACGTTGAGACTAGAGGTGGGTAAGTTCTGCATTTTGCCGGAAGCTTCCGAGACTTGCTTCCTTTTAAAAGTACACGAGTTCTAGGAGCAGGTCCCGGGTCCGAGTTCTTAGGTGCGGACTAAGCACTGGGTGTTGTAGCGGCGCACCGAACCGGGACGCACGGGTTCGAAGAACTCGGAGCCAGGACCTACTCGTAGAACCCGCACGAGAACTTAGAACCCCGGAGCCGGACAAGACCCGCATGAGGGCTCGGACCCGTCGACCGTGCAATGTAGGTCCTGGCTACACGGCTACACATTACACGGCTTTTATTGAGAATTTAAATAAGTACATTAGCTGTAAGCTGTGATGCTTTCTTATAAACTATTATTTTATAATGCACTTCACCCTTTGATTATACCAAGATAACATGCTCTAATTAAAAACGACTCCGTGTCTAGCCGAATATTAAAAAATCTAATATACCTACTAAACAATTCCGCGTTTCCGCGAGAGCAGTATACTGTTACGTCAAGTGGTCACGCACGTGTATGTCGATCATAGGACAGCGATCGAATGATCACCCGTCGCCCTGCGGGCCCGGCCAGTCGCGAAGTGTTGTGGCTCAAGGGGAAGTGTCATATGTAGTTGGAGGGTCGCGGGGAGTGTCTTGTGGTTCACGCAGTTCCGAGGACCCGAGACTCGCGACTCGGGAGTGAAGTGGAGAGTGGAGAGCGTTGGGGACGCCGAACAGTGATTTCTAGTTCCTACTACTCAGTACTCGCGGCGAACACAGAGACGCCCGCCGGCCGGTCGAGGCATCCGAGTTTCGGGTTTGGGAACGAGCCCGAGTTCCGGGACAGGGAGTGGTCGCTTTGAAAAAGGAGTGGGAGTAGGAACCGCTTCCCGCAAAGGGGCGGATCACATGAGCCCATTCCGGCTGAACCGACCCATCGCTAGTAGAGACCGCCAAACAACCACTTTGTGATATAAATAGTTTCAATTTACAATCGAGAACAATAAAAACTAAAACATATTGTGATGCCTAACCAATTAATAATAATAATACTTTTGGAAGTAGCTATAACTTTGTCAAGTCAGTATACGTTTGCCCTGAGGAAGGAACGGTCGTTCCGAAACCGGTCGGCTTCAAACAAATATACAAGTGGTTTAAACAAAGTAAAATTGTTTCATTTATCAATAATGATAATACTTGGTTTATTTGTTTAGCGCTGTTTTTGTGAAAAATCACCTAAAGGACGCTGTACAAATTTATGATAATATATTTCTACAATGCTCTATCTTACTTCTAATTACAAAGAAGACTAACTATTATAACAACTTATGGCTAACAGATTACATCCACCGATTCGTCCATCACTAATGCAATTTGTATATATACATTTACTATTATGTACAATTTTTTTTATTTTTTTTTATGGAAGGAGATAGGGAAGAGGAAGGTGGGGAAGTACCTGGCTATTCAGATCTGGTCACCAAACACGGCTAATGCCATTTCAAGCAACGTTTCAATTCTGAATGGTGGTCTTACACCAGGGCGATACGGAGAGTATATTCCACTCTGGAAAGTGCCGCAAATATACTATATATTATTTTAAATGAATAAATTGTGAAATAACACAAATTAATCAAATAAAATTTATTTGCCATGCCGGGATTCGATCCCGCGACCTTCGGTGTGCGAATCAAGCGTCTTACCGCTGCGCTACGCCGGCCGTCAAGCATTTGACCAATGAACGTGAAAATGTAGAAAAATTATACAGGACCATAGTTACCTGGGAGGTCACTTGAGATTAACAATGTTTATTGTTTATTAGAGAAATTTAGATACAATTTTCACGCAGAGAACATAATTGGGAACACGTGTTATTGGAAATTTAATCCTGGTATATATTTTAATAATTACATATATTATAATATGTTCTGTAATGGAAGTGTTTAGGAAAGCTAAAGCAGAATTTTATGAAATGAGGAGCAAGAGCAATAAGGAGTATAAGGATTTGATTAGAATATTTATCTTCCTAAATGTGATTCGTCTGTCGGTAAGAGACAGATTGAGGTGGCAGATTTGTTGCAATAGATTGTCCACAAATAGACACAAACATTAAATTTGACCGTTATTAACATTATTTAACCACTCGGACTCATAAGCTTATTTTCACGATAATATGACATTACCAGACACACGTATGAGGCGTACCTGACTTATTAAATTGTAATAATGTATTTGTGAACAACATAGTACAGAGATTATTTGCTTTATATAGATGCAGGTCTTTAAGGTTATCCACTAGCACAGACACGTGAAAAATCACGAGATATTATGTTAGTAAATAAAACTAGACAAATGTCGACCCTTGAAAAGTCACGAAATATGAGTAAAGCAAAATCCAGTTCATTGAACCAGAGTTACAATCACTCAATTTGAAAGGCGGGTGTAGGTACCGCCCTCTGCCATAGGTCACCCCAAGTGGTTCGTTATGTTTGGTGATTTAGCAGGGGTGTCCAGGTTCATGAAGCGAGGTTTGTCCGGGTCTTGGTGGCAGGTGTGTCTGCCACCAACTGCGTGACAGGCCGGATCGAGAGATTGGTTAAGGGAGACCTTTTGACGTCTCGGAATATTGGGAACCATCTGTTCGATAACCAGCATCTCTGCTATAGGTCACCCCGAGTGGTTCGTTATGTTTGGTGACTTAGCAGGGGTGACCAGGTTCATGGAGCGATGTTTATCCAGGTCTTAGTGGCGGATGTGCCTGCCTACCAACTGCGTGCAACTACCATTGCCTTGCACCGCAGTTTGTGGATTGAAATCATACGACCGTTACTCCTGGACACATTGACGTCCAGATTCCGACCCATCTCACATCTATTTTTCCTTTCCAGAACTTCCTCTCCTTCCTTTTTTAGAAAGGCTCTCCACACAGCATCCCCAAAGATGATATAGGCCCTGAGGGGAATTATTTTCCTCAGGGCCTCCTATGTAAAAAAAAATTCACAACACAGACCCACAACTGAAATTAGTATGATTGTTCTATGTTGTTTGCGAAAGGAAGAACATTATTTTGATATTTTTTTTTGTTTGTTAATTTTGTGTCCATTTTGCTAGTTTGGTATTAATAGTTGCCTTGTTCTTACCTTCTCTCCGCTGGCCAGCTGTGTGAGGAAGATCTCGGACCAGAGCAGGATGCCCGTAGTGTCTCTCTCTGAGCCGCCTCTCCAGCTGAATCCGTTAAGTGGACTCTCTTCATCTCCCAGCCATTCGTTGCCCGTCTCTTTCAAGACATACTGAAACAAGGAAAATGCTGAATTGATTTCACTGTAACAATGTTTAAATTAGATTGATTCACTATAAAAAAATATATTTTTCCATCACACTTTGCAATTGATTAGTAGGGTTAGCCTAGCAGGTCACATGATAAGCACTCCGTCTCGTTCCAGCAGCACGGTAAAACACGAAACAGCGCGCTTATCACGCAATCCCGTCGCGACGTTTAGTAAAAAAGTGATCTGTGGCGACGAGAGATTAAAAATACATTTGTGTTAATAGAAAAAAATCATCAGACAGCAAAATGATATTTACTTTTTATTCCAAATAAAATATTCAATCCAACACCATTGTTAGTATAGTTTGTAAGGGAGGGTGTCATATAATATAATATTAAATTGCTGCATAATTGGTCTGTTGGTCTGTTAACTTCAGGCTGTAAAGTTTTTAGTAACTACAATGGCAAAAATAAAACTCACTTGCAAAAATCGGGTTACGCAGATGTCTAAAATTGCAATTTGATAATAAAAAAAAAAATATTTTGTGAATGGGGTTAGACGAATTATTCCATCTTAGTAAGTTTACATAATATATTATGATGTCAATGTGTTGATATCACTACATCAATCATTGCATTTAACGTGTCTACAAAAGAACATATGTTCATAGATAAATCATAATAACTAATATAAAATCAGTGACTTTGTACCCAATATCTTTATTGATATATATCTGGAGACATGTCATAATTATAATTATTATAAGTGATGGATTAGCGAGTTTCCAGTATGCTTTGCAATGCCACTTGAATAAAGAAATTGTTTCTTATAAAATATTTGATTTGTTTAACCTTTTAAATGCCAGTAGGTAGAAGTGTAGCTGTGCACAGCAGGCCGTGAACTTTTAATCAAAAAAATCATTTTTAAATATTTAAAAAAAGAAAATCAAATTCAAAAAAAAAAAAAAAATTAAAATCATCCCAATAGATGTCTATGTGTGTTCCATATTTTAAATTAATAAAAAATGAGACATATGTATGATACAGAGGCTCAAAAAGAGCGAGAATACTCGCTATTTTTCTATGGCCGGCCTGCTGGGCACGGCCAAGAATGCGAGATATCTCGCTCTTGGCACATAAGCGGTTAAATACAAATATGGCAGAATTCTTACTCAATAACCAAATCAATTTATCAAATCAAAAAAATTCACCCTATAGCCCTATTTTTAACTTATTTCCAGCAATCCATCCTAGCCCATGATATTATGTATGTGTTTTAGTGTTATTCTGATGTCCTTCATTATTAATATTATCATATATATAAATATTGTCCTTTATCTTATAATGTAAAATACATCAAAATTTGTTTAATATCTCATTTATTACCGTTAACTGTTGGTTGGTTTTTTATTTGTGATTAGATGTGTACTGTTGTCTCCCTCCCACTAATTGATTATTGTATTATTGTCTCCCTCCCACCAATTGATTATCCACTTTACCTCTGTCAAATACTTTGTCTCTATCTAATTATATTCTTTGGTCATTTTCTTTCTCCCTCTGTCACTCAACTAATATATAAGCCATAGCTCTCACTTAACATTTAGTTATTATTATTTATATCCTGAAGAAGCTTGATGTAAGCGAAACTGGTCGATATATACCAAAATAAATTCGTGGTTAAATACAAAGTGTTTTATTTATTTTTATAATATAATGTCTAACCACAAAGTAATTGCTTCTTATGAAAAAAAAAAAAATTGTTTCTCCTTGCGTGTCCTTTCCCATTTGTCTCCTTTTCACCTCCAGCCTCCTCTTAATAATAATAATATTTGGACGATTTATATAGCGCCGTTTTTGTGAAAAATCACCTCAAGGGCTCTTCCCTGCATTCTCCCTGCGCCTTCCTAGCCTTTCCCACTCCCCTTTTCCGCTTTCACCTATCCTGTCCCCCTCACGTTTACTTTCCACTGTCTCCACCTTCCCCTCTCCCTCAAGCTCTCTCCTGCTAATCCCCCTCTCTTAATTCCTCGCCTTTCCCCCTCCCCTTTTCTGCTTTCACCCATCCTGCGGAACCCCACCCTCACATTTACTTTACACACACTCCACCTTCCCCTCTCCCTCAAGCCCTCTCCTGCTAATCCCCCTCTCTTAATTCCCCTCCGCCCCTCCCAGATTTCCCTCCCCCTCCTGCCTATCCTCCCTGTCGTTAAACTACATGAAATACACTCATTTTTCAAACAATTCGCACGCACTTAAAGCAATTTTTTAATACAAACTTCATAACGACAGAGCTCACTCACTGTGTATATAGAAACTTTCACGGAAGTGCACACAACAACTCACCAAAGTTTCCTCGCAATCGGATGAACGGTTTAGCAACGCATTTTCATGATGCCAGAAATCACTATTGTACATAGAAAACTTCGCGGGCATGCGCACATTAAATCCCCAAAGTTTCATCGCAATCAGATGAATGGTTTAGCAACGCATAGGCATTTCATATATATATATACAAACCCAAAAACATACATATTTTGATTTTTATATATATAGAGATTAAGATAGTGATGTCAAAAATGTTATGTACGCATCGCCGCACATAAGGACAGCCAAATAACGGCGCCAAAAATAAGTAAAAGAATTGTCTCCAAACTACTGACAAATACCTAAACATTCTTTATAAACCAGTTTCAAAATGAACTGCAATAATTTATTACCAAGATGAGACTCATCTGGGCATTGATTTTCCATTTATTTCAGGTGTGGAAACATGGACACTTAAAGCCAGCGAAAGTAACCACAGACGCCCTCGAAAAGTGGTGCTGGAGAAAAATGCTCAGGATTCCATGGACAGTCAGATGCACAAATGTATCCATTGTGGAAGAGTCAACTTTCAACTATCTGCCTAAATCATATCAAGACAATTTGGACACGTTGCTCGTCAAACTGAAGACTCCTACTTGGAGGAACTTATAGTCTATTTTTGGCGTAATAAATTGATAATTCAGCCTTGTATGTGTCACTAGAACATGTGTCACAAAAATTGTGATAAAAGTTGTCATGAGAAAGCATGTCTCGTGTCACTAGAACATGTGTCACAAAAATTGTGATAAAAGTTGTCATGAGAAAGCATGTCTCTATTATTATCATTGACAAATTTAACGTTATCGGAAAATTTTATTTTATCTGCGGGCATTGTTCAAAGATTGATAAAAACATAAACGCATTCGTAATACAAACAAATACCTTTTATTTACATGAGAAAATTAATCTAGAAAGTCTTTGGAAGGCGGAACAGCTGTCGAGTATAAAAATAAATATACCTAGTATCACTTATCAGTGAATTCATTGAATTAATAAGAATACCTTTATTCTATATGTACGGTAATTTCGGTTGTGGGTCTGTCTGTGGGTGATTGTAACTCTGGGTCAATGAACAGTTTCAAATTTGGAACTGATTATGTCAAGAATTTAGACAAGCTATAAAGAACCTACCCACCTAAAATATAATATTTTTTACCAGAAAATTATTTTAATTCTATATTCTAAATGTGTATTTCTTTTGTTTAAATTTCTTAATATTGGCAACGAAAGTCAGATTGCGTGATTTTTCAAGGGTCTGCGTTTTTAAGCTAACATGCAACTACAAAAACAAAAAAATATAACTATGTGAAAAAAAAAAAAATTAAGTTATAGGAAAATATCTTGCGAAATCGGACGAGATAAAAAAAGAGTGATAGAAGAGTTCATTAAGTAGCAAGGAATTCATAGAAAACACAGTAAAAGGGGCACTGCAATGAAATAACGTTACACGTTTTAACATGCAACAAGAAATGAGTGCTAGCTGGTTATTTTAACCATTCAAATTTAAGCAAACTTTTTAGAAAACAGAGGGACAGTTGTTTCACAGAATTCGAATAATTCATCAATTTTTGAAGTTAATTTTTCAATATTTCACAGAATTTTAATAATTCATCAAATTTCGAAATTAATTTTTCAATATTTCACAGAATTTGAATATTTCATCAATTTTCGAAGATAATTTTCAATGTTTTACAGAATTTGAATATTTCATCAATTTTCGAAGTTAATTTTCAATGTTTCACAGAATTTTAACTATTTTCGAGGAGAATTTTCAAGTTCTATTCGGTTACTATTTCAGTTCTGTGAAGCAACTGGCTTATAATAATATGATAACAGAACTTGAAAATGAACTTCGAAATTTGACCAATGTGATCCTTAATTCTTGCGAAAAAATGAAATTGGTGCAAAATTTGTTTCGAAATTCGAATCGCTCCAATTTTAAATTACATTCACTTCCAAGTGGTACCTCTATCCTATATCAATTTGAGATGCCATCGTCGCCATTAAAAGAAACAAGAAACCGGTTAACGCGCCCTGGAAACAGGTAGGTACACAACTAACCGTGAAAAAATAATCTGGCAATATTGGCAGTAATAGAGACGAGTAAATTCATAAAAAAAATAATAAATAAGAATTTGCTAATAGTTTCACCACGAAATCTATAAAAAAAGTGAGAAGACAATATCTTTCAGGTGGATAGGTACGAAATATATTATCATATACTAGTTACTAATCGGTTTCGCCCGCCTTTTAAAAATAAGAATAAATTTGTGTTATTTTGCATTTATAAAAAATAAAATTTATTTATTCCTTGCTTTGATGGTTCGATAATTTGTTAATTTTTCGACCACCTTGCTAGCCCATTGTATGGTGGTCGAAAATTAAACACAATATTATTATAGTATATTATTATTTGCGTCAAGATTCAGAGTGGTAGATACTTTCAGTATTGTCCTGATGATTCATTTCACCATTCAGAATCGAAACACTGCTTGAAATGGCTTTAGCTTTATTTGGTGACCAGATCTGAATAGCCAGGTACTTTCCCACCTTCCTTTTGCCTTTCCCTACTACCTCCAGATGATTGACAGTTTAGACAACAAATTTTTATAATGACAAATTAAACAAACAAAAAAGAACAGTTGGACCGCCCGTATTATTTTTTGACACATATATGTTGTTAAGCTCATTACGGAAATGACTTCAGAGCTCACAGATCGGGAGTTTTAGATTTTTTCTAATTAGTCAACCAGCTCGAATTATTCGGAAACACAAAACTAGTACGTAAAAATAAGAATCCGCTGTGATTCACCCTACAGAGGTGCCAAGCGAAATAAACGGTTTTTTCTGTGTTCACCGAACAGTCAAATGGCACTCCCAATTTTGGTAAAGTTGTAATGCGGAAAAACGGGATGAGAAGGGAGAAGGACAAGATAGAGAAAGGTTCACAGCAAACAATTCATACCTAAATAAACCCGTAGAAATTTCATGTCGATCACTAAATTTGAAATACTGTAAAGGACATAATGCGAAAAGAAACTTTTTAATTTTTCAAAAAATCAAATCGACTGTTTTTGTAGACCTATTAATTATCAATTTTTATTATAAAATAACATTGCATAGATCTTTCAGAATACTTAACAATGTTTGTAATTTAATTTATTTTCAATTTTTCAGAATTTTTTTCTTCTTAAAATGCACGTTGTACGCACTTAATTTCCTAGAAATATTTAGAATAATAATTAATTGAAATCGAAAAAAAAAAAATAACGTATTTAACTAATTTTTGGATTTATTGACCTTGGCAGCATTTAAAATTTCCGCTATTGATGATTTAATTTTGAATCATGTCGTTTACAAGGTGATACTCAAAACATCTGCAGGCTTCTAGGGATGTTGCTAAAACTTCGGGATTGCTTGACAAGTCTAGTCATTTGTCGTTATAATCCGCTGATGTTCAAAATTATTTATATGATCGGGAGCTCATAAAAAAATCTGACTTAACCAGTCGCAATCCGCAAATATATCCACTCACAAGGCAGAATTAGATTAGCAGTTAAACATAACTCTTGAAAATGGTTCGATTGAATCGTAATCAACCGTAATAACCATAATGCAGAGTCGGAGTAAGTTATCTGAACGACCAACAGAATAAGGTTACTTTTTTCTAAACTCGTTCCAGAGTGATAGATGATACCCACTAGAAAAATTCTACCAAGCAAAATCAAAAATATACTCGAAATGGCTTTAGATGTATTTGGTTTAGCAAGGTATTTCCCAATGTATCTCTTCCTAAATTCATCTCCCTCTCACGCCCTTCAATCTCAACACGTACCCCACTTAAAAGATACAAAGGAAAAAAAATATTAAAAACAAAAATTAGAAGAAATAGGTCTTTCTGACGTAGCTCTAAACCTATTCAAAGAATGTCTCCAGGAAAGAAAACAGGTAACAAATGTTGAAAGCTCCGTATCATAACCGATAGAAAACAACCTAGGTGTTCCGCAAGGGTCGGTATTAGGCCCTATTCTATTAATAATTTACATCAATGATATAATTAAAACCACAAAACATTGCAAAATAAGACTATTTGCAGACGAAACGTAGATCTATATTTCCTGTGAAGAGTACATAATAGTTGTAATAAACAAAATAAACGAAGACCTACAAAAATAGCAAAATGGCTGCTATTAAACAAGTTGAAACTGAACGTGAACAAAACAAAATATATGATAGCGGTAACTCCTGTGCGGTATTCACATTAAATTTCGGTAAATTTTAAAATAGAAATATTGAAAATAGGTAACAAAAAATATTGCATCTTATTTTACTTTCAAGTAATGTAAAGTCTGGTAATGTAAAATAGCGTGTTTTTGGTTTGAAAATTATATCGATAAGAAATATTTTAGATGTTTTAATTAAATACCGCGAATAGAATACATATTTGCCTTTCCATAATAGAGTATTTTTTTATTAATTTTTATAAGCCCAGAAAAAATAAAGTATCAGGCTTATAAAAACCGCTTTAAAGTTCAAAATATCCTAATTGAGAACCCCTTTTCGGTTATGGTTTTATTGCATAATATGGAAAGTTAAATTCTTCAGAATATGATGGTAAAACATTAAAATATTTGTACCTGAACTTCGCAAAATAAAATAAAACACGCGTTTTGGCGATGTTTTTTTTCCACGAATAAATCAAAGCAAGCGGCTATTGTCAAACGGGAATTTAAACCCTATCGCCTGATCCCGAATTTCAAAGCTCCTCGCTCAAGATGTAAATGACGCTGAGAGCTGAAATTATTTGCCTTGACTTTAAACTAGACAAAAAAATTGTACAAAATTTAATATCGCGTTCAAGAGTTTTTAATGAGACAAACTACAGATTTTAAAATTTAATGCAATTATCTTTACAACTTTTGGGGCCCTTCATCGAAAGGGCCCGGTTCCAAATTGTTATTGCATCTTCCTTCGAGCCGGCCCTGCCAGAAAGGTATTAAAACAGCTCAGAAGTAATGCATATAATGGCAAGCCAAGCAATTACAAATTCACTATACGGCAGCTCCAAGTGTCGCCGCTGTTGTCGAAGGAATTAAGTCCAATGATCGCACAATAATATTATCTCACAGCTCACAGGTAGCAGTAGCAGTAGTAGCACTTGGCTCTGGGCCCAAAGGTCACGGGTTCGGGCATCCGAGTTACAAATTCCAAACATCATTCAATTAAAACCTGCAATCACAGTTATAAATGAATGCGTTAGTTTAGTTTAAATTAGGTCGTACTAAAACCTATCTTTGTATAGGTACAAACGGAGTGGGTTTGTTTTTTAGACAAATCTACAATTCCATTACGAGATTGTTGAAACTGTGCAGACTTGTCCTTTAAAGCAAGATAAAGGTTACTGTCTAGTGTCTAGTTTAAGTCCACCATTCAGAATTGAAACGTTGCTTGAAATGGCTTTAGCCATGTTAGGTGAATAGATCTGAATAGGACTCCAGATACTAATATCTACGGCCTGTATGTCGGAAGAATATCTACAGCTCATATGTTGGACTTCAGAGTGAAGACTAATACTACAGAGCTAAGGTCGGATAAATATCTATGACGGTCCCAGTGGTGACGAATATCTATGGAGCTAATGTGGGATAAAGGGATAAAGGTGGGATAAAGGTGGGACTAATATCTACAGAGGGCAGCTGAGCAAGAGGTTGTACGGAAAAGCATAAATTACTTCAATTACGTAATACTAACTTAAACTAACTTAACATAAATTAAGTTTTTTAAACTGCATACGCAATATTACGTTATGCCAATATGCTGTACAACTGTACATAATTGCAAATCCAACCTCTGCCAGTGCTGTAGATATTCGTTAGTTCCATAGATATTAGTCAGCAGTTTGAGCTGTAGATATTTGTCCTCACTTTGGTTCTCATAGATATTAGTCCGATTTGTTCAGTTTTTGGAATTCCTGTAGATGTTAGTAGACGCCTCCCTGAATAGCCAGATACTTTCCCCCACCTTCCTATTCCCCATCTCCTCTCCACTACCTTCAGCCTCACAACATGCCCCAATTGTGGATCAGATGGTTCCAGTTGGGAGCACTTGGGACTCTTGTGCGGTATTCAAATAAAAAAGCTTTTTCCTTTTATAATGATAAGGTATTGGCAGTGTTCCACTTTTGGAAAATATCCGGAGTGACTACGATTCACTACATTAACCGTCGATATCTCGGAACTCGGAACTATATATAATTTTACAGTAAGTATCCTGTCATCGTAGCCTCTGACGTCACTGAAACTCATTAATATTCACAATAAAATATTATACGAAATATACTTCGTTAAAAATACAAACTAGCTAGGTTAAATATTAGATACTGGCAAAGTGTTTTTTTGCAGAAATGTTTTCATTCTATGCTGAAATATCCTGAGTTCAACATTTCATAATATTTCGCATTCACTCTTGACTAGACTAGATGACGACGTAGCACGTGAAGGGTGGGTGCCGGTTAATGTAATCACTTGTGTCATTACCGTATTTGAGCAGATAAAGCGGTGACCATATTATGCTCGTCTAAATACAGGTATTTTCTAGTGAGATAGGCATTGGAAAAAAATACTCGCGATCAAACTTAATATAGTTAAATAAATAAAATAAAAATATATATACGAAGGTGGACTACAACCAAGATATCTGTTAGCTTGTTTGAAGCAGTAAAACACTAACAGAGAGCGGCACAGACTTTTCTAATTGTATTTTTAAGGAAAATGAAAATATTTTAGCTAGCAACATCATTTCAATCATGTGTTAAGGAGTTGAAATATCGATTAAAACTGTAAAAGTTACTGTTAGTAGTTAGTAGTAGATCAAATGCACCGAATATAGTTATAAATAGGCAATAATAACATACCTCAATAAATCAATGTTAGCATAATACTCTCCTGTCTACGGCGGAGAGGGGATCGCATTAGTTTTCGCATATTGACGCAGGGTATCTAGCATAGTCGATCGATATAGATTTTATCGACAATGTCGGTAACTTGTCATCGATCCCCAGCACGATTGCAGGCCGCTAACGAACTAACAGTTCACAACGACCAAGGGTTCCTAATTTATTTGAGATGACAAGTTACCGACATTTTCGATAAAACCTATATCGATCGACCATGCTTGATACCCAGGAGCGGCTTTACGGCAGGTTACGGCGTATAAATTTGAACTTCAAGCACATCATTTGCTTAGGTGTGACAGATCTGTATGGAAGAGCGGTATTGTGCGTGCAATGATATTTTATATTTTATCTTTACGTGTGACACCCACATTAGTCTTAACAAAAATTCTAGAACATCGAGGTCTGCCATGAAAATTCATCATTCGTTCCGATCCCGAAAATTGATCAGATTAAGCCGCTGATTCTATAAACCAGTGAATACACTAACCGACGTCAACCGAACATTCATATTTTAGTGAACAGTTTCATGGCAGACCGCAGATTCCGGGAGACTGCGAGAGTCTGTGAATAGCCAACATAATATGACGTCATAGCTGACGTGTTACAATAGTAGATAATAATTATTATTAACAATGTTCTGTCAAGGACACCCCAGTTGCGTGATGTCACTCAGTTAATTGCTGCGAAGTAAATAAATAATGTGCAACAACGAAGCGGGCCATTATAAAAAAATGCAGATAGCATCTGAATATTATAATATTATAAATAAATGTGTAATAAATTTAGTTGCAACATACAGGCTTATATTATTGGAACAGGTAGTCGGATTATGAGATATATGATAGATAAGAAATCAAGGCGAGTGTCGGAAACGTTCACGTATTTATTTGGAAATAAGGTTTTTTTTACATTATCTCAACACAAGGTAGAAATTCCCTCATATAATGTGTTCCTTGGGGATAACTTGTGGAAGGGGTCTCTTTAGGGAAAATATGAGGGGGAAGTTCTGGGAAAGAAAAGATGACGGGTGGGTTTATGAGAGGAATCTGGGGATCAGGAGACTCAGGAGTGACGGACGTGTGCATTCGTCCTCCGACTGCGGTGCAAGTCGATGGGTCGAGAGTCCGTCTGGACGTCAAAAGGTCTCCCTCAATCAGTCTCTCCAGATTCAGCCTGCCACGCAGTAGGTGGGCAAAGGCATTTACCGCCAATACCTAGACAAACCTCAACCAATGAACCCAGGCATCCTTGCTAAGTCACCAAATCAAGCGAACCACTTGGGGTGACCTATGGCAGGGGTGTTGGCAGGGCTGGGCAGTATTTGAATTACTTGTAATTGAAATACGTATTTGAAATACAAATACGAATTTTGTATTTGTATTTCAATTACTTCCTCAAAATATATTTTGTAATTGGTATTTCAATTACCTTATGCTGAGGTATTTTGTAATTTGTATTTCAAATACTTATGGCTTTAAAATACATTTTCAAATACATTTAGCGATCTTAATAATGATAATGAAAAATAAACTGACATAGATAAAATACATAGACTAAGAACGCTACAATCCAGAGCAATATATGTATTTAGAGTTACAACACTGTTATATAATATTATACTTGTCATTGATTTGTATTATACATTTTTGTGTCATAGTATTAGATCAAGCGCTATAGGAATAATTTGACCGAATACTAGATTATTTTAAAGTTAATTAAAGTAGAGCGCACTTGAAGTGAAATAACACAAAACTGCACTATACAAATGTCATGTTATTATAATAATAATTATTATTATCTAACCTAACACCTGGGTAAAATTATTAACCACAAAAATTTACAAGTGGATTGGAGATAAGATGTGTCTTCTGAGCTATATGATTGGTCAATTTTTGCACGTCTCTGTTTCAGTGGGATAACCAGAAACAATCAGAAATATGTACTTTTTAAAATCAAATTTTAGAATTATTGACTCTTTTCCAAAAAAAATAGAAATTGATTTCGAAAGACTGTTCTTTTATCTAGGAAACCTTTGTTTTAAATTTTGAGAAAAGATGTTTATTTTTAGTACAATAAGGTTTTACCGTAGGTCGTTTGCAGATTTGTTAAATTTTTAAATAAAAGTTTTGTATTATACACATTTAAACTCATATAATCATGCAGTAAAATAAATTAATACATTATTTGGAAAAGCAATTTTTCAGAATTTTAATTTTAATTCAAATATAATCATAAAAAAAGATCCGCGCCCTCGTTTTTGACGAAAATACTTCAGTCTGTCTATTTATTTACGGTCTTATCTTACTAATATTATAAATGCGAAAGTTTGTATGGATGGTCCTTACTCTTTCACGCAATAAATATCGAATGGAATTTAAAAATTCTTTCACTAATCGAAAGCTACATTATTAGCGAGTAACAACGGCTTTATATATTGGTAAGCTCCGGCGTTATGAATGAGCTGTGGCGTTATGAAATTATGTATCATACATTTTCTGTCCCTAACAAAATCGAGTTATTGCAAACGTCAAACAAATTGTAACCTTGGAAACAATGTTTTTTTTAAATTTTAGGTTTAAAAAGATTGCTTTGTTTTGATTAAAAAGAGTACTTTTTTGGCGTCGTAGTTAATATCTACATAACTCTAAAAATGTTTATTCTCCGAACAAAAAGCATAACGTTGCTATAAAGCATAGCGTTTGAAGTGGACTGTCATTTTCTTATTTTTTTAGGTTACTCTGGATTCAAATATGAATAAAATACTAATAAAGGGGGTAGGTACTTAAAATAAATTTCTATTTCTATAATATAAATATTTTCTAAAATAGAATTTTTATTTGCGAAATGTCATTCTCAAATTTTGAAATTTTCTATTAAACAATAATTATTTTCTATTAGACAAAATAGCAAGAATAATAACAATTATGCCAATAATTATGCCAGTAATTTCCCACTAATACTACGCGAGCGAAGCCGTGGGTAAAAGCTAGTAAACAAATATATTTAAAAATATATATATATATATATTTTGCTTACCACTGGAACGATTATGGTCGAAACATGAACCACTTTTATTTTTCTATGATTGATAGCGGTCCAAAATTGGACCACATCTTCCTACCATTCGTAACACATTTATTGTAATTATTTAAAACATTTCCTTGGCCAGCCGCACGGACGTACAAAGCCAGCCGTTTATTTTAAAACGAATTTATTGAAATGCTTCATCTATTATGACTCTAGATGTCGCAAATCCAAACTTCGTAGATTATTTTAGAGCGATGTTCAAAATAAATTTTTAAAATATTGTTGTCACGTCGAATTTTTTATCAGCTATTTAGAATTAAAGTCTTTTTCCGTAGATATGCACCTTTCATTGCCAAGTATACCACAGAAAAAATACAGAAATCGAAAATATTCTTTGTTGACTCGAATGTAACTCTCACGGAATTTCAAAGTAACAAACACGCAGGATTCGCGCGGTTATAAACTTTACGATTTTTTTTATAAATCCTACAAATATGAGATAAATGGTAAAATATAAGTTAATTTATTGGCTATATAGCTCTCTAATGAGTATTTATGTTTTCATGTAAAAATTCGAAGGTGTGATTATTTAATGTTTGCGAAAAATGAAGAAAAAAAATTATTTTCTGGGAAATCGCGAGTAATCGAGGCAAATTTATTTATTTCACCTGGTCGCTTCAGTTGTTAGACACTACGATAAAATTATAAATACGCATGATCAAAAAATAAAACAAAAAGTACATCATTTTAATAGTTTTATCATCACGAGTTTGAGCATTTTTGAATGTAGATATGTATCAAAGCAAATTTTGAATTAAATAAAATCGGTATTGAGTTATTATTTTAAAATGTTGCTATGGAGAATAATTAATCATTCTCATCGGAACTGCCCTGTTCAGTTGCAAGGGTATGATCGCAAGACCATCATTAGACGAAATTTGAATTCTCGGCCGCTGGTTAATGGCTCTTAATACTGATCAGCTTTGCTCCTATGGAATCGCACCCTTATGAGCGTAATACACGAGCCCAATTTTCAGCCCGATTCCAATAAGAGACAAAAGTCAACATTTTTCGATTTGCGCGATCGCTATTTTCACCTCTATTTTCATATCTAGGATTTCAATTGTCATCACTTCAAACAACACATGAACCATACAGTTTGTTGTGATGCCTACTGAAATCGTAGATATGAAAATAGATATGAAAACAGCGATCGCGTAAAGCGAAAAATGTTGACTTTTTTCTCTAATTGGAATCGGGCTGAAAATCGGGCTCGTGTATTACGCTCATTAGATAAGGGCACTTACGACAATTTCTTGCAACCAAAGGCTGTACCAAAACCAAATGTATTTGGTATTTTAAATACATGCGAAAAAGTATTTTGTAATTTGAATTTCAATTACAGCTAAGCATGTATTTTGCCCAGCCCTGGGTGTTGGTAATTCAATAAATGGTACCCATACCCGCCTCCCAAATAAATTTGGCAGTAAATGGTAAATAAATGGAAACGATCTAAATAATTGCTGTATAAAACGTGAATATGTTGGTCGACTATTAGAATAAAGCACATCTGACATTATTATTACGCTAGCGACTGTAAGATTTAAATTTAAAAACCCGACTTCGAATACATCTCTGACACCGCGCATTATGCAAAACCATCTTCGTACTTTGTTAAAAAGCAACTTTCGTAATAGAAGCGAATTCAAGCAAGTAGCCAATAATGTCAAAAGATTGCGCCACTTAGGTTAACAGCTAGCGTGAGGAATGTTAGTTGGCAGGCGTAAGTACTATTGGATTTGTATTTTCGTGAATCTCTCCGCGTTTGGAGAAATGGATGATGGTATGATTATTATTGTGACTGGAGTTGTGAATGTTGTGGCTACGTCACAGGCACCCCCACCTCAACATTGTCGCAATACATTTTACCGCTGGGACTAACCAGCCAGTCATTAAACGCACTAGCTCTGAAGTAGACGTGTTATTCTTTTAACTCCCAATGTGTTTCCTCCCACACACACAACCAACATAGAGGTACCTACTGTACACCTCCAAAGTGGTGACCCCGACGTGATCTACAAGTGTGTGTGTGGGAACAATAGAGTGATAAGAAAGTGCAATATTATCTCGTGAACATTAAACAACAGTGCGTCAGAGACATCTAAAACAATGGCTTTCAGCCCAAGTAGTGTGTCCAGGGCTGCCCCCGAACCCGAGTTGAGTGTGGTTTCTATAAATACCAAAATTCCGGAGTTTTGGAATGAACAGCCCCGACTGTGGTTTCATCAGCTAGAGGCAATTTTGACTCCACAAAAAATTAGTGAGGTTAATCGTTATCTAATTCTCGTCGCGAAATTAGGAAAAAACGAACTGCGACAAATCAGTGACATATTAAACAATCCCCCGGCAGAAAACAAATACCTGGCGGTGAAGACCAGGCTCCTTCAGGTCTATGAAGAGTCAGAGGCCCAGCAACTCCAACAACTCCTTGGAGAGCTGGAACTAGGCGACCAGAAGCCTTCGCAACTCCTGCGAAGAATGAAAGAGTTGGCGATAAATAAACTTTCGGACGAGACGCTCAGGATTCTTTGGCTGGGACGCCTTCCGCAAACGGTTCGTGCCGTTCTGACGGTCAGCGAGGTGAAAGACATGGAAAAGCTATCGCAATTAGCTGACAAAATACTGGACACTACGAGAACTTTTGAGGTAGCTGAGGTTAGAGAGCAAACATCTTCAGCCATCGAGACGTTGACTCGGACCGTTGAAAAGTTACAATTGGAAATAGCGAGCTTACGCAGAGAACCACGAGGCCGCGAGCGACAACGTTCGACTTCCAGGGGCCGCCGGACAACTTCTCTAAATCGTTTCCGTGCACCACAGCCTGGGGATTCCAACTACCTGTGCTGGTACCATTATAAATTTGGCGCTAAGGCTCAGAAGTGTCAAGATCAATGTACTTACAAGGCAAAAAACGAACATTGACGCCCGCGATCGAGATAGTTGGCGTTGATAATACATCTCGATTATGTGTTACCGACCGCAAAAGTGGTATCAGATACTTAATTGATACAGGCGCCGATATTTCCGTCCTTTCTTCTCGAAAATTTCACTCATCAATACCTACCGATTACAAACTATATGCAGCAAATGGAACCCAAATAAATACGTATGGTGAAAAATCTCTCGTTCTCGATCTAGGACTACGCAGACCTTTCCGGTGGACGTTCATCGTTGCTGATGTCAAACAATCTATCATCGGAGCAGATTTTCTACGGGCGAAGCAGCTACTCGTAGATCTTCATGGAAGGAAAGTGGTAGACAAGGTGACAACCCTAACCACCAATACATCCATTACAAAGGATTCAAATGAAAATATTTACGCAGTAGACATAACAAACCCATATCACAAGTTATTATTGAAGTATCCCGAGTTAACAAGACCGGAATCTTTGAAAAATGCACCGAAACATGATATTTGTCATCATATTGTGACTACAGGCCCACCCATTCACGTTAAGGTACGTCCACTAAATCCTATCAAGTACAAAGCAGCCAAACAAGAATTCGAACACATGCTCGAGCTTGGAATCTGTCAACAATCCAACAGTCCGTGGGCGAATCCCTTACACATTGTAGATAAGGCAGACGGCGCAATTCGACCGTGTGGTGATTATCGCTTATTGAATGCCAAGACAGTCCCGGACCGATACCCGATTCCTCGCATATTAGATTTCACTTACGCATTGCACAAGCGACAAATATTTACAAAATTGGACCTATGCAGGGCATATCATCAAATTCCAATTGCAACCGAAGACATTCCTAAAACAGCAATTTTAACTCCTTTCGGTTTATACGAGTTCACTAAAATGAATTTTGGTCTCCGCAATGCGGGTCAGACTTTTCAAAGGTTCATAGACATGATATTTCGTGGACTGGACTTCGTTTTTGCTTATTTGGATGACATACTAATAGCGTCGGAAAACGAAGAACAACATTTACAACACCTTCAACAGGTATTATCCCGTTTGGACGAATTTGGTTTAACAATTAACGCAAGCAAATGTGAATTCGGAAAAAAGGAGATTAATTTCCTTGGTTACTGCGTGACAAGTGATGGAGTTACCCCTAATGAAGAAAAAGTTAAGGCTATTGTCAATTTCCCTCAACCCAGCACTATCGAAGAACTACGTCGATTCCTGGGAATGGTGAACTTCTACCGTAGTTCTATCCCTAAAGCTGCACAAATGCAAGGCCCGCTCAACGCATTCTTGCACAACTCCAAAAAGAAAGACAAAACACGAATTGAATGGACAGCATCTGCAAAGGAGGCATTCCAACAGTGCAAAGATAGTCTAAAAAGCACTGCTACACTGTTTCACCCTGCTCTCGACGCAGGTTTAGCCCTAATGACGGACGCTTCTGAGACATGTGTCGGAGCTGTATTACAACAACTAGTCAAAAACAGATGGCAACCACTGGGTTTTTTCTCGAAGAAGTTGAGTGAAACCCAACAGAAATACAGCACCTATGATCGTGAGCTGTTGGCCATTTACATGGCAATCAAACACTTTCGCAGCATGACGGAAGGAAGAGAGTTGACGATATATACAGATCATAAACCTCTTACTTTTGCTCTTACAAAGAAAATTTCAACATCCGACACACCTCGAAGAATCAGGCAACTAGATTTCATTTCACAGTTTTGTTCTCAAATTAAATATGTTCCAGGTGGTGACAACCCTGTCGCAGATGCCCTTTCACGAATTCAAGAAATCACCTTACCTAGCTTGTTTAACAGCAAAGAACTCGCAGATGAGCAAAGTAAAGACAAAGAATTACAACAGCTAAAAAAGCAGAGTAATGTTCAATTTAAACTGATTACCTTGCCAAATTCAAATTGTCCAATAACTTGTGAAGTTTCAACGGCACGTGTAAGGCCATATCTACCAATGAAATTCCGCGAAAAAGCAATGGCCTCCGTTCATAACTTGAGTCATGCGGGCATCAAAGCAACTCGACGTTTGATTACGCAGCGTTATTTCTGGACTTTAATGAACAAAGATATAGCAGTGTGGGTAAAAAAATGCTTACTTTGTCAAAAAGCAAAAGTCAGTAGGCATACCATATCACCACTGGGGGAATTCCATGATGTATCTCGATTCGAACATTTGCATATCGACATCATCGGACCGCTTCCAATTTCACAAGAAAACCGATATTGTGTAACGATGGTAGACAGAGAAACATCATGGCCAGAAACGATTCCAGTTAAAAATATTTACGCCGAAACGATAGCTGACGTTCTGATTGTTCATTGGATTTCAAGATTTGGTTGTCCGACCTTTATCACGACTGATCAGGGCCGGCAGTTTGAGTCTGACTTATTTAATCAACTGGTAAAGAGACTCGGCATCGAAAAGATTCATACTACCGCTTATAACCCAAAAGCCAACGGTAAGGTAGAACGATATCATCGTACTCTCAAAGCTGCTATTATGGCAAAATGCGAAGGTAACGCACATTGGGTACATGAATTACCAATCATACTATTGGGCCTCCGATCAGCCGTCAAGGATGATAAAGGCTACAGCCCAGCGCAAATGGTGTATGGTACATCTTTAGCGATTCCTGGAGATATTTTCGTGCCTTCTAGGCCGAAAATAAATGACACAGAATTCAACAAAAGACTGATGGACCATTTCCGAAACGTATCATGGCCAGAGGGAAGACTCGCTACAGACCAAAGACACATTTTTATTCACCCTGATTTAACAACTTGCTCCCATGTTTTCCTCAGAAACGAAGTAAAGAAAGCTCTCACTCCACCGTACAAGGGTCCGTATGAGGTTTTCGAAAGAAAGGAAAAGTATTTTAGCTTAATAATAAATTCAAAAAAGGTAAATGTGTCTATCGATAGACTTAAACCGGCAATATATCAACCTATTAATGTTTCCGAAAAAAATAAACCAGCTGACCAAACATTATTCAGGGCAACTACTGAGTCAGCTGTAGACAGGGCAGGACGATCAACCGAAGTGGAAAGTGAACCGGTACTCTTAACCCCGTCAGCAAAATACGCTACACGTGCCGGACGAACCATCAAAAAACCAGTACGCTTCTCCTGAAAATGTTCATTTCTAATTTCGA
Source organism: Limnephilus lunatus (assembly GCA_917563855.2). Classification (NCBI taxonomy): domain Eukaryota; kingdom Metazoa; phylum Arthropoda; class Insecta; order Trichoptera; family Limnephilidae; genus Limnephilus; species Limnephilus lunatus. The sequence goes on along the minus strand of OU830602.1, from coordinate 2,683,805 downwards.
ACAGCATCATGGACAGGATCACAGGCCGAGTTGGAGCAGGGGACAATCCTGCTAACTTTCCCCGTCAATATCCCGTACATTTATAGTTTAAAAGGCGAATGCGCTCAGTGTAAAAAAGTGTACAATTAAAATTTTTCGTGCTATTTTGTGATAAATATTTTGAATTATTTTTTCTTTTTTGTGTGTGTAATCATTCTTATGTTTTATAATGACACTTTATTTATTGCTTGTGGTTTTATGGCATATGATTTATCTTCGACAATTTTAATGCACCATTACAAATATTTTGTACAATGTATCCTTTACGATATTTTAATGTATTATGTATTTTTCGCAAATTTTGAATACTTTTTGTGTTTGTTTTACAATCCTTGACAATGTTGTTTTAATTCTATTTTGTTCGTGTAATATGTGACCATCTCACTTGGAGGGGAGGCATGTAGTGGCTACGTCACAGGCACCCCCACCTCAACATTGTCGCAATACATTTTACCGCTGGGACTAACCAGCCAGTCATTAAACGCACTAGCTCTGAAGTAGACGTGTTATTCTTTTAACTCCCAATGTGTTTCCTCCCACACACACAACCAACATAGAGGTACCTACTGTACACCTCCAAATGAATAATAATACCACGTAGTGATTTCTACCACGCGTCTATATATTATAGTATACCACGTTATTGCCTGTCGCGGTTACTTTGTCCCGGTGACTAGCTGTCACTGGCTATTTTTGGAACCAGTTCCTATCGGATTAATAAAATGGTCACCAATACTTAAACTGGGCGAAGCCGAACCAAAAGTTGCCCAGAGGGCCTAGCAGCAAAAACCTGCAGAGTGAGTTTTTAACTGCTAGTTGGTAATAATTATGTATTCATGTTAAGAGTGAATAACCAGCACATGACAACTTCGATCCCGACACTAGCGCTAACACATCAGGGCTCGCGAGCGGGCGTTTTCAGAACTAAATTTCGTTCCGCGGCAATCCGAGTTTTGAGGGTTTTGTTCACGCGAGCTAGGGCTACCCGCTACTATTACTACTTTATATTACTATTCTCGCTTCCAGAATTTTAATTAGTAGTAGTTATTTGTAATTTGTATATTGAAGTGCATAAACATAAATAGATACAAGTGAAATGCGTAAACACAGTAGGTATTAAGTAGATACCTACATGAATAAACAATTTGTTATATTCTTTTTAATATTTTGGTTTTTTGTTTTTTAATTTTATTTTACGGCCATTAGAGCGAAAGATATCTCAGTATCGCCCTGGTGTAAGACCACCATTAAGATTTGAAACGTTGCTTGAAATGTCTTTAGCCGTGTTTGGTGACCAGATCTGAATAGCCAGGTACTTCCCCACCTTCCTCTTCCCTATATTTTTACCCTCCCCACTACCTTCAGTCTTACAACATACCCCAATTGGGGATGCCATAGTCCCACTGGCTCCAGACAGGAGCAGTTGGGACTCTTGTGCGGTATATTTATGAAAAAAGTGTAATATTCAGTTGGATTGTAAAAAATGTCTCATTTAAAAATATTTATTCGTATGCACAATTTTTTATTTTATATTTATCTGAATACCGCACAAGAGACCCAAATGCTCCTACTGGAGCCAGTGAGACTATGACGTGACTATGGGGTATATTGCGAGGCTGAAGGTGGTGGGGGAAGAGGAAGGCGAGGAATTACCTGGCTATTCAGATCTGGTCAATAAACAACGTTTCAATTCTGAATGGTGGTCTTACACCAGGGCGATACTGAAAGTATCTTTTACTCTAAAACGTGACGCAAATATATTATTTTTAAATTAAATAATTGTGAAATAACCCCAATTAGTCAAATAAAATTTATTTGCCTATGCCGGGATTCGATCCCACGACCTTCAGATTGCTAGTCAAGAGCCTTACCCCTTGACCACGCCGGCCGTCAATAGGTGGTATCAGTAATTTGGAAGGTACATCCACCAACTACATGGAAGGCCGGATCGGGAGAGACCGTTTTTTTTACACTCGCTCGACACACTGCTTATCTCTTCTTTGGGAATGCTGTGTGGAGGGTCGTTTTAGGGAAAGGAAGAAGAGGAAATTCGGAGAAGGAAAGGGATATTAGGGGTGAGTAGAAATCTGGGGGTCAGCGTGTCCAGGAGTGCGGATGTATGAATCCATCCCTCCCACTGCGGTGCAAGGCGATGTTCCGAGAGAGTAAGGCTGGAGAAGTCAAAGAGACTCCCTTAACTTTTCCAGATCCGACCTGCCATGCAGCTGGTGGGCAGACGCATCCGCTGCCAAGACCTAAACAAACCTCACCCCCTTAAACCTAGGCACCCCTGCTAGTCACCAAATGTTACGAACCACTTGGGATGACCTATGGCAGACGTGTTGGTTATCTAATAATTGGTTCCCGGGGCGGTGGTACCCATACCCGATTCTCGTGTTTATTATTTTTCCATCAAAATTATTTATGATTTGTCAATAATGTCTTAGTAAAATAAGTATGTAATAAAATCTGAAATATATTAGTTTGTAAGTGTGCAAATAAATAAACAAACGGACCAATTTTCGTCAAGAAACACATGTACGTATATATTTTTAAATAATTTAATTTATCTATTTATTTACGCAAAAATAGTCTATTAACAATAAAACAATAACACGAATAACAAGCGTGCGTAAAGGCACGACCCACCTAGCAATCGATCACCGTTCGCATCGATTACCGTTCGAAGGAAATTTTTCGTAACAATCACCACTTTTCGTAACACATTTACCAGCTTACCCCCCAAGTGTCGAGCGTGCGTAAAGAAGTTTTAATTGAAAATAAATATTTTGGAGCAGTTGGGACTCTTGTGCGGTATTCACATAAGAATAATTTACAATAAAAAAAATTCCAAAATTATAAAAATTTTATCATAAAAATATTCAATGAACATGAAATTTTGCGTTGGGGCAACCCTATAAATTTTACAAACATGAAATCCTATTTATTTTGCTTCGTTATTCGTTTGAAAATGTTGCGATGTAGAGCGCCGCGAAGACAACCGCCAGTGGCCGCAGTTGCGGTCTGAATGAGCGCTCTCGATTCGTGTTGTCGTCGATAAGAAAAATTGTGAAACGCGAAGCTGTAAATTAATTAATATTAAATACACCCTAAAATTATTTTTCCATTAAAATTATTTATGATTTGTCAATAATGTCTTAGCAAAATAAGTATGTAAAAAAATCTGAAATATATTAGTTAGTAAGTGCGCAAATAAATAAACAAACGGACCAATTTTCGTCAAGAAACACATGTACGTATATATTTTTTAATAATTTTATTTAAACTTAAATTAAAATTCTGACAAATAATTTTACCAGATAATGTATTGATTTATTTTACTGCATGATTATATGATTTGAAATTGGTGTTGTATAATACATGTACTTTTTTGAAAATATAACAAATCTGCCAACGACCTATGGTATAACCTTATTATACTTAAAATAAACATTTTTTCTCAAAATTTTATCCATACCTTTACTAGATAAAAGAACAATCTTTCAAAATCAATTTATAATTTTTTGTGGAAACGAGTCAATAAGTCTAAATACTGATTTAAAAATGACATATTTCTGGTTTCTCTGGTAATGTCCTCTTAATGGATCATCTGGAAGGGAGAACGTTTATCTTTATTGATAATCTGGGAGAAAGGAAATTCAATGTCGTTGGAAATTTTGGAAGTAAGAAAATAACTGATTAAACTAAGCTATTGATAAACAAAGGTCATTTTAGGGTCGCTTAGACGACTGATCTGTAGAGATTGTGGACGGTGAAAGGAATGTAGATATTGACAACTAAATAAATAAGAAATCACCATACGATAGCAACGGTTCCATGCCAACTCAGAATGAAACCAACTCAGAACCACTTCAGAAAGGTCATTCTATGAAAAAATAATTTTAAAATAGCCGGTAACCCTAACCTAACTTAACCCATTTAACCAATGTTTTAACGTTTTTTTTATCATCACCCTTAATAACCTTTCTGAGGTGGTTTTGAGTTAGTTTCGTTCTGAGTTGGCCGGTCACCGATAGCAACACTGACAGGCATTTTCTATTGAACGTCCTAAAAGTCAAACGGCTACTACGTGCATATACGAACAAATTGACAATACGACAATGTCGAATGACTTTTTGACACTAAAAATGAGTAATTGATTGGTCAATGAGTATTTAGCCATAAATCCCGACTTCTTTTACCATTCACATTTGCATCGTATATTCTCCTTACACTTCTTTCCTCGTTCACATGCTCTACATGGTCAAACCATCTAAGCGTCCCTTTTTTAACGACTTCAAAAAGGACTCCAAAAATAATAATCGTACGAAATTATTTTTTTACTTTTTAGTGCATTTTTTGAAGTCGTTTTTTGTTTTGTTAAAATTTTTGTTTATTTAATTACGCTTACATCAGCCTTGCATTCTTTGCGGATCTCCACGTTTCTCACACGATCATACATGGTTTTACCACACATACGCCTCAGGGGATATCATTTCTACAGCATTCAGTCTACTTTCATATATTTTTTTCATAACTTTTAATGACATTTAAAGGGAGTTGTTGAAGATGCATGATTCTGAGTTTTTCAGTTACCGAAAAGTTTTGGGCATTTGCCTGTTTGATGTACTGAAATAAAACATAAATAGGGTTTTATCGATCGACCATGCTAGGGCCTCTGCAAATGATAGTAGAGACTAGTAGTCACAACTCCGACACATGTAAATTGTACAGCCGCGGTGTGTTCTGTCCTCCGCTGAGCGGACCGAGGCCATCCGCCATCCGCCAGCCCCTGAATCATGACAATGCCCAGTGTTGAGTGTTGGTCGCAGTCAAGGTTTTGCCGACGGTGTTATGCAGCGCTTGCTGAGCTGTCCACCGCTAATAGTCGGCCGCGACGCGCGGTCAACCGTGAAAAGAACGGTGGAATTGTTGTGAGTTGTGCAGTGGTTACATCACCGCCACCGCCTGGTGAGCTCTGATCCGCTCTAGCTTTGTCGTTGGTCGTGTCCAGAAACAAACAACGCGTCATCATCAACATATGGCCCGGAGTGTCAAGAAGCCATGAGACACGCGGCATTGTTGTTTGTAAATTTAGCTCTCACCTCACAGGCAAATTTTATATACATTTTCTAAGAATACTTCTTCATTACATCCAATATTTTATTATCTGTTTTAAATTTATTGGTCATTATCATTATGATGTTGATAATTATGAGATGTTTTGGTTCCACTTTGGTGTCACAGAATTCATCGATTCCTCATCCGAACTGTTTGACACGGAATTTCCTTTTTACATACTGTGTGGAGGGTCTTTTTGAGGACGGAGTGAACATGGGTATTAAAGAGACCCTTGTTGTAGGAGGGAGGAAACGGTCAGAGGAAAGAGGCCCACAAATCACTCCACAGCCGAGCCAATATGTTATGTGTTGAACTCAAGAACGAGTCGTAGAAGCGATCCGTTCTCACGTAACAAATGTCAACAGTGTACATACCTATATTGGGCGTGTTTCCCGCCTATGCACTGACGCCGAATGGTTCAATGAACCTAATTCACTGAGGAATCTTATATTGTAATACCGGTAGAACAACGACAGCATACCTACAAACCTGTGCTCTAGAGATTGAAATAATAATTATTATAATTTCATAATTTGCTGAGCGCCGTTTTCGTGAAAAATTACGACAAGGACGCTGTACAATTTATTATGAGTTCTTAGGCTCAATTAAATTTTATTATTTGCAAATACGTACAGAAAATATACTTAAGTACCTGGCAGGTCACTTCCGATAAACGTACTTTTATCGGAAAGTTTATGATTGGAGAAAATACAACTTTGAACGCGGAGGACACTATATTTGAAACACTGGACATTGCAAGATTTTACATTTGCTATCCCCATCACTGTTGATATTACATTAATAAGAAGTTTAGTGCCAAAAGTTGAGTTAATATTTATTTTGAAAGACTGGAAAATTGAGTCTTCAGGACGGAGAATTTTATGAAATGACCTTAAAAAGCTTGCAAGTTCTTATTTGCTTACATTTTTACGCAATTTCCTTCCTTCCCTCCAATAATTGTTCTATAGATATTACATTCCTTTATTATCGTGATTCATTTTAAAAAAAATTTACCGTGTTAAGCTTTCTCCTTGTTTATCCAACGTTTCAGAGTCTTGCAGGGTCCATCATCAGGGCAGACGTGTGATAGACACTGTCTGGAAAGTTGGCTAAATGAGGAGGAAGTCCAACACGATTACCGCCGCAAAAGTCAACTCTCACAACACCTGTTTTAAGGGGGGTATTCTAGTCTAGATGTCTAGAAGCATGAATTGTGGGTATTTTGCAGGAGCAATAAAAAAAATACAAATAATATTCTAGTCGCCATTATTTTACCAAATATATATTAAACATTAAAGAATAAAAAAAATAAAAAAAAAAAAACAAACGAAATAACTCAAAATTCTAAAAGTTACAGGGTGTTGAAGTGGGGGGTCTCAAAAAAATGGCGCGCCCTGGTTGACACTATTGCAACACCCCTAGTAATCAGAAAAAAAAATTCTTAATCCAAACAAATATGCTGCTATGGCCTGAACCTCTGAAATTTTTTTTCACAAAATGTCGGCTGTCTTAAATAAAAACACCAGTTGTTATAAAAAATGAAATTTTGTTATAGTTTTGGTTCGTGGGATAGAGTAGTGCGTAGAAAGCTAACACCAAATTTCAAGTAAATTGGTGCAGTAGAACTTGAGATATCGTGTCAACCGTCTCGAAAAAATAGTTTCAAAGAAAAACCGTTTAAAGTTTGGTTCTATTTAGATCCAGTTAGATTCCGTCTACCGCGACACCAAAATGGTTATAACATATAAAATAATTAGAATTTCGAAAAATTATTTTAATGACATATTTCTGAATATCCAAACTATGGAAATATGAGAAGATTTTTTTTTCTAAACATACCCCCTTAAATCTATTTGAAACATTGCAAAGCAATTATATAGATTCTCAGTGCTCATGCAAAAAATGTCCAGTTTAAGCCATTTATCAAATAATCAGAAAAAAATGTACTTAAAAGCAATTAAATTATAAACATCTCAAGCTGACTCCAGATGAAACATTTAATCGCTACCATTTAAATAATCCAAAATGGCTTGTAATAGTCAATTACAAAAAGGCGAACCATTCAAATAGTAAAGTGTATTGTGTCTGCCGTCTAGTGTCTAGTGCCATTAGTGGTTTAGCGGTGGTCATTACAAAGGCCTATTACGACTTCACAACAGAACGACTAGGATGATAAAAATACTTGTTCCAGACCATTTAAAATAATACAAGTCTATTATTTTCAATTTCAGACATCTTGCAACTAAGCCACAGATGTGGGTTTGAAGTGGAAGCCATTCTGCATTCTCAGCATCGCCCTGGTAGGTGAAAGACCACCATTCAGAATCAAAACGTGGCTTTTAAAAATAAAATACAAGTGAGTACATAGTTCACACGCGGTAAACCTACGGAAAACTAAAGTAGACAAGAGTGGGAGGGTACGAAGCACCGCACAAAGAGGAGACCGATTATACTATCTCATTCTCTCGGACGCTTAATCCTATAGGTTTGTGTTTGTCTCCTTTTGGTGTTTCTTTTTTGTTTCATCGAGTTTCAAATCACAAAGTAGTAGTTTTCACTTAAAAAATCAGAGTGTGCAATTAAAACTCGTAGAAGTAAAACCTTCCGAAAACTAAAGTAGACAAGTGTGGGGGAGCTGCGAAGCACCTAACAAAGAGGAGACCGGTTATACTATCTCATTCTCTCACAGGTTAAATCCTATAGATGTGTGTGTTTGTCTCTTTTTAGTGTCGCTATTTTTCGATTAATCGATTTTAAATCACAACGGTGAAAAAGATGCTTTCACTTAAAAAAAATTACATTAATTCCACACAGTAGAGTAAAATAATTTCCCACGGGGCCCATGTCATCTATGGGGATGTTGTGAGGAGGGTCTTTTAAAGGAAAGGAAGAAGCGGAAGTTCTGGGAAAGAAAATGGTATGAAGAGTGGGTATCTGGGGTTCAGTGGGCACCGCAGTGCAACACAATCGGTCGAGAGAGTCCGGCTGGAGAGGTCAAAGGGTCTACTACCTCAACCGGCCTCTACCGATCCGACCCGCCACTCACTTTTGAAGATGATTTAAAGTTTGAAAAAAAAACTATACTATAACTTTTCATCTAATTCATTTCTTCGCATGTTTTATGCAAAATTCCTAGTGACTCAACACAGGAATTCCTAGTGAGACAGGCACAGCACAATCACCTATGTAACTTGATAAATAAAGATTATAATAATAAAAAAATTTAGATTGGAGGATTTTTTTTATTGAAACTCGTTGTTACGGAAATAGGACGACACAAACGGCTTTCATCCTCTTACTAATTGAGTGAGAAAACTGAATAAACGAGAAACACTCAATCATTACTAATCTATTAAGAAGGGATTACTAATCTATGCACAACCGGAATTATGTCATTTTTTAATCAAATTCCGGACGTATTGACTCATTTCCACAAAAGAATCTAAATTGATTTCGAAAGATTGATCTTTTATCAGCAAAGTTATGTTTTAAATTTTGAAAAAATATGTTCATTTTTATTACAATAAGATTTATACCGTTGGTCGTTGGCAGATTTGTTAAATTTTCAAACAAATTGTAGAATTATACTCAAATCGTGTAATCATACAGTAAAATAAATCAATAAATTATCTAGGAAAGCTACTTTTCAGAATATTCATTTTAGTTAAAATAAAATCCGCCCACGTGTTTTGCATAGAAAATACTTAAGTTTGTCGATTTATTTACGGTCTCACAAACTAATGTATTTAATATTTTTTACACACTTATTTTGCTTAGACATTACTGAAAAATTATAAATAATTATGATAAAAAATAATTACAAAATTTACATAATTTTATCATCATGCGTTTGAGCATTTTTTATTACTAACTTCAATGTAGGCATTGAATGAAATAAAATCGATATTGAGTTAATGCTGGTTCGGAGAATGTTTGATCTTTTTCATCGGAACCGCCCTGTACAGTTGCAATAGTACGATCGTTCTATTCATAATTCATCCATTATATATTACGTCACGCGGAATGGTGGTAGAATAACGAAAACTACCCGCACAAGATTTTACATCAAATTAAAATATTATTCGCAAAGGCCTTTTATCGGCAATCGGTCACGTGTACGTTTCTCTTTGTTTTAAATGCGACCATTCAAGGTTCACGCGGCGATTAAATTATGTCAAGATTAAACGCGTGAAAATTAAATGTCATACTCGATGAAGTAGAAAGAATTTAGAAAACTAGAAGCAATATTCGCAGTTGAAATGATGTACCACGTTGTGTAAACTTGGGGATCAGGCCCTTTACAATTATACTCTATGTAGATGGCGATAAGATCTAAATCCCCTTTTAACACCAGCCGCCAGTTTTGGATTTATTCACGAAAAAAACGTCGCCAGAAAGAGTGTTTTATTTTATTTTGCGAAACACCGGCACAAACATTTAAATGTTTTACGATTATTTTATACAGATTTTAATTTTCCACATTATACAATAAAATCATAATGGAAAAGGGGTTCATAAGTAGGAGATTTTACACTTGAAAGCGGTGATTACAGGCTTGATACTTCATTTTAACAAAATGTTCGATTATTTCAAAGACCAACGATTATTTCTATGACAATTGGTTTTATGGGTAAAACCGGTAGCGATATATCTTTCAGATTTTGTTTTTTTCTAAGAAATCTACAGTTCTATTCGATATTAATGAAATTTGCAATCAATATATGTATAACCAGTAGTCGACGCGTGGCGTAGTGTAGCAAAATAGTACGAGTACTTACGAGCAGCGCGTACGATACTCGAGTCGCTTGTAAGAATCTCCATGTAGAATGGCTTTAAGAACGCAAGTTAAGGGTGTATCAAAACCGGTAGCAAAATATTATAAAATAATAAGTAACAAAAATGTACACTAAAAAAACTCGCATAAAACAAATAATTATGAGATTCCTACTTCATACAAATATAGTACGAGAGCCCACGACCAAAACCATGTCTCATAGCAATACGGCAAAAACCCTATAAAATCGTTAGATTGTATGATTCTGAACCCGACTAGGTGTGTAGTAACGGTCGAAAGTGTATAGCAGCTGCGTGGGAGGCCATTTCTGCTGTGTCAAAAAAAAGACAGTCGGTATTATAGCAATACGTCTGATAGTGAAAATGTACATAGATTTTATAATTGTATTACGAAAAAGTTTGTTTTCAGACATTTTGCGCGTAGCATATAGCCTGAGCGCATTTTTGAAAATGTCAACAAATTTAGCCGACCTGTATCATAGCAATACGGATAATTTTTTTTTTCAACTTTTCATATTGCTGCCATGATTACCAAAAACCTGTTTTCAGACACTTTAAGTGTAGCATATACTCCCAAAAACGAAAATAACGTTTCGGAGTCGCCTGGCCGACGCCTCTGTTAAATGTTTTTTTAAATTTACAGCCTTCATAGATATTCAAGAATCTCCCTTGTCTATTATATGTACTTTGACAGATGACAGATGTCATTACTTATTTCTTTTGTAAAAGTTACTCAAGTGTGCTTTAAATAAAACCAAAACTATCAAATCAATCCAATGTTACGGTTTCGGGTAAATTCTTTGTTAATTATCATCTAATAAATTCAGGGTCGCAACGTATTCATTGGTTTGTAACAGAAAATTCAAGATGCCTCAATACGATTTTTAAATGATATCTGAGTATCGAAAAGTTGTCTGATAGAGAAGGTGCTACACTTAATTTGTCTGATATAAATTTTTTGCATATGTGGACAACTTATTTTATCATGTCCAACAATTTTCAGACATATTGCTATGATACCGATCGGTAAAATTTGTTAACATTTTCAAAACGGTCTCAAAATTTAATGCGTTCAAATTTCCGTCTGAAAATTGTTTTGTTCGCATCAAATAACCAAAATTTACTAATAAAAAAGATTTTCAGACGTATCGCTATGAGACATTTTTTTTGTCTCATTTTTAATTTTTTTAAGTGATTTTACGGGTTTGCGCTACACCACTAACGTCTGAAAAATATGTTTCCGGTATCTCAGAACTATCATTCAACTACAGTCTGCAAATCAGACATATTGCTATGATGCAGTTCGGTAAAATTCTTTGACAATTTTGAAAATTCGGTCAGATCAAACGCTACGCGGAAAATGTCTGATATTGGTATTTTCGAGTTCAGGATAATCGTATCTATCGATTTGATGCGGTTTTGGCCGTATTGCTATGAGACAAAAATTTTGGTCGTGGGCTCTCGTACTAATATGTTTGTAGTAAAATTATGGATGACACATCAGTTACGAATGCAGAATTTTTCACTTAGCGAGTAAACAGATTTGCAAGGTTTTAAATGCACATAAATAATTAAATAACACTTAAGGTATTTCAGTGTTCGTAAAAGGAAAAAATGAAACCGGTTTGACCAATCCATACTCAGGTTAAGTTAAGTACACGCTAAGTGACACTATAAAAAGAAGTGGGTGGTTTCTTGTGGTGTCATCAGCCTACTTTTCACATCGAAGTAGACATATCGTTTAAGTAAAGCAATGCTGGAACTCATTGCCATTACCTCAAAGCATTTAATGAAACATTTTCATTTAAATTATATCGAAAAAATAAATTAATGACCGATATTGGTTAACTGCAAACCTTCCAGAATTTGATCGGGGAAGTAATTTTTCCCGAGAAATCAGTACAAAAGTCGAGAATTTCCGATATGACATCAACTTTTTGTGACACTGTCATATTTGCTCAAATCTCAGATCATGTTCAAACGGAAGCCTCGATCACACAACAAGTTTTATATGGCGCGATGCACTTTTTAATGCACTCTTATATAACACAATGACGCATTATGCATGTGTCACACACAGCTATAAAAAATCATGTGGCTTGGCGTATTTCGGCATATCGCTCGCCGTACATTCCCAAATGTGAATATATGGCGAGCGATATGCTAAATTAGGAAAAGCAAAATGATATTTTATAGCTGTGTGTGATATAGATCTTAAGGGGACAGATCACGGTGCGTGGGCGTATTCAACAAGGGGTATTTTTCGTAATTATTTTCAAGCTAACGATGAATGAAATTTTTTAAATTAAAACTCATAGTCAATATATCATATAGAAGACTGTTTACAAATTTTTGTACACGAATCTGAAGTATAGTTTGCGGTGTACGCCACTTTCAAGGGGACACTTCGACGAAATTGCTGCTCGGTGGTGCAATACGGTTCACCAGAAAAATAAAATAAAAAATATATTTAGAAACTAGACATAGGTTTATGGCAACAAGTAGGTGAATTTTGATATCTAAAAAAAAATGGCGGACCAGCGAATTTTATTTCTGTTTTTTAAGGAAAAATTTAATCATTTAAAAAAATGGAATACTAGATTTTCGAACAGATTTTCTGTTTTATATCTATTCAAATTAATATGCATTTTACCTTAAATATTCTTGTAACTACGATATTCAATATTCTTTTTATATTGTTTTTTTTTATACCTTAGTGAGACGGGCATAAAAAAAACAATGTAAATATACTTTTTATAGATAAATAATTTAAAAAGATAAAGTTAAAGATTTGGTGCGTGGAAATCGGATGTATAGTTTTTTAATATGTTGTCAATCAGGTTGAAAAAAGCAGTTTCGAGGAGAACGCGTCCAAAGTTTTGCTGAAGGATAATTCAACATGCAAACTGTTTCAAACGGTTTCACACAAAATGCTGTATTTCCGTCAATTTTACGAATTTCTTTGAAACATTTGGTGAGAGCATTCTTAACAAATGCATCTTTCAGAAAATAAAATTAAAAAAAATTACAAAAAAATTTCACAGTGGTCTGGTGCCTTAAGAAAACATTAAACAGATGATAAGCAAGTCCCTAGCGACAGATTTAAAAAAAATCAACCAATAACTTCGGACGCAAGTTATGAAAACGAAAGTTGAAATCAAAAAAATAAGCTGAACTCCTCAGACCTCGGGCATACAGAATATATCCACTTCGCAATACAATCTAAATACTTAAATGAAATATTTCAACGTATCCGAAAAATTCTAAACTATTTCATTACACAAAAAATAGATATAATACAGTAAAAAAATTATTTTATTAACGGTTTGATGTTTTTTTTTTTCATTATAGGTTGGAAATATTAAGTTTTCGTTGTTACGACAATCAATTACATTGCAATTCAGTGTGAATATTAAAAATAATAAAGGTGAGCGGACAGCACGTAGACTAAATAAATCAACATTGAAAGCGTGTTCAAGTATGAAGGCGAATTTATTATTAATAGAGATGAATTATAAAACACGCGGGATTTAAAAATAGATCGGAAAAGCGCTTCCGGGAAAACTCGCTTAACATGTTGCGTGGGAAAAATGTCTTCTACTTAACCCGTCCGGATAATGTCTTCGCTTTTGGGAATAGTTCGCAAAGGTATCGTAGAAATCGTTGTATCTCCCTTACAGTCATGGCGAAAAATATAATCTAAACTCTAACCGGTGTTACAAAGAAAAAATCCCACGCTTTCTATCGAATCTAGACAAATTAAATGTTGCAGCTCTACGAAACCAAAGTTTCCGACCGAAATTTGAGGAAAATTTATGAAAGTACGCAATTTTTTTTAATTTCATATTTATTTTATAATGAAACGCAAAAAAGTGAGATAATAATGTTTTCACACTATAAAATAAAAATAATTTCCCTCAGGGCCTATGTCATCTTTGGGGATGCTGCGTAGAGGGTTTTTTGAGGAAAAGAAGGAGATTAGGGTTCTGGGAAGGAAAAGAGTTTAAGGGGTGGGTAGGAAACTGGGGTTCAGTGTATCCTGGTCATCCGCCTCCAAGACCTAAACAAACCTCATCCCATGAACCCGGGCACCCCTGCTAAATCACCGAACGTAGTGAACCACTTGGTGTGACCTATAGCAGAGGTGTTGGTTATCCGATAAAGGTTCCCCGAGCGGCGGTACCCATTCCCGCCTCCCAAATTTATAATACATACGTCTAATAGAAGATATGTGGGTTTTTATTTTTCTTCGTTATCATTAATTTTAATTTAAAAAAACGTTAGGTGAGTCATTCTTAAAACTTTTTATGTTTGCATTCAAAATTTTAAAATTACAAAAACATGTGTTTATTTTTAGTAAGAAATTTGAAAACGTTCTTCACCATTCAAAAAGAGTTTTTAATTTTCGGACACATTCAGAAATAAATCATTTATTTGGATTTTATTGTAAAGCGGACATTTTTTGACTATCCAACAGAATACGCCCGAGGCCTGAGGGGTTGAAATTTTGATCTACAAACAAGAAACATCACGTCTTATTATTTGTTCTATTCGTAAATGTTAATACTCTTTACAGAACTGTTAGAAAAATAATCATCACAAAAAATACGTATTTCATTGATTAAAGATTAATTACTTAAAATGCTCAAAATTCAAAATAATAAACGTCAACCATTATTTGGATTTGAGAAAAAAGTTACAATGTTTCATAAAGGTCAGTGTTTCCCGCGTACTAATTTCCCGCAGATGAGAATGCAAAATTGAACAAATTGGATAATTTCCCACGTGAATTTCCAAATTATAATTAAATTGTTTGGACACTTTTCAGATTGGGTTGTTTCGTTGCAACTGAATATGATTTCAGATTTGGTTCAGTTTATTAATTTGAGCCGGAAGTAATTACGCATGACAGCTGTATCGCCTTCTGTAAGCTGCCGGAAAATGAAACTGCCCTTCGGAAAAATAAAAATAAAACGTTGACAGGATGGGATAAACTCCAGTTACTTTAGCTTCAATTTAATCTTGCTAGTCAAAATTCATATAAGATAGGCACATAACATGTTGAGACTCGGAAGAAACCGGGTAGCGTATTTGTTTTTCCGTGTTCAATACGAGGCAACCAACACGACATTTTTTTTCAACCAACATCTTTTCCGTGATCAATACGAGGTAATCAACACGGGTTTGCAATGCCTTTTTTCTCTAAACCCGTGTCCAGTAGAAGGCAAGCGGCATGCTTCTGCGCACGGGTTTGTAACGCCAATCCCTTCCCAAACCCGTGTTCAGTACGAGGCACGCTTCCTCCAAACGTGATTATAACATAAAAAAGGACGTGTATACATACATACACGCGCAATATAATGGATGGACAATAAAACGCAAACAGCCTAACTAATAAAATAAATAAAAACACTTTAAAATATAGTACTTATAATACTTTATAGTACCAATCTTATAAAATAAATACTCTAAAATAAATCGCATTTCATCATAATTTAAAAGAAACATCCCAGATTTTGAATAGTTTGTTTGGCAAAGCAGGGTTTGTCTAGTGGGTGTGTGTAATTATTCTAATACATTTCTTTCCATGTTCTGCTGTTATAAATATAGGTACAAACTTGTCTATAATGCATTCACTTAACATGCCTCGTACTGAACACGGGTTTGGGAAGGCAATTGACGTTACAAACCCGTGCACAGTTGGATGCCGCTTGCCTTCTACTGGACACGGGTTTGGAGGAGAAATGGCGTTACAAACCCGGGTTGATTTCGAGGCATGGTTGCCTCATATTGAACACGGAAAAGAAAATACGCAACCGGGTACTGACTATAAAAACTTTGAGAAAAAAAGGAAAGGCATTAGGAACTTCATCGAGTCGATCACCATCATCAGTCTCCAGTTGACCTAAAAGTCTCTTGGGTTCTTGGTTCTTGGCCCTCCAAACAAACCACTTTATTAACCTTTCACAAATTTTGCCTATTTTTTAGATCGTCATAATATTTCCGCTCTACAATAAAAATGCAAATAAATGGAATATTTCCAAATATATATCCGAAAACTAAAAACTGTTTTGGAAAGGTGATGAAATACGGTTTAAAATTTTATAATTCAAAATAAATATATAATTTTCGGGAGGAGGGGGAGGTTTGCGGGATTGTGGAAACGGAAACAATTTCTTATTTAAGTGGCACCGCAACTCATGCCTAGTGGGTGTGATAGTAATATTTGATAGTATTAATAAGCTAGTGTCTGTATGGTTGACATTTAATAACCCGACTTCGAACTGATCTCTGACGACGCGCCTTATGCAAAACTATCTTTGTACGTGGAGTTTGTTACAAAGCCACTGTTGAGTCGTCTGCCGCCAGCAGGGCCTAGCATCAAAAACCCGTTATAATTAGCGTTCGTGGGAAACATTGGTACAGGCTTATTACAAGGTAAACCGATATTGCCATAGTTGCTTCGTCGGAGCTAATAAGAATCACAGCATTCTCACATTTGTGTAGTGTCTACGCAAGTGAACCAATGAACCAAGGTGCGCTGAGAAATAAACATCCAATTACGTAGGTAAGTAGGTGTTATGTAAATATAAAGCAATCATATTTATAATATATAACTACAACGGGATTATATAAATGCCCTATTTTAATAATAATAATATTTGGACGATTTATATAGCGCCGTTTTTGTGAGAAATCACCTCAAGGGCGCTGTACAAACTTACCATACATGCCTAAAATCTAGAAAGACTACAAGCTAGACAAACAATTAAAAACAACTTATGGCTAAAAATTGCATACACCGGTTCATTGATCACAGATACGAAAATATATGTACAATATTTTGACCAATGAACGCGATGCTGCCTAAAAATGAATTAATACAGGACCATATATTTTAACGGTGAACACAATTTGTCTCTATTTATGGGTACAATCAATTTCAAAGTAATAACACTTATAGGAAGTTCAACAATAGTAACAGCCGCTGTTCCCAATTCTACTAATCATCTGCTAAGCCTAAACTAAGTTTCAACAATGCTTAAGGCTCCGCAACAGGGCTCGAAAAGCAGAAGATGGAGAGATACAAAATTACGAATGTTAGAGGAGCGCGCTAACATTTATAGCGACAAAATTGATGCGAAAAATTTTAATAAAACACGACTCGTTTAAAATAGAGCAAAAATCTCGCGGGGAGCATCTGAAATATCATTTAAAGAAACATTGTCATTTTTTTCACAAATATTAATAAATAAGATAATAGAAACAGTTTTTAATAATTTTTGGAGCATACTTTGCGATTTTTTTCTATCGAGGGAATTTCATACAATTTGCGTTTCGGCGTGGGCAGTATCTAGACCTAGACTCTAGACATTATCTTCAAAAATAACATATATTTTTTTAGCTTAAAAACTTCAAATGTTTAAGGGAGAAATGTAAGAAATCGGTAGAAATTCGGGTTGCCGGGGCTAAGGAAGCCGGACATGTGGATTAAACTCGACTGAGCAAAGTAATGTTATAAAAAGTAACGCCACAAGATATAGACGCAACTCTGGTGACACTTTTTATAACTTTGCTTTGTACAGTCGAGTTTAATTCATGTGTCCGGCTTCCTTAGATTAAGTGATGCTTAAGCAGTGTTGAACCTTAGTTACCTTAGCAGAATTGAGAACAGCGGCCGTAAGAGTGTGTATGTGTAATCAACTTTAACAATAACTTTATAGGTTCATTGAGAAATACACCTGTGTCGGTCCTTCCAAAGGAAACCTAATTGTTCCATTACTCTTCGCAATTTGCCAATTTGGCACCCTCAAAAAGGCCCGAAAACGGCAAAAAAATATACGAAGTCATTTTTTAAGGCCCAACTTCATCGATGGCGAAAAACGGCAATATTTAAATTTCAGTTAGTTTCGTTCATGGGTCTACTTCAATCAGTGAGATACAGTGTACCGTGACGACAAAAAGGTAATAAACATACGTTCCTTTTCGCTACAATGCTACAGCTCGTTCTTATACATTAAATAGTGGTGAGACAAAAGATGAGACACAAAAAGTTTCCTCCAAAGTACTACTTTATCCTTGCGTTTCATTTTCTTTATACGTGTGAAGGAGATGTATGATAATGAATGTATGTTTGCTTTGGGGGAGTGCAGACATACTTTCACCTTTTGTCTCATTTTCTACTGTTGTTATTGAGTGTGTAAGAAAGAGCTGCAGCATTATGTTTAAGAACAAAAGCAAAACCATTAGCGCATTGATATTTTTGTAAATCACTCACACTTCAATAACTGTAACTATATTCCATACTTTCAAAATTATCGTCACGGCTAGTAGTATTGTGGGGGTCTACGGAGACGCCACGTGTGAGAAAGATGCAAAAAAAATTATGACTTTTTTCCTTTGGAGGAAACAGACCCACGTACATCGTGTATCTCATCTTTTGAAAGAGCTTCAGCGTTATTGTGTTAAGGAACGTATGCTTATTGCCTTTTTTATGCCGTCACGGTGCCGTAACCGTGAATCGCCACGGTAATAATAAAAACGCTCAATAATGGCTGTAACAATCGGATTATTGCTCATAGATTGTAAATATGTCGTACCTACCCACCCATATAAACTATGTGTAGAAAACTTGTTCTGGTAAAAAGTGTGTATTGCTCTAAACTGCCAATGTGTGCAATCGGCCGCGTTGCATGCTATGTTCGGATTCATACCTAAGACTCGGTATATCAAATGATTTTAAGCTGGATTGGTTGGAATGTCGAGCTTAGCGCGGCTTGGAACATAATCCGTATAGAAATCGCAAGCCTGGATATCACTAGTAGTATCACTCAAATTGTCTATGATTTTTAGAATAACGTGTTTCTTTTTCTTTGAAAAACCAAACTTGTGGCTTATTTATGCAAACGACTGCCTACGCGAGTAAGTACTATATCTTTGATTATATGAAAATATTAACGATGGCAGTTGCGTACTTAAAATATTGTGGTTGGGTTGATTTTTGTTAAATTTAGGTTCCCCACTTCAATCAGCTTGATGTTCATTTTTACTATTTTTTATTTTACATTAGCTCCACACAGAAGGCCATGAGGAAAATAATTTCCCTCAGGGCCTATGTCATCTTAGGGGATGTTGTGTGGAGGGGTTTTTTAAGGAAAGGAAGGAGAGGAAATTCTGGGAAGGAAATGGGTACGAGGGGTGGATAGGAATCTGGGGGTCAATGTGCCCAGGAGTGACGGAAGTATGAATCCATCCCCTCAATCAACCAGTGCAGGGCGATGGGTCGAGGAATTCTGGCTGGAAATGATAAAAGACCTCCCTCAACTAATCTCTCGCGATCCTGCCCAACACTCGGCAGGCAGGTAGACGCATCGGTCGCCAAGACCTGGAAAAACCTCGCCCCATGAGGTGGGGATACTAATTAATTTTATTGATAACATTATCTTCATTCAGGAGGTCCGTCATCTTCGGGGATGTTGTTTGGAGGGTCTTTTCAGGGAAAGAAAGTTCTGGGGCGGAAAAGGGTATTTTCAGGAGTCATCTTCATCATCAATGTGTACGTCAGGCCCGCCACGCAGAAGGTGCACAAACACATTCGCCGCCAAGACCTATACAAATTTCATCCCATGAACCAGGGCACCTCTGCTAAATCACCAAAGGAAGTGAATCACTTTTGGTGACCTATGGCAGGGGTGTTATCCAATAGTTCCCGGGGCGGCGGTACCCATACATCCTAAATTGTTTGCCAGAGTCGTGCACTATTCATGAAATTGAAGGCAGAAAAAAAACTATCCTGACGTTGAAACTTTTAAAATCTTTTATCAGACTATTTTCGATTGATTATTTATCAACATGAACATTCCTCTTTGCTCGATGAATATAAAATTAGGCAATTTACGTAAATTTCTGTTATATGGAAATATTTAATATTATTTACGTATATGTGACTGCTAGCGCCTCGGTGAGCCTGCCTCGGAGTCTAAAAAGGAATTATTCTCCAGCTTATCACGGCACGTGCGGCAGATTTAGCCCGCTTAAATTTGAGCGAGGAATGTCGTACATAGCGAGATTACGGACTGGCTGATATACCGGGCCTAAGTAAGTAATAATACTAAAAATCAATACATATTGCATATTTGTCCCGTCTGGCAATGTGAGCTGTATTTATGCGTAGAATATAGCACGACATAATGTTGTTAGTTATTACATTGCATTTCTAGAGGTCAGTCTGTTGCTATAGAGCCGAAAGGTTAATAATTTTACTCGCTTTCAAAGGAAATTGACACCTCACTTGTAACGCAATATCAGTGAAATGTATCTGTTTCCTTTCAAATTTGGCTGAAGGGAGTGGGGAGGGGAGGTAGGTGGGAAAGAGGAAGGTTGAGAATTGCCTGGCCATTGGTTACTAAACACGAATAAAGCCATTTTAAGCCTTTCGATTGTAAATGGTAGTCTTTTACCAAGGCATAACATAAGCAAATCTTGGCAAATGCAAAAATTTATTCTAAACTTTTGCAGGTGATTTTAAACGGTGGCCGGACAATTCAGATTGAATTCAACTCAACACTTAATTTGAAAAGTCATTAAAAGTGGTGAAAAAATATATAAAAAATGGTTAAATAAATTAATTTAGATTAAGTTATGGGTTATTTTTAAAATTTAATCATACATAGCTTTTAATGACTTTTCAAAAATGTGTTGAGTTGACGTGATTCTGAGTTGTGATGAAATCCTTTTTAACAGCTTTGCACATACACATTTTGATTATACACGGTGTTCGGAAACTCGTAGTACAAGCGAAAAATTTGGGAATCTACATCACATTCGGAGTCCATTTTGTGTGTTTTTTTTTTATTTAAGCCATCGTTTTCGAGTAAATCGAGTTCCAAGATGGAATTTTTTGGGTCAAATTTGAAAATAATAGGTATTTAGAGTTTAGAGGGTTAACATCGGCGGTTTAATAGTTTACAATGCGCAGAGACACAAGACCTGGATCCAAAGGTTTTTTTTAAACCTTCAGTTGACGAAACGAATTTAATAAACAGAAATCGAAATGAACGGAATTTTTGTTTGTTTTTTGGGATCTCTATGTGATGTAGATTCACCAGTTTTCCGCTGGTACTGCGAGTTTCCTAACACCGTAAATATTATGAACATAGTCTGAATCCCCAATGTCTAAATTAATATTACCATATTCGAATTGGACACGTGGGTCACGTAGTTTTGGACACGTGGGACCTGTCGCATACACGGCGCATTCAGATATGTAACAATGCGTGTCAATTCTACAATAGGGTTACGCAAGTACACGGCTTATTCAGTAAATTAGTGACATGATGAAATCAATTATAAATGCGTAAACCCTGATCAATCGGGAACAATGACTAAATAAAAAACCCTAAGAGAGGACTTGGCGCTATTACGAATCCTAACACAGAGCCTCGGACAACTACTGAACTTAGGAAAGGACCCGGCAAACGAAATAAGGACTTGAAAATTGGTACTTGGAATGCAAGGACGCTGTATAGAAGTGGAGCCCTAGGAGAGATCACTAGGGAGATGATGAAATACAAAATTGACATAATGGCGGTGCAAGAAACAAGATGGATAGGATCTGAGCCATTTGACACAAGAACACATACGATACTGCACAGTGGAAATGAAAGACATCATAAATTCGGAGTGGCCTTCATTGTGGACCGGAAAATGGAAAAATGCATTCTAGACTTTAAACCCGTTAACGAAAGAATGTGCAGCTTACGTATAAAAACGAAATTTTTCAATGTTACATTGATCAATGTACATGCTGAAACGGAAGATAAAGAAGATATAGTGAAAGATACATACTATCAGAAACTCGAACAGGTCTACGACGCATTACCATCTAATGACATTAAGATGGTTATTGGGGACTTTAACGCCAAGATAGGACAGGATCCTCTGCTCCAACACATTACAGGAATGAACAGTCTACACAAGGACGCTAATAATAATGGAACCCGAGTGATTGATTTTGCAGAATCAAGAAACCTAATCGTGGCCTCAACTCAATTCCCAAGAAAAGACATACACAAACGGACCTGGACATCGCCAGATGGTAGACACCATAACCAAATTGATCACGTCCTGATAGAAAGAAGGGGGGCAACGAGCATAACAAATGTAAGGACTTATAGGGGCGCCAACTGTGATTCAGACCACTACATGGTGGTAGCCACCTATAGGAGCCGAATTGCAAACAACAGGACACGGAAACCACCAACTATTCCAAAAATCAATACGGAGGCTCTAAAAACACCAGAAGGCAAAGAGCACTACCACAACGCCCTTGAAAATAGCTTACCAGGTCAGATCACTGAGCAGAACTCCCAGGAATCACTCGAAAAAGACTGGAATGATATAAAAGAAGCAATTGTAAGAGCAGTGGAATCAAGTGTCGGAAACATGCCCAAACAGCCCAGGAACCCTTGGTTTGATGAAGAGTGTGAAAGAAAGATAGCTGAAAAGAATACACTCAGAAAGAAGTACTTGGAAAGGTCAACAAGAAACAAAAGACAGGCGTACGAACAAGCGAGAAAAGAAACGAATAAGCTGATAAGGGGAAAGAAAAGAAAATTCTTGAATGATATACTGCTTAAAATGGAACAGGACTTTGTTGATAATAATACTAGAGAGGCATATATGGGAGTAAACTTCTTCAAGAAGGGTTTCAAACCGAATACAACACTATGTAAAGACGTTGATGGTTCAATTATATCTGATAAGGAACGAATTAAAACAGTATGGAAAAACTACTTCTATAAACTTCTTAACCCTAATAGCGACCTGAGAAGCCACCCTACTAACATCCCCACTGAATCAAGTAATGAAGAATCAGCGAACCCACCAACAATGTCAGAAATAAATGCTGCACTAAAGAGACTTAAAAACAACAAATCACCTGGGAAAGACAACCTGCCGGCAGAGTTGTTCAAATATGGAAATGAGCACCTGAAAAATCTGCTACTTAGTTTAATAACAAAAATATGGAAATTGGAAAAAATCCCAGAGGAATGGCAAATAAGCATAATATGCCCAATTCACAAAAAAGGTGACAAATTAAAATGCGAAAATCATAGAGGCATTTCACTTCTATGCACAGCATATAAAATCTACACCATGATACTGAAACAAAGAATTGATAAGTATGCAGAAAACCTGCTGGGAGAGTATCAAGCAGGCTTCCGCACAGGTAGATCCACAACAGACCAATTGTTCACCGTCAGACAGATCTTGGCAAAGTGCTGGGAGTTTGATATAGATGTACATCAACTATTCATAGATTTCAAGCAAGCATATGATAGCATAGATCGGGAGTGTCTATATGACATACTACTTCAATTCCAGATCCCACCTAAATTGGTTAGGCTCATCAAGGCCACAATGTCAGACTCAAGATGTCAGGTCAAAATAGACGGAGAACTGTCGGAAGAATTCACGGTATCGCAGGGACTAAAACAGGGGGATGGTCTGGCTCCCACTCTCTTCAACATTGTGCTCGAATATGTAATAAGATAAACGCTAATAGACACTGGCTCCAATATTTGTTTCAAGAGCAGTCAAGTTGTCGGATATGCGGATGACATCAACATTATCGGAAGATCAATCTCAGCCATTAAGGAGGTCTTCGACCCTTTAGAAACAGCGGCACGAGAAGTAGGACTGCGGGTTAATGTTGATAAAACGAAAATGATGGTACAGAGCAGGAACCCTTCACACAGAAGAAGAAGTAGTGCACAATTTAAAGACAACTACTCGTACGAAGTGGTCGATCAATTCACCTACCTGGGCTCCAGTCTAACAGAGAACAATGAGGACCCAGCAGAAATCAGAAGGAGAATCACAGCAGCCAACAAAACATACTTTTCTTTGCTGCCAGTGTTTAAGTCACGTAGTGTCCACAGAAAAACCAAAATAACCATATATAAGACCATTGTGAGAACGGTATTGGCATATGGATGTGAGGCGCTGACACTGACGGCAAAGATGGCTGAAATGCTGGATACTTTTGAAAGAAAAGTGCTGAGAAGAATATGTGGACCCGTGAAAGAGGGCGAACAGTGGCGCATCCGGCACAATACAGAATTGTATGACATATATAAGGCCCCTAGCATCTCAGCACATATGAGACTCCTTAGGCTGAGATGGGCTGGGCATGTACAGAGAATGCCGGATACACGCGTCCCAAAAAGAATTTTGACTGGACACCCAGGTGGAAAGAGAAAAGTGGGAAGACCCAGACTGAGGTGGGAAGACGAGGTAAGAGGGGATGCAGCACAGCTTCTCCAGGTACCAAACTGGAAGTCAGCCGCTGAGGACAGGAGGAGTTGGAGGCGACTGTTGCAGGAGGCCAAGGCTCGATATGGGCTGTAGCGCCATCGAAGAAGAAGAAGAAGAGAGGACTTGGCGTACCAATAAAACATTCTGTCCAAATGGTTATACCAAAATGGACACCAAGAAGGAACCAATATTTATTACTTATCAAGGTTCGTAGAAAATGCGTTTAACAAGGTTAGCTCATACGGGACTTTTTCGAATAACATGAATATTTCGTTCGAAATTTCGAACGCGTGACGTAGCTTGAATAGCCCGCGCACACAGAGCGGTCAGGAGTTCCGAGTTCATTAGAATCTGCCGAGTCTATAACAACAACGCACACAGCGGGCTGTCAGACCGCGGCGGTCAAAACGAAACGTCTTTTCCCGCCGAGACAGGGAATGCCTGAACGCCAACAGAATATTATGAAAACATAAATAATAATAATATTTGGCTAATTTATATAGCGCCGTTTTCGTGAAAAATCACCTCAAGGGCGCTGTACAAATAAATACATAAAAAATAATATTACTGGCTTACAACTAAGATTTACAATTATAACTAGTGATTTACATCTAAGTCTTATTGCTAGTGACTTATGACTAAGACATATAAAAGCTGACCTAAAACTGAGCTCAATGACATATATATTTACAATATGACTTAAAGTTAGAGATTTATAACTAACATATTTATTTACATTTAAAAATACTTGAAAACATCTTATAAATATCATACATTCGCCAGAATCACTCCACAGCGCCAGAAGAAGAAGGAAGTTTTTACATAATAAATATTACTATTTAAGGACATGGATGCAAAATTTATCGGATTTACGAAAATGTATGGAAATTAATCGCCGATCTTTACCGCATTATGATGACTCATCGCTCAACATTAACCGGATTGAGGTGTAAGGTTACCACTGACAGACCATTGGTAGGTAGATCAATAGATAGACACAATCTACACAGATTTTAGTAAGGCCTTCGATAAAGTAAATCACAGATTATTAATTCGTAAACTCAAACAAATGGGTGTTCATGGTACCTTGCTAAACTGGTTTTACTCCTATCTAACTGACCGCATACAAAGAGTAGTATTTGATGGCTATGAGTCAAGAGGATTAGAAGTGCCATCTGGAGTGCCGCAAGGGTCCCATTTGGGCCCAATCTTATTTCTTGTTTTTATAAATGACTTGTGCAATGTTATTTTGGATTCTGAAATTTTGTTGTTTGCTGATGATTGTAAGATATTCAAAATTATTCATACATCACTAGACTCAATACTTCTCCAAAATGATATTAACAGAGTTTCAAAGTGGTGCAACAACAATAGAATGTTTCTAAATTCTTTAAAATGTGTTCACATAACTTTTACACGTAAACACAATCCTATTCCAACTCAATACTTTATCGACGGTACTAAACTCCAGGAAGTCGCAACCATTCGGGACCTAGGCGTATTATTTGATAAAAAACTTACTTTCACACCTCATATCGACAACATCATTTCTAGATCCTTGAAAATGCTAGGATTTATCAAACGAAATAGTAAACATTTTCAAAATCCTATATCAAAAATAACGCTGTACAATTCCTTCACCCGCAACGTGTTGGAGTACGCAAGTGCTGTATGGAGTCCAACCTACAAAGTTCATATTCAGCGAATAGAGCGAGTTCAAAAACATTTTATGTACCACCTAGCGTATACCGATAAGCGAGCTCGATCACTTCCTCACTACACC
Organism: Limnephilus lunatus; assembly: GCA_917563855.2. Classification (NCBI taxonomy): domain Eukaryota; kingdom Metazoa; phylum Arthropoda; class Insecta; order Trichoptera; family Limnephilidae; genus Limnephilus; species Limnephilus lunatus. The sequence goes on along the minus strand of OU830602.1, from coordinate 2,657,749 downwards.
GATAGACTAAAATTCTACAATGTACGCACCCTTGAACAGAGAAGACTAAATACAGATTTAAATTTTCTTTTCAAAATTGTTAATGGTTTAATAAACTGCCCTTTTCTACTTCATCAAATCAGGTTCAATGTTCCTAGAATTGGTTCACGACTTGTAAATCATGTTCCGTTAAATATTAAAAAATATCGAACTAAGCTGGAGTATGACTCAGCTTTATCAAGAATGTGCCGTAATTTTAATGAGGCTTATAAAAAACATTCAATTAATTTGACAATGTCAACATTGGCCAACTTCAAATCGTCTATTAACAAGATTTAAAGCTCCTTTTTATATTGTTATATAAACTTATAAACTAAACCTTTAAACTTATATTATAATATTATTGTTCTAAAAACTTGTTTCAAAATTTTGTAATATATGGTATGTGTGTGTGAATGATTGTATATATATGTAAGTATTATGTTATCAATGTTGTGTTTGTCTTTAATTAGTGATAGCATCAACCATGGTTCAGTGTAATTGTATCTGTGAAAGCTTTCATGTAAATCACTGTTGACAAACCTAATAAAAAAAAAAAAAAAAAAAAAAAAAAAATAGCATTTTGAGTTTTTCGTTAGTAGTTGTAGGGAATAGCAAATAAAATAGTATATATTCGTGGACATCAACAATTATTAGAGTATAATTAAATTACAAAGTTTAAATTTAATGACGAATTTATGGAAATGAGTATTTGAAAAAATGAGTTTTAAGTTTGGATCTAAATTCCGCTGGGTTGGTTATGCATCTCAATTCCATGGGAAGTTTATTCCAAGCCTCAGGACCGGATACTCCAAACGCGCGATCACCAAAATTAGTGTTCGGATTTCGCTTGGGTTCTTTCAATCTTCCAATTGCAGACGATGTCGCTGATCTAAGAGATGACTGCCTTAGACCTATATTTTCCGGAATGCATAGTTCAGAGATATAGGGTGGAGCCATTTCATTGATAGCTTTAAACACCATCCAGCATAACTTATACTGGATCCTTTCAGGACAATTCAACCAGTGAAGATTTCGGAGGTGTTCCGAAATGTGCGAAAACTTGGGTACCCCTGTGATCAGTCGTGCTGCGGCGTTGAATACTGATTGTAGTTTATCAGTTTGACATTTAGGAAGACTTGCATAGATACCATTGCAGTAATCAAGACGCGATACTATATATGAATTCACAAGAAGCTTAGTTGCTTCTGTCGAAAGGTTCCTACGAACTGCCTTAAGTTGTCTTAAGTAGAAGAACCCTGTGCTAACGGTCCTATTCACCTGACTTTTCAATGAAAGGTCTGAATCCAGATAAACTCCCAGAAGTTTGACGGTTGTTTTCGCAATTACGTCATTGCCGGAAATGGCAATTGGTGAGTTGTCTATTAGATGTTGACGTCTATTTGTAGCTGCCCACAGAAATTCGGTCTTTGATGGATTAAGCTTCAGTTTGTTTGAGGACATCCAGAGACTAATTGCTTCTAGACACTCAACTGTGCGAATTTTGAGGCCGGTGATCTCATTTGGTGTGCAGTAAAAGTAGACTTGCTGATCGTCGGCATAACAGTGAGAAAGGAGACCAAATGACTCGATAATTCTTGCGACATCATTTGTGAAGAGGATAAAGAGAAGTGGGCCCAGAACGGATCCCTGAGGTACCCCTGAAGAGAGTTTTGTGAAGTTGGATTGTTTATTTCCCACCTTCACTGCTTGTGAGCGATCCGTTAGATAGGATTGTAGCCAATTTTTTACGTTAGAATGTAAACCAAATGTTAATTCTAGTCTCTTAATGAGAAAGTCGTGGTCAATGGTGTCAAATGCAGCGCTCATATCTAAAAGTGAAAGAAGTGCTAACTTACCTGACTCTATGGCAAGGGTAATATCTGACAGGACACGAAGTAACCCGGTTTCTGTTGAGTGGAATCTTCTATAAGCGGACTGATGATCGGTAATTAATTTATTGTGGTTTAGGTGGGAGGTTATTTGAGAAGCAGCAATTTTTTCGAGTAGTTTTGCTAAGAAAGGCAGATTTGACACTGGTCGATAATTACCCAAGTTGTCAGCATCAAGCTGTGGATTTTTTATAATTGGGGTAACTACTGCATGCTTAAGTGCTTCCGGGAAGTCACCTGTGCTTAGAGACTTATTAAACACGTGAACCAAGTAGGGGGCCAACACGTTGCAACATTTCTTGAGAAGCCACGTTGGGATAGGGTCGAGAACACATTGTTTATTTGGCGAACTTAGAATTAACTTTCCTACTTCTTCTAGCGTTGTAGGTTTGAAGGATGACAGTGTCCCTTTGGAATTGGCTGTAAATATCGGCGGTGGAGCAGAAGATGTAGAGGCGCGTATAGATTCTATTTTTTCACAGAAAAACTTAGAAAAGGCCTGCGGAGTAATGTCTGTAGAGGTTTGTACGGTGTTATTAGCGATGATGGTTTTAATGGAGTTCCAGAGACATCGTGGATTTTTCCGCTCAGAGTCAATTTTATTAATCCAGTATTCTGACCTCTTTGTGCGTATTATTCTTCTGTACTCTATTTGAGCATTAATCCACTCGTCTCGTGGAGTAACGTCGGGGTTTCTTCGGTGTGACCTCTCTAGTTTCCGCATTACCCTCTTCTGACTCCGACACTCCTCATCGAACCAGCCATCAGATTTTCGGACTTTCCGCGTTTTCGAGGTGGTTGGAGCATATTTACTAAGTAAACATGATAGAGTGTTGTTATACTCCTCAATCAGTTTTGTCGGCGTCTTAATTTCCCAGTTGCTTTCTATGCACAAGGAAGACTTTTTAAGTTCTTCAAGGAAACTATCGAAATCAAATTTTCGCCATTCCCTCGATACTATTGTTTTATATGGCACTTTAGGTGGGTTAAATTCAATTTCCGTGCGAATAAGTCGATGATCTGACAAACCTATGTCAAGAACGTTTGCTACCAATGATGGGCCATTACATCTGGATACAAATATGTCCAAGATTCCACCAGCATCATGAGTTGGTGCTTTGACCCATTGACGGAGTCCAAAGCTATCCAAAAGGTCAATGAATTTAACAGCATTGGGTGATGTGTCGCGCTCAAGGTGAATATTTATGTCACCTGTAATGATGAGAGTTTCAGAAAGTCCCACTACCCATTCCAAAAAACTCGAAAACTCCCTAAAGAATTCTACACAAATCGGTTTCGAACCGGGTCGGTACAGCGTTAGCAATATAAATGACGATCCAGCAGAAGAAACACGGCATCCGATGTACTCAAACGTACTGAATGTACCGTTTGCCACCTTGGTAAGCCTCAGTCCTTGTCGGGCTATTATCACAACACCCCCGTGATTCACGTGCGAGATGTTATGAGCATGTTCCGAAGCTCGGGGTCTAGCCTCCTCCAGGACAGCATATCCTAGAGCTTGAAGTCGCTTGATTGAATAAGACTCGCTATTTTCATGCCAGCTTTCTGTGACGGTTAGTATGTGGAGATTTTGTTCTCTGAAAATATCATCCACCTCCTCTATCTTGTTGTTTAGGGATCTTGCATTCCAGGAACCTACCGCGAGTCGTCTACTTCTGAAATTGGCATGTCGTTCTGATTGTATTACATTCACGTTATGGCATTTTTCAGGAACACGAAGGTCTTCAGAAACTAGGCTGCTCCGTTCGTCGGTTGGTATGACAGCTTGGTTACTCTGTTCTGCCAGAGAGATACTTTTATTACAATCAGTTTTACTTTGTAGATATTTTTTCTTATGTTGACCACCCCGGCAACCCCGATACCTAGTTTTAATGTTCGGGTCGCGCACAAGGTTAAACAAATTTATTTTTTCTAACACTAACGGGTCCAACAAAACAGATTCATTTTTGAAACTTAACAGTGCTGCCCGATTGTAGACAATAGTAGTATTTACACTATGCATCGCATCACAGAAAAAAACATATCGTAACATATCGTATTCGTTACATAATTCGATTAACAAATGAACCTTTCGTATATTTTGTTATTATTTCTAAATACTCTAATGTATTTTCTTATCCTATATATATCCTTATAAATAAATACATACCTTCAAAATACAGCCAGCCTTTCTTTTGATGAAAAACAGTTCCTCCAGTTAGTATTTTGTTTTTTATATCAGGTTTTATGATGTTATACAATTCATTAAAACTATTAAATAAATATAGAATCGTTGTATCGTGAATCTTTAAGTAAATCCTGAAAAATGCTACCAAATTCGCCTTGTTCTTCTGGCGTTGTGTTGATTGGGTGCATTCAATACTTCCTCTTCTTTTTAGAAGCTGCTAAGCTCCACAAAGCAATAATTCTTAATCGGATGATGAACTTTCTAGTGACATGTTGCATGTGCAAAGACCCAAACGAAACTAGAACGCGAGAATTTGACCGCCGCTTGTGTGCGTTGGAATTCTTGAGCGGTCAACGGTCACTAGAACGCAGAACTCTGACCGCTCTCTGTGTGCGCGGGCTATAAAACACTGCCACTTGTATTGGCGTTATTTCAAATCTCCCAGTGGAACATGGACTTCAAGCTACGTCACGAATTATTAGCCAATCACCGCTCTACCCCATCGATGAGCTAACCTTGTTAAACGCATTTTCCACTAACCTTGTTTAACCGTATAATAACGATGGAAACCATTTGAATGTAACGCCATTTTTGTATAACCGTTTCGACCGAATGTTCTGTATGGATTTTAATCGGTATTCTAAGTCCTTCTACTAAATATTGGGTTAAGTCATTAATCGGGTAGCACCGTTCATAGCACCGAAGCGATTATTTTTATTTGGTCATAATATGATTATTTTTAGATTAAGTAATAACAGAAAAACAAGATTAAAAAACACAAAAAACTAACGAATTTTATTTTAAATACTATCTATTAATTTCCTAGTAAACAAATATATGTGAATTAATTAAATTGTATTACAAGGTTCGATTATTAGCAGTTTGCCGTTGGTTGACGAAACTTCTCGAGCGAGCGCTACGCCCCTTAGAGATGCGTGGTTCTAGGTAATAATGTTCCCTGTAAAAATGTTCCCGGTAAAAATATCCCCAGTTAAAACGTTCACCGTCAAATGTTCCCAGTAATAATGTTTCTTGTCAAAATGTTCCTAATTAGAAAAAGGTAAACAGTCATCATATTGGCACAGTCAGTCAGCAGACTGAGCATATCCTAATCTGTGTGACTATAACTAACATTTTGGTAGGAAGACATTTTGATAGGGAACATTTTAACGGGGGACATTTTAACTGGGAAGATTTTCATAGGGAACATTATAATAGGCCACGATGTTAGGCGGCATGTTCGGAGCTTGTATTAGAAATTAGAATTGTAATTTTGAAAGTAAAAAGTACTTTATTTATATTTTCTCATGAAGATAGAATACATTTTTAAGCACCACATTATTGAAGTTAAAAATTCTTTAGCACCGTTGTGATTTGAAACTCGATGAAACGAAAAATAACGACACTAAAAAGGGACAAACACCATACACCTATAGGATTTAGCCTGTGAGAGAATGAGATAGACTAATCGGTCTCCTGTTTGTGGGGTGCTGCTTAGCCTTCTCACTCTTCTCTACTTTAGTTTTCTGAAGGTTTCACTACTACCGCGTGTGAATTGCACACTCTGATTTTTTTTTAAATATTAACATACATAGTGTGAATTTTAAGAAATCATTGAAAAATACTAAAATGGCTTTTATCAACAACGAGTTGTAATTATAAATCAGAATCCCGGGCGAAGCCGGACATGTACCGCTATCAATTACTACGGAAAAATCGATCGTCGTTGTGCCATCAATAATATCTTCTGTCAAGTCAGCGCTTCGCAAACTAGGTTCCGATGACGTCATGAACAAGTATGGTCCGACAATGATATTAACATTATTTAGAGTAAAAAATGTAAATGAAATATTGGTGGTCTTTGGTGACATTTTTTTTCTACAAAAAACATTAAAAAAATGGTAGGTATTGGACAGTTGGAGGTGGGGTAAGGGATCGATCGGCTACTCGGTTGAGTGACCAGTTACCAGGGACCAACACTTACATTTTTTACTCAAAAATAATGCCAGGAATCACAGGTTAAAGTAAGTCAAGTACGTTCCTTAACAACCTGTATATATTATATTGTAAAAAAGATAATTTTCGCCGATATAAAAGATACAATAAAGTTTGAGAAGCACCGTGAAAGCGTCGATTCTAGTGGAATAAATTGTTGATAAATTCTGTCAATCGCTGTTGATTTTTTGTGATGTTTGTGACAGAAGCATCAGCTATCAGGTTTTATGCTACAAAAATAATTGTTAACATTGATTGAAATGTTGACATCAATGCTTGTTACACGATTTGACGCAAATTATATTGGCAGTCACTTATGTATCCATAAAAATGTAACTAATATTGTTGTGAAGCAAGCAGTACATGTAAATGCGGCTTAATTTTTTTTGGTACCTATATCATAAATTAATTACAAGTGATCCTAGTCAGTGGATCTACAGCATCCATATTTGAGGAATGTTGTGAGGCTAAGAAGTAAAAGAAAGGATGGGCGGAATGTTTGCAAGTATCTGGCTATTCAGATCTGGTCGCCAATATTAATTAATTGACTTAGCGTGGCGAAGTCCTATTTTGACTCGACCACTTTGCACTTCGCGTAATATATAGGACTTAGAAACAATATAAATAAAAAAAATTCGGTCAGTGGCTGAGTTGGCATCTCTTTTGGATCACCCACCCAGGAGTCGCGTGTTCTATTCCTCGGCTGGCTAAGTCCTCCATCACAACACAAGCAACATTTTCGGCTTACTGTGATGGTAGTAGAAGATTTTCAAATATTGACAGGTTATACAGTACCGGAAATGTTTGTCTATCTTTAAAAAAAAATTAACCCTTTGATCCCTGAACATAGATTAAGAGGACGTTCATACATTTTTTGGGATTTAATACGGTTTACTAATTATTTCTAAAAAATTAAATTATTCTCACTTTAACATTTCGAAAAATAACTCGATTAAGGGCCATTAACCAGCCGGCGGCCGAGAATTCGTATTTCGTCGGAAGTTGTTCTTACGATCGTACAGAGCGGTTCAAATGAGAAAGATTAATTAATCTCCGTATCAGCTTTTTAAAATAATAACTCAATATAAATATTATTTCATTCAAATTTTGCTTTAATTTATACCTACATTCGAAAATGATGAAAGGCGTGAAGATAAAACTATTAAAATGATGTTCCTTTGGTAAATATTTTTTGTTCATAAGTATTTATTATTTTTAATAATGTCTAAGCAAAATAAAAATGTTAAAAAATCTTAAGTATATTAGTTTGTAAGACGATAAATAAATATACAAACTGAAGTATTTTCGTCACAAAACACGTTTGCGAATCTTTTTTAAATGATATCATTTAAACTAAATTAAAATTCTGAAAGCTAGCTTTTCCAGATAATTTATTGATTTATTTTACTGCATGATTTTATGATTTGAAATGTGTGTTGTATAATACAAAATTAACAAATCTGCCAACGATCTACGTTAAAACCTTATTGTAATAAAAATAAACATATTTTCTCAAAATTTAAAATACACATTGACTAGATAAAATAACAGTTTTTGATATCATTATATCATACTAGCTTTTACCCGCGGCTTCGCTCGCATGGCATTAGAGGGAAATTACTGTATAAAGAATTTTCCCACGGTAATGAATTTTTTTTCCGTGATAAAAAGTAGCCTATGTCATTTCCCATTCCTCCAATTATCTCGGTTTAAAAAAAATCACATAATACAAACAACAAATAACGATAAGACAAATAAAATTCTTGAGAATGACATTTCGCAAATTTAAATTCTATTTTAGAAAATATTTATAGAACTAGAAATTTTTTAAGTACCTACTCCCTTTATTAGTATTTTATTCATATTTGAATCCAGAGTAACGTAAAAAAATAATAAAATTACAATCCACGTCAAACGCTATGCTTTATAGCAACGCTATTCTTTTCGTTCGGACAATAAACATTTTTAGAGACAGGTATATATTAACTACGACGCCAAAAAAGCACTCTTTTTAAGCCTAAAATTTAAAAAAAAAACATTGTTTCCAAGGTAACAATTTGTTTGACGTTTGCAATAACTCGATTTTGTTAGGGACAGAAAACGTATGATACATAATTTCATAACGCCAGAGCTTACCGATATATATATAGCCTTTGTTACTCGCAAATAATGTAGCTTTCGATTAGTGAAAGAATTTTTAAATTCCATTCGATATTTATTGCGTGAAAGAGTAAGGACCACCCAACCATCCATACAAACTTTCGCATTTATAATATTAGTAAGAAGTAAGATTAGTAAGATTTATAATTTTTTATGGAAAAGAGTCAGAACGTCTAAAATTTGATTTAAAAATGAAATATTTCCGGTTTTGTCTGGTTATTCCCTCTTAACCATGTGACGACTCACATGAAAAAATAATAGTAAAACAATTTCTCCTTGTGTCCGTTTACGTAAAAAATATATATTTTTGGAATAGAAGATACATGGAGTTTTATAAATGAAAACAAATTTTACAATTTTTTGATTCGCTTTTTATATGCATTGGCATATTATTAAAATAGTAACAAAGGAGACATTAAATCTTAGAGCTGGAGATCTTGATCATTTCACTTTCAGAGTTCTATCGCATCCAGCCAGCTGCATGGCAGGCCGGATCGGGAGAGAATGGTTGAGGGAATCCCTCTGACTTCTCCAGCTGTACTCTCTCGGAACATCGCCATGCTCCGCAATGGGAGGGATGGATTCGTACGTCCGCCACTCCTGCACACACTGAACCCCAGATTCCTACCCACACCTAATACCCCTTTCCTTCCCAGAACTTCCTTTCCTACAAAGACCCTCCACACGCATCCCCAAAGATGACATAGGGAGTTATTTTCCTCAGGGCCTCCTGTGTGGAGCTAATGTAAAAATAGAGAACGGTCCCGCCACCCATAACGCCAACAACTTTACTCGTTCTACAAGTAAAGGTACACTTTCTGTAGAACTTTTCACATAAAGGGGCGCGTATTATCCCATCACAGCACAATGCACTGCACAGTGCACACAGAGCGCTGAAACCTGTCCTGTCCTGTGTCTTGTCTTGAGAACTTCAGGGACTTCCACTTCCACTAACCAGACTTTGGTTTCAGTCTTGTCTAGACAAGGTTAGGTTAGTTACCTGTCCACTTACCTTGCGGACTTACTAAATTGCGGTGGCGTAGAGATTTGTGTTGACGAAGCCATGCTTTTTCTAAGTAGACAAGTGGCGTGGCGAAAAATTTCCGTGCCTCGGGCAGGCCGGCAAAATGAGTATATAAAATATCTTGATGCAAGTTTTTTTTACATGTTTCTATATCCATCTATCTTCTGTATAATGTTAAGAATAGTTTTCCGGGCGAAGTGACTTTGTTTTTTATACAAATCTACATTTTTATTACAGGAATGATGAAATTTTCACACTTTACCTTAAAAGCTAGAGCCGTGAGACTTCGAAAAACCACCCCTTTTAGCAGAACTTTGATAGACCTTGATGAAATTCTCCACACTTGACGTTCAAAACAAGAAGAAAATTATTAGATTCATCTGATTTTAAAAAACTTTCCCTAGAATAAGTAGTAAAGCCGTAGCAATACGCGTCGGGTATTTCAGCTAGGTATTTAAAAAAGGCATAATTTAAATCTTCGGCAAAATAATGAGGTTTTAGTGAGCACACATTTTTTTCTGTCGGAAAATATAGTCGGAGGAGCCGCCATTTGTGGCCAGCAAGTTGAACAATATTCGTCAGCAAATAATGTCAACCCCTACCTAACATAACATAATATAACCCAATCTAATCTAACCCAACAACGCATTGTGCCTAATGTTTTTTGATGATATATATGAAGATTAATTTATTTCATCTAAGAACATAACACTAACAACACTAACATGTTTTTAGATTTTCACGGCCAAAAGCATTTTCGTTGTTTGTTTTTGGGGAGTTATGCCGTGCTGACTAAAAACAAACAACGAAAATAACACTAACAATCTAAACGAAAATATGAAAGAGAACGAGACACAGAAAAATATAAAGAGAACGGTCGCAACCGGGGTTTTATTTATTTGTTTTTCTTGTCAAACCAATATTTAAATGACAAACTACAGTATGAACTATGAACCACCGTTCATACCAGAATGCGCATCCAAACCAGTTTTAAATTTTTAAAACCCCAAATGCATGCGCTGCAGGTAAAAATTATTGCAGGTTTAGTTCGCCTAGTAAAAAAAATGAAAATAACACTGCCATTTTTTTTCTTTTATTAGTATTTTACTTTTATTTAAAGTGGCCATTAGTAATAGGATGCTTTTATAATTCCCATGGTAACAGCACGGCGCGCGGCGACGGCAATGACACGCAGCATCTCATTCCTTTAACACAAGTCAGAGAGACGCATGATAATGATTGCATTTGTCCTTTGGGGGAAGCAGGCATTAGTACATAGTTTGTCTCACTATTATTTACTGTAAGAAAGAGGTGCAGCATTATTGTGATATGCAACGTACGTTTATTGCCTTTTTTGTACCGTCGCCGTGCCGTTACCGTGGAAATTATAAAAGCAGCCTATTACTGATGGCCACCCGGCTTGGCCCGAGTTTCACACCTCTGTGGTCAATTATTAAAGAAATTCCACGTTCATCTCTTGTTGTGCTTAGACTTCTCAGGCCTTCGAGAGTTCGAGGGGTCATTACGCCACTGCTTTCGAGGAAAAAAGATAATCATTATTACAACGGGTTCTTCAGTCTCTGATAAGAAGTAAGAACAGGCTTACGGAGACCGCATCGGGCGGAGAGACAAATCACAAGGTGATCGAATCCCTGCGGAACAGAACCACAATAAAACTACATTACTACGCAACGGTATACTTAATCAGTAACCAACCAGCTCTCTTGCTCGCGGTTGTAAAATTGCGAAAATACCTTGTGGTTACAAATTTTAAAGTAGAGAAATTATTGAGAGGTACCTTCAATAAAAAGCCTTTAAGCCTTTCGAAAAATCAACCATAATTTTTTTTTTTATATACGTACCGCACAAGAGTCCCAAAGTATGTGTGCATTGAGACTATGGCAACCCCAATTGTAATAATATATTTATTTATTTATTTATTTATTATTATTATTAACGCCGATTAAAGCGGCTTTTACAAAAATATTACAATTATTTTACATATGAATACAGAATATACATAGATAAAAAAATATAAAAATATAAAAAAATATATAAATATAAAATACATAAAAAAGAACAATATAAATTGTAGTATCAACATAAAAACAACAACGAGTAGGTTATTATAAATACAATACAACATATTATAAATCCCTGACAATATGTATTAAGAAATTAATACTTTAAAACTGTATTTGATTATAATCAAGCTGAAAAGCGCTGACAGACAGTTTTGATTAAGTAGTGTTTGTATGAGGTTAAACTAGCAATGTTTATAGATTCATCCAAAACATATTTATTTCCAAGTACATGCAGGCGATTCATTATAGAATTGAGTTCAGCGTTAGATCCTGTATTGTTGCAATGATAAGTTAATTTGAAACGAACTGATCGACTAGGTACATGGAAACATATTAACGAAAGAAGTTCAGGGGAGTTCAACAGGTTGGTAACGATTTTAAATAAATAAAATAGGTCTGAACAAATTCTTCTTTCTTTTAATGTATCGAGTCCCAATAATTGTAGCAGAGAGGGGTAATTAATGTTTTCGATGAATATTCCCAATTTAAAATTAATATAACGTAAAAATTTATGTTGGACTCGCTCAAGGGAATTCTCATGCACACTGTAGTAAGGATTCCAAATGGTGGAGTTAAATTCTAGTTGGCTTCTAACAAGTGAAGTGTAAAGTAATTTGACGGTTTTTAAATTTTTAAAATCCTTTGAAATCCGTAAGACAAATCCTAACATTTGCATTGCTTTACTGGTTATATTATTAATATGTTTAATGAATGTTAATTTAGTGTCAAAGGTTATACCAAGGTCCCTTATTTCATCAACAGATAATAAGATGTGATTATTGAGAAAGTAGGTAAACAACAAAGGGTTTTTTTTTCTGTGGAATCTCATAAGTTGACATTTTTTTACATTGAGAGTTAATTTGTTTATAAGACACCAATCATAAAAGCTATTAATATTAGATTGAAGTGTCAGACAGTCCTCGATATTATCAATAATTCTATATATCTTCATATCATCAGCGAACATTAGAATGAGAACACGGGTGAATATGTTTGATACATCATTAATGAATAAATTAAAAAGTAAAGGACCAAGATGAGAACCCTGGGGCACGCCACTGGTAGCTTCGAACGTGTAGGATAAGTGACCATTAATACAGACAATTAACAGACGCCTTAGTAAATAACTCCTAAACCAAGATAAAAGGTTTCCATTAATGCCGAATTTCAAAAGTTTATTAATGAGGATTTTAAGACAGACCTTATCAAACGCCTTACTGAAGTCGGTGTATATAGAATCGACTTGTTGTTTGTTGGCAAGTGCATTAGAAATGAAATTTTCATATAATGTTAGGTTAGTCAAAGTTGATCTGCCGGAAATAAAGCCGTGTTGACAAGTTGCGATACAAGGGTTTACAAAGAAGCTGATTTTCTTAAGAATCAATTTTTCAAAAAGTTTAGGTATAGACGATTGAATACAGATAGGCCGATAATTTTCAACAAAGGATTTATCACCACTTTTATATACAGGAGTTAGGTAGCTAAGTTTCCATATTTGTGGAAAGTGTCCTGTAGAGAGAGACTTGTTAAACAGTATATTAAGGGGAACAGATAAACTTTGGACGCAATTCTTAAGTAAGATGGAAGGAATCTTATCAGGTCCCGAGCTTGTTTTGGGTTCAAGTGATTTAATACAGACTATAATGTCTTCAATATCGATGTGTATTTGCGATAAGTTTAAATTTATATCCGAATTGAAGTACGGAATTGAGTCATCAGGAATATCAGGTTCATACACGTCCTTAAAGTAATCAGCAAACATGTTAACAATTTCATAAATTTTACTGGAGCAGTTTTGTCCGTAACGTATATTACCGGAAATACCAGCATCGTTGTTTTTCATTGATTTTGTGTATTTCCAAAAGTATTTTACATCATGAAGTATCGTGTTCTCAACCGAATTAATGTAATTATTATAACATCTTTTTGTCATTTTTTTGCAATCTTTTCTAATATTGTTGAATGCCATATAGTTGGGAATTGTTCTGTGTTCTTTATATTTTTTATGTGTTTCTTTTTTAACAACAATTAACTGAATTAATTCTTTGCTGAACCATATCGGATACTTTCGTACTTTATGATGAATTAGAGGAATTGTGTCGGAAATGATACTATTCAGTTGAGAGTAAAATAGTTCTACGCTATAGTTGAGATCACCTTCCTTGAGAACAGACCAATTTACTTTGTTAAGTGCTTGATTAATGTCCTGGTAATTAGCATTAATGAAATTACGACTACAATTTTTAATTAAGGGGGCACACTCTATTGTATTGGGTACTAGTATTGTAAGTGGAGGGTGGTGATTATCAATTGGGTCAAAGGATTCGGCTGACTCATAGACTTGTATATCCTTATCAGTAGAAAAAATTAAATCAAGAGTCCGATTACTGCAATTCGGCACATTGTTACATTGAAATAGACCTAAATAGTTAGACATGTCCAAGATTTCACTCTCGCACGCCGTTAATGGTAAGTAATCCAAATCATTAAATTTACAATTGGGTAGGTTATAATCACCGCAAATTATAATATTGTGATTAGGGTGGTTAGATTTGAGTAGCTCGACATCTTCGCAGTGATTTTTATACATTATTACATTAGAATTTGGTGGAATATATACACATCCGATGATAGTTTTTTTGGATTTATCGTTTAACATTACAAAAATTTGCTCAACATCATTGTTTTTGTTTTTTAATAATTTAGATGAAATTTTTTTATTAACTGCTATCAGGACGCCTCCTCCTCTTGATTTAGAGCTGGTGTTCCGATTTCGGTCAACTCGGTAGATACTGTGGTTAGGTAGACCGAGCTCCGCTGAGTATATCGATGGTTCCAGCCAGGTCTCGGAGAGTATGATGATGTCCTGTGTGATGGTGGGTGCATTAGTTCTAAAGTCACTGAGTTTAGTCCGAAGTCCCCTGACGTTCTGGTAGAAGATGTAACGTGGCACGGTTATAAGTTTTTTGGTATATTGGTTATAATTTTAGGTCTATCGTTGATATATTTAATAATTAAATTATTTTCTCCCTTGCTTTTTCGATCCTCCAGCTCCTTCCACAAGTTTTGTATTTCTTGCCGTTGAAGCATTGTTAAGTCATTCTTGGTCTTGATAGTTACACTTCCATACGGTATTCCTTTTTTCTGTAGAATAGTTCTGGCGATATTATCATATTGCGATAATAATATATAATAGTGAGCTCTGGCGTTATGAAATTATTTCCTATACTATTCATCCGATTGCGACTAAACTTTTTAAATTGTTGTGAGCACGCCCTCGAAGGTTTTTATGTATACTGGTGGACTCTAGCGATATGAAAATTGTATAAAAAATTGGAATATGTAGCGCGCGAATTGTCTGAAAATAGGTGTATTTCGTATATTTTAGCGTTAGGGAGGGGAATCCACAGGGGCGTGCACAGAGTTTTTGATCAGGGTAGGCAGTAAGAAAATACAACAAGTTTCACAGATTAAAATTTCCATATTCTATCAGATAATTTCAGAATTAAAGTACGACAAACGTTTTTGAACCGACAATTAGCACTTATGAAAGACAACTATTTGATAGAAGTACATAACAACAGATATTTTTGTCGTCACTGATTGCCATTTGCTAATTTTGTTCTAGAAAGCACTGCTCAATACTAATGCGTCGATGACACAGGGCGAGTTTACAAGCTACTATCTCAGAAATTCACTATCTGATAGTAAACTCGCTCAGTGTCATCGTGTTACTTGCTAACTAGCAGATTGTTGACAATCCACGGAAAAAGTTGAAAGGTCCTCAACTTTACACGCTACAAGCCGACTCGTGATTGGTTTAATTGTGTTTCCAATATGGCTGCCAAAAACCAGCTGATTTCGACTGTCAACTGTCTGAAGGATTAGTTCACGTTATTTCCGCTATTGGCGCTAGCAGCTACGTGCGAGTCCAGTTTCCCACAAAAATGTCGCGAGCTACTGAGCGAGTGGACAGTTTTGTGTGTCATCATGACAATCTCACTCGCCGATTCACCCGCTTTTAAATTTAGTAGATAGTAGCTTGTAAACTCGCCGTGTGTCATCGAGGCTTAACAAAAAAACCTCATAGAAGCAAATCCAAAACGACAGTTCTACCCTATGCTTTGTGCATTTCGCAAACATTAAATTATGTCTTGTATGAAGTTAGCTCAAGTCAGAAATAATTCCTGCTTAGAACGCATTTTAGTGAGGCAATTGGAGGGCGCGCGTGTAGTTTCTAGTTACAGTTTATGCCGCGTTTGTAGTATGCCGTTTGATGTGTTGCTCGCGTAGTTCCGGTTGCACAGCTTTTTCGCTCTTATTTTTGAAAGTGTGTATTTATTTTTAGCAATAATTGTAAAAATTATAATATTATTTACATGCTTATATTTTACAAAAACGGCAGGGTAGGCAGTGCTTATGTGCCTATATGGAGTGCACGCCCCTGGGAATCCGGGATGGGAAATGGGATGAACGCGGGAGGGGAAATGGATGCGGGAGGGAAACGGGGATGAATGGGAAAGGTCTCGCATGGGAGAAACGATTTCTTTATATAGCGGCGTTGCAACGCATGCCGGGAACTTGCTAGTAGTAAATAATAACAAAACGGTTTTTGGTTACATATTCAAAATGTACTATTTCGAACCCAACCTTAAAAAGAACTTTACTCAAATCAACAACAAACAAAAAAAATTGGTCGAAGGATGTTTTACAACAAACGCATGTATGAGTGACTTACACGCAACATAAAAAATACCACTGTAGATTTTGAAATATTGAGTAAGTTTACATTATTTAAATAGTTGTTTAACTTTGAAGGTTAAGTTCACCGGCAAAACGTTTGTCTGTCGAAAATGGTGAATTCGTAATAACGACAAGCCAATGACACCGATAGGATGGACGACTATAAAAAAGACCTCTATTCTCGAGTTCGAGTTAGTAAAAAAAAATATATCGCCTTGCACGAAATTTCACTATCGTACATATTCATATTCTCACTTTTCACAAATTCTGAGCACACGTTCACCGGGCGAGGAAAAGTGTCTCGTTATGTAATGATATGTCATATCACATCATGTCATATCATATCACATCACATCATGTCATGTCATGTCACGTCATGATATATGAAAACTATTTCATGAAATATACTTTATGTAATTCAATGTCTAAGAATATTAATTATACCGACATGTCATCATGATTTAAAGAACTTTGAAATGTATTGTTTTAAAGTGCTTTCACACAAATAAGTATTGAATTCCTAAGTCTAAACATAAACTTTAGAGGGAACAGTTTACACCCGCGATGTGCAAGCGGGTTCCATACAGAACATCGGACCATCCCGTATAGTTATAAACAATTTAAAATAAGACAAGACGTCATTTTGATTTTTTTTCTTTTATACAGGGTGTTTGTTAAGGGACTACAACCGGTGATTCCAAATATTATTTAGTGTAAATGTAAATTAAATTTTGGTCTCCGGTGACTTCTTTTAAGGTAAGTAAATTTAAATTTATAATTGTCAATACAAGTAGTTAGATTTTTTTTTAAACCAAAGAATAAATCTTCCACATGTCATAATCACTAGTCACTCAGACCAGTATCCCCCCAACCCATCACCCTGAACCTAACTGTCAAATACATTCTGATGTTTAAAGTTTGATGTTGTCAGGAATGACTGGTTAAAGTAAGTGAAGGGGTATTCTAGTGTAGAATTTTTTTTTCGACTATTCAAGAATTTCGATAGTTAGATATTCAAGAATCTCCTTATAAGGATTTTTCGAAATTTGTTTTTTTTTTAAAGCTGACATTTTAGTGTCGTGGCAATTCGACCGGTTCATACGGAATCTAGCTAGAATCTAAACAAAAAACGCCTTTTCTCGAAACTACTTTTTTCGAAACTTTGAAAATCGTGGTAAAGAAATCTCGACCAATTTTCTTGAAACTTGGCATGAATTTTCTTGAAATATTCCTTTATTATAGGAACCAAAAAAAATTTTAAAGTTTTAATTTTAAAAATTCGGAAAAGTTAAAAAAAATAGCTGAAGAAATCTTTTTTTTTAGTATCTACTTACCATTTTGCGAAAAAAAAATTTTTTTTCCTTTTTTATTGGTTCCTCCCATAATGACATTTGTAGTGATAAAAAAATATACCCTTTTTATTTTTCTGATGACCAGAAGGGTTGAAATCGTGACAAAGTAGACACGCTCTTTTTTTCCTTCTACCTCAACAGCGTGCAACTTCGATAAATACATATACATATATTTTTTGATTTTTTTTTTAATTCTTAAAATTTAAATATATAGTATATTATAAAAAAACGTATAATAATAATAATAATATTTGGACGATTTATATAGCACCGTTTTTGTGAAAAATCACCTCAAGGGCGCTATAGTTACAATATATACTTTTTTTTATTGACCGTCAAAAAACGCCTGAAATTCGGGCTTCTGGACTAGAACATCTCCTTAAGTATGCCCATCTTAACACCCTTCTATTCAATAATATTATTTTTCAATTCATAAAAACAGTTTATTTACAAACAAGTTTTGCTGACGATATTTTTATTTTTATGTATTTTTTTAAAAGAAAGACAAATATTTTCGGGTTACAAATAATCTGACAATATTTGAACCACAGTAAAAGGAAAATGTTGCTTGTGTCGTGATGGAGAACTTAGCCAACCGAGGAATCAAACGGGGAATTTCGTTGTATATTTTTGTTCCGGGATATGTACGTGTCCTTTGATACTTTGCAGCGTTGCTCCCTGGGACCATGGGATCCTTTCTGGTGTGACTTCTTGTGATATGTTTATGATCGATTTTTTGAATATTTTCTAGATTTTTATGTGCGTGGATGATAGTCCTTTTTATGTGGTTTTGACGAGCATCAGGTGCATGGAAGTTTTTGTGGAGCTGATCGCTGGAATACCTATACGGTTTACGCAAAATTACTCTAATTATGGATCTATGGGCCTTCACAAGCGGATCTAGGGTTGTTCTACCCGACGCTCCCCGACCAATGCGGCCGTACGTTGGGATGGGGTTGCACAGTTCGGGATATGTTTATCTTGGGTCTTGTTGTTTAATTATGTTCCGTAATGCAAGGAATATGTGAATCAATTTTCTTACCCTTGTTGAAGGGTTTTCTGTGTGATATTTCCGTTTGAGATGGTTGTCTATAATAACACCTAGATATTTGATGTTTTCTACACATTCCAAAGCTTCACAGTTGCAGCTTTGAAATGTGTAGAAATGTGCATATTACGTCTCTATTTTTTTATATATCTCTATTTTTTCCACGCTTACGAAGCTTCTTTCGGATTTAGTTTCATTGCAGTGGCTGATTAGTTCTTTAAAGTACGATTGGAAAACACTTTAAACATTTTTGAAAACCTTTTATGCTTATGATTCTGATATTTTTTGTATGCCTCTACTGAAGTATAAAGCTGTACTAATTAAACAATTTAGCAGTACATATTTTAACAAGGTCACTGTATAATTGTAGGTATTTTCTGTTTGTTTCATCTTCACTGCTTTCACTAACTTTGTACTAATATGTATTATTCTTTTGGTTTATTTACAAGTAATCTTTTGGTTTATTTATGTATTATCTATGTACTATTTTTCTTTGGTTTATTTGGAAGTAATCTTAAAATTTTACATTTCTTTCTATTTTGAAAAAAAAAACATGTATTATGTAAAGGACACTGTGCCGTTAATTATAAATTATTAAATATTTTTGCCTAAGCTTCAGTAAGAAAGATAAAGTTATTTGGCGATGATTTTTTGATTTGTGTCCCAATATAAATCAGTCATCTGTAAATTAAATTTACGCCTATCAAAATGTTTCTGTCAATTTGACTGTCCTAGAACGGGAGACTCCTAGTTGGACAGTCAAAGCTTATTTGTACTGATGTATTCTTTGTAACAAACACAAATAAATAAAAAAAATAAAAATAAAAACATGCGACGCCTGGGTGGGACCCAAACGCGATGCCTACTCAGTTTACTACTAATATTTACATTATTTCTATGAAGGTACTCAGTACTCATAATGAAAAACTAATTGGTTTTATTTTTAGTACCTACCTATGCCCTTATTGATTTCCTAGTATAAAGTCGGAAATGATGGGTTATTGTCACTAATTACACCCGTAATAATAATTACACGGAAGAATTTGTTTACGAATAAACTTTATAACGATAACAATAAATTACACTTGATAACGATAACAATAAATTAGACGCCAATGTGCTTATTTTATAATTTGCAATCGCTCAATAAGAAAGAAAAAAGTATTTAAATCTCTAACGATGCCGGGTAACACTTGCTTATAAAAATCCGAAGAAGATTAAAACAACGCCTGGTTCAAAGTGAGACAATGGCAGAATTTTGAAAAAAAAAGTTTCACTCGAGCATGAGGTAATTTAGATAAATATAAGCTGTTTGTAGATGAAAGTATTCCGGACAGAGGGAAGCATAGGTAAACTCTTTGGCAACGAATCAAGGAGTGATCGATCAACTTGTAACTTCTGTTAGTGGGTGGCATCAAACAACGATTTAATGCAAGAAGTGTAATTTTTTTTCAACGAATTAAATGGGTACTTAAATAACGTGTGAATTAGTGAATAAGAGATGAAATCGACTACATTGTAGATATGTTAATAAGCAATAAAACATTTGTAGCACATAACATACGTGACACCTGCGATAAGACTGGTGAATTATAGACCTGCTAGAAGCGGTATTCGGAGCGAAATGACCTTTGGTATTTTTGAGATTTTTTTTTAACATTAGCTCCACACAGGAGGCCATAATTTCTCTCAAGGCCTACGTCATCTTTGGGGATGATGCGCAGAGGATTTTTTCAGGAAAGGATAGAGAGAAAATTCTGGGAAGGAAAAATGTATTAGGGGTTACTAGGTTATAGGAATCTGGGGTCAGCGTGTCCAGGAGTGAAGAACGTATGAATCTATCTCTCGCACTGTGGTGCAAGTCGATTATCCGATAGTCTCGCTGGAGAGGTCAAAAGATCCCCGTCAACAGGTCTCTCCCGTTCCGGCCTGCCACGCAGTTGGTGGGCAGACCCATCCGCCGCCAAGATCCGGACAAACTATATGAACATACAAACCCTATGAACATTGACTGCACAGAATATAATTTTGTTATACGGCCCTACATTCGTCACCAGGGAGAAAGGAGTACAGCCAGTGGCGTGCACAGAGTTTTTGATCAGGGTAGGCAGTAGGAAAACCGCCAAATTGATTCAAATAAATAAAAAAGAAACTTGCCACAGATGGCTCCCTTCGTACAAGTTTTCGCTAAGTGTACTTGCTGATGGCTGTAGATGATGTAGGTTTGTATTATCTAAGCCACTTTAAATATACAAATAATAATAATAAATAATTGCTTCATGTATGCGTATTATCACAGGCCAATCAATGGATATCCGAGGTGGCCTTGATAAAAGCAATTGGCGTTGTCTCACTTTCATACTTCAGATAACAACAGATGTCACTGTCGCCACTGATTGCCATTTGCTAATTTGTTCCAGAAAGCACTGCCTGATACTAACAAACAAAACCCATAGAAGCAAACTCAAACGGCAGTTCTACTCTATGCTACGTGCATTTCGTAAACATTGATATTATATCTTGTATGAAGTTAGCTCTAAGCAGAAATAATTCCTGCTTAGCTCGCATTTTATGTGCCGTTTCCACGCTTGCCAAGCCTACGCAAACCTCCACAAACGCCAGCGTGGAAACAGGTCGTTTGTCTTGGCTTGCGTAGGGTTGCGTAGGGTTTGCGTAAGCTTGCAAGAGCTTGCCGCCGATCCAGTCGGGGTCGGATCCAGCGGCAAGCTTCGGCAAACGCTCAGTGTAATTTCAGAACTGACGGCGAATGCACGCCGTTTTTGCTCCATGCGGTATATCGATAATTAACATTACGAGACATATGTATGACGAAAGAGGCATGCCTGACTTATTAAAATGTATAAGAACATAATTTGAATGCACTAATTTAATTTATTGGATTTACCTAAAAAGTCAATATAAATAAATAATCTTTTATTGATGATTTATTATTTATTACAATAAAAAAACATATGATTTTTGTTGGAATAACTTTTTTTTATAATACAAGACAATATTATATTGTTTTTTTATACTTTGCTTGTATTTCAAATAAAAGTATGTTAAACCAAATGCAATAGCCTACACAAATTCGGCGTCCGCCATGCTCGGGTGTTGGTAGCTCACTGACGCAGTCACAAGCGTGTAAACGGCTTCCAAATGCCAGGCGAGATTTGCGTACGCTTGGAGCGTGTGGAGGTTTGCGTAGGCTTGGCAAGCATGGAAATGTACCATTAGTGAGGTAGTCAGGAAACGCTTGTAGTTTTTAGTTACATTTGTAGTATGCCGTTTGATGTGGCGGTCGCGTAGTTTTGGTTGCTCAGCTTTGTCGCGCTAATTTTTGAAAGTGTGTATTTATTTTTAGCAATAATTTAATAAATTATAATATTATTTACATGCTTTCGTTTTACAAATACGCTAGGGTAGGCAGTGCTTATGTGCCTATATGGAGTGCACGCCCCTGAGTACAGCATAAGTAATCGTTTGGGTGATCAAATTTCTGAGAGATCAACATTGTCCGGGGGCTCAACAACTTTCCCGGGGGTTATTAATTATCCAGGGATAAACTTAATAAGGGTCAACTGTCCAGGGATCGACTTTCCATGAATGAAATGTCCAGCCAACGGTCCCGAGGATCAACAATCCGGGGGATCAATTGTCCGGTGGATCAACTTACTGGGGGGTCAACAGTCTGGGATCAACTACCCGACGGATCAATTGTCCGAGGGACCAGCTGTCGGGGGATTAAAACGTCATGGAATTACTAATCGTAGGTTTCTGGACGGCGTAGATACCAACACCGCATACCTGGACTTAGGAAACTGGAGGAAGACTGCAGGAGACTGGTAGGAATCCGTTTTGCCTTGAAATGGATTTGAATTTGAACTAGCGACCTCTAAACCCAGAGTGAAGGATCTACCCACTATGCCGAGGACATATTAATCTCAGTCAATTAAGTTTTAATGAAAAAAATGCTGAGCTCTAAAGGCAGTAATGTGAATTATATCGCATTAATTGACGACTTCAGAGTAAGTTGATACCTTTTTTACTTATTATATAGCGGGAATTCTCGACATTTGTATTGATTTCTCGAGAAAATATGACATTTCTCTATGAACACAAAGGCAGCATTGTTAATTGTTTGGCATTAAAAAAATTTCAGAGATTATGTGAATGAAGCTAAGTCCATTTGTCCCAAGATGTTGATGTCATATTATATAGCAGGAATTCTCTACATTTGTATTGTTTCTCGAGAAAAGATAACAATTCACTATGAACACAAAGATAGCATTGTTAATTTTATTATATAGTGGAAATTCTCGACATTTGTATTGTATTCTCGAGAAAAGATGATATTTCTCTATAAACACACGAATGGTTAGTTGCCGACCACACTATTAGCGTGCTTTTAAAATGTAATGAGTCATCAATCAAATACTTTAAAAGGCCCATAAAATGAGATCAAAGCCAGCCCTGTTCTGCTATAAATACGCCGGTAAATATACGATTAATAACGGTGGTATTCGGCGGCCTCGATACAACAAACTCATTTCCCAAAATAAACGTGAAATTCATGGATGTTTCGACGCTATACTAATTAATATTTTTGTAACAACCAACAATAGAAAGCATTTTTTTCTAATCTTCTGAGCCTTTTGGCATCCAGCTTTGGAGATACTACCTTGACCAAAAAGTTTTAGGACTTTATTCATAAAATCAAAAACACAAATTTATTCAAAATCGATATGGTTCCCTTCAAAGTACTCCCCACCGACTGCAAAGCACTGACGTCAGCGCTTGATCTTATCCTCGAAACACCGCCTCTACTCAATTTTCAACATGTCCATGTCCATCAGAGCCGTTTTAAGGGGTCTCCACACGGTACTGCCGCAGTACGTTCTGCCGCAGAACTGACTAAAAATCGTATGGTCTGTAGTCAAAACCGCCAGCCGTATTGTTATTATTCACCATTCATTTTATTTTAAATAATAAAAGGCTGGTGAAACAATACGGCTGGCGGTTTTGACTACAGACCATACGATTTTTAGTCAGTTCTGCGGCAGAACGTACTGCGGCAGTACCGTGTGGGAGACCCTTTTAGATTTTTTCATGACATCCTCTCGGGTGCTGTAACGCGTTACGCGAAGAACAAGAAAAAGTCGCATGGAGTCAGATCGGGTGACTTCGAAGGCAGGTGGATAGTATTTGTTGTTTTTGGTCAAAAACTCACGGATAAGGATCGCATTGGGCGAGGATGCGTTATCGTGGTGCAAAATTGATGCCATTTTCAAACATTGCGAAAAATCGAAAACACCCAAAAAGGTAGAGGTACTCACTACAGCGTAGCTTTTACAAATGTCAAGCTATGACGCTGAAATTTGGAGGGAAGTTGTCAAGCTGTTAAGCCTAATTCAAGTGATTAGTTTTTCCTGTTGTTTGCGGATCTTATCCAACCGCCAGCTCTTTCATTTCAAATATCTTTTTTGGAAAAATGGGGGAATTGTTGAAACCACGATTTTGATGGGATAGTGTTTGTATTGAGGCATAGCATGCTCCCTTGGATTGACTAGCAATGTGCCAGTACTCTGCCCAAACATTGCGGGTCAAAATGTCAGATAAGGAGATGTGGTTTATGAGGGTAAAAGTAGGGTTGGATGCTCCTTGTTTTGTCAAGGAATCAGCAATATCGTTACCCGCGATGCCAACATCTCCAGGAATCCGAATCAGATTTACGGTTTTTCCAGAGCTTTGAATGGAGTATATTAGTTTTACGAATAATACATAAAAAGTGCTTATCAGGCTAAAGAAGACTGGATTTAAGTTTTTGGATTTCAGTGACAGCTAATTTGTTACATGTTTATGCTTCTTTTTCGCAACCAAGATACGCCATCAAATAATATTGTAAATCCGATGGTCATCTGTCTTGCCAGTCTTGCCACTTTGCCAGCATAATCCCATTTCCAAACTATTTTTATTTAAATTTTTACTTAACTTACATTCTATGTTACCTACTTTGTGTCAACTCATAAATTTTATGTTATTTCCTGTATTTTTTCAAAAAACGTGTAC
This sequence comes from Limnephilus lunatus, assembly GCA_917563855.2. NCBI lineage: Eukaryota > Metazoa > Arthropoda > Insecta > Trichoptera > Limnephilidae > Limnephilus > Limnephilus lunatus. Next base: position 2,633,176 of record OU830602.1, on the reverse strand, counting down.
AGCACTATATGTAAAAGCCCTATGGGCGTTTAAATAAATAAATAATACAGGGGCCATTGGAGACGCCTTATCGAAACGATAGGTATTTTTTCTATATTATGTTCCAGGTTAACTAGTCATTATTATTTTTAATTATCATCTATTTGAAATGGTCGCGGTCCCGAGGCGAGGTCGACAGGTGACACTAAATTAAAGTAATTATTAGTACATTTATCAGACATTCTGTTTGTCCGTAATATGACCTCTTGGTGGGCGTATAACATGGAGACATGATACGGCGGACGTCGCTAATACCGATATAACACGTCAGATTATTATCGGCAAATGCTAAGAACTTAATTAAAACTTGTTTCTAAAAAAAAACTTTGAATTTGTCCCTGAGTAGACCCAAAACGCATCGAGCACGAATAATTTGACTGCCACCGTAGTCAAGGGGTAAGGCTCTTGATTCACAATCCGAAGGTCGCGGGATCGTATCCCGGCGCACAGTTAATAATTTTGAGTATCTAGCGTAACTTTATTATTTTAGTAGGTTTTTGGAACAATACAAATTATCATAATATGAAAAATTAGTTAAAAAATAAATATTGCGCGATTCAACCTGGTACAGTCGTTTTCAATACTTACAGCAATCTATATATGTATAACGAAAAAATATCAATCAATTTATATAAAAATTTAGGCTCCGTATGTTTGCGTTCGCAAATCTCGGAAAGTAATCGACGGATTGACTCAAAATGTTTACAGAACATTTTGCATTTTAGCAGAAGAGTGTTTCTATGTATAATGGTAAGCACTGGCATTATGTAATTTGTATATATCGATCTGTATATCAAAAACCGCATTGGTGCTGAAAAAATTAAAAGCTGTTAAAGTAAACCCTGAATACATCACAAAACACGTAAAATTTTGTCGGATACATTTTTAAAAGTGTCGATGAATTCTAAACTTAAATTAAACTCATCTTACTAATTTTATAAATGCGAAAGTTTGTACGGATGTATGGTTGGATTTTACTCTTTCACGCAATAAATATCGAATGGAATTTATAAATTCTTTCACTAATCGAAAGCTACTTTATTTGCGAGTAACATGGGCTATATATATTGGTAAGCTCTGGCGTTATGAATAAGCTGTGGCGTTATGAAATTATCTATTATACGTTTATTGGCAAAGCGTGTTACTAAGTAAATGTTTGACGTGGGCCGTCAATATTATTTCTTTGATATCGAAAATTCAAATATTAGTATTCTAATACGATATATATTTAGTGTAGGTAGATACAAATATAAAATAGGTACTTATCTACATTTTGACCTAAGCCAACAGCTATACTAATATTATGAATGCGAAAAGAAGCGTATTTGATTGTTGATTGATTGGGGGAGGGGGAGTGGTAGTGCGGGAGAGGGGGGGGGGGGGGGAACGAGTGGGAGGGGGGACGAATATGCGAGCGAAGCCGGGGGTAAAAGCTAATATAAAATAATTAAGTACTTTATTTTATTTTCTTGCAGGAGAATGGATATTTGAACGCTCCACAACTCTTGAAGAACTGTAAATTCCAGTCTGAAAAAGCAGCAAAAATTCAAGACACCAGAAAATACTGTTAAGTAAATAACTCGTAACTTTTTTTAATTGAGCGAGTATTTTTGAAGTGAAACTTCTTGTGCACCGTTGTGATTTGAAACTCTATGAAACCGAAACGAGCGACACTAAAAAGAGACAAACACATACATCTGTAGGACTTAGCCTGCGAGAGAATGAGATAGATCAGGGGTCGGCAGTTTGTCAAGTGATAAGAGCCAAATTTTCATGGAAACAGGATAACAAAAGTAGCAGAGAACCGCACATATGTAATACTAGCTGGTTCCCGGCAGGCGTTGCTATGCCATTTCATATAGAAATTGTTTCTCCTTGCGTGTCCTTTCCCATTCGTCTCGTTTACCTTCCGCCTCCCCCTCCTCTCCCGCGTCCTTTCCCCTTTCGCGTTCCCACTCCGCCTCCTCCACCTTCGCTCTCCCCATTCCACTTCCCCCTTCCTCAGTCCCGCGAACCCTCCTCCCGAGTTCCCCTCCCCTCTCCCAGGTTCCCTTCCCCTTTCCGGGTTCCCCTCCCGCGAACTCCCTATCCGAGTTCCCCTCCCCCCTCCCGCATTCCATACATTCAGTTTTCAAACAGCTCGCGTGTTAGCTATTGCATTTTTTTATACAAATTTCATAATGCCAGAGCTCACCAGTACCTCTCACCATACGCTTCAGCGATTAATTTTTTTATATACCGAAAATAGATAGAAGAAGAAGATAGATAGATAGATGATAGTTAGATAGATAGATAGATAGATAGATAGATAGATAGATAGAAGATAGATAGATAGATACATATGTATAGGATATGGACAACATCTATGCAAAGAGCCGCTTTTTCGACCCCCGAGATAGACTAATCTGTGTCCTCTTTGTACCGTGCTTCGTAACCCATCGGCCTCGTCTTTGTGCGGAGCATTGTAGAATAAATTAATATAAAAATAAATTTTAATTTGATAACAATATTATAATAAATAAACCCACCAATTATCCTACTCCCGATACTCTGCATTCATCTCATTCTCTCAAAGTTTAGTTTATCGAAGATTTTACTTCTACCGCGTGTCAACTGCTAACATGTTTTTTTGTTTAACGTTCGCTCAATTTCATAATTCTAAAATCCTCGATCATCACCATACCAAGTGTCAATGCATTGGATTGGAATACCACAGCAGGCTGATAGCGTGCCACAGGCAGGTAAGGCCAACGAATACAGTCATTGTAAAATAATCTTAACATGGCTTCATTGCACCGTCAAACAATGGAGCAGATAAACTATGAGAGCGGTTAATATAAAATATGCCATATCTATGATGAGGGGATACAATGTTATACAGGGTGTTAAGGGACGTACTTGACTTACTTTAACCAGTGATTCTTGACATTATGTGGAGTAAAAAATGTAAATAAAATTTTGGCCTCCGGTAATTTTTTTTTTTTTTCTAAATTTTTTTCTTCAAAATCAAACAAAATAAAATTTCTTCTACATGTTATCATTGGTCACTCCGCCGAGTAGCCGACCCATCCCTTACCCCGCCTCCAACTGTCCAACACCTACCATTTCTTTTATGTTTTTGTAGAAAAAAAAAAAATATATCAAAAATGTCACCGGAGACCAAAATTTTATTATTTTTTAACCGTCGAGCATTCATCCTGGACGTCAAGGTCTTCTCCACGACCAAGGTGCGGAACAACATGCTGGCGACAAGCAGACCCGTGGTCTGCTACACCACTGCATCACCTACAAGCCTCGTCATCATCGCTCCTGTCTGCACCCTGTTACTTAACACTAAATTTACCATCGCTACGTAGCAGCAATAAAGACTGACTCAATACATCGACTGACGCCTTTCATTTAATCGTCCTACCCGTCTCTGCCGATCCGCGCGTCCGCTCCCTCATACATTTTTTTACTCCAAATAATGTCAGCAAAGTTAGTCAAGTACGTCCCTTAACACCCTGTATACTGCATAATCTCGGTGAGAAAGAATCACGTAGAATCGAAACGTTGCTTTATTTAAATTTTTATATCTTGTGTAAATACCGCACAAGAGTTCAACTGCTATATGCCAACCAGAGCCAGTGAGATTATGGCTTTCCCAATTGTGGTACGTTGTGAGGCTGAAGGTTGTAGGGAAGGGGATGAAATGGCACGAGGGCCTGCGACATCTTTGGGGATGCTGTTTGGAGTATCTTTTTAGGGAAAGATATTACAATATGAGTAAGTTCTGGAAAGGAAAAAGGTATGAGGGGGTAGGAATCAGAAGAGCAATGTGTCCAGGAGTGTCGGGTCTATGAATCCCTCCCATTGCGATGCAAGGCGATTGGTCGAGAGAGTCTTGCTGTGAAAGTCTAGGATAGGTCTCCCTCAATCAGTATCTCCTGATCCGGCCCGCCACGCAATAGGTGGGCAAACCTCACCTCAAGAACCCGGGCACCCCTGTCAGGTCGCCAAATGTAGCGAAAACCACTTGGAGTGACCTATGTCAGGGGTGTTGGTTATCCAATAAGTGGTTCCCTGGGCGGCGGAACCCATACCCGCCAAATTGAAGGCGCGTATTACATACATGTACTTAACCACTCAGACCTATAAGCTTGTTTTCAAGCTACCTGCAACATTACCAGACATATGTAATGACGTGTGGAGCGCACCTGAATTATTTAAAACATGATCACAGTCCATGATAGCTTTTTTGTTTGACAAGCCTCCAAAAAGCACACAAACCCCAATAGCTCGGAGGGCTTTGAAGCAAAGAATGGACGGTTACCATTTAATATTACACAACTACTAACCCTGTACAAATCGCAAGTGCGCCCCACGGTTGAATTTGGCAGCCGCCTCTGGTGTGGAGCTCCAGAATACGTTAAAAAAACCCTTGACTCTGTGCAGAAACGGGCGGTCCGTTTGACAGATGCTCCCATCTTAACAGACGGATTGCAATCTTTAGAGCACAGGCGTCAGGTGGGAAGGCTGTCCTTGTTCTACCGGTATTACAATGGAAGATGCTACGAGGAACTAGCATCATTGATCCCCTCGGCACCGGTGCATAATCGGGAAACACGCGCCCGACATTTGTACACGGTTGACATTAGTCACATGAGAACGGGTCGTTTTTCGACTCTTTCTTGAGTTCAACAGCTCGGCTGTGGAACGATTTACCGGCCTCTGTGTTTCCCCCCTCCTACAACATGGGTCTCTTCAAGACCCATGTTCACTGCTTCCTTTCCTCAAAAAGACCCTCCACATAGCATCCTCAAAGATGACATAGGCCCTATGGGAATTTTTTTTCCTCAAGGCCTCCTGTGTGGAGTAATGTAAAAAAAGATTAAATAGTTAGGGTGGGTTCGCACAAGTTTAATAACAATAAATAAATTATAATTTAAATAGGTATTCCAGTTATTCCACACAGTTATCCAAATCTAAACAATAATAAAAGTGAAACAGATATACATATAACATATACAAAGCAACAAAAAAATCTGAATAATGTTCGCATTCGAACAAAGAGCCGCGAGACATTGGACGTGTAATAGATGAATAAATTTTTAAAAACAATGCGTAATATCTGCACCGCGTGGTATTTATTGGGTGCAACCTCCGCCAAGGTTGAACTCTGAGCAGTGATTGGCCAAATGCTCAACTGACATTATTAATACCTAACCAACAAATTAAATTAATAAAAGAATTCGCTGGAAGAGTCTTTTAATGCGGTACAATACATGGCCATAATAATTTCTGATGGGATCTGATAGTATAGTTGTGGGTCATACACTTTAAGAGGACATTACCAGAGAAACCAGAAATATGTCATTTTTAAATCAGTGTTTAGACGTATTGATTCGTTTCCACAAAAAAATATAAATTGATTTCGAAAGATTGTTCTTTTTATCTAGTAAACGTATGTTTTAAATTTTGAAAAAAAAGCCAAATATACCATAGGTCGTTGGCAGATTTGTTATATTTTCAAAAAAGTACATGTATTATACAACACCCATTTCAAATCATATAATCATGCAGTAAAATAAATCAATACATTATCTGGTAAACGTATGTTTTAGAATTTTAATTTTAGTTTAAATAAAATCATTAAAAAATATATAAGTACATGTGTTTCTTGACGTAAATTGGCCAGTTTGTGTATTTATTTGCGGACTTACAAACTAATATATTTCAAGATTTTTTTACATACTTATTTTGCTAAGACATTATTGACAAGTCATAAAAATTTTGATCGAAAAAAAATCATAAGAAGTAATTAATATTAATTAATTTACAGCTCGCGTTTTACCATTTTTCTTACAGCTCGACGACATAGAATTGAGAAGTCACTCTGCCCCACTGATGTGATGTCTAGGGAAATTTCCCTAGATCTAGGGGAGAAAAATATTTTTTAGGGAAAAGGGAAATTAGCACAAAATCTAGGGAAATTTCGAACTCTGGCAATTTTTTTTTTTACATATAACTAATATTACTGATATTGGTAGTCGTATTTTTTTTTGAATGCCCATAAATCTTAAATATTGTTGATGTACTTACATTCAAGCAATGTTGTTTTAAAAACACTGACAACTCAAAATGACATTATGTACCTAAAAAGATAAATATAGGTTTCAAGTTACGTTTTTATCTATGTTTATTACAAGAAACCTTCTTCAGTTTCAGTGCGTTTGATTTTTATTTTGCAAAGTGATCTTTATTATTAAGAATTCTGTTTCTAATTTCACAACTGTTATAATATTATACATACAATTATTATATTATACATACTTTCAAATTATGGTAAATTTTCGATCGTACCGGCCATATATGAATATTTATGATATTTTTAATATGAATATTTTTTAGAAAATATAAAAAAAAACATTTTTTTAATAAGAACATATTTTGCCCCCCTCCCCCCTGTTCTAAATTCTAGAAGCGAGAATTTAACATCTTTATCTGACCCTCCATACTGTAGCGTCTATAGTCCTAGCTGTGCGTGATACTCGAAACCAAGCTTGGAGCGGAACGAACTCTAGTTCTAAAAACGCCCGCTAGCGAGTTCTGATATGTGGAGCGCTGACGTCGGAATCTGAATTTAAATTTGCTGGTTATGCGCTCGTAACTGAGATCCAATACATCTAATCTCTTTTAACCCCTCGATGGTTTCTGTATAAATTATTTCCTACATCATTCATCCGATTGCAATGGCTTCTATATATACTAGTGAGCTCTGAAATTATGAAATGTGTATAAAAATTGCTATAGGTGGCACGCGAACCGTTTGAAAACTGAATGTACCGAGACTGTTTGGAACGCGGGAGGGGGTAGGGGAACGTGGGAGGGTGGTTTGCGTGATTTTGAAAGCGGGAGAGGGGAGTGGGAACGCTTGAAGGGAAGGCTACGCGGAAGAGGAAGGTGAGGCGCAAGGTTAACGGGGTGAATGTGAAAGGACACGCAGGGAGAAACAATTTCTTTATTAAGTGGCATTGCAACGCATGGCGGGAACTCGCTAGTAAATAATAAATTATAATGTAGGTACAATGGAATTGTCGGCTTAATAAATTGACTATTACAGTATATTTACACAGTATGTATGTACTTGGGTACTGGCGCAGACAAGTGAAAAATCACAGACAGAAATTAAAATCGTGGCGTATGAATGGGGCTTTATATAATTTATGATCTCTTAAGTTGAATTAATGTACATTATGATCTTCTCAGCTAATTCTACAAAAATATTTTTAAAAAATTAACAAGCTTACGTAGATATATTCATGTTGTTAATTATTATTTATATATCGACAAAGCGTTAAAACCGATGACCGTTTTTTAGCTACAATATTCGGACAGTATTGCCAATATTACAAGTGGAAATACAACAACAAAACAAAAAACGCAAGTCATCAATTTAAAATTCGACGTAATGGTATGACCGTCGATTACATTATTATGATTGATGTGTGGAACAAGCGATGCTGGCAACACTGCGAGGAACGAGGAACCGTTTGAGGGGGCACTAGAAGCGAGGGCAAGCCGGTCACACAATACCTGTTATTGCAATCATAATCAGTATCTACTATTACGTACCTATGCGCAATCTCGAGATCAATGTTTAAAAGGGTTCAATCTGTTCATTTATGGAGGGTAATTGGTAACTGGTTCCAAAAATAGCCAGTTCCTCGGATCCAGTGATAGCTAGTCACCGGGACAAAGCAAACAGCGGGACAAGGCAATGACGTCATATATAATTTATAGACGCGAGGTATTATTATTCACAGCCAGTTACAATAATAATCATATTATCGGCAATTTCTCCATATCCGGATAGATATTTATTATATATTGGTTCTTAGCAAGTTACAGGGAGAAATTAACCCCTTTGTCTTGCAAACTGTAGTAAGATGGATTTTTTTTTAACCCGATGTTCGGGCTGCCTTGGGCAAGATGAAGGGCATTCATATTTTTTATTGCTTGTTTTAAATCTGCGAGTGGTATACATTTTGTATAGATATATGCACACATACAGACATTTTTATATACACCCATGCATGTATGTATTCATATACCACAAATATGTATACCATAATAAATATATACAAGTATTTTTTTATTTCTTCTTCTTTGCCTTATCAGGTCCCCCCGATGTTGGCGATCACTCTTGAAAAGGTCTCTCTGTCTTGCGCTGCCCGGAATAGCTCCTCCACACTTCTAATGCCGGTCCACACTCGTATGTTTCGCAGCCAAGACATTTGTCTCCTACCAGGCCCTCGGCGACCCTCTATCTTGCCTTTCAATATTAAATGGAGCAAGTGATACTTCTCCCCTCGAAGTATATGACCCAGGTATGAAATTTTCTTGATTTTAATTAATGTAAGCAGTTCCCTATCTGCTCTAGCCCGCCTGAGAATTTCTATGTTGGTGATCATGTCGGTCCATGGGACCTTGAGCATTCTCCGGTGAAGCCACATTTCGAAAGCCTCTAACCTGTTCATGGTATTTATTTTCAAGGTCCATGTTTCACAACCATACAGCAAGACCGACCACACAACGTTTTAGCATTCTCTGCCTTAGTTTTAAGCTTATATTGTCATTGCAGAAGAGGGATTTCATTTTTATGAATGCAGTTCTTGCTGCTTCAATTCTGCACCTAATCTCTATATCTGGGTCAAGAGTCTCCGTGAGGATACTGCCGAGGTATCTAAATCTCTCCACCTTTTCGACATTACAACCATTTAACTGAATCATTGATCCAGAGTGATCTAGTCGTCCAAAAGTCATCCATTTAGTTTTATTGACGTTGATTGTTAGGCCCAGTTGCTCACCAGCATTATTAACAAGATCTAATAGGTCTTGGAGGTCACTGATACTGTCAGCTAGTAATACAGTATCATCTGCATATCTTATGTTATTAATGACAACTCCGTTGATCTTGAGACCCTTCTGGGTATTACTTAGGGCTATTTTGAAGACATAGTTGGAATAAAGATTAAATAATAGTGGCGACAGGATACAGCCTTGTCGTACTCCACGCTGAATGGCGATTGCATTAGATCTCTCATTCCCATGTCTTATTTCTGCTGTTTGGAACCAATACAGGTTTTTAATGAAATTCTGGTCTTTGGTGTCAACGTTACAATCCGCAAGCATTTTCATTAGGTCAGCATGTTTTACCCTGTCAAATGCCTTTTCGTAGTCAATAAAACAGGCAAAGACTTCCTTTCTTTCTTTCTTTCTTATACTTTTTTTTTTTTTTTTTTTGTACATATAAGAATAAAAAGGTAAATTTTGTTATAGCCCGCACATCAAGGTGGATGAAGGATGGATATGGGCAGGCGGTGGAGGGGATTGTCATCGGGACTTGAATGCCCGAGACATGAGATGCTTGGGTTCGAATTTGAAGCAAGTTTTGAGAAAAATGTTTTGGCCAGGTCTATTATGTGTTTTTTAAGTGGAGGGATTTTCGTGCCTGAATTAATAATGCTATTTCGGACGAACCAAGGGCTTTTGGTGAATCTTCTAAGCAAGACATTTTGGAAGGTAATCCGGATAGATATAACAAATTCAACACTACTTACGCCTGCCAGGCGATGCTCCTCACGCTAGCTATTAACGTAAGTGGCGCTATCTTTTGGCATTGCTTTAATTCGGTTTTATTTATTACAAAAGTAGATTTGTATGCAACATCCGCAGTAAGTAAGGCGCGGTGTCAGAGTTGTATTGTTAGCCAAATTCTTAAATTTCAACCATGCAGTCTCTAGGCTATTTACTCGTACTATTTGATAATGATGATATTTGGCCTGATGATTTTTTTTTACATTAAGTCCACACAGGAAGCCCTGAGGAAAATAATGTCCCTTAAATCTTTTGTCATCTTTGAAAATGATGTGTGGAGGGTCTTTGTGAGGAGAGAAAGGAGTGAACATGGGTCAGAGACCCGTGTTGTGGGAGGGAGGAAGAAGCAAGAGACAGAGATAGAGGAAGCGAGCGACAGAGGCCGGCAAATCATTCCACAGCCGAGCTGTTGAACTCAAGAACGAACCCGTTCTCATGTGACAAATATCAACGTTTTGGTTTTGGTTTGGCGTGTTTACAGACTGTGCACCGGTGCCGTTGGGATCAATGACTCGATGAAGCTAGTGACTCGGAGCATCCTCAATTTGGGAGGCGGGTATGGGTACATTTTATTTAATAACCAACACCTCTGCCATAGATCACCCCAAGTGGTTCGCTACTTTTAGCAGGGGTGCCCGGGTTCATGGGGTGAGGTTTGTCCTTGTTTGATATTATTTTCCTCAGGGCCTCCTGTGTGGAGTAATGTAAAAAAAAAGATTCAAAGGGTATAATCACCTGGCAGGAGGCAGGACACCCAATCAGGTATCAACATATGTATACTCGTACCTATGTACATTGTCAATATGTTGTCTGCGCAAGTATACTCGTACAAATAACATAACCTTATCTAAAAGAGGGTGACAACACCCTGCGAGAAAGGTTAGTTGATGTTATTATAGACAAATATACAACGAAACATAACAATATAACACGAAGCTACAATGTATGAATGGGATCCATTACACGATGTTTAAATACAAGTTCTCAAGAATCTAGATAACAATATAAAGTATTTATAAACTGGGTTTAAGAGGTGCACAAATAACACGAAAAAAAATACTGATAAAATTATAAAATAGAAAAATGAATGGATGTTTAAGCTAACCCTCTCGTACCGGTGTGGGGTAATACACTACCCCAAACGAGAGTTTAGTGCTGTATCTAAGTTGTTTTTTTACATCACAGAATTTACTCTACTACTAGAATACAATTTAGGTAAGTGATCCCAGAAAAACTATTCAGTAATCGGCGTGGATTAAAAAATATCCCGTTACTGTTTTTTAAAGCTACTATACAATATATTTTTTTACTTAAGTTCCACACAGGAGGCTCTTAGGAAAATAATTTCCCTCACGAACTATGTCAGATTTTTTTAGGAAAGGAAGGAGAAGAAGTTCTGGGAAGGAAATGGCTATGATGGATGCATAGGAATCTGGGGTCCAGGAGTGACAGACGTAAAAAATAATATCTGGATAATCCGGGTAATGGCGGTCGACGGGCAAGGCTCTCGACTAGCAATCTGAAGGTCGCGGGTTCAAATCTCGACCTGGGCAAATAAAACTTTATTTTATTCATTTGTGTTATTTTACAATTAATTCATTTTAAAATAATGCATAGTATATTTGCGACACGTTCCAGAGTGGAAGATACCCTCAGAATTGCCGTGGTGTGTAAGACCACCATCCAGATTTGATGCATTTGAAATGGCTTTAGCCTTGTTTGGTGACCAGATCCAAATGGCCAGGTACTTCCCTATACCTTCAGTCTCACAACATGCCCCAATTGGGGATATCATAGTCTCAATGACTCCATGTTTGCGGTATTCACATAAAAACTATAGAATCTAATAGGAATCCGAAAAGAATGTAGAAAATACCGCAGTAAATTGAGAATCCCATATAAATCTGAGTAAAAACAACCTTCCGGGTTGGGATTTGGGATTATTATACGGAAAGTCAAGCTCACTGAATTGCAGCGTATTTTAATTTCGATCTTTGGTCACTGCCCACTGCCCACTGGTGGTCAAGGTCAAAACAAACAGAAAAAAGGCACCGGGGGACCAATGTCCGACTGGATTTTTACCTGAAACTGGACACAACACAAAAAACGAACAATTTAACCCCTCAAGACCTCGAGACCCTTTAAGACCTCGACGACATTTTGCCGGAGGGTCAAAATAGGGCTTTACAGTAAAATTAAAATAAATTGAATATTTCTAAACGTATCCGAAAAATAAAAACTGTTTTTAAAGGCGATAAAATACGCTGTCAAATTTTAAAAATCGAAATCTGTACATATAAAAATCAAAATACGTTTGTATGTGTGTTTCTTATGCGTTGCTAAACCATTCATCCGATTGCGATGAAACTTTGGGTATTGAACGTGCGCATGCCCAGGATGGTTTCTATGTACAATAGTGAGCTCTGGCGTCATGAAATTATTCGTTGCTAACAATGAACACGCCCGTGAATGTTTCTATATATATATACTGGTGAGCTCTGGCATTTTGAAATTTGTATAAAAAATTGCAATAGGTGGCCCGCAAGGTGTTTTAAAACGGAATGAATCGGAACTGAATATATGGAATTCGGGAGGGGGAGGGGAACGCGGGAGGGGGGAGGGAAACGCGTGAGGGGGGTTCGCGGTACGGAGGAAGCGGAAGAGGGGAGTGGTAAGAGGGAAGGCGGAGAAGGCAAAGAAGAGTGGGAAAGTGGGAGGGGAAGGAGACGCGGGAAAGGAACGGGAGGCGGAAGGGGAATGGGACGAAAGGGAAAGGACATTATTATTAAGTGGCATTGCAACGCATGCCGGGAGCTCCCTGGTAAACATATAATTTTTTAAATATATAAATTTTTGGCTTGCAAACATAAAAAAAAATTTAAAATGGCTCATCTTACGTTTTTTCTAATTAAAATTACGAAAACGAAAAAAAAATAAACGCATATTTTATTGGATAAATTACTTAGTGTATTAATAAAAAATTCCCTACATTTCATAAATTTATTTTAAATTGCAATCCGAAACTTTGGTGTCATAAAGGTCTACATTTTACTTATTTTGTGGTTAAGTAACTATATTTGAATGTAAAGCGTGGTGTTTCTAATAGCGATTATATCACATTTCTCACTATGATAATAAGGGAGACACAACGATTTCTACGAGACCTGTGTGAGTTGTTCCGAAAACCGAACAAATAGATTTGACGTGTTTTATTATTGTGGACGCAAAAGGGTATAAGTATTCGTTGCTTATTTACGATGTTATTCCTCGGGAATTATTTATCAGCCGGATCTGGCGAATTTATTCCGAATGTTCTCATTTTATGCAGCCAGCAAACTTCAGAAAACTTATGCGATATTTATGAGAAACATCTTTAATAACTTAGATGTTACAAGTGGCTGGCAAAAATTGTTTAAAAAAATCTAAGAATGAAAATGAGAAACGTAAAAAGAATCATAAGGCTGCGCATACACGAATTATGGGAAAGAAACGAAGTAACCGCAAGTTGCGTTTCGCGACGTTTAACAGATTTAACACATTTTTCGTATCGCGGAGGGTTCCATGACAAATGACCTATGTGGAGTGACGGTAGAAGTTCCGATTCAGTGACCAGAAGTTTCAAGTTTTGAGAGGATTCAGATGAAGGTTATGAAACCTGGCCAGTCAGATCTGGTTACTAAACATTTGTTTAGCCTTCCCAAGCAAGGTTTAAATTCTGAACAGTGGCCTCACTAAGGCCATACTGATATCTTCCACACTCGAACAGTATGAATAGTAACGTTCTATCTACTTATATATTGTAATCAGGGGCGTGCACTCCATATAGGCACATAAGCACTGCCTACCCTAGCGTATTTGTAAAACGTAGGCATGTACATAAATAATAATATAATTTATTAAATTATTGCTAAAAATAAATACACACTTTCGAAAATAAGCGCGACAAAGCTGAGCAACCAAAACTACGCGACCGCCACATCAAACGGCATACTACAAATGTGACATAAACTGTAACAAAAAATTACACGCCTCACTAAAATGCGGGCTAAGCAGGAATTATTTCTGCTTAGAGCTAACCTCATTCAAGATATAATATCAATGTTTACGAAATGCACGTAGCATAGAGTAGAACTGTCGTTTGAATTTGCTTCTATGTTTTTTTTTGTTAGTATCAGGCAGTGCTTTCTGGAATAAATTAGCAAATGGCAATCAGTGGCGACAGTGACATCTGTTGTTATCTGAAGTATGAAAGTGAGGCAACGCCAATTGCTTTTATCAATACCACCTCGGATATCCATTGATTGGCTTGTGATGATACGCATACATGAAGCGATTATTTATTATTATTATTATTTGTGTATTTAAAGTGGCTTAGATAATCCAAACCTACATCATCTACAGCCAGCAGCAAGTACACTTAGCGAAAACTTGTACGAAGGGAGCCATCTGTGGCAAGTTTCTTTTTTATTTATTTGAATCAATTTGGCAGTTTTCCTACTGCCTACCCTGATCAAAAACCTGTGCACGCCACTGATAGTAATAATATCTTCTATTTGTGTAAAGAAGAGTGTCTGTGGCGGGCGACCTTCAAAGTAGCAGGAAGGTCACTGTCTATATGAGAAAAACCACCCCCATCCCTTTCTCACTCCTAAAAGCAGAATTTCGATTCTTATGGAAGTAATTTTGCACACTTAGTTCAAAATAAAAGGTAAATTACTGTCTATATCTGATTTCGAAAAATTATATGTAAAGCCTGAACAACGCCGGGGACTTTGGAAAGTTTTTAATATATTTATCCAAATTACATATCGAGAGATGGGTCAAATGGCCAGCACTGGAAGGAATGGGAGAAGGTACCCGGAATGAGGCAATCCAAAGTACTCATAAACGGACCGGACCCCAGAAGGACCAGGAAACTACTCGATATGGACAGAAACTCGCTGAGGGAACTGGTAGGACTACTAACGGGACACTGCTATCTCAGGAGACACATGCAGCTATTGGGAGTGAAAAGCACCAATAGATGTAGAAAATGTGAAGAGGATGAAGAGACTCCAATTCACTTGTGGTGCCCAATGTCCTGCCCTGGTGGGAACTAGGCTCTGATACCTGGGGAGACACATCGTGGAACCAATGACAACTCTGGTGAACTTCATTAAAGGGACTGGATTATTGTTAAAGGATTGAGGTAAAATGGGAGATAGTACAATGGGCCTATGGCCTAAGTACTCACGGGAACTAATTGTAAACCGTCTCCGTAAATTTAAAAGAAATAAAATAATAATATATTTATGAATGTGAATGAATCAAGGAGTACGTGTGTGTTAAATGTGTTGCGTTCCACCACCTCTGTATACCTACAACTTCAGAAAAATGTCACGGTGTTGTTTAATGTCAATTTTGATCAATTATATATTTTAACTTCGCCACGTTAACAACACAAACAACAACAACAATCGCAACCTCTGGGTTCAGACAGAAAGATCTTACCACCCTTCCACAGAGCATGATGTTGATGATGGTTAAAAACATGATTCCAAAATCATTATATTCACTTTTTCCTGTTCAAGTTCAATTATTGATTATATTTAAAAAAAAATAATATGATTAGGTCCCGCATAACAGTCCCAACGGCTCGGGACTGTCCGGAGTGGCAAGACCAATTGGAGTGGAGAGTCAGACACACAAATGTATCCATTTTGGGAGAGCGAGGCATCAAGGCATCCACAACAGGTTTTCGATTATCTGGCTACAACGTATTTTAAGATACTTTGGACACGTTGCTCGCCAAACTGAGGACTCCATCTTGGAGAAACTCATAGTCACTGGCAAAGTGGAAGACAGAGGAAGATTACCAATGCGCTGGAGTATACGTCCAGTACGTCGGTGACCGCAGCTTTCCACGCAACCCAGAACCGGGAAGAGCGGAGGAGCCTTGTCTACCATGGTAATTGGAGTTCACGCAGTTCATCAAAATTGCATTGTTTTATGATTTCTGTTAGGCAATTAATGCAATTTTCCTTCAACAACAAAAAGAAATGTTATGTAGAAGACAAACTGAACGCCTAATTAATAATTATTAAGAAAGTGTCACTTAACAGATGTTAAGAGTACAACAATGATGAGTTGTTCCCCAGAGAGAAAAAGTAGAAAATATACTAAGTACTTTTAAACCGTGATCTCATATTTTTTTCTCATTGTTCCTTTCCAATCATTAAACCAAAGAACAAAAGAATCGGCAGACAAAGACTTATCATCATTAACCCACATTTACACGGCTCCATTGAAAGTACATACCTGGAATGGTGTTTATCATTTTAATACAATTTCTCCACAATTTATTAAATTAATAATTCTAAAGAAACCATCACATTATTTGACTCAAGAATTATTCAAATGGATATAAATAAAAACACTTTGGCTCCATCGAAGCCAGAGTTAGTCTCTCAAAAGCTGGACGTGCTGTACAGCAGTGGTCTCAAACCCCTGGGCCGCGGACCGGTACCGGTCTGTTGATCAAATGGTACCGGGCCGCCCAAGTCCAAGTTTAAAAATCAAAATTACATTAAAAAAAATCGAACGTACCCAATAAAATATTTAATAATTATCGACAAAAATTATTATTCCGTTGAGAAACCCTTCATGCCGACACAATACCTTCGAAATAAAACTTCGGGTTTCCATCCTGCGCACTCGCTTATATAACGTAAAGAGCTCGAGTGAAACGCAACAACGTGAGTCACCGCTCTTAAATTCTGCTTGCCCAAATACAAGTGGAATCATTTTATTGAGAATACGTGACATACTAACATGCGTTTGATTATATTGGTGAATTTATTCCCATTTTTCAACAAAATACTTCTATCGCGACAAACGAGAGCTTATTATTATTATGTTTATAATTGTTTTAATAAATTTATAAATGTATAACGAAGGATTAGCCACAATCTGAATCCTGTATTTACTATATTTTAAGAGATATTTACATATTCCAATGCGATGTGTGGTACTAGTTATAGAATCAAATTATTATTATTATTATTATTTTATTTTTTTAATATAAATCATGAGTTACATTTATACATATATGTATATAAATATAAAATCAAAATAATCTACAAAATAAATAATCTTTATTTATGTTTAAGTATCTCAAAAATATGTATTTGTAGATAGACCTCTGTGATCCTAAACCCCTCACTTGGTCTCAGTATTTAGTTGTTAGCTATAAGTCTTAGTTGTAAGTCACTAGTAATAAATTAATCTTGGCCGTAGGTTATTAGTTATAAATCTAAGTGTTGAATTAAAATTAAGTTGTCAAGCGGCCATGAGGTGATTTTCCCACGAAAATGGCTCTATACAAATAATCCAATCAACGTAAAAGAGTAAATGTTGACGCATAATATCAAAGGTATTAAAATAATTTGTACATGCAGATAATATGTTATGATACATCCAAGGTACTTAAATAAGTAATACCTAATAGGTCCATAATACAACAGGAGTGTGGATACCTAATGGCTACTAATGATAATATCTTCAGAGTGTGTTTTTGACATTATGTGTGAGCATACTTTTATGATTGTTGATTTTTTTAATATCTCTTCCCCAACCAGAGAAAGTTCCTACTCTGTGAAAAAAAATAGCATTACAGCAACATTAGAGGGAAAAAGAAAACTCACCCTAGAGGTCATGTAGCGCAGGAAGAAATCCAACAGAAAAGATTTTCCTTTTCTGAAGGCTCCGGCGACTGATATGATGACGACACTCCTGTCTTTGACGTCTTCTTGCAGCATCAGCTCTGTGAGGGCCTCTTCGTCCAGCGTGAAGGAGTGCTCCCCATCAGTGTTCACTATCTGAATAGCGCGCGCCATTCCTTTTCCGTGTGGAATTCTCTCTATTGCCGAGTAAAAATTTAAAATGCTATGAGTTTCATAAAATGATGGAAGTTTGACAAATGGGATGGAATTCAAATCAATTTTTCATGTAAATTTTTAAAGTGTATCATGTTATTTTACTAAAATGCAATGAACACGGCCACAATGTAGCCGTTTAAAGAAACGTTTCCGTGAAACGGAATTGAATAGACTGAGATCTGAGCTGATATTTGTGTATTTTGACACTTCGAAGTGACTAATGTCAGATTCGTGACATGCATTTAACTGGCGCTGTTTTTGTGTAATTGGCTCGATTAAAAAAACGTAGTTAATTTCTTTTAAAATTAAAATAAAGATATTTTCGAATAATTGGTTTTCTAGTGAAAACATTATTTCACTTTTTCAAAACAATGAATTTTGGCATGTAGGTACTAAACACGGGGTTATTGAATGGATGACAATCATTTTAGAGAAAATCCTGACGAAGAAGCGACGTACTGAAAACGAACTATAAAAACTTTGACCCACTGTATTTATGTTTTACACAAATAATTCACTAATTTACATAGGTCACAATGAACAGGTGGTTATTTCCTGATTTTCACGAAAATTTTACAAAATATGTCATTACACAATGAAACCTTTTACAATTCACTCACGGCTTTATAATTACACGTTTCCGCACGCGTACACACAGAAATAAATAATCTAATGATAAACCACGTCAAACGATAGATTGCAAAACTTTACATTGGAATAGAATGCAAATTGTCGAAGTCCAGAGAATGATACAAAGTGACCGTTCGAATGACACGCAAAATGCAACGACGTTTTACTATCACCGCGTTCAGCAACGCATTTTAAATTTATTCACTATATTTTAACACTTCGGAAACTAAATTATTTACCTCCACTTTCATCTAACGAATATTCCTCGTGTTTACGTCCCTCGAATTCAGCCATTTCTCACAACTCACAAGTGATAAATTACCAGAACTGACGTAACACATCCTGAACATAGCGCGCGTTGTTCGTGACGTTATCATTTCACCAGTACCTACCTACTCGCTTGCGCTATTACAATGTTAAAATAGTTCTAATTTGTACAAATTGCTGATTTAATTAATATAACCATAATTAATATTATATTTAATATAACCATAATTACTCACAATAAAGATGGTCGATAGCCCGGTGGGTGGGCTCGGCTAGCTGTCGAACGGAGCGAAATAGATTTAGGGGTAACCGATTTATTCTCTTTTCGGCACGAATAAGGCTCTGAAGATCTGAATTATATATCTTGAGATTCATAACTTCCTACAATAAAAAAAATATGTGAATGAATTTTCCTATATAAAATGTATTGTATATGTATTTATAATCTCGAGTTACTAAGATAAGTGGAGTACCTACTAGTTTATTTGCGTATCGAAATTAAACAAATTTTCCACAATGGCAGCACTGAATTGTCACTGTCAAATTGGTAAAATACCTATCTCGTGTCGTCCAAAATTAGGTTACTGCCTTATAAAGTAACTCAAAATACAAGAGAAGTCTGAGCATTGAGTTTGCTATTTCAAGCTTTAATTAAACCTACCTTCAAAATGCAGGTACTCATTGATTAAAACATGCACTCTTTATTTATAAAAGGTCAGAATAATTAACAAATCACATGATCTAGGTTACTTCGTTCAAAGTTCTAGAACAAATTAATGATTCATTTTACTCAACACACCTTGAATTTAAAATCTCGAATGTAAAATAAACAAACAATTGTTTAGTATTTGCTGTTGTAGTCCACAATTATTTTTTATACAAATAATATTGAAGGCTATAAATAACACAATGCATGTTGTGACCAAAGCTGGAGCATGGGTGTATTTGTTTTACAAAAGAAACAGTAGCTTCTTAAAAAAGACTAATATAGATATTTATTAATATTTCAGAACCCCAATGAAGACACAGAGTGGAATGACGTGCTTCGCGCAAAGGGAATTATTCCCGCCAAAGAAAAGGCCGTCACAGAGCAGGACATTGTTTCTATGCTCGAGGACACAATCCTACAAAAGCAAGAAACTCGTAAGTTGAAGTTATTATCTTGTATCTGTTCGACAGAATCTTCTAGTGGAGTCGACAACCATTTTTAAAGAAAAATGGCCGGTAAATATTCGGAACAAACGTCAACGGTTAATACGCACTTTTTTTTTATAAAACCTTTAGATTCTTCTTAATTACCATAAAAGACAACTATTTGCATTGGGGGAGGTTGAAAATGTTACATTTTTAATTTTAGTTACGTAAATTGAAAATTTGCTTTCGTATTTAGACACAATGCTTCACCATTTGCAATTTGTAATGATTATTGTCATTTTATTATGTTGGTATTACTGATACTATATGGAAGGCTACATCATACCGTAACTGACTTCATGGCAATATATTCAAAGGCGCGTAACCGAAAAAATCTATACGCTAGGTTTGTGTAACATGATTTGTGATTCAAAAGAAAGTGCCCCTTTATAACGCCTACTCACGTCAAGGCAAAAAAAACATCCCAGTTTTCAAGTAGTTTAGCGGCTACGCTAGGCTTGTGTAACATGGATTGTAAAATATCAGTAATACCAACATATTAAAATAACAATAATATTGCAAACAGAGTGATTTGACAGTGTTAAAGCAAATTTTCAATTTACGTAACTAAAATTAAAAATGTAACATTTTCAACCTCCCCCAATGCAAATAGTTGTCTTTTATGGTAATTAAGAAGAATCTAAAAGTTTTATCAAAAAAAAGTGCATATTAACCGTTGACGTTTGTTCCGAAGAATTACCAAATGGCCTTCTGCAGCATAAAACCAACTAAGAAGCAGCATAAAAAACTGAGAAGACTAGTCCATCCAAGCCCTCCCTCAGTCATACATTTAAAAAGTGATGATCTTGGAATCATGTTTGATCTTAAGGGGATCTTACCACAATGGCAGCATATTTGCAGGTTTTTGATGCAGTTTTTAGAAAATTTCTATATTGTTTATTAGAAAATAATATTATGTTTTGAACAAATAAATTATTCTTCTAAATGGTGAAATAACAAAACGTGTTAAAATGTTTAAAACAATTGAGTAAAAAAATATTTACAGAACCTCTAAAAATAGCTTAATGATTATATCATTTAACTCTTAAGAGTGTATTACCAGAGAAACCAGAAATATGTCATTTTTAAATCAGTGGTTAGACGTATTGACTCTTTTCCACAAAAAACTATAAATGGATTTCAAAAGATTGTTCTTTTATCTAGTAAACGTATGTTTTAGATTTTGAGAAAAAATGTTTATTTTTAGAATAATAAGGTTATACCATAGGTCGTTCGCAGATTTGTTCAATTTTCAAAAAAGTACATTTATTATACAACACCCATTTCAAATCATATAATCATGCAGTAAAATAAATCAATACATTATCTGGTTAACGTATGTTTCAGAATTTTAATTTTAGTTTAAATAAAATTATTAAAAAATATATACGGACATGTGTTTCTTGACGAAAATTGGTCGGTTTGTGCATTTATTTGTGCACTTACAAACAAATATATTTCGGATTTTTTTACATACTTATTTTGCTAAGAAGTTATTGACAAATCATAAATAATTTGATCGTAAAATAATTTCAGAAAGTATTTAATTTTAAATAATTTTGAACATCGCATTTCACCATTTTTATCGCAGCCCGTAAACACAAATTTCAGATTTCATTACTGGCCCAAACGCGGCCAGGAGAGCACGTCTTCGCGACGCTTTGAATAATAATATTTGGAAATGAAATTTGAAAACGAAATTTGAAATAAACACGAATTCCTTGATTCATGTTTGTTAAATCTACAGGGTTGCCCGAACGCAATTTTTCATGTTCATTGAATATTTTTATGCAAAAATTTTTATAATTTCGAATATTTTTTTATTTTAAATTATTCTTGTGTGAATACCGCACAAGAGTCCCAACTGCTCCAAAATATTTTTTGGGGTAAATCTTTTTTACGCACGCTCGACACTTGGGGGTAAACTGGTGAATGGGTTACGAAAAGTGGTGATTGTTACGAAAAATGACATGCGAACGGTAATCAATGCGAACGGTGATCGATTGCTCGGCGGGTCGGGTCGGGCCTTTACGCATGCTTGTTTTTCGTGTTATTGTTATATTGTTAATGGACTATTTGTCCATAAATAAATAAATAAATTATAAACAGCGGGTACCCGGCATGCGTTTCAAGGGCACTGTAACCTCGCGGTCAACTAAACTGGTTCCATCACAAGTCCCGGGAATTATAATGCAAGCGCCTGCACTATATAACATTATACACAGCGGGTACCCGGCATGCGTTGCAAGGCCACTCAAAGAAAGAAAGGGTTTGTGCGCTTTAATTCTGTTTGTTGAAGTGCTTATTATTAATTATGCACACAAATAAATATTTCAAAATGGGACATTTTTTACAATCCAACTGAATATTACTCGTTTTTTTTCATGAATACCGCACAAGAGTCCCAACTGCTCTCGTCTGGAGCCAGTGGGACTATTGCATCCCCAATTTGGGGTATGTTGTAAGACTGAATGTAGTGGGGAGGGGAAGGATATAGGGAAGAGGAAGGTGGGGAAGTACCTGGCTATTCAGATCTGGCCAATAAACACGGCTTAAGCCATTTCAAGCAACGTTTCAATTCTTAATGGTGGTCTTACACCAGGGCGATACTGAGAGTATCTTCCACTTTAATGGCCGTAAAATACAATTAAAAAACAAAAAACCAAAATATTAAAAAGAATATAACAAATTGTTTATTCATGTAGGTATCTACTTAATACCTACTGTGTTTACGCATTTCACTTGTATCTATTTATGTTTATGCACTTCGATATACAAATTACAAATAACTACTACTAATTAAAATTCTGGAAGCGAGAATAGTAATATAAAGTAGTAATAGTAGCGGGTAGCCCTAGCTCGCGTGAACAAAACCCTCAAAACTCGGATTGCCGCGGAACGAAATTTAGTTCTGAAAACGCCCGCTCGCGAGCCCTGATGTGTTAGCGCTAGTGTCGGAATCGAAGTTGTCATGTGCTGGTTATTCACTCTTATGACCAATTATTTTATTTTTACAGTGATAATACCTGGCTATTCAGATCTGGCCAATAAACACGGCTAAAGCCATTTCAAGCAACGTTTCAATTCTTAATGGTGGTCTTACACCAGGGCGATACTGAGAGTATCTTCCACTTTAATGGCCGTAAAATACAATTAAAAAACAAAAAACCAAAATATTAAAAAGAATATAACAAATTGTTTATTCATGTAGGTATCTACTTAATACCTACTGTGTTTACGCATTTCACTTGTATCTATTTATGTTTATGCACTTCGATATACAAATTACAAATAACTACTACTAATTAAAATTCTGGAAGCGAGAATAGTAATATAAAGTAGTAATAGTAGCGGGTAGCCCTAGCTCGCGTGAACAAAACCCTCAAAACTCGGATTGCCGCGGAACGAAATTTAGTTCTGAAAACGCCCGCTCGCGAGCCCTGATGTGTTAGCGCTAGTGTCGGAATCGAAGTTGTCATGTGCTGGTTATTCACTCTTAATACAGGAGAATTATAAAAATATATATTATCACCACATCAATGTTGTCTAAACGACTAGATCAGGGTTTCCCAAACTTTTTTTGCAATGGAACGTAATTTTTACTACAAAAATATAAATACATCATATTTTTTTTAAAACCCACAAAGTCGTTACGTCTTTAGTACAGTATATTTTAAAGTAATTATAAAATAATAATATTGGTTATTCGGTTGAATTTTTCTCTTTACAACTTTATGTAGATTAAAAAGAAGAACAACACATGCCCCAAATTACCGACCCACTCTCAAGTCTAGTTTAAGGAATTGAATAAAATTATAAGATATCATTGAAGAAGAAGATCACTAATAATCTAAACAAAAATATGAAAGAGAACAAGGCACAGAAAAATAAAAAGACAACGGTCGCAACAGCGACTCGAACCCAGAACTTCTCGTCTTACTGGGACAAACGCCTTACCAATTTGGCTACTGCCACCTCTTGATGAATTGAAGCGATGGTGTTTTTTTTTGTTTTATTCTCTTATTGATTCTGTAGAGTTTGCTTCAGACACTTATTGATTCTGTAGAGTTTGCTTCAGACACTTATTGATTCTGTAGAGTTTGCTTCAGACACTTATTGATTCTGTAGAGTTTGCTTCAGACACTTATTGATTCTGTAGAGTTTGCTTCAGACACTTATTGATTCTGTAGAGTTTGCTTCAGACACTTATTGATTCTGTAGAGTTTGCTTCAGACACTTATTGATTCTGTAGAGTTTGCTTCAGACACTTATTGATTCTGTAGAGTTTGCTTCAGACACTTATTGATTCTGTAGAGTTTGCTTCAGACACTTATTGATTCTGTAGAGTTTGCTTCAGACACTTATTGATTCTGTAGAGTTTGCTTCAGACACTTATTTTTCAATTAATTTTTTGAAGTGAAAACTTCTTTAGCACATTTGTGATTTGAAACTCGATGAAACGAAAAAGCGACACTAAAAAGAGACAAACATATACACATCTGTAGATTTATCCTGCGAGAGAATGAGATAGAATAATCAGTCTCCTCTAAGTGTGGTGCTTCGTAGCCTCCCTACCTTGTCTACTTAAGTTTTCTGAAGATTTCACTTCTATCGCGTGGGAACTGCACACTTGTAATTTTTTTAAATATTTCCAGAGCACAAAAAGCTAGCCGCCCTTGACCTAGACGAGTTGGATGAATTGGAAGACTCTGAAGATGAAGCAGTGCTCCTGGACTACCGGAGAAAGAGGATAGCGGAGATGAAGCAGTTGGCGGGGAAACCTCGCTTCGGCTCTGTGCAGGAGATCTCGGGTCAGGACTATGTGCAAGAAGTCAATAATGCGGGGAAGGAAATCTGGGTTGTTATACATCTTTACAAACAAGGGTGAGATAAGATCAATGCTTTATTTTTTTTGTTAATGTTTGTGACAGTCTGCATAGCTTAGGAACATAAGCTTATTGTGCTAACATTGATATTTCACCTTATTCTTTCAACAGTAGTAAGTCAGTCCAGTATTTATCTATTTATTTACTCTTATGGGGGCTATGTGTGTGTGTGTGTGGGATGGATATTGTATAAATCAAATAAGCATTGATACAGTACGTACAAGTTTATTGAAACAATTTATGTACATCCGATTACAACGGCACCATAATTTAATATTATAAATATTTTGTACATGAAAGTGGGAGCGAACAAGAAGCGATTTTACAAAGCTGTTAATTCTTCGGCAGTTTAAAACAGAATGGTTCTGTTAAATTTGTCATGGCAAGAGGTGACTCGTGAGAAATGAGGATTGCTATTGGCAACTACTATATAATCTTTAACATTTAGCTACACGCACCTCGATAGTGCATATGGGTCGTCCATTAATCACATGATGTTTTTTAGCAACTTTTTAACCCCCCCCTCCTAGTGATTTTTGGTGAGGTTTTAGACAACCACCCCCCCCCCCCCTAACCAAAATCACGTGTATTTTTTTAGTACAAAGTATATTGAAATTTGTAAAATATTATCTTTGAATACAGGTATAATTTGATTAAATTATGGAAAATTAAGCATCGTGATAAAAATTTCCAGAGAGACATTAAGGTTGCAGGTTGTTTTTGACTGGCATTTAGTTAAGAAATCGTGCATTCAACGAAAAATAAATACACGTGATATCTCATTACATCCCCCCCCCCCTCTTTGTGATATTTCGTGATTTTTTCTGAACCCCTTCCCCCCCCCCCCTTTTCGAGCTTCACGTGACTAATAGACGACCCCATACGGCTTTTTTTCTTAATTTGAAATAGCGCGGTAAATCCAAGCTTTATCACCAGTGATAAAGTTTTTTTTTAGTCTAACTAATAATAATAATAATAAACTTTATTTCACATAAAATTGAACAATAAAACATATGTGGAAACTTTGACTAGCCAACTAGGAATGGATCCTGTTTTAGGCCAGTCAAATTGACAAATTTAAATTCATATTACATTGTTTACTAACATAACATGTTATTTATAGCAGGAAAAGGTGTTAATTATGTATTCCTAACAGTATATAATTTTGTACTCATAAGAAAAAGAAGACAAATAATGATATCTTAAAATCAAATTCAGATATTTTCCCCTAGAGCGCTTAAAAACAAAAACAAAAACAAATAAAAGATAAAAGATAAAAGATAAACTATCATGCCGTTTTCCGCAGGGGAAGGCAGAGAGGACGGACCGCCAAACTCGGTTTTGGCACATACTCCTTTGTCTCGTTCACATTCATACGTCTTCTCATACATGCTCTTCTATTATTCTGACTGAGGACTGACCTCAGGACGGACAATCCTTGACATGGCCCGACTCAAGTATCTGATTCACTTGGTCGTGCCATGTCTTTCTCGGGCGTCCCCGACTTCTACCATTCACATTTGCGTCATATATTCTCCTTACACTCCTTTCCTCGTTCATTCGCTCTACATGCCCAAACCATCGGAGCGTTCCTTTCTTGATCTTACTCATTACGCTTACATCAGCCTTGCATTCTTTGTGGATCTCGGCGTTTCTCACACGATCATACATGGTTTTACCACACATACACCTCAGGGATCTCATTTCTACAGCATTCAGTCTACTTTCATCCTTCCTCTGCCAATTCCATGCCTTTCTGCCATACATCAGGGTAGGTTCCCGTACTCCATTATGGACAACTAGCTTCGCTTCTTTGGACAGTTTTTTGTTGGTGCCAACGGCGTTCAGTCCTCCATTAATAGAGTTACCTGCATTCACCCTTCTTTCAATACGTATTTCTATCAGCCTTCCCATCTCTCTTGACTGTTATTTTATCATACTCAATTAACTGTTATTTTATCATAATCAATTAACTGTTATTTTATCATACTCAATTAAACTGTTATTTTATCATACTCAATTAACTGTTATTTTATCATAATAAATTAACTGTTATTTTATCATACTCAATTAAACTGTTATTTTATCATTTAAAAAAAAAAGCAAAGATTATTTTTTGTGCCCGCCCGTGGCCGATCCACAGATGAGAGGTTGACGCTTAACTGGACACTCACATGCATCTTCTAATGCTACAGTGTCCTGTTAATAATCCTAATAGCTTCTTCAGCAAATTCATCATATCGAGTAGTTTACCTAGCTTAAAGGTTTGGACCATCTACTAGTAAAAATGTCATCTGATTTTGATTGCAGAATCCCGCTGTGCGCCCTCCTCAACCAGCACATGTCCCAGCTCTGTCAGAAGTTCCCCTACACCAAGTTCCTGAAAGCCATTGCGCAGACCTGCATCCCCAACTTCCCCGAGAAGAACCTGCCCAGCATGTTTGTGTACCACGAGGGAGAGCTGAGGAAACAGATTGTTGGACCTATTGAATTCAGAGGACCCAATGTATCTTGTGATGGTAAGCTACAAGCTACAACACATATACATACTTGCTTTCCGGCATAAACAAATCTTGAGAATTAACCGAATTATTGCAAAAACATCCACAAAACACTGTTGTTTCGATAGCTCTTGGAAACCTATGATCTTTTGGGAAGCGCGAATTTTGTGCTGAAGGAAATAGGGAACGAAATGAAACTGGGAAAGGATGCCACCAGAATATTGAATGTCCTACCTTAGTATCGTGTGGAATCCTCTCGTGTTCCCTCTTGTAGTTGCACAAAACTGACTGACCATGAAAATACACTTGCCAGTTGCATATGACAATGTGGTTCTCAGCGAGGTAGAAATTGTACTAAATCTGCAGGAACAATCCTTCTCCTGGTGACAGATAGTGGGTAGGGTAATATTGGTAGGTAGGTCGGACAGTATGGAAGTAGGGAATATGAAATGTGTAGGTACTGTTTATGAGTATGTGCCCGAACATATACCGCCCGCCAAAAAATACCAATTTTTCCAAAACCTATCGAAACTGGTCGATTCCGAAAGAATACAAAATATATGAAAAGAAACCTACCCCTAAAATTTAATCTATTCCTTACAAACTAGGTGCACGTGAAACTTAAGACTAAACGTGCAAAACGTACAGGAAAAAATAAATAATAATAACTAATAAACCTGAATCGCAATCGATACGAAACCATGGAAGGCATAAAAGACAAACAAAATAATATATGAACATATACCATGATTCATATAAAAAAAAAAAAAAAAGAAAAATATATTTATTACTCTCTATTCTACAGGTAAAAGGCAAAGCTTTGCCACAGGCCGCAGATATAAACCGTCGCTGGTTTTCACTGAGGCTACTCTTACGACCCCGTCAGAGCCCGGTTTCACCTCCCTTATCCTGCCGAGCGGCCATTTTAATGGAGGACTCCTAGCATCCTTGATAACCACGAGGTCATTGACTTGCAGATTACGGGTAGCCTTATACCATTTGACGCGATTTTGAAGCGCTTGTAAATATTCGGTATTCCAGCGCTGCCAAAAATGTTGGGTCATTTTCTGTAAATGTTCCCAGCGATTGAGACGATTGAATTTAACCTGCGAATAGTTGTATTCGGGAATCGAAATTAAGGGTTCTCCAATTAAGAAGTGACCTGGAGTTAGGGCCTGAATGTCTTCAGGGTCTGATGTTAGAGGACAAAGAGGTCGAGAATTTAGTATGGCCTCTATTTTATTTAATATAGTTGTAAATTCCTCAAACGTTAATGAATTGTCCCCTATGACTCGTTTTAAATGATTTTTTACAACTCGTATGTTCCCTTCCCATAGTCCGCCAAAGTGAGGACTGGAAGGAGGGTTAAAGTTCCACACTATTCCCTTTTCTGAACATGTACGCATGACTTGTTCATCATTACTACAACTATTTAAAAATTTTTGCGTTCCTATCAAATGCCGTTTCGCCCCAACGAAGTTCGTGCCGCAATCCGAATAAATGGCCTGACAAATACCTCGTCGTGAAACGAACCTATCGAGAGTAGCGATGAAGGCCTCAGACGAGAGATCCGAGAGGACCTCGAGATGAATCGCCTTCGTTGACATGCAGACAAAAATTGCAAAGTACGCCTTGTACGTTTTAGCACCTCTGCGTTTTCCTTCTTTTAGGATATACGGGCCGGCCAAATCCACTCCCACAAGACTGAAGACGCGGTTCGGTGTGACACGCGCTTCTGGCAGACTGGCCATGAGTGGAGCTGACGGGGATGATCGCAATCTTGCGCATCTCACGCATTTTGAAACTAAGCTCTTTATTTTATTGCGGGCAGATATAATCCAGTAATTTTGTTGAATTAGAAATTGCAAGGTTCGTGACCCTGCATGCAAATAGACCTTATGGTAATATAATATAAGAAGCTCGGCTATTTTACTATTTTTTGCAAGTATTATTGGAAACTTAGTGTTGTAATTTAAATGAGAATTACAAAGCCGCCCGCCAACGCGAAGTAAATTCTCGTGGTCAATAAAAACATTTAATTTTTGAAAGGTCACTGGGGTCACCCCATCCCCTTTGAGTTTTCTGATTTCATCCGGAAAATGGAACTGCTGATCGCATTTTAAAATAACCTTAACCGCGTGATTTCTTTCAGAGAAGGTCAGAATTCCGAATCTGCGTGCATCCTTGCTCCGTTGCCGCACATTATGTATGAATCTAATGGACCAAGCAACTATATTCTGAAGACGTGTCCACGAAGAAAAGCGGGAAAATTCTAGGCCTTCATAATAATCAAACGTTGGCCCGTGAACTGTTGAAACGTGGGACTTAACCTCCGGCAGTTCTTCAACCTTTAATGCATCCGGTAAAGTTAAGGGCCACATCGGCAACGACTGAGTTAACCACGGAGGGCCTTGAAACCATAATTCGTTATCTTTAATTTGAGGAGGAAATAAACCGCGAGAAGCTAAATCCGCTGGATTCTCCTTCGAAATAACATGGTACCACTTTGCGTCCGCGACTTGATCGAGTATCTTAATTACGCGGTTCGCGACAAAAGTTTTTAATGTATGAGGAGGTGCCTTAATCCATGACAAAACAATTGTCGAATCAGAAAACAATATAACCTCGGTAATTGTTATAAGATTTTCAATCGACGACCTAGTCATTTTTACTAGCTTTGAAAGCAGGTAAGCTCCCATGAGCTCGAGGCGTGGTATTGACAATGTTTTTAATGGTGCAACTTTAGATTTGCTAGCAAGCAATGTTACTTTAGGCTGTGCTTCATTCGTAACCAAATAAACGCAAGCAGCATAACCCAATTCGCTCGCATCCGAAAACCCCACTAAAATACAGTTCGACCCTTTAATTGTATTGCAATGTCTAGGTATTTGTAAATACCGTAAAGTTGGTAATTCGTCTAAGAATTTTTGCCATAAACAAACAATGTTTTCAGGGAGCGAATCATCCCAACCTATCTTACTTTTCCACATTTCTTGCAGTAGACATTTTACCTTGAAAACAACGGGGGTTATTAAACCAATCGGATCGAAAATGCGAGCAACGCAGCTCAATATGGCGCGTTTTGAAAATACCCTTGCCTTTTCTTCTACCGAGTACGAAAAGGTATCCTTTTCAGGATCCCAAATTAAACCTAATATTTTTAATGAGCAAGATGTTCCATCATCAAATGCAACCTGACCACTTGTGTGGATCCGATGTTCAATTGGAATGTTATTTAACAACGGAAGCGAATTACTCATCCATTTCCTTAATTGAAAACCTCCTTTTTCAAGGAGTTCTTTCAGCTCCATTTGAACCTGAGAAGTGCTGTCTGGCTCCCATTCGCCAGTAACAATGTCGTCAACATATGTATCGAACAACAGTGCCTTAGAGGCCTTTGGAAATTGTGCACCTTCATCTTTCACTAGCTGATGTAACGTCCTTATGGCCAGATACGGCGAAGAGGTCACGCCGAACGTGACCGTGCCAAGTGTATATTGCCCTACTGGCTCTAAGGGAGAAAAACGCCAAAAAATTCTTTGAAAGCTAGTATCCTCTTCTCTGATTGGAATTTGCAGAAACATCTTTTGAATATCCGTAGTGAATACTATAGGATATAAACGAAACTTTAATAAGATATGACCTATTTCATTTTGTAATTTAGGACCCGAATATAAACAATCATTTAATGAAATTTGTTTATCTGATTTACAGGAGGCGTCAAAGACAACCCGAATTTTTATATCATTACCAATTTTTTGCACAACCGGATGATGTGGAATGTAGTTCGCATTCTGTATTTCAGTCGATTGGGGAATTCTCGACATGAAGCCTTGCTCTAAAAAGTCTTTCATGTATTTACGATAATGTTCCGCTAATGTCGGATTTAAAGACAAACGTTTTTCCAAATTGTAAAATCTTTTAAGTGCGATTTCATACGTGCTTCCTATATCTGCTTGAGATTTATTTTTAAAAGGTAATGCTACTATATACCTGCCGCAAACATCCCGTTGAACCGTGGACTGATATATGCGTTCGCATTCATTGTCTTCTTGACTTTGAATAACCTCATTAGGAATCTCCTCTACTTCCCAGAAACGTCTCACCGCATAATTTAAATCGCTGTTTTCTACTGCAGTTAAAGCTGATGTCACAAAGGTTTGTGTTAAACCGTACTCCTGAACACATGAGCCCATAATAATGTATCCGAATATTGTATTAACAGCTATCAAATCACGGCTTGAAATATAACCTTTCCTCCATATTTTTGCAATCAAGTCAGACCCCAATAGGAAATCTATCTCTCCTGGATTTTGAAATTCTGGATCCGCCAGATTTAGGCCTTTAAATTCTTCAGACATATCTTGAAAGTTTATAGCCGGGAGATTTGACGTAATATTGGAGATTATCACTGCCTGCCCTGAAATCCAAGAGCTGTTTTTCAAGGAAAATATTTTACAAGTAACTAAACCTTGTACATTATTTACTGTTGTGTTATTGATTCCTCGTACATTACCGTTCCATGCTTCCGATTTTAAACCCAATATATTACATAATCTCTTGGATATGAAAGAAACCTCGCTACCCGTATCAATTAAAATCCTAGCATTGTGTTTACGTCCCGAATTATCTAAAAATTCTGCCAGCGCGGTAGGCAATATCGATCGCTTAGTCAATCCAAACGCAGCGTTGCAGACTAAGCTACCGTTTCCAGCATCGCGGTTGTTCGGCGAAGGGGATCTTTCATCACTATGTAGCAGAGTATTATGCGTTCGGTTGCACTTTTTGCATCGAAATTTTGAACGACAATTTTTAATAAGGTGAGGATTTAAACAGTTAAAACATAACCGTTCCCTTTTAACGAAGTCTCTCCTACTGGCTAAATTCAATAAAAGAAATTCTTCGCATTTTGTAATATGATGCGAGGCTTTGCATTTTCGGCAAGTAATTTTGTCATTATTGTCATTTGAAACAAATAAGACTCGTTTAACCTTCCGATTGTCTTTAATATCAGATAACATGTTTATACGGTTTTGAGATGCTAAAAACTGAATTAATTTTTCTATGTTCGGAATCTCATCTTTTTCCACTCTAGTTTCAAATGCCCGGCGTGTTTGTGAATCTATTTTTTGTAAAACTAAATGACATAAAAATTCATCGAACAATTTTTCTCTATTTAATTCGTGAAGTCCCGCAAGATTTTCTCGTAGAGAATTTAAAATATCTACATTGTTGGAGAAATTACAATTCAAAATAGCGTTAACATAATGTATAAATAATGCCCGGGACTCGGAATAGTGATTTAATAAAGTCTCCCAGGCCAATTCATAATTCTCTTGTATTAAAGGAATAGTTCTAACCAGAGATAAAGCCGTGTCTTTTAAACAACTAAGTAGGTAATGAAATTTTTCAATTTTACTCAGAGAACTGTTCTCATGCACAATACTCCTGAAGATATTAAAAAAGGGTGGCCAATCTCTAATATGCCCACTGAATGATGGAATTTTTATCTCTGGCGCAAGAAAACTACGACCGGGGCGTTGTACTTCCTCGCCTGACGTGTCATGATGACATTGACTTTCATTTTGACTCGCTTCGTAAGCATCACGTGCCGACGTAACTTCGAAAAACAATTCTTCAAATACACGCGAAACTTCCAATATATCATTTTTCGATTCGAAATCGGGAAGTGAAACCAGATCTGACAGTTCGCATTGAATATTTTGAAATTCCTCATAGGTTGCTTCGACCTTTACCATTCGAGCCCTGAATTGGCATAACTTTGACTTTTTATCTAAATCTTTAACAAGATCATAAGCCGCCTGAATTCGACCGAATAATCTTTGACGCTTTAATTTTAAAGAACAAATTTTATTTGCGATTTTATCCATTTTGAAATATTTGACTGTGAATACTACCTACCTTGAAATTCACCCGTTCTTAGAAGTAACTTTGTAAGAATACTATAATAATCGAAAATAATCTAGTGATTATTGAAACTATTGAAAATTGATTATTGAAAACTATTAACCATTTAACCATTTGAATACAATTTCTACGCATAAATAACTAATCTATCCGGCTCGAAGGACCAATGTTTCGATAGCTCTTGGAAACCTATGATCTTTTGGGAAGCGCGAATTTTGTGCTGAAGGAAATAGGGAACGAAATGAAACTGGGAAAGGATGCCACCAGAATATTGAATGTCCTACCTTAGTATCGTGTGGAATCCTCTCGTGTTCCCTCTTGTAGTTGCACAAAACTGACTGACCATGAAAATACACTTGCCAGTTGCATATGACAATGTGGTTCTCAGCGAGGTAGAAATTGTACTAAATCTGCAGGAACAATCCTTCTCCTGGTGACAGATAGTGGGTAGGGTAATATTGGTAGGTAGGTCGGACAGTATGGAAGTAGGGAATATGAAATGTGTAGGTACTGTTTATGAGTATGTGCCCGAACAACTGTATATATATATACATATGTATTTATATTTTTTTAAAAAGAAATTCAAACATTCCCGGGTTACGAATAACCCGACAATATTTTAAAATCTCCTACTGCCACCACAGTATATGGAAAATGTTGCTTGAGTCATGATGGAGGACTTAGCCAGCCGAGGAATCGAACGCGGAATGCCTGGGTGAGACCCAAACGCGATGCCCACTCAACCACTGACTGGTCTTATCATCATGACAGCCTCGGTCGAGGGGTAAGGCTCTTGACTATGTGGCATATTTGTACATGAATTGTATTGAATCGTGTGACATCACGAGACACAATTGCATACATTTTACCAAAGTTCACTCTGAAAGCTCATAAATTTGTCATTTTTGGAGATATCGAAAAACTAATTTTACTGTCTTGTTTGATTAACTGTTTGACCACTCGGACTCGGTGTTTTCAGAATAATATAACATTACCAGACATTTGTACGACGTACGTGGTAACTGACCTATTGAAAAAAATTAGGAGACTATAATTGTTTCAATTAGATCAGTGGTTCACAAATTTTTCCAAAAGTTCCCAAAGTTTCCTCATTCTTTTGGCCCACAGACCCCTTTCCTAAACTCTTCAGGCCCACGGACCCCTTCCCCCTCCTTTAAGCGCCGTTAAGTGTTGACAATAAGCGAAGAAATCTTCATCTCTATTTTGCAATTTTGAAAGATTTGGAAACTGAAAACATGCACTTCACCTGGAGCATATTATATTGATTAGCATTAGTAACTTAATACACACTTCCATATTAATAAAAATGTGTCACAATTTTTTTTTTTTTCCTTTTGGCGGACCCCCTGACATTGTACAGGGACCCCCAACTCAATTTTAATTTTCCACGGACCCCCTGAATGATCCTGGGGGTCCGTACGGACCACTTTAGGAACCACTGAATTAGATTCTAAAGATCATGGTTCACGAACAACTAGACAAACATTAACATTTTATATACGTACATCTCATTCCAATTATGATTTGCATTCTCCAATACAACGTTTACATAGTCTTGGTAACAAATACTTAAACAATATGGATGTATTTGACAATAATTTGAACTTAGCAAACTTCAAACGCCATATAATGTGCCAACTATGTATTTCTACCTATCCCATAAACTAATGCAAACAATTTTAAACATTAGGTACCTACTTTATGTCAATTTCTATATTTTATGGACTATATTGTGTTTCTCATATTTTATGTTACCTATACTTTGTTAAAGCTTATATTTTATGTAACCTATATTTTGTTTTTAACATATATTATGTAACCTGTATTTTGTAAACTCATTATTTTCACTGTAATTAAAAAAAAACCACGTACATGTAAGTACATTCTATGTAAAAGCCCTATGGGCATTTAAATAAATAAATACAATAAATTAACTAAAGTTCTGCGAGTGACGTCAGTGTGCCTGCGGCGAGTACGCACCGAGTGAATGTTTATACTTGCCGAGTGAGCAAGCGAGTCAGTGCGGGGAGATGCGGGGGTGGGCACTCGGCCTAGTAAGTAAAACATTGTCCGAGAGACTGTCTCGCCCTTTTACTCGGCCGAGCACTCGGTGATGTGTTTACACTCACCGAGTACTCGGCCGAGAGCACTGTCTCGCCCATCTACTCGTTCTGTGTGGTCTACGCATAAGGGAAACACATATGATTCCTACGTAAGTTGTTCCCAAAAGCAAACAAAACAGCCTGATAGGTTAATACTGTTAAATATTTTCAGAACTTGAATACCTCCTCGGACAGACCGGTGCAGTTGATAGTTCTATCAAAAAGGACCCCAAACAGGCCATCAAAGATAAAATGTTTGCAGACTTGGAGGACTCGAAGGATTGGTAGAACTTCTTCCGTGTTTTATACTGTGTGCACAAAGACAATATCATGTACTTATATTTTTTATTTACACTAACAAATTGTAACGCTTTATACCATTGTATTAATATTAATTATATTATGTGGAGGCCTTCTTTCTGCGGAGGATAGATGGAGGCTGATAATTATTTATTTATTGTAATAAAACAAGATTTTATACACAAAATACTATTTCATTTTTATTCGTAAATACTTAGTAAGTTTCTAAAACTTAAATTTATATACATAATACAAAAACTATTTAACTGGTTACATTCTTACGTTTGTTTCAATGTTCCCCAACATTGCGGATGTGATAGAATTATCTGGTTGGGCCAATGAGGCTGCTGTTAATGCCGTCTCGCATAACTTAACCCTCAGGTCTCGACCGTATTCTGTCAGATTATTTCCACCTTGCAATAAAATTCAATTAAATGGAACATTTCTGGAAAATCCAAAAACTAAAAACTGTTTTTGAAAGGTGATGAAATATGCTTCAAATTTTATTATTAGAAAAAAACATGTCATTTGAAATATATATTTTTTTAATGGAAACATAAAAAGTTTAAAAAATGGCTCACCTTATGTTTTTTCCAACTGCTGTTTCCAAAAACAAACAAATTATCCTGAGGAGTTAATGCGGCCTGGCATAACTTTAGCTAATCTGTGCCCCTACAGTGAACTCATCTATTTTCCGAGTGTTTGTAATAATTACAACATTTTTTTAATATGGATTATTTAATTGAAACCTATAATTTCAATACTCGCTATATCCGATTTTTTGACAAAATGATCTGAGTATGACATCTTGTTCACGTTTTTGCGAGGAACAAGAGAAATCTAAATTGAGTTTCAAAAGCTCCCTTATCACAACCAAAAACCATGTTAAAACTGCGAGTGAGAAACAAAACCCGCTATATCATTCAAGAAGTTACTATCAAAACCCGCTATATCGGAATTCAACCAATCATAAGCAACTATTTTGTCAAGATGGCAGATTTAGTTGAGTTTCAAAAGCCTCTGTGTCGTGAGTAAATCATGAGGTGTGTATCAAAATCCGCTATATCCATTTTATTTATCGAAATTACTTAAATTATGATAAACATTCTTAAAAAAATTAACACTTCGAAATTATATTGAAAAGCAATTACATATTAATTTACGCTAGAGATGTGACAGTTTTTTTCTGTTTTTTCCAAATCAACGAAAGTTGATATAGTGAATGTAGAAATTAAAAAACTCAATTGCAGATGTTTTTTTCAACAGCAGAATAAATATGTATACATGATGACAATAAGACTCTTCTGTTGACAAAAATACCACAAAAAATGGAAAATTCGAGATATTTTAATAAGTTATACATATATGTAACTGGACAATTATCCACATCAGCATCCTCTGTGCGCGTTGAGTGTCAGCACGCACTTGGCGATGTAGCTCTCGGTGTTGATCTTGGAGCGCATGCCGAGCTGGAACACCTTGCTGAGGATCTGCGTGGCGTGCTCCTGCATGCACACCACCAGCTCGGGCAGCTTCTCCAGGGCTGCAATGGCCAGCTCCGGGTTGGCTGCGTCCAGGCATCGCATGAGGGTTGCGAGACCTGAAAAAAATAAGACATTACTCTATCTGACATTCTTTCCATCCTAAAAAATAGATCTCGCAATGTTTGGGCAGAGTATTGGCACATTGCTAGTCAATCCAAGAGAGTCTCAATACAAAGGACTATACCATGAAAACCATGGTTTCAACAATTCTCCCATTTTTCAAAATAAATAAGAAGAAAAACAAGAAATGAAGCTCACCAGTCTCTGTGTCTACCGTAGATGCAATCACGTTATTCAGCAAGGTGATGGGTGAGGGATCTGTTGAGAGGGGCTGTGTGCCCCCGGGGTGCGAGGGGCGCTCGCCCCACTCCCCACCAGGACCCTCCCCAGCCGGTGCTACGCCCTCTGCCGGGGGCCCCACAACGCTGAGCGATGATAAGATGGGGTGGGAACTGCAAACATAAAAGTATGATTAAGTTAAGCAGAAAGGCGAGAGTTTAGAAGTGCCATATTTTACTCAATTTTTTAATCTAATATTAACCCTTGATTTTTTTGAGATTTTGTCATCAGCTTACTTTAAACATGTCAGATTCATGATTTCTTTAGAAATATTTTCGGTTGAGATTAATTTTCAAATAGATTTGTTGTTTTTGAATGTATCCAAAAATGAATAACTGTCTTCGAAAGCAGATAAAATGGACATATGTATATGCAATTATAAAAATTGCAAAAAAAATTTATGTTGAATACAAAAATTTTGATTTCAAAAGCAGAGAAAATTTTGTTGAAATTACTAATTAAATTTATATGAAACTTGAAAACATGTTTAATTACACAAAAGTATTATAAAATCTATAATCACACCATTTTTTGTAGTTTCATATAAAAAATAATAATCAATAAAAAAATTCAGAAGCTTTCGACAATCTATCGCAACATGCGAGCAATGGTGGTCAATGACTTTGAGGAATATATGTATTACAAATATTTAGAAGTGTCTGTGGTAAACTTTTAAATGCAAATATAAAGCGTGGTGTTGCCACTTTCTAACAATGCTTAAATTATATACCTCAGTAAGAACAGCCTCAGTGAGTAAGGCCTGTAGAATCAGGAACCCAAAACTGTTGATTGTTTGGCCTGTACCTGTTTCAAATTTGCATCTTACACATACATATAATTTACAATTTGGGAGGCGGGTATGGATACCGCCGCCCCAGGGACCATTTATTGGATAACCAATACCTCTGCCATAGCTTACCCCAAGTGGTTTTCTACGTTTGGAGACTTAGCAGGGGTGTCCGGGTTCATGGGGTCAGTTTTGTCCGGATTTTGGCAGCGGGTGCGCCTGCCCACCAACTGCTTCAAACTGTCTCAAAACTGTCTCAAAACATCACCTTGCACCATAATGGGAGGGATGGATTCATATGTCTGTCACTTCCCCGAATTCCTACCCCACCCCTCATACCCTTTTCCTTTCCAGAACTTCCTCTCCTTCGTTTCCTTAAAAGACCCCCCACACAGCATCCCTAAAGATGACAGGCCTTGAGGGGAATTATTTTCTTCAGGGCCTCCTTTGTGGAGCTAATAAGGGGTCGTGGGGGGGGGAGTATAGTGAGATATATATGTGAGTACACGCGATTTTAGGTAGGGGGGGGTTAGTCTAAAACCTCACTACATATCACCAAGGGGAAGGGTTAAAAAGTTGCTAAAAAACATCACGTGATTAATGGACGACCCCTAATGTAAAAAAATATATGTAGTGTCATACCTGAGAATGTGAAGATATTCCCTGAAATAGTCATTAGCTCCAACCGCATCAAACGCCATATACCCCTGCAGCAAGGTGGCAAACCTCTGTATCACCTGCCCCATGTCCTTAATATATCCGTGCTTGCTAATCAGGGCGAAATAGCTATCCAGAATGATGTGCAGTCTCTTTCTGTAGACGGAGGAGAACAGCGAGGGCTGCAGCATCTCCAGAATGGCGAGGGTCTGCGTGAAGTAGGCGGCGTGGCCCCCATTGCGGAAGGGGCCCCACTCGAGGTGGCAGCGCCCCTTCAGCAGGGTGCCCAGGAGCCCTAGTTGGCGGAGGGCCAGGCGGGGGTGCTGTCTGCAGAGGGAGCGGCAGCTGGCTTCCAGGCCGGGAATCCTAGACAAGAAACACATTGAAAGCTGATTATGTACATCGTCATTGAGCTTGCAATGTGAGTTTTCCAAATTTTACAGGGGAAACAAAAAACTTCTCGGATGTATTCAGAGGTATCAACAAAGAACTTTTGAATGAGAATGAAAATCTGGCGCATAGCCGTCTTTGCAAGAGCAATAACTATATCTATTTACATATATAAAGAAGAGTGTATGTAGCAGCATGGAATTTTTTTAAAATACAAATCTATAGCTTTATTCCGAGATCGATGAAATTTCGCACACTTCACCTTTAAAACAAGAGGAAGGTCTACATGAGGTTAAAAGAAAAACCATCCCCTTTTACCAACCCAAAGAATAAAACCCGGGGCAACACTGGGTACTTCAGCTAGTCTATAATTCTTAAAACATTTAAAATCTAAATTCACAATATACTTGTCATCATGTCACATGTCTTGTACGAAAAAGACAGAAGATACTAGAACGATGACGTCAAGTTTAACCTCTCCCTGGGACTACTATAATATCACGTTCAAACAAACTGAGTAATACACAAACTTAAAGCACAATAATTTGCACATTATTAAGGATAAATAATCTATATTTAATGTAATGCAATTGTTGCATCCAAAACTGCTTACGAACTACAGCTTCAGAATCACTTGGAAAAGGACTGTAAATACTAAAAATGAAACGAAACACTGGATTTGGGTGATAGTATGTATAGGAAAAACTAGGGAAGCAAGGAAGAAGGAACCAATCACTTACCACTGTACCTCTGCGAAGGAGTACACAACACAATCACAATATCATTTACATAGTTCACAGCGATAGCTCGAGGTAATTATAGCCAAAACAACACAAATAGGTACAAAATGATATTGTTGAGATTATAATGAACATGATAAACACCAACAACTGGTTTCCAGGGTAGTTCCAATTATTCTTCCGTTTTTCAAAAACGAATGCTCTCAAATTATCTATTTTTCTCTTGTAATCATTGTTCCAAATTCAAAATGCTTTTCCAGCAAGGTGATGTGGTTAGGTACTGGATAAATGACAACCCGGTAGGAACATGCATAATCTCAGTTTTGCATATTCTCTTTCAAAACCAAACAGTAATGAATTAAATAACACAAGAAACGTAATAAGATATTTTAACTAACCTTTTGATCCATTCCTTAGAATGAGGAGTTGCAGCCAACGCAGTGAACATGCAATGGGATATTCTATCCACAATACTCGTTGATGTTTCTAAAACAAACATAAATTATTGTAAAATAACAAAATTTTAAACATATTTTTACATTATGACAACACCATGTACACTGTGTGGCCTTACATACAGAATGTGGTATCCCAGCAAGGACACATTTCTATTTTATTCTTTTTTGTATTCCATAAACTAATAAATAATGAATATAATTAATGCTTTGTAGTAAAAAAAAAAAGTATTGTGCCTAGTATATTCATTTGATTGATTGAATAGCTTTATAATGAAACATTCCAAATATTGAAACGTTGCAAATCGGTGTCTTAAGGCGCCCAGGAGCTCTAGCATGGTGAAATTGATAGCTTTACAATATCAGATCGTTAACTAGTAGATAACTTCCCATGATTTAATATCAATATC
Source organism: Limnephilus lunatus (assembly GCA_917563855.2). Classification (NCBI taxonomy): domain Eukaryota; kingdom Metazoa; phylum Arthropoda; class Insecta; order Trichoptera; family Limnephilidae; genus Limnephilus; species Limnephilus lunatus. The sequence goes on along the minus strand of OU830602.1, from coordinate 2,592,431 downwards.
CTTAGCAGTGGCGGCCGCTGCCCTGAGAATGTGGAGGTTCACTGACAATCCTTACCTACCTATGACAAAAAAAATATTAATTAGGAATTTTTAATTTTTAATTTATTTTCAAACAAACTGATATTTCCTCTTATATATTCAACACTGGTTGCACTCATTTTGGTAATAAAATTATACATTAACAAAGTATGTTATTAGTATTTAACATAATCAATACAAAAAAAATATACAAAACAAACACAATTATCACGTCACGGGTTAATATAAAGCGCGCCGCTAGACGCAAACTGATCTATGATCTTCGCCAAAATTCGATTGTATTCGTATCACCTCAGGTCATGGTTCATGGTAGGCTAGCCTAGTGAGGTGGATTACGAAAAACCATAATTTATAACTATTTTCTATTCTTCAAGTAGGTACCTTCTGTTCATATTTATATTTATCTTCTGTTGCTAATCTTTTGTACTTACATAAACCATTGTAAATATTAACACTGAATATGTACGTTTCTTTTTTTGTTATAAATCTTGCAAATTTTGTTGAATAAAGATATATATTATATTAATCGGTAAACTTCGGCAAGGATCGGATTATGTTGGGCGGGTGGCACACGAATTCAAGCCAAATTCTGGTACAAATAGCGAAATCGACGCGCTTCGGATGTATTAAATATCTCATACAAAAACATGATTTCGTTCGTTTGCAAAGCACACGGTCGATACGAGGGCGCTCGGCGGCCGCGCTATGGGAGATTAAAAGCGTTCTCCCTGATAATATTCGTAGCATTATATTGGTAACTAATATTTTGAAATGATTAAATTAGAGATTTTATAGTCTTCAGTAAGAATCATTATAATATCTTTTTATCCTTTTTAATTGTATGAACGAGATAATAAGTGAAATGACAGTTTTATTCTAAGTTCATAAAGTAAGAGGACTGTATTTTTAAAATTTTGAATTTTCCTAAATTTTTCGACCATTTAATAAAATATGTTTACAGTCAGCTGTTTTTTTTTAAATTTTTTCATGTTGAAACTTAAAATACTGCAATTTTCAAACAAAAATTTAAAAGGCAATTCTATTTCGTTTTTATAAAGGTATATGCTTTTACGACATCTTCAAAAATAAGAAATATATAGAACATTCAAAATACTTTGGAAAAAGTCCAAATTTCATTCACACATCATTAATAAAACAGAGATAAACTAACATTGTTTACACTATAGACTAGAGAACCCTCTCACGCCGTGTAAACAATGCGTATTTCTTTCCATGAACAATTTTTTAATTTGTAACGTTTTCACATCCGCGGCAGTATGTCAATTGAATACAATTTTCACGGGGTTTTTAGTAAGGTTGTATGTAAATAAACGAATATTGCTTGTGTCATACCTACATTGCCGTACAATGACTTAAAGTGATCAGCATAGTGATGTCACCATGAACCTTTTTGTAATACCAACTTGACGACGTTTTTTAACGAGAATATCAAAAATGCACTTTTTAATATTTTTTTAAAAACTGTATGTTTAATATTATTAAAAAAAAAACTTATATATTCAGAATCAGCGTTTATTGGTCTATATGAACATATTTTTTTAAAGCCATAATATTTTTCACTGGAGTTCCTTATTATGCATTGGCAGGCCGTTTTTACTTTTTGACAGTAAACATGAGTTAATTAGTTAACAATTTCTTTAGACATATTTCAACCACTTTAGTTTCTCAAAACTTATAATACATTTCAACTTATGCTGTAAAAATGTACCGTACAGGCAGAAAATATATACAGGACCATACTTACCTGGGAGGTCACTAGAGATTAACACTGTTATTGTTTATTTAGGGAAATTTAGATACAGTTCGCACACAGAGGACATAATTGGGAACTATAATATATAATGTTCTTTAATGAGCGTATTTTGAAAACAAAAGCAAATTTTATGATGGGCCGTACAATAGTACAAGTATTTGATCAGAATATTTATCTTCCTAAATGTGATTCGTTCCTTGGTAAGAGTGTTGGTAATCACGTTTTAGTTTTTTTTTAATATTTTTTATATGAATACCACACAAGAGTCCCAACTGCTCCCGTCTGAAGCCAGTGAGACTATGGCATCCCCAATTGGGGTATGTTGTGAGGCTGAGGGTAGTGGGGAGGGGAAGGAGATAGGAAAGAGGAAGGTGGGGAAGTACCTGTCTATTCAGATCTGGTCACCAAACACGGCTAATGCCATTTCAAGCAACGTTTCAATTCTGAATGGTGGTCTTACGCCAGGGCGATACTGTGAGTATCTTCCACTCTGGAACGACGCAAATATACTATGTATATTATTTTAAATGAATAAATTGTGAAATAACACAAACTAATCAAATAAAATTTATTTGCCACGCCGGGATTCGATCAGATTCGGTGTGCGAGTCAAGCGCCTTACCGCTACCGCTGCACTATGCCGGCAGTCTTGTTTTTTTTTTTTTTATATTTATTTATTTATCTATAACAAAATATATTTACATTGGTTTTATTTGTATGCCTGTCTCACTAGGATATACCTGTGTCGAGAAAGGCATACAATTATTTAAGTCTACGAATCGCGTATACGACTTCTTTCAATTCAAAAAGCTTCGTTAGTTGAAGTCAGTATTTTTGCATAACGAATGACATTATCCAAAAAATGCATATGTTGACGGTTAACCGAAACTTATCCGACACTATGGAGGCCGGGCTAAAAGTTATCAATTGTCGGTCGGAATAACTCTTATAAATTGTTGACCGTGATCGCAAATATTGATAACTGACCATAGATGACGGATTTGGTCGATATCGAGTTGATGAAGGGTATTATCGATCGTCTGTGCTAGATACCCGGATACAGATAATGCACACGCATTGTTACAAAATGTCTGACACAAGTGAAGCTGTGTTTAAAGTCTCAATGACGCAAGTGGACTGGTCGCGAGAGACTGGCTTCGCCGACAATAGCGGTAATTGTCAAGATACTTGAATCTTTGAATATCAAATACTTGCGTTCCTTGTAGACGAAGAGCCTTAATCGGTGTTGCTAGTTTCTGTATTACTTCATCTAACAGAATAATTTATATTTTCATGGTATTTGAAAGAGAGAGTACGAAAACCATGTGTAATAAAGTTGTGAATAAAATACTTGGAGCAGGGGGATCAGTTTATGTTTGGGAAGTATGTTTACGAGAGATGGGAAGGCTTGAAGAGATCTAGAAAGAAGCGTAAATGCAGGTAACTTCATTAATGGAGGACTGAACGCCGTTGGCGCCAACAAAAAACTGTCCACAGAAGCGAGCTAGCTGTCCACAATGGAGTGCTGGTACCTGCCCTGATGTATGGCAGAGTATGAACTGGCAGAGGAAGGATGAAAGTAGACTGAATACTGTAGAAGTGAGATCCCTGAGACGTATGTGTGGTAAAACCATGTACGATCATGTGAGAAATGTGGAGATTCGCAAAGAATGCAAGGCACATGTAAGCGTAATGAGTAAGATTAAGAGTGAATAACCAGCACATGACAACTTCGATTCCGACACTAGCGCTAACACATCAGGGCTCGCGAGCGGGCGTTTTCAGAACTAAATTTCGTTCCGCGGCAATCCGAGTTTTGAGGGTTTTGTTCACTCGAGCTAGGGCTACCCGCTACTATTGCTACTTTATATTACTATTCTCGCTTCCAGAATTTTAATTAGTAGTAGTTATTTGTATATTGAAGTGCATAAACATAAATAGATACAAGTGAAATGCGTAAACACAGTAGGTATTAAGTAGATAGCTACATGAATAAACAATTTGTTATATTCTTTTTAATATTTTGGTTTTTTGTTTTTCAATTGTATTTTACGGCCATTAGAGTGGAAGATACTCTCAGTATCGCCCTGGTGTAAGACCACCATTAAGAATTGAAACGTTGCTTGAAATGGCTTTAGCCGTGTTTAGTGGTCAGATCTGAATAGCCAGGTACTTCCCCACCTTCCTCTTCCCTATATCCTTCCCCTCCCCACTACCTTCAGTCTTACAACATACTCCAAATTGGGGATGCAATAGTCCCACTGGCTCCAGACTTGTGCGGTATTCATGAAAAAAAACGAGTAATATTAAGTTGGATTGTAAAAAATGTCGCATTTTGAAATATTTATTCGTGTGCATAATTAATAATAAGCACTTCAACAAACAGAATTAAAGCGCACAAACCCTTTCTTTCTTTGAGTGGCCTTGCAACGCATGCCGGGTACCCGCTGTATATAATGTTATATAGTGCAGGCGCTTGCATTATAATTCCCGGGACTTGTGATGGAACCATAACAGTTTAGTTGACCGCGAGGTTACAGTGCCCATGAAACACATGCCGGGTACCCGCTGTATATAATTTATTTATTTATTTACGGACAAATAGTCCATTAACAATATAACAATAACACGAAAAACAAGCGTGCGTAAAGGCCCGACCCGCCGAGCAATCGATCACCGTTCGCATTGATTACCGTTCGCATGTCATTTTTCGTAACTATCACCACTTTTCGTAACCCATTCACCAGTTTACCCCCAATTGTCGAGCGTGCGTAAAAAAGATTTACCCCAAAAAATATTTTGGAGCAGTTGGGACTCTTGTGCGGTATTCACACAAGAAAAATTTAAAATAAAAAAAATATTCGAAATTATAAAAATTTTTGCAAAAAAATATTCAATGAACATGAAAAATTGCGTTCGGGCAACCCTGTAGATTTAACAAACATGAATCAAGGAATTCGTGTTTATTTCAAATTTCGTTTTCAAATTTCATTTCCAAATATTATTATTCAAAGCGTCGCGAAGACGTGCTCTCCTGGCCGCGTTTGGGCCCGTAATGAAATCTGAAATTTGTGTTTACGGGCTGCGATAAAAATGGTAAAATGCGATGTTCAAAGTTATTTAAAATTAAATACTTCCTGAAATCATTTTACAATCAAATTATTTATGATTTGTCAATAACGTCTTAGCAAAATAAGTATGTAAAAAAATCCGAAATATATTTGTTTGTAAGTGCACAAATAAATGCACAAACCGACCAATTTTCGTCAAGAAACACATGTCCGTATATATTTTTTAATAATTTTATTTAAACTAAAATTAAAATTCTGAAACATACGTTTACCAGATAATGTATTGATTTATTTTACTGCATGATTATATGATTTGAAATGGGTGTTGTATAAGAAATGTACTTTTTTGAAAATTGAACAAATCTGCGAACGACCTATGGTATAACCTTATTATTCTAAAAATATTTTTTTTTCTCAAAATCTAAAACATAAGTTTACTGGATAAAAGAACAATCTTTTGAAATCTATTTATAGTTTTTTGTGGAAAAGAGTCAATACGTCTAACCACTGATTTAAAAATGACATATTTCTGGTTTCTCTGCTTATACACTCTTAAGAAAGGGATGCTCAGATGGTTTGGGCATGTAGAGCGGATGAACAAGGAAAGGGGTGTAAGGAGAGTAAATGACGCAAATGTGAATGGTAGAAGAAGTCGGAGACGCCCGAGGAAGACATGGCACGACCAAGTGAATCAGATACTTGAGTCGGGCCATGTCAAGAGTCAGAATAATAGAAAAGCATGTATGGGACGATGTATGAATGTGAACAAGGCAAGGAGTGTGTGTGTGAGTTGTTTGGCGGTTCGTCCTCTCTGCCTACCCCTGCGGAGAAATGGCGTGATGGTTAGTTAGTTAATATTTAAAAAAAACCCACTTTTGACTTAGAAATCCTTTGTCATCTTCTTGCTCGGAATATTATTAAACACTTCCAACTGTTCAGCAATCTTCTTCTCGATATCGTTCCTGGCAATGTTTTTATCCCCTTTGCCCCTTTTACTTCTCTCCGAGAAGGCCTTCAAGAGGGACACTAGTGGGCAATTGGAGTCGGAGTAGTGCTGCAGCAGCGACTCGGCCACTCGGGACAGGGGCTCGTCAAAGGGGGTGTTCTTGCAGTGGAGGAGGAAACGGCTAATGGTTCGTTAGTTATTTTCAAATGATATCTTACCGACAGCATCCATCTCATCCGCCTCTGACATAACAATGTCGGTGAGCGGCAGGCGGCCCTTGGTGTTGAGCAGGTGCAGCACCTTTGGCACGCGCATGTAGAGCAGCAGCACGAAGGAGGTGAGGACAGGGTCGGGGCGGAGCAGGCGCCCCTCCAGGCTGGAGATGGCGCTCATCAGCGAGTGATCGTCCTGGAGGCTCTCCAGCAGCAACGGGAGACGTGACTCCATGCGGAGACAGGCCTGCTCGTTGTTGGGGCACTGCGAGGCTTCCTCCAGTATGTACGAGATCAGCACGCCAATCTGAAAAAGTTTTGTGGTTAGAAAATTGATAAAGAAATTGTTGAATAATGTGTGTTGTGATTGTCCTATTTAATATTTAACGTCATTTAGCACTGAACACTTTTAATTATCTCATTTAGCGAATCTCGATGTGTAGAGCCTCTTACCTTAAACTTTCATGTCTATGCCACCTCTTACTAAAATATTGCATGAATTTTGTGTCTATAAACTCTTTTGTCTGTGGTCATGTTAAAACTTTCTCTTTTGTTTATAAAACGGCCGATGGGATGGAAGACCCGGCTATAAACGAAACGGTTAGAAGAGGACTTGAAGAACTTGACCTCCTAACTCAAACGGATACGGAGGAAATACATATTTGCACTCCGAAGGAAGTGGCCAGCATTATAAGACGCCTCAAGCAGAAAAAGGCCCCAGGCGAAGACCAAATTACGAACGCCCTGTTGAAACATCTACCACAGAGAGCGATTATCTTTGTCACAAAAATTTACAACGCCTGCCTGCTGCTGGGCCACTTTCCATCATCCTGGAAAAACGCATGCGTTCTACCGTTTCACAAAGCGAAAAAAGATCGCTCGAATCCGTCAAACTATCGCCCCATCAGCCTACTGAATACACTGAGCAAAGTCTTGGAGCAAATCATCTTGAATCGATACCTCCCACATCATAACGAAAACAAGACCCTCCCGAACGAACAATTTGGTTTCAGGTGTAACCACTCGACGGTTCATCAACTGACACGTGTCGCAGAAGACATCTCAAGAGCTTTCAACATCAAGAGATACGTTGCCATGGCACTTCTCGATCTCGAAAAAGCCTTCGACACAGTCTGGATGGACGGGCTCATATACAAAATGTATATCACAAACACGCCCTTATACATAATAAGAATAATTCGTCATTATCTGAAAAACCGGTCGTTCATCGTTAAGGTGGGAGATGCGAAATCAACAACACGAGATGTCCCCAAGGGCGTGCCTCAAGGAAGTTTACTCGGACCGCACCTTTTCAACCTATACACCTACGATATACCTCCACTCGTGAAATGCGAAAAAGCAACGTACGCCGACGACATGAGCCTGTATGCCACATCAAGCAATGCCACGGTAGCCATAAAACACCTACAAAAAGGCCTCGATGAAACCTCAGCCTATTATAAAAAATGGCGCCTGAAGCTGAATGAGGCCAAAACAGAAGCTATCATGTTTACTCGCCGAACTAAGAACAAAATACCGCAAAAGAAAATCGCCATGAGTGGAGTTGCACTAGAGTGGAAAACTGAAGTAAAATACCTTGGCTTAACCCTGGACAGCAGATTAAATTGGAAACCACATCTCCAACACGCAAGAACCAAGATGCAACATGCAATAGGCTCGGTGGGGGCGATTTTCAACAGAAAAAGTCCGCTAGCTGAGAAGAAAAAACTCCTACTGTATCTGACTCAAATTCGCCCAGCCCTAACATACGCTATCCCCGTATGGAGTAACATAGCCAACTCTACTTACAACAGGCTACAAGTTCTACAGAATAAATGCATCAAAATCATCTATAACACCCCGATGTATACGAACTTACGAAGATTACATGACAGTAAAGAGATTCCGACCATTCAAGAACATGCATTCCAACTAACAACACAATTCTATAGAACGTTAAACAAGAAAAATCCACTCATCAAAAGGCTGGGCAATTATGAGTCACAAGACGACCTTCCTTTCCGCTACAAGCATAAGATGCCTAAACATCTAATCCTGAAAGTTCCGGAGGATGAGCATTCCGACGAAGAAACGACAGACGCAGACTGACTGACGCCATTTTTACGCAATACCTACCGTTTCCCTGACCTTTCCCAATACCTACTTCCCCGACCTACCGCAACATTCCAAAACAACACTCGAAGCAGCTTGGGCACGGTACTCTGCGGCCGGCACTAAATTCTCGCGCATTCCAACCGCGCACCCAGTGGCGTGGAGTGGAGATACTCGGACTTTTTGGATTCGATGGGCGCTGGCCTAAAAACCAGCGCAGATCGAGCCGAGATGATGATGTCTTTTCTCTTTTTTTCCACTAGGCACAGGCACCAGGACCAACCCCAAGGACGAGACGCCGAAAAATGAAATATTTACATTCAGTAAAAATAAATGTAAAACTCTTTGAATAAAGTTCAGAACTTTTGTTCCATTTTTCCTTTGAAACTTGAGTGAGGTTTTTTATCCAGTAAAGACTTTTTCCTCACGATGACATTAATGTATAATTTAAACTCAGTCAATTAAATACTACCTTCAGAAGGTAATAGTAAAAAGGCCAAATGAGCCGTAATACTAGTTAGCTAGACATGAAAGGGTATTGCAAAGCCCTAGTTAGAAGATTTCGAAAGAATCTGTAGAATCAAAAAAAAAAAAAAAGTTTATAAAACGGTGTGTTAGCATGTCATTCTTCTTCTCGCATTTCTCTCGACTAAATTCAGTTCTCGCTTTAACTACAAATTGCCAGTCAAGTGTTCAGAATCAAACTCAATCTCTCTGTAAATTTATTCTCTGAAAAAAATAAAAGTTTACAACAATATCCAGCACAAACATAAGTGTTTTACTAACAAGGATAACCTCAAACATCAATCTCTCAGAAACTGTCCGCTAATCCTTGGCGTGGAACCGAAGGAAGCCATCAAAAGCAGCGCAGACTTACACCCTGACTGCAGACTTCTTGAGATCATGAATCAGGACGCTACGCAGAAATAGCAGAAGCTTGTTTTTGGAGTGAAATTTTTTCTAACCTAAAACCACTTGAGCGATAAGAGATTTCAAAACAAATTTATACCTCTGAATATTAATAAGGAAACATAAACTGTTTTTTTTATACATTAGTTCCGCACAGGAGGCGAAAATAATTCCCCTCAGGACATGTCATTTTTGGGGATGCTATGTGGAGGGTCTTTTAAAGCAAAGGAAGGAGAGGGTAGTTTTGGGAAGGATAAGGTATGAGGGGTAGCAATCTGGGGGTCAGTGTGTCCAGGAGTGACGGATGTATGAATACATCCCTCCCATAGCGGTGCAAGGCGATGATCCAAAAGAATTCTGCTTGAGAGGTCACAAGGTCTCCCTCAACCAGTCTCTCCCGATCAGGCTTGCTGTAGTGAGCAACGAACAACCATAAAATAATATATTTATCGGACTTTATATAATGGTAACACCGGCCACCACTCTCTGGCTGGGTGCATGAAATCGCAGATTCATTCCAGTTCGCGCATTTTTTCCTCCTACAAGCTTTCTCCCTAGGCAAGATAATCATTCAATCTGTACTAATCATTGTAACAAAGTTTTTATTGTAAATATATTTTGACCCGTGTTAAATAAAGTGTTATCATTGGAAGCCACAATACACGCATCCAGTTACAGACGTGGCAAGGTCTGTCAACTGCAAGACCCACTGGATAAAATACCAAAATAAACCATCATTGCCAAACTGCCATGCAGCTGCTAGGCAGACACATCCGCCGCCAAGACCCGGACAAACCTCACCCCATGGATCCAGGCACCCCTGCTAAGTCACAAAACATAGTGAACCACGTGGGGTGACGACGATGGCAGAGGTGTTGGTTATCCAATGAATGATTCCCGTGGCGGCGGTACCCATACCCGCCTCTCAAATTGTTAACATAATCTAATAATATTTTAACAAGGTCACTGTATAATTGTAGGTATTTTCTGTTTGTTTCTTCTTCACTGCTTTCACTAACTTTGTACTAATATGTATTATTCTTTTGGTTTATTTACAAGTAATCTTTTGGTTTATTTATGTATTATCTATGTACTATTTTTCTTTGGTTTATTTGGAAGTAATCTTAAAATTATACATTTCTTTCTTCTTTCTATATTGAAAAAAAAAACATGTACGTAAAGGACACTGTGCCGGTAATTATAAATTATTAAATATTTTTTGCCTGAGCTTCAGTAAGAAAGATAAAGTTATTTGGCGATGATTTTTTGATTTGTGTCCCAATATAAATCGGTCATCTGTAAATTAAATTTACGCCTATCAAAATGTTTCTGTCAATTTGACTGTCCTAGAACGGGAGTCTCCTAGTTGGACAGTCAACACTTCTTTGTACTGATGTATTCTTTGTAACAAAAACAAATAAATAAATTTTTAAAAAATATATATATATAAAAAAATCGATGGTGTTTTTCGATCTATTCATGCTAGGGAGTGGAATGGATTAGGTTAGGTTATTTTTCCAATGAGGCCTAATGAGATGCCAGAAGACCATGACAAAGAAGAAGAAAATAACATTTTAGTCTTCTGCTCAATGATGAAATATATTATGTTGTAAACCTGCTGATGAGAAAGCCGAAGAATATCCTCAGGAGTGTGGTGCTTGGGGGTAGTCTTATCTCTGCCTTGCCAAATTCGGGGACTCTTGGTGAGTGCCCAAATCAGCTCCAGGACTGTTGTGGCCTCCCACTCACTGTAAACAATGCCAACATTTTATTGGTGACCAGACAACTCAGAATGAAATCAATTCAGAACCTCTCTCAGTAAAGTCATTAAAAGAGATGATAAAAAAAATATTAAAAATAGGTTAGGTTTAAGGGCTATTTTCAAATTATTTTTTCACAGCTTTTAATGTCTTTTGAAAGAGGTGTTGAATTGACTTGATTCTGAGTTGGCATGGAACCTATTTTATTGTATACTAACTTTTGCTAACGAGAAATTACTGTTAAAGTTAAATAACTGTTAACTTTTGTTTACGAGAAATTACTGTGCAAATAAATTTCCTATGGGAATGAATGCTTTTCCGGGATGAAAAGTATCTTATGTCGCTTCCCAGTTTTTTAAAATTATTTTTACATTAACTACACCTGGGAGGTGCTGAGGAAAATAATTTCCCTCAATTCTCCAAAGCTGACATAGGCCCTGAGGGATTTTTCTCAAGGTCTCCTGTGCGGAGCTAATGTAAAAAAATAATGTTAATTTTATCGAGGCAATTTCTCGAAATAAGTGCTCCGAGTCACTTTCGAGTGTAATAACATAACAGATTTACAATATAGTGGTACCTCGAGATACGATTGCACTAACATATGATATATTTATGGATCTAGGCATTATGTTCGACGGTAAACTCACCTTTGTATGTCATATTAATAATATTATCAACAAATCCCTAAAGACTCTTGGCTTTGTTTTAAGAGCTGCAAAAGATTTTAATGATTTAGGCACATTTATTATGTTATATAAAACCCTTGTCAGATGCCAACTTGAATATAACTCTACGTTATGGTCTCCCTTTTTCAATATTCATTCAGACAACATTGAAAAGATACAACGGAAGTTTCTAAGGTTCATAAACTATAAATTGCGTATTCCTCTACTAAACATTGATTATAATTACCTCCTGGATAAATTTTCTCTGTTGAAACTTTCAGAAAGAAGAATAAGCACAGATTTAATACTGTTACATAAAATACTGCATTACAAAATTGACTGTCCAGAATTACTTCAATTTATCAATATCCATGTACCCAAAAAATCATGTCGACATTTATTACCCTTTTACTTCAATAATACCAGGACACTAGCTTATCAAAATTCTCCGTTTCCGAGACTTCACAGTCTCGGAAATAAATATTCTAATTTAGGTGATATATTTCATCTTAAAACCAATCAGTATAAATGTTGCATATTCTATCACTTTTATTCTTCTAGACACAAATAGATTTACATAATTTCTGCAGTTTTTTGTTTATATTGAATGTGAGACTTCTTATCATATTTTTACATATGTACTTTTTATTTTATTATGTGGTTTTGTTTTTATATTGTAAAAATAATAATAATGTATTACGTATTTTCTTTTCTCATTGTATTATATTTTCTTCATTGTTTTTATACTCAACTTATAAACTATAATGTAAAAGCCCATCAGGGCGTGTAATAAATAAATAAATAAATAAATATTTGAAATACGAGCCGTCAAGCGAGCGAAGTTTTGCTTTGAAATACGAGCAACATTTGAGATACAAGGAACGGCCGGCTAACTCGCAGCGTAAAAAAACTTTTTACTTGTTATGACTGTACGTATTCATCATCTCATAACAGAGATTGAAGAAACACATTCTAACTCACAGTGGAGAAAAACCTTTTTCATGTTCCAACTCATTTTCAAAAATCATTTTCTCAAAAGGGAAATTTGACAACACACATGCTGATACACAGTGGAGAAAAACCCTTTTCATGTTCCGCCTGCAAAAAATCATATTTTTTCAAAAAGTATGTTTGACTAACCACATGCTGAGACACAGTGGAGAAAAACCCTTTTCATGTTGCGACTGTAAAAAATCGTTTTATCAAAAATGATTTTATCAAAAACGATTTTTGACATACCACTAGGGAATGCAATCTCATTCTCGCGAGATCTCGGCCTTTTTTAGCGAGATTAATCTCGGACGAAAAAAGGGCGAGATCTCGCGAGTTTAACGAGATTGCACTCGAGCATAAAAACGTCTTATTCGAAGCACGGACTGACACGGACTGTAATTTCTAATAGTCTGACTAATTGGTATATTTTGTTAATTAATCTGTAATATCTAATGGATCTACTGAGTACATATAGTTTAATTTAGTTGATAATTATATCTCAGTTTAATAGTCAACTCAACTTAGATAATAAGTTTCATTTTTTTTTTACTTCTCGTTGTTTTGTTTGTTATAAAAGAACTGTTTTATTACAAAAGATTTTTGTTTGATATTAGAAGAGAAGACTGGTTGTTTCTTTCATTTGTTATTTGATAGATACGTACGTCAAAGTTTACTACTTAGAAGTTTATTTGAACATTTGTTTATTTTTCATGAACAATGTTTGATGCATAAAAGTCCATTGAAAAATTCGTGAAAATAAATGTTTATCTTATAAAACTTATAATCTTTTTCCTAATTTATTCAAATATTGTGATTATTTGCAAAAAAAACACAAAAAACTGCCAATCTCGCGAGATCTCAAAATTGGCGAGATCTCGCAGTATTGATATTCATAAACTCGCGAGATCTCGCTTGAGCCCCAATCTCGCGAGATTTGCATTCCCTACATACCACATGCTGTCGCACGATAGGGAAAAACCCTTTTCATGTTCCGACTGTAAAAAATTGTTTAATCAAAAAAGTTCTCTCATGAACCACATGTTGACTCATAGCGTAAAAAAACCTTTAGCTTGTTATGACTGTACGTATTCATCTTCTCTAAGGGAGATTTTGGGGGCTGGAACGGATTAATGGTATTTCAATTAATTTCAATAGGGAAAATTGCTTTGAGATACAAGCAAGGTTACGGAACGAATTAAATTCATTTGAGATATCACTGCGTACATGTAGATATAGTGTATGTGATAATGTAGAGATTATGTGAATGTTTTTCACACTTAGTTACCTGTCTGTAGCCAGAAGTGCGGTGAGACACCCGTGCAAGGTCCTCCAGGAGGCCCGGTGAGCCAGCAAGGCCACTAGCAGCTCCTGCCACTGGGCACCACCAGCTCGGAACATCAGTTTCATCTAAAAATATAAGAAACACAAAAATGAGGTTCAATTGGGCCAATTATTGTTTGTTGGGTTACATTTTTAATCTCAAGTTTCAAGAGAGAGAAAACCAAAGTTTTTGTGTGGGAACTTTATAAGGCAGTTTTAGAGAATAATAAGGTATTTTCATAAGCTATGGATGCTGTTAAAAATGTGTGGAAAATTTAAAGATTATTTTTCTTATTCTAATCATCGAACCAAAAAAATATAATTTAAAAACAGTTGATTCTGGTAACGGACCCAAACATTTTGTGGTAATTCTGGTAATCGGACCCAAACATTTGGTCCCAAATATGCGGCTGTCCCAAATAAACCAAAGTTAAGGCGCGTAGGCAAAAAATAAATAAATAATTTATTGAGTTTTTTAAATGAATACATTTATAAAAAAAATTATGTGGGTACTGCACAAGACTTCCAACTGCTCTGCCAGTGAGACTATGGAATCCCCAATAGGTATGTTGTGAGGCTGAAGGCAAGTAGTGAGGAAAAGGAGATGGTGAAGAGGAAGATGGGAAAGTACTTGGCTATTCAGATCTAGTCACCAAATAATTTCAAGCAAAGTTTTAATTCTGAATTGTTCTCTAGAACGTGCAGCCAATATACCATACATTATTTAGCTTTTAAACAAATTGTGATCAGTAGAAGAGGACAACTATCATGTCGTTAAGCTTATTACCATATGATGGAAAGCTGCAACGCATTTAGAATTGGCGTTTAACGGGGACCTTTCAAATGTCAAAAAAAACAAAATGGCGCTGAATGGCTATTTGATGACAATGCTACATTTGAATTTATGCGAAACAATTGAGCCTAAGTATCACCATGGAAAGACCACCATTCAGAAATGAAACGTTACTTGAAATGGCTCATGGGTTACCATGTTCCGTAACCAAAACTGAATAGCCAGCCAAACCTTCCTCTAAAATATCCTTCCCTACGTCGCTCCCTTCAGCCTCACAACATACTCCAATCAGGGATGTCATAGTTTCACTTGCTCCAGACAGTTGGAATTGGACATACCTGTGTCTTAGGATCATCCCCTAACAGCTCGGGCTGCAAGTTGGCCATCCAGTCTATGATGAGTCCGGCCGCGTCGCCCCCGCTGGCTAGGGTCAGCGGCCCCGGCGGCTCCGGGTCCTCGCCCGGCTCCGACTTCACCAGCCCCTGGCGCATGGTGCCGTCCTGCTGCCGCTCCAAGATGGACACCATGGCCTGCATGAGCACCTTGGTGTCGTGGATCTCTATCAGGTGACGTCCCACCTGCTCCAGCATGTTGATGGGACAGGATTCCAGGGCTGGATGGAGTTTAAATAATTAATTTGAAAGGAAATATTTGATGTACGCCACTCAATTATCTGATAACTACCATCCTGCAGTGGTAAGTAAAAACACAGTGTTTTCCTTGAGAGTCTCATCAAAGTTATGTTTTTACTAACTTTACCATTAGTTGTGGTAATAGTAAAGTAATAGTAAAGTTAGTAAAAACACAACTTTGATGAGACTCTCAAGGAAAACACTGTGTTTTTACTTACCATGGAAGTATTATAATCCACGGTCCACGGAATTACACAGTCAAAACAACTATCAACAGCTCCCAACTTCATTTCCATCATGAGCTACGGATATGTGAAATAACTACATAATATTTATTTATTATTTTCTACCATATACAAGGGTCGGTCAATAAATACTCGTATTAGGAATAAAGATGCTAATAATTCAATGTTATCTTCTTTTAGGTCGATACACTTTTCCCAATGTTGCTCTCATTCTTTAACCCCTCCAAAAATATGATTTGTTGAACTCTTCAAAATGCGCTTCTGTATCGGCGATAACCTCCTCATTATTTTTTCAGATACAGCATCCAACTTTGCTTTTATTTCTTCACATGTTTTTCCATCCATAAAAAGCAAATTACGGATCGATGTTGCTCTTTTCCCATTTATCGAAAAACACGAAGAACGTGTGATACAACTGCCGAATAAAAACTAATCTACGAATCAGTCTGAAATTTAGTATGGTGTCGTTTGACAGACGGCAGAAGTTGACGTTACGACGAAATGTCAACTTCCCTCAGCAACACCACCTGTCTTAAAACACTTATCACAGTTATTGATCAACCCTTGTATATTGATTGAAAAAGGGGTGGGTCAGATAATAAAGTGATTTTTTTAACCCGTCAAGGGACACTCTTCTTCTTCTTTTTTCCTAAATTTTGAATTTTGAAGCACCACTTTGAATTTTGAATTGAATGTTTTGTGAATTAATTTTAAGCTCTCATATATTTTATTGACCGAAACACATTCCCAGAACAATAAACTATGTACTAAAACTTCATTACTTGCGTTAATTTGATAAATTGATAGGTTTTACGATGTTTTCGTAAAGAATTCCGCATCAGATTTAATCGCGGCAAAAGTTGACACTTCGACTCCACAGATAAAAATCATTTAACCTGTCATGGGCCGGGACCTCAGAATTGGGGTCCATGTGTGCGCATGCGCGCGGAAAAAAGTTAGAAAAAATATTTTTTAATGCGATTTTGACCCCTTTGTGTACAGGATTTGTATGAAGAACAAGGTCAGAATAGCTTTCCCAAATATCGTAGAATATATAGCAACTAGTTTCATTCACCTGGCAGCACCAGAATATTTTTAATAAATATTTTTAACCTCACTTTTAACTAAGAAATCCTTTGTCATCTTCTTGCCCGGAATATTATTAAACACTTCCAACTGTTCAGCAATCTTCTTCTCGATATCGTTCCTGGCAATGTTCTTGTCTCCGTTGCCCCTTTTGCTTCTCTCCGAGAAGGCCTTCAGGAGGGACACCAATGGACTATTTGAGTGGGAGTAGTGCTGCAGCAGCGACTCGGCCACTCGGGACAGGGGCTCATCAAAAGGGGTATTCTTGCAGTGCAGGAGGAGGCGAATCAGTGGACAGGAGTAGTGCATCTTTTTGATGAATCCATCGGCAAATTGATAACATTTGGGGCTCTCTAATATCAGGCCGAGATAGATGACGATGCACTGAATGAATGGGCAGTCAGTTACGGCAAACGTTGATGTTCTGGTGCATTTTATCTCGTTGGACACATACTGAAATGGAAAAATAAAATTATTACCTGCTTCAAGCCTTAGAGATTTTGGATTCGGCCGCGCTTATTCAAAAAATCATGCTTCTGAATATTCATTAAGAATTACATAATAAACTCGCCTTAAATGTTCAAAAAACGCAATACATACTTTTTTCAATCCGTAAATTAACTCTCCCAGAAAACCTTCCTAAACTAATCATCCACACTTGCCCACAAAGTTTAGACACTTCCCCACTACTTCTCATAAACAGCTGTTCGTGCCCAATACTTAAACCGTCTAACGAAATAAAATACCTAGGTGTCATTATAGATTACCAATGAATCATGCAACTTCAACACCTCCCTTGAAAAATCATTAAACGTGATGAAAAAAGAATTGGTAAAATAGGTTAGATTAGGCTAGGTTATGGGCAATTTAATTATTTTTTTAAATAATTTTGAATGACCTTTCAAAGAGGTGATGAAGTTGAGTGATTCTGAGTAGTCGTGGGACCATATACATATTCATTTTATATTTTTGAGAATAACCTTTTGCAGTGAAGTGAATCCAGCATTAATGTTCTTATCGTAGGTAGCGGCGCCCAGGAAGGTGGTCCCGAACAGGGGCCCCACCTGCTCCAACATGAGCTCCTTGCTGTCGGGGGCCAGGGGGCCCTCCGTGGCCGCTTTCCACTGATCGGGGGAGTAGGACCCAAACACGGGCAGCGGTGGGAGAGGGTCATCTACCATGGATGGCTCTGGAAAGAATAAAATTGTTGATAAAAACCAATAATAGATAAAGGAAAACAGGGAGGCAATTTGATACAATCAAATGAATCTACGGAATCAAGTGAAGCTACTGAATAAGAGAATCTGTCAAGAAATTGAGTTGTGCCGTGACAAGTGTCTATACAATAATGGAAGCATGCAAGATAATGTTTTGACGCAACCATGTTCATCTAACTTCCTCCATCCAACCTACCTTCTATACCTATCCTATTTGACAATATTACCAATGTGTTGGAACAATAACTCCAAGGAGCAGTCAGTCTATTGAAGTAACTAGTGTCCGACCGAACTTTCGGTTTCGGCCTAGTTTCGGCCGTAGTTTCGGCTGGATAACGGCCGAAACCGAAACTGAATTCGGGAGGTTTTGTTCTGCGATCGGCCATGTTCGGTGCACTGAACTGCGAGCCACGAAGAGTTATTTTCCTGCGTTCGCGCTCATAGTCGTGTCAGGACTTGATTTGTGTGAAAACTCTATTTATTTTCATGTATTTCGTTGTTGTGGGTAGGTAGGTACTTTTTAATTTTAATTATATTGTAGTTCATTATAAAGAGTGTTATATAATATGACCAAAGTTTAGAAGAAATTATTTTGTTCTTAAGATGAAATCTGTTCATTTAGTTTGAGAGAAAACACTTCTTTTGTCATACACTAAGTATTATTTGCATTAAAAATATTTTGTTATTGTAGGTAGGTAGATAATTTTAAATTTTAATTATATTATTGTAGTTCATTAAAAAGAGTATTATTTGCATTAAAAAAATTTTGTTATTGTAGATAGGTAGATAATTTTTGGGACTGCGGGTTAATGTTGACAAAACGAAAATGATGGTAGAGCAGGAACCCTTCACACAGAAAAAGAAGTAGTGCACAATTTAAAGACAATTACTCATACAAAGTGGTCGATCAATTCACCTACCTGGGGGCCTAGTCTCTATCTTTTATTAACCTCAGTTAGCGGGTTAATTACGTCACAAACACGTATTTTGACAGCTACGCTAATTAGCGTAGCTGTCAAAATACGTGTTTGTGACGTAATTAACGCGCTAACTGAGGTTAATAAAAGATAGAGACTAGGCCCCCAGGGCTCTAGTCTGACAGAGAACAATGAGGATCCAGCAGAAATCAGAAGGAGAATCACAGCAGCCAACAAAACATACTTCTCTTTGCTGCCAGTGTTTAAGTCACGTAGTGTCCACAGAAAAACCAAAATAACCATATATAAGACCATTGTCAGAACTGTATTGGCACATGGATGTGAGGCGCTGACACTGACGGTAAAGATGGCTGAAATGCTGGATACTTTTGAAAGAAAAGTGCTGAGAAGAATATGTGGACCCGTGAAAGAGGGTGAACAGTGGCGCATCCGGCACAATGTAGAACTGTATGATATTTATAAGGCCCCTAGCATCTCAGCACATATGAGACTCCTCAGACTGAGATGGGCTGGGCATGTACAGAGAATGCCGGATACACGCGTCCCAAAAAGAATTTTGACTGGACACCCAGGTGGAAAGAGAAAAGTGGGAAGACCCAGACTGAGGTGGGAAGACGAGGTAAGAGGGGATGCAGCACAGCTTCTCCAGGTACGAAATTGGAAGTCAGCCGCTGAGGACATGAGGAGTTGGAGGCGACTGTTGCAGGAGGCCAAAGCTCGATATGGGCTGTAGCGCCATCGAAGAAGATAATTTTCAATTTTAATTATAGTATTGTAGTTCATTAAAAAGAGTATTATTTGCATAAAAAATATTTTGTTATTGTCGGTAGGTACTTTTTAATTTTTAATTATATTGTAGTTCATTAAAACGAGTGCCATACATGACCAAAGTTTAGAAGAAATTATTTGGTTATGTGGTTAAATACAAAGTATTTGTTTTAATTTTATAAGAAATTATTTTGCTCTTAAGATGTGAGGGAGCGGACGCGCGGATCGGCAGAGACGGGGACGTTTAAATGAAAGACGTCAGTCGATGTAATGAGTCAGTCTTTATTGCTGCTACGTAGCGATGGTGAATTTGGTGTAAAGTAACAGTGTGCAGACAGGAGCGATGATGATGATGAGGCTCGTAGGTGTTGCATGTAGTTCTGCACCGTGGTGGTGGAGAAGACCTTGACGTCCAGGATGGATGCTCCTCGACGCAGTGAGTCGCGGAGATGAGCTGCGGTGAACCTGAGGAGTTGCTGCGCACGTGACAAGATGGCCCGCCGCGGGACTTGTCGTGGGCAATTGTGTCTCTTGAGAGATGTTGCGTCCTCGAAGGTTGATGATGCACCGGCACAGGATCCGGCACGTCGCCGTGGACCTGGCGGTTAACGCACTGGAGCGTTATCACTTGATGCACTATCTATGTGTGTTAGTGAGCTGTTACTGATACTAGAGACTGGAACTGACTGACTGACTAGCGCTGTGTCACTGCGCTTTATATAGCCGACCGTGTGAGTAGCTACCCGGAACGCCAAGTAATATCGAGCGCCCGCGCAAAGCGGAGAAGCCTCTGGAACATTCCGCGGCCGTAAGAATGTGACGGCTGTTGAGTCGAGGCCTTTCGATGCGCTTCCCGAAATGTGTAGCCGTATGCGGCGTGAAACACTACAACTGTAGGTAGATTGTACCTTTCGAGAATATGCTGGCTGTATCAGTGGCGGCGCAAGGATTGTGGCTAAAGAGGGCGACCGTTCTGGTCG
Organism: Limnephilus lunatus; assembly: GCA_917563855.2. NCBI lineage: Eukaryota > Metazoa > Arthropoda > Insecta > Trichoptera > Limnephilidae > Limnephilus > Limnephilus lunatus. The sequence goes on along the minus strand of OU830602.1, from coordinate 2,571,971 downwards.
CCACAGATGAAAGAGTATGTTTTGTTTAGTGTAACTAAAATAATTTTGTTTTCTACGTAATTTTGTTATTTGAAATAAGAAGTGATAATTATGTTATGTTTATATTTAGTTCAAATATCAGAGATTGATATATGATTTAAAAATAAAGGCTGACTGATTAAGATTGACTATTTTGTGTTCCGTATCGATGCCTGGAATCCATTATGAGAGAGAGCTAGCTCTTTCGCCCTTTTTGTAACCGTTTCGCGCGTGTTTATTCCCTACATTTGCCCTTTTATTCGACTTGCCACACTTTGTTTCTCTACTGGCAACACTGCGATGACGCGGTCTCAGATCACGTGGTGTTTTGTTTCATATGACGCTGTTTTTTCGCGCCGAAAGCCGTTTCGTGTTTCGCTGTGTTTAAAAAACAAGTTTTGAGTCGAACATTGAGTTTATTCCCTGCTCTTTTCAGTTGAAACATTGAATATACCGTGACAAATCATTTTCTGAGAAATTGACGTATTGTTTAGTGTGTTTTATTTGGGATTGTTTACTTGTTATTGTGCATAAGATGAGTGACATCGAAAAGAAAGACGCTTCGCCGGTCGAAAACGTTAATCAAGCGCGAGTTTCTCGGAAACGCCAACTACCGCGCGAAAGTTTTGGATCCGACACTTCGGAAGAAAGACATTACTACCGGGATCCTCGGGTAGACATCCTGATTCAACAGGTGTCGGCCTTGACAGACGTTTTTTCCGGGAATCGGGTAGAATTCAGCGAGGAGAAAACAGTCTCGGACAAAGAAGACTCCGCGGGAGATATGCGGCGGGAGGAATCGGGGTTTTTAGAGATGCCCGCCAGCCTAGCCGCTCAGAAGAACGTTTTGGAATTCGGCAATCCAAGCACCTTGGTGAAGGAATCACCGACTCCGAAGGCGGATACTAAAAGACTATCAATTATCTCAGCTCTCCAACGTTTTGGTTCGGAGGAATGGTCGCGTGTTCGCTATGCCGAAACACAGAAAGCATACACCGCCACGCCCGCATTCGTAGAGCTGGAGGTAAATGAAGAACTGAGGAGGTTCGATAAGAACAACTCCTTCGCACCAGCCCTGGACCGTTCCCTGGGAGCCCTCTCCAATGCAGTGCTATCCCAAACAGAGTCGGTCAGAGGAAACATGCAGGCACTGGTGAAATGGGCTTCCGAACCGGGCACCTGCTTGACCCCTGCGACTCTGTTTGACAAGATCCAAGGGATGTTTGCCAAGGAGTCAACATTCAGTAGGACCACAGATGACGTCCTACAGATCATCTGTGGAAGGCGAACGGAATGCCTACAAAATAGGCGGAAGGCCCTGCTGGAGGGAGTAAGGGACCAGTACATCAGGGAAGGCCTTGCCAGGATTCCCCCGAGCGCCAGTCACCTCTTCAATAAAGAGGAACTAGCGGGCTATATCACAGCAAACGGGGGACGGGAAAAGATATTCGGTGGTGCATCCTCGTCCTATATCCCCCGTCAACCTCAACCCTCTACCTCACAAGTAGCAAGACCGGTGATAGAGGCTCCGCCCTCCCGACCTAGGAAGCCCTTTCGACCCGCTCCTAGGCCGGAGAAAGATAGGATGTACAGGCAGCCCGCCAAAAAGCCAGAGTCCTCTCGCAAGGCGACCAGCGATCGGGGTAGGAGGCGATGGAGGTGACTGGAGGCCGGAGCCATTCCGGGGAGGACGCCTAAAGGCGTACCAGGAGGTGTGGAAGGAGCTGGGAGCATCACCACTAATCCTGAAGATTCTGCAAGGAGCAAGGATTCATTTTGTATCAAAACCTCCTCTGGCGCTCCCATCGGCCGAGCTCAAGCAGAACTTCAGGACAAAGTCGTCTCCAGGTATGACCACACACATCAAAATGATGAAAGCGTCAAAGATCCTGGAGGCAGCAGACAACTCCCCAAGCTTCCTGTCAGGTATGTTCCTTACCTCAAAATCAGACCACACCTTCAGGCCCATCTTCAACTTGAAGGCCTTGAACGTCTTCATAGACTCAAAGCCCTTCAAACTTTTCAGTCATTTTCGGGTTCCGGAATTCCTCCAACCCGACGACTGGATGATAAAAGTCGACCTCTCCCAGGCTTACTTCCATGTGCCGATCGCAAGATCACACCGGAAGTTCCTGCGCCTCGTCTACGACGGAGAACTCCTTCAGATGACGTGTCTGCCCTTCGGCCTGTCATCAGCGCCAAGGATCTTCTCGCTGCTTTCAAACTGGGTAGCGGAACTGTTACGGAAAAAGGGGCTGAGGATTGTAGTCTACCTAGACGACTTCTTAGTAGTAAATCAATCCAGAAAACATCTCACCTCCCAAGCCGTTACTATAGTGCACACACTTCAACAGCTAGGCTGGTGCATAAACCCGGAGAAGTGTATCCTGACACCCACGCAGAAGTTGGAGTTCCTGGGCATAACATGGGACACGAGAGCAGATCAAAAATCTCTCTCCGACCGCAAGTGCTCTGGTCTACGCCAAGCCTTGCAGGTTCCCTTGAAAGTCGGCAGTTGCTCTCCCAGGCAGGCTCTCGGTCTACTGGGAAGACTCAACTTTGCAAATTTCGTGATCCCTCGTGGTCGCTTGCATTGCCGCAGACTGCAGAGGTTCAGCCGCCGCATACAGCATCTGAAACCAGCCCGTGCCGTTGCTCTGCCCAACGCAGCACGGCAGGACTTGCAGTGGTGGCTAGCAGCCATCGGAAGGACGAGCCCCATTCAACCTCTCCCATTCCATCACTTCCTGACGACAGACGCAGCAGACACAGGATGGGGAGGTCAACTAGACGACACCACAGTTGCGGGCCAATGGACGGGGGAACAGGCACTATGGCACTCAAACCAGAAGGAAGCTTACGCTGTGTTTGCAGTCATCAAAGACCAAGCTCATGCCCTGGCAGGGACAAATGTCTTACTGCAAACAGACAACAAGACAGTAGTGGCTTACGTCAACAAGGAAGGGGGCACAAAATCTTTAGCCCTTCTGGAAACAACGCGGGAGCTACTGGATTTTGTAGACCAGATGGAGATATCTCTGATGGCCCAATACATCCCAGGAAGGTACAACGGGATTGCGGACCGTCTCTCTCGGGGCGCACTGCTTCCAGAGTGGCATCTACTGAGTCCGGCAACGGAGGAGATATTTGGAAAATGGGGTCGCCCTCAAATAGACCTGTTCGCCTCAGCCACTGCTCACGTGGTACCAACCTACGTCTCCAAAGATTCAACCGACTGCTCAGCCTGCTTTCCCAACGCGTTCAGTCAACCTTGGGACTACAACCTAGCTTGGGTATTCCCTCCGCCAAACCTCGTTCCGAGAGTGCTCGCATACCTAAATCAGGCAAGGGGCATGTTTCTTCTAGTCGTCCCAAAATGGGAGAAGACCTTCTGGAGAAGCGACCTGAAACAACGAACAGACGAACCCCCCATTCGCCTGCGCAGCCTGGAAAGAATCCTAGTAGACACGTCGACAGGACTACCCCCTCCCAGGATTCAGGATCTGGAACTAGAGGTCTGGAGAATTGCAGGTGGGAACAAGCCCTAACAACATGGAGTCGGGAAGAACGCCAACTCCTCAAATCGTCCTGGAGAGAGTCCACATTGAAGACCTACAAACCCGCATGGGACAGGTGGCGTAAATGGGGCACTCAAAATGGCGTGGACATCAACAATCCCCCACCAACAATGGTCGCCAGGTACTTAGCCTACCTATTCGTTCAAGGAGGTCTAGCCCCAAGAACCATCCAGGTCCACAAGTCAGCCATTGTCACATTCTGCGGCCCAGCTCAGAATGCGAGAAAAATCAGCTCCGATTTCTTGGTGAGACATGTTCTCAAGGCATTCTCAACGGCAAGGAGAACCAAGGAAAAAGCCCCCATCTGGGACCCCAGACAAGTGATAGATTGGCTGATCAAGAATTCCCCCGTGGAAGACTCACTGTTTGAAGCGTCACGGAGGACAGCAATACTTCTCGTCCTGGCGTCGGGCAGGAGAGTTCATGATCTGACACTGCTCAGAATCACCCCAGAACATTTTATCGACAAGAGGAGCACTATTACCCTGTGGCCAATTTTCGGGGCAAAAACTGATACAGCCAACCACAAACAATCAGGCTGGAAACTGACGGCTTCTCAAAAAGACAACATCAACCTCCTTAAATGGTTGAGGAAAGTCGTTGCTCTCTCTGCAACCAGAAGGGGTCCGCTGCTAAAGAACCTGTTTGTGACCACATCAGGAGAAGCAAAACCGGCAACACAAACAATAATAGGGGGATGGATCAAATCAGTCCTCAGGGAGGCAGGAGTCCACGCCACCCCGGGAAGTGTACGCTCGGCTGTAGCCTCCCTAAACTGGTTGGAAGATTACCCCATAGAAGAGATACTTGCTAGAGGGAATTGGAAGTCTGAGCACACCTTCCGGAAGTTCTACCAAAAGGAGATAGTGCACTCCAGTAGCGAGCACCTCCAGTGCTCAATGGCTCCATTCTTTACTCCAGTATAAATAGCATCACATATAACGCTAGGTTTTCAGATCACCAGGTGAGAGCAGACACATCTCATAATGGATTCCAGGCATCGATACGGAACACAAAATAGAATAATTTTACCTACCAATAAAATTTATATTTTGTTTCCATCGATGCCTGGAATCCAGGTAATCCCTACCTGGTGCATTACGAGTCATATGAAACAAAACACCACGTGATCTGAGACCGCGTCATCGCAGTATTGCCAGTAGAGAAACAAAGTGTGGCAAGTCGAATAAAAGGGCAAATGTAGGGAATAAACACGCGCGAAACGGTTACAAAAAGGGCGAAAGAGCTAGCTCTCTCTCATAATGGATTCCAGGCATCGATGGAAACAAAATATAAATTTTATTGGTAGGTAAAATTATTCTATTTTTTTCCACGAAAACATGACCTTATATGGAAGTTTCGGCGAGACCGAAGCCGAAACTCAGTTTCGGTTTCGGTTGTAAAAACTAGTTTCGGCTATAAAAACTAGTTTCGGTCGGACACTAGAAGTAACCAGTGCAATGTTCAACTGATCTCTCAGTTCTTTAATATGGACTATGCTAAAGAATCCTCTGTGTAATGACCACCTCCATTGTGATCTCTCAGTGTTTAATTAGTGTCTATTGAAGTAACCCGTGCAGTAATTACCTCCTATAGTATCTCGGTCACTTTAATATCGATTCGTACAGAAACTTGTGCAGTGCTTAATCTCGGTGTTGTGATATCGAACCTTACAATAACATGCTGTGTAAAATTAAGATAAGTAAGATTCCTCCCCAGTGTTCATCAAGTGTTCATCCCAGTGTTCATCAAGCTATTCCCATAGTTACAGTCCAATTGATTCGCAGTTAGTCTATCTGCGACTACAGAATGTATGTTTGGAGTATTGACCTTCAGGATAGACAGGTTCCTGCAGCCCCAGCGAGGTGTAGAAGGTGTGGCCCCCGTGTGCCCCCCTGCGCCACTGCACGCCCACCAGCTGCGCCATGTAGCCACGCTCCACCACCAGGTTGCTCACCGTCTCCAGGGGGCAAGCGTCCAACGCTTCTAGGAGGGCACTGAAACAAACAACATATCAGCAATTTTCAATTCGAAGAGCCTCTACATTAGTACTCTATTGACATTAACAGCTTTTATCTTCTGCGCCAATTAGTCCTGGGTCGATCGTGATCACTCCGATCATTTTGACCCAATCACGAACCATCAATGATCATCAGGTTAATTTTTCAAAAAAGATTCCATCATTTGATCGAAGAGTTGTTAGCTCAGTCAGCATCCATGATGGGACATGGTGAGCGATCATAGATGTATACATTTTGTAGACCGGGCGTCTTGAATCTCGTTCTCACGACAGAGAAATAAGAACAGTAAGTTTGTACATAGTATCCAAATCAGATCATATTAGCAATTAGCCTACAGATAATCCTTCCTGCCACCAGGAATCAGTTCCAAAAGAATAATAACAGTCTCCGGTAATCGGAAGTAACAGTCCAATTCAGATTACCTTCTTTATTTATGCCTCAGTGGTCGAGGGGGGCAAGACTCTGGACACACAATCTGAAGGTCGAGGGTTCCAATAAATTTTATTTCATTAATTGTGGTATTTCGCAATTAATCAATTAAAAATAACATATGGCATATTTGCGGCTCGTTCCAGAGTGGGAGAGACTGGTTGAGGGAGACGCTTTGACCTCTCCAGCAGGACTCTCGGAACACCGAAGTAGGAAGGAAGTAAGTCATAGTGGAAGATATTTTCAGTATCGCCCTGGTGTTAGCCCACCATTCAGAATTGAAACGTTGCTTGAAATGGCATTAGCCGTATTTGGTAACCAGATCTGAATAGCCAGGTACTTCCCCACCTTCCTCTTTCCTATCTCCTTCCCCTCCCCACTACCTTCAGCCTCACAACATACACCAATTGGGGATGCCATAGTCTCACTGGCTTCAGATGGGAGCAGTTGGGACTCTTGTGCGGTATTCATATAAAAAAAAGGAGGGATGGATTCATATTCCGACACTCCTGGGCTCATTGGCCCTCAGATTCCTACCTACCCCTCATACCGTTTTCATTCCCAGAACTTCCTCTCCTTCCTTTTCTAAAAAGACCCTCCACACAGCATCCCCAAATATGACATAGACCTTGAGGGGAAATATTTTCCTCCAGGCCTCCTGTGTGGATCTAATGTAAAAAAAAGATACTTTCGACCTGACCATTTTGCCAGTCGTGATTGACCTGGGTCAAGGTACGTTCACATTGAGTAGCGAGCATACTTGCTACTTGACTCGCCGAAAACCGTTTGCATTACTTTCAAGTAGAGTACATTTGTGCCCGCCGCCCGTTGCAAGATGACGGCAGATGACGGGTTACTACAAAATAAAGTAAATACGCTAATTAAGCTTATTTTAATACTTATTTTAATGTTTATTTTAGAAGAGGTGGAAGAACAAATAAGTAAGGTGATATTAAAAAAAAAACTACTGGACACAAAAAGAGATTAATAGCAGCATAAATAAATAATTTTAGGGTAGCATCTTCGCTCTATCGCTACAATATTTCCGCGCGTTTACAAATGAACTCTGCTAAAACGGCCGATTCGCGCATGTCGGTGCTCAGGGACGCATGGAGGGGGTCCTTACTCGCCCGAAAAACAGAATGAAATGGATTGAATCTACTAAAGAGCTGACTCACCCACTACTAAAATTACGATATCCAGATGTGTTTAGTTAGTACTATACTCTCCACTCGACTAGAATACTCGCCAAATGCGAATGGCTCTTTAGTATGGTGGGATAGAGTTAGTGGACGTCATAGTGATAAATTAATGAATAAAAAACCTACCTCATAGAATCGATGGGAATCCCAAAGCTCTGAATGAAGAGCACCAGCTGCTGCGCGTCCAGTCCGTTGAGGCCGGCCTGTATGAGGGCGGGCTGGTGCGAACGAACCATCTTCAGCTTCAGCCAGTCGGGGAACAGCAGAGCGTCCTCCGAGGTGTCCATGAGGTACGCCTTGGGCGAGTTGGCTCCGAACCAGATGGACAGGAACCACACAAACAGTTCTTCATCTTGGTCCACTGAAATGAATTTGGTTTAAATACCTCATTTTTTAAGTATGTATATGACAGATTATGTATTTATTTTTAATATCAAAAGTTCTGAAGTATTGTTTGTTATTTTTTATATGAATACCTCACAAGAGTCCCAGCTGCTCCCGTCTGGAGCCAGTGAGACTACGACTTCGTAATGGGGAGGAGAAGGAGATGGGGGAGAGGAAGGTGGGGAAGTACCTGATTATTCAGATCTGGTCACGAAACATGGCTAAAGCCATTTCAAGCAACGTTTCGATTCTGAATGGTTGTCTTTCACCAGGGCGATACTGAGAGTATCTTTCACTCTGGAACGTGCCGCAAATATATTATACGTTATTTTTTAAATTGTGAAAGAACACAAATTAAACACTCCGGGATTCGATCCCGCGACCTTCGGATTGTGAGTCAAGAGCCTTATCCTTCGACCACGGCGGCCGTCTACTAGAGATACTAGAGATGTGAGACATCTCTTGTTAAACTGTGAAACTACTAAGTTAACCTTGTGAATATCGAAGATTCGAACACGCACTATTTTAAAATAAATCTGAAAAATAGTTTACAATATCTCTTCAAATTGGCCACATTTCTGTCAGTGGGCACTCGAGGGTGTTTGCAAATTGGCCAAATTGTGGCCAAAAATGCTTCAGTCGTTATTACTCCTTGCTTCATTCGAAACCATACATCGTCTGAGACATTATGTGATCACGACTGAAGGAATTAATTCACTTGATTGTAACATGACTTTGTAAATTCTTTTTGGATCTAACTTCCACAGTAATTATCATTTTCATATGCCTTTAAATATTCAGTAAAGTAACAAAATCATTAGAAATGCACCTTTACTGGGTCCGAACGTCAGCAGAATGATGATGGCGTGGACCACAAGGATGTGCATGGTGCATTCCTCTCCAGACGGCCACTGCAACAGGATCTGGTCTTGCGAGGAGCACCAGTCATAGGCTTCTCTCTGCGGCTCACGAACCTAGCAGAAATATGTTATTGAAGTAGGTGAAAATTTCACCTATATGTGGGTTTTACAGTACTGTCCACTGATATAAGAATAAATAGACTTGCCCTAATTCCAAATTTTCGTACCATTTTGACGGCTTCAAGGCAACTACAAGACAAGTGTTTTATTATTCCGAGTATATTACAAAAAATACTGTGCGACAACCCCTCTTTTGGAAGACGAAAGAAATCATACATTGGAGCTCAATTTACGCCCGACTCCAGCTCTCCAGAGACCTACAACGGACCTAACACTAACTACTTTAAATAAATATTTGGTTTATGTAAATAAACTGAACTTTTTTCATCCTGTCTGGGATATGTAGTTACAGTTTGATAACTTAAATAAAGAGAGGAATTTGCGCACCATTGTAATTGTTAGTAAACAGAACTCATTTTCGAAGATCAAAATATTAGTACTACAACTGTTGGATACATTATTCCCCTAATCACTGAAAGAGTCACCCCCCTCCTCTCGTATTGGCTCCCCTGTAAGGGCTATTTGGTTTTGAAATGATGATATATATATGGTTCCTACCGGGATGTCATTTATCCAGTACCTAACCTCCCTAACCATATCACCTAGCTGGAAAAGCGGACTACATTGAAAGCATTTTGTTGGTTGTTCGGGTTCATATATATTAGTTTATGTACTAAAAGAAGGTGTTTTGACCGTATCAAGATCGTTTTATACTTATTTGTGTGTATGTGGCGATAATTACCTCGAGGTACCGCGGTGGAACTAAATAAACTATATTTGTAATTGTGTTGTTTGCCTTTGGAGAGGTAAGTGATTGGTTGTCCTTCTTCCTTGTAATCCATTATTTTTCCCTACGCATATTATCACCCAATTCCAGCAAACACAATTTTGTTTCATTTCATTCGTTTAGTATTTACAGTCCATTTCCAAGTGCATCTGAAGCTGTAATTTGGAAACAGTTTCGGATGCAACAAGGGCAGTTCTGTTATTAATTATTAATCTGAGGTTCTGTCATGTTTAAATGTTACCTTCAGCAAGTACTGGTGGAAGATGGTGTTGAGAGAGTGCAGACAGTGATGGTAAGGCAGGTCGGAGGCGTCCTCTTGAGAGGAAGCCTCGTTGGAGAGAGCCATCTGCGGCAAGATGGCCGACATAATAGACATGCGCTCCACAATCAGCTGGCTGAGATCCTAAAAGCCAAAAATTGTTATTATTAAAAACATGTTAAACATATACAGCCTTACTAAAAAACGTAGTGAATATTTTATTCAATTGATTTCAAATTACAATTTGGGAGGCGGGTATGGGTACAGCCACCCCGGGAACCATTTGTTGGATAACCAACACGTTTGCCATAGGTCACCCCAAGTGGTTCGCTACGTTTGGTGACTTAGCAGGGGTGCCCGGGTTCATGGGGTGAGGTTTGTCTAGGTCTTGGCGGCGGATGCGTCTGCTCACCTGCTGTGTGACCGGTTGAGGGAGGCCTTTTGACCTTTACAGCCAAACTCTCTGGACCCATCGCCTTGCACTGCAGTTCGAGGGATGGATTTGTGCGTCCGTCACTCCTGGACATACTGACCCCCAGATTCCTACCCACCTCTCTTACCTTTTTCCTTCCCAGAACTTCCTATCCTTTCCTTTCTTAAAAAGACCCCTCCACACAGCATTCTCTAAGATGATATAGGCCATGAGGGAAATTATTTTCCTCAGGGCCTCTTGTATGGAGCTAATGTAAATAAAAAAAATGACCGTGTATGTGAAAACCTTCCTAATACAAAAAAATTGACAAAAAATAGTTATATAATAATAACTATAAAAATAGCCAAAGAGGGTAGTTTACCTGTTGAATACACTGTTATTAAAAATAATTTGTGAAATTAATTGAATTTCGGAATTTTTCCAAGGAATTTTAAATGTCCTACATATATTTCTTTTTTTGAAGACGTCGTAAAAACAAATACCATTTTAGAAACTAGATAAAATTATTTTTTAGATTTTTGTATTTGAAATATACTGTATAGTTTGGCAATTAAGTCCAGAAATTTATTATTTTGGAACTAAATTTTTTCATTACTATGGTAACACCGAAATACTCGTTTTTTCAATGACATTTCGTATGGCTCTTGGCTTTACTGACTTAAAAAGTGTAGAAAACGCTGAAAATCACTCGTTTAATGTTTGTTTTTTGATTGTTTGCCTGTGCATTGTTTGAATTGAATAAAAATGAACAAACCAATACGTAGTGGTGCAAGAGAAGTTATATACTGGGTTTTCAACGCTGCCTAGCCGATTATCGCGCGAAGAAGCTCCTATGCCTAATTCGTAAGATCTTTACAAACGAACTACAGAAATGACTGGTACATAGTATCGTTTTTTAATGAATTTCATTAGTATTACAAGATTTATGCCAATTTTTGAGCGATTATAACCATTACAATCTGATTTGAGGTTATGTTTAAAAATCCGAATTTGACATTTACATTTGACAGTTAATATTAGGCCACAAGAAAAAGGGAATAACTCAATTAACAAAAAAAATAAAATAATATGCAACTTCTTTAAACTCATAGAAAAGTTACTTTTTTCTTAGTTTTCTCAGTCTTTCTTTCTAAATGAATATTATCTAGTGTGTTTTTTTAAACTCCCTGTTAAGATTTCAGGTACTGAAATATTTATATTTGTGATTGTCACCCTAATGGTTGTGGCAACATTTTTTGTGTTGGCGATTGCCAGGGCGATTTCGTATTGCCACGGATTTTTCTTTCTTCTCTTGTTACCATCCGTCTTGGGCGGGTCGTTTTTGGCAAAACGTCTGCTGCCAGGTTTTCACTTCATGTGGGTTATAAAACCGCGGAGAGAGATAGCAATATTGGGCTCACCGTACATGAGCTACCTTACGGGTCTTTTTATTGTTTCAATAAAGACCGATATTCGAGAGCTGGAGTTATTATTGAAGAGTTACTCCAGCCACACTTCCTTTCGGAATCTGGTGTTACCGCGCCGGATTGCTCTGTCAGGAGAGCGGAAGTTGAGATCCTGAACATTGGTCCTTCGAGCCGGATGATCATTATTTGCATTGGTCATTCGAGCCGTATGATCATTATTTGGATTGATCCATTTGAGACGGAAGATCATTATTTGAAGTGGCCCAGTCAGGCCTCATCATCATCGGGAGTGGTCCAGTCGGCGTCCTCATCACCATCATTGGATTGATCAAGCGAGCCTCATCACGACGCTCGCATGCACAGCAAATCAGGTTGTAGCCTTCCTTTCATTGTCCTTTCAAATTCCATTTAAAAAGCTAAAAATCTGTGTAGATGCCACATTATTTCGTATTGATTATATCAAATTATATTCGGGTGTTCATAATCAGATGCTTTCAATTTAGCATAAATTTGTTGGTGATAATAATTTTTATTGTTGTATTCAGACTGCCGAATAACTTTGCTTCTCCTACCTACACTTCTAGCCACGCGTTTGCAAGCTACGTCTTTGCATGCCATAGAATTGTGATTGGTTTCTCTATAATCCATAGTATCCATTATCCATAGATTTTACTTTACGTCAAGCTGCCGCGTTGTCCGTGCTATGTGATTCAGTTTGTAAATCAAGTTATTGTGTCATTTCGTTTCTAAAAAATGGAACTCGACAGGTTGATTAAACGGCGCGGGGTTTTGAAAGGTTCATTAACGAGATTTGAAACCTATTTAAGCAACGAAGATGATATTAGACCTGGCGTATTGTCATCCAGGTTAGATGCCATCAAACCATCTCTGATAGAATTCTCCAAAATTCAGCTGGAGATTGATTTATTGAACAAATCAGAAGATAATGACGCGAGGGATAATTTTGAAGGTACATATTTTAATGTAATTGCATTAGGACAGGAAATGTTATCAAAATTTAAGAAGATTGAAAATGTCCCAAGTACTTCAGTAAATTTACCACCAATTTGTATACCCGTTTTTTCAGGTGACAACCATAAATGGTTGACTTTTAAAAATTCGTTCATTGCCTTAATTCATGATAACAGTAAATTAAATAATGTTCAGAAATTTCATTACCTTATTAGTTATGTGTCCGGAGACGCACTTGATTTGATTAGTTCTCTAGAAATAACCGGGGATAATTATAGTGCAGCCTGGACTATGCTTATTTCTAGATACGAAAATGTCCGACTTATAGCAAATAGACATTTGAATTTCTTATTTAATTTTACACCGTTAAAACGACAGAATCATCATGAATTACGAAATTTAATTGATCAAGCAAACATTCATTTCAGAGCTTTACATAATTTAAAGCTTCCAACAGAACATTGGGATACATTAATTATACATATGTTAACCTCAAAGTTAGATAATCACACACGTAGCCTTTGGGAATCAGTAGAGTGCGATAAAATTTATCCTACGTTCGAGCAGTTTAGTAATTTTATTTCACAAAGGTCTCAGATCCTGGAAACTATCCAAGGTGATATTGGTGGAATGCAACAGAAAGTAGAACCGGTTGCAACAAAACCAAAGTTTTTTAATTTTAAGGAAAGGAATTCTACAAACAAGGTTACGTTAGCGTCAAGCAACGTTAATTGTATGCTGTGTAATGACAGTCATTTCATATATTCTTGCAAAATATTTGTTAACAAAGAACCAGCGGCACGAAGAAAGTTCGTTTCAGAAAGCAATTTATGTTATAATTGCCTAAAACCGGGGCACCCTTCAAGGTTGTGCAGGTGTAAGGAAAAATGCAGTGTTTGTGATCGAAAACATCACACTCTGTTACATATCAATACTGATAATGTACAAGCGGGTACTTCAACTGGCAAGAGTCAGTCGGAGGCACCAGTAAATTTAGCATGTCATAGCGACATGAACGGGCAAGAAATTTTACTATCTACCGTAATAGTAAAAATAGAAGACGCGTATGGTGGAACACACAAAATACGCGCACTTTTGGATTCGGGTTCAATGTCTAATTTTATTACAAAGGATACTTGTAAAAGATTAAATTTGCATTGTACAAAGTTGAATATACCTGTTTCAGGTTTGCATAATAATTTAATTCATGTAAAGGAAACAATTGACATTAAATTTAAATCATTATGTTCTCAATACCAGGATGAAATATCTTGTTTGGTATTGGATGAGATTTCTTGCAATCTTCCGCAGACCTTGATTAACCCAAAAATGTTGAACATTCCAGACGGTATCCAGTTAGCTGATCCGCAGTTTTACCAGCCAGCTTCTATTGATATGCTGATCGGAGCAGAGATGTTCTGGCAGGTGCTTCGTACGGATCAGATACAGTTAGGAAAGGATAAACCTACATTGCATCGAACGGAGCTAGGCTGGATAATATCAGGAGCTGTACAGAGGCGTCATAATACGAGGCCAGTTAAAGTTTGTCATATTTCATTAAATTCTTTGCAGAACCAAATAGAAAGGTTTTGGAAGGTTGAAGAAACCGAAAATAGTAAGCATCACTCTCTGGAAGATAGTGAATGTGAAAGGATTTTCGAAGGCACGCATAAACGCGATGCAAACGGTAGATTTGTAGTCAACTTACCGTTTAAATCTAACCTATCTCAATTAGGAGATTCATTTAGTATTGCTAAAGGTAGATTAGTGTCAATGGGAAGGAAATTCTTAAGACAACCTAGTTTAAAGGAACAATACTCGGAATTTATTGATGAGTATCTTGCGTTAGGTCACATGACTGAATGTGAACCTCCAAAACGCGATGAAACTACTTATTATTTACCACATCACGCTGTATTTAAAGAATCTAGCACAACTACTAAAATTCGTGTTGTTTTTGACGGGTCGGCTAAACCCGCTCGAGGGATTTCTTTGAATCGCGCTCTAATGATTGGGCCCACCATTCAGAATGATATATTTTGTCACTTGGTATTTTTCAGAAAACATCAATATGCAGTCACCGCAGATATTGCAAAGATGTACCGCCAAATTAATATCAACCCGGAACACAGAAATTACCAACGTATATTATGGAGAAGGGATGCGGAGGATTGTTCGAAACACTATACGCTAAACACGGTGACATATGGTTTGGCTCCTTCGCCTTATTTAGCAATACGTTGTCTGCATCAGCTAGGTAATGACGTTTCATTTACTCATCCATTAGCTAGTAAATCCCTTAAGGAAAATTTTTATGTAGATGATTTTCTTTCTGGTAGTGATTCCATTGATACTTGTCACTTGCTTAAATCACAAATCATTAATGCGCTTGCTACAGCAGGCATGGAGATTAGAAAATGGAGGTCTAATGCGCCTTCGATTAATGATTCTAAAGAAAATTTGGAATTATTGCCAAATGAATCCAATGAAGCTAAGATTCTCGGATTAATATGGGACACCAAACTTGATGAGTTTACCTATCAGGTAGAAAGCATAGACTCAAAGTTAGAAGTAACAAAACGTCAAGTTTTATCATTAATTTCAAAAGTGTTTGACCCTTTAGGACTGGTAGGCCCAGTAATCATTGTCGGTAAGATAATTATGCAGAGATTGTGGAAGCTAAAAACATCCTGGGATGACAAGCTACCCAATGACCTTTTATTGGCCTGGCAGACTTACACGCTGAGTCTCAGTAAAGCAAATCATATTCGGGTACCAAGGAAAATTTTCTGCTTTAATAAAAAATCTTTTAGCTTACACGGTTTTTGCGATGCATCTCAAGTAGCATATGGCGCTTGTCTGTATTTAAGATCTACCGATGAACACGGCATTCACCAATCACAGTTAATATGCGCTAAATCTCGTGTAGCCCCACTAAAAAATTTATCGTTACCACGCCTTGAGTTATGTGGAGCACAATTATTAGTTAAATTAATGAAGCGGGTGACGGCAGCTCTACAAGTAACTGTTGACACCACTTTGTGGTGTGATTCGTCAATAACGTTGGCTTGGATTGCAGGAGAATCGTACCGTTGGACTACCTTTGTTGCTAACCGCGTATCAGAAATACAACGTGAAGGCGATGGCGCTATATGGCGTCACATTTGTTCAACTGAAAACCCAGCTGACATAATTTCCAGAGGAATAACATCTCAGCAGTTGAAAACATCTTCATTATGGTGGTCAGGACCACCATGGCTCACGTCCGACGAGGATAAGTGGCCACGTTCTACATTTGATACTCCCACGGAATTGCCAGAAACGGCGAGGATAGTTTTGGTTACTAGTAGTCCTGTCGATTGGGAAATATTTAATAATTATTCTTCATTAAGACGACTGAGGCGCGTAGTTGCTTATATGTTACGTTTCATACATAACTGTTCTAAACGAAGACCGATGCGGGTCGACGAGCTTTCTGTAATCGAACTGGAACATGCCATGTATTGATTTTGAACGCTCAGCAATTCGCATTTCATGATGAAATAGCGTCTGTGAGTAATGGAGGATTTGTATCTAGGCGGAGCAAGGTAAAGGCACTAAATCCTTTTATGCAGGATGGGTTGTTGTGTGTTGGAGGTCGACTATCACAATCAGATATTACCTCGGTCTCTCAAAAACATCCAATTTTGTTACCACAAAATCATAAGTTGACTGACTTAATAATAACCCATCTGCATTATGAGAATTTACATTTAGGATGTAATGCTCTGCTCGCATTACTGCGTTTACGTTTTTGGCCAATATTTGGTAAAAACGCAGTGAAGCGAGCACTGCATAAATGTATTGTATGTTTCCGAGTCCGTCCGCGCGAGTGTCGCCAGCTCATGGGTGACCTTCCTGCTGACCGATTTCGAATCCAAAGACCATTTTATGTAACCGGCATAGATTATGCAGGTCCAATTTTAATTAAGTCTGGTTTAACCAGAAATGCTAAGAGTGTAAAATCTTACATATGTTTATTTATTTGTTTTTCAACGAAGGCAATTCACCTAGAATTAGTGACTAATTTAACTTCAATGGCATTTATGAATGCATTGAAAAGATTTATAGCTAGGAGGGGTAAACCCTCACGACTCTTTAGTGATAATGGATCTAATTTTACCGGTAGTTATAGGGAACTTACTGAACTATTTGATTTTTTGAAGGCATCCGATAAAGAAATCCATAATTTTTTAGCCCAGCAGAATATTAGCTGGAGTTTTTTGCCTCCCCGCTCACCGCATCACGGGGGACTTTGGGAAAGTGCAGTTAAAATGACCAAGTTACATTTAAAAAAGGCAATGCGGTCAACTGTTTTGACATACGAAGGCATGAATACCATACTAATACAGATTGAAGCTTGTTTAAATTCCCGTCCTCTGACTCCATTAACATCAGATCCAAATGATTTAAACGCACTCACTCCCTCACACTTCCTTATTGGCGACAACCTGTTAGCATTGCCTGAGCTTGATATCCATCATCTGCCTACAAACAGGCTTAATATTTACCAAAAGATGTCTACCGTTGTTCAATCTTTTTGGCACAGATGGAGCCAGGAATACCTAGCAGAATTGCAGAACCGAGTCAAATGGCAAGAAGGACGTCAACGCAGTTTACAGCCTGGTGACATGGTCATCATCAAAGACAACCAGCTACCTCCGCAGTACTGGAGGATGGCGCGAGTGACGGAGATCCACCCTGGCCAAGACGGACGCGTCCGCGTCGTCTCCTTGAGGACGGCCAGAGGTGTCACCAAAAGAGCCGTGACACAGCTCTGTCTACTTCCCATGGAGGATCCTTCCTCCAACCTGGATTAAGAACCAATTACAACGCTAAAAGTGATGTGATGTGTGAATCAAAGTGCTGTCAGGCTCATCAGTGCCAAGTGATAAACTATTTTCTCATAAGTGGGTGCAGCGCACCAGAAGGTTCTATGTTATTAGACTTTTATTTTTTTAATGACAAGTCTGACATAAGGTTATATACTTAGTTATAAGTTTTTTGTTATTATTTTGATATCCATATATTGAATATTGTTTATTTTTGTATGTGAACTCGTTGGGTAAATTCTGAGTACCAATGTTGCAATCTCTTTCTACATTATTTTATGAAAAACGACTATTCCTTAATATCCGTTTTGGGGCGGGAATATGTTAAGATTTCAGGTACTGAAATATTAATATTTGTGATTGTCACCCTAATGGTTGTGGCAACATTTTTTGTGTTGGCGATTGCCAGGGCGATTTCGTATTGCCACGGATTTTTCTTTCTTCTCTTGTTACCATCCGTCTTGGGCGGGTCGTTTTTTGGCAAAACGTCTGCTGCCAGGTTTTCACTTTCATGTGGGTTATAAAACCGCGGAGAGAGATAGCAATATTGGGCTCACCGTACATGAGCTACCCTACGGGTCTTTTATTGTTTCAATAAAGACCGATATTCGAGAGCTGGAGTTATTATTGAAGAGTTACTCCAGCCACACTTCCTTTCGGAATCTGGTGTTACCGCGCCGGATTGCTCTGTCAGGAGAGCGGAAGTTGAGATCCTGAACACTCCCTTCTATAGAATAATAATTTGAATGATATTTTCCACACACAGGTAAATCTGAATCAACGGTAAGATGAATCGTCAAGGAAAAAGTGCAGTTCTGTTTGTTTTGCACTTTTTTATAAACAAAGCCAATGGAATGAAAAATTTTTCGTAAATTTTCTCGGCTACCATCAAATCCAATGTCTTCTTTGAGTACGGTTAGTAAAGTTCTTAAAGTTGGGACTTCTTTACGTACTATGTAAAAAAAATGATTTTTTTTACGAATGGCACGGACGGATGATTTACCCCCATAAATAAGTAGGACTCGTGTATATGGGGGGGGGAGGGGGTTATTATATTGGTTTAATTTTTTTTTTGTTCAGTACAAATTTTCGTTGTAATTTTTAAGCTGAGTTTTAAATCTTTTTAAATTACTGTTCCTGTTTCTGATTTTTTCAGGTAGTGAATTAAAAAAATTAACTCCGAGATATTTATGATTTAACTGTCCTTTTGTTTTTTTTACATTTCGGAGTAGGAAGTATTGAGGTTTGCCTAAGATTTCTGTTATTTTTAAAGGGTTCAACTATATTTTGAATATTATCTTTATAAATTTTTTAACGTTGCATGATAAAAGTATAATGCACTTAAATTTCTGACCTTAAATTGTTTGAATAAAAATTCTGACGAATATGAGTAAGGTTGTTGTTTTTAAAAATAATTTTTGTGATACCTATGAAAATTGTTTGTTTTTGATTTGTATATATACCGCCCCATCCTATATTAATATTATTATTATTATTACCTTATAACGAAATACAAGCCCACTTATAATTGGTTTTGTGTTATTTTATTTATAGTAAATTGTAATTTTACTTCGATAAAATTATAGTTTTTTTGCAAAATTTTTGAGAATACAAATACATTATGAAATATACATTTTGAACAAAGTGTTTTTTAAAACTTATATTCATTGTCTTATGAGCCATCTTGGTGTTGCCATTTAAAACCTAAAAAACGATTGTGGCGCCATCATTTATTTTCAACACTTTCTTGCCAAACTGTACTAAAAAATTGTAATATTTTAAGCTATAACTGAAATTTACTGGTATATGTAAGAGAGGATTTAGCGGAGAAGGTGTGAATTGAGATTAGAAAAAAAGGACATAATTCTCAAGTAATTGCTCGGCGGTGATGAATGCCCTAAGATTATTATTTGTTTAGTTGTATAGATGAACCCAAAATCTTCTTTTAGATTATTTTTAATGCTTTTAAGATATATTTTTATTTTTTTAAGTTTTTAATCCAGCAGGACTGGGAGGGTGGTGCAATCCCAGTCTGTCATATTACATAAACAATCTAAAAAAAAAAAAAAATAATGCGATTACATATTACGTAGGTACCTAATTAAAACAAAAAATGAAAATAAAATTAAACAGAATTAAATTTTATTCGAATGACAGCTACCTAAATGACAGCAACCGACTTGAAATTCAAATACGTTATGTTATAAACAGAAACAATTGAGATTAGAAAAAATTGGACAGATATTTAAATGGGAGAAGGATGCTCATTTTCTAAAAGTTTTTTTCCACCTGAAAATAAAATGATATCTTTTTGGTTTTAGGAATCAGAAAAGTTTTTTGGGTTTATATTAGTTTTCGTGGGAAGTGCTTATTTGATTTTTATCTAGTGTTATTTTCATATTGTTTTTGGGAGATAATAAGGTAGATAATTATACACTTAACCTAATCAGAACAGGCAATCTGCCTGAATTAATTAGAACAGGCAATCTGCCTAGCTAGGAACTAATAACGTACAAGACATAATAACACTTGTACACATTTTAATATCTACAGTTATTTGAAATATTATTATTATTATGTAATTTTGCTGTATAAATGTAACTAATGTAATAAAAAAAAATAATAAAAAAAAAAACCAGATTTTAATAAAAATATTAGTTTTTATATGATCTTTTAGTTTTTGACATCTTGCATCGGTGCATTTTGGTACTATTTCTTACCGTAAGCGCCTCAATTTATCAAACTGATTTGATAAGCTATGAGAAGGCTGGAAGTTCGCGCGGATGCGATTAGACCTGTCAAAAAACTTATGTAAGAACAATTTAGGGAAAAAACTTACGTGTGTAAAGACAGCCTTACATTAACAATTAATTTCATTATAATTTTTTCAAGTTTATATAAGTTTGGTGGAGTTATTGCAGGAGATCGTTTTTCGTATTGTGATCAGCAATGGGCAATAATCGGCAATTATCTTGCTCGTTTACCAGCAAAAAACTAACACCGTGGCTGTTGTGCAAAATGTGAATTACTTACCAACACAATCTCCTGCAGCTGGGGAGCCGTGGTGGTGGGCAGCTGCGAGTGCTGTCCCAGGAAGGCCATGAAGCAGTGCAGGTGCGCGGGCTCCGTCTCCACCAGGCATGCGCCCCGCAGTGCCGCAATCGTCTCCTCGCGGACCACCTCCCAGTGGCGGCTCAGCGGGATAATGGACAGCCACTCCCTGGACAAGACAATATTCATCAATCTAATAATAATATTAATATTTGGATGACTTGTATAGCGCCGTGTTTGTGAAAAATCACCTCAAGGGCGCTGTACAAATTTATAATACGTTTATGTAATCTTACTAAAAACCACTACAACAACTTGTGGCTAAAAATTGCATCCACCGGTTCATCGATCACCAATACGAAACTATATGTGAAATGATTTGCCCAATGAACGCGATGCTGCTGTAAAAATGCACTGTACAGACAGAAAATATACACAAAACCATACTTACCTGGAGGGTCACTAGAGATTAACAGAGGACATAATTGGGAACTATAATACATAATATGTTCTGTAATAAGCGTATTTTGAAAACAAAAGCAAAATTTTATGATACTCTCCGATAGGTATTTTTATTTAAGGGTATGAGAGCCCAAAAAGGTAGGTTTTTAATTTGGACTTAAATTCTGGGCTTGTTATGCATCTAAGTTCCGGGGGGAGTTTATTCCAAGCCTTAGGTCCAGACACTCCGAAAGCGCGATCTCCAAACTTAGTATTGGGCTTGCGTTTAGGTTCCATTAGTCTGCCTATAGCTGATGATGTTGCTGATCTAAGGGTTGACTGCCTCGGACCAGTATTTTCTGGGACACATAGTTCAGAGATGTAAGATGGGGCCATTTCATTTATTGATTTAAACACCATCCAGCACAATTTGTACTGGATTCTTTGAGGGCACTTGAGCCAGTGAAGATTACGAAGGTGTTCTGAAATGTGTGAATATTTAGAGACTCCGGTTATGAGTCGAGCCGCAGCATTAAACACGGATTGAAGTTTGTCAGTTTAATTTTTTGGAAGGCTCTAATCTACTGTATGAACACTTGACATATTAGTGACAGGTGACCGGACAACTCAGAATGGACTGAACTCAACACCTCCTTTGAAAAGTCATTAACCTTTTAAATGCCAGTAGGTAGAAGTGTAGCTGTGCACAGCAGGCCGTGAACTTTTAATCAAAATAAATCATTTTTAAATCTTATTTAAAAAAAAAAAAAAAAAACAAAATCAAAAAAAAAAAAAATTAAAATCATCCCAATAGATCTCTCTGTGTGTTCCATATTTTAAATTAATAAAAAATGGGACATATGTATGATACAGAGGCTCAAAAAGAGCGAGAATACTCGCTATTTTTCTATGGCCGGCCTGCTGGGCACGGCCAAGAATGCGAGATATCTCACTCTTGGCACAGAAGCGGTTAAAAGTGATGAAAAAAATATATTAAAAAAACTAGCTTACCCGACCACGCGTTGCTGTGGCCAACGAAATACGACACAATCTACTACTGGATAAGATGATGTTGTGTTTTGTTTTGATTCAATTGGTTGTGTGTTTCGATAACCAAGTGTTGGGTCGATAAATTAACTCACACTGCCATCTGTTAGAAACTTATGGAACTTACAAATAATTACAAAGCATTGTCCTATAACAAACATTTAATTTGCAATAATAAATACTGAGGTCAATAATCGAGATAAAAACTATCCTGTCTTTTAAGTTGGACCAAATTACACACAGTACGCCAAATCTCATCAAAATCGGTTAAGTACTTTCTGAGTTTATCTCAAACAAACATAGTGACGCGAGATTTTTATATATATAAAGATTGGTTAAATAGGTTATGGACTATCTTGTTTTTCATAGTTTTTAATGACTTATTAAAAAGGTGTTGAGTTGAGTTGATTCCGAATTCGCATGGAACCCAGTGAAACTCGTAGACATTACAAAAGTATCGACTTGCCCTAAGGTAAAATATGGTAATCATTTCGACGAACTGGAGGCAAACCATGTGACCATCTTTTTGACACCAGGAGGGTTTTAAGAATGTTTTCCATAAACTACAATATAAACGTACGTTGACAGCTGAGAGCGCACATTGAAATAACCAGACCCTGCGCAGAAAAATTAAGTTCATCAAAGTAAGGTGCACGGTCTGAATGTTCGTTTTTAACCGAACCGTCGACAAATCGGGTTGCGTAGCGACGCAAAAATGAGTGAGGTGAGTAAATTGTAGCACATTTCTTAAAGTGTCTAACTAGATATTGTAATAAAATATTCAATTTTGGAAACAAACCTGAACCCTTGTTCGGGATTTACAGTTAAGGTTGTCATGCAGCCGTCAATTTGCGGGCCATTTTAAAAAGGGCTACTTATTTGTAAGCAGATTTTATTTTGGAAGACTGAATACTGTTAGAACAATGCTAGTTACCTGTATAAGGTTTGGTTTTGAAATGAGAATATGCTTAGTTCTTACCGGGATGTCATTTATTAACCACCACCTTTTTGGAAACGTATTTTAAATTTGGAACAATGGAAAGAAAAATAGTGAAAATTCAAGTGCATTTATTTTGACAACAGAAGAAGTTTTGGAATTACCTTGAAAGCAAGTTGTTGGTGTTTTTCATGTACACACATAATCTCATTGTTAAGTAAAAAGAAGGAATTTGATCATCTTGAAAGTACATAATATCATTTTGTACTCATTCGTTTTGTTGTGGCAATAATTACCTTGAGGTATCGCGGTAGAGCTATATAGTTATGTATATTGTAATTGTGTTGTGTGCTCCTTCGCAGAGATACAGTGGTAAGTGATTGGTCATCCTTTTCCTAGCATACCTTGTTCTGTCCTACACATACTATCACCCAATTCCGGCAAACACCAATTCGTCTCGTTTTTTTAGTATGTACCTATTTACAGTTCATTACAAGTGCACCTGACTGTCTTGGTTTGTTCCCCTTACCCTCAGGGGCAGGTCTATTGTTTCCTATGGTATGGTGATATCTATATATGTATCCATATTTCTCATGCATCAGAAAGTATTTCCCCAGGCCAGGAGAAGAAGGTTGAAGAACTTACTCAGGAGTTACGTTGGCAGTCCACTCAGCTTCTGTAGGTTCGTCTCCAGTGGCTGGCATTAGAACCATCTTCAGACCCTGTAAGTAACAAGTCATATTAGTATGTGTAGGTACATCATTTCAAAATAGTGTACAGAAAGAGGGGTATCAAGTTCAGTACATCAAACTGCAATAGGTATCAACTTTTGAGAACCTATTTAGGAAGTGGTGAGGTTCAATAAAAGAAAATACTTCACCTCCTAGATGGCAAAACCCTCCAACCAATCTCTCCCGATAAGGCCTGCCATGCAGCTGGTGGGCAGAAGCATCCGTCGCCAAGACCTGGACAAACCTCACACCGTAAATCTGGGTACCCATACCTGCCTCCCAAATTGTAAATTGGTTAAAAGTTGTTACCGAAAAGTATAAGGAAGAGATTATGCCCTTTGGTTCTAGTATCATGAGTTGGACATTGATAAATAGAGTTCTGTATTTGAAGAAGTATGCTAGCATGTTTTTGGTATAAAATTGCCCAACATCTGAAACACCTTTTATTAACTTCCATTTCACATCCAACCTCCACGATCTGTCCAGAAGGATACTGAGAGAGAACTGACCCGGTTGGCCTGGTGACGAATGGGCGGCTGCGAATGCGTGAGGCGCTGCAGGAAGAAGCCGAGCACGGCGCGCACAGTGGCCACCCCGCCCACTAGCTGCCGCAGATGACGCACCAGCTCACCCGCCTTGCCGCCCAGCGAGCCCGAGTCACCGCCCACCACAAACTGACAGAGGCACTGCACCGGGAGAACACTGGAAGAAACAACATACAAGTTACACATCGAACACACCAATAAAGAGAGGAAGAATAAAAAGATAACAGTAGGTAAACAAAAGGAATAAATAGTGAAGAAGAACAGGCATGATACAGTAAGGGTTGTCTGTTTCACCAGAAAGTGAGCTAATTTTAAATTTTAACTGTCAATTAAAGTAACGAGGATGTTAAATAGGACCACTCGCTGTTTCAAGTGTACTTTTGCTAAAGTAATAGTTATTAATGTGACTAGTCTAAAAAGGAGAATTTTCCTCAAAATTAAACCGAAAATTAAATTTGAAAACCACAAGAATTGTCAAAATATCCCGCTGTATTTGGGTTTGCGACATTGTAGGATCAAAAAAAAAATTTTAAAAATGGTAGAATATATCGATAAGTATAAGATACTACATGGAAAAAAATATAGTTTACCTTCCAGTAAGTTGTAATATTTCTTTGAATTTGATGTGTCACAAATTTTATGAGATTTTTTTGACATGCTGTTCCGTATCAATAATTAGGGATGTCTGAAAAACCCATATTAATAACAAGGGATCGAAATGCTTTTATCATTTTTAGTAAAAATAATTTTGATATTTTTATTAAAAAAAAATAGGCAGAGACAGTCCAATTCAGATTACCATATCTATTTCTGAATCATAATATTGAGACTCGAGATACCCGGTCTACATAATTTGTACATCTATAATCTATAGTCCACATCAACAAGCGAGGTGTAGATCTATCTACGGCATTTTTTCTATGCTTAGAAGTACCCATGATGATGTCGTGATCGACCTTAATCGTGTCAAATGATCAAAGGACCCAGGACGAAGAAGTATACAACCTTTACATCATGGCTGTTTGATCATGAAACAAAAAGGTTTTAGATGACATTGAAGACCAGTAACAAACTGCACAGGTTTGATAGAGAAGAGATGTAACATCCCACCTGAGAGAGTGCTCCGAGGTCTGCAGCAGGTCCTGCAGCCAGGGCATGGAGCGCTGGGTGCCCTGGCGCGAGATGATGTCCTGCAGCAGCGCGGGCTGGCGGTACAGCAGGTGGCCGAGGCGCAGGGACTTGTTGAGGGCCTGCAGACACTCCAGCACGGAGGTGGGCGGCCGGCGGGCGGGACCCACGGGATCCATCAGCATCAACTGGAAAAGGGTCAAATCTTGTTGAAATATCATCAAACACCATATTCAAAATAATACCTAATAATAGTTTATTCCAGAATGTATGGAGGGGTAGTGCAATGCAATACATTCTATATTTTGAAATAACAAAAGAAATTAGACAAATAATAGGTTAAGCTTAAAAGTAAATAATAACACATAAATAAAATAAAAAATGAATAAGCATGAAAAACATGAGAAATGAAATGCAGGCAGTCATGGCGGTGATGATCGCATTCTTCGATTGGCGTAGTCTGCACCATAAACTTCCCATGCGGTGGCGGAGAAGTACTTGGAAAGTGTACACTCGTCCCTCCAGGAAAATTTCCGTAGCACTGCAGTATCTCAGTAGGCGGAAAAGTTGGCGATAAGCGTTATTGTAAGCAACCTTTAACTTATGCCATTGGGATGCAGTGTTCTTTTTACTTTTAGGCTGCATAAGTAAAACAGTCTTGACAGCATACCTGCTCTAACTGATATCGCTCTTCTCTGCCTTTCTATATCCTTAAAGTCGTCTGTGATGATGAGTCCCAGGTACTTATCACTATGATCAACATTCATTTTCCTTTCATCTAGCTGTACTGACGGTGTTTGAATGATTTAGTTTTTTTATTTATTTAAAAACCATAACTATTGACCTGGTGGTATTACATAAAAGGTTATGGTTTTTTGCAAAGTCTTCGCAAATTTTGAGTAATTTCTCTAATGCGCTTAGTGACGGTGCAAGAACAACCATACTATCTGCATAATTAATGTTATTTACGCACACTCCATGTATATGGTAAACTATTTTTGTGGCATTAAGTCTTTGAATAAGCTCATCGGTGTATAGATTGAAGATCATAAGCTCACAGGCTTCCAGTTTTGGAGACAGGCCTTCCTCAAATGGGTGATTTCTGTTTCGCTTTCCCATAAAAGTACACAAACCTGAGAAATCCGAATTACAATGTTCATCAATTGTTACTCTTTTAATTTAACTCCTCAAGCCTAGGGTCTATTTTATCGGAAGGTCAAAATATTTCCACTTTACAATAAAATCCAAATAAATTGAATATTTCTCAATGCATCTGAAAACTAAAAACTGTTTTTGAAAGGTTATGAAATACTTTTTCAAATTATATAATTCGAAGTAAACATTTTTGAAATATAAATTATTTTAATGCAAACGTAAAAACGTTTTAAAAACTAGCTCACCTTATATTTTTTCCAAACTAAAATTACAGATAACGAAAAAAAATAAATAACATATACATATTTTATCAGGCAAACGTATTATAAATATTATCGCCAAATCACTTTTTTGTCGTTTCATGTAAAAATAATTAATAAAAAATTCCCAAAGTTTCATAAATTTTTTTCAAATTGCTGTCGGAAACTTTGGTTTCGTAAAGGTGTACCTTTTAATTATTTTGTGGTTAACTTTAGATTTCAATACAAAGCTTTTTTCTCTTTCTAACACCTTTTAGATCACATTTCTTTCTATGATAGTGAGGGAGACAACAATTTCTTTGAGATCTATATGACTTGTTCCGAAAAGTGTAAAAATTAGCCTGAGGGGTTAAACTATTGAATTGTTTTTTTAATCTTTATTTAGATGACCACGTACCTTTCAAATTTCAAACAAAATGGCACCGGATGACCGTTTGATGACAATGTTACAATGAAAAAACTGGGCATAAGTGATGAAGTATGAATGTGACGATAAGGTAAATTAAACATAACAGAGTGTATATTTACCTGAGAGAGTAATCGACTGGTATGTTCTGTGATGGAGACCTTGGAACTGGCGGCGGCCAGGTGACCCTCAAACTGAAGCACAGCGGCTCGCTCCCCTTCCACCTCCCCCACACAGTCTATGCAGGACCATTTGCTGAGAGAACCGAAATAACAATTTAAGGCGAAGCACTGCCAAGTAATGCAAAATTATGTGTTTTGTTTGAATACTACTTTTCATTTTTAAATACTCTCTAATCCTCTATGTTACTAAATACATTTTATTCACCCGAAGGAAGGTTCAGGTCGCACTGAAACTGTTTGGTTTATTAAAATATAATAAAGTGGATTTAAACAAAGTTATTTTATTGACATTATTATCTTTACATTATGATTGAAAAACATTTTAATATTTGTCCACGAACTTCAAAAATAAAACATACATTTTGGCTGTGCTTTATATTTCACAAATCAAACCGGCTCCAGGTGTAAAGCGAGAATTTCAAACTTATCACCATCTGCGTAAGGATTGCTTGATTCCGCCTGATCCTGAATTTACACACCGAAGTGCATCGCTTTAACGAGTCCTGAATAATTCCTGGGAGTTGCAATGTCCTGAGCGTTTTCAAATAATTTTTTTTAAACGAGTATATATATAAGTTTTTAGATTTTCATGGCCAAAAGCATTTTCGTTGTTAGTTTTTGGGGTGTTATGCCGTGTTGTGCTACCTCCTACTATAGCCGACGTTTCGGACAGCATTACAGTGTCCATCATCAGGGCAGATCCGGTAGATCCGACGATGTGTAATTGTTAGTGTAGAGTGTGTGATTATTTACTTGGAAGCGATACCGTGTCGCCAGCTTCAATCCACTACGAGCTGGTAGGTATTTCAGGAGAAAGGGAACTGCGATTTTAGTGAAAGCGCAGTATTTACGTTAGCCTGGGGCCCGTCCAAGTGGCGCCATCGTTATTCTAGAATTACGGAGGCAATCGAAATCTACAAAAATCCAATTAATATTAATAGAGACGACGGAGCTAAGCTCAACAGCTCTTGGTATCCGGTAATTGACGGCTACACCAAAGCTAAACGCAAAAAAAATACCATGTCTAAGTATACTGTAATACCATATAAAAATACAATATAAAGGTATAAAACCTTTTTTGCTTATATTGGCTACTTTCGCTTTAACCACTTGAATTCTGTTGTCTAATTCTAGAATAACGATGGCGCCACTTTCGTCAGCAATTCTCACATGGACGGGCCCCAGGCTAACGTAAATACTGCGCTTTCACTAAAATCGCAGTTCCCTTTCTCCTGAAATACCTACCAGCTCGTAGTGGATTGAAGCTGGCGACACGGTATCGCTTCCAAGTAAATAATCACACACTCTACACTAACAATTACACATCGTCGGATCTACCGGATCTGCCCTGATGATGGACACTGCAACACTGTCCGAAAAGTCGGCTATAGTACGAGGTAGCACAACACGGCATAACACCCCAAAAACTAACAACGAAAAAGAGTATATATATGTATATATATCCGTACTTGGTGATGCACATTTCGATGAGTGCCTTCAGCGTGGGGTACTTCTCGAAGGCCTGGCGTGAGAATGTGTGCGGGTTGTGAGCCGCTATCATCACCAGCACCATCCACGCTCGCCAATACAGGGACGTGATGGCCAGGGACGGCGCCACATATCTGCAAGACAACAAACAAGCTATAGTTTATAGCTAGAAAATCCTGAAATATTTCCATTTATGTACATTTGTACATATAATGTTTATGAGTTTTTTTATAAATCTTAAAAATATGGGATGATTATTTAAATATAGGATGATTATTTAAGCTATACAGGGTGTCCGGGGGTAGAGTGCATTAACTTCGGGAAGTGATTCTACATGATGGTAGGAGTAAAAAAGATTGACAACTTTTTCCGAAATTCCAACATTTTTATTCCCGTACAAAAAGACATACCTACTAAAAATCCTTAATGTGAGGTACAATCTTACTTGCTGAGTGCCCGCCGGGCATGATTGTGGCAACATTGCATGGTTGTGACTGTCCTGTATCGTAACAGCGGAAAATAATAAAGCTGGCGGCACACGCCAGTCTATTTTTATCTTTTTACCACAAAACAACCCTTAAAAGTTGGAATTTCGAAAAAGTTATTTATCTTTTTTACTTATAATATCATGTAGAATCACCTCCCGAAGTTAATGCACTTTACCCCCGGACGCCCTGTATAGCACTGCATTCGGTTTATGTGTCTCCGTATTAAAATTCGGAGGTATGATTTTTTTTAATGTCGGCGGAAAATATTCAAAATGAGCACCAAAAATCACAAGCAATACGAGGAAAAAGTTTTTATTTGTAAAAAATATAGCTAGTTGTTTGGATAGATTGGCCCTCACCCAGCAGGAAGTGTGATATTCTCCGGATGGTGGTACTGGCAGAGCTGGAAGATGTAGTCGGCCACCTCCGTCTTGTCGAGGGGCAGCGGGTTCTCCTCGGTGGTGAGGGCGCAGGCTCTCCGCACCAGCTGTTCGCACAGCTCCAGGGCCTCTCCAGGAGTCACCGGCAATTCCTGTAGCATTATTTCAATAAGTTATATTATCAAATTATATTTAAGGAGTGAATAAAAAAATTGAGATGAGTTTTAGTGTGCAAAGTTGCCTTAACTAAGAAAAAATTTAATAAGTTTATTAAATTTGCTTGAAGTATTAGAAATCAATAAATGAATGAATGACCCTAATGTAACGCTAATTATAAAGGAAAATGATTTATTCCCCACTCCTTAGTATGTTTACAAAACCAAAACAATATAACGCACTTAAATGAGTCTTAGCGGTAATGTAATTATTAAACAATTAAGAAAACCTTAACATTTAGTGTGGGGAAAACAGATTTGGAAGTACCCCGCGTAAGAGTGCCTGCTATCTCAATTATTTTCTCAGCAAATTGGTTTAACTGTAATAATCAATTTAGACACTTTCAATTTTTTTAAATTTAAAAACATGTAAAGGAATACCTACCTAGAAATGCATAGGATTCCTTTATGTTCGTATTTTAAAAAGGTGTTGTCATGGAGACAGAAAATGACAGATGATTGTTGTTTTGTTGTCTAGCTGGGTACAAAGACATTAATACTGGACGCGGGGTAGAAATCTAAAAGTGGGAAGCCAAACACAATACGATTGTAGCTGTCTCTATTTCTAGTACTTTAGTACTAAACTGCTACGCGTCGAGTGAGGTCGTGTCTTACCAGTAAGTAAATTGTATTGCAAAGCGCTCCTGCGTGATGAGAAAATGCTTCAATTAAACGGCAAATAGTCGAAAAGGAGACAGCGAAAATTGCATCACAAAGTGACATAAGCATAACAGGGACAACCTACTAACAGTAAGTCGGTTCACACAGCGTCCCGCATTCGTTTTATTCCATTGGGAAAGATGGGGTAAAACGTACAAAGGGTAACGCGTTCATTAATTTAATAATGTCGTTGATGAAAATTGTAAATAGTAACGGTCCTAGGTGTTATTAATCTGTATAGATTTGTATAATCATTTGAACCTATAACCTGTACTGTATAATAAAATATGTACTTAACAATACTACTATAATAGTACCAATATTGTATTACTAATGAAAACTCATATAATAAATATAAAAATATTTGCCCGTGTGTCACGTTTTACCCGCCTTTACCCTTCCCTGTCATATTGTGTAACCGAGTGAGAGTATCTTGTTATCTCAGTCACACCCGTGATGTGACAGTAGTATTCGGCGAAGAAACTAATAAGCCGCCCTACTATGAATCTATGTCATTCTCTCACGTACATTCTTTGATTGTCTGTCTTTATCACACAGGAATGAACTTTTGAATTTAGAAATTATACTGAAAACCGCTGAAAACAAAAGAGTGTTGCTTGCTTTCCACATTATATTGTGAGTATGTGAGACTATGGCGAGTCTATTTATAATATAATTTCATTGGCTGGGTAGCACAGATTGAAGTAATAAAAAGATTGAAAAAATAAGTTTATAATTACAAAGTGATATGTATAATATTTTGAAGACGGACAAATAACTTTAATTGTAGTTTCTTTGTCAGCAAAGCAACTCATGATATTTGTATGTTACATTATTAATAAAAAATTACAACAAATAGACAAATTGTCTTATAAACATATAAAAAAATCATCTCAAGGGGGTTTAACCAAAGTTTTAAAATGGCCTTGTTAGCCAAAACAGCTGTCAAAAAATAAAATACTTGTAATAACTAATAATAATAACATTATAATCTCTCTTTTAAAAAAATAAATTATTTAAACGATATTTGGTAAGATTTAGTATGTACTTGAAAAAAATGCCAAGGAGAAAATCTGAGGGCACTCATTTAGTTAGGGCTAATTTTCCCTCCTCTTCATTTTTCTTTTACATCCGAACTTTTACACACTGAATTTAAATACATTTTTCTACAATAGCTTTTCTAATTTATATTGGCAAAGGGGTAGAAAATATAGAAAGAATCATACTTTACTACAAAATGATAAATGAAATGTTTACCTTTGATAGGCCAATGAATAAAATCCCAATGAGCGTGTTCTGCAGAAGTGGAACTTCACAGCTAACCCTGAAGGTCAGGGTCCTCTCAGACTCGGGGGGCCAGTTGTCCAGCTTGCAGTATGTCTCCAAGTTCTCCAGGAACATTATCTAAAATTATGAAACACAACATTCTGATAATTGACCTGCAACCATATAATAAAACGTAACTTTGTGATTGATTGACCTGCAACCATATTATAAAACGTAAAATTGTGAATGATTGACTTGCAACCATATTATAAAACGTAACATTGTGATTGGTTGACATGCAACCATCTTATAAACGTAAAATTGTGATTGATTGACCTGCAACCATATTATAAAATGTAACATTATGATTGATTGACCTGCAACCATATTATAAAATTTAACATTGTGATTGATTGACCTGCAACCATATTATAAAAGATAAGATTGTGATGGATTGGCTTTCAACCATATTATAAAATGTAACATTGTGATTGATTGACCTGTGACCATATAATACCTTGTGAAGAGCGAGGGTGTACTCCTGCGGCTGGGGCCGGTACAGAGTGACAGCCGACTCGTGCAGCCACCATACTCCATCACACTGGATTGAAGAAATCTACAACCAGAAAATAGGCTAAACATTAGACGTTGCATGTCTTAAATTTTTTTGTTCATATGAATTCCGCACAAGAGTCCCAACTGCTATCAAATGCTCCCAACCACCTGGAGCCAGTGAGACTACGCCATCTCCAATTGAGATATGTTGTGAGGCTGAAGGTAGTGGGGAGGGGAAGGAGATGGGAAAGAGGAAGACGGAAAGTAAAGGTCAAAGCCATTTCAAGCAACGTTCCAATTCTGAATTGTGGTCTTACACCAGGGTGATACTGAAAGCACCTTCCAAACTGGAAAGTGCCGCAAATATACTGTAAATTATTTTTAGATGATTAAATTGTGAAATAACACAAACCAATAAAAAAAAAATTACTTGCGCATTTTGAGATATGAACCTGC
The DNA here is from genome assembly GCA_917563855.2 of Limnephilus lunatus. Lineage (NCBI taxonomy): Eukaryota > Metazoa > Arthropoda > Insecta > Trichoptera > Limnephilidae > Limnephilus > Limnephilus lunatus. The sequence goes on along the minus strand of OU830602.1, from coordinate 2,539,240 downwards.
GACCTCCATATCGCTAGTATAGAGCCTTACTCCTCAACCACAGAGGCCTTCAACATATTGTTATTTACACAACAAAGCTTTATAGTTGGAATAAGGATTTCATTAGTTGAGCTTTGCAGCAGCTAAGTAACTTCCGCAGGAAATAAAAAAAAAAACAGATAATGTAACATTAAAATAAGATATTATTATAAAGAAAAAATAATTACCTGCATCCTAAAATCTGGTAGATGCTTGGCGTGCGATGCTGTCAGTAAAATACACAGTCCAAAAAGGTCTGCAATGGCGTGGAACATCCTCTCACGGCACTCGGGCGGGGGCTCCTTGAGGGGGGCAGCGGCGAGTCCCCGACACAAGGCCAGCAGTGCAGGGGCCCCCTCGGCACGCCCCGCGCGCACGGCCTCGCGGGTCAGGGCACGCAGGGGGCGCAGGTACTCCTCGGGACGCATCAGCAGCTCCTGGGGTTGGCAATTAATACATTGCAGTGATATTATAATTTTAGACCAAAAATTAATAAAATAGTTTTCATTGGTGGTTATATTCAATATGTAGTTTCCCATTTTTTAATGGACAGATCGCAATCTTCAGAACAAAAGTATCAGGTGAAACATCGAAGATGCTTTGAAGAACTAGCACCATTGTCACGTCAACAACAGTCATGTTTATGTGTTTTTTTTGTAATCAACTCAAGGCCATCAGCGGTATGAATTTATTTAAAAATTTTGCAATCGGCTAACAGCATGTTTTTTTTTTTATTTTTTATTTTTTTTTATTTTTTTTATTACTTAGTATCTATAGCAAAATTTGTACATAATGTATTTATAAATTATATTATATTGTAATATGAAGTACATTATTTTTTTTTTTAGGTATTATAAAGTACTTTTTTTTTTCACAGTCCTCCTCACTAGGGTTTCCTGTTCTGAGGCGGCCTGTAGTTTTTCCACATTTGTATTTAGTATCCAGTTGTCTTTACATGGTCTTCAGTATGTTTGATAGTTCATTTTCACTTTGTTCTCTCAACCATATTTTTACTTTTGTTTTAAATTTATTTATTTTTGTTATTTTTTTTGTTTGAGTTGGTAGAGCGTTGTATAGTTTTGTCACATTGAATTTCATATTTCTTTGTCCAAAAGATGTTTAGTTGCTAGTTTGATTAAGCTTATTTCGAATACCAAAAGATGTCACTAATTATCGTCTCATTAAATATTCTAGAATTCTAGATAATTTTTTTGTATCGTGAAGTCAGCATGTAGACGGCATTTTAATTGTTTTCTAAACATTGAACCTTGTTTAGATGTTACATTTCATTTTTTTAATGTCTGCGACTATAGATATTTCCAGCAGACCATAGATAATATATAGAAATAGTAATAAACTAGCCCCAGCGAGGGCTCGTTCTGACGTCATCGACATTTATCTACTTCCTTCTCATGTGTCTTGTTTTCTTGTTTAAAAAGAAAAAGACAGAAGATACGATTTTTGGGATGAGCGCGGCCGAATCCAAAACCAAATGCCTGGAGATCTCTATCGCTCGTTAACAGCACAGTTGTGTGCCTTTGTGATCTCTCTCATTCAATATGATATATAAATAGACTAAGTTAATTCCTTTGTCTCTCTAAAAAGACATTGCACACAGCGTTGCCAAGATGACATACTCCTTTGTGGAGTAAAATGCACAAGATGTGGAGAGACAGAGGCGTAACGAAGACCACCATGATGAGACTCGTCCGGGTGTTGATTTTCCCCATTTATCTATACAGTTTGGAAACGTGGATATTTACCGCCAGCGAAAGAAAGCGGATAGAAGCTCTCGAAATATGGTGCCAAATAAAAATGCTTAAGATTCCATGGACAGCCAGAAGCACAAAGGTGTCTATTCTGCAAAAGCTAGGCATCCACAACAGGCTCTCAACTATCAGTGGAAGGCAGAAGAAGCAGAGGAAGGTCACCAATACGCTCGAGTGACCACGCAGGGCAGAACCGTGACGAGTGAAGAAGCCTAGTGAACCATGGAAAATGGAGTAGGGATCAAAGAAAAGTAAATAAACAGAAATCAGACAGGTGGAGAGCGGCAGAAATGGAGGCTTTTCCTGGAGGCAATGTTATATTTCTGAATAAGATGATGTAATTGGTAGAAGAGCAGGATTAATAACTCACCATACTAGATCTATGAGATAGATGTATGATGGTTGCAGTAGTCAAGTTGGAGAAAGGAAGTAACACCGACATACCTGGAAGGTTTCAGCCATGGCCTGCGGCACAGCAGAGGGCTGTGCCTGTATGAGGGAGGCAATGGCGGCCATACTGTTGGGGTTCCTGACGTTAGACAGCTCGTTGTAGATGGTGTGCATCACAACACTGCGCAGGGTCGAGGGGCAGGTGGCTACCATCTCTCTGGAATAGGAAACAGCGAGTAAATTACAAATATACGTATGAAATAAGTAGTAGGGGGCTGGCAGAAGCAAAATGAATGGCGAGCGATATGCTGAAATAGGCCAAAACCAAATTATCTTTTATAGTTAAGTCGGTTGGCCCCATAAAACAAATTTGACCGGTTAAATAACTATAATTTAATTGTTTTGGTTTTAATAATTGAAAAAACGGTAAAACGAAGACTCTACAAATTTCTTGAAGACAATAAAATCCTGCCAAGAAATCAATACGGCTTCCGCAAAGGTCGTAGTGCCTCAGATGCAATTGCAGCTTTTACTAAATTAATATCCGATAACCTCGATAAAGGTCGCAAACCCCTCGCTGTTTTCTTGGATCTAGCTAAAGCCTTTGATACTGTATCTCACCGCATACTTCTGAAAAAACTCCTGCAGATAGGAATAAAAGGGATTCCGCTTGAATTCCGGTTTAAGAGCTATCTAACAAACAGATCCCAGTCAACTATTATCAATTCCGCTAAAGAATACAGAAGTTCAAGTTTACAAATCACTTATGGCGTGCCCCAAGGCAGTGTATTAGGCCCACTTCTCTTTCTAATATACATTAACTCTTTATGCAATTTGAATACTGGTGGCACTATAATATCCTTCGCTGATGACACGGTTATCGTATTTGAAGGTGAAAATTTGAATTCAACCTTTGAAAAGGCAAACTATGGCATAAATGTAGTAAAACACTGGTTAGATTCCAACCTCCTCACTCTTAATATTGATAAAACAAAATACCTACTTTTTTCTATACGGAAACCAAATCTCCCCCAAAACTATCATAAACTTACCATACATTCATTGCTGGAATGACCACATTAACTTAATTACACCCAAGCTTAAAAAAATCATGTATCTCCTAAATAACATAAAAAACATCTTCCCACGCTCAATACTACAATCTATTTACTTTGCTCTTTCCCAATCCTTAATCATGTATGGTCTTCTATCTTGGGGAAGTGCAAGTAATATTTCTCTAGATCCATTAGAAAAGGCACAAAAGGCAACAATCAAACTAATTCTTCAAGTACCATATGACACAGACTCTGTAAAAATTTACAAGATGCTCGACGTTTTGTCAATCAGACAACTCTACGCTAAATCGTCTATTCTTCACCTCTTCAAATTCAAACTACATATCCCTTTACTTTCTCAGTCCTCAATTACAAGCCGGTCTTCAACAAACCTAACACTCAAAATCCCGCTAAAGCACACGACCCACGGACAAAGATCCTTAAACTACTATTCCATTAAACTATATAACTGCATGCCACCTTCTCTGAAACATCTTGCTGATTATTCACCAAAAAATAAACTAAAAAAACAAATCACAGACTGGATAAAAACTAAAGGAATACTATTTTTCCAAAACCTCTTTACTCCAAACCAAACATAAAAATTCACTTGGTATTTAAATTAAACCACTAGATCTACAAAATTAATTAATAGTGCATAACTCTTTTTATAATATTGGCACTTAAATCATCTAATATCATCTAGTAAAATAAATAAACATGTCTTTCAAGAATTTACCAACTATTCATGTATACATATATATTTATATATGCTTTATATATTTTTTTCTTCCAAATAATCCATGTACAATAACCATTAAATGTAAATAAAAAAAAAACTAACTTTCTACTACAACACATAAATACCTATACTTGTCACACCGAATCATAACCACGAAAACACCTCAGCACAGGTTTTCCTAGTGAGGTGTTCACGAAACATACAACATTATCAACTAACAGTTTCACCTTCTCAAACCTACCTCACACACCCAACATAATAAAATGTAATATTAATATGTAAAAATGTTTTCCAAATATATTATGTAAAAATATTAAGGTAAAAACTGTAATATATAGAAATAAATAAATAAATTCATGTTCACAGAACCCTAACACGCCTACATCACTTCACAAGAATTGCTCATGCGATGACCTAAAAACATCAAACGAAATTAAGTACTTAGGGGTTATTATTGACGATCAACTGCGTTGGGAGGCACACATCAATTCTGCAACAAAAAGGCTTAGCAAATTATGCTACATTTTGTACTCTCTCAAATCTATTCTTAATCTACAAACACTGAGAAGTGTTTACTTTGCACTTTTTCAATCAATTGCTACATATGGTATTGTGGGATGGGGAGGGTGTGCAATGTCAATTCTTTATCCCATGGTCTTAATTCAAAAACTTCTGCTAAGGATAATATTCAAATGAAACCCATCACATCCATCAGAGCCACTTTTTAAAAAATTCACAGTGTTCGACATTCGACAACTATATATAAAGACAATTCTCATATTCTTATGGAAAAATGATTTGATGGAAAAAACACAAAAAAAAATTCACACTCGGTACTCATCACACCTAAAATGCATAATTCCTACAACTAAAACAACTTTTGCACAGCGACAGTTCTCCTATATTGCCCCCAAATGTTCAACTCACTGAGTATTGATACAAGGAAATCGAAAACTGATAAGCTTTATATCATAAATGTACAGGATTGGTTATTTACAAAGGGGAGGAACTATTTTAAAGAATGCCTGAAGTCAAAAAATTAAGTTAATTTACTTTATTATTATTATTTTTAATTTTATTTTACATTCAAATTTAAAAAAAAAAAAAAAACTTTTGATAATGATCATATTAATATGTATTTAAGTATATTTAGATGAATTATTTTAAACATCTGCACAAGAAGAGTTATTCATTTATTTAACTATCTATCATGTATTTATGTACCTATTTTATTTAAGCGAAAAAGCAGTCAACAATAAGAATGGTTTATTGCTTATGCTATCTACTTAATTGCGAAATCACTTAAAGAATTCGTTGTTATACAAAAACATTGTACCTAACTAAACTATGTATTAACCAATAACAATTCTTACATTTATATAAATATTTGTTCATAATTCGACTACCATAATACGGGCATGTGCCTAGCGTGGTAGTCGAATCACATGTAAAACTGTACACAAATTATATAATGAATAAAGGAAAAAAAAAAAATTAAAAAAAATAATGAATGGCTCCGGAATCTTCGTTTTGCCACCGCCAGCTGCCTAATAGTAATAAGAAATGATGGTATGAATGTGATACCAGTGCTGCAAGCTGCATTTGGGTTTATGCATGGGTCAGCCCACCTTCTGCGTGGCGGGCCGGACCGAGAGATTCCTTGAGGGATGCCTCTCGACCTCCACGGCTGGACTCTCTGGACCCATCACCTTGCACCGCAGTTGGAGGGATGGATTCATAAGTCTGTCGCTCCTAGGCACACTGACCCCTAGATTTCTATCTACCCCTTTTTGATTTTGATTTTTAATATGAATACTGCACAAGAGTCCGAACTGCTATCTGAAGCCAGTAAGACTGTGGCATCCTCAATTAGGGGTATGCTGTGAGACTGAAGGTAGTGGGGGGGGGGTGAAGGAGGTGGGGAAGAGGAAGTTGAGGCAATACCTGACTATTCAGATCTGGTCACCAAACACGGCTAAAGCCATTTAAATCAACGTTTCAATTCTGAATGGTGGTCTTACAACAGAGCGATACTGAGAGTGTCTTCCACTCTGGAACGTGCCGCAAATTTACTATATATTATTTTTAATTAATTAAGTGTGAAATAACACCAATTGATCAAAAAAAAAATTCAACATCCCTTTATATTATTTTCAAATAAAAATTATTTTCCCTAGGTTTCCTGCGTGGAATTATGTAAAAAAAAAAAAAAAAAAAAGAAACCTTCAGAAAACTAAAGTAGACAAGACTGGGGAGACTAGGAAGCACTTTCTTTATCAATGTGAAGGATGATTTTTCCATATTTTTGTCGTCGAATTCCAGTGCATCTTTTCCTAAAACTACGTAAGGGCTGACAGTGTGGAAATTAGAGAGCCTGAAGATCAGAGCCAGTGAGAACATTTGTCTAGGTTGTCAAATCTCACCACAGGATGCAGAAGAGCGTACAATACCTGAGACAGCTGAGATAGGTGTTGACCAGCGGTTTGGTCTTGAGGCGCATCTTGACGAGCTGTGCGAGCACCTCCTGGTCACGCGCCGCCGTGCCGGAGATGTTGATGGCCACGTGCGCCAACAGCTCTTGCGCCGGCCGCCACAACTTGCCCGAGTGCAGCCACGACTCCAGGCGGCATGCGGCTATCATGCGGATCTGAGGATGTCAAAAGCATTCAGTTAATAAGCATTCAAAATGTGTTCTGCAAAACTCTCGACTGCCAAACTCTATTTCAAATTTCAAATGATAGATAAAGAATAACACCTCGGGGAAGCCACAGGTGGCAGCCAGCAGCTTGAGGAATCCTTTTCCAATGGCATCAGGGGCTGCTCTTCTTCCCAGCTGTTCTTTAATAGCTTCCAAGACCAAGGCCTCTACTGATTCATAGCTATTGCTGTATCTGTAAGCAAATTATAACAAGAATTACTAAAAATACAGTACTCTCTTAGTAATTTGCAACCATTTAACCTGGCGTCATTGAGGCAGGGTCAATATGACCCTGCACGTTTTGTATAAGAAAAATTTCTTAGAAGCCGCACACAACCGTCTGTTTCAGAAGCTGCAGCTAAGTATCACCCCTCCCCTTCATGTACCTCACTTTAGTCGTCCATCGCCCACGCTAGGAGCAATACGTGTGTAAAACTGCGATCGGGTAATTATGACCCAGCTCAACGGCGACGTTGCTGCTTTGGGCCAATATATTTTTTTCATATTTTATATGTGAAAAATTTAAAAAAAGACTTATGATACGAAAGACTAATTATTTCTGTAATTAATACTCCAATGATAGAAATGTTAGGTAGTATAGATTTGATTTAAGTATATTTTTGTAAGAAACAATGTTGTTTTTGTTGATGAAAAAATTGATGATAAAATTTAAAAGAGAGTGAAAGTTAAAAATAAAAATTGTTTTATTTATTTAATATGTTTTATTGCTCCTAATGATTACAATTCATATACAGTTATACATTATAAATATCGAATTTTAAAAATTAAAAATTATTTTATGCAAGGCAAAATAGTAACAATTGTAACAGGGTCATAATGACCCACCTCAAAGTTAGTGTAACTTTTTTCTGCCACAATGACGCCGGGTTAAACAGGGCAAAAGTTCAATTAGTGAAAGCGGCGGATTACAGTGCTTACGTACAAAATGTGCTAAAAATTCAAACAGGTATTTCGTAAAAGCAAACAAACTCCGTTATCGATTTTTTGTAAAATTTTTATTTTTTAGTTTAAAGTTAAGATATCCTGTTTACGCTTTTAGACTGCTTGCAGACAAATAATATTTGATGTAAGCATTCGAATATTGCTTTATTATATCAAAACTTAGTATTTGGAAATGTCTAATTAATCAACTGAGTATATCTACTAAAAGTATTTACCTTGGAAACAATGAATATTCCAGATCAGTTGTGTCACTTTCCTCTTCGTTGGACCCCAAGAGTGGAGATCCTGACGGGGATAAAGTTCCTGAAAATAACATTATTCGTATCATTGTTACATAAAAAAATTGCATAGGAAAAATGGTTCAAGCTATCGCCATTGAGGGTGGAAAATGGCGATGTTCAAAGCTATAAAAATACCAATGTGCCTATTTAATCGCTCGATTGTCGGCTTGTCCTGAGCAGATATCTAAAATTTGTACCCATCGAGTGTCAGCGTATCCCTAGTGGATATGTTAGCAGCAAAATGCCATTTTACGGTCGGCACATAAGAGGTTCTGTATTTTGAGCTCAGCAACCCAGAGGTTAAGTTCCTTAACCACTCAGTTACGTAAGCAGATATGTACGTTAATATAACGATAGCAGTCAAGTACAATAAGCGTGTTTTCACGTCAACGCGTGTGTTTCCACAGAAATCGTTATAACTTCGTTATTGTTCTAGTGGCATCCCTAAAACAAAAGCAGAAGGTTGATAATATATCGAGCTGCACGTCCCTATTCAAGTTGTCCATAGAAATACATAAAAATACCTATTCTGTCAGATACACGGTAGGTACAGATTTTACGCGCCAAATCGCCGCTAAACATTGCCGCCGCTAAACATTGTTATTTTTTTTATTAAATATTCTTGCATAAAATGATTAAAAAAGTGATAGTGACATTTATACGATAGAATAAGTATTGTTTTTTAACATAATCCGTGATTTTAGTACTGTTTTCGCATAAAAACATCATGTGAGTCATTTTTACATTTTTTTAATGTTTGCATTCTAAATTTTACAAATGTTAAAATTTATTTGTAATATAACAATTTGAAAAGCTTATTTCAAAACTTTTCAAAAACAGTTTTAAGTATTCGGCTACGTTCAGAAATGTTTCATTTATAGAGCTTTAATTGTGAAGCGGAAATAACACAAAATTTTTGTAAATTTGACATTTCGTTTAAGACGCAAAACTGGCATATTCGCGATAGGTCGGAGCGGTTAATGACTCAGGTACGCCTCATACGTCATTATTTCGAAATTATTTCCCTCAGGGCCTCCTGTGTGGAGCTCATTTAAAAAAAAAAAAATCAGTAATCTGGTATTTTGCATCTAGCTTCTAGAAATCAGAATCAGAAGAAGGCTTACCGAGGGTGTTGTTATCATTGGGCATAAGATGGCTGGGGGGGGCGGTGGTGAGGAAGGCTGTGACAATGTTATCCACGAAGCACTTGCACCAGGTGCAGTCTACCCACCAACGCTCGTTCAAAGCATCTTCTATGTAAACCTGATACATGTAAATAAATGAATAATAAGTTTTTTTGGTCAAATCGCAAACAGAGTAATAAAACAGACATAAATATATATATATATATATATATATATATAGGTTTATGTTACGGCATTTAGAGGCTCAATGCGTCCATGAATTACCGGAACATCTTCATCATTGCGACTTACTGGCTCATTTGGGCACTTAGTGGCTCATCGTTTTTTTTTTTTTAAGTCCATCATATCAAACTCGATGAGACGAGTCGAACGGTGCAAAAAAAATTTTTGAGTCAATAAGTGACATTTTCACATGGACCGTTTATGCTCCGATATGCTTTTTTATCAGTAAATATTCATTCATACTTAGGACATCAAATTACATATATTTTTAATCGCATCTACAACTATCATCGCGTGCGACGTTGCCGGACTTTCTCGTCATACAATATCATTCGAACTCCAAGTCGTTTATCAATGCTTTGCAATAATGAACTCAATAGTTGAATTCCTCAGAACCTATTATCGCATGTCATTGCTATGTCAGATTGAATCTTTTTGCGATATGTTATATGTTAGCCGGTATGTTGTACGTTGTATTCTATCTGTATAGGTAGCCAGAATGTCAAGCGCTCGCTGTAGGCTGTAACTAAGAACAGAGATTATATTATAATATTTTGTGAAATGCAAGCGGTTATTCGCGCGAGTTTTTAAAATTGAAGATTGATCTACGAATTGCTTTTTTAATATCGTTTATGTTTTAAATTGTTTTTGTTTTTATTGTAAGGTTTATATAATTACGTATTTAAATACACATTTATGTAGTTTTTTTTAATAAATAAAATATTTGCTACGTAATTATTTGTCTTTTGCGTTCCGAAAGCATAGTCAGTTGTAATGTAATGATATCTATGTAGGGTTTTCTAAAAATTTCAGAAATATATTAGGTACTCATGTAATATGTTTTCTCATGTTTACATACAGTTTTATTAATTTTTTAAAGGTTTTTTTTAGTAGAACGTAGTTTTTATAATGGATTATATTATCATATTAAAGAAATCTAACAAGTTTTTCATTTTTAAAAATGCTCTGTACCTAAGTAATTATTTTTACGCGTGACTATTTTTCAAAAGCATTGTCTCTAGTTGTATTGTAGTAATAAAAAGGTGTTTTATTGTTGTTTAGGTGTATTTTATAAAAAAAAGTTGTGAACAAAAATAAGACCCTTGACTCACAATCCGCAGGTCTTAAATTTTCTTTGATTAATTTGTGTTATTTCAAAATTAATTAATTTTAAATAATATCTACTAGTACTACTAGTAGATACTATCAGTATCGCCCTGGTGTAAGACCATCATTCAGAATTGAAACGTTGCTTGAAAATGGCTTTAGCCGTGTTTAGTGACCAGATCCGAATAGCCAGGTACTTCCCAACCTTCATCTTCCCCACCTCCTACCCCTATCCATTACCTTCAGCCTCATAACATACCCCGATTGGGGATGCCATAGTCTCACTGGCTCCAGACGGGAACAGTTGGGACTCTTGTGCGGTATTCACTGTAAAAAAATAATAGTTAGGTATTAACTTACTGGCATAATACGATGCTTTTCTGGTGGTTTGAGGGATAGCCAAATAAGCATAATAGTGGTTTTCTGATGTTTTCTGATACCACAATTTGTGAATTGGTCAAAATAAAGTTTATTTTATTTTTATTTATTAATCTTAAGTTAGCTCACATCTTTGTGTGTGCTAATATTTTATAAAGATATAAACATTTATATTGGTTGGCAAACATAATCAAGTTGGCAACACATGGGCAACACTGTCTCGGTGATTTTGTTGAAATTTGCGCTGACTCGCGCCGCCTGGCGCCGCCATTATAAAATGCGGAAGGAAAGGATTCACACGCGAATTCGCGTGTGAATCCTTTCCTTTCGCATTTTATAAAATGTCACGCTGGCGAAGGATTAATACAATTATTGCCATGTCAATGAATTCTTCAATTAACGGTAAGATTTTATCATTTAACCTAAAATATTGTGTTGCATAATAAATTATTACAATCAATGACATGTAAAATTACGTTATAATGCGTTGCATTTTTAGGTTATGGTCTCGTTAAAAACGCTTTTCACTGTTATTTTAATAATAATACTTGTTGATTTTCACATGAGTATATAATAATAATGCTTTTTGTTTTTTTATGTTTATATTTTTAAAGTGTTTTGTTATTTTATAGATAAAAATATATCCAGTACAAGTGAAGGCTCACCAATTTCTGAACATGAGAGAGTCGTAATTAATGAAATGGAGAAAAAACTGGATGATCCATTTGCATACCCTTCAGATTCAGGTAGCTACATGTATTGTGATAAATTATTACTATCAATGACATTAAAAGTGTTTTTATGTAAAATTACGTTATAATGCGTTGCATTTTTAGGTTATGGTCTCGCTAAACACGCTTTTCACTGTTATTTTAATAATAATACTTGTTGATTTTCACATGAGTAGGTATATAATAATTATGCTTATTGTTTTTTATGATTATGTTTTTAATGTGTTTTGTTATTTTATAGATAAAAATATATCCAGTACGAGTGAAGGCTCACTAATTTCTGAACATAAGAGAGTCGTAATTAATGAAATGGAGAAAAAACTGGGTGATCTATTTGCAAACCCTTCAGATTCAGGTAGCTACATAATAATTACTGATAATATACAATAATCTTAGGTATTTTTCATTACATATTAACATTACGTTACTTATTACTGTGAAATGTTTTAGCAATTAACGGTAGTGATGCTTAGTTTTGGAATATTACATTACCTACTATGAATTTTTTTTTTTCGAATATTACATTATTATGCTTTATTTTAGAAGCAAGTGTGACGTCCGGCAGTGATGACTTATTCAAGTTACCCTCGAGAATTTCGTCTGATTCTGGTAAGTAGAGGTACCTGCTCAATATTGACAGAGTGTATCAGCAGTTACCTGACAAATGTTAACCAATGATTCCTGACCATATATGTGATAAGCGCATGGTAAGCGCTCGTTTCAAATTTCCAACTTGGTAATGCAAACGCTATGCTGTAGCGCAGGGGTTCCCAACCTTTTTGTACTCTATTCTCTGTCCGCGATAAGATAAACCCGCGATTGTACGTAACTTGGTTCGTATTGCGCACACCATTCCCCCCGCTACGGTCCCTACACCCGCGCTCTGCTCGTCCGAGTCATTCCGCTAAAAATTTAGTATGTCTTCGGCAGACTTCGGCTGTAGCAGTGGGGGTAATGGGCGGAGACATGCGCGTACACGGGTTAATCTTATAATGGATCGAGAATAGAGCACATTCTAAAATATCGGTAGGGTGGCGGGCACCACCTATTTTTAATTGACAAACTCCTCCCATAACTTCTCATTTTCCCATAATTTATTTTCTTATATTCATAATTTATTAATAAATAATAAACAAAAATGTTTCAAAATAATAAAATTATTATTCAAATTGCGCACACACAGAGAAATGTATTAAATTATTATTACATCTAAAAGGGATCACAATGAAAATCTCGTCTCCTTCAACGGAAGTAACCTTTCGAACAGGCCCTCCATTGATATGTTCGGTGTAACTCTAAGTGACCAGCTCAGATATGGGGCTCCATCGAAGCCAGAGTAAAGCTAGCCTCTCAAAAACTGGGCCTACTGTACAAGGCCCGCAGATACTTTAATAGTACACAACTGCTAGCCTTGTACAAATCGCAAGTCCGCCCCACAGATGAATTTGGCAGCCGCCTCTGGTCTGGAGCTCCAAAATATCTGAAAAATACCCTCGACTCTGCAGAAACGGGCGATCCGTTTGATAAATTCTCCCATTTTAACAGACGGATTGCAATCTTTAGAGCACAGGCGTCGGGTGGGAATGCTATCCGTGTTCTACCGGTATTTCAATGGAAGATGCTCCGAGGAACTAGCATCATTGATCCCTTCGGCACCGGTGCATAGTCGGGAAACACGCCAAACGCGTGCCTAACATATGTACACGGTTGACATTTGTCACATGAGAACTGGTCGCTCCTTCGACTCGTTCTTGTGCTCAACAGCTTGGCTATGGAACGATTTTCCGGCCTCTGTTTCCCCCTTCCTACAACATGAGTCTCTTCATGACCAATGTTAACTCCCTCTTCTCCTCAAAAAGACCCTCCACACAGCATCTTAGATGACATAGGCCTTGAGGGAAATCGTTTTCCTCAGGGCCTCCTGTGTGACTGCTGATACACTCTGTATAATTCTCCACACAAATTTAATTTATTAAATATGTTACAAAATTTTAATGCATTTTTAAATTTTAGATTCATATACCAGCGATCATCCAGGGAATCAGGAAAGAACGGACTGCTATGTGTCATCGACTTCAAAACAATGTACATCTGATTTAGCTAGTAAAAAACCAAGAGTTTATGACCGTAAAAACTTCTGTCCATACTGCTTCAAGCTGATAACCAACTTTGCACGCCACATTACAACCCAACATCCCTTGGAGGCAGAAGTGATTGAATATAACAAAATTTTAGATCCCGATCTGCGCGAACGAAAAAAAAAGCGAGAATTAATTTCGAAGAAAATAAGAAATAGAGGCAATTATCTATACAATCAGGACGCGATAAATAGAGTTGATGGAATATTACTACCGAATCGCCGTCCAAGAACGACTGCGACAGCTGAGGATTATGCGGTTTGCATAGAATGCTGTGGCACATTCAAAAGAAGTTTACTCTATAGACACCTGAAAAAATGTTCAAATAGAAAACAATCACCTGAAGGAAATCCACTAAAACGCCGCAGAGTGTTAAAATCATCCGCTATTTTATTATCCCCAGACAATTCTGAGATCACAGAATCTTTAAGATCTCAGATATTTCCTGTGTTCAAAAATGATCCTATTGCAAAAATTGCAAAGTCTGAGCCATTAATTTGTTCATATGGTTCCCTACTATTAAGCAATCATAAAGAACATCATTTGAAAACACACATTACATCCAAGATGAGAGATCTCGCTAGACTGTTCATGGTCATCAAAGAAAAAAATCCTGCAATTTCCTCATTTGACATTGCATTTGACCCTATACATTTTAATGTTTTTATGGACGCTGTCAAAATAAATAGTGGTTACGATGAAAGTACAGGTTCTGTAAAAATTCCTAGCATGCCTCAACGACTTTGTACAGCTATAAAAGATTGTGCTGATATTTTAATGCGTAAAACAATACAGAATCCTGTGCTGACCACTTCATCCAAAGAAGTTATAAAAAACAAGTTGTCTGAATTTAAAATAATCTTTGATCACGCTTGGAAATTTGAAATTTCTACTAACGCTGAAAAATCAAGGAAAACTCAAAAAATGCTGAAAACTGATGTCATGCCTTTAACTACTGATATAAAAAAAATATGCACGGAAGTTATGAAACTAGAAGTGAATATAGCTCAACGATTTGAATGTGAAAAGTCTTATATCGCCTATGAAGAGCTATGTAAAATAACAATTGCTCATATTATAATTTTTAATAGAAGGAGAGCAGGAGAAGTAGCAAGAGCTCCATTAGAAAATTATATAGCCAGCCAAAGTGAAAAACAAGACATTCCTAAAGAAATATTGGAAATCATGAGTTCTGAGGAGCAAAATGCTATAAATACATTATATTGCTTCCATATCCCAGGAAAAAGGGGGAGAACAGTTCCAATACTTCTTCGAAATCAGATGAAAAGAAATGTAGACACTATATTTGCATACAGAAATTTAGTTGGAATTCCAAATGAAAACAAATATTTATTCCCAAAACTAGGGGGTGAACCTTATTTTTGTGGCACGCAAATTTTAAGGGAACTAAGACACAAGTTTTCCTTTGTGAATTCAGATCATATAACTTCAACTGGACTGCGACACCATGTTGCAACTATGAGCCAAGTAGCTGGAAAGAATAATGCTTATGTAAACGCTTTGTCTCATTTCTTAGGGCATACACCAGGTACACATAAAGGGAATTACATGATACCACAACTGGCTCTTGAGAAAGGTAAAGTTGGCTTGAATTTACTGCAGTTAGCCGAGGGAAAAATATCTTCCCGATCACAGTCTGATAATGGAACGAACATTACAACAACTTTACAAAATGAAATAGATTCCGTCCCTCAACCTGAAGAATCACATAAAGAAAATGTGGATCATGTTACGTTGGATAATAGTTTAGAAAATGACCAAGAGTCTTTACCAAGTAATTTACTTGATGGGAATATGGCAAAAAAAAAGGAAAATATAGTTAGAAGGAGGTGGCTTAATCAAGAAAAAGATGAACTTTATAAAAACTTTGCAAACTATTTCATCGAAGGAAGAGATCCAGGAGCTGCAAAAATAAACGAAATAAAAAAACAAACAGGAATATTGTCAATGAGGTCATGGAAGCAAATTAATACATTTATTAATAATCACCGTGTCAAAAAATTACCCTTACCTAAGGATTTGCAGAGAAAAAGAGAATTCTACCTACAGGATGCTTAACTTGAATTCAAATGAATTGCATTGGTTAAGAGGCCGCTATACCGGCTTCAACGATTGAACGATCCAAAGGTATCGACTCCCATTCCACTACAGCTGATATAAAGCGTCAAGCAGTCGTAAAGTAGCTGTTGGCTTCTTCCATCGTTTGATCATTGGCAGTCGTTATAGGAGTTCCATAATATTTTACCTTTTATAATACTGGCATACAGAGTACCGGGCGGTATTGGTTGTGGAGGGTTATAATTTATTTTAGTTTTTGTTAAATTTATGTGTAAGGTATAATTTGATATCCCTTTTGTTTTGAAGAGTTTTAATTTTTAATGTACATTTGTTACTTAAATTTTAAATTTTCTGCCACCCGTTTCGACACAGTCGTGAATGACACGGATGTGTCGAAACCGGTCGCAGAAAATTTAAAATTTAAGTAACAAATGTACATTAAAAATTAAAACTCTTCAAAACTAGAAGTTGTTAAAAACTCAAGAGAAAAAAAACAGAAGTTGTTCAAAACTAGAAGTCTAGAAATTGTTACATAGTTAATGCCCAAGCAATACAAAAAATTGATATCCCTTGTTAAATAAAAAAAAAACGAAGGATTCTCCTGTAATGTACAATGCTTCGTGTTTCGTGAACGATGTATAATACAAAGTCATTTGGTTTTAATTATGATTTAATTTTTTGGTTGTGGAGGGTTATAATTTATTTTAGTTTTTGTTAAATTTATGTGCAAGGTATAATTTGATATCCCTTGTTAAATAAAAAAAACGAAGGATTCTCCTGTAATGTACAATGCTTCGTGTTTCATGAACGATGTATAATACAAAGTCATTTGGTTTTAATTATGATTTAATTTTTTAATATATTATGCTATTTTTATAATAATTAAGCGAATAAAAAGTTATTAGGTTATAATTAATTTTTTTATTGTATTCTATTTTTCAAATGATTACACCCTTTTTTTACCATGTATAGTAATATTTTTTGTTTTTAAAAATTCAAAATAAAGAGTTTTTTTCAAAATGAGCGTTTTTATTTTATCATCTGAACCCTTGAAATGTTAAAAGGTACTTTTGAGACCCGTATTGTAGGAAGGAGGACACACAGAGGCAGGCAAAAATGAGTCGTAGAAATGACCCGTTCTCATGTGACAAATGTCAACCGTCCATAAATGTTGGGCACACGTTTGACGTGTTACCCGACTATGCATAGGTGCCAAAGGGATCAATGACGTTAGTTCCTCGGAGCATCTTCCATTGAAATACTAGTAGAACAAGGACAGCTTTCGCACCAGGCGCCTGTGCTCTAATACACACACACCGACACACTAATCTTGGGATTTGTGTGTCGGTGACGGACATATGGGTCTATCTCTTCTACTGCGGTGCAAGGTGATGAGTCGAGAGAGCCAGGCTGAAGAGGTCAAAAGGTCTCCCTCAACCACCCTCTCCCAGATGCGACACCTGAACAAACCATTTGCGGTGGGCGGCCTATTGTAGAGACATTGGTTTTACAACTATAGAAAATAATAAAATTAGGATACGTGTATAAAATTGGTGGAAGGTAGGTACCTACCTATGTGTCATACAACTGGAGACAATGCTTACACGCATAAAAATAATTATAGAGTAAGATAAGTAGGTATAACATGATAATATAATAGATTAATAAAATTACATTTTTACACACATGTGAATAAAACTGTATGTAAACATGAAATTAATAAACATATTAAAAATTATAATTTGCAAACCAACCTACAACTTAAAGAAACGCACGAATCAATGAACAAAATAAATTATGTAATTTATTTCTAATAAGTTTATTCATAATTTTTCGAAAACACTAATATCACTAATAAAACTAAAATAAAATAATTATGTAGCAAATAAAAGAAATTACACATGAAATAATAAATGTCCAAATATTCATTTCCGAAGCATTTATTGCTAATAATTTTATTCATAATTTTTCGAAAAAACTAATATCTCTAATAAAACTAAGATAAAATAATTATGTAGCAAATAAAAGAAACTACACTAATATGTATTTAAATACCTAATTTTATTTATGATAATAGTAAAATAAACCTTAACACAAAAAAAAACAACCGTCAACACCAAATAAATAACAATATTAGCAAATCATACTTCAATTTTAAAATACCGCGCCAATAATTAAAAACGGCCGCTAGAAATAATAAATATGTGAATAATCATTTCCAAAGCAACATCCGACCTCCGACCAGTCCAGTCAACCTACCAACATAATATGTGTGCTTGCATACGCATACTTATATTGGTGTGTGTAACATTAAACTTGGCAACATAGCGTGAAGCGGTAAGTGCGTTCTTAAAATAGATGAACGAATGCACGTTATTTAATGATAATTTTTTTTAATATATAAACATAACTTTTGATTACATATTATAGCTGACCATATTTTAAACAAAATTTAAAAGACAGCATGTTAGTACTTCATCTACGTAAGTATATATTACATGCGAAAGAACGAGCTACTTAAGTGGCTTCTTCTATGATGAGCCACAGAATGTGGTATGACATAAATATATATATATATATATATATATATATATATATATATATTTTTAAATTTATTTGTAGTAAAATCTGTTTTAAAAAAATTATTCAGCAGCTAAATTAAAGCTCTTGTAACAAGTTTCAGCTTTCAAGAAGTTATATTAGAGTAACAAACTTAGTTATCTACAAGAAATTTCCCATAAAATTAATGAAAAAGTTCACTTATTGAAGTGTCTGTTTTTGAGCAGTTCAATTTATGACTATATACAGAGTTTCAGTTTGATTGCAGCTTTTTAACCCTCTCGCACCAGAGGGGGTAATTCTAGTTCTAATCTCCCCAGACATCTCCAAATACATCCCCCAAACGAGTTTTATGAAATAACGTTTTTTTAGTATTTTTTTAACGTGAATACCGCGAAAGGTCCCAACTGCTCCCATCCCAGCCAGTAAGACTATGGCGCCCTAATCATTGGGGTATGTTGAGAGGCCGAAGGTAATAGGGAGGGGAAGGAGATGGAAAGAGGATTGTGGGGAAGTACCAGGCTATTCCGATCTGGTAACGAAACACGGCTAAAGGCATTTCTGTTGAGTAGAGATAAATTCAAAGGTGTTCTAATACTGTATTTTTAAGTTGGCAACACTGGCGGTGTGTGTTTCTGTTTGCTGTTTGTTGCTGTTTCCTGTCACATAAAGAAGGGTATTTTGTTTTTGTTCTAATAAATAGTAATCCATAAAATATAAAGAAATCTTACTTATTTTCAACGAAATACAACCAGATTCCAATAATTTCAAGTAATGTTATATTTCTGAATGACGGTCTTACACCAGGGTGATACTGACAGTATCTTCAACTAAGGAACGTGCCATAAATATACTATATATTATTTTGAATTAATTTATTACGAAATAACACAAATTAATCAAATAAAATTGACTAGCGCACGTATGGATTTGAATTTGCGATCTTCGGATAGCCCTACCCCTCGATCACGGAGGCTTGCTTTTTTTTACACCAAATATTCTATAATTTAGGTAATCCTAGAAAAACTATTCGGTATGGGGGACCCTAGTGATCCCTCTACAGGTTTACGTGATTTGAACCTAAAAAAAATAAGTAAAAAATTAAATAGTAAAAAATTAAATTAAATTATGGTATAATAAAGAAGTGACTGACCTTAATGAACGCATCAGGCCAGTTCTTGCTGTCCTTGTGGCCAGCGTACAGCAAGCTGCAGGCCAGCACGAACACCAGCGGGTTGCCCTTGCTCTTGAAGGCCGTGCCCTGCTCGCGCTTGAGCAGACCGCACAGCGCATGCGTGGCCGCCTCGCTGCCGAACATGGCCGGCCGCAGCTTGGCCAGGTACAGCAGGCCGTGGGACAGCACGGGGTCAGGCTTCCAGCGCTGTGTCTTCAGCAGGCGGATCGCACCTGACAGGAGACCATTCTGAAACAACACAAATCTAAAGTTTATACACAGAATCTTTTTTTTTTTCATATATTGGATAGGAAAATCCTAATTAGTTTAGATTTGATTATTTTTACCCCTCAGGTCTCGGGCCTATTTGTCGGGGGTTAAAATATTTCCACTTTGCAATAAAATCTAAATAAATGGAGTAAGTATTTCTAAACGTATCCGAAACCTAAAAAATATATGCTTTAAATTTTTTAAATAAACATGTAATTTTTTAACCACTCAGCAACATAAGCAGATATACACGTTAATATGCCGACATCAGTTAAGTACAATAAGCGTGTTTACACTTCAACGCGTATGTTTATACAGAAATCGTCATAACTCCGTTATTGTTCTAGTGACATCCCTAAAACAAAAAGGAGAAGCTCCATAATAAATCAAGCTACCCATCACTATGCAAGATGTCCATAGAAATAGATAAAAAAAATCTTTTCTGTCAGATACATGACAGACCGCCAAATTGCCTATCCACTGTTCGACATCGTTATTTTTTTATTAAATATTCTTGTATGAAATGATAAAAAAGCGAGGTGACCAAATTGTTTATTATACATTTATAAAATAGAATAAATATTGTCTTTTATATAATCCGTGATTTTAGTCCGTTTTCACATAAAAACATCATGTGAGTCATTTTTTCATTTTTTTATGTTTGCATTCTAAATTTTAATGTTTACAAATGTTAATATTTATTTGTAACATAACAATTTGAAAGCTTATTTCATATCCTTTCAAAAACAGTTTTTAGTATTCGGCTAAGTTCGGAAATGTTTCATTTATAGAGCTTTAATTGTGAAGCGGAAATAACATAAAGTTTTCGTAAATCTGACATGTCGTTTAAGACGCAAAAAGTGCATATTCGCGATGTATCGGAGTGGTTAAAAATATATTTTTTTAGTGCAAACATAAAAAAGATTTACGAAATGGCTCACCTTAATTTTTTTCTAATTTAAATTACAAACTGATAATGACAAAAAATAAAAACAAACACATATTTTATTAGACACACGCATATTAACGTTATCGTCGACTCACTTTTTTTTTGTTTCACGCAAAAATAAAATTAATGAAAAATTCACAAATTTTCATAATTATTTTTCAAATTGCCGTAGGAATCTTTAGTTTCATAAAGGTGTACATTTTAATTATTTTATGGTGTATTTTTAGATTTGAATATATAGCGTGGTGTTTTCTCTTTCTAATACCATTTAGATCAGACTTCTTACTATGATAGTAAGGGAGACACAACAATTTCTATGAGACCTATATGAGTTATTCCGAAAAGTTAACAAATTAGCCTGAGGGGTTAATGCATCTTATGTTGCAATTGCTTTAACTACTGACGGCAATGCTTGTTTCCTGTAGTAATTAAATTGAAACCAAATATTATTTAACCACTCCGACCCATTAGCGTGTTTACACAACAATATAACAATAAAGTCAAGTACAATAAGCGTTTTTTCACGTAACGTTTGTGTTCCCACAGAAATCGTTATCTTGTTGTGTGCCGAATATGGCCGCATATGCTTGAAATATTGTCACCCGGATGACAATCGGCACTCAAATGATTAAAACTCTGTTATTGTTGGTGACAACCCTAAAACAAAAAGTAGAAGATCCATATTGAATCAAGCTTAACATTTCTATTCAAAGTTGTCCATAGAAGTACATAAAAAAGACTTATTTTGTAGAAACAGTTTTCACCCGCCAAATCGCCTACGTGCCGTTAGACATTGTTATTTTTTTATTAAATATTCTTGTGTTAAATGGTAAAAAAACGAGGTGACCAAATTGTTTATTGTACATTTATACAATAGAATAAGTTGTTTTTTTTTTACATAATCCGTGATTTTAGTACCGTTTTCATATAAAAAACATTACTTAATTAATTTTTACAATGTTTTTATGTTTGCATTCTAAATTTTAATATTTATTTATAAATTAACAATTTGAAAGCTTACTTCATAACCTTTCAAAAACAGTTTTTAGTATTCGGCTACGTTCAGAAATGTTTCATTTATAGAGCTTTAATTGCGAAGCGGAAATAACAAATAGTTTTTATAAATCTGACAGTTCGTTTAAGACAACAAAACTTGCATAATCGCAAAATACCTGAGTGGTTATATAAATTGTGCTTATAAAGCAAGTGGATAAAGGAAATTTTATCAAAATGGTATTTAACAGAATAGCTATCACCACCAAATGGTATGAAGAGCCGATAATAATAAGATTCATAAAAATAGGACAGCCCTGCTTTGCAGGATATGTAGTAAGAATGAAAGATAGTCAACCACCAGAAAACTGTTAGATATAAATATAAAAGGGTTAAAATATAGGGCAAACTTTCGGGATAACTTGACTTGGTTAACCCTTTTTGGACGAGTGTCATGTTTACATGCCAACCGATCGCTCGCCTAATAGACGAGTGTCATCTATACATGCAGCATATGTATGAGAATTTGAAATACCAGTCCAAGAGTATCGCAAATTCTTTAACGACAGTCTTTAAAAAGTTAATAATACTTAAGGCGATCCACTAGTACTGGAAAAAATCGAAATCGGAATTCACGCCCTTTTATGGGAGGAGTTTAAAAATACTTGAGTAAAAGCTTTTGGAAAGGTTGGAAAAGATATTGGAGATTTTTTTTTTACATGTTGATTTCGTAAAGGCCTGTAAAAAACATTGATTCCTTTTTTATGCATTGTTTATTGTAATAAAACGGAATTTTTAAATTGATTTCACGAAAATAAGCGGTGCGGAGCATAACACGTCTTCTCTCCGCTCCGTTCGGAGGAGTAATGACAGAAAATCGGGGCGGCTGCCAGTCGTTCTTCGGTGGACAGTATAAGGTTCACTTTGATATAACAAATTCGTCGACTGCCGTATTGTCGCCGTGATGTCAAAAATACCAACGCGAAAATGCATATTATATTTTATTTTGTGAGGTTCGGGCGTAAATATCATTTTTTTTCGCGATAATTATATAAGAAACTAAATTTGCCACATTATGCAATAAAACCATACCCGAAAAAGTGTTTATAAGTAGGAGAGTTTTCAGTTAAAAATGTTTTTTATATACCTAATACTTTATTTTTTTCTAAGCTAATTAAAATACTTATTAAAAAAAATTACCGATATTTTTAAGGGCCAAGGTATGTTCTACACGCAGTATTTAATTGAAGCATCTATAATACTTCTAGGCGGTTAAATTTTCAAAACTAAAACATACATTTTGTATGATTTTGCATTATTTAGTATGGCTTCATCTTAATAATAAAATAAAAATATATTTTTTAGAAAAAACCTTTTGGTTCACCTTAATTACTGTAAAAGATGGTGAAGTTGTAGAATTCACCGAGTTGTCCGCTTCACAGTTAATAATATAATGTTGAAGTCTATGGTTTTATGGTCAATATGGAATATAATTTTTCATAGATTGGCAACATTGATTGTCTATGAAATCATTACATAGTATAAAATGAAGTCGCTCAAATGTTTGTGGCTTAGATCTTTTAAACTACGAAACGGATTTTCATGCGATTTTCACCAATAGATAGAGTGATTCAAGAGGAAGGTTTATATGTATAATACATTCTTATTATAGTAGAGAAAAGCCGAGAAATTCAAATATTCAATTCAGGCAGCGGATAGCGGGCAGTTGGCAAGCATGTGGTGTGGATTTTATAAAGGTTGGGTAATGGCGTTGTGTTTCGTTAGCTACAGCAACGTGTGGCCGGGTCTGCTAGTCTAGTATAAATATGAATCATGGCATCAACACTTCAACATCACTTTAGTGAATTCATTTTAACAAAATGAACACATAAAATGAATATTTTTTTGTCTACCTCGAAATAACTACTCACTTTTCATAATAATAAAGCTAAATCTAACCATTTAAATAAAAAATATTCAGTATTAACCACGAGGCGGAATAAAACAAGTTTATGTAAAAGACAACTATTTGCATTCGGAGCGATGGAAAATACTGCATTCAAAATTTCATTACGTAAAATGAAAATTTGCTTTGGTCTTATGGGATGACAACTGACAGCCATTTACAATAATTTATGTCCATATTCTATGACCTTTTGTACTGAAATTTTGAATGCCGTGTTTTCGATCGCCCTGAACGCAAATAGTTGTCGTAGTAATAAAGTTAAAAAAAAGGTTTTTACCAAAAAAAAATCGTATTAAGCCAAAAAGTTTACCAGTATAAATTTACTGAAAATATTAAGAGGATATGGAGTTTTTTTTTTTTTGCCCTGAGAAAAATAATTTCCCTCTAGGCCTATGATATCTTTTGGGATGATGTGTGGAGGGTATTTTTAAGGAAAGGAAGGAGAGGAAGTTTTTGGAAGGAAAAAGGTACGAGGGATGGGTAGGAATCAGGGAGACCAGGAGTGACAGACTTATGAATCCATCCCCTCTCACTGTCATACAAAGCGATGGGTCGAGAAAGTCTGGCTGGAGAGATTGAAAAGACTCCTGCAATCAGTCTCTTCTGATCTCGCCCGCCATGTAGTAGGAAGGCAGACACATCCGCCGCCAAGACCTAGGCAAACCTCACACCATGAGCCCCGGCACCCCTTCTAATTCACCAAACGTAATGAACCACTTGGGGTTACCTTGTAGTCGGCGATGTCATTAGAAGACGTCTTTATTTATTTACGCCCTAGTGGGCTTTTACAAGATAGATGTATAAGTAATACAGTTGTGTTAGCAAATACGTAGTATTCAATATATATTGATTTATGATAAATTTAAGACAAATTAAATTTATAGGTATGGAAAGCGAAATTTGTAAAAAGAAATATAAAAACTAAAAGAAAATAGAAATATAAAGTGTATTCACTACGGAGTCGTGAAATCATACATTTTACTAAAATAATTATAAGGACTTCGTTTTGTGACTAATACGGAATCTTTAAATATGTCTACAGTATTCCCAAATTTATTGCCCAGATGATGCATTCTATTAATAGGTGTATGAGCATCATAATTTGTTTTGAAATTGTCACAGAAAATGGTAGCACTTTGTCTCGTATTTCTGGTCGGTATGTAAAATTTTATTTTGGAGAGAATTTCAGGGTTGTTAATGCAATTATTAATAATTTTATTTAATATTACAAGGTCAAAAATGATCCGCCTATCTGACAGCGTAATTATGTTGAGTTGTTTCATCAAAAGGACATAGTTAATATTTTGAATTGGAATATTCAGCTTAAAGTTAATAAATCTTAGAAATTTGTGCTGCACCCTTTCTATGTTGTTGGAATGGATTTTATACATTGGGGACCAAATTGGCGAATTGTACTCTACCTGGCTTCTTACTAAAGAAGTGTACAATGTTTTCAAATGTATTGATGTGGGAATGTCAAAAAGAGAAACAGAAGACATTGAGTAGGGGGTTTGATTCTCTCTGTATAACACCTTGGAGACATAAAGTGAGAATGCCTAAAAAACAAGAAGAAAACTTAGGTACCAGTTTATCCGTGTTGTGGTTGTCGAAGGCGGCTAATGCAGAGGGAACAAGTTCCAGGGGGTCTATGTCCACCGTTGTGGTAGATTCTCCCGGAGAGCCAGCGTAGGACCCGATTTTAGACTTTTTCGTAGGGACCACATTTGATGTGGTTCCTTCTCTTTTCCTTTCAGAAGACACTGTAATTTAAATAATCTATGTTAAAAACATTGCTAAAAGAATCCTTAAGGTCAGGTATTATGAATCAAAGTTTATTTACCACTTGTAGAGGGTTTGTTGTGCATAGACCTCTTAGCTTCGACATCTCTATTTAATACTCCAGTTGTTTTGGATCCCAAAGCGAATAAATCCGTGGGGTATTGAGCTTTATTTTTGCCCCCTCTCCCTGAGGGAGCCTTATTTCTGTCCATTTTGGCAGTTAATTTACATGTACATTATCAAATCAACGTTCTGTAAAAAAAAAGCATTATCTGATAGTTATTAGTTATTTTATGCAAAATGCACAGCGCCGCGGACGTTACCCGGTCGGCAATCTTCCAAAAAGTGACAGCTGTAAACCACAGATGAAAACACGGCGGCAAATAAGTAGACAATAGGGTGTATCGATTTTTAACTTTTTTTTTGTTTTCTAATTCCAAGTTGAAAAAAAGTTGCTACTAGGTACCACAACTAACCACAAAAAGTTTTGGATTTTTTTAAAAATGTTTAGGTCTCCCGCACAAGGCCTAAAGTTTTAATTTTATTCAAAAAATACCAATTTTTTTTTAAATTTAAAAAAATAAAATCGTAACTTTTGTGTTTATTCCAAGTTAAAAAACAGTAATATTAGGGCATAGAAATAAGTAAGAAACGATTTTTTTTTATAAAAAATGGATTTTAGGTCTCCCGCACAAGCGCTAAAGTTTGTTAATTTTGATGAAATTTTGTAATTTTGTGTATATGAACCATGTTTTTTTAGTTTAAACCACCGGAATTAATTGTACTTTTCTGACAGAAGGCATAAAATGAGACAATATATATAAATATAATTCATGTATACATATACTAAAAATATATACCACATATATACTATATATTATATAATATGTTTTATACCTGAAAAAAGATAGTTGGACGGTGTAAATTGTATGAGAAAGGTGTTGAAAGAAACTAATGTTATTTGCTATTACTGTTGTTTATTACAAAAGTATAAAAGGTTATAACATGTCATAAAATGTAGTATAATAACTAAGTACAAAATGTTGCTGATTACTTTCCATACGACATGAGTGGCAGTTTTAATGTTCTACTGCAAATTTACTGACTTGTTTAAGTATTCGTCCTTTCATCTTGGCTTCAAAACCTTAAATCAAAGTTATGAATAGTATTTACATAGGCCTAGTGATTTTTACAAAATTTTATAAATGTCATTACAGTTCCCAAATGAAATTTCAATTTAATATTGAATACAGTATGATAAAGACGTTATTTAGAAACATTAGAACTACAAAATAGTCGAAAAAAACTTACTTAAATTCTAATCCTTTGTAGAGATTTTGTACTGGCTCTTGGTCTCGAACGTAGGTAGCTCTTTATGGTCTTCCAGTCTGGCACGGATAAATCCATCTCAGCCCACATACTCGCTTCGAAGCTTCTGTGACTTCCTTGACAATTCGTTCCACCGCTTGAGTGTGAGAAGGAATTCTAAATTCAACCCTTCCACTTTTGCCAGTTTCCGCAATTGACTCCAACTCTTTTAAGCTCATATCAGTAACAAGAGGGGGTTCGGTTATTGAAGTGGATTGCCAGTCAATCATATCTATATAGTCTTCGGCATCAATATTGATCTGAGGGGGTTTAAATACCCTTACCCCTTTCCTTTCGGTTGCGCGAGCTTTCTGTATTCTCTTATAAGCCAAGGCTCTGATATGTTTTCGTTCATCGAACAGCATAGCTATCAAAACATGCTCTGGGTGAGCCGTGAAAGCATTTCTCTGCAACGTTGCATGGACGACTTTTCTTAGCTCATCTTCCAAGTAACTGCTGAAAAGAATCATTTAAAAAATGAATGTAAGTTTGCGGGATTTAGGGATTTCACTTAATTGAGAGCCATGATGGTATGTAGACCTTCATTATGAACTCTGCAAGCTTTCTTAGCTGAGGGGTCGGATCATCGGTGGCTACATACAAATGAATAATAATAATAATAATTGGATAATTTATAGAGCGCCGTTTTTGTGAAAAATCACCTCAAGGGCGCTGTACAATTTATTCATAATTCTTAGGTTGGACTCGATTTGCCAGAGTAAGCCACCTGGCGTGCGAGATGTTGCCGGGGTTTCATTTGGCCAACTCTTCTGTACATGTGCCTGTTGATACAGCTTTGGATATTTCGTACAGATACTTTTGGTCTGTACTCAACTGTTTAAGATCAACCTTTGGTATATCGCTTTCAATTGCAACAAAATTTACAACTTCCAGATTTTGGCAGCTTAAAAGTTATTTACCAATAGTCCCGCTAAATGTGTTCGGTCCAGAAGTTGGTCCATCAAGAGCAACCATAATTTTCTCAATGGTAATTCTTTCAAATGTAGTAGACACACAACTGCCTGCAGTGGCTGTTCTATTTTATTTTCAAATAAGGTTATAACTCCCTTTAAAGTACCTGTGTTTGTTGTCGTACCATCACAACCGATAGCTTTAATGTTTTCAGGTCGACAGTTTTTTCTTCACAATACTTAACTAGTGATGTAACGATTTCCTTTCCTGTTCCATTTATGGGAGTTACACGACCAAAATATTTGGGACCAGGTTCGTCAACAATAGAGATGTGTTCTTCCGATATAGATTTTCTGACGCTTTAACCAGCTACTATTTATTTTGTTATGGTTTCGTCTTTACGACCATCAAAGTAAATAGCCAACAGATCGGAGGTTCGAGTTGAGCTTGATTCTTTACGAGACTTAAGTCTTTCACGTACTACTTTTGATTTGTCGTTTACTGCCTCTTGGTTTTCAGCAGTGACGACATTTAAGTTCTCGCTATTTCACTTATTACAATAATTCCAACCAAGCTTAACCAGATTTTAGTCACATTAAAGGTTTGAGTTGAACAATACAAATATCAAAGTACTGCAAAATTTCAAAAGTTGGCAGAAATTTACGACTTTTAGGCCTTATGCGGGAGACCTACATGAAGTGCTAAATTTTTTAAATAATTTTTTTGACGTTTTTGGTACTTATTGTTAGAGGAATTTTAACTTGCAGCTTAGAACAAAAGTGTTTTAGATTTTTTTAATATTTTTGTAAAAATTGGCTTTTTTAATAAATTTTCTAAATTTTAAGCCTTGTGCGGGAGACCTAAATTTTTTTTTAAAAATCAAAAATTTTTTGTGATAAGATGTGGTGCCTAGTAGCAACTTTTTTTAAACTTGGAATTTGAAAACAAAAAAAAAGTTAAAAATCGATACACCCTAGTAGACAATCATAGAGAAATATAGAGACAACAAAGCGCTAACGAGAGTGATGGTAATAATAAATCGATATTCCTAGATATTAATTTAAAACTATTTTCCTCTACCAATAATATAATTGGTAGAGGAAAATAGTTTGAAATGTGTGATATTAATTTTACGTGAAGACGAAAGAGAGCAATTATATTTTCTCCTGATTATACGATTCTAGAATTCTATCCAAATCTATGTTTAAGAGCTAGGTCGACAGCCGTATACATATACACCAGACTAGGTCGACTCAATAAAAGGTCGAAAATAATAGAATCGAATAATATAGACCTAAAACTATCAAGACCTATGTATGGAGTATCTTGATGTACGGCTGCGAAACATGGTGCCTATCCGAAAAAATAAACGGAGACTAGAGGCTTTTGAGATGTGGCCCTATAGAAGACTATTAGAAATTTCCTGGAGAGACCACATTACAAATGAGGAGGTTCTCCAACGAATCGGAGAAGGATGGCACCTGCTCAGGACCTTGTCCGAAAAGCGTGCAAGATGGATCGGCCATGTTATACGACAAGAAGGCCTCTTGCATGCCATAATGAAGGGTATGACCCAGGGGGCAAATTCCAGGGGATGCCCACGCCGTGAATACCTGAAGGACCTGCCGGTGGACGTGCGCTGCTCATCATATGCAAAAATAGCCGCACAAGACAGGGAAGAATGGAAGAGAAGATTAGAAGAAATTGATGCAAACCAATCCCAAGATTGAAACCAGAGAGAGAGAATTCTATCACATTTGACAAAATTATTTTATTTGACATTATTTCAGTAACTTCAAAAAAACTTAATAAAAGCTGAAACAACAGTATATTTCGTAACCATACGAGCACGTTATTATTATTACGATTTCAATTCTAACTGAAACCATTTTCCTTGTGTTTGCCTTTCATTATGTACTTACTCCTACGTAATATTATTTCGTACCGTATTTCCTAAAAACAATTAATTCATATTCTTATAGGCGAACCATTATGAAACACCAGTAATTGTTATGTTCTAACCAAAAAGAGACCCATTCTAACACTAACTAACTAACTTCATATTTTTTGCCAGGAGTGACGGACGTATGAATCCACCCCTCGAATAAATGATCCGTTCGAGAGAGTTCGGCTGGAGAGGTCAAAAGGTCTCCTTCAACCAGTCTGTCCCCATTCACAGTAGGAGGGCAAACGACTCCAAGGCCTAGACGCACTCCACCCCATGAACCCGGGCACCCCTGCTAAGTCACCAACGTTGCAAGCCACCTGGGGCGACCTACGCAGGAGTGCTGGTTATCCAACATTTATTTACCGGGGTGGCGATACCCATGCCCGCCTCAATCATAATGTTTTGTCGGCGCTATAGCCTTTGTAGAGTTCTAGTCGTCTCCAAAACGCTTTCAATCCCGAAGGTCTCCAATAAGGAACTCCAGTGAAAAATATTATGGCTTTAAAAAAATATGTTCATATAGACCAATAAACGCTGATTCTGAATATATAACTTTTATTTAATAATATTAAACGTACAGTTTTTAAAAAAATATTAAAAAGTGCATTTTTAATATTCTCGTTAAAACACAGCGTCAGGTTGGTATGCTGTGTAATGCTGTTATGGTGACGTCACGATAGTATACACGGTAATGACTGGTTTATTTATGCTATACGTCATTTATATGGGAATTTAGGTATGACACAAGCGAATGTTCTATATATTTCTTATTTTTGAAGATGTCGTAAAAGCATATACCTTTATAGAAAGTTAATAGAATTGCCTTTTAGATTTTTGTATCTGACATATACGATTGTGTTTGAAAAATGCAGTATTTTAAGTTTCAAAATGAAAAAATTTAAAAAAAACAGCCGACTGTAAACATATTCTATTAAATGGTCGAAAAAATTAGGAAAATTCAAAATTTAAAAAATACAGTCCTGTTACTTTATAAATTTGGAATAAAACTGTCACTTCACTTTTTATCTCGTTCATACAATTAAAAAGGATAAAAAAATATTATAATAATTCCGAAAAAATAACTGAAAAAATCTGACATCTTGGACTAGGTTTTACGCAATTAATGCGTTGATTTCTCGAATTTTTATTTATTTACACATGCATAAGGCTTTTACATTATCAAATAATATTACTTTTATGGAAGTTTTATTAAATTCACGCGGAAAAGTCATAAAAATTATAGAGAAGTAACCTTTGATTATGTAATGTCAGTAACCTAAAAACCGAACGAAACTAAATCACCAAAAAAACATTATTTAAGGCAATGACATTATATTATAAATAGACTCGCCATAGTCTCACATACTCACAATATAATGTGGAAAGCAAGCAACACTCTTTTGTTTTCAGCGGTTTTCAGTATAATTTCTAAATTCAAAAGTTCATTCCTGTGTGATAAAGACAGACAATCAAAGAATATACGAGAGTGAATGACATAGATTCATAGTAGGGCGGCTTATTAGTTTCTTCGCCGAATACTACTGTCACATCACTGGTGTGACCTATGGGTGTGACTGAGATAACAAGATACTCTTATTCGGTTACACAATATGACAGGGAAGGGTAAAGGCGGGTAAAACGTGACACACGGGCAAATATTTTTATATTTATTATATGAGTTTTCATTAGTAATACAATATTGGTACTATTATAGTAGTATTTTTAAGTACATATTTTATTTTACAGTACATGTTATAGGTTCAAACGATTATACAAATCTATACAGATTATTAACACCTAGGACCGTTACTATTTACAATTTTCATCAACGAAATTATGAAATTAATGAACGCGTTACTCTTTGTACGTTTTACCCCATCTTTCCCAATGGAATAAAACGAATGTGGGACGCTGTGTGAACCGACCTACTGTTAGTAGGTTTTCCTTGTTATGCATATGTCACTTTGTGATGCAGCGTTCGCTGTCTCCTTTACTCATATATTATTGCGGGCGGGAAACATGAAAATTAATTGTAATTATTATAAAAATTGATAATAATAAGTAATTTGCGTGTACTTAGAAATGAAGTGCTATTCCTTTGCCTTTACGACTACCTATTTGCCGTGTAATTTAAGCATTTTCTCATCACACAGGAGGGCATTTTGGCGCTTTGCAATGCAATTTACTTACTGGTAAGACACGACCTCACTCGACGCGTAGCAGTTTAGTACTAAAGTACTAGGAATAGAGACAGATACAATCGTATTGTGTTTGGCTTCCCACTTTGAGATTTCTACCCCGCGTATTAATGTCTTTGATTTAAGGACTAAAACTGAAAAAAAGTACAGGCAGCATTAATACTTATGCTGAATTACACTAATATCACAGTGAATTAATCATTTAAACGAAAATTATCATCAAAAACATAAGACTGCAATTTAAATTCATCAATGTCATTCATTGTTTTGCAAAGAATTTGATTTCGCCATTTGCAATAAATAAGCCATTAGCCAATCAACGCGTTATAATAAAAAAGATGGCCGCGCGCCTGCGCAAATCTATGTGAGATTCAAGAAAACCAACATAAAAATCAAAAAATAGTGAATCGTTATTTTAGTAGATGACGTCACAAAATTCACCATAGATATGGGTGTTTTCGAGGGATCTCCAAAAATTAAAACTTTGAAAATTATTTTAACTATTAAAACTAACTCTAAAAAAAAAAAAAAATATGCAGTAATTTAAGTTAGAAGGTCATTTTTCATAAAAAAAAATTAAAAAAATGGACTGGACTTCTCTATTCTTTCCCTCCGGTCCACTAGCTCTAAGAACTCATCAGCTAGATGTCGAGATACTATTATTGCTCTGATAACCCTTATTAGGGTTTTCCTCAAAATATCCTTTTCTATGCTTTCTGTTTAACTTTTATTTTTTTAATTAATAAATATTTTTCGTTAATGCCGTGAGTTGACTGGGTCGTAGCTAAGATTGATCAATGGGAGTCTTGGAACTAACTATTATTAATAACTAACTATTCCCGGGAGTCAAGGCTCTGGTGCACAAGCAACTTTTTAGAATATTCCGTCAAGTATTCCGTATTGTCGGTCAAGATTGCGATATATTGTTGTGTATTGCACATACTTGATGCATTGCCCTGCTTTGGCGGTAAATTCGCTTGGATACCGATATTACGATGATATTGCCGCACCAAATCTATATTCTTCTCGGTCTGTTACGGTATATATGCATCTCTGTTCGTCACCGGCGCCTACCAGCTACAAAAATATCATAATAGGTATATATTTTTTTAAATTACTAATAAATAATTTCTCTACTTTTTTCAAGTTCATACCTACAAGTTTCGTGGAGTTTTTGCCGGAGACAGTTTTTGTGTGTTGTGAATTTGTCTAATACGTAAGTATTATAGTACCTACACGCCAAACATTAATGCCGTCTGAACTTGACGTCACAATGAACGTATAAATTTTAGTTTGGGAGGCGGGAATGAGTACCGCCTAGGGAATGCAATCCCGATCTCGCGGGATTTCGACCTCGTGACATTTTTCGGGATCAATCCCGAAGCGTAATATGACGAGATCGACGGGATTGGGCGGCAGTAGTCAGCGACGCTGCACACGTCCACTCGGGCGCGAGTGGTGCGCTGACGTCAGTCAGTCAGCGCTGACTGACTGACGGTCGGGCGGGAGTGTCGATCGTAAAAAGAAAACTATCCCGACTATTTGCGACAGATGACGAGCGGGACAGATAATATAAAACTGTGTCGAGTGAGTGAGAAAGAGATACTTGCGTGCGTGCAGGCAGCCATTTGTTTGTTTTAGTTGTGCAGTTATGGTCATTACTTTTTCTTAAATTATGCATTTTTTATTGTTTATATGAGTTAAATAAACATAATTTTTGGATTCTTACGTTGTTAATACCTTAAAATGTCGAAAAATAATCCAGATCAAGTGTAGGTTGAGTTTAGCAGTCGTTTACCGGTATGGAGATACTTCAAGAAAGCGGTTAATAATTTGACTGCTCAATGCAAGTTATGTAAAGCTGTTCTCATAACACACTTTACACGTCCATATGATGTCAATCCATAACACAAAATCATTGAATGGGGGAGTCGGAAGAACATCGAGTACTACTGAGCCGGGTGTTGTCGATAATTAATTTATCAGTACCTTCGACATCGTCAGCGTCTACGAGAGCGTCGTCGTCATTGGCGCGGTCACCTATTGATATTTTAATTTAAAAAAATACTGTTAATTATTTGGTAACTAATATTAAAGAATAGCTTTTTCTTTCAAATAATGTTTTGCTTTAATTAACGAGATCTCGCGAGATTGTAATTTCTAATCTCGCGAGATCTCGAATTTGCGATCTCGAGTCGAGATTGCATTCCCTAGCCGCCGCCCCGGGAACCATTTATTGGATAACACACACCATCTGCCATATGTCACCGGTTCGCTACGTTTGGTGACTTAGCAGGGGTTCTTGGGGGTGAGGTTTCTCTAGGTTTTGGCGGCAGATGACCTGGCCCCACTGAACCCCAGATTTGCTATCCACCCCTCATACACTTTTCCTTCCCAGAACTTCTTTTACATCATTTCCTTAAAAAGACCCTCCACACAGCATCTCCAAAGATGACATAGGCCCTGAGGGTAATTTTTTTCTTCAGGGCCTCCTGCGTGGAGCTAATGTTAAAAAAAAATAAGCAAAAAAAGGAAGATGCGAATGTGCGACAGAGAAAGGCGTGTGCGGGATGTGAAACTCCTTTATTGCGACGATTTCTGTATCAACGTCAGGCTGGTATTAAAGTTTGGCGTGTACTATACTTAACGGCAATCTTGACAGAAAATTAGGCAATAATATGCTATAAATCTTGATCGTTTATCAGCAGCTTCTTTGGAGACCGTAGTACCCTCCGTTTAGCTAGAGAGCATCTTCTTTTAATTTCCTGTCCGATTTAGTACCTACGTAATAAATGATTTTCATGATTTATTTCATCAGTGTGGCTTTTTATAATCTTAACGGATATCCGGAGAGCATTAACAAAATGTGAACGCCAGCGCCAGTGTCTTGACTGGATTAAATCTTGATAGCGTGAAGTGATAATAATTGCAACAGGTGCGAAATTTCAATCAACGTCAGATAGCATCAAATCATAAAGTCATTTTGCAATTTTTCTTGTAACATTTTTTATAATTTTTCTACCTAGATTTCGTATTTCTAAATGCAGCAGCAGATTTTAAATTTTTGCACACTCGTAGATGCGCACATTGGACACATTTTAACAATTTTATTCGAAAAAGATATTGGTTCCACTGGGACTCGAACCCAGATACCTTAGCATTCATGGCCAACTGCTCTACCGATTGAGCTATTGAACCCATTTCCAATTCGATCACTTTTAACTGTATCATACTTCGACTAAGAACTACCAACACTATCTTCATTTTTCTTAACGCGCATATTATTGGCCGCTATCTTTATATACGATTGCAAGATTCAACCCGAACTAAATGCTATCTAGATAGTGTCTGGATAAATATTTATCCATTTTATTTTTATTACGCGACATCTATTGACTTTTCTGCAAGTCTAGGATGAATATTTTTATTTTTATTTTAAACTTTTAGGAGTCAGACAGAAAAATCAGAAAAAGATATTGGTTCCACTAGGACGCGAACCCAGATACCTTAGCATTCATGGCCAACTGCTCTACCGATTGAGCTATGGAACCCATTTCCAATTCGATCACTTATAACTGTATCATACTTCGACTAAGAACTACCAACACTAAACCAATATCTTTTTATGATTTTTCTGTCTTTAGATTTTGATTGAGTTTCGCTAATATTGTCTTCATTTAATTAAATATTATAATTTGAGTTTTTACTCCTGTGTTTTTACTCCTAAAACTTTAAAATAAAAATAAAAATATTCATCCTAAACTTGCAGAAAAGTCAATAGATGTCGCGAATTAAAAATAAAATTGATAAATATTTATCCAGACACTATCAACATAGCATTTAGTTCGGGTTGAATCTTGCAATCATATATAAAGTTAGCAGCCAATAATATGCGCGTTAAGAAAAATGAAGATAGTGTTGGTAGTTCTTAGTCGAAGTATGATACAGTTAAAAGTGATCGAATCGGAAATGGGTTCCATAGCTCAATCGGTAGAGCAGTTGGCCATGAATGATAAGATATCTGGGTTCGCGTCCCATTGGAACCAATGTCTTTTTTTCATTTTTCTGTCTTCAGATTTTGATTGAGTTTTGCTAATATTGTCTTCATTTAATTAAATTTTATTCGATTCAGAAGGGATTACCGTCAAGTAGGTAGGTACCTACTCACCTAACATGTCGATAGTCCAGTTGATTAGACAGATATCTCCGATAAATAATACATGGCAGAACAGACGTTCTGGCCCAACACAGCATGACAAGAGGTATGGTACTGCTAAATGATATTTCTAGGTCTCTTGACATTTTCAACATTAGTCTTGAAGGTTTCAAGAATAAATTTAGGCAAGGACTCTAAAATATGTATTATTGAAAAAAGTGATGTATATATGTTACGTGTATTGTAATAGGATTATATTAATCTGTAATGCACAAAAAAAAAAAAAAAAAAAAAAACAAAAAAAAAAAAAAAAAAAAAAATAAAAAAATAAAAAAAAATAAAAAAAAAAAAAAAAAAATAAATAAATAAACAAATAAATAGAAATTTAAGTTGAGTATGCAGTTATATTTATATGTAGGCGTGTACCCTCTATCTGGTACAATACTCAGATTACTCGTAAACACCACCAAATCAATTATAATGAACAAAAACTTGTAATGAATTAAACCAAAAGTTTTGTTTTCTGGGTCACTAATAGGATATGTTAAATAATCATACTAATTAATCGGACCGATATGCCTCCCGGTGTTATTTTACAGCGTATTTCACATGTAAAACACATAGGTATAGGGGAGACTGGGGATGGTTGAAACACTTTTACTTTAACTAGGCGTAGTAATATTTCTTATGTATTTATGGAAAAGATGTTTATACCAGATGTTCTATGATCTATCTAGTTATCAAATTAAATTTATTGTATGGCCACAACTCGTACAGGTAAGCTACAATGACCACTTAAAGACCATGCGGAAAACTGTTTCAATTATCCCCATAGTGTGGACGATTGAAACAGTATGTGGGGATAATTGAAACACTCTAAATATATATGGAATAATTGGAATAATTTTAATCAATGTTCAACATTTTCATTATTAAAACAGTACTCAATGAGATCATGAATAGTGATTAAACATATCACAAGTATTTAAAAAATTATAAACATAAATGTCTTGAAATGAAACAACTTTAAATATATTTTTTATTATTAATGTTTACGTGCTCTTAGTTATACTTATTATGAGTATTTGGCATAATCAACATACTTTTAATGCGATATTACCCTGGAGCAGAATAGAACGGTATTAAAAATAAGTTTTTTGCTTTCATACAAAAGTGCTTGTTTCAACCATCACACTGTTTCAATCATAACAATGTAGAATTTACCTCTGAATTAAGAGCATTTTTTGTGTGTAAAATTCAACAATTAAGAAGTCGATAAAATAAAAATTTATTGAATTTATGGTTTGGGATGTGACATCATTATACAAAATATCGCAATATTTTAGATTTTTTTTAAAATAATCTGTTAAGTGGCATTAAAATCTATTAAACAAGTAAATATTATCTATTAAAAGAAAAGAAAAATCTGGATGTGCAATTCACATGCGGTAGAAGTGAAATATACAGAAAACCAAAGTAGACAAGAGTGGAGACTACGAAGCACTTTGTTTATCAATGTGAAGGGTGATTTTTTTTCATATTTTTGTCCTCGGATTCCAGTGCACCTTTTCCTATACATTGGTCATCTTGTTTGTGGTTTCTTCTTCGGAGTCTCTAGGTGTAGTTTTTTTTTGCCTGTTCATTTTGGAATGGTTTGAAGACTAAATATTGATTTTACAAAATAATATTCTTTTTTGATTTCGTAGGATTCGACCGCGATGAATGATTATCAAGTTATAAAAGAACTTTGCGATCTAAGGACGAAATGGTGAATTTTTGAAAATGAATAAGAAATTTGGTAAAATCTTCTTCTTGTATCCAGACCACGGAGGAAGCTCTATTCGTTCCTCCATGATCCAGACAGATTTGTTCGTGGTACCGATACTACCAATTGGACTCTCTTTTAAGAAATGGCTTAATTGATACGTAGAAATGTGAACATCGGCGGAATTGAGTTGCCAATTGCATTTGCCGCTACAGACAATTATGAAAATTCCTCGTTCGGCCGACGTTACTGCATCTACTTGCCGAGTTCCTCTCCTGGCTATAAACCGATTAGGTTTTTGAACAGTTGTGACACCGGTCTCATCTACGTTATAGACGTCCTTTGGTTCACATTTAAAACTATCCATAACGTTCGCTAAATTGTTGAAAAATTCATCAACATTATGTCAATTAAAACTTGTTGCTTGTGCCATACCTACTCGTGGCTTGGGCACATCTTATAGATAATAAATTCTGGATGGCGCGCAAAAATCCTCGGAGCCATTCTATTCCGGCCATCCCATTTGTGTATCATGAATCTGGCCTTGTGTGGTCAAATCAAATGCCAATTGTCTTAAATCTTTTGAAGATAGCCCAAAATAGGTAAAAGTTGGCTGTTTTTTTAGCGTAGTTTGCAACCTCGGTTTCTTGAGAAGGGGAACTCACTTTCTTCATAACATAATTTTTTTTCTCTGTTGTTCTGTACTTACATAATTGATAAAACAATGTATACTATTAACGTTGATTTTTTTTAGTTATAAATGTAAGAAAATCAATAAAGATATGTTATTACGAAATTATCACGTGAGGGTGTGTGACGTCGAATATGGTCGGATGAGATCGACTTCATCAACCAAGATCACAGAAGTTCACCATTCAAGATCACAGAAATACATTAGACTTAATGATTTGAATTTGAATTTGAATAATACTTAATGATTTAAATTTCTGACCTTTTTTCATTATAAATTTTAAATTTTCTCTCAGTGTGGAAGATTGAAACATGGTTATGATTGAAACGTTGCAATCATCCCCACACGAGTTGTTTCAAACATCCCCACGCTGCATTTTCTGCTTCAAAGTCAAAAACATGCCTTTTAAATAGAAATTAACGCCACGCAAATGCATTATAAACACTCTTAAATATATAAAGAAGATAATGTAATGAAACATTTCGTCAAGCTGCGAGAGTAAAATGAGATATAAGATAAACAATAATGTCTTAAATATTTACGTTTTAGTGCGAAATTCAATAATGTCCCCTATGCACGATTGAGTCACTCGCCGGCTACTGCGCTTTTGTAGAAACGTCCCAACAGACCTGACGGAGTTTCGAGTATTGTATCACACTCTTAGGTATTATAGTTTTCGAGTAAATTGAGATGTTTCAATCATAACATGTTTCAATCGTCCCCAGTCTACCCTACTTGTAAATAATATTTGATTATGTTGAGCATTCAAATATTCCTTTCATCATTTTCTCAAAACTTAGTATTTTGAGAGATGTTTAACTGGACGATCGATATTAACCTCACGGAAATTAAACTAATAAATACTAATAGGTAAAAAAAATTATTGGTAGAAAAAATACAACTTTTATTACCTGCGCAATGTTAGCGTGAATTTTATTATCATTTATTTATAACTAGCAGACCCGGTCACACGTTGCTGTGGCTAACGAAACACAACGTCATTACCCAACCTTTATAAAATCAACACCATCCGCTTGCCAGCTGCCCGCTGCCCGCTTCCTGAATTGAATATTTGAATTTCTCGGCTTTTCTCCAGTATAATAAGCATGTATTATACTTATAAACCTTCCTCTTGAATCACTCTGTCTATTGGAGAAAACCGCATGAAAATCCGTAGCGTAGTTTAAAAGATCTAAGCGCACAAACATTTTGAGCGACTTCATTTTATATTATGTAATGATAAGGTCAATCAAGAATGGAAATAAAATAGAAATGAATGATGGTTATAACCTATAATTCTCCCGCCAAAACCTTCAGTCAATGTGCTTGCCAGGTCTTTAAATTTGTTACTAGGAAAGGATATAAAAACACTAATAAAAAATAGTACCTAGTACCTACCCAGGGGCGTGCACTCCATATAGGCACATAAGCACTCCCTACCCTGCCGTTTTTGTAAAATGTAAATAATATTATAATTTATTAAATTATGCTAAAAATAAATACACACTTTCAAAAAAAGCGCGAAAAAGCTGAGCAACCGAAACTACGCGAGCGCCACATACTACAAACGCGGCATAAACTGTAACTCGAAACTAATGCGGTCTAAGCAGGAATTATTTCTGACTAGAGCTAACTTCATACAAAACACAATTCAATGTTTACAAAATGCACAAAGCATAGACTAGAACTGTCGTTTTGAATTTGCTTCTATGAAGTTTTTTTGTTAGTATTAAGCATTGCTTTCTAGAATAAAATTAGCAAATTAATGGGAATCAGTGACGACAAAAACATTTGTTGTTATGTACTTCTATCAAATAGTTGTCTTTCATAAATGCTAATTGTCGGTTCAAAAACGTTTGTCGTACTTTAATTCTGAATTTATCTGATAGAATATGAAAATTTTAACCTGTGAAACTTGTTGTATTTTCCTACTACCTACCCTGATCAAAAACTCTGTGCACGCCCCTGTACCTACCCATACCAGCCCTCGGTCAAGTGGATATCCTTGTAAATTTGATTATTATTAATCTTCTTGGGGGCCATACATACCCCCCCCCCCCTTGGCTCACGTAATTAATGTATGCCCCCTTATATTAAGAAAACTATTCTGGGTAGTAAAAATTTCATTCCATTGCACTATCTTTAGGGTGAATTGCCTTAAACAAACAAAAAAAACGAGTGTGCTTTAGACATTTTTCGATTTACGCGATCGCTATTTTCACTTCTATTTTTATATCTAGGATTTCAATTTTCATCGCTGCAAACAACACATGAACCATACTGTTTGTTGTGATGCCTACTGAAATCGTAGATATGAAAATAGAGATGAAAACAGCGATCGCGTTAAGCGAAAAATGTTGACTTTTGTCTCCAATTGGAAACGGGCTGAAAATCGGGCTCGTGTATTACGCTCTTTACTTATGCCGTCCATTAACAATATAACAATAACAGGAATAAAAATATCCCCATCCCCTCAGCATCCCCATCAACTCAACTCAACTTAACTGAACTGGAACTGAACTGGAACTCAACTGGAACTCAACTGGAACTCAACTGGAACTCAACTGGAACTAAACTGGAACTCAACTTTCAGCTCAGCTCAGCGTTACATATCGATAAGCATTTCACATTGATCAGCGTTACATATCGATAAGCGTTTCACATTGATCAGCGTTACATATCGATAAGCGTTTCACATTGATTAGCGTTACATATTTTTTCGTAACGTTTCATATTTTTTCGTAACGTATTCATCATTTTACCCCCCCAAGTGTCGAGCGTGCGTAAAGAAGTTTTACTTCAAAAATATCCCCATCCCCTCAACATCCCCATCAACTAAAAACTCTCAACTCTCAACACTCAACTCTCAGCTATCAGCTCTCAGCTCTCAGCTCTCAGCTCTCAGCTCTCAGCTCTCAGCTCTCCGCTCTCCGCTCTCAGCTCTCAGCTCTCAGCTCTTAGCTCTTAGCTCTCAACTCTCAACTCTCAACTCTCAACTCAACTCAACTCTCAACTCTCAACTTTCAACTCAACTCAACTCAACTCAACTCAACTCAAATCAATTCAACTCAATTCAACTCAACTCATATCATTGATTAGCGTTTCACATTTTTTCGTAACGTGTCACATTTTTTCGTAACGTTTCATATTTTTTCGTAACGTTTCATAACGTATTCATCATTTTACCCCCAAGTGTCGAGCGTTTTACTTAAAAAATCTCATTACCAAGCAGTACCTATTATTATAAAGACGGTGTAACAGAAGCGGTAGCAAACGAAAGTCATGTTTGATGTTCAGGTTAATGCGTTGTTAAATATAATTATTATAAAGAGAGATGACGTTTTGACTCTGTTTTTTTTTAATATTATATGGCGGTTAATGTCGTTTTCTGTTCGTTGAATTGAGGGTTCATCGTTTTGCCACATGGCCCAGACATGACATGCTATAATATTTATTATATTAGGTATGTACTTACTCATGGAATACCCGGAATGTGATGTGTGTAATTCACGAGTAACCGGAAATCAGAAGGAAGCGAATCCTTCGATTGGGTTTCTCGGAAGAATGAAGTAAGTGGTAATTGATAATGAGATAAAATGTAATGCATTCACTACCAACTCTATTTATCAGGGTCGTGCAAAATTAAGAAATCTCCAGTACAGTCATCTATACAAACCTTTATTTTTCATATCCTGACTTGGAGAGGAACTTACTCTCCTTCCTTTCCCTAAAAAGATCCTCCACACGTCATCCCCAATTATGACATCTCGGCACCTCCCGTTTGGAGATAATGTAAAAAAACAATCTTACTGCTCACTCCATGCAGTTCAGAAGGTAATGTAAAACTCTATTCATCTTTTCATTGATGGGAAGGCCCGATTTTTTAAAATGTGAATACTGCACAAGAATCCCAACTACTCCCAACCGCTTGGAGTCAGTGATGGCATTTCCAATTGGAGTATGCTGTGAGGCTGAAGGAAATAGGGAGGGGAAGGAGACGGGGAAGAAGAAGGCGGAAAAGTATCTAGCTATTCAAATCTAGTCACCGAACACCGCTAAAGCCATTTCAAGCAACTTTTCTATTCTGAATGGTGGCCTTACACCACGGCGATACAGAGAGTATTTTCCACTCTGGAACATGCGGCAAATATACCTTATATTATTTTAAATTATAAAATTTTGAAAACACAAATCAATAAAATAAAATTTACTTGCCTCCGGATTGGCCTTGCCCCTCGATCACGCAGGCCGTCAAAAATACACTATTAAAGTCACAATTGATTTCATTTTCTTTATTTTGCCCTTTTGACTGCTTAAGTATTTATTTGTTAGTTGGGAGATGCTCATTGCGTTGTGCGGATGTCGTGTGGACGGAACCTACAGAGGAATGCACGCCACTGGTATAATATTGTCACTTCTGATATCGATGACTGGAACATTCAAAGAGAAGTTCAAAGTATTTTTTATCTAATCTATTAGGTAAATCTTAATTAGTGAATCTAGTTTAATTTTTTTATTATTATTTCATGCTACGATGAGTAGGTAAGTACCTGCCTAATTAGAAAATCGATTATAAGTATAACAACACTGTCAGAATGGCTGTAATTTGTAACGAAATGTTCTCCTTGACGCCATAACAAATGGCGCCCCGCGGCGGTTTGAACTGGACGTAGGTATAAAGAAATTCTTATAATATATATAAGTAATCATAAAAGTATAATATAAGTAATCACCTGCCCTCTAAAACGGTATCTGAATAACCTACATTTTTTGTTGGTTTGCCCTTGACTGACAAGATTATTATTTTGTTTACAAACTTATATTATACATTGATCGGATTGATTTTTTCCGATACTGGTTTGACGTCTATTACAATAATGCTATTGATATGATATATTTTAGTTACTACAGGCTACAGGTGACCCTGTAGGTACAAATAGCAAGTGCACTCCACTGTTGAATCTGGTAGGTACCTCTGGTCTGGAGTTCTGGAGCCCCAAAATACTTTAAGGAAACCCTCGACAGAAATGGGGGCAGTCCATTTGATTTCCATATCTTAACAAACAGATTGCAATCTTTAGAGTGTCCGGTGGAAATAATGTCCTTGTTCTACCGATATTTCAATAGGGGAGATCGTTTCGTTACCGGCGCACTGTCGGAAAATACGCTAAAAGCGTGGTCAACATTTGTACACGGTTGACATATGAGTACGAGTCGTTTCTATGACTCGTTCTTGAGATCAAGAACTCGGCTGTGTTTTCTCTCTCTTACATCACTCCTTCCTCTCCTCAAAAATACCCTCCACACAGCATCCCCAAAGATGACATGACCGGTTAAGGGCGCGGTGATCCAGATCGTCGGGGTCCTACAAAGGCGTCGTGGGCTCAATTCCTAGACGTTGCATAGTCCTCCATCATTGTTCAAGCCGCATTTTCCGATTGGTTGTATTAATTTGGGATTGGTCGTCTTTCTTTATTAAAAAAGGTTCAATAAATTAACCTTCGGATTCGCCGCTTCTTTGGATGAATAAATAAGAGGAAATCGGCCGACGTTTTGTCCATACACACGTTTTCCTCAATTTCTCTCTGGATTTTGAAACTAGTTCAAATATTGTTTTATTATAATATAGATATGGACCACTCACGTCTCGGTACGTTTTTCTTTTATTGATAAGTTACTATACTTGCAGGAGTTAGGACCCTTCAAAAAGTCGTTAAAATTGCCTGATTTGAACGCCATCAACAGACGTTCAGTATACAAACTAAAGGTACCAGACTAGATTTAAAAAAAGCAAAACATACGACATAGAATATATTATTCTAATATACAGTTGGTAAAAACCTTTAAAATCGGTCCAGTTTTGGACGAGAAAAATGAGGAATACAAAACCTCGATTTTGATAATTTTATTTGGGTATTAAAGAGCGTAATACACGAGCCCGATTTT
Organism: Limnephilus lunatus; assembly: GCA_917563855.2. Taxonomy (NCBI): domain Eukaryota; kingdom Metazoa; phylum Arthropoda; class Insecta; order Trichoptera; family Limnephilidae; genus Limnephilus; species Limnephilus lunatus. Next base: position 2,494,850 of record OU830602.1, on the reverse strand, counting down.
CAGCCCGTTTCCAATTGGAGACAAAAGTCAACATTTTTCGATTTGCGCGATCGCTATTTTCACCTCTATTTTGCATATCTAGGATTTCAATTGTCATCCCTGCAAACAACACATGAACCATACTGTTTGTTGTGATGACAATAGAAATCCTAGATATGAAAATAGAGGTGAAAATAGCGATCGCGCAAGTCGAAAAATGTTGACTTTTGTCTCCAATTGGAAACGGGCTGAAAATCGGGCTCGTGTATAACGGCCTTAAGAGCGTAATACACGAGCCCGATTTTCAGCCCGTTTCCAATTGGAGACAAAAGTCACCATTTTTCGATTTGCGCGATCGCTATTTTTACTTCTATTTTTATATCTAGGATTTCAATTTTCATCGCTGCAAACAACACATGAACCATACTGTTTGTTGTGATGCCTACTGAAATCGTAGATATGAAAATAGAGATGAAAACAGCGATCGCGTTAAGCGAAAAATGTTGACTTTTGTCTCCAATTGGAAACGGGCTGAAAATCGGGCTCGTGTATAACGGCCTTTATCAGCCTGAGATGCAGTTGTCCCTTGCATTCAACACTGACAGCGACAGTTTGGTAAAATACTTAACATTCAAATTTATCGGTGACCGTAAGCCGTTTCCATAACATATTTAAGTTTAAAAAAATTAAGCTTACAACTTACGTCACATATCCAGAATGATAATGTTAGGGCTAAAAGCTGGCGATAAAAAGTAAAAGAATTATGCGTTTAAAATATTAATCTGACTTCTTCATTAATCTTACATTAAAATATTATATTTTTGCTGTTAGGTATATCCTATTCTAATGTGGAACCTACCTAGAAAATGGATTAAATTAATAATACTTACATTCATAGGAATTCGAGTGGTTGCGGTATTTATCATAAAGATTAAAAAAACTGTTATTTTTTATAATAAAGTTTATTTGAAATTAATTAAAAATAATTTACAACTTATGGATAAAGTTTGACCTTCATTTTAATGACTTAAAATTAAGGTTTTTGTCAATATGACGTATCACAACGGTTCTGTTAGAGAACTATAAAACAATAAATATTAACATTATCTCTTAACTTAAGACTTGGGGATTAAGGTCGGGTTGTTTCAAGCGTGGAATAATTTGCTAAGTCAGTGGTACAATTTGGTCAAAATTTAATACATATCGCACATCCTAGAAAAGAGTCGTAAGTCAAAATTTTCTGTTTCATTCAATTTTATTTTAATCTCTGAATAGTAAAGTGATTGTGATTATCTATTCCCGACGAAAAACGTATTTAAGTAAGATCACTGTATCTCATAAGTTCTCAACGTGGGCGATAGAAGACCAAGAGATAATTGGGGGGGGCATTTCAGACTTTCAGGGGGCGGTAGGAGACCCAAAGAACCCATCCTATCTTGCCTCATTGTCACGTACCATTGGGGGCCATCCATACACAAAAATATTTTCCTTTTCCCATTACGCCCCCTCAATTGTGGCAAAAGTAACCCCATCGTGGTATCCCTTTACGCCCCCTTCGTCGTGGTATCCCGTTATCGCAAATGTAACCCTGTCATGGTATCCCATTATGCCGCCTTCGTCTAGTCCTAGGTCTCCCCAAGTGGTTCGCTATGTTTGGTGACTTAGCAGGGGTGCCAGGGTTCATGGAGATTTGTTTAGGTCTTGGCAGCGGATGCGTCTGCCTACCTGCTGCGTGGTGGGGTGAAGGAGGCCTTTCGACCTTTCCAGCCGGACTCTCTCGACCCATCGCTTTGCACCGCAGTTGGAGGGGTGGATTCATGCGTCCGTCACTCCTATACACACTAACCCCGAGATTCCAACCCATCCCTCATAATTTTTTTCCTCCCAGAACTTCCTATCCTTCCCTTCCTTAAAAATATCCTCCACACATCATCCCCTTAGATGACATAGGCCCTGATTCAAATTATTTTCCTCAGGACCTCCTCAGTGGTGCTAATGTAAAAAAACTCTTTTCGACCGGACCGCTTGTTTCATCAATTATCATTTGTTTTCGCTCTCCTATGAAATAAATTTTTTACTTATGATTTTTTTCGGTTTTTTAAACCTTAAATTCGAACGATTTGCATTGTTTAAACATTATCTTTCGCGACATTTAATACTTTTAACATTACTTTTAATAACATTTTATAATTATGTTTTCGTTTGCACAATTAAGGAAGACCCGAATAAATAAAAATAGGATTGTGTGTATTGGTGCAAAAGTATTGGCGCCCGTGATTATCGAGATAGGAACAAAGTGTGACATTGGAATTTTTTTTAAATAAATTATACTAATTTCGCTTGTGACTTTGTCTTTAACTCCAATTCAATGAACTCTTGAACTTTTGCCCTAAATTAAAGTTTCATATTTTTGTAAGTGTTTTTTGTGTGAAGAATTCAGAGAAGCGATAACAGGGTGTCCGGGGGTAAAGTGCATTAACTTCGGGAGGTGATTCTACATGATGGTAGAAGTAAGAAAGATTAAAAAACTTTTTCCGAAATTCCAACATTTTTTTCCTATACAAAAAGACGTACCTTCTAAAAATCCTTAGCGTAAGGTACGATTTTACATGCTGGAGCCTGCCGGGCACGATTGTGGCAACGTTGAATGGTTGTGCTTGGCCCGTATCGTAACAGACGAAAATAATAAAGCTAGCGGCACACGCCGGTCTAATTTTATCTTTTTACCACAAAACTACCCTTAAAAGTAGGAATTTCTAAAAAAGTTATTCATCTTTTTTACTTATAATATCATGTAGAATCACCTCCCGAAGTTAATGCACTTTACCCCCGGACACCCTGTAAGTACCTACCGATAATGTGATATTTTCAAAATTGAAACCGATTTGTTAAGAATTCAGGCAATCCCGTGATTTATCAAGGATCTGCGCTATTACGATATAAAAACACAAAATTGAAAAGTTTTAACTTTTTTCGAACAGCTGAAATTTTTGGGTTTTATTCAACTTTAAGTGGTGGTAAAAGGGGATAGGGGTAGTTTTTCGAAATCTCATATAAACAATGACCTTTATATTGCTGTGTAGGTTAAGTGTGCAAAATTTCATCAGTTTAGGAATAAAACTGTAGATTTTTATAAAAAACTTCACGAGCCCACCTTTTTTTCATTTTCACTAAATTTTCTTTGCTGAAGACGAATAACAAACCTGTAACATGCAGAATGCAAGCAATGCATCTGCGTCAATACTGTTTGACATTCAACTCTGGTTGCGACACCTATAATAACTTCCGATTAAACAACCGATTTGAATGACCAGCTACTGGTTTATCAATAACTAGCTGAAGTCCCCGGCGATGCCCGGGCTTTATGCAGAGTTTTCGAAATCAAATGTACACAGTGACCTTCCTCTTGTTTTGAAGGTCACATGTGCAAAATTTCATCAACCTCGGCATAAAACTGTAGTGCATAGAAATTAAATCCACACCGCCCGCTTGCCTGCCCGCTCGTCCACCACATACAGACATTCTCCTTTATATTTCAACCAATTTACATTAACAAATTATATACCTATCGTAATCACTCTATCTATTGATGAAAACTGCATGAAAATCCGTTCAGTAGTTTTGAGTTTATCGCGAACAGACAGACAGACAGACGCGGCGGAGGACTTTAATTTATAATAGGTAGAGATGTACTCGTAGATGTAGAGATAAATACCACGAACGAAACAACGCGACCTTTTTTAAAATGTGTGTAAAAACTGTGGAAGATTTCGAGGTATGAATATAAAATCTTATAATCTCTATGACACCTGTGGTTAAAATAATTAGAACATTAAGATGTCAGGAACATAAAGTAACAATATTGTTTTTTGGATGATTCAGCACATTCCTTTGTTGAAGTGTTCGCAATCCTGACCTGTCATTGACCAATGACCATATAATGACCATGGTGGCTCCGCGGCCTCGAGACAAAGAATCTCCTGATTGAACGGCGAATTATTTCATAATGGCTAATAAACTAATAACCAATAATTCTCGGGGCCAACACATGTTATTACTTTCATGTAGGAAGGAACTACCTACTGAAGTTCTGACTGGTGAGGTGAAATAAAATATATTATTCTCCCTTGAAGGTTGGAGAATAATAAATAATAACCCTAGAAAAACATTGTGTTAGATTAGGTGTGTTAGTCTTTGTCTATGGATTATGGATTAGGTAGATACTTATAATAGTCAGTGTTTTTTTTCTATGGAAGAAAACTGCCGGAAACCACATTTTAATTTCAGGTGATGCACTGTAAGCAATGCAAGATCATGTGATTTTGTTTTGAAAATTAGATCTTTTAGAAATATTTTAGATGCTTAAATTAAATACTGCGAGTAGAATACATATTTTATCTTTGAAGATAATGGAGTATTTTATTAAATAGTCTTTTTCTAAGCAAAAATAAAGTATCAGGCCTATAAAAACTGCTTTAAAGTTCAAAATATCCCATATGAGTTGCTTGTATAATGTGGCAAATTAAGTTCTTTAGAATAAGATCGTAAAACATTTAAATATTTGTGAGCTTTGCAAAACCAAATAAAGCACGTTTTTTGATTTTTAATTTAAAGGGAACTTAAACTTCATGGCCATCTATATAAAGAGTGTTATTGTTAGCGGCCTGATCCCGAATTTTACACGACTTGGTGCATCACCTTGGGAAAACGTTAATATCTTCATTTTAAAAATAAAATTAGGAAACGAAATCATTAAGGCTGGGAGAACACTGTCTTATTAGAAATGTGTACACGCACTGTCGTGTTATTTTGTGTTGTTTATTTTTTCTACGACAACTGCAATTGTGAATTCATTGCTTGAAACAGTCGATATCGATTGCTTTTAGCAAACTGTGTATTCCTAGACTAATGTAGACGGTGTCCGGAAACGGATAGTATAAGCGGGAAACTGCTAAATCTCAATCACGTTTGGAATAGATTTTGTGATATAACTTTTTCTATTTGAGCCAATGTTTTCGAGTAAATCAAGTCCAAAGTTGGATTTTTTTAGGTCAAGCTTGTAAAAATTGGTCGCTAAGGGGCTAACATAATAACGTCCCAGATCCTAAGGTTTTTTTAAATCCTTCAGTTGCCGGAAAAAAATAAAAATAATCCGCGTGATTTAAATTCACAAACTTCCCGTTTGTACTACGGGTTTCCGGGCACTATATATAGTGTAAATACCTATATTATACATACATATCGCATCCTTAAAATACGCTGAACCAATTTATAAGTTCTTCAACAAAGTGTCCCAAAATGGTGAACTACATAAATAAGATAAATCCAGTATTTTTATTTAGAAAACTCGAGTTTAAAGACGCTAAAAATAGTCAACATCATTCCGGTACGTTCCATTAGAAAAACGTTAATAATAAACTAATTTTCAAGTGGTAACATTCGCCGTGTCATGTTTATAGTTACTAAATTCTGTGTTTTATTTTAAACTAATCTAAAATGGCAATTTCATTGTACGACCTACAACCGCACACAACTTATTCAATAAATGACTTCCACCTTAACATTATTACTCGATGACTCTGATTTCTTCGCTAAATAAATGTGTTACAATGTCTTTGTGTTATAAGCCACCCACTCCCAAACCAAAGGGAGATTTGCTGCTCGTCTTCAAATAGTATTTTCCTCTGCTTGTGATTGGAGAGTCTTCTCCCAACAAAGACACATCCCTGCCTCTGCAACCTCCAGACTGGAACATTGGCCAACTGTCACATTGGCTGGCCATGAATGCCGCACCATTCGCGATAGTCTCAGCGAAGATTATGATGCTCCTCGTGTGGCTGCAAGAGATTGAAGAACATCCTGGCTGTGAACCAGAATCGCCGTTCACATAGAAATCTGCATGGCCTACATTATCCTGGGAGAAACTCAGGATCGTTGTGTGGATCGCGTCTACGTACATAGCGTCATTCTTCGTGAGTTTTGGCCTGCTTGGAGATGCAAAGCAAACTGTGGCAGGATCTATAGCTGTGATTCTAGTTAGCATAGCGCCCCTTTCTCTCTGGAAGATCCTTCCAGCTACTCCAGCGAATTGTGCTCCGAGGCTGTATCCCACCATGTGGAAGCTGTCGTAAGGAACACCCCGATCCATCAACTCCATCGTGAACTCTGCAAGGATTCTACCTAAGTAAGGAGTTAAGCCGACTGCCTTCACATAGTCGTCACTTGTGTAGACATTAGAAGCAAAGGAAAGGAAGTTATATCCTCCTCTTTTGAAATAGTTTTCAGCAATCTTCTCAACGTTTGTTTCGTCTGGGGTGTTTCTGTAGCCGTGGACGAAGAGTATCGTTTTGAAGTACGGGTTGAATTCCTTTGATTCCAGGAGGAATTTGGGAGCTTCCAGTATCTTATAAGAGATGAAGCCTCTGTTGGTGTACAGGTACAGTCTAACTTGGTTCTTGTCCACGGTTCGTTCCAGTCGGGATCTGTAGAGTGAGTTTATGGCGTCACCTGAAAAGAGAAGACTCGTTTAATATTTCATAAAAATAACTATAATAAATTGAACATCGGGTCTTTATTCTTTCAAGTGATGATATCATTCTGGAAATCTCTACCCATCACGATTCTAAATCATTTTCATAATATTTCACTGTTCAAGTAGGTATCAGGTGTCGGGAACGAGCTTCCACGTTTTAAAAGAAATATAAAAAATCATCACTTTATTAATAATTAATTACTTTTCGTAAGAATCGCAAATATTGTCTTCAATAATTAAATATTACAAATTGATGTTTTACACATTAAGTTATTCCAAAAATTTCAAAGCGACAGATTAACACCACTGCTATTGTCATGACAAGCTGTGCTAGAACATCTGTTCTGCTGTGTTTTATCTTAAACAAGACGTGGTGACGACTACAGACGAAGTTTTCAGGCACATACAAGATAAGTTATAGCATTCAAAAAGAAATGGTCTATCAATAGAGTTATGCACTATATGAAAACTGGTTCCATGGCAGTTGATCCGCCGACAATTGCACCCCTGGCGTACTTATATTATACTATGTGCAGTCGGTTTACGGAAAATACGGTAGGTATACCTCATTAAAAAAAAGAAACCAAGTGATCCCGAAGGGATGTGCAGGGAGGATGTACCGCCGAATAATAAAAGTATAAATCATATATTCATTAAAATGCATCAAGGGAAAATCTGCTTCTCTATACACGGTATATAATAGCGCATAAGTACAAACAAATCGAAATTCCGTTTGATATTCATACCAATTTATTATTAAGACCCTTTAACCAGCCAGCGGCCGAAAATCCACATTTCGTCGAAAGATGTTCTTACTATCGGTTCCAATGAGAAAGATTAATTATTCTCCGTACCAGCGTTTTAAAATTATAACTCAATATCGATTTTATTTCATTCCAAATTTGGTTTAATTTATACCTACATCTAAAAATGCTGAAAGGCGTTATGATAAAACTATTAAAATTATGTAGGTACTTTTTGTAATTATTTTTTATCATAAGAATTTATAATTTTTCAATAAAGTCCAAGCAAAATAAATATGCAAAAAAAAAACTGAAATATATTAATTTGTAAGACCGAAATAGATAGAGAAATTTTCGTCATAAAGAACTGTTCTGATTTTATTTGAACTAAATTAAAATTTTGAAACGTGCGTTTACTAGATAACGTATTGATATACAATAATGTAAAAAGTTGATTTAATGTTTTAAATTGGTAATAATGCACAAAAAATTATAATTTTAATATCATTTCGGGGGGTTAACTGTCGGCGGATCAAATGTCGGTTCACCAGGAAAACTAAGTATTAACCACATACGGGATAACATCTAATACACCTACATTAGTAATGTCTGGTTTCTAGGCTTAAATCCACGCATTAGCATTTTTAATATTAAAAAGTTAATGTGTGGAATATTTCTGATCAGGTTTCCATATCAAAAGAATCTAATTTGGTTGGGAGAAATTGCCGCCCAGCAACAAGTCAACCGTTATACTATGATACTAAAATAAATCTAGATAATTTTTTTATAAATTAATGTAATTTGTAATTGGCCCAATTGGTGGTTATGGGTACCGCCGCTCAGGGAACTATTTATTGGATAACCAACGTCCCTGCCATAGGGCAACCCAAGTGGTTCGCTACGTTTGGTGACTTAGCAGGGGTTCCCAGGATTATGAGCTGAGGTTGGTCTAGGTCTTGGCGGCGGATGCGTCTACTCACCTTCTACGTGGCCAGATCGGGAGATATTGGTTGAGGGAGATCTTTTGACATCTCCGGCAGGACTCTCTCGACACATCGCCCTGCACCGCAGTGGGAAGGATGAATTCATTCGTCCGTCACTTCTGGACGCATTGACCCTAGATTTCTTATATCTTTTTCCTTCTCAGAGTTTCCTCTCCTACCTTTCCATTAAAATACCCTCCCCACAGTATCCCCAAAGATGACATACGCCTAGCCGATTTTTTTTTCTAGTGGAGCGAATATTAAAAAAAAGTGTGCAATTCACACGCCGTAGAAATGACACTTTCAGAAAAGTAAAGTATACAAGAGTGGGGAGACTACAAAGCACCGCACAAACAGGATACCGATTATACTATCTCATTCTCTCGCAGACTAAATCCTGTAGATGTGTGTATATCTCTTTTAGTGTCGCTATTTTTCGTTTCACCGGGTTTCAAATCACAAGAAGTGCTAAAGAAGTTTTCATTTAAAAAAATTCAAAGTAGTGGTTTTCAGATAATATCTCTTTGTCTAGAAAAAGCTGAAATTTGGTCGAATGACGTCAATGTTCGATATTAAAAATCCATTATAAAGAAATTATTGTCGTGAGATCATTGGGCTCCTACGTCATGTAGGACTTTGGATTTCTCAAATTATATTGTGTATAATCAATATAATGAAGCTGCTTATGGTTTTTCTAATTTAAAATTACTTGAAGATTGTATATACTAGATTATTTAAAGTGAGTGACACGGTTCGTGATTGAAGAGGTTTCGAGAGATATACCTATTCATTTATTTAAATCAAATATCGTAATTTATTGGAGTTTTAGCAATCAATGTCAGAATAATCAATATCGTATCATTGAGAATGACCCCACATTACTAAATCCTAAACCACAAGTTCAACATGTTTTTATTACTTTTTCGACATAACATAAGAACAGAAGAAATTCGATTTATCGAGATAAATGGTGAATATACTTTAAGAATTGAAAGTATTTCCCGGTTAAACCAACGGTGGTGGGGTCCCCTCCAATGTTCGACTAATCTCACCTTCTTTGTCATTTGTGGAATGCACAATGGACTACCCAACCCTTGCACACTGCATACAAGGTCATTCGATGGGATTAATTATAATTTTTATTATTTATATATTTTATTTAAACGCCATAGAATGGCTTTTACATTCTAATGATAGGTACATGATATTATAAGTATACAGTATACATGAGATTATCAGAAATACAATAATAACAAAATATGAATGCACATTTAACAAAGTATGTGTGATAAAAGCAATTATTTAGGTACAGGATACTATATAGTATGTCTTACTAAACTAATGATACGTTACTAAAAAATATGTATATCAATGTTATAATAACAGAGAACATATTATTTAGGATTATTTAGAATAAAAAAGATGTAAACAAAGGGGACTTGTCAGAAAAGTTGTCAACAGTATTTATAGACACTTTGTAGTAGAGTAAATTTGTATTGAGTTTATTGTTACCTTCAAAGTTATCATTGTTTGGAATTACTAAGCAGGTATTGCTAATTAGCTGTTTCAGGGCTGTCAGTTAAAGATTTAATAATAGTTTTGGTTTAAAAAATAAAAAAAATTTAAAAATCATTTTTAATAAAATAATGCATACATAATCAATTTATCGGTTTACGGGAAAATCTACAATTCAATATGGTAACGTCATTGTATCTCCATTCTTTTATTTTTTCGAGATAAACGAAGTAGACACATTGAAGGATTTATTTTTTATTATTTTATTTTTATTTATTTATTTATCTTCATAAAGTATGTTTACTTAGGGTTTTTCGATGCCCGTCTCACTGGGATATACCTGTGTCGAGACAGGCGTAAAGTTACATAAATAAATATCGTAGGTTAAATACATATTAATATGAATTCAATTAAAACAGTTGGAAGTGTGGGTAAATCCCTTAAAGAGAGTTATCTTGTAAACGTGAGAAGAGATTAAGTAAATTAGTAAATCCTGTCAAAACTATGTATGGAGTTAGATTTGACAGGATTCTATGTATTATTTTTATTTATTTTATATGGCTTAGGTCGTATGTAATTTGTCATTTCTGTCTATGTGTAATTTATTTTATAGATGTTTGCAGTAGTAGGGCGTCCAATACTTGCAATCCGTTTCTTTATATCTTATTTGAACTTTTTCAAGGATTCTGTCTCTCTGATCGTAGCTGGTAGTGTTTTGTATAGTTTGCAAGCTACGAGTATGTATTTAAAGGTTCCATGCCAACTCAAAATGAAATCAACTCAGAACCACCTCAGAAAGGTCATTAAAAGCTATGAAAAAATAATTTTAAAATAGCTGGTAACCCTAACCTAACTTAGCCTATTTAACCAATTTTTTAAATTATTTTTTTCTCAATTTCTTAATGACCTTTCTGAGTAGTTCTGAGTCGGTTTCGTTCTGAGTTGGCCGGTCACCGAAATTAACATACTTAATTTCTTTAAATAGACAGTAAACAGTATCCAGGTAAGTATGGTCCTGTATTCATTCATTTTTAGGCAGCATCGCGTTCATTGGTCAAAAAATTGTACATATTTTCGTATCAGTGATCAATGAACCGGTGGATGCAATTTTTAGCCATAAGTTATTTTCAATTGTTTGTCTAGTTTGTAGTTTTTCTAGATTTTAGAAATAAACGTATTATAAGTTTGTACAGCGCCCTTGAGGTGATTTTTACAAAAACGGCAATATATAAATCATCCAAATATTATTATTATTAATTTAATTAAATACAAATTCGAGTTATCCTTCTTAGTGAAGACTAAAATATCCTAACTTATTTTAACAAAAAGTTGAGATACGATGCCTTGATTAAGCCACTGTGTTTTTTAGTATTTTATGTTTTACTTCATTCATAATACAATTTTACCGAAATCACAAGAAGTACTAGCGTAAAACCATAGGTAATTTATAAGTAGAATATATTATATCTATTGATATTATTTGTAAAACCACGGTACTTGTATGATATTTATTTATTTATGTCCATGTACACGGCACGTCATGTGCTATTAACATAATTATACTAACTAAAATATAAATAATACAATATTTAAAAAATGCTATAAAGAATGTTACAGTATAAACGTAAAGTATAAAGTTAAAATAAAAGAAATAAAATAGTTAAAAGTGAAATGTATAAACTATAAAATATCTAAAAAATGATAAAAAGAACAAATGAATATAAATATAAAAATATAAAATGCAAAATAAAAAATATATAAAATCCTTTTAGCATCTTCTGATTTAATTGCGTTGCGAATATTCCTCAAAACGAATGTGTCTCTGAGAGTACAACTGTCTTAAAATCAAGAATAATGTTTTTTTAAAGATCCTGGATAAGTTGTTTCCCCGTTAAGTCGAATAGGTACGTTAAATCGGGTGTCTACTGTTTTTACCACCAGAATGTTTAACGGTCATTGAAATAGTAATTTGATCTACGAACATTTATAAATTTTAAAAACACTTCATTTTACATCATACAGCAATAAAAAAGTGGTCTCCAGGTGAAGAGATCGTAAAAAACTCAAGAATGTTAATTTAAATTCCACTTTATACGATTATTGCATAATTGTGTGTTTTGACAGTGACCTTGGTATTAATATACACAAATACTACAGTTTTAAACATTTAGGGGACAAATAAAATGACACTAAAATTTATAACGTAATTATTATTTTATTATTATAGCTCTGTGGCAGGGGTAGCGAACCATGGAGCAAAAAATATGTAGCCGGAAATATTTTAATGTGGGTGCCATGAATATTAACAAGGCGACAAGTACTTTCTCACGATAGTTGGGTACTCGAGAAATGAGATAAGCAAACGTCTATTAGTTATTTTTTCAAAGATAAATCTAGAAGGTATGTTTTTTAGAATTATATTTGGTTAAAACAAAACTGCACCTGTTCTGTTGTTTTTCTTTAATAATATAATACATAATAAATTTATGTTCTACATTCATGTGTGCCAAAGAATATGATGAAATAACTTTAAGAATTTTTTTATGAAAAATTAAAAGATAAGTCTGTTTATAGGATTGTTTGTTGTTATTGAAACGGGGGGAAAGCCTGCAAGGCCTTTTTCATACAAAAAAGCCAACCAAATTGTTTAATTTTGTATGTACGAATGTTAGGTATTTTATTTATTTTTGTTTTAAGTAAAAAAAATAAAGAATTCGATTTTTAATGATTAAAATTTTCGATTAAGATCATTGAAGAAGAAGATAACATTAATTATCTAAACGAAAATATGAAAGAGAACAAGACACAGAAAACAGAAAAAGACGGTCGCAAATGGGAAATATTTAATTAAAAATATTAAATTACAAAACATTAAACATTAAATTTAAAAAATCCCAGTTGCGACCGTTTTATAATTTTTTTATTTTTCTGTGTCTTGTTCTCTTTCATATTTTTATTTGGATTATTAGTGTTATCTGTTATCTTCTTCTTTAATGATATATTACATTAATGGGAATAACCTTCAGAGTTTTTCTTACAATTTTTTATTATTTTTTATTATGATGATTACATTTTTTGATTAAATTATGATATTGATTTTGTTAGTAATAATTTTAAAAAAATCTTAAACATTCTCTTATATTTTAAAAATATATCTAAAATATTATTGATAATTATATTATTATAGATACTTTTTTGAAAACAAAAACAGAGTGTGCAATTCACACGCGATAGAAGTGAAACTAGAAAGTCGCTAGGTGTCGCTTTCTTTTCTTTTGCGTGTTTATTTTAATGTGGTTTGATGATTGGATATTGATTTCACAAAAATTAAAAGTTTATTTTTTTGGATTTCGTAGGATTCGAACATCCATTCGCTGGATGTCTTTCTCTCTGGCCGCTGAGACTAGTCAAGCGCCTTACTCGCTGCGCAAAGCGCGAATTTACCGCATTATATTAGAACCGAGGAAAATAATAAATTTTACTGACGCATTTCCGTTTCATCCGAATTTCAAATCACAAACGGGGCTAAAGAGGTTTCACTTCAATAAACTTCGTGAAAAAGGCTTTTTGGGTCGAAATTTTTATTTATGCAGGACGAACTTGTGTTCAAACTTGTTTCCAACGAATATCGGTTGTTGTAATTTAAATTTAAGCCTATCAAAATGCTTTTTCACACAAATCACTCATATCACTTTTATTGGATAGTTTACAATGTTACCTATGGCATACGCCCTTTGTGATCTATTCCATGAACCAACAGCACACCAGTTACCTACCGCTACAGGTTGATACTGCTTATGTGGTGATGTCGCCTTTATAAATATATATCAGCGCCCTTGAGGTGATTTTTCACAAAAACGGCGCTCTATAAATTATCCAATTATTATTATTATTATATGATTTCCCAATGTCTGTGTATCCTAAACCTTCGTCTACACGTTCCGGTAACGCGGATCACGAAAAAAGCTCGTGATTTTAATATTAATTGTACGAAACACAATCATTAGTTTTACTTTGATCAGTGTACTCTATAAAACAAAAGTCACGAGTGAGGCTCGTGAACGGCTGACAGTGTCACAGTAATTAAAACTAGCAGATAAAAATCCTTGGCCGTGGGTTTTTTGCTGCTGGTCCTTGTCAGCGGCTTTTTGATGTAAAGTTAAAAGAATTTAGTAAAGTTGCCTTCAAGTAGAGTTTTGCTCCTATGTATATTTACAAAAAAATGTTTGTACCTTTTCATTTTTCTGTTAAAACAAAATCCATTTGTGAATGTCTACATAATATATGTAGGTCTAATGACTTCGTTCATTTGAAATTCATTGCGGCACCTCATTTGGATAACTGACATTTGGTTCTAACTGACATTTTTTTCAAAAATAACCTTTGAATGCTATATCATTTCTTTTGGTCGTTTCTATACCCAAAATAATTTTCAGAACCATCCGTGTTGTATTTTCGTAGATATGTTTATTTCGTATGACAAAGTTCTAACATCAAGCATTTTCAATAATAAGTCATTTTACAAGGTTCTAACATCACTTGCAGTCTTTATTTTGTTTATATCTGACAGTTGATCTTAAATACGAGGCGCATTATGGTTCGTCACTAACTTCATTTGGATAGGGTATAGATTACACCTTGCCATTTTCTAAGGTTTCTTAGTTTCGAAGGACGAATTTTCGTAATCTATTTAAAATTTGTAGTATTTTAGTTTTCATATTTTAATGGAATATATTTAAATTGGACGTGACCATGGCTTGGAATTGCATTAGAGAAATGTAATTAGAACCGTGTGCAATGAATTATTACGCCCTAACGGTTGCACATGGTTCTATTTGCATGTTTAGGTGTGTTCCAAAAGGGTAAGCATACGTCTTATTTAAATACTTTCCTTTAAAATATGTTCAATTAAAATACTTTACGCAAGATTCAACCTCAAAATCGGAAATTGGTAAATAGATAATGAGTGCATGTCTTTGCAAACTTTGACACCTCATATCTCAAAACAAGAAGTTAGAATCCTATCCAAATGAAGTGATGATTGGACAAATTAAAACTAATTTCTACTAAGTAACAAACTCCCAATAACTAAGTAACTGCCAATCAGAACTCGAGAAATTAAAGAACGCCGCTGAAATTGTGTATTTCTACATAAAATTCAAGTTTCATCCATTAACCACCCACATGAGCAATTTTGAGCAAATTTAATACCAAAAGAGGTCTAAAATTTCAAGATGAGCATGTAAATAATATATTATTTTGGATAGATTTTTGATTAATAGCACAGCTGAAATTTTCGAAACTTAGAAAGCCAAAAAGAACCGATTCCAAAAATAACCGGTTCTTTGGAAAAATAATATCGGATTATCCAGTGGCAGCACTGGCAGCAGTCACCGTGTAGATAGGTTCATCATTTCTTTGGTTAAACATTTATCTTTTTGATTTTGTTATTTGAAGTTTGAAAATTTTTCATGTTGGGAAATTTTTAATCGTGAAATTTTTTTAATTTTCTGAAAAAACTTCCTCAGGGAAAATCAGAAAATGGAAAATAGGTTGGAATTTTGGTATCATGTGAATTTTGGAAATTTTCCGTTGGGAATTTTTTTTATTTTGCTTACAAAATTCTTCCGGGTAACGAAATTGTATAAAAGTTTATGAAACTAAAAAAATTTCAATTTTTTTTTCTTTTTGACCGGGTATCTAACTGACTTATTAACTTACTATCACGCCATTTCCCTGAAGGGGTGGGCAGAGAGGACGGACCGCCAAACAACTCTGTCTTGGCATAAACCCCTTGCCTCATTCACATTCATGCACCGTCTCAGACATACTCTTCCATTATTCTGACTCTTGACATGGCCCGACTCAAGTATCACTTGACGTTCCATGTCTTCCTCGGGCGTCCCTGACTTCTTCTACAATTCAAACTTGCGTCATATATTCTCTTTGGTGAGACTGTTTGAAAACTTCAACGTTTCTTTATGAAAATAACAGAGGGCGACACCTCCGTTTACAAAAATTCTAAACTGTACAGTCATTAAGATAATTATACTATCCAGATGTGCGGCTCGTGTTAAATGAATAGAATTGAGTTTATCCCACGTCGACGTTAGTATGTTTTTTAATAACACAACTAGGTTAGATTTTTGTTATTCTTTCACTGACGTCTGAAACCAATTTACTAAATCAGAGATTTTTAATAGTTCATATTTTGCAATCAAATGTTTAACAAAGCAATTTCTCACGTAATTTGGCAAAATTCATTGACGGCCATAATTGTTCACAAAAAGCAAAATGTTTCGGCAACCGCATTCAGTTCTCTACGATAATGTGACGTCAATGCACTTATGAACACTTCGAAATATAGTTTCTTTGTTAAAATATGGTTGCACATATTGGACGCTTTTATAATTACCGTGAGGGAAAAACAGGCAATAAACATACGTTCCTCATCGCTATAATGCTGCAGGTCTTTCCAAAGATGAAATACAAAATGTAGGTCTGTTTCCTCCAAAGGAGAAAAGTAATCATTTTCTTGCATCTCTCTCACACAACGAAACGTGACGTTTCTGTAGGTGTAGACCATTACCAATACTAGTATCAGAGACGATAATTTTGATATTGAAGTGTGAGTGAATTCCAAAAATTCAAAAACGTCAAATGTCAATGCGCTGATGGTTTTGCTTTTGTTCTTAAACGTATAATGCTGCCGCTCTTTGTTACTCACTAAATGACAACAGTCAAAAATGAGACGAACGGTGAACGTACGTCTGCACCCCCCCAAAGGAAACATACAATCATTTTCATATATCTCCATCACACGTAAAAAGAAAATGAAACGCAATTCCCGTCGCAAAAGAGTAGTACTTTGGAGGATATAGTCACACGTATTTTGCGTGTCTCACAATTATTTAATGTACACGAAAGAGCTGCAGCATTATAGCGATTAGGAACGTATGTTTTTTGCCGTCACGGTACCGTAATCGTGATTCGTCATGGTAATTATAAAAGCGTCCATTTATTTTTTATAAACGGCGTTATTCACACGTAATACGATAAAGTTAAAAACTTAAAAGTGTTAACTATATTACAGTCACTCTGTTAGGCTGTGCAATGGAGATATAATGAGAAATTCACCGTACGCAATATAATAGTTAGCAGATAACCTAATACTTGCAATCTCGGCTCATGAATGAACTACGAAAATTTGATCTTTGCTCACGTGTCATAGGTTCGCGATCCCAGGTCTGTGGTTTACCGTATTTTATCAACAGATATTACCGGTGAACCGACAGGTGATCCCCGACAGATCAACGAAATAATATTTCTTATAAAATTATAATTTTGTGTGCATTTTATTTATACCAACTTCAAACATAAATCAACATCAAAAATACCTTTTAATAATAAGTTGGTATGGATATCAAATGAATTTATTTACAGTATTGATTTTTGTACTTATTTTTGTACTTACGCTGGTAGGTATATCCTACTTCCTACTAATATTATAAAGGCGAAAGTTTGTATGGATGTTTGTTACTCTTTCACGCAATAAATACCGAATGAAATTTAAAAATTCTTTCACTAATAGAAAGCTACATTATTTGCGAGTAATATAGGCTATATATATATTGGTAAGCTCTGGTGTTATGAATAAGCTGTGGCATTATGAAATTATTTATCATGCGTTTTCTGTCCCTAACCAAATCGAGTTATTGCAAACGTCAGATGAAAAGCAAAAAATTGTTGCCTGGGGTGGAGGGGAAGGAGGGTGAAGGGGTTTGGGGGAGGAAGAAAGGGGAGGGAAGAAAGGGCGGATAATGGAGGAGGGTGGGGGGAGGGGGAGGAGGGTGGAGGTAGAGGGGGGAGGGAAGAAAGGGCGGGGGAGGGGTATGGGAAGGGGAGGGGGATGGGGGTAGGGGGGGGTATGGGGAGAGTGAGTGATGAGAGGGAAGGTGGAGGAGGCGGAGTGGCAACCCCCCTAATACCATGCGAGCGAAGCCGGGGGCAAAAGCTGGTACAGTATATAGATAAGTAGTTTTATCCTTGATGCATATAAATGAAAATATATGTCTTATAGTTTTGTTATACGGAGGTACATCCTCTCTGCATACCCATTCGGGACACTCAGCTATATTATAAACCGTCTTTTTTAATGTGAATACCTCCCAAGCTACTCCCGTCTGGAACCAGTGAGACAACGACTCTCCAATCGGGGTATGTTGTGAGGGTGAAGATAGTGGTGAGGGGAAGAAGATGGTGAAGAGGAAAGTGGGGAAGTACCTTGATATTCAGATCTGGTCACCAAACACGGCTAAAGCCATTTCAAGCATCGTTTCAATTCTGAATGGTGGTCTTACTACGAGGGCGATAACGAGAGTATCTTCCACTCTGGAACATGCCACCAATATACCATATATTATTGTGAAATAACACAAATTAATCAAATAAGATTTATTTGCGCACGCCGGGAGTAAATCCCGCAACCTTCGGATGGCGAGCCAAGAGCACGGCGGCCTCTGTGATGTAATGTAATGTCACGTCTGCGTATGTATGTCGGGGGGCCAACTCTCGGGGGATCAACTGTCATGGAACCGAAATTATTAACTGAATATTATTGCAATATTCATTTTCTCTCCAACGCGCTATTGCATAAGTCTCGGAAAAATATATATTTTAATTTATTTGGTAGCTTTTTCATAAAATTTTAATACTTGTGAATAAAGGGTATTTTTAATATTTCAAGTTAAGGCGCTGCGTCGGCTTAAATTCAGGATCAGGTCACTAACAATAACATTCTTTATGTAGATGGCGATAAGGTTTAAATTCCCGCTTAAGGCGCGGTATACCTACCCGTAAAAAAAAAGAAGATAGATATGTAAATACGAATGTTAGAGAGAGAGTGCGCTGGTATTAAAAACGATAAAATAATGAAGCACGACTCGTTTAAAATAAAGCAAAAACGTCGCTGGGAACATCTAAAATAGCATTTAAAGAAACACTACGAATTTTTTCACACACATGACTTCTAAAAATAAGAGAAAAAATGTGTTTATAATAATTTTCGGAGAATACTTTGCGATTTTTTTTATAGAGGTCTTTCATATAATTTGAGTTTCGGCGTGGGGAACGTCTAGATATTATCTCAAAAAATAACATATATTTTTTAACAGCTATAAAATTGTTTAAGGAAGAGTGTGTTTAAGGAAAATATCTAATAAATCGTTAGACATGCGGAATGTCGCGGCTTAACACCAGCCGCTTGCTTTGATGGTGACCGGGCAACTCAGAATCAACTCAACTCAACACCTTTGAAAAGTCATTAAAATTAATAAAAAAATATATAAGGTTATGGATTATTTTTAATTTATTTTAAAAATTTCAAAGAGGTGTTGAGTTGAGTTGATTCTGAGTTGTCATGTTGGTGACCCACAAAATGTTTCAAATTTGTATCGACCGATATCACTAATATCGAATATAACTCACCTTCCTGTTCCCTGTCTCCTTCCCCTCCCCACTACCTTCAGCCTCACAACATACCCCAATTGGGGATGCCATAGTCTCACTGGCTTCAGACGGGAGCACTTGGGACTCTTGTGCCGGTATTCATATAAAAAAAAATATGCCCAAACCAACTGAGGGTCCCTTTCTTAGCTTACATCAGCCTAACACTATTTGCGGATAACCATATTTCTCACACGATCATACATTGTTTTACCACACTAAATGCTGTTGAACTCATTTCAACAGCATTCAGTTTGCTTTCAGCATTCCTCTGCCAGTTCCATGCCTCACTGCCATATATCAGGGTAGGTACCAGGACTTTATTGTGAACTGCCAGCTTCGCTTTTTTGAGAGTTTTTTATTAGCGCCAACGGCATTCAGTCCTCCAGGAATGGAGTTACCGGAATTTAAACTTCTTTCAATATCTCTATCAGCCTTCCCATCTGTCGTAAACACACTACCCAGATACACAAACTCATCCACCTGCTCCAAGTATTCATCATTCACAACTATATTGTATACTGTTTTCGTACTCTCTCTCTTTCAAACACCATGACTTTAGACTTACTTACATTCATCATTAACTCATTCTTCATATATACTTCGTTCATCCTAAATACGAGAAACTGTAGATCTTCCATAGTGTTAGAAATCAGCACCGCATCATCAGCATACAACAGGCAACATACTTTTAGATTACTCAATTTCGCGCCCAATCCCACCTCTTTCAATTCTTGCATACAATTATCCATGTATAGGTTGAATAACCATGGTGACATTACATAGCCTTGCTAAACACCTTTTGTGATGTCAAACCACCCCGTAAAACCACCGTTCACCCTATCAGCTAAGTGAAATATAAAAAATCTAAAAAGCAAATGTTTAGTAACGCTCAATTTGCCTGTTGATCGGAAAGTTGCGATGGAAAGAGGGTATTCGTGCATTTGAGGAGTGTTGAACCGAAATTTCGGCTCAACAGTTGATCAGTATGATTGGGAACAACAGACGTTCAGTAATCTTTCAAATCAAGGATTGTACAAACGTAATTTTTTTTTACTGCACACTACAGGATGTCAAGGCGTAATAAAAAATACAGCGCTTTAGAATAATATGATAGGCAATATAAGTATGCATTATTTATGTTATTATTTTTTTACTTATTTTATTACTTGTTAGTTTTTTATTTCCGCAATGCTATTATCCTTGATTTTGCACTTTGTTACTATATTTTTTTTTCTTTTCGTCTCTTATTTACAATGTAATGTATAATAATTATATATTTTTTATTCAATACTCAACGCACGAACATTTTGTAAATTGATTGATTAACGTATCTTCATTTTGCTGACATCAATAATAATAAAATAATAATGATAAATGCTTTATTATCTTCCTTTTATATTACAAGTAGAGATAATGATTTCCTTATTGGAATCTCGCATGCTAAGGATTTTATTTACATAAAATTTAAATATGTGAATAATATTAAATTAATGAAAGAATTACAAAACATTATATTACTAGCGAATACCCGGCATGCGTTGAAATACCTCTCAAAGAAGTGTTTTAATTTTGTGTATTGAAGTGCTTTTGAGATAATATGTTTTGTTTTCTGTCTGGTGCGTTCACAAATAAATCGGAAGTTTTACGCCGCGTGAACAGGTAACACACAGCTGTCCGTGTAAGAAGCATGGATTTTAAAAACTACCCACTGCTATCCATACCGCTACTATGTCACCTTTAAAATACCGAAACTCGATGAAACGAAAAAGAGACACCAAAAAGAGACAAACACGTACAACTAAAGGATTTAGCCTGCGAGAGAGTGAGATATAATAATCGGTCTCCTCTTTGTACGGTGCTTCGTAGCTTATCAGTCTCCTCTTTGTGCGATGCTTCGTAGCCTCCCTACTCTTGTCTATTTTAGTTTTCTGAACGTTTCACGTCTACCACGTGTAAACTGCACACCATTTAAAAAAAATATTATATAGATATCGACGCGTGTCGGTACGTTTTGCTTTTTTAATAAGTTACTTCTGGTATGAGTTATGACCCTCCAAACATTATTAAAATTTCCTGGTTTGAATGTATTTAAAAAAAAGCAAAACGTACAGACATAGAATATTTTCTTCTAGCATAGTTAGTAAAAACAACTTTAAAATCGGTCAAGTTTTGAAGTAGAAACATTGGGAATACAAAGCGTCGATTTTTACGATTTTATTTGGGTAGAGTGAGGTGAGGTGCAGTTGTCCCTTTCGCTCAGTAATGGCCGTTATACACGACACCTTTTTTCAGCCCGATTCCAATTAGAGACAAAAGTCAACATTTTTCGATTTACGCGATCGCTATTTTCACCTCTATTTTCATATCTAGGATTTCAATTGTCATCCCTGCAAACAACACACGAACCATACTGTTTGTTGTGATTCCTACTGAAATCGTAAACATGAAAATAGAGATGAAAACAGCGATCGCGTAAAGCGAAAAATGTTGACTTTTGTCTCCAATTGGAATCGGGCTGAAAAAAGGTGTCGTGTATAACGTGACAGCAACAGTTTGGTAAAATACCTATTAATAATAATAAAAATATTAGGGCGATTTATATAGCGCCGTTTTTGTGAAAAATCACCTCAAGGGCGCTGTTCAAATTTTATTTATAATTTATTGTTCAAATTTATAGGCGACCGGGTTTCCTCAACATTGAGGCGATCCACTAGTACAGGAAAAAATCGAAATCGGAATTCACACCCTTTTATGGGAGGAGTTTAAAAATACTTGAGAAAAAGCTTTTGGAAAGGTTGGAAAAGATATTTGAGTTTTTTTTTTTACATGTTGATTTCGTAAAGGCCTGTAAAAAACATTAATTCCTTTTTTATGCATTGATTATTGTAATAAAACGGAATTTTCAAATTGATTTCATGAAAATAAGCGGCGCGGAGCATAACACGACTTCTCTCCGCTCCGTTCGGAGGAGTAATGACAGAAAATCGGGGCGGCTGCCAGTCGTTCTTCGGTGGACGGTATAAGGTTCACTTTGATATAACAAATTCGTCGACTGTCGTACCTATTGTCGCCGTGATGTCAAAAATACCTACGCGAAAATGCATATTATATTTTATTTTGTGAGGTTCGGGCGTAAATATCATTTTTTTTCGCGATAATTATATAAGAAACTGAATTTGCAAAATTATGCAATAAAACCATATCCGAAAAAGTGTTTATAAGTAGGAGAGTTTTCAGTTAAAAATGTTTTTTATAGACCTAATACTTTTTTTTTTCTAAGCTTATTAAAAGACTTATAAAAAAAAATGACCGATATTTTTAAGGGCCAAGGTATGTTCTACACGCAGTATTTAATTGAAGCATCTATAATACTTCTAAGCGGTCAATTTTTCAAAACTAAAACATACGATTTTGTATGATTTTGCATTATTTAGTATGGCTTCATCTTTTTAGAAATTTGATAAATTGGTGAAGTTCTGTGATTAATTCCAACGCGAGTCATTATAATAATATCATATATACCGCGGTAATTCATTCGATAATTTATATGACATTGGGATGGTCCGATGCTCTGTGGGGAACCCTCTTGCACAGCGCGGGTGTAAACTGTGCAACCTAAAGTTTAAGTTAAGGCTTACGGATTTCAATACTTCGTTTGGGTGAAATAACTATGAAACCAATACATGATGCTTTCAATATCAACGATTATATTATTATCATAACGACCATTCATGGAATAATAATAATAATAATGTAAAATACTTATTAAAACAACATTTTTATCCGAATCACAGGAAATTAACAACACAAATCCATAAAAGTCCAATTACCTAACACCAACCAGCAAGAATAATTTAATATTTTAACGTAAATCATTTAATAAATGAATAAGTAATTCCATTGTTACTATTGTATGGCGACTGTTTTCAAAAATTAATTGTATTATTATTTATCTAATATTATATGTTAAATTCAACTTACTATTATTATTTTTCTAGTCAAATAAGATTGGGTTAGTGGTTAGTGTCCCGGTTCCTAGTCGTCTCACTTTCGGCCTTGACTCGACTTTGCATATAGGAAAAACAATTATGTAAAAAAATAAAATAACTGGCCTAAGTGAAAATCGTTAAATATTTCACTATACTAATCTCCCCCGAAAAAACAAGCAAGATTTTTTATACACAATAAATTAGTTATGGTGGTAATAATTCACAATGACGTGGGCCTCACTGGGTGATTTTCTATGCTTTTTTTGCATTAGCTCTACACAGAAAATTATTTTCCTTAGGGCCTATGACATCTTTGGGGATGCTGTGTGGAGGATTTTTTATTTGAAGGAGAGGAAGTTCTGGAAAGAAAAAAAGGTATGAGGGGTAGGGGTGGGTAAGAATCTGTATAACATACGTATAACTCTACACTTTACACCTCTCACTGCGGTGCAAGGTAATGTTCCGAGAGAACCCTGCTGGAAAGGTCAAATGGTATCCCTCAACCAGTCTTTCACGATCGGGCCGGCTATGCAGGATGCATCCGCCTCCAAGATCCGGTCAAGCCTCACCCCGTGAATCCGAGCACCCTTGCTAAGTCACCAAGCGAACCACTTGGGGAGACCTATGGCAGAGGTGTTGGTTTTATTTATTTATTTATTTGGAATTTCACGCCCGGCTGGGCTTTTACAAGCATTTTTTTTAAACAAAGATAATAATAAAAACAAAATAATTTTCCAATAATGGTTAGGTCAAGACTGCAATCAAGAGAATTTATCAAACGGGCCAGGACCCCTTTGCGTAGTCCAGCGTTTTTCAATAATTTCGGGACGCCAGATCGGCAATTAATTTTTTTTAGCCATTTATAATTTAGGAGGTGGGTATGTGTACCGCCGCCCCGGGAACCATTTATTGGATAACACCTCTGCCATAGGTCTCCCCAAAGATATTTAAATATAAGATTTGAATATCTTTGGGTCTCCCCAAGTGGTTCGTTATATTCGGTGACTTAGCGGGCGTGCCCGGCTTCATGGGGTGACGTTTGCCCGGATCTTTGCGGCAGGTGCGTCTGCTCACCAACTGGTTGAGGAAGACTTTTTGACCTCTCCAACAGGTCTCTCTCGGAACATTGACTTGCACCGCAGTGGGAGGGATAGATTCGTACGTCTGTCACTCCTGAAAAGACTGACACACAGATTCTTACCCGTCCCTCATACCCTTTTCCTTCCCAGTATTTCCTCTCCTTCCTTTCCTAAAAAGATTCTTCACACAGTATCCCCAAAGATCCCACAGGACCAGGGAGGGGAAGAAGGGAGGATTGCAAAGGAGACATAGAAGCGGTGGGGGACAGCAGGGGGTACTTTGGAAAATGCAAGCTTCTCTCACGGACAGCAGTATGTTGCTTGCTCACATGTCGGAAATTCGTCTGATTTATTCGTGTATGATGACATAGATGTAGATGACATAAGCCAGGACCTACGGTCCCTGATGGGCCGGGAATTATTTTTCTCGGGACCTTTTGTGTGGAGCTAATGTAAAAAAATAACAATATATGTAACAAAATTATTTTTTTTCTTGTCTTATTTTTGATAGTTGGGTAATTCAAAGTTCGTTTTACGATTGAAATGGCATTACGAACTGTTGATCCAGAAATTCTATACAAAATCGAGCAATTTTAACAACCCAAGAGCTGATTTGAGTGTTTTGCTCCTACAGATATCACACCGACTAATTGTCTGCTTTAAATTTATTGAATATTAATGTCACCTCGATTTTATAAGACAAAACAATTATTTCTGTAATAATCCTAGAGCTATTATTTGCTAATCACTTTGGTCAATAACAATGCAGCGTGACTGGCAGAGATGATCTACTAATACTAAGTTATAGGTAGATCATCTTGACCGCTTTTATCCGATTATAAATATCATTAGAATAATAAAAAATCAATATAACTGTAATTATTCAGCACTTTACTGATTAACGAACAAATTGACTAATTGATTAACAAGCCTTAGTTATTCGCAGTTTTGTAAACTTTCAAAAGCTATTAAAAATTACAACCTATTATCAGAGATCTACAACCCATAAAAATCAAAATAAGTTAGTTTGCTTGTGGATATATGACTATATGAGTGAGTATATATGAGATGTCATCCGATTGCGATGAAACTTTGGGGTTTTGATGTGCGCATGCCCGCGATGGTTTCTATATACAATAGTGAATTCTGGCATCATGAAATTATGCGTTGCTAACCGTTCATCCAATTGCTATGAAACTTGGGGGATTTGATGTGGGCATGCCCGCGATGGTTTCCATATGTAATAGTGAGTTCTGGCATCATGAAATTATGCGTTGCTAACCGTTCATCCGATTGCTATGAAACTTTGGGGATTTGATGTGTATGCCCGCGATGGTGACCATATATCACAGTGAGTTCTGGCATCATAAAATTATGCGTTGCTAACCGTTCATCCGATTCCGATGAAACTTTGGTGAGTGAGTGGAAACGCGTGAGGGGAAAGGGATGCGGAAGAGGAAGGTGAGGCGGAATGGGAATGGGACGAATGGGAAAGGACACGCAGAGAGAAACAAATTCTTTATTAAGTGGCGTCGCCACGCATGTCGGGAACTTATTTTTTTTACGAAAAATAACATCAGTTCCTTGGTCGGGTTCCTACAATTACCACCCAGGCGTCGTGGGTTCAATCCTCTGCTAGCTAAATCGTCCATCAATACAGAAGCCGCATTTTCTGTTGATAATGATGGCAATAGAAGGAATTCAAATTCTCTCCTTACTCTGAGGTCTTCTGTAGGTTTCGTCAAGAGCTATGAAGCTATTAAATATCGCCATATTGTTTGGTCCATATTAGTCAATTGTTCGAAAAGAAAACTCTGGCGAAGCAGGGTAATTACTACCTACTAGTAAAGAATAAACGAAGTCAACACATTTGTCCAAACGCTCTGCTAAATCACTAGGATAAGAATAACAATTTGGGAGGCGTAGGAGGGTACGAGTACCGCCGCCTCGGGGACCATTTATTGGATAAACAACAAACAACACCCCTACCATAGGCCAACCCAAGTGGTTCACTATGTTTTTCTGATTTAGTTTTTGTACTTCCCGTTATGGTTTTTGGGGTGAGGTTTGTCCTGATCTTGGACATTGTTGATGCATTTGACCACCTATTTCGTGGCGGACCGGATCGGGAGAGACTGGTTGAGGGAGACCTATTTCTAGTCGGACTCTCTCGACCATCACCTTGCACCGCAGTGGGAGGGATGGATTCATACGTCCATTACTCTTGGACTACGGATTCCTACTCACCCCTCATACCTTGAGGGTGAGTCCCAGTATTTCTTGTCCATCCATTCGCTAAAAAGACCCTCCACACAGCATCCAGGCCAGGAGGGAAATTATTTTCCTCAGGTCCTCCTCTGTGGAGCTAAAAACAATAATAATTAATCTGTTGGTACTTGAGAAGGTGAAAAATCAGAGGTCGGTTGTCCAGTTTTTTTACGGTAAAGAGTAACGTACGAGATGAGGCGTGATGATTTTTTTTGGTTTTTAAGTATCTTGGAAGAGGTGACTAACGTCAGTTATCTCACGACAATGTTTAAAGAATAAGGCTATCTTAAGGTAGAATGTTTACAGCAATGAAGTAGATATGATATATTTAATGCATTATGACTTTTATTTGTTTTGTTACAAATATTATGTGACTGGTGCAGTTCTTGCCTATTTGGTTATTTTGTCTATGGTAATTTTTTTGGAGACTGGCAATTTTTCTTGGGAAGAAAAATGCGAGTTTGTTTATGTTCACTTCCTCCGCTACCGTTTTTTGGGCAAGCGGTCGGCGGAATTAGTCACTCGCCATAGAGGTGTTTTAGTCACTTAAATCATGTGAATCAAAGTTTGTTTTCTCTTAAAAAGGGCGCGGGTTGTTTTTACGTAACACGAGTGGTTCGTGTACGTTATGATTTTTGGTGGTTATATGAATCCCACTTTTTTTTCCCGTGTTGGCAGTTGGCCATTTTGTGGATATGTTTTTGACTCAGGGTTATAAAGTGATGGTTCCTGTATTGTGGCTAGATTGATATGCCTTGTTGACCCCGCGACGCGAAGTCACGGATTGCTGAGAGTGGAAACCGTAAGTCTTGGAGACTGGTTGGGCCACGTGTTTTCGGATGGAGATTGATGGGTCAATCCGAGACGGGAGACGCTCCTTGGAGGCATCACATAGAAGGAGGACCTAGGCTCCCTGGATTCCACGTCGTCCTCGGTGGTTGACGCTGGAAGACCCGCCAGGACCGTTCGCTAGACGAACCAAGATGTCAGTCGTCATCCGGCGTTAGTTTTCCTCGTTCAGGCTTCGATAAGTTAGTTTAGCATGTCCAGGAGTCCATCCGGTATGTCCTTGTTGTATTAATTGTGCATTCATGTTTGCTTATATTATAAGTTTATCAAAGTTTATCTTCTTATGATTTTCCCAATTCCCACCCACTTGACAGAGAATATGCCCATAATCCCTGCTCTGCCGCAGTCATTACATTACAAACAACAGCATTGATTAACATAACCATCAAATTCGAGACAAAACAAAACAAATTGATTATTTAACAATTTCCTCTCTCCTCGACAATAAAAAAATGACATCCGATCATTGACTTCAGGTACAAAATGTATCTATTAATGTATCCAAAACTATCTTACTGGGCAAGAGAAGCTTAGCTAGCAGACGGATGTATCAGGTTCGAATCTCACACCGGGTACCGACTTCAGAACATTTTGTGCTAAGTATGAATTAGGGAATGATAATAATATCTCAGTTTAATAGTCAACTCAACTTAGATAATAGGTTTAATTTTTTTTTTTGACTTCTCGTTGTTTTGTTTGTTATAAAAGAACTGTTTTATTACTAAAAGATTTTTGTTTGATATTAGAAGAGAAGACTGGTTGTTTCTTTCATTTGTTATTTGATAGATACGTACGTCAAAGTTTACTACTTAGAAGTTTATTAAAAAAATATAGACAAATACGTCAAACAATATTCGATGCATAAAAGTCTATTGAAAAATTTGTGAAAATAAAAGTTTATCTTATACCTAATACTTGTAATTTTTATTATTTTTTTCCCAATTTATTCAAATATTGTGATTATTTGCAAAAAAAACACACAAAACTGCCAATCTCGCGAGATCACGAAATTGGCGAGATCTCGCAGTATTGTTATTCATAAACTCGCGAGATCTCGCTTGAGCCCCAATCTCGCGAGATTTGCATTCCCTGGTATGAATACATAATACGTAGGTATTGAGTGGTTTGCTGCGTTTGGTGTCTTAGCAGGGATGCCCGGGTTCATGGGGGTGAGGTTTGTCCAAGTCTTGGCGGCCGATGCGTCTGCCCACCTGCTTGTGGTGGGCAGGCTCGAGAGAGACTGGTTGATAGAGATCTTTCGTCCTCTCCAGCTGGAATCGTCCGACCCATCGCCTTTCACCGCTGTTAGACGGTTGGATTTATGCGTCCGTCACTTCTGGACATACTGACCTCAGATTCCTACCCACCCCTCAAACCTGTTTTATTTCCAGAACTTCCTTTCCTTAAAAAACACTCCACACCCATCCCCTTAGATGACATAGGCCCTGAGGAAAATTATTTTCCTCGGGGCCTCCTGTGTGGCGCTAATGTAAAAAAATGTAGGGAGAGTGATGGAATTGGAGCCTCCTAAGGAAAATGCGATTTTTTTTAATATCCCTTGTTAAATGTTTGTGTGGTTATCAAGCTATGAAAATATTTGCATTAAATTAAGAAAAAAAGATGAAATATTTTTTTTGTAAAAAGTGCGTTAGGATTTTTTACTTATTTCACGATGGGTGGTGGAGAATAAGGGCTAATTATTCCCAAATGGGGTAATAAGAGCCCAATGCAGAAATAAATATGATAAAAATAATATATGAAACATGACTATAACGTAAAATGTAAGTAGGCATTCTGGATTTAAACGAATTACTTTAGACAAATAATATAATACACGAATTCCTTGGAATCTCTTTCGAGTAGCGACTGCCATTCACACGGTTCTAATCTATGATCGATTCTGTATGTATTGAATAGAATGAAAGATGGCGTTGATTCAAAATTGGGTTTCTATATCTATCGGGCGTTCTACGGCATAGAAAGCATTTTGGCATTTCAAATTAAATATAACACAGCATGATATGATTTTAGATTTTAACGGCCAAAAGTTTTTTTTAGTTTTATTGTAATATAAAACATGAGTTACATATATTTTACAAAATATTATAATAAAGGTCGTTATTGGTCATGTATACATTATCAGTTATCAGAAAAGAGGAGCTCTAGTTCCTGATAAGGGAGCCACGATTCTTACTTAGGTTGTAAGTTATAATATGTTTTGTATAAAATTATTTACTTTTAACTGTAATTTTTTTTTGAAAAATTGTTTGATTTTATTTATTTGTTCTGATTGGTTGATGATACAGCGTAATTCAGAAGGAAGGTTATTTAAGTATTTTATGGCTTGGAAAATATAATGATTTTGCATTTGAGTTGTTTTAAAATTAGGTGTAATAAATTGTTTTCCATTTCTCATTTATTTTAAGTAGGTATTTTCGTTATTTATTTTTGGGCTACCTCCTTCTTTAGCCAATGTTTCGGACAGCATTACAGTGTCCATCATCGGGGCAGATGTGTCACCCATCTGCCATCCACACATCACACATCTTAACAGTTCAACGATGTCCGAAAGAAGGTGGTAGCGCAACACGGCGAAACACCCCAAAAATAAATAACGAAAAAAAAGATCACAGCGTAAATAATAATAATATTTGGACGATTTATATAGCGCCGTTTTTGTGAAAAATCACCTCAAGGGCGCTGTAGTATTAATATTAGTAAATTTTTTAGTTACCTTTACATTAAGTAAGTATATATTTTAGAATTTATACTTACCGGGATCGAGATAGATTTAAAATTATTTTATTATAAAAATATTGTATATCATGCTCATTTGACTTATTGCAAAAGCACTTCTTTTTAGACGGTAAAAGTAGAACTGAAATAATCTCAAACCACAAACTTAACACAAAACCATTAAAAAGTGGATAAAAGTTTTAAATTGTTTAAATAAATAATTATAATGGAATTCCACCACGAAATGTCAGTATCAAAAATAGAAATAATAAAAACATATTTAAAGTACTTTAAAGGTGGTACCGACCTACAGCGTACATGCACAATATGACAAACTGACTCCTTGACAATATTCAAACAAGATATAAAAAATGGATTAAAGTATTGGACAAACCATCTGTAAAAAAATCACACATAGACAGAAATAACTATTCACATACGACCTAACCCATATAAAATAAAGAAAATAAGAGAATCCTGTCAAATTTAACTCCATAAATAAATTAGACAGAATTTAATACTTTACTTCATCTCCAATATTTATTAAATAGCTCTCTTAAAAAGATTTACCCACCCTTCCAATCACCTTTCTGTTTTAATTCTATTCAAATTTTTATGTATTTTACCTTAAATATTCTTGAAACTACAATATTAATTTATATACGTGTACGCCTGTCTCGACACAGGTATATCCTAGTGAGACAGGCATAAAAAACCCAATGAAAATATACTTTTTATAGATAAATAAATAAATATTATTTTTTATTTAAAGCTGTGATCAAATTTCGTCTATTCTACGATTTATTTCACAGAATCTAGGAAATAGATCAGTGCGAACAGGTTTTTTTCGATGAAACCCAAAGTTGAATGACTTCAACTATCGAAACGAGTAAATGAAAAAAATAAGTTTGTTTTACTAAACTTTGTACTGAATTGTTGTTTCACAAAATTTTACAAGCAACAAATACAAAACACAACCTTTTTAATAAACTGAAATCTATAAAAACCCCTTTCATTTTTTGCAGGCTGCAAAGGTTGCGGAAAATAAGCATATTGTCAGGGTCGGGTATAGTGGGCTCGTAATAAGTTTAAAGTCTCTCGGTACTAGTTTATTTAGTTTTTGTCACAAGTTAATATTTTTATATCGTCTTGCATTTTTGCTTCCAAGCTCCTATCTGTCCAAAAAAATAATCAAACAGAAATAATTCATTTCGAATTCTATTTCTTTTAAAAAAATTGATTCCTTTTAATCACGGAATAAGCTCTACTCGAGCCGTGAGGGGGTTTTGGCTCATTCATCCTGCTCGTATCAATATTATAATTTTCTCCAGAAAATTGGTATTTATTTGTGTAATATTAATAACAAGAACTTACCACAAATTCCAGTCATTTTCGACTCGGTGCTAAATTTAAGATATAATATGTAATTTACGATAATGCATGCTGTTGTAAGTTGAAACCCTTTGATGTCGCGTTTTGGTTTCACGCCGCTCAAGGATCATGGTTGGTGGTTGCTACTATTTAGTTCATGTCAGTCATGCCTAGCGTGACCAGACGTCCCGTTTTCACCGGGACAGTCCCGTTTTCAGATGTCCCCGAACACAGCTTCGGGACGCCAAAATTTCCCGTTTTCGTAAAGAAAGAAACTCG
The DNA here is from genome assembly GCA_917563855.2 of Limnephilus lunatus. Classification (NCBI taxonomy): domain Eukaryota; kingdom Metazoa; phylum Arthropoda; class Insecta; order Trichoptera; family Limnephilidae; genus Limnephilus; species Limnephilus lunatus. Next base: position 2,463,020 of record OU830602.1, on the reverse strand, counting down.
TAGAAGAATTAAAGAAAAAACATTAAAAAGCGCGTAAGAATCCTGGCGGTAGAATCTAGTATTAGTGGATGAAAACGTGGGCTTGAGCGGTATTTACATTGCGCTCGCGCATAAAATCTCATAATGCATTTGAGCATAGATAAAATATATCTGAAAAGAAAACATATTCTTTGCTCTTTGAACTGACCGATCTGACTAACTTTACACATAAATTATACGAGGCGATTTTTCGCGAAAACAGCTCTATATAACTTGTTCAAATTTATTATTATTACCTGCTCCTTGGCAGGCCGGATCTAGAGACTGGTTGAGGGAGGCCTTTTGACTTCTCCAGCCGAACTCTCTCGACCCATCGCCTTGCACCGCAGTTAGAGGAATGGATTTATACGTCCGTCACTCCTGGACATAATGACCCCCAGATTCCAAACCACTCCTCATCCCTTTTTCCTTCCCAGAACTTCCAATTCTTCCCTTTCTTAAAAAGACCCTCCACAGAGCATAGGAGCTAAGATGACATAGGCCCTAAGGGAAATTATTTTCCTCAGGGCCTCCTGTGTGGAGTTAATGTAAAAAAAAATACCTACCTTTTTTTCCAATGTCCCGGTTTGGGGGAAAAAATAAATGGTCACGTTAGTCATGCCTCATACATAAACACTGAAATCGTCATTGTTCAAATAGTGTCGGTAAAATTTTTTTAAGTTTCATTAAGGTAAGCACTTGTTTGCTTGCAAATATAAGTGCTTTAAACAGAACAGCACACTAAACACAGACCGCGAACTTATGACACTTTATTTTGCAAAATTAGTCACAACATACGTTAATTATTTTTGCAAATTAACGGATGTCATAACGAGATTCTGCTCAGGCAGTCAGTGATCGATATCGGTAGTCACTTTTTTTACATTAATACCGCACAAGAGTCCCAACTGCTCCCGTCTGGAGGCAGTGGGACTATGGCATCCCCAATTGGGGTATGTTGTGAGGCTGAAGATAGTGTGGAGGGGAAGGAGATAGGGGAGAGGAAGGTGGGGAAGTACCTGGCTATTCAAATCTGGTCATCAAACACGGCTAAAGCCATTTCAAGCAACGTTTCAATTCTGAATGGTGGTCTTACACCAGGGCGATACTGAGAGTATCTTCCACTCTGGAACGTGCCGTAAATATACCTACTATATATTATTTTAAATGAATAAATTGTGAAATAAGACAAATTAATCAAATACAATTTATTTGCCACACAGGGATTCCATTCCGCGACCTTCGGAGTGCGAGTCAAGAGCCTTACCGCTGGACTACGCCGGCCGTCTTTGTTGGTGATCCACAGATGAAGTGACACAACAGATGATTTTTTCTATATGTTTTGTTGATTGTATTTGTCCTCATGCACACAATAAGGTAGTTGAGTAAAAAATATTTTGACTTATAAAAAATATGTTCACGTAGATAAAAAAAATTTCGATTCTTAATATATTTCTATATTACTTATTACTAGCAGTTAAAAACCCGCTCCGCAGGTTTTTGCTGCTAGGCCCTGCGGGCGGCTTTTGCTACGGCTTCGCCCAGATTGAGTGTTTGTGACCATTTTATAAATGGTTTCTAAAATAGCCAGTTCCTCAGATCTACTGTGATCGAGTGACAGCTAGCTAGACTCACCGAGACAAAGTAATAGTGACAAAATAATCGAGAAACGCAATGACGTGCATGTAATTTACAACAACTTCTTCAAGTACATATTGCCGACAATCTTTCTAAATCCGGAAGGATCGAAGGATACTTGAAGAATAAAAATCCGTAGCACTTATACCTAGGGGGGAATCAATCACCGAGAGCTCTTGACAGAAGTAGTGACATCTCATGACGAATTCTTGAATTTGAAACCGAACTACACAGTAGCTTTGTGTGAAAATCCACGTACACAGATGTTATTTGAGGCACGGCTGCGTCGACATGCACTCGTGGCTGGGTTCTAAAATTCAACCACACGCATACGCTAACGTAATAAAATACTACGATTCTTAAAATTCTTAGAATTAATTAAACGTTCTTAAAAAATTATTAAAAAGCTAAACTAAAAACGCTTCATGATTCGTCGAAATAATTCTGACGTCATCTTTACGCCTATTTGTACGGTATTGCAATATCTATGGAGCATCTCTTTCTATAACATGAGAGATGGTTTGTTTATGATGAGAGAGGTATACGCCAAACAGTTTTGCTTGCGTCAATGCCAAACAGTTTAAGTAAAGCCTCGATGACATTGAGCGAGTTTACAAGCTACTAGCTGGGAAATTCACTATCTGTTAGTAAACTCGCTCAGTCTAATCGTATTACTAGTTAACTAGCAGATTGTAGTCAATCTACGAAAAACGTTGGAAGGTGATCCAACTTTGCTCAACTTTGCTCAATTTTGATCAACTTTGCTCGCTATCAGTGTTGCCAACTCGGAATCTCCGTTCCCGCTAAATCGTGACGGATTATCGGTCAGAATTCCGTCAGACACACATATTTTCGTCCATCCGGGAAGGCTTGAGATTTTCATGGATAAAAATTAACTATGTAACGAAATAGACATTGCAATAATAACTTTGGAAGTTAAGTCTGACAAGATTATATTAATGAGGTTAGATTGTATGTGGGTAAATGAATATTCACATTAACGTATAATTGTTTTACAGAAATTTGCAATGTTAAAATAGACCACTGGTTATGCATCACTGCCAGAGTGTGGCAAGAATGCGTTTCTCACATAATACAGAATGCTTCGCGGGGATTCGTATATTTATGGCTTCGCGTCGGACGAATGTCACTAGTCAGTAGTGACTATTATCATTAGGTAGGTATCAAGAAAGTCATTATTCGGTGACATTGTAAAAATGCCAAGCCTCGAGATGAAGATAATCGTGACTTCGCGTTTCTATATCTAGAACACGATTAAATAATAATAATAATTGAGAGTGCCTTCACTGCCTAACCATCAACTCGGTGCATTTAAGTCTGCTAAAGTAATACTTAAGTAATTTCCTAGACTGTTAAGGATTTACTACAAATTATAGGTTAGGCATAACATAAGTTGACACAAAATAAAATATAATAAAAAAAGAATTGTAGAGGAAATTACTGTTAGTATAGCAATTACGAGCAGATAGCATGTTACTACAATATCGCTTTCACCAATCAAGGACCGTTGTTAAAATTTAACCCTCTTTTAAGCGGAGACGGTTTTAGAACCCATTGGGTTATCTCCCTGTTTACTCATTCTTTTTGATAGTAGGTAACACGGTCCTTTTGATAAATTTTACCAGGTTTGTCATTGGATATATAGCAGTCTATATGTATATTATGTTTCCAGGTTCCACAATGGGTCTTCCCATGTATTTGAGCCTTGTTCCCATCAGGGCGGGACATTGGTACAATAGATGAATTGGAGTCTCTTCATCCTCTTATCCGGAATCCGTATTGACGGTCGTTAATGATTTTGTTCTCAAGGTATGTGTGCAGTTTGTCGTTGATCACACGTTCACTTGGGATCACTGGACAGAACAGATATGATCGCTATGGGGCGGTAGCTGGCCGGGTTGGAGCGGTCACCCTTCTTTGGAATAGGATGGATGACCTCTTTTTTCCAACCAGAGGGTACAGAGCCAAACTTTAGGGACATTTAAAAAAGCTTCGTCGAAATTGGAGCTTTTAATCTAACGCACCTCTACAATCCCAGGACAGGTATTCCGTCAGACCCACTTCCTCGTAAGACTAGGAATAAATCCCGATGCCGGATCCTCAGATTTTTCATACGAAAACTGCCGAGCGATTCTATATCTTTTGTGGGATTGTTATGAGATAACATGCGTTATCTCCTGTCAGATTTGTGTAATTTATTTGTTTTTTTCTATGTACAACGTACATTAAATGAATAAACAATCATGCATACTTGCAGGAATTCGTGTTTAAAACGTCTAAATTAAAATATGTGGCAGTAAGTATGTAAAAATCGCACAAATCTGATAGGAGATCACGTCCGTTATCTTGAATGAGGGATCGACGGCGGGATAGCACCTTGACCATCGAGGGTCGAGTTTTCCGCAAAAATTTGCCTAATAAATTTGTTTTTTCGACGGCGGTGTTTGCTAGAAATAAACTCCAACACGAAACTTGATAATCAATATATTTTATTAGTTTGACCGAAAACCCTCTGCGGGTGTCCCACTGACCGTTTTACAGTTAAATAATAGTGATGTAACGAATAACGATTACACGGGTAACCGCAGGTTATAAGAATCGTGAAGGTTATCGTCGTGTTCTAAAATTAATTATGAAAACACATAAAATGTAAATGAAATGTTGGTCTCCGGTAACTTTTTTCATGTCTTTTTATTCAATTTTTTTTCTTCAAAATGAAGCAGAAAAAAATCTTCCACATCATGTCGTCATTGGTCACTCAGCCGAGCATTCAATAAACCCACCCGCCTCTAAGTGTACAATATCTATTGATTTTTATATGCTGTTAGTCGAAAAAAAACACAAAAAATGCCAACGGAGACAACATTTTTTACTCCAGATAATTTTAGGAATTACTTGTTAAAGTAAGTCGAGTACGTACTTTAATACCATTCATAATATGTATTTAAAAAGTCTGAGTGTGCTTCACACGCGGTAGAAGTGAAACCTTAAGAAAACTAAAGTACACAAGAGTGAGGAGACTACGAATCACCGCACAAAGAGGAGACCGATTATACTAACTCATTCTCTCGCAGACTAAATCCTATAGATGTATATGTTAGTTTGTTTATTTTTAGTGTCGCTGTTATTCGTTTCATCGAGGTTCAAATCACAACCGGTACCGCCGCCCCGGGAACCATTTATTGGATAACCAACACCTTTGCCATAGGCCACACTTAGTGGTTTGCTACGTTTGGTGACTTGGGCAGGGGGGTTCATGGGGTGAGGTTTGTCCAGGTCTTAGAGGCGGATGCGTCTGTCCATTGTGGTGTGGTGTCTGTGGCGGGCCGGATCGGGAGACTGGTCGAGGGAGGCCTTTTGCCAGCCGGACTCTCTCGACCCATCGCCTTGCACCGCAGTTGGAGGGATGGATTAATGCGTCCGTCACTCCTGGACACACTGACCCCCAGATTCCTACCCACCCCTCATGCCTTTTTCCTTCCCAGAACTTCCTATCCTTCCCCTCCTTAACAAGACCCTCCACACAGCACCCCCTAAGATGAAATAGGCATTATTAGATATGGGAAATTATTTTTCTCAGGGCCTCCTGTGTGGAGCTAATGTAAAACAAAAAAAAGGGTTTTTTTATGTGATACCTCACAAGAGGGCCTCTGTCTGTGGAGATGTAAAAACAGGAGAACTATGCGATCACCCGGTTAGACAGCTTTGTGAGGCGGACTAAGGCAGGGGCCGTAGGAAGGTTTTATTAATGATGGTCTTGAAAAGCCCTGGATTACATGAATGAGGAAAAACTGATGCGGTAGCTCGTTCCGCACACGTCACGAGCCGACTTACACAAAACGAGTAAAAAAACGACCGTCTTATGAAGCGAATATCATTTTTTGACGGCTTCCGTGGTCGAGGGATAAGGCTCTTGAATCTAATGGTAGCGGGGTTGAATTCCGGCGTGGACAAATAAAATATTTTGTGTTATTCCCCAATTAATTAATTAAATATAATAATTAGTACATTTGCGGCACGATCCAGAGTGGAAGATACTCTCAGTATCGCCCTGGTGTAAGACCACCATTCAGTATTGAAACGTTGCTTTTTTGTGGGGGGGAGGGTGGGGGGGGGGAGGGGGGCGAATATGCGAACGAAGCCGGGGGCAAAAGCTAGTCTTAAATATATTAGTTTGTAAGACCGTAAACAAATAGACAAACCGGAGTATTTTCGTCACAAAACCTTTATTTAATGATTTTATTTAAACTAAAATTAAAATTCTAAAACATAGCTTTCCCAGATAATTTATTGAGTTATTTTACTGTATGATCATATGATTTGAAATGTGTGTTGTATAATACAAAATTTTGCTTGAAAATTTAACAAATCTGCTAACGACCTACGGTATAACCTTATTATGCTAAAAATAAACACATTTTTTTATAATTTAAAACATAACTTTACCAGATAAAATAACAGTCTTCCGAAATTAATTTATACTTTTTTGTGGAAAAGAGTCAATACGGCAAAAATTTTATTTAACAATGAAATATTTCCGGTTTTTTCTGGTTATTCCCTCTTAACCAAAATCTCAGATTTTTCGTTCACCAAAGAAGAAATAAATAACACGAACTAGAAATCCCGTTTTTTCCACCACATTCTTTTACGTATGGCAATACATCTACATTTCGAAGAATTTAATCACTATGTGCCTAGCAACCAAATACACTATTTATAGACTGGTCATATTGATGGAATGCCGTATGATGCACAAATAACCGTGGCGATTCACGTTTAAGGTACCACGACGACAAAAAAAGGCAATAAACATACGTTCCTTATCGCCATAATGCTGCAGCTCTTTCTTTTAAATGATGGTGAGACACACAAAGTACGTGTGACTGTTTCCTCCTTTATACGTCGTGTAAGGGAGATTTATGATAATGATTGCATGTTTCCTTTGGGGGGGTGCGGACATATGTTCACCGTTTGTCTCATTTTCGACGGTTGTTATTTTTTGTGTTATTAAGAAAAAGCTGCAGCATTTTATGTTCAACAAAAACAAAACCATCAGCGTATTGACATTTCACGTTTTTGAATTTTTGGAACACACTCACACTTCAATATTATCCTTGTAACTATATTCCATACTTTCAAAATTATCGTCACGGCTAGTAGTATTGTAGGGGTCTACTGAGATGTCACGGTGCGTTCTGTGTGAGAGAGATGCAAGAAAATTATGACTTGGAGGAAATATACCAACGTACATTGTGTATTTCATCTTAAAAGAGCTTCAGCATTATAGTGATAAGGAACGTATGTTTATTGCCCTTTTTACCGTCACGGTACCGTAAGCGTAAATCGTCACCGTAATAATAAAAGCGCACAGGGATGTGTAATTCGACTTAAAAGTTTACTTGAAGTTAAGGTTAACATAATTAGTATTCAGTATGAATTCGGTAATGTAAATTTAACATTAAACATCAATTAATTATTTTGCCATCTTAAGACATGGGTTTTAAACTTGGTACACAAACAATTCGACATTGGTATTAAAAAGTTCACAACCGGCGTCAATTCAATGACAACGTTAACAATGTAATATATTTTTTTACTTCATCAACAAATGCAAATTGAGTTTGTGGCTTAATTTTTAAACAAATGTTAAGAAATCAAATTTTTATTTATTTAAAGAAAAACAAACATTCGCGAGATAATTCCCGACAATATTTGAAAATCTCCTACTACCACCACAGTAAGCCGAAAATGTTTCGTGTGTCGGCTGGCTAAGTCAGCCGAGGAATCAAACACGCCACGCCTGGGTGGGACCCAAACGCGATGCCAACTCAGCCACTGACCGGTCATTTGTACATACTAACCACTTATTTAAGCAAAACATGTTTCTAAACCAGCGTTTCCTAATCTTTTTTAGCCAAGGACCACTAGGAAACCAATGTCAATTTTCAAGGACCCCCAATAAAAAAACCAACAATTAATTTCGAACCATTTTTGAAGTGAGAACTTCTTTAGCACTGTTGTGATTTGAAACTCGATAAAACGAAAAATAGAGACACTAAAAAGAGACAAACACATACATCCATAGAATTTAGCCTGCGAGAGAACGAGATAGTATAATCGGTCTCCTCTTTGTGCGGTGCTGCGTAGCCTCCCCACACTTGTATACTTTAATTTTCTGAAGGTTTCTCTTCTACCGCCTGTGAATTGCACACTCTGATATATTTTTTAGTAAGTACCTACACTACTACAAATACACAAAAAAAGTATTTTTTAATAAAAAAATGTTTTTAATTAACGTACAACAGCAACACCAGCATTCACATTAATTAACGGTTAATTTTTACGAAGGTTGGTGTTTTTTGCAACTAAATTAGTGATATTTGGGTTGATGTTGGTACTAAGTTATAATCTCAAATAGGATTCCACTTGTAAACTGTTTCTGAATTTGTTTTAGTATAATATACAAGAGCAGAGAATACTTTTTCACAGAGGTATGTGGTTGAGAAAAGCAGTAATTGATTTAGTATTTATTCTGATATGTCCTTATAATCTTTCTTTACATTCACCCAAACACTTGATAAAGAGGCTTCCTTGAAATTACTTTTCAAAGAATCACAAGATTTTCTATTAATTGGTTTTCCTGTGCGTTTTTAAGTCAGCAATATCAGTAACATCTGTTTTGAAATGGTCTAATATGCATTTTTTTTGTCCGGGTACTGGAAAATAATCCGAAACGAAGACGCGTAGCCATCACAAGACTTTTGGTAGCATTTATTTAATATTGTTAAATGGTCCGAAAATGAGACTGCGGACCCCCATACATGTATTCGTGGACCCCCGAGGGTCCGCGAACCACAGGTTAAGAAACACTGTTCTATATCAATGATTTCTTCGTCAGGATCTATTGAAAATTTTGATTAAATAAGTGGTCTATCCAAAGTGATTTGTTTTCATTTAATATTTTTATTGGAGTTTCAATTCTCTGAAAAAGATTTTTTTAAAATTAAAATCTTAGATGATTCATCATATTATTCTATTGAAAATTAAACAATAAATAAAATACCTACTATTTCCCGGAGCAGAAAGAATTGTACATTTTATACATTATTTGTATTATTACTGTAATAAAAAAAATCTATTAAACTTTTTCTCCAGTTTTCATAATTTTGATATCTCTGCAAAATAACTCATTTTTTAATACGGACATCTTAATTTAATAAGAAGATTTCTATGAAGAGATTAGAGCTAATACCTGCAGGGTTGTGCAACCGAACTTGACATTATTTTGAAAAAACCTCACACAATCGTGTTATTTCTTAATTTTGGTTTTGATAAATCTGGATCGCATCAAGATAGCGCATATTTTTGTCGACTTCAAGTTCAAATTTTATGGGATCAATTCCAAATTAAAGATGTCGAAATTTACGATACACTCTCATAAACAACTATGAGGATATCCATTTAAAACTTAGTATGATTATACATTATACGGAAACCATTATAAGTGCTGACAGAGTTGTAAAAATTGCAGTGTGATGTTAATAAATATTGTATATTATGAATGCAAAAACATCAATTATTGTTTATTTTGTTTTGTTGAACTATGCTGAAGTGTTAAAGGCGTCAACAAAACGTCAAGTTATTTGCCAAAATAATTCGTAAACATTGAATCACAATCACTATTTACCATAATTATCGACATTTCGAATACAATAACTACTGTACTTGTTCTTAAAAGCTTGAATCAGAAATACAATGTCCTAAGACGTTAAAAAATCTCACAACGATGACTTCTTGCTATTTAGTAATTCTGTCACAATAATAATAAGAGATATTCCATTAAAAATCACCACGCACATATATAATAACGCTGTTAAACACCATGCACCTGAATACAAGATTAGTGTTATAATAAAAAGATAAACATTCTTTACATTTCGTTGAAAGGAGTGTTGCAATGTTCCCAAGCGCACTGTTCATTGAAAATAGCGGTGGAAAGGACGCTTGCTGTCGAGATTCCACATTACTTCGAGGTGGGGAGAAAAGGTTAAATCCAAAAAGGAACGAATCCGCAATCGACACTGTCATTAACACAATCGCACTTCGGTACCACATTACTAAAATTTTATTTAAAAAAAGAACTGCAAAAATTCTAGGATACTAGGCGGGAAAGCTGTCCAAAAATAATCACAGATAAAACAAATAAAGCTTATTACGATCGTTCACACTAGATTATTCCTAATTTGAATTCATCCCGAGACGCATTCAAATAAATCTAAAATGATAATAGGCGAGATTCGAGAAAGCTGTAAAAAATTAACCACAGATAAACAACACAATAATTAAATCTTAGGGATCGGATTCCTTATTTAAATGCAACCCGCGACGTGTGTAATTAAATTTATACCAGGCGGGAAAGTTGTAAAAAATGTCCACAGATAAAAGGATTAAATACTATTTTAAAGGATCGTTCACATAAGTTTATACTTTATTTTAATGCAATTTGATGCGTGCAATCTACCAAATAAGTACTTGTATGAATCGATGTTAGTAATTTATTTTATCAGGTTATTTTAAGACATTTCCCCGCATCGGTTCTACCTTCGAGAGACGCACAGACTGACTGACTGAATATTACTAATATTAGCTTCGGTAGGCACTATCGCCTGACGGTAGAAAGAATTGTGGAGTTGTATTTTAAGGTCACGATCAATTTTATGTGACTTTCAAGTTTAAATAATTGTTATGTAAAAAGGAGTCACTAGACACGGAGTATGATGAAATTTAAATCGTTAAATGTCTACGTTCATATTTGGCGTTTTGCCGCGTACAGGAAATCAAAATTAAGTGTTTTTTAGTGGAAATATGGCTACAAATTTTGTATAAACTATATATGATACATTAAAATCTGCAATCCGGTCGGAATTTGCTTATGTATAGTCTATAAAAAATGTAATTTATAATCTTGACAGTAATTTTGGCAAACAAAATCATTAGCAAATGTGTATGCAAGCAGTTATGTTTTTTTTTTTAAATGACTCGGATTATTTAAAAAATAATTAAGTATTCAATTCGAATAAATAATAAACTTATCGAAATCTTTGAAAATTATGAATTAATAGTAATTAAATGAATTATTATAATCACGGTAAAGTCTGAACTTTGGATTCCATGACAGTTGATTCCCGACTGTTGGGCCCTCAGCCCCGTTATATGCAAAATGCAGTCGGTTTAGGGAAAATACGGTATACTCATTTACTAAATATATAACAAGGTGTTCCCGAAGGGGTGTGCAAAGAGGATGAACAAAAAAATTATAACACTTGTTTCCATTCAAATGCATCAAGGATGCCGACGGCCTCCGTGGTCGAGGGAAAAGGCTCTCGACTCCCAATCCGAAGGTCGCGGGATCGAATCCCGACGTAATTTGTGTTATTTCATAATTAATTTTAAAAAAATATATAAATATAGATATATGTTATATTTGCGGCACGTTCCAGAGTGGAAGATACTTTCAGTATCGCCCTGGTGATTGCCACCATTATTCAGAATTGAAATGTTGCTTGAAATGACTTTAGCTGTGTTAAATGGCTGTTTGGGGAACAGATCTGAATAGGCAGGTACTTCCCAATTTTCCTCTCGCCCATTTCCTTCTCTTCCCCACTACCTTCAACCTCACAACATACCCCAATTGGGGATGCCATAGTCACACTGGCTTCAGACAGGAGCAGTTGGTACTTTTTTGAGGTACTCTACTCATAAAAAATGATAAAACTACTTGTCTACACACTGCATATACTCGTACCAGCGTATAAATATAAAAAATCGGCACTCTAAATAAATTGGGTTGATATCCATAAATCCATACATTAAATTTCACAATGTAAACTCCCTCCAAGCACGGCGTCTAATATTTGATCAAATCTTATTGTTTAAAATTCTAAATAATGGCCTGGACTCACCAGAACTCACCAGCTTATTAAATTTTCATATTTCGTCTAGATTCTAGATCAACCTGACAATCCGATTTATTTTATTTGCCCTCATTTAGAACAAATATTAGAATAAAATCCCAAATTCCTCTTGTATGTGCACAATATAATACAAAAATTTACAGCATTGACATTTTTATTAATAACCTAAAGAAATATCGATGCTTGTGTAAAAGCTGTTTTTTTTTCTGACAAAATAAATAAATAACAATTTATTATTAAAAGTATTTATGAAATCGATTTTAGGTTTGAAATATGTAAATAATGCACAAAATATTAAAATTTTATAAAAATTATAATTTCGGGAGAACAACTGTCGAGGGATCAACTGCCGGGTCACCTGAACTTTGACTCATCAGTTTTAATTTTTAAAATGACAATTAAATTCGAATCAAATTTGAGTTCGTAGAACCAGAGATACGCAGGACACACAGACAACCAAAATTGACATTTTTTGTGAATAATTACAGTAAATTCATTATTTAATAACATTGATCATTTTGTCCCATTCTTTAAATCACGTTACCAGAACACCCCTGTGTTTTGCCTACATATCAAAAGCAGTGAATCTCACTGCCAGTATCCACGACGTCTGCCTTGATGATGATGCACATCGAAAGATGTTCGAAACTTCGACTTACAAATACTGCGTATCAGCATCAAATTATCAAACATTGTCAAGGCAGTGGCGGACTAACGGGGGGCGCTCTTAAGCAAAACTTTCAATGCGTTTTTCTCGAAACTTTAACCATCCAGCTTTGCCTGCCTGACGGGCTCAGTCCGCCACTGTCTCATTAAGTCTTTTTAGAATATCACTATCTGTGGAAGGTACCTATTGTATGACGTTAAACGCAGAGCTGAGCCAGACTTACAAAATTTATTGTTATAATAATAATAATATCTTTACTTGGAAAACAAACAGCTTTACAAAGATACATAAAAAAGAAAGAGTACTAAAATAAAACAGTAAGCCTAAAAACATGTTTTCGCTGATAATCTTTTTTTTTGTAGCCAGACAAGAAAAATATAAAGAAAAACTAAGAAAAAAAAATAGTTAAGAGAAGTTAAATTAAAACATAAAGAAATAACTAAGAAAAAAATAGTTAGGAGAAGCTAAATACTTAAATATTATTTTTGAAAAAAAATATTCTTTGCGCTTTTCATGTCTGCCCCTCACTAAAGTACGACTTATCCTATTGATTCGAAGGAACGTGTCAAAAGTAATCTTAAAATTGGCAATAATTATAATTATATTTTTTTAATTTTTTATTTTATAATGTTCAAGTTCTGCAAGTATTTTGGTATTTATTTTTATTACAGCTTACAAGGCCATTTTCAAACTGTGGTTAAACCACTCTGAGACGATTCGTTTATACGATTTTGAAAGTATTTTTATAAATTAATTAATATATGAAAAAGGACGGTTGACGGAGTTCGTGTCGGGAAGAATTACACGGGCGTGAATTTCACTTGCTGAAGCACCACCGTGTAAAATTTGGAATCAGGCCACTAACAATAGCACTCTTCATATAGATGGCGACAAAGTTTTAAATTCACCTTTAACGCCAGCCGCCTTTTTTGATTTATTCACGAAAAAACATCGCCAAAAAGCGTGTTTTGTTTTATTTTGCGAATATCAGGCACAAGTATTTAAATGTCATTTTCTAAAGTACTTAATTTTCCACACAACAAAAAAATTGAAACCAAAAAGGGTTCGTAATTAGGCGATTTTGAATTTTAAAGCAGTTTTACAGACCTCGTGCTTTATTTTTTTCTGGGCTTATAAACAGACTTATCATACATGATTGTGCATTACTTCGTAGTGCTTCGCGTTTATCTTGAAGTTGAACCACAGAAGTCACTGAAGCCACAGAAGTCACTGAAGCCACAGAAGTCACTGAAGCCACAGAAGCCACAGAAGTCACTGAAGTCACAGAAGTCACTGAAGCCACCCTCTATCCAAAACCTAATTCGCCTCAGCACAGGATCTCCTAGAGAGGAGTTCTAAGAAAACATTCAATATCTCTTTTTATATTTATATTTTATATTTCTTCTTAAAATGTTAAAATGATAAAGTTATTAATTAATAAAAATAAGAGTTTCAATCCTATACCACCCGACACGACATTGAAGATGTAGCAAACGTTTCGAAGTGAGTCGTACAAAATGAATCAGATAGTCATCTAACCGTCATGTAGCAGGCATTACTTATTTTCATGGAAGCATGCTTTAAGATTTAGCGCCCTAGTTATAAATTACATTTTCGCATTTGTTAGATCCGGCCCTGACGAAAACATCATTACCGACGGAGCCACATACAGTATTATAACATTTTTAGCGTATAATGGTTTAATGAATTTGTTTATTATTTTAGCCCAAAATAAACGCGTTGGTACAGTGTGAAATTAGGTCACACCCGCTTACATTATGATTACGCATCCGATATGATAATTTATTCTAATGCTTGGCTCTTTTTGGGACCAAATAATGATCACCAATTATTATAGGGACTAATCTACAGCGCTTGTCGTTTTACTGACCTTAGAATGGTAAATTGTATATTTTCTAGAGAACAACTTCACAGTATTCATTCATTCATTGTTGAGTGTTTCACAATCTAAACCAGCGGTCGACAATTAGTTTTGGTGGCTAATAAAAATATATGCTTTTCTGGGGACCACGCGACCGTCGACGTCACTCGTGCGCGTGCGAGCCTGCTCAAACAGTGCGCCTGTGACTGCTCGTAGTCATCTACCAGTTAGCAAGCATGCCTAGCAGTTAGCAGCAAATGTTCCCAACCTTGTCAGAGGTATATTTTGTTGTAACGTTTTATAAAGTAAAAACTTACAAATTTTAAAATGTCACGACCAGCCGTTTTGTAGCGTGGTAGTCAATGGTTCCCACTCGGGTGTTGCTGGTTCGATCATCTACTAGTTATCCCTCGATCATTGCACGTCCGGTGTGGTCTAGGAGGAAAGATTCTTGACTCACGATCGAAGCCCGGCGTGGGCAAATAAATTTTATTTGATTAATTTGTGTTATTTCATAATAATTTCATTTAAAAATAATATGTTGTACCTATATTTGTGGTACGGGAAGTACAGTCTGGAAGATACTCTCAGTATCGCCCTGGTGTAAGACTACCATTCAAAATTGAAACTTTGCGTGAAATGGCTTTAGCCGTATTTGGTGATCAGATCTGAAGAGCCAGGTACTTCCCCACCTTCCTCTTCCCCATCTCCTTCCCCTCCTCACTACCTTGAGCCTCACAACCTACCCCAATTGGGAATGTGATAGTCTCACTGACTCCAGAAGGGAGCAACTGAGACTCTTGTGAGGTATTCACATAAAAAAAACGAGTGTGCTTTAGACCACACGACTGAAGTAAAACTTCACCAACTTAACTAACAAAAGAGCAAATGACATTTAAACACATTAAAAAGGAAACTAACTAAGCTTGGGCAAAAATTGCACATGCTCCGTTTCCTTTTTTAATGACATTGATCACCGTTCGCATCGATTGCCGTTCATTTTCGTAACAATCACACTTTTCGTATCGTATTCACCAGTTTACCCCCTAGTGTCGAGCGTGCGTAAAGAAGTTTTACTTCAAAATGCCATATATCACACTTATAATGATGGAAGTGGGTGGATTTTCAACGTTCTGAAATCCCACTCCGGTGTTGCTCGTTCTTAAAAACTTACATTTTTGTTTTCTTGAAAAGAGCTAGACATGAAAATGGTTGTGTTCGATGGTGCGCCAAGTATGGTGAGAAGGAATAATCGTCCGTTAAGAGGAAGTACTTCGCGGGCCACAACTGGCTCGCAGGCCGTCAAATGCCGATCGCTGATCTAAACAATGGCGTACTCGTATTTCCACTTTGCGTCATAATTAAAGATTATTCTGTCCTGATAGTGTAACTAAGTACCTACTCATCTGAATGGTTATGTAGGCTTTTATCCAACTTAAAATTACCATGTAAATAGTAGTTATCTTTTAAATAAGTACCTATGTAAGGCAGGTAAGTTGTTTTATATGGATATCTCGTATCGATGTTTTTTTTAAATGTGAATTTGGTTAAAGTTGAAGGCCATAAAACGATTTATTTCTAGCGAGATAATACAAGCATACCAATTTTATTCTTCTCAGCCAGAGTCTCGAAAACTTATCTACTTATTTTCGAAGTTGATTTATGTTTAACCACAGTTAAATGTTTAAAAATAACAGGAGCTGACTTTTTACCATTTTCAGAAAATTTTCATGGTCGATATCCTTTTCATCGAATTACTTTCGTCATCACAGTTTTGCCACTGTAAAAATACTTTTTTTTTTTTACAGTGAATACCGCACAAGAATCTCAACTGCTCCCGTCTGGAGCCAGTGAGACTATGGCATCCCCAATTGGGGTATGTTGTGAGGCTGAAGGTAGTGGGGAGGGGAAGGAGGTGGGGGGAGAGGAAGGTTGGGAGGTACCTGGCTATTCAGATCTGGTCACCAAACACGGCTAAAGCCATTTTCAAGCAACGTTTCAATTCTGAATGGTGGTCTTACACCAGGGCGATACTGATAGTATCTTCCACTCTGGAACGTGCCGCAAATATACTATATATTATTTTAAATGAATTAATTGTGAAATAACACAAATTAATCAAATAAAATTTATTTGCGCACGCCGGGTTCGAACCCGCGACCTCCGGATTGTGAGTCAAGAGTCTTAGCCACTGGACTACGGAGGTCGTCAAAGGATACTAAGGATACAAATCGACAATGGAAGACACTCTCAGGTTGCCCTGGTGAAAGACCACCATTCAGAATTCAAATGTATTTAGCCGTGTTTGGTGACTAGATCTGAATAGACATGCACTTCCCCACCTTCTTCTTTCTTACCCTCCCCACTACCAGCAGCACAACATACTATGGATGCCATAGACTTACTTGCTCCAGACTGTTGGGAGTCTTGTACGAGTCTTGAGCGAGTTTACAAGCTACTAGAAATCGGTGAGTGCGATTGTGGTGATGACTCATAAAACGTTCCACTCGCTCAGTAGCGAACTAGCTAGCGAAAAGCTGAGCTAAAATAATGACTCCCGCGCGAACTAATTCTGTCGACATTTTTAAGAAAACTGAGATATTGGCAGTTGGCTCACCGCTAGTAGCTATTTGCCGGTTACTTAACAGATTGTACAACGAATAATCCAGATCAAGCAGTAGTTTGACAGTTACGAAATCAGCTGTTCGAGGGCCGCCATCTAGTCATCCGCCGTACAGGCTAGCGATAGCGTGTAGCGAGCAAAGTCGACCCCCTTTCAACTTTTTTCGTAGGTTGTTCCCAATCTGCTAGTTAGCTAGTAATATGATTACACTCAGCTAGTTTACTGGCAGATAGTGAATTCACCGGCTAGTAGCTTGTAAACTCGCTCAATGTCATCGAGGCTTTATTCACAAAAAATAACCATGGTCCATGTTAATCGTAAATTTCCATCGTGAAAACTGTTGTCTTAATTTATCCGGCTTAAATGAAAATATATTTTTTATTTAAATTTTCCTTAAGGCGCCATATACCCGCTCAAGAAGAAGAAGATGGACAGATATGTAAAAACGAATGTTCGAGAGAGCGCGCTAATATTAAAAACGATAAAATTTTTGCGAAAATTGTGAAAATGTTTAATAAAAAACGACACGTTTAAAATAGAGCAAAAATCTTGCGTGGGTTGTCTTAAACAGCATTAGAAACAGTGTGAATGTGTTCATACATATAACATATAACTTGTAAAATAACTAATTAAACGTTTAAATAATTTTTGGAGCATACTTTCCGATTTTTTTCTATCGAGGGAATTTCATATAATGTGTATTTCGGCGTGGGGACCGTCTAGATTCTAGATGTTATCTTCAAAAATAACATGTATTTTTTTAAGAGCTAAAAAGTGTTGAAGGTACATATGTCATAAATGGGGTTGTTGCACAGAATTAGACAATTCATGAAATTTCAAAGTTAAAATTGAAGTTATGGGAAAGTTCTATTCAAGTTTTGTTATTATTTCATCATGAATCGATTGTTTTTTTTTTTTTTTTTTTATTGAGTAAATTTTTTACAATAAGTTTATTTTAATACAATATTACATATTTTATATACTCTCCTAATAAAGCTAGTGCTTGTGTTTAGGAGTTTAGGTTTCATAGTATATTGTAAATAACAGAACTTGAATGAAACTTTCGAAGAACTTGAATATCTAACTAACTTTGAAATTTGATGAATTGTTAAAATTCAGATGAACAACCCATCCTAAATCTTTTATTAAAATTTTTCTCATCTTAGCAACCAGTATTGCAACAGATAATCCTCTAAAGGCTTCCTAAAAAGACCCACAAGGAAATGAGAAAAACATTCGATGAATCACGAGGAAAACATGAACAGTGTACACAGTGGACTAATGGTAGATGGCGCATTATTATTGACTTAATTAAAGTGTTTTCTTTCATGTCTTGAATAGTACGAACGTTACATTCTTCTCAAAAAATTCTGGGATGGATTACGACCCGCATGTTAATAGATTCGGTAAGTAGGGACCAAAATTCCGAGGTACATTTTGAATATCAGACGAGCTATTCTATATCTTTTGTGGGAACGGATAGTTCTCGGCCGAGACCTGCTGTCAGATTTGTGTGATTTTATATGGTTGTTATTTGCTTTTTCTATGGGGCGATGTCAGAATTTCAGCTGTGAGCTGTCACGTATTTTAGTTTAGGTTGTTTTAAACACGAATTCATGAAAGTATGCATGATTATTGATTCATTTAACAGCATTATAAAATCACGCAAATCTAACAAGAGATCTCGCCCGATATCTATCTCGATCGAGACGGATATCTGACAGCAGATCTCGGCTGAGAACTATCCGTTCCCACAAAAGATATAGAATAGCTCGTCAAAATGGTGATTGCGACAGCCTAACACATGTTAAATCGGCCGTATACGACACACTTTGACAAATTTCTTAAATGAAAGACGAATGTTAAAACACCAACTCTTAAAGTAGTTACGCTAACGCCAGAGAATATGGCGCGTTTGCCGCGTAATCTTGTTGGGAGATGTTAGTCGCAAAAAATTTGCGAATCGAATTTCATCGCGTGCAAACATCAACAAAATACGACAACGGATAGTGTTACGAGTATGTCTCTTAACTTCCAATAGTAGAATGATTTCTAGTTGGTTTAGGTATTTGGTTATCCTGAATATATACAGTGATTATTATTAAACTGGACAGACGTCTTTAGTAGGCTAGATTCTAAGTAGTTCTCTTGCTCCGGCGCGCGGGCGGACTGAGGGAGCCCGCCCAATCTCACTGAAGCCTTCGGCCATCATCGTAAACGTTCGTGCCTAAGACACGAACGGCGATATATGGTACTCTTCTGAAATCCAACCCAGCTTGCCATCTGTTGGGATATAGTAGAACTTCGTATTACAAACTAACCTATTGACAGAAGAAGCTGAAACTGCATGAATAATCAATAAACTACAGATAGTCATGCATGAACCCCCATAAGGCTTATATGTACATAAATAGTTATAAAAACAATTATAAGACAATTAATCCACACCAACTGACATATTCACACGACAGGCATATAGACAAGCCATTTAAAGCCATAGAAAATCACAGAAATTTGACAGCCGATAACGCACGACGGACGCTTTCCGACATCCGACGGATGTTGCTCTTCTCACCTAATAGTCTCGTAACACAATATAATACAAAATATTCTGAATCACCCTTCATGAACGCGTTACAATCACATATTACGTTACACAAAAAACTAATAATGTTAACCACTTTTAACACAAACCTTTTAAATGAGAACCTATTAAGATATAAAATATTGTAATTAAAAACCTGTTAGTTACATAACTTCATAGATTTTTTTTATTTATTTATTAATTATAATGTATTACAAAAATATGACAAGTAACACATTATTCCCAATGAGTTGAGAAGAAAACTCATTACAGGAAGGACAGATAGATATAAGTCTAAGAGTATGGATATTAGAGAGACGGCATGTAAAGTGTGCAAACTGACCCAAAGTGTGATTATTCAAAAATTTTACCGAACGGTTTTTAGACGGTTGACATTGGCTTTTACACCTCGGTCGCGTATAGAGCTCCCAGTAAAACGTTCATAAAACATAGAAAAATGGTCCAATGCGCCGTAAAATTGTGTAAAAGTAGTTCTATGAAGACCTATAAAAAGAAAGACGGTCTTACCTTTCACATATAAGTGTTTAAACATTGCTTAAATATACATTTTATAATTGTCGACGTGTTCATTTCAACCGCTACCGCCATCGGCCCGTGTCGCTATCACGTGATCTCGGAATGGCAATGGGCCGAATCAGTCAACTTAAATTATAATAATTAAAAGTTACCAAAAAACTTTTATTTTTTTATAAATCATAACGCACAAATATAAAGTTCTGATTTACACATGTCGTATGTACGTGTTTTTTATCGTTTAGCTTATTCATTTTTAAACGTTTTTACTTCGTCTTTTTTGCACTGTTATTTTTATTTCTTTTCCTACTAATTTATCACTCCTTTTACATATGTTTACAATTGTAATTCATAGTATATAAAATAAAATAAACACTGTATTGTTATGTAAAATTCACATTGACATGCCCCCGTGGTCGAGGGGAAAAGCTCTTGACTAGCAATCCGGAGGTCGCGGGTTCAAATCCCGGTGCGCACAGATAAATTTTATTCGATTGATTTGTGTTCTCAAAATTTAATAATTAAAAATAATATAAGGTATATTTCCGTCAAGTTCCAGGTGAAACATACTATCAGTATCGCCCTGGTGTAAGACCACCCATAATAATTGAAATGTTGCTTTAAATGGCTTAAGCTATGTTTGTTGACAAGATCTGAATAGACGGGTACTTCCCCACCTTCTTCTTCCCTATCTCCTTCCCCTCATATATATATTCGATTATGTGTTATTCATATGTACATGTTCGATTATTTGTTATTTACATATATATAAATAAATATTCGAATTTTATGTTATATATATACGCGTGTGTGTGTGTGTGTATATAGGGTGTTAAGGGACGTACTTGACTTACTCTAATCAGTGATTCCTGACATTATTTGGAGTAAAAAATGTAACTGAAAGTTTGGTCTTCTGTGACATTTTTTTTCTACAAAAACATAAAAAAATGGTATGTGTTGAACAGCTAAAGGCGGGGTTAGAAGTTGTTCGGTTATTCGGCTGAGTGACCAACAATTAGAATTAAAACGTAGCTTTAGCCGTATTTGGAGACTAGATCTGAATAGTCGGGTATTTCCCCACCTCCCTCTTCCCCATATCCTTCCCCTCCTCACTTGCCTTCAGCCTCACAACATACCCCAATTGGGGATGCCATAGTCTCCAGAATGGAGCAGTTGGGATTGTTGTGAGGTGATCACATTAAAAAATATATATATTTAGTTATTGTTGATTGCACTTTTTTGTTGACATATTGCACGCGAATTTTAGTTCTACTCATAATAAGGTCAATGTTGGTTTTGGAATTGTCATTTTTAATTATAGATATATCTTGATATCCGACAATGATGTGTAAATTATTTAGGTGCTGGATAGCTGGTGGCAGCAAAATTTCTTTGTTTTCGACAATATCATGAAGACGGGGATCATTTGACTGCTGGACACCTGGGAGTATGATATATTATCTATGTATCCGACGAGCCTGTAGGGTGAACTTGTATATGTCTACCATCCTGAATTGATGAAAGCAGTATAAACTCTTGATGGTATGAATACTTTTTTTGATGAACATCTGGTGTCAGCAAAATATTTTTTAGTATCCAACAGTAAAAAGTTTCGTCATCAGTCGGAATAATTCAACATGACATTGGTCAGATAATCGTATCTTCCGTTAGGTTTTTTTTCGAATTATTGTCACGATATGTCTGTTTTTTATGTGATTGTTTGTAGTCTGGATGAGTAACATACATCAGGACATTTTAAAAATTAAATAATGTAGTCTCAAATTACTTAACTTACTCAAAAGTCTTTTGTTAAATACTTCCCTTTTCTTCATTACTTATTTTTCACCACCATTCCCTGTTCAGAAAACAACTATTATACATATGTTCAAAATTTATAAAAAATTTACGAACGTTTTTTTTAATAATAAAAAAAATGTGAAGCCCATTCCCAATTCGGCCCTTATCTCCTGGCGGCTGCCCTCCCCCCGCACGCTGGCCCTTTTACCCCGTCTGTATCCCCACTTCCCGGCGGCCACAAATTTTTAGAGCTACACTGGTTTTGGCGGTTTTATACATTCTGAGTTAGGCATGCCGCTTCCATTGGATTTTAGTTCCATGATATAAGTACATTTTACACAGATATTACACGTTTAAAAAATACAATATATTGAAAAGGTAAAAAAATAAAAAAATATATATAAATAAATAAAAAATGCATTGTCAAGAATAGAGATTTTAGGAATACTGAGAGACATCCATACACATAAAACATAAAAAACAAACGTATGAAGGCGAGCCAATATTCACTGGTTTAAATACATTTTCAGGAAATATTCTTTAAGCGTTTTAACTAATATTTTTTTGTTAGCTACTGAATGCTTTATTTCATTAGGTAATGCATTGTATTGTCTATATGCGATATATTGTAACGAGTTAATACCAAATTTAGTTGTGTGGGTAGATGATGCTAAGTGTATTTGATTTTGGGATCGTGTTTTGTGCTGGTGTATGTCTGAATTAAGGGCTGGTCTGATGTTAGTGTGTGCGGATCTATGTATGATTTGTAATATTGCACTAGTGATATTGTATTTAGGTAGAACCGTAAAAGGAAGTATGTTTGTCTTTGAATATATATGTTTGATATGTGTATCCCACGGTAGATGGTAGATATTCCTTATAGCTCGATTTTGAATCACCTGTATTTCTGATATTTGTTTTTTAGTAATAGTGCCCCAGATACTAACTAAATAACTCAGATGGGAGTGAATCATTGCATAGTAAGTGGCCCGTAGTAGAGATATGGAGAGAAGACGGACAGATTCTTTTCACTCTCCTCCCCCCCCCACCCATTTCCTTCCCTTTCCCACTATCTTCAGCATCACCACATACCCCAATTGGAGAAGTCGTAGTCTCATTTTGACAGTTAGATTCTTGTGTGGTATTCATATATGTACTAAAAAGAATCCGGGAAGGGGCGGGGTTCGTGGGAGGGGGAAAGGCGGGAAAGGTGGAAGGGAAAAAGGGGCCGTGGGAGGGACGGGGGCGGGAACGAGAAAAGGCATGGGAAAGGACACGCAGAAGAGGGTGACGGAGGGGTGAGGAACGAGGGAGGAGTAGAAAGAGGGATTGTAAAGGAGACATAGCATCGGTAGGGGCTCACATGGACAGCTGTATGTGGCCTGCTCACGTCGGAAAACCTTCAGATTAAAATTATTTTTTTAGAAAAACCAATAATATTGTATCTTCAAAAGCACTTCCATAAACAGAATTAAAAGACAAACACTTTCATTCTTTGAGTGGCATCGCAACGCATTCTGGGTACTCGCTAGTTAGGAATACAAAAAAATATTACGTAAAATGTTTATGGTTTCTAATAAATTAAGCAGGTAGGTAATTAGTGGAACTTTTGGGTTTGATTTATGATATACTGGTAAATTAGACACGTACCTACTTTTTTGGACGAGAGGTTTACTGTTTATGGAATTACTAACAGACCCGGGAACATATTGCTATGGCTAACGAAACACAACGCCACGCCATTACACAACCTTTATAACCAACGCCATCTGTTAAATCAAATCCACACCACCCGCTGCCCGCTGCCGCTTGGCCAGATATATTATATATTTAAACCAATTTACACAAAACCTTGACAAATTACATATCTAAAAACCTTCCTCATGTGTCACTCTATTGCGTTGAAATTCCGTTGCGTAGTTTAAAAGATCTAAGCGCACAGACAGCGGGAGCGACTTCATTTTGTACTATATAAAGACTAGTCATACGCACCTACGGTAAAAATAATAACATCGTTTGTTTATAACGCACGTCGTTACAGTTCATTTCACTGGAGGCTACTCTAGAAGGCATTGTTGACATAATTGCCAGTTACAATAATTTTGGACAATTATAACTAGATTAATAAATATTTTACGTGATAGAAGCGGATGTGCGCGAGGAATGTTATAAATAACGGCATTAATAATATTTAATTGCTTGATAGACTCTGACGTGTAAGATGCATTTTAAATCGAGATCTCTCTCGAGATGACCAAATAAAACGATTCCTAAGACAAAACATTTTTTTATTTTTATTGAATTGAAAACTTCTTTAGCACCAATGTGATTTGAAACTCGATGAAACGAAAAATAGCGACACTAAAAAGAGACAAACACGTACATCTATACGATTTAGCCTACGAGAGAATGAGATAGTATAATCGGTCTCCTCTTTGTGCGATGTTTCGTAGCCTCTCCACTCTAGTTTTCGGAAGGTTTCAGGTCTACCGCGTGTGAATCGCACACTCTGTTTTTTAAAAGAAAGTCAAACCTTCTCATTCCTTTCCGAAATAAGAAATAAATAGGTACCTTCCTGTACCTATATATATATATTTTTAATGTAACATATATAACATACATATAATAAATAAATCACAGATAAATATTAATATTTTTTCTTAATGCCTGCTCTACATACCAACCTTTGAAATGACGACACTTCGTAATATATTCGATGAAGAAGAAAATGTGTTCACAGAAAACCGAAATTCTTTCTTTTTTTAATAAATTTAATTTTAAGCTCCCAATGATTTAGACCACGAACCGGCACTGATGGAAGACAACTAGCCTAGAGGCTTCTCTATTATAAGCCTGCCATTATTTGAAGAATTGCGAAGATAAAGTGAATGGACGGTTTGGAATAAAACGGTCAGGACTCCAGGGTGTTGCAACTTAAAGGTTTTTAATGGTGAGAATTTTAGCAGCAATTTAGCTTCTTTTATATATACATTAAGAACGCTGCAATGCATGAAATCCATATTACAGTGTTTATTGACTGCAATATTATTAATAGTTGTATTTCCAATACACAAGAATAGTTCACAAGACCGATTCAAGGCTTAAAGCTCCAGATCACTGTGGAATATATATTTTTATTGTCATTTTTTTTGATTTCATTTTCTTAAATGTGCATTTGTTAATAATGTTCTCACCAAATGTTTTATAAAATTCGTAAAATTCACGGAGATACAGCATTTTATGTGAATTTTGAACAGTTTATATGTTGAATTCATCAAAATTTTGAACGTTTTTTTCTCTAATCTCCGTTTTTCAACCTGGTTGAAAATCCTTGTAAATTGTTCGAAAATCCACGTAGGTATTTTTTTACAAAGGGCCCCGTTCTATTTTTTTTATGAACGTTGAAAAAGTTCCGTAAAAACCAGAAATAAAATTCGCTGGTCCGCCATTTTTTTTTCTCTTTTGAAGCTATAAAAATTCCCATACGTAGGAACTACCTATATTTTAACATACACCCATATTTCTAGTTTCTAAATACATTTTTATTTTAGTTTTCTGATGAACCGTATGGCTTAATCGCTGTCAACCGCCGAACAGCATTTTCCGCAAACTATACTTTAGATTCGTATATGAAGACTTCTATATGTATATATTGACGAAAATAATTACGAAAAATACAATATTTTAACGCCCACCCACCGTGGTCTGGTGCCTTAAACCCAGTAAGAAGCGTTCAAAAAGAAGAATAAGAAGGGAAGATATGAAAATACGAATGTTAGAAATATTAAAAACGATAGTAATTAACTACGTGAAAATGTTTAATAAACCATGACTCGTTTAAAATAGTACAAAATGTTGAGTAAAGATAAATTTAACCACTCGAGCGACAGACCAATTTAAAGTTTTTCCTCGGATTACTCGTGATTTTTTGGTGATCATTTTGAATGCTTTCCGCCCACATTAAAAAAATTATACTTAAACTTAATAATTCAAATTAAGTACAAATGCATCGAGGGAAAATTTGCCTAAAACTGGCAGCAAAGCAATCCGAGTGAATAGTGCCATATCGTGGCAAAAAGCGCTTCAGTGGTTAAAGGTGTGTGTCTGTCATTTTAGTTCTGTTTCTTGGCCGTATGTGGCGCTACCGTCTCTCGGTTATCTGACACATTATATAAAGTGTATTTTGTTTTTGGTTTAATAAAAAGTAATAATTCATTTAGAAATAAATCTTACTCAGTTTTATTCAAATATAGCCCAATCCCAATACAAAAATCTCGTGGGAATATCTTAAATAGCATTTAAAGAAACACTGAGAATTTTTACTTACATATAACTATGTGTTTATAATAATTTTCCGAGCATACTTTGCGATTTTTTTATAACGAGGGAATTTCATATAATTACCGTTTACAAATGTATACATATTATCGTCAAGAATAACATATATATTTTTAAGAGCTTAAAAACTGTGTTTAAGGAAAGTATGTTATATTCGGAATGCCGATTCTTAGGTCGGAGTCTTACTAAAGGAACTATATTATAAAATACGAGTACACGAATATAATAAAACTAACAATACCGTAAAAGTGATAAATTAAACATAATTGTGTTATTGATATTCGAGATGAATGCTCCTAGCCCAAGTGCAGTACAGAGGTTATCCATTGTTCACCTCTCTCTGTAAAATAAAGATTGTCTTATAATATTTGACACTGATTAAACCTTGTTTATTTTTATTATTATTGCAAGATTGTTGCACTATGACGTTGGTGAGATATGGTTATTTATGGAATACATAAAACATTCTGGATAGTTGGATTTGTGGATAATGGACAATAAACAACTCATTCGCGTTTTTTTGTTCCAAGCGGCACTGCCACTGAAGTTTGAAAAATAGCCATTCTGAGTTACAGTTTTAAGGGCCGCCGTATCGTATAATGGGCGCAAAAAAGCATAAAACGTATGTTCTTTATCACAATAATGAAGTGGCTCTTTTTTACACAATAGCGAGACAGACGATGTACGTATGTCTGCATCCTCCAAAGGAAAAAAAGTAATAATTTTCTGGAATCTCCCTTTAATATAATATGATCTAAACGGTGTTAGAAAGAAAAAAAACAGCTTTATGTTAAAATCTAAAAGTTAACCGCTAAATAATTAAAATATACACTTTATGATTCCAAAGTTTCCGATTGCAATTTGAAAAAAAAAATGAAACTTTCAGAAATATGAAAATTATAATTTTTTTTTATTAATTAATTTTACATGAAACGACTAAAAAGTGAGTTGATGATAAAGTTTATAATGCATTCAAATCATGTATTTGTTTTTATTTTCTTTTGTCATCAGTAATTTTAGTCAGAAAAAACGTAAAGTGAGGCATTTAAAAAAATATATATTTAAAAATTATATGTTTATTTCCAATTATAAAATTGTATGGCATATTTCACCACCTTTGTGACAGTTTTGAGTTTTCGTATGCTTTCGGAAATATTCCATTTATATATTCCGACGAAATAGGCCCGAGGCCTGAGGAGTTAAAGAAATGAGATGCCGTGAGCCGTTGCTGTCACCGTTCCGTTGCCGCGAGAATTTTAAAATCAGTATTTGATAGCCAAGGTAGATACACTAATTCAAGAGCCCGCCCCTTATTCCGCCGTCCGTGTGCGTTGCACACACCACACACTGCACGTACAGATGCGGCTCTGGTAGAAATCCTCATCTTCAATTTATATCGATTATCACAATAGACACTTTAACTGCCGCAATAGGATTTTATCCCGTTTTCAGACCAGCAGGACATTTTCACCGTTACCCAAAAGTTCCGTATTTTTCCATACGTCCATTTTGAATACAAAGCGACCAATACACTATTATAAACACCAGTCAAAATGACACCTTGAAACGATTATCTCACTCGATTGACTTCGCGACCGTTACCGTTCAGCAAAGAGTGGGCGGAAATTGCCAAATAGCTACACAAGTCATTCACATGAGGAACGACCTTTGAGGTTACAATAAACTATTACAATCTCTTTGCTTTTATGAACGGTTTTTTTTTTGGCCGAAGTGATCATTGTCTGGAGTTTTCTGAACTCGGAAACGTAATATTGCCAAGATCGCTCTACCCACTCAGCAAATTAATTTAAATGATTGAATAACAAAATGATTTAAAAATCATTCATACATCATTAATGCATTAAGAGGAACGGCTGCGAGAATCATACAAAACTTAATTTTGGATTTGAGGCCAAAATACTTAACCAAACTGAAAAATTGTTTTTGCAATCAAAAGGTATTTTATATATCTAATGCGGGTATGTTCTATTATATTCTTCTTTGTTTTAAATGATGATGTATGTATAGATACATAATAAAAGAAATCAATTTTTCATAGTTTTAGAGGCAACCTGAGCAATTATTTGTGAGTAAGGCCATCCGCTCATAAAGAAACTGAAAAAAAAACCAGTTGGCGACTTGATCGCTATCCACAGGAAAGGAACTTGTGAATTTCATTGGCGGTCCGCACACAGGCAACTTGTAGAGACCAGTTGTCAAGGGGGCGCGGTGACTAGCTGGTCGCCGCGGCCGTCGCATTTCAGTTGCCATGTTTACAGGTTGCCACGGTAGCGGCTCACGACCTGTCAAATTTTCGAGTAATTTGCGATATGTCAGATCAGAAAAATATCGATTTTGTTCAGGAGGTTGATAAATTGAGTTGTGTCGTGAACCAGTTTTCTCCATTAGCAAAAACCCTAAATGATAAATTTTTAGAAACATAATTTTTCTCTATTTATTATAAAAATATGATAAAATACAAAATAAATAAAAAAATAATTAAAAAAAGCGTTTTGACTGATGTAAAACTTAATTTAAATTATAAATTACGTATTAGTATCGGAACACAAATTTGTTATACACGAATTATGTTTATAATTTATAACTATCTAAAAATCAAAAATTTTACCATGTTTTATTTAAAATTTATTATATTAACATAGTAGATAAAGATATTCAAGCAAAATTAAATTCTTTAATGGCCAATATATCGTAATTCAAAACAAAAATAATTATAATAGTACATATATTATCCGTACTAGAAATATGCTATATCTTTCGATTAAAAAAATATTATTCGGTTTGGTTGGGTATTTTGGCCTCAATTCCAAAATTAAGTTTTCTATGAAACGGGCCGCGCAGCCTTTCCTCTTAAGTTCGTTGACTTTTTGTTTAAATTAAGAAAAGACTGTCGGTTGTTTTATTATTAAGTTTATTTGACCTTAACATTTTAATAGAGTTTTCGTTTTCGTGGGTAGTTCAGGAAGTCATTACGTATTGACTTTCCGATAATAAATTGCTACATTATGTATTTTCACCTTTATATCCTGACAGTTAGTGTGAATGGCCTTTTTAGAGTTCATGATTCTTATCGAGGTACTAATCTTCAAAGCTGGTGTTTGTTTTGTTAATAATGTAATAGGATTAGGGTCAGGTGTGATAAGATAAGCAAATAAAAGAAATTGCAAATATTGATAGATAAAATGGATATCTACTAAAAATAAGAACCGTGTCGGCTAATAATGTGAAGAAATGGTACACAACCTCTTTTTTAAACTAATTTATTCACTAACGTGGTTTATTTTTGTGGTATTATTCCGTGTTGCGCGTCATCCTTCTTAGGCCATTTATTAATTTGGGAACCCATTAATTGGGTAACCAACACAACTGCCATAGGTCACCCCAAGAATCTCGCTGCGTTTGGTGACTTAGCAGGTATGCTGGATCTACCCACCTGCTGTGTGGCGGGCCGGATTGGAGAATTTTTTTTCTTTATTCATTGCTTGGAATGGTTACATTATTTGTGGATTTTTCGACAAACATGCTAGGCTCATGCCCGTGTTATGGTGGTTGAACATGTTAGGGGATAACTTTTTTATCCTTTCAGTAGGACTCTATCGACCCATAGCCCGCACCGCAGTGGGATGGAAGAATTCAAACGTCCGTCACTCCTGGACACATACGACAACGTTACAGTGTCCATCATCAGAACAGATGTGATTGTCGTGCCGCTGCTCGAATTTCTACCGATTTCTTACATCTAGACGTTCCCCACGCCGAAACGCAAATTAAATGAAATTCCCTCGATAGAAAAAAATCGTTAAGTGTGCTCCAAAAATTATTATAAACACGTTTGTTTCAAGTTTATTTATTAAGTTAAACACGTTTATTTTACAAGTTATAGTTGTTGTGAAAAAATTCACAATGTTTCTTAAGACGCCTTCTACGAGAATTTTGCTCTATTAGAAACGAGTCTTGTTTTATTAAACATTTTCAAAATTTTCGCATCGATTTTATCGCTTTAAATATTAGCGCGATCCTCTAACATTCGTAATTACATATCTCTCCACCTTCTTCTTTTAGAGCGCGGATGCGGCTCCTTAAGTTTGTAGAAGCCCGTGGAATGCCATTTTGCGGGCGTAATCCCCTTATTTAAAAATTATTTATTTCCCCTTATTTCAGAAAAAAATATTTAATTAATGTGGTTTTCGGCGTTTAGTTTTGGTGTAGCCCTCAAATACATGATACCAACTATAAAGCTTAGCCCTGTCGTCTCTATTACCTTGTTTTAGACATGAAGTGTAAAAGTTTTCAAAAACCATTTCTGATTTTGAGGTTGAATCTTACGTAAAATACTTTATTTTTATTTTTAACTTAATGAGAAAAACCTCAAATTGTAATTTTTAATTGAATGAAGACTATATTAGCGAAACTCAATCGAAAATCTGAAAACAGAAAAAAAAGATACGGTCACATCTGAGAATAGAACTCTTCAGTTGAGAATTCGTCTTTGCAATCTATAAGTTATAACTCTATCCAATGAACGAATGTGATGTTATAAACTTGTAAAATAAACGGAAACTTTAAAAAACTTGAAGCTAAAACTTATAACTTCGTCATATCTACGAAAATACAACACGGATGTTTCTGAAAAATCAGAATGTGCATTTTTTTTTTTTTTTTTTTTTTTCTATTCTTCAACATACATACATATTACAGATAATTACATTGGTATACAAGTAATAAGGAAAAAAAAAAGTTACTGATCCGTAACTGTATATAGGTAAGTACCTAGTAGTATTTTGTGAACACCTCAATAGGCGAACCTGTGCTGAGGTGTTCCCATGTTTTGGAATAATTGCAATTCAGACGACAAAAGTAGAAACACCGAATCCTCCTTGATATTGTCAAGAAGGAGACTGTGGATCGACCCATGGCGGCAGTATTGTATACACAAAATAAAAGATTAGTTGCAGTTAGGATCTATATATACATGTAGGTATATATTTGCAGTTAGGATCTATATATACATGTATATATAGATCCTAACTACATAGCATCTAGTTTATGTACAAGATAGATAATAGTTTTGATAAATAGGTAGGTATATTATTCTAGGGACCACACGCCAATTGAATGAATAATATTGTGATTTTGATGTTTTGTCTTAAAACAAAGTTATAATTGCCTACTATTTCTTTTTAATATTTGTTTTTGGTTAAGTTTGGTTAGGTGTTATGATTTTTTTAGTAATGATATAATAATAATTCACACGAGGTAGAAGTGAAACCTTCAGAAAACTAAAGTAGAGAAGAGTGTGAAGGCTATAAAGCACCGCAGAAAGAGGAGACCGATAGGCTACGAAGCATTGCACAAAGAGGAGACCGATTATACTAACTCTTGCAGGCTAAATTCTATAGATGTATGTGTTTGTCTCTTTTAATGTCAAATCACAACGGTGCTGAAGAAGTTTTAACTTTAAAAACATTGAATTTCTTTGTAGGAGACGACCTCATTTAAAAAAAGGATAAATATTAAACCTTCAACTCTTTCCAGACCCATTGTATTGTAGCATTTCCATTTGTCTCATATCTCACACGTGAAGTCATTGTTATAGATGACTTTGGTACCTACGAACCCATCGATGTAATATTATGGTCGATTTTATGGTCGATATTGTATTACGAGCCATATGATGAGTTTGAGATCTTGACCTTAAAGGGAGAATGTCCCTGACTCCTGACGAGAAGCTGGATTTTGCAGTCAGGCAGAAGTGGACTTTTTTAAAATTAATTAATTGTTCATTTGTTATAGATGATTACAGAGTTATCGTATAAAGTCAAATGATGTCTGTTTCATATTTAATACACAGGCATCCCCCGTATATGTTCTTTCATTTTGTAAACATTGTAGCGTCAATGTTTTGTGGACATTGCTTATGTGCACAATACGATATGATAAGTACAATGTACGTCGAGGATGAGTTGTAATACAGGGGTGAATATATTATGGATTATGGCCCAGTCGACATTAGTTTCTAACTAGGCAGTGCCGGTTCTAAAAAACTAATCACGATATCAATTTTTGTTTTTTGTGTACGTAATATCAAATTGTAAAAACTTTTACGACTGTTTCAATGGTTGAGAGGTCCCAATTTTTGTAATATGTAGTGCGTTTCTAACAAAAATTTTGGTAAATATCTAGAGGTGCTCTTATTCTATTATGCATAAGGAATGAAACAAAAAAAAAACAAAAAGGGTTTTTTGGCTTTTTTGTCATTTTTAGATAAATCCAAACTAAGAACCTATTTTACAATATACGTTCTTAGATTCTTGGATTTGTTTTTATTAAAAAGAATGAACCAACTAACCTAAAAACCCACTGTCTTGTAATATGTCACATAGATGATGATAGCCGCAATATGAACACGACGAATTTGACAAGTATTAATTAAAATACATCATTTTGCATTCCCGTGCACTGAAAAAATATCGTCATAAGTAAAAACACAGTATCCTCCGTAAACCTCACGTATGTTGCTGTGTTTTTACTTACGACAACAGAATAGTTGTTCATCGTTGTAATTCAACTGATAGAAAGTGCTTTTTTAAAAATAATTTGTGTGCAATAAAGGATGAGGCGTGCCTCTGGATATTTTCCAAAAAGTCTTCCATTGCACATTTTAGTGATTTTTAATGGAGTTTAATTTCCGATTTTTAAATGTACCTACTTGCTCTTATAATAATTAATACTGTTTAAAAAGAACTAGTTTTTATCGCAATATATAATATGATGAGTGTGTAGATTGATTACCGGCCGGCCATTGAAGGCCTAGTCAGCCTAGTGGTAAGGTTTTTGACTCTCAATCCGAAGGTCGCGGGATCTAATTTTAAATTTCAAAAGTTTAATTTGATTAATTTGTGTTATTTCTTTGTATATTATAATATATGTAGAATATTTTGCGGCGCGTTCCAGAGTGGAAGATACTCTCCGTATCGCCCAAGATCACCATTCAGAATTGAAACGTTGCTTGAAATGGCTTCAGCCGTGTTTGGTGACCAGATCTGAATAGCCAGGTACTTCTCTACTTTCCTCTTCACCATCTCCTTCCCTTCCCCACTACCTTCAGCCTCACAGCATACCCCAATTGGGGATACAATAGACTCACTGGCTCCAGACCGGAGCAGCTGGGACTCTTGTGAGGTATTCATATTAAAAAAAGAAATAAATTACTAGTTCGAACCTGGCCAAGTGATGGAATTAGGTACATACTCATCACTGACGCGAGGAATTCTGAGAAATGCTGTACATCTTTACATAAGAAGTCCTTTAATTCCTCAAGACCGTCTGTATTGATATTTAAAATTATATCTTACAAGATTTTGAAGAGCCACCTTTTATCTTTTTAATTTTTAAAACTTTTTCAAAACAGTACATCACTTTGGTTGGACCAGTCTGGAGATGGCTTTAACAAGCTGAAACCGGTTACTTTCAAATTCGTTTTATTTTATTATTTGTTCTAACTTCACTTTGCCTTGTTCTGTTATATGAGGTGCGAAGACGATTTCTCATAATTTATTACCGATTTCTGATTTTGAGATTGATTCTTATGTAAAGTGTTTTAATTTAACAAATTTTAATGGAAAATATTTAAATAGGACGAATTCTTACATACCTAAAAGTGCAGATAGAACCATATGAAACCAGCTAGGGCATAATAAATCATTGCATAAGGTGCTTACTACATTTACCTAATATCTTTCCAAGCTAGGACCGAGTTCTAATTATATGTTTTTCTTTTAAATATGTTAAACTAAATTTCATTCCACAAGACTGAATAGTTAAACAGATTATGAGAATTGATTTTTGCAAACTTTGACACCTCAGAAAATGGTAAGGCGAAGTTAGAACGCTATCCAACTAAAGTGACGAACTGTACTCGTAAAAACGATCAACTCTCAGATACAAACAAAATGGTAATTGCTAAAGGTTTAAAATGATGTCGGAACCTTTTAAAATAAATGAAAGCTTTAAAAACTTAATGTTAGAACTTCGTTATTCAATTAGGGGTCGTCCATTAATCACGTGATGTTTTTTAGCAACTTTTTGACCCCCTCCCCCCCCCCCTGGTGATATGTGGTGAGGTTTTAGGCGACCCCCCCCCCCCCAAAACACGTGTATTTTTTTATTACAAAGTATAGGACGTTCACCTTTAGAAATCGTGCATTCAATGAAAAATAATTACACGTAATATCTCATTTTACCCCCCTCCCCCTAGTGATGTTTCGTGATTTTTTTCCGACCCCCCTCCCTCCCCTTTCGAGCCTCACGTGATTAATGGACGACCCCTTATCTACTGAAATCAGTGGCGTACCGTGGGGGGGGGGGCGGGGGGGGCGGCAAAATTTCACAATCAATAATCATCTTGTAAAAATTTGGATTGGGGAAGTCGCGGGTTCTATTCTCGCGTCAGGACTTAAAAGTTTTTTCTAGTTTATAGTTTCTTAACATCTTTCTTAAGTTTTATATACTGTTAAAATCAAAATATTAATGACAGACGTTTTGTTTTTATTTCTAACACATACATTATTTTTAAATAAAAATGTAAATGGCAACAGTATCATTTTAGCTCTAATTGATAGTCGATTTGTGTTTTATATTCGTGAAGCTTTGTGCGCCCTGCTGAAAGCGCACAAAAAATTACACTTATACGGTTTTCTTCCACGTATATATCACGGTGATATATTTTAAATTTATTATCACAGAAAAGTTAAATAGCTGACAGGTGTGTGCATACTTATTCTAATTGCAGTTATAAAATTCTAGATGCACACTATCTATGTGCTGCCAGAATCAAAGAAAAACCATTTTTATGTTCTGAGTGAAGTTTTAATTCACCGAATACATATTTAATTAAAAGCAGTTTTGTGTTCAAAATGTATAATTCCAGTTGTGTATTCATCTGACGACACATTTCGAAGGAAAACATTATATTATTTAAAGTGCTTTATAAAATTCTTGCAGACAATTTATGTGCCGCCAGAATCAAAGAAAAAACATTTTCATGTTCCGAGTGTAGTCTTAATTCACCGCTTAGAGATTTAATTAAAACCCCTTTTGTGTTCAGAATGTAAAATTCCAGTTGTGAATTCATCCGACGACACATTTCGAAGAAAAAACTAATTTGAAGTGCTTAATAAAATTCTTCCAGACAAGTTATGTGCCGCCAGAGTCAAATAAAAACCTTTTTCATGTTCTGAGTGTAGTTTTAATTCACCGCATACAAATAAAATTTAAGCCAGTTTTATTGTTCAGAATGTAAAATTCCAATTGTGTATTCATCTGCTGACATATTTCGAAGGAAAACATAACTTTTTTCGAAGTGCAAATATAAAATTCTAGTTGCAGACAATTTATGTGCTGCCAGAACCAAAGAAAAACCGTTTTCACGTTCTGAGTGTAGTTTTAATTCACCGCATACAGATTTAATTTAAAAAAAAAGGATCATTACCCCCCCCCCCCCCCCCCCACCCGGAAGAAGTACCTATATAGGGGGGGGGGGCGGCAAAAATTTCCTCCGCCCCGGGCGGCTGATACCCACGGTACGCCACTGACTGAAATACAACACAGATCGGTAGTTAGTTCGGTTTCATGCGAACTCAGAATGCAACCAACTCAGAACCACCTCAGAAAGGTCATTAAAAGCTATGAAAAAATAATTTTAAGATAGCCGGTAACCCTAACCTAACTTAACCTATTTAACCATTTTTTATCATCGCTCTTAATGACCTTTCTGAGTTGGTTTCATTCTGAGCTAGTTCATATCCTATTATCTTTGGTAGTTAGCGAGTTAGTTCACATTGTTCATTTTCTAAAACGGACCGAGACGCGTGGTAAGATAGAAACCCCAATTCGAGATAAGGTTTGTTTGTAGAATTTCATACCTTTTGGACAACAAGGTCCTATCTGACATCTTGTATCAAGTTTCATAGATTTTTTTTCTCTTTAAAACCCTAACTAAAATATCGATCGTTTAGATTAGATGATTAGTCAGACTCAGATTAGAGATCTCCGAAAATTCGAAATTTGAGGTGAGTATGCAGTTATATGTAGGCTTGTACCCTCTATCTGGTATAATACTCAGATTACTCGTAAACACCACCAATTTAATAATAATGCAGAAAAACTTCCCACACTTCACTCCGGAACCTACTAATCCCTAGATTCCTACCCACTCCTCATACCTTTTTCCTTCCCAGAATTTCCTTTTCCTTCAAAATACCCTCCACATAGCATCCCCTAAGATGGTATAGGCCCTAAGGAGGAAAAAGCTTTTTTTCTCAATATCTAATATCTCCTTCAATTCTACCCAATATCTCTTTCAATTTGGGAGTCTGGGTACCGCCACCCCGGGAAAAAATTAGTGGATAACCAACACCTTTGCCATAGGTCACCCAAGTGGTTCGCTGCGTTGGTAACTTAGCATGTTTAATGGGGTGAGGTTTGTACGGGTATTGGCGGCGTATGCGTCTGCCCACCAGCTGCATGGCAGGTCGGATCGAGAGAGAATGGTTGAGTGAATCATTTTGATTTCTCCAGCCGTACTCTCTCGGAACATCGCCTTGCGAAGCAGTGGGAGGGATGGATTCATACATCCGTCACTCCTGGACACAATGAAACCCAGCTTCCTACCCACCCCTATTACCTTTTTCCTTCCCAGAATTTCCTCTCATTCCTTACCTAAAAAGACCTTCCACACAGCATTCCCAAAGATGAAATAGGACGTGAGTGGAATTATTTTCCTGAGGGCCTCCTGTGTGGAGCTAATGGAAAAAAAATCTAGTTTTCATACAAATGGCAGAAAGAACCATATTGTTCTAAGGGAACGCTTAATCTAATTTGTTAATAATAATTCAAATATTTAAATAAAGCGAGGCGCCGGAAGTTCATAGAACACATGAAGAAAAATCTCAAACGAAAGCACCTACACCAATTTCGCCACCATATGATTTAAAAAAACTTAAGCCATTACCTGCCTACATGAAAGCCTACATGTTAGACTCTACGAGATGATTCACAGTTCACACCTCACACTTAAAAAGCGTTGACATTGTTTAACAGTTGACATAGTTAGAAAAAAGTGTTTTGTACCTCTTAAATAATTCTGGGATTGCGGAAAAAAAAACATCACAGGTGTGAAATTATGATAGAGACACCTATCTACTTACTTTTAGATAGAAAATAGAGACATTTTGGTGAAAATTAGGTGCTAATTTCCTAACGCCTCGGTTCCTCGCCTCGTAATGAATGCGTTTGCAAACAGGTGCTAATTTTCGCAAGAATGTTGATATTGTCATATTTAAACGAAAATCAGCAATTCATTAGTTACCTTTTTGAAAATACGACTAGTTTAAGCAAGTTTGGGATTTACCTGGACCTGCGTTAGTTGGACCAATTACCATCTATTAAGTAGATATTTCGATTTTTTTATAAGAAAAGCTCTTATTTTATTTTTTTTAGACTTTTATAAAAAGTCAATAGATCCATATAAATAAAATCGGATACATGTATCCGAGACGTTATCTAAGTTAGAAACTTATTCTTAGAATGATTGATTCCAATAAAAAGGGTAGTAGTTGCCTATAATATGGGAAAAAATTAGATGAAGGTAATATTGTTAATTCTAAAATTTGAAATACGAGATTGAATAACATGACGGTTTGACAGAATGTGGCGATGGCGGAATTGGTAACGCGCACGTCCCCGTTAGACGAGAGGTTCTGGGTTCGAGTCCCAGTTGCGACCATTATCTTTTTCTGTTTTTCTGTTTCTTGTCCTCTTTCATATTTTAGTTTAATAATAATAATAATAATAATAATATTTTATTTCAGCCGAACAGAGCGGTGGGTGCAATACTCTGTCAGCCATAAAAAAGTATACATTAAATAAAACGGATTTACCAGATAAAAAATCAAATAACATAAAAAAGATTAAAAAATATATATATACATCTACATATTTAGTACGTAATCGTATATCTACTACGGGGGCTTCAGATGTATTCTCCATGTTTGGTGAAGAGGCGCGCCCTGCCACTGGGCCACGGCCTGGACGAGAGTGTTCTCCGATCTTTGGTAGCGCTGACTCACCCCGGCTATTCTGTGGCGCATCAAGGCGGCGAACCCATGTACCCTTCCTTCTGCGAACATCTGCGAGGCACTGCATCGCCAAGGTAGGCCGAATAGCGCCCTATATGCGTTGTTGTATTGTACTCGAAGTGAGTTCATGACGCCTTGTGAGTATCTTGTCCAAAGTTCGCTGGTGTAAAAGCTCATGCAGTAGCTCTGGAATATTTGCTTCTTCACAGGAGAACTGCACCTGTTGAATCTCCTGGCGAGCATGTTGGCTCGAACGCTGAGTACTCTTCTTTGGCGTTCTATGTCATTTTTATCATTTAGATTTATTATTGTTATCTTCTTCTTCAATGGGATATATTTAATTTTACCAAGTGATTAATAGCTTTTAAATTAATTTTATTGGAATATATTTTTATCTACTTTTGAAGGTTATACGTTATACCCATCAATGAAATATATCATTGAAGAAGATGATAATACTAATAATTCTAAACGAAACATGAAACAGAACAAGACACATAAAAATAAAATGGCAACGGTCGCAACTGGGAATCGAACCCAGGGTCTCTCGTCTTACCGCGACAAACTTGGAATTATTCATTTTACGTCATTTTTGTCCATCTCGTATATCAAATATAGATCATCCTGGGTTCGATTCCCATTACCTTTTATTCCCATTACCTTTCCCATTCCCATTCCCCTGACCATTACCTTTTTTTCTGTGTTTTGTTCTGTTTCATGTTTTGTTTAGATTGGTAATGAAATTTTTTTATAATTTTCTATACTGATTTAATTGCTGTTTTTTGCTAAATAAATAATTAGATATGTAGACAAATAAATAAATGAATATATCAAAACAATAATTAATAAATAAAATCAATTAATTTAAATTTTGACCGGTCA
Organism: Limnephilus lunatus; assembly: GCA_917563855.2. Lineage (NCBI taxonomy): Eukaryota > Metazoa > Arthropoda > Insecta > Trichoptera > Limnephilidae > Limnephilus > Limnephilus lunatus. The sequence continues at coordinate 2,423,904 of OU830602.1, read as the reverse complement.
GTGGCTGAGTTGGCATCACATTCGGTTCCCATCCAGGCGTCGTGAGTTCAATTCCTCGGCTGGCTAAATCCTCCATAACGACACAAGCAACACTTTCCGCTTACTTACGGTAGTGGAAGATTTTCAAATATTGTCAAATGGTTATTCGTGTCATGTGTTAAAAAAAATTTAAATGCATAACATTGGTTGGGCGCACATTTAATCTTTTTAAAATGAGAATGGGTCGTTTTTACGATTTGTTCTTGAGTGCAATAGCTCTGCTGTATTTTATCGCTCCTACAACTTCTCGGTCTAAAGACCCAGGACCAAAGCTCCTCCACACATATCTTCAAAGATGACAGGCCCTGGGGGAAATTATTTTCTTCGGGGCATTCCGTTGGGTAAACAAAGTAAACAAAGAAAAATTAAAAATTAATAAATAGAAGTTTGGAGTTTTATTGTATTTATATACCTACGATTATTATCTATCATTTTTGACATCCAATTGTACATACAAATAAGATATTACACGGTAATATATTTTTAGCAAACAAATTTGAACGTCACGTATCGTTTGAATTATAGGTATTACATTAAAAATTCTGGTCACATCTCTCGTTAGAAGAATTATAGAATATAAGTCTACGATTTGGTCACCTATCTTTAATAATCACTTTAATACCATTGAAACAGTCCATCGCAGTCCAAATTTTGAGGTGTATTAATTTCAGACTTACCTTACTTAGCAAATTATGATTTTTTATTACATTCATTGAAATTGTTGAAGTTAAGTGACAGAAGATTTTTTTTAATATAAAATTGAAAATTATCAGTTGGATAGCCTTGATATATCAATGTTGATTCACATTCATGTTCCTATCATTAAAATAAGTTTCCCTAGTACGAGTATGTATTATTGTGACAATTATACACTACTTATACTAATTTTCAGGTTACAATTCTGTTATAAATAGATTACACACCATTAGTAACTTTTATGCTAATGTTGTAGATATTTTTAACATGCCCCTTGAAGCTGTACAAAATAAACATTTTATCAGTACCTACATATTTTAACGGGGTCACAGCATAACAAGGTTTTTTGTATTGTTTTTATTTCTTCTTCACTGCTTTCATTAATTTTGTAACAATGTATATATATATTTTTTGTTTTTTTTACCTAATTTTTTAATAATTTTTCTTTCCATGTTTTACTATGACTGCTTAAAAAAACAAATATGTAAATGACACTGCGGGCCTACTCTCTGTCTTTCGGTTTCACAAACCAGCACGTTTGTGGTTTAACCTTCACTAGCGGGCGCTGTCAACTAAGCGGACACGGTCTATAATTACTGAAATATCTCTATAAATATACTAAAAATAGAGTTCATACTTTAGGTATTCCTCCGCAATACATTTATGTATTGGATTAAACAATTAGAACATATAAATATTTAATGAGTGTACGGCACCGGAGCGCGAGGAAGTTTTTAGCACTATAGGAGGAGGGTTAATTCGCGTTTGTGACGTAGCTAAACCTGCCGTACGGACGTTGTGGAAGATAGAGAGTAGGCCCCCTGCCATTAATTCTAAATAAAATTATTTGATTCGAGGTGTTTTCTTATAGTTTACACAAGTATGACGTCACGTTACTCATTTTCATGCACCAAGCAACAAGCAACACATTTTAACATTTTTTTCTTTACAGTAATAAGTGATAAGTTGTAATACTTAAGTGAGCATAAACTGTTAAAGTTCAAGGTGAATAATACATTATAAATTTAAGCTATGATTTGCAGGTAATTTTGTCAGTGATGTTATTCAGTCAATTGGTGTTTAAAATTCCAAAATAGACAAAATGGAAAATAATATATTTTCATTAACACTTTATTGATGCAAATCCGAAAAAAAGGTTTCTAAAATGAGCATTTGGTTGAAAGCATACGGTTTATTTGATAATTTGTATTTTCTGTGACGCATAAAAATTCGACTTGGCTATTTTTAAATATATCTTCAATTTCGAGTTTGTTGGAATGAATTCATTAATGAAGTGGATGTGAAAATTAACCCACTTGCCGACATCCTATCGAGCCGAAACTCGGTAAACAGACTAGTTGTCGATGACCATTGGTTCTATCGACTTTTCGTGACAATCACGCACACACACGCGGATTTATAACCATTTCTCTGAAATTATATGACATTACAGCACTTAATATACGAAATCTATGTCGGTCTTATCTATTCGACATTTGGCTCGGTTGGAGAGTTGACACCAGGGTAAATGAACTTTTTTATTTAAAAATAAATCTTACTATCGGTTAGATAACAATGAGATGTAACCGGTGGATAGTCGAGTGGGCACAGCGCTTGGGTCCCACCCGGGCGTTGCATGTTTGATTCATCGGCTGGCTAAGTCCTTCATCACAACACAAGCAATATTTTCGGTTTTCTGTGGTGGTAGTAGGAGATTTTCAAAGTTGTTGGGTTATTCGTAACACGGGAATGTTTGTCTTTCTTAAAAAAAAAAAACTATTGTATGTAGTTCACAAAAATGGAAAATAATGCATTTTAGTAGTTAGTGCATATTAAAAAAACGGATTATTTAACGTCTTTCGTCACGCCATGTTTTGACATGAACTATATGTCAAAACATAAAAGTACGAGGATTTATTATTACTTTTTTCAGGCATCTTTTTTTGATCGAAAAAAGAGTCTGTTATCGTATGCTAATATTTTGGATTAAATAAAAGAAGAAAAAATTAACCTTGAAACTTTGACATCAATAACAATGGCCGCCAGCTTAACAATCAACTATTAAAGTACCTACATACGTTAGTTGTCATTTTCTGAAATTGAAATACTTACTTTATATTATCTAACTACTGTTAGATGTTTTAGAAACAAAAAATGCATATTTACCCGTTAGAAAATAGATGTATTGTAAGTAGTATTGCAGTAAACATACTTTGTTTTTCACGGGTTGATATTTTTATGTGAAACCAACGAGAAAGCCTGCTACTCGGAGCCAAAAAAATTATGGCATTTAAATTTTATGAAAATTATGAGTTATGAAGTAAGTAGGTATTGTAAGGACGAAGAAGGGACGACTAAAACGTGCCTGGCTAATCAAATCTGGTCATTAAACATAGCTTAAACCACTACAAGCAGCTTAGATATGTACTCTTAAATGAAAATATTATCCATTTTCAAGTAACTTAAAATTTGAACGGGAAATTTTGCGATTTTGAAATTAGAGCTTTTGAAATTTGTGGGAAACGGTGGTAGTTATCAATAGAAGTTTTTTTAATGTGAATACCGCACAAGAGCCCCAACTGCTCCTAACCGTCTGGAGCCAGTGACACTATGGCATTACCAATCGGGGTATGATGTGGGGCTGAAGCAGGGCTGGGCAAAATACATGCTTTGCTGTAATTAAAATACAAATTACAAAATACTTTTTCGCATGTATTTAAAATACGAAATACAAAATACTTTCCAGTCGTGTGTTTGAAATACAAAATACAGTATTTTAAGCATTTTTTTTAATCCAAATATAAAATACATTTGGTTTTGGTAGAACTTTTGGTTGCAATAAATTGTCGTAAGTGCCCTTATCTGGGTTCCATAGAAGATTGCGTTTCCATAGAAGCAAAGTTGAGCAGAGTGAAACAGAGACGTGCAAAAATTGACCGATCATATAGCTCAGAAGACACATCTCATCTCCGCTCCACTTATAAAGTTTTGTGGTATAGGACCCAGGTGTTAATAACATGACATTTTTATAGCGCAGTTTTGTGTTATTTCACTTCAAGTGCGCTCTACTGTAATTAACTTAAAAAATCTAGTATTCAGTCGAATTATTCCTATAGTGCTTGATCTAATACAACGACACAAAAATGTACAATACAAAGCAATGACAGGTATAATATTATACTTATATTATATGCTAGCTTCAGGGTTCTTAGTTCCCGGCATGTGTTGCTATCCCACTTAATTAAGATATAGTTTCTCCCTGCGTGTCCTTTCCCTTCGTCCCATTCTTCCTCCCCATCTCCTTCCCCTCACGCGTTCCGACTCTACCTTCTCCGCTTTCCCTCTCCCCACTCCCCTCTTCCGCTTCCCCCGTCCCACGAACCCCCCTCCCGATTTCCCCTCCCGCCTCCCGCATTCCACAGTTCCCCCCATTCAGTCCCTGCACATTCAGTTTTCAAACAGCTCGCGTGTCACCTGTTGCAATTTTTTATACAAATTACATAATGTCAGAGCTCACCTTCTAGCTAGAAACCTTCGTTGACATGCTCTCAACAACTCACGCAAGTTTCATCGCGATCGGATGAACGGTTTAGCAATGCATAATTTCATGATGCCAGAGCTCACTATTGTGTACAGAAACCATCGCGGGCATGCACACATCAAATCCCCAAAGTTTCATCGCAATCGGATGAACGGTTTAGCAACGCGTAATTTCATGATGCCAGAGCTCGCTATTGTATACAGAAACCATCGCGGGCATGCATACATCAAATGCCCAAAGTTTCATCTCAATCGGATGAACGGTTTAGCAACACACGACGGACATACAAACATTTTTAGGTGTTTATATAGATAGATATGATACGAATATGATAGAAAATGTACAATAACAGTACTATAATAGCACAGGACGTGTTGCCAACTCTAAATATTAACATGTATTGCTCGGGATTCTAGCGTTTTTAGTCTATTGTTAGGGTGCCTCGATGTCGGCTTCTAAACCAACACCAGGGCCCAAAACACGTCCCTGACTAGCTCTCAGCGGGACTATGGTACTCTCTATTCAGGGGGGTGGGCAGCTCAAGGCTAGGGAACTTCTCTCCATCCTCCGGTCACCCACGGGATCCTCACTGGTCAACAATCCTCCCGCCGTAGCAGAATAATAACAATGTTAAATCATTTAGACATGTATTGTAAACTCAAACACATACATAGGTTTCTACAGTACAATTCAATTACAAGAAATGCAAATTACACAAACCTAGCTAAAGTGTTTAACTCTCTCTGACTCTCTCTCAAAACGAAACTCTCCGAGTCGTGATTTCCGCGGGGGCCCTACATTTCACTGAATTACGGACAACATTTAAGGAGGAAATCAAGATACAGCTTACATGTAGGTTGGCAGGAACCTCGTCTCATGTGGCAGCTTCATCAGGCACTTTCGTAGTCTAAATAGACCGAACTATAGTGGCAAAAGACTGATTCTACTCAAAAGTATTTCAATAATACATCGCGGCCCCATTGAATTGGGTCCGCCGGCTACAAGTGAGCCGCGAGCGTGCGTTCTCAAAGGCGCTCAGATCTCTTCTGTCGCGAGCGCAGCGGGAATGCCGAGTGGCAGGGCACGGGGGAGAGGCAAGGAGAAACAGGATACGGGGCGGGGAGAGGCGGCGGCCGAGCCGTGTGGACTTGTGCTGCGTTCTGTGCTCTCGTATTTACTCGCTTCAGGGGCGTATCGTAACACTATGTATTATCTTTGTCCGTTTATTTTTCATTATCATTATTAAGATCGCTAAATGTATTTGAAAATGTATTTTGAAGCCATAAGTATTTGAAATACAAATTACAAAATACCTCAGCATCAGGTAATTGAAATACCAATTACAAAATACATTTTTAGGAAGTAATTGAAATACAAGTGCAAAATAGGTATTTTTATTTCAATTACAAATAATTCAAATACTGCCCAGCGCTGGGCTGAAGGTGGTGGGAAGTTGGGAAGGGGAAGGAGTTGGGGATGAGGTAGGTGGGGAAGTACTTGGCTATTAGATCTGGTCACCAAACACGGCTAAAGCCATTTAAAGCAACGTTTCAATTCGCATTGTGGTATTTTACCAGGGTGATGCTGAGAGTATATTCCACAAGTAGGTACATAAGTGATTTATTCCATTTTTTGTTTTTTTTTTTAACAAAATCGAAAATTGAACGACGTGCGTGGCGTTTTTGTCGTAAAATTATGTAGCTGCATTCAAGCTTATATATATAATAAAAACGTAATATTTAGGATTTATAATATTACGTTTTTATTTTGTAGAATTAGAAATTGCGCAAATATGCGAAAATTTGCGCTATCGCAGAGTCGACATTTTCAAGTCTACTGACATTTATAAATAATAAAATGAATCTATGTTTTCTTGCTTGTGTGAATTCTTGCATGTATGTTTTGTTATTTATGTATTGCTACATTATGTAAGGAAATGTTTGAAGCTTTAAAAATATCTTCTTTCCACCCTCGTGAATGTTTCTAGATTATTACAACCATATGATAGTACATCTAAAAAATCATTTCTTAAACTCTTATGAAACTGTCAAAAATGTCACAATTCAAGAATGTCATTTTGCAAACCATGGATTGTTCAATCAAAATTCAATTTACGAATAACCTCCTTAAATTAATTAATTGAATTTAAGTACATACTCACCTATGACTTATGATACTCACCAAAATCGAATACTTTGAATCTAATCAAGAATTATAGGCATTTTAAACAGGTACCTCGTTATATACCAAATTTGATTGATTATTCATATAATATACAAAAATGTATGTTTGCAATATATAAAAAATCAAAATTTGTATAAAATAAAATGCAATAGGTAGCACGCGAGCTGTTTAAAAACTGAATGTACTGAACGTATTGTTCATAGAACGCGGAAGAGGGGGGGGGGGGGGGAGCGAGGAAGGTGGAGGGGGAACGCGTGAGGGGAAGGGGAGGGGAACGGGACGAATGGGAAAGGACACGCAGAAAGTAACAATTCTTTATTTTAGTATCATTGCATCGCATGATGGGTACTCACTAGTTACTAATAAAATTGCTTAGCCACGTTCAATTTCAGATTGCATCATTCATTTGAAGATATTTGCCCATCTTCCTGGGCGGCAATAAAATTATAAATAAAATATGGTCATCGCAAATATTACGTAAACTACAAGGTCATTTACTAAAAAGAGTAATTAATTATGACTGATTTTAACTAAGTACTTGCTTACCTGAAGCATTGAGGCCTTACCAGAAAATATGTTAATTTTTGCTGTTCGTAATGTAGATTGAGAAATTTACACAAAATTTGATGACCCTGTACTCAAGTGATATTTATACGCATTTGGTGAGAACACTTACGAATATATACTTATAATTTTCGAAAGATTCTATCTCATTATATCTATCACATTCATTCTATGAACAAGCTAGAAAATATACAAAACCTCTGTTATGAGATGTATACTGGGAAAGGCAGGTTTGCAAGGGATAATCAAATGAGAGAGGAACTAAATTGGATTCCAATAAAAAAGAGACAGCTATTTAATGTGTTAATTTTTGTGCATAAAGTTATGAAAAACCAAATGCCATAATATTTTACGGTTGAAATTGTTTTTAATAGAGATATATTTAATTATGAAACCACAAATATAAATAGAGTTAGATAGCTGTAAATGCGAAAATCAGATAGAGGACTAAATATGTATGATGAAACGCCTGAATGTCTGAAGAATGAACGTCTTGCTCGGGAATGTAATGCTTACTGTAAAAATATAATGATATAAAACGAAATGTTAGCTTGTGAATATTAATTTATATACGAATGTTGTATAAACTAACTCAATTTATAATAAATACATAAATAAATAAAAACAATAAAATAATGAGGGAGCGGACGCGCTGATCGGCAGAGACGGGGGACGAGTGAATGAAAGGCGTCAGTCGATGTATGAGTCAGTCTTTATTGCTGCTACGTAGCGATGGTAAATTTAGTGAAGTAACAGGGTAGACAGGAGCGATGATGATGAGGCTCGTAGGTGTTGCAGTGATGAAGGTCGGTGATGCAGTGGTGTAGCAGACCTCGGGTCTGCATGTCGCCAGCATGTTGTTCCGCACCGTGGTGGTGGAGAAGACCTTGACGACCAGGATCGACGCAGTGAGTCGCGAAGATGAGCTGCGGTGAACCTGAGGAGAATGAATTCTCAGTGGATGAGAAGTTGCTGCCTGCGTGACAAGAAGGTGCGGCGGGCCTTAAGTCGCGGGCAATTGTGTCTCTCGAGCTGATGGTGCGATGGACCATGTAAGCTGCGAGATGTTGCGTCCTCGAAGGTTGATGATGCACCCACACAGGTACTGTTTACTATGCTATTTATTATTGTTAAGCGTAGTTAGGGCGAGTAGTTTAAAAAAGATAAGCAATTCATCAAATAATTGAAGTCAATTTTCAAATTCTGTGTAATTTTTATTCGAGATCTGTTATTATATCATTATAGTCCAGTTGCTTCATAAAATTGAAATAATCACAGAACTTGAAAAGAACTTTCACAGAACGTGAAAATTAACTTCAAATATTTGATGAATTTTTGATTTTTTTTTAAACAACACATCCAGTAATAATACATCAAATTATTATTTTTAATTTTTTAATTTTTCGACTCTCGCCAAAATGCCCTAGACGTCACAAGGAACTTTTTTTTTTCAACATGGTACTTATAGTTCAAACTCAGTACCGAGACTTTTTTATTTATAAAATAAAGTGCTTTTAACTGAAGAACGCATTGTTAATGTCGGCATTTCGTCATAATTGTATTTTTAATTGGTAAACTAATGTTTAAGATAAGATTTTTTATGCATAGCACAAATGGTAACAATTATTATAAGCAGTAATTATTAGCCTGAAACACTCATCAACATTGAAAAAATCTCCCGAGAAAAGATACATGCCGCCGACGGCGACGGGACTTGTACCCGCGGGCTTCTGATATTCGGTCAACTGCTCATTATCCACTGAGCTACGTCGGCTTAGTGCAAGTCCCGTCGGCGGCATGTATCTTTTCTCGGAGATTTTTTCAATGTCGATGAGTGTTTCAGGCTAATAATTATTGCTTGTAATAATTGTATTATTTTTAGTTTTATCCAATTGTAAACCACTGTAATGTAAGAAAGTATTATTTATTACTAACCCTTGTGTAAAAAAAGATAAACTTTGCATACCCAATGTAAAAGCAAAAGAGTACCTAAACATCATCACTCTTGGTCTTGGCTCTACAATCCCTAGTAGGTTTTGGCCCCCTCAAGAGTCTTCCTCCACTCATCTCGGTTTTATGCCAGCTCTCTCAGGTTTAGAAGCTCCAAGGTAGATATATCTTTGAGGACGTTTTCGCTCCTTAATCCTGGCTTTTCCAGGCTCCTTCGCCCTATCGGTCTTGAATTCAGCAAGGACTTTGGTGCTTTATGCTCGGTCATTCTCTCCACATGACCCAGCCACCGAAGTCTTCCCAGTTTTATAAATTTTGTGATGATTAGCTCCTTAAACAGAGTATTTAGCTCATTGTTGTAACTTCTGCGCCAAAATCCATATTCTAAAACCGGTCCGAAGATGCGCCTCAAAAATTTCCTTTCAAAAACGTCCAGCGCTCGCTCATTCCTCTTAGTTAGTACCCAAGTCTCAGTTGCGTACGCGAGTACTGGTCTGACAAGTGTTTTGTACACTAATATCTTGGGGTTTCTGGAAAGCAGTCTGGATTTTATTTATAACAGGGGGTACCTACAAAAAAATATAAAAAATAGTTGAATGTTAGAGGTCTAAACAAAAAGCCATCCATCGTTATTTATGAGAGATGATTCAAAACAACAAAAATCCATCTATATACGTACAGATAATTTAAAAAAAACTGGTAATTACGGCAGTCTCGAGGCGATTTCATCCGGCCCTCTTTGGCCTCGATATGTAATCTGAGAACTTGGCCCAATTAATTGACTTTAACAATTAAATATTTTGTCTTAGTTTTTTTTAACATGTTATGCACATACGAAGAAGAGAGGTTATGTATTTATATTTTTAATTGATACCAACAATAATTTTTTTATGTTACATTTTAGTGTAATGTGGGCCTCACTGGGTGCGTCACTTGTGCTGAGGCCAAATTTAACAGTTTTATAAAATACGTATGTAGAAGTGATATACAAGACATATATTTAAAATTATCAGTTATAATATATTGATTGACATAAAAAAAAATTAAGTATTTTAAGGCCCAGGGCCTATGTCATCTTTGGGGATGCTGTGTGGAGGGTCTTTTTAGGAAAGAAGGGAGAGGAAGTTCTGGAAAGGAAAAGGGTATTTTAAGACGGGTAGGAATTTGGGGGTCAATGTGTCCAAGAGTGACGGCGTATGAATCCATCCCTCCCACTGCGGTACAAGGCGATGTTCCGAGAGAGTACGACTGAAATGGTCAATGTGATTGTCAAACATTTTTTCCCGATCCGGCCTGCCATGCAGCTTGTGGGAAGACGCATTCGCCGCCAAGACCAGGATAAACGTCACCGCATGAACCTGGGCACCACTGCTAAGTCACCAAACGTAGCGAACCACTTGGGGTTACCTCTGGCGGAGGTCTCCGTTATCCAATAAATGGTTCTCGGGCCTGCGGCACCCATACCCAAAGTATGTTTTAAATATCGAATTTGTTCCATTAAAATCGTTAATATCATTGGTATATTTGTTTGCTAAACTATGTACTGTACGTTGGCGTGGATCGATTTTTTTTCTTCTTAGAAGCGGGGTGTGGAATGGGTGCTCTATGGGGATACTGGTAAAAGTCATTATGACAGCATTAAGATATTTCGAGTGCAAGTACTGCCCCAAGTCCATTCATTTTTTTTAAAAACAGCGAGAAATTGGAAAAAAGGGTTTAATCTTTGTTCAACAAAAGTAGTTAGAATATTAAAAAAATTAAACTTTTCATTTACTAATAATATTATCTACTAATCAAGAAACAATAAACAATAAACCATTTGAACACAAAAAATCACAAACAAAAAAAATAAAGTCAAAAATCATAAAAGTTATTGTGTTTTATAGTCCTTCTTCGAATTGAATACTGGCATTATACGGCAAGATTCTAGCTTGATTTGTATCCACCCTTCAGGGCCACAAACAGCAGAGCATGATGCCGTTACCACTTTGATGCATCTTTCCGTGGCTTGGGTGTGACAGGGCATCATTCGGAACTTACACAAAATGTTGGATTCGATAATTTCGTGGTCTGCAAAGGCATCAATTATTGTCTCGCTAGATCAGTTTTGTAAGAGGTGGTTCTGATGGTTTTTCCCAGTAGATCAAGTCAATATAGTCTGCTGCCTTGAAATTAAAAGTAGGTAGCTTAAATTCTCTTATTGGAGAGAACCCTGATGTACTATATCGGATACTTAGAAGCCGTCTCAGAGCCAACTCTCTAATTTGTCTTCGTTCGTCGTTTAGCATACTAATAAGTATACTGTGGCCAAAATACCCGTTGCGTTGAATTACGGGATCTACCACCTTTTTCAAATGCTCTGGAAGGTAAAGAGAGAATTTTATGGTTTCGTGGAGGTGTCTCGTCTCACATCGGAGCGTACACTCTTAGCACAAATTCAGTCAATATCACCTGATTTTCTATCGGATTCTTGGTTTAAATGTTAAGTCGGAGAATAGTATTGGCTGTTCTTAACCAATGCGAATGACAGATTTTACCCGGGTTTCTTTTCGCAAAGTTTTCGTTACATTGTCCTTCGGCGATTGCTCGACACATTTCCAATACATAAAGCTGGTCTGTGGTAATTTTGTAATGTCTGGTAAGTTGCATTCTATTGCTTGAAATTCTATCACAAGAAGGATATTCACAGTTCTTGAGTAACTTTCCTAGTTGGCCACTAAAGCTCCTAGGACCTGTTGTCGTTCCATCAAGGTATTCGAAATGGTGTCTCAAACTTAACTCGTCAGCATGTAACTGACAGACCAACCACTGAAGTGGACGATGAAGCTTTCCTTTAAGGAATCGTAGTTCCAGTATTAACTGCTGTTCCATCACATCGGATAGCCACGATGCACGCTAAATCAATGGATTTTGCCACAAAATATGCAAACAATTTGTGAGCTATTGTTTTAGCATCACCGAACTTAACGCCTATGTGACCAATGTATTGTGAGCCAGGTTCTTTCAAAAGACTGATATGTTCTTCTATCACAACTTTTCTGCGTCCATCCTACGCCCCGTGCCCTCGCCCCGCGTCCCTGCGCACGGCCATGCGCGGTGCGCGAGCGAGGCGCGAAAGTGAACTCAGCAATTTGTAAAATTTTCGCTGGAAAATAAATATTATCACATTTTTTTTAATATTATTATTTAAGACGCGGCAATTTTTATTCATTATGATATGTAAAAGTAAAAATTAAAGTATTAATATTGACACAAAACTGTTTTATAAAGGGACAAATTTTTACCATATTTTAAATAATTCAACTGCTTTGGGGCAGTACTTGTTATCAACATTTTAAATTGATATTTTGTATGCTTAATTGTATGTTCCGAGAGCATCGATTCCGCACCCCGCGAAAACTGATTTATAAAAAATAAAAAAAATTCCATACAATGGCGATCCACCCTACTGTACGTAGACGAGGAATTGGCGAGTTTGCTATATAATTTGTTTGTGAATGGTGACATTGAAGTAGGTCTTTATGCCTAGTACTAGGTACTCTTAAACTGACTACACCCAAGAGTTCGCAACAGTCGTGCTCCGAATTTACAATTTTAAATAAAGCATGTATTCTGATCTATCGCCGATCCTAGTTTAAAATCAAGACCACAAACTATAACTTTAAAATATCTAAGGGCGGATTGTTTCACTGATATTCAAATGTAATCAAATATCCATTCAGCGCCATTTTGTTTTTTTGACAGTTGAAAGGTCACCGTTTTATGTCTATTATAATGGTTATGACAGTAGCGTAGCGAGGGGGGGGGGGGCGGCTCGCCCAGGGTTCCACCCGTCGAGGGGTGACACTCGGCCGGGAGACACCCCCCCGATCACAATTCTCTAGCCACCCCCCGCCCTATCCGCCCCGGGTGCCACCAATGCTAGCTACGCCACTGGGTTATGATTAGCAGAAGAGGACAAATATCATGTTGTTAATCTTATCAGCTTATTACAATTTTATAGAAACCTAGAATCGACGTTTAACGGGGATCTTCCAACTGTCAAAAAAACAAAATAGCGTTGAATGACAATTTAATGACTCTGTCACACATGAATTTCTATTGGAACAAAACAAAACAACGGGGCATGAGTTTTAATCTGAAAATGTTAAAACAATTTTTTCATGTCTTTCTACCGAAGCGGGAGATCGGATTGTCTTTATATGACATTTTATATCAGAAGATCTAATTGTGTTTATAAGGCTATTACGTGTAAAGTTGTGTAAAGTTGCACAGGTCGGTAGGTACTTCCTAAACAATGGCCTACCTACTTATGATCCCCTTTCTATTATGCACTCAGTAGCCATAAAAAATTGTCAGAAGGCAAAGACAAAGATGAAAATATGTACTTTTGTTAAGGAAAAAATCCTAACTTGTGTGCTGTAGTGTTTTATCAATTTCAATGTCAAAACAGATGTCGTTAGAGTATGTAGTTTCAATGTCTCTTAACAGATATCGATAGTAGATGTGTTATTATATTTTGTTTTAATGTGTCTCAATAGATAGGTAGTATTGCATGATAGAGACAACTTTCGGAAATTTGGTTCTAATACCCGTAAGGTTACGAAAATAGCCGATCACATCCGATCTACAGGCGGGCATCATTTAGTAAGCGGTTCCCCAGGTGCAGATTAATCCCAGGGCATTCTTTAGAACGGACTTAAAGTCCGGTTAGATATTCTTTGTAAATACGACACCATAATTAACAAGACTTGTAATCTCTGACGAACCGAAGTATTGTTAATCAGAGTAATTAACAGTATCTACCTACACCATTGACGTAACCTACACCAATTTTATGTAACGTAATTCCCCAGTCTGCGGTATTATTTACACCAAAAACAAATTTATCAAAAAATCACCTTTTAAAATACGCCATGATGACGAAAGGTTATCTTCTCAGGAACTGCTGGATCCCTGTTATAAAGCGATTCCTGTTGAATGAAACGAAAAAGCGACACTAAAAAGAGACAAATACATACATCTATAGGATTTAGCCTGCAAGAGAATGAGATAGAAAAATCGATCTCCTATTTGTGCGGTGCTTTGTAGTTATCGATCTAGATTCTGGAGTGGGGAGGCTACGGTTTCGATAATGCGATGATGATTGTGGAGACCGATAGGCTACGAAGCACCGCACAAAGAGGAGACCGATTATTCTATCTCATTATCTCGCAGGCTAAATCCTATAGATGTATGTGTTTTTTCTCCTTTTAGGGTCGCTATTTTTCGTTTCATCGAGTTTCAAATCACAACGGTGCTAAAGAAGTTTTAACGTCAAAAAGTTAAGAAAGGTACGTTACATCGTACTTAATCGCTAGGCACCTTTAGATCTTCAGTCCCAACTGAACTATTTCGGAAGACAATTATCTAATGTATGTGTGCCTACTGCCTACATTCTAGATTAACTTCGCCCGCGGCTATGTTCCAAGGGCCGACCTTGCAATTGCCTGTGGGCCTAATTCATCTTATGTTACACCGAATTCCTACGCAACGGTTCATTATCATTCTACATTCTACCTCAGGTCCATTACATAAAAAATGCAGTTTTTTTATCTAAATAGCGGTATTTCTTCAAATTAAATTTGAAACGAAAGCCCAGGGACATCCCAGTCCTATTGGGGAAGTAAAGTGAGGCCTCGGAGCGCAACATTCAAGGGACGGCTAACATTTAAAGTACATTTCAAATTATGTTTTATATCGAAATACCTTTTTTTAAATATACCTAATACCTCCACTTATGTATTGTAAGTTTCTCCCGTCCTAAAATGAATTTGTAACTTATCGGTATTGCCTAGCAAGAAATAAAAAAAACAATAAAAAACGTATATAATTTTGGAAGGCGGGTATGGGTATCGCCGCTCCGAGAACTCCTTATTGGAAAACCAACAGCTCTGCCATAGGTCACTGAAAGTGACGTATGGTGACTTGGCAGGGGTACCCGGGAGAAATTCCTGATGCTCTGAACCCGGTTGCCAAATTTCCGGGTGCCTAAACGTTGTTTCCAATTCTACTGATCCGACTGTTAACTCGATTTTTTTTGATCAACAATCCTCAAATGCACGATACGCTATTCCCAACGCAAATCTCACATCAACAGGCGAATCGACAGTTACTAAACCAAAAATAAGCTGACCAGAGGCTCAGATTGATCGATCGAAAAGTTGGAAACAACGGCCGTTAGAGTCTATTGATTCTAAAGTGCTCAAGCGTCCTCGGATATTCACTATTTGACAGTATGTAAGTACTATTTCTCATCTTCCATTCGATTAATTGTTTTCGCCAAGCGATTTTAAGGGTCGTTCCTGTATTGAGCTTTTAGGTAAAGATTTTATTCCCTTGCACCTTTTATTATCAAATACTCGTATTTCATAAACATCTACTTTCAGCTTCACGGCCGACATGGTTGAGGGGTAACGCTCTTGACTCGCAATCCGAAGATTACGGGATCAAATCCCGGCGTGAGCGAATAAATTTTATTTGTGTTATTTGGTTATTACAATTAATTTATTTAATTTAACAGAGTGAAAGATACTCTCAGTATCGCCCTGTAAGACCACCATTCAGAATTGAAACGTTGCTTGAAATGGCTTTAGCCGTGTTTGGTGACCAGATCTGAATAGTTAGGTACTTCTCCACCTTCCTCCACCGCATCTCCTTCCCTCCCCACTACCTTCAGCCTCACAACATACCCCAATTAGATGCCATAGTCTCACTGGTTCCAGACGGGAACAGTTAGGAGAGCAAGAGTGTGGTATTCATTTTAAAAAAAACCTACAATAAAATTATAATGACCCATCATTTTACTAACACCCGCTAACTACTAACATCTTAAAATTAATTATAAACCAGCTTACTAGAATTTGCTGTCAATTAAAAATTTAGTGCTTTTAATTTGTGTAGTTTGCCCCGGGACGGCCCTGAACGTGGAACGCATTCCGACTCCGCCGTTACGTTTGTTGTGACTTTATTTTCATTTTGATTTATTGTCTGTATCTGGGCTACACTATTCAGGGTTTCCAATATTTGTGATCATAGGTGTTCATCTAGCATTGATAGATTCTCGTTAGTCGTGTTTGGCGACAAGATCTGAACAGCCGGGTGCCTCCCAACCTTGCTCTTCCTCTTCCCCTCTACCCTTTTCCTACAGCTTAACTGGATGCCTCTTGCACGGTATTCACATGTACACGTCGTAACACTTTTTACTTGATAGCAGAATGTGCGAAAAGTTGAAACTCAAAAGCCTTATTTTAGTTCAGAACCATTGCCAAAAACAGCCTTTCCACGACATTTCTGTATTCAGGCCCTATAATAATGTCCTAAGACTAAAAGCCGACTAGAGTATAGACCTGGATGCGCGACCATCAATTAACGGACTCTAACGCTAAGTAAACCTCGCTGTTTGAAATAGTCTACTCACTAAATTTATTTAATATGCTTGTGGTAAAAAAAATCACACAATTCAACAGTAACAACGAGTATCAACTATAAGCGCCGCCACTTGCAAACTGTTGTTGCTCGATGGCACTGACTTGATCACGTGATACTTCAAAATCCTTGGCCTTGGCCTTGCCTAAGGATCTATTTGGGAAGCGGGTGCGGGTTCTGCCGCCCTGGGAACCATTCATTGGATAACCAACACCTCTGCCATAGATCACCCCAAGTGGTTTGCTGTGTTTGGTGATTCAGCAGGGTTGCCCGAGTTAATGGGGTAAGGATTGTCTTGGTCTTGGCGGCGGATGCGAATGCCCATCTACTGTGTGGCGGGCCGGATTTAGAGAGACCTTTTTACCTCTCCAGCAGGGCTCTCTAGACCGGATGAATTTAAACTTCCGCGTTCCTGGACACACTGACCCCCAGATTCTTACCCACCCCTGACACTTTTTCCTTTTCAGATCTTCCTCTCCTACCCTTCCTTAAAAAAGCCTCTACACAGCATCCTCAAGAAGACGCGTATATCGAAATTAATTTCTTAAGGGACTTAGGAAATTAATTTAACTTAACTAAGGAAGGGACTTCTGTATGGAACTAATGTTAAAAAAATCTTCTTTGGAACTTCTCCCATTGGGACTAGCCAAGCAAAGAAAAGTTGTGGCATAAAAAATGTTCATTTTCTGTACATCGGTGGCTCAATAATTTATCATACTGCAGTAATTATCTTCTTAGCTTCCTCGTACTATATCGAAACAATGTATTCGTATATCACCCATTCAGATTTTCATTGTTCAAATTGCAATCTGATAGTGTGTTTTTTTTACTGAATATCTTCTACATTACCTGCAGCTTTGTTGCAGCGAGGTTGAGTGAACAGACAGACAATCCAATTACGTAACAAACTATTTATAGGACAAAGGAAGATGATGAATTTTCACACAATTCTAGATCAACGGATTAACTAGTTAAAATGTAAAATGCAGGTGATGAATTAAATTTATAGAAGGTGATCATCGTAGATTGAAGGTTGAATATTAATAATAAACCAGTAGATACAAACATCACTTAATTTAGTAAAGTTCCTTGATAGTAGATGCCCCTTTATTAATTTTTGCAAGAGCAATTATTGTAACTGGTTCAAAAATTAACTCGTCACATAAGTACCCAATCATTTTTCTATCCAAATGAATACCATTTGTGAATGCCTCTGTAATATATCTATATATAATATCCTTGTTTTTAACAGGAATGCTCGATATCAATACCTTAAAAGCCCGCCGAAAAATGTTTATAGGTAAACATTTTTTAAGCTAATCTCTGACTCTATATTCAAACCGCCTATGTTGAAAGAGATTAACTTATATGTTTCTAACAAGTATACTCGTGGGAGATTCCATGTACTCTTTTATAATCCGAAAGCGAGGACTTCTGCCTATCAGAACGCGCCAATCAGCAGAGTGACTCAACTGCTCAACGATTCTGCATTAAACATCGAAATTTCAAATGTTACTTACAGAGAGTTCATCGACTATTCTTTGACACATGTCACAAAATAGTAAAACTACCCCC
Organism: Limnephilus lunatus; assembly: GCA_917563855.2. Lineage (NCBI taxonomy): Eukaryota > Metazoa > Arthropoda > Insecta > Trichoptera > Limnephilidae > Limnephilus > Limnephilus lunatus. The sequence goes on along the minus strand of OU830602.1, from coordinate 2,405,888 downwards.
CCCCCCCCCCATGTACCATTTAATTTGTAAACTTCTCCATGATGTATTGGTGTCATATTTTTACGGAGAACCCATGAAAAATAAATAAATTAATATGTATGTCGTATAACTTCGTTAATTTTAAATTCACTTGACGAATGAAAATTAATTTCTACAGAGTAACAAAGAAATGTACTGCCAATCAGAACTCAAGAAATTAATAAAACGCCGCCGAATTTGAATTAAATAATTCACGAAAAATTGGAGTTTCTGCCCCAAACTTACCCTATAGCAATTTTAAATCAAATCGGTTTAAGAGCTCTAAGATTACCTTTTATAAATAATAAATTAATTTTAGATACTTTTTTGTTGTTCATAGACAGAGCAAAAAATTTTGAATTTTGTGAAAGCCTATAAAGGAATTAACTGATCCCTAAAATGGTCGTTTTTGGCTGGAAATTGTTTATGTTTAAAAATTTTCAGAAACGAAAGGGAAACTTTTGCTAATTGGAAAATAAGTCAGACAATTCTGAAGTTTGGAAACTTTTCGTCTTGGGAAATTATTGATCCTTGAAAATTTTATATTTAAAAAAAAATCTTTTTTAAGAAATCTGAAAGTTCGTCGAGACATTTTTTAAATACATATTTTTGATATTATGTGATGTTTGGGAATTTTTCATGTTGGGAAAATTTTATTTTTCCGTATAAACTCTTCCTGGAAAATTTTAAAATAGGACAATGTCAGCTCAGAAAATTGGTCGGAAAATGAGTCGGGAATTTTTTATATAAACATTTTGACATTTATCTCTTTGATAGTATGAGAAGTTTGGAACATTTCATGTTGGGAATTTCTCAAATAATTTCATCTCGGAAAATCTGAAAACTGGGTGGGTTTTTTTACAGACATTTGTCATTTTGATATTATGTAAGGTTTGAGAATTATCCATGCTGTATCCATGCGTGTGTTACTTCTTGTGTTTTGTATTTATGAATTTAAAAGAGTATTGTTTTAGGATACAGTTCTTTAATTGTTATTATATTAAAAATGTTGAAGATTTCGTCAGTACCTACTAGTTCTTAAAAGGATTTTTATGAAGGCTAGATATTTATAGGCAGGAATAGAATTTAATATCAATGATTTTACTTCTATCTAAATCTTTAAATTAAGGACAATGTTTTGGTTTGTCTCCTCTTCTTAATGTGAATACCGCACAATAGTTCCAACTGTCCGGAGCCAGTAGGACAATGGCATCCCCAAGTGGGATATATTGTGAGGTTTAAGGGATGTGGAAAGGAAGGAGATGGGAAAGAGGAAGGTCGGAAGTAAACCATGCCTAAAACAAATTCAAACTATGTACGCTACGTTTCGATTCTGAACGATAGTCTTTCATCAGGGTGAAAAAGGGCTAAGGCCACTTTTGTTTACAATAAGTTTGTTTACAATAAATACATTTTTTATCAGGGTGAAAAAGGGCTAAGACCACTTTTGTTTACAATAAGTATTGCATAAGTAGATGGCTTGAGAAACCCTGTGATATGTTCCAATTGCGCCTGACGGGCTCATATTCAAGTTATTGACCTAAATTGAACAGTACCTATCTACTAACTAGGTACCTCTTTGTACCAAATAATTCGCACCTCAATGAAATGGAACCAACCAAAACAAACGTTTGGCCTTCAGTTTAATGATTAAAAACATGCTGGTATGCAGATACTATCTGCTCCCGAGTGATTTTTCTTTAATGTTTTAACATTGCATTTGCAGTTGAAAAGAAATAATAGGTACACGAGACACGAGGAACAAAGTAGAAAGCCGTGGCATTATTAAAATTTCCAACAAATTGCTTCTTACTGGGCAAACTCAAAAATAATTGAATAGAATAAAAAGACGAAAGGTCATCGCAACAGCAAAATAAATAGTAACAATATTACAGTTTAAAATCACGGTCAATGTACCTTCTATCCACCCAGTGAATAAATTATGTTTACCTACTAGAAATGTCTCCCATGCATATTTGAATGGGAATCGATGACGCCATTAATTTTACAGAATATCAACAACTGGTTGAACATCCCGGCTTTGCCCGGGCCTTACATGTAGTTTTTTTTAAGTAGACGTAAACAGAGACCTTCCTCTTGTTTAGAAGGTCAAGTGTGCAAAATTTCATCAATCTCGAAATGAAGCTGTAGATTTTCTTTTTAATATAAAATTGATCGAGACACTCTTCTTGATATAAATTGATTGTATAATAATATAGAATGATTTACATTAGCTCCACTCAGGAGGCAATGAGAATAACGATTCCCCTCAGGGCTCATGTCATCATTGGGGATGCTGTGACGGGGGTATTTTTAAGAGAGGAAGGAGAGGAAGTTCTTGGAAGGAAAAAGGTATGAGGGGTGGGTAGGAACCAGGAGTGACGGACGTATGAATCCATCCCTACCACTGCGGTACAAAGCGATGTTCCCTGAGAGTCCTGCTGGAGAGGTCAAAATATCTCCCTTAAGCAGTCTCTCCCGATCCGGCCTGCCACGCAGTTGGTTGGTAGATACGTCCACCGCCAAGACCCGGACAAATGTCACTCCATGAAGCCGGGCACCCTTGCTAAATCACCAAACGTAGGAAATCCTAAAAAATGGCTCCCGGGCGGCGGTACCCACACCCGCCTCCCAAATTGTACGAAATGTGTACTGCTTGGCAATTTAAGCAAGGAATGGTCAGACTTGTGGATCACGAAACATGCCCACATAGCATTTCTCGCGTTCAGCTTTATTCTGTTTATCCATCACTGTTGCAATATTATTGCAAAAAAGAAACCATCTGATATTTGCATAGCACGATCCATGATGTATGAATTTGAATGAATCAGGTCGAGGTACTTCATCTGCAGCATTCAACATTCATTCACCCGGGATGCGATTTACAAGGTTTGAAATGGCTATGTTAACTGTTTTGAATTATATTATTATTATATAGCCATTACAGTTTTAATCCTTTGATGCTGAGTTCAGTGAGTTACGTACATCACGATTTTTTATGGGCACGATAACTGGCAGGTAATAAATAATAAAGAATAACAATAATAAATATAAGATTTATTTTCATATTTTTAAACGTTATATTCCCACATGGCATGAACCTGTTTACTCGCCATCCGATTCGTATGACGCAGGACTGCACGAAGGATTCATGCAAATCGGATCGTTTGTAGACAAAACCGTCAGCCGAATTATTATTGTTCGCTTTTTCGGGTCGCCGGAATAATAACAAAATTAAGTGCAGTTTACACGTGGTAAGTGAAACCTTCATAAAACTAAAGCCGGCAGGAGTGGGGAGGCTACGAAGCACCGCATAAAAAAGAGATCGATAGTCTATCTCATTATCTCGCAGGCTAAATCCTATGATGTACGAGTTTGCCTCTTTTTAGTGTCACTTTTCGTTTCATCGAGTTTCAAATCACAACGATGCTAAAGAAGTTTACACTTAAATAATTCGGTTGGCTGTTCAGCATGCTGTCCTGCAAGCAGTTCTGCAAGTCGGATGGAGAGTGGACCCTATTAGGTCCTTGCTACAAAATATGGTCCGAGGCAAAAATAAAATTCAAACCAAAGTTTTACTAACATTAATATCAACAAAAACTACAAAATGGTAACACGATACACGATTTGAGATTTACACCGAGAAAAGTATTATCTTTTGGGTTGTTATGCCGTGCTGCGCTTCCTCCTTCTTTAGCTAATGTTTCGGGCAGCCTTAGTGTCCATCATCAGAGCAAATGTGTAGATTGTGGGTTTATGTACGTAGAAGTAATGTCGTGTTTAATGAATTTGGTTCTCAGCGTTTAGTTTTGTTGTAACCGTCAAGTATCGCAAATTACCAACAACTGTTATTATATACCTACCTACATACGAACTCTCTCTGGGACTACTTATAACGTTGTCCGAAACGTTGGCTAAAAAGGGGGGAAACGCAACACGGCACGATAACTCAATTAAATAAACACACACACCACCACAATCTACTCATCTGCCCTGATAATGGACACTGTTACGCTGTCCGAAACATTGAATAAAGAAGAAGGAAGAGCTACACAGCACAATAACCTAAAAAATAATCACGATCACTAAATAAAGGAAAATCACGATTTTCAAAAAAAAAATTGATATGTTTATTCAGTTTTAATTTTACAATATTTTATTTTACAAATCTTACGAAACTGATCAATCAGTTTGATTGTGTTTGACAATTATTGCGCGTTCTACTTGCGTTAGTGATTAATGATTTTTTTTAATCCCATACACGAAGTCCTGCGGTCTTTCGCAGAGCCTATGTCATATTTGGGAATGCTGTGTGGAGGATCTTTTTAAGCGGAAGGAGTAAACCCGGATCTAAGAGACACCCATATTGTAGAAAGAAGGTAAAAAAAATAATGAAAGGAAAATGTTAACGGGTTTACAATATATTATAAATTTATGGTGAATCAATTAAGCCATTGGTAATTAGAACAAACACATCATTAACATCTGACGCCTATGGTCAAATCAAGAAGAAGGTCCATTTAAAACGGGGAATCTATAAAATCATTTAATAGTTTTAATTAATAATGTTATCCGTAATAAGAATATTGCCTTTTAAATAAATTTGCGCCAAATATTGTGACATCGTAGTGTTGTCTTTACCTAACAATCGCTATTTATTAATCCATAATATATTTGACGGCAGGTACTGAGACATATTATTGTCTATGACAATTGACAATATGACTTAATATTTTTATTCAGTTGGCACCACCAGATTGTCTTTAGGCCATTTGTCGAGAAATTTCAAAGGTGAGGTTAAGATGTCAAAATATAAATTTTTCATCAAATAATCAATATTGACTGGTATTTAAATCAACTCTTTCTAAATGAATCTGTCAAGATTTTATCACAAAATCTTTTTGAAGCCTTAGCTGTCAGATTATAAGAGAAATAATGCCGAACCGAATATTATGTAATGTCTCAAAAAACTATGATAAATATGACAAAACGTTAAATTGTGCGAGGATTTCATGCCTAAATAGCATTATTAATGTTTGGTTCGCCTTATTTTAGCAGATAAATCATTACAATATTGCTTTTATTTGTGAAGAAAAAAATATCTCAAGAACTCTGATAAACATGACAAATGGTTGGTTGTCCAAGGATTTCAGGTCTAAATAGCGTGACCAATCTCTCTTGTTTTTTATTAGTTTTGAGATGTATTGATAAAATAAACAACTTAATGGTTTGAATGGTTTCTAGATGATGTCCACACGCCTTTTCTCTGGAATCAGGACGGTGCGAGGAGCCACAGTGTGCTCCCGAAACATCGGAGTCATGGCTCCTGCCCTCCAGAAGTCCACCGACCCCATCCAACAGTTGTTTGTCAACAAAATCAAGGAATACAAGAGCAAGTCAACGTAAGTATTTCACATAACTTAAGTAAAATTTCTGCACTCTGCTTATTTTTTCGGTAAATGTTCCGTTATTTTGTCCACGCTCAAAACACACTGTAAAAAATTAAAATAAATTGTACTAGGTAGATAATAGTTACTAATAATAGTTACTAAGTAATTCAGTAAGCGGAATTTAAAAATATTCTGTTTTAATAATTATTTTGTTAATTTCAAAAATGCGAAATGTCATTTTTCAAGGACCGCCATGTTATTAATTATGACGATGAAATATGCACTTTTAAAAGGAAAAATCACTCTCTGTCAGTTACACAATAATAAGTACGAATTTCACTCTTCGAAAATGATAAATAATGCGTATTAATCATTATTTTGTTAGGTTTCGTAAATACGAAAAATCATCACTTATACGCGTGCATGACGCGAGACGCAAGCCTATATGAAATGTGCAACTGTTCCTTAAATATACCAAACCACCCACAACTGTTCCATGTGAAACATGTTTTACATGCAATTTGCAAATGAGCCAACCTAAAAATAAAAAAAAGCATTCACGAAACGAGTAGCTAGAAGCGATACATAGACGATATTATTACGAAAGTACCTGATTTGCCAAATTACGCATGTAATTATTTTAATACCTAAAACGAAAATAAATAAAAGAACACGCACGCGTTTTTCTTTTCAATAACACCCAAGTTTTGAAAGGTTTGTACTGCAAGTAGGATTAGTATTATAGACAAGTTTGTACCTGTATTTATAACAGAAAAACATGGAAAGAAATGTATTAGAATTATTACACATACCCGCTAGACAAACCCTGCTTTGCCAAACAAACCATTCAAAACCTTGGATGTTTTTTTAAATTATGATGACATGCGAGTTTATTTCAGAGAATTTATTTTATAAGCACTATATTATAAAGTACTTATAAAATAAATTCTCTAAAATAAACTCTCTAAAATAAACTCTAAACAATTTCGGTAATTATTTTTTATAAATAATACATTCCTTTTGTATCAAAAACCGTGTTACACAAACCTAGCGTAGCCGTTAAACTACTTGAAAACAGGGATGTTTTTCTTGCCTTGACGCGAGCAGGCGTTATAAAGTGGCACTTTCTTTTGAATCACAAACCATGTTACACAAACCTAGCGTAGCCGCTAAACTACTTGAAAACTGGGATGTTTTTCTTGCCTTGACGTGAGTAGGCGTTATAAAGGGGCACTTTCTTTTGAATCACAAACCATGTTACACAAACCTAGCATAGCCGCTAAACTACTTGAAAACTGGGATGTTTTTCTTGCCTTGACGCGAGTAGGCGTTATAAAGGGGCACTTTCTTTTGTATCACAAACCATATTACACGAACCTAGCGTAGCCGCTAAACTACTTGAAAACTGGGATGTTTTTCTTGCCTTGACGCGAGCAGGCGGTATAAAGGGGGCACTTTCTTTTGTATCATAAACCATATCACACAAACTTAGCGTACGTAGCCGCTCAACATCGCAGTAGCCGTAGCCGCTCAGCCGCCCAGCAGTAGCGTAGCCGCTCAGCATCGTACAGTAACAAGAATACCAACATAACAAAATGACATTTGAAAATAATGTTTGAAAATGGACGGTCTCGTTTCACAGAACGAAAGCTAATTTTAATTTTACGTAATCGAAATTTACAATGAAATATTTTCCACTTCCCCCAATGCAAATAGTTGTCTTTTAATGTAATTAAGGTGAATCAAAAGATTTTTTCAAAAAAAAGTGCGTATTAACCATTGTCAGCGATCTCAAAAATTTACCAAAATGGCATTACAAAACCGTGTTGAGTTCGATGCATGGTTACCTCGTATTGAACTTATTGAACACGGAAAATGAAATAGGCGCCACGCGCCACTTCAGACCGCCGCGGCCGCACAGAAAAGTCTCACGGTGAATTGTGTTGTAAACCATTATTCGATCTTTGAACCTGAAGTGCCGTGGAGCACAGTCGCTCCCAACTCTACGTGTGACGGGTGAAATAATTCAAATTTAGTACTTCATTATAGTAATTAAATTGACTGTGTTTTATTTCTAGCCACTCGTTTATAGGTTGGTAGTATCTATTTGCGATTTGTACATTTCAGTTTCACACGGCACAATTTAATACGGCATGCATACTGAGTAATAATTTTTCGTGTTTATGAAACCATTTATTTATCATTTACGAAGATTGAAATATGAACTTCTTATTATTATCTAACTGAAACAATGTGATTTTTCCTAAAAGTGCGTATTTACCGTCGTAATTATAACATGGCGGTCCTTGAAAAATGACATTTCGCATATTTAATTCAACAAAATAACCATTAAAACGCAAAATTTTTCAATTCCGCTTACTGAATTACTTAGTACTAACTATTATTTACCTAGTACAATTTATTTTAATTTTTTAAAGTGTGTTTTGAGCGTGGACTCAATAGCGGAACATTTACCATTTTTTCATATGCACAAATGATAAACTTGTCTTACTGCGCCTCACAGTTAATATGGAATATTTCTTATTTAATATTTAGATTTAGCTTTATTATTATGAAAGTGTGTATTTATGTCAAGGGAGATGACAAAATGTGTATATTATATTTTAATTTTGCTAAAATTAATTTACTTATGCGAAGTATTTGAAGCCATGCTTGACTACTTGAAGCGGACTTTCTCAACTTTACATGCACAAATACTATGAAACACGTACATACAAGAAATATTTGGGTAAATATTCGGAACAAACGTCAACGGTTAATACGCACTTTTTTTTGATAAAACCTTTAGCTTCATGTTATCATAATTTTAAAAAACATCCCAGGTTTTGAATGGTTTGAGGGCAAGGCAGGGTTTATCCTAGCGGGTTTGTGTGATTATGATTGATTGTTATGAAATAAATATTCCGTATTAACCGTTGACGTTTGTTCCGAAGAATTACCAATATTTGTGACAAATAGCAAATTGTTTTACCCAGCCATTCCAAATTTCATATTAATCTTAAGTGATCTCCCAGGAAAGTATGGTACTGTATATTTTCTACCTGTACAGAATGTAAATAAAACAATATACATATGTACATTTTAACACAGCACCACGTTCATTGGTCAAGTATATTGTTTGGTATTAGTTATCGATAAACCGATAGATGCAATCTGTTGGCCATAAATTATTGTAATATTCTCTGTAGTTAAAAGTAAGAAATATATAAAGTGTAGAAATATATTATAAATTGTACACCTCATTTTACCACAAATTTGAATCACTCGATCATGCTATGTCAGACTATGTCTCCCTCGGGCATCCTCCATGAATTTTTCTAAAAATACAGGATAAAACAGAAAACATAAAATTATCATGTAGATAAAAGGAAAAAGGCAATGACAGAGAATTATTTACTTATCTTTTAAAAAAACACCTACAACACCACACAACCTAACTTGTACAAACCTAGCCACTGGAGTGATCATGCCAAATAAATAAATTTGTCTCGATTGCTCGAGTTTTCCCAGAAGGTTATTTTTTTAATTTTTCACCAACATTAATAAAATCATACCTTCGAATTTTAACATGGAGACATAAAAACTTGAGCTATATAGCCAATGAATTAATCTGTATTTTACCGTTTATCTCATATTTGTAGTATTTACAAAAAAATATATAAACAAAATTGTAAAGTTTATAACTGCGCGAAACCTGCATAGAAACTGCCGTGAGGGCTACTTATTCGAGTCAACATAGAATATTTTCGATTTTTGTATGTTGTCTGTGGTATACTTATAAAAGGTGCATATCTATGGAAAAAGGACTTAATTTTAATCGTAAACAGCTGATCAAAAATTCAGCCAGAAAAATATATTTAAAAAAATTATTTTTAACATTGTTCTAAAATAGTCTACGAAGTTCGGATTTACAACATCTATGGTCATAACAGATAAAGCATTTTAATAGCTTTGTTGTAAAATGAATGGCTGGCCCCATGGAAATGTTTTAAATAATTACAATAAATGTTTTACGAATGGTAGGAAAATGTGGTCCAATTTTGAACCGCTATCAATTGCAGAAAAATAAAAGTCGTTCACTCTTCAATCATAATCACTCCAGTGGCTAACAACACGAAACTTTAAAATAGAGGCTTCAGAACGGGTAGAGCACCCGCGCCCTTGAGGTGATTTTCTCACAAACAATATTGCTGCTATTTTATCATATCCAATATCACAAAGCAAAGGTCAACAGTTAGTCCAACTCATAATAATATTAAACATACAAATCATTAATTATCTTGTTTTTCTTCTTTCAGCGGAGGAAAACTGGTGGACCCCACCCCTGAAATCGAGCGAGAGTTGAAGGGCGAGCTCGACAAGCTGGCCAAGGTGTACGGAGCCGGCAAGGGCGTGGACATGACCTCCTTCCCCTCCATCAAGTACGCCGACCCCGTGGTAGACCCCATTGACGGACCCGTTGCCAAGTAAACCCCCCATCCCCCCACCCCAGAGCCAGAGTATACCGTTGGAATCTAGAGCCGGTGTAGACACTGAATGTAATTATGAAATGTTTTAGTTTCTACATCTTAATAAAGTTTGTTTAAGTTATGAAACTGTGTTTTTTTTAAAGGTGTGTTCAAAGATATTGTAATACAAAAGAGATATGCTATGATGTCCACGCGATTGTCGGTGGACTACTTACTACCTAATGGGAGTAGTTTGCATACGAAAAGAATTTTTTCATTTCATTGATTTTTTTAAGGTGTGCATTAGTATTGAATTAATAATATAGTTTGAATACGAAAAGAATTCGATCATTTAGTTTAAAATTCATTTAGTTTATTTGTTAATTTGTAAACAATATCGGCAACACCAGGAAGCCCAGTAAAAACTGCGGATAGCACATCTCTTATATTTCAATATCTTTGGTAATTTATTATAATGACAGGAAATCTAGAAAGTTCGAATCAGACGTTGGTGCTAGTGTGCTGGCGGTCATGCTAGCTCTCAATCTTTGTTTATTGTTATGCAATGACAAAAGTTTACTAATAAGACTCATTGCTGTGCCTTTACACTCCCCTAGAGTGTCTGGACATAGGTTTCAAAGTGATGAACAGTAAAAAAAGTGGATTGTGCTAAAAAATAAATAAAAACAAACCGATAAATAAATCCCGTGTTTGCAATAAACATGTTGTTCTATCAAATTATTTGATGAGTCGGGGATCTGTTCTTGTCATAACTACTGTATAATTTGAGCAAAATGACATTTTAATAGAAATATTCATATTAAGATATAAGAAGAAGATACTTATTCATATCTTCTTCTTCCTTGCGCTAAACCAACTCATTGCCTAGGTAGGCTGTTGGGGTCGGTTCTTCTCGTTCTCGATCTTTCCCGTTCTCAGGTCGTAGCTTCTTCGGTTCTGAGTATCGCCTTCATCCAGGCCGTTTCTCCGAAGTATTTTTGAGCATTGAGTCATCCAGGAGTTCTTCGGTCTTCCTTTGGATGACTGTCGATGAAGCTCCATAGACATTGCCTGCTTCACTGTGTGGTCTGATGGTCTCCGTCTTATGTGCCCATACCATCTCAACTGTCGTTCCTCCAGCTTGCTGTTTATGTCCGTGACACCCAGGCTACCAAGAATGCGTGAACTTTTAATCTTATCTTTTAGTGATACTCCTGCCGACCATCTAAGCATTCGCATATCTGCTATTTCGAGTTGCCTAGAGTAGGAGTTGTACATAGTCCAGCATTCGGAGCCGTACATTATCGCGGGTCTAACAATAGTCTGGTATATCTTTCCTTTAAGTTTTATAGGCATTTTGGAGTCACACAATATTCCCGTTACGGATCTGAATTTAATCCATCCCACACCTATTCTATGGGTGACATCCGCTGCGCATCCCCCGTCTCTGTAGATGAGTGAGCTCAGATACTTAAATGAGTCACAGTTGGCTAATGTTACTCCATCCAGTTGCATCGAAGGAGTTACATCATTTGTGTCTTCAAAAGGCAAATACAAATATTCACTTCATCAAATTTTGCAAATTCACTTTGTGGCACCAGATATACAAATATACAAATGTATATTACAAATATACTGATTATACAAATATTCAGTCTTTTTCTTGCTATTTTTTAAGCCATTATCTTCCAGGATCTTTCTCCACCTTTCCAGGCTATTCTGTAAGTCACAGTGGTTAGATAATTTATGACCATTATAAATAGCAATGGGCTGAGGAGAGATCCTTGGTGTACCCCCACTTTAATTGGGAATTTTGGTGATGTCTCTGATGTGCACCTTACTTGGGTTTCTACGTTTCTATACATATCTTGTATGGAGAGTACATACCTTTCTGGTACATTGTGGTATCTCAATGCCGCCCATATCAGGCTTCGGGGTACCCTGTCAAATGCTTTTTCCAAGTCTATAAATACCACGTGCAAGTCTTTTTTTGCATCTCGATGTTTTTCAACTATGATTCTGACTGTTTGAATAGCATCTATTGTTGATTTCCCCGACACAAAGCCGTCGTCTTGTATTTTTACAATATTCCTAAGTCGTGTATTGATAATCCTCTCATATATTTTCATGGTGTGAGGCATAAGCTTTATCCCTCTATAATTGTCGCACTTCCTGGAGTCTCCCTTATTTTTTTAAAATGGAAGAAGGTAACTCTTCCTAAAGCTTTCTGGTATCGGTTCTCCATTGAGTACTTTATTATACAGATTGCACAGCCATTTATGTCCCACTTCACCACACTCTTTCCATAATTTGGCTGGAATATTGTCTGGCCCCACTGCTTTCCCTATTATAATTTGTGATATGGCTACTTCAACTTCTGTCTGAGTGATTTCTTCAACTGGTCCCAGCACTGGTTGCTCTGAATAAGTATGAGTAAGTACAAAACTTAAGCAACCTCATTTTTCAACTTTCTGATTGGATCGAAAATCATCTGAAAATTGTTATTTCTGTCGTACGCTGCCAATCGGAAATAAAAAAGCAAAACTTATTTCATATCTTATTCTGTTAAGAATGTATAAACAAATAAGTTAACCCCTAAAGCGTGAAATATTTTTGAATGTACTGCTCTTTAAAACTTTCAGATTACAGATTCTGTGGAAAATATGTTCGCATTACATTTGATTCCAGATAAAATGGCTATTTTTTAATTATTTAAAAATAAAACACTATTCTTGAAAGAAGATGAAAGACTCACGCAGATTTTAGCATTATGTACAAATCGACGTAAGCAATTGAAAATATTAAAATTTTGAAAGCAAATGTTTGATAAAGTTTTTTATGTCACTTACTGATGGTTTTTATCTTTTAAACTGTAATTACAAATTACAAACATTTAAAAAAAAAAAAAGTATTTAAGTAATTTGATTTTTAAGATTTGAAGGCTTGTTTTATCACATTTCAAAAATAGTTTTTAGCTTTTGGATACATTCAGAAATATTCCATTTATTTAAATTTTATTGTAAAGCATAAATATTACTCAATTCATTTTTAACTCCTTAATACTCCAATAAATAATAATATTTGACTGATTTTTATAGTGCCGTTTTTGTGGAAAATCACCTCAAGGGCACTGTACAAATAAATATGTAATAAAATTATGCGACTGGCTTACAACTAAGATGTATAATAATTATAACTAGTGACTTACATCTAAGACTTATGGCTAGTGACTTATGACTACGATTTATAACTACTGACTTAAAACTAATGACTTGATGACACACACATTTACAACTGTGACTTAAAGTTAGTGAATTACAACTAACATAGGTACTTACATTTAAAAATACTTGTTTTGGATAACCACAATTTTTTTTAAATTCAATAAATCCTACAATATCCTTAAAACTTATATCCCATAACTGTCGATGTCGCGGATATGACCGCCGACCACACTAGCACCATCCGCTTAGAGGTTTTTAGATTACCTATCATTCAACATACTAATAGGATTCTTTTCATTTTCAAGAGTCAGAATAACACAAGAGTATTTATGCTACGTTATATGAATGTGAGTGAAGCAAGGAGTGTATGCCATGACAGAGTTGTGTGGTGGCCCATCCTCTCTTCCTACCCCTGCTGAACGGCGTGATTGTTAGTTAATAGAGCTTAACCTGAGTTTGGACACAGTTTTTCTTTTCCTTCTGTGCAATTTAAAAATGTGGATAAAACAATATTGTGTTTTGAGCGAAGTTTCTAATCTCAGTATAGATGGAAATGATGTTGTATGCTCAAAATAATAACATTGACCAATTAATTACAGACTGAGCTGTGCAATTTTTACAACAAAAGGTAACCTCTTAGATTTTTTTATTTTATTTATTTCACAAATATTATAATCAATAATTATCAGCCTGAAACACTCATCTACATTGAAAAAATCTTCCGAGAAAAGATACTGGCCGCCAACGGGAATTGAACCCGAGACCCTCTGATGGCCGGTCAGGAGCTTTGACCACTGAGCTATGGCGGCTTATCTAATACCCGCCAAATAATTCAATATATACTAGTGTTTCATTCGACAATTACTAAGGATATTAGATAAGCCGCCATAGCTCAGTGGTCAGATCTCCTGACCGGCAATCAGAGGGTCACGGGTTCAATTCCCGTTGGCGGCCAGTATCTTTTCTCGGAAGATCTTTTCAATGTAGATGAGTGTTTCAGGCTGATAATTATTGATTATAATATTTGTTATCTACCGTTTGTGCTAGGCATAAAAATCTTGTTTTTAAACGTTAGTTTATCAATTAAAAATAATAATTTATTTATTTCATTATTTTAATATTACATTTAATAACAGTAATGACGTGATGCCCACCTTACTAGGTGTGAAACGCCTGTGTTGTGTTAGCAATTTACAGAGTGGTTGTTAGCTAGGTTTTTGTTTACATAATATTATAAAAGTGACAAAAATAAAATCAGTATTTTTTTAAAATTATTTGTAGTGTGAATGTCAAAAATTAAGACGAAATGAGAATAATTTTAAACCGTTTGAGAGTTTTGTTGCCCATACAGATTTATAAGAATTTACTAAAACATTCCTCACAATAGCATAGCTATTAATTTGAAGAAGCAAAATATTTATTAAATAATAGATAGTCTCTTTCATTTGACTGTGAGTCGGGAGGGTGTAGGTTCGATTCCAATAATTGGCCTTTTTTCATTTCATCTTCGGAAGTTGAGATGTTCATTGAGTTTCTCAAGACAAACAACTGTTTTTTTAGTAGTCCCAGAGAGAGGTCATACATGACCTCATCTTTCTGGCGTCTTCTTTTTTTTTTTTTACATTAGCCCCACACAGGAGGCCCTGAGGAAAATAATTTCCCTCAGGACCTATGTCATCTTAGGGGATACTGTGTGGAGGGTCTTTTTAAGGAAGGGAAGGGTAGAAAGTTCTGGGAAGGAAAAAAGTATGAGGAGTGGGTAGGAATCTGGGGGGTCAGTGTTTCCAGGAGTGACGGACGTATCGATCCATCCCTCCAACTGCGGTGCAAGGTGTCAAGAGTCGAGAGTCCAGCTGGAAAAGTCAAAAGGCCTCCCTCAACCAGCCTCTTATGATCCGGCCCGCCATGCAGCAGGAGGGGACGGTCTGCCACTAGGACCTGGACAAACCTCACCCCATGAACCCAGGCACCCCTGCTAAGTCACCAAACGTAGCGAACCACTTGGGGTGACCTATGGCAGAGGTGTTGGGTATCCAATAAATGGTTCCCGGGTTGGTGGTACCCATACCCGCCTCCCAAATATGTCTCTTTAGTTTTCATAAAAGGCATGTGAGAAGAAAGATTTTTGTTGATGACTTACATACTCTTTTGTTGATTACTTCCATTATCTTCTGTTGATTACTTACATACTCTTTTGTTGATGACTTACATACTCATTTGTTGATGACTTACATACTCTTTTGTTGATGACTTACATACTCTTTTGTTGATGACTTACATACTATTTTGTTGATGACTTAACATAAACCCTCTCAGGGACTACTGTAAGAAGCATTAGTAAAAAAATTATTTCATTTCACGTAAAGGAGTCTGTAGGTAGCATTATTTTTTTTATTTACATATTTGAAATTTTTCCATTATTAAATTTATACTACAAGACAAAATGGATAGATGAAAGAGAATACAATTTCTATTTTTTAAGTTTGAACAAAAACTTTAGTCCACTTTTTATTTGAGATTTTGATGGCCAAAAGTATTATCGTGATTTATGTTTTGGCCTCCTCCTTCATTAGCCAACGTTTTGGACAGCATTACAGTGTTACTTCTGCCTTGATGATGGATACTCGATGCTTTGTCTTCACCAAAATGAATGAATTCTTTAAACATAAAAGTAATTAACATTTGCAAAAATAAAATACAAAAAATTATTCCGGATCATTTTAATAAGACCCGACATGCGTACAGTGAACGATGTACGGCGTATGAGAACAACGGATAGCTGACCAGTGCCCGAACCATCAGAGTCCATTTCTCATTGCGCAGAACCTACTGCGCACTTAGGGGACAATCCGAGCTGTCCCCTTAAGGTGTTTTGGTTCATTCCTTGCGTTTTTTTCGCGACGGATCCCCACTGAAAAATTTGTTTGCGTAGTTTCGGGCGGGAATTGCTCGCGTTCAAATTAAGTTCGATAATAATCTTGCAAGATAAAGCATTATTTTTATTATACTATATTGTAAATTGGTATATACCTATCCATAGACATTTTATAATATTGTTTTGTTTAGACATCAGATTAGCATGTTAGTCCATCAATTTTTTTTTTTGAGAAATATTATATTCTACAGGCGGTGGTACAGAACGAAAAAATTATTATCCCCACCATCAAAGAAGTCCTCGAGCCGCCAATGGTCAAGTGTGCAAAATTTCACCAGTCTTGGAATAAAACAGATTTGTATAAAAATTACCCGAATTCTTGGAGACCGACCACGGCTTGGGGACTTGCATGGCCAACCGACCAGTGAGGGAGCGGCCAAAGTTCGGTCAGAACCCACCGACAAATCACAAGGCGTTTGAATCTCTTATGGTTTTTTTTAAACATCAAGTTTTTATTAATTAAGATGACTGAATAAAATAAAATATACAGAAAATTTTATTTTTGGGTTCAATTACCAGATACGACCGAATCTTTTTCTATTTTCACATTTTTCTCTTGAGAGTGGTTATTATTATTAAATAAGATATTCCATTTCAAAAATTTAATGTTTTTCCAAGTCTTAAAAAAGAAAAAAAACGAGTGAAAGTGAAAGAGGGTGAGTGTGAGTGTGTGTGCACAAGACTGAAGTAAAACTACTAAATAAGAGAGAAAGAAATTGTGTGCTCGCACCTCTCTCTCTTGCCCTTACAGTAATACGAAATGTAACTCTCTCTCTTTCTATCTTAACTAACTTATATCTCCCTCTCAACTTCCGTTCGCCTCGCCCGATCACACTTTTCGTAACGCTTTCGTCACACATTCACCAGCTTACTCCCCAAGTCAAGCTTGCGTAAAGAAGTTTTACTTAAAAAAAAACCTTATTGATGACGCATTTTAAAATCAAAATGGATACATTTATTATTATACTATATCTAGATTGCAATTTAATTCGGTTAGAATCTTGAATTCATACATAAAAAGATAGCAGCCAAAAGATGTGCAATAAAAAATGAAGATAATATTGGTAGTTCTTAGTCGAAGTTAAAAATGACTGAAGTTGATTTGGTTGAAATAGCTCAGTGATCAGAGCAATGCCTCGTTTAGGTAGATGTCCTGGGTTCAATTCCCAGAGACAACCAGATCTTTTTCTGTTTAAAATTTTTCGTTTGAGATAATAAATTTATATTTATTGCTTCTTCACAATTTAAATACATTTTTAGCAGGTAATTATTAACCCCGCTAGGGTTCACCAGTAAATTTATAATTTTTAGTGGAATTCCTTATTTTATTACACCAAAGTTGTAACAACCTAAAACGAGATGCACTTGATCTTTGATACAATAGCATTGACCCTTTGGTGCAACTTAAAAGATTAGTATGTTTACTGAGAATTTTAATAAATAATCGAGCTATCTATAAGCGCCATATTTACTATGATTCATATTATTTGTACATCGTCACGAGTCACGAATGGATTACGATAAGTAATTATTTTTTATTCATCCATATCCATTATTCCTATTCCGTTTATGGAGTCCCATTTTTGCCGCCACGTTTCTCACACTGCTGCCAACCCAACACGTCGCAGAACAAAAACATTGGGTTCAGTTTCTGTCAAACGTCAAACCACTTACCACCATCAGCTGTTCGCCGCGACTCTTCCGAAGAGGTCCGCTTTTGACTCGCTTGCGCGAAAGTGATTTTTAATTGATTTGTATGTCAACATATTGACGGTGATTGAACAGAGAATGTCCCAACCTTACGTTGGTTCAACGGAGAGATTCCCGTTTTCTTTTGATATGGACATTGAGGAAGGAGACGGCGATAGCACTTCTAGCAGACAAAGCCGCTCTATTTCAAAGCGAACAGGTAAGTCGTCAATGTTGTAATAAATTAAAAACAACTCATTCCTATTAGATACACAGCTTGTCGTTTGATCGACGCTTCGCCTTATATAGTTTGAAGACTTGTAATATATTATTTTGTATTGAAAATAAGTTTGTGTAAAATTGTTTTCTTTTTCGCTGTGGCGTGTTTTCGTGTTTTGCGAGAGGGTCGATCGATACTTAACGTGTTGAGGGAGGGCTATTCGGGCGAAGATGTTCTCGGCGAGGAAAAACGCGATGTAGCGTGCCGACTCCGCCAATGTTTCGTGTCTTTTTGACAACCAATAACTTATTCAAGTGGCGAAAAATCACTCCGTGGAATGACTCCATGATTTCAGCGTCTTTTGTGAATTCATACAAATCACGAAATAAATATTGTAAATAAACTGAGTAATGGTCAAATTAATCTCAAATTGTCCGGATAAATTTGAGCTAAGTACCTACCTAATAATTTGCGGTTTCCTCCTTGGTAACAAACACATTAATTAACGCGCACATGTGTGTGTTTACTTATGCCGGCAAATTTTCAAAATCTGTCACGTATAACGTATAATATATGCAATGTTCAATTTGTCAACAAATTTTCTATAAACAATTTATTATGATTTGTTTGCAAAGCATTTTGGGTAATAACTCGTCGGATATTATAAGTAGGTACCAGACTATTTTTAAATATGGTTTTTGATCTGTTTTCCGCGTGGGAAACTACGCCGCTCCCAATGGAAAGTTCGAGAGATTTTCCACATTTTCCAGTAGGTCTTTATGACTTTTGACACGTCGAATATTATGAAATACATAATAAGCCTAATATAAGTATGTTGACACGCGTTTTTCTTTTGATTGGGTTAAAATATACAACTATAAAATTGGAAAATCATCTGAAACCTTAGATTACGATAAAATAATAATACCGCGTTTATAAGATTCATGATAACATTGAGAATATCGCATTCTGTTCCAATAAAATGAAATGTTTTAATTTTTACGATCTCAATTTCAAGTGGAAGCAGAAACTTGTACCGAGAAAAATTATTGTCAAATCGATACCTTACCACGCGAGAAAATTGAACACGCACGTCATATGTAAACATAATCTGTAATTATTTGAATACTAATTATTCTTAATTAAAATTTGCAAATTGTTTTTTCTTTAATTTCTACCTTCTGTTCTTTATTCAAATTAATATAAATATAAATTGAGATTCGTGGTTGCTTTGTCATTTCTTCTCAATTAATACTAATAAATTTATTGAGATTCGTGGTCACTTTAATGTTATTTTTGTTCTCAATTCAAACCTATGGGTACATTGAGATTTGCGGTTACTTTAATGTTATTTTTGTTCTCAATTCAAACTAATAAATTGAGGTTCGTGGTTGTTTTGTTGTTATTTGTTCTCAATTCAAAACAATACGATTCGTGTTTGATTTAATGTTATTTTGTTCTCAATTCAAACTAACATATTGAGATTCGTAATTTTTTTAACGTTATTTGTTCTCAATTCAAACTAATGCATTGAGATTCGTAGTTGCTTATGTTATTTGTTTTTAATTCACACTAATGCATTGATATTCGTGGTTGCTTTTGTTATTTGTTTTTAATTCAAACTAATACATTGAGATTCGTGGTTGCTTATGTTATTTGTTCTCAATTCAAACTAACATATTGAAATTCGTGGTTACTTTAATGTTATTTATTCTCAATTCAAACTAATATATTTGAATTCGTGGTTATTTTAATGTTATTTTAGTTATGTATTCAATTTAAAACGTTGAGGATCGTGGTCGTTTGAATGCCAATCACATTTTCTTGAATGGAATTATTTATAAATTCAGAAAAAAAACTATTTTTATTACTTATTCTATGCATTTTAATAGTTGCTATGTAGACTGGTTATCATTGTTACCAATTACAAATTACAAAACTATAAGTACCTATCAATGCGGACATCAATGTTTTATCTAATCTCGTACCAATAAAAGGAATTTATGAATACAGGCAAAGATTACAACTTTTTTTTCTAATGATAAGTGGTGTAATGTGCTGAGTAGATTTTATATTAACATTATTATTGTTATGTGTGACTTAGGAAGATAATAACGATAATTAAATGCAAAAATCTTTATTATTGTAAGTGGACATCTTTTATCTGAATTTAACTCTTAATCGCTCCAAATAAGTACATTCATTCGTTTTTTTTTCGATTTTGTTATTTGATTTCTGTCTGCCAAAAGCAGAAATAACTCTCCGAGTTGAGCTCTGGCGTAGTGAAGTACAGATTTTTGCGTTAGAATTTTCTATGTAATTAAATGACTTATTTTCAGCCCCCAATGTAAAATTGTTTCTATTATGGAGTTTTTCTGTCAATACCTTTTTTTAACATCAGCTCCACACAGGAGGCCCCGAGGAAAATAATTTCCCTCAGGGCCTATATCATATTAGGGCAGGGTTTCCCAAACTGTGTTCCGTGGAACACTAGGGTTCCGCGGAACTTGAATAGGGGTTCCGCGACAATTTGTCAGAACACATATTCATATTTCAACACTACTGATATTTTCGTTGTTAGTTTTTGGGGTGTTATGCCGTGTTGATGCTGATATTATTCACAAGAAATGATTATTTGTATAAATATTTCACAATAGTTCTTAAGTTAGGAACTAGACACTTCCAGGTACAGAGACTAAGCTGTATGGAAGTTGAAAGAGTCGTTTATGCTGTTATTATCGCAGTAAAACTTTATTTTATGTACTAAAAAAATCTCTGATATTTATTACTGTGATGTATTATTTATAAGATATGCTGTGATAAGAATCGATAATACGAACATCTGAAGGATGTGGAACGGGATAATGGATCTGCATGTGTTTCACAAAATTATTGTTCCCAAGGAACCCAATAATATATTTTTATAAATCGACTTTACCTGCAAGTAAAATAATGTACCTACAGTCAGTCTTACTACACCTTGTTAGCAATAGTCGAACTATAAACGCACATTGTGCCGTAAATGTTGGTGTAAAAGAAAAAAAAATGCAATTTTGGATCTCATCAACCTAATCTGTGATTGTTTTCCTGCCTTACGTAAATGTTTGAATGAATAAAATTTTAAAGTAGATGAAGAGGTTTCCAAAGAATTTTAAGAACATCTACATAACTTGAAAACAACTATTTTGCAATATTTTCCGAAAACTAGTATTGACGAATCCATTTTCCGTGATACCAAACCAGTAGACTTAAGTGCAAGTAGAGTATGAAATTCCAATTGATTTCATTAGTGACTATGACTTTCGATTAATGAAGATCAGCCTTTTTAGATCAAGATTTCTGGGCAAGTTTGTCAGAAGAGTACCCCAAAACAAGCTATTATTGTATTACTTCCGTTTTATACAACCTATTTATGCTAAGCAAGATTTTCTAATTATGCTGCAACCAAGTCAGAGTGCAGGAACAGGTTCGACGCCACACCAGATATTAGAATCCAACTTAATATTGTGCCTGATATCAAGAAGATATGCAATTCACTGACTCAAAATCATCCAAGGTGCTTTATTTACTCCATTTTTTTGTTATACTAAATAAATAGTGTGTTTCATACCATTTTTTTTAAATTTTTACTTTTAGAAATTATTTCCCAACCTAAAAAATAAGCCGAGTGTTCCGTTAAAATTTACGGGTTTGCGAAATGTTCCGTCGCAGAAAAAGTTTGGGACACCCTGTCTTAGGGGATGCTGTGTGGATGGTCTTTTTAAGAACGGGAAGGATAGGAAGTCTGGGAAGGAAAAAGGTATGAGGAGTGGGTAAGAATCTGGGGGTCAGTGTGTCCAGGAGTGACGGACGTATGAATCCATCCCTCCAAATGCGGTAAAGGCGATGGGTCGAGAGAGTCCGGCTGGAAAGGTCAAAATGCCTCCCTCAACGCGGCCCGCCACACAGCAGGTGTGCAGACGTATCCTCCGCCAAGACCTGGAAAAACCTCACCCCATGAACCCGGGCACCCCTGCTAAGTCACCAAACCTAGCAAACCACTTGGGGGTGACGGCAGAGGTGTTGGTTATCCAATAAATGGTTCCCGGGACGGCGGTAAAATCCTACGTAATATCTATAATTCGGGTAGATACTCTCAGTATTTCTGGTGAAATATACCCTTTTTACATAAGCTCCTCACGGGAGGCATCGATGAAATAATGTCCCTCAGGGCCAATGTCATCTTTGGGGATGCTGTGTGTCTTTTTAGAAAAGGTAAGGGAAGATCTGGAAAAGGTATGAGGGATGGGTAGGAATCAGTGGGTCCAGGAGTAACGGACATATGAATCCAACCCTCCCTCTGCGATGCAAGGCGATGTTCCGAAAGAGACCGGCTGGGAAGATCGTAAGGTCTCCCTCTCCTCTCCGCTCTCCCGATCCGGCCTGACATGCAGTTGTTGGGCGCCAAACCTCACCCCATGAACCCGCTAAATCACCAAACATAGCGAACCAGTTGGGATGACCTATGGCAGGGGTGTTGGTTATCCAATAAATGGTTCCCAAATTGAACTTTAGAAGTTAAAACTTCCCAACTTAGAACTCAATGTGCGGTACTCGCATAAAAAAAAAAAAATAAGCCACTTTTTTTCAGTTTGCTTTTCTTTGGAGTGTTTTTCAAAAATAATAACCATTCATTTTTAAGTATGAAAACTTTGAAAATGGACATAACATCTACGCACCTATGTTCCTTTTACTCGGCTAATTTTACCGTCTACGTTATTTTTTACTGTACAATTCCATTTACGCGATAGAAGTTAACCTACTTATAAAGGAGAGGACATTGACTTGCCTATATCGATCCAGCCATGTATTAGTTCATACCCACTCAATTAATCGGAACAACCAAAACATGTTTATCATCCAAATATTTCAAACTTTCAAATCCAATCTCCATGTTCGCTTACAGTCCCAATCAACAGTATCTACAACAAACTGGGAACAACAACTTTCAATTTTGGAGGTGTGTATGGGCATTTATTGGGTAACCACTGCCATACAAACACACACATAATAGGGGCAAGGGACTGTTATTGGACCAATTTTATTTATAATATACGTTAACCAAATGTTTAAATTATCACTAAATGGAAAACTTATATCTTTTGCTGACGACATTGCAATAATTTTGGAAAAAAAAGACGTGGAACGATATTACCAGTGCAGCCAATCAAGACATGAATGTTATAACTCAACACGGAACAAAACTTATTATATTCCATTCTCTCTACAAGAAGATGAGCCAAATAATTTAATTAACATAACAATTCATTCCAAAAATTGTTCAAATGACGGTACATGTAATACGGACTGCGCTAAGCTAAATCATAAATCTAGTGTAAAATATCTTTGAATCTTAACAGATAAAAATGTTAAATGGAAAGATCATATCAATCTCACTGTGGAAAGAATAAGAAAACTTATCTATGTGTTCTATAACATACGAAATATTGTAAACAAGAAAACCATAAAAATTGTCTATTTTGCATTAATTCAGTCCTTAGTACGGCATTATTGGGTGGGGAGGGGCCTTTAAAGCTTCCTTACAGCCCATAATTATAAAAATCATCCTTAAGAAACCAAACGACTTCCCTACTCTAGAGATATTTCGGGAATTTAATGTACCATCTTTCACAGAATTGTATAAGATGGACACCTTACATATATCAAATGTATAAAGAGTATTTTATTCAAAAAATTCACCCCTCAGATAGCAAGCAATAGATTTAAAACAAATGCTATGCTTAGAACGACGATCAATAGCTATGCTTAGAACGACCACAGCTCAGCACCACTATCTGTATCTAGGTGTAAGATGGTACAATATATTATTATCCAAAAACAAAATTAAGTAGTATAACTGAAACATTAATATGAACATTTCAAAAAGCAAATTAAGTCCTTGAAATTGGATAATGATATATTGTACCCTTCAATGTGCCTATTCTATCTAACATTAAAAAATTGGTTACTCTTATTGTTTTTCTAAAACTGTTGTTGAATTCTAATAGAAACTTCTAATTGAAACTTCTCATTGAAACTTCTAATTGAAACTTCTATGTTGAATTATTTCTGTAGTTATTTTGAATATTGAATTATGTTATGTTGAATGTTGAATTACGTTAGTTATTATAACAAGTCTTTGACTGTTGTATGTTCACATTGCCCGCATTATTTTTTGTATGTATGTAAATACTAAATACTCCTCCCATAATGAACTAACGAAACTCAATTTATGGAGTAGAAGAATAATTATTCAAAACAGCATTTTATAATTTGGCATATTGTTAATATTTGAAATGTTATTTTTTTGTAATAAATAAATACATAAGATCAATAAATTCGTATCTATTCATTATACATATTATGATGCAATGGTGCAATTTGACTAATCTAAAAGTTTCGGTTACATTAATTAATGTAACCGAAATATTATACCATCTCACACATAAATACAACTAGTGGTGCTGGGCCGTGGTCGTTCTTAGCATTGGAATGGCTATTGAGCCATTTGTTTTGAGACATCTGAATGGGTGAATTTCGTTTATGAAATATTTTTTATAAATTTGATATAAGTCGTTTCTTTTATACAATTCTGTGATAGATGGTCTCGAAATATCTCTAAAGTAGGGAAGTCGTGTGGTTTCCTAAGCCTAATGATAATTTTAATAATTATTCATTGAATTGTAATTATGGGCTGTTAGGAGGCTATGTATGCCCCTCTTTTATGTTTGATTATCATGGCTGGCCCCGGGTTAATTGGCACTCTGTATTGCCGAAGAGGTCTGCTCTAATTACCATTATAATAATTAGTGTACCTGATAATTATATTATATCGAATATTGATTCAGCGCGACTTCCCTTCTGCCAATTTCACAACTAATAGCTTTGCCCCTTGTTAAATTTTGTTGCTTAACGAAGATACAAAGAAACGAAGATACGAAGATATAAAGAAAAGTGTCTGTTACGGGACGCGCGGCATGGATTTGTTTTTCGTACATATTTATTATTATTTCACACAGTTTTTTTCCGAGTTTGATGACATTTTGCACACTAGATTTTCATAATAAGGGGAAAATAAATACTGTCTACGTCTGATTTCGAAAACTCTGTGTAAAGCCCCGGTCAATGTCGCGTTTTTGACTTCAGATAGTTTATCTTCTATTTGTATAAAGAAAAGTGCCTGTGGCAGGTGGGCGTGGATTTTTTAAAAATAATAATATCTTTATTTGGAAAACAAACAGCTTTACAAAGATAAATAAAAAGAAAGAGTGCTAAAATAAAACAGTAAGCCTAAAAACATGTTTTCGCTGATAATTTTTTTTTTTTTTTTAGTAGCTAGACAAGAAAAACTAAGAAAGAAAAGTTAAGAGAAGCTAAATTAAAACACAAAGAAAAACTAAGAAAAAAATAATTAGGAGAAGCTAAATACTTAAATATACATTTTTTGTTTGTTTTAAGTTTTCTTTATTCATTGAATTTTTTATTTTTTATTACATAGATTGGGGATTTTTTCGACCACCATGCTAGGCACTTGCCCGTTAATGTGCATGATAAGAATATAGAAAAAACAGTAAAACAGAAAAAACAGTGCATGATAAGAATATAGAAAAAACACAATAAAGGGTAAGCTTATGATCTTATAGAAGTATATGGATGATATGTATGTAATTAGGGAATATGTAAATATATTGCAAATTAGGAAAAGGAATCTGATTAATAATATAATAATAAATATAAATATGGATGTTAAGTGGTGTGTTGTGATGCATTACATTTATCTGATAGTGTTGCTTTGAATTTGTTGAAAGTTATATTGAATATGTCTGTATATGTGAAGTATGTGTTATGATAGTGGCAGGCTCGATGTATGAATTCATTTTGTAAGTAGTTGGTGTTGGAGCGGCTGTTATAAAAAAGGGATACGTTTCTGCCATTGCGACCAGGAACTCTAATATCTATTTTTTGTAAAACAATTGATCAGAAATAATTCTCCTACAATTAAATTTCGGGATTTTAAAGAATTGACGGATATCTTCATTTGATTGGAATGCATAAAACGACCGAAAATTTATGTAGGAAAGAAATTTTTCCTGAACACGTTCTATTCTATGAACATATGTTATATATCTTGGATTCCAAATTTGTGAGGCGTGTTCTAGGTGCGGACGAACATAGGTATAATATAGCAAAATAAATGTATCGAGATAATAAAATAGTTTTGATGTTCGTACTAACATTTGGGTGGCTTTAGTGACAATGTTATTAATATGTAATTGGAATGTAAGTTTAGAATCTAAGGAAACACCCAGGTCCCGAACTGATTCTTTTCTTTTAATATTGAATATCGACATTGTTTATTGAATATTTAAATATTATTTTGGTCCTATTTCTTGTAAACGAAATTGAGTAACATTTATCTATATACATGTTTATTCTCAGATTTATGAAATTTTGCACACTTGACCTTCCGAACTAGAGCGAGGTTACTATTTACAGGAGATTTCCACAAACCACCCCTATCCCCCTTTTCCACCCTTAAAGCGGAATTTTGATACTTGATCAAATTTTGCATACTTTACGTTCAAAATTAAAGGTAAATTATTACTGTCTACTTACATCTGATTCCAAAAAACTTTGCGTAAAGCCCTGGCAACGTCGGTGACTTCAGTTTCAGCTGTTTATAAATAACATTATGACACAGGAAATTATTGTGTTTATCTTTATGGTGAAATCTTGTTAATGACAGAGAACTAGTCGTTTTAATTATGTTTAATGTGGGCTTCATACTGTAAACTGGTTAACAAATTCTTGAATGGCCAGTAGCAGTAGAGTCACTGTCAAGAATCAATAATAATAATTGACAGTTTAATTTCTAAGAAAATATTACCTGCACTCATTATGCATTCTTGGAAAGTGTTACTTGCAACACTATAAAACCGCAATCTCGTCATACCTTTATTATTATGTTATTCCATCTTGAATTATTTAATATAATAACTATTCCATCCAATGAATTATTCCATCTTGAATTATTTAATAATTATTCCGTCCAATGTATTATTCCATCTTGAATTACTTCATTATAATTATTCCATCCGTTATGTTATTCCATCTTGAATTACTTCATAATAATTATTCCATCCGTTATGAATTATTTAATAATTATTCCTTCCAATGTATTATTCCATCTTGAATTACTTCATAATAATTATTCCATCCGTTATGTTATTCCATCTTGAATTATTTAATATAATAACTATTCCATCCAATGAATTATTCCATCTTGAATTATTTAATAATTATTCCTTCCAATGTATTATTCCATCTTGAATTACTTCATAATAATTATTCCATCCGTTATGTTATTCCATCTTGAATTATTTAATATAATAACTATTCCATCCAATGAATTATTCCATCTTGAATTATTTAATAATTATTCCTTCCAATGTATTATTCCATCTTGAATTACTTCATAATAATTATTCCATCCGTTATGTTATTCCATCTTGAATTATTTAATATAATAACTATTCCATCCAATGAATTATTCCATCTTGAATTATTTAATAATTATTCCGTCCAATGTATTATTCCATCTTGAATTATTTAATAATTATTCCGTCCAATGTATTATTCCATCTTGAATTACTTCATAATAATTATTCCATCCGTTATGTTATTCCTCTTGAATTATTTAATAACAATATTACCTACTTCAATCCACTGTCTCGAATGTGTCGTCTGTATAATACTATTGATTAGTACTCTGACTCTGGCCACAATCGACGATACATTTTCCAGCTTATTTTGCTATTGACTGTTAATCGACTGGCAGTTTATAATCAGATATTATAGTCAAAGGGTTGTGTTCCCCAGAAAATTCCAGACGAAAATCACTGTTCACGATGCCAGAGCAATATTAAATGGAACCTTCAAACAGTATTCTAGGATTTATTTTGTGTGGTGATTCCTTCAGTGTGGTGTTCGGTAGGACAAGATTTCAGAATGAGTTTGTATTAGGTACTCAAATAATGAAACGAGGTTTTGTGTCCCACCTCAAATGAAGTGAGGTGTGAAATGTGAAGTGTGAGGTGTGAAAGAGTCAAAAACGAGCAAAAATCTTGTATTGTTTCTATCTTCAAATACAGCTCTAATACGAAAATGTCGCATACACTAAATGAAGTAATGTATTGCTAATACACAAACACCTTACCACCTCATATCTCACCGCCGCACCACCTCACTACCTCAAAACATTTGCAGTCATTCAAAATATTTGTATTAATATAAAACCTTTTTTTACTACAATACAAATATTTATTTAATTTAAAACCTTTTGTAAAAAACCAGTTGGTAAAAAAAAATCTTAAAATTCGGTCCAGTTTTGGAGGAGAAAAGGGGGTACAAAACTTCGATATAAAGATTTTAATTAGGTATTATAGGTAAGCATTTAAAACTAAGAATCTTATGAGATTATTAATGGATTCCAGGTGAAATCCATATTACTGTATCGAGCGATGATCGAACAAATGAAATATATAAAGACAGATTGCGCAATACAGAAAGAAAAAATATAAAGCCAGACTTCCAATAATTACGATAACATTAATCCAAAGTGGACATTTTCAATTGCGAACTTACCAAATATAAAAAGTCCATAAAAGAGTATCTAGGATACTAGGATAATGTGAAATGTGATTAGCATCGCTCGAGTGTTTGAACACTACACGTAAACGCTTCATAAGATAAATAGGTAGATCGGTATCTGGATATCACTTGGTATTTTACATTTGCAGGTTCAGGACCAAACTTAGGACTTCTTGAATCTTCATTATTTCTCATGCCAATGTATTTAGATGAGTTTTTTGTGTGAATACCGCATGAGTATGCTGCTACTGCCCATAGTGCCCATCTGTTCTCAACCGTCTGAAACCAATGAGCTAAGAGCTGAATCATTCGGTTACCAATTGGGGTACGTAGTGAGGTTGAAGGTAAGTGGGGAGGGGAAGGAGATGGGAAGGAATAAGGTAGGAAAATACCTGGCTATTTTAATCTGGTCACCAAACACG
This sequence comes from Limnephilus lunatus, assembly GCA_917563855.2. NCBI lineage: Eukaryota > Metazoa > Arthropoda > Insecta > Trichoptera > Limnephilidae > Limnephilus > Limnephilus lunatus. The sequence goes on along the minus strand of OU830602.1, from coordinate 2,376,832 downwards.
ACTAAAGCCATTTAAAGCAACTTTTAAAGAATCAAGTTTATTCTAGGTGGTGATCTTACACTAGGGCTATATTGAGAGTATCTTCCACTCTGGAACGTGCCCCAAATATACTGTATTATAATATTATTTTTAATGAATTAATTGTAAGGGGATGTATAGCTGAGCGGTCGTATTATAATATTATTTTTAATTAATTAATTGTAAGGGGATGTATAGCTGAGCGGTCGTATTATAATATTATTTTTAATTAATTAATTGTAAGGGGATGTATAGCTGAGCGGTCGTATTATAATATTATTTTTAATTAATTAATTGTAAGGGGATGTATAGCTGAGCTTTGACCCACCCTTTTGTCAATAATGCCAAACTAAATATGATTAGAAATATTGACTTAATGATTTGTTGAGAAATAAATATTTTATTTTTATAGTGAAACAACACAAATTAATTAAATAAAATATGCTTGTTCACTCCGTGATACCGTAATGCACAATATATCTACAGGTAATTAAATGGCGTAATTAACTTAGGATCCATTTTGATCTCCGTTGATATTTTTGATGTTTTTTTTCAACTTAAAATAACACAAAAATCAGTCGGTATTGGACAGGACTGGGTTGGAGTGTGGATTTTTTCGGTTACTCGGCTGATTGACCAATAATGATTGTGGAAGAATTTTTTTGTAGGTTTTGAAGAAAAAAAAAAACATTGAAAAAATCTTCGGACACTAAAATTTCATTATATCTTTTACTTCAAATAAATGGTTGGAGATCACTCCAATCCAATCATCTCCGGAATCACTGATTAAAGTAAGTCAAGTACGTCCCTTAACACCCTGTATAAATAGGTATCTAGAAAACCAAAGTTCATTTATGAACTGATTAGTCAGCAAATTTCCAGAAGCAATATATTATGTTGTCTCTGGAAATTATAACTTTGAACAATATGTTTCCGGAAAGCAGCGGGATTTCGATAAGATGTAACGGTTTTTTTTATTATTCATGAATTCGCCTCTGGGTGTGCATTACTCATCTCTGATTATCGACAGGCCTCTTATCTCTATGCCCTACGTCAGTTCAGTTGGCTAAATTTGCAGAACACAGCGTTCACCTCGCAAATTGTTTATCTTATCCTCTAAATTTTTAGTTTTCCGTCGGTTCTCCTGTTAATATTGTGATTTATAAAGCTACATTATGGCTACTTACAGAAGATATCCATCATCATCTGGTAAGTCCAAAATGTGACATGTCTTATTAAGCTTCATTTCGGTTTTTTATTGTTACCTCGTGCTCCTAAAGTATAAAAGTAGACCTGGTATAACACGATTTAAATTTTTCACGGCCAAAGGTATTATGTTAATTATTGATTGTTAGATCTATTATGCCACTATCACTATTTGTGACATATCTCTCTAAGGAAACTATCGGCGACATGCATTTTATTCGCGGTTGTATACCGACATCCATCCGACATTACGTGACAAAGCAGATGTTACGAGTATATTATTATCTGCTTTGTCTATGTGTTATGTTTGTTACTAATCAACCTATAATTAGGAACTACGCGCTACCTGAATTCTTAAAACAATTGATAAACTTAGAGCAAAATAATGGTCTCTTCTCTCGAATTTTGAAATGTCCAATCAAGAGCTCACAATGGAATTATCATTGCGAGCTGAAAGTTTTTAGGTTGGGTAATCTAGAATTTCTAGTTTCGTAATAAAATTGTTGTCAAGCATCGAGAACAAGATAGGACCAAGGTCAATCCCTTGAGGCATTCCGTACGATTATTGTTCTAGGTTACATTTAATATGTCAATATTACATTTGAATGTTTATCATTTAATATGTCCTCCACCGATCTTCTCATATCAGTTCGGTGATCTTGTATTAGTCGTTCTATTCTAAAACGTATATTTGTACGTTTTAGAATGGTTGGCTACCCAACCGTTGTCATAAATGTCAATAAAATCTTGCAGGCAGTTTTTCTATCAACAAAATGTAAAACACAATGGGGAAATATTTATTTATTTAACGACACAATGTGATAATTATTTTGGCGTCGCTCATTGCATACAAATCCACTGATTATTATTTGCTGTAAGCGGTTGGTTACTGATGGGAAACTTTAGTACCGACCATTATATTTGTAGTGCACATTCAAGTTGACAATGTTATACAATGCTGTCTACCTTCTAGGTACGATCTTTCGTTACGTCTTCAAGCCATGTTTGGAAATAAGAGGGAAATAATAACGATAAGAGTTAAATTACTAGAAACTAGGGATGTGACTTTTACATAAATAATCGATTCTTTTTCTTAGCATAAAACACGATTTTTTATAAAATTAAAACTGCTTTTGCATGGCACCAAACCGACTGAAATTTTGAATTCTTACTAAGAATCATGGTTTGTAGACGAATCAATCAAAAAATCTGCCAAAAGAAGAATTTCAACAAAAATCATCGTTTTAACACGTGGGGTCGGTCGTTTTAGCACTTGGGGTCGGCCGTTTTAACACTTGGTGTGGAATTTTGGAATCCTACTACGAATCATGCTTTGTACACGAATCAATAAAGACATCTGCTAAATGAAGAATTTTTTTTTAAATCATCGTTTTAACACTTGGGGTCGGTCATTTTGGCTCTTGGGGTCGGTCGTTTTAACACTTGGGGTAAGTCATAACTTCGGCCGTATGGCTCCGAACCGACTGAAATTTTGAATTCTTACTAAAAGTTAGGGATGTGACTTTTACATAAATAATCAATTATTAAATCATCGATTCTTTTTCTTAGCATAAAAAATCGCTTAAAAAAACAATTTTTGAGGAAAAAAATCGTTTTTTTTCCTAATCGATTATTTTTTCACATCCCTACTAGAAATGTTTTCCACACAAGTACATAGTCTTTGGTTTATTTTTATTTTTAACTTAATGTGTAAAACCTCAAATTGTACCTAATATTTAAATGAAGACAATATTAGTGACACTCAAGCGAAAATCTGAAACAGAAACATTAGAAAAATATATGGTCACATCTAGGAATCGAGCCCAGGGTCTTTGTCTTTGCCGGGGCGCCATGGAATATATACCCATTTTTTATTTACCTATGTCTTGATATGCACTAAAATATCAACATATTTTATCAACAATGTTTTGACTATGATTGAACAGGTTTAGTGGTTAATTAATTAATAATAACATTGACTCTTCATTATTTTGACGTTTTAAAAATAAATTTAAAGATTGGTCGCTAAACATAGATTTTAGGATTAACGCCTTATCTCAGTCACACGCGTTGAGGGCTTAATAAATAATTAAGCTAACGACAATGATAAAGATATTGATGATAATGCAATCTATTCTTGGAAGCGTTGCATGGCGCCCACCCATCAAAACTCCGAATACTCTCTTATCTGTACCTGTCTATAGTATAACACAGCTTTGTAATGGTTGGAATTCACGATAACGAATCGGAAAATGACCGTGTTATTGCTTTATTATGATATTTAATGCTGTATATATAATTTGTTATTGCTGTTTGTAGGTGGCTAAGCATAAATTTGTATCGAAATAAAATTTTATCAGTTACATTTTACAAATAATAACAACAACAAAAAAACGAGTGCGCGACGACGAAAACGACCACACGACTGAAGTGAAACTTCACTATAAAATAAGAGAGAAAGAAAATATGCGCGCGCACTGCTCTCTCTTGCTCCTACAGTGTAATACAGACAATAGGCTTGGACTGTGCCTTTGATATACGAAATGGCTATGAGAGAAAGAGAGAAAGAAAATGTGTCCTCGCACCTCTCTCTCTTGCCCCTACAATAAATACGAAGCATCACAACAAACAACACACGAACCATACTGTTTGTTGTGATGCCTACTGAAATCGTAGATATGAAAATAGATATGAAAACAGCGATCGCGTAAAGTGAAAAATGTTGACTTTTGTCTCTAATTGGAATCGGGCTGAAAATCGGGCTCGTGTATTACGCTCATAACTCTCCTTCTATCTTCACTAACTTATTCGCCTCGCCCGGTCACACTTTTCGTAACGCTATCGTCAGCTTACTCCCCAAGTCAAGGGTGTGTGAAGAAGTTTTACTTCAAAAACGCGAAAAATAACATTTTCACGGAAAGAAAACAAGAGATATTTTTTTGAAGTGAAAACTTCTTTAGCACCGTTGTGATTTTGAATTCGTTGAAATAGCGACAATAAAAAGAGACGAGCACATACATCTAAAAGATTTAGCCTGCGAAAAAATGAGAATTATGCGAATACCTCGCCAGAGTCCCAGCTGTACCCGTCTAGAACCAATGAGACTATGGCATCTCCAATTGGGGTATGTTGTGAGGCTGAAGGTAGTGAGGAGAGGAAGGAGATGGGAAGAGGATGGTGGGGAAGTACCTGGCTATTCAGATCTGGTCACCAAATACGCCTAAAACCATTTCAAGCAACGTTTCAATTCTGAATAGTGGTCTCACACCAGGGCGATACTGAGAGTATCTTCCACCCATGAACCCGGGTACCCCTGCAGCCTGCTACGTCGACAAACGTAGCGAACCACCTGGGGTGTCCTATAGCAGGGATATTGGTTATCCAATAAATGGTTCTCGGGACGACAGTACCATACCCGCGTTCCAAATATGCATAATACTATATGAAGGTTTTCGATTAAAATGAATATAATAATTAATAACTAAAATTGTAAGTAGCATGCGTTAAATTTTTCGATTTCACGGACAACACAAAGCTTTGATTTTTTTTAGCTATGACTACATGTTTATACATAAATACACTTCGTCCAGAAACTCGCAGTATCTACAAGCGAGAAATTAGTGAACCTTGTACGTCACAGGGGACCCAAAAATTCAACTTCCGATTCGGTTTACTCAAAAACGAAAGCTCAAATCAAAAAAAGTTATACCACAAAATCGACTGTAAATATGATACGGATTCACCAGTTTATCGCTTGCACTGACACTTTACACCGTGTAGGGGAGAAGTGGCATGAAGGAGCCAAGTTTTGAAAGAGCCAATTGCATTATTTAGGAACGGATGTGGTTGGTAACTTTATTTTTAAGTGGCGACACTGATTTCCCGTCACCCACAAAAATTTGATAGTTTGACGAAATCAACGGACGCCGGCACACCGAGTCAAAGTTTTTGGCACTAAAAAGTAAGTATATTTCTTCATTTAGGTTGTTTTTTGGTATTTTATTGTAAACAAATGTAGGTAAATGGCTTGTAGATTGAGTTTGTGCATATATTTGGCATTGTAGCTACGTAAAAGCTGAGCCACAAAAGTTTTGATATTGTTGTTATTTTGAAGGTTATATTTCTTTTACGAATAAGTTATGAAAGAGCCGGGTGAATGGGCCATGAAAGAGCTTAGCGTTTTTGATAGCATTTATTGGTTATTTTTTTTAATTTTCGAGATTGTTATTAATAAAAAATAATCCGCCTCTGATATGTTAAGATTATATATATATACTAGGTATGACTGAATAACATGTTAAGAATAAAATGTTTCTTAGAATTACTTAAAATGACTGATAGAATAAAAAAAAAATAAAAAATGTCATTAGTTTCTAAAAAGGATTTGTTACAATTGACTTTTTGTTTTTTTTTGTTATTAGGGCAATTACACAGTATCTTTGGGCAATTATTATTAGTTTGAACAATTATTAATAGTTTGTATAATTTTCCCAATTATACTTTATAATACAGACTGTCTCTTTTATAACTTTTAGTAGCTCTTTCAATACCGAAATGTTATGAAAGAGCCAGAAGACACATTTTTTAAAAATGAATGTTTCATTGATTTTTTTTATTAAAAGTGTATTTTTTTGCTCCGTTTAGTAAACTGGCTCTTTCATGCCACTTCTCCCCTATAATACCTTTTTTATTACACAAGTTGTATTACCATCTCGTCTCTCAGTACTGTTGTCAAGGCAAGATTACTTCGGAGATTTCTGACCTAGTTATCACGTCTGTAGTCTGTAACTATGGGCCCAATGAACCTAATTATGCGATCACTTCAAATTTGTCATACATATATGTGAGTAACATAATATAGTATATTTGGTGTTCTTTTTTGTTGTATAGTAGGATGTATAATTGGTTACTTTACAAGTGATAAAGAAAACACATACATATTTTTTTTGTTTTTTCGCAATTTTTATTCCGCCATTTCTGCATTTGATTTTACTATGTTAAGTCCGCCGCACTCCATTTCACTTATAATAATAGTTTTTTTAAATTTAACTTTACTTTTTATTTGTAACTTAATGAGTAAACCCTCAAATTGTAATATTTAATTAAATGAAGACAATATTAGCGAAACTCAATCAAAAATCAGAAAACAGAAAAATCAGAAAACGGTCACATATCTACATAAAGATGGCAGTCAATAAACGTTATATGCGTTCTGAAAATGAAGATAATGTTGTTAGTTCTGTATGATACAGTTAAATATGACCGAATCGGATAGGGACACATTAGCTCAGTTGATAGAGTTGCTCCCCGGCAACGGGACTCGAACCCAGGACCTTTGCCTTGCCGGGGCGCAATTTTACCAACTGAGATAATGTATCCCAATCTGATTCGGTCATATTTAACCGTATCATAATTCGACTAAGAACTACCGACATTATCTTCATTTTCTTAAAGCATATTTTAATGGCTGCTATCTTTATACAGAGATGTAGCCGTATCTTTTTCTGATTTTTCTGTTTTCGGATTTGCGATTGAGTTTCGCCATAATATTGTCTTCATTTAATTAAACTTTGCTTCTTCTTAAGTCGGTTCCTCGTTGCTGAGGGTCGTGGCCCCTTCTCCAATCTCCATGGTGCACAAGGCTCCTTCACCCCTCGCGGTCATGCACTGCGTGGAGAGCCAAGGATACCGACGCGACGTACCGGATGTCGTTTTTTACTTGGTCACTCCAGCAGCGCGACCTTGGTAAACCTTCCTCTGCTTCTTCTGACTTTGACTATGAGTTTTTCCAAGTCCTCAGTTTGGCGAGCAACGTGTCCAAGTCCAAAGTATCATACAATACGTTGTAGGTTGTAGGCAGATTGTGGATGCCTCGCTCTTTTAGAATGGAGACATTTGTGCGTCTGGCTGTCCAACTGTCCAACTGTCCAACTGTCCAACTGTCCATGGAACGATTTACCTACATGTTATAAATTCTACACGGGTTAGGAAAATGTTTTGTTTAATACCTACTAGTTCCAAACGAAGGCCCTGAGGAAAATAATTCCCCTCAGAGACTTGAGAGACTCAAGTCTTTGGAGATGCTGTATGGAAGGTATTTTTAGAAAAGGAAGTTATGGGAAGGAAAATGGTATGAGGAGTGGATAGGAATCTGGAGCAGGCGAGACCAACCAGAGAGGCCAAATGGTTTTCCTCAACAGAGGTGTTGGTGGTTATCCAAAAAATGGTTCCCATACCCGCCTCCCAAATTGAAGTGCACAAATTATAACAACGACCAGAAATTAGTGATTCAGTTCGGCGTAGGACCAAATGATCGTACACAATGAATAAAAACGTGCAACCGGCGCGGCGTGTCGCTAGAAATAGAAAAATAACAATATAAAGGCGACTGCCCCGCTAACAAGAAGATCACGCGAAGAAAGCTGTCTCGTGCCAGGCCGTGGAAGTGCCGAACTGCCGCGGGACACAATTCGCGCACTCCTCAGTCGACAATAGCCGCACTGTCGCGATTGTTCCACATTATCTCTAAACGCGCAATAACCTCACTTATCCGTCAATCTGTGTTTTTAAAGCGATAACAAAAGACATTCCTTGTGTTACGTAACCTAAAACGCGCCCAACAGGTACCATTACCGCGTAAAACCGTCAGTCGCTTCAGTGTGCGCACCTGCATATTATTATTTCAACAGTTTCCTAAAGCGTGTTTATTTTTAAATATAAATAATAATCTGTGTTGTATGAATTTGGGTGCCTACTCGAAACAGCAAAGTCATAGATCATAATCTAAAAGTCGAATCCTACGCATAATATTATTACATTTTATTTTTAGTCGAGCGGCGTTCGAATCTTCAAATTTCACACGCGTGTTTATTAAAAATAATTAATCTTTGGTGTATTGTTATGGTGTCTACTCGTATAAATAGAAATGTCATAGATCATAATTTTTGAAGATTTCATTTTCTTTTAATTTAACTGTATTCTGATCTATACATTATGGGGCAAATTTTCCATTGATTATTACAGATTGGTGTTATTTTATTTAAATTTGTCCCGCCAAATTGCTGTCTGCCTATACGTTCCAATTAAAATGAAAACATTCATCTGTATAGTGAACATGTGGGAGACAAATTCTAAGAATATTGCGTTCTAAAACAGTTTTTTGGACCGCTTCCAGTTATAAAATTAAACTGACATGTATAATTTAATGATGTGGGTTGATCTACACATAAAGTTACTTGATTCACAGCACATTAATATTTTACAATAATTCCTTTTTTCATTCTATTCTTGCATTTGGTTTGCCATTTTTGTTACCAATCACATACGTGAACGTTTGAACATAGGTAACTTACGTCCGCATTTAAATTATGCTGTGTCATTTTCAGATTTCAATTTGTCAACTTTATTAAAAACCTGGTTTTCACAAATGCTCCAGTTGTATAACCTGTATAGGTTTGAAAACTAAAACCAATAAAGGTCCTTTGTAGCTAGATGTGGGGTAAAACTTTTATTCAATGAATGTTATTAAAATTAACCAAATTCGTGACTGATTTACTTACAGGCAACAAGTAATAAATTAGAAAGACAAAAGTAATTAATGTTAAATTTAGCCTTCTTAAGTTTAGAGGAACGATTCCGTCACGATTTCAAATTTTCCACCCGAGTAGGTACCAATTTTCCGCGCGAGTACGTAGGTAGGTACCTATTTTCGAATTCGTCACATTAAATTTCTTGTTTTTATTTCGAACGACATTTCCAGGGCTGCCATTGGGAGAATTAGACGTCAGATCCGATTAGTGTTGATTCCCTAAATTCTTTGTGCAGTGTTGTCAATAGCGATTAAATTAACCGGTATAAATTGCCGTGTGTCGAATTGCATCAGGGCGAATCATGTCGCAGAGGGGATTTGTGGATGTGCCGGTCGCCAGGCCGCTGCACCTGTCCATCGACTCGTTCATCGATGATCAGTCCGGTGAGTGCCAAAAACTCGATACATTACTAACATTTTTTTCTCAGCATAATACTCCCTGACAAAGCGCTAAGGTCACAGGGAACCAAGCATGCTCCAGTGCAATATCACAAATTGGTGCATACGTTGTATACATCTACTAGTGTAAGCGTCTGTTACAAGTTTTCCAGATTATAGACAACATTGTAATATAATCTATATCTTGTTTGAGGTTGAAGGAGGTAATAAGGGGGAGAAAATGGAGAAAAAAGAAAGTTAAGAAATTTCCGGTCGAATATATCAGTACACGTGAATTTTTTGGTAATTTTTGGAGATCGCTGTCAACGGTTAATATGCACTTTAAAAAAAAAAAATCTTATGATTCACCTTAATTACATTAAAAGGCAACTATTTGCATTGGGGGAAGTGGAAAATATTTCATTCTAAATTTCGATTACGTAAAATTAAAATTAGCTTTCGTCTTGTGAGATTGTACGCCATTAGCTATTTCGCTGTCACTTTGGTATGTTGGTATTCCTGATACACTTGAATGTATAACGAACGGCTAGAAGATTTTGAAGGTACCACGAAATCTGGAAAGGTAAGTACTAAATTATCGGAGTTTTGGGAATAAAATGACGGAAAAAAACATGTTTATAATTTCGGTAATTATTTTTTATAAATAATACATTCACTTTTGAATCACAAACCTAGCGTAGCCGCTAAACTACTTGCAAACTGGGCCTTTTCTTGCTTTGACGCGAGTAGGCGTTATAAAGGGGCAATTTCTTTTGTATCACAAACCATGTTACACAAACCTAGCGTAGCCGCTAAACTACTTGAAAACTGGGATGTTTTTCTTGCCTTGACGCGAGTAGGCGTTATAAAGGGTCACTTTCTTTTGTATCACAAACCATGTTACACAAACCTAGCGTAGCCGCTAAACTACTTGAAAACTGGGATGTTTTTCTTGCCTTGACGCGAAGAGGCGGTATAAAGGGGGCACTTTCTTTTGTATCATAAACCATATCACACAAACTTAGCGTACGTAGCCGTTCAACATCGCAGAAATAGTTGACTTATAAAAATAAAAATTTAATGTCAAAAAAAATTCAAGCTAATAAATTTTAATCAACGCACGTAAAGTCTGTCAAAAAAGAGTAGAAAATAAATGAGGGCGCCACTGTAGTTCAAATGGCAATACTAAAAATATAACAAATGGTGGTAACTCAAAACTGTGTAACCTACATTTTTTGTAAAAATTCAAAAACACATAAAAGTAGGAAAAATATTTTTTAATTGCAATTTTGACATCCACTGACCTCAAAATTAGAATTGCATATACTTAGGAATATTTGCAATTTTGTGTTAATAAAATGAAGAATAACGATTTTATAGTAAAAAAAAGCACACTTAGAAATTGCTCACATTTATTTAATACTAGCTTAATTGCCCGGACTTTCAAATCATGTCTCTAATTTTAGATCGAAACCAGTTATAAAAGTAGTATTTTTTTATTACATAAATAATACCTTGTTTTGTTTTTTACAAGGTTTTATTTAATAATACATACGAAATCATTACATTATAATGCATCACAACACACCACTTAACATCCATATTTATATTTAGTTATTATATTTTATTATATTATTAATCAGATTCCTTTTCCTAATTTTGCAATATATTTACATATTCCCTAATTACATACATTTCATCCATATACTCCTATAAGATCATAAGCTTACCCTTTATTGTGTTTTTTCTATATTTCATCATGCACATTTAAGTATTTAGCTTCTCCTAACTATTTTTTTTCTTAGTTTTTCTTTATGTTTTAATTTAGCTTCTCTTAACTATTATTTTCTTTATTTTTTTCTTGTCAGCGAAAAAAAAAATTATCAGCGAAAACATGTTTTTAGGCTTACTGTTTTATTTTAGCACTCTTTATTTTTATGTATCTTTGTAAAGCTGTTTGTTTTCTAAATAAAGATATTATTATATGCCTATATACAGTATTCATTCCAAATCCCAGAACAAACTATAAATAAAGTATTTCGTAATAGGCTTTAATAACTTTAATAACAAGTAACAAGGAATTGGGAACATTTATTTCAATATTGCTAAAACATAACATAATATCATTCTCCTTCTTTAACAATTCGTCTGATGGTACTTTCTGATTTACCTGCGAAAAAAGTGATAGCCACTATTATAGTATATCTATGTAAATAAAATAAAATCATACATAAAACACTTTACAAATATTGAAAAAAGTACGTTAAAATTGTTATTATTAAAATAAAACTGAAAATATCTTATTAAAAAAAATGTTGCTTACAGTATTCTACATACACAGCGTCGTTGCACTTTAACAGAACTGTCAAATAATATGTAAACATAACCTTCAAAAAAAGTAATTTTCAAGTGTATTCAAGCAACAGTTCTCAACAAAATATGTTCTTATCATGTCAATGTGTTACAGAATTTAAAAATAAATAAATATAACTTCACTAATTACCAATCAATTCAGAAGTTCGCTTAAAAACTTCGATTGTATCATGAGTTCTGGATTCTTGCAAAATACGTTGAAAAACGTTAAAAATTACCTCCCTAGCGCCACTTCTTATGGTTTTATTAATTTTATTTTTAGTTTTTACTTAGAACTCGGAAAACTCGGACGATGTACTCGTACGATACACTTAAAAAAATACTTCAGCAATATACCATTGATAGTTGACAGCATGTTGACAGTTATATTGGTGTTGCCAGCCTACAAATTTTTTAGTTCCGTTTTCTTTATTTTCTACTCTTTTTTGACAAACTGTACATGTGTATTAGGTAAGTACCTACTAATTAGGCGCAATTTCAGTTTTATAACATTAAAAAAAACGCCCGCGCGATTTTGTCTCTAGCCGTTGGTTTCCGTTTGAAGTCTGCTACGCTTTGCTCTAGCATCTTTTCGGACAGTAACAAGAATACCAACATAACAATATGACATTTGAAAATAATGTTTGAAAATGGACGGTCTCGTTTCACAGAACGAAAGCTAATTTTAATTTTACGTAATCGAAATTTAGAATGAAATATTTTCCACTTTCCCCAATGCAAATAGTTGCCTTTTAATGTAATTAAGGTGAATCAAAAGATTTTTTTTTTTGAAAAGTGCATATTAACCGTTGACAGCGATCTCCAAAATTTACCCATTTTTTTAACATTAGTTCCATACAGGAGGCCCTAAGGAAAATAATTCCTCTCAGGGCTAGAGTCATCTTTAGAATGCTGTGTGGGGAGGGTCTTTTTAGAAAACAGAGGAGAGGAAGTTCTGAGAAGGAAAAGGGTATGAGGGGTGGGTAGGAATCTGGTGGTCAGTATGTCCAGGAGTACCTAACGGACGGAGATGCTGTGTGGAGGTATTTTTTTAGAATAGAAAGGAGTGGAATTTCTGGTGAGGAAAAGGGTATGAGGGGTGGGTAGGAATCCGGGAGTCAGTGTGTCGAGGAGTAATGCGATGTTCCCGCTGTTGGAGAGATCAAAAGTTCTTCCTCAACCAGTCTCTCTCGATTCGGCCTGCCACGCAGTTGGTGGGAGGTATATCCACCGCTAAGACCTGGACAAATTTCATAAACCCCGTGACCCCGGGCTCCCCTGCCAGGTCATCAAACGTAGCGAACCGCTTTGGGTGACATATGGCATAGGTGTTGTTTGTCCAATAAATTGGGAAGAAAACTCAGAATTATGCGACTTCAACTGACTTCAACACCTCCTTTGAAAAGTCATTTAAAGTGATGAAACAAATAAAAAATTGATTAAGGTTAGGTTAGGTTACGGAATGACTTTCGATTGAAATTGCATGATTGGGTTTTGACATTGCATGTTTCTGAGTTGTCATTGATCCGATGTACCCATACCCGCCTCGCAAATTGAAAATGCGCTAATTAAATATGTAAGCGTATCTGCCTACAAGTTATTACCCTTTTCTAAGAAATTTGTCGAATTTAATTTAATTTTTCCGTTATCTTTTAACTTTTCTATATGGTTCGTTGTTTTTCTTGGAGCAGACACAGCTTTTCAGCATTTACGGACGGCATGCGGCAGTATCTAGATAGTGCGATTAAGTTATTAACTTTAGCTTTGTCTAAGTAAATAGTACTTTTTTTGTAACCGTCTTGACATCTAGAATGTTCTCTCCGTTGTCGGGGGCGAAACGTCAATAACACATATACTTGATACATGTGTCCCGTAAGCAAAAATGTGGGCCATAGGGAAGTTTACTAGCAATTAATTTGCAATTTGGGAGGCGGGTGTGGGTACCGCCTCTCCAGGAACAATTTTATGAGATAACAATCATGCTGTCATGCTCTCTCAACCCATCGCCTTGCACCGCAGTGGGAGGGTTAGATTTATACGTCCGTCATTCCTTGACACACTTACCCCCAGATTCCTAATTATCCCTCATAATTTTTTCCTTCTCAGAACTTCCGATCCTTCATTTCCCTAAAAATACCCTTCACACAGCATCTCCAAAGTTGATAGAGGCTCTGGGGTATTTTTTTGTGTGTGGAGTGTGGAGACAATGTAAAAGAAAATAAAAATGACCGAATAGGTATGTTGTGGGAATTACGACCAATTTACATTAAAATAACACGAATTAAAAAAAAAAATATATATATATATACATCCCGCTAAAGATTATAGTCTGATAAATGAAAGCAAAGACAAAATCTGAGATAAACATAAGAAAATAGAAGTGACAATTCAAGTCTAAGCTAGAAGTTAAAATACATAGTTTTAAAATATCGTCGATTGTTTAACGACCGTCTAAAATCATTTAGATTTACACCAAAGAAGTCAAGATTTTGACTTGGTTGATCAGTTTGCATATTCTAGACAGAGGTGAATAATATCTATAATAAAGTTAGTCAAGTGTTGATTGAGGGATAGCACTTCATTATTTCTGAAGTCTACGGAAGGCATATTGATACAACAATGAAAGGGTTTAGAATTGGACTACAACATATTCGGTCATTTTGTATGCAAAATAACCTCTTCTATCCTCCCATCGGGTTTTATCTGTACTTTACGGGTTACCCTGTATTCATAATTTAGGTGTTCTAATTTTTCCATTTTCCTTGGCAATCTCTCTGTTTACAAGAGATATTTCTTTCTAGTCGTTAACACACTGGGCAGCCAGCCACTCGACTACACCCTGACTTGCTATTTATCTATTTGCAGGAGAAAAAGCTTCCCGGTGAACCGTGAATTGTATAAATATGCAAATAGAAATGACGATCTATTGATTGATTATTAACAGAATTGAAATCTTTTGATTTTTAAACAGATTCTGGTTATCCAATACATGGTTCCCGGGGCGGTGGTACCCATAACCGACTCCCAAAAACACTGAACGTTAACAGAATTAAAATTTTTCGATTCGTAATTAGAATTGATTCTTACGAATGAATTCGAAATAATCGAAAGGACGTAAAATGACAAGGATTAAAACAGGATCATTCAGTTATTACAAAATTTCAGGAATATTACGCGTATATTATATTGATTGAAACCATGCGGTGTCTGGTGTCAAGGTTATACAGTCTCTATACTACCGACCACCGGGTTTCCATTAAAAATATCTTTCAGCGCATACCCGTTTTTCATCGGTTTCAATTTATCATAAGTTTTTGACCACATTTTGGCCAATTTGCAAACACCCTCGGGAGTCCGCTGGCCAAAATGTGGTCAATTTGAAGAGATATTTTAAAACATTTACTGTAATTATTACAAAGGTTCCCGCGCATTGTAATCTTCGATTGAAAAACATAACTTAGTAGTTTCACTTTTTAACACGAGGTCTCTCGCTTCTCTTCTGAATGACTTGTTTTTGACATTCCGAGAACCGAAATTGTTGAAAACTTTTGTCATACGAATCATTGTCCATGTGTTTTTTTTATTAAAAAACTACTAGAACAAATGCATTTGACTTGATGAGGGCTCGATCTAATTCTCTTCCATCCCAACTAACAGAAAAGAAAAACAGAATAACAATAGCAATCGACTATCGGCGAACAGAAACAATAACACCAACAAAAATACAAAACAACAACACACCCTCCCCCAAGCCGACTGGTCCTCGTGGGGGAAAACGACCAAAATCCTTTAAAGATAAACAAAAGAACTTCAGATATACATATAGCAACATTTAACTCAAGATCGTTAAGGACACCTGAGAGACTTCAAGAACTTGAAACGGCCATATCGAAAGTAAAATGGGACATAAGTGGAATTAGCGAAATGAGAAGATATGGGGAGAAGATAGAAGACTATGGAAATTACATTTTACACCACATAGGCGTGACGCCGGGGCAATACGGAGTCGGATTAGGAGTCATAGAAAGAATAGATATCTTAAACATATTACTACCGGTTAGCAAAGAGGAAAAATGGTCAATCATTCAAGCATATATATTCGCCTACGGAATCGAAAGAAGTGTCATTGGAGTTAATAGAAGAAAAAAATAAAATTACCAGAAATAAAAAAAAAAACAGAACTCAATTCAAACAGGTACATTCTGTACATCGAACACTAAAATGGCGATGGACTGGACATATGTTGAGAGAAAGGCAAGATAAATGGACTAGAATAATAAATGAGTGGTATCCAAGAGACGGTAAAAGAATCAAAGGTGGACAAACGAAAAGATGGGAAGATGATCTAAAAAAGGTGGCTGGTCCAGAATGGATCAGAGTTGCAAAGGATAGAGAAAAATTGAAATCTTTAGAGGAGGCCTAAAAGACAAGCTGTTTCTAAAAATAATGAGCCGAACGCTGATAATTTTGAATAATATTAAAAAAATATATTATTGGATTAGAAAAATGTTTATAAGTTTAACAGCAATAAAGGCTAATTTAATTTAATTTTTATTTTTATTTATTAAAAAAAAATAGCTGACCCTGCGAACTTCGTACCGCCTCAGAATTATGGCCTTTGAAGTTTATTTGCACCGACTTTGCATGATTCATATTATTTTTCCTCTAACGTAAATCCATTTACAATGTCTTTATCGCATACAAACATGTTAAATTGAGGATATAATGTTTTCTGTTAAGAGCACCTGTCACCGAATCAACATGTTGACTAATTCTGTCTTGTGTCGATTTTAATACTATTATTTATTTATCTGTTAAATATTTTCACACACTTTGCCAAATCTAAAACGGTCGAATTAGAAATGATAAGTATTATTTGATGGTCGGGATAAAGGTCTTGCCAATAATATCAATAGTTGTTGAAGAGAGCCAAATTTATCTTTTTGTCTCGGAAAAACTAGTCCGGCAGTCCGTAAAATATCAGGAATCGCACATTTTCAATAAATATGGGTATTTTCAGGATTCATCAACTTATTATTTTAATTTACTGTTATCAATTATTCTGTATTTTCATGTTATTATTCTGTGACTTTTGAAACTTAAAAGTACACGTGGTTTGAAGGGAATATGTGAACCCAGGATCCTTGATGTCGTTATTCACAAAAACGGCGCTATTTAAATCAGCCAAATATTATCATGACTTCGACATTTACGCTTGATATTAATGTCTATAATCATTAATAAATAATGTACTCTTTGCCAAATTTTATACGTACTTAAATATTCTTTGTTTTTGACTTACATTTTTGATTGTTTTATTATTATTAAATAATTGTTTTGTGACTGAATAAGTCTTTTATATCGTCGAGTCGACCGCCTTCTTCGAATTATAAAAGCTTTTTTTTGCTTTCCTGAAAAGTCAATTTTTAAAAATATTTTCCTTTAAACTCGAAAAAACGGTTCGTAATGAAGAATTCGTTAGTGTTTTTACAGTTGTTGGAGGAGCGTATAAATGGCTCCAACAAAGGCGGGTTTTATAACATACGAAATATAACAAATAATAAATTATGTGCGCGGCGTTCTCCCCTCAAAAATTATGGTCAAGAATTGCCTAAACATAATGAAAACGTGCACTAACGCCACTAACCCGAAGGATATGCCTTCCTGCAGTAATATAGGCCTCGTCTACGACTTTTTAAAACTATAAATTATATATTATGATTACCAGTTGTTATTGTTTCTTATAAACTTTCGAAAATATTAATATGTGGCCATGACGTGTATCTGACGCACAATTATTTTTAAGAATCTTGAAAATTTACGGTTTTATTTCTAACATTTCAAAAAGCTTGATATTTTGGTTTTTAAAATTTTGACTAAAGCCATTCACCTTAATGTAGCATAAGCATGATATACGAGTATCAAAGAATTGCGAGAAATTAATTGACTACTTTCTATCGTGACTTGTTCATCATTGCCAAAAAGCTCCCGGCATCTTCTCTAAACTAAAAGCGTTGCCGATGTTATCGTCGTTCATATTTCACAGCAGTTGACATTGGCTAGATCTATTACAAATAAACATCCATTTGAAATATTTCCAGGTTTTGGTAAACACACTTCAACACAAAATATTTCCCAGATAAAATGAAAAGTTTATTTATAGAAACGCGGAGTAAGTAGGTACAAACCGCTGATACACAAACACTCCGGGAAAAATGCCAGGTGAGTGAGTGGAAATTTTCAAAGTTATAAATTTTACGTCTACCTACAAACCTACAAAGTTATTATGTTAGCTTTACGGGTGAATCCTACAATGAGTGGTTAGGCTCGGTACTTACGCCAGTAAATATTTTATAATGAAAATCATGTTAGCAGTTTTCCGAGAATAAATTTGTAATAACACGAATATTTTCAGGTGAATTTTGGATTTAATAAAGCTTCTGCGTTGTAAGGTTGGAATTCCACGAAAGTTATTAGTATTGTAAGAATTCCATCTTATTATTTCGAGCGTGCATTGAGAGTTATTAAATCTCGAATAATAATAATAATAACGTAGTATTTATATAGCGCAGTTTTGTGTTATTTCTCTTCAAGTGCCTTCTCTTTCCCGCATCGCTTCGTTCTTTACTAATTAGGGGCGAGGGATGCTATTGGTTAGATACCACGAGGATGCCACAGATTGTCTGATCGATATAAGGTCATGTGGTATCTCGAGAAAGTTGACTTCCGGGTCTACCCGCGCAACTTCAAGAAAAAGCCTCTGGCAGGACTGAAATTCTTTCAGCTAATTCAGGGTTAATACTGTAACCCTTTTGTTAAAAAGGTTTAACGAGCGGTTGAGGGAACAATTAGTTTCCTTTGGTTGCTTTAGTTTACTGTGATACTGTCCTAGCAAATTGATTGTACCTACTACAAATAAAGACCATTTGTTTTACCGTAAAAAAGTGTGGATTTATTTAATATACCCCTACAGTACTGTTTTCAACTGTTATCTTATTTATGATTGTGATTTTTTATGAAAATCCACTTTTATTTACCGTGCACTTGTATGTATTATAAATTATACGTTGGCTTATATGATTATAATACGATAAAATTGCCCATTTTTTAAAACAAAACTGTCCATTAAAGGTGGGCTGTTTCTGTATTCAATTAATCAATTCTGTTTAATATTGGTAATTTATATACAATAATTTGTTGGTGTTAGCATAAATATCATCATACGACAGTCTCGACACTTGAATTCGTAATTATTGGTAAGTTCGTTTCCGTACACCCATAAGTGCTATTTTTAAATCGCACTTGGCGCAAGTGGGTCAGGAAATAGGCGACAAGAGACCGCGCTCGCTGCACTCATTAGCATTTCTGCACAATACCGTGCACCGTGCACAGCCTCCGGGCTATGTTAGCATAATGCAGAAGGTTGAATTCATTACCTCCACACTCTGGCTTATTACCTGGACAGTAGACACATGTACACCTGTGTACGGTTAAAGGCGTTAACCCTCGCGTTCTTAAAATTAGTTTTTTTTCATTGAATATTAATTTATTACTTAATCAAGGAAAAGATTTTCTCTCGACTCGAAATATTTTTTCTTGACAGTGTAAAAATGTGGAACAAATTATTTTATGTTAAATAAAGGACTAATCGTACCTAAGCATTTAAACAAATATGGATAAAGAACGTTGAACTAAATGATACCTATTTGCTTAAATATGTTACCTGCCAAAATTAAAAAAAATGTACAAATGTAAAAACAAATATACGTAATGTTGAAAAATTTGCTTGCTGAAAGAAATAGTTTGTATTAACACAAACAATTTCTAACTGGATAGTAAATAAGTTTTATGTTTATCTTCTAAGTAAAAACCCCTTTTGAAAAACTATTTAAAAGTATAATTTTGAATGTAGCTATAACTTTGTGGTAATCCATTATAGATAAATGAAACAATGTTACTTATGTTTGTATATGTTTGCCCTGAGGAAGGAACGGTCGTTCCGAAACCGATCGGCTTCAAACAAATATACAAGTGGTTCAAACAAAGTAACATTGTTACATTTACCTACTTAAAAGTAGTTTATTGGGACTTTTCTTTTTCTGTAATATTTCTTTTTTTATTTTCCTATTAGGTATATTGTATTATTTTTTTTAATTGACAGAATGTACAATTATACCTTTGCCACAACTATAAAATGTGATAAAACTTCAATAAAAAAAAAGAAAACTGTTATTTGATATTTCAATCATACATATAACTTTGCAAGCAAAACATTAAACTAGACGAATTTAAATTACCGGAAACGAAAATAATTCTTATTCAAATTTATCGACAGATTGCAATCTTTAGAGCACAGGTGTCAGGTGGGGATGTTGTCTTTGTTCTATCGGTACTTCAATAGAAAATGCTCCGATGAACTAGCGTCATTGATCCCCTCGGCAACGCTGCTTTAAGAAACACTTTGTCGGTTGACATTATTTGTGGGTCATTTCTGCTACTCTTTCTTGAGTTCAACAGCTCAGCTATGGAAGGATTTGCCGGCATTTGTGTTTCCTCCCCTCTACAACACGGATCTCTTCAAAACCCGTGTTCACTCCATCCTCTCCTCACAAGCACCCACTGCACAGCATCCTCAAAGATGGCAGTTGCTCTGTGGGAAATTATTTTCTTCTTGGCTTCCTGTGGGGAGTTATCCTTTTTTTCCTTACTTATTTAGTAATTAATTAAAATTATTATTAAACGTTTTTAGATTTTCACGGCCAAAAGTATTTTCGTTATTTGTTTTTGGGGTGTTATGCCGTGTTTCGCTATCCCAACGTTTCGGACCGCGTTGCAGTGTCCATCATCAAGGCAGATCTGATAGATGTGTGATCTGCCGGATGCACACATCTGTCGGATCTGCCGGATCTGCCCTGATGATGGATACTGCAACGCGGTCCGAATCGTTGGCTAAAGAAGGAGGTAGCGCAACAGGGCATAACACCCCAAAAACCAATAAAGAAAATAAAATTATTTTCCTCATTAAAACACCTTTTACAAGTCATCCCGAAAGTTTACCCTATTTTTTATTTCTTTGTCTGATTTACCTGTATTTATGGTTTGTGTGTGTTGCAGAACTCAAAACATTTTTTATGATCGTTCTGCTAATTTGCGTATAGCATTACTTGTGTTTTTAAATTTGTTTATTTTAATCTTGCTTCTCACGTTTTACGATGAGTGGAATTCTATTATAAGATTTGTGTCGTGGTTGACTTAATGTTTCTTTGTTCAAACGTTTTGCTCGCTTTCGTTTTTTGTGTGCGTTTTTTATCGTGCACTTGCGCATTTTATGTCTTTTGGTTGAATCACCGATTACAATCACCAAAATAAACACAAGTTCGATGCGCCAGTGATTTGACTGGCAACACGTGGACATTTGGCTATCTTTACATTCGGGAATATTTTTCTAAGTCAATGCTTTCGCTCAAGCACTCTTTTGAGAATTTGTCTTTTTTTATTTTGTACTTCGACAATGATGTTTGCTTTGCCTACCATAACTTATTTATTTATATTGATTGATTAACGCCCTTTTCGGAGCTTTTACATATGAATGGTAAGAAATATACAGTATTTATTGTACATAACTGAACTGCCTCAGTAACAATATATTATATTTGTTTTAAGATAAATTGAAGATGTCCACTGACTTGGTATAACTATTTCTGCACTGAAGTAAATCCTGACTTCTAGTATTACGTAGTGGAATCCGGAAGCTTATCAATTCAAGCAATACCGGTCTATCAACTAAAACTACATTTTAAAATTTATAAAACGTAAACATTTGTTTTGTTTTCTTTCAACAGCTTGTACATGTATATTATAATGTGGGTCCCAGACGGGAGAACTGTACTCAAGTTGACTTCTAACAAAGGCAAAATATAACATTTTAATACACTTTATATTGTTAAAATTTCTAGTTAGCCTAGTTATAAATCCCAACGTCTTTAAGCGCTTATTATAGATTTCATTATTTTGATTGTTGATTTTGTGTCGCCAAATAAAACTCAATGTTCACCATTATTCCATTCGGTAGTTTATTTTCTGTAATAGAATGTTTTACATTTATTATTCGATTTAACATTCGACAGTAAACCATAACAGTTATTCGTGTTGTCATTTGCAATAAAATCATTTAATAGCCTATCCTCTAGTAACTCTAGTTAGTAGACGTCCCGTAACTGTGATAGTTCGCAGTGATCGTTCGTATTTTATGATTTAATCATTTAAGTAAATATGGGACATAACATTCAATTTGGTGGGATTGGAAAATCATTACTTTTACGAAACGTATTTTTGATGAACTCGTCGCGTTATTTCATTGCTTCCGCGTAGAAATTGGCAACGCACAGGAAAAGCCCGTGAATACATTAGTTCTGAACATCTGTCACAAACATTTTCTAGCTTTTTTCTGTCTCTGACTATTTTTAGTTTATTCATATGGAGATAGACTCACGACCGTTGTTCCCAATTCTACATATCAACTTAGAGTTTTTGGCTTAACAGACCTCAAATGCATAAATACGCTCTTCCCATTGCAAATCCACGACCATCAGGCTAATCAAACATTACTAATCAAGTCACATCGCTGATCGGAGGCTCAGATTGATCGATCAAAAAGTTTGAAACAACGGCCGTTGTCCCATAAACTGTCATAAACATGTAGGTGATTGTGCGATCGTGTTGAAACCTATGACTTGTTTAAACCTGTGGCTGATAATGTTAAAATCTGCGGCTTTTGTTTGAACCTGTGGCTGATCATGTTTAAGCCTGTGGCTTTTGTTTAAACATGTGGCTGATTACGTTTAAGCCTGTGGCTTTTGTTTAAACCTGTGGCTGATTATGTTTAAACTAGGGATGTTACGAACATTCGCATTCGCGAATAATTCGCAACATTTTAAACATTCGCATCGACATTCGCATCCGCAACAATCGATGCGAATGTTTAGCGAATGCGAATGCATGCAGATCATGTCAATCTGGCAGGAAACCTAGATTCCTCAAGTGATAGCGAAAACTCTGACGGTGCGGAACCCGGAGATACTATAAGCTGTGAAATCAAAGCTCAATTGAAGGCATATCTTAAAGAAAAACGAGCCTCTCTTGATGAAAACCCTTTGGACTGGTGGAAGACTAAATTGAAATACGACAAATTGACAGATCTGGCTCGTAAATATCTGAGCGCTCCACCGGCCAGCGTCTCGAGGGAACAACTGTTCAGTGCAGCCGGCCTTATATTCGAGCCCCTTAGAAATCGCCTCATTTGAGAAAAGGCTGCAAAATTGCTGTTTTTGAAATATAATATGCCTCTTATGAACCTCGATTATTAAATTGCTTAATTACGATTATAACTTACTGTAAAAGAATTGATTTATTGTTTTTATTTTTTTATTAAAACGATGATTAAAGTTGACTAAAGTTTTTTTTATGTGATTCCTTACCATTTGCATTCGCACATTTGCACTCTGAACATTCGCATTCGCGTTCGCGAACGTGAAAAATATCACATTCGTAACATCCCTAGTTTAAACCTTGTCGCCTGTGCTGAAGGCGCCGTTTGGCGATATCTCCAGGTTCCACAGCGTAGATCCCCTGAAACCCTGTTCCCATCAAAGCTTCTTCAGTTATAGATGCTTCCCACACCTTTGAAAAAAAATAACCTTTATTTTACAGTAAGGCGAACAACCTGTTGTTTGCTTGCACCTTCAAAAAACTTGAACTGTCATGCGCAGAGCCGGTTTGTTTACGTTTTTTTTTTTCGAAAACAAACGTAACAGAAATAACATTTGATAGCTTCACAATGTTGTTATTACGCAATACGTAGAAGCTTCCACGATATCGCGTTTACTCGACTGCCTTCTGTATTGACCGTATCTTCGTTATTATCAATGCAAATCCGCGGGTATTCATTATTTTCACACGTTTATGTGGATATGATATTTAGCTGCGTACATTATTCCTAGTGCGCGAAGTCGAAGCAGAGATATTCACAAAGTAAACATAATGTATTCTGAATAATTCAGTTTACCGACGCGTGCGTCTCTGAATGGCCGTATAGTGAGAAGACGCCCGAAGCAGTGTTGTGAACTTGCTCTAGATCAAACTAACTTTGAAGTATCGAGTCTAACTTGGATTTTAAAATCGTATCAATTCGAATAAACTTGGCTGGTAAAATTATTTCGTACAGTTTATTATTTTTCTTAACGGAATGTGAGTGGTAATAAATTAATCTATTAAAAAAATTCCGCCTCTTTTTTGGACGGTGATCAATAAATAATAATATATATATTTAAAATAATCATTAGTCGGATCGCTAGTAAGAAGACATCGTCTGTCTGTGATTGATCATTAATTGAAATAAAATAATGTCGTTCTGATATTGTAATAAAATATTCTTATTTTGTCTGCGTTACAATTTTAAAATTAACATTTTTATTTGTTTTTGTAGATGGTAGTATAAATGGTCCTACTATCATTAATCATAAAATACTTTGTTTCCTTTGTCTTCTTTTACGGATAATATTAATTTGTTATTAATGTGATCTGCGTTTTAATTTATTCTATCGTGTTGTTGACTTTGTGTCATATAAAGAAAAGTTAATTAATTCAATGTTATTTAGTGATGTGCATTATCGCGATGTCTATTTCGAAATAATCGATTTTTTTACATCAAATCCACACTCCACACAGGAGGTTCCGAGGAAAACAAGTTCCCTCTTGGTCTCTGCCATCTTTGGGGATGCTATGTGGAGGGATTTAAATTTAATTGGTGGTCGATGTTGTTCTCCCCTGACGACTACGCCCATTTTCGTTATCCCAGTAGCCGCCAGAGGGAAAAAATAACTGAGCTTTTCCGGGGAGGGGCGGCGGGGAGTATAATTAGCATTATGATAATTTATCAAGTAATACATAATTAACGATAATTAGTGTCATAATAATATCTATTAATAATTATATTATTAACAACTTCATACCAATAATAATAATGTTGGTAATCTTGTATGAATTTTGTTTTCTAAATATTTATTATTTATTTTTGTTTCTTTATTTATCATTCTTGTTATTACATTATAACTAACTAACTAACTAACTAACTAACCATCACGCCGTTTCCCCGCAGGGGTAGGCAGAGAGGACGGACCGCCAAACAACTCGGTCTTGGCACACAGTCTTTGCTTCACTCACATTCATACATCGTCTCATACATACTCTTCTATTATTCCGACTTTTGACATGGCCCGACTCAAGTATCTGATTCACTTGATCGTGCCATGTCTTCCTCGGGCGTCCCCTACTTCTTCTTCCATTCACATTTGCGTCATATATTCTTCTCACATTATTTTCTTCTTTCATTCGCTCTACATGTCCAAACCATCTGAGGGTCCCTTTCTTAATCTTACTCATTATGCTTACATCAGCCTTGCATTCTTTGCGGATATCCACATTTCTCACACGATCATACATGGTTTTGCCACACATTCGCCTCAGGGATCTCATTTCGACAGCATTCAGTTTACTTTCATCCTTCCTCTGCCAACTCCATGCCTCACTGCCATACATCAAGGTAGGTACCAGGACTCCATTGTGGACTGCTAGCTTCGCGTCTTTTGACAGTGTTTTATTAGCGCCAACGGCATTCAGTCCTCCATTAATGGAGTTACCTGCATTTACTCTTCTTTCAATATCTCTATCAGCCTTCCCATTTCTCGTAAACATACTACCCAGGTACACAAACTCATCCACCTGCTCCAAGTATTCATCATTCACAACTATATTGCACACTGTTTTCGTACTCTCCCTTTCAAATACCATGACTTTAGACTTACTTACATTCATCATTATAACATATCATTCATATTACATTATAACATATCTATATACGACTACCATAAATCGGGCGTGAGCCTATATTGAATAATAAAATATACTTATTTATTGAATGCTGCAGACGCATTACCCTAGGACATTTATGCTAATTATCAACTGTTTTTGTAATACGACCATATTTCATAAATTTCTTGTTTTTGTCTCAAAAATAAATAAAATGTAATTGATTGTTTTTGGCTCCCTAAGGGAGGGACCACAAAATATTTAACTGTTGTCTCTTAGGCGTTAGGCGGACTGAGAGTATTCGATTTTTTTAATGAAACTTTCAAAATTTAAATTTTGTTCGAATATGACGCCCATCACTAGAGTTATTAACAAATAAGTGTTCTGTTTTCAATATTTAATGAAATGTTTTTCTTATAAAAAATTAGATTTTCGAATTTTAAACTTTAATAAATCATCGCGAATATCTCGTTTTATTTAACGTGAGTTTGTTGATTGTTGATTCGATTAAAGTGTGGTGCAGTGACTAGTGACCAGTGAAGTAGATAGGGTTGAAGATGCCGCTGACCGACGAGTTGGGCGAGGAGTACAATAACACGACGCGCAAGTCCTCGCTGGTGAAGTACAGCTTCGACAAGGATGAGCTGAACTGGGACCGCATGTCTGACTCCAAGCTGAGAAGACTCAGCCTCAGCAAGCAGTTGGCTGACAATAATTCCAATTCTAGCTTTTGTCAAGGTGCGCAATTTTAAACAATTTTGGAACCAAATCTTTTGCCAAGATTTTTTTATTAATTGATTTGCATGTGAATTTCTTGCATGTATGTTTTTTTGCACGTTTATAAATTCTTGTATCTATAGGTCGCGCAATTCGAGTTGTTGTTCCAAACAACACAAGCTTAATACGTTCCGTATTGAATGGGCCGGTACCATTTCTTAGGGACCCTGTCCCGTTGTCACGAAGGAAAGCTTACGTACGCGGAAATGTCCCGTTTCCAAAAAGCGGGCCACTTACGATTTAGCTATCGAATTGAGATGGTAGGATTATCTTAAATATTATCTATCTAGTAGATAGTAAATAGTAGAACCTCCAAAAGTTATTAAAATTTTATTCGAACAAAAATTATGTACTTAAGGAATTCACGCCCTTTTATGGGAGGAGTTTAAAAATACTTGAGAAAAAGCTTTTGGAAAGGTTGGAAAAGATATTTGAGATTTTTTTTTTACATGTTGATTTCGTAAAGGCCTGTAAAAAATATTAATTCCTTTTTTATGAATTGTTTATTGTTATAAAACGGAATTTTTAAATTGATTTCACGAAAACAAGCAGCGCGGACCCTAACACGTTGTTTCTCCGCTCCGTCCGGAGGAGTAATGACGGAAGAATGGGGCGGCTGCCAGTCGTTCTTCGGTGGACGGTATAAGGCTCACTTTGATATAACAAAATCGTCGACTGCCGTATTGTCGCCGTGATGTCAAAAATACCAATGCATATTATATTTTATTTTGTGAGGTTCGGGCGTAAATTTCAATTTTTTTTGCGATAATTATATAAGAAACTGAATTTGCCACATTATGCAATAAAACCATATCCGAAAAAATGTTTATAAGTAGGAGAGTTTGCACTTAAAAATGTTTTTTATAGACCTAATACTTTATTTTTTTCTAAACTTATTAAAAGACTTATTTAAAAAAATGACCGATATTTTTAAGGGCCAAGGTATGTTCTACACGCAGTATTTAATTGAAGCATCTATAATACTTTTAAGCGGTCAAATTTTCAAAACAAAAACATACGATTTTGTATGATTTTGCATTATTTAGTATGGCTTCATCTTAACGTGTGTTTATTCCTAATTGTGAACTTGTATTACTGTTCGGTATTGTGAATTTCAATTACAATTTCTTCTCTAATGTCAACTACAGGACATCGTAAGTAGGTAGTTATAATAAAAATGCTTGAAAACCGGCGACCAGACAACTCAGAATGAAATCAACTCAGAAGCACCTCAGAAAGGTCATTTGGAGTGATGATAAAAAAAAAAAATAATAATAATAAAAATAGGTTAGGGTTACCGGCTATTTTAAAATTATTTTTTCATAGCTTTTAATGACTTTTCTGAGGTATTTCTGAGTTGGTTTCATTCTGAGTTGGCATGGAACCTTGAAAACCATATCCTAGAAATAGAAAGAGTACAAAAGAGGTTTATGCGTTACCTGTATATGAGGGTGTATAGATATATATATACTATCTATTCCATCCTTATTCTTAACCTTTTCCACTCCGTCGGCCACACATTGTGGCCCAAACGATTTTGGTAGGCAGCTCCGTCGGCCAGAGGTACTGGCCCGGCGCAGGTATAAGTTTAATCACCAATATCTATCTTCCTAAGTACATTCTACGAACTATTATTTCCGATTATTACAAAGAATTGTCGCAACATATTGGATAAACCAACATTTTTTCATTTAAATTTACCGTTAATTAGATACATTCGTGTAAAAACAGATGCATCATTTTAACACACGAAATATTTTTTTTCTTCAAATATTTTCGGAACAGTCAGTCGTTATCCTGGGTTTACGACGGTTCTCCGCAGTTACTCCCACTTTTTGTGACCATATTTTTTCGTTTTGTCGAACTATTGATGTTGATATTAGTAATTGAAAGTAAAAGAATTTACGTATTCTTTAAATTAATATTCTTTGAATTAACCGTTACGGAAAATAATGATAGTTTTACTTCGAAGTGATGGTGAAGAAGTCGGTAATAATCCAAGTGATATAGATAGTGAAAGTGACATTATCCCGCCCAAAAGAAGGAGATGCGCTTATTTCAGTAAATATATTGATGTAGAAAATATTGTGATTCCGCAAAAACCTTCAACATCCATCAATCCCACACAGTCAAGCTTTTCTGATTCAGAAAAAAAAGGAATTGAATGTCTATTAATACTCCGAATACACCACAACAACAAATATTTTTTTCTATTGGAAATACCAATGAGTCGTCTTCAATTTGTGGAAAGGCTAATTATTCAGCTGGTTGGAAATTATAGAGAAGGTGTAAAAACTAGAAAAGGAAGCAATTCGGTAGATCTAGAACAGCGGTTAAATCACGTCAATCTACATGTAATAATGCCTAATATGCAGAAAAAATATTGGTGATTGCATCGTTTTCAATTTGGGAGGCAGGAATGGGTACCGCTGCCCCGGGAACCATTTATTGGATAACCAACACCTCTGCCACAGGTCACCCCAAGTGGTTCGCTACGTTTGGTGACTTTGCATGGGTGCCCGGGTTCATGGGGATGCGTCTGCCCATTTACTGCGTGGCGGATTGAATCGGGAAAGACTGGTTGAGGGAGATCTTTTGATCTCTCCAGCCGGACTATATCGAACCATTGCCTTACAACGCAGTGAGAGGGATGAATTCACGCATCGCCTCTCTTGGACACCCTAACCCCCAGATTCCTACCCATTCATACCATTTTCCTTCCCATCCTTTTTTTCCTTTCCTTCAAAAGACCCTCCACAAAGCAACCCCAAAGATGACTCCTGTGTGGAGCTAATGTAAAAAAATCGTTTGTGGTTCTAATTTGTGATAGAAAAAGAGGGCAAATAAAATGAACAATATTTTACAGTAAAAGTTGTGAAAACAAACTTGCACTTCATGTGGGATAACATTGGACCGAATCGTGAGATTTTTGTTATAGTAAATGTGAGATAAATGTACTTAAAATGTGACAGTATTATATTATGTATAATATGTAAAATACTCTAACTTGTAAACACCGTGTAGAATGTTTGCCAAACTTATTTTATATTTTATGTGTTGTGGGCTGGTCTATCTTTTGTTTCCTGAAAGAGGGTCGAAACCTAAAATAACGTAACCAATGCAAAATAAGAAATCATACACTACCCATAAAACCTAAGCCAATCAGGGCCAGGTAGCCACTAGTCAGCCGTTGTGCGGTACAGGACAGTTAGAAAGTAATTTCTCCAAGAATTTACATTGGATTGTCTGCATATTTTACCCGTATTATACAAACTATTGCTATGCAATAAAATATAAAATGCAAATAAAAAACTTTGAAATCAAATGTATTATCTTTTAGTTACAAAATGTGTGATTTAGCAAGTATTTTATACAAAATATACCAAACAACTAATGGTCACACGAATTATCCGATAGGGTGCCGCAAAAATAACTGTCCAAAAATTTCATTTCAAATATAAAATATAACACACATTTTTGGTCGGAGTAGCTAAACAGTTTTGAGAAAAAATGGTCGGAGTGGAAAAGGTTAACATAAATGCTCGATATTAACATCTTAGATGCACGCCGAAAAATATTTTTTGATAAACATTTTGTTAAGTTAATCTCTGGAACTTTACTTAATCCACCTTTTGAAAAATGTTAACTTATATGTGCCTAACAAATATACTCGTGGGAGATCTTATGCACTTTTATGTGTTACGAAAGCGAGGACTTGTGCCTATCATAACGCACCAATTAACAGACGATTCTGAATTTAACCGTTGACATTTTCCAAACTTCCCCCATAACATTTTTGTACTTACCTCAAATTTATAATCTTCTCCGTAATAATATATTGGTGTAACTGTTTTATGGAAAACATGAAAAAAATAAATAAACAAATAATCAACTTGTAAGATTTTTCAGCAAAGAAGGGTTCCGATGTAGTTTCCATTTGGGGAACGACATGAAAAAAGCTTTTTGCAAAACGCCCACTAAGTTGTCTCTTTCATATAGCGGAAAGTGTTCCTCAAGGTCGTCAACTTTAGTCGCACGCTAATCCCTTTTTTATTTTTTTTTATTTTTCTAACTCATATTATTGTAATAATATTATTATTGTGTGTGTGATTGATTTATCTTCCAGGAACAGTGAACCGGTGACTGGTTCTTATCGCTGTCGCATGTTTGAAGCTTCTATGGGCTTCATTAGATGTTTTTCACTTCAAACATAATATTTTCATCTATTTATAATGTTTTATCTGGCCCGCGTTATCATCTATCATCTTAACCTCTGAATTCGCAGTTCACGATGTGCCGAATCACAATCCTTTCAGCAATAAATCGTTTAAAATCACACTAGTTTTTGGACAAAATAATAAGTAAGAAAATAACTTGAATTTTCAATTAATGGGAAGTTGATAAACAGGTGCAAACTCTATAATTGAGGAGCATTTTTACAGAGAGAAATACAAGGTGCGGCAAATCGAACAGTGCAGTTTTGAAAGGTCGGTACATCCCGTATGGTGGGAGTAGAAACCTGGGAGTGGTCTCATTGTGTCGGGAGGGTTATGCAGTTTTTAGCCGCTGCCATGGTTTGGTCCGGACAACACCGGGGCGTTGACGTTCGCACTTATCTTGAAAATGAGCAAAAATGGCGAAGTGACGAGGCCCACTTCCATCTCTGTGGAGCGGTGAATAAACCAAATTTTCTCTACTGGGCTGAAAATAACCCAAGGCAACTTCACGAAAGACCTCTTCTCTCCCCAACGTGACCTGTGGTGTGCGATTTCCAAATTTGGGGTGATTGGGCCGTATTTTTTTGAGGAGAATGGATGAACCGTGACTGTCAACGCTCAACGTTATGTTTACATGTTAGAAATTTTTTTTGAACCTCAATTGGAAGAAATAACGGTGGAAACAGATCTGGGAGACATTTAGTTTCAACAGGATGGTGCTACGGCTCATACAGATCGAGTTTCAATGACGAAACTGCAACAGATGTTGCCTGCGCGCCTCGCCTCTCTGAAGGGTGGCCCGCGCGCTCAAGAAGTCGCAAATGCCAAAATGCTGATTTTGGCATTTGCGACTTCTTCTTTTGGGGCTATCTGAAGGAGAAAGTTTTCAAACATCGGCCTTACACCTTGGAAGAACTCAAGGATCAAATTCGGGAGAAAATCGCCGCTATGGCCATCGAGGTGGGCCAAAATGCAGTCGAAAACTTCAGAAATCGCCTTCATCAATGTATCGCTGCTGGGGGCCATCATCTTTCTGATGTCATCTTCAAGACTTGATGCATAAAACGGCATGATGTACCGAATATAATAAAATAAACCCCATTTCTGTAAGTGTCGCCGTTTTTTTAATAGCCTTTCAAAACTGCCCTGTTTGATTTGCTGCACCCTGTACTTAAAAAAAAATCGTGGGACAGTTTTAAGTAAATAACCACTCGGCCACTCGGGGTCAATATTTTAAGATAATCTTTAAATGTGCTAGAGGTAATTAGGATTTGGAGAACATGGATGGCACAAAACAATATTACGTATGTATATTCATCAGCTTCAGCAGAGGGATGAAGGCGTCACCTTTCAGAGCGCTCAATATATTCAGCTTCGGCCAGTTTTCTATTGAACATAACTCAACAAACACATCAAATACATAGCTCGTAGTTAATCCAAAAATAGTTTAACCAAAATGAAGCTATTCAATTAAGAAAAATGATCCCACACGGTTGTCACTCTTTTAAAGTCTCGTTTTGTACTGAATTTGTGACATTATAGTTTTATGCCAAAGGTTTTGGGTAGTAAGGGGGGGGGATAAACACTAACAAAATGCACGTTCAATTAACTGTTTGACATGTTGAATAATGAGAAAACTCAATTCATTTCATTTCAAAGAGAAATATCTAGAAATTTGTAAAACAAAGACAACTCTTAACATACCACAATTGGGGATAGTAGTCTCACTGGATCCAGGCAGTTATTCTTGTAAGGTAGTCACTTAAAATAGATGAACACAGTTCACATAGGAAAGTTTCAACTATCAATGCACCGCTGTAACAATTTTTTAATTTTTTTTTTCATTATTTATCTATAAAAAAGTATATTTACATTGGTTTTGTTTTATGCCTGTCTCACTAGGATATTCCTGTGTCGAGACAGGCGTACAGGTAGGTGTATAAATGAATATTGTAGTTACAAGAATGTTTAAGGTAAAATACATATCACTTTGAATAGAATTAAAACAGAAAGGTGATTGGAAGGGTGGGTAAATCTTTTAAAGAGAGTTATCTTATAAATTTACATTATAATAGTACCTACATATTGGGTTAAATTTGACAGGATTCCATTATTTTCATTTATTTTATATGGGTTAGGTCGTATGTAAATAGTTATTTCTTTCTAGGGGTGATTTATTTTACATATGTTTATAATAGTGTGGCGTCCAATACTTATAATCCTTTTTTATATCTTGTTTTAATTTTGAGCATATTTGAGAAGTGTTCACACTCGAATACTTTCTCTGGGTAACATTGCCGTCTCTCAGAGACGAGGAATCTTATTGGTTAGAGGTTAGAGGTTGCATCCCGCCGCTAGGTTCCCATATGGGTCGACCCTTAAAAGGTCGTGGAGATCGTAAAATTTGAAATTTACTCGCCCCGCGTAACTTTCGGTCTTCAGCGAGAGAATAGGTACTCGTGAATCCTTTGTTGTAAGGTGACGAGCAATTAGGGGTTAATAAGTGTCGATTGGGGTTATTATTGTCATAATTACCATAAAGCTAGTGTTATATTGTGTACTGTTTTTACGATTATTGAACTGCCTACTTGTAGGATAAGTTTTTAGATTTTCACGGCCAAAAGCATTTTCGTTGTTAGTTTTTGGGGTGTTATGCCGTGTTGTGCTACCTCCTACTATCACATCGTCGGATCTACCGGATCAGCCCTGATGATGGACACTGCAACGCTGTCCGAAACGTCGGCTATAGTAGGAGGTAGCACAACACGGCATAACACCCCAAAAACTAACAACGAAAAT
The DNA here is from genome assembly GCA_917563855.2 of Limnephilus lunatus. NCBI lineage: Eukaryota > Metazoa > Arthropoda > Insecta > Trichoptera > Limnephilidae > Limnephilus > Limnephilus lunatus. The sequence goes on along the minus strand of OU830602.1, from coordinate 2,343,631 downwards.
GCCTACTTGTAAGTTGAATGTACCCACTCAATAAAGACTAATTGTGTTTACGGAAGAAAAGCGTGGATTTTATTTAATTACCAGCGCTACACAGCGGTATTTTTTTTATCTCTTACTATTCTGTACTACGTAGGTACTTACTAGATATGTTTCGACAAAGGGCTCTATACAAATTGGAAATTCTTGTGCCAATGCCAATAGAAACATTACCGATATATTTCTATTAGGTTAGGTACCTAGTTTCTCACTTGGCGTTGTCAGTTTTCATTCGCTGTTTGATGTTATCATCCATCTCGTGTCTTCAATGATTTGTAATACTGATTACTAACAGCGATAAACAGATTTATGGTCCTGCCGCAAGTCTCTCTTTGTTATAGGTGTCTTTTATTAGACAGAGGAAGAGGTTACACTACACGTAGCTATCAGCGGTGTGTATACGTGTGAGTATCTAGGGCCGAGAACAAGTCGCAATAGTCGCGCACGGTAGACGTGGATTCTAAATTATGATTATGTAGGTTTCGTGTTTCACAACGTCATTAAGATGAAGCTATACGTGAAATCACTATTTAAATTAATCTTTACAACGAATCGGTTTACAGTACGAATATAAAAAAATATGCTACGGATAAATTGAAGCTTTAACTACCTTTTCTACGTAACAGAATAACAATAAAATTATTATTTACGTAACAAAAAAAATAAGCGTAAACCACTAAAAAAAAAGTTTTTTCATGACTTTACTATGAAGTAATGTAAGTAACAATTTTTAAAAAATACCCCTTTATGGCTAAGACTATTTTTGACGTTTTCTACGTTCTAACTTTTTTTCGTTCTTATAAAATTATGCACAAAAAAAATAAAAACCGCTTTGGCGCTTACGTCAAATTTTTAGAACCGTACTAATTCATACGATCTGCGCCCAACGCTTGTATTCCACCATAATGCCGCGATTGCCGCGAGCCGTGGCCAGAAACGGACGTGGGATCTGTGCCCGTGTTTTCGAAGTTTTTTACTTGCAATATACGCAGCGGATTCGTTGTTACAGCGAGCATTTTTGGTTCTCAAACAGCGTGAGCTCAAAATGAGTCAGCATCAACTATTCCTGATTTCAACTCTTTTGATGTTCAGAATGTTATATCATTTGAGAAATTTTAGGTTGACGAATATAATGCTTAAATTCATTATCGGTAGGATTAATATTTTAAAAGAATAATTTTTAAATCTATGTAGCTGTGAGCTGTTCCTTGAAAATGTCTAATACTGAGATTCGCTTGCCGGGGTTTGAACCCGCGATATATTGTATTTGTTTAAATTATGCTCTTTTAGGATAAATTCAGAATAGGTAGATACAAATTATTTATTTTCACCGTTTTTTTAAGTGTGTGTATCCATAAATTGATGTATCTATATAATGTACAATATTTTTAAACCTAGCTGTGAGTTGTTCCGTCATCATTTCTAATACTGAGATTGGTTTGTTGATTTATTTGCAAAAATTTTAGTTGTAAATGAATTTTACAAAAATTTTAAATGCGGAAATTTGATAAAAGTGTATGTTAATTTGATAAAAGTATACATTCCTAGTTTTGTAAAAGTTTGTATTAGTTACATTTTGTTAATATATATACATATTATATTTCACTTAATCAAGTTTCTTTTTATTAATATATGAAGCTGGGAGCTGTTCCTTGATAATGTCTAGTACTAAGATTTGTTTGCCGGGGTTTGAACCCGCGATATATATTGTATTTGTTTTAATTATGCTCTTTTAGGATAAATTCAGCATAGGTAGATGCAAGTTATTTGTTTTCACCGTTTTTTTTAAGTGTGTGTATCCATTAATTGATGTATCTAATGTACAATATTTTTAAACCTAGCTGTGAGTTGTTCCGTCATAATTTCTGTGAGAAAGGTACATGCGCATTATTTCTAAACTATTCCCTGATCACGTAAAAGATCCCATTGGTAAATAATAGTTATAACAATTTCTAATACTGAAATTGGTTTGTTGATTTGTTTCCAAAAGTTTTATTTGTAAATGAATTTTACAAAAATTTTAAATGCGGAAATTTGATAAAAGTGTATGTAAATTTGATAAAAGTACATATACCAAATTTTGTAAAAGTATATATTAGTTACATTTACATTAGTTTATTAGTATGTATTAGTTACGTATATATATATATATATATATATATATATATATATATATTACATTTCACTTAATCAAGTTTCTTTTTATTAATACATGTAGCTGGGAACTGTTCCTTGATAATGTCTAATACTAAGACCCGCAATCTCCGGATCGCTAGCTGGCAGCCTATCCACTCTACCATGGAGACCGTCGAAATTTTACTTATTATTTTAAAATATTATATTGCATTCGTTTTAATTATGCTCTTTTTAGATGTGGAAATTTGAGTATATGTAATTTGGGTATTTTGAAAGTGTATGTAAATTTGATAAAAGTACATACCTATACCCAGTTTTATAAAAGTACGTATTAGTTACATTTTGTTAACATATATACATATTATATTTAACTTGAATCAAGTTTCTTTTTATTAATATTTATATGTATTTAAAATAATATGTATTAATAATTCACTTTCATAAAATTTTTTAGATTGTAAATAAATAAAATCAATTCAAATTTTATAAAAATTTACTTTTATTAGCATTCCCCATAGTTTGAGGATTCTCGATAATATCAACAACACTCCCGCCACGGCCGCTGCTGGTAAAATAGAATTGACGGTATTCATCCACCGGGTAACAAGGTATGTATAGAAACATCGGCGAACGGAGATCTCGCTGGGCGCTTCTTACGTATTGCAAGCACCACGTCATAGCAACAGTATTTATTTCAAATTACTTGCCTCGTGCAAATCAGTCCAAAATATGACGGTACCCGGCGCTCGGTTTTAGATTTAATAAAACACAAGAATCGAAATATTTCTAGCGTTTATATTCCTCTTAAAATAATAAATTGTGAATGGTCCTGCCGCTGAGAGTTCCATTGTAACGTCGTCAACTTTTTGATAATCTACTCAGCAGTACGTCTTTGGTTGTTATAATATAAATATCCTTCTACCCTATTTGTTTACTCTTTTATACTTAGGTACTCTTAAATTGACTAGACTCAGGAGCTCACAATAGTGGAGCTCCGAATTTACAGTTTTAAAAAAGAAACGCAGTAATCAACACCAATATTAATTGTTATTTGTAACCAGAGGGGCATTACATTTAAATATATATTTATGTATATCTATAAATATGTGTGAATAGGTATAAATGTTTTCTAAAATAAGCACAGCTATGCGTTTATTCTGTTCCCGTGTATTTATAATAGCCAATTGAAAGTTTAAAGCCCAATGGTTCGTTAATACTTAGCGTAGACGCCCTTTGAATTTTGACTTTTTATTGAATGAATGCAAATCTTTGAAGTGGAAATTGACGTGCTTCCCGATATCCAATCGAACTGAAACTCGGCAGATAGATTTGCTGTCAATGACAATGCATTCTATTGGAAAAAAAACATAAAATTTGTAAGACGGTCTCCACACGGTGCTGCCGCAGCACCAACTGCCGCAGAACTTTAGTTGACTGTAGTCAAAAGCGCCAGCCGTATTGTTATTATAATATACAGTTATACAGTTATACAGTTCTGCGGCAGTTGTTACTGCGGCAGCACCGTGTGGAGACCCCTTAATGTTTTTTGTCTACAGGTTCTTATTTGTCTCTACTTGTTTATTTTTTGTTATTTTTATTAATTTTAAATCATTGGTTTTGAAACATGTTGTTAATTTTGATCAAATAAGTTGTGTATACAAAGTGATTTGTTTCCATTTAATGAAAATGACTCCACAAAGTGAGTTTGTGAATATTGAAGAAGTAAATAATTCTTTTTTATATATTTGTGCACCAACTGCAAAATGATGTATTTACGTAGGCAGTGGCACTGCCCTGATACTATCAGTATTTCAATATACGCAAGCTATTAGAAAAGGTTATCTCTAGATAAACTATTTTCAACATAAAGTAATGTTTTGACACCATTTTGCTGTGTTGATTTATTTAATTAAAAAAGTTAGTGTTGTAATAGATTGTGGAGTAACGCATGTTCGTACGGCTTGAAGTTATCGTAACGCCAAATATTATATATCTTTCCGACAATAATACTTTTTAAATGTGATTTTTTTATTGTTATGTTTTTAGGAAAATTCTTGTTTAAATTCATTATTTGTTTAAGTGAATAAAGTTTTCCGCCTGTAAGTTTTTTTAATAACCTAGTTTATAACCGTCTTTTTTTTAATAGTTGTAATAGTTTAACCTATTTTTTTAATATCCTAGTTTGAGTTCATAACCGCCTCACTCATCTTTACAATTTATTGTCCACTTCCAACTGTTCGAACTTTTTGCGGTTATGTAGAAATATACTACCCTTATATTATTTTTATAGAGGGTGTTAAGGGACGTACTTGACGTACTTTATCCAGTGATTCCTGACATTTTTGATGTTTTGTTTTTCAAGTTATAACATAAAAACTAGTAGGTATTGGACAGGTAGGGTCGGGATGAGGGGTTGGGCGGTTATTCGGCTGAGTGTCCAGTGACGACATGTGGAAGTTTTTTTTGTTTAATTTTGAAGAAAAAAAATTGAGAAGGGACATTAAAAATGTCACCGGTGACCAAAATTTCATTTGCATTTTTTACTCCGAATGTCTGTCTGTTCGCGATAAACTCAAAAACTGCTGAACGGATTTTAATGCGGTTTTTACTAATAGATAAAGTGATTCATGAGGAAGGTTTAGGTATATAATTTGTCAAGGTTTTGTGTAAATTGATTGAAATATAAAGGAGAATGTCTGTATGTGGTGGAGAGCGGGCTGGCAAACAGGCTGTGTGAATTTTATTTGTATGCAAATTAACAGATGGCGGTGGTTATATTAAGGTTGGGTAACCATCCAGTAGATGGCGTTGTGTTTCATTAGCCATAGCAACGCGTGGCCGGTCAGCTAGTATATACATATATACGAATAAGTATTTTGGAAGAACTAGATTATCTAGGTTGGGTTTTCAGGTTATTTTTTTTTATCACCTTTCTTTGTATTTCATAGCATGCTTTCACACAAGTCTAAACTTAAACTTTAGGGCGCACAATTTACACCCGCGCTCTGAACGTTGGACATCCTACAGAGCATCGGACCATCCATTAATTGCTTTATATCGCTTTTCAGCAGTGTGCCGATTAGTCGTGGAACCCTTTAAGTATAATATGCATGTTAGCAATAAACATGTTAACGCCGATCAGGAAAATTTCGCTTTCAAAGAAAATTTAGTTTTTCTTATCACATTAGTATGTTACTAGTTAGTTGGTAGTATTTTCTATAGATGGCGTAACGATTGGAAACTGTTATTTTTTTAATATACGTTTATAAAAAAAAAAATTGTGTGTTTATAGGTCCTTACATTGTCGGTAAATTGGCACATTTTTTGTATCTAAAAATATTATTTAGTTTGGAAGACTTGCTGATGTCCCACGCTCGTAGTAGAAAATTTTCCGGCATTCTTGTCATCGCGTATTTTAGTGATACTAGAACTAGACCAATGTCGGGTGAATCACTCATGGTCTGGTCGCGTGTTGCAAATATTTGCTTACATTCTTCGCATTGTTTAGAAATGTTCATGTAGTAGACCAAATAATTAAACCAAACTGCTGCTGTCACTGTCACTCTTACTCCTCTGAATACTGAGCGAAAGGGACAACTGCACCTCGGGATGAAAATACCTAAATTAAATCAACAAAATCGAGGTTTTGTGTTCCTCATCTTTGTCCTCCTAAACTGGACCGTTTTTTAAGATTTTTTTTCTCACTGTAGGTATAAGAAGAAAATACTCTATATCTGTACGTTTTGTTTTTATAATTTATAGTCAACGTGACCCTTGAGCTTGCTTTGCAGAGCAAAGTTTGGCTCAGTTACATATGAGTAGAGCTGAGTTTTAAAACCTACATTCGTGCCACGATATTTCGTACCTCCATTTTCGCTTCGCGTACCCCTAGGGCCTAGGGGCACGCGTACCACAGGTTGAAAACCACTGGCGTAGATGATACAAACCAGGGTAACCAGAAAAATTTCCGGAAGAAAATTCCGCGAACAAATCTTTCTCTCATTTTTACAACGAGTCTTAACAATACCTAATGACTCGTTATTTCGTGTAGCGTTTCGTATTTACAAATCGCATAGCTGACAGATGACACATGAAAATTTTAGAGCTGCCAACTTTTGGCGCGATGATTTCTGGCGCTCTTGTTGGGACACCCTGCAGCTGTAGAAGATGATCTGTAATCTGATTTGTTATTGTTTCTGTGTCAATGCTAGGCACTTGACAAATACCCCAAGAGGTCCAATTCTATTTATAATTTACATAAATGATTTTATTAAAACTATTAAACATTGCAAAATTAGACTATTTGCAGACGATACCTTAATCTATATTTCGTGTGAAGATTATATAGATGCAATTAACAAAATAAACGAAGACCTACAAAATATATCAAAATTGCTGAAATTAAACAAATTGAAACTGAACGTAAAAAAAAACAAAATATATGGAAATAGGCAATAAAAAGCGTAACACAGGGTTAAATTTGACAATTAATGGTGAAAAAATTGGAAAAGTAAATGAAATCAAATACGTACCTGGGTGTAATACTCGATTCAAAACTGACTTTCACAGCAAACTTTGAATATGTGCTAAAAAAGGTATCAAAAAATGTAATTTTTTTAGATACTAAGACATAAATTAAATAGAAACTCTACAGAGCTCATTTATAAAACTATTTTTGCTCCACATTTGGATTACTGCTCTACGATGTTATATTTGGCCAATGAAGGAAATTTAAACAAACTAGAAGTTATACAGAACAGAGCTATGGGAGTTTTACTGGGGAAAGGCAAAAACGCAAGGAGTAATCAAATGAGAGAGGAGCTAAATTGGATTCCAATAAAAAAAGACTTCTATTTAATGTGCTAATTTTTGTTCATAAAATTATGAAAAACCAAATACTTTAAGGATGAAATTGTTTTTAATAGAGACGTACAGAATTACGAAACAAGAAATAGAGTTCGATTGCCACAAATGAAGAAATCAAAATCACATAACTGCCTAATGTATAGAGGACTAAAGATGTATGATGAAATGCCTGAAAGTATGAAGAATAAAGAAAGAATGAATGTATTTTAAAAGAAATGTTATGCTTACTGTAAAAATATTTAAATTTATAAAATGAAATGTTACATTGTGCTTATTAGTTTATATTCATGTAGTATAAACTAACTCAAAAAATAATAAATAAATAAAAAAAATCGTTGATAACAGGGTTTTTATTTACGAATAGGACAATGGGTGTTCAGTGTTCATGCGGTCAGTGATGTCCTGTCCCAAAACTAAAATAAAAACATCTTTTTCGTATGCTTTTTATTAAGAAATTTTATTTATTTTAATTTTATTCCAAAGCGGAAATGTTTTAACCTTTTGTAAAAATACGCCCAATTTCTGAGGAGTGAAATAAATGCACAATTTTTACGGGGAACAAAATTAGTCTGGGTACAATCAATTTGCAATATGACACGTATTTATAGCAGTGCAACACATAGCAAGACAGCGTAATAAATTTTAACATTAAACTTTATGGGTTCACCGAGAAACCTGTGTCGGTCCTCTCAAAGGAAACCTAATTATTCCCTTAACCCAGTGTTTCTTAACCGTATTGAAAGAATCGCCCCCTTTACTAGAGTTATTATACAGCGCCCCCCCCCCCCCTCCCCGAAACGAAAGGTACACATTGTAGTAGGAAATCCAGTTGCGCAATGGATTACTACAAATAAAAAATGATTTATAATAAAGATGAATTATTTCCTCATTTAAAATTTTTGTGCGTGAAAGTATAGTTTATTCAACAGAACTTGTCAAATCTTTGCACCTAAAGAAACTGTGTCAATGTATCAGTGTGCATAGCTCGTGAATGAGTTTATTTTCTATATTGACAAATGCCCACTCCAACTTCTGCCCCCTAAATGCTAAAAAAATTAAAACGCCCTCCCCCCCCCAGACCTCCAAAACGCCCACCGTGAAACCGTGAATCACTGTCTTAACCCTTCGGTTTACCAAAATGGTTTCAACGCGTATTTCTCCCTCTAGGTTAGCTGATCTCTTGGTCTCTTGGGTCAGTCTTGCTAGATGTTCACTTGAAGTAGCGGGTAGGCACCCGGAAGCAACTTGCTCTATAGCACTAAAATATGACTTTTATCGGTCATCACATCACTGTGACATCCCTTGAGGGGTGTACTTACCTCTAAAAGCCTGAGCTGCAGGTGAAAAACTAACCAATAGCATCTCTCGCCCTAATTAGTAAGAGACGAAGCTATGCGGGAATGAGAAAGTATTCGAGATCGAAGAACTAATCAATATCTTCTTAATTGAAATAAAATAATCACTTTGTGTGTAACCACGATTTTAATAATTTAATTTTTTCAATACCGACCGGTTTCGCTTAACATAAGCATCTTCGGGGTATAAAATTAAACTCGGAAACGTTCTGCAAATACAAAAATAAATAGACTGTACTAATGCGTAGTATATTGAGTCTTCCATATGGCAATATCAACATATATTATGAAAGAAAGGCGTGCCACCTATTGCATTTTTTTTATTCTGTCGGTGACGGAGATAACCATCATTATTGACTTCTGCATTCACAAAGTCAGTTTAATTTTATACCAATTAAATTATTAAAATCGTGGTTACGAACAAAGTGATTGTTTTATTTCAATTAATATGTCAAACCACAAAGTTACTGCTTTCTACCAAAATACAATATCTTCTTCTTCTTCGATGGCGCTACAGCCCATATCGAGCTTTGGCCTCCTGCAACAGTCGCCTCCAACTCCTCCTGTCCTCAGCGGCTGACTTCCAGTTTGGTACCCGGAGAAGCTGTGCTGCATCCCTTCTTACCTCGTCTTTCCACCTCAGTCTGGGTCTTCCCACTTTTCTCTTTCCACCTGGGTATCCAGTCAAAATTCTTTTTGAGACGCGTGTATCCGGCATTATCTGTTCATGCCCAGCCCATCTCAGCCTGAGGAGTCTCATAAGTGCTGAGATGCTAGGGGACTTATATACTCGTATATCATACAATTCTGTATTGTGCTGGATGCGCAACTGTTTGCCCTCTTTCACGGGTCCACATATTCTTCAGCACCTTTCTTTCAAAAGTATCCAGCATTTCAGCCATCTTTACCGTCAGTGTCAGCGCCTCACATCCATATGCCAATACAGTTCTAACAATGGTCATATGGTTATTTTGATTTTTCTGTGGACACTACGTGACTTAAACACTGGCAGCAAAGAACTCATCAATATACGCAGGGAAATCTGCGTAATAAAAATACTGTTTGTTACAATATCAAGAAAGGTTTTGAACCCGCAACCTCCGGACCCGAAGCTAAAGATCTTACTGCTCTGCCATTGTTTCCGCCTCGTGCTCGTAATCTCGTGCTTGATAAGCAAACAATTCAGCATGAAATTAATGTACAGGTCGTGCTGTTTTGGTGCTATAACGTTTAATTGGTTTTCTATTGTGCAAACTTAACGATGTAAGTCGGGTCCAAAAATATTGAAATATAAGGAGAGATGCTGTGGTGGCCGCCCGACTGTCGGCGGACTACGGTCATGGTCCTAGTTTGTATACGAAATTTAGTTGATTTTTTTAAGGTTTGCAGTAGTATTGGTTAACAATATAGTTTGAATACGGAAAGTATTCGTTCATTGAATACGGAAAGTATTCCCCCTCTTAACACGAGAATTTCTCAATTAGGGAGGTATTGTTACCACTAATATAATATTATATATATATATATATATTGGTTAATTATATATTATATGTATTGGTTAATAGATAAATTTAAAAAAAAAAAACAAAAAAAACCTTTTTTGTTTAGTTAATGTTTTTAAGGTGTGCAGTAGTATTACTTAAGAATATTGGCAACACCAGAAGCACAGTCCCACCCAGTAAAAACTGCTGTTTACAAATCTCTTATATTTAAATATCTTTGGTTGGATCTGGTCGTGTTAAACGTCAATAATTTTATGATTTGACTTAAACGGTAATGTAAATATACGGAAAACACAGTTATTCGCGTACACGAGTAAGAAACCCCTATTTGTAATATGAACTTCAGATTGCTGGTTGGGTAGAAAATTTTACATTATTGTATTTTACTACCGCAGGTGCGTAAAAAATCACGGGACGTTATAATTACAATTTTACGATTTATCTTGATCGGCTATGTTCTACGTACCTAAATATTCGGAAAACACAGTTATTTATACCAACGAGTACGAAAATACTCCTATTTGAACTTCGGATTGCTGAGCTGGCAGAAAATTTTGCCTTATTATTATTTTACTAGCGGAGATGCTTGGAAAATCAAAGGATGTTAAAATATCAGTTTATAAAATGACATAATTTTCTGTTAGAAAGTGCCCCGAGGTAAATAATTTCCCTCTAGGCTTTTGTCATCAGGGATGCTGCGTGTAGAGTCTTTTTGAAGAGAGAAAGTAGTGAAGATGGGTCTACACTCTACACTGTTTTAAGAGGAGATGTTAAACTAAATAACGAGTTGTAAAAATGATCCTCTCATATATTTCTCAACTATATGCACCGGTGCCTATACTACCGATTTAATCGCTTATTATTATTTAATCATTATATTAGCGACTCTCAAACCAAAAATTTGAAACAGAAAAATCAGAAAAAGATTCAGTCACATCTAGGAATTGAACCCAGGACCTCAGCCTTGCCGGGGCTCTGCTCTAATCGATGAGCCAATTCGACCCTTTCCCCTTCAGTCATATTTAACTGTAACGTACTTCGACTAAAAACTAAGTACCAACTTTATCTTCACTTTGTTGACGCATGTTTTTATTCGCTGCTTTCTTCAATCTACCGGTAGCGTAGGGAGTGTAGCGAACCCATCGCTCAGGGAGTGGAAACACAAACCTGCAACAGCCATCCCAAGCCAAGGTGTGAGCTACCGTGCTCAGGCTGAATGTCCTGGGGAACAGTGTCACCAACGGTGCCTCCGAGAAACAAGGTCGCATCTCGGGAGTATTTAGACCTTACTCCAGCACTCGGGGCTCTGCTGGAGTGGACCTTCTATTTCCCTGGTAACTCGTGGGACAAAAAATTGGACCATTTGAAAACTAGGGGCCTTTTGAGAACCTAGGAGTGCTGAGGACTGGGTTGTTGTTAAAGGATTGAGATAAAATGGGAGATTCGCACAATGAAGTGCTCACGGGAACTAATCGTAAAGCGTCTCCGCCAAGAATTAAAAAAAATAAATCTAGATAGTGTCCTGTATAAATATATCAATGTTTATTTAATGTGCGACATCTTTTGACTTTTCGGCAAGTCTAGGTTGAATATTCTATTTTTTATTTTTCGCATAACTTCATGAGTACAACCTCAAATTATAGTATTTAATCATTGAAGATACAATATTAGCGATTCTCGAAAACGAAATTTTGAAATAGAAAATCCAAGAAAAATCCCAACGAGAGGTCGTACGGACGTCATCGACGATCGTCTTCTTCCTTCGTATAAGTCTTGTATGAAAACGAAAAAGGACAGAAGATACTAAAACGATGACGCCTCGCATCTGGGTCTACTATCCAAAAACATATATTTTTAGATACCACCCGTTCCAAGCTGACATTTCTCTATGGGTCCTTGCCTCATATTAACTCTATTTCTTCTCCAAAAAATGCTCTAAAATTCTTAGGCCCGCTTGAGTGAGGGGATTGTGACAGTAATGTCACCTATTATCTTGCTCCTAATCCCTTCATTAGTCCCCTCTTTCTATCGCGCCCGGAAATCCCTAGCGTGGATCTTTGTGCGATGCCATGACCATTTCTGTTACAACGTTCTTGGTGAGAGAGTTCATGTTTGGGTGTACAGTATATACGTGAGCAGGTACTGGCAGGTTTTTTTTTTTAATTGTAAGTAATTTCCAGAACAAACATACGAAAAAATGTTTTGTATTTCTTGGGCATTAAATATGTAACAATTTCTAGACATTTTGTTTTGGAGAGTTTTACTTTCCATGTACATTTATTTCTTACTTAAATTTTAATTTTTCTGCTACCGGTTTCGACACTATCATCTCCTTCACTAGCAAACTTAAAACTAGTGAATGACACGGAAGTGTCGAAACTGGTAATAGTAAAATTAAAATTGAAGTAGTTTAAAATCAATTGTACCTACCTACTTACGTAGAAAATAAAACTACATATTCAAAACAAAATGACTAAAAAAATTGTTGATAGTGGTCCCAAAATGTATAACTTCTTATCCATTTTTAAATAAAATTGTGGAACAATGGAGATGAAAAGTTATTGTGATTTATTTTTATGTATTTTTGTCATGTTCACCTAATTTAGCCAACGTTTCGGCCAGTATTGCAGAGTCCATCATCAGGGCTGATGTGTAATCCATGATTACATACACAAATTATGGAAATGCTGTCCGAAACATTGGCTAAAATAGGAGTTGGACACGAACCCAGGCCCTACGCCTTGCCGGGCGGAGCTCTACCAACTAAGCTGATATGTCCCTATCCGATTCGGTCATATTTAACTTCGACTATGAACTACCAACATTATCTTCATTTTCTTATACATATTTTTATTGCTGACTGACATCTTTAAAATAAAATAAAAAATAACGACACCTGTTGAAGAAAATTGAAACTACATATACATTCCTATACACTACAAGCATGCAGAAAGAACCCTTCTTCTTATTGGAAAATGATGTTATGGTTAGTTGGTGAGGTTTTGGTGTGGCTATGTTTGTATTTACATTAGTGTCGTTTGTTGTTGTAGGAAGCGAGAGCCCCACGTCGCCCTTCCCGCCCTCCGCGGGGGCCGAGGGGCGCGACCTGCCGAACGAGCTATCGGCGCCCTACGAGGTGCCTCAGTTCCCCATCGAGCAGATTGAGAAGAAGCTGGCCATACAGAGACAGCTGAACGTCAAGTGAGTATTAAGTCCATATTAAGGGAGAGACCCACTTATTTCTTCCTAACCTCCCCAGGCTTAAAACACGTAAAAATTAATCCACAATAAAAAATCTAAAAATCTAAATGGCGCTGATCAACGATTTAGGGTCTGTTATTTTACAGAACTTGAACTATTCATCAAACATCAGAGTAAATTTTTGAGTTCTGTGAATGTTCTATTCAAGATCTGTTATTATTTTATAGACCATTTGTTTCATAGAATTGAAATATTTACAGAACTTTAACCCTTCGAATAATAAGAAAATAATATCTGTAACCTTTTGCCTGTCAAGGTTCGCGCGCAAAATTCCTGGTTCTTGCCATGCATCTTAAATTTTCCTATTTATGGGTTATTTTTTAACCCTTTTGCAAAAACAAAAATTGTTCTAAAATCTAAACAAAATAATCTTTCCGATGTGTTTATTAGAAATGAACTTTTTTTTTTCTTAATATTAAAATTTTGATATTGGAAATGTAAATTAGCTAAAAAATGCATACCTGCGAATATTGGAATTAAAGTACTTAAAATAGAATAAACTTAATATTTTAAATACAGATTCCTTTTTTTAACAAAATTTTTAATAAAACTGTCACCTCACTTTTTATCACTTTCATACAATTTTATTTTAAAATTAAATGTTTGTTACGTCAAAAATTGGCTCGAAATAAAACTGTCACTTATGATCAGGTTTGTAAAATATCTCAACAACATAGCTCATATAATTCTAATACAATGAGAAGCATTATTTCTTTGGCTCTCTAACATAAAAGAAATCACAAATATTCGCATGACAGGAAGAGAGATATATAACTTTTAATAATGCACGGTCGCTCTGGGACAATCTGGGTCTCTTGTTATTATAACGGCATATGATGTTTTGGGACAACTTGGGTCTCCTGTGATTAGAAGGGTTAACAGAACTTGAAAATTTACTTTGAAATTCGATGAATTATTTAACAACTGCCAAAATGTGACGGAACTTTGAAATATTCCAACGTCAGTATACGACTTAAATTTATTTGAATAAATTCACATATGAAATCGATGTAATCGTATAATAAATGGTGACCGGCCAACTCAGAATGAAACCAACTCAGAAATACCTCAGAAAGGTTACGATAAAAAAATATTAAACAAAGAGTTATGATAAAAAAATATTTAAAAAAATGGTTAAATAGGTTAAGTTAGGTTAGGGTTACCGGCTATTTTAAAATTATTTTTTCATAGCTTTGATTGACCTTTCTGAGGTGGTTCTGAGTTGGTTTCATTCTGAGTTGGCATGAAACCGTTGTTTTGCAGTCCAATGATATTTTTTCAATAAAAAAACGAGTTTGCTTTAGACCACACGACTGAAGTAAAACTTCACTGACTTATGCCGTCCATTAACAATATAACAATAACAGGAATAAAAATATCCCCATCCCGTCAACATCCCCATCAACTCAACTCAGCTCTCAGCTCTCAGCCCTCAGCTCTCAGCTCTCAACTCAACTCATATCATTGATTAGCGTTTCACATTAATAACGTTTCATATGATTAGCGGCGCGTTCCTGAGTGGAAGATACTCTCAGTATCGCCCTGATGTAAGACCACCATTCAGAATTGAAATGGCATTAGCCGTGTTTGGTGACCAGATCTGAATAGCCAGGTACTTCCCCACCTTCCTCTTCCCTATCTCCTTCCCATCCCCACTACCTTCAGCCTCACAACATACCCCAATTGGGGATGCCATAGTCCCACTGGCTTCAGACGGGAGCAGTTGGTGCTCTTTTTTTTTTTTTTTTTTTTTTTTTTTTTTTTTTTTTAATTTATTTGAGACACAAACAGGATATTTACAAAACATTTTTGCATGTAATATAAAATAAATTCTAATAAAATATAAATATCCCTAGACTAATGTGTCTGCAGTAATAACATTTGCATATTCACAGAAGCAACATGAAAAACAATGTAAGTATTATTTATAGATAACTTAAAAACTAAAATACAAAATATGAAAACTAAAATACAAAATATTGAAAACTAAAATACAAAACTTGCAATAAAAATATGAAATATTTATGAAGAGATTATTGAGAAGTAATGAAACAAAATCCTTTTTTTTTTTTTTTTTTTTTTTTTTTTTTTAGGTGCACTATTAACAAGATTATTCACTGAAGCAATCACAAGAAAAACAATGTGAAATATTTATGAAATAATTATTGAAAAGTAATGGAACAAAAGCATTTATTTATTTATTTATTTTTTTTTTTTTTTTTTTTATTTTTTTTTTTTTTTAGTTGCACAAATCATGGAGATATTTTTTAAAGCTAGTTATATTATTTACAAAAATATCTATGATGGTGTGTATTTTAACAAGATCGTTGTATGATCGAGACATTCTAGATATAGGATTAAAATATCCAGTATTATTGGAAGAAATTTCGGTCCAAAATATGTTAAGGTTTCTGGTAGATTTGGGCCTGGCGTATAACTTGATTTGATTGACTAAATTACTGTCTACACGATTATTCACAATTTTATAAAGCATTAAAAGGTCATTTATGTTTCGTCTTTTAACTAGACTCTCTAATTTGAAATGTGTAAGTCTTTGTTCGTACCCGTCTAAAAGATGGTAGACACCTGATCGATAAGACAAAATCCGTGTGAATTTTCTTTGGACTGATTCGAGTCTAGATATCTGTGTAATATAATGTGGATTCCAAACTGATGACCCGTACTCCAGAACACTACGGATTAAGGAATTAAATAGAATTATTAAGCTATTAGAATTCTTGAACAGTTTGGTTGATCTTACAATAAAACCGAGTAATTTATTTGATTTACTCACAATGTATTCAATGTGTTGGTTGAATGTTAGTTTGTTATCGAATATAATTCCTAAATCTTTTATTGATTCAACTGTTTCTAGATTGTGACCACATATGCTATATGAATACAGAGTTTTGTTGGTGTTCTTGGTGAAATTAATAACTTTGCACTTAGCTATATTCAGTTCCATTTCATTGTCAACACACCAGGCAGATATTGTGTTAAGGTCTTGTTGTAAAAGTTCACAATCTTCAATATATTTAATTGCTTTATATAATTTTAGGTCGTCAGCATATAGAGAAAAATTACAGCGGAGTTTATATGTAAGGTCGTTAATAAATATTAAGAAAAGCAAGGGTCCAAGGTGAGATCCTTGTGGTACGCCTGACGTAACTAATATTGGTGAAGAGTTAAAACCGTTAACAGTAACTAATTGACTTCTATGTGATAAATATGATTCTAACCAACGAAGCAGATTTCCGTGAATGCCAATTTGATCCAGTTTATACATTAAGATACGGTGACTAACTTTGTCGAAGGCCTTGCTGAAATCAGTGTACACGGCATCTACTTGCGTTTTATTATTCATAGATTTACACAGAAAGTCCATGTACTCAAGCAAATTAGTATTTGTGGATCTTTTAGCAACAAAGCCATGTTGGAAAGGACTAAGTATATGTGATACATGGTTAAAAATGGTTTTATATACAATGGACTCGAATATTTTTCCAAAACAAGATAAAAGGCTGATAGGGCGGTAGTTAGTTACATCATTTTTACTGCCAGATTTGTGGATCGGAATGACGTGGGCAACCTTCCACAAATCAGGAAATACCCCACACTTCAGACTTTTGAAGAATATTTTGTGTACTGGTACTGCAAGTTGGTCTGCACAATTTCGAATAAATAGTGGAGGAATTCCATCTGGGCCGGAACCCTTATTGATATCGAGAGTATTCAATTTCGCTTTGACCTCATCTAGAGTTATTTTGATATGAGACAATGGATAATTATAGAGTTGGGAAGGAAGTTTAGAGTCACTTTTAGAATTAGATGGTGAGCTAAAAACAGAAGAGAAGTAAGTAGATAAGAGTTCACATGTATCTTCACCATTTGTTGCTGATTTGTCGTGGAGATGCATGATTTTGGGGAGAGAATTAGAAATTCTTTTCGAATTAATGAGGGTTGAGAGATTTTTGATACTGTCAGGGAGAGAATTTTCTATTGAATCTACATGGGTTTTAAGGCAGGTACGTATAGATACTTTTACTCGAGCTCTCAAGATGGAAAAACTCTCATAGTCACATTGATTTTTGTATTTTTTCCATTTCTTTCTAAACTTTTCTTTTTCTCTGAGTTGGTGGATCAAAGCACTGCTGAACCAAATTGGAAACTTATTATTCCTGATTCTTAAGCGTGGAGTGTGTTTTTCAATTGATAGCCATAACAAGTTATAAAAATGTAGTACAGAGTCATTACAATCCAGGGTGTCAAGATCGTCCCAATTATTGAGTGATAACATTTCATTGCATTTAATGTAATCCGTTTTTTTGAAGTTATATTTGATGTGATCTGGATTGGTAGGTAGGGGTCTGCATTTGGAAATTAAAAGATCGAATTCAATGGGAGGATGATAGGAGTCAATTTTGGATAACACATGTGAAGCAATTTGAATGTTGAGGTTATGGTTGGAAAAAACTAAATCTAAAATTCGATCTATATTATTAGAGACGTGATTGAATTGATTAAGTCCAGTCAAATTTTGGAAGTCCAGTAGAGATATTGATTTTTGGCTATTATGAAAGACTGGTCTGGTAAGAGTTACATTGGCATTTGGTGAGTATTGAAAAGATGGCACATTAAAATCACCCATTATTATTGTTATATCCTCTGATGGTAAGTTATTATATGTCGTTTGACACTTTTCAAAAAAATCTGTGAGATTTTCGATTGGTATATCTGGAGGCAAATACGCCAAACATAAGTTGATGGTTTGCCTGGACATTTCATGTAATTTAAATTTAATCCATAAATCTTCTGCAGATTTTGAGTTATGTGCTGAGACTAAAAAAGATGTCATTTCTTTCTTGATGGCTATTAGAACACCACCGCCTGATTTTTTGAGAGAACTCGATATGTCCCTATCGCGTCTATATATATTATAACGATCATCTACTAATTCATGGTCATAGATTGTGGAATCTAGCCATGTTTCAGTTAGACAAATTAAATCATAATTGCAACTGAGCACTTCGCAATATAAATCATTTAATTTACTTTTTAAACCACGTACATTTTGATAATAAAATGTTATTGCCGTTTTGTTAGAATCCATTTTGAAAGTATAATATATTAAGCATTATTGAATACGTTTTTATGTAAAATTGATGAAAAAGTAATTTAATGAAAAGTAAGTAATTATGCTTTGGAAGGGGGTAATTATGAACGTCATAAGTTATGATTTGTTTGTGGTACATGATTTTGTCTATGGTATCAGCTGTCATTAATGTTGACAGAAATATGTTGTTGAATAGTGAACAAAATACAATGCAAAATACTGAGCATACAGTTGTTACATAAAAGTATGTTGTCATTATGCAATTATTTCTAATAGGTTGCGATCGTTTATTATATTTGATAGATTGTGATAGTACATGAGAATAAAGAGAAATCGTGGTATTTACTTGTTGTTCAGAATAATTTTGTTCAAAGTGAAATGATGTAAAATAGTATAAATTTTTTAAAGATTCTGTGGTGAATCTTGGTTTTGAAAACGAACCCATTAAATTTTTGACCTGAGACCTCTCACATTTTGGTAATATATTTGTAAAGTTTCCATTTTAGTATTCAAGTTACACATAGTTACGATAAAAATAAATTAAAGTTTGTATATTCTGTTATTAGGCATCGATGACACGAGTATCTCGTTTTTTTATCTTTTCTAAATCGTACAATGAATTAATACATACGTGGTTTGAGTTTTCATTCAACCTAAGGAAAATTTTACAGTTTTTAATCCAGCAGAATTTATATTTTTGTTCTTTTGAAAATTCTCTGACCATTTTATAGAGAAGCTTATTTTTGGGGGATAGGTGTTCGTTTATGAAGATGTTATGTCCTCCGTGCATGTTGATGTTCTCCGCTGTGAGGCCTTTCCTCTTGCGGATTGCAGCAATGATGTCGTCCTTTTGTTGCCTCCGTTCCAGCTTCACAACAACGTTCCTCGGTCTTCCTTCAATTTTCTCACGTGGAGTAACGCGGCTGGCATACTCGATGTGTTTCGGCATCTCTACTTTTAGTTCTGAATAGATTTTTTTTAGAACGTCCATTAAATTTTCTTGGTTTTTTTCCGGGATTCCGATAATCTCTATGTTGTTAACACGAGCATATTGTTCACTGGCCTCAACTTTCGCTTGTAACTCAAAGAAATCCTTTTTTTGTGACATGTTATTTTCGTTTATTTTTTCCAATTCCGTGATTTTTTTCTCCATACTTTTAAATTTTAATTCGTAATCATCAATTTTCAAGCTCAAATATTCCACAGTTTTCACTAGATCGCGTATTTCCGATTTAAATGTATTATTTAACTCACTGAATTTGATTTCTATGAGGCTTAAAACATCAGATTCTTCCGCTTGTATTTTCTTTGGTGGCATTGTAAGGTTGGTTTTTTTTTATATATATTCACTGAAACTGATAAATTCAATTATATTTTCAATAAAAACTGGTGATTGAACACTTTATAATGATATATTTAAATTATTATAATATTCAGTTACTTGACAGTTCAAAACCATAGATAATGAATTAATCTTGTTCGGTATTCATTATAAAACAAATAAAAAAAAGCGGGTCACATTTTTTCGTAACGTTTCATATTTTTTCGTAACGTTTCATAACGTATTCATCATTTTACCCCCAAGTGTCGAGCGTGCGTAAAGAAGTTTTACTTCAATAATAATAAAAATATTTTTCCATCACATGTCGCAACTGAGTGGTCGGGTGCCGACTAGCGGATCACGTGGTAAGAACTCCATCTCGTTCCAGCAGCATGGTAACACACCTAAAAGCGCACGTACCACGTAATCCCGTAGCGACGTGTAAGAGTGTAATCAGTGGCAAAAAATATATTTTTTCTTTTCAGTAGAAACAGTATCACCGGACATATAACTTTTGAACACTAAATATGCTCAGGAGTCGCTGGTTAAAATCCTTTGAGTACATACTGTTCTGTTACACCCTGTATGTAAGTCCCTACATGAATTATTTTCAACTACGAGCTTTACTTATTTTCCTTTTGTACGACCCCTGAAACAAAAAAAGGGTCATTATTTGACCCGACCTAGTACCTACCTATGTTGCCTTCCTTTGCCTGTCAGTCTTCTACGTTCTAAGTAAGTCTCCGGAAAATTTCCCGATCGTTAATCGTTTCCGAATAAAGTTCCTTTTTATGACCTGTAGAAGGACAGCGTTTCATTAATTCGATTATAAACCGGAAATGTTGCGCAATAGGTTTATGTTCGCCATTAAATTACTTTGCGGAAGTTTCGCCGATTTCAATTTGTGGCCGAAATAAAGTTTACTGTTTAAATACTTTAAACTTTAACCGTTTAACCACTCGGATCTAGACAAAATATCGTCAAATATTCCCGCCGGATATTCCATTTCAAATAGATTTGTGGATTCTGAAGATATTGCAAAATGAAATACAGTTTTTAAAAGCAAATGAAAGACTCTTTTTAGATTTTGAGCGGAGTTTTGTAGGATAGCCAACACCTCTGCCATAGGTCACCCCAAGTGGTTCGCTACTTTTGATGGCTTAGCAGGGGTACGGGGTGAGGGGTGAGGTTTGTCCTGGTCTTGCCGGCGGATGCTTCTACGCACGTACTGCTTGGCCAGATCGAGAGCCCGTAGTTGAGGTTGAGTGAGGGCAGCCGGACTCTCTCGATCCATTACCTTACACTGCGATTCAAGGAATGGATTTATACGTCCGTCACTCCTGGACATACTGATCCCCAGTTTCCTACCCATCCCTCGTACATTTTCATTTTCAGAACTTCTTCTCCTTCCTTTTTATAAAAAGACCCTCCACACAACTTTCCCTAAGATGACAAAGGCCCCGAGGGAAATTGTTTTCCTCAGGGCCTCCTGTGCGTAGCTATTGTAAAAAATGTGAAAAAAGGTCAACTCTAATATTTTCCACCTGCGAGTCATTTCCGTCGTGGGTTAATACCAATGTTTGATACGGTTTTTGTTTACTTTTCTTGGTCATTTTAAAATTTTGGCAAAGGTTCTAATTTTAATCGAAAATTAATAATTTTGTAATTCTGTCGGCTTTGAAATAATATTTCATCACTCACTCACTCACAATGTATCCAACGTCCCGTTGGTAAAAGATCTTATTTTTGCACAGGCTACTAAGTTTTACGCTGGCCTAGAAAGTCACTCTAATCCAACGATTAACTCTCTCTCTAAATACAGCGAGAATGAACACCATAAATATAAAAAACCAAAATCAATCTTACGTAGAAATTAACTAAAAACGTGTAGAATATTCCTACAGAAAGCCGCAGTATAAAAAAAATAATAATAATATTAATAAAATTCCCAAACTCAAATACATTACTAACCACGTGAAGCATCAATAGATAATCCTTTTTAAATATGTTAGACCAAGTAAACTTAGGTTTAGGTACTCTGAAAAATAAATAAATCCAAAGTCCTCACTCACTCACGCTGCGCTCGCATTCGACAAATGATAGTATTGACATATTTATGACTTCAATCATATCTGCCAATGCCGGCTTCATCATTTTGTTATTATTGGAATATAAATCCTTTCGGGAAAAGTCGGCAATACCTAGATTATATACAATAACCGAATATTCTTGAATTTGCATTGAAAACATGGCGTAATTTTGAGCGGCAGTATCGCGGACACTATTAGATGAAAAAAGATCGTTCTGATCTCAAATTGTAGCGTATGTGGTCTATTTTAAAAGTATTGAATGAATTTTGCAGAAAAAATTGTTCTTCAGGGTCAAAATTGGCAAAAGTGAAGAAATTTAAAAAAAAATCGCTGTTGTATATATTTCGAGGTCCCGGCATGCGTTGCTAAGCCACTTAATAAAGAAAAAAATTCTCCCTGCGTGTCCTTTCCTATTCGTCCCGTTCGCCTTTCGCCTCCCCTTTCCCCAAATTTCATAATGCCAGAACTCATTATTATATATAAAGGAACCATCGCAATCGGATGAATGGTTTAGCATCGCATAGCCATCTCACATACAAACCCAGGGCCAGAAGCAAACATATTTTCATTTTTATATACATACCTATACATTTAGACTAAGATTCGGAAGTCTATCTAAATCTAAAACCTGGATTTTTCGTTTATCCCTCGTCATGTTAGGTATTCCAAAAAATCGTAACCATCCCATTTGATACAAGGTAGAATGTCATCTCAATTCGGGAGGCGTTATGGGTACCGCCGCCCCGAGAACCATTTATTGGATAACCAACATCCCTGCCATAGGTCACCCCAAGTGCTTCTGTACGTTTGGTGATTTAGTAAGGGTGCCCGGGTTTGTAAAATGAGATTTGTGTAGTTCGTGGCTGCGAACGCGTTTGTCCACTGCGTGGCAGGCCGGATAGGGAGAGACTGGTTGAGGGAGACCTAACCTTGTCCTCTTCAGTCGGACTCTCGGCCTGTCGCCTGTCACCGCAGTGGGTGGATGAATTCGTACGTCCCTCGCTAATGGACACACTGACCCCCAGATTCCTACCCACCCCTCATATCTTTTTCCTTCCCAAGACTTGCTCTCCTTTCTTTTTCAAAAAGGTAGGTCCTGACGGAAATTATTTACCTCAGGGGCTTCTGTGTTGAGCAATGTAAAAAAATATAATAGTACCTACTAGCGAGATCAGGGCATGCGTTGCAATAAAGATATTTTTTCTCCCTGCGTGTCCTTTCCCATTCATTCCCATCCCAAACCACCATCCCCCTTTCCCCTATCCAGGATTCCTTTCCTTCTTCCCCCTTCCCTCCCTGCCGCTAAACTAAATACTCTCATAAAACAACTCGCGCGCCACCTATTGTATTTTTTATACAAATTTCAGAACGCGAGAGTTCACCTGTACATATAGAAAACTTCGCTGACGTGCGCACAACAACTCACCAAAATTTCATCGCGATCGCAGGAATAGCGGAGGAAACAATCTCACAACGCCAGAGCTCACTATTATGTGTAGAAACCATTGCGGGCATATGCACATCAAATCACTTAAGTTTCATCGCCATCGGATGAATGGTTTAGCAACCTATAAGGGACAGACAAAGAAACATTCATTTTTATATATTAAGATAATTGTAATACAGATAATATTTTGGCGTGGCAACCTGCGAAAATAAAGTTTTGTCGAAGTTATTAGTAAAATAATGGGCCAATTACCTTTGACACGTGTTGTCTCTGCTAATGGGCATACAGTCTGTATTGTGTACAGTATTTGCTGGTAGCTGTCGATAATGGGCCTGTTGCCTGTTGCATGAAGCGATCATCCATTATTATTAAAACATGCAATGGAGGAATTAATGCTAATCTGGCGCTAATAATATCTACATAAAATGGTATATGTTTTTTTTATGTGAATACCGCACACGAGTCCCAACTGTGAAACCATTGGAGCTCTACAACTATCAACTGTTAACCCACATCTGTGTACGTCTGTATGGACTTTTACATATATGTGATATAGTGGAACAAGCGGGAAACTGATGAATTGACATCAACTTAAATCTACCTATAGCTTTTTCTGTATTGAGCTTTTCGTTTTCTAGTAAATCGAGTCTGAAGTTGGAATTTTTTAATAAATTTGAAAGAAATCTGAGTCCACGGGTTATTATTTTCAGCAGTTTTGTATTTTAAAATGCGTCGAATCTAGAGTCTTCAGTAAAAGTTTTTTTTAAATATTATTTTTAGTAATTTCATAACCAAAATCCCCAACTGTTTCCGTCGCCTCGTTTCTAAAGCATCTTTACATATATATTATTAATTAAAGTCCGCCGCCGTACATGTTTTTTTTTTAATTACAGTGAAAATAATGAGTTTACAAAATACAGGTAATATAATATATTATGTTAAAAACAAAATATAGGTTACATAAAATATAAGCTTTAACAAAATACAGGTAACATAAAATATGAGAAACACAATATAGTCCATAAAATATAGGAGTTGACGCAAAGTATGTACCTATGTTTAAAAAATTTGTTCACATTAGTTTATGGAATAGGTAGAAATACATAGTTGGCACATAATATTATGGCGTTTGAAGTATGCATTTCCAATTATTCATATTGTTTAAGTATTTGTTACCAAGACTATGTAAATGTTGTATTGGAGAATGCAAATCATAGTTGGAATGAGATGTACGTATATAAAATGTTAATGTTTGTCTAGTTGTTCGTGTAGGTACATGTAGATTAATTAATTGCAGGAGTTCACAACAGTCGAATTTTGAGTTTAATAATTTTGATAAAAAGGTTAGATCGTTTATTTTTTATATTAGGATACTCTGTCTTGCATAACAACAAAAGATAAAAGGCAAAGCTTCTTGCGATATTTTGACTGCGAAATAATGCACTTTCTTTTTGATAAATGTTATCGGAACCAATACTTTTAGTATCGGTGTCTTTTTTAACATCCACACGCTCTATCTGGACTTTGTTGGTCGATGGCTATCATATAAATATTAAAATAATTATTTCATTTTTTATATTAAATGATAAGACACCTTTCGCGATACACCACTTTCGTTGAATTAATAAACGAAAACCAACCAGGATTCACTTATATCAAGCTTCATCCAGGCTTATATATTAACTATTTATCAGTTAATATATAAATAAGTGTTTGGCTGTCACTTCAATAAAAGTGGTGCATCACCAAGTGTGTTTTATCATTTAATATATTAGAATGTCACACCCCAAAGCATTTGCTTCCTTAAAAAAAGTGTTTTTAGTACCTATCACAAATTGCTTATACGAACACCCGCGTGTGGTTAACAAATATCCAACTTACTTTTCTTCTTTTCTGTCCCGGGACTAATTACTGTTGGTCTTAAATAAACAATGTTTTACTAAAGATAACACGCGAGACTCAATTTAAACAAAAAGAAATAGGAAATTACCTCATGATGCAATTAGTTGATACTCCTACCCCAAGAGGCTTGTCTTATTTGTGGCTTTCAGTTGAACAAGTATTCTTTCGCCTTAAACACGTGAATATTTACGTTTGTTTTCTGTCTTCTAAAAATATATCTATTTTAGTAATTTTTATGAGCATAATATTTATCATCTTCCATAAAATCTCTTCAGCAGATATCTTAACGGGCGGTTTGCAATCTTTAGTACCTACGTATAATGACGTTGCTATACATAAAGGGTGTAAAAACATGTACAGTTTGTCAAGAGTAGAAAGCATAGGAGGGCGCCACTGTTTTTCAAATGGCAATACTAAAAATATAACTCATGGTGGAAATGTAAAGCTGTGTAACCTACATTTTTGTAAAAAAATAAAAAGGTAAAAGCAAAAAAAAAATTTTCATTGCAATATAGATGCCCACTGATCTCAAAATTAGATTTGCGTATGGGTATATTATTATTATACTTTTGCTATTTTGTGTTGACATAATGAAAAATAAGGATATTTTAATAAAATATAAAGCTCCGTTTAGAAATTGCTCACATTTATTTAATACTAACTTAAGTATCTAGCATTGTCCATATCTCTAATTTTAGATCTGAATATATTTAACTCATTCAGATCTAAAAGTAATTTAACTTAACTCAGCATTAGTGATTTTTTCCTTTCCACCTACTGTTAAATTCAAATTTATGTTAAATTAAATTAAAGCAAATTGCTTTGTAAAACACCATTTAATCAAATTTATGTCATTAAGTAGGTACCTTAATAACAGTGCTTCTTCGATTATTTTTTTTTTCTTTAAGAACATAAAAATGTTTATAAAATGTTATTTACAGTGTTCCATGTATTTAGTGTCATTGCGCTTTAAAATAATATTTGACAGTTAAATTGGTGTTGCCATTTTTATTATTTTCTACTCTTAATTGACAGACTATACCCGACGGATTTTGACCAGCAATTCCTGAACATATTTTAAGTAAATGTCGTTTTGCTGTCTGGTGATATATATGTATATATTTTTTGTATAAAAACATTAACAATATTTTTCAATTACACGTCGAAACTGAGCAGTCAGGAGAGTAGCGCGTTTATTGCCTTTCGGGTCACTTGATAAGCATTGTATCTCGTTCCAGCAGCACGGCAACACACGGATCCCGTCAAGTGGGATCAATGGCGACGTGTGTGTGTATATATAAACTTTGTTTTTAATAGAAACAAATATCATCGGACAGCAAAATTACATCTGTTTTTTTTTACTCCAAAATGCTCAGAAATCCTTCAGGTACCTACGTGCTTTTACACCCTGTACAGACATATACAAATCTCAAAGTGGCAATTCAAAACTAAGTCAATTGTAGTGCTTTCAATTTCGTAGTTTTAGTACCAAACTGCCACGCGTCGCGTAATGTTGTTCGCTGCCTCTAAATAAAAAGTGCCAGATTGTCCTAGTGTGTGATGAGAAAATGTTTTCGTTACGCGGAAAACATTTGTAAAAGCCAAGAAATAAAATTTTGCTTATTATTATCGATTATTATGAATAATATAATTCTTTTCCGCCCGACTATTTATGCGTCATTAAAGAATGCAAGGTCTACTAGAGTACCTATGTACAGGGTCTGGTTCAAGAGCCAAATTACGAAGTCAGTATTGTCGCTAAGTAAGCTTTTCTGTCTTTTCATTAATTTATACACTTGCGATAAAACATCGTACAAATCAGCAGTAACGAGTACAATAACAATCGCTGCTATTAACAAACTATCGTTGCTCTATTATTACTTAATCACTTGACACTTCAATGTCTAATCTAAGTGCCCAGGCTTCCTATTCAAGTCGGCCGTGAGGTAGTATTCGACAGAACTCTTGAAAAAGATAACGCCGCCCGGTCCTACCGTTTATTTCGTTCATACGCACCATTCACGGAATCTTTGTCGTCCATGAACAACGTTTGAATTAAGAATTTACTGGAAACATGAGAGTGTTTCTTACTTGCCACATTTTATCTTGTGTTTGTGATACAATAGCAGAACTGTATGTATTGTAACGTCATTGCCTTCAGACGATTCAGATGTAGATGATGACTTGAAACCATAATTTATTAGATTATTTAAACTATAAGTAATGACGTGTGAACAATCTCACGTCATTACCGGCGTAATTGTGCTGATTGATTTGCAATTCGTACAACCTTGCAGTGTTGTCATACGTCGGGAAAGAGTATGCACATTTCTATGTATACATGATTTATACCGTACCGGTAGATGCCGTAGATGGTACTCTCAGTATCGCCCTGATGTAATTGAAACGTTGCTTGAAAAGGCTTTAGCCGTGTTTGGTGGCCAGATCTGAAAAGCCAGGTGCTTCCCCCACCTTCATATTCCTTATCTCCTTCCCTCCCTCTTGTGAGCTATTCAAATAAATAAAAATAGTAAATTTCTTAGATAATGGGATTTTGTAACTTAGTAGAAATTAGTTTTAATTCGTCCAGTGACAAATGAACGAAGTTATACGACATACCTACATATGAGATCTATATCTATATATATTTTTTTATTCCTGGCGGAGTGGTTTACGATTAGTACCCGTGAGCACTTAGGCCATAGGCCCATTGTGCTATCTCCCATTTTACCTCAATCCTTTAACAACAACCCAGTCCCTTTAATTAAGTTCACCAGAGTTGTTATTGGAAATGAAGCTATATCTTTTGGTTCGACAATGTGTCTTCCCAGTTCTCATTTCCCCTCTTCACTCGTCCTTGGTTCCGTGAAGGCCTCAAAAGGGAAAAGGGCTTCATCTCTCCTCTCCACTCCTTAGTTCCCCGAAGGCTCCACGATGGAGAGTCCACCTCCCCTTGGTTTCCTAAAGGCCCCACAAGGGAAGAATCCACCCCACCTTGGTTCTCCGAGGGCCCCAGGAGGGAAGAGGACTTCATCTATCCTCTTCATTCCTCCTTGGTTCCTCAAAGGCCCCAAAAGGGAAGAAGACTTCATTTCTCCTCTTCACTCCTCCTTGGTTCCACAAAGGCCCCAAAAGGGAAGAGTTCACAGAGATGGTCTCATTTCTCCTCCTCACTCCTACATGGTTCTCTAAAGGCCCCACATGGAAGAGGACATCATCTCTCCACCTCACTCCTCCCTGGTTCCTCGAAGGTCCCACGCTGAAAGAGTGCCCTTCCCCCACAAGGGAAGAGTTCATGGAGGTGGCCTCAGCTCTCATCTCCATGGCTTCTCCTCTTGGTTCCACCTAAAGGCCCCAGGAAGGAAGTCCACGGAGGTGGCCTCAGCACTCCTAGGTTCTCAAAAGGCCCCTAGTTTTCGAATGGTTCAATTTTTTGTCCCACGAGTTACCAGGGAAATAGAAGGTCCACTCCAGTAGAGCCCCGAGTGCTGGAGTAAGGTCTAAATACTCCGGAATGCGACCTTGTTTCTCGTAGGCACCGTTCATGACATGTTCCCCAGGAGTGAGTCCCAGGACATTCAGCCTGAGCTCGATAGCTCACACCTTGGTTTGGGATGGCTATTGCAGGTTTGTGTTTCCACTCCCTGAGCGATGGGTTCTCTACACTCCCTACGCTGGTTCCTTCACCTTGTCAGACACATTAAAAGTCTACCGTAGGTGCGACCGCGATATATACATGCGACCATCGAAACTGTCTGATAACTGAGAAAACACATGTTGATAGTTCCTCAAGTAACATACCTATATAAAATTCAGCTTTTATACTTTAACGTAAGTACAATTATAATTACTTCTTCAATCTTTGCAAAATAACTTTGTGGCATTACTTATTATTTAATTAATAACTGATAACTTTGTATAAACCACTTTTTAATAAACAATATCGACATGTTTCAATAACAATATTCTTCAGGATATGTTTTTTTTTTTTGTTTTTTTTTTGTTTTTTTTTTTTGTTTTTTTTTTTTATTTTTTATTTATTTAGGAGAAAATACAGATACAGATGTCGATTGACAACAATATACAAAACAATAACTAGAGAACTCACCTGCACCCAAACTATTTCTCACGAATTAACATAAACAGCAGATAAAATAAAATACACAAATATTTTTACTTATAAATATGGAAAAGACGTATGTAAACATAAGAATATTATTTTACAAATAGAGAGATGAAAAAAGTGCGCAATAACCCTATAAAAGTTTACAAATTATTTTTGGAAAATTTTTGATGGTAAGTCCAAAAACATATATATTGATAAAAAATAATATTGTACAGAAATTTAAAAAAAAAAAAGAAAAGTAGTTAAAATTACAAGCCAAGTAATGTCTAAGTTATTGTAATTTGTAGGAAAACAGCCTTCAATTTTCTACTAAAAGCACTGCGTGTATCGAAAAATAAGTCGGAATCCTTGAGGTTTTGATTTCGATTAAACGATTCGCACATTCTTCTGATTGGATCCCTGACACCAGCATTTGTACGCGTCCGGCTAACGTGGAATAAGTCGTTAAGCCTTGTTACTCTGGGTGGTATTTTGAAGTTTATTAGTTTCAGTAGGTCAGGACAGTCAATAACGTTGTTGCAGATTTTATATAGAGTCATGAGGTCAAGGTATGTTCGCCGGTTAGATAGAGTAGAGACGTTATAATTCGAGAGCATATTTATGTACCCCCGTTTAGGTGCGCTCATTCTGTAATTGAGGCATTGCAAAAATTTCTTTTGAATACTTTCAATATTGTCTTTATAGATACCGTAAAGTGGAGTCCATATGGAGGAGCTGTATTCAAGTTGAGAACGAACCAGCGTGTAGTAAAGAAGAAGATAGGCTTACTGCATGCTAGGATGACAAATCCTAGCATGCAGTAAGCTTTATTCACAATATTCTCAATGTGCGCATCGAAATGTAGTTTGGAATTAAAAAGTACGCCTAGATCTCTTATACAGTAAACGCGCTCGAGTAAATAGTTACCAATACAATAATTGTGTATGATAGCATTGTGATTTTTAGTAAAGCTTATTTGTTTACATTTGTTGTAACATAGGTAAATTTTGTTTTCATTGCAAAATGCTTCGAACCTTAATAAATCGCTTTGGATGAGCAGACAAATTTTAAATTTCTCACAATGGCGAATATTTTTATGTCATCAGCGTACAAAAGAAATAAACAATGCATGAAACATTTAGTAACGGTGTTAATAAAAAGTATAAATAATAGCGGACCGAGGATTGACCCCTGTGGCACACCATCTAGTTCTAGAATCGTTACATATTTTAAATGTAGAGTCGTTCATTCAAAAAAATTAGATTCTTGCGAGAACTCCGAAGGGGCGACCATAAGTCGCCTATACCGGGGTGGGAATAGGTGGGTGAAAGCTTCAATGTGGCACACCAGAAGTAACTGGTTCCCACTTAGAAGTATGTCCTCGTAATGAAACAGCTTGCTGTCTTTTTGTTAAATACGAGACAAACCAACGTAATAAGTTACCCCTAATTCCGTTGTACATAATTTTTTTAATAAGAATAAGATGGTCAACCTTGTCATAAGCTTTTTTGAAGTCGCAATATATTGCATCTACCTGGTGGCCTCGATCCATGCTATTGAATAAGAAATTTGCATAAATGAGTAAATTACTCATGGTAGATTTGCCTTTTACAAACCCGTGTTGTTGCTCTGTAATTTTGGCGGCAAGCTGGGGATATATATTATCATGGACAAGTCTTTCCAAAAGTTTAGGGATCGCCGAGAGAATGGATATTGGTCTATAGTTTTTCACTCTGTGACGTGAGTCACCCTTGTGGACCGGTATAATATAGGCCAACTTCCACCTATCAGGGAAAACCCCGTCACTCAGGCATTTATTAAATATTATGGTGAGCGGCACACACAATGACGATGCAGTAGATCTAATTCGCAGAATTGTGGATATAATCATAATAATGTGGATAGTCGCAGAATTGTGGATATAAAATATTTGTTTTCGCAGATATCAAATATAAAGCACGAACACACCAACTGCACATTTTCCGATTTAAAATTTATGAAGGAACGACGAAATGGTCTTCTAAGCCAGTATGTTTTCGAGTGCAAAATGTGCAAGAAAATAGAATACATTCACTCCGAAGACCCGAAACGGAAAATGTCTATAAATACTGCTGTCGTCGAAGGAGTGATGTGTACAGGAAATGGGTATTCACAATGGAATGAAATTTGTGGGGTTTTAAATATGCCAAATATGGATTGTAAGACTTACACGAACATAGAACAATGTTTAGCGCCAACAATTGAAGAATGTGCCTTAGAAGAAATGATCGCAGCTGGTGAAGAAGAAAAAAGGCTAGCCATTTTAAACGGTGACGTAGACGAGGGTGGCTATCCTTTGGTAACGGTGGTTGCAGATGGCTCCTGGGCAAAGAGGTCGTACAAAAGTGGATTTAGCTCCTCATCTGGCGCAGGGTGCATAGTTGGACTACGAACTAAAAAGGTTTTATTTCTGGGAGTGCGAAACTCATACTGCTGCATATGTGCTAGAGCTACTAAACTACACATAGTTGCTTCTGAGCACAGGTGCTTCATAAACTGGCGTGACAGTGCTAATGCCATGGAAGCCCACATTATAGCAGAAGGGTTCTCGAGAAGCATGGAAATGCATGGATTGAAATTTAACAAACTAGTTGGTGATGGCGACTCCAGCATCATGAAAAAAATAATGCAACAAATGCCATATGGTCCTAACCTTATAGTACAAAAAATAGAGTGCAAAAATCACTTACTCCGCAATTTTTGCAACAAAATGAAAGCACTTGGAAAAAAAACCAACAACGCTAAAGGCTTTGTACCAGTTCATATAAGGAAAAAGGTTGAAGCAAACGTTTTACGCATGAGAAGAGCTGTAGTTGGAGCAATAAATTACAGGAAAGAGCAAGAAAACACAGTACAAATTGATAAAATAAAAAATTTGAAAATGGACATAAAAAATACCGCAAATCATGTGTTTGGTGATCATAAAAATTGTGCATCGTACTATTGCAAGCCGGAGAAGTATACTGATGATCCAAATTTAGTAAGCGATCTTCGAGATTGTGGAATATGGACTGATATCCAACAATTCTTATTGTCTCTAATAGCAAATGCAGAAAATCTTATTATTGACGTGACAAATAACACTGTGGAGCAATTCAACAACGTTATCGCCAAATTTATAGGTGGAAAAAGGGTAAATTTTACTACAAGAGGATCTTACCAAGCAAGATGTTTTGGAGCAGTAACTTCGTGGAATAGTGAATTGGCAACCCATTCAAGAATACAAAATAAAATCCAAGGCCACAGTCCCGGCAAATACACGAAGCACTTTATAGAGAGAAAACGACGTTCGAAGGAGAATAAACAAATGTGTCGAAAAAAAAAACTAAAGTATAGTGAAAATACGACAGAAAAAAGAAAAAAAGTTACAGGGCCCGATGAAAATTATGGTCAATTGGAATTAGAACCAGATATGCCACCTGAAATATTTGAAACGAAAAAAGAGGAATTTCTCAATTCTGGTTGTCACGTGATAATTGTACTATACTTTGTAAATTTTGTTTTCGATATCTATGGTGAACGTATGTCTTAAGGTATGAAAGAGACACGCATATACGAGTGAGACAGCACGAGTTACGCATAAAAGGGCGTGTCTGTTGTCTATTCGTCCTCTTATTATGCAGGCTTCCTAGAAGCAACCAACACAGCTCTCACAATAAACGAAAATAAGAATACTCACATCTTATTATTAGGTACCTTTTGTCTCTACAAATAGAAGAAATTTTAGTGACTGTAAAGGACAGTTCACCACAATCTGTTTAGTGTTTCTAAATGTCTATCCATGTTTTCCATTTTAAAACATACAAATTCCAGTGTTTAGTCAAATGCATTATGTTTTTAGCACCGTTGTGATTTGAAACTCGATGATACTGAAACGACACTAAAAAGAGACGAACACCTACATCCATGGGATTTAGTCTGCGATAGAATGAGATATAATGAAACCTTACCGCATTGGCCACTTTGATTATGAGCTCACTTAACAAAGCTCTTGTTGGATGAGATTGTGCGGGTGAAAGTTTCACCTCTACCACGTGTGAACTACAATCGATTTAAATTTTTTTTTGTTTAATTTTATTATATATTAATGTTTTATTATTCTTGTTAATACCATACCAGAATCCCTGAAATTGAAAAAGAATACCTAGAAGTTCCTACCCAAATTTTTATTTTGGGAGGCGGGAATCATTTTTGATAACCAACACCTCTGTCATATGCCCAGGTTCACGGAATGAGATTTTTCCAGGTCAGGTCTTGCAGACGGATTCGCCTGCCCACCGTCTGCGTGTCACACCGGATAGGGAGAAGCCGGTTGAGGGAGACCATCTGACCTCTCCGGCAGGACTCTCTCGGAAGCTGAAGGGGTGGATTCATACGTTCGTCATTCATGGACCCACTGACCCCTAGATACCCTCCTACCCACCCCTCATACCCTCTTCCTTCTAACAACCCCCTCTTCTTCATTTCCTTAAAACGACCGTCCACACGGCATCCCTAAACCAATTTCAAAGATTTTTTTGGTTTGACTGATAATTAAATCTTCCTTCCCAGAGACTGGTAGTTAACTCTAAAAATTTTTTATAAAACTTTAAAAAAAATGTTTTTTAAAAAGAAATGAACCTTCCACCCCATGGACTGGAGTCAACACCGCTATCACCTAAGCCAAATCTTAAGTGAAAAGTATTGACATTTCTTTCGTAACTTCTGCAAATTTCTAAACATAATAGCATCTTCGTTAATTGTTTTTTGGCGTTATGTCGTGTTGCACTACCTCCTTCTTTAGCTAACGTTTTGGACTGCGTTAAAGTGTCCACCATTAGGGCAGATATGCGATGATGGATACTGCAACACTGTCCGAAACCTTGGCTAAAGAAGGAGGTAGCGCAACACGGCATTACACCCCAAAAACAAATAACGAAAATACTTTTGGCCGTAAAAATCAAAAACTTATAATGGCAACTATTTTTTTAAAAAAATGAGTCGGTGCGCGCATGACAGAATGCATTGTCATCGACAACCTGTCAATCTGCCGAATTTTAGCTTGATTGGATGTCGGAAAGTGGTTTGATTTCTACTTCCAAGATTCCATTTCATTCAATGATTCACTCAAGAAAATAAAATCGAAAATCATATAGATTGCAAACCGACCAAGAGTATTTACTTCAGAAAACAGATTTAATAAACTACTGCTATAAAGGCATGGTAGGCATGCGCACATCAAAACCTAAAGTTTCATCGCAATCCGATGAATGGTTTAGCAACGC
Organism: Limnephilus lunatus; assembly: GCA_917563855.2. Taxonomy (NCBI): domain Eukaryota; kingdom Metazoa; phylum Arthropoda; class Insecta; order Trichoptera; family Limnephilidae; genus Limnephilus; species Limnephilus lunatus. Next base: position 2,309,194 of record OU830602.1, on the reverse strand, counting down.
TTAGCGGTTATACATACAAATGTTTATAAAGCCGCCCGCAGGGCCTAGTAGCAAAAACCTACCATATGTTAGTATATAGACACCGTTGTAGGCATGCACACATCAAATCCCCAAAGTTTCATCGCAATCGGATGAACGGTTGAGCAATGCGTAATTTAGTGTTGCCAGAGCTCACTATTGTATCCAGGAACCAGGAATCCCCCCCCCCCCCTTCCTCACCAGCATCCTCTTCCCCTTTCCACTCCGCCTCCCTCACCTTCCCTCACCCCACTTCACTCCTAGGCTTCTCCGTATCGTAAACCCCCTCCCGAGTTCCCCTCCCCCCTCCCAGGCTCCCCTCCCCCCTTCCTGTTTCCACCCCCCCCCACCTGCCGCATTACATACACTAATTCCCGGTACATTTATTTTTCAAACAGCTCGCGCGCCACCTATAATTTTTTTTTACAAATTTCGTAATGCCAGAACTCACCAGTAATTTTATACAAACCTTGTACTAACAATAACGAACACAACAAAAAAAGAATTTTTCAAATTGTTACAGTCCTTCGGAAGTTATGAGCGTACGTACATTTTCATACAAATTTTATAATGCCAGAACTCACCAGTAGTTTTACTGCTTAAAATAAAGCGCTATATGAATTTAATACTTTAAAAAAATATCCCGTTCAACTTCGAGTAATTTCATTGTAAAATTAGAAAACTAATACGTATGCAATATAGTCGGATGATACCGAGTTGTTATATGCAGATGGGTACCTACCTAAATTTTGAGTGCTGGTACTTGCATACATACGTAAAAAAAAACACATATTTAGGCTGGGTTGTTTAACGAAATTAAAAATTCTTCAATTTTTCAAGTCAATTTTAACGTTCTTTAAAAGTTCACTAAAAATTAGATTCTTGCGAGAACTCCGAAGGGGCGACCATAAGTCGCCTATACCGGGGTGGGAATAGGTGGGTGAAAGCTTCAATGTGGCACACCAGAAGTAACTGGTTCCCACTTAGAAGTATGTCCTCGTAATGAAACAGCTTGCTGTCTTTTTGTTAAATACGAGACAAACCAACGTAATAAGTTACCCCTAATTCCGTTGTACATAATTTTTTTAATAAGAATAAGATGGTCAACCTTGTCATAAGCTTTTTTGAAGTCGCAATATATTGCATCTACCTGGTGGCCTCGATCCATGCTATTGAATAAGAAATTTGCATAAATGAGTAAATTACTCATGGTAGATTTGCCTTTTACAAACCCGTGTTGTTGCTCTGTAATTTTGGCGGCAAGCTGGGGATATATATTATCATGGACAAGTCTTTCCAAAAGTTTAGGGATCGCCGAGAGAATGGATATTGGTCTATAGTTTTTCACTCTGTGACGTGAGTCACCCTTGTGGACCGGTATAATATAGGCCAACTTCCACCTATCAGGGAAAACCCCGTCACTCAGGCATTTATTAAATATTATGGTGAGCGGCACACACAATGACGATGCAGTAGATCTAAGAAAAAACGCCGGTATTCCATCGTGACCCGCACCCTTGTTAATATCTAGTGACTTTAGACTCGATTGCACTTCTTTTTCCGTTAGTTCAATGGTGTGAATGTGCGCAAGTCCAGAGTCCTGAACCGCTTCAAGATTGTCGATGTTAATTGTGTCATTGATAGAGGAGGGTTCGAATGTTGACTTGAAGAATTCAGAGAACATATTACAAATTTCCTGGGCATCGTTAGATTTGCGTCCTTCGAAGGACATAGTAGCAGGGTATCCATCAGATGATTTTAATGAGGATATGTATGACCAAAAACTTTTGATATTATTTTACAATGAACTTTCGATGTTGTCAAAAAATAACTTTCGGGATTCACTGGTCAACTTTTTGTATGTAGCACGTAAGAAGGAAAATTCACGATAGTCAGAAAGACCTTTATATGTCTTCCATTTAAGCCAGACTTTATCTTTTTTCCGTGATAGCCTAATAAGTTCGGGAGTAAACCATATGGGAAATTTGTCATTTCGTCGTGCCAATAGTGGAATAAACTTATCAATTATATTATTTATTTTTAAATAGAATCGATCAACTGCTTCTTCGGCTGATAAACTTGCGGTTTCGGATAACCAATCAATACAATTAATGTCATTATTAATCTGAGCATAATTAGCTTTCCTGAAATTGCGCCTACGCTCTTTTTTGTTTTTGATTTTTGGTTGAATTACGGGGGATATATCAAATTCAAGGGCTGGGTGGTGTCTGTCCTCTGAAAGCAGAGGGCCATTGCTACGTGTAATATTTGTTTCGCGACTGTGGAATATGAGGTCTAAGTATTTATCATTATGGTTAGGTATACACTTATATTGGAACAAGTTCATCAATGACATTGTTTGAAGCAAAGTTTGCGATGCAGCCGTGTTTGAGGAGGCGAGACCTTGACTGCAGCCTTCGGAAAATGACCAAGTAAGAGCAGGTAGATTCATATCTCCTAGTACACAAAACATGTTATTTGGTTCAGATGAAAATACAGATTCTAGATTTTTTGAGAAAATATCATAAAACGTTGGTGGCGAGACAGGAGGTATGTATACTGCACATATGATGAGATTGGAAAACTTTACCGGAATAGATACGAAGATTTGTTCGATTTGACTGTTTTCCCAGTCATCGAGCCGGGAAGCTGCGAGCTCTTTGCGTACTGCTACCAGTACACTGCCTCCGTCCATCTTACCAGTATGTGTACGGTCCCTATCTCGTCGGAACACCGTGTATCGCGAATCTATGAATTTAGCCGTATTTACACTTGCTACAAGCCATGTTTCAACTAGAACTATAACGTCGTAGTTATTCGATAATATATTAATTAGTAGTCCCTGAGTTTTGGTCCTAATACCACCACAGTTCTGGTAATAAACGGATATAGACGATGAGATCATTTCACTGGAGTAAGAGTGTATTTTGACATATACCACAATCGCGGGAGTGATACATTATGAAGGACATACGAGGCTTCGAAATTACATATTAACATAGATTACTTATTAGATGAATGAGTGTAAAACATGTTAACGTTTGAGAATGTGAATGAATATGCAAGAAACATGAAATTTGTATAAAATTATAGGGACATTGCGCAGTAAACAAAAATATAAAGTAGATTTGAAAGAAACACATTATAGGGTAGGGAATACTGGTAGAAAGCGGGTATCGAAGACAGAAATAAAATGCTTGTAGTAGGAGTCACATGTTTTGCTGATTATGTGTGATGATTTTATGAAGGTCTTCCTCACAACGAATGGTGACTACTCTCGATAGATCGTTCCTCTTCGCCAGAATACTGCCATTTCGCACCCAAATATATTTATAGCCGTTGGCTTTTCCGGCGGCTCGTGTTTTCGCATAATATATTAATATGAAACTAAAATCATTAACATATCCTAAAGAAGATAACATTGTTATTGAAACATGTCGATATTGTTTATTAAAAAGTGGTTTATACAAAGTTATCAGTTATTAATTAAACAATTATAATTAATTAATATAATATATTTCAAAGCCACCGTGATCCAAACTGCATAATCGGGGATCGTCTTTACCTGTATTAGGGACATACACAGAGAAACTTTCAGGTTTTATAAAATAACGAAGGTCTGATCGTCACGCGCTCTTGCTCTATAAATGAGCCCTTGCCTGGAATAATGTTGTATGCAACAACAATATTCTTGTTCCGAGATAAATTAAAAAAACGTAACCAGTTAAAACATACAATTCTTCAGAGTTTTAATTGAAAAGCCGTCTAGAAAGGCAATTGAATTAGATATTTAATTAAATGAAGACAATACAAGCGAAACTCAATCGAAAATCTGGAAACAGAAAAATCAGAAAAAGATATTGGCACCTCTCTTACAATTTGAGGTTTTACTCATAAAGTTAAAATAAAAATAAAAATTAAATTAGAGTTTATTACTATAATTCACGCCGAATTTGTGGAATAATGTTGTACGTATATAAAAATTTCACATACAACTTTATTCCACAAAACGTTTTTACTCTTCGTACCTTACGAGCAACATGCTCTTCTAACATAAATGTACACATGTCATTAAATAAATAACATTTACGTTCTAGATATTGTTTTGAGATCAACATACAACATTATTTCTCAAAACTTTTCTGCATTATTCAGCTTCTTGGCTTTGAAGACTTTCTAGTTGAAGCCATAAGACGTTCGTTTTCTCCATGTATTCCCATAAATTAAACCATGCGCCGTGATTTCGATAAATGGCATTACGCAACGTTGTACCACAAACTAATCTTTAAAAGGCAGCCACAGGCCTAAAATTTTTTCATTACCAAAATTCATACCTTAAAAGATGCATATAATATGCCCAACAATATTCCATCAATAACTCAGCTTTGATAGTTTTGTTGGATACAACATTATTCCGGGCAAAGGCTCAAATATTAAAATGTACGAATCGGTATAATATTGAAGTAAAACTTCTTTACGCACGCTCGTCAGGGGGGTAAGCTGTTGAATGCGTTACAAAAAAGTATATATATATATATATATATATTTAATGCGAACGGTAATCGATGCGAACGGTATAATCGATGCGAACGGTGATCGATGCGAACGGTGATCGGGTGAGGCGAACGGTCGGGCCGTTACGCACGCTTGACTTGGGGAGTGATAAGGATAAGGATGGTCACCCCAAGGTCGTAGGTCACCTCAAGGTCGTGGGTCACCCCATGGCCATTAGTTAGTGAAGTTAGTGAAGTTTAGTGAAGTTTATGTAGTTAGTGAAGTTTTATTTCAGTCGTGTGATTTAAAGCACACTCGTTTTTTTAACCAAATGTTTGTTCAAAGCTTTGAAAAGGTACCTACTTCCGAAGGTGTGCGTAATATAAACAAATGTATTTTATTAGCTGCTCTCCATAAAGAATTTTCCAAGCGCACCACGTAACTCTCTCAGTTTCCGCGCCACAAAGCAAATTTGCAAAGCGCGCCATTGTTCCGACAATATTGTCCTTGCAGAAGCAATGAATGGGAGTTTGTTTGAAGACGATGCAACTCTATGACGCAGGGGGTCCGTAACGCAGTGACGCACGCGCCTACGTTACCCACCGTAATATAGGGTGATTTTATCAATTTTAAACTTCGACACTAAATGATCTTCTTGATATATGTACAAATAAATGTTTCTTTGTTTGTCTCTCATGCGTTCCTAAACCATTCATCCGATTACTATGAAACTTTTGCATTACCTACAACGCATGCCGGGCCCTTGCTATTTTTTTTTATAAAATCATTTCTATTGGAAAATTATGTTGTTTAAACTATCGAAAGTGTAAAAAATGTGAATATTGTGTTGGGGGTGTCAAAAATTAAAAAGAAAACATGGTGGCCAAAATCAACTTTCGGAGTGGGACGACTTTGATATATTATTATTTTTATATTATGTTTATTACAACGATATGCCAATCGTCATAAGTAGAGACCGGATTATATGCAAATGCATATTTGCATATGCATTTGCATATTGTAATGGGAAGAACATTGTGGTGCCTATGGCAGCACTAGTGTAAATAAATAGATCACCAAGGAAACTATAAATAAAGATATCACCATGGAAACGAAAAATAACAAGGCAGTACAAATAAAATCTGGGTATAGTTAGATGACTGTAAAAATAAATAAAGCTGTATTAATGTAAATGGAATGCAAATAAATAGTGTGACTGACAATCGTGTTGTTTTTATTAGTTTGTGAACCCAGAACGTTATTAAAAACGTAACAATTGGTGTCAGATGTGGGGTTTAAAAAAAAAAAAAAACAAACTACAACAGTGAGAGTTCGGTTCGGGATAATAAATTGTTTAACATTATACGGTGACAAGAAAAATGGCGACAAAGAAAAACAGATTGATGGATTTGAAGGTAGTGGAATTAAAGCGGGAACTTGAGGAACGTGACTTGGAGACAACGGGGACGAAGAGTGCACTGCAACAACGGCTACGAGTGGCTCTCGCGAACACTGGTGAAGATCCAGAGAGTTTTTCTTTCGAAACGACTGGCGGAATTGATGACCTCTGTCGACATATCGACACCAAACTGGAAGCAACCTCCCAAAGCATCAGTGACATGAGGACGCAGCTGGAAGGGAAGCTAGACAACATTTCTCGCTGCTTCAACGACAAAATAGTCGACATGGAAGAACGCATCCGGAGAATAGAGGAGCGACTCCATGCGACTGGTGGTGAGAGCACAGTCATGGATGTGAAGAATCTATCAAGGCCCCCAAACGCTAATGTCGACCAAACGCTAATGACCCAGTTGAGAAACGACCTACCCACCTTCGACGGAAAATCTTCCTGGGAGGAATATCTCACGCTCTTTGAGACCGCGGCCATGATAAATGAATGGCCAGGTATCAAGAAGGCGTCGATGCTGTGCCTGTCGCTGCGGGGAGATGCAGTAAGGGTATTGCAAACTATTCCGCTGACAGAGCGCCAGGACTATGAGCAGTTGACTCAACGTCTGGAAATGCGGTTTGGTCATCGTCACATGGAGCAGATCTACCGCTCGCAACTGAAGAACCGCTTCCAAAAGCCGAACGAGACGTTGCAAGAATTCGAAGCTGACATCGTCCGCCTGGTTAGAGGCGCCTACCCAACAGTGACTGACGATGTCTACGAGAGTCTGGCCATCGACAGATTCTTGGACGGACTGCAGGAGGGTGAAACGCAGCAGGCCGTCAAGTTGGCACATCCGAAGATGCTGAGTGAGGCGTTGACGCAAGCTCTGGAGTTAGAGGCCGTGAAGCAGTCCGTGAGAAGCCAAGCTCGGGTACGTGCTCTGGAGACCACGGGGGAAGAATCGCAACCATCCATGGAGGAATTAGTGAAGCGTGTCCTGGAGGCTTTGAAGGTACAGAAAAGGGAGATACGCTGCTGGAACTGCGGTCAGACAGGACACCTTCGTAATAAATGCCCAAAACCAAAGAGACAAACCTCGAAAAAAAGGGTTGATGGGAAGGGGCAACCATCGATCCGTACTACCGAGGCTCCTGAAACATCTGTAACTATGGCGACACTTGGAGGGGGATCTAGCGGTATTTACATAGAGGGTCTGGTGGATGGAAAAAGTCGCAAACTGTTGTTGGATACGGGAGCAACTGCGTCGATCATAAGACCAGATATTGCTGCCTCCGAGGCAAGGATCGTGTCGTCACGATGGAAACTACGTACGGCAACAGGGGAGTTGGCGTGCGTGCACGGGGAGACAGCCGCCCTTTTCAAAATCGGCAACACCACCTTCAAGCATCAGGTTCTAGTCGCTGACATAGAGGAAGAAGTGATCTTCGGGATGGACCTGCTATCGAAATTGGGCTGTAAGCTGGACCTGAGAGAGGGAGTCATATGGATCGACAACGAGGAAGTGGTACTGCAGAAGGGGGGTGGCGAAATGGTGTGTGTGATCCTTAGTGCGGATACTCTGCTACCCCAGTGCAGTGAGACACTGATTACCGCGTGTCTAGATACGTGGAGTCCACCGGGGCAAACTGTTATCTTGGAACCCGAGAGGGACGGTGCGGGACTCGGACAAGGAATTTTGGTCGGTAAGGCGCTAATCCGCACCCGTGAGGAAATACCCGTCAGGGTAATGAATGTCAATGACTACCCGGTAACCCTGAAGAAAGGCACTCGGTTAGGACATGGTTCACCTGTTTTGGCGGTTGTTCGGCAAGTTAACAACATGACCGTGACATCGAATAAGCTTCCAGACCAGCTAAAAGATCTCGTTGAACGAGTCAGTAGGGGACTTCCTGCCAGACAACGGAACGCTGTCGAAACGCTGATCAGCAGATATCAGAATGTCTTTGAAGGCTCGAACGGGTTGTTAGGAAGGACCGACGTCGTACAGCATCGCATAAGAACAGGGAACGCGGACCCTATCCGACAAGTCCCTAGGCGATTACCATTTGCGAGACGTGATGAAGCTGAACAGATAATCCGGGACATGGAGAAAGGGAAGATAATTGAGCCATCAAACAGCCCATGGGTTTCACCAGTGGTACTGGTGAGGAAGAAGGATGGGACCACACGTTTTTGTGTGGATTACCGACGACTCAATGATGTGACCAAGAAGGATAGCTACCCTTTACCTCGGATCGATGACACGTTGGACACCTTGGGAGGCTGTCAAGTCTTTTCTACTCTGGACTTGAAGAGCGGATATTGGCAAGTGGAGTTGGACCCAAGAGACAAAGAGAAGACGGCTTTTTCTACCGGGACGGGACTCTGGCAATTCACAGTGATGCCATTTGGACTTTGTAATGCTCCTGCTACGTTTGAGCGGCTGATGGAACATGTACTAAGAGGGCTATCCTGGGAAACATGCCTGGTCTATCTGGATGACATCATCATCCTCGGCAAAACCTTTGAGGAACACCTGAAGAACTTGGAACAGGTGTTCCTGCGTTTGCAGGGCGCCCACTTGAGACTTAATCCCAAGAAGTGCAACCTTTTTCAAGAACAAGTCAATTATCTCGGTCACGTGGTATCCGAAAGGGGGGTCTCAGTCGACCCAGAAAAAATCCGTGCCGTCAATGAATGGCCAGTACCGAAGGATAAGCACGAGTTGAGAAGCTTCCTTGGCCTCTGCACTTACTACCGACGGTTCGTATATGGGTTTGCAGATATTTCCAAACCATTGACAAGGCTCACCGAAGAGAAAAATTGTTTTGCCTGGGATTCTCACTGCCAACAGGCGTTCGAAAACTTGAAGCAGAAGTTAACCGATGCCCCTATCTTGAGCTATCCCAAACCAGAAGGGAAGTTTATACTGGATACAGACGCCAGCAACGTGGGTATGGGAAGCGTTCTGTCGCAAGTCCAGGAAGGGGAGGAGAAAGTCATCGGGTACTTCAGCAAGGTACTGTCTAGACCTGAGCGCAACTATTGCGTGACGCGAAGGGAATTACTGGCAGTTGTCAAGTCGGTGGAGCATTTTCACAAGTACCTTTACGGGAGGAATTTCCTGCTGAGGACGGATCATGCGGCGCTCAAATGGCTCTTGCACTTCAAAAATCCCGAGGGACAGGTGGCGAGATGGATTGAACGGTTGCAGGAATATGATTATGAATCCGAACATCGAGCTGGAGTTCTCCACCGGAACGCAGACGCTCTATCCAGGAGACCTTGCGCGGAGGATTGCATCCACTGCGGGCGGATGGAGGAGAAGTCAGCAGTAGTGTGTAGAACAGGAGTCATGGATGAGGATTGGGAACCTGCAGAAATCGGGAAGGACCAAGAGGCTGACCCCGAACTGAAATATCTGGTGGAGTGGAAGAAGGCGATACAGCGGCCAACTTGGGAGAACGTCGCTTCTTCTTCTCCAAACGTCAAATCATACTGGGCTCAGTGGGATTCCATTGAATTGGAAAATGGGGTTCTTAGAAGGGCATTGGAAACGCCTGATGGAGAACCACGTAAGTTACAGATGCTGGTTCCAAGGAAACGCATTCCCGAAATCCTTCGGTTGTTGCACGATGGAACCTCCGGTGGGCATTTGGGAGTCAAGAAGACCCTAGAAAAGGTCCGGGAACGCTTCTACTGGGTGAACTGCAAAAGAGATGTCAAGGATTGGTGCAGAAAGTGCGTGACTTGCGCCACGGCCAATGGACCGTACAAGAGGAAAAGAGCACCGATGCGACAGTACAACGTAGGTAGCCCGTTTGAGAGAATCGCTGTGGATATAGCTGGACCGTTCCCTACAACCGAAAACCGGAACAAGTATATCCTGGTCGCTATCGACTATTTCAGCAAGTGGGTTGAAGCCTATGCACTGCCCAACCAGGAAGCAGTTACCGTAGCGGAGGCATTGGTCACGGAGCTAGTCAGTCGATTTGGTGTGCCTCTGGAGCTACATTCGGACCAAGGACGTAATTTCGAATCTGCAGTGTTCCAGAAAATGTGCGAGATCCTGGGAATTAGGAAGACGAGGACTACAGCACTGCACCCGCAGTCTGATGGAATGGTTGAAAGAATGAACCGTACAATCGGCAGACATCTGGCGAAGGTTGTCTCGGATCACCAAAGAGACTGGGACCGACACCTGCCCTTGTTCCTGTTGGCTTACCGATCGGCGGTTCATGAAACTACGGGGCAGACGCCTGGAAGTGTGCTCTTTGGACGAGAGTTACGACTGCCCTGTGACCTGAAGTTCGGATGTAAACCGAAAGAAGACGTAGCTGGTGAGGACTACGTGTCAGACCTTCGTAGGCGTCTGGATGATGCCCACGACCGGGTCCGTGTGAATATCGAGGCTGCTAGTGACCGGATGAAGGAACATTATGACGTCAAGGCAGAGAAGGGGGGCTATCAATCTGGTGAACTAGTCTGGCTCTTCGACCCCCGTAGGCGCCAAGGTTTCTCCCCAAAACTCCAACGGTCTTGGGATGGCCCCTACGAGGTGCTGAAGCGGATCAACGATGTGGTCTACAGGATAAGGAAGAGGCCCAACGGGAAACCACGGATCGTTCACTTCAACCGGCTTGCTCCCTTCCTGGGTGACAATCAGGATGATCCGGAACAGCATGTCCGAGTCTGCAAGGTCCCTGAGGAGGAAATAACCTTCGAACAATTCATGTCCCAGGCTAGCGAGGGGCACAAGACCCGACATGGAGTGACACAAGAAATAGCGCAGGACCTGTTCGGGCTTTCAAAGGAGCATGCTCTGGCCTTCTGCGTGACACACGACTTCGACATGTCACGGGGAATTTCGAGGGTTTTGCAGCATAAGTTTATAGTGAAACAGGAGTTGGAGCGGCAAGCACCAGCTATCGGAGAGGTGGCGCAACTCAACAGGGAAGGACCACCAATCTTCTGCTTGGTGACCAGGGAGACAACCCAAGTTACGCCGGAGTACCGAACCATTTGGGACTGTCTGATGGTTTTGAGGGACCGCTTGTTGCAGTCTGATATCAACCGGATAGGGATCCCGAAGCTCGGTGGCCATGGGATTGGGCTGGACTGGAGGATCTTGCGGAGCATGTTCGAAGAGATCTTCCGATACACTGGCATATTGGTTCTGGTATGCTGTTACCACAAAGGGTCAGAAGCAAGTGATGGTAAAACTGTAGCTTGTCATTTCTTTGCGTCGGCTCGATGCAATCGAGGACTAGATTGCCGATACCTTCATGAAGAGAATTCGGGGCCTGTTCCGGGACGAAACAGCCCTAAGGAGGGGGCATTGTAATGGGAAGAACATTGTGGTGCCTATGGCAGCACTAGTGTAAATAAATAGATCACCAAGGAAACTATAAATAAAGATATCACCATGGAAACGAAAAATAACAAGGCAGTACAAATAAAATCTGGGTATAGTTAGATGACTGTAAAAATAAATAAAGCTGTATTAATGTAAATGGAATGCAAATAAATAGTGTGACTGACAATCGTGTTGTTTTTATTAGTTTGTGAACCCAGAACGTTATTAAAAACGTAACAATATTTAGATCTTTTTCAGCGGTAGTTGCATATTTTAGCAAAAAATTTGAGATCTTGCATATTTACGCTCGATCTCGTTCATCATTCAGATGCCTCACATAGTGACATCAAGGGTATTATCAATGACTTCGATAGTGCAGAGACTGCAGAGGCTTTGGTAGTTTTCTAGTGCAAAGAAGCGTTTAAAGATGCTAGTATTAAAAAAAACTAGCTATGATTAGCACTCATTTCGCCTACATACCTGCAAGTATAAAAACGCTTGAAACTCATGGATTGTGGGCTGAATGAAATCAGATTATGAAGAAAATTCAGCTTATGAATTCCTCGTTATTAAAGCTATTCCCGGGTAAACTTAAATAAAAGTTTGAAAGCTTATTGAACAATAACCCAGGGTTTGAACCCTTGTTCAAAAATTGATAGTTTCATCAATGGGGCAGGTGAAATTTTTCCCGGCACAATAAGTTAAAAAAACGCACCCAAATTTAAATTCTGTCCAGTCACATCAGTAGACGTAGAACGCTCCTTTCCGCTTACAAAATTATTAAGCGATCGTAGACACAATTTGTCTACAGAACATTTAGAACAGTACTTAGTCATATACGTTTTTAAAGGTAAATTTAAATTGTAAATTTCACTGTTAAATACATTTTGTAATTGATATTTTCAAAAATTCGATTGTTATCCTTGAGAACTAAAAGCTTACTAAAATAAGAAATAGTTAAAAATTCGACTTCCTGTATTATTTCATGTTGCATATTTTGGCCCTTTTTATGGATTTTCGTGCATATTTTAGCTACTTTAATTGCATATTTGCATGCATATTTTGGACTGTTTTTGTTGCATATAATCCGGTCTCTAGTCATAAGAAACGACTGGAAACTATGATATAATCAAAGGGTGATATAATCATGGGTTTGGTAGCCAAGAAAATAGCATATTTTCTCGATTTTTTAAATTTAATGCATGAATTATTTTAATCGAAGTGTTGAGCACATAACAGAACAACATCTCAACAACATTGAAAAAAAGGGAAAATTCAACCGGCGTGGCACGGTTTCCGGAGACCCCTAAAAAAGTGTCCTCGGGCTAAGTACAATTCAGGATTTCTCCTGGAATGCAGCTGGTTTTCAGCAGTGCCTATATCGAGGACTCTAATTTTAAACAAATGCACTGCAACAGAGCAGTGACCAATTCTCACTCTCGAAATGCAGGAAATAAATCTTTTTTGCCGTGGAAACCAAGGTTTACTTGGAATATGATTTTGAATTCCAGCATAGAAAGATCCAGTTCGGGTTTTCGTAGGTACCTGTCCAATTTTTTTCCCAGGAACGAGACATGTTGGATGATTGCAGAATTATTTGTTGACTAATTTATGAAACCGTAGCAGTGTTATTTCAATAATTTTGTCGCGGGTAATTTAAAAGTTAGCGGAGTGCGGAAATTTTGATATTTTAAAATCTTCGATCGATTTCACCAGTAGTAAGGTAAATTTTTGTTTACTTCTGGCGCATTTGACACGCCCAAGACACATTTCTATCGATTTGTATTTTCAGTGCCTACTGTCTACTGCGTTGATAAAATCTGCCGCCTTTATGGTCCGGCCACTGTTTGCTGCTCTCTAATTGTTTAGCTGTATCACACTGTTAACTGCTTGCTATGTATTTATTATGGTACCTATATCCCATTGTTTACTGACATTCAGCAGCAGATCAGGCATTTTTGATTCGATTTGTAACACTGGCTACATAAATTGTTGTTATTATTTTAAAAAACTGAAACAGTAGTATAAATAACTACCCCATAGATATTACTTCCCTTACTAATAAACATGTTTTAAATATTACACAACTGATAAAAAATCATTTAAACGGTGTTATTTTGTATGTTCGCGTGTTTTAAATAGTCGCTAATTAAAAAAATTTAAATGTAAAGCCAGTATTTATTGTGCAAAAAAAATATTGATCGATTGTATTTATATAGGTTCCATGATAGTCGATATTCTTGAACACAATATGCAATCTTTGTTGTTAGTTTTTGGGGTGTTATGCCGTGTTGCGCTACCTCCTTCTATAGCCGACGTTTCGGACAGCGTTGCAGTGTCCATCATCAGGGCAGATCCGGTAGATCCGACGACACATCGTCACACACCCCAAAAACTAACAACAAAAATGCTTTTGGCCGTGAAAATCTAAAAACTTATCTCACAATATGCAATCGTTTTAGGGAAAATACGGTATACCTACTTACACAAAATATATCTTAGTGTCCCCGAAGAGGTGTGCAGAGAGGAAGTACCGCCGAATAATTAATTAATTTAATTTTTTGTTTATTTTTTAAAAACTTATGTAACTTTGTATGTATTTTTAATCAGTATTGCCAAAAAAAATAAAAAAAATAACTTAAGTATAAAACATATTTTAAATCAACATAAACGGTAAAACTACGTCTATATACTGTGTGTACCATAAGTATAACGAATGGACACTGTAAATAAATTCGTTTGATATCCATACCAACTTATTATTAAAGGTATTCTTGTAGTCGATTTTAGGTTTAAATTTGATAAACAAGAAATTATAATTTCAGGGTCAACTGTCGGTTAACCATTAAGCTTCATATATCTCACATGATTCGATTTTGTGTGGACTAATGTTTAATTTTAGAATCTTATTTTAATTAAAATTATTAATTAAAATCGGTAATTTAATAATGCAATTTAACTTAAATTAAATTGAATAGATACCTATATCTATTAATTAAATTAAGTAGGTACTCTTTAATTTCATTTAAATTAGAGAAATTTTGGTTAATTTTTTATTCCAGGCGGAAAGCTTTGCAAGTTTCATAACTTGCAATTTTCTGCTTAACTTAAGTGTCACTGCTAAGAGCAGCCTTTTTTATTTTTTTTACGATCTTCGTGGCAACTTGTTAATTTCACAAAAAAAATATATGTATAATATAATAAATACCTATAAAAAATGCAAAACATTATTTTTCTTGAAATATTTAATTGCTCTGCAGGCCGCATGTCGGGCGTGATTGCTATTTTTCAATTAGCGGGCTGTTTTAATCTTTTTATATTTTTTATCGCTAATAATAGCGGTGCTCTGCTATATATCAGATCTTTGTTTATTTTTATCAGAGCGTTTATTTAATAATTATGTGCAGTAAATATCCGGCGCATTTGTTTATCTGTATATCATAATTATTAATTAATATTATGTTAACACCTACCTACGTATACACGTGAGTATTATAAACTGAAATTTATCCGTAAAATATTTTTTTTTACGAAACATCTTTGATATCTAGTGTTTGATAGAATTTAATAAATAGCAATCGTTTAGATAATTTAGTTATAATTGTCCCAACAAATTAAAATATTTTTACCTTTACCTACCTACAACACAAATACCAAGTTGTTTCACAGAAATTTAAATGAAATATGAAAAGTGAGGACGGGTTGTTATTAATATTTGAACAATTCATCAAATTTTAACTTATTTTTCAAGCTATGTGTAAGTTTTATTCAAGTCCTGTTATTATATCATCATGGGTCAGTTTTAAGAAGCATAAAACTGAAATAATCCCAGAACTTGAATAGAACTTTAACAGAACCTGAAAATTAACTTCGAAATTTCATGAATTTGTTCGAATTCTTTAAAACAACCTGTCCTAAATGACAAAATCATCAAAGGGCCGTTCAGCGCCATTTTGTTTTTTTATTTATTTTTTTTATTTGAAAGGTCCCTGTTAAACGCCGAATCTAGATACGTTTAAACTTTCTATTAAATTGTTATAAGCTGACAAGCTTAACAACGTGATATACACACCTGTCGGATCTGCCCTGATGATGGATACTGCAACGCTGTCCGAAACGTTGGCTAAAGATGGAAGTAGCGCAACACCGCATAACACCCCAAAAACAAATAACGAAAAATCATGATAGCTGGCCTCTTCTACTGATCACAATTTATTCAAAAGCTCAAATGGGCGCCATTTAACCAGAACCTTTCAACTATCATAAAACCAAAATGGCGCTGAATTTGCCACACGTGAATTTCTGTTGGAACAACTGGGCTTATGGAGACATAACATCAATATTGGGTAAAGTAAAGTAATGGTTTGTAAAGTAATGGTTTATGTAATTGACAATTGTGTTGGGGTTCGATGTAAAGTCTACAGTGATATCTTTGATATTGAGAGAGTTTAAGGTGTCGGTGGCTTTATTTGAATTGGTAGCTTCCTTGAGGACTTTCCATATGTTTTTAGGGTCATTGTTGCATTCGGAATTTTTTGTTGTTGTAATATACATTTTTGGCTTTCCTAATGACTTGTGTGCAGATATTACGGTATCTTTTGTAGAAATTATGGAGTGTGATATCATATGGGTTTGTGGCACATTTTTTATGTATGGAATTGCGTTTCCGAATGCAGTTGATTATAGTATGGTTTATCCAAGGTTTGAGAGGTTTGAGAGGTTTGATCGCTTTAGGAATGGTGTTTGTGGTGATTTTGGTGTTTTGGACAAGGATGTCTTGTAGGTAGGTAGAGAAGTAGTTCCAGGCCTCGTCTATATTAAGATGCTAAGTAAGTACCTACAAGTAATTATTAGGAACAATTTAATGGTAATCTAAAATATCCTAATCTAAATCACGATTTTTTTTTACATAAAACCCAATATTACAAACAACATCAGAGTGTGCAATTCACACACGGTAGAAGTGAAACTTTCAGAAAATTAAAGTAGACAAGAGTGGGGAGGCTGTGAAGCACCGCACAAAGAGGAGACTGATCATACTATCTCATTCTCTCGCAGGCTAAATCCAATAAATACATGCATTTAAAGATTTACCACCCTTCCAATCACCTTTCTGTTTTAATTCTATTCAAAGTGATATGTATTTTACCTGAAATATCCTTGTAACTACAATATTCATTTATATACCTGTACGCCTGTCTCGACACAGGTATACCCTAGTGAGACAGGCATATACATAAAACCAATGTAAATATATTTTATTATAGATAAATACAAAAAAAAAATAAAATCGATTTACATAAAAATTCACTGAAAAAACTCTCTTCCTTAACCACTTGGACCCATAAGCTTATTTTCACAACAATATAATATTGCCAGTCGTATGTATGACGTATGAGACGTACCTGATTTATAAAATAGTAATAATTTCATTAAAGCTATTTCCATATATAAAATGTCATGTGTAAAAAAACCAACTGGTACTTGTTATGGAAAATCATAAATTTAGAATAAAAAGGCACGGCACGTTACTGACCAAACGGTATATTGATCGGGAGTTTCATTTTATTCATTTGAATTGAAAGAATTCTGTAACAATATCTGGAACCTATTTAATGAAATATTTTCGGAATTTCAGGATTCTGGTATCTCTAATATATCTTTATGAATATTCTACGAAATCTCGAAATTATAACGTTTACCAAATGAATTAACGGTTAGAAGAGCCGAGAGAATAAAATAAAATAATAAAATTTCTTTTCAACTTGTTTATAAACGATATTATTAGTATTTTCTCACATACGCGCTTTTGGCTCTTTGCTGATGACAACAAGATCCTAAAAATAATAAATAATTACCATGACTGCCTTCTTTTCCAATCAGATATTGACTCATTCAATGACTGGTGTAAAATTAATTGCTTGGAACTAAATGTCGATAAGTGCAAAATTATGTCCTTCTACAGATCTAAAAATCCGATCGTTTTCGAATACAAATTAAATAATAATTGCCTAACAACTGTTCAATATATTAAAGACCTTGGTGTCATTCTTGATAGCAAGCTTTCTTTTCGGGAACATTTAAATGTGATTATTAATAAATCTCTCAAACTACTTGGTTTCATCACTAGAATCATTTCCGACTTCAAAAACATAAATACCTTAAGAACTCTTTACTGCTCCTTGGTTCGCCCCCATCTTGAATATGCTTGTGTTATATGGTCTCCTTTTTATTCTGTCCATATTCGTCATATTGAATCCGTTCAACATAGGTTCCTAAAAGGGATTGCTAGGAGGCTAGGATTAGAGCGAGGCAATTATTCGTATGCTGAAATTGAAAAAACTCTAAACCTTTCTCCTTTAGAAGACCGTCGGAAAAAATCCGATCTCATCTGTTTCTTCAAAATTATTAACTGCATAATCGATTCACCTACATTACTACAACTCATCCCATTCAATATACCTTCTCGTAGACTCAGAAATAAAGACCTACTCTTCCTCAATCAGCACTCCACTAACTATGATTACAACTCACCACTGTCCAGAATGTGTAGAATGGTCAACTCACGTCAAGACCTTGATTTTTTTGGTATAAGCTTGAATGAATTCTGTCGCTCTTTAAATAAATGATGATATTTTATATTTACTGTAATTTTTGCAAAGTCTTGACTTGACTTGACACTTCTATTTTCTGTTTGTCTTTGCTCTCATGTACCATTTTCACCCTTACAATGTACATTCCCAATTTTTCGTTCTACTATGTTGTAAATTGGACGTAAGTCCGTAAATAAATAAATAAATAAATTGTATGAGATAGTGTGTGTGTAGAGTGGATTTGATATGTGCTGGCGTAACCATGCCCCCCGCCTGGAAGGGGATGAAAGAATCCACTTCCACAAACCAAAAGAGTGCCAATACGTTTCAATGCGCAAACAAAAAATTATAATGACACGCGGTAGAATGTAATAAATTATGTAAAAGTTAAGAAATTATTATGTAAGTTATATAAATGCTTTTACCAAATGGTCAAAATGACTGATATAGCAAGGAAATAAAAAAAAATAAAAAACATTGAAACGAAAAATATGATTTGAAAGGATTCAATAAATAATACTGAACCTGCGGTAGATAAAACTAGAAGTAGGGTTTGGTACCTATTTAACAATGAAACTAATCTAATTGAATTTTAAAAATTAAAGTATTATGAACTAACTTCTAAGATGTCGTTAAATCTATTGTGACGGTAAGGGACAGAGTTTAACAACGGCCCTGCGGTATGTTCTTTATATGATAGTAGTCTATTATTAAATTGACTACATTATCCCGAGCGGGCAATAGAATGGGATGACGACTGTCAAATTCTGTTTCAGCGTTACTCAATCTGCCTCCTACCCTTAGAATTCCGTCATGAAGAAACGGATTTAATTTCGCAATCGCTCGCCGAACCTTCTTCCCATCTTTGACTGCCTTTATATCTTCGGAGAAATGTTCTTGCTGTATAGAATTTATAACAGCGATTTCTGCAACTAAGATATGGCTTAATTCGAATGCTCGTGGTAATTTCTTAATGAAACGAAAAACATAAATTACTATTCGAATTAATTTCGGCCATGAACTAACACGAGAAGCTAGCGCACACAATAACGGTGGAGCGATTGTTTTAGGGCGGTTATTGTCTTGAACGGACATCAAAATTTTTGTTTTTAATTCGGGTGGATCAGATATCGATTTCGTATCAAAACGTTGTAAAGGCCAATCACTTTTAGGTAATTGGGCAAATACGGGACCGTTAAACCATAACGGATGGTCTATTAGCTGAGCGGGAGTAAGACCCCGCGATAAGCGGTCGGCGGGATTGTCTTGACCTCTTATATAATGGAAGCATTCAGCCCCAAGATGGTTTTGTATTTGTGAGACACGGTTGGCAACGAAGGTCTGCCATTTTGCAGGCGGTGAATTTATCCAAGCTAGTGCAACCGTGCTGTCGCAAAAAGCTAAAGTCGTATGAGCTTTTGAATTTGATGTGTAGGTATTACTGACCGTATGCATTAATCGTGCAAGTACTAGCGCTCCACATAGTTCTAATCGCGCAAGTGAAATCGTCTTAGCCGGAGCGACCTTGGATTTAGCGCATAATAAATTAATTGTGGTTTTATCAGTATTCGGACAGTAAACATGTAAGTAAATAACACCTCCATATGCGCGTTCGCTTGCGTCTGAAAACCCGATAAGCGTTAATACACATTGGGGTTCTATTCCTAAAAAACGAGGAATTTTAATAGATTGCAGTAATGGCAATTCCTTTTTAAACTGTCGCCAAAGTGTGACAACTGTTTCAGGAGGAGTATCGTCCCAATCCAGGTTATACTCCCATAGAGATTTAATTATCAGCTTAGCCAATAATACAACTGGTGCGGCGAAACCCATCAAATCCCAAAGACGAGCAATCGTCGAGAGAATATTTCGTTTAGTACACGTTCTTTCGTCGGTGTGTACGACAAATACAAAATGATCAGAAGCGGGTATCCAATGAAGCCCTAGTATTTTTAGGTTTTCATCGGGATTAAATTCCACATGTTCCTTAACACGACGAGCTGTAGGAATCGTGGATAAAAACTTTGGAGAATTAGAAGAGAATTTTACAAGGTCGAATCCTCCGGCAGCGAATAACTGAATTAATTCCGTCGACAACTCGGTAGCTTCATCGACTGATGAGCAACTGGTGACGAAATCATCCATGTCGAATGAGCCATTTTCCACCAAGTTTGCCGCGAGTGGGAAACGAGGTTTTTCATGCGTTGCGAGTTGACGCAGTGAACGCATAGCCAAAAATGGGCTACAAGACATGCCGAAAGTGACGCGATTAAATTCGAACAATTGTAAAGGGTCACTATTGTTAAATCTATACAGCATGCGCTGATAACGACGGCATTCTTCTTGCACTACGATTTGTAGGTACATTTGTTTTATGTCAGCGGTTATAGCTATTGCGAACAATCTGAAATTGAGGATAATGCGAAGCAAATCACCTTGTAAATTCTTTCCGGTATGTAGGATGTCATTAAGCGAATAACCCGAATCGGATTTCATACTCGCATCTAGCACCATGCGAATTTTAGTAGTAAGTTTATCTTCACGAACTACAATATGATGCGGTATAACGTAATGAGGTAAGTCAGAATTGTCGACCGGCGAAATGTACCCTTTCTGTAGGTATTCGCGTAATATTTTGTCATATTCTAACTTTATTGCGGGTTGAGATATCAAGCGGCGTTCGAGAGATCGAAACCTGCGTTCGGCGGCGGGTAACGATTCACCGAGAACCGAGGGACTGTTTCGAAACGGTAACGCGACGATATAACGACCTGCCGTGTCACGAGAGGTAGTGAGTTTAAAAATGTCCTCACACTCTTGTTCATCAGGCGTTAAAAACTTCTCATCTGGAATGTCTTCCAATTCGAAGAAGCGCGACAGGCAAAAATCATTATTTTGCGTGAACGTACAAAATGATTGCGTGGCGTTTATACTTGGGTTTTCAATCATCGTTGGGGCAGTACCCAAGATGAGATATCCCAAAGTGGTTTCAATAGCAAATGGCTGGCCGAGAGAACCTGATATTTTGTTTGCCTTTAGAATGCGAGCAAATATGTCACATCCCAAGATAATATCAATCTCACCGGGCGTACAGAATGTTGTGTCCGCTAAGGGCAAATTGTCAAGATACGACAAAGCGGAACGGTTAATGTTAACAGTAGGCAACTCACTGGTTATAGTTTCTACTACATATGGTTTAATCGTATACGACTGAGTGATGTCATAGCGGGAATGTAACTTTAAGCAAGTTACGCCATTTGTCACATTTCTTACGTCACCTATTCCCGTGACGTAAGTACTTGGAGATGACCGCACCGTAAGATTCAAGCGTGAACAGCATTTGCGCGTAATTATGTCCCTTTGGGAGCCGCTATCTATTAGAGCCCGTAACGTCTGTACCTGGCCCTTAGCGTCTCTGGTAGTGCAAACAGCCGTTCCTAAGAGTGCAGTAGTATTTGCACTAGGGCATGAATTTGTTACACATAGCGAAACCGGATTCAAAGAATTTAAGTTATCATTATCGGCATCTGCTTGTAACGCGGGAGATGGTATTGGGTCTGTTTGTGACTTCCGCCCATCAGTTTGTTTGAAATGCAATAAACTATGATGGTTGAGCGCGCATGTTTTGCATGTACTTTTTGATTTACAAGCTTTCGTGATATGCCTAGTACTGAGGCAGTTCACACAAACACGAATATTCGATGACTTAATAAAGTTAAATCGATCGCGTGGTTCTAGACTTGTGAATTTAGAACATTGGTATAAAGGGTGCGATCCCTTTTGACAACAAAAACAAATTTCGATGGAGTGATTATCGATTTTTTCGACATTAATAAATGCCTTTGCGGAATTAGTTTTTTGCGGTTTAGCGGAATAATTAATATTTGAGCCAAGGCGGTTCGAGGTCGGTTGCGTAATTTGCGCGCGGTTGAGAATTCGTTGCTGTTGTCTTACAAAGTCGATTAGTTCCGCGCTGGAAGGTAGATTTTCATTATTTTTAATAGAAGATTCGAAAGCCTTTACAGTCTCTATGTCAAGCCGTTTAAGACCCAGTTGTAGCAATATGAATTCTGCGAGGTCTTTTATTTTTAATTGCTTCAGCGCGGCGATGTTAGCGGAGTATGCATCTGCGAAATTCTCTAAAGAAGCGGGCGTGGCCGAGTTAACTGGAGGCAATTTCAGCAATCGGTCAAAGTATGATTCAGCAAGAACGCGTTGATCATTATACTTAGTACACAATGCGTCCCAAATAACTTGATAATTTGTACCAGTAGGCGTAATAGTTTTGCAAATATTTAATGCTTTTCCGGTTAATTTAGACATCAGATACTGCATCTTTTCAGCATTATCCAGAGAATCATTCAAATGTATAACCGAATTATATGTTTCATAGAAAAGAGGCCAATTATCTAATTTTCCGTCAAAGCACGCTATTTCCAAAGGCGGTAACTTAATTTGACGGCGAGGTTTCGCAACTGGATTGGACAGCATATTTGCTTCGGTATATTTAATAACCCCGAAGAGTTGTTCAAATGCATTTAATTGAGAGTATTCAGCAATTGCTTCCGGATTCAATTCCAGTTCGCAATCCACCTTTTCATCTAAAATTGTTATAAATTCAGAACGAATTTTTTCAACCGTAGTTGCGCCTGACAAAAAAGATTGGCGATTGCTAATGCTTTCCGAAGCTTTCCTTATCTTGTCATACACCGACTGTAAGCTTGCAAAGCTAGCTGATAGTTTAGCATTTAAACGTTTGAGACGTCTTTCGTCCCGAGACGACCCGGATGACGCGCTTGTAGCCATTTTATTTATTCCGGTTATATTTTACAAAATATGAGACGATAAACAACTAAAACTGCGGTTAAAATAATGTGTCTGTATTATTTATGCGGAATTAATTAATTAATATTTAATAAATATTTAATTAATTCACAGTGATAACCGCACGGGGTTAAATTGACTGGTGAGCTGTGAAAGGTTAACAGATGCGCCGTGCACTACGTCGGTAAATCATTAACAAATTATACATATTACGATCGTATTATTCTATTTGTAATGTAATCCAATAATATAAACAATACGAACATTAAGAAATAATCGTATTATTTATAAGGTAGGTAATGCGATTTGATTAGCAAGATATAATTACATGAGTTATCAGAAATAAATATCAAAGCAGTGTCTTGTATCTATTTATTCTAATAGCGGGTAAATATGTTATTTCCAACCATAATACGATAGGTATAAAGAAACAAAATTACTCATGTAGGTATATCAAACTGCGGGTATGCGGGTAATTATTTATATGCGGTATTGTAAAACGTATTCACACTCTGCTGGATTATTATCTACTAATATTATGGTTCAAAAATGTCCGGCTCGTTTGGATCAAGATGTATGAGATAGTGTGTGTGTAGAGTGGATTTGATATGTGCTGGCGTAACCATAAATAAATAAATAAATAAACTGTAATTATTATTAAATTAGGGACGTGCCAAAGCCAGTTATCTCAACATTGATCGATTATCTCGAGAGTTGAATCAGTACCTTCTTCAAATTAAGACCCTAAATTTGCCGATGCCTTATTTTCTGATTATGATGTAATGCAATTATTAATAATAACGTATAGCGCCGTTTAAATAAAAAAAATCACTTCCAGAACGCTCTATATTAAAATCTTTTTGATGGTGTACGACTATGACTAGTGTTTTTTTTTGCAATGATTAATGGAATTGAGATAAAAATGAATTTGATAGGCGGGTTTCCGTACCGCCCCCCCGGTAACCATTTATTGGATAACCAACACCTCTGATCAAGAGCACTTTATATTGAAATCTTTTTTAAGGTGTATAAAATGACTAGTGAAATTTTTTGCAATGATAAAAAAAAAAAAAAATTGGGAGGCGGGTATGGATACCGTCGCCCCGGGAACCATTTATTGGATAGCCAACACCTCCGCCATATGTCACCCCAAGTGGTTCGCTACGTTTGGTGACTTAGCAGGGGTGCCCGGGTTCATGGGGTGAGGTTTCTCGGGATCTTGGCGGCGGATGCTTCTGCCCAACTGCTGCGTGGCGGGTAGGATCGAGAGGCGTGGCTTTGTTTTTTTATTCAAATAATAATATTTGTTATACAGCACCGTTTTCGATAAACATCACCTCAAAGGCTCTAAAATAACCTATAGTCATTTAGGTGCAATTCTACAGTTTTATTGTGAGATTGATGAAATTTTCGTGAGATTAAAATCGACCCCTTCTCATTTTTCCCACCGATAAAGTAGAATTTTGATACTTCTTAATAAGATTTTGCGCTCTTGACGTTAAAAATATGTGAAAAATGGCTATCTATATGTAATTTCAAAAAACTCTGCGTTAAGCCCGAGCAACGGCGGGACCTCAACTAGTTCGTAGATAAGTAGAAACAACTCATTTAGGAGGCTAGTTGTAGTTTCGTTGTTTTTTCCACAAATATCGTCAAAATTGTTTATATTAGACAAATTGTAAACAAAGTCGTTTTTAATCGATGCTAATAATCGAGAATCGAACGTTGTTCTGTTTCTTCTCACTTTTTAAAATTCATATTCTTGACTCTCCAGATTGTACATTCCGTGGTCCTAGAGGTGGGAACTTTAGATCACTTATTTTTTTGTTGTTATTTCTCTCTAAACAAATATCTTCTCTTCTATTAAGCTTTATCTAAAATTGCCTCCCCTCCATTCAACATTTCATCTCGTCTAAGTCTGAACTCGACTCTAATCTTCCGTAAATTTTGAAATTTAAATAAAATTAATATATAAATTTCCTTTCATTTCTCCATAATTTTAAATGATGGCGCCTAAAACACCCTTGAAAGGTGAAAGCCAGAATTAATTTTAAAAAAGTGTGTGCAGTTCACACGCGGTAAAAGTGAAACCTTCAGAAAACTAAGGTAGGCAAGAGTGTGGAGGCTATGAAACACCGCACAAAGAGGAGACCGATCAGTCTATTTTATTATTTCGCAGGTTAAATCCTATAGATGTATGTGTTTGTCTCTTTTTCATCGAGTTTCAAATCACAACGATACTAAAGAAGTTTTCACTTAAAAAATGATCGTTTATTAATATTTTTCGATTATTTCCATCACTAAAAAATTTAAAAACAAGTTACCAAAGTTCCTATTAGAATCTCGCACTTCTACGCAAATTCACCGCATTTTCCTTAAATTTCCCGCAAATTCCCAGCATTTCATACTGCATAACAATACTTTCCACAATTTATTTATAATAAATTATGTGTGAAACTTATGCGGACACTATGCGCAAATGCCATTATATGAGTTACACATTACACCGCGCAAATAGGTTTAAACTTCCAGAAGCCATATTGGGTTCGTACACATGTTTCAGTTTGCAGCGATATTATTATACATTCATTTTTCTGTGCAAAGCGAAGGGTAGTTTTCGTTAGTTTTGCATCGAGTTACGTTACCTGCAAATCTGATTTAGAACTTGGACGAATTTCGTGGTATTGTTTTAAGTTCCCTTCTGTTGCAGTTAGAAGTTTGCTTGTTTGAAAGTTGAACGCTGTTTGGTACTAATTTATCGGCGATAATGCTATAAGAACGTGCAATATCTCGAATTATTTCATAATACTCGTAATATAAATTCCTTTTTAATGTTAATCATATTGTGTTACCTGCAGACATAAACGTGCAGTGTTTTAAGTGTTTGTAGAAAGCAGTGTAAACTTTTATAGTCTTGCCGCTGATAGCTCCTGACTCACATTGTGTCGTTTATAATATAGCTATATTGAAAGCAATTTGTAACATTTATAAGTTACTAGCTGGGTCACCCGGCTTCGCTCAGGACAACATTCGAGTATTCTGGAATGTTCCACGATAATGTTCCCGATTCCCTATTCCCGAACATTCCACGACGTACTCCGCCACTCCTTCCAGAACTTTCTAGAGCTCTATCGAACCTTCTAGAACTTTCCGAAAGACTGTTCTAGAAATTTCAAGATGGCGAAACTTCCAACCCTTATATCTTCAAAAGCACGCTCTTTAGTTAAAAACGGGAACCGTCATCCTGGAGGGGGGATAGAGATCTACCACATTTTTTAACTCCCTTGACCGTACCGGGACTCGTTTATTGATTATCCGTATAAAAAGTATTTGTTCAGCGTTAATAATATACATTGTTGTATCAATTATACAAGTACAAAAAGTTGGCAACAGAAAAAAATATATACACATGAACAGCAGGTAATATTTAAAAAACACAGATTTATAGTTATCTATAAGTTGAGGTGTTACACAACCCGTCTCGCTAGGCGAGCCTGTGTTGAGGCATTAGTTTTGTAAGGTAATTTGTAATATCTACGAGCATACCTACACTTGTATTAAAGTATATTCACTCAATATGTTGGTTGCGTTAATAATGTCGTATTTGGGTGAGTGCACCGGTAAAGGCTCTATACTGGTTAAGTTCGAGTCTCTAATCAGAGGTAGCCTAAGAATTAATTTTATGATAGTCTTCTGCGCCTTTGCGATTGGGTCTGTGCCACCTCCCCATGCTACGATACCATATTAAATAATATATTGAAAAGAAGAAAGGATACCACGGATCTCTCAGTGATATTTGAGGTGTAATAATTGTTTTAAGTGAAAAAAAAGTGGTCGGTTTTTAAGTATTGGTTAAATAAAGTGAAAGTTAACGTACAGTTATTGAAGGTGGTTTGTGATATGTTTGGGAACAAAGCTGAGTCCAAGCGCTGGTACAGAGAAAAGGAACAAGGAGGAAGTGTCTATAAGAAGTAAACATAATTTTATTTATTTAAAAAAAATTGTCGCACTCAATCCGCCTGCAACATAATTATTGAAATTAATTCACAAGATTTTTGTCAAATAACTAAATTGTTTTCGTTCATATTATTTTTGTATAGGTAACACATAAATGGGATGTGTGTATCAGTACGGTGCACCCAGCCTTATGCCTACAATATACGACATCTTTTTTCAGTCCGATTCCAAAATGTGTTGTTTGCAGTGATGATAACTGAAATCGTAGATAAGAAAATATAGATAAAAATAGAGATCGCGTAAAGCGAAAAATGTTGCCTTTTTTCTCTAATTGCGATCGGGCTGAAAAAAGAGATGGTGTAAAACGGTCATTA
Organism: Limnephilus lunatus; assembly: GCA_917563855.2. Classification (NCBI taxonomy): domain Eukaryota; kingdom Metazoa; phylum Arthropoda; class Insecta; order Trichoptera; family Limnephilidae; genus Limnephilus; species Limnephilus lunatus. The sequence goes on along the minus strand of OU830602.1, from coordinate 2,282,185 downwards.
GGGTGCGCCACGGAGATCTATAGTATCTACCTAATGTTAAACGTTATTTGGAGTAAAACAATTTTTTAAAAATTCCTGGAGACATTTTTATGTTTTTTTTTTTCAACTTAGAACATAAAAAAATAAGTAGAAATTGAATAGTTAGTGTCGGGGTGAGGGGTTGGACGGTTACTCGGCTGAGTGATCAGTGATTACATTTGAAAAAAAAAGCTTGATTCTGAAGAAGAAAAAAAAACGCCACAAAAAGTCACCGTAGACCAAAATTTCATGTACATATTTTACTCCAAAAATGTCAGGAATAACTGGTTAAAGTAAGTCAAGTACCTACCACCCTGAAGATCCTGTCTATTTCTTTTGTGAGATCTACTATGGTGTAGAAATAAAGGTATACACTTAATAGTACTGTGTTTATTATAAGAAGACTGGAGAGTCGATTAGAGAGAGAGCTCCACAGCTCATGCTAGGCCTTTTATACTGTCCACATACTCGCTGTCTCGCACTCATGCTATCACTCTCATACACACACATTACAAATATTTAAAAAAACGGATACATTTTATATAATACACCTGTTGTATCTATTACAGTAAATGAAAGATTTCTTTCAGAAAAGAAAGATTCTCTCGCATTGTGCTATTATTTTTTCAGTGAGCTTTTTTGATGGTAGACTACCATCGACGCAATGCGGGCTATATAATGAATGTTATGAGAATTATAAATTTTGTACATGTAATAAGTATGCCTACCTATATTATGTTAGATTTTATACAACTCTTTTATTTAAATACGACAAAGATAATTAATTTTTTATGTGCTTTGCGGGTTTGAATTGTTACTAACCTTGGCTATGAACCCAGCGTGCGCAAGTAAATTTTATTTATACAATTTTATAAATCACAATTTATCCATTTATATTATGTAACACATAGGTATTATAGTATATTTGCATTACGTTACAGAGTGGTAGGTATCAGACAAGTTTCTTGAAATGGCTTTAGACGTGTTTGGCGGCCAGAGCCGAAAAGCCAGGTACTTCCCACCTTCCTCTAACACATCTCTTTCACCTCCCCACTGCCTTCAGCCTCACAACATACCCCAATTGGGGATGCCATAGTCCCACTGTGTTCGGAGAAGTTGGGAATCTTGTGCGGTAACTAGTCACATAAAAAAATCGTTCTAAACTCTGTTTACGACATTATACAAACACATAACACGTTATTACAGAATGCCGCTGAAATTCGGATTTTCTCATTATTTAATTTCATTGTTAGAAAATATCTCATTTCAGTAAATCATATTTTAGCTGACTTATTTGTAATACAACACGAATAATTAATAACGCACGACTAGGGAGATGGTAATTTCGCGTTATTTTCCGGTGAAATTCGCGTTATTTTTTTAAGAAAAGCGGTGTTATTTTTCAGCAATTTGTTTTTCTTCTTTTTTACATTAGCTCCACACAGAAGACACTGAGGAAAACAATTTCCCTCGGGGGCTATGTCATCTTTGGGGATGCTGTGTGGTTGATCTGTTTAGGGAAAGGGAAACAAGAAGTTCTGGGAAGAAAAAGGTATGAGGAGTATGTAGGAATTTGGGGGTCAATGTGTCCAGGAGTGCCGGACGTATCCATATCAATCCCTCCCACTACGGTGCAAGATGATTGGTCGAATAAGTCCGGCTGGAGAGGTTAAAAGGTCTTCCACGACCAGTTTCTCCCGGCAATCGGCCGCAACGCAGCAGGTGGGCAAACGCATCTGCCGACAAGGTCTAGACAAACCCCACCCCAGCAATCTAGGCACCCCTGCTAAATCACCAAACGTAGTGTATTACCGTAGGCATAAAGTGAGTGATTAGATTATTTTAAACGGTGAAGTTTACTTAGTGACAGCACTGCTGACGTAATTTGGCCAGGCCTCTACTGCAGTCGGCCGTGGAATAGTTCTGCTTGGATTGAGAGTAGGGTTGCCACGTGGGATGAAAAACGCTCGGGAAACATACTAGTATGAAGTACAGCCGCAGCCCGACTCAGTACGAGCAGGAGAGAGGAGAATGTATTGATTCTCCAGCAGGCACACTCTATCCCTCCATCCTCCACACAACATCAGTCTCTTCTGCGGTCCCAGCGCGAACACTTCTCCAAAACAAACAACACTCAACACTAGTCGATATTCCGCGATAACTCAGTACCTACTTTAGGTGGGAAATCGTTGAGCGCGTGTGGGAAGAGTGGGGCGTGTGCGTGAAACTGCGACCCTTGAACCAAATACCAATTTACTGCGCACACGTGTACGTTGACGTTTCAATTTTACGCCCATTTTGTTTTGATCTATATATCTATATTATCTGTGGCTTACTTCTAAAAGGGCCAAGTCAGTTTTTTTTAATTTCAAGTGTCGTATATACCTACATAGAATTTTTCTCTTTTTAGCTACTTTTAATTTTACCCCTCAGGCTTAATTGGTTCAGTTTTCGGAATAACTCATGTATGTCTCATAGAAATCGTTGTGTCTCCCTTACTAGCATAGTCATAAATATAATATAAACGGTCTTAGAAAGAGAAACACCATGCTCAATATTCAAATGCAAAAGTTAACGACATAATTGGGGTAAATATGGGGTCTCAGCACGGGTATTGTTGGATTGTGCTATAAAATGTGAAATTTAATATCGTATCAAAATAAAAATAAAATATAAAAATATGAAACTAAAGTTTCCGGCTGCAATTTGCAAAAAAAAACTTAGGGAATTTTTTATTTATTATTTTTACATGAAACAATGTGTTTTTTTTTAATTTTCAGTAATTTTAGTTAACTTTTTTAAGTTTGCATTAAAAAAAATTATATTTCAGAAATTATATGTTTATTTCGAATTATTAAATTTGAAAGCGTATTTCATCACCTTTCAAAAACAGTTCTTAGTTTTCGGATGCGTTCAGAAATATTCTATTTATTTGGATTTTATTTCAAAGCGGTAATATTTTGACCTTCCGACAAAATAATCCCCAGGCCTGAAGTGTCAAAACTTTTCATAGTGATACAGGAACAGATTATTTAATATTCTGACGTTAAATTCTTAAAATATAGTTTCAAAATGATATAAAAATGATTTTTTTTATATTATTTTAATTATTAGTTTTAGCGCAAGGTGGAGAGATTGTGTATGGGTTTTACAAGCGCCACCCCACATAATTCTGTTACTAATTTTAAGTTGAGTTATCCGCTATCTGATCATGACAGTGATTGGGGAAATGTAAACCATGAACTAGAAGATAGAAGGAAGCTCAGGTGATTCTGGTTGAAAGCTGTCATTTTCTGAATATACGTAAACCGAATGTTTAATCTTGTTTTTGAAGTTGTTCCCTCTGTAACTTGTAACTTGTACAAACTGTGACTGAAACTTGAAATTTGTTAGCGGAAACTTCTAACTTCGGAAGTTTCTTGCTGAATCAATAGCTGAATGCTGATTTGGTTTCGTTGGTTGATCGTTGAAACTATTGGAAAATAGTTAACTTTAAACCCTATAAATATTTCCGCTTTGCAATAAAATCCAAATAAATTAATATTTTTGAACACATCCGAAAACTAAAAACTGTTTTTGAAAGGTGATAAAAAACGCCTTTAAATTTTATAAAGCGTAATAAACATATAATTTTTAAATACAATTTTTTTGAATACAAACATAAAATAATTTTAATAACGCGTCACCTTACGTTCTTTCTAACTAAAATTACTGATAACGAAAATAATAAAAACACGCACATAATTTATTAGGCTAATGTAATATAAACGTTATTGTTAACTCATTTTTATGTTGTTTTATTTAAAAATAATTAATAAAACATTCCCAAAGTTTCATAATTTTTTTTTTCAAATTGCTATTCGAAAGTTTGGTTTCATAAAGGTGTTCATTTTACTTCTTTTGTGGTTAACTGTTAGATTTGAATATAAAGCGGGGTGTTTCTTCTTTCATATTTAGATCACATTTCTAACCATGATAATAAGGGAAAAACAGACCTATATTAGTTGTTCCGAAAAGCTAACAAATTATCTCGAGGGGTTAAGACTCTCTAGTAAGCGGTCAAAGGTAAGAGAAGAAGATTATGGTTAGAAAGAGCTAATAAAAAACGATAATAATTATGCGAAAATTGAGAAAGTAAAACACAACTCTTTTAAAATAGCACAAAAATGTCTCGACAGATGCCTAAGTTGCATCTAACGATACACTGTGAATTTGTTCATACCTGTAACAGAACAAAATGTGTGTTTTTTTTTAATAATTTTCGGAGCATACTTTGTGATTTTCAAACAAGGGAATTTCATATAATTACCGTTTCGGCTCTAGAAATGTGTAGAACATATCAATAACATATATTTTTAAGAAGTTAAAAACTTCATAGTGTTCAAATTTCGAAGACTTAAGCATGATGCTTTACTTCCCGCAAACCGGGTACTTAGTAATCCTGTGGATTACATCGATTTCTCGATATTTAAAATTTCGATCGTCAAACCAAAAACGTTTCCTTAGGCGTTTCTGGTTCAAAGATGACCGGAAAAGCCCTCTCGCGACCAAAAACCCAAACTGTCGCTAAGTATTTCCAGCATTTTGAAAAAAACCCTTAGACGACATATATATTGTTTTCCTTTCATAACACGACATTATATAAACTAAACAATGTATTTTACAAAAAGCAAAACATCAGAGTTTTTTTTTTTTTTTTTTTACTTGAATACCTCACAAGAGTCCCAACTGCACCCATCTGAAGCCAGTGAGACTATGGCATCCCCAATTGGGGTATGTTGTGAGGCTGAAGGTAGTGGGGAGTGGAAGGAGATAGGGAAGAGGAAGGTGGGGAAGTACCTGGCTATTCAGATCTAGTCACCAAACACGGCTAATGCCGTTTTCAAGCAACGTTTCAATTCTGAATGGTGGTCTTACACCAGGGCGATACAGAGAGTATCTTCCACTCTGGAACGTGCCGCAAATATACTATTTATTATTTTAAATGAATAAATTGTGAAATAACACAAGTTAATCAAATAAAATTTATTTGCCACGCCGGGATTCGATCCCGCGACCTTCGGTGCGCTAGTCAAGCGTCTTACCGCTGCGCTACGCCGGCCCGCCGGCCGTCTAGAATATTTTATAGAGTAGATTACGTAGATAGAGATGTAGTATAGAGTATGTAGAGTATTTTATAGAGTAGAGTACTCCAGAGTATTTTATAAAGTAGAGTACGGACATAGAGTACATTAGTTTTGGAGGAGAAAATGGGGGAAAAAAACCTTGATTTTGACGAATTTATTTAGATATTGTTAGCCTGAGGTACAGTTGTTCCTTTCGCTCAGTATTCGGGAGAGTGGAGCCACAGAGATGGCAACAGTTTAGTAAAAAATATCTATTTTTCAAATTTCTCAGCGACCGAGTTTTCTCTTAAGGGGGGGATTCTGGTCCAGCCGATTTTTTTTTTTCAATGCGTTTTTCTTAAAGAAAAAAATTATTTTCGTTCACGAAACTTTTGTAACTCGTAAAGGTACATTTGTGATATTTGGTCACTCCAGCGCATTGGTGACCTTCTTCTGTCAAATACTTTGCCATTGACTGTGAGTTCTCAGTTTGGCGAGCAACATGTCCAGAGTATCTGTAAATACTTTGTAGGCAGATAGATAGTTGAGAACCTGTTGTGGATGCCTAGCTCTTCCAGAATGGACACATTTGTGCTTCTACGTATTGCGGAGGAATATCTAAAATATGAACTATATTTTTAGTATATTTACAGAGATATTTCAGTAATTATAGACCGTGTCCGCTTAGTTAACAGCACCCGCTAGTGAAGGTTAAATCACAAACGTGCTACTTGGTGAAATCGAAAGATAGAGAGGGAGGCGTCTACTAATATCTACATGAATTCCAAAAACTGAACAAATCGGACTAATATTTACGAGAATCCATATTCTGACTAATATCTATACGAGGTATGTTGGAACAATATATATGGACGGACGAATATCTACAACTCAAACTGCTGACTAATATCTATGGAACAGGTGACGTCGACGAATATTTACAGCACTGGCAGAGGTTGGGTTAGGTTAAGTTAGTTGCTCAGCTGCCCACTGTAGATATTAGTCCCACCTACGCTCCATAGATATTCGTCACCACTGGGACCGTCATAGATACCTATTTATCCGACCTTAGGTCTGTAGATAATAGTCTTCACTCTGAAGTTCATAGATATTTGTCCAACATATGAGCTGTAGGCTGTAGATATTCGTCCGACATACAGGCTGTATATATTAGTATCTGGAGTCATGGAGAGTAGGCCCCCACGTTTCCACGTCATACAGAATTGTGAGGGAAATCAACGCCCGGATTTGTTTATTGCGGTGCAATAAAAACATTAGGGTTAAAATATTTTATTTTCTCTTATGTTGATTGTGCCGTGTTGTTGTTCCCAGGGCTGCTGAAGAGAAGAAGTCAGTGGTGGGCAGCATGGCCGACGAGCTGGACGAGGGCCACCAGCAGCTGGACGAGCATGATTTCGTGCCACACTTCCAGCGCGTCTCCATCAGCGGAGAGGACACCTCGGGGGTGAGTTGACGATCCCTGAAATTTACACCGTTATCGATGCATGGTCAACTATTTTGTCTGCCGCCTATTAAATGTTAACTTATACATTTTTGAACCCTTTTTAATAATTCGTCTACACGCTTTTTTTACTTTATGTGGTCTCAAGAAGTTGATCCTTGGCTACGAATCTAGAGATCGAAGATAGGGTAGGGCGGGGCTAGTTGAACATGATTTTGCTAATTTGACCCCAGACTCTAAACTTTTATAGATATTTTTGTTTTTTCAATTTATTAAGATAGTTTCATTATCTGGCTTTATAATGATTTTCATGAAATTATATAAAACATTGACCTTAGGCAAGATATTTCAATTTTCACGCAGAAGGAGAAATGGTTCAACTTGCCTCCTAGGCGGGGCTAGTTGAACCACCCCACGGGGCTTGTTGAACAATATAGTGTCATATATGTATCACCATTCACTCACGGTTTAATAAAACAAATTATGTCAGTTATTAAACTAAATTTATTGAAATAATGATAGAATACAGAATTAGGTAATAGAACTTTTATTTTATCTAAAAAAACGAATATAATAAAATTGGTATATTTTCTTAGAATTATTTAATCGATATCGCTGTCACAATTGACGCAGATATACATTGGAATAGTGCCAGATGTGCACTTTTGGTGTGCCAACTTTCGACAGGCGTGACAACGAACCCACTCTTCTCCTGAAAATTACGTATAAAATTACAGTAAGGAATCTAAATGGGGCAAGTTGAACCAAATGGTTCAATTAGCCCCACCCATGTTTTATTGCAAATTTCATCGGATAACTCATATACCACTAAATGCATTACAATTTTACAATTGACAAGAAACAGTTAAATAAACACCAATTTCAAATCGACTTACCTGGACTTGGTACCCTTTTCCTTGGTATCTATTTTCAAAAAAGCAGTCGATCGTCTTTTTTTACTTTTAGAGCAAAAATCACACAAAATCCCCGTGCACACGCTACGGACGCCATGCGCCTCCTGAATGCTTGGTGCCACGGTCCCCACACTTCTAGCTTGCTAGAATATGTTCGACATTCTTTGTAAGTCTTTCGGCTCCGAAGATATTGGCGTGGCCCAACATGCCCCTTGGTTCAACTAACCCCGCTAAACCCTACGAAACCCGTCGTGCGCAAATAAATTTGAGTTAGTTCACATAAAATTCGTAATATAAAAAAACAGAGTGTGCAGTTCACACGCGATAGAAGTGAAACCTTCAGAAAACTAAAGTAGGCAATAGTGAGGAGGCTACGAAGCACCGCAAGAAGAGGAGACCGATTATACTACCTCATTCTCTCGCAGGCTAAATCCTGTAGCTGTAAGTGTTTATCTCTTTTTAGTGTTGGAGAGCAAATCCATGCATAAATCGCGAGTATTCACCATGCATTCTCAAATCCGGAATCCTTAGAATTTTTTTTTTAAATTTTGTTCTAGCAATTCAATAAAACATCATTATAGTATCTACGTACCTAACTTATCGTGAAAGGTAACATTGCTCATCTCTGAAAGACCGGTAGAACAAATTCACATCCTTATTTCAAAAATAAAAACGCTGACGACTTACAAACCTTTTCTCTGATACTCTGATGAATTTTTTTATTTTTTATTTTTTATTTTTTTTTTATTTATTTAATATTTGTTTGTTTTTACAATAATTATATATTTTTTTTACATATTAAACAGATTTGTAATATTAATGTAATAAAAGCCTTTCCTCACCATAAACACACAAGGCTCTTGTGTTTGGCGAGTGAATTCATACTCAATTATGTTATCAATGTTATCATTTGAGTAGGTGAATAATAATATTGCAACTATTAACAATAGATATAGTAAGAGAAACTTGAGATGTGTCGATTAACAGATTTAAATGAAGTGAAATAGTAATGTAACTCTTACAGTTGTTTCAGGTAATTTTTAAATTTAGTTTGGAATTTACTTTTATTTTCAATAATTTTTACTTCTAATGGGAGTTTGTTGAAATAATTTATACCATGATACAGATAGGAATTTTGGATGTGCTTGGTATTAAATTTTGGGATTTTAATATTGTTTTTATATCTTGCTGAGATATTGAAATGTAATTTTTTTAGCTGTATTTCTTTGAAAGTTTGTAGAATTGAATATTTTTTATCTAAATTGTCTATTGTAGTTACTTTGAATATTGAAAAGATTTTTTCGGTAGAAAATGTAGATGGTTTTTTTAATATAATCTTAATTATTAATCTTTGAACTATTTTGAGAGGATTTAAAATAACATCATATGTTCCTCCCCATCCTATAATACCGTATTGTAATATAGATTGAACAATTGCATAGTACACTCTTTTTAGGTTTATTATTTATTTATTTAATTTTTTAGTTTTTTATTTATTTATTTAATTAATCTCTGTCGATAGATCTGGTGTACTCGTACACCTGTTTTCTGTCTACTTTACGCTCATGCCAAAATACCAGTTCCGCTTATAATGCAAGCCTGTCACACGCGATTAGTTTATATAATGTTGTCGTGGCGTGGAGATGCCATCTGCCTTATAACACCGTAAGCTTTAACGATAGCCCCCTCACTTCTCCCAACTTCCAACCCAATGCAACCTGAGCGGAGTTGGGGCAGGTCAGTTAGGCCAGTGGCACAATCAAGCCAGTTGCTAGGCAATATTTTATATCACTTGCAGACAGTTGCAAATAATTCCATCGTTTGATCGCGAAACTTTCCGCGAGACACATGGCTAACGTCATCACTGATATTTGATTGATCTAGGTTGAATTAAATATTCTACACTCTAATACTCTGCTGTGATCTGTGATGGATAGATTTTCACGAATATATTATTTTATTTGAAAATAATCAACATCTGGCTACGGGAAATTGGGCCTAGCCCAATGGTAAAATATTCACATATCTTACATTTCACAAATCTCCTGCAATATTATCTAGGACTACTTAAAATCCCCGGCGATGTTCAGGTTTATATGGAGTTTTTTTACTCTTATTTTGAAGGTCAAATGGGCAAAATTTCATCAATCTCGGAATAAAGTTATAGATTTGTATACAAATCAATTCCATGCCGCCAACTCACCCGCCTGCCACAAACCCGCAAACAGGCATTCTGCTTTATGTGCAAACCCGGCCACGCGTTGGCTAACGAAACACAACTACTTGATGGTTACCCAACCTTTATTACCACGATAAATTAACTCACACCGCCATCTGTTAATTTGCATACAAATCAAATGCACACCGCCCTCTTGCCAGCCCACTCGTCCACCACATACAGAAGTTCTCCCTTATTGTATATTATACAATTTACATAAAACATTGACAAATTATAAACCTTAACCTTCCTCATGAATCACTTTATATATTGGTGAAAACCGCTCGAAAATCCGTTTTGTGGTTTTTGAGTTTATCGCGAACAGACAGACAGACGCGGCGGAGGCGCCCTATGGCGCCGAACCGACTGAAATTTTGGATTCTTACAGCACGGTCAGTACAGACGGTACACGAATCGATCAAACGTTCTTTAAAAATAACAATTTTTGAAAATTCATCATTTCTGTGGAGGCTTTGTGACGCTTGGGTTCGAACTTCAAGGGTGTTTTTTTCAGGCCCTATGGCACCAATCTGACTGAAATTCAATCAATCGCTAATTTGTAATATTTATTTATCAATTGTTTATTATGTTATAATAATACCTAGTTGAGTTTATACAACAGAAATTAAAAAGTAAACTCTTTTTCAAATAAATAAATAATTTAAAATTAAAAAAAAATGCATTGTGGCGACTAATAACCCATTGCCCCATGAGGCATCACACTCCTCACAGCTCGCAACACGCAACAAGAGACTAGAGACACGCAACGCAACGCGCCGGCAGCCTTTCCCTTGATAATGATCCTGTAATGCAGTGGTTATTAACCTGGGTTCGGTGAGTCAGTCTCGCGGGTTCGGCGGAGGTCAAGACACACCCCCGATTCATATGATTCGGTTCGATTTCCAATTAATAACGTTTCGGAAAGTGGTGTGGGTCAGTACCTCCAACAAGGTTAAGAACCACTGCTCCAATGTCTAATTGTCTTAATGCTCCTGGCCAAGGTTTCTTAACAACAACAATAACATTAAAAACATAACAAACTAAAAACAACCTCAAAACACACATTTGCTAGGTGAATTAAGACGAATCTAGAGAAGAGTGAAGAATTTATTGCGTTTATAGTCGATTTAAACTTTTTTAAAGTTGTAAAACTAAAATTTTGTTTATTTATTTAATCAACGCCCTTTTTAGAGTTTTTTATTTAAATATTATTTTTAATTTTACAGTGTGGTAGGGGGGGAGGGGGAGGGGGGGTGTTGGAAATCCCATGTTGACAGCCACCATCTTGCTTTTTTAACGTTATGTGTGCAAAATTTCATAAATCTCAGATTAACACCGTAGATTTGTATAAAAACAAACACTTCCAGCCGCAGACACTCCTCTGTATATACAATGTATATAGATATAAATTAGGTATAAAGATAGAAAAGTCGAATTTTATCGAGAAAAAAAATAATTCAAAATCTTGCTCATCGATTTGTTGAGAGTTGTTAGATCAAATTATTTATTATTGATTTTTATCTTGGTGCCAATGAAATTTTAAAATTTTTTTTTTTTTTCGGAAAAGTTTGCAACCCACAGATTTCGAACTTCCGGAATATTGTATAATGATTTTCTGTGTAGAGGAATAAAGACCTTCGTTTTTAACTGCTTCATTTCTTCCTTCCAAACCTACTATATTATAGAATACATAACAAATAGGTAGATCATTATTGAAAAACTCCAGTGGCGTGGAAAAATCGGCGTAATTAATGACATTCATAATATTTTCCAATTGGTTTTCAATGGGAATAAAAAATCACCCTCCAAAATCAAATCATCACTCTGTTCAGGATGCCGAAGGAATCAGTGACGCCAGTTCCATCACGGTATCTTCCTCCTGTAAGACCAGATTATTCAGAATTATTGAAAAGTTGCTTAAAATGGCTTTAGCCGTATTTGGTGACCAGATCTATATAGCTTCCCACCTTCCCTTTCCCAATCTTCCTATCCCCACTTCCTTCAGTTTCACAAAATACCCCAATTGGGAATTCCATAGTCTCCACAGAAAGTTGGGGGGAGCAGTTGGAATTCACAATTAGTAATCGCATTTCCAATTGGAATTTAAAAAATCACTCTGCATAGATCAGAGTGCCGAAGGGATCAATGAATCAAGAATTATTGAAATAGCTTTAGTCGTGTTTGGTGACCAGATTCGAATAGCCGGGTACTTCCAACCTTCCTTTTCCCCCTCTCCTTTCTCTTCCCATTCCTTCAGCCTCACGAAATACCCCAAATAGGGAGGCGCACTTGCTTTTTGTACAGTGTCAGCAGTTTTGCGTGTCTTGCGACATTATCTTCTCATGCTAATGTGTATTGTATTGGTTGTGATTCAGGTGCCGCTGGAGGACCTTCAGGAGGCGTCCAGTCTGCTGGTGCAGGCGCTGGACATCCGGCGCCGCTACATGGTGGTCTCCAGCCAAAACTTCCCCAACATGGCGGGCCGCTTCCTACGCACGCTGGACACAGCCGAGCAGACCCTGGCCAATGGACATGTGGAGGAGCAGCATGATGACAAGATGACCATCGAAGGTAATCATTATTCTTATGACATCATGACGGGAATACCTGTTCACATTTTCATCAACTTCTTTGGCTGTTGCCACTTTGCTTGTGTTTAACAATTTCCAATGGGCTAGGTTGTAAAGTTTTACATACTAGAGTACCTACATAATAGAGTTGGTCTTATAAAAATTGAATATTCATTTAAACTTTTATAAAAGATCAAATTTTCCATGTAAATAAACTCCGATATATTTATCCGAGACGCTATCTGGTTTACAAACCAGTTCTTAGAACGATTGTTTCCAATGAAAAGGTAGTTGCCCGTGATATGGAAAAAATTGTTGAAAATAATATTGTTAATTCTAAAATTTGAAAATATGAGATTGAAAATAGGCCAGTTGCATGGATTTCATAATGACTCTTAAAAAATCGTGTTGATAGATTTTTCTACTAAGATTACGAAAATGTTACTAAAAATTTTTAGACATTTATAGTTTTTTTTTTAAATAAATAATTTTTTTTTTGGGCTTGTGACGTCGCTACATGAAAATGTCCTGTCTCCGATAATATTCAATTAATTTTATAAAAATTCCACAATGTTTTTTTTTTATATATTGCAACCCAACCCAAGTTTTGGCCCAACACATCAGTCTGCACAATATTGTTACGGAAGAGTGGTAAAAAATATTATTGTAGCGGATAAAAATTGTTTAAAATTATAATTTTTTTAGCTTTACGAATCAAAATCAATATTATGGAAACCGAAGCATCGCCAGCACAATTGTAGGCAACTGATAAGATACAGCGCCGAATCAGCTGTTCGTTGTCCGCCATTTTGGAGTTCGAAGTTCAGAGTTGGAAGGTTGGCTTTGATGTGGAACTAGCATAAAATTCCTTGCTTTATTGCCTGCGAACTTCGTTACAGGTACTTTCGTAAGGTAGCTACACTAATCCATTTTTAAATAACTTAAAGCAGCGTCAGAATTCGAGGTGAAATATTTTAGATTGTCATTTTGACACATGTTATTCAGAAGGTTTTCTTACAATCAAACTGATTGATCAGTTTCGTAAGATTTGTAAAATAAAATATTGTAAAATTAAAACTGAATAAACATATAAAAAAAATTTTAAAAAAGATTTTAGGTTATATAATTATTGTTTTTTCACACTTATAAAATTATGTCCCGTCTTTCCAGTTAATAAAAAATCGTCTGATTTTTATAGGGTTTAGAAAAAGTTTTCTGTAGGGTTTAAAAAAACAATTAAAAAAAATATACAGAGTGTCTTAGAATATTTGCCTAAAACTGGAATTTTTTTTAAATGTGGTGCAAGTGGCCTATTATGACAGTTGCTTAGAAGGTGGCAATGGCTGAATTGGTAAAAGCGCACCTCCCCGTTAGACGAGAGGTTCTGGGTTCGTGTCCCAGTTGCGACCATTATCTTTTTCTATTTTTCTGTGTCTTGTTCTCTTTCATATTTTCATTTAGATTATTAGTGTTATCTTCTTCAATGATATTTAACTTACTAATTTAATACTATTTTAACTTCCAATTGGAGAGGTTGGTATGGGTACCGCTGCCAGTGAACCATTCATTGATAACACCTCTGCCACAGTCACCCCAAGTGGTTGGCTACGTTTGGAAACTTAGCAGGGGCGCCCGGGCTCATATGTTGAGGTTGGTCCAGGTCTTGGTGTCGGATGTGTGACCTTTTGACCTCTCCAGCAGGACTCTCCCCATTCAATGCTTTGTAGCGCAGTTGGAGGGATGGATTAATACGTCACTCTTGGACACACTGACTCCCAGATTCCGACCCACCTCTTTAATCCATCTTTTAATTTTGTATCTGAAATTTAAACATTGACTTTCTTTGTTTTATATAACAAGATTGCGTGAAAATGAAATATGCATGCGAGGCTTCCCTCCTGGACAAGGACTCCAGTATTTACCTCTTTCCCACTATATACTACCAAGGTAACCCAACCAACCTACCTACCTTTCCTTATTTATTCATTATTCCTATATAATATTATGTAATACATATATATATATATATATATATCTCTTATCCACATGAGCGATAGCGTTTAGGAAAAACAATGCCTTTAGCGATAGACATTTCAGGGCGTTCAGTTTAGGATTCAGCCGCTCTCATTCCAAAAATCGTATCAAAGTTTAAAGCCGAAGAACCCACCTATATTTCACTGTTTATCCCAAATTTTTTGTATAATAAAAAAATAGAGTGTGCAATTCACGTGCGGAAGAAGTGAAACCTTCAGAACACTAAAGTAGACAGAGTGGGGAGGCTACGAAACAAAGCACAAAGAGGAGACCAACAGGCTACGAAGCACCACACAAAGAGGGGACCAATTATACTATCTCATTTTGGCTAAATCTCATAGATGTATGTGTTTGTCTCTTTGTGTCGTTATTTTTCATTTCATCGAGTTTCAAATTACAACGGTGCTAAAGAAGTTTTCAAAAAAAAAAAAAATTAAATTTATAAATGCATGAATTTTGTATGTTAGTTACTGATATTGCCCTAACTTGAATTTATTTGGGACAATATTGAATATCACTATTTCTGTATATTGTCTATGGTGTATTGGAAATGTCTATAGTCAAAGATATAAAAAAAAAAAAAATTTTATCATGTAAACAGATTTAGTTTTTAGAAAACAAATTAAAATTGCATGCGAGGAACATTAGTGACATCTTTTGATATTCAATATAAGATTAATCAAGCTAGCAACTAAACATGTTAGCTGATTGCATGATGTTCTAAATAAATACCTAACAAAGCTATCGCTCACGGGCATTAGCGGTGCTACCTAAATTTGGGTAGCTATCGCATCTGTGGCTATATTTCATTTAACAGTAAAATTATAAATAACAAATTGCATTTTGAAACCTCCATTCTAATGAAAACATACAAAGTAGCATTCATTTTAATCATGTTAAAATATTTGTGTTATTTCTGTAAACTCATTTAATGCAAGATACTATCAGTATCGCCCTGGTGTAAGACCACCATTCAGAATTGAAAAGTTGCTTGAAAATGGCTTTAGCCTTGTTTGGTGACCAGATCTGAATAGCCAGGTACTTCCCAACCTTCCTCTCCCCCACCTCCTTCCCCTCCCCACTACCTTCAGCCTCACAACATACCCCAATTGGGGATGCCATAGTCTCACTGGCTCCAGACGGGAGCAGTTAAGATTCTTGTGCGGTATTCACTGTAAAAAAAAAAAAAAATGCCCGTCATTCTTATTGATGTAGAAATTATCATTTCATAATGTATTTAGTTAGTCACAATCGCAATAGTAATCAACCTGTTGTAGTGTTGTCATGTATTCTGAATTTCAATGTTGCTTGAGGTGGGTTTAGTTATATTTAGTAACTGTAATATCCTTCAATCCCAGTGATTGAGATGTAATCGGGAATCTCCAATAAAGATTATGGTTCATCAAGATTACAAGTTTCTTTATTTGCGTTATCGTGAGGTTAACAATGAATATTTAACTGGACCAGATGTCCGTCCTATTTGACACTCTAACTAATTCTGAAGCCAGTAAACTCGACATTGAGGAAGCCCAGCTGTTGAACGTACATCATCGGCTATTTCTGTAACCGTTACTGCATCAGACACGTACGGCAACAGTCACCACTCTTCTAAGGTACTACCTAACTGCTATCTGTTGAGACAATAATGCATAACTGTATTGATAGCACATTCCTCTTGGATTGCTATGGTTATACGTACCTGAAAACTTCAGTCATAGTCATCGCTACAACTTGTTAAAATACCACACCGCAGAACAGATGTTCTAGCACAGCACAACCCGGTAAAAGGAATGGTGCTATGAATAAAATTTATAAAACAGTGAATATGGCCTAATTCAATTTTAATTCAGTCATCGCTCTGGTGTAAGACCACTATCCAACACTCTCAACCTTCTTCTTACCCATCTCCTTCCCCTCTCCGCTACTCTCAGCCTCGCAACATACAACAATTGGGGATGCCATAGACTCACTGGCTCCAGATAGGAACGGTTGGGACTTGGATATTGTAGGTTTTGTAAATGGACAAGTAATCTGTTATACAATAGAGAAAACCAAAAATCTTTTCTCAAAATCACTTCAACACCTTTAATCTAAGTTGACTGTTTCCAGATCACCCGGTGCACGTGCCAGCCTCCGTGGGTGACCCGTGGGACTGCCCGAACCCGCCGAGCCCCAACTACGTGATGCGCGCCGTGCGCGGAGTGTTCCAGGTGTACGCCAGCGAGGAGGACGCCAACAACGACAAGCCGCTCAACTACCCGTACGTCAAGCTGCCCGAGTTTGTGCAGGACATGAACATCCTGTGCAGCATGATCGCAGACGGACCACTGTGAGTTTAAAACTGTTGATTTCTATTGGTAATGCTGGTAGATCATATGTATACACTCTGTGGCGAGAATTGAGAACTCAAAAAAAAAACTTTCTTTTTGGATCTGCCGAGGGTTTCAGTATCTTTTGTGGGATCGTTATTGGATAATGGACGTCATCTCCTGTCAATTTGTGTGATTTTTTACATGTTTACTGTCACATATTTTAGTTTAGATCGATTTAAACGTGAATTACTTATTCATTTAATGTGTGTTGTACATAGAAAAAGTAAATAACAGCCATAAAATTCACAATTCTGACAGGAAATTACATTCGCTATCTGATAACGATCCCACAAAAGATTGAAAATAGCTCGGCCGAGCATTTTTAATTGTTTCAGCAAAAAAGGATTAACAAAAGTTAGCAGTCGGGTCTACGCTTCTAGATGAGAGAAATACTGGTTGAGGGAAATCTTTTGATCTCTCCAGTCGGATTCTATCGAACCATCGCCTTGCACAGCGGTGGGAGGGATAGATTCATATCACCATCCGTCTTTCCTGGACACACTGACACCCAGATTCCTATCCACTCCTTATACCTTTTTCCTTCCCACCCTTTATTTTTCTTTCCTTACAAATACCCTCCACACAGCATCCCCAAAGATGACATAAGACTTTATATATTTTTCTCAGGGTCTCCTGTGTGGAGCTTTTGTAAAAAAAAAATTATGCATGCTACGCAGGGTGTTTCAGAAAGTACCTGGAGGATTTTAACCAACAATTTCTGAGCATATTTGGAGTAAAAAATGTAGATGTCAATTTGTTGCCCCATGATATTTTTTTCAATGAAATTTTTGAAATTTTTTATATTTATTTCACACGTTGTCACTGTTGGGTACAATCTAGCGGGTCACGTGAATCACAAGAGTCTAGCACTCCATCTCGTTCCAGCAGCACCCCATGGACGGCAAGTGATTCGTCGCAGTTTTATCTGCAGTTGTTATTAAGTTGTGATATTAATGCGTTTTATTTATTTTCAGGAAATCTTTCTGCTACAGGCGCCTCAGCTATCTGTCCTCCAAGTTCCAGCTGCATGTGTTACTCAACGAGCTTAGAGAGCTGGCCTCACAAAAAGCAGTTCCGCACAGAGATTTTTACAATATTAGGTTAGTAATACTTACCAAACTAATGCCAACTATACTTCTATTCTAAGAATCTATTCATCACACAAAAACTATGGTACTACCAATTTTCATAACAATTATCTAAAAGTTAACAAATAATAATTTAAAATATTGGATCAAAAATGTTCACGTTCATCAGGTCGATTAGAGAATATTAGTGAGTGGCGCATTCGAAGATGAACGGGCTGCAATGCAATAATAATTGTGCTGATTGTAATGGATATTTTAGAAGAGGTGGAAGAAGAAATTAGTGATATGAAAGTAAAGAAATTATGGATACGAAAATGGATTAATAGCAGAGAAGATCAAAGAATTTTAGAGTTGCATTGCTGCAGCCCCTAATGAACTCTACTGAAAAAATGGATTAGGACTTGCCTAGCGGTTGGTAGAACAATATGGATTGATTTTACTAAACCGCTGACTTAACTACCATACTAAATTTGGTGTTAGGAAACGTTTACTAAATTACTCGCTACTCAAATAAATTACTAGCCTGGCCTTAAAGTTTATTACTAATGGCTTTCAACAATGATTGATAACTAGTGACTTACAACTAAGACTTGACTTACATCTAAGTCCATCCGCTCATGGGGCAACTGAAAAAAAAAACATTTGGCAACTCAATCGCTATCCACAGGAAAGCAAATTGCGAATTTCATTGGCGCACCGCACACAGGCAACTTGTAAAGATTAGTTGTGAAGGGCGATGCCGCTACTCGCAGTGCTAATCGCTGAGGCCGGCGCGTTTCATTTGCAGGTAGACAGGTTGCTATGGTTACGCCTTACCAGTACCGGATTATCCCTAAGGCAGAGTAGGCAACTGCCTAGGGGCCCCGCATCGACAAGGGGCCCCGCGCCCTGAGATTTAAAAAAAAAAATTACATTAAAAGGCCGCTATCCGAATTTCTACCGATTTCTTGCAAACTTCCCTTTAACATTTGCGGCATTACTTAAAAATCCCGTGAAAATTTTATTCAATTGACAAACGGCACCGTTAATACACACCGTTTGCACAGCCTGGAAGGGTAGTTTATCTCTGTTTTAGTGAGGATATTTAAGTTTTTAAGCTCTTAAAAAAATATATGTTATTTTTGAAGATAATATCTATACATTCTCCACGCCGAAACGAAAATTATATGAAATTCCCTCAATAGAAAAAAATCGCAAAGTATGCTCCAATTTTTTTTTTTTTTCAAGTCTGTTTCCGTTATTTTACAAGTTATATGTATGAAAAAATTCACAGTGTTTCATTAAATACTGTTTTAGATAGCCCCCAAGAGATTTTTGCTCTATTTTAAACAAGTCGTGGTTTTATTAAAGATTTTCGCAATTTTTGCATCGATTTTGGCGCTGTAAATGTTAGCGCTCTCCTCTAACATTCGTAACTTCGTATCTCTCGATCTTCTTCTTTTTGGGGCCTGTAACGGAGCCTTAACTCCACACAGGAGCCCCTGAGAAAAAAAAATACCCTCAGGGCCTATGTCATCGAGATGCTGTGTGGAGGGATTTTTTAAGTCAACATAACGGCATAGGAATGAACATTGGTCTTTAGGAGACCCATATTGTAGGAAGGAGGAAACACAGAGGCCAGCAAATCGTTCCACAGCCGAGCTGCTGAACACAAGAAAGAGTCAAAGAAGAGACCCGTTTTCATGTGACAAATGTTAACCGTGTACATATGTTTGGCGTGTTTCCCGACTATACACCGATGCTAAAAGGATCAATGACGCTTGTTCCTCGCAGCATCCTCCATTGTAATACCTGTAGAATAAGGATGATATTCCTACCCGACGCCTGTGCTCTAAAGATTGCAATCCTTCTGTCAATAAACAAAAATTTTAACAAAACCAAAAACGACTTCAAAAATACACTAAAAAGGAAAAAAAATAATTTCGTACGATTGTTATTTTTGGAGTCGGTGTCTGTATCCTTTTATGTAGAATAAAGAATTATTGTATTGTATTGTATTCGTTTCAATTTTTTTATTGAATGGGATGATGGCATTACTTCATAGCCGGCCGGCGTAGTCCAGCGGTAAGGTTCTTGACTCGCAATTCGAAGGTCGCGGGATCGAATCCTGGCGTGTCAAATAAATGTTTTTCAATCAATTAGTGTTATTCACAATTTACTCATTTAAAATAATATAGGTATAGTATATTTGCGGCACGTTCCAGAGTGGAAGATACTCTCAGTATCGCCCTAGTGTAAGACCACCACTCAGAATTGAAACATTGCTTGAAATGGCTTTAGTAGTGTTTGGTGACCAGATCTGAATAGCCAGGTACATCCCCACCTTCCTCCTCCCTATATCCTTCCCATCCCCACTATCTTCAGACTCAAAACATACCCCAGTTGGGGATGCCATAGTCTCACTGGCTCCAGACGGGGAGACGGGAGCAGTTGGGACTCTAGTGCGGTATTCATATAAAAAAAAATAAAAAAAAATAGAAAAAAAATAACATTAATTATGAATAAAAATATATTATGGTAGAATTTTTTTTTTTGGAAGTTAGAAAAAGGTAGGTAGGGGCCCCGAGACGTGCACTGCCTAGGGGCCCCGACAAGCTTTATCCGGCCCTGCGCCTTACGACCTGTCAAGTTTTCTAGTAATTTACGATATGTCAGAGCAGGAAAATATCGATTTTGTTCGGGAGATTGATAAATTATTATTATATATTAAGGTTGATAATTGATAAATTATTCATAAATTATATTTTTGTTAAATAAGCTGATATAATGACTGAAATCATAAAATTGAGTTGCGCCGTGAATTGAGTTGCCAACTAGTTTTTGGTTTCTCCATGAGTGAAGGCCCTGAGACTTGTAGCTAGTGACTTCCAACTGATAACCCAGGGAATGTAAAGTATAGATTACCCTGATGACAGCCAATCTCTGATGGGAGGGAGCACCATTTGTGGAAGAACCCTATTCAAAAATGTATTTTTATATCAAGATTATTTGTCTTTCTTTGCCCTGTTAATATTGTTGCCTTTTTCCCTATGCAGGAAAGTGGATACCCACATCCATGCGGCGTCCTGCATGAACCAGAAGCACCTCCTGCGCTTCATCAAGAAGACCCTGAAGAACCATGCTGACGAAGTGGTGACCTGCCAGCGCGGCACTCCCATGACCCTCAAAGAGGTCTTCCAGTCCATGAACCTGACCACTTATGACCTCACTGTTGATATGCTGGACGTGCATGCGGTAACAAATAAACTTTATATTTGATAGGCAGATAAAGGTATCGTCATCCCGGGAACCATTTAACACCTCTGCCATTGGTCACTCCTTGTTTGGTGAATTAGCAGGGGTGCCCAGGTTCATGGGGTGAGGTTTGTCCGGATCTTGGCAGTAGATGCGTCTGCCCATCAACTGCGTGGCGGGCCGGGTCGGGGAGATACTGGTGGAGGGAGACCTTTCGACCTCTCCAGCAGGACTCTCTCGATCCATTGCCTTGCACCGCAGTGGGAGGGACAGATTCGTACGTCCATCACTCCTGGACACACTGACCCCCAGATTCCTACCCACCACTCATACCTTTTTCGTTCTCAGAACTTCCTCTTCTAAAAATACGCCCCACACAGCATCCCTAAAGATGACATGGGCCCAGAAGAGAATTATTTCCTCAGAGCCTCCTTGTGTGGAGCTAATGTAAAAAAAAATTTACAAGTGTGCAGTTCACACGTGGTAGAAGTGAAATCTTCAGAAAACTAAAATAGACAAGAATGGGGAAGCTATGAAGCACCCCACAAAGAGGAGACCGATTATTCTATCTCATTCTCTCGCAGGCTAAATCCTATAGATGTATGTGTTTGTCTCTTTTTAGTGTCACTTTTTCGTTTCATCGAGTTTCAAATCACAACAGTGCTAAAGAAGTTTTCACTTCAAAAATCTTTTAATGCACATGACTGTGACTAACACTAAATAACTATGACTCATTTTCATGGATATTATGCTTGACAAACTTGCGTGTCGTGGCGCGCCAGAGCACATCGGTTTCATACATTGTGTCAACACGCCACGACCTACAAGTATGTCTCTAACCATAATAAATGAATGAAACCGATGTGCTTCTGGCGCGCCACGACATGCAAGTGTGTTTCTGCCTTTTTTTAATGGTTGCTATTTTGGGTATTATAATAAAGTTTTAGAGCCCACGGTGTTCTGCTTGCTTAAAGTTTAATTCTAACGATATCTTAATGCAACAGTTAGGCAATTAATTCAAATCTGATAACATCAACATAATTCAATCCAGTTTTATAAATTTAAGATGGCTGGCGTAAACATGAAGATTGAAACATCTTTCTATGATCAATAGCGAGAAGTAATAAACACTGAAGTGAAATGTACTGTACAACATCTAATAAACGTCTGAAAGGATATAAAATACATAGATAAACAGTCAATAACTGTTCTCAAAAGAAGAGAACCAGACACAGTTGTTTAAAATATTTTTAATATGTAATGTATCCAACATTTACTTGGAATGCAGGGCAGAAAAAAAAACTCTAAACGTATTTTAAAATAATAGTGATTTATTTTTAAGCTTCCTCCTTCTGTAGCCAAGGTTTCGGACAGCATTGACATTGGCAGTGTCCATCATCAGGGCGGTGATCCGTCGGTTGATCCGCCGACAATTGGCCCCCCAAATGATATTTACTATAAAATTATAATTTTTTATGCATTATTTACCAATTTCAAATGTGAAATCGACTTCAAAAATACTCTTAACTTGGTAGGAATATCAAATGAATTTATATACAGTATCGATTTTTTGTACTTGTGTGCTGGTATATATATATATATATATAGACAAGTAGTTTTTTCCTTGATGCATTTGAATGAAAATATGTTTTATACTTTGTTATTCGACGGTACATTCTCTCTGCACATCCCTTCGGATCAACTAGTTACATTTTATATAATTAGGTATATAAAGTGACTGCATATTGTATATAAGTATGCCAGGGGGGCAACTATCAGCGGATCATCTGTCATGGAATCCATCAGAGCAGAGGTGTAGATTGTGGCGAAGTGTATGTTTATGTGTGTACAAGCGATACTTTGTTGTACGCTCCAATCCTCTTAGGGCCGATATTTCAGTATAATTAGTTAAAATGGTGTGGTTATGGTATCAAGTAAGGTATATCATGAACTATTTTTAAGTTTAGCCCGTCGTTTCTATTAATATTATTTGTTTTTTTTTCTGGTTTTAAGTTTATCTATTTATTTCAGGACCGCAACACTTTCCACCGCTTTGACAAGTTCAACGCCAAGTACAACCCCATTGGAGAGAGCAGACTCAGGGAGGTGTTCCTGAAGACAGACAACGACCTCGGGGGCAAGTACTTTGCCAGGATCATCAAGGAGGTGGCCTCCGACCTAGAGGAGAGCAAGTACCAGAACTCGGAGCTCAGGCTTTCTATATACGGCAAGAACAGAGCCGAGTGGCAGAAGCTGGCCAAGTGGGCCATAGACTACAATGTCTACTCTGACAATGTGCGCTGGCTCATACAAATTCCCAGACTTTAGTAAGTTTAAATTAATTTATTCCGAATAAATCAAAACATGCCATTTCTTCATAAGCACAGTTAAGCCTGGAGGTCCAGCAAGTTTATGATATTGATATCATCATTGATGTCATCTATGGTCAGTTATCAATATTTGTAAGCATGGTCAACAATTTTAGCGCGGCTCCCTGAGTGTCAGTTATGCAAAATAACTGTCTTATTATTGAATGGGGATTAACTAATGAAGCTCTTAGAATTGAAAGAAATTGTGTATGCAATCCATAAACTTAATTAATTGATCTAAGATGCTATCAATTTATTCCGTTCCATCTTGGAGAAACAAAGTGGTTCAAATATGACTAAAGACCTCATTAATTAATTAACTCCCGTTTAGTCTCAAAAAGTACGGGTGAAGTGCCAATGTGCATACATATATTAAAGTTAGTATTCCCTGTCAACATCGGTCTGGCTATCGACCCTGCAGTCGTGCTTGGGAAAATGGTATAAAATCGACAGTTATTACGCCTATCGATCCAAATTATTATTGTGAAGTCATCAATTCATTAGAATTCCAATAATTCGAGTGCTTAAAGTCATATAAAGTTGTATTCAAAAAGATGTATGTCCAGTACAGAGGGCAATAATAATTCATGTTTATTTTCTTGGTACTTTCCAGTGATATCTTCAAGCTAAACAAGATGATGAACAATTTCCAAGAGATCCTCAATAACATATTCCTGCCTCTATTTGAAGCAACAAACCACCCAGAAGAACACCCCGAACTTCACAAATTCTTACAGGTAACTAAACCAACACGTGTGTCCTTGGGTACTTGGGTACCCAAATTTGGGTAGCTATTATTATGAATTTTTTTCAAACTTTCCACGAAAAGCTAATTTGTTTAGTTGCTAGCTTGATTAACCTCTCCGCCAGTGAGTTTTGGCGAACAAAACTGTACGTGAGGAGTGAGTTTTTTTGGTTCATTTTAAAAATATTTTTTATAAATTATCATAGATTGACTAAAAATAATCTTATATTTTAAATTAAAATATCATCGACATCAATCCACGAAAATAAACCAACATTGAAAAAAAACATATCCATACAAAAAAACTGCTTCCTTCCTCTGACGACCGCTAAATGATGCGATTTAAAAAAAAAACTAAAACTGTGTAGTTGGTATTGCAGGTATGTTTTCCAAAATTTTTGACGAACTACTCGCAGATGTCCATAGACGCCACTACAAGTCAAATATTTTGATTAAATATGATGGCATTTGAATAATAGCTGCGGACGAAACGTTTCGGCCATACTTGTGGAGAGGTTTAGCTTCTATTGAATACTAAAAGATGTCACTGATGTTCCTCTCTTTGAATATTCTAAAAAGAATGATTTGTATCATATATAGTGTGCACATTTATGTAAATGATATTTTGTAATTTATTCTAAAAATTGAACATCTGTTTTACATGTTAAAAATAGAATTTTTTTATAGTATGTAAAATTTTTTCCATTTGAGACATTTCCGCAGACCATAGAAAATATGCGTAAATAGAAATTATCAATATTTCACCAAATTAGTACAAGGTAGGGCAATTTCAGTAATTAACACACAGAATTCAAGTGTTTATGAATTTTACGATTTGTAAATTTTTTTTTATACAACTAATAAAAATATGGGATAAACAATGAAATACAAGTGGATGCAATGGCAGCTTCGATCAATTAAGTCTAGATAAGCCCTACCTAACTAACTTGCCCGTGAATAATGACGCCATATATATTAATGTTAACAATACAACTCTTCATTGTATTCCACCGCCTCGCTCAAAAAGCCTAGAGAAGCCAGTTCCTAAAACACAAAGTTCGTTCTCAAATCCCATTATGTAGTTTTGACATTCATCAACCAATCAGATGCCTTGAATATCACGCGACACGTATTGTGGAGTTGAATTTATCACTCCTACTTGGTAAAAACTTGCCGTATACGCTCGCTAAGTCGCTTGAAGAAATAACCCGAGGGCGTTCAGTGTGTGACAAGATGTGGTCTTTTAATTTTAAACAAGCCGTTATGTTTTGATTTGAGCCTGTATGTCAATGTATTAGTGAACGAACCGGGCTACGTGGCATGACGTCAGAAATATTGCTCGACCAAAAGTAATTTCTTTAACATTATTACGTTTATTGAAACGCTGCCTAAAAGACATCTGTAAGGTATATTTTTTTTGTTGTATTCAGATAGCTGACTACATTTTCAAAAATAAAGTCCGCGGTGTATACCTTGTACAATATTCGGAAGTGGTATATTTTTGTATTTTAAAAAAATTAACTCGGTCCGGACGGCTGACACACAAATTAGTTTCAGTGTAGATCTTGTAGACCGATAAAAGATACAACACAAAGCACTATGCGATCTGAACGGTGCAAAACAATGCAGGCACTTTTTCATAAATTGGCCTTGAGCCTGCTTTTGCTGGCTTCTTGCGTCATTTTGAATTTCACAGGGCTCGTCTAGATATCATACGTCAATGAATGGCAGTTTAGATTTTTCCTTTATTATATTCAGTGGTAGGATTTTTGGAATTGTTGTGGCCGAATCCACTGAAAATTTCTATCGTTCAAGGCGTTTCTTTTTAAAGATGCTTTCGCTCGTGTGATTTTATGAATGATTTTGTTGCAGTATGTGATTGGGTTTGATTCTGTGGATGACGAGAGCAAGCCGGAAAACCCGCTGTTTGACAAGGATGTGCAGACACCCGACCAGTGGAACGACGTGGAGAACCCGCCCTATGCCTACTACCAGTACTATATGTACGCCAATATGACCGTGCTCAACCACTTCAGGAAGTGAGTTCATTCTTCCACATTCATTTATTCATTGTGTCCAATCAACAAATCTGTCAGATAAAATATTATCGCAACTTATTTTTGGGTCATTATGTCGTGTTGTACTTTTTTTATTTTTTTTTTACACAAATTCCGTACAGGAGGCTCCGAGAAAAATAATTTCAATCACGGCCTATGTCATCTTAGGGAATGCTGTGTGGAGGATCTTTTTAAGGAAAGGAAAGAGAGAAGGTTTTGGGAAGAAAATAAAAAGTATGAGGGGTGGGTAGGAATCTAGGGGTCAGTGTGTCCAGGAGAGACGGACGTATGAATTCATCCCTCCAACTGTTCAAGGTGATGGGTCGAAAGAGTCCGGCTCGAGAGGTCAAAAAGCCTCCCTCAACCAGTCTCTCTCGATCGGGCCCATCATGCAGATGATGGGAAAACCCAGACCGACATAAACCCGGGTACATAAACCCGGGCACCCTTGCTAAGTCACCAATTGTAGTAAACTACTTGAGGTGACCTATAATAGAGGTGTTGGTTATCCAATAAATGGTTCTCGGGGCAGCGGTACTCATACCCGCCTCTTAAAATGGAAATTTGCACTTCCTCCTTCTTCAGCCAATGTTTATTTATTTATTTATTTATTTATTTATTTAAAATTTACGGCACAAAGTGCCATTTACAAATATGTTTTTATTAAATATTTTTTAACAGTCGTAGTACATATTTTTTTTTTTTTTTTAAATTACACATAACAATAGAAAAAGAAGGATATTAATAGAACAACTTGATGAAAGCAAATAGAAACACAATAAAATAAACAAAAAATGTCATGTAGTGACCTCATTAAAATATGTTTGGCTGAAATGTTTGATCAGTACAGCCTTGTATTTCAGTTGGGAAATATTAAAAATATCAGCCACATTGGCTGATAAACATCTGCTCTGATGATGGCGTCTGTAACCCTTTCCGAAACGCTGGCTAAAGAAGAAGGAGCACAACACGGCATAGTAACCTAAAAATAAGTCAAATTAACAGATTTGTCATTTATATTGTGAATAAACCATCTTGTCCTGAATCTGTACATCTCCTTTGACAATCCTGTGTCATGTTACCTGGGATGAGATGGCAACAATGTATAAAGTAAATTATTAAGGGCAAAAATGACTCGTATGGCAGATGTAAGGATTAGGTTGATTTTCAAAGAAAAGAAGATATTAGAAATACAAAATACATATGTATTAAATCAAAAAAGGACATCCTACAACTAAGGCTGTCTGGCTTGGGCTTGCTTAGGTTTAAATAGTTCATTTTTGATACCGTGGTAAGTCGAAATGAGACTCCCAGCCAAAATGACCCCCCAGAAACAGCAAAGGCAGATAGATGACTCTGGATGCCAATCATCCCTCCAGGATGACTTCCAGTCAGCTCTCAAGATGGCGAGTATGACATGCCAAATTTACAATCACGATTGTAGGTGGTCTTCAAAAAAGGATCCGTCGTATTGCGGTCGAGGGGACCCCCCTGAGCCCTGGGCTGTGATACCAAGAATGACCAGCTCTCTTTTCAAATCTGCAGATTTGAATTTTGTCCAGGATCAGCAACTGTTGCATTCAAAAATATTGCAGGGCTCACAACATTACCAATGCCCAAATGTGAATGGGCAAGCACTAGAGGTGCCACACACCGAAACCACAAATGAAGTGTGTATAAGAGGGTGCACACACCTTGTTACAAATACTTTTATGTAACAGTCATTGCATCTCTATATTAAATTGTTTGCATAATTATTTCTGCAAATCTAAATGTTACTAATCCATTGATAAATATTCTCAGGGAGATGGGAATGAACACATTTGTTCACCGGCCCCATTGTGGAGAGGCAGGACCAGTTCAACACTTGGTCTGCGGATTCATGATGGCTGAAAACATATCACATGGTCTCCTACTCAGAAAGGTATGAATTCTTAAATAATTCATTTTAATTTAAAGCTTCAAAAACGATTTCTAAATATGTTTTCGAAAGAATGTATACAGTGCTATAGTTAGACTGAGAAAAAATGAAGGTGCGCAAACCCATGTCTCTTGTCATGTTCATTAAGGGTGTGATTTATTGGTAGTTCACTAGCGTTCGCTTGCTACGCCGCACTCGCTTTCCGCACCTCCCTTCATTCTGGAAAATACTAGAGAATGGTGTTTTGGCCCACTTGGCTATAAATATGCATTAGTTATATATTAAATACAATTTTAGGGGGTATGGGTACCGCCAACCTGGGAACTAGGGATGCCCGGGTTCCTCGGGGTATACTCCTGTTGGAGATAACCAGCATCTCAGGTCACCTCAAGTGGTTCGCTACGTTTAGACTTAGCAGGGGTGCCCGGGTTTAAGTCTGCCTGCCTACTGTGTGGTGGGCCGGATTTGGAGAGACTAGTTTAGGGAGGCTTCTTTATCTCTCCAGCAGGACTTTCTCAAACCCATCGCCTTGCACCACAGTGGGAGGGATGATTTCAAACATTCATCACTCCCGTACACACTGACCTCCAGATTCCAACACACCCCTTATTCCTTTTTCCCTCCTAGGTCTTCCTCTTCTTCCTTTCTTTAAAAAATTCTCCACACAGCATCCCCAAAGATTACATAGGCTCCCCAGAGAAATTATTTTCCTAAGGGCCTCTTGTGTGGAGTTAATATAAAAAATTCAAAAAAGTTTTAAGCCACTAATAATAAGTCTCAGTACTAATTAAGGGCCGGTTCTCCCAAATCAGAATTTGCGATTCGGTTCTTTCTACGATTAATACTTTGAAAACCTTCCTGCAGAGGTTCCATCGTCTCATTAAAATAAATAAAGAAATGAATGTTTTGCCTTAGCGCCATCTGTTAAAATGACTGCAAAGTAACACGATTTTTATCAATATTGTTCGTTGATAAAGTCAGTAGTTTTATTGAAGATCAATCCAATTCAGTTTGCTTTACGTGCCCATTTACAAAAAGGACGCGTAAAATGGTAGCATTTAGGTCGCTTTGTGCTTCGAGATTTGCGCTTTTTTTTCTCTATAGTCTTGAGCGCGTTTATTTTTTTCAATCACAAAAATAACCCAGTTCCAGCTACTTTAGAGGGTATGCATCGCGGGCTTTATTTTTAAAAATGTAATCAGCTATCCGAATACGAAAAAACATATATACCTTATAGATCGTTTTAGGGCAGCGTACAAACAAATGTGAAAAATTTAAAATTTTACATTTACTTACAAGCAAAGTTTCTGACGTCACGAAATCGTCGCGTTTGTTGGCGCACGTGTTCCTTCCTACATATCAGGGTTGTATTTCATCATCATTGGCCCGCGGGTATTTTTTTTCAATATTTTTTTTTTAAATTTTAGTTCTATGTTGCTATATTAATTGCATGTTTCTTTTTGTTGAAAAAACACATCTTACAAAATCGAAAGAGATACATACCTTTTATATTAACTCTTGAGCAATTTTGAAACGTTACTTTATAGATATTACCACCGCAACGACGATTAGCTATAATTTCAATTCGTCAGTACTTAAATGAAAAAATATCGATAAACGATAGAGATACATACCTATACCTTTTTTATTACTTACTGAGCACTCCCACACACGTCACAGATTCCTACCCACCCTAACCCTAACACCTTTTCCTTCCCAGAACTTCCTCTCCTACCTTTCATAAAAATCCCCCCACACAGCATCCCCAAAGATAATATAGGACTGAGGCTTCGACCAAGTATACCCTAGACAAGCCCTCTCATAGTAACAATCAGAATAAAATAACACCAGTAACAGTAATTTCGCAACAAAACTCTCCTTCCAATTCCGCCGTCTTGCATACAGAGTTCCCGGCAATAACCAACTGACCGCCAAGTTATCCTATTGTGTAATTCTGTCAAACTAATACATCAATAGTTGTTCACGGATTGGCCGCATGAACAATATCCACAAGCCGTGCTGTATACAGTGGTTTTCAAAGTGGGGGTCACGAGACATTCATAAATTTAATTGGAAAAAAATATTTCTTTACTTTATTTTGACAAGCGATTCAATTTCGGAGGCCAGTATGGGTACCGCCGCCTCGGGAACCATTTATTGGATAACCAACGCCTCTGCCATAGGTCACCCCAAGTGATTCGCTTCGTTTGGTGACTAAGCAGGGGTGCCCGGGTTAATGGAGTGATGTTTGTCCAGGTCTTGGCGGCAGATGCGTCTGCATTTTTTTTCTGTTGGTTTATAAGCTTAATGAGTTTATTAAAAAAACCAATCATCATTTGCTTGAAAACATTTACGAAAAAATCATCTTTTTACCGCCCAAGTTGGCTACCCAAGTTGGTTGCTCATCATTAACACAGTGATGAGCAACCAGCAGTCCGTAAGCCCATTTACTGCTTTTCGGACTGACTACAAAAAAATATCAAAAAATTGCGCTAAAAATATTCAAAGGCTTCTGTTCCGTTTTGCAAAAGGTATTAGCCAAAAACTATAATTTCTTTTTAAAGTTTTGAATCAGCTACTCAAAACATTAAGTTTTTTGCGTATAATAAATAAAAAAAAATACTGAAATTAGTGGATACTTAAAGCCCAGTAGTAAGCGCTCAAAAAAAAGAGGAAGGTGAGATACGTAAATACGAGTGTTAGAGGGAGCGCGCTATTCTTAAAAACATGACTCGTTTGAAATAGGACCAAAATCTCACGGAAAATGTCTCAAAAAGGATTTGAAAAAAACAATGAATTACGAAATTTTTCGTATACCTATATATCTTGTAATACGTGTTAATAATGTTTTTTTGGAGTATATCTTACGATTTTTATCTATCGGGGGAAATTTCATACAATTAAATTATAAGTGTTAATTGTAATTGTTAATTGTTTAACTTGCAACCATAATTAAAGAATTTTGCAACGATTTTTTGATAAAATCTGTGTTTTATGTATTTTAAAGGTTTCCGTTTTACAAAATAACAAAAATTATCTTGACGAAATATTGTACTTATAAATATTGTAATTACAAACGAAAATAAACTAACACCATTTACTGGTTTGACCTTGAACGTAGTAAAAATTTTGTCTGGCAATTTTTGCCCTTTTTGAATCAACCGCCAAAATTTAACATTTCCAAATAAAAAAAATCGATATCATTCATTGTTTTGGCATTGCGGATATAAAATTTTCAGCTGCGGCTTTTTTTTACCCTCTTTAATAGTTAAATTAAACAAATAATGAGTTATAATTATAATATTAATATTAATAATTATAACTAATATATCCTATATCGGGTATCCTTCCCAGTTGGACAGACAAAGTATCACTTGTAATGTATTTAATATATATGTATATAAATAATTAAAATTTATTTTATTACTAAAAGCGGGTCGCGTTTTAAAAAAGTTTGAAAACTCTTCCAAATTGTGATACTAGCCCTCCTTGTATGTATTAGTAGTCGAACACAGGCAGTGCGGTGATTTGATGACGTAGGAGACTTTGATGGCAACAAAAGTAATTCTGTAACATTATTACGTTTATGAAAACGCTGTCTAAAAGACATATGTAAGGTCTATTTTTTTGTTGTAGTCAGATAGCTGACTACATTTTCAAAAATAAAGTCCGCGGTGTGTACTTTGTACAACATTCGGAAGTTAGATATTTTTGTGTTTGAAAAAATTAACTCCGGTGCGGACGGCTGGAACACAAATTGGTTTCGGTGTAGACCTTGTAGACCGATAAAAGGTACAACACAAAGCACTATGCGATCTAAACGGTGCAAAACAATGCAGGCACTTTTTCATAAATGGGCCGTGAGCCTGCTTTTGCTGGCTTCTGGGGTCATTTTGCATTTCACAGGGCGCGTCTAGATATCATACGTCAATGGACTGAGGGGAATCATTTTCTTCAGGTCCTCTTGTGTGGAGTTAATGAAAAAAAAATTATATATACATATATATATACTATATTTAAAAAAAAAACTAAATTAATTAAGGTTTTTCTCATACGGTTATCTACACAGGGTTTCCGGGGATAAAGTGTACAAACTTCAGGAGAAGATTCTAAATGACGGTAGAAGTAAAAATGACAACTTTTTTTCGAAATTTCAATGTTTTTTTCCTAATAAAAATATTTTTCCGTAGAAGAACATACTTTTTTATAAGCAAACAATTCAACTTTTTTACCCGAAAACTACCTAAAAACGTTAGAAATAAATTATTTACCTCTTTTACTTGTACTATCATGTAGAATCACCTTCCTTCATCATCACCATTCAGAATCTTAACGACGTAAGTAAAGAAGTCGTGTATACAAATTGCGACTCGCGACCCATGTATTGGACGGACCTACTGTCGAATTTGCCCTATAAAAGAAAAGAAGAAGAAGAAAAATAATGTGGGAATCTTAACGACGTAAGTGAAGAAAGCGTGTAAACAAATATACCCCCATGGCATGGCGTATTGGATGAACGTACGGTCGAATTCTCCCTAGCGGGCCTGAAGATTCGACCTTTCCGCCGCGTTCATTTTGATTAATTCTGAAGAACGTGTTACAAATATTTAAGATGTTTCTAAATGTTTCCCTCCCGAATTTATTAATACATCGTCTAGAAAAATAAAATCTGGTGTGTACCGCTAACTTTATATTTGAAAAAATCGGGTTATAAAGTTTTAAAATTGTTGTATGTAAAATAAATTAATGTGTATATATAACCGTGGCCGGTTATCCCATATATTTCTGGACTCCTTTCTATGGATCCAGATTCCTCTGAATATAGTACTCTCCCTACATGGTAAGAGGACGAATGGACAACAATCGCACCCTTTTATACGTTCCTCATGTTGTCTCACTCATACACGCATGTCTCTTTCATACCGCAAGACATACGTTCACCACAGTAACGTATTGTTTTTATCAATCTAAAATATAAAGAACTTACATCTCCGGGTATCGGTTTGAATAAAAAAGTTATCATAGTTACGAATTCGCCGGAAATGATTAAAATGTGAGTTTTGAGCAAACAAAAATTATTAGGGTTGTGTACCGCCTTAAGAAGAGAAGACTTATAAGAAGACTTTTTGTAATTATTTATTTATTAATTTAAACAATTCAATAATAATTATAAAGAGTAATATAACATTTATGAATCATAAAATTACATTCCAACATTTTTTATGATGATCTCGAAAAAGCAGTTTCTGTATTTATGTGTGGAGGGGACATTATTTATTCACATAGGTAAGAATTTTTTGTTACTACAAGTACTATTTTTAATAGTTTAAGTTATCAGTGAACTTTCAATTTAATTTTGAACTTTATTGGTTATAATTTACGATCTACTTTTAACTTCTCTAAATCTTATTTGTTTAAATTGTCAAATATAATTTAATCACTAACATAATACAATGAAGAATTGGTGGTTCCGAGATGGGCCAATAAAAACGGTGAAAGAACCCTAAACTATGTTGTACCAAAAAATACAATAAATTTTGCACATCAGAGGTATGTTAACAGCCGTCAAAAACTCGGATAGTTGAGCAAGCCCAATTCCCGCAGGAGTCATCCCCGATACTGCTGCTGAATTTACATCCATGGTATGTTTAGGTTTTGGGTCGCATGTGTTGACTGTAAATTTGGCGCGACACATGTTACATTCCAACAGTATTTTGGACATTAGGCCAACTCTTTTCTCAGATTTAACAGTAAGATTTCCAAATCCGCATCCGAAAGGAGAATGGTCCGATATGGATTGCAGTTGGCTTACAAAATAGAAAATGTCGACGATGCGTCTTTCTTCTCCTCCTTCGACTGCATCATTTTTATCCAACCTAGAAAAGCAAAAGCAGCATTAGAATGGATACCGATTTATGAAAAAAAAAAAAAATTAAAATGGATATCGATAATGATTTGCATGCCAATATCATTATAAGTATGATAGACTTTTTAATATCTGTATTACAGATTTTTTTTTCGAATAAAGCGGATGTTTTTTCACAAAAAGCAGAAAGTTTGTAGATTAGTAATTCACATCATCGGAACATATGTTTTTTCGTTAGTAAAATAAAATACATATATTAGTTTAGTGAAATAAATCACCATATCATACCAATTGTAAATGCTTTGTGAAAGACCTCTCCGGCCGATGAGTTTCTTCCTAAGATGTTTTTTTTGTTCACGTATACGCGTGCTTCAGATTTACTGTAATAAAAAATAAAGTTAACAATATATATTTTTTTTACAACACGATAGTTTTATCGAAAATCTTAAATCCATTTTACCTTTATACATTATGTACATTGTCCTCGGCAGGTACGTTATCCCGTTTTTCGTGGAAGCTAGAACAAAATAAAATCGTTGATTATAATACATTTCAAGAAGAGACCTTTTAAATAAAAGTGAAGGACTTAAATGATTTTATTGTTAACTCAGTGCTTCAACATATTTACAAGATGTGGACATAACGTTCTGAAGTTGAGTATATTCACATCTGAAATATAATAACAGAGTTTATTTTAGACATCCCTGAGGCGTATGTGTGGTAAAACCATGTTTGATCGTGTGAGAAATGTGGAGGTCCGCAAAGAATGTAAGGCTGATGTAATTCCCTAAAGTTTGAGATGCACCCCTGGAAACCGATGCTCTTGAATACATTGGACAAAACGCAGCGCGCCGCCGGCAGTATGCATCCACCGAGTAAAAAGGTATTATTAAATGTACGAAATCATCGGTAGATCGGAGATCTGACCAGGACGCTTTCTACATATTCTAGGTTCTTACATAGTTATTATACATATTACTTGTCTCATAAGGAAAGCACTTTTATACTACAAGATATTATTAGTTGTTTGTTGCTAACGATGTAAAGATATGAGATGTCAAAGTTTGCAAACACGATTTCTCATTATCTATTTACCAATTTCTGATTTTGAGGTTGAATCTTTTGTAAAGTATTTCAGATTAATATTTTTAAAATTAATAATATTTAAATAGGACATATACTTACCATTTTTGAACGTACCTAAACATGCAGATAGAACATGATGCAACTACCAACGGCATAATAATTCATTGTACTAGGTAGATTCTAACTAAAGCAATTCTGTACTCTGGCAACATTCTATTTAAATATTTTCCATTAAAATATGACGAAAAAAAATATTATACATAAGATTGAACCGCAAATAAAAAAAAGTTAAATAGATTACGAAAATTCGTCTTTGCAAACTTTCAAAATATGGAAAGGCGAAGTTAGAACTCTATCAAAACTCTACAAAGCGCAGCAAAATAAAAAAAAATACGTGATATTAGAACCTTGTAAATTAAATGCAGGTTGATTTTTTGATTTTATTTCCTAACTATCTACTAACTGACAAAAATAGAACACAAATGGTTCTGAAAATTATTTTGGTTATAATGAGCAAAAGAAACGATTTTACATTCAATGGTCATTTAAAAAAAAGTAAATTGATTAAAAAAGCTTAGCCGGGAATTTCAGTTTCCGAAGCATTGGAAATATTTTTTTTTTTCCCAAAGTACGCATTCTGTAAAAGATAAAACAATAACTGTCACCTTTGTTATATAATACACAAATAAATTGAAAATTATTTTGTTATAATAAGAATTACATAAATAATACTAAAAAATACGAGTATCGATTTTTGATATAATGTTTACGCTTAGAAATACGACTTTTTTGTTTTGTTCTTCCCATTTTCGTAAACAATATTATTATTTTGGTACGTGTATAAATCACGAAACGTAGGACTACACGTCTGTATAGCGAGCTGTCTGGACAGCGAATGACGAATATTTGAAAGGCACATAGGTTACACGCGCGTTAAAAAGAGATGGCCTGTAAAAATGATCTTTAGAATTAAAAAACGTAAGCGCCTGTTGTTAAAATATTTAATTAATCACGGTTTATTTAAAAAAGAGCCAAAATCTCGCGATAATTCACTTTAGTTTTATTTAAAGGAACATAGTGAATTTTTTCATTGACATAACTTTTAAAATAATGGAAAGATTCGTGTAAATCATAATTTTCGGAGTATACTTTGCGATTAATTTCTATCGAGGGAATTTTATATAATTTGCGTTTCGGCGCGATAAACCACTACATAATATCTTCAAGAATCACATATACTTTTTTAAGAGCTCAAAAACTTTAAATGTTTAAGGGAGATTTGCAAGAAATGGGTAGAAATTCGGAGAATCGGCTCTTAAGTCCTAGTTGTAAGTCACTAGTAATAAATCTAGCTGTAAGTCATTAGTTATAAGTGATAAGTAATTACCATTTATCTTAATACTGTGATATTTGTTTCCAGGTTCCAGTCCTGCAGTACCTGTACTACCTGGCCCAGATTGGAATCGCCATGTCCCCCCTCAGCAACAACTCCCTCTTCCTCAACTACCACCGCAACCCCCTACCCGAGTACCTGGCCCGGGGCCTGTGCGTCTCACTCAGTACGGACGATCCGTTGCAGTTCCACTTCACCAAGGTTTGTGGTAGACCCTAGACCTGTTGTAGACCTAAACACTTGTCACCCATACAAATACTATATCAAACAAATACATATAACTAACTAACTATCTAACCATCACACCGTTTCCCCGCAGGGGTAGGCAGAGAGGTCGAACCGCCAAACAACTCGGTCTTGGCGTGCACTCTTTGCCTCACTCACATTCATTCATACTTTTTTGTTCATTCACTCTAAATGCCCAAACCATCTGAGGGTCCAACCGCATGAAAATCCGTTGCGTAGTTTTTTTAATCTTTTGATCTAAGCGCACAGATAAGCGGGAACGGCTTCTTTTTATACTATGTAAAGATTTAATATGTAGTACACAGACGTGTTGTGTAAATAATATTGTGAGCATTAGAATATTGCTTTCCTCATTATCTCAAAACTTGGTATTTGGAGATGTCTGACTAATCAACTAGACAATTGATACCCTGTCATTCTTTGATGACTGTTTTGATCTAAAGCACACACATTATTACACAAGTAACGCTATACTTAATGTCACAATGCGAGTGGTGATGACCTCAGCTGGTTGACAGCTGACTGGTTACATACAAAATGTTGACAATGTGTGTCTCTGTACGAACCTCCGTACAGATGTACGGCGGTAGTCTCCAAGCAGTAGTCCCCATACTTGCATATTCCTCTGTGGACAGAAGGCCTAACTGAATAACTATACCAATAACTCATTTTCAATTTAATACGGTGATGGATTTAATTAACATTTTAGTTATCGATTTATATTTTTATCGCTCGGGTGTGAATTTTGTTTTCTGTCGTAGAAGCCTCTCCCTCTTTCTTATAAACAATATGGATAAACAGAAGAGTGGTTGAAATGTTACTCAGTGGCAATACCATAGGGGAAAATGTCGGACTTTGACGTGAACAACTAAACATTTCAACTACTTAATCGTTATAGTGAATTTTGATCATCTCGAGTATTTCATATAAAATACTAATTAAATCAATCGACTGAGGTTAGATACTGGAAAACAAGTAATTATTTTAACTACTACATAATTTATAACAATGAGATCTTGATAATCACAGATATATATTTTAATTCGAACATGCATTTTTTAATGTGTAAACACACGATTAATGATTTGTAACAAAAAAATAACAAATAATTCAAAAGAGATGCGATACATCTCTTGTTTAAAAGTGAAAATAGAATGTTATCTTTTGCAATTAATAGAAGTATGCAATGCGCAGGAACTTTTTAAATAATCCCAAAAAATGTTTTAACATATCAATAACACCACATTTTGGCCAATTTGCAAATACCCTTGAGCGTTCGCTTGCCAAAATGTGGCCACAAATGCTCCAGTGGTTATTATTTTCACATTATTTCAATTATTAACTCACAGCAATCACATTTCAACTACTAATTCATATCGGTCACATTTGAATAATTTCTAATACCATTTCATTTTAATGAAATTTGAACATTTTAAATCCTAACTCATAGTAACGAAATTTGAACATTTTAAATACTAATTCATAGTAACAAAATTTTAACATTTTGAATAGGTACTTATAATTCATATTAATGAAATTTTAAATACAAATTCAGTTTAAAAAAGTTATTATAATTAGGTACCTACTCAATTATTTTAAAATGTAGGTTTTGATTATGACCATCCCTAATTTCATATCATTTGGTGGTTGGTATTTACTGAATGTATTGGTTTGCTAAAGTATTTGTTTGAATATGAACACAGAAAGACTGTATCGCAAACCGTATCTTTTCCACATTTTTTGAGAATCCTTTGGAAGAAATAGGGAGATGCGCACAGGCTTTCTTATAGATTGAGGTGAACTGCAACTTGGATAGGGTCATATTTGTTGTGATGAAGGCAGTACAAACTATATTTGCTCGCTTATACTTGTAGACGCTGGCGGTTTTTCACGGGGGACAATGGTGTTTGCTGGAATTGGGTGATAGTATGTGTAGAAAAAAACACGGTATGCAAGGAAAAAGGAATGACCAAACACATACCACTGTATCTCTGCGAAGGAGCACATGACACAACCATAATCTAGTTCCATCATGATACATCGAAATAATTATAGGCGCAACAAAACGAATGAGTTTAAAATGATATTATGTACTTTCGAGATGGTCGAATTCCTCATTTTTACTTAAAAACGAGATTGTGTACACAATAAACACCAACAACTTGCTTCCAAGGTAGTTCCCTAATCTTCTTTTGTTTTCAAAACAAATGCACACAAATTTGCACTATTTTTCTTACCATTGTTCCAAATTTCAAATACTTTTCCAGCAAGATGATAGTTAGAGAGAGGTAGGAACTGGTTAAATGACATCCCGGTAGGAACTGGGCATTTTTTCATTTCAAAACAAAACAGGTACATTTATTTGGGTACATTCTTTGAATTTCTTTCTCGATACTATGCAATCTGTGAAACCATGCATGTGCACTTGTATGTTTATCTATTTATTTACGGACAAATAGTCCATTAACAATATAACAATAACGCAAATAAAAAATGAGATGACAATGAAAGAGAACATATAGATGAGGAGCTTTGACAAAATACATATAATATAAAAGTACATACATATAAAAAATAACTACAAGTAGTTTGAAGATGAATTTAAAAGGCTTTAAAAAAACACTAAAATTATTGACTGCCGAAAGTCATTTAGGCAGGCATGTTAATTTTATATAACTCGGGAAAAATCCATCCAGTAATAAAAAAATCTATCCACCCGTGAATATTTTTGGACCGTTTGTTTTTAGTTGAAGAAAGTTACATAGTTTTGGACTAGAAGTGTGTCGTTCCGGCCGGAACGAATCCAATGACTACGAGTCCGAATGCGTTTGATTCGTTCCGAGTTCAGAATTTAGAAGTGTGTCGTTCCGGCCGGAACGAATCCAATGATGAAAATATTTTTCAAAAAGAAATAGCATTATCTCGTATTCAAAAGATAGTAACGAGCATTGCTTTTTACCTTTTGTTGGTAACAAATTTGGCTTCCAGCAAGTTCGCGCCTACGAACTTGGGTGTAAGTAATTACTAGTTTTATGAAGATCATTTTTAAAATACAAGTATTCTCTGGAAATATGCACTTTATAAAGTAACGACAAGGCATTTGAAAATATTTATAGCGCAATATGTGTATATATGGATTTTTCATTCAGTAATTTCTTTAAAATTTAGAACATGTGATAAAATTATAATGCTATAGGTACTAAATTTCCGCTCCTAAATCCATTGTCATTTTATCACATGTTCTAAAGTAAAATTTGTTTATATAGAGTCCATTATAATTTTATTCCTAATCTAATACTCCTACGCAAATGTGTATGGTAAAAGAAGTCGGAGACGCCCGAGGAAGACATGGCACGACAAAGTGAATCAGATACTTGAGTCGGACCTGTCATGAGTCATAATAATAGAAATGTGAATGTGAATGAGGCAAGGAGTGTGTGCCAAGACCGAGTTGTTCGGCGGTCTGTCCTCTCTGCCTACCCCTGAGGGAAACGTCATAATGTTAGTTAATTAATTATGTAAAATATGTATCCTTTTAAAATCTAACATTGCAATAAATGCAATATCAATGAAGTGACAGAATGAGAGGAAGTACGCGGCGCGGGCCGGGCTAGGTGAATTTTCTCTAGCGGGGCGGTCTTACTCTCTCACTCGGGAACGAGAGAGAGAGTGAGAGTACAGGAATCACTCAAGGGAAGAGGCGCGCGGCGCGGGCCGGGGCACAGTGTACCGCTCTAACCGGTCACGAAAACATTTTTCAAAAAGAAATAGGCATAGTATTATCTCGTTGTTAAAAGATAGTAACGAGCATTGCTTTTTACCTTTTGTTGCACGGAGCAAATTTACTTTCCGGCAAGTTCGCGCCGGCGATAATTACTTGATTTATGAGGATCATTTTTTTAACACATGGTACAAGGACTTCATTGTTCGTAAATTTCAAATATAACGTAAATATTATCTTACACGGTTCTCATAAAGCCGACATATGATATCACTCATCCCAAACAGATTATTATTAGCTATAAAAAGATAAGACTTCTCGAAATAATAATCTCACAATAAACAATAACATAGACGCCCGGCTGGCGGCTACGGCTCGACACAAACACATAAACACATTTGTTGGCGCTAATAAAAAACTGTCAAAAGAAGCGAAGCTAGGAGTCCACAATGGAGTCCTGGTACCTACCCTGATGTATGGCAATGAGGCATAGAACTGGCAGAGGAAGGATGAAAGTAAACTGAATGCTGTTGAAATGAGATCCCTGAGGCGTATGTGTGGTAAAACAATGTATGATCGTGTGAGAAATGTGGATATCCACAAAGAATGTAAGTCTGATGTTAGCATAATGAGTAAGATTAAGAAAGGGACCTTCAGATGGTTTGGGCATGTAGAGCGAATGAACGAGGAAAGTAGTGTAAGAAGAATATACGACACAAATGTGAATGGTAGAAGAAGTCGAAGACGCCGAGGAAGATATGGCACGATCAAGTGAATCAGATACTCGAGTCGGGCCATGTCAAAAGTCAGTATAAAAGAAGAGAATGTATGAGACGATGTATGAATGTGAGTGAGGCAAAGAGTGTGCGGCAAGACCGAATTGTTTGGCGGTCCGTCCTCTCTGCCTACCCCTGCCGGGAAAAGGCGTGATGGTTAGTTAGTTAATATTTTACTTCCAACATTTACCAGTAAATTAACCCCCACTTTTGTTGAGAACACCAGATGGTGAGTGCCATTTAAATAATAATAAAAAATATCAAATCTTGAAAAGCAATAACCTTATTTTTTTAACTCCCCAATTAACCCCAGTGGGTTGAATAATTGATCCCTAACTCCGTGACCTTCTACGATTCATTCCGCCGGGTAAGGGAATCCAGCAGAATCAACTTTCGGCATTGAATCAGCTGGAGTCAAACTGAATTTGGCCCAGGCTGATTCAATGAATCCGGCGGAACGATACAATCAGTTTGATTCAGGTGAGTCCGGCGGAATCAAATTTCGGCATTGAATCAGCCGGAGTCAAACAGAGTTTCGTTCCGGCCGATTCAACGACTCCGGCGGAGCGCTACAATGCGTTTGATTCCGTGAGTCCGGTGGAATCAACTTTCGGTTTGGTTCTGGCCGATTCAAGGACTCCGGCGGAGCGCCGCGCGCCGCAATGAATTTGATTCGGCGAGACGGGCGGAATCAAAGGAACGAGTCCAGTGAATGGAGTGCACACAGTTGAATATCGGTCCTGAACTGATTCCGTAAAATGAGTGAATCGGCACACTTCTATTTTGGACGGGAATCAATTGCGTTCGATGATAATCTTTCAAAATATTGGATTATTCAATGATATTTGAAATATAAGGAGAAATGATATGATGTCCGCTCAACTGTCCGCAGATTACGATCTAATGGTGCTAGTTTGAATACGGAATTTAGTTGATTTTTCGAAGGTGTGCAGTAGTAATGGTTAAAAATATCGGCGACACCAGGAAGCACAGTCCCACCCAGTCAAAACTGCTGATAGCCCATCTCCTTATATTTGGGATTATTATACTTTGTTATTTATTGATGTTTAAAAAAGTAATATAATTCAAAAATAACTATCACTGCCCTCTATTGAGTAAAAACTCAAAGGTAATAGGTTCGGAGCTTGACTAAACCCTGCTATCATTTCTGTTAATTACTTGCTTTAATATGATAAAGCATTTCTCACTCACTCGGTAATGAAAAGTTTTATTGTTAGCTCTATTGTATACAGACTTGTCAGTTCGTTTGTTGTGATATTAGTTTTTAAATCTGTTGTTTTACAAGATTCCATCAAACTTCCTTCTTTCTAATTCGCAAGCGGCACCAGCAATTTCTTCAGACCTAAGAACTGGTACCGAGTAGGTCTCCAGTTTGGGTAGAAATAAGACAGTTGATTAGGTGCATTTTTTAAAAATATATTTCCGGATGGTGCTGGAGCCCCAGCTGCATGTATGTTCAATTATAATGTGTGTACCACTTCCAGGAACCCCTCATGGAGGAGTACAGCATCGCAGCCCAGGTGTGGAAGCTCAGCTCCTGCGACATGTGCGAACTTGCCAGGAACAGTGTTGTCATGAGTGGTTTCCCACATAAGGTATGTGCAATTCTGTCAATACCAAAATTCAACACTAAAATGCTAATCTGAATGACCAGATTTTTTTTCCCTTAATTTTTGTCTAAGTAGGTACTTTTTTGTTCATTTGAAATTCATTAACATATTATAGTTTGGCAAGAAAGTGTAGAAAATAAATGATGGCGCTGCGATCGTTTTTTAGGTTTTAAATGGCAACACC
The DNA here is from genome assembly GCA_917563855.2 of Limnephilus lunatus. Classification (NCBI taxonomy): domain Eukaryota; kingdom Metazoa; phylum Arthropoda; class Insecta; order Trichoptera; family Limnephilidae; genus Limnephilus; species Limnephilus lunatus. Next base: position 2,239,175 of record OU830602.1, on the reverse strand, counting down.
AAAATGGCTTATAAGACAATGAATGTATGTTTTTAAAAACACTTCGGCCAAAATGCATATTTCATAGCATATTTGTACTTTCAAAAAATTTTCACAAAAAACTGTAATTTAATAGACGTAAAATAAAACAAAACAAGTTTTAAGTGGGCGTTTATTTCGATATAAAAATGTAGGTACTTAAATTTTTGAGTCTATTAATTCAACACCCGACATTGTTGTCTTCATCCTCATGTGATTCTTCTTCTTCCGTATCTTCATCCTCATCTATATCAACATATATAGTACTTCCTAGTGCATAATATTTTGCCTCAATTTTCATCACTTGTTTGCAACAGTTTTTCCAATCATCAGCACTTTTATGCTATTACATATTATTATTATGCTATTTTCCGTTTTCCTGGTGTTTCAAATTTTCCATCTGCCTTTTCCCCTTCCTTGACGATTCATCTTACCGTTGATTCAGATTTACCTGTGTGTGGAAAACATCATTAAAATTATTATTCTATAGAGGGGAGTTTAAAAAAACACACTGGATAATATTCATTTAGAAAGAAAGAAAGAATAAATTAATAAAAAAGTAACTTTTCTATGAGTTTAAAGAAGTTGCATATTATTATTTTTTTTTGTTAATTGAGTTATTCCCTTTTTCTTGTGGCCTAATATTAACTGTCAAATGAAAATGTCAAATTCGGATTTTTAAACATAACCTCAAATCAGATTGTAATGGTTATACTCGCTCGAAAATTGGCATAAATCTTGTAATACTAATGAAATTCATTAAACGACTATACTACGTACCAGTAATTTTTGTAGTTCGTTTGTAAACATCTTACAAATTAATCTTTGTGCGATAATCGGCTAGGCAGCGTTGAAAAACGCAGTATATAACTTCTCTTGCACCACTACGTATTGGTTTGTTCATTTTTATTCAATTCGAACAATGCACAGGCATACAATGAAGAAAAAAACATTAAACGAGTGATTTTCAGTGTGTTCTTCACGATTTAAGTCAGTAAAGCCAAGAGCCATACAAAATGTCATTGACAAAACGAGTATTTCGGTGTTACCATAGTAATGAAAAAATTTAGTTCCAAATTAATAAATTTCTACACTTTCTTGCCAAACTATAGCTATGTTATTTGGCTTCGCCTGGAATACACTTTTCATAATATATATTTTTTTACTGAGCAACAGAAAAATATGGACCAAACAATACGGCATCTTTTCTTAATTTAAGACGATACAATGAGAAGTAACAAAAAATTACATGTTTTTGATTTGAAAATTAGGTGTCCTAGAAATATTACAGATGCTTCAATTAAATATTGCAAGTAAAAGACATCTTGGATATCTCTACATATTATAAATTAAAGTTCTCCGCCGTGTCTGTCTGTTCGCGATAAACTCAAAACTACTGAACGGATTTTCATGCGGTTTTCACTAATAGATGGAGTGATTCATGAGGAAGGTTTAGGTATATAATAATTTATCAAGGTTTTGTGTAAATTGGTTGAAATATATAATATATAAAGGAGAATGTCTGTATGTGGTGGACGAGCGGGCTAGCAAGCGGGCAGTGTGGATTTGATTTGAATGCAAATTAACAGATGGCATTTTCAGTTAAAAGGTTGGGTAACAATCTATTAGATGGCGTTGTGTTTCCTTAGCCACAGAAAAGCGTGGCCGGGTCAGTAGTACTCTATAATTGCGCGAACTTTTATGACAAAACATGCATTTGGGGTTTTTTTTGTTTTGTGCAAATCAAAACAAGCGGCCGGTGTTAAGTGGAAGTTTCAACCTTATCACCATCTACATAAGGAGTATTATTGTTAGCTGCCTTTTCATACACATCAGTGTGGATCACCTTAAATGGATACTTCAAGGCACAGTTGCTCATAATGGAAATGACACTGTGAGATAAAAATAGTTGTGATGATTTAAAAAAAAACTCAAATTTGAAATACTGTGCAAATTTCATAAAACTTGAACTCACCATTAGAGTTTTTGTGATTTCTAAAGATAAGAAAAATGACACATGTAATTACAAATTTCTATTAAAATGAGAATCCCTAAGAAGTATTGGTGTATTTATGTATAGGGAGATGTTAAATTAATGCTCCTCGAAAGACCGTGAATAAAATGCCGTTTCGGTAATATCCAATTGCGCATAGTGAACCGTGTGTGTTTGTGTGTTGCAGTCCAAGCAGTACTGGCTGGGCCCCAACTACACGAAGGAGGGCGTGCCGGGCAACGACATCACGCGCACCAACGTGCCCGACATCCGCGTGGCGTACCGCTACGAGACGCTCATCAACGAGCTCTCCAACATCTTCAAGGTTTATACATAAATGTCCCCTTTTGCTTTTCACAGGCAAGTCATCCCTCCTTAACAACACTGTCCACATCTGTCTTATGTAATAATTAGTAATTAGCGCTGCAAACATGCACTTATTTATTTTCCAAACAATATGAGACATTTGATATGCGAGAAATATAAACAGAAATACAATGTCTCTGAAACTGTTCTCTTGTCTTTGTTTGTTCTGAATAAACATGTGCATCTGTCAACTCAACAATGAAAGTCAAAACCTCTTAAGACTGAGCAAAAATTCTTTCAAAAATACAAACGTTGACTAATTCTTTTTTTTGTCAAGTTTATTTGTGTTTCTTTGTTACTCAAAATCACATATTTACCTTTTGTGGAAACTAATAAATTCATCAAGCTCTCTCTGGACGAGAATACATTTAACTACAATAAATCATTGCATACTTTGTGATGAATTAGATATAAATACATACCTACTATTGTACAAACTGACGTGTGATTTCAATATTACAAGATTATATAAGTTGGAAATTTCCTAACATCATTGTAAAACCTTTTATTTTTGTTCTTTACAATATAACATTGTTGTTGAAACTCTTTATAATTTGTTTTTTACGCAATTTTTTTTTACACAAAATTGTTGTTAAAACTGTTTATTTGTTCTTTACACAAAATTGGTGGCAAAACTCTTGATTTATTAATTACACAACGTTGTTTTTCAACCCTAATCTTATCCATTTCAAAACATTGTTGTTAAAACTCTTTATTTGATATTTTCCTAACATTGTTGGTAGAATCCTTTAATTATTTGTTTTTTAAACCCAACATCGTTGCTAAATTTCTCTATTTGTTATTTAAACAACATTGTTGCTAAAGCGCTATATTTCTTCTTTACACAGAATTGTTGCCAAGACTCTTTTATTTGTTCTTTACAGAACATTGTTATTAAAACTCTTTATTTGATATTTTCCTAACATTGTTGGTAGAATCCTTTATTTATTCTTCAAACAACATTGTATTAAAAGTCTCCATTTATTCTTTATACAGAATTGTTGTCAAAACTCTTTATTTGTTCATTACACAACATTGTTGTTAAACCCTTAACTTGTTCTTTACACATCATTATTGGTAATCCTAAACTAGTTATTTATACAACATTGTTGTTAACCCTAAACTTGTTCTTTATACAACATGTTTGTTAAATCCTAAACTTGTTCCTTACACAACATTGTTGTTAAACCATAAACTTGTTCTTTACACAACGTTGTTGTTAAAACTCTTTATTTGATATTTTCTTAACATTGTTGATACAATCCTTTATTTGTTCTTTTCACAACATCGTTGCTAAAACTTTCTATTTGTTCCTTTACACAACATCGTTGCTAAAACTTTGTATTTGTTCTTTATCCAAAATCATTGTTAGTCAAAACAAACAGTTGTTATTTTTCCAACATGACGCAACATAGAATTCCCTCTTCATTTTTAATATTGTTAACTTTTAATACCGATATAAAGTAACATAAACTGGTTTGGGAACACTTGTCACTTGGTTTAAACTAATAATTTATTATAAATATTATTATTTACAGGGAGAGCAAACCGAAAATGGATAAACATGAATACAAGCAGCTAACACCAAACATTACCAAATCAAAATTTAAACTACAAAAAAACAATAATAATAAATTTCCAAACTAAATCAATCACACTGGACAGACAGTATACCTAATGCAGTCAAACTCTTTCTGTCTGTTTTGGTTATAATCAAAACTAAATATTATTGTGTTTGTAAAAGATTGAAACTGCATTCTCTATACGAGATACATATTATAATCTAACAATTGTTATTGTTTGTTGACGACTTTTGTCATGCTTCATGTCATCATTCATTTTTACGTAAAACATTTTTCATTTCTGTTACTGCATCGCTTTTTATGCAGAATGTTTGGATATGCATATCTGTACCTGCTTTGAAATTCTAACACTAAAACCTTTTGTACAAAAAGTACAAGAATCAACTTATTCGACCCTTGCGTCGATGAAAGTTAAAAAGCAGGAAATAACGTGAATTTATGACGGAAGTATATATAATATATTATTAATGGTGTTTTATAAATGATATTTTTCAGTATACACATTTGTATTTAGATGTAGGTAAGTAGTTTGTAGAATTTTTTATTTTTTGTAACTAAAACTGCATTCTCGTACCTTAATCTCAGGGGTTATTTTATTTATGTATTTAAAATTGTTGTAGAAGAATTTTTATACTCCAATTAAATTCTCATTCTACTAAGTGTACTATTTACTTTTGTCTTACTCAGTTAAGTCCTTACTATGGCTGTTTTAGAGTAGAATAAGGAATATATTATATTGACAAGAAGCTTTTTTTTTTCTCGCTTACTAAAAATCACTTTACTCAAATGCGTATTTTTGTCTTCAAATTTTCACTTCGAATCTATGAACTTGTATTTTTCCATCTCTCTTACACATTATTAGCTAGGTGACTTCTCGGTAACACATCAATGAAATTATATTAGCACTTTTAAAAATAATTAACAGCCATAAATATATATTATAATCTAGGATAAAAGTTATGCACGGTGACGAATATGTGATAGCATTTTGAATCATGTAAAAAAAATTTGAGTGTATAATTTTTTGTTTGACGTTCACAAGGTATCTTCTACGATTAGTATAAGAAATTCTCTTAATAAAACTGTAATATAAAATCCCAAGATTTATAATGCAGACATTTTTCAGTTGTTTCCCAGAAATTTACATGTAAAGTCAGCAATCCGTCGTTCAGCGCCATTTTGTTTTTTTGACAGTTGAAAGGTTCCCGTTAAATGGCGATTTTAAGTCCATTTCAGATTTTGAACAAATTGTGATCAACAGAAGAGGACAAGTATCATGTTGTTAAGCTTGTAAGCTTATTACAATTTGAAAGAAAGCTGAAACACATCTAGAATCGGCATTTGAGCGAGGACCTTGGAAACAAAATGGCGTGGGATGACCATTTGATGCCAATGTTACGTTTGAATTTCTGACTCGTGTTGAAAGGGGAATAATTCCGTATCCGCTGTGAGATTCAAACTCCATCAATCTGACTGCTAGTCGTGCGTCTTTCCCACCAGGCCTTCAACCATAATGCATGTGAATACATTATTATTATAATCACGTATCTGTGCGCAATGCTAAAATGCTGCTAGTCATGCGTTTTATACTTATATATCATTAGTAACTAATTAGTTTTCAAGCGTATTTAACTTCTATAAAATTTAAAGAAAATGCTTAGTTTGTTTATCAACTTGATTACTATTTATTAAGAAAATCCCATCAAATATCGTATAAGTTGAACAAATATTGATGAATTTATAAAGTAGTAAGTAGGTTTTCATAGCTTTGATCATTTTTAGAATTGACGGTAGAATAGAATAGCATTTAGCAGTTTAATACAAGACCAATCTCCTAGAAATTTTGAACCAATGAATGCCAAATTGTCTTTAGGAGTAAAGCTCGTAAATTTAACCATTTTAACGTATCCAATTTGCTCTTCTCATAAACTGTAATACTTAACTAGAATGATATTATATCAGAACTTTGCCTAACAGGAAGGCTCTTCTTCCGCAGGAATACGCAAGTATCTGATGCTGTTGATGTATATTCATGTCGTAAACAACTTGTCACGCACAGTTCGTACGCGTCACTACTGAAATCAAGAGACCCACGTCGCCACTACCTCTCGAAACGTCAAAACTTGCTTTCATAACCTCACTTTGAACACAGCCGTAGCTGTCGTTTTTACTAACATTGATCTAAAGCACCACGCATTGTTATAAAACGTGTGACACAAGTGGTGATAGACTATTATTGAAGAGAAAACTTCTTTAGCACCGTTGTGATTTGAAACTCGATGAAATGACAAATAGCAACACCAACAAGAGACAAACATGTACATCTATAAGATTTAGCCTGCGAGAGAATGATAGAATAATTGGTCTCCTCTTTGCGCGGTGCTTCGTAGTCTATCGGTCTCCTCTTTGTGCGCTGTTTCGTAGCCTCCCTACTCTTGTCTACTTTTTTCTGAAGTTTTCACTTCTACGCACATTCTGATGTTTTTTTTACTAGACCAACATATTTATTAATTACTCTGTCATGTGTAAAGTCTTGACGACGTGAGTGGTATCTACTTTGACAGTTATGTACAGTTTGTCAAATAAGAGTAGAAAATAAATGAGGGCGCCACCGTTGCCCAAATGGCAATACTAAAAATATAACCATGGTGTTAATCTAAAGCTGTGTAACCAACATTTTTATTAAAAATTAAAAAGGCATTAAAGTGAAAAAAAATGTTTTTTCATTGCTATACAGATGCCCACTGATCTCAAAATTAGAATTGCATTTAGGTATACATATTATTATTGTAAATTTGCAATTTTGTGTTAACATAATGAATAATAACGATATTATAATAAATTATAAAGCACACTTTAGAAATTGCTCACATTTATTTAATACTAGCTTAAGTACCTAGCGTTGCCCGGGCTTTAGATCATGCCTCTAATTTTAGATCTGAATATATTTAACTCATTCAGATCTAAAAGTAGTATGACTAAACTCACCATTAATAATTCTTCCTTTCCACCTACTGTTAAATTAAAATCTATGTTAAATTAAATGAAAGCCAATCACTTTGTAAAACACAATTTAATCAAATTTATGTCATTTAGTAGGTACCTTCACAATAGTGCTTATTCTATTTAATTTTTTTTTTAAGAACAAAAAAATGTTTTTTTAAATGGTATACAGTGTTTTGAATTTGCAGTGTCATTGCACTTTTAAGGTGAGCGTCGACCTGTCCGCGCCGGCCGCAACGCACGCACGGCACGCAACGGATTGAACGGATTTGCCGATGGCATGCGTCCACTGTAAACGGATTTTAAATTTAGTTTGAGTACTTTTGTAGTAGACGACGGTCGTCTGTCATGGATATTGACGAAGATATTATCATTATCAGTTGCTTGTTGGCAGAAGAAGAAAAACGTAAAACTAAACGTAGAATGTGGGTTCATAAAATAAACTTGAAGCGACCAATGTTTGGGGAATATCATTCGTTATTTGTTCCTGATTTTCTTCATGATGAAGATTAATTTAATTTTTGTGGGTTTTCAATTTCAATTCAATTTTCTAAAACAAACAACCAAGCCTCCAAAGAGCACACAAACCCCAATAGCTCGGTTTGAAGCAAAGAATGGAAGGTTACCTCGAGAGTGTTTTCTCTTGGGGTAAGAATAACCTCGTCGAATTTAATGTTTCGAAGACTCAATCATATTTGATAACGTCTAAAAGGGATCGAAATAATAATCTAGTCTCCTTCAACGGAAGCATTCTTCCGAACAGGACCTCCATTGATATGCTCTGTCACTCTTGTGTAACTCTAAGTGACCAGCTCAGGTATGGGGGCTCCATCGAAACCAGAGTTAAGTTAGCCTCTCAGAAACTGGGCGTACTGTACAGGGCCGTAGATACTTTAATAGTACACAACTGCTAACCCTGCACAAGTCGCAAGTGCGCCCCACGGTTGAATTTGGCAGCCACCTCTGGCCTGGAGCTCCAAATTACCTAAAAAAAAAAACCCTTGACTCTGTGCAGAAACGGGCGGTCCATTTGACAGATTCTCCCATATTAACAGACGGATTGCAATCTTTAGAGCACACGCGTCAGGTGGGAATGATGTCCTTGTTCTACCGGTATTACAATGGAAGATGCTCCGAGGAACTAGCATCATTGATCCCCTCGGCACCGGTGCACAGTCGGGAAACACGCGACCAACATTTGTACATGGTTGACATTAGTCACATGAGAACGGGTCGTTTTTACGACTCGTTCTTGAGTTCAACAGCTCGGCTGTGGAACGATTTACCGGCATCTGTGTTTCCTCCCTCCTACAACAAGGGTCTCTTCAAGACCCATGTTCACCCCTTCCTTTCCTCAAAAAGACCCTCCACACAGCATCCTCAAAGATGACATAGCCCCTGAGGAAAATAATTTCCCTCAGGGCCTCCTGCGTGGAGTTAATGTAAAAAAAAAACCAAACAACACTTGCGGCAGTGAGCGATGCAAGCTGCGAACTAAAGTCAATTAATCCGTGTGACGTCACCGGCATTTTTTTGCTCAGTCAGCTAATCCGTGTGACGTCATCGGCACGCAACGCATTTTTTTGCTCAGTCAGCTAATCCGTGTGACGTCATCGGCACGCAACGCATTTTTTGCTCAAAAATACCGGCGGGCGGGCCGGTATTTGCCGGTAGTGGACGCAGTGCTGTACTAATTCATATAAAGATATAGAAAAATCCGTTGCGTGCCGTGCGTGCGTTGCGTGCGTGCGGACAGGTCGACGCTCACCTTTAAAGAATATTTGACAGATAAATTGGTGCTGCCAGCCTAAAAATTTCTTAGTTCCATTTTATTTATTTTCTACTCTTATTTGACAGACTCTAGCTGTCATTTTTGTATCCTACCATTCTTTGTTGATTGTTTTGTTCCTAGCATTGATCTAAAACACACATATTATTACAAAATATCTGACGCAAGTGATGTCACGCTTAAGATGCGAGTAACGACGACCTTACCTGACTGAATGCGGGAGACTGGTCACATACAAAATGTCGGCAATGAGTGCCTGCGTATAAAGTTCCGCGCAGATGTTTGGCGGTAGTCACTAAGAATCGTCGAGTATCGAATACTTGCGTATCTCTATGGAAGAAGGGCCGAAGTGTAAAAAAAGTGTGATTTTTGTACAAAGAACGGGCTCCATAAAATTTTTATACATCTTGGGTTTTCTCGACGAGAAAAAATAGTTCGTTAGACGTAATTTAAAAATGGTAGTGATGTAACGAAACATTTGGCCTTACCTCTCAACTATTGGGAAATAGCTTTTCCTCAAAGAATCTCTAAGATAGTATTTGTCCTTTTACCTAAAATGGCTCGAGTCATTTGTTTTTACGACCAAATTAAATATTTTGAAAATTGTTGTTTACTCAACAACGGAAGATGTTAAAAGAATTCATCTTGTCTTTTTGATTATGATTCCTATGAGACTGTTTTTCTTATTATAGATATGAGAAGATTAGATTTATGTATTTAAAAATGATTTCCTAAATTATTGACAGATGGAAAGTGATTTATAAAATTGATTCGAGATTACTGTTTCCATTAGTTGAATGTTTGATACATATTTTTTAATAAAGCAGATTGTTTTAAAAATGTAGTTTAACATAAATTTGCATAGCAAAAGATTTACATTACAAAATATTTAAAATTTATTGAAAAAAATCTACATTACTACATCAACTCCTTTGCTTTTATTGTTGTACTTTAATTAAAAATAAATCAGTTTGTTTATGTCAAATTAAGTTATTTTCCATAAATAATGTTTTTTTATACCTTTGTTTAGATTATGAATTTTTTTTTACATTTTTTTATGGAAAGTTGTGTAAGTTTAATCTTTTGTAAAACTGGGTTCTGTAAGATGAAACCGGAAGCATTTAAATTCGTTTTATTTTGGTTTTCTAGCTGAAAGAACACATCGACTAGTGAATTTACTTCTCTCCTCACTTCAAATACCGACGTAGTGATATCAAAACTAGAAGATTTTAAGGTCAACTCCGCGCCCAACTAATTTTAATAAATATCAATACATTTACATTGTTTTTAGATCTACCAATCATAAACAAAATCAATAATTGATAAAAACTGCAGGAAAATTTGTTACGAAAAATTTAGGCACTGTGACAAACGGAGTTGTTATTATTTTATATATTTTTATTGATGCATTTGTTAACTACATTATTCACTTTGTAAAAAAGATTATAAACTATATATTATTAATAAAGATTATGTAATAATAATTTGTCTTGTTATTTTTTTTATATGCATACATTATGTACCCATACATAATATATATATATATTAATTACATTTACATAGTGTCTTCAATAATAATTGGATTACAACAAGAATGTTAATAATTCTTTTTCAGGTGAGACAATATTTTATAATAAAACACATATACAACTTATTTCCACTTAATTTACATTTAGTTATTTGTCCAATCCAATCGTCAAAGACGACGTTACAACAAATATGGAAAAACCATATAAATTGATTAAAACATTGTAGACTGCCTCCCTTCCACATCGTCGTCTAGCAGTCTAACCTCAAAACTTATCTCCTGTGCACGTGCGTACGTATTTACCTGTTGTTTTGAAGTGAGAATAGTGTGTATTTCCGTGCCGTTGGTCACTCGGTGGTCGCGGCGAGTATTTAAAAAAAATACTTTTGGAATGCAATTTTAACCCTTATGTATAAAGACAATATCACAATCGCTTGCGCCAATATCTCTCTTGGTGGCTTCAAAGATTTCATTCATGTGGCAACACTACACTGTTTGTGTTTTGAATTATCTGTGACTTGCAAACGCTGTCAAAACCGAAGTCAAAGACACCTTACAAGAGCTCCCCGTGGAAAGATAGGGGAACTATGTCACCACCTGGTTGGGTAGCGTTCTGAGGTTGTTGGGTTAAGGTAGGGGCTGTAAGAAGAGATTTATTAAAGGGAGTCTTAAAGAGACCCAGATTATATATGAAGGGTAAAAACACATGTCTATAGTTCGTTCCACATACAATCCGACTTACACAAAAATGAGTCGAAGGAACAACCCGTTCTCATAAAGCCAACATCAACTGGGAATGTGTGTTCCATTCATGTTGGTTAAGTTTCACGCAAGTACACTGGTGCACCAGGAATTAACGCTAGCTGCCAGCTCCTTAGAGCAGGCTCTGTGAAAATACCTGTAGAATAGACTCAGCATGCCCACATTGCGTCTGAGCATTAGATATGGCAATCAGTCGATTAACCCTTTGAGCGTTATGGCCGTTTGTATGCGGCGACACTCGAAAGATCCATTTAGAGTATCGTCGCGTATTTGCGGCCGTATGACTTTATTAAAAAATTTCTATTGCCATGTTTGTAATTTCGATTAAATTATGATTTATAGATAATAAAAGTATATTCGTCAAACATTTTTACTTATTATAAAAAAATATAAGTAAATGATAAAAAAATAAACTCAATAAAATCAAAGGGTTAAGTACGGATTTTCAATCAGACGGACCGCCCTTCTTTGCACAGAAACAAGTATTTTGAGGCTCCAGCCCAGAGGTGGCTCCCAAATTCAATTGTTGGGCATTTCTAAGATTTATACAGGATTAGCAGCTTGTCACTATTGAAGAATCTGCAAACCCTGCACAAGAAACCCAGTTTCTTTGAAGCCAAAGTAAATCTGTCTTCTATGGAGCCCCGATACTTGAGCCGGTCTGATATACTCACTCCAAGCATTACAATGAAATCCTTAATGGGAAAAAAAATAACTATTTGTAAGCGTTTTTAAAGGTCATTTCAATAACATTCTCCAGCCCTAAAGAGTCCTAAATTCTCCAGTCTTTTAAAATACATATTTTAATATTATCAACTCCACTTTTGCCACTAATCTTTTAAAATGTAATACTTATAGTGATGGGGGTAGCAATGCAATGTTCAGTGTTTTAAATATAATACCCTCCGCGTGCACAGCCGTATCTTCTCCAAGCACAAACTTTCTAATTAAAGTGTTTATCGGAAGTGACCTGCAGGTAAGTATGTTTCTGTATCCATTTGTAAATATTAAAATTAGATAGAACCTAAGAATTATGAATAAATTGTACAGCGCCCTTGAGGTGATTTTTCACAAAAACGGCGCTCTATAAATTATCCAATTATTATTATTATGAAGGATGAAGGATGTGCTCTGATGAATGAAAAATGACGGCATGAATAATCACAAAATAATAGTCAAATCATCAAAATAATTATAACATAACTTATATTATGTAGTTTACACAACAACAACAAAAAATGTATCACATTCCTTAATAATTTAATTTAAATAATTTCAAATTCGTTCTACTTACATAATATTGTTTATTTACATGGTAACTTAAAATTACTCAACAAGACTAGCTATTATTTCAAATGTTTGTCAATATCCCCTCACGGTTCTGATGGCTTTATCCTCATCCATGGAAGTCATCTGCTGGTTGTTGAGGAACTCCATGTTGAAGGTAGCCGTTCCTGAGGAAAGGGTGCGCAGATATTTGGAATAGCCTAACAGTTCTGCCAACGGAGTGATGCATTCCACCATCTGCCAAAAGTGGGAATGAAAACAATATTGAAGGTTATGTATTAGGTTAAACAGTCGACTGGTGCATATGTATATGACAAAGCTTACGACCGTATGCTTACTCGGCGCATGTTCGCGCTCTAAAACCATACAAGCTAGAATTTTTTGCAGTGGAATTTTTACCTTTATGCTTTGAAAAATGTATAAAGGACAAAATCGCTTACGATAAAGTCACTATAGATAAGTGTCATTTGTTTTCATTTAAATATTAAAAATTATTGTCACATGAATTTTAAATAACAATAGTTACACACCTTATTGTGTCCTTTGTATGCAATGTGCTGTATGGTGGACCGTCTCCTGGAAAGGTCGCTCATGATCTTACTGAGGTGATCTTCATTACAGACTATCTCCAGAAGCATCATGGGTTCCATCAAAATAGTCTCGCAATTGCTAAATACCTGAAATCATAACCATTACTATTATTGATGAATTAATGATTGTTCAAATAAGAGTGTGATTGTTAATCCCTGATAAATACAATTTAATTCATAAAAATCACCTACCCAAATTTGGGTAGCTATCGCTTTAGGCCATGTTACCCAAATTTGGATAGCTATCTCTTTAGGGCATTAGCGGGTTACGAAAATTTGGGTAGCTATCGCTCGAGTGATTAAGAGTAGAATAGATTAGAACTGACCTTTCTCAAGCACTGGGCCACCGCTGCAGCTACAAATGTGTCTGAAGTTCCTCTGCCTACTTCCAACCAATGAAGTGTGACTCCAACATCAATAATCTGCAAAACATTCAATATATTTTTAATGAAATAAAACAATATCTTTGTTTATAACCAAAGTTTGAAGAAAAACAAGGTTAGCAAAATGCTTTTAACAAGGTTAGCTCATATGGGCCTTTTTCTTAAAACGTCTTCAAGACCCAGGTTCACTCAAAAAGATCTGTCACACAACATCCCCAAAGATGACACAGACGCTAAGGGAAATTATTTTCCTGTGTGGAGTTAATCTAAAGTTGTTTACCGAGCTTGTGGCAACATTTGGTATGGCCATCTTCAACCAGAATACCAGTATCTTCAAAGTTATTTAAATGTGTGTATGTAATATGTAGTATTATATTGGGCAACCTAGTTAGTTTTTATACATACGGGACATCCTAGTTTGGGTCCATGCAGTAAGGCGGCTTCGATGCCTTGTCGGATGGCTGTCATATGCTTTGGACGGATGTGAGACAAATTTGAAGAACTCTCTTGAGTTGATTGATCAAGCCTAAAGAAAAGAGTTTTCAAACAATTAAATACATATTAACAATTGGGTAAATTGTACATTTGAAACTGAAATCAGCAAGCTATTAGGACTATTAACTTGTGGGTTGTGTGTAACTCGAATCTAAGTTATTTGAGGCTTTGAAGATTTGAGAGGCGGGAATGGGTACCGCCGCCCCGGGAACCTTTACTGGATAACCAACACCTCTGCTATAGGTCACCCCGAGTGATTCGATAGATTTGACGATTTAGCAGAGGTGCCCGGGTTCATGGGGTGTGGTCTGTCTAGGTCTTAGAGGTGGATGACCAGGACACACTGAACCCCAGATTCCTATCCACCCCTTAAACCCTTTTCCTTTCCAGAACTCTCCTCTCCTTCTTTTCCTAAAAAAAACCCTCCACACAGCATCCCCAAAGATGACATAGGCACTGAAGGAAATTATTTTCCTCAGGGCCTCCTGTGTGGAGCTCTTGTAAAAAAAAAAAAAACATTAAAATTTGCCCATTTGTGATTTTGGATTTCATTGATTGGTTGGAACAAGAATTTCGTTCTAAACTATGATTGGTTTATAGAAACGGAGAATTCTGTTAAATGGAGAAATTTTATTGGCCAGTGAATTTAAAATTCTTGCCACAGGGTTTTAGAAAAAAAAAATTCTTTCCATGTGATTATTCAACGCATTATGAGTTTCTGTATTTACGAAAGTGGTTACAAAAATAGTAAGTCCAAATTATTACAGTTTTTAGTATCTATGCAATCCTTATAAATAATGGGTAAGTTTTTAGATAAGTTTTTAGATTTTCACGGCCATTTTAAATAATGTTCCTTATAATACAGTTACGGATCAGTAACATTTTATTTTTTCTCCTTATTACTTAACTTAAAATCTATGTATACCATTGACGTATGATATCTAGACGAGCCCTGTGAAATTCAAAATGACGCAAGAAGCCAGCGAAAGCAGGCTCAAGGCCAATTTATGAAAAAGTGCCTGCATTGTTTTGCACCGTTCAGATCGCATAGTGCTTTGTGTTGTATCTTTTATCGGTCTACAAGATCTACACTGAAACTAATTTGTGTGTCAGCCGTCCGGACCGAGTTAATTTTTTTAAAACACAAAAATAAACCACTTCCGAATATTGAACAAGGTACACACCGCGGACTTTATTTTTGAAAATGTAGTCAGCTATCTGAATACAACAAAAAAAATATACCTTACAGATGTCTTTTAGGCAGCGTTTCAATAAACGTAATAATGTTAAAGAAATTACTTTTGGTCGAGCAATATTTCTGACGTCATGCCACGTAGCCCGGTTCGTTCACTAATACATTGACATACAGGCTCAAAACAAAACATAACGGCTTGTTTAAAATTAAAAGACCACATCTTGTCACACACTGAACGCCCTCGGGTTATTTCTTCAAGCGACTTAGCGAGCGTGTACGGCTAGTTTATACCAAGTAGGAGTGATAAATTCAACTCCACAATACGTGTCGCGTGATATTCAAGGCATCTGATTGGTTGATGAATGTCAAAACTACATAATGGGATTTGAGAACGAACTTTGTGTTTTAGGAACTGGCTTCTCTAGGCTTTTTGAGCGAGGCGGTGGAATACGATGAAGAGTTGTATTGTTAACATTAATATATATGGCGTCATTATTCACAGGCAAGTTAGTTAGGTAGGGCTTATCTAGACTTAATTGATCGAAGATGTATACCAATGTAATTATCTGTAATATGTATGTATATTGAAGAATAGAAATAAATAAATAAAAATAAAATAAAATGTTTCTGCCAAGAAGTAAACTTTCAAAATAGCTGGACACACTTAATACGATTTTTTTTTTAGAAAAACCTTTTGATTCATCTTAATTATTATAAATATTGCATTCAAAACTGCAATTTTGTAAAATGAAAATTTGCTTTCGTCATTTGATATGACGGCCATTAACAATTATTTCTGTTTTGTTATGTTTGTATTGTATTCTTGATACTATAGCATAACGAAGGGCTATAAGAGACGTAATTATTATGTATTCCATGCATATTAGGTAAGCACTAGTTTGGCAGAATTCTGGTAAGAAAATAAAATTTAAAAAAAGATTTTTAGGCACATTTAAAAAGGTGAATGTAAAAAAACTAAAAACAATCCCCATCCTCTTTTCCTGCTCCTTTAACCCCTCAGACTAATTTGCTCGCGCCTCAGAATAACTTACATAGGTTTCATAGAAATCGTTGTGTCTCACTTACTATAAGATATACGATATTTAACGGTATTAGAAAGAAAAAACACCACGCTTTATATTGAAATACAAAAGCTAAAGACAAAAGAAGTAAAATGTACACCTTTATAAAACCAAAGTTTCGGATCCCAGTTTGAAAAAAAATGATGAAACTTTGGAAATTTTTTATTAATTAATTTTACATGGAACAACCAAAGAGTTAGGTGACATTTAACATTTATAATACATTTGTCTAATAAAATATACAGTACTTTTAGTTAGAAAAAATGTAAAGTGAGCCATTTTTAAAACTTTTTATGTCTACATGCAAAATTTTAATACTTCCAAAATTATTTGTTTATTTCGATTTACAAAATTTTAAATCATATTTTATCACCTTTCAAAAACAGTATTTAGTTTTCAGATATGTTTAGAAACATTCCATTTATTTGGATTTTATTGCACAGCGGAAAAATTTTGAGGGGTTAAGCAGAATGTTGATACTTGATAGAATTTTACACTTGACTTTCAAAATAAGAGAAAAATTACTGCCAACATCTGATTCGAAAAACTCAATGTAAAGCCTGGGTGCTTGGTTTTGAAATGATAATGTGCACAATTCATACCGGAATGCAGGGGCGTGCACTCCATATAGGCACATAAGCACTGCCTACCCTAGCGTATTTGAAAAACGTAAGCGTCTAAATAATATTATAATTTATTAAATTATTACTAAAAATAAATACACACTTTCAAAAATAAGCGCGACAAAGCTGAGCAACCAAAACTACGCGAGCGCCACATCAAACGGCGAACTACAAACGTGACAAAAACTGTAACTAAAAACTACACGCGCCCTCCGACAACCTCACTAAAATGCGGGCTAAGCAGGAATTATTTCTGCTTAGAGCTAACTTCATACAAGATATAATGTCAATGTTTACGAAATACACGTAGCATAGAGTAGAACTGTCATTTGAATTTGCTTCTATGAGGTTTTTTTGTTAGTATCAGGCAGTGCTTTCTGGAACAATTTAGCAAATGGCAATCAGTGGCGACAGTGACATCTGTTCTTATCTGAAGTATGAAAGTGAGACAACGCCAACGGCTTTTATCAAGGCCACCTCGGATATCCATTAATTGGCTTGTGATAATTCGCATACATAAAGCGATTATTTATAATTATTATTATTTGTATATTAAAGTGGCTTAGATAATCCAAACCTACATCATCTACAGCCAGCAGCAAGCACACTTAGCGAAAACTTGTACGAAGGGAGCCATCTGTGGCAAGTTTCTTTTTTATTTATTTGAATCAATTCGGCGGTTTTCCTACTGCCTACCCTGATCAAAAACTCTGTGCACGCCACTGCCGGAATGTCATTTATCCATCCTACCCTCCCCAACCATGTCACTTTGCTGAAGAAAGCAGGGAACAATAACAACCAGTGCATGGTAAGTTGACTTGTGACATTGGAAGGAACTGGTTGGTTTTCATTAGTTATGTGTTCGGCTTCTAATTTGGTAAGTGCTTGGTTTTCCTACTTTCTTGTCATCCATAGTCTTACCAAATATAATATAATCATCCAACTTCAAACAAACTCATTTCGTTTCGCATAATTACAGTCCATTTTGCCAGTTGCATTTGAGGCTGTAATCGAACACAGTTTCGGATGCAACACCTGGGTAAAGCCGGGTACGTCAGTTAGTAACTATAATTATGATAAACTCACTTTAAAATTTCTTTCCTAGTAGAGGGATAGGCGGACATGGTGAGGTTGACATAATGCTTAGTGTTTCCTATTTTGTCATCCAACACGTGGGTCTCCTTGAACTCCGATATGATGGTCTCCTTGTAGGATATCTGTAGAGGGCCCAGTTCTGCGTTGATCTTGTACTCGGTCAAGAGTCTCTGTTTTATAACCTCGAGGTGTAGCTCGCCCATTCCTGATGAAAACATGTGTTCGTAAATGTGAGGTGGTATGTGCACAGTGAAACCCTCTTAAGAAGTTTTTTGGCTTAAGAAGTTTGGTTTTTTCGGTCCCTGGGCCCAAAAATGGCCTGATTTTTCCCATATATAAAGTTTTCCTACTTAAGAAGTTTGTTTTTTCCGGTCCCTTGGAAAACTTCTTAAGAGGGTTTCACTGTATTCAGAAAAATGGAAACATTGATAAAAAAAGGCGAAAATTAACAAAGTTTTCATACATAGTTAAAAATGGTTTTAGAAGTAAGAAACTTCAAATTAGAATTTTGAAGTGAGTGGGTTTCAAAATTTTAGCGAGAAATAACATACATACATACATTTTAACTAATCTTTTATTTTTTTACATTAGCTCCACACAGGAGAACGCGAGGACGATAATTCACCCCAGGGCATATATCATCTTTGGTGAGGCTCTGGTAAAGGAATGAGAGGAAGTTCTGGGAAGAAAAAAGGTATGAGGGGTTGGTGGAAATCTGGGGGTCAATGTGTCCAGGAGTGACAGACGTGTGAACCCATCCCTCCTACTGCGGTGCAAGGCGATGGGTTGAGAGAGTCCGGCTGGAGAGGTAAAAAGGTCTCCAAATCAGTCTCTCTCGATCCGGCCCGCCACGCAGGAGGTGGGCAGACACATGTGCTGCCAATACCTAGACAAACCTCACCCCATGAACCCGGGCACCCCTACTAAATCACCAAACGTAGCGAACCACTTGGGGTGACCTATGGCAGAGGTGTTGGTTATCCAATGAAGGTTCTCGGGGCGGCGGTACCCAATCCCGTCTCCCAAATTATCTTATTCCTTCCCAGAAAATCCTCTCCTTCCTATCCCTAAAAAGACTCTCCACATAGCATCCCAAAGATGACATAGGCCCTGGGGGAAATTATTTTCCACAGGGCCTCCTGTGTGAAGCTAACATAAAAAAAAAGCTTATTAATTTGTAATCTTCTCCATGATATCATTGATGTATAACCATTTTATAAATAAATAAGTAAACTTACCAGCTAAAACCATTTGTCCCGTTTCTATATTATTTGTCAATCTCAAGCTGGAGTCTTCCCGCTGCAATTCGGCGAGGGCCACCTCCAGCGGGGTCTGGAATGCCAGGCTGGGTGGCTCGATGGAGCAGTAAAACACAGGATCGGGGATGGTGGCACCCACCCCAAAGATGGCGGAAGACACCTCCTCGGTGTTGGCCGAGTCCTCCTCAAAGTGATTGGAGATTCGATGCATCAGGTACGGCGGGATGTTGAGACTCTGGCGCTTCTTCGGGTCTTTGAGTTCCTGGGCTAGTTGCTTCTTGGCGGTAGTTGCAGCCAACTGGGAAGATGATACGATGTCGCCAGTCATTGTTATCTGCAAGAATTGAATTGTGAAATTAATTAACATGTAAAAAAGCGTAAAAAATACACAGACACCAGAAGAAATAGAATTGCATGAATGCAAAATTTGGCATCATTTCTACGAGCTGGAGGCACCAGGAGGGTTTGAGCATGTCTTGAATAAACTACAACATCACACGAGCACACATGGAAATAACCAGACCCTGCGCAGAAAATGAATGTTAGCTAAAGTAAGGTAACAGTTTGCGACACAGTCCATTGTGGGACTTTTCTGCACAGGGTCTGAATGTTCTTTTCTAACCGGATCGTCAGCCGTTGTTCACAAGTTCGTTTACTGCGGTGAATAAATTATAAAACACTAGCAAGTTCCCGGCATGCGTTGCATGCCGTCCACTTGAATAAATAATTGTTTCTCCCTGCATGTCCTTTCCCATTCGTCCCTGTTCCCCTTCCCTTCCTGCCTTCCCCCTCCCTGGTCCCCTCCTGCAAACCCTCCTCCTTCTTTCTCTGCTTCCCTCCCTGCTGCTAAACTATATGAAATACACACATTTTTCAAACAAGTCATGCGGCACCTATTGCAACTTTTTTTATATAAATTTTATAATGCCAGAGCTCAACAGTATATATAGAAAACTTTATCGCAATCAGATGAATGGTGAAGGAAATAATTTCATAATGCCAGACCTCACTATGTATTATATATATAAGTTGAGAGGTTTAATTCCTTTCTATTAATTTATAAATAAAACACTTGTGTTGCAAAGTTTAACAAAGAAACGACATTTATGTTTATTTATATGATTTTTCTTTGAATGGTTTCTTCTGACTAAAATTGATATTTTATAATAAAATAACAGAACAATAAAACAAGTGACAATTGATAATTACATTCTAACTGACACTACAGGGTTCAAATTTAAAGGGAATATATTTCCTTTACATGTATAGAAACCATGGCAGGCAAGCGCATATCAAATCCCCAAAGTTTCTTTGCAAATAGATGAATGGTTTAGGAACGCATATAGGGACAAACAAAGAAACATTCATAAAAGATTTGTAAAAGTGTCAAACTAAATACTGTAACAAAATCCGATTTGGAATTTGCAGTTATGATTATTTCACAGTGAGGAATTCGGGCACCATCGTAAAAAGGACTACTTATTCTTTTGGAAGACAATAATGATATTATAATGCGAGGTGCCTTTTAGACTGTGGGATTCATTATTTGACAAATCATTAAGAGGAATACACCTACATCACCTCCCCGTAAATTAGTTTGTTCATCAACCATCACTCCAATTGCGGTGCAAAGCGGTAGGTTGAGAGAGTCCGGGTGGAGAAGTCAAAAGGCTTCCTCAACCAGTCTCTCTCGATCTGGCCCGCCACGCAGCAGGTGGGCAGACGTGTCTGCCGCCAAAACCCGGAAAAACCTCACCCCATGAACCTGGGCACCCCTGCGAAGTCACCAAACGTAGCGAATTATTTGGGTTGACCTATGGCAGAGGTGTCGGTTATCCAATAAATGGTTCCCGGAGCGGTGGTACCCGTACCCGCCTCCCAATTTATATGTTGGTTAATATTAATTAAAAATTAATAACAACATATTTATTATAAGTTGATGCCTCAAGACATAATATATATTTTTAAAAGTTATATAAAACATTTTATCGAAGGAAGCAAATACTTTGTGGTGTGACATCATATATTAAATGAAAAAACACACTTTGTAAAACATCATAAATAAAGTGGTGTTTTACAAAGAGTGTTTTTTTTTATTTATTATATAAAACAACTTACTTTTAATCCACTAACTGCAGCGACATTTCCTGCTCCTACTGAATCCACTGGTTTATATTCATCAGCATAAGGAATATACAATGCTGTACCCTGAAAACAAACATCCAAAAATAATCTTCTGATATTTCCTCTACATACTTTCACTCTACCTCCTACTCAATTAATAATAGATGGACAATTAATAGGCATGCTGAAGTATTGTTGTTAACCCCCCAGCATTGGAGTTATATTTTTGATACTGCTCATAAAAATGCTGTCAAATGCCAGCGATTTCTTGAGAATTTCCGCATTTCAATAAAATCAAAATAATTTGAATATTTCTGAACGTATCCAAAAACTAAAAACTGTTTTTGAAAGGTGATTAAATAAGCTTTCAATTTGTATCATTAGAATTAAGCATTTTATTTTTGACATGTTGATATTTGAATAACATTAAAAAGTTTTTAAAGTGACTCACCTTACATTGTTTCCTTTAAAAACTGAACTAAAATAACTGATAACGTAAAAAGAAACTCATTTTTTAATAGTCAATATACGCTTTCAAATTGTATTATTAGAAGTAAGCATGTTATATTTGAAATATTAAAATTTTGAATGCAAACATCATAAAGTTTCACCTAACATTTTGGTGGACGTATGACGTCATAAATTCAAATAATTTTATCTTTTTTGCGGATATCTATGAGACTCAAATTTTAGTGTAGGGTTGTCTCTTTCTATCACTGTTTAGAGCATATATCTCGTCATTAGAGTAAGGGAGATAAAACGATTTTTATGAGACCATATGAGCTGACCCATATATGGGCCAGATTTACTTTATGTCAAATAGTTGTTTGGCCCATACATGGGCCAGATTTATATTAAAAGGTTAAACATAATAGGTTAGTTACCTGTTCCGATCTTTCTTTTCCAATGTTAAAAATTTTCTGCGCCTTATTAAGTTCTCCCGAGAATATTCTAAAATAGGTCAGAACACCTTTGCGATCATCGTGTTGCACTTTGAACGCTTTGGCGCAGAGATTTTGTCCAAAACAATGGTAAAGTTGATTACGTTCCCTCGGACAAGGCAAGTAGTCAATAACGGCATCCATTAACGTCTGTACGCCGATATTCTTGTATGAACTGCCACATAAAATGGGACAAGCGTCCATATTTAGTGTCACTTTTCTTATTGATTTTTTAATGGCTGCAGTGTCGATTGTGTCCATGGATTCTGAACCGATGATTATGTCGGCTAATTCATCGTCCTTTTCTGATAAAGAATCGGCCAAGAGTCTCCTGGACGATACAGCTTCTTCCCAGATCTTACCGTGATCTTTTTCCGACAGTTTTGTTCGGACATATTTTTTCCCTTGACTTTCAACCCCCCACTGGATTGCTTCCAGATTGACAACGTCAATCAATGCTAAAAAAAATTATAAGGTTAACATAAATTTTACATATTAAATTAAATGAAGACAATATTAGCGAAACTCAATCAAAAAACTGAAAAAAGAAAAATCAGAAAAAGATATGGTCACATCCAGGACTCGAACCCAGAACCTTTGCCTGCTGGGGCGCAAATTTCACATATAGGTAAATTGGCCATACACTGTCAAATAAGGATAGGTACTTGGATAGGTGGAGGAAGGGAGATGTATATAGTTGCGTCAATGATAAATAAATTTATATTTTTATTTTTAACTTTATGAGTAAAAACTCAAATTATAATATTTAATTAAATGAAGACAGTATTCGAGAAACTCAATCAAAATCTGAAGACAGAAAAATCAGAAAAAGATATCGGTTCCACTGGGACTCGAACCCAGATACCTTAGCATTCATGGCCAACTGCTCTACCGATTGAGCTATGGAACCCATTTCCAATTCAATCACTTTTAACTGTATCAAACTTCGACTAAGAACTACCAACACTATCTTCATTTTTCTTAACGCACATATTATTGGCTGCTATCTTTATATATTCTTCATTTTTCTTAACGCACATATTAATGGCTGCTATCTTAGAGCAGTTGGCCATGAATGCTAAGGTATCTGGGTTCGAGTCCCAGTGGAACCAATATCTTTTTCTGATTTTTCTGTCTTCAGATTTTGATTGAGTTTCTCTAATACTGTCTTCATTTAATTAGATAAATAAATTATTACATTAATAAATAAATTAAAATCAATATACCAGTAAGATTGCCGGCTGCGTTCCTAACAGGCAGCTGTAGACATAGTGGTAAGACGTCCAGTTTCTGCTGTAGTGACTCGAGACACATGGGGAGATCACCGTCGCGGCGGTCCATCTTGTTGACGTACGCCATGCGGGGCAGACGGTGCCCCTCGCACTGGCGCCACACCGTCAGGGTCTGAGCTTCCACACCTGCGGAAGAGCTGGCCAAATTGTTTCAAGCTTGTACTTGTTGAGATTTTAGAGGAAGAATGGCTAGCTAATTCAGTGGACGTAAGATTTAATTAATTAAAAATCTAAGACATTCAAATTTAACCCCCTCATGTTTCGACGATATTTTGTCAGAGGGTCAAAATATTTCCACTTTACAATAAAATCCAAATAAATAGAATATTTCTTTAGATACCGAAAACTTTAAGGTGAAAAAATACACTTTCAAATTTTATAAATCGAAACAAACATATATTTTTTTAAATATAAAATTTTTGCATTCAAACATAAAAGAGTTTGGTAAATATGCATTTAGTCCACTTTACGGATAATACAGAACGTTCCAGTTGTCGAAGTTTGATGCATAGATAATACGGAATATTCCTTTTTTAGGTTAAGGTTAAACTACGAAAGCTGCATGTCATCATAATTTTTTTTTAAATCCCAGGTTTTAAATGGTTTGTTTGGCAAAGCAGGGTTTGTCTAGCGGGTTTGTATAATTATGATTGATTGTCTATGAAATAAAAACGGTAAATATAAAATGGCGTTACCGTGTAAGCGAATTAATTTAAACAAAATTAAAATTTTAACCCGTCTGCTTGGTTCAATATATTCGCACCTCACAATCAGGAAGCCTCGGTTTCGCGCCAAACCGGTCAAACTGTCACTTTGGATTGAGATTTGCAAGATAGCTTTCATATATCGAAGACAATAAGAAGCATTATTTAGTTCTCTTTCTGGTTAAAAGAAAAAATACATATGTTTGCATGAGAGGAAGAGAGATATACATATATAGCTTTTAAAATGTAAGGTCGCTCGGGACGTTTTTGGTCTTATGAAAGTATAACGCGATTACATGTTTCGGGATGTATTTATTCCTAAACAAGCAGACGGGTTAAATGCATATTTCTGAAGGTTTTTTTGTCTCTCGCAACATAAATATTGACTTTTCGTGATAATAAAGGTAAATCTAACTGTTTGAATAAAAAATATTCCATATTAACGAGTAAGCGGTTTGAAGCATAAATAATAAGAGTTTTAAAAATGGCACCTTACATTTTTTCTAACTAAAATTACTGATAAATAAAAACACATACACCACTTTTTTGTCATTCCATTTAAAAAAAGTTAATAAAAAAATTCACAAAGTTTCATAAATTTATTTTAAATTCCGATCTGAAACTTTGGTTTCATTAAGGTCTACATATTTTTTTTTATTGAAACTGGTTCCAAAATTAGCCCATGTATCCACTGTTAACAGTGTCAACCAATGATTGCAGTGATGGCAAGTCACTGCGAAAAAGTACCGCGACGTCATATGTAATATACTGCCGCTTTATACAACTGAGAATTACCGGCAATCTTCCGGAATCCGGGAGATACTCCAGATTGAAATTTGTAGAACTTATACCTAGGAATGGAAATGGAACCTCTGCGTTTTGCCGATGAAAGTAGCGTCATCTTGTGACGAATTCTTAAATTAGAAATCGAGCTAACAATGGTAGCATTGTGTGAAACTCCACGTACATAGATGTTATTTGAGGTGCGGCCCGTAAGCGTGGCGTCGACATGAACTCATGGCTGGGTTCTGAAATTTAACTGCACACAGATCCTAGGGTATTAATACTGTTTGATAATTGTAGTGTACAGGTTAGTCACATAGTTCCAACATTCTTCAATAGATGTCGTTAGTATAGTTAATTATAAGAAGTTTTGTGATATCCCAATAGATGTCAGTTAAGTATTATATTAGAACGTATCATAAATCGTCGTTCGTGTCTAATGTGGGTGGTGACATAATTTCCTACAGCGGTCGACATTTATGAAGGTAAGAATAAGAGGAGTAGTAGCAACTGCAGGGGAACATACCAGCTGAACCGTCAAGCACCACCACGGCTCCGTCCAGCACCCCCAAACTCTGTTCCACCTCCATGGTGAAGTCAATGTGTCCCGGGGTGTCAATCAGGTTGAACTGGTGATCCTTCCAGCTGAATGAGACAGCGGCCGCTGGAAGTGACAAACAGATAGGTCTATTGTTACTTTAACTTTGTACAAATGTTGGGTGCGCATTTGGCGTGTTTTCTACGCACCAGTGCCAAAGGGATCAATGAAGCTAGTTGCTCAGATCATCTTCCATTGTAATAACAGCAGAACAAGAACAGTATACCTACTTAATGCCTGTGCTCCAAAGTTTGCAATCCGTTTGTTAAGATAGGGAGAATCTAATCAACCACTACTACAATCGGTATCATACAAAGAATAAAAGTGCCTGTGGTACACCACTAACAATGCAAGTGCATAGCGAGTGTGAGCCTCAACATAAACATCGCAAGATAACCAGCGGTACGTACGACCGGTCAGTGGTTGAGTTGGCATTGCGTTTGGGTCCCACCCGGGCGTCGCGTGTTCGATTCCTCGGCTGACTAAGTCCTCCATCACAATATAAGAAACATGTTCCGCTTTTTGTGGTGGTAGTAGGAGATTTTCAAATATTGTCGGGTAATTCGTAACCCGGGAACATTTGTATTTCCTTTAAAAAAAAAAAAGAAAAAAAAATGTACCGATGTGAAATTACTTGTTGGGGCAATCTGTTGGGGACCATAGGCTGTTAAACATGCAGACAGGACATCACGCTCCTTTCTGACCCTTGAGGTAAAGCAATCAGAAAGAACAAAAAGAAATAACTATTTACATCGGGAGACGCTTCAAAGTTCCATTTGTTTTCAATCGACATAGAAGACAAATAAACTTTAATTAAACAATTTTAGTCCACCTCGGCACAGGAACCCCTAGTGAGGAGGACTAAGAAATACAATATCTTTACGTTACATAAATAACCATTATATTTTGTATACTTATGAAATTATTTTATATAGTCGCTTAAATAAAAATAAAATTTAAAAAATCAAAGTTCTAAATTTTCCATGTTTTGACCATGTAGAGATACCTTGTTTGATCTTATTAGTGTGATGTGATAATATTTCTCTTCAATCTAAATACGCACAAATTATTTAAATAACCCAACCTAATAACTAATAACCTATTTGGCCCAACCCAACTATTTATTTTATTTATATTTGGGAAAGTTGACAGCAAATAATACATTACACAATAATACAATTATAAAATGGTTAATTATGCCAATTATAAACTTTCCACAGATAAAGATAAAGGTGTTTACTTAATTAGTTCATTTTTAGTTACATTATGTGAGGGGGGGAGGAGAAATATAGGATAAGGATTAAAAGGCTAAGGACGCGAATATATAGGGGGAGGAGTAGATTGAACTTCCTAGTTTGAGTCATGTTGCTTAGTGAGATTTTGTTTTATGTCATGTAACGTCGAGTTAAAAATGTCAATGTGGTAATAATTTAAGTTGAATGAATGTGTGGATCTGTAGATAAATGAGTTATGTTTGGAGTTAGTCTTGCAAAGAGGAAGATTAAAAGTAAGCGACTGTCTACTGTTGCGATTAGGAACGTGGAATGATAGGCGTTGAAGAAGATCACTATACAATTTGGGAGGCGGGTATGGGTACCGCAGCTCCCGAAACCATTTATTGGATAACTGACACCTCTGCCATAGTTCATCCCAATTAGTTCACTACATTTGGTGACTTAGCAGGGGTGACCGAGTTCATGGGGTGAGGTTTGTCCGGATCTTGATGGTGGATGTGTCTGCCCACCAGCTGCATGGCAGGCCGGATGGGGAGAGAATGGTTGAGGGAGTCTGTTTGACTTCTGTACTCTCTTAGAATATCACCTTGCACCGCAGTGGGAGGGATGGATTCATACGTCCGTCACTCCTGGAGATACTGACCCCCCAGATTCCTACCCATCCCTCATACCTTATCCTTCCCAAAACTTCCTCTCCTTCCTTTCCTAAAAATACAGTCCACACAGCATCCCCAAAGATGGCATGGGAACTGAGGGGAATTGTTTTCCTCAGGGCCTCCTGTGTGGAGCTAATGTTAAAAATATATATGTATATATTGACTGCATGTTTTTCTGTCTCCCTGACATAAATAGTTGTTTCTTAGAATAATTAAGTTGAAACGAAGTGTTGCATCATAAATTTTGGGGTGTTTAAAACTAATTATCATTGCAAGTAGGGATGTTATGGAGATCCGTAACCGTATCCGAAACTATTGGATATCCGAAATAAAAAAATATCCGTATCCGTAACCGAAACCGATATAAAAGTTTCGGATAAAGGCGGAGTCTAAATGACATGGCCGAGCCGTCATTTGTCATAAAAGCCGCGCGTGACTGATTATAAAAACAAATGACAATATAGACTAGAAATAAAAGTCAAATCTTGCCATTTGTATTTTACTTTTATAATTTTAAAATTCTAATATCCGTAACGGCTAAAGTTCGGTTTACTGGCCAAATTCCTAAAAATACAAACTAGTTATTTTTATACTAACTATGGGCCGGGGAATACGAATCTGAAAGAATTAGGCGGCGGCAAGCAATATTAACTGAATTATACGACTTTTAAATTTTCAATAAACACAAGACATCTTTAAAGCATTTTAACACATGAAAACCATAGAAAAAGAATAAAGATGTTACATCACATAAAATTAAGTGTTGCCATTAAGCAGTAATATCAATAACGTAAAATGACATGTTTATAATTTAAGTACTTACTTTTTATAAATTTTACTCACTTTTGTATCACAAACCATGCTACCTAAACCTAGCGTAGCCGCTAAACTACTTGAAAACTGGGATGTTTTTTTAAATTGACGCGAGCAGGCGGTATAAAGGGGCACAAACCATGTTACACAAACCTAGCGTAGCAGCTAAACTACTTGAAAACTGGGATGTTTTTTTAAATTGACGCGAGCAGGCGGTATAAAGGGGCACAAACCATGTTATACAAACCTAGCGTAGCCGCTAAACTACTTAAAAACTGGGATGTTTTTTTAAATTGACGCGAGCAGGCGGTATAAAGGGGCACAAACCATGTTGGGTTAGGTTAGGTTAGATTAGGTTAGGTTAGGTTAGGTTAGGTTAGGTTAGGTTTTATATAATAACATTGATATTG
Organism: Limnephilus lunatus; assembly: GCA_917563855.2. NCBI lineage: Eukaryota > Metazoa > Arthropoda > Insecta > Trichoptera > Limnephilidae > Limnephilus > Limnephilus lunatus. Next base: position 2,210,568 of record OU830602.1, on the reverse strand, counting down.
GTGACCGGTCTAGGTAACAACTTTTTAAGACTACGAATTTTCATACTTTTGGTTTAAGAATACGGCCGTTGAGATAGTCATAATTCATCAGGTTAATGTGTTATGTGATGAATTATCATGTGAAGAATTATCGCGTCGGAAAGTTTTACGTTATTGATATAATTAGTTTTTGATTTTGTTTTAGGGATGGCCACACTCAAATTGTTGTTTTTCTATGGTTTTCATGTGTTAAAATGCTTTGAAGATGGCTTGTGTTTATTGAAAATTTAAAAGTCGTGTAATTCTGTTAATATTGCTTGCCGCCGCCTAATTCTTTCAGATTCGGATTCCCCGGCCCAAAGTTAGTATAAAAATAACTAGTTTGATTTTCTAGGAATCAGAATGCTTCCAAAATGGCAATTTTCTTATGTGTGTCAAAAAAATTTTTAAAGTCGTATAATTCAGTTAATATTGCTTGCCGCCGCCTAATTCTTTCAGATTCGTATTCCCCGGCCCATAGTTAGTATAAAAATAACTAGTTTGTATTTTTAGGAATTTGGCCAGTAAACCGAATTTTTTCCTCCGTAACCGAAATTATCCGAAACTAGCGGATAATCCGAAATAATTTCATATCCGTAACCGTATCCGAAACCGGTATAATATTATTCCTATATCCGTATCCGTATCCAGATCCGAAATTGCATATCCATAACATCCCTAATTGTAAGTTATTAAAAAAGTAAGAAAATTGAAACCAACGTCCTTTTGAAGCCATATTATTCATCACCAGCATTGTATTCAGACAATGGGTTTATTATAGTATAATTTATGCGACTTGTTTGCAATACAGATGGTTATTAAGGTATTGCTGTAGGTTTTAAAGTGAGCTAAACAAACCTGTGATGGTTATTCCTCGTTCCCGCTCTTGTTGCATGTAGTCCGTGACTGTATTTCCATGGTGGACTTCTCCCATTGAACGTATGGTGCCAGAATAGAACAGCATCCTTTCAGTTGTTGTTGTTTTCCCTGAAAAACATTGATCATTAGCTCTACTTTCCAAAATTTAAGTTTTATATAATGTAATTTAAGTGTTCACAAAATAATAATACTTGCCGGCATCGATGTGAGCCAAAATACCGATATTACGTAGGTTATCCGAATCATGGTCATTTATCTGATAGTAAATACACGATTTGGAAAAGTTTCGTTTTTGTTTGAATGCATTTTGAAGTAAATTTTTACAAATTTTCCCGCAATACATGGTTTTGTACATTTCAAAGTGACAGCTAATTAGGTGTAATTAGGCTACATTGGAAATTGAGGTTAGGTGGCAGTGTTGCCATGTTCTAAAATTAAAAAACCATGTTTTTTGGCAATAAAGTCTAGAAATGTATTAAATTGGAACTAATTTTTTGATTACAATGGCGCAACACCGAATTACTCGCTTTGAATTGACGTTTCGTATGGCTCTCATGTTATGTTGATTAACTCAGTGGCGTAGCGAGGGGGGACCGACGGGTGGCACCCGGGGCGGTCCGTTTTTATGAGTCGAAATGAGTGTTTTTCAACTTTAATGGGGGGGGGGGGGGTGACACCAAACACGTTATCCGCCCCGGGTGCTACCCATGCTAGCTACGCCACTGGATTCACTGTCTTTTAATCCGTGTAGAAGATACTGAAGATCGCTCGTTTAATATTTTTTTCATTGCTTGCCTTTGCATTGTTTGAAAATGAACAAACCAATACGTAGTGGTGCAAGAGAAGTTATATACTGCGTTTTTCAACGCTGCATATAGCTGAATATCGCGCGAAGAAGCTCCCATCTAATTAGGAAGATGTTTACAATTTCATTACTATTACAAGATTTATGCCAATTTTCGAGCGATTATAACCATTGTAATCTGATTTTAGGTTATGCTTAAAAATTGGAATTTGACACTTCCATTTGACATTTAATATGAGGTCACAAGGAAAAGGGAATAAAAACAAACAAAAATAATAATATGAAACTTCTTTCAACTCATAGAAATGTAACTTTTTTCTTAATTTTCTCTTTCTTTCTTTCTAAAAGAATATTATCTAGTGTGTTTTTTTAAACTACCTTCTATAGAATAATAATTTTAATGATGTTGTCCACACACGAGTAAATCTGAATCAACGATAAGATTAATCGTCAAGGAAGGGGAAAAGACAGATGGAAAATTTGAAACACCGGGAAAACGGAAAATAGCATAAGTGTTGATGATTGGAAGAATTGTTGCAAACACGTGATGAAAATCGAGGCAGAATATTATGCATGAGGAAGTACTCTATATGATGATACCTATGAACTGATAATACGTTTAGATGAAGATGAAGATACGGAAGAAAAAGAATCATATCCTCACGTCGTATCAATCGTCCTCACGAAGACAATATCGGGTGTTGAATTAATAGACTCAACAATTATTAAATATTAACAATTATTAAATACCTATGTACCCACTTTTTTATAACGAAATAAACGCCCACTTAAAACTTATTTTGTTTTATTTTACTTACATTAAATTATGTTTTTTTGTGCAAAATTTTTGAAAATACAATTTCTTTATGAAATATGCATTTTGGCCGTGTTTTTTAAAACACACATTCATTGTCTTGTGAGCCATCTTGGAGTTGCCATTTAAAATCTAGAAAACAATCGCAGCACCATCGTTTATTTTCTGAACTTAATTGCTAAATTGTAAGCTTTATAATTATTGAGAATATGAATAATAAAATAACGACACCTAAGAGAAGAATCTACAATGCCGTCTTAAAAACATTAATTTTTTAATTTTCCTTTGAATAAAATTATAAAATAAAATTGTTGATAAAAAAAGATTTTTTTTAAAGAGTTTTTATTTAAAAAAAGATTTTTTTATCGTTATCATGTTTAAAATTGTAGTATCTACTTTTTAAAATATAATAACTTTTAATAAAACAGTTTTTTCAGGTCAATGAGACGTGAGATGAGTGAGTAAAAAAATTCTCCTGCAACTCCGATAATTATGTTTTTAATTTTACGGTATTTATTGTGGGTACCTAATTAAAAGAAGTTTATTAATTTATTTTTTATTTATGATATATTACTTATTGACAAAGAAAAGACACTTTTGCTCGCCGGCTGACATAGGCACTGTCAGTGTTGACATATTCCGAAAATGAAAAACCTTGTTTCAGGGATGAAAAATCAAGTTTTATCATATTTTGAAGAATAAAAAACCATGTTATAATGGATGTCGATGTCCAAAGATAATGTTTTGGTTTTGATGATAAGTTCCCAGATCCATGTATTACCCTAATATCATCACTGATATGTTTCAGTACGTCTGCGTTATGTATGTTATGTATACTATGCATAATATGTAGATGTATAAGCTCTACATATGTATATTAGATAAATGAAACAATGTTACTTTGTTTGAACCACTTGTATATTTGTTTGAAGCCGACCGGTTTCGGAACGACCGTTCCTTCCTCAGGGCAAACACATACATGTATATGTATATGTTGGCCCTGAGGAAGGAACGGTTGGTCTTTCCGAAACCGGTCGGCTTTAAACAAATATACAAGTGGTTCAAACAAAGTAACATTGTTTCATTTATCTATAATGGATTACCACAAAGTTTTAGCTACATTCAAAAGTATATCTATATACATTATTTCTAAATACCTGAATTCAGGATTTCTCCCATGCGGCCCTCACTAATAAAAAAATTTATTGCATATTTCAGTGATCGGTAAAAAAACATGTCATGTTTTTTTTTAAACCATGGAGGTAAAAATGACCCAAAAAGCCATGAAAACATGGAAAAAACCATGCAAATGGCAGCACCGGTTGTATTTTTTTGGACATCTTTTTTAATATATTTGTTCTATGGTGCGTAATGTCAAGCACAATCGGGGCCGGTCGGTTTTTCTATGACTTTCCTGTTGACAAGCATCTCCAAATCGCCGCGTTGATAAAATCGAAAGTTTATTTCTAAATTTTACTATTGACATTATCTGAATTATGGGAGTTCCAGCGTTTTTTCGCTGGCTTAGCCGCAAATATCCTAGCGTTATCGTTGAATGTATTGAAGAATCGGTAAATAGTTAACTTTCCCATTAACCTAGATTTTGTTTATATGCTAATGTTTCCTGAAAAATATATTTGTTTTATTTGCTTGCTTGTGTTTTAGCCCAATGATGTGGATGGAGTTCAAGTGCCTGTGGATTCGTCAGCCCCGAATCCCAATGGTGTTGAATTTGACAACCTTTATTTGGACATGAATGGAATCATCCATCCTTGCACTCACCCTGAAGACAAACCCGGTAATGACAGCGTTCACTAATGAATATTAATCTTTCTACCTGTTATATTTGATATTTTCTCCCAAGAATTAGTTTACTGCATCAAAATCACAATCACAATGATATAATTTATAGTATACCTGAGTTCCCCAACCCTTTTTGTAGGTTATGAAATGATTTTTCTATTAAAATTAACGAAAGTGTGTCGATGAACTCGTAGCTTATTGTGTGTTTTATTTTAGCCCCCAAGAACGAGGATGAGATGATGATTGCCATCTTCGAGTGCGTCGATCGTCTTTTCAAGATTGTACGTCCCCGCAAGGTTCTGTACATGGCCATTGATGGTGTGGTGAGTACACAAATGATAATATTACTAACCATCAATTTATTTTATTCATTTTATTAATTTGTACCTCAAAATTTACAAATTACTAACTAATTATAACTTATATACAGTAGAGTCTGTTTATTATGACTCCGGCCTATATTGAGCGACCACTTAATATGAAGTAATTACACAGCCAAGTTTGGTTTTCATATAAAATTCTTTGTAACAAAGTCGGATACAATGACTTCGCTTATAGTGACATGTCGCTTATTATGACCCATTTTCAATAAATTATGTCCGGTTATAGTGACCGACATGATTCCTAACATCTTCGGCAGTGTTCGGGAGGGTCACGTGAAGCCCGACGAAATTCGGTGCGTGCGTGGCACTTGGCTTGTTTTTGTTTCGAGTCTGAGCGAGTAATTGATAGTTGAAGATCATGCATTATTTGTTAGTGATTTGTGAAAAAAATGTCATCTCAACGTCGTCGTAAAGCATTTACGATTTAGGAGAAAGGTGCAATAATATGCAGATTAGAAAATGGAGAATCACACCTCATCTTTCACAATCAAACTCATCTCTCACAAAGGAAATTGGGGTTGGTCATTTGACAATCTCAATGGTCAAAAACAGGAGGTTGTTTATTTTCTACAAAAAGCTTTGTATGACGTCCGTTTAGTATGATGTGTTTGTCATTTCCCTTCAACGTCATTATAAACGGATTCCACTGTGCTATATTTTCTCTTGCTTAATGTGGCTCCTACAATACATCTTGAACCTACCAATTGTTGCAAACTTTATTGTTTCCGGCAGAGCATTATAATACTTCTTTCCTTTGTTGAGTAAACTATTTTATGAATTGACTTTGTCCTTTTTAAACGTCTTCGTAAAGAAGGAGGTTATCAATTCAACGGTATTTTTTGGTAATCTAATTTCATTGCACGTCCTTGAGTTATGTCTGTGAATGTCCTTGTCCTATGTAATTTTATTTGAAAAGTATTTTTGTTTAGTAAATTGACTGCATTATTGTTTTTTCTTGACAATCTTGGAGATTTTTTATATTTAAAGTTAAAGATATGGACCGTGTTGCACTGCACACCTTGCAAATTATTATAGCAGTCACATAGTTATAGTGGTTTTGAGGTAATCGGCATTTAAATTTTAATTAGAAAATTCCTGTTTTACCATGGTAACCATTTTCTTTATTTATCAAAAAACAGTATAATAGATTCCTGTTTTACCATAGAAACCGTTTTCTTTCATTTTAGAGCGATATCTGTAGATTCCTGTTTTATCATCTCAACCATTTTTCGTTTTTACAAGACTGAATTTTTTCACTCCAAATTTTCGAACTTGTAATGGAAGAGTCGTTCTGTCTATAATATTATAAAAGGAAAGGATTGGATAATAAATGCAGTTGACATAACCAACAGTGCCGTTTATTTCACTACTGTCTTTACGAAAATATGAATGATTTTTTAAATTAGTTCTCTTATGATTTTAGGCTCCCTGCGCCAAGATGAACCAGCAGCGTTCCCGTCGCTTCCGCGCCTCCAAGGAGACTCAGGAGAAGATCATTGAGATGGCGCGCATCCGCGAGGAGCTGGAAGCCAAGGGCGCCACGGTGCCGCCGCCCAAGACCAAGGAGAACCACTTCGACCTCAACTGCATCACACCCGGCACTGAATTCATGGACAGACTGAGCAAGTGCCTGCACTACTATGTGCACGACAGGTGACTATTAACATTTTGACTGAAGCTGGCAGTGAGGCATGGAACTGGCAGAGGAAGGATGAAAGTATACTGAAATATGGGTTAATAAGTCAGGTAAGCCTAATACGTCATACATATGTCTGGTAATGTTATATTATTGTGAAAACACGCTTATGGGTCCGAGTGGTCAAAGTATAATTTGTCTATATTTTACGTATTAAGTAATTTTTAAATGTATAAAAATTAATGTTTCTTTGTTTGTCCCTTATTTATTATCTTTTTTCTTTGGTTTACAATTTTTTAAAGAAAAATGTGTTCTTACTGGGGTGCCCTGTTCTAAGGTCACATTGTACATGTTTTCGTGTTTGAAATATAATTAAATACCTATGTTAAAATATTACAAGAGGAAAATTATAAAGTTAGTATATCTAAAAGAAAGCACAATACAAGCATTAATCTTTGTTAGGTTGCAAAATTGATTATTCGTTCCTAAACCATTCAACCGATTGCGATGAAACTTGGTGAATTGTTGTACGCATACCCGCTAAGGTTTCTGTGTATGTACTGGAAAGTTGTGGCGTTAGAAATTTGCATAAAAATTTTACAATAGGTAGTGTCGAGATGGGGAACAAGGAAGTGGGGAAGGTATAAGAGAAATACGGGAAGGAAGGGGGGGGGGGGGGGGGTTCGCGGGGGGAGGGTGGAAGACGGAGAATGTGGAAAGGGAACATGTGAGGAAAGGGGACGCATGGGAAAGAACGCACAGGGAAAGACAATTTCTTTCTTTTTGTGGCATAGCAACACATGCTGGGTACTCGCTAGTATTTTAATAATAATTTATTTATTTCAGGCTGAATAACGATCCCGGCTGGAGAGGAATCAAGGTGATTTTGTCTGATGCTAAAGTGCCCGGAGAAGGGGAACATAAAATCATGGATTACATCCGGAGGCAGAGAGGTATTTATTTCACATTCATCTATAAATCTGTCATCTATGATGCTACCTTGCGAGCATGGTCAACAATCAAAGTAAAATATTCCCATAGCCTGTTGACAAAAGCTGTCTAATTAAGCGCAGCGTTTGAGCTTCGGTTTATTGTCAATATAAACAACTTTTTGAATAATGTCATTCGTTGTGCAAAATGACTGGCTTATTAATGAACGGAGGCATACTATCGAAGCTCTTAGAATTGAACTTCATTGATTGAAGATCAATTGATTCCGTTTGAGCTTGGAGAAATGGGATTTAAAAAGTTGTTCAGAATTAAAATTATGGCTAAAGACCTCTTCGACCAATTAACTCCCCTTTTAGTGTCAAAAAGTACACACGGACTGCCAATGTAAGTGAGTGTATTTCAATTCTACATTGTCAATTTATTCATTTGTAGCCGTATGATGTTTAGGAATGTCGATCCTTAGACAATAACCCCCAGTGTTGCCATCGTAAGGCGATTTCTTATTTATTTCATTGGCAATATCGGCTTGGCTATCGACAAGACTAACAAGCGCAACCGTACACAGAAAATCGATATAAAATCGTTATCAGTTAGGCCTATCAATATTGATTTTACCGTCCTGGGCCCCCTGTTGGAGATATGTTTTAAAATATCAGAATACACTTTTCCCGCTTGAAACATCATTTAAATTACAAACTGATATAATGTTGTGCGTGTTTTGGCAGCTCATCCTGACCACGATCCCAACACGCAGCACGTGCTGTGCGGGGCGGATGCCGATCTCATCATGCTGGGGCTGGCCACGCACGAACCCAACTTCACCATCATACGCGAGGAGTTCAAGCCAAACAAGCCCAGGCCCTGTGACATCTGCGGACAACTCGGTAGGAATTGAATACTCTCTACTAGCTGTCAATAAATTATGTTATTAAGTATGCAAGTTCTGTGAAACAATTGGCCCTTAATAGAATATATGTAGTTTGAAACCCAAGGCTGAGAGTTAAAAGATTGCACAATCTATGTAATTATATACATCCATTTGAAACCCCAGGCCATAAGACGAAAGAATGTAACATCTAATTACACATATTTGAATCCCCAGGCTATGAGATAAAATAATGTATCTTCTAATATGTGTAAACATATTTGAATCTCCAGGCCATAAGATTAAAGAATGCATCATTTAATTACACATATTTGAGTAGTCAGGCCATAAGATGAAAGAATGCGCCATCTAATAACACTTATTTGAATCCCCAGGCCACGAGATGATTCAGTGCGCCGGCATCGTGCAGGAAGAGCCGTCCGGCGGCCCGCCCGCCTTTTCGGTTCAGGACGAGTTCATCTTTGTGCGGCTGTATGTGCTGCGTGAGTACCTGGAGCGCGAGTTGCAGATGCCCAACCTGCCCTTTGACTACAACTTTGAGCGCGCTCTCGACGACTGGGTCTTCATGTGCTTCTTCGTGGGTAACGACTTCTTGCCGCATCTGCCCAGTCTGGAGATCAGGGAAGGCGCTGTCGACAGGCTGGTCAATCTCTACAAGAAGACTATTTATAAGACTAAGGTAAGATATGTGGATTACATAGTGTGATTGATTAATTATTTGTGTATGTCAGTTGAGATAGTGGTCAATCATTCCCGACTGCCGCACAAATAACGAGTCTTGCTTTCATTTCAATTCCCAAGTTTTTTGTGCTGTTGCCCACAGGTTTGGCAACAGTTCAGATCCAAAAAAAACAAGTGTGCTTTAGACCACACGACTGAAGTAAAACTTCACTAACTTATGCAGTCCATTAACAATATAACAATAACAGGGATAAAAATATCCCCATCCCCTCAACATCCCCATCAACTCGACTCGACTCGACTCGACTCGACTCGACTGGACTCGACTCGACTGGACTCGACTCGACTGGACTCGACTCGACTGGACTCGACTCAACTCAACTCATAACAACTCATAACAACTCATAACAATTCATAACAATTCATAACAACTCATAACAACTCACAGCAACTCACAACAACTCACAACAACTCACAAAAACTCATAACAACTCACAACATCTCATAACAACTCATAACAACTCATAACAACTCATAACATCTCATAACAACTCATAACATCTCATAACAACTCATAACAACTAATTAATAACTAATTGAACACTTAACTAATATCATCGTTTTTCACTAATTTAATAAATTTTCAAAATGTCCACCTTCTGCTTGCAGGCAAGCATTGTTTACGATTCGTACGTTGTGGCGTATTTCATCTGCGGCTTCGTAAATTCGTAAACGGAGATCTTCTACGGTATTTACTTCCTTGGCGTAAACTTTTTCCTTCATCGCATCCCAAAAGAAAAAATCTAAGGGTGTCAAGTCTGGAGATCGCGCCGGCCATGGCGAATGACTCCCACGTCCAATCCAACGATCTGGGAATTGCTCGTCTAGGTACCGACGAACGTCAAGTCCGAAATGTGGTGGAGCTCCATCCTGCTGAAACCACATTTCACGTCTTCTATGCAAATCAACTTCTTCCAAAAGTACGGGAAGATCGTTCATCAGGAAATCCAGGTAATGTCTTGAATTAAGCCTAGGTGGCAACACAAACGGTCCAATTATTTGGTTGTTGATAATTCCAGCCCAAACGTTAACGGAGAATTGGACCTGGTGGTTCACCTGCCTTACGGAGCGTGGGTTTTCTTCGGCCCATTTATGTAAGTTATGGAGGTTTATCACACCAGTTCTGTTGAACTGGGCCTCGTCCGTCCAAAGGATATTCCCAATGAAGTTCGGGTTATTGAGTTGCTTACGAAGTAGCCACTGGCAATACGCAATCCTTGATACTGGGTCACGTTCCAGAAGGCCATGCACGCACCGATAATGGAACGGGTGCATTCTGTACGTCTTGAAGAGATCCCAGATAGAACTCTTCGCTACACCAGTCATTGCAGAAATTCTACGAAGTGACAATGTAGGGTCATTCACTATTGTAGCCATGATGAAGTCTTCGTCTGCGATCGGTAAATTAGCAGCATTGTTGTTTCGGGGTCTTCGGCCTATGCCTTGTTCGCGAATATGTGCATGCGTTTGAACAAAAACACGAGCGTTCGGCACATTACGATTTGGAAAACGATGTGCATATTCCCGACGAGCCGCGTTGGCATTCCCATCATGTAGTCCGTAAATAAAATGAATATCTGCTCGTTCTTCGTTAGTAAAACCAGGCATTATCACATTAATTAAAGAACAAAATTACGCACAAAAAACACATAAATAAAACTCGATGTTTACTGTAAATCTTCGAAGAAAACAAGCACTGAATAAATATGTTCTTTAAGTAAGACATAAACACTAAATAAAAAACACTAAATTAATGGGTTTTGATTAAAATTAGAGTTTTAACAACTATTAGATATCACATTCATGAGCTACAAGTAGGTCACGCTGCTTTTAAAAATAGACTGAATATCGGGTAGCGGAGTTGGAGGGAGTTAGTATTGGCGCAGGCAGTAGATCAACATGACAAATTCCGAATCATTTTCGGGTGGCGGGGGTAGCGGGTATTAGTTACCGGGGGACGCGGGTGATAGATTTGGCAACACGGCAAAAACTAAGGCCGTCTACACACGTCGGAGCAATTTTTCGTTTTTAGCTGTAAAGTACATCTAAAAGTTGGAATTTTGGAAAAAGATATTTATCTTTTTTACTTCTACGATCATGTAGAATCACCTCCCTAAGTTACTGCACTTTACCCCCGGACACCCTGTATACAGCGAAACCCTCTTGAGAAGTTTTCCAAGGACTGGAAAAAACAAACTTCTTAAGCAGGAAAACCTTATGTGTGGGAAAAATTGGGCCAATATTGAGCCGAGTGACCGAAAAAACCACACTTCTTAAGCCACGAAACGTCTTAAGAGAGAACTTCTTAAGATGGTTTCACTGTATTCATAATCAGCTTTTATTGGTCTATACCATTGGTTCTCAACGTGGGCGATAACGCCCCCTTGGGGGCGTTTGAGACCTTCAAGGGGGCGGTAGAAGATCCAGAGACAATTGGGGGGCGTTTAGATGGCACAGGGGGGCGTTCGCAAGTAAAAAAATATGGTATAAAAAAGACAAACAAAAAACTCTAATCACGAACTAATAAAGCAAAGTAAACCTAATTATTGGTTAATTTTTGTTATTAAAAACCCATGTCGTAAGTAAAAAAAAAAAGATACGGCAATATGGTGTGGATTATATTAAATACGGATATATCGAAAACCCCATAAATCCATCATCGTCAATGTGCCTTATTTGTCGAAAAACATTTTCAAATGAAGCGATGAAGCCTTCTAGGCTTCAAGATCATATTAATAAAATCCACCCGGATAAGAAAGACAAAGATATGATCTATTTTCAAGACATGAAAAAGAAGTACAAAATTCAGCCAACTATATCAAAACAATTTTCAACAGCTTCTAAGCAAGACAATTATGGACTTAGAGCTTCCTACAATATATCATTGTAGATTGCTAAAACAGGCAAACCAAGCATACTATTGGGGAAGATTTAATTTTACCAACAGTAAAAGAAGTAATAACTACTGCGCTCCATAAACCAGCTGCAAAAATTATCCGAATTCCTTTGAGCAATAGTTCTGTGCAAAGACGAACTGATCAAAGCTTCCTACAATATCTCACTGTAGATTGCTAAAACAGGTAAACCACGTAAACTATTGAGGAAGATTTAATTTTACCAGCAGTAAAAGAAGTAATAACCACTGCGCTCCATAAACCAGCTGCAGAAATTATCCGAATTCTTTGAGCAATAGTTCTGTGCAAAGACGAATTGATGAAATGGCTGAAAACATTGAAGAATCATTGTGCAATCATCTGCAGTCTTGTCGATTTTCAATTCAGCTGGATGAGTTCCCTTTACCAACCAATGAAGCATTGTTATTGTCATACGTGAGGTTCATCAAAGATGAGATGATATGTCAAGAACTATTGTTTGTTACAATTTTGGAAACAGATACAAAAGGAGAAACCATATTTTATACACTGAAAAAGTCTTGTGACGAAAAGAAAATTCCTTTTGATAATATTTTGTCAGCTGCTACGGATGGCGCCCAGCTATGACAGGGCGTCACAAAGGCTTCATAGCGTGCTTAAAAAGTATAGTTCCTGACTTGCTTGCTCTACATTGCGTAATTCATCGCCAGTATTTGGTTGCGAAAAATCTGAGTGAACGCCTCCATACATCACTGCAATATGTTATCAGAGCAGTTAATAAAATCAGAAGTAACTCATTGAATAACAGGTTATTTAGTCAGCTTTGCATTGCCAATGATGAAGATTTCAACCGATTGCTGCTTCACACAGAGGTGCGCTGGCTGTCAAAAGGTTCTTGTTTGATTCGATTTTACAATCTATTTGAGTCTGTGATAGAGTTCCTAGGAAACAAAGACACAGTATTGCGCGACAACCTCACCTCATTGAAGAACAATATTGCGTACTTGACAGACCTGTATAAATTGTTTAATGATGTCAATCTCCAACTTCAAGAAGGTGACGATTTAAATTTGATTAAGACAAAAAATGGCGTTGCAGCTTTTGTATCCAAACTGCTATTATACAAAATAAATATTGGCAGACGAGAATTTAATAACTTCCCAAATTTATCAGCAGTATCATTCAAGAACAACGACTTGCTTGTTTACTGTCAACACTTGGAAAACCTCCACAATGATTGCAAGGAACGATTCCGGGATATTTTAAACATGGATATACCAGGCTGGTTTTTGGATCCTTTTTCAAATGTCTATACAGCAGGATCATCCCAGTTAGAAGAATAACTAATAGAATTGACGACAAATGAGGAATTAAAAATTAAATTTAAGAATGGCTACCAAGAATTTTGGCTGCAGAAGCCGATTTCGCAACTGTACCCAGGATTATGGTATATTAGTCCAACGATTTTTAATAGCATTCCTAACGTCCTATTTAGCTGAACGTGGATTCAGTGCTGTAGCAACGTTGGTAACTAAAAAGAGAAATAGGCTCCATATTACTGAACGCGGCGACCCTCGTTTGTTTTTAAGTATTATCGAGCCTAATATATACAACCTTCTTAAAACGCATCAAATTCAACCATTTCATTGGATAAGTTATAAATTCAATATCTTTTCAACGTTAATAAAAATACTTCTCTATATAATTAAGTATGCGTTTTAATTGTTCTCATTGAAACAATCTTCTTCTCAGAAATAGGATAGGAGTCTAGCCTTTCTTACGATTACGTATTAATATTACAGTGTAATTACACGTTCAAATATAATCGTGGCAATAGCTGTTAATCCCCCCCCCCCCCCAAAGATGGTACGTAAAAGCAATTGGGGGGCGCTAGAAAAAAATATATTGTCAAAGTGGGCGGTGGGCAAAAAAAGGTTGAGAATCTATGGTCTATACTCTAAATGGACATACATATTTTTTTAAAGCCATAATATTTTTCACTTGAGTTCCTTATTGTCAATCTACAAATAGTGAAGGTGCCACACGCCGAGACCATAATTAATATGGTGTGTGTAAACGTGTGCACACACCTACTACAAATGCTTTATGCATCAGTTACATTTACTGATAGTCGCATTGTTTGTTTTGAAATGAGAATATGCATAGTCCTACCGGGATGTCATTTACCCAGTACCTATCTTTCTCTAACCACATCACCTTGCTGGTAAAGCATTTTGAATTTGCAACAGTAACAAGTGAAAAATACCAAATTTGAGTGCATTTGTTTTCTAAAAAACAAAAGAGGAATTGGAACTACCTTTGAAGCAAGTTGTTGGTGTTAATCGTGTTCATAATCTCATTTTTGAACTAAAAAGAAGGTATTTGACCATCTCGAAAGTATAATGTCGTTTTATACTTATTGTGCCAATAATTACCTCGAGGTATCGCGGTGGAAAATAGTATGCCTAAAGAATATTGTGATTGTGTTGTATGCTCCTTCGCAGTGGTAAGTGATTGTTTATCCTTATTCCTTGCTTCCCTAGTTTTCCCTACACATATTATCACCCAATTCCGGCAAACACCATTTTGTTTCGTTTCATTGTTAGTATTTACAGTCCATTTCCAAGCGCATCTGAAGCTGTAATTCATAAGCAGTTTTGGCTGTAACACACATAAAAAAGAATGACATAATAACTTGATTGTGTTTCCAGGGCTGGCTCACAGATTCGGGCGATGTGAACCTGGACCGTGTGCAGATGATAATGGCGGATCTGGGACTCGCCGAGGACGAGATCTTCAAGAAGCGCCAGCAGACGGAGCAGATGTTCAAGGCGCGCGACAAGGCCAAGAAGCGTCGCGAGCGCCTCCAGCAACAGCAGCGGCCCAACTTCAACATGCTCAACAACACGCAGTTTGCGCCCACCGTGAGTTTTATCTACATAACTTAACACAATGTTATGCGGCTGGTTTTTTTTCAATTTGATATTGAATAGAATATCTAGTGGGGATCATCCCCAGTGTCCCCTCCGTAAAGAACCGCCACGTCTTTGCTGCTAGTTTTTAATTGTAGTTTATCTATGAGTCATTATTTCTACGTCCGCTGATGGACTGCACCCCATATATGACCATTTGCACTATGTTTATTGTGTTGGCACTTGCTGATTATTTATTTATTCTTACAGGCAATTGGAGGTGTGCGCCCAGTTCACAACGCCAGGAATGAGGCCTTCAAGATGCGCATCGCCGGGATGCAAACGGACGCTGGACAAAACGTGAGTACTTTTACCTCGCATGCTGATTCCGTAGTAGCAAATAATATGTTTTCTCATTATTTAATTTATAAGGTCTCATTGGTTCAAAATAAGTTCCTTTTAACACTGACATTGCAATTTTTTTTACGCTTCACTGAATATGATCTTCACGGCTTGGTACCAAGGTTTTCTAAGACACTTCTTAGTTCGCTGGCTGAATTAGAGGTAAAGAGAGCTAGTTGAATTGTCAATTTGTATATCAAAATAAAATAATTTTATAGTCGCTGTTTTGAGATTAATTCACGTTTTTCTACATATTTCTCAAATGTTTTAAATTCAAATCTGATATAGTGTTCCAAAAACGACACTGTTAACGCAAAAGTTCCGTCATCGGTCCGAGATGCTCGCCACATGTGCAAGTGAAAGACTAGCAAATAGTGTCAAGTGTTCAAAGTGATTTATTAGGGGTATCTTTGGAGCTAGGATGGTTGTAAACATTATTTTATATGACCGGTCAACACTGCTCAGTCTTAACAGTGAAAGTGTTTTTCTGGATCCCCTAATAGCTGCAAAGCTCTCGCTATATAACCTCAGACGCGAAAATACTTCGACCCATAAAAATAGATTCCGAGGCCGCAGAGCAGGACGTAAAACCAAAAACCATCTGTGCAGCAGAAAGGAACAATGTGATACAATACTTAGTGATGCAGTGCAGATTGAAAACACTCCAATTTGGTATGACCGAACAACACTATTAAGTTTTAAAAGTGAAAGTGCATTGTTGTTGGACCCCTTAGTGACCGCAAAAATAAACTTGCACAAACTAGCCCGTGACCCTAACGTGAAATTAAGATATAGAGGGTGCCGTGGAGGACAAAAAACAAAATACTTATGCAGGAAGGAACTAAACATTTCAAAAATTAATAATAATAATAATAGTAATAATAATAACTATCCGTCTGTAGACTGTTTTCGAGGAGTCACTTCAACCGAAGAACAGAATTACCTAGCGACCAAATCCCTCCCCGATTCTGATAAATTCCACAACTTTAATGAAATCCGATTAGAACGACATGCCAACTATAAAAGCAGACAGCTTGCGATTGGTTCCTGGAATGCGCGATCCCTCAATAACAAACTAGAGGCAGTGGACGATGTTTTCAGAGATGAAAAACTTCATATTCTTACCATTACAGAAACGTGGCATGAGAACAGTGACTCGAACTCGATTAAGAAACTTCAAGCTCTGGGGTATGTTGTGCTCTAGGAAGCCCGACCAAGTACGGAAGAACCATCAAACAACATCTCGCACGTGAACCACGGTGGTGTCGCGATAATAGCCCAACAAGGATTGCGGCTAACTAAAGTAGCTCTAGGTAGTTTTAGCACATTTGAGTACATTGGATGTAGGGTTTCTTCTTCAAGAGCGTCGTTTATACTCTGTACTCTGTACAGGCCCGGATCAAAACCAATCTCTGTAGAATTTTATAATGAGTTTTCGCGATTTTTGGAACTCTCAGTCGGACTCTCTGAAACACTCATTATTACAGGTGACATTAATATTCATCTTGAGCGCGTTACATCACCAACCACTATTAAATTCTTAGATTTATTAGCCAGCTTTGGATGCTGCCAATGGGTTGACGTCCCAACTCACGATGCTGGTGGTACACTGGATATACTTATTTCAAAGAAGAGTGGTTCGCCGCTCTTAGCAGATGTTCGTGATATAGGACTATCGGACCATCGGCTAGTGTGCACTGATATTGATTTTAACCCGCCTAAAATACCATATAGAACAATAATATCAAGGGAATGGCGTAAATTTAGCTTTTGTGATTTTCTGGAAGAACTTCAGACCTCTCTATTATGTACACCCAATTTTTGGGAAACAAAGACGCCAACAGAACTTGTCGAGACGTACAATATAACACTTTTATCTCTATTAAATAAATATGCTCCGACAACGTCAAAAACACGTAAAGTTCGAAAGTCTGACAACTGGTTTGATGATGAATGCCGAAATCAGAAAAGACTTATGCGGAAATTAGAGAGGTCATATAGGAAAAACTCTGCAGTGACTTCAAGAGATGAGTGGATCCTTGCTCAAAAACAGTATATGAGCAAAATAAATTCCAAAAGGTCAGAATACTGGAATGAAAAGGTTGACTCTGAGCGAGCCAATCCACGACGTCTCTGGAACTCAATAAAGACTGTTATTTCTGAAGTTACTGTTCCAGCTAAAATAGATATCACCCCGGATGCCTTCTCAAAGTTTTTTCGGGAAAAAATTGAAACCATTCGTGCTTCCACATCTCATGCCCCTCCACCAATATTCACTATTAATTCTAAAGGAAATTTGTCTTCCTTCAAACCTACAACGCTGGAAGAAGTAAAGAGGATAATTTCAAGTTCGCCAAATAAGCAGTGTGGTCTTGACCCCATACCAACTTGGTTATTAAAAAAATGTTCAATTGTCTTAGCTCCATTCTTAGTTCATGTTTTTAATAAATCACTCAGTACAGGTGATTTCCCTGAACCACTAAAATCAGCTGTAGTAACACCAATACTAAAAAAGTCACAACTAGACTCCGATAACTTAGGTAATTATCGACCGGTTTCAAATCTACCTTTCGTGTCAAAAATCCTGGAGAAAATTGCTGCTGCCCAAATTACCAGTCACTTGAATACAAATAAATTATTAACAAATCGACAATCCGCATATAGAAGGTTTCATTCAACAGAAACCGGACTTCTTCGTATGCTATCAGATATAACTCTAGCCATAGAGTCGGGTAAGTTAGCACTTATCTCACTCTTAGACACGAGCGCAGCGTTTGATACGATTGATCACAACTTCCTCATTAAGAGATTGGAGGAAACATTTGGTTTGATTTCAGACACTAAAAATTGGCTGGCGTCATATCTATCCAATCGCTTACAAGCCGTGAAGGTTGGAAATAAACTCTCTAACTTCGCAACACTTTCTTCAGGAGTACCCCAAGGATCCGTTTTAGGTCCACTTCTTTTCATCCTTTTTACAAATGATGTCGCCAAAATAATCGAGTCATTTGGTCTCTTATCCCACTGCTACGCTGACGATCAGCAAGTTTATTTTTTCTGCACTCCAAATGAAGTCGACAGTCTCAAAATCCGTGTAGCTGAGTGCCTAGAAGCAATAACTCGTTGGATGTCTTCAAACAAGCTAAAACTGAACCCATCTAAGACTGAGTTTCTCTGGGCGGCCACAAACAAACGCCAACATTTCATAGACAATTCACCTATTTCCATTTCCGGAAGCGATATTATTCCAAAGACAACAGTCAAACTTCTTGGCGTTAATCTGGATTCAAACTTTTCGCTTAAAAAGCAAATAAATACGACTGTAAGCAATGGTTTTTTTCACCTAAGACAACTCAAGTCAGTCCGAAGAAATCTTCCTATAGAAGCAACAAAACTACTTGTAAACTCCTACGTAGTCTCACGGCTTGACTACTGTAACGGTATCTACGCTAGCCTTCCAAAATATCAAACTGACAAACTTCAATCCGTGTTTAATGCAGCCGCTCGACTCATAACCGGAGTCTCTAAATATTCACATATTTCAGAACACCTTCGTAATCTTCACTGGCTCAAGTGCCCTCAAAGAATCCAGTACAAATTGTGCTGGATGGTGTTTAAATCAATTAATGAAATGGCCCCATCTTACATCTCTGAACTATGTGTCCCAGAAAATACTGGTCTGAGGCAGTCAACCCTTAGATCAGCAACATCATCAGCTATAGGCAGACTAATGGAACCTAAACGCAAGCCAAATACGAAATTTGGAGATCGCGCTTTCGGAGTGTCTGGACCTAAGGCTTGGAATAAACTCCCACCGGAACTTAGATGCATAACAAGCCCAACAGAATTTAGGTCCAAATTAAAAACGTACCTTTTTGGGCTCTCATACCCTTAAATAAAAATACTTATCGGAGTATCATAAAATTTTGCTTTTGTTTTCAAAATACGCTCATTACGTCCTATGTCCTCTGCGTGCGAACTGTGTCTTAATTGCTCTAAATAAACAATAACAGTGTTAATCTCTAGTGACCCTCCAGGTAAGTATAGTCTTGTATATATTTTCTGCCTGTACAGTGCATTTTTACAGCAGCATCGCGTTCATTGGTCAAATCATTGCACATATAGTTTCGTATCGGTGATCGATGAACCGATGGATGCAATTTTTAGCCATAAGATGTTGTTGTATATAGTTTAAAATAAGATTGTATAAACGTTTTATAAATTTGTACAGCGCCCTTGAGGTGATTTTTCACAAAAACGGCGCTATACAAGTCATCCAAATATTATTATTATTATTAAGCCCCACATTGTTTTTATAAAAATGGTTAAAACATACAGCTATCAAGTCAACATGACTGTCTAGGTTAGAAATCTGTTTTACTGTAGGATGTTCAGTTCACAAAAACAATACCAGGGGTTTAGCCGAACCAGCTTATCATACATTTTTTCCACAGAGGGCAACGACAGCTAGTTATTGATTTTAACACTCATATTTACATTACTTTGGCAGGCCCCTGAGGGCAGGGGCGTCAAGAGGAAGGCTGACGACGGCAACAACAAGCCCGACGGATCGGACGAAGAGGACGAGCAGGCGCATGACGAGGTTCGGCTGTGGGAGGACGGCTTCAAGGACAGATACTACGAGAGCAAGTTTGACGTCGCATCAGACAACTTGATATTCAGGTAATACGTACACTTGATATGGTCAATAGTGATAACAACAGTATACCATTCAAAATGTATTATATTATTTGATAAACATACTTAGAATTAAAACATACGTCAGGGCTTATAATGTATATTTTATTTATTCTAAATCTCGGGAAGGGTGGTGCAATCCCACAAATTCTTAGAATAAATATATCAAAGTAAAAATAAAAATAATCAACAATAGCAATTAACATATGTCTGTTGCTAAAGGATGCGGAAGCTATATTAGGATGCATTTAAATAAAAAGATTTATTATTCAAACTCATTAACTTTTATTAAAAGCTAATTTACAAAAGGGATGTTATCAGACAAGTTCTAAAACACGGGGTTAGGTGTATGTGTAAGGTACGATGTTATTACAAATGATGACACTCGAGACAGAACGACAGTTGGTTTCAAAATTGCTCCGTCATTCAGAAACACGGTCCAAAGCATATGCTTTACAGTGTGGCAACTAAATGAAAATTACCGGTATTAAAAATCAAATTACGAGTAGTTTTTATAATATATAAACCCTGACGAAGCTTGTGCAAAAAAAAAGTTGCATTACAAAGTGTTTTTTCATCTAACCCTCCCATACCGAAGGGGGATTATACTCAATGCCCAAACGAAAGTTTTTTTGTAATATCTAACTTTTTTTTTTTACATCATATACATGATTTAGGTAAAAGTATTCAGAAACAATCTGCATTTGAAAAAAATTATCCCTATTACATATTACTATATTTGAAGATATTAATTCTTTCCCTACGCTGAACTATGCATGCTCTATACTCGCTTGTGCGCCGCTAAATACTAAGAGCCCCATAATACATACTTTTGAATCATAGATAAGTCTAAATAATATCTATCCAATTCTGACAAAATTACTCTCTCCCCCCGATCCTGATCTATTTTATGGTTTTGCATTACTTAAGGCGATGTTTGGTTAAAACAAAGGGTAAAATGTACATGATTTTTACCTTCAAGATTTATATATAAATATTATGTAATATAATGTCAAACCCCCATTTTTACTTCCTCTGAAAAAAACAATATGTATTATTTAGTGTTATTCCTCTCCAGGAACAATGTGGCGCTTCAGTACGTGCGGGGGCTCTCTTGGGTGCTGCGCTATTACTACCAGGGCTGCGCTTCGTGGAAGTGGTACTTCCCCTACCACTACGCCCCCTTCGCTTCCGACTTCATCAACATCAGTGGCCTGTCCACCCAGTTCGACAAGAAGACCAGACCGGTAATTTATCATTGTAACTTATGTTCGGCGTTTTATCATGAATGACATACATGATAGTCCAGTGTTTTATCATGACTAACATAAATAATAGTCTAGTGTTTTACCATGACTGACATATATGAAAGTCCAGTGTTTTATCACGACTAGTAGGCGGCTGGCGGAGGGAAAACGAAAATTCCAGAGCCGCTCATTATTAAAGGCAAAACAATTATATTATAGTTATTTAACCGGTCAAATTTGTTTTATGGGTCCAAACAGACTTAGCTATGAAATATAAAAGATCATTTGGTTTTGGCCTATTTCAGCATATCGCTCTCCATACATTCCCAATGTTTTTGCCTCCACCAGCCGCCTACTAATAACTAACAGTCCAGTGTTTTATTATGGTTGACATACATGATAATCCAGTATTTTATCATGTCTGACATACACGATAGTTCAATGTTTTATCATGACTGACATACATGATAGTCCAGTTTTTTATCATGACTGACATACACAATATTCCAGTGTTTTATCAAGACTGACATACATGATAGTTTAATGTTTTATCATGACTGACATACATGACAGTCCAGTGTTTTATCATGATTGACATACATGATAGTCCAGTGTTTTATCATGACTGACATACATGATAGTCCAGTGTTTTATCATGATTGACATACATGATAGTCCAGTGTTTTATCATGACTGACATACATGACAGTCCAGTGTTTTATTATGACTGACATACATGATAGTTCAGTGTTTTATCATGACTGACATACACAATATTCCAGTGTTTTATCAAGACTGACATACATGATAGTTTAATGTTTTATCATGACTGACATACATGACAGTCCAGTGTTTTATCATGATTGACATACATGATAGTCCAGTGTTTTATCATGACTGACATACATGACAGTCCAGTGTTTTATCATGATTGACATACATGATAGTCCAGTGTTTTATCATGACTGACATACATGACAGTCCAGTGTTTTATTATGACTGACATACATGATAGTTCAGTGTTTTATCATGATTGACATACATGATAGTCCAGTGTTTTATCATGACTGACATACATGATAGTCCAGTGTTTTATCAAGACTGACATACATGATAGTTTAATGTTTTATCATGACTGACATACATGACAGTCCAGTGTTTTATTATGACTGACATACATGATAGTCCAGTGTTTTATCATGACTGACATACATGATAGTCCAGTGTTTTATCATGATTGACATACATGACAGTCCAGTGTTTTATCATGACTGACATACACAATATTCCAGTGTTTTATCATGACTGACATACATGATAGTCCAATGTTTTATCATGATTGACATACATGATAGTCCAGTGTTTTATCATGACTGACATACATGACAGTCCAGTGTTTTATTATGACTGACATACATGATAGTTCAGTGTTTTATCATGACTGACATACATGATAGTCCAATGTTTTATCATGACTGACATACATGACAGTCCAGTGTTTTATCATGACTGACATACATGACAGTTCAGTGTTTTATCATGACTGACATACATGATAGTCCAATGTTTTATCATGACTGACATACATGATAGTCCAGTGTTTTATCATGACTGACATACATGATAGTCCAGTTAATTATATTATATCTTACCGTAATACAGAATGAGATAGCAGACGGAACACCTGTTCACAGTTGATGTTGGCTTTATGAGAACCGGTTGTTTCTTCGACTCGTTTTTGTGTAAGTCGGCTCGTATGTGGAAAGAGTTACCAGCAACTGTATTTCCTACTTCATAAAATCCGGACCCTTTCAAGACCTGCATTACAGCCCCCACCGTAATCCGCCTCACAACACTGCTCAGGGTGGCAACATAGTTCCCCTGTTTTTAAACTGTACAGGCACGGGCGCTCTCGTGAGGTGTCACATAACAATTTTAGTCTAGTCCTAGTAGAGTCCTTATCAAGCTGAGAGAAATATCTCCCAATAAGACTGTACTGGTGTTTGACGTCTGGGAGGAATATCTCCCAAAATTGCTCTAGGGGTTAACTAACTAATGAACTGATTAATTTAGATAGTGGCCTTATTAAATTAGTGTCTAATTAAAAAAATGTGTATTTGCAGATCAAACCTATGGAACAGTTAATGAGTGTGTTCCCCGCCGCCAGTGGGAACTTGGTTCCTAAATCCTGGGCCACCCTCATGAGCGATCCTGTAAGTATTATATTGTATTATTATTTTTCATTGATAAACTAAAGTTTTTTAAGACAAGATTTTTATGCATAGCACAAAGGGTAACGATTATTATAAGCAATAATTATCAGCCTCAAACACTCAGCTACATTGAAAAAATCTTCCGAGAAAAGATACATGCCGCCAACGAGACTTGAACCCGTGTCTTTCTGATTGCCAGTCAGGTGCTCTACCGCTGAGCTATGTCGGCTTATCTAATACCCGCCAAATAATTCAATATATACTAGTGTTTCATTCAACAATTACTGCTTATTTTTTTCAGAACAAAAGCATTTGAATTCACTGTTGTCATTGTTGCATTTTCAAATGCTTTTCCAGCAAGGTGATATGGTTATGGAAGGTAGGTACTGGATAAATGACATCCCGGTAGGAACTACCCATATCATAATTTCAAAATCAAACAAAATCATATTCATAATTTCTGCCAAACTGGTATTCTGTTTTCTGTGAGTTGTTATTAAATTGAGGTGTTTCTCTTTCAGAAATCCCCCATCATAGATTTTTACCCCGAGGACTTTAAGATAGATTTAAACGGAAAGAAGTTTGCCTGGCAGGGAGTGGCCTTGCTGCCCTTTGTGGAGGAGAAGAGACTGTTCAAAGCTCTGAACGCTTATCACGGTGATCTTACACAAGCAGAAAGTAAGTCAACTTTAATATTTAGAAGTACCCGGCATGCGTTGCAATTCCACTCAAAGAAAGAATGTTTGTGTATTAATTCTGTTTATTGAAGTGCTCTTGGATGTATAGTATTTTTTGTTTTTCCATTTGCTGCACATGCAAGAATAAATTCTAAGGTTTTCTGACACGCGAGAATGCCGCATAAAGCTGTTTGTGTGAGAAACATGGGTTTTTAAAAATTTACCCCCTGCTATCCCTTACCGCTACTATATCTCCTTTGCAATCTCTTCCTCTGCCCCTCCCTTGTCCCCCCCCCCCCCTCCCCCTTTCCACCTTCCCCCTTTTCTCTTTCACCTTTCCCCCTTCCAACCCCCCGCGTTCCCCTCCCGCGTACCCCTTCCACCTTCCCCGCTTTTCGCCCTTGTCCCGATCTCGAACAGAATATTCAGTAGAACTGTGATTATTTTCAAAGTGGATTGTCCTACTAGCTGAATTTAAAGCTTCACCGATGGCCATTTTGGTATTGATGATGATTTATACCAAAATATTTTCAAATAAATCTACAGAGAAAACAACGATCTATTGCCAGGGATCCAACCGATCAACCAATTGCGATGGTTTTTAGGTAGACAGTTAACCACTGGAGCACTATAGGCACCCAAAAAGTGGATAGATGGCTCTTACACTTGAACACCAGGTACCCAGTGGTTAATATGTCTTGGCGTTCCAGTGGATAACCTATATATTTTATTGACGCAGATGGCATACTTAACTCGATTTTGACAAAAATACAGTTGACACTATCTGCGTCTAAGCTCTTCATTCATACATTTTTTTAAATCAACATTTCTTATAACTATTGAAGCTTTCCCCTCCTAGCAAATATATAGATGTGTCTCCTGTGATAGCAGTTTCTTCTGTCTATAAATTTATCCTTGTCTTTTATGTTTTTTTTTTTTATCTAATATCACTTCTTATTCGTCAGAGATGCGTAACTCCCACGGGAATGACCGTCTATATGTAGGGGTGGGCAACCCCTCGTATGCGCTTATCAAGAACCTCTACATCGAGGTGTCTAACGCCAACAACAAGACCAAGGACCAGGAGGTACCCTACGCCTGCGAGGGAGTGAGGGGGACCATGATGGTGGCTGACGATTGTGTGGTGGAAGGGGGGTAAGAATTATTTATTATTACGAATTGTAAATTTTCCATTAACTGGACTACTTCTTTATGCACCTTAATTTCACACAAATATGGTTCAAACACCCATTTGTGTGAAAACACATTTGCGAGCTGTCGAGTTCCCGGCAGGTGTTGTAATGCCACTTAAATAAAGATATTGTTTCTCCCTGCGTGTCCTTTCCCATTCGTCCTCTTTCCCCTTACGTTCGCTCAACAAATCACCAAAGTTTCATCGCAATCCGATGAATAGTATAGGAAATAATTTCACAATGCCAGAGCTCACTATTATATACAGAAACCATCGCGGGCATGCGCACATCAAATCACCGAAGTTTCATCGCAATCGATGAATGGTTTAGGAACGCATAAGGGACAAACAAAGAAACACATATTACGATAATGCATTTACATGATGACTTACAATTTTTAAATTCTACTCAGTTAAACATCGGCTCGGCCCGATATCAAAGGAATCGAACCCACGATTCCGTGGTTTGAGCATGATGCATTTGTCCACTTGGCTACTAACTGAATGAAACTGACTTTTATTTTTTCTGCAGCCAGCTGAACTCCCCCGTGCCCGGCCTGCCCTACATCACGGAGAACATGGTGATGTGCGTACGCTATTGCGACGCAACCTACCCAGAGGACTTTATATTCCCGGCCGTCCGGCTAGCGCGCGCCGTGGAGCCTGCTCGTGTGCTCAAGCCCGGAGACCTGTCGCATGAACAAAATAGGAACTTCCGCCCGCAGATCGGTGAGTCTTTCCGACACTGTTTATTTGGATGGTAAAAGTTCTTGCCCAGGTAACCTTCTTGCACCCTCTTCTATTGAAGGTTGCGCTCAAAAGATTAAAAAAAATTGCTGAAATTGTAGGAAATTTTCTGAAGGTAGGAAAAGGAAGCATAAAAACTCACTGAAGGCAGGAATAATGATGTCTCTTATCATCTAGTAACACTTTCCACTTTTCACTGATTATAATTTTCATGACCAATGAACCACGGCTGGATCTAAGCTGATTCAGCCGCGCTCATTCCAAAAGACGGTGACCCGAAAGTTGAGCCCCCAAAAGTTGGCCCCCCAAAATAATTATTATTATAAATTTTATTTTTTTTTTGCATTATTTACCAATTTCAAAAATACCTTTAATAATAAGTTTATATGATACCGAACATTTATCCATGATGCATTTGAATCAAAATATGTTTTATACTTTTGTTATTTGGTGGCTCGTTCTCTCTGCACATCCCTTCGGGGTACTTAGTTATATTTTGTGTATGAGGCGGGTATGAGTACCGCCGCCCCGGGAACCATTTATTGGATAACCAACATCTCTGCCATAGGTCACTCTAAGTGGTTCGCTGCGTTTGGTGACTTAGTAGGGTGACTATTTGGTGACTTAGATGACCAACACCTCTGCCATAGGTAACTCCAAGTGGTTCGCTACGTTTGGTGACTTAGCAGGGGTACCCGGGTTCATGGAGATTTGTCTAGGTCTTGGCGACGGATGTGTTTGCCCACCTATTGCGTGGCACGCAGGATCAGGAAAGACTGGTAGAGGAATACCTTTTGACCTCTCCAGCCGGACTCTCGACCCATTACCTTGCACCACAGTGAGAGGGATGGATTTGTACGTTTGTCATTCCTGGACACATTGAATCCCAGATTCCTACCCACCCCCCATACCATATTCCTTACCAGAACTTCTCCTCTCCTTCTTTTCCATAAAAAAGACCCTCCACACAGCATTCCCAAAGACGATATAGGCCCTGACGGATTTATTTTTCCTCTGGGCCTCCTGTGTGGAGTTATTTAAAAAAAAAATTAATCCACCTCTTTTGTACCGTTTATCCCACATTTTTCAGTTTTATAAAAAAAGGTAAATTTATAAAAAAATCACCTACCCAAAATTGGGTAGCTATCGCTCGATAGGCTTTAAGGGTTTATAGGGTTTAAGCTTAAGAGTATATTATAGGGGCAGAATTGTAATTTGCTGAAAAACGGCTCTCTAAAACGGCTTAATACTACCTTTCGTGTGTCATTCTCAGACTTGATATTTTTTGTTACCAAAGAATGGACTTTTATTTTTCAATCTGCTTATTTTTTTTTGTAATTGATATAGGCATTCGACCATGAAAAATAAAAACATCGATACACCATACAACCCACTTTTAAAACTTCAGTCTATGATTATCGCACTAATAATGATTTTACACAATATTTTAAATTAAAAATATATACATAATACATACATCTGCAGAAGTACGGCCTCTTATTATCGTTATGATATCTGTGGATATTGATAATTAAATAAATACTTAATTTTTTCACTAAATTTGAACACGTTTCTTTAGTTTCTTAGCTTCTACTCATTCCGGGCTGGAATCTCCCGTTGGCAGGTAGCGAAGCTGTACGCTCCTCGTTTGACAGCGTATATATTTTGAAAATACGGTCGAAGTGTTTCATTAATAGCTGTAAACATAGAATACCGACTCACTTGAAGCACTTCAATAATCTCAGGAAGCTACAAAAACAGAAAGTACTCGAAAATTCTCTTTTTTGGGTTAAATTTTTCGAACTGTAACTTTTCAACGGCCATATTGTATAAATCGTTGAAAATATAACATTACATGTGCGTTCTTGGTTAGCGCGATGTTCACACGTGTGTGCGCACATACTTGCAAAACGTGCTACGCGCACGTTTTGCAAGTATGTGTGAGAATTAATTGTGCTGCGTACACACACACAGCTATAATATATGTAGCGTGGCTTATTTCGGAATGTCAGTATGTTCATTTGTGAGCATTTGCTCGCCGTCGGTAAATTATGTACGCTGTGTTTGGTAATAGATACAAAAATTACCTTATATTATTAGTATTACTATCAAGTATAATGGACTAGAAGACGAGATAGGTAAACCATACGTCATCAAGTACACGGATGAAACTACTTTGTAGTGATAATGGATAATGGTTAAAGCCGCGCAGTCATGGAAATAGTGAGCGATTTTTTTCGAAAAAATTACGACATCGAGTACGCGAACGGAAATGGTTTCATATGATAAAGGGGGATTAGAAAATGAGAAAAAGCAGGTCTGCCAACCGGCAGCCTAGCACGTTCCCAGGCAGCCGGCGTCAAAGTGGGGTAAAAAATAGTAAATTTTACGTCATCGAGTACACGAATGAAACCAATGAATAACATAGTCCAGATCGTTCTCTTTAAGAATTTCTTGGTCTGCCGACCAGCAGCCTGATAGCTTTTAGTGTACGAATTTTTAATTATTATTATTTTTATTTGTTTTTTTCGTTTATCTGAATTATTATTTTTATTTCATTATAGTTTTAAATTAGATTGCCATATTTTAAAAAAATAAGCCATAATGATAAAAAAAAAAGTATTTGAGAGTTCCGAGTGTACCCATCCGTCGGGCGAGCCTTTCAACGCCAAACCACTTACGAAACCTGCCGCGGTGCCCCTCACCGCTGTCGCGTATCCATATTATTGTACAAATTTATAATAATAATAGTCATTTTAAGATTGCCAAATAGTCCATAGTAGTTGGAAGTTCGAACAACTAACGCATCGTCGCCGTAAGAGCTGCGTTCGTTCGTAAAACGACGGAAATTTCCGAACCTCGTCCGTTTCATATCGGTTTTGCTTCCCCTGCTGCATCGATTACATCGAATACAAGATCGAAACTAACGAAAAACTGTAATATAGATCATCCCATTCATGACTTCCTTGGTCTTCCGACCAGCAGCCTGGCAGTTTTTTGTGTACGATTTGTTTTAATTAAAAAAAAATCAATATCTTTATTATTATTTTTATTTCAATATGGTTTTAAAAACTTAGAATGCCAGATATTAAATTAAATAAGTGGTAATGGCAGGCGCTTGCATTATAATGTAGTTTCCCTGTTATATACTGTTTTTATACAATACATAACTACGAAATCCATAATTATGAAGCAGAACTTGTTTATAATTAACTGTTTTTATACAATAAATAATAATATTATTGAACATATAAAATAAATAAAAAATCGATTGTGCAAGACCACACGACTGAAGCAAAATTTCACTAACTTATAAAAGAACACATGATATTGGGGTGACATTGACATTGACATTCCAGACAATATTGTTTGTTGCATTTCACACAGTAGTACACACTCATGTGTCTTTTTTTCGCTGGGCAAAAGTTGCTCCGTTTTCTTTGGCATGCTCCGTTTCCTTTTTTAATGACATTGATCACCGTTCGCATCGATGATCACCGTTCGCATCGATGATCACCGTTCGCATCGATGATCACCGTTCGCATCCATCACCGTTCGCATCACACTTTTCGTAACAATCACACCTTTCGTAACGCATTCACCAGTTTACCTCCAAGTGTCGATCGTGCGTAAAGAAGTTTTACTTTAAAAAAACGAGTGTGCTTTAGACCACACGACTGAAGTAAAACTTCACTAACTTATAAAAGAACATATGACATTGAAACACGTTAAAAAAGGAAACGAAGCATGTTCAAAAGTTGCACATGCTCCGTTTCCTTTTTTAATTTTTCGTAACAATCACACTTTTCGTAACGCATTCACAAGTTTACCCCCAAGTGTCAAGCGTGTGTAAAGAAGTTTACTTAAAAAAAAAAATTATATAATACATAAATACGAAATACATAATTACGAAGCAGAACTTGTTTATAATTAACTGTTTTTGGCTTGTTTATAATAAACTGTTTGTTTGTATAATAACTTGTTTATAATAAACTGGGCATGTAGAGCGAATGAACGAAGAAAGTAGTGTAAGAAGAATATACAACGCAAATGTGAATGGTAGAAGAAGTCGGGGACGTCCGAGGAAGACATGGCACGATTAAGTGAATCAGATACTTGAGTCGGGCCATGTCAAAAGTCAGAATAATAGAAGAGAATGAATGAGACGATGTATGAATGTGAGTGAGGCAAAGAGTGTGTGCCAAGACCGAGTTGTTTGGCGGTCCGTCCTCTCTGCCTACCCCTGCGGGGAAACGTCGTGATGGTTAGTTAGTTAGTTAGTTAGTTTTTATACATCAAATAATAATATTATTGAACATATAAAAGAAATAAAAAATTAAAATGGAGTTCTACAAAATAAACTTAATAGCAATAAATGAACCACGAGATTCCAAACGTCGTTTATAATGGAAGTCCTGCGAGTATGAACGACTATGAACTATGGGAAAAACCATCAACAAGCAAATTATGAAACATTTGTAAAAAGGATCATATTAAATATTCTACCAAAATAATAAGTTCCATAAGTTGAACACACTTTGTTATTGGTTTTGTTTTTACTTCGATATTTCAAAATATTGTGCTCGTCATATCATACACATGTTGAATGTTGAAGTTTTAAAATTCGCGAAGGCATCACTACCGCCACCTAGCGATCTAATAATGAATACATTTTGACAGTTTTAGAATTCGGCCGTGGCTATTACATCCCTTTAATATTATGGTATTTTAGTATAGAAGTAATGTGTTCTCTTTTTCGTCAGGAATGGCCCCATACAACAGACAGGCCCAGCTAGGGCAGGGTGGACACAGGATGTTGGGGCACCACACCAACAGGCAATACGGGAATGTTCAGCCCCCGCCCAGTCTCCAAGGGGGTAAGTCTACCATTTTTACTCATACCTTCAAGATCGTGTGCCACAGACATTTGTAATATCGGTGTCCACAGTTGCACATTTTAAGGAGTGGATTGGTTTAGGGTTCGTCATGACCCTCAGCAGTGAAGAAGCAACTTATATGTTTATATATTTTATGTATGTAATATTACGACAATATATTTATATTTTTTTCTTTAATATGACGTCTCATAAGAGCGCCCGTGTATGTACAGTGTAAAGATAGGAGAACTATGTCGCCACACGGGTGGGCAGCGTTGTGCTTAACGGAGGGTCTCTAGGAAGGGATTTATTAATGCGGGTCTTGAAGAGATGTCCCAAAATAGGTCTTGAAGAGGCCTGGATTACAGATACCAGAAGCTCGTTCCGCATACGAGCCAACTTCCACAAAAACGATTCAAAGAAACCACCCATCTTCATGAAGTCAACATCAACTGTGACCGGGTATTTTGCTCGTTTCCGTTATGTTCCACGCATATGTAATAGTACTGGGCGTTGACGATAATTCCATCCAACGCCAACGTCGTTATCATTGGCGATTTTCAATTGTTGAAAATAACTGTTGAAAATAACGTCGACGTTGATGCAACTATAGAATAGACGCGCGACAAGCCAGTACAATCAAACATCAAACTAAGCGTATAGGAGATCGACACGATACGACGATCTAAGTCAAAAAAACAAACAAAAAATAGATCAAAATCGTATTAGGGAATTCCTTTTAACGAGTGGTTCCCCGGATCATTGATGTATTATTATTATCTCTATGCCCCACACACGTAATAATAATCCTAAATAACGTTGAAAGTTGAAACTGTTTGAAAACATTCAAATAAAAAGGTTTAAGAGTTTGCACTTCGTGAACAACATTACTCGATATTTCAAATGGTCTTTTGGTGATGTACATACCTACTGAATGTTTTTTTTTATTTCCCCATCCAATACGGCCGATACGCGGCGCCAGGGGACAATCAAATTTATCAACGACAAGCAAATGAAATAACCTCAAAATGACCAATATTTTTAAGGGCCAAGGTATGTTCTACACGCAGTATTTAATTGAAGCATCTATAATACTTCTAAGCGATCAAATTTTCAAAACAAAAAACATTTGATTTTGTATGATTTTGCATTATTTAGTATGACTTCATCTTAATAAAAACTTTTGACACAAATTTTGGTAGAGAAATGACAATATTTCATTACAATAAATTGGAATTTTTAACATATTCACCAAAAATAACTGCAACACGCCAGACAGATGTATTCATGATCTTTCATCCACAATACCAATTAACTTGCTTATTGCTTTATTTGTTGAAAATAATCAATTTTCAAACACATTCCATTCGGCAAATCTACCAAGCAGTAACTTTACGAAAGCCACCCGAAAAATTTTGCATTGCAAATATTGACAGTATTTTTATGTCTCACGATATTAAAACACATTAAATACATTGATAATTCAATCATTTTTACACTGATATACAAATACGTAAAAAAATCCAATCAAAAGTGACATGTCATACGTGAACATTCTGGCAGTGACAGCTTTATTTTTGTACCGAGAAATTTTTGTTTATTGAGTTTTTTGTAAAAATTAATATTCCGTAAAAAACCAAAGGACAGTGACACCTATTGATTATTATCAGAAGTAGGTTTTTCCAGCTTTTTTAAAACGTCAAGTTTATACCGCCAGAATATTCAAAAATATATTTAAAAAATAATTTTAAAGAATCGAGGGAATATTTGCCAAAATTGGCAGCAAAGCAATCCGAAGTATTATAAATAGTGCCATATTGTGGCAAAAAGCGCTCCAGTGGTTATGGTATTATTTACATGATTGTGAAATATCATTGCATTATTGAAAATAACTTTAAATCTTTTTTCTGAGTCAGGATATGAAAAATATTACCGAATTGTTGTTTAAATATTCAAAAAATGATGGCTGTTTTGCTCTTGTGTATTACATATTGATGTACTGAAGCTTAGATAGTTTTTTTTGCTCAATTTGCAGTGGAATCTATCCATTTGCAAAAGGACACACTCAATAATGTTCTTGATTATACGGTATAGTTTTGTCATCTTCTAATATTAAATATTACGAATGAGTGATGACAGAACCTGTATCATTAATTAAACCAAAAAAAGAAGCGGTCTCAAAATAGAGTCTTGAGGAACTCCCGAGAAATGGCAGAACTAGAAACTTAATAGCTCCCGTTCACAACCACTCCGTTGTGTTTCACGGTTACTTCACACCAGTCAGACGAGTGCCCTGATTTTACAGGAGGTTGTTGTGGTTACAGAGAAAATGAATTCATTAGATGAATTTTTACAGGCAGCAGAAGATATAGTAAAATGCATTTATAGTAAAAGAAACCCAAGGATAAGTGGACCAAAGGCTTCTAGCAAAAACGGAAATAATATTTTCTCATAAACCCACTCAACAAGTTAACCCATGAAGCATCGGACTGACGAAATAGCATGTAAAAACCAGCTGCCGTGGGTATTTTCCTGCTAGGCCCTGCTAGCGGGTTTTTTATGGGCTTTGCCCAATTTAGCACAATTTTTTTTTTAATGTTAGCTCCAAACAGGAGGCTTTGAGGAAAATAATTTCCCTTAGGGCCTATGTCATCTTAGGGGTTACTCTGTGGAGGGTATTTTTAAGGAAAGGAAGGACAGGAAGTTCTGGGTAGGAAAAGGTATGAGGGGTGGGTACAAATATGGGGGTCAGTGTCCAGGAGTGACAGACAGATGAATCTATCCCTCCAATTGCGGTGCAAGGCGATGGGTTGAGAGATTCCGGCTGGAGAAATTAAAAGGTTTTCTCTATCAGTCTCTCGATCCGGCCCGCCATGCAGTAGGTGAGCAGATGCATCCGCCGCCGAGACCTGGACAAACTCACCCCATGAACCCGGGCACCAATGTTGATTTTAAGAAAAATTAAAATCCTGGAAATTTTCATTTTTCTGAAAAAATTTCTTCTGGATCGGAAAATTGGTGAAAAAATAGGTTGGGAAATTTTTAAAATTTTTTTTTGTCTTTTTGATATGTGGGTAAAGTTTTGAAATTTTTATTTTTCTGGAAAATTGGAAATCGGAAAATTTTAGCTTGGAAAATGGGTAGGGAAATTTTTATAAAAACATTTACCTTTTTGTTTTCGTTATGCGAAGTTTGGAAATTTTTCATGTTTCAAACATTTCAAAATTTCTTCCGGTAAATTGAGAAAAGACATTGCTCGGACAGTGGGTTTAGAAATTATATAAACGTTTTTGAAATTGAGGAATTCCAAGTTTTGTAATTTTTTTTTACATTTTCTCATCGGGGATGCTATTAGAAAACTTAACGGTTTTAATTGAATATAATAGATGGCACCACTCCCGTTTACAACAATTCGAATCTTTACAGAAATTAGCATAATGCCATCAGATGTGCGAAATTTTTTCTTCAAAATAAAACTTTCAATTTGGGAGACGGGTATGGGTACCACCACCCCGGGAATCATTTATTGGAATATCAACACCTCTGCCATAGGTCACCGCAAGTGTTTGGCTACGTTTGGTGATTTTGCAGAGGTGCTCGGGTTCATTGGGTGAGTTTTGTCGGGGTATTGGCAGCGGATGTGTTTGCCCACCAGCTGCATGGCAGGCCGGATCGAGAGAGAATGGTTGAGGGAGTCCTTTTGACCTTTCCAGCCGGGCTCTCTCGACCCATCGCCTTGCACCGCAGTTGGAGGGATGGATTCATAAGTAGGACTCATTTCTGGACACACCAACCCCCAGTTTCCTACATATCTCTCATACCTTTTGCCTTCCACTCCTTCCTTTCTCTAAAAGGACCCTCCACACAGCGCCCCCAAATATGAATATGCCCTGAGTGATTTTTTTCCTCAGGACCTCTTGAACGGAACTAATGTAAAAAAAGGTTGAAAGAATACACTGTCATCGACAACTACTCTATCTGCCGAATTTCAGCTTGATCGGATGTCAGGAAGTGGGTTAATTTCCTCGTCCAAGATTTATATTCATTCAGACTAGAATTGCTCTGTTGTGAATCACTTACTGAAATTTCGCGTCATTGGCCGAAACACATTGATACTAGAATAAAAAAGATGTGAGTTTTATTTTGATATTGTAAACCTTTTATCATTATCTTATGCCTTTTTGATTCCTTCCTTTACCGCCTAATAACAATCAATCATTCGTTCCGCATTAAATTTGCCATAACCTATCATTAAATTAATAGTAAAATGTCCCGCCCACCGCCGGGTAATAAATAAAGCCGGTGGTCGTGTGGCAACTGCTAGAAGCGCGCCCTCTCGCGACTTTGTTTTCAGTTACGCCCTCATTTGTTTTCGAACGAAATTCAAATAATATTATTTTTCCGCTGAAAATAGAGCTGGCGAAGAGGAATTTATTGGTTCGAAATTTAAATAAGTACCCACGTGATTTTTTCACATTTTTTGTCCATCCCTATTGTTTTTAGAATGAAATTCGAATCGTTTTTTTTTTATTGAGTTTGCGTATAGTTGATTTTTATTTGAAACTAGCTGAAGTCCCCGGCGATGCCCGGGCTTAACATGCGGTTTTCACCAATAGATTCGTGAGGAAGGTTTAAGTATACAATTTGTCAAGGTTTTTTGTAATTTGGTTGAAATATATTGTCTGTATGTGGTGGAGAGCGTTGTGGTATGCGTTTTTGAGTTTATCGCGAACAGACAGACAGACGCGGCGGAGGACTTTAATTTATTATATGTAGAGATTTAAGATGAGCAAATTTTATAACCCAAAGGTTTTTCGGTGTTTGCATCTAAAATATGTTTTTCTGTATTTTTTCTGGTGGGGTGGTGGTTTGATTTAACCGTTAATTTATTCGAAAGAATTTAAATCGATATTATATTCACATAGATTTAAAAAATACATTAGCTCCACACAGGAGGTCCTGAGAAAAATGTATTTTTGGGGATGCTGTGTGAAATGTATCTTTTAGGAAAGAAAGTTCTGGGAAAGAAAAAGGTATGAAGGGTGCCGGGTGGGCAGGAATCTGGGGGTTCGGCGGACGTAAAAATACATCCCTCGCACTGCGGTGCAAGGGCCGGAGGAGGTCAAAAGGTCTCCACGCAGTTGGTGGGCAGACATATCCACCGCCAAGACCCGGACAAACCTCACCCCATGAACTCGGGCACCCCTGCTTAGTCTAAACTAAACTAAACGTAGCGAAACACTTGGGGTGATCAATGGCAGAGGTGTTGGTTAATAAATGGTTCCCGGAGCGGCGGTATCCACGCCCGCCTCCCAAATTATCAAATTTCAAAGTTATAATTCAAGTTCTGTGAAAGTTATTCAAGTTCTGTTATCATCCATGTACCATGAAACAAACGGCCCATTATGAAATACTCGTAATAACAGAACTTGACGTTTTACTTTGAAATTCGATAATTTGGGAGGCGGGTGTGGGTACTGCCGCTCCGTGAACCATTGATTAAATAACCAACACCTCTGCCATTGATCATCCCAAGTGGTTCGCTACGTTTGGTGACTGTGCAGGGCTGTCCGAGTTCATGGGGTGAGGTTTGTCCGGGTCTTGGCGGTGGATATATCTGCCCACAACCTTTAAGATTGATGGATTATTTTGAATTGTAATTCGCGATTATACACAACGTTTTTTTTTTCGTTAGAGAGATTTTTAATCTATTTAAAACTATTTATTTGGTAACACTTCGATAGTTAGTCGATATTTTATATTTTACCAATTTTTTTGATAGTTCGATGTCGCGTAGGTACTTTCCCAATATGCACTACAGCAGGGGGAGATTTAAACATGGGGTTGGTCGTAGATAAAATAGCTTGGGGAGATTTCGGAAGTCCGACCTCTTGTGTCGGCTGATTGACGTCGGATTAAGTGGCTGCAATCAAACCAAATTCAGCCAACCAAACCGTTCTATCCTCTAATCAGGGAGCAGCGGGTTACATTTGGTGTATAAGAAAGAGCTGCAGCATTATATGCTTAAGAACAAAAGCAAAACCATCAGCCCATTGACGTTTGACTTTTTTGAATTTTTAGAATTCACTCACACTTCAATATTATCCTTGTAACTATACTCCATACTTTCAAAATTATCGTCACGGCTAGTAGTATTGTAGGGGTTTACGGAGACCTCACGGAGTGAGAGAGATGCAAGAAAATTATTACTTTTTTCTTTGGAGGAAACAGACCTAAGTGCATTGTGTATCTCATCTTTTGAAAGAGCTGCAGCATTATTGTGATAAGGAACGTATGTCTATTGCCTTTTTTATGCTATCACCTTACCGTAATAATTGTGAATCTTGACGGTAATAATAAAAGTGCTCATTGTGTTAAAACCTACATAGTTGTAGTTGCTTCCAGTTTTTTTTCAATACGAAAAAAATAGCGGCAAACGTTTCAACGATCACACTTCATTTCAACAATCAGAAGTCTGTTTGTCTGTCTGTAGCCTGCGTGTGCTCATGTATGTCGTTGGAGATCCTTACGCATTGCATGGAGTGGCTGGTATAGTCCTAGTGGAAGGGTTCACAAGAGCAAATGCCTAATTAATGAATAATTTGTTTGTCGTCCCGCCCGCGCCCGGCCGCTTTTCCCCGCTAATTGATCGCATTGTGACGGGTGACAGGCGCACAAAGGTCGCGTGTCTACATACTTATATTGTTGTTATTAACAGCGAGACAATGCGAGGCTAGGCTCAACCGTCCCTCCCCGATCCCCGACCTCCCCTCCCCGCTGTGTATGGCTGCCGGGTAGGTACCCCAGTTCCTACTGTACACGGCCCACCTCGCGGCTGTGGAACAACACGGGGAGGGATGTTTAATGACGCACATAACCAAAACCTCCTAGACTCCACAAGGCCAGGACACTGGATCAAGATGGCCGCCGCTGAAGGCTGATGAGTATGGATTAAAAAATCTAATAAGGTGCCAATTATGGCAAAATAGTTATCTGAAGAGAGAAAATATTATACTAATTACACACTGAAGTGCAAAAAACATAGGTTCATGGCACATTGGGGAAAAAGTATTGACGGGTAAAATAAGGCAATAAAATTTCTTGGTAAAAAATCAATAATATCCTTTATTAAAAATGAAACATTTCTAAGTACAGTGTATTGGTACTTGTAATTGGAGAAGGTATCAAAAAAAGATAATTTTTTTAGAATAAGGGCCAGTTGTTTCACAGAATTTAAACAATTCATCAAATTCCAATGTAAATTTAAAAATTCTGTGAAAGTTCTATTTAAGTTCTGTTACTAAACCAATATGGGCAAGTTATTCCACATACCTGAAATAATAACAGAACTTGAGTAGAACCTCAACAGAACTTTAAAATTAACTTTGAAATTTGATGAATTGTTATTCTGCGAAACAACTGGCCCTAAAGAATAAACTAAATATAAACAAAATTAATGATTGATTACATTTAATAACGAAATATTATAATGATATGTGTTGGAATATGTATAATATGAATGTTGTGTAGTTGGTGGATATGATTGCCGGCAGTTGAGATTGTAGAGTAGTCTGCTGCAGTTTCTGGAGGTTGAAGGCTGGCTGCTGTAGAACGTGCACCTGAAAATAATAACAACTGAAGTAGTACACAAGTAGTATAAATATTAGATGTAGGTTTATTGTTTTGAAATGTTGAATGGTGATGAGGGAATGGTGTATGTGGGTATATCAAACAGTCAAGAATATTTTTTTTTTTACTGTGTTTTTACTTTAATTCTACGCATTCAACAAATAAACTCAACTGTAAATTTATATCGACAACGTCAGATGCAATGACTTTTGGAAATGGAGTTTTCGCAAGATAAAAAAATACTACAGAACTTTCTTTTTTCACGGTAATACAATCAGTTAGGAAGTTATGTTTGTCAATGCAACCTAAAAATTCATTAAAAGTTGAAAAATGGTTCTGAGATTCAAAGACTGCATTAGAAACTATGCTCTTTTCTACTGCTATTTGTAAATTAATAAGTTCTTTCCTGCTCTTCCTTGCGTCCACACTTTCTCGGGATAATGTCGGAGTCACTGACAGGTAGGCTGGACAATTTGGCAGAATTGATGGGATGGCTCCCGGAGCAATTTCACCCTCTTGTACTTCATTATGCATTGCTCTCCAGTTTGAATGTTGGTGTGAACACTGGTTGTAATGATGTCCTCCTTTCTAAAATGCAGCTCGCAAACCTGAAAAGTTATTACTTTAGTGTTAATTTATGTTCAATAAACATTAAATATCTAGGCACTCATTCATTACAGCAAAAAGCTGTCACAACTGAAACAATATATTAAATTATACAACAACGTTAACATAAACACATTTTCAAATCAAAATAATATGAATAAACATGTGTAAACATCACATCACAATCGCAGTTGCACGTTTTTATAAATTGAGGTTATGTACAATCATAACAATCAATATGCATTCAATTGTGCTTGTTACTATAATGTAGGTACATTTTCACAATGCACGACAATAATAGATTTCAATTGTACAGTACACCCTTAAAAATAGTGTTATTTAGCCGTTTAAAATATTAAATATCTAGGCACTTTGAAAACTTATATTTTTTCATGGTGTTGTCTTTCATTACACCAAAAAGCTGCCAAAACCGATACAATTTTAAATTAGACAACAACGATATGAGCTAACATCATTAAATTAGACAATAAACACATTTTAAAATCAAAATAATACGAATAAACATGTGTAAACACCACATTACAATAGATTTTTATGACGTCTTTCATATAGGTATATTGAGGTTATGTACAAAGTTGAATCCTGTATTTGCAGTAAAAAATAAGCACATTTCACTTACCGTTGAATATTTTGTTGGAATGAAATCCCGACGAATAGACTCAACCCATTTATTACATAATATAACATCATTTGGGAACTTGAATGTATGACGTTTTGGTTCGTTGTCATAATTTCCTTTACAACGAGGTACAACGCACTTATTAACCATTTTCAAACTTAAAACACTTCTGTAGAGAATTAATACGTAACGTCGCTCAAACTTTTGTATGTATTGTGCATGTAATACTTCTAATTTATAGTTTTTTGCCTAAATCAAAACGCACGCACTGCACTGCGATAATAATATCCATAGAAGTGAGGTTCGAAACGTATGAATCTGACGTTTCCAGCCGCCTAGCTTCAGCCTCCTAGAAGGATTATTACCGCTAGAGGCGTAAACTGGGTCTTGGCCTTTATACCGTGGGTGACGACATAACCCGCTCGCTCGTTGCTGGCGTGCCTCCCTGAGGCTCGATTCTCCGATTGCTGCCGCTCGTAATCGCCGTCTTAAGTACATATATATTGGTCGACTTTGTTATTCTCGAGTTTCGTCGAAGGTACATGCTTACACGTCAAAAGTCATTCAACTCGAACAACGAGTGGGTCGAACCAGTCGACACCGACGAAACTGTCAAATTTTGGTACATTAAACAAGGTGGGTCAAAAGTAATCATCCGATGTTCTTTTGCTGTAATTTTTTTTAATGAAAAACTTTGGTTCTGCTTGTGAAATTTGTTCATTTAATCCATTAGAATTTGTTCCATCAAGTCGAGAAAATCATATGGAAATGCTTCCTTCAGAATATCGGTTGTGGCTCGAGCAGTGTGCGCCTTTGCACCTGTTGTCCTGTTGCCCTGTTGGAATCACATGTTCTTCAGTCTCAATTGAGGAAGTTCAACAGTTCATCCAATTGAGGAAGAAAAAAATGGTAATCATGGCTCTACAGCGCGCGCCGTCCACAGTCGTCGTTTGGCTCGCGGCGTTCTCAAATAAAATGGCCCGATGACTCCTCCAGCGTAAACAGCACACCACGCAGTAACTTTGAGCGGGTGTAATGGCTCTTCGTGGGTGATACACGGGTGTTCGGTGCCCCAGAAACGATTATTTTGTTTATTTACGAAACCGCTAAGATGGAAATGAGCTTCATCGCTCATGATAATTTTCGATTAAAAATCGTCCACCTCTTCGTTGAGATTCAGGATGGCTTGAGCGTAGGTTATACGCGTTTGGCGGTCAACATCTAACTGCTGATGCATTGTCTGCACTTTGTAAGGGAACATCTTCAAATCTTCACCAAAATTCTGCGTAGGGACCCTGGCTAATGCCCAATTGCGTGGTACGTCGTCTGGTCGATGTTCCGGGCTCATCTTCGATATCTTGGGGAATAGCAGCGATATTCTCAGCAGAACGGCTGCTCCGGGGCCAGACTTCTTTTTATGGAGTTTTTTTAAGTCGCGGGTTTACGTCCTCAAGCCTCAGACTCTTGAAGCCCTTAAGGAAAATATTCGCTAGGAATGCGAGAAACTGTCGCCCGAAGTTCTGGCAAGAGTGATGGAAAATGCCATAAAACGGGCCCGTAACTCTGGCGGCGGTCACTTGGCCGATATCATTTTCTCGACTTGATGGAATAAATTCTAATGGATTAAATAAACAAATTTCAAGAGCAGAACCAAAGTTTTTCATTAAAAAAAATTACAGCAAAAGAACATCGGATGATTACTTTTGCTCCACCTTTTATCTTAACCTAAGATAAGGACAGGCTTTATATATTTTTACAAAGTTGTTTTAAGATTCCATTTAATGGCTGATTTATCAGCGATGTTGGCTGCAATACATGATGTAAAGCAAGCTGAAGCAGATGCTTTGATACGAACAAAAACGTTTTGCCAGAAGGTTGATAGTTTCACGGTTCCATGACAACTCAGAATCAACTCGACTCAACAACTCTTTGAAAAGTCATTAAAACTTTGAAAAAAATACTTGGAAAATAGTCCATAACCTAACCTAACGTAACCTTATAAAAAGTATATTTTTTTCATCACTTTTCAGTGGAGGGTTTGAGTTGAGTTCATTCTGAGTTGTTCGGTTACCAGTTTTAACATGAAGTTAATTTCCTAATTAATCTGTTGCAATGTTGTTTTGATGGTGCGAGCACTGTTTAGCTGTTTTTGTTGTTTAGCATGAGCATATACATCCGCCAGCCATTTCGAAGGAAGTGCGATCATAATTTCAAAAATATCAGAAATATAAACATTATTCACAGGGCTACCAATATGATCATCTATTCGACCATTCGACATTTACGATAAATGAATACGTATAAATGAAACATTCTAAAAGTTCGTCGAGACGACCCACGTGTAGCAGATGGCGCATAACGAATAACTCTTAATCGCTTTTAGTGAATTGAGCTCCTGTTACCCTGGTAGGCTCACAATACGAGGCGAGAATTTCGCCAAAAGGGGTAACAAAGGTAATTTCAACACTTGAAGATGTCAACAAATTAATAATTTAATTGTAAGACGCAATCAACCTTCAAACGTTCAAACTTCAAACCCTCTTCCTCGGAGTTTTCATTAAAAAAACTTTTTGGTTTTTATAGCTTAATTCACTAATAGTAGGGGAGGAATTAACGCTAAATGGGTAGTTACTCGAGCGTTGTGGGGACCTATTGGATTGCAAAGATTAGATGCTAAAAAGAAAAAAAGTTTAAGTGATGTATGCACTTTCAGTGGTGGGGGGAGCGAGTATAAATTATCAAAAATGTAAAAAAAAATCATCACATTGACTTACTCGAGCGCGTCAGATATTAATAGCGTATACGCCCTACGTGTTTCTGGTAACGGAAATATATTAATCTGACGACTTCAGTGGTGGGGGTGGCCGTATGAAGAGGTAGAAAATTGAAAAAAAAATGGATTTATTCGAGCGTGTCAGATTAAGGTAATGTGCGTTAATTACATGCAGAAAAGCTTACATTTCAATAATCTGACGATTTAGACGTAACCTAAACTCGTGGCTGTTTGTTGAAAATGTAAAAAAAAATCGTGACCTTGACTTACTCGAGCGCGTCAGATATTTATACAGACGGTTCAGCTTGATGTCCTGGTTGTGCTGACCTATAATCTGACAAATATGTGGAGGGGTTTTCTTAATCTGACAGTTTTAAGTTTATTTTTTTTATTTTTTATTACTGAATAAAATTACAAAGAACAAAAAAGAATATATACCCATTATAACGATTAAAATAAAATCGCTTAATTAAACTTCTTAAAAATTTCACTTATTAAATTTCTTTACACAATGAATAAACCAAAGCGTTGTACACGAACGCGCGGCCTAAGGGCCTCCGGCTCTGCGACAGAATATAAATAGCAAGCGCCCGTCAACGTACTACTCGACCATAGACATATGAATATTACTAGACCTGCTAAAATTATCAAATAAAATTATTTGATAATAATTATCTAATATTATTATATGATTATATCAAATAAAATTTATTATCAAATAAAATTTATTTTTCGGTATGCGAGTCACGATCCTTACCGCTGGACTACGCCGGCCGGTATCTGCGGACCCTGTACAGTACGTCCAGTTTCTGAGAGGCTAACTTAATATTGATGGAGCCCCCTACCTGAGCTGGTTACTTTTAAGAGTTACACCAAGCATATCAATGGAGGGTTTGTGCGGAAGATTGCTTCCTTAGTTAGGTACTCGAAGAATTAGATAAGCAAAGGTGTATGTGTTCTTATTTCAAAATTAGATGTCAAATGTGTAAGGTGAACGAATGTCTGTTGTTTTAGAATTAGATTGTATCCCTATTTAGCCAGTCTAGTTTGTAGTTTCAGGCCGCCGCGCAGAAAAATCTCACAGTGAACTGCCCTGTAACCGATATCTCACTTTCGATCTTTACCTTTCTGCGCGGTGGCCAGAAGTGGCGCGCTCGAAGTGCCCGTGTGGGAATTCATAACTGCGCTGCCTCACCAGCGTATGTTGCTTCCAGATTTCTGGACACGTAACAAATCCGTTACTGAACTACCTTGCGCGACTGATGTCTCAGCATATGCCCACCCTAACCGTTTTGCCGCACGTTCGTTTTCGTAGATTTGCAACGCTTTGGTTTATTCGTTATGTAAAGAAGATTAATAAGTGAAATACATATATCGATATAACCGCTCTTTTTAAGAAGCTAGGTCTACTCTTTTCACAAGCGCTACCAGCTCTGCATGCGCTAACAGGATGTGATTACAATCCAGCTTTTTACAGACGAGGCAAAAAAAGCCTTTCGATATTTGGGATCTGTACTTTTTCAACAAGCATTTGCAAATTTGGGATCCAAAGCTTACAGTGTTGATGAATTATTTATCACTATGGAATCTTTTATCTGCCATTTGTATGGTTTAAAAAAATTGGCTGATGTCA
Source organism: Limnephilus lunatus (assembly GCA_917563855.2). Lineage (NCBI taxonomy): Eukaryota > Metazoa > Arthropoda > Insecta > Trichoptera > Limnephilidae > Limnephilus > Limnephilus lunatus. The sequence continues at coordinate 2,166,533 of OU830602.1, read as the reverse complement.
ACCGAGCTAGGATAGAAATCTTTAATAAAACATATCAGGTATCAGATACATCACAGCCTTTCTCATTAAAAGTTCGCAATTACGATGCTTGTAATTTACCACCTTGCCAATCGGAGCTACGGCAGCATTTATTACGAACGCAATACATCGCACGCTTGTGGAGGAATGCCCACTGTCGAGTCGTCACTGAGATGCCAGCAACAGATTTCGGGTGGAAAAATGAGGATGGAAAGTTGGAGATGACTTGGTTCGTTGGCAACCAACTACCAGACGCATATCAAGATATTGTCACGACACCTGACACTCTAGGGGATACTCCAGATTCAGGTATGTTTTATTTTTAATGTAATAATAATATCATGAAATAAATAAACGTTGTTAAGTTTCGTAACCATTTTTTGATTACAGATACGCAAGACGTTGATGAAGGTGACCAAATCGATTCGAATTTGCAGTACGAAGACGATTCCACTGATGATGACGACGATTAAAACTCATTCTCAACCTTTTTATTCACTAAGAGATTTTCTTTTTATCATTATACCTATATTATTTTTTGTTCATTGTAATTCTATTCAATAATAAAAACAAATATATATATATATTTTTTTTAAACAAATTAATTTTCTTCGGTCTTCGGCATAGGGCAGGTCTAGTAATATTCATATGTCTATGGACTCAACAGTTAGTGGGCAGTTCTCATCGCCGTCAGCCACTGTACTCTCCACATTCAATGATGATTTTAGCTTCTTCGACATGTTGAAATCGTCAGATTATACTATTTCCGTGATCCTTACATTATTTCCTTCAAAATAAAAGAAAAATGAACCGCGCTCGAGTAAATCCACGTGACGTTTTTTTTTTGCAACTTTGTGACTCGCTAATTTTCTTACGTCACGTTCAAATCGTCAGATTATTAAAATGTAAACTTTTCTGTATGTAATTAACTCACAATACCTTAATCTGACACGCTCGAGTAACTACAGGGATCGATTTTTTTTTACTAATCTGATCGGTTCTCCTAGCCGTACCCACCATTATTATGGGTTCATATATGAAGGTAGTCCATAACAGGGTCGGGAGGTATCTCCCCTTAGTTAATCTGACGCGCTTGAGTAAATCCCCAAATCCCTGCTTCGCCTCCCGTACTATAAAGAGAAGAACCTAAATATTCCCGTAAAGACATCTTACCTTGCATCAGATTTGTAGTTATGATTTTTTGTTAAAATTTAAAAATTTGAAAGTGGAAACTTAGTACCGCTGTTATTTGAAAATCGATGAAACCAAAAAGCGACAATTACACACATCTGTAGGATTTAGCCTGCGATAGAATGATATAGTATAATCATTTACGTTATAATTAATACTCGTTCACTTTACACTCTATCAATTTAATCACCTTTCAGACAAAACATAATATATCTCTATTTTCTAAATTAGCGGCATTGTATGTACAAGATTAATTAGTGTGATCTATATCTAACAACTACTCAAATTTTTAATTTTTCATTTTCTAAGAATTCTCTAACTTCTTCTTGTAACCCAATCTAACTATATATCATTTTCTTATTATAGAAGATCTGTGTGCATAGTATTAAGAGCAGGCAAAACATGATATATATTTTTTATATATTTTTATTTACTATCTAAGCAGCATTGTATGTATGGTGTAAGACTGATTACTGTGATTTATATACCAATAATTCCTTAATGTATTAATAATAACTTCTCTTTTCCAATAACTCTTTAACTTCTACACCTTATTCTTATAATCCAAAATACCAACATAAACTCTCTTATTGTAGAAGAATCTGTGTGCATAGTATTAATTAGTGAATATTTTCAACCAATACTAATGAATGTATATCCGCAAAATGTAAACTTCACCCGCCATAACACAGGTTCATCCCCAGCATGGAGGGTGAAATATCATAAAAAAATGATATGTACTTTTGATAATTCATGTATTAAATAAATTAAAAAATAAATAAAAATCGGTCTTTTTTTTGTGCGGTGCTTCGTAGCCTCCCCACTCTTGTTTTCTTTAGTTTTCTGAAGGCGTTTTTTCCTACCGCGTGTGAATTGTACACTCTGATTTTTTTCATATTTTGTCAACGTTTGCAATTAGCAAGAAATTTGTGAAAAGCCTTCCGGGGCCGGGGGTTCAGAATATTCAATAAATCCAAACTTGGCCTCAAATTACCCCCCCCCCACCCCTTCTGAAATCATCGGTTTTGAAATATTAAGTAACTTGTGGCCGGACTGGAAATAGGACAAAAAAACGACGATTATTGAGATGTAATTGTGTTTATCTCTTTTTAGTGTCGCTTTTTCGTTCCATCGAGTTTCAAATCACAACGGTGCTAAAGAAGTTTTCACTTCAAAACTCACATTTGGCACAGGCTGTTCTTCGTGCTATCAGCGTGTTATATTTATACGCACAGGTGTCCCAACTTCCCGGAGCCATTTGGACATTGGCATCCCCAATAGGGCTATGGGGTGAAGAGAGTATGTTATTAATTTTAGTTTATTTAACGATATCTATTTGTCTATCTAAGTATCGTTTTGAATGAACAACAACAATAATCATCCTCGTTATCCAATTAACCTGACCAATTTGTTGTCTATGTCCGCCCCCAGTTTATTTGATCGTCCCTATTGGCAGTGGGCACTGTAGGCAGTATGCCCGGGGCGAAATTACGAGTCAAAAGGTTCCTTCCGTGCGTGAAGACTTGGCGGGAGAAGTTGGCCCGCTCTATATGTACTCTATACGAGTCTATACTCTCCCCCATGTTATGCCAATTCCATTATTGAATTCGCTGCTGCAACTTGCTCGCCACTTATGTGCGCCCTGACCCTCTCTCTGATCGCTGCGGGGAACTGACAACTGCAAATAATTGTTGTTTTAATGATTTTGTTTACTTTTATATTTAGATTACAATTTAATTCGCATATATTATTCGAGTCGCTTTTTTTAAATTGTCTCCACACATGAGACCCCAAGGAAAAAAAATCCCCTCAAGGCTATTGGCATCTTTGGGGATGCTATGTGGAGGGTTTTTTTAGCGAAAGGAAGGCGAGGATAGTATTGCAGATTTGGCATAAAGTTGTCTTATTGACATGGCCTAATGTTTTGTAAATTTCGCTTGAATCCGTGTAGAATGGTACTTGCAGGATGAGTTTAATTATCGCCTTTTGATTTTTTTTCAATTGGATCAGTTGCTATGTTTGTAGCACTTCCCCAAGCTACTATTCCATATGTGGCAATGGATTGACAAAGTGCAAAATATATGAATCTGAATATTGTTAGTGGGAAAATGTTTTTAATGGATTTTATTAGGTGCATGTATCGTTTTAGTTTATTAGTGATGAAAGTAATGTGGTCAGTCAAGCGTAGGTAAGTGTGTATCAATAATAACCTCTAGGTATTTTGTCTGTTTTACCCTTTCTATATGCTCGCATTGACAATTGGATGAAGTTTGTTCACATTCATGTAGAAATAGGTCCATGTTTGATGGAGGTTGACCTCTTTAGATATAATACTATGTGTGATGTATTTTGTTTTAATTGTATTGACGGTAAGAGTATTACTGTTTAGCCACTTTTGACAGTTGACAAACTTTTTTCGGCTATTATACATACATCTTTCCATGTGGCTGCTTGACGGAGGAGAACTGTGTCGTCAGCTAAGGTCATGATTTTACCTTCAATTTCAATGTCACATAGTTAGTTTATGTAGATGAGGAATAATAAAGGGCCAAGTACACTCCCTTGTGGGACTCCGTACGTAATTAAAAGTGGTTCACTTGTCTTGATGTCAATTTTAACTTGTTGCGTTCTGTCAGACATGAAGCTTTTAATTAAATCTAATTCTACTCCATTAATGCCAATAATAATAAAATCAATGTTAGCATAATACCTACCATTCTTCTACATGAGTTCTATATACTTTGATTAGCATATTTTACTTAATGATTATTCCACAAAATTATTATGTACATCACATGTTTGTAGAAAGAAACCAGTATAGGCGTATATTAATATAAATAAATAAATAAAACTTAAATGGCAGTTAAAATGAAAGAGAGCTCTTGAACACTCGTTCAGCCCTTTTATAAATTCTTTCACATCTGCACGTCAATCAGGGATATACGTTCTCATGTATTATACAATCTCCGATACAATATACAATTATCCGAAAATACTCGCAGTTGGCGTTGTTTTTTTTTTTTTAATTTCGGGAATGAATTTTCTTTTTGACCACCCGTTTTCCTCCAGAAGTTTTAGTTAATTTCCACCTAGATAATCAAGTCTGATGGAGTGACAATGCATAGTGGTCGTTATGCACTCGTGGCGATCTTGAGGCTGATTGAAGCACCGCCATACCCTGACTATCCCGCAGTAAATACATCCTCATTCACACCCAATTGCCTCTACAAGTTTGCCGAATGATCGCCATTACGGTTTTATTGATTTTGGAATGCGTGCACCGCTAAACAAGCTCGGAATCTTTAATTTGGCAGTATATATATGTGTATTTTTTTCATTCGGTCGTAAGTAGGCTAAACTGTGATAACTTGGCTATTGTAGTACCTCACTTGGCGATAGTCTAAAACCGAGTAACTTCTATTCCACTTTGCTTTCAATGCCATATATTTGAGAGAGGAAATAATAATTATTCTTTATCGATTGGTATATAGTATTTACCACATCGTCACTGGATTGCTCTACCTACACTCTACACTCTCTACAGTTAACCTTCGCTGCTTTACTGAGATGAACCGTTTTAACACTTCTCTCAGAAACCGTCAGCGGAAATCCAAGCATTATTTTTTTTGGCGAAAATCATTTGAGAATTTATTGGTGCTACCATCATTTGGTTTGTTTAATTTACCATGACAGATTATCGTAAAATTAATATTAACAGCGACGTCTGTGGAAGCTTGGAAAAGTAGCCAATTTCCTCAGTATAATTGACGTATGTATAAAATAAGTGTATCTCAAGACTTTTGCGTTTTTTGTCTCATATTCCTCTTATTATTTTTTAAGAATAGCTCATACGTTTTTTATCGGTGACACGACAACTCAGAATGAATTCAACTCAACACCTCCTTAAAAGTGATGAAAAAATGGTTAATTATGTTACATTAGGTTAGGGGCTATTTTTTTCACAGCCTTTAATGACTTTTCATAGAGGTGTTGAATTGAGTTGTTTCTGAGTTGTCAGTGAACCTTTTATATCATATGTATAAAATTTTTTGATTTTTGTAATTATTTCTCGAAATAAAAAATAAATAAAAATGCACCGATTTACCGCTGGTCTATCGCCAAGTAACCTGATATCTCGTATCACCAAGTTGCCAGGTCTCACGAAAATTAATCTTGTTTTGCAGCTGATGATAAACCAGCAAAAGAATTAATGGGTTTTTACAGAATTATTTTTTATGTATTTATAATTACTATACGAGTATACTAGCTGGGGTACCGGCTTCGCTCAGGACAACATTCGAGAGTGTTCTGGAATGTTCCTTCAAGAGCATTAGCGAACCATCCAGAACGTTCTCGAATTTTTTAGACTCGCCAACATACTCGGCCACTCCTTTCAGAACTTTCTAGAGTTTTATCAAACCTTCTAGAACTTTCCGGAAGACTCTAGAGGGCGAAACTTCCAGCCCTCATATCTTCAAAAGCACGCCCCTTAGGTAAAAACTGGTACCCTCATCCTGAAGGGGGGATAGAGATCTACCAAGCCATATAACTCCCTTAAACGTACCGGGACTCGTTTCGGAGTTTTTGCGGTCCGCGCGTTTGTTTGAACTTTCTTTTATAATATATATTTACTAGCTGTTTCCCGGCATGCGTTGCAATGCCATATTCAATGAAATAAAATGTTTCTCCTTGCATGTCCTTTCCCGTGCGTTTCCCTCCAGCGTTCCACTTCCACCTTCCCCGCCGCCGCTCTCCCGCTCCCCCGTCCCGCCAACCCCCCTTCCGCGTTCCAAATATTCAGTCCTAGCCGGGTACCATAGCCGTACTGTACCGTACTGTACCGTACCGTACCGTAGCCGGGGACTATAAACAAATCGAAGGGGACTTATGATATCACCAAAGATTCGGTCGACTTTTTGGATCGGAGTTATACCCGCCTGGCCGCGCGGCACTTCATATCTTGACTCCTCTCCCGCCCGGCCCGTAGCCAAGCGGGGTGACCGTGACCACGCAACTTTTTTCTAATACAAACATTTTTAAACTCGTGATATCTTTCGAATGAAATATCCGAATTGAATAATTCAAAAAGTTAAATATAGATAATGAAGCTGTCTTGAATAAGATGTAATTTATTTGTATAAGGATTAAAACCAAGATACAAATAAAGAGCCTTTTCAAGCGGTGACATTTTAATTAAATTTTAAAAATAAAAGAACACTTTGTGGCATAACTATAATAGTTAGACATATGCTGCCGCGATCTTTTTTTTGTAAATAATGATGTGTTCTACAAAGTCGTAGTACATTGTTTTATTCTATCATTAATAGTTTTCGCAGCGCTTGCGATGTAAAGAATATTTTAGGTAATTTTTTAACACCTTGGGTTACATTTTTGGAGTTTTAGTACGGATCCCTAATTTTTTTGAAAATATAATATAGCCTATGTCTCCCGGGGATAGTGTAGCTTCCCAGCAGTGAAAGAATTTTTCAAATCGGTTCAGTAGTTTCGGAGCCTATTCAATGCAAACAAACAAATCTTTCCTCTTTATATAGTGTGTTAGATTATCTATACATTTAAGTATAGATACTAATAAATATATATATATACGTAAGTACATACATAAGAACATTTTCTTAATTTAAATATTGTTGTGTTAAATGAATTCTGTGGTCAACGGAAAATGACATTTAAATGTAAATATTTTCGCAAGTCATCCCTTATTCGAGAGGTCTCCCCAAGGGAGGGGGAGGGTGAGGAGGTCGGGTAGGATTGGATTCTATTAAGGGCAGTGGACAAAATAGCCTAAACTCAATTTTCCCCCTCTGTCCTGCCAGCTATACCTGTTTATGCAATTATTTGGTGCCCCGTGCCCGAGGGATCGGATAAACAAATTTACTTAAAGGGGCACCCTTACATACCGAAAAATATGTACATTTGATGTTGAAGCTTTAAAAGAACTCTGGCGTTATGAAATTTGAAGATTGTGATTTTTTTTTTCTCTCTGTAATTTATAGATCGATGCAACCTTCATAAAATCATTAATAAATCTTTTCCTACAGCCCCTACCTTAACCCGCCTCACAAGGCCGCCTATATCGCCGCCCAACAGGGTGGCGATATATTCCCCTGTCTTATATAGTTCCCAGACGTGTCACAAAAAATACATTTAAAAAGCCCTGTCATTTTCGTCATTTCTATTAGCGCCCTTGATGATATTTAAAAAAAATGGCGTTTTTGTGGTTATGTGACTGGCATGAGTGCAAGTTCGAGTTTTTATTTTGCTGTGTGTAGGGTCTTTTAGAGGAGAGGAAGGAGTGATAATGGATTTTGAGGAACTCATCTTGTAGGAGGGAGGAAACACAAAGGCCGGCAAATCGTTCCTCGGCCGAGACGTTGTCCCCAAGAACGAGTCGTAGAAGCGACCCGTTCTCATGTGACAAATTTCAACCGTGAACATATGTCCAGGGCGCGCTTTTAGCGTGTTTCCCGGTTATAATAATACTTGGCTAATTTATATAGCGCCGTTTTTGTGAGAAATCACCTCAAGGGCGCTGGCTATGCACCAGTGCCGAACGGATTAATGACATAAGTTCCTCGGAGCGTCTTACATTGTAATACCGATAGAACAAGAACAGCATACCTACCTGACGCATGTGCTCTAAAGACTGCAATCCGCTTGCCAAGATAGGGAAATGTGTCAAACGGATTGTAATCTTTAGAGCACATCCCTTCAGCACCGGTTCATAATCGGGACATACGCCAAACACGCGCCCAACATATGCACACGGATGACATTTGTCACACGAGAACGGATCGCTTCTATGACTCGTTCTAGAGTTCAACAGCTCGGCTGTGGAATGATTTGCCGGCCTCTTTGTTTCCTTCCTTCCTACTACATGTTCACCCTTTCTCTCCTCAAATACACCCTCCACACAACATATTCAAAGATGACACCGGGCCTGAGGGAAATTATTTTCCACAGGTTTTCCGGCGTGGAGTTAAGGCTCCGCAACCGGGCTCGAAAAGAAGAAGATGGAGAGATACGAAATTACGAATGTTAGAGGAGTGCGCTAACATTTATAGCGCCAAAATCGAGGCGAAAATTGCGAAAATGTTTAATAAAACACGACTCGTTTAAAATAGAGCAAAAATCTCTTGGGGAACGTCTTAAGTATCATTTAAAGAAACATTGTGAATTTTTTCACAAATATAATTTATGAGATAATAAAAACAGACTTGTTTTTAATAATTTTTGGAGCATACTTTCCGATTTTTTTCTATCGAGGAAATTTCATATAGTTTGCGTTTCGGCTTAGGCAGCATCTAGACATTATCTTCAAAATTAACATACATTTTTTAAGAGCTTAAGCACGTTACGCTTTAAAATGTTAAGGTAAATAATTAATTGTTCGCGCCCATACATATTTAATTAGAATATAAATAGTTTTTTTCCGTAAACAAACCCAAATCTTTCAATAAAGGCTGAAAAATACCATATTGGAGTCACCGATACAAAATTGAATTTTTCAGCTTCTTTTTGAAAGATTTGGGTTTGTTTATGGACAAAACTATTTATGTATCTATATTCTAATTGAATTTGTACGGGCGCGGACAATAAATTTGCCTTAATATTTTAAAGCGTAACGTGCAAAACGGATTAAAAACCTAAAATAATTTGATTGGCGCCATCTGTGAATGCCTAGATTATAACGTACCTCTACGTGACTTAAAAGTTGTTCTCAAAACTAAGCGCTATACATTTCCTTTTATCCGCTCTACAGCGTTAAATTCGCCAAACTCAGAACAACATTAGATTGATTATCACCCCTTCCGTAGTCTGTTCTCTGTTCCCGTCACCCCCGGCTTCCTGATTCCGATTGTGGCGTCAATGCGAGGGAATTTTCCGGGAAATAAACGCCCAAACACGCGGCCATTGTCGGCCGTGAGAAGCCTTTGTTGCCCGCCCCTCCCCCCTACAGCCACCCCCCTCCCCCCTACACTAACCCCCCATACCCACCCGTCTGCCCCGTCTCTATACCCTCCTGACGCGCCGCCCGAATTCTGACAAGAGATAACGACATGTTTTAACAGTGGGACCTGCTCGTGTTTGCCGTGTAATGAAGTTGAAATTGTGCGAGAAACGTGCTCAAGCGATGTCGGACAAACAATAACACGAGGTACCTACCTAAATTAATTGTGTCTTTAATTGAAATGTCTAAGTATTATTTATTACTTTACTTAAATTATTTTACTTCATATTAAAATACATTTACTTTACAAGATTTCTTATACATTTGGGAAGATAGGTACATACACAAAAAAACGTTTTAAGGTTATTTAACTTTTATAATTCCGAGGCAAAATGCCAATTTCTTGCAAAATATTTTTCTAAATTTATTTTTTTATTACTCTTTTATACGCCCATAGGGTTTTTACATTTGTTTACAAAGTGTCAGTAATAATAAACAATAGTGTCTACATATATATAGTAATTTAAACATTTTAAGAAATTATATTTTGACTTGAAAGATTCATTTATGTTTTAAGCATTGATTTTTTTTATTGTCGATGTTTTTTTTATTATTTTGCTAAACCGTGTAGGAAAGAACGTAACTGGCGAGTTTGCTATTATTAGGCGGGCATAATTACTTCAATTTAGTGGGCAGTTATGGGTATGTATACGTCAGTCACTCCAGGACACATTGACACAGGATTCTAACCCACTCCTCATTCCTTTTCCCTTCCCAAAACTTCCTCTCCTTTCTTTCCATTAAAAGACTCCTCACAGCATCCCCAAATATATATATATATACAGGGTGTCCGGGGGTAAAGTGCATTAACTTCGGGAGGTGATTCTGCATGATGGTAGGAGTAAAAAAGATAAATAACTTTTTTCTAAATATCAACATTTTTTTCCCATACAAAAAGACGTACCTACTAAAAATCCTTAGTGTGAGGTACGATCTTACTTGCTGAGCGCCCGCCGGGCACTACTGTTGCAACATAGCATGTTTGTGACTGGCCCGTATCGTAATGGCGGAAAATAATAAAGCTAGCGGCACACGCCGGTCTATTTTTATCTTTTTACCACAAAACAAGCCCTAAAGGTTGGAATTTCGAAAAAAGTTATTTATCTTTTTTACTTATAATATCATGTAGAATCACCTCCCGAAATGAATGCACTTTACCCCCGGACACCCTGTATAGGTATATTCAACTTAAATTAATAAAAACTTACTATCTTTAGACATTTTTATTGTGAATTTTTTGTATTGAGGTGACCAAACAACGGAATTATACTCTCGTTTGCTACGAACTAATGAGACAAATAAAATTTTCTTAACAGGAAGTGAATTAAAGTTTTTAATGCTTCTAAGCAAAGATCATAATGTATTCATACTATTGTTTGTAATATGATTTACGAGTATGTGATGTTCAAATTCTACTTTTTCATTAAATTTAACTCCGATGTCTCTAATTTTAATTAATATATATATCGCGTAATTGAATGATATTGGAGATTTGTTTCGACAGAAAGTTATCGATTTTCATTAACATTTAGAAATGAATTGTTAGTTACACACCAATTATACAAAGTTTTAAAATTTGATTGAATCTCTTGACTATCATTAAAGTCATCAGCAAAGAACATAAATTTAATATTGTTGAAGCAGAATGTTATGTCATTAATTAAGAGTAAGAATAGCACAGGACCTAAATGGCTACCTTGCGGAAAAAAAATAATGGTGAACTATTTTGAAAAATAGTGGAAAGCTGTTACTTTAAGGCACACGTAATAAAATATTTTGTATCTGTAAGGGTTTTTTTATAGCCAAACGAACGGTTACTTTCCGAACAGCCCTCGTATGTTCATAATTCAGAGTTAAAAGATTAATTTGTGGAACCACGCTAAAAATCTCGACAAAAATTTAGGTGTTTTCCGAAAATCTGTTGCTATAAAAGCCCAGGCAAGGAATCGTCAACAATAAATTTCCGTAATGTCTGTACAATCCTCCACCCCCCTCGAGTGGCCTGGGGTTGGTTGGAATTGTAATTTTCCTCTGCGGGGTGCGGGCGGTAGAAGTGCGAAGGGGTAAGGGTACACCATACCCACTGTTATATATTATGTATTATATATGTATCCGGTAGGCTGGACCGGTAATGTGTGGAGGTTTTTTTTAAAGATATCGTTTCACCTGTGACTAAAGCCAGTGGTAATTCTGCAGAGCAAGATTTAAGTATTTGGGGGTCTAGATCAGAGGTTCCTGCCAAATTCAATAGTGGGGTGCACTTGCGATTTGTGCAGGTTCTGCAGATCTATATCTACTAATAGTATCTGCAGGCCCTGTAGAGTACGCCCAGCTTCTGAGAGGTTAACTTGACAAAGGCTTCGATGAAGCCCCCATACCTGCGCTGGTTACTAGAGTTACAGCAGATCAATGGAAGGCATGTTGGGAAGATTGCTTCCTAAATCGCTTCTACTAAAAATACAACTAATATTATATTATGGAATTAAGACCCCGCATTCCGAATTTCTACCGAAATATAACGTGTCTCCATTGACCATAATATTGAACGGTCGAATTAGCTCAGTGATCAATTAAGGCAGAAGTCCTGGGTTCAATTCTCAGATGCGACCGATTCTTTTTCTATTTAAACTTTTTCGTTTGAGGATAGTTAATATTGTCTTCATCGCTATTTTTTTTCTTCTTGTTTTTGCATTGCCTTATACGTTAAGGCCCGTCAACCAGCCAGCGGCCGCTCAATTCAAATTGAAAAACCCTTGCAACTGTACATGGCAGTTCCGATGAGAAACATTGATTATTCTCCGTATCAGCATTTTTAACTAATAACTCAATATCGATTTTATTTAATTCAAAATTGGCTTATTAATTCAGTTAGCAAAAAAATGATCTAACGCGTGATGATAAAATTATGTACTTTTTGTAATTATTTTTTTATCATAAGTATTTATAATTTTTCAATAATGTCTTAACAAAATAAGTGTGCAAAAAATATTAAATATGTAAGTTTGTAAGACCGTAAATAAATTTAAAAAAAGCTGATGAAGCATTTTCTTCACAAACACGTGCGCGGATTTTTTTAATGATTTTACTTTAACTAAAATAAAAATTTTAAAAGGAACTTTCCTAGATAATTTATTGATTTATTTTTACTGTAAATTACAGGATTCAAAATGTGTTTTATGTATAATTCAATATTTTGTTTGAAAATTCAACAAATCTGCCAACGAAAACGGTATAACCTTATCAAAATAAAATTTAACTTTTTTTTTTCAAAATTTAAAACGCTTTACTAGATAAAATAACAATCTTTCGAAATCAATTTTTTTGAAAAGAAAATAGTCTGTACGTCTAGAAATTGTTTTAAAAATGACATATTTCCGGTTGTGTCTGGTTATTCCCTCTTATCTTTTTTATGACATTTGTAAATCTACTAGCACAACCACTAGATTTTAATGTATGTAGGTATGCTTTTATCTTATTCCCTTTAATTTGTGATTGAACCCCCAGTGAAAAAGAGCACGAACCGTTACTGATACCCAGTATGTGCCAGAGTGAGATTGTACTAGTGTTGGTTGGTTGGTAGTCAGGTCTGCCGGGAGGTGTGCCTTGCCGCCTAATTGGCCACCATTGTGCTGATGTCACGCGCACGCTCCTCGCTCCTCACTCTTCACCGCTCACTTCTTCCGCCGCCCTACGCCCTACGCCCTCCGCCCTGCTGGCACGGCGGGCGGGGGCCTCCGCCCTAGGCGAATTATTTCAACTATCGCTTTTATTGCTTCCGATTTGGAACGTGTCGACAGTTGATTTCGCGCTCGGCTTTTCCGGAGGGGATGTTGTTGTTTTTATTTCGGATCAATTTTTAATACCCCCTTTTCAACACTACTAGTTTTCCTGTGCATGTAAATAGAGAATTAAATGGTCTCACTTCAAAGTTCATAAATTTTACCATTGCCCTTAAAATGGTTGGCCTTCAGGAAAATAATTACCCTCAGGACCTTTGTCATCTTTGGGGATGCTGTGTGGAGGGCCTTATTAGAAAAGGAAGGAGAGGAAGTTCTGGGAAGGAAAAAGGTATGAGGGATGGGTATCTGGGGGTCATTGCGGCGTAAGGTGATTTTCCGAAGGAGTCCTGTTGGAGAGTTTAAAATGTCTCCATTTCCCTCTTTCGATCGGCCTGCCACGCAGTTGGTGAGTTGGTGGGCAAAGGCATCCGCCGCCAAGATCCGGAAAAACCTCACCCCTTGAACCCCGGCATCCCTGCTAAGATATCAAACGTAGCGAACCACTTGGGGTGACCTATGGCACGGATTTTGGTTATCCAATATATGGTTCCCGGGGCGGCGGTACCCATACCCGCCTCCTAAATTGTTTGTAACAATGTAATGCATTGAAAGAGCTTCTAAGTGATGCCGACAGATGCCAGCAGGGAAAGTGCTTCTATCGATTGCCGACAGGGGTGCCCAGGTAGGCGGTGCCTGTCGAGAGCCTTTGATAGATTCAATTAGCCGCTAGTATAGACAGGTCGTGTGACTTTTAGCATTATTATTGTAAATACGTTACGTAAACTCATTTGTAAATCAGTATCGAGGACCTATTGCTATTGAGAAGTACCCCCACAGAACTAATAGTGTTTGAATGTAAATATTACCAAACATTACAAATAATTTATTATTCCGACGAGATATATCTACGGATTCAGAATAATTGTGCTAAATATTTAAATGAACTTCTGACCCAGAAGTTTTTCAATCAAGCGCCGAATAAGTTGCGTGGACCTCCATAACAATAAGATTGGGGCGATTCGATTCTAACTTTTGCCTCAGACATTCAATTATCGGACCTGTCCACCGCTGGACTTTGTTCCCCTCCGCCGACATTGCGTCACTTTGGTCGGACCGGGTTCTAACTTCACTTTACCTTGTTTTGTGATACGGGGTTTAAAGTTTGCTAATACCGTTTTTCATCATCTAATCACCGTTTTTTTTATTTAGATATTTTGAGGTTGAATCTTGTGTAAAGTATTTTAGTTTGAAATATTTAGAAGGGAAATATTTAAATACGACATATGCTTACAGATTTAGAACATGCCTCTATTTCATGACTCACGGTGTCAAAGGCTTTTTAAAGGTCTACGAGAATTGCTATGACATAATTTCTATTATCTATGCTAGTTCTAAGTTTATTTATAAGATCATTAGTTTCAGAAAGAGTATTAGATTTTTTTCTTTCGCCGTATTGTTTACCTAAACATGCAGATAAAACAATACGGCAACCAGGTAGGGCATCATAATTCATTGCACAAGGTTCAAACTATACTTTTCTAATGCCATTCCATGATAGGACCACGTTTTAATTAAATATTTTCTTTTAAAATATGTTAAACTAAAATACGAGGATAGGCTGAAAAGTAATGCACACATGCGCGAACAAAATGACCTTCAGAAGCGCACTAGGTGGAAAATGGAAGTAACATTCCTCCTCTAGACGTACGCGCAAATTTGAGGTCGTTGAATTCATCCAGTGTATTTTGAGAAGCGGAAGTATGTAAACGTGTTTTAGTGTTATGTCAACGCAAGGTAAACAGCGTGCTGTTATCGAATTTTTAACTGCTGAAAAAATGACTCCTACTGAGGTTCATCGTCGTTTAAAGGATGTTTATGGTGACGATGCTGTTGATAGGTCTACTATAAATCGATGGGTAATAAAATTTCTTGATTATCAGCCTGGAAAAGCTATGGTTTTTGATGAAACACGCAGCGGACGTCCAATCATTGATACAGACGATAAACAATCCAAAGTTATCCAAGATTTGATTCAAGATGACCGGCGAATCACTCAACATATCACGAACAATTTTGGAATATCCAAGGAACGTTCGGCTTCATTGTTGAACAATTAGGATACCGTACAATCCGTGGACGGTTGGTACCACGCCGTTTCACATATGAGAACAAACAACGTCGATTAGATCTTCTGCAAAACCTGAAGTTTGAACCTATTCCACACCCTTCATACTCACCCGATCTTTCACCATGCGATTTTTATTGTTTCGTCTACTCGAGAGACACCTCAAGGGTAAGCATTACACCTCAGACGATGAGGTGAGGGTAGCTTTCAAGTCCTGGATTCGAGAAATGTCGGAAGAATTTTTCAGTTACGTAATGAAAAAACTCGTTACACTTTGGGAGAAATGCGTTAGCCGTAACGGCGACTATGTTGAAAAATATATATACTATTTTGAAGCTTAAGAATCGTACTTTTGTAATTTTTGCCCGATCTTGCTATTTGTTTTGGTTCGTGTTTTACAAGCATGTGTGCATTACTTTTCAGCCTACCCTAGTACTTTACACAAGATTTAACCTCAAAATCAGAAGTTGTTAAATAGGTTATGAGAATTATCAGAATTCGCCTTTGCACCCTTGGAGACGTCAGAACATGGTAAAGCGAAGTTAGAACCTTATCCAACTAAAGTGACAACTGTTCTGCCCCTATCAAAAACGATCAACTGCCGGATAAACCAAACTTACAATTACAAAATATTCAAACTGATGTTAAAACTTTGTGAAATAAATGGAAGCTTTAAAAATTTGAAACTTTTAAAACTTGATGTTAGAACTTCGTCATACAAGTTCTGAAATACACCACACATGGCTCTGAAAATTATTTTGGTTGTAAAAATGAGCAAAAGAAATGGTTTTGCATTCAAAGGTTAATTAAAAAACGTCAATTAGAACCTTACCCAACTGAGGTGACGATTGGGAGTTATTCATATATCGCCGCACCCCTCGCACCCACATATCCCACGATACTCCTGTTTCAGTTGTACAGCGAATTTGGCAAATAGCTTTATCTCATTCTAAATGCTGTATCTTTGGACTTTCGGTCTCACTCAGATGCTGTTAACCCATTGACTGCGGATTTTATTTTATAGGGAAATTACATTATCTGACCTACTAAAATAACTATAACTTGCATCGATAACCTTCGTAGCGTTCGTGACGTTCAACCGAAACGTTTTATTATTACTACCGGGATTTGGATTGATAAAAATGTAGCAATTAATATTTAGTTATTATTTTAATTTTAAGTGAAAGTGATGCAAAATTATGTGAATTTGGTTTGAAAATTAGATCGCCCTGAAATATTTTGGATGCTTTAATTAAATACTGAGAGTAGAACACATTTAAGAGGCGGGAATGGGTACCGCCGCCCCGGGAATCTTTATTGGATAACCAACACCTCTGCCACAGGTCACCCCAAGTGGTTCGCTACGTTTGGTGAATAAGCAGGGGTGCCCGGGTTCATGGGGTGAGGTTTGTCTAGGTCTTGGAGTCGGATGACCAGGACACACTGAACCCCAATTTCCTACCCATCCCTTAAACCCTTTTCCTTTCCAGAAATTTCCTCTTCTTCCTTTCCTTCAAAATTACCCTCCTCACATCGTCCCCAAAGATGACATGGGCCCTGAGGTAAATTATTTTCTTCTTTTTATAATACCAGAAAAAATAAGGTTTCAGGCCTATAAAAACTGCTTTTAAGATAAAAATCTCAAACTTACAAACCCCTTTTCGGTTATGTTTTTATTGTATAATATGTAAAATTAATTTCTTTAGAAAATGATAGTAAAACGTTTGAATATTTGTGCCTGAGCTTAGCAAAATAAAATAAAACACACTTTTTGACGATGTTTTTTTCGTGAATAAATCAAAACAGACGGCTAAACGGGAATTTAAACCTTATCGCCATCTACAGTGTGTTTTTTGGTTAGCTGCCTGATTCCGAATTTTACACGACGTGGTGCATCATGCATCACCTAAAAGGCAAAATACTCAAAATGAACTCATTGTGTAAACGACCTTGCGAGCTGAATATTTTTACATTAACTCTACACAGGAGGCCCGGGGAAAATAATTTCCCTCTTGACCTGTTTTATATTTGGGGATTCCGTGTGGAGGGTTTTTTGTTTAAGAAAGGAAGGGGTGACCCTGGTTCTTGAAGAGGTCCATGCTGTAGGTGGGAGAAATCACAGAGGCTGGCAAATCATCCCACAGTCAAGCTGTTGAACTCTAGAACGCGTCATAGAAATGACCCTTCCTCGAGTGAGAAGTGACAATTGTGTATAAATGTTGGGCGCGCGTTTGGTGTGTTTTCCGACTGTACATCGGTACAGAAGCCATCAATGACGCTAGTTCCTCGGAGAATCTTCCATCGAAATACCGGTAGAACAGGGGTAGCATTCCCACCTGACACCTTTTACTAAATTTGCGTTGAAATAGAAATTCTACAAAATATATTCAATAAGTTATTATTAAATTAGTGTTTACAAATAATAGATAATAATTAAGGTCGGTGGAATTTGTTCTAGGTATTATTGCTGTCCCGAAGTTGGGCTATATACTAGTCCCAGCGAGAGGTCGTACGTGACGTCACCGTTATTCTATCCTGTCTTTTTCGTTTTCATACAAGACGTGTGAGATGGAAGTGGACGATCATCGATGACGTAAGTACGAGCTCTCGCGGGATCTCATAGATTAAATAATGTTCAATTTTCGTTGTTTTCCTCGGACGAACGTACAAAACAAATTGTTGCCTTCTCCCACTTAAGGTGTTCCGTGTTGCTCCCGTTCTCTCCAATACTTTCGGGTGTCCGGTCCAGCCGACCAATCGGTGTGCTCGCCCGAGCGCGTGACACGCAATATACCTTCCTACTTCCTACTTCCCTCTGTATACTTCCTCAGACACATGTCCTCCGGGCATCTCTTGCAATAAAGCTCTCTCCCAATAAGTAAACACGTCATTTTGGATTAATACAATGTTATTTTCAATATTTATTTTATTACTCTGAAGAAACTCTTGTTTTTTTTTTACGTTAATTTACATTCAAGTACACTTGGAATTAAATAGTTTCTTAGAGAAATTTTCAAAGATCGTGTAAAATTCATACTAGAGATGTAACAGACTTCTTTTCTGCTTCCGCATATGCGTAAGTTCTGCGTATTTTCACTTCTGCTTCTGCATAATTATAACAGAAGTTTAACGGAACAGTGGCGGGGTACGTGCGCCGTGGAAGTGTGGCGTGATTTTAGTTTTCATATTAGTAATTAAGTAACGTTCCTATGTACGGCTATTTCACAGAATTTGAAATACTTATAGATTTTCATAGTAAATATTGAAGTTTTGTGAAAGTTCGACTCAAGTTCTGTTTTTATTTAATCATTGGTCGGGTTTTTACAATACCTTCTTGAATAATAACAAAACTTGAATAGGACTTTGAAAATTTGAATTTTTACTTTGAAAGTTGATGAATTATTCAAAACTGTGAAGCAACTCGTCCTACGTGTATGTCGCCTGGCTTGGCATGAGGAACACATAAATAAATTACAGGGTGAAAAGGCGATAAAATTATCTTTTGTTTTGTTGACACTTCCTTTGAACGTCACAAACAGATGTCTACAAATCTTGAAGACCTGCAAGATTTAGTCATGAATAAATGCCTAACCTTGAAAAAAAACGACACTTTGGACGAAAACATTAAATCTCTCGAAAATATTCAATGCATGAGTGCGCAATATGAGGTTTTCCTTACCAGAATGCTTGACCTCGAACAAAGAAATGATGAGCTCATAAAGAAGAACTCCGCTTTGGAAGCCAGGGTTACAGTCTTAGAGAGTTCTCGAATTTCACCAAAGCCAATAAAATTTATTTTTTAGGTAACTTCACATTTTTTAATTCTGATTATTGAAATTAAAATACATGCAACACACTTCATCCAATGAAAGTGTAAGACTTTATATTCTAACCGTCCTCGTTGAATTTCTCATACCAATTACACATCCGCTTCCACATCCGCAAAAGATATATATATATATATATATATCCTTCTGCTTCTGTTCTGCTACACTTCTCTCGATACCTCAGACGATGTCGATATGTGCTTTGGGCAGGTTGCGCAACTCTCTTCCAATAAATAAACATGTCATTTTGAATAAATACAATGTTATTTTTAATATTTATTTTACGACTCTAAAGGGCTCTTGGCTCTTGTTTAATTAGGTAAATCATTAACTTAAGTGAAAACGAGAAAAGTTGTTTTAATGTCGACAATCGTTATTCAATAATTTTGAGTTGTTTCTTTTTTGTCTCTGCATATTTTATCGCTCGTTACCGCGGTGTATACTTTGGCTAACTCATAACGTCATATCTTTGCAAGAGAAGGATAAATGGAAGACAAGGAAAATGGAACTTTTCCTGTCACACATTCCTTTATTCACTCAGATTCTTCAATAATTCACTCAATAATTCGTACTCTTTTGTTATTCTTAACCAGTCAAATCTATTTGTTCGGTTTTCGGAACAAATCATATAGGTCTCATAGAAATTGTTATGTCTCCCTTACTATAATGGTTAGAAATATGACCTAAAGTCTAAACGGTGTTAGAAAGAACAAGCACCACGCTTTATAATCAATTCTAAAAACTGCTGACCCCGTACAAATCGCAAATGAATTTGGCAGTCACCTCTGGTCTTGAGCCCTAAAATACCTAAACTCGGGGCCGTTAGATAGATTTCCCTATCTTAACAATCGGATTACAATCTTTAAACCACAGGCGTCTTGTAGGTATGCTGTCCTTATTCTACCGATATTACAATGGAAGATGTTCCGAGGAACTGTGCATATAGCATCCAGCGCCCTTGAGGTGATTTTTCACAAAAACAGCGCTATATAAATTAGCCAAATAATGTTATTATTATTTATTTATTTATAATATCTATTAACGCCCTTCGGCTTTTACATAATATAACATAGTGTACAGCAACAACATGAAAAATACAGTTCTAGTGAGCTAGTAAAACAGTAAGAAATAGTTGAGAAAGACATATGTAGTGTAGTAACAAAACGAAAATAAATGCTACGATATTTAAATTAACAATGAAATCATATATTTATATATAATATATGCAAATAGCTTAAGTTAAATAGGATAAATGATTTATTATTTCATGCTTATATTTTATCAGCGACACATTCCATACACATCTATGTGCGAATACATGTTGCCTAAGTTTTGAATTCTGTGTAGTGGTATATTGAAATTGGACATGGTCATAGTATTGCCCCAATAAAACAGTAGTACTGACCTTGTGTTTCTGGCTGGCACATTTATGAGCGCCAAGACTTCAGGGCTGTTAATTTTATTATGCAAGATTTTAAATAGTACTAGATCGAAAACAGTTCTTCAGTCACTCAAATTTAATAGATTAGATAAACGCACTAGATAAGTGTAGTTTAGTTGTTCTTTCGGTATTTTTAGTTTATAATTTTAAAAGCTTAGGATTTTTTTTGTACTCTTTCTATTGTTTGAGAATGCATGTCTTAGTGAGAAGACCATACAGTTGAGTTATATAGACTCCTCACTAGTGACGTATACAGAAGTTTTAATGTTGTTAAAATCTTTAGCCACTCTTAGTAGGTACAAAACCTAAAAATTTTAAACCCTTCTTTGAGATATTTTCAATGTGTGATATGAAGCTAAGTTTGATGTCGAAAGTAACACCTAAGTCTAATTTCAGCAACAGATTCGAGAATAATATCATCGCCCTTGAGGTGATTCAGCGCCCTTGAGGTGAATTTTCACAAAAACGGCGCTCTATAAATTATCCAATTATTATGATTGTGTATTTGAATAAATTGTTTTTTTTTTTTTTTAAATCTCATAGTTATGCATTTGTTAACATTAAGGTATAGCTTGTTGACGCTACACCACTCAATTAATTTTGACAAGTTTGCTGAGAGAATATAACAGTCGTCCAGACTTCGAATTGCTTTAAAAAGTTTCAAATTATCTGCGAACATAAATACGTCAATGTCTTTAAAAATATTACGAATGTCATTCACGAAAAAGATAAATAATACAGGTCCGATGTAAGACCATTGCGGAACACCACTGGATATAGTCGGGAACCACGGAAAACGCGCGCCCAACATTTGTACACGGTTGTCATTTGCCACATGGAAACGGGTTCTACGACTCGTTCTTGGATGCCGGCCTCCTTCCTCTCCTCAAAAGACCCTCCACACGGCATCCCCAAAGATGACATAGACTCTGAAAGAAATTATTTTTCTCAGGGCCTCCTGTGTGGAGCTAATGTTAAACAAGCAATATTTCAAATAAATAAAACATTCACTCAATAATAAAAACAGAATTGTTTACAAAAAAAAAATATTGTGCGTTACATCAAGTAATCACTAAAACAATGTTATAACTTTCAACCCTCCATTCTCAGTTATCACTCCAACCCCTTCGATTGTATCGACAATTCCTCCCCATTAGCAAGCTTGCTATGCGGCGAGCATGCAGCAGCAGCATGCATTGCCCGCACCGCACCGCAGCGCATTGTTGGATAATTTCCCATTAGTTTATGCGCGCGACCGTGCCGCGAGCCGCGAACAAGGCAGCGGAATCTGCGCCCTCTATCGCTGATACGACACCCCCGATCGTGAAGGCGATAATGCTCGTATCTGCCATTATGCGGGGTCATACACGATCTCCTCGCGCTTTCTGCTCTCCGGCATAACTAATCTCATGTCTTGTTGCTCCTTGCAGCATCTGTATTTTAAAGATCACTGTGTATACATACATTATACGACCAATTTTTCGTAAAAAAATGCATGACATATTTATCTTAAGATTTAGAATAAATTCAAATTTTTTTATTGTTCTTCAAAGTAGGTACAATCCCGTTAAGCCGCAATTAAGCAGTTACAACTCTACAGTTCAACTACAGTATAATACATCCTTGAATATTATTATTAATTATAATATATATATATATATATATAAACTCCCACAATTAATACACATAGCGTAGTACAACTCATCTCTATTTAGAAACCATGTTTTCAGCATATATCTTAATGTGAACCGCAATGTTTATATCACTTGGTAATATGTTAAATATTATAATGGTGGCAGGATTCGCTATCCGTAGTTATTGTTATATTTTGTAACTAGCGTTCCTTCATTCTTTGTGAATCTAGTATTATGTTCATGTTCCACTTTCCTCTTATATTCAGAGTTAGATATATGCTGAATTAATACCTCGTACCGTAATACGGTCTACACCGGTAAGATAGTTACATTCCTATACAACAATGATAATGTTTCAGAACTGGTAATTTAACCATAGAATTTTGAACTGATTGTAGTTGGTTTTAATTAGTTTTGCAAGTGGTTATTCCATACCGTAAATTTGCGTTTTATTCATTAAAATTATCAACGTTTCATTCATATTAATATATATATCAATATATATCAATAAATATCAATTTGGGAGGCGGGAATGGGTACCGCCGCCACGGGAACCTTTATTGGATAACCAACACCTCTGCCATAGGTCACTCCAAGTGGTTCGCTACGTTTGGTGATTTAGCAGGGTGCCCGGGTTCATGAGGTGGGGTTTGTTCAGGTCTTGGCGGCGGATGAGGACACACTGAACCCCAGATTCTTACCCACCCCTCAAACCTTTTTCCTTCCCAGAACTACACTGAACCCCAGATTCCTACCCACCCCTTAAACCTTTTTCCTTCCCAGAACTCTCATCTCCTTCCTTTCCTTAAAAACCCTCCCCACAGCATCCCCAAAGATGTCAGGCTCTGAGGGAAGTTATTTTCCTCAGGGCTCCGTGTGGAGCTCATGTAAAAAAAGTATTAAATCCTTGGCATTTCTAGTAAATTTCAACTATAAAAGTATTTCTCGGAATCGATTACTACCTTCTTGAAAGATTCACAACCATGTTTTTTTCACTGCACCAATATTTATGCCTTCAATAAAATCGCATCTAAATCAATGCATCACACACAATTCACTATTTCTTGTATAATGCTCAATTAGGCTTGCAATCTACCCAAACATCCGCATTCCAAAGTAGCTCACATAATTTGACTGCCGTTTAAATAAGAAAAAAAACATTATTTCTTTGTCGTTTGATCGGCTAGCGAGATGAATGGTTGTTCCCCGCTGTATGTGGGGTAATTGTTCGAGTCTATTAAACTTGTATAGAAGATACGTAGCGAACATCCCCCATAATAGTTCGTGTAGCGAGCTTCTCCCATTCATGCGACCCCGATACAAAACAATCACTTTTTTATTATCCTTTTACAAGTAGATTCCCCGGTTTCTCTCCCTAATTAGATGCTATTTTCAGATTATGCAACGCGTTTATATTATGGGAAGAGGGTCGTTCATATCTAGGAAGGTTCATCAATTTTTAAAAAATAGTTTAACCTTCGCGTTACCAATAGGGATACCAAAAATCTCGAAAATTACTATCACCATCAATCACTCCATGTATTTATTATATTATAATAAAACAAATACGAAACTTATTTCCACTTTAATTTATTTGACTGTAACCAGTATCAGCTTGTTAAAGCCATCTTCAGACTGGTACAAATTATTCTTAACTTACTGTTCATATACATAACATATGGGGGGGGCAGAGGGGATCTGCATTAATTTGAATCAATTATATTAATTACTTTTGTTACTAAGTCGTCTTTGACTGTTGAATTTCTAATTATTTTAGTTATTCCCAGTAGGCTCCAGACGGTTGGGAGCAATTGGGACTCTTGTGATAAAAAATCACTTTAAAATATGACGATTTTTGAGTTTCGCTCTGAATTCTGTTTTGGTTTATGTGACAGCCTTTTCATGTTTTTGCCTTTTATAAGTACAAATGTTTATTTATTTATTTACTCTTAACGCCCGTGGGTCTTTTACATTTTTCTACCCAAGAGTTAGTAATAAGCAATAGGTTAATACAAATTATATCTTACATTACAGTGGTTTAGAATTGGGTACATTTGAATAATTAATTGTTGTATTATAAATGTCGATATCATTTTTATATTTGTTTGCTCAACTATATAAGCGAGGAATGGCGTGTTTGCTACATAATTTGTTTCTATATGGTGACATTGCAATAGGTCCTTATGCCCAGTGAATCGAGTAGGTACTCTTAAATTGACTTCACTTAAGAGTTCGCAACAGTTGAGTTCCGAATTTACAATTTAAAAAAGAAACAAATGTCGCTTATCCTTCGCCGATCCTCAAGTACATACATTTTAAAGATAGGTATTCAATAAAAAAAGTGTAATTAATTTGTTCTAAGAGGATATTTAACTTAAAATTTATAAATCTTAAAAACTTTCGCTGAATTCTTTCAACATTATTTATATGAATTTTATGGTTAGGTGACCAAATGATGGAATTGTATTCTGTTTACAATTCATTGAATTATTGTAAAGACTTGTGGATTTTTTCCGCCGCTCCATTAGCCAGTCCGATATCACCTGAAAGACTTGATGCCTCTTTATTATCCAAATTCTAAATCCACCCACTCGATCCATGTCCAATGTTCCGAAGTAAAATATTTTGACAGCCAGTAATTTCCTTACAATTCTCCGGGCCAGGCCAGTCTCAATACCCTGCAAGACTATCACGAACCAATGACAGAAGGAGTCCCATTATACTCCTGACTATCTTGGGCAATAACCGAGAAACCTGGTCCATTGTAAGTCTCGGGTGGACCTTTTGTTGACTGCAGCATCCTTTGTAAACCGTGATGTTTGTATCGTGCATTAAACGATTTTATCTTTAGTTTTTTTAAATCTTTTGTATTATTTTACAATCGTATGATCCACATTAGCCGTCATTGATTTTTTTTTGGTTTGTTTTGATATTGCGATGTCTTTTGTGAAAGGTAGATAGATAATTTGAATTGTCTGTATAATAGATTATGTAGGTACCTGTTATGACCAATTTATTTATTAGGAACATTTAACTAAATTGTTTGGGAAGTCCGTTTACGAGAGATGGGAAGGCTGATAGAGATATTGAAAGAAGGGTAAATGCGTGACAATTAATAAATCTTAAGAATTTATTTTCAATTGTTTCTATCGTGAGTGAATGAATATCATAACTTTGTGCCCGCACTGTTGAGTTGTATTCGATTTGGTTCCTAACTAATACATGCAATTTTTTTATGGTTTGAGTATTATTAAATTGCCTGCGTATTCTTTATATAAAACTTACGTGGTTACTTTATTTGATGCAATTTCAATATGATAACAAATGAAATTTACTCTTTGATTAGAGTACAAACCAATCATTTACATCGGTTACAGTTAGCACTATATCATTGATGTGGCCGAATTTAATGTGGCCGAGGGGCAAGGCTCTCGATAAGCGATTCGGAGGGCACGGGTTCAAATCCTAACGTGCGCAATAAATTTTATTAGATTGATTTGTACTATCACAATTTAATAATTAAAAAATAATATAAGGCTCATTTGCGGCACGTTCCAGAGTGGAAGATACTCTCACCATCGCCCTGGTGTAAGAGCGCCATCCAGAATTGAAACGTTGCTTGTAATAATCGACCACCATAACACGGGCATCAGCCTAGCATGGTGCTCGAAAAATGCTCTAATAATGTAACCATGTTATGTATGCATTGAATAAGGAAAAAATAAAAAATGTCTTTAGCTGTGTTTGGTGACTAGATCTAAATAGCTAGGTTCTTCCAACGCCTTCCTCTTCCCCATCTCCTTCCCCTTCCCATTTATCTCCAGCCTCACAACATACCCCAATTAGGGATGCCAAAGTCTCACTGGCTCCAGGCGGTTGGGAGCAGTTAGGACTCTTGTGCGGTATTCACACAAAAAAAATGTTGTCAAAATAAACTATTTCCAAAGTTTTTAAAATCAAAGTTTGTGTTTTTTTAGTGCTTTGTCCTTCCGGACACCATGTATATTCTATAGTTGGTAGGTATAGAATGCTATTGATATTTTATATTCATTTTTATTTAAATTGATCATCCCTCTATCAATACTTAGATCAGTCACGTTGATCTCTGATTTGCTTGGCGTAAGTCGCTGACATGTAGTGAGTTGTGACCCGGCAATTATAATTGTACAGGAGTGAGTGAGTGGGCTGTACGACACGGGGGCCACTGCCGGGCCGGGGCCCACGCCCTCAGTCAATCGGGGTGCGCCGGGGTTTATGAAGCGTGGTGCAATCATGGCTGGATTGACGAGGGGAGAATCACTGGACCACCTTTCACTCATCTATATTTATAAAAATGAATCTATGTTTGCTTGTTTTTTGTTTTTATGTATTGCTATATGCTATATGCACATGAAATGTTTAAAACTTTCAAATATTTTCTTTCCACCCTCACGAAGGTTTCTGGATTATGACAATACACCTGAAAAGTTTTTTAAATCATTTCAAAAACTCTTACGAACCATTTGAGAATGACATTTTGCACACCATCGATTGTTCAATCAAAATTCAATTTTCGAATATTTTTTAAAATTAATGAATTTAATTAGTACTCACATTTAATACTAACCAAAATGTAATACTTTGAAGCTAATCAAGAATTATAGGTAGGTATTTTAAATAGGTACCTTTATGTTAGGTATTGTACAGTTTGGCAAGAAAGTGTAGAAAATAAATGATGGCGCTGCGATCGTTTTTTAGGTTTCAAATGGCAACACCAAGATGGCAAATAAGACAATGAATATATGTTTATAAAAACACTTCGGCCAAAATACATATTTCATAGCGTTATTGTACTTTCAAAAATTTTGCACAAAAAACTGGAATTTAATAAAAGTAAAATAAAACAAAACAAGTTTTAAGTGGGCGTTTATTTCGATATAAAACGTAGGTAGGTTTAAATTTTGAGTCTATTAATTCAACACCCGACATTATTGTCTTCGTCCTCATGTGATTCTTCTTCTTCCGTATCTTCATCTTCATCTAAACTTATTATCAGTTCATCGATATCAACATAATATATAATGTATAGTACTGCCTCGTGCATAATATTCTGCCTCAATTTTCATCACATGTTTGCAACAATTTTTCCAATCATCAGCACTTTTATGCTATCACATATTATTATTATTATGCTATTTTCCGTTTTCCCGGTGTTTCAAATTTTCCATCCACATTTTCCCCTTCCTTGACGATTCATCTTACCGTTGATTCAGATTTACCTGTGTGTGGAAAACATTAAAATTATTATTCTATAGAAGGGAGTTTAAAAAAACACACTAGATAATATTCATTTAGAAAGAAAGAAAGATAAAATTAAGAAAAAAGTTACTTTTCTATGAGTTTAAAGAAGTTGCATATTATTATTATTTTTTTTGTTAATTGAGTTATTCCGTTTTTCTTGTGGCCTTGTATGAACTGTCAAATGCAAGTGTCAAATTCGGATTTTTAGGCATAACCACAAATCAGGTTGTAATGGTTATAATCACTCAAAAATTGGCATAAATCTTGTAATACTAATGAAATTCATTAAAAAAAACTATACTACGTACCAGTTATTTCTGTAGTTCGTTTGAAACGTCTTCCAAATTCCATAGAGGAGCTTCTTCGTGCGATAATCAGCTAGGCAGCGTTGAAAAACGCAGTATATAACTTCTCTTGCACCACTACGAGTTGGTTTGTTCATTTTTATTCAATTCATACAATGCACAGGCAAACAATGAAAAAATAATTATTAAACGAGCGATATTCAGTGTGTTCTACACGATTTAAGTCAGTAAAGTCAAGAGCCATACGAAACGTCATTGATGGTCATTGACAAAGCTAGTATTTCGGTGTTACCACAGTCATGAAAAAATTTAGTTCCAAATTAATAAATTTCTACACTTTCTTGCCAAACTATACCAAATTTTATTGATTGTTCTAATAATATATTTAAAAAAAATTGCAATAGGTGGCACGCGAGCTGTTTGAAAACTAAATTTACCGGGACTGAATATATGGAACGCGGGAGAGGAGAAGGGGGTTCGTAGGACCGCGGAGCGGGAGAGGGGAGAGGGACGGCGGGGAAGGTGGAGGGAAGGTGAGTGGAAGGGGACATGTGAGGGGAGATGGAGGCGGAAGGGATAGGGAGAAACGATTTCTCTATTAACCACTCAGCAACGTAAGCAGATATACTCGTTAATATGACAATTGCAGTCAAGTACAATAAGCGTGTTTTCACGTCAACGCGTATTGTTCTAGTGGATCCCTAAAACAAAAAGTAGAAGCTCCATAATAAATCAAGCTAACCATCACTATTCAAGTTGTTCATAGAAATACAAAAAGACCTATTCTGTCAGATATATGGTAGACCGACAAATCGCCTACCGCCGTTAAACATTGTTATTTTTTATTAAATATTGTATGAAATGATAAAAAAGTGAGGTGACCAAATTGTTTATAATACATTTGTACTATAGAATAAGTATTGTTTTTTTACATAATCCGTGATTTAGTACCGTTCTTACATAAAAACACCACGTGAGTCATTTTAACATTTTTTTATGTTTGCATTCTAAATTTTAATACTTACAAATGTTAATATTTATTTTTAATATAACATTTTGAAAGCTTGTTTTGTAACCTTTCAAAAACAGTTTTTAATATTCGGCTACGTTCAGAAATGTTTCATTTATAGAGTTTTAATTATGAAGCGGAAATAACACAAAGTTTTCGTAAATCTGTCATTTCGTTTGACGTAAAAAGTGCAAATTCGCGATAGATCGGAGTGGTTAAATGGCATTGCAACGCACGCCGGAAACTCGCTAGTGTGTAATGAAGACTATCGAACTTAAGAGGCCGCTATCCGAATTTCTATCGATTTCTTGCAAACCTCCCTTAAACATTTGAAGTTTTTAAGCTCTTAAAAAATTATACGTTATTTTTGAAGATAATATCTATACATTCCCCACGCCGAAGCGCAAATTATATGAAATTTCCTAGATAGAAAAAAATCGCAAAGTATGCTCCAATTTTTTTTTTCAAGTCTGTTTCCGTTATTTAACAAGTTATATGTATGAAAAAAATCACAGTATTTCATTAAATACTGTTTTAGACAGCCCTTAAGAGATTTTTGCTCTATTTTAAACGAGTCGTGTTTTATTAAAGATTTTCGCGACTTTTGCATCGATTTTGGCGCTGTAAATGTTAGCGCTCTCCTCTAACATTAGTAATTTCATATCTCTCCATCTTCTTCTTTTTGGGGCCGGTAACGGAGCCTTAACAGGCATAATCCTTTATTAGCATACCTGTATCATTCATAATCGGTTGTCCCTTTTATACATTAAGATATAGGTACGTTCCCTTAAAATTGCAAATAAAATGGTTGATACATTATTGGCATCGATGATTTCTACAGCGATTGCGCCATCCGCGCCCCGCGAGAAGGGGGCTGCTGCTATCGTATCGGGGGCTATTCATAAGAAATCATAACACAATTTAATTCAAATAACCGCCGCGGCCGTAGATCTGGTGCAATTGATCGTGTCCGCTGGGCCGTGCGGCTCTAACAACAGACCGACTCCTGTGTGCTGGGTGCTGTGTGATGCGATCCCTTAGGCTTTATGCTCTCCTGGTAGGCATTTGTATTTTCTTCATTTCAGGTTGTTTTTTTTATGCTTTTAGATTTTTTCGAATTAAATCGCGATAATTGTGGATAATAAATAATATTCCCAGATTGTGCCCCTTTCGTTATAGGTTTCTTTAAAAAATGTTATTTTTGTGCAAAATGACATTAAAATTTTTTGAAGTGAAACTTCTTAGCACCGTTGTGATTTGAAACTGGATGAAGAGAAAAAGCGACACTAAAAAAAGACAATCACATACTTCTATATGCGAGAGAATGAGATAGTATATCGGTCAGCTCTTTATGCGGTGCTTCGAAGCCTCCCCATGCTCTCTTACCTATTTTAGTTTTCTGAATGTTTCACTTCTACCGCGCGTGAATTGCACATTCTGATAGTATGCTTTGTGAAGGGTCTTTTTAAGAAAAGGTAGTTCTGGGAAGGAAAATGGTATGACGAGTGGGTAGGAATATATGTTGGAGTCAACGTGTCCAGGAGTGACGGACATGTCAATCCATCCCTCCCATTGCGGTGCAAGGCGATGCGATGGGTCGAGACTCCTGCTGGAGAGGTCTATGTTAGGACTCCCTAAACCAATCTCGCGATCTTGCCCGCCGCGCAGTAGGTATGCAGACCCATTCGCCGCCAAGACCTAGACAAACCTCACCCCAACCCGGGCACCCCTGCTAAGTCAACAAACGTTGCTACTTAGTGTGAACTATGGCAGGGGTGTTGGTTATCTAATAAGTGGTTCCCGGTACTGCGGTATTCATACCCGCCTCCCAAATTGCACTCCTAGTATGTCCCTGACATACATATTGGAGAACTAAGTTACACATCCACTCATATTTTTATTATCAAACCAGCAGAAGTCCCCGGCGTTACCCGGGCGTTACGCGGAGTTTTTCAGATGTAGACATTAATTTTACTTATATTTTGAACGTAATGTGTGCAAAATTTCACCGACTATCAAAATTCTGCTGTAAGTGATTGGATAAGGGGATGGGTTGATTGTTAGAAATCTCATGTAAACAGTAACCTTCTTCGTGGTTTAAAGGTCATATCATCGAAAAATATCGTGACATGAGAGGGAGTGAACTGTAAATCTTTATTTATATGAGACAAGACAATTGACGGCGTTTTTAAAAGTCAAATCACAGGAAATAGCAACTGGAAAGGAGAGCTACCTTTGCCGGATTCATATGCTGTGATGATCCAATCTTGGTAATGGCTGCTCTTCCACGATGATGGCACGAAGGTGATCACAATTTACCGTCATTTTTTGTGTATTAGCTAGTTTTTTTATGATTTTCAAGCGAGATTTCAATAGCGAGGTGTTTGAGATGATTTTTCAACTTAATTAATGTGGGTAATCTTCGATGTTTGTGCGATATTATGTATGTGGTAAGTAGGGCCTTTCAAGGAAGGAGAGGAACAATTTGAGAAAATAACAATGCAAGGGACTTGGGAAAATGGGTTTCAGTTCATAAGCTGTTTCAGAACTAAACATGTCAAGTGTTGCAAAATTTCATCAATCTCGGAATAAAACTGTAGATTTGTTCTTTATTGGATATGACATTTGAATTCATATTTCAAAGCTCGGCAGATCGTGATGGAGTTGATAGTGCAACGTAAACATAGTTGTGTTGACATATATTTTTTGCTATTTTTATGACGCCAAAATTCAATTTGTGTAGCTCCGAATAGAAATAATATTTATTTCTTCTTATCGTAAGACAGTTTAAATGAAATTGTTTGCGAACTAAATGTTATTTGAGGTTATGAATTCCTCTAACAAATTCTCACCAATTGGACCTTCGATTCGACGTATGGTTGTATTTATAAGTACCTCCCCAAATAATCCAAAGCTTCCCTTGAATTTTCAAGTACAAACCACACTTCAGCCGTTCCTAAACTATTTTACTTGAAAACTATCTTAAATTCTACCTGTTTCATTGAAATATGGACGTCTTTTAAACCCGATAATCCTTGATACAAAGCAACCACTTTTTGCACTTGACCGGACGGACGATAATCTTTATATAAAATATCTTACGAGTCCAACTTCAATACAATTGTATTTCCATTCATTTTGCGGCTGCGGTTCGACCCAATATTTGTCGGAATTCTATTACTATCTGATAGATTATTTATTCGTCTATTGTAATTTCTTCTTCCCTTTGCCTAAATGCGATTTGTGCAAGTAACCCGCGAGGGGTATCTTCTGACAATGGGAGATTACAACACTTTTTGAGATGTTTTATGCTATATTTTGCGGTTCGTTCGTGCTAAAGAAATGTTTTTTGGTTTGTACTCTTGCCTCAAATGTAATTATTACTGTGGGTTCGATTGTATTCTAAGGATTTTTATTGTGGAATACCATTTTTGATCCGATTTATTTTCAATATTTTTCGTTATCAATGTAAGAGGTTTTTTATAAGGTATGTAGGTAGGCAGGCACTCGGGTACAGGCTGGTTCTTTTTGATCGCGTTCAAACCATATTTCAACGTTTGAAATGCATTATTTTATCTTAGTATTTATATTATTAATGCCATATTATCTTTTGATTGTTGTGTCGACCTATTTGCAATATTTAAGGCGAGATATAACCACGTTTATCGGTGGTTTGTCCGAGGCTCCCATTTTAATTTATTTCGGCGAAATCGTAATTGAATTATCATTTTTATTTCCATGCCTGCCTCACAAGGGATGCGAATTATTTATCTTACTAATATTATAAATGCGAATGTTTGTATAGATGGATGTGTCTTACTCTTTCACGCAATAAATACCGAATGGAATATAAACATCCTTTCACTAATCGAAAGCTAAATTATTTGCGAGTAATATAGGCTATATATATATATTGGTAAGCTCTAGCGTTATGAATAAGTTGTGGCGTTATGAAATTACTTATTATACGTTTATTGGCAAAGCGTGTTGCTAAGTAAATGTTTGACGTGGGCTGTCATTTTGTTGATTGTTAAGGTTACTATGGAGATTTATTTGATAGCGAAAATTCAAATATGAGTATTCTAATATATGAATATTTAGTGTAGATACAAATATAAAAAAACTACTAATCTACATTTTGACCTAAGCCAACAGCTACCTATACTAATATTATTAATTATTAATATTATTAATTATTGGAATTCTAAAACAAGTGCCAAATCCAGAGGGGGTGGTGTGGCCATTGCTATCTCAAAAAATCTCAGCTCCTCAAAAATATCCATGAAGTACCTATCCATCGAGCATCTTTTTGTTAAAGTAAACATTTCTAGTGGTAAATTAATTGTGGGTTGTGCTTACTTACCTCCAAATTCTGACGTCCAATGTTACATTGATCATTGCGATGAGGTTGAATCAATTTGTGCTAAAAACCCTAACACTAAATTACTTCTAGTTGGTGATTACAACCTGCCACATTATGATTGGAGTAATATGAATTCTGATAATTATTGTCCTAATGTTAATATTCGTGTAATTAGAGATATGGCTTTGTTCTTAGGACTAACTCAGTGTAATAGTGTTCATAATATTGGTGGTCGTACATTGGATTTGGCATTATCTAATGTGTCAGATATCTGTGTTGCGATAAGTACCGAAATACTATTACCTGTCGATGTTTACCATCCACCACTTGAATTATGCTTGTCTAACCTAAAACCTATTCCTATTGTTAAAAGGGTAGTAAAAACACGAAATTTCAAAAAAGCAGATTATGAAAAAATCTCCAACCATCTCAAACAGATTGACTGGTCATTCTTGGATAGTGAAGCCGACATTAATGTACAACTTAATATTTTTTATTCTATAATTTATTCTGCAATTGATAAATTTGTTCCTTTGACGACGTATAAGGAAACTCAGTACCCAAAATGGTTTTCAAAAGATCTGATAGACTTAGTTTACCTCAAAAAATTATCTCATAAGAGATTCAAACAAAGTGGCCGGGCTATCGACTATATTGCATTTAAAAAAATGAGGGAAGACTGCAAAAAGCTTTCTGCTGAATGTTACAAAAAACACATAAGTGATGTCGAAGGCTCTATCATGAACGACTCAAATTTCTTTTGGAAATATGTCAAATCTCAAAAAGATCACGGTACTTATATACCTACTTGTATGTCATTCGATTCTAAAGTATCTCAAAATCTCCAGGAAACTGTCAATCTGTTTGCGGATTTTTTTAGCGGTGTATATGTTAATGCAAATGTAGATAGCAATATCACATGCTCTGATTTGGTTGAGACTCTTGATATATCTGACTGTACTGTAACTATTGGTGATATTATATCCAAGTTAAAGAGTCTTGATTCCCGTAAATCTGCAGGACCTGACAAAGTTCCACCCATGTTCTTAGTTAATTGTATGCATACATTGTCATATCCTATACATAAGTTATTTACAAAGTCACTCTCATCAGGTGTGTTCCCGGATCTTTGGAAGTTTAGTCTTTTGACGCCCATTTTCAAAAAAGGTAATAAGAGGGACGTAAAAAACTACAGGCCAATATGCACCATGTCTACATTACCCAAACTTTTTGAAAGTCTAGTACTAGACAAGTTGATATCCCGAATTAATCCCACCATCTCACCGCTTCAACATGGATTTATTAAAGGAAGATCAACCCTTTCCAATTTAATATTGTATACGAATGATATTGTTAATGCCTTGATTGCATCACATCAAACTGATTCCATATATACTGACTTCAGTAAGGCATTTGATAAAGTAAACCACAAAATCTTATTAAGAAAACTGAAATTGTTGGGATTTAGAGGGAATATTTTGGAATGGTTTAAGAGTTATCTATTGGGAAGGTACTTAGCGGTTAAGGTTGATTCGTTTACTTCTTATACATTTGCAGCCTCGAGCGGAGTACCACAGGGATCTCACTTAGGCCCGATATTATTTTGCTTATTCATTAACGATATAGTTAATATTTTTAGTAATGTTAAAGTTCTGTTATTTGCTGATGATCTGAAGATATATAGAACAATCAAAAACGATGATGATCGCGCCATTCTGCAGTTGAACCTGAACAAACTATTTACGTGGTGTTCTGTCAATGATTTACAACTAAACATTGGTAAATGTCAGATTATTAGTTTTTACAAAGGTAAAAATCCTCTTAAGTTTTCCTATGATATGAATGGTGTTAATCTTCTTCGTGTATCACAGATTCGTGATCTTGGTATCATATTCCATGAGAGTCTACAGTTCAATGTTCACATCGATGAAATAACAAGTGATGCAATGAGAATTCTTGGTTTTATTTTGAGAATGGGTGCAAATTTTAAAAATGTAACATTAAAAAATCTGTATTGCTCGTTAGTACGAAGCAAATTAGAGTACAATTCCACCATTTGGTCACCATTTTACAAAATCCATTCTCAATTATTGGAAAAGGTACAAAACAAATTCCTTCGGTATATTAATTTTAAAATGAAAATTCCAATTGAACTTATAAATTATAATAACTTACGCGCAGAAACCAGACTCCTTAAATTATCAGATAGAAGAGTGTTAATTGATTTGTTATTTTTATTCAAAATTATCAAATCTTTAGCTGACTGCCCTAATTTATTAGAATTAATCTGTATTAATGTACCTGCTAGACTAACTCGCAATAAAGATATTTTCAATTTTAACAATACCCTCAATACTAACTATTCTATTAATTCACCAATCCCTAGAATGCATAGCCTTGCAAATAAACATTGTGAATCTATAGATATATTTGGTGTTGACAGTTTTGCAATTTTCAAGAGACAACTCATCTCTATTTTATCTGTTAATAATTAACTTTTCTTATTTTTATTCTTTTCATAAAACCTCCTCTCATTTAAAATCTTACCAGTAATTTATAACCTTATTTTATTTTATTTTGCTGTTCTATTTAGTTCTGTTTTATCATCATACATTATTATACACATATAATTGTTTGTTTATACCTACTAACTAGCTTTTACACATTGCATTTTATTGTATTTCTGGTCTTATTACTGATTTTTTCTTATTACTCATAGTATTTCATTTCTTTTATGATGTCTAATTTATTTATGTTTTTAATTTCTGTTGTAAAAGCCCACTAGGGCGTAAATAAATAAATAAATAAATTATGAATTCGAAACGGAGCGTATTTGATTGTTGATTGATTGGGGGAAGGGGAGGGGGGAGGGGGTGGTGTAGTGTGGGGGGAGGATTGTGCGAGCGAAGCCGGGGGCAGAAGCTAGTATTTTATATTAATAAAAATAGTACGTTGCCATAATTTTTTTTTACTTACAACGCCTTTAAAAAAATGTAATACATTGTACAACTAAAGTTAGCGGTGAGCACCAGATTTTATTTTTCTAGACGACGAAATTATAATGACTTCGGGTGGTATTCATTTAGAAACATCTTAAATATTAGTAACATGTTCTTCAGTAATTAAAATGAACCCGGCGGAAAGGTCGAATCCCCAGGCCTGCTTTTTTTTACATAAACTCCGCACAGGAGGCCCTGAGGAAAATAATTTCCCTCAGGGCCTATGTCATCTTTGAGGATGCTGTGTGGAGGGTCTTTTTGAGGAAAGGAAGGAGTGAACATGGGTCTTGAAGAGACCCATGTTGTAGGAGGGAGGAAACACAGAGGCCGGTAAATCGTTCCACAGCCGAGCTGTTGAACTTAAGAACGAATCGTAAAAACGACCCGTTCTCATGTGACTAATGTCAACCGCGTACAAATGTTGGGCGCGTGTTTGGCGTGTTTCCCGACTATGCACCGGTGCCGAGGGGATCAATGACGCTAGTTCCTCGGAGCATCTTCTATTGTAATACCGGTAGAACAAGGACAGCATTCCCACCTGACGCCTGTGCTCTAAAGATTGCAATCCGTCTGTTAAGACAGGAGAATCTATCAAACGGACCGCCCGTTTCTGCACAGAGTCAAGGGTTAAAAGGTCAAGGTTGCTAGGGTGAATTCGACCGTACGTCCGTCCAATACGTCGTGCGGCGGGCGCATATTTGTTTACACGCTTTCTTCACTTACGTCGTTAAGATTCCCACATTATTATTCTTTTTCTGGTAGGGAAAATTCGACCGTTGGTCCGTCCAATACACGGGTCGCGAGTCGCAATTTGTATACACGGCTTCTTTACTTACGTCTTTAAGATTCTAAATATATTTTCTGTATTTTCTTATATTATATTCTTATATTTTCTGCCTGTCATTTTACATTTAAATTCATTTTGTTTCGTTTCCGCGTGTGAACTCTTACTTTCAATTTCCCATCTGTGTCACATTATATCTTAATTTTTATGCAACAAAATTGTCTTTGTATATTTTTTTTTATGTGAATACCTCACAAGAGTCCAAGCTGCTCTCGTCTGGAGCCAGTGAGACTGTGGCGTCCCCAATTGGGGTATGTTGTGAGGCCGAAGGTAGTGGGGAGTGGAAGTAGACGGGGAAGAGGAAAGTGGGGAAGTACCTGGCTATTCAGATCTGATCACCAAACACAGCAAATCATTTCAAGCAACGCTTCAATTCTGGATGGTGGTCTTACACCAGGGCGACACTGAGAGTGTTTTCCGATCTGAAACGTTCCGCAAATATACCATTTATTATTTTTATGGATTAGTTGTAAATTAAATTACAAATTGGTCTTTACATAGTATAAAATGAAGTCGCTCCCGCTGTTTGTGCGCTTAGCTCTTTTAAACTACGCAACGGATTTTCATGCGGTTTTCACCAATAGATAGTGATTCATGAAGACGGTTTTTAGGTATATAATTTGTCAAGGTTTTGTGTAAATTGGTTGAAATATATAAAATAAACAGAGTGGACTGGCAAGCGGGCAGCGGGCATTTGGATTTGATTTAATAGTGTGTGTTCACACGCGGGCGGTATGGATTTGATTTTGCAGATGGCGTTGGTTTTAAAGGTTGGGTACTTTGGGTAATGGCTTGGCGTTGTGTTTCGTTAGCCACAGCAAAGTGTGACCGGGTCTGCTAATATATTATAATTATTGAATAGTCCAACATAAAATTTATAGACCAGTGATTTTTTTTCCCTTTTTAATCTCTGATTGAACCACCAATAAGATAGGCCACGAACTGCCACTGGTTAGTACCGCTGTAAAGATAAAACACCGTTTAGCTAGTAATCCAGATGTAGCAGTGGAAATATTTTAATGTCGTTTAATGCGTACTCGAGTTTTATTATTTTCCTACTGCAATTATGTATAGCTGTAGTTACACATGTATTTAGTTGTGGGGACAAAGGAAATACCGAGGCACTAATGACGTCGATCTTAATGAATCCAAATAATTAACGAATCCTAATGGAGGAGGAGGCATTTTATTAATTATTACGTTTCTAAATGGAAGCAAATTGCCGAGATGGAAGGGGAACGCGGTGGTTACGCGGATGCTCTCAAAATCATCAACCTAAGTACTCTATATGATACCCCAGCGTCGGTAAAGTTGAAATTTAGGTCTGATAGTATTAATACCCCCGCGTCTGTACGGTTAAAATTTAGGAACGCGTAGTTATTTTCGAGTACATCGCCGCGTCTTATGCAAAACCATCTTCGTACGTGAAGAAAGGAGAGGATGCTGGCATTCGTGAAGGAGACCCTATGAGCTGTTTTTAAATTCACTGTCTGCATCTAGACGCAAAGTTCTTGTGTTTGTTGAGGGAATTCAAGCTCTAATAATAAATTCATTTAAGTATTGTAGGTAATAAAATATTGAACTGAAATAAAACAAGAAAGTAAATAGAAAAATAATATTTTAATGTGAATTTTATAACGAAGTTGTCTTAAGACCCGGGTTCGATTACTAGATGAGAACGTATTTTTTTTCTGATTTTTCCGTTTCAGATTTTCGATTGAGTGTCGTTAATTAAACATTAAGATTTAATATTCTACTCATTAAGTTAAAAATACGAATAAAGAAAAATAATAATTTTAAAAAATAATAGCAAATATGGACTCTTATAGTAGCGTTAAGAATTTTTTTTTTAAATTTAAGCTGAAATTCTTGAATATTTTCGATAATTTATAGATTTAAAGGAAGTTTGTTAAAATAAGTTAATCATAGGTAGAGGCGGGTATTTATTATTGTTAATATTTAAACCTTGGCTGTGTCAGGTGATGGAAATGAGGATGATGGTGGGGTCGTGAGAGGGTGAATTCAGGTGGGGGTGCCCGGGTACCCCCTGCCTAATGATCACTATAGCAATTAGTGCGCGCACCGCTAACAAGGGCGCTGGCGGCCCTGCTGTACTGTACCCCGCGCGGCCAGGGATGTGCCGCTTCATTTCAAACCAAAAATAACATCACGTTTCAAAAAAAACTTTTTTTATAATATTTTTGTAGATTATAATTTTTTTATTACTGCTGCCAACCGTCTGCATGGAGCCAATGAAATTATGGCTTCTCCAATTGGGCTATGTTATGGAGAGGATAAGAAGACGGGGAAGAGGAAGGTAAGGAAGTTCATGGTTATTCAGACCTAATCACCATACACGGTTCAAGCAATTTCAAGCGACGTTTCGATTCTGAATGGTGGTCGTTGGTCTGAATTGGAGATATGTAAGACATCGGTAGAAATTAGGGTAGCGGCGGCTTAAGAGGAAGCCACAACCCAAAAATCTGTCTTCTTGTGGTGCCTTATATCGCCACGAATATAGGTAATAGACATAAAAATCTCTTGGCAAACGGAGTCGAGAGAACACGATTTCAAGCGCAAAAGTGGTTTTAATTTATATTGTGAATCATTACATAGAATAAAATGAAGTCGCTCAAAATGGATGTGCGCTTAGATTTTTAAACTACGCAACGGATATTCAAGCGGTTTTCACCAATAGATAGTGTGATTCAAGAGGAAGGTTTATATGTCAAATATTCAATTCAGGCAGAGGGCAGCGGGCAGCTGGCAAGCGGGTGGTATGGATTTTATAAAGGTTGGGTAATGGCGTTGTGTTTCGTTAGCCACAGCAACGTGTGGCTGGGTCTGCTAGTAATTTTATAAGAAACAAAAAAGTCAATTAATGGAAACTGTCACAGATAATTTTATCCATAAAATTATACTTTTTGAAAGTTGTTTCTTATATGCGTTTATACATTTCAGATGACAATTACGTTTTTTTCCTAGAAAGTTATTACCAATTTTATTTTATTTAGTACTTTTTTTTTACTCAATGGAAACGGTAGTAAAAGCTAAAAGCTTCAATTTATCCAAAGCTTTTTTTTGTATTTATAACGTAAACTGATTCGTAGTAAAGATTAATCCCAAATAGTGGTTTAGCATTAATCTTTGTCTTTGGATTGATTTCGTGTTATTTATAAAGAAATGTAATGTTTTTAAATGAAATATTGCCCCCGGCCACCCTGTCCCCCCCTCTCAGCCACTCGACTTGATTTTCTCCTCCCGTTCGTCCCCCCGGTACTCCGTCTTTTGTCCCTGCCCTCTTGCGCTCATTTGTCTTTTGATTCCTTCTCATTTCTGCCCTGTTATGCATGTGTATTTATACATCGTACAATTTTTTATGATATTTTTCACCCGGGAGAATTTCCTTTATGATTCACGCGATCCCGGTGCACCAATACAATATTGCGGCGTTAGTACTGTGGGTACAAGTAGGTATATAATATTGTAGAAGTTGTTTCCTCGACGAGTGTGCCTTTGTTCTTTGCACGCACGAACAGCCGCCGGAAGACGAGATACAGGATAATGGAAACCTCTTACGTCCTCCTGTCCTCCTGGTATCCTGTTACTAAATTGAATATGACGGAGAATTTTTGACATTTTTACCGTCGACATTATGTTTCCTGGGACAAAGCAATATTCGAAGTATACGAAACAATTTCTACGAAATGTTTTATCAGTTTCGCTTTGAGATTGAAACTGCTTTACCTACTTCTTAAAATTATTATATTATATATTTATTTTTATATTTCAATTCTAATACTGACAGTTTACATGGATAATGAATTCCAGTAATATACGAGTAGAAAATGTTAATAATCAGTAACTGTATGTAAATAGTGTTTTTGAACACCTCACTAAGAAATCTGTGCTGAAGTGTTCGCATGATTTAAATGGTGTTATTCTGTCATTATAAGTAAAAACACAGTAGGTATCCTCCTTGAGATTCCATAATGATATGTATTTGTATATAGGGTGTTAAGGGACGTACTTGATTCACTTTCAGCAGTGATTCCTGACATTATTTGGAGTAAAAAATTTACATGAAATTTTGGTCTTCGGTGACTTTTTTTATGTATTTTTCTTTTTCAACTATGTGCTTCTTTTTTCGATTTTAGATGACAGAACACTCTTTAAAACTCTCAGATTTACTATTTTAAAGTTAAGGAGTTACAATAAAATTATCAAATATAGATTCCGATTGTCGGTAGGTAATCCTGCGTGAAATCTGATTCAATGAACTCTTTGTTTTCTTTAAATTTAAGTGTCACTTTCAAAATTGGAACTTATTGTGTGAAGAATTCCGACAAGCGATAAAGTACCTACCTATTAGTACGACCGGTTAGTGGCATCTAGGCGTCTAGGCCCTCCCAGGCGTCGTGAGTTCAATTCCTCGACTGGATAAGTCCTCCATCATGACACAAGCAATATTTTCCGTTTGCTATTGTGGTAGCAGGAGATTTACATATATGTTGTCAGGTTATTCGTAACCCGGGAATGTTAGACTTTCTTTTCAAAACCCAAAAAAAAGTATTTATAAAATGTATC
Source organism: Limnephilus lunatus (assembly GCA_917563855.2). Taxonomy (NCBI): domain Eukaryota; kingdom Metazoa; phylum Arthropoda; class Insecta; order Trichoptera; family Limnephilidae; genus Limnephilus; species Limnephilus lunatus. Next base: position 2,125,102 of record OU830602.1, on the reverse strand, counting down.
CTTAGATAATAGAAAATTTGTCATTTTATAATTTTAAAAATTAGAACGGATTTTTCAAGGGTCTGCGCTAGTCATTATTGAGTTTTCTGCAGCCGAGTGTAAAATACATAACATTTCTCAAAGTTTCCCTGCGAAATTTCGTCTAATCAATGAAAATATATTAGAAATGGTGAATTTCTCTGGATTTCCGAGTAAGTACGTGCCATCTGCCCAAATTGTGGTCTGCCCCCTCTCTCACCCCTCCCCCACTCCCCTCACCAGAACCCCCGGGGCAGGGAATAGGGGAGGGGAAGGAGGGGGGATAAATCCACTCGAGCACGTACAGCCTCGCGCGGCCACTTCAAATATTTTTTTTCATTTTTGTACATTTTTTATTTTGTGCTTTAATACCGAATTTCCTGGAAATGTGTGACAAATGTATTCTGGTATTACCGATAATGCACGGGATATACATACCTACTATCTTATATATCTATCGTAGATTTAATATTTTTTATTCCGTTGATCGTGCTGTATGGTAATTTGAAACTACACTTCCAAGAAATCTGATAATTGTTAATAATTATTTGGTAATATAATATGTAAGAAGACGATAACAATAATATCTAAAGAAATATATGAAAGAGAACAAGACACAGAAAAATAGAAAAAGACGATGGTCGCAACTGGGATTCGAACCCAGACCTCTCGTCTAACCGGGACGTGCGCGTTAACCATTTTTGCTATCGCCACCTTCTGTCAAACCATCATATTTGTCAATTTCATTTTTCAAGTTTTAGAATTAACAATATTATCTTCAACTAATTATTTTTCCATGTTTACTTATTTGGTATTTGTTAACTTTTCTTGTGCTTTGTATTTAGTAAGCACTTCATATGTTTGTAATAAAATATATTGACTGCGTAAATCTTTAAATTTAACCCCTATTCTGTCAGAAGATCAAAGTGTTTCCGCTCTGCAATAAAATTAAAATAAATGGAATGTGTCTGAATGTATCCGAAAACCAAAAAAATGTTTTTAATAGGTGATGAAATAGTAATAATTATAATTAATAAATATTTTAAACCTATAAAACGAGGGAAGCGAACATGAATTAATATTCCATACTCACACGGAGTCCGGACTACGTGGATCTAGTTATGTACGTGTACCCCAACGATGATTATACCACATTATCACTTTCCCAATGTAGGTAATAACTATGCACTTTATAATATTTCTATTTTTGAAACTGACAATTCGTTGTGGAATTCAATTTTAATAATATAATAAAACACACATAAAAACTTATTTCCACTAAATATATTTTTTGACCGTAATTTATAAAACCGAGATATTTATGTCTACTGCTAATAGCCAAATAACTAAAAATCCAATCGTCAAAGACGTCATGGCAACAAATATGAAGAAAAAAAACATATAAATTGAATAAAATTCTTGTAGACAACCCCCTCCGTCTCTCCCATGTGTTTTGTAAATAAACTCTAGATTAGGAATAATTTGTATATACCAGTCTGAATATGGCTTTAACAAGCTGAAACTGGTTGTGGTTTATATGTGTTTTATTATATTAGATTAAAATAATTATGTACCAAACATTATAGGCAATCAGAATTTCATAACAGAATCTCTAATTTTCGGCACTACACGATTAAACCCGTAAAGTTTGACTTGCCATTGAAGTAAAATCATGTATGGTTTCAACATCAGCAATATCAACGTATTAAACTGTTATATTTTGCCTATGTTAGAAGTCAACTTGAGTACAATTCTCCCGTCTGGAACCCACATTATAATATACACGTACAAGCTATTGAAAGAATACAAAACAAATTCGTACGTTTTCTAAATTTTAAAATGGGTATTCCAGCAATTATGTTGAACTGCAACACTATTTTAAATGATCTAAATATGCTATCATATGTACCTATTCCTCTTTGCCCAGAATATTAATGGAGGGAAACAATAATACTAAGTCTGTGGACATCTTCAATTTATTTACAAATATAAAATATTGTTACTGAGTCAGTTCAGTATATTTCTTACTATTCGTTATGTAAAAGCCCCCAAAAAAGGCTTTAATAAATAAATAAATAGTGCTTTCACACAGTTGTAGGTACCTACCTATACCTATTCCACGGCTTAAATCTGGACCACCTACCACCTGTCTACCCACAGTAGGTGAGCATATCACATCCGCGCTAGTTCTCAAGAATCCCACATTATCCGCCACTCGAAGGGAACAACTATGCCTCGAGGTTTATCCTTCCCGATCCGCGCAATACCTTTCCCGCCCACCGCCCACTCTGCTGGGAATGCGACCAGCGCGGTATGTGCAGTACCTACACAGTACACACACACACCCTGTTTACACACTGTACAGTCAGAGGCGTACACCTTCCAGTCCATAGGTACATACATGCCTAGGCCTACCCTACCATCTTACACGTATAAAATAAAATTATTGCAAGAAACCCACCTTTTTTCAACTTTAATAATAATAATAATATTTGGCTAATTTATATAGCGCCGTTTTCGTGAAAAATCACCTCAAGGGCGCTGTACAAATAAATACATAAAAAATAATATTACTGGCTTACAACTAAGATTTACAATTATAACTAGTGATTTACATCTAAGTCTTATTGCTAGTGACTTATGACTAAGACATATAAAAGCTGACCTAAAACTGAGCTCAATGACATATATATTTACAATATGACTTAAAGTTAGAGATTTATAACTGACATATTTATTTACATTTAAAAATACTTGAAAACATCTTATAAATATCATACATTCGCCAGAATCACTCCACAGCGCCAGAAGATGAAGGAAGTTTTTACATAATACATATTACTATTTAAGGACATGGATGCAAAATTTATCGGATTTACGATTATCGGATAACCAACATCCCTGCAATAGGTCACCCCAAGTGGTTCGCTGCGTTTGATGGCTTAGCAGGGGTATCTGGATGCATGGGGTTTATCTAGGTCTTGGCGGCGAATGCGTTTGTCTATGTACTGTGTGGCGGTCCGGATCGGGAGAGACTGGTTGAGGGAAACCCCTCCAGCCGGACTCTCTCGACCCATGGCCTTCCACGGCAGTGGGAGGGATGGATTCATACATCAGTCATTCATGGACACACTGACCCCCAGTTTCTTACCATCCTTTTCCTTCTCAGAACTTCCTCTCCTTCCTTTCTCTAAAAAAGACCCTTCACACAGCTTCCCCAAAAAAATTACATGGGCCCTGAGGGAATTCTTTTTCCTCAAGGCCTCCTGTGTGGAGCTAATGTAAAAAAATAATCCCTTAAGCCTCGCGCGCTCCGTCGATCGCTATAAGGTACAAATGCTGGAACTAAATATTATGTCAATAACCACGAATTTGTCATGTTAAAAATATTTTGTCTTCATTCGGCATTTAAAAAATGCACATGTGTGTGCAATGCTCATTCAAGGGGACGACTCGTTTGTGTTAGTGTCGAAAAAGGCAGTGCCTTTTAGAACAAATCGCGAGCAACCGATGCCATCTGTTGGTAAATCTATTAACACAAACTTTATATTGTTTTCTTTCATGCTTGTATTATGCGGTCGAAAAAAATTGTGAATTTTACATACCCAATCCTGTAATTTTCTTGTAATATTACGCACAAATGAAACGGTTATTTGGATTTTTGATTTTGCTTAACTAAGGCCTCGGGCATATTCTTTCAAAAAATTTCCTCTTTGCAAATAAATGGTATATTTCTGAACGTATCTGAAAACTAAAAATTATTTTTGAAAGGTCGCTTTCGAATTTTAGTTTTAGAAATAATCATAAAAATTTTGAAAGATTCAAATTTTGAGTGCAAACATAAAAAAAAATTAAAATGGCTGATCTTACATTTGATCTAATTAAAATTATTGATAACGAAAAAACGCACATGTTTCAATAGACAAATGTATTATAAGCATAGACAAATGAATATTAGTAGACCTGTCCTAAGCGATAAAAGCGTATTATTTCCCCCTCCCATTGGAACCGGCTGGGATCATGTATGGCTTCGCGTTAATCTAAAAAATGTGACGTCATCATTCTTCTGCAAGCCAGTGTCGAACACTCATCGGTGCATTTTACGAAATAAAACGGTAAACATAGTGGCTTGTGTTTTGAAAACGTGTAAAAATAGAAGTGAAAAAGAGAATAAACAAAATTGTCGTATTACATTCCATAGGCAAGCATTATTTTACACTATTTTAAGCCAATTCAGATCACATAATATGATCATTTTTGTAACATACACTGTCACTCGAGATAATGGCGTGTGCCGTCCCTGTTTACTGGGGTAAGTATCATCATTATAAAGTGTTCAATCACCAGTTTTTATTGAAAATATAATTGAATTTATCAGTTTCAGTGAATATATATAAAAAAAACCAACCTTACAATGCCACCAAAGAAAATACAAGCGGAAGAATCTGATGTTTTAAGCCTCATAGAAATCAAATTCAGTGAGTTAAATAATACATTTAAATCGGAAATACGCGATCTAGTGAAAACTGTGGAATATTTGAGCTTGAAAATTGATGATTACGAATTAAAATTTAAAAGTATGGAGAAAAAAATCACGGAATTGGAAAAAATAAACGAAAATAACATGTCACAAAAAAAGGATTTCTTTGAGTTACAAGCGAAAGTTGAGGCCAGTGAACAATATGCTCGTGTTAACAACATAGAGATTATCGGAATCCCGGAAAAAAACCAAGAAAATTTAATGGACGTTCTAAAAAAAATCTATTCAGAACTAAAAGTAGAGATGCCGAAACACATCGAGTATGCCAGCCGCGTTACTCCACGTGAGAAAATTGAAGGAAGACCGAGGAACGTTGTTGTGAAGCTGGAACGGAGGCAACAAAAGGACGACATCATTGCTGCAATCCGCAAGAGGAAAGGCCTCACAGCGGAGAACATCAACATGCACGGAGGACATAACATCTTCATAAACGAACACCTATCCCCCAAAAATAAGCTTCTCTATAAAATGGTCAGAGAATTTTCAAAAGAACAAAAATATAAATTCTGCTGGATTAAAAACTGTAAAATTTTCCTTAGGTTGAATGAAAACTCAAACCACGTATGTATTAATTCATTGTACGATTTAGAAAAGATAAAAAAACGAGATACTCGTGTCATCGATGCCTAATAACAGAATATACAAACTTTAATTTATTTTTATCGTAACTATGTGTAACTTGAATACTAAAATGGAAACTTTACAAATATATTACCAAAATGTGAGAGGTCTCAGGTCAAAAATTTAATGGGTTCGTTTTCAAAACCAAGATTCACCACAGAATCTTTAAAAAATCTATACTATTTTACATCATTTCACTTTGAACAAAATTATTCTGAACAACAAGTAAATACCACGATTTCTCTTTATTCTCATGTACTATCACAATCTATCAAATATAATAAACGATCGCAACCTATTAGAAATAATTGCATAATGACAACATACTTTTATGTAACAACTGTATGCTCAGTATTTTGCATTGTATTTTGTTCACTATTCAACAACATATTTCTGTCAACATTAATGACAGCTGATACCATAGACAAAATCATGTACCACAAACAAATCATAACTTATGACGTTCATAATTACCCCCTTCCAAAGCATAATTACTTACTTTTCATTAAATTACTTTTTCATCAATTTTACATAAAAACGTATTCAATAATGCTTAATATATTATACTTTCAATATGGATTCTAACAAAACGGCAATAACATTTTATTATCAAAATGTACGTGGTTTAAAAAGTAAATTAAATGATTTATATTGCGAAGTGCTCAGTTGCAATTATGATTTAATTTGTCTAACTGAAACATGGCTAGATTCCACAATCTATGACCATGAATTAGTAGATGATCGTTATAATATATATAGACGCGATAGGGACATATCGAGTTCTCTCAAAAAATCAGGCGGTGGTGTTCTAATAGCCATCAAGAAAGAAATGACATCTTTTTTAGTCTCAGCACATAACTCAAAATCTGCAGAAGATTTATGGATTAAATTTAAATTACATGAAATGTCCAGGCAAACCATCAACTTATGTTTGGCGTATTTGCCTCCAGATATACCAATCGAAAATCTCACAGATTTTTTTGAAAAGTGTCAAACGACATATAATAACTTACCATCAGAGGATATAACAATAATAATGGGTGATTTTAATGTGCCATCTTTTCAATACTCACCAAATGCCAATGTAACTCTTACCAGACCAGTCTTTCATAATAGCCAAAAATCAATATCTCTACTGGACTTCCAAAATTTGACTGGACTTAATCAATTCAATCACGTCTCTAATAATATAGATCGAATTTTAGATTTAGTTTTTTCCAACCATAACCTCAACATTCAAATTGCTTCACATGTGTTATCCAAAATTGACTCCTATCATCCTCCCATTGAATTCGATCTTTTAATTTCCAAATGCAGACCCCTACCTACCAATCCAGATCACATCAAATATAACTTCAAAAAAACGGATTACATTAAATGCAATGAAATGTTATCACTCAATAATTGGGACGATCTTGACACCCTGGATTGTAATGACTCTGTACTACATTTTTATAACTTGTTATGGCTATCAATTGAAAAACACACTCCACGCTTAAGAATCAGGAATAATAAGTTTCCAATTTGGTTCAGCAGTGCTTTGATCCACCAACTCAGAGAAAAAGAAAAGTTTAGAAAGAAATGGAAAAAATACAAAAATCAATGTGACTATGAGAGTTTTTCCATCTTGAGAGCTCGAGTAAAAGTATCTATACGTACCTGCCTTAAAACCCATGTAGATTCAATAGAAAATTCTCTCCCTGACAGTATCAAAAATCTCTCAACCCTCATTAATTCGAAAAGAATTTCTAATTCTCTCCCCAAAATCATGCATCTCCACGACAAATCAGCAACAAATGGTGAAGATACATGTGAACTCTTATCTACTTACTTCTCTTCTGTTTTTAGCTCACCATCTAATTCTAAAAGTGACTCTAAACTTCATTCCCAACTCTATAATTATCCATTGTCTCATATCAAAATAACTCTAGATGAGGTCAAAGCGAAATTGAATACTCTCGATATCAATAAGGGTTCCGGCCCAGATGGAATTCCTCCACTATTTATTCGAAATTGTGCAGACCAACTTGCAGTACCAGTACACAAAATATTCTTCAAAAGTCTGAAGTGTGGGGTATTTCCTGATTTGTGGAAGGTTGCCCACGTCATTCCGATCCACAAATCTGGCAGTAAAAATGATGTAACTAACTACCGCCCTATCAGCCTTTTATCTTGTTTTGGAAAAATATTCGAGTCCATTGTATATAAAACCATTTTTAACCATGTATCACATATACTTAGTCCTTTCCAACATGGCTTTGTTGCTAAAAGATCCACAAATACTAATTTGCTTGAGTACATGGACTTTCTGTGTAAATCTATGAATAATAAAACGCAAGTAGATGCCGTGTACACTGATTTCAGCAAGGCCTTCGACAAAGTTAGTCACCGTATCTTAATGTATAAACTGGATCAAATTGGCATTCACGGAAATCTGCTTCGTTGGTTAGAATCATATTTATCACATAGAAGTCAATTAGTTACTGTTAACGGTTTTAACTCTTCACCAATATTAGTTACGTCAGGCGTACCACAAGGATCTCACCTTGGACCCTTGCTTTTCTTAATATTTATTAACGACCTTACATATAAACTCCGCTGTAATTTTTCTCTATATGCTGACGACCTAAAATTATATAAAGCAATTAAATATATTGAAGATTGTGAACTTTTACAACAAGACCTTAACACAATATCTGCCTGGTGTGTTGACAATGAAATGGAACTGAATATAGCTAAGTGCAAAGTTATTAATTTCACCAAGAACACCAACAAAACTCTGTATTCATATAGCATATGTGGTCACAATCTAGAAACAGTTGAATCAATAAAAGATTTAGGAATTATATTCGATAACAAACTAACGTTCAACCAACACATTGAATACATTGTGAGTAAATCAAATAAATTACTCGGTTTTATTGTAAGATCAACCAAACTGTTCAAGAATTCTAATAGCTTAATAATTCTATTTAATTCCTTAATCCGTAGTGTTCTGGAGTACGGGTCATCAGTTTGGAATCCACATTATATTACACAGATATCTAGACTCGAATCAGTCCAAAGAAAATTCACACGGATTTTGTCTTATCGATCAGGTGTCTACCATCTTTTAGACGGGTACGAACAAAGACTTACACATTTCAAATTAGAGAGTCTAGTTAAAAGACGAAACATAAATGACCTTTTAATGCTTTATAAAATTGTGAATAATCGTGTAGACAGTAATTTAGTCAATCAAATCAAGTTATACGCCAGGCCCAAATCTACCAGAAACCTTAACATATTTTGGACCGAAATTTCTTCCAATAATACTGGATATTTTAATCCTATATCTAGAATGTCTCGATCATACAACGATCTTGTTAAAATACACACCATCATAGATATTTTTGTAAATAATATAACTAGCTTTAAAAAATATCTCCATGATTTGTGCAACTAAAAAAAAAAAAAAAATAAAAAAAATAAAAAAAAAAAAAAAAAAAAAAAAATAAATAAATAAATAAATGCTTTTGTTCCATTACTTTTCAATAATTATTTCATAAATATTTCACATTGTTTTTCTTGTGATTGCTTCAGTGAATAATCTTGTTAATAGTGCACCTAAAAAAAAAAAAAAAAAAAAAAAGGATTTTGTTTCATTACTTCTCAATAATCTCTTCATAAATATTTCATATTTTTATTGCAAGTTTTGTATTTTAGTTTTCAATATTTTGTATTTTAGTTTTCATATTTTGTATTTTAGTTTTTAAGTTATCTATAAATAATACTTACATTGTTTTTCATGTTGCTTCTGTGAATATGCAAATGTTATTACTGCAGACACATTAGTCTAGGGATATTTATATTTTATTAGAATTTATTTTATATTACATGCAAAAATGTTTTGTAAATATCCTGTTTGTGTCTCAAATAAATCAAATCAAATCAAATCAAAGTAAATTATGAAACATTTATAAAAGTGTCTTCACTTAATACAGCAACAAAATATTGAACTCGACCTTATAGGCGACCTTACTTTGCATATTTGGACTTCGCAAATGTGTTCATTACGCGGCGAACAATTCGCGCTCCCATGTAAAAAGGTATATTCATTCAAAAGCAGAGTTTACTTTTAAGAACGAAAGTGTGATATATTATAATGCGAGATGCCTATATACTTGAGTTTTGACGAATCACGTATCACCAAAGCCGTCTTCCTGCCCTTCGTCCCGCTGTAGTTGGTTTCTACCCCTCACCTTTCTGTTCTGGTCTATTAATATTCATATGTCTATGATTATAAACGTTTTTGTCACCTCACTTTTTTGTCATATATATATATATTTTTAATTTCTGTTGGAAACTTTGGCTTCTTATGGGCGTACAATTTAATTCTTCTTTGGTTAACTCTAACATTTGAATATTAAGGCGATCCAATAGTCCAGGGAAAAAAATCGAAATCGGTTTTCACGCCCTTTATGGGAGGAGTTTAAAAATACTTGAGAAAAAGCTCTTAGAAAGGTTGGAATACGTATTTGAGTTTTTTTTACATGTTGATTTCGTAAAGGCCTGTAAAAAACATTAATTCCTTTTTTACGCATTGTTTATTGTTATAAAACAGAAATTTAAAGTTGATTTCACGAAACTAAGCGGCGCGGAGCCACACGTCTATTTCCCGCTACGGCTGGGAGAGGTCTGACTGAAAACAGGCGTGTCGTATTCGGTAGTTCTTCGGTGGACGGCATAGGGTTCACTTTGAAAAACAATATAATACAATTCGTATACTAGCGGCCGTATTGTAAAACAACAACCAGAGAATGTATATTTTATTTTAATTCGGGAATTTAGGGCGTAAATATAATTTTTTTGCGATTATTATAAAAGAAACTGAATTTGCCACATTACACAATAAAACTATATCCGAAAAGGGGTTTGTTTATAAATAGGAGAGTTTGGTCTTGAAAGTGTTTTTTATAGACCTTATACTTTATTTGTTTATAGGCTTATTAAAAGACTGATATAGCTTATAAAATGACCGATATTTTTAAGGGCCAAGGTATGTTCTACACGCAGTATTTAATTGAAGCATCTATAATACTTTTAAGCGATCAAATTTTCAATACAATAACACATGATTTTTTTTTATTTCGCATTATTTAGTATGGCTTCATCTTAAGCATGGTGTTTTATGTATCTAACACCGTTTACATCCATGATAGTAAGGGGGACACAACGGTTTCTATGAGACCTGTATGAGCTGTTCCCAAAATCGAACCAACATCATTTAACCAAAAAGTTTTTATATCTATTAATTTGCTATTTTTCTTACTACCCTGGTGAAAAACTCTCTGCACGTCAATGTGCACAGTTAGTGCTGCACTATACAGTGCACAGTGTACACTGGGCCGGTAGTGCAGTCAGAGTGCAGGCAGTACGACAGCTAATGCAACCGAAGACTCGACGCACCTCTGCGGCTGCAGGAAGTAGGAATCAGGAACTGCGGTGGCGTACTTCCGCTAGCCGGAACTCGAGGAATGCGGAACCTGGAATTCCAACAAACCTAGAAGGAAATATATATGCTACCAATGTAACCATCTTTTTGTACGTATGGATTTTCGTACTCGTTTTCTACGGAAACGAAATTAAACACACATATTATGGTACAGACTAAATCAGACAATTTCCCGGCGTTGTCCGGGCGTATCTGGGATAAAATTTTAAGCAAAAATTTTGATGTAATTTGCTGACCGATGGCATTTTTTTTTCAATGAAAAAATTTCTTCACACGTCCCTATGTGCCATCTAGCGCATTACGTGATATGCACTCGTTCCATCAACACCTTACAGACGAGTTAGAGCGCGTATCGCGTGATCTTTTGCGATAAGCAGCAGTGTGATCAGTGGCGACGTGTGATAGATATTTTTGTTGTAATTTTTTTTTACTTGGCCTGTGCCATCTTTGGGGATGCTGTTTAGTCGGTCTTTTTAGGAAAATAAGCAAAGGAAGTTTGACCGGTCAGTGGTTGAGTAGGCATAGCGCTTGTGTCCCACCCGGGTGTCGCATGTTCGATTCCTCGGCTGGCTAAGTCCTCCATCACAACACAAGCAACATTTTCGGCTTTCTGTGGTAGTAGATTTTCAAACATTGTTGAGTTATTCGTAACCCGGGAATGTTTGTCTTTCTTTAAAAAAAAAAAAACTTCTGGGAAGAAAAAAGGTATGAGGGATGGGTAGAAATTTGAGGGTCAGTTTGTCAGAAGAGACGGACGTATGCATCCATCCTTTCCGAGAGTCCTGCTGGAGAGGTCAAAACTCTCTCTATCAGTTTCTCCGGATCCGGCCTGCCACGCAGTTAATGGGCAAACGCATCCGCTACCAAAACCCGACCGAAACCTCACTCTTATAAACCAGGGCACTCTTTCTAAGTTACCAAATGTAGCAAACCACTAAATATCATTGGAAAAAAAAAAGTACAATCACTGGTTAAGAGGGAATAACCAGACAAAGTATGTAATTTTAAAATCAAATTTTAGACATATTGACTCTTTTCCACAAAAAATTATAAATTGATTTCGAAAGACTCTTCTTTTATCTAGTAAAGCTATGTTTTAAATTTTGAGAAATATGTTTATTTTTAGTACAAAAAGGTTTTACCGTAGGTCGTTGGCAGATTTGTTAAATTTCAAAAAAAAAAGTTTTATACAACACACATTTCAATTCTTATAATCATGCAGTAAAATAAATCAATAAATTATCTGGGAAAGCTATGTTTCAGAATTTTAATTTTAATTTAAATAAAATCATTTAAGAAAAATTCCGCACACGTGTTTTGTGACGAAAATACTTACAAACTAATATATTTAAGATATTTTTTACATTCTTATTTTGCTTAGACATTATTGGAAAATCATAAATACTTATTAAAAAAAATAATTACAAAAAATACATAATTTTAATAGTTTTATCATTACCGCTTTCAGCATTTTAAATGTAGGTATAAATCAAAGCAAATTTTGAATGAAATAAAATCTATATTGAGTTATTATAGAATAATTTTATTAATCTTTCTTATTGGAACCGCCCTGTACGATCGTAAGAACAGCTTTCGACGAAATATGAATTCTCGGCCGCTGGGGCCCTTAAACGTTTTTCTGATATTTGCTGTTTTACGATGTACCGTATGTATATAGGCAATAAAATCTGACGCGATGTAACATTCCGACTTGAGATTGGCTTCATATCTGTGCTTTGTGCTGCTCGGCTGAGGGTGCAGTGTGCAGTGTGCAGTGTGCAGTGAGTGGGTGTGTGCTTGGATGGTGGGTGGTGGTGGGTAAGAAGGGTGGTTCACCAGACTGCAGTGTGTATCGCACCCGTGGAATGCAACCGATGCTGCCTGCAGTCGCAGTCAGCAGCCAACTCTGTACTTGAGATTTCTGTGAATCTTGATGTTTTATTGGTGAAAGTGTCTACACTGGTTTACAATATTAGAAATCTCTAGATACTAAAGTAAAAACAGAAAGAGTTCGTATCCACGTCACCAAGCAGCGCAGGAACGTAAATACCTACGTCATAACATGCTTCTCATAATATTGATGAGCGACAATGACCATTTTTTCTATAATTAACGGGACATTTATTTATTTAATACTAGATTTTGCCCCCGGCTTCGCTCGCATTCCTCCTCCATACGCGTTACATTCATTGTTCACGATGTCACTTATTAAAACGTAATCAAATACGCGCTAGCAGTTGGCTAAGGTCAAAATGTAGATTAGTACCTATTTTATACATATTTGAATTTTTGCTATCAAAGGAATCTCCAGAGTAACCTAAACAAATAACAAAATGACAGCCCACGTCTAACAATTACTTAGCAACACGCTTTGTTTTTCGTTCGGACAATAAACGTATAATAAATAATTTCATAACGCCACAGCTTATTCATAACGCCAGAGCTTACCAATATATACATAGCCTATATTACTCGCAAATAATGTTGCTTTCGATTAGTGAAAGAATTTTTCAATTCCATTCGATATTTATTGTGTGAAAGAGTAACTCACATCCATCCATACAAACATTCGCATTTATAATATTAGTAAGATAAACGGCATAAATATATCATAAACACTGATTAAAAAATCATAGGAAAAATATTAGTAATAATAAAAAAGTGTATGTATAACAGTTAATTGTGGCGCTACATTGGGAAGTGATACCAGAGATACATTTACATGCTAAAATCTATAATACAAATAAAATTTAGATTGATTAAAAACATGTGATAGCCATAGCCTTCTTGTTCCTACCTTCTGTCCAATTAAATAGATCTGCCACATCTGTATATTTATTAGTAACTTCATGCAACCTAGATACAAACGAGTGTTTCGTATACTCAGTCCGCTTATTATGCATTTAAAAGGGATTATTACAGTATACTATGTATATTGTTTATTTATATAATATGGGAGGCGGGAACGGGTACCGCCGCCCCGGGAACTTTTATTGGATAACCAACACCTCTGCCATAGGTCACCCCAAGTGGTTCGCTACGTTTGGTGATTTAGCAGGGGTGCCCGGATTCATGGGGTGAGGTTTGTCTAGGTCTTGGAGGCGGATGACCAGGACACACTGAACCCCAGATTCCTACCCACCCCTCATACCTTTTTCCTTCTCAAAACTTCCTATCCTTCTGTTACCTAAAAAAGGCCCTCCACACAGCATCCCCTATTATTATATAGTTTTTTCTCAGGGCCTCTTGTGTGGAGCTCATGTAAAAAAATATTAATAACGTAGGTAGTATCGATAAGTACCTACATACACCAATGATTCGGATGTATAGTGTTTTATTTGTAGGCGTAGATTAATAAATTTTGTGAAAACAAACCAAAATGGCGAGTTAATGCAAGAATTTTATTTATTTGTAAGCACATAATATTTACTTGTTCAATCGAAATGTACTTCCGAAGAAATGTATTTATTTATATAATACATGCTACATATATTTGACATTTCCATAATAATAATTTATTTATAAAATACATGTTACATATATTTGACATTTCCATATTAATAATCATGAATATTTATAAACATACAATTGGATAGAAATAAGATTTTATTATTACACGAGCAGACCCGGCCATACGTTGCTGTGGCTAACGGAACACAACGCCATTACCCAACCTTTATAAAATCCACACCATCCGCTTGCCAGTTGCCCGCTGCCCGCCGCTTGAACTGAATACTTGAATTTCTCGGCTTTTCTCTACTTTAATAAGTACTAGTACACTAGCACTAGTATTATACATATAAACCTTCCTCTTGAATCACTCTATCTATGGGTGAAAACTGCATGAAAATCCGTTGCGTAGTTAATATCTAAGCGCACAAACATTTTGAGCGACATCATTTTATACTATATAATGATTTTACAAATAATAAACAAAAAAATCGTTAAATAATATTTTCGTGAAAAGAAAACAAGAGGTAGATACCTATATATCAAGTGTTGAAATTATTTTTTTAGAAGTGTTAATTCCAATATTCCTAATTGGTTGGTCAGCTTTCCATTTCATTGTATGACATTTGAACTCGAAATTTTACAGCTTTCCATTTCATTGTATGACATTTGAACTCGAAATGTTACAAATATCAACATAAGTCTAGGAACTTTTATACTTTACTTACAGCAATAGTATCATACATTTTTATGAACGGATTTTAGGACAATCATCAATGACGTATATGCATATACCATTTCTCCCTGGGACAAATATATGTCTTTTTAGTTGTTTATTTTATTTATTTTTTATTTAAGTTTTTATTCCAGCAAGATTGGGAGGGTAGTGCAATCCCAGTCTGCCATATTACATACGGAGTAAATAAAAATCATATTATTAGGTAGGTACCCAATGAAAATAAAATTTGAACATAAATAACAAAAAAAATAACCATAAAATTAAAAATAAAATTAAATTAAACAGAAATTAAAATACAAAAGAAAAATATATATATATTTTTTTTGTATCGTCCATCAGGGAGGTCGCCTCATCATCTGCATCCATCGCTCATTTAGTGGGTTATGGTGTGCCCAGGTCTGCCTGTAGGTCAGAACTGATTTTGACTTTTAAATTTTCTTTCACATTACATACCGAATTCGGTTGTAAGTTTTCACAGCCACGAACACTATTTGAAATCAATGAATTCTCACTAAAATATGTGTACTGGCAAGTGATATAAATTTGTAAATAGTCGACTTTCTGGTGCCAGTGAGACTACGGCACCCCCAATTGGGGTATTCTGTGAGGCTGAAGGTAGCGGGGAAGGAAAGAAAAATATAGGCCATTGTTTGGCTATTCAGATTTAGTGACCAAACACGGCTAAAGCCATGTCAAGCAACGTTTCAATTGTCAATATCGCCCTGGTGAAAATCCATCATTCATAAATCTGTGTTATCTATTCAGTAGCGATATATGACGTCAGGCAAGTGTTATTTGGGCTAGAACCAAAAGGTAGGTACTTAGTCAGTAGCGACACCGGGTTCCATTCAAATCCACACTTTAAGGCATTTCTAGTGTATAAAGGTAGTCATATATATACCAGGTATAATATAGCAGGGGTACTTTTCCACCCACTCTTAGGTAAAACAGAGCTCTTATGTGTTTCTCTGTCCCCCTCCCCTCCCCAAATGTTCGCGATAAACCGTCACCGCCCTTTGATATTGTCCTTTGAGTGAATTTTCCGTCCTCCGCGCCTCCTGAACATATAATTTTGTAATTCCCTTTGCCTTTGCCGCCTTCACATTTACAGGTACCGGCACCTTTACCTACAGTGAGGTACTAAAGTTGATATCACATTTCGCCCTTCTTCCACGGGAATACGGAAGTCTCCGATACTGATATTGTGTACTCAGATCGCAAATATCTTGTCATTGTCATATTGCTACTGAAATCACGAGACTTGTGTCGCCATCACCGTCGAAACGTCGTCCTATCGTAGCGATGTTTCCTATTGCATACAAACCATATCCGATCTCGTTACTTTGTTGATGAAGGCCCTTCTTTCTCATGAGAATCAACACGTGCAATTTATGGAACAAAAGTTGGAGTCAATTCAACTTTGGGTTTCTATTCCATGGAAAAGCCTATTCTCAAGTTTCTATCATTCTTCTCAAGTTGGTTCCTCGTTGCTAATGATCGTGACCTCTTCTCCGATTTCCATGGTGAACAAAGCTCCTCCGCCCCTCGCGGTCCTGCGCTACAGCTACAGTGATACTTGGTCACTCCAGCGCTGCGGTGATCTTTCTCTGCTTCTTCTGTCTTCCATTTTGCCAGTGCTTATGAGTTTCTCCAAGCTAGAGTCCTCAATTTGGCGAGCAACGTACCCACAGTGTCTTAAAATGCGTTGTAGGCAGATAGTTGAAAGCCTATTGTGGATGACTAGCTCTTCCAGAATGGACACATTTGTGCGTATGGCTGTCCAAGGAATCCTGAACATTTTTCTCCAGCACCACATTTCAATCTTCTATCAGTTTTCTTTTTCTGGCTAGTGTCCATGTTTCCACATCGCGGGGAAAATCAAATCAAGTGTGTATCATTGTTCTTGACGACTATCTCCATACATCTGCGCGGAGGTTCGTACACCGGCACACGGTGTCAAACGGTGTTGCCGATTTGTCAACGACGCCAGTTCCTCACAAAAAGTCGGCCGATGCTGTCGCCACTCACGTCATCGACACTTTATACATTGCGTCAGACTTTTTTTAATAATGCCTGTGCTTTAGATCAATGCTAGGAACAAAACAGTCAACAAAGAATTACAAGATATATATGTAAATTACAACTCTCTTGTTTATTTTTTATATTGAAATTATATAAGATACAACGTATGTCAACTAATTTATTTGCCTAGTTAGTAGAGAAATATTCTAGGGTCTAATTTGAGAGCTAGTATATTTACGAATACGTATTTTAAAACAGTATCTAAAATATTAGATATTGGAAATAAATTAATAAGTGAAAAAACGAAAATAGCAACATCATTTATTTATGTGCTGTTTGAAACATTTATAGATCCATTGGGATGTGCATAGATATCTCTCTCTCTCTGGTTTCAATCCTGGGATTGGTTTGCAGCAATTTCCTTTAATTTTCTTTTCCATTCTTCCCTGTCTTGTGCGGCTCTTTTGAATTCTGCATATGATGAGCAGCGCACGTCCACCAGCAGGTCGTCCAGGTACTCTCGGCGTGGGCGTCCCCTAGAGTTTGTCCCCTCGGTCATACCCTCCATTATGCATAGATATATTAACACTCTAATTAAAAACGTTCACAGCATGAGTAAATCAAGGTTTAGTTGTTACTACGTGGAGATGCTACTGGTGAATGAAATAATAGAAATAATAATAAGCAATATAAAATATAGTAAGTATACAGAGGTACAGAGAAAGAGAAGCAAGAAAGAAGGAAAAAAATAATGATGAATTACGATAGAAATAATAAAAAATCATCGGTAAAATATCAATTAGTCTCATGATTTTGGATAAAAATGTATTATAAGTTTTTTTTTAAAATTTGAATAGCTTTTCTCACTTTTTAACATCCCCAGCAACTCTCGGTCATATTTAAAAAAAAAGTGAATTGAATAGTTTTAGTGAATTCGTATCACCCTGTTCGTAAGAAGCCATCTACCATCACCGTTCTTTGCAGTTCCACTCTACCTCTACACTTCTACCATTTTCTCTTCCAAATAATTCCTTTTCCATTGTACATTTCTCCAAGCTCCAGGCCAAGTACGCCAAACTCTCAAATACTCGAATCCTTCTAAAGTAAAAATATTCAACACAAAATGAAAGCTTTTATAATAATTAGCTTTAAAGAGATAAAACATTTTTTTATCCGAGAACTAGTTTCACTAACCGGGGCTTCGCAATGTCGTTATATATATTATGATAATATACCTATGTAAGACTAAAACAAGGCAATTGCATTGTACTCGATTTCGTAGTTGTAGTACTGGATAGCCACGCGTCGAGTAAGGGTCGTGTGGTCGTGTCCTACCAGTAAATAAACTGCATTAAAAAAGCGCCAAAATGCCCTCGTGGTACACTGGTAAAAGCCTAGGAACAACATTTCATTCATATATACCTACACGCAAATTATTTATTATTATAAAAAATATAATTATTTCGGTTGTTTCCCGATGATTTTTAGTGACATTGGATAAAGTGAGGTAGCAACTATTAAGTATAAGGACAACCTAGGACAGTAGGTCGTCTCATACAGCATTCCATATTCGTCTTAAGTGTAAGCGAGTAAGCTATCTCGCACCTCAGTCACACCCGTGGTGTAGAATGTAGTATTCGGCCCAAATAAAACGCCGCCCGGTCCTATTATCTATGTCGTTCATACATATTCATTCTTTAAATGTCTATCTTTATCATATATGAACAACTTTAAATTAAGAAGTTATTGAAAACATAGGAGTATTTATGAAACAATCGGCATAAAGCACTCTTTTTAGGGTTTCTTTCTATTTAAGGTAGGTAGGTTTTCTTTCTATTTAAAAAAAAAGATGTATAACGTCATTGGGGCTTCGCGTTTGAATTTGATTCTTATGCCCAAATTATTTAAATTATTATTTTATTTTAGTAATTTAATGTACAAATTACTAAAATAAAATTCAAATAAAAAAATAAAAAAAAATGTATTATATTCATTTAATTTTGCCCCTTACCAAAAAACGTATATTAAATTTTACCCAACTGATAAACACCCATTCGTGTATAGTATAGTATTGATGGCCTCCGTGGTCCTGGGGCAAGACTCTCGACTAGCGATCTAGAAGTCGGGGATTCAAATCCCGTCGTGCGTTATAAAATTTTATTTGATTGATTTGTCTTTTTTTTTTTTACATATTAATTAAAAATAATATAAGGCTAGATATAAATAGCCAGATACTTCCCCACCTAACTCTTTTCATCTCCTTCCCCTCCGCACTTACGTTCAGTATCGCAATCTTTCCCAATTTGGGATGCCAGAGTCTCACTGGATCCAGGCAATTGGGAGCAGTTGGGACTCTTGTGCGGTATTCACATGAAAAAAACTTTATTTTTTATTTATTTTTATTTATTTAGGAGAAAATACAGATACAGATGTCAATTGACAAGAATATACAAAACAATAACTAGAGAACTCACCTGCATCCAAACTATTTCTCACGAATTAACATTAACAGCAGATAAAAACATGTAGGTACAAATATTTTTACTTACGAATATGGAAAAGACGTATGTATACACGTACATAAGAATATTATTTTACAAATAGAGAGATGTAAAAAGTGCGCAGTATAAGGATAACTTTTATAAGGATAAAAGTTTACAAATTATTTTTGGAAAAATTTTGATGGTAAGACCAAATATATATATATATATATAAAAATAATGTTATACAGAAATTAAAAAAGAAAAGTAGTTAAAATTATAAACCAAGTATTTTCTAAGTTATTGTACTTTGTAGGAAAATAGCCTTCAATTTTCTACTAAAAGTACTGCGGGTATCAAAAAATAAGTCGGAATCCTTGAGGTTACGATTTTGATTAAACGATTCGCACATTCTATTGATTGGATCCCTGACACCAGCATTTGTACGCGTCCGGCGAATGTGGAATAAGTCGTTAAGCCTTGTTACTCGGGGTGGTATTTTGAAGTTTATTAGTTTTAGTAGATCAGGACAGTCAATGACGTTGTTGCAGATTTTATATAGAGTCATGAGGTCAAAGTATGTTCGCCGGTTGGATAGAGTAGAGACGTTGTAATTCGAGAGCATATTTATGTACCCCCGTTTAGGTGCGCTCATTTTGTAATCGAGGAATTGCAAAAATTTCTTTTGAATACTATTGTTTAGTTTTAACTATTATTAAAACTATTCTATGTGTAAAATTTAAAACACATTTGTTAGTATTGCCCTAGTAATTAATAATAGTTCTAAGGAAAACTTCAACATGGCGCCACTTCGGTTTGTAGCTAACACACATGTGTGAATAAAGTATTACTCCCGTTTGGGTTTGCCCGCCGCTCAATTTTTTTTCAAATTCAGAGTGTGTGCTTTTGTTCTTTAAATTTTTGACGATTTCGAGGTTCGGTGTTGCCAGGTCTTGAGACTAAGGACTGTAGGTAGGCACTTACACCTACTTACTATTTACAGCTAATACCTTTCTAGTGCCTACGCGAGTCGCCGGGATTAGCGCCCTAGCCGTCGAATCTCCCTCTGTGGTTTGTTTGATATAATAAAGAAGTCTGAAGTGATAAACTTAGATTCAGTAGAGGCGTGTGGGTATTGTGTCGCCTGTTACTACCCAATCCCACTTGCTAATTAATCTTTTAACAATTAACAATTCATCTAGACTTGCTATTATCTCACAAACTCAAGAAGAAATGACTTAATATGGCAAGTGAGAAACATTCAAAGAATCTGTGCGTATGGACGAAATAAAAGATAGGACCGGTCGGCCTTTTGTATTGTTATAATAGAATAATGATGTTGGGTGTCAAAATGTTATAACCTAACACAACAATAATAATTGTTGCATTTCTTTAGAAGACACTTATAAATGGACGAAAATTCTCCGATTATCGATGTGATTACGAGATTGATTACACCTGTAGATCTGCGGAACAGTTTTCAGATCTCCCATGCATAAAAGTACTCATGTGTTTCTAATTTTCTCTTATTTTATAAATCAAAACTAAAATTTCCTCTAAAAAATTTTTTTTCCCTCTATGTTGGTACTTTTTTTTACATTAGCTCCATACATGAGACCCTGACAAAAACAATTCCCCTCAGAGCCTATATCATCTTTGGGGATGCTGTGTTGTGGGTCTATTTTAGAAAAGTAAGGAGAAAAAGTTCTGGGAAGGAAAAAGTATGAGGGGATGGGTAAGAATCTGGGGGTCAGTGCGTCTAGGAGTGACGGACGTTTGAATCTATCCCTTCCACTGCGGTGTAAGGAGAAGTTTCTAGAGAGTCCTGCTGAAGAGATCGAAAGGTATCCGTCTACCAATTTCTCCCGATCCAGCCTGCCACGCAGTTGGTGGACAGACGCATCCGATGCTAAGTCATCAAACGTAGTGAACCACTTTGGGTGACCAATAAATGGTTCCCGGGGCGGCGGTTCCCATTCCCGCCTCCCAAATTGAATATAATCTTAAATACGTATTTACTTAAGGCTCAGTTCCCGGCTCCAAAAAGAAGAAGATGGAGAGATATGAAATTACGAATGTTAGAAGAGCGCGCTAACATTTACAGCGATAAAATTGATGCAAAAATCATGAAAATCTTTAATAAAACACGACTCGTTAAAAATAGAGCAAAAATCTCACGATAATTGTCTTTAATTTTATTTAAAGAAATGCTGTGATTTTTTTCATACATATAACTTGTAAAATAACCGAAACATACGTGTTTATAATCATTTTTGGAGCATACTTTGCGATTTTTTTCTATTGAGGTAATTTTATAAAATTTGCATTTCGGCGCGATAAATGTCTAGATATTATCTTCAAGAATAACATATATTTTTTTAAGAGCTTAAAAACTTCAAATGTTTAAGGGAGGTTCGCAAGAAATCGGTTGAAATTCGGAGAACCGCCTCTTAAGCCGCCTCAACCCGAATGTCTACCGATTTCTTACATAAAGCTCTTTCAGTTAATTTAAAAGTTATATGTACGAAAAAAATCACAGTGTTTCTTTAAATACCGTTT
This sequence comes from Limnephilus lunatus, assembly GCA_917563855.2. Taxonomy (NCBI): domain Eukaryota; kingdom Metazoa; phylum Arthropoda; class Insecta; order Trichoptera; family Limnephilidae; genus Limnephilus; species Limnephilus lunatus. The sequence goes on along the minus strand of OU830602.1, from coordinate 2,103,179 downwards.
AAGACAACCCCGCGAGATTCTTGCTCTATTTTAAACGAATCGTGTTTATCGAACATTTTCACAATTTTCGCCTCGATTTTATCGCTTTAAATATTAGCGTCCTCCTCTAACATTCGTAATTACATATCTCTCGATCTTCTTCTTTTTGAATCCGGTTACGGCGCCGTAAGCCGTATTTAAACGCGACGATTTCATTAAAAAAAATCCTTACTGAACCATTTGCAGTTTCTTTAGAAATATTTATTTCCCAGCTAGTTTGGAAAATGGTTTGCAACTTACAACACATCATGAGCAGGCATGTAAGTGTGGACAATGCGGGGACGGGTGTGAGCCGCCCCACTAGCCGCCCTGGTGAAGAAGGGGTGAGGGCCGATGCCGATGTGTCGATGTCGTCTCTGATCCCCGCCGCACAATGGCGGGACTAATGCAAATCCGCGATTAAACACTCCCGGGCGGCGCCGGGCGGGGCGAGAAGCTACCGGTTCATGCGCCACACACTACAGGCTGCAAGGAGAAAGGAATTGTTTCAATAAATACATATTTATCGATAGGGAACCTATTAACAAGCATTTAATCTATATATATAAAGATCTAAAAATGCGTTGCTATATTAAGCATAGGAATTTTTTCAAACTTTTAAAATAACTTTTTTCCACCCTCTCGAAGGTTTCTGGATTATTACAACCACATGACAATACATCTGAATTTTTTTTTTAATTATTACAAAAACTCTTACAAAAATGTCACAATTTGAAAATTACATTTTAAAAACATCGATTGTTCAATCAAAATTCAATATTCGAATAAACTTTTTAAAATGATGAATTTAATCGAAGTACTCACATATGGTGCCAATCAAAATCGAATACTTTGAATCTGTGGTATATCACCAACAGTTCTCCAACGCACCTTGGAAGCAGATTTAATATATTGGGTACCGTAGTTCTTTACTGCCATCTATGTGAGAAAGCCGGAAGCTTTTAGATTCACAACAGAATCTAATTGAAAATTATATTATTTTAAATAGGTACCTATGTTAGGTACCAAATTTGATTGATTGTTCTTATAATATACAAAAATGAATGTTTGTAACATGTAAATAATAAAAATGTATAAAAAGATTGCAATAGGTGGCACGCGAGCTGTTTGAACATCTGAATGTATCGGGACTGAATATATTGAACGCGGGAGAGGGGAGGGGATCGCGGCAGGGTGGTTTGCGGGAGAGTGGTGAGGGTAGGTGGGGAATCGCGTGAGAGGAAGGAGACATGGGAGGGGAAGGGGAACGGGATGAATTGGAAAAGACACGCAGGGAGAAACAATTTCTTTATTTGTGGCATAGCAACGCATACCGGGAACTCGTTCGTATTAAATAAATCATCAAATATGTGCTTTACTTGTTGACATATAATATACATATACTTGTTAACCACTCAGAACCCTAAGCTTATTTTCACGATAATATACATATCATTAGCAGTTTAGTCCAATAAACTTTCAAGCTAATCCGTGTGTTCCCACAGAAATTGTATAACTCCGTTTTTTGTTCTAGTGAAAACCCTAAAACAAAAAGGAGAATAATATCTAATTATAAACCACGCTTCACAACTCTATTCAAACTTGTCCATAGAAATAGATAAGAAATACTAATTTTGTAGAAAGAGTTTTCGCCCGCCAAAACGCATACGCGCCGTTAGACTTAGTTAATTTTTTATTATATTTTTGTATGAAATGGTAAAAAAAGTGAGGTGATAAAATTGTTTATTATACATTTTTTTTAATAAATTAAGTGTTTTTTAAGTTGTCAAGAATTTGGTACCGTTTTTACATAAAAATATCACGTGAGTCATTTTTACATTTGTTTATGTTTGCATTTTAAAATTTACAAATTTTAATATTTATTATAATACAATTTAAAAGCGTATTTCATCACCTTTCAAAAACAGTTTTCAGTTTTTGGATACTTTCATAAATGTTCCATTTATTTTATTTTATTGCAAAGCCGAATTATTTTGACCTTCCAACTTCCAACACATAATTCCGAACTAAAATATTTTCACTTTTGATGTAAAGCCTTTTCATCAGTGCTGCACTCGATGTGGACAACATAAGCGGTTCTTGCTCGCATTTCCTTTGTAATGTTCGATAGCTTAGAATTATTATTAGGTACCTATGTACTCTTAGTTTGAATGGAATGTTTCTGGATTGCACAAACCCACAAACTGAATTATGAATTTTTGAAGAAATGATGGTAATGTCACTTTAAATCTGATGTATTAAAGTGCATCTATTATATTAGTAAGTGGCCAATGTAACATTTCGCAGTGACCGCAGAGTGACCATTTCAAGTCGTTCCTCTAAAAGCCAAAGCGAACTATTTCTAATGGATTCTGAAGTAGCGTGTGCACTTTACGCTTTATACAGCAATCCAGTTAGGTAGCTTTTAGGCAAATAACTGCAACCACTGAAACAATATGGATAATCAGTATTTATTGTGATTTTGACTTCACTTCTTTGTTTTTTTCTCTTTGATTAGGCTACTTTTGCTTCGACAAGTCGTACAGATCATCTCGATCCTTGTTGGATCTTTCTAACTCTTACAAATATTAATATTCTTTATGAATAAGGTATATGTATTGGAGAAGCCCCAATAAAAGCGGGCTTTATATCCTAAGAAATATAACAAATAATCCGTTATGAACGCGGCGTTCTCACCTCACAGACTATGGTCTGAAATTGCCTAAAAGTAGATATAATGAAAACGTGCACTGACGTGCAAGAAGATTCCTTTCTGCGATGGTATAGGCTTCGTCTATACATGAATAATTAATTATGCTGTGAAAGAAGAATTTTGTATCTTGAATCGTTCCTCTCAGAATACCAATTTTTCAATAACGAGACAAAATAATAATTGAACAATTCTTATTTTGAAATATTTTACATCTTGTTGTGTAACACCACCATTCAGAATTGAAACTTTACTTGAAATGGCTTTAGCCGTGTTTGGTTGCTAGATCTGAATGGCCGGGTACTTCCACACTTTCCTCTGCCCCATCTCCTTCTCCTCCCTACTTACTTTCAGCCTCACAATACACTTTAATTGGGGATGCCCCAGTCTTACTGGCTCCAGACGATAACAACTGGAACTATTATGAAGTAATAAAACTACTCCCATACAATTAGCGTGTACTTTTGCGAACCGAAGCACGAACCGAACCTCGAATTATGCGAAAGGTACGAAGCAATCGCCGGCAGCGTTTGGCGCTGCGATTCGCGAATGTATAAACAGTAGATATATGTAACACGTCGAGATATGCCTTAAACCTCCATAAAAGGTTGTGATCAAATCGTCTTCATTTTCTCTTTCCCTCCCATGCAAATTAGCTCTCTAGATATGATATAATGTCAGCAACGGAGGATAAAATATTAATTTGTAATTTTTTCTTGTCCACAGGAAACAGTTACGGAGGGCGGGGCTCGTATAACTCTGGCCGCGGCGGCTCAGAGCCCAAGCGCTCCCGCTTCGACGACCAGTCCTCAGGGGGCTATAATAGTTCCTCCCGCGGCGGGTATAACTCCAGCGACAGGGGCTACCAGCCGAGGGACAGTAACCGGGGCGGTGGAGGCTATCAGGGCAGGAACAACTACAACCAGAGAGACAACAACCCCGGACAGAGAGACCACAACTCCAGCTCTGGGGGATATAACTCCAGGGGAGGCTACAACCAGAACAGAGACAATTCTCAGAGCCGCGGCGGTTATAGGGGCAGGGGGGCTCAGGGACAGTCCAGGGATTCCCAGAACCAATGGGGTTACCAGAGGCGTTAATATTTGGCCTAATATTTATTAATGAGGTGTCTAAATAATGTATGGTAACACCGCCGCGTATAAAGTCTGCAGTTAAACATTTAAAAACGCTATGTGTAACGTTGTACTGTATGCATTCATCAGTTCAGTCCATAATTCCAGACTGATCTAGGAATTATACAATCAGTTGGACTTAATTCTGATCAAAATTGTGGACTTAACTGAAGCCGGACTGAGTGTGTAAGACCCACGATCACTCTACCGTCACTTCAATTAGGTCAGAATGACATCAAACTGGTCGTAAAATACCTAATTTGTCTGAAGAATGGATTGATAGATATTTAAATATTTTAATAATTTCAGTAAGTTTGGAATGGTAGACTGAAATGATGCCAGACTGAGCGTGTAACAACCGTCTCACGCTGTCGTTTACATACAACGTCCAAAATACGATGTAAGATGTAAACATTAGTCTAATGACCGTTTTCATATTAGCCCCATCCGTTTACCTATGGATCTAAATAGTCGTTGTATACATTGTATATGGCTACAACTGATCTGTCTCTTTTGACTTGTACATGGCTACAAATGGTTCATATCTTTTGACTCTGTGTGTACGTAGACCTTTACCAGTGCTCTACACCTAATCTAAGCACTGCGTTTGTATTTAGTTCCATTTTCCAACAAGATTTACCAATAAAAAACATAGTTTCACGCATATGATGGTCTGATAGTGGCACCTGCATGGCTACTCGTATTGGCGTATTTGGCATAGTTATATAGCAAACATACTGTCTGTGCTAAGTTAATATGCCAAATACGCCATGTTAGGTGCCACTATGAGATTACTCTTGGTTGATGGGAGTCAGCGTAATATCAAAAGCATGGTAATTGCGAATGAATTCTTCGCATCTTTTAAAATTAACATAGCGTTACACAACGTTTTTTTATGATCAGTGTTTGCGGATCTTTATTCCCTGTCCTACAAAATATATTGAAGCGTTTTACCTCCTGTTTAACGACAGCTCCTGGATTTCGTGGAAATCCTGAAGCAGTGGAAAAAGTATATTTAACTTGAATGTATTTTGTTGGATGTTTGAAATTTGTCGTCATGTCGTAATGTTGATCGTTTTCGATCAGCAATTATTATTGTTTTTGACAAAGCACCAATTTGTGTAGTATCTCGGACCTACCGCATTTTTGTATAGTGATGTCAATTTTGAGTGAAGTATTTTTCTAAGTGCTCGAGCTGTCGAGCGTAAATAAATTCTAAGAAATTCCTATTTATTGCGCGGAACATATCGTATGAAAATTTATAATTACAAAATTTATTTAACGTTTTTTACGTTATTATAACATTAAAATAATGACTTAATTATAACAATGACTATATTATATATAATATTATTTACTGTAAGAGTACCGTACTTTGTTCCTTAAGAGGAAAGGATGCGCTGCCTTTTTCATACTAAATTTGAATTCGAGGCCAAAATACCTAATAAAAATTGAATAATTACTTTTTTAATCAAAAGGTCTAGCAAATATTTAGTATGAATATGTGCCACTTTATTTATTTATGATTTAAATTATAAAATTAATTATTTTTAATAAATAAATTAATAAAGGATTCTACTTTTCATGATTTTAGAGTTAAAGATAATTATTTAAAAAAAATTTTGCCCTAGTATTGTGATGAGAACGCCTGATTTACGCTGGAACACAAATTTATCACATGTAAATGAAAAATTTGAACCCCAAAAATGCCTTTTTTACAATTTTTAAAATTTTTTTTTTTTAAATATTACATCTTGGACAAAAATATGTTTTTTTAAAATTACCATTAATTCTTAAAAAATGCCTGTAAAATCATGAAAAATGGAATCCTTTAATGGCTTGTATTTTATAATTTAAAACACAAATAAATAAATTATCACATATTCGTACTAGATATTTGCTGCACCTTGCTTTTGGTTTTTTTTAAATCAACTTTTTTAGAGGATAAGTTGTTTCAAAAAATTTAAGTTAATTTTCAAGTTTTGTGAAAGTTCTGTGATTATTTCAGTTTTGTGAAGCAACTGGCCTATAATGATATAACAGAATTTGAATATAACTTACACAGAACGTGTTCTCCAGAAGAAATTAATTTTAAAAAATTGATGAATTATTCATTTTTTTAAACAACCCGTTCCAAGTGTTTTGGCCTCAAAACCATATTTTAATTTTGTATGAAAAAAAACCGTGCAGCTATCACCTTTAAAAGATAACTTTGCTTCATTAAAAAAAGCTTGTAATTTAACAAATATTTTTTCGAAATATGTATTTTAAAACCATTATTTTTTAAGTAGGGCAAAGTTACTTCTTAAGGGACAAAGTAAAACACTGTTACGGTATATAACTACATTGATACAAATAATTATATTTTATTAGATTCAGATATCTTTTCTGGTGTATTGTTTAACGAGACAGATATAAAAAAAACTTTTTCCGCCGTACTCATAATCGCAGAATAAGATAATTCCACGGTAATACGAACGGGTTAGGTGAAATTTGTGCGACAATTTCACCTAAATCCGTTCGTATTACGGTGGTATTATCTTATTCTGCGATTATGAGTAAGGCGATTTAGGTACCTGTATTTTATTGTTCCCACTTTTGTAAACGAGTACAGGATGTTAAGGGACGCACTTGACTTACTTTAACCAGTGATTTCTGACATTATTTGTAATAAAAAATTTGGTCTTCCGACTTTTTTTATGTTTTTTTTTTAAGTAAACCTTCTTTACGCATGCTTGACTTGGGCAGTAAGCTAGCGAATGCGTGACGAGAGAGTTACGAAAAGCGAGGCGAACGCTTCGTATATCACTGTAGGAGCAAGAGTGCGCGTGCACATTTTATTTCTCTCTTCCTATCATATAGATGGAGCAGAAGTTTTACTTCAGATGTGTGGTCTAAAATCTAAAGCACACTCGTTTTTTTCTCCTTCAAAATCAAAAAAAAAAAATTGTTCCACTTGCCACTGGTCACTGAATCACTTGTAAAGTAAGTAAAGTACATCCCTTATCACCCTGTAGGTACATATATAAATATGGAGAAAATGTAGACGAATGAGAGAGCCGTTAGTTTACGTGTGAAGATCTGTTTCATCTGATTGTATATTATTGTTCCATATAGGTACACATAATGTTATAATTAATACAATTAAAAATAACGGAATATTGCGTACGCCTTGTGTTTTATTGTAATTTTAATTCTTTGTGTTATGGGACCCTCTGCAGTTCCCCTTAGGCCCCATGACACCTATGGGGATTGGAGTGGAGGAAAGGAATCTGGATATTGAAGAGAGAGTAAAAAGGAGTAATTACAAACAGTGAATTTTTAAGTGTCATGTGATCAAGATGTCGGCGATTGTTGTTGATACTCGTTACTACTAATAAGTGTGTTTTACCGTAAGCATATTATATACACAGTGTGATTAGACTAATTAAACAGTGACGTTTACTTAGCGACATAAGTGACTTTGTAGTTAGCGGTCGCGCGCTCAGACCTATACTCTAGTCGCCCTTTGCCCTTTACCTTCAACTTCCCCAACAGATCGAACCGATCGCCGCCCCGGAAATCATTTATTGGATAACCAACACCTCTGCCATAGGTCTCCCCAAGTGGTTCGCTACGTTTGGTTACTTAGCAGGGGTGCCCGGGTTTATGGGGTGAGGCTTGTCCGGGTCTTGGCGGCGGATGCGTCTGCCCACCAGCAGGATTGCAGGCTGGATCGGGAGAGAATGGTTTCTTCCCAGAACTTCCTCTCCTCCCTTTCCCTAAAAATATCCTCAACACAGCATTCCCAAAGATGACTAGGCCCTGAGAGAAATTATGGCCTCCTGTATGGAGCTGATGTAAAAAAAAAACTTCCACACAATCTACCCATCTGCCCTGATGATGAACACTGTCCGAAACTTTGACTAAATAAGGTGGAAGCGTAACACTGCAAAATAACCCAAAAAAATAATAACGATAATGAATTAGAAGTCACATAAAAAAGCTTTTAAATAAAAAATTATTTCCAACAGTCCTTTTCACCAGACCTCCTTTATGTCAAATTTCTCATCTCATTCAAATCCGCAAGTCAATATAAAAAGCACTCGAAACGCCCGAATCTTGCACTTAACGCACTTGTAGCAAAGAAAGCAGCACAAATTTGCCAAACGCCATCTGCCATCTATGGCCAACTCCTCGAAGTAGTGGAGCAGTGCGAACACAGCAACAAAGCGGGGAGCGCTGCAGTTTCGAAGCAGTCAATAAGTCTATGGCAGTTTTCCCTTGAACGCGAGTGAACAATGCCAGCAATCGGGAATTATGGCGAATAAAAAGGTTCTGCTTGTTCACGAACCATTTGTTCCTCAAGTGTTAACGGACACGTATTTGTTCTGGTTTTTTTAACGGGGGCCGACAGATTTGTCGATTTTTTTCCATTCCGGTACTGCAGGCGAATTAAAATTGACGAAACAATGGCGGTTGGACGGAGCTATTGTTTCTTGATTGCCGTTTCAATTTTAATAATTCTTTCAGTATGAGGGTTGAAGGCCACTTTCAAGATCTGGTAAAATTTCTTATTATAATATGCTCAAATCATTGAAATATGTAGTAACATTTCTTTTCAACCTAATAGGCCACTTGCATCCCTTTTTTATTTTTTTTCCGGTTTAGGCAAATATTCTAAGACATTCCGTTTTTTTTTAATCGTATTTTTGAAACCCTGGCAATATTTTGAAAATTTCAATCCGAAAAATCGGACCATTTTTTTATAAACCGGAAAGACGGGACATAATTTTATGGGTGCGAAAAAACGATAATTACATAGCCGAAAATCATTTTTAAAAAAGAACGTTTTCCACTCGAATGGCAATAAAATGTACGGGTTATCTTCGTAACATCGTAACATCTGTCAAAACACAGCCATCTTTATAAAATCGTCAAACTAAAGGATAAGTTCTCAGAAAACAAACAATAAATCTATCTAGTGAATGTTAAACGTCAAATTCAAAGATTCGCCTTGTAATGAGGTGCCACTCTTGGCTTTTGACTCCAATTGTGATGAACCCTACCTAGCTGATTTACTTTTCTAAGCTTCTACCTCGTAGTTTAAATCTCGTAGCTCCTGTCTCGTAGCCACGCTCATAATTCTACCCTTATGTCCTACTGATCACACCACTAGGTATGATGGCCTGACTCAACCCTCCTTTCGGTTTATTTCTACCTCAGGCTCGTGATTTCTAAACCCCTATACCTTATAATCTAGCTAAACCTACCCTATCTTCTTAAATCCTTGCGATTTTCTCACAGTAATCAAGATTTAAGATTTTTGTTCACATTATTTCTATAATCTGCGTTGTGTAAATTTTTTGTTTTAGATTTTACATCTGTTTGCATACTTAATATGCACACATATGTAGAGAAGATAATGTATTACGTGTGGTAACCCATAGATTCTTTTAGAGAAAGGGTGAGAATTTTCCGATCAATTTATTTATTATTATTTTAGAATATTTAACCGAGTTTGATAAACTACCCCCGCCCTAAACCTTGTGTCTATTTGATTTCCATAGGAATTTAGTGTGTTTATTTAATTCTTCCTATCACCGCTGATACATCGATAACATAAACAACAGTTAATAAATTAAACATTTCAAGAAAGCAAACCTTACCTTAGGATGATCGAACTCGAAGGTCCAGTTTTCTCAATTGAAGTCCTTGTCTGCAACTTCTCCTAACATAATGTGTTTGTAGTCATAGTTAGTGCTATTGGTTAGTATTCGCAAAATTGTTGAAAGAGCAGGAATGGAGGGATATGGGGAGGGGATAATATGTTTGCTTAAAAAGTCGGCACCTCCGCTAACCAAGTGAAAACCGATGAACAACAATTCCAAACCGGATTCTCCCAAGTACGTTTGCTAAGCTTATCCTTAAGTCCGAGTTTTACTCTCTTCGACGAGCGTCTCTTGTTACGAAAGGGACTCTTCACGCCAGATGGGGGAATACCAAGTCTTCATGCCGTTTTTCTGCCTCACTCCGACTTCCATCTCCGCCGGATTGAATTTAACTCTACTGAGTCTAGAAGGGGTATTTCATGTCTTCCCTTATCATGCCTCTATCCGTTAAATGTGGCGTAAGCTTGTGACGGGCAGATCCTTCCTCCCACGTAACCGACCCAGCGTTACATTCCACCTCTGACTAGCTGACATAAAACTCACCTCGTGAACCTTATGTTTGCTTTCAGGTTCGACAAGACTCACGGTATGCAAATAACCTGTGGCTTTAATGCCGCGTCAGCGTACTGTCCGCATACGTCCTTCCTCTTCCCCGCATGCCCACCTCGACAATACCGCCACAAGATCAAAGCCGTCCGTTCGAGAAAGGTTGACACTTACATTTCCAGATGGCTCATACCTACATACAGAAGCCTTGAAGTTTACGTTCGAAGACAAGTTAGGATTCAGGACTGTATGAGTATTTGAACACCAGTGTTGTTTAAATGAGGTCACTAGCTCCTCGTGTGTTAGGTATTTAGGATAATGGGTATTTATGGGTTCTTGGATACCTACTTCCTATAAGAAAGATTTAAGAATGAGATAAATCAAGTCGACATTGAATCAATGACCTCCTAAATAATTGTGATGTGCTCTCTTAGAGTTTGAAGCTAGTCGCAGTACTTTACTTTGCGAAATTTTTGCATGCTGAATCAATGCTACCTATTGGCGATCGCTCTAGTAAAATCAAGTCGTTTAGAATTGAGTGAATTTAACGTCAATGTCGCCTTCACATATTGACCGCAGATTTCATCTCAAGCTATAATTGATAAACTTGTCCCTGACGTTAAGTTTTGTTTTGTTTATTCGTTAATGAATTTAGGTGACTGGGTCAATGGATGGCCTTGAACTCAAATCGAAATTTTTGTACACTATCGAAGGTCATATAACCATACCCTAATCGTGCTAGTGAAAAGAAACGATAGGTATTTATCTTACAAATACGCTAAGATACCAAAATTGATTTAGTGATGCGTTTCTATCTAATTATGTGTTAAGTATTTGTTTAGCAACATTTCATTCTGTATGGGAGGTGTGACATGCGAATGCTAATAAATTGGTTAGTTATTTATTTACCCTTTCTTGGCGTTACGTCCATCAGTGTCAGGATATCCACAGGAACCTGTAAAAGCTTAAATATTGTAAGGACTCACCAAGCTCTAATGTCTTAATTTCAGCTCCACCGGGTTACTATCATCGGCGAGAAACTTATTAGAGCATCCATACTACCTGTGTAACTACTCATCTCCTTCCTTTCTCCTTTGAATAGATCTCTGATGTAAAAATCCTCACGTTTTCCTTTAATATCTGCCGTTATTATTGAAGAAGAACGATCCTATCTAATTATGTTAAGTATTTTCCAGATTTCGGATCAATTATTATTATTGCGTTGTCACCTAACGATAATTAATATCTCGTAATAAAATTTCCAACTTTCGACCTAAACGTAAATTTTTTTATTTAATGAAACTTATTAGACTGTAATTTTCTTTATATAACCTCGGACTAAATAACTCTATTTTAACCTTCATAGAACAAATTTAAAGCAATTCAAACACACTATATTAAACTCCTCCCGCATTGAATTTGTAATTAATTAATTAATTATTAGATTTTATTGAATCGGAAATTATTACAAACACTGATTTTAGATTTATTATAAGATCATACACTCCGTTAAATTGCACGATTAACCCTATCCGGGCACTTCATTCCCTGTTTTATCAAAGTATAAACTGATTGTAGACTCTATTTTACCACTGAAATTTTTAAGTATAAAAACTGATTCTAGATTCTATTAATTAATTACCAGGGTAATTCTCACAACATGCGCGACGTTTTAATCAACCTTGCCAGTTGTCGAAGGACCCCTTTTTTTATTTTAATGATAAGTTGAATTTATAAATAGATATATTATTATTCAATGCTGTTATAAAATTCTTTAAACACTGTTGTTTCTTTTTAAATTCGCTACACTATATAAACCTTTTATTTTAATGACAAGTTGAATTTATAAATAAATATATTATTATTCACTGCTGTTATAAAATTCTTTAAACACTGTTGATTTTCTTTAAATTCGCTACACTATATAAACCTTTTATTTTAATGACAAGTTGAATTTATAAATAAATATATTATTATTCACTGCTGTTATAAAATTCTTTAAACACTGTTGATTTTCTTTAAATTCGCTACACTATATAAACTTTTTATTTTAATGACAAGTTGAACTTATAAATAAATATATTATTATTCACTGCTGTTATAAAATTCTTTAAACACTGTTGTTTCTTTTTAAATTCGCTACACTATATAAACTTTTTATTTTAATGACAAGTTGAATTTATAAATAAATATATTATTATTCACTGCTGTTATAAAATTCTTTAAACACTGTTGTTTCTTTTTAAATTCGCTACACTATATAAACTTTTTATTTTAATGACAAGTTGAATTTATTGTAAAACTATATAAAACACTTTATTTAATTTTCAACACTCCACAGATTTAATCACGACCGTAATTTTTATAAGTCCCAGAATTCCCACTCCGAATTTTTCTAAGTCTCAAAATTTTACAACACTTAAGAAATTTTCAACTAATAACCGTTTTAGACGCTACGTCACGTAACTTCCACGTTTTAACCCGACGATTGGTCCCCGACGACTCCTTCACGACAACTAACACCGAAAACTGATCCTAGACTCTATTAATTAATTACCAGGGTAATTCTCACGACACGCGCGACGTTTTAATCAACCTTGCCAGTTGTCGAAAAGACCCCTTTTTTTATTTTAATGATAAGTTGAATTTATAAATAGATATATTATTATTCAATGCTGTTATAAAATTCTTTAAACACTGTTGTTTCTTTTTAAATTCGCTACACTATATAAACCTTTTATTTTAATGACAAGTTGAATTTATAAATAAATATATTATTATTCACTGCTGTTATAAAATTCTTTAAACACTGTTGATTTTCTTTAAATTCGCTACACTATATAAACCTTTTATTTTAATGACAAGTTGAATTTATAAATAAATATATTATTATTCACTGCTGTTATAAAATTCTTTAAACACTGTTGATTTTCTTTAAATTCGCTACACTATATAAACTTTTTATTTTAATGACAAGTTGAACTTATAAATAAATATATTATTATTCACTGCTGTTATAAAATTCTTTAAACACTGTTGTTTCTTTTTAAATTCGCTACACTATATAAACTTTTTATTTTAATGACAAGTTGAATTTATAAATAAATATATTATTATTCACTGCTGTTATAAAATTCTTTAAACACTGTTGTTTCTTTTTAAATTCGCTACACTATATAAACTTTTTTATTTTAATGACAAGTTGAATTTATTGTAAAACTATATAAAACACTTTATTTAATTTTCAACACTCCACAGATTTAATCACGACCGTAATTTTTATAAGTCCCAGAATTCCCACTCCGAATTTTTCTAAGTCTCAAAATTTTACAACACTTAAGAAATTTTCAACTAATAACCGTTTTAGACGCTACGTCACGTAACTTCCACGTTTTAACCCGACGATTGGTCCCCGACGACTCCTTCACGACAACTAACACCGAAAACTGATCCCGATTCTTCTAAGTCCTAGGTTTTATATGTACCTCCAGGATTAGAACATCTTAATTACGCGTTCATTGATTTTCTAATTCAAACTCTAACAACTCGAGATTTCATATATCAATTCTGTTATATTCGTATCAACGTGTTAAGTCCGGCCCCTTTGATTTTAGAAATCTTCCGTCTCTTACGTAAATTGTTCCAGTGTCGAACCTACCATTATGTCAAATTTTGCCCCGTCGTTCCTTTGTCTTCAGGTCTTCATAATATGTTTTATAAACATGGTTTTAATCTTGTTTTTTTTTTCAATTTTGAACATTCCCATAAGTGATCTGCTAAAACTGTGTTTTAATTGGCATAAATATTAGGGAAAACGTAGATTCTTCGGTCTCCTAGTTTTAAACGCTAGTTGTCCTGTATAAATTTCCACGAAAATTATTTCTTTTCCCCTAGTCTACGTAAGCAATTATGTCTCAGAACCGTATTTCCATTATTTATGTGTCATATTCAACTTTTCCATTTTCCCACCCAATTTACCTTCAAGTAACGGCGTTTTAACAACTATTCTTAAATGATTTTCCCTTCGTTGTTAATAAGGAATCATATCCTGATTCCGTATCTACTCTACTTATAACGTTTTGAGTTTTTCCCATTTCCTTATCTGAGTTTTCCGGTTATGTCGGTTTTCCGTTCTCTCCCCCCACTCCTAACCCAATGATCCCTTATTGAAATTTGACGTTTGCCTTTTTGCCGTGATTCCATCTCCCGCTAAAACCCTTTTTTCCTTTTTTGATATATTATTTATGGTGTTTTCCGGCCCACTAACTATTCCTATCCTGGGATATCTGTCAAGTTAACTACTTCGATCAAATTCCGCCCAATTTTCCATCTCTCTCTTGTTCAAAATCCCATAAACTGCAAGCCCTGACGTGTGTATACATTACGATTTCTACATACTTGGCGATAAATCCATTTTAATGTGTTTATAATTAAATTTTACGGAAATTCTATAATCTAAATACTAGGTAAGAGCAATGTTAATTTTTATGACCCTTTTTAATGGATAATGGGCCTTAAATAAACAAAAGGCATGTTCGAATATTCCTTGTTTATATCAACAATATACATGTGGGGTCGACAACCTTTTTTTACATCAATTGCCTCAGCAATTTGTTCTATCGTCTATAGTATTTTCTCATAGCAAATGACGTAAAAACGATCCCTTCCTTTGAATTAATCTAACGTAATATAACTAGAATAACCATCCTATTTCAAATATATAACGATATCTATTTAAACTCGTCTGAAAACGCAAAATTAAGTCGAAATCTTATATTGTTCAATAAATACTTCCGTTTAAATGTCCGTTTTTTTTATTAGATTTTCTTTTCAAATCGTTTTCCCTGACCGTATTGCTTCATTTAAAAGTGACATTCCTAATTTCCATCGTTTTTCTTTCTTTTAAATATCAAACGTACGTTTTCCTCTGAATCTGGCCTCCTTTTGTTCTTCACGTTCTCGTTATGCAATTGAGTATCCCTACAGTAGCTTTTCCCACGTTTTCCAGGTCTTTTCTTTAATCTTCCGTTCATTATATTTCCTTGCTATTTTATTGCATCATTTTTTCAACATAATATGGATTTATTTGTTCGTTAACTGCGGTTGTCGATTCCTCTGTTGTACTCAATATTTACCTTTAAAATTAGGGTCATTGTACCAAATGCACCGAACGTGGGATTGTGTTTATCTTAAAGCGTATTGATCTCTCGGGTTGATGATGATTTTTACCCCATAAATCTCAGACTAATGGTCTAGTCCAAAGTCCATCTCTTTGTCTTGAAAAAAGGTAACCTCCCCCTTCTCTGATTGGTAGATCAATCTTAAGTGTTTATAATTGGATCCCTCTGTGTTCTATTTATCAAAACTTGACATTAATTTAATAATTATAGATCTCTGCAGTCTCCATGGCCCAATCAAACTTAATCAGCTAGATGTCGCTAGTGTGTTGATTTCGTTATAATTCTGAATTATTATTTATTCATTCGTAAGGTGGAAGCTACTATATTTTCGTATCCACTGCGATTCATCACAGCCCCCCTATAGTTATAATTCCAGCGGTAAACACGCCTCCTAGTGTTAGTTGATGGAATTAAAACTAAACATAGGCAATCTAATTTTCTACAATTTTCTTTAAGTCTTCTTTATTCTTATTTGCATTTTTTTTTTTTTTTCGAAATTCTAACTGGTTGCGCGCCCCTACCTTTCACTATTTCATATCGTAGAATCCTGTTCGGTGTTCCTCTGAGCTGAAACCATTTTTCAATTTACTCTTGTCTACCCAATGGCCTATTTAAGTCGGCTAACTTACGTCAGTTGCTGTCCCTACTCTTTGTCCTACCCCCCTAAGATTCTTACCCCTATACCTTCCCCCCTATGACCCTTACTCCCTCTTCTTCATCGAGACGGTTTCCAACCTTTGATTTTCCTTATTCATATATATATATATATTTTTTTTCGCGATTCTAGAATTCCACACGAATTTTTCTCGCAGGAACGTTTTAATGGCAACAATGCGCATATGAACATACACGTATTACACATATATGCACACATACACACCCCTTTTTTTTTTTTGAATGGGATCAACTTTTATGTAATCTCTTCATATGCTGTTCTTATTTATCTTTTATCTGAGGTTTATTTGATCTATGTTGTATGTTTACTCATCCGAATGCACTCCATAACGTTTACTATCTCATTTTTTTTTTTTTTCCCACACCGGCTTTGTTTGTTTATTTATTTATTTGCACGTATACACAATTGTATAATGTACCTAAACCCCGTTTTAAACAAGCCCCCCCCTCCTAAATTCGTATGCGTTTTAAACCACTCCGCTTATTTGCTCTTTATTGCAAATCGGAAATAAACCGGTCACCCGAGAAATATGCCAACCCCCAGTAAGGCTAAATTTCTAATTTATTCAGCTGACATCTATGTAATGGTGTATCTAAAGGTCCAATCCACCCCTGTTAAATGTTTGAATGCAACGATTTGAAAAGCTCACTTTTATGTTTTATGTGTAATATTTTATTTTATTTTTATCCGTCCTTTGCTTTGTATGTTATGTTGATTTTATTTATTTTTATGTCGCCGTGTCAAAAGAAGTATTTATTTATAAAATCCTTCAACTCGAAGGAACCAATAATACCCTCGACCACTATTAACATAAACAACGTCATTTTATTAACTATCTAAGTATCTCTTTATTATTTAAAGTAATATCTCGGGATGTTCCAATGCGAACATAACAAAGATTTATCTATTCTGTTACGAACATATTTATCAGTAAGACCACTTATGTTTGTGGCAACACAAACATACCCTCGCGACGGTGTCTATCCAATCGCTTGTTTACATTCGGGCTTCAGTCAATGAACCAATTTGAATGATAATATTATTAATCACCGAAGGAATGCGCTTTTATTTATATAACGGCTTTTTTTTTTTTCAATACGCACCACCCTTCTAAATCTGGGTCAACATTCCTAGGCGTTATGTGATTTATGATTTTTATCTGGTATAAGGCACGTTTTTCACTTTTCGTTTTAAAATATTTGGTTTTTGAGTTATTATTTTTTTTTTTTCCGACTGTTTTATTTAATGGTACGTTTTTTTTTTTTCCACTTGTTTCACGTTTAATGAAGATGTTTTAATGGCACGTTTTTCACTTTTCGTTTAAATTATTTTTTTGATTTATTGTTATATTTCTACTGTATAATTTAATGATGCGAATTTTTTATTCCACTTGTTTTATGTAATCTGAAGTTGTTTTAATGGCACGTTTTTCACTTTTCGTTTAAAATATTCACTTTTTTTTTTTTTTCCCATTTAATTATAATTTCATTTATTTGTTCATTCTATTTTATTTTTATAATATCTCAGAATTCTCTCAACTTGTAACCTTTACTCTCCTGGTCACGCGGCAACAGTTGTAATGAGGTGTCACTCTTGGCTTTTGACTCCAATTGTGATGAACCCTACCTAGCTGATTTACTTTTCTAAGCTTCTACCTCGTAGTTTAAATCTCGTAGCTCCTGTCTCGTAGCCACGCTCATAATTCTACCCTTATGTCCTACTGATCACACCACTAGGTATGATGGCCTGACTCAACCCTCCTTTCGGTTTATTTCTACCTCAGGCTCGTGATTTCTAAACCCCTATACCTTATAATCTAGCTAAACCTACCCTATCTTCTTAAATCCTTGCGATTTTCTCACAGTAATCAAGATTTAAGATTTTTGTTCACATTATTTCTATAATCTGCGTTGTGTAAATTTTTTGTTTTAGATTTTACATCTGTTTGCATACTTAATATGCACACATATGTAGAGAAGATAATGTATTACGTGTGGTAACCCATAGATTCTTTTAGAGAAAGGGTGAGAATTTTCCGATCAATTTATTTATTATTATTTTAGAATATTTAACCGAGTTTGATAAACTACCCCCGCCCTAAACCTTGTGTCTATTTGATTTCCATAGGAATTTAGTGTGTTTATTTAATTCTTCCTATCACCGCTGATACATCGATAACATAAACAACAGTTAATAAATTAAACATTTCAAGAAAGCAAACCTTACCTTAGGATGATCGAACTCGAAGGTCCAGTTTTCTCAATTGAAGTCCTTGTCTGCAACTTCTCCTAACATAATGTGTTTGTAGTCATAGTTAGTGCTATTGGTTAGTATTCGCAAAATTGTTGAAAGAGCAGGAATGGAGGGATATGGGGAGGGGATAATATGTTTGCTTAAAAAGTCGGCACCTCCGCTAACCAAGTGAAAACCGATGAACAACAATTCCAAACCGGATTCTCCCAAGTACGTTTGCTAAGCTTATCCTTAAGTCCGAGTTTTACTCTCTTCGACGAGCGTCTCTTGTTACGAAAGGGACTCTTCACGCCAGATGGGGGAATACCAAGTCTTCATGCCGTTTTTCTGCCTCACTCCGACTTCCATCTCCGCCGGATTGAATTTAACTCTACTGAGTCTAGAAGGGGTATTTCATGTCTTCCCTTATCATGCCTCTATCCGTTAAATGTGGCGTAAGCTTGTGACGGGCAGATCCTTCCTCCCACGTAACCGACCCAGCGTTACATTCCACCTCTGACTAGCTGACATAAAACTCACCTCGTGAACCTTATGTTTGCTTTCAGGTTCGACAAGACTCACGGTATGCAAATAACCTGTGGCTTTAATGCCGCGTCAGCGTACTGTCCGCATACGTCCTTCCTCTTCCCCGCATGCCCACCTCGACAATACCGCCACAAGATCAAAGCCGTCCGTTCGAGAAAGGTTGACACTTACATTTCCAGATGGCTCATACCTACATACAGAAGCCTTGAAGTTTACGTTCGAAGACAAGTTAGGATTCAGGACTGTATGAGTATTTGAACACCAGTGTTGTTTAAATGAGGTCACTAGCTCCTCGTGTGTTAGGTATTTAGGATAATGGGTATTTATGGGTTCTTGGATACCTACTTCCTATAAGAAAGATTTAAGAATGAGATAAATCAAGTCGACATTGAATCAATGACCTCCTAAATAATTGTGATGTGCTCTCTTAGAGTTTGAAGCTAGTCGCAGTACTTTACTTTGCGAAATTTTTGCATGCTGAATCAATGCTACCTATTGGCGATCGCTCTAGTAAAATCAAGTCGTTTAGAATTGAGTGAATTTAACGTCAATGTCGCCTTCACATATTGACCGCAGATTTCATCTCAAGCTATAATTGATAAACTTGTCCCTGACGTTAAGTTTTGTTTTGTTTATTCGTTAATGAATTTAGGTGACTGGGTCAATGGATGGCCTTGAACTCAAATCGAAATTTTTGTACACTATCGAAGGTCATATAACCATACCCTAATCGTGCTAGTGAAAAGAAACGATAGGTATTTATCTTACAAATACGCTAAGATACCAAAATTGATTTAGTGATGCGTTTCTATCTAATTATGTGTTAAGTATTTGTTTAGCAACATTTCATTCTGTATGGGAGGTGTGACATGCGAATGCTAATAAATTGGTTAGTTATTTATTTACCCTTTCTTGGCGTTACGTCCATCAGTGTCAGGATATCCACAGGAACCTGTAAAAGCTTAAATATTGTAAGGACTCACCAAGCTCTAATGTCTTAATTTCAGCTCCACCGGGTTACTATCATCGGCGAGAAACTTATTAGAGCATCCATACTACCTGTGTAACTACTCATCTCCTTCCTTTCTCCTTTGAATAGATCTCTGATGTAAAAATCCTCACGTTTTCCTTTAATATCTGCCGTTATTATTGAAGAAGAACGATCCTATCTAATTATGTTAAGTATTTTCCAGATTTCGGATCAATTATTATTATTGCGTTGTCACCTAACGATAATTAATATCTCGTAATAAAATTTCCAACTTTCGACCTAAACGTAAATTTTTTTATTTAATGAAACTTATTAGACTGTAATTTTCTTTATATAACCTCGGACTAAATAACTCTATTTTAACCTTCATAGAACAAATTTAAAGCAATTCAAACACACTATATTAAACTCCTCCCGCATTGAATTTGTAATTAATTAATTAATTATTAGATTTTATTGAATCGGAAATTATTACAAACACTGATTTTAGATTTATTATAAGATCATACACTCCGTTAAATTGCACGATTAACCCTATCCGGGCACTTCATTCCCTGTTTTATCAAAGTATAAACTGATTGTAGACTCTATTTTACCACTGAAATTTTTAAGTATAAAAACTGATTCTAGATTCTATTAATTAATTACCAGGGTAATTCTCACAACATGCGCGACGTTTTAATCAACCTTGCCAGTTGTCGAAGGACCCCTTTTTTTATTTTAATGATAAGTTGAATTTATAAATAGATATATTATTATTCAATGCTGTTATAAAATTCTTTAAACACTGTTGTTTCTTTTTAAATTCGCTACACTATATAAACCTTTTATTTTAATGACAAGTTGAATTTATAAATAAATATATTATTATTCACTGCTGTTATAAAATTCTTTAAACACTGTTGATTTTCTTTAAATTCGCTACACTATATAAACCTTTTATTTTAATGACAAGTTGAATTTATAAATAAATATATTATTATTCACTGCTGTTATAAAATTCTTTAAACACTGTTGATTTTCTTTAAATTCGCTACACTATATAAACTTTTTATTTTAATGACAAGTTGAACTTATAAATAAATATATTATTATTCACTGCTGTTATAAAATTCTTTAAACACTGTTGTTTCTTTTTAAATTCGCTACACTATATAAACTTTTTATTTTAATGACAAGTTGAATTTATAAATAAATATATTATTATTCACTGCTGTTATAAAATTCTTTAAACACTGTTGTTTCTTTTTAAATTCGCTACACTATATAAACTTTTTATTTTAATGACAAGTTGAATTTATTGTAAAACTATATAAAACACTTTATTTAATTTTCAACACTCCACAGATTTAATCACGACCGTAATTTTTATAAGTCCCAGAATTCCCACTCCGAATTTTTCTAAGTCTCAAAATTTTACAACACTTAAGAAATTTTCAACTAATAACCGTTTTAGACGCTACGTCACGTAACTTCCACGTTTTAACCCGACGATTGGTCCCCGACGACTCCTTCACGACAACTAACACCGAAAACTGATCCTAGACTCTATTAATTAATTACCAGGGTAATTCTCACGACACGCGCGACGTTTTAATCAACCTTGCCAGTTGTCGAAAAGACCCCTTTTTTTATTTTAATGATAAGTTGAATTTATAAATAGATATATTATTATTCAATGCTGTTATAAAATTCTTTAAACACTGTTGTTTCTTTTTAAATTCGCTACACTATATAAACCTTTTATTTTAATGACAAGTTGAATTTATAAATAAATATATTATTATTCACTGCTGTTATAAAATTCTTTAAACACTGTTGATTTTCTTTAAATTCGCTACACTATATAAACCTTTTATTTTAATGACAAGTTGAATTTATAAATAAATATATTATTATTCACTGCTGTTATAAAATTCTTTAAACACTGTTGATTTTCTTTAAATTCGCTACACTATATAAACTTTTTATTTTAATGACAAGTTGAACTTATAAATAAATATATTATTATTCACTGCTGTTATAAAATTCTTTAAACACTGTTGTTTCTTTTTAAATTCGCTACACTATATAAACTTTTTATTTTAATGACAAGTTGAATTTATAAATAAATATATTATTATTCACTGCTGTTATAAAATTCTTTAAACACTGTTGTTTCTTTTTAAATTCGCTACACTATATAAACTTTTTATTTTAATGACAAGTTGAATTTATTGTAAAACTATATAAAACACTTTATTTAATTTTCAACACTCCACAGATTTAATCACGACCGTAATTTTTATAAGTCCCAGAATTCCCACTCCGAATTTTTCTAAGTCTCAAAATTTTACAACACTTAAGAAATTTTCAACTAATAACCGTTTTAGACGCTACGTCACGTAACTTCCACGTTTTAACCCGACGATTGGTCCCCGACGACTCCTTCACGACAACTAACACCGAAAACTGATCCCGATTCTTCTAAGTCCTAGGTTTTATATGTACCTCCAGGATTAGAACATCTTAATTACGCGTTCATTGATTTTCTAATTCAAACTCTAACAACTCGAGATTTCATATATCAATTCTGTTATATTCGTATCAACGTGTTAAGTCCGGCCCCTTTGATTTTAGAAATCTTCCGTCTCTTACGTAAATTGTTCCAGTGTCGAACCTACCATTATGTCAAATTTTGCCCCGTCGTTCCTTTGTCTTCAGGTCTTCATAATATGTTTTATAAACATGGTTTTAATCTTGTTTTTTTTTTCAATTTTGAACATTCCCATAAGTGATCTGCTAAAACTGTGTTTTAATTGGCATAAATATTAGGGAAAACGTAGATTCTTCGGTCTCCTAGTTTTAAACGCTAGTTGTCCTGTATAAATTTCCACGAAAATTATTTCTTTTCCCCTAGTCTACGTAAGCAATTATGTCTCAGAACCGTATTTCCATTATTTATGTGTCATATTCAACTTTTCCATTTTCCCACCCAATTTACCTTCAAGTAACGGCGTTTTAACAACTATTCTTAAATGATTTTCCCTTCGTTGTTAATAAGGAATCATATCCTGATTCCGTATCTACTCTACTTATAACGTTTTGAGTTTTTCCCATTTCCTTATCTGAGTTTTCCGGTTATGTCGGTTTTCCGTTCTCTCCCCCCACTCCTAACCCAATGATCCCTTATTGAAATTTGACGTTTGCCTTTTTGCCGTGATTCCATCTCCCGCTAAAACCCTTTTTTCCTTTTTTGATATATTATTTATGGTGTTTTCCGGCCCACTAACTATTCCTATCCTGGGATATCTGTCAAGTTAACTACTTCGATCAAATTCCGCCCAATTTTCCATCTCTCTCTTGTTCAAAATCCCATAAACTGCAAGCCCTGACGTGTGTATACATTACGATTTCTACATACTTGGCGATAAATCCATTTTAATGTGTTTATAATTAAATTTTACGGAAATTCTATAATCTAAATACTAGGTAAGAGCAATGTTAATTTTTATGACCCTTTTTAATGGATAATGGGCCTTAAATAAACAAAAGGCATGTTCGAATATTACTTGTTTATATCAACAATATACATGTGGGGTCGACAACCTTTTTTTACATCAATTGCCTCAGCAATTTGTTCTATCGTCTATAGTATTTTCTCATAGCAAATGACGTAAAAACGATCCCTTCCTTTGAATTAATCTAACGTAATATAACTAGAATAACCATCCTATTTCAAATATATAACGATATCTATTTAAACTCGTCTGAAAACGCAAAATTAAGTCGAAATCTTATATTGTTCAATAAATACTTCCGTTTAAATGTCCGTTTTTTTTATTAGATTTTCTTTTCAAATCGTTTTCCCTGACCGTATTGCTTCATTTAAAAGTGACATTCCTAATTTCCATCGTTTTTCTTTCTTTTAAATATCAAACGTACGTTTTCCTCTGAATCTGGCCTCCTTTTGTTCTTCACGTTCTCGTTATGCAATTGAGTATCCCTACAGTAGCTTTTCCCACGTTTTCCAGGTCTTTTCTTTAATCTTCCGTTCATTATATTTCCTTGCTATTTTATTGCATCATTTTTTCAACATAATATGGATTTATTTGTTCGTTAACTGCGGTTGTCGATTCCTCTGTTGTACTCAATATTTACCTTTAAAATTAGGGTCATTGTACCAAATGCACCGAACGTGGGATTGTGTTTATCTTAAAGCGTATTGATCTCTCGGGTTGATGATGATTTTTACCCCATAAATCTCAGACTAATGGTCTAGTCCAAAGTCCATCTCTTTGTCTTGAAAAAAGGTAACCTCCCCCTTCTCTGATTGGTAGATCAATCTTAAGTGTTTATAATTGGATCCCTCTGTGTTCTATTTATCAAAACTTGACATTAATTTAATAATTATAGATCTCTGCAGTCTCCATGGCCCAATCAAACTTAATCAGCTAGATGTCGCTAGTGTGTTGATTTCGTTATAATTCTGAATTATTATTTATTCATTCGTAAGGTGGAAGCTACTATATTTTCGTATCCACTGCGATTCATCACAGCCTGAAATCAAAGTGTTGCCATATAAAAAAAAAATCTGTGGAATCTTACAAAATTAATAAAATATAATCGGAGACGGGATATTTTCATGTAGTGACGTCACGAGCTCAAATAATGGATTAATTTATTTAAAAAATAAATAAACTATACGTTTCTAAAAATTTTTACTAACATTTTCGTAATCTTAGTAAAAAAATCTATCCACACGATTTTTTCCAAGTCGTTGTGAAATCCATGCAAGTGGCCTATTTTTTTATGTAATTTTCTCTCAAGAGTCAAATGCCCGATTCGGTGTAGCTTTGTTATTTTGCGATGCTGAATTGAGTGATAGGGAAAAATGGGAGGTTGGGAAGACTATTCAGACCTGATCACTAAACACTGTTAATATCATTTCAAGTGACTGCCACCTGCCACGTTTCGATTCATGTATGGTAGTCTTTCATCAAGATGAATCTTTCTAGAATGCAAGACTTATGTAAGCGTAATGACTAAATGAATAAAAGCGTATATGACTTGGGCATCTAGAGCGCATGAAAGAAGAAAGGAGTGTAAGGAGAATATATGTCGCGAATATGAATGGTAGAAGAAGTCAGGGACGCCTTCGGAAAATGTTGCATGATCGAGTGAACCAAATACTTGAGTCGAGCCATTTCTCAGAATAACTTAAATTATGGGTAGGTATGTTTAATATAATTTGTGAATGTGAACGAAGTAAGGAGTGTGTGCCAAAGCCGAGTTGTTTGGCGGACCATCCACTCTGCCTACCCCTGCCGTGAAACGGCGTGATGGTTAGTTAGAGGTTTTCATAGTGTAATGAGAAATTAGGACAGTACAAAAAGTCAATGTTTTTGCAAAAAATCTATATTTTATATAGTAGGTACCTACGTCCAAATCGATCGCTATGGTTTTTCAAATGTAGTTATTGGCTTGACGGAAAGAAAATTGTTGTAATACAGCGTTAAATGCCTGGAACATATTATCACAGACGCTTGAAATACATCGAATGTATGGAAAGGCAAAGAAGAGCTATAACCGTTAGAGTGTTAGAGTAATTAGGCTGTCAAGGCGTTTTCACTTTTGGCGCACAAACATCAAAAAATAATAATATTCAACGCATTCTGCACATCTTCATATATGTTTATCGGAACTGTGGGTAGACCAGTGGCGTACCGTGGGTATCAGCCGCCCGGGGCGGAGGAAAATTTTGCCGCCCCCCCCCCTATATAGGTACTTCTTCAGGGAGGGGGGGGGGGGGGGGTAGTGATCCTTTTTTTTAATTTTTTTTTTTTAAATATTTATTAATTGAATCTGTATGCGGTGAATTAAAACTACACTCAGAACGTGAAAACGGTTTTTCTTTGGTTCTGGCAGCACATAAATTGTCTGCAACTAGAATTTTATATTTGCACTTCGAAAAAAGTTATGTTTTCCTTCGAAATATGTCAGCAGATGAATACACAATTGGAATTTTACATTCTGAACAATAAAACTGGCTTAAATTTTATCTGTATGCGGTGAATTAAAACTACACTCAGAACATGAAAAAGGTTTTATTTGACTCTGGCGCACATAACTTGTCTGGAAGAATTTTATTAAGCACTTCAATTAAGTTTTTTCTTCGAAATGTGTCGTCGGATGAATTCACAACTGGAATTTTACATTCTGAACACAAAAGGGGTTTTAATTAAATCTCTAAGCGGTGAATTAAGACTACACTCGGAACATGAAAATGTTTTTTCTTTGATTCTGGCGGCACATAAATTGTCTGCAAGAATTTTATAAAGCACTTTAAATAATATAATGTTTTCCTTCGAAATGTGTCGTCAGATGAATCCACAACTGGAATTATACATTTTGAACATAAAACTGCTTTTAATTAAATATGTATGCGGTGAATTAAAACTTCACTCAGAACATAAAAATGGTTTTTCTTTGATTCTGGCAGCACATAGATAGTGTGCATCTAGAATTTTATAACTGCAATTCGAATAAGTATGCACACACCTGTCAGCTATTTAACTTTTCTGTGATAATAAATTTAAAATATATCACCGTGATATATACGTGGAAGAAAACCGTATAAGTTTAATTTTTTGTGCGCTTTCAGCAGGGCGCACAAAGCTTCACGAATATAAAACACAAATCGACTATCAATTAGAGCTAAAATGATACTGTTGCCATTTACATTTTTATTTAAAAATAATGTATGTGTTAGAAATAAAAACAAAACGTCTGTCATTAATATTTTGATTTTAACAGTATATAAAACTTAAGAAAGATGTTAAGAAACTATAAACTAGAAAAAACTTTTAAGTCCTGACGCGAGAACAGAACCCGCGACTTCCCCAATCCAAATTTTTACAAGATGATTATTGATTGTGAAATTTTGCCGCCCCCCCAAAAGTGCCGCCCGGGGCGGGCCGCCCCGCCCGCCCCCCCCACGGTACGCCACTGGGTTAGACTACATTGCATCCCAATGGCATAAGTTAAAGTCGCTTACAGAAATGCTTATCGTCTACTGTTCCGCTAACCCAGATACTGCAGCGCTACGGAAATGTTTCTGGAGGGACGGATGCACTCTTTCAAAGCACTTCTCCACCACCGCATGGGAAGCTTATGGCGCAGAGTACCTACGCCAATCGAAGAATACCATTATCACTGCCATGGTTGCCTGGATAGTCCCCCCCTGATGGCCCTGACAGGCGACGTGCGACAGTCATATATCTTCAATTTAGGAGGCGGGTATGGGTACCGCCGCTCCAGAAACCATTTGTTGGATAACCAACACCTCTGCCGTAGATCACCCCAAGTGGTTCGCTACGTTTGGTAACTTTGCACGGGTGCGTGGGTTCATGGGTTAAGGTTTTCCTGGTCTTGGCGGCGGATACGACTGTCCACCATGGGATGCACAACAGGCCGGATCGGGAGAGAGCGGTTGAGGGTGTCCCTAGTCGTACTCTCTCGGAATGTGCACCGCAGTGGGAGGGATGGATTCATGCGTTCGTCACTCCTGGACGCGCTGACCCCCAAATTCCTACTCACCCCTTTTATTCCCAGAACTTCTTCTCCTTCCTTTCCTAAAAAGACCTTCCACACAGCATCCCCGAAGATGAGGATTTAAAAAAAAAAAAAAAAGTTATGGTTACCTAGATGGAGACGAGAGTCAGTTTAATATCGTCCGTAAATGACTACTTGTATAAATTTTTGTAATTAATATTTTATTTTTCACTTCTTTTCTATGTTAATTCTACGTACGTCTTGTTATTATGTCTAATTTATTAATTTTTATTATTTCGAAATATTTAACGTAATACATTGCATACACTCTCGAATAAACTATTATTACTAATATTAAATATATATTTAGAAATTATTATTGTTTTTGATTTAATGTTAACATAAACGTAATCTAAAATAAATATGTAATGAGCAGAAGTTGACGCCAACCCCTTAGGCCCCGCGCTGTGCCCCCAAACAATGGTCCTCCATTGAACACTTCCTTGGCGGAGGGCAGAGCCCGGGCCCCATTGTGTGCCCAGGACAGAATGGGATCAGAAAGGAATCTGAAAAGTTTTGTCAAATTATTATAAAAGCACCAAATAATCAAAGATGTTGTCACATACCGTCTTTTTCATAATTAATTCTATCGACAATGTTCAAAAAACATATATTTTTACTTTCATGTTTATATTAATGGGTAAAATTTTACTTTTCAGCCTCATCAAAACGCCTAAATTATTGAAATAAAACTTCGTTTAATAATGTCTATCTGTCTTATTCAATGAACGGCTTGAACTAATTGAAGCTCTTAGAATTGAAAGGAGTGGTATAAGCAAATCATACACTTAAATAATAGATACATCTAAGACTATCAATTTATTCCGTTCGATCTTGAAGAAGAAGGTGGTTGAAATGTACCTAAAGATCCAATCAATTAATTAACACCCGTTTAGTGTCAAAAAATAAATTTGGACCTACAATACTTATTTAGGTTAGTATTTCAATTCAACATTGCCAATTTATTTTTATTTTTTATGTAATTGTTTGGCTCTGAGTTTTGGATTAGATTAACCGATTTTAGCTCTTAGCTCTTGTTTCGGAGTGTGAATTTAAAGAAAACACCGCCAGTTTTCCGAGTCAATAACGGTTCGAGATGACAACAGTGAAACAGTGCTCATCGATATAAAATTGTCGGATGTTGCACTTATCGATCCGATATTGTAAAGTTATCGACTTCTCTTTGCTTTACTACCTGGGTTCGAGTCCCAGTTGCAACAATTGACCTTTTTATTGTCTGCGTTGACTCTCTTAGTTTCATTGAGAGTTCTTGATATAATCTTATTTGTGATTTATATAAATTATTGGCAGTTTCTCGAATTATTGGATGTTTTAATCGCTTTGCCTCTCTGGGTGAAGATTGCGAATGGTATTTAGTATTATAAATGCAGCCCTGGCCGACATTTGTCTGTCGAGGACCACTTGAAGCCACAGGAGAACAATCCGTTAAAGCAAACACGACATCTGCACACCGGAACATTGGCCAATGGAACATTGAGCACTGGAACATTGGGACATTGGGGTCGATCAATCCATACATTTACTCTCTCGGCGGTAATCACTTCAATTGATATGTGCGCATTACATTTCGTTCAACTATTAAAATCAAATATAATAATGAAACACTTAGTTTTAAACAATGTTTTAATAATATAAATCATATGGAACTGGATGCAGATCGGCACGATTAGAGGAAAACTGCCTTTTCTTCTAATCATGCCGATCTCCATCCAGTTCCAGCCCCAAATACAGTTTGTTGGATAACCGATGCCTCTGCCATAGGTCACCCCAAGTGGTTGGCTACGTTTGGTGACTTAGCAGGGTTCATGGGGAGTGGTTTGTCCGGGCCTGGCGGTGGATGTGTCTGCCCACCAACTGCGTGGCAGGCCGGATCGGGAGAAATTGCTTGAGGAGACCTTTTGACCGCTCCAGCAATATCGCCTTGCACCGCAGTGGGAAGGATGGATTCGTGCATCCGTCACTCCTGAACACACTGACCACAGATTCCTATAACACTCACGTACCTTTTTTCCTTTCCAGAACTTCCTCTCCCTTCTTCCTAAAATATCACACAGTATCCCCAAATATGACATAGGCCCTGGGGAGAATTATTTTTCTCTGTTGTGTGTAGCTAATGTAAAAAAAAAACTAGTCTTTATTTAAAATATTTTTTTTGTGCTTGAAATAAAGTAGGTACGTATTGTTTTTGTTTATATCTTTTTTAATTTTTTTATTTCTATTCCGCACAAAAGTCACAAATCCTCCCTTCCAACTGAAGTCAGTAGGACTATGGCATCCCCAATTGCCAATTGGGATATGTTGTAAAGCTGGAGGTAAAGGCTCACCTCTGGGAGGAGATGGGAAACAGGAAGGTGAGGAAAGCACCTATAAACTATTCAGATCTAGTTACCAAACACGACTAAAGCCATTTCAGGCGATGTTTCGATTCTGAATGGCGGTCTTTCACCCAGCAAATATACTGTGTAGTTACATAATATATTGTTTTAAATGAATGAATTGTGGAACAACATAATTGATTAAATTATCTAAAACTACTATTTTAACCAGCGACCTCCGGATTCGTTGTCTAAAGCCTCGATCTAGAAGGCAATTATGAGAGGTCAAAATGTCGCAACGTTAATAATTAAGGCAAGTCAAAATAGGTACTCTATTTTTTGCAATTTTCTATGGAATAGTGCAAATCTGTCCAAAGGAAAATCGGAAACATATTGGCTATTTAATCATACAAAAAAATGCTGTATCTAAACAAAGCTATTGCAGATAGGTATCTCATTTATTATTTCTCCCCATTTATTAGGTAAACCAACAACATTCACCTTTCAAAACTTCTCTCAATAATAATGCATAGTCCGGAAAGGAATCAGAAATACTTTCTCAATGGTGAAGAACATCTTCACGTCGAGCACCATCCACAGTAGTCACATGAATAATCCTAGTTCTCTTCCTCTCCTGGCGAATCGATATTTCCGCCACACCATGACACCACTAGACCACTAGACATCCACAGATGCCCTTCCCTAGCGACTAGCGACGGAAGGTCCCTCTCTACGAATCTTCTTTCCAGGAAAAACCGCCATTTTTCCCGCGCGCTAGGAAGCCAATTTTCACGGCGTCAATTCTCTAGTTTTTATAATATTGTGATGGCGTGAGTTTGTTTTTGAATCCACGATTTGTATACGTTATACAACTGTTTGTTAATCTGCAATCTTAATATTGCTGACGGGACTTTTGACTTATTGTTCGCCTAAAAATTAAAAGTTGTGTCCGTTGTGTCAGTCAGTTAAGCCTACCAAAATAAGCAGGGGTAAACGCATCGCAGGCCACGCTTGATATGTAGGTATATTGTTTTATAAAAAAACCTTTTGATTCACCTTTATTACGATAAAAGAAAATTATTTGCATTCGGGACCATGGAAAATCCTGCATTCAAAATTATAATTACGTAAAATGAAAATTTGCTTTCGTCGTATGGGATGACAGCCATTTACAATAATTTCAATCTATATTTATTTTGGTATGTTGGTATTGAAAATATAACATAACGAACGGCTAGAGACTTTATTGCTTAATCTATGTAAATTAAAGTTCTTTAATTTCATTATTCATGCAATACCAAAGCTGGTGATATTTTATCTGAATGTGATAATTTTCGGGACTCAATTATAGGTATATATTGATGGATATGAGATATGAGCATTTTGCATGTATTATCAGCGCCAGCTGTTGTCTATATCCTATATAGATATTTATTTTTATGATACGTAGGTAGTTCAAAAACTAAACGAGATGAAAAGTAAAATAAACAATGTTGCAGAAAAATTGACGAAAATTAATCTATCAATAACGACGCGAACTTAAAATAATGAAAACTAATATTATTTCATTATCGTAGAAAGCAAACACTTTGTGGCTTGACATTATATAGAATGAAACAAGTACTTTGTTTAAAAACCACTTTATTGATTAAATAAAGTGGTTTTTAAACAAAGTACTTGTTTCATTCTATAATATTATTTCATTTGCAATATCATGTTCCTACTGATCGACCTTGAACCAATATGAATAGGATATATAAGCATCTTAACAATATTATTTTACGAGCATCGTATACACTTGTTGTCGCTCTTCCGCTAGTGACAACAAGTAGGCGTAAACGATACAAAGGGCTGTTCCTCGCCAGTGGAAACTTTTACCGATGTACGATTCAGTAGATACATTGTTCCTGAATTGTACATCGGTTGTTAGGTATACATTGTACATTCAGGGGGTATTTCATCATCCTCCTGATAGCTTATACATACGATAACGAATATTAATATACTTAGCTATCTTATCCTACATATAGCTACTATTCGTAGGTTCAAGTAGCGAATAATACCTAAACTTAGACTTTTTAAATAAATAAATCTTTTTTAATCTAAAGTGTACGTTATCATATGGATAATCTATGAGGAGAATGGCGAAATACCCCATTTTTATTGCTTACAACTCTCTGTAATAAACCTGCTAAAATTTTAATTCGTCCCTACGTATGTAGCTTATAATATGTAATGATAGAGAGCTTAGTTTGCAGAGACTTGAAACCGCGATGCTTGGATGGGAACCGACCGCTCATCGAAGGGGTAGAGCAGTGATTTTTTTTAAATTCGTGACGTAGCTTGAAGTCCATTTTCCACTGGGAGATTTGAATTAACTGTAACAAAAGTTTCAAATAAATCATTTTAACTTACTATGTCACGCGTTCGAAATTTCGAAAGCTGCCCGATGAGTTTTTTTTTCGAAAAAGGCCCTAATGAGTTAACCTTGTTAATCGCATTTTCTACTAACCTTGGGAATCGACGCTCTCGATCTCTCGGCCATAAACAAAACAAAATAACATCGTTCAGGTAGGTGCTAATAATAGGGAGTCCGTTCCGGTATTCGGTAGGAACCTACCGCCTACACCCTACACCCTTCTCCCTAAATATAAATAGGTAAAGCGAGAAGTGGCCGACTATTGGCCGGGTCGATAATTCAATCGCATTTCCCATTGGCTGAAAACGCCTCCAACAATCACACCGCTATGCTACACTGTTCCTGCTCATTCACCGTTATGTTCTGCTTTCTGCTCACTGTTCTAGCAAGTTTCTACTTCTATGGTTATGTTCTGCGACGGCCGGCGGCCTTTCTAATGACGGCGCGCGCTTTTCCATGTAAAATGAAAGCAACGGATGGGAAATTTTGTTTTTATTTTGGAATATTGGCATCAATGGGAAACGGATAGCGGCTTGTTCTGAGTAAGAAATATAAAGGAAATTTTAACCTTATTTCGGAATTTTACTTCACGGGGAAACAGATGAAAGTTTGTACGGAATAATTGCTTTATTTATAGTTTACAACATTTACGGGAATTATTATATTTTAAATTGCTATGTGGGATGTGCATAGATATTAGCACCCCATTTAAAAATGTTCACAGCAAGCTCTAAATCAAGATTTAGTTGTCACTAGGTGGAGATGCTACTAGTGAAATATACCTAAGCAAAATAAAATATAACCCATTATAGTACCTACCTACCTACAGAGAAAGAGAAGAAATAATGAAATAAAATACATACCTACCTAATACCTAACAAAACAAATAAGTACATCATTTTTAGTTCAATTACTTCTTTTTGCCATGACGTCATATTAGCTTATACCTAGTTAATAAAATTAGCTACCTATATACCTACCTACCTCTAACATTTTTAATGGATATTTTTTTATTTATTTTTTATTTATTAGGCTTTCACCCATTGGCCATTTCTTAAAGTTAGTTACATTTTTATTAAATTATTTACATTTCCATATTTCTTAAAATTAGTTACATTATCAATTTTTTTAATGGATATATTTTTTAATATTTTTGTTACTGAATATCTACTAACTACCGTACTTAACTAGTCAGGCCTAATTCGAGAAAGTTCTTTCACAGACATAATTTTCACACGAGAACTATTCGAACATGCAACATTCAAATGAAATTCGAGTAGGTAGGTAGGTACCTACTTACTTTCCAGCCAAATGACCGCGCGAGAAATCGCAGAATCTTTCCAAAATCATTTCCCATAAAAATACCTTTGCACAAACACAAACGTCTCCCTCAACCGAGGCAATAATATCGTATGAGAAAGATATTTTGATAAGTTTTAATAATGGGTGTTGATTGCCGCGTTCGGTTTGTGAATGACTCGCCAATGGCCGCCCGCTGCTTGCATCAATCGACGGGCGCCATTCGGAGGCAACTTCTCGGCGGGAATTCTGTCAAAAAGTGCGCGGGGTGTCTTGCGCATGAGCGACATCTTGAAAAAACTTGTAGGGTCACCAATGTCGGGAGTCCGTGAACCGAGAATTCTTCAGATTTGTGTCGTTGGTAAAAGAATGTTCGAGGGCTGTTCTTATTGACATGTGCATGTCAAAGGGCTTTCCCATACAACGCTCGGTCGGATGGGCAAGTCACATCTTAATGGGGAATTGATTGGATTCGTTCGTTTTGCAGTTGCAGCATGAGGGATGTTGGCAAACGGGTAATTAGACTAAATTCAGGGACGTTGGGATCTACCACTCTTTCAGTCAAATTTTATTCCCCTTCACCCTGAGACTCCTGAGAGGTAGGTAATTAAAAAAATATCGAAACACTACATACGATTTATAAATTGTACAGAAGAACGTTTAAAAAACTAATTATAATACATATGAAAGTTCTTTTCTATCCAAGAGCTGAGAAACAACCGGCCCACGATTTGAGAATTGAACAGAACTTTCGCAGAATTTGAATTATATGTAGATAACTTTGAAATTTGATGATTTTTTCAAATTCCGTGAAGAATATGTGAACAATTTTTTTTTAGTAACAAACCCCATTTGGATTCGGGTATGGGTACTTCCAGCCCGGAAACCATTTATTGGAAAACCAAAACCCTTTCCCAAGTCCCCAAACCTACGTTTGGTGACTTAGCAGGGGTGACCGGGTTCATGGGGTGAGGTTTGTCTTAGTCTTGGCGGCGGATGATACCCACCTCCCACACCTTTTCCTTCCTAGAACTTCTCCTTCTATATACCTTTCCTTAAAAATAACCTCCACACAGCATCCCCAATCGTGTCATAGGTTCCGACAGAAATTATTTTCCTTAGGGCCTCCAGTTTGGAGCTAATACAATTTCTACCTATGAAAAAACTACTTCTCTGTGTAGGTACTGTACCTACATACCATTATCATTATTATTTTTTTCAACAGAGTCCATGTCAAAAATCTCTCCACAAAAATATACAAAATTACTGTTTATAATTCCTAATAAAACCATACAATTCATCGTGGAACACGTCCCCGAAGTTCAGTATAGTGAAAAACCGAAATTAGAGAAACCTAAACGCTCTAATTTCACAGTAATTATAAGTGTTTAAATCAACCTTTTTTTCTAATAACCTTAAATATACCTGTGCAAAGACAAGTTATACTAAAATACATAATCTAGTGCATTATATCAAACCAGTGTCGCAATCAAATGCATATAATACACAATTAATAATGAGTTAAGTGCAGAAAAAAAAAACTTTTTTTTTTTAAATAGCCTTATTATCTTCCCAAATTTGAACAGACATTATAAAGTTATATATTGGCAGCAGCTCCCAACCGGGCCGTGGATCAGTTATAGATAAATCGGTCAAGTTTCGGTACAGTGCGCTAGGGCGACAGCGCGGGTTCAATCCTCAAAAAGTCAACCAAAAGATTTTTTGTTTTTATTTATAAATATGAGTAGACAGAGGAATATGCAAAAGAAACTAACGACATCTAGCGACGCCGAGGAAGATGAAAACAAAATCATAATTTACATCGACAAAAGTTTAGAGAGATGAACGACACAATCAAAAACAAATTAAATATTCTTCCAGACATAAAAGATTCCATCGGCTTAATTTCAGCCGAATACGAAGAACTTAAAAAAATGCTAACCGAGTCTTTGAGCACAATAAAAAATTTGCAAGCAGAGAATATCAAGCTAAATACAGTAGTGCGCGACCTTAACGCGCGCGTATCCCACATGGAGCAGACAGCC
Source organism: Limnephilus lunatus (assembly GCA_917563855.2). NCBI lineage: Eukaryota > Metazoa > Arthropoda > Insecta > Trichoptera > Limnephilidae > Limnephilus > Limnephilus lunatus. The sequence goes on along the minus strand of OU830602.1, from coordinate 2,067,804 downwards.
AGGGAAACAAATGTTGAGATCCATTGCGTACCAGAACACAAATCGGAGAATCTAATCCATAATAAAACGACTCGTGATTTCCCGCCCCATTGCCAATCGGAAATTCGTAACATCCATCGAGTCTCCAAGATTAAACCAGATTCCAGAAGGCCAAAAACAATAATCGTGAAGCTCCCGAGCGTGAAGGCAAGGGATGAAGTCCTGGCTGCAGTCGTCAGCTTCAACAAAAAAAAACAAGAACTCCAAGCTAAATTCGACTCATTTAGGCATCGACGATATCAAATCGCCGGTATACGTCAACGAAAATCTCACACCAGCAAACAAGGCCTTGCATGCTGCCACGAGGATTAGGGCGAAAGAAGTCAATTACAAATTCGTGTGGATCCGAAATGGTAGAATCCTCGCTCGCAAAGACGAAAACTCGGCGCATGTGGTGATGATCCTCAACCAGGACTCATTGGCTTCGCTTATCTGATTCCCTACCTATCTTTGTCTAAATTTCAATGTGTGCATTATCTCTGAATTATTTATTTATTAATTTTCAGGAAATCGACAGTTTACATTTATTTCAGTTTGTACATAATATTAAATAGCCAAAATAAACCAATTATGGATTTCCTCCTTGTGACTTTACTTGTACTGAGACAGCATAATAAGAATGTAAATTAATTTTATAAAAAAGCAATATGAATCCAAAAATTATATAAAACAAAAACCAAAAAACAAAAAATATAAAACATTTTTTTTCTTATATAAAATGAAACATTACTAAACAAAAAATCTATCTATACATTGGTTGCCATGGAGAGAGGTTGTACATATAAATCAAATCATAACAGAAATATAAAACAATAAAAACATAACATTATTCACGTAAAACATAACATTATTCATAAAAATTTTAATTTCATTAAATTTTTTATTTCATAAAAAAACATTCTTAATATTCTTTTACGGACCTCCTATATTTGGTATGTTCGCAATTGAAAATGTCCACATTGGATAATACGTTATTATAACTATTGCATAGTCTGTTCAGGCAAGAATTCTGCTTACAGTTTGTCTTGCATTGATCCACCCTGAACAGGACAGAAGAGCGTGTTGAACGTGCAGGTATATTGAAATGAACTTTATTTAGCAACTCTGGGCATTGAATATTATTGTTAACTACTTTATACAGGAATATTGCATCCATATGATGCCTTCGTACACTCAATGAATCAATTTTAAAGTGTGAAGCTGCCTCTGTATAATTATTAAATCTTACAAATGACTTATAACAAAGATATTTTAGGAATTTGTTTTGAATTGCCTCGATTTTGTTTATATGGATTTTGTAAAATGGAGACCAAACAACTGATGCAAACTCCAGATGACTCCGTACATAGGAAAAGTAGAGTTGCTTAATGATATTGATGCTATTAAAAAGTTTTGTGTTTCTTATGATGAAACCTAATATTTTAGCAGCTTTATTTGTGATTTGTTGTATATGAAGGTTATATTGTAGTTTACTATCAAGGGTTATTCCAAGATCACGAATATCTGAGACTGTTGCAATGTTGTTGTTATTTATAGAATAATTAAATAATGTTTTATTTTTATTTCTTGAAAAGGTAATGTAATGACATTTTGAGACATTTAGAAATAGTTGATTTTGTTGGCAATAGGTAAATATATTGTTTAAATCATGTTGTAAATAGACACAATCATTTTGACTTTCTATTGACTTGTATAGCTTGGCATCATCAGCAAAAAATTCTATTTCAATTATTATTGCAAACTGACATGGATAACCTAAGAATTTATTATCAGAATGTCAGGGGTTTAAGAATAAAACTTAATGAAATTTACTTAGAAATACTTTATAACAATTTTGATATTATTGTTCCAACAGAAACATGGTTGAACGACTCTATTTCTGATGCTGAAATTTTTGGCTTGCGTTATAATGTTTTTAGAAGGGACCGTAGCAGTTCTTCTAACCACAAAAGTGACGGAGGGGGTGTATTGATAGCCGTTTTACGAGAATATCAAACTAACCGCTGTAAGCATTGGGAAAGTACCTTGGAAGACCTATGGGTGACCATCAAATTCAGCCAGAACAAACTAACGAGATGTCTCTACATATGTGCTCTTTATTTACCTCCCCCGTTGCTTGTTGATTATTTTGAATATCTTTTTTTAAAAATTGGCAATGTTATGGAAGCCGTTGGTGAATCAAATACGTTAATTTTAGGAGATTTCAACCTGGGAAGCATTGGTTGGACCCACAATGAACCCAACCAGACTCATTCCCTATCTCCAGAAAATTATAATACTGACATTGGTAACCATCTTGTAAACTTTCTTGCCCTAATAACCTTAATCAATTCAATGGCATTGCAAATAGTAACTGTAGAATCTTAGATCTCGTTCTATCCAATTCACAAACAATACAAGTCAGGCAAAGTACCGAAATCCTAAGTCGCATTGATAAACACCATCCACCTTTAGAGATTGAATATAGCTTTGATTTCAAATTAACAAAAATGCTAAAGAATAAAAACTTACTTAAATTTGATTTTAATAAGAATGATTACGTTCAATTCAATCAGGAATTACAAGAACTGGATTGGGCACTACTTTTACCCGATTTCATGCCGGTAGACGATATGGTTTCTTTATTTTACACTCATATGTATCGTATAATTGAGAAATGCGTAACCGAATTTGTAAATCGTAACAGGCAGCATCCCATCTGGTACTCACCAGACTTAGTTAAATTACTAAAAGAAAAAAATAAATTTCGAATTCTCCATAAAAAAATATAAGAATCCACGTGATAGAAACTCTTACGCACCCGTTGTTCCAAACTCATTAGTAATTGCTACTTTAAACACATTGAACAAATCAAATCGTGTCTGGTTAATCATAATAACGTTAAAGCTTTTTGGAGATTTGTCAAACACAAGAAACAAAACATAAGTACTATCCCCCAAAACATGACGTTTGGAGAAAAAAAGTCGTCAAACGGCGATGAAAGCAGCGAACTATTTGTCCAACATTTTTCATCAGTGTATGAGAAAGATGACATTCGAAGCAACGAAGAGACTCAACCTCAATCTGAATCAATAGACCATTCGAACAGCTCTCTGCACACAGTAAACATTAGTGTACACGATGTAAAAATAGAAATGCTAAACCTTGACCAGAGCAAAGGCCCTGGCCCCGACAAAATTCCACCACTCCTAATAAAAAAATGTGCACACAGCCTCGCACTCCCTCTGACTATCATTTACCGAAAATCATTGTCTTTATCCATTTTCCCAACAAGATGGAAACAGGCTAATATTTTACCAATACCTAAAAGCGGAGACCTTCACGAAGTCAAAAACTATAGACTCATCTCTATTCTCTGTTCGTTTGCGAAAATCCTAGATCCTTGAAAATGCTAGGATTTATCAAACGAAATAGTAAACATTTTCAAAACCCCATATCAAAAATAACGCTGTACAATTCCTTCACCCGCAACGTGTTGGAGTACGCAAGTGCTGTATGGAGTCCAACCTACAAAGTTCATATTCAGCGAATAGAGCGAGTTCAAAAACATTTTATCTATAGGTAACGCAACGAAAGATGAGCACAATAACAATGCTTAGAATAATTGATGTATTGGTCTATCTGTGTGAACGTCAAGCGACGCCCACTAATAGATAAGGTTCTCTGTCTTGCTTATGCTCACTTATTGGAACTAGTTAGAAGAGAGGCAAGTTTTAACGACACCCTTACGGACTGCACTTATGGGGTGTCCTATTCATTCAGTTCGTAATTTGATTTAAACACACGTGCACCTCAGTGGCGTAGCGTGGGGGGGGGGGGGGGGGGGGGGCGGCCTGCCCCGGGCGGCACTTTTGGAGGGGCGGCAAAATTTCACAATCAATAATCATCTTGTAAAAATTTGGATTGGGGAAGTCGCGGGTTCGATTCTCGCGTCAGGACTTAAAAGTTTTTTCTAGTTTATAGTTTCTTAACATCTTTCTAAAGTTGTATATACCGTTAAAATTAAAATATTAATGACAGACGTTTTGTTTTTATTTCTAACACATACATTATTTTTAAATAAAAATGTAAATAGCAACAGTATCATTTTAGCTCTAATTGATAGTCGATTTGTGTTTTATATTCGCGAAGCTTTGTGTGCCCTGCTGAAAGCGCACAAAAATTACACTTATACGGTTTTTTTCCAAGTATATATCACGGTGTATATATTTTAAATTTATTATCACAGAAAAGTTAAATAGCTGACAGGTTTGTGCATACTTATTCAAAGTGCAGTTATAAAATTCTAGATGCACACTATCTATGTGCTGCCAGAATCAAATAAAAACCATTTTTATGTTCTGAGTGTAGTTTTAATTCACCGCATACGAGGGAGCGGACGCGCGGATCGGGAGAGACAGGGGACGAGTGAATGAAAGGCGTCAGTCGATGCGAAGGTCTTCTCCACCACCACGGTGGTGGAGAAGACCTTGACGTCCAGGATGGATGCTCAACGCAGTGAATCGCGGAGATGGCTGCGGTAAACCTCGTGAGGATAATGAAGTCTCAGTGGCTGAGAAGTTGCTGCCTGCGTCACAAGAAGGTGCGGCGGGCCTTATGTCGCGGGCAATTGTGTCTCTTGAGCTAATGGTGCGATGGACCATGTTAGCTGTGAGATGTGTCCTCGAGGGTTGATGATGCACCGGCACAGGTCCGGCACGTCGCCGTGGACCTGGCGGTTACCGCACTGGAACGTTATCACTTGATGAACTGTCTATGTGTTGGGGTACTGTTACTGGTACAAGCGTGGAATGGAACTGACTGACTAGCGCTGTGTAGCTGCGCTTTATATAGCCGACCGTGTGAGTACCCGGAACGCCAAGTAATGTTGAGCGCCCGCGCAAAGAAGAGAAAACTCTGGAACATTCCGCGGCCGTAAGAATGTGACGGCTGTTGAGTCGAGGCCTTTCGATGCGCTTTCCGAATGTGTAGCCGTATGCGGCGTAAAACACTACAATGTAGGTAGTATGTACCTTTCGAGAATGTGCTTGCTATATCAGTGGCGGCGCAAGGATTGTGGAAAAAGGTGGCGACCGTTCTGGTCGCCACAAATTAAAAGCAGTTTTGTGTTCAAAATGTAAAATTCCAGTTGTGGATTCATCTGACGACACATTTCGAAGGAAAACATTATATTATTTGAAGTGCTTTATAAAATTCTTGCAGAAAATTTATGTGCCGCCAGAATTAAAGAAAAACCTTTTTCATGTTCTGAGTGTAGTTTTAATTCACCGCACACAGATTTAAATAATAAAAATCGGCAAATAAATATTTAAAAAAAAGAAAAAAAAAAGGATCACTACCCCCCTCCCCCCCCCTCACTGAAGAACCTATATAGGGGGGGGGGGCGGCAAAATTTTCCTCCGCCCCGGGCGGCTAATACACCCACGCTACGCCACTGGTGCACCTACATATCGCAAGTGAAATAATTATTAATTTTTAAATTTGAAATAATAAATAGTTTTCATTGTTTTTAATTCGAATCTTTATTAGTAGATTTACAAGAGTGTTTTTAAAGTGTGCAAGTGTAATATTTATTACGAAATCAAGGAGTCCTGTTTCAAAACGGGACGTGGCAAATCACTGAATGGACAAAGTCGTGAAATTTTATTCCACGTGTTTAATTATTTTATGCATAATATAAAAAACGGTGGCCAATTTTTAAGACTTATATGATTTGACGTCTGAGGCAACTGGAGTATCGCAGACTAGTATTCGACGTATCGTAACTGGAGTGGCAAAGGAAGCAGAAACACAACCGTCGTCATCGTCAACTCAACGACCAACATTCAGCACACCAGGGAAGAAACGACGCAGACTATCAACCAAATCAGATGTAGATGATTTCGATAAAGAAGTTATTAGAAGATGTGTCTATGATTTTCATTTAGTTCATAAGTCTTTGGCAACGATGAAAAAGATTCATAGAGTTCTGAAAGGAGACATCGACTACGCAGGATTAGAACCCAAGATCGATAATTACACTGATGAATTCACAATACATCTTGGGGAATCAGATGAAGATACCTCCGTTGAATCATCTTTGGGATCTTCAGTCAGTAGGGAAATAAGTGGCATAGGTGAACTTTTAGATGATTCTGACTAATGTGCTAAAGGTCCAGTGGGATATTCTAGGAAACAATATAACTTTGGAAATGTGGGTTAATTATACTTCTAGGAAATATATCAAATTAACATTAAACATGCTTTGTAAAATAAATATTTCTGGTCAGAATAATAATTATTCTCCGAAAAACAATTGGGTACCTATAAATTTCGATTGCCGTAATTTCCGTGAATTAGGGTCATTACCAATGGAAGTTTGCTATTTACAATATTCTTAAATAAATGGCTAAGAATTATTAGCAATACCATTGTCTTTTTTTATGAATCATTTGAATTCAATCCTAAAAATTATCACATTTACTTAGTTTAGAAAAAAAAATTGATAATCTTCAGTATTTCAATAAATATGTTGTAAAACAAAATAAGTTTTATATGACCGACTTTTAAACGCTTTGACTTCGAATTCTCAATTGTGAAATAATCATTAATTGTTTTTTTTAAGCCTAAAACGAAACACGCTTTATGAAAGTTTTGCATCTGTCTGAGTACTGTGATGAAGTCAACTTAACTTGCGAGACCTATACCACCTAGCGTATTCCTATAAGCGAGCTCGATCACTTCCTCACCACACCGATAGACTAAAATTCTACAATGTACGCACCCTTGAAAAGAGAAGACTTAATACAGATTTAAATTTTCTTTTCAAAATTGTTAATGGTTTAATAAACTGCCCTTTTCTACTTCATCAAATCAGGTTCAATGTTCCTAGAATTGGTTCACAACTTATAAATTATGTTCCGTTAAATATTAAAAAATATCGAACTAAGCTGGGGTATGACTCGGCTTTATCAAGAATGTGCCGTAATTTTAATGAGGCTTATAAAAACATTCCATTAATTTGACAATGTCAACATTGGCCAACTTCAAATCATCTCTTAACAAGATTTAAAGCTCCCTTTTATATTGTTATATAAACTTATAAACCTATAAGCTAAACCTTTAACTTATATTATAGTACCTACATATTATTGTTCTAAAAACTTGTTGCAAAAACTTATTATTGTTTTGTAATGTATGGTATGTGTGTGTGTGAATGATTGTATATGTATATATGTAAGTATTATGTTATCAATGTTGTGTTTGTCTTTAATTAGTGTTAGCATCAACCATGTTCAGTGTAATTGTATCTGTGAAAGCGTCGATGTAAATCACTGTTGACAAACATAATAAAAAAAAAAAATTAATAAAAAAAAAAAAAAATACCAACGTATAAATTTAAAAAATCGAGACTTTTAATAAATTTCTTTGATATCCAAATTAACTTATTATTAGTTACTTACCTATCTTTGAAGGCGATTTTAGGTTTGAAATTGGTAAATATATATTTTTTTAATTTAATTTAAATTTTTACTATTTTATTATTAAGCTCTGCAAGTATTTTAATTTTAATTATTGCGAAAGCTGTTTCGACTTACAAAGTTTACATTAAAATCTCACAGGCCAAATATTGTAGATGTACTCGTATGTGCTTGTCTCTTTTCAAATCACAACAGTGCTAGGGAAGTTTTCACCTCAAAAAATTAAATGGAGTTCTACGAATTAAACACAAAAACAAATAATGCATAGTAAATAAAGCACAAAAAATAATTATTATAATTTTTCGGGGCTAACTGTCGGGGGATTAACTGTCGGGTAGCCATAAGGCTTGTATTAGGACATAGGTAACCATATAATTAACTATATGTTTGAAAAACACAATTAAAAAATAAATAAAATTAGTAAATATTGCAAAATAATGACGTGATATCCATCATGACGTTTTATTGTCGGATATGCAGGAGGCAGCAGGCAGAAGGGGAGTAATTTTTTTCCGTCACCATTTTCTAGGTGAAGTGGTGTGCAACCGTTTAACATTTCATGTTTAATGCCCTCAAGTGTGCAGCGCCAATCCACGACCATTGTTGACAGGGGTAGTCAACCTTATTTTTTATTTTTTAATCGTCAATTCATTGACATGTTGGAGCAAATTCAGAAGATATATCTCAAGTATGTTTATGTTTGTGTATGCGGAAGCATCGAACCTATCAAAGGTTGATGCACCATATTGACTTACTTGAGGAAACTGATTACTTATTAGACGGAAAGCAAGTCTTGCTATTCTATCTTTCATTCATATAATTTGGAACAATTTCACCGATAGACAGTTATCGACATTTCTCTTTGGATGCTATGATTTATATGTACCAGACCACAGCCGGAGTCCAAATCATGATTTACTTAAAGTACCGAACGGCAGAACAGATTTCCTGCCAAAGCATAGCATGACGAGGGGAGTGGTGCTGTTAAATGAACTTGAAAACCATTTAGATGTAAGTGACTGTTCTCTAAATGCCTTAAATCTAGTATTGAAGAGTTACCTGCCTAAATGCGAATGGTAACTTAATTGTACTGTAATTGGAATAATTCTGTTATACAATGATAGTAAAAAATATGCAATAAAATAATTTAAAGAATTATAGACGGCACTGATTTAGATAGGTACATACAGGTACCAACAAGAACTACTCTATCTAAAATCTTTTTAATTGCAACAACATCAGGACTGAGTCATTTAGATATTCGCTTGTATCTAAATGACATGCAGTTGGAGAACCTTTCTCAGAATTAGTAGAAATGTTCAACTGCACGGAGTATAGTTACAAGCAGGCTATGATAACATTCCTCATTAAATCAATGTTAGCATAATACCTACTATTCTTCTGTATGGGTTCTATATAATTTAATAAGCATATTTTACCTCCCGATTACTGTTCCACGAAATTATTAAGTAGATATGTACATATAGCACATGGAGTATTTATTAATAAAAATAAATATGCAAAATTCTCAACAGAGTAAAGACCTTTCAAAATATATAACTAATTTTGGTTCTTACGGAAAAAAAGTTTATTCCTTGTGGGATCCAATATTTTTAAAGTATTTATTTTCCACGGAATTTAGGGGAAATTACTGCCCGGCCTTTTTGTACAAATCTTATTTTTGGATTTGAGGCCAAAATACTCAACCGAACTATATTTAGTTCTGGTTGAATCTTACAATCATACATAAAGATAGCAGCAAAAAATATTGGGTTAAGAAAATTAAGATAAAGTTGGTCGAAGAATGACACAGTTAAAATATGACTGCATCGGATAGGGACACATTAGCTCGGTTGATAGAGCACTGACCCGGCAAGTCATAGGTCCTGGGTTCGAGTCCGAGATGTGATCGAATCTTTTTCTGATTAGGTACCTAAATTAAATATTACAATTAGAGATTTTACACATTAAGTTAAAAATAAAACAGTTTGGTGAGGTTAAGTTTAAATTACAAACGAAAGCGTTCAACAAGAAGAAGATGGTTTGAAATGGAGATACGCAAACACAAATGTTAGAAGAAGCGCGCTAATATTAATAAAAACGATTATTATTAATGAGCTAAATTTTTTAATACAGCATGACTTACTTAAAATAGAAAGAAAATCATTCGAAAGATGTCTACAGAAACAATGTGATTTTTACCTGTTATAACAAAACCAGGGGTGTTTTCATATTTTTTGGAGAAATCGCATAAAATTAATTTTCCAGCAAATTTTCAGAGATTATCGTAAAAATAACTTCTTTTTTATCTTAAAAACTCGATAAGGGAAGTAATGATGTTATAATTCAGTAGAAATTTGGATTAATGCGGCTTGAAACTTAACGCGGCCTTCATACCTTAGTGAGTGTATGTATGACTGTTGATGATAACCACAATATAAAGTAATGTTGATAACCCCAGCACCCTGGGGTTGGTCGGTTGCGCCCGGGCCGGGTGCGCCTCGACTAAATCTGCCGGGCCGGGCCCTTGAGACCACGAGTGCCCTCCATTGTGTGTTAAAGCCCTCTAAAAATATATTTTGTACATAAATAAATATATAGCTTTTTTATCGTCATTATTATCGCATGGAATAAAATTACGAAAAATGTGCGCACCCGTTGTGGCACGCGGTGGGTACAAAGTCAATAATCCTTCGGAAAATGTGAAATGGAAAAAAAATCCAGCGAAAAAAAAAATACATTCATATAAGTCAACAAACGCCGATTCTAAATACATAAGTTTTATTTTATTGAATGAATAAATCGTCATTTAAAAACGAATAAAACACTTTTCAATGTAGATGAGTGTTTCAGGCTGATAATTATTGATTATAATATTTGTTATCTACCTTTGTGCTATGCATAAAAATCTTGTTTAAACGTTAGTTTATCAATTAAAAATAATAATTAATAATTGACAAGTTATGTATTTCAGCAAAAAATTCAGACATAATTAGTCTCGACGCCACCTAGCGGGAGATTTAGTATTTAACAATACCTCTCTCACAAAAATAAAGTTGGTTGTTTTCAGTTGGATAAATTTAATAATAAGTAATTGTCGAATGAAACACTAGTATATATTGAATTATTTGGCGGGTATTAGATAAGCCGCCATAGCTCAGTGGTCAGAGCTCCTGACCGGCAATCAGAGGGACACGGGTTCAATTCCCGTTGGCGTGTGTGTTTCAGGCTGATAATTATTGATTATAATATTTGAATAAAACACTATCTCATAAAAACGCCCCCGTTGGCATCATTGTAGGTATATGCTGTTTCTAGCGTCAAGCGCTCACGCCGCAAGTCTCGTGGGTTTTAAATTCTATATAAAAAACAGAAATTTGTGAATTCAATAGATTCAAATACAATATACCAAAATGAATTACTGCTTTTGAAAGCAAATGAAAGACTCTTTCAGATTTGAATATCACACAAAACACACACATAGCTAAAATTAAAGTTTAAAAATCGCTTACCGATGGTTTTTTCAGGTAAACTGTATTTTTGACTTCATACGTTTAGACAGACTGCCAGAACATTGATAAAAATGTATGTAATTGTGTTTTGTGACGTCACACAGTACAATTATAATTCGAATGGCATTGCTGCACATGTTTTATTTTATTTTACGTTAGCGTTTTTACGTTACGAGGAAAATAATTTCCCTATGCCTATAATATGTCATCTTAGTGGATGCTGTGTGGAAGGTCTTTTTAAGGAAAGGAATGAGAGGAAGTTCTGTGAAGGGAAAAAAGCATGAGGGATGGGTAAGAATCTGGGCTCAGTGTGTTCAGCAGTGACGGAATGAATCAAACCCTCTCACTGCGTTGCAAGGCGATGGGTCAAGAGAGAGCGACATCTCCCGATTCAACCTGCCAGTTGGTGGGCAGGCACATCCGCCATCAAGACCTTAACACACCTCACCCGATGAATCCGTACACCCCTGCCATGTCGCCAAACTGAACCATTTGGTGATACCTATGACAGAGATGTTGGTTATCCAATAAATGATTCTCAGGGCGGCGGTACCTAACCATACCCACCTCGAAAATTTATACCGTTATGTCACACAGTTTTCGGCCGGCCGCAAATATATTTACGATTTGATGACTTATCCGTTCGTATACCATGTTTTCGGTATTTTCAAAAAATGTATATAGTTCAGTCCTCCAGCATGCTCTAATTTATGAAACATTTGTAAATACCTTGAAATTTGGGTGACCGGACAGCTCAGAATGACATCAACTTAGAGCCTCCTTTGAAAGGTTATTAAAAGTGACGAAAAATATGAGGGAGCGGACGCGGATTGGCAGAGACGGGGGACGATGAATGAAAAGGGCGTCAGTCGATGTATTGAGTCAGTCTTTATTGCTGCCACGTAGCGATGGTGAATTTAGTGGGAAGTAACAGTGTGCAGACAGGAGCGATGATGATGAGGCTCGTAGGTGTTGCAGTGATGAAGGTCGGTGATGCAGTGGTTTAGCAGACCACGGGTCTGCATGTCGCCAGCATGTTGTTCCGCACGTGGACCTTGACGTCCAGGATGGATGCTCGACGCAGTGAGTCGCGGAGATGAGCTGCGGTGAACCTGAGGAGTTGCTGCGCACGTGACAAGAAGGCCCGCCGCGGGACTTGTCGTGGGCAATTGTGTCTCTTGAGAGATGTTGCGTCCTCGAAGGTTGATGATGCACCGGCACAGGATCCAGCACGTCGCCGTGGACCTGGCGGTTACCGCACTGGAGCGTTATCACTTGATGCACTGTCTATGTGTGTTAGTGAGCTGTTACTGATACTAGAGACTGGAACTGACTGACTGACTAGCGCTGTGTCGCTGCGCTTTATATAACCGACCGTGTGAGTAGCTACCCGTAGCGCCAAGTAATGTTGAGCGCCCGCACAAGGCAGAGAAGACTCTGGAACATTCCGCGGCCGTAAGAATGTGACGGCTGTTGAGTCGAGGCCTTTCGATGCGCTTCTCGAAATGTGTAGCCGTGTGCGGCGTGAAACATTACAACTGCAGGTAGGTTGTATAATTCGAGAATATGCTGGCTGTATCAGTGGCGTGACTGTATTGTGGCTAAAGAGGGCGACCGTTCCGGTCACCACAAATATTATAAAAAAATGGTAGGTCAATGGGTTACTTTAGGTTAGGGTTATGTGCTATTTTTAAATAATTTTTTCGTAGCTTTTAATGACTTTTCAAAGATGTGTGAGTTAACTTGATTCAGAGTTGGCATGGAATCGAAATTTCATTATACGATACAACCTCATTGCCTGTTGATAAAGGTGAAAGAGGTTTCGGGTGATCGTGTTCCCCAGCAATACCGCACATAATACGGTCTGCCAACAATGGCCGCCACCCGTTAGCGCTAGTTTTCCGTGCGGCCAGCTTTCTAAAGTTCTCCATTCAAATGTGACAGTTTCTTTGTCATTCAAAATGGCGACAATTTCAAGAGGCGCATTATGATAATCGATAAATGTAAGTGCCGTGAATTATTATCATAGGTTAAGTACGCGAAAGCGTATCCAATTTTAAAAGGAGAATTAGGCACCTTCGAACAAAATGCTTCAACTTTTATGAGAGTTTTTCGGCTTCTGTTACGTTATTGTTGGCACGAGATTTAAAAAATATATATATTTGAATAATATCATCATCAAACGTACTAATTTCGGATGTAGGTCTGTCTATGAGTGATTGTAACTCTAGTTCAATGAACTCGGATTAAAATTAACATGATTCGGAATTAAATTGTTGTTTTCATTATTGGAACTTATGTGTCATTAGCGAGTTCCCCGCATGAATGGTTTAGGAACACATAAAGGATATTAATACAATTTGGTACCTAACATACGTACCTATAATTCTTGATTAGATTCAAAGTACTCGATTTGGGTGAGTACTTAAATTAAATTCATTAAAGAGTTCACTCGAAAATTGAAACAATCGATGGTTTGCAAAATGTCATTCTCAAAGTGTGACATGATTGACAGATTCGTAAGAGTTTTTGTTTTTTCGATTAAAAAACTTTTCAGAGGTATTGTCGTGCGGTTGTAGGTAATAATCCAAAAAACTTTGGTGGTATATTGTATAATATATTTTTAGACCAAAATTATTTTAATTCTGTTTTTGAAATCTGTACCTACGTATTTCTTTTGTTTGTATTTATTAGGGTAAAGTAAAGTCAGATTTAGTAAATTTTCTAGTATTATTTAGAAAAAAAAAATTAAGCTAATTATATTTGGGTATCTACTAAAGGTAAATTTCTAATCGTCTCTAATTTTTCAACCAAAAATACAATAACAATATAAATTTGGAAAGCGTGTATGGATACCGTCGAAGCGGATACTATTTATTGGATAACCAACACCTTTGCCGTGGGCTACCCCAACGCTTTTCTCTACGCTTGGTGACTTAGCAGGGGGGTCATGGGTCATGGGGTGAGGTTTGTCCGGGTCTCGATCGGGGGAGGCTGGTTGTTGGAGACCTTTTGACCTATCTAGCTGGACTCTCTCGAAACTTCGCTTTGCATTACAGTAGGAGGGGAGGATTCATATGTCCGTCACACCTGGATACATTAACCCCAGATTCCTAGCCACCACTCTTACCTTTTTTGTCCCAGAACTTCTTCACCTTCCTTTTTTAAAACAGCCTCCACACAGCATCCCTAAATTAATACAAATTACATAGGCCCTGAGAGGAATTATTTTCCACAGAGCCTGAAGAGCTGAAAAATTGACAATATTTGTTTTCGAAAAGGCATGGATTCTACAAATATTTAATAAATAATAACCCGTGTTTTTTCACGAGTCTCGTTATGTAATACTGGGTGTCCCAAAAGAAAGTTTATATTTAGTCGACCGATTTTAAAAAAAGTAAGGGTTCTATCGAAAAAATGTTTATTAAATTCTAAAATACACAATTTGGGAATTTATTTCTTAAAAAAAATATCGTTCAATTGTAACCCTCGCGTTTGCGGCATTCATTTAATCGAAGAGTAAAATTTCTTATGACGGCTCGGCAGGTAGGCTTCGAGATGGCTGCCATTTCGTGAATGACGGATATTTTCTTTTAATTGCATCCGCGAAGTCGGATTGTTGGCGCACATTTTAGATTTGAGATAACCCCACAGGAAAAAGTCCATAGGGGTTAAGTCAGGACTAAGAGGAGGCCAATTTATGTAAATACGAGTACCTATCTCCTTTTGCCAGGGAAAATTTCACGAACTCGTGGCAGAGACCTATTGGACGTATGTGATAATGTGATGTTGCTCCGTCTTGCTGGAACCGTGTTCTTTGGTCATAGCCAGTAAGTTTGTAGGGGTGCAGCATTAGGTATTTGTGAAAAATGCTGTTTAACGATGATCTAGTACTTGCGCGCTTCCGAATCGAAAAGTTTGAGTCGTTATGAAAAAACTGATAAACACTCTCTACGTTTTCTACCGTTCCCGATGACCTTGGTCGCCCGGTTTTTGGTTTTGCCAGCGTTGTATCGATCTCTTCAAACTTTTTGACCCATTTTCTAATGAGAGGAATGCTTGGAGCATTATTGAATTGACGAAAACCTCGAATATTGCAGAATATTCTACGCGCTACAGTCTCAGTCAGTCTACAGTGATTAACTGCTCAAGAAAGATTTTCGATAGTTTTTTGAAAAAATTTGATCTATTTCTCCAGAAGGTGACTAGATAAAGAATATAGGTACATACCTACTAAACACAATGTTTTTCCACTGGCGAAAGTGTTATTTAACCTTCTTTCAATAAGCGCCATCGAAACTGTCATCATATTGTATGACCTTTATTAGCTACTTTGTCAAACTATTTCTTGCATATGACTTGAACAGCACAAACACAACTTTGACATCAATTTTCTCACAACTTTTGTAATCCGCACTTGAAGTGATATGTCAAAAAACTGCGCTATACAAATGTTACATTATAATTATTATTTCAACATAATAATATAATCACCTTCATCCACTCATGTTATTTAAATAACTAGAGACCTGAAGTTTTTGCATCTGCGATGAAACTAAAAACGCTATCTTTGGTATTATAGGTATATTGTATTTTTCAGTCGATATTCTCGCATGTAAAAAATAAATTTATACTAAAGATACTTTCCAAATATTTATTTGTCAATGCACCCTTTTATAATTACCGGTAACGATACCGTACCGATAACGTGACGATACCGTGACGATACCGTGACGGCATGACAAAGACAATAAACCTATGTACATTCCTTAACACAATAAAGCATCGACTCTTTCAAAAGATGAGATGCACAATGTACGTAGGCAAGGGCGTAGCTTTTGACTATTTTTAGATGTAAAATTGCAAAATATGTAATGTCACACTAGGGGGGGAGAAGGGGGTCTCGCAAATGTGACGATAGGGACAGGGGGGGGGGTCAAAAATCATGAAATTCGTATGACGTAATTTATGGATGGCCCTTTAGCTCATGTGGGCATTTTGTTAATGAGGAACTAACAAAAAATTTTGCTGAATAACTTGAGTATAAGTCCCAATTCTGTGTCTGAGGCCCTCAGGGCTCTGACCGTATTTTAAAATATAAGAAAAGAAGCAATAATAAAACAATTAAAGATACATTTTTTACTTCGAGAATACATATTTCTAAGGAAAGGGTTCGAGGGCCTCTATGGATTAAGTCATAAATTATAAATACCTAAATTGCTTGAAAACATTTGGAACCGTACATGGTTGAAGTTTTACAAATGCACGTAAAAATAATACATAAAAGAGAAAAAGTAAAATACAAATAAACGTACAATCTTTAGTTAGATACGCAAGTTATGCGGGTAAAAAAAAAAGCTTTTCTAATATTTATCCCAACTTTCCACGATGCACAAAAAAAATTATAAACTAAAAAGGTAATAATAAAAATTAAATTGATTCTCACAAACAATAGGCTACCGATGTAATATTACTTTACGGTTTGTGAGCATTCCTGAATCTTCTAGGGGGGGCAGCTGCCCCCCCCTGCCCGTACCTCACTACGCCCTTGTACGTAGGTCTGCTTCCTCCAAAGGAAAAAAGTCATTGCTTGCATCTTTCTGACACACCGCACCGTGACGTCTCCGTAAACCCCTACCAATACTAATAGCCGTGACGATAATTTTCAAAGTATGGAATATAGTTACAAGGATAATATTGAAGTGTGAGTGAATTCCGAAAATTCAAAAACGTCAAATGTCAATGCGCTGATGATTTTGCTTTTGTTCTTAAACATATAATGCTGCCGCCCTTTCTTACACTCTAAATGACAACAGTCAAAAATGAGACAAACGGTGAAAGTATGTCTGCACCCCCCAAAGGAAACATATAACAATGCTCGTACATTTCCCCCTCACACTTATAAAAAAAAATGAAACGCAAAAATTAGTACTTTGGAGGAAACAGTCACACGTGCTTTGTACGTCTCACCATTATTTAATGTGTAAGAAAGAGCTGCAGCATTATAGCGATAAGGAACATACCTATGTTGATTGCCTTTTTTGCCATCACAGTACCGTTACTGTGAATCGTCACGGTAATTATAAAAGTGCACAATAGGTAGATATCTATACTCTATACCCACACCTTTCAAAACATCACACTGTTTCGCAGGGACGATGGACCATTCCTTGCTTCATTCACATTTATACATACGAGTAGACTTCTGTTATTCTGACTCGTCTTTTGCCGTCACGGTAATTATAAAAGCGCACATTCCTTCTTTTAACATTTTTTCATATGAATTGAAGTTTTTCTCTTCCTTGACTATTTACCTTTATTATTGAATAAACCTCTGACCTCACCACTCCCCCCCCCCTCCTAGCAGCCAGCCTCCCCGACAGACCAGTCTGCACCTACCCAGTCCCACCCGCCGTATATTAGATAAGTTTAAGAGGGGGACTCCCCTCCCTGACCGGAACCGGAACTAACTTGCAAACCCTGGCGGTGACAGGTCGAAGCGCCGGACAGAATGATGGCGGTCAGGCAAGTTGGAATTTCACAAATATATTCTATCACAACTTCGCGCTAATAATTGTAGGGTTGGTATTTATCGATCGGTGGTGTGACCCCCTGGAAGAGAACAGATAGTCGTATTTTAATATGGTTACTTTAAAAACTACCGCTTTCACCGATCTCACTGAGCGGACGCTTTATAGGTCATACTCAAAAGCTCTATGTAGGTAGATAATTTTGCCGAAGTGACGATTGTGACGAATTGCTAAATAATCAAAATTTTAATTGTCTTTGAACCTAAGTTCGAGTCACATGTTGCGACCGTTTCTTTTTGATTTTTCTTTGTTCTGTTTCATAATTACGTATACGTTTTTACTTTTTTAAGTATGTATGTTTCGTTTAGATTTTTTAATTTATTAGTATTATCTTTTTCTTCAATGATATATTACATTGATGGGTTACACGTATTGTAATAACAAAAGTTATTGTAATTTACATTAAATATTCATTTAGACTTTTAGAAAAAGTAATAGGTGTACAATATAAATAAAATCGGATATGTTTATCCGAGACACTATATAGGTTACAAATAAAATTGTTAAAGAACTTTGTAAGCATTTAAAAAAAATTACGGGGAAAATTAGTTGTGGATAATATTACAATTCTGAATTTCAAATATGAGGTCGGAAATTAGAGAAAAAATATAGGTCCTAATCGCCGAGTTGGTTAAGGCGCTGTGAAACAAGAGATCCTGTGTTCGAATCCCAGTTTCGACCATTTCCTTTTTATTTTTTTCTGTATCTTGTTCTGTTTCATGTTACGTTTATTTTATTTATTTATTTTTATTTTATTTTATTTAATATTTGTTTGTTTTTACAATAATTGTACATTTTTTTTTACATATAAACATATTTATAATATATATGTAATAAAAGCCTTTCCTCACCATAAAGAGACAAGGCTCTTGTGTTTGGTGAGTGAATTCATACTCCATTATGTTATCAATGTTATCATTTGAGTAGGTGAATAATAATATAGACAATTTATATAAAAAATATTCAATACTACAAACTTTCAAAGAAATACAGCTAAAAAAATTACATTTCAATATCTCAGTAAGATATCAAAACAATATTAAAATCCCAAAATTTAATACCAAGCACATCCAAAATTCCTATCTGTATCATGGTATAAATTATTTCAACAAACTCCCATTAAAATAAAAATTATTGAAAATAAAAGTAAATTCCAAACTAAATTAAAAAAAATACCTGAAACAACTGTAAGAGTTACATTACTATTTCACTTCATTTAAATCTGTTAATCGACACATCTCAAGTTTCTCTTATTAACAATAGATATAATAAGAGAAACTTGAGATGTGTCGATTAACAGATTTAAATGAACTGAAATAGTAATGTAACTCTTACAGTTGTTTCAGGTATTTTTTTTAATTTAGTTTGGAATTTACTTTTATTTTCAATAATTTTTACTTTTAATGGGAGTTTGTTGAAATAATTTATACCATGATACAGATAGGAATTTTGGATGTGCTTGGTATTAAATTTTGGGATTTTAATATTGTTTTTATATCTTACTGAGATATTGAAATGTAATTTTTTTAGCTGTATTTCTTTGAAAGTTTGTAGTATTGAATATTTTTTATATAAATTGTCTATTGTAGTTCCTTTGAATATTGAAAAGATTTTTTCGGTAGAAAATGTAGATGGTTTTTTCAATATAATCTTTGAACTATTTTGAGCGGATTTAAAATGACATCATATGTTCCTCCCCATCCTATAATACCGTATTGTAATATAGATTGAACAATTGCATAGTACACTCTTTTTAGGTTTTCCAGTCTAAGAATATTTCTGAGTCTTATAAATATATATATACATTTCCTAATTCTTTTGACAAGTTCACAAATATGTGTTTTCCATTTAAAATGTTGATCTATATATACACCAAGATATTTAATTTTGGAAGTTGAATTAAGTGTAGAACATTCTGGAGTGCAATTAGTTCCACTACATTTACTCTGATGTATTAGAATTTTTATTTCTGGTTTAGATTTAAATTTATTGATACAGAATGGGATAAAGTTTGTTTTTTCGGTATTTAAAGAGAGGAGATGTTTATCGAACCAGTTTTTCAGTGTATTGATGTCAATATTCGCTAGGTTGTTCGCAGTATTCCAATCAGCACCTTCAATTATTATGACAGTGTCATCAGCATAAGATATTATTTTTCCGTTTATTCGTGTGAATATATCATTTACATAGATGATAAACAGTAACGGCCCCAGGACTGTACCTTGAGGTATACCAAAATTACTTGTATCTTGTTGGCTAAGCACATTGTTGATTTTTACGACTTGAGGGCGTTTGAAAAGATAGCTTTTTATCCATTCTAGAGCTGTACCGTTTAATCCAATGTTTCTTAATTTAGTTACGAGTTTGTCATGTGATATGCTGTCAAACCCTTTTTTGAGATCTATGAAAATTC
Source organism: Limnephilus lunatus (assembly GCA_917563855.2). NCBI lineage: Eukaryota > Metazoa > Arthropoda > Insecta > Trichoptera > Limnephilidae > Limnephilus > Limnephilus lunatus. The sequence goes on along the minus strand of OU830602.1, from coordinate 2,047,790 downwards.
CAATACATTTGAATGATTTATCTAATGAATTGAGAACAAGGCTAGTTAATTTTGCAATTGCATCCTGTGTGCTTCTACCTTCCATAAATCATAAATCCAAACTGATTTTCATCAATTATTTTATTACATTTTATAAACTGGTTCATTCTTTTTTTTCACTATCTTTTCAAAAATTTTTGCTATATTTGAGATTACTGATATTGGTCGGTAGTTGCTTACTTCTTCAGGATTACCAGATTTAAATATTGGAGTAATGATAGTTTGTTTGTAAATAGATGGGAACACACCAGTTTGGAAACTTAAATTTACTATATGCATTAATGGTTTAGAAATTTGATTTTTAATATTTTTAAAAATATTAACCGTAACTCCATCAAATCCCGGTGCAGAACCTCCTTTCATATCGTTTATGATAGATACTATTTCATCCTCTGTTGTGACTTGAAATGTTGCTATTTTATTTTCTGTATCAATATTGCAATCTGAAATTGGGTTGATATTTATGTGATTTGCAAGATTTTTTCCTATGTTTGCAAAGAATGTGTTAAATATATTTGCAGCTTTTGACGGGTTTTCTTTACAACATATTTTCGAGTTATCGTGAGTAATAGCATTGATTGTATTATATTCTTCTTCTTCTTTCACGATTATGTGTTTAAATTTATTTATTTTAAGTGTTCCTGAATCCAATTTTATGCTGAGAGTATCTTGAATATTTTTTAAACATCTGTAAAAAGGTTTGTAAAAAGGTATAACTTTTTTTAAGTAAAAAACTTCTTTAGCACCGTTGTGATTTGAAACTCGATGAAACGAAAAAGAGACAAACACCTACATATATAGGATTTAGCCTGCGAGAGAATGAGATAGAATACATAATAATAAGGTCTCGTCTTTGTGCGCTGCTTCGTAAATAATTTTTAAACTTGGTAACAATATTAAAATAAATAAACCCTGCAATTATCCTACTCCTGATGTCCTGATACTCTGCATTCGTCTCATTCTCTCGAAGATTATTTTTCTGAAGGTTTCACTTCTACCACGTGTTAACTGCACACTTGATTTAAACATCTAAATAAAAAGGCATTACCGTTTTTAACGCTTATTTGAAATGTGTTTTACGATTAAAATCGTCTGTTGAGTGTTTGCATAAAACATCGCCAAACTTTTCGACATTTTCCAATATTATTACAGTTATTTCTTCGTTGGTAGAGGTCTGCGTACTTGCGTATGTACCTACTTATTCTTTCACGCACGCTTTTTATGATTATTTGACTAAAAACTTTAATATCTTGACCTCAATTGCAAGTCATAAGCTTTGAGAAATTTGACGTGCTAAATGCTTATATTTTTGAACATAGTTTCACATAGTTATCTTATTAAATTTAAAATTTAAGATCATTTTCCAATCTCTGCAATGCATCCCGATATGAGGTAATACCTATTGAGAAGAAATCTAGCGATGAACGTAGAAAACGTATGTTATTAAATGTGATTGTTTGAATAGTGTAGGAAATTAAGGAACTACCGGTTGAAGTCTTGTAGTGTAGCCCTCCACTGTCGAGGGGTAAGGCTTTCGATTCGCAATCCGGGTTCAGACCCCGGCGCGTGCGCAGGTAAATTTTTGTTTGATTAATTATTTTTTTTTAATAATTTTTTTATTTTTAATAATATGTTTTACATGATATATAATGATAATTTTACATCTTAGATTTTTTACTACTATTCCATTGAAAGCATTTGCTTGTATATGGAAAGGAGGTGTACATAAATGTAGTTATTAGTTAGTACCATTTACATAAATACATGTGTGTTGTAGTATTTATTTTGATAATAGTATGTTTTTAAAGAAGAGAAAGAATCTTATGGAAAACTAAGGATATTATTTATTTATTTCACAATTTATTCATTTAAAACAATGTGTGGCGTATTTACGGAATGTTCCAGAATTTAAGACACTCTCAGTATCCCTGGTGCGTATGACCACCATTCAGAATTGAAACATTACTTTAAATTACTTTAGCCATGTTTGGTTGCTAGATCTGAATAACCAGGTACTTCTCCACTTTCCTCTTCCCCATCTCCTTCCCCTCATCACTACCTTCCCAATTAGGAAGGCAAATATGGGCACCGCCGTTCCGTTCCATTTTGTTGGATAACCAACAGCTCTACCGTAAGTCACCCCAAGTGGTTCGCTACGTTTAATGACCTAGGAGGGTTGTCCGGGTCTTGGCAGCGGATGCGTCACCCCACCAACATGGATCTGTGGCAGGCCGGATCGGGAGAGACCGGTTGAGGGAGGCGTTTTGACCTCTCCAGCAGGACTCTCTCGAAAAATCGCCTTGCGCCGCAGTGGGAGGGATGGATTCATACGTCTGTCACTCTTGGGGACATACTGACCTTCTTATTCACCCCTCATACCTTTTTATTTCCAGAACTTCCTCTCTACCCTTTTATTAAAAAAAAACCCTTCATACGCATCCCCTAAGATGACATGGGCCCCGAGTGAAATTATTAATGCCTCCTACGTGGAGCTAATGTAAAAAAAAAATCTTCTACCTCACAACATATCCCAATTGGGAATGCCATAGTCTCACTGGCTCCAGACGGTTGAGAGCAGTTGAGACTCTTAATAATAATATTTGGATCATTTCTATAGCGCCACTTTCGTGAGAAAATCGCCGCGAGGGCGCTTTACAAGAATTCACATAAAACAAATTTAAAAAAGTCAACGAAAAACGAAGAATGGTTTTTCTTTCATAACCTACAAAAAAAAACTGCCAACATTTCTCAACAACAATAATTCTTTCATCACCCATTCATTTGTCCCAAATCATATTCTCCGCTTCAGATACAATACAATTTATTAAATATTATTATCTGAAATTTCCCAGACAAAGCCGAGTGAAGAGTAAACATTATACGCCATCTTGAGTGACTAGTGAAGAGAAGGAGACGAGATGGTGTTGCCATAACGCAAGTCACTCTCCCAAGGCTGCTAATCATCATTCCAACACTTCAATTTATTTATTATTATTTCTTCTCCTAAAGCAGGCGGGCAGGTACCTGTCTGGGTGATGACATAAGATTGAAATGGGCCTGATGACCGATAGCGGACTCCAGGATTGGCACTGAGCGTTTTATAAATTATTTTGATAGCCTCTAATAATAATAAATAATAAAAAAAATACGTAATATACTTATGTAATTTCTGATACTGCAAAAGGTCCAACTGTGTCACATCCAACAGTGTTTTTGCAATAAATTATCCACTCTAAATAAGAAGCCAAAAAAACCGCTCATCTAATTTGCGATGATGAAGGGGTGGGTGTGGAAAATTGGAAAAAGGCTATGCGTCATCAAGGGCGTAGCTAGGATTTTGTTAAGGGGGGGGGGGGGGGGGCAGACGGGGGGGGGGTAGGTTGAGTGTGACAAGGGGTATGGGGGGTCACCAGCTCTGTGGCGTTACATGAAAAAAAAATTACTCTTTTGACTATTTTTAGATGTAAAATTGCAAAATATGTGGTGTCACACTAGGGAGGGAGAAGGGGGTCTCACAAATGTGACGATAGGGACAGGGGGGGGGGGTCGAAAATCATGAAATTCGTATGACATAATTTATGGATGGCCCTTTAGCTCATGTGGGCATTTTGTTAATGAGGAACTAACAAAAATTTTAGCTGACTAGCGTATAAGTTATATTTTACTTGAGTATAAGTCCCAATTCTTTGTCTGAGGCCCTCAGAGCCCTAACCGTATTTTAAAATATAAGAAAAGAAGCAATAATAAAACCATTAAAGACGCATTTTTTACTTCGAGAACACATATTTCTAAGGAAAGGGTTCGAGGGCCTCTATGGATTAAGTCAAATTAAGGATAAATTTTAAATACCTAAACTGCTTGAAAACATTTGGAACCGTACATGGTTGAAGTTTTACAAATGCACGTAAAAATAATACATAAAAAAAGGAAAAATAAAATACAAATAAAGTACAATCTTTAGTTAGATACGTAAGTTATGCGGGTACAAAAAAAGCTTTTCTAATCGATGTAATATTACTTTACGGGTTGTGAGCATCCCTGAATCTTCTAGGGGGGGGGGAGCAGCTGCCCCCCCCTGCCCGTACCTCGCTACGCCCTTGTGCGTCATCCCTCGTAATCCATTCGGATATTTTGGCAGCGCTGGGGCTGAATACCAATAAATAAAATATCCGAAGTAGGTTCGTAATTACCAGACTTTTCGATTGCTAAGGCGTCAGTTATTTACAAGACTGCATAATACGCGTCTTGCAAATAGCAAGTTTTATGTACGCGCACAAGTAGGTACATAATATGTCTATCTAAGAACCTATAGCTTTTAAAAAATTAATACCTACGTATTAATTTTAAGTAAACTACAAAAAGAGCAGTATAGAAAGACTTTATGTCCAATACAATAACGCCTTCCGCGTAATGTTTGGCCTCACCAGATACTGCAGCGCTTTGAGATATTTTATTCGGAAATTATAATTAATGTTTTGTACGGGAATACGCAATTTGTAGTTTATTTACCTCAGGAACTAATGTTGAATCTTTTCAATTTTGTCGGAATGAATGTTAAAAAAGGGGAACCATAACGTAGCTCTAGTTGGCATCTGGCAAGGGTTTTATACAACATGATAAATGTGACTAATTTATTGAAGTCTTTTGCAGCTCTCAAAATAAAGCGAAGAGTCTTAAAATCCTTGTTGATAATATTATCAATATGACATACAAAGGCTAGTTTACTATAGAATATAATACCTAGGTCAATAATATAGGATTATGTTTCAAGCAGCGCTAAACTCGACATTCCAACCAAGCCGAGCTTATAATTAACTGATATACCAGGCATGTCTCGTGTGCACCTACTTATTTTATAATCCATTGTATAGGTACTCTTTATTGAATGTGCGGGACTGCACCTGCACACACCTCCCCGCGTACGGGAATAAATACTTAATATTATTTTAAAATATGTTCTTGTGTTGGCAACCCTACCGACAGACAACAGGGGTAATCTTTAAGTTCTGTTGTCATAATTTAGTTGCAACAATTTAACGATTCCTAAGTGGGCCACCCGCAAATAATGTTCTATGGGCTTTATCTGCGAACCAAATCTCTCAAATTAAAATAATATATTGGTTACTTTACAGAGGGAGACAACAGTACACCCAACTCTTCTACTAAAAAATTTGCACATGAATTTCCACATAACTACAGAGGCTCCTCTTCATTATCAATTGATTTAATTAAATGAATACAATATTACCGAAACTCAATCTACAATCTTAAAACAGAAAATTTGAAAAAGATACGGGTACATCTAGGACTCAAACCGGGACCTTCGCCTTTTCGTATCATACTTGGACTAAAAACTACCAATATTGTCTTCATTTTCTTAACGAATATTTTTAACTTTATGTATGATTGCAAGAATCAGACACGAACTAAATGCTATCTAGGTAGTGTCTTGGATATATTTCTTCCATTTTTATTTTTAATATTGTCTTCACTTAACTAAATGTTACAATTTGAGGTTTTATTATTTAATTTAAAAATAAAAGATTTATTAGTCTTCATTTTACTTTCTAGATTGCAAGGGAGGGAATTAAGGGGGGGGGGGGGGGTGTAAAGAAAGAGGGAATCAGTAATTTTTGCGAGTACCGCAAAGAATCCAAGCCGTCTGGAGCCAGTGAGACTATGGCATCCCCAAATGAACCTATGCTGTGATGCTAAGAATAGTGGGAAGGGGATTGAGGTGGGGAAGAGGAAGGCGGGGAAGTATCTGGGTAATCAGAGTTTTTTTATGTGAATACCGCACAAGTGTCCCAACTGCTCCCATCCGCCTGGAACCAGTGAGACTATGGCATCCCCAATTGGGGTACGTTGTGACGCTGAAGGTATACGTTGGGAGGAGAAGGAGATGGGGAGAGGAAGGTGGGGTAGGACCTGGCTATTCAGTTGCTATGTACCACTCTGGAACATGCCGCATATATTATTTTACCTTATATTATTTTTTATTTAAAATTGTGAAAACACAAATCACTTAAATAAAATTGACTTGGGCACGCCGAAATTTGAGCTCGATTGCAAGTCAAAAGGCGTGCCCCACGACCATGGAGGCTGCCAGCTGGTCACCAAACACGGCTGATGCCATCTTAAGCAATGCTTCGATCCTGAATGATAGTCCTGTAAGTATCCTACCAGTCTAAAATATGCTGAAAATAACTCTAGATACCTGTATATTATTTTGAATGAATAAATTATAATAAAACACAAAGTCGTATCCAAGAATCGTTAGCACTCAACAACAAAGGCCATACAAGGATACAAGTTTATACCTTCGTTATTATTATATAGGTATATTATACCTATGTTATTTGTTATACCTTCTTATTTAGCAAGTTAAAAAGGAATTCTTTTGTATTTTAAGTACCGAGTTGCTACCTTCTTCCTTCTTGTATTCATGGTAGATACCTATAGTGTCAATTCTAAATAATAATAATACACGTTAGTACGTGATTAGCGTATTTTTGTTTGTCTTTTTTAGACCATATAATTTTTACTTTCCCACGCCCTCACTGTGCCATCTCAACGCCCCCTAATTTTCTCAGGGTCTTCTACGACCCACAAGTGAGCGTTATCGCCCACGTTGAGAACCTACGGTCAAACCTCTAACCGATATGACTCAATAGTATGCACATATTCATAAACTTTCTATTCTTAAATCGCTAATTTGACACTTTATTTTTTACAATTTTCTTGGGATTCGTACGCAAGGAATATAATGACAGCGTGGTGTCCAAAAATAAACAGGAAACTGGAGAGTCTAGAGCAGCGTTTCTCAACCTTTTTCTGCCACGGACCCCAAGGAAATCAAGGTCAATTTTCAAGGACCCCCAATAAGAAAACCAACAATTAATTTCGAACCATTTTTGAAGTGAAAACTTCTTTATCACCGTTGTGATATGAAACTCGATGAAAAGAAAAATAGCGACACTAAAAAGAGACAAACACATACATCCATAGTATTTAGCATGTGAGAGAATGAGATAGTATAATCGGTCTACTCTTTGTGCGGTTCTTCGTAGTCTCCCCACACTTGTCTACTTTAATTTTCTGAAGGTTTCACTTCTACCTCCGATATATTTTTTTAGTAAGTAAGTACTACAAATACAATTTTTTTTTTTTTTAAACTTTAATAATTGACGTACAACAGCATCACCAACATCCACATTAAATAACCGGGTTGATGTTACTACTAAGTTATAATCTCAAATCGGATTCCACTTGTAATCTGTTTCTGTATTTGTTTTTGGTATAATATACAAGAGCAGAGAAGACTTTTTCACAGAGGTATGTGGTTGGAAAAGGAATAAATGTTTCAGAATTTCTTCTGATATTTCCTCATAATCTTTCTTTACATTCACCCAAAAACTTGATAAAGAGGCTTCTTTGAAATTACGTTTCAAAGCTGAACGAAGAGATTTTTTTCTTGTGCCGTTCTCAAGCCAGTAATATCAGTAACATCTGAGTTTAAAGGGTCTAATATGCATTTTTTTATCGTGTACTGGAAAATAATCCGAAACGAAGACGCGTAGCGATTACGAGATTTTTGGTAGCATTTATTTATTATTGTTAAATGGTCCAAAGATGAGACTGCGGACCCCCATACATGTATTCGTGGACACCCAGGGGTCCGCGGACCACAGGATAAGAAACACTGGTCTAGAGAATAGACCTTTCGTTTTCCAAATAAATCGTGTTCTAAGTTGAACTTTTTTAGTCGAATTTGAAAAAAGTCACTCGCTAGAGGATTAATTTCCGCTGTTTATTTATTGTTTTAAAATGTGTCGATGCGTATACACACTATACACAGTTCAAAAAGTTTTTAAAGTGAAAACTTTTTTAGCACCGTTGTGAGTTGAAACTCTATGAAACGAAAAATAGCGTCACTAAAAAGAGACAAACACACACATCTATAGTATTTAGCCTGCGAGAGTATGAACTAGTATAATTGGTTTCCCTATGTCTACTTTAATTTTCTGAAGCTTTCATTCTACTGAGTGTGAATTGCACACTCTGGTTTTTTTCTGAAAAAAATGGCTGAAAAAAATGGGAAAAAAAAAAGTTTTTATATCAATAGTGAGGACCAAAAAAATTTTTTTTTTTTTAGTTTTCTGTACAACGAGTTTTTGGACACCGTGTACATATATGACAGGTTGTAGGACCACCATGAACCAGTGGGAGAAATGATCTCAAGAGTTAAAATAATGAACATCTTAAAGGCAGGCGATGACAACCTTTTTCCAAATATACATAAAATTTATAAAAATAACAAATAGCGATAGTCGAATCCCACACTATCCAATCCTATACCACGCCACGGTCCAAAAACAATTATTTTTTCTTTTTAAGTTTTTCAGTAATTTTGATGGATATGACCACGGACGTACAAAATATATGGACTTGCCCTTACGTGATAAAAGGCGTGTTATTTCCCCCTCCCATTGGAACCATTTTTCGGAACCGGCTGGGCTTGCGAGAGCCCCGCGTTAATCTAAAAAATGTGACGTCATCATTCTTGTCCGGACCAGTGTCGAGCTCTTATCGTACATTTTACGTACGGACGTTGAATGTCTATGGAACATATACTATGACATCGAGATACATAGCGACACGAAACACAAAGCCGCTATTTACTAGGGTAAGTAAATCATGAAACATTTGTAAAAGTGTCTACGGAAACAAAATATTCGACTATGAAAATACTCAGAACCTTACTTTGCGAATTTGGACTTGACATATCTGTTCATAACGTGGCATGCAATTCGCGCTCCCATATAAAAAGGTCTATTCATTCAAAAGCAGATTTTACTTTCAAGAACAAAATGGTGATATTATAGTGCGAGGTGCCTATATACTGTTAGATTGATTTATTGGCGAATCACAAGTCTTTTTCCTCCCTTCGTCCCGCCATAGTTGGTTTTTACCCCTTATCTGTAAGTTCTCGTCTAGCTATTTGTATGTCTATGGATATGACTATTTTTTTCACACGGTAAAATCACGTTAAAATTATGCATTGGTTTTTTTTACATTCACTTCACACAAGAAGAGCTGAGGAGAAAAATTCCCTCGGGACCTATCTTATCTTTGGTAATGGTATGTGGAAGGTGATTTTAGGTTAAAGAAGCCGAGGAAGTTCTGGGAAGGAAAAAGGTATGAAGGATGGGTTGGAATCTGTGAGTCAATGTATCCAGGATTAATAAGATGTCCATGATCCATCCCTCCCACTGCGGTGTAAGCCGGTAATAATAATAATTGGATAATTTCTAGAGCGCCGTTTTTGTGAAAAATCTCCTCAAGAGTTGTGGGTCGATAGTTCGGTTGGAGAGGTCTAGGTTAAGTCTCCCCAAACCGGTCTCTCCCGATCCGGCCCGCCACACAGTAGGTAGGCAAACGCATTCGCCGCCAAGACCAAGACAAACCTCAACCCCTGAATCCTTGCACCCCTGCGTAGTTACCACACGTAGCTCACCACTTGGAGTGACCTAAGACAGAGGTGTAGGTTTTCCAATAACTGGTTCCCGAGGTGGCGGTACCCACAACCGCCTCATGATGGTTCTCCCAAAAAATCTATAAATCATATAAGTCCTGGTTTATAATCCTATCAAAGAAAATTTGGTTAATTAAGTTAAGTTTTTTACTTACATTTCTTACACTTTCGGATTTGGAGGACGAATCGATACAATAATTTGTGAATTGTTTTGTAATCGTATGTATAATATATTTTTGTGTAAAATAAAATAGAATTAAACTGAATCCCACAGTCGCACAGTAACCCGTCCCTCGCAACATAAAAAATATCTAAAACGCAAGTCATCTTCCCAACTTAGGTACCGTGGGTGGCAACTGGCAACAGTTGCTGGCAACACCGATGCTATCTTTCTAACCTGTGCCGGGTACCTGTCCTTTTAATTTGACCAATGGAGCAATCACTTCGCTGTTGCAACACTGAATATCTCAATCAACTGCTGACAGGTGCGATACTGAGGTCTTTGTGTTCGCTGGCGTTCAAGTAATGAGGGATTTATTGTAGTCGAAATGGGACTGCAATCATTAATTGTGACCAATTTGTTTTTACAAATATAATAAGGAATTCAAGTCAATTAATAAAAATATATATGATTACATTCACCATTGAAATGCATTGTTACCTGTAATTTTTATAAATGTCGTTGCCTTAGTTAAAATAATTATGGAAGTTTTATTTTTCAAAATTCCGCGTGTTAACGTGTGTGCAGTCAATGCAACACGTCCTGGCGCGAAAATGCCCGCAGTGGTCCGTGAGGGGGCGGTGTAAGTTTAAGACTCTTATAATATATTTTTAATCGTTTTTAAATGACGATTTATTAATTTTATGTTTTTAGTATTATTTGGTATCAAACAAATTAATTTCGTCTATCTGTGACGTTTTAATAATTGTAACTAATTAATTCAGACAAGCGATGAAGTGGCTACCTACGTATAATATAACGCTATTAACAGAACATATTTTTATTTGTTTTTCAAAATTGGAATTACAGTTTGACAATTAAGTGTAGAAAATAAATGATGGCGCTGTGATCGATTTCTTGGTTTTAAATGGCAACACCGTGATGGCTCATAAGACAATGAATGTATGTTTTAAAAAACCCTTCAGCCAAAATGCATATTTCATAACGTGTTTGTATTTTCATAAATTTTGCACAAAAACACATAATTTAATAGAAGTAAAATAAAACAAAATAGGTTTTAAGTGGGCGTTTATTTTGTTATAAAAACGTAGGTACATAGGTATTTAAAAATCTGAGTATATTTATTCAACACCCGACATGTAATAATTATTGTCTTAGTCCTCATATGATTCTTCTTCTTCCATATCTTCATCTTCATCTAAACGTTTTATCAGTTCATCTATATCATCATATAGAGTACTTCCTCGTGCATAATAATCTGCCTCGATTTTCATCACGTTTTTGCAACAATTTTTTTTAATCATCAACACTTATGCTATTTTCCGTTTTCCCGCTGTTTCAAATTTTCCATCTGCCTTTTCCCTTCCTTGACGATTTATCTTACTTTTCAGATTTACCTGTATGTGGAAAACATCATTAAAATGATTATTCTATAGAAGGTAGTTTTAAAAAAGCACACCTGTAAATAAATATTCATTTAGAAAGAAAGAAAGAGAAAATTAAGAACAAGTTACATTTCTATGAGTTTAAAGAAGTTGCATATTATTATTTTTTTTTTAAATTGAGTTATTCCATTTTTCTTGTGGCCTAATATTAACTGTCAAATGGAAATGTCAAATTCGGATTTTTAAACATAACCTCAAATCAGATTGTAATGGTTATAATCGCACAAAAATTGGCATAAATCTTGTAATACAAATGAAATTTATTAAAAAAAACTATACCACGTACCATTCATTTCTGCAGTTCGTTTGTAAACTTCTTTCAAATTGGATAGGAGCTTCTTCGCACGATATTCAGCTAGGCAGCGTTGAAACACGCAGTTTACAACTTCTCTTGCACCACTACGTATTGGTTTGTTCATTTTAATTCAATTCAAACAATGCACAGGCAAACAATGAAAAAAAAAACACTAAACGAGCGATTTTCAGTGTGTTCTACATGATTAAAGTCAGTAAAGCCAAAGCCATACAGAATGTCATTGACAAAACGAGTATTTCGGTGTTACCATAGTAATGAAAAAATTTAGTTCCAAATTAATTAATTTCTACACTTTCTTGCCAAACAATATAATACCAGTGATATTACCTACTTAAATAATCAAACTTATTTCCTCAGAATCGAGCGTTTTTCAGTTCCAAACTTTTGTCACTAATATTGTCTTAAAGATTTAATATTACAGATTAAATCATTCCAAAAATAAATTAAAAATAATTATCCTGGACATGTGGAAAAGTCAATAGATGTCGGAAATTAAAATAAAAACGGATATATTTATCGACACGCTATCTAGATTGCATTTAGTTCGGAAAGAATCTTGTGATCATACATAAAGATAGCAGTCAATAAAATATGCGATAAGAAAATGATCATAATGTTGGTAGTTGTTAGTCGAAATATGACGCTGTTAAATTTGACCGAAGGGGGTAGGGTTCGATTATTTCAGTGTGTAGAGCAGAGCCCCAGCAAGGCTAAAGTCCTGGGATCAATTCCTGGACGGGACCGCATCTTTTCTTTTTAAAACTTTCGTTTGAGAGTCACTAATATTGTCTTCAATGATAAAATATATCAAATTAGCTGACCCGGAGAACTTCGTACCCCCTCAGTTTTTTTATTAAGTTAAAAACTACACAATGAAGCAATTATCAATGCGCAACTGTCCGTGTTGTGTTTTAGTCAGTATCAGAGATGGCGTTGTGTACGGACTTATATTTTTTGTGATTTTCTCTCTTTTCGACTTAACGGGAATTGGGTTTCATTTTCTTTATACGTGTGAGGGAGATTTATTATAATTATTGTATTTTTCCTTTGGAGGGGTGCAGCCATACGTTCACCGTCTGTCTTTATCGACTATTGACATTTAGGGTGGGTTTCTTCATTTACCTTTACTTTCGCTGTGCATTTCGCAGTTTACTTTAGCAGTGCATTTGACATTTACGACAAAATGGGTTTCTTCACGACGTCAACTGCTAAATTAACAGTAAATAGGGATGACAGCACAAAAACTAATCTAACTCCCACATTTTCGTATTGGGAACTGTACATATATTTTTTTCATGTGGCAACCTACACAATAAATGTCAAACATTATGCGCACATTGCTTCATCTATGGTTTCATCGTTGTTTGGTTCGCGTCAGTTTGCGTCGTGTGTTGTTGTGAAATTGATAATAATGAGTATTTTTGTAGAAAAGTAAGTAAAATCTCAATTATATCGATATTAATAGTAATTTTATATTATTATTTAACTACTACAAAGTATTTTTGAAGTAAAAAGTGGGTAATTAATCTGCCGCCACGTTTTTGTAAATAATCCATAAGCCGTCACACTTTTTAGGCACAGATTTTGGAAATTACACTTCATTTCAACTTAGTTACTGCAAAAACATCGATTTCAGCCGGGGCTGATGAAAAACTGTTAATTTATATTCCATAAAAACTTTCATATACGTACATTGTTCTTTGATGTTCTTTGTAGTAAGTAACTAATATAACACGAAGTTTAATTTGCAAAATCTGTGCCTATTAAAAACGTGACGGCTTATGGATTATTTACCAAAAAGTTTAATCCGCTTATGTAAATATTTAATGTTATTTTTCAGTACATAACCAATGTTTACTTGTTTGCAGCGAACGTGGAAACAATTTTTCGGCGAGGGAGGTCGAGATGCTAAAAAACCTCATTGAAAAGTATGGCAACACAATTTTGTGTAAAAAAACTGACGCATTTGGCTCACAAGCAAAGGAGAAAGCATGGTTACATGTTACAAGTGAGTTCAATGCATCAACGACCATATTGAGAACGGTGAAACAATTAAAATGTAAATGGGAGTATATGAAGCGCGTCGCAAGAAAGGTAAAAAATCAGTACTCATTTGATATTATCTTCGATTTATTCATGACGATTTCACTCTTTCTTGTTTATAATTTAATAAAATGTATGTTTTAGGAAGCTGGAAAGCAGAAGCAATCCATCATAAAAACTGGTGGTGGACCTCCTCCTCCGCCAATGTCCGACACTTCAGAATGGGTGTCTAGTGTAATGAAGGAATCCATTGTGGGGATAACTTCAACATATGATGGAGATTGTAAGTTCTCATAAACATGTCATATCCTGCTAAGGTGTAAAAAAAACAAGTCGGCTTTGTTATATAAATATTCTTCATCTTTTCAGCCACACCAAACAATGATGTTCCATTGGATGCCGATAAAGTGTCCATTATCCAACAGCTCATGGGTTCAGGTAAGATGTTCTCTAATTTGACAAATATGTAGGTATTATGAATATGTTGCATAGGTAAATGTTTAAGGTTCGTGTGGCCAAGCAGGCAGATAAACAAGTGATTTACAAACTGCAATCTGCAATTAGCAACTGTCCCGTCAAAGACTTAATCCCAATTACTGTCTTCATTTCTTTAACCAGGAAATTGTTCTTCCGTCAGATCCCATAATATATAAGTACATAGTTATTATTTGATTTCAGAATTAAATCCCGGGCCATCCCAGGATATATCCTATATCCTGGCACCATGTCAGGAACTATCGGAAGGAGTGGTAGATGTTAACGTTACATCGAATATTGAAAGCCACACTGAAACTCCTGTCAGAAGTAAGTGGAATCATTTTAATCAATACAAATTTGAATTAATTCATGAATCCAATAAATAAAATATGAATGTTTATTCTTGTTACAGATATTCGCAAAAGGTTTCCCAAAGAAACACCTCCGAAACAGTCGAGGTTATCTGTTTGCACAGATGTGATGAAATTGAAGTCAGAAAAAATACAAACGGAAATAAATGTGATGAAAGAAACATTTGAATTGGAGAAAAAGAAAAGAAAATTCGAAGAAGAAAGAGAAAAACTAAAATTTGCTGCTGAAATGGAAAATATTGAATTAGAAAAAAAGAAAAAAAAAATAGAAATACTGTTACTAGAAAAACAATTAAATATTTAATCTAGAGGAAATTATGTATGCATTTCAGCAGCATGTTTTAGTTCTTCTCTTTCACTCCATCACATTTATTTGTTTGTATTTTTTCTGCAGAAGAGGACCGCTGAACCATTGCTTCAACTGCCTTATGTTAAATAATAAATTTTAGTTATGCTCTTGAAAAACGTAAAATAGCTACAACAAAAAATAACCTCTCAACTCTGAAACTGTCACTTTGACAATGGCAGCCATTTTTTTTACTTAGCATTTAGCATTTACAGCACGGTTGCCTTGCTGTAAGATTTTAGGTGAAAGTAAACGGTAAATGTCAAATGAAAAAACCCATTTCTATGACTTTTACTGTTTACTTTTACAATTAGCATTGCATTTAGCATTCTTGGTAAATGAAGAAACCCACCCTTAGTGTGTAAGAAAGAGGGGCAGCATTATATATTTAATAACAAAAGTAAAACAATCAGCGCATTGGCATTTGATGTTTTTGAATTTTTGGAATTCACTCACTAGGTATTCAATATTATATTTTTATTACAATATTGCTGCAGCTCTTTCAAAAGATGAGAATTCGTTCCATGCAAAATGTATGAGGAAATTAATTTTCTTCATAATTTTTTATTTCGTCAATTTTTCCGATTTTTTAATAGCTATTCATAGCAATCCATCAAATCAAAGATCATAAAAATTGGTCCAGCCGTTCTCGAATTATAAATGGTGTAACAAGTTCCTAAATGAGATTTTATGTTTCTTACTAATAAATGCGTACCTCCCTACCATTAAAATACTCTAAAAGTCGTTGACCTTAGACGTCCCCCTTTCTTCTTCCCGCGTTTCCTCTGGATCAGCATATCTTTAAGCATTTGAATAAATAAAGGACAATAAATCAATTTCCCATTCCGTATTCATATTGCTTCTTACTTCCCTGTTTCGGTTCAAAGGATTTCATAGAACAAATTTATTCAAATCTCTGCGCTGTTCGTCTTACGAAGCGACGCGACGTCTTGTTGTTGTTTAGGGGATGGGAGTAGCAGGTAATATATCAGGGTGCGTGGCTGTCTTCATGATACTTAGAACAAAATAAATAAATTTAAGCAATCACATGATTTTGTACATAGTGCCTATTTTAGTATCTTTTAATATTTTACACCCGTATAATTAGTACTCGTACTTAGTATTTATACCGAAAACCAGTGGCGGTCCTTCCTTCAGGTCAGTTGTTCAAAAACCTCTCAAAATTATAAGATGAAAATAAAACATTGTGAAATATTATGCTAATCAAAACAACTGATATTATTCTAATGTATTTGAAATGCACCGCGAGATTGCCGGCAGCGGCAAGCAGTGACATCTAACTTAAATGGAAGCTTCCTTTTCCACGCACTATATTGGATTGGAAGTTTTTTTTTTACACGAGCTCCACACAGGAGGCCCCGAGGAAAATAATTTCCCTCATGCGGGATGCGTGTGGAGGATTTTTTTAGGAAAGGAAGGAGAGGAGAGTTCTGGGAAGGAAAGGGGTTTAAGGGATGGGTAGGCACCTGGGATTCAGTGTGTCCTGGTCATTCACCTCTAAGACTTTGACAAACCTCACCCCATGAACCCGAGCACCCCTGCTAAATCACCAAACGTAGTGAACCACTTGTAATTCCAGAGGTGTTAATTATCCAATAAAGGTTCCCGGGCGGCGGTACTTTCAAACTGAGAGGCGGGAATGGGTATTAGTCAACAACTTCACGTTTACAGATGGTTTCCATGTGGTGTGGCGTCAGTGTTTTTACTCGGAGTCGAATTCTTAAATTTCAACCGTCAGATTACTGTAAGCGTAAGCGTTATGAGTAAGATTAAGAAAGGGATGCTCAGATGGTTTGGGCATGTAGAGCGAATGAACGAGGAAAGTAGTGTAAGGAGAATGTGAATGGTAGAAGAAGTCGAGGACACCCAAAAATATATGGAACGACTAAGTGAATCAGATACTTGAGTTGGGCCATGTCAAGAGTCAGAATAATAGAAGAGCATCTATGAGACGACGTACGAATGTAAACGAGGCAAGTAATGTGTGCCAATACCGAGTTATTTGGCGGTTCATCCCCTTTGCCTTCCCCTGCGGGGAAACGGCGTGACGGTTAGTTAGTTAGTTAGATTACTGTTAATGTACTAAAAAATACAGTCACCGTTCAATTGAGCCGTGATACAATTTACCGGGAGTCGTAAGAATACGGCTCACCAAAAGGAGCCAGCTCAATTGTGCGGCTCGTTCACGAACAACTCATCACTAGTAGGTATGTACTTTAGAACGCCTGTATTTCAATCTTAAAATGTTTTTTTATAAGCGCTATGTAGATTTTAATCTGTTAGCTTTACACCGACCCACCCTCGTGACGTTTTCCTCCCTTGGGCTGGGCGTGGCCTATGAATTATCAACTAGGCCTTTTCTTCACCCCAAAGAGCTGCCACTACTACCACTAGTACCTGTTTACTTCGCGGGCATACCTCAGCGCAGCGCAGCCTTTTTCTTAATCTTATGCAGAACCTCACCCCCTTTCACCGCCCGCTCACCCCATTCTACGGATCACAGAATATTATAATGTCAAGTGTTAAACAGTGCCAACTTGTTTTTAGATTTATTTTCCAGCTGGTCAAACAAATTTTGAAAACATCGTCAAATTTTCAGAAGGTACTGTGATATCATAGATATTAGTGCAAGAGTTTTTTACCTCGAGACTCAATACCACTTTTTACATTACCTCCAAACTCTTTTTCCATTTATTGGATAACCAAAACCTTTGTCATAGGTCACCCCAAGTGGTTTGCTACGTTTGTTCAATTAGCAATGGTGCCCGGGTTTATGGGGTCAAGTTTCATTTCAAGTTCAAAAGAACATTTTCTGAAAATGTTTTTAAACCAGTGAATATTTGCTCGCCTTCATACGTTTTTTTTTTTTTTATTTTTTTTATATGTTTTATGTGTATGGATGTCCTCAGTTTTTCTAAAATCTCTATTCTTGACAATGCATTTTTTTCCCCTTTTTATGTTGTATTTTTTAAACATGTAATATTTGTGTAAAATGTACTCTTATGTGTTTGTCCTTCCCGTAATGAGTTTTTTCTCAACTCATTGGGAATAATGTGTTACTCACCATGTTTTTGTAATACATTATAATTAAATAAAAAAAAATAAAAAAATAAAAAAAAAAAAATAAAAAAAAAAGTTTGTCCGGATCTTGGCTGCATGTGTGTCTGCCGTCAACAGCGTCACAGGCCGGGTCTGGATAGACTGTTTGAGAGAGATCTTTTGACCTCTCCAGCAGGACTCTCTCGGAACATTGCCTTGCATGGCAGTGGAAAGGATGGATTCATTCGTCCGTCATTCCTGGACACACTGACCCCCAGATTCCTACCCAAGATACCTTTTCCTTCCCAGACTTTCCTCTCCTTCCTTACTCTAATAACACCGCTCCTCGCATCGGGGTTTAAAACGACCCTCCACACAGCAATCCCAAAGACGAAATAGGCCCTGAGTGGAATTATTTTCCTTAGGCCCCCCTGTGTGGAACTAATGTAAAAAAAAGACAGGAGGCTCTGAGGAAAATAATTAATGTCATCTTCGGGAATGGCGTGTGGAGGGTCTTTTCAGATGGAATTCTGAGGAGCAAAAAGTATGTGAGTATGAATCTGGGGGCAGTGAGTCCAGGAGTAACGGATGTATGAATCCAACTAGGGTGCAAAGAAAGTCCTGCTGGAGATATCAAAAGGTCTCCCTCAACCACCCGCAATCCGGATTACCACGCAGTTGGTGGTCCGCCACCAAAACCTGGACCAATCTCACCCCATCAACCCGGACATACCTGCTAAGTAACCAAACATAGCAAAACCATTTAGAGTGACATGTGGCAGAGGTGTTAGTTATCCAATAAATGGTTCCCGGGGCAGCGGTACCCATGGCCGCCTCCCGAATTGATAATATCAGCATCTTACCCATAGATGGCACATAATTATTATCATAAGAACTTTTAAATTCCATTTAAATTGTCAAAAAAAAAAATAGACGAGATTGATCCACATTCTCTAAATTTTCTACACGAAAAAAATGCATTGAAATTCAATAGAAGCAAAATTAACACATTCGATACTGTTATTTAGAACTCTAGATGGTATCTCGTCTTAAAGAGGTAGGTATGTATTAGATTCAAGGGGTTAAAGGTTAATTTAGATCACAGTTCAAAGGAAATTAATATCCACTCTCCAATTGAATGTATCAGTTTACCATCAAATTGGTCTACATATAAACGTTATAAACAAAGCTGTTTGTATTATGAATTAATGTAGAATAATTAAATTATTAAAACACTTTGTTTTTACCACAATAATCTTTATTTAATAAAATGGTGCCACAAAGTGAATTTGCAAAATTTGAAGAAGTAATGTAGAATAAACAAGAACGACTTGAAATAGACCAAAGGGGTTTCCTTTTTCTCAGAAGTAGTGAATTAAAATTTTTCGTAATCCCTTTAACTACCGTAGTCGCTACCGTTGCAATATTACACAACAGAAGTCTAGCACAGCACAGCCTAACAAAATGAACGATGCTAATGAATTAATTTTCTAAATAACCTGAAAACTTGTTTGTTTACCAGGTACTTCTAAAATAAGAAATCTTGTACCGTAAATGGATAATTAATCTAAAAAAAAATACAACTAGGTACCTACTGCAAAATAAACGAAAGAATATGTGTTTTTAATTTTTTGTTTAGAAGGGGAAACACGAGCGAGTACGGGCCTTCGCTCCTGGAGCAACCGAAAACTGGTTGGTAACTCAATTCACGGTGCAACTCAATTTTACGATTTCAGTAATTATATCAGCTTGTTTAACAAAATTATAATTTATCATTTATCAACCTTAATATATAATTTTTTGAAATCAGAGTGTGCAAATCGCACGAGGTAGAATTGGGACCTTCAGAAAACTAAAGTAGACAATAGTGGGAAGGCTACGAAGCACCACACAAAGAGGAGACCGATTATACTATCTCATTCTTTCCAGGGCTAAATCATATATATTTATGTGTTTGGCTATTTTAGTGTCGCTATTTTTCGTTTCATCGAGTTTCAAATCACAACGGTGCTGAAGAAAAATCACTTCAAAAATGAATTCTCTACAATTATTATTTCGACCTTTGCACTGAACCCAATTTTCAGGTTCACTAGAATTCTTAACCTCGAGGCATATCAGCTACTTTATACATACGGGGTATATTATGAACAAACGTATAAAATAATATGATGAACAAACCTCTCTCGATGCTCGTGCAAGGTCTGTGAAGGTGAAAAAAACAGGATCCACATTATTATTTATTCCCTGGAACATTACGTCATGGGCGTATTTTATATGCTGGCTTAAGTTCCCCTTCATTACCTGTTCATTATTTCATACTCCAGTGCAGAATTTAATGCGCCCTGAGTTCTGAGCCCGAGTCGAGAGAGAAATAGGAAGTACTTGCCGAGGCATTTTTGCATCCCCTGTTTAAATGACGATGAGAATAATTATCATATTTAAAGCAGTCGTCAGTTTTGCTCTATTTTTTATCTTTTATGCTGGTCTAGATTAATCGAGGTAGGAGTCATTTTGATGAGGGAGATTGAAATCTAGAATACAATATCATGGAGTCCATAAAAATACTTTTTTGATTCTTTGTTTTAGTTATCTTATGAAAATAACTAACTAACCATCACGCCGTTTCCCCGCAGGGGTAGGCAGAGAGGACGGACCGCCAAACAACTCGGTCTTGGCACACACTCCTTGCCTCTTTAACATTCATACATCGTCTCATACATGCTCTTCTACTATTCTGACTCTTGACATGGCCAGACTCAAGTATCTGATTCACATGGTCGTACCATGTCTTTCTCGGGCGTCCCCGACTTCTTCTACCATTCACATTTGCGTCATATATTCTCCTTACACTCCTTTCCTCGTTCATTCTCTCTACATGCCCGAACCATCGGAGCGTTCCTTTCTTGATCTTACTCATTACGCTTACATCATACTTGCATTCTTTGCGGATCTCCGCGTTTCTCTTATGAAAATGATCACATAAATTCTGATTTCGGTTGTGTGTCTGCGTAACTCAGGTTCAATGTACTCTATAACTCGTCACTTTTTTTCAAAATTACGATTTGCAAATAAAAATGCGAATGTATGAATAGATATGTCAATACTTGATGTTAAAAATTTTGGTCGATTCTACTTGCTAACAAGTCACCTTTTTTGACATAATTTTATTGTGTATTATAAAATGTTTTCTGTTATAGAATTTTATAACATTCTATGCCTTAAGAGTAAGAATATAATATTTTTGGTTGTAATTATAATTATAATTACACAGGTTATAATTGTATCCTATACCTAAATACTAGCTTTTATCATCCATAAATCATACTTTGTTTTATGTCAGGTCTTATATAAACATAGTATATTATTTAACTATTACACGAGTACATATTTATTTTCAATATTATCTCATTGTTCTTTTAATAACAACTGTATCACTTCTGCGATATTATTTTTGTGTACTCACACATTCTACTGATACCCTCCTGTGTACCTACTACCTACCATCTTATAATCTCACGTATCACTTTAATGTAAAAGCCATTTAATGGCGTTTAAAGAAATAAATATATTTAGAATTGTTAATTTGGAGGTACCTACCTATAATATAGTATGTATTTTTAACAGAAAAATATTTTAAGTGCCATTTTGAAATTGGAACTGATTTGACGAGAATTTAGACTATCCCATGATATTTCACGTGTCTGCGCTAGTAGGATAATATACAGGTTTTCCGGAATGTTTTTTTCCCATACACACAATTAAAATTTTTACCTGAAAACGTTGGAATTTCGAAAAAAGTTATTCGTCTTTTTTTACTTCTACCGTCATGTAGAATTACCTCCTATTTATATACCAGTTTTTGAACTTTACCCCGGTTACTTTATATAACGAGGGGTGTCTGTGGCGGCGTGGCTTTGTTTTTTTTATATAAAACTTCAGTTTTATTCCACGCTTGATAACATTTTCTACATTTGACCTTCAAAACAAGAAGAATGTGACTGTCAATACGAGATTTAAAAAAATACCCCCCACCCCTTTTCTTATCTCCTAAAGCAGAATTTTAATATTTGATAAAATTTTGCACACTTGACATAGGTACCTACATCTGATTTCGAAAAACACAGTGTAAATCCTGGTTAACGCCGGGGACTAGTATTAAATATGTAAGTAGGAATGTTCACATTTTATTATTTTTTTTACATTAGCTCCATACAGGAAGCTGTGGGGAAAATATTTTCCTTCAGGGCCAAAGTCGTCTTTGGGGATGCAGTGTGGAGGTTTTTTTGAGGAAAGGAAGGAGAGGAAGTTCTGGGAAAAGTATGAGTGGTAGGAATCTACCCCCTATCACATCTAGAAGTGTCTCCAGGAATGACGGACGGTTGAATCCGTCCTTCCCACAGGTTGTAAGATGATGTTCCAAGAGAGTCCTGCTGGAAATGTCAAAAGTTCTCCCTCAACCAGTCTCTCCTGGTCCTGCCCGCAACGCAGCTGGTGGACAGATGCATCCACCGCATAGACCCCGACAAACCTCACTCCACGAAACCAGGCACCCTTGCTAAGTTACTAAACATAGCGAATACCTGACCGACTGTCCTGACCTATGTTTACAAGCTCTGGTAACACCGGGGGCTTCAGCTAATATTTTTAAATACCTACATATATATGTTAAAATTTGATTGGATTCAATGTAATAAATAAAACTCCTCCATATTTCACACATCAATTTCAATATTACAACATTTAATTATAGCGACACGTTTAACAATAATATAAAGGGATTACCAAAGCTCGTAGGTATAGATCAGAGGTAGGTAGGCCGAATCTCTCCCGGTTGCCAAGGGAACGCCTTTTGGGTAATTCCCCGAATCGGGGGATCAGAATTGTTCCCTTTAGCAGCGCGGGTGTTGCCAGGGCAGCCCCCTCTCCGGCAAAACGGTTTAACCTCGTCAAACATACCCGGCCCTACCTAACTACCTGACTGCCGACTGCCTGACTGCTGGCTGTTTGGTATTTAATTATATAAACTTTATTTGATTGCGAGTTGTGTAGGTCTATTTGTGACTGTGCAGTCAAACAAAAGATGCAATCGATGGAGCAGATTGAATGTGATAAACTAATGCTTTCAACAGTCAAACATAATTTTTTTTAACATTAATTCCACGCAGAAGGTCCTGTGGAAAATATACATATTTTAAACATTTAATTATCTACAAGTTACGATTTGGGGTACCGCCACCCCGGGAACCATTTATTTGATAACCAACACCTCTGCCATATGTCACCCCAAGTGGTTCGCTACGTTTGGTTACTTGGCAGGGGTGCCCAGGTTCATGAGGATGAGGTTTGCCTGGGTCGTGGTAGCGGATGCGTCTACCCACTAGCTGCATGGCTGACGGAGTACCTTTGACTTCTCCAGCCGTACTCTCTCGGATCATCCCCTTGCACTGCAGTGGGAGGGATGGATTCATACTTTCGTCACTCTTGGACACACTGACCCTCAGATTCCTACCCACCCCTATTACCCTTTTCCTTCCCAGAACTTCATCTCCTTTCTTTCCTAAAAAACCCTCCACACAGCATCCCCAATGATGACGCAGGCCTGAGGGGAATTTTTTCTTCAGGTAATGTAAAAAAAGTCAAAACTTTACTTTTTTAAGCCCTTAGTCCTCGTGCCTATTTTGACGGAAAGTCAAAATTTTTCCGCTTTGCAATAAAATTCAAATAAATGGAAGATTTATAAATGCATTTGAGAACTAAAAACTGTTTTTTTAAAGTGATGAAATATGCTTTTATATTTTATAATTCAAAATGATCATATTTTAGTTGAAAATTTATAATTTTTTTAATACAAACATAAAACAGTTTTAAAAAATGGTTCACCTTACGTTATTTATAACTAAAATAATTGATAATGAATAAAATAAAAACACCTGCAATTATTTTAAACTAGCTTTTACCCGCGGCTTCGCTCGCATGGTATTAGTTGGAAATTACTGTATAAAGAATTTTCCCACGGTAATGAATTTTTTTCCGTGATAAAAAGTAGCCTATGTCATTTCCCATTCCTCCAATTATCTCTGTTAAAAAAATCACATACTACAAACAACAAATAACGATAAGACAAATATAATTCTTGAGAATGACATTTCGCAAATAAAAATTCTATTTTAGAAAATATATAAATTATAGAAATAGAAAATTATTTTCTCCAGAGCCTCCTGTGCGGGGTAAATGGTAAATGTAAACAAAAAACACCTTAAAAATATGTTTGTCTATTGTTTCAAATGAATTGATTGGTCGACAAATGCATGAATTTAATATAATAGGTAAGTGCACTTATATTACACAGAAAACTCTGAATTAAAGCAAAAAACGTGTTCATGTCGTTAGCACCGTGACACGAATATAAAATGTATCACTTTTTCAAAAGCACGCGTCGGTGCTGTGAGAGCTTTCAACTGAAATACTTGAAATATTGTATACATCATTGTCATAATTGGAAAGGTTACAGCGTGGAAATGTTACAGGACTTGTGTTCAAATGCTTCCCCGTAAAGGGTGGTCCATTCGCATTAAATTAAATAAAATAAATTGTTGAAATAATTTTCCTGTTTCGTTATGAAATCTGTACCCGAGAAGCATAACGGATGTAAGTTCAAAATTTGAAGAATTGAGTTTTTGATGCAGACTTGTAGTAAATTATCGTGTTCATCAGTGGCAGAAAGATACAAGTCCTTTCATGAAGAAAAATAGGATTTTCAAAAATGTATATGGATATAACTGGGGGGGGGGGTCTAGATTGGAAGAAAAACTGCTCACGTAATTAATGTATACCCCCATTCCTCAATAAGTCTAGCTATGGGACTGTGGTACCGCGCGTTTTCATCCCGTGACAAAATATCCCCGACACAACATACTCCGACAGAATATCCCTCCACATAATTTCCCGAGGACAAAATATCTACTAAAACCTAACCTAACCGTATTTATCATTTTACTACATTATATCATTAATTTATTACCTTTACAGGATTTCTGTATCATTTTTGTCCCATTTTACTATTTTTTAACAATACAGGTTGTTGTATTATTTTTATCCCATCTTTTTGTTAGGTTAGGTTAGGTGACGTTAGGTTAGGTTACGTTTTTACATATTTTGTTGGGGGATGTTTTGTCCCTAGGATATTTTGTCGGAGGATATTTTGTCGCGGGATGAAAAGTCTAGGAACCATAGGCTATAGTTCCTCTGACTCTAGACAGTTGGAAATCTTGTCACATAACAAAAATAAATCAATTGATAACCAGGTGAGTAAATCACCTCTCTGGAACAAATCACAACATTTCCTTTGATACCATTAGAACCCACAATTTATTTCGGCTTAGTTCCCCCAGACTCCTAATAAAAACGCTTTGCTTAGACCGGCTGGAGTGACAGCTTAATCCCATCACGTCATCGTGTGTTGCCAGTCAACAAAAAAGATTAATTCCAAACAATAAAGTGGCAACACTACGGTTAGATACCAGAGGGGAGGGATGTTCAATAACATGCGATTAACGGCGCATAGCAAATCGACGGTTTGTTTTTCAAGTGGGGATTAACCTGGCGATACCACGCTCCCTCATTATTAATACCTTTTCTCTAATAACTAGGAGAATAGACAAATGGTATTATAGGTAGGTTAGTTAGCTATCTACCGAATGAGTTTTATCTGAGCTTTGCGTTTCACGTGGTAAACGTTGCCTCCTCCTGATTTTAATTAAATAAATTCACTAAGTATTGTATACTTGGGCTGCAATGTAAATGATAGATGGGATCCTTCGGTTGAAATCAAATGCCGCATTGCGCAAACTCGTGCAACCTTTATCCGCATGAAAAACATTTTTTGCATAAAGATGTTATGGTTCGGATGAATAAAGGAAAAGAAGTTATTAAAACTATAAAAATCCGAAAACTTCAATATCTTGGACATATGATGAGATATCCAGAGATGTATGAGATCTTACATCTCACAATGCAGGGAAAGATTGCCGGAAGACGGGGCCCTGGAAGAAGGAGAACCTCATGGCTGAAAAGCCAGAGACAGTGGTTTTGCCAGTCTACTGTAGAGCTGTTCCGGGCCGCAGTAAACAAAGTCCGCATAGCCAACATGATAGCCAACGTCCGTTGAACGGATAGGGCACAAGAAGAAGAAGATGAGTTACGCAAAAGTGAAAACGTTTTTGAGAAAAGCAAAAATGATCATTGACTTTTCTTTCAGGTTCTGATTTCAAGTTCTAATTCAGAATAGTATTTCATTGCCAAGCCTTTCACATTTAAATGGGCAAAATATTCATTATTTTTTCTAGTGACATTCTATCCTTTTCGGAAAACTGAATAAAATGTCAAGATTACTTATAATTTATTTTTAAAAATCACCCCCAATACAATTTCGGGCGTGGGTATGGGTACCGCCACCCCGTGAACCATTTATTGGGTAATAATAATAATATTAGTTTATTCCAGAATGTACGCAGGGATAGTGCAATGCAATACATTCCATATTTCGAAATAACAAAAGAAATGAGACTTTTTTTTTAAATTAGCTCCACACAGGAGGCGCTGAGGAAAGTAGTCCCCCTCTGGGCCTATGCCATTTTTAGGGAAAGGAAGGAGAGGAAGTTCTGGAAAAAGGAATGAGAGGTGGGTAGGAATCTGGAGGTCAGTGTGTCCAGAAGTGACGGAAAAATGAATTCATCCCTTCCACTGCGGTCCAAATCCTGCTGAAGATGTTAAAAGATCTCCCTCGACCAGTCTCTCTCGATCTGGCCTACCATGCAGTTGGTGAGCAGATGCATACGCCGCCAAGATCCGGACAAGCCTGATCCCATGAACCCGGGCACCCCTTCGAAGTCACCAAACGTCGCGAACCACTTGTGGCGACCAATGGCAGAGGTGTTGGTTATCCAATAAATGATTCCCAGGGCGGGGATAACCGCACCCAAATTACAATAAAAGGTAAAAAGTAAAAAGTAAAAAAGAAAAATAATAAAAGGTAAAATTATAAGAAAAGGTAAAAAGTAATTATCAATTTATAAATAAAATAAAAAAATGAAAAAAAAACAAATAAACATGAAAAATATGAGAAATGAAACTAGAAAAAATATTAAACACTAAAATGAATGCAAGCAGCCGTTTACGGTGGATATTTCACCGTCTCTCGTCTCCAGAGGGTCATCACAGGGGACTCCATCCAGGCAATCATGGCAGTTATGATTTTATTCTTCGATTGGCGCTAATTTGGGAGGCGGGTTTGTGTACTGTCGCCCCGGGAACAATTTATTAGATTACCAACACCTCTGGCCTATGTTACCCCAAGTGGTTCGCTACGTGTGGTGATGTTTGTCTAGGTCTTGGCAGCGGATGTTTTGATCACCTACTGCTTGGCGAACCGGATCAGGAGAGACTTGTTGAGGGAGACCTTTCCACCTCTCATGCCAGATTTTCTCGAGCCATCGCCTTGCACCGCAGCGGGAGGGATGAATTCATATATCCGTCATTCCTGGACACATTGACCTCCCGATTCCTACCCACCCTTCATGTATTTTTCTTTCCCAGAACAACCTCTTATTCCTTTCCCTAAAAAGACCCTCCATTATCTTAAATATCTTTTTGGTTTGTTAAGCCGTGTTGTGCTTCCTTCTTCTATAGCCAACGTTTCGGACAGCGTTACAGTCCGATGGACAGTGTCCATCATCAGGACAAATATGTAGATTGTGAAAAAGTGTGTGTATGAACATATAAGTGATACCGTGGCTTGGCGTACCTAATCCTCTTACGTCCAGTGTTTCAGTACCTATCAATAATAATACATTAAATTAATGTGGGTTTCGGCTTTTAGTTTTGCTTTAATGTGCAAAAATGTTGTATACTTAACACACACTTCACCATAATCTACGATCTACGCTGACACCGTAACGAGACATGATTTAATTTCATAAATATAATTTTTCTTATGCTGGAATTTTTTTTTCTTTTGCAATAACTTCAAATTGCCTAAATGAAAACTTATCGGCATTGTGCTTCTTACATTCTGTCCTCTGTTCCTCCCTTTTACTCCCTCTCAACCCCCTCCTCCCCCCTCTCTCCGCGAGGGGGAGCTGCTAAAATAATAATTATGGGATTTGGATGGAGCAGACACGCGCGCGGCTTAGTGAGCGATTGTTCTGACTTTGCCCGTGCGCCGCCGGGCTCTGGTTAGAGCTTAATCACTATTAATTCCATACACTCCTTCTATCAATAAAGGGGAGATCATTATTTCATATTTGACTAGTAAATTCTTCATATAAAACAAATTTAATTTATGGTTTTTCTTTTCAAAACGTTTGGTTAACTTTTATGTTTTTTTTAAATTTTATTTTAAATTTTGTCTAATACTAACTAACTTAAATTATACGATAAAATAATGTAATATATTATTGTATCAAAATAAAAATAAAAATTATACTATAACGCTGTTCAACGCATGGGTATACAGAGATGACGGACAGCCATCAACTTAGTCTTGCCACACACTCCTTGCGTATGACATATGAATGTGAATGAAATATTCATATATCATGTTATACATAACCTTCTGTTATTCTGACTCTTGACATGGCCAGACAAGTGCATATTTATATCACTTGATCGTGCCATGTCTTCTTCGGGCGTCCCCGACTTTTTCTGCTATTCACATTTGCGTAAATTATTTATATTAGGAAAGTTGTTCAAAAAAATTTACGTTAATTTTCACTTCTGTGTTAAGTTCTTTTCAAGTTCTGTTATTATATAATTATGTCAGTTGCTTCATAAAACTGAAATAATCAGAAAATTTGAATAGAACTTTCACAGAACGTGAAAATTAACTTTAAAATATTGAATTATTTAAAAAAATTTAAACGACCCTTCCTTCGTCTTTTCTTTGTTCATTCGTCTACATGCCCAGACCATCTAAGCCAGTGGTTCCCAAAATGGTCCGTATGGATCCCCCAGGGGTCCCAAGGTCTCAGGGGGTCCGTGGAAAATTAAAATTGAGTTGGGGGTCCCTGAACAACGTCAGGGGGTCCGCCGTTAGATGTCTCAACCTTTTTTGCCCACCGCTCACTCCACAACGGGGTGAGGGCCTAATGGGATGGGATGGGGCAGGATGGGATGGGGTGAGGTGGGTATCCACAAGGGGGGGGGGGGGGGGCGTAATGGGACTGGATGGGGCAGGATGGGGCCAAAAGAGTTTGGGAACCACTGATCTAAGCGTACCTTTCTTAATTTTACTCTTTAGTCATGCTCCACATTTCTCACACGACCAAACATATTTTTACAACAAAAAAGCCTCATGGATCTTTTTAATTTTAGAATTCTTGGATAATTTTTTTTTTTCAATGCATAAATATCTTACTTTCCAAATTAAATAGGGCATCAATTAAGGGATCAAAGATTTTTACACTTTCGAGTTTTCTCTTTGGGTTCTGTTAAAATTACGGATCCAGACAATAAGATGTACACGGTGGTCTACGAAAATTCGTAGTACAAGCGGGAAACTGGCCAAGTCTAATTTTGTGGCAGGTATCTAAAACTTTTTTTAAATTTGAGCTATCGTTCTCCACAGGATTACTTACATGCGTCGAGGCGAATACCCGGCTCGAAAAATTTTTAACTCATATTTACCGAAAAAATGGAAAAAGCAAATAAAATAATCGAAATTCTCAGATTGATTTTTTTGTGTTTTCGTTTTTTTTTTTGTAAATATGCGATATAGCTTCGCCTGTTTCCACTTGCACCGTTAGTTTCCGGACATCGTGCATATGTCGCAGGCAAATCGTAAAATCATGATGCGCCTGAGACACTTCACGATCTGCCGCCAGGCACTTTACGTTGCGGCCAGGCGGATCATGATCTGCCTGATTAAACGATCGGCCTACGACATATAAATCTTTATTAGATCGCTGTTTATATCTTGTTAAACTTCAAACAACAATAAAATTAAGACGAACATTGTTGGCACACTGAGGACAATAATTCCCCTCAGGGCCTATGTCATCTTTGGAAATGCTGCGTGTAGGGCATTTTGAGGAAAGGAAGGAGATGAATTTCTAGGAAGAAAAAAGGTATGAGGGGTGGGTAGAATCTGGGGTCACTGTTTCCAGGAGTGACGAACTTATTTTCAAGTGGTCTAGGTATGTTCCGATGGAGTCCTGCTGGAGAGGTCAAAAGATCTGCCTCAACCAGTTTCTTCGGATCCGGCCTGGCACGCAGCTGGTGGGCACCGCAGATAAGTCATCAAACTATGTGCAGCGTAGTTGGTTATCCAATAAATAGTTCCTGGAGCGTCTACCAAATTTAATTCCAATATCTGCATTTCAGAAAGGAATTTGAAACTCTTAAAATAAATAAAAGAAAACAACAACATTGAATTCACAGTGTGAAAAATTGAAGTGTAGCAAAAATTAAAACAAAGATTAAGTAATCAACACATTTTTTTATTAATTATCGGTGTGATTCCATCACCCTTTATTCCCCAACAGGGATCGTTCTATTATAATCATTATATTAATTATAAATCCAAGTTCTTAGAAAGATATCGTTATACATTTGCTTGCGAAAATCACCGTAATTATCAGCTTTAAAAAACACACAATCATGGACTCTATCAATTGAAATATTTAACCCGAATTTTACCGGTACGACATTTATATTATTTAGTATTTGTACATACACAGAAACTAATATTTTCATTTTTCTAAAAAGTAGGTACTTGAACTTAGAAATTAGATACCTACCTTAGATATTTATTTTAATAAAATTAAAAGGTTTTTTAAACGATACTACATAGGTAGGTAGTTAAATTTTAAATAAAAAGACATGTAAAAGTACCAAATACCTCTGACAACTTCTAACTTCTCCCTTTTTCTCAGTAATAAAAAAGAGGTTATAATAGAGGAATTGATTGAATATATTTGCGTCTTTTAGCAAAAGTGAAATGTTTTATAGAATCCATGATATTTTTTACATATTCATTCCCATAAACTGTTTAAATTAAATTTACTTATGTACAATTTTCTACAGTTCTGCTTAATACGAAATAATTAAAAATATGTTTAAATCACTGCGGGAAATAGTAAATTTAATACACTGTACGTTACAAACACAACTTTTATCATTTTATCTACAAAATGTATGGTTTTCGAGAAGATTATATAAAATTGTCTATTATTTATTGGATTGGATAAATTGGAAAAAATTAAGCATTTTTATAAACCAGTATATTAATATTAATGAATTTAATGATCGCCGAAAACCGCTCTCACCAATGAGCGAACTCTACGTTAAGTAAAAATCTTAACGAAATTTAACGATTTATTAGGTAGGTACTCAATTCCATTTCACCAACATGTTTTATTGTGCGTTTTTATCCAAATGTGTTGATGTTTTGTTGACAGTTTAACTCTTATCGGAGATTTATTAATTGGAATGATTACATGAATTCAGTTAATCACATCGATGTTGTGCGTTTGAGTGAAGTTTTAAAGCAGTGTTCGCTCAGTTAGATTGTGGGTGGTTTGGTATATTTATGGTTTGATTGGTGAAAGCGGTTCCAAAAGTCAAACAAATGTTATTTTTTGGATAAATGAAGCATTAAACTATAAAAATAATAAACACGTAGTTTTACCCACTATTATTGTTTAAATAAAACCAACATGTTTCGTAAGCAATTCTCACTTCTTCGGGATTTACTTAAAACTAAGAAGTTATCATTAGTTTTAAGTAAACTCCATAAAGAAGTGAGCACAGTTTAAAGTAAATCCCGAAGAAGTGAACATTACTTTTAAGGAAACCCCGAAGAAATGAACATTACTTTTAGGTAAGCCCCGAAGAAGTGAACATTACTTTGAAGTAAACCCCGAAGAAATGAATATTACTTTTAGGTAAACCCCGAAGAAGTGAACATTACTTTGAAGTAAACCCCGAAGAAGTGAACATTACTTTTAAGTAAACCCCGAAGAAATGAATATTACTTTATGTAAACCCCGAAGAAGTGAACATTACTTTGAAGTAACCCCCCAAGAAGTGAACGTTACTTTTAAGAAAACCTCGAAGAAGTGAGCACAGTTTTAATTAAATCCCGAAGAAGTGAACATTACTTTTAAGGAAACCCCAAAGAAGTGAACATTACTTTTAAGTAAACCCCGAAAAAAAGAACATGATTTTAAATAAACCCCGAATAACTGAACATTACTTTTAAGAAAACCCCCAAGAAGTGAACATTACTTTTAAGTAAACCCCCAAGTGAACATTACTTTTAAGTAAACTTAGAAAAAGTCACCATTGCTTACGAAACATGTCGATTGTATTTAAACAATAAAATTGGTTAAAACTAGATGTTGGTTTTTTTTAAAAAATAAAATGGTGCCATAACATAAGTTGGCTGTGTTTGAAGAAATTAAACTATTAAATTGACAAAATGTTTTTTTAAATATCGCTTGATAAAGTAATGATTATTTTAAACTCAGTTTATGGATATTTGAACATAATACAATCAACTAACTTACATTTAATATTCTGATAGAGAAGATAAATTTCTAATATTAATGTATTATTATTGCATTTGACATCGTTGAGACATTTTCACACGTATTTTATGTACAGAATTATTATATTAACGAATTTTGTAAATATTAAATATAATTAACTTACGATAATATTAATTTTATCTAAGTACATTTTATACAAAACTCTTAAAAAACATGCCCTACGCGACAAACTTAAGCGACAAAAATAAATATTGTTTGAAATAAAATCGAGTCCTTCTATAAAAATAATCAAATTATTTTCAATAACACTTGATCCAAAATGCTACCAACCAAAATGAATCTATTTTAATTGTCAAAGGAGAAAAAAACGAGTGGATAAATTGAATTTATTGTTTTATACAAATGCGGGTTGGTTTTATTCGAATATATAAATTAATCTCCATTTGCTACGTCCTAAAAATAATTTAATTTTGTACATTTTTCGTTTTACCAAAAATAAAAACATTAAAAATAATTATAAAATACTTGTCCTATTTAAATGTTTTTTACACATCACTAGTTTGGAAAATCAATGAGGAATTCTATTTAAAATATTACGTTGAAAATTAATACAGATTTTAAAAAGTCGATTCTGAATATTTGTAACGATTGATGACTACTTTTATAATTCCCACGGAAACGGCACGGCCACGGCGATGGAAACGACATAGGGCATCTCATTTCTCTAATACGAGTGAGGGAGATGTATGAAAATGACAATATTTTTCCTATAGAGGAAGACATACGTAGATCATTCGTCTAACTATCATTTAGCGTGTAAGAAAGAGATGCAGCATTGGGATAAGGAACGTAGGTTTTATGCTTTTATGTTCCGTTGCCGTGCAGTAACCGTGAGAATTTTAAAAACGCACATTTACACAATTAATAAAACTATTTTGATTTTTTTTTTAAATAACCTACAAATCTAAACGCTCCGGCTCGGCTGTGAAGTCACAGATTTCGCAGTCAGTGTTGTCGTGCATCACTATTTAAAATAGTCCAATCATTCTGTTTATATTACATAAATGCTTGCTCTAAAACAATGCACATATTAGGGGTAAAAACGAGTATCGACAACAATCGTCCATATTTTTTGAAAACTGTCGTTGGTCGATGGCACTGACTTTATCACGTGACGCTTTGGTCGTTGTGACGTCATCTGATGTAAACTATTTTAGCGCCACCTAATACTTCAATATGAAACAATTATTCGTGTTTAAAATATTCAAACTAAATTATTGAATATTGTTAAAAATATATAAATATTCTGAAATTCCTCACTGAATTGGATCTATTCTAGAACAAAATGATAAATTGCTTCGAATATTTAGCATTATATGACACCAACGATACAAAAAGATTTATAACAATAATAGTTTACATTACATACTTTTTTTGCACTAATTCAAAGATGCAACAGTTTAATTATTGTAAAGTTAAATATTTGCTAACAATATTTCTATACTTATTCTAGTTTATTGATGTTATGGGTCCGTTTGTATTATTTTTCGGCTGCTATGACCGTAGACAATGCTTTATTTTGAAATGTTTTTTCGGAAGAGCATATTTTTTGTACGCTTTCAATCTTTTGCAGCCGGCTACTTTTTGAAGCAAATGATAGTAATTTAATCGTACGTAGTTAATTTATAATTTTTAACATATCAATTAAACAAAGATATTTAAATTAGTTTATTTGATAATATCGCAATTGCTACCTGAAATGGATGATTTCGGTAAATAGCTATCACATATTCACACTGTCATTTTCAATACGAACTGTGGTATTTTAAATGATGTATTCGAAGTTCAATATTATTTTTTTTTTTTAGTAATGTAAATAATTAATATATCATTTAAGAAGAAGATAATACCAATAAATTTAAACGAAAATCTGAAAAAGAACGAGACACAGAAAAATTAAAAAGTTGCTAACTGATTGTTTCTTTCCTTATAAAATCAAAGCTTCTTCTACATTTTTTGTCACGTAAGTACATAATGTTGTTATTTTTGGAAAAATTCTCGTAATCCGCTTTAATCTTGCCTAAATATGTACAAATTATTGAAATAACTATTCGTTTGAAAATGGATTATTTCAATTCGGCGACCGGCCAACTCAGAATAAAACCAACTCAGAACCACCTCAGAAAGGTTATTAAGAGTGATGATAAAAAATATATAAAGAAATGGTTAAATAGGTTAAGTTAGGTTAGGGTTGCCAGCTATTTTAAAATTATTTTTTCATAGCTTTCAATGACCTTTCTGAGGTGATTCTGAGTTGGTTTCATTCTGAGTTGGCATGGAACCTTCAATTCATAGGTATTTGATAAAATCTTCTATAAGTGGAGTTTGTCGTTAGAGTTGACGCCATGTTAAATCTTTTTAGAAAAATGCGACATTCTTGAATTGGTATCTATAGGTATTCTTGATACATTTTAAAAAAAGTGAATATCGCACAAGAGTCCCAACTGCTCCCGTCTGGAGCCATTGAGACAATGGCATCCCCAATTGGGGTACGTTGTGAGGCTGAAGGAAGTGCGGGCAGAAAGTCGATGGGAAGAGGAAGGTGGGCAAGTACCTGGCAATTCAAATCAGATCACTAAACACGGCTAAAGCCATATCAAGCAAAGTTTCACTAGCGAATGGTGGTTTTACACAAGGGCAGTACAGAGAGTATCTTCCACTCTAGATTTTATGAATAAATTGTGAAATAATACAAATTTATCAAACAAAACGCTTTTGAATCCGCGACCTTCGGATTGCTAGTCAAGAGCCTTATGTGCGCATTAAGAGCGTAATACGAGAATTCTCCCTCATTTTTGTAAAATACAGTAATATGTAATAAAATACAGTCCTATATGTCGTTAAATTACCATGCATATTGTTATACGCCATTGTGCATCATGAATATTTAACTGTAGAATTTTTAAAATTTTAATTGCATTTAGATATCTCGTTTATTATGCACGCCTTTATTCATTATCTATGAATTCTTAACTGTATAAATTCAGCATCGATGACTCAGAGGTAAAATGAGATCCCGTTCTCTTCCACTCAAATCTCTAGGAATCAAACCCAACCTTTTGTGCGTCGGACATCCAGAGGAAAATATTTTGATTAGTAACCGGTAACTTATGGTTGTGAGATTTGACTTATAACTTCCCCGTCACAACACTACGGGACCACTTAATGGAGATGACTGGCAGATGACGAGGTGACGGGACTACAATCAGAGATGACACCGTATTCAAATGCTACTAAAACTGGACTCGGTGATTTTGATGAGCGGAATGTATGTTTTTGGAATTTTAGGTGAATAAGATTGGGATGCCCAAAATCATTGTCTTATATTTTATGTACGAAATCAAATAAATTTTCAAAGGTAATTAATTAGGTACTTTGATATTGTTATATTCATTTCCCGGCTTTATCCATGATTTGAATACTTGAAAATGTTGAAACAAATCGGGTCTTCACGATCTACACTTGGCTAGAGGTGCGGAATGATTTCCAACTTCTAATAAGACTGAAGCAGAAGAAATAGATATCATCTGTGGGGAACCTGGATCGATTCAGAGTTGAAAAGAAAGTAGCGGTGAAGGGTAGAGATTTTATGTGCTTTTCATGTAATTTTTAGAACTTGAACAATTCCTTATGCACCCCATAATATTTGTGAGAAGTTATAAGTTTTAAAAAATAAATATTTCGATTGCATTTTTGGGGAGAGGAAGGAAGTCTTGAAGAGATCCATGTTGTGGTAGTTATGGGATGAGAAATATAAAAGCCAGCAAACAGTTCTACAGCCGAGTCGTAGACGTGACAAATGAAACCGTGTGCAAAAGTTGGGAACAAGTTTGAAGTTTTTTGAAATATTTTCCATTGAAATACCGGCAGAACAAGGGCAGAATTCGCACCTAACGCCGACGATCTAACTATCAAACACACATTTATACACCATTATATCAATAAATCGCTTGAACCATGTCCGATTGTATTCATTTTTTTCTCAAATTGTGGGTAAATATTTCAAGGAAATTAACCGGATGAAATAAGTCGGCACAATAATAATTAAAAAAAAAAACACCGGAGTCTACGTGTTTAATGCAGCGATTTTTCCGAAAAAACATTTCAACCAGCGACGTAGAGATATTCAATCGAAGAATACCTCCTCTTTGAACATGGTCTCAGGACATAGCTGGCCGAACTTCTACCAGGCCCTGCCCTGCAGCGGCAGGTAGGCGGAGCACTGCTGCTGGTGCGAGTTGTTGATGAAGTTCCCCTGGTTGCGGTAGGCGGCCGCCATCGCGATGGAGCTGTTGGCCATCAGCGAGTTGTTACACTGCTGCACCAGCTGTGGGTGTTGCGTGGGGTAGGCGGGAGCGCAGGGCGGTGGCGAGGGCGGCCCGCCCTGGGACCCGGCGCCGCCCCCGCCCCCGCCCCCGCCCGACCCGCCGCCCGAGCATGGTTTGCCGTCCTTCACAAGCACGGGGACTGCCACTCGCCGCGGTGAACTTGAAGACTGGAACAAATAAGGCTGTTAGATTTTTGGTAGTAATTGATTTAATATGAGGGGCAAGCGTATGACTACGTACTAACTTCTCGTCCATAATATAACGTAAATGAGTACAATTTCATTTTATTTTATTGGGAAAACCCTCAGATAGAATATTTTATAAGGTGTAGCTGGGGTACCCGACTTCGCTCAGTGAGTTGATACATATGAGATTGAACTGACGTTCGAACCCACTAAAGATCTTGCCATGGGTAGCCCCACCCGTACAAAAAAGATTTCGAATGGTCCACAATGTTCCAGAATATTCTACAAAATTCCAGAGTGTTCTGGAATGTTCTACAATATACTGAGATGTTCCCGAAAGTTCCAGACTATTCCCGAATATTCCACAACATTCCAGAAAGTTCCGCAATATCGTGGAATGCTCTCGAATATTCTCGAACGTTCTGGACTGTTCTATAAATTTCTGGAGGACATAACTTCCAGCAATTATATTCTCAAAAGCGCGCCCTTCATAAAAGAACGGGAACCTTCTTCATAAATGGAGGATAGAGGGCTACTACACCATATAACTCCCTTGACGTACCTGGACTCGTTTCTAGTTGGTATATTGATGATGGTAAAATGTATGTAATAATTGATACAATAAGGGGTCGTCCATTAATCACGCGAGGCTCACAAAAAAATCACAAAAAATACGGGGTAAAATGAGATACCACGTGTATTTATTTTTCATTGAAAGCACGATTTCTAAAGGTGAACGTCCATCAGTCCAATTTTCTAAAATTTATTCAGATTATTTATACCTTTATTTAAAGATAATATCCTGAAAATTTCAATATACTTTGTACTAAAAAAATACACGTGATTTGGGGGGGGGGGGGGGGGGTTAATCTAAAACTCCATTAGTATTCTGAGCAAAGAGGAATACATATAGTAATTGGTTCCAGAATTTCAGCACTAAAATAAATCCCGACTTCTGGTATTACGTAGTAGAATTCAGGGCAAGCAATTCTGGACTTTTAAATGCATCATCATTCAGAATTGTATACAGAAATACCAAGTTAATGACAGTCAATCAGACAGGCAGACAGACAAGACAATCTAAGGCGAAGCCATAAGCCAAAAAGCTTAAATGTATAACATATATATTTTAGAAACTTAAAAACTTAAAGTGTTCAAGAGAAATTGGTTATAAATCGGTAGAAATGCGAATACCGCAACTTAAGAATTAAATCACCAGCTCCCGATGATCTCATATTGTATTTTAGCCGATTACGCGGATTATCTCCTATTCTCACAGCTTCCAGCTGACAAGACCGACACCATCCCGTCTGCATTCAAATGAGGGTAGGTACGTATTTACCAACCGCACATGTATTTAAGGGGTGCGTGGTTTAGTTTGGGGATGATCCCACTTTGATAGATTTTATCTGTTCCCGAACAACTTGCCCCGGGCAATGGCGTTTATACAAATCGCTTCTAAGGGGATAGCGTTAAATTGAATGCAATTTGATGGAATTCAGAAGATTGGGTAACCCCTACGGCAATTTGTAGTTGAGTTTGAAAGGAAAATATTTTATTTATTACAATGCGGTTTACAAGCTTCAATAAGTTATGTATCTATCTATTTACAAAAACAATATCTATCTATTGTCAGCATCTGTTTCACTTTAAGCCAATTTAGCGAATGTTATCTAAGTACTTTTATATATTGTATTAAATAAAATCCCATATTCGAGTCACCATCTACAATCTAGATCTAGAATACAAATTTTAAATATATGCGGCTATAACATCTATGTACATCAAAATGGGTGGAGAATCGCGACAGTTAGCTGTGAAACCGTTTGATGATG
The DNA here is from genome assembly GCA_917563855.2 of Limnephilus lunatus. Classification (NCBI taxonomy): domain Eukaryota; kingdom Metazoa; phylum Arthropoda; class Insecta; order Trichoptera; family Limnephilidae; genus Limnephilus; species Limnephilus lunatus. The sequence continues at coordinate 2,009,023 of OU830602.1, read as the reverse complement.
AATTTCACTTCAGAAGCATTTGAGAAAATTGTATGTTTTGTAAAATTATGTTTTTTTCAAGAAATAATTAATTTCGGTCCGAGTTGTGATTGTCATTCGTGCCAGTCTGCTTGATCTGCGTGCTTTTTTCTTTAGCTTACATAATATTTTTTTTAATTGGCTTGTTTAGTGGGAGAATCAGAGTTTAAGTTGCGGTCGCACCAATACCTAATCAATTTTATTTTCAATTTTACTAGCTGATTCCCGGCATGCGTTGCAATGCCGTATTCAAAGATTTTTTTTAAAATTAATTAAATGAAGACAATATTAACGAAACTCAATCGAAAATCTGGAGACAGAAAAATCAGAAAACGATATTGGCTCCAATGGGACTCGAACCCAGGACCCTTTGCTTACATGGCAAGTGCTCTACCAACTGAGTTATGGAACCTATATCCAATTCGGTCACTTTTAACTGAATCATACTTCGACTAAGAACTACCAACCTTATCTTCATTTTCTTAACGCACATATTATTGGTACATGATACGTAGGTATACATGATTTTTTCTCCCTTCGTTTTATTTCCCGTGCGTCCCTGTTCCCCTACCGCGTTCCATATATTCAGTCCCGGTACATTCAGTTTTCAAACAGCTCGCGTGCCACCTATTACAATTTTTCATTAAACTTTTCATTTTTTATATAAGTATTTCAAATATTCATTTTTATATATTATAAGAACAACCAATTAAATTTTGTACGTAACATAGGTACCTATTTAAATTATCTATAATTCTTGATTCGATTCAAAGTATTATGCGAGTAGGTACTTCAAATAAATTCTTTAATTGGGAGAGTTTCGAAAATTGAATTTTGAACAATCATTGTTTTGCAAAATGTCATTCTCAAAATTTGATATTTTTGACAGTTTCGCGAGAGTTTTTGTAGAGAAAAAAAAACTTTTCAAATGTATTGTAATGTGATTGTGTTGTAATAATCCAGAAACCTTCGCGGGGGTTTAAGGAAGGTATTTCAAACATTTCCTATGCTTAATATAGCAATATATAGACATCTCGTATACTCATACAAATGTATACATAAGAAAGCATATTTTGATTTTTATATACCTATACATATAAGGTTAGTTTTGGTAATTTTTGGAAATCGCTGTCAACGGTTTAAATGCACTTTTTTTTTAAAAAATCTTTTGATTCACCTTAATTACATTAAAAGGCAACTATTTGCATTGGGGGAAGTGGAAAATGTTTCATTCTAAATTTCGATTACGTAAAATTAAAATTAGCTTTCGTTCTGTGAAACGAGACCATCCATGAATATTATATCCGTTCGTTATATATTTGAATATATAACGAACGGCTAGAAGATTTTGAAGGTACCACGAAATCTGGAAAGGTAAGTACTAAATTATCGGAGTTTTGGGAATAAAATGACGGAAAAAAAACATGTTTTTAATTTCGGTAATTATTTTTTATAAATAATACATTCACTTTTGAATCACAAACCATGTTATACAAACCTAGCGTAGCCGCTAAACTACTTAAAAACTGGGATGTTTTTCTTGCCTTGACGCGAGTAGGCGTTATAAAGGGGCACTTTCCTTTGTATCACAAACCATGTTACACAAACCTAGCGTAGCCGCTAAACGACTTGAAAACTGGGATGTTTTTCTTGCCTTGACGCGAGTAGGCGTAATAAAGGGGCACTTTCTTTTGTATCACAAACCATGTTACACAAACCTAGCGTAGCCGCTAAACTACTTGAAAACTGGGATGTTTTTCTTGCCTTGACGCGAGCAGGCGGTATAAAGGGAGCACTTTCTTTTGTATCATAAACCATATCACACAAACTTAGCGTACGTAGCCGTTCAACATCGCAGAAATAGTTGACATATAAAAATAAAAATTTTATGTCAAAAAAAATTCAAGCTAATAAATTTTAATCAACGCACGCACATGTGTATTAGGTAAGTACCTACTAATTAGGCGCAATTTCAGTTTTATAACATTAAAAAAAACGCCCGCGCGATTTTGTTTCTAGCCGTTGGTTTCCGTTTGAAGTCTGCTACGCTTTGCTCTAGCATATTTTCGTACAGTAACAAGAATACCAACATAACAATATGACATTTGAAAATAATGTTTGAAAATGGACGGTCTCGTTTCACAGAACGAAAGCTAATTTTAATTTTACATAATTGAAATTTAGAATGAAATATTTTCCACTTCCCCCAATGCAAATAGTTGCCTTTTAATGTAATTAAGGTGAATCAAAAGATTTTTTTGTAAAAAAAGTGCATATTAACCGTTGACAGCTATCTCCAAAATTTACCTTAGTTTTTTTAAGGAATTATTTAAATTTGTATGAAGCCGCAAAACATCTCGAATGGTATATGCTCCGATATCAAGAAAAAATTCTTTTAACATTATTATTGTTATAGGTATATCGATATTTAATGTACCCCATAATATTACACGATCGTTTACCCTGACAAAGTCCCGAACGATCCCCTTCCACATAATAACACAAGCTCCCGGTTGTGTAAACATTCCTTGTAATATGTTTGTTCCTATATCTCTTGCCTGTCATCTCATATCCCATACAATAATGCATCGGTGGTAAATTCACCTACCATAAGACCTACCATAGACCGTAGAACATATTATAACATACACGCACAACTTTCTTTTATGTTATGTACAGAACAATCTATAGAGATGATCTTTTTAAAGAGATTCAAAATTCAAATAAAGAAGTGTTTGAATAGGAAAGTATTTAGGTACCCTTTCCTTTTTTTAAATGCATAGATTTTATATTTCTTACGTAACAGTGCCTACCTACCTATTTTATAATCTGTTTTTTTGTTTTTTATTATTGAAGTAAAACTTCTTTACGCACGCTCGACACTTGGGGGTAAAATTATGTTATGAAACGTTACGAAAAAATGTGTCACGGTAATCAATATGAAACGTTATCAATGTGAAACGCTAATCAATGATATGGGTTGAGTTGACTTGAGTTGAATTGAGTTGAGTTGAGAGCTGAGAGCTGAGAGCTGAGAGCTGAAAGCTGAGAGCTGAGAGCTGAGAGCTGAGAGCTGAGAGTTGAGAGTTGAGTTGATTGGGATGTTGAGGGGATGGGGATATTTTTATTCCTGTTATTATTATATTGTTGATGGACGGCATAAGTTTGTGAAGTTTTACTTCAGTCGTGTGGTCTAAAACACACTCGTTTTTTTTTATATTTAACAAATTTTGTTGCACAATATACAATCGGTTGTTTTCGCACAATTTTAGCCGTATGCAATAAAGAATGCAATAATTTTTGCCGTATACCGAAAAGAATAAAACGCCGCCCGGTCCTATATCTATGTCGTTTACCTCATACATTCTTTGAATGTGTATCTGTATGATACATGAATAGCTTGTTTTTACTTGCCACATTCTATCTATCTTGAGTTTGTGAGACAACGACGAGTCTGTATATTATATATAATGTCATTGTGTCTAGGATGTTAACAAAAGAATCGAAATGACAGTCCATATCAATTGGTATATTTATGGTCCACATTCCATAGGTTATCAGAGATATCACACCTAAATTCATGACAGGAAGACTGCCCGAAAACTAACCATTATTTGAGAAAGTTGGGTTGAATGATAATATTTATGATTTATAAATAAATATAATGTTTTACCTGATTGTGTTGGTTCTGTTCCGCCATTGCTTTTTCTTTTGCTTGCCTTTTACATTTATATCTGTGGTTCTGGAACCAGATTTTGACCTGAAATAATGAAAAAAAAGATAAATATACATTTATTCAAAATGAATGATCTTCACTCATATTTTAGTTGAAATGATTTTTTGTTAATCAAATAAAATTCAAATATGATTAAAAAAATTAAGCTTTTTTAATGGCATTTTAATTGAACTTTTATAAAACCATTCCCTAATTCCTATTTTGGAGCGAAAAGTAGCGGGAGCAAGGGTCGTAGAAAATGTATTTAACACATTTTCTAGGAACCTTGGGAGTTTAGTGAGAATCCCTTGTTGTCATTCTAACAGTACGATGACATTCCTGGGAGGTATCGATGACGTTAAAACTCGTAGGTAGGTACGTAGCCTTTAGATTAGTTCAACGTGTATAATAAAACATATTTAAGATCTGTGTTTCCTGATATACATTAAAAACATTTTCATTCAGGTTGCTCATTGGCAACAAAATTGTAGACATGTTTCCGACAAATAAAAATGAATGTCTCGGCGAAAAATAAATAGTCTGCTAGAAACGATCCCGTCAGTCCGGAGGCGAGCGCGGCAAAACGAAGGACGCTCGAGCAGAGATCCCCATCTATTATTTAGGCGAGTTTCTATGGAAAACTCTCATCGCGAGTAGGCACTGGGCGGGGGGTTCATGCAAAGAAAAACAAACATGGACCGAGAAAATTATTACTCGTCTGCCCGAGAGGGGGGACTGATTGACTGGGAAGTACAAAGCGCAATTCGCAGGGAATATGTTAGTTGTGATCCCGACTGCCATCGTATTTCAATTTGGGTACCTATAACATTATACGAAAAACTAGAAGCTCCTACTCGTTTCAACTATTCTTTTAAGTTTTAAAATTCTGCGAGGGTTATAAAATAGTATGTGGTGTTTTTTTTCAAAACCGTGACCTTTCTCTTGTTTTGACGATCAAGTGTGCAAAAATTTTATCAATCTAGAAATAAAACTCTAGATTTGTACATAAAAACAAAGCCACGCCACCAGGGACACTCGATGGATAGAAGATATGAAAAACATGGAAGGATAAATTTGGCGTCTCATCTAATTTTTTGACACTTCTATGGATTTTTCAAGCACCGAGATCGAAACAATAATGATGGTTAGCGACTTGAAAAAAAGGTCAATAAAAAATTCCAGACGAAATTCCAGATGTAAATTGTTTAGCGCTAAATAGTTTTTACAGGTTAAGCACACAGATCAGTTAATTTATTGAGTATGCAGCTCTTTAAAAAAAAATCCTTGTTCAAAAAGAAGCAAAATTGAACAAAACTGTCGCAGTCGGTAAATACAAAAATTGCTGCGATGATTCTCTGGAAACCAAGAAATACAAAAAACGTTCATAATAGAAAAAAGCAGTAGAGTGTAAAATAATCAGTATCTGTATGTAAATGGTTAAGAAGTACCTGTCTAATGTTTTGAGAACAACTCACTGTGCCGAGGTGTTCGCATGCATGTTTTAAATAAAGTGTTATTAAACGAGTATATTAGATATTTGGCAGTTAAAGTACTGCCTATACATTTAGACTACAAAACTACAATCGTGAATAAGTGCGACATGGCTATTAAAGGTAATTATATAGTTTAGTTTAAGTTGATTTACACTTGTGCACTTCGCCCTCGATTGCAATAACATCGCGAAATTATTGGCAATTATCAAATCAATTAAACGTGCAAGTTTTCAGAGAACGGCGAATATTAGGTGCCGCTTGAAAATGAAGTGCGGGCAATTACACACACTCGTGTTCTCACTTGGTAAATTGAACAAATGAGTGTTTATGTCTTATCCTAGAAGAGCTCGCAGCCAAACGAAGTGCGATTCAAAAAGCCAGCCCGTCAATGGCGCCCTCCAGCTCTACGGCAGACTTGTTTAAAACTCTATGGTCTATGGATGACTCTTTGAAAAGGTAAACTTATATGGTGAACCCTATGGCCGCGGCCGTTTGAAAAGGAAAACTCGTTCCGATCCGCGCGGCCAGCGCAAACACATTAAGCCGAGTGGCCGCTGAATCAATGGAGTAATGAGTGCGGGAAGACCACTCCGGCCTCACAAAGCCGCGGAGCCGAGGACACTCTATTAACAGTCTAACTCCGGCGCGAGGAGACCCTCCCGGCCTCGGCTTGCGATGGCTGCGGTGCTCGGCTCTCGGCTCTCGGCACGCGGGAAACTCGGACAGGTGACAGCGCGGGAAATGGAAAAAGATGGCGAAAAGTTTGCAGACCAAATTATATTATATTGAAGTAGTTTCTAGTACTATTAGGTAGGTACCTATTATGTTGAGGCATTTACTCCGAAGGTGAATGAGGTTGTCTCCTTTAACGAAATTTGATGTTATTGAGAAATTCATGTACCATTATTAATAATTAGAGCACGCTGAGGACAAAACTTTTGGAAAATAATGAAATTGAGGCCGACCGAAAAGCATGTGCGGCAGAACTACAGCACTGCGTCAAGGGACACAAGCAAATATTTGTCTAATGTCCACTTTGAACGGTCATAACATCGAAATTTTTAGATATATTGAAAAACTAGTTCTACTGTCGTTAATAACTATTTAAATGAAACTGGGCGTACTGTACAAGGCCCGCAGATACTGTAGTAGTACACAACTGCTAACCCTGAACAAATCGCAAGTGCGCCCCACGGTTGAATTTGGTAGCCTCTTCTGGTCTGGAGCTCCAAAATACCTAAAAAAAACCCTTGACTCTGTGCAGAAACGGGCTAGATTGATAGATTCTCCCATCTTAACAGACGGATTGCAATCTTTAGAGCACAGGCGTCAGGTGGGAATGCTGTCCTTGTTCTACCGGTATTACAATGGAAGATGCTCCGAGGAACTAGCGTCATTTATCCCCTCGACACCGGTGCATAGTCGGGAAACACGTCAAACACGCGCCCAACATTTGTACACGGTTGATATTGTCACATGAGAATGGGTCGTTTTTACAATTCGTTCTTGAGTTCAACAGCTCGGCTGTGGAACGATTTACCGGCCTCTGTGTTTCCTCCCTCCTACAACGTGAGTCTCTTCAAGACCAATGTTAACTCCTTCCTTTCCTAAAAAAAAAACTCCACACAGCATCCTCAAAGATGACATAGGCCCTCAGGGAAATTATTTTCCTCAGGGCCTCCTGTGTCGAGTTAGTGTAAAAAAAAAAAAATAGAAGCTGCAGGTGGACCTTCGTTGCGAGTCTTGAGTCTAACTATGCTGAAAGACTTACTCCTTTATTTACTACTTTAGAGTACATAAATTTTAAATTATTCGATAAAATTAAACCGATTATAATAATTACAATAAGTTTGAAAATCCCCGAGCAACAACAGCACCCCATGCCCACCGGGACCGCCCCGCAGCCAGAAAGTTCTGTTAAAATAATATTAGTTCAAGACACCTTTAATCCCAATTCATCGAGGGACGGTTCCCGTGCGCCCCCGTGTTATTCCAACTAAAGCTCCGTCAACACGGCATAAAGACCCATTGTCACGCCCGGAGGGATTGACATTTATATTTATGAAAGTTTCAAAAATTTATGTTCGTATAATCATTCGGATGATGAATGCTTTCTAAAATGGCTGTTGAAGTTTGTCAGCTCAGTTTCAAAAGAGTCTAATGAGAAACTAAATAAAATCAACAGTTATAAATGATACCTAAACATTTTTTATACGTAAATTGTGTGGAATCCTAGAAAAATACATTTGGTCGCTTTTATAAATCATAGCTTTAATGGCGTATGTACTAAGTCGTGTTTTAAATATTTATATATGTTTTTTGAAGACATTTATGGAAAAACAGCCGAGAAGACAAATTTTCCAAGGTGGCGACATTTCTTCAAGATTCTGTTAAGAATTAATTTACTAAACAGAAAGTCTTTAATTTGAATCATGAAAAACTTGAATGATTGGACTCTTTACACATTAATTTCAGATGTGAACAACAATGACAACTTCAATGCCTATCAAAGTAGGTACCTCCATACCTTGTTTAAAAAAAAAGTATTTTTTTATTTATTTTCATGTTATAAATTAGGTATAGATTATTTTATTAAATAATTAAAAAAAAATATATATAATCAATGTCGATAACCGTCTACTAAAAAAACCCAAAACTTTCCACATTCCTTTCAAAAGAACTAACTTAACCTTCTCCCAACATCTTAAGCGAACGTGTCGAATACAATATGTTATAATAACTATATATGTACATATAAAAACATCCCATGTAGTGGGAAGATTCCGGGCATATTTAGTAGTGATGGAACGAATACTACTTTTACGAATGCGAATATCAAACCTACTATCCGGCGAATACGAGTACGAATACGAGTAACTTGGCAGAATAATAAAATACTAATTAATTTAACCTTTTTCTGTTTGTTTTATTATACTAATAATAAAAATTTACAACTGTCAATTTTTTATTGAGGAAACACAACATCTGTAGATTCCCTGGTGATAGGCGATTTCTTTTTTCAGTTTGGATATTGCCAGCCATTGAAAAAAGCCTCTCCGAAGCGACTGTACATGGCTTGTATGAAAAATATTTTTGTTCGAGTTTTTTCAGTCGTGGGAAATGTAGGTATATCGTCTAGCCAGAAGAGCAATGGAGCAATTTATTCATAGACATTTTGACATTTCTGTGACATATTTGTTCACCACTAGCGACACCACCACCGGCACAGATAAGTTTGTGGAATTGTAATAATATGGAACTCCCCATCGCGTCTGGTCGTTGCGGCTATAGCGTTCGGATACAGATGTGCGTGACATACGGTGTAATCAAACGGAGATGCGAAGAAAAGTTTTTTTTATAGTATTCGCATTCGTAAATATTTATTCGCCGAATACGAATATTCGGTAAATGTCTACTATTCGGCGAATACGAATATTAGTATTCGTTGCATCACTAAATTATTTAGCGATATCCTTCAGAACCTTTCTAAATTTGAATGTCTCGAATCTTTTGTTTTCGCTTGATCCAAACTTTTTTATTTGTTTCATTTTCACTTTTTTATTATTGTTTTACTTTGTGGCCTTACTAATGAACGTGTTTTAAATTTAAATCACTGAGATACAACGCCTTATCATACATAAATTAGCGGTTGTTCATCAAAAACAATCAGTAATTTAAAACACGATTATTAGGAAGACAATTATTTTTTTATTCTTGCGTATTTTGTTGGACGATTTTATTTGACGGTTGGTATTTATTTTTTGTTATTCATTTATAATTTTTTTATGATAAATTGGTCTGTTGTGGTGGTTTTTTTTGTACTTACGCTCCACACAGGAGGCCCTGAGGAAAATAAATCCCCCCAAGGCCTATTTCATCTTTGGAGATGCTGTGTTGAGGGTATTCCCACTTTGGTGCAAGGCGACGGGTCGAAAGAGTCCGTCTGGAGAGTTCAAAAAGTCTCTCTCAACCAGTCTCTCTCCATCCGGCCTGCCACGCAGCTGACAGACATATACATTCATCGTCAAGATCCGGAAAACCCCCACTTCATGCACCCGGGCACCTCTGCTAAGTCACCAAACGTAATGAAGTAGGGGATATTGGGTAACCAACAAATGGTTCCCGGGGCGGCGGTACTCATACTCGCCTCAAAAATTATAAACAATATCAAATATATTATTAAATAGTTGTAAAATAGACGGACACTGACTTATTTACGAATGACTTAAGCAACCACATAATCCCCTTTCAAGTGAAACAACAAAAAATATTTCCCACCGTAAAATTGTAAAATCTGCCGCATTGATTTTACAGGTAAAATAACAGCAGTCAGGTTCCAGGTTGAGATCCGATTAGTGCATTGATTCCTGCTGACATCTTGTCAATCTGTTCCTTGGGATGTTTACTTTAAATATCCTTGAGCGCATCCTTGGGGGTCGCCTTTTTAAGTCAAACTGGTGAATTATTAAACCTTAAATTTACTGAGAATACCTGTTTTTTTATGTGAGTGACGCGGTATTTTTGGGTGGTACTTAGTTGAGAATCATATTTTACGACCTAGGTACGTACCTTTTATCCTATACCTACGACTTAATAAAATTAATCTATCTATTTATATACTAGAATATTGCAGGGATGTAGCGGGGAACGGTTTGGATTTGATTTTTGTACAAATCTGCAGTTCTTTTCCGAGATTGATGAAATTTTGCATGATTTTCAAAACAAAAGGAACCTGAGGAAAATATCCCTTTGAAGAAGTTATTTTTAGGGAAAGGAAGGAGAGGAAGTTCTGGGAAGGTAAAGGGTATGAAGGGTGGGTAGGAATCTAGAAGTGACGGATGTATAAATCCATCCTTCCCGATACAGTACAATACATTCGTACATCAGTCGAGAGAGTCCAGCTGAAGAAGTCTATGTTAGGTTGAAATTAAAAAACTTTTTCACTTTGTTCCAATTACCGGTCCTGGTAATAATAAATAAGTGGAACAAAGTGAAAAAGTTTTTTAATTTCAACAATGGAATGCCACCACGAATTAACAGTGCAAAAACTAGACTTATCTATGGTATGTCTTCCTCAACCAGTCTCTCCCTATCCACCTTGCAGTAGGTGACAAGACCTAGACAAAACTCACCCCTATGTACTCGGGCACCCTTGCTAAGTCACCAAACGTATCAAACGGCTTGGGGTGACCTATGGCAGCGCGCGTGTTACGTGTAGGAATGTTATCAGTGGCATCGTGTGATTGAAAAATACTTTTTTTCTTCTTAATTTAAAAAAATTTCATCGCACACCAAAATGACGTCTACATTTTTAACTCTAAATATGCTCAGAAATTTCTGATTAAAATCCTTCGGGAACGAGTAATTGTTTAACAAAAATAATAATTTGTAACTCCATTTCAATGTAATAAATATTTTTTTTAAATCAATCATTTTCAGAATTAAATTAAAAATAATTAATTTAACAAAAAAGTCGGTGAAAACCTAAAAAGCTTACATACTGATTTGTAATCGAAATTTGTAGCAAGTTTAGGTAAAAATTTTAACAATTTTTCGATTTCCTATTAATAATAATAATATTTGGAAGACTTGTATAGCGCCGTTTTTGTGAAAAATCACCTCAAGCCACATCTTACTTCTAACTACAAACTAGACCGACCATACTCAACCTGCGGCCCGGAAAGCTTTTGTGTGCGGCCCTAAACACTTTATTATCAGGAACTTGATTTAAAAAAATGTATCTTTCTAAATTTCGTATATCTTGAGATTCGTTTCGTCTTTGACTCACAGATAGTGATACTTGAAAAGGATTGTCATTATGGTCCACATAATCTGGTATAAGACTATAAGAGTGAGATTCGCTTTTTTAGATTTTCACGGACAAAAGTATTTTCGTTATTTGTTTTTGATATGCTGTGTTTCGCTACCTCCTTCTTTGGCCAACGTTTCAGTTTTCGACAGCGTTGCAGTGCCCATCATCAGGGCAGATGTGTAAGCGTGTTGCTATTGCAAACGCTATTAGATTCAATTAAATAATTAAAAACGCTTTGATTTTACCACAATAATATGTTGGTTTATTATTGTTGGTAAAAACAAAGTGTTTTTAATTATTTAATTAATAAAATGGTGCCACAAAGTGAATTTGCAAAATTTGAAGAAGCTATTAGATTTATTCCCAAAAAACAAATATTTGACACACAAGTACGAACGCAAATAATTTATAAATAAAAAAAGTGCCACTTCTAGAAACCACCACATCAATTATAAATAAAAACTGGTTTATGTCATCGGTTAGTCAGGTACCTACTTGCAATTTTAACACCATTTCTTGCTGTCGCATAAAGTGTTGTTCGGTTATAATTTAAATAATGTCCAATATATTTCTTTGTTGGGGGGGGGGGGGGGGGGTGTTGCGGCCCGCGTAACTTTACAAATACATGTATGTGGCCCGAAGAGAAAAAAGGTTGAGTATCGTTGAACTAGACAAACCATTATAACAACTTATGGATAAAAATTGCTTCCACCGGTTCATCGATCACCGATACGAAACTATATGTACAATGATTTGACCAATGAACGATGCTGCGTAAAAATGTACTGTACAGGTTGAAAATAAACTGGACCATTCTTACCTGGGATGTCACTTGAGATTAATACTGTTATTGTTTATTTAAAGAAATTTAGGTACAGTTCGCATGCAGAGGACATTATTGGGAACAACAGGGTTTTCCAATAAGAGGTGTTATTTTGGAATGGATTGCGCTATCGAGAGATGATTAATGATTTTTTATGGCCGGAATTGGATGGTATTGATCTGGACAACGTTTACTTTCAACAAGATGGCGCTACGTGCCACACAAGTAACGAAACCATTGATCTTTTACGGGAAAAGTTTCCGGACTGTGTTATCTCTCGAAGAGGTGATTACAATTGGCCACCGAGATCTTGTGATTTAACACCTTGCGACTTCTTCCTTTGGGGCCACGTGAAAGAGAAGGTCTACGCCAACAGCCCAGCGTCGATTCAAAACCTCAATGATGGAATTCGTGAGGCTATCGAGGACATAGGACAGCCAATTTGCGATTTGGTTATGGAAAATTTTATGCAAAAGAATATGTGTCGTGGTGGTCATTTGCCTGATGTTATTTTCCACTATTAACGGCATACCTTCCTCTTTATAATGAAATAAACATCCGATCATTTATATTAAAAAATGGCATTTTTTTAATATCAAAATAACACCTCTAATTGGAAAACCCTATATAATACACATATAAGAAGTTCTTTAATGAGCGTATTGTGAAAGCAAAAACAAAATTCTATGAAGGGCCGTACAGTACAAGGAATTGATCAGAATATTTATCCTCCTAAATGTGATTCGTTCCTCGGTAAGAGACAGATTGATCTGTAAGGATTGTAATGAACAGTAGCAACAGTAGTAACATTCTCTAATATTAATTTAATAACTGAACTGTTGCATATTGGTTCAATATTCTCAGCCCCCGCGGAGCACATTTGGCGGAGCGTGTCGGGCCCCACGGGGCGTCGCCCTAAGGACCGGACCCCCATCCTGACTGTAGTATTAGCAAGTGGGGCCCAATGAAGCGTGCACGATGCATGGAGGTTGGAGAATGTACCAGTAGTCTGTGAGAATGTGAAATGCTGATTGCAATCTGTCAACATCTCAGCCACGTAATGAGTTTTGTAAAACTACAAGGGGACAATGAGCCTATTAACTATTAATGACAATAATTCTGAGTTCATGTGACATATCATGTTTTGTGAAAATAGTGCGATGTCTTTTCACCGTTTTTTGAAGGGAAAACTTCTTTAGCACCGTTTTGATTTTAAACTCGATGAAACGAAATATAGAGACACTAAAAAAAAGAAAAAAAACCACTTACATCTATAGGATTTAGCCTGCCAGAGGATGAGATAGTATACGATCGGTCTCCTCTTTGTTTGGTGCTTCGTAGCCTCTCCTTTTGTCTACTTTGGTTTTCTGAAGGTTTCACTTCTACTGCGTGTAAATTGCACACTCCATTTTTTAATCATTGTGTCGCTATTTTTCATTTCATCAAGTTTCAAATCACAGCGGTGGTAAAAAAATGTATTTCAAAAATATCTACAAGTGCGCAGTTCACATGTACGCGGTAGAGGCACAAAGCGAGATTATTTACGAAGCACCGCACAAAGAGGAGACCGATTATTTATATCATTCTCTCGCAGGCTAAATCGTGCTTGTCTCTTTTTATTGTCGCTTTTCGTTTCTTAGAATTGTAATTCACAGCGGTGCTGGGAAGTTTTCACTTCAAAAAATTATATTTACATTATTCTTTGTCCGAAAATATAAAAAAAAAGCTTCACAATTCAATCATCAGTAGGTAGGTATGTTTGAAAATAACTAGAAACTATTTAATTTGATACTTATGTAAGCCTGACAAAAAATCATTAAAAAAAACAGTAATTTTAATTTCTGAGTGGTGGCGAGAATTATTACGCAGATATCCGTAATGAGTAATGACCAAAGTTTCAAAAACCGATTCAAACGTCGCCCCATATTATGGTGCCTGCATTATATGCATGTGGTAAATAATTTAAATAAATGTTATTATGACTTGGCTGCCAAACGTCAGAACACAGAACAATCTGTCAAACGACGCGTGACTTTGTGAACTAACTAGGGCCTTTATATCCACGGGGGCCCTGTCTGGCCCGCAGGCCCTTTGGGGGTTTCGAGGCAGGCCAATGGGACCCCCCGACAGGAGCGACACGGGGCCCATTGTTGGCTGCGGTGTCAAACTTGTAGATATTGACGTGTCTTGCTTTTGGAAGAAAGGCGATGCGACACATGACTTGATGAGAAAGTAGGAATCAATGTGCAAGTGAGGTGAAATGTGTAATTTTAGGAATAGGGTGGTTTCATTGAAAAAGTCTTGAAATAAAGTTAGATTAGAATCAGTAGAAAGAAAGTCGTGGGAAAATTACCTTTAGATTGACGAATCACATTTAGGAAGATCAAAGTCCTTACTGTACCGCCTACCATTAAATGTCGCTTTTACTTTCCAAAATACACTCATTAATGAATTATTTATAAATATTAAAATATTTTTCAGGATTAAATAACATGTGTTCACAATTATGTCATCTGCATGCGAACTCTATCTAAATTTCTTTAAATAGACAATAAACAGTGTTAATTTCAAGCGACCTCCCAGAATTCATTCATTTTTTGGGAAGCATCGCGTTCATTGGTGAAAACATTGTACATACATATTATATGTATTTTCGTACCGGTGATCAATGAAACGGATGGATGCAATTTTTAGCCATAAGTTTTTTTTAATTGTTTGTCTAGCTTGTAGTTTTTCTAGATTTTAGAAATATAAGTTTGTACAGCGCCCTTGGGGTGATTTTTCACAAAAACGGCGCAATATAAATCATCCAAATATTATTATTATAACTGTGAATTATGTATTAAGAAATAAGGAATTTATAGATTTTAATGTAACGATTGTAATTATTTTCATATTAGAAAAACCACCAGAAACTTTGAAATAATGTTAAATAACACCTCAGAGCTCTTAATAGCAATAATGACTCTGAATTTGCAAATCCTTGATTAGAATATGGCCATGCATTTGATTTACCTAAACACTGAGTTAAACAAATACATCTACTAAGAGTCATCCTTAAAAAACCATTCAGGTACCCCAGTGATGCATTATTCACGGAATTTAAAGTTCTCGATGTTAGACAATTATATATTAGAAAGATTGTATTACATGCTCAAAAACGACGCCAGCACTACCCTTCCATTGACCACCTTCACGACACCCGACATTCAAGGAACAATCCAATAGTCCCAATAAAAACCACGACGTCCCTTGGACAACGTCAATTTTCGTACTTAGGACCTAAATTATTTAATATCATTCCTAATGCTTGGAAAACGAAAAGTACTAATGTTTTGCGCAAATTAATCAACGACTGGCTCCTTGATTTAGGGAGGGTCAAAAGCGAAGATATGTTGACCAAGAGATAGGCTTCTTATTATTATTATTACCATCTGGCTTGTATTTGCTTTATTTACTTTACCGGTTTTATTTACTTTACCGATTTTGTTTACTTTACCGGTTTTATCTTTTATCTTTTATCTTTTATCTTTTATCTTTTATCTTTTATCTTTTATCTTTTATCTTTTATCTTTTATCTTTTATCTTTTATCTTTTATCTTTTATCTTTTATCTTTTATCTTTTATCTTTTATCTTTTATCTTTTATCTTTTATCTTTTATCTTTTATCTTTTATCTTTTATCTTTTATCTTTTATCTTTTATCTTTTATCTTTTATCTTTTATCTTTTATCTTTTATCTTTTATCTTTTATCTTTTATTTGTATTTGTTTTTGTTTTTAAGCGCTCTAGGGGAAAATATCTGAATTTGATGTTAAGATATCATTATTTGTCTTCTTTTTCTTATGAGTACAAAATTATATACTGTTAGGAATACATAATTAACACCTTTTCCTGCTATAAATAACATGTTATGTTAGTAAACAATGTAATATGAATTTAAATTTGTCAATTTGACTGGCCTAAAACAGGATCCATTCCTAGTTGGCTAGTCAAAGTTTCCACATATGTTTTATTGTTCAATTTTATGTGAAATAAAGTTATTATTATTATTATTATTATTATCTACATATACATAAAAATGAATCCTTGTTTCCCTTGGTCACGCCATAACTTCAGAACGACTTTACCTATTTCATTCATCTTTTTTTAAAGTTTTCTATTACTTTGTAGAAGTTTCTTACGGAAAAAAAAAATAAGAAAATTGCACAGAAAATTGAATAATTTCAGAAAACTTAACGATTATTTTAACTTCGCACGTTTGACAGTTCGCGCGTTTGATGAAATTGAATTTAGCAGGCAGCTGTTTTTTTGTATTAAAATAATTTTGAATGGATTTTTCAATTATGGATACTTTTAATGGGTACCTACGTTAGGTACCAAATTTGATTGATTGTTCTTATAATATACAAAAATTTATATTTCTAATATACGAAAAATTAAAATTTGAAAAATAAATTGCAATAGGTGGCACGCGAGCTGTTTGAAAACTGAATGCACAAGTACTGAATGTATGGAACGCGGAAGAGGAAGGCGGGGAAGGTGGAGAGGGAACGCGTGAGGGGAAGGGGAGACGGGAGGGGAAGGTAAGGCGAAAAGGGAACGGGACGAACGGGAATGGACACGAAGGGGGAAACAATTTCCTTGTTAAGAGGCATTGCAACGCATGACGGGAATTCGCTAGTAGATATATTATAAATTTGTAAAGCGTGAGGTGATTTTTCAGCAAAACGGCGCTACAGAAATCATCCTGATTTTAAGAACTTCCGCTCTTTTCGATCTCATGTTAGTAATGAAGACTCTGCAGATCTTCAATATACAGACGTTAACTTGTCGAAGAAATATAGCATATTCGGTAATGTTATTTAAAATTACACATAACTTAATCGATTGTCTTGATCTTCTTAATTAACCCCTATCATTCCATGTTCAAAATCGCAACAGCAGACAGTCGCTTACCTTTAATCTCCCTCTTTGCAAGACCAACTCCACACAGAACTCATGTATCTACAGATCCACACATTCATTTAACTTAAATTATTACCACATTGACATCTTTAACTCGACTTTACGTGACATAAAACGAAAACTCACTAAGCAACATGACTCAAACTAGAAAGTTCAATCAGTTTCTTCCCCCCCCCCCCTCCCCTTTCATATAATTAATTAAGAAAATACCCTTACAATGTCACACTTTATCATTCACTATCATCAGTGGAGAGCTCATAATTGGCATAATTATTGTATTATTGTTTACCTAATCTCAGATTTGCTATCAACTTTCCTAAAATAAAAAAATAAAAAATTATGAAATTATTATTCTTCTGCAGAGCGATCGCCGAAGTTAAGGGTAGTATCTTCTGTTGACATTACATTATGCTAAAAAAATCTACCTGCCACACAGCAGAACAATGCAACATCCTTTCTTCACATGCCATTCTTCTGAGCACAGAGTTCTGACGTGTCCACAGGTGGTACAAATGGCGAACAGTGCCAACAATGGCGGTCTTTGAGACTCACCGAATCGCGGTACCTGAATTACCTATGAGATGATTATTGGATTTGACCGGCTCATTACGCACGTTGGCTGACCCTCTTGAGAGCAAAGCCGCAAAGAATACTATGATTTTTTTATATTTTTGTTCCCACGGCGGATTACTTACGCTTATGGCAATTTTTCAGAGTTGTATTGATTTTGAAAATGTTTACACACTGCCGTTTGTAGGTTATAGTTTCCTAATGCGGATGTTATTTAAAAAAAATACAAGATGCCTACCTATGTACCTGCCGAAGCTGAGTATGCAGTAACTTCGAAAAAACCCTATAACAATAGGTTCCGCGACTTTTCATCCCGCGACAAAATATCCCCGACAAAATATCCTCCGACAAAATATCCTACGGACAAAATATCCCCCAACAAAATATCCACTAAAACCTAACCTAACCTAACATAACATAAACTAACCTAACCTAACAACAAAGTGGGACAAAAATAATACAGACATCCTGTAAAGACAATAAATTATTGTTTTCTGTATTATTCTTGTCCCATTTTACCATATTTGAACAATAATTTATTGTTTATTTATTTAATGAAATGAAGACAATATTAGCGAAACTCAATCAAAATCTGAAGGCAGAAAAATCAGAGAAAGATATTGGTTCCACTGGGACTCGAACCCAGATACCTTAGCTTACATGGCCAATGCTCTACCGATTGAGCTATGGAACCCATTTCCGATTCAGTCACTTTTAACTGTATCATACTTCGACTAAGAACTACCAACACTTTCTTCACGTACATATTATTGGCTGCTTTCTTTATAATGATTGCAAGATTCAACTCGAACTAAATGCTATCTAGATAGTGTCTGGATAAATATTTAACCATTTTATTTTTAATACGCGACATCTATTGACTTTTTCTGCAAGTCTAGGATGAATATTTTATTTTTATTTTTAACTTTACGAGTAAAAACTCAAATTATAATATTTAATGAAATGAAGACAATATTAGCGAAACTCAATCAAAATCTGAAGACAGAAAACTCAGAAAAAGATATTGGTTCCACTGGGACTCGAACCCAGATGATACCTACCTTAGCTTACATGGCCACTACCTCGAAACGCGAAGGAGTAATTTTATGTGAGTCGAGTTTGGATCTCTACGCGGGTGTACGTGTGCACGTCATCGTGATAATTCAACAATTATTCAACAAATATTTAACTTGTGTTTTAGTGTGATAAAAAATATTGAAGTAACCATTTTTCAAATGATATTTTTACATTAAGTTTAGAATTCAACGAGACTTTTTAAAAATGAATCCGATTGTATCCAACATAATTTTAAGTTTTCTGTTTTTAATGGACATTAATGTATTAAATTAACTTTAGTTTTGTGATATATGCAGGGTTTACTTTAACAACTTTTAATTTTTTCAGCACCAAGGCGATTTTTGATATACACTTCGATATTTACAAATTTCATAACGCCAGTGCTTACCATTATATATAATCATTATATTCTGCTAAAATGCAATGTTCTGTTAAAAATTTGAGTCAATCTATTACTTTCCGAGATTTGCGAACGTAAACATACGAAACCTAAATTTATATATACATATATATATAGGTTGCTGTAAGTATAAAAACGACTGTACCAGGTTGAATCGAGCAATATATTTTTTTAACAGTTTTTTCATATAATTTTTTTTTTCTTTAAAAATAAAGACAAACATTCCAGTGTTACGAATAACCCAACAATGTTTGAAAATCTCCTACTACCACCACAGAAAGCCGAAAATGTTGCTTGTGTTGTGATGGAGGACTTAGCCAGCCGAGGAATCGAACATGCGACGCCCGGGTGGGACCCAAGCGCTGTGCCCACTCAACCACTGAGCGGTTGTTAATTTATATTGTCCCAAAAACATACTAAAATAATAAAGTCGAGCTAGATACCTCAAATTACTGACTGTGCGTAGTGGGGAGACGATGGATGGGTAAAAACGCTAATAACAACCGCTCATTTCCATATTAATGTTATAATAATGCCTAGTCTATTACACAGCCAAACAGCCAACAGTCGGACAGGATACAGAGAGGGAAAGATGAAGGGAAGTGGGGAAGTCTGATGCTGCAGAGATTGGTGCAGCTGATTTCTCACAGGGAGACTAAAAAATGACTAAATTACGAATCAATGAAAAGATATTGAGAAGCGTAGTACCTACAAGGTTAGAGAAACTCAGATTCTTTAATTTAAGGGTCATCAAGGAAATTTTATTCGATGGCAATAATGATGAGTTTGGAGAGATGATTCGTGTTGACTTTGAAAACGAGACTACACAGATTGTACTATATTTCTGAATGTTGAAGTTGAAAGTAATCGAATACTCTAAAAATACGAACATTAGAAGAGAGATTTCAAATAAAATATGAAACTTTTAAACATCTTTTGTAATTTTATTTTAGTTATTTCTTTCTCTGTGCATAATTATTTATTATGTTACGTACATGTAGAAGCCCTCTGGGCTTTATAAATACATAATTATAAATCTGAAGAAAAATGGTATCAATGGAACTTTAGATAGATCTTTGACAATGTAGACGCAGATATCGTCTAGTAAGGTAGGTTATGTATATGTGTCAAAATTAAATAGTAATAAATGCCCGACAACGAAACTGAAACTGAGATTTCTTCAGAGAATCATCTTTTTTCCAAAAATATTGTATTTATAAAGGATATAGTTTATGGTGTTACAAAGCTCTTCCGTAAATAAAAAGAATAGCAGAGGCCCAGATCCCTGTGGAATTTCAGAAATAGTTTTTTGAAAATGAAAGATGACCAAGTGGTGCAAGATTGATTCAGCCAGTTAAAATGACTTCAACGCCAAATAATCAGTTTTAAATAAATCTTATTTATACAGCTTTATATTTATTTATTTATCATTTTTATTGATTATATGCGTCTAAATAAAAAGATTTCCTTCTTTTGGCCTTGCCTGTCTCAAGACTATCTAGTTTACAAATATTTTATAAATATGAAATAAAGTACATTTTTCAATAAAACAATATTTGACAAAAATTTTCAGGTTGGTAGTGGTAAAAATAATGGAATAGACTCTATCTTATTATTGTTACCACTACCAACCTGAAAATTTTCGTCGTAAAATAAATTGTTTGTAGTACTTGAAAATGGTGCTTGATTTCCTGGGGGTCAGTGGCTGAAAAAGGTTAAGAAACGCTGAAATAGAGGATTATATTTGGATGAGGTGACTAATTATTGCACGACATTTTTCGATGATCCATTGTTTGATCAGGATTTTGTATTTGTTAATAATATTCGATTGTCTTCTTTTGTTTGATATTATAAGCATAATATATCGAGCAGAAGAATCAAAGAAAGATTTGATAAGTTTTTAGATTTTCACGGCCAAAAGCATTTTCGTTGTTAGTTTTTGGGGTGTTATGCCGTGTTGCGCTACCTCCTTCTATAGTCGACGTTTTGGGCAGCGTTGCAGTGTCCGACGTCCGTGTCAGACGTAGATCCGACGACACAGGATCTGCCCTGATGATGGACACTGCAACGCTGTCCGAAACGTCGGCTATAGAAGGAGGTAGCGCAACACGGCATAACACCCCAAAAACTAACAACGAAAAGTAAGATTTAATTTTTTTTAAACCTTCCGCTTTCCTGAAAAATAATATATCTACCTTAAGAAAATGAAAAATAAACATACATGGCTAGGATAAAACTACAATACAATTTTATATTGATAGTCCAATATCTTTATTTTTATCCGTAGTCCAATGAAATTTAAGATTTTATTAGTTGTTTTGTCAAAGTTTGTAGCTAGGGTCTAAGTAGTATGGCCACAGTATGGCTCACCCAACAGTGGCGTGTAATCAGCATAGGCAGTAGGAAAACAGCGAAATAATTAACCTTAAAAACTTACTACAGACAGGGCCGGATTTACGAAATCTGGCGCCCTGTGCAGTTGGTACCGATAGCGCCCCCCCCCCCCCCCCCCTACATTTTTATTTTGATTAAAATTTCGTTCACCCCAATTTTTTAATTTTTTTTATTTAATTATTTTTTTGGTTTACATTAATTTATCAAAAAAAATCAAGACATATAAAAGGTGTAACTTTTCCAAGTGACCTGGCGGTGGCTCTCACACTCGATCTATGTAATACATCTCCATTAGGCAGTTTCTTGTAATAATACTTAGTATTAAATTTACGCTTGTTCGTAATAGGAAAATCAAAACCTTTAATTGTACAGGACCTTCCTGAACTAATAAACTAATGGAATTTTGAGATAACTTTGGCCAGCATCCGGGATCTTTCAATTCAAGCTCTGAAAACAGAATTAAATTTAAACTGCTATCAGTAACGTTATTTTTATCTTCTAATAATTCGACCGTAGGAATTTGTGCGAAAGATATATCCGTTTAGATGTGCTCGGGACCATTGTAACGTCATTGCGCGTGACATCATTTTTTATCGGTGCTGGAGAAATTGGAATAAAAAAATTTCCAATGGAAATGAGTTTTTTTTATGTCATTCTGCTCTTTAATTCTACGTTTTAGATTCTGCGAGCCTGAAAGTTTTTTTTGAATTATTATTCTATTCATTGTAATCCACAGTACTTTTATATTTAATTATAAATTTAAAAATCTAATAAGAATATAACCTCAAATTCGTACCTTGCATTTCCCCTGTGTTGACGTGTTGAGCTAACAAACACCATACAAACACTAAACACAATACAACGGCTTACGAAAGACGCTTACACTGACACTGACACCGCAATATAACAAATCTAATAGATATTACTTATATATTTAACAATGTAACGAACTTCAAATAATTTGTCAAACAGTCAGTCCTAGAGACTTAAATCGTACAAAATAAAACAAGGCGCAAGTCGGTTTATTTGATTCTTTTGAACAAAAATACGGCGCTGTGATTGGTTGTTGAGTTTGGATCGCACCCATTCGTCGTAAAAGACGGTAAAAGATATATGGAAAAATAGATCTTACGTTTAAACTAAATATATGGAATTTGTAAAAAAAATCTGTAACTGTCTATAAATTCGTAAACCGTTGACACCAACCTGATGCGCGCGCATTCTGTTTCTTTGGAAAGTGTTGCTAGTGCGTAATAATTATTTCGTACTATGGGTAATTTTTAAACGATTCAGGGAATATTATAACTAAATTTTAATACAATATTTATTTTATCACGGCGCCCCTTCGGAGTTGACGCCAGGTTTTTTGCACGTTTTTGAACGTATGGCAGATCCGGCGCTGACTACAGACGCGGTAAATTTTCCTAAGAATGGCGATGCTACTGACTTTAGCCAATGTTACCGATTACCTGTCACATCAAATATCCAATAAGCGTTTTATTTATGCTTATTACACTCGATTACTGTATTTTTAAAATTTCGACTTTTTAGACCTCCCAACTGCATGACAGAAAGCCGACATAATAAAATTATTTTCATTTCGTAAGTGAAGTTATACTGATTAATATATGTATGCACCAACACTACCAACAGATGGCAAATAGCTACATTTATGGTTTTTACGGAAAGGCACGGCTTTTTTCGACACTAACTCAAGAATCTTGCCTTATGCCACCGCCATCTTTATTTCCAAGCCGTGCTGTAGAAAACCAACTGACATTTAAAGAGTCCTATTTTTGGGACTTCACAGTAACTTTTTTCTACGCACCAGTATGTATTGTGTAGGCGTCAGAAGAGTGTGTGCTACTGATTGAAGCAGATATTTAAAAGTTTTCATCACATTTCTGTAATATTAATACTTAAATTTTGTAAAACAATACGTTGGTGGTAATATACGATCGTTAAGGTAAGACATTTTTAATATATTTACGATTTTAACGTAGTAATAATGCTTTCAACCATTTTTCATAATGGCGGATGATGCTTAGCTTTGGAGCTGTACCGATTATCATTAGAAATTCTATAATTTACTAGATAATATAATATAATCTACATAATAGTACTATTTTATAACATGTGTAGATCTTTCTGAGAGAATAAGAGGATAATTAATCCATAAGCCGCGACGTTTTTAGTTGGAACTGAAAAATGACACTTCCTTTCGACACGATTGTTGATTTGTTTTCCAAGTGAAATTTTATTGTTTTTGAAAATACGTAATATATTTATCAGTGGATATTATTTTCAGATGCCTCATAAGTGCTGTGTTCCGGGATGCAAAGCGAATTACGCCAGTTCTCTGAAGAAGGAAGGTGCTGTTACCATCTTCAAATTTCCAGCGGAGGAAGAACGCAGACAGTCATGGATCAGGGCTATTCCTCGCAAAAATTGGATTCCAGGTGCTTTCGCTGCCGTTTGCATCAATCATTTTGATAAAAAGGATATCATAACTCACCCTAAAAAACCAAAATTGGCTATCGGAGCTACACCAAGTATTTTTAAGGGTTTGCCAAGGTATTTAACAAAGAAAAAGGCAACGGAGAGAATAAATCCCGAAAATCGGAAGTTAAAAATAAAATACCGACACGAGGAACAAGTTGAACTTTTCATTCAAAGTAACAAGATAGTGGATTACAGTGATTTTGTCAGAAATATGCAAATTAAAATTAAACTCAGTGAGTGGAATGTAAAAACTATAAATGACAGAACATATTTTTATGGGGATAAATCAAATATGTACCTACACATATTATGTAAGTAATTATTATATTGAATGTATTGTAATTTATGTATCTTTCTCTGAATAAAAAAAAAAAAAATAAAATATATATTTTTACGTCACAAACTTTGACAATGTAGATAAACACTTGTATTTAAGTTTTCAGGTTGTAGTTGACTATCATCTGAATATCAAAGTGTTTGTCGGAACAAATGAACTTTCTCATAGTGAATTGAAGTGGCTATTCCCTAAAACTATGATATTGAGTTTATGGTCACAACTAGAAAATTTGTTGGCACGATATCATAATATTAATATAGATGACAATGTTAGTTATGAAGACAGAAGTCAAAATACTGTAAATAATCATTTATTTATATTTTATATTTAATACATACATCTAAAAATAATTCTTTTACTATTTATCCATGAAATTCTAAAATATCTACTTCCCACAATAATTATTTTACTTTTTACCCATGAGATTTAGGTAAGTACCTATATATATTCATTAATATGAATCAAAACGATTTGTGTAGGTGAAAAAGGTAAGTATTTATAAACAAGAAATATACATGCCTTCACTGTAAATTAAATTCACCAACATTTTCTATTAGAACCTTTAAAATCAGAGCTGGAATGATGTATTTGCTTCTTGGGGAAATAGGCCTCTTTACTTTGAATTTTGATTTCCCGCCAAGTCTACAGCACGGCTTGGAAATAAAGATGGCGGTGCTTATGCACAAAAGCACACATGTACAGTTTTTTGCGTATAATAATACAATGAACATTTGAGGTCGGTAGGGCTCTTGCGCGTATTTTTGAAAATATTTATTATATATTTAACAATTTAATATATATATATTTTTTAAATATATTATTTATACATGTTATAGATATTATTATGCGAGTACCTACTGACGTCAGGTAGGCAGTGCTTGCTTGCTTTTATAGAATGCATGCCTCTATCCAGATATTATGTCAGGGTTTTATCACCACAAGTCTCTAATTTTTATTACTTTGGTTATTTGGTTTGTTATCACCCGGTTCCCGCATATCAATCTGTCCCCTTCCTTTCCCTTTTAAATCTTTGCCCGCATCAGACACATCCTGTGAGACGGCTGCGGCAGGACCAATCACCGCAAGATTGGAGTACTTCATTATTTTACATGCAACGAGAAGGGATCATTACGCAAATCATTGCACTAATAATTGTGCCTACAATTTAATGGAGTGGAAAGTGTTTCCATCTTGGACTGCACTTATTGTTATGTTCAAGAACCCGCATTTAACAGTGTAATAACCGCATAATAACGTTTAGGTTTTTGTTGGTCGAATATTTATTTTCTAGCTTAATTTGTTTATTTGGAAATTGACGATAATATATATTCCAGTTCGATAAATACTTATCATTTTACAAACATAATTCATTAACATATCAGTTATATTAACTAACTATTTTTGCTTTGATGCTGGACGGAGAGGTTTTTGAAAATATCGAAAAGGTCTGTAGGTATATTTAAAATTTAAGGTATTGGCAGTTTGGTGAAATCGCACTAGCGGTGAATGGTATGAATAGTTAGTGCTATGATTGTCACAGTGGAAAAGATGGTTGGGTCGATTAGAATTAAGAGAAACAAAGATATTTATAAAACTTAACATTAGAGGACAGTCAATAATTGAGGTTATTAAGTAATTTAAAAACTTAAGAATATAACATTAGTGTTCAATTAGTTATATATATAAGCCTAATCAGGCTAAAATATTTCAAAATTTAAGCCTATACTTTTATACAAAACTTTGTTTCGCCATGATGTAACGGAGTCAGACCGCGTGCTAAATGGTCTAGAACCGAAAGGTCCTAAGTCAGTGCAACATTTGTTTTAATTTATATTCCATACTATTGCAACTACCCTTTTCATTGGAAACAAGTAGTGTTCTAAGAATTGATTTATAACCTAGATAGTGCTCGGATAAATACATCAGATTTTATTAATATGGAATACCAATCCGAGCTTTTGTAATCTGTTCATATTAATAAAATCTGATGTATTTATCCGAGGACTTTTACATTTTGTAAAAGTCAAGTCTAAATGAATATTCAATTTTTATTAAAACACCTATTTTTTTATAACTTTTAAAGTGTTGTCTTCTTCTTCAATGATATATTATATTGATTATAAGTTATAAAAAGAGAGTTGTTCTTATAAAAAATTAATAATTATGTATTTGTCACCACATCATTACAATCAGCAGCAACACTCGCGAGGTATTCACCGTGAATACGAACCCACGATTAGATGAACTGCAGCGGACTGTTCACTTAATAGAGTAACAATGCAGTCACGGTGCCCCCTGTGGACCAACAAATTGCTACCCGCTTTAGACGGCATTACCACCCCAGAAACTGCGACTTATTCGAGAAGGGTGAAATAAAGGCACTAATAATGTCATATTTGTCTTAGTGATGCAAAATCACGTTTTTTTAATTTGAAAATTAAATAACTTGGAAATATTTTCGAAGCTTTAATTAAATACTGTGAGTAGAACACATTTTCCTTTGAAATAATCTAGTATTTTTTTTATTTAGTCTTTTTATAAGCTCATAAAAAATAAAGTATCATGCCTATAAAATTGTTTTAATGTTAAAAATCTCCTGCTTATGAGCCCTTTTTTTTGGTCATAGTTTTATTGTATAATGTGGAAAATTAAATTATTCAAAAAGTGATCGTAAAATATATGTATAAACATTTGTGCCTGAACTTCGCCAAATTAAATAAAACACATTTTTTGGGATATTTTTGTTTTTTAAGAAATGTTATTATAAGGAGTGTTATTGTTAGCCGCCCGCTTCCGTAATATACACGACGTGCTCCATCGCCTTAAATGTTTTTTTTTTTACTTTAAATTTTTTAATTATAGATATAAGGAAACTATTTTTTAATCACTAAGCATCACTGGCCAGTAGGTACCTACAGTAAAGTCACGTTCTACGAACTTGGAATAAGTAGTAGTGTTCTACCAAAGTGCAAAAATACATCCGTGAACGCATCTGATAAACAATTTATCAGTATTCCAAAATCTGCATTGTACTACGAAAAAGAGCAGAAATGCAGCATATTAGTCTAAAATCTGCTCTATACTGTTCTATACAGAATCAGAATGAAATGTTTACATTGTGGACTGTTTCCGAGACATGTGACATAATAATCGACAGGTTCAGCCATACCAACAACAGGCTGCTTAATGTGACGGTGTTTTTTTCATTTCTAAATTACTATTTATAAATTCTGCATATAATAATTTTAACTAACATTAATTAGTATCTACATTCACAATCCGCGTTTGTTAACCTATTTGAATTTATAGAGGAGATGTACCGAATATGGCATATGTCCCTAATATGAGATGGTGGTGTTTCTCAAAATTTATGTTTGAAAAGCCTCCATAAAAACCAGCGTTCCCGATTCCCCACTGACTGACCTTGAAAAGGTAAGTACTCGTCCGGACGCCGAACACACCACACTCACCTGAGAGAGTGATTAAGTTTTTATTTTAAATTGTTTTTTTTTTTACGTAAGTTTCACTTTATTTTTTCAAAAAATTTTACTCCACAAAATTGTCAATCTTTCACTGATAGACAATATTATTATTAAAATTTTATGTTTTCGAAATAATTTATAGTAAAATTCAAGTAGACTTTATTCTACGAATATATTTGTTTGTATCGATCTTGTTCCTAATATGGGATTTTTAATGACCCTAATACTATCTCATATTGGGAAGAGTGTTTCCAATATGGGATTCTAATAGAACTAAGGGATTCTAATAGAACTAAATTTTTTTAAACTGTAGTAGTCGAAACAGTGTGAAACAATGTCGTAGAAGAAACTGCGGAAGACGTGGGACAAAAATAAATTATAAAAGTCATGGAAGCTGTAAAATCGAAGACCGTGGGATATCAGAGGCGAAGAGTGGATCCAATGTTTAGTCTGCCGCCATTGATGCCATTCGGAGTGTTCGGGAGCCGATAATATTGATTTTTTATGTGATTATTGCAAGAAAAATTTAAAAAAACAGTGTATCTCATAATAGGAGCACTTTTTTTATAATCGTTTTTTCTATTGTTTTACCTTTCGTTCAAATTGAAGACGTTTTTGTGTTTCTTTTAATACTTCGTTGACATTTTAAGTTCCGTAACTATATTTCCAAAGATTTCAATGTATAATACTTAATAAACGATTCAATTATAATTAATCAGATTTTTTTACCTAAGCTATTCCATATTCGGTACATCTCCTCTATTTTTAAGCCCTAATATTTTTTACTGGAGTTCCTTATCATATTTCAGTTTTAATCCTCTGCCACGAAAATGGTCAACACCATCTAATACTTACATTTGTTGGGCGAATCCCACTAAAAGGTCCGTCGCACCCTCTCATAAGCGATACATGTATCAGAAAGATCATATAGGTACCTATTCAAAGTTTTGCACCTGCCGTAACTATACCTACAATAAAATTATCTGTGTTCGATAAAACAGTTCCCAAATGAAGTAACCTCTCAAATACGAACAATAGAGGGCACCTGAGTAGGTAGATAGGTACCGACAAATATATTACCTTCCTAATGACTGGATACGGTTTCTTCACGTTCCCGTTTGGAGTCGCTTAAATCGTACAAAAGGTCCACCACGTCCCATTGGGTGATATAATCCTGGATTAAACGCTAAACCCTATTGTTTATCAACACCAGTCACAATACGGTCACGTGTCCGTTAAGTTTAGCTTAGTACCTACCTATGTGTTGCACGGCGTTAGACGACGGGCAACACTGAGGGTTCTAAATACTGTTCAATACTATTCATTTTTTAAATTTTATATTTATTACCGGAAACCCAGGCGTTTATAATTGATTTTTTTTTCTTTTTACAATAGATTACCAACTTATTTTTTGAACTTTTATCGCAAAACAGATTATAGGTGGGTACTCTTGTATGTTTGTAGGAAACTGACTCTTTTCCTACATCTCAAACATACAAGAGTACCATTATTATTCTGCAAAAATATATACTTATGTAAAAAAAAATACAAGTGTGCAGTTCACACGCGACATAAGTGAGAGTGGGGAGGCTACAAAGCATCGCACAAAGAGGAGACCTTATTATTATATATTCTATATCATTCTCTCGCAGGCTAAATCCAATACATATATGTGTTTGTCTCTTTTTAGTGTTACAACGGTGCTAAAGAAGTTTTCACTTCAAAATTATGTTGTTAGATAGCTTTGGTCTCATCATCTAAATAATAACCACAATATATTAGAATAGATTCATATCCACACATATAAATGAAATAGAAACCAACCGTAATAAATCCTAAATTCCCATATATTTCACGCGGCCATGTTGGCACTGACGTGTCACACTTCCCGCCCTTTTCACTTAGGAAATCCCGCCTAAATCCGAGCGTGGCTTCTGTCACGGCCATTACAATATTACAAACGCTTCTCATAATATCGCAGTGCGCATGACAGCAGAATAAATTATTCCGCCGTGATAATTATTTATTATTATTGTCGTTATAAATTCCCTGTGGGTTTTGTTTGCGCGCGTTTTCCCGATTATTATCCCGGCGTTGTTTGATTGTTCCCTGGCGGCGGACACGCGCACTCTTTCAAATTTCAAAATTGGTACACCGATTGGGGATGCCAGATGTCAAAATGTCACGGCGCTGCAGTCTTACGTAAATATTATTGAAAAGGGATCAAAATCAGATAGAATAGGAAAGAAAAACCAATCACAATTTAAATACCGGAAATATTATATCACATTGTTCTGCCTTTAAGAGTTCCGTTGTGCCTCTATTTCGTGTTGTTTATGATAAAACGGCAGAGATATATATTATAATAGACAATTGTGTGGTCTTAAAGTCTAAAGTCTAAACCTTTGTTTAACCTCGAGAGAGACTAACAACAGTAATAACAATAGTCGGGTGGTTACGGGTTCGATTTCCGTCGGAGTGGAAAATTGTATACCTAAGTAGGTATCTTTGTTAAATATTTTATTTCGTAGGCATATTGTGATTCGAATGTAACGATTGATGAACCACACAAATTGACTTTAGTTACCTACTGCTGTCGAAAATAAAAAAAATGGTGGGAACTTCCCAAACCCACTTGAGATCAGCATTCAAATTCCATCATCAAAAACATTCCACAACATGCCCATAACCCTGTACAAATCGCAAGTGCGCCCCACGGTTGATTTTGGCGGCCACTTCTGGTCTGGAGCTCCAAAATACCAGAAAGAGGAAACGGGCAGTCCGTTTGATAGATTCCTCTATCCCAGTGGATTGCAATCTTTAAAGCACAGGCGTCAGGAAGGTATGCTATCCTTGCTCTACTGGTATTACAATTTGAGGAACTAGCGTCATTGATCCCTTCGGCACCGGTGCACAGTCGCGAAACACGCCAAACTCGCACCCAGCTATTGTTTACAGTTGAATTTTGTCACAAGAGAGTGGTTCGTTTCTACGACTCTTGTGTTCAACATCTCGGCTGTTGTGTTGAACCGTCACCCACGGTATAAAGGCCAAGACCCAGTTTACGCCTCTAGCGGTAATAATCCTTCTAGGAGGCTGAAGCTAGGCGGCTGGAAACGTCAGATTCATACGTTACGAACCTCACTTCTATGGATATTATTATCGCGGTGCAGCGCGTGCGTTTTGATTTAGGCAAAAAACTATAAATTAGAAGTATTACATCCACAATATATACAAAAGTTTGAGCGACGTTACGTATTAATTCTCTACAGAAGTGTTTTAAGTTTGAAAATGGTTAATAAGTGCGTTGTACCTCGTTGTAAAGGAAATTATGACAACGAACCAAAACGTCATACATTCAAGTTCCCAAATGATGTTATATTACGTAATAAATGGGTTAAGTCTATTCGTCGGGATTTCATTCCAACAAAATATTCAACGGTAAGTGAAATGTGCTTATTTTTTACTGCAAATACAGGATTCAACTTTGTACATAACCTCAATATACCTATATGAAAAACGTCATAAAAATCTATTGTAATGTGGTGTTTACACATGCTTATTCGTATTATTTTGATTTTAAAATGTGTTTATTGTCTAATTTAATGATGTTAGCTCATATCGTTGTTGTCTAATTTAATATTGTATCGGTTTTGGCAGCTTTTTGGTGTAATGAAAGACAACACCATGAAAAAATATAAGTTTTCAAAGTGCCCAGATATGTAATATTTTAAACGGCTAAATAACACTATTTTTATGGGTGTACTGTACAATTGAAATCTATTATTGTCGTGCATTGTGAAAATGTACCTACATTATATTAAAACAAGCACAATTGAATGCATATTGATTGTTATGTTTGTACATAACCTCAATTTATAAAAACGTGCAACTGCGATTGTGATGTGATGTTAACACATGTTTATTCATATTATTTTGATTTGAAAATGTGTTTATGTTAACGTTGTTGTATAATTTAATATATTGTTTCGGTTGTGACAGCTTTTTGCTGTAATGAATGAGTGCCTAGATATTTAATGTTTATTGAACATAAATTAACACTAAAGTAATAACTTTTCAGGTTTGCGAGCTGCATTTTAGAAAGGAGGACATCATTACAACCAGTGTTCACACCAACATTCAAACTGGAGAGCAATGCATAATGAAGTACAAGAGGGTGAAACTTGCTCCGGGAGCCATCCCATCAATTCTGCCAAATTGTCCAGCCTACCTGTCAGCGACTCCGACATTATCCCGAGAAAGTGTGGACGCAAGGAAGAACAGGAAAGAACTTATTAATTTACAAATAGCAGTAGAAAAGAGCATAGTTTCTAATGCAGTCTTTGAATCTCAGAACCATTTTTCAACTTTTAATGAATTTTTAGGTTGCATTGACAAACATAACTTCCCAACTGATTGTATTACCGTGAAAAAAGAAAGTTCTGTAGTATTTTTTTTATCTTGCGAAAACTCCATTTCCAAAAGTCATTGCATCTGCCGTTGTCGATATAAATTTACAGTTGAGTTTATTTGTTGAATGCGTAGAATTAAAGTAAAAACACAGTAAAAAAAATATTCTTTCTGATTGATATACCCACATACACCATTCCCTCATCACCATTCAACATTTCAAAACAATATACCTCTAATATTTATACTACTTGTGTACTACTTTAGTTGTTATTATTTTCAGGTGCACGTTCTACAGCAGCCAGCCTTCAACCTCCAGAAACTGCAGCAGACTACTCTACAATCTCAACTGCCGGCAACCATATCCACCAACTACACAACATTCATATTATACATATTCCAACACATATCATTATAATCATATTTCGTTATTAAATGTAATCAATCATTAATTTTGTGTAAATTTAGTTTATTCTTTAAGGCCAGTTGTTTCGCAGAATAACAATTCATCAAATTTCAAAGTTAATTTCTTGTTAAGTTAAGTTCTGTTGAGGTTCTGCTCAAGTTCTGTTATTATTTCAGGTATGTGGAATAACTTGCCCATATTGGTTTAATAACAGAACTTAAATAGAACTTTCACAGAATTTTTAAATTTACATTGGAATTTGATGAATTGTTTAAATTATGTGAAACAACTGGCCCTTATAAAAAATTTTTCTTTTTTTGATGCCTTCTCCAATTATAAGTACCAATACACTGTACTTAGAAATGTTGCATTTTTAATAAAGGATATTATTGATTTTTTACCAAGAAATTTTGTTGCCTTATTTTACCCGTCAATACTTTTTCCCCAATGTGCCATGAACCTATGTTTTTTGCACTTCAGTGTATAATTAGTATAATATTTTCTCTCTTCAGATAACTATTTTGCCATAATTGGCACCTTATTAGATTTTTTAATCCATACTCATCAGCCTTCAGCGGCGGCCATCTTGATCCAGTGTCCTGGCCTTGTGGAGTCTAGGAGGTTTTGGTTGAACACAGCGAATGCAACAACATTCAAACGTGTTGTTGAATGTTATTGCATTATTTTTACGTTAGGTCCACATGGGAGGCCCTGAGGAAAATAATATCCTTCGAAATCTGAGATGTTGAACGATTGTTGTTGTCGAGTCGAAACCACTGTGCTGTTGGCCTCTGTGTTTCCTCCCTCCTACAAAATGGGTCTCTTTAACAGCTTCACTCCCTCCTTTCCTCAAATGGACCCTCCACATTCCACACACCATCCCCACAGATAATTTAGGCCCTGAAGAAAATTATTTTACTCAGTTTGGACCTAACGTAAAAAAAATGCAACAGCATTCAACAACGTGCAACCACATTCGACTACAATATGTAGGAACTACATTCAATAACATTTAACCATCTTCACCAACAATCACCAACATTAATCAGCATTCAACGGGTGAAATCTACACAGTCAGATTGTCATCTCAGTAGGTAGGAGTAAGCTCCCAATCAATTCAATTTAACAATCCTTAATCTTAAGTTCCAACTTACATAATGTTTGATGTAACACAAATACATTTCGTCATCTCGATGGAAACTGGAAACTATTTTGAAGGCACTAAACACAGCCGAGTGTGTTTGTCGACAAGTGAAGGAGGTGTCACACAAGTGTCTTAAGTGTCTACCTAACTACCTACTTATAAAATATTAAAATAATAAGTTAATACGGAAAACCATTTGTACCTACTTGGCAAATACGCAAGTAGGTAGGGGGCAACATTTATTCGATGTGCCATTTTCTAGTGATGTTAATGCATTTTTTGTTTACAATATTATGTTTGGTAAAACACGTGATAGTGAAATAAGTACTTACCCAACCACATATAATTTGAATGTTTTTTCGAGGGCAATGTAAATTTTCGGTGTCAAACGTTGCAGCGTCAAAATTTAAAATTTCTACATTAACCTAGATGTTTTTGGAGGTCATTTGAATTTTTTTATGATGACAGATTTTCACAAAGTAGATCGTCATTCAGATAGGTTTGTATTTCATATTCTTCGCATTCTTTAACATTAGATTACAATTATTGGTATGTCATCTTTTGGGACGTTTTGGGAAAAGAAATGGTGAATCTGGAGACCCGCATACCCATATTGTAGGGAGGTAGTAAGGCCGCCAAATAATTTTACTTTCGAGCTGCAGAACACCAGAAAAGGGTCGTAAAAGCAGCTCGTTCTCTGTGACGAATGTCAGCCGTGTACAAATTATGACGTATCTACAACTAGTGGTCCCTTTCATTACGAGCTGCATTTACTAACATTAGGTACAACATATTTTCACACATGCAAGACGCAAGCAGGCACCCAGCTCCTTCTGAATACAGGAAAGCTCCAACCATAGAAAATAAAAGAACATGAGAAATGTTATGTGCGGTGCATGCATCATAATCCAAAAGTCTGATCACTCTTTGTTTAAATTTCATGTGCAGAATTGGGTTTCACCCATTGATGAATTATATCTATTTTTGTCCGTCTAATTTTAGTCCGATTTGTCTTCCAACACTTTCAATACTCTAATAGCCGTTTTATACCATCTCTTTTCTTAGCCCGATTCCCGCATAGAGGCCAAAACCAGTTTTTTTCGCTTTACACGATTTTTTATCTACGCTACGAATTGTAGTTGGCATCACTGCAAACAGCGCATGATCCATGTTGTTTGCAGTGATGCCAACAGAAATCGTAGATATGAAAATAGAGATGAAAATAGCGACCGTATAAAGCGAAAAATTTTGTCTTTGGTCTCTATACAGGAATCGGGCTGGACAAAGAAATGGTGTAAAACGGATATAAAGCCGACCAACCGAAAACCACAAAATCCAAAATCTAGTGTGCATCGCATCGATTATCGCTAGTGGAACAAGTTTCGACGAGATGGATCACCATCATTATGAATTTAAAATGGGTTGGTGATATAAGAAGTCAGGCCAGTGTAAGAGAGACAGAGGGCGTGCCAAATGAGCTTGAACCAAAATGTACCAAATAAATGGCGAGATTGGTTTACGTTTAGGGCATTTCTGTAGTGTTTTTCTTTATTCTATGCTTGCAACAACCTTAAACCAAAGACAAAGGGCTAACGTCCTCCTTTGCGCGCGCAACCAACAATTCTATCTGCGGGACATCTCGGGAGATGAGATCCCTTCCATTTAACTAATATAAAGTCTCGGCTCCATCTCGGCCGGAGTGCTCGGCAAACAAACGCCACGTTTCCATTACATATTTTTGTTACAACTTAATACAGTTCCTCCCTTCTCTTTAATACGGGTAAATGTTTGCAGCCCTCTCCAAGAGAATCCCGCCGACACGGGCGACAGTCATTCGCGAGCCGAATGTAGATTGTAGATGTTATTACGGTATATTTGCACTTTTACCATAGTCAGCAATCATTTTAGATGTGTAATGGAGGCCGTACTCCTTCTTTGTTGTTCTAAGGACTAATATTTATCGAATAAATATGAATACCTACAATACTATAGTGTGCGCTCAACCGGCATGTTTGTGTAGCGGATCAACGGGGTTGTTTTAGGGAAGCAAAATAGAAAAACGTGGAGTATTTAGTATTTAGCACAGTATTTGATAAATGTGAAATGTAGAAATTGCCGTAAATCTTTGTTACAGTGCAATCTTCAATAAAATCAATGATTGCAATGTTACATAACGATGAGGAATAACACTATACTAAGACAACCCGCTTGGTTTCACTGAATTCATTAACAGGTTTATAACTAGGTATACCTATTATGTATTTTTTAAATCTTATACTTTCCACCGTTTTAAAAGTAGCGAACACCACTTTTAACTCGACCATTTGGCATTTCGTGAGTTTCTAAATTTGTTTATTAGGTACCGGTTCCGGTTAAAAATGGTGGTCTTGTTGGATATACCGTTTTATCCCTTCAGATTTCACATTACCGTGGCCTCTACTATGAGCTGTGATGTGAATATTATGGTACCCACCGGCCCGAAGAATGTTTGAAAAAAGAATTGTCGGTGAGATGATATCATTTCTTTACTCTCTTGACCCATCGCCTTACACCGCATTATGAGAGATGGATTCATACGTCCGTCACTCCTTGATACATTGATTCACAGATATCGATCCACCCCTCATATCTTTTTCCATCATTTCCTTAAAAATATCATCCTCATAGCATCCCCTAAGATGACAGGCCCTGAGGGAAATTATTTTCCTAACAGCTTCCTGTGTGGAGCAAATGTAAAAAAAAACCTGGTTCATGCTATGATCTTTTCGATAGAATCTATGAAACAGATCAAGGAGAACAGACTTTTCTATGAAAAAGAAATGCAAAGTTGAGTCGGCTTCTACTTTCGTTCTATAAATTGACCATAGATTATCTAAGAATAGATCAGATGAGAACGCGCCATTATTTGAAATAAAAAATGTAACTTAAAATATTTCTGTAGCGGTATGGCAAAACTTGATATGTCCGATTTTTTGAAGACGATCATTAAAAAAAAGGTATTCACTAAACAATTAGCTAATACCGGTTAAACGATATTAATAAATTTCATCGCACATGTAATTTAGTAAGTTGAAAAAAACATTGACAATTCACTTAGAAAATTTCAAGAATTTAGAGGACCTTTCAAACTTTCAAAATCCTCTACTGAAAAATTAGGCAAGATTGACATATCAAGTTTTGCCATACCGCTACAGATTTATGGTTTATAATTAAATAAGTAGGTATTTAAGTACCTACTTACAAATCTTATGATTTCGGAGGAAATTTTGGTTTTGATTCATTAAATAAGAAAAAATTAGAAACATACTTTTTAGGACGCAAAGTCTACTGTTCCCAGAACTACTTGAATTACCTAACTAATATTTTCTAGCGTTTGAAATAAACAAGGCTGAGTGCAGTTCTTTGCATATTTACTTATTATTTGGTGTTATTGTTTGAAAATACTTCGCGTAAAATGTCATTTTCAAATTAATCTCAACAAGATGGTGTCCCAATATATTCAGAACTTTTTCCAAGTGACTTCCTAGCACCTGACGACAGCATGTCTCCTTTAAAATGCAAATATTGTGGACATTCGAATATCGCCTCGATTCCGCGCAAACAAACACTGCGTGCGTGATGCAATTGCCACAGCAAAGATAATATTCAATTTCAGTAATTTCGCCATTCAAATCAAATGTCAACGAGTTGGCGCTTCAAGTAACGAGCAATACCAAAAGCTATAAATAGGCGGCTATACTCTGTACTGGTACCTATAGGCTGTCGAGTGCGAGGCAGAAATGGCCATGTGAATGTAAAATGTGGAAGCCGAGACTTGGCGTGCTTCTAGCCTCTCGTTCCTAGGGCCCTCCAAAGTAACAGTAAAAAGAGTGGCAAAAGTGTTACATTACACTCGGAGTTTTCATTATTGAATGGAAATGCAGCAGAGAACTCGGCGTGTGCAATTAACAACGTGTTCTCTCGATGTGCGTATTTAATTTCGTCTTCGGTGTAAGGAGTGCCTACCTAACATAGTTTGTTTGGAAACCGAGAGCAAATAAACCATTTGAATTGGCGTATTTGCACAAATCTCGTCATTCAACAGAAAATATCGGAAATTATTATTGTGTATAGATATACATCAATTCAATGAGTGCCATGGTAGGTATTGTCGGTAGGTATCTTCACTTAGCATAGGCGTGCCGTGACAACTTTAGCTGATTTTAAATCTAAAATATGTAAATCTACGTAGGTAAGTAATACCCTTTTATTCTTTATCGGGGCATAAATAAGGCAAATTTTAAACAGGCTTACTTTTTATGTTTAAGATTTTCACAACCAAAAGAGTTATTGTAATTATATGTTGGTTTATTATGCCATGTTACGCCTACTGTATAAAAACGGAATGGATAAAAATACTAGAATGTATGTCAAATATCGTTAATCATAATAGTTGGAATTTTATTATAATGTTGTTATGCCAGTTGTAAAAATAATAAAAAATGCTTTACTTAATGAAAGCATTCGCGTGGTAATAAAATTTGAACAATATGAGGAGAAAAATAACTTGAACGGTATAAATCAGCGAGACGTCGTAGTTGACGTACCAGATCTGACGGTAAAGAATGTGTTTCTGACTAGTAATGGATAGCGGACTGACCTGTGTAGGAGTGAGGTGGATGAGGGAGGCGAGGTGCTCCCTCTCGGGAGCAGACAGGTACTTTTGTTGCTTAAACCGCCTTTCCAATTCGTAGACCTGAAATTAAAAAAAATACATTTCCATCAATATAGTAACTTTAGGGGCGATAACACTGATAAACTAAAAATATTTTTGTTACGTGTGATTCGGGATCTAAAGTGATCTATTTCATTGAATCTATGAATTAGATCCGTGACAATAGGCTTTTTTATGTAATAGAAACTCAAAGTTTCAGTACCAACAGTCCAATATTACATCTGTTTCCAATAATCCCTTAAAAACAATTCCCAGTGCTCCTTATCACCATGCCAGTTGATGCTTTGTTTCTCCAGATTTATTATTATAATCTATTAGTCTACATAATTATCTTTCGGTTTTTCCCATTACTTGTGTAGGTACTTATGTTAATGTATTTTAAGGCCGTCTATGTGTTTGTTATACATATTTGTATCATGTTGTCTCCCTATATATTTTATTATATGTAAGCACACATTATGTACTTATTGTTTAGTAGATATTAAATTGTACCCAGAAGATGCTTGAGTGAAAGAAACCGGTCGGTTCATAAATTAATAAATCTCGTGGTTTTAAACAAAAAATTATTTTATTTTATTAAATATGTCGTTGATTGCTTTCTACAATAAAAAATAGTTTAAGCTAATATTGTTAAATCTAAAATTTTAAATATGAGATTGACAAATATGATGGTTTGACAGAAGGTGGCAATGGCGGAATTGGTAAAACGCGCACGTCCCGGTTAGACGAGAGGTTCTGGGTTCGAGTCCCAGTTGCGACAATTATCTTTTTCTATTTTTCTGTATCTTCTTATTCAATGATATGTTACACGGATGGGAATCACCTTCAAAAGTTATAAAAATTGAGTTTTTCTTATGTTTTTCAATTGTTTAGATACTTATAAATACGAATTAGCGAACATTTTAATTGAAAATCCACCTGTTAAAACATCCCTTTACCTTTCCACCTGCAGCTGACTGACCAGGGGCAGATGTCCTGTTTACCCTGGGGCTTCCTAGTTATACAATTACACCGAGCAAAGATCAAAGGGTAATTTTCAATTACAAGGGTGGAAAAATTCGTTTAAGAAAACTAATAGAGGAGAAATGTTTTCTGGAAGTAGACGAAGTGAGGGAGAGGGAAAATAAATAGAAAAATTAGGAAGCACAATTACTATTTTTTTTGTAAGTATCTCACAAGAGTCCCAAATGCTCTCTTTTGGAGCCAGTGAGACTACGGCATCCATAATTGGAAGTATGTTGTGAGGTTGAGGGTAGTGGGGAGGGGAAGGAGTTGGGTTATTTGATTTGCAATGTTTCAGCAGGTATTGTAATGCCCGTTGTCTGGAAATAAATATGTCTAAGTGCTTCGTTGTGCGCTTTACTAGGAATAAAAACGTATTTATCCATGAATACTCAATTAATCTTGTACCATTATCTATCAAATTCGAAAGTAAGAACCTTGGGGTTATACTTGATAGTAAACTGAATTTTAATAAACATATCGACCACATAGTCACTAATGCATCTTCTATGCTTGGTTTCATAATCCGCTCATGTAAATAATTCAAAGACCTTACTACTTTCAAAACACTATATTTCTCATATGTTCGTAGTATTCTTGAATACGCATCTCAAGTATGGAAACCAGGCTATGCAGTACACAAAAATAAATTAAAAGTGTTCAAAATAGATTTTTAAGGTATCTCAATTTCCGCTCTTTTCGATCTCATGTTAGTAATGAAGACTCTGCCAAATTCTTCAAAATACAGACGCTAACTTGTCGAAGAAATATAGCAGATTCGGTAATGTTATTTAAAATTATACATAACTTAATCAATAGTCCTGATCTTCTTCAACGCCTATCATTCCACGTTCCTAATCGCAGCAGTAGACAGTCGCTTACTTTTAATCTTCCTCTTTGCAAGACTAACTCCAAACATAACTCATTTATCTACAGATCCACACATTCATTCAACTTAAATTATTACCACATTGACATTTTTAACTCGACGTTACATGACATAAAACAAAATCTCACTAAGCAACATGACTCAAACTAGGAAGTTCAATCTACCCCTCCCCATATATATTCGCGTCCTTAGCATTTTGATCCTTATCCTATATTTCTCCTCCCCCCCTCACATAATATAACTAAAAATGAACTAATTAAGTAAACACCTTTATAATGTCACACATTAATTTACTATTATTTCTGTGGAAAGTTTATAATTGGCATCATCAACTATTTTATAATTGTATTATTGTGTAATTTATGAATTGCGGTCAACTTTCCCAAATATAAATGAAATAAAAATATGAGGAAGGTGTACCTGGCTTTTCGCTAAACACGGCTAAAGCCATTTCAAGCAACGTTTCAATTTTGAATGATGGTCTTTCACCAGGGCGATACTGTACGTATCATCTACCACTATGGAACGTGCCGCAAAATTTATTTTTAATTAATAAGATTGATAAATAAAACAAATTAATCAAATACAAAATATTTGGGTACGCCGGTATTTTGAACCCGCGACCTCTGGATTGCTAGTCGAGAGCCTTACCCCTGGACCACAAAGACAGTCAATAATAAATTATCGGTCAATACACTAAATTTTGTGAATGTCTGTAAGCCTCTCAACAGGACGATAATATGAAAAAATATTACTCTTTTGTGATTTTTCTTTTATTTATCAGGTTATCGGGTTACCTACCTAAATTATTTTTATAATTTTTTATATCACAGAATATTTATTTATAACACCTACAAAGATAAATATAAATTTACGATATTATCCCCCCCCCCCATTTGCCCTTGCCACACCAAAGGATCGCATGATCGGTTAGAGATAGGAGTTTTATTTTGCCTTAAAACTAATAACAAGGTAAAGGAAAGAAGAAAGGAAATATACGATAAGGATATGAGATAACCCTCGATTCTCGATACATTCTCTAAGTACCTACTCACGCATTAGTTTGGGATCGTACACAATTTCTTCGGTTTGATATTTCCGAAGTTTAAAGTTTATAATGTCGATATTTCAAAAATGTGTATATACTGCACAGATTGGGAATTGGGGAGTTTTTCCAATGTTAACGAGATCGTTCTGACGGTATGAAATGAAAGATATCAATATTTTATATTATACGACCAAATACACTTTTTTACTGCAGCATTCATAAGCGGAACTACATTGCACACTCTTCGATACAACGATTTCACACTATGGGAAATCAGTGCTTAGGTGATGTTAACCCTTCGAATAATAAGAAAATAATATCTGTAACCTTTTGCCTGTCAAGTTTCGCGCGCAAAATTCCTGGTTCTTGCCATGCATCTTAAATTTTCCTATTTATGGGTTATTTTTTTAACCCTTTTGCAAAAACAAAAATTGTTCTAAAATCTAGATAAAATAATCTTTCCGATGTGTTTATTAGAAATCAACTTTTTTTTCTTCTAAATATTAAAATTTTGATATTGGAAATGTAAATTAGCTAAAAAATGCATACCTGCGAATATTGGAATTAAAGTACTTAAAATAGAATAAACTTAAAATTTTAAATACAGATTCCCTTTTTTTAACAAAATTTGTAATAAAACTGTCACCTCACTTTTTATCACTTTCATACAATTTTATTTTAAAATTAAATGTTTGTTACGTCAAAAATTGGCTCGAAATAAAACCATCACTTATGATCGGGTTTGTAAAATATCTCAACAACATAGCTCATATAATCCTAATACAATGAGAAGCATTATTTCTTTGGCTCTCTAACATAAAAGAAATCACAAATATTGGCATGACAGGAAGAGAGATATATAACTTTTAATAATGCACGGTCGCTCTGGGACAATTTGGGTCTCTTGTTATTATAACGGCATATGATGTTTTGGGACAATTTGGGTCTCCTGTGATTCATATTTAACATCATCTTGGCAAAATTTTTTGTATCTTGTAAAAAACTTATTCCAAAACTATTCATAAACATATCTGTATTTTTGTAAACCTGTCAAATCGCTGTATTTTTGTATTTTTGTGACTTTTGTGCATTTTTTTATCCAATTTTATTTTTATTTTTTCTTTATCTGTTTAAAAATCATCTGTCATGAATTAATTGTACTACCAAACATGTAAAAGCCCTCTGGGCATTAAATAATAAATAAATAAAATTTTAGTCATAGTCAAGGATTAATTTGACCGGATGAAAATGAGCAGATCTCATTTCTATTCTATTGTATTCAGATGTCATTTCTTACTGCAGGGGGTACTTAAAATGCAAATAAAACTGGTTTAATAATAATAAGTGTTTGATAAAGTATTAGAATGAAGTAGGGATGTATAGTATTTGTTCGTTAAACAAACAGAAGAGCTAACGTAATGGCGGGAGCATGTCACAGCGACCTCTGTTTGTGTTGGCAGAGGAACTCATTTACTCTGTAGACTGTAGGTAGCACGGTGCAGTACGAGGCACAGAACCTATCCTGACAACTGCGAAATTTGTACCATCAATCAATCAGAACAAATAAATAAAATTACACAATTATTCAAAAAACTTATAGTAAAAAGCAAATATGTTATACAAAACATACCTATTATAACATACAACCTAAGTAAGAATCTAAAATAAAGTAGAAAAATGATTTATTTCCCACTTCTTACTATATTTAAAATGGTTCGATAACAATTTATTATCACTCAACACAGAAAAAACTTATTATATTCCATTCTCTCTACAAGAAGATGTATCAAATAATTTAATTAAAATAACATTTCATTCCAAAAATTGTGCAAATGACGATACATGTAATACGGACTGCGCTAAACTAAATCATAAATCAAATGTAAAATATCTTGGAATCCTAATAGATAAAAATGTTAAATGGAAAGATCATATCAATCTCACTGTGGAAAGAATAAGAAATTTTATCTATATATTCTATAACATACGAAATATTTTAAACAAAAAAACTATAAAAATGGTCTATTATGCATTAATTCAGTCCTTATTACAGTACGGCATTATTGGGTGGGGAGGGGCCTTTAAATCTTCCTTACAGCCCATAATTATAATTCAAAGAATAATTATAAAAATCATCCTTAGGAAACCATACGACTTTCCTACTCTAGAATTATTTCGGGAATTTAATGTACCATCAATCATAGAATTGTATAAGAGAAACGCCTTATATCAAATATATAAAGAATATTTTATTCAAAAAATTCACCCCTCTGATAGCATAAGCAATAGATTTAAAACGAATGGCTTAATAGCCATCCCTGTGCTTAGAACAACCACGGCTCAGCATCACTATTTGTATTTAGGTGTAAAATGGTACAATATATTATTGTCCAAAAACAATATTAATATAACGGGAACATTGAAATATAAACAATTTAAAAAGCAAATTAAGTCCCTGAAATTGGATAATGATATATTGTACCCTTAACTTAATTTAATTTACCCTTACTTGAACTGTAATATCTAATATTAAAAGTATATGTTTATATATATATACCTAATGTTATTGTCCTTCTAAAACTATTTTTTCTAAATTATGTACCCATGTCAAGTAATATTTGTATTTATTTTCATAAGTTCTTTGATCATTGTTTAAACATCTCATTAACACTATTCATTTTTTTTGCATGTTAATACTCCTCCCATAAACACGAGCTCTTGAGCTCAATTTATGGAGTAGATAGTAGTAATATAAAATGAATTATTGTATAACCTTGCACATGTAATCATTTGTATTGTAAAAACAAAATTCTTGAAATAAATAAAAAAAAAATAATAAAAAAAAAATTATTATAAGACCTTGAAAATTTCCTAGTTGGAGAGTCAAAGCTTTATTATAATGTATCCTGTACTTTTATGTTAAAATAAATAAATAAATATAAATATAACACATTTAAATAAGTCAATAGCAGTCATATCATTATTAAACAATTAAGAGTCAATCAAAATTTGATGTGGGGAAAGCAGATTTTAAAGTAACCCCACAAAATAGAGAATCTATTATCACAAAATTATTATTTTCTCAGTAAATCGGAGAATTGGGAAATTTAAAAAATGTAATAAATTAATAACAAGTTAAATTTCATTCGGTTTATATCACTGGGGTGGGAACTTAGACTACCTACCTACTTACAAATCTTATGATATCAGAGGAAATTTTTGTTAATATATATAATACTAGCAGACCCGGACACACGTTGCTGTGGTTAAAGAAACACAACGCCACGCCATTACCCAACCTTTTTAAAAGCCACACCACCCGCTTGCCTGCTGCCCGCTACCTGAATTGAATATTTGAATTTCTCGGCTTTTCTCTACTATAATTAGCATGTATTATACATATTAACCTTCCACTTGAATCACTCTATCTATTGGTGAAAACCA
The DNA here is from genome assembly GCA_917563855.2 of Limnephilus lunatus. Lineage (NCBI taxonomy): Eukaryota > Metazoa > Arthropoda > Insecta > Trichoptera > Limnephilidae > Limnephilus > Limnephilus lunatus. The sequence goes on along the minus strand of OU830602.1, from coordinate 1,964,376 downwards.
CATGAAAATCCCTTGCGTAGTTTAAAAGATCTAAGCGCACAGACAGCGGAAGCGAATAATATGTAAAGTTTAGTGCTTGTTTACACTTAATTCTAAATATATGTACCTACCGGCTACATGATAATTTAATATAATGTAAGCAGTTAAGCACTTGTTGTCTTAGATAAACATTCACCCCACAAAGGCATTCATATCTCCCGGACAAACAGCGTGTAATTATAATTTAATTTCCGTGCTATTTAATTAGGGGAGAGCTTCCATTACCAGTGCCTACACAGCCATACACACAGACACACAGATAGCAAGCAAACTGATGGGTAGGTAAGCTACTGGTACCAGATTTTTCAAAATTATGTACTTTACAATTAAAATCTACATTATTATTACATAGTACAAAATGAATCTTTTAAACTACGCAACGGATTTTCATGCGATTTTCACCAATAGATGGAGTGATTCAAGAGGAAGGTTTATATGTATAATACGTGCTTATCATAGTAGAGAAAAGCCAAGAAATTCAAATATTCAATTCAGGTAGCGGTCAGCTGGCAAGCGGGTGGTGTGGCTTTTAAAAAGGTTGGGTAATGGCGTGGCGCTGTGTTTCGTTAGCCACAGCAACGAGTGGCCGGGTCTGCTAGTATATTTATATAAATATAGTTATACTGCTATATATTTTATGTAAACATCTTGTATTAGGTCTGTATATTTTTGAGCCCGTACCTTATATTGTATTTTCCTGATTTGTTTTTTTTATGCATTTCTTAGTCCATCTCATTAGCCCATCATGGAGGAAACTTTATTTTAACTTTTTGAAACCCAAAATACATAAATCAAATGAGTCGGTTACACAAATTCATAAAATCTTATAAGACATGTTTCTGTGAAATATTTTTAAAGTGATTCTTCATATGTTTGTGTATGTATGTTGCTTATGTGAAATGTTTTGTAAATTCTTTATTCATACATTGTGTCTACATATTGAGTTGAGTTGGGTTTAACTTCTCAAAAGTAACAATTGGCGATCCCTTAATGAGTTTTGATAACTCATGGGAGTGCAACTTCGTTGTATGTTTTTAATAATAAAATAAAAAAAAATAAAAAATGATTGTATGTTTGCTTGCTTGTTTGTTTGTTGTTGATGCATTGCTATATTATTAAGCGTAGGAAATGTTTAAAACTTAAAATATTTTCTTCCACCCTCGCGATGGTTTCTAGATTAATACAACCACTTTGGGAGGCGGAAATGAGTACTGCCACTCCGGGAACCAATTATTGGATAACCAACACCTCTGCCATACGCTTGGTGACTTAGCAGGGGTGCCCGGGTTCTTGGGGTGAGGTTTGTCTTGGTTTTGGCGGTGGATGACCTAGACACCCCCAGATTCCTACATACCCTCATACCATTTTCTTCCTAGAACTTCCTTTCCTTAAAAAGACCCTCCACACAGCATCTCCAAAGATCACATAGGCCCTGAGGATAATTATTTTCTTGTTCTAATCAAAATTCAATTTTCTAATAAACTCTTTAAATTAATGAATTTAATTGCAGTACTCGCCTACGATATATTCAACATACTATATGTAAAATTTTGGAAGAAGGTACACTTGTAAATGAAACGCATCATTCAGGAAATTAAAAGGACTAGTGAATTTTATTGTTATATTCCCAATTACATTGTGAATATCATTAGATCCAACTACCCACGGCAGACCAGGGAGTTTATGTTGTTTATGAAGCTACGTCGAAGGAAAGAGAAATTAAAAGAACCGCAACTCGATCTTTTATAAATTATTTGCCCTGGCCGAGTGTGAGTTTGCATCTAGCGACATCTATTAATAATTCTTACAATTAATTAGTTTGGTTCCCAAACAAACAATTCATTTTTTCTACATATTTTGAGAGGTGTGAGTCCTAGCTAAAAACTAACCCACAAATTTATACACTATAATTTAATTACTATAATTTTTTATTATTTACTTCGAACATAATAAAGAATTATAAGTACCTACAAATGTTAGGTATCAAATTTGATTGATTGTTAATATATAAAAAAATAATGCTTTTTTGTTTGTCCCTAATGCGTTCCTAAACAATTCCTCCGATTGCGATGAAACTTTGGTGATTTGATGTGCGCATGCCCGCGATGGTTTCTATATTTAATAGTGAGCTCTGGCGTTAAGAAATTTCTATAAAAAAATTGCAATAGTTGGCACGCGAGTTTGAAAAATGAGTGTATTTCATAGAGGGAGGCGACCGGAGGAGGAGGTTTCGCAGGAGTGGGGACGAGAGAGGGGGAAGGCAGGGAAAGTGAAACAGGTATGCAGGAGGGGATCACTAAGCAAGAACTGTTTAGTTTCACGTACCATAGCTTACGGACCTCTGTCTTAAATACAATATAGGTAGAAACAAGGTGCTAGGTAGGTTAGGAGTTACCAACCCACGTAGTATATAATATATACCTACTATGGGGAGAGTATTATTTGACTTGCTGGTAGCACTTAGCCTCTCGCCGTATCATGGCGGGGATTGTATTCCAAAATTAAACTGACTTGGCGATTAGGAGTTAGTTCCCGCGCAAACATCGGGAGCCCATGAATACATTAACGAAGGGGATTATTTTAAGGGAAGAGGGACCCCGCTAGGTACCCGTTGAAGGAAGGTTCCTTCCCGCCCACAAGAAATAAATAAGATAGGAATTGTCCAAATTTTCAAAACTACTAATTTTGTTTATGTGTCTGTAACAACGGTAGATACCTTTAAGGTTCGCAAAACTGGAACTGTTTGTTTGTTTTAGAAGAGCGATAAAGTAACTGTTGGGGATATAACGAGGTAGGTACCCGTAAAGCATAAGGACTGAGGATAGTCAAGGAATTCCGACTTACTCTGTTTTTCTTCTTTCGCTTGTCTAATTCCGCTTTTACATCACATTCGCCATTGAACTCGCGAGCTCACGATGACCCTTATCTATTTCGATACGGTCGAACAAAGGCTTTGTATCCAACACTCACAATAATATGTGTTGACATAGGTACTAATTTACTATATTTAATTTTAAACTGAATACTATGACACATGATTGTATTTATTAGTCGGCATAAGATAGGTAGAGAAAAAAGTTCAGTTTCTAAAATAGAAATATTGAATAATTGTGCATTGAATATTTGAAAATAGCCAATTTATTATCAACTTCCGCTGATTGTTGTGGCTAACTGAATAAATGAGCGAAAAAGGTCCTTGCCAAATGCATGTATTAATATTGTAATATATTAATATTAGCACACACAAAAATGTGAGCTAACTTAAAATTAATAAATAATAAATAAAACATATTTAAATAAGAAAATTGTCACTTATCTCTCACGTTTTACGGCCCAATACTTTGAGGTAGACACAGCTTTTCGGCTTTTAGAGACTGGACGCCACTGATACATAAAATACCTAATTTTAGTTATGTGCTATGTCACAAAATTTGTTATTAAAATTAGCTTATTATTATGACAGCTTTTTTTACATTAGCTCCAAGCAGTAGGCCCTGAGGAAAATAATTCCCCTATGGGCCTATGTCATCTTTGGGGATGCTGTGTAGACGGTCTTTTTAGGAAAGGAAGGTGAGGAAGTTGGTATAAGGGGTAGGTAGGAATCTGGGTGTCAGTGTGTCCACGAGTGACAGACGTATGAATCCATCCCACCCAATGTGCCGTGCATGGCTATGTTCTGAGAGACTACGGCCGGAGAAGTGGTCTCGTTCAATTACGCTCTCCCGATCCGGCATGCCATGCAGCTGGTGGGCAGACTCATCCGCCGTCAAGACCCGGACAAACCTCAACCCATGAGCGCGGGAACCCCTACTAAGTCACCAAACGTAGCGAACCACTTCGGGTGACCTATTGCAGAGGTATTGGTTATCCAATAAATGGTTCCCGGGGCGACGGCACCAATACCCGCCTCCAAAATTGTCCCCTCCTAACGCAGATCCGTGATAAATCACGGAATATTGTAATTGTATGATTTGTGATGCTGAAAATATTTATAAAATGTTTACCTCAGGATCGTTGCCTTTTAAAAACAAATATTGAGAATTTTACTTTTTATAATATTTATTTAATTGTTAACAAATTAGAGAGACTATCAGAAATTTATCTTTCTAATGAATTAAGTCGTAGATAGTAATTAATTACTAATTCAATTTTGGAGGCAAGTGTGGGTGCCGCCACCTTAAAAAAACATTTATTGAATAACAACACCTCTGCCATTGGTCACCCCAAGTAGTTCACTACGTTTGGGATTTAGTAGGGGTGATCGGGTTCATAGGGTTGAAGTTTGTTCGGGTTTTGGCCAGCGGATGCGTCTGCCCACCAACTGTAAAGGTTTTAGTTTATTATAATCTTGATTTATCAAGTTACATAGGTGATTGTGCTGTGCCTGTCTCACTAGGAATTCCTGTGTTGAGAGCAGGTAGGTCGGATAGGGAGATACTGGTTGAGGGAGACGTTTTGACCTCTCCATCAGGCCCCTTTCGGAATATCGCCTTGCCCCGCAGTGGGAGGGATGGATTCATACTTCCATCACTCCTCGACAAACTGACCCCCAGATTTCTACCCAACCCTCATACATTTTTCCTTCCCGGATCGTCCATCCTTTTGTTTTCTTAAAAGACTCCCCCCCCCCACCGTATCCCCAAAGATGACATAGGTCCTGAGTTTATTTATTTTTATTTGGACCTCCTGTGTAACTTGAATATCACGGAATTTGTTTAATATTTAAACATAACAAATACAGATGAATTATTTAATTAAAATAACAAAAATTTCTTTGTAGGTAGTTAGGTATCAACATTATCGTTTGTCTGAATTTTTCTTCATTGAACGTGATTAATTTCACGCAGGAATAACGCTCAAGACAGACAACCTAAATTAATACTTAGATATGTTTTATGATTTCTACTTTTCGATTGCTTGATATAATATATTCTCTTCCGCATAAAAATATAATAAACTTATTGTGACATTTTTAGGAACTGATTCAATATTTGAACCCCGCTTTGAATAAACAAATAAGATAGACATTTTTAGTCCTCTCCGCAGTACGTTGTGTGCAAATCCAGCGGACTCTGCAATCCGCACATCGGCGGGGCGCTGCAGTAAACAGGGAGGGCGCTCCACTTGTTTGCACTGCTCTTCAGGCTCAGTCACCACCCATCGACCCCCAGACACCATCCATCCACCCCACTCACTCCCCCAGATTGTGGATTCAAAAGAACTTATAATTTTAATGGAAAGAGAAAATGATTACATAATTACAAATAGAGCTATTTTACTGTTTTTTAATTTTATTTTTACCCTAGAAAATAATTAAGGAAATGAAAGCATTTTATATACATTATATGAGGCATGTTCAGAAAGTTTTTGTTCTTGTAGTTGTTATTCCTTCCGTGAGTAAAAAACGGATCACAGCACTTGGCGGGATTTTTTGCCGACATATTTCACGCAACTGAACACAACAACGTGAGTTTACACACTACAATGTTCATGCGATGCTCGTTCTGGTCAGGAGACCCCCCCCCCTACCACTCAGTGTTGCAAACCCTCAAAAACTAAAAACCACCCCCCGTTATGGTCACAGTATACTTGTTTTCTGAACATGCTAAGTATATTAAAAAAAAAATCCATTAAGGCCTATATCATCTTTGGGGATGTTGTGTGGAGGGTCTTTTTAAGAAAGGAAGGAGAGGAAGTACTGAGAAAGAAAACGGTATGGAGTGGGTAGGAATCTGGGGGTCAGTGTGTCCAGAAGTGGCGGATATATGAATCTATCCCTCCTACTGCGGGTTAACACGATGTTCCGAGAGAGTTCTATTGGAAAGGTCTAAAAATCTTTCTATAACAGTCTCTCCCGATCTGGCCCTTGGTGGTGGTGCGTCTGTCCACCAACCACGCGGTTGGTGGACAGACGCATCTGCCGCCAAGATTCGGACAAACCTCACCCCATGAACCCTGGCACCCCTGCTAAGTCGCCAAACGTAGCGAACTGTTTGGGGTGACCTATAGCAGAGGTATTAGTTATCAAATAAATGGTTCCGGGGGCGACGGTACCCATACCCACCTCCCAAATTGTAAACAAATAAATGTTCTAAAACAATGTAAACCCTCAGGCCTCGGGCATATTCTGTCAGAATTTCAGAAAATTTTAGCTTTGTAGTAAAATCCAAATATATGGATTATTTCTGAATTTATCCGAAAACTCAAAACTGCTTTTGAAAGGTGATAAAATAGGCCTTCAAGTGTTATTATTGTATATATAAAAAAATTATATTAAAATTTATAAAAAAATCTGGGAAAATCATAAATTGTGATCGGAAACTTCGGTTTCGTATAGGTCCGGGGGGCGGATTCAATTTAAGAAGCGGGAATGGGTACCGCCGCCCGGGGAACCTTTATTGGATAACCAACACCTCTGCCATAGGTCACCCCAAGTGGTTCGCTACGTCTGGTGATTTAGCAGGGGTACCCGGGTTTACGGGGTGAGGTTTGTTTAGGTTTTGGAGGCGGATGACCAGGACATACTGAACCCCAGATTCCTACCCACCCATTAAACCCTCTTCTTTCCTAGAAATCTCCTCTTCTTCCTTAAAAACCCCTCCACACAGCATCCCTGAAGATGACATAGGCCCTGAGGGAAAATATTTTCAGCTCAGGTAAAAAAAGGAGCACATTTTAATTTTTCTGTGGTTAACTTCTAGATTCAAACATAAAGCATGGTGTTATCTCTTTCTTTTACCGTTTAGATCAAATTTCTCGTCATGACAGAAAGGGAAAACAACGATTTCTACAAGATCTATGTGCATTCCCAAAAGCGAACAAATTATAATCTACAACGATTTAAAATGTGCAATTTTTTATTAGCAGGTATTGTAAGTATTATTTTTTTACGTCGTGGTGAGTTTAAAATTTTTTACATGTAAAGAAACAATAAAAAAATATATATTTCTAGACTATCAAATTTTCAAATCGAAAACAAATGACTTTGCATAATTTGAAATTGCTCCGCCATACTGCCGGTCGTTATTCCTCCTAAATAAAATTATATGCAAAGTAACTAGGTTAATGATGATTTATTCACAGCGTAGATAAAAATCATGCAATTAAATAAATAAACAAATCAGATACACGTCAGTAGATTTCTTACTCTTAGAAAAATATAAAGAATTGTGATAATAATTGGCCCCTCGTGGACTTTGTTTCCACAGTCCAAACTGACTGTACTAAGCCTCAACAACTAATCTGATCCCGACTCTCGACCTTCACGCCATGACAGTTGCCAGTTGCCAGTTAGTCGCCTTTTCACTGGACTAATGATCAAAAAGCTAATAAAGTTATTTATTTTCCTTTCATTGCTGCCTTCAGCTGTCCGCACAGATTGAAATGGGATTTCACTTCATTATGGGGCTTAGAATCCGGCCATTATAATAATATAGGTATTTTATTGATCGTTGGCTGTCCATCTATCTGATGCAGGTTTCTATGGTTTATATAGCAGGGCCAGACTGAAGAATATTTTGGACTATATGGAAACATTTTGTTGGTTGTTCGTGTTCATATATATTGGTTTATGAACTTTATACTACTTGTGTTGTGGCAATAATATCTCTAGGTAACGCGGTCGAACTAAATAAACTATATTTGTAATTGTGTTGTTCGCCTTCGCAGAGGTAAGTGATTGTTTGTCCTTCTTCCTTGTAATCCATTATTTTTTCCCATACACGTATCATCGCCCAATTCCAGCAAACACCATTTTCGTTTCATTTTGTTTAGTTATAGTATTTATGTTACTGTAAAAGTCCGTACTACGGTAAATCTTAAAGATTTATCAGTAAATTCTAAGATGTACCAACTTATAATGTTGGTAAATCCTAAGATTTACTAGTAAAACCTAAGATTGAACAATTTGCGGTTTTTTACAGGAACATATATAGTCCATTTATAAGTGCTTCTGAAGCTGTTATTCGTAAACATTTTCGGATGCAACATTTCTCCATTTTTCCTGGTAGTCTGTTATTAAATGCATCAAAATGTTAATAAAACAAATTAAGTCATTTAAAAATGACACTAAGTGAAGAAATTCTTAGCTTGAAGAATTATCAAAAAAACTAACCATAAAAACAAAGTTTTTTTTTGCTATCATACATTGATACATTTATTTTACAAATGACGAAACCAGCCATGCCCAACCTAAAGGCCAGTTGAAGATTTTTTGCGGTCCAAAATGAAGTTTTCAGCTTTCTGTTTGGATCACGGTATTCACACAAAAAAAGAAAAAAATCGTCCTTTTAAATTTATCATATTTAAATTATATTTTATGAAATTAGACCTATCTTGTTATTATACCTCGGACTCTCGAAGGGGGTTATGATTTTTTGCTTGAAAAATGTTAGGCGCATGGCCGCACTAGGAATTTACTTTCGAAATCAATTCCGCACATTTCTCGAAAGATCTAATGCAACTAACCTGATTTTAATAAGTGGAGAGTGGGTGCAAAGAACTCACATAGGCGCGTGTGTGGCCAGTTATGCCTTTTAGCATTCATTGATGGCGGTTTGACAATAATAGCCAAATGGATTAGACCGACATTTATTTTTTATAATAAGTGCTATAATGTCATCGAATTTCAGATACATACGTATATGTCCGCGCGTGTGTGCGTGATTGTCAATAAAAGATTTAAAAAAAAAACAAATCTACTACTTGTAAGAAAATATTGGCAACTGCATGCAATCTGGATACAAGCGAGTATCTAAATGACTCAGTCCTGATATTGTTGATACTAACATATTTTCAGTTCGAGTAGCTCTTGTTAGTTTATGGAAGGTAATTAAATTAGGCTGAATAAATCAGGGTTGTCATTAACAATTTTAAAAATAAAAGTCAACTGAAAAGGGGAAATAAGTCTTCTATCTGTTTTTAATAACTTCTATTAGTTTTTCATAATTTTAATTCTTTCATCCAACCAACTTAACTATACAATAAATTTTAGGAAAGGTCATGATAATCTAAGGAAAATATCTCAATATTTTCCTTATAAAGCAATTTAAAAAAGGTATGTGGAAAATTTTCTAATTTTTGAAACACTTTTTGTGAACTGGACACAAATTTAAAAAAAAAGTAAGTTTACCGCAAATTAAAAATTAAAACGACTTAGGCACTCCATTTTCAGAAATCCGTTATGTTTGCTGTAATTTGAACAATAGGGTATTTTCATTTATTTATTTTTAAATTTCCCTGGTTACGAATAACGCAACAATGTTCAAAAAACTCCTACTACCACCACACTAAGCGGAAAATGTTGCTTGTGTCGTGATGGAGGACTTAGCCAGCCGAGGAATCGAACACGCGACGCCCGGGTGGGACCCAAACGCGATGCTTACTCAGCCACTAACCGGTCATTGTTTTTTTATTCTCTAAAAAATAAGACCAAAATTAGGGTATAATGAATTTTATTTTTATATATGTTGACTACAAATTTTCTACAACGATTTAAAACGTGCCATTTTTGATTTGCGCCGACACGCGTGTCCGTTTTCATTCGTGAATTCGGCGGCGTTGACGTCATGCTGTGCAATGTTAGTGACAGCCGTTTACCAACCAGGAGCGGTTTCTACGTCATGACGTTATAGCCAGTTGGAAGTGTCTCGCAATGAACGGTTTTTCAAATCAATAATAATTATAAACGAAAATATTAAAATTACAAATTAATTTTTAGTACAATGATCAGAATCAGAAAAATAAACTTTAAATCTTCCACACATTTTTAACGGTATTCACAGATTGTGAAAATACTAAATTAAATTAAAGTTTAGAGAAAAGTTATTTTGATTGCCAATGTGCCACTGTAGACGAACTTTATAGTTGAATGGATCGAATTATTACAACAGTTTTTATTTTTGATGGTAAGTGTTGGCAATGAGCGTAAAAATATTGAAGGTTTGTTATTGTGAACGGCTTAGGTTTTATAATTAACGAGTGATGACAAGAAATGGCGATGACGGACAACTCTATCATTAAGAGTGTGAGAATGGAAGGTAAATCTCGGTACATGTTTTATTTTCAATCGTGATTATGTTATTTGGAATTTTTTGCTATTCCGGATATCCGGACTGACGAAATATTTTATGATTAGCCAAAAAAATGCTATTTTGGGAACGTTAATGTGATTTTGTTGCACATACAACGGATAGTATAATTGTAGGATTTGTGTTGATGAAAGTTTACGTAAAGAACTTATTGTGTTTTATAATTACTGTGACGATTCACGGTTACTGTACTGTGACGGCAAAAAACATATGTTCCTTATCGCTATAATGCTGCAGCTCTTTCTTACACATTAAATAATGGTGAGACCCACAAAATACGTGTACAGGGAGATGTATGATAATGATTGTACGTTTCCTTTGGGAGGGTGCAGACAAAAATTCACCATTTGTCTCATTTTTGACGGTTGTTATTTAGTTGTTGTATGTATCAGCATTCCGAATGTCCACCTTTCTATATCATATTTCTTTTGAACACTCAGTTTCTATAAAATTTATGTTTTTTTAAAGATAATATCTATACATTTGCCACGCTGAAACGATAATTATATGAAATTCCCTCAATAGAAAAAAATTGCAAAGTATGGTTCGAAAATTATTATATCTAAACACGTTTTTTTCTGTTATTTCACAAGTTATACCTATACATGAAAAATTTCAGTGTTTTTTAAATGCTATGGCATTTTCCTCGAAATGTTTGCTTTATTTTAAACGAGTCGCTTTTTATAAAACATTTTAACAATTTTCGCTTAAATATTATCGTTTTTATTATACGCACGCTCCTTCTAACATTAGTATTTACATATCACCCCTTCTTTTTCTGTATGTGCGCTTATTACCGGGCCTTAATGGTATTTTTGAAGTCGTTTTTAGGTTTGAAATTGGTAAATGATGCAAAAAATAACGAGTGTGCTTTAGACCACACGACTGAAGTAAAACTACACTGAAGAGAGAAAGAAAATGTGCGCGCGCACTGCTCTCTCTTGCTCCTACAATGATACAGATAATAGGCCTGCACTGTGTCGATATAAGAAACGTAACTGGCTATGAGAGAAAGAGAGAAAGAAAATTATGTGCTCGCACCTCTCTCTCTTGCCCCTACAATAATATACGAAAAGTAACTCTCTCTTTCTATCTTCACTAACTTATATCTGCCTCTCAACTTCCGTTCGCCTCGCCTGATCACACTTTTTGTAACGCTCTCGTCACACATTCACCAGTTTACTCCCCAAGTCAAGCGTGCGTAAAGAAGTTTTACTTCAAAAAAATTATAATGTTATAATAATTACAATTTCAGGGGCCTACTGCCAGGGATCGACTCGGGGTCACCATTTCAGGGGCCTACTGCCTACTGCCAGGGATCGACTCGGGGTCACCATTTTTGACGGGTCTGGTTTGTCATAATTTCGTAAAATACTATTTCGGTCAGAAACTAAATGAAGCCATAAACCGTACAAATGAAGCACTCGGCTACCGTCTTATGAATCCATGTTCAGTATACACATACAGTGCACACCCAACCTTCTCATCTGTTGACATTCCTGGTTGCTCTATTTGCTTCTCGTGGCAAAACAAACGGAACGAGTTCACCGTTCGGTAGTTAACTTTAGTCTCCGGTGGCGGTGCGGACTGCGGACTGCGGACTGCGGGGTACCACTCCCCCCTGCTGTGGTGGGGAGGGGAAGGGGGTTGGGAAGGGGACGACATGCCTCTGCACTCTGGCGGTAGCATATGCAAACAGGTTTGTACTGTGCCGGTAAAAGCGGTATCTCTAATACCTTGTTTACCAACTCGATTGATTTTAATGTTTATGTATATATAGTGAGAACATTCTGTAAGCACTTTGTGAGTTAGGTAATTGAAATAATAATGATATACTTATTTATTTTATTTTTAACTTTATGAATGCCGTTGGCGCCAATATAAAAACTGTCAAAAGAAGCGAATCTGGCAGTCTACAATGAAGTCCTGGAACTTACCCTGATATACCTATGGCAGTGAGGCGTGGAACTGGCATGGAACTGGCATGGAAAAGGAGGAAGGATGAAAGTAAACTGAATGCTGTTGAAATGAGATCCCTGAGGCGGATGTGTGGTAAAAATGTAAGGCTGATGTAAGCTTAAGGCGATCCACTAGTACAGGAAAAAATCGAAATCGGAATTCACGCCCTTTTATGGGAGGAGTTTGAAAATACTTGAGAAAAAGCTTTTGGAAAGGTTGGAAAATATATTTGAGTTTTTTTTTACATGTTGATTTCATAAAGGCCTGTAAAAAACATTAATTCCTTTTTTATGCATTGTTTATTGTAATAAAACGGAATTTTCAAATTGATTTCACGAAAACAAGCAGCGCGGACCCTAACACGTTGTTTCTCCGCTCCGTCCGGAGGAGTAATGACGGAAAAATGGGGCGGCTGCCAGTCGTTCTTCAATGGACGGTATAAGGTTCACTTTGATATAACAAATTCGTCGACTGCCGTATTGTCGCCGTGATGTCAAAAATACCAACGCGAAAATGCATATTATATTTTATTTTGTGAGGTTCGGGCGTTAATATCAATTTTTTTGCGATAATTATAGAAGAAACGAACAATATGCAATAAAACCATATCCGAAAAATTGTTTAAAAAAAGGAGAATTTGCAGTTGAAAATGTTTTTTATAGACCTAATACTTTATTTTTTTCTAAGCTTATTAAAAGACTTATTAAAAAAATGACCAGTATTTTTAAGGGCCGAAGTATGTTCTACACGCAGTATTTAATTGAAGCATCTATAATACTTCTAAGCGGTCAAATTTTCAAAACAAAAACATACGATTTTGTATGATTTTGCATTATTTAGTATGGCTTCATCTTAATAAGTAAGATTATCAAAGGGACTCTCAGATGGTTTGGGCATGTAGAACGAATGAGCGAAGAAAATAGTGTGAGAAGAATAGATGTATAACGCAAATATGAATGAAAGAAAAAGTCGGGGGCGCACGAGGAAGACATGGCACGATCAAGTGAATCAGATACTTAAGTCGGGCTTTGTCAAAAGTCAGAATAAGAGAAGAGTATGTATGAGACGATGTATGAATATGAGTGAGGCATAGGTGTGCGCCAAGACCGAGTTGTTTGGCGGTCCGCCCTCTCTGCCTACCTCTGCGGAAAACGGTGCGATGGTTAGTTAGTTAGTTAGTTAACTTTATGAGTAAAACCTCAAATTGTAAAATTTTATTAAATGAAGATAATAGTATAAAAAAATAAATATAAATATTTATCCCAGACTTGCAGAAACGTCAATAGATGTCACGTATTAAAAATAAAAATGGATTAAAAATTATCCTAGACATTTTACCTAGATAGCGTTTAGTTCCGGTTTTAATCTTGCTATCATACATAAAGAGATATGTTCCTAGTTCTTAGTCGAATTATGATACAGTTAAATATGACCGAATCGGATAGGGACACATTAGCTCCGTTGGTAGAGTTGAGCCTCAGCAAGGCGAAGGTCCTGTGTTCGAGTCCGAGATGTGACCGTATCTTTTTATGAATTTTCTGTTTTCAGATATTCACTTGAGTTTCGCTAATAATATTGTCTTAATTTAATTTGATATACATAATTTTTTATGTGCATTTCGTCCAAGAGTTCCAAATGCTCCCTGTCGTCTGGATCCAGTCTCCAATTGGGTTATATTCTGAGGCTGAAGGTAGTAGTGAGGGGCAAGAGATGGAGAAGAGAAAGATTGGCAAGTGCCAGGCTATTTAGATCTAGTCACCAAACACGGCTTAAGCTGTTTTAAGTAAAAAAAAAAATTCTGAATGGTGGGCTTTCACCAGGGCGATACTGAGAGTATGTTCTACGCTGGAACGTGCCGCAAATATAGCATATATTAGTTTAAATGATTTAATCGTTAAATAACACAAAACAATAAAATAAAAATTAATTTTTAAAAGAAAAACTTTATTTTTATACTTTTTTGAAGGTTATTTTCATCAGTGAAATATATCATATTAGAATAAGTTAACAATAATAATCTAAACGAAAATATGAAAGAGAACAAGACACAGAAAAACAGAAAAAGACAATGGTCGCAACTGGGACTCGAACTCAGACCTCTCTGTCTAACCGGGACGAGCGCGTTAACCAATTTCGCTATTGCCACCTTCTGTCAAAGCCGTCATATTTGTCAATCTCATATTTTCAAATTTCAGAATTACATTATTATCAACTAATTATTTTTCTCCATATTACGGGCAACTAACCATTTTATTGGAAATAATCATTCTAAGAATTGGTTTGTAACCTGGATACCGTCTCGTATAGATATTTCCGAATTTAACGTAGAAAAATAATTAGTTGATAATAATGTAATTCTGAAATTTGAAAATATGAGATTGACAAATATGACGGCTTTGACAGAAGGTGGCAATAGCGAAATTGGTTAACGCGCTCGTCCCGGTTAGACGGAGAGGTCTGGGTTCGAGTCCCAGTTGCGACCATTGTCTTTTTCTGTTTTTCTGTGTCTTGTTCTCTTTCATATTTTCATTTAGATTATTATTGTTTACTTATTCTAAATAAAATTAACTTGCGCACGCCGGGATTTGAACCCGCGACCTTCGGATTTGGAGCGTAAAGCTGTGAAAGAAGGGCTGTTGACAAGTCTACGCTTATAAGCTAATTCCATCCGGCATTTGCTCTGCGGTTCGGTTAGATTTTACACGATATTCTAAAACACTGCTGGTAAATCTTTAAAATATGGTTTTATGAATACACCTATTTGGGTTTTATTATTTGCGATGGCCACGGGCTTCTGGCATTTCCAAACATGGTAAAAGCATTTTTTAGATATTTACTTATGTTAATAGCTGACGCAAGCATCCACAATTTTCCATCTTTCACGATACCTACACCTTTCAAAACGTTCAATCACCTTTCAGGCAATTAATAATTTAATAGAAAGGTATATACAAAATTCTAACCTTTAAAAATCTTTAGGACGTACTAACACATATTTTTCCTATAATATTATATACTTCGAGTTCGAGTTGATTAATTTGTTTTAAGCCTGATCCTAACTTTTTTTTCAATTATTTCTGGCTAACACCCTCGAAGGGTGTTCTAGGCCATCATTTAAAATTACAGAAAAAGGAACGGTGAGTTTATACTTTATTAATTTTATTTTTATGTGCAAAATTTCAGAATTATATGGAAGATTGGAGTCGAGTTCAAACATAGCAGAGATGAGATGCTGAATGGGGGGAGGCAATTATAGATAAAGCTTGATAGAAGATAGTAAATTTATTTAGAAAGGGACAACCAAAAAATATGTGATCTAAAGTTCCCACACCTAGACCACAGAATGTACAATCTCTGGGAAGTCAAGGGTGTGAATTTTAAAAAGGTGATAAGGAACGGAACAATGCCCGATTCTTTTTCGAATAAGTTAGGAAATTTATTTTTTGGAACAATGGGGGAATTATTGAAACTACGGTTATGAAATCCTAAGTTATGTTTAGGTATACCATTATTAATACTAACATTAATACATCAAAAATACAAATTTTGGATGTGGGTCTGTATGTGAGAGTTATTTCTTTTTTTAAACATCTAGCTCCTCACATGAGACACTGATGAAATCAATTTCCTTTTGCTGTGTGAAGGGTAGTAATCTGGGGGTCAATGTGTCCAGGAGTAACGGACGTATGATTTCATTCCTACCCACTGCGATGGATCGGGAGAGTCCTGCATGAGAGGACATAAGATCTCCCTCTCTTACTCTCTTCCATCTCCGTCCATCTCCATCTTAAAATTTCTATTTCGATCCACCACGCAACGCAGTAGATGGACAAACGCATCCGCCGCACGATCTAGACAAATCTCACCCTATCAAACCAGGCACCTTTCAAACAACTTGCACGCCACATATTGTAATTTTTAATCCAAATTTCATGACGCCAGAAATCACCATTATATATATAGAAAACTACGCGGGCACGCGCACAATAACTCACCAAAGTTTCACCGCAATCGGATGAATGGTATAGGAAATAAGAAGGGTCAAACGAAGAAATATTCATTTTTATAGATTTAGATTATAACTAAGTATAACTTATGCTGTAGTGTGTAGTAGATACCAAACCTAACAGGCACTTTATAAATATTGTAAGTACTCGTTACCACTTTCGAATATCATTTTGGACAAACACCTCTTAAATTTCACATCCCGACCTGGTATCTAAAACATAAAATAATTTTGAAATCCAAATAAAAAAATATCTGCACGCATGTAGTTTCAAGTAATGTCAAAAAATACGTGCTAGCGGCCACCGAACCCGGCCAAGTGTTGATAGCTTCTTGAACCAATAAATTTATTAATGGACCGGTACTGTTTACTCTCATCAAAGAAACCCGAAACCAATAATATTCAAATCGTTGGTCGATATTTATCTACCGTTTAATTTACTTTGCCGGAAAATAATATTATTGTGAATTGTAATTAGTAGGGAATTTAATAGGTGTATTTAATTGGGAGCCATAAATGCTTGATAAACCTACCTGATTCAATACAAAGTAGAGCTGTCCGTCTGTTTGACAATCCATTGTTAAAACCCGTCTGCTTGGTTCAATATATTCGCACCTCACAATCCGGAAGCTTCGGTTTCGCTCCAAACCGGTCAAACTGTCACTTTGGATCGAGATTGTAAAATATCTATGCAAGGTAGCTTTCATATTTCAAAGACAATAAGAAGCATTATTCCATTCTCTTTCTGGTTAACAGAAAAAATACACATGTTTGAATGAGAGGAAGAGAGATATATAGTTTTTAAAATGTAAGGTCGCTCGGGACGTTTTTGGTCTTATGAAAGTATAACGCAATTACATGTTTTGGGATGTATTTATTCCTAAACAAGCAGATCGATTGCCTTCACGAATGCACAATATACGCATGCTAATATTATTCTACAGATATTTCAATGGAGGGTACTCGAAGGAGATATAAATTCTGCAGACACGCACGGAATATCCTTTCATAATAATTGATGTCATCATCCTAGACTTGCAGAAAAGTCAATAGATGTTGCACATTAAAATAAAAATTGAAATATTTATCCAAGACACTATCTAGATTGCATTTAATTCGGGAAGAATCTTACAATCATACATAAAAAAAAGTAATAAAAATATCTTCGTTGAAGAATGATACTTAATAATGATATTTGGGTGGTTTTTATAGCGCCGTTTTTTTGTGAAAAATCACCTTAAGGGCGCTGAATCACCTCAAGTTAAATATAAACCAAGGGGATAGGGTCGAATTAACTCAATGGTTAGAGCAGAGCCGGCAAATCTAAGGTTCTGGGTTTAATTCCTAAATGCGACCGTATCTTTTTTCTTATTCTTCTGTTTCAAATTTTGGTTTGAGAGTCGCTAATATTGTCTTTAATGATCAAGTGCCTAATAATTTCAAGTGTTTTTACTAATTTCCGGTAAGTGGCTAAGTTGGCATCGTATTTGGTCCCACCCAGGCGTTGCGTGTTCGATTCCTCGGCTGGCTAAGACCTCCATCACAACACAGGCAACCTTTTCCGCTAACTGTGGTGGTAGTAAGAGATTTTCAAATATTGTCAGGTTATTCGTAACCCGGGAATGTTCATCTTTCTTTTAAAAAGATTATAAAAAAATGATTAATCAAAAATGCTACACATTGTTTAAAAATTGACAAAATAAAAATTTTTAAAAATGCGCATTAAGATGAAGCCATACTAAATAATGCCAAATCATACAAAATCATATGTTTTTGTTTTGAAAATTTGATCGCTTAGAAGTATTATAGATGCTTCAATTAAATACTGCGTGTAGAACATAACTTGGCCTTTAAAAAAATAAAGTATAAGGTCTATAAAAAACCCTTTCAAGTCCAAACTCTCCTACTTATAAACCCCTCTTCGGGTATGGTTTTATTGTATACCTAATGTGGCAAATTTAGTTTCTTTTATAATAATCGCAAAAAAAATTATATTTACGCCCGAACTTCCCAAATTAAAATAAAATATGCATTTTCGCGTTGTTATTATACGGCAGCTATTCGACGAATTTAGTTTTTCAAAGTGAACCCTATGCCGTCCACCGAAGAACTACTGACCACGCCACACCAATTTTCAGTCAGTTCTAACGCCGGCCGTAGCGGGGAACAGACGTTAGGCTCCGCGTCGCTTGATTTCGTTAAATCAATTTTTAATTTCCGTTTTATTACAATAAACAATGCGTAAAAAAGGAGTTAATGTTTTTTACAGGATTTTACAAAAAAAAACTCAAATACCTTAAAAATTTAAAAAAAAAATTAATTAAAAAACCTTTTCCAACCTTTCCAAAAGCTTTTTCTCAAGTATTTTCAAAGTCCTCCCTTAAAGGGGCGTGAATTCCAATTTCGATTTATTGGATCGCCTTAAAAAAAACGATCGTTTATACAGCATTTTGACAGACCGTGTAACCTTACACACCACTTAAAACGTATTTAGCAATCGGCCATGCACTTTGCCTTTTAACAAATTGAATTTATCATAATAAAGGTACATTTCTCGGAACACTTTAAATTATGCAAATGACATATAACCTATGAATATTTTACTAATCCTCAAACATGACTAAGATTTCATTCGTATTACGTAACACGAGACCAATTCAGACTTAAAGTCTACAAACCACAATCTATATACAAACGGAAGCCATATTCCTTGCGCTCTTCTCAAAACAAATACCAAATTATCCGTCAGTTTTATTTTTCCAGCCTCGCGAGGTATTATTTATTTATTTATATAATTTTCAAGATGGCGTACACGTATTTCACCTGTCAAGACCCGGCACTCACCACGAGTAGCTAGTTACCGAGTGTGTTTATCTATGGACATTCAATATTCGTGCTTTTTGTATTTTTTGTGATGATCGATCGATGCCTACATCCTATTTGCCAGCGTTTAAATCACCATAAATTAAATTTGTAGAAATCGTACGCCCTACGACTGTGACACAGTGGTTCCTAAATTGAATTTAGGCAATGATATTATCCATAACTAATCTCAAAATAGTAAGCCAAAAACAAGGTAATTTCCTTGTACTCAGTTTCGTAGTTTTAGTACTAAACTACCACGCGTCGAGCGAGGGTCGTGTTCCGTAAGTAAATTGCATTAAAAATGCCCTCAAAACACTAGTAAAACCCAAGAAATAACATTTCATAAAAACACGCAAATTATTTATTTTAATAAAAGATACAATTATATCGATGTTTCCAGGTAATAGCGCCATTGGAGAAAGTGAAATAGCAAACGTAGCAACAATTAAGTATACGTTCTTCCACACAGCATCCCCTAAGATGATGTAGGCCCTGGAGGAAATTATTTTCCTCAGAGCCTCGAGTGTGGAGCTAATGTACAAAAAAATACGAATGACAACCTAGGACAGTAGGTCGTCTCAAACAACATTCCGTATTCGTCTTAATGTAAGCGAGTTAGCGTATCTTGGCATCTCAGTCACACCCGTAATGTAGAATAAATATATCTTTATCGTTCACACATACTTTCTCTGAATACCTATCTTTATCACACAATGAATAACTTTTAAGAAGTTACTGAAAACATAAGAGTGTTTCTTACTAGACAGGTTCTATTATCAGTTTGTGAAACAATGACGGGCCTATATATTATATATATACGTCTTCAAATGTCAATATGTAGTTGTTGGATACTAGCTTGTATCCTTGTGTCTAGATTGCACGCAGTTGTTCAACTGCACGGAATTCGTTACAAGAAGATTATAATAACATACCCCATAAATTAATATTAATGTTAGCTTTGCTTATTCTTCTATGACAGATTTATTTTTATAAGATTTTATATTTTAACATTTATGAAGATACCAAGGTAAACAAAGAAGTTTTAAAGTTAAAAATAGTAATTAAATTATATATATATATATATATATCAAATTTGTGATGCAGTGCTGTTCTAGAAATCTGTCGTGCCGTGTGGTATCTTAAACAAGACATAGCGACGAATATGGATAAAGTATTCAGGCGCGTATAAGCCATAGCATTTCAAGAGGAGTGGGCTATCAATAGAGTTATGCACTTAATCAAAACTAAGGACGGGTCGTTGGTCGTTGGGGCTTGTATCTACGTTAAAATATGTAAAAGCCTAAAGATTTTACGTAGGTATGTGTATCACCACTCTATTAGAGCCAGCGAAAAAATCGGTTAGACGCCCTCGAAATGTGGTGCTGGTGAAAAATGCGCAGGATATCATGAAAGGCATGTACAAATCGTCACCTTGGTCGGATAGGATTTGATCTTCGCCTTTTTTTAGGTACATTAGCTCCACACAGGAGGCCCTGAGGAAAATAATTCCCCTCAGGGCCTATGTCATCTTTAGGGATGCTGTGTGGGGGCTCTTTTTAAGGAAGGAGAGGAAGGAAAAGAGGTGGGTAGGAATCTGGGGTTCAGTGTATCCAAGACGGACCGACATAGGACCTCATCCCTCCCAATGAGGTACAAGGCGATCTTCCGAGGAGAATCTCCCGATCCGGCCTGTCATGCAGTTGGTGGGCAGACGCATCCGCCGCCAAGCAACGGACAAACCTCATCTGTTAAGTCACCAAACCTAGCGAACCACTTGGAGTGACCTATATGGCAGAGGTGTTGGTTATCCAATTAATGGTACCCGCCTCCCAAATTACTACGAAAAGGCAAAGTTAGAACCCTACCCATCCAAGGTGACGAATGTGTCCGTTCTGGAATATGTAGGTAGGCATCCTCAATAATTTCAACTATCTGCCTACAAGGTATTTTTGCTTTGCTCGCTAAACTGAGGACACCAACTTGAAGAAACTGATAATCACTGGCAAAGACGAAGACAGAAGAATCAGAGGGAGGTCACTGGACCAAGTATCACTGGCGTTCGATACATCTTCATCCGCAGCTCTCCAGATTCTCAGCAATGAGGAACCGACTAAAGAAGAAGTGTCACTAACCTGGGCTTGGGTGAAAAGCACTCTCCGTTTCCGGCGCTGCGCAAGCGGGAACTGCATGGGTTTGGAGTCGGCCACGGAACAGGCGGCCAGGCCGGGCATGTTGTTCATGGCGTGGTTCATGCTGGCCGTCGCCGACGAGCCCATCAGCCGCGAAACTGCAAAACCAATAGCACGGCTATTCATCCAGTACAAGCAACAGACATATATATATATATATATAATAATTTATTGGAACAGTATTTAAGAAGTAAAATTTATTAGAGAAATTATAAAACAAAACACATGCAGGAGAATAATAAAAACTAACATTTATGTATGAGGTATGTTATTAGACGAGGAATAGTATGGGACCCAAGAAGCTGCCTTGCGGTACTCCATATCTGATATTTTGTCACTGCTGTATTTATTTATTGTCTATTTTCAATGTATCTGGTAAACCATTTTAGCGGTGTGCGGTTATAACGTTATTTTTAAGTTTTTGATGTAGTTATGCGAAATGGTGTTGAATGCTTTTGCTAGATCTAAAAACACCCCTATCATTTCACCCCTATATTTCTTGTAACTAAATTCCGTGCAGTAGAAGCGAGTATATAAACGACTGAGTTCTAATGTTGTTGCTGAATTAAAATGAATTTCGATCGAGTATTTCTAGTTGGTACACGGAAGGTAATTAATTAGGTTGGGTAAATTAAAGCTGTCTATAATACCATAACTATGTATCTCATGGGGGCAATTGGGCAGATATTTGATTTCCTATATTAGGCGAGCTATACCCACTTTAAACTGCAGAACCTCCGATTTCTGGATGCAAAGCAATGACAAGATTCTTTAATGAACTTGTGCAGTGAACAGGGCCTTTTTAAAGTAAGATTATGATATTGCTACAGTTTGAACAGCGCGCAATAGTAGTGATCTATAATAGGTATTTACCAGTATGAATAAACAGCGCGCCAACAATAACGAAAATCCTTCATGTGTGCGGATCCCGGAAAGCACATTTGAAGCCAAAAAACCTACGGGATATTTCATACAATGTAGATTTGATTTTATACGGTGCAAAATCTTGCGCCAGAGCCAAAGTTTGCTATTGGGTGAGGAGTGACGAATCAAATATTATTTTCTCCTTCCTGTGTTTTTTTTACAGTTTATTGTTTTCAATGCTACTTTAAAATCTTAATAAAATAGTTTAATTCGAGGAGGGAAAAAGGTCATACAATTTTTAAGGCTCCGTTCCCGGCCCCAAGAAGAAGAAGACGGAGAGATATGAAATTACGAATGTTAGAAGAGCGCGCTAACATTTACAACGATAAAATCGATGCAAAAATCATGATAATCTTTAATAAAACACGACTCGTTTAAAATAGAGCAAAAATCTAGCGATAATTGTCTTAAACAGCATTTAAAGAAACGCTGTGAATTTTTTCATACATATAACTTGTAAAATAACTGAAACAAACGTGTTTATAATAATTTTTGGAGCATACTTTGCGATTTTTTTCTATCGAGGGAATTTTATCTTTGGTCTAGATATTATCTTCAAGAATAACATATATTTTTTTAAGAGCTTAAAAACTTAAAATGTTTAAGGGAGGTTTGCAAGAAATCGGTAGAAATTCGAATACCGGCCTCTTAATGTAATTCGCCTTTTAGTTATTGTTGGGTCAAAAGGAATCCTGTTAGAAATAATATGAACTTACGTTTTTTTCTCGTATAACTAATACTTAATTGTGGATATCTTAAAATAGTATTATTTTATATAAGTATTAAACTTTTGAAAAGACATGACTGAATTCAATGGAGAAGAAATGGTGCTCCCGGAAAGCTGAAATTCTTTCTCTTTTTAAATCGCTTCATTGTTGAACTCCAAACGATTTAGACCACGAACCACCACTGGTCCAGTGCCAAAACCCAACCGTTCTGCCAACGACAAAACCATTTTAAAAATTGAAAAAGACATTTTTTTATATCTGAACAGTGCTGTCATCCGCGAGTTCCTCGAAAATTTATAATACAAAACTCCTCTGGTGTTTTCTTTTTTTTTTAATTAGGTACCTTCTTACCTAACCAGTAGTTAGTCGGTCGTAATGTTGGTAATAGGCCACTTGCATCACATTTTTTTGTTAATTTTTTTCCGGTTTAGCCAAATATTCTAAGACATTCTGTTTTTTTTTTTTTTTTATCGTATTTTTGAAGCCCTGGCGATTTTTTGAAAATTTCAGTCCGAAAAATCAGACCATTTTTTATAAACCGGAAAGACGGGACATAATTTTATTGGTGCGAAAGAACGATACTTACATAGCCGAAAATCACTTAAAAAAAGAACGTTTTCCACATGAATAGCAATAAATTGTACGGGGTTCTCTTCGTAACATCTGTAAAAACACCGCCATCTTTATCAAAAAATCAAACCAAAGGAAAAGTTCGCATAGAACAAACAATAAATCTAGTGAACGTTAAACGCAAATTCAAATATTCGCCGGAAATCAAAGTGTTGCCATATAAAAAAAATAATCAGTGTTGAATTTTACAAAATAAAGGGAACATATTCGGAGACGGGACATTTTCATGTAGTGACGTCACGAGCTCAAATAATGGATTTATTTATTTAAAAATAAAAAAAACCATACATTTCTACAAATTTTTGCTAACATTTTCGTAATCTCAGTAAAAAAATCTATCCACACGATTTTTTCCAAGTCGTTATGAAATCCATGCAAGTGTTGAAGTATGATACAGTTAAATAAGAGAGAGGTTCGAATTACCTTGGTGATTAGAGCAGAGCCCTGGCAAGGCTAAGGTCCTTGATAGAATAATATTATTTAGAAGTAAAACTTTTTTACGCACGCATGACTTGGGGAGTAAGCTGGCGAATGCGTGACGAGAGCGCTACGATAAGTGTGATCGGGCGAGGCGAACGGAAGTTGAGAGGGAGATATATAAGTTAGCGAAAATAGAAAGAGAGAGAGTTACGTTTCGTATATTACTGTGAGGGGAAGAAAGAGAGGTTGAGCACACATTTTCTTTCTCTCTTTCTCTCATATCCAGTTACGTTTCGTATATCTAAGATACAGTGCAGGCCTATTGTCTGTATCACAATGTAGGAGCAAGAGAGAGAGAGAGCAGAGCGCGCCCACATTTTCTTTCTTTCTTCTTTTGTAAGTTAGTGAAGTTTTACTTCAGTCGTGTGGTCTAAAGCACACTAGTTTTTTATTAGTCTACGGTAGATACACATAAAAAACTTAGACACAGCATAAAGAGTGCAAATAATTTGTTGTTTTAATATTTCCTACAAATCACAAGTCGGCGTTGAAATTTGATCAGTTCATGTAAGCTCCCGTCCACGCCTTGAGTATTAGTACAGAAAACCATAGAGTACAGTACAGCATCTATATCGCAGAGTATTATTTATAGAACATATACCATAGAGTGCACTCTACTTATACCTACACTATAGATAAAGATAGAGTAGATATGTCGTATGGAAGATGTGGTGCGTGTCCGGTCAGGCTACCGTAGAGTGTCAATATTTGCACAACAAAATGCATTCTGAGACGTTTTCATTGTTGGCCGATAAAATGCAGGCCGTGGGTTGTGGTGGGCGGTATAGGTTGGATGGTTGGACCCGGCTATAATCGTAATGCTTGTGTGTATCTATCCAAATGGATTCGTGCCACTATTTGCATTATCGATATATTTTTACCAAGGGATAATAAAGATTTTGTTGTTGTTTCATGTTTGTAAAAACGGATTATGGTATGAAAATAATGTAAGTAACATTGATTAATATCCTACTACTCTACTTCTACATCTTTTAATTTGTTCTTATTGTACCTTTTCATAAATATATATTTTGTTTATATTAGTTTTTTGGGGAAACAAACAGTTATTTTCTATAAAGAAAATACATGTTACGTTGTTGCATTAACCAGTGAAGTTTCTGCGTAAGATAAATAAAATTTTAAAAACATAAATGATTAGAAAAACATAAAATTAAATTCATAAAAATTAAACTATTTAAGAGGAAGTATTCATGTTAAGAGGGAGCCACAGGCCAAATATGTATGTATTTTTAGTGTGCCTTTTATATCGCTAAAAAATAGGTTATAGGCATAAAAATCGTTTGGAAAATGAAGTCATGGTTTCAATCGCAAAAGAGGTTTTTATTTATTTTATGAATAATTTTATTTTTATTAGCCTTAAAATTATATTTTTAAATAGTGGTTTCTTGTTCACATTCATACATTTCTAATGAGAAATTACATTTTTAGTAGTTCTCGCTTATATTATTTACAAAGTAATAAAGATTCTATTTTTGCAAATTTATCCGAAGTACCTATATTTTTTCAAAAATTTATCGAAAATAGTAATTTAGCATTAATCTCCACTTTAACAAAATCATCAAAGATAAACAAAATAAAGTACAGCACAATTAAAATAAGAAAAATAACGAATAATAAAGAAATAATAATTAGAATAAGTTAACAATAATAATCTAAACGAAAATATGAAAGAGAACAAGACACAGAAATAATTAGTTGATAATAATGTAATTCTGAAATTTGAAAATATGAGATTGACAATTATGACGTTTTGACAGAAGGTGGCAATAGCGAAATTGGTTAACGCACTCGTCCCGGTTAGACGGACTGGTCTGGGTTCGAGTCCCAGTTGCGACCATTGTCTTTTGTCTGTTTTTCTGTGTCTTGTTCTCTTTCATATTTTCGTTTAGATTATTATTGTTAACTTTTTCTAGTATGATACATTTCACTGATGGGAATAACCTTAAAAAAAGTATAAAAAAAAAAAGTTTTTCTTATAAAAATTAAATAATAATTGTTTTTTATGTTTGATTCGTAACACCATTTAATTTTTTTTTATTTAATTTAAATCAAACTTATTAATGTTATTAATAATTTCTGCGGGTATTTTAGTTTTAATTTTTTAAACGACTTCGAAAAGGAGGAGGTTATCAATTCGACGGTATTTTTTTTGTTTTACGTTTGTTACCTCAGAACTTTCGATTGGGTGAACCGATATTGATGATTCTTTTTTTTATTAGAAAGCTGGTGCTTCCTGTGGGGTCCCATTTGGGATCCATGTGAAAATCATAAATGTCTTAAATTTGCAATAAGTACGTGCGCGACAAATGGACGAATAACTCAATATTACGCCACCAGATTTCGATGATTCTTTTTTTGAAGTAAAACTTCTTTACGCACGCTCATCACTAAAAATAAAAAAATAAACAAAAATTTTAACAAAACAAAAAACTACTTCAAAAAATGCACTAAAAGTAAAAAAATAATTTCGTTCGATTGTTATTTTTGGAGTCGGTGTCAGCCAAGATCTCCACATCTCAGCTATAACTACCTATGTATGTAGTTACCTTGGCTGACACCGACTCCAAAAATAACAATCGTACTAAATTATTTTTTTACTTTTTAGTGCATTTTTTAAAGTTGTTTTTTGTTTTGTTAAAATTTTTGTTTATTTATTATTGTGACAGCTGATTCAGCTTCCAAGGCCGTTTTTAAACTGTTATAAATTTAGAAATGTTTTAAACAATTTGATAATAGCCTTGTAGGCCGAAATAGATGTCATGATAATAGAAAAAATGAAAGATTTTTAATAATAACATCAATGAATTTGATTTAATATAATTAAAAACAAATAAAGATGTTACACATGACAGGGGTAGAGGGTTCGTAATTAATATATTGATTTATTTTTTTCTATTATAAATTTAGTAAATTAGACCTGAGAACAAATAGAATATATTAGCGTTTAAAAAGATTGATATTATTGTACTTTGTGCACGTCCTTCTGAAAAATGACTGTTTTATGCAGTTTTTGAGGGCGGGATGTGGAATAGTTGGTTTGATCGTGTGTTTCGTATTGGACGGCGGAAATTAATCTTTTCTAAGAGGTAATAAGTACCTGTTAAGATAAATAAGGTTAAAGTAAGTTAGGTATGTAGGTTAGGTAGGTAAGGAAGGTAAGTAGAAATATTTTCAATAAAAATTTAATACTCTATATTCTCTATTAAAATTCCTCTGTTTACGATCATAGAACTACTATTATATTTTCAATGTTGACACATTTTTTGTTAGAACAGAAATACAATTGCTATTGAAAGAGGTATGAATAATAATTTAAAGACTTCCACCCCCGGAATTAGAGGTAGATCTGGGCATGGGGAGGTATAATGGGAAGAAATAAGAAATGCTGATGTTTTTAGAAGGGTGGCCTGGCGTACCTACCCTTCCTGTACTTAGTACCAGTCATACTGCATCTGGGGGAGTATTTACCCTTCAATATTTACATTTCATTCAATATTAGGTGGATTTTATTATGTTTGAGAAATGTCTGTACATATTATTTATTACTTTTCAAAAGTAGGAAGAAAATGGGGATTTTTTTCATACATTCAATAGATTCTTTCCACACGACGCCGCACAACGCACTGAGTCGATCACAATTAGCAAACAAGTTAATAAATACTAATAAATAGTTTATAAATAGTTAATGAATAGTATCAACATTGCTTACTCATGGACTTCAATAGACCGACTTCCTTTTCAAAAATCGCACTGAAGCAGCTACAAAGCCGGATAACAGTTCGTTTTGTAGGGAAAAGTCTGAGCTACACGTCAGTCCCGCTTCCCCGAAGATAAATAGGTAGGTAAAGCATTTTGGGTGTATCATTTGGGTACCGCCACCCCCGGTAACCATTTATTGGATAAGCAATACCTCTTCTGTAGGTCACCCCAAGTAGTTCGCTACGTTTGATAACTCTACAGGGGGTACCCGGGTTCATGGGGTAAGGTTTGTCAAGGCCGGCGTGTCTGCCCACCTGCTGCGTGGTTAAAGAGACTGATTGAAGTGGTCTTTTGACCTCTCCAGCCAGAATCTCTCGACCCATCGCCTTGCACCGCAGTTGAAGGGATGGATTCATACGTCTGTCACTCCTGGACACACTGACCCCCAGATTCCTACCCACTCATTAGGAGATTAGTTCTCAGAACTTACTCTCCTTATTTTCGTTGTTAGTTTTTGGGGATCACACATCGTCGGATCTGCCCTGGTGATGGACACTGCAACGCTGTCCGAAACGTCGGCTATAGTAGGAGGTAGCGCAACACGGCATAACACCCCAAAAACTATCAACGAAAATGATTTTGGCCGTGAAAATCTAAAAACTTATCTACTCTCTTATGTTCCTAAAAAGACCCTCTACACAACATCCCCAAAGATGAGATAGGTCCTGGAGGGGAAATAATTTCCTCCTGTGTGGAGCTAACGTAAAAAAATATCTATAACTTGTAAAATGGTTTTTTAAATCAACTGATAAGTCACCTTTTATCGAAGAATATACCTACGTTATGTTATGAAGATGAAAAAAAAAAAATTAACATAACTTAACTAAAGTCGCGAACATTCGCTAAATACTCTGCATTATTCAGATTTCCTCACCACACTGCCCTTAGATATTATCATAAGTAGGTACCTACTCCGAAGTAGATAAGTAGATTCCTACCTACCAACACAAAGAATAGGCAATATAGAAGTAGGCTTGTTTCAATTTGTCTGTAAGTAAGAACTGAGAAGTACGAAGCTCGCCCCCGTGTCGGACGGCAGACAAAATATTTTATTGAATTCTTTCTTTCTCAAGTGCTTGGTCAACAGTTGAGCAGTAGTATGAAATGCCTCTGTCATTCCATTCCGTATGGTGGCCATCAAATAAATACCTTGCATTTCGTGGGAATAGTGTGAATATAAATTATTTTTAAATGTTTAAAGATCGTAGAACAATATAATATTGATTAAAATGAGGTAGGAACTTTCTTTGTCATTTTTGTGGGTTACATAAATTCGGCGTTGATAACTGACCAACTTAAAAACTTCTATAGTCCAATTACACAATTTTTCGATCCAAAATGATGAAAATAAATAATTTTTCGTTTATATTTTTTAATTTTCATATTCGTGCCTAGGTACCTACATAGATTTTTTTTATTTTAGCTAGCACTACTTTAAATTACGAAATTTTGATTTGAAAATTAGATCGCTCAGAAATATTTTAGATGCCTTAATTAAATACTGCAAATAGAACACATATTTGCTTGCCTTTGAAATAATCGAGTATTTTTATAAGCCAAGAAAATTGTTTTTTTTTATAAGCCAAGAAAAAAAATTTAGGCCTATAAAAGCTGCTTTAAAGTTCAAAATCTCTTACCTACGAACCCCGTTTTGATTACGGTTGAATTGTATAGTGTGGAAAATTAAATTCTTTAGAAAATTATCGCTTTTTGGCAATGTTGCATATGTAGTGTTATTGTTACAGGTTGATCCCGAATTTTACTATTTCAGTGGTGTTATGTATTTTGCCTAGTTAAAGGAGCTTTGCTGTTAAATATTATTTTTATTTGTATTAAAAAATCTTTTTGTAATAACTGGTGTAATTAATATCTTTCCAGAACATCCTGTATTATCAACTGAACATTCATGGTGTGAAATGGCGTCTTTATTCATCCATTGGTACAGGTCTGGGAGAACTGGGGTTTGGGGAGGTCTGGCGCCTTACAAATATTATAATCGTTCCATTCTCTATTCAAATAGACCTGTCACTTGCTTATATCCAGCAATATGGACGTCAAATGTTCTCTTTAATTATTGAATAAGAAACGAATATGGGTGGGCGGTATGTTGGTTGGTTGGGTCGAAATCGAAATATCGAAGAATGACAAGGAATATTTTTGAAGTGAAACTTTTTTATCGCCTTTGTGATTTGAAACTCGTTGAAACGGAAACGAGTGATACTAAAAAGAGACAAATTACAGAATTTAGCCTGCGAGAGAATGAGATAGAATGAAATCTTACCTACGTACAGCATATACCTACGAAGCGTCGCGCTCTGTCAAACTGCGCTCATTGGCCGCTTTGATTATGAGCTCACTTTTCAAGGCTCTTATTGGTTGAGATTGTGTAGGTGAAGGTTTCACTTCCACCGTGTGTAAACTGCACTTATTTTTATTTTAAACTAACTATATTAAAAATAGTATTAATATTCAACGTAAGCTGATTTTCATTAATCTTCGTTTCTTATAGATTTTTTTAAAAAATTGGACAGCATAATAAGATCTTAAGGGTACCGTAAAATAGAGTGAATTTGATCAATTTTATATTTGAAACTAAATACCTTTTTTAAATTAAAATATTAATTTGGCAGGATGGTATGGATACCGTTTCCCAGAGAATCATTTGTTGGATAACCAATACCTCTGCTATATATCACCCAAGTGATTCGCTACGTTTGGTGATTTTAATGGTTCCCGGGTTCATGGGGTGAGATTTGTCTAGGTTTGGGAGGCGGATGCGTTTGCCTGTTTACTGCGTGGCTGGCCGGATCGGGACATCAGGAGAGACTTATTGAGGGGGAACTATCCTAGAACTCTCCAGCCGTACCTTTCTCGACCTATCGCATTGCCTTGAACCGCAGAGAAAGGAATGGATTAATATGTCAGTCACTCCTGGACACGTTGACCCCCAGATTCCTACCTATCTTGCATACCTTTTTCCTTCCCAGATTTTCCTCTCCTGCCTTTCCCTGAAAAACCCTAAAAGACAAACCTGACAGCATCCCCAAAGATGACATAGTAGGTAAAGGAGGATAAAATTGCACCATTAAAATCATATAATATGTAGTGTTTTTAATATTAATAGTGTCCCCTGCGTGCAAAATTGTGTGTTCTCCCACTTAAATTATCTAATAAAACTGCATTTAACTAAAGTTACCTTGCCAGGTAAATATGATTTCTCTTTTTATATGTTACTGGAAAAGCCCGTACCACGTAAATATTAATATTTTCCAGTAAATCCTAAGATTTACTAGTAAAACCCAAGATTTACTAGTAAAACCTAAGATTTACTAGTAAATCCTAAGATTTACTAGTAAAACCTAAGATTTACCTAACATATTGATACGAGCATGAAGAATGAACCAAAACCCCGTCAGTGGAAAAAAAGCCAACGGCATCCGTCACGGCTCGAGTCGAGCTACGCAGTACGCTGTGTACTTTGTAGCTTGCGAAGTTTGTGACAGGTACTTTCGTACAGTAATTACACGAATCCATTTTTTTTAAACGAACCAGAATTCAAATTGAATTGTTTTTGTTTGATTTTCGTTTTTTTTTTACAGATATGTAGTTTTGGAAGCGTCATGGGAGACTGTAAAAAACTTTAACTCTGTGTAACTTATAAAATAAACTATCGTACCGAGATACTTGTATTTTATTACTGAACCCACTACATTGATACCCGACCCTATCAATATAATAGTCCGTTTCCATGCTTGCCAAGCCTACGCAAACCTCCACAAGCTCCAAGCGTACACAAATCTCGCTTGGCATTTGGAAGCTGTTTACACGCTTGTGACTGCGTCAGTACGCTGCCAACACCCAAGCGTGGCGGACGCCGAAATTGTGTCGGCTATTGCGTTTGGTTTAACATACTTTTATTTGAAATACAAGCAAATTATAAAAAATAATATAATATTGTCTTGTATTATAAAAAAAAATTCCAACAAAAATCATATGTTTTTTTATTGTAATAAATACTAAATCATCAATAAAAGATTATTTTTTATATTGACTTTTTAGGTAAAGCCAATAAATTAAATTAGTGCATTCAAATTATGTACTTATAAATTTTAATAAGTCAGGCATGCCTCTTACGTCATACATATGTATCGTAATGTTAATTATTGATATAAAAACGGCGTGCATTCGCCGTCGGTTCGGAAATTACACTGAGCGTTTGCCGAAGCTTGCCGCTGGATCCGACCCCAACTGGATCGGCGGCAAGCTCTTGCAAGCCTACGCAAACCCTACGCAACCCTACGCAAGCCAAGACAAACGACCTGTTTCCACGTTAGCGTTTGTGGAGGTTTGCGTAGGCTTGGCAAGCGTGGAAACGGGGCTTAATAAGATAAAGCCTAGGAAGTCGTAAAACTGAGCTATAAAAAAGATTAATTTGTTATTATTATTAAAAATAGGAGAAATTCAAATATTGTCAGGTTATTCGTAATCTTTGATTTGGTCATTTGGATATCCATTTTTAAGATTGCATTTATGAAGTGATCCATCACGCTTATTGTCCCGTACTTTGTTAAAGCAACACATCTAAAAAATATTTTTAATTTGTGGTAGTTTTATTTGGAGATATGAACAATATTCCGTGTAGTTACAGCGTGCGTTATTCTTAGTAATATTCACAAAAGATCCATCTCAATTCCTTCTGCAAACAGCCTCGTCCAGTCTTGTTTATTCAGTGAGATCGCCTTGAGACCAGACTGGCCTATAAAAATATTGTTCCGAACTGTCAAACCCTTGTTCGCGGGACAATACGTGCATTAGTCCTACAGAGCTGGGGGTAACCGGGGCAAGTAGAGCCAGTGGGGCTGGATGAAATAGTGTGGCTGGGTGGACTGGTGGAGCTATATGTGAATGGGAGCTAGCACCCCGCGAGGTGGTGGCAAGTTAAATAAACAAACACGGGCCATGAAAAATACGGTGACTCGACAGTTAATACCCGGACAGTTGGCCCCCATCGAAATTATAATTATTATAAAATTATATTTTTTGTGCACTATTTACCGATTTCAAACCTTAAATTGTCTTTACAAATACCTTTAATAATAAGTTGGTATAATAATAATAATATTTGGATGACTTGTATAGCGCCGTTTTTGTGACATCACCTCAAGGGCGCTGTACCTACAAACTTATAATACATTTCTACAATCTTACTTCTAACTACAAACTAGACAAACCATTACAACAACTTAGATATGGCTAAAAATTGCATCCGTCGGTTCATCCATCACCGATACGAAACTATATCTAAGTATGGGAGCTAGCACCCCGCGAGGTGGTGGCAAGTTAAATAAAGTACAGTAAGTGATCAATGAAAGCTATACTGCTGTTAAAATGTAGTGAACAGGCAGAAAATATTTACAGGACCATACTTACCTGGAACACTAGAGATTAACACTGTTATTTTTAATTTAGAGAAACTTAGGTAGAGTTCGCACACAGAGGACATAATTGGGAACTATAATATATAATATGTTCTGTAATTATCGTATTTTGAAAACAAAAGCAAAATTTTATGATTGGCGGTAGAATAGTACTAGGACTTGATCAGATCATCTATCCTCCCAAATGTGATTCGCTCCTTGGTAAGAGAGAGATTGATGTGTGAGGGATCGAATAATCTTAATCCAAAAGTGTGATTAAGGTAAATCATAGGCAAAACAAGAACGATACTGTCAAATAGATATTTTTTTTATTTAGGGGAATGAGAGCCAAAAAAGGTAGATTTTAAATTTGGACCTAAATTTTGTTGAGCTTGTTATGCATCTAAATTCCGGAGGGAGTTTATTCCAAGCCTTAGGCCCAGACACTCCGAAAGCGCGAACTCCAAATTTAGTATTTGGCTTGCGTTATGTTCCATGAATATGAAACGGAATTATTTTCTGTGTCGATTTTTGTACCTTTACGTTGGTATGTACAGGTGACCCGATAGTTGATTCCCCGACAGTTGCTCAACCCCAAATTATAATTATTATAAAATTACAATTTTTTGTGCGTTATTTATCAATTTCAAACCTAACATCGACTTCAAAAATACCTCTAATAAAAAGTTGGTACAGATATCATACGAATTTATTTACAGTGTCGATTTTTTGTACTTAAATAGGTATATGACGCTGGTATATACAGACAAGTAGTTTTATCCAGATGATTTTACGTTGATGCATTGGTATAGGAATCTTGGGTTGGAATAGTGTGTCGAGGAGTGACGGCCGTATGAATCTATCCCCCAACTGTGGTGCAAAGCGATGGGTTAAAAGAGTTCGTCTGGATAGGTAAAGAATCCTTCCTCAACCAATCTCTTTCAAACCGGCTCACCTTCATAAAAAGAAATCACTGCTATTACTAATTACTATCTAATGCATATGAGAATTATATAAATATAAACCTGTTGACAGATTTTTGTAGGTAATGGTTTTAATTTTTGATAATATGACTATCAAAAAGACAAAGAATGCCTGAAACACCTCCTATCGTAGCTACCAACATTTTTTGTAAAAACCCATTTGTCTGGTAATTGCATCATTTCTCCCGCGTGTAACAACCAGCCCCGAGGTACGCCCCCGGCAGCAAAACAAGCGTAGACAGTTGACACAATCACACCACAAATTATCCGCAATTGCCCTCCCGCCCGGGGGAGGCAGTGAACAGGAGTGAACGGGGGCAGCGAGGCAAGCACTGCCAGTGTTTCCATGTCGCTAGCAACCCCGACACCGTCATCCTCCACCCTCTCCCCCATTAGATATTAGACCGATACTGTTTCACAAGGGCGGGAACCCCTAATCTGGTTTCAAATGATTTTAGTCAAACGCCCCGGGGCTGGACACTTTATTAATGATTAGTATCATCATGAACTGATAAATGTTGTGGCTTTTGGTTTTGTGTCCAATAAAGCCATATTCAGATAGGGGTAAAATATTGTAATCGTACTGTGGTAAATGTGGTGGACTACATTCTTACTGTAAGATCACACTTCTGCCTATTTAAATGTTTCTATAAAAAGACTCGCGCATAGATTCCTTATTAAATCTATTTATATATAAAAATGAATCGCTGTTTACCTTGGTCACGCCATAACTTCAAAACGACTTTACCTATTTCATTCATCTTTTTTCTTAAAATTTTCTAATACTTTGTAAAAGATTCTTACGGAATGAAAAATTAAGAAAATTGCACAGAAAATTGAATAAATTCAGAAAAATTAACAACTATTTTAACTTCGCACGTTTGACAGTTCACGCGGTTGATGAAATTGAATTTAGTAGGCAGCTGGTTTTTTTTTGTATCAAAAGAATTGTCTATGGATTTTTTTTAATTATAGATATTTTAAATAGGTACCTCTGCTAGTTGCCAAATTTGATTGATTATTCTTATAATATACAGAAATTCATATTTTAATATACGAAAAATTTTAAATTTGAATAAAAAATTGTAATAGGTGGCACCCGAGCTGTTTGAAAACTGAATGTACCGGGACTGAATATATGGAATGCGTGAGGGAGGTTTGCGGGACGGGGGAGCAGGAGAGGGGTGACGGTGGGCGGAGAAGATGAACGCGGGAGGGTAGGGGATGCGGGAGGGGAACGGGGACGCACGGGAAATTACATGCAAGGAGAAACAATTTATTTTTTGAATACGGCATTGCAACGCATACCGGGAACCAGTTATATATCCTTATAAATTAAAACGAGTTCTGTGTTCGGAATGTAAAAATAAAGCTGGTTGAATAGAGGAGAAATTGCAATTAATGTCTGAAAAGACGCAGACGCCTATGCAAAGAGCCTCGTGCGGCTCGCGATCCTCAAATCCCGACCCCTGGGTAAGGTTATTGGCTATTTTTCATAGCCATTAATGACGAAAATAAGTGTTTTCAAAACATGAAGTGACTTGATTCTGAATTGGTATGGAACCGATATTTATATCTGCCGTAGTTTTTTTATGCAACTATGATCCAAAATCACATTTTTTTTAGATGTTACGTTATATTTTTTTAATTACACCAAGAATTTAATTTTCCACATTGTACAATAAAACCATAATCGAAAATGGGTTTGTAAGTAGGAGATCTTAAGCTTTAAGTCAGTTTTTATAGGCCTGATATTTGTTGTGCGTTATATGTGTATGTAAAGAGTTATAAAAAAATTTCGATCGTTTCGAAGTCAAATTATTATTATTATGTGTAAATTAATCAAAGCATTTAAAATATTTCTAAGTGATCTAATTTTCAAACCAAAATCACATGATTTTGCAATTCTTAAAAGATATTATTTTACTAAATCCTCGTCTACGTCTATAATTAATAAGCTCTTGAAATTTTAAAAATCAAAAAAAAATTAATAAATCAAATTATTTTATAAAATTAATTTATCGTAAAAGAAGAAAATAACGCTAAAAAATCTAAACGAAATATGAAAAAAGAACAAGACACAGAAAAATTAAACGCTAACGGTCGCAACTGGGACTCTAATCCACGATCTCTCGTCTAACCGGGGCGATCGCCTAATCGCGATTCGCATTTTTGTCAATCTCTTATTTCAAATTCAGAAATAACATTTTCTTGAACTATTTTTTCTCATAATTTGCAGGTACCTTTTCAATAAATGATTTAATTTAATTTTTGAGTCCCAGTTGCGACCATTAGCTTTTTATTTTCCTGTTTTTTTTTTCTTTTTCATATTTGGTTTAGATTTGTTAGTGTTATCTTCTTATTCGATGATATATTACATTGATGAAAACTGTATTTCAACATGATTACGAAATTCAAACGGGATGGCGAAATACAATTTCAGGCAGGTGTAAGAGAGACAGACCGCATACTGAGTGGTCTAGAACCAAAAGGTACTAAGTCAGTAACATATTTGTTTCCATTCAAATTTGTATGGAAGGCACTTCTAGTGTTAAATTCTTTATTCCATGTCAACAACTGACAGAATATGAGGAGTAGCTTGCTGTTGAACAGTAGAAGGAGTTGTAAACGTTACGCTTGTTTCTGAGAGTTATCTATTGATATACCAACAAAACGACACAGTACATCTCACTGCCGTATTTTCAAATAATAATAATCCACCCGTTAATTCTATAATCTTTTGCCCACTCAAAAATGATGTTACTTTAATAAATAGGTATACGAAAATCATTTTTTTTTGTACGACAGACAGGAAAGTCCAACTATGGTACAATTTTCTTACAACTAACAATACATATACATAATTTTTTTTAAACATGTTATAGTGATATTAAACACATCTATATCCGCTGGTAGAGCATTAAGCAATGTCATACCTCTTGTCATGCTATGTTGGGCCATGACATATGTCTGACCCTGCGGTATGTAGAATAGGGCGTGGCTACGAGTTCGACAGTATTTATCAGGAACGAATAAGCTACAGCATGACAAGAGATATGGACAATCGATAAGGTTTTTTATTAACTTTAATTCAAATACCATGAGTCCGGCATTACGCCTGGTATATGGCTTTGATAATTTGTCTCCTTTAGCAGTTCCACGTGATGCATGAATTTCGGATATATTCCGTGTGATCGCATGTAAACATACCTTAGGAATTTTTTTAAAAATTTGATCCATCATATTTATGTATTTAAGTTGATAAGGTATCCAGACAGTACTAGCGTACTCCAGCTTGCTTCTGACCACTCCGTTGAACATGGCGGTCATTGCTTCTATGTTATTGAATTGTTTGCAAGTTCTAATTACAAAACCAAGAATTTTGGAGCAAGCCGAAGTGAGCTGCACTATATGATTTGAAAATGTCAGCCTGGGATCAAAGCCACCCCAAGATCCTTGATGATATTTACGCGTGTTAGTACTTCTCCATTCATCCTATACTGGTAGAATAACGGATTTTGTGAACGACTATAAGTCATAACGACGCATTTTTTCGTATTGAAATTAAATTTATTATCTAACGACCATTTCATAACTGAATCGAAGTCAGCCTGCAGTTTGGAATAATCGTCATCTGATTCGATTTCCATCATCAGTTTCATGTCATCCGCGAATAGGAGACATGAGCTATGACGTATGCAGTCCTGAATGTCATCTATCAGAATAAGGAATAACATGGGACCCAGATTAGATCCTTGAGGAATTCCTGATAGAGCTACAAACTTATGGGAGTCGTATGCATTTACATTTACGTACTGGCTTCTATTTTTTAAATATTATGCAAAAAATATCAGTAGGGGTTTATTAAAACCTATTTTGTGCATCTTTCTTAATAGAACATCGTGATCTACTCGGTCAAATGCCTTTGCGAAATCCGTGTAGATTACGTCCGTCTGATGCCTACAGTCTAGGCCTTTTGCTACCCGTCGAGAGAAAGAGAGTAAGTTGGTTACCGTTGATTTCCTCGGTAAGAAGCCATGTTGAAAAGGCGCGATTTGCGGACTGATTTTATCACAGATAATCATTTCAAAATTTTTTTACATAATTAATTCGTCCGCGGCGTTTAATTCTGCTCGTCTATAATGCTGCGAATCAATGCACGAATATACTAGCCGAGCAATGAATTATGGGAAAGGAACGAAGTAACTGCAGACGGCGGCTGTGCAGTTCAAAAGAATTACATGAGAATGAAGTGATAAGAACCCAAAATAACAGTAGTAGGTAATATGGTCCCATAAGCTTGTTTTCATGATAATATAACATTACCAAACATATGTATGGCGTATGGGGCGTACTTGACTTAGGTATTATATGTTTTATTATCTTCCTTTTCGCTTTTCATCTGCTTATGAAATATGGGCAGGCTGATAGAGATATTTAAAAAAGGATAAATACAGGTAACTCCATTAATTGCGGACTGTAAATATGTATGAATGTGAATTAGGCAAGGAATGTGTGCCAAGACCAAGATGTGTGGCGGTCCGTCCTCTCTGTCTACTCCTCCGGGGAAAAGGCGTGATGGTTAATTAGTTAGTTATCTTCATTTTTTCTAACAAATAGAGAAAATGATATCCTCATTGGGATCTCCCAAGCAGATAAAATAAAGCCAATAGTAAGGTAGGTAGGAAGGTATGTACTTAAAGTATCCCCTTCTAATGTGAGATTGTGAAACCTCCAACCTTTGAACCTATATTTATAGTCTCGCCCGCAACAGTAGCCGAGGGGGGTCCTCCGTGTCTAATGCCTCCATAATGGCAGCCGTCACCACCAGGTGACCGCCGTTTATCTCTGGTTATACTTTATTACGCTGTCTATGGTGGCTATTCTCGGTGCCTACTTGTTTATGGTGAGACGGCTACTGTGGCCGGTGTCTATGGTTGGCCCGGGTGACTTTATGGCGCTGCGGGCGGCAAAAAGCGCGCGTAATTACGGAGGAAGAAAATGGTGGGAAATGAGGAAATGGCGGGGAAACTGGTCTGCGCTTGCAAAAAAAACAGGCTGAGGATTCTGTGGGAGTTTGTAAGCTACTACGGATTTTGAATTTTCCACTAAATATTACGTAAAGCTACATTCATTTATTAAAATTAAAAAAATCTTAAATGCAAATCAGAAAAGTACGTACTATCTAGTATCTAGTGGGTGTACTTTTTAATCAAAAGGTGCAGCAAATATCTGTTTTCTGCAACTTTTGATTTAAAAAAATATTATTCAGTTTGGTTTTGGGACCTCAAATCCAAATTTAAGTTTTGTATGAAAAGGCCGCGTGCATTTTTCTTCGGAGAAAAATCGACAAACATTTTTATGTCTAGATATTTTTGGCCAATGGTGTCATTTTTAGCGTGAACTATGAAAAATC
This sequence comes from Limnephilus lunatus, assembly GCA_917563855.2. Classification (NCBI taxonomy): domain Eukaryota; kingdom Metazoa; phylum Arthropoda; class Insecta; order Trichoptera; family Limnephilidae; genus Limnephilus; species Limnephilus lunatus. The sequence continues at coordinate 1,924,872 of OU830602.1, read as the reverse complement.
TGTCTTTTTTTTTTTTACAGTAAATACCGCACAAGAATCTCAACTGCTCTCGTCTGGAGCCAGTGAGTCTATGGCATCCCCAATTGGGGTATGTTGCGAGGCTGAAGGTAGTGGGGAGGGGAAGGAGGTGGGGGAGAGGAAGGTTGGGAAGTACCTGGCTATTCAGATCTGGTCACTAAACACGGCTAAAGCCATTTTCAAGCAACTGTATCTATGTAACTGTAAAAAAACACAAGTCAAAAAACCAAATGCAAACCCACATTGTTGATTTCACACTTTTCAATAACTGTCGATCAATGTTTATATAAAATTACCAACCAATCAAGCTTTAATTTCTTGAATTTGTTCCTAGAACCACATAATTATGTGTGGTATAGTTCCAAATAATTTGATTAAACATGTTGTAGAATTTGATTTTGGTTGAACTACTCGTATAATTTGTATGGTGCGGTATTTTTAAATATCAAATACCTTTTTTTTATTTATTTCGCCTGCATTATATGTATAATAATCGATCTACTACTTCGTCTTCAGAAGGCATAATATCAAACAAAAATATCTAAGTTTATTTAAATAAACAAATTAAAAGAGAGGTTTACAAAATAAACACAAAAAAGATCTAATAATAATGGGGTGCTTTAAATAGTGTAATAATTAAGCAATACCATGGAATAGTCAACAATAAAAAATAACGTAAACCGACAGCCATAGATATATTCTGGCCGTATTAATAAATTAAAGGCAGTGCCTTTCTTCCCCAGCGCCCCTCCGCTAATTTGTCAAGGTGTCTGATTTCATAAGCTCAGTTCCCTCTGTATGTCTGTTAGTTGCTTCTAGTCTATATAAAGGCACATGGCACCATCAAATAAATAAAATAAACACCCGAATACCCGTATCAAGTTCTCGGAAAACAAATCAAACATCGGCACTGTAAGTACCTACATAATGATTCTGCTCTGCAGGTGAAATAAATATGCATACCTTATAAATCACCCACAATAAAGAACAAACGAAACGTTGTGTTAGAAGTGAGGTATTAATAAGCACAATATAATTTATTCAAAATATTTCGGAAACACTGATAACTGTTTTATAATATGACTTTATTATTTCAAACTTTGACATTAGACATGTTTTATAGATAGACCATAGATAATAATATAATCATCGCTAGTGATGGGATACTTTGTTTCTTTAAAGAGCTGTTCTAAGTGTGTTGACTTTTTGCAGGCTGATTGCTGCGCTGATTTCGCATACAATTTTCCGCTTTCCACTTTCTTTGTTTCAAAGAACACGTCGAATCGGATTGTTTTGATTTATGATTTGAGCCGTTGGTATTGCTGTCAGTACACGATTTGTGCATTATTTAGTAGACTGGTTGAAAAAATGCTTTCGAGAAGACATGAATTAGCCACTTAACACTTTTTTTTTACTATCGAATGTAGTAAGTATGTGAGCCTTTTTCTTCGAATTTATTCCACAGAGGAGGCACTGATGAAAGTAATTTCCCCCAGGGCCTATGTTATCTTTAGAATTGCTGTGTGGAGGGTCTTTTTGAAGAGAGGAAGGAGTGAACTTATTGCGGGAGGGAAGAAACACAGAGGCCGGCAAATCGTTTCACAGACAAACTATTCAACGTAAGAACGAATAGTGGAAACCACCCTCTCTCATGTGACAAATGAATCGACATGTTGTCCGCGCGTTTGGTGTATTTCCCGACTAAGCACTGGTGCCGAAGGGATCATTGACGTTAGTACCTTGGAGCCGCTTCCACTGTAATACCGGTGGAGCAAGGATAGAATACCTGCCGCCTGTGCTCTAATGATCAAAGTTAAGATAGGGGAATCTATCAAATGAATCCCCCGTTTCTGGATGGAAACAAGGGTTTTTTCAAGGCACAATAGCGGTTTTACAGGGTCAGCAGTTGTGTACTATGTGCAGTATCTACGGGCTCAGCAGTTGTGTACTATGTGCAGTATCTACGGGCCCTGTACAGTAAGTACTTCAGAGAGGCTAACTTGACTCTAGCTTCGATGGAGATATAATAGAGCGGTATCGAAATTACATCCACGTGTAGATACATAACATTAAGTAGGTCCACATTCTACATCTCCATTTCTCCCTCTAGTAGTTATACCTACCTATCTACCTTTTGAAATCTGATAGTTTGAAAGTGTTTCTATTGATTTAGCTCCGCCATGGTGTTAAGGGAGAATTCATGTGGATAAGTGGCTGGTTTCGCTATGCCTGTGATAGAGCTGGTTGCTAGCTCTGCTGGAACTAATAGACCGGGAGGGAAGGACAAATAATCCTGTTTACCGAGGATTTCGCGCTGCAAGAAGGGATGTTATGTATCCATTGCAGGATTTTACGATCGATTTCAGGGGTATTGATTTTTTTTACTCAGATGCGTAGGTGCTGGTGAATAATTTAAATATCACATGTCTGAATTCTCTACCACGTCAGAGGCTGTTCGTACGCGGGCACACACGGTAAACATATTTTTATGCGATTTTAACCCTTATGTATAAAGAAACTGTATGAAGGACAAGGTCAGAATCGCTTAAGCCATTCTCGTTTTTGACGTAACAGGTATCCGAAATACACCTAGCCATTCGGAATAATTTGCAATAAATTATCTATGGGATCTCAGCGTCACTTATTCCCGCGATTTGAACTGTCAAAGTCAGAGCATGGTAGGTCACAAAAACATTTAATAACTTATCAATTTATCAAATAGTAACTAGTCAATTTCTTCATATTTAAAATGCAACAGTTTACATTGAAATCTAGGTTATAATATTTGTACCATTTACAGGTTTCCACATTGGTATTATATATAATATAGAAGGAAGTTTGGTGATATGAAAATTTTAACTAAGAAAGATTACATAATAAATTGTTGGAAATATTGAGGGGGGTAGAATCAAAACCTCCTAGATCATTAGGCTGGGACACTGAATGCAATCAGCCTTCTAACTTGTATGAAAACCGCCAAAAATATATTTTTAAATAACTAAAATATTTTTAAAAATTTAAAAATAAGAATAAATAAAAAAAATGTAAAATGAGAATTTTATGGGATCCCATATAAGTTAGGAGGCTGATTTGAATGAGTGTCCCGGCCTTGTGATCTAGGAGGTTTTGAAAGAAAGGGGTCGGTCTAGACTAGATCTAGATTCTAGATGAAGTATGTTATGTATTATAGAAGTATATTAAGATTAAATACTCGCTGTATTCGAAACAATAACAATGATCTACTACAAATTCCCATAACTCATACTCCTTTTGGTCAACGAAGTTTCATATACCTTGCAAACAAGACTTTACAACATTCTTCCAATTAGTATAAAAAAATGTGATTCACAAAAAAAAAAAAAAAAATTTGGATAATAAATAATGATAGAGCATTTACCGGTGCACTCACCCAAATTCGAAATTAGTAATGAACAATGCTGCTATTATTGTACCAATGTTATTTTTATTATTAATGCAACCAATCATGTGTGATTATAATCTAATATAAGTGTAGGTATTTTCACAGTATTATAAATTGTTATAAAATTACTGCCTCAACACAGACTAGCCTAGTGAGGCAGGTTACGAGAAACCTAAATTTATAATTATAAATCTCTATTATTAAAGTACCTACTGTTTATGTGCGTTTTTTTTCTTCTATTTTTTTCTTCTATTTTTGTACTTATGCAACTTTTAAACTACTGTAAGATGTACTTTTTTTTGTAATTATAAATCTTAAAATTTTTGTTCAACAAAGAAACATATTATTATTATTATTATACTAATAATAAAATGCACAACACAAGAAGGTAGTTTCATTGAATGGAGGTAGCATTCGATGAGTATAGATAGTTATAAAATATCAACAGATCGTCTGTGTCAAATTGTGAGTAGTGTGTATCGAAAGTCCGCGTTAAATGAAGAAGTTTTGCTTAGAATTGGCGTTATATCGAGGGAGGCTTAAGATTTTTGTCTGATCTGGTTCGTCTGTTGGGAACTCGTAGTTGGATTCGTTGTAGGAGTTCCGGGCAATTTACGACGGACCTGGATATTTTCTGTAGAAAGAGTACATCAGCAGAGCTTCTTGGTAATGCTAATTGGTTTTCATCCCGCGACAAAATATCCCCCAAAATATCTCTAAAACCTAACCTAACTTTACAGGATGTCTGTATTAGTTTTGTCCCATTTACTATTTTTGAACAATAATTTATTGTATTATTTTTAATTGGTAAACTAATGGTAGATGCAGTAAACTAATGGTAGAGCAGTTGACCGGATATCAGAAGGACGCGGGTTCAAGTCCCGTCGGCGGCATTTATCTTTTCTCGGGAGATTTTTTCAGTGTTGATGAGTGTTTCAGGCTAATAATTATTGCTCATAATAATTGTTATAATTTATTGTCTTTATAAGACGTCTGTATTATTTTTGTTCCATTTTTTTGTTAGGTTAGGTTAGGTTTTATTAGATATTTTGTTGGAGGATGTTTTGTACGCAGGATATTTAATCGGGGATATTTTGTTGCGGGTTGAAAAGTCGCGGAACCGAGCTTCTTAGATATTCCAATGATAATATTTTGAAGCACGCGGCCGAATCTTAGTGATTTCAGTGGGGACGATAGCTGCGAAATGATAATATAATAATTGTAACAGTCATGAACTCACTGGCAAACCTGGGGTCGTTGGCCGTCGCGCCCGTGTACCAGGGCGCCGCGTTGCGCACGTCGTAGTGCGACAGGTCCGAGGGCGGCGCGCAGTAGCCGCCCTGCGCCGGCCCGCCATGGTACAGCCCGCCCATGCCGTAGGGCGCGCTCATCTGCCCGCCGCCGCCCACCGGCGAGTTCACGCTGCTGCCGGAGGAGGTGGATCTGTAACACAGACACACACACATTTAGTACTTAGGGAACAATTTATATAACAACAGTCACCTCAATATCCGATTAATTGTTTTAATACAACCGTTTTAATATCATATATCGACTGCAAACGAACGCAAATATCGCACTGAAGCAGCCACCAAGCCGGAATACCGCTTATTCTTTAGGGGAAAGTCTGAGCTACACGCTAATGCCACCATATTTGAGATATAATGTCCACGTCGCCGAAAATGAGGAACGGTCTTTATAGTCTAAGATCCGAACTAGAAACGACCTTCACCCAGGTATTTTATATCAAATTTAATATATTAGAAGATATATCTCGAGTGGGTTTTCTGAAAATTCCTGGCAAGATTATGATTACTTTAAAAAATATTAATTGAAAGAGAGCGCATATGCTATTTATTCATGCAACAGAGAAGGATATCGATACTGAGCATTATTTTGGTATAGTTAATTAAATTATTTAGTATTTACATGAGACTTCGGCTAATATAACAATTAAGCTCATAACAAAGCAACAAATTATTAGCATAGGGGAGAGTATGGTATATCGTACCACTTTGCACTTAACTCTCAATACAGTATGATGGAAACGGATTAGAGAAGTGGAGTTAGGTTCAAATAAATGCCTGTTTTATTGGGAACAACGTGTATTTAATTCATATTTTACATGCATCTGGAAAGTTTTCGAATTAAACTTTTTATAAAAAATGGTTTTCGGTACGATTTAGCGAACCGGTATGGTAAATCGTACCACCGGTTCATAAATCGTACCTAGAACGTTATGTCAATTTAAATCAAAGAAGATATGGTCATTTTTAAGGCATAGATGATTCGAAAATGTCCGGGTCATTGGTGCAAGCTTCATGCACCCATGTATGGCAACGAACATACTAGATCGAGTCTCCCTTGGGTCCAGCCTTATAAAAATAATTGCCAATACATAAGTGGCTTACGTTTTCACTTTTCGTACCGAAAACCATTTTTTATAAAAAGTTTAATTCGAAAACCTTCCAGATGCATGTAAAATATGAATTAAATACACGTTGCTCCCAATAAAACAAGCATTTATTTGAACTTAACCCTACTTCTCTAATCCGTTTCCATCATACTGTATTGAGAGTTACGTGCAAAGTGGTACGATATACCATACTCTCTCCTAAGTGACATACGTTTTCATCATAAACATTCGTATCCGAATCATTCAACATGACAATACTGATAGCATCTTTACTATCACTACTACTGCAATTTTTGGTCTTCTTTCGTCGAGCACACTTTCTACTCTTTATGGGTTTTTTACCAGTTTTTTTTTTAATAATAATAATAACCTTATTTGTCCTTATCTCAATTTTTAATTTGGGAATTTTGACAGTTGAACGACTACCAGCAGTAACTTAGTTCATTTTTACACGGACTTGTAAAAATGAACTAGGTAGTTATTTCAGCTGCCTTTTGTGGCCTGTTCTTTTTTCCTTGGTTCATTGGTACTGGAGAAATCTCATGAATTGATAATTGAAAAGATGTCGACGCATTTGAATTCGTCTGCCCCAATTGTGGTGATGCTGGTCACAAAGGCTCTGACGAGGCCACTCGTGGTGGTGACGGCAACGAAGGCTCTGACGAGGTCACTGGTGGTAATAGCGGTAACAAAGGTTCTGGTGAAATCTCTCGTGTTGTTGTTCTGAACTCCTTAGAGCTTCAAACGCAACAAAGTGGTGATCCTGAAATACGTGCCTATTTGTTGGCGAAATAGCTGAACTTTTGAAACCATTGACGGCATTTCCAGTTGCAGTTAAAAGTTCGTAGCTCTCATTCACTAATTGTGAAACCTAATATTGTGTTACTAGTTTCCCAGCATTCACCAGCAGCTGTTTTTCCATGGCTTGAGTGTAATATTACTTAAGATTCCAAAAAGACCTACAAACTTGGGTTAGACCACTGATGTACTTTCTTTTCGATGTCATCTCAAATTAAATAATAAAAAAAACTAGAAAACAACCTACGGTAAATCGTACTGTAATCGTCATTATTCCATAGAAACTTAGAGTGATAAAATATATAAATAAAATAAACTTAGGTAAGATTTAGCGTAATCTAAGTTTCTATAAAATAATGACAGTACAACATGTAACAATACACTTAACAAATATGATTTTTCAATAGCAAATTATAGAATATAAACATGTTAACTGAACGTAATTTCAGAAAAAAACAACACACTTTTGAACACGAAACCACCTTAGGCAGGACCCGAAAAAATTAGATCAAGATTGTGAAAAAATTTAAAAACTATACTGCATACGGACGCACGATCCAACACTAATTAAAAATGACAGGACAACTATGACGCACCTAACGGTTCGCGGAGTGTTGCCAGGCTTAATGAAAAGTGACCCGTGGCCGAAATAATCAGGTGGTACGATTTATCGACCGGTACGATATACCCTACTCTCCCCTATATATATATTTTACATTAACTCCATACAGGAAACCCTGAGGAAAATAATTTCCCTCGGGATCTATGTCATCTTTGAAGATGCTGTGACCCTGTGTGGAGGGTTTTTTTGAGGAGAGGAAGGAGTGATCCTGAAGAGACCCATGTTGTAGGAGAAAGGAAACACAGATGCCGGAAAATCGTTCCACAGCCGAACTGAACGAGTCGTAGAAACGACCCGTTCTCATGTGACTAATGTCAACCGTGAACAAATGTTGGGCGCTTGTTTGGCGTGTTTCCCGACTCGGAGCATATTCCATTGTAATACCCGTAGAACAAGGACAACATTCCCACCGGACGCCTGTGCTCTAAGATTATAATCCGTTTGTTAAGTTAGGAAAAACTATCAAACGGACCGCCCATTTCTAAACTTCTAAACAGAGTCAAGTTTTTCTTTAGGTATTTTGGATATCCAGACCAAAGGTGGCTGCCAAATTCAACCACGGGGTGCACTTAAATATCTGTATGTTGGAATAGATAAGAGTTAGGTATAGCTATCATCATTTTCAAAATCACAGTCAAGATATACCTATACAGCATTTAGTGGCGTGCAGTCCGTAAAGGTTAAAAAAAACTCTGTCTATTCTAATACAAATTTGATACAAAAAAATGTGAAAAATTTCTGATCAAAATCTTTTTTCCTGTGAATTTGGAAACGACTTTGCGGGCTCATTTATTCAGTTGACCATAACAGTCTACCTACTATATAAGGTGGTGGTAAATTGGCAATTGTCAAAACTTTAAAAAATCATATTTATATTTCTGAAATGACTTTAGTTAAATTCTCAAATTGTAATATTTAATAATTAAAGACAATATTAATGACTCTCACTCAAACATAAAAATCAGAAATGGATACGGTCGCATCTAGTAAATATTATTTTTCTATTTTTCTTTTTGATTTTTTAGTTTAGATTTATTAGTATTATTTTCGTCTTTATTTATATATTACATTGATAACCTTCAAAAGTTTTTATAGAAAGAGTTATTCCACAAAAAATTGTTTTTTATTTATTTTTTGTAATCTCTATAAAACAGTCAATATGAAATGAGAAATGGAAAAAAAAAAACGTAATCAAGCCGTGGTAATAACAAACTGTACAAATAAATACGTAACATGTACATATTGATGATTTAAACATAACAATTTCAAAGACAATAATATCAAATAAACATGTAAAAGGTATTTTCGTTGTTAGTTTTTGGGGTGTTATGCCGTGTTGCGCTACCTCTTCCTATAGCCGACGTTTTGGACAGCGTTGCAGTGTCCATCATCAGGGCAGATCCGATAGATCCGACGATCGTCGGACATCGATATCGACAAGGTCGACACAAGTAAGTGTTCCGTTATAATTTGCGGGTTCGCAAAATGTTCGATTGCAGAAAAAGTTTGGGAAACCCTGGTCTAGAAAAATAAAATCTGGTGCTCACCTCTAACTTTATAGTTGAAAAACGGGTTATTATGTTTTAAAATCGTTGTACGTAAAATATATTAATGTAAAGAACTTACGTCCCCGGTTGTGGATTTGAAAAAAAGTTATTATAGTTACGAATTCGCCGGAAATTATTAAAAATGTGAGTTTTGAGCAAACAAAAATTATTAGGGTTGTGCATCGCATTCCTTAGGGTGCACAATTTACACCCGCGCTATGCAAACGGGTTCCCCACAGAGCATCGAACCATCCCATTTTGTGGCACCATTTTAATTGTTTAACCACGTTTATTGTTTAAAAAACCAACTTGTTTTGTAAGCAATGCTTACTTCATCAAGATTTATACTTAAAACTAAAAGTTTAAACAATAAACGTGATGAAAAATAACTGTTCTATTACTTTTGAATATAAATTAAAACTTCAACCCAATTTTTTTTAAATTTTGTATTTCATTAGATAACACAGTACCTACTTGGGAAAGATATTTTTTAATGATTATTATTATCTCAAAAAAATGCCAAACTTGCCTCTACAAAACGTGAAAAAATTAATTTCTTTAATGGTCTAGGTATATTTTATAATTTAAAACACAAATCAAAACCTCTTATCCAAACTAGGTATTTGCTAAAGCTTTTGATTAAAAAAATATTCAGTTTGTTCGAGTGTTTTGACTTCAAATGCAAAATAAAGTTTTGTATGAAAAAAGCTGTTTCTTGGTAGGTATATATTCTATCGAAGTTCGAAATATTTTCGTGTAGCAAAATGTTCGTCCAGGCGACCATCGTTCAACTTTGGCATCTCTTGGCCATTCGCTTTAGCGCGCGTATATTCGGTAAGGTTGCCAGTGTTGCCAGTTCGTTAGTTAGATACCTGTCTCACTTTGCAAAGTTCCAACTCCACCGGAGTGCATGGGAACCTTTCAAAGGGAAAAAGCAAGGCGACGACTCCACGCGAAGATTTTCCTTTACTTTATTGAAATTTGGGGAATCACATGTAAATGAAATTCGAATGTAGGGGAGACCGGGGACAGTTGTACCAATTTGACTTTTACCATTTTCTACACCTCAGGTATAACGTTTATGAAAAAAATTCTCATTCTTAACGGCAGATAATTTAGTTGTCTACCAAATGCTTATTCTATGATTTTTCAAATCTTATAGAAATTAAGCTATAAGCGCTTGAACACATCGGGGGAAATGCTACAACTGACCTCTACCCCGGGGTTAGTTGTACCAGTTGCGGAATTTAAATTAAAACACAGAATTCATCGATAAAGTTGTTCAATTTTAATAATTTCGGTTAGGAAAAACAGTTTTTTTGTTAGTTTATAAAATTACTATTCATAATTTCAATTACATTGAACTTAATACACCATTTATCTGACCACAAGAAAATCCTTATAGAATTCGTTAGTTGTACTGTTACAAGGATCTTAACTATTTTAATATAATAAAAATACAATACAAATATATATTAATACCGTAGCATGTTTTAAAGCTCAAGAAAAAGAGAAGAAAAAATAATTAAAATTTTGTATGAAAACATTGTGGTACAGTTGTCCCGCGGTACAATTGTCCCCAATATTATAAAAAAAATTATTCATTTTCTATGACAATATACAACGAACAAATAACTACCCGGGCTCAAACTTTTACATATTACAGTCTTATTAAAATTTAAATAATTATAATATAAACTTGTAACCATAAAATACACATATTCAAATACGATGAATGTTATGAAAATACAAAATTTATCACAAAAAAAAAACAGTAACAAACCTAAAATAACAAAAATGCTGGCAAAATAACTAGAAAAAGTATAAGTAGGTATTAAATAATATATAAAGGTACGTGTAAGAAGTAATAATAAAATTATTATAATTGATATGCTATTATTTATTAATAATATTATAAAGGTAGAGATAATTGACATGGTAATTTAACCAATATTAACATAAATACATAAAATGAAAGTGGTTTGGACACTGAAAGTATGACGGACGTACATTCATTTATGACTTGAGAGCTGTACTCATAGAATCTTTAAAAAAAACCTCAGGGTTGGTTGTATCACCGGGTCGATTATACCGGTACAATCGTCCCCGGAAAAATTGGTACTACCATCCCCGAGGGGTCATTTTAAATTAAAACGCAAATTTTTGGTTAATCCCTACTCAAGAACGCTTCAAAACCCGTCCTTAAATAAACTCAATTGTCCAAAGAAATGTGTAGATAGCAAAATACTAACAAACAGAACAATCGAAAAAAGTAACTTTTAGGGCTCAAAAATTTCTTCTTCAAATTGCAAACTTCCGGGTTCCACTATGTCCCGCGGGCTACTGATGATTGTCCGCACGTGTCAAGGCTATCCCCAGATGACATATAGTATACGTACCTATTGTGGTTAGGGAGTTATTCGCCTTGGTACTACTGACCCGTGGTACTACTGTCCCCGGTCTCCATAGACAACTTGCATTATTTAAAAAAAATTCCGGTTTAGACAAAACAAGACATTATGTATTTTTTTAATCGTATGTTTGATACCCTGGCGATTTTTTGAAAATTTCAATCCGAAAAATCAGACCATTTTTAATAAACGAGAAAGACGGGACATAATTTTATGGGTGCGAAAAAACGATAATTATATAGCCAAAAATCATTTTAAAAAAAGAACGTTTTCCACACGAATGTAAATACGTACTGGGTTGTACGGGGTTCTCTTCGTAACATCTGTAAAAACACCGCCATCTTTATCAAATCATCAAACCAAAGGATAAGTTCGCAGAGAGCAAACAATAAATCTAGTGAACGTTAAACGTCAAATTCGTAAATTCGCCGAAAATCAAGTGTTGCCATAAAAAAATAAAAATAAATCAGTGTGGAATTTCACAAAATTAATAGAACATAATCGTAGACGGGACATTTTCATGTAGTGACGTCACGAGCTCAAAAAATGGATTTATTTATTTTAAAAAAAAAACCCATACATTTCTAAAAATTTTTACTAACATTTTCGTAAGTCGTTATGAAATCCATGCAAGTGGCCTATTATAAATTCCTTTAGGTTAGGTACATTCACAAACTTTTGTAAGACAATGCCTAGTGTAAACACGGGATCAGAAACGTAGATCATTATTAGAACACAGTAAAATTGGAAAAATTCGATAATGGGAAAAATTAGTTTGTTGAGCGGTAAGCAAACCGCAGTAAAGTTTATTTTTCAAAATCTTAGGCCCAGTTCTTTCACAGAAAAATTCAAAAGTAACAAATAGTGATCAGCAGAAGAGGACAACTTAGTTGTTAAACGTGTCAGCTTATTAATTATTGACATCGATATAGATAGCGATAGTGATAGCGATAGCGATAGTGACAGCTGAGATGCAACTAATAGGATTTTAACCAGGACCTTTTAATTGAAAAAAAAAACACGAGGGGAAGGGGACATGGTAGGGAAAGGGGAGGCGGAAGGGAAACGGGTCAAACTGGAAAAGACACGCAGGGAGAAAAAAATTCTCTATTAGTAGCATTGCAACGCATGCCGACAACTCGATAGTTACATAAATAAATACAAATTCGTTTATAATGTCTCTTATACCAAACATACACAGCTTAGGTAACCAATATTCAGAAGCGGCAGATTGGTATTTTTATTCGCAATGAAAATACTTCCGAAAGCATTTCTCGTATAGTTTAGTTATTTTTATTTTAGTTTAGTTTTTTTTTATTTTTTTACCCGATATAGTTTTACATGACAAAATTAAGAAAATAACTTATATCATTGATGTCGCTATTCCAAATTCTTGTAATATTCAGAAAACTGTTTCTGAAAAAATAAGAAAATAGACAGATTTAGGAAATGAAATTAAAAGAATTTGGCATTCTCAGACTATAAAAATATTACCATTTGTTATTTCGGCTACTGGCATTATACCTAGCTCTCTCATTCAAAATTTAGGCGTATTAGATTTGTCAAAAAATTTGTACATAAAAATGCAAAAGTCGGTCATTTTAAATACATGTAGGATTACGAAAGATTTTTTAAATATTTATATTGAGGGATCAGTAGGATTTATCGGACCAGTTAGGATTTCATCAGAGCCGAACCCTCTGATATGAAAATATCTGGAGTCGGAGAAATATTTTCCCATTATGTTTCTGGTGGATTGACGTATTGTTCTTGTATTGTTTTATTCTTATATAGTGCACTTACATTGCGTTAATTTACTAGATATTCATTTGTGGAAAAGTGTGTGGAAGGGTTTAGTCTTTCATTAGGGAAAGATTCAACCCGGACATAAAATCTGGAGCACTTAAAACCGTCAAAAATTCGTTTACATTTTGTTTTCTACAGCCTCATTTTCAGTTTTAGATAATATAAATCACATTAGTAGGTATTATTCGTTTATATGATGACCTCCGTTATCGAAGGGTAGGTAGATACTGCTCTCGACTAGGAATCCGAAGGTAGCGGGTTCGTATCCCGACGTGCGCAATTAAATTTTATTTGATTGATTTGTGTTATTTCACAATTTCTTAATTTAAAATAATACAAGCTATATGTGCGGCGCGTTTCATAATGAAAGATTATTTCAGTATCGCCCTGGTGTAAGACCTTACCATTCAGAATTGAAATGTTGCTTGGAATGGCTTTATCCGTGTTTGGTGACCAGATCTGAATAGCCAGGTACTTTCCCACCTCCCTCTCTCTCATCTTCTTCCCTTCTCCACTACCTTCGGCCTCACGACATATCACAAATGTGGTTGACGTAGTTTCACTGGCCTCAGACGAGAGCAGTTGGAACTCTTGTGCGATAATCACATAAAAAGGTATATTTACATTGTAGGTGTAATTGATTTATATTATTTTTTAATGAAAATAATTTATTCTGTGTATTTTAAAGATAGATGCTTTTACCGTAAATAAATAAATATTTTACATGAGAACTGGAAAATTTACGTGGGTATTAGCCCTTTACAGGAACGTAAAAAAAGCTTGGTTGGTTATCGTGTTTTATTTTTGGGTATTTTGCCGGACTCCAGGTACTAATATCTACAACCTGTATGTCGGACGAATATCTACAGCTCATATGTTGGACAAATATCTATGAACTTCAGAGTGAGGATTAATATCTACAGAGCTAAGGTCGGACTTATATCTATGACGGTCCCAGTGGTGACTAATATCTATGGAGCGTAGGTGGGACTAATATCTACAGAGGGCAGCTTAATAATCAGCTAAATGTGTCCAATAGTCCGATAATAGGGATTTTTACATAGATAGATTAAGTTTTTCAAACTGCATACGCAATATTACGTTATTCTAATATGCTACACATTTGCAAATCCAACCACTGCCAGTGCCGTAGATATTCGTTCTCACTATGCTTCTCATAGATATTAGTCAGCAGTTTGAGCTGTAGAAATTCGTCCCCACTTTGGTTCTCATAGATATTAGTCAGCAGTTTGAGCTGTAGATATTCGTTCTCACTTTGGTTCTCATAGATATTAGTCCGATTTGTTTAGTTTTATGGAATTCCTGTAGATATTAGTAGACGCCTCCTTTTGCCGTGTTGCGCTATCTCCTTCTTTAGATAACGTTTCGAACAGCGTTACACTGATAAGTTTTTAGATTTTCACGGCCAAAAGCATTTTTGTTGTTAGTTTTTGGGGTGTTATGCCGTGTTGCGCTACCTCCTTCTATAGCCGACGTTCCGAACAGCGTTACAGTGTCCATCATCAGGGCAGATCAAGTAGATTCGACGAATCAGGGCAGATGCGTGATGATGGGCACTGTAACGCTATCCTAAACGTTGCCTTAAGAAGCAGATACCGCAACACGTCATGAAACCCAAAAATAAATAACAATAATACCCACTTCCTACTTTAGGTCGTGAAAATTTAAAATCAAACTATGGGTTGACTATAAAAAGGAGTTAAGATGAAGCCATGCATGCGAAATAATGCAACATCATACAAAATCATGTATTTTTGTTTTGAAAATTTAATCGCTTAGAATTACGAGGGATGTTCAGAAAGTAAGTGTACTGAACTTTTATTTATTTTTCGAAAAAATGCATTAGAAAAAAAATACAGGATATTGTTGATACACTTGTGGACTATTTTTTGAAAATAATTGCCAACCCGTTCATTGCATGTGGTGAGCCGTGGCACAAGTTTCTTTATGCCCTCCTCAAAGAATTTTCCCGCCAGCTCCTTCCCCCACTTCAGGACCACTTTCTGCACCTGCTCGTCGGTAGAAAATTTATTTTCATCCTAACATGCCTTTAGGAAGGTGAAAAAATGATAATCTGAACTCTGAAGAAGCCAAGTTAGGGGATTACGGGGAGTGGCTCAAAACATCCCAATCAAATGAGTCCATGATCGTATTGGTGGCTAAGGCTGTGTGAGAACGGACGTTTTCGTGAAAAAAAGCACACTTCTCTGGTCAGCATTCCTCTTCTTTCATTGTCAATGCTTCTTTTGAGATTTTTCAGGATACACAATATTATTGTGCATTGATGATCTTAATCTGAGGCCGAAATTTGACCAAAATGATGCCTTTTCGGTCCCAAAACACTAAGGCCTTAAAATTTTTTTGACCAAAATTGTGGTTTTCAATTTTTTGACAGATGGGGAATTGGTGTAACGCTACTTTGACGACTGTTTTTTTTTCCTAGGCATGTAATGAGTCACCCACTATCATCTCCAGTTACAATAGAGCATAAAAATCCTCACCTTTTTTTCTTGTAGATGTTATTTCTTCCGTGAGTAAAAAGAGGATCACATAACTTGGCGGGATTTTTTGCCGACATCTTTCACGCAAATGGACACTACAACGTGAGTTTACATACTACCTCGTTTTCGCGATGCTCTCTCTGGTCAGAAGATCTCATTCTATCACTCAGTACCGCCAACCTCCAAAAAACAAAAACAAAATCACACCCCGTTATCGTCACAGTAGATACACTTACTTTCTGAACATCCCTAGTATTATAGATGTTTCAATTAATTACTGTGTGGAGAATATATATCTTCTTCTTCTTTGTGTGCCCCATCAGCTCCCCCCGACGTTGGCGAATAATAATAATATATGTAAATAATAAAAATAATAATAAAATTAAAAAAAAACATAATCAATTTTTTTCCACAGGACAGCTGATAGTTCAGAAATTCATAAAATAATTTGCAAGGCAGATAGAAATATTTCGCCATTAAATTTATACGACGAGAATGCCAGCATTCTTATAAATACCAACCAGAAATTATTAGATTCCTGGTCAAATAAAATTCTTCACGCAAAACACTTCAACTATCTCAACCAAAAACATGTTGAAAAACTTTCGTCAAACAATTGGTTGAGTATTGGAGAGTTGAGCGCAGAAATAGAAGGCTGTATGCTTGCAATTCAAGATAGAGTCATTAATACTAAAATTTTTAGGAAGCATATCATCAAAGATACAAATCAAATTGAAGATTATGTAGAAAACGTTTGGCTTTTCCGGAAACTATAGAACATATTATATCGGGATGTTCTGTATTAGCGCCGTCCGAGTATACATTTAGGCACAATCAAGTTTTAAAAATAATTCACCAAAGTTTGGTAACTAAACATAACTTGATTGACTGCCGTAATATACCATATTATGAATATGAACCAAATTCATTTTTAGAAAATATCATTGATAACGCCATTCCAAATTCTTGTAACATTCAGAAAACTGTTTCTGAAAAAATAAGAAAATATACAGATTTAGGAAATGAGATTAAAAGAATTTGGCATTCTCAGACTATAAAAATATTACCATTTGTTATTTCGGCTACTGGCATTATACCTAGCTCTCTCATTCAAAATTTAGGCGTATTAGATTTGTCAAAGAATTTATATATAAAAATGCAAAAGGCAGTCATTTTAAATACATTAGGATTACGAAAGATTTTTTTAAATACTTATATTGAGGGGTCAGTTGGATTTATCGGACCAGTTAGGATTTCATCAGAGCCGAACCCTCTGATATGAAAATATCTGGAGTCGGTGAAATATTTTCCCATTATGTTTCTGGTGGATTGACGTATTGTTCTTGTATTGTTTTGTATTTATTATACTTATATAGTGCACTGTAAAAAATACAAAATCTGTATCTTGAAGAATATAATATATTACAATATATTATTAGGCAATATATTATATAGCCTTTAAAAATATCGACCATTTTTTTATAAGTCTTTTAATAGGCCTAGAAAAAAATAACGTATTACGTCTATAAAAAAATAATTTCAAATGCAAACTTTCCTACTTATGAACCCCTTTTCGAATATGGTTTTATTGTTTAATGTGACAAATTCAGTTTCTTTCATAATAATCGCAAAAAAAGATATTTACGCCCGAACTTAAAAACACAAAATAAAATAAAATATGCATTTTCTCGTTGTTATTTTTGACATCAATCAATACATCCAGCACTCGACGAATTTGGATTTTTAAAGTGAACCTTATGCCATCGGCGCAAGAACCATGCATTTGGCACATCCATTTCGTATCAGCCCCGTCTGCGAAGGGAAATTAACGTCCCAGACTCCACGTCGCGGCGTCGCTTAGTTCCGTGAAATCAATTTTAAATTTCCTTGTTATTACAATAAACAATGCTTAAAAAAGGAGTTCATGTTTTATACAGACCTTTACGAAATCAACCTGCGAAAAATCTCAAATACCTTTTCCAACCGTTCCAAAAGCTTTTTCTCAAGTATTTTTAAACTCCTCTTAAATGGAGGCGTTAATTCCAATATCGATTTTTTCCTGGATTATTGGATCACCTTAAGTTTTAATTGTCTTGATGAGAATATGAGAAGCAGAAGAACACACCTACATAATTCTCGTATTATGCATCTTCTCAAGTTTGCTGAACCAAATTAGTTTTAAAATATATCTTTCCAAAACAATATGCAACCTTGGATAAGTTTTTAGATTTTCACGGCCAAAAGCATTTTCGTTGTCAGTTTTTGGGGTGTTATGCCGTGTTGCGCTACCTCCTTCTATAGCCGACGTTTCGGACAGCGTTGCAGTGTCCATCATCAGAGCAGATCCGGTAGATCCGACGATGTGTCTAATTAACAAATCAACACGGCATAACACCCCAAAAACTAACAACGAAAATATGCCACCTTCGTTGTGTTTACGATTTTCTAGTTAACCCTCAGGCCTCGGGCATAATTTGTCAACATTGTAATTGACACACACACACACACACACAATTTTTTATTAGCCAAATTTATCGTAAACTTTACCGTCACTTTACTTTTTTGGCATTACGTGTGAAAATGTTTATTAAAAAATTGCGGTCGGAAACTTTGGTTTCATAAAGTACATTTTAACTATTTTGTGGTTAACTTTTGGATTTGAATGTATAGCGTGGTGTTTTCTCTTTCGAATACGTATAGATCACATTTCTCACCATGGTAGTAAGGTAGACATAACGGTTTCTATGAAACCTATATGAGTTGTTCCCAAAAGCGAACAAATTAGCCTGACGGGTTAAGAAAAATAATTAAAGGTAAGCAGATTCAGATTTTTTTATAGAAAATACAAATGATTTTAACAAGTTAAAAAGTCATCATTAAAATTCGTTATATGTCTGAAGCTAGAACCCTACGTAACAAATAGGGGCTATATCTTTTCGTGGAAATTCAGGTACCTAGATATATAATAAATCAGAAAAGCAATCAATCAAATTACATAATCTCTATTTTTTATGTAGGTACCTAATACCTAAATTATGCTTAATTTGAACGCAAAATTTTATATTCCCTCCTTCCTTAGAAAACAACTTAAAGCGAGAAATAGCCACTTTTATCGGGGGTTTGACCGAGGCTCACATTTTAATTTATTTCGGCGAATTCGTTATTGAATCATCTTTTTTATTTCAATGCCTCACAAGGGATGCAAGTTATTTATATTTTAGATTAATAAAAGCAGTACGTTGCCATTTTTTTAACGTACAACGCCTTTAAAAATTGTAATACGTTGTATAACTTAAGTTAGCTGTGAGCACCGAATTTTATTTTTCTAGACGATGAATTAATAGATTATGGAGGTATTCATTTAGAAACATTAGTAAGATAATATAAGTAAATGTTTAATAAAACACGACTCGTTTAAAATAGAGTAAAAATCTCGCGGGTATCATTTAAAGAAACATTGTGAATTTTTTCAAAAATATAATTTGTAAAATAATAGAAACAGACTTGTTTTTAATAATTTTTGGAGCAAGTTTTGCTTTTTTTTCTATCGAGGGAATTTCATATAATTTGCGATTCGGCGTGGGCAGCATCTAGATTTCATTATCTTCAAACAAATATTTTTTTAATAACTTAAAAACTTCAAATATTCAAGGGAGGTATATAAGAAATCGGTAGAAATTCGGGTTGCCGAGGCTTAACGACGCGTGCGTCGCACAGTTAGTAATTCGAGGTATCTAGCTCAATAATAATAATAATAATTGGACAATTTGTAGAGCGCCGTTTTTGTAAAAAAATCACCTCAAGGGCGCTTTATTATACTCAACTTTATTATAAAACTCTAAGTTTCTTTCTAGATTTAATTTTTATTTAATTAGGTACCTAAATGTCTAATCTTTTTATAAATTGAAAAAAAAAACATTTTGGCTGCTTGCAACGTCACGGCACCCTCGGAAAAACTTACTACCTCGAAACGCGTACGAGTAATTTTATGTGAGTCGAGTTTGGATCTCTACGCGGGTGTACGTGTGCACGTCATCGTGATAATTCAACAATAACTACTGTGTTTTTCAGAATCTTTATGATAAAATCTAGGAAATCAGGGGATTATTATAATTATTTCACTTGCGTTTTAGTGTGATAAGAAATATTATAGTAACCAAAAGAAATATTATAGGGTCAAAAGCGAAGATATGTTGACCAAGAGATAGGCATCTTATTATTACCATCTGGCTTGTATTTGCTTTATTTACTTTACCGGTTTTATTTACTTTACCGATTTTGTTTACTTTACCGGTTTTATCTTTTATCTTTTATCTTTTATCTTTTTTCTTTTATCTTTTATCTTTTATCTTTTATCTTTTATCTTTTATCTTTTATCTTTTATCTTTTATCTTTTATCTTTTATCTTTTATCTTTTATCTTTTATCTTTTATCTTTTATCTTTTATCTTTTATCTTTTATCTTTTATCTTTTATTTGTATTTGTTTTTGTTTTTAAGCGCTCTAGGGGAAAATATCTGAATTTGATGTTAAGATATCATTATTTATCTTCTTTTTCTTATGAGTACAAAATTATATACTGTTAGGAATACATAATTAACACCTTTTCCTGCTATAAATAACATGTTATGTTAGTAAACAATGTAATATGAATTTAAATTTGTCAATTTGACTGGCCTAAAACAGGATCCATTCCTAGTTGGCTAGTCAAAGTTTCCACATATGTTTTATTGTTCAATTTTATGTGAAATAAAGTTATTATTATTATTATTATTATTATTAACCATTTTTCAAATCGTATTTTTTCTTTAAAGCGATCCACTAGTATAGGAAAAAATCGAAATCGGAATTCACACCCTTTTATGGGAGTAGTTTAAAAATACTTGAGACAAAGCTTTTGGAAAGGTTGGAAAAGATATTTGAGATTTTTTTTTTTTGTTGATTTCGTAAATTCCTGTAAAAAACATTAATTCCTTTTGTATGCATTGTTTATTGTAATAAAACGGAATTTTTAAATTGATTTCACGAAAACAAGCGGCGCGAAGCGTAACACGTCGTTTCTCCGCTTTGTCCGGAGGAGTAGTGACCGAAAATAGGGGCCGCTGCTAGTCGTTCTTCGGTGGACGGTATAAGGTTCACTTTGATATAACAAATTCGTCGTCTGCCGTATTGTCGCCGTGATGTCAAAAATACCAACGTGAAAATGCATATTATATTTTATTTTGTGAGGTTCGGGCGTAAATTTATTTATTTTTTGCAATTATCATAAAAGAAACTAAATTTACCATATTAAACAATAAAACCATATCCGAAATGAGATTATAAATAGGAGAGTTTGTACTTCAAAGTGTTTTTTATAGATCTTATAACTTATTTTTTTCTAGGCTTATTAAAAGACTTATAAAAAAAGGACCGATATTTTTAAGGGCCAAGATACGTTCTACACGCAGTATTTAATTGAAGCATCTATAATACTTCTAAGTGATCAAATTTTCAAAAGAAAAACGTATGATTTTGTACGATTTTGCATTATTTAGTATGGCTTCATCTTAAGTTTGGAATTCATCGAGACTAATAAAATAAATGTATCCGAATGTATCTGGCAAAATTTTACGTTATCTGTATTTAATGGACATTAATGTGTCAAATTAACTTTAGTTTTGTGATATATTCAGGGTTTACTTTGACAACTTTTAATTTTTTCAGCACCAAGTCGATTTTTGATATACAGATCTTTGATGTATACAAATTTCATAACGCTAGCGCTTACCATTATATATAGAAACACTCTTCTGTTAAAATGCAATGTTCTGTAAAAATTTTGAGTTAATCTATGGATTACTTTCCGAGATTTGCGAACGCAAACATACGAAACCTAATTTATATATATATATATATATGTATATATAGATTGATGTAAGCATAAAAATGACTGTACCAGGTTGAATCGAGCGATATATTTTTTTAACAATTTTTTCATAGGTAGATATAATTTCCCTGCGGAGCGTCGGACCATACTACAATGTTTAAAATGTATAATATATCAACGAAACTAATAAATGTAACACACATGTCTTACGAAGAAAATATATATTTTTTGAAATAGGCACTACATCCTAAAAAGAGTGCTCTGTGGAGAAAATATTGGTAGGCGATGAAAATAAGGAAGCTTTTTTCTTTAAATTACCTAAAGGTTATCTTTGGAAAATTTGCACTTATTTTTTAAGAAATTAATTTTTTTACATGTATACCTAGTGTTTTTTTCATATGACAACTATTAACTTAATAATAAATAGTAGGTATCTTTCAATGTACCTATTTGGAAGGATCAGAATTACTATTCAAAAATTGTGTTTTAGATTTTCACGGCAAAAACTAAAACCTTAAAAATATTTATAATGATCTATGCAGTATTGCACGGTCTACTTCTTTAGCAATTTGGGAGGCGGGAATGGGTACCGCCGCCCCGGGAACCTTTCTTGGATAACCAACACCTCTGCTATAGGTCACCCCAAGCGGTTCGCTACGTTTGGCGATTTAGCAGGGGTGCACGGGTTCATGGGGTGACGTTTGTCTAGGTCTTGGAGGTGGACGACCAGGCAAGGGCGTGCACTCCATATAGGCACATAAGCACTGCCTACCCTGCCGTATTTGTAAAACGTAAGCATGTAAAAAATATTATAATTTATTAGGTTATTGCTAAAAATAAATACACACTTTCAAAAACCAGCGCAAAAAAGCTGAGCAACCGAAACTACGCGAGCACCACATCAAACGGCATAAATTGTAACTAGAAACTACACGCGCGCAGTCCGACTGCCTCACTAAAATGCGGCCTAAGCAGGAATTATTTCTGACTAGACCTAACTTTATACAAGGTATAATTCAATGTTTACGAAATGCAAAAAGCATAGAGTAGAACTGTCATTTTGAATTTGCCTCTATGAGGCTTTAGTGCTTTCTAGAACAAATCAGTAAATGGCGATCAGTGACGATAGTGACATCTGTTGTTATGTATTTCTATAAAATAGTTGTCTTTCATAAATACTAATTGTCGGTTTAAAAACGTTTTTCGTACTTTAATTCTAAAATTATCTGATAAAATATAGAAATATTAACCTGTGAAACATGTTGTATTTTCCTACTGCCTGCCCTGTTCAAAAACTCTGTGCACGCCCCTGCCGGACCAGGACACACTGAACCCCAGATTCCTACCTACCCCTTAAACCCTCTTCCTTCCCAGAACTCTACTCTCCTTCCTTTCCTTTAAAAAACCCTCCACACAGCATCCTCAAAGATGACATAGGCCCTGAGGAAAATAATTTCCCAAAAAAAATTGCGTTTCGGACAGCGTTACATTCATCATCCATCATCACCCTGATCACATCATCTTCCCTAATGATGGACACTGTAACGCTGTCTGAAACGTTGGCTAAAGAAGGAGGTGGCGCAACACGGCATAACAACTCAAAAATAAATCACTTTAAATATTTTTAATGTTATATTTTTCTTCAAATGGTGGAATAATTTTATGTGTCAAACCGTGGTCGAAGGTCAAAGGTCGAAGGTTAATGATTTTATTTAAACTAAAGTTAAAAGTCTGGAACATACGTTTACGTACCAGATAATGTATTGATTTATTTTACAGCACGATTATATGCCTTGAAGTGGTTGTTGTATAATGCAAAATCTTTTTTGAAAATTTAACAAATCTGCCAACGACCTACGGTATAACCATTATACTAAAAATTAACATTTTTCTTAAAATTTAAAACATACGTTTACTAGATAAAAGAACAATCTTTCGAAATCAATTTATAATTTTTGGTGGAAAAAAGTCAATACGTCTAAAATTTGATTTAAAAATGACATATTTCAGGTTTTCTCTGGTTATTCGCTCATATATAATTAAATGAAGACAATATAAGCGAAACTCAATCGAAAATCTGGAAACAGAAAAATCAGAAAAAGATATTGGCACATCTGCATCGAACCCAGGATCTCTCGCTGTCCGTACAAAATTTATAATATTTAAAATATTTAAACTTATTAATAAACTCTAATATTTAAACTTCAAATCAAAACGAAACACAAAGGGGATCATTTCCTAGACGCGATCGAATCTTATTCTGTCTTTTCTGTTTCACATTTTCGTTTGAGAAAATATTGTCTTCAATGATAGAAGTATTATTATTTAAAAAAAACGGTTGATCGTATACGTAATCTACCTAAACGCGTATAGTTCTAAAATATATTTCTCGTAAAATAATAATGTTTAATATCTAGGTACATCTACAGTAGATATTATTACGCCAGCGACTGTACGGTTGAAACTTGACTACAAGTACAACTCTGACGCCACGCCTTAAGCAAAACCCCTTTCGTACGTGGAGTTTATTACAAATCTACTTTCGTAATGGAACCGAATTAAAGCAATGCTAAAAGATGGCGCCGCCTACATTAACTGGCTAGCGTAAGGAATATTGGCTGTCATGCGTAATAATAATAATAATTGGACAATTTGTAGAGCGCCGTTTTTGTGAAAAATCACCTCAAGGGCGCTATTGGATTGGTAAGTACGTACTATTGGATTTGTACTTTCGTGAATCTCTCCGGGTATGGAGGGATGGATGGTATGATTATAATTGTAACTGGCAGTTGCGAATAATAATACCACGCGTCTATATATTATACTTATATGACGTCATTGCCTATCGCGGTTACTTTGCCCCGGCGAATAGCTGTCACTGGAGATAGTTTTTCCGAGTAAACCATATATTTTTGAAACCAGTTCCTATCGGATTTTTAAAATGGTCACCAACACTTAAACTGGGCGAAGCCGAACCAAAAGCCGCCCGCATCGGTTTTAATTTATTATTGTATCCCTTCCACAAATTTTTAATTGCACTTAAGGCGCCTTATCAGAAGAAGATTGAGAGATATGTAATTACGAATGTTGGAGAGAGCGCGCTAATATTTAAAACGGTAAAATTGAAGCGAAATTGTGAAAATGTTTAATAAAGCACGACTCGTTTAAAACAGAGCAAAAATCTCTTGGGGGCTGTCTAAAACAGCATTTAAAGAAACACTGTGATTTTTTTCAAACATATAACTTAAAAAAACTGAAACAGACGTAAAAATAATCATTTTCGGAGCATACTTTGCGGTTTTTTTCTATCGAGGGAATATAATATAATTTGCGTCTCGGCGTGGAACTCGTCTAGATATTATCTTCAAAAATAACATATATTTTTTTAAGAGCTTAAAAACTTCAATACGGGGTAGGTATCTAAGAAACCGGTAGAAATTCGTGTAGCGGCGGCTTAATATTGAGGGGGTAGTAGATATTCACAAATCCAAAAAAATGTTAATCTTCGTAAAAGAGGCTACAGGACAACAGGACATCTATATTTGTATTTAAAAATTATCATCAATGACATTTTTTACAGTTGGCAGTTTAACCACAAACTTCCGCTTTAGGTAAACCTACCTATTCAGACCGCCGAAACAACCTCTATGTTATTAGACCAAGGTCATTTTTACAAACCATTGTTATCATTATTAATAATAAATTATATATTTATTAATAAAAAAGTTACATCATTTAAAAAAAACGTTACAATTTACAATGAATTCCAGTAGTAATAATGTTATAATTATATTTTAATACCTGTAGGAGGAAAAAGTGGAATTAAATAAGGAAGTATTTCCATAATTAAGGTGGGCTTTTGTATTTGAGGGGGTGTTATTTTATTGTAATTTGATTATTTATATGTACCTTTACCCGGCAAGCGTTGCAGTGCCATTAAAATAAATTAAATTGATTCTCTCTGCATGTCCTTTCCCCGTGCGTCCTCATTCACCTCCCGGGTCCCCTCCCCCTCCTTCCCCGCCTTCCCCCTCCCTTGTCACCCCTCTCGCGAACCCCACCTCTCCCATTCCCCTCCCCCTTCTGCCTTTCCTCCCTGCCGCTAAAATATATGAAGTACACGCATTTTCATTTATAAAAATTTCATAACGCCAGAGCTTACCATTATATATAGCCTATAACCTTCGCGGATATATATGCGCACAATGTATCACCAACGGATGAACGGTATGGCAGCGCATAGGTATAATACGAACAAACAAACAAACAAATATTGATTTTTATATATAAGATTAGCACAGACCCGTGAAAAATTTGTCTAAATTCTTGGCAAATCACTTCAAACTTTAAAAATAGTTCAAACAATTTTCTATTAAAAGGTAGGTTGGTCTACAATTCATCCTTCTACTTCTTCAATCACAGTTCCAAATTGGAAAATGACCCTAAATTTAAAGCAAACCCGAGTTCTTGAACCAACGTTACACTGACCTATGGACACACAGACACACAACCGAAATTAGTAATTTTGATTTTCATTGTAGTTTCTTTAGAAAAAAAATTATTTAGTTTTTTGATTCTGTAATTGAATTGCCTAGTTGTTTTTTTTTTTCATTTTGGAATTGATAGAATTGATGATCGTCTAAGGGCCAGTTGTTTCACAGAATTTGAATAATTCATCATGTTTCAAGGTTAAAATTCAAGTTCTGTACAGGATCTATTTAATTTCTGTTATTACGTCATTATTAATCACTTGTTTCGCTTAACTGAAATAATAGAATATTAACAGAACTTGAAAATTTGATGAATTATTTAAATTCTGTGAAACAACTGGCCCGAAGACGAACATCAATTCTATCAATATAGACTGTTTCAAGAATTGGGCACTAATCATTAACAGTAGGTAGAGGTACCTACCTATGTACTTATTAAGAATAAAATTGATTTTACACAAATCAATAGAAATGTGCTTTTATCCATAATTTGTGAAAGAAGTGTTAAATTTATTAAAAGTGGCACTGACAAATCGGAGGAAATATGTTTTTATTCATAATGGAAGAAACATTAAATTTACCAAAATTGAAATAAATGTTTAATTTTCCAAAACCGACATGCCAAAAATCGATGGAATTTTTTTGTATCCATACACTGATTAAATAAACGTTAAATTTGTCAAACTGTGCATGTCAAAAGTCACAAATCGATGGAAATTTATTTTTACCCATAGATACATTTGTGAAAGAAACGACATTTGGCAAATGGATGGAAATTTGTTTTTGTATGGTTTTTACTCATAAATTTTTGAAAGAAATGTAAAATTTACCAAATCGATGAAAATTTGTTTTTATCCACGCATTTGTGAATGAAAATTTAAATTTATCGAAATGGACATGTCAAAAATCAATGGAAATTTATGTACATACATGTCATTAAAATGTACATACATGTCATTAAAATGTACATTTCATCAATAACAATGTTATCTTCTTCAGGATATGTTAATATAAAGAAAAATAAAATAAAAGACAAACAAGTATAGAAAAATTAGAATAAACTATAACATAGACGAAATATTAAATATTTAATATTATATATTTTTAGAAATTTGTTTTCTTCTTTTCTTCAAATCCCAAATTGCAAGGACTGATGGGAAGAGATGGAAGAAGCCACCCGGAATGGAGCAATCAAAAGTACTCATAAATGGATCAGACCCCAGATGAACCAGGAAACTATTAAGGTGATCCAATAGTCCAGGAAAAAACCGAAATTGGAATCCACGCCTCTTTTTGGGAGGGGTTTAAAAATACTGGAGAAAAAGCTTTTGGAAAGGTTAGAACGGTATTTGAGAATTTTTTTTACAGGTTTATTTCGTAAAGGCCTGTAAAAAACATAATTTTAACTCCTTTTTTACGCATTGTTTATAACAATGCGTAAAAAAGGAGTTATAATAACAAGGAAATTTAAAATCGATTTCACGGAACCAAGCGATGCGGAGTCTAAGGACGTCTATTCCCCATCGCAGGCGGGGCGAAACTGATACGAAATGGGTGTGCCAAGTGCATGGTTCTTACGCCGGTGGAATAAGGTTCACTTTAAAAATCCAAATTCGTCGAGTGCCGGCCGCATTGATTGATGTCAAAAATAGCAACGAGAAAATGCATATTTTATTTTATTATCGGGCGTAGATATCAATTTTTTTTTTGATTATTATAAAAGAAACTGAATTTGCCACATTAAACAATAAAATCCTATCCGAAAATGGGTTTATAAATAGGAGAGTTTGCACTTGAAATTGTTTTTTTAAAGACCTAATAGGTACTTTATTTTTTTCGAGGCTTATTAAAAGACATACAAATTACAAATATTTTCAAATGCCAAGATATGTTCTACACGCAGTGTTTAATTAGAGCATCTAAAATACTTTTAAGCGATCACATTTTCAAAACAAAAATACATGATTTTATATTATTTCGCATGGCTCTCATCTCTGAGGTTGCCGGTAGGACTACTACCGGAACACTGCCATCCAAGAGATACATGCAGCTTTGCAGAGTGGATAACACCAATATATGTAGCAAATATAAAAAAAACTCCAATTTAGGTTCCTACGGTGTCAATGCCCTGATGGAAACCAGGCTCAGACAACTTTACTGGGAAGACACAGTGGAACCAGGAGACATAGTCAAATATCCAATGACAACCCTGGTGAAGTTTATCAAAGGGACCGGGTTACTGTTTAAGAATGAGGTGATATGGAAAATTGCACACATTGGCCCACGGCGCCGGCGTGAGTGCTCACGTCACGACAGCTATCCATAAACCGTCACGCGCTTAAATAATAAAATAAATAATAACCTATATCACCAGTACCTTCATAAAAGCGGTTTTTTACGTACACCAGATTACGGTACCTAACTCTAGAGATGCTAGACAAAGTTTTTAGGCACATTGTGGTTTTGTCGTGTCCCACATTTTGATTAATATTTTTAAAGTGACTTCTATAGAATATTGGATCGTCATATAGTTTTAAATTTTTAATTTATAAATTTACTTTTTTTAGGCAGTCAAATATGCGAGTATATGTCGAACCTGAATTGCTCTACATTTAATTAAACAAAGTCAGATTTCTTATGTCATTTTTAGGTGTGTACGATTAAATGCTAATATTAGGTAGGCACCTATGTATATTTTTGGAGGTTCCATGCCAACTGAGAATCAACTTAACTTAACACCTCCTTGAAAAGTCTTTAAAAGCTATGAAAAAAAAAACATTTTGAAAAATAGCCCATAACCCTAACCTAACGTAACCTATTTAAACATTTTTTTATATATTTTTTCATCACTTTTAAAAAAAATTCAAAGGAGGTGTTGAGTTGATTTCATTCTGAGTTGTCCGGTAATCATTTTTAAAAAATATGCAGTTTTTACGTAAATTTGGAAAAACGTGGAAAAAAATCACGTTTAAAACGTTTGATGTAGAATTCGTTACATTCATTCTGAAACTACATTGGTGGAAACTCACAAATAAGTGGAACATAAAAGTAACGGAATGGAATGTATATGTACAAAGTAAAAGTAACGGAATGGAATGTATACTTCATGTACCTACAATATTCAACGTAAGAGTAACGAAATGGAATGCACAATATTATGTACAAAATTTAATGTAAAAGAAATGGACTGGAATGCATAAAATTATCTTCAACATTTAACGTGAAAGAAACGGAATGGAATGCATAAAATCATGTACAAAATTTAACATAAAAGTACTGGAATGGAATGCATAAAATCATGTACAAAATTCAACGTAAAAGTAACGGAATGGAATGCACAAAAACATGTACAAAATGCAATATAAAAGTAACGGAATGGAATGCTTAAAATCATGTTTAATATTTAACAAAATGTAATGGAATGGAATACGTCAAAATATGTACGTTAAAATTTTAACGTACACGGAATGCATAAAATCATGTACAAAATTTAACGTAAAATTAACGGTTGAAATGCATAAAACCATGCATAAAATTTAATGTAAAAGTAACGGAAAGGGATGCACAAAATCATGTACTTACAAAATTTAACGTAGGTAAATGAAATGGAATGGAATGCATAAATTCATGTACAAAATTTAACGTAAAAGTAACGGAATGGAAGGCATAAAAATATCTAAAAAATTCAACGTAAAAGTAACGGAAATGCATAAAAGCATGTACAAATTTAAAGTAAAATTAACGGAATGGAATGCATAAAAAAGTGTAGGTATAAAATTAAGTATGTAACGTAAAAGTAACGGATTGGATTGCATAAATTCATGTACAAAATTTAACGTAAAAGTAACGGAATGGAATGCATAAATAATGAAATTTAGATAGAATAAAATACCCGAAACGCATTG
Source organism: Limnephilus lunatus (assembly GCA_917563855.2). Lineage (NCBI taxonomy): Eukaryota > Metazoa > Arthropoda > Insecta > Trichoptera > Limnephilidae > Limnephilus > Limnephilus lunatus. Next base: position 1,895,048 of record OU830602.1, on the reverse strand, counting down.
ACAGACTATTCCTGATAAATGTTGAGTGTAGGTAATTTAGAAGTGAACCTGTAGGGGGAAGGCGGATTGGCGGCCAACTCCAGCTTGCGGTAACTCTCCTCGATAGGGCTGAGGATGTCGGTGACGCTGAAGGGCGTGGAGTGCGCGTGTCCCAGGTGCTGTAGGTGGTGCAGCTGGTGGGGCAGCAGCTTGGGGCACGGAGACAGGCTCATGGCCAGCTCGGCGCCCGACAGCTCGGGCAGTAACTCCCCGCCGCCGGACAGGTAGGCCCCCTCTCCAGACATGCGCTGATCTGCTACTGCATGCTATACTCCTCAATGGTTAGTTGATGATGGCTGGCCTGATTGGCCGATGCACCATCACCGAAATACACTCTTCTACAAGGCAATATGTCTCTTTACTCTTAGTCCAATTGCTCGAAGACACTTTTCTGTTGGTGTTCAACCACACCAGTTCGAAGATCTGGCCTATTTCTCAATTTGTTGTCCAGGTATAATTCTGTAGGTACACTAAAAGGTTTTTTTTAATAACTGCGCTATGCAGGTTTTCCGATCCAATAACTATTTTAAAATTAGTTATTCCTCTGTGGTGTATTTTGGTTCTTTTGCTGTCAGTCCAATTGTCCCGAGTGACTTTTTTTCACAAGTTCAAAGAGCTGTTCTATTTCTCAATTTTTTCCTGTATTGTATGGCTATAAAACGAACACTGAACAGGTAGGATTAAGTAGGTACCCACTCTGAAATGTTTTTCAATAACTACACTATGCAGATTTCCGATCCAATTTCAAATGACTTATTTTCTACAATTCCTCAATTAGGTAGGTACTTTTGTTTCTTGCGGAAATATGATTTGAAGAGTTCTCTTTTTTTAAATAATTTAACGTTGTTCGTAGATAGAAGAATGTACGCTTTCAATCTGCAAATGATATATAGAACTAATAATAATTTATTGTTTATTCACTTTAGATTTAACTTGTCTTAAAATAATTATAATACACTTTTAATTTCAATATTAGACAGTCAATCAATTCGTGCGTACACTGTATACAATTTATTTAATTATTTCTTCACTTTCACTTGATTTTTTTTACACTTTCAAACAATATAATAATTTTCACGATTTGTATTGCTTTCGATGGCGTTTTAATATAACATTGGTCAATCAATTGTTAAATTATGAAATTGATAATCTAAACTGGAAAAATATAAAAAAAGTTAATAAACGCAAACTAGTGTTTAATAATTTGAGAAAATAACAAAATAATTACCGATTTTAAATGAACGCCCGACGCAACGCGATTTTTTCGATTAATTTTAAAAACCGTAGGTACAGTAAATTTTATAAATACGTTTTATTTCATGCAGTTAAGTGACTAATTTAAACACAAATACTTGAACAACAGTATAATTTTTAAATAAAAGAGAGTAAGTAATCAATGGGTTACAAGCAACAAGCTACTGAACATAAATAGAGTGACCTACCTAAGAAAAAGCTCGTAAAGTCTACTGCCGAAAATTATATCCTGCTGTCACTCGAGATTCAAAGTTCTGTCCTCAAAACCGAAACTGATATTATCATCGTAAATGTTACTCATTTTGATGATTGTAACAAAGTCACTTAACTATACGCGAAAAGAGATTAAAAAAGGTTAATGTTCGACCTAATTTTAACCTAGAAGGGTAGTTAGTTAGTCACAATGATTATTAGAAAATAATTTTATTTATATTATTATCAGATATTTATTAATTACACTTTTAATAAATTTGTTTTGTTTCTGCGTAAGTTTCACTGTACGATTTCACATTCGACTTGAATCGGTTCGATTATATTATCATTATTATTTATTAGTCGATTATTAGTGTTGAATAGCGACGGGTTCACTGGAGTATTTAAAATCGATAACGCCGATCGTTGAATAAATGAATTGTTTCACACTTGATTCGGTTCGCGGACGGAGAAGGCAATCTAATCGGATTCAATCGACGCTCGAGTGCTAAGTGTCTATTTGCTAAGTCCCGAGCTTCGTGGGGTGATATCAGAGTGTCCGCGCGATTCTGACCACTTGGAGTCCTCGGCGTGGAGACAGACTATGTCTCCGGAGTTGGTACTCGCGGTGGTGGCCTTTCACAGCGATCAAACAAACAAACAAACGAACAAACCCTCCCAAGGCCGAGGGAAAATAATAGCGATTGATTAACAATATAAAGAGCCGTAAGAGCGAGAAAAAAAACGAAGAAGCCGTTATCAGTTGTAAAATCAAATGAAATCAAAACCTAGCCACTCGGGCCGAGTGCCATCGGTAGAGAGCGCACTCGAACCGCTCACAAGAACACTTTAGGGCTTTAAGACACCTCACCGTCTCTAGCGCTGTAGGGCACTCGACGCGCAGAAGAGCGGCGGGCAGGCCGTCCTGCTGTACACCAATGGGGGCCCGCTCCCGCCCTTCTCAGTCACACACCAATGGGGGGCCCGCCCGGGCGGACTCCCGGCCAATCCTCGCCTCGCGCTGCCCCCTCTCTCGACTCACTGCGCCCCCCCTGGGGTGCCGGAGGGCGGGGGGCACGCAGGCGCACTTTCCCCATAGGATTTAATATCGCAACAGTCAAAAGACGGAAGAAGTGCTTCTAAACGAAGCGTTTTCATATTTGGAATGTAAATGAAATACCGGCTGGATCATATGGAATTAATATGAATGCGAAATGAAAATGTCGAGTTGAGTTGGCAAACGGTGAACTGTGGAGATAGCACCAACTAGAAAGGAAGGCACCTACCTGCTTAGTGGCTCAGGTACCTATCTACTTCATCAACTGACAAAGGAACTGCCTACCATTATTTTACAAGTGTTAAAATTACATTTTTACCTATACATGTAGATACCGTTTATTCTACAAAGGGTAGAAAAATCTAAACTATGCACATTACCAACCATCTTTGAGCCTTAAAAAGCACCTCAAGAGCGCTGTACAAACTTACAATACATTTCGACAATCTTACTTCCAACTACAAACTAGACAAGCCATTATAATACCTAACTTATTGCCAAAGATTGCATTCACCATATCTACATATAGTTTGTATCGATTTTTTGTATTTTTGGTTGTATCTAGGTTTCTACGTATAGTTTCATATCGATCACTGATACGAAATTATATCTAGATACTCGTAGGTACAAGGTTTTGACCAATGAACGCGAAGCTGCGTAAAATGTACATTTATTGATTTATTTCTTACAAAAACAACGTATGATCATTATTATTGGCAATACAAGAATGATACTCTCAGATAGGTAGCTAGGTATACCTAGGTATATAATTTAAGGGTCTGAGAGCCCAAAAAAGTAGGTTTTTAGTTTGGACCTAAATTCTATTGAGCTTATAGGGGAGAGTAGGGTATATCGCACTGGTAGATAAATCGTACCACCTGATTATTTCCGCCACGGGTCACTTTTCATTAAGCCTGGCAACACTCCGCGAACCATTAGGTGCGTCATATTTATCCTGTCATTTTTATTTAGTGTTGGATCATGCGTCCGTATGCAATATAGTTTTTAATTTTTTCACAATCTTGATCTAATTTTTTCAGGTCCTGCCTAAGATGGTTTTGTGTTCAAAAGTTTGTTAGTTTTTTCTCAAATTAAGTTCAGTTGACATGTTTATATTCGATAGTTAACTATTGCAAAATAATATTTGTTAAGTGTAGGTATTGTTACATGTTCTACTGTCATTATTTCATAGAAACTCAGAGTACGCTAAATCGTACTGCCAGATTCGGATATGAATGTTGATGATGATGAAAACGTAGGCCACTTAGGGGAGAGTTTGGTATATCGTACCACTTTGCACTTAACTTTCAATACAGTTTGATAGAAACGGATTAGAGAAGTGAAGTTAGGTTTCAATAAATGCCTGTTTTATTGGGAACAACGTGCATTTAATTCATATTTTACATGCATCTGTAAGATTTTCCAATTAAAAGTTTAATAAAAAATGGTTTTCGGTACAAAAAATGAAAACGTATGCTACTTATGTTTTGGCAATTATTTTTATAAGGCCGGACCCAAAGGAGACTGGATCTAGTATGTTCGTTGACATACATAGGTGCATGAAGCTTTCACTAAAATAACCCGGATATTTGCTAATCATCCATATGCCTTAAAAATGACCATATATCTTCTTTGATTTAAATTGACATAACGTTCTAGGAGCGATTTATGTACCGGTGGTACGAATTTTTTATAAAACGTTTAATTTGAAAACCTCCCTGAAGCATTTAAAATATGAATTAAATACACGTTGTTCCCAATAAAATAGGCATTTATTTGAATCTAACTCCACTTCTCTAATCCGTTTCCGTCATACTGTATTGAGAGTTATGTGCAAAGTGGTACGATATACCATACTCTCCCCTATTATGCTATTAGGTATCTACTTCCCCAATGAAACGTGTTTTTTTTATATTAATTATAGTTATTGAAACTCACCCTTATTTTGAAGGAACTCCTAGTGAGAAGGACAAATAAAAAAAAACCCAACTCTAATGCATGGTATTTAATAGATAGGGATTTTATATTCTATTTACTGAATACCTAACTAGATATTATTATACCTGATTTGACATTTGTATCTACACAAAATTTAAAATAATAACCTTGATTGTTATGAACTTCTTTCCCTAGTTAATTTTAACACACCCTTAAGATGAAGCCATACTAAATAATGCAAAATCATACAAAATCGTATGTTTTAGTTTTGAAAATTTGACCGCTTAGAAGTATTATAGATGCTTCAATTAAATATTGCGTGTAAAACATACTTTGGTCCTTAAAAATATCGGTCATTTTTTTTAATAAGTCTTTTAATAAGCTTAGAAAAAAATAAAGTATTAGGTCTAAAAAAAACATTTTTAACTGAAAACTCTCCTACTTATAAACACTTTTTCGGATATGGTTTTATTGCATAATGTGGCAAATTCAGTTTCTTTTATAATTATCGCGAAAAAAAAATGATATTTACGCCCGAACCTCACAAAATAAAATATAATATGCATTTTCGCGTTGGTATTTTTGACATCACGACGACAATACGGCAGTCGACGAATTTGCTATATCAAAGTGAACCTTATACCGTCCACCGAAGAACGACTGGCAGCCGCCCCCCTGTCTTCCGTCATTACTCCTCCGAATGGAGCGGAGAGCGGTCGTGTTATGTTCCGCGCCGCTTATTTTCGTGAAATCAATTTAAAAATTCCGTTTTATTGCTATAAACAATGCATAAAAAAGGAATTAATGTTTTTTACATGCCTTTACGAAATCAACATGTAAAAAAAAAATCTCAAATATCTTTTCCAACCTTTCCAAAAGCTTTTTCTCAAGTATTTTTAAACTCCTCCCATAAAAGGGCGTGAATTCCGATTTCGATTTTTTCCTGTACTAGTGGATCGCCTACCTACCTACACGCCATACAGAACTATTCGGAGTGGAAAAGGTTAATTCGCCAATCAATCGTGCTCTTCATATAGGTATGTGGTTAATAATAGGTATTGGTCTAAATTCTAACATCAACATTTTCTCCGATTCACTGCCTAAATTTAAAAAGAGCTTCATGCCAATAATATGATTTGTTCAATGCACATAGGTAAATAGGTACATACCTACTCACACACACACATACCATCCCACAACGCACATCACCCGGTAATTACTTATTAAACATAGGTAAATAAGACACTGCAAAGAAACACATCATAAGTACCCACCATGAAATATACTTAATAATTGTAAATTGTTTTCACCACTATAACTAATGTAGATACTGTTTGTTTCTTTTTATAAATAGGTAAATAAATACCTTTAATTTTTATTCGAACAACAATTTTACACAGACAACAACAAATGTCCTAATGAAAAAAAAAGAAAGAATTTTAGTCACCACCAAATTAAACGTAGATAGGCATGGCGATTGATCAGTTTGCATGTCCATCAGATGGAAGTCTGTACAAAATAGTGAATCTGCAAAGTATAAAATTATGTAAGTAGGTATAGGTAGAAAACATAAATAAAATAAAAATTACCTTTATTTAAATATGGTTTGCGTGCTATTAATTTTGCCTACTACTAGGAGCCCTGATTTTAATTAATAAATATTTTGATGATATTTTTAATTGCTCTGAAAGTTTTAATACCTACCTAATATTATTATTTCACGAGACAGCAGTTTCGTGATTTTACATACCTACCTATAAATTTTACATGTCAAACTTTAACGTAATTAAGCAACTAAGTTTAGGACTACCTATAGCACTTTTTATAAAATCTAATAAATTAATAGTAAGCTATATCTAATAATAATCAGACTCCGATTATATTAGCCTTCCAGGACATAGGTAATAAAAACATAATTAAATTATTTGTGTTACCCGAGGATTGCAAACAGTTTTTTTAATCATTGAAATAAAACAATAACTTTGTTTGATGCAACCACGATTTAATTTTCTTTTAATATTGCCCGGTTTCAAACAACAAGCATCTTAAGGGTATAAAATTAAACTTATCAAAAATATACATTGTGTGAACTTAGGCATATTAGTATAGGTATACATATATTAGTATATTATACACATACAGAAAGAGACAAAAGATAATATAAAGGAACAGAGAGAGAGTGAAATTAACATCTTACATAGTGATAGAGAGAAAGAGGCGGAGAGGAGAGATCACCCGTCTCTTTCTCTCTATCACTATGTTTCACTCTCTCACTGTTCCTTTATTTTTATTTTTTAAAGAAAGACAAATATTCCCGGGTTACGAATAACCCAACAATGTTTGAAAATCTCCTACTACCACCACAGAAAGCCGAAAATGTTGCTTGTGTTGTGATGGAGGACTTAGCCAGTCGAGGAATCGAACACGCGACGCCCGGGTGGGACCCAAGCGCTATGCCCACTCAACCACTGACCGGTCTTATATTATGTTAATTTCACTAAAGTACTTTGTTAGAGAGAAAGATACGGGTGATCTCTCTATCAATATGTAAGATGTTAATTTCTTCTCTCATACTGTTCCTTTATATTATGTTAATTTCACTAAAGCACTTTGTTAGAGAGAAAGAGACGGTGATCTCTCTATCACTATGTAAGATGTTAATTTCTTCTCTCACTGTTCCTTTATATTATGTTAATTTCACTAAAGCACTTTGTTAGAGAGAAAGAGACGGTGATCTCTCTATCACTATGTAAGATGTTAATTTCACTCTCTCACCGTTCCTTTATATTATGTTAATTTCACTAAAGTACCTTGTTGGAGAGAGAGAGACGGTGATCTCTCTATCACTATGTAAGATGTTCATTTCACTCTCTCACTGTTCCTTTATATTACCTATGTTAATTTCACTAAAGTACTTTGTTAAAGAGAAAGAGACGGGTGATCTCTATATCACTATGTAAAATGTTAATTTCACTCTCTCACTGTTCCTTTATACCTACTATGTTTTGTCTCTTTCTGTATATTTTTGATTAGTTTAATTTTATACCCTGAAGATACTTGTGTTAAGCGAAACCGATCAGTATTAAAAAATTGAATAATTAAATCGTGGTTACAAACAAAGTTATTGTTTTGTTTCAATTAATCGGTCAAACCACAAAGTAACGGCTTTCTACCAAAATTTTTTTTTCTTTGTCCTTTCTAAATTATTAGAAATACCTTTGAATAAAAAAAAAGTCGTCTTTTTCCTTTAGATTAATAGCATGATATATTGTATACCTACGTTTTTTTCTTTTCACCTACTCCTTTTTTTGACCTGGTCTTGACGGTGGATGCGTCTGCCCGCCAGCTGCATGGCAGGCCGGATCGGGAGGGACCGGTTGAAGGGGTTCCTATCTATATATGACTTCTCCAGCCGTACTCTCTGGGAACATCGCGTTACACTGCAATGGGATGGATGGATTCAAACGTCCATCAATGCTGACCCCCAGATTCCTACCCACCCCAGCCAGCAGTGGCGCAGCCTGGGTGTCGGCCGCCCGGGGCGGAGGAAAATTTCTCCGCCCCCTTATTTAAGTACTTCAAGCGCCGGCGGGAGGGGGGGGGGTGTATTCGGGGGGGGGGGGGTGTATCGGGTGTATGCGGAAATCCTATTTTTTTATTATGACATATTTATATATGAGCCGATTTAATAATCACATTTGATGAGTATTCTTCCAACGAAAATCATGTTTATAAATTCTACTACAAAGTTTATAACTGCTGTCGGAAATCGAGAATGATATCCATGTAAAAGAATTTCACATCTCGAACTTTTACACCGTGTTTAGAACACAGGGCAGGTTTTAACTTACGATTGATTCTGCGTTAGAGTCCCCAAATAATAGTATAATAGTTACACACGGAACAATCAATTTCTCAGAATTTTGCATCATTTGGTATGCAACTCAAATGTAAAGTTTCACTCGACGGTACACGATGAATCTGCAACTTGTAATTTAATTTATCGTTGTATTCTGAACACTATACCAGTTTGTATGCAGTGAATTAAAACTACACTCAAAACATGAAAATGTTTTTTCTTTGATTCTGGCATTAAATAAATAGTCTGCAACTAGAATTTTATAACTGCACATCAAATACGTGAATACTTTCCTTCGAAATGTGTCAGCAGATGAATCCAACTGGAATTTTACATTCTGAACACCAAACTGGTTTAAATTAAATCTGTACCAGGCGAATTAAAACTACACTCAGAACATGAAAATGGTTTTTCTTTGATTTTGGCACCACATACATAGTCTGCAACTAGAATATTATGTTTTCGCTGATGTGGGTTGAGCCACTCTTCCGCTGAGCGCCTCGTATAGCTAATGTATAGCAAGGTACCTACCATTCTCTTTTAATTTGTTCATTTCTGCTGTTTTATAGTTCGTTTTTATGCTTTCTACCACAGGTTTTCAAATTTATTTCCACCACCGCCCAATTTGAGATTTAAAAAATCTAGTGCCCCATATGTTTGAAGTGAAAACTTCTTTGGCACCGTTGTGATTTGAAACTTGATGAAGCGAAAAAGCGACACAAACACATACTTACATCAATAGAATTTAGCCTGCGTGAGAATGAGATAGAATAATGGATCTCATCTTTGTGCGGTGCTTCGTGGCGTCCCAATTCTTGTCTACTTTAGTTTTCTGACTTGTTTCGTCACTTGTACCGCGTGTGAACTGTATTTTTTAACTTACCTTTTCACGTAATCATCTGTTGCGTATCTTAAAAACAGATATTGCAAATATAATTTTTAAACATGCATTATTATACGGAGAGGATAGAGAGGGTATATATTTATCCCAATATCTTAGCTGAAATAATGTTTCAATGAGAGTAAATAAAACTCTTATATAATCAAATTTAAATATTTTTATTTACATTAAAATAAGGATTGAATTTAAAACTTGTCTAATGTGAATCATTAATCTGATGCATTTCGACGCCTTTGTTAATATCAGGCTCGAATTCACTTAAAAAACAGCCGTAAGTCGCCGCGTTCAGTAACTTGAAGCCGATTTCTTAACGGCCCCTAATTTTCATTGTGCCAAATTTAACCCAGCCCACGCACAGCCCTCGCGTGACTGAAACCCAACCACGTACATGTTTTTTCATAGTAACGCAAATTTAACCCAGCCCACACCCACGCCATACCCACCCTCACTTCTCGCAGCATGCAAGATGACAGCAAGGCAGCAACTTCTTGTCGATTTAGAATCTGAATCTGAGGATGAAGAAAGATTCATATTGCACCTACTCAGCAAGAAAAGAAAAATAAGTAAAACGAATGAGTATTTACGAAAAAGAGAGAGTCATGGACAGTTCAAGTTATCCAGTGAAATTCCAGATTTTGAAGTAAAACGTCTTTACGCACGCTCGACACTTAGGGGTAAAATGATGAATGCGTTACGAAAAAGAATATATATTTAATGCGAACGCTAATCGATGTGAACGCTAATTAAAGCGTCATCGGGTGAGGCGAATGGTCAGAACTTTACGATTGACTTGGGGAGGGATGAAAAGGATAAGGATGGTCACCCCAAGGTCGTCGGTCAATCCAAGGTCTTTTTCTTTTATTTGTGTGTTCATTTGGGAGGCCGGTATGGGTACCGCCGCCCCAGGAGTTCCTACCAGATTTAAAAAACCCAAACAACCGTTTCGGTATCAGGATCGCAGTAGTTGGCTAAGAAATTTTCATATAAATTTGTACGGAATTTAATTCACGCGTTATATCTGTATTTTTACTCTTTCGGCTTCTTCGCTCCGGGTAACTAGGAACAAATTCTTCGGGCAAAGCAAAAATATACAGTTTCGACATTTTTTCACCTCTGTAGACGTTTGGCGACTTATTTGAATTTGTTTCTAGCTACCCGGAGGGCAGAAGTCGAAAGAGTAAAAATACAGATCTCTCTCTCTCTGGTTTCAATCCTGGGATTGGTTTGCAGCAATTTCCTCTACTCTTCTCTTCCATTCTTCCCTGTCTTGTGCGGCTCTTTTGAATACTGCATATGATGAGCAGCGCACGTCCACCAGCAGATCCTCCAGGTACTCTCGGCGTGGGCGTCCCCTAGAGTTTGTCCCCTCGGTCATACCCTCCATTATGGCATGCAAGAGGCCTTCTTGTCGTATTACATGGCCGATCCATCTTGCACGCCTTTCGGACAAGGTCCTGAGCAGTTGCCTTCCTCCTTCGATTCTTTGGAGAACCTCCTCATTTGTAATGTGATCTCTCCAGGAAATTCCTGATAGTCTTCTATGGGACCACATCTCAAAAGCCTCTAGTCTCCGTTTATCTCTTTCGGATAGCCACCATGTTTCGCAGCCGTACATCAAGATACTCCATACATAGGTCTTGATGAGGAGTATTCTCAGTTTTAGGTCTATATTATTCGATTCTATTATTTTCGACTTTTTATTGAATGCAAGCCTAGCCTGGTGTATACGGCTGTCGACCTTGCTCTTAGACCGACCATCCCATGTTATTTTGCTCCCGAGGTAGACAAACTCCTTGGTGTTCTTTAGTGGAACTCCTGACATCTCTACTCTCATCTGATGTTGCGTTCGGCCTCAGTCAGCAGCTTTGTTTTGTCTTTATTTATCTTCATGTTGTAGTTGTTTTGAAGAATGCTTTGCATGATTGTAAGGCCTCTTGCAGTTCTTCTTCGCTTTCAGCAACCATAGCAATATCGTCAGCAAACCTTATCGTATCCACCCTTTGCCCGTGTGTCTATGGTACGGTTGTTGACAGAAGTGTCTAAGTGTTAACGTTAGTTTTTTTTTAAATTTAAAAGCAAAATACAATCGGTACAAGTCAAATAAGTGTCAGTACAAGTTAAAGTGATTATCGTGCACTGCATGAACGAATTTTCACGAGCTTAAATGACATCTGTGATTGTTTTTTTCTATATCTAAAAAAACAACATTCAAATTTAACAGATACTCGTTAGTGTTTCTAGATATCCCCTCTCAGTTAATTATCTTAAAAGATAACATTGATTGATAACGATACAATTGTGATTCTTTAATAGAAACCTAAGAACGTGCTTAAATCTGTGTTTAAAGAAATATTCCATCATTTGAATAATTGAAGCGATGAATTGCATGAATCATTAATGTAGGTAACTCTAACTGTAACATTTTGCCATATTAGAGTACCAGAATTAGAAAGGTGTCGTGGAGTTTGCCTACCAACAGGCGCTATAAATACATAGTACCAGAAATTGAAAGGTGTCGTGGAGTTTGCCTATCAACAGGCGCTACAAATATAATGCATCTTTGTGTGGAATGTAAGCTGAACCCACAAAGTATATCCACCCCACAAAGTGTGAGTTCAAGCGACGTATCAAAAATAATCATAGAACACATAGACGAAAAATTAGACCAGGTACTGAAAACCCTAAAACATGAGTTATTTCAATACCTAAACTCCAAAATAGTGGACGAACTAGGGGATATAAAAAACAAGCTGTCCCACACGGAAGATTTTCAATCATCCCACAAAACCAAACCTCCACCCCCAATTAAAAATACACGAATGTAAAAACTCATCTCCGAACCTGACTTGTAACTGCCCATGCCTTGAACAAGTAAACATTATAAAATATTTAGGAATAACCTTTGATACACACCTAAATTGGAAGCAACATATACTTAACACTACAAACAAAATCCGCAAATCCATATACTTTTTCAAACAAACACGTAATTTCCTCAACCTACACCTTTTAAAAACAGTGTATTACTCACTGTGCCAATCACACATCGAATACGGAATTTTAGCTTGGGGTAACACTTATTCTAGTGCCCTCGACCCCATCATTAAAGCACAAAAACTAATAATAAAAATAATCCTTAAACTTCCTCTTACTACCAGCACGGATACGATCTTCAACACCTTCAACGTTATGGACATTAAACAGCTCTACGCAAGATCCATCTTAGTTAATTTACATAAAAACAACATAACCCTATACAAAGCAACACAATCGATACACAATACCCGAGCCAAAAACAAAGAACTCCTCCAAACTCCCTTTTCTAAAACCACCTTTGGACAAAGACACTTTAAATACATAGCTTGCAAACTACACAATACACTACCAGCTACGATTAGACAAACCGAATCAATGACCAAATTCAAACAAGTTGTAAAGAAATGGATTATAAGTACTGGTCGTCACACTATTGCAAACATCTGTAAAATAAACTACAAATAGACAGAAATATCCATCTTCATACGTCCTTACCCATATAAAACAAATTAAAATTATAAAATCCTAAATAATATAAATCCATAAATAGATTTGACAGGATTTACTACTGTACTGTATCTCTTCCCTCATTTATAAGAAAACTCTCTCTATGTGATTTACCCACACTTTCAATCATCTTTATGTTTAATTGCTAATTATATTACTCTTATATATGATATGTAATTATGTACCTCTACGCCTGTCTCAACACAGGTATACCCTAGCGAGACAGGCATTGAATAATATATTGTAAACATCACGTATATAGATCAATAAAAAATAATAAAAATACTTCGCTGCAGTATATAATAGATTAAATTCTACGTGCAAGGCTTATGAGACGAAAATATCCAAACTGAGTTCTGAAAATGAAATCTTGCAGCGGAACTACGACATACTATCCCTAAAAATGAACGAAATCGAACAAGCGGAACGAAGACATCAAGATTACAATACAAAACCTGTGTACATCAGTGAACTACCCAGTAAAGGACGAACAAATAATTTCCTGTCATCGTACACCACGCCACCCTGACGCAACTCCCAACTCAAGACCAAAAAAATTGTACTGAATCTGCCCAGCCCTCGAATCCGTGACCAATTGCTGTCTGCAGTTAAGGTATTCAACAAGAGGAACGTGGATAGGAAACTGAACAGCCAACACCTTGGTTTCACAGATTCTTCTCCGATATACTAATGTGAACATCTGTCACCTTATAACAAGGAACTTCATGCAGCAACTAGGCGAACAGCAAAAGTCCTGAACTTCAAGTACGTATGGATTAAAAATGGGAGCGTCTTCTTAAGGAAGAATGACATGTCTCCACCACTGCTCGTGAAGAACAAGGCCGTACTACAGAATCTTACCGACAAATCACCCTCAAACCCATCTTCCGCCGTCCTTTAAACTTAATGTATATGTCTTGTCAAAATTACAAAATGGATCTGAAAATTTTCTACCAAAATGTTAGGGGAGTTAGAACCAAAACAAATGACATAAAAAACGAAGTTCTAATCAATAATTATGATATAATCTGCTTCACCGAAACTTGGTTGAGTTCATCATTATTCAGTAATGAATTGTTTGATGAGCGTTACCTGGTCTTTCGGAGAGATCGCGAATCCACTAATTCTACATCTAAAAAAGGTGGGGGAGTATTAGCGGCAGTCAACAAGAAACTAATAACAACTAGAAAATCATCTTGGGAAAGTGATGGTGAAGATTTATGGTTAGCTATAAAACTGCATGAATATTCAAACTCGTTCATCTATATATGTGTACTGTACATTCCCCCCAATTTATCTGTTGATGATTACTGTAATCGAATCAAAAATATTCAGGATATTTATTTGCAACATATTAATTCCAAATCTCAGTTTATAATCATTGGTGATTTTAATATACCTGAAATTAAATGGACACCTGACATTGCATATAATAACATAATACTAGCTCCATCCAATTATTCTAGTCACAAAGCTCACTCCCTTGTCAATTTGGCCTCAATGTGCAACCTTCACCAATTTAATTATTTACCCAACAAAAAATTTAATATTCTTGACCTTGTTCTTTCCGATAAAATCAATATTAATATTTCAACGACAGCTAACTTATCAAAAATTGATCACCATCATCCCTGTTTTGAAATAAATGTAAATCTAGAAAAAATGAAATTCTTACAAGAAAATCACTCTCCCGTAAAATACAACTTCAAAAAAGGTAAATATGAAGGATGTTGTCATGATCTAACAAATGTAAACTGTCTCACTTTTTAACAACTGTCATCTCAATAATAAGGTACAGTTATTCTACAGTACACTATGGGAATTATAGACAAGCACATTCCAAAAAAAAACATACGTAAGAAATCACTATCCCAATTGGTTTAGCGAATCTCTAATAATGCTCCTCAAAGTGAAAAATAAAGTTAGACTTCGGGCTAAAAACATAATAACCCGATAGACCATTCCGAGTTTGCTACTCTTAGAAAAAGATCAAAAAAAATTCTAAAAGAATGCTACACATCCTACATCAACCTAGTTGAGCGTGGGATAAAAGATAATGTTAAGACTTTCTGCGGGCTTATTCTAAATCATTGCGTAATACAAATTCGATTCCAAAAACAATGCATATGGATTCTATGACTGCAAACAATGGACAGCAGATTGCCAATATGTTCTCTAATTATTTTGGATCAGTTTATACTCAGTCGAATCCCACATCAAATACTTCCAGACTGAATGTTCCTCAATTCAACCAATTTAATCTTAGTCAACTTAACGTGAGCATGGGAACTATCAAATCTTGTTTAGAAAGCATTGATATACATAAAGGTCCAGGACCAGATAAAATACCTCCTTTGTTTGTAAGATATTGCTCTAGCGCGTTGATTAAGCCACTTTTCATTATATTTAACGAATCATTATCTAAGGGAACTTTCCCAGATTTGTGGAAAAATGCACATATTGTTCCAATACATAAATCTGGCGATCAATCTTTTGTGAAAAATTATCGACCAATTAGTATATTATCATGTTTTGCAAAAGCCTTTGAATCTATAATTTATAGTTCCATATTCACACACTTTAAACCACAATTATGCAATAATCAACATGGATTTGTTCCTAATAGATCCACGAATTCCAATCTTCTCGATTTCTGTGATTACGTTTGCAATGCGTTTAATGAAAGAACTCAAGTAGATGCTATTTACACAGATTTTCAAAAGGCATTTGATAAAGTAAATCATTATATTTTACTACAGAAGCTTTATCGTATAGGTATTCACGGTGATCTATTTAGATGGCTTAAATCTTATTTGGAAAACAGAACACAGCTCGTACTTATAAATGGGTATGAGTCACCACCCATAATTGTAACCTCAGGTGAACCCCAAGGGTCCAATCTTGGCCCCCGGCCCTTTTATTTTTCATTAATGACCTTGGCCCCATGTTACGCTGTGATTTTGTTTTATTTGCTGATGATCTAAAGATTTACCGTAAAATTTCCAATGATTCTGACCAAGTTATGCTTCAAGGAGACCTTTTCACACTACATAACTGGTGTATTCAGAATGATATGTTTCTAAATACGCACCCTTAACACTTGAATTTCACCCGTAACAGAATACAAAAGGATTATGCATATTCCATTAATAATGTTCGATTAAATGCAGTTACCACCATCAGAGATTTAGAATCACTCTTGATTCAAAATTTAAATTTGATGTACACGTCAGTGATATCACGAGTAAATCCTTGAAAATTATGGGATTTATACATAGAATATCGAAACCATTTAATAAAACCCAATCCATTATAACCCTATACAACTCATTGGTCAGAAGCAAATTGGAATATGGTAGTGTTATCTGGAACCCACACTACTTAAAATATTCAAAAACTATTGAATCTGTGCAAAAAAAAAAATCTGAGATTGTTATCATTTAAACTTGGACTAAATACCTTACTCCAATCTTACGAGGAACGACTCCAATATTTTAAGTTTACAACTCTGGAAAAAAGAAGAAAAGTTGCTGACTTAATGAGTCTATACAAAATCATCCATTATAAGCTTGAAACAACTCATTGTCTGAGCAATATTCTTATTAAGGTCCCCAATAGACGTAATTTAAGGAGTCAGAATATATTTCATCTTGAATTATTTAAAAACAATATTCCATACTTCAATCCACTGTCTCGAATGTGTCGTCTGTATAATTCCGCATTGAATGTAACCATATAGACATCTATGCAAATAGTCTCGCTTACTTTAAAAAGCAAATTAACAATAGACTAACCTAACAAGTAATTGAGAATTGAAAACACTTATATTTGATCTTGAACTTGAATGTGAATGGCTGTTTCTTACTCTATTTTACCTTACTTTTTTTCTGTTTTTTTACATCGTATATCGATCTTTTTTTTATCTTTGTCATCTCTATATTTTATCATCACTATTTTTGTTATCTCTTTTTATACCTCTGTTTATATTTTGCTATTTCTAATTTCTGTTAACTTCTATGTATACATATTTAAAAAAAACTATTAAACTGTGCATTCTGTGAACATTTTTAAGTGGACTATTAACATCTACGCTTTTTACAATGCTAATCTAATGACTTTTTTTATGTTAATACTCTGTAAATGTTCCAAAGCAATAAATAAATAAATAAAATCTTTACACCTTTTCTGTGACTCATTCTCTCTCTCAAGTCATCAATCGCACTCTGCATATAAGCGTTAAAAAGAACAGGTGACAGAGAGCATCCCTGTCTCTTTGGTTTCTTTTTTTTTTTTTTTAGTAGTATTCGTAGCGACAATATTGCTTCTCTGGTTCCTATACCTCTTCTAAAGCTATACTGGTCTCCGGAAAGGATGTTCTCTACTTTTGTTTCGATTCTTTTTAGAATGATATTATTCAATATTTTTGAGGCATGGGATATTAGGTTAAGAGTTCTGTGTTGTTCACATTTCGTCGTGCCTGCCTTCTTCGGTAATGCGAAAATTAGGCATTTCTCGAAATCCTCTGGTATCTTTCCAGTCGTATACATTGTCTGTATCATTTTAAACAGGGCATCTGTAGTTCCTTTTCCTGTTGGCTTAATTAGTTCGGCCGGTATGTCTTCGATTCCGGGTGCTTTCCCGTTTTTGAGGTTTTTCAGTGCGAGGTCGAACTCTTCTCTAGTGATTGGATCTCCCAAATCATCTGCGTCTACCTCATTTTCTCTTTCTATATCAATATTTCGTTGTCACTATTTCCCTTTCCATTGTACAGCGTTTCGAGATATCTTTTCCATCTCTCTCCTATTTGGTCATTTTTGAAAAATATTTTGCCGTCTCCTCCTTCTATTGCATGACCCTTTCCAACTCTCATCCCAAAGAAGTCTTTCACCGCAGCGTGAGCTCTTTCTACATTTCCTCTCTTGAGGTCGTCGTTTATCTCATCGCATTTATTCTGATAGAATGTTTCTTTGGCTATTCTTGACTCTCTATTTATTTTGTTTCTCAGCACTTTGTATTTCTTTTGTGATTCAGCTTTTTTTTTCATTTTTAAGCTCTCTTCTATTCTTTACCATATTTAGGATCTCATCGGTTATCCATTCCTTCCTTGCTTGGGGTTTTTCCTTGCCTATAGTTTCCTCCGCCGTAATTATAATCTCGGTTTTATCACTTTCTAGATCGCATTCACGTTCTCCTCTTCCCTTAGGTTGCACTCTTGCGTCTATGTATACAAATATAACGTGTGAATTTGAATTGAATTCCGTACAAATAAATATTTTGAAATAATTACTCTGTGAACTTCTGCGCTCCTGATACCGAACCGGTTTTTTGGTTTGTTCGCGTTCTGTTCTGTGTTGGTTTTTTATCAAGTGATTCCCGGGGCGGCGGTACCCATAGCCACCTCCCAAATGAATACACATAAAATTGATAGGATCATGGATATATCAACCTACCTCCTCCCATCTCCCTTCATTCCCCACTGCCTTCAGCCTCATAAAATAGCCCAATTGGGCACGACATATACTAATTACTGGCTCTAGGCAGTTGGGACTTTTGCAAATATAATTTTCAAAATTGTTAAGGGTGATTTTACAAGGTTTTACTTTTTTATTCGTGTTATTGTTAATGGACTAAATAAATAAATAAATTATATTGTGACAAATTTATATCTATCTAACCTTAAATATTCTTAGGATATTCTTAAATTCTCTGATATATATGTTTTAATTGTATTCAAATTAACATGTCTTTAACCTTAAATATTCTTATGACATTCTAAATACTCTTATATATGATATTCATTTATGTGCCTCTACGCCTGTCTCAACACAGGTATACCCTAGCGAGACAGGCATCGAATGATATAATGTAAACATCCTTTATATAGATCAATACATAAATTAAATTAAAAAATACATATACAGCAGGTACCCGGCATGCGTTGCAAGTCCACTGTAACCTCAGGGTCAACTAAATTGTTATGGTAGTAGGTACCGGGAAACTACATTAGAATGCAAGCGCCTGCACTATATAACATTATATATAGCGGGCACCCGGCGGGCGTTGAAGGCCACTCAAAGAAAGAAAGGGTTTGTGCGCTTTAATTCTGTTTGTTGGAGTGCTTTTCGATAGGTTCACATATATTTTTGTGTTTTCGTCCGACACGTCCGCAGGTTGCATACAGCTGTCCGTGTTGGAAACATGATTTTTTTTACAAATTTACCGTTATAAGTTAGTGAAGTTTTACTTCAGTCGTGTGGTCTAAAGCACACTCGTTTTTTTACTTGAGTTCACACAGGAGGACTTGTGGAAAATAATTTCCCTCAGATCATCTTTGGGTTTTTTTAAGTCATCCGCCTCCAAGACCTAGACAAACCTCACTCTAAGAACCCGGGCATCCCTGCTAAATAACCAAACGTAGCCAACCACTTGGGGTGACCTATGTCAGAGCTGCTGGTTATCCAATAAAGGTTCCCGGGACGGCGGTACCCATTCCCGCCTCCCAAATATAAATATATAGATAGTGTGATATCAGTATAATTTACTATATATCATATACTGATATCAATTTAAACATTATACTATATATATAATGTAATTTAATTATTTGGCCATCTTCTCGAACAAATCATCCTTCAGTTTTGCTTTAATGTAATCCTCATGAGTCGTATCATATAACACAGGAAAGCCTCTAACCATTTCAATTCATTTTTCAATGTTCTAGTAATGCGGGGTCCATTGCGCCGGCAAACGCCAGAATTTTGCTTGACAGTCCTATACAACAATCAAGGTCACAATTTTTGCCAACACTCAAGGCCGCAGTGTTTGTGCTTCCCGTGTTCGGCGGAAAACAAAACTTAAACATCTCATCCCGGGTGAAGCGGGAAGGCAGGCGGGGTCCAGCGGGGGGGGGGGGGGGAGAATTCATTTTTTGACAGAAGTCGCGCGGTGCGGTCCGTGTATGTAGAAAAATCGGAACGGATTTTTGTGGTTATGTGCTATGTATGAGCGAACATAATCACGAATTTAAAATATTATTATACCTAAATATAATATAATAATAGAAATATTTGATAATATAATATCAAATATTTATAATTATTCTGTTGTTGACGTAAATATTTGCGTACTTTAGAGTAGAATTAGATTTTAGATAGATAATAGAATTTAGATTCTATAGTTCTAAATTAGGTCGTGCAATAAAATGACGTTATTATATAATGTCATTGGTGCAATAATCGATATTAGTCGGAAATCTTTCCTGATAAACCCTGATCTGTGTTTTCTTCCTGATGCAGGTAGCATCTTTTCTACATCGAACGCATTTTAACATTTATGCAAACGATAAACGTCAATTTTTTTGGTACGCGGACCTAATAATTATGATTTTAAGTTGTAAATAAACACACTGTCGTAATGGATGATTATTTCTTTCGTGAACTCACTTGTAAATAAAGTCTATTAATTTATTAATCGGTTTCAGAGACACGGGAGAAATTGACCATTGTAAATCGATATTCTATTTTTGATGTTACGTAATTATTTACGTAGCAACAAAACGTATTCACTCTAAATTCTTAATAAATAGTAACTTTAGGTCGTGCGTATTAGTCGGAAATCTTTCCTGATAAATAAATATCTATTAAAATATCTGTGTTTTCTCCCTGATGCATCTCTTTTGTCATCAGAACGCCGAGAAATTTTAACGATAGGTATTTGTAAAAATTATTTCTATTTCGTTCATCTCAGCGGGGACATTGAAGCTTTCACCCACCTATTCCCACCCCGGTATAGGCGACTTATGGTCGCCCCTTCGGAGTTCTCGCAAGAATCTAATTTTTTTGAATGAACGACTCTACATTTAAAATATGTAACGATTCTAGAACTTCAATGTCCCCGCATACGTTGTTAGAGGGCGGTATGCAGGCGCACCTACAGGAATGTACTGTGATGGTCAATTCTACAATTCTCAGCGGGGACAGCAAAAGCGCTATCGGTGTATTGGTGAACCCCAATGCGTGTGTGTGCGTGGCTGCAGGTGTTGGAAGCACGAATCGCCGCGCCGCGCCGCGCCCGCCAGCGACTTCGCGTTCTTATTATTTCATTTACTGTTATTCATTTATTCCAAAAATTAAGTAGGTGCCTAGGTACATATTCGTAATAAAATAGCGAGGTCTACATTATTTAATATTGTATTGTACTTAACTTTATTATTATTATTACTTACTACAAATACATGTGACTGCCTGCTCCGAGCTCATCTTCTGCACACGCACAAGTCAATGAGACTTGTGGGTGCGTGTATACAGGTTGCTGCCTGCTGCAACAGATAAGTCAATACGCGTCGCGACTTGAGCGTGCGTATTCCTATATAATAGATATCTTCTGCGCTCATAGTTCATTCATCTTGTTACTATTAGTAAAGTAAGATGCACGCTGTTTTGGTTTAGTAATATCGGGAGATTCATACCATCTTTTTTTATAAAACGGCAGCATAGGCGCAGTAGGTACATCACGTACTTTGTGATTGTATAGTGTTTTTATTTTTCGCTGGCTGCATCACTCTACTGTTTTTGACTAGCCTTTTTACTGGAAACTATTCTACGTCAAATACAGACCTTCGAATTTTGACCCTGAAACCCCCTTGAATATTGAAATCTGTTTGGTCATTTCTCACGATTTACACATATAGGACATATGGTGAGTAGATACCTACTAAACTATTCATAAATTATTCATAAACTATTATTATAAACATAAACTATTCATTCATAAAAACTCAATATTACAACACAATTTCCTTTTTTAATTAAACATATAAATATCGCTAAAAATGTTGTTGTTTTTTGGCTCTCCCTGAATAACGTAAATTCATCAGTTTTGACTGTATGCATAAAGTGCATTAGTGCAAGTCGGTACATTTGTTAACATATCTAGTAACCTATAATAAATATTATTCTACGTCTTAGGCTGCGTATACACACGCCAGCCGAACAACGGATTATGGGAAAGGAACGAAGCAAAAGCAAACTGCCCGAAACGCTGCGCCGCTTGCGGTTGCTTCGTACCTTTACCATAATTCGTGGTTCGGCTCGCGTCTCTGTCCGCAAAGAGTGGCGTGCACTGATTTTTCAGTGGGCTAGAATCCTAAGATTGAAAATACGACATTAATGATGTTGTCGAAGCTGAAAATTATTTTTTTTCCGAAATTTCAATTTTCAAATTCTGTGCACGCCACTATTCGCAAATATATACGTAGCATAAGATATGTGTATTTAGAAATTGAGTTACATAAAATCGACTACTATATTACCTACCTTCAACTCAAAAATTTTTTTCTTACAGATAAATAATGGGTAAAAGAAATGGAAACAAAGCGCGTTTGTTTTTATCTACTAGACGAAAAAAACCGATTATTAGTATCAAACGACAGATTCATGTTGCACCACGTTCGACATCTAGGTAAGTCGAAATATCGCTTTCCTGTCACTCTTACTACTGAACCTTCCTAAGGTTACCTTTACGTACGTAAAGTTTTTTTTCCCGTAAGTTGCTCACATAAGAGAGTTATGGCAAAATTACCAATGGGTATCGTTTACATTGATAATTTTGCCATAACTCTCTTACGTGAGCGACTTACGAGAAAAACCTAAAGATTTATGCTATGAGAGCCGTGTATTATGTAGCATGTATAACGGGAAAATGGGATGGACAAATTTAAATAAATAAATAATTTGCATTTACAGGGATATGGATGTCATCGATACTACTTTTGGAAACTTAACTACATCTTCACTAATGCATGAAACTTCCATGGATGAATCATTTGCTCCAAATATAGACGAAAACGCAAGTTCATCATCATCAACAACGCTTGATGATTTGGTGATAGAACCAGACCATATTGATGAAACCGATAATTTCGAAGGTCGCAGAATTGTGGATATAAAATATTTGTTTTCGGAGATATCAAATATAAAGCACGAACACACCAACTGCACATTTTCCGATTTAAAATTTATGAAGGAACGACGAAATGGTCTTCTAAGCCAGTATGTTTTCGAGTGCAAAATGTGCAAGAAAATAGAATACATTCACTCCGAAGACCCGAAACGGAAAATGTCTATAAATACTGCTGTCGTCGAAGGAGTGATGTGTACAGGAAATGGGTATTCACAATGGAATGAAATTTGTGGGGTTTTAAATATGCCAAATATGGATTGTAAGACTTACACGAACATAGAACAATGTTTAGCGCCAACAATTGAAGAATGTGCCTTAGAAGAAATGATCGCAGCTGGTGAAGAAGAAAAAAGGCTAGCCATTTTAAACGGTGACGTAGACGAGGGTGGCTATCCTTTGGTAACGGTGGTTGCAGATGGCTCCTGGGCAAAGAGGTCGTACAAAAGTGGATTTAGCTCCTCATCTGGCGCAGGGTGCATAGTTGGACTACGAACTAAAAAGGTTTTATTTCTGGGAGTGCGATACTCATACTGCTGCATATGTGCTAGAGCTACTAAACTACACATAGTTGCTTCTGAGCACAGGTACTTCATAAACTGGCGTGACAGTGCTAATGCCATGGAAGCCCACATTATAGCAGAAGGGTTCTCGAGAAGCATGGAAATGCATGGATTGAAATTTAACAAACTAGTTGGTGATGGCGACTCCAGCATCATGAAAAAAATAATGCAACAAATGCCATATGGTCCTAACCTTATAGTACAAAAAATAGAGTGCAAAAATCACTTACTCCGCAATTTTTGCAACAAAATGAAAGCACTTGGAAAAAAAACCAACAACGCTAAAGGCTTTGTACCAGTTCATATAAGGAAAAAGGTTGAAGCAAACGTTTTACGCATGAGAAGAGCTGTAGTTGGAGCAATAAATTACAGGAAAGAGCAAGAAAACACAGTACAAAGTGATAAAATAAAAAAATTGAAAATGGACATAAAAAATACCGCAAATCATGTGTTTGGTGATCATAAAAATTGTGCATCGTACTATTGCAAGCCGGAGAAGTACACTGATGATCCAAATTTAGTAAGCGATCTTCGAGATTGTGGAATATGGACTGATATCCAACAATTCTTATTGTCTCTAATAGCAAATGCAGAAAGTCTTATTATTGACGTGACAAATAACACTGTGGAGCAATTCAACAACGTTATCACCAAATTTATAGGTGGAAAAAGGGTAAATTTTACTACAAGAGGATTTTACCAAGCAAGATGTTTTGGAGCAGTAACTTCGTGGAATAGTGAATTGGCAACCCATTCAAGAATACAAAAGAAAATCCAAGGCCACAGTCCCGGCAAATACACGAAGCACTTTATAGAGAGAAAACGACGTTCGAAGGAGAATAAACAAATGTGTCGAAAAAAAAAACTAAAGTATAATGAAAATACGACAGAAAAAAGAAAAAAAGTTACAGGGCCCGATGAAAATTATGGTCAATTGGAATTAGAACCAGATATGCCACCTGAAATATTTGAAACGAAAAAAGAGGAATTTCTCAAAGAATTATCTTCAACCAATAAGGAAGAGCTCGAACGGAATACGGTAGGCCAAAGCAATAACAATCTGTGGGCAATTGAAAGACGTAAGCGGATAACGGCGTCTAACTTTGGAAAAATATATAAGCTTCGGCAAAAAACTTCAGTTACGGGAGTACTAAACTCTTTACTGTACTCACAATTCAAAGGAACTATGGCCACAAATTATGGAAAAGAAAATGAAAGCCTAGCAATAGAGCAATTTTCAAAAAAAACAAGTTTTCAGGTATCCGCTTGTGGGCTATTTATCGATAAAACCAAAAACTTTTTAGCGGCAAGTCCGGATGGCCTTATCGGTGAGGATTCTATAATTGAAATTAAATGCCCTTATAGTATAGCAAATATGTCACCAGAAGAGGGAATTGCACAAAAGATAATTGATTACTGTAAATTGGAAGACCATTCTTTAACATTAAAACGGAATCATAATTACTTCTACCAAGTACAAGGCCAGTTACATATTACTCGTCGTAATTATTGTTATTTTGTTGTGTGGAGTCCAAAAGGTTTGCTGTATGAAAAAATTGAGAGGGACGATGAAATCTGGCAAAAAATCGTTCCACTGTTAGAAAATTTCTACCACCAATGCCTTTTACCAGAAATAATTGACGGTCGCATACCAAGAAATTTACCGGCGAGGGAAAGGTCTGGACCATAAATTGTTTTAATTTCATTGTGTAGATGTTAAACAGTAATTTTTTTTACAATAAAGCGTTTAAAAACAAAAAATATTAGATCATTGAAGAAGATTGAAAATGTCAAGTGATGTAGGAGGTATTCCCAAAAGTGCATTTTTCTGTAATAATATAACGTATTAAAAAAGTTAAATAAAAACTAAACTAGTTATGTGTATGTACCTAATATGTAGCACAATAAACAATATGGTGCCTCTTATACATAGATTTCAATATTCATTTGTATAATATGATATTATAATAACATAATCGATTCAACAACATGTGGTAGATGCATGTACCACTGAACATACGCTGTACCAGCATTCCATCAAACGATCAGTGGTGTATGTACTTACCATCACACATTTTCTTGTAAAATGAAATTTTTTTGAAAAAAATATCTAGAACAATATATTTAGTCAAATATAAAAGTTTTTTTTTGGTTCGGTAGTTGTATCTTAAAAAAAGTGTCCTATAAAGGGATAATATTATGTTGAGTACAACCTTCAAAAGTTATCAAAAAATATTTTAATTAATTTTTGTGTTCCATATCCAACTCGGCAATACGGAACGGAATCATCTCGGGGTCTGTCTGTAACAGGTGTTTTTTTTTCAATTTTTTTCCATTAATTTATTTGACGTAAACAAATTAAATTTGTCACAATAACTTTAGTAAATAAGCTCGGTAAGTATTGGCACACTCAAAATAAGTCACCAAACAGAAAAATAATTTAAAAAAAACATCGATAACTCGGGACATGACAACACTAGTGGACTAGTGTATCGATATAATTATTGAGAATGTCACATCACTTCGTTGACTGTATACGTATTCAACAAAACCCTCTCCGCCCCCCCTCACCCCCGAATACTGAGAGAAAGGGACACATGCACCTCAGCCTGATAATACCTAAATAAAATTGTCAAAATCGAGGTTTTGTAGTCCTCATTTTTCTACTCCAAAACTGAACCAATTTCCAAGATTTTTTTTACCAAATGTATTGGAAGAAAACATTCTATGTCTGTACCTTTTGCTTTTTTTAAAAATACATCGTCTAATTTGTATACTGAACGTTTGTTGATGGCGTTAAAAAAAGGCAATTTTAACAATTTTTGAAGGGTTATAACTCCTATAAAAAGTAACTTATCAAAAAAATCAAAACGTACCGACACGTTTGCGGTCAATATTCATATTATGTAAAAAAAATATTTTCTCTAGTGTCAAAATTCAGAGAGGGAAATGAGGAATACGTTTGTATGGAAAAAACACCACCCGGTTCCCTCTTAATATTGATATAAACGTCAAGTGTGCGTGCCGTGGACACGTCCGTACCTCAGACCACTTGTCAAATTGTGTGGACCGCGCGAACTTCACCCCAAACGATGTTGGTGTAAAGTTATGGTCTTGAGTGTTGGCAAAAATTGTTAAACATTTATGACCTTGATTGTTGTGTTGGACTGTCAAAAGTCTGGCGTTTGCCCGCGCAATGGACAAAGCTTTAATAACAAAAACAATGTTCACACAGACAAACTAGGGACCCACGATCCACGAAACTGCGTTGCAAGCACGACACGTCCACGCGCGACACAGCCACAGTGCGTAATATACGCTACTCCGAAAGAGACCATGTTATATAAAATAAACCACACGTGTGCTGTGCGTGGGTTGTGCGTGGGTTTGCACCGGGCCTGAAAGCCTACAGCGCCTTCAAGGGGCCGTTATCGCCCACTTTGAGGAAGACTGCTTTATACTTATTTATATTATTTTTACATTTGAAAATCTCTTAGTACCTAACACTACAGTAAGCGGAAAATGTTGATTGTGTCGTGATGGAGGACTTAGACATCCGAGGAATCGAACACGGGACACCTGGTTGGGATCCAAACGCGAAGCCAACTCAGCCACTGACCGGAATACCCTAGGTATTATCTATTGGATACCCGTTAGTCTGTAAACAAATGTAATTTTTAAAAATACCTTTAGATATACCTACGTTCATCATACTTTCACTGGTGGCAACCACTTCGTGGGTAGGTACGAATAATTTTAATTTTAATAAAATAACTATGTTTACATATATGTAGCCTGAAAGCATCATTTTGGGAGGCGGGTATGGGTACCGTCGTCCTGGGAAGCAATTATTGGATAACCTACACATCTGCCATCCCATCTGCTATCACATAGGTCACCCCAAGTGGTTCGCTACGTTTGATGACTTACCACGGGTGCAGGGGTGCAGGGGTTCATAGGGTGAGATTTATTTGGGTCTTGGCGGTGAATGTATCCAATCAACTGCGTGACGGGCCGGATCGGGAGAGATCTCTCCAACAGGACTATCGGAACATCGCCTTGCACCACAATGGAAGGGTTGGTTTCATACGTCCATTACTCCCAGATTTTTTTCCCCAGATCTTCCACTCCTTCCTTTTCTAAAAAAACCCTCAACACAGCATCCCCAAAGATAACATAGACCCTGAGGGGAATTGTTTAAAAAAAATCTAAGTTTATAAATCAAACGGTTTCAGTTACGGTTCCGCTTTAACCTTTCTCAGAGTTTCATAAAAACATACTAAAATAAATTACAGTATACATATTAAACGTAGAAGACTGTCAGATAACATCATATTTGGTGGTGGGGGGGCGGGGGGAGTTATGTTAGAGGGAGGGTGTGAGAGGGGGTGTAGGTAAAGGGAACATGTTTAAAATTGGACTATTCGATAAATCTAAATATTTTAATAACCGGAATGCTAAGTTACTCAATAAATTGGTGCCTAAACTAAATTATTTTATTCAAATTATAACAAAGGTTTTTAAGTTATTTTGTAGCGCCCTTTAGGTAGCCTTCCTGACTGATATATCGAAAATTAGGAACTATACAAATTAATCAAGTAGACAGTATTTTTACCCATTATGTTAGATGTGTAACATACCTAGCTCCACCGTTCATTTTTAAAATTTTATTTATGGATTATATTATCTAAGTGACGACCTCCGTAGTCCAGTGGGTAAGACTCTTGACTCACAATCCGGAGGTCGCGGGTTCGAACCCGGCGTGCGCAAATAAATTTTATTTGATTAATTTGTGTTATTTCACAATTAATTCATTCAAAAAAATATAATGTACCTATATTTGCGGCACGTTCCAGAGTGGAAGATACTATCAGTATCGCCCTGGTGTAAGACCACCATTCAGAATTGAAACGTTGCTTGAAAATGACTTTAGCCGTGTTTGGTGACCAGATCTGAATAACCAGGTACTTCCCAACCTTCCTCTCCCCACTACCTTCAGCCTCACAACATACCCCAATTGGGGATGCCATAGTCTCACTGGCTCCAGACGGGAGCAGTTGAGATTCTTGTGCGGTATTCACTGTAAAAAAAATATATATATATATATATATCTCTCTATGAATCTATTGATGTTACTTTCACCTTCCACCTTCCCCTCCCCCGATATCTAACTCCTCTTAGGGGTCAACCCCCCCCCCCCCCCCCTTCTGCAATGATGGAGGACTAACTGGTAGAGGATCGAACCAGCAACGTCCGAGAGGGAACCAATAACTACCATGCTTCCAATCAGTCGGTCGTGAGGGGGGGGGGGGGGGTGTACTTTAGATAAAGTTTGGCACTTTTGCACTACAAGATGCTGCTAGTTGGCACAACATGATGACGACGGGCGATCAGACGGGCAGTCACAAACGCACTAACAAGCAGGCTCGCACGCGCACGAGTGATATTGACGGTCGCGTAGCTCCCATAGAAATGTACCTATGTACGTGTTAATAGAGTACAGACCAACATTCCTTGGACCTCAGATAGCGGACTCGAGACCTTGAACTGGAAGACAAAATGGGAGTCTGGCAGGAGTGCCCCAGAGACAGCTAGGACTTCCAAAGGTTTGTGGCGCCCATTTTAAATGAAACAGCAATACTGTAATAAAATGCAACTTTTGGTACTTACAGTTAGAGCTGCATAATTAAACAATTTTATTAAATAGAGATTCAATAAATATAAAAAAATTAACACTTTCAAAATAGGTAGGTAAAATATTTTTTACATTAGCTCCATACAGGAGGTCCTGCATGATAAAAATCCTTCAGGGCCTATGTCATCTTTGGATATGCTGTGTGGATGGTCTTTTTAGAGGTTATGAGAGGTGTTTAGGAAACTGGGGGTCAATGTGTTCAGGAGTGACAAACCTATGAATCCATCCCTCCAACTGCGGTGCAAGACGATGGGTCTAGAGAGTCCGGCTGGAGAGTTCAAAAGGTCTCCCTCAACCAGGGAAAATTCATCCGCCGCCAAGACTTATACAAACCTCAACAAGAACCCGGATTCACCTTCTAAGTCACCAAACTTAGCGAACTACTTGGGGTGACCTGAAGGCAGAGGTGTTGGTGAAGGCAGAGGTGTTGGTCATCCAATAAATGGTTTCCGGGGCGGTGGTACCCATACCCGCCCAATTGAAAGTACACTGAAAGAAATGTTTTGGTACTATTTACTAAATTTTCAGTAATTATCTACCAAACAGTTTAGTTGCTGTGGTGACTGCCGAACTTTTAGCTACTGTTTGCTAAACAGCAGTTTATTTATGACAGCTAAACGATTCAGATATTCTAGCTAAACTATTCGGTTGACACAGCTTTCTGTGTTTAGTTGTGTTACCTAAACTGTTGTGTATTTTATATCTAAACCATTTTGTAGTGTTTGGTTAAAAAAGCATAACTGTTTAGATGTAGTAACCTTATTATTTATTTAATATTCCAAAATGGTTAGGTTGATTAACTAAACTTTGGTTGGAATAGCCCTACTGATATAGATGTTTTAGCTCTCTATTGCTAGCTAGCTTTAGGTACTGTAGCTTAGCTTTTTGGTTAGATTATCTATTTTAAATAGGAAGTGCAGCTTTGCAGTTTAGCTGAAAACAATACAGGGTGTAAATGTAACCACCATCAACTCGAAGGATTATACCCATGATTCAGAATCATGGGTTAAATACTTTGAGTTGCTGGTAGTTTATTACAACCATTTTGAGAGATGAAACCTAAATACATAAATATTATGTTTTGTAAGACTAGAATCTACTTATTAAAAACCTCATTCAAATAAAAGTTATTTTGTTAAGAATCGTCTCTCAAAATATTGTTTCCTGCTACCAGCAAAACTCACCTTTAATTTTTTCTACGTAAGCTTCCAGATTCCAAGAAATTAGATAGTCCTCCATGGTTTTGTCTGCCATTACAACTATTTAGAAGTAGCGGCCGGCATAAAATAAATTCACAACGAACGTCAATTCCTCTGTAGTGCACACTTAGAACTGAGAACGGCGTCATCTGAGACTGACCAGATGTCTCAGACTGAGACATCTGGTATCTCGGCCGGGCAGCTGGCCGAAACGAAAATGCCGTTATATGCTCGTCTACTAAAGTTTGGTGGATTTAACTAAAATTTTGTAGCAGTTTGCTTAAGTTTGTGCAATGCAACTAATTGTTATGTAAAAATACCCAATTTAGATATTCCAACCTCAGTTTGGCTATTTGAACAAAACATTTAACCAAACTCGATGTTTTGTTAAATTTAGCTAAATACTTTGGGAAGTAACAAATAAACTTAAGCTACTAAAGTGAAATAGGTTTAGTAAATTACTTTAGGTTAATTAACCAAACAGGTTATTTTGTTTAGGTAAGTAAGCTTTTAGTATACTATTAATAAAGTTTAGTTGCAGTAGCTCAAGCACCTTTTACTAAACAACGACGGTATCTGCACATAAAGTAGTTTAGGAACTAGTAGCTGAAGTTTAGGCGATGGTTACACAACTTCATTTAGCTTAACACTTTAGCTAACTCATTTTTTTCAGTGTACTTGCTAAGGGGTCGTCCATTAATCACGTGAGGCTCGAAAGGGGGGGGGGGTCGGAAAAAAATCACGAAACATCACGAGGGGGGGGGGGGGGGTAAAATGAGATATCACGTGTAGGTATTTATTTTTCATTGAACGCACGATTTCTAAAGGTGAGCGTCCTATACTTTGTACTAAAAAAATACACGTGATTTGGGGGGGGGGGTTAGCCAAAAACCTCACCACATATCACCAGGGGGGGAGGGGGTCAAAAAGTTGCTAAAAAGCATCACGTGATTAATGGACGACCCCTTAACAGTTAATAATACTTGCTCACCATACTTGCAGAGTTTTTAAAATTTAATTTAGTTATTAAAAGGAGTTCAACGAATTAAACACAATAACGTAAAAAAAATTTAAAAAAAACAACAAACAAACACAATCAAAATAGTAAATTTTGTCTAAATTAAAATACGCTACAATTAAATTGCTCTTCACTAATCACTAAGAAGATAGAAGGACCTCTACTTTTTTATATTTCTAACCTCTCAGACCTCGGGCATATTCCGTCAGATATAATTAATTTTAAGCTTATTATAATTAAGCGCATTTGAAGTGAAATATCACAAAACTGCGCTATATAAATACTATGTTATTATTATTATTAAGGTCAGAAAATGTCCACTTTGCAATAAAATTCAAATAAATAGAATATTTCTCAATTAATCTGAAAACTAAAGACTGTTTTTGTAAGGTGATGAAATAAGCTTTAAAATATGATTATTAGAAATACATACACATCATTTTTTAAATACTAAAATTTTTAATGCAAACATAAAAAGTTTTAAAAATGGCTCGCACCTTTCGTTTTTTCTAACTAAAATTATTTATATATATTAACGAAAAAAAAAGAAAAACACATGCTTATTTTTTAAGACAATTTTTTTATACCTAAACGTTATTGTCACCTCACTTTATTGTCGTTTCATAAAAAAAAATTTATTAAAATTCTCAAAGTTTCATACATTTTTGAACTTTGTTTTCATATAGGTCAACGTTTTATTTTTTCTTTGGTTAACTTCTAGATTCGAATATAAAGCGTGCTGTTTTCTCTTTCTAAAACCGTTTAGATCATTTTTCTCATCATGACATTAAGGGAGATACAACGATTTCTACGTATGTGACTTATGTGAGTTGTTCGCAAAAGCGAACAAATTAGCATGAAGGCCTAATGAACACTGAGCGCTGATATTATATTTCTCAAGGCTTCTGTAGCTCTGGAATTTGGGAAATTGTCTAAAATACGATTAGCAACGTTACAATGCTCGTGGAATAATTTCACGGTGTTCTCCAGGGCCGAACTTTTGTGCACCGCTAAACTCAGTTGTTCGTAGTCAACATTGCCAACCCCTTCCTTCGAGCATGATATTTGGTCAAACAAAGACCTGTCTTCATTCAAAGCGAACAAAACGGGAGCAGAAACTAATGAAAAGGAATCAGAAGTTGGACTTGCGAAAAGATTGTAATCAAAAGAAGCCTGCCAAGCCAAAACAGCGTGGCAGCCAAAAAGATATCCATTGTCCTGGAACTTTTGGTCATGTCCCGCCAGATGAAGAACGCCTTGACATCCCACGCCGAGTAAACTTCCTCCATCTAAAGTATTTCTCAACGTCCATTCTCTGACTGGGTTTCCAAGGCAGTCCTCGACATCCAAAGCTTCAAATTTTCTTCCATATCCAATTATTTGTCTGGTTCTCAAATCATCTTTGATTTCCATTGTAACAATATCAGTCTGTTCGTCTGATGATTTTGAGGGTATGGGCATGTTTTGAGGATCTCTTTCTCCTATAAACTCTCCATCTGAAAGATCTCTTAAAGCTGATGATACAATCTCTGAAAGATGTTGGTTTCTCAATTTGGAGAGCATGCCGTTAGCTGTTACCAATAAGTAATCGCCCGTCAGTAGAGCAATCTTGTTTCCAAAGTTGAAATTTGCTGCGTTTTCAGAGTATTCTTTGGCAGAAAAGTTTATGAGTCCTTTGTGGACGAGATGACCTGTTCGGATCATCTCGATGATTTCGGCCATCATTCTCTGACTCTGAAGGACGCCCCCATCAGTGAGCTGGGCCAGCTCGGTGGCTGCGCTGGGGTAGCCCCCGGCCTTTGAAACCAACAGGATGAGGAGTCCCCAGGCTTGTGTGTTATTCTTGTCATTGTATAAGAGATTCTTGGCCGTTTTCAAGATGGGGTGGTTGCTGCCGACCTGCGGGTTAAAATGACGGTGAGAACATGAGAAGCACGTATGGTTCAGAAAAAGTGTAGACCGCATTTCACGATCATAACCACAAATTTGTGAAAATATTCCACAATGTCATAAAAATCAAATAAAATGTCATTTATTTCACCGATTGACGGACTTCGCACCTAATCAAAAAGTAAATCCATGTTCACGTTTCATATTTTCAACAAATAAAAAAAGTACCTACAAGTCCTTTACACATATATGTACGATTATATTATATTAAATTAAAAAAGATTTAGGTTGGAGGTAGGTGCTCTATAAGAATATGACAAGGATTTTTTTCGTTGATGAGGTATCATTTATATATTTCATATATTTGTAAAAAGCATTAACTTTGTGGCTCGCCATAATTTTTAATAAAAACATATAAATTATGTTTTAATTATATATGTTTTTATTGTAATGTTATTAATGTTTTTATAGTTTAATTATTTATGTTTTTATTGTCAATAATTTATTTATTCATAATTTTTTTTCCAAGGACATAATGGTTCAAGATTATTTACAAGCTATTTTTTTACTATACCTACTATTCATCTCATTTGAGAAATCTATTCTCGTGTTTGAGTTGGGGAGTTTATTTTACATTATCTATAAACAGGAGGCCCTGAGGAATAAATCCCTCAGCGTCTATGTCACCTTTGGGTGGATTTGAATGCTGTGTGGACAGTCTTTTTAGGGAAAGGAAGTGGAGGAAGTTATGGGGAGGAAAAGGGTTATCTTGGGTCAATGTGTCCAGGAGTGTCAGACATATGGATCCGTCATTTCCGCTTGCAGATAGCCTTTTGATTTAGATAATTATTTACTGGAATATTCTAGACATAACACAATACTATTTACATTATATTTATTAGACAGATACGTAAAAGTAAAAAAGACACATCCTCTGAGAATCTTTCATCTACATTCTGAACACAATTTATTGTTATGTTGTTGTTACCTGTATCTCTATGACTTACTATTTTTTGTGGTTCCATGACAACCCAACAAAGTGGCGCTTCAACACACTTTGGAAAAGTCATTAACCTGTCAGGCTAATATGTTCGCATTTCGGATGATCCATATAGGTCTCATAGAAATCGTTGTTTCCCTTACTATAAAGGTTAGAAATGTGATCTAAACGGTTTTAGTAAGAGTAAACACGACACTTTATAATTAAATCTAAAGTAAACCACAAAATATTTCAAATGTAAACGTTTATGAATTCAAAGTTTCCAGACGCAATTTGAAAAAAAAAATGATACTTTGGAATTTTTTTATTTTGTTTATCCATGAAACGACAAAAAGGTCAGCTGACGATAACTTTCATAATACATTTGCCTAATAAATTATGTGTGTGTGAAAATGAAAACACACCTTTAGTTTTTAATTTTAGTTGAAAAACGTAAGGTGAGTCATTTTTTAAAACTTTTATATGTCTGCATTAAAAAAATGTATAGGCGAGTATCAAAAATTTAATGTTTAATAAAATTTAAAGGTTTATTTCATCACCTTTCAAAAATAGTTTATAATTTTCGGATGCTTTCAAATATTTTATTTTTTTTATTGCAAAGCCGAAATATTTTGACCTTCCGACAAAAAGAGAGGCTAAAAGAGATGAAAAAAAATATTTAAAAAAAACCATAACTTTACCTAATGTAACGTGACTTTCAAAGTATCTAGTGATAAAGTGCTACTTTGTTGAGATGTGCGGTCACCTTATTTTACTATGTATCGTTTTATTGCTACCTGCATTCCTTATTATTTCTTTTTTGTCTCATACTATTAATGTTACATTATATTACATTTAATTTTAAAATGGCGCTAATCCCCATCTCGAAACACTAGAATTGATTTCTCTACTGAGATGGATAGTATTGTAAAAAAATATTGTGTTTAGCCTTGATCATTTTTTTCCAATAGCTCCATACAGAAGGCCCTGAGGAAAATTATTCCCCAATACATTCCCATCTTTGGGGATGCTGTGTGGGGGGTATTTTTAGGAAAGGAAGTTCTGAGAAGGAAAGGGATATGAGGGGTGGATAGGAATCTGGGGTTCAGTGTGGACCTATGAATCAATCCCTACTACTGCGGTGCAAGGCGATGTTACGATTCCGAGAGATGACGACTTTCAAAGGGACTCCCTCAACCATTCTCTCCCGATCCGGCTTACCATGCACCTGGTAGGTAGACGAATCCGCCACCAAAAACCGGACAAACCTCACCCCGTTAACCCTGCTAATCCCAAATGTAGCAAACCACTTGGGGTAACCTATGGCAGAGGTGTTGGTTATCCAATAAATGTTTTGCGGTGTGGCTGTACCCTAGCCCCTACCCGCTACTCAATTTGATTATGATTATAATGTATCCTTGAATAATTGAGAATAAATAAATAAGAAATCAAAATACACATTCTCTAATGTGCAAAATCTAAGTTCTTTGTAAATCACACACTTTATAATTCAGGTAGGTAATCATAGAAAAACTATTTGGTAACTTGGCCACATTTAAAATATATTTTCATTGCCGTGAGAGCGGTCGTAATTTTAGGTTCATGTAAAATGTTAATTTCTGTTTTGCAATAAAATCCAAATAAATATAATATTTCTGAACGTTTCCGAAAACTACAAACTGTTTTATTACAGGTATAGCAATAAACATTATAATGATAGATACGTTTTTAGATTTTCACGGCCAAAAGCATTTTCGTTGTTTGTTTTTGGGGCGTTATGCCGTCTTGGGCTACCTCCTTCTTTAGCCGACTTTTCGGACAGCGTTGCAGTGTCCATTATCAGGGCAGATCCGGCTTCTGTCGGACTGTTTGAAAAATATATTTTTTTAATACAAACAAAAAAAAAATATTGTTCGTGTACCTACGTTTCTTTTACAAAACTTACGATAACGATAAAATAAAAACATACCCAATTACCCATACTTTATTAAACAAATGTATTATAAACGTTGTAGTCACCTCACTTTTATAGCCGTTTTCGGTAAAAATAATTAATAAAAAAACAACATAGTTTTTTTTCAAATTGCGGTCGGAAACTTTAAGGTGTACATTTTAATTCTCCTGTGGTTAACTTTTGGATTTGAGTAGAAAGCGTGGTGTTTTCTATTTTTAACACCACTAGATTATATTTCTCACCATGATATGTAAGGGAGACACAACGATTTCTATGAGACCTATATGAACTGTTCACAAAAGGGAACAAATTAGCTTGAGGGGTTGAGTTACACTCGATTTACCGTTTCACATTACTCAGCTCCACGACAATTCAACAAAGTGACATTTCAACACCACTTTGAAAAGTCACTAAAAGTTATGAAAAAAAAATTGAAAAATAGCCCGTAACCTAATGTCAAATTTATAACCATTTTTTTCCTCACGTTTAACGACTGTTCACAGGAGGTGATGAAGTTGTATGTTGTTGAGTTGTCTGGTCACCACATTAGGTACTGCTAGTGCTGGGCGAAGATGGGCAATGTCGGGGTTAGAACTTTTCCTCTTATCCAAGGGTTATAATGGAAAGCGCAAAAGTTCGCTCCGCGATATATGGGCGAATCTAGTAACCCCCCCTTAAAAAAAGCGATAAGCTGGCGGGCTCCGTGATTGAGGAATAATGCTTTCGACTACGAATCCGGAAGTCACGGGTTCAAATCTAGCGAAAGCAAAGTGTTGGTTTACAATGAATTCATTGAAAACGCTATTAACAAATAACCTAATAATATTTGAAAATATCCTACAACCACCACAGTAAGTTGCTTGTGTCGTGATGGAGGACTTAGCCAGCCGAGGAATTGAACTCACCATGCCTGGGTGGGACCCAAACGCGATGTCAACACGGACGATTATGTATATTAAATTTGCGGCACGTTTCAGAGTGGAAGATACTCTCAGTATCGCCCTGGTGAAATATCAGCATTCACAATTGAAACTTTGCTTGAAGTTGTTTCGACCGTGTTTGGTGAACAGGCATGGACTGCCAGGCAGGTACTTCCCCACCTTCCTTTTCCTCTCTCCACTACCTTCAGCTTCACAACATAACCCCATTGGGATGCCATAGTCCCACTGGCTCTAAACGACTGGTATATTAAAAAAACAACCAAAATAAAATAAAACACACTAAAACAAACTTTAATAAATCATAAATAAACCTATCAAGAACAGCCGTGTTCTAGTTAAAACGTTATCATCCGTCACGTTTTATTTTTTATGGCATATGGACTCTCGAATTCACTGTTTGAGTGACTTTTTGTGAATTTAGCGAAAATCCTAATAATTAATCTTGGTAATATTTTTCGTAAAAAAATCAAATAGTTAGTGCGTTAGTTAAGGAAGGAAAACACTACTTTCTATAAATCTATTGGTAAGTACCTAATGTAAATTCTAATAACAAAATAACGCCGTGTTTTGTAGCCCTTCGGATGTACCAACCCTACCAACCTACAACTAATTAATTATTACGTAAATTTAAAATTATTATACTCACTAATTTCCTGAGGTGTATGGCCACATTAGCAATTTCATCACTGAGAAGCCATCTCAAATTGGCAAAGGAAGGAGGATATCCCACTATTTTCTCTGCTTCACTTATGGCTTTATCCCAATCTGGTTTAGGGTTCGGATATGTAAACACATTGCGCCAATGGCTTCTATTATCTGAATTAAATCGCGAGCTTATTGGATAAACTGAATGGCACTGACGCGCATAACTGAAACATTTATTCATTAATGACATGGCTCGTCTTCAAGCTTCAAATCGTGTTATTATTTAATGATAAGGCAAGTGTTGTACATCTGTCAGTCTAAATAATGAGTTCAGGGTTATGTTTACACACTCTATACAGTTTCTCTATTATTAAACTGCGCATGTGTTTAAAATGTGGCGCATGTGCAGATATTTTGGTCCCTTTGTCAAACCTGGCGGCATCGAATTGAACTGTATACGAGGAAGATTGAAATTATAACGTATCATTATTTTATAGAATCACTTACTTTGTTTTCTTGTTTTGATTAGTTGTTTTATGCAGAATAAATTATTTTTGATTTCAGCTGATTTTCCCTAGCGGCATTTTCCGAAAGCTCTGCACGTGCCCTTCATTGCCGGGTACCCCACTAGTCGGATTTATTGCAATTATTTTTTAGTTGGGAGATTACTGACCAATATGTGAAGAAAGGTAATATTGTGATTAATGATGTTATTACTACCTTTCTTCAACAGAAAATTTTACTGTTATAACTACCTACAACTATTATAAATTTCCTAAAATAAATCGAAATAGCTGGTCTTGCAAAACTATATTATGGTTTATTTTTGTTTTTTGATTCGGCTTCAGAAAGGAATCCCCCAAAACAAGGAAGCGCCGTAAAATGAAAAATGTATGAATTTCTCCGTTCATTCAAAATAATGCTGTGGTAAGCCCAAGTTTTTGGAACTGAAATTATTATGAATCTTGGTGGTACCTACCATTAGCATCATAATTGGATTCATCATTTTTAAATCCCCTTGTTTAGGGTGTGCATCTTGGATAACGTCATCGTACATTGTCTGTTCAAAAACAGATGTCTCTTTTCTATTTTTGTAAAGCAAGTACCGGAATATTATGTAAAGGAATGTTCTCGCTTTTATTACATTATTTCATTATTTGTATTTGTGTACTGGCAAGACCTCCGCACCGCAGCATTCGACGCTAATATCACACGTATGTAAATGTCATTTATTATTAACATTTTTTTACACTTTTCTCTTCGATCTCGTTGTTTTATTAATTAAAAGTTCATTCATTCGTACTAAGTTTTCCGTTAATCGAACTGGGATCACAACCTGCCGCCGAAAATCATGAAATATCCGATACCTAACCTACAATGGAACATCGATAAATCCAAGAAAATTATAGTTCGCCGTCAATTATAAACGAAAAGTAAATGGTTAAGTACTCCAGCCCTCGCGAGATGGTGCTCAGTACAGAGTGGGCGCAGGTGGAAGTGATCGACCTGACCAGCGACGGCAACGGGCTGGGGTTCAACATAGTCGGCGGGCGGAGCACCGGAGTAGTGATCAAGGTCATCCTGCCCGGCAGCGCTGCGGACCGCGATGGGCGGCTGCAGGGCGGGGACCACGTACTGCAGGTGGGGGCTGTCAACCTGCGCGGCTACAGCAGCGAGCAAGTCGCCGCCGTGCTGCGCCAGTCGGGCTCGCAGGTGCGTCTGCTGGTCGCTCGCCCCGTGGACCCCACCTCCTCCGACTTCCGCGCGCTCGGCAACCACGCCCCCATCGTGCCCACCAAGATCCTCTCCGACCCGGAGCAGCTAGATAGGCATTTGATCGAGAATGGCTACAACGAGACTTACAATGCCATTCCGCAGTGCTACGAGGAGCAGTGCAACGAAAACAGTTCCACGCCCGAGTCACACATGCCATTCCCCATTGCGGCCTTTGTTGACATAGTCGGGAGGAACCCCATGGCTATCGGCCAGCATCCTCTTATGATGAATCCCGTGTCTCCCGTGATCACCCTCTCCATGCCGCCCGACATGATACCGCAATTACCTTCCCCTCCAGAAATGGAAGTCATCACGGTTCTTCTGAATAAGAATGTGTACGGCCTCGGGGTGACGGTGGCCGGGTATGTGTGCGAGAAAGAAGAACTCTCCGGAATATTTGTAAAGAGCATTATCGAAGGCAGTGCGGCGGAACTGAGTGAAAAAATTAAAATTAACGATCGTATCATCGAAGTGGACGGAACTTCCTTGATTGGGAAAACAAACCCGCAGGCCGTAGAAATCTTAAGAAACACAGGCATATCAGTAAAGTTAGTTCTAGAAAGATATCTTCGAGGTCCAAAGTACGAACACCTTCAACTGGCTCTCTGGAGAGAGGACTCCCCTCCCTCGCCACCCTCTCCCTCCATCACAACTCTCTCCTGGTTCCAAGTGCAGACTGATAATGCCGAGAGTTATACTGAAATTGAGATGGAACAAGAATCCTACACAACCATCGACTCAACCATCCTGGAGCCCGGAGAAATGGAGGATCCACCTCCTGACGTCATCGAGAAAGACCTCGACGCGCATCTAGAAGAAATAGATTCTTATAAAACCAAGTGGAGTGAGGAAATCGGGGAAGACAAAGAAATAATTATTGCCGATATTAAAAAACTCTCCGGACTCGGAATCAGTCTGGAGGGCACTGTGGACGTGGAAGGTGGACAAGAAGTACGACCTCATCATTACATCCGTTCTATCCTTCCTCAGGGGCCGGTGGGTATGCAGGGATCTCTTTTAGCCGGAGATGAACTTCTGCAAGTCAACGAGCATTGCTTGCACGGACTCAAACACACACAAGTTGTTTCCATTCTAAAAGAACTTCCTTCGAGTGTGAGATTGGTGTGTGCCAGGAATTCAATAGACATCGGTCCTAGAACTCTGATCAACATGTCACAAGACAGGGAAGGTTTCGAAGCTCGTAAAATAATATCAGGCAGTATACACAACATACCCGCCATGATTAAATCTCATTCCGACGGGTCAATCAACACATCCAGCACTGCCACGCTAACCGACCATTCCGTCTCCAAGATCTCCAACATATCCAAGAAGTCGCACTCTTTAGACTGCGTGTCAAACCTCGCCATGTGGATAGATGAAGAAATTTTCGTGGAGGTAACTAAAGGGGAACAAGGTCTTGGCTTTTCAATTCTTGATTACCAGGACCCCATAGATCCGGAAGGGACTGTGATAGTTGTGAGGAGCTTAGTACCGGGAGGGGCTGCTGAGAAGCACGGACAAGTGTCTCCAGGAGACAGACTGTTGTCTGTGAACGGCTGCAGCATCAGGAACGTATCTCTGGACCAAGCCGTACACGCCTTGAAGAGTGCCCCCCAGGGGCTGGTGAAGCTGGGAGTGGCACGACCACTCCCGTCCACGGAACACTGCAGTAAATACAGTAGCAATAGTGAAACATTGGCCACCAAAGTCACCAGTTAATATTTAATGGAAAGTTAGGAACATGAAGCCACGCCACTTCTCCCAATCTCCGCAACCAACCTTTATCCGACACTCAATTACCATATCTTCGTTACACAGTATACAATTTCACTTCATTTGATGTATTTTTATATAAAATTAGGTTAAATTTTATCTCAAAGACAAAGTCATTTTTATTTATAGTAGCATTTGTCTACATATTAGTCTACATATTAGTCTACATATTAGTCGTGTAGAAAACATATTACGATGATTAAATGATAATTATGAATGGCACAGCTAAATTGTTGTTAATTAATTAAATTAATATTTAATCATATTGAAATTCTTTAAATTAATCTAGTCAAATTTGTTAATGTCTTGAAGTTAAATAATGTAAAAGCACCATCTTACATGTGTACTAATTAGAAAATGGAATTTAATAAATTGCATTGTATACACAATTTTATAACACGGGATCAAATAAACAAAGTAGTGAGAAAGTCAGATTAACAACATATATTTAAAGCTTTACTTGGGAACTAACATAGTTTTGATATTCACGTTTATAGTAGGGCTTGTAGGTGCTTTTGATCTAAATCTAAACAATTATGATATTTTGTATCGGCCGAACGTACGTAACAAACAATTCCTTAATTAATTATTATAATAAACTAGCAGTGTGATGTATACATATACAATAGAAGATAAGAACATTCAAAGTTTCACAACTTTGTAATTGTTCAACATTCAGGAATGCCTCCGCCGTGAAGTTCAACAGATGTTTTGTAACTTTGTGGTGGAAAATTATAAAACAAATTATGTATTGTTTTTTTTTACATTGTATGAACAACTATGTTGTATTTTTACATTATATGATCAACTATGTTGTTCTTTTACATTACTATAATATGATCAACTATGTTGTCTTTTTTTTATATTGTATTGTTTTTTTACATTATGTGATCTAAAATGTTGTTTTTTTTACATTCTATGATCGTTTATATTGCTCTTTTTTACATTGTATGATCAACTACGTTGTTCTTTTACATTACAAATAAGGTGATCAAATATATTGTTCTTTTACATTGTGTGATTTAATATGTTTTTTTTTTTTTTTACATTGTATGATCTTTTATGTTGCTCTTCTTACATTGTGTGATCTAATATGTTGTTTTTTTGCATTGTAATATCTTTTATGTTGCTCTTTTTACATTGTATGATCTAATATTTTATTTATTTTATTATTTTTTTTTAGTTATTTAAATTATAACATTATTTTAATAATAATCATACAACATGTTGTTTGTTTTACATTGTAATATCTGCTGTCGGTTTTTTTTTTTTACTATTTGTGGTCTATTATTATAGTACCCATGTTTATATTTCTTCTCATTGTTAAAAACCATTTGTAAATAATAAAATTTCGCACTTGATGTTGCCAACAAGGTTGCACCGATAATTATTAATATTCCCAGTTTACAAAATAATTACGAGATAATTAAAAGTATTCTAGTCAAAATTACATAACTTTACAGTAATAAAGAAACGATGTAGATTTTATATGACATTCTTTAAAAATATCTAAAATTAATTAAGGGATTCCTGTTCAGTCTAGAAATCACTAAGCGACCAATTTCATTTTAATAATATCTAAGTAAAATAATTAAATAGATCTGCTTCTGACGCCTATTCATAAGAAATCTTAAAATTGGCACAAGAAACCAATGTAATGTAGTACATACATAACTGTGAACTCATTTTTATAAGATGCAAAATAATATTTATATAAGTTTGAAAATCCATATTGCAAAGTTGAGGAGCGATTCTATATCTTTTGTGGATACGGAAAGATTCCATACGGAATCGGCTGTCAAATTTGTGTGGTTTTCTATGACTTTCAATTGGTTTTTTTAATAGATGACATAAGCCAATGTCATATGTCGCATATTTTAGTTTAGATCGTTAAAAAGCACGAATTACTGAATACGTACATTAAATGAATAAATAATCATGTATGCTTACATTATTTCGTGTTTCAAACTAGTTAAAATCGGCGACAGCTGACATTACCCATAGAAAATCAATTCAAAATCATACAAAATGACACAAATTTGGCAGCCAATTCCATATGGAAGCTTTTCCATAAAAGATACAGAATCGCTCCTCTGATTTATTCACCAATTAATGTTACAAATAAAAACAATGTATATATTCCCAAATCCTGGCACCGAAAAACTTAATATCACTTTATATAAACAATAAGTACAAATAAGAGGCATTCAAAAGTTTTTAACTTTGCAAAACAAGCACTGGAGTACGGTTTCATGTAGAAGTTCTAAAAATACGCACTGAGTATGGTAGAATTTATTTGCAATGGAAATGTGTTGGTGATATTTGTTAAGGGGAACGGCAGCAAAACTTATATTTGGATTTGAGGCCAAAATACTTTTTTAATCAAAAGGTATACGAAATGTCTAGTGCGGTTTTATTTATTTATGTTTTAAATTATGATATATAGACCGTTAAAAAATTATTTTTTTCTTGATTTTAGAGACAACTTTTGCGTTTTTTGTGAGTTAATCTTAATTATTAAATAAATGATTTTGCCCTTAATACTGTGTGAGTATTATGAAATAAATAATAAAATGTAAAAAAAAAAAGTATTTTCAGATAGAAATTTCAATTTACATACTACAGATTTGTGTTCCAAAGTAAATTAGTTGTTTGTTTATAATTTAAATTTAGTCTTATCAAAATGTTTTATTTTATCATTTTTTTAAATTTTATATTTCATTGTATACAGTAAGCAGTGCAAATTATTTTTTTAAATAATTATCGTTAACTCGCGAATAATTTCCAAAGTTGCCTGTAAAATCTTGAAAAATTGATTTTTTTGGCTTGTATTTTACAATTTAAAACACAAATAAATAAAGTAGCACATATCCATGATATTTGCTACACCTTTTGATTAAAAAAATTATTATTCAATTTGTTTGGGTATTTTGGACTCAAATTCAAATTTAAGCTTTGTATGAAAAAGGCCGTTTAGCCGTTCCTCTTAACAGTCTTTTATTCGGTTAATAAACTCACGAAATTGTCTTAATGATAGTCTTCCGTAGTGCTTCTAGTGCTACCTTACTGCATCATATTCTTCCATTATTGTTGTTTTGAGGACCCAAATCGTCATAGAATCATTAAATCCTTTGTAATAAAAGCACAATATTAGTATCAATGTTTTACTAAAATGTTTAAATTTAAAAGCATGCGCATGTTTGTGTGAAAAAATATTAAAAATAATGGAGTCCCTCTTATGCAAAAGTCAATTCCAAACAAATAAAAGTATCAATTACTTTTCTCACATTGATCGACTACTTGGTTGATTGATGTCTATTTCTCCTTGGAGGGTATGTCATGACAATATTAATAATTATAA
The DNA here is from genome assembly GCA_917563855.2 of Limnephilus lunatus. Lineage (NCBI taxonomy): Eukaryota > Metazoa > Arthropoda > Insecta > Trichoptera > Limnephilidae > Limnephilus > Limnephilus lunatus. Next base: position 1,850,511 of record OU830602.1, on the reverse strand, counting down.
TTAAATACATTATTACTTGATTTAGAAATCTATCTAATCAATCTTCATTTCTTTTACAATTGCTTTTAAACATTAAAACATACTATGAATTAACGCAAGAGCTCCATTACAATACATATTGCAATAAAATCAAAAGTTGTAATTAGATTTTAATCGACATTTAATTTCAGTTAAATATAAATTGATTTATATGCAGCAAGCTTTACCAATACAGTAATCTCTCAATAATCCACTGTTCCATTTTAAAAGCACAAAATCAAGCTCTATAATTTGCCTTTGTTTGCCAACTGAGTTATCTTATAAAAGTTATCTTACTCTTATACTCAGTTACTATACCACCGTCTAGTTTGCTAGAGCTGACCCTTCGCCAGGTCTCATTATTATTGTTTTTAGAACATTTCGGTTAGTACTCTCTGTATTCTAGCAACTGTCACATGTGTTTATGTTCCTTTCGTTCTGCCACATTTTTGTTTGAATAGGTTCATAATATGGCTTCACCTCGCAAGCGTAAACATGACATCTTAACTAAACCAAAAAAATTACAAAAGATAAATGGCGGTGGTTGTTTGCTTTTACAAAATATCTGTTTTAATCTTTGCAGATTGTGTGTGTACGCACTATAATCTGCCGCTTTCACAAATCGGACGCTTGCCCAATTTTTGGGGTGGTATATTACTGAGAGAGAGTCCTGTGTACATTGAATTGATACTTACATAAGTGAACCTAAACCTTTATGTATACAAAATAATATGCATTACATAGTTAGAAAACAATCTAGGAACTAATATATATATATACAAATGTGCTGCAATCTATTAAATTAGTGTTTGTCTTATTATAGTTTAGCTCCCGACTCTTGTCCCTAACTAATCGAATGCACAACTTATTCCTGCCATAAAAGTGATTCCTATTATTTACGCAAAATAGATATGACATACATGATAAGGCTTTATATCACAGATGAAGTTCATAATCTATGGATTTATTATGTGTTGCCACTAATTATATAATGTGTTGCCAGCCAGTATTATTAGTTCCGAACTATTGCAACTTTAATCTGTTAAATCTAGACTTTTAGAAGTAAGAACTAGGCTTTAAGATTCTAGTGTCTTGTAAAATAAATAATCTATCTTTATCCCCCACCTATAAGGATAAATTCACTCTTTCTTAGAGTATTTTTCACCTTAATAATATAATACATATTATATTATATAAACATTGATTCATTTTGGCTTCTCATTATTGTGTGATGTGTATCGCTAATAAATAAATAATTATTTATTATAATATTTTATTAAAGCTTTTTTAATTTATAACGAGGAATTGAAACTTCGTGTGCATCAACCTGTGATTGACTTATTATTAATTGTGATTTATTTAGTTACAATAGTTCTTAAATGAAATATTTTACGCAATTAAAATGCAGAATTTACGTCTTCTTAGATAATTAAAATCTAATGAAATCTAAGAAAATTCCTTATGTTCACCTAGGAAGCCAATTCCTATGACATAGGTTACTTTTCATCCTGAAAAAACATTTCATTCCCATGGGAAAACTCTTTGTAGAGTAATTTCTCCCTAATACAAGGCGGCCGAAGCTGCAGGTAAAAGCTAGTAGCTGATAAACTTTATTTCCACACCTCCCTACACTTAGGCCCAGTTGCTTTGCAGAAATTCTCATGTGACAAAGTCATCAATCGACCATCCAGCGCCATTTTCTTTTTTTGTAGTTGAAAGGTTCTTGTTAAATGCCATGAAATGCGAAATCAGGATCAGCAAAAGAGGACAACTATCATATTGTTAACCTCATCAGCTTTTTACAATTCAATAGAAAGTTGACATGCACCTGGAATTCAGCTTTTAACGTGAACCTTTCAAATATCAAAAAAAAAACAAAATAGCCATTTGATTACAATGATACTCGTCTCGTACATTTGAATTTGTATGAAACAACATAGGGTTATCAGTAAAATAATATTATGGGTAAATTGTGAATTGTGAACCCTCACTGGAATAGTTAGACCATTTTACTACTTATCTGTTTATACTTCCTTGTATATTTACTTAATGTAAAAGCCATAAAATTAAAATTTGCATACATATATTATTGAAGATATAATTGTATTCATTTATTGTAATTTTTTTATTACATATTATATCATTGTATTGCATTCTAGTCATTCATTGTGATTTTTAACATGTATTGTTTGGTGGCACTTTTTGTAATATTTTTTGCAACTGCAGAAACACTATTATTATTTTATCTAATAAACAAAATAAGAACAAGCATTTTTAAATTATTTTTTTTACAGATTACCCGATGAAAAAATATACCCTGTTCACGTTGGGAGTCAAAAAGCTCAGTGTACTTTTCTATCCAATACTGTCTCAAAATTGCCGTGGGTGTCCTGAATTGGGTGGAAAAAACATGTGTAGCTTTTCAATATGAACGCAAACGGGGCATAATTCTTCCAAATCAACATTTTTCAATCATTAAGGGGGAGAAAATATCAAAATAATTTTCTGTAAAATTTCCTTTCACTTCTAAATACACCAAAATTATTTAAATGCGTTTCAACTTAGTTGGTACAACAAATTACATCAGGGGAGATGGAAAACATGCACAATATTAATAGGTTCTTGATTTGGGTTATTTAAAATAGTTTTGATTGAAACGGAACTTTCCGGCAAACGTCGCATCATACTAACGAGATAAAACATGGGTAATTTCGACCTTTGAAAACATCAAACTAACAAGATAAAACATGGGTAATTTTGACCTTTGAAAACATCATACTAACAAGATAAAACATGGGCAATTTTGAACTTTGAAAAAAAAAGAAATGAACGCGTTTTTTTTCCCATCTCCCCCAACGTAAATAGTTGTTTCTTGTAGTTAAATTGAAATGAAGTAATATTGAAATAATTTTGCACATTAACACACTTTGGGCGGGAAGGTTCTACCTCTTATGGTGGTCCTATTTGAAATCCTGGAAAGGCATTTCTGTCAAACATTTTTATATGAACATTGTACACAAATCTCTCTCAAATATATACGTGATACAAGTCTGCCCCATCTTCTTTATCTCCTCGTCTTTTGTGTGGAAGAATATTTTATCAAAAAGATACTTACACTTTAGCACTGAAGATGTGCAAATGTTTTTTTTTTTTTTTGTAGTGATTTGTACCAATGTGAAAACTAGTTTTTTCATAATGTAATATAAAACATGTAATTTTTTTACACGTAAAATGTCACTGAAAGGCCCAATATGACTTTAATTTCTATTTATGGAGTCCTATTAAATTAAAGTTATCTATAATTTTGGACAATGCTTTTATGGTTGGGGTGTGGTGAGAACCAAAACTTCATTGAAATGTACTTATTATTTTCAAAGACATAAAAATTCCATTTTCTCAAACAAGTTCCTTGCTTTTTCCCGCCTAAAGTGTGTTAAGAAGTAAACTAAGTATGGAAATTTTACTGAATTTTCAGGTGTAAATTTGAAATTTCATTTGAGGGTGGTACATAAGTCAATAATACTGTTAACCCTGAAGAGATCACTTTTCCCGTAATAGAGGTGAATTTGATCAACCATTTTCAAATACTGAAATTCTTTCTTGAATAACTCCTAGACAGGCCAATGAATCAATTTCATTGGCCTGTCTAAAATGTAAATTATAGGCGAAATTCAGTTTTCTTTCAAATCGGCACTTGTAGATCACACTTCTAAGGGTTTTCTGTCCAGTGTCTGTGTCCTGTACACCTTGAACGCCTCAACACTGAAGGATTTTCCTAAGCACACACTGCAATGGGAGGAATGGATTCAGATGTCCGTCACTCCCGGACACACTGACCCCCAGATTCCTACCCACCCCTCATACCTTCCCAGAACTTTCTCTCCTTCCTTTTCCAAAAAGTAACTCCACACAGCGTATCCAAAGATAACAAGCACCCCTAGGGAAATTGTTTTCCCAATGCCTCCTGTTTTGAGCTAAGGTAAAAAAAAAGTCATTCTCCTACGTCCTACACTCTTACGCAGGGCCGGCCCTGTGTAGACACAATTGGAGCAGTCAGCTCCAGGTGCTGACTTGCCAAGGAGCTGATAATGTCTAATACAGCATCCTTGAGGTTTTTACTAGGTGCTCCTACGACCCTCCATTCCTTCTTTATTTTAGTGGGAATTAATTATGTATTGAATTGCTATGAATTAAGAATGATATTTGTTGTTTTCAGAAAGAAATCTGCCGCCATGTCGTGGATAAACAACAAGCTGATCTTGTATCCCAGCTTCCTCGTCACCACTGTCGGAGGATTGTGCATTTGGAAGTATAACACCTAATTATATATTTATGCAAATTACAGAGAAACCCTCTTACAAAGTTCCCGCTAAAAAGTTTTGTTTTCAGTCCCTTGATAAAGAAATTAAAAAATGGCCCAATTTATCCCATAATATACACAATGTTTGGGAACTCTTAAATAGTAATCTATAAAACCTAGTAAATTACGTCATACAAATTTCATGATTTTTTTTACCCCCCCCGTCCCTGTCACACATCGTCACATTTGTGAGACCCCCTCCCCCCTAATGTGACGTCACATATATTGCAATTTTACATCTAAAAATAATAAAAACAATTTTTATAAGAAAAAAATTATTTTTATACTTTTTTGAAGGTTATTCCCATCAGTGAAATATATCATATTAGAATAAGTTAACAATAATAATCCAAACGAAAATATGAAAGAGAACAAGACACAGAAAAAGACAATGGTCGCAACTGGGACTCGAACCCAGACCTCTCCGTCTAATATGGAGAAAAATAATTAGTTGATAATAATGTAATTCTAAAATTTGATAATATGAGATTGACAAATATGACGGTTTGACAGAAGGTGGCAATAGCGAAATTGGTTAACGCGCTCGTCCCGATTAGACGGAGAGGTCTGGGTTCGAGTTCCAGTTGCGACCATTGTCTTTTTCTGTTTTCTGTGTCTTGTTCTCTTTCATATTTTCTCTAATATAATAAAAACAGTTCAAAAATTATTTTTTATTTTTATAATTGTTATATCTGCCCTTTCCTCGGCAGATATTAATTATTACAAGGTTCTTTAAATATAAATGTGTTTATTACTTTGAATAACCTAGCTGGATAGCTACGACTGCTTACTATTCGGGGGTAGGTATATCTCTGCGCTCCCACCTCGGGAGCTGGTAAAGTCTATCTCTAGTACCACTTCTTGTACACTAATGCCATCTGGCGAGCTATGGCGCAAGCTAAATGCTTACCGCCATCTATCGTATTATTTCCATATTAAATACCTATTTACTATACATTACAATAATATATATTTTTTGATAAAATAGATTTTTACATGGGATGTCACAGAGCTGATGACCCCCCATACCCCCCCCCCCTACTCCCCTCCCCCCTCCCCTTAAGGTTGTGACATAATTTTTGGATGACCCCTAAGAAATTTTCACTATATTTTCATCTTTGTACACATATTATTAATTTCAGTGTTTTTATTTTGGTAGTGCTGGAAATAAGTAAGACTCCATTTTGGTAATCTATTTATCTTTTTATGAAAACGTTAAATGGTTTGGGCACGTAGAGTAGATGAACGAAGAAAGTAAGGAGAATATACAATTCGAAATTTAATGGTAGAAGAAGCCGGGGAAGCCCGAGGAAGACATGGCACGATCAACACTTGGGTCGGGTCAAGTGAAGAGTCAAAATAATAGAAGACTATGCATGAGATGATGTATGAATGATGCAGAGAGTGTGTGTCGAGACCGTGTGGTGGTCTATCCTCTCTACCTACCCCTGACTGAAAAGGCGTGGTGGTTAGTTTACGTTTTGTTCTTTTGACAAATTAAATTTAACTGAATAATATGTTTTTAAAGGAATATTGTCTTTATTTTAGGGATAGTAATTCGGGGACGTTCGTTGATAAACAACTAAGAGCTGAGGGTAAAATTGCCATTGTAACGGGATCCAACACAGGAATAGGGAGAGAAACTGTCCATGACTTGGCCAGCAGAGGAGCAAAGGTATATTTCACACATTCATGTATATCAGCTAGGGTGTCCCAAGACATAAGGAAGAATTTTTTTTTCATGAATTTAAATACGCATACCCTCTTATTTTTTTCCATTTGATCCCAATAACTCATATAATAAATATTATTTTGATCAAACACCGACAACCCGTGCCGACTTGATGCCAAACATATGGTACAAAAATTTGTACTGAGTTAATACGAAAGGGTTTTAAACTTTATTTTTTCTCAGATAAATAAAACTAAAAACGGCAAAAATGTTCCATTATGTAGTATTTTATATTTTAAAATGTTTTATTGATTACATTTTCGCTTCAAAGTTTATTTTTTACAGTCTTCCGGTGTTCCTGAACGCATCGTAACAATTTTTTTTTCGTAAGCCTTCATCGATTTCAAAAAGCACGAGTCCTGGTAAGGTGCTTTAACTGCTATATTACATTGTAGCCATGGCTTGACGTAGGATGTTACTATGAACAAGCAAACGTCTAAAAGTGCCTCCTTATCCTTACCGGTAGGTAATTTAATGATATTTTAAACGAATAAAGCGTCCTTGCCATCAATAGAGCTTGGTGCATAGCACCTGGAGGCGGAATCGTAAATTTTCTCTTTGTATCTCCTCCTAAAAATATCACAGAGAGCTCTAAAAATTCTCGATAATCATGTCGAAGTATTTTTGTTGTCGGTGCAGTACGGTAAAAGTCAAGCAAATCATCGATTTCGGAAGCAGTTAGGTGCAATGTGAGATTTTCTCTGTAGCACCGAATTTTATCGGGATTAACATTTTTCCAGTTATCTCTAAACTTTTTGAAGGGTGGGATATCAGGGCTTGTAGTCACTTGATTGATTTTTAATTCAAACACAGCTTTTAATACCAACCCATACACGTGATAGCGGCAAGCAAAAATAACCATTTCTCTGTTAAGCTTTTGTTCAAGAAGCACACAAGCACCATTGAAGCCACCTGTATTTGAAGCTGTAGTATCAAAACACAGAATTTGCAATTTATCTTCCAGATTCCAGTCTACAATCGCATTCTATACAGCCTGCACTTGTTCCTTCGTGGCACAGCAACTTTCCAATCGTGGCACAGCAATAAGTTGTTCGTTATTCCCATATGATATAACAGTTGGAAGATGTTCTTCTTTTGGTTTTCGAGGATCTAAAGCAGGCGACAGTTTGCCGTCCCAGTGAAGATTCACAGCATCTGGTACCTCGTTTTAAAAATTGACTTTTATGGCCTTCACGCGCGCTTTTCTTTTTTCCTTTCGAATTTTTTGAGTTGAAGACTTACTTATTGGAAACTGATCAATATTATATCCAAGCGCCTCAATAGTAGCTTCAAGAATGAAAACAGAATCTCTCATACTTAACTGGCACCTGTCTAGCTCAGCGACTAACTTTGGAGTAATGAAGTCTTTTCGCATCGACGTTTTACTGGTTTCAGTGTTTTACTGGCTGAGTGTTCTGTAGGGGTTTTGGCAAATCTTCTGAATATGTGAATCAGAAGATGAGTCGTTTTTTAATGGTTCGTAAGACGATGTTGAAGGAGTTGGCGCAGATAAATATTTAGTACGCCGCTTTTCTTCTTCGATAGTTCTAAGGCGCGCTCTCTCCTCTTTATTTCTCAGATTTTTTTCCACCCCGCTAAGTAGCCAGGACGACCTGGCTCTCTTTTCCGCTGCAAGAAGATGCTATATTCATTTATTTTTATTAATTCAAGGGCATCGGTGTGTGCAAAGTCAAATAAATTATCTAAGTTTTTGACAAACTCTTGACGACGTTGTTCAAATATGTCTTGCGTTTTCTGCGCATTTTTTTTGAAAATCCCTCCAAACTTGATATATTATATTAAGTTTACAAGTTTCTTCAAACAATAAGGTAAATAATTGGTTGGTATACGCGCCTTTTCCCAATAGACAACACACTCGCAAATAGTGAGATTAGCACTTTCATTGACAGTTAAATTCACTTCTCGGATATTGTAGAACAAAACTTCAAGAACTTGTTCATTAGAGGGCAGTTTAGAATCCGATATTTGGTGTTTTACGACTCCTTTTAAAAATATACCCTTTTTTAGAATTGCGTAAATCTAACCACATCTTGCCTGAATGAGTAATATGCGTTTATTAACAAAAAAGCAATTAACTACAAGCGCATTAACGCATTTGCTCGCGGGCGTCTTAATATAAAAGTATTAACATGTTTCCATGCAAGTCGGCACGGGTTGCCGTGGTCCCAGGTAAACCATTTTTTTTTTATAAGTGTTTTGACATTATTGAAACAAAATTAGAGGGTATGCGTTGAAAAATAACAACTTTAATTTTTTTGGGACACCCTAATATCAGCACCTTAGCCTTGCTGGAACTCTGCTCTAAACAATGGACCCTATTCCCTTTGATCACATAATACCATATTTGTACCATATTATGTATCATACTTCGACTAAGAACCACCAACATATTTTGATTGGCTGCTATCTCTATGAATGTTTGCAAGATTCTCCCCGAACTAAATGCAATCTAGATAGTGTCTTGGATAAATATACTCATTTTTGTTTTAATGTGCGACATCTATTGACTTTTCTGTAAGTCTAGGATGAATATTTTATTTTTATTTTTAGGTTTACATGGCTTGTAGAGACATGAAGAAATGTGAAGAAACGAGGAGAGAAATAGTAATGACCACCCAGAATCGCTATGTGTACTGCCGCCCTTGTGACCTGTCTTCCCAGCAGTCCATCAGGGACTTTGTGAAGACCTTCAAGGAAGAGCAGCCTGCCCTGCACATCCTCATCAACAACGCAGGTGTCATGCGCTGCCCTAAACAAGTGACCAAGGAAGGAATCGAGATGCAGCTTGGAGTCAACTACATGGGGCACTTTCTTCTTACTAATCTCCTACTTGATTACTTGGAGGTATGTTTGTTTGTTTTTGAATTAAACAAATATTTAGATTTAAATTTAACCTCTAGTGTGCCAAGAAAATCACATCGGATTTCTAGTAGATCACCGCACTTTATCTGCGGATTTTATGGTATTTTGAACCTGCAAAAATACTCCTAGAATACTAAAATACATTTTATTCGCTTGGCAAGGAAATTATGTACCTATCTTGTCATTTCGTCACTTGCAAATAAGTTTATTTTTATCTGTGAAAAAGTGCGTCGCAAAATTCCATGTCAAATGTCGTACTTCTTTTTTTTTGTATAAATAAATTCGTAAACACATTATCGGGAAAACTTTTACAATTTAAAAAAAAGATGATTTTGGAAAAAAAATATTTTTCAAAGTTATTACAAAAATAGTGTCAGCCGGCATACGACGAGCGATTGACATTTTACCCTGACATTCCAAAGGTTAACGTATTTCCTACACAAAAGTTCAGTAAAAAACAATGTATTCTTGCAAACACTTGGTAATCGAAATATGTACATGTATTATAAATATGTATTATGCATATAGGATTAAATTATTGACAGAGCGTAACGATGTCCTGTTTTAACTCAACAGTTTTGCATCTTGTATATTTGTGATTTAAAAAAAAAAAAAAATTATTGTAATCTTTATTTTTCTTTTATAATTTGTCTGTACGTTCCGTTTCCGATTCAGTAGAGTTACCGTTTTAATGAATCAGTAAAGTTTCAAACTTTGCTCAAAAGGAGAAAGTGCAACACGGCTCTATACCATAGAACTATACATTACATCATATCTGTTTTGTGTTCGCCTTCACATATATTATTATTCTGATTTACAGAAATCCGCCCCCAGCAGAATTATCAACTTGACAAGCTCAACACATTCCCTAGGGAAAATAAATCAAGAAGACTTTAACCTGACACAAAACTATGACCCCACCACAGCCTACAACCAAAGCCAGCTTGCACGCATGCTGTTTACTGTGGATTTATCCATTAGATTACTAGGTCAGTAAAGGAGTTAACAATATTATCTATTATGTCCCAATTATGTCCTCTGCATGCAAACTGTATCTAAATTTCTCTAATAAACGATAATCAGTGTTAATCTCAAGTGACCTCTCAGGCAAGCATGATCCTGTATATTTTCTGCCTTCACAGAATATAAGTATTAGTGATTGACGATCCAGCGTAGGGAGTGTGGCGAACCCATCGTTCGGGGAGTGGAAACAAAAAACCTGCAATAACCATCCCAAGCCAAGGTGTGAGCTACCGTGCTCAGGCTGAATGTCCTGGGGAACAGTGTCATGAACGCTTCCTCCGAGAAACAGGGTCGCATTTCGGAATATTTAGACCTTCCTCCAGCTTCCGGGGCTCTGCTGGAGTGGACCTTTTATTTCCCTGGTCAATCGTGAGACAAAAAAAAATTGGACCATTCGAAAACTAGGGGCCTTCGGGGAGCCTAGGAGTGCTGAGGCCACCTCTGTGGATTTCTTTCATGGGGCCTGTAGGTGGAACCAAGAGGAGAAGCCGTGGAGAGGAGAGCTGAGGCCACCTCCATGAACTCTTCCCTTGTGGGGCCTTCAGGGAACCAAGGGCAGGTGCACTCTTCCGGCATGGGGCCTTCAGGGAACCAAGGAGGAGTGAAGTGGAGAGATGATGTCCTTTTCCCGTGTGGGGCCTTCAGGGAACCATGTAGAAGTAAAGAGAAGAAATGAGGCCATCTCTGTGAGCTCTTACCTTGTGGGGCCTTTAGGGAACCACAGAGGAGTGAAGAGGAGAATCCTCTTCCCTCGTGGGGCCTTCAGGAAACCAAAGAAATGAGATCTGGAAGACACATTGTGAAACCAGAAGATTTAGATACGTTTTTAGATTTTCACGGCCAAAAGTATTTTCGTTATTTGTTTTTGGGGTGTTATGCCGTGTTGCGCTACCTCCTTCTTTAGCCAACGTTTCGGACAGCGTTGCAGTGTCCATCGTGAGGGCAGATCCGACAGATGTGTAGAGTAGATATCCAGAAGATATAGCTTCATTTCCAATGACAATCCTGGTGAACTTTATAAAAGTGACAGGATTACTGTCAAAGGAATGAGGTAAAATAGGAAATAGCCCAATGGGCTATTTCCTATTCCTAAGTGCTCACGGGAACTACATGTAAACCGTCTCCGCTAATAAAAAATTTTAAAAATATTTTAAAAAGTGATTGACGAACCGATGGATGTAATCTGTTAGCCATAAGTTGTTATAATAGTTTGTCTAGTCTGTAGTTAGAAGTAAGATAGCATTGTACATGCGATTTTAACCCTTATGTACAAAGAAACTGTACGAAGGACAAGGTCAGTGTAACCGACGTGTTCACACCCTCGAAATATTTTTCATCAAAGCTCATCGCTTGGCTCGGTCCTCTACAGTAATCATTTCGGGGAATTGAGCCAAAATGGCCTGGCCTCAAAATACCAGAGTACCGTGCCGCCGGCGACACTTTGATGAAAAATATTTGTTCTACTTGCTTTCTAATAAGAAATGTTATTTTTGTTGTTTATTTCCATTTTTCTTAAATTATATTGAAATATTTAAGTTTTATATTTTTCATGTACATCTCCCCGGTGCGATCAATAAATAATACTTTGAGAAATCGCCACTGGGGAGATTGTAAACTCGTTTTAAAATATGTTTGATTCTGTACTAATTTTAAATATTATATGTCTTAATTTTTATGCCTTGTAGGACAAATGAAATAATCAGTTTTCATTTGAAATCCTACAAGGTCTCGAGTAAAGCCGAGATTTATCTCACAATATATTGGGTAGCAAAAATAAAGTCATTTTTGCCTACCAAAAAACACTTAGAAAATTTCGAAGGTGTAAATTTCACATTTTTTCAAATATCAAAGCCTGCGGGCCTTGTAGGGCAATGAAATAATCAGTTTTCATTCTTGATCCTACAAAGCCTCCAGTCAAACTGAGACTTTGTTCCCAAAATACTTCTCTGAAAAATTAGAGCTAATTTTGTTATGTCAAAAGGACTTAGAAAATTTCGGTCATGACATTATTAAATTTTTCCCTTTACAAAATTCTAGGGACCCTGTGAGATGGTGAAATAAACAGATTTCATTAACTTATCTCACAGGGAACCTAGGAAAAATAATTATAACCTCATTAATCATAAAATATATTCTTTAAAATCAAAAAACCTTAAAATCACGGTAACTTCACAAAACAAAAATTCTTGTTATAAATCTTTGCTTTACTTATATGTTTTTATAATTTAATATGTTTTTTCATTATTAATAAAGGCTACAAAATTCGTAAAAGTTGCCAAATTTAGAAGAGCACTTTTACAGATTATGCTGACAAAATAGAGAATGAGTAGTTTTCTGCCCTTTATATAGGAAATGTAGCCGACGTGTTCACACCCTCGAAATATTTTTCATCAAAGCTCATCGCTTGGCTCGGTCCTCTACAGTTTTGTGATCATTTTGGGAATCAGGAAAAAATGGCCTGCCCTCACAATACTGGAGTACCGTGCCGCCGGCGACGCTTTGATGGAAAATATTTGTTCTAGTTAGAAATGTCATTTTTATTATTTACTTATTATTTTCTTATTGGTTTTGAAATATTTAAGTTTTTTTATTTTTCATGTACATCTCCCCGGTGTGATCAATAAATAATACTTTGAGAAATTGCTACTGGGGAGATTGTAAACTCATTTCAAATATGTTTGATTCTTGTACTTATTTTTAAATGTTTATATCTTAATTATTATGCACACGGGCCTTGTAGGACAAATGAAATAATCAGTTTTCATTTGAAATCCTACAAGGTCTCGAGTAAAGCCGAGATTTATCTCACAACATATTGGGAAGCAAAAATAAAGTCATTTTTGCCTACCAAAAAACACTTAGAAAATTTCGAAGGTGTAAATTTTATGTTTTTTCAAATATCAAAACCTGCGGGCCTTGTAGGACAATGAAATAATCAGTTTTCATTCTTGATCCTACAAGGCCTCCAGTCAAACTGAGACTTTGCTCTCAAAATACTTAGAGCTAAAATTAGAGCTCAATTTGCCATGTCAAAAAGACTTCGGAAAATTTCGGTCATGACATTTTTACATTTTTACCTTTACAAAATTCTGGGGACCCTGTGAGATGGTGAAATAAACAGATTTCGTTAACTTATCTCACAGGGAACCTAGGAAAAATAATTATAACTTGATTAATCATAAAATATTTTCTTAAAAATCAAAAATTCTTAAAATCACGGTAAATTCACCAAACAAAAATTCTTGTTATAAATCTTGGCTTTATTTATATGTTTTTTCAATTTAATATGTGTTTTTGTTATTAATAAAGGCTACAAAATCCGTAAAAGTTGCCAAATTTAGACGAGCACTTTTACGGATTAAGCCGGCAAAATAGATAATGAGCAGTTTCTTGCCCTTTATAAAGGAAAGGTGCCGGGGCAAAGTTTCCCCCTCCACTTTCCGTGAGCCACCAAATCGAACTGCCGATTTGGTATAAATACGATGCATTTTTCCGAAATAAATCAGTTCTTACGTTTACTTTAATCTTCGTGTTTTACTCCTTCCTCTGGAAGAAACCTCTCTCCGACCTGCCTCCTGCTGAAGCTCTGCCTGAACAACAAGTCTGGTGCCTACATCCTCAAGACTAGCCGGCCCAACTACTGGACACCGCAAGGCGCCAGGCTCAGGCAGAGACCAAGGACATCCAGGGCTACCACTCACCAGCTCTGGGTGCAGGGAGGCAGATCCAGGGTTACCACCCTCCAGTACAGCAGGGCTGTCACCTTCAAGGAAGGCCAGCCAGTACTGCATTTCAAAACGATATTACAATAGTCGACATCCACGTGCACAGCCACCGGTGACCTTTTCTACAGTCTTGTAGCACACGTCTGTTACAAGTGGTCCTTCGAGCCGGATCAGCTGCACCAGGATGTCACCACCATCACTACGATCGAAGAGGACGGCCCAGGATGATGGGTCGCCTCCACCCCCGCCTGCTGAGCTACCAACTGCCCAGGAAGCCGAGCCTAGGGCCGTGGCCACACATGACGTCACGCCCCTACCAACGCCCAGCTCCACACCGGCAGGCTCTGCAGACGAAAGCGAAGAATCACCGGCCTCTACATCTACTGAGGACACGGTGCGCCTGCTGCGCCGGCAACTGCGCAGTCAGAAGAAACAGATTGATCGGCTGATGGCAGCCCTTCAATCGCAACCCGGTGCGACAGGGCCTGCACACCTCGACGGAGCAGGGCTGGCACCAACTACCAGTGCGACAGGGCCTGCACACCTCAACGGAACAGGGCCGGCACAACCCGATGCGACAGGGCCTGCACAACCCAGTGGGACAGGGCCTGCACCACACAACGCAACAGGGCCTGCACAACCCAGCGGGGCAGAGCCTGCACAGTGGCATGCATCAGCGGCGCAACCGGGACCCAGGGGTCCGACGCCACCGCCCCTTTACCACCATGGGGGCCCAACTTGGATGCAGCCTGATCCTTCAGCGGGACCTGAGCCTCTGCATGCACCATCAGCGCAACCTGGACCAAGGGGTCAAGGGGCGCCACTGCCCTCACACTACCATGGGGGCCAAACCTGGATGCAGCCTGGTCCTTCTGCGGGACCCGAGCCTCAGCAGGGCTGTCACCTTCAAGGAAGGCCAGCCAGTACTGCATTTCAAAACGATATTACAATAGTCGACATCCACGTGCACAGCCACCGGTGCCCTTTTCTACAGTCTTGTAGCACACGTCTGTTACAGGAAAGGTGTCGGGAAACAGATTCCCCCACCACTTTCCGGCGGTTTTCTCGGTGAACAAAATCAGGCCGCTAATTCAGTATAAATATAGCGTGTTTTTCAATAATAAATCAGTTCCTACGTTTACTCTAATCTACGTGTTTTACTCCTTCCTCTGGAAGAAACCTCTCTCCGACCTGCCTCCTGCTGAAGCTCTGCCTGAACAACAAGTCTGGTGCCTACCTCCTCAAGACAAGCCGGCCCTACTACTGGACACCGCAAGGCGCCAGGCTCAGGCAGAGACCAAGGACATCCAGGGCTACCACTCACCAAGCTCTGGGTGCAGGGAGGCAGATCCAGGGTTGCCACCCTCAAGTACATTCAGGGCTGTCACCTTCAAGGAAGGCCAGCCAGTACTTTAATTCAAACGATATTACAATAGTCGACATCCACGTGCACAGCCACCGGTGCCCCTTTCTACAGTCTTGTAGCACACGTCTGTTACAGTCAGAATAGCTTGTGCCAATATCAATCTAGGACCTAGGTTATGAATTTTCTATGAAATTTGCGGGCATTTTTTCGAAATACCATCCAACATTCAGCAGGTTAAGGTGATTTCTTACAAAAACGGCGCTATACAAATATTATTATTATTGATGTCGATCTTTCGTTTTTTTGAGCTACTTTATAGTTATTTGTTACATCGCACAAGAGCGCCCCTGTCTGCATAGTGTAAAGACAGGGGAACTATATCGCCACCCGATTGGGCAGCGTTATGAGGCGGATTAAGGTAGTAGGGGCTACAGGAAGGGATTTATAAATGTGGGTCTTGAAGAGACTTGGATTATATGAAGGAGAAAAACAGATGCTTTCACAAAAACAAGTCGAAGTCATGAACCTAACATCAACCGTCTCGGAACAGACTTAGTCTAGTGAGGCGGGTTTCTTAGTTTTTTTGTATATAATATTATTATTACAATAAACGCCCGGGTTGCCGGCATTTAAAAAATATATATATATATATTGTAAACGGGTGTTCCGCTTATGTCCGTTGAGTTTCGCCTACGTGAACCGGTGCACAGAAGATCAATGCTGGTAGTTCCTTCAAGCAGACTCCATTAAAATTCCTGTAGATCTGACTCAGCATGCCTGTATTGCGTCTGTGCATTAGAGACGGCAATCGGTCTGTTAACTTTGTCAATAAGATGAACCGCCTTTGCACAGAATCAAAATGATTTATCAGATATTTTGGAACTTCAGCCCAGTGGTGGCTCAAAAATTCAATAGTTGAGCATACTTAAGATTTGTACAGGTTAACAGCTGTTTACTTTAGAAGAATCTACTAACCTTTACAACAGGCATGTCATCTTATCATAAGTGCCAAACTTTAATGCCGACCTGATGTTGATACAGAAATCGTTGCAACAGGCGAGTTTAAGGTCTGTAAAGCGACATGCCTCCCTGCCCACGCCTTTCTCTGTCGCACATATGTTTTACGCATCTTTCTCTTTCGCTTATAGTCAGGGTAAAGTCAGTAAAGTGACTGTACCTGCGTGTGAATGGATCATATCAGGTTCACGTATGCATTTAAGTTTGGCGCATACTATACTTTCGCTTGACCTAGCATCATCTTTTTGTTGCAGAAACCAAAGTGACAGTGAATTCAGTGGATCCGGGTCTCACAGATACCGAAATAACCCGTCACCTGCCATCCTTCAAGTCCTTTTCATCCCCGGTAACCTACATGATGACCTGGCCGTTCATCAAGAAGCCCACTATGGGTGCTCAGCCGGTCGTATTTGCAGCTCTAAGTCCTGATTTAGAGAAAATAACAGGACAATTTTTGAGGTAATTAATAATAATACTTATTAATTAATATAATTTTGGAATCACCATCTCTCTCGTGCTTTAACCTGTGTTTTGCGTTCCTCCAAAAATATCCATTGTGTGTAAAAGTGTTTTTTCAGTAATTTTTATACTAAACCTGTTTAAAAACATGATGGATATTAATAGTCAAGTATTATAGCTTATTGAGTTATGTGCATAAAATCAATCAATGCCGCTGTGCCCATATTATGCATATGGGGCCTTAAAGAGTCGGGGTGTGTCAATGCGGTGCGGTACAGACCACTGAACATGTGGTCAACGAATGCCCGCTCCATTAATTCCCCGGCGAGATTGATGAGGTCCACGGGACAACGCCTGAGGCCCAACACTGGCTTGCAGGCCTAGATGTTCCTCTTTGACCCCTCACCATAAGAAAGAAGAAGAATAAATTTAATATAAATATAACTAGGTGAGAACAAAGAATCGAAAAGAATTATAAATTTACAGCATCGTTTACGTAACTTTTAAATAATGCAATATTTTTTTTACTTTCTGTTTTGGCATTTTCGTAAACACAGGAACTCACAATGCTTTGAATAATCACACGAGATGAATATTTTTTTCTAATGGTGCGTTTCCACGCTTGCCAAGGCTTGGCAATCCTCCACAAGCTCCATGCGTCCACAAATCTCGCTTGGCATTTGGAAGTCGTTTACATGCTTGTGAATGCGTCAGTGCGCTACCTACACCCAAGCATGGCGGACGCCGAACTTGTGTCGGCTATTGCGTTTGGTTTAACATAATTTTATTTGAAATACAAGCAAAGTATAAAAAAACAATATAACATTGTCTTGTATTATTAAAAAAAAGTTAGTCTAACCAAAATCATATATTTTTTATTGTAATAAATAATAAATCATCATTAAAATATTATTTAATTTTTTATAAGAAAAACTTTCTTTTTATACTTTTTTAAAGGTTATTCCCATCAGTGAAATATATCATATTAGAATAAGTTAACAATAATAATCTAAACGAAAATATGAAAGAGAACAAGACACAGAAAAACAGAAAAAAGACAATGGTCGCAACTGGGACTCGAACCCAGACCTCTCCATCTAACCGGGACGAGCGCGTTAACCAATTTCGCTATTGCCACCTTCTGTCAAACCGTCATATTTGTCAATCTCATATTTTCAAATTATTAAATAATATTTCCCAGTTGCGACCATTGTCTTTTTTCTGTTTTTCTGTGTCTTGTTCTCTTTCATATTTTCGTTTAGATTATTATTGTTAACTTATTCTAATAAAATATTATTTATTTATATTGACTATTTAGGTAATTCCAATAAATTAAATTAGTGCATTCAAATTATGTACTTATACATTTTAATAAGTCAGGCACGCCTCATACGTCATACATATGTCTCGTAATGTTAATTATCGATAGACCGCATGGAGCAAAAAAGGCGTGCATCCGCCGTCAGTTCGGAAATTCCACTGAGCGTTTGCCGAAGCTTGCCGCTGGATCCGACCCCCGACTGGATCGGCGGCAAGCTCTCGCAAGCTCTTGCAAGCCTATGCAAGCCAAGCCAAACACCCTGTTTACATGTTGGCGCTTGTGGAGGCTTGCCAAGCCTTGGCAAGCGTGGAAACGCACCATAAAACTCTGGTGGCAAGAATTTGAAACACATTGGCCAATAAGAATGCTCCATTTAACAGGCCATATCTCGAACCAATCATAATTTAGAATGAAATAATTCCTGTTCCAATCAATCAATGATATCCAAAAGTACTTACCTAGGATTCGAATTCGAGTTCATGCACACAACGGAGCAAATTTCAATGATTTAGATTAAGTTACGCACAAACCTTGGGTTAATTTAATGAATTCCTAATCTTCTCTAATTTCCACTAATTAACATTTTATAATTGTATTTTATCATTCATTATGTGGCCGAAGTATTCGTCAATAACATGACTGCCTTGAACTTTCTTTGATGAAGATTGGACTTCAATTTACCTAACACCTGTACGAATCTCTTGTTCCTGCATAGTCAAATTTAATATAATTCGTACATATGACAGGCATAGTAAAGATGACATAGGCCCTGTGGGAAATTATTTTCCTCAGGGCCTCCTGGGTGGAGTTAATGTAAAAAAATATATATATATATATATATTATACTCCTCTCAATATAAAATTCACACTTTATGTATGTACTTATAATTTTTTTGTAACTTTTTCAGTGGTCAAAAGGTCGACAAGATAGCTCCAAACGCAGTGAACATTGAATTGGGAAGATGGCTATGGGCGACGAGTGAGAAGTGGACTAGACTCAGAGAATAAAAATTACTATTGATTTATAGAAATATTATAGAAGTCAGAATGACTTTAAATTACATCGGTTCATGAACCTTTTCCTATGAAAGTAGAATATTGGGTATACAAACACTGCAGTAAAACTCACATTATGTAAATAGGTAAAGTACACAATGCCTGGCATCTACTAAAACTTTACATGGTGGTTCAAATGAATTTTGTTAAAAACACAACCACCCTTTTACAAAATCTGCTGCCATATTGGATTTACAGCTTGGATTTTCATATCTCTTGGGTAGATGGCACCACTACATAGATCCATTTTACAAATGACAGAGTTATGAAATGTTTTGTAATATGGAGGCCTATTATTGGATTTACAGCTTGGATTTTCATATCTCTTGGGTAGATGGCACCACTAGATCCATTTTACAAATGACAGAGTTATGAAATGTTTTGTAATATGGAGGCCTATTATTATTACATACATACATACACGGTTTTTTATTGATTTTCTCTGCCAGTTATTGGAGCCCTGCCAGGTTTTGGGTCCGTCTCACCTTATAATATTTTCCCACATATATATATCGACGTCTCCCGAAAAACAGATGAATGCACGATTTTGTAGTTTTGCAATAGAGCTGTTTAAAGTTTCATTTCTGCATTTTTACTGTTTTTGAAATCAATAAAGATAGTGTTGTTTTGCTATTTGGCATTTCATTCAAAATTCCGAAAATAGAGAAGACTTTTAAATCAACAAAATAAGTCAACAGAACAATTTTCAATTTTTAGCAGATCCGACATTGTTCTTCGGGACTGTCGATATAAGCCTTTATGCAGTAAGTACCCTTGATAGCCATAAATATTCTTTTAAAACTTAATTCATTTGTTCAATTCCAACAAATCCCTTGACACTTTATTCTACAATCGTCTGATGAGCTATTTCAGTATTTGTACTTCTCTATAAAAGTGCCGTACGTTCATAGATGTGCACGGCACTACAGGTGGGTTGGATTTACCTTCCATGCCTTATGGGCGTGGCACTGATAAATTATAGAAGCATTTAACGCTGAAGGTACGAACATAATTTTACGATATAACGGCAATAAGTTCATTTAGATTAGGTAAAGAGTGCCGTAAATACTAATCAAGCATTTGATTGAATTTATAATTTGAAATATTGTTGTTTTGTTTTAAGTGAATAGTAAAAAAAATATTTAATACAAAGACACTGTTTTAATTTATTTATCCGTTGTTATAAAGAAATAGTATGTAGGTAATGTGAATGTGAGTTGTCCGTATCTGCTAGCTTTTATTTAATTAGGGCGCCACTGGTCGTTGGACCAGGCTAGCAGTCGGAAGAGCAAAATCCTCTATCAGGTCTTAGGAAATACATACTCTATAGTCAATACTAAGGTTAGAAATGATAAACGGCATTCATTTGAATAACAAATTCCATTTATGAATTAAATACTCGTACAGTTATAGCATGGAAATAAAATAACATTGAATGGTAGCTTACCCCCTGGATCGGCCAAATCTATTATCTAACTATCTACTAATTTCTAGGATAAATTTTTTAGGTTGAATCTGAAGAATCGTTCTGTAAATAATTCCTTCTCAACGTACTACCAAAACGTTCGTGGCCTAAATACAAAACTGAACACTATTCGCTGTAACGTCAGTGTATGTCTTTACGACTTTTTATTTCTTACCGAAACATGGCTCTCGGATAATGTCTCATCTGCTGAACTTGGACTGTTTGACTACAACATTTTTCGCTGTGACCGTTCTACTTCTTCTGTGAAGAGTAAAGGTGGTGGGGTGATGATATGTGTAAATAAAAAATACCCTTGCCATGTTCTAGAAACATCTAACAATGTTTCTGATCAATTGTTCCTATGTGTTATATTTGGTACCAAAAAACTTGTACTTGGTTGTGTTTACATTCCTCCTTCCTCTTCGGTAGAAGTCTACAAGTCGCATTCTGCTTCAATTGAGCGTGTCTCTAGAAACGCTGATTCCTTACTTATATGTGGCGATTATAATTTACCTAAAATATTGTGGCTGAATGACAACCAAGGGGTCAAAACTCCTACTAGTAATCTTTCGCAACAAGCTATTGAAATTGTAAATTTTTTTGCCTTTATGAATATGTTTCAAGTAAATTCAGTTACTAACTATCTAGGTTCTTGCCTTGACTTAATTTTCACTAGCATACCTAATGTCATAGTAAGTGAAGCTGATGTCTCTTTGTTACCTATTGATAAATATCATCCACCTCTCTCTATTAACATCACTAACTTTTTCAAATTTGAATCTCTGAAATCAAGTGTCTCGTATCACTACAGATATCCTAATGGTGACTATTCTAACATGAACAAATATCTTTCCCAGATTAATTGGACAAAACTATTTTTAAATTCTGATGTTAATGACGCCGTATTTAAATTTAATGAATGTGTAACACGTGCTATAGATTTGTTTGTTCCTAAGGGATGTTACTCTCAACCCAAGTTTCCAAATTGGTTTAGCTCGAAACTTAAACAGTTAATAATTGAAAAAAAGAAAACTCATAAGATATTTAAAGACACTGGCAACTTAAAATTTTATCAAAAATTTTCTCAATTAAGGGAATTGTCTAAAATCGAATCAGCCAAATGCTATAAATATTATGTAGAAGTTACAGAGACAAAATTACTGCAAAATCCTAAACAATTTTGGCAATTTGTTGCGCAAAAGCGTACAGATAATGATCTCCCTTCAAGTATGTATTATTATGAAACTCACGCTACAAATGGTCACGACATTGCCAACCTTTTTGCTAAACACTTTTCCTCTGTATATTCTGATGCTTCATGTACCATCCCTCCACTTAACTATGATTATAATATTGATTTGAATGATTGCCAAATTTCACTTGCAGAGGTATACCAATCCTTAAATAATCTTTCTAACAAAAAAAGTACCGGACCTGATGGCATTCCAGAAATCTTGCTAAAAGAATGTAAATGTTCATTATCTAACCCAATTTGTATGTTGTACAATTTATCACTCTCATCCGGAACATTTGCTGACTCATGGAAAATTTCATTTATTCGACCCATTTTTAAGTCCGGAAACAAGTCAAATATTGGAAATTACAGACCAATATCAATTATATCTAATATTCCAAAGATATTTGAGTCAATAATTACAAAGAAAATCACTCCTATTTTCAAAAATGTTCTGATTGAGGAACAGCATGGATTTAGATCGGCCAAATCTACAACAACTAATTTATTGTCCTTTACAAATACCATTATTAAAGCCTTAGAAGACAACACTCAGGTCGATGTCCTCTACACTGACTTCTCCAAAGCCTTCGACCAAGTTAACCACCGTATCCTCATGGCTAAACTTTATGCTATAGGCATTAGAGACCCATTTTTATCATTCATTCACTCTTACTTGATAAATAGAAAACAAAGGGTTAAAATAAATAACTTTGAATCCTTTAACATTGATGTAACCTCTGGCGTTCCGCAAGGAGCCCATTTGGCCCCGCTTCTTTTTAATCTTTTTATTAACGATATCATTAAAGTTTTTTCTCACACACGTTTTTGGCTTTTTGCCGATGACAATAAGATTCTTAAGATAATTAAATCCCATCTTGATTGTTTACTTCTTCAACTTGATATTGATTCATTTAATGATTGGTGCAAAATTAACTGCATGCAACTTAATGTTGACAAATGCAAAATTTTGTCCTTTTATAGAACGAAAAAACCTATTGAGTTTGATTATAAACTAAATAATGTTTGTCTCTCTACTGTCACATCTATAAAGGACCTTGGGCTCACTCTAGACTGCAAACTTTCTTTCCGTGATCACATCAATAACATTGTAAACAAATCACTTAAACTACTCGGCTTCATTCATAGAATTACCTCTGACTTTAAACATATAAGTACACTTAAAACTCTTTACTGTTCGCTGGTTCGCCCTCACCTTGAATATGCTAGTGTTATTTGGTCTCCTTTCTATGCTGTCCATATTTATCACATCGAATCTGTACAACATCGCTTCCTGCGAGGGATTGCTTGGAGGTTAGGACTTGAAAGAGGCGAGTACTCGTATGATGAAATTGAACAAACTTTAAACATTTCTTCTTTAGAAAAACTTAGAAAGGACTCTGATCTAATATGCATTTTCAAAATTATCAACAGTATTACTGACACACCTGCTTTGTTACAACTCATCCAGTTCAACATCCCTTCCCGTAGACTCCGAAATATTGAATTGCTGTTCCTCAATCAACATTCTACTAATTATGGATATCATTCTCCTTTATCCAGAATGTCGAGACTTGTCAACGCAAATCAATGCATTGAATTTTTTGGTGTAAGCCTAAATGACTTTCGGCAGTCGATACGCAATGTGATTTTTTAAAGTCTTTTAAATCCATCTTCAAGCTACTTATGTTCTTTTATATTATATGAATTTATATTTACTATCTTCTATGTTTACTTTTATATTATATGTATTTTGTCAATGCTCTTCATATATATGTACTCTCCTTCCATTGTCATCTCTCTATTTTTTATTCGTGTTATTGTTATATTGTTAATGGACTATTCGTCCGTAAATAAATAAATAAATAAATAAATAAATAAATAAATAAATAATTAAAACACTACTCTTGACCGATAGCAACGAGGATTGATGTAAGATGAGTGGCCCTCCACTCCAGAAAAACGGAATACCTACCGCCCAGGCCCAGGGTGCTGCTGTCTATCGTTCGTCTTTCAGTGATGAGCCGGGTGCAACGGGTGTCAGATCAGGTCCTGTTCCATAGACAGGGTAGCCGCGTTCCATGTAAAGAAAACAGTCCGGCAGACGGTATATCGAGGGATGTCTTATGATGATTAATGATAAAATATTTTATTTCCCACTCGCTGCGGGACGATACAGTTAAGTGGCTAGCCCGGTCAGTTATTTAGCTTAAGGATTTAACGGAATAAAACCCGATCCAGATCCACGATACACGCGGTCGACATTCTAAAATGATCCGTTTAGGCTGGGAGAAAAATACTCAGCAACGAGTTTTACGTAACACAGATAATTGATAGGACAATTTGCTTATGTTTTCGAGCCATTTTAATTGCGAAATAAGCGGTAGACATGATAACACTTTAAATTACGTAAGTGAATGATTTTACATTTTTGTTAAAAAATCACGATGACTTTCGGAAGGCAGTCTAACCTCCTAGGCAGCTTTCCAACAAGTTAATTCTGCTCTACCAAAACCCTGATATGTATGTATTCTTTCGAAAAACAATAAATGAGTCGTTTAGCTTCCACGTTTAAAATAAAGTTAACTGATGTTTCACCTAGATTATTTTTAAAATGAGGGGTACGTGACTAGACTCGTCATAATGAAATTAACATAGGATCATTTATTTTATAACACCGTATTATCATTTTCAATATAAAATTTTGTTATTAAGGCGATTCACTAGTACAGGAAAAAATCGAAATCGGAATTCAGGCCCTTTTATGGGAGGAGTTTAAAAATACTTGAGAAAAAGCTTTTGGAAAGGTTGGAAAAGATATTTGAGAATTTTTTTTTACATGTTGATTTCGAAAAGGCCTGTAAAAAACATTAATTCCTTTTTTATGCATTGTTTATTGTAATAAAACGGAATTTTTAAATTGATTTCACGAAAACAAGCAGCGCGGACTCTTAACACGTTGTTTCTCCGCTCCGTCCGGAGGAGTAATGACGGAAGAATGGGGCGGCTGCCAGTCGTTCTTCGGTGGACGGTATAAGGTTCACTTTGATATAACAAATTCGTCGACTGCCGTATTGTCGCCGTGATGTCAAAAATACCAACGCGAAAATGCATATTATATTTTATTTTGTGAGGTTCGGGCGTAAATTTCAATTTTTTTTGCGATAATTATATAAGAAACTGAATTTGCCACATTATGCAATAAAACCATATCCGAAAAAGTGTTTATAAGTAGGAGAGTTTGCACTTAAAAATGTTTTTTATAGACCTAATGCTTTATTTTTTTCTAAGCTTATTAAAAGACTTATTAAAAAAATGACCGATATTTTTAAGGGCCAAGGTATGTTCTACACGCAGTATTTAATTGAAGCATCTATAATACTTCTAAGCGGTCAAATTTTCAAAACAAAAACATACGATTTTGTATGATTTTGCATTATTTAGTATGGCTTCATCTTAAGTTTTAACACATATTAAGCATGATAACACTTTCATTATAAAATTGTATGAACTTTTATTGCGGTTCTAATCATCACCAATCCCTTCTTCGTATCCAATACTCGACGATTTAAGTATCTTTGCGACTGCCGCCATATATCTGCGTGAAGGTTCATAAACAGGCACACATTGTCGACATTTTGTAAACTCATCAGAGACATCAGTCTCCCTTAACCAGTGAGGCGTGATTGTTTCTACTAATGTCGTCAAAACTAACATGGCGTCAGACATTTTGTAACAATACGTGTGCTTTAGATCATTGCTAGGAATAACAAAGAATGACAGGATATAAAAATGGGTGACCGGCCAGCTCAGAATGAAACCAACTCAGAAAGGTCATAAAGAGTGATAATAAAAAAAAATGTAATTGATTAAATAGGTTACGTTAGGTTGGGGTTACCGGCTATTTTAAAATTCTTTTTTTTCGTAGCTTTTAATGACTTTTCAAAGAGTTGTTGAGTTGACTTGATTCTGAGTTGGCATGGAACCATAAAAATGATAGCTACAACAACTGTTTAGTTGTGAGTAAGGTTATGAAAGCATTCTAGTTTTGACGTTTCGCAAATTCTCGGGACCTATTACTTCTTTGGGGATGCTGTGTGTGTGAAGACCTTTTCATGGAAAGGAAGTTCTAGGAAGGAAAAAGGTATGAATAAGGGTGGGAATCTGGGATCAATGTGTCCAGGAGTGAAGTATATATGAATCCATCCCTTCCACTGAGTCTAGTTGGAGAGGTCAAAAGGTCTCCCTCAACCAGTCTCTCCCAATCCGGCCGCCACACAGGAGGTGAGCAAACATATCCGCCGCCAAGACCTAAACACTCACTCCGTGAGCCCCTGCTAATTCACCAAACATAGAGTACCACTTGGGGCGACCTATGGCAGAGGTGTTGGTTATCCAATAAATGGTTCCAGGGTCGGCGGTACCCATACCCGCCTCCCAAATTGAATGCGATATACCCGCCTCCGAAGCAATGCGGGTCTCATGATTTAGAGTGATGTGACTGTGCTTACGATGTGAGTACACAACACGAGTACTTGTCGAATACTTGTGTACTTGTGTAGAAGGGCCTTAGAATTTACTCGTCATCTTTCGACTCCACATCTTTTCTTTCATAATAATAATAAACACAAAAAATCATATATAGATATTTATTAGTCAAATGATATCAACAAAATGCATTCCAGTAATGTATTCCCTATTCCCAAATAGACTGATGGAAACAGGGCTGGTCAAAGATGAGTTTCCGCGGCTGTGGCTGCTCCGTGATCTCGTGGTTGTGCAGCAGCTTGAAGACTCCGGTCCCGATGGCGGCCGGGATGCCCATGATGATGGACTCGGAGACTCCCTCGATGGCGTCCGCCTGCCCGTAGTATGCGGCGTCGAAAAGGTGGTCGGCGGTTTTCTCAAACTGGAAAAGTTATTCAATACATTGTACTAGACATTCCAGACAATTCTCGCCAAGAACTAGGAACTTTTGGCTACAAGGATGCTGTGAATTGATATTAAAACAATACAGTAGACCCCTTCTCTTATATGTGGGAAAAATTGGGCCAATTTTAGGCAGAGGGACCGAAAAACCAAACTTTTTAAGCCACGAAACTTCTTAAGTGGGAACTTCTTAAGAGGGTTTCACTGTATTTATACAAATCTACAATTTTATTCAAAGATTGATGAAATTTCACACGCTTGGCATTCATAATAAGAGAAAAATTACTGTCTACAACTGATTTGTCTAAAGCCCGGGCAATAAATGGAAGATATTGTATTTTAAAAATAAAAATGGATAAAATTTATCCAAGACTGTATGTATCTAGATAGCATTTAGTTTGGGTTTAAATCTTGCAATCATACATACAGATAGCAGCCAATAAAAATATGCTTTTGTTGAAGTATGCATACAGTATATATACAGTTAAATATGACCGAATCGGATAGGGACACATTAGCTCAGTTGGTAGAGCTGCGCCCCAGCAAGGCGTAGGTCCTGGGTTTGAGTCCCAGATTTTCGATTGAGTTTCGCTAATATTGTCTTCATTTAAATTAAATTTGAAGATTAACTCATTAAGTTAAAAATAAAAATAATACATATTGACACTTTGTTTGCATACTTAAATAACAAAATTGTGAAAAAGAGTGTTAAGTGTAGGTAGTCCTTACGGAGGCCAAGTTGAGCACGGATTCCTTCATCCTGGCGAGCCCGTAGCGTGTGATACCAAGCACCTCGCCGCGCGCCGTCATCTGCCCGGCCAGCAGCATCATGTGGCGGTAGTCCACCGACATGCCGTGACCCTCCATCACCTCCTTGATCTCATGCATTATGGTGGTCTTAGCCGCCTCCACGCCCAGGGTCTGGTACACCTTCAAAATAAAATGTAGTGTTCAGGTACAATGTCGGTTTTCAGTCCTATCAGATGCCGTGCATCAATGACAAAAGCTCCAATTATTTTTTCCTTCCAAGGGTTTTTCATGATCTTTTTTACGTTAGCTCCATAGAGGAGGCAAATAATTTCTCTCAGGATCTTTGGGGATGTGTGGAGGGTATTTAAGGAAATGAATGAGAGGAGGTTCTGGGAAGAAAAAAGGTATGAGGGTGGTAAGAATCTGGGGGTGTGACCAGGAGTGACAGGCGTATTTTTTTTTACATTAGCTCCACACACGAGGCCCTGGGAAAAATAATTCCCCTCAGGGCCTATGTCATCTTTGGGGATGCTGTGTGGAGGGTATTTTTAGGAAAGGAAGGAGAGGAAGTTCTGGGAAGGAAAAGGGTATTAGGGATGGGTAGGAATCTGGGGTCAGTGTTTCCAGGAGTGACGGATGTATGAATCCATCCCTCCCACTGCGGTGCAAGGTGATTGATCGAGAGAGTCCGGCCGGAGAGGTGAAAGGGTCTCCCACGACCGGTCTCTCCCAATCCGTGGTGGTAAGTTAGTTACTTGTGTACATAATAATGACTTACCTCCCAAATATTGTTAGAAGTGGTTTTGTTACCATTGACGCCATATGTTGCCATGACTTCTCTTA
Source organism: Limnephilus lunatus (assembly GCA_917563855.2). Lineage (NCBI taxonomy): Eukaryota > Metazoa > Arthropoda > Insecta > Trichoptera > Limnephilidae > Limnephilus > Limnephilus lunatus. The sequence goes on along the minus strand of OU830602.1, from coordinate 1,822,330 downwards.
GCCCATCTCCCTCCACACAAAGTTTGTACCTGTGCAATACATTGAAAATATTAAAAATAAAAGTGGTCTTAGTTGAGAGCCTTGAGGAACTCTACTTTGCAATAAATTATCTTTTATTATTGATGAAAATTTGGCATACCTAACAGGAGTCTTAGTATCATCACAGGCAATGACCGCCCTAGACACATGATTCAGTCCTTTAATCACAACATGTGGTACTTGCTGGGCCAATACTTGAAGGGCAAAATTCAATGCATGGCCATGCTTATTGATGTCTGGCGAAATGGTCAGGATAGATTCTCCAACCACCGTTACCTGGAAGGGCTTCAGTTTAAGCTTGGAGGTACATAATCTGCAAAATAAATAAAATTATTACAGTTACAATGTGGCTTTCACTTCCGGTAATACAAAGGAGGCACTGTAATTTTGGTCAAAATATATTTAAAAAAACACAAGAACTTTACTCAAATAATCTTTATTATTAGTTGGTACTATTATTTTACTTACGAATACCGAATTGACTCTGCGTTAACTTCTAAACTCAGTAACTTAATTCTCTCGGTGTTCAAACGAATCATTAGGAAGCAGTCATCACGCAAGTACACCTCTTCTATGTAAGTAGTTATCTGAAATAAATAGTAGAGATTAGTTGTAACATAAATAAAAAAATTTAAATGCAGCGTTTGGAAGAATTCCAACGATCGATCGGATCACTATTTCAAAAAAGATTTAATCGATGAGCTATTAGCTTAGTTAGCAACCGCGATGGTGAGTGACAATAGATGTATTAATTTTGTAGACCAGGCGCTTCGAATCTTGTTCTCGAGAAATAGAGATGGTAGATACTTGAAATAAGCTGTTTTTGCATTTCCAGGCTGAACGAGACTCAAGACACCCAGTCTACACAATTTATACATTATGGTATATGTCAAAATGGCGGCAGCACAATAATCTATCTACGACATTTTTTCATGTTTAAAAGTATCCAATCACTTGTCAGTGGGTCGTGTAAAATGATTGATCAACCCAGGACTAGTTAGAATGAAAAGCACAATCCCATGTTTTGGAATCAGGAGACATCCCTAAAGATCCTATGGCAACCCTGGTGAACTTCAAACTTAAGGTATTATAGTCTAGAAGAAAAAATAAAAAATTTCTTCATATTTCAATAGTTTAGTTATTCAAGAATATCTCTTTAAAAGGATTTTTCAAAATTCGAATTATTTTAAAAGTTATAGCCAATTTAGTTCGACTGGTTTATACGAAATCTAACTATGTACAATCTAAATAGAAAACTTCAACCGGGTTTTTCTCAAACTACTTTTTTTGAAACGTGTGTCACGAAATCTCAAGTTCTAACTGACCGATTTTCTTGAAATTTAGCACTATGGTAGGAACCAACAAAAAAAATTCATTTTAAATTTTTACTGTTTTTTTTTAAATTTGGAAAAGTCATTTTTTAGTATGACTGAAAAAATCTTTTTTTTAAGTAGCCGCTATTTTGTGAGAAAATTACTTTTTTTTCATTTTTGTTGGTTCCTACCATAATGACATTTGTACTGATAAAGAATCTACCTTTTTTTATTTTTCAAATGACCAGAAGGGTTGGAATCGTGACAAGATGGAGACGCTTTTTATTTCCCCTCTTCAACAGCATGTAACTTCGTGAAATATATATATTTTATTTTGTTTTTGGAAATTCTAAAAATAAAAAATAAATATCCATAAAAAATTTACGGCTAAAATATTAAGGTTTTTTTTTTATCGACCGTCAAAAAATTCCTGAATTTTGGGCTTCTAGACTAGAATAGGGCTGCTGTCACAGGAATAAAGGTAAGAACACGCTGGGCAATGTATTAAGACATCTGGACTACTTGCACTCCACACTTGCCACATGCAACACAAACCTATGCTCCCATCGCAACGCCGATCTGGGCTGTCAATACAATTGGCAAGAATAGTGGAATAGAGGTTACCTCTCCCAGTGTAGTCTTCTCAATCCTCCCCTTCACCTTCCTGGCGAATTCCTGGTCCAGCGGCTCCATGATCTCGGCCGTGATGATGGGCGTGGAGATGTTCTTGCTGGCATTGATGATCTCCTTGATGCGCGGCACTCCTTGCGTGATGTTCATGGAGGCCACACCCGCAAAGTGAAAGGTCTTCAGGGTCATCTGAGTTCCAGGCTCTCCGATACTCTGCAAATACAAATTAATGTTTCTTGTATCTTTTACCCATTAAGTAGACATTAAATCAATAAAGGAGTCATAGTTAAACGTATTTATTTATATATTAGAATGTATGAGGCGAGTAGTTGCCGCCTCGGGAACCATTTATTTGATAACTAACACCTCTGCCTCTCCCCAAGTGGTTTGCTATGTTAGGTGACATAGCAGGGATGCTCGAATTCATGAAGTGAGGTTTGTTCAGGTCTTAGTGGCCGAAGCGTTTATCAAGAGAGACTGGTTGAGGAAAGTCTTTTGACCTCTCCAGCCAGAATCCCTTGACCCATCGCCTTGCACCGCAGTTGGAGGGATGGATTCATACGTCAGTCCTCCTGGACACACTGACCCCCAGATTCCTATCCACCCCTCATACCTATTTCCTACTCAGAACTTCCTCCCCTTCCTTTCCAAAAAAACCCTCCATATAAGATGATAATATCAAATTGTCTATCTTTATCTTATCTTATCTTTGTGCTATGCATAAAAATCTTGTCTTAAACATTAGTTTACCAATTAAAAATAATAATTAATATTTGACAAGTTAAAGCATTTCACCAAAAAATGTAGACATAATTTGTCTCGACGCCATCTATTGGGAGAGTTAGCACTTATAACGCCTTTCTCACAAAAAATAAATTTGGTTGTTTTCAGGTGAACAATGTAATAAGCAGTAATTGTTGAATGAAACACTAGTATATATTGAATTATTTGGCGGGTGGGAGATAAGCCGACGTAGCTCAGTTGGTACAGCGCCCTTGAGGTGATTTACAGCACCCTTGAGGTGATTTTTCACAAAAACGGCGCTATATAAATTGTCCAAATATTATTATTATTATTATTGGTAGAGCAGTTGACCGGATATCAGAAGGACGCGGGTTCAAGTCCCGTCGGCGGCATTTATCTTTTCTCGGGAGATTTTTTCAATGTTGATGAGTGTTTCAGGCTAATAATTATTGCTTATAATAATTATTTTTTTTATTTTTAAACTGCGTTTCAATTATCGCCAACAGCATAAAAAATATCTATTTTCCAAGGCAGCAAAAACACAAAAAATAACTTTTTAGGACAACATGACTATCAGCATCTCACAACTTCCATCATGAACGATGGAACTTTGAAATGTGCCATACTGTTTCTTCTGTATTCTTCAATTTCTTAGTAAGAAAGTGGAAGATAAAATATGTGTGTGTTAAATGAAATACAACAAATACCTGAGCAGCCAAAGCACCGACTGCGGTCCCAGGTTCGATGATACTCCTCATGTACTTGTTCTTGCAGGTGGTCAGGAAGACCACCACTTGTGACACGGTCAGTCTCTCCAGCTCCATGGCTATCACACCGCAGTTGCGGTACTTGGAGCGGAGAGTGTTCACTTTGGCAGCCACGGCGCGAAGGAAATTTCTGAAAACCGATATTTGTAAGAATATTACATATGAATTATAGATAAACTCCTAAGCCTGAACATAACGTTATTCAAAAAGTATTGATTTGCAGTTAATAAACCAGTATCGGTGCACGCGCCCTACATGTACGCATGTACAAAAATATATATTTATTGAGTTTTGTACAAAACTCAAGAAGCATTGAGCACTTTTATTATTACAGTAACGATTCACAGTTACGATACCGTGACGGCATAAAAAAGGCAATAAACATGTTTCTTAACACAATAATGCTGCAGCTCTTTCAAAAGATGAGATACACAATGTACGTGGGTCTGTTTCCTCCAACGGCAAAAAGTCATAATTTTCTTGCATCTCTCACACACCGCACAGTGACGTTTCCGTAAACTCCTACAAAACTACGAGCCGTGACGATAATTTTGAAAGTATGGAATATAGTTACAAGGGTGATATTGAAGTGTGAATAAATTCCGAAAATTCAAATTCAAAGATGTCAAATTTCAATGCGCTAATGGTTTTGCTTTTGTTCTTAAACATAGCTATCGAGTTCAACAAAGGGCGGTGGAGTTTGGACTAAATTCCAAGACCCATTATTGGGGTTCAACGGAGGACAATACTCGTTAGCAGCAGTAATGGGATGATGGATTTTTCTTATTGAAGGCGTAATTTAATGATTGATATTGTTTTGTCAAAAAACACACTCTACATATAATAGATGTTATGTCATTTCATAGCCAGCCTACTAATGAAGCATAGTAGAGAGCCACTTAGTCTGATAACAACAAGAGAGATAAGAAGTTGATAGTTGTAGTGTATTGAAAGAGCTTCTATAACATGCCGACAGATGCCAGCAGGGAAAGAGCATCTATCGGTTGCCAGCAGGTGCCGGTAGAGGTAGCAGTGGCTGTCGAGAGCGTTCAATCACCAGCTACTCAGCAGATTCAATTAGCAACCAGTATAGACAGGTCGTGCGACCAGTAGTAAAATTATTGCAACTACGTAAACTTATGATAAACCAGTTGGTATCAAGGACCAATTATTATTAAGAAATACCCCCACAGTACAAATACTGTTTGATTGTAAATAATACATACATCAAAATAATACATTACTTTAATTTAATAATACTAATTTTAATAATAATTTAAAAGAAGACAAACTCAAAAAATAGAAAATATTTGAGAGACCGGAGGGAGGCCTATTACACCCGGCAATGGATATATTAAAGCTAAAGAAGAAGCAGCTTCTCCAGGTACCAAACTGGAAGTCAGCCGCTGAGGACAGGAGTTGGAGGCGACTGTTGCAGGAGGCCAAAGCTCAATATGGGCTGTAGCGCCATCGAAGAAGAAGAAAGAAGAAGCAGAATAAAAAAGTATGAAAAAGGAAACTTACAAAAGCTCGAGCTTGAATTCTGGACTACATTGTTTGAAATCTTCCATTTCCAAAGTTTCCTCGGCGGCTGCTACGATGGCTTCTCCGGTAAGTGATTCTTCTTCTCTGAAATTGAAAACATAGTTATCCAATAAATTTATATTATGTGCAGCAAATAATTTTAACTCATTTGTACAGTTAGAAATTAGAGTAAATAACGCCAACAACAAAAAAGGGAGTATCTCCATAAGTTGTTATAATTGTTATGTATATGCATTAATAACAAACCTGGAAGGACACTTGGCCCTCGTATCGTAGAGAACCCGGACTAGGTCCACAGGCCTGTCCTTGGCCTCCATGTAGGACGGGTCCAGCCCATCGCTGCCATACTTAAATTCCACCACCTCCCCCACGGCGTTGCGTACCGTCATGTCATAGTGCAGCACCAGGTCTTCCAATGACTGCAAACATTATATGCAAAAAAATTAAAATGATCTACAGTACTCTCTCACTAATCCAAAAACACCGGGCAAGTGTGACATTTTAAAAGCACTAAAACTGACAAAAATAACGTAAATAATAGTATGTATTTATGTTCAATTATACATACTAAAGTGAATTGGTCATTGTAATGCAAAATATGGAACAAAAACATTGTATTGAAACTTCCATTATAATAGTGAATTGGTCATTAATAATAATAATAATAATTGGACAATTTGTAGAGCGCCGTTTTTGTGAAAAATCATCTCAAGGGCGCTTAAATGCAATTATAATGCAAAATATGGAACAAAAACATTACATATATGAATTGTGCATAAAATTCCACATGTGACAAAAGAAATTCTGCCGTGAATGAACGAATGAAAAAACATGACCGCAGTGCTTGCGCAAATCTAGCGAAGTTCAATGCAGCCAACATAAAAACGTCATCATGTTATTAGTAATGTTGTAGAAATGGCGTTTAACGGTCACCAAACAGAAACACTGTCGTTTAGTATTTTTTTTAATTGGTAAGGCTGTAAGTGGAATATGATATGGAACTTGTGGATGAGCAATGCACGGTTAGTTACCTTAACAAGTCGTCTCTGAAGGTATCCAGTTTCTGCCGTCTTGACTGCCGTGTCGACCAAACCTTCTCGCCCTCCCATGGTGTGGAAGAAGAACTCTGTGGGTGTCAGGCCCGAATAGAAACTGTTCTCAACAAAACCACGGGCGGCGGGAATTTTAGCTACAAACAAATTAATAAAAGGAAAATGAAATATGTAACTTACCACAATGCTTTTTGAATTTCTCTACTATACTATAAGACATAATATAATGTCCATAATTTTTTTTTGTAGTAAATTTATTATATTAGAAGGGGTAATTATTGTACTTACAGAACCTCTCGAAGTGTGGGAGAGATCTGTCTTCAAAGCCATTAGGAACTCTCTTTCCGTTGAGGGCTTGCTGGCCCACACACGCAATCATTTGGGATATGTTGATGTTTGAACCTGTCATAGAACACACATAATACTTGTAATTTTAATGACTGATAGTTCGAGCTAAGCAGCATAGATGGCTCTAGTGCTAGTAACTCATAAAAGTTTATAGAGTTCTCCAAGAGATGTCTCTAGTATACGGGTTAGCCCCTCCAGTTTCAAAACCGAGGTGAGCTAGCAGTTAGATTTCTAGTTTCTAGCAAAAGAGATTTGAGAGCATAACCTCCTGCATTGGACTCCAGGTCGTCCTGAATATTCATTCCCAATACTGTTATAAGAGTTTCTAACCTAAATAAAGACAAAGTGTTTTGTTGTGAAGAAGACATTAATATTTTACAAGAACCATTCACAACAGTGACATTCTACACAATAAGGCTTTATGTAGATACCTTTAGAGCCGCTCTGCGCCATTATGAGCGGGGCGTTGGTTGGATGTAGCTCTCGGAAGCAGGCCTGCGCCGCCAGCTCCCTGATGCTGGACAGCTCGCTGAGCATCACAGCCTCCAGGGTCTCCTCCACGGTGCAGCCAGGAGCACATTGTAAAGTGCCCCGCTCCATCTCCTGGATGTAGTCATCACACTTGGCGTAACTGGGAAGAACACCATTGGATACTATATTGCCCTTGTTATACAATAATGCCCTTCTTTCATAGTTTGTGAGGAGGTAAACATTGAGAACATTTTATGTAATAAAATGGTTTTGAATTCTCGAACTGACAAAAGTAGAATACTCTCATAACCTCACTCACAACCAAACAGTTGTTGTAGCCGATTTTATATCTGTCATTCTTTGTTAACAATTTTTTTCTAAGCATCGATCACTTAATGACCATGGTGAGCTGTTTTAAAAAGACAGATGATAATGGAGAAATAAATATTTACGAGTATAAAACTCTTACCCAGCCGCAAGTAATTTATTTTTAGCTTCAATTAGCTGCTTTCCAGGAGTCACATCGATAATGCCAAAACTGAAGCCCCGATTCATCATGTAGTAGGAAGCCATACGCGCCAATCTATGGGACACAAAAAAGAAAATAAATATGTAACACATACATTCAAGTGTATGTATGTGTACATACACTGTATACATACGTTCAAGGGTATGCATACATACATTCAAGGGTATGTATACGTACATTTGAGGGTATTTATACATACATTCAAGGGTATGTATACATACATTCAAGGGTGTGTATGGGCGTTTTTCAAAATAAATGTACATAGGTAAAAGTCAGTGTCCGATCACTTTCAGGATCAATAACTTATATTGTGTCGGTTTTTATGACCACTTCTATATTTTTACCAATATAATAACAAATAAATACCTTTATGGACTAAAAATAATAAATGAATACAATAAAATTCTATATTATTTCAAAATAAGTAAGACTACAGGTCACTGTTTTTGGTCACTGTATGTGTCCTACACCTAGCGCTACCAGTTAGAGTTCAAAAATTAATGTTACATATTTAATTTTTTCCCACTATTTATTTCTATATATTTATACTATATGATTGTATTTTTGATTTGGAAGCCTAATATAGATTAATTATTGCCAAATAATTTAAATACCAGATTTTGAGTTGTCCTACGAAATAGCATATGGTGGAATTTCCGCCTACGTGACTACATTATTGACTTCTTCCAGAAAAAATATCGCCGAATCGATACATGTTTTCGAAAATAGCAACATTATTTAGTGTATGAGGGCGGCAATGTTTGATTTTTGTCAGCTAGTTTGCCACGAATTCGCAACAGAAGCGGTCGCTCTCGGCTGGTGGTAAAAAAGTGTTCCACCAACGATTCCATATTTCTCCAAGTAATTCAACAACATGTATAAGACTCTATTTTGTAATAAATTTATTCATTTATTGTTTTATAAAATCTTTAGTTGGAATAAACAGAAGTTTCATAATTTATTTATAAATACATTTTGAAAAAATATTGATGAGATTACGTTACTTCTATTACGCTACTGTCTCATGAATGGAACTTAAAAGTAACGTAATGGAATTCTAAAGGTCGGTTGACCTGCACGGAGAGAAATCGATTTTGGCACTCACTATAAATTATCATTCCTTATTTATAAAATGTCAATTTAAGGATGTTTTATCGATTTGCCTTAATAATACATCACTATGAACAAAGAAAAAACATGGAGTAATTTATTTATTTGTTTATTTATTTATATATAAAAAGTTTATTTACATTGGGTTTTTTTTATGCCTGTCTCACTAGAATATACCTGTGTCGAGACAAGACAATAAGAATTTATGCGTGCAAAATTTAAAGATTAATAATGTATTCTTCCAATTTCGTAACGAGATATACGTCCGAAATCATAATGTTGCATTTTACTCGGATATTTAAGAAGACGTCATGATAATTTGCCCAACTAAAATTAAACTTTCTTTATAAGGAGTACACTTTCTCTATAAGGAATAGACCAATAATATACAACGAAAATAGTTCCGTATTGTTCGTGTTTCATGTGAAATTATTGGTAAACAACTGCAGTGTTTTGGTGACGTTCTTACTAACAAAATATTATGCTGGGTTCCTGATACATTTGCGAGAAATCACCTAATATTTTGTAGTTCAACTACTCTGACCAATAATAAAAAAAATTAAAGTATAATTCAAATCCCTGAAAGATCAAAATTGGATCTTTCACAGGATATTCTTAATGATAAACAAAATAAGCAACTTAAAAAAATTCCAGCATCACATGAATATTAGCCTCCTAGAAAGAGAAGGCACATAATATCCAAAGAAAACAAGCTTTAAAACAAAGAAATTAAGTCATCAAGAACTTTTTTGTGCTCTCTTTGCAAGCAGCTTCAACCTTTTGTTGTACAAAGAATGGTAAAGTGTAATGTATGTAAACATTGGGTCTGCCTGACATGTAGCGGAACTACATTTTTTTACTATGTCTGTTCAATTTGTCTTGGAGCTGAATAATAGAATTGCATATAAATTTCAATGCTTAGTGCCTTTTTCATTTAAAAATTAATGTTTTCTTTTTAATTGCTATTTTTCCCATTAATCATAGTTGTTCGGTCAAAATAGTACTTCAATTCGAGTTTACAATAATTCACACTGATCAAAAAATTGTTATTGTAAGGTAAGCTTGTAATTGTATTAACTACTACTGTGCTTTTATGTTTCAATTTAAATGACCTTATATTATGTTCACGTCTAAGTAAAATGAATGTTTTCTTTTTAATTGCTATTTTTCCCATTAATCATAGTTGTTCAGTCAAAATAGTATTTCAGTTCGAGTTTACAATAATTTACATTGATCAAAAAATAGTTATCGTAAGGTTAGCTTGTATTTGTATTAACCTATTTCTTCTACTGTGCTTTTATGTTTCAATTTAAATGACCTTATATTACGTTCACTTGTAAGTGTGTTGATTATATTGTTGTCATCTGAACGCTGCTTTAGAATTCCTAAACGTTACCAAGTGTTTCTTTTTATGTTACTGCCCTATTATTGCTGTGATGTATTTTCTAAGATTAGTTATTATATCTCAAGGAAATTTCTTCTGTATTTTATAGATATAATGGTTAATTTTAAATTTGTTATAATTTAACATTAGTTAACCAAAAACTTCCATTCATCTTTCTAGAACGAATAATATGTAATACAAAGTATCCAAAAGTAGCGTAAAAAAATAATTTCTTATGAAAACTTAATATTTAATTCAATTTTCTTTATAAACTCTATGATATAAGTGACGTAAAGAATTTCTTACCAACAGTATTGAACTTAAATTGCAATTATTTTAGAAGTTATTGATATTTTCTTTATTGTAATGTCCTTGATAGACTTGAATCAAGACAAAACTAAATGTATTTGTAATGAGAGATAGGATCGTAATAGACGAGTTTATTGACGTTATAAAGTTTACAGTGTAATAGTATCTCCTATGCTAAGGTTTACGAGAGAATGGGCGCTGACCGGCCGTTGTACCGCGCGCTGCCTGCCTCCGACTACCGACTTCGGGAGCCATCGGAAGCGTTCGGCTATTTCCGTTAATGTTGCCATGCTAAAGCAAGCTAGCGGATACTACATTTATTAAATTACTTTCGTCAAGAAGTTCATACTTTCTGTAATAAATTTGCATATATTTTTAATCGAAATGCAGTATCTCGCTTAAGTGGAATTCCTGTTACGTCACTTTTTTGGAAAACACCCGTATACGTACATTCAAGGGTATGTGATTATTCAAGCAAATTAGTTTCAGCAGAGATATCCATTAATCATCCATGATCGCAAACTGACTTTAATTAAAATTTATTTTTACGATTGCCAAAAGAACGGTTCAATGACAATTGCTCCGGCAACAATTAGCCCGTCAACAGTTGGCCCGGACAGTTGATCCTTTGGACAGTGGACCCGCCAGTCAGTTGATCCCTCGGATAATTGATCACCTAAAAGATTATTTCTTCAAGTAAGTACGCAAAGAGGATATACGGCCGTACAATGAGCGGATTTCCACTCAAGACGCCTGCAGATATAAGTATATCGACTTTGGTTGTACCGCCGTGTATCCTCTTTGCATACTTACTTGAAGAAATAATCTTTTAGAGGATCAACTATCCGAGGAATCATCTGTCCGACGGATCAACTGTGCGGGGGATTAGCTGTCAGCGGGCCAACTGTCAGCGGGCCAATTGTCCTCAGATCGATTGTTGGGTCACCAAAAGAACATATATATATATTTAGAAATTAACAAAACATTTGAACAAAAATATGGGGAAATTGTTTTAGAGTAAATACCTCCACATTCCTTTGACTGCGTGTTCCTCTCCCCAATCTCTGAGCAAGATATAAAATATACTGGTCTTTGTACCAGAACCCAGGGTACTCTTGTCCATGGAGCCACACAGAAGCTCTGAATTCCTAATTATCACATCTGAAAAAAAAAGGTTAGTTAGATGGTGTGCGGATTATGCTCCGGAGACCTTTTTTATGTGATTTTAACCTTTATGCTTTGAAAACTGTGTAAAGGATAAAATCAGAATCGCTGGCACAAATAATAGTGTTGATTCTACTTTTTATATCATGAATATAGCCTCTACAACAGCACACACAAATAAATTTTCTATGAATGTCAAAATTCGTTTTCATAAAACGGCATTGCAAAAATTAAAATATTTGAAAAAAAAATTTTTTTTCAAAGCAGTATTTAGGTCATTATTTCTTTGAAAATACCTTTTGATTAATGTTTTTAGGGTAGAGTATGTATTCAAGTTTAAGAAGAAATAATAAAACCAAATAACATATTCATACACTTTTTTTTGACAGTAGTCTCCCAAGTGGGGGATTTTTCTTTTTTTTAGATAAAGTTAGCTATTTTGGGGAAATGTATTATGATATAAACGTGAAATATATGTTAATAATAAGATATATAAGAAAAATATAAAAATCATAGTTTTGAGACTGATTTTCTCTGAGAATTTTCACCCGGCAGTTGAGTGTGCTAAAGATTTTCTGATGCAGCTCTCCACAGGTTAATGGTATTTATATAATTAATAAGTTGGACATTACAATATGTAATTATACGTACATGAGTCTTGGACACACATATCTAAATTAGATGTATAGTTTTTTCCTCTTGTTTGTAGGTTCGCATTAACCTCACATCGCTTATTTGGTTTGAGAATGAGGCTAAAACAAAAAACACAATTCAATAATGAAAAAGCATCACATACTTATGGTTCGTACACACTTGCGTGTCGGGGCGTGTCGTGGCGCGCCAGAAGCCATCGGTTTCATACATTACGGCGACACGCCACGACCTACAAATATGTCTCTAACCATAGTAAATGTATGAAACCGATGTACTTCTGGCGCGCCACGACACGCAAGTATGTTTCTGCCTTTACTTACATCTGACATCAAATTAAAATGTTGCAATAACAAAATTAATAGGGCAGTCACTAAATTTTGCAAGAAAAATTGCCATTTAAAATATTTTAACCCCTCAGGCTAATTTGTTCACTTTTAGGAACAACTCATTGTGAAATCATTGTGTCTTCCTTATGTATTATAGTGATAAATATGATCTTAAACGGTGTTAGAATGGGAAAATACCGCGCTTTATATACAAATCTAAAAGTTAACCAAAAAATAACTAAAATTTAAAATTAAAAAATTTAACCTTTATGAAACCAAAGTTTCTGACCACAATTTGAAAAAAAAAAAAGTTTGTGAATTTTTCATTAAATATTTTTACATGAAACTACACTAAACAGTGAGATGAAAATAACATTTATTTTTTTATTTCTAATAAAATGTGTTTTTTTCTTCCATTACCAGTAATTTTTGTTAGAAAAAACATAAGGTGAGCATTTTTAAAACTTTTTTATATTCGTATTCAAACATTATGTATTTACATATTTCTAATAATAAAATTTGAAAGCGTATTTCATCACTTTTCAAAACCAGTTTTTCGTTTTCGGATACCTTTAGAAATATTCCGTTTATTTGGATTTTATTGCAAAGCGGAAATAATCTGACCTTATGACAAAACATGATTGAGGCCTGAGGGTGGGTTAAAGCTAAGACATTTTGTTTTGACCGCAGTTTACAGCATGTTTTACAGCCCCCTTGAGGTGATTTTTCACAAAAATAGCCGTATACAAATTATCCAATCATTCATATTATTAGTGATTACCTGAAAATTTGTTTTCCAGTCCAAAGCAATCTTGGCTTCAGTATGGCTGGGATGGGAAGGTCTATTTTCATTGTAGTGTCATTACCCGCTATAAGGCAAGCGGCAAGTTGGAATACTTGCTCTTTGGTCAAGTAACAGTCACGCTGGGTGAGTAGGTACCCCCCGGTTATAAAGTCCTGTGTTGCCGCAATGAGGAGTTCTCCATTTCTTGGAGTGACTAAATTAGATTTGTTCTGAAATTTAAAAAAAAATTATTTTGTTGCCATGATCATAACAAATTTATTAACTTAATAGTACTTGCCTACTTTTAAAATTTTATTTAGACTTACCCCCATTAGAATAAGTGCCTCTGCTCTTGCTTCTTCTGTTTGTGGTAAATGAAGATTCATTTCATCTCCATCAAAATCAGCATTGTATGGCGTACAAACACATTCATTGAATCTAAGCAGGAAAAATGAAGAGACATTAAAATAATAAAAAAAAATATAAATAATCCATGTTTTTTTTTTTAAGCTGGGATGGGTAGGTACCTGAATGTTCTTTGTGGCTGAACCTTTGCTTTATGACACATGATAGACAATTTATGAAGTGAGGGTTGCCTATTGAAAAGTACCAGATCGTCATCCACAAGATGTCTCTCAACAACATCGCCACACTGAAAAATATTTTGTGATTAAAAACAGGTTAATAATGTTTCAATGTTAATAACGTTTCCCACGTAATGTTTCATTATCGTAATTACATATTATGTAATTTTTATTATTGATTTGTTATCTTTGAACTGTTTAAATTACATCTACGTCTTTGAATATTTTTTTAGTGATACTATATTCAATTAAAATGAGATTTATAAATCGCAAAAAATCTGCCCGTCCACGGGTATTGCAAATTCTTTAATGAACATCATCCTAAATTATTTAATTTTTATATGTATTTTATTGAATATAATATCACAAAAAAAATATTCAAAGACATAGATGTAATTTAAACAGTGTTATGAAATAATTAATCTTGTTTTTACTTCTTTTCAAGGAGTCTAATCACGTACCCTCATTTAAAAAAAAAATAATATCACATTTACTTTATTTTAAACGTCGAATTTTAACTACTCATTTATTTATTTTCGAAAGAATACATATAGGGTTTTGAATAGAGCAAATGTTCACTTGTTGGGAGACTGCCTTGGAGGTAGACAGTATCCCGAGAGTCAACGTGATTTTTTCCATATTAATAATGTAAAGCATTTAAAATCGTTTACTTAAGGTGATATCTCGCGTGTACCGCTTGTTTCGTATTTTATATGGCATAATGCCATAAGTAAAATGTCTTAACGATATTCGGAGTTTGCATGAGACTCGTTGAGTATTCCCTTTTTAATTCAAAATGAATCATTTTTTTTGAAATATCGAATGCGTGTACCGAGGAGAATAATATAAAATTTTATTAAGATTTTAATTGCAAGTCTTGGAGATTCCAACGATCTATTGTACGTCGGATTGATGATTTTGAATGGTTAACTACTACAATGTCTATGGAAAAGGATTTGTTCTGACAACCGTTGCACCTGGCTCATTGCTGGATCACGGATGATAGAAAACAAACTCCCTGGGCGGAGTTCTTGCATTTTACTGGAGCGGATGACCACACATTTTTCATCAATTCTTCGTTGCTGTCGGTCAAGAGTGAAGTTTTTTTTAATTAGATAGCTAGTTATTGATTTTGGTCGATCCAGGGAGGTAAGCTACCATTTATTGTTATTTTGTTTTCATGTTAAACACTGTTCAAATGTTTAATTTATAAATGTATTTTTAATAAAATAAAATAAACCTTCCTTCTGAAGTCAGACCTGCCTTTTATACGAATAACAATCTAGGTAAATTTCTAATTAATTCTAAAGATAAGGACAACAAATTAAGTCATTCGGGAATATATAAATTAAATTGTAATAATTGTTCGGCTTTTTATATCGGTAAGACAACACGTAATGTTAATATTAGGATAAAGGAGCATCTTCGTTGCCTCAATAATAACGGTTTTTCAGAATTCGCCAACCATTTGATCGATAAAGATCATACGTTTTGTCATAGCACCGGTGCTAAAATCTTACATAAAAACGGACATGGTAACAGACTTAACAATTTAGAGGCACTAGAAATTAAAAAAGCTGTAAAAACCAAAAGTCATATACTTAATAATCAATTAGCCATATCAAGTAGTCCAATATTAGGTCTATTTCCAATAAACCCTTAATTAAAAAAATTCCCAGTGCTCCTTACCACCATGTCAGTTGATGCTTTGTTTCTCCAAATTTATTACTGTAACCCATTAGTCACATAATTATCTTTCGGTTTTTTCCATTACTTGCAAACTTAGGTTAATGTATTTTATGGCCGTCGATGTGTTTGTTATATTTGTATCATGTTGTCTCCCTCTATATTTTGTCTCCCTCTAAATTTTGTCTCCCTCTATATTTTGTTTTATATAAGCACACATTATGACTTATTGTTTAGTATTAATTTGTACCCTGATGATGCTTGAGTAAAGCGAAACCGGTCGGTTCAAAAAATTAATAAAACTCGTGGTTTTAAACAAAACAGTATTTTATTTTATTAAATATGTCAAACCACAAAGTGATTGCTTTCTACAATAATAAATGTATTTTTATTTCTCAATGAATACCGTTTATCCTTTCTATCCTAGAATTGACTATAAAGTGTATAATTCCCAAGGCCCCCGAAAGAGGATTTTGCTCTACAGTCTGCTAGCCTGGTCCAATGGCCAGTGGCACCCTTAAAAAAAGCTAACAGAACTGGACAAACACAATCACATTCCCTGACATTTAATCTTTTACCTACATGTTATTCTCTTTATAACAATTTGAAATGTAATTTATAATTCCCTGCCGGGGAGCTATAACAACAGTTTAAAGATAACAAATCGTTACCTAAACAATTATAATAACGTAATAGCGTCGTGTATAGATGACGCTCGTCTTTTAGGCATGCGATCATTTGGCATGTATACATGACGCTCGTCTCAAGTAGGCTAAATTATTATGGTATGTATTACCTTCAATTCTTGTGCTATTTTTTCCCTGTTGCCATACTTGAGAAACTTTTTAAAAGCGGATCCCCTCTGTTGAACATAATTGGCACCAGGATGTTTATCGGGACCGTTGCAGACGAGAGAACGAAGCCATTGCAAATTGGCGGGAAACACTTTCTCAGGATACGTCAATATTTTAGCCACATGAACTGGAACTCCGACCTAATCAAAACAAAGAAATCAAACATGTATTCCATAATTAATTTACTATAAATAATAAAATATTTATATTAAAAAAAATGTGCTTTTTATGTTACCTGCTGAATTTGAAGATTGGGATCGGGGGAGATGACAGTTCTGCTGGAGAAGTCCACCCTTTTTCCTGATAAATTTCCTCGGAATCTTCCTTGTTTGCCTTTCAGTCTCTGGACCAGACCTCGGCCTGGCTTTTTGGGCTGCAAGATAAATGAAAAGTCGCACGTGAAAAAAAGTAGAGTAAAAAATTACCTGTTTAATTAATAACTGATAACTTTGTATAAACCACTTTTAAAAAAGTTATCAGTTATTAATTAAATAATAAATAATGCCACAAAGTTATTTTGCAAAGATTGAAGAAGTAAAAAATTACCGATTATCTGAGACTCAATTCATCTGCAAGTGTCCTGTAAGTCAGTTGGTTTAATAAAAATAATAGATGAGTTACCTGCATAGCGATAGGTATACCCGACATTTCACTGTTGATGTAAAGGGCACAATGCAGCTGGAGGTAGTCCCAATCTTCTTGGATTAGTTCTATCTTTCCTCCGCTGGACATGTGCTTCTGGATCACATCGTTGATGAGCAATATTTCCGACTGCTTCATGGTCAGGTCATCTTCATTTCTGCAATGTAAAAATATTTGTAAGATTGTAATATGTCAGAAGATCAAGCTAACTCAAGCTACCAAATAATATAATACTGTATATGCGGAATCTAATAAGGTTCTTTCTCAGTAATCCGCCACCCCAAAACCGGGCAAGTGTTCAATTAGTGAAAACGGCGGCGGATTATAGGCATACATTCCAAATGTGATAAAAATGAAGTATTTTGTAAAAACACGCAAACATCGCTATGGATCTTTTGTAAAATTTCCAATTTTTGTTTAACCTTTTAAATGCCAGTAGGTAGAAGTGTAGCTGTGCACAGCAGGCCGTGAACTTTTAATCAAAATAAATCATTTTAAAATCTTATTTAAAAAAAATAAAAAAAAACCAAAATCAAAAAAATAAATTTAAATTTAAAATCATCCCAATAGATCTCTCTCTGTGTGTTCCATATTTTAAATTAATAAAAAATGGGACATATGTCTGATACAGAGGCTCAAAAAGAGCGAGAATACTCGCTATTTTTCTATGGCCGGCCTGCTGGGCACGGCCAAGAATGCGAGATATCTCGCTCTTGGCACAGAAGCGGTTAAACGTTTGCTAGAAGACTTCATATTTGTAAAATTTTTCAAACAAGAAATTTGGCAGAACGAGACGAACAGAAATACATGCGACAGTCACTAGAATACAGAGAGAACTATCCTACAGGAGGAAATGTCCTAAGACAACAATCACGAATTCTGGTGTCTGGTAAAATGTTCAGCTCTAGCAAGCTAGACAGCGGTATAGTAACTGAGTGTGCAAGAGTAAGATAACCCAACCCGTCGGTATACAAAGCTTGGGGCTCAAGTCTAGGCAGACGGCGGACTACTGAATTTGACATAAGAATACTTTCAATTAGTAAAAATAACCAATGATATTTAGTAGTTGTCTGAGAGACTACTGAATTGACGAATTTCCTAATGTTTTGAAATGTCAACAAAGTATTTGGTAGTGTGCGGGCAGCCTAAGGTTTGAGACTTTGAATGATTAAAGCATAGCAATTCCAGCTTACGTTCCAGGTTTGAGGTCCGATACCACACTGGGCCGGATGCAAACCGGGGGCACGGGGAGACGAGTGAGCACCAGGTCTTCAGGCCGGGAACGGTGGCTGTTCATGCCCAGGAGGGGCACATCGTCCTCCGGAATACGGCTCAGGAGTTTCAACACCTGCAATTATAAGGAAAATAAAGCATAAATTGTTGTACGGAGGATTCTAGTCACAATCATTGATAGGGGTTCACATTTTATTTACCATTATTTATTCTCCTCATACAGAAAACTGAGTTTGAGTCCTAGACGTGACCGTATCTTTTTTCTGATTTTTCTGTTTTCGGATTTTTGATTGAGTAATATTGTCTTCATTTAATTAAATATCACAATGTGAGGTTGTACTCGTTAAGTTAATTAAAATGAATATAATATTAATGTGGTCATTAAACTTACATGTAAAGGGTTCATATCAATCTGCAGGGCGCTGTTGAGCATTGTAGCCAATTCCCTATTAGATTCCTTGGCCTCGTGCAGCTCGCTGAGGACATTGACCACCATGGGATCTGAGGGCTTCTTGCCCCGGTACTTATCGTGGACGATCTTCAGGATGCCAGCGGGGCTCTTTTTCACCATGCCGTTGACCTCCCCGCAGTGGGGACACTTGTGGGATTTTTTGGCCTTCTTCAGTATCTGGGCTCTCATCGCCTTTCTTGTCAAGTACGAGAGGTTTGGATTCAACAGGCGCTTCCTGAACACGCTCTTTTCTGATTCGGATATCATGACGCAAGCGCATTCCTGTGGAAATGATTTAAAACACATAAACAAACAGTAAATGAAAATAAATATTTTATCCTTGCTCAAAATTTTCCCTAAAAGGGAGTCTCCAAAGTGGATATATATTATTATGGTTACTAACCCCTCGGGTCTATTTTGACAGAAGGTAAGAATATTTCCGCTTTGCAATAAAATCTACATAAACGGAATAATTCTGATAGCATCCGAAAACTAAAAACTGTTTTTGTAAGGTGATGAAAAACGTGTTATATTATATAACAATTTTACAATTTTAAATAAACACATAATTTTTGAAATATAAAAATTTTGAAAGCAAACATAAAAAAGTTTTAAAAATGGTTCACTTTACGTTTTTCATAACTAAAATTACTGATAACGAAAAAAAAAACACACCCATATTTTATTAGGCAAATGTATTATAAACATTATTGTCATCTCACTTTTTGCCGTTTCATGTAAAAATATTAATAAAAAATTCTCAAAGTTTCATAATTTTCTTTCAAATTGCGGTCGGAAACTTTAGTTTAATAAAAGTGTACATTTTAATTATTTTGTGGTTAACTTTTAAATTTGAATATAAAGTATGGTGTTTTCTCTTTTTTTAACACCCTTAACATAAAATTTATACCCATGATGGTAAGGGAGAAACAGCGATTTTTATGAGACTATTAAGTGTTATTTCAATTTAATTTATGTTATTGAAGCATTATTTCAACTTAACTTATTTTATTGAAGTGTTCTTTCAACTTAACTTATTTTATTGAAGTGTTATTTCAACTTAACTTATGTTATTGAAGTGTTCTTTCAACTTAACTTATTTTATTGAAGTGTTATTTCAACTTAACTTATGTTATTGAGGTGTTCTTTCAACTTAACTTATTTTATTGAAGTGTTATTTCAACTTAACTTATGTTATTGAAGTGTTCTTTCAACTTAACTTATGTTATCGAAGTGTTTTTTTTTATTCAATTTGTGTTATCGAAGTGATCTTTCAACTCAATTTACGTTATTGAAGTGTTATTTTAACTTAACTAACGCTATTGAAGTGTTATTTCAACTAAACTTATGTTATTTTGTGAGGCGGAATAGTAAAATTTTAGGAAGTGTTAATAGGTACTTTTAGTTTTGGCACGGTCTAAAAAAGAGGTAAAAAAAGAAGGAATGGTGCGAATTGTACTCACTTTGCAAATACTCTGCAAGATGTTGATGATGGCCCTGAAGTAGCCCACGTGGAAGACGGGCAGCGCGAGCTCCAGGTAACCGTAGTGCCCCACGCACTCGCGCAGCCCGTGTCCGCACGTCTGGCAGTTGGCATCTTTCTGGTTGGTGCCCTGGTCAACCAAATCACCAATTAATATTCATAAAAGAACAACAATACTATACCTCCACCCCCGGAATCATTCATTGGATAACCAACATCTCTGCCATAGGACAATCCAAGTGTGCCTGCCCGCCAGCTGCGTGGCGGGCAGGATCGGGAGAGGCTGGTGTGAGGAGACCCTCTGACCTATCCAACTGGTCTCTCTCGACCCATCGTCTTGCACCGCAGCGGGAAGGATGGATTCACATGTCCGTCACTCTTGGACACACAGACCCCAGAATCCTACCCACCCCTCACACCTATTTCCTTCCCAGAACTTCCTCTACTTCCTTTCCTTAAAAAAAATCCACACAGCATCCCATAAGGTGTCATAGGCACTGAGGGAAATTATTTTCCTCAGGGCCTCCTGTGTGAAGCTAACGTGAAAAAAAATTGAGTGAATATGCATTTGGTCCACCTCACGGATAATACGGAACGTTTGTGTTGTCGAAGTTTGATGCACGGATAATACGGAATGTTACTTTTTTAGGTTGAGGTTAAACTACAAAAGCTGCATGTCATCATAATAAGGAACTCTAGTGAAAAATATTATGGCTATTAAAATATATGTTCATATATACCAATAAACGCTGATTCTGAATATATGTCTTTTTTAATAATATTAAACGTACAGTTTTTAAAAAAATATTAAAAAGTGCATTTTTAGTATTCTCATTAAAACACAGCGTCAAGTTGGTATGCTGTGTAATGCTATATGGTGACGTCACGATGTAAGATTCACCTGGTGATGGCGTTTTGAAGTATGGGGCAAGCCATTCAAACACAACATTTCGGGTTTTTTATTTGGTTTATTTAAATACTGTTTAGAGATTTACACATATAAAATAGTTGGTTGTGTTTATTGAAACATTATTTAGGCCTTCACAATTAAAATTATGACGAAAAACGGCTATATTTGCGGACAATCTGATATTTCCAGGATAATGTTTTTCAAATATAATACGGGCCATGTACCCAAGTGCTGAATTTCGTGGGTTAAAGCTACTACGTAAATAAATCATCTTATTAGTTGTTTTTGAAAGTCGTAGTAAGCTGCAAAAAAAGATTTTTGATAATCTACAGTAAATGTGGCCTATTTGAGGTTAAAGTCTTGTCAATTTAGTCATTTTGTTTACCATAACATCAATCGTATTTTCGAATTGGTTTGTTATCAAGGGCTTTTTATACAAGTCATGATCAGTGTATTATAAATACCAGTTTTTCTGTATGTGTTATACATAATACAATGTACTATGTTAAAGCAAAAGTCACACCTGAACACAAAATTCAACGGCTTACGATGTCATTTGTATTTGCAATGAAAAAGATGATTAATTGTTATTGTATTGCACTTTGGTACAATACAATAACAGTAGCGATAAGATGTTGACATTTTACCTAATGTTTTTCTATATTAAAAGCAGTTAATCTTGAATAAAAACGCCTCGACTGCTCACACCTAAAATCATTCTTCCATCGATTTTTCAATATAAAATGAGTAAAATGACAGCACCTTTTGGAAGTGAATAAAACTATCAATGTCGTGATAACGTCACACGATGAACCATAGATATGGTGGTTTTCTAAAGATCTTGAAAACTCAAAACTTTGAAAATTGTTTTAAATATTACTCTAAAAATAAAAATAAATATTTTTTTTTATTTTTTTATTTTTTTTTTTTTTTTATTTATTTATTTAGGAAACAAACAGTCATACAAAGTGATAATATAACAAATAACATTCATGTGTTGTAGACCAATTAAGTTCCATTAAGTTAAAAAATTTGATATAGTATTTTTACCTATTCAACTTATGTGACAAAAAAATAAACATAATAAGGAAAAACATAAAAAAGAAAAACGTAAAACGTAATAAAGAAAAAAAGTAAAGTTATTAACAAACATAGTTATACTATTTGCTACGGATAATAATAATAATTATAAATTTTCACAAAAAAGAAGAAAAAAAAGTATTTTAAGTTATTAATATATTAAGCTGCATTTTATATGATTTCAAATCATGGTTGAAAATGTCTACATCTCGTAAGGCATTGTAAGTTTCACAGATACGTATTATTACAGAGTTTTGCGCGTATTTTGATTTACTGTGTGGTATTCTAAATAAGTCGTTTGATCTGGTATTTTGTTTGGGGCAACGAAATGCAATATTTTCTAACAGATATGATGAATCAACAAGGCAGTTCATGATTTTGTATAAGAATAATGCATCAAAGATTTTTCTGCGTTTATATAAGGCGATAGGGTCAAATTGATGATCACTAAAGCGATACGATAGGTGTTTTATAAATTGTTTCTGGATATTTTCAATGCGATGAATATATGTTTGATATTGAGGATTCCAAATTACTGAGGCGAACTCGAGTTGTGACCGTACATATGACATATATAACAGAATTAGGGTGTGTGCTATAGTAAAAGGTTTTGTAATGCGAATAATGAAACCCAATTGCTTATAAGCTTTTTCCAGAATATTTTCAATATGATCCCTAAATAACATTTTAGAGTCTAGTATTACTCCAAGATCTCTTATTGTTTCTACTCGTTGTAGAGGGACATGGTTTAGTTTGTAAATATAATTAATTGGATTTTTTTTCCGTTTAAAAGTAATAAAATTACATTTCTTTATATTTAATAGGGGTAAATATATCCCTATTGAGTCCACGCTCAATACACACTTTAAAAAAATTGTATTAGGTAGATAATAGTTAGTAGAAAGTAATTCGGTAACCGGAATTGGAAAATATTGCGTTTTAATTATTATTTTGTCAACGCCATGACGCCAACGCATTGACCGCCATGTTATTAATTACGACGATGAAATATGCGCTTTTAAAAGGAAAAATCACTTTCTGTAAGTTACACAAAAATAAGTACGAATTGCAATCTTAAGAAACGATAAATAATGCGTATTAATCATTATTTTGTTCAGTTTCATAAACACGAAAAATAATTACTTATTACGCGCGCATGACTCGAGACGCAAGCCCACATAAAATATGAAACTGTTCCATAAATATACAAAACTACCCACAACTTGTTCCATGTGAAACATGATTTTCATGCAATTTGCAAAAGAGCCAACCTAAAAATAAAAAAAAGCATTCACGAAACGAGATTATACTACGAAAGTACCATAGTTACGTATGTAATTATTACAATACCTAGAACGAAAATAAATAAAAGAATGCGCACGCGTTTTTCTTTTAAGCAAGATTTACATCCCAGATTTTGAATGGTTTGTAGGGCAAGCAGGGTTTGTCTAACGGGTTTCTGTAACAGGATTGTGTAATTATTTGAATACCTAGAACAAAAATAAACAAAGAATGCGCACGCGTTTTTCTTTTAAGCAAGATAAACATCCCAGGTTTTTAATGGTTTTTAGGGCAAGCAGGGTTTGTCTAACGGGTTTGTGTAATATTTGAATACCTGGGATGTATATCTTGCTTAAAAGAAAAACGCGTGCGCATTCATTCATTTATTTTCATTCTAGGTATTCAAATAATTACACAAACCCATTAGACAAACCCTGCTTGCCAAACAAACCATTCAAAACCTGGGATATATATCTTGTTTAACCCCTAGGATACGACCAACTACAATAGCAGTGCAGTGAAATCATGACTACACCTACAAATATACTGCAATATGTGGGTATAGAGCTAGGTTTTAGAAGTTTTTAAAGCATTTTGTTACTGTCCATGAAAATTCGAAAGCAAAAAAGTTGATATTGTAGAAGCCTGTCAATTATTTCAAATATAATTTTCAATATTATATTTGGTTTTCAGATATTTACAAAATACTACCCGTCTTCTAGGGATTAAAAGAAAAACACGAGCGTGTTCTTATATTTTTTTTTCCTTCTAGGTATTCAAATAATTACAAAAACCCGTTAGACAAACCCAGCTTGCCCTACAAACCATTAAAAACCTGGGATGTATATCTTGCTTAAAAGAAAAACGCGTGCGCATTCTTTAATTTATTTTCGTTCTAGGTATTCAAATAATTACACAAACCCATTAGACGACAAACCCTGCTCGCCAAACAAACCATTAAAAACCTGGGATGTATATCTTGTTTAAGAAAAATGTATTTTCGTTCTATAGCACCCCCCCCCCCGCACGTAAGAGTTCGGAGCAACCGTGCCCCGCGCCACTTCAGACTGCGGCACAGAAAAGTCTCTCAATGAGACAGTTCTGTAAACCGATTTTCGATATTTACATTTCTGCGAGGGATACTTATCCATTTGGTGATAGATGATAACACTTTCAGTAGTTTCAGAAATAATTCAAAAAGTACTTCGTTATAGTCATTTAATTGATTGTGTTTTATTTCTAGCCACTCGTTATTAGGGTGGTAGTGTTTATTTGCAATTTGCACATTGCAGTTTCACATGGCACAATTTAATATGGCATGCATAATGGGTATTAATTTTTCGTGTTTATGAAACCGAACAAAATAATAATTAATTCGTATTATTTATCATTTACGAAGATTGAAATATATACTTATTATTATCTAACTGAAACGGAGTGATTTTTCCTAAAGTGCGTATTTGCCGTCGTAATTAAATAACATGGCGGTCTTTGAAAAATGACATTTCGCATTTTTAAAGTTGGTAAATGTTCCGCTATTGAGTCCACGCTCAAAACACACGTTAAAAAATTAAAATAAGTTGTACTAGGTAGATAATAATTAGCAATAAGTAATTCAGTAACCGAAATTTAAAAATATTGCGTTTTAATGATTATTTTGTAAACTTTAAAAATGCGAAATGTCATTTTTCAAGGACCGCCATTCATTAGTGAATACACGCTCAAAACACACTTTAAAAGATCAAAATAAGTTGTACTAGGTAGATAATAGTTAGTAATAAGTAATTCAGTAACCAGAATTTAAAAATATTGCGTTTTAATGATTATTTTGTTAACTTTAAAAATGCGAAATGTTATTTTTCAAGGACCGCCATCTTTTTAAATAAGAAGGCCATTCTTGTGCCGTGTGAAACTGCAATACGCAAATTGTCAATACACACTACCAACCTAAAAATTCAAAAACATTTACTACAACGAAAGTAGGTACCTACTTAATTTGAATTATTTCCGAAACTATTGTAAGACCGGCGCCACACTTGTCGGAAATTACGTCGCGGATTTTTCGCGACGGAACGCCAATACAGTGCCCCCTTTATACCGCCTGCTCGCGTCAAGGCAAGAAAAACATCCCAGTTTTCAAGTAGTTTAGCGGCTACGCTAGGTTTGTGTAACATGGTTTGTGATACAAAAGAAAGTGCCCCTTTATACCGCCTGCTCGCGTCAAGGCAAGAAAAACATCCCAGTTTTCAAGTAGTTTAGCGGCTACGCTAGGTTTGTGTAACATGGTTTGTGATACAAAAGAAAGTGCCCCTTTATACCGCCTGCTCGCGTCAAGGCAAGAAAAACATCCCAGTTTTCAAGTAGTTTAGCGGCTACGCTAGGTTTGTGTAACGTGGTTTGTGATACAAAAGTGAGTGTATTATTTATAAAAAATAATTACCGAAATTGTTTAGAGTTTATTTTGGAGAATTTATTTTATAAATACTTTATAATATAGTGCTTATAAAATGAATTCTTTTAAATAAACTCGCATGTCATCATAATTTAAAAAAACATCCCAGGTTTTG
This sequence comes from Limnephilus lunatus, assembly GCA_917563855.2. Classification (NCBI taxonomy): domain Eukaryota; kingdom Metazoa; phylum Arthropoda; class Insecta; order Trichoptera; family Limnephilidae; genus Limnephilus; species Limnephilus lunatus. Next base: position 1,796,390 of record OU830602.1, on the reverse strand, counting down.
AATGGTTTGTTTGGCAAAGCAGGTTTGTCTAGCGGGTATGTCTAATAATTCTAATACATTTCTTTCCATGTTCTTCTGTTATAAATACAGGTACAAACTTGTCTATAATACTAATCCTACTTGCAGTACAAACCTTTCAAAACTTGGGTGTTATTGAAAAGAAAAACGCGTGCGTGTTCTTTTATTTATTGTCGTTTTAGGTATTAAAATAATTACATACGTAATTTGGCAAATCAGGTACTTTCTTAATAATATCGTCTATGTATCGCTTCTAGCTACTCGTTTCGTGAATGCTTTCTTTTATTTTTAGGTTGGCTCATTTGTAAATTGCATGTAAAACATGTTTCATATGGAACAGTTGTGGGTGGTTTGGTATATTTAAGGAACAGTTTCACATTTCATATAGGCTTGCGTCTCGCGTCATGCACGCGTAATAAGTGATGATTTTTTGAATTTACGAAACCTAACAAAATAATGATTAATACGCATTATTTATCATTTTCGAAGATTGAAATTCGTACTTTTTATTGTGTAACTGACAGAGAGTGATTTTTCCTTTTAAAAGTGCATATTTCATCGTCGTAATTAATAACATGGCGGTCCTTGAAAAATGACATTTCGCATTTTTAAAGTTAAAAAAATAATCATTAAAACGCAATATTTTTAAATTCCGGTTACTGAATTACTTATTACTAACTATTATCTACCTAGTACAATTTATTTTAATTTTTTAAAGTGTGTTTTGAGCGTGGACTCAATAGCGGAACAATTACCTTAAAGTTGACAAAATAACAATTAAAACGCAATATTTTCCAATTCCGGTTACTGAATTACTTTCTACTACTTAACTATTATCTACAAAGTACAAAATTTTTAATTTTTTAAAGTGTGTATTGAGCGTGGACTCACTAGGGAAATATTTACCGCAGTTTTATAGTTATTTAGCAGTGATGTGGGTAATAGAGAACACAAACCATTCGCCTATCCAGGACCCCGTACATGGCTGGAGTTCTCTGCCCATCTTGGGCATAAAGATTCTTCGTGACTACATGGAGATGTGCCTGCTGCTGAATATTCGCTGCACTGTCCACCCCGAACGTAACATGAGATCTGCACAAATACAATTAAATAATATAAATTAAAATATACAATAATATAACCTTGTTTTTTGGTTTCATATAAACAATTGTTTTGAAAAGTGATATAAGTTGAAAACTTACATTTTTCGAGCGACGTCAGTCTCCCGAAACTGTTCTTTAGGCATGGTGGCTAAATATAACAATATACGTCTTTCAATATCGCATTAAACGCCAAAAAATATTAACAAAACACATGCCGGACGCATCAGATGTTTCAGTTCCAAATTGACGTTTGTTTTGACATTTCCATAGGTAAAGAAAGATTGGCCGGTCAAAATGTCGGCTCGAGTGGCTAGAGATTAGAGATGAGGCATAAAATCGAGTGCACACAGTGCACCCTGCAGTGCACTGTAATGCCAAAAATAATTTATTCAAACGCAAGAAGTAATATTATTATATTATAGTAAATTATTAATCATCATTGTAGGCGTCAGATATTTTTTGTGAAATTATTAAATGGTAAGATCTTTCTTTATTTACGATGAACTTTAACTAAATTATGATGAATTTTTCGAATTCCGTGAAAAAACCGTCCTTACTTTTGCAGAGTGCTTCTTTACGTACGCTTGACTTGGGGCGTGATAAGGATAAGGATAAGGATAAGGATAAGGATAAGGATAAGGATAAGGATAAGGATAAGGATAAGGATAAGGATAAGGATAAGGATAAGGATAAGGATAAGGATAAGGATAAGGATAAGGATAAGGATAAGGATAAGGATAAGGATAAGGATAAGGATAAGGATAAGGATAAGGATAAGGATGAGGATGAGGATGAGGATGAGGATGAGGATGAGGATGAGGATGAGGATGAGGATGAGGATGAGGATGAGGATGAGGATGAGGATGAGGATGAGGATGAGGATGAGGATGAGGATGAGGATGAGGATGAGGATGAGGATGAGGATGAGGATGAGGATGAGGATGAGGATGAGGATGAGGATGAGGATGAGGATGAGGATGAGGATGAGGATGAGGATGAGGATGAGGATGAGGATGAGGATGAGGATGAGGATGAGGATGAGGATGAGGATGAGGATGAGGATGAGGATGAGGATGAGGATGAGGATGAGGATGAGGATGAGGATGAGGATGAGGATGAGGATGAGGATGAGGATGAGGATGAGGATGAGGATGAGGATGAGGATGAGGATGAGGATGAGGATGAGGATGAGGATAAGGATAAGGATAAGGATAAGGATAAGGATAAGGATAAGGATAAGGATAAGGATAAGGATAAGGATAAGGATAAGGATAAGGATACGAATACGGACAAGGACAAGGACAAGGACAAGGACAAGGACAAGGACAAGGACAAGGACAAGGACAAGGACAAGGATAAGGATAAGGATAAGTATAAAGATAAGGATAAGGATGGTCACCCCATGGCCATGTCACCCCAATGTCATATGTCACCCCAATATCAATGTTTATGTTAATTTCAATGTTTATGTGAATGTCAATGTCAATTATCTCACCCCATTGTCATATGTTTTTTATAAGTAAGTGAAGTTTTTTAAAGTTTTTTGTTTCAATTTTACGCACAAATTAATTTTGTTGTGTTTTTAGGGGAAAGAAATAATGAGTTATGCCGCTTATTTGGGTAACCCGGTTACCCCCTTTGATATTAGAGTTTAGAATTTATGTTTGAAATGGTAAATAATCTGTAACGCTCGAATCAGCCGTTAGCGTAGGTGTAGTTGGATATTATGCCAGCCATTATTCATTATTCCCATACGATGACGAAATTTTTTTTAGAAAAGTTTAATAATAATAGGAATTAAAATGTGTCAATGTTGAAAAATGCCTAGCTCCTCGAGATCGTCTGGACACAGGTTTCCAAGTGATTACCTAACCGTTAATTATGCCTTAAAAATACATAAATATAAACAAAAACTAAAAAAAAATTGCATTTATTAATCTCAGATAATTTGCATTTCTTTTGTATCATCAGACTATGTGATGCCTCTGGAATCTGTTTTAAGCTTAAGCGTAGTCTAATTTGAGGCCAAAGCTATTTTAATAGCAATATAAATAAGCCATACTTCAAAACTAACTAAACTACGTCACATGCTTCCAGATATTGCATTGTGTAAACAAAAACCTAGCTAACAACCACTATGTAAATTGCCATCTCAACACAGGCGTTTCTACGTCTTACTGTAATCAAATGTAATATTAAAAAATTGTGTTTTTCAAAAGTAAAATAATGTTTACGTATTCATTTTTGGATTTTAAAAAATATTTTTAAGAAGCTGGTAAATTATTTATTGAATATTATACTTTTGGCTTAGAACACTATTATTAAAATTAATTGCAAAATGATTGTTCACACATGCCCCTTATTAATTTAACCAACCTACCCAGCTCGATGTATCACCGTTGCTATGATTAACATTTCACCATCTGTTTGCGTTGTTTCGATATTCGCTTTCCTATGTTTCTTGCGGAGCGCGCCGTTTTTGGCTTGTCAACTGAAAGCCGCGCTAATTTTTATTGAATTACATTTGTTGTTTGTGAGGAACAGTTTTCAAATATGGACTGCTTATAAGTAACGTCGTTCATATTTGCACATGTTGTGACCGGCGTTTTATAAAATTGTCACCGATTTCAAGTCGTATTGTTGTTTTACTCCTTCGCGTTCTTAGACCTTTCAACATGCCTTTATTGAAGAGAAAAGCCTTTGAGAAGTCGTCAGGTTCCGAATTTCTCAGGGACGACGAGGAAGTGTTTCATTGTGAGATCACCGACGAAATATTTCGAGATTATGAGTAAGTAATGTTATTGTAGACTTAGCATTACGAATTATTTTGATCTAGCTAGTTTTAAACCGTTGTTAGTTTTACTAACCCTCATTATCATGTCGTTTACGCAATTGTCCATGCGTAACCCAAAACTTGGATCGGCGCAGTTGTCACTTTTTGTGAATTACTTTGCCGAAAACAGTTGAAATCTTCAAAATAGTTGACGTTTTGTGAAAATTTATGAAAAATTGTGCATTTTTTATAGGGAATACTGCGAAAGGATCATCCTTGTCAATTCCATGGTTTGGTCATGCGAGATGACAGGAAAACCGAATCTTACCTACACGGAAGCGCTGGACAGTGAAAAGAATGCCAGGAAATCATTAAGAGATTTTCCCATGGAGCTTCGCGTTCCAATATTGTACCTTGCCTCCCGCACCAAGCGCTGTACCTTTGCGGAGATGCTGGACGATGTGTTCAACTTCGTGAGGGACCGCTACTTCGTGGGGGAGACGGTAGAGGCCTGCTTGGAGGGGGACTCCTGGGCGGAGGGGCAGATCCTGTCCGTGACGGCTCCCAAACAGCAGCCCAACGCCGGCGGGTAAGACTGTCTTATTATTTGTACTACTAATTATGAGTCACAAGTGTTGTGATATTGTTTGCATAAGACAAGTCAACAAGAAAAATATTACTTTAGTTATCCAAGCTTCCCAAATAATTGTTCAATAACGTATTCACAGTTGTATTGTGCAATATTGCATGTATGCATTTTTGACATAAATCGATTATTTTTCTAAATAAATTGAATAAATATTGTCCTCCATTAATGAGGTATGTAAGCAAAAATGCTGCCTAAAATTTGCTCAATTTTTGATAATTTTGTAAGTATATATTTCTGAATAAAATCTTTTGGCAAATAATGCATTTATAAAAATAAATTTCATACAAACCTATCACATTATTAAATTATCCTTAACTTTCAATATTTAATGTTATTTTGTTTCATAGAATTATTTCAAACTTTTTGGGAGCGTATATGGTTAACTTTAGTTTGCAAACATAAGCTTGATGTTCTCTCTGTCTAACACTGTTTAAATCATACATTATATGAGAATGGTAGATACCTTCCCCAGATTAGTAGATACTCTCAGTATCGCCTTGGGGAAGATCAAAATTCAAAATAGGAAAGTGGTTTGAAATGGCTTTAGCCATGTTTGGTGACCAGATCTGAACAGCCAGGTACTTCCCATCTCATTTCTCCCCCCACTAAAATTTGGGAGGTGGGCATGTGTACTGCCGCCCCGGGAACCCTTTTTATTAGATAACCAACACCTCTGCCATAGGTCACCCCAAGCGGTTCGCTATGTTTGATGACTTAGCAGGGGTGCCCGGGTTCATGGGGTGAGGTTTGTCCAGGTGTTGGCGGCGGATGCGTCTGTCCACCAACTGCATGGCAGGCCGGATCGAGAGAGAATGGTTGAGCGAGTCCCTTTGACTTCTCCAGCCGTAATCTCTCGCCTTGCACCGCAGTGGGAGGGATGCATTCATACACCTGTCACTCCTGGACACACTGAACGCCAGATTCCTACCCACCCCTAATATCCTTTTCCTTACCAGAACTTCCCCACCTTCCGTTCCTAAAAATACCCTCCACACAGCATCCCCAAAGATGACACAGGCCCTGAGGGGAATTATTTTCCTCAGGGCCTCCTGTGTGTAGCTAATGTAAATAAAAAAACCTCTCTTTAGGATGCCATAGTCTCACTGGCTCCAGACTGTTGGGTTTCTAGTGTGGTACTTACATAAAAAAATATCACCCTAATATAGAATGAATTTTGAATGAGAAATATCTCCCTAGGGTGTTCGAGGTCTGGGAATAATATCTGCCAATATTGCTCCCGAGGTTAAAAAAATAGTCTACTAAAATAATATAAAGTAGGTAGGTACTTCATCGCAAGTCTTAATTTGAAATGATTCTTTTTAAATTTGAAAAGATAACATACATATTCACGATATCACAAGGAAACAATGTTGTGTGTTTATTGCAGTTCTCCATCCAAGCCCTCGTCGCTGTACTGCTACGAGGTGGAGCAGTTTGACGACGAGCTGGAGGGGGACGCGCTAGGCCGCGTGGCCATTGTGCCGCATGACCGCGTGCGCCGTAGCCGCGGCGTGTTCACGCGCGAGAAGAACAAGCTCTACCTAAAGCAGTTCGTGGAGCAGGGGCCCGGCGGCGTCATCAGGATTAAGGTACCACTTTTTATTTATTTTATTATGTACTCCTCATTGTCTAGAATACTTATGGCTTGTTCGCATTGGGAGAGTAGTTTAGTCGTTTAGCGAGTAACCTTGCTACTCGACTCGCCGAAAAGCGTTCAAGTGGAGTACATAAGTAAGCCGCGCATTGCAAGATGACTGCTATGCAACAAAGTAAATACGCTAATTCAGCTGATTGTAATGCTTATTTTAGAAGAGGTGGAAGAATAAATTAGTGAGATGAAAATAAATAAACTATGGACATTAAAAGAGATTAATAGCAGCAAAAATAAAGAATTTTAGAGAAGCATCGTCGCTCCAATGACACAACATATCTGCACGTTTATTAATTAACTCTACTAAAATGACGGGTTCACGCATGTCAGTGCGCAGGGACGCATGGTGGGGGTCGCTACTCGCCTGAAAAGATAGAACAAAATGAACTCTACGCTGACTAAGCTACTCTACTAAAATTGTGGTGTTCGAACGCATTTAGTTACTAATATACTTGCTACTCGACTAAACTACTCTCCCAGTGGGAACGGCTTTTAATGGAAGGATAAAATTAAGTAGAGTCAGTGGACATCTTCAATTTATCATTAAATAAATACAAAATATTGTTGAAAGTGAGAAAGAAAAAGAAACTGTGTAATTTTTACTATTCTATTATTTAAAAGCCCCTAAAAGGGGCATTAATGTGTTTATCTTACAAGAGTCTCTATAGTTTTGGAGTGGAAGTTACTCTCAGTATCGCTCTTGTGAATCACCACCATTCAGAATCGAAACGTTGCTTGAAATGGCTTTAACTGTGTTAGATGTCAGGTACTTCACCATCTTCCCCATCTCCTCCCCACTACCCTCAGCTTCACAACGTACACCAATTCCATTCTGACGACTTCCGTGGTTGAGTTGTTACAATTCTCGGCTACTATTCCGGAGCTTGCAGGTTCAAATCCCGGCGTGTGCCAGTAAATGTAACTTGTATTATTTCATAATTTAAAAAAATATATATTTAAAGGTATATTTGCGGCATTTTCCAGAGTGGATGATGCTTTCAGTATCACCCTGGTGAAAGACCACCATTCAGAATTGATAAATAGCTTGGAATGACTTAGCCATGTTTGTTGACGATATCTCTATATATTCTTTTGCATATCATTCCCCTCCCCACTGCCTTCAGCTTTATAACCTACCTCAATTGGGAATGCCATAATCTCTCTGGCTCCAGATGTGCGAAACTCATAAAAAAAGTTGGGTTGCCATAATGCCGTCGGCTTTATTCAGTTGGGTCTCTTGTGTGGTATTCGCATAAAAAACGAGAAAGGATGGAGTAAAATCAGACGATCCAGCAGAGTGTCTTAAGAAAAGTCATATTTTCTAATCATTGAAGACAATATTAACGACTCTCAAATGAAAAATATGAAACAGAAAAGACAGTAAAAGATTCAGTCGCATCAAGGAATTGAACCCAGGACCTCTCCCTTGCTGGGGAAGTGCTCCCTAATCAATACTGATGATTTATTTCTTTTAATCCAAATCCAATTTGAAATCTTTATTTAGTCAACTTTGTAAATAAAAATCTATATCTTTAGGTACCTGCGCAATCTAATCTGTGGTTTTCATAATCAGTACGTGAAATTATTTACCTACGTCAAAACGGTGGGACTCGCAATTTGCTACAATAAACTAACCAACTTTCGAGTGTTCTCTAAATGGCTACTGACCCAATATCTTTTTGTGTAATATTTTGATCTGATAAGTGAAAAAAGTAACACTTCCTGATTGATGAATGTTGCCATATTCAATCTCAAATCATAAAACCTCAGACAGGCTGGGACAGGTACCTACCTATTTTAGGTATCTGTTATTTTTAAATCAATTATTTGGCTTCCATATTAAAGGTATTGATACCAGAGTTGGGTAAAATACAGTATTTAATTTTCAATTTGTTATTCAACTTTATAAAAGAAATTTTTTAAAAGTTACTTTTTAACCCATTGACACACGAAGCCGGCAAATCGCCGGTCAGCTATATTATGGTATTAAAGCACTAAGCTGACGAAACGCCGGTCTGTTTTTGGGTAATCATTTTATGCATTAAAAATCCAAAATTCTAAAACTGCTTTTTTTTACATGAGCTCCACACAGGAGGCAAAATGAGGGAAAATAATTTCCCTGAGGGCCTACATCATCTTTGGGGATGCTGTGTGGAGGGTTTTTTGAGGGAAAGTAAAGAGAGGAGAGTTCTGGGAAGGGAAAGGGGTGGGTAGGAATCAGGGGTTCAGTGTGTCCTGGTCATCCACCTACAAGACCTAGACAAATCTCATCCCATGAACCCGGGCACCCCTGCTAAATCACCAAACGTAGCGAACCACTTGGGGTGACCTATGGCAGAGGTGTTGGTTATCCAATAAAGGTTCCCGGGGCGGCGGTACCCATTCCCGCCTCCGAAATTGAAGATGAAGATTGAACAAATATCCAAAAAACAAAAAAAAAATAGTTTTATATTGTACCGTTTTAATTTTATGTGAAGTTTAGTGTTAAGGTTTCTTTGAAATAAAAGTTGTAATAATTAAGTAGTGTTTTTAATGAACAAATTAAGTCATATTATTAGTGGTGGAATGGGTTAATATATCGTAAAATAAGGTGACTATAGAAATAATTTTTCCGCTTTGAAACTACCACGGACATACAAATAGATGGACATGCCCTAAGTGATAAAAGGCATATTATTTCCCCCTCCCATTGGAACCATTTTTTCGGAACCGGCTGGGCTTACGAGAGCCCCGTGTGAATCTAAAAAATGTGACATCATCATTCTTGTCCGGACCAGTGTCGAGCTCTTATCGTACATTTTACAAAATAAAACGGCAAAAATTGTGGCTTGTTATAAAAACGTGTAAAAAATAGAAGTGAAAAAGAGAATAAACCAAATTGTCGTATTACATTGCATAGGTAAGCATTATTTTTACTTTAAGTTTATTCATATCACATTATATGATAACACATACATCGGCATACATAATACATGGCATCGAGATACATGGCGACGCGAAATACAAAGCCGCTGTTTACTGCGGTAAGTAAATTATGAGACATTTGTAAAAGTGTCTACGGCAACAAAATATTCAACTGTGAAAATACACGAACCTTACTTTGTCGAATTACATGGCATCGAGATAGTTACTATTACAATCGTTGAGAAATTTAAAAAATAGCTTCACAATTCATTCGACAATATTATTAAACATGACGAAAAACAACTAATTTGTCACTTAATTTTTTTTTTTTTTTGTATAACTAAAGGAGTATTCGGATATATTGAAATAAGAGACAAAATTGATCTTTTACATGACGTGCCTACATATTTATTTCACTTTTATATAGATTTTAGACATGTGGATATTTCAAATTGTGAAAATTTGCCATTTTCTATTAAACATAAAGCAGTTTTTTTATTTTTTTTTATTGTTGATACATTATTTTACAATTTTTCATATTATAGTCCAGTAATGTTGGCCTCACTGGGTTGTGTACCCGTGCTGAGGCCCCCATTTTACAATACCATATACATAATCTGTAATAACATTTAAAATAAAGATAAATTTAAACTAAAATTAAAATTTAAAATTAAAATAAAATTAACAAACTAAAAAAAATAAAATTAAATGAAAATCGGCATATATTATGATTTGTGTGTTTGTGAGTGTTGCGTATTTTATATTGGTTTTGTGTGTTGAGTGCATATGTTTTATTCTTTTATGTTAAAATTTTTTGGTAATGTTGTCTTTTTTGTTCTTTAATCCATTTTTTATTTTATTTTGTGTGTTGAGTGCATATTTTTTTTTTTTTTTTTTTTTTTTTTTTTTTTTATTTAATATAAAACATGGGTTACATTTTAATTATACATATTTTACAAAATATCATATTCAAGGTCATGATTGGTCATGTATACCTTATCAGAAAAGAGGAGCTCTTGTGCCTGATAAGGGAGCCACAGTTCTTACTTAGGTTACATTTTATAATATATTTTGTATAAAATATTTATTTTTTAATGTAAGTTTTTTTGAAAAATTGTTTAATTTTATTTATTTGTTCTGATTGGTTCAAAATACAGCGCAATTCAGAAGGAAGATTATTGTAGTTTTTTATAGCTTGGTAAATATAATGGTTGTGCATTTGTGTTGTTTTAAAATTTGGTGTAATAAATTGATTTCCATTTCTCATTAATGTGTAAAATTCTTCATATTCTTTATTATTTTTTTCTTTACACATTTTAATAATAGAAGCTTGCTTAAATATGTCATCGACATTTGGTACTGGAAATAATTTAAATAGTGATTCTGTTGAGAAGGTTGGTTTTTTTTTAAGGATTACTTTAATGATAGTTCTTTGTGAAACTTTTACTGAGTTTAGATTGTTTTTGTAAGAACCTCCCCAACCTAAAATTCCGTAGATAAGCAAAGAGTGAACAAAGGCATAGTACACATTTTTGATTATTTTTACATTCAATATATTTCGTAATCTAACAAATATATATATACATTTCCTTATTCTCTTTACTAGCTCTGCAATGTGACTATTCCACTTCAGGTTTTGATCAATAATTACACCGAGATATTTAATTTCAGTAGAAGAGTTAATTACAGTACAAAAAGGATCATTTTGTTTACAGCTTACATTGTCACATTTTTCATCGTGGATTTTAATATTAACTTTCTGGTTAGGTATTTTCTGTAAGGAGAATAAGACATATGTTGTTTTTTTAGCATTAAGTGTGAGAAGGTTATTATCAAACCATGATTTTAAGATATTAATATCTTCGTTTGCAATTTTGTTAACTAGTTCCCATGTTTGACCTTTTATTAATAATACAGTATCATCTGCATAAGAGATTAATTCGCCTTTAATTTTCTGTTGGAAAATGTCATTTACATATATAAGAAACAATAATGGTCCGAGGACGGTACCTTGAGGGATGCCAAATTTACTTGTTAATGATGTACTAAATGATTGGTTTAATTTTACAATTTGAGGTCTCTCTGTTAGGTAGCTTTTTATCCATTTAAGGGCTATATGGTCAATGCCATTTTCTTTTAATTTTAATATGAGTTTTTCATGAGAGATGCTGTCAAATGCTTTCTGTAAGTCGATAAAAATTCCTATACATTTATTCGATTTGTCTAGGGTACTCTGGATACTTGACGATATTTTTGCGATTGCATCTTGGGTACTTTTTCCCTCTGTAAATCCAAATTGATTTTTATTTATGGTTGAGTTATTTTTTATGAATGCAGTTAGTCTTTTTTTAGCTATTTTTTCAAAAATTTTGGATATATTAGATAAAAGCGAAATTGGTCGGTAATTAGAGACGTCCTCCGGATTACCGGATTTGAAAATTGGAGTTATTATTGCTTTTTTATATGTGCTCGGGAAAGTTCCTGTTTTAAAACTATTGTTTATGATATGAGAGATTGGTGTAGAAATAAGATTTTTAATATTTTTTAATATATTTACGGAAAGGCCGTCAAATCCCGGAGCAGAACCACCTCGCATTTTTGATATAATTTGTATAATTTCGGACGGATTAGTAGGTTCAAAAAGTGCTAGTTTATTTTCTGTATTCGGAGTATTTTCAATATAATTTTTTTTTTTTGTTGAAATGTTTTATTCTTTTATGTTAAAATTTTTTGGTAATGTTGTCTTTTTTGTTCTCCCATTTTTTTATTTTGTGTCTGAATTTATTTTTTTTTTCCTCAATTTTTGTTTCAAGTGAAAGACTGTTGAATGCTTTAATAGCAAGGTATTTATGGTGTCTTTGTCCAAAGGTGGTGTTTACTGTCGGAGTTTTTATGTTTTCTTTATACGCTTTTCTAACCGGTCTATTAGTGATATTTTGTGTTTGTTGGAGTTTGTTTTTTTGGTCGAAAATGTAGTTTAGTAGTGTTTTTACATATAATTGGCGTATGTCTAGTACGTCACAACTTTTAAATATTTGGTCTGTGTCGGTTAGTCTGTGTTTTTTAAGTATTACCTTTAAGATCGTTTTCTGGGCTATTTCTATTTGATCGATAGCTGCGTTTGTTGCTCCTCCCCAAGCAATTATTCCATATTCTATTATTGATTGGCAAAGTGCAAAATATATTGTTTTCATTTGTTTTATTTTATATATGTTTCTTATGTTTAGGAAAATGTGTATTGTTCTGAGGAGTTTATTTGTGATTTGTTTGATATGATGTGTCCATCTAAGATTATGGTCAATTATGATTCCTAGATATTTTATTTGTTCTGTTTTTTCTAGAGGAGGGCAATCGCAGATGTTGGTGTTTATGCATTCGTGTATTTTTATGGTGTTTGTATTGTTCTTTGGTTATCCCTTGTTTGTTATGCTGTACGTTGTGAATTTTGTTTTCGATATGTTTAGTGTAAGTGTATTAGAGTCTAGCCATGTTTTCACTTGCGTGATTCCTAGATTCGCTATCTTATATACCTTATTCCAATCCTCAGATTTAAAGAGTAGAACTGTGTCGTCTGCGTAACTAATTATTTCACCGTCTATTTCCATACTGCAAAGTTCATTTATGTAAATGGTAAAAAGAACGGGCCTTAGTATGCTTCCTTGTGGAACTCCGTGTGTAATCGGCAGTGGTTTGCTAGTATGGTTGTTAATTTTGACTTGTTGTGTTCTGTCACTCATGTAACTCTTCAATAGTTGGAGTTCTTTCTCTTTGATACCCATATTTTCTAATTTTTTAAAAAGTGTTTTGTGGCAGATTGAATCAAAGGCTTTAGCTAAATCTAAATATATCGCTATGCATTTAAGCCCTTGATCTAAGTTGCTATGTATATAATCTATTGTACTTGCCAAAGCTTCTTTTGTGCTTCTTTTTTCTCTAAATCCATATTGTTTGTCCGAGATTAATTTGTTTTCTTCCAGGTATTTTATTATTTGGTTTTTTAGTACTCTTTCGAAAATCTTTGATAGCGAGTTTAACAATGTGATTGGTCTATAGTTAGTTATTTCCATTTTGTCTCCGGATTTATAAATAGGGATCACTAGTCCTTTTTTAAGAGTACTAGGGAAGTAGGCGTGTGTTATGCTAAGGTTAATTAAGTGTGTTATGGGTTTTAATATTTCATCTTTAATTATTTTAATGCAATCCGTTGTTATCTCATCTAATCCAGGAGCAATCCGGTTTTTTAATGTGTTTATTATTTTGTTAATTTCCTTTTCCGAAGCTGTTTTTATTATAAATCTGTGTTGTGTTGGTTGAGTATTGATGTTTGATCTGTTTGTTTGTGTTAGTGTGTTTGTGCTATATTTTTTACGGTTCGCTAAAACTTTCCCTATAGTTGCGAAGAAGTTATTGACATGGTTTGCCATAAATTCTGTATTTGTTTTGGCATCAATTTTTTTTGAGTTAATATTTAGATGTTCAATAGTATTTTTCTGTTTGAATTTTTGTGTGTATGTAACTTCTTTTAATATTCTCCATATTTCCTTTGGGTTATTGTTTTCTTTTTTAAGTTTTTCTCTGAAGTATAACTCCTTAGCTACTCTAATAATTTTAGTGCAGATGTTTCTATATCTTTTATAGTAATTAAGTTGTTCCAAGTCATACGGTGTGTTTAATTTGTTTGTGAATTTTGTCTCGTTTACGAATACAGTTTAATATTCCTTGAGTTATCCATAGTTTAATTTTTTTGCTTTGTGTGTAAGTTTTACATGTTTTATTGTAGTGTATTTATTTATTTCTTGCGTTAACGTATTTGTAAATTTATTCCAGGCCTCTTCGACATTATCTATTTGGTATATTGTATTCCAGTCTATTTTTTGGAGTTTTTCTTTTAAGTTTGAGTAGTCAATTATTTTTTTTGTAAATATTTTATGTTGGTTCGAGTTAGTGTTTTCGGTGTCTATTGCTATCATATTCATGTAGTGATCTGTAATTGTGCTTTCAAGTACTACTGTTTTGGTTTTTAGTTTTGTCTTGATCATTATGTGATCTATACAGCTTTTAGTGTTTTGTGTGACTCGTGTTGGGACATTTATCGTTGGCTCCAGTCCATGCTGTACTAATATTGTTAGGTATTCTATGTTTTGTGGGTGTCCGTTTTGTAGAGTGTTTATGTTTAGGTCTCCAATGATGATGATATTTTTGTATTTGTTGAGATCATTTAATGTATTATTAAGTGCAGTTAGGAAATTTGTAATGTTGTTTTTGGATGGAGATCTGTACATTGCAAGAATACACGTTTCTTTCTCATATGTTATTTGTATACAGTTGGAGTCTACGATTTGTATTTCTTGGACGAGTGTGTTTATTTTATCATTAGTGTATATGACTATGCCATCATTTTGATTTTTGTGTTTGTTTGTGTGGTGAGTGTTGTAGTGTTCAATTGTTTTTGGAATATATTTTTCATTCAGCCAGCATTCTGTTAGCACAATGACATCAAAATTATTATCAAGCTGTTGGAGGTATATTATAGATTCATCAAAATTTTTATTGATCGATCTAATATTTTGGTGTAATATTTTGATTCTATTTTTTTCTTTTGTGATGTTGTTCCATAGATTACAATCATTTGTACTTACACAGTAGTGTTGATTGTCTGAGTCTATATATTCCATGTAATCAGCCATGTTGGTGGGTGTGATATGAGGTTGTGTTAGGTGTAGGTACATTAGTGTTTATGTCAGTTTATTATGTATATCGTTCAGGTGTTTTATTTCCATAACCTTAGAGTCTTTTGTTTTTCTAACAAGAATTTTTCCGGATTTTACCCAGACATATTTATACTCTTTTTCTTGGGCTCTTTTTCTGGTGTTCCAGTGCAGATTTTTATAATATTGTGTTAAAGCCGCATTTAAGTAAACGTATTGGGCTCCTTCCCCGTTGAATTTTTTTATTGGGTCACTGTGTTTAGCTGCTAACATGGTGTGTACTTTTGTGATATCCTCGAAATTAATCGTAATTTTTTTTGATCAGCTTTGTTTGTGGTGATTTTATAGGTATCTTCAGGGGACATCGTAACGCCTGCGAGCTCAGCGACCCGCTTAATAGCATGGATCGGGGATATGTTTTCCTGTATTCTTAGACCACTGATTTCTATGCTATTCAATAGTGCCGATTGTTCTATATCCGCTAGGTGGATTTCTACCGTAGCCAATCTGTTTTCTTTTTCCTCCAGTTCCTCCTTGAGTTTGTTGATTTTGTTTGGTAAGTCCATGATTTGTTGCAGTTTTTGTATAATGTCGTCATATTTGTCGTTGATGAAGTTCGTGAAGGTTTTTATTTCTTGCAGCTCTGTTTCAATTTTATTGAGCATTACTGTCTTCATTTCCTCGAATTTCGCATTAATAAATTCAAATATTGACTCACTGTCTATATTAATCATAGATTGGTGTGTCGCCGACGGTGAGTCCATGGTGCCAGTTAATAGTGGTGAAGATGTGGTTTTCTTCGCGCTGGAGAATTTACTGCGAGATTTAGACATGTTGTGTTGTCGTTTTTTTTTTTTGCTTGTAGATTAAATTTCTATGGTTTGTTCACAAATGCTCCACAGTACTTTTTTTTTATTTTGTTGTATTGTCTATGACAAAAATTGACACTTTTTTTTTCAAAAAATTAGTTAAAATGTATTGATTTTTGAAAATCTGAATTAGCCATTTCGTAGAAACATTGTAACGTATATTTAGAGTGGCAGGTTACCCACTTGGTTTCCTCGATATCTTCTTTCATATAGAGCATGATAATCTCTCGTCTCAGGATGGTGGGAAGAGAAAATACACTTTTTCTCCAGTAAGGATATTTATGCTAGATTAATAAAAGAGGTTATCTTATTATAACAAATACTACTAACATACAAGGGTGCCCTTCAAGGGACCGGGATTCAAATTCCCAAAAGAAACAAAAGCTCATACTGAGTATTTAGCTGGAAGAAAGTTAAACATAAAGAAAAGAGCATACCTGCGGACCATGTAACTATTTAAATCCTAATAATCCTAACTAGACGCCAACGCATATTAACCGGCGACCACGTAACGTGAGGAGGAAGCGAGGTCCATCAGCACGCGGGATCTCCAGGTCAGCAACCGGGAAAGAGTGGATGGGGACTCCTCACCAGGGAGCAGGATCCAGCATTAGGTCCAGTGTACCGGTGATCGCTCTCTGTAAGCCCCGAGTACAGCACCTTTCATCCGGAGTTAATTTGCAATCAAGCTCCATCTGCCACAAATAGAGACCGCTACGACCGTAGGAGGTCACAAGGCCTTGCCCACAGAAATCTCCCGAACGCGATAGCCGCGATTATGTCGATAATCAACATTTAAATTTGAACACGGCGGTGTGTTACCCGTGCAAAGAACAATTCGAAATAAAAGCCGTGCCACACACACGGAAGCACTTTCGGCTCGCGGTTAGAATTAATCACATAATTCTATAAAAAGGTATTAACCCGTAAAAGGCTATTATCCCATAATGCACACTCAA
The DNA here is from genome assembly GCA_917563855.2 of Limnephilus lunatus. NCBI lineage: Eukaryota > Metazoa > Arthropoda > Insecta > Trichoptera > Limnephilidae > Limnephilus > Limnephilus lunatus. The sequence goes on along the minus strand of OU830602.1, from coordinate 1,779,756 downwards.
ACTATGATTTAGGTGACAAGTCGGATTCTCGTCGGGCTCCTGTCGGCGAGAATCCAAAAAGTGCGGCGGAAATAGATGAAGTGAGTTGCCAACGGAAAAAATCAAAATACGGCGATCACAATAAAAAGTAAACGGCCAGGTGAAGTTTACTAAGTCAAGATAATACTTATTCAAACAAAATAAATATTATTGTGACAACATTTTATATAGAGAATGAGAATAAAACATTTAAAAAAAAAATAACATTTGGGGTAGATATTTCTCTTTGTGAAAATGATCCTCAATATGTGAGTGGTAACGAGAATTGTTCAGATATCCGCAAGACCGCAATGGTCAAAGTCACCCCATATTACGGTACTTCTGAAGATCTACTTATTTATTTTCAAATGTCTTTATTTTTGTTATTTGTCTCCAGGAAAACACGATGGAGAAGTACAACATCTCTAAGGTGAAGTTTGACCAGATCTTCACAGGTTCCGCGCCCGACTTCCCGTCTTCCAAGAAGTTTGACAAGGTGACCACGATGGCGCCGGCCGCCAAGGCCAAACTGCTCAACGGGCAGAAGAAGCACCAGCAGACCATGGCCAAGTACATCACCAAGATTGATAAGTTTGAAGGTAATTATTAAGCTTTGTCCATTGCGCGGGCAAACGCCAGATTTTTGGCAGTCCAACACAACAATCAAGGTCATAATTTTTGCCAACACTCAAGGCCATAACTTTACACCAACATCGTTTGGGGTGAAGTTCGCGCGGTCCACACAATTTGACAAGTGGTCTGAGGTACGGAAGTGTCCACGGCACGCACACTTGACGTTTATATCAATATTAAAATGCGTTCTGATGACAAAAGAGATGCATCAGGGAGAAAACACAGATATTTTAATAGATATTTATTTATCAGGAAAGATTTCCGACTAATACGCACGACCTAAAGTAACTATTTATTAAGAATTTAGAGTGAATACGTTTTGTTGCTACGTAAATAACTACGTAGCATCAAAAATAGAATATCGATTTACAATGGTCAATTTCTCCCGTGTCTCTGAAACCGATTAATAAATTAATAGACTTTATTTACAAGTGAGTTCACGAAAGAAATAATCATCCATTACGACAGTGTGTTTATTTACAACTTAAAATCATAATTATTAGGTCCGCGTACCAAAAAATTTGACGTTTATCGTTTGCATAAATGTTAAAATGCGTTCGATGTAGAAAAGATGCTACCTGCATCAGGAAGAAAACACAGATCAGGGTTTATCAGGAAAGATTTCAGACTAATATCGATTATTGCACCAACGACATTATATCATAACGTCATTTTATTGCACGACCTAATTTAGAACTATAGAATCTAAATTCTATTATCTATCTAAAATCTAATTCTACTCTAAAGTACGTAAATATTTACTTCAACAACAGAATAATTATAAATATTTGATATTATATTATCAAATATTTCTATTATTATATTATATTTAGGTATAATAATATTTTAAACTCGTGATTATGTTCGCTCATACATAGCACATAACCACAAAAATCCGTTCCGATTTTTCTACATACACGGACCGCACCGCGCGACTTCTGTCAAAAAATGAATTCTCCCCCCCCCCCCCCCGCTGGACCCCGCCTGCCTTCCCGCTTCACCCGGGATGAGATGTTTAAGTTTTGTTTTCCGCCGAACACGGGAAGCACAAACACTGCGGCCTTGAGTGTTGGCAAAAATTGTGACCTTGATTGTTGTATAGGACTGTCAAGCAAAATTCGGGCGTTTGCCGGTGCAATGGACCCCGCATTAGATTTTCAATCCTTGGCAAAATGTAGGTCTTTTTCTGGAAACTGCATACCTAAATTAACCTATAAAGTCTATTTGTTGGAACAGCTTGTATAGCTCTCATTGTGTCTCCCTTACTATCAGGGTTAAGGCTAGGGTTACACTCGTAATTCAAATTTACGGATTACGTAACATTTTGACAGGTCACTGACAGGAGCGTTTACATATGCATCCGACTTGCGGTAATTAATGACCACACGGAAGTTGTTTGGAAGTTCGACCTGTGTAAATGCTCATGTGACCGTTTACATCTGTAAATTTATTTGTGATAAGATGGCTACCTGTCAACAACGATCTGCTACTGTCAAATTTACGCGATTTTGTCAATAAAGATGAAAAGGCCCAAATAAAGTGTTGAAATAGATTTTGGCTTTAATTAAGAGGCGGTTCTCCGAATTTCAACCGATTTCTTGCAAACCTCCCTTAAACATTTGAAGTTTTTAACTCTTAATAAAAATATATGTTATTCATGAAGATAATGTCTAGACATTTATCGCGCCGAAACGCAAATTATATAAAATTCACTCGATAGAAAAAAATCGCAAAGTATGCTCCAAAAATGATTATAAACACGTTTGTTTCGGTTATTTTACAATTTATATGTATGAAAAAATTCACAGCGTTTCTTTAAATAAAATTAAAGACAATTATCGCGAGATTTTTGCTCTATTTTTAACGAGTCGTGTTTTATTAAAGATTTTCATGATTTTTGCATCAATTTTATCGCTGTAAATGTTAGCGCGCTCTTCTAACATTCATAATTTCATATCTCTCCATCTTCTTCTTTTTGGGGCCGGGAACTGTGCCTTAAACAATTCTCCATGCGCTTTTGTGCCGTAAAAGGCGGCAATTAATTTCGTTTTATCCGAATGACAGCTGCCTGACATCTACTGACAGCAACCGACTTTGAATTTGAAATTTCAAATACGTAAATGTTTAAAACAGAAACGTCAAGATTGGAAAGGATTGGACCGATAATTGAATGCTTATTTTCCAGAAAACTTTAATAAGTGGAAATAAATACTAGTTTTGTAGGAAAAAAAATCCTATGAAAACAATTATTGTCTTTTAATTTTTGACATTTCGCATTTCGGAACTATTTCTTGCAGTAAGTCTCTTAGCTTATCAAACTGATTTTATAAGCTGTAAAAAGGCCGGAAATTCGCGCGGGGGCAATTAGACCTGTCCTAGCAACTTCCGAAAGAATAAGTTCTGTAACTTGCTATAAATTACGTTAACTGACTTTTGGTGTCGTTTACATTGGTAATTTGGTCATAGATTTACAGGAAAAAACTTACGAGTCTAACCCAGACCTAAGCAGTGTTAGAAAGAGAAAACATCCTGCTTTATATTCAAATCTAAAAGTTAACCGCAAAATAATGAAAATGTTCACCTTTATGAATCCAAAGTTTCCGACTGCAATTTGAAAATAATTATGAAACTTCGGGAATTTTTTTAATAATTATTTTAACATGAAACATAAAAAAGTGAGTTGAAGATAACATTTATAATACATTTGCCTAATAAAATGGGTGTGTTTTTTTGTTTTTGTTTTCATTATCAATTATTTAACAAAAATTGTATTTAAAAAATTATATATTTATTTCGAATTATAAAATTTGAAAGCATATTTCATCACCTTTTAAAAGCAGTTTTTGGTTTTCGGTTACGTCCATAAATATTCCATTTATTTGGATATTTTTGCAATAAAAAGTTTCTTGAAATGGCTTTAGTTATGTTTTAAGAAGATTTTCCACATTGCGGATTATATAAAATAATACCCAGAAAATGATTGCTCATCTGCTAAATGTATTTATTATTTTCCCAAATTTAGTTTATAGTGTATTTATTTCTAGTGAAAGGTCGTATTATAATAACGAGTTTTGTCAATTTTTACAGGAACCAAACAGTCTAAAAATATGGAAATCACCAAAGACAAACTCAACAAGCTGGACAACAAATCCGGCAAGGTCCAGAAGGCCAAGGATGGCATCATGGAGGCCAAGAACCTCAAGGAGGAGATGAAGAGGGTGGGGGAGGAGATGAAGCAGAAGAAGATGGAAGAGAAGCTGAAGAAGAAAGAGAAGAGTGTGAAGCTGGCGGCGTACTTGAAGGAGTGGAACAAGCAGAAGGAGGATTTGGAACTGGAAGATCATAATGTAAGTGTTGATTTTTTTTCTTTTTATTTATCCATTTACAGTACAAGATTTCTTGGTATATACAATATACATACACAGATTAGTCGGATGAGATTAAGGCCCGGCTGCGTATTTCCAATCCCTAACGCGATTCAGTCGCTCTCCCGACTGAAACGCTTAAATCACCTTCCAAACACTACAGCGTTCCGGTCACCTTCGCGCTTTGTTACTCTCTGTTTCTGTGAGGGTGACAACCGTTATTATAGAAGGGTAAGCAGAGAGGAAGGACCGCGTTTTTTGTACTTACAAAATCTTTTTTTACATTGAAAATATTTATTTAATTAAAAAAAAAATGCACATTTTTTTATTATATTTTAAGCAGAGAGGAAGGACTGCGTTTTTTGTACTTACAAAATCTTTTTTTACATTGAAAATATTTATTTTTTAAGTAAAAAAAGATTTTGTAAGTACAAAAAACGCGGTCCTTCCTCTCTGTTTACCCTTCTATAATAACGGTCGTCACTCACAGAAACAGAGAGCAACACAGCGCAAAGGCGACCGAAACGCGGTAGTGTTTGGAAGGTGATTTACGCATTCCAATCCCTAACGCGTTTCGGTCGGTAGAGGGACTGAAACGCGTTAGGGATTGGGAATCCGCGCCCGGCTTCCTGCATTTCTACTGATTTATTACATATTTTCCTTAAATACTTTAATTTTTTAAGTTCTTAAAAAATGTATATGTTATTCTTGAAGATAATATCTGTACATTCCCCACGCCAAAACAATCGCAAAGTATGCTCCGAATATTTTTATAAACGCATTTTTGTTAAATAGTTATTTTACAAATTATATGTATGAAAAAATTTACAGTATTTCTTTAAATGCTATTTTGCTCAGCGCCCTTGAGGTGATTTTTCACAAAAACGGCGCTGTATAAATCGTCCAAATATTATTATTATTATTATTAGACAATCCCCACGTGATTTTTGCTCTATTTTAAACGAATCGTGAAATATTTTCACAACTTTCGCTTAAATATTATTGTTTTTAATATTAGCGCGCTCTCTCTAACATTTGTATTACATATCTCTTCATCTTCTTCTTTTTGAGCGGGTACACCGCGCCTTAATAGGCACTTTTATTTTAAAAACACGAGAAACAAATAGTTGTTTTTTGTGTGTCACCTATGATGATGCATTCCTTGCATTGATTATGCAATGGTTTCTAGTCCATATTATTGTTCTTGAGAGGAGTCTTTTTTGAGACTGTATTTATTTAATGCCTTTGAATTTCAGGCTCTTCCGGAATCCATCCCCGTGGAAATTCCTGGCCTTCCGAACAAGTACTTCGGCGACTTTGTAGCCATCCTCGAGTTCTTCCGAGAGTTCTCCAAGCCGCTGAAGCTGCGCGACGCCTTCCACAACGGCGTGGACCTGGAGACGCTGCGCCGGGCGCTCATCACCAAGGAGGTGGCGGGCCCGCTCTGCGACATCACGCAGGTGCTGCTGCAGGCCATATTCTCGCTGCAGGACGACGAGGCCGAAGACTATAATGAGGATAATGTCATACAGGATATCAATGGTAAGAATAAAGAAGTAAACGATTGTTCAGGAGCACGTCAAATCACAAATGTATTTTTTATTGAGTGTCTTCTGAGAAACTAGACATTTTATATAATGTTGTTTTGTCTATTCAAATCTCCAGATCAGCTCTGGTTTAAAATATGTAGTTGCATTGTCCAGATAGAAAAAGCTGTGTGAATTTCATGATGCTGTAACTTACTATTCAAGAGTTTCTTTCGTTTGGGTATTGTTTTCTTAGGACGGGTTGTTTCACAGATATTATGTTAATCAGCTCTGGTTTAAAATATGTAGTTGCATTGTCCAGATAGAAAAAGCTGTGTGAATTTCATGATGCTGTAACTTACTATTCAAGAGTTTCTTTCGTTTGGGTATTATTTTCTTAGGACGGGTTGTTTCACAGATATTATGTTAATTTTTAAGTTCTGTGAAAGTTCTATTTTGTGTTCCGTATCGATGCCTGGAATCCATTATGAGAGAGAGCTAGCTCTTTCGCCCTTTTTGTAACCGTTTCGCGCGTTTATTCCCTAAATTTTGCCCTTTTTCTCTACTTGCCACACTTTCTTTCTCTACTGGCAACACTAGTGACGCGCATTTAAGATCACGTGATGTTATTGTTTGTCATATGACGCTGTTTTTTCGCGCCGAATATTGCTTTGTGTTTCGCTGTACTTGAAAATCAATTTTAAGTCAAAAATCAACGTTTATTCCTTGCCCTTTTCATTTTAAACATAAAAATAAACCGTGACGGACGTTTTACGACAATTTTTTTTTAGTGCTTTGTTTTGGTTTACGTGTTTATTTACGTTAAAATGAGTGACATCGAGAACAATGGCGCAACGACGTCGGCCGGGAACAACGAAGTGCAAGACTCCCGCAAACGCCGATTAACACGCGAAGATACTGACTCCGAGTCCTCCGAAGAGGCGTATTTCAATCGGGACCCGCGGGTAGACCGTCTAATGCAACAGATGTCAGCCCTGACGGAAGTTTTACAGGGAAATCGGGTAGAATTCTCCGCGGAGAAAGATGACTCCGCAGGAGAAATGCGGCGGGCGGTAGAGCCGGGTTTCTTAGAAATGCCTGCTATCCTAGCAGCGCAGAGGAACATTCTAGAATTCGGAAATCCGAGCACCATGGTGAAAGAATCACCGACTCCGAAGGCAGACGCAAAAAGAGTCGCAGTAATCTCGGCTCTTCAGCGTTTCGACTCTGAGGAATGGTCGCGTGTGCGTTACGCCGAAACGCAGAAAGTGTATACCGCCACGCCCGCCTTCGTAGAACTGGAGATTAATGAAGAATTGAGGAGGTTCGACAAGAATAACTCCTTCGCACCAGCCCTGGACCGTTCCCTGGGAGCCCTCTCCAATGCGATACTCTCCCAAACAGAGTCGGTCAGAGGAAACATGCAGGAACTGGTGAACTGGGCATCCGAACCGGGCACCTGCTTAACCCCCGCGACTCTGTTTGACAAGGTCCAAGGAATGTTTGCAAAGGAGTCCGCATACAGTAGGACCACGGATGACGTCCTACAAATCGTATGTGGAAGGCGAACAGAATGCCTACAAAATAGGCGAAAGGCCCTACTGGAGGGAATAAGGGACCCGTACACCAGAGAAGGCCTTGCCAGGATTCCCCCGAGCTCCAGCCACCTCTTCAATAAAGAGGAACTGGCGGCCTATATCGTGGCTAACGGGGGACGGGACAAGGTATTCGGTGGCGCATCCTTGTCATATACCCCCCATCAACCTCAACCCTCTACCTCGCAAGTGACAAGACCAGTGAGAGAGGCTCCACCCTCTCGACCTAAGAAGCCCTTTCGACCCGCTCCTAGGCCAGAGAAAGATAGGACGTATAGGCAACCCGCCAAAAAGCCAGAGCCCTCTCGCAAGGCGACCAGCGATCGGGGTAGGAGGCGATGGAGGTGACTGGAGGCAGGATCCATTCTGGGGAGGATGCCTTAAGGCGTATCAGGAGGTGTGGAAGGAGCTGGGAGCATCACCGCTAATCCTGAAGATTCTGAAAGGAGCACAGATCCATTTTGTTACAAAACCTCCTCTGGCGCTCCCATCGGCAGAGCTCAAGCAGAACTTCAGGACGAAGTCGTCTCCAGGCATGACCGCACACATCGAAATGATGAAAGCGTCAAAGGTCCTGGAGGCAGCAGAAGACTCCCCAAGCTTCCTATCAGGTATGTTCCTTACCTCCAAATCAGACCACACCTTCAGGCCCATCTTCAACCTGAAGGCCTTGAACGTCTTCATAGACTCAAAGCCCTTCAGGCTGTTCAGTCATTTTCGGGTTCCGGAATTCCTCCAACCCGACGACTGGCTGATAAAAGTCGACCTCTCCCAGGCTTACTTCCACGTGCCGATCGCAAGATCACACCGGAAGTTCCTGCGCCTCGTCTACAACGGAGAGCTCCTTCAGATGACATGTCTGCCCTTCGGCCTGTCATCAGCGCCAAGGATCTTCTCGCTGCTCTCAAACTGGGTAGCGGAGCTGCTAAGGAAAAAGGGGCTCAGGACTGTAGTCTACCTAGACGACTTCTTAGTAGCAAACCAGTCCAGAAAGCTTCTCACCTCCCAAGCCGTTGCTATAGTGCACACACTTCAACAGCTAGGCTGGTGCATAAACCCAGAGAAGTGTATCCTGACACCCACACAGAAGTTGGAGTTCCTGGGTATAACATGGGACACGAGAGCAGATCAAAAGTCTCTCTCCGACCGCAAGTGCTCTGGTCTACGCCAAGCCTTGCAGGTTCCCTTGGAAGTCGGCAGTTGCTCTCCCAGGCAGGCTCTCGGTCTACTGGGAAGACTCAACTTCGCAAATTTTGTGATCCCCCGTGGTCGCTTGCATTGCCGCAGACTGCAGAGGTTCAGCCGACGCATACAGCATCTGAAACCATCCCGGCCAGTTGCTCTGCCCAACGCAGCACGGCAGGACATACAGTGGTGGCTAGCTGCCATTGGAAGGACAAGCCCCATTCAACCTCTCCCTTTCCATCACTTCCTGACGACAGACGCAGCGGACACAGGATGGGGAGGACAATTAGACGACACCACAGTTGCGGGCCAATGGACAGGGGAACAAGCCCTATGGCACTCAAACCGGAAGGAGGCACACGCCGTGTTAGAGGTCATAAAAGATCAAGTTCATGCCCTGGCAGGGACGAATGTTTTATTGCAGACAGACAACAAAACTGTAGTGGCTTATGTCAACAAGGAGGGGGGCACAAAATCGTTAGCTCTTCTGGAAACAACGCGGGAGCTACTAGATTTCGTAGACCAGATGGAGATATCTCTGACAGCCCAATACATCCCAGGAAGGTACAACGGAATTGCGGACCGTCTCTCTCGGGGCGCACCGCTTCCAGAGTGGCATCTACTAAGTCCGGCAACGAAGGGAATATTCAAAAAATGGGGTCGCCCTCAAATAGACCTGTTTGCTTCAGCCACTGCTCACGTGGGACCAACATACGTCTCCAAAGACTCAAGCGACTGCTTAGCCTGCTTTCCCAACGCGTTCAGTCAACCTTGGGACTACGATCTAGCTTGGGTATTCCCTCCGCCAAACCTCGTTCCGAGAGTTCTCACCCACCTAAATCAGGAAAAGGGCACGTTCCTTCTAGTCGTCCCAAAATGGGAGAAGACCTTCTGGAGAAGCGACCTGAAGCAGCGAACAGACGAACCTCCCATACGTCTGCGCAGCCTAGAGAGAGTCCTCATAGACACATCAACAGGACTACCCCCTCCCAGGATTCAGGATCTGGAACTAGAGGTCTGGAGAATTGCGGGTGGGAACAAGCCCTGACAACATGGAGCCGGGAAGAACGCCAACTCCTCAAGTCATCCTGGAGAGAGTCTACACTGAAGACCTACAAACCTGCATGGGATAGGTGGCGTAAATGGGGCACTCAAAACGGCGTGGATGTCAACAATCCCCCACCAACAATGGTCGCCAGGTATCTGGCCCACCTATTCGTTCAAGGAGGCCTAGCCCCAGGGACCATTCAGGTCCACAAGTCAGCCATTGTTACCTTCTGCGGTCCAGCTCAGAATGCTAGAAAAATTAGCTCTGAATTCTTGGTGAGACACGTTCTCAAGGCAATCTCAATGGCAAGGAGAACCAAGGAGAAAGCTCCCATCTGGGACCCCAGACAAGTGATAGACTGGCTGATCAAGAATTCCCCCGCAGACGACTCACTGTTTGAAGCGTCACGGAGGGCAGCAATACTTCTCGTCCTGGCGTCAGGCAGGAGAGTTCATGATTTGACACTGCTCAGAATCACCCCAGAACATTTCATCGACAAGAGGAACACCATTACCCTGTGGCCAATTTTCGGGGCAAAAACCGATACAGCCAACCACAAACAATCAGGTTGGAAACTGACCGGTTCACAAAAAGATAACATCAACCTTCTTAAATGGTTGAGGAAAGTCGTTGCTCTCTCTACAACCAGAAGAGGTCCACTACTAAAGAACCCTTTTGTGACTACATCAGGAGAGGCAAAACCGGCAACGCAAACAATAATAGGGGGATGGATTAAATCGGTCCTCAGAGAAGCTGGAGTCCACGCAACCCCGGGAAGTGTACGCTCGGCTGTAGCCTCCTTAAACTGGTTGGAAGACTACCCCATAGAAGAGATTCTTGCTAGAGGGAATTGGAAGTCCGAGCACACCTTCCGGAAATTCTACAAAAAGGAGATAGCGCACTCCAGAAGCGAGCACCTCCAGCACTCAATGGCTCCATTCTTTACTCCGGTGTAAATAGCATCACATATAACGCTAAGCCTTCAGATCACCAGGTGAGAGCAGACACATCTCATAATGGATTCCAGGCATCGATACGGAACACAAAATAAAAGAATTTTACCTACCAATAAAATTTATATTTTGTTTCCATCGATGCCTGGAATCCAGGTAATCCCTACCTGGTGCATTACGAGTTATATGACAAACAATAACATCACGTGATCTTAAATGCGCGTCACTAGTGTTGCCAGTAGAGAAAGAAAGTGTGGCAAGTAGAGAAAAAGGGCAAAATTTAGGGAATAAACGCGCGAAACGGTTACAAAAAGGGCGAAAGAGCTAGCTCTCTCTCATAATGGATTCCAGGCATCGATGGAAACAAAATATAAATTTTATTGGTAGGTAAAATTCTTTTATTATTTTTTCTGATCTGTGGAGCAAATGACCCATAATGATAACTTTGAAATTAACTTCAAAGTCTGATGAATTGTTCAAATTCTGTGAAACAACTCGTCCTGAGATTTCTGCTTTAATCACTCGGAACAGTTTTTTTCTTTCTTACTAGGTCATTCTATCATTACTATGTTCACATTTTTGGCTTTGTAAATTATGTCCTTCAAAAACTTTGAAATGCTCATTTAGCATCGAAAAATAAAACTAGGCACCATGTCCTTTCTTCCACATGTTTGAATCAGAAATAGAGACAGACTAAGCTTGGTAGTAAAGCTAGAGTTACATACAAAAAACCAACTTTCAGAAGAAAAGTTTCAGTATTAAATCTTACTTATTTTCTCATCAGACATTGAAGAAACTCCTGAGGCGATCGGCGTCACGGCTATGCGAGGGATCCAGCTGGCCACAGCTGCCTCCAAGTGGCCGCAGACCTACATGGCCACGCCGCTGAGCCAGCTGCCCATCGACTCGCAGACCTACAGCGAAGTTCTAAGGTACAATCACATAAGTTTCTATACCTAAATTATCATTATTGCATTAGAAAATAATTGCTACCCCCAAAAAATAGATAGTCAACTACTGTTGACTTTTTTGTCCACAATTTGTATGATCTGGAGTACCCCAGGGCACTTTAGGTCCACTGTTCTTTTTTATATTTATAAATTATATTTCACAATGTCATTCTACATTCAGGGTCACTTCTTTTTGCTAATGACTTAAAACTATTCACATAACATCTTCCCAACAGGCCGGATTGGTGTAACTTTAAGTGGCCAGCTCAGGTATAGGGGCTCCATCAAAGCCAGAGTTGAATTAGCCTCTCAGAGGCTGGGCGTTCTGTGCAGGGCCCGCAGATACTTTTTTAGCACACAACTGCTGACACAAATGCTGTACAAATCGCAAGTGCGCCCTACGGTTGAATTTGTTGCACTTTGGTCTGGAGTCCCAAAATACCAGAAAAAACCCTCAACTCTGTGCAGAAATGGGCAGTCTGTTTGATAGATTCTTTGGATGGGAATGCTATATTTGTTCTACCGGTATTTCAATAGAAAATGCTCCGAGGAACTTACATCATTGAATCCTTCAGCGCCGGTGCACAATCGGGAAACACGCCAAATACACGACCGACATATGTGCACGGTTGACATTTGTCGCATGAGAACGAGTCGTTTGTACTACTCATTCTTAAGTGTAACAGCTCGGCTGTGGAATGATTTGCCGGCCTCTGTGTTTCCTCCCTCCTACAGCGTAGATCTCTTCAAGACTCAGGTTCACTCCTTCTTTTCAACAAAAATGCACTCTCCATACAGCATCTCTAAAGATGACATAGGCCCTGAATTTCCGAAATTCTTTTTCGAAAGAAGACTTCAATCTACTCCAGCTAGATAGATATAGGTAGGATTGTTGACATAAATTAATATAGTAAAACCCTCTTAAGAAGTTCTCTCTTAAGACGTTTCGTGGCTTAAGAAGTTTGGTTTTTTCGGTCCCTCGGCTCAAAATTGGCCTAATTTTCCCCACATATAAGGTTTTCCTGCTTAAAAAGTTGGTTTTTTCCCGTCCCTTGGAAAACTTCTTAAGAGGGTTTCACTGTATCTCAAAACCATCATAACACCAACATCTCCTGCGCAGGCTACACCTCCTGGCTTCAGGCAGCAGCGGTGGCGATCGCTGCGTGAAGTGGCGCTATCAGCAGAGAGGGGGCTACAGCTCGCAGGACGACCCTGGTCTCTGGCTGAGGATCCGGAAACCACACATCATCAAGGCGCTGTCACGGAAGCACCTGACACAATTACCTCTTTGTAAGACATTTTATTGACTTTATTAATATGTCCTCTAGATTTTAGCAAATTGTTATGTGAATTTTTTAACATGTCATTCTTCATTATGATTATTTTTATACTTTTTTTCAGCTTATAAAATAACAATCATCACCTGCCTCATAAACCAGATCCTGAGTTATGCCACCATCAGAGATCTCATTGAAGAAAAATTGGAGAAATCCAAAAACCTTAAGCTGGACTTAAAAAGTTTGCAGGTAAATTTTAATTTATTTTTATCAACTTAAATGTATTATATACTTAAAAAAAATACTTTTAAATCTTTATAATCCCGGTAAATGAAAGTGCTGTATTAAAATTCAACCTCCCTATTGGGCGGTTAAGATCCTTGACTCTAAATCCAAAGGTCGCGGGCTCGAATCCCGACATGTTACTCTGAACACAACCCTGGTGAAAGACCACCATTCAGATTCGAAAAACATTGCTTCAAATTGCTTTAGGTGTGTTTGACCAAATCTGATTAGCCAGGTACTTCCCAACCTCCCTCTTTCTTATCGCCTTTCCCACCCCATCGCTTTTCATCGTTAGGACGCCCTAGTCCACCAATGGCTCTGGACAGTCAATAGCAGCAACTGCACACAGGAGGCCGTGAGAAAAATAAGTTTTTCCCCGAGGCCCGTGTCTCCTATGGGGATGCTATGGTATCTTTTTAAGTAAAGGAAGTTCTGGGAAGGAAAAGGGTATGAGGGATGGGTAAGAATCTGGGGGTCAATGTGTCCAGGAGTGAAGTATGTATCCATCCCTCTCACTGCGGTGCAAGGCGCTGGATCGAGAGAGTCTGGCTAGATAAGTCAAAGGGTTCCCCTCAACCAGCCTTTCCTGATCTGGTCTGCCACGCAGCTAGTGGGCAGACGCATCCACCGCCAAGACCAGAACAAACCTCACCCCAGGCTCCCCTGCTAAGTCGCCATGGTAGCTTGACTCTTGGGGTGACCTATGGCAAAGGTTTTGGTTATCCAATGAATGGTTCCCGATACCCACCTCGCAAATTGAAAATTGACGCTCTTGTGCAGTATTCATTTTTTAAATAAACATATATATAGTATTGTCTGGTTTCGAGACAAAACTCCCTTTTTTTTGCAGGCGAAAATCGACTGCACCGCCCCTTAAGTTTCACCAACCTCAAGGTTCGTTTTGGATTAAATTCACTTTCAGACACGAAACTGGTAGTAATTTTTTTTCGACAAAATAGCGCCGCTAGCGTTTTTTTGTCTCATACAAAACGGTGGCGAAAACTAGAACTTCTCATTAAATCGCCCAATTCGGCTCAGTTATAGTTCCCGCCGCCAGGTGTCGCGTCTCAAAAAAAAAAGACGCAAAATAGGCCTCAATTTCCATGCAAAAACAAATGCTCTTTTCAGTACTTTGAAAAATTGAGCATTTTTGTTGCCTACATTTTTGCTAGCGATTTATTGACGAAAAACTATGGCGAATCAGCGGCTAAAACTGGAACCTCAAATAAAAGTACTCAATTCGGCTCAGTTATATTTCCTGCCGACAGGTGTACTTCAAAAAAAAAGATGTCATTTTGGCCATTAGTTTCAATGCAAAAGAAATTGCTACGAATGTTGAGTTAGGTCAGGATTCTTACATGTCAAAACAAAACGGATCTCTCAGCGGTTTGGGTTGTTGTTTTTCGGGAAACGGCATTGCGGCCGGAAAAACGATTCCGGCTTGGATGTTTTTGAAAAATTCGGTACCCGAAAACATTACGCATCTTTAGATACCAATATAAGGTGTCCGTCCCATGTAAAAAAGTTCAGGGTCGCCGAAAAACCTATAAAATTTTCCAAAAAAAACAAGAAAATACGTGTCCATAGATTCACTTCTGAAGGGTAGATTTTTACCGGCCAGTACAAAATGTTATTAATTCAGAGTAGGTACCTACTTATCTCGGTAGTATTGCAAATATGATAAAAAAGCAAAACCATTGCCGGAATTTTGTAAGGAAAAGCGCCGGTACCTACCGGAATGGGTAGTTAGACAATTATTTAGGTTTTAATGCAATTTAATTTACTAAGGTAATGTTGTTTCACCGATACTGAATAATTTAACAATTTTTTTAAGTTCATTTTCACGTTCTGTGTAAGTTCTATTTTTTTATCAGTAAATGCCAGTTGCATCATAATACAAAAATATCTATAGAACTTGAATAGAATTCGAACCGAACTTTTACAGAAATTACTCGAAGTTGAACGGGAAATTTTTTTAAAGTATTAAATTCGTATAGCGCTTTTTTTAAGCAGTAAAACTACTGGTGAGTTCTGGCATTATAAAATTTTTATGAAAATGTACCTACGCTCATAACTTCTGAAGGACTGCAACAAATTGAAAAATTCTTTTTTTGTTGTGTTTGTTATTGTTAATACAAGGTTTGTATAAAACTACTGGTGAGTTCTGGCTTCACGAAATTTGTATAAAAAAATTTAATAGGTGGCGCACGAGCTGTTTGAAAACTAAATGTACCGGGAATTAGTGTATGTAGTGTGGCAGCTTTTTGCTGCCACATTACATACTAGCTGCTAATTGTGTGTTTAACCGCTAAGCGTTGCTAAACCATTCATCCGATTGCGATAAAAAATTGTAGATTTGATGTGTGCATGCCCACGACGGTTTCTGTATACAAAAGTGAGCTCTGGCATCATGAAATTACGCATTGCTTAACTGTTCATCCGATTGTGATGAAACTTTGGAGATTTGATGTGCGCATGCCTACAATGGTGTCTATATACTAACGTATGGCAGATTTTTGCTGCTAGGCCCTGTGGGTGGCTTTATATATATTTGTATGTTTAACAGGTACATACCCGCTTACTATGAAATATATATTTTTTTCTGTTAGTAAGTAAGTCAAGTTAGTTTTAACCCGTTGGTTGCTTTTGCAATGGGCATAAGCTAGTATTTATATTATTATTCTGTTTAAGGTTGCAGAGAGGAAGCGTGAATTGGAGGTGATAGTCTCGCGGCAGAAGATACGGCGCGACGCGGCCACCAAGAAGGAGGAGGAGAAGCTGACGGGAGAGGCGCTGGCCGCCCTGGAGGCGCAGGCGCTTGAGGCCATTGAGGCCCTGACCAAGGAATCCGAGCAGAAAAAGGAGGCCTACGAGAAGAAGCTGAGAAGCATGCAGCAGGAGTGCTTCGGCTATCAGAGCTATCTTGGTAAGAATCTATTATCACAATCACTGGAGCACTTAAAGCTCTGGAGATTTTCATGTTTGGTTTTGGATTCGCACTCACGAATTCTCATTAAAATCGTACCTCCGAATATTGATAAACTGTCGCTTCAAGCCACTAAATTAACCTATATTTACCCTTGAAGTCTATTTGTTTGGTTTTCGGAACAACTCGTATATAGTCTCATAGAAATCATTATTATCTCCCTTACTATCATAGTGAGAAATATGATACAAACGGTGTTGAAAGAAAAAACACCACGCTTCAATTATTTTATTCAAATTCAAACACTAACCACAAAAAAAGTCTAATTTACACCTTTAAAAAAATCATAGTTTCGAATCGCAATTTGAAATAAATTTTTAAAACTTGGCGAAATTTTTATTAATTATTTTTACAAGTACCAACAAAAAAGTGAGGTACAATAATGTTTTTAATACATTTGACTAATAAAATATGCGTATGTGTGTGTTTTTTTTTTCATTTTAAGCGATTTTAGTTAGAAAAAACGTAGGGTGAGACATTTTTAAAAAAAATTTATGTTTGCGTGCAAAATTTTTGTATTTTAAAAATTATGTGTTTATTTTGCAGGTTCCGATAGGGCACACCGCCGCTACTGGGTGTACGAGACCATCAGCGGGCTGTTCATCGAGCACGATGAAAGGTTCAGCGGCATCTGCATCGACACTCCGGTGCAGCCGAACCCCTCGCTGGCCACGGCACCCCCCGAAGCCGCTCTCAGCTATGTTCAGAAACTTTTCGAAAATGAAGTCGGAGGTTAGTCACTATTTTTAAAACAGTCTAAAAACAAAACTGGCATACTAACGGGCTGACTGCCCTTTTTAAAAACGGGCACCAAACGTTTCTAAATTTCTCTAAATAAACAATAAACTGTGTTAATCGCAAGTAACCTCCCAGGTAAGTTATGGTCCTGTTTATTTTCTGTCTGTACAGAATATAAAAACACTATAAATGTACATTTTTACGCATCCATTAGATCCACGCAGGAGGCCCTGAGGAAAATAATTCCCCTCAGGGCGTATGTCATCTTTGAGGATGCTGTGTGGAAGATCTTTTTAGGAATGGAAGAAGAGGAAGTTCTGGGAAGGAAAAGAGTATTAAGGGTGGGTAGTAATCTGGGTGTCAGTGTGTCCAGGGGTGACAGACGTATAAATCCATCCCTCCCACTGAGGTGCAAGGCGATGTTCCGAGAGAGTAGGGCTGGAGAAGTCAAAGGGACTCCCTCGACCATTCTCCCGATCCGGCCTGCCGGGCAGCTGGTGGGCAGATGCAGTCGAAACCCCGACAAACCTCACCCCATTAACCCGGTCACCTCTGCTAAGTTACCAAATGTAGCGAACCACTTGGAGTGATCTATGGCAGAGATGTTGGTTATCCAATAAATGTTTCCCGGGGTGGCGGTACCCATACCCGCCTCTCATATAGTTTTGTATTAGTGATCGACAAAGTGGTGGATGCAATCTTTTAGTCATAAGTTTGTTATATGTCTATTCTGTAGTTTGAAGTAAGACTGTAGAAATATATTATAAATTTGTACTGCGCTCTTCAAGTGATTTTATGCTAAAATATGCTATTCAAATCATCCAAAAATAATAATATTAATAAAACATTACCGGACGATGGCGTAAATGTATCTGAGGGCGCCCGCAGATGATAGAGTTTAGTCACGGCGACAGTTGGAAAACTATTCCGAAATTCATACAAATTCACAAAACTAAAAAGTTTTGTGTGCGCCGCCTCCATATATAACTTAATGGATTTTTATGGCCGCAATTGTTGCAACGCAACTGTCTCCGTCTCGGTAAGTCTCTCTTTTGCGGGCCCCCTAAATCTTTTCTGCCAGAAAAAATACTTCGAAAATCTTTTCACATTTCAGTGCAGCAATAAGTGTTGAATATTTTTTCAATTTCATGATCAACATTTTTTTTTCTTTTAGGTTACAGTGACAAGGAAAATGATGCTGAAAACAGTCTATCCAAAAAACTAGAGGCCGTCAAGTCTCCCAAGAAGACCACCGCCAGTGTCCCCGAAAACAACCTGAAGCTGATGCACGAGCTGCTCATGTGCACGGCCAACCCGACCACCTGCCCCGTGCACTCCAGCACTCACCCCCGCACGCGCTGGACCTTCCTCTACTCCCCCGAACACATCGACCAGCTCCTCGGGTCCCTGAACAAGAGGGGCATCAGGGAGAATGATCTCAAGCAAATCATTGAAATAGAGAAGGATATCATTGTGAAGTATATTGCCAAGTGTCCAGCAAACCAGTTAAACCCGGCACACGAGGTAAGTTAAACCTTTTTTTTTTTGCGATTTGTCTTTCTGGGATTTCATCTCTAATTAACAAACTTTGTAAGAGTAAAAACAAGGGTTCCGTTACGTATACATATTATACAGTCGATTTCGCTTAATAGGTGCAACGGTTTATCGGGGCAGCTGGTTATTTGGAACAGCACCCAAGGAACGGAAACCAAATAAAGAAACTAATACTATTTTCGTTGTTAGTTTTTGGGGTGTTATGCCGTGTTGGGCTACCTCCTTCTATAGCCGACGTTTCGGACAGTATGATTATTTACTTGGAAACGATACCGTGTCGCCAGTTTCAATCCACTACGAGCTGGTAGGTATTACAGTAAAAAGGGAGTATTTACGTTAGCCTGGGGCCCGACTACTAATTTAAATTTAACTAATACTAATTTACTTCAGTGATCTGGGACACCATTCCATTTAATTGGGACAAATACCCAACTGAAATCAATGCAAAACGTGTCTCAGTAATTTTATTTAAGGAGGACGGCGTGCAGTATAGACACATTTGAGAATATGTACTTGAATAAATGCATTATTTATACATAAAAATCTCAATAAATATATTTTTATTAGTTCCTTAAACTTTGCTTATTTGGGACAAAATGTTTAGGTACCGACATGTCCCAATTAAACACAATCGACTGTACAGTGAAACCCTCTTCAGAAGTTCTCTCTTAAGACGTTTCGTGGCTTAAGAAGTTTGGTTTTTTCGGTCCCTCAGCCCAAAATTGGCCCAATTTTTCCCACATATAAGGTTTTCTTGCTTAAGAAGTTTATTTTTTCCGGTCCCTTGGAAAACTTCTTAAGAGGGTTTCACTGTATATAATTATTATTTTTTACGTGGTTATTCACCACACCCCAACAATAAAATTTTTTTTTTTACAAAAATTTTCACAGTTTATTTTTGGGGTATTATGCTGTGTTGCTCTACCTCCTTCTTTAGCCAAAGTTTTGTACTGCATTACAGTGTTATCATCAGGGCAGATGTGTAATCTAATAAAAGTATTGTCTACAGCCTACTTTGTAATACGACTCTGTAATAAACTGAATTTAAAATCAGGCTTTTATGCATAAAAAATGTAAGTATTTTAGGACTCAAAAAAATGGTTTCCACTTTGGCAGAAATCATTACAAAAAAAACGACATTTTGCGCATCTCCAGTGCTGTAAATGTATGAATTTATTACCCGTTTTACTGTTTTAATATCCTGTCATCCCCACTGACTGGCATGTCTTTCCCCCTCCAGGCTCTGTTGGCAGTAAAGCCGGATACCCAGTCCCGCATGACGAAGAAGTATGTAGACTCGAACCTCAGCTTCCCGGCCGGCACCGATACCTCGGAGGTGTTGGAGATGTCACTGCGGGATGCTGTCATCGACCTAGAGGAGAAACTCTTCATGGGATGCCTCGGGGAGCTCCAAATCAAAGTATGTTTTCTGTTCTTATCACGTATGTGACATATTTTATTACTCACCATTCAAATTATTCTTTATCTGGCATCACCAACTTTGAACGTAGATGTTGCAGCTAAAACTGCTTACGAATTACAGCTTCAGATGCATTTGTAATGGACTGTGAATATTAAAAAACGAAACGAGCCGAAATGGTGTTTGCTGGAATTGTATGTGCAGGAAAGAGCAAGGTATGCAAGGAAAAAGGGATGACCAATCACTTACCACTGCATTTCTGCGAAGGAACAGTCAATATAGTTCCACTGCAATACCTCGAGGTAATTGTCGCCACAACAAAACATATTATGTGTCCAAGATGGTCAAATTCCTTGTTTTTACCTAACAACGAGATTATGTACACGAAAAACACCAACAACTTGCTTCCAAGGTAGTTCCAAATCTTATTCTGTTTTCAAAAGAAATGCACTCGAATTTGCACTATTTTTCTTGCCATTGTTCCAAATACTTTTCCAGCAAGCTGACGGTTAGGTAGAGGTAGGAACCACTTGAATGACATCCCGGTAGGAACTAAGCGTATTCTTCAAAACCAAACACTAGGCCTCCTCCAAATTTTTTTTGGAATCTGATGGCTTTTTTCAATCACTAAGTCATCTGAATACAACTTCTGCCTCTCCATAAAGTCCTACTCTTCCACTAGAGGTTGGAGATTGTGACCCATATTTATATGTATTTGTGAATATTTGTTGCGGTTGCAGGACCGCGCCTCGTGGAGGGAGTCCATCATGAAGCGTGGCTACGACAAGCAGTGCCACACGCTGACCTGGGGCCCCCAGAGGACCCTCACCGATGATCTGCACATTATCAATGGAAAGACCAAAGTGGACGCAGGTAAACCTATTTTATTCTAACTTTTCTTTTTTCTCCTTCTATGTTTCAAATACATAATTCAATTTATTCATTTTAAAAATATTTCAAATCGTTTTTAAAAGATAGTTACGGAAACCAATAAGTGCTTTATGCGCTCCAAACCCTACACATATTATGTACAAGCAACTAATAATAATAATGTAATGTTTGGTATTATTCACATTCGTGCGCCCCACGGTTGAATTTGGCAGCCACCTCTGGTCTGGAGCTCCAAAATACCTGGGCGGTCCGTTTGATAGATTCTCCCATCTTAACAGACGGATTGCAATCTTTAGAGCACAGGCGTCAGGTGGGAATGCTGTCCTTGTTCTACCGGTATTACAATGGAAAATGCTCCGAGGAACTAGCGTCTTTGATCCCCTCGGCACCGGTGCATAGTCGGGAAACACGCCAAACACGCGCCCAACATTTTTACACGGTTGACATTAGTCACATGAGAACGGGTCGTTTTTACGACTCGTTCTTGAGTTCAACAGCTCGGATGTGGAATGATTTACCAGCCTCTGTGTTTCCTCCCTCCTACAACATGGGTCTCTTCAAGACCCATGTTCACTCCTTCCTTTCCTCAAAAAGACCCTCCATACAGCATCCTCAAAGATGACATAGGCCCTGAGGGAAATTATTTTCCTCAGGGCCTCCTGTGTGGAGTTAATGTAAAAAAAAAAAAACATTCAAACACTATTAGTTCTGTAGGGGTACATCTCAATAACAATAGATCCTTGATACAAACCGGTTTATCATGAGTTTACGTATTTACAATAATTATATTAAGTTTCATACATTTTTTTCAAATAATGGTCAGAAACTTTGGTTTCCTAAAGGTGTACATCATAGGTTCTCAACGTGGGCGATAACGCCCCCTTGGGGGCGTTTCAGACCTTCAGGGGGGCGGTAGAATACCAAAAGAAAATTGGGGGGCGTTTCAAACTTTCAGGGGGGCGGTAGGAGACACTAAGAGAAACCCATCCCACCCCATCCTATCTTGCTCCATACCATCCCATTAGGGGCCATTTATCCACAAAAATATTTTCCCTATCCCATTACATCCCCTCCGTTGTGGCAAATGTAACCCCATCGTGGTATCTCATTACGCCCCTTTCGTCGTGGTATCCCGTTACGCCCCCTCCGTTGTGGCAAATGTAACCCTGTTGTGGTATCCCATTATGCCCCCCTTCGTCGTGGTCAATGGCTGTTTCGGATTCATGAGTTAGGGGGCGCTAGAAGTAAAAATATTCTCAAAGTGGGCGGTGGGCAAAAAAAGGTTGAGAATCTATGGTGTACATTTTCATTATTTTGTAACTTTTAGATTAGAATATAAAGCGTAGTGTTTTCTCTTTGTAACACTGTTTAGATCATATTTCTAACCATGATAGTAAGGGAGGCACAATGAGACCTACATGAGTGGTTCCGAAATATTAACAAATTAGTCTTTATTAGAGATAAATTTTTGTGCAATAATACATGCTAGTTAACTAAGTGTTTTACTAAATGCTTCTTCAAACTTGTCTTCAGAAGCGAATGCTGCAGCCTACAAAGAGCCGGGATACTTCCTTGGCACCACCGGCACAGCGGACATCACGGAATCTGATGATGAAGCTGATACCAAGGATGCCAGCACTGTCAAGGATGAACTTCCCGTTGTGAAGGACCTAGCCTCAGCCCTCCTGCAGCTGGGCCAAGCTGTGATGCAGAAGTACCTGAAAAGACCTCTTGGTAAGCATTAATTTAATTAGCAAGCGACAAAGAATACTTTAAACCTGCAGCGCTGCCTTTACACACACAAGCTTTTTTCCGTAAGTCGCTCACGTAAGCAACTTATGGCCAAATTTAATAAATTTATAAGTTACAGAATTTGTTCTTACGTAAGTTTTTTGACAGGTATAATCGCTTCCGCCCGAACTTCCAGCCTTCTCATAGCTCATCAAATCAGTTTGATAAGTTGAGAGCTTACCGTAAGAATTAGTACCAAAATGCGCTGATGCGAGATGTCAAAAATTAAAAGACATTGGTTTTTGTAGGATTTTTTCCTATTTACAATAGGAAAAGTGATCAAACGAATGATATCCTGAATGCGTGTTTTTAAAAATTCAGAGATATAGAAGTTAGGGAAGGCTGAAATGGTTTGATTCTGCTCGTTGGGGAAGCTGTGTGGGGGGTCTTTTTTAGGAAAAGGAAGGAGAGGAAGTTCTGTGAAGGAAAAAGAGGGGTGTGTAGGAATCTGGGGGTCAATGTGTTCAGGAGTACATATGAATCCATCCCTTCCTCTGTGGTGCAATCGAAAGAGTCCGGCTGAAGAGGTCAAAAAATCTCCCTCAACTAGTCTCTCCCGATACGGCCCGCCACGCAGTAGGTGGGCAAAAGCATGTGCCGCCGAGACCTAGACAAACCTCATCCCATAAACCCGGGAACCCCTGCCAAGTCACCAAACGTAGGGAACCACTTAGGGTGACCTTTGACAGGGATGTTGGTTATCCAATAAACTATTCCCGGGGCGGCAGCATCCATACCCGTGCCTCCCAAATTGAAGAATTTAACAAATGTGCCTGTCTAATGTAATGTTTAAGTGTAGACGAAAAAGTGCTCTTCTGGAATGTTCTCTCTACAATTTTCACTTTAATTAAATATCAATGTCCAAAAAAATCATCCTTAATCAACTACTGCGCGATTAATTCAACAATATTGGTATCTCAATAATATCTATCGACCAATCTTAACATGGTATATTGTAATCTTCCCAGGCTACGATGAGAAAGAGCGCCTCAAGGACACAGTCAAGTTTCCGCTTGATTTCGACGCGCTCCGCCGCTGGGAGACGTCCCTGATGGAGTGCAGCAGCTTTGCGCAGGTGATGCTGCACCTCATCACGCTGGACAATAGCGTGCTGTGGTCCAAGTCCATCCTCAACGCCAACTGCCGGCTTTGTCGGCGCCGCAACGACCCGGAGAACATGCTGCTGTGCGACGCCTGCAACAAGGGACACCACATGTACTGCCTGAAGCCCAAACTAACTGTAAGTCACTTCAATAAATATAATGGGTAAATTCACAGGTATTTATTTTTGGGGAATGTTTCCAAAATGGGGAATATTGAGGTTAAAAGTCCAATGTAAACATATGGATTTAGTATATAATGATGCTGAAAATTGGTACACACTCTTTATGCTTTCATGTGTTTACATATCTGGTTTTCTTTTAATTTTAGAAAGTACCTGAAGGAGACTGGTTCTGTCATCAATGCAAGCCCAAAGAAAAAACGCCACAGAAGAGAAACCGAAAGGTCTTCAACTTCAAGGAAGAAGACTCCATTAGCGAAATCGAAGAAGACAACGACGGGTAAACATATTGTTTCTATCCTTCCTAAAATATAAACACATTCATTCCTGGAACAAAACAAACCAACTTCATCTGTAATTGGAGTAACTTAAATCTTGTACGAACGGGAGAAAAAAATGAGTAAAAATAAAAGGGTTTTGATATACAGTGAAACTCTCTTAAGAAGTTTTCCAAGGGACCGGAAAAAAAAAACTTCTTAAGTGGGAAAACTTCTTAAGTGGGATTCAATTTTAGCCATTTAATAACTCGAGTCTGGGGCATACGTCATTCCAATGTCTACCTATGTTAAATTGTTGTGAAAACAAGCTTACATGATGCACGGCAAATTTTGAAGTTTGATTGAAAAAAAAAAACGTAATTATAATGCATCTTTTACCATCTCCTTGGGCATATTTAATCATGTTGTTGTGAACATAAAAATAAAGCTAAATATATTTATTTGAAGGTTAAATTTTCCGTATTAATCGTGATCCGATAGATTTAATCAAAAGTTTTTCGTGTTTTACAAATTCGATGGAATAAAATTTTTATACAATAATACAGTAGAACTCCGTTAATTCAAAATCCACGGGACATCAAAAATAAAATTTCGAATTAACAATTCCCACATAATTCGAAATTTTACGGGTAAGTCGAATTTTCGCAGCCGTATACCGCCGCGGACGGCCCTCTATTCGAAGTAAATTCACAAAAAAACAATATTTTCCGAGTAAATTAAATTTTCGCGGCCGATTACCGTCGCGGCCATCCCTTTAAACTCAAAAAAATATGATATATTACCGCGTAAATCGAAATTTTGCTGCCTATTTCCGATGCAACTGGCCCTTTTTATTCAGATACTCTAAGTAAATTCGTAAAAATACGATAAATTTCGCGTAAATCGAAATTTCACGACCGAATCCCGTCGCGGCCGGCCCTCTAAATTCAGATAGGTACCTATTCGAAATAAATTCGTAAAAATACGATGTATTTTGCGTAAATCTAATTTTTGCAGCCGAATCCCGTTGCGGCCGGCCAATATTCAGATACCTATTTGGAAAAAAATCATAAAAATTCGATATATTTTGCGTAAATCGAATTTTTGCTGCCGAATCCCGTCGCGGCCGGCCATAATGCAGATACCTATTCCGAATAAGTTCATAAAAATACGATATATTTCGCGTAAATAGAATTTTCGCGGCTGAATTCGGTTGCGGCCGGTCATAATGCAGATACCTATTCGGAATAAATTCATAAAAATACGATATATTTCGCGTAAATTGAGTTTTCGCGGCCAAATCCCATCGCGGCCGGCCATAATGCAGATACCTATTCGAAATAAATTCATAAAAATACAATATATTTCGCGTAAATTGAGTTTTCGCGGCCAAATCTCGTCGCGGCCGGCCCTTATTCAGATACCTATTTAGAAAAAAATCATAAAAATTCGATATATTTCGCGTAAATCGAATTTTTGCTGCCGAATCCCGTCGCGGCCGGCCATAATGCAAATACCTATTCCGAATAAATTCATGGAATTACGATATATTTCGCGTAAATTGAATTTTCGCGGTTGAATCCCGTTGCGGCCAGGAATAATGCAGATACCTATTCGGAATAAATTCATAAAAATACGATATATTTCGCGTAAATTGAATTTTCGCGCCCGAATCCCGTCGCGGTCGGCTTTAATTAATTTATTCTAAGAAAATTCGTTAAAATTACCACAACCAATTCAGATTTCACAAAATAATAATGCGAATTAGGACGATGTTTACCGCGTTTACGCTCGATTTATCGACATTTACGGCATTTTACCGCCACGGCTATCTGTCAGATTCTGATTTACGAAATTTGTTTTTTTTTGTTGTTAAAATCGATGTTTTTCGATTTACATACTAATTTCGAATATTGAAGACCCTTGCATGTTCATTACATAATTCCGCGTTGCATATTCGTTCGACATGTCACATTGCTATTGTACCTAGGGGTTACGGCTTATGGCCCGGCCGGCGGCGGCCGACAAAGGGTCTGTTTATGGTCTCAGGTACTAGAGATCGCGAGTAATCTGTGAAGCCAACGTCCTTCACTTTATGACTTGGAAAAAGGTTCATTTTAGATATGTATTTTGCAGCACAATATTTCGTTTGTGTTGACATTACCGCCGGATTTCTTAAAACCTCTTAAGCGGGAAGCAGTTTTAGCTCTAAAACTTCTTAAATGGGAAAAAATCGAGTTTTTTGCAGTTTTTTGTATGGAATTTTCAAGGGACTGAAAATCAAAACTTCTTAAGCGTGAAAACTTCTTAAGTGGGAACTTCTTAAGCGAGTTTTACTGTAAGTGCATTTGAACCACGTTAATTTGTACCCTGATTAATCGAAAAAACACATTTCCCAGAAAAAATATTTCACACAACTCTTTTTAATTGAGAAAAATTATAAATTTATTTTGGTTTGTGTAATTCTAAAAAAGTCATCCTTAAAAATTAACCTCGAGAAAGTGCACTTTAAGAAAGATAT
This sequence comes from Limnephilus lunatus, assembly GCA_917563855.2. NCBI lineage: Eukaryota > Metazoa > Arthropoda > Insecta > Trichoptera > Limnephilidae > Limnephilus > Limnephilus lunatus. The sequence continues at coordinate 1,753,481 of OU830602.1, read as the reverse complement.
AAATTGTTAGTGGAATAAAATCTCACTAACAACGTGTTGATGTAGCCAAGCATTAAGAAATCGTGGCATTTTTATTTAAACACATTCATTTATGTATCTTTTTTTAGAATATTAAACATTTAAGGTGATGGACTCCTAAGTAGTGCAAAATCATGTGTTTTTTTTTTTTAAATTAGATGGTTTAGAAATATTTTAGATGATTTAATTAAATACTGCCAGTAGAACACATTTTGGCATTTGAAATAATTGACCTTTTTTTTAAAGTCTTTTTATAAGCCCAGAAAAAATAAAGTATCAGGCCTATGAAAACTTCTTTAAAGTTCAAAATCTCCCAATTATGAACCCCTTTTTGGTTATGATTTTATTGTATAATGTAAAAAATTAAATTCTTTAAAAAATTATCATAAAACATTAAAATATTTGTGCCTGAACTTCTGAAAGGGTGTTTTTTCATGAATAAATCAAAACAGGCGGTTGGTGTTAAGCAAGAATTTAAACCTTATCGCTATCTACATGAGGAGTATTATTATTGCGGCCTGTTTCTGGATTTTACACGACAGTATGAATATAGCTTTTTTTTTTTCGATTTTCTCAAATTTATAGTTTATTTCAATACAAACTGTTATGATGGATGAACATTTCGCTGTATTAATAAAAGAATATTACGTTAAATTAAAATGTGTTGTGTGTGTAGCTCGGAAGGCAGTGTGAGTGTAGCGCTGTGCACGGGATGCAAGTCGGGCGGGACGCTGGTTCAGTGCTCCGTGTGCGCCGACGGCTGGCACTCGGAGTGTCTGCCCGCCCTGCCACAGCGTCGCCAGGCCTTCTCCTGTCCCGCCTGCACCAAGCCCAAGCACAAGCCCAAGCACAAGGCCACTCACAACAGAGGTGAGTCACACTCTCCTCTCACAGCAAGCACTGAACATATCCAGGTTATACAACTTTGCCAGTTTCACGGTTCTGAAGGCAGCTTGGACTGGAAATCTGGAAAAGAATTAATAATAAACATACTACTCCATTAGAATACAGAAACCTCAACATGTGAACTGGCATTGTCGTTTTCGTTAGTTTACTAATAATTATAATCTACGGATGATTTGAATAGTGTCATTTTTATGAAAAATCACCCCAAGAATGAAGTATAAATTTCTACAGTATCTTACTTCTAACTATGGACTAGACAAACTATTATAACAGATTGTCAATCCCTAATACTAAATTATATGTACAATGCATTGGACCAATGAACATGATGCTGCCTTAAAATATAGAAAATGTACAGGACCATTCCCTATATATGTAGACTATACCCGGGAGATCACTTGAGATTAACAATTATTGCATAAAAACTAAAGATGTTAGGTGAATGGAGTATTTTTAAAGAATGTTAGATGACTTTCAGGAGATTCCTAAAAATGAAATTGGTTAAAAACACATTTTTGATAATCATTTTGTCCAGAAAAATAATAATAATAAATGATCCAGCACAGTGGTATGTAATATTATGGCGGGATTAATTGAGCAGTTTACCGGTTAAGAATGATATTATATATTATCTAATTACTACTATTTTTGCATGATCTTGATTAAAATATTGTCAGTTAAATGGCTAATTTCATAAAAAGTTAGATACTTGTCGCTCTTAACCGACAGTTTATCGATTTAACTATGGTAAATTGAAAAATGCTTAAAAATAATAAAACTTAATCTTAACCGCAACAAAAATCTGAGTAAATATTAAATTAAAATCTAAAAAGAAACATTTTGCTCATTACTTCTACATAAGAGTACTAAATTTGTAAAGGGGAGAAATTTTTTCCATTTATGTACGTTTGTAGCAGTGGGTATGTATCTATGTATATGTATGTATTGTGTGTTATATGATGCATTTATCTGTAGAAGTGGAACGCGGGGTGCGTCGCTGCGCAGCCAGCGCCATGACCAACCTCAACCATTACGCTAAGATGCTAAAGAACACGCCACGTCAACAAAGCGGTTCGTTCTCACGGCCATTAGCCAATATTACCAGCCAACCAAGCAACCCCTCTTCTATCCATTTAACTAGCCGACATCTGTCTTTCAACCATCTCATCTGCAAAAAATAACCGAGCCTTCCTCTTTCCCGCTACCTTCAGCCTCACAACCTGCTTTACAATACCAATTGGAGACGCCCTAATCCCACTGGCTCCAGACCCATTTATATTACCAGGGACCTTTGCACGGTCAATCAATAAAACCCTATATTAATTCATTTTTGTTGCGGCTTGTGCATATGTTTTTATATTTTTTGTCATGAAACTCTCTAATTTCTCATTGTAGTGTTCATTGTTTGTTATAATTTGCTCTTGTAGATTAATAAATTTTTTTTGTAGGATAAGATTTTCTGTTTTGATTTGTTCTTCTAGTTTCTTTAAGTTGTTCTCCAAACTCAGTTTTATTCTTGAATCTTTAACAGATGTGATCTTTGCGATATCGCTATTAATATCTTTGAGAATGTCATCCATGTTCTTTCTAATACTTAGAGGAATGTACTTTGGGTACGAAGTGTAGAACAATACTCAATACTTGAGGCAGTGCACCATACCAAACTGTACCACCGCACTGTTGTAGCACTGAAATGCAACTGATATATATGTAAGATCGGATAAATTCTAGAGTAATAAGTTGATTTAGGTTTATTAAAATGACACATAAAATGCAAAAGAAAATCACCAATACAAAATTATCAATACGTACAATATTTACTAAAGCCATAATTTACAGTTATTACTCGGTATGTGCGAGCACAGACACCTATTCACAGTCCTCCAGGTTGCCTCCTTGGAAAAAATTCCTCGCTTTATCCTCATTCATGCTTACACTTCTACTATTCTAACTGCGCTGTATTTTCCTGACACATCCTCGACTCCTTCCATCAATTTCCTAGACATATTCTCGTGACTCCTTTCTTCGCCCTTCCAATGTGAAAAATATTCCCAGCGTCCCTTTATTAATCCTATTATTTACGCTGCCACTGGCTTTACATCTTGTTCGGACTCATTTCTAGATTGGTCTTACGTGGTTGTACTCATCTCATTTCTGCTTCGATTATCATTCTCAATTTATCATCATTCCCAAACATCTTTAACACTTCCTCTGGCTTTAATGGTTTCAATACTTGCCTTCAGAATATAATAAAATAAAATAGTAATATCCATAACCTTGCTAATAAACCCCTCCACTCATAAATTAAAGATTACATAATTATTGACTTTCATTATAAAAATAATAATCATTATTAAATTGCATCATGTTATCATTGATTTCCAACACTAAATATAAAATAAGCACATCATCTGTTTTTAGGTTCAATTATTGCTTAAATTGTTTTAATGAATCCACTGCGTTTATTAATTAAATAATAAAAAAATATATGATAATCGAATATTACCATTGTTAATAAATTAAATGGCTTGTGTTTTACCTCTTTTAGAGCGCAAGGTTTATTCGTAAAGTCTGTTGTGAGGTGTTCTTTCCAGTCATTTGAAAATTAGTGAAATAGCAAACTTTGTTTTAAAACACCATGTTTATTATTATATTATTATTCCCATAATGAGTTTTTTTTCTCAACTCATTGGGAATAATGTGTTACTTACCATGTTTTTGTAATACATTATAAATAATTAAATAATTATTTTTGCAATCCACCGTTTTCGGAAGAATCCTCCTTCATTAGAACAAATATATATTATAAAATGCAGGATTAATAATTATTATTTTTAAACAACGTTGTTATTACAAGAATTCAAATAAAAACAATAGTCATGGAAAGCTGCCATATGACAGCTTGTCTGCAGGTTCTACGTGTTTTCATAATTTGATAAACCTAACACCAATGACAAACTACAAAACTTAAATGTGTAATAATGTTAGGATAAATTTAGTTCTGTTCGACTTACGTTTTTATTTTCTATAGATTCAGAAGACAGCATTGAAGAAACTTTGGTGGTGAAATCGAAAAGGAAACGCCAGTCCAAGGAATCCTCACCTGTTGAACAAATAAATGGAATCTCCAAGAAGGCCCGTCGAAATAATCCAACAATACGTAAGTGTACATTTTATATCGCCATAAAAATGATCTTGAAATTGACTGAAAATACCATTTTTGTGAAAAATCATTTCTAACCTCAAACTATGTATTGTTTTTTCCTAACAATCTTCTAATAATAGTCAAAATGACTCCTTGTTTTTGGTACATAACATTTTAAAAATGGAACACATTTATCATAGGGTAGGTACTTCATAGATTACATTGAGATTGAGTACCTACCCCAATGTCATTTCAATATATGTATAGTTACATAATATTTTTATAATGATGCAAACTTACACATTATTTCTGAATTTAGTGCAATCAGATTATGTCGTAAGACGCTGTGCTGCGAACGCCCTAAACAATATACATCACTACACCAAACTGCTGAATCGAAAGCTCCACGATGATTGTGGTTTGTCCTCATCCGAAATTAAAATTTTACTCTATGCTTATTATGAGCTTCGTTCTTTTTGTTAATGCAATTATTTCCTTTTCAGTAGGATGAAAGGGATTGTTCTTTTTTCAGTTATGTGTGCTGTCCTTAATGTTAATCTGGACTTGTGCATGAAATTATAAGTTCCTTGCAGCATGCAAATTATCATTTTTAAACTGTGGCAATAATTAATATGCATATTTAGATTTTATTTTTATTTGTAGTAGTGGTGCAATGATTTAGATTCTAATGCATTCAATTTAGGGAGGCAGATTTGGATACCGCTGCCCCGGGTACTTTTTATTGGATATCCAACACCTCTCTGTAGGTCATCCAAAGTGGTTCGTTACGTTTGGTGACTTAGCAGGGGTGCCCGGGTTCATGTGGTAAGGTTTATCCATGTCTTGGTGGTGGATGCATCTGTCCACCAGCCACCAGGTCGGATCAGGAAAGACTAGTTGATGAAGACTTTTTAGCTCTTTCGGAACATCACCTTGCACCGCAGTGGGAGAGATGGATTCATATGTCCGTCACTTCTGGACACACTGACCCCTAGCTTCCTACCCACCCCTCATTCCTTTTTCCCTTCCAAGAATTTCCTCTCCTTCCTCTTAAAATGATCCTCCACCGCATCCAAAAATATATAGGCCCTAAGGGTAATTATTTTACTCAGAACCTGTTCTGTGGGGTTAAAAGTAAAAACAAACTTGATGCCTGCTCGAGAATTGATTGTACCATGTTCAGGCCGCTTTTAAAGTTTTGCGTGTACTATACCTTTGACAAAATTTTGTTTGTAAATATTTTCTCAGCTCATTTATACAAATTACGGTCTATTTTTCCTAATTATATACATAATTTTTCATTGTCTACTTATCGTCGAAGTTAGAATTGTTGCATCACTAATTAATATTATTGTTACATCACAATTTTTAAAATTTCTTTTATTAGGTATATTCTGTTTATGTAATATGTTCCTTCTAGATTAAAAATAAGTATGTTCATTTTTCTCAAATTTTCTCTCCTTTATATTATTTTGTACTTCATAAATTTACATAACAACTTATCCACTCGAGCGTCCGATTTGGAAATTTCCCACATTCGTGAAAAAAATTCATGCCTACGAATTTTAATACGAAGACTTATAAACTTATTATAGCGTTAGAGAGCCATTAAATGCACCTATTTTAAAATATTCATCCCATATTTTATAGGATTCATAAAAAAATCATAAAATTTATAAATGCATGAATTCTGTATTTTATTTGCTTAAAAATTGGCACACGTAGTAGGTACCTATTTGGAGAATATTGTGATTTCTACATTTTGTCTAGCCTGGTTGATAATCACAGATATAAATTTAAATTCGAACATGCATTTTTTAATATTTAACACTCATGATCAATAATTTGTTAGAAAAATATTTCAATAATTTCATTTCGCGAAATGTCACTAACAAATAATTCAGAAGAGATGCCGAGACATCTCTTGTTGAAAAGTAAAAATACCAAGTTATCTCTGTGATTAATCGAAGTATACAATGAGTGGGATATTTTGAAATTATTCCGAAAAATGATTTAAAATATCTCATTAAATTGGCCACATTTTGGCCAGTGAACGTTCGAGAGTGATTAATAAAAATTGTTACACATTATTAAATTAATTTTGCACACATTCTTAATATTATAATATTAATATTAAGATTGTGTACTTATTCATTAATATTCGCGAAATGAAATGAGTTTTTAATTATGTTGGATCTAGCAAGAGATAAAATAAAATAAATTATCCTTTTTTTTTTTCTTAAATGTTTTGTATTATCTACTCCCAAAAAGTTTTGTCTCCAACTGACAGCATTCTAAATTCAACTACAATAGAGAAGTCCAGTCCAATTTTTTTATTTTTTTTATGAATAATGACCTTCTAACTTAAATAACTGCATATATTTTTTTTTTTAGAGTTAGTTTTAATTGTTAAAATAATTTTCAAAGTTTTAATTTTTCAAGGTCCCTCTAAAAACACCATATCTATTAGGCATTTTGTGACGTCATCTACTAAATACGAAAAAACGTATTTTATGATTTTTATGTTGGTCTCCTTGAATCTCACATAGATTTGCGCAGGCGCCGCCGGCCATCTTGCTTATTATTAACGCGTTGATTGATCTATTTCTGGTTTATGGGCAATGGCTTCTATGGCGACGGCGAGATCAGAAGCTTGAGCTTCGCAAAAATGACATGAGCAGTTTTACGTTTTTGAAGATAATTTACGTTTAAATGATCAATTCACTGTGATATTAGTGTAATTCATCATAAGTACCAATGCTGCGTTACGTTTTTTTTCAGTTTTAGTCCTTTAAATAGTGTTTTGTTGGTGATTTATTTTCGTTGTACGATAGGTTTAAGGTTACGTCTGAAAAAAAATTTTAATGACTTTTCCGCGTGAATTTAATAAAACTTCCATAAAAGTAATGTTATTTAATAATGTAAAAGACTAATGCATGTGTAAATAAATACAAAATACAGAAATCAACGCATTAACACCGAATCCAAGATGTCATATTTTTAAAGTTATTTTTTCGGAATCATTAAAATATTTTTTTATCCTTTTTAATTGTATGAACGAGATAAAAAGTGAAGTGACAGTTTTATTCCAAATTCATAAAGAGGACTGTATTTTTTAAATTTTGAATTTTCCTAAATTTTTCGACCATTTAATAGATTATGTTTACAGTCAGCTGTTTTTTTTTTAATTTTTTAATTTTGAAACTTAAAATACTGCAATTTTCAAACACGGTCGTATATGTCAGATACAAAAATCTAAAAGGCAATTCTATTTAGTTTCTATAAAGGTATATGCTTTTACGACATCTTCAAAAATACGAAATATATAGAACATTCGTTTGTGTCATACCTAAATTCCCATACAAATGACGTACAGCATAAATAAACCAGTCATTACAGTGATTACCATCGTGACGTCACCATAACAGCATTACACAGCATACCAACCTGACGCTGTGTTTTAACGAGAATATTAAAAATGCACTTTTTAATATTTTTTTAAAAACTGTACATTTAATATTATTAAATAAAACTTATATATTCAGAATCAGCAATTATTGGTCTATTTGAACATATTTTTTTAAAGCCATAATATTTTTCACTGGAGTTCCTTATTTACGGTAAACCATTAATTTATTGATAACAAAGTGTTCTAATAATGTTTATGTATTTTGTTAGAATCCGAGAGCAGTGACGAGCCAGTCCTCTCCGCCAAGGCAAAGAAGCGTGCCTCGAAGGAGTCAACGCCACTCACCAACGGACTGACCAATGGCAAAACCCACACCAAGAAGTCCAAACACGCTCCTGAGGACACTTCCACTCCGAGAAGAGCGTCCGCCCCTAGTGCCACACGTTTATTAATCGGTGAGTTCATTCTAATTGACCGTCTCCGAAGCTTATTTATTGTGTTAGGTTTTCAGGTCACATTCAGTAAAAAAACACTTCGTTAGACAAGTATTCTGAGTTTCACGTGCGCTTGAAGGTACCCTACCCAAGCAGCTCCCGCACGTTGGATCGACATTGGCTCCATTCCCAAAAACAGATTTGTTTTCTGTCAAGATTTTTTCAAAGACAAACTAACTATTGTGTGAAGCCGGTTGTAAAGGAATATGGATTCGGTATGGAAAACAGGATTTTCGTTCAGTTTGGCGTCCAATTTTATTATTTCACACATACGTCGGCTGTTCAAAAAATAATGGGAATTTTTTAATTTCGCAGGTTTGGAGAGTCCGATTGTCAAAATTTTGTTTTTGTTATGTTGGTATACATACCTCTGAAGTATTGTAATAGGTTTATGTTCAGGTTCAATGTAATTGTAATTAATACGGCAGAGCAGAGAGCACAGCTCAGGATTATGGAATTAATTTTCTGTCAAGTAGGTAGGAAATCAGTAAAATAAAAGAAGATGAACTTTATAAAACTATAATGTAGGCATCAAAATAACACACATGAGAGTGTACATTTATACTCAGGTAATAATAAAATTACAAAATCATGAACATACCAGATGGACTCCTGGACACGCTAAGCTACCTAAACGAAGCCGAACGAAGAAAAAACACCGGATGACGACCGAAAACTTGGTTCGTAGAGAGAACGGTCCCGGGTTGGGACTTCCGGCCTCAACAGCCGGGGATGGCGCGGAATCCAGGGAGCCTAGGTCTTCCTTCCATTTGAGAAGATGGCCGCAATAGCCTCCAAGGAGCGTCTCCCGCCTCAGACTGTCCCAACAATCTCCATCCGAAAGGCACGTGGCCCAACCAGTCTCCAAGACTTACGGTTTCAACTCTCAGCAATCCGTGACTTCGCGACGCGGGGTCAAAAAGGCATATTAATCTAGCCACAACAAGGACCAATCACTTTACAACCACGAGTCCAAAAAACATTTCCACAAAATGGCCAACTGCCAACACGGGAAAAAAGTAAGATTCACATATCCACTAAAAATCATACTGTACACGAACTACTTGTGTTACGTAAAAACACCCCGCACCCTTTTTAAGAAAAAATAAACTTCGATTCACATGATTTACAGTGATTAAAACACCTCCATGGTGAGTGACTAATTCACCAACAGCTGGCCCAAATGCTGTCGGGGAGGAAGTGACCATAAACAAAAAAGAATTCTCCAAAAAAAACACCATAGACAAAATATCCAAATAGGCAAGAACTGCACTAGTCACATAATATTTATGTGACATTATGATAAAATTTTCAGCTATATTCATTGTTTCGTTTATCTGTGGCAGCCGCTAAGGTTAAACGTGTTTTTATGAGCACGATGATTTTTTTTTTGTCCTAGCACATCATCGGTTGTTGATGCGTCCGGGGCATTCGTGATCTTCAACGTCTTCACGTCCATCTTGGAAAAGCTTACACCATTCGTGAATCCTTATTTTACTCGTAGCAGACTCACCATAGGCCTTTGTTAACATTTCACACACTTTGTTACACTTTATTTCATTTTTTACGCAAAATTTGATACAAATTCTTTGATCGATTTAAAAAAAAAACACGGAGCTCATAAAAACACGTCTAACCTTAGCGGCTGTACGTCTAATACTTCAGGGGATTGTATACCAACATAACAAAAACAAAATTTTGGCAATCGGACTCTCCAAACCCGCGAAATATAAAAATTCCCGTTATTTTTTTAACAGCCTTCATATATATATATTAAAAAGATTGTAGCTAGACTAAACTGTGTTTATTGGTAATAGTGAATGCGTGTTTTTATTTTATTTTTCGACATCTTATAACTGACGGCATCTGATGCTTCCATATCATGGTATGTGGTTATGTTAAAAGTGTTGCCATTTTTTGATACATGAATGAAAATAATGATGGTGTAAAGTAATATAAAACAACCCGATATGGTTTCCAAATGGGGATTGGTGCAGAAATATGTATGGTGCAATAATAGGAGTGTAAAATAATTTCAGGATTCTCCCGCAAGTCACGCAAATCAGAAGCGGTCCACTACGAGGCCCTTGAGGAACTCCTCAACGATGTGATGAAGCACAAGGATAGTTGGCCGTTCAATGCTCCCGTCACAGTGGACGAGGTAAGCTACGTTTCACAGTGTTCCCCATCCGCGCAGAACATTTTATTATATTATTAATTTGTTGTGAACTAGTGCTGACCGTGAAATATCACAGGATAGTCATAGAGGTGCTATTGCGTACTATTATCGTATTTCTTTGAAAACATCTTTGATTGTTGTTTTGTGTAGGTAATGTATTCAGGTTATATAAGTATGAATAATAAAACCAGTTTAAATATTCCTACTAGCTGGTACCCAGCATGCGTTGCAATGCCATTCAAAGAAGTAAATTGATTATCCCTGCATGTCCTTTCCCATGCGTCCCTGTTCACCTCCTGGGTCCCCTTTCCCTCCCCCTCCTGCCTTTCCTCCTTGCCGCTAAAATATATGAAATACACAAATTTCATAATGCCAGAGCCTACCATTAAATATAGCCTATAACCTTTGCGGGCATGCGCACAACATATCCCCAAAGTTTCATCGCAATCGGATGAACAGTATGGCAGCGCATAAAATATGAACAAACAAACAAATATTGATCTTTATACATAAGAATAAATATATTTATTGTGATGACCGTGGCCGGTTATCCCATAATAATCTGGACTCCCTTTGATGGATCCAGATTCCTCTGTATATGATGATCTCAGTACAGGGTTTCAATACAATAAGAAGACGTAGGTAGTCTCGTGATGTTTATTCCGGGATAAGGTACAATGGTAATTCTTAGGAAGTCTGATGGTAAGAGGACGAATGGATAACAATCACACCCTTTTATACGTTCCTCATGTTGTCTCACTCATACACGCATGTCTCTTTCATACCGCAAGACATACGTTCACCACATTTATTTGACAGTTGCCTCCGAAATCGGAGATTTATCTTTATTTCCAGATAGAGTTTGCTATTCTGTGGAAACGTCTTATGATATAAATATGAAATATATAATATATATGATTACTCAGAAACCTTATGTGGTAAACAAAAAAAAATTGCGAAAATATCTAAATCGTAGTTTTTATTACGGCATTTGGTCAAAACTCGTCAAGGTCATTTTTGAACAGTTCTGCAAATTCTCCCCTGACAGTTTTTGATTTTGATTGATTGGCTTCGATGTTCAACAGGTTAATTAATCTCTGCTGAATGTTTTCATGATTTAATTTTATTCTTTTTAATCTCTTCCAGGTACCGGACTACTTCGAGATCATCACAGAACCTATGGACTTTGAGACAATCAAGTCAAAGCTCGGTCGCAAGAAGTACTCCAGCGATCTGCAGGTCATGGCGGACTCTTCGCTGGTGTTCAACAACTGCTTCACGTACAACCACGAAGAGGATTCTGTTGCCAAGTAATTAACCCTTATTTATTTTTTTCTTACAGACGTTTTCATCTGCCAATCAATCAACCACCTCCTTCATATTTTCTACAGCTATTGGTGATCTCCACTCCCAACCGCTCCATGTGCAACCTTATTACCTCAGGGCAGGCATATACCATATTTTGTCAGAGGGTCAAAATATTTACACTTGGCAATAAAATCAAAATAGAATAGAATATTTCTGAACATATCCGAAAACTAAAAACTGTTTTTGGAAGGTGATAAAATACATCTTCAAATTTTGTAAATCAAAATAAATTTATAATTTTTTTAAGTATAAAATTTTTGCATGTAAACATTATACATTGCTCACTTTGTGTTTTTTCTAACTAAAATTACTGATAATAATACTAAATAGAGCATAGTTTATTTGATAAATGTATTTTCACCTAACTTTTTTGTTCTTTTGTGAAAAAATAATTACTAAAAAATTTCCTAAGTTCCATAAATTTTTTTTAAAATGCGATCCAATACTTTGGTTTCATAAAAGTCAACATTTTACTTCCTGGAATATCAAGCATGTTGTTTTTCTCTTTCTAACACCGCCCGTTTAGATCATATTTCTCACCATGACAGTAAGGAATATACAACTATTTCTATGAGACACCATTTCTATGAGCTGTCCCAAAAGTGAACAAATTAGCTTGAGGGGTTAAAATCATAGACCTATTTTTTTTATTTATTGATCTATATACGGGATGTTTCCATTATATTATTCAATGCCTGTCTCGCTAGGGTATACCTGTGTTGAGACAAGCTAAACACATAATCATTAGCTAAACATTATAATAAGGATTATGTGTTTAGCTTAACATTCCAACCAAACCAAGTTTAAAAGCAACTGATGTGCAAGGCCTAAGTCATAGAAAGACTGTTCCTACTTATCTATTTCATAGATTCTAGAAAATAGATCATAGAATGAATGACCTGCACTTCTCCCTTCAGTTTAACATTCTAATGATTATAATCAATATATATTATAAAAGAAAGTGTACAAAAGTGTGCATCCCGCTAAAACTCAGAAACGAGTCCCGGTACGATCAGCGAGTTATATGGTGTGGTAGCACTCTATCGCCCATCCATGAAGAAGGATTCCATTTTTCCCTGAAGGGCGTGCTTTTGAAGATATAAGGGCTGGAAGTTTCGCCCTCTAGAAATTTGGAAAAAAGGCCAGAATATTCGAGAGCATTCCACAACATTTCAGAATATCCCGGAACATTCTGGAATGTTCAGGAATAGTCTGGAACGTTTGGGAATATCCAGTGAGATCCCATATCATTGTGGAACATTCCAGAACGCTCTTGAATGTTGTGTGGAATGTTCTGGAACATTGTGGACCATTGGAAGCCTTATTTGTGTGGGTGGGGCCACCCATTAGTAGGGGTATATAAAGCAGGATCTGTCGTGGGTTCGAACGTCAGTTCAACCTCATATGGACTCCCTGAGCGAAGCCCGGTATCCCAGCTAGTAATATAATATAATGCACGTTCCACTTAATTTATTTTTTACTGTAACCGGTTTCAGCCTGTTAACTTCTTATTGGCAGGAGCCGCGCAAATTTTCGAAAACAATTTTAAAATGCGATTTTAACCCTTATGTATAAAGAAACTGTATGAAGGACAAAGGTCAGAATCGCTTGCGCCAATATCATTCTTGATGTAGTCAATAGTTTCAATCACCTAGCGACACCAGAATATTTTTTAAATGAGTTATCTATGGCATCTGGGTCAGATTTTGCCGCTATTTGAACTGTCAAAGTCCGAGCGTGATAGTTTACAAAACATTGAAAAACCTATCAATTTAATCAAGTAAACGCAAGTTATATTGTTTTTATAGGTAGTTTATTGTTCAAGGAATGTGTTTCTGTAAATAAAATATACGATAGCTCAAAATAAATCCATAAAATATTACTTCAAAGTGATGCATTCCGTAATTTCCACTATGGAAGCTAGTTTCAGGCATGGCTCTCAATCGGTTAAAGCCATCTCCACACTAGACTAGTCTGAATATGGCTTTAACATGTTGAAACCCGGTTACAGTAAAAAATAAATTAAGTGGGTATAAGTTTTATTATATTATTATAATGGAATTCCAGCACGAATTGTCGGTATCAAAAATAGAAATACTAATGATTATTGTTTGAACTTTTTTTCAGGGCCGGCGTGAGATTACAGAAATTCTTCGACAAGCGCTGCAAGGAGCTCAGCCTGCCCGGACTCCCCTTCTCGGCGACGGAATCCAAAAGCAAGAAGAACCGTACCTTAGATTAATGCAATACTTTAAATTACCAATTACCTACCAACTAAACCTTGTTTTAAGGGTTTTATCCCTTTTGTAAAAAAGCCTGAATCTTGATGAAGTATTTATGATTTTGTGTAATTTAAAAACTAGCTTTGTTCTAATTAATGTATTTTCTTAGTTGGGACAAATCTAAATTTATAAGTATTTTTTATGGAAAGAACAAATGTTTGTTTTTTTTTAATTCCCAGTTTGAAATACATATTTTTAGATTTCTCGGTAGAGTAGATAGCGATAATATTAATATGGGGTGTAACGGCATGTATCCGAAAAATTTTACCCGGCGATTTCTGAGCATATTTCAAGTAAAAAAGTAGATGTCATTTTACTGTCTGATGTAATTTTTTTCTACTGAAAACAAAAAAAAATATTTCAATCACACGTTGCGAAGGATTCGCATAATAATCGCACAGTTTCGTCTATTACCGTGCCTTCGGAACGAGACGGAGATGACCCGCTAGACTATACTAGTGGCGACGTGTGATGGAAGAATATTTTAATTAAAAAATATCTCTAGACAGCAAAATAACATGAACATTTTTACTCCAAATATGCAAAAGAATTGCTGGTTAAAATCCTTGGAGTGCTGTTACACCCTGTATATTATTAGATTTGTGTAAATTATCGATTTTTGTAAAAAAAGTGTCACATGTTGTGAAAAATTTTAATTCCATGAAGTTAGCTTAATATATTTCTCTGAATTTTAGCGGTAGGTTATCATGTAAGTTTTTTTTTTTAATTTTTCAATAAACTTTGAATCAATTGGACGTATTTACTTTTAAGCCTAGTACGCAAATTCGTCCTCATTTGTTGGAGTAAAATCCACGAACAAGAACGCAGGCTCAAGATGATGTCCACTTAAGGTTTTATTTAACAAAATTACATTCTAAAACCCGGAAGAAACAACGACCTTGTTTAGCGAGTATATATATACATAGATATACCGGGTGAAAGAGTGGTTGAAATGACACTAGTTTCAGCAACGTACTACTTATTTCTGCATTGTATATTGGTGTTTATCAAAATTATTTAAGAATGCCAGAAGAGTTTTACACCCAACTTTTGCAAATGGTTACCACATCATGCCCGGTGCACACGTGGCTAAAATAACAACATCCTGTCCTGACAAGTACCTAGCTTACAAACCTTGCTTGACACAAACTAGAGCGGTTTACACAATGCTAGGAGATTTTAAGCCAGTATCATTGTAGAGACTAAGATAACCACGCATACTATCCGTCCATAGAGAAAAATAAACAGCTAACGTTGAAGAAAAGTTATACATAGAGGGTCACCATTCGGCTAATGTTTTGTAATGCTGAATTACACACAGACTTACCTTTGTAAGATGGAATACTAGCATTTCACAGACATTGTTTATCATGGTACAATTGTATGAACTTTAAATTAATGTCGTTAACTGAGTTTTGGCATTTTTAGAATCGTATCATGTGTCAGAAAAAACACAGCGAGTTGTCACCGTCCAATAGTCGATCATGTAATAGCCACACGAAACTAGGATATTAAGTTCGGTAGTGGGGTTGCTACTAGCTCAAATAATAGAACCACATCCAATTAAACTATCCTGACTTGAGAGGCTAGCTTTCTAGTTCTGTCTACACATAGCTAGTATTACTAGGTTTCTAGCAATAGCTTGCCATCCTGGCTTGTTATACTAGCCTCGTGTGCACCGGGCATTAATTTAAAAAAATGTCACGTTACTTGAAAAAAATATACAAATTGGCCCAAATTTATCTCACCGAGGGGGAGGGGGAGGGTCTAGATTGGAAGAAAAACTGCTTGCGTAATTAATGGATGCCCCCTTTTACAAACAACGCTTTAAAAAGGACTTATTGACGCCCTTTCTACAATACGCCGAAGGTATATTTGGGGTACAGACTGCTGTAACGTAACACGCAATGTAACATGAAAGGACCATTTTATAAGTGTGGACGCAGCGCGCGCACGAACCGAGCATGTACCTACTGGCATCTGTTTTCGGCAGGTGAATATAGCTCAGTCTGCCGAGAACACTTCTGTTCTGCAGTATAGATACACACTGACGCTCCGTGCACACTGACGCTCCGTGCACACTGCGTGCCCCTTTGTGTTCGGCGAAAAAACCAACACTTTGCAGATTGCGGCGCACATGAATTGAAATGCTCTGTTCGTGCGTGTAGTGTGCACGGTTCATGCGCGCGAGGCGTCCACACTATGGGAATTCTGTTACATTGCATGATACATTGTGACAATGTGGATGGAAAATGTTTTCATTGCGTGTTACATTGCATGTTACATTTCGTATTAAGTCTGTACCCGGCTTTATATGGTATAGAAATGGGATAATTAGTTTACTTTATAATGTCTTACCAATTTTCACTTTCTGGTGAATTTTCTTTGTTATCTGACCTACAAGCAAATTTCATATCAAAACTTGTTGCCAATGGACTTACGTAAGTAATATCATTGATTATGGTGATATTTTAAGTAATCTAGCATTACTCCTTAATAAATTAAGTTTGTTCGTACGTTGGGCAGACAAAACCTCTAATACAAATGATAAAATATTGGACTGGTTGTAGATAATTCAGTTTTACACGTATGGGCAGGGCTGACCTTGCGTGATCCCAATTGGACCAGTCTGCTCCTGGCACCGACTTGCCAAGGCACTGATATCTAACGCCAACAGCACCCTTGAGGTTTTTACTAGCGCCAGGTGCCATTTGACTCAGGACCGGCCTTGCTTATAGGACTCACTTTACACTAGCATTTTCATTGTGACGGAAAAATGGATGTGCTTTACTTTAAGTCTACCCGTTTGGTCAGTGAGAGACAGTGGCGGTTCTTCACAGGGGGACAATGGGGACAGTACCCATCAGTTAAAAACTCAAAACCTACTAAAGGAAATAAAAGTCGATGCTTTGTCTTCACCAAAATGAATGAATTATTTAAACAGAAATAAAATGGAAACAAATATTCCGGATGATTTTAATAAGACCCTACGCGCGTACATCGAACAATGTACGGCGTAAAAAACAGCGGGTCTATTTCTCAGTGCGCAGAATCTAATGCGCAATTGGGGGACGATCCGAACTATCTCCATACATTCATTGCGTTGTTTCGCGATCGTATGCAACTGCGCGCACGCATTAGTATGTGAATTCAAATACCCGCGGGGGCAATCCTTTGGATCCCCACAGAACCATTTGTTTGCGAAGTTACAGGCGAAAATTGCTCGCGTTCAAATTAGTTAATCTTGCAAGATAAAGCTTTATTTTTATTATACTGTCTTGTAAATTGGCATACAGTGAAACCCTCTTAAGAAGTTCCCGCTTAAGAAGTTCGGGTTTTTCGGTCCCTTGGCCCAAAATTGGCCCAATTATTCCCATATATAAGGTTTTCCTGCTTAAGAAGTTTGTTTTTCCCGGTCCCTTGGAAAACTTCTTAAGAGGGTTTCACTGTATATCTATATAGACATTTTATATTTTTTTGTGTTAAATATATCCGACTATCATGATTAGACCATCAAAAAATTTTTTTGAGAAATTTTATATTATATTCTACGGGTGGTGAGATTACAGTACAGTACGTAAAGAATGTCGATCCCCACCACTAAAGAAGTGCTCCAGCCGCCACTCGTAAGCGATCTAGATAAAATTTGGACTAACTTGTCGTACTCTGCCTCACGGTTAATACGGAATATTTCTTATTTAAATATATTTAGATTACTATAAGCAATAATTATCAGCCTGAAATACTTATCTACATTGAAAAAATCTTCCGAGAAAAGATACTGGCCGCCAACGGGACTTGAATCGAACAGTATTTAATATCCTAGCATCTGCGTGTGGTTGAATTTCAGAACCCAGCCACGGGTGCATGTCGACGCCACGCTTAACGGCCGCGCTTCAAATAACATCTGTGTACGTGGAGTTTCACACAAAGCTACCATTGTAATTCAAGAATTCGTCACAAGATGGAGCTACTTCCGTCGGCAACACGCAAATGGGAAGTTCCATTCCTAGGTATAAGTTCTACGAATTTGTGAACCTTGAGTATCTCCCAGATTTCTGAAGATTGACGGTAATTCTCGGTTGTATAAAGCGGCTGTATATTACATATGACGTCATCGTTCGTCTCGGTTACTTTTTGGCGGTGACTTGCCATCACTGGTTGACAGTGGATACACGGGCTCATTTTGCAATCAGTTCCTACATTGGATTTACAAAATGTTCATCAATCACCATCACTAACTTGGCGAACCCGAAACAAAAGCCGCCCGAAGGGCCTAGCAGTAAAAACCTGCGGAGCGGGTTATTACAAAAACTTGAGTATTTATGTCCGAGGAGATGAAAAAATATGCATCTTATATTTTAATTTTGTTAAAATTAATTCACTTGTGTGATATTCAACGCATGTTCTACTACATGTTTGACCAAGTTAAGAGGAGTACGACAACATTATCAAAATTTGAAATAAAAAGTATTGTTCCCTTTTGAACGGCAAATAGTCTCTTGTATTCACCGACCATTATTAAATTAGACAAAGGTAATTCTATCCGTACTTGAGGATTGAATTATTGTCGAGTTATAAAAATTATATTTTGAAGTTTTTGAGGGCCAAATACAATGAGTTTTTCCAGAAAGCCAATGTTATTTAATTGCATAATATGTTAAACATGGTTGTTACACAAAGCAAGTCAGATCTGAAGTAAAACATCTTGTGAGAAAATTCAAATTCAATCAGAAATTTACCTTTCGAACACACACCAAACTTGAAAAAATCACAAAATCTAAAAAAAAAATAAACGAAGGAAGTACACTTTTCATATATGGATTTATTAATTAATCAAAAATGAGATCATTTTCTGATTGTAGATAAGTAACTACTTTATCGCTCGTCTGAATTCACACATTCAGTTACAATTTTGAAAATTTCAAAGCAAATTTGAGTTCATTGAACGTGAACATTTCCCAATGTGTTCATTATTGGTGAGGCGAACATTACTGTAAACTACTCCCTTGGTATTAATAATGATATATTTAGTTCCATTCTTCATTGTGACATTGTTTTCCATAATCAGTACAAATCTGTATTCATCACGGTTTTATAAGTCTGCTTATTATAATAAAAATCTTTTAAATTAATATTATTTTGGTGTTTTTTTTTTAAATAAATATTACTTGCTATTTATGTCTACACTAGCGCAGACCCCTTGTAAATTTTGAAATCTGACTTTACTTTTTGAGATCAATATTGAAATTTAAAAAAAAGGAGTAAACATTTCAAATATGGATTTTTTGAGATAAGTACTCTTATCGCTTCTCTGACTTCTTGGCGTATAAGTTCCAATTTTGAAAATGGTAATAAAAAAAATTCTATTAACCTCTCAGGAATAGACTTTTGTTTATTAAGTGTGCCTTAGAAAACTGTCAAAACATGATAATATTTGTGTTATTTACGATTTTTACTAAAAGTTTCATAAATCACGTTTTGGGAAACGTAGCCTCATTCTAATAACTGTTTTGGAAAGGTTATGAAATAAACTTTTGAATTGTATTATTACAAATAAATAATAACATTTGTAAATATTAAAACTTAGAACGCAAAGATAACATTTTTTTTAAAATGACCCACTTGATGTTTTTTGTGAAAACGGTACTAAAATCACAGATTATGTAGAAAAAAAACACTTATTCTATCGTATAAATGTATAATAAACAATTTTATCACCACACTTTTTTATCATTTCATACAAAAATATTTTAATAAAAAACTAACAATGTCTTGAACAAAGGACAATCAAAAAAGATGAGTTTCGATTCGGCTCAGATAAATAATCTCTACATTCCATAGATATATTTGAATACAGACGCGTAGCATTGTTCATTATCGATATTCCGTATTTTATTTCATGGTAATCCGTATACTAGTGATGGAAATAAATCAATTTTTGTAAAATCTCGCGCGTTGACGTCAAAAGACGCTCTAATGTCTTGACCGCTATTATTATATTCACGTCTTTTGACGCTCTAATGTTCCGAGTGGTTAAAAAATTAAATTCTAGGCAGGTAGGTACTTTACTGCTTGTAATTTGTGACCAGTTTCAATTTTGAAAATGACGCTTGAATTCCAAATGGTGCGTTTCCATGCTTGCCAAGGCTCGGCAAGCCTCCACAAGCTCCAAGCGTACACAAATCTCGCTTGGCATTTGGAAGCCGTTTACACGCTTGTGACTGCGTCAGTACGCTACCAACACCCAAGCGTGGCGGACGTCGAACTTGTGTCGGCTATTGCGTTTGGTTTAACATACTTTTATTTGAATACAAGCAAAGTGTATAAATTTGTGAGTTAGGTTTTAGCTAGGACTCACACCTCTCAAAATATGTAGATAAAATGAATTGTTTGTTTGGGAACCAAACTAATTAGTTGTAAGAACTATTAATAGATGTCGCTAGATGCAAACTCCCACTCAGCCAGGCAAGTAATTTATAAAAGATCCAATTGCGGGTTTTTTAATTCTCTTTTCTTCGACGTAGCCTCATAAACAACATAAACTCCTTGGTCTGTCTTGGGTAGTTTGGATCTAAAGATATTCACAATGTAATTGGGAATATAACAATAAAAATCACTAGTCTTTTTAATTTCCTGAAGATGCATTTCATTTACAAGTTTCCTTCTTCCAAAATTTTACATTTGGTCCTTCGAGCCGGATAATTTAACGCGAGTGTTTAAATTAATAAAAGGAACCAGCACTGAAGAAGGAACATCCAGCCAACATGCAGCTTACAGCATCCAGCCAGCAGCAGAGGCCATCAGAGAAAAAAATGGGCAAGTGACCAATCCATATCCATACTACCTACCTTACCATTAAAATCCCTTTAAAAAAGCAAAAAATTAATGACATCAATATTGTGAATTACTCATAAAAAATTGTTGCAAGCCGGTATGATCAAGTCTACAAAAAAATAACTCGATATTGCAGTAGGTAATAAGATTATTGCGAAAAAAACTACAGCAATGTTATAAATTCCAAGATTAAAATAATGTTTGTTTGAAATATTCATTTGAATTAACCGCGAAGCCGGTAAAGCAGTTTTGCTACAAATACTCTATGGGCGAATAGACAAAATTGACGGCGTCAGTATTCAGTATAGCACAGTATAGTATTATTGTCATCAATGTTGTGACGGATTGGGAAGTCAATAACGATCATTTGTGAGGTTATCGGTGCTTTAATACAGTAAATATTAGTTGATTAATGGTGATTGTGATTTGGATTACTCTGTGAACTGTAAGTAAACACCTGATTGAATCAATATGGATTTAAAAGCGCTAATCGCTCAACGGGGAATTTGTAAGGGAAAAGTTACTCGATTCAGAGAATTCTTAAACAAGGATTCACTGACACAGAACGAATTGGAACTTCGTATACACCGTTTCGAACCGTTACTTGATAAGTTTGAAGAAATTCAGAATAAAATAAATGCATTATCTCCCGAGGATGATGAAAGCGAACGAGCGAGCTTTGAAAACGATTATTTCAATGTATTGGCCAGCGCGAAAGAAAATTTAGCTAAAAGGGATTCCGCGGTCAAGGCTAACAATAATATCAAACTGCCTATTATAGAATTGCCAAAATTTAAAGGGGATTATTGCGAATGGATAGAATTCCGAGATGCGTTTATTTCGTTAGTAGACAGCAATTCTAACCTAGATGCCGTACAAAAATTTTATTATTTGCGATCTTGTCTGAAAGGGGAAGCATTTAAACTCATAACAGCATTGCCTATGCATATCGACAATTATGTTACGGCCTGGGAGATGCTTACGGACAGATACGAAAACTCTAAAATAATTGTAAATAATCATGTAAACTCGTTGTTTAAATTACCGGATGTAAAGGCAGAAAATCACGTCGCAATAAGGAGCCTATTGGATGAGGCGCAATTACATTTAAAATCGCTAAATAATTTAAATATAGCTACGAAAAATTGGGATGTAATTTTAATTTATTTGTTATCAAACAAGCTAGACTCAAATACAAGAGCTCATTGGGAACAATGCCCAACAAAAAATAATCTACCTACCTATGAAGAATTTATTAAATGCTTGTATATAAGGGCCCAAGTACTAGAAGCATCGGCAAATAACGAGAAAAGAATTAATCCGGGAAAAGCGAATCTGCATAATTATAAAAAGGAAGCTATGGTGTCATTATCCGTTCAAAAACTAAAATGTTTAAATTGCAACGACAATCATAAGATTTATTATTGCCGCAAATTTTTGGAATTAAAACCGAAAGAACGAATTGATAAAATGCACAAATTAGGCGCTTGTTTAAAATGTTTAAACCCCGGTCATAAATTAAAGGATTGCAAATCTAAATTCAATTGCCGTAAATGCGATGGTGAAAATCACAATACTTTACTTCATTTTAAAAGGGAAGAGGAATCAAAACACGAAAGGGCATCAACATCTTCCGCGAAGGAAGCGCCTTTAGTATCAAATCATGCCGCGAAGGTAGAACAAAATTTCGTGTTATTGTCCACTGCCATTATCCACATAAAAAACAATACAGGGAATTCAATTCAAGCCAGAGTTTTGCTAGATTCTGGGGCTCAATCGAACTTTATAAGTGAGGAATTTGCAAATAAATTAAAATTAAAGGCAAAAAGGGCCAACATTCCGGTCACGGGAATCCACAATAAGATTTTAAATATAAAATCTAAAGTTGAATTAGATATTACTTCAAGCTATTCCAAATACGAAAAGAAGATAGAATGCCTGATATTACCTGAAGTGACCAGTAATCTGCCGCAAATTTCCTTTCAGAAAAAAGACGCTGGGATCCCCAGCGGTCTCCAATTAGCAGATCCGAACTTCAACATTACCAGCCCGATAGATCTACTATTGGGAGCGGAGATATTTTGGGAAGTCTTGCATACCGATCGAATGAGGATTGGAGATGCGGGGCTCACACTACAAAGGACCGAGCTAGGATGGCTTGTATCCGGACCTATCTCCACTCCGAAACCAAAAAGGCCAGTAAATTACTGTCATTTATCTTTAAATTTATTACATAAGCAATTAGAAAGCTTTTGGAAAATAGAGGAACTAGCTCCTGTAAAACATAGCCACGAATAAAGAGCATGTGAAGAGAGCTTCTTACACACGCATGAAAGAGATGAGAAAGGACGTTTTGCTGTAAGATTACCGCTGCGGCCTAATATTATTCAAATGGGTGAAACCCTAAAGATGGCTGAAAAAAGATTCTACAATATGGAGAAGAAATTCCTTACCAATAAAGACCTGATGCTAGATTATAAAAAATTCGTGAAAGAGTATCAGGAATTGGGGCATATGACGCTGTGCGAAGCACCGCCAAAAGATAAAATTTGTTATTATTTGCCACACCACGCAGTGATGAAGGAGTCTAGCACGACAACCAAAACCAGGGTCGTGTTTGACGGATCAGCCAAGTCATCAACCGGTATATCATTAAACGACGCCCTCATGGTAGGGCCAGTTTTACAAAAGGATTTATGTGCACAATTATTATTTTTCAGAAAGCACCAGTATGCATTAACTGCCGACATCGAGAAGATGTATCGTCAAATATTGGTGCAACCGGAGGATAGAGATTTGCAGCGCATAGTCTGGAGGGACTCTCCGGAAGAAGAAATCCGACACTATCAACTCAATACCGTCACCTACGGTTTGGGACCATCATCCTTTCTGGCTACCAAATGCTTGGAGCAGTTAGGAACGGAAAATCAAGAAGCATACAGAAAGGTCAGTCGAATCCTAAAATACAATTTTTATATGGATGATCTGATAACTGGCGACGAAAATGAGGCAGATTGTCTCACTATTAAGCATCAGTTAAGCAGCATTTTGGTATCTGCTGGCATGAATTTACGAAAATGGCGATCAAATTCACCCTCTATAAGTTCGAAACCAGAGAGTGACGCAGATATGATTATTACTGATAACCCAAAGGAAAAGAAAATTTTAGGGTTGTCGTGGAATAACCAGCAAGACTATTTTCAGTACATTGTAGAGCCCTTAGAAACGTGCGTTAAAAGCAAACCCCAAATGCTATCATGTATCGCCTCTACCTTTGACCCATTGGGACTGATAGGCCCAATAACTTTAGTCGCAAAATTGATAATGCAAGGTTTGTGGCAAACCAAGATTCAGTGGGACGAAGATGTTCCATCTGACCAGATGAATGCGTGGAATTCGTATATAAATGAATTACCTCTTTTGAATAATTTAAAAATACCGAGAAGGGTTATTTGCAAACATCAAGTTAAACTGTATCTGCATGGATTTTGTGATTCGTCAGAAAAGGCCTATGCAGCTTGTATATATATAGTGTCTACTGATGAATTGGGAAACACAACTTCTAATTTAGTCACATCAAAATCAAGGGTGGCACCTTTGAAAAGCATATCACTACCAAAGCTGGAGCTTTGTGGTGCTGTCTTACTTACAAAGTTAGTAAACTATTCACAAAATAGCTATGAACTTAAATGAAATAGATACAACCTACTGGTGCGATTCCATGATAACGCTATTCTGGATTCGTGGACAGCCAGCAAGGTGGAACACATTTGTGGCCAATAGGGTAGCTGAAATCCAGGAGTCCAGTCAACCCTCACAATGGAAACACGTAAGATTGGAGGTAATGCGGCGGACGTTTTATCCAGAGGCGCTAAGGCGTCGCAACTACTAAAGTCTGACATTTGGTGGCATGGGCCCACCTGGTTGACTTCAGGCGATTACCCGATTACCAGCAGTGAAGTTACGCCGTTGGATCTGCCAGAAGAAAGATTAAAACTAACTTTAATTTCAGCAGTAAAACAGGATTGGGAAATATTTTCCAGATACTCTTGCTTAACCAAATTGCAAAGGGTGACAGCTTATATTTTACTATTTATTTTTAATTGCAGAAATTCTTTGTCAAGGCGTGGCGGAGCGCTAACTGTTTATGAATTGGAAAATTCGCTTCACATATTAATATCTCGCGCACAATGTTTTGCATTCCCAGAAGAGTCGAGGGCCTAGCAGGCCGGGGGTAATGTAAAGAATAGTAGTAGGTTAAAGTCATTAAATCCTTATTTGTTTAAAGATTTAATCCGGGTGGGGGGTAGGTTGTCCAACGGAAAAATGATATCGGAAAGCCAACAACACCCCATAGTACTACCTTCACATCATAAATTAAGTGAACTTATTATCAAGCACTACCATTATTCATATTTACATGCAGGAACGCAGACATTGTTAGCGTTAATAAGAATGAAATACTGGCCAATTACGGGTAAAAACTTAATTAAAAAGATTCTGAAATACTGTATTATATGTTTTAGATGTAACCCGAAAACAGAACAACAACTGATGGCGGACCTACCGGCCGAACGAATAACGGAATGTCGTCCATTTCAATTGTCCGGAGTGGATTACTGCGGACCCATTATGATTAAGTCAGGTGTTGGCCGTAAGACTCACAGCGTAAAATCTTATATATGCCTATTTATATGTATGGTGTCCAAAGCGATACATTTAGAAGTAGTAATGTCTTTAAGCACTGATGGCTTCCTAAATGCGTTTAAACGTTTCATTTCGCGAAGAGGGAAACCCAGTAAAATGTTTTCGGATAACGCCACTAATTTTAGGAGGGCGAATAATGAATTTAAGGGAGATCTATGAATTTTTGGAAAATTCAAATGAAAAAATCGATAAATACTTAGCCAATTTATCTATTCAGTGGCAATTCATACCAAGGGCTCCGCACTTTGGTGGACTTTGGGAAGCAGGGGTCAAATCAGTAAAATATCATTTGATAAGGGTAGCAAATGCTTCACTATTAACATATGAGGAATTTAGCACTGTATTATGTCAAATTGAATCATGCTTGAATTCCCGTCCCCTCTGTCCGCTGTCCAATGACCCCAAAGACCTAAATCCCCTGAGTCCTGGTCACTTTCTCATTGGAACGAGCTTAGCAGCGATCCCGGAGCAGAATTTGCAGAATGTAGCAGTCAATAGACTGAATCATTACCAAAAATTAAATCAACTAATACAATCCTTTTGGTCGAGGTGGCGCAAAGAATACTTGGCTGAGCTGCAGACTCGGACAAAATGGACTGGCAACCACCAAAGGCAGCTGCAACCAGGCCAGATGGTCATTCTGAAGGAAGACAACGAGCCTCCTTGCTTTTGGAGGCTAGGACGAGTGCACGCTGTACACCCGGGACCTGATGGAAGAGTACGGGTAGCTACCATCATCACAGCACAGGGAACAGTCCAGAGGGCAATATCAAAACTATGCTTGCTGCCAATTGAGGACAACAAAGGCGGAGATCACTTACCCAAGATGGACCAGGGAGAATAAGAAGCGACCGGGTAGCGCCAATACACAGTGTGGCGTCCACAAGCACAAGAAAAAACCAGTGAAGCTGGGAGTTTTATAATCAAGTTGCTATAATCAGACTTTTTAACAACTGTGATAAAAAAGTGAAAAACAATAAAAAAAAACAATCAAGAATGAATAAAGGTGGTGGAGGTAGTGACCTCTTGTGACACTATAGTGAAAAATTTGATCCAAGTGAAAATTTAAGATGATAATTCAACCAAAAAACGGAAGAACACTAAGTGCCCGTTCAAATGTTGATACAAAACTAGCTGTCCTGGAAGGAAGACCTGGTCCAATTATCATTATGTTGTGTTTGTCCTAAAATTAAATGTTTTATTATTTTAGAAATTATTGATTTAACTTTAACTTTAACTAGAGCATGTAAATTATGAATTTATTAGGGCCGTCTGTTTCAACAGAGAGCAAAATCGTGTCCTAAAGTTAAATTTTAACTGTCAGTTAAAGTAACAAGGATGTTAAATAGGACCGCGCGCTGTTTCAAGTGTATTTTCGCTAAAGTAATAGTTGTCAGTGTTGCCAGTCTTAAAAGCAGAATATTCCTCGGAATTATGTTACAAAACGCATCGAAATATTTTTTGATGCGGCAACACCGTAAACTAAATCCTAAAATCGGAACAACTGTCAAAATATCCCGTTGTATTTTGTTTCGGCATTCCGATAAAAAAAGTGTTTGTATGAATATTTACAAATAAATGACGACCTATGATACGTATAATATACAATATGAATGTGATTTACTTTCCAGTAGTTGTGACATCTCCTTGAATTTGAAGTGTTACATATTTTACGAGATCTTCAATTCAATTTATTTATGGTATCGAAAACAAAAAAACATATATTTTATAGCTGTTTTAAAATCCATTTTTAAGAGTATTACGTAAGTAGTAGGTGTAAAAACTATACTAGCATTAATAGAGCTTGTCTTTTAAAGGCAGCTTCACTCGCTAAATATGTGAATATCCGAAACGATTCTGTTCAGGAGATTCAGGCCCTACCTACTACTCATGTTATATTTTTGTAATGTTTATGAGACAATAAATTGATATGAAGATCTTGTAAAACTTGCGATACATCCATTAATAGAGCTTGTCTTTAAAAGGTAACGCTAAATAAGTCGATATCAGAATTGATTCTGTTCAACAGCAAGATTTTTTCGACATGCGGCGCCGCGGCAAAAATTCTAGATCATCCCCAGATAACCAAATTATTTACGCGGGATCGAAATGTTTTTGGTTTTCGCTGCAAGACATATTGGATGAGGAATTCATCGTCACTATCATCGTCTTCTACAATATTTATCATGATTACTATGTTTAAGCGCGGAATTTCGTAGATTACCCCTGAGAACTGTCAAATATGGCGGAGTAACTCTAGAGTAACTATCGGTTTTCGGAAAGTAAATACAAAAGTTAAAAGTAATGTAAAACAAGCAATCAAATAAATTGAAAAACGCATTTTGGTGAAATTTAACTTTAGTAAGTGCGTTTTGCTTTACTTTTACTTTAGTAAGCGTTGAAACAGACGGCCCTTAGTTAATTAAATCTGGTGTGAGGCAGTGAAAGTTTATAAATATCATAAGTTACTTTTAGTATTATAAGTGAGATATTTTAGTAATTATATTTTATTTGTGTTGTAAAAAACTTTACTGCTGACCGTTTTTTGGGCAGGAGTATGTATAAATTTGCGAGTTAGGTTTTAGCTAGGACTCACACCTCACACCTCTCAAAATATGTAGATAAAATGAATTGTTTGTTTGGGAACCAAACTAATTAGTTGTAAGAACTATTAATAGATGTCGCTAGATGCAAACTCCCACTCAGCCAGGCAAGTAATTTATAAAAGATCCAGTTGCGGGTTTTTTAATTCTCTTTTCTTCGACGTAGCCTCGTAAACAACATAAACTCCTTGGTCTGTCTTGGGTAGTTTGGATCTAAAGATATTCACAATGTAATTGGGAATATAACAATAAAAATCACTAGTCTTTTTAATTTCCTGAAGATGCATTTCATTTACAAGTTTCCTTCTTCCAAAATTTTACACAAAGTATAAAAAAACAATATAATATTGTCTTGTATTATAAAAAAGTTATTCCAACCAAAATCATATGATTTTTTATTGTAATAAATCATCAATAAAAGATTATTTATTTATATTGACTTTTTAGGTAAATCCAATAAATTAAATTAGTGCATTCAAATTATGTACTTATACATTTTAATAAGTCAGTCATGCCTCTTACGTCATACATGTCTCGTAATGTTAATTATCGATATACCGCATGGAGCAAAAACGGCGTGCATTCGCCGTCAGTTCGAAAATTACACTGAGCGTTTGCCGAAGCTTGCCGCTGGATCCGACCCCGACTGGATCGGCGGCAAGCTCTTGCAAGCCAAGACAAACAACCTGTTTCCACGTTGGTGTTTGTGGAGGCTTGCGTAGGCTTGGTAAGCGTGGAAACGGGGCTAAACATATCAGAGTCCATTGAACCAGAGTTACCATCAGTTACAGACATACAGACTCGCAATAGAAATTAGTATGTTTGATCATGATGGTATTATACTTTCATATTTTGATCTTGTGGAACAAACACAAGGCCAAAGATTTTTTTTACAATCATTGCACAAGTTAATAAAGTTTGCAAGCTAAAATTAGTTGCGTCGACCTAAAAATTGCAGTTCAAGAATTTTTCCGAGACAAACAGTCTTTTTGATGTAATTTGGGAATAGTGTAGAAAAATATCTTTAAAAGGGGTCATAAAAAACAAGTTTGGGAAAGTCTGGTTCAACACAATATGTATTACATTATATTTCCAGTTTTTTAAAGATAGAACAACATTACTTTGCTAAGAATTAAATTATATTTTGTATCCAGACAGTGTTTCACAGAAAGGTTTTCATAATATAGTTTTCATCTAATCCACTCCACTAGTGGTGGTGTTTGGCGGCTTCCTCCTTCCTCTTGGCTTCTTCAAACTGGCGTATGTTTCCAGGGGAGTTAGCTGAAATACAAATAAATCATCGTCATTTATTTATTTTGTTTATTGCCGCCCTTTTTGGGCCTTTACATGGGAATTCATAAATAAATAACAAAAACTGTTACAGCAAAAATCTTTGTATTCATTTATAGTTGAATTGAAGATGTCCACTGACTCGGCATAACTATTTCCCTCCATGGCAATAAGGAGTGCGTATTATAGAAGTTAAATTTTCGCACTGAAAATAATCGCAACTTCTAGTACAACTTGAATTTGAAAACTTATTGATGCAAGATTACCCATTTTAAAACATAGAAAGTATAAAAATTTATTTTGTTTTATTTCAATAGGAAGAATTGTACTCAAGTTGGCTTCTAACGAAAGGAAAATATTAAAGTTTAAACCCTCGGGGCTGGAGCCCTGCAATAGCAGTGTTAAAGAATCGTGCCTACGCACGGTGCGAAGCACAGCAATTGCAGGGTTGACCTTATGTATTCATTTTGCCTTTGTATATTACTTTCTACTAGGTTAGTTAAAGACTCTGAAACCAAACACTGTTGTGGAAGTTAGGAGCCTTCGAAATATGCATATATTTGAGCGTTCTTCAAAATACCTTGCACAAAAAATAGGGTACCCAACTAATTTGAAAGTCCTTTATTGAGTGTTAGGCTCTTTGTTCAATAAGGCTACGCAAGTATCTAGGCGACAACAGCCATACATCTCCGGATCAGAGGTTGTCGCAACTCACGTCTTTGAGACTTTGAATACGATGTCACTTGTGTCAGACATTTTGTCACAAAGCGTGTGCTCAATGCTGGTAACAATAATTATAGACAGCGACGTGGGTCTCGTGATTTCGCAGGAATGTGGCAAGTTGTTTATGACTTAAGTACACAACATGAGTATCAGACACTTGTGGTGCTTTTTGGATGAAGGGCCTTGAGTATAAAGAAAAGTCCAACGTCTTAATCACATTGTGAGGGGGGGATAAATATGCAATTATCCAAGGTAAGATAGATGGACAGGGAAACGTGGATTAATATTTCACACAAGTTGGCTTGTGTGAAATTAACCCACAGAAACCAAAATACATATTGAAAGGTGAGTCAAATCCCATCGCTGGATTTCGAGGGGAATGAAACAATCCGAAGTACTCATAATCGAACCAGAACCTAGTCGAGAAAAGCAACTACTCAATATGGACAGAAACTCACTGATGAAACTACTAACGGGTCACCGCCAGCTCAGGAGTGGAAAACACCAATAGATGCAGGAAATGTAAACAGTATGTAGATTCCAATTCATCTACAGTGCCAACCTGGTGAGAACAAGGCTCAGATACCTGGAAAGTTACATTGCGGAACCAGGAGACATATCCAAGGGCAATCCTAGTGAACTTTATTAAAGGGACTGGGTGACTGTTATAGGAGAAATGGGAGATAGCACAATGGGCCTGAGTGCTCACGGCATCATCATC
Source organism: Limnephilus lunatus (assembly GCA_917563855.2). Classification (NCBI taxonomy): domain Eukaryota; kingdom Metazoa; phylum Arthropoda; class Insecta; order Trichoptera; family Limnephilidae; genus Limnephilus; species Limnephilus lunatus. The sequence continues at coordinate 1,722,799 of OU830602.1, read as the reverse complement.
TGTAAGCCGTCTCCGTTTTAATATTTTTTTAGAAAAAACACTAAACTTGGGTGCACGTCTGAGCGTTTCACCCTAATGTACTGCCCACTTACATAGATTATGGATGAAGACGAAGGCGGGGGTTGCAACAACCATTGCCATCAGGTAGTACTTATAGATCCAGTTTCCTTGGATGTGGAACTTGTACGGAAACTGGGCAATCTTAGCTGAGAAAGTGTAGGGGTACTTCATAGGCCGACCAGCAGGTGCAGAAGACGACATGACTGCGGTAATCTAAAATTTACAAATGACAGATTATTTTTTGGCATGTTACATAATTCACAGGAAAAACACATTACACAAAAATGTTATGAAATAACGATCAAACGCAGATTTCTCTTAAATATAGGAGCTACTGATGCTAATTTATCAAAAAATCACAATCAAAACGAACCGAATAACCTTTTTAGCTTCTAAGATTGAAAGGCGAAATTCCAAATGATCAGATTTTGAGATTTATCGAAGAATTGACTGACAATGTGATAAAATTTTGATGAGGGAAAAAGGCTCTTAGGTAAATGAACATAAGATAGGTTTGCAAATCATAGATATGCCCTACAAACCATAGATATAACACTCGCCTTTAACTTCAAACGCAGCAAATAGCATTAGATGGCAGGTTCACATGACAGGGGTTTAACGCGCGTTTTGATAACACGCGTTTACAACTACATACATTTTGTTCAGGCCGTACGCATGCTAACGGGCGTTTTAATAAAACGCGCGTTGAACAATGTATGTAGTTGTAAACGCCTGTCATATGAACCTGCCCTTTATTTAATTTGGGAGGCGGGTTTGGGCAGTGGCGTCACGAGGGGGGGGCCGGGGGGGGCGGACAGTCACCCGACGGGGGGTCACACTAGGTCGGTTGGCACCCCCCCAATTACGTTTCTCTAGCCACCCCCCCCCCCTCCCCCAGGACAGACCAATTTGGAGCCGAAATTAGTGTCTGTCAACTTTAATAGGGGGGGGGGGGGGGGGTGACACCAACCCACGTTATCCACCCTATCCGTCCCAGGTGCCACCCATGCTAGCTACGCCACTGGGTATGGGTACTACCACCTCGGGAATGATTTATTGGATAAGAAACACCTCTGTCATAGGTCATCCCAAGTGGATCGCCACGTTTGGTGATTTAGCAAGGGTGCCCGGGTCTTGGCGGCGAATGCGTCTGCCCACTAGCTGCATGGCAGACCGGATCGGGAGATAATGGTTGAGGGAGTCCCTTTGACTTCTCCCGCCGTACTCTCTCGGAACATCGTCTTGCACCGCAGTGGGAGGGACGGATTCAAACGTCTGTCACTCCTGGACACACTGACCCCCAGATTCCTACTCACTCCTAATACCCTTTTCCTTCCCAGAACTTCCTCTCCTTCCTTTCCTAAAAAGACCCTCCACACAGCATCCTCAAATATGACATAGGCCCTTAGGAGAATTACTTTTCTCAGGGCCTTGATTAATCACAACCCATAATATTGGGTTCATTGGTTGAGGTGTGTTCAGGTTTTGGTGGCGGATGCGCCTGCCCACCAACAATTTTATTGCTTGGCGCGGACCGGACCGGGAGAGGCCAAGTTGAGAAAACCCTTTAACCTCTGGTCCTCTGGATTCATGCTTCCGTCGCTCCTGGATACACTAACCGCTAGATTCCTCCCCACCCTTCATCTATTTTCCTTCCCAGAACTTCTTCTCCTTCCTTTCTTTAAATCATTAAAAAGACATCCACACAGCATCCCTAAATATGGGGCCTCCTGTGTGGGATTAATGTTAAAAAATACTAATTCCCATGTCGGGACCCGATTGAAAAATCTAGTTTATTTCAGTATTCTGGAATCAAAAGTTTTGTTTCTCATAATACTTCGAATTCGAATATTTTACCAACGCTACGAATGAATCACCATCTCACCAGCCTTGACGTTTGAAGTAGGATCTATGGTGGACAAAAATTGCAACATCTATGATTGCGTGAAATTATTATTCTATTCAACTGTCATGTTAGTGGGCATTTGTCAAATGACGTATTCTTTGTGATTACATTGATAAAAACATTTATTTATTAGAACAACTGTTCACAATTATTATGATAAAGGATGGCGTCCTTAAAAGTAGCTGTTCGGGTGCGCCCATTCAACCAAAGGTAGTAATAATTGGGCAATATATTAATACAAAATCAGGACAACAATCGTTAATTTGATCTATAATTTTTACCTTTTATTTTTACTTTCGCTCAAAAAAGATAATGATGAAAATCTAAATTTCTGTACCGTATCTTAAAAATAAATGCTTCTCTAATAAAGGCAACTCAATTTTTAATAAATATTCTTGATTTTTGTATGATTTTATGGTAATAAAACGTCAGTCTGATTTATCCTCCAAGCGTCTTTTCTAGCTCTCGTTACGGCTGATTAGTGTTTATTTTTGAGCTGTGTCAACATAATTACGGTAAATAATTCATAATGAACGATAATATTTTATTTTAGTCGGCAGTATAATTATTAAATTTGATGTCCTCTAGTGATTGGCAGATCTGTAGATGTTATTTAAAAAATATATATAGATAATATATATTTGTTGATGTCATCTTTGTTTATGTATTTTACAAGGAGTCTTGAAACATCTATAATGCCTTAAAACTGATATTTAAATGTTTATTTTTAAGTTTTTATCTTTATAAAAAATATATTTATTTTACACTTTGAATGGGACCGAGAACACAATCGCTGTATATCGTTTTGTAACGGAGGTAATTAAATAAAATGCACAATTCTTTATTTGGAGTAGGTACAATCAATTTGCATGTATGACAAAGCTCAATAATAAAGCAGTACAAAACTATAACAAGTTTATAGGTACTTAAACAATAAATAACCCAACCATTCGTTAAACCTTTTAACAAAAGTATTAATTTTTTAGATTTTCACGGCCAAAAGCATTTTCGTTATTTGTTTTTGGGGTGTTATGCCGTGTTGCGCTACCTCCTTCTTTAGCCAGACTTTTGTTAGATCTGCAGGATCTGCCAATCTATCGGATCTGCCGGATCTGCCCTGATGATGGACAGTGCAACGCTGTCCGAAACGTCGGCTAAAGAAGGAGGTAACGCAACACGGCATAACACCCCAAAAACAAATAACGCAAAAAGTATTAATTGTTTTTGTGTTTAATTCGTAGAACTCCATTTTAATTTTTAGAAATTTATTTGAAATTAAATTTGATAATGTTATTAACGAGTTCTGCATGTATTTTAGTTACAGCTGTTTTGACTTGTAAGATCATTTTCAAACTGCTTTGAAAATTACCTCATAAGTCGAAACAGCTGTAACTAAAATACATTCTAAAATACTTGCAGAACGCGATAATAACATTATCAAATTTAATTTCTAAATTCTTTAACAAAAGGGTTACAAGTATTCACTCTGGGTTAGCTGAGAGAATTTCAGTTCTGTCAGAGGTTTTTCCTTGAAGATGCGCGGATAGAACCGGAAGGCAACTTAACTTTCTCGAGTTACCACATGACCTTATATTCCATCTGTATGGTTGAACGGCGGGGTACAAAATCTAATCAATATCATCCCTCACCCCTTATTAATAAAGGACGAAGCGATGCGGGAATGAGAAAGCATTAAATAATTCTCAATATTTGCTCGAAATTAAATAGATTTGTTACAGTTTCACTTTTTTTATGACTAGACTGAAGGTGGAACTATTAAAAAGATGATGATGTTGATGTTTAAAGTTATTTTGCAGCTTTATTAGTGTCCCAAGTTGATATTTTACAAACTTTGTTAAATAAAATTAACAAGGCTTAGTTTATTAGTTATCACTTTCTATTTACTTTGCAGAGAGTTGGCCATGAATGCAAAACTAATTGTGGAGATGGACGGAAAGAAAACCAGACTACACACATTAAAGGTAAATAATGATAAGCGCAGTATAATCCTTGAAAACATTTTATCATTTTCCATTTATTTATCCAGCTGTAATTATTTTTATTTCCTCCAATTTTCCATCTAATGTGTGGACATCTTGAAAGTTGATGGTATGGCGGAATAGTAAATAATTACCCCTATTTGTACTCCCCTACATTTGTACTACATGAACTAAGACATAAAATGATTTAATATGGTACCACACTCACTCATAAATCGAATAATAGAGTTGTATATCTTATTTTCATAGCTAGCCCATAGTACCTACTTCAAAATTCAAAAACCATTTATTGCACAAAAATACAAGTTCAAAAGGTGTAGCTTTTAGGTATATTCTATTTCTTCCAGCTAATCTACTAAATACAAATTTCAATACTGTTATATTATCTTTTTGCACTGTTTTGCAAATTAGGATTTCTGTCTTTCTTTAAAAAACATCCTTTTCTTAGTTTGCTATATTAGATAAAAATTTAAATATCAATATCCTCAATGGATGCCCTCGTTGAAAGAAAAAGCATTGTGTAAGGTCAGGGTCAAATATTTTATTTAAAATTTGTTGGTAATTAATTTAGTTTATTTCAGAATTCTTCCGGTTACGACCAATCAGGGCAGGGGGATTCGGTGCGAGACCGCTACAAAGATTTTACCTTTGATCACTCCTATTGGTCCTTTGATGGGCAGGACAAACACTTCACCGACCAGGAGCAGGTTTGAATGAACATTTCAAATGTTTAATTCCATCCTTATTTATCTTTCCCAGACTGAGTTTTGAATGTGTATTATTCAGATTTGTAATTCACCACAAGTTACCCTCTAATCTGGTTTGTAATTATTGTTTCAGGTGTTTTCAGATTTAGGAGTGGATGTGATAGACAGTGCTTTTGAGGGATACAATGCCTGTGTCTTTGCCTATGGTCAGACTGGCAGCGGGAAAACTTTCACCATGATGGGGTCACCTGTGAGACATCATTCTTTACTTTTTATTTATTTGATGTGTTACTGCACAAGCCTCCCAACTGCCCACAACCATTCAAACTATAGCATTCCAGATTAGGGGAATGTCAGAGGTTGGATGCGTGGCGTAAGTGCCTAGCTAATCGGATCTGGCTAATAGCCATTTTGGTAAAATTTCCGCATTCCCCCCTCTTAATAATAATCACTACAAGAAACTATTATTTGCGTCAGGAGATATGGAAAAACATGCTCAAAGAAGGCTATTAGGTTCTTAGTTTGGGTTATTTAAATAATATGTTTGTTTTACATTAGCCCCACATAGGAGGCCCTGAGGAAAATAATTCCCCTCAGGACCTATGTCATCTTGGGGGATGCTGTTTGGAGGATCTTTTTAGGAAAGGAAGGAGTGGAAGTTCTGGGAAGGAAAAGGGTATTGGGGGTGGGTAGTAATCAGAGGTCAGTATGTTCAGGAGTGACTGGATGTATAAATCCATCTCTCCCACTGCGGTGCAAGGCGATGTTCCGAGAAGAAGTCAAAGGGACTCCATCAACCATTCTCTCCCGATTCGGCCTACCATGCAGCTGGTGGGCAGACGCATCCACCACTAAGACCTTGACAAACACCTCACCCCATGATTCCGGGCACGAAACAACACTACAAAAAAACTGTTTACGTCACGAGATATGGAAAAACATGCATAAAAAAGGTTCTTAGTTTGGGTTGTTTAAATATGTGCATTTGTAGATTGAAGGGGAACCTTTCGGCAAACATGTCATCATACTAAGAAGATCAAACAGGGTTACAAAACATGTAAGCACAGGAAATTTTGAACTTTGAAAAAAAAAAACAAACTTTAATGCATCTCCCCTGATGTAAATAGTTATTTCTCGTAGTAATTAAGTTGAAACACTTAAATAATTTGCATGTATTAAGAAGTAAGTGCAGTGCAGAATTTTTTTACAATATCTAATTCAATTGATTGTGTTAGATTTTTAACCTTTCCATATAATGTACATTTGTTGTTTGCAGGAATGCCAAGGCCTGATCCCGCGCATCTGTCGCAGCCTATTTTCACGCGTGGCGGCCGGCAAAGAGAACGGCGCGTCGTACCGCACGGAAGTGAGCTACCTGGAGATTTACAATGAGCGCGTCAAGGACCTGCTGGGTGGCGACGCGGGTCACTCCCTCAAAGTTCGTGAGCACCCGCGCCTGGGGCCCTACGTGCAGGACCTCTCCAAACATCTCGTCTCCGATTATGATGATATTCAGGTACTCTTTTTTATTTCATTATTTTTTACAAGAAATTGAGAATATCGTTGCGGGAAAGCAATATGTACTACATACTGTAGCATGCCAAAACTATAAAAACTTATCTGATTTTAGATAAATTTTTGTGATCTTTTATTTAACCTTGGAACAACAACGTTCTATCTGACTCAGCAATGTTATGCCATATTAAACTCTAAAGTTGTAATGTCAAGTGCTCAATATCGCATGACATTGGGATAGAACCTTGTTGTTTCAAGGACACGCAGTGTTAATAATAGTACCTTTTAACCTTTCCTCACTTATTCAAATGACAATTGGACAAACAAAAGAAAAATGAGATATGTTTTAATTTTTAGTTTTATATCTCGAAAGTAAGGCCCTCCTTCCACTAGGAATTAATGCTCACGGAAGACGTTCGGAAGTTCAACTTATGCAAGTGCTTATAGCGATGATAGCGACCATTTACATCAATAAATTAATTTGCGGTAAGATGGCTTCCTGTCAACGACGTTTTGTTGCTGTCAATTTTACACGATTTTGTCAATAAAGATGAAAAGGCCCGAGGAAATTTGAAATGCTGTAAAGGACAAAATGTTAATTTTTGTTCATATGAAGCAGTTACTTTATGATGTGACATTATAATTTAAAATAAAACAATAACTATTTTACTCTACTATCTTTAACACACATGTAACCTTATGTTAGTAGAGTATTATACTGCCCTGAAGAAGCTACAGTTGTAGCGAAACCCGGTCGGCATAAAGCATAAAAAATAAAGTGGTGTTTACAAAGTTATTGTTTTATTTAAAAAAAAAAAGTTAATTGTTCAGGAAACCAAAAAGAAACATTTTTTTGTAAATTTCGGTATTAATAGCATTTTAATAACAGATCAAAAGAGAAAAAACTGAGAAAAATGACTTATTTAACTCATTTTTAAATTTATTGTCCTTTACTACATTTCAAATTTCCACTAACGAATGTATTAAGTCTTCAAATTTTTTTAAACTATTTTGACGACTAAATGATTTCTATAAATTTAAAAAATCTTTTTTTTATTCCACAAATTTATTCTGTTGTTTTTTTCCTTTCCTACACATCTTGACCTCTCCAGCCGGACTCTATTGAGCCATTGCCTTACACCAAAGTGGGAGGGATAGATTCATACGTCCATCACTTCCGGACCCATTGAGCCCCAGATTCCTACCCACCCCTCATACTTTTTCCTTCTCAGAACTTACTCTCCTTCCTTTTCCTAAAAATACCCTCCATACAGCATCCCCAAAGATAATGATAGACCCCGAGAGAAATATTTTTTCTTCAGGGCCTCACGTATGGAGCTGATGTAAAAAAATAAAAATACGTAGTAATCCATATTAATAATGAATTTTCTGGTTTGTAGGAATGTATGCACCGGGGCAACCTCCATCGTACCACGGCTTCCACCCAGATGAACGATGTGTCCAGCCGCTCCCACGCCATCTTCACCATCACCTTCGTCCAGGCTGTCTTCCTCCAGCACAACAATATGCCCAGTGAAACTGTGTCCAAAGTTCACCTTGTTGATCTGGCTGGAAGGTAACATTTTAAAAAAATTACAAAAACCATTTAGTCCCATTTTGGGAATTGATCCCAGGACTTTTGCCGGTGCTTTAATCTGACCACTGCACGAATTCGATCCTATCAACATAGGCTATATTTAACTGTATAATACTTCCGTCTTAAAAATATAACTTATGGTGGTAATGTAAAGCTGAGTAACCTACATTTTAATAAAAAATTAAAAAGGCATAAAAGCGAAAAAAATATTTTTTCATTGCAATATAGAAACCCACTGATCTCTAAATTAGAATTGCGTATAGGTATATTATACCTTTGCAAATTTGTGTTAACATAATGAAGAATAACGATATTGTAATAAAATATAAAGCACTGTTTAGAAATTGCTCACATTCATGTAATACTAGCTTAAGTACCTAGCCTTGCCCGGGCTTTAGATCATGTCTTTAATTTTAGATCTGAATACATATATTTAACTCATTTAGATCTAAAAGTAGTGTAACTAAACTCACCATTGGTGATTCTTCCTTTCTACCTACTGTTAAATTCGAATTTATGTTAAATTAAATGAAAGCAAATCACTTTGTAAACCACAATTTAATCAAATTTAGGTTATAAGTAGGTACCTTAACAACAGTGCTTCTTCGATTTAATTTTTTTTTCTTTACATTGGCCACAGAATGAGCTAAAAAATTGGCCTTCACCACTGAATTAATTTTGTACCAAAAATTGAAGCCTGTATTGGCGTACTAAATCTATTGTAACTTTTGAACCATATATTCAAATGAATTAATTTCTTTAAATTTGTTTACATGTTGGATTAAGGTGAAGAAAAACATAAAAATTAAAATTAAAACAATATTAAAATATGTGTAAATAAGGATACAAATATAACCTTATTTTTTTTCGTAAGTTTTTTTCCACATTTTTATTCGAAAAGTTAAAAAAAAATAATATTCATAAATCGAATGTTAATAACTTTTGTTTTTTATGTACTTGTACACTAATACTTAATAAAATAATTTGGTATGATAGTTCTCAAAGCAATCAGGGACATTCAGGGTCACTCCAAAAGCCTAAAACCGCTTGCAATTCTGAAGAAATTAAATGGCGGCTGGCTGCATATAAAACTTGGAACACAAATATCAGGGAAAAAACATAAGAAGCATATTATTGACAATTCATGAAATGAATGATTAATTACCTACAGAGCGTTCGGCATTCAAAATTTTGTTAAATGTTACTGCCGTGCTCGTTGTCCGTTTTTTGGCGGACCTACTCTAGCCCGTCAGCGCGCCGGGGTTTGTGGTTAAGTACCTGAGTTGCACACCCGGCAGGCTGCCGGGGTTTGTGGCCAATGGGTTAAGTACAACAAAATGTTTTTTTAAATGTGATTTACAGTGTTCTGTATTTTCAGTGTCGTTGCGCTTTAAAATAATATTTGGCAGTTAAATTAGTGTTGCCGGCCTACAAAATCCGTAGTTCCATTTTTTATATTTTCTACTCTTAAATAATATGAACTATTTACGTCTTGACATGTCAGATTTACGAAAACTTTGTGTCATTTCCGCTTCACAATTAAAGCTCTATAAATTAAATTAAAGTTCTAAAAACTGTTTTTGAAAGGTTACAAAATAAGCTTTCAAATTGTTATATTACATATTATAATAAACAATTTAGTCACCTCACTTTTTTATCATTTCATACAGATTTATTTAATAAAAAAATAACAATGTCTGACAGTGGGTAAGCAAGTTGGCGGTCTACCATGGATTTGACAGAATAGGTTTTTTTTATGTATTTCTATGGACAACTTGAATATTGATGGGTAGCTTGATTTATTATGGAGCTTCTACTTTTTGTTTTAGGGATGTCACTAGAACAATATAGGAGTTATAACGATTTCTGTGGAAACATACGCGTTGACGTGAAAACACGCTTATTGTACTTGAATGCTATTGTCATATTAACGTGTATATTACGTTGCTTACGTTGCTGAGTGGTTAATTGACAGACTATAAGAACTATCAACATTATCTTAATTTTCTTTACCCCTCTTTTGGGCACAGCTCACATAAGTCTCATAGAAGTTGTTGTATCTCCCTTACTGTCATGATGAGAAATATGATCTAAACGGTGTTAGAAAGAGAAAACAGCTTTACATTCGAATCTAGAAGTTAATCACAGAAAAATTAAAATGTGCACCCCTATGAAACCAAATTTTCCCAACGCGTTTTGAGAAAAATTTATGAATTTTTTATTAATAGTTTTTTTTATAAAATGACAAAGAAGTGAGGTAATAGTAACGTACATTTATCTAATAAAATATGTGTGTGTTTTTCATGTTTTTTGTTATCAGTAATTTTAGTTATAAACATAAGGTGAGTCATTTTTAAAACTTTTTTCATGTTTCATTAAAAAATTTAAAAAAATGATATATTTATTTCTAATAATAACATTTGAAAGCATATCCTTTCAAAAACATTTTAGTTTTCGGATACATTCAGAAATATTTCATTTATTAGGATTTTTGCAAAGCCGAAATTTTCCATTTAATAGATTATAATAAAACAAATAAAAAAACTTTATTCCACTTAATTTTATTTGACCGTAACCGGTTTCAGCTCGTCAGAGCCATCTTCAGACTGGTACAAATAATTCTTAGCCTACGGTTTATATACATAACATATGGGGGAGGGGGAGAGGGGTGGTCTACAAGGATTTTAATCAATTATTTTTGTTACTAAGTCGTTTTAGACTGTCGAATTTCTAAGTATTTTGGTAATTCCAGTTGGCTAATTACTTTGGGTTTGTAGCTCACTTCAATATCTATTGATTAGGGAAAAACCTTACAAGTAATGTGAATTATTAATGGCCTCATTTTATTGTCAAATCGTTATTATACATGTAAAGGAATACCTACCTAGAAATGCATAGGATTCCTTTATGTTCGTATTTTAAAAAGGTGTTGTCATGGAGACAGAAAATGACAGATGATTGTGTTTTGTTGTCTAGCTGGGTAGCACAGATTGAAGTAATAAGAAGATTACAAAGTGATATAATATTTTGAAGACGGACAAATAACGGTAAATGTTCCGCTATTGAGTCCACGCTCAAAACACACTTTAAAAAATTTAAATAAATTGTACTAGGTAGATAATAGTTACTAATAAGTAATTCAGTAACCGGAATTTAAAAATATTGCGTTTTAATGATTATTTTGTTAACTTTAAAAATGCGAAATGTCATTTTTCAAGGACCGCCATCTTTTTAAATAAGAAGGCCATTCTTGTGCCGTGTGAAACTGAAATACGCAAATTGTAAATACACACTACCAACCTAAAAATTCAAAAACATTTACGTAACCAGTTGTTTCAAATAATATAATAACAATTAATTGTTGTAAAATAACCTACCAAGAAAAACATCCCAGTTTTCAAGTAGTTTAGCGGCTTTGTGTAACATGGTTTGTGATACAAAAGAAAGTGCCCCTTTATACCGCCTGCTCGCGTCAAGGCAAGAAAAACATCCCAGTTTTCAAGTAGTTTAGCGGCTACGCTAGGTTTGTGTAACATGGTTTGTGATACAAAAGAAAGTGCCCCTTTATACCGCCTGCTCGCGTCAAGGCAAGAAAAACATCCCAGTTTTCAAGTAGTTAAGCGGCTACGCTAGGTTTGTGTAACATGGTTTGTGATACAAAAGAAAGTGACATTTCTTTCCATGTTCTTCTGTTATAAATACAGGTACAAACTTGTCTATAATACTAATCCTACTTGCAGTACAAACTTGGGTGTTATTGAAAAGAAAAACGCGTGCGTGTTCTTTTATTTATTTTCGTTTTAGGTATTAAAATAATTACATACGTGTTTTGGCAAATCAGGTACTTTCGTAATAATATCATCTATGTATCGCTTGTAGCTACTCGTTTCGTGAATGCTTTTTTATTTTTAGGTTGGCTCATTTGCAAATTGCATGTAAAAAATGTTTCACATGGAACAGTTGTGGGTGGTTTGGTATATTTTCACATTTCATATAGGCTTGCGTCTCACGTCATGCGCGCGTAATAAGTGATGATTTTTTGAATTTACGAAACCTAACAAAATAATGATTAATACGCATTATTAATCATTTTCGAAGATTGAAATTTGTACTTATTATTGTGTAACTGAAAGAGAGTGATTTTTCCTTTTAAAAGTGCATATTTCATCGTCGTAATTTATAACATGGCGGTCCTTGAAAAATGACATTTCGCATTTTCAGTTAACAAAATAATCATTAAAACGCAATATTTTTAAATTCCGGTTACTGAATTACTTATTACTAACTATTATCTACCTAAAACAATTTAGTTTAATTTTTTAAAGTGTGTTTTGAGCGTGGACTCAATAGCGGAACATTTACCCAAATAACTTTAATTGTAGTTTCTTTGTCAGCAAAGCAACTCATGATATTTGTATGTCACATTATTAATAAAAAATTACAACAAATAGACAAATTGTCTTATAAACTCGGACATATAATACAAGATTATACAGTAAAACCAGTGAGAGATAACTTAATTTCAATAAGAGATTTCCCAACACCAAAGAATCAGAAAAATATTAGACAACTTCTAAATCAAATTTAATCAATTTCTACCACGATTTTAACAATTTTAATAATTTTCTATTTCAATAATTTTAGAACCATTACATAATTTATTAAGGAAGCACCAAAAATTCATATGGTCAATAGACTGCCAAGAAGCTTTTGAAAAGATTAAACAACTATTGTGTTCACAACCAATCTTAGAAATTTTTGATAAAGACTTATCAATAAACATATATACGGATGCATCATTGGAAAGTATTGGAGCAGTGCTGAAACAAACTCAACAAGACGGAAAAGAAAAACCTGTGGCATATTTTTCAAAAAAATTAAATGAAGTCCAAAAGAAAAAAAAAGGCTATATATTTAGAATGCTTAGCTATTAAAGAGGCCGTAAGATATTGGCAGTACTGGCTAATAGGCAAACCTTTCACAGTATATTCCGACCACAAACCATTGGAAAATTTAAATATTAAATCTAGAACGGATGAAGAGTTAGGATATTTATCCTATTACCTATCAATATGACTTCGAAATAAAATATAAACCAGGAAAAAATAATTTAGAGGCAGATTGCTTGAGCAGAAACCCAGTATTAGAAGCTAATAAAGATGTACATGAACAATTAAAAATAATAAACTTAGTAACATTGAATGATATATTAACAAATGCAAAAGAAAATAGGAAATATTTATACAGCAAAGAATTTAACTAGAAATATCACCAATTTATGCAAACAATGTGAAATATGTATAAAAAATAAGACAAGAGGACAGGCTAAATATGGTGTAATGTCACACTTAGGCCCTGCCACAAAACCACTTGAAATTGTCTCAATAGATACAATTGGGGGATTTGGTGGCTCTCGATCAAACAAAAAATATTTGCCCCTTTTAGTCGACCATTTTACTCGATATGCTTATATAGTAACCTCAAAGACACAGAGTGCAAAGGACTTTATAAAACTTATAAATATTGTACCAAATTGTAATGAAATTGGCATGGTTCTCACCGACCAATATCCTGGAATTAACTCAAAAGAGTTAAACACTTTTTTAAATGAAAGATCAATCACACTAATTTTCACTGCAGTAAATTTGCCGTTTTCTAATGGACTGAACGAAAGGCTAAACCAAACACTCGTAAATAAAATAAGGTGCAAGATAAATGAAAATCTAAAAACTAAAGCATGGACAACTATTGCTCGTAATTGTGTTGATAGATATAATAACACGGAACACTCAATAACAGGCTTTGCACCGAGATACCTATTGGATGGTAATGATGTTTCATTCATACCAAATGAACTTAAATTAAAAAAAGAAGCAGATGACTGGATTAGAGATAGAAAATTTGCATTAGAAAGAACAATTAAGTCACATGAATATAATAAAATGTTAGTTGATAAAAAAAGAACAATTCATAACTTTAAAATAGGTGATATGGTATATGTTGAAAATGGTCACCAACTAAATAGAAGAAAATTAGATGAGTTAAGGATTGGTCCATTTAAAATCGAAGATAAACTATCCCAATCAATATACAAGATTAATACAGGACATAGAAAGAGTCAAATTTTTTCCATATTACAAAACTTATTCCTGCTCCCATACTAGAAGAAAATGAAGATTAGAAAGAAGAAAAAGGAATTGAAAGAGACAAAAATCTCCAGAGAAATTTTCTAACCCTAGGGGGGAGATGTAAAGGAATACCTACCTAGAAATGCATAGGATTTCTTTATGTTCGTATTTTAAAAAGGTGTTGTCATGGAGACAGAAAATGACAGATGATTGTTGTTTTGTTGTCTAGCTGGGTAGCACAGATTGAAGTAATAAGAAGATTGAAAAATAAGTTTATAATTACAAAGTGATATAATATTTTGAAGACGGACAAATAACTTTAATTGTAGTTTCTTTGTCAGCAAAGCAACTCATGATATATGTATGTCACATTATTAATAAAAAATTACAACAAATAGACAAATTGTCTTATATACATATCTATGATCAATGGGATTTTTTTAATTGCTTTTTGAAGGGATACATGTTTACATTTTCAAATAAAATTAAGTGGAATAAAGTTTTTTATTTGTTTTATTATAATCTATTATAAATAAATCCATTATTTGGGCTCGTGACAGTCGTTACATCACCACATGAAAATGTCCCGTCTCCGATAATGTTCTATTAATTTTGTAAAATTCCACACTGATTTTTGAAGTAAAACTTCTTTACGCACGCTCGACACTTGGAGGTAAAATGATGAATACATTACCAAAAAATATGAATGGTTATGAAAAAATATGAAACGTTACAAAAAAATGTGAAACGCTAATCAATATGAAACGCTTATCAATGTGAAACGCTAATCAATGATATGAGTTGAGTTGAGTTGAGTTGAGTTGAGTTGAGTTGAGTTGAGTTGAGTTGAGTTGAGTTGAGTTGAGTTGAGCTGAGTTGAGTTGAGTTGAGAGCTGAGAGTTGAGAGTTGAAAGTTGAGTTGAGTTGATGGGGATGTTGAGGGGATGGGGATATTTTTATTCCTGTTATTGTTATATTGTTAATGGACGGCATAAGTTAGTGAAGTTTTACTTCAGTCGTGTGGTCTAAACACTCGTTTTAAAAAAAATATTGAACACTTTGATTTCAGGCGAATTTTTTGAATTTGACATTAAACATTCACTAAATTTGTTGTTTGTTCTCTGCGAACTTATCATTTGGTTTGACGTGTTGACAGATGTTACGAAGAGAACCCCGCACGTTTTATGCCTTCTGTACCTGTTTTAGAAGTGTAATGGTAATGGTGCTGATTTTAACAAAATCTAATTTTATAATATATTATTATTATAATTTACATTGGATTTAGTCATTTATAGACGTTGAACATTATAATCATTATTGATCAATAAGACGGATCAAGGAAAAAAATATTTATGAGATGTAATATTTTTGGTATGCCTCGTTATTCTCCTGTGCCATTCGTGTGGAAAATGTTCTTTTTTTTAAATGATTATCGGCTATGTAATTATCGTTTTTTTGCCCGCATAAAATTATGTCCCGTCTTTCCGGTTTATAAAAAATGGTCTGATTTTTCAGATTGAAATTTTCAAAAAATCGCCAGTGTTTCAAAAAAATCGATGAAAAAAAAAAAAAACGGAATGTCTTAGAATATTTGCCTAAACCGGAAAAAAAATGTGATGCAAGTGGCCTACTAGTCGAAAATAATATTGTTAATTCTGATCTTTTAAATATGGATTGACCAAAATGACATTTAAATAAGAGAACTCAGTAGCCGAATTGGTAGAGGCGTTTGTACTGGTAGGACGAGAGGTTCTCGTCCTACCAGTACAAACGAAGTTTTCGTTGGAGTTGTGCTGCTGGTTTTTTATTTACATTGTTTATTTCCTTTACTGCATTCCATAATAATTTCGGGTCAGCTTTGTTATCTTCAATTTTTCTTCTATAATATTCTTCTTTTGTCTGTTTCACTATAGATCGTATAAACGTTCTTGTTATTTTTTACATTTTCGTTTAGATTATTATTAGTGTTATCTTCTTCTTTAATGATAAATGTAATTTGTGTTATTGAATCTTATTATAGCAACCCACAATTCAACAGTTTTGTGTGTTAATTATCTTACTCAAACTATTCAAACAGATTTTGAAAAAACATTTATTGCTTGTTAGCTTAGCTGTACATTGTATCTGAGCAGTTGATAAGAGCGTGTTGGGAATTTGCAAATAGATTTTCAGCTTCTCAATGCATGACCTTAGTACGCTGATTTGAAATCTGTCTTGGAATATTTGCCGTTCACATCATTAAAAAAAAAACATATTTCTACCTTCATAAAATCTACTTTATCAAAATAAATAAATAAATTATAAAGTTTTTTTTTTAATATTTGTTCCAAAACTGCTTACGAATAACAGATTTAGATGCACTTGTAAAATACTGTAAATACTAAAAACGAAACGAGACGAAATGGTGTCTGCTGGAATTGGGTGGTAATAAGTGTAGGAAAAACAAGGTTTGATAGGAAAGGCGACAACCAATCACTTACCACTGTATCTCTGCGAAAGAGCACACATCACGATTACAATATAATTTGATGCGATATCTTGAGTTAATTATTGCCACAACAAAACGAATGAGTATTCGGTCAAACTCCTTCTTTTTACTTAAAAACGAGATTGTGTACACTTAAAATACCAATAACTTGCTTCCAAGGTAGTTCCAAATATTCTTCTGTTTCCAAAACAAAATCACTTGAATTTTTGCAATATTTCTTGCCATTATTACAAATTTCAAATACTTTTCCAGGGAAAAGGTAGGCACTGGATAAATGACATCCCGGTAGGAACAAAGCTTATTCTCATTTCAAAACCAAACATTTTAAATGTTACGTAATTACGATGAAGTCCCTCCGATATAGCAGTTTGTTAAGAGGCGGTTCTCCGAATTTCAACCGAAGTTTTTAAGCTCTTAAAAAAATATATGTTATTCTTGAAGATAATATCTAGACATTTATCGCGCCGAAACGCAAATTATATAAAATTCCCTCAATAGAAAAAAATTGCAAAGTATGCTCCAAAAATTATTATAAACACGTTTGTTTCGGTTATTTTACAAGTTATATGTATGAAAAAATTCACAGCTTTTCTTTAAATAAAATTAAAGACAATTATCGCGAGATTTTTGCTCTATTTTTAACGAGTCGTGTTTTATTAAAGATTTTCATGATTTTTGCATCAATTTTATCGCTCTAAATGTTAGCGCGCTCTTCTAACATTCACAATTTCATATCTCTCCATCTTCTTCTTTTTGGGGCCGGGAACTGAGCCTTAACGGGTTCTTATTAACGATCTACTTGGAATCTGTACATATATTATTATTTTGAATCATAGACATAAGATAAAAAATAAAAGCAACAAAAAATAATATAGAATTGCAAAAAAGTATAAGTACTACAAGTATAGGGAAAATCAGAGAAAAGAAATAGATCAGCACAAAAAGTATTTTTTTCAGTATTTGAGTATCTCATACATTCCGATATCATATCCTACCCAACACTACCTATGAGCGGGTCTCAATTTAATTGCATTTCCAGCGAGAGAGCAGATGCCACGGGCGCCACCGGTCAGCGCCTGGTGGAGGGAGCCCATATCAACAAGTCCCTCGTGACGCTGGGCTCCGTGATCTCAGCACTAGCCGAGGCCTCGCAGTTGCAGCACAGCGGGGGCGCCGGCAGCGCGCACAAGTCCTCCAAGGGCGGCAAGTCTGTCTTCATTCCGTACCGGGACTCGGTGCTAACCTGGCTGCTAAAGGACTCGCTCGGGGGAAACTCTAAGACTATCATGATTGCCGCTGTAAGGATTTTAATTATTTGCAGTGACCATTGGCAAAATTTAAAGTTGTTTACTTATTTCAAAATATGTGTTTAATTTAAGGTCTGAACAAAATAATAATTATAATATCCAGATTTTGCTCAATAATACCGGCAACTAATATCGTCAACACATGTCTCTGTGATTCCATTTAATTTCAAATATTAGTCGATTCGTGTTTTACCGTGGTAACCATTTTCTTTATTTAAGAGCAGAACAATATTAATGTGTAGATTCCTGCTTTATCATGCTAACCATTTTCCTTCATTTAATAGAGCGATATCTATAGATTGCTGTTTTATCATCTCAACCATTTTTCTTTGGTTTTTACTAGAATGTATTTTTTTCTCTTGAAATTTGCAAAGTCATCGAACAACAGCTTGTGTTGTAATCGAAGCGTCCTACTCTTTTTAATATTATAAAAGGAAAGGATTTGATTGTATATCTGATTTATCTTACAAATAGTGCCTTTTATTTAACAATATGCTTTATTTGAAGTCTTATTGAAGTCCACTGTCAGTGGGACTCTTATGGCACTCATAATATTGGGAAATGTTGTGAGGCAATAAGAATATGAAGTAGAGAAGAAAAAAGGATGGAGATCTTCATAATGAATGTGAAACCCATCCAAACATTGACTTCGGCCCTTCTTCTACAGGGATACGATAGCAAGTATCCTACCGCCATACATCTACACGGAGGTTCATACACAGGCACAAGTTACCCACATTTTGTAAACTCGTCGGCAAAGCCCAATGTCTTTTCCGATCAGCCGAGTGAGGTTGTTCCCACCCACAGGTGTCACTTGTGTCAGACATTTTGCAACAATGTATGATAGCTAAAGCAATTGCTTGGTTGTATGTGAAGTTATAAAAGCATTTTAGTTTTGACATTTTGAGAATTCAACAATGATTGGTGGCGATGCGTGTCGACCATGCATGACAAGGTGTTTGCGACATGAGTATACAACATGAGGATCCTTGTGCTGCTTCCCTTTATAATTCTTAGTAATAATTTGTTGTTGCAATGTCAAAGTCCTCTCTTACTTCATGTTTTACAAGATTAACAAAGTGCACTCCAAGATAATGAAAAAACACTTTTATTTAATCAGTGAATTTAATTTAAAATACCTAACCTACGTTGACTAAACTATATTTACACTGATTTCGTTCATTCACACCTTGTTGCAATAGTAACATAGATAAGATAATGTTTATGTTTGTGTAGGTTTCACCAGCCGATTGTAACTACGGCGAGACCCTATCCACGCTGAGGTACGCCAACAGAGCCAAGAACATTATCAACAAGCCCACCATCAATGAGGATCCAAATGTCAAACTCATCCGCGAGCTGCGTGAGGAGATTGATAAGTTGCGCTCCCAGATTGGTCTACATGTGGTAAGAGTTATAAGATCTATCTATATAAATAAATGAAACAACATTTCATTGTTAGAACCACTATATTGTACGCCAACCGGTTTCATAACAACCAATCCTTCATCTGGGAAAAATATATACTAATAATGGGTGGATCTATCTTGACATTACAAAATAATGGGTGAACGTAATATGTTACTAAATGTTGGGGTGGGGGCGTGACTAGGGATTAGTGAAGAGTGGGGGGAGAAAATAGAACCAACGGTGAAAGGGAACATGTCTAAGATGGGACTGTAAGATAATATTTTTCCTTTATTGAAAATTAAATACTATTTTTTCTTTATAGACCCATTATTATTATTGGGATTTTTTAATTTATTTCTAAGGCTTCTAAGTTATCTAATCATTTTCCTTTATTATAAATATGAAGAATATTTACCACTGTATTTTTTTTAAAACTATGCATATTTGCAATTCGTGGTTAACGAAATCGGAAAAATTATTATTATTAAGACACCTTAAATTTTTTTTGATGTTTATATCGAAATTACCAGTTATTTTCTCAATATAAAATGAGGGATAGTCATATTACATTTTAGTTTATATATACATATATTTATATATGAATCAGTCAATTTATGGTCCTCAAAAAATGACCGATTGTTATTTCTTGTATAGAAAGCTCGTTTAATATTAGAAGTGATATAAGTTTCCTTCTCTATTGTACACTAGTTCAGTCATTGTATCAGCCACTTGCTGGCCTATTCTTTATACATATCTTATACATATAAAGAGGCCAGTAAGAAGATTATTCCGTCAACCAACCGAGGCTGCTGAATCCATGCCATCCTTCAGTGAACCATTCATCTTTAAATTGATGATTTTCCAGGACCAGATGCCTGATGAACCGGCGGCACAGGTGCTGGCCACGCTGCAGCGCAAGGAGGCACAGGAGAAGGTGCTGACCGAGAAGTGGACGGAGAAGTGGCGCGAGACGCAACAGATCTTGCAGGAGCAGAAGGCGCTAGGCCTGCGCAAGAGCGGACTGGGTGTTGTGCTGGACTCTGACATGCCCCATCTCGTAGGCATCGATGACAATCTGCTGTCCACGGGCGTTACGCTGTACCATCTAAAGGTGAGTCCACTCAGTACTACTTGCCCAGTTATATTTGAAGTAAGACAGGAGGTTTGTGTAATTCAGCAGGATTGCGGGATAGAATTTGTAAATCATGCAGGATCCTGCAGGATTTACAGGTTTTTATTTAGGGTTATTAAATTGAAATACAGTAGAACCCTGTTAATTTAAAATCCACGGGACATAATTCAGATATTCTAAGTAAATTCATAAAAATACAATATTTTTCCACATAAATCAAAACTTCGCGGCTGTTTATGCTCAGGCCGGCCTTCAAACTTGAAAATTAAAATAAATTAGATTCAGATTTTCAAAATAATAATAAAATAGAATTTTGGCACTTCATCCCGCGGGATTGAAAACCCTAAACAGGACCTCTTTTGTTGATTTGTTCTCCATCTTTTAAGATTGCTGATTGATGTTTGATTTGCTTGCAGGAGGGAGAGACCCTGATAGGCAGCGAGGAGTGCGACACGTTCCCGGACATCGTGCTGACCGGAGGCGGTGTCCTGCCGGAGCATTGCCGCATCAGCCTTCGAGACGGGGTGGCCACCATCCTGCCAGACCCCAACGCCCAATGCTGGCTCAATACTGTGCTTATTGACAAACCGGCCAAACTCAGTCAAGGTATGCTGGTGACCTCCAGATTGCTGAAGCGATAGAGAAAGCAAACAGATGTCTTTGGACAGTTTCATCACTGACGGGACCTTTCCAACTTTGCAACAAATTGCAATGCATCTCAAACTAAATTGTGTGGTCTAGCCATTCCACCATGTTACCTGGGATGAGATGGCAACAATGTAGATAGTAAATTATTATGTGCAAAAATGTCTAGCATGGCAGATGTAAGTTTTAGGTTGATTTTTAAAGAAAATAAGGTATTAGAAATACAAATTAAATGTGTATTAAATCAAAAAAAGGACATCATACAACTAAGGCTGTCTGGCTTGGGCTTGCTTAGGTTAAATAGTTCTTTTGATACCGTGGTAAGTCGAAGTGACGCATGATGAAGTCTTCTTTTGTGAAACGAATCTCACATCGTGAGATGGGCAGGACTCCTGGGAAATGGCTCCCAGCCAAAAAGACCCTCCAGAAACAGCAAAGGCGGATGACTCTGGATACCAATCATCCCTCCAGGATGACTTGCAGTCCGCTCTCAAGATGGCGAGTATGACATGCCAAATTTACAAACACGATAGTAGCGGTCTTCAAAAAAGGATCCGTCGTATTGCGGTCGAGGGGACCGCCCTGAGCCCTCGGCTGTGATACAAAGAATCCCCAGCTCTCTTTTCAAATCTGCAGATTTTGAATTCTGTCCAGGATGAGCAACTGTTGCATTCCAAAAATATTGCAGGGCTTGCAACATTACCAATGCCCAAATGTCACTGGACAAGCACTAGAGGTGCCACACACCGAAACCATAAATGAAGTGTGTGTAAGAGGGTGCACACACCTTGTTACAAATACTTTTATGTAACAACCATACAGTAGATGGATGCCACGAGCATCATTTTCTGATGACTTTTTTTGTAAGATTGATAAAACATTAATATGGTTGTAGTCAATAGACAGGTAATGACACTGTGATATTATGTTCCCAACAGGTTGCATCCTCTTGCTGGGGCGGACCAACATGTTCCGCTACAATGACCCCGCAGAGGCCGCCAAGCTGCGCAAGGAGGGCAGCACCTCCTGCATGAACCTGTCCCGCCTCTCTCTGCTTTCCTGGTCCACCACCGACCTAGCTGCTAGCTCTGAGAACCTGGCCAGTGTAGTGGGGTGAGCACCACATTAATTATATTCTATTTCAGAAATCAGTAAGCAGTATGTTCTTTATAAGGGTTCTTGTTCTATTAAGTGTTAGGGTACCCCGATGCCGGCTTCTAAACCAGCAGCAGCACACCAACACGTCCCTGGCTAGCTCTCAGCGGGACAAGGGTACTCTCTATTCAGGGGAGTGGGCAGCTCAAGGCTAGGGAACTTCTCTCCATCCTTCGGTGACCCACGGGATCCTCACCGGCCAACAATCCTCCCGCCGTAGCAGAATAATAACAATGTTAAATCATTTAGACATGTATTGTAAGCTCAAACACATACATAGGTTTCTACAGTACAATTCAATTACAAGAAATGCAATTTACACAAACCTAGCTAAAGTGTTTAACTTTCTCTGACTGACTCTCAAAACGAAACTCTCCGGGTCGTGATTTCCACGGGGGCCCTACATTTCACTGTATTACGGACAACATTTAAAGAGGAAATCAAGATACAGCTTACATGTAGGTTGGCAGGAACCTCGTCTCATGTGGCAGCTTCATCAGGCACTTTCATAGTCTAAATAGACCGAACTATGGTGCGGCAAAAGGCCAATTATACACAAAGGGACTTCAATAATACATCGCGGCCGTTGAATTGGGTCCGCTGGCTTAAAGTGAGCCGCTGGCGTGTCCGTTCGCCAAGGCGCTCGGATTTCTTCTGTGTGGAGAGTGAAGCGGGCTGCCGCGTCGCCGGGCAAGCGGGGCGGTAAGGAGAGGCAGACAGGATATGGGGGGAAGAGGGGGCGGCCAGCTGTGGCTAGCTGCTCGCGTTCTCGAAACTATTCGCTTCAAGGGCGTATCGTAACACTTCCCCCCGCGCTCGGAAAAAAAGCGACGTGGCAATGGAGCTGTAGGATTAAAAAAATCCTCTTAAACTTCCATAGGGGTTTTTGAGAGATTCGTTGCTTGAGAGATGCCTAGCTAGAACATGCAATTTATGTTATAGTTTAGGTCACAATGTTTGTAGGGAATGGGTGAGGGGTACATACAATGTTTGGAAAAGAACAGTTTTGGTGAAAGTACATGGTGTGAAACAACATACAAGATTATGTAATTGAAAGATGACAATACATGGTTATGCAATTGAACAAAATAACAATACAAGGTTATGCAATTGAAAAATAACAATACATGGTTATGCAATTGAAAAATAACAATACATGGTTATGCAATTGAAGAACAAAAGAAACAACAAGAACAAAAATGCCTGTGTGATTCTAAGGTTTCATTGGTCTGGGAGCTAAGTTTGCGAAGCGTGGATTTGTTTGGTTTCGGAGAATTTCGAAGAGGAGGACGTGGTTTCACAGATTCTTAGGATTACATTATCACTGTAATCAGACCCCTTTGAGATAACACTCAGAAGTACACTTGGGCCTTAGAAAACACTTGGTTTTGTCGAAGACGTCGAAGTTCATGAAGTGGAGACTGTGGTTGCTGTGCCGCGACTATGGTTACAGAGGTCATTGAGGAGGAGAATCCAGTGTCTGCAGACATGCCAGTACGAATCCTAAGTGTTATTAAGGTAAACACGGATCGTATATAATGGTTATTGAAGCATAATGTAGCTCAACATAACTTGTATTGGTACGCATTCAGCGAATACTGGAGGTCAAGGTAATGATGGTTTACACATGACGATTTGCGTCTCTGCATGACAGCGCAAGAGACGACATGGTTGGCATTGATAGCAAGAGTAAGAACAAACCTAGGAGCTAGCGTGCCCAAAAGGTGGTTCAGAGTGTCATAATGTATAGTGGGACAACTCAACTTGCTGTGGCACGACAAAACAACATACATATGGGCGGTATGGTCTGTGCTTTCAGGAACAAATGCGTAGAAAAATGGCAGCAGGAGGGACCTAGTAACCACAGCGCGTGCTGTCAGGAAGTGGAGCTCAGCTTGGCTGTTGGTGATGACATCCGCCTGGGCTTCTTTTTAATCCGGGAGAAATTATTATTAGAGCAAAATTCTTGAAGTTTACCTGCCTAGGGACCAATGAAGAAAAGGTTTGGAGAGAAACAAAATGTGTCCAGATAATGAAATAAACGAAGTTTTAATCACCGACCCAGAGAGTGACGAAGAGAGAGTTTTCTAACTAAATTGTGATTACATGAACATTTTCCTTTACCAGGATGACTTGGCGTTTGCCGAGTGACAATATGTCTTGGTTAAAAAACAACCGGCCTTCCATGGCCTATGTTAACATAAAGGTGGTAACATTTTTTGTAGAATTTCAAAGAACAAGACAAAGAAGTCGTGAATGAGTCACGGTAAAAGTAGAGAAACCAATTCATGAATAAAGGTTGTCAAAAGGAGACAGACGGTACGCCAAGTGCATATCGTACATATCCAACATTCATGAATGTGTTTCGTGAAATTGAGAACGAGAACAAAAGGTGAGACATATGCAGAGAGTGAGGGAGAAAGCCTGCTGATAATTGGTTAATTTACCGATTCGCACTCCCAGTGAGGGCGAATTATGGTTAACAACAGATTTTCCTCTTCATAACATATACCTGAGAACATGATGGTGAGGAGAAAGGAAAGGAAAAGGAAAGGAGTTGAGTGACGAAACTTGCTAGAGACTGGACTAATTTCCACTTCAAACTCCATGTGAGAATGAAACATGATCAACCAGCAGATTTCCTGACTCTTTACAATTGTTAAAAGGATGAGGAGAAATTTGAATACACATTAACAAAAAGACTAATCTTTTGCGTGTATTGGGCAAAAGATTAGGGGTCATTTTAAAAAACTCCTGCGTGATTGTGAGAAAAGACAGACCCTTGCTCCAATTTCACAAACCTGGGGGTTTTCTTATCCGTTCCCCAGACAACGAGTTGGGTGGTTTTGTGCTCAATCGATTAACTCCCACAGCACTATGCCCCATAGTTAGCAGTGAAGCTACAAACTAGTCCTTTTGGGATAGTAGATATTCCTGGGCTTCTTTCCTTTTTGCAAAGAAGTAAAAAAACAGGAGGTCCACGGGCATTGGCGTTGAATGACAACAAAGGGTTGTGGACTACATTTCGTAGATCGCACACAAAAGGTTTGATATTATTTCGTTCGCACGACTCATGGTAAGTGTTTTAACGTCTCCACGTATAGTGTTCAAAACATGTAAGTACATACAAGATAAAACTCAATTATAGACAGAAGTCAAGAGTTTATACAATGCCTCTTAAAGAAGATGGCAAGGCCGATATTATGTCGTTCGCACGAATCACGGTAAGTATTGTTATTACGTCTCCACGTCTCGTGTACAAGGGTTGTACACAATTATACATACAAGCGGTACTCATGACAAATTAATGACACACGACCAAAATACAAGAGCGGTACTCATGACAAATTAATGACACACGACCAAAATACAAAAGCGGTACTCATGACAAATGAATGACACACGACCAAAATGCAAAAGCGGTACTCATGACAAATTAATGACACACGACCAAAATACAAAAGCGGTACTCATGACAAATGAATGACACACGACCAAAATGCAAAAGCGGTACTCATGACAAATTAATGACACACGACCAAAATAGATTGTACAGAAAGGGTGGTACTCATGACAAATATGTCACACGACCAACTCAATAACATTTAGCTATGAGCAAAAGTGATTATGACGAACTTCTCGTATCGTGGCAGGTATTTTAAGGATCCCTCCTATAACGGTGGATGTTCTAAGGATCTCTCCTATGACGGTGGATGTTCTAAGGATCTCTCCTATGACGGTGGGTTACGTTTAAATACAATACAATAAACGTTAACGGTGCTCGTTTTAACACATTTTATAAAGATTCGTTAGATTAACTAACTCCGTAGCCCAAGAGCGTACGACAGAGAAGATAGACAATTTGATGCTACTTCATGTGTTACAAAATACAAGGGTGATGGCAGAGTATAATTCTACTTACACCAAGTATTTAAAACAAAGACAGACCTATAATGGTTTTACATACTGTCTGTTGTGGCAACCTGCAGTGAGGAAGACCAAAGAAAAGGGACCAATTACGGTTTTACATACCCTTTGTGCAGTTACAAACATACCAGGTTATGTGCAATTTGGGTTGCAAATACTTGGTTAAATAAACACCTAAAAGTTATGAATTCCAAAATCAGGATGACCATAAGGTTTTATTAACCTGTCTCGTAGGGTTGAAACGTGTCATATAAGACATACGTAACGTGCAAGCAAAAAACGAAATAACAATAAAGCAGTGGCTTTGTTATAACAACCAAAGACCGGATGATTCGGTTTTACGTACTTTAGTTGAAACGAGCCAAATTGATTTATATACAGGGTTATAAAGACCAATCATTGGTTTTATAAATACAAGTTCCAAAATGGACGTGTCGATATCCAATTTTGGTACAAGAGCATGAATTTGGGTAGGACGCCATCAATTTTTAATTTAAGAGGAAAAAATTGAAAAAAACTTATATACACGAGGGGCGACTATGTAAGTAACCACTGTTTGATTTTCATGCTAGAGATACCTCGGAAGGTTTTACAACTCATGATGAACAAAATAAAAGGACAAATTGTAAAGATAGTTAACTGGTTCTGAGTCGGAATTTAACACTTTGGAATTTACAAAACCCGACTTCTAGAACGACACGCCGATGGGCAATTGTCAACTACTTTACATGAACAAAATAAATAGGTGAGAAAGTTCCTTTCCACACGACAAAAATGCAACAAAAAATAGGAGAAAAATTACAAAATTACATGACAAGGCAGGGTATGACGTGGCATGAACATTGCGTAGTGTACGTGTTGAGACAATAAATGGGCTCGCGACTTCCCAAACATTGAAACTCGAAATGTGTCTCCGTTCCAAAGTGATCAGTTTTAGAACAGGTGAAAAAAAAATAAAAGAAAAAATTGCCGTGAGGGAAAGAAAAAACAGTGCAAAAACAACATTTGAAAGTAACTTCAAGGAGAGTACGCATTAATTTACAAAATAATTTACAACTTGTTTCATTTACGAAACGATGGGCATGTGATTGACACAATACACGCCTGACGTAGTAAGACTCTGTAAGCTTACAAAAAGGTGATGCATACTGGATCATTTTACGTTTGCTGAGATAGTGGGGGCAGTTTTACTTGACTCCTCACTTCCAGACTTTACAATGTCCTTAATGTGGTAATTACCAATGTGCTTTCCAGATGAGTCAGACAAGGAGTACACTAGGTCTGATATTTTCCTTAGGACTTTGGCCTTCACGAAACGTGGTGCCAGCTTAGCAGAGAAATACATGGCTCCTTGGGAAAGTGTGTTGTTCTTTCTCCAAACTATGTCTCCTGTATTGAAGGTGACATGTTTTCTACGTAAGTTATATCTGTCCGCACTCTTTTGGTGAGCCAGGAGCAAAGCATCAGTGACTTCACTGTAAATGGCCGACAGTTCTTCCAAGCGATGGGCATAGTCTGCGGTAGGGTTGCTTGTGGTGGCAGATGACGTAGGAAAGTTTGTGTCCCTATGTAGAGAACCATGGACGACTTGTTCCATACCGTGTTTTAAGAAGAAAGGTGTGTAACCAGTGGCCAGATTAACAGTGTTGTTCATAGCGGCCTGAATTTTATCTAGGTTTTTACACCAAGTGCGTTGATCTTTATCAACTAGAATAGCTAGAGCTGTGTTGATTGTTTGGTTGTAACGTTCGACAGTGTTATTTTGGGGAGTGTACAAGGTGTTATAATAAATGTCCTTGATTCCGTATTTGGCAAGAAATTCTTTGAATTCTTGGGCAATAAACTGTTTTCCGTTATCAACAATTACGGTTCTGGGTGTTCCGTAAGGTATAAAAATGTGTTTTTCCAGAAGTTTGATGATGGCGGACGCATTGGCTCTTTTTAAAGGGAAGATCCAACAGAATTTGGTGAAAACATCCACTACACTAAGTATGTGCATATGTCCGGCATAACTTCGAGGAAAAGGTCCGACGAGGTCCATTGACAATGACTGTAGGGGTCTGTCGGCGCGTTTGGGGTTACCCATTAGGCCGGCAGGTGCTGCCGTGCTATGTTTATAAGCTTTACAAGTTTCACATTTAGAGATGTAATTGCGAATTTGTTTGAAAAGACCAGGCCAGTAATACTTCAAGGAAATCTTTTTATACGTCTTGAAAGTTCCTGGGTGTATAGAGTCGGGAGCACTATGATTGTCAATTATTATTTGTTCTCTTCCTTCGAGGGGAACGACAAGTTTCCAAGAGTAATCTTCGAGGATGGATAGTGGTGCCTTGCAATTACGGTATAGTTGTCCTTCTTTTATGATAAAATTAGGAAACTTTTGTTGATTATTTTTACAACCTTCGAAGATTTTCAAGTACCATTCATCTTTTGTGGGTGGAGGGGGGGCAATTGTGTCAACATTTAATGAAGCCAATTCAATTCTTGAAAGAGCGTCAGGAACAATATTGTCCGCGCCTTTACGGTGTACAACATCAAAATTGAATTGCGACAAACGGGAGGCCCAACGAGCGAGTCTACCGGAGGGATTACTTAAAGAGATCAACCATTTCAAACTACTATGGTCTGTGACTACAGTAAATTTGCTACCGTCTATGTAACCGCGGAAATGGTGAACAGAATCCAATACAGCCAGTAACTCCTTTTCGGTAATTCCGTAGTTTTTCTCGTGTTTATTTAATGTACGGGAAAAATACGCTACAGGGTGTTCGCCATCTGGGAACTCTTGAGTTAGGACTCCACCGATTCCTACGTTGGAGGCATCCGTGTGGAGGGTAAAAGAGAGTGCAAAATCCGGGCAATTCAGAACGGGGGCTTTTTGAAGGGCATTTTTTAAAGTTGTAAACGCTTCTTCAGTTTCAGCAGACCATCGGAAGTTGCTGACACCTTTACGGGTGCCGGTAATTTTATTTAAGGGGGCTGCAATTGTGGAAAAGTCTTTGATGAATCTTCTGTAGTAACCTGCAAGTCCAAGGAAACCTTTGACTTCCTTCGCGTTTTTGGGTCGGGGAAAATTTGCCATGGCTTCCACCTTAGCGGGGTCTGTTCTTAGACCTTTTTCGTCGACAATGAATCCCAAATAACGTAAACGGGACTTACAGAATTCAGACTTCTTCAAGTTGATGGTTAAACCAGCGAACTTGAGTTGTTGAAAAACCTTTTCCAACATTAATAGGTGTTTTTCAAAGGTGTCGCTGACGATGATGAGGTCGTCAAGGTAACAAAACAGGCTGTTATCGACTTCAGGACCGAAGAGTTTGTCCATCAGTCTTTGTAATTCGGCGGGGCTGTTCTTTAGACCAAAGGGTAATCTTTTAAAATGGAACATTCCCCTACCAGGTACAACGAAAGCAGTTTTTTCACACGATTCTGCGTCCAAGGGTATTTGCCAAAAAGCTTTGCTTAGGTCAACAGAGGAGATGAACTTGGCGTTGCGCAGTTGGTCTAAGGTCGCGTGGACGTAAGGTAAGGGGTATGCGTCAGCTTCCGTACAAGAATTTAAACGTCTACTGTCGAGACAGAAACGTGCGGAGCCATCTTTTTTAGAAACCAAAAGAGTTGGGTTGGTCCATGCACTTCTGCTGGGAACCACCACACCCATTTTTAACATTTCATCAAGTTCTTTTTCCAAAAGTTTAAGCTTTTGGGGGGCTAAGTTGTAATAACGTTGCTTTATGGGTGGGCCATTGGTTTTAATGTGGTGTTCTACCAAATTTGTCAAACCCAATCCACATTTTTCGAAAGATATTGATTCGAATTTATTGACCATTTCCTTTAGTTGGAGAGCTTGGTCCGTGCTTAAATTTTCGTGAGGTATTATTGTGCGGATCTCACTAATTTGAGCAGCAGTGGAGGTTTCGCCAAGAGTATTAAATACTTGGGGAGCAACGTTAAAAGCCTTCCAGAAGTCAACGCCAAGGATGAAATTCTGGGATATAGAGGGCACTATTAGAAAATTGATTGTAATTATTTTACTGTTACAATTAATTGGCAGTGCGAGGGTACCGATGACCGGCTGGGAAACATTATCCGCAGTCGTCAGGTGTGTTGTTTGTGGCGAAATTTTAAAATCACTGTTAACAAAAGGCAGGTGAGCATTGTTGCCAAGACAGCTGACAGATGCACCGCTATCAAGTAATCCGGAAAAGGGGACATTGTTAACAGAGAAAAGAGCATAGGGTCTCCCATCTTTAGCTTGTTTGCAACAAACCGAGGAAACATTTAAGGTCTGGTTAAAATACTTAATGTGTGATAACCAATCAGTCCATTCTTTAGACCTTGGTTCAGAATGGGTACCTGAGAGGTTATTATTTAGTTTTTTGGCCTCTTCATGTAGAAATTTGGTGGGGGCTTGGAGAAATCCACCTGAGGTCTGACATCGCTTGGGTTTTGTAACCTTTCTGCATTGTGCCTTGATCTCTTGAAAATGTTGCGCAGTTCGTCGCGTGGAGGAGAGCGGTCCCTAGAGTGGTGTCTCTTGGATGTTCGGGGTTCCTTGGATTCCAGAAGTCTTGCTTGCTTGAAACAAGTAGCGGCCAGGTGGCCTACTTTTTTGCAAAAGGAGCACACTTTTTTGTTGTCGAATTCTGGCTTTAAACCAGACGAACGGCTTGGCACAACCACATTATTCGACACATTCTTTATGTTTTTCCTATCCTGGTACGATTCCAGGAGGAGGCAGACTTCGTTTAGCTGGGCCAGGGATGCAATTTTCTGTGAGGTGATGATGTTCTCGTATTTGCTTAAAAGGCCATCAGTTATGACTGGTAATAGTTCAGCTTCCGGAACAGGATGTGAAAGCTTGATGTTGATGGATTCAGCCCTTTCTATGAATGTAGCCACAGGTTCATCTACTAGTTGTTTAATAGATAGTAGAGATAGTTTGATCCGGTGCTGGGCCTCCTTTTTTTCAAAGCTAGAGATTAGGGCAGCTCTGAGTTTACTCCAATCTTTGCATTTAGTCTTTTGGATGCGGTGCCACGGAATTAATTCTGGGGAGATGAGTTCTATAAAGTTTCTCCGTAGAATCTCGAATGGGATATTTTTGATTATAGCCGTTTCTTCAATACGGTCAATGAAATCCAGCACATCGGAGACGCCATTATATTTGACTTTCCAAGAGGATAAATCGTAAGTTTTATCTTGTGTCAAGATGGGTGCGACGTCCTGTTTTATCATTACATGCGGCGTAGGTTCTTTGTCAAGATTATCCAAAACTTGCGTAGCCGAACATGAATTATTTTCGTTGGAGGGGGCGAGGTTTATTCTCCTAATGTACTTTTTGTTGAATAAAAGTGCATATGCCTTCAATGTAGATTTAGATTTGCTTGATGGCGAGAGTCCTCTATCCCTTAAAGCAGCTTGTAAGTGGGCTTTGGATAAACTATGCACATTGGGAATGGTACCCAAGTTGGATGGTGTAATAGCTTGCTTGTCCTCCATTGCGAGTTTCCTGGGTGGTGGGGAGAAGAAAAAAAAATTGGCCAGGGGTTTCCTTTAGAAAGCGCAAAATTAATTTTTGTGAGGCACTTTTCACTTGGTGATCACTGTTGGCACTTCCAAATGTGTTTTGTATACATGACACCAGAATTCTTGTCAAAGAGGGGCAGATGAGAAAAAATTTTGCGTGGAAAGACCTTAGTGGTAAAGGTTTTTGTATTTCACTGACCACTTTTGAGAAAACTGTGAAATTCACAAGTATTTATTTATTTTAGAAAAATTTTTCCAGGACTGACCTTTAGAAAACAGGTTTTTTATTTTTACAAAAACACTTTACACTGAGAAAGGCACTAAAGTTCACAAACGGCACATTTCTGGCAAATAAAGGACAAACTTCCGGATGAAAATGACTGAATATGGGGTTTATTGCATCCAACCATATTAAAATTATTTTATTTATTCATGGAATCAGTCATTGGTTTTATTATTATTCCACTTTTCACTTATGTAAGGAAAAAAACACAATTCACTTTCACTTATGCTGAAAAAAAACAGTACCTATAATGTACAATGGGGAAAGAAAGTCATTATTTTGTCCATTTGGAGAAACATTAAATTGTACTAATTTGACAGACACAAGTGGGCCAATTGGTATATTGTGCAGAAATAATAAAAATACGTAAGTCCGAAATTTTCATTAAGGAATTCGCAAAATAACTGGGGTTCCAGAATCAAATTCATAATGATGATTTCCGTTGGTAACCCGGTTCAGTCATAAAAAACGGTTTGGATTTAAAACGCAGCCTAGCAACAGTCGGTTAGGATTCCGGCGGGAACAAAGCATTTGCGCGCAAACCAGAGAATATCGCGTGAGACAAAGGGCCGTTGGATTTGGGCGCGAATAACTGTTGTTAACGCGCCCGCCGTTTGGAGACGCGTGCGCAAACAGATTCGTGGCGCCTCGGGTGCTCAAAATGGCCGTTGTTTCAACTTGCGATGCAATTTATAATTCCAGTCAGATCCGTTATGGATCTAATTTACATATTGGTTTCTGTGGTTTTTTCACAGGATTCACTGTAGAATAACAAGGCATAATTAATGTTTACAAAACAGTTGTTATGCGGGGAGGATTTCGACAAACAAGGGTCCCGCAAAGCGACCGGGTTAGAGAAAAAAATTCCAGCCCCACGATCGGGCGACAATTGTTAGGGTACCCCGATGCCGGCTTCTAAACCAGCAGCAGCACACCAACACGTCCCTGGCTAGCTCTCAGCGGGACAAGGGTACTCTCTATTCAGGGGAGTGGGCAGCTCAAGGCTAGGGAACTTCTCTCCATCCTTCGGTGACCCACGGGATCCTCACCGGCCAACAATCCTCCCGCCGTAGCAGAATAATAACAATGTTAAATCATTTAGACATGTATTGTAAGCTCAAACACATACATAGGTTTCTACAGTACAATTCAATTACAAGAAATGCAATTTACACAAACCTAGCTAAAGTGTTTAACTTTCTCTGACTGACTCTCAAAACGAAACTCTCCGGGTCGTGATTTCCACGGGGGCCCTACATTTCACTGTATTACGGACAACATTTAAAGAGGAAATCAAGATACAGCTTACATGTAGGTTGGCAGGAACCTCGTCTCATGTGGCAGCTTCATCAGGCACTTTCATAGTCTAAATAGACCGAACTATGGTGCGGCAAAAGGCCAATTATACACAAAGGGACTTCAATAATACATCGCGGCCGTTGAATTGGGTCCGCTGGCTTAAAGTGAGCCGCTGGCGTGTCCGTTCGCCAAGGCGCTCGGATTTCTTCTGTGTGGAGAGTGAAGCGGGCTGCCGCGTCGCCGGGCAAGCGGGGCGGTAAGGAGAGGCAGACAGGATATGGGGGGAAGAGGGGGCGGCCAGCTGTGGCTAGCTGCTCGCGTTCTCGAAACTATTCGCTTCAAGGGCGTATCGTAACATAAGTTCTTAGTTTTTTCGGATTCCCCAAAGGCTCTACCATGGGACCTCTCTTATTTTTACTTTATGTATTATCGATTTGGTTCCAAGAAGAGATAAGAAGAGCCAAAAAAAGACAAGAGACCAGCGAAACAAGCAGAGTCAAGATGATGTAAGGAGAGTAAAAAAGAGGCAAATGGTTCTTGCCTAAGAGCCAAGAAGATATAAGAAGGGGCAAGAATAAGGAAGACATAAAGAAGAAGAAAAACAATGCTCAATCAACTCCTTTATTTCTTCCCATCATAAATATTGACTTATTAGATTGCCGTCATAGACATTCAAATTGATAAACCAGCCAATCAGGAAAAGGGAACAAACCAAGTTGCGCGGAATTCGGGAGGCGGGGTGAACATTACCCAGATTTCCTGTCAGGACAAGTCTATCAATTTAGATGTCCATGGTTGCCATGTATCCTAATCTATTAGCGCTCACTGTTCATACTTAATGTATGGTAACCTCAAACTATATTGACTGCATCTTATTCAATTTCTATTTTGAATGATAAAATAATTTATCTAACCTCAAAAATTTTTTTTCATTTTCAGAGACATAGAAGCCGACATGCGGGCTGATGAGCTTGAGGCGCAGCGGCTGGAGTTGATGAAAGAGCGCGAGGTGTTCCAGCAGGAACAGCAGGAGAGGGAGCGGCGCTGGCACAAGGAGAAGGAGCAGCTGCAAGAGGCACAGAAGAGACTTGACGAGGTAAACAATCATCTCTTGTCTATGCTTTGCCCATGCTAATTAGGAACTTGACCTTGTCTATGGATTTGTTACAGAAACTTTCCACTTTTCATATCAAGTTATGCTTGGTGAACAGGTCCTTTCAATCTTGGCATGTTTTTCTTTTAAATTTTGTTTTATAAGGGACCCGTCTTCCCCTTCCTTGAATTGTGAGCTCCAGGGCTGTGTTATATATTTTTTTACAATAACTCCACACAGGAGAGGCTGAGGAAAATAATTTCCTTCGGGGCCTGTCATCTTTGGGGATGTTGAGTGGAGAGTCTTTTTAAGGAGTGAACCTAACTCTTGAAGAGACCCCTGTTGTAAGAGGGCGGAAAATCAGCCGAGCTGTTGAACTCAAGAACGAATCATAGAAACGACCCATTCTCATGTGACAATTGTCAACTGTGTACAAATGTTTGGTGCGCTTTTGGTGTGTTTCCCGACTGTGCACTCGGTGCCGAAGGAATCAATGACGCTAGTTCCTCAGAGCATCTTCCATTGAAATACCAGCAGAACAGGGACAGTATTTTCACCTGACACCGATGCTCTAAAGATTGCAATTTCATTTGTTAAGATAGGACAATCTACCAAATGGAGCGCCCGTTTCCGCACATAGTCAAGGTTTTTTGGAATCCAGACCAGAGATGGCTGCTAAATTCAACCATGGGGCGCACTTGCAATTTATACAGGGTTAGCAGTTTTGTACCATTAGAGTATCCGCTGCCCTTGTACAGTACGCCTAGTTTTTGAGAGGCTAACTTAACTCTGGTGTCGATGGAGCCCCTTTGTCTGAACTGGCATATGTTTTGTCCTGAATTCACAATCGTATCAATTATGCAGAGTTTATATCTTATTTTTTTAATATCCAGGAAAGACAGCAAATGGAAGAGGAATACGCCTCACAATGCCGGCAGCTGTCTTCAGACTGGCGCGCCCTGGAGAGGGGCTGGGGGGCCAGTAGGAAGGCCCTCAAGGAGAGACAGAAGGAGCTCTGCGGAAGGCAAAAGAGACTGGTCTCACTCAAGGACAACCACCAGCAAATGGTAACACCCTCTCTGTCAACACATTACTTTTAGCTGTATTATCAGTTAATCCTTTTTGTTAGTGGAAATTTTAGTTTATTTACAATGCTTTTTGTGTCACCAATGCAATATTTTTGTTTTTGACTGTCCCTGGTAAATACATACATATATCAATGGTAATGTCGTTATTTGTTGGGTAGAGCCTCCTTTAGTTTATTTTTCAAAGATGTTGACTTTGATATACATATTTTTGCAATCCATTTTTATTGTTCACCCTGTTGTGTTGTGATGTTAATGTGTCTTGTGAATGTTTTTAATCATTTTATTTGTTGAACATCCTTATATTATAACATAAATTATCACTAAAACTTCATTCACTTAAGATATGTTGCATTAATAAAATGTTTTGCATCCCTGTAATTCCATTCTCGAACTCATACCCACATTTGTCAGAGTTCGAATTAAGCAGGGTCACCTGCGACCCCAAATATGAACATTTGCCTACACATTACTATAAACATTTCCAATGGGGGCGTGGCCTTGCGCATTTTTATATGCGTCTTCAGTAAGGCCACGCTCCCATTGCCAATGTTTATGTTAATGTGTAAGCAAATGTTCATGTTTTCAGTCGGAGGAGACCCTGCTTTATGTATTTGCTATATTTCTTTATAAATCATCCCTAGTTGCTGTTATTTCTAGTTTACAGTCATCCCTCTCGTTACGGAATTAACTCATTCTCGGCCCTTGTTGACCTTTTTAATGAAACTAAAATATGCCGTTCACTTTAAGACAACATTTAACATCACTGTTTATTGTCACTTTAAAGCTAGTTCCTTCATTAGAATTTAAAATACCCACTAATTTTCAGCCATGATTTCTGTGCGTTCATAATGTGCAAGTAGTAGTATATACAAAAAATATACTATATATTAATGCACAGTTTCGATCGACAGCTTACGTTTTCCTTGATGCGAAAATCGACCGCACCGCCCCTTAAGTTTCACCGACCTCGAGGTTCGTTTTAGCCTGCAGTGAAATTCAGCCACAAAATTTAAGCCTCAAGATCTCACTCACTTGATGCGAAAATCGACCGCACCGCCCCTCGAGTTTCACCAACCTCAAGGTTCACTTTAGCTCGCAGTTAAAATTCAGTGCGGAAAAGTAAGCCTCGAGATCTCACTCACTTGATGCGAAAATCGACCGCACCGCCCCTCGAGTTTCACCAACCTCAAGGTTCACTTTAGCTTGCAGTTAAAATTCAGTGCGAAAAATTAAGCCTCAAATGGGGAGGTTTTCATACAAAAAACCGGTGCACGGTTAATGCACCCAAACGGCGAAAACTATAATTAAATCTCTCACCGACGAAGAAATTCGGCCTTAGCTCTATTTCCTGCCGTCAGGTTCACCCGTTAAAACGTCGCGACGATCGCGTCAGATCGGAAAGTGAATCTAATTCAGACATTTTCCATACAAAACTGATTTTCCTAGGGAATTATTCTTTTTAATTTAACGGCTCCGAGAATGTTCTTGAGAAAAATTGACATTTTATAGGGGCATTACGGAATTAAAGATTACATTAAAAGTACACCTTCCGACGAAGATGTTGTTTAATAACTTCTCAATCAATACATCACAAAAACATTCATTCATTTCTGCGCAGATTGACAAATATGCTCACCCCAGTGGACTTTGGGCTGCTGATTAATTATAATCATAGTACTAGCCTCATTTCGACTAATGCTTTATTTTTAATAATTATTATATTTTTTTCAAATCGTAACAGGATAATAATTTTTTCATTTACACAATGCATGACACTATCGTAATTTTTTATCAAAATGCACGAGGCCTTCGATCCAAAACCAAAGAATTCTATCAAAATGTCCTGATTAACGAATTTGACTTAATCTTAATTAGCGAGACGTGGTTAGTTGACAGCATATCCGATGATGAGTTGTTTGATTGCCGGTACAACGTTTACAGAAATGACAGAGACACTATTCTAACGGGTAAAACTAAAGGGGGAGGCGTTGCTATAGGTATAAAAAAAGATTTTAAAGTTCGATCACGAAAATCGTGGACTTCAGAAGCAGAGGATATATGGATCTCACTGTTATTAAGACATTCGAAACATCGTATTTCTAACATTCATATTTGTTGCTCTTACTTACCGGGGGTTAGTCCTAAGTTATCTAATGCGCAGCGTTTCTCTATCATCAATAGTCATACAACTGCCATATCTGATCTAACTACTGAATATCCAAACGACATTTTTCTAATATTAGGCGATTACAATATGCCAAACGTGAGCTGGAACTCTACGTGTCAGCCACGTAGTACTGATCTCTGCGCTTCTACCCTCCTTAGTTGCCTTTCGTTCTCAAATTTAACACAGTATAATGCAATTTATAATTCTCACGGACGAATTTTAGATCTCGTGTTTTGTAACACTACAGTCAACATCTCCGCTGCCGACTCTCCACTAGTAATCGAAGATGCACATCATAAATCTATTATAGTTGAACTTAATATTCCCCTCCCTGCTGTCGTTCTAAAACCCCAGATAATCAAATTGTTTAATAAAGTTAACTATGATTTAGTCAATGATGCTCTCAGAAATAGTGATTGGTCTTCTGTACTGAATGCGCAAGACGTTGATACTGCGGTACACCATTTTTATAGAATCATTGATGCCATAATAGATGACATGGTTCCAAAAAAAGTAACCAGATCAACTAAATTTCCATCATGGTATTCGGCGGCTTTAATTAATATAACGAAAGAAAAATTAAAGTTTTTTCGTGCCTGGAAACGCTACAAGAATCCATTGGATTATCAATCTTTCGCATTACTCCGCAAAAGACAGAAGAAGATTTCTAATCTTACTCATAAAGCCTATATTGCCCAATTGGAATCTAATATTCAAAATAATGTTAAAAAAATATGGTCTTATGTTAAGACGCAAAGAAAATCTCCCACTATACCTGAACACATGACATATCATTCCACAACGGCACACGACAGCAAAGAAGTTACAAACCTTTTTGCTGATTACTTCTCAACAGTCTTTACAAATGAAATTCCAACTCCTGATACTAATAATACGGTAGATCCTCTTAACAACACATTAATATCTTCAATCAAAATAAATGAAGAAATCACCTTAAAATATCTCTCAAGCATAGATATTAACAAAGGACCAGGAATAGACAGGCTGCCCGGGATTTTTATACGCAACTGCAGTAAATACATCTGTGTTCCGGTTTGCGCCATCTATAAAAAATCACTGACAGAAGGATCGTTTCCTCTCAAATGGAAATCAGCCGTTATCACACCAATCTTTAAGACAGGTGATAAGCATGACGTTAAAAACTACCGTCCAATTTCCCAACTTCCTATTCTAAGTAAAGTTCTTGAAAAAATTGTTTTTGATCAATTGTACTCTACTATTTCGACAATCATTACGCCGAATCAGCACGGATTTATGAAAGGTAGGTCTACAACATCCAACCTTGCCCTTTTCATTAACTTCTTGCATAGCAAGATGGACGATAAGGAGCAAGTCGATACTATGTATACAGACTTCTCTAAAGCCTTTGACCGTGTAATTCACTCAATTCTTTTGAAAAAACTCATCCTCCTTGGTATACATGGCGACCTGTTTAGATGGATTAAGTCTTACATTAGTAATCGCAATCAGGTAATATTAATCAACGGCGTCTTCTCAAAGTCTATAGAGGTAATATCTGGTGTCCCGCAAGGTTCCCACCTAGGTCCGCTCTTGTTCAACATTTATATAAATGACATTGGATCATGCTTTCAAAATTCCGAATATTTGCTTTACGCTGATGACATGAAAATATTCAAAGTGGTGCATTCTCTCTCTGACTGTGAAGCGTTACAAAGTGACCTAGATAGGCTTTGCAAGTATTGCAAAGTTAACTGTTTAGATATCAATATTTCCAAATGTCACACTATGACATTCACCAGAAATAAACATATAATTGAGTACTCTTATTCACTCCACAATGAACCTGTTATCTCTAAAAAGGAATGTAAAGATCTTGGCATTTACCTTGATAGCAAACTTATATTTAATAAGCATATCGACTCAATCGTTAACAGGTCATATAAAATGCTTGGCTTTGTTCTCCGTGTCAGTAAAGTATTCAGTAACCCGCGTACAGTAGTAATGTTATATTTTGCATTAGTCAGAAGTACACTGGAATATGCCTCACCAATTTGGAACCCGCAGTACAAACTGTATATTGATAGCATAGAAAACATTCAACACAAATTTATAAAATATCTTGCCTTCAAATTCAACAATATCTTTGGATGCACATTTCAAACTTTGCAACAAAGGAGAACAATAGCTGATGTAACATTTATACACAGAATTTTAAATAATAACATCGACTGTACCGAACTTCTTTCCCTAATTAATTTTAACATACCCTTAAGACGTACACGCCATACAGAATTATTCCACACGCTTAATTATAAAACAAATGCAGCAACTAATTCGCCAATTAACCGTGCTCTTCATATGTTAAATAATGTTTGTCTAAATTCTAATATCGACATTTTCTCCGATTCACTTCCCAAATTTAAAAAGAGCATCATGTCAGTAATGTAAATTGTTCAAGGCGCATACATACATACATCACCACTTCTCACATCCACAAACATACTCACACACTCACACACACACACACCCTCCCACAACGCACATCACCCGGTAAAAATTTAATACAAACAAGATACCTCAATGAAACATATCATAGGTACCTAACTTGAAATATACTTATTAACTGTAAACTTTTTTCACCAATGTAAATAATGTACTGTTTGTTTCTGTTAATAAATAAAAATAAAAAAATAAAATAAACATAAACAATACAAGTTTTAGAAACTTTTAAAGTCACGACATGTGCCGCATTTCATTCAAAATGTTTCACAATTTTGCATCAACATTGGAATAATTCTGACATCTGTTGAAATTGATCTGTCCTGATGAATTTCAACAGATGAAAATGAATTCGAGGTAGGTACCTACCGGCGTTGAAAGGCGAATAATTTACATGCAGAAAATAAATAGTACCTAGGTATATGAAATCAAATTAAATCAGTACTACTATGAAGGTATTCACATGCAGAAAATAAATAGTACCTACCTATGTAGGTAATATGAAACCAAATCGTACTACTACGAACTTGAGTTGGAGCCATATTTTTGCGTATCTACTATTTCTATTGCGTGAATTTGTAATGAAATTGACTAAACTCGATTTTTTTTTTCTTTCTTTACAATAATTTGTATAGCGCTATTTTTGCAAAAATATACGTCAAGGGCGCAGTGCAATATACCTGGAGGACAGAAAAAGGAGCAGTTACAATATTGTCAAAATGTTTTGAATTAAATTAAATACCTATTTGATTATATATATTTTTTTGTGATAACACCCTTGTAGCTACCATTGTAAAAGATTTTTTTTTGGTAATTTTTTTATTGCAATTAAATTTCGTAAAATAATTTTTTTCATAAATAATAAAAAATATAGCGCCGTTTTTGTGAAAAGTCACCTACAAAACGGTATATTCCCATTTAAATATATCAGGAGTACAAAATATCTCAGAGGTAATATATTATTAGCATTATATTAGTCAATACAACAATTTTTAATATACACGGATTTCTAAGTAAGAGTAAATTGGTGTGCTTTTGAGCAGGTACTGTGTTTTTTCCTTAGCACATTTAAGTAATTACAATTTGGAAGGCGGGATAGGTACCGCCACCCCGGGTAACATTTATTGGATAACCAACACCTCTACGACAGGTCATCCCAAGTAGTTCGCTATATTTGGTGCAGTAGCAGGGGTGCTCGGGTTCTGGGGTGAGGTTTATCCGGGTAATGGCGGCGCGCCGCGGATGAAAAAAAATGATTTTTCGCGAAAAATATTAAATTTACATAGCGCCGTTGTCGTATTTCGCTCCTTAATGGTAATCATTCAACATGGGAGGCGAGCATTGGTTCCGCCGCCCCGGGAACCATTCAATGGATGACCTACACCTCGACGGCATGTAAACCTGAGTGGATCCGTTGATTTGAAAATCACTAGAAGTGTGATCTATACGATTTGCTGTGAAGCTGTTTCTCAGTGACGTTTTGCATCAATCATTATATGCACCAATACACACAATCCTAAGGCCCTGTTTTTTGTGTTTTTAACCCTTACTAGGTACCAACCTATTCGATTACTATATTACAACACTGGGATAAATGCCAGGAGTGCAGAACTTAGCAAGGGAAAACATATTAGAGCATATTATGATTTTTTAAAATTGTTTCTGGCTTACACCTTCCAAGGGTGTTCTTGGTCATCACTTAAGAATCACAGAGAAATGAAAGGTGAATTTATATGTATTTAATTAAATAAAAATGAACGTTGAATAGATTTATTTCTCTTTTTCAATAATACGTAGGAAATTTTTATCAGCGTCAGACTTCTCGCTTCATCCACATTCATTCATTTTTAATCATAAATTTAAAAATTCCAAAAAACATTAAAATCCAAAAATTTTAAATTTCAAAACTTTAAAATTCAAAAAATTTTAATTTCAAAATCCAAAATTTTCAAAATCCAAAAATTTTCAAAATTGAAACATTTCAAAATCCAAAAATTTTTTAAATCAAAATTTCAAAATCCAAAAAAATTTCATTTTCCAAAAATTTTGATTTAAAAAAATTTCCATTTTCCAAAAATTTTGATTTTAAAAGCAATGCTAAATTTGAAAAACTTCATTTAAATATTTTCAAATTACTAACTATTATTGGTACCTGTTCGGATATTGTACATTAGAATAGATTGATGTGCTCAGTGGGTAGGAACTGAAAGTATGAACTATTTTTCTAAAAATATATATATTTTTTTTTTAATGTTCTTTATTCAGTAAAGTTTATATATTACAGTAAATGGGTAATTTTTTGGCCACCACACTAGGCACATGCCCGTGTTGTAGTGGCCATTTAATTCATGGAACCCTACAGTACCCGAGATGGATATCAAATTACGCATCTCGACCTGTACACTCCGAAGGGCTGAGTGAAAAAATTGAGCGGTAAACTCCTAGGCCCCCTTTTTCGAGATAAAGCTCTATTGGTTTTTCTAAATAACGTCAAATCGCTTGGTGTTTTAACCATAAATACACCAAACCACCCACGTTTTAAGTTAAAGTTAAGTTAGTTTCAATCCGTTAGATGCCTGCAACGGGAAAACACCTACGCCTTGAATCAGGCGACCGAAGCGGCCTAAGAGCGGATGTTCAAAATTGAGCGATCGACTTCCTGTGCCATTTTGTAGGGGCGCACTCGCTTCATCCACATTGAAACATCGTTTTTTTTCTTTATATATTTAATTAAACACCGGCTCCTCGCTTCATCCACGTTCACACGTCAAATCGCATAGTGTTTTAACCCGTTAGTTGCTTTGCAACGGGCTAACTGCTAGTATATATTAATTTTCAGTTTGGAAGACAAGCTCACTTTTTTTTTATGGTAAAATCGACCTCACCGCCCCTAGAGTTTCACCAACCTCAAGGTTCACTTTGGCTTGCCAAAAAAATTCATTTGATGGATCCGAAAATGACCTCTCTGCTCCTCGAGTTTCAAAGACCGCAGAGACCATTATCGGATCCAGGGGAGCGTGCCCAAAGTGTCCCGATTACGGACCATTTTTCATACAAAACACCGCTGCACGGTTGTTAGCAGTGCACCCAAACGGCGAAAACTACAATTAAATCTCTCACCGACGGAGAAATTCGGCCTCAGTTCTATTTCCCGCCGTCAGGTTCACCTGTTGAAACGTCGCGACGTTCGCGTAGGCTCGAAAAGGGAAGGAAAAAAGTCTTTTTTGGCTACAAAAGCACACTTTTCAGTACTTTGAAAAATTAAGCATTTGGTTTGCCTACATTTTTGCTAGCGATTTATTCACAGAAAACTGAAGCGAATCAGCGGCTAAAACTGGAACCTCAAATAAAAGTACTCAATTTGACTCGATTATATTTTCCGCCGACAGGTTCGCATAAAAAACAAAATACATCTTTTTGGCCATTAGTTTCAATGCAAATCTATGATTGTTGACCTAGGTCAGGATCTCTGAGATGTCAAATTTTAGCCTAAAAAAAGAGATTTTTCAGATTTTTCCGTAGTCTTTTACGGGACACGGCATTGCAGCCGAAAAAACAACCCCGGCTTAAATGTTTTTATAAAATCTTTTAGAATAGAGGATTCCTTATCTTTTGATACTAATATTATATACGCAATCCATATTAAATATTTCACGAGAATCTGCCGAAAATGACAATTTTTCCAAAAAGAATCCATCATGTGAAAAACGTGTTCTCAAATTCCTCGATAGTGTAAATATTTCTGGCCATATTAAAATAACACAATTTATTACGGGGTAATTACCTACCGTTCCATCTAATTAAAGCAAATGTGCTAAAAGAAAAGTAATCAAGTACGCAATTTTTATTGAGAAAATGCGTAGGTACCACCTACATGAATACTATTATTCTCGGTACGTACCAGGTAGGTACCGGCTTATGAGGGTATTCTTTCCTTTAAATATTAAATCGAAAATGAATTATATGAAATGAGAAAAATCACCCAAGATGGTCACTTTTTTTTAAATCGTTTGCTTTAAACATTATTAAAAAAATACGGATAGGTATCTACCTACTCGGGTAGAGACTATTTTCCGATGCATTTTTAATGAAATTAAATTAATTTCGATAATGTTACGCTTTATTCACTATTTTATATTATTTATCTGTATTATTTTATACGTACGAGCGGAACTTACGCGGATAACGTGAATGAATTGTTTGTTATGTAAATTTTTCTTGCAATTAAAATTTTATAATGCTGCATTTGCATTTTTATCAAAAGCTATAGGTTGCTGAATTTTAACAAACTTAAAAATTGTACTGGAACAAATTGATCTTTATATTTTTAATTAAATTTTAATGTGAATACTGCACAACAGACCCAACCACTGGAACCAGTGAACCTATGGCATCCTCAGATGTGGTATGTTGTGAGGCTGAAGGTAGTGGAAAGGGGAAAGAGATGGGAAAGATGAAGGTGGGGAAGTACCTGCCTATTCAGATCTGGTCTTATCAAATATTGAGAAATTAATAAATTAAAATAAAGATGATCCAATTTTTTGCCGAATACTGTAGGTGTATTGAACATTGAACATCGCACATTTTTAATTAATATCAATGTCACTACCGCACAAGAGTCCCAATTACTCCCGTCTGGAGCCGGTGAGACTGTGGCATTCCCAATTGGGGTATGTTGTGATACTGAAGGTAGTGGGGAAGTGAAGGAGAAGTGGGAGAGGAAGGTGGGGAAGTACCTGGCTATTCAGATCTGGTCACCAAAGACAAGCCATTTCAAACAACGTTTCAATTGTAAATGATGGTCTTATCCCAAGGCGATACCAAGAGTATCTTTCTTATTTATTTTTTTTTTCTTATTTTTAAAAAGAAAGACAAACATTCCCGGTTTACGAATAACCCAACAATGTTTGAAAATCTCCTACTTCCACCACAGAAAGCCGAAAATGTTGCTTGTGTTGTGATGGAGGAGCCAGCCGAGGAATCGAAAATGCGACGCCCGGGTGGGACTCAAGCGCTATGCCCACTCAACTACTGACCGGTACTACTACTTTCACTCTGGAACATGCCGC
The DNA here is from genome assembly GCA_917563855.2 of Limnephilus lunatus. Classification (NCBI taxonomy): domain Eukaryota; kingdom Metazoa; phylum Arthropoda; class Insecta; order Trichoptera; family Limnephilidae; genus Limnephilus; species Limnephilus lunatus. The sequence continues at coordinate 1,677,813 of OU830602.1, read as the reverse complement.
AAATATGGTCTTACATATTATTTTAAATCAATAAATTTGATTTGACGTGAGCATCCCGCGATGGTTTCTGTACACAATAGTGAGCTCTGGCATCATGAAATTACGCATTGCTAAACCGTTCATCCGATTGCGCTGAAACTTTAGAGATTTGATGTATGCATGCCTACAATGGTGTCTATATACTAACATGGCAGGTTTTTGCTGCTAGGCCCTGCGGGCGGCTTTATATGTGTTTGTATGTACCACTAAGCGTTGCTAAACCATTCATCCGATTGCGATGAAACTTTGGGGATTTGATGTGTGCATGTCTACAATGGTGTTTATATACTGACGTATGGCAGGTTTTTGCTGCTAGGCCCTGCGGGCGGCTTTGTACATAGTTGTAAATTTAACCGCTAAGCGTTGCTAAACCATTCAACTGATTGCGATGAAAATTTGAAGATTTGATGTGTGCATGTTTCTGTATACAATAGTGAGCTCTGGCATCATGAAATTACGCATTGCTTTACCGTTCATCCGATTGCGATGAAACTTTGGGGATTTGATGTGTGCATGCCTACGATGGTGTCTATATACTAACGTATGGCAGGTTTTTGCTGCTAGGCCCTGCGGGCGACTTTATGTATATTTATATGTTTAACCGCTACGCGTTGCTAAACCATTCATCAGATTGCGATGAAACTTCGGGTTTTGATGTGCGCATACCTACCATGCCTGCAGGGCAGTAGGTACCTACGCGCTTACTATGAAATATAATTTTTTTTCTGTTGGTTAGTAAGTCAAGTTAGTTTTAACCCGTTAGTTGCTTTGCAACGGGCAAACTGCTAGTTCTAATTAATGCATTAAAAAACCAGGATAACTTTACACGGACAAACTCTGGCTGATTCAAAAGATCACATGCATTCCTCCAACCTACAACTAAAACGACTTTTGGACAAAGAAATATCCAATATTTCTCCATACATTTTTTTAATATACTCCCCCTTGCAATAAAAACCATTAAAAAAATAACCAACTTCAAAAGGAGCATTAAGATATGGATTAAGGACAAAGGAAGGAAGAAAACGGATACAATTTTGCAATCTAAAAAAGATTAATGCTTATATTGTGCTTTCTTCTAGATATAACTTCATCATTTTCCTTTTATAATAGGTACTTACTTATAATTCAAACACGTAAACATGTACAGTTTGGCAAGAAAGTGTAGAAAATAAATTATGGCGCTGCGATCGTTTTTTAGGTTTTAAATGGCAACACCAAGATGGCTCATAAGACAATGAATGTATGTTTTTAAAAACACTTCGGCCAAAATGCATATTTCATAGCGTATTTGTACTTTCAAAAATTTTGCACAGAAAACTGGAATTTAATGGAAGTAAAATAAAACAAAACAAGTTTTAAGTGGGCGTTTATTTCAATATAAAAACGTAGGTACTTAAATTTTTGAGTCTATTAATTCAGCACCCGACATTATTGTCTTCGTCCTCATGTGATTCTTTTTCTTCTGTATCTTAATCTAAACGTATTATCAGTTCATCGATATCAACATACATATATAGTACTGCCTCGTGCATAATATTCTGCCTCAATTTTCATCACGCGTTTTGCAACAATTTTTCCAATCATCAGAACTTTTACATATTATTATTATTATTTTCATTTCTATTACATATTATTTTCCGTTTACCGGTGTTTTAAATTTTCCTTCTGCCTTTTCCCCTTCCTTGACGATTCATCTTACCGTTAATTCCATAGACATATTACTTACCGTTAATTCCATAGACAATATAAGTAGACCTGCCCTAAGCGATAAAAGCGTATTATTTCCTCCTCCCATTGGAACCATTCCATTGGAACCGGCTGGGATCGTGTATGGCTTCGCGTTAATCTAAAAAATGTGACGTCATCATTCTTCTGCAAGCCAGCGCCGAGCACTCATCGGTGCATTTTACGAAATAAAACGGTAAACATAGTGGCTTGTGTTTTGAAAACGTGTAAAAATAGAAGTGAAAAAGAGAATAAATGAAATTGTCGTATTACATTCCATAGGCAAGCATTATTTTACACTATTTTAAGCCAATTCAGATCACATAATATGATCATTTTTGTAACATACACTGTCACTCGAGATACATGGCGTGTGCCCGTCCCTGTTTACTGGAGTAAGTAAATTATGAAACATTTATAAAAGTGTCTTCACTTAATACAGCAACAAAATATTGAACTCGACCTTATAGGCGACCTTACTTTGCATATTTGGACTTCGCAAATGTGTTCATTACGCGGCGAACAATTCGCGCTCCCATGTAAAAAGGTATATTCATTCAAAAGCAGAGTTTACTTTTATGAACGAAAGTGTAATATTATAATGCGAGATGCCTATATACTGTCAGATTGAGTTTTGACGAATCACATATCACCAAAGCCGTCTTCCTGCCCTTCGTCCCGCTGTAGTTGGTTTTTTACCCCTCACCTTTCTGTTCTGGTCTATTAATATTCATATGTCTATGGTTAATTCAGATTTACCTGTGTGTGGAAAACATCATTAAAATTATCATTCTATAGAAAGTAATATAATATTTTAAAAAACACACTAGATAATATTCATTTAGAAAGAAAGAAAGAGAAAATTAAGAAAAAAGTTACATTTGTATGAGTTTAGAAATTGCACTTTTTTTTTAATTAAGTTATTCCCTTTTTCCTGTGGCCGCATATTAACTGTCAAATAGAAGTGTCAAATTGAGAATTAAAAGCATAACCTCAAATTAGATTGTAATGATTATAATCGCTCGAAAATTGGCATAAATCTTGTAATACTAATGAAATTTATTAAAAAAATCTATACTAAATACCATTCATTTCTGCAGTTCGTTTGTAAACATCTTCCAAATTAGATAGGAGCTTTGTCGCGCGATATTCAGCTAGGCAGCATTGAAAAACGCAATATATAACTTCTCTTGCACCACTACGAATTGGTTTATTAACTTTAATTCAATTGCACAGGTAAACAATGATTTTTTTATTTTTTATTAAACTAGCGATTTTCAGTGTGTTCAACACGATTAAAGTCAGTAAAGCCAAGAGCCATACGAAATGTCATTGACAAATCAAGTATTTCGGTGTTACCATCAGCGTTGCCAACTCTACGTCTTTTTACGTAGATCTACGTATTTTAGGTCCTTCCTGAACATCTACTAACTTCAGTCCGGAATCTACGTATTTTTTTGTCAAATTGTACAAATTTGCAAAATAACATGTAAATAACATAACCGTAATAACATAACATGTGCAAAATAACATGTAATAACATAACATGTGCAAAATAACATAACCGTAATGAGTTTTCTTCTCAACTCATTGGGAATAATGTGTTACTTGTCATATTTTTGTAATACATTATAATTAATAAATAAATAAAACATAACTCATTAGGCTGAAGAAGCATATTTTCCGTTACTTTACGGTGGCGCCCGCCGTCTGCGGGGCAAAGTATGTGGCGCGGACTCCAACAAACGTTGGGATATCAAGGGAAATTACCTTAGATCTAGGGGAGAAAAATATTTTTTAGGTAAAAGGGAAATCAGCACAAATATAGGAAAATTTTGAACTATTACCATTAAATTTTTTTTATTGGAGTTGTAATCTTCTACTTACCGGTAAAATACACAATTTAAGACAAAGGCATCGCTAAGTTATTTATTGCTAGTATTTGACCTTAACTGTTTACTCCATATTCATGTTTTTTCTTAAATATTGCCTACTACCCCACATTTGCATAATTACCAAAACTATATTTCGTTTCATTTAAACCTTAGGTTCTCAACGTGGACAATAAATAACGCCCCCTTGTGGACGTTTGAGACTTTCAGGGGGCAGTAGAAGACCCAAAGAGACGGCGTTGAGGTGAGGTGTCTAAAAAGACAAAAAAACACGCTCATCACGTACTAATAAAGCAAAATAAACTTTAATATTGGTTAATTTTTGTTATTTTATGTATTGTAATCATTTTTATCACGTGTGCAATTCACATGTTTCGGTAGTTGAATTCTTTAACAATTGAATCCAGAAAATTGAATCCATTCACCCCCCTCCCCATAAGAAAAAAGGGGGTCTCTAAAAAAAATCTCAAAGTGGGCGGTGGGCGAAATTGAGAACCAACAGTCAGAGGCAAGGTTGAGAACCTATGATAAATCATTAAAAAAAATAATTAAAATATGCATAAAATGCATTAAAAATAATAGATACATTTCAACTGACTGTTATTTCCTACTACAAAGAAATAACTAATTACGTTCACCTACCCTAACTTCTACGTTTCACTCAGAAAAAAGTACGTAGATCTACTAACTTTTCATAATCCAAATTATACGATTCTACGTAATTTTCTAGTCCGATCTACGTCTTTTTCAAAAAACGGGTTGGCAACACTGGTTACCATAGTAATGAAAAAATTTTGTTCCAAATTAATAAATTTCTACACTTTCTTGCCAAACTACACAATGTTGTGACCTTAGTACGGGATGCCCCAGGAAGGGCACATTCTTTTCTAAAAAATTTAAAAAAAAGTAGATAAATTATAATGTTGATTACTGTCGGAATGATTGCTTAAAAACATAATATAATTTATTTATTATTTATTACAGATAGGTATAAAAGAAAGTACAAATTACATATTAGGAAGTTTTGCCTGTCCAACTAGGAAAGTTTCCCGTTCCAGGACAGACAATATGTATGTATGCCATATGGCGCACACCCCCGTACGGTGCTTCAGCCACTCTTCTTTTCCAGCTGCATGGCGCTTTTTACATTTATCCTTTCCAGCGTCGATATAAACATTTTTTTTTATTTGTATTGTATTTCTGTAGTAAACATACGCAATAAAGGCAGCATAAAATTTACCGACACAAATGATTTCATAAAAATAGTTATTTAAGTTGAAAATTGATCAGTCACTGAATTTTACAGATGTAAATTAAGATGACAGCTTGTAAAGACGTTGTCAACGAACAATATCGTGACACGAAAAGGGATGGACTGTAATCTATAGTTGTATGAGACAAGACAGTTGACGGCGTTTTTGAAAGTCAAATCACAGGAAATGGCACGAAAGCCCCTACCTTTGCTGGGTTCATATGCTGTGATGGTCCAATCTTGGTGGTGGCTGCTCTTCCACGATGATAGCACAAAAGAGTGGTACTGTTTACCGTCACTTTTGCATTAATTAGTATTTTACGATTTTTAAAGCGAGAATTTCAAGAGCGAGTTGTGAACGATTTCACGACGATTTTTCAACTGAACTAAATGTGGGTAATTTTCGATTTTGTGCAATATTGTGTATGTGTGCCAGTTAGGTAGTCAACATCTTCTTCTTCTTGTAGTAAGTAAGCGAGGCCTTTCAAGGAAGGAGAGAGACAAATGGAGAAAATAACAATGTAAGGAATTTTGGAAAATGAGTTTCAGTTCATAAGCTATTTCAGAACTAAACAGACGTAACGAGGGATGACTGTATGTATTTGTACATTCCTGTATATTGCTGTACAAATAGTAGCAACTAGTTTGTAAATAGGATACAGAGTATATTATTGTATTTAGTGCACAGTTATTGTATTCTTTTTGTTTGTATTGTACGCATTATTATTATTTCCACCCAAAGGTCGAGTGCGAGTTTAATCACGCTTCCACCCTCCGCTGCCAAATACAATCCAAGAAAAAGGAACTGGAACTCCTCGTGGCCGAAAAGCTCAGCCAGCTTAAAGAATATGGCATCGAGGTAATCTTTCATGTTGACGCATGCTTTTATTTATTTTTTATAAACGAGCATCCTGATTGCTGCTAATAATGTGCAAAATACAGGTAGGGCAGCTGCGTTTGTTACAATTTATAAATTTTATAATACTGCAAGTACTTTCTCAGTAATTCGCCAGCCCAAAAAACGGGCAAGTGTTCAATTAGTGAAAGCGTTCATATAAATATTGGAATAGATAAACACTCACACTAATCCACCACTCCAAATAACGGTTAAGAGTTCAATCAGTGAAAGCGGCAGATTATAGTGTACTCTTTTAAAATGTGCTAAATATTAAAATAGATATGTATTTCGTAAAGACAAACTGTAGGAACTACTCGTAATTTGATTTTAAAGACTGGCAATATTCATTTAGTTGTCACACTGAATAGCTCTCTTATTCAGAAGCGCTGTCCAACACGCATGCGTTTCAGAACTAATCGAAAATTATCCGTATTTAAATCAAATTAAGAGTAGTTCCTACAAAACGAATAACGCTATCGACATTTCATAAAATTTCCTTTTTTTGTTTTAAAGTTAAGGTGTCATGTTTTCGTTTGCTCGAATACCCCATTTTGTAAACTTATTCAAACAAAAAACGTGTCAGAACAAAATAAATAGAAACACTACAGTTGTTTACTTACTACTTACATTAGCTAGTTGTTAGATTACACAGAGGACTAACTGAAATGTCCTAAAACAATTATAATGAGAACCTTGGTAAAACAATCAGCTCTAGCTTAAAGTATAGTTACAGTACAGTATATCAGCGGTATAGTAACTGAGTGTGTAAAAGTAAGATATCCCAACCCGTCGGTGTGCAAAGTTTGGTGCTCTATATATATATATATATGCTGGCGAACTATAGAAGTTGATTTTGTGCTTTCAACTAGTAAAAATAACAGCAAATTATAGTAGTTGTCGGATAACCGTGCGGCGGATTACTAAGATAGTACTGTATGTATATATTTTGCTGATATGTCCTTTAAAATAAAATATGTGTTGTACGTACAATAATAAAACTTGCTGTAGTACTTTTGGGTTATGCTCTGTAAATCTCACATATTTGCAGTTAAAATTTTTTATTCTTCTAAATTAGGAGAGAATCTGGAAGACTCTACGCAAGCCTCGAGGCAAACATGACAGTTTTTAAGAAAAGGAAAATGTGAACCCTAGTCTTGATGAGACTTGTGTTGTATTTCAGTGAGAATTTCAGAATTTCGACCGGTCAGTGGTTGAGTGGGCATAGCGCTTGGGTCCCACCCGGGCGTCGTATGTTCGATTCCTCGGCTGGCTAAGTCCTCCATCACAACACAAGCAACATTTTCGGCTTTCTGTGGTGGAAGTAGGAGATTTTCAAATATTGTTGGGTTATTCGTAACCCGGAAATGTTAGTCTTTCTTTAAAAAAAAAAAAAAATTTCACATCTGAACTGTGCAAGAATCTGAACAAAGAATGTGCAGTAAAAACCCATTCTCATGCTGCAAATTTCAACCATGTGCGGCGCATTTAGCACGTCTCTATCGGTACCTTATCGCTTGTTTAAATTCTCGAAACATCGGCTCAAATTTTGAAAATGACACTTAAATTCAAAATAAATGCGAGTTCATTGAATGAGAGTTACAGTTATTCACAGACAGACCCACAGCCAAAATTAGTATGTTTGATATAATTAATTGGTAATAAAAAGATTTGACGGAAAGTGCGATCATGATCTCTAATGGGCAGTTGATTAAGTTAAGCATGGTTGTTGATATTTTGCAGACGCCCTCTCCCGATGAGTCGGGGATGTCGGAGAACTCCACGGAGAGTCTTCTGCAGCTGCTGCAGCACTGTGACTCCGAGACAGCCCACGCCATCAGGGACCTGGTCAACCACCATGTATGTTATGTTTTTTATAATTCCTTTCATTTGTTGTAGAAGAGAAATAATTTAAACAACCATTTTAATGATTAGTCTCTCCAAGATACAATTAATTTTTATCCAACAACAAAATTAACTATCCATATTATTATGATCAGCCTTAGTCAATTTGTTCACAATTTCCACAAACACCTTTGCCGTGTTATTTAGTACAATTTTATTAAGTGATAGTTCTATTAATCCAAAGTGTAAAGGATTTGGGGAGGTGGAAGGTGGGGAAGCACTTGGCTATTCAGATCTGGTCACTAAACACGGCTAAAGCCATTTCAAGCAATGTGTCAATTCTGAATGGTGGTCTTACACCAGGGTGATACTGAGAGTATCTTCCACTATGGAACGTGCCTCAAATATACTTAATATTATTTTTAATTAATAAATTGTGGAGTAACACAAATTAATCAAATAAAATTTATTTGCGCACGTTGGGATTTGAACCCGCAACCTCCAGATTGCTAGTCAAGAGCCTTTTCACTTCGACCATGTAAGCCTTTATATTATAATATGACGTGAATGGTAGAAGAAGTCGGGGATGCCCAAGGAAGTTATGGCACAACCAAGTGGACCAAATATTATTTTGTGCCATGTCAAGAGTCAGAATAATAGAAGGGTATATAACGTATGGGTGACGGGTATAGATACCGCCACCCTGGGAATTCTCAACACTCCTGGATCCACTGACCCCAGATTCCTACCCACCCCTTGTACCTCTTTCCTTCCCAGAATTCCTTTCCTACCTTTCCTTTAAAAGACCCTTCTCACAGCATCCCCAAAGATGACACAGGTCCTGAGGGCGATTATTTTCCCAGGCAATTTTTTCAGAGCCTCCCATGAGGAGCTATTATGAAGAAAAAAATGAGGCAATGTTTAAATGTGAATAAAGCGGTGAGTGTGTGCCCCAAGACCGACTTGTTTGGCATTCCATCATCTTTTCTGCCTACCTCTGTAGAGAAACGGCTTGATGGTAGTTAGACAACACGCAGATTGTGTTCATTTTATTAGTAATAATATAATAAAATTGTAATAACGCACGTAAAGCTTATTTCCACTCAATTTTTTTTTTTACCATAACCAGTTTCAGCTTGTTAAAGCCATCTGGTACAAATTGTTCTTAATCTAGAGTTTATATACATAACATATGGGGAAAAGGAGGGAGGTATCTACAAGGATTTTATTTAATTTATGATTTTTGCATATTTGTTGCCACGTCGTCTTTGATGATTGGATTTTCAGTTATTTGGCTATTAGCAGTAGACATAAAGACACTTTATTTGTAGCGTATTTTCCCATTTACTAGAAAAAAGAACTTTCAACTCTGGAGCAAGATCTGCAAACCCGTGTGGCCAGTCTGGCCTCGCACCGAACCAAAGTCCAGCAGTTGGAGGCCGAGCTCTCCTTGCTGGCGGTCCAGGAGGCGGGGGTGGAGCAGACCCTGCTGCAGGCCGACCAGGACGAGAAGGAGGAAGGCGGGGAGGGGGGCAAGGGGGGGGACCAGAACGGGGGGCAGGGTGACACCCGAGAGTCGACTGAGGTGGGAGGAGGTGACTTTGTCAGGCAGACCACTGTCATTGAAAGGGACACAGAAGATGTGAATGAAATACGGGAGAAGAAAAAAACGTAAGTATTACTTTATGTACTCGTAGAAATATATATATCTAAGTATCTTCCAATCTCTCTACAAATCTACAGTCTTATTCCGAAATTGATAAAATTTTGCACACTTGACCTTTGAAAGGAGGGAAATTTGAAAAATTACTCCCATCCCCTTTCCCCATCTTTTAAAGCAGAATAAAGCCCTTATAACACTGGGTATTTCGGCTACTATTTCCTGTTCTATAGTATATTTTAGTTTTTAATGATTCTTGTTGAATGGCACCGTTATGGTTTCAATGGGATCAATAATATCTATTGTCATGTGCACTCACTATTGCACTCACTTTTGTTGTTAATATTGTTCTTTAGGAATTGCTTTGTATATACTGTATATTCTTTTTTTCACATTATTTAATCAATTTTGTAAGGACTCGTAAGGAACACTATATAATTATTTTTAAGCTTATTATAATTAAGCGCATTTGAAGTGAAATATCACAAAACTGCGCTATATAAATACTATGTTATTATTATTATTACTACAGTAGAACCCCATTAATTCGAACCTCGATAATTCGAAAAAACGCGTAATTCGAAATTTTTTCCAAAAAAAGTCCCCAGAAATTTTTTTCATACAAAATGATTTTTTAATTCGAAATTCGTAATTCTAAATTTATTTTTGCCCACACACGAAAATTCGTTTGTTTAATTCGAAAAAACATGGATTTAAGCAAAAAAAAAAAAAAAAATTTCGTTAATTAGAATCTGACAGACAGCCGTGGTGGCAAAATGTCGATTTACGCGGTTAACATCGTTCTAATTTGTATTATTATTTTGTAAAATCTGAACTGGTTGTGGTATTTTTAACGAATTTTCTTAGAATATATTAATATAAAGGTCCGACTGCGACAGGATTCGGCCGCGAAAATCGATTTACGCGAAATATATCGTATTTCTATGAATTTATTTAAATAGGTATCTGCATTATGGCCAGGCGCGACGGTATTTGGCCGCGATAATTCAAATTACGTGAAATATGCCGTATTTTTCAGAATTTATTTCAAATCGGTATCTGCATTATGGCCGGCCGCGACATGGTGAAATTTCGATTTATGCGAAATATACCGAATTTTTTGATTTTTTTCCGAATAGGTATTTGAACAAGGGCCGGCTGCGATGGGATTCGGCCGCGAAAATTCGATTTATGCGAAATATATCGTATTATGAATTTATACAGAATAGGTATCTGCATTTTAGCCGGCCGCGACGGGATTCGGCCGCAAAAATTCGATTTGCGCGAAATATATCGAATTTTTATGATGTTTTTCCGAATAGGTATTTGAACAAGGGCCGGCCGCGATGGGTTTCGGCCGTGAAATTTCGATTTACGCGAAATATACCGAATTTTTATGAATTTATTCCAAATAGGTATCTGCATTATGGCCAGGTGTGACGGGATTCGGTCGTGAAATTTCGATTTTAGCGAAATATATCCTAGTTTAACTTCGAATTTCTAAATTTGAAAGCCGGCCCTGGAGGCAATAAGCAGTAAAATTTTGATTTACGCAGAAATATGCGGTATTTTTACGAATTTATTTCGAATAGGTATTTGAATTTAGAGGGCTGGCCGCGATGGGATTCGGTCGTGAAATTTCAATTTACGCGAAATTTATCGTATTTTTACGAATTTACTTTGAATACCTGAATTCAAAGGGCCAGCTGCATCAGAAATAGGCTGCGAAATTTTGATTTACGCCGTAATATATCACTTTTTTTTGAGTTTAAAGGGATGGCCGTAACGGTAATCGGCCGCGAAAATTTGATTTACTCGGAAAATATTGTATTTTTGTGAATTTATACTTCGAATAGAGGGCCGTCCGCGGCGGTACAAGGCTGCATAAACTCGATTTGCCCAGGGAATAAGTCGCATTTTTACGAATTTATTCCGAAGAACCTACCCGAATTTGAATTTGCCACCAAGAAATTAAATTTTCAGCGATTTTTTTTTTTTTCGTGAAATTTCGAATTACGTGGGAATTTGTTAATTCGAAATTTTATTTTTGATGTCCCGTGGATTTCGAATTAACGGGGATCTACTGTATATATATTTTAACCATTTATTGGATAACCAACATCCTTTACTGACACCAAAACTTAGCAGTGGTGCCCGGGTTCGTGGGGTGTGGTTTGTCTAGGTCTTAGCGGCGAATGCGTTTGCCCTCCTACTGCGTGACCGAATCGGAAGAGACTGTTTAAGGGAAACCTAACCTAGACCTCTACAGCAGGACTCTTTCGACCCATCGCCTTGCACCACAGTGGGAAGGATGAATTCATATGTTCGTCGCTCCTACCTTTTTCCTTCCTTTGCCTAAAAAGACCCTCTAGACAGCATCCCCAAAGAGGACATAGGCTCTGTGTGGAGATAATTTTAAGTTATTTGAACTCCCTTCACATTTGAAATTTTCATAAAATCGTCCATCAACACAATTTTGTATAACAATTATTATAAGCAATAATTATCAGCCTGAAACACTCATCTACATTGAAAAAATCTTCCGAGAAAAGATACTTGCCGCCAACGGGACTTGAACCTGTGTCCTTCTGATTGCCGGTCAGGTGCTCTACCACTGAGCTAAGGCGGCTTATCTAATACCTGCCAAATAATTCAATATATACTAGTGTTTCATTCAACAATTACTGCTTATTACATTTTTCCACCTGAAAACAACCAACTTTATTTTTGTGAGAGAGGTATTGTTAATACTAAATCTCTCGCTAGGTGGCGTCGAGACAAATTATGTCTACATTTTTTGGTGAAATACTTTAACTTATCAAATATTAATTTTTTTTTTTTTAATTGATAAACTAACGTTTTTTAAGACAAGATTTTTATGCATAGCACAAAGCGTAACAATTATTATAAGCAATAATTATTTATCAGCCTGAAACACTCATCTACATTGAAAAAATCTTCCGAGAAAAGATACTTACAATTTTGTATTTTTATTTACTTTTGTCATTTTTAATAACGTCACCCGCTAACTGCTGATTCGTGGCCCATTAGCATTTGATCATGAATATTTATTAGACACTGTATTTTTCACTATTTGACAAATTATATTTTATCTTTCTAGTATGAGCCTCGATCTGAACAACACCCAGCCAATCAATTCCACGGTGGCTAGTTGCGACACTTTCCACACTGCCAACTCTTCCTGCTCCTTCGACACGAGCCACGACCCCAAGTCCTTCCCGTCCGACTCCAATATCCCCAACTCCCTCTCCATCATGGACACCTCCACTCCCAACCGCGAGAGCAACGGCAACCTCGTGACGCCCTCTGACGACCTTGTGGGCGGCCCGGCTCTGACGGCCGAAGGGGAGGTGGTAGAGAGTAACGGGAATGTTGCCAGCTCCGCGCTGCCCGTTTCCAAGAAGAATCTGCCACGGCTTGATGACAGTGACGAGATGTCTAGTACTGAAGATTACGGAAAGGTGATTTCATGCTTTCATTTGTGTGCTTAATTCATGCTTTCTTTGTATTTATTTCATGCTTTCTATATACATATATAATTCATGCTTTCATTTATGTATAAGTTATGCTTTCTATATACATATTTAATTCATGCTTTCATTTATGTATAAGTCATGCTTTCTATATACATATATAATTCATGCTTTAATTTATGTAAAAGTTATGCTTTCTATATACATATTTAATTCATGCTTTCATTTATGTATAAGTCATGCTTTCTATATACATAATTTAATTTATGCTTTCATTTATGTATAAGTCATGCTTTCTATATACATATTTAATTCATGCTTTCATTTGTGTATAAGTCATGCTTTCTATATATGTACATATTTAATTCACGCTTTCATTTATATTTATTAGCTGTATAGTATTTTCTAGCTGGTTCCTGGCATGTGTTGCAATGCCATATTCAAAGAAATACATTGTTTCTCCCTGAATCACCTTTCCCGTGCCGTGCATCGCAGTTCCCCTCCCGCGTCCCCTTCCTAGCTAGTAACATAAATTATAGCCTTTATGTTATTCTGATATATGAGCTATATTATTTTAAAGTTTCATTAAAATCCATTCAGTAGTTTTTGCGTGAAAGAGTAACAAACACATGTATGTATATCCATACAAACTTTTGAGTTAATAATATTAGTAAGATTTCATGCTTTCTGTACACATATTTAATTGATGCTTTCATTTATACATGTATTTATTTTGCTCTTTTCCTCCTTTAAGGTGATGCACCACATTTTGTAACATTTGGAATTGAACCGCTAACAATAACACCCTCATGTAGATGATGATAAAGTTTATATTCCCGCTTAACACCAACTGCCTGTTTTAATTTATGCAAGAAAAAACATGTGTTTTATTTTATTCTGTGGAAGTTAAGCCACAAATATTTAAATGTTTTATGATCCTTTTCTAGAGAACTTAATTTACCTTATTATACAATAAAATCATATCCGAAAATGGGGTCATAAGTAGGAAATTTTGAACTTTAAAACAGTTTTTATAGGCCTGGTACTTTATTTACTTATGAAAAGATTTTACAAAAAAATTATTTGAAAAGCCATCAGACTCGCAGTATTTATTTAAAGCATCTAAAATATTTGTAGGTGATCTAATTTTCAAACCAAAAACACATGATTTTGCATTATGTCATAGTGCTTCGCCTTTTTTTATTTTGATACAAAATTTTACATTTTATAGTATAATATTGGCCACACTGGGTGGCTTACCCGTGCTGAGGTACATTAATACATAATCAAATCACTTTTTGAAAAATACAAGTCATTTATATTAAATTTGTGTCTGCCACACTTCAAGATAATTCATGAGAAAAGTTGATGGTCTGTGAAGTAACGTACAAATAGAGCACATACTTTCCTTACAGCATATTGAAGCTAGTAGTTGCAGGAATAATGTGGTAATTGATCTGTTCCTTATGATAGATTCTGTTGCAGACGAGGAAGGATAGTTTCTCAGCGCTGACTCCGAGTTCCGTTGAGAAGATCTCCCCGGAAGACAGACACAATCGCGCCAGAATTCGAAGGAAGTTAGCAGGTACTGTTTTATGTTCTTTTTCCACACGTTTTTATCAAGATGAAATAAAGAATTGAATTGTTAAAATAGGTTGTCCCATTATTACAAACTACTGTAAAACATATACTTAGATGTAACTATTATTTAAAAAGAAACTTACTATACATGTATTCATTTAATATCTTAAAACTTCAATTTATCCATGCTAGGTATAAAGAGTATGAATCAAAAAAATTAAATATCATATTATTTCATTTTTTCAATCTCTGGGACAAAATCTTCAGAGGTGTCAAAATAAAAATCTCAAAAATATATTTCTAATCAAAATAGGCATAAATTTGTAATGATAACCAATAACTGAAATGATTATTTTTTCAATTGGTTTTAGAAGTAAAAGTCAAGTTATTGACAGGTGTGTTTCTGTGTGTGCAGGTGAGATGGGGCGCAGCAGTGGGCTAGTGGGCAGCAAGCGCATCACGGAGGCGGAGGCCCTGCGCGCCATGCAGCGTCTGTGCCAGAAGGTGGCCACACAGAAGATGCTCGTCATCTCCAGCCTCGAGAACGACTGCTCCAAGGAGGAGCTCAACCATCAGATTGCCGTGAGTGTCGTCACCAATATACTCATCTTAAATACCTATCTTTTCCTACCTGTTAGAAATTCTTAAAAGTTAGGTAGGAAAAAAGGATAGCATAAACTCACTGAAGCAGGATAAAGAAGTTACTTGTCCACTTTCCACCGATTAACACAGTTGTAATTTTGAAGTTTTTCAAGGAACTCCTAATTTATCAAAGATATAAAATACTGATCATAGAACATGGCTTTCACATTGAAGACTGTCAAAGCATTGAACTGGTGGCTTCACAGATGTAGGTAGGGACCAGGTGTGGGTAGGAATCAGGATAATGATATAAATAATCCCTAACACTACCAGGGTCTAAGTTTACCCTGTATGTATGCCGTATGTATGTGTTCAATTTGCCCCGGTAACCATTTATTGGAAAACCAACACCTCTGCCATAGGTCACCCCGAGTGGTTTGCTACGTTTGATGACTTAGCAGGGGTGCCCGGGCTCATGGGGTGAAGTTTGTCCAGGTCTTAGCAGCGGATGCGTCTGCCCACCTGCTGCATGGCTGGCCGGATCAAGAGAGACTGGTTGGAGGAGGCCTTTTAACCTTTCCAGTCGGACTCTCGACCCATCACCTTGCACTGCAGTTGGAGGGATATGTTTATACATCCGTCGCTCCTAAATACACTGACCCCCAGATTCCTACCAATCCCTCATACCTTTTTCCTTCCCAGAACTTTCTATCCTTCCCTTCCTTAAAAAGACCCTCCACACAGCATCCCCTAAGATGAAATAGGCCCTGAGGGAAATTATTTTCCTCAGGGCCTCCTGTGTGGAGCTAATGTAAAAAAAATGTGCGTTAATTGTTTTTCATAGTTTTATAAAGAGTGGCAATAATGCATGGAAAGTACCTAATGGTATTTGTTATTTTTATGATATTTGATTATTTATACATTGGAGCAATTTTTGTCGAAAAATGGACCACTTTTATTTTTCTGCGATTGATAGCGGTCCAAAAATGGACCACATTTTCCTACCATTTATTTATTGTAATTATTTAAAAGATTTCCTTGGCCAGCCATTTATTTAAAATGAAGCTTTTGAAATGCTTTATCTATTATGACCATGGATGTAGCAAATATATTAGACTATTTTAAAATGATGTTAAAAATATTTTTGTTTTAAATATTTTTTCCACCCGAATTTTTGTTCAGATTTTTACGGATAAAATTAAGTCCTTTTTCCGTGGATATGCACCTTTCATTATCAAGTATACCACAGACAACATACAGAAATCGACAATATTCTATGGTGACTAGTATTATTCCTTATGGCAGTTTCAAAGTAAAAAAACATGCAGGATTATAATCTTTACGATTTTTTTTATATATTTTTTTTATAAATCCTACAAATATGAGATGAATGGTAAAATACAGGTTAATTCATTGGCTATATAGCACTATAATAAGTTTTTATGTCTCCATGTTAAAATTCATCGGTGTGATTTTTTTAATATTGGCAAAAAATTTTTAAAATGACCTGGGAAATCTCGAGCAATCGAGGCAAATTTATTTATTTGGCGTAATCACCCCAGTGGTTATTTGGCTATTATTTGCTCATTATTTATTGGCAATAAATTTTTAAATTTGCGAATGAGTAGGTCGCAGGGACCAGGGAGAGTGTTCCCCGTGCTATGACCTAGTTTATGAAAAGTTTTCTATTGCCAAGCCTATATATCGACACACTGCACTTAAAAAGTGTCACGACGATATGTCCAATAAACAACAAAACTCTCGACCTCTTGCACCACAGCAGAGTAGGGATGAATTCATAAGTCCGTCACTCCTGGACAAACTGATCCCTAGATTCCTACCTGAGAAAAGAAAAACCCTCGTACCTTTTTCCTTCCCAGAACTTCCTTTCCTTAAAAATACCCTCCACACAGCATCTTCGAAGATGACATAGGCCCTGAGGGAAATTCTGTGTGGGGTTAATGTAAAAAATTTAAAAAAACATTTCACAGAAATAATAATGACATGTGGATGATTTGTATGGTGCAGTTTTTGTGAAAACTCACCTCAAATAATATAGATATGTAATATATTTGAAGTATACAGAAGCGTAAAATTACCATTTAGTTTATCTCAAAAATCTGTATTTATACGGTTTAATGGTAATTTTTTTATTTATTTATTGATCTATATACAGGATGTTTACATTATATTATTCGATGCCTGTCTCGCTAGGGTATACCTGTGTTGAGACAGAATGATTTTAAATATGGTAAACTCCTTATTTAATTTTGGTAGCTTAAGTGTGTGAGTCAAGTACTAATTCTTAAAAAAATACATGTAATCTGCGTAATTAATTATACCAGTGGTTTTCAACTTGTGATACGCGTACCCCTGGGGGTATGCGAAGCCAAATTGGGGGTACGCAATAACATGGCACGCATATAGAATCACTGGTTAAAAATGCCTGAAGTCGTGTTACACTCTGCATAAAATCGCGTAAATTGTGTTTGTGTTTCTTTATTTTTAAAATCATGTACATAATAAAGAAATTATTAAAAATTACAAATGAAACATCACTTTCATTACACGTGTACAAAAGATAAATATAGGGTACGGGGAACAACAAATTTGTAGTAAGAGTCAAGGGGCACGCCACTCGAAAAGGTTGAAGACCACTGAATTACACAGTGAAATTACATATGTGTATACCTACAGAATTACTTTTTTTTTTCATATATGTACATGTTTTTGGAATATGGCCAGTTTGGTTTGCCAACAGTTTTTGCATTGCGTTTTTTAGTTAGTATTTTTAACAGTAATAGTTTCCGGATGTGACATCATGTATGTATAAAAAATATTGTTATGTATATATTCTTAAAATAATTTATTCTAAAGTTTTATTATTTTTGTGATTTTTGATAAGAGTATAGCCAGAGAATTAGCAGTTCATGGTTTGCCCATCAGTTTGTGTTTGATTACTTTGGGTTATGTAAGTGGAATACCTATTTAATCTTGATAACTTCCTTCTTACTTTTGCCTAAAGTTTTGAGAGATAATCGAGGATTGCAATTATCTATGAGAGAGTAAAAAAGTAATGTGTAATATAGTTGTGAATGATGAATACTTGGAGCAGGTAGTTTATGTATTTGGGAAGTATTTTTTACCAGAGATAGAAAGGATAATAGAGACTTCGATCATCCAGTTGATTAGTCAGACATCTCCAAATACTAAGTTTTGAGATAGTGAGAAAATCAATATTCAAATGCTCACCATAAATCAATGCCTGTGTTTTACATATTAAATGTGATATAAAATATCACTGGGAGGCATAACAGTTTGCTACATTAGTATGACATTTTGAAATATTCTACTAGTGACCCATAAAATGTGAATATTTTGTTTAATTTACTACAAGTTTTTCTGCATTATAATTATTGATTTGGTGGTGTTTATGAGTAATCTGATTATAACCAGATAAAGGGTACAATTTTACATATAACTGCATACTCAACTCATATTTCGATTTTTCGGAGATGTCTGCCTAATCAACCAGACAATCGATATTGAAAGACGGATAAATGCAGGAAACTCCATTACTCCAAAGTAACAAAGCAGTCTACAATGGAGTGCTGGTATTTACCCTAATGTATGACAGTGATGCATGGAACTGGCAGAGGAAGGATGAAAGTAGACTGAATGCTGAAGAAGTAAGATCCTTGAGGCGTATATGTGATAAAACAAGTGTGATCATGTAAGAAATGTGGAGATTCACAAAGAATTCAAGGCTGATATAAACGTAAGAAGTAAGATTAAGAAAAGGGTGATTAGATGGTTTGGGCAAGTAGAGCAAATGAACGAAATAAGGAGAATATAATATGACGTGAATGTGAATGGTAAAAGAAGTCGGGGACACACGAAGAAGACATTGCACGATCAAGTGAACCAAATATTTAAGTCGGATAATGTCAAGAGTCAAAATAATAAAACGGTAATATAAGAGAATGTGAATGAAGCAAGAAGTGTGTACCAAGACTGAGTTGTTTGGCAGAGCATCCTCTCCGCATATTTAGTTGGTTAAAATTATCTAGTTATCATTATGTTTTTAGGTTCTTCAAGAGCTACAACGGAGATACATTCGTCTAGAGATGGCCTTACAATACTCCAACTTTGACAGTCGTTCCGCTTCCAAGTCTCGTTCGATCATGGTGACCCCCATCCACGAAACCCCGCTCGGGGGCAGTGACAGCGAGCTCAGCACTCTAAACGACAATCCTCTATCGGACGACTGTCTCACCGACGATAATGCCAGCCAAATAGACAACGCCAGTCAGTCGACCGGCCGTAATACAACCCGACGAGTAGTTAATACAGATCCGCTACGTTCTGGATTGAAGGACGAACTGGAAGGTTCTGATAATGTTTCCACGTCTAACGATGAACTTTTGATCAGTGAATCAGACGTTTATGATAATAATTTATGGTCAGAAAGCCATGATTCGCTCTTGAGGACCATCGAAAGGACCCAAAGCGGTACACAACCATTCCTTAGAGGGGCGCACAGGGTAAGTGTTTTGACATTTTGTGCTGCCGACATTAAAAAAAAACCTATTTTGAAATTCCATTTATTGATATTTGTCTTTCTTTTTCAGCAAAGAAGTGAGGAAGAAACGAAGAGTTTTCTTGAAGAAGAAATATTCTTATCACCGGCGGTAGTACTTAGTAAGTTTCTCTTCTCTTTGATAGCTTCTCATTTTTTTTTTTAAATAAATGCATAAATTCTGATTTCTCAAAGTTGATAACTTTTAATGCAGAACTCTTAACGCCTCGGGTTTTTTGAGATTTCGTCATCAAGTCATTTTAAATGACCTGTCAGATTCATGATTTATTTATAAATATTCCCAGTTGACATTAATTTTCAAATAGATTAGCTATTTTTGAATGTATCCTAAAATAATATACTGTTTTTGATGCAGATGAAAGACTCTTTCAGATTTTAAAATTACAAATGACATATGCATCAAATAAAAAATTTTGATTTCAACAATAGAGAAATATTTTTACAATCATTTTGTTGTTTTCCCATTGTTTTTTCTTGTAAATTGTAAAAATACCACTTTATACAAAACTAAAAATGTATTTAGTTACACAAACGTATTATAAAGGCTACTGTCATTTCACTTTTTTTTTTCGTTTCATATTAAAATAATTAATAAAAAATTCAAAAATCTTCAATTAAATTATTTGTTAGTGTCTTATAAACTTTTTAATGCAAATACAAAGTGTGGTGTTACCTCTTTCTAACAGAGCTTAAATCTTATATCTAGCCCTAATACAAAAGGAGATAAAAAAAACTTTTATTTGTCCATACCAGTTTGTGTCGTAAAGGGCACAAAAACATAGGCATATAAATACCGAAAGCGTTAAGTCCAGTAATGTTGCCAGTGATGGTATCCAACTAATAATGGTGTGTTAATATCTTGCTTACAGATGAATGCATATCGGTCCCGTGCTACGTGGTTCGAGGAGCAGGTAAGTCCACACACCACGAGTACGAGGTGCGGATAGAGCTGAACGAAGACAAGTGGGCGCTGCTCCGAAGGTACCGGAGGTTTAGGGAACTGTACATCAGCATGAAGGCCACTTACGGATCTAAGGCAAGTACCAACATTACACTCTTACACAGGCATTTCAATCAGGAATTTCAAACTGATTTTGTAATATTTGTACAAAAATGTTTTCCATATTAATTTTAAATCTTATTTTTTAGTAACCCTTGACCCTGTTCAGAAACAGGTGGTCCGCTCATTCTATATATAGATTTTTTCATCTTAACAAATGGATTTCAATCTTTAGAACATAGGCGTTTTGAACACAGGCAACTTGTTCTACCGGTATTTTAATGGAAAATACTCCGAGGTAATAGCCTCATTGATCCCTTTGGCACCGGTGCACTGTCGGATATCAAATTGACATTTGTCACACCTATGAGAACGATTGTCTCTTCCACTCGTTCTTGAGTTCAGCAGCTCGGCTGTGATTTGCGACCTCCGTGTTTCCTGCTCCCTACAAAATGTTCACCCTTCCTCTCCTTAAAAACGATTCTCCACACAGCAACCACAAAGATGTCGTAGGCCTTGAGGGAAATTATTTTCCTCTGGCTTCCTGTGCGGAGTTAATTTTAAAAAAAAATGTTCTGTGAAACAATTGGCCCTTGGATTCTGTAAAATTCATTTTTCCTAGAATTTGTATTCAAAGATTGTCAATTTGGTTACAACTCAAAAACTTGGATCATATTCATGTTGTATATTATTTTCATCCCCAGCAGTCCAAATTGATGATGTGTTGTAAACCATTCAGCGCATTTATTTAACTAGAATCCAACCCATTATGTTACAAATAGCAGTTAAAAACCTGCGCTGCAGGTTTTTGCTGCTAGGCCCTGCGGGCGGCTTTTGATTCGGCTTCGCCCAGTTTGAGTGTTGGTGACCATTTTATAAATCCGATAGGAACTGGTTCCAAAAATAGCCAGTTCCTCGGATGCACTGTGATTCAGTGATAGCTAGTCACTGGGACAAAGTAACCACGACAGATATGTAATATATAGACGTGTGGTACTATTATTTACAACTGCCAGTTACTATAATAATCGTTATCGTCAATCTCTCCATATCCGGAGAGATACACAAAATTGCAAATCCGTAGTACTTAACCTGCCAGGGGATGCTAATCACACAAACTGTTAACATAAGTAGCGCCATCTTTTGGCAACGCTTTAATTCGGTTCTACATTTGTACACAAACTCCATGTACGAAAACGGTTCTGCGTAAGGCGTAGCATCAGAGTTGCATTCTTAGCCGGATTCTTAAATTTCAACCGTACAGTCTCTAGCCTATTAATACTATTTGATACATATAGACTTATTGTCTTACAAAATTAAGATAAAATGTGGCAAGTAAGAAACACTTACGTTTTCAGTAAATTCTTGATTCAAACATTGTTAATGTATGACAAAGATAGACATTCAAAGAATATGTGTGAAATAAATTATAAGACCGGACGGTATTTCAATGGAAGATTATTTCATGAACTAACTCCATTGATCCCTTGGGGGCCAGTGCACAGTTGGGAAACACGCCAAATGCGCGCCCCATCTTTGTACACGGTTGACATTCTTGTCACGTGAAAGCGGGTCATTTCTACAACTCATTCTCGAGTTCAACTGCTCGGCTGTGGAACAATTTGCCGGCCTCCATGTTTCCTGCATGGATCTCTTCAAGACCCAAGTTCACCCTTCCCTTTCCTCAAAGACCTTCCATCAAATACAATTCTAACTTTATTTACTTTCTTTACTTTAACAAAAAATCAACAAAATTTATGTTTCACTATTTTATTTTATTTTACTATAATGTTTTCACAGATTACTATATTTCTAAACCTTTAGTTTAAAATTTACATTTTTTACATATACTTATTGATGTATATATAGCAATCTTGTTTATATTACCCACACACAGGCAGTGCCTTAGTGGGTTCCCATTAACTACTCTTTATTATTATAAATTTTACTTATTGCTAACTTTTACATTACTTGTACCTTATGTTTACTCTTACTGTATTTATAAATTATGTAAAATTATAATTAGTATTTAGAAATTATGTAAAATTACTTTTGTATGTATGTAGATACAATGGGAAAAAATAAAGAAAAAAAAAAAAAAAAAAAAAAAAAAAAAAAAGATGATATAGGCATTAAAACATTTATTATAAAACATATTATATTATACATAATATGTAACGTGTAAAATCGATTGATTGGAGAAAATGATATAATTTGTAGCCAGCAAAAGTTATCCTGTTTCCTAGTTGGATCATGGATGTATTGCTTCCACAAATATATCTTTAAAAGAGAGTCTGGTTGGGGAATTCTTTTGATCTCACCAGCAGACCTCTCTCGGAACATTGCCTTGCTCCGCAATGGGAGGGATAGATTCATATAACTGATCCCAAGATTCCTACCCACCCCTCTTATATTTTTCCTTTCCAGAACTTTCTCTCATTCCTTTCTCTAAAAAGACCCTACACACAGCGTCCCCAAAGATGACATAGGCCTTGAGAGGAATTATTTTCCTCAGGACTTCCTGTGTGGAGCTAATGTAAAAAAATATATCTAAAGAGCCGTTCGCATTTGGCGAGTATTTTAGTTGAGTGGAGAGTATAGTAGTAACTAAACGTGTCCGAACACCGTAATTTTAGTAGAGTGGGTTAGTCAGCTCTTTAGTAGATTCAATCCATTTCGTTCTATTTTTCGGGCGAGTAGGGACCCCCTCCCAAGCGTCCCTGCGCACTGACATGTGCGAACCAGCCGTTTTAGCAGAGTTCATCAGTAAACACACGGAAATGTCGTGGCGATAAAGCGAAGATGCTACCCTAAAATTATTTATTTATGCTGCTATTAATCTAGTTTCGTGTCCGTAGTTTATTTATTTTCATCTTACTAATTTATTCTTCCACCACTTCTAAAATAAACATTAAAATAAGTTTAATTAGCGTGTTTACTTTGCTTTGTAGCAATCCATCATCCGCCTTCATCTTGCAACGGGCGGCGGGCACAAATGTACTCTACTTGAAAGTAATGCGAACTAACGGTTTTTGGCGAGTCAAGTAGCAAATATACTCACTACTTGACTTTCTATTTGATTAATGTGAACGTACCCTAAGCGCCACTTGTTGAGTAAATTGATAATGCGTTCCAGGTGGCCGCTATCCCGTTCCCGCCACGGCAGATGTTCACCACGGAGTACACAGCGCGCAGCCGCCGCCCGCAGCTGGAGATCTTCCTCTTCACCCTGCTGAAGGTCTGCTCAGGTGACAAGCGCTGCCCCTTCTACGCGCAGCCCCTCACCAAGGAGACCCTCGTGCAGTTCTCCCCCTTCTTCCGCAAGGGCGTCTTCGAAAGTGGCAAGTGCGGGACTGGATGATCCACATGGAACTTAGAAATCCTGTGGTTTCATTTAACCATCTGGATTCTAATTCATAAACCTTACTTAATCCTGTTCTTATATTGTGCCTTCACTCTGTGTAGATTCCTCATCAACCTAGTTTGCTAGGCATTACATTAACCTAACGTTACATCGACAATTTATAAGAAAAGTGAAAAACTATTTTATTAAAATATACAATATATAATATCAGGTGGGGGTTTGCTCAAGCACTCTTGCACTTTTATATTATTACTCTAATTATTAAGTGTGTTCACGTTAATCACTGGTCGGACGGTTTATACTTTTAAGTGTCTTTATCAAATGTGTTTTGTTGTACTATCAACTATCTGCCGTGCATTATCGTTTGTTCCCATTTGTGACTTGAACGATCTTCAATTAATATAAAAGGTCTACATTGTTATATTGACAGCATTGTTTAGACAATTACCGTTAATAATTATTCAATGGACTTCATCGTTCAGTTACATGTCTTATCATCCAGTTGATTGGTCAAACATCTCTGTATGTATGCAATTTATATAGGCGTGTACCCTCCACCTGGTACAATACTCAGATTACTCGTAAATACCACCTAATTAATTATAATGCAGAAACACTTGTAGTGAATGAAACAAAATGTTGATGTTTTCTGGGTCACTACGAATTGTCTACTGGTGTTATTTTGAAGCATATTTAATATATAAAACACAGACAAGTGTAAATAATATTTGATTTGTGATGAGTTTTCGAAATATTGCTTTCCTCGTTATCTCAAAACTTGGCATTTGGAGATGTCTGACTAATCAACTAGATGATCGATGTGTCTAAAGATTCATTTGATCATTTCTTTCCTAAGCTATAAGTAAGAAATGGACAATAATATAAATGTTACCTATTAATGTTTATTAAATCATTGTTCTGAGCTAAGTTGGCTTTTCTGTTGAAAGCATAATCGAACATGCAAAAAATATGTAAAACATGTATTACATATGTTCGCGCATTAAATATATAAAATACTCTAAATGTGTTTCTGTTGCGATGTTTCTAATATTTTCAAGCACTGTTAAATTATTAAAACAAAAATATAGAAAAAGGGTTGTCGTAATAATCATTATCGTTATTTATATTATAAAGTAGTTAAATTCTACAATTAATTAATTATCATAGACCAATACCATTTTGCCTTTGCTTAAAAGATATATTTTTTTGTAATAAATTAAATTTGTTAACAATAATAGATCTAAAATATAGATGTTTGTGTTGTCCTTAGAATCAACCATTTTATTTTCAGTAGCTTAAAGCCCAAAAGTAGACAGGCGCCTTTTTCTATCCAAATACACCCGCTGAAAAGGCCAGATTTATTTTTGTAGGTAAGGCAGCCGTTTTAGTGGCCGTCGTACAATAAAATTTTAAATAAAGCGTAATATTTTTTTAAATGCTAATTAATTTGTGTAAATCAATAAAAATATATCTTGAAGTCAATTTTAAAATAGTTAAGCTAATGTTACGTTTGCCGGTAGAGGTTGGTTTCGTGACCAGACTTTTGAAGACGATGATCAAATAATGCTCTGTGAAATGAAAATAAATAATTATTAATAACATTGAAAAGCATAATTAAAATTACACATGTCGGCTTAATAATATATTTTAACTCATAGCTAAAAAGTGACTGAATCTGTATATGAATCAGAAATGTGAGCAATTTAAGCCAACTGATGTGTATTCTATGGTAGAAATGATTGCTTGCAATATGATAAAAAATGTTTGCCTGTGTGGCAATTGTATAAGGTATAACGTTTTTAGCCACTTAGCTAAAAAGACAAGGTTTTGCTATCATGCAACCTAAAAAAAAATTACAAAATTAAAAGAAATTGCCTAAAAATATATTAAGTATATTTTCTTTCATCTTACAGTATAAATTGACTCTGCCTAATTTCTTTTAATACGTGTTTAAGTGCAATCTTTTCTTTTATTAACATATAATCATTCAACCATTAGGTTATACCGATTTAACTAGTCTAAACTAACAATATCATTATTTTCCAGTTTGATAATGTTAAATATTCATGATTGCAATTTTTATATGAGTTATAAAACTCATTATAATAATAATTTACATTCTGAATGCATAATTAAGTGATTTGTCACATAATCTTCCTATGACAATTTATAATCTAATGCTACCTACAGTTTGGCAAGAAAGTCTAGAAAATAAATGATGGCGCTGCGATCGTTTTTTAGGTTTTAAATGGCAACACCAAGTTGGCTCATAAGACAATGAATGCATGTTTTTAAAAACACTTCGGCCAAAATGCATATTTCATAGCGTATTTGTACTTTCAAAAATTTTGCACAAAAAAACTGGAATTTAATAGAAGTAAAATAAAACAAAACAAGTTTTAAGTGGGCGTTTATTTCGATATAAAAACGCAGGTACTTAAAATTTGGAGTCTATTGATTCAACATCTGACCTGTAATTATTGTCCTTGTCCTCATGATTATTCTTCTTCCGTATCTTCATCTTCATCTAAACGTATTATCAGTTCATCGATATCATCATATTGAGAACTTCCTCGTGCATAATATTCTGCCTCAATTTTCATCACGTGTTTGCAAAAATTTTTCCAATCATCAACACTAATGCTATTTTCCGTTTTTCCGGTGTTTCAAATTTTCCATCTGCCTTTTCCCTTCCTTGACGATTCATCTTACCGTTGATTCAGATTTACCTGTGTCTGGAAAACATCATTAAAATTATTATTCTATAGAAGGGAGTTTAAAAAAACACACTAGATAATATTCATTTAGAAAGAAAGAAAGAGAAAATTACGAAAAAAAGTAACTTTTCTATGAGTTTAAAGAATTATTATTTTTTTTGTTAATTGAGTTATTCACTTTTTCTTGTGGTCTTCTATGAACTGTCAAATAGAAGTGTCAAATTCGGATTTCTAAGAATAACCTCAAATCAGGTTGTAATGGTTATAATCGTTCGAAAATTGGCATGAATCTTGTAATACTAATGAAATTCAATAAAAAACTATACTACGTACCAGTAATTTCTGTAGGTTGTTTGTAAACATCTTCCAAATTATATAGGAGATTCTTCGCGCGATAATCGGCTAGGCAGCGTTGAAAAACGCAGTATATAACTTCTCTTGCACCACTACGTATTGGTTTGTTTATTTTTATTCAATTCAAACAATGCACAGGCAAACAATGAAAAAAATATTATTAAACAAGCGATTTTCAGTGTGTTCTACACGATTTAAGTCAGTAAAGCCAAGAGCCACACAAAACGTCATTGACAAAGCCAGTATTTCGGTGTTACCATAGTTATGAAAAAATTTAGTCCCAAATTAAAAAATTTCTACACTTTCTTGCCAAACTATACTTATTATTTATTTTTAGGGTCATTCTGATTAATTTTATACTTTGCATAATAATAAATTGAAAAATTTAGATATTTCTAGAAAAATCAAATCTGTTTTGAAAAACAAACTTTCGTTAAATAAATGAATAAAATATGTTGAATAGACCAGATGTTGTAACACATAAGACATGATGTTATTGAATGTTGAAATATTTCTAAATATTATAAAATTACTTGCCAACCAGGACTGCCAGATCTTTTTGCTAACTTAATGCTGACAAAATGGCTGGTCTTATATTTACCGTGATAGCTCAGCGGTGTAAAGCAGTCAAAAAGGTTAGCGGAAGGTCCCGGGTTTAGCACCGGAGTGATTTTCATTTTCATTTTCCGAGGACATTTTCAATTTATCTTTAAACAAATTCAAAATACTGTTTCTGAGGCAGTTCACTTATGTACAATAAATACTTTATTTTATTTAATCACAGTGTAATTTGTTAATGTCATGTATAAAATCCCCGAAAAAGGTCGTAAATAAATAAATAAAACATTTAAAATATTTAAGATGTTAATTAAAAAACTATTCCGATTTGTTTCAGAGATCCTTTTTTTGGGTTATATAAATACGAAGGGGTTGTGTTCATATTTATCAAGTTTTTCCATTTTTAAAAACATTTGGTGAAAGTTTATATTTACATATATAAAATATTATATAATCTGAAAACGAATCGCTTTGTAAAGACCATGTATGTAATTAAAATGACGCCACAAAGTGAATTTGCGATTATCAAAAAATATAATCTATTAATTGACTAAAGATCTTGCCAAATCAATTGGATATCAATCTATGTATTATACAACTAAAGAAACTAGAACTCTTCCAAAATATTCTGTGTTCATTATCAGTTAATTCTTGTAAATGTGTGTAAAAATCTTAAGTACAATATCTTGTCTTGCCACATGGAATGTGAATCAGATTTTTTTTCGTAATTATTAAATGAATAATTAATTAAATAATTAATAGTTCATTAATTAATTATAAATTAATTAATAGTTAGTTAAGTATGAATGAATTAATTAATATTGATTTAATTAAGGCTTTCTTAATAAATTAATATTGATTTAATAAAGGCTTTCTTAATTAATTAATACTTAATTAAGGGTTATTCGATTAATAGTTAATTAATTTATGCTTAACCACTGGAGCGATTTCGGTCGAAAAATGGACCACTTTTATTTTTCTGCGATTGATTTCGGCCCAAAAATGGACCACATTTTCCTACCATTCGTAAAACAGTTATTGTAATTATTTGAAACATTTCCTTGGCCAGCCGTTTATTTTAACACGAAGCTATTGAAATGCTTTATATATTATGACCATAGATGTCGCAAATCTATATATACTTCGTAGACTATTTTAGAACAATGTTAAAAATAAATTTAAAAATATTTTTTTCCCGCCGAATTTTTAACAGCTGTTTACGGATAAAATCAAGTCCTTTTTCCATGGATATGCACCTTTCGTCATAAAGTATACCACAGACAACATACAGAAACCGAAAATATTCTATGTTGACCCGAATAAGTATCCCTCACGGCAGTTTCAAGTAAAAACACTCAAAATTCGCGCAATTATAAACTTTACGATTTTTTTATATTTTTTTTATAAATCCTACAAATATGAAATAAATGGTAAAATACAGTGCAATTCATTGGCTACATAGCACTATAATAAGTTTTTATGTCTCGACGTTAAAATTCAAAGATATGATTTTTTTTTATGTTGGCAAAAAATTTTAAAAATGACCTTCTGGGAAATCTCAAGCAATCGAGGCAAATTTATTTCTCCCTACGTGATCGCCCCAATAGTTAAAGAATTTATACTTAATTAATAATGAATTAATTTATAATTCATGAATGAATACTTTATTAATTAAATTAACACTTCATTCATATTTCCAAGATGTGTGAAATATTTTCAAGCAAAAGAGAGTGAGAATCAACTCTGTATAATTATTCTCAACGATAATTGATTGACAAGAGTTTTTTTTTATTTTGCTTTTTCTCAAAAACAGGTGTGGTATTTTCTTCAATTTTATATCAGTCATTAGTGTCCGGATTCACAGTAGCAAAACCTTTTTTTCCAGTGGCACGCCGTAATAAAACTATATACATATTTATTCCCGCATTAATTATTTATTGTATTAATTTTTCTATAATGAAGCAAACAAAATAACAATTATTATTATCGAAGATTGACATACATCATTCCAATGTGTTTAAAAAATATTACAATAAAAATAATGCATTTGCAATTGCAAATCCGTGCGCTATTTCATAATTGTTTGGTTTACTGTTTTAACCCTAACTCACAAGTAAAATTTTGAATTCATACAAATTAATTCAAATTTAAGGTCACAATAATAATTATTGAAAGCGTACATTTTGTTTTTCGTGAAATTATTTTTTCGATGCGGTGCTTCACAAATGAATTCATAATGTAATTAATTAAGAAATCAGTTTGTGCGTATTTATTTCATGCCACTGAAATGGTTCGAAACATTTTAATATGATATTATGATGTAATTTTAAACTTAGCATAATAATAAATTATTTGTTTTATGACCAATAGTATCGTTTATCAGAACAATTAGAAAGGATAATTAAAAATAAAATCATTGTGAGTAGATTGGTGTACCTACTACATTCCTTTCTGTTGGAATCAAGATAAGTTTTAAAAATATGTTTTTCTGTAATGAAATTTGAACCAACTATTATTCTCATAGGTTAAGTTTATTTTTGGCATAAATTATAGTGTTCTTAGGGCTGGTATTGTAATGTACAGATAAATGTAACTGACAGCAGTCCGTCCGTCCAATAATCCTTATCTGTTAGATAATGTTGTAGCTATTATTTAAATGTTATCAGGTCAAACGCAGCTAGGCTGATTTAATCATTACTCTTAACATGGTTTTTTATACAATTTAAATCCATGTATTACGCTGCTGTTAAATGTTACTGATTTCTTCAGATTCAGTTAATTTTGAAAAATATGTCCGATAAGAAATTATGTATGATCACCATTTTGGTAAAACACGGCGGGTCGTAAGTTTGTTGCAATAACTCAGAGGTTACAGCAGTGGTCAATTGATAATAGTTGGTACTAATAGAGTACTGATGGGGTGGTTGAAAAATATTGTCCTCCAAGTCAGAATGATTAAATCAATCAATGACAATTATGACAACAATAATTCTTGAGTTTGAACCACTGATGCCAGAATAAATAATAGATCTGCCTGAAACCAAATTTGCATACCTTTTCGACGGCCTGAATGCAATTCTTCTTAAGTCTGTTCCTCATTGCTGAGGATCGTGATCTCTACTCCAATTTCTATGGTGGACAAGACTCCTTCACTCATCACGGTTCTGCACTGCGTGGAGAGCAGCTGTCTGGACGTCAGTGATACTTAGTCACTCCAGCGTATTGGTGACCTTCCTCTGCTTCTTCTGCCAAACACTTTGCCAGTGACTATGAGTGGAGTCCTCAGTATGGCGAGCAACGTGCATGCCCAGCTCTTTCCCATTTGTCCGTCTGGTTGACTATAGGATCCTGAGCATTTTTCTCCAGCACCACATGTGGAAGGCATCTATCGCTTTCTTTCGCTGGCTGTAAGTGTCCATGTTTCCACCCCATTTAAAAAAATATATGGGAAAAATCAACACCCAGACGAATTTCATCTTGGATGCAACCACATGATAACCTATTCTGGCAACAGCTCGGTTCGCGCTTTTCTTGAATAAAATATGTCATCATTCAAATCTAATAGGCTGTCATGTAGCGCTTATCGGAATATCTCAGCAAATGTGGTTTCATATTTCCTGTGCAACCAAACTATATAAATAAATTAAATGGTAAAGAGAACAATCATTAATGTCACATTACATTTCACAAATAAACATTATTTAACTTAATTTAAGCCTATTAAGCCAAATCAGATGCCCAGATCACAATAACATCAATGGAAGGTTATAAATTGTGCAGTTTGCGCTATGTGGGGGCTTTTCTATATTGGCAGCCTTATCGGGACATTATAATACCGGCCTGAAAATAAAATGAAACGTTATTCATCTGTAATAACATTATGTACAACCAATTCTGATCTCATACCAAATCAGTTATTGTGATTATTGGGTGCATTGTTTATATTCTTCATACCCATTCTTTGGTGATAATAAGCAATAATGTAAAGCTGTGTTGTGTCCCAAAATTTATTTACACATTAAGTTGATATCAGCTCGCTTGCTGTGTGTTCATTTATCCTCGGTGCTTTCTTCTTATTAAGTTATTGTATATTTCTCCTTGCATAATATGTACTATGTTGTTTTTAAAATTCAATCAATGTTTTACAATGTATGCATATTATTATTATGTATTGTTCTTCTAAAAATAGTATCTACGTACTATTTCACTTTCACATCATACTACTATTTTATAGACTCCATTATTTTTAAATGCAAGTTAAATATTGTTTTTATTGTCCTCCATTATATCAAAATAACCATTTTATAATTAATATTGTATAAGTTTTAAGTAAAAAGAATTGTCCGAGTACCGTACTTTGATACATCATAATATTTACTATGTAGAACACCGATTATCTGGATTAATTATTATTATTATAAAATCTGTGGTCCATATCAGCATAATTTATCTCATAGAAAACAAATAAGTGTTTAGTATAAATGTATAATGCACCCCAGTTTCAAAAAAGGAGAAAGGAGAAATTTGACAAAAACTTTTTTATTTATTTATTGCAGAAATGTCCCAAATACGCTTTACTTAATGCATCTGTAATCCCACACTTGCTAAGTCAAAACAGACTCGGTAAGAATTTGTGACCAATGGTGCGTTCCCATCTTATTTATTCTATTATTTCATAAAATCTATGAAATAGATCAGTGAGAATAGGCTTTCTATAGCATAAAACTTCCGATAGGACCCGAATTTTGAATCAACTTCAACTTTTGTTCTATTCTATATATATAGAGTCCACCATATAACAGAGCAATTTGTGAATGAAATAGAATAGAGCAACTGTGAAAACACAACAATTTTCAAATGGCTCGTTCTATGAAATAAATCATAGAATAGATCAGATGGATTAGCTTCCTATACAGGCCACGCTTCACAAAAACTTTGGATGTTCAATCCCAACAATCGCGGCTTTAATGTATTCATTTTTTTAAATGTTTTAAGTTTATTGTTGCTAATCGATGTGAGTGGAAGTTTGTTGCAAATGAATGTTGGCCTCTTATGCTGTATCTGTTTGAACTTAGTTTATATAAAATGTGGTGCTGATGAAAAAAGCTTATTGTGGCACATAAAAAAATTTAAACAAAATTTCAAGTGTTTTTTTCAATAATCCTCTTTTCGTACAATTTATTTACATTATTCTAACCATACATAAAATAAAGAATAACATAAGAGGTGCCTTGTTCGTGATTTAAATATTTGCCCAATGGAGGCTTAAATTTCCAATACAAAACTGTGTTTACGAAATTCATTTGGGATGGAGATCTACATACAATACCAGGCGAGTAAGTGAGACATAGCTAAATGGAGCATTTTTTTCCATTTAAATTTGTGTTCAAGGCACTTCTAGTTTAATTCTACTTTATATGAATTTTTAGAATGCAATATTGCACGGGTTAGCGATAATAGGAATTCGGTGATCATCTCTATCGTTTTACAAGAATAATGACTCTACCCGAGAAAGAGGTGGTTGATGTGTCGATGGTACATCTGTAAATGTTGCAATTGATTTAAATACGCACAGCGAGTACCAACAGTAAAAATGTCCTATATCAAACATGACATTTGGAGTCGATTTTGTGGAGTGTATTTTTAATCAAATTGAAAACAACAAATCAATCGCTACAGGGTTACTATCAGCTGTTTACTGTCTTTAAAAATGCACAGTAGCGTGAATATTATTATTAAATTTGGGTTGTTTTGTTTATTTTGGGTTCTCTACGTGATGCAGATTCACCGGTTTCCCAATTGTACCACTAGTTTCCGGATACCGTGTATATTCAAACCAACAATTAAAAGAGAATAGATTTAATAAAAATATTTATTTTATAATATAACATCATTTCAATGTTGATTATCTCAAAGCATCGTCCAAGTCAAAATTTGCAAAGCAAGAAAATTCATTAGCTAAATTATTCCTGTGTTCGGGTTTAAATTTGCAGCATTTTACATTCAACAACTTCTCGGCCAACTCTCCCATGATGGCTCCGGTACAGAGAATTATTTGATCCCTCGCTAGAAGCTTTATTGTTTCAGATGTCTTGGTCAAACACTCCTCGGATAGGAAGGGAGGATCCGCAATGACAAGGTCGAATGTTCCAAATATTTCTTTTGGAATTTTACTTGGGAAATTAAAATCATAATAGACGAAGTCGGTGCCGTGAACTGCAAACCTTTGGTCGAACTCCATTAAAAGCACTGAAACGTAAATGCATAATTGATATAAGAAAAGATTTTGGAAATGAGTGCTGCCTGCAAAAACAACCTGCAACCTTAATGTCTCTCTGGAAATTTTTAACACGATGCTTAATTTTCCAAAATTTAATCAGTATAAAGATAATATTCTGAAAATTTCGATATACTTTGTACTAAAAAAAAAACACGTGATTTTGGGTAGGGGGGGGGGTAGTCTAAAACCTCACCACATATCACCAGGGGGGGGTTAAAAAGTTGCTAAAAAACATCACATGATTAATGGACGACCCCTATGGGTAAGGAATCGACATAAACTGAAGACCCTGAGCAGAAAAATTTCTTACCCTTACCAACCCAAAGGGTCGACGGACTTAATAGGTATATTGGTCATGATGACAGTTTAAATTATTTTGTTATTATTTTTAATTGATAAACTAACGTTTAAACAAGATTTTTATGCATAGCACAAAGGGTAGATAACAAATATTATAATCAATAATTCGGCCCCTTAGAGTCAAAGAAACGTATCTCAATTTTTATCGATTTTGAGTTACGGATGGTACTAGTCACAAAATAACACGTTACGTTAAGTGACAAAGACACGTATCTGTAGGTTCAACGGATAAAAATATACATCGATACGTATCTGCAGAAAATCATTTGTTGTTAATGTCAGTAGAGTGTATCTTTACTTGGGTTTTTTAAACTTGAATAAAAAGATATTTGCTTGCGAGTCAAAGAAACGCATCTTTAGTTACGTTCGATTCACCCGCGTAGATTATGCAACTGTTTTACTGACATGTCACTTACGCGTCATTCATTTACGATTTGGAAGTTGTTATTTAAACGAGTGGTTTAAATATTAGTTTGGTTATTTTACCTGTTTTTTGACTCAATATAAATCAAATATGGAAAGAAAAACAAACAAAACACGGATTCAACGAATAATGGAAACGGCAATGTTGAATAATAAGGAAGATTCTTCAAGTGCTACAAATATTTTATTTGGGAGACGGGTATGGGTACCGCCACCCCGGGAACCATTTATTGGATTAGCGACACCTCTACCATAGATCACCTCAAGTGGTTCGCTACGTTTGGTAACTTAGCAGAAGTGCCCGGGTTTATGGGGTCAAGTTTATCCGGATCTCGGCGGCGGATGTGTCTGCCATCAACAGCGTGGCAGGCCGGGTCGGGAGAGACTGAGGGAGATCTTTCGACCTCTCTTGGAACATTCCCTTGCATTGCAGTGGAAATGATGGATTCATTCGTCCGTCACTCCTGGATACACTGGCCCCCGATCTCCAACCCACCCCTTATACCTTTTTCCTTCTCAGAATTTATTCTCCTTCCTTCTTCTAAAAAGACTCACCACACAACATTCCCAAAAATGAAATTGATGTTACAATTGCTACAACTGCTACGTCAAGAGTTACGACGCCAAATATCAAGACAGTTCTTCTTCCATTACATTGATTTTACATTACACATAAGTAATGTGCACATACTGCACATGTATGTTGGCTTGTGTAAGGATAAGATGTATGTACCTGAAATAATGTGGTTGTACCGATACAAATCTAATGCCTATAGTTCCATCAACCACGCAAAGATATCTACAACTCGTGTGTTAAATACGAAAATGCTAATTATTTAAAGTATTTGGTAGCTAGTGCTAATGGAAAGAAGTTCATTCTGATGAGTGATACCTGTGGATATATTGAAACTTCTACAAATAAAATAAATATATATGACCCTTCATCGTGGTACACAGATATTAGATTAGCTTCCAGAAAATCCAAATATGCTGTCATCAAGATGGGATAAGAGTATTTCTTCAGTTAAATCAACTTGCGGAAATAATTAATTAAAAACATAGCGACAGATACAAATGGCATGGATGAACTAGTTAAAAATCACATTCAATAGAAGATCCTGACCATATTTATTTCAAATACAACAAAGATGAACAAGAATGTCGTAAACTCAAAACAATTAGACAAGTTCCTAAAACAAGGTAATGAGTTGGACTTCCACAATTACAAAGAGCTTACAACGCCCCAATGAAAATTGCTACTGAAAAGTTGCAATACTTACAAGATTGGTATGATAAAGGTATTATACCCTCCCAATATCACACATTTTACAACTCTATCAAAGTAGGAATTATTATTACTGATAATCAAGTTGAGGAAGGCATTATTGAACAATTTGTTGATGAATGATTCTAAAATGAATTTATAATACATTTGTATTTTCGTTATTTGTTTTTGGGGTGTTATGCCGTGTTGCGCTACCTCCTTCTTTAGCCAACGTTTCGGACTGCGTTGCAGTGTCCCTCATTAGGGCAGATCCGACAGATGTGTCGGCAGATCACATTTCTGTCGGTAGATCACACATCTGACGAATCTGCCCTGATGATGGACACTGCAACGCTGTCCGAAACGTTGGCTAAAGAAGGAGGTAGCACAACACGGCATAACACCCCAAAAACAAATAACGAAAATACTTTTGGCCTTGAAAATCTAAAAACGTATCTGCGTTTATATTATTTGCCTAATAACTTAAGAGTTTTTTTTTGGTTCTGGTTACATATTTATAAGAAAGCAGGTACCTACATTGGTATTCATAATGTAGGTATAAAATTCCAGTTTTTTTAGCAAGTTAGCATATTATGTAGCATATTAAGTTTTCTTTTGATATTAGTATCGGTTGGTAAATAGTTACCTACGTAAATATTTTCTATTTTTTCTGTTTTAAATAAGTTTTTCAATTAATATTTCTAGACTTGAAATATTTTTAGTGCTGTTCCACCACTATCCTAATTTATATTCTTCATCTAAATTAATTTTCGGATGTAAAAAAAGTCAAACACCTATGCAAGTTTTTCGTAACTTGAGTACAGTGATAGCAATTTTTACTTTGGTTAGGACCAAAGAAACGTAACTGAGATATAGCTGAACTAAAATTTAAAAAAACATATGAAAATGAATTACTTATTTGTATTTAAAACATGTTTCAGAAGCACAAAATACCAAAATTTAAGAAAGTGAGAAGAAATTATTAATATGTTTCATTTGTTAAAAAGTAGACAACATTGATTAATTGAGAACTATGTTTTTTTGCTCTCCTGTAAAGTAGAGAAAAATGAGATACGTTTTTTTGACCCTAAGGGGCCGAATTATCAGCCTGAAACACTCATCTACATTGAAAAAATCTTCCAAGAAAAGATACTGGCCGCCAACGGGAATTGAACCCGTAATAATAATTAATATTTGACAAGTTAAAGTATTTCAGCAATAAATGCAGACAAAATTAGTCTCGACGCCACCTAGCGGGAGATTTAGTACTTAACAATACCTCTCTCACAAAAATAAAGTTGGTTGTTTTCAGTTGGAAAAATGTAATAATAAGTAATTGTCGAATGAAACACTAGTATATATTGAATTATTTGGCGGGTATTAGATGAGCCGCCATAGCTCAGTGGTCAGAGCAGCTGACCGGCAATCAGAGGGACACGGGTTCAATTCCCGTTGGCGGCCAGTATCTTTTCAAGGAAGATTTTTTCAATGTAGATGAGTGTTTCAGGCTGATAATTATTGATTATAATATTTGTTATCTAAATTATTTTGTGTCGATGTTACCAATCCCAGGGGCAATTAAAAAAAATCGTTTCTCTGATCTATTCTTGGAAAATTACCTAGGTATGTTAGATAATATACTACTTTTATAAATTTATAAACACATTATCTGGTGAGATACAATTTAGAAAAAAACATAATTTTGCAAAAAACAAGTAAATTATTACGAAAATAGAATCAGGGGGTGGACGGTGAAAATTTAGCATGGGCACACCAAGAGTGAAAATGTTTTAGAAAAATAGTCAATTTCAGAAACAATTCTAAGAGGGATAAATTCATTCCAGGAAGCAGAATATCATGAAAGCCTTATAAATTCCATCCTCCGCCTACTTCTTAATATGGACAAATTATTTAAAGAACACTTCGTTTCTACTTAGTTACTACAAGAAACAACTATTTACGCGGAGTGAGATTGTAAAAGATGCATTAAAGTTCATTTTTTAAACGACTTCGAAAAGGAGGAGGTTCTCAATTCAACTTTTTTTTTATGTTTGTTACCTCAGAACTTTTGATTGGGTGAACCCAAAGATATTGAAATATAAGGAGATGTGCTATCCGCCGTTTTTACTACGTGAGACTGCGCTTCCGGGTGTTGCCGGTGTTGTTTACCAATTAACGAATAAACTAAACGAACGCTAAACTAAATTAACAAATTCTTTCCGTATTCAAACTATATTGTTAACCAATAATAATGCATACCTCCAAAAAATCAAGAAAATGAACAAATTCTTTTTGTATGCAAACTACGCGCGTTTGGCGATAGTCGCGCGGACATCATAGCATATCTCTTTTGTATTTGAATATCTTTGGGTGAACCGATATTGATGATTCTTTTTTTTATTAAAAAGGTGGTGCTTCCCGTGTGGTCCCATTTTAATTTGGTCCAAATCTGACAATGGGATCCATGAGAAAACCATATACTTATGTCTTAAATTTGCTATAAGTATGTGCGTGTCAAATAGACGAATAACTCAATATTGCGCCAGCCGATTTCGATGATTCTTTTTTGGAGTAAGACAAATTAGTTAGTGTACTTCAGATTCACTAAAAATCAAAAAATAACAAAAAATTTTAACAAAACAAAAAAACGACTTCAAAAAATGCACTAAAAAGTAAAAAAATAATTTCGTATACAAATAAATAATCAACTTACTTTTTCTACTCATCAATATGTAGATACGATTGTTATTTTTTGAGTCGGTGTCAGTCAAGGTAAACTACATACATAGTTATAGGTGAGATGTGCTTGTGTCGCACGCGCGAGAAACCTACCTTGGCTGACACCGACTCCAAAAATAACAATCGTATCTATATATTGATGAGTAGAAAAAGTAAGTTGATTATTAATTTGTAGAAGAATACGAAATTATTTTTTACTTTTTAGTGCATTTTTTGAAGTCGTTTTTTTGTTTTGTTAAAAAAATTTTTTAAACAAAGTTCAAAATTTCCCATGTTTTAACCACAGAAATGTGTCATGTTTGATCTTGTTAGTAAGATGGACGTTTGCCAGAGGGTTCCGAGTGAATCTAAATAAGTAAAAAGTATTTAAATGACCCCCAAACTTAGTTGTTTCTTGAACTCATTAAGTTGAAACGTGATATTTCAATAATTTGGCCGTAATCAAAAGTAATCGGAGTACGGAAATTTTACCAAAACCGTGGTTTGTATTATAAATGGTAAATATTCGGAACAAACGTCAACGGTTAATACGCACTTTTTTTTGATAAAACATTTAGCTTCATGTCATCATAATTTAAAAAAACATCCCAGGTTTTGAATGGTTTGAGGGCAAGGCAGGGTTTATCCTAGCGGGTTTGTGTAATTATGATTGATTGTTATGAAATAAATATATTCCGTATTAACCGTTGACGTTTGTTCCGAAGAATTACCTTATAAATTAATAAGAAAAATTTGTTCATCAAAGTAAATTTCACAAAGCATCTTTAGTTAGGTAGATACCTGAATTTTCAATTTCAACAGCCCTCTTTACAGGGTTATAAAGGGTTGGACAAGATATGAGGCACACAGTCCCATTGGGAGGCAGGACCTTCTTCACAACCTTTACAAGTGCATCAATTGTTTCTTGATCATACCAAAACTGACTCAATTGCTGAAAAAATACAATAAAATGTATACACATGAAATTGGGTTAGTAATACAGGTATATCCGAGAATCTATAAACGTTTATCAATCGTGAAAATTACCCAATCCTCCTCAAATACAATGTTTTCTTTCAATTTGTCATCTTGTTCCAAATTATCAAGAATAGCCTGTCTTTTCTCTTTTTCTATATAGAAGTCTTGCAGAGCGGCAAATGTCTCTGCTGATAAATGTGGTATATCATCATCGTCATCTGAAGCCATCTCATACAAAAATATATTCAATAAATCTAATATTTTACGCAACTAGGTTAGGAAAATTCGAAGGTGCGTATTTCAAAAAAATAACCAAACAAGTGTCAGAAGTCAGAATAGTGTCAGTTGTCAGTGTCAAATTGGTTGACAACCATTCCATAGCAGAAGTATAAATGTAGATATCAGATAGCGATGGCATAGAGGCGATTTCGGCATAGACTCATTGAGCATAGAACCGAACCGTAAATACTTCATCGAAGCAAAAAAGCAAATAATTGGTCTGATTTTATCATAATATTTCTTACCTTCATACTACATGTAAACAGATTTTTTTCAAAAACGAATTATGAAGATGTGGATCGTTGAAGTTATGAGCCCCCCGCGAAGTCTTAACCTTTCCCATACTAACCATTCAAAAATTCCGCATGCACCGAACTGGGGGATCGTGAGTCCCCGCTCGTATTTGTACAAATCATAATAAATAGTTTGTTTCGAGACGCGTGTTCTCTGCCATCTGGTCTAGCCCAAAATGTTTCTAGGGCCGTCGGCTGCCTAGCCAACCAGTTTCCAGTGCTTTTTAATGGGGTCTGCCAGGGGCATTGGCTTTAACCCCTAACCCTAATCCCTATCTCTGATTCCTAAACCTGACCCCTAACCCCGTAAGAAAAGATGCCATCAACTGAACACAGATTATACTTTAATTTAGCGTTAGCCATCACAATACCACGCTCGCTATCATAAAAAAATTGCGTTTTTCCCGTGGCTTTATAACCATTAAAGGGGGATTAACATTTTTTTTGGAGTGTTTCCATGATCATTCAATATGAATAATTATCATGAACTATATTTTTTTTAAATAACTGTGCAATGATAAAAAAAAACTAGCGTGTTCAATAAAGAACCATTAATACTACATTTAATTTTATCAGAGTGTAATATTGCACTAATATGAGTTCACCATGGTATTGTTGTATGGACATAGCACCATCGTGGCAGCATCAAGGCGTTCATTCATCAAAGGTAGGTCCAAAAGATCTGTGCCAAAGCAGTTGAAATTGAAGGAGGAAGTCTTTTTATTAGGGATTAGATATTTCATGAATTCTCAACACGGTAAAAGAAAAGGACGCCCGAGGAAGAAATGGCACGATCAAATGAATCAGATACTTGAGACGGGCCATGTCAATAATAGAAGAGTATGTATGAAACGATGTTTGAAAGTGATGAGGCCAAAAGTGTATGCCAAGACCGAGTTGTTTGGCGATCCATCCTCTCGGTCTGACGGAGTCTCTGAAACGGAGTGACGGTTAGTTATTTAGTCTCAAAAAATGTCAATAAATTCGAAGCGTAACTATTCGAATGTATTTATATTTGGACATCACTCACATCACTAGTCCCATTTCTCCATGGAAAAAGGTCAAATTTTCTTGTTTTTGACAGTTCAATGCAATATAAAATTTAACCTCACTAAATATTTAATTGTAAACAATATTTGTTTGGCGTTTGCAATTGTTCCGGTAAAACTGGTTGATTTCGTACGATTTACCCCTCGGATGGTTTCTTTTTAATTAAAATAAAGAAATATATTATTTAAGTACCAAATAATACATTATTTATATTTAAGCTATATTATTTGTAAGTAATAAACTTCTAGTACAAGCTCTAAAATGTTAAGTAGAGCCCTTAGTTTGAGATACACTCTAAGATATATAAAAAATGATGCGATAAAGTTTGGTACAGCGGCGACTAAAAAAACTGATCAAGCGACAGTGAAAGAAGATGAAAACCAAAATGGAATTAAGCCTGTAAAACTTTCCCGCTCAAAAGAATTGTTTAAATATCTGGAATCACAGAAGGGCAGCTACGATATCGAGTCTCTGGCGTCCCCGTATCTGCTGAAGATCCACCAAGTAGTCCCGGAGTCCCTCTACCTGGTGTCTAGCAGCACTGCTAAGAGTATAGTGAACTTAATAGGAGATAAACTAAAAGGAAATATCCCGGTGGTGGAAGTCAACCCTGGAATTGGCTGTCTCACTAAAGAGTTGTTGAACTATGGCATCACCGACTTATGTTTATTTGAATCCTCTCCATTTCATCAAACTTCTCTCACCGTGAGTTAAATAAGTATATTTTCACACGCAAGACACATTTTACACTTGCTGTGATGGTAGTAGGATGTTTTTAAATATTATCAGGTTATTCATAGCCCGACACGGGTATATCCCAGTGAGACAGGCATCGAAAAACCTCTTAGATAAATAAATAAAAAAGTAAACAAATGTTTGTCTTTGTTTAAAAAATATATATATTTTCATAATCAGTTGAATCCATATACACCTAATGATTTTGGATCCTTAGGG
Organism: Limnephilus lunatus; assembly: GCA_917563855.2. Taxonomy (NCBI): domain Eukaryota; kingdom Metazoa; phylum Arthropoda; class Insecta; order Trichoptera; family Limnephilidae; genus Limnephilus; species Limnephilus lunatus. The sequence goes on along the minus strand of OU830602.1, from coordinate 1,635,653 downwards.
AAATGAATTAAGAATAAAGTTAAGATTTGTAGACGTAGTGTATTCAGACTTTATTCACAATAATATAATGATATTATTATTTTAAAATTAAGGAAATTGAAGTTTGTGAGGATGATAATTTTACACAGTGAAAATTTCTTGTTTTCTTTTTCCAGAATTTGTGCAGTGAGCACAAAAATTTGAAACTCACCATCGGGGATTTCTTTGGATTGTGGAAACTCGAATACCAGGACAAAATGGACGGAGGAAATCGTATGGAAGACTTCTTTAACGCAGTTAACAAAAATGTCACGCAGGATGGTACGTTTCTTGGAGCCAAATCTCTTTTCTTGAAGTTGTTAAGATTTGTTAAAATAAATGACATGTTTCCAATTAAAAGTTTTGTTGATTTTGCAGATGTGGCTATGAAGATAGTTGGTGCAATGCCCTCGCTGAACTTCATCAAGTATCTGACGCGATCCATCGTCTTCCAGAAGGGATTCATTGAAGTCGGACGCCCCGAGTTATTCATAGCCCTGCCGCCTTCCTCTTATTATGTTAGTACATTACTTCAAATACTTATAATTATATATTTAGCGTAGACCCATGAAAAATCACAAAATCAACTATATTTGTCAAGATTAACCATAAGAAATAACAAAATAAATAATACACATTTCAAATATAGAATTAAAATAATTTTCTGGTTATTTTTTTTAATGTTTTTATAGGTACGTTACCGCTTGTCTGAATGCTTGACACATTAGTTGTACTTTTGAAAATGACGATTAAAATAATTTTCTGGTAAAATATTACATTATAAGTTCTTATGTATTTTATGGCTTGCTTGTTCCAAATTTTGAAAATGACACTTAAATTCAAAGCAAATCACCCTTCATTGAACCAAAGTTCCATCAGACACACAACAGAAATGGGTATTTTTAGTGATGATTGATGAAAGAAGCATTGAACACAGTATCTCAACAAGTTTAGTGTGGTTTATAAACCGATTGGAAAGATTACTGATTCCTCCAAATTAAACATCCATCTGTGGTCCCTCAGAGAGGCAAAGAAATAATTTTATGACACATATGACCTCTCGCTGGGACTACTATAAAGGAAAGTGTTTATTGGAGTCGTGGAAATAAGTGGTTTATGTATTCAATATTTATTGGAATAGCTTTTGAAGGTTACACCTATCAGAGACACTGTCTAGGTTACAAATAAATTCGTTAAAGAACTTTGTAATCACTGAAAAAGAGAGCTGCCAAAAATTAGTTGAGCTCAACTTATGGAGTAGTAGAATAAAAATAAAAAAATGTTGTTTAACCTTGCAAATGTTATCATTTTTTAATGTAAAAACAAGTCTTGAAATAAATAAATAAATAAAATTTATGTAATTCTGAATTTGAAATATGAGATGAATAAAAATGACAGTAAAAATATAAGTTCCAATGGCCAAGTCAGTTCAGGCGCTGTGTCCCGGTAAGACAAGAGATCCCAGTTGCAACCGTTATCTTTTTAATTTTATGTGTCTTGCTCTGTTACATGTTTCGTTTAGATTTATTAGTATTATCTTCTTGTTCAATGATAAAGCAGTTTATTTATTTGTTTATTCTACTTTTCTTGTTTACAGGGTCTGGTGCCTTTGGATTCGAGCGAGGAAAATGCAGTTTATCGCTACTTACCAGTTTTATTCAATTTATTTTGCGATATTGAATTGCTTGCAAAAGTTCCCCGGAGAGATTTCTTACCTTGGCAGACAGAAAAGAGTCTAAATAAATCAACTAAGAAGGAAAAGGTAAATAGCGGGAATCATATTATAATTTTAAAAAATTAAACTACCCATTTCTTTTGCATTATTTTGTTTGCATGCATTTGTAATATATATTTATTATATACTAATTTTTTTGTTTGATTTTTCAGCTGAAGCAATATGACCAGAAACATCTGTTTATAATCCACATTAAAATGAAGCCTGCTCTGCCTTGCAAAACTGAACATTTACCTTTGCTTTGGTACTTTTTCAAACATCATTTATTGAGCAAATACAACCGTGTTATCCCTATGCTAGAGTAAGTATTAAAAATAAATATATCTCGCTTTTTCTTGTAATAAAAAAATACGCATATTTTTGCATTATAAATAACATTATATTATTATTTTTATCAATATATTTTATTAACGCCATCTATGATTATGTATTGTAGTAACTTTTTAAAAGTTTTTTAGCTAACGACATCTATTGTCTAAATCTCAAAGTTAATAAAATCATTTTTGACGTTTTGATATGAATAAATATATTATTCATCGTGTAATAACATGCCGGTATGTTTTTCATGCCTATTGAGATTTTTTATTACAATATCCGCATCTAAAGAGCAAATTCCACTTTTGTAACGCATGGGAGTTTGACAGTTAAATAACACAGTTAATAATGGCACCTTCTTCATCCGGCTCGTTGGTCTAGGGGTATGATTTCCGCTTAGGGTGCGGGAGGTCCCGGGTTCAAATCCCGGACGAGCCCAAATAATTTTTTTTGATTTTTTCTTTTTAAAATTATTTTTTTTAATAATATATCGACAAATTTATTGTTTTCCTTTTCTTTTATTATTATTAATGTTTGTAATACTAACATTTTGTAATATTTTATTGAAATACAAAAACTGCTACAATGTTCAGTGGAATTACTTTTGTTAGGTAAGAGAGTAACTTTTAGCATGCTTTTACAGTGCAGGTAATATTTAAATGGTGACCGGCCAACTCAGAATGAAACAAACTCAGATTCACTAAGGGTTACCGGCTATTTTAAATTTATTTTTTCATAGCTTTTAATGAACTTTCTGAGATGGTACTGAGTTGGTTTCTTTCTGAGTTGGCATGGAACCATAAATATACACATTTTTTACAGTTTAATAATACCAATGCATACTTCCAAATAAGGGGTCTTGTAAATTTTGACATTATTTTCCTATAATATTGATTATTTTCTGATTAGCAATGTTTATTTTGGTAAGATTCCTCAATTTGCAAATATGACCATTGGTTTCTATTTAAATCTACATGGAAGCCACTTCGAAGTGTATATTGTCTTCTATTCAATGGTTGAGGTTTTAATTGTTTCTGTTTGAAGGCAGTGGATTCCAGGGTGTGGAGTGTGGCTGATAACAGGCCAGGACCCTCCGGGAAGTAATGCCGACACATTACCGGATGAGAATGATGCGCCGCTGCCTCGACTAACCATCTTCACACAATTCAGCGAACTCTCACCCGCTGAAAAAGTCACCGTCTTTAAGAAGTAAGACAACAATGACTAATAAAATGATATACAGTGGAACCTTTATCTATCATTGTTGAAGATTTTTATCTAAGTATAGTTTTTTTTACCTTTATCTAAGCTATTGAAATAAACTATGAATGCGGGAATATAGAAAAAAGCTACATTCACACCTACATGTTTAATATCATAGACATATGAATATTAATAGACATGCCCTAAGTGATAAAAGCGTATTATTTCCCCCTCCCAGTGGAACAGGCTGGGCTCGGGTGTAGCTTCGCGTGAATCTAGAAAATGTGACGTCATTATTCTTGTGGGGACCATCGTCGAGCTCTCATCGGTACATTTTACGAAATAACACGTGATGATTGAAATAACACATGATTGTGCTATGAAAATGTGTAAAAATGGAAGTGAAAAAGATAATAAACCCAATTGTCGTATTACATTCCATAGGTTAGCATTATTTTACTCTAATTTAAGTTTATTCAGATAATAGGAATATAATATGACAACACATACGACGCACAGAGCAAGTAGCAACGCGATACATGGCGATGCCAAATACAAAGCCGCTGTTTACTGGGGTAAGTAAATTATGAAACCATTTGTAAAAGTGTCTTAACTAAATACGGCAACAAAATATCCGCCTATGAAAATAGGTGAACTTTACTTTGCCGTATATGGACTTCGCAAAATTGTTCATGATGTGGCTAACAATTCGCGCTCCCAGGTAAAAAGGTCTATTCATTCAAAAGCAGATTTTACTTTTAAGAACTAAATGGTGATATTATAATGCGAGATGCCTATATACTGTTGGATTGATTAATGGACAAATTACATATCATTTCAATCATCTCATCTTGCTGCTCCGCGCCCCGCTATTGTTGGTTACTACCCCTCTCCTGTCTGTTCTGGTATTTTAATATTCATATGTCTATGTTTAATATTTTTTTACTGGAAGGTTCATTTTAAAGTTGAAATGCTCAAGCTAGAAAGTGAAAATGCGCATGTTGCTGTTTTTGAATGTCTAATGTCAACTAATGGCAGAAGCGGTCACCAGCAGAGATCAATTGGGTAAAATAGTGCAAAAACTACATGCTTTTAACCATTGGTAAAAATAATGCATAGAGAAACGATTGATGCAATATATGACGGTCTTGAAGAACAATGCCGGATCTACTAAAAAAAGTGGTTTTGTTGGTTTATTTATCGGCCTATTTTGTTGATTTAAGTCAGTATTTTTGGAATTTTTAATGAAATACAAAATATTAAAATAACACTTATATTTCTTGATCTCAAAAACAGTAAAAATTCAGTACTGCAAACTACAAAATCACACATCCGACATTGTTTTTCTTGACCATCGATATATGTACATATATATATATTGGTGAGTTTTGTATGAAATTAATTTAGAACTGGAAGAAAAAACAATTTTTCGAGCAACGATCGATCCAGTTTTCACTGTGTATTACCAGAATGATTTCAATATGCGCTTCTAATTTTTTTAAATGTTGACTATTTTGATTTTATATTTAATGTTTTGTTTCAGATTTATCTCGTGGCCCGAGTTCAGGCATTGCCCGTTCCAGGAGGCCATGGACAATCACATTTCTAAGAATCTCGCCTCCTCAGTCGATATAAAAGATGAAATTCTGGAGCAAGAAGAATAAGTTAAGGAACTTAGTTAAATTAGAAATTAGGTTTTGCGATAAAATATAAAATTTGTTTTTTTTTTATATAATAAAGTGGTACATACTTATAACAATGTATATTTGTTTTTACTTCATTAAAATACTTTAATTATTGATTGTTTTTATGTGGTGTCATATAAGTGTTGTAATCTCTGCCAGAGGAGAATTATGTCATCCCTATTGAAGAACGTTGTTAGGTTAACCCCTCAGGCCTCTGGCAATTCTACCAGAAGGTCGGAAAATTTCCACTTTGCAATCAAGTCCAAATAAATGCAATATTTATGAATGTATCCGAAATCTAAAAACTGTTTTTGTAAGGTAATGAAATACGCTTTCAAATATTGTTATTTGACATATAATGGCAAACATAAAAAAATTTCAAGAATAGCTCATCTTACATTTTTTCTAACTAAATTACTGATAATGAAAAAAAGAAAAACACACACATATTTCATTAGAAAAATTTATAAACATTATTGTCTTACTTTATAAACCTTACTTTTTGTATAATCATAAAAATAAAAAAAATTGCAGTCAGAAACTTTGGTTTCGTAGAGGTGCACATTTAAATTTTTCTGTGGTTAACTCCTAGATTCAAATAAAAAGCGTGGTGTTTTTTCTTTCTAACACTGTTAAATCATATTTCTCACCATGACAGTAAGGGAGATACAACGATTTCTACGAGTGAACCAAGAGCGAACAAATAAGCCTGAGGGGTTAAAGGAAGTAGAGAAGAGAAAGGTTGGAAAGTATTTGGCTATTGAGATCTGTGATTTATGTACATATTTGTAAATTGTTTGTGATCAAAAAAACTCTACAATATAAAATAATTCATATTTATTTACATACACATATTTCTTTCTATATTACGGCACATACAAAATTTTATAAACAAAATAAGATACATTTAATTTTCACAAAATTAAAAACATACTTGTAGTGATGAAAATAGAATTTTTAATAATTTATAATAAATCAATAATACTTTGAGGCTGAAATGTCACAACATCAATCCACATGCCCTGCTAGCACGTCCAAATAATTGTATAATAATGTCAAAGCAAATTGGTTCTTGTAAATAATTTAAATAAAGTAGACAATCAAATAATAATCAAGACCACCACCACGTTTCAGTACTTTATCCGGGGGAATATCAAATTATGTATAAGGTATAAAAATAATTCTTTAAGTACAATTCATTTCATAAATAATTACAACTATTTCGATACCTTCAAATTAGATGAGCAAAATTTAATCTCAAGTAAAAAAATCTCATAAAATACTGTCAAAAAAGGGTTACACATTTGAATTTTTTTTTTACATTTAAAAACTGAGTTTTCGTGTTCCAAACCAAGCACTAACAATGAGCTCAAATTTAGTTTTTGCAACAGAAATATTAATATTTATATATATCCGCACTTTTCGTAGAAAATGGTCATAAGTCAATTTTATAGGAGAGCGAAAACATACGATTTTTTTTAGTATGTCATCTTAAAGGATGCTGTGTGGAGAGTTTTTTTTAAGGAAAGGAAGGAGAGGAAGTTCTGGGAAGGAAAAAGGTATGAGGAGTGGGTAGGAATCTGGGGGTCAGTGTATCCGGGAGTGACGGACGGTGCAAGGCGGTGGGTCGAGAGATTCTGGCTAGAAAGGATAAAAGACCTCCCTCAACCAGTATCTCTCTCAATCCGGCCCACCACATAGTAGGTGGGCAGACACATCTGCCGCCAAGACCTTGACAAACCTCATCCCATGAACTATGGCACCCCTGCTAAGTCACCAAACGTAGCGAACCACTTGGGGTGACCTATGGCAGAGATGTTGTAAATAAATGATTCCCGGGGTGGCGGTACTCACACCCGCCTCCCAAAATGCACAGATCCATTTTAAATGATGATTGATGAAACAAGCGGTCCCGTTGAAAAGAGACGCTAGCGACATCTCGCGGAGATAGAATGATCTTACTTAAATACGGTTTTCGTGGGGCATAGATAATCACAATAACTTTACTATTCAGAGATAAAAATAAAATAGAAAATTTTGACTTAAGACTCTTTTCTATGGGATGTTCGATATGTATTTTAATAAGTTACCATTTTGTTTATAAAATCTCAAATATGCGATTAACAAATCAATGTTAAAAACTTGACAATAATAATTCTCGCAAAGTATGTAGATAAAGTATTCTAAAATAAATATCATAATAAATATAAATCTATAGAGATTTTTTAAGTGAATTGACACACAAATGATAAATATTGCAAACCTATTTTAAAAATCCTCAAACTAAATCAAATAAGTGAGAGAAGAAATAAGAATAATAAAGTATATAAATACATATAAACTAATTTAATATTATGTGATTTTCATAACTTTATATTATAATGGAATGTTTCTAGGGCCAATTTTTACTTTGACTTTACAAATTGTCAAACTACTTTATATAAGTTTTATCACATTACATAAAACACAAATATATTTATACATTCGGTTTAAAATCTTTTTTAGATTCTTAAATGGAGAAATTTTATTTAATTTCATTTTTAAATACAACCGAGTAAAATAAATAGGTTATGCACCATTTTGATCTCAATAATATTATAAATTGGCACATCCTAAAGATTTTCAGGTTACATTTTGCTAAATGAAATACATAATTATGGTTTTATTACTCTACTACACACTCAAAACAGATCCATTTTAATCTATCTGTATCCCAAACACTATCTTGGGTTCAACTATCAAATAGCCAAATAACATCACGAGATAGGCAACATAAAACAAAAACGATTTTCTACCAACGCATATAAATCTCCTAATTTTGAAATATTTACATCACATTGCGGCAGTGACAATAGCAAACTTCCAGGCAAACTTTAAAACCGAACCCGTCCCTTCAAAACCAATATGAATCTAGATTTAATAATATTCAGCCATTTAAAGCAAACGTAAATTGACCAGATCGTACACAAACCAGGCAACTACTCAATGTGAAAATACACTCACCGAGGGAACTGGTAAGGATACTAACAGAACACTGCCATCTCAGGAGACACAGCAGCTTTCGGGAGTGAAAAACACCAAAAGATGCAGGAAATGTGAAGAGACTCCAATTCACTTATGGTGCCAATGTCCCACCCTGACGGGAACAAGGTTCAGATACCTGGGAAGACACATTGTAAAACCAGGAGACTTAGCCAAAATCTAAAGAAAATCCTGGTCAACTTTATCAAAGGGACCGGATTACTACTAAAGGAGCGAAGTGAAACAAGAAATATCACAATCGGCCTATAATAATAATAATAATGTTTGGATGATTTCTGTAGCGCCATTTCTGTGAGAAAATCACCTCAATGGCGCGGCCCACAGCCTGAGTGTTCACGGGAACTATCTATAAACCATCTTCACTTAAAATAAAATAAATATTTAATGTTTGCATTATCATTCTGCCAGTAATATCTGCTAAGTATGATTTTCTTGATTGTTCAGGATTTCAAATTACTTAAATAGATACAGTAAAAACCGCATAAAAGGTTCCCACATAAGTAGTTTTCTTTTATTGTAAAGTGCCGTTGACGTGTATTTTAAGTAGTATTGTTTTTTTTTATTAAGGTTGGCCTATGTTTTCCACAAAATATCAACCCTTTAGAATAATAATAAAAGATGGCCTATGTTTTCCACAAAATATCAACCCTTTAGAATAACAAGGTTCCATCAATCGTGGTAACGTCATGCGATAATGAGTAAGCTACTTATTATCGTATGACGTTACCGCAACAGATGGAACTTTGTTATTCCAAAGTGTCGATGTGTTTTTTTTTCAAGTCCCTTGAAGACCTTATAAGAGAGTTGCAGTGTATTATTTATGCAAAATCATAAAACAGAAACTGTATCTTTTGTTCAATGACTATTGATTTATCACTAAACAGAAATTACCACACCATCACATTGTGTACTCTGACAAAATGACAAAATAAAAATATGTGACATTTTTACAGGATCCAAGATGTACATATATTACCAATACCCGGATTGTGTTATTTCTTATTGCATTGTTTGCCTAGATTGATTAAGATTAATTTCACAATAACACGGAAATTTCACAAGGGAATGGCGGGAGAAAGTGCTAGATATCCTTCAGTTTGCCCTTTTCAAGTCGGGATGGTTGCCCCGTCTGCCCGGGGGTGGCTAAGCCACTGCATTGCTATAAGTACTGAGCCAAAGTAATAGTTACATTATTTTATCTTACACACATAGAAAAATATTACAACTTTACATGTTTTTACAACCTTTCATCATATAATATAAGAAAACAATATTAATTCAGTGAGAAATCTAAAAAAAATTAATTTACACAATAATAAATAAGGAATTTAGTTTGTTTTACAATTTTATTTATATGATCAGGTTGTCACTTCTGATCACAAAAATAATAGCAATAAAGTCAAAGTTTTCAAATGAAAATGCAACAATTTGTAAGTACGAAATGTTATTATTGTTTTATATACTTATTTAACCCTAGAGTACTAATCAGCGCCTGGGGGGCCGCACTCTCACAGTTTTTTCGTTATAATTTAAAATCGTGCGACCGTTACGACTCGCGCGCTTACCTACACTTAGTGCCCCCCGCGACGCTCTGGATAGCGGTCTCGCATCTCACAAGCTCTTGTCTTTGCCGAGTTACAGAGCGTTGGATCGCTTGGGAGGCGATCCTTAGTATTAAAGGTAATTTTTTTTTTGGACTTGTTTATTATCGTTGGAGTTTTTGACATGATTAGTGTTAATTGTATTCATAAAAATACATATTTTGTTTACAGATGCATTCAGACGATAGTCAAAATAAAAAAATTGGTTAATGGAAGGTGACTCTGCTAGTGAACTTAAATACAATTTAGAAGTTAATGTTTGGCTCTCATGATAAAAATATAAATGAACAAAATGTGGAAGAAAATGTCATTAAAAAAGGTGAACGAAGCATGTGCAACTTTTTCCCACCAAAAAAAAGACGCATAAGTGTGTACTACCGTGCGAAATGCAACAAGCCATATTGTCTGGAACATCCATCGCCTAATTACTTCACTTATGATAACAAATAAATAGACTCACTTTAAAGTTATGTGACATAAAAATTGTAATGCCAAATATTAGTTTTTTATAATGATCTCAACAGACTGATTTTTATAAAAAATGTTTAGTTTTAAAGATTTTTGCAAGATTTTTTTTTTCATACTCTTAATATATCTTTGTTGTGCCAAAAATGTAAGGTATGTGTTAAGTTTAAACCACTATTTAAGACTGTGTTGATACAGAAAATATATTTTTTGTTATTGCATTATTCTTATAATCCAAAATACCAACATAAACTCTCTTATTGTAGAAGAATCTGTGTGCATAGTATTAATTAGTGAATATTTTCAACCAATACTAATGAATGTAATCCGTAAACTTCACCCGCCATAACACAGGGTCATCCCTAGCATGGAGGGTGAAATATCTTAAAAAAAACTATATGTACTTTTGATTTTTCATGTATTAAATAAATGAAAATAAAAAAATTTAAAAAGGTAGAGGTTGCCCTATTATGTAAAAATATATTTCCCCATATTTTAATAAAGACACTTAAAAAAACTACTTGTTTTTTAAAAAGTAGCCTCCCAAGCGATCAGTAGTAGCAGTGAAAAATTAATATTAGTATTCTAGGGTTAATCATTTGCTAAAATCCATTGTTTTGTTATTTATTCTATGTTAAATTTCTTACAAAAGTCAAGACAAAATAATTTTTTGGAATCTAAAATATACAAAGGATTTTTCAATAGGGAAGCTTGATATTTGTTAGGTTATAACAGTCACGTTTTTATCATCTTCATGAGGCCCTCAAAATCGACATAACTAACGCCATCCAGCAAATTCAGCCAGACTTATGCGACAAAGTCATTGAAAATTGGACCTTCCGAATACATGCCACGAAGCAAAGGCGTGGTGAACATTTGAACAAAGACATATTCCATACTTATTACCATAAAAATACTTTCAAATAAATAAACATTGAGTGGATATCTCACACGCAACTTGTTTTATTTACATTGTAAAATTGAGAGTCCTTATTGAAAGACCTTTATATAATAGAATTTTTCTAGTAGAAAACTCTTCTATGAATGCGCTATGAAAACAAATACATTTCCTAGAATCTTGAATCGAAAACTGTATAAAAAAAAATCTGATCTTATTAAATAATTTGTTTTAAACATTTTATTAGATAAGTAGTTTTTAAATCAGAATCTTATTGTTAAAATTGCACAGGAAAAAATGTCATTATTTAACCATTCAAGCCATAACTACTCAAATACTTCAAATTTCTATATATTTTTAGTACTTACTAAATAAACTGTAATTCCTGATTTTGCCGCAAGCGACCTCTCAGCAGTGGCCCTAAATAATAATGTCTTGTCAATTTTTTATTAAATTTATTGAAAATTCATAATTTATGGGATGTAAGAATTTTTTCTCACTTTGTTTTGTTGTATAAAATCTTAAATGGCGTTTATAATTTTTACAGTTGGGAGTTACTTGGATTGATATACATATTTAATAAAACCAGTGCATTATTACAATAATTAATTTGTTATCACTGTTTGAACTTTTTACAGTTTTCATTAAAATCTTGTATTTTCTTCTTGTTCTAACTTCTTCCACCAATAAATAAATAAATTATGCATGAAATATTGCTAGTCATTTAAAAGCGATCTTAATATACAACGTACAACCATTACTACGTATTTTATTGATTTGCAAGGCTTTGATGTTAAAAACATTAGTGTGATGTTTTTTTAAAGAAATAATTCAGTTATTTGAAATGATAACATTTCAATAACGTCTAAACATGTATTTTTTCCAAATAACCAGTTATTGTATAATTTATTTAAGCACTGATTAAGTATTATATAATTTAATTAACTACATATATTATATTATCAAGTATTTACCAATTTCATCCACATTTTAATTAGAATATACAATGAATATTTAACAGTAACAGGTATCATGTTCGTACGTCTAGGATTCGTCAGGGACATAAAAAGAATATTTTAATATTTTATTGATTGATGCAATTATCCTCAGAATTAATAAATATTGTTATATTATTTATTTGTCAAAATCTGCATTGAAATTCTTTGTATTTACAGAAATGAGAGAATTGTTTACCGAACCAACAACAAGCAAGAAATACCCATACAATAGCAGAGTTATATACAATTACAATTACATTGAATAAATTACCCTGCGGCGGGTTAAGTACTTACAAGGAAACAACACACATGTGTTATAATAATTGACATTACATTTTAAATAATAAATATAAATTGGGAAAAAACATGTTCATCAAATACCAATAGTAAATATCACATTTGACAATTGAATTATTATGTACATCCGAGTGGTTAGCGAGCGAGTATTGTCCGAGGAATGTTTCAAGCGATATATTCATTCCTGGAAGAAGCGATGTGACGCTATAAATTTTGAAAGTGACTATTGTTGAATCTACTCACATTGGCTTTGGGAGAAATGTAGGTCAGGTGCGGCAACACGCTGACGGGCGGGGACGGCTTGGCCGTGATGGGGGACTGCTGCCCCTTGAAGGACGGGGGCACCATGGCCGGCCCGGGGTTCTTATAGTACGGGGAGTTCGTGTTCCCCGAATGAATATTTTGACTGATGGTTTTCACCTCGTTTAAATTTCTAGAAGGAACTACGGCACCGCTCACAAAATCAGACCAATCTTCCGCATCATCAGCTGGTTGGCTGGAAACAAAGGTACTCGAATTTTGACCATAAGTGTTTTGCGGCGGAGGGAAGTAGGGATTTGGCGGTGGATTACTCGGTTTTATGGATACAAAGTCAGACCAGCCATCGTCGTCTGCCGTGGAATGGGAATTGGTATTCTTGGGGGTTGTTTTTGGTTCACTGTAAGACTGGATAGAGTTAATGGGATTGAATCTGGACAGGTCTTGCAAGTCTATGCCAGGGTCTGGCCAGTTGATCTGTGAATAATTCTCTAAAGACAACGGCTGCAATATTTGCTGAGTAGCATTTTTGGATGCAGTTTCTTCTATGCGTTGAGCTTGTACCGGAGTCGGGTCTAAGGTCGGCTTTGCAATGTTATTTGCAGAAAATGTATATTCTGGCATGTGCGGATTTGGAGTGAACCCTGGCATTGGATGCTCTTTATATTGGAAGGGTGCCGGTTGTGAATAATTATTATTGATTTTAGGTTTTTCTTGATAATTAGTGTAAACAGGATTAAATTCTACACTTTGAAAATCATCGAAGTCGTCATTCAGCAGATTGGCACTATTCGAAAAAACACTTTCGGAAACATTTTCAGAAACAGCGTGGGTGGTTATAAGGGTGTCCCTAAACGATGACGAGATTTTTGAATGGTTCGTGAATGGAACACACGGCACAGATTGGAAATCTGAGAAATCGTCCGACACTGCCGAAGTTTTGGAAACGGGAGTTTGCGAGTTGTTCATAGCGCAAGTCTCCGCATCAATCTTAGACTCCTTTAGAATAAATGAAACCGGACCAGAAACCTGAGGAAGTTTGTTGAAGTGCGGCATTTCAGAAGGTCGTGAAATGGAAGTCTCCTGGCTGTGATTATTTGTATCCGAGAAATTACCAAATGCCGTATTGGAAATCTCTCCCGGTGAGGGCCAGTTGACTACCGGAACCATCGGAGACAACCTTACAGGCTCCAAGACCCCGACCGGTGGAATAATTGTGGACCGCCTCGGTATTTGTTCCTCAATTGTAGCAGAATGAAAATCTCCAAAATCGTCAAATTTATCTAGATTACTCTGTGGCAGGGCAGAACTGTTAGATTCAATGGCTTCAGAATCTGGCAGCGCCTCCATAGTTTCTTCTTCGCTGTGTTTCTTGTCTCCGGATGTTTTACTGGTGACAAAGTCGAAGTTTGGGTGGCTTTGAAAGTCATCAAAGTCATCGCCGGTGCTGATGTCATTGGACTTGTCATCGTTGTTTAGGGCAGCAATGGCAAAGGTATCGGTATATTCTTTTGTCTTCATGTTAGAGTTGAAAGTGTTGGTGTTGGCATCATCATAGTGTATGGTGTGTGACCACGGTGTCTCCGAGTCAGTGGGAGTGAAGATGTGAGTGTCGGGAAGGTTGATTTTCCTCCCAATATTGAGTATGGTGGGAGGTGCGAGGGGAGCTTCCTTGGTTGTGGACTCGGTAAGTGGGTCGTCGTGAATCTGAGGTTTCCCTATAAGTTCTTCACCCCTTTCATTGCAGGCTAGAAAATTGTAAAAATATATTAATATTGCCATACCCTTAAAATTTTTTATTAAAAGGAAAGTCAATTTTCATCAAATTCTTTGATTGTTTGTCCAAGTTTTAAAGACAGTTTTAAATTAATTCTTTAATGTAAATCTATATATGAAAAGATCACTTATTGATTGATACAATCCAAACTTATTGATTGATTTTAATTGCACAAAAAAAACAAAAGATAAATATTACTATGCAGTCACACATTGTCAAGGCCAAATATTATTGTTATTTTCCTTTGAAAAGCAGTTAAGCAATATTTTTTTTATATAGTGTTAAGAAAATACATAATTCCGCACAACAACACCGCAACCTTCAACCGCATAAATACAAAAATATATATATTTTAGTACTTTTTAACTACTGACGTTATATAAATAAATATTTTTATATCAAGCCAACAGCTGGTGGATAACTTATTTTGCCTTTACTGTATTAATGATCTAAATTTTACAAAAAGGGAATACATACATACGATAGATACAATGTCCATTTTATCAGTCCCAGAAATACCACATAATTAGTTAATTACTTTAGGTGAGGCCAGCAAAAAATAATAATATTCCCGAGATGAAAGATAATATTTTTGTTATCAATATACACATATTATAATTTAGACTTCAAAGTGAATATAACAGGGAGTGTTAATTAATTCACAAAGGGAAGATTAATTATTATGAAAATGTAATATTTAGTACTTTTGAAGAGCAACTTTGACATGAGCATAACAGGGCTTTAACCAACCACAAAGAGCAACTTACATGGCTTTTACTGCTCAGAATATGACAGGACAATAATTATTAACGTTAATTCACGAAGGTTGACTAAACCAGAATATGGCAGGATTTTTACTGCTGGATGAAGAGTGACTTTAACAAGAATTATAACATGACTTTTACAGGTGATCCACCGACTTTAACATGAATAAAACAGGACTTTTACATCTGATTCACAAAGAGCAACTTGCTGTCGAGATGGCAAGAGTTTAACGCTAAATCACACTGAGCGTCAACAAGCCAAATCAACATTGATCTTACAGTTTTAATGGCCAATATAGTAAATACAGTACTCTCTCACTAATCTGCCACCCCAAACACCGGACAAGTCTCCAATTAGTGAAAACAAACTAACATCGCTATCGATCTTTAGTAAAAATTAACCTTTTTGTTTTTCTTGTCATGTGTACGCTTGTAAGAAGACTCCATTTTATTCAAACAAAAAACATGGCAGAATGAAACTAACAGAAACACAAGCAACAGTAGCTAGAGGACCAAGATAAATGTCCTAAAACAACAATAATAAACCCTGGTGACTGGTGGCTGGTGGCTGGTGGCATGGTCAGCTCTAGCATATAGCAATCTAGATGGTGGTACAGTAACTGAATTTGTAAGAGTAAGACAACCCAAACCGACTGTGTACAAAGCTTGGCGCTCGAGTCTAGGCACGCGGCGGACTACAGAATTTATCACACGAATTATAGAGCCATTTTGTGCTTTCAACTAGTAAAAACAAAGGCAGATTATACATACCCAGTAGTTGTCGGATATCGAGTGGTGGATTATAGAGAGTACTGTAATAACTAACAACACAAATAAAAGCAAACAACAGTTAAATGAATGCACTATAAAATACTCACCATTTGTAAACAGATCACTGATTTTAAAGTGTGTCGACTGACCAGAAGTCATTTGGTCCAAGGTGGCCATAAGGTGCTCTAGGTCTAAGAGAAGGGACTCCGCGTAGGAGGCTGAGGGGACGAGGGGAGAGGGGGGGAAAGCCAGTAGTAAGAGGACCATGGGGAAAAACCAAACCAAAAGATAACCAAAATAAGGAGGTGTCAGATATTTGTTAAAATAAATATTATCCAAACCAACCATAACCAGAAAAGGAAGATTACAGGAGGGGTCGCAGATATCCGTTCATAGCAAGCGAGACATGGAATAAAACATTAAAACACAGTTAATTCAGTCTTAGATATTATCATTAGGACCATTGTTAGTAAGGATGTACGCATTGCAGTTTACAGCAAGGTCCTTCTTCCACAGGGATACGCAAGTTTCCGATTTCGACGATTCAAGTATCTTGGAGACTACCGCCATACACATTCACGGAAGTTTGTATTATTTTGTAAACTCACCGGTGATGCTAATCTCCC
Source organism: Limnephilus lunatus (assembly GCA_917563855.2). Taxonomy (NCBI): domain Eukaryota; kingdom Metazoa; phylum Arthropoda; class Insecta; order Trichoptera; family Limnephilidae; genus Limnephilus; species Limnephilus lunatus. Next base: position 1,619,200 of record OU830602.1, on the reverse strand, counting down.
ACGACTAGCCGGGTGAGATGGTTCCCACCCACATTGTCGAGAATTTAAACATGGCATCACTTGTGTCAGACATTGTGCTTTAGATCAATGTTACGAACAAAAAAGTCAACAACAAATGACAGGATGTAAAAATGTATTCTGTTTTGAGTGAGCTTGTGAAAGCATTCTAGTTTTGAAGTTTCGAGAATTCAACAATGATTGGTAGAGACACTCAGGTCTCGTGATTTAGTATCGACAAGTTTTTTGCAACGTGAGTATCAGATACATACTTGGGTATCACTGTGAAAGAAGGTCCTAAGATGTATAATAGCTTTATTGCATCTGAAACGGTTAATTATAAATATTATAATATATATTTCTCCATGTAATTAATAGATGTCAAATGTCAATTGTCGTGTATGGTTCTTAATAATAAAAACTCCTTCACAACAAATCACGTGTCTTTTACTTTTACTTAGACTCAAACTCTTATACAGTTGATGAGTGTATAGGACTGCCAGAAGATGTCCATTCTCTTAAGCTATTTAGTATCTCTCTGATTTTGGAAACCTGCTTTCGAAAACTCCCCTGATACCCACCTTGGTACCCATCACGGAAGGATGACCCTATATACTACAGACATCTGTCGGTAATAAGTTACCATTGATATTCATGGAGCCGAATGATTTTGTGTCTACCTCACACAATCCTTTAATACTTTGCATTCTGTTTTGTGACATGTTTCCAAATTACTAACTTATAAAAATGCTTTTGAATTTGAAATCCTCGAAAATTACAACGCATGTCCGAAATATTAAAACGAAGGGTTTATTTTGTTTGTTTCGCGCCCCTTCCGACAGAAAAAATAACTATCTTCAACCATTGAAGGAACAGTTACACAGTTAAACAACAGAAATAGGCAAATTTCTAATGAATGCATAATTATGGATTGACTCATTTTACTTGTTTGCTTTTTTACAAACCCTAAAAAATTTGGCTGAGAATACTGCAATACTTTGTATTGAAAATGCATTTTACCTTCCGTCAGGCGCAACGAATCTGTGAGATGAAGTGATCTGTTATTTTTGTGTCAAAGGGTAAATATCGCCGATCTGGGGGCCACCACTCACAGAGAGCCAGTTTCCGTTTGTCTCGAAAAATTGAGCGAAAAATCTATTTTGATCTGTTTTTTCTGTGATTTAATCTCACAGATGAATTGCGCCCGATCGTGTTAGGATTTGCATTGTGCCTGACGGAAGGTTAATTAGCTACAATTGTTTTACCAGGTTGTTCCCTAAATGATTCTCTGTAGGAAACACAACAAGTAATTGTGACTTGTAGGGATTTACCAAAACACACTTCAAGTAATAAGACATATTGGGTTTGCACCATCCACCCAGTCCTTGTGGATTAAAAACTTAAATAAATTATTGTTTATAGGGTAAAATAATAATAAAACCTTGCATCCAAATAAGCAGCAAATGCGAAAATGAAGACAAAACAGCCCATTATTGATTACATTATGAATACCAAGGATGTATTATTAATTTGTCAAGTTATGATTAATAAAAAAACATTATGTAATTAATAATAATATTGTCACAGAAAAACAAAACTGCCGTAACAGACACAATCTTTCTGCTTCGATATCTACTTGTCTTGTTCTATGAAGATTCTATTAGAGGCATACTGTATGATTGATGTAACCTTTCTCTGTCTCACGGAAGATGTGCGTATCAGAACAAGAGGCTACAAGTTACAAGTAACAATGGAGCTCTTAAGAGGAATGGCTGGGCGGCCGATTTCATACAAAACTTCATTTTAGATTCGAGCTCAAAATACATTTTTTTTCATGAAAAGTTATAAAAATATCTAGTAAGTACATCGGATGTGGGCTATTTTTTTTTTTTTAAATGATGATTCATAGGTAATTAAGAATTCAATTTTGCTTCTTGTGAGTTACATGTATTATAATTATTTAAAAAAAATCTTGTCTTATCTACTGTGTTAATTTGTATAATGAAAATAAAATAAAACATGGCAAAAAATGCGTTTTTGGGGTAGTAATTTTAATTTGCAAAGAACAAATTTGTGTTCGGAAGTATATAGGTCATGTTTGTAATTTAAATTTACACCCATCACAATGCTTTCTTTTATTAATTTTTATTTTTATTTTATACTTTATCGTATTTTTCATAATAAATATAGCAAAATTATATTTTTTATTGTTTATCATTTGCTCACAAATAATTGTCCAAGTTGCCTCTAAAATCGTGATATTTTAAAATCTTTAATGGCCTAAATTTAAAATTTAAAATACAAATAAATAAAGTAGAACATATCCGTACCAGATATTTGATATACCTTTTGATTACAAAAATAATTTTTGAAGTGAAAACTTCTTTAGCACCGTTGTGATTTGAAACTCGATAAAATGAAAAATAGCAACACTAAAAAGAGACAAACATATACATCATCTATAGGATTCAGCCTGCGAGAGAATGAGATAGAATGATCGGTCTCCTCTTTGTGCGGTGCTTCGTAGCCTCCCCACTCTAGTCTACTTTAATTTTCTGAAGGTTTCACTTCTACCGCGTGCGAACTGCACATTTATGATTTTTTAGTTTGTTTGGATATTTGGGTCTCAAATCCAAAATTAAGATTTGTATGAAACGGGCCAGAAACGAGCCGCTCATCCGATCCCCTTAACAGCGAGACCACACCACTAATTTAAAAGAGAATGATTTTTTTCTGTTACAGTATTACTTTTCTGTGACGATATGCAAAGATGATAAAAATACATACATATATATAAAAAAGCCATTTTAAAAACATAAGTGGTTAGTTATTTGAATGATTAATAATACGAAAGCGCCAAGTCACCACTTAAAAGGAAATCAAACGAATGTGATACTTACAGGCTTGGTTGTCTCCCATGGAAAAGTTCTCCGCGCTCTCCCAGTCGTTGATGTTCTGAGTGGTGCTGCCAATGATCTCCACACCGCTCGGAGACTTGTCGTCTATCCGACTATCACTGGAAGAGTTTATGGAGATGGTTTGCTTGACGGGAAGGAGCGGACTCACGCCGAGGTTGGCGGCAAACCTCGGCATGTTTGTATTCCATTTTGGTCCAAACAACTGTAAAAGAAATATAATTAAATGCGAGATTGCACAGTTTTATTCCAAGATTGATGAAATTTTGCAAACTTGACCTTAAAACAATAGGAAGTTGACTGTCTTCAAGCAGAATTTTGATATTTCTTGATGAAATTTTGCAATTGATGTTCAAAATAAGAGGATAATTAGTGTCTACATCTGATTTTGAAAAAGTCTGCGTAAAGCCCGGGAACTTCAGCTAGTTAATTACAAAATGATGTGACTGAATTGTTGGAACTTTCCAAAGGCATGACAAAACTATTGAAGCAGCCATGAAACCTTAACTTGTAGAGAAATAAATAACAAATTTACTCACAATATTTCTAGAATCAATTCCGAGGGATTTTAATAAGGATTTTTGGCTCGCTGAATTATTCCACGCAAACAAATAGGACTGTTCTGCCTCATAGTCCCTCAGGTGTTTCCAATTCTCTCCGAGAACGGTCTTTAACTCGTGGCTCTCCGCAGCATCGCCTTCATTCTCAGCCACCCCATCACTAGGGTAGATGGTGCCAACAGCTTTGTTCAAGATTTCAATAATCTCAGTATCATTGGAGTGGATTAGGTCAGTTATCTTCGGGGAATCCGTTTGTTTTGACCCAGAATCTGATGATATAAATGTAGTCTCATCTACGGCAGAACTTGTGGGGTCATAAGTATCGAAATCACCAAAATCATCGTCATCTTCCGCCGTTGCTAAAGAACTACCGCTCTTCAAATTATCACTAACAATAATAGTGTCTACCTTTTCATCAGGTTCTAACCAACTTTCATCACATGGAAATGATGTAAAGTTACCTTCAAATTCCACATCAGATTTTGAGTTTGAGAATACATTTTCTACAACTTCTTTCAATATCTCTACTGGTTCAGCATCTTGAAATGTGGCAAAATCATCAAATTCATCAATGGAAGAGTCAAAGGAATTTATCTCTTCTAATTTAGCAGAATCGGGAATGTTTTGATCAGTACAATTGTTTAAAATCACATTATTGGTGGCATCCTTGATATTGTCGATAGAATCTGTCAACTCTGAATTCTCAGTCGCTTCTTTTAATCCTTTATGGTCAGCTACTGGACTCGGACTATGCGGGTCTTCAGCAGGCGATAAAGAAATAGAAATAGCATTATTAGAGTCTTCATCTCGCCCATTTATATTATCTTCACCTACAATATCGATGGGTTTAGATTCGACAAAGATGCCGCTGGAATCCGTGGACTTGAAGTCAAGTTCACTCGCCTCCACAGAATTGAGATCAGCATCGGAAATTGAGATATCCTCCAAACATAAATCGTGGACATTGTCAGCAAGAGTTGTTTGCTGAGAAATATTGGAATCTGTTAATTTACACGCAGTTTTAGTGTTGGAACCGTCGGTTTCTTCACATAACGAAGTAGTGGGAACTGTTTCATCAGGAAGGTTGTCTGTTGGACCTAGAGGTTGGTTGAAATTATCCCAACCCACTTCAAAATCACTGCTGTCATCATTGCGCAATGAAACACTGTCTTCAGAACAAGTTTCCTGTGATTTGGTGTCTTTATTGTCGGCGTCAGTTTCTTTTGGCAGATAAAGTGATTCGTTTAGTTCAGATGTGGTTAGGAATGTTCCAAAGTCGTCAAATGTTGAGTTCAGACTGTCTTCAACTGATACTCTCTCATTGTCAAAGTCGAGTTGGAGAGACTCCAATCTTAAATCTAAGTCTTCTATATTGCTTTCTTCTGTGGTTTGATTTGAATTCTCGTGATGTTCTAAACTTTCACTTGTTTCCCCATTTTGTTTACTAACAGCTGTTTTGTCTGATTTTGGTATATTTTTATCTGCACTAACATTGTTGTTTTTATGATTATTGATAACGGGAGGGTTGGAGATAACTTTTTCACTAGTAGCAATCTCTTCTATAGTAGTTTTGCTTTCAGAATATTTGGTTGGGGTATCTTTTACAGTTGAAGTGTCAAAGGAGGAAAATTCCCTGCCTTCATATGGATGCGGAGATGAGGAATCTGAAAAACAAGAAGGATTGAAGGTTTACCAAATGATACCTCATTTTACTATTCAAATTTAAATGGAATTTTATTAAAACAATATGGAATTGATGTGCATGTATGCCCTGATGATACACAATGCAAGGATGTCCGAAATGTTGACTAAGAAGGAGGAAGAGCAAAAAGGATCAACTAACTAACACAATGGAAAATAATTTTAAAAAAAAATGTTTTTGAAAAAAGAAAAGGAGGTCACCACCGTGAAAAAGAAATTAACCATTTCAATTTGTGTAAATGTTTGTTTAAATATTTCTTACAGTTTTGAAAGTTGTGACGACACGGTAATTAGGGATGTCGTATGATACTAACCTTCATAATTATTGAAAGAAAAGTCGTCATTGTACTCATCGTCGTCTATCTGGTCTGGGGGCGGTGGAGTACTACATACCAATGGCGGAACAGACATACCGATTTAAAGTAGAATCTACAATTAAAGATTGAAACATATTGGTCAACTATATTATAAATGTAACAAGCATTAAATATTCATCATAAAGGATTGAATAGCGCCTCGAGTTGAAGGACAAAACAGCGTATTTTGGAGATGGAAATGCAGTTTGACTTACCAAAACAAAAACATATGTTATAAGTGTAAACAATATAACAAGAAACTAGGAACAATTTGTAATGTTTATGCGAGATAAAGGCGAATAAATAAAATTTCGCCTGACGTTCCCAAATTGACACATCTGTCAGGAAAACGAAGAACTTTATTGAATTACAATAATGTTGCCAGCGTTGAAAACAATAAATGTGTCTAAAAAAGAACTAAAAGTGCGATGACCGCGTCGCACTAATCACCCACATAATTTTTTATTGTTTTTGAAGTGAAAACTTCTTTAGCACCGTTAAAATTTAAGGCTCGATGAAACTAAAAAGAGACAAACACATTCATCTATAGGATCTAGCCTGCGAGAGAATGAGATAGTATAATCGGTCTCCTCTTTGTGAAGTGCTTCGCAGCCTCCCCACTCTTGTCTACTTTAGTTTTCTGAAGGTTTCACTTCTACCACGTGTGAATTGCACACTCTTTTGCTGTATTTGTTTCGTTTGTTACTTTTCTACAAAGATCCTTTTCTTTACGTAGTTTGGAAAAGCTTGACCAACTTTTAAAAGCCAACTTTGAAAAGCATGAAACTTTCAAGTAACATGAATTTCTTTTTAACAAATTACCCAACTCGATAGAGAAAAAAATATCTTAGTTTTTTTTTTATCAAGTTTCAAATCACAATGATAAATAAACAAGGTCGTTTTTGACATGGATAAATGCTAAGGAATCATTTCGCAAATAATTCTGAATACTACTTAAGGCGATGCATCACGTCGTGCAACATTTAGCTCACAATAACAATCGTTATATAGTTGACGATAAGGTTTAAATTCCCGCTTATCACCAGGTCTAGCCGCCTGTTTTGATTTATGCAAGAAAAAAACATTGCAAAAAGCGTTTTTTTTTTTTTTGCGTTCAGGAACAAATATTTTAATGTTTTATAAATAAATAAATTTTCCACGTTATACATATAATAAAAAATATAAAACCGAAAGGGGGTTCATAAGTAGGAGATTTTGAACTTTAAAGCAGATTTTATTTACTTTATTTTTTCTGGACTTCTAAAAAAGACTTTTGAAAAAAGGGTTGATTATTTCAAATGTGAAAATGTATTCTAGTCGCAGTATTTAATGAAAACATCTAAAATGTTTTTAAGCGACAAATTTTTAAACCAAAAACATATGATTTTGCGTTACTTCGTAGTGCTTCGCCAAAATACAAAATTGCAAATACTGTACAGTTCCTGTTGAAAAAATGATATATCTTCATAAATTTGTGAATTACCAGTGAGACTCCAACTTGATTCCAATGCATGACATAATCTTACTGGCCACTTTACCTTATTTCTGACATATTAGTGTTGCGTAAAGGCCGGTTATGGGTGGTTTAGTATATTTAGGGACGGTCTATCCGTTTCCACAAACAATATATCAAGTTTTCCATCAGCCACAGAAAACAAAAATATTATGCCCCCACCTAACCGTCCAATTTTTGAGGAAACGGTCGCATTTTTGTATTTAAATATATTTGGATCGCATCCAGGAAACAGTCGCAGGAAACCAGCCTTTATTTGAATATTATGTAAAGTTTTAAAAACCAAAACAATAATGATAGTATTTTTTCGACTTTTTAAAAAAATTATGTTAATAAATTCCATTTAGGAATTTAGATAGAAAATGATGAATTATTGCTACGGTGGTGTTAAGCAGATACGTACAGATTATAAGATGAACAAGTTTTATTATCTAATGCTCCAATCATGGCTATATCATATTATCAAAACATAGTTAGGAATAATACTCGTAGAGGCAAGGATGTCCAAAGTAGATAATAATAAAACAATAAGAAAGAGTAGACAATATTTGACCTAAATCACAAATATATATAATACATTTTCTTTGGAAAAATGCAATGTTATTGATTTATTATTATCTGCCGTAATGTAATGTTTACACAGAACAAGTGCCTATCTATTATAATACTCTCCTTCGCAACCACTTTCGCATAAACAAAATAACAAAGGTGATCAGGCAACACTTGAGTGACTTATGTGTTGAAACATGGCGTCTAAAGGTTCGTCTGAGGTAGGAAATTGATAAACATACATTATTTTTAACGTGTTTTGTTGGTTTTGTGTACAGATAAGATATACTATCAGCAATCTCGATGTAAGTGATTTTTGTTTAATTTTTATTAAGATTTTTTCTTACTTTCTGAGAGGTTCGTGGCCGCCTTTTCCGTTTGGGGGTCACGCCCTTTTTGATGTAATTGCAATTTTACACCTGTTATATCATTTTTTATGTTTGCGGTTTTTTCAGTGTGCTTATGTTCGTTATCATTATTATTATAGGCCATAATTTTGCTACCGTTCTGTGAATTTTCACGGTATTTTAAGCTAGTTGAGACATGACTAACTTCAGTTAATTGTCAAAAACGCACGCAGTGACGTTTTGTTTGCACAAGCCAGAAATCAAATAAAACAATGCTTATCGTCAGAAATTAGCATACAGGAATGTTAACATCTTTTCTTGATGCGTTGCGGTTTTACCGCCAATAATAATATAAATATTTAAATCAACACTTCGGTATATAACCTGACTAATTTAAAAATTATATTTATTTTAGAAGGTTTTGAATAAAATATTTAAATTCATGTTGTCTAAATTTGCCTATACATGTTTTAGCCCCTTTTACTACAGATGTTGAAGTTGGTGATGTATTTTTAACCATCAGGGTGGGATAATAATATGGCATAACAAACCCAGAGTACCTGCCATACTGTTTAAAAATAACATTTTAACGTTTGATAAATTAATAAGATTCTCCCGATAAGTATAGAATAACACGCAAAATAATTATGTTGATTATTGAAAGATTGACACGGAGAATCAATAATGATTAGGTATCACTTTTATACTGTTACGATTTTATTGTATTACTATAAAAAGGTAATAAGAACTTGCAGTTATTGGTGATCGTAGGATGATTATGATTATTGGTGAACTTGCAATTTTGACTAGGTAATCAACTAAATATTTGGTGGTTTTTCACAATCATCATAACATGATTTTAGTTGTTTATAATTGTAACACTGTTTCTGATTATCACTCTTATAAAAAAATTCTCGCTGGGATTTTCTGTGCTGATGAATTAATTTCTTATTCTACCTTTCCTATTGGAGGGTGGCTATTATCAATTAAATTAGGATAATTTTCTCCCCGCAGTCTGCAGCTCAGAATGACTACTCTTGCCAGTCATGTGGATTTCAAAGCCGCGAAGTGCTATTATGGGATTATAGTATATATACAGATTCTTGTTGTTGTTACCTTTCAAAGGTGTTTTCACTGAGTCTGATGGTTGCTGATTTCTTTTATCATCCGACAGTGGGTTCAAATGAGACAACGTTTGTTTGAATAGTATCGTAAAGTCTCATATCTTTGTGATTAAAGGAGAACAATAGCTGATGTAACATTTATACACAGAATTTTAAATAATAACATCGACTGTACCGAACTTCTTTCCCTAATTAATTTTAACATACCCTTAAGACGTACACGCCATACAGAATTATTCCACACGCTTAATTATAAAACAAATGCAGCAACTAATTCGCCAATTAACCGTGCTCTTCATATGTTAAATAATGTTTGTCTAAATTCTAATATCGACATTTTCTCCGATTCACTTCCCAAATTTAAAAAGAGCATCATGTCAGTAATGTAAATTGTTCAAGGCGCATACATACATACATCACCACTTCTCACATCCACAAACATACTCACCCTCTCACACACACACACCCTTCCACAACGCACATCACCCGGTAAAAATTTAATACAAACAAGATACCTCAATGAAACATATCATAGGTACCTAACTTGAAATATACTTATTAACTGTAAACTTTTTTCACCAATGTAAATAATATACTGTTTGTTTCTGTTAATAAATAAATAAATTACACAAACATAATGGAAAATATAAAAATATATTACACGAGGTTCTCTTGTATACAAGACATTTAATTAAATTCATATATAACTATACATTACTAGCGCAGACCCATGATATTTTTAATTCATGGATTTATGAATCTCGTTGTCTTTCAAAAACAAATATTGTCAATTTTCTTTATTATATAATCATATATTTTCGTAAATTAGAGAGATCTAATAAATGTAATAAAATCAATGGAGAATAAAATAGCAACCTAAATCATGCAATATACAGCGTTTTGTCAAAACTTTAAACAAAACAAATACACATTTCAACAAAAAAATTATTAACTTAAAAAAAAAATTTGATGGTACCTACTTTATAAGCTTGTCTGATGTGCTTTATACTTATCAGTTCCAATTTTGAAATTTAAAAGTTCATTGAACTTGAATAATTATAAGTTTTATGCAGGAATACAATTTCATACCACGCATGCACAAACACAAACAACCGAAGTTAGTATCTTTGTCTTTCACACTCGGAGAGAAAAATTTCACATTTTATTGCAATATTTTCCTTTCATTTCTGGTCCATCATATTTTCATTATTTTTCCATACCCTCTCTTGGACAAGTTGTATTAGAGACAAATATTATAAAACAAAAGAGAATAAAAGTCCTAATAAACTACTTTTTAAGATTTATCGTGGTTGATTTTTGGGTTACTATATTGTGTTGCACTTCCTCCTTCTTTCGCCACCGCTTTGGATGGCATTACAGTGTCCATTATCAGGCTAGATGAGATGTGATATAAAATCATATCTAGTTTTTAAGTAGTTATAGAATAGAATTTAGTTCAGCACATTTCTCTTGTTAGTGTATCCTTTTTTTTACGTTAGCTCCACGGAACCTATTACTCACGTTACCTCTACGGAGGTTCCGAGGAAAACAATTTCCTTCAGGGCCTATGTCGTCTTTGGAAAGGAAGGAGAGGAAGTTCTGGGAAGGAAAAAAGTATGATGGGTGGGTAGGAATGACATACCCATGAATCCATTCCTCCCACTGCAGTGCAAGGCGATAACTTCTGATGTTCTCTCGTGAATCTATTTGCCCAGCCATTATTAGCCTCTCCGCGTTTAATCCCAATTTTTGTTAAACTAAATTGGTCTGCTCTTAAAGCCTCGCCGTGTGTTATCCCTGATAAAACCATATTATGTATTAGTGGGCTTCTACCTTTTTTTGTCTGGTATAAAAGAGATATTAGGTTTCTGTCTAAAATACTGTTCAATGCATATTATTGTAGACTTGTATTTTAATTTCTAGTAAGTACTGCATGACTACATGTGGAGAGTCATTTTGCCTTTGGAACGAAAAAGGACACTGCATTTCTTATTTTTCCGAATAAAACATACCTAAATTGTTGTGCAGATTCTACTTCAGTATTATATTATTGAGTGAATCCTGTTTTAACCGAATCATTTTGCATTCCTTATGTCTGTAAATTGTTTTGTAGAGTCTGTCAAATAAGAGTAGAAAATAAATAAAATGGAACTAAGAAATTTTTAGGCTGGCAACACCAATTTATCTGTCAAATATTCTTTAAAAGTGCAATGACACTGAAAATTGAAAACGCTGTAAACGCATTTAAAAACATTTTTTTGTTCTTAAAAAAAATTAAATCGAATAAGCACTATTGTGAAGGTACCTACTAAATGACATAAATTTGATTAAATTGTGTTTTGCAAAGTGATTGGCTTTCATTTAATTTAACATAGATTTGAATTTAACAGTAGGTGGAAAGGAAGAATTATTAATGGTGAGTTTAGTCACACTACTTTTAGATCTGAATGAGTTAAATATATTCAGATATAAAATTAGAGACATGATCTAAAGCCCGGGCAGGGCTAGGTACTTAAGCTAGTATTAAATAAATGCGAGCAATTTCTAAAGTGTGCTTTATACTTTATTATAATATCGTTATTCTTCATTATGTTAACACAAAATTGCAAATGTATAATAATAATATACCTAAATGCAATTCTAATTTTGAGATCAGAGGGAATCTATATAGCAGTGAAAAAATATTTTGTTCACTTTAATGCCTTTTTAATTTTTAATAAAAATGTAGGTTACACAGCTTTAGATTAACACCATTGTTATATTTTTAGTATTGCCATTTGGGCAACGGTGGCGCCCTCATTTATTTTCTACTCTTATTTGACAAACTGTACATTCCATTCAAGAAGATGACCGTTTCAATGGTACAGTAAAGATTCTTTTTTCAAATATGATTATTTGGTTTATTTGGACTTATTCGCATTTTCAATATTATGGTACCCACCTGCCTGAACAAGTTAAAAAAAATCATCATTGATATAGTGTCATTTCTTTTGAAAAATTGTATATTTCCCCTTTGAAATTAAAAAAAATTATATAAAATATATGGTTTATAATCAAGTAGAGTCTGTCAAATAAGAGTAGAAAATATAAGAAATGGAACTACAAAATTTGTAGGCTAGCAACACCAATTTACATATCAAATATTCTTTTTAAAATGCAATGACGATGAAAATACAGAACACTGTATACACATTTAAAAATACATTTTTTGTTTTAAAAAAAAAAATCGAAGAAGCACTGTTGTTAAGTTACCTGCTTAATTACATAAATTTGATTAAATTGTGTTTTAAATAGTGATTGGCTTTCATATAATTTAACTTAAGTTTGAATTTACCAGTAGGTAGAAAGGAAGAATCATTAATGGTGAGTTTAGTTACACTACTTTTAGATCTGAATGAGTTAAATACATTCAGATCTAAAATTAGATACATGATCTAAAAAAGCTTGGACAACGCTAGTATGATCTTAAGGTAATGTTAAATAAATGTGAGCAATTAATAAAGCTTGCTTTATATTTTATTACAATATCGTTATTATTCATTATGTTAACACAAAATTGCAAAGATATAATAGTGATATACCTACATGCAATTCAGTGAGATCAGTGGAATGATTTTTTTTTTCACTTTTATGCATTTTTAATAAAAATGTAGGTTACACAGCTTTAGATTATCACCATGATTATATTTATTTTTTAGTATTGCCATTTGAGCAACAGTGGCGCCCTCCTATGTTTTCTACTCTTATTTGACAAACTGTAGGTAGGTATTTAAGTACCTACTTGCTTACAAATCTTACGATTTCGGAAGAAATTTAGGTTTTCATTTATATAAGAGAAATATTAAAAATATGCTTTTTGTAGGCAAGATCTACCGTTCACAGAATTACTGGTTTTTACCTGGAGCCTGGAGTAAGATATAACCAAATAAATAACTGCTCTAACAATTAGTTTTTCCAGTAGCCACAGCAATAATTCATCCTAAGGGGGCATCATTTAATTACGTGAGCAGTTTTTCTTCCAATCTAGACCCCCCCCCTCCTCCTCGGTGAGATAAATTTGGGCCAATTCGTATATTTTTTCAAGTAACGTGAGATTTTGCTGGACCCCCCTCCGTTTGTGCTCATGTGATTAATGGATGCCCCCTAAGATTACCAGAGTATAAAAATTTTATTATTGTAGCCGAGATGGGGTAGGTACCTCGTCTCGTATTGGATGATATTAACTATTTGAAGGAATAGAGTACCTACCCACCTTACCAGTGGTATAACGAGTGCAGCTTACCTTGATGTAGGTACCTTATCCAGTCTTGGGATTAAGTGCCGTATCACACTGGACTGGTGACACAGATATGGTCCCGGAGGAGTCGGGTGCCCCTCGGCCTGGGGGGGAGGGGGCTGCCATTGTTTAGCCTTGCATAGCGTTTAGCGCTCTCTAATATCCCGGCCGCAATTTCAATTGAGAGCATCCGCATTAGAGCCGCGAGGTATGGTTGGTGCGCGGGATTCCACTGCCCGCGATCCTGCCGCCATCTTGTGTCGATCTTATCGTCTGCGTCTTGCCCATCCTCAGGGTGGCTGCGGCGTGGGGAGACTTCCCGCCAAATTATACGAAAACCTCTGATTTTCATCCATAATATGTCAGCTTTACAATTTTGTCTAATTGAACTTCGATCCCTATTTTCTTAGAAGGGAATTCATACCAATGCCACCTCTAGTTCAAATACGAGTCCTTGTGTCTTCCAGCATGTTAATCGCCTTGTCGAAATGCATATTTAAAAATAAGTACTTATAGCTAGGATTCAACTGTTGAAATTTGAGTCGGCAGTGTTATTTTTGTTTCTAAAATGTCCTAAATTAAAAACATACGACATACAATAAATTTATGTGGCGACGAACGAATATTAGAATGATATTCCGCTTTGGAAATTAGTAATTCTATAATGGTGCAAATATTATTAACTGAATTAAAGATTTGTGTAGATACATCACTTTATTTTACAACAAGTCAACCGGTTTTGGTGCAACCATGCTTTCATCTTTAAAAAACTAGCTTCGTCTTATTATAAACTTCCAACTACATCTGCCCCGAGGTTAAGCATGGATCTACTGAAACCGGTTGGCGTGTTGTTATAAGATTAATAGTGTTGTACGTTGTACACCAAATTACACTGTTCCATTTCAAAGATATTCAACCTTTGATAGAATGATATTCAGTTTTAAGACCGCCATTTTTGACTCTCGGAAGATTGAATTTTGAACGCTGTTCCATTTAACAGATATTCATCCCTTGATAGAATGGGTGACCGGCCAACTCAGAATGAAAGCAACTCAGAACCACCTCAGAGGTCAGAAAGGTCATTAAGAGTGATGATAAAAAAATATTTAAAAAATGGTTAAATACCTTAGGTTAGGGTTACCGTTAAATTATGTTTTCATAACTTTTAATGACCTTTCTGAGGTAGTTCTGAGTTGGTTTCATTTCGTATTTTTTCGTACTTATTTTTGAAGGTGATAGCCATTTGCGGAATCTTTGGCTCTTGCAGAAGATGTGAATTGTGCGATTTACGCTTATATAATATCAAAGAAGAAGGAAGTGTATTGCTTATTACCATCCGACCATCTAAAACAGTGAAGGCTCGACGTTTTACTGTTGCCGACAGTGGTGCAATTAATTATGTGCGTTTGATGAAGCAATATTTATCATTGCGACCCCAAAATGTAAGTACAGACAGGGTTTTCTTACGGTATGATAAGGGTAAGTGCACCAATCAAGTGGTTGGTATTAACACATTTGGATCATGCCCCTTACAAATCGCACGCTATCTTAAATTAAACGATCCTTTTTTTTTTACATGAAAACCTCACAAGAGTCCCAACTGCTCCCATCTGAAGCCAGTGAGACTATGGCATCCCTAATTGGGGTATGTTGTGAGGCTGAGGGTAAGGAGAGGGGAAGGAGATAGGGAGGAGGAAGGTGGGGAAGTACCTGGCTATTCAGATCTGGTCACCAAACACGGCTAATGCCGTTTCAAGCAACGTTTCAATTCTGAATGGTGGTCTTACACCAGGGCGATACAGAGAGTATCTTCCACTCTGGAACGTGCCGAAAATATACTATTTATTATTTTTAAATGAATAAATTGTGAAATAACACAAATTAATCAAATAAAATTTATTTGCCATTCCCGGATTCGATCCCGCGACCTTCGGTGCGCGAGTCAAGCGTCTTACCGCTGCGCTACGCCGGCCGTCAAAATATACAGGACATGCGTTTCGACGTACATCCGCTACCATTATGGCAAATAGTGGCATGACAATTGATCAAATCCAACGACAAGTAGGATGGAAATCGGCAGCTGTGGCGACTGGTTACGTGGAAGAGAGCATTAGAAATAAGAAGAATGTTTCAAACATTATTGGAACTGCCATTAATGGAAGTGCAGCCTCATTGACTTCCGAGAATACTATTAATTTGAACAGCATTTCCTCCGATTTAAAAAACGGAGATAATAATACGAACTGCTCTTTTCACATCCATTTAAATAATTAGAATGTAAACGATGTAAAAAAGAATGTAAACTGTGAATAAAATTTTTGAAACATTTGTAATGTTTTATTTGACGTTTAAAATATTCCTGTCAGATTTATAGTTAAAAGTTGACATTTAGACTTCACATTTTGTTGATTTGTTGATGTTGCCATGGTAACTTTAAAAAACGCGCGTTCCATAAAGTGCGATTTAAACACGCTAGAGCGTACTATAAATGAGTAAAAAAGGGCACCAATAAAAAAAAAATATATTAAAATTTTTATGGAATGATATTCAATTTTAAGACCGCCATGTTTGACTTTAGGAAAATTGAATTTCTAACACTGTTCCATTTAAAAAAATATTAAAAAATTTATGGAATGATATTCAATTTTAAGACCGCCATGTTTGACTCTTAGAAGATTGAGTTTCGAACACTGTTGACAAATATTAAAATTTTTATGGAATGATATTCAATTTTAAGACCGCCATGTTTGACTCTTAGAAGATTGAATTTCGAACACTGTTGACAAATATTAAAATTTTTGTGGAATGATATTCAATTTTAAGACCGCCATGTTTGACTTTAGGAAAATTGAATTTCGAATACTGTTCCATTTAAAAGATATTCAACCTTTGGTGGAATGATATTCAGTTTTAAGACCGCCATGTTTGACTCTCGAAAGATATACCTATCGATTTCGTAGTTTGTGAGCAAAGAACAGTCAGAATAATTCCCGGTTCATTTTATGATATTTATGCAGACGTGGTAAGTGTTTACTGTTTACTGCTACTGTATAGTGGTTAAAGTTAGTAGAGGTGGTTACATTACGCCATTTCACCTGCGGCGCCATGGGGAAACAGCCCTCGAGGAATCAATACTGTCTCGTTTGGAACCGACGAGAAGCTAGCGCCTAGCTCCGAGCCCTCTCTGACCAACGAAACAAACAATTTCCCATTACTATGTAATATTATGCCTTTCAAATCATTCAAGCTACGGGAAAAAAATTGAAACTTCAAACTAAAAAATACGTCAATTTTCCAGTTGTAAAAAATCTTTGATAATCAATGACATTTATTATATATAATATATGACTCGCCATTGTCTTACAAACTCAAGATAGAATGGGACAAGTAAGAAACACTCATGTTTTCAGTAACTACTTAATTCAAAAGTTATTCATATTTGATAAAGATAGACATTTAAATAATGCATGTGTATGGAAGACATAGATATAGGACCGGGCGGCGTTTTATTTGCGCCGAATACCATATTCTACATCACGGGTGTGACTGAGATGCCAAGATACATCTATTAGTTTAAATGAAAATGGAATGCTTTATGAGATGACCTACTGTCCTAGGTTGTCCTTGTCGTCAATTGTCACCTAAATTATTTATTAATAATAAATAATTTGGTTGCACTTACGAATGAAATGTTATTCCTTGGCTTTTACTAGTGTTTGCTGAGTAATGGAAACATTTTTTCATCACACACGAGGGCATTTTGGCACTTTTCAATTCACTACATAATTTAGGACACGACCCTCGCTCGACGCGTGGCAGTTGAGTACACGAAATCGAGTACAATTCAATTGCCTTTTATTTTTATTTTTGGTTATTATTTATTCATAAACATATTTTTGGTATACAGTTTTTCAAGTTTTTTGACTGCCATACTAGGCACATGCCCGTATTATAGTGGTCGCCTTGTTTTTAGCCAACATTTTGAGATTTCTACCACGCGTCTATAGGGGGCATACATTAATTACGTGAGCTCAAATTGGGTCCAGCAAAATTTATCTCACCAAGGGGGGGGTCTAGAATGGAAGAAAAACTGCTCACGTAATTAATGTATGCCCCAATATATTATGTGTAACGTCATTATTGATAATGCTTCAAACACGCATTTTCTTTCCATACACCTGCTTTTCAAAAAACAGTAGGTCGGATGTGCGGTGAAATTTCCTCGCTCCGCTTACTTATTAATACGAACAAATCATTTACAACTACATTGTCATGTCAGTTGTCAGTATGTCACAATCTCTTTCTGGGAACGCATTAACGAGTATCCACACCATGACCTCAGGAATTGACCTCTCAAAACATCATTTCTCGTACAATCTGACTTCTGAAATTCAGTAGGGTCATTGTTTATCTCAACTTTGATAATATTTGCAAGAAGTATTTGAGTGATCTGTCGAACGTTTGACGCATTCCCGCGTCATGACCCCTCGTATCTCCGGAGTCCGAGCCCAGTCCAGATAAAGCGTTTACCTCAGGTTTATTTGTAAGGTTTTATGAATGCCCGAGTGATAATGGCAGTAAATGGGTGAACGTGTCGCCACAGCGCCAGCGCTCCAAACGGCAATAAAACGCCATTTAACAACTGCAAACACTGGACGTGAATGATTATTTCAATGCCGGTGTTAAACTTTATTTCCCGCTGTCTCCGACATTTCCACATTTTATTGTTGACGGTTAATTTATCGTAACTCCAGCTTTGGGGTCTACAAACTGTTTTCTTTTTATGTAATTACTCTTGGTTTTACTGTTTGCTATTCCCCTGGTCCGTATTTAATTAATTCCCTTGGATTTACCATGTATCTCTAAACCTCATTAACATAATGAAATTTATTTTCATCGTCCTCATTTTGGTCTGAATCCATATCCTAAAAAATAGAGTTTCCAATTTACACGCTGTATAAGTGAAACATTCAGAAAACTAAAGTAGATAAGAGTGGAGAGGCTGCGAAGTACCGAGCAAAGAGAAGATCGATTATACTATCTCATTCTCTTGCAGGCGTAGATCAGTGGTTCCCGACCTTTTTTTGACCAGGGATCACTATTTGTTACAATAATGATAAACTGTTTATCGCATAATTAAACGCGTCCTTTCAATTACTATCATTTTGGAATTCAATGTGCTATTTTTAGACTCCCTTAGCTATCTCTCCATCATTAATACCAAAAAGGTTATGAATTAGCTTTTGAATACCTTTCAATTTGGTTTTGAAGTAAATGAATAAATGTTTCGTGGACCACATTTTAGGTCTCGCGAACCACCTGCGGTCCACGGACCACCGGTTGGGAACCACTGCTACAGATTTATGTGTTTGTCTCTTTTTAGTCGCAATTTTTCGTTTGATCGAGTTTAAAAATCATAATAATTTTTTTCAGTTTTCACAATGAATAATGATAATTACATAGTTACAATCACTGTGAAGCTAACTTTGACTCTTGAATTTTCTGTAACTCATTAGTGCTTTTCTTTAATGTATGAAAAAACACCCCCATAAATTAGGTACGCTAAGTATTTTCTTTTAGCGTCCACCTCGTCAAGTCTGCTAACAAAATAAACGATAATAAACACACGTTTTTAAATTTATCGTGTGTTGCTGGGCAAACCCGTTTCAACAGTGGGTATATCAACATTTATACAAATTACAACGACACGAGACACGACGATGCTCAGGTGTTGTCCTTGTGGCCGTCGCCATTGATGTACTGCTTTATATTTCCCGACCAATCGCACACCTGATTTGTTCGGGCTAATGACCCTACTTGTGACAGTCGAATATTCGTAAGGCGGTTAATGTTCCACGCTAAACGACCAATTGAAGGACAGCAGCGTGGTTGGTGGCCGCCATTGAAGGGTCGTTTTGACTTATGGAGAACTTTTTGTGCAAGAATTTTTTTCTGTTATAGATATATCGATAGCGGAAATTTGAAATGCTGTAATGGTACTGAGACACATGCTAATTAGTAGCATGCTCTCTTGCTACTAATGAGCAAATAGTGCTACATTAGTGTGTCACGTCCAAATGAGCATGCTCATTGATCCGCGGGTAGAAGGGGTCATGAGCATGTTTGTCAGTACCATATAGGACAATAAATCCAAAAATGAATTAAACATGTGATTTTTCTCCGTTTTCCTCTTTAAATCTGCGTCGCCGAAATATTTCTAGGAAAACAAGTGCGCAAATTAAAACGACATGCATTTTGACTTTTTTTTTCTTGAAAAATTAAAAATAAATTTAATAATGTTATTAAAGCATTCTGAAAGATATATTCAATATTATTTTAGAAAAAAAACATAATTATATGTCTGCACAAATGATTTTACAATATGATTTTTTTTTTAAATATCATAAAAACTGAGTGTCCAATTCACAATTCCAGTGAAACCTTCAGAAAATTAAGATAGACAAGAGTGGGAGGCTACGAAGCACCGCACAAAGAGGAGACCGATTATTCTATCTCATTCTCTCGCAGGTTAAATATTATAGATGTATGTGTCTGTCTCTTTTTGTTTCATCGCTTTTTTGTTTCATCGAGCTTCAAATCACAACGGTGCTAAAGAAGTTTTCACTTAAAAAATTTAAACTCTTACGGCTGAGTATACTTGCATGCAACAAACCACGAACGAACCACGCATTGTGGGAAAGGGATGAAGCAACAGCAAACGGCACGAAATACCCCTTGGAGTTATTCGTTCCTTTCCCATAAATTGTAGTTGTTTCGCGTTTTGTTACATGCACGTATTGTATACGCAGCCTTAGAGGAAAAGCCTTTCACCACTGAAAACCATCTGCATTCCTTTATTATTTATTTTCACTTTTTATAATCAAGTCCACGGGTTCTTTTAACATTTACTTTTTTTTTTAATAAATTGTACTAAACTAAATTGTAATAAATGTACTGTCGTATCTACAGCTAGGATTTATTTTGATGACATAATGTCATTTAGTACGCATGTCACTGCAGATGACGATAATGGAATTCGTCAATCTATTGTTATTCATCCGCAGTATGCGTCAATTTAGGAATCCAAAATAATTTATTTATAATTATCGTCGAGGTTTATCTCTATCCATACGTGGTCTCCCAAGATATCGATCTTTTGTACTATAAATATCAGATAAATGTCGTCTTGCGTACATACCGGTTTAAATGCTATCTCTACAAGCAGTTTATTATCAATTAATTCCACTTAATTTTTTGGCTTTGGACATGACGTACTTGGGTTCCGGGGCTTAAAAAATAATCATCAGCACATTTGTATGAGTTTATTTAATAACACTTTAAACGAAACGAAACGGTGTTTGGAAGAGTTAAGTTATAGTAGGTATATGTAGGATAGAAGGGAAGGAAAGGGATGACCAATCACTTACCTCTGTAATACCCATGCGAAGGAGCACACAGCACAATCATAATATGGTGGTTAGTTCCACCGCGATACCTCGGGGTAATTATCGCTAAAACGAACGAATGAGTTATAAAAATCCGGTATTTAAAACAAAACTCGAACTTGCATAATTTTCTAGCAAGGTGATGGTTAGGAAAAAGTAAGAACTGAATAAATGACAACCCTGTAGGAACTAACCGTATTCTCGTTTCAAAATCAAACACTTGTTTTTCTTGGTTGTGCAAGTGAAGATTTTGTGCCCTCCCCTATATGGCTTTGAAACTACATATTTACAATTCGAAGGTTTTCGAAGCTTGGTGAAATTTGGCGAAGCCGGGTTGTAAAACTGATGTTTCCAAGCTTTCCGCTTCTTTTGCTGCGTATTGCGTATACATTTGCGAACATGGCTGCGAATACATTTGCGGTTGCTTCGATCCTTTCTCGTTATTTGTGGTTCGGTTCGCGTGTGCATTCGCAGCCTTACACGTTCCCGCCACATAATATGTAATTGTTTTACTTGTAATGAGACTAACGAAATCCCTCCTCATCCAGTGGAAGACATGTGTAGGTTTTACTCAATCATGCAATAAATACACATTCCACGAGGCTTGTACTTCCAAGTTGCGACTGAGGCGTCCCTGATTCCATATTCCGCGTCACGCCATGAGAAAAAGGACGTTTAATCCGATTATGAATCATGCAGAAGAAGTCGTTCTGCTGTCATCGAACAGCTTCCGTCCCGTCGCGTCTTCTGGCTGGGGATTGGGGAACTGGGGAACTGGAGACGGCCAACGGGAACGGCGAGATTAATAAGGATGTGTTTTTGCGCCTCTGGACTTCCCGAGATTACGTACATCACGTGACCGCCACCTTCCGGAGACGCGGCCGTTGCGAAAGACGCTCGTCTTTTAGGAGCGCAGACAATTTTCTGGATCATAAAAATTTACTCAATTACACGATCTACCTAACGTCATAAGACATACACGTTCTATGTTAATTAACTGTGGAGTAATCCTTTTATTATTGTGAATATTGTAGGGATTTTATTTATCATGTACACGAGAAGCAGTTCAACATTAATTTTAATCTCGTTTTTATTTGTTTTCTGTAGGTAGTAGATTCAGTCTACTTTCGTCCTTCCACTGTCGGTTTTATGCCTTACTACCTTATTGTCGTCAAAGTCGATATCAGAATTCCTCTGTGGTAGTCTGATCGGGGTAATATCATCATCCCTTTGACATTTTTTGGTAATAGTCTCATCCCTTTGACATTTACTGGTAATAGCCTCATCCCTTTGACATTTACCGGTAATAGCCTCATCCCTTTGACATTTTTGGTAATAGCCTAATCCCTTTGACATTTTTTGGTAATAGCCATATTATCCCTTTGTCATTTTTTCGTAATAGCCTCATCCCTTTGACATTTTTTGGTAATAGCCTCACCCCATTGTCATTTTTTGGTAAAAGCCTCATCCCTTTGACACTTACTGGTAATAGCCTCATCCCCTTGACACTTACTGGTAATAGCCTCATCCCTGCAATCGGTCTTCTGTCTCTAATGGATATACGAGAATATAAACCTATCCATTACACACATTCATCCAGTTGCTCCAAGGATACATCGTTAAGCAACGTAACCCTTTCTTTCTAATACCTTGACTTCAACTTACTTGTATTCCTGATTAAATCTTTCTGCATACATACTTCGTTCACCCTAGACACGAGAGATGTCCAGAAATGAGCGCTGCATCATCAACTTTGTTCCTAGACCTACACCTTTCAAATCGTGCATTCGATTATGTAAATATCGGATAACCATCTCTTTATCCGTATAAATTTGATAGATTGGTTTGCTTGTACATTTGTCCTATATGTGACATGACATTTGTAGTAATACAAAGAAAAAGAGTTGGTACAAATACATTTTGTGAGTTGGGGGGACATTTTACGTTTTTGTATGGGACATTTGAGGTGTCTCTTGCACGAGGTACTCAACACTATTTGCTTGCCGTATTCTGTGTAGAATCTTAGTAGACCTAGTCTTGAAAAGCCTGGTTGAATATCTGGCGCTCGGTGCATGGCCATGACACCTATCTGCAATTGGCCGCAGTGCCATCAGCTAAGTGTGCCCCAACTACCTACCCGGTGTCCACTGTCCAGTACCTACCGGTAAAGGACGCCGCCAGCTTCTGAATACTAATGCCCGTAACGACCTGCCGAGATCATAAATCCTCTCAAACTCCTTCCAGATCTGTTACGTCCATTTGATAGCTGCTCCAGTCATAGCCAAGGGTTATATTATCCGCATCATTAATATGTCACATCATTCATTCGTGTTCACATAGAGTTTCATAGATCAGGTCCTCAAAGGATTCTTAAATGAATGTAAAAACAACAAATTGAACGTTTTATTTATATTTGACTTGTAGTTACCGGTTGCTATCCAATTTCTTATTGAACAGTGGAAAATTACATCTTCTTTTTTTTTGTCAATTTCTTTAGCAAAGTACTTTCGCAAATTTCATCATCTATGCTCGGGTTACACGACGTTGTACTCTCAAAGCGGTTTTTAGGCGCGGCCTATACGGATTTACAGACTAGTGTCGCACGGAAGCTATCTTAATCTATTTCTATTCTTTTATCTCTAATCTTCGTCTTCCCTCACCCTAGCAAGAGCTATGGGGGAATATAATTTCTTTTTACGGTATCTGTCACCTTGACAGCTGACAGCCGCGTGACAACAGCTGCTCCCTAATTAGTTTTCTAATATCACTCGGCTAGCAGATCACGCATATCATTTAAGCCACGCCCACACTTATAATATCTGTCTCGTGTGAAACGTCTGTATGACGAACGATATGGTGATATAGGCCACGCCCAAATAACGCTTTGATAGTATAGCGTCGTGTGCCATTGTCATTATTCCTAGATAAGCAGATAAAAATTGTCTTTGGCGGACTTTTTTGTTGGTGATGATTTTTTTTCCTGATGGTTTGTTACACAAACTCTGCTTCCTATTTGTATTTGATATCCTTGGGTTTAAATCTATTTCTTGCTTATCATTCGTTGATCCCCTTGTTCTTAGATCCTAAGATGATACTTCTTTTTACTAGAATATGTTTTCCTAGCCTTCATTTAGAACTTTCTATTTATACATATTTGTCAGTTTAAATCTATTTCGCAATTATCTCCCCTGATCCCACAGTGACAGATAAAGGAAAACAGATAATACACGAGCAAATACGCTGTTATCCAGTCTATTTGTGCAGTTAAGATGGTTGCCTCAGATTGGCCGACGTCTGACGTCGAAGTCAAGACTCTAATCAAAATATTGACGCAAAAAATCACGATTTGTACGTCAAATGATTCGCCCTCGACGCACTGTCACTGAGCATACAGACGAATAATTAAGTTATCAGATAATGTGGCGTGTAAAATTTTCCTGACAAACACCATCGATCATGATCTGATCAAATAGCGGCTGTGTGAAAGTGAATACAAAACCAAAAATGATTGATTCATTATGTTTTCTTAACCCTTCAGACCTCCGCCTATTTGGTCGGAAGCTTTAAATATTTCCGCCTTGCAACAAATTGAAAATAAATTAAGTTTTTGATATGTGATGATTAGACATCGGATTATATGCATTTGCATATGCAAATGCATATAACTCTCTTATTACGGCGTTAATGCATATTTTAGCCTTTTTTTCCCAATCGTGCATATTTAGCGTTTGAAGACGCATCCATTATACAGAATATCGCCCTCATCTCAACACATTTCCACAAGTTACCAGATACCACAGAGAAATTGGAAACAAAAAACCTTCCTCTATTTAAATCGATAGAAATACTGGAAACAAAGATTGAACTCGCTAACGCTCTTCCCAATTCAATATCAGAAAGATTCGCGAAAATTTAGACCCTATTTTATTTAAAAATCCGAGTCTTGAAGAAATGAAGAACATTAATGCCTACATCAACGGCTCAGGTCATACAAACCCTGCATAAACAGGTATCTCCAGAAATGGCGCCAATTTTTTTAAATTTTGTCGGATGACGTCAGTTGACGTAGAGAAGTCTTTTTCGGCGTTTTGGGTGACAAAAATCAAAAATGTTTGCTCGTAAATTTGGAAAAATACTTATTTGTATATTGTCACGAAAACTATGCATAATTTTAAGAATATTTCGCTGTTTTTGTATCGTCTTTAATTAAAATATATAAAAATAAAAATGGTTTTTTGATTTTGCATTGTGCATATTTTAGGCATATTAAGAGTTTTTAGTGCATATTTCGGCCTTTTTTAGTGCATATTTGCATGCATATTTTGGCACTTTGTTAGTGCATATAATCCGATGTCTAGTGATGATATATGCCCTCAAATTTTATAACTTGAAATAAATATATCTATACTTTTTGAAATATAAAATTTTGAATGTAAATATAAAATAAAAAAATTAAAATGGTTCTCCGTACTACAATTACTTATAACGAAGAAACATTAAACACACATTTTATTAGGCACGTATTATAAACGTTATCGTCAACTCACTTTTTTGTCGTTTCATCTAAAAATAATTAATATAAAATTCGCAAAATTTCATAGTTTTGTTTTCAAAGTGCGGTTGGAAACTTTGGTTTGTTTGAGTATAAAGCGTGGTGTTTTTATCTATCTAACACCGTTTGAATCCTAAATATAACCATGATAGTAAGGGAGACACAATGATTTCTATGAGACCTGTGTGTGTTTCTTAGCCATTCTTCCTTTCCAACGCCAATAAGTTTCTATGCCAATGTTTTGTATTGATGGTTAATTTTGGTTTATTTTATGACAGCGTTGAAAATCATTTTTCGAGTTTCGATGTAAATTTCATCGTGATACCATGAAAAATAGCCCCTGAAAAATCACGGGATATTATGTTCATAAATAAATAACGCTTGCTTGAAAAAATAAAAATTACGATTTGATAGAAAGGTAAAACGCACCTAGAATCGGCTTTTAATGGGGACTTTCAAATTTCAAATAAACAAAATGGCGCTGAATAGCCATTTTATGATAATGTTACATTTGATGCGAATCAACCGTGCCTTACTTTTAACAACCACTTACCTACGTATATTATTGTTTAGAGATTTTAAAAACCCACATGTTTCATAAGCAATGCTCACTTCTTCAGGGTTATGTTATTAGGCTGAAGGTAGTGGGGAGGGAAAGGAAATGGGAAAAAGGAAGGTTGGAGTATACCTGGCTACTCAGATCTGGCCACCAAACACGGCTAAAAACATTTCAAGTAACGTTTCAATTCTTAATGGTGGTCTTACTCCAGGGCGATGATGAGAGTTTCTTCCACTCTGGAACGTGCCGCATGGCGCATGTATACTTCAATATTATTTTAAATGACTAAATACTGAAATAATACAAATTGATCTTGCGTACGCCGGGATTTGAACCCGCATCCTCCAGAAGTCGTAAACCTACACGGAGGTCGTCAAGGTTAAAACTAATTGCTGATTAATTTTCTAATTAGACGATCTCTTCAAAACACTTGCGATTCTTTTGTAATAATTATATAATCTATTGGGTATTTACTTACATAATGCAGTCAAGTGTTATTCACCCAAATTTTGTGTTAAAAAATATTTTAATGTTATTTTTGTTCTCACAAATACGTGGAATTTCCCCCAGCGATCGTTCGTATCCGAGTTAGATTAGAAACGTTATATTTATCTTCTTCAATATCGGCAAAATATGCCACATTCGGCCCATTTCGTTTTCCCGAACATGTTATTATTATGATTGTATATTGAGGCCAAATCGAATACCAATCTTCAAGGAGTTAGGATTGTATCATTTTCAAAAACGTATTTTAATATTACGGTGCACTCCCTACCAACCTTTCCAAGTATGGATTTTTTAACTAACCGTCCCTCTCTCAGGAAAACTGTTTTTTTAGCCTCACTTCGGTGACAGTTGTAAAAAATGTTTTTTTCGTCCCCTACCGCGGATGTGGCCGGAAATTATTTTTCCGCTTCCAAAGGTAGTTAAAAATTGTTTTCCTCGCCCTCCTGGGAAAGTTTTTGACCTCTCCCCCACCCAATTCTATCAAGATCTTTAAAAGCTTCATTGCCAGTAATAAAAGAAATAAAAACCAGATTTAGAAAAGTGATTTTACTTTCCAAGTCATTTTCTTGTGCTGGTTGGTAAATAATAAGACCCCAATAATAGGTACTAGTGTTATGTCACCTCGCGTCCAAAAAAGTATTTTTTTTGTAATTTTATCTTTCTCTTGTCCTTTGAAATCATAGGATTTTTCAGTATACCTTTCCAGTTAATTATAAAACGTAAATGTTTTACGTAACATTTTATTTTCACTAAGCAGTTCGTGATCGAGGGGTAAGGCTCTTGATTCACAATCCGAAGGTCGCAAGATCGAATCCCGGCGTGCGCAATTAAATTTTATTTGATTAATTTGTGTTATTTCACAATTAATTAATTTAAAAACAATATATAGTATATTTGCGGCACGTTCCAGAGTGGAAGATACTCTTAGTATCGTCCTGGTGTAAGACCTCCATTTAGAATTGAAACTTTGCTTTATATGGCTTTAGCCGTGTTTGGTGACCAGATCTGAATAGTCAGGTACTTCCCCACCTTCCTCTTCCCTGTCTCCTTCCCCTCCCCAATACCTTCAACCTTAAAACATAACCCAATTTGGGATGCCATAGTCTCACTGGCTCCAGACGGTAACAGCTGGGACTCTTGTAATGTATTCACATAAAAAAATACAATTTATCTAAAGAAATGTCACCATCTCAATGACAACTCTTTTTTTTATTCATTCTTCAGGCTTGTGTTACGTGGGTACCATAATATTGATTATTCCGATTTAACAGCTCTCAGTAGGAACCACGACTATGCGAACTCTGTTGATACAAAAATGTAGTATCCAACAAGGCCACCATCTTGAACCAGAACTGGAACGTAACAAACAAATTTACAGACAGATACATTTTTTTATTTTTTTTTCAAGAATTTTTGTTTTTACAATACAAATGATTACATGTGCAAGGTTATACAATAATTCATTTTATATTATTAATACTCCATAATTCAAAATGGTTCGAGATAAAACAGGACTTCGCAGCGCTTTCAATTACTTTCGGGGCTTGTGAACTTGTTATCACTGAATTAGTTGATACTTTCCTATTTTTATGAACACATCCAAGGATTAGCACTTGCGTTGTGGGTTGTGGCTAAATCTTGATTAAAAAACGTATCAGGGCCGATATCTCTCCAACGAACCGACCTCGGTGGAAATAGACCATTCAAACTTGCACCTTGCTTACATAATAACAGCAAAAAATACCGTCTAATACGTGTACGAAATATTTTATCACACGCTCAAATGATTATTAGTTAAATTTCTCAATGAAAAATTAATGTAATAAAATAATATTGAAGACCTATTGGAACAAAAAAATTGTCTAGGCCTCTAGGCTGGCAGTTTACAACAGAGTTCTCGTGCAATTTGCCAGAAGAATGACGAAGATAGACGAGACCTGGTTACAAATGAGTAGACGGGACATTATGTAAAGTAATGGTAATGAAATGAGAGTATACAACGCGCAAGTAGATGGAAGGAGTCGGTAATGTCTCAAAAATATTTGAAAAGATCGATTTAATTGATAATAACAAATAACTGGAGCATTTGGTTCCTTAGAATGGGCAATCTGCCTAGCTAGGAACTATAATAGATCTGTTATTTTCTATGGCTTCTATGCCTGTGTCGTGTTGATGTCAGTTGGTGTGGATTAATTACCTGCTTAGAAATACGAATGACTATTTTTTAGTTATTATAACTACTTACATATAAGCCTAATATGCGTTCATAAATGACTATCGTTATCCTTTGTTTCACTATCCATTTGTCATTGTACATATTTTATTGTTTGTACGCGATGACATTCGATTTGCTAATTTTCCCGCAACTGACATCTCTTAACGAGGATTACACGGCAAACGCGCTGTCATTTATGGCCGTCATTGCGTTAGCGTATCTACTTTTAAGAGATGTTGTCTTAACACAAGCTCAGTATTTAGCTCGTCAGCGCGATAGGGTTACTGCATTTAAGAAAATTGTCAAAATGTGTCGAATACGGCCGATTTAACACGCGTTAGGCTGTCGCAAAAGATTAAAGGGGTCTCCACACGGTGCTGCCGCAGTAACAACTGCCGAAGAACTGACTAAAAATCGTATAGTCTGTAGTCAAAAGCGCTGGCGCTTTTGACTACAGTCAACTAAAGTTCTGCAGCAGTTGGTGCTGCGGCAGCACCGTGTGGAGACCGTCTAAGAATGTTTTATTTTATCTTCCTTGCGTATGCTTTTGAGTAATTTGTCATTTCTATATTCAGGTGTAGTTATTTTGTAGGTAAGTACCAATAATTAATTCTTTTATTTTGTTTTGAAAAGTATTATTTTCTATGTTACTACTTAGAAAATAAAACCTTTCAACACAAAATGTCTAGAAATCGTTACATGGTTAATGTCCAAGAAAAATACAAATAATTATTTTATGTCTTCAAACTTTGCAAAATAACTTTGTGGCATTATTGATTATTTAATTAACAACTAATCACTTTGTTTAAACCACTTTTTTAATTAACAATATGGACATATCCTGAAGAAGATAACATTGTTATTGAAACATGTCGATATTGTTAATTAAAAAAGTGGTTTAAACAAAGTGTTTTGTTATTAATTAAATAATTATTTTATGTTTATCTTTTATATACCGTGTTTTTATTGGATAATAGTCCGTAAACAAATGACATAACATTAAAAAATAGTAATGATAAAAAAGCAGGAACCCGAGTCGGGCTATATCAAAAGCCGATAGACTAATACATATGCATAATGATTGTGAATTAAGCGGTGTTTGTATTAAGAAAAATATCATTGTTAGCAAAAAAGTAATCCAGGCTTCAAAATTCTAACTTCATAGGCAAAAACATACTTTGAACGGTAGAAAAAATATTTTTCAATATTGAAAATTTTGACAAATCACTAAATGAACAGCGAGCAACGAGAACTTATACCATACACGTGTACCATTGTGTGGTTTACAATTTGTGAATAAAACGCACTGAATCACAACGGACGAGAGGAAATGAAATCCGCGGTATAGTCATTGAGGCAGACACCATACACCACACACCCGGGGCCTATCCCACTAGTTGTTGCAAATTTGCAACAATGACCATTAACCGTTGTATGGCAGCCAGTTGTGATGGCTTTCCGTTCATTACTACCGTGTGTCATGGTTTCACCTTGATCTAAACGACGATAATGTTCAATGAAGACCTATTTGGTCTACGTTGCTCCTTCGTTACTGCTTGTTTACTAGTTTTTTCTCCTTTCGTAGCTTAATTTTTTTTAATTATGGCAGTCAAAAACAGTTTTTGCATTTTTCGCACATAATTTGTTTTGTATTTGCATACTTGTTTGCGACAAATTCTTGATGTTGCATTATGAGGTTGTCTCCTACAACGAAATTTTATATTTTTTTTACAAATGTACCATATTAATCAGAGCATGCTGAGGGCGGAACTTTTTGAATTTTTGGAAAATACCGAAGCTATAGCTGTCACAATGTTGACATTTGCCGCCGGCCGAAAAGTGTGTGACATAAGGTAGGCGGCGGTACTGCAGCACCGCGTGTCTCGTGTGACATGACGAGACACCATTCCAAACGTTAACTTTGAGATCTCATAACTTTGTCATTTTTTGAGTTATCGAAAAACAATTTTTTATTTCGTTACTTAATTAATTCTTTGTATAAAATATTTTCATCAGAATAAAAAAAATAAGAGATAACCTAATTTAAATCATTTAAGTATCTTGTTTCTTCATTTTTTTAAAATTTTTATTTTTATTTTCTTAAGTATCTATATAAGGTATGTTTACATTATATTATTCGATGCCTGTCTTACTAGGATATACCTGTATCGAGACAGTAATTTTATTAGATAACTTGCTTCTTCACTACACGGCTGCGCCCTTTTCGATTTTTATACTTGATGAAAATATGTCGTCTTGTCTAATTTTTTAATGGTCAATGGATCATCCATAGCTCACGATGGAAGTGACGATGCGAAATGAAATCTGCGTTTCTCTAAAAAATCTCTAAAGATTTCATAAGAACCAGAAACCAGAACACTTCGTTCTAGAGTTTTCCGCTTTGTAGCTGAAATTTAAATACCTACTTCTTTATATTGCAATTTCGCAAATTGATTTTTGTTCTAAAGTGGTCGTGGACCTCCCTACAGGTTCATAATTAGAATTAATAGAAAACCTTTAGCCGGTTACTGTGAAAAATAATATTGATCGTTTTCGACCTTGGGTAAATGGTAAATTTGCCCGATGTTTGTTTCGCGAATTTAAGACCCGGTTTTTCCTTCTCGGAATCGATTCCTAGCAAGGTCGAACGAGGAAAATACTAAGATGTTCATCTTATCAGGTGCAATTAAATTATAATAAATTCTAAAGGTTACTAGCCTTTCTAAAGTAAAGGCAAGTAACCTTTAGATTTTTTTTGAAACGAACCTTTCAAATAGATTACATCTTTTAAGTCGTTTTCTATTTCTAAATAGAATTTGCATTTCATATTTTAGGATCAATCTGATCTGTATATAGTACCTATATTTTTTTTGCATTAGCTCCACATAGGAGGCTCTGAGAAAAAAAAATTCCGTAAGGGCCTATGTCATCTTTGGGGATGCTGTCTGGAGGGTCTTTTTAAGGAAAGAAAGAGGAAGAAGTTCTAGAAAGAAAAAGGTAAGAGGGGTGGGTAGGAATCTAGGGTTCAGTGTGTCCAAGTCATCCGCCGCTCTAGACAAAGTTCACCCACTGAACCCGGGCACCCCTGCTAAGTCACCAAACGTAGCGAACCACTTGGGGTGACCTATGGCAGAGGTGTTGGTTATCCAATAAATGGTTCGCGAGGCGGCGGTACCCATTCCCACCTCCTATATTGTATGTAAATATGTATCACAAGTATGATTTGTATGCAATTATAAATTTCGGTGAGATGTAAAGTGTGCAATTATTTGCGTAAATATAAAATTTGTCATTTGTGTCACTGCTAAACGCCTCATCGTCTGAAAAACGGCTTATCAAGGATTTAGCGACCGATATATCCCGCTTAAATTTGAGCGAGGAATGTTGTTTATAGGGAGGATACAAACCGACATACCGGGTCTCAGTAGTGATTGAATAACAAAATATTCTTTGCTTAAGGAGTATTTTCCCAACAATAACTTTTTGGTGGCCAAAGCTAAACATTGGGACATCGAGTCATCCTCAATTTGGTACTCGTTCTTAATCTTTAGTAGAATACAATGCCTTGATCCCTCGAAGTAGCGATTGTTGATGTTTTCGAGACACAGTACCTATCTTTATTTTCCAGAACAAACATCCACAACAATGCCCTCTTACTTAAAATGTCAACTCCCATTGTGTCACACGTCAAAACAATTCGCGGAATCAATAACCACAATTAACCCGCTTTCTAAAATAAGACAACAACGTCAAACAGATAAACAATGTTATTTTGGTATAACGCTCACAGACAAGTTTAAAATACAAAACGGGTTATTTATTTATTTAGAATTAACAGTAGAAGTGCTATTTACATATATGTTTTTTTACAGTCATAGACGTCATAGAAAGAAGAAAGAAAATAAAAATTATAAGATTTCATGAGTAAACAAAACATCAACATAGGCCGCCCCGGGAACCGTTTATTGGGCTTACTAATATACCCAGAGGTGCCCGGGTTCATTGAGTAAGGATGGTCTAGGTCTTAGCGACGGATGCTTTTGCCCACCTACTGCGTGGCGGGCCGGATCGGGAGTTACTGGTTGAGGTAGAACTTTTGACCTCCAGCCGGACTCTCGAGCCATCGCCTTACACCGCAAAGATAGGTATAGATTCATACGTTCATCACTCCTGAATACACTGATTCCCAGATTCCTACCCACCCCTCAGTCTCGGTTTAATAAATAATATGTATTTTTAAATCTACGACGATTTACCAAGAGAACGCTACGATTCTTACCAAAGAGACTTAGAAAAGCTTACAAAACACATCATGAATCGTTGACATTTTTGGGTCATGAATCATAATGAATGATGCGGTGATGCACTAGGTCGAATGACCCTTTAATAAAGCCACGTAACCTGAACTCACACACCTTGTGATACACGTATGCACACACACACACACACACCCCATTGTCACACCATAATAAGTGAAGGAATGATACCTACGTCATAATCAAGTTTCTCTGAGTGCGAGAAAGTGTTTGAATAACTCTTAGAATACGCCCATCTTATAAGCGACATTAGTTCAATTAAACCCTCTAGGTGCACTTTTTTCCCTCGTAGTTTCATAAAAAGTGTCAATTATCAGATATTAATAATAGTCATGGTAAACTTTCGAAATCGCTAGACATTCTTATTACGACTATTTTTAAGAAAAAAACATTTGATTCACCTTAATTTCTATACAAAACAACTATTTGCATTCGGGGTGATGAAAAATACTGCATACAAAATTTTGATTTTGTTAAATAAAACATTTACTGAAATATCCTTGAATTCACCAACTTTGTTGTCTAACATAACCCCGTCTGCTATATATAACCTAACCTAATCTCTAATTTTACCCTTCTTTTTAGGAACATATGAATGTTTTTTTGCAATTAATTTTAATGTAAAACTCTTTTATACTGACTCCAGAAGAAAAAAAACGGTATATAAATATTACAGTTGTTTGATTTTTGAAAAAAAAAATTAAAATCAGTTTTAATTAATTTTTAAAATAATCTTCTGGCTCCATTTTGTCGAAACAAGAGTTTTACATGTGCGAAATATCGGCATACCGCACCTAAAGGGTTAGGACTGGAAATTTTCTCTCGACTTGTTTATGTAATTGATAACAACTTGTTGTGAATACATAATCCTCTTTAGGTACTTCAGATAGATTTGCAAAATAAAAATATCGTTAATTAAGTAGTTATGGGACGATTTTATGTTTTCATGATAAGAACTTTAATTTATTTATATGCTAACGAATGCCCGTTGCAATACCACCGTAATATCCTATTACCACCACAGTAAGCGGAAAATGTTGCTTGCGTCGTGATGGAGGACTTAGCCAGCCGGGGGACTGAACTCACTACGCCTGGGTGGGACCCAAACGCGAAGCCAACTCAGTCGGTAACCGGTCTAATAAAATTGTCTTACTCAGAATTGGAAATTAATTAATTGAAAAAAAAAAGTTTCCCGCGACCTATAGATATCATCACACCGTCAATTTCATAACTTAAAACCAATGACTAAATAAAACATCTCTATTCGACGCTTAAAACAAGTTAATTATTCGTTTAACAAGAGGCATCTTTGTGGATCGGTAGGTAGCAGGTACCTCTGCCCAGGCTCATTTTCAAACCGGTCCAGCCGGTAAAAATTGTATGCACAAAAAAAAATCCTTGTTTATCCACCGAGGAGCGAATATCCTTCGCACACTTCTATTTTTTAGTAATTAGCACACTGGTAACTTCGACATCTCGCGAGGGCGGGAAGGTACTTCTCGGATTCCGGCACAGATCAGTTGAGACCAGATCTGGGTGAACGATACCAGATTTTTGCATCTAGTTAGGTACCTACTTTACCTGAGGACAATCTTGACACGCGTCCAATGTTGACCCGACCGTTAGCACCCCGAAATTATAATTATTATAAAATGATTTGCATTATTTACCAATTTTAAACCTAAAATCGACTTCAAAAATACTTTTTATAATTAGTTGGTGTGGGTATCAAACGAATTTATTTGTGTGTCGATTTTTGTACTTAATATTACTTTATCCTTGATGCATTTGATTAAAAATATGTTTTATACTTTTGTTATTCGGCGGTACATCCTCTCTGCACACCCCTTCAATCTTCAATACATCAGTTATTATTTGTATGAGTAGTTTTTCGTATTTTCCCTAAACCGACTGCATTTTGTATATAATTATGCCGGATGTCCAATAGGCCACTTGCATGGATTTCATGACGACTTGGAAAAAATCGTGTGGATAGATTTTTTTATTAAGATTACGAAAATGTTAGTAAAATTTTTTAGAAATGTATAGCTTTTTTATTTTTAAATGAATAAATCCATTATTTGAGCTCGTGACGTCACTACATGAAAATGTCCCGTCTCCGATAATGTTCCCTTAATTTTGTAAAATTCCACACTGATAATTTTTTTTTTATATGGCAACACTTTGATTTTCGGCGAATTTTTGAATTTGCGTTTAACGTTCACTAGATTTATTGTTTGTTCTATGCGAACTTATCCTTTGGTTTGATTTTTTGATAAAGATGGCGGTGTTTTTACAGATGTTACGAAGAGAACCCCGTACAATGTATTCCTATTGGTGTGGAAAACGTTATTTTTTTAAAAATGATTTTCGGCTATGTAAATACCTTTTTTCGCACACATAAAATTATGTCCCGTCTTTCCGGTTTATAAAAAATGGTCTGATTTTTCGGATTTAAATTTTCAAAAAATCGCCTAGGTTTCAAAAATGAGATTTAAAAAAAAAAAATACAGAATGTCTTAGAATATTTGCCTAAACCGGAAAAAAATTTAAAAAAATGTGATGCAAGTGGCCTATTGTCGGGGTTCAACTGTCGTGGAACCCCAGGAGGGATTAGACACAACGAGCAAATGCTCATTCTAGTCTGTTCATGCAAATTATTTCGGTGTAAACAGTTACAGAGAATTCTTTCGATGCTCCGAGTATATTCGCCAAACTTTAAAAAGTGAAAATGAATGACCGTTTACACTAAAGATCGAGAAAGAACGCTCTTGTTCCAGCTCTAGCTCTAGCTCTATGCTCGTTTGGTCTAATCTCTAATCCCACCTTTAGGTAGGATCCTTGTTTTATTCGTTACTGATGTCCAAATGCTAATCTTACTGATTAACTGATTCAGGAATTGCTTGTTATCGATTCTTGCGGTGCTGTAATGAAAACACATACAACATTGAAAACATAAAAACGTACTCTGATGAATAACATAAATATTTACTTTTGGATGTCGAAGTAGATTTCATAGAATTCCCTCTGTATTTGACATTTTGTTATTTTCTCTGTTTGATGATGATGATGAATTCTCGGAGCTTTGAGTCATTCATTACATTATTAATAATGTATAATCACATCCAACAATAATTGACACCTGCATTTATGTAAATTATTGAGAAAAGTGCACATCATATTAAATGGCACGAGGTGTTGCAATTATATATATTATAAATACACACGTGCTCATTATTTTTACTGTAATACATTAAAAAAAAAAAATGGTTTGACTGAGGATTGAACCTTCCTCCCCAGGGACTGGCTCTTCACTGCTGTAAACTTTTAAAATGTATTAAAAAAATTGTTTGACTGAGAATTGACTTTCATCCCCAAGGATTGACTGAAATAAGTGAACGCCACTAATGGCGCCAACACCTAAGCCAAATCCCAATTGGATAGAAGCGAGATTTATTTTTAAAATATAAAGTCCAATTTCAGAGAAAAGCGTATTTTTCCACGTTTGTATGTGTGATTGACACCAAAAATTTTTGAGTTTCAGCTCGATCGGATGTCGGCAAATGGGTTAATTTCCACTTCCAAGATTCCATTTCGTTCATCAATTCGTGTAAGAAAACAATCGAAATTCTTTTAGATGCATTTAACAATAAAGCAACGTCGAAGGTGATCCTGTTCTAAATCCTAAACAATCGAACGGTGAGTTTTATCTGGAATTTCTGCGACTGTCAAAGTTACTATTTTCAGCTAGTAACGTCTTTTCACTATGAACCGAGCTGAATTATCAATTTAACTGTAAAATAGTTAAAACAAACGCCATATTTTTCGTTTCATGTTTTTCAAGTATTCAATAATGAAAATTGTTTTTGAAAATCAAGGCGGTTAGTAACACTTTTACTTAGATAACACAAAATTAGTATTTCTGAGAGTAATTGTAAGAGATTTTAGCAACGAAATGTTGTCCAATTGATTTGAACAAGTCTCGCAGTCTCTTCCAAGACTGTCGGTATATACCGGTTTCAGCCTGACTATTCTCCATACGTTCAGACGTAAAAAAATAATATTATAATATACCTAAATAATCACTCTTACTCTTAACCACTTTTGCGATTTTGGCCACACTCTCGAGCGTTCGCTGGCCAAAATGTGGCCAATTTGAAGAGATATTTTAAAACATTTATTGGAATTTTTACAAAAATTCCCGCGCGTTGTATACTTCGATTAAATATCTTAATATTTTCACTTTTCAATACGAGATGTCGCATCATATTTCAATATCTTTGCTCGCATCTCTTCTGAATTATTTTCATATTTACATTTCGCGAACCGAAATTATTGAAATATTTTGTCTTACAAATAATTGATCATGTGTTACATAGGTAT
Source organism: Limnephilus lunatus (assembly GCA_917563855.2). NCBI lineage: Eukaryota > Metazoa > Arthropoda > Insecta > Trichoptera > Limnephilidae > Limnephilus > Limnephilus lunatus. The sequence goes on along the minus strand of OU830602.1, from coordinate 1,581,885 downwards.
GTATTATAAATGCATGTTCGTATTAAAAATTATATCTGTGGTTATCAACTAGGGCAACTAGGCTATAGACGACATGTAGGTAAAAGTCATAATATTAATTATTCTCCATTTAGGTATTACGTAGCCCAATTTTAGAGTAAATAATTTGTAGAATTCACGCGTTTATAAGTTTAACAATTTTTTGTAATTTTATTATGAATCCTACCAATATTGATTAAACGTTAAATATTGGTATATTAAATGGCTCTCTAATGCTGTAAGCAGTTAATGTCTCCATATTAAAATTCGGAGGTATGATTTTTTTAAAGAGGACGACGGGAAATTTCTAAATCGTACGCTCAGAAATCCCGGTGGACGCGTATTTCAATTATTAACGCAAACGTTCAAGTGGTTAGATTTTTTTTATATATATTAGCTCTACACAGGAAAATAATTTCCCTCAGGGCCTATGTCATCTTTGGGGATGCTGTGTGGAGGTTCTTTTTAAGGAAGGGAAGGATAAGAAGTTCTGGGATGGAAAGAGGTATGAAGGGTGGGTAGGAATCTGGGGGTCAATTTGTCTAGGAGCGCGGGTCCATCCGTGAGTCCATCCGTCCAATTGCGGTGCAAGGCGATGGGTCGAGAGAGACCGACTGGAGAGGTCTAGGTTAGGTCTCTCTCAACCAATCTCTATCGATCTGGCCCGCCATGCAGTAGGTGGGTAAACGCATTGGCCGCTAAGACGTAGACAAACCTTACCTCGTGAACCCGGGCACCCCAAGTAGTGAACCACTTGAGGTGACCTATCGCAAGGATGTTGGTTATCAAATAAATGGTTCCCCGGGCGGCGGTACTCATATCCGCCTCCCAAATTGAATGAATGAATGTAACAGCTTGCAAACGCTTTGAAACGGATCGCACAGTGTGAATTTCAGTTACACCATTTAAATGTAACATTGTAGTACTTTTTCTAGAAAGTTTTGAGTTCAACCCTCCATCCAATTACGCGCACAATCCTTGTGTTAAATATGTTCGAGTAAAGATGTGGAACTCGGTTCAGTTAGAATTCCACGGGTCGGTGGGTCCTCCCCTGTACTAATTTATCCGCGGAAACTTGTTCGCGTGGCTGCCTAATTATGATCACTAAAGTTTGCGAGATTTTGTTCAAAGAAACGTAGACTCGCTACGAAACGTTACGACCTTATAGTAGACTAAATAGTACTTAGTAATAATATGAACTTAGTCTTATTATTTGAACAAAAATCCATCGGGTAAAGTGTGATAAAATTTTCCATAAATATATTAATTTATTGATCAATTCGACTGTTAGCAAGCAAATGAAATGGTTCCACGAAAAAGTACTCAACAAAGTGGCATTTCAACACCCATTTGAAAAGTCGTTAAAACTGACCAAAAATAGCCAACAACCTAAACTAACGTTAAAAGGTTTTTGAAGTGAAAACTTCTTTAGCAGGTTGTGATGTGAAACTCGATGAAACGAAAAATAGCGACACTAAAAAGAGACAAATACATGCATCTATACTATAGGATTTTGCCTGCGACAGAATAAGATCATAGACTAATCGGTCTCCTCTTTGTGCGGTGCTTCGTAACTGCAACTTTGATTTTTTTTTAAATACAGGTTACGTTTACAGTTTTAAATAAATCCTGATGAAATAGGCATTGCTTAGAAACATGTTGGTTTTTTAAACAATAAACGTGGTTAAAACCAAGATTTATTTATATACGTGTGCAGACAAAAAGATGGAATTGATTAACCTTCCCAAGACCGTGAGACTTAATTCTGTGGAAATTGCTCGGATTAAATCTATAATTTGAATAGTTAATAGTTAGTTGATCATGATCATTTGACTGACTCGTGATGATGTCGTTGACCATAATTTATTATTGTGACAGCTCTCCTAGTAACAATGTTTCTTGTCTTTGACTGTTGCCTTATTTGTCCATGCATTTAGCTAAGTAAATTGACACATGTATTGTCTGTTAGCTAATTAGTTATTCTTGTGGTGTTTAACCCGTAACATTTTTTCTGAAGTCAACACATGCATGCTCTGTTCGGTCTCGTTTTGTTAATGCGTATTTAAAATCAATACCTGATTTTTATTGGTTCCACGTCTTTCACTGTGAGTTAGATAAATAAAATTTAGTTAAATTTAGAGCATGGCGCGCACATGGGCACAATTTTGTTTTGCTTTAAAATACCCAAAACGCATCGAGCACGCCTAATTATGGAAGAAATTGAAATCCACAAAAACCTCGTTAATATCAATATGGACGACGGATAAGCTTAATGCTACTTGAGATATTTGCCAAGAGATTTTACTTTATTTTAAACGAGTCGTGTTTTATTAAATATTTTCACAATTTTGCTTAATTATTATCGTTTTTTAATATTATCTCGTATTTACATATCTCCCTTTCAAACTACTTTCTTCTTCTTTTTGAATACTTCGGAGCCTTGGCACTATACCACTGTGAAAAATTGACATTTATTTTTAATTTAATTTTCTGAAAGATGCATTTGTTAAGAATGCTCTCATTAAATGTTTTAAAGAAGCGTTTTTCTCGCAACTCCTTTTTTCAACCTGATTGAAAACATTAAAAAAAACATACATCCGATTTGCATGTACCAAGTCTTAGAATGTTCGAAAATCCAGTCTCTATGGCACCACGTAGGGTTTTTTTTTTAAAGGGCCTCCTTCTATTTTTTTATGAACGATGAAAATTTTCCGTTAAAACCGGAAATAAAATTCGCTGGTCCGCCATTTTTTTTTTAGATATCAAAATTCCCCTATGTGGTGCCATAAACTTACTAAGTAGTTTCTAAATACATTTTTCTGATAAACCGTATGGCAATCTGACAACCACCGAGCAGCAATTTCATCGGAGTGTCCTGTTGAAATCGGCGTACACCGCAAACCACACTTAAGCGTTTACAAAAAAATGTGTACAGTCTTTTATTTGTATATATTGACCATCAATCTTACGAAAAAAAGAGTTTTAATTTTAAAAATTCCATATTTTGCTTGAAACTAATTACGAAAAATACATCCTATTACCGCCCGCGCACCGCGCACCGCGCACCGCGCACCGCGCACCGCGCACCGCGCACCGCGCACCGCGCACCGCGGGCTGCCTCCTTAAGAGTGGAAAATCACAAGTTGTCAGAAAATTTTGAATCGGATATTAAGATAATAAATGATATGGTAATTCATTATCCTTTCCAGCGTTTTATCTACCAGAAGAAGATTGGCAACATGTATTATTATCTGCCCATAAAAAAGGATTAATAATGGCGATGCTCACTCAAATCCAACTTAATTCCATCATTCTTCATATTAATCCGCAATCAAATCCATTTAATCTAAAGGTTATTTTTTATATTCAATTGACAGATAAGCGAATTATTACATCACACATTGATGGCATCTGATTATTATGTTATTTTTCGATCGATAATGATGTTCGCCTATCTCCCCAAATCTATGAATTATTCAATTATACTTGTACGTACCGGTAATGATATGACATTGACAGTAATCATTATATTTATCGTCAGGTGAAATGACGTTGCTTACCAAACAGATAATCTAATATTTCCCATTACCTACTATCATCAGCCTGCGTCAATCCAATGCTGCATGAAGGCTTCGTGCTAGCAAAGTAACACTTTGTCCTTGACTTTGGTTATATGTAATTGTCATTCAATTCACACAAATATCTTCTTTCATTTAATATGAATAATTCCTTACTTGCTTGGGTTGTTCCCTATTGACATATAGCACTCTAATAATAATAATTGGATAATTTGTAGAGCCCAGTTTTAGGAAAAAAATCACCTCAAGGGCGCTGTATAATTTATTGCGAGTTCTTAGGTTATATTTAATTTTATAATTTAAAAACAGATACATCATAAAACATATTTACCTGGCAGGTCACTTCCGATAAACACATTTTATTTTAAAGCTTATGCTTGTAGACTATTCGTCTTTGCACGCAGAGGAACTACATTAAAAACACTGGATATTGCGCGATTTTACATTTGCTATCCCCAATTACTGATTGATATTATTACATCTATGAGAAATTGGTGGCAAAAGACTGGAGAATTTAGGACGCTGTGGACTGGAGAATTTTTCTGAAATGACCTACAAAAGCTCATAAGTTCTATTTTGCTTTCATTTTTACCCTCTGCTCAACCCTCCACCTACCCCTACGTCCTACACTATATCCTCTACTCACTACTGGAACCCATTGTTACTAATCTTGTAGATTATAGATTTTAGTAGAATATTGCACTGCCCTGAAGAAGCGAACCTACGATTGAAGCGAAATCATTAAATACATACAAAATAAAAAGAGGTGGGAAAAGGGGAAGGGGTGGTTTTTCAAAACCTTGTGTAGACAGTGCAGTATTGAGTTAGTTTATCAGATAGGCGGATCATCTTTGACCTTGTACTAATAAATAAAATTATTAATAATTGCATTAACAACCCTGAAATTCTCTCCAAAATAAAATTTTACATACCGACCAGAAATACGAGACCAAGTGCTACCTTTTTCTGTGACAATTTCAAAACAAATTATGAGGCTCATACACCTATTAATAGAATGCATCATCTGGGCAATACATTTGGGAATACTGTAGACATATTTAAAGATTCCGTATTAGTCACAAAACGAATTCTTTATAATTATTTTAGTAAAATGTATGATTTCACGACTCCGTAGTGAATACACTTTATATTTCTATTTTCTTTTAGTTTTTATATGTCTTTTTACAAATTTCGCTTTCGATACCTATACATTTAATTTGTCTTAAATTATAATATTGAATACTATGTATTTGCTAACACAACTGTATTACTTATATATCTATCTTGGAAAAGCCCACTAGGGCGTAAATAAATAAATAATAAAAAAAAATTACAGTCACTCTTCTTTATAGATAGATTGTTTCTGATACGATTGATATTTTAAATGATTTATTCACGACTGAAAGAAATCAAACGTGTAGTTTTAATGTTATTTCCAAAATCCACGATAAAATGCAAGCTTTGTGTAAACTGTACTAATTTTATATGACAAACTGATTTTCAACAACGTCTAGCGTCCAATATAAATGGCTTAGCGCCAACTGCCAACTGCCAACTCGCTCGCCAAAAAGTCTCGGCGAAAAGACTTGTTCGAAATTCTTCCGTAATGTTTTTTCATCCATTTTGCTCGTAGAAAAAGTTGTTAGCAAATTGCATTGAATTCTGCAGCATGTCGACTGTGTTATTTTTTGCAATCAGTAGTCACCGACAGTAAATCGTGTTTTCTTGAAATATAATCTAACTTTACGACCATAAATTTCAAGAGCGGTATGATTCCATCTCATTAGCCAATTTTCTTGTTGCTGATCCTGCCGTACATGCAATTATTATGAAGTGTTGAATCTCGAGGCATCCATCATTGAGTTGACACATATTGCCCAGTGTATTTAATTAGCTTTGTTAAGTAGTTAGCACTTTGCGCGCTGGACTCTATTAGTCCATTAGTATTGTTTTTAACGTTTCGTAAAACAAATAAACATTTTAACGCCTCTGACGCAAGGTGCTTTGCAAGGCACTACATAATAATTCGCAATCTGTTCTGAATTCTGTACAATTTAACGTAGACTTGTTAGGCTTTGCGTTTATTTTCATTCATTATTTTAGAAGTCGAGATGGCGTTTAAACATCTCACAAGTTGTTTAAACATCTCAGTGTTGCCCAAAGAAGCAGGAAAACGTTAATGCAGTACCTACCCGAAAAACTTATTCGCTGAAATGAACTGAGTTACCAAGTCACCAAATATCTTGATTTATAAACATAACATATATTTTGACCGGTCAGTGGTTGAGTGGGCATAGCGCTTGGGTGCCACCTGAGTGTTCGATTCCTCGGCTGTCTAAGTCCTCCATCACAACACAAGCAATATTTTCGGCTTTCTGTGGTGGAAGTAGGAGATTTTCAAACATTTTCGGGTTATTCATAACCGTGGAAATGTCTGTCTTTCTTTAAAAATATGTGTGGAAATGTCTGTCTTTCTTTAAAAAAAGAAGATTTTTTTATAAAACGTAGAAATTCGGAATGCCGCGGCTTATAACTTATCATCGGAGCTGGGATGGTGATCTAACAAATTAACTGAATTATATGACATGGACATCCTATCTGAAAACATATTATTCGCTGTCTTTGTAGATTTGTATTGAGGTTACTTCAAAAATCGCGAAAATCAATACCTAGGTACCCAGTTAACCTACAGTGTGACCTGAATTCTCCTGAACTGTTGCTTTGCTATTCTTACCTTCCCTTTGCCCTTCATATCGGGTGAGACGCGTGTTTCGCGTGCCTAAAAATTGGATTAGAAAACGGGCAACAATTTCCACCGCGCTAATTTCGTAAACCAGCAGACGGGCGTTTAGGACCAATTGACCAGTCATTATGTAAATGTACCTAAACTCGTGTTGGTCTCGAATTCGTCTCGCAGACCATTACTAATTTATGTTTCACTTTTCGTAGAACTAATTAAAGATGATCTGAAAAATAATGCTGTCTGTTTCAGGCGTGCCCAAACTGCGGCCCAAAATGAAGTCTTTTGCTTTCTGTTTTGGATTTTGGTATTCATACAAAAAAAATCCTTCATGTAAATTTATCACATTTGTATTATACTTTGGGAAATTAGAACTTTCTTGTTGTTAGACCTCGGACTCTCGGTGGGTAGATATATTTTTTCCGCACATTTCTCGAAAGATCGAATGCAACAGACCTGATTTTAATAAGTGGAGGGTGAATGCAAAGTACACATACAGGCGCGTATAGTCAGTTTATGCCTTTTAGCATTGAGGGTCGCGGTTTAACAATAATAGCATTTTTTGGACACCGAATTAATGGTAAAAATTAACAGCAATCTCCGCCAATTACCTCTTTTTGTCAGCATTTTGGCACACCTGGTGTATATGTATACATCTGTGTTCAGTCTTTTTTTGTGATAAATTTCAATAATTTGAGGGAATTGGTGTAGGAAGTGGATGATTCATAAGATGCCTTAATTGCATTTTATTCGATTATTTGACTCCAAGATCAGTGCTCAATCGCAATAGGCAAAAAAATCTCAGATGCTTTTTTTTATTAGTTTAATTTTATACCTTGACGATGCTTGTGTTAAGCAAAACCGGTCTGTATTAAAAAAAATCGTGATTATGAACAAATAATTGTTTTATTTTATTAAACATCTCAAACCACAAAGTGAATTCTTTAAAATTTGAACCCTTTATTTATACCAAACGAATGATTTGTGTACAAATTGTGGTTGAAAGGTCTAATATGTTCAAATAATAATTATTATTAATACTAGATGTTCCTTAACTCTCGTATTAGACCACACCCCTTTCATCAATTTATGTCATTTTGTTTATTGTGCCATTGAAAAACCACATTATTGTAAAACCTCATCGTCAAGTACTAACTATTTGATATAGAGCCTCCTAATGGGAAATTAATGACTCCCAATTGACAAACCTTATACATTATTCACTTCCCTGACAAAAATATACATTTTTGTAGATTTTATCAAAACGGGTAGGCACTAGGCAGTACGTAGATAATCAACCTTTAAAAAAGATGTGTGTGTATGAATGTATAGTATATCGATCGCTTTCTTGGTCATATTATCGTAGAGCCGAAATACGGCAATGTGTTATAATGTTTAGAAATGTAATCATCTATCTTCTTTTAATTACATTCCGATATCAGAAATGGACTTATCTTTCCCCGAAACGAATGCTGGACTCATTACGTAATTAAAATGACATGTTTTCCCAATAACACAACTACCGCCCGCCTCGTATTTAATTATTGGGAAGGCCATATTTATGTCACTATTTGGGGAATGCGATCCAAATGGTATGCCATTAAAATATAGAAAGCTACGTGAGTGTATGGGTGGATATTAGACCATTCCCCGAGTCTTCAGAACGAGCAGGCCCGGATTATCCCAAGGTTAAAACTTTGTACCCTTAAAATATTATTATAAATCAATATAATAAGTAGGCATCAATGTTTTCATATTAAAGAGTTATTTATTATTTACTTGTTAGACTTACGTAGGTTTTACACCATCTTTTTTTTCAGCCCGATTCCACTTAAGAGTAAATATTTCGCTTTTCGCGATCGCTATTTTCATATCTATTTTCATATCTATTTTCATATCTATTTTCATATCTACGATTTCAGTTGGCATCACAGCAAACAGCATGGTTCATGTGTTGTTTGCATTGATAACAATTGAAATCGTAGATATGAAAATAGCGATCGCGTAAAGCGAAAAATTTTGACTTTGTTTTCTATGTGGAATCGGGCTGAAAAAAGAGATGGTGAACCTACTTTATGTCTACAATACACGACATCTTTTTTTTAGACCGATTCTAATTAAAGACCAAAGTCAACAGCGTATTTCCGGTCACAATTTTAATTTTATACTGCTACGAATTTGTGTTCCAAACGTATATCAGTCGTTTGTAATTAATTTTATACATACTAGGGATGTACACCTCGTATACCTCGTAAAGTAATTGTACTGTGACCATAGCGGGCTGTGGTTTTTTTGATTTTTGAGGTTTGGTAACAGTGATCGGTAGAGGGGTGGTCTTCTGAACAGATCAAGCATCGCAGAAACACCTCAGTACGTGGACTCACGTTGTAGTAACAAGTCGCGTGGAAGATTTCGGTTAAAAATCCCGCCAAGTGCTGTGATCCGCTTTTTACTCACGGAAGGAATAACACGTACAAGAAAAAAGCTGAGGATTTCTGAGCTCTATTGTGACTGGAGATGATAGTGGTTGACTCATCACATGCCTGAAAAAAAACAGTCATCGAAGTGGTGTCACACCAATTCCCCATCTGTCAAAAAATTGAAAACCACAATTTCAGGCAAAAAAAATCACGGCCTCAGTGTTTTGGGACCGAAAAGCCATCATTTTGGTCGAATTTGGCCTCAGGTTGAGAACAATATTGTGTACCCTGAAAAAACTCAAAAGGAGGGGAATGCTGACCAGAGAAGTGTGCTTTTTTTCAGGAAAATTCTCAGACGGAAGACTCATTTGATTGGGATATTTTGAACCACTTCCCGTAGTCCGCTGACTCGAGGTCTTCAGATTATTATCTTTTCACCTTCTTATGTAAACCGACTAGCAGGTGCAGAAAGTGGTCCTGAAGTGGGGGGAGGAGCTGGCGGGAGAATTCTTCGAGGAGGCCATAAAGAAACTTGTGCCACGGCTCGCCACATGCATTAAACGGGTTGGCAATTATTTGGAAAAATAATCAACAATTGTATCAATAATATTATGTAATTTTTTTACCAATACACTTTTTCAAAAAAAATTAAAAAATTCAATACACTTGCTTTCTGAACATCCCTCGTATATCATTCACATTTACATAGTATCTAGGTAGGACAAAAATATTTTTTGAATATTTGTCAATAACTAAATAATTGCCAAAGTTATCTCTAAATTCTTTTTTTATATTTTGTAATTTAATACATAAATAAATAAAGTAGCACGTATCCGTGCTGGATACTTGCTGTACGTTTTGATAAAAAAAAATAATAATTCAGTTTCCTCAAATATTTTGGCCTCGAATCCAAATTTAAGTTTTGTGTAAAAAGGCCGCGCCTCTAACATAAATACGGGAATTTTCTTTGAAACTCGGTGTGTATTTATTTAGGGGTAAAGAGTGGATAGTGGGTTTCTTTTATCGATCTTTTCGACCCTTTTGTTATCCTTATATCCCTTATCGCCCTCATTTCCGATTCGCGTTATTTATTATGTCTGGCTGCGGAGACGAACAGAACTCAGTTCCCAATTAGTCGAACTAAGAACCAAAACTTCATATATGTATAAGAGTTTTTTTTTTATTATTTAGAAAAAAAATTGTTAAGATACAGTTAAAATCTACACCGCCCGCTTGCCTGATCGCTCTTCCACCACATACAGTATATATCATATATTTCTACCAATGTTCAACACAAAACCTTGACAGATTATATACCTAAACCTTCCTCATAAATCACTCTATCTATTGGTGAAAACCGCATGAAATGACCGCACTTTTGAGTTTGTCGCGAACAGACAGACAGACAGACAGACAGACAGACCCGGCGGAGTACTTTAATTTATAATATGTAGAGAAAATAATCATCTTATTTACAAAAAGTTTATTTATAAACAAGTTCTGCTAGGTAATTATTATTATGCGTGACATCGCCTTCATGCATTATCAAATTGTGGTTTAATAACGGTTCAGTTTTATATTAATGTAATGCCATATTGTGGAAATAAATTTCTGAAATAAGCAAGTAAATTACATTTTTTTAGGAAAGTGAGAACATAATTTACGGGCGGGCATGAGGAATTGTCTTGTCTTATTATCTGGTTATTTGCCGGAGCGTGTGGGAAATATGGGGCACTTTGGTCCCTTTGGAATATCGAATACCAAAAAAGGTTGCTCCGATTCCTCCATTTCCCCCATCTCCTCTCAATCCTGTTCGTTGTTCCGTTATATTTTCTGGGTTTTCACTTGGGATATTAAAAAGATACCCGGTAATTTATTTATTGCAACAGGGGGGGGGGGGATTGAAAACCATTTTACGTGTTATGACCCAATGACGTGCTGTGAACATCGCCGGCTTGCAGCTAGCGAAGCGAACAAACCCCTCGCCAATGTAGCGGAAAATTTTGGTACAGTCATTTTCAACCTCTCATTTTTTTTCAATATTTTTGCTGAGTTTGCAGCTTTATAGTTTAGTGCTTAAAGGGGGGAAATAAGTGTAGAAGCTTAAAAAAAATCTTTTTTTCTTTCATAAATCGATAGTAGATATATTCTGAAAATTTTAAGCCAAAATTCCACGCCGTTTAAAAGTTATAGGGCCGGTTTATCAGTCTTTGCTAAGGACGACATTCCTCGCTCAACTTAAACCAATTAAATCGGCCGCTTAAGCCATGGTAAGCCGCGGAATAGTTCCTTTGCTAGACGCTGCGGCGCTATTGGCAGTAACACATCTGTCAGATTTCACATTGCTTCGATTTCGATCTGCTACGTACGGATGCAATAAATTACATTGGAGTAATAAGTTTACCTATCTGCATGGAATTCGAACTTTCTTCGAGTGATGACGATTTAGACATCGTTAATTTTTAATGTTTGACGTTTGGCGTTTGATAATAACCGTAGAGTCCATAGATACTTACATAAACAGATTGGTTCGGGGTAGAAATCCTCGATTAATATCATAGACTAAACGTTTAAAATTGGTCAACTCTAGGTTTACAACCGATATATGGATTGTGTGCTAAGCCCCGCTTAAGCTCCACATTCCGTCAAAGCCGAGCTTTATATCAACTGATATACCGGCCCATTAGCGTTTGAGTGAGTGTCCCTCGGTCGAACTACTACTACTTTACTGCCACTCTTATTTTCAAACGCGTTTTTCTCAAAGCTACTTTTTTAGAATTTGTGAAACCCTTTAGCTCATACACTTTTGGATCAATCGTTATCAAACTCAGCAAATAATTTCTTTATATAAATGCGCTCTATTTGAACCTCAATCCTAAATAGTATCTTTATTATAACTTAAAAAAAAAAATACTTAGAATGAAATCAACTCGGAACCCCCTTTAAAAAGTCATTAACAGTTATGATAAAAATTGTTAAATAGGATACGTTAGGTTAGGTATATGAGCTATTTAAAAAAAAATCATAGGTTTTAATGAATTTTTAAAGAGGTGTTTAGTTGACTTGATTCTGAGTTTACATCGAACCGGCGGGGATATCAGGCTAGAGGAATTAAATTCCTCATCAATTTATTGAAGATTTATTCCCCATCAATTTTTTGAAGATTTATTCCCCATCAGTTTATTGAAGTTTTATTCCCCTTCTATTTATTGTAGATTTATTCCCCATCAATTTATTGAAGATTTATTCCCCATCAATTTATTGAAGATTTATTCCCCATCAATTTATATTGTAAAGAAGGTACTTATCAACCATCCGAAATTATTAAAAAAGTATTTTAGTGTTTTTAGTGGTATATCAAAATTATTCCGGATAATTCTCAAGTTCAAGTAGGTAATAGTTAAAAAAAACTTCAAATCATGCCAATCAATTATAGGTACCTACTTTCGATGTATTCACATTACTAACACAACTTAAATATTTTGTATGTATTTCCTATCTTTCTGAAGAATTTATTGTATTTTCTATCTGCTTTACATTTTCGCTGAATAATTCTAAGAACGTACGGTGAAGCTATTCGCTGAATATGTTTTTTGTTGAAAACGTATTTTACGTAAAACGTCTCCATTTTCTTTCTTCGTTTTTTTTTTATGAATTAAATCATTCATCATATTTATTGTGTCGTATTTTTCACCAACCGAGATTTTAAAGCGGAAGTCAAAACGGATTTATATTGTTTGTATCTCGAAACCACCCATTACTCAACTCTATTTCCCCTGAAGCCAACCTAAAGTGCGCTGCAAATTGTTAAACGATACCCCCCCGTCTGGCACGCCACCACGTAGAAAGGGATTCAAATTTCAACCCGATTTTTTAAATATTTCCGTATGTACGCTTGATCCCTTGTGACTTTGTTGTTGTTACTGTTTGAATTTTTTGGGTTGGAGTGGATTGGAGTGGCGCCATTTTATTGAGCTTAAAATTTTTGTCCATACCCGCCATTATATTTGTAGGTCGGAAAAGTCGTGCTCGCTGCCGAAGGGGCGAGGGGTGAACGACTGAGCGCTCTGTTCTACGTTTTATATTCCTTTGGACGTGTTTGCTCCGGCGCACAGTGTGATATTTTGGGAATCAAGCCGAATTTTATTATTTCTTAAAAGTATACCACTTTTATTTTGTTTTGTTGGTTTAGTTTACGTTAAAAAATAATTTTATGAAAGTTGACAAAACATAACGTTAAAAAAAATATGATAAATCATATAAAAGTTTATATTTACCTGGTAATTTTTAAATTTGTATAATATTGTATACTTTGCATTTTGGGAGGCGGGTTTGGGTACCGCTGCCCCGGGAACCATTTATTGGATAACCAACACCCTTGTGCCATAGCTCACCCCCAGTGGTTCGCTACGTTTGGTGACTTAGCAGTGGTTCCCGGGTTCATGGGGTGAGGTTTGTGAAGGTCTTGGCGGCCGATTTTTCTGCCCACGCAAAGCGTGGCGGGCCAGATCGAGAGAGACTGGTTTAGGAGGTCTTTTGACCTCCCTAGCCAGAATCCCTCGACCCATCGCCTTGCAGTTGAGGGGATGGATTCATATGTCCATCACTTCTGGACATACTGAGCCCCAGATTCCTACCTACCCCTCATGCCTATTTCCTTGCCAGAACTTCATCTTCTTCCTTTCAATAAAAAAAACCCTCCACACAGCATCCCCTAAGATGACATAGGCCCTGAGGGAAATTATTTTCCTCAGGGCCTCCTGTGAGGCGATAATGTAAAAAAAAAACAAAAAATACTTGCAATAAGCTTAATTTTTATTTACATACTTCTACACTAATTTTTCCTTTACTTTTCACTCTTTTAGAGAAAGGAAACAATAAGGAACTCCAGTGAAAAATATTATGGCTTTAAAAAAATATGTTTATATAGACCAATAAACGCTGATTCTGAATATATAACTTTTATTTAAAAATATTAAACGTACAGTTTTTAAAAAAATATTAAAAAGTGCATTTTTAATATTCTCGTTAAAATACAGCGTTAAGTTGGTATGCTGTGTAATGCTGTCATGGTGACGTCACGATGGAAGATTCACTGTAATTCATCTGGGTCATTTATATAGGAATTTAGGTATGACACAAGTGAATGTTCTATATATTTCTTATTTTTGAAGATGTCGTAAAATCATATACCTTTATATAAACTAAATAGAATTGCCTTTTAGATTTTTGTATCTGACATATACGATTGTGTTTGAAAAATGCAGTATTTTAAGTTTCAAAATGAAAAAAATTAAAAAAAACAGCCGACTGTAAACATATTCTCTTAAATGGTCGAAAAAATTAGGAAAATTCAAAATTTAAAAAATACAGTCCTCTTACTTTATGAATTTGGAATAAAACTGTCACTTCAATTTTTATCTCGTTCATACAATTAAAAACGATAAAAAAATATTGTAATAATTCCGAAAAAATAACTGAAAAAATCCGACATCTTGGACTCGGTTTTACGCAATTAATGCGTTGATTTCTCGAATTTGTATTTATTTACACATGCATAAGGCTTTTACATTATTAAATAATATTACTTTTATGGAAGTTTTATTAAATTCACGCGGAAAAGTCATAAAAATTATAGAGAAGTAACCTTTGATTATGTAATGTCAGTAACCTAAAAACCGAACGAAACTAAATCACCAACAAAACATTATTTAAGGACTAAAACTGAAAAAAAGTAAAGGCAGCATTGGTACTAATGCTGAATTACACTAATCACAGTGAATTAATCATTTAAACGAAAATTATCATCAAAAACATAAAACTGAAAGTAAAATTCATCAACGTCATTCATTGTTTTGCAAAGAATTTGATTTCGCCATTTGCAATAAATAAGCCATTAGCCAATCAACGCGTTATAATAAACAAGATGGCCGCGCGCCTGCGCAAATCTATGTGAGATTCAAGAAAACCAACATAAAAATCATAAAATAGTGAATCGTTATTTTAGTAGATGACGTCACAAAATTCACCATAGATATGGGTGTTTTCGAGGGATCTCCAAAAATTAAAACTTTGAAAATTATTTTAACTATTAAAACTAACTCTAAAAAATATGCAGTAATTTAAGTTAGAAGGTCATTTTTCATAAAAAAATAAAAAAAATGGACTGGACTTCTCTATTCTGAAATTAACAAAAGTTTAAGTACAAACAATTCGCAATAAGTTTTATTTTATTTCCGTAGTACGTGAATTTAGCTTTAATAACAATAAAATATTGTGAAACGGAATCTTATGTGTGAAGTTGTAATAAAACTAGCATTTATTGACGACATTCATTGATTAGCTTCAAATTTATAAATATTTAGCTGGCTAATGAAAAAACACAAAAAAAGCTCTGAAACGTATCTTAATATCTAAAATTCCCGTGTTAGGATCCATATGGTCGCCGAAGGTAGCACGAATATCCATTTGTTTACAATTACAGCCGATTTCTTAGATTTGGTTATGTCAAAGTGGTGTTCAATCGCTGAACTATTAATATCTAAGGTGATTTTAAATAGAGATGCCGCGAATAGTGATTTTGCCGAATACCGAATACCGAGTACCGAATATTCGGCTACACTTAGTACACTTCGCGAACAGTTTTTTTTCCGTAAGTCTTAAACTTAAATAAGTAACTCCGTAAGTCTTAAACTTAAAATACTTTCCGTAAACTTAAATAACTTTAGGGCGCACAGTTTACACCCGCGTTGTGCAAGCGGGTTCCCTAAAGGGCGTCGGACCATCCCATGTAAGAATCAATTACATTACGCAAATGAAATTTATTTTCACACGAAAACTGTTTGCCTAGTGCCTAGTCGGATAGTAGACCCTTACAAGTGGTGGTCAGCAAACGCAAAATAGTATCCAAGTCTAGCAGAATTTGCTAACATTTATTTATCATCTCCCGGTAGCAGCGTATATAGTGAGCGGCTATTTTGGGAAGCAGGTATATTTTATAAGGAAAAGCGTAATTGTTTGCTATCAACAATTGCTGAAAAAATGTTTTCATTCATCTAGCTTACCACTGATAGATTTTAAGTATTAAATATGCTGATTTTTTGTTAAAATAAAAAAAAAAGTTTTTTTTTTATTTATTATGCGTTTTTTTTATGATGTATTTTTTCATTTGGTATTCGGTATTCGGCCGAATAGTAAGCAATATTCGGCCGAATACCGAATAGTGAAAAAAGTAGCCGAATAGGCCGAATACCGAATAGTAGCCGAATATTCGTTGCATCTCTAATTTTAAACGTAATGTAATATGTTATCAGCTGTATTAATAAAGTTCAGCTAGATTCCCAAATGTTACACTGTGCGACGCTTTACGTGAGATGGGTTTGAGAATTCGGAGAATTTTGTCGTCAACTTATGGCAGGTGCTCTGTACACTGTACAGTAGTGGAAAATGTGCCACCGGTTTTCCCTCGAGCTTGGAACCGGTATGCGCACGAGGAACGGAGTGTTTAGCAAATGACTACGACACTTGGTAGTGTGGGGAACGGAGGCATTCCGCTGGTCCTATTGATTTTCAGCCGCTATTTGCAAGTTGGTACTTCTGATTATAGTTTATCGCCGGACGATTTTTGATGTCACCGGCCGATGATAAAACTTTTATAAGCCTATTAATAAGTTTCTATTCAATCAGCAAATCGACTTCTTATTATCAGATATGTCTGATTATTTGCTAACTAAAGATAATATGGTATAATTTTATTGCTTTCCTATGTCCTTGGTGGAAAATGGTCGCATTATGAATAACTTCTTTCTATGGCAGTTAACTTTATTAATAATATAATATTCATTTATTTTTATCAAGTTTAATTTGTAGAACTCCATTTTAATTTTTTATTTATTTTATATATTCAATAATAAAATTTTACGTTGGAAAATTTAATAATAAAATTATTGAACATATAAAAAAAAAAAAAATAATAATAATAATAAATTGTAATGTACGTAAAATTCGAAAATTATTAATTCTTATTATTTTCTGTACATAAAATGAATGAATGCCATCGTTTTTATAATATTTGGTGGTGTAATGGTCAGCATAGTTGTCTTCCGAGCAGTTGTTCGGGTTCGATTTTTATTTATTTCAATTTAAAAAAAAAATTATTACCTTTTTTTAAATACTTTTTTGTTTTTTAAATTTCATACCCCGTGATTTTTCACGAGCCTTCGCTAGTGATTATTTAACTTTCAACCAACTAGTTTCATACTTTATTTGATGAATCAGATTATTTGTTAATTCCTGAGAAATATTACTTACTGTGTTTTTTTTTTTACATTAGCTCCATACAGGAGGCCCTGGGCCTATGCCGTCTTTGGGGATCCTGTGTGGGGGGTCTTTTAACGGAGAGGAAGTTCTGGGAATGAAAAAGATATGAGGGATAGGTGGAAATCAGGGGTCAATGTGTCCCAAGAGTGACGGACGTATAAATCCACCCCTCACACTGCGATACAAAGCAATGGGTCGAGAGAGTTCGGCTGGAGAGGTAAATAGTTCTCCCTCAACTAGACTCCCGATCTGCCCCTCCAAGCAGTAGGAGGGCAAACGCACATACCGCGAAGACCTATAACCTAGACAAACCTCACCCCCATAAAACCGGGCACATGTGGTAAGTCACCAAACATAGCGAACCACTTGGGATGACCAATGGCAGGGGTGTTTGTGTTAGTTATCCAATATATTTATCATATCAATATAGATATATAGTTATCATATCCGCCTCCCAAATTAAAGTTCCCTATAAAAGGTTTACGCTTTAGAAGAAAAACGATCATATTATGAATAACATATTTCGAGAGTAAGGATCGTAATAAATAATAATAAGTATATTATAAAAGAAAGTCCAAAGAACCGTGCGGCTCGCAAAAACTCAGAAACGAGGCCCGGTACGATTAAGGGAGTTATATGGTGTGATAGATCTCTACCCCCCCCCCCTGGATGACGGATTCCGTTTTTACCTAAAGGGCGTGCTTTTGAAGATATAAGGGCTGGAAGTTTCACCCTTTAGAAATTTCAAGAACAGGTTCCGGAATGTTCTAGAAAGTTAAAAAAAACTCTAGAAAGTTCTGGAAGGAATGGCGGAGTATGTCGGTGAGTTTAAAAGTTTCGAGAAGTAGGTACATTCTGGAATATTCGGGAACAGGGAATCAGGAACATCATTGTGGAACATTCCGGAACACTCTCGAATGTTGTCCTGAGCGAAGCCGGGTACCCCAGCTAGTAAATAATAATGTCACTTGACGTGTTAGTGTTATGCGTTTTCCGCAAGTACGGCCTAGAAAAGGCCTGTGCATAAAATACAAATACTGTGCCGATTTTCTATTTTTACGTAACACTCGTAGGGTGTGGGTATTATGTTATTATTTTGAACAGGTTTCAGTCCGCTACAAAGCAGATACAGGCAAAGGGGCGGTCAGCAGTATCCACATTTCATTGCTTTACCACACAAAGGGGAGTGGATTTTACTGCGTGCTACAGATAACCATAAAATGTTTACAAATCGGTAGGAAAACTAAACTTCCTTGGAATATATTTACACAAGAAACTACAAGTTATGTATCACAAGACTAAATGTAGGTTGCGAATACAAATTAGACAACTAACGACCGAAGTTACGATCGAAGAATTCCAATGAACAGCAAGGTGTGTTTTCTTTATTTTTATCTCGAGCTTTTTCACTTGTAAATTATTTATTGTTTTGCTTTAAAGGGGAATTCACAATGAGGGTGGGGTACCTGCTCATGGGAATTCATATAAATATTGCGATCCCTGAAGGCCGCTCTTTATTTTACATTAGCTCAGTATAGGAGGCAAACAATTTTCAGAAGGAAAACAATTTTCCTGAGGGCATTTGTCAAGGTTTTGTGTAAATTGATTGAAATATATAAAGGAGAATGTCTGCATGTGGTGGACGAGCGGGCTGGCAAGCGGGCGGTGTGGATTTTATTTGTATGCAAATTAACAGAATGCGGTTTGAGTTCAAAAAAGGCTGAATAACCATCAAGTAGATGGCGTGACACAGCAACGCGTTGCCGGGTCAGCTAGTATTATACAATAGGCAGGTGCTTTATTATTTTTCTGAATTATTCCCACAATTAGTTATTCAAATTCACGAAATTTCATAAATTTTTCTCAAATTGCGATCGGAAACTTGGTTTCATGTATTCGAATATGAGGCGTGATGCTTTCTCTTTGTGGAGATACAACGATTTCTGTGAGACCAATGTGAGCTGTTCCCAAACGCGAACAAATTACTTTCTTTTGCTATTCTTCTTTGGAATTGAGATACAACGCTACACAAATTATCTACCAGCTTTGATACAAAGTTGATACATAAAGCATTACAACTTTGGCCTATCTAGATCCTAGGTTCCAGCTGGGAAATGGACACGCCGAACAAACTTCAGGATTCAGGAACCGAAAAGTCCTGAAAGTTCGCCCTAAATAATCCGTTGGCGAGAGGTTGCGAAAATGGGGCGAGAGAAAAGCACGCGATAACATGTGTAGTTTAGCGGTTTTTCATATTGAATCAGCTCATAAGGGCGGCCTATGGGGGGAGTTACATATGCGCCCCCGGCGGATCATAAAGAACTTGCGATGGAATTAGGGCGCGCAATACGAGTAAACCGGTTTAGCGGTATGTTTAGCGTTAATATTTTTACAGGTAGGTACATAATAACCATTTACCAGTATTTCGGTAAATTATTAACGTTTTTAGTATTATTACTAACTAATAGATATATCTGTATCACACTTGGGAGTAGATTTTGTGGTATAACTTTTTTTGATTTGAGCTTTCGCTTTCGAGTAAATCGAGTCCGGAGCTGGAATTTTTTTAGGTTAAATTTGAAAAAAATCGGTTGCTAGTGGGTTAATATCAACTGTTTAATGTCTTTTAAAATGCGTCGAAGCGTCGTTTTCCGGCTCCAAAAGTAATTTCAACCCTTATTGCCGAAAAAATGGAAAAAAAAAAGTGGTTACGCCAATACATATACCCACACATACACACACCTACATAGCACACATACATACTGTTACTGCTTGGGATTGGTATTAATATTGTTGCAAATCCTGTCCTACCTTGTTCCCAAAATCCGCACCTATAACTACCTTCACCACGTCAGTCTGCAATCAACAGCCCGCGCCGCAACATACCTATAGCCACCGTGCTCCCGCTACCTGCAACATTGACGTAATTCCGCCGTGTCCGCCGTGTAAACGAAACGCACGCTTATTGCTGTTTTCAGTGCCAATTGGACGGGGAGAAAGAAGACAAATTGCCAGCATACAAGTTCTTTATCCTGTTTCGGTGAGTCCTTTCCTTTATATGCAGCATATGTTTTTCCTCGTTCCAAGCAGTAAACAGTAACACAAAATTCAAGGTCCTTCGTCAGTCAATCTTCGCAAATATCAAATCCACTCTACACACACACAATCTCATTCATCTTGATCCAAACGAGCCGGATATTTTTGAACCATAATATTAGTAGATAATAATCCAGCAGAGTGTGAATACGTTTTTACAATACCGCATATAAATAATTACCCGCATTCCCGCAGTTTGATATACCTACATGAGTAATTTTGTTTCTTTATACCTATCGTATTATGGTTGGAAATAACATATTTACCCGCTATTAGAATAAATAGATACAAGACACTGCTTTGATATTTATTTCTGATAACTCATGTAATTGTATCTTGCTAATCAAATCGCATTACCTACCTTATAAATAATACGATTATTTCTTAATATTCGTATTGTTTATATTATTGGATTACATTACAAATAGAATAATACGATCGTAATATTTATAATTTGTTAATGATTTACCCACGTAGTACACGGCGCATCTGTTAACCTTTCACAGCTCACCAGTCAATTTAACCCCGTGCGGTTATCACTGTGAAGTAATTAAATATTTATTAAATATTAATTAATTAATTCCGCATAAATAATACAGACACATTATTTTAACCGCAGTTTTAGTTGTTTATCGTCTCATATTTTGTAAAATATAACCGGAATAAATAAAATGGCTACAAGCGCGTCATCCGGGTCGTCTCGGGACGAAAGACGTCTCAAACGTTTAAATGCTAAACTATCAGCTAGCTTTGCAAGCTTACAGTCGGTGTATGACAAGATAAGGAAAGCTTCGGAAAGCATTAGCAATCGCCAATCTTTTTTGTCAGGCGCAACTACTGTTGAAAAAATTCGTTCTGAATTTATAACAATTTTAGATGAAAAGGTGGATTGCGAACTGGAATTGAATCCGGAAGCAATTGCTGAATACTCTCAATTAAATGCATTTGAAGAACTCTTCGGGGTTATTAAATATACCGAAGCAAATATGCTGTCCAATCCAGTTGCGAAACCTCGCCGTCAAATTAAGTTACCGCCTTTGGAAATAGCGTGCTTCGACGGAAAATTAGATAATTGGCCTCTTTTCTATGAAACATATAATTCGGTTATACATTTGAATGATTCTCTGGATAATGCTGAAAAGATGCAGTATCTGATGTCTAAATTAACCGGAAAAGCATTAAATATTTGCAAAACTATTACGCCTACTGGTACAAATTATCAAGTTATTTGGGACGCATTGTGTACTAAGTATAATGATCAACGCGTTCTTGCTGAATCATACTTTGACCGATTGCTGAAATTGCCTCCAGTTAACTCGGCCACGCCCGCTTCTTTAGAGAATTTCGCAGATGCATACTCCGCTAACATCGCCGCGCTGAAGCAATTAAAAATAAAAGACCTCGCAGAATTCATATTGCTACAACTGGGTCTTAAACGGCTTGACATAGAGACTGTAAAGGCTTTCGAATCTTCTATTAAAAATAATGAAAATTTACCTTCCAGCGCGGAACTAATCGACTTTGTAAGACAACAGCAACGAATTCTCAACCGCGCGCAATTCACGCAACCGACCTCGAACCGCCTTGGCTCAAATAATAATTATACCGCTAAACCGCTAAAAACTAATTCCGCAAAGGCATTTATTAATGTCGAAAAAATCGATAATCACTCCATCGAAATTTGTTTTTGTTGTCAAAAGGGATCGCACCCTTTATACCAATGTTCTAAATTCATAAGTCTAGAACCGCGCGATCGATTTAACTTTATTAAGTCATCGAATATTCGTGTTTGTGTGAACTGCCTCAGTACTAGGCATATCACGAAAGCTTGTAAATCAAAAAGTACATGCAAAACATGCGCGCTCAACCATCATAGTTTATTGCATTTCAAACAAACTGATGGGCGGAAGTCACAAACAGACCCAATACCATCTCCCGCGTTACAAGCAGATGCCGATAATGATAACTTAAATTCTTTTAATCCGGTTTCGCTATGTGTAACAAATTCATGCCCTAGTGCAAATACTACTGCACTCTTAGGAACGGCTGTTTGCACTACCAGAGACGCTAAGGGCCAGGTACAGACGTTACGGGCTCTAATAGATAGCGGCTCCCAAAGGGACATAATTACGCGCAAATGCTGTTCACGCTTGAATCTTACGGTGCGGTCATCTCCAAGTACTTACGTCACGGGAATAGGTGACGTAAGAAATGTGACAAATGGCGTAACTTGCTTAAAATTACATTCCCGCTATGACATCACTCAGTCGTATACGATTAAACCATATGTAGTAGAAACTATAACCAGTGAGTTGCCTACTGTTAACATTAACCGTTCCTCTTTGTCGTATCTTGACAATTTGCCCTTAGCAGACACAACATTCTGTACGCCCGGTGAGATTGATATTATCTTAGGATGTGACATATTTGCTCGCATTCTAAAGGCAAACAAAATATCAGGTTCTCTCGGCCAGCCATTTGCTATTGAAACCACTTTGGGATATCTCATCTTGGGTACTGCCCCAACGATGATTGAAAACCCAAGTATAAACGCCACGCAATCATTTTGTACGTTCACGCAAAATAATGATTTTTGCCTGTCGCGCTTCTTCGAATTGGAAGACATTCCAGATGAGAAGTTTTTAACGCCTGATGAACAAGAGTGTGAGGACATTTTTAAACTCACTACCTCTCGTGACACGGCAGGTCGTTATATCGTCGCGTTGCCGTTTCGAAACAGTCCCTCTGTTCTCGGTGAATCGTTACCCGCCGCCGAACGCAGGTTTCGATCTCTCGAACGCCGCTTGATATCTCAACCCGCAATAAAGTTAGAATATGACAAAATATTACGCGAATACCTACAGAAAGGGTACATTTCGCCGGTCGACAATTCTGACTTACCTCATTACGTTATACCGCATCATATTGTAGTTCGTGAAGATAAACTTACTACTAAAATTCGCATGGTGCTAGATGCGAGTATGAAATCCGATTCGGGTTATTCGCTTAATGACATCCTACATACCGGAAAGAATTTACAAGGTGATTTGTTTCGCATTATCCTCAATTTCAGATTGTTCGCAATAGCTATAACCGCTGACATAAAACAAATGTACCTACAAATCGTAGTGCAAGAAGAATGCCGTCGTTATCAGCGCATGCTGTATAGATTTAACAATAGTGACCCTTTACAATTGTTCGAATTTAATCGCGTCACTTTCGGCATGTCTTGTAGCCCATTTTTGGCTATGCGTTCACTGCGTCAACTCGCAACGCATGAAAAACCTCGTTTCCCACTCGCGGCAAACTTGGTGGAAAATGGCTCATTCTACATGGATGATTTTGTCACCAGTTGCTCATCAGTCGAGGAAGCTACCGAGTTGTCGACGGAATTAATTCAGTTATTCGCTGCCGGAGGATTCGACCTTGTAAAATTCTCTTCTAATTCTCCAAAGTTTTTATCCACGATTCCTACAGCTCGTCGTGTTAAGGAACATGTGGAATTTAATCCCGATGAAAACCTAAAAATACTAGGGCTTCATTGGATACCCGCTTCTGATCATTTTGTATTTGTCGTACACACCGACGAAAGAACGTGTACTAAACGAAATATTCTCTCGACGATTGCTCGTCTTTGGGATTTGATGGGTTTCGCCGCACCAGTTGTATTATTGGCTAAGCTGATAATTAAATCTCTATGGGAGTATAACCTGAATTGGGACGATACTCCTCCTGAAACAGTTGTCACACTTTGGCGACAGTTTAAAAAGGAATTGCCATTACTGCAATCTATTAAAATTCCTCGTTTTTTAGGAATCGAACCCCAATGTGTATTAACGCTTATCGGGTTTTCAGACGCAAGCGAACGCGCATATGGAGGTGTTATTTACTTACATGTTTACTGTCCGAATACCGATAAAACCACAATTAATTTATTATGCGCTAAATCCAAGGTCGCTCCGACTAAGACGATTTCACTTGCGCGATTAGAACTATGTGGAGCGCTAGTACTTGCACGATTAATGCATACGGTCAGTAATACCTACACATCAAATTCAAAAGCTCATACGACTTTAGCTTTTTGCGACAGCACGGTTGCTCTAGCTTGGATAAATTCACCGCCTGCAAGATGGCAGACCTTCGTTGCCAACCGCGTCTCACAAATACAAAACCATCTTGGGGCTGAATGCTTCCATTATATAAGAGGTCAAGACAATCCCGCCGACTGCTTATCGCGGGGTCTTACTCCCGCTCAGCTAATAGACCATCCGTTATGGTTTAACGGTCCCGTATTTGCCCAATTACCTAAAAGTGATTGGCCTTTACAACGTTTTGATACGAAATCGATATCTGATCCACCCGAATTAAAAACAAAAATTTTGATGTCCGTTCAAGACAATAACCGCCCTAAAACAATCGCTCCACCGTTATTGTGTGCACTAGCTTCTCGTGTTAGTTCATGGCCGAAATTAATTCGAATAGTAATTTATGTTTTTCGTTTCATTAATAAATTACCACGAGCATTCGAATTAAGCCATATCTTAGTTGCAGAAATCGCTGTTATAAATTCTATACAGCAAGAACATTTCTCCGAAGATATAAAGGCAGTCAAAGATGGGAAGAAGGTTCGGCGAGCGATTGCGAAATTAAATCCGTTTCTTCATGACGGAATTCTAAGGGTAGGAGGCAGATTGAGTAACGCTGAAACAGAATTTGACAGTCGTCATCCCATTCTATTGCCCGCTCGGGATAATGTAGTCAATTTAATAATAGACTACTATCATATAAAGAACATACCGCAGGGCCGTTGTTAAACTCTGTCCCTTACCGTCACAATAGATTTAACGACATCTTAGAAGTTAGTTCATAATACTTTAATTTTTAAAAATCAATTAGATTAGTTTCAAGTCATATTTTTCGTTTCAATGTTTTTTATTCATTTTATTTCCTTGCTATATCAGTCATTTTGACCATTTGGTAAAGCATTTATATAACTTACATAATATTTTCGTAACTTTTACATAATTTATTACATTCTACCGCGTGTCATTATAATTTTGTTTGCGCATTGAAACGTATTGGCACTCTTTTGGTTTATGGAAGTGGATTCTTTCATCCCCTTCCAGGCGGGGGGCATGGTTACGCCAATACATATACCCACACATACACACACCTACATAGCACACATACATACTGTTACTGCTTGGGATTGGTATTAATATTGTTGCAAATCCTGTCCTACCTTGTTCCCAAAATCCGCACCTATAACTACCTTCACCACGTCAGTCTGCAATCAACAGCCCGCGCCGCAACATACCTATAGCCACCGTGCTCCCGCTACCTGCAACATTGACGTAATTCCGCCGTGTCCGCCGTGTAAACGAAACGCACGCTTATTGCTGTTTTCAGTGCCAATTGGACGGGGAGAAAGAAGACAAAATTGCCAGCATACAAGTTCTTTATCCTGTTTCGGTGAGTCCTTTCCTTTATATGCAGCATATGTTTTTCCTCGTTCCAAGCAGTAAACAGTAACACAAAATTCAAGGTCCTTCGTCAGTCAATCTTCGCAAATATCAAATCCACTCTACACACACACAATCTCATTCAAAAAGTATGCTCAGATCTAAAAAAAAAACTTTTTTTTTTGGTTCTCTATGTTATGTAAATTCATCAGTTTCCGACTTGTGCTACGAGTTTCCGGACACTGTGTGTAATCGTTCAGCAATAATTCAACACTAACACGTGCACTAACACTCGTAATTGGATCGTCGCTTGAAATATCTTAATCCGTGTTTAGTTACCAAATCTGACTAGTCAGGTACTTCCCAGCGATCCCCTTTCTTATTTCCTACTCCCAGCTTTCTTTATTCTCACATACCCCAAATTTCGTTTGCTTAAGTTTTAATGACTCCATTGAAATTGTATATATATATAAACGCTCGTGGTCGCTGGTGGTTCGTTGGTCGATGACTGACTCCAAACAATTGACACTCTCGTGTAATCGTAATAATACTTGACTAATTTATATAGCGCCGTTTTCATGAAAAATCACCCCAAGGGATAAAAAAGAATCAAAAATGGCCTTCTTCCATTTTTTTAAATACTATTCTCTACTATAAACAACCTATTTCTTAAAATTTTATATTTCGAACAGTGTCAAAGAGTTAATCGTACAATCATCACAATAGCTAATCATAATAAATCTAACCTGGGAGTGATAGTCTTTTAAAAAAAACTTCATGCTTACCGATAAACCGGTATTAACGTTACTTTTACCGGTAACGCTACTTCTCGGCAAGTTGTAAGCCCTGCACAGTATTTTGGTTATATTCCTGTCTCCAGGCTGGGAAGTGTCCCAACATCCGGCTCATAATATCATCCGAGTTCTTCCGGCAGCATTCCTTATGATATTAGGAAGACATGATTGTTGTAAAGATTGCTTCATCGCCGTCTGAATTTTCAGGGAATTTTGTGCGAATATTCAGTCATTCGAATATTCTCACATGACGCTATTTTTGGGCAGTTTGTAATTATACTGATTTAAGGGGAACGTATGCGCGGCCCATTTCGGCGCGTTTCATACAAATCCTAGATTTAGATTTGAGATCACAATACCCAAACGAATTGAAAATTTTGTTTTCTAAGTTTATTAGTTGCGGTTAACCCTCAGGCCTCGACCACGTTTTGTCAGAGGGTCAAAATATTTCCGCTTTACAATA
Source organism: Limnephilus lunatus (assembly GCA_917563855.2). Taxonomy (NCBI): domain Eukaryota; kingdom Metazoa; phylum Arthropoda; class Insecta; order Trichoptera; family Limnephilidae; genus Limnephilus; species Limnephilus lunatus. Next base: position 1,554,995 of record OU830602.1, on the reverse strand, counting down.
AAATCCAAATATATGTAATATTTCTGAAAACATCCGAAAACAAAAAAAAGTACGCTTTCAAATTTATAACTCGAAATAAACATATAATTTTTTCAACATTTTGCATGCAAACATAAAATTTTTTTAAAATGTATCACCTTACTTTTTTTCTAACTAAAATTACTGATTACGAAGAAAAATAAAAACACATGCATATTTTATTAGACAAATGTATGTTATTGTCACCTCATTTTTTTGTCGTTCAATTTAAAAATAATTAATAAAAATTTCCCGAAGTTTCTTTTTTTTTTTTAAACTTACAATTCGGAAATTTGGTCTTAAGGTCTACAATTTACTTTTTTGTGGTTAATTTTTGTGTTTGAATATAAAGCGTGATGTTTTCTCTTTCTAACACCGTTTATATCATATTTCCCACTATGGATAGTAAGGGAGACTCGACGATTTCTATGAGGCCTATATCAGTTGTTCCGAAAAGCGAAGAAATTGGTCTGATCGGTTAATATCTATTTTTTCTTTTGATTTTCTATGTGTTTTCCGTAATAAAACAAACAAAAAATCCTCGTTTCTACATAATGAAAATGTTTCGTGTTCATATCAGTTGTTTCGTACATTTCTCCCCCTTGCGTTGAGTCCGTCAAGTTACTTTCTTTCTGTTTAGATTAAATCAATCCTGAGAAAGGTTTCTCTATAATACGATTGCGTGTTTATTTGCTCTCCAACACACTCCCTTGCAATTCGCACACCCAATCTGTTCTTGCCATTATCCTCTTATTCTCTTTACGAGAACCTTGAAAATGTAGTTTCCCTTGCAAAACCAGTTTTTCCACGTTTTACTTCTTATGAAATACACATATTACGAAGTGTACCTACATGTGGTTACATTGGTTAAGAGGGTATAACCAGAGAAAACCGGAAGTATATAATTTTTAAATCAAATTTTAGACGTATTGACTCTTTTCCACAAAAAAATATAAATTGATTTCGAAAGATTGTTATTTTATCTAGTAAACGCATGTCTTTAATTTTGAGAAAATATGTTTTCTTTTAGTATAATAAGGTTACACCATTAAGTTGTTGGGATATTTGTTAAATTTTCAAACGGGAAATCTTATTTTACAAGACATATTTCATATCATGTAATCATACATTATTTTAAATCAATACGTTACCTGGAAAACGCATTTTTCAAAATTTCTATTTTAGTAAAAATAAAATCATTAAAAAAAATATCCGTATACACTTATTTATGACGAAATTTCCTCTATCTATTTACGATCTTACAAATTAATATATTTCCGATTTTTTTTGCACATTTATTTTCGTTAGACATTATTGAACAATTAAAAATAATTACAAAAAGTAGATAATTTTAATAGTTTTATCAAGACGTCTTTCAGCATTTTTGGATGTAGGTATAAATTAAAGCAAATTTGGAATGAAATAAAATCGGTATTGAGTTTTAATTTTAAAAAGCTGGTACGGAAAATAATTAATCTTTCTCGTTGAAACCGCCCTGTACGATCGTAAGAACATCTTTCGACGAAATGTTGATTTTCGGCCGCTGCCCTTAAGTTGGAAAGGAATATGGAAAGATTCGGGATTTCTTAAGTAGATGGTGATTGATTTGGATTTTGGTTGTGGCCACGAATGACAATTCCTCCCGGTTTTTGAAAATCATTTGATTTATTATCTTCAAGTTTAATTTGTAAAAAATTCATTTTAATTTTTTTTTTTTTGGAAGTGAAAATTCTTTAGCACCGTTGTGATTTGAAACTCCATGAATTGAAAAAGCGACACTAAAAAGGGACTAATATTTACATCTATAGTATTTAGCCTGCGACAAAATGAGATAGAATAATCGGTCTGCCCTCTGTGCGGTGTTTCGTAACCTCCCCACTCTTGTGTACTTTAGTTTTATGAAGGTTTCACTTCTACCGCCTGGGAACGGCACACAAATTTTCTTTTGAAGTTAAAACTTCTTTAGCACCGCTGTGATTTGAAACTCGATGAAACGAAAAAAAAGCGATAATAAAAAGAGACAAACACGTACAACTACGGCATTTGGCCTGCGAGAGAATGAGATAGAATAAATATCACCTACCTCTTTGTGCGATGCTTCGCAGTCTCCCCTCTCTTGTCTACTTTAGTTTTCTGAAGGTTTTACTACCGCGTGTGAATTGCACATTCTGAATTTTTAATATAATTTAATAATATTGTTATTTAATTTATAAATAAGTTCTGCTGTGCAATTATTATAACTCTTTCGTCTTCCGAAGGCAATATCAATCGCTTAGTAACGCTTAGTAATGCATCAGAAAGCGAAACAGTTGTCACGCGTAATAATAATTACACAGCACAACTTACTTATACCATTTAAAAAAATGATGTCATTTTTGTCACTACTTTTATTTAATGTGAGTCATAAGTCATAAAAGAAATATTCTCGTGTAGGATAAAGTAAAATACCATCACTATTTTAATTCCACTAACTAATTCAACGCAAATCTGTAATTTGAAAACAACATAAAGCCTGTATTAATGTAGTATGTTATTTTTTGCTCCGGTTTCAGTAGATAATAAAGTGTTATCATAAAATCTACTATCATAAACTTTATACGACGAGATTAGTGCGCTCTAAATGCCAAATCATTCTCACTGATTATAATTTCTACTTTTATATCTGGCTGATAACTAGTGACTACATAGATTCTGTGTTATACAGCTGAAGATCTATCTATTAAAGCAATAAAAACTAAATATAGTCTTAACCAAGGCGATATAATATCTAATATACACCGATTGTTCTTTCTCATTCTCCCGCAGGCTAAATCCTATTGATGTGTGTTTGTCTCTTTCTGGTGTCGCTATTTTTAGTTTCATCGAGTTTCAAATCACAGCGGTGAAAGAAGTTTTCACTTTAAAAATATATTTTCACAATAAAATGTTTAAGGAATTAAATTGACTAACAGTGAAACTTGATGAAACATATCTACGTAAATAAATAAAATAATAAACAACGTGTAACAAAAATACCTTTCAAATCCATTGTATATAACAAGGTCATTCGTAAACACAACACAAGGACATGTAATCCAAAAAAGGACAATCCAGGAAAGACGAATGAATCCACAACTCCCACTGCGGTGCAAGGCGGTGGGTCGAGAGAGTCCGGCTGGAGAGGTCTAGATTATGTCTGCCTCAAGCAGTCCCCTGTCCCGATCCAGACCACCATGCAGTAGTATGCCACCAAGACCTAGACAACTGTAGTATAAAGCTAGTGAACTTTAGGACATAGCGAATGAAGGGGCATACATCAATTACGTGAGCAGTTTTTCTTCCAATCTAGACCCCCCCCCCTTGGTGAGATAAATTTGGGCCACTTCATATATTCCTTTCAAGTAACGTGAGATTTTGCTGGACCCCCCCCCCCCTTTTGAGCTCACGTAATTAATGTATGCCCCCAAACTAAAATCCTTATTTTTTTATATGTAATGCGTTTATAAAGTTTAATCTTTTTAGATGGATCGGATCATTAGAGAGGAGTCAAGGGCAAATACAAGTTTGAAGTAGTTATGAATAGAGCCCGCATAGTTGGTCTCTGGAATTAGTATCAGCGCCTGTGAGGGTCAGCCGTATTGCCGCACGCGGGCAGCCTTATTGATCTCTGCTCTAGGAAGGATTTGTGATGTGAATTATTTAAACTGCCTGCCCATAATACCTGGTTATCTTATATTTACACGGTTCAACCTTGTGTTGACCTTATTACTAGAGGGGAGATCCGGAATTGACAGAGGAGGGTTAAACGCAAACAGAATGCCGTAGAAATGAGTTACCTGCGGCGCATGTGTGATTAAACCATGTTTGATCTTACAAACTATGTCGACATTCGCAAAGAATGCAAGGCTGATGTAAGCGATAATGATGAATGAGTAAGATTAAATAAAGGGTCGCTTATCCCAATTCTACTAAGCCAAAACTGCTTAAGCGTCACTTAATCTAGACTAAGTGATGATTAAGTGATCCTTAAGCAGTTTTGAACCTTAGTTTCGGCTTAGTAGAATTGGGAACAGCGGCCGTTAGATGGTTTGGGCGTGTAGGAAGGAGTGTAAGGAGAGTATCGCCTTGGTGTAATGTATTGTTGTTTCATAGTGCTTTCACACAAACGAAGCATTGAATTCTGCAAGTCTAAACTTAAACTTTAGGGCGCAGAGTTTACACCCGTGCTGTGCAAGCGGGTTCCCTACAGAGCATCGGACCATCCCATTCAGAATTGAAATGTTGCTCGAAATGGCTTTAACCGTGTTTGATGACCAGATCTGAATAGCCAGAAACTTCCCTTTCTTCCTCATTCACATGTCCTTCCTCTCCCTACTAACTTCAGACTCACAACATCTCCCATTGGGATATCATAATCTTATTGGCTCCAGGCGGTTGGGACTCTTGTGAGGTATTCAAACTTTAAAAAAATTACGTGAATGTGAATAGTAAAATAAATCGGGAGGGCCAAGCAAGAAATGGCACGACCAAGTTAACCAAATATTTAAGTTGGGCCGTGTCAAGAGTCAGTTGTTAATGAAGAAGGATTTTGTGCCAAGACCAAATCGTTTGGGAGTCCATCCCCTCTGCCCACCCTTGCTGGAAAACGGCATGAAGAAAGTTGTATTATGAGTCATAATAATTCGGGAATTTGATACGATCAAGTGAATCAGGTGCTTAGGGTGTGCTGTGCAGTGTGCACTGTGCATAGGACAAGGATTGTGTGCCAAGATAGTTGTTTACCGTTCCATCCTTTTTGCATATTTCTGCTGCGAAATGGCCTGAGGTTCATCTAATTAATTTATGTTAATCTTTAAGCCCAGAGGTTTAGATATACGGAAAAATCAGGCAGTTAAGGGACGTACTTGACTTTAATCACAGGATACCATATTTGTCCCAACTAACATAGGTCACATAGAAATCGTTGTGTCTCCCTTACTATCATAGTGTGGAATATTATATTCACGGTATTTGAAAGAGAAAACAACACACTATATATATATTTATATTCAAATCTAAAAATTAACCACCAAATTTTTAAAATGGATCTTTATGAAACCAAAGTTTACGTCGACAATTTGAAAAAAAATTACAAATTTTTAGGAATTATTTTTATATGAAATGACAAAAAAGTGAGGTGACAGTAACGTTTATAATTAACTCTAATAAAATATGTGTGTTTTTTTTTCTTTATGAGTTTTTTTTTCATTATGAGTAAAAATCAAGGTGAGCCATTTTTAAACTTTATGTTTCAATAAACTAAGTGTGATAAAAAAAATTATATTTGAAAATTTACATGCTTATTTCTAATAATAAAATTTGTTAGCATATTTCATCACCTTTCAAAATCTGTTTTTTGTTTTCGGATACGTTTACAAAAATTCCCTTTATTTAAATTTTATTGCATGGCTAAAATATCTTTACCTTCTGACAAAATACGCGCGATTTTTTAAGGTTTAGCTAGTGATTCCTGACATTATTTAGAGTAAAATATGTTTTTGTCTAAAAAAAACGTTACAAATGTCACCGGAGACCAAAATTTCATTAAAATTTTTTACTCCAAAGAATGCCAGGAGTCACTGGTTAGTAAGTCAAGTAGAAAGCACCAATAGATGTAGAAAATGTGAAGAAGAGGATGAAGAAACTCCAAGGAACTAGGCTCGGATACCTGGGGAGACACATCATGGAACCAAAAGACTTAGCCACATATCCAATGACAACTCTGGTGAACTTCATTAAAGGGACTGGGTTATTGTTAAAGGATTGAGGTAAAATGGGAATAAATTTTTCGAAGAAAACTTCTTCGGAAAGGTTTTCACTTTGTGATGGCATTATTTATTTTAATAAAAAGACAAATAACTTTGTTTACATCACTTTTAATGGTACACAATCAACATGTTTCGTAAACAACGTTTACTTCATCAGGATCAAACGTATACTCCTACGTATACGTTTGATCCTGATGAAGTAAACATTGTTTACGAAACATGTTGATTGTGTACCATTAAAAGTGATGTAAACAAAGTTATTTGTCTTTTTATTAAAATAAAGTAAAATGGGAGATAGTACAATAGGCCTATGGCCTAAGTACTCACGGGAACTAACTGTAAACCGTCTACGCAAGTATTAAAAAAAAAGTCAAGTACGTCCCTTAACACTTTGTATAATACATTAGGTAGGCTTTTAGCTTTTTCCTTTCGGTGTGCTTTTTCACAAGTTCATTTATTATTTATGGCAGTGGCACGATTCCCAGAACCTCTTCACCCCCTATTCAAATTCTGTTCGTAATAATATATTGACTCTCTAAATAACCGTATCAATACATTTTCCTATGAAGAGGGGGAGGGTCAGATGGCCCAATTCGCAATCCGCGGGGGACAAGATGTTTTACAAGGCCGTAATCTGTTTTTGGTGGATTAATACGTAATTTTTTCTGGCAGGGGCTTTTCCCCTTCTTCTTCCTGATCCATTCCAGTTACTCTTACAAACTCTGCACCAATAGTCAGCCACTAACTCTCTAAAAAAATCAATGTTTCTCGTTGTTTTTAGTAGGTTGTACGTATGAAATGGGAATCCTGTCTAAAGTAAAGTCCATTTATATCTATATAATTTCTTCTGTCAGGGGCTTTTCCCGAGGTAGGCAGGTTGTACGTATGAAATGGGAATCCCGTCTACCTAAAGTCCATTTATATCTTTAAAATAATTTGTGTTCTAAGCAAACGGTTTCACGAAGTTTTATAAACGTTAAATATACAGTTTGGCAATTAAGTGTAGAAAATAAATTATGGCGCTGCGATCGTTTTCTAGGTTTTAAATGTATAAGACAATGGATGTATGTTTTAAAATATACTTCGGCCAAAATGCATATTTCATGATGTTTTTGTATTTTCAAAAAATTTGCACAAAAAACTGTAATTTAATAGAAGTAGAATAAAACAAAATAAGTTTCAAGTAGGCGTTTATTTCGATATGAAAACGTAGGTATTTAAAAATATGAGTCTATTAATTCTACATCCGACATGTAATTATTGTCTTCGTCCTCACGTGATTCTTCTTCTTCCGTATCTTCATCTTCATGTATTATCAGTTCATCGATATCATCATATATAGTACTGCCTCGTGCATAATATTCTGCCTCAATTTTCATCACGTGTTTGCAACAATTTTTCCAATCATCAACACTTATGCTGTTACATATTATTATTATTATGTCCATTTTCCGTTTTCCCGGTGTTTCAAATTTTCCATCTACATTTTCCCCCTTCCTTGAAGATTCGTCTTACCGTTGATTCAGATTTACCTGTGTGTGAAAAACATCATTAAAATTATTATTATAGAAGGTAGTTTTAAAAAACACACTAGATAATATTCATTTAGAAAGAAAGAAAGAGAAAATTAAGAAAAAAAATACTTTTCTATGAGTTTAAAGAAGTTGCATATTACTATTATTTTTTTGTTAATTGAGTTATTCCCTTTTTCTTGTGGCCTCGTATGAACTGTCAAATGGAAGTGTCAAATTCGGATTTCTAAGCATAACCTCAAATCAGGTTGTAATGGTTATAATCGCTCGAAAATTGCATAAATCTTTAATGAAATTCATTAAAAAACTATACTACGTACCAGTCATTCTGTAGTTTGTTTGTAAACATCTTCCAAATTACATAGGAGCTTCTTCGCGCAATAATCGGCTAGGCGGCGTTGAAAAACGCAGTATATAACTTCTCTTGCACCACTACGTATTGGTTTGTTCATTTTTATTCAATTCAAACAATGTACAGGCAAACAATGAAAAAAATGTTAGCGATCTTCAGTGTGTTCTACACGATTTAAGACAGTAAATCGGATGACAGCCAACAGCCACAGGGGGCATCCATTAATTACGTGAGCAGTTTTTCTTCCAATCTAGACCCCCCCCTCCCTCCCCCGCGGTGAGATAATTTTGGGCCAATTCATATATTTTTTTCAAGTAACGTGAGATTTTGCTAGACCCCCCCCCCGTTTGTGCTCACGTAATTAATGGATGCCCATACGAAACATTATTGACAAAGCGAGTAATTCGGTGTTGCCATAGTAATGAAAAAAATTAGTTCCAATTTAATAAATTTCTAGACTTAATTGCCAAACTATAGCTCGAAATTAAATCATTAAAATGTTTTATCTTTCAATAATTATAGATCAAAATAGCCCAAAAATCAGATTTTATGTTGGGATTAGGAGAGAGGAAGAAAATTAATAATAATGCTAAAATCACCTCAAAGGCGCTTTCATCCAAAAGATTTAAACTTAGTCAGCTATAGCCAAACGGGGCACTCCGTCTCGTTCCAGCATCACGGTAACATACGAAACAGCGCGCTTATCACGTGATCCCGTCGCGAAGTGTAGGAGTGTGGTCAGTGGCGGCGTGTGGTATAAAAAATATTTTTAAAAGAAATATATTAATGTAAATTATATTAGCAACATTCTACTTTTTGCATTCTTCTATATGCTCAGGAATCGCTAGTTAGTTAGTTAGTTAGAGGACGTTCTGTGAACCTGTATAACCTATACCATATCGGAGTACGAATAATCTCATAATGGTCATTATACAAACAAAATACCCTTTTACTATTTTTTTAAATTTTCTTTTAGAACACCTGAGAAAATTACAATGAATATAGAAGCGGAGACTTAATCTAATCGCTTATTAATTACAAAGTAAGGGTCTATTTTTTGTCATATCTAATTTATGATCTTGATTACAAGTATGGAAAACTTGAACGTCTCTCTCTTTGTCAAACGAGTGTTTGTTTCACTAATTTAAGATTTACTAATAACTTCTTTGCGGTTAACGTGTATTGCCAGTGGCTTACAATTAATACTTGTGGCTGGAATCTAATCGAAGCTACAGAGAATTTTAATTAAAAGTAATAGTAATAATAATTAAGAGTCGATATCTATAGAGAATTGGGTTGGTCTCGCTACTGTGTTTCGTCTATTTGATTTATGGTGGTGGGTTTTTGATTTCGGGAGGATTTTGTAAAAATAATTAAAAAATAAACGTTTTAATCTCGTGTGAGGTTGGCGAGTGTGCTGATCATGCCTCCATTCGATATTGAAGTCCTAATGATGTTGTTAAATGAGTGTATTCTTCGCGAAACACAACGAGTCGCTAATAGCGGCCATCAATCTTTTCCCCCATCTGACAATAAGCGAGGAAAAACGTAGAGACGCCGCGGCGGGGATATCATGTATTATGAAGTGCATGTATAGGCGATCTGCCGGGGGGCGGCTGCCGGAGGGCGGGATGGGGCTCCGCGGGGACAGGGAGGGCGGCTATTGATCGGGGTGTGACCCAGTTCAGCGAGCGCGCAGCCGCCCTGGCCGCCCTGCCTCCCGCACCCCACCCCCCACCCGCTGACGTAAGCTGCCCTGCCGGGATCGATGAGGGCCCATAGAGGATGGTCAACCTACGGGGGAGTCGGCCAGAGGACGCCATTGCAATCAGGATCTTCGAAAGCGCATATTGCACATCTTAACTTCGACTCACCGAACTTTACGACCACTCCATCAAATCAGATTATGGTTTTATATACATCAAAAACATCATCTTTGGGGATGCCGTGTGGAGGATATTTTTAAGTAAAAGAAGAAGAGGAAGTTCCGGGAAAGAAAAAAATAAGGAAGGGTGGGTCGGAATCTGGGGGTGAATAGATCCAGGAATGAAATATGAATTCTTCCCCCCACTACGATGCAAGGTCGAGGGAGTTCGGCTGTAGAGATCAAAGGGTCTCTCCAAACCTGCTTCTCCCGATCCGGCCCGCCACGCAGCTGGTGAGGTTTGTTCAGGTGTCACCAAGACCTGAACAAACCTCACCCGGGTACCAATTGGGGTGAACAATGGCAGAGGTGTTGGTTACCCAATAAATAGTATTTGGGACGGGGATACCCATACCCTCCTCCCAAATTAATAATAGTGTTTCTACAGGATGTTAAGGGACGTATTTGACTTGCTTTATTTGTGATTCCAGTGATTCCTGACATAATTAACCTGGATAAAAAAATTAAATGAAGCTTTTGTCTCTGGTGACTTTTTTGATGACCTTGTTTTTTTATCAAAAATATTTTATTCAAAATCAAACAAAATTCTTCCATCTGTCGTCACTGGTCACTCAGTCGAGTAACCACCACCCAAACCCTAACTGTCCAATACCTGGTGTTTTTTTAAAAATATTTTAGCTTGAAAAAAAAAGTCTTATATGTCACGGGTGACCAAAATTTCATACACATTTTTAAATCAAAATAATGTTCGTAATACTGGTTATATAATATAGTAAGTCAAGGACGTCCCAACACCCCCTATATAGGATAAATCAAGGATGCTCAAGATGTTACCATCAAGTTAGTGAATCAGGTACGTTGTTGGGACAGGGACATGTCAATCGATATAACAGACGTTGTATGAGTGCGAATGAAGTTATTGTGTTACATTCTCTCTGCCTTTACCTGGTGGGAAACAACGCCTTGCGCGTTGGTTAGGTAGCTAAAACCTTTTCTCTATCTTCTCGTATTACGATTTCCCTTGGAAGGGATTCTAATATTTTTACACCAAAGGGTGGAAGACAAAACATTTTCAATTACAACACACCTTGAATACAATATTTGCCGAACAGAACTATTTTACTGCCTTCTAAATAATGTCGGATTTGCTTATCGTGATAATAAACAAATAGTTTGTGTATTTCAATATTTATTGAACTGGGTAAACATATTTAAAAGTGATATTGTATCGTTAACATATATTTAATATTAATCAAATAATAGATATTTATTCACTCCGAAAATACTTGTATTTGGAAAAAATAACATTCTTTTGTATAACAATAACAATAATATATGGTCATATGAAGCATATATTTTGTGATGTGACATTATAAAATAAAATAGTCTACTGTAGAGTAGGTATTATACTGCCCAGAAGAAGCTACGGTTGTAGCGAAACCCGGTCGGCATAAAGTATATAAAATAAAAGTGGTGTTTACAAAGTTATTGTTTTATATATCAAACGTTCCAAGTCAAAAAGGCCTAAGTTAAAAACCTCTTTTTTCAGAAGAACCAAGACAGTGAAACGTAAATTTCATACTATGTTCATGGGTGAAGTTTGTCTATTCCTTGGCGACGGATGCGTCTGCCCATCCACTGCGTGGCGGGCCGGATCGGGAGAGACTGGTTGAGGAAGACCTTTTGACCTCTCCAGCCGGACTCTCCCGACCCATCCCCTTATTCCCCAGATTTCTAGCCTTTCCTCATACCTTTTTCCTTCCTCTTCTTCCTTTCCTTAAAAAAACACAGCATCTCCAAAGGTGACACGGACCCTGAGGTATTTTTTCTCAGGGCCTGCTGTGTGGAGCTAATATAAAAAAGTCTTGTATTACTTACATTGTTTATTTTTTTTCTTTGTGTTGTTATTATGTCATAAGTGAGAGGCGTGCTACTTTCATTCTTGCCTTTATTAGGTGCCCCACCGATACCGCCCAAGCTTGCTTCGCTGTTAGATTTATAGCGGCTTACGGCCACCCCACTTACCCTAGGGGATAAGTTCGTGGTTCCTCGCCCAGAGTCCGAATCATTTCGACTCGGTTCCCAGTTCACACTTCACACCCCCGAGGCCGGGGGTTGAAAGCAGAAGGTTTCGCGGCTGACAATTCCATCACGTAGTGGTGCTTAGCGAACTTCTGCCGGGGATGGTGTTGAGTTAATCAACCTTGAGCTCTTTTTCTTTTGGATTCTTCGAGAAGAGTCTAACTTCAAAGTAAAAAGCTCTTCGCTTTTACGCTCGAAAACTTTAGATGGTTTTTACTCATAATTGTAGACAACCCCGTCCCGTCTGGAACCCACATTACAGTATTCATGTATCTACAACCTACTATAATACTTAGTCCTACGCTTTTAAAGTTTTAAAATGGGTATTCTAGCAATTTTGTTGAACTACAAAACACTTTCAAATTATGGGAATATGGATAAATTGTCGGACAGAAGGATTTTCACTTATTTGGCATTTCTTTATCTGAGAGTTAGTGCTGTTAGTGCGTATGTCAGTTTTTGGTAATTTGATTTAGGAGCCAGAGAGTATTCTAAAACGTCCCTTTTTTGAATGATAAGAATACTTTTGTCATGTTGTCTCGATTGATGAGATTGTGACCTATTTAATGAAAATGTAAAAATATTTTTTCTGCGTTTTTTACAAGTAATCTTCATTCTAGGTTCCAATAAAAATGTGAAATTTGCTTGAAATGGTTTAAGCCACTGGTGACCAGGTCTGAATAGTCGGGTACTTCCGTACTTTCCTCCTCCTCATCTCTTTCCCCTCTTCACTACCTTCGTCCTTAAAACACGCCCTAATTGGAGTTGCCATTGTCTCACTGGCTCCAGACGGTTGGGGGCAGTTGGGACTGTTGTGTCCTGTCTGTTCGGACCGCTAAACTAGTTTATCCCGCCCATCAAGCAGGTCTAGGTTTCTGGGTTTCCGCTGGTTCGCCATGCAATGATAAGATTTAGCCATCCTTTACGAATGACGTGTCCTGTCTTATGGCATTTGATTTTTAAGTGAAAACTCTTTTAGAACCGTTGTGATTTGAAATTCGATGAAACGAAAAATAGCCACACTTAAAAGAGACAAACACATAAGTACATCTGTAGAATTTAGCCTGCGAGAGAATGAAATAGTATAATAATTGGTCTCCTCTTTGTGCGGTGCTTCGCAGCATCCCCACTCTTGTCTACATTTAGTTTTCTGAAGGGTTCACTTCTAACGCGTGTGAATTGCACACTCTGATTTTTTTGCATACTTGCAGGTAATCTTTATAATCTGATTTCTTTTTTTTTTTTAGTTATTTATTAAGTTAAAAGAAATACAAATTTCGCTTTGTTAACTTAAGTGTACATTGATAGGAACAAAAATAATATATATATTAATAATTATGGTTTACTACCTAAGTAACATATTTTTCTTAAGTAAGAGCATTTTGGTTTTGCTCATTGATCTTGAGGGCAAACAGTTTTTTCTTAAAATATATTTATTCTATTTACGGTTGTCAGGCTATCAGGAAGGAGATTATAAATGTGTACACCCTCATGGCCTATGTTTCTTTTACCACACTCTGTCTTTGCTGAATTTGTATATAATTTATTATGTTGTCTTGTGTGGTTGGTGGTCATGTACTTGTGATGTTTTCATAAATGAAGTATTTGTGTGTATGAAGCCATTTTGGATTTTGTGAATGAATAGGCATATGTTGTATTCGTACAGTTTTCTAATTTTAAGTAAGTTAGTTTCTTGGTATATTCTTTTGGTGGGGGTATCTGGTCTATAGTTAAAAAGTTTTTTTATAACTTTATTTTGTATTATTTGAATTTCGTTTAGATATGTGATATTTGTGTTTCCCCATATTTCTATGAGATAATTTAGATGGGATTGAATTAAACTAAAGTATAATCCCCTCTTTACTTGTATTGGTAGAAGATGGGCTATTCTGCCAAATACACCAATTAGTGGGATAATTTTTTCTTTTACTTTTTGTATGTGGTGTTTAAAAGATAAGTGTTTATCGATATGAAGTCCCAGGTATTTTTCACTATCTGAAATTTGTAGGTTTTTTCCTTCTATTTGCAAAGGTTTATGAGACGGCGTTTTTCTTTTTTGTGAACTTAAGATCATGTAATTTGATTTTTTTGTGTTAATAGTTAATATATTTTTAATTAGCCAGTTATTTAATTTATTAAGATCCAGTTGGGCTTTTTCAAGTAAGTTTTCTAAGTTTTTACCAAAGTAAAATATAGCAGTATCATCCGCGTATAAAAAAATTTCCCCATTTAGGTTTAACTGACAGATATCGTTAATGTATATTTGAAACAAGATTGTTTTAAGGTTTTTTTGTTAGTAATATTATTACGTATATTTAGGAATTCAGTTTTTAATGGTAAGCTTCCCGGTTTTTTTTTCAGTTTAAGGTGTAATTTATTTCTTTTATTAATTAGTTTTAAAAGGTCTTTGGTTATCCAATCCGGGTGACATTTATTTTTTGTTTTTTTTTTGTGTACTATTGGAGTTTATTTTATTTTTGAGGTAGTTTACAAAGTTGTTAAAATTTGATATCGAATCCTCATTTACGTTGAAGTGAAAGGGATTCTATTTCGACTAGGTACTACTATGCATTAATTGCTTCCGTATCAATTCAATTCTTTTCCGTTTTCTTCTAGTGTTACCTGGCACTCGCTGTATAGCAATGCACAATTTTGTTTATTCAATAGGCATTCGGCTTTTCACTAACTTATAAAGCAGAAAGTCTATTTCTAGGTCTCACTAAAGTCTTCTAAAAAGTGTCACAAAATTTGCAATTTGCAATCTTGAAGTTTTAGGACAACACAAACATTTTCAATGTTATCTCCAGTTTCTATAATGGGTTATGACGCTTTTAAATATTCCTTTGTCTGACAAACTGTCACACAAGACGCACTTTTTCCATGTGTTTTTTCCGCAAATAGCTCTGTTATGGTTTTAACCTGTGTTTCTGTTATTATACGAGAGATTATCAAATAACGCAGGTATCGCCGTCGTGCATATATTGTTCATCTTATTTTTCCGAGCTTTATCCTGCTTTAAGGGGATGGGGTGGTTTTTCGAAATCTCGTGTAGACGGTGACCGTCCTCTTGTTTTCAAGATTATATGTGCAAACATTCATCAATCTCGGTATCAATTTGTAGATTTTTATAAAAAATAAACCCACACCAGGACACTTCTTTATATATTTAGTAGACGAAGTTCCCGGCATTGCCCGGGTTTTACGCATATTTTTTCCGAAATAAAATGTATACACGAATTTTGATCTTATTATGAACGTGCAAAATTTCACCAGGAATCATCAACATTCTTTAAGGGGTGGGAATAGAGGATGGGGGGTGGTTTTCGAAATCTCATAGAGGCAGTCACCATCCTCATGTTTTGAAGGTTAAGTGTGCAAGATTTCATAAATCTCACAATAAAATTCAAACTAGATTTGTATAATATCATAGTTACGCCACAACAGAAACTCTTCTGTATTTTTATTTATACATATAGGACCTTACTAATACACGTGATTTTAATTTAGCACAACTGATAAACAACCATTAATGTATGTTTGTTTATAAGTTGTGTAAAATTTAAAACACGTTCTTTTAGTTAGGGCGCGTGCTTTTGAAGTTATAAGGGCTGGAAATTTCGCCCTCTTAAAATTTCTAGAACAATCTTCCGGAAAGTTCTAGAAGGTTCGATGGAGCTCTAGAAAGCTCTGGAAGGAGTGGCGGAGTACGTCGGTGAGCCTAAACGAAGCCGGGTACCACCGCTACTTTATAATATGTAGAGATCTACAACCTGTTTTGAATGATCCACGATTGATTACTCCAGATCCCATCAGCTTTGCTGTTTGTCAGTATTAGCACCTCCCCTGTACCGTGTTTGTTGTAAGTTGTAACACTTCAGCTTCATTGCGTTGATAATGTTCCCTTTACACCGACAGAATTACAGGCACCCTACTTTCATTTTATAAGAGCGATAAACAAATAATATGCTCGACTTTTCTTAGTCAGCCGAAATAAAATTTAAGAGCCGTCTGACGATTCTTGAATCTAGATTTATTTTATTTTCTTGTTCTTGCTACCAAAGAAGAAAATGTATAAAATATTAACTTTTGCATGGTCTTGAACTGGTATTCTTGTAGTATCCCTCCTTCATTTTTTAGTTGAAACTTAGTTTTATGACGGCTGTAAACCTCGAGGTCGAAAGGTAAAATTGCCTTAAAATTTCTTATTATTTTGATGTTTCATAAATTTCGAAGGTTTTCAATTTAGCCTTGCTACATAAAATTATTTTACTCAAATCTTGTTTTTCAATCTTTAATCTAATTCAAACCCATGAAATTGGTCCGGCTTAGTTGAAAATGAGTGTTTGGAAAAACAATTTATAAATTAATCGTGATTTATTTTGGGGGTATTATGCCTGTTCCTCTACCTCCGACTGAAGCCAACGTTTCGGACAGTGTTATCTACAGTTTCCATCATCATCAGGGCAGATGTGTGATCAATTTATAAATTTTATGGAATAACTAATTTATAGAAACGCTTCAAAAAGCATATCAAAATAGTCACTTTTGTTCAATAATTATTTTTTGCAAATTTAAGACCCCCGAATACGCTCATAATGCTGTAATAATAATACTAATAGCGCAGACCCGTGAAAAATCGCGGTATATTTATGGTTAATATCGCTTTCTTGAAATTGGTAAAAACACAGATCCTTGAAGAATTATAAAATCTGACTTATTAATCCTGATAAATTTAAGTAAAGGAAATACACATTTTAAATATTTAAGAATTAAAATAATTGTCTGGTAAAATAATATTTTTTTATACCTTTACCTTTTTCGCGTTAAATTGACTCTTGAATTTAAAACGAATCCAACTTCATTTTTTTTGTTTACATTATATCCACACTCCAAAATCCTCGGCATCTATGTCAACTTTGGAGGTGCTGTTTGGTGACAGGAAGGAACTTTATAACCCCAAAAAGACTCTTCATAGTCTCTCCAAAGATGTCATGGGCTCTCAGGGCTCGCACTTAATAAGTGCCCCCTAATGTAAAAAAATACGCCCGCGCTAATGTAAAAAAAATATGTATAAAATATACGATTTTTATGGATTAGGTATATTAAAAATTTAACATTGTTTTATATCACTACATTTAGTTGTAAATTAATATATTTCAACATTGCCAATATTTTGTAAGGTTTTAGTCGGAATCTAC
The DNA here is from genome assembly GCA_917563855.2 of Limnephilus lunatus. NCBI lineage: Eukaryota > Metazoa > Arthropoda > Insecta > Trichoptera > Limnephilidae > Limnephilus > Limnephilus lunatus. Next base: position 1,538,142 of record OU830602.1, on the reverse strand, counting down.
CACGCCCCTATTCCTATTTTCTTTCCGTGACCACTTTAATTACTCAACCCAAAGAAAAACTCCCCAACCAACCCCTCCATTCCTTCTGTTTACATTTTCTTTCAGCGCTCTAACCTCAACCCCTTCAAATATAAAAATATTATTCCAGAAAAATAAATCTCATAATTCTGATGAAATTTCTGTGCCATCCGTATCTATACATAACATTTTAATGTACTATAAGATTTCTCGGAATTATTTCGTCCTTAAATTTGGTACTGAATGTATTTAGATCGTAATATGGCAAATGACAAGTAAATGTAATACACAAATCTAAAAACTTCAACAAGTTACGTCAACGAGAACGAAGTGATAATATTGACGTTAATTTGCCGCCATTTTTTAATATCAAAAATCTTCCGGAAATGGTCAATAGAATGCCACCTATTATTACTTACTTCAATCATTTATTTTATTTGTATTAAATAACGCTTTCCTTCGGTTTTAGGGTTCGCTGAAATTTCAGTTAACGCGAAGATTGCTCCTAAATCACATCGAAAATATTAAAAATATGCTTAGGATAAATTAAAGCTTTTCCTACCGTTTACCTTGAGTTGGTATAATTTAAATAAAATTATTAATTACTTCATAAAAAAATATAAGCGTAAATTACTAAAAAAATATATTTTCTTGTTACAAAAATTATGAACGCATATAAGAAAGAGCTTTCTATTGATTATCTTTTCGTCTTTCTTATAAAATTTTTCCCAAAATAAATATAAACCACTTTAGCTTTAAATCGTGACCTCTAGACCACGTTTGTCAAGCGATTTTTATGCCTATTACCTACATTCATGGCGCTATAAGACACACTAAGAAAACGTACATTTTCGGCTTGTGGCTTCCTCGTAAGTAAATTATTTAGGGATATTTTATTTTAATGCTTTTTGATCCCGTTTAGTCTAGAATATAATTTAAAATACGCCATTTAAGTTTATTATAATTTATTAAGTTTTTACGTTTATTTCGCTTTTTTACTTATTTAATTTAGTTAAGTACTCAAATTATTGTGTTTATCTGATATATATGCACCTGATTTTAATTATCTATGTATGTACATTTTTGGCCTTCTGCTTGTCTTGCGTTGTAATTAAAAAAGTGATTAGTTAGTTGAACATTACTGAATACGGTAAATATCCAGAATCCCTGCACATCGTCAAAACACTTATCGTATCAGTTTAATTACAATAAAGAACAACTATTTATTTATTCTAAAATAATGAATTTTAATAGATATTTCGTTCAAATTTAAATGCGGATAACTTTTGTTTTCCCTGTTCTGACACATGGGTAGTGGATAGCCCATCATTAAACGGAAGCAAGTCCGAAAAACTATAAAATTCGATTTAGGCATCAAAAGATTCTCCAAAAGGGGCTTTTCCCACTTTTAAATAGCAACAAAATTAATAAAAATGTAAGAGTCGAAAAATTGTTTGTAAATATTCAGTTGTACCCAGTTTTTTACAAACTACTCGTATTTCGAATTATTTACCATTGACATTTCAGGGAAAACTATTGAAATTAGTCGTTTTATATAAGAGAACAAAACCAAAATGTATTGTTTATCTCAAAACAACAGATTTTGACTTGTGGCAGTTTAATATGAAGCCACCGATATGAATACAGGTTTTTAGGCTAGTTTTATTTCTATTTTTCACCCCAAAAAACTAACATAAAAACCAATTTTTATGTGTCACATTGTCATGAACAAAAGATGGCCGCTAAGTGAATATGACGAATTTATCAATAATTTGAATTTTAACGAAACATTAAATAGTAACGATGTCCAACGATTCTTGATATTTACCCCGAGTATTATCTACAATTCAAGAAATTATTTGAATTCTCCAGAAGAGAAAAATAACATATTTTAAAATTAATTGTCTATTACTGAAGTCGAATTAAAAATGGGAATACATAATATATTAATTACTATGTATAATGTATTTAACAAAAAAAGTATTTTCCGCCCTAGCGACCCGCTTACGTAAGGGGCGGGTCGTCTGCCCTCTTAGCCTAGGTTAGGCACGCACCCCCCCCCGCCTAACTCAGCGCTCACCTACCTCCTATTCTATTCACCCTACTAATACATTTCGACTTTGTAGCTAGGAAATATATATTACGCAAATTAAAATCCCGTTAATTTGTTATTGCAATTAATGTGTACTTTAAAAAATATATATTTAGCTGCCAGGAAGACTGTAGACAATATGATGATCGCGGCTTCACATTTGTATTTCATCACGACACTTTTTGATATTTTATTATTTATAGACATTTCGCTGATACATCCGTTTTAAATTCTTCCCCTATATCGTTAAAGATCTACGGTATGTGTAATGAAAATTTTCAACGGTTTTCTCAGTGGAAAGACCGTAATGTTGTTTTTGTCATTTCAATTTCCCCCTCAAGTAGGCCGGTGATGTATTTACGTTTAGAGGAGATCTAATTATCCTGGTCAAAATTTCCATAAAACGGCGCCTTATTTTCCAAATTGCAAAAACAGTTTTCCCTCGGAGGTGGTTACGTAACCGGGCGGGGCGGGGGGGCTGTAGGAGGGTATGGGGGGAGGGGGGGGGGGGTTCGGCAGTTTCCGCCGACGGGTGTCGGGCGTCGGGCGCCGTGACGCAGTGTGACGTGTATGCGGCGCGGTGCTTCCCCCCTCCGGCTCGATACCGGGCCACTAGCCACTAGCCACTAGCGGGTAGCGGCAGAGGCAGCAGTTAGTAGTCGGTGTCGAACAGCGAGCAGTTCTCAGTTCGCAGTTCCCCGCTCGCGGCCTATCCGCCTTTCAGTGCTCGGAGGGACCCCGCGCCGGACGCATTTCACCCATAAGCGGGTAACATGTCTTAGTCGTCGCGCGCTGAGACATTATTACTTTAGAAGTGTTCCGAGGGACTCATTGCTGTGAAATATTACAGTGATTTAGCGGCCCAGTGAAGAAGGACACAGCACCGCGACAGCGCGGGCCCGACACGTTTAGGACCACTTTGAAGCTTCCCGACTAAAATGGGAGACAAGGTAAGAACAGGACCGCTCGCTTTGTTCTTCCTAGTGCTGCACGCCTTACCATCAATTATTGCATTCATCGAGCGAATCGTCTAGGATTCGGCGAAAATTCTGCAGGACAAAGTCACCTCAGAGCCGCGCACGGTATCGATTGAGGACCTCAAGGTCTTCTGCAAGCGCAAGAGGAAGATGAGTATCTCCGCAGGACAGGACAACAGGCCTCTCCATCCATCAACTCTAGTGTCTACTTCTAGTTCTAGTTGTAGCAAGCATCCCATCATTCGCCTTGTGTTTCCCGCAGTTTGCTTTATGTTACCTAGTTTAGTGCATCTTCCCTATTGCTGTCCCCGCAGTGTGTCCGTCACATAATACATAGGCGTCGGCATTCTGTCGTCTCCGAATATCCTTAAAAACCATTTGTGTAATCGTAGCGGATCATCTCCTTTTGACATTTCGAGTAAAGATTTTATTTTCAGCCCTGAAAATTTCACGAAAAATGTTGTTCGCTAAAACCGCAATCGATTCCCCATCCCCCTTTAAGCAACCCTCCGGTGAAATGCCACTAAAGAAAGCCAGCGACAGAGGATTACTGGAAACGGTTCCTCGACTGGATTTCGATGCATATTATTTGTATAGGATTACCAAAGCTCGGTTCATATGACTTTTATGGCTTCTGTTTGACGATTAGGATTTCTCCGGAAACATCCACCCCTCGAGTAAAAGCATACCTATTGCTCAATTTTATAACCATTTCCATTCTCTATAAAACGTTTTGAATAATATTTTAACCTCGAATCTATATTAATCGTAAATTATTGGTCTATCTTCTCCGTTATACGATGAGTTATCAAGTTTTTGATATCGTTAAATATAAGTTTTACTTGAACCGTATGACGTTACGTAAGCTCTCCACTGTGTCTGGATTTTGAAACAAATTTTACTTACTCGCGATAAATATAATATAATCTTTTGAACATTAATCGATTGAGTCGGCTCTTCATTACGAAATTTCAGTCTAGTCAGGTCTGTCGGACAAAACATGCATTCGTGTTTTGACTTTTGAATTCCCCGAATATAACCAAGCACGTGCGATACGAACTGAATATGAATAACCGGCTCGCCATTTTGTATCCCGAAAAATATTATTATTGTCCATTTTAAAGTAAAAAATGTTACGCAAACAAAAACGGCTTCCTATGTAGATACAAGCAAATATTAAAACTGTTTGCTTGTTTGTCTTCTCAATTCGCACCAATTCGTAACTTCTTGAAGACAGTAGGCAGTGGCAGTCTGTCTGCTTGAAAAACATGAGTTATGTAGCTCTTCTTTGATCGAATGATTTTTCATTCTAATCCTGAATGGATTGTTGATTATGGTCAGTACGCTAAAGGTTAAATCTGATAGTAGAAGATTCAATCGTAAATTTTAGTAACAATTTTTTTTTTTTTAATCTGAAATCATAAATTCAAAGATGGAGTCTCATTCTCGTTACGTAAGACCACCATAGATGGTGGAAAATAGAGGTGCGCAGTGCGCCCATTGCACATGCACCCGGAACCGGCAAGTCTGGATCAATAGTCCCATTGTGCAATCAACCACCTCTTTCTCCCCCCGATGCCTGCATTGCTAGATGGATTCCAATATTATTATATACAGGACTTTCCCATCGCCACCTTTTCGCGAATTCATTCTACAGAATATTAGAGGACCTTGCACTCGCTGCTATTGAAGATTGGCTTTTATCGGGTTTTAATCAATGTGCCAGCTTTTCTTATATTCACGTTCACAGAAAGCTTTAAATTTGTAGTTTGACATTATGTCTGACATAAAACACTTTGCACTAAACCATAAATGTATTTAAATATGTATCTCTATAAGTTCAATATCTATCAGTCTCAAATACTAGCGCAGAACCGATATCATAATTGTAGGATTGATAATAATTATACCATGTTAGCCGATAAGCGCACAGATTGAAAATCACGAATTCTGACTTATCAAGATTAAATAAACCTCAGGAATTAAACGAAAAAAATGCATATTTAAAGTATAGAATAATAATAATAATTTTATGGTGATTATAGGTAGAAACTTTATCACATTTCTGAATTCACAACAATTAGTTCCAATTCCGCTAGTAATAACTCCCCTTATGTACATGGCGATAAGATATAAATTCCCGCTTAACACCAGCCGCCTGTTTTGATTTATACAAGAAAAAAACAGAAGTTCAGGCACAAATATTTAATTACGAACATATTCTAAATAACCTAATTTGCCACATTATCCAATAAACCATAAACGTTAAGAGGTTCCTAAGTAGGCCATCTTGAACTTAGCAGTTTTTATAGGCCAATTTATTATTTCAAAGGCAAATATGGGTTCTACTCTCAGTATTTAATTAAAGCATTTAAAATATTTCCAAGCGATATAATTTTCTAACCACAAACAAAAGATTTTTTAGGATTTTATATTACTTATTAGTTACCTTAAATATAAAACAAATCCGAGTTCCAGAGTTAAAATCAGTTACTATCGAGATAAAGTTTTTTTTAAGGATTTTAAAGTTATACGTTTGATTTTTTTTGCAACATACCTAACGGATCTGAATCGGTTTATTTGAAGTTAGGTAGTCAAATATTTTTTTATCGAGAATATCTCTGTTAAACTTTATCTGCGTGTACCCAAGTGCAGATAGGTACTTCTCTTTCTCTTCCCAAATCTTTAGATTTAAACTTCTAGTTATCTCAATTCAAATATGAAAACACGGCCAGGGCTGGCGCGTTGATTACTTATAAAGATCTAATTGGTACCAGGAAAAATTTAATCTTGTTGATCAAGTCAACTTAAGCTGATACTGGCCTCTATTTTTAATATTATTTAAACCTTTCAAGATTGCATTATTTATGACAAAATTATATATTTTTTTATTTGGGTCACATGCTGAAATTATAATCCGATGGTTTTTTTATTCATGAAAAAAATACACAGGAAGTTGCGGTTCAGACGTTTTATCAGTTCGAGATGAAAATTTACGCGTAACTTTAATTGAAATATATGTACTTTTCTTTCCAAGCGAAAGATTGGTGCATTTGTAGATAATAAAAAGCGGTCGCAAAATAAAATTTTGTTTACAAATTTAAATTACGAAGAATATGTTCAATTTATTATTATTAGTTTTAACTAGTAATTTGTCATTTTAACTAGTTTTTTTTGTGTATTTGTCTTGTAAAAATTTGTTTAATTTTCTTAGCTTTATTTTTCGAACTGTCAAATAAAGATAAACGTCAAACGTTTATGAAGAAAAGGTGATTCATCATTTAAATTTTCGAACAGCTACAATACACAACTATTATTAACTATTTAAGGACTTATGATTATTTTGTATATTTTTTTTTTTTTTAATTTGAGTTTTTTTTTTTTTTTTTTTTATTGAAAAAATTTTCTTTCGGTACAATACATACAATAGATACATGAATAAAATGAAAGTATATAAAAGCTTAATGCAATTATAATTATTACAATTATATATTATATATTTTTAAATTATTCTCCCATAATAAGCAAATGCTTGTGTGTACGGGAGGAAGTATTATTTGTTTGGTTATTTATATATTTTTTTTTTATTGTTGTTTTTATTTATATTTAGTACTTTGAAATTTAGTTTATGTAAATAATAAGATAAATGTATGTTTATATAAATATATAAATTTTTATTATTATTATTAATTTTTTTTTTAGTTAAGGTTTTCAGTATATTTTTTTAATTGTGTTTTGAAATTTTTGAAACTGTCAGAATGGGATCTTATATTTTCTGGTAATTTATTAAAGAAATTTGTTCCCAAGTATTTGTAGTTTTGTTGGCCTAAAGTTTTTTTACAAATGGGAATTGGTAACATGTATTTTTGCCTGAGATTTGCTGTGTTTTTGAAAGGTATAGTTTTGTTTAGGATATCCTCTTTGTAGACTTGTAAGGTTGAGTGATACAGAAAAAGAGAATTTAATTTTCTGACTTTAAATTCTTTGAATATGAGTTCTGATGGATATAAAAATGATTTTTTTAATATTATTTTAATTATTAGTTTTTGCGCAATGTAAAGAGATTGTGTGTGAGTTTTATAGGCGCCACCCCATCCTATTATACCATATTGGATTATGGATTGACAGAAAGCGAAGTACGTCATTCTCAGTAGTTCTTTATTTAGAATGTGTCTCAAACAGCTAAAAATATAGGTCAATTTTCGTACTCTGTTTTTAAGATTGGTTATATGCGGTATCCATTTTAGACATTGGTCAATAGTGATTCCTAGATATTTGGTTAAAGTTTTCATTTCAATATGAGTACACAGTAAGTTACAGTGGTGTTGTTGAGTGTTTGGTGCAGAGTGGATCCTTATGTTAATTTCATGCGGCGTGTTTGGTTTTTTTATGAAAAATGGTATATAATGTGTTTTTTTAGAGTTTAACGTTAGTAGGTTATTGTCAAACCATGTTTTTAATTCGTTTATGTCCGTGTTAGCCTTTTTATTCAGTTCTAACCACGTGTTTGCTTTTAGAAGAAGCACTGTGTCATCTGCATATGATATTATTTCCCCGTATTTAGCAACTTCAAATATATCATTTACATATAATATGAACAAAAGTGGTCCTAGAACTGTGCCTTGTGGTATTGAGAAGTTACTACTTTGAGAATCACTTAGTTCATTTAATAATTTTACTTGTTGTGTTCTATTTTCCAAAAAGCTTACAATCCAGGATAACACCATTCCATTTATTCCAATTGATTTGATTTTTTTTATTAAGTTAGTATGAGATATACTATCAAATGCTTTTTTAAGGTCAATAAATATTCCAATGCATTTTTCATTTGAATCTAGGGCGGTATATATATAATTTGTTATTTTCGCAATGGCATCTTGGGTGCTGGTGTTTTTTTTGAAACCATACTGTTTAGAATTTATAATTTGATGTTGTTCTAAGAAGGCCCAGATTTGGTTTTTTACAATTTTTTCGAATATTTTTGATATATTTGATAAAAGGGATATAGGGCGGTAATTTTGTGGGTCTTTAGGGCAGTCTGCTTTATATATCGGTGTTATTATTGTTCTTTTATAATTGTTTGGAAATACACCTTTTATAAGGCTTGTATTTATTATATGAGTTAATGGGCAAGTTAGATATTGTTTCATTGTTTTTAATATGTTTACATCTATGCATGCATTTGTAAATATGGCGGTAATACTATCGTATACATAGACATTTAAATTAATAGACCAGCCAATCAAGGAAAGGAGAACAAACCAAGTAGCGCGGATGGCGGGAGGAGGCGTAACGTTCTCCATTTCTGGGATTTGTCAATAAATAAATCTGACAGTATACAGTAAATCCAATTGTAATAACACTATTAAGTCCTCCAGAAATGATACCCAGGACAAGTCTGTTAACTAGGATGTCTGTGGTTAAAATGCCAATTTTTACACACATCAACTTGACACCAGATAGCGAGTGTTCTCTAGTTTATAAGTACTAGCGCAGCCCCCTGAAAATCACGGGATATCATAATTGTAGTATTGATAATAATAATTTCATGTTAGCTAAAAAGTGCAGATATTGAAAATCACGAAATCTGACTTTTGTCAAGATTAATTAACCCTAAGGAATTTAAACAAAAAAACACACATTTCAAATGTAGAATTAATAAATTAAATATCTTTCTGTTCAAAAATATTATGTTATAGGTGGGAATTTTATCACATTTCTAATGATAGATAGAACACTCGCATGTAATATCACTATTCACTCCTCCAGAAATAATACCCAGATTTCACTCTAGGGCAAGTCTATTAATTTGGATGTCTATGTTTTGGAATTTGGTCGATTTTAGCACACATTTATTACACTCAATTTGACACCAGAAACAGCATCGTTATTATGTATATAAAAAAAAAATTTCTTTGTTAGTTTTTGGGGTGATATGCCGTGTTGCGCTACCTCCTACTATAGCCGACGTTTCGGACAGCGTAGCAGTGTCCATCATCAGGGCAGTTCCGGTAGATCGGTAGATAGACACTGCAACGCTGTCCGAAACGTCGGCTATAGTAGGAGGTAGCGCAACACGGCATAACACCCCAAAAACTAACAACGAAAATGCTTTTGGCCGTGAAAATCTAAAAACTTATAAAAAAAATTGTTTATCTTTTTAGTCATAATTTAACGACTCACCGTGTTGTTGTTTACTCAGTTAATTCCATCGAATTGATGACACATGAATATTGTTATTCGGTGTCATTATTTGTTGCAATAGTATGATGTAGTCCTAACTCCTAACATGGAACATCAGCTGTTGAGCAACTGTTCCGTCCGTAAACAGTAAACACACACTCACGTCAAATGATTCAGTTTCCTTGAAATTATCAGATTTCAAACAACACGAGGAAAATACCGCGATTAATTTATTCTGTTTGCACAGTCGGCTGCAAAACTTAGCTTTTTACAGGCAACTTGAATGGATTCCGAGAAAATAACTTAAATCATTAACCAACAACTACTTGTGGCTTGAGCAATCCACTAGCTACTGAATAATTAATTATTGATTCTGTATAGAATAATATTAATATTTTCGTAGAAAGCCAACACTAACTAGACTTATACATTATTGTACTTGGAGTTTAATACCTCGGGCAAATTTTTTTCTCTTTTCGGAACAACTCATATACTACGTCACATAGAAATTGTTGTTTCTCTTACTATCAACGCGAGTCAAATATATTCCACATTGAAACTTTGTGATCCAGGCGGACGGAACGAACGCTAAAACCGGAATAATTTTGCATTGTCATGCACTCGGCCAGAGAGCGGTGGCCGGTGATACCATTGTATAAAATCGGGTTTGAATAGTATTTTTATGGTTGTTCGTTGCTCGGCTACACTATCATGGTGAGAAAAAAACAGAGTGTGTAATTCACACGCGGTAGAAGTAAAACCGTAAGAACACCATAAATCCTATAAGATCATAAGCTTACCCTTTATCGTGTTTTTCTATATTTTATCATGCATATTTAAGTATTTAGTTTCTCCTAACTATTTTTTTTCTTAGTTTTTCTTTATGTTTTAATTTAGCTTCTCTTAACTATTTTTTTCTTAGTTTTTCTTTATGTTTTTCTTGTCAGCGAAAAAAAAATTATCAGCGAAAACATGTTTTTAGGCTTACTGTTTTATTTTAGCACTCTTTATTTTTATGTATCTTTGTAGAGCTGTTTGTTTTCCAAATAAAGATATTATATTATATAACACTAAAAGTAGACAAAAGTGGGGAGGCTACGAAGCACCGCACAAAGACCGATTATACCATCTCATTCTCTGGCAGGCTAAATCCTATAGATGTTTGTGTTTGTTTATTTTTGGTGTCGCTATTTTTCGTTTCATCGAGTTTCAGATCACAACGGTGCTAAAGAAGTTTTCACTTCAATATGATTCAAACGGTATTGGAAAGAGATAGCACCACGCTGTATATTCAAATCTAAAAGTTAACCACATTCAACACCCTTTCAAACAGTTTTTAGTTTTCGGAAACATTCGCAAATATTCCATTTATTTGGATTTTATTACAAAGCGGAAATATTCTGACCTGCTGACAGAATATGGGGGGTGAAGTCAACTTTGTTCTTATCTTTTTAGCATTGCCTCTTATTTTAGGTTGGGCCTGTGATTAAGCACTACGATTTTTTTTTATTTCTAGTCTCCTTTTTATCAGGCTCACTAGCTATTCATAGGTTCGCAACCTGGGCGATAACGCTTTCAGGGGGGCGGTAGGAGACCCAGAGAAACCCATCCCATCCCATTAGGGGCCATACACCGACAAAAACATTTTCCCTATCCCATTACGCCCCTCCGTTGTGCAAAAAAAGATTGAGAACCTATGAGCTATTATTGTTATTTTATTTATAAATTTACGTTTAACTTATTTGACTCCAGTAATATTTGACTTATTTTAACTATCAGAAGTGATGTCATAGTAGTTTTGTGAAATTATTTCTGAGAACTGCTCGCATACTTTTTTCTTATGAAATTCCTGTCGCTTCCGTATCAGCAGGGACCAAAATAAACAACAACTTAATGTATTATAAAAATATACTTTTAAAAGCCAAGATCGCCATCTGACTGACACACATTCAAAACAAAATATACAATTATTATTTCACCCTAGAGATAAAACCCACGGAGATTTACCATTTTACACATCTCATTTACAAATATTTTTTGTCAATTTAATTGAAATTCTCGCGACATTTTGAAATTAAGTTTGCGGTTACATGGTTAAAATCTGATAGTTTTTATTTTTTTTATGTTTTAAAATCTTATTCGACAGCTGTACGTTGATGGAAAAACGGCACACAATGACCTTTTGTTACTTCTTTTTTTACATGAAGGTCGCGGTCAAATACCTAATGATCAAATTGATATAGTTTCACATACATGTACATTTTAATAAACCATTAATGATGTGAGTAAATCCTACCTTCCACGTCGATTGTTAAAATTTTCGTCAGCAGTAAAATATATTCTCAAGGAAACGGATTTCCTCATTTCGATAAATTTACGCTCTCCCACTGACCACTCGACGGAAGGACTTATCAGAAACAAAATGCGCAACGCGAAACAACAGAAACAATGTCTAGGATTTTATCTATCAGTGCATTATTTTATTTTTAGACATCATTTTATCTTATTTAACAATTCCCACAGTAAATCTCTGTCAACATACAAACACGTTTTGAGATAAGATGAACCCGAAGAACACGCAATACAAATATAATTCTAATTTTGGTACAACACAATCTTTTGTATATTATTTTATGGGCTGTTAGTCTAGCCAGTTTTTAGCATTGCACTGTTTATTTGTGCGCGTCGCTTCGCGGTTTGCGAAATTTGACAATAATTATTCAAAATCTCACATCGTGTGGGCACTTTGATAATCTCGGCTAATCCCAATAATAACCCTCGCTTGAAAGAAATCAAAGATCCGCGCTTAATGCACCGTACATTAATTATTCACTTCTCTAACACTTCAATCATAATAAATTAGAAGACTAATTGTTTTATTGCCTTTGCAATATTAACTCAAGTAGGTAATAACGCTAATCATGTCTTTACAACACCATAATTTGATACGTTATTTTCAGAAGATTTGACCTTACATAAGGCACATACAAATAGCCCATCCGTTTACGACAAGCTCCACTCTGTCTGGTGATAAAATCCCGGATTTTGCGCTTTGCACAGACGATTTCAACGTCCAATTCAAGTTCGGGTTTATATTCTGTTAATTTGCTATTTCAAAAACAATTTGACCACAGTAGTGACTCCTTTGAACAAGCTCATATCTGATGTTGATTAAAACAACTGACAGTTCTAAAAAAGCAATCAATTTCCGTCAAAATTGTATTCAGCTTCAGTCACCCCAATCTATTTTAACCTAATTTTCTTATCTCTTCCTTCGCCTTCTTATTTCAAGGTGAAGAAGAGGCAAGCTGTTACTACAGAACGCGATAATACATGCATTGTTTATCGTGGCAAGCTTGACTGGTGTCCATGACTGAGTTTTGTTCATCGAATTAATTATCAACTCTTAACTTTCACAACAACTGATACTTTATATTCATTTAGTCAAATTTTCAGAATGAACCGGGACTTTACATTTAGACAAATTTGTTTGAACGGAATTTCGTTTGCTTAAACTCTCAATTGTTTGAACGGGGTGATAATTTTGGACCAGGAGCGTCTCTGACAAACACAGTATATTATTCAAGGAATAGGCTTGGGTTACTAGTTATTTTCCAGTGCGTTAGATTACAATTTCTAAACTAGGCTAATGTTAACTTCCAACAATATGATTTGGCATCTAAATAAAATTCATGAGGATAAACCTGATGGATATTACGAACAGGTTATGCTAACTTAGACGTAGTTACAGTATTACACGTGTATCCAGCGATGCATGTACGACCGTAATGTATTGAATCAATAAAGATTTACGGTAATCTCGGCAACGTGATTCGCACCGATCAGCCCTGACATCAAATGTACAACTATGTGCTAATAAAATTGAAGGTGGCATTGTAATTAATGTATAATAATTTATGTATTATTAATAAAGTGTGGACTTAAAAGAGAGATCGTCTGTATAACGATGGCTTACGTTATTTTATGTGAAAATTAATGCTTTAAATAAAGTTTTGCAAGGAGATTAGTGTTTTGTTGAAGTGAGTGATTTTTTATCAATCGAAACCATTTACATTTTATGAGCTTATTTCTAATGCAAAGTGCAAATCTTTTCTTAAAATATTTTTCTGGAAAATTCTTGTAAAATAGTAATTATTGATTCTTCGTTTTAGCATTTTTGGTCAGTAGGACGCAATTGTATTTTTTCTTTATGTGCAAATTCTACTATGATTATTAAGCCTTATTAAAGGTTCGTCGTTTTTTTTTCATTTACGCACAAAGAACTCTATTTGCCTTGTTGAGTGTGTTTATTCATATACTTAATGTTAGTTTGCTAATTATTTGGTAAATTCCTCTGCTTTTGTTGACTTCGGAAATTTCCCGCCACTTCTATTAGTTAGTTGTTCTCAATCTTTTCTAGTCTCGTTGTTAAAATTGAGACAATCTGGTTGTGTCGATCCAACTTCTGATAAAATCAATTGCGAATATTCTGTCTTGCATTAAGGCTCAGTTCCCGGCCCCAAAAAGAAGAAGATGGAGAGATATGAAATAACGAATGTTGAAGAGCGCGCTAACATTTACAGCGATAAAATTGATGCAAAAATCATGAAAATCTTTAATAAAACACGACTCATTAAAAATAGAGCAAAAATCTCGCGATAATTCTCTTTAATTTTATTTAAAGAAACGTTGTGAATTCTTTCATACATATAACTTGTAAAATAACCGAAACAAACGTGTTTATAATCATTTTTGGAACATACTTTGCGATTTTTTTCTATCGAGGGAATTTTATATAATTTGCGTTTCGGCGCGATAAATGTCTAGATATTATCTTCAGGAATAACATATATTTTTTTAAGAGCTTAAAAACTTCAAATGTTTATGGGAGGTTTGCAAGAAATCGGTTGAAATTCGGAGAACCGCCTCTTAAGTAGAGCACATTTAAATATACCAAAAATATCATTTACACTTGTTTTCATATTTGATAAGTTGTTCAAGTTTGGTCTGTGGCTGAGTCACTATCTTCCTTGATCCCTTTGCTGCTCTATCGAAAGGTGAAGTTTAAACTTAAACTCGAGAAATTATCAAACTTTTTTCTTTTCGTGTTTGTATTTTAGTTAGTGCTCCTTCACTATCTTGTCTTCCTCTTCGCTAGTACAGTATAATTAGATATTGACTGTTTTCATTCACCCGTCGCTCGTCGGGCCGCTCAATCAATCCGTCTGAAGTCTGAAATATCCCAGTCTCCAGTTCATCTCAAGACCGCTTGAAGGTTGTATTTTCCGGTTCTTCCAATGGAACAATCCTCTAATCAGTTTTAACGCATTCCGGAGACACCTCACATTTATTTTAAGTTTCAGTACATAACCTACTGCTGTTAACACACTTTCTGTTACTAAAGGTTGAAGAGTTTTATTTCACAAGTACATTCTTTACTTAATCTTGTAAATCATCATGGTTGAAAAGATGTGGTGGAATATGTCGCAAGAAGGAGCAGTGACCAATTGTGCCAAAACACTATTGATTCCAGATGGCTGTAAAAGGCAAAAATGTAACAATTTTAAGAAGATTTCAACATATCACTAATTCAGATATGAATGATTAACCGGTCGTTGAAGTTCATTGATACATTTATTATGTTTTTTTGTCATGAATAAAAGATTTATTGAAAATTTCCTCAATCCATTGGAAAACTTCCCCGACCTTGGTACAACCAGTAATATTTACCGTGTGCATCTCAGAATTCAAGTATTGAGTTTTCTAATCAGCACGTAACAGACATAGTATTCATCTGCCTACATCACATTATTTACAAAGTGTTTAATGCAGTAGGTTTAAAAACTTCCAAGTGCATCAAATATAATAAACTATTTTACAAGAGGCCGTGTTAGCTGTTTCCTCCGAGGTTTTCAGACGCTGCACTATTGTGCATATTTGCAAAGATATATTGTGCATATTTGCAAAGATTGCAAATAGTCAGACGTTCAAAGTAATAATAAGGCTCAACTTTCTCCCTACACTTGTAAATTTTCAGTGCGAATACTTTTCGCTTTTAACTCGGTGGTCTTTTCGAATCGTCCCTGATCTGATTGCATCTCACATGTTGTTTCAGCATTACTTATTATGCAGGTACTTATTGGAAAGATGCAGATCATCCCGAGATCAGTCAAATGAGGCAAATCAATTGATTGAAGCTTTTGAAGCGGTCGCTCCACTTGCTGGGACTTTGGGCTTAAGACGGGTGTTCTAGTTTCTGTCGCTTGCTGGTTGCTTGCACTTGTTAGTTGGTTACGAGTTACGATAGTTCCACCGCGTGACATAACAATAATACGTTACGCTTTGCAGAGGTTACGCAACTTCTGTAGTGAGAACAAACGGTGAAATACAACAGACTCTAGTTGCGGTGCCATTCAATTTATCGGTTAGCCATTTGAATATGACTGCCGTGCAACCGTGCGAGTACAATAAACAATATCATTGTAACGCTTTTCTTTCTTCTGCAGAAGGCTGCGCCAGTGCGCTGGACTGACCCTGATTAATTAATATGAATTATTTGCACCTTTATCATTTTGTTGGATTAGTTTTAATAGTTGATTAGACAGAATTGTTGAATGTGATGTCAATATTAAACACAAATCGTTGTTCTCTGCGAGTTTTTGTTTTAACTTGCCCAAATTTCATTGGAATTTCCGCCACTTTATTTTTACCTCACTGTCAACGCTGTTGTCTATCATCGTTAATTATTAATAATGGCTACTTGCATGCGTTAGTAGATACCAATTATTATTAGATATTTTCCTCGTCAAAAAGTCTAATTTTTTTAAACTCTTAAGTTGACTCTAAAATAACACTCATATTTTTAAATTGAACATTGAATGCAATGACCATCGAAAATGTTCACTCACCTCTAATATTATTTTAGATATTTCATTTTATCAGATCTTATAAGAAACGTGTTTTATCAAATGATGTGAATACGATTAAAGTTACCCGTGCGTACATATCTGCAGTAGATATCTTTCACCTATCTCAAATATAATTTATAGCTACATCAAATAGTTCGAAACTGTTCAATCCTGGGTTTCAACATCTGGAACTAAAAATTTAAATAAATCGATAAATGGATTTGATATTGGAATATCTGGAACTATCAATATACATGAATCAAATAATGAATTTAAAAATGTAATATCTGAAACTAACAACATAAATGCATCCTGAATTTGATAATGGAACATCTCGATCTACTAATTTGAATGAATCCTGTGTTTAAAAATTGAAAACCTGGAACTAATACAATATAAATACATAGCGAGTTTGAAAATGGAACGTCTTGATCTACTTTTTTTTTTTTTTTTTACATTAACTTCACACAGGAGGCCCTGAGGAAAATAATGCGGCGTGGAGGGTCTTTTTGAGGAAAGGAAGGAGTGAACATGGGTCTTGAAGAGACCCATGTTGTAGGAGGGAGGAAACACAGAGGCCGGTAAATCGTTCCACAGCCGAGCTGTTGAACTCAAGAACGGATCGTAAAAACGACCCGTTCTCATGTGACTAATGTCAACCGTGTACAAATGGGCGCGTGTTTGGCGTGTTTCCTGACTATGCACCGGTGCCGAGGGGATCAATGACGCTAGTCCCTCGGAGCATCTTCCATTGTAATACCGGTAGAACAAGGACAGCATTCCCACCTGACGCCTGTGCTCTAAAGATTGCAATCCGTCTGTTAAGATGGGAGAATCTATCAAACGGACCGCCCGTTTCTGTACAGAGTCAAGGGTTTTTTTTAGGTATTTTGGAGCTCCAGACCAGAGGTGGCTACCAAATTTAACCGTGGGGCGCACTTGCGATTTGTACAGGGTTAGCAGTTGTGTACTATTAAAGTACCGGTGCATAATCGGGAAACACGCCAAACACGCGCCCAACATTTGTACACAGTTGATATTAGTCACATGAGAACGGGTCGTTTTTACGATTCGTTCTTGAGTTCAACAGCTCGGCTGTGGAACGATTTACCGGCCTCTGTGTTTCCTCCCTCCTACAACATGAGTCTCTTCAAGACCCATGTTAACTCCTTCCTTTCCTCAAAAAGACCCTCCACACAGCATCCTCAAAGATGACATAGGCCCTGAGGGAAATTATTTTCCTCAGGGCCTCCTGTGTGGAGTTAATGTAAAAAAAAAAAAAAAAAAAATCTGCGGGCCCTGTACAATACCCCCAGTTTCTTTCGTTTTTATTTGAAAGAATCCTGTGTTAGAAAATTGAACATCTGGAACTAACAATTTAAATTAGTCAATAAGTGAGTTTGATATATGAATATCTGGAACTAACAATATAAATATAAATGAATCAATGAATGAGTTTGAAAATGGAATATCTGGAACTAACAATGTAAATGCATCCTGAGTTTGAAAATAGAACATCTCGGTCCACTAATTTTGAACATCTGGAACAAACCATTTAAATTAGTCAATAAATGATTTTGAAATTCAAATATCTGAAACTAACAAAATAATGAATCGATTAATGAATTTGAAAATAGAATATCTAAAACTAACAGTATAAATGCATCCTGAATTTGATAATGGAACATCTCGATCTACTAATTTGAACGAATCCTGTGTTTAAAAATTGAAAACCTGGAACTAACAATTTAAATGAGTTCATAAATGGGTTTGATATTGGAATATTTGGAACTAACAATACAAATGCATCCTGACTTTGAAAATGGAATATCTGAATCTACTAATTTCCTATGTTCATAAATTTAACATCTGGAATTAACAGTTTAAATGACATTTGATTTGAAAATGGAACATCTGAATCTATCAATTTAAATATTTTTACCAGTTTCATCAACTCTGACTGAGCCGAATCTGTCCATTGTGAACTATTCTAACTGAAATTAGTACAGAATTTGAGCTACTCGGAGTTTTGCAAATGTACAATGTTTTTTGTAATATAAACGGGTGCCATTTGCCAATGGAGGACAATGTTAACGACTCTATCACATGTTTAGCACATAATAACGCGCTGTTTGTACGACTATCTGGTCATTAAATCTCCAGTTGAAGGCTCATTGTCGTTCAGATGGCGAATTCATTCTGAATTCTTTAATGATATATGTTACTATGAAGTAAAGTTATATTAGGTCTGGCATCGTTCATTAATCAAGTGGTGTTTGTTTGACGGTTGACAGTTTCTTTAGCGTTAATAATATGACATTCAGAATATTTTGCATCATTTTATCACCTCATAACATTGGTATTTTTGTCTAAATTACCTACTTGTTATAATGCAGAAAATATGGTTTTCGTTGAATAAACCAAAACTTCAGAACGATGAAATTTACACTCCTCGTTCAGCAAGCGACGTCAATTTAAAAAAAAAAACAATTTGGTTCAATTGCATTAAAATGTGTTACATGAGCTCCACACAGGAGGCCCTGAGGAATATGATACACCTCAGGGCCTGTATCATCTTTGGGGGATGCTGTGTGGAGGGTTTTTTAAAGGAAAGGAAGGAGAGGAGAGTTCTGGAAAGGAAAAGGGTTTAATGGGTGGGTAGGAATCTGGGGTTCAGTGTGTCCTGGTCATCCGCCTCCAAGGCCTAGACAAACCTCACCCCATGAACCCGGGCACCCCTGCTACATCACCAAACGTAGTGAACCACTTGGGGTGACCTATGGCAGAGGTGTTGGTTATCCAATAAAGGTTCCCGGGGCGGCGGTACCCATAAACGCCTCCCAAATTGGTTTTGCAACTGTTGCAAGGCAATGTTCCGAGAGAGTCCTGCCGGGGAGATCAAAAGATCTCCCTCAACTTCAAGAAGCAATTATTTACATCGGGGATGATAAAATATCATAAAAAATGCATTAATTTTCCATATTGTTTCCAAGTTCAAACTTTCTCGTACTTTTACTCCATTTTTAATGAAGTCCATATGATCTATTCAATCTAAATACGCCAAATTATTTAAAAAAAAAAATCTTATAACTTATTTTGTCAATGTTTTTTCCATCTCCCCCCATCGTAAATAGTTGATTCTTTTACTAATTAAGTTTAACGAAGTTTTATTTCAATAATTTGGGCGTATTTAGTAAAGTAAGCGGATTACAGAAAAATTATCCATATATATTTTTAATCAAATTAATCTGTTCATTCAAAGGCAGGTTTTTCCAGTTTTTGTTGATGTTATCATTACGTCAATAGCAATTCTTTTTTTACGGCATTTTATCATAATCATTACCTACCTACGCATCATATAATTTATGTTTCTATTTGCAAACGATTGTCGCTGATAACGGCTGCTTAGTGCTTACCGTACGCATTCATTCTCAGTAGTTATCCTTGATTGGATATGTGTGCGTGGAACAGACGGATCAATATGTAGATAAAGAGAGTATGTACTGCTTTATCTTCCCATTAGGCGATTAAATCGGTTGGATAATTGATTCCGTGACGACCTTGGCTGCATTGATGGCCGAAGGGTCCCGCTTCCATTGTACTGTGCACACTTCAATAGCCAGTTCTCCACATGTCCAACGAGATACCGTGCTAATATATTTTTACACATACGAGTGCCTACGAAACGAAGCTTTTCAAACCGCCGTCATCTGAAAAGAGTTTTTCAATTTTAAAAAATATCTTCGGGAGGACTGTATTTACTCCAAATATTTATTTATTTGTTTAGAATTAATAGTTTAAATGTGTTTCACCGGATTGATTTTGAAAACCTCAACTAACCTTCTGGGTAAACAACAACTTGTGTTATTTTTGACAAATTAGTGTATGTTTCAAAGCTCAATATCTCGTGATGGAAACAACCTAGCGAGCTGAACATGCTTGCGTTGGCCTACAAATTCAAAGAAATTTGTTGTGCAAATTTCATAACGTTGAGAGTTTTTACTGTAACATTCAAATTATTAATTGTTTTTCTGTTTAATTCATAGAATTAAATTTAATAATGTTATTATTAAATTTTGCCAGTATTTTAGTTTTTTTATTATTGTGACAGCTGTTTTGGCTTACAAGGCCATTTAACCGGTAATTAATCAATTTAGGCACTTTCAATAAAATTTTGAATCCTATAAATAAGTCGTCTCGGAGTGGTATAACCACAGTTTTAAAATGGCCTTGTAAGCCGAAAAAGCTATCATAATAATCAAAAAAAAATTCTTGCAGAACTTTATAAAAACATTATTAAATTAAATTTAAAATTAAAATAAAATCACATTCAAATAATTTTGGTTCCAGAGTCGATATTTTTGTTACCTTTCCCGGACGAACCTTTTGTTTAATACAAAGTATTCCGATTTCTGATCAACAAGATTATATTTCTTTTGATATATTTATATATATGAAGCCCCATTTATTATGGACACTCATTGTCCGCAAAAACCGATCTCGTTTAAAACGGTCTCGCTTCACTTGAGTGCCACCTGTTAGTATACAAATTAGAAATACATTACCACGTTAAATAATAACAACTTCACCGTTATCATGTTCATTATTTATCAAGACTGCTAAAGGCATATTACTTGTATTCACCAATTATTCACGTTCGACCACAATAAATACTATAAGTAGAGCGTGAACTGATTTTTTCCACAAAAATCAAAGTAACCCAAATAATAATAATAAATACCTTACGCTTTAAGTTTTTTTTACTTGTAACGACCATTGTTTGGTCAACGGTGTTTTGCAAATAGTCAATAATATTGACATCCAATTATGAAAGTATGTAATTGTTTTTTTTCTGTTATCAAAGAAAAATTCTTAGGATTTTAGTAATAATTTATTAGAGATATTCGCCATTCCGATAACATAATATATATTTTTTTTAATCGAGCAAATGTTTTCAATCGTAAAATGTTTACTGCTGGAAGAATGAGTGTCAGGAATGAGTGTCTTTTTGTTACAATATTAATAATAAATAATGTTGATTTTAACGTGAAAAAAATGGCAATAAATTGTTACCCCATTTTATATAAATATCTATTTTCAACTCAGTTTTAGGTACTTATTTTAATTTTAACTTAGTTTAACGCAATACTGAATGTATGAACCGTCATGCATACCTTCCCATGCAACCCTCATGGATAATATGATTTAGGATTCTCATGGTCAAATGTTGTTTATTTCGGGATACTGGGAGCAGACATGTTTTTCGAATTCAATTTTTCGAAAATCAATTGGCCGAATTTCAGTTTTTCGAAAGACTAATTTTTCGAACAGCAATTGGCCGAAAGACATATTTTTCGAATTTGTTAATCAACTTTAAAAATATATATTTCACTTGCTTATGACTAATGAGATACTGTTAGGTTAGGTTAGGTTAGTTGATATTGTCCATCCTATAATAAAATACTCTTGTACGTACTGTATAAATAATTACCTATATCAATTTGAAAAACTAGTGTTTCGGTCAATTGATGTTCGAAAAAATGTTTTCAAAAAATTAAAGTTCGAAAAATTGCTTTTCGAACAATTGAATTCGAAAAATTGCGATTCGATCAATTTACCTAGACCCGGGATGTTTAACCACTTTTGCGCGTTCTCGTTCTTGAGCAGCGTTCGAACAGCTTTGCAGTGCTTATTATCAGGGCGGCTGTGTTGGGTATAGGAAAATAAGTTTATTTTGTGTTATAACAGTAATATCTTCCACAGTAAAGTTTTCAATTCTCTATATGGAGAAGTGTTTTAACCAGTCCCTAATGTCTGTTCTTCAAGTGGCAATTTCTTCCAACCAACCCACCTTAGATAAATCTATGATGGAACCTTAGGAATTTCTGCCTTGACTTTCTGGTGCATGCTACCAGGAGTACCAGGAGCTACCGTCGACAAAACTCAAAGTTCCTCGTTATCTCAGGTGCTCCATCCTAAATGTGTGGAATCATCATCAGGCGGACGTATGGTCACTTATTCAAGCCGCCCGCGCCCGTGACGCTCTTGCGAATGTGCCAACCGCCATTGCCGCGACACCAGCCAAGAAAATGCATCAGGGAAAACTTCGCGCCGTCTGCGTCTGGTACTCTGGTGGGATGACCTGGACCACACCTCTCAAACATCAATAAACCGATCAATTCATGAGACCCCGTGCAAAAAACCACCCATTCAAAGACGTATCTCAAAAGACTCGCGATTAAAATCGAATTACCCTTCTGGCGCGTAGGCCGTCTATCGATCTGTCAACTTGTCAGTCATCACTTGGCAAAAAAGTTCCATTCATCGTGTTGTCGGTTTAAGTGTTTGGTAGAGATAGTTTTTCCCTTTTGGCTGTGTGATTTTGGCAGCTTATCCGTGCTGGAGACAGAGGGCGTGGGTGACGGGAGAGCGGGGTAGGGCGACCTACATCCGATGAGCGCCTTGCCAAATTCTTACAAGACGCCGCCAAATAGCGATTCAGACTCAAAACAAGCTGAAATATTATGGATTTTTTACCCTTGAAAAACACGCCTTAAAACGTAAGGGATAAAAAGAGAACATATTTTCACAAAAACCTGAATTCTTACGAGTTGACTAGACCAAAAACTTTACATTCCTAAAAAATACCCACTTTTTCTTGCTTTGGGGTAAACTATAATTTTGCGTTCTCCCAATTTTATTTTATTCTTAAATGATGATAGGTGTAAAAGAGAACAATCTATAAGAAGTTGTAGAGGTGTGAAAATTGTGTATAGGCAGAACATCATCAAACATACTAATCTTGGATTTGTTTTGAGTTGAGTGTCATTTTCCCAAATTTGAACCGATTGTGTCAAGAATTCAGACAAACGATAAAGTACCTACCTATAACATGATATTTTAAAAGAAAATTATTCTAATGATTATTGTCATTTTCAAAAATTGGAACTGATGTGTCAAGTATTCCCGTGATTTAATCCCTTGATATAATCCCGTGATTTTTCACGGGTTTGCGCTAGTTACAATATAAAGTGTAGGTAGAACATAAAAATATATAAATAAAATTTGTGTTGTACACATTGTAATTTATCGAAGTACGGTTTACAACAGTTACGCGATATCGACACACACTTTTCAACTTTTGATTCTATTTTGAAACTGTTTATCCTCGTGGACCGTTATCAAAGCAAAAAGTTACGCAACGAAACCGCAAAATTCCCTGATTTTATTTTTCATTCGCCGTACCCGAGCTTTAGTCAATTACATGCATCACATTATTACGACATATTATAAAATTACTTTATTTCTTCGAAAAATAGTTAGTAGTAATAAATTAATATCTTGAATACAATTTAATTTAATTTATGTTTGTCCAAATACTCGTATACACGATTATTTCGACCAGATTTATTCAATAAACACTCCTAGAAAGAAACCCGTTTAGTTAAATTTGCTTGTGGTTTTCCTCAAATAATTCCAAGAACTTTGATATATTATATGTTTCTATTCTCTCTCTACCGATAATTTTATTATTTTTTCTGATGTGTTTTCGTTTATGACAATGTAAACATTTGATAATAACACGTTGATTGTGATTACATCCATCTTGATCGATAATAATAATTGATAGACGAGGCACACTGATAAAAATACTCGAACCGCATTTAATTTCCTCATACAAGTTTAAATTTGTCTTCATTGGATCGCTGCTTAGTTATCTTATCTGGAACACAGTTAGTTATTTTCTATCCCTAGGTGAATTAAATGTGTGTTTTATTTTCGGTTTTTCAGACATTTGAGCCTTAAGCAAAACATTCATTTAAACGTAAAATGCTCGCTGAAAAACATCTAATTTACTTGTTACCAAGTGGACCTCTTTTCTAATTAATCAGCTTAATCGGTAAACTTTCCGAATGACTGGACACGTTTAATACTAATATTTTTTTATAAAAAAACTTTTTGATTCATGTTTATTACTATAAAAGACAACTGTTTGCATTCGGGGCAAAGGAAAATACTGCATTTAAAATTTCTATTACGTATTACGATGGCAGCTGACAGCTATTTACAGCCATTCTATGACATGTTGTATTGAAATTTTGAATGCAGTATTTTCTTTCGCCCCGAATGCAAATAGTTGTATTCTGTATTAAAGAAGGTGAATCAAAAGTTTTTTTCTAAAAAATATTCATATTTAGCATGTACAGTAAATTCGGAAAGTTTACCATAAAATCAATGAAATCAGGATAAATTTTATGTTTCAAGAAACCGGATTTTCTTAGAGTTGTTTACCATTTTAATGTTTACGCGTTAATGGCTTAAAAATCAATCGCATTTTTTTATAAATTTAATTTCTTCACTTTTGTTCGATAAAATAGATTTTAGCAAAGAGGTTTAACTTTCACAGTAATAACATTATTTTTTCAACTTTCACGTCGACCTATTTCCGACTAGATACTAGATTGGTTCTTATATTGTCGGAAAAACACTCGAACTACCTTAGGAGCCCACACATTGTTTGTTTACAACTTTTCATTTTATATGTTCCTCTTCTTTTGAAGAAACATTTACTTCTCAAACGACCGATTGATTGTAAAGTAAATATTTCTTGGCACGGTTTGGGAACATTTCTTGACTGTTCATTTGTTTGTTTTTTCTTTTTATAACCATCTCACTGTTTGTTTTAAAAATCAATCATATTGCTGAATTGTTTTATTTCTGTGTAGTCGTCATGCATTTTGCTAAAAGTATTCTATCAGCAATATGAATGGTTTGCTTATTTTTGTCCATTAATTTCTGACATGCATCTGCTACCCTGTTTTGCACGTTCATTCCATGCACTCATCCTTAGAGATTCCTTATCCCTTTGAGATTGTAATACTATCACCCAAAACACAACATTGTCCACATAATGGTAAATAAGTAGTATAACTTGTTCTCGCCCTTTGCAAATCTTTACATCAATGGGGTAAATCTAAAGGCCCAGTTTTAAACCCTCTCTTATCTCTCATATTAACATTATTACTTTTATTTGAGGGAATAGAAATTGTTGTCTTAGCTTTTATAACCATGATTTGTTGTCTAAGGTGAGGGTAGTATTGAGAATAGCTGAACATCCAATATGCACAAATTATTTAAAAATAATACTTCATATTAGTTCAATTGCAATGAGGAGCATCTATTTCGGTCATCGGAGAAGCAAAATAATGCATTTTAATAGCGTGAATAATTTGAATAAAATAATTTGTGCGTGTTGACGATACCCAGCGATTTTGGATAATATATTGTTTACCATTCGTTTTACCAAAGTAGCTTGCTGTTGGAGTGTTACTATCGCAATCATTTTCCCTGATCTCCTCAGTTCCTCAAGTATCCAAAACCCTGCTCCAACCACCCAGTACCCAGTCCGCCTATAGGGCGCAGGCATGCTTCATGTCGGTAGTTTGTGTTGTGTTACAGCATGGCCGCTCGGATTCCTATCGGGTCGCCACATTTCCTGCACTGAAAGACGACAACAAGACAGCTGATGGACAGTACAAGGTTTTTATTTGTTTTTATTTTATTTTTATTATATTTTGAATTCATGTCAGCGCCGATGAACTCCACAGCAAAGATTCTGCATCTCTAATCCAGGAGACACCACACTCCAATATTGCGAGGACCAGCAATTCAAAGACAGAATTCTAATTAACAGCATTTTGAAAATGACCAGAAATTTAACGTTATGTTATGCTTCGTCTCTAATTTATACCAAACATTAGCTTCTGTTTATCAAATTTCCAATTATAGAATTTTGTTATTATATGTAGTCATCTAATCTCATGTTACACTAAAAAAAACGATTCCGCTGTAAACAAATCACTTGATTCCTGTTTCTTATAAAGAAATAATATTGTGAAATTCCTAAAATGACTCATGTTGGTGATTCTTTCCCGTTACACATTTTCTAATAATTCCTGGATGATTGTGAATGAGTGTTTCACAGTAGTAGCCTACGTACCTACGAATCGTCATTCCGAGCCTATTATAAGATATTTGTAATTTTTCCTGCCGCCCGACGACGGATTTTAGTCTGAAGGAAATTACCAATCTTGGAGCCGAGCGCGGAAGTGAACAATCTTACCGAGACACCACACGGTCCAATTGTGGCTATTCTTTAATCGGACGTCAGCGGTGGAAAACTTCTGTGAGATTCTTGTTAATTTATAAGTTTATCTTTAAATAGTGAAAGGTTTTCTATTTCTCCATTTTTGCGAGCTTTGCTAATCGATAATGTTTCTATTGATACATTTATTTGCATGGACAGTCTTTTAATTGCCTGAAACGATGGAAGCACACGCCGTACTTAATGCACTCGATGGATTGTCATAGATGTGTAGAGCCATGCATACAAAACAGGGTGACGAGCAATTGTATCCTGAGATATTTTCAATGCATCACTCGCCAAATCGAAAACTAAAACATTAATTTTTGGTCACTGTCGATGTGGAAGACGAAAGTAGAGAAAGATGGCCAATGCTAGGTCTCAAGTGTCCAGAACATCGGTTTCCACAGTTCATCAGGGCAATTGCCGCGAAGGTCATGATTCTCAGCAATGAGGGAATGACTTGAGAAGACGGATGTCAGAAACCCTTCTGTTTCTGATGTGACGAAAACCGGTGTAAAAATCTGCAGTGAATATTGCAATTATAATGATTAAAGCCAGTAGTAAGGTAGGTTATCGCTGCTTCGTGAGATACGAGAGTAAATAGGGCCGGTACACTCAAATTAGTGTGACACAGATCGGGTCGCGCAGTCCGCTCTAGTTAGCGAATAATCGGCGGTGTGCGGAGATATGACTATCATTGGCTTCAAGGGCGTATTACCAGTGGCACTGGCGTGTGGAAGACCGCACAAAGCGATGACGTCGGAGCCGCCAGCCGTCACCCACGGATCCAC
Source organism: Limnephilus lunatus (assembly GCA_917563855.2). Lineage (NCBI taxonomy): Eukaryota > Metazoa > Arthropoda > Insecta > Trichoptera > Limnephilidae > Limnephilus > Limnephilus lunatus. The sequence goes on along the minus strand of OU830602.1, from coordinate 1,511,026 downwards.
CACCACCACAACCATAACTAACCGTATCCACACCGAGACTTCATCATCATCACTCTCAACCGTCAAGCGTCCTGCGTCAGCCACCATTGAGGGGGATATTGAACGTTGAACTAGTCGCGAGATGCTCATAAAGCTTTATCCTTGCTAATCTAAGCAAGAAAACCATTCAGTGATTTTCTTAAATTCGGATCGAAACAAGAGAAACTTGTTAAATTTTGAGGATTTTGCTAAATTGCGAGGCATGAGATCTATTTCAGGAAATCTACCAATAAAGAATTTTGTTAAATTATAAGGAACTAAACATTATAAACAAGAAGACCTTTCAACAAAGGATTTTGGTAAATTGTAATGCGTGGAGTCTGAACAAGAGTCCTTCCAATAAAGGATTCCGTTAAATTGCAATGCCAGGATTCTGAACAATAAACCTTCCTATAAAGGATTTTGTTAATTTGAAAAGAACCTTCCAATAAAGGATTTTGTTAAATTGCAATGCGAGGATTCTGAACAAGAAACCTTCTTATAAAGGATTTTGTTAAATTGCAATGCGAAGATTCTGAACAAGAAACCTTCCTATAAAGGATTTTGTTCAATTGCAATGTGAGGATTCTGAACAAGAAACCTTTCAATAAAGGATTTTGTTAAATTACAATGCGAGGATTCTGAACAAGAAACCTTCCTATAAAGGATTTTGTTCATTTGGGCTGTCTGGAATCTGAACAAAAGAACCTTCTAGTAAAGGATTTTGTTAAATTGCATTGCGTGGTATCTAAAGAAGAGAATCTTTAGATAAAAGATTTCGTTAAATTATTAGAATGTTTGCTCTGTCGTCTGATTTTCCACAGCGCCGCAATTTGAATCAGTTCACTTAACACCTGTATGCTTGTTGTACCAGTGTTATTAATTTAATTGTAGCCAGTTAATTCCACCAGCTACGAGCGCAGTCTGGTATCACTAAGTGATTTATCAAGATCACTTCGGCTTGTCAATACGATTAGTGCTAGTTTATGGATAATTATCACCGAGCGCAGCCGAGTATGACGTACTTCTTAAAATAATACTGCATTTTAAAATAAGAGACAGTTTTTCAATTAAGCTTCAATATAATAATATGTACTTTATGTCTTGATCAACGGTATCTGATGAAACTTTTTTGTGGTGTTTCTTTATGGTACAATTATTTAATATTTGCACCACGCGGCCGAAATTTCTTTACGAGCGGTACTTCCACCCGATTCAATAGGCACTGAGGACCACTTGACGGTAGCGAGAGCATCCGGGAATATTGCATCACCACTAGACGATAGTTAGCTTTATGTTCCTTGCTCTTCCCACTACAATATTACGCATTACGCATGCCTTCTCTGGAATTCGAATCCTTCTTTAATGCCTTCTTTGACCTCTTCAAAATTCACTATACCTTTCAATATACAAGTAATACTATTCGTCTTATTTTCTTCATCCGTCTTCTATCGTCCAGCTTTTGACCTAAACCTCCCTCGTCCTCATTTTTTCTGATTCTTGGCGGTTTTTCAACCCATCCATTTTTTGATTGAATTTAATTAATGTATTACCACCAAGAGTCTTAACCATTCGGTTCCTGTGTCAAATATTATAGCATATCCATTGAGGAAATGGAGCGACGAAAGTTGACAGGTTATTGTCTATTCAAATTCGATCACTAAACATCATCAAATTAGTCATTTTCTATCATTTCTGAATGGTGATCAGGTACCTAATTATATTCCACCCTGGAATGTCGGTACAGCAGTTTGCAATAAGGAGTATACATAGGTAGGTCCTATAACTTTTGTCGTATTTCCGTTTCGCATTTTCAATTCTTTGAAATGTTTTCCAGGATTCGGTAAAACAGAATTTTAATATTGCATTTTCACGCACTCCGAACACTCTGCATTACCGGTGCACTGCGAGCAAATGGCACACTTTCCTGATAGCCTTTAAATAATCGCGAATATGGCTTAAGGTTACCTCGCTGACCGTATGCGTATGCTCGATGCAATTAGAACTACTGTTTGGGAAACTACACTCCTTTGTTTGTCAAACAATTTGACTCGCGGTTTTCTTCCCGTTAAACCAACTGGTCATTTACACCCAGAATCATTTTGATATACGTCTTGTCACTGTTTTTATTGGCGCTTGGTTATCAAAATCTAATTTTCTTTATTTTACGTTGTACCTAGCAAAGTACAGGTTTCGCCTGTAGGGTTGCATATTTCTTTCAGCTAACAATGCAGAGTAGAAGAAATAAAACTCGTTATGACCTTAAATTGTGTTAAAACACATAATAACCTCAAAAAGATACGCATAACAGTGCAGCCATGTTTGTGTTTGTGATTCGTTAATTTCGTTTTTGACGTAGGTGTAGTGATAATTTTTTCGTAAGGGCCAGTTGTTCAAATGTAACATTGTCATCAAAATAATCATTCAGCGTCATTTTGTTTTTGATATTTGAAAGGTTAAAAGCTAAACGCCGTTAAACGCCCATTCTAGGTGCTTTTCAGCCTTCTACAAGTAAAAAATTTTATGTCAAGCTTAAGTGATATGGCTGTCCTCTTCTGCTGATCACAATTTGTTCAAAAGCTGAAACTTAACTAACTTAACTCTGGTTTCGATGGAGCCCCCATACCTGAGCTGGTCACTTAAAGTTACACCAAGCATATTATAGCAATGTTACATTTGATCATTTAATGATTTTTTTTTCTTTTCTTTATTTTTCCCAGTTTTTACATTAGATAAATACAATTACATATTATGAAAACATTAGAGTAATGGGAACCCACTAAGGCACAGCCTGTGCGCGTGTAATATAGTTATATACATTTTATTGTTGTACTTAGAAAGAACAAACAGTGTGCATATATAAAGCAAAAACATAAAATTTAACAGTTTGTTCAAAAGAAGAATAGAAAGAACCAACAGTATGCATCAAAAACATATTTAAATTTATCTAAACAGTTTGCACAAAAATATACAATAGTGTAATAATAAGTGTGTAGTGTAATAATTTGTGAGAAACACAACATAAAGCATAACATATACATTAACTGTGACATTGCGGAATAATGATCCTGTCTTCATATCTGTCGTTCATTTTTAAAGTGCGGTTCCCCCATATTATTATTATCAGTAGTTAGTTGATTCGGTGTAAACAAAACCAGCTCTGATAATGTGTGTGTTTTTTTTACTTTTTGCTCGTCATTTGCTGTTTATCGCTATACGCCAACCGAGAAAATAAACAAACTTACATTCGGTTTAATTAGCAAACATTGCGGAAGAGCTGGCGGCCATTACCTCGACAAGACATACCTACATACTCGTAACCTAACATAACAAAACATAACTCGAGCTATCGCAGTGTCAGCATCACAGGATTTTCCGAAAACCTAAAAGAGTGTCCATGATTTTTTCACAACGCGATAGTATTTTTTCTAAGATCTTAAGTTCCTAACGAACCGAATATAATGCGAGGGGGATTTTTTTTTACCGCTCAAGGGTCCCAAATGCTCCTAACACCTGGAGCCAGTAAATCTATGCCATCCCCAGTTGAGGCATTTTGTGAGGCTGAATGTAGTAGGGAGAATGAGATGGGTTAAGAGGGAGTTGGGGAAGTACCTGGCTATTCAGATACGGTCACCAGACAAAGCCAAAGCCGTCTTTCAAGCAACGTTTAAATTCTCTGAATGGTGGTCTTTTACCAGGGTGATACTGAGCGGATATTCCACTACTACTCTTATATTCTATGTGAAATACTCTTCGACCAAGTGTTGGTCGATGGAAATACTCAAACATATTATTCTCACATTCTATAATATAATATCGATACAAACAAATATGCTTGGGATAAGTCGAAACTTTTCCTACCGTTTCTATTAAACTAAATTTGTTAATTACCTTACAAAAATATAAACTACTAAAAAATGTATTTTCATTAGAAATAAGAACCACTTACAAAATATTATTTGATGGCTAACATTATATGTAACAGTATCCATTGATTTAATATTTTCTTTCTTACAAAATTATTAAAAAAAATAAATAAAAAACACTTTTGCACTTGAAATCGTGACCTCTAGATTCTGTTTGCCAAGCGATTTTATGCTTATTACCTGTATCCGTGGAAGATATAAGACACACTAAGAATATGTATAACATTTTTGGCTTGTGACTTTCTCGTGATATTACTTCTCCGCCACGGGAATTTGCGAAAACGTGACATGTTTTCTAAGTTTTTTTTTAACAAGTCGATAAGTAAGCTTTTTATTAATATGTTTTTTCTACCAACATATCTTTTGCTTTTATCTTTCGTGCAGCATCCATTCCAATGTTAATCCAATCGTTTCATCTTTTCTTTTTCCTTTCGTTGTTTTTGAAAGACTGTCGTTTCGATGGGGTCTCCGATAAGCACTCGCATAACAGCTTATTGGCACCAGCGCGGCGGTCCTCGGCTCCCGAAGTTTCTCTGTAAGTTTAGCCACCACCGCCTACACCAACCAACGTCTAATAATATTGAACGTCAGATGTGTAAAAATAAATCAGCTCATCCAAAAAATGTATTGCCGAAATTTTCACACATGTGCCGGCCTTATATCATCTATGACAAACTCGCGTACGGGATGACCGATATTTCCATGTAGACTGTAGACTAAATATTTTGCTTTATCAGATCGGATTGATGAATCACTTTTATATATTTATAAACAACTGATCATTAATTGACCCGAGCGTAGCAGAGAAATCGTTAACGATTCACGATGGCCGTTTTAAGGGTTCATAAAAGATTCAGTCAAATGTAAAATCGTCCTGTTTTGGATTTACTGATTCGCAATTTTTCAATATTGTGGTAGGTACCTACCTGCCCGAAGAAAGTTTGAAAAAAAAAAAATTCTAATTGAGATAGTGACGTGTTTCTTCGGACAAATTGTATAATTCCTTATTTGAAATTTCAAAAAATGTTACACTATTTATAATTAAGTAGGTACGCATATAGTACCTACTTCCAGAGCTTATGATTTCAGAGGAAATTTTGATTTTGAAATTATGAGAGTCAATTTTTTATATTTTTTTAATATTATCAATATATTGACATAAAAAATTGTTTAAGTATGTTTGAAATAATATCTAAATTGTTGCAATAGTACCTACAGCCGGCATAGTCCAGCGGTAAGGCTCTTGACTCGCACACCGAAGGTAGCGGGATCGAATCCCGGCGTGGAAAATAAATTTTATTTGATTACAATTTATTCATTTAAAATAATATATAGTATATTTGCGGCACGTTCCAGGGTGGAAGATACTCTCAGTATCGCCCTGGTATAAGACCACCATTCAGAATTGAAACGTTGCTTGAAAAATGGCTTTAGCCGTGTTTGGTGACCAGATCTGAATAGCCAGGTATTTCCCAACCTTCCTCTTTCCCACCTACTTCCCCTCCCCACTACCTTCAGCCTCACATCACACCCCAATTGGGGATGCCATATTCTCACTGGTTTCAGACGGGAGCAGTTAGGACTCTTGTGCGGTATTCACATAAAAAAATGTCCATATCATTTGTATATAATAATATTCCTTTGCTTAACTATGTAAGTGAAGAATTGGCAAGTTTGCTATATAATTTGTTTGTGAATTTTGATATCGAAATAGGCCCTTATGCCTCGTGAGTCGATTAAGTACTCTTAAAATTGATGAGGATGAATATGTATTTAATGGTGATGCCGTAGATCCACTGGATCCACTAGGCACTGGCATCTGTAAGAATGCTCTTGCTGGTTTTCATACAGTGTTAGTTAGTGAATTATACACTATTAAGTAATTATAAGTTGTACGGAGGTGCTTGTCTGAGCTGGCTATCGATCATTTACGGTAATTGACCTCTGAGGAATTAATCAACACTAATTTCTTTCTTGCACTTCATTTGAATACAGTTTTTTTCTTTTGTCTCTTTATTTGTCCGAGTTACAAAAAACGTGAGTCACACGTGCCAATTAAATAATATACATACTGATAATCTCATCACATCACGAGTGCTCCGAATTTATTTAAATTACATTACACTACTTTGTCTTTCGTCAACACGTGTGTGTGGAATAAGACTGTGACATCATCGACAGCATTAATAATAATAGCGCAATTGTTGCGAAGTTTGCGAAATGCCGATTCAAAAGCATGCTGTTTTATAGATGTATGTACACCCAACGGTTATTGTGATCATTAGGCGCTTTTAATATTGTCACGGAACGGAACAGCGACGGTAGAAAAAAGCAATAAACGTACGTTCCTTCACAATAATGCTGCAGCTCTTACACATTAAATAATGGTGAGAGATGCACACAATGCACGCATGTCTCATCTTTTGTGTCGCCATTATTTAATATGTAAGAAAGAGCTTCAGCATTATTGTGATAAGGAACGTATGTTTATTGCCTTTTTGTACCAACGCTGTTCCGTAATCGTCGGAATATTAAAAGCACCCATTGGAACAATATTAGAATCCGTGGGAATCAAGTCAAAACGAAAATAAATTATATTTTTCGCGTGGACTACTTTATTTTACGAACGAAAAATGTATAAAAATAAATGAAAGCGTAAACATTGGAGGGCTCCCGCTGAGTCTCCCGTATGTTATTTGAAGGACAAAATATATCATTCAATACATAAAATAGGTTAGCGCGAAGTAACAATAATATTCTGTTCGTAACAAAATGTTTTTAGTTATATATGAATTGCATTTTGATTTGGTTTGGTTCTTGATTACATTAACCGGCGTACACCCATTATCCGCAAATTTTATCTCCGATGTTCTAATTTTACGTCAAGGAAAAATAGTGGGGTCACTCCTCTTCGGGTTCGGGCGGCTGGTGACGTATTTGTTGACGCAAATAGGTGTTTTATATTTGTGCGTCTACGCAGAAATGGGCTAGCCTGGGGCGGGGGGCGGTGTGCGGCGGGACTTGAGGCGGGGGAGGGGGGCAGACACCTTGTGCATACAAACCGCGTCACGAAAATGCAGTGTCTCGGAATTTTCACACCTTAAATAAAAAAAAATACTTAGCCGCGTGATCTTAGCTCGAATTTTCCACATTTTTTAAGTGAAAACTTCTTTAGCTCTGTTGTGATTTGAAACTCGATGAAACGGAAACGAGCGACACTAAAAAGAGACAAACACATACAACTATAGGATTTATCCTGCGAGAGAAAGAGATAGAATGAAACCTTACCTAGTCGCGTCGCGCTCTGTCGAGCTGCGCGCTTAGGCCGCTTTGATTATGAGCTCACTTTTCAAGGCTCCTATTAGTTGGGATTGTGTGGGTGAAGGTTTCACTTCTACCGCGTGTGAATTGCACACTCTTTTTTTTAATATTGTTTTTTTTTTAATAGAAAGTTTGGGAGGTACCTAACAATTAGAGACTTGTTTGCTTATTGACATTGCGAATTTTATGGTTATTTTCAAATATGTTTCATTAGATTGTTTTTCTTTTATTTTTTGTGCTCTTCTTGACTATAATTTATTATTATTTAAAAGTTTTAAATAATATCCAAAATGGCCATCTTCAAATGCTGTCAGCTAAAGGTATGAAAATTATTCTGATCAATTTCTAGATGATCCAAAATAGAGTTTTAATAAATTTGTTATTTTGCACGACTGATAAACAACCATTTATGTTGTTTATCAGTTGTATAAAATTTAATTCACATTTATTAGTAAAACCATTAGTCTGCTTCCTAATAAAGTTATTGCCTCTTCATAAACACATCTCACTTATCTCCAAATCCTAGTACATACATACAAACATAGTAAACACAATATTATGTTCATAATCATTTCTTTTTGTCAAAAATGTGCCTGTCAATTTTTTTGTTGTTGTTGCAAAATCATTGAATTTGTTATAATATGCAATTCTTTAGGGCGATGCACCACGTCGTGTAAAACTCGGGATCAGGCGGCTAACAATTACACTCCTTATGTAGATGGCCATAAGGTTTAAATTTCCGTTTAATACTAGCCACCTGTTTTGATCAAGAACAAAATATTGCCAAAATCTTGTTTTATTTTATTTTGAAAAGTTTAGGCACAAATATTTAAATGTTTTATGATCACTTTCTAAAGAATTTAATGTTCTACATTATACCATAAAACCATAACCAAAAAGGGGTTCGTAAGTAGGAGATTTTGAATTTTTAATAGGTCTGATACTAAGGACTAATAAAAATACTCAATTATTTCCTAGTCAAATATGTGTTCTACTAGCAGTATTTAATTAGAGCATCTAAAATATTTATAAGTGATCTTTCAAACCAAAAACATAGGATTTTGCATAACTTAGGTAGTGCATCACCTTAAAGTATATTATAATCTTTGCATTGCATAGACACTTACTACAATTCGAAATGTTTGCATTCATAATTTAGCTTGATATTTATTGTTTTGACCCACAGTCAAGACGGAAGGCTCCTTCAAAGAAGACGCGTAAAGCGGACGATCTCGATGACCTGAAGCAGGAGTTGGACATCGATTACCACAAGATCACTCCCGAGGAGCTATATCAACGATTCCAAACACATCCAGAAAATGTAAGTCGAAATAAAAGCCATTTAATCCCAGAAGACCTGCCTTACTATCTTAGAAAGATAAAACATCATGCTTTATATTCAAATCTAAACGTTAACCACAAAATAATTCAAATGTACACTTTTATGAAACCAAAGTTTTCAACCGCAACTGGAAAAAAATTATGAAACTTTGTGAATTCATTATTAATTATTATTATATGTAACAACAAAAATATTTATAATTGATTTCGCTATTAAAATATGTGTGTTTTTACATTATCAGTAATTTTAGTTAAAAAAAACATGAGGTGACCCATTTTCAAAACTTTTTTATGTTTAAATTAAAAAATTTCATACTTCAAAAATTATATGTTTATTTCGATTTATAAAATTTGAAAACGTATTTTATCACCTTTCTAAAACAGTTTTTAATTTTCGGATATGTTCAGAAATATTCCAATTATTTGGATTTTATTGCAAAGCGGAAATATTTTAACCGTCTGAAAAAAATACGGTGGAGGCCTGACATGTTAGCGTACCTATTATAAAAATACGGTGGAGGCCTGACATGTTAGCGTACCTATTATAAAAATACGGTGGAGGCCTGACATGTTAGCGTACCTATTATAAATTAGCTAAATTCATCAATTTTTCATAACTCTTTCAAAATCCATGCTCACTTGCAATAATTAAAACATCTAATTGACTGCTAATAAGTAAATAAAATATCTCTCGTACATTGAATAAAGACACATGCAAGCAATTATGCCAAGTTTCCGTCCAAATATTTATCTTTATTTAAGTAGCATTGACTTCCCGCTACTGTTACGTAGCACCATGCACCACACCAGACTAGAGTGTGACCAGAATAGAGGGAGGTCAATTCACTTATCCATTTGCTTGCAAATATTAAATGATTACCGTAATATGGGGCTACTTTAGCATTGCAGATATCTGCTTAACATAATTAATTAAAAAATAAGTATCAAATTATTTGGTTTTTAGTTATACAAGGTGTCTGGGGTAAAGTGAACTAATCCCGGGAGGTGATTCTATACAAGTAAGAAAGATGTATATATTTTTTTTGAAATTCTAACATTTTAGGATACTTTTCAGATAAAAAAAGTTGAATTGTTTGTATGGAAAAAATAATATTCTTCTATTGAAAAGTATTTTTGTATGGGAAAAAAAAATTGGAATTTCGAAAAAAGTTACTTACGTTTTTTACCTCTACCATCATCTCCCTAAGTTTGTTCATTTTACCTCCAAATTTTCTAAAAAAAAAAGATTATATAAAAAAATTATTTAAATACATTTTTTAGATTTTCACGGCCAAAAGCATTTTCGTTAATTGTTTTTGGGGTGTTATGCCGTGTTGCGCTACCCCCTTTAGCCGACGTTTCGGACAGCTTGCAGTGTCCATCATCAGGACAGATCAGATGTAATTGTTAGTGGTGAATGTGTGCTTATTTACTTGGAAGCGATACCGTGTTGCGAGCTTCAATCCACTACGAGCTGGTAGTTATTACAGTAAAAGGGAACTGCGATTTCACTAAATAACGAAAAAAAAATTTTTATTTAGTTTGAAAGTTGTAAATTAAGCGAAATTACTCCATTTTACGGTACCTATCTGCTGCACACATTTACATTGTACTTGGCGAATGAGGAACCCTGACTCTGTCACTATGCAAAACAAACCATAAAGCAAGCTATATTGCATTAAAATGCAATTCAAACAAATCACAAAAATAGATATTTTATTGCAGTTTTTGCAAGAGGTGGAATTTCCTTCATTCCGAGAAAAGAAATTATTATTTTTAGTCGCTTTGTTGAGTGACCTCTCTCTTAATAATGTAATGATTTAATTATGATAGAATAAATAATGTAGCTGTGTTCTTGTTTATAAGGAATGTGTGTATGGATGTATGTCAATACCACTGACAGTGGAATTACATCACGGTTCATTATGTATGTTCAGTAAAAGGTCAGTGTCACAACGGCTGGAAATAAATAATGTCTCAATCTGTTTGAGAGAGAGATACCGCTAAGACAAGTTCAATTGGAAAATGATAAATAATCACTAATCAATGACTTTATTCGACGGTTATTAATAATAATTTTTTAATTCAAGATATTTCCGCTTTACAATAAAATCCAAATAAATGGAATATTTCTGAATTGTATCTGAAAACTAAGAACTATTTTGGAAAGGTGATGAAATACGCTTTTAGATTTTATAATTAGAAATAAGCATATAATTTTTTAAATAAAATACTTTTGCACGCAAACATAAAAATGTTTTAAAAATTGCTCACCTTACGTTTTTCTAACAAAAATGAAACACATATTTTATTAGACTAATGTAAATGAGTATTATAAACGTTACCGTTATCTCACTTTTTTGTAGTTTCATGTAAAAATGAATAAAAAAAATTCTTTTTCTAATTGCGGTTGGAAACTTTTTTGGATTCATAAAGGTCTAAATTTTAATTATTTTCCGGTTAACTTTTATATTTGAATATGAAGTCTAGTATTTTGGCTTTCTAACACCGTTTAGATCATATTTCTAACCATGATAGTAAGGGAGACACAATGATTTCTATCAGACCTATACGAGTTGTTCCAAAAACTGAACAAATAGACTTGACGGTTTAAATTCTGATCAAAATTCAATATTACACCTTGTAGTGTCGTATGTATGTCTTTATCATCGCGGCTTCATCAACACAACAAGTGTTCTTTGCTGGCAAATAGTTTACTAGCGCAGACCTGTGAAAAATTATGAGATTATTATTGTAGAATTTGTGAAACGGAAAATATTTATAAAATATGTTTTGTTTTGTTTTAACACCGTTTGTAAACTTGTGAAAAATTATGAAATCTGTCAAACAGTTTAACAATGATATACACATTTCAAATATAGAATTATTATTAAAGTAAAATAATTTTCATGTTTACTTTATCTCTTGTTTCCCACAATTAGTTTCGAATTTGAAAATTAAAAGTTCATTGAAAATGAATGATTTTATGCATTACACGGGAATATTTCACGTTACTTCATGTATGCACCAATGCACTTACAATCGAAATTAGTATGATAATTCATCTGTCAGGTTGGCTGCGGTTCTCTCTCAAAAAGCAAAAAAAATTGCAAAATTAAACCGCATCCTTTGCAGTCGCTGTTGGTGCATGATGAACGAATGGGGACTTAACCCCTCATGTCAAAATATTTGCGCTTTGCAATAAAATCCAAATAAATGGAATATTTCTGAACGTATCCGAAAAGTAAAAACTGTATACGAAAGGTGATTAAATACGTTTTCAAATTTTATAATTCGAAATAAACATTGTTTTTGATATATCAATTTTTTTTAATGCAAACGTAAAAAGTTTTAAAAATGGATCACCTTACGTTTTTTCTAACTAAAATTACAGATAAAAATATAAACTCCCACATATTTTATTAGACAAATATTATTGTCACTTTTTTTTGTCATTTATAATTCCAAATTTTTTTTTTTTTTTTTCAAATTGCAGTCAGAAACTTTGGTTTCACAAAGGTGTAATTTTTTATTATTTTGTGGTTAATTTTTAAATTTACTTATAAAGCGTGATATTTTCTCTTTCTGATACAGTTTAGATTATAACTCTCACCATAACAGTGAGGGAGACACAACGATTTCGATGAGTCCTATTTGAGTTGTTCCCAAAAGCGAACAAATTAGCCTGAGGGGTTAAGGACTCTGCATTGTGTTTATGTAGAGTGGTTTAAACCACATACCAGATTCAACCTCAAAATCAGAAATCAGTAAATAGATAATGAGAAATGGTCTCAGAACTCAGAACAAGGTGAAGTTAGAACCCTGTCCAACAAAGTGACGTAATATCAAAGTTTTGACGGATTATAAATTCATTACTATTCAGTATTTTCCAAAAATTCTTAAAGTTCTGTCCTGAACCTGTTCTAATTAATACAATACATTTTAACCTCATTGTCTTTATAAAATATGAACCATCTAATTGTTTTTTTTGGACTTTTAACAATTTGTCCGTGAATATAATATTGTGTGTTTGTTTCAGGGTCTCAGTCACGCTAAGGCCAAGGAGAACCTGGAGAGGGATGGCCCCAATGCCCTCACGCCCCCCAAACAGACCCCCGAGTGGGTCAAGTTCTGTAAAAATCTCTTTGGAGGTTTCGCTCTTCTCCTGTGGATAGGCGCTGTCTTATGTTTCGTTGCGTACGGTATCCAGGTAAATACAATCAATCCCTACCAACATGGAAATTCATGCTACCTGCCAATTAAAACACCTAATAAAATACCAACCTTTCACTTATTGTGGTGAATTTATGTCTTAAGGTATGAAAGAGACATACGTGTATGAGTGAGACAGCGTGAGTAACGCATAAAAGGGCGTGTCTGTTGTCCATTCGTCCTCTCTTATTATACAGGCTTCCTAAAAGTAACACCTTATGCACATATTGTTCTTGTTTCTACATCAGAAGAAATCTTGGTAATCTGTAAAGGACAGTTCTCCACACTTATCTATGAAGCAGCGATACTTATAGAGAACTGCTTTCAGCTCGCAACATCAATTCCATCATGAGCTATGAAGCTTTGAAATATCCGTCTAACTGTCATATTTTCCAATTGTTCAATAAGAACAAAGAGCGTTGGAACTCAGATGAAGATATTCAGGGTAGAATTGTAGTAAAACTTTTTTCCCATTAACTCCTAACACAGGAGAGAGACCCTGAAGAAAATAATTTCCCTTGGGACCTACTTCATCTTTGGGGATGCTGTGTGAAGAGCCTTTTTAAGTATATGTGAGGAAGTTGAACGAAAAAGATATGAGGGATTAGTAGAAATCTGGGGGTCAGTGTGTCCAGAGGAGACATGAATCCATCCCTCCCACTGCGGTGTTAGGCGCTGGGTCGAGAGAGTCCGGCAGGAGAGGTCAAAAACATATCCCCAAACCAGTCTCGCTAGATCCGGTCTGCCAAGCAGCAGGTGGGCAGAAGCATTGGCCGCCAAGCCCTGGACAAAGCTCCCTGCTAAGACTCCTACGTGACCTACGGCAGAGGTGTTGCGAATGATTTCCTGGACAGTGGGTAGGAACCAGTGGCGGCTCTTCCCTTAGGACAATGGGTGTTTGACCCCCCCAAAATTATAAGACATAATAATAATATTTTTTTACGGAATAAACGGCTCAACGCATCGAATTCTTTACTTGAAATGAACCGCAAAATAATAGCAGTTAGCGGCGACGACTCGCCAGGTGACGAGCAGTGACATCTATCGTGTCAAATGGAAGCTCCAATTCTCACAATATTTAGATCCCTGGGTCAATTTTTGACTTGCCCTATCTTCTGTCTCTATGCGCGCCATACAATAAACGCGATGGCACTATGTTTTTATCCTGGAGTAGGTACCATAGAAACCCTAGCGACGTTTTGGACATGACCGAATGTCTTGGAAGGGAGACAGCCTTATGAATCTTATGCGTTGTTGAAAGAGATGGCGATACAACATAGGTCGGTTTGCATTTTGCAGCATGCCTCGTCCATTGTATTTGGACAGTTCGGGAAAGATTTGGAATAATAATTATTTACCTTGTTATCGGCGACATTTCAAATATAGTTTGGTGGCACATCGAGAAGTAGATCTTTTCAAATATTATTAATTATTATATGTATTATGATCACTTTTCAACGGACATAGAAAACAGCTTGATTTAAAACAATGTTTGTTTTTTAGGTTCCTAATCTACCTAATTGACAGCAGATTCTATACATTTAATTATCTAGTTACAGGTAAATCATTTGAAAGGGACCTTTGCTTGTGTAGTGGTGTATTAGATAGATAAAAAATATCTAATATAATTTAATAATAAATTTGTTTTGTTAGATAGCTGAAAAATGCAAAAAAAAAACATCGTCAAATTGAAACGCAAGTCTAAATTTAAATAAAATTGATAATTGTCTTTTCTCACCCAATATCTTTGGGCATTTTAGGGGTAAAAGGGGACTGCGGACGTGTGTTTCAAAGTCAATTTTTGTTTTTAAATTTTTGATATTACCGGTTTCTATTTTTTCTAATCTACCTAATTTTTTAAAATATATTTTGGATACTTAGGTACATACTATCAGTGTGCATAACTATATTGAAAAGTGTCCTCTTTAAAATGATGTGCCAGCAAGTACATGAATTATTTAGTTATTTTGCAATTTATAAATAATACCTATGTAATTTGAGTTGCGGATTCATGACCCTACCTATCTTCTAATTGATATAGATAATTATATGTCGGCATTTTTCACAATATCAAAAAAGGTAATTTCACTTTTTTTTTTCAAATGACCTCCCATACCTGGAGCCCTAGAGCCGCCTCTGGTAGGAACCCTGTCTCTCATATCGAAAACATAAACTAATAAATGGATATTGGGGTTATATAATAAAAACTACTTTGTACATGAATATTGCAACTAATCAAGTTTTATTTTAATTTACTAGGCGAGCACAGTTGAGGAGCCCGCCGATGACAATCTCTACCTTGGTATTGTGCTTGCCGCTGTGGTCATAGTGACCGGTATCTTCTCCTACTACCAGGAGAGCAAGAGCTCCAAGATCATGGAGTCCTTCAAGAACATGGTGCCCCAGTTCGCCACCGTCATCCGGGAGGGCGAGAAGCTCACCCTGCGCGCTGAGGACCTCGTCCTCGGAGATGTTGTTGAGGTAAATCAACCTGACTACTTATGCGCTCCCGGGGCTTTCTTTCAGAATAAATCAAAAATAAATAAAATACAACATTTGGACAGAGAAGCTTCCAATACATTGCAACTAAAGTATCCAATAACCTACTTGACAAAACAAAACAATTAAAATATCTAAACAAATTTAATATCTTGACTGAACAATAGATATCAAGAAAAGTTGCAGTAATTGGTCAACTCACCCAATTCTAAATTAAAAGTTTTCTAAATCCACGATTCAGTCTCTAATTCAGCTTTTGATTTATCAAAAAAAAAAATGCCAATCGAACTTATCGATATTAAGCTTATCGAAAAATGTACCTGTAAAAACATTAAATAAAAATAATAGTAAACCATGTTAAGGTTATTAATTTAATCTGACAACTTGTGTGTGTACTCCTGTCCTCAGATAGAATACAACAATAGTTATGAGAGCATCTTTATGAATATTTATGAGAACCTGTCATTCTATGTACTCCCGAGAGAGTGAATGCATAATAAAGCATGCAAATTCTTAGAATATTAATTACATTGTATAATTTTTACTCATTCTGATTCTTAAAATGAATGTTTATTATTCAAAAAATTCTTTGTGGTCAGTAAGATAATATTGTGGTTATAATTTCAGTTAATAATAAGCTCTGATGCTGCCAACCAGTTACTTAGTAAAATAAACTTGAAATGCTCTAATCTAAAGAAACCACAAAAGCGAACATACATAATTATCTTTCTTGTGAAATTCCTATCTTTGTGAACTCTGCTCAATATCTTGCCGTGGTGTCTAATTGCTTAGGTATTTGTTATGTGATTGAAATCTTCTTCCTTGCACTGTTCCAACTCGTTGCCTAGGTCGGCTCTTCTCGTTCTCAGGCTATAACTTCTGGATCGCTTTCATTCAGGTCGTTTCTCTGTAAAACTTTGGAGCATTGAGTCATCCAGGAGTTCTTTGGTCTTCCTCTGAATGACTGTCGATGAAGCTCCATAGACCTTGCCTGCTTCACTGTGTGGTCTGGTTGTCTCCGTCTCATGTGCCCACTGCCCATACCATCTCAACTGTCTTTCCGCCAGCTTATTTTTTATGTCCGTGACACCCAGGCTACCACGAATGTGTGATCTTTTAATCCTATCTTTTAGTGATACTCCTGCCGACTATCTAAGCATTCGCATTTATGCTGTTCCGAGTTGCCTAATGTAATCGTATTTCTGATTTGCAGGTTAAGTTTGGAGATCGTATCCCGGCCGACATCCGTATCGTCGAGACCCGAGGCTTCAAGGTAGACAACTCCTCCCTCACCGGAGAGTCTGAGCCCCAATCCCGTGGCCCCGACTTCACCAACGAGAACCCCCTCGAAACCAAGAACCTCGCCTTCTTCTCCACCAACGCCGTTGAGGGAACTGCCAAGGGAGTTGTCATCTCCTGCGGAGATCACACCGTAAGTTACAAATACAAATAATATGTAAACAGCCCAAAAGCACAACAAATTAAAAACATAGTATTTCACAGTCAGTAAGTGAATAATCTTAATTTTGAAACCCTACCCCAACCCTACAAATACATTTTGATGACGATCATCAGTCTATACTCTATATATTCTATGTCCACTTTTTATGTACTTTGAATTAAAAATGCCAAACGAAAGAGGACATTTTTCTGTACATGTCCACTCTAACTTTTTCACTGTATTCATCTGTAACATATTTTTTTCGTGTGTAATATTATTCTATCTCCACACAAAGACAGTAAAGGTTGGTGCTAAGCCCTGTACTAAGTCCACTGGCCAATAGGAGTAATAGTTTCGGAGGACATAGAATAAGGAAGCATTTATTTTAGTATTGACTGTTGACTCGCCATCAGATCTGTCAGTTTGTTCTGGTGTGAAATTATTATTTTTAATTAATTATAGTGGCTAGAATCTGCACTAGATTATTAAATGAAAAATTAAGAAAAGGAAAGAAATGTTAGAACGATGAAACAACAACGTGGTCAAGAATATCAAGGCGTTAAGGGAACAACAAAAAGAGCCAGGAATTTAAAAAAATATTTTTGTATTTTGGGCTTTACGTTTGAATTTTTTTTTTCAATCCAAAGAACACTTATAATCACAAACATAACAGTTTTATTAATGTTGGCGTCTTCTATATCCATCAAATTATTGGACATAGAATAAAAAACACTTAGAATAAATAATAATAACGTAGTATTTATATAGCGCAGTTTTGTGATATTTCACTTCAAGTGCGCTTAATAATAAATAGCATTAATGAATCTCCCGCCATAGTGAACAAAATCATTTTACCTATATATTTAAAAAGGCATATATTTTAAAACTTTAAATAAAATTCAACAAAATAAGATTGTAGAAATGTTAGCTAGTAGATATAATTTTGAGCTATTCTGGACATAGTATATAAATATGTAATAATCCTCAGCAAATTGATAAAATCTGATTCAACTTGACGTGAATTTTTGTATTCAACAATATTTGAATCACTTGTGTTATTTCCAGGTCATGGGTCGTATTGCTGGTCTGGCTTCAGGTTTGGACACCGGAGAGACCCCCATCGCCAAGGAAATCCACCATTTCATTCATCTTATTACCGGCGTGGCTGTGTTCCTCGGAGTCACCTTCTTCGTCATTGCCTTCATCCTTGGATACCATTGGTTGGACGCTGTCATCTTCTTGATTGGTTAGTTCACCACCTTTTCTGATCTGAAAACCGAATCTTACATTATCACTGCAATGATTTTTTCTAAACCCATAAACACATTTTGAAGTAAATTATTTACTAAATTCAATAAAACATTTTTACTGTGGCCCCAAGTTCGATCCCTGGGGAATGCTAAATTTCGTTTTACCAACTAAAAAAAACACCAACATTTCGTTAGATCTTTGGTTGTTTTAAAATTATTAGAAAAAAGCTCTATAACCAGAAGCCTTGCTGTCTAACTATTTTTTAATTTTGACAATACTTTTGATCTTTTCAGGAATCATTGTCGCCAACGTGCCTGAAGGTCTCCTGGCCACTGTGACTGTGTGCTTGACCCTGACTGCTAAGCGCATGGCCTCCAAGAATTGCCTGGTGAAGAATCTGGAAGCTGTAGAAACCCTCGGCTCCACATCCACCATCTGCTCCGACAAAACTGGAACCCTGACCCAGAACAGGATGACCGTCGCCCACATGTGGTTTGACAACCAGATCATCGAGGCCGACACCACTGAGGATCAGTCTGGAGTTCAATATGGTGAGAACCATTAAAAGATAACTTATTCTCTTTTTTATACTAGTTTATTCAACTATTTTTGGCTCATATGTTAATGTTAATTCTTCCACAGAAATATGCAAATATCTGATACAGATGTTGTGTATTCATGAAGCAAACAGCTTTTCTCGCATAATCCGGTCCCCGTTGCTACTGAAAACACAAGACCCTCGTCATTGTTGAATTCTCTCGAATCATCAAAACTAGCTTTCATAACCTGCCAACTGTTTTGTTCCTAGCATTAATTTAAAACACACGCTTTGTTACAGAATGTCTACATTACATCATATTAATTAATTGCTCCGCCATGTTTAAAGTCTCGGTGACGTGATCGGTAACAACTTCGACTGGGCTGGTCGCGGGAGATAGGCGGCATCGAAGAGTTTACAAACTATCTGCAACGCGCCTATGTGTGGATTTACGGCGGTAGTCGCCAAGATACTTGAATTGAGTATCAGATACTTTCGTATTCCTGTGGAAGAAGAACCAAGTCCACATTTGTTGGTTTTTTTTTTAAATGAATCTGAATCAGCAATATTGAAACTATTGATCTCTAAGTCACAAGATTTAGATTCTCCTGAATATTATTCAAGTTCAGAAATAAACGTGTTTGTTTCGTTTTTAGACCGCACCAGCCCTGGATTCAAGGCTCTTGCCCGCATTGCCACCCTCTGCAACCGTGCCGAGTTCAAGGGAGGCCAGGACGGAATCCCCATCCTGAAGAAGGAAGTGAGTGGAGACGCCTCGGAAGCCGCCCTGCTGAAGTGCATGGAGCTGGCCCTCGGGGACGTGCTGTCCATCCGTAAGAAGAACAAGAAGGTCTGCGAGATCCCCTTCAACTCCACCAACAAATATCAGGTGTCCATTCACGAGACCGAGGACACTAGCGACCCCCGCCACGTCATGGTCATGAAGGGAGCCCCCGAGAGGATCCTGGAGAAGTGCTCCACTATCTTCATTGGAGGAAAGGAAAAGGTAAATAAAAAGTTCTCATTGTTCACCTTTTAATTCTCTCATCAGTACACATAATACGATTGGCTGAATTAAGCTCTTATGTATGATACCTGATCAGTAATCTACTCACTGAAACGCTTTATAATAAGTACTCTCTCAGTAATCCACCGCTCGATTATTCGATAACTACTTTGATCTGCCATTATTTTTACTAGTTGAAAGCACAAAATCAAGTTCTATAGTTCGCCGTTATTCGTATGCCGCTTGCCTAGACTTGAGCGCCATGCTTTGTACAACGGTTTGGGTTATCTTACTATTACACACTCAGTTACTATACTGCCGTCTAGCTGACGATTTTACCAGTCATTAGGGTTCATTATTATTGTTTTAGGACATTTTGTTTAGTCCTCTGTGTATTCTAGTTCTGTTCGTTTCATTCTCCCACGTTTTTGGGGTGGGGATTTTTGAAAAAGTACTCGGTACTTAGAAATAAATTCATAATAATAATGATTTTATCTTGCCTTAGGTTCTGGATGAGGAGATGAAGGAGGCCTTCAACAACGCCTACCTCGAGCTAGGAGGCCTCGGAGAGCGTGTGCTCGGCTTCTGCGACTTCATGATGTCATCCGACAAGTTCCCCCTCGGCTTCAAGTTCAACTCTGACGACCCTAACTTCCCCATCGAGAACCTGCGATTCGTCGGGCTCATGTCCATGATAGATCCCCCCAGGGCCGCCGTACCTGATGCGGTTGCCAAGTGCCGATCCGCCGGTATCAAGGTCATCATGGTCACTGGTGATCACCCCATCACTGCCAAGGCCATCGCCAAGTCTGTGGGCATCATCTCTGAAGGAAACGAGACCATTGAGGATATCTCCGCCAGGTTGAACATCCCCGTCTCCGAAGTCAACCCCCGTGAAGCCAAGGCCGCCGTCGTGCACGGAACCGAGCTCAGGGAACTGAACTCCGACCAGTTGGACGAGATTCTGAAGTAAGTTTGAATACCTGCATCTTTAGCTTAATGGAATCCATACTTGAAGAAATAATGCTTTGTCCTAAACTTTCAATTTTGCCAGTGTTGTATTCTTATCAGGTTTACTAAAACATATGTTCTTTATAGATATCACACTGAGATCGTGTTTGCCCGTACATCTCCCCAGCAGAAGCTGATCATTGTAGAAGGTTGCCAGCGCATGGGAGCCATTGTTGCCGTAACTGGTGATGGTGTCAACGACTCTCCGGCCCTGAAGAAGGCTGACATTGGTGTCGCCATGGGTATCGCAGGATCTGACGTATCCAAGCAGGTAACTATCCCTTACCAATTTACTTGACTATTTATTAATATGTAATAATATAGAAGTACATACAATGTACAAGCAGTCGCACCAATGTTTGCTAAATGAAAATGTTAATCTGGCATTTGTTTGTGTGCAGGCCGCTGACATGATCTTGCTTGATGACAACTTTGCCTCCATCGTGACGGGAGTGGAAGAGGGCCGACTGATCTTCGACAACTTGAAGAAGTCCATTGCCTACACCCTGACCTCCAACATTCCTGAAATCTCTCCCTTCCTTGCCTTCATCCTGTGCGATATCCCCTTGCCCCTGGGAACCGTCACCATCCTTTGCATTGATCTCGGAACTGACATGGTGAATATTCTTTTTTCTAATTCTATCTCTTTAAATCTCTGTGCCCCTGCTAATAATAATCCTTTATCTTTCAGCATTGGAACTTCTGCAGTAATAATATCTACTATTTGTGTGTAATGTTTCTTATTAAATATAATGTTTGTTTTTAAATATGATCTGCTGCAGTGTATTTTTAAAATGCATTCGGCGATCAGTGAGATTTTAACTTTACAATTGAACTAGTTATTATTTTTATTTGCATTTAATTACTTTTAAGGGGTAAAGAATTCAGAAGTCATTGAAATAGCTTTAAAACATGGAAATATGAAATTAGTTAGAAATGACAAAATGAGTGCTGTTGCAGTTGTTTAGGATGTGTGATGATAATTTGGTTGTTGATGTAAATTAGGTTCCCGCTATTTCGCTGGCGTACGAGGAGTCAGAATCCGATATAATGAAACGTCGGCCGCGTAACCCGTACGCAGACAAGCTAGTTAACGAGAGGTTTGTTCGCTAATGGAGCGGCGATGGCGCTACTGCAGTTGCAATCACAATATTTCATATTCTTGCTGTAGTTTTGAATGTACCTTTCGCTAAACAAGTATTTTCGCCAGATCTTCAACTATATTCTATAAGTAGATAGACACACCTATGAATATAAGATTGGTCATTTATCTCTAGATTTATACATATTACCTAGCGTTTTACCTTTAAACATACCGTAGTGTTTGTGAATACATTATATTTCTTAATTTTAAGTCATTACGCAGTTATTTAACCTAGGACCGAAAGAAGGAATCAGTCAAGCATGCAGATGACTGTACTATACCATTTCACAGCATTTCTTATAATTCACCATGTTATAGCAATAGAATCTTCCAGTTTGACGCTGCAGTCTTGGTTTGTAACTTTTAGGAGATTCAGCTAGTTTGATGAACAACTCTGCTAGTATAGTGCAAAAATCACTCACACACTATTTATTTAGATCAACACCGAACATCAAAATATGTACTTCATTTATATCTCACTTGTTCACGAGTTACGATTCAACTACGAGACTCAAAACATTTATATCTCACTTGTTCACGAGTTACGATTCAACTACGAGACTCAAAACATTATTGCGCTTTAATTTAATTAATTATTTAAAGTAGTCACACTCCCATGAAGCGCACTCATCAGCGCACCAAAAGGAGATAGAATAATGTGTTCACTTTACTCACAAATAGTTTTAAACTAACAGGTGCCCGCCATTTCTTTGGCCTACGAAGAAGCCGAGTCCGACATCATGAAACGCCCTCCCCGAGACCCGTTCAATGATAAACTGGTCAACCAGAGGTCCTATACTTTTTGATTATCTTTACAGAAACAATTAATCCTGCTAACATGGTATATGGGCACCGGTGCATAACAATGCGGGATTAAATAAATATTTGTTGTCGCTTTCAAGATGGTGTGTGGTGAAACTGTCAATTAATTAACTTGCGCTTAAATATTGCCATACAATATTTCTGCTAAAGTTTAGTGTCAACGGCTCATGCTTATTGCATACTCTCAAAGATTTTCATTTTAATTCCCTGGCTTCCGTATCATGGAGGACTATATAGAACACAATGTATGCAACATCCATGGGCTGTATTAACACTGCTATGTACCATAAAATGCTCTGTGTTCATTAATATTTAACGGCCTGAAGAATAACAATAGGATGTAAACTCTTGTGTTTGTTAAATTAATAATTCTAATAAATGACTAACTATTAATACTGGTGGCGCCAGGGCCAGGTGGTGTTCGATAGCAATATTAAATCACACCTTAACATTCTTGAGACTATGTGATGATATTGGCTATCAAAGAGATTACTCCCAATAAGAAATAATACACCAATCGCAATACTCTAATTAACATCCACTCAGTTTAAAACAACCAAACAAACAACAATACTTACAACTGACACCAATCATCTTTGTGTTGTCGATGATTTCGACTCTTTATCAACAATCATTATTTTTTTGTTTTATTATTGTTTAAATCACAGTAGTGTTCATTGGGTAAAAGGGTTGACTAAAAATCAATATAATTCATTACCGTTATGTGTACAGAAACTTCAGTCGCTGTTATGATATCTGAATTTATCGATATTGTAAATTTTAATGAAAAATCCTTACTCAATGAGGACTTTAATTTCTCAAATTGCACCAGCTTTTTAAATGTTCAAACAATTGGTTGTTTCTTTCAGTGTCTACCGGTCATCTCTCCTTTTCCTAAATCAACTTATATTGCGTGACCAATCCAGTCCAACATTTATTTTAATCTTTTTTTGACATGCAAAGTAATTTCATTCTTGTCCGGTTTTATTTGTGCCGATCTCAATTGAAATCCAAGCTTTGGAAGTCTTTAATTTTGACACAAGTAAAGAGTGACGAGTTTACACTCACCTGACTGATTAGTTTACTAAATTCTTAGATTCTAGTGAATCATTCATCTTACCGAAACAAAACTGTTCTTTTTCATTCTAAAAATGACTGAGTTAACATAATCACTTAGATTTGAGTTGATTGGACGTGACACGTTCACTGTGCATGCCTCACCCTTGTGTGTATCTGTATATGATGTATTTAACATGGTGTTTTGGGTGGGTGTGTGTGCGAGTGTCTCACGGCTCAGTGTCTGCGTAGGTCCCCGCTATATCTCTGGCGTACGAAGAGGCAGAGTCTGACATAATGAAGAGACAGCCGCGTAACCCTTTCACTGATAAGCTTGTAAACGAGAGGTAACGCCCGCAGACAATGTTTCCTAAAGCTCTCCAACAAACTAATAATTTATCCTTCCAATGTCTCTCAACAATATTAACACGATGCACTCAAATTGGCTTGCATTTCTTGTGTCCCAAATCTTACCCGCTTTCGCTTTGTGTTTTGGGGGGAAACGCAATATTGGACAACCCAGGATGAACGCATAATTTAAATATGTACAAACATTTTTCTAATTTTTAACTTTCACAATGTAATTTTTTTGAATAAACTGCTTAATTTTTCCCACTTGATCCTCACATTTTGTGCAAAAATTGCTTTATTTTTTTTCAAGTTCTCTTTTATCTTTAAATAACACGGAATCAAGCCAATTTTTGGTCATAGCTAGTCTTGTATTGCTTTCTGAATAACGCTTCAAATTTGAAATGAAGGTATGTATCCAGAATTAATGGACATGTATATGACATATGTACAAATTATTTTAACAACACTTTGTATTAGCTTAATAACAATGAGAAACAACTATTTCATTTACCGAAAATGGAAAATAATATATTTTATTAGCTATTTCATTAAAAATATGGTTTATTTGATGTCTTGTTATTTAATTTCCATTTTCGGTGACTGAATTAGTAACTTCTCACTTTGTGTATTTTGGTGGGCAGAATATTTCGTAATGTCGAATTGTATCTTGGCAGGTTTTTTCTGCTGCCGCCAATAGTAGAGCTAGAATTCAAACTGTACTGGTTGAATTTGTGTCCTACTTACTTGGCAGTAGCAGAACAAACCTGTCAAGATCCAATTCGGCATTATGAAATAAAGTGTTTTTTTGAAATAATTTGTGCATATTAACTGTGTCCAGTAGTAATTCTGGATATTTACCCGAATTAAAAGTCATTCATACTAAAATTTTACAAATAATACAAACATGTATAATGAACATGATGTGAGTTTGTTCAGCCGGGAGGGAATACCTGACTGGCTTGTGGCTTGTAAGGAATGGCATCCCATGTGTCCCTATTACTAAATGGATTGTCTCGTGTCAGTCAGTTTGCTGCAGTGTGTTGTGAGGTAGTCAGTGTGTATTGATTCTGCATATTATATCCTAATTCTGTACAGGTAAGTTCCAACCAACATTCCCACCTCCACCGGCATGCTTCATTCTTTTGTTTTTGTTTAATTCATCTTCTTTCTAACCTACTTCTTGCACTACTCAACACAGTTTTCATTTGAAATGATCTTTTCTTCTTCTTGTTCATCATTGTCTCTGTGATGTGTTCTTTTCCAGGATGTAACTTGTGTGTCATGTTGAGTTGCCGCCATCTTACTGACGTCACATTGCCGTAGCTTACACTCTACTCTATACTATACTCTAACCTTCTACTAATCTTCATCTTCTATAGATCTATTCACCAATCATTATTACATCTAGCAAATCTTGTCAAGTAAATCTTAACAGATTTCATTTTCAAGTAGATACAAACTAATATACGCTTATTGTATACATTCAAATATTAATCTAGACACTTAACCATTCGAAATTTTTTAGCAAACACTTAAATCTTGCTTTAATGCTTTAACACTTTGGAAGGTCTGATAGAAGCTGAAATTATCAAAGTAAGGAAATGATGGAAAGCAAAATGTGCATATCTGTTATTTTTCCATTTTGCCCCCCTTTTTTGCAAAATTATATGGTAAATAATCTCCTAGTGCCCGGTTAAGACCTGTACATTTTTACATACTAGAATGATGTTGAAATAAAACAAAATTTTAAATACTTTTAAATGTTATTATAAAATATATTAGTAGTCTTTCACTAAGAGATTAACTCAAAAACTACACAAATTACTCAATAAAAAGTATTTTACAAGAATTTTTTATGGACGTTTTCCCATCAAAACTTCCTTCAAAACATAACAAACCCCCAAAATTCTCACTTACAGCTGGAACGGTCACATTTACAGCTGTCACTTCAAAGTTTTTTTTTTTTAAACATAACCTTCACTTTTTGTCTGCTGATAATTATCTATGGTCTGTATTGTGACTTTTTTATGATAATGATACTGCTTCAGTACAATCGCAAATGATGAAAATATAATGTGGTGGCTATTCTCCTACAGTCTTCCAAAGGGTTTACCTTCAAAGGGATCAGTGATAAAAGCTGTTTCCAGTATGATGCTACTGTTTGCTAAGAATGATTCAAAACAAAAATAGAATTTATCTACACACATGAAACTGTTAGCTAATCTATTATTTGTATTTAAGGATTATTAGGTTTAGAGTATATTGTATGGTTTTTATTGTAAATAGATTGTTTCTCCTCTTTGGAGTTGGAGCAGACGTCCTTTTGTTACTTGACCAGGTGTAGGTGGCAGTCTCTTGAGCCGGATATGGTGGTGGTTGTGTGACATAGTTCAGATAGAAATGAAGTGTTGGTGTGTGTTGACCTAAAGGTACCGGCTATTTCGCTGGCGTACGAGGCCCCCGAGTCTGATATCATGAAGCGCCAACCCCGGGACCCCTACCGAGATAATCTGGTTAACCGAAGGTTGTACTCCGCTCCCCACTTAGCACTGTTACCCACCAATTTGCAAATGACTGGCAGTGTCTTTTCTTTCTAGTGTGTTTGTAACGCGGGACTATAATCATAGAGATGACTTTTTACAATTACAATTCACAACCGACTCCCAAACTGACCGCAGCAAGACTGTTTGGGATGTATCTGGTGTAAACTAAACAAACCAACTCCTTACAAACAATAAGAATATCTGTGATATTTTAAACGAGTTGTTTGCTCGGTGACTGTCGACTGATATAAATAGTTTTTTTTTTTTTTTACAATAAAACATTGATTAATTTGGCTCCTAAGCATGCCAAAAACAATTTTTATCTTTTTCTACATAGATATTTAAAAAAAAACTTATTTCTTATTTAGAACTTTCTAGTACTTTCTAATAGAAATAGAATTTCTCAACTTGTTCTCTATGATTCATTGTCTCTGACGCATAATAGTTGAATTATTTAAAATGTCGTTACTTAGTGCATCAATATACTACGATGGTTTCATTAGTATCAAAATGTAACTTTTCACATAAACCACATAGTTGTAAATCAGTTGCAGTGTCAAAGATAAAATAACTGATAAAATGAATAGACTTTTGTAATACATAAGTAATTTTTAACATAATTATTGTAACTGATTTCTATCTTCTGTGATTTATTGTGATTGAACAACACTAGTTCTGTCCAATTAAAATTACTTTCTTTGTCTCATTTACTGTTTAAAAATTATTAAAATATTCTTTCAAGAAATAGAGTCAATCTGGCCTGATCAATAGTTAAAAGAGACAATCTAGGATGACTAGAGACTAGAAACTAGCGGACTGGGGATTAGACTTTGACTAGAGTTAATGGCAGAATTTACAATATCCGTTGAAAAGCTTCCGCATGATCTGTTTAATGATTTGAAACTGTGACGGGCACTTCAGCAAGAACTTGTTGGAAACAGCGGCACTCTATATGTTGTTGTTTTAATACCATGTTGTGTCCTGTTGTCTGTCAATATTTAGATTAATTTGTACTTTACTATTTAAAGTAGTTTAAATAGGAACTCAACGCAAACTTAAGCCAGCCGTAGCCATTACAGAAATAGTCAAATAGTCCCTAAAGTACTTAACTTTCACCCATTAAAGTAACAATGTTATCATATTGTGATCTAACATTCATTTATTTATTTAGGAAGTTAATAGGAAGAGAAAAAAAGTTGTTTTATAAAATGAAAACCACAACTTAGTGCATGTTCTCGTAAAGCATAGATGATGCAGAACTTTAGAATTGTAACAATTATTCATTTATTAATGTCTTCATCTTGTCTAATCTATTTCTACTTTATAGATTCTAGTTATTTTTATAAATCTATTCAATTACCATTGAACTCTAGTATTTTGTCTTCCGTCCCATCAAATCCCTCCCGTCCCTGCAGAATTACATAATCTATGTGGGGCTTGCACTTTGCAGCCCTTGCTATAAGTGGGATTGTTATCCAACTTGGCAACCAAGGCTTGTGTTGTTTTGACAATATGTGTTGTAACTCTAAAATATATGTTGTCTTTGAACCATATAATCTGTTGCCTTTGGGCAATATATTTGTTGCTTCTAAGCAATTTGTTTGTTGCCCCTGAGCATAATTTGTTTATTGTCGATGAGCAATATGTTTGTGGTGTTGGTTGTTGTCCGTGTTAGTCGTGTTGATATGTTAATGTTGACACACCGCATGTCTGTGGATATAGTATGAGCTGATAACATGTGAGTAGATGTAACTTTTTTTATATCATTGGGTACCTACTCCGCCATCGATCATTGATGATCAATGCATTGGTTCACTTTGAAATCTTCAAATAAGCCCTCAAAAAACCATTCCTGTACTTAATGATGCCCATAATTTTGTTGTATTACGCATTGAATATTTCAAAGGTGTTATCAATAGCAAAATGTCTATTGAATGTTTGTTAAGCTTTAGTGTGTAGATGGACACAACTTCAAGAGTAATCTTGAATGCTTTATGTAAGTATGTAAAATATGCATGCATAAAATACTTATTTTTATCAGCTTTCACGTGAATGAATTTTAAAATGAATTAAGTCCGATAGCAAGTTCATATTTTTTAAAACACTTATTATTTGTGATTTAATATCAACTGGACAATGTTTCTTCTGAAATCCATTTATGTGGAAGGTAAAAATCTGCAGCCAAACTGTTGCCTCTTACTATGTATTTATACGCTTGAGTATTCTATTTATTTACTAACAAAATCTACTAACTTGTTCAAATTTAACATGCCTAACAACATAATTTAAATTCATTGCCATATTTAGATCTGTTGAAATTGTATGAAAAACTGTTTATGTAAAACTTTTGCAAGACCTAACTGCTTAAAATTTAGTTTTCCGACAAATACTTACTATTAGAAATGTTTTCACTACAAAGCCTCAAAATATATCCTTCAAAACATTTTCTTTACGGTTTGTTTAATAATCAAAATCATTAAAAACTATTGAAATTTAGTAATTCAACTCATTCAAACTTTGTAGTGCCTTAACTAATCTGTTTTTCGTCCTGTGTATAGGCTAATCTCAATGGCCTATGGTCAGATCGGTATGATCCAGGCTGCCGCAGGATTCTTTGTGTACTTTGTGATCATGGCTGAGAATGGATTCCTGCCCAGGAAGCTGTTTGGCATCAGGAAGCAATGGGACTCCAAGGCCATCAATGACCTTACTGACTCCTACGGTCAGGAATGGGTAAGTTCAATTTACTATTTTCATCACTTTTCAACCATTGAAAGGTTCAATAAATTAATTTTAAACTTCGGCCTAATCCGTAAATCAAACAAACAAACCATTTTTAATTTTATTACTTTTCAATAACATCATTTGTCAAACAAAAAAATACATATAAACTTACGAGGGTCGTCCGATAAGTACTTAGCCTCACTGCCCGATGGCGCCACTATTGCAAGAGAAATTTACTATCGTGTAGTGCATTCTCGTAGACAGAAAATTCAATCGAATCGAATGACAGCGTGTGAAAGCGGGCGTGTCCGCGGATTTTAGAAAAATTGAAAAAGAGCAATATCGGTCGGTGATTCGATTCTTGTTTTTGAAAGGGAAATCGCACAGCAAAATCAAAGAGCGCTTGGATGCTGTGTACGGTGACTCTTCTCCTTCGATGGCGACCGTTAAAAATTGGTTTAACGTGTTTCAACGTGGTCGCACATCGGTTTTTGATGAGCAACACCCAGGTGCCCCAAAAACGGTTACCACGGAGGATAACATAACAAAAATCCACGATCTCGTATTGGCAGACTGCCGATTTGAAGGTGTGCGAGATAGCTGAGACAGTCGGCATCTCAAAAGACCGCGTTGGTCATATCCTGCATGAAATTTTGGAGTCGGCGCGATGGGTGTCGCGTTTGCTCACTCTAGACACCAAGCAAAACCATGAGACCACTTCAGAGCAGTGTTCGTCGCTGGTCAAATTGGTCGAATTGGGCTACGAACTGCTGCCCCATCTACCTTATTCTCCAGATTTGGCCCCGTGCGATTTCTTTTTGTTTCCAAACTCACCGTTTTGAATCGAATGAGGAGGTCGTCATCGCCATGGAGGCCTACTTTGCAGACCTCGAGAAAACATTTTTCAGACGTGTTAAAGAAATTGGAGCATCGCTGGGTCAAGTGTATCGAGCTAAAAGGAGATTACGTTGAGAAATAAAAATAAAAGAATTTCAAAATTTTCGTTTTTCTTTTGTAGACTAAGTACTTATTGGACCACCCTTTAAACATTCTTTACAAATCAAAACATTCTTTACTATTAAGCAACAATTTTAATTAAAAATGTTTAATAATAAAGTGTGGGTTGACACTATATTTCTATAAAAGAAAAAGCTAACCCCAATAAAAACGTTCTCAACTCCTATCTAATATAGTGTGTAGGTGATTTTGATATAGAACCAACACTTCCAATAAAGTCCTAGATCTTGGACAGAATCGTCAGAATCTATGATTATTGTCAGAATTGAATCTCCTGCTAGCCGCATTTAACGCTTTTGTCGTGTCATTTTGGTGTTGACACTTTTTGTTCCAAAATATTTTCAAATAAATCTACAAAGAAAATAATGATCTATGGCCAGGGATCCAACCGATCAACCAAATGCGATGTTTGTTAGATAGATAATATATAGATAGTTTATAGGTATATTTTGTTGCCATAGATGATGGCATATTCAGTTCAATTTGGACAAAAATTTGGATTGACACTATTTACACCTGAACCCTTCAATTAACCCATTCGATGAAAAACACTTCTTTTTCTTTCTAGTCTGTACTGTTTACGAATTGTTTGCTTATTGAAATATTCCAGACTTACCGCGACAGGAAGACCCTGGAGTTCACCTGCCACACCGCCTTCTTTGTGTCCATCGTGGTGGTGCAATGGGCTGATCTGATCATCTGCAAGACCAGGCGTAACTCCCTGCTCCACCAGGGCATGAGGAACTGGGCCCTGAACTTTGGTCTGATTTTCGAGACCGCTCTGGCCGCCTTCTTATCCTATACTCCTGGAATGGACAAGGGATTGAGGATGTTCCCTCTGAAGTGAGTATTATCCTGCAGTGTAAAGTAGAGTAATGGCGTTTTTCTCAAAATGCATTTCTTCAGTGAACTCCCATAAAAAATATAAGGAAATAAGACAAACTTGTATTATAATTATACCAAACTTTAAACACTGCGCTGTGCTAATAAATCCACCCGTACGAATGATACTTGTACTGCCCAAATGTAAGTCCAAATGAAATCCAAATCCCATAGGTGCGTTTCGAATATCAGCACCTATGGAGCCTTCTGTCATATTTCTTAGGTTCATACAAAACATACTACTGGCGCCAGAGTGGTAGACCTGCAAACCTTGAGAATCTACTAGCTGTCCTAGTGCGCAGCACCAAATGTGTTTATTTGAACCAAATTTGTATGGAATAGTATTTTGCAATAATCAATTAACTTTTTTCTGTGATTATTGCGTTTAGTTGTTATTAAATTAAGTAAAGTTGATGAATTGAACCTGCAGATCCTTTGTAGGACTACAAAGTGTCTGCAGGTTACATAGAATTTGAATTGATGCATTGTATATTGGTGCTAGGTCGCTAATCTCTGATGATCTGGCTAAAGTAAATGTCTATTGTGCTCGTCAGGTTCGTGTGGTGGCTGCCGGCCCTGCCTTTCATGCTGTCCATCTTCATCTACGACGAGACGCGCCGCTTCTACCTGCGCCGCAACCCTGGAGGATGGTTGGAGCAAGAGACCTACTATTAAACATCTGTAGGCTTGCAGTTCAGAGCACCGACTTACTTGTGTGGAAGGGTCGCCTGACTGTGTTTTGTATGATTGTATTCTGTGTTCATATATGACCCTCTGATTAGTTTCATCTGACTCACCTAGAAGCGATTATCTTGTTGACATTTGTACGTATTGTTTTGTTGCTTGTTAAAGCAAAAAGAGTTAATTCCGACCAGAATTACTACCCGACATTTAGCACCTTTTAATTTTGGGTAGACATTTTGGATCCGACGTTGTTACAATTACTCGTAGTATTATTTTCTAAATTATGTGACTAACAATATTTCCCCCTCGTATAAAAAAAATATGAACGCACTGTTACTTTTGAAATGTGTTCAAGTTTACACAAATGTCTATGGGGCTATTTTACCTCCTGGCGACCCCAGGGAATCATCGTCCCTCTCTTTATTTATTAACTATTTATACATATTTTCAAAAACTCATTAAAATGTATTTAATTACATTACATTACAATATAAATATTTAGAGAATAATAATTGTAATACATATTTATTATGGAAGAGGTTTGTTTCTGAGAAAGACGGGATCATGTCTGTTGTGCGTGGGATATCACGGAGTGCGCGGGATGCGACGCGTGTGCGAAGAGGGGTGTGTGAGTCACTCGTTACGTCATACTTCATTCTACTTTTTACTTTTTACTTTTATCTTTTATATTAATTTACCTGACTTGTGTAATAATTTATGTTATTTTATCAATCTTTGTTTAGCATTAAAATACAAAACTCTAATATAATGTACTTGAAAGTTGTTCTCTTGAATAAAAACAATAAACACTACAAGCGATTGTCTGGATTGAGGAGTCGAGTGTAGGAGTGTAGGAGTGAACGAGTGTAGGAGTGATTGCCCGTGCAGGCCACCTAGCCACCGAGCAGCCTCTGCTTCTACTCCTTTTTACGTGTTGTTGAATACTAAAATACCTGTTATGTTAAACAATGACTATTGTGATTTATTTGATATTTTCAAATTGTAATTTCAATATAAAGAATGTATAAATATGTTTGCAAGTAAAAGTATGTACTTGCTTTTATACTGTTTTGTCGATAGAGAATAATATAACGTAACGTATCCATTAGACTTTGTTTGTTTGTTTCTGATTGTGAAATGTCTATCTGTATCTAATGTACCAGTTCGCCAGTAGGTAGAAGGTGCAAGCTCCATCAATACAACTACATACAGACTTAGTTATGTCATAGTAGAATACACATAGATTAGGAGTAGCTAAAACGTAGGTGTAATTATTATTGAAAAATTTAGGTTTATAATTACTTAGGAAAAAATATATATTATATATTTATTAATGTGTTGGAAAATCTGATTATCAAATTTACAACTGCAAACTTAATGTCTTTTATTGCAGCAAATAGTTAGGCCTGTTACATAATATTCCTCATTTCACATCCGCGTGACCATTTAACTGTTTAACTCTAATTGCAACAAACACCACCATATTGTTTAGTTGATTATGCGGGGAAATAGTTGTCTTTTACCTCGTGACGAGTCGGCCAGCTGCCAGCTACCAGCTCTCTCCAAGTTCTTTCTTTGCTATGTGTGGCTTTGTACATATGTGGAGATTACACTTGCACTTGTGTGCATCGTGATCTGCTCATGTAAATAGTTGACACGTGATTTGTGGTGATTTTCACTCTCACCTTTCAATAAATAGGCCACTTTAAAGATTTCTTTTTAGTTGTAGGAGGACGCTGTAATGATTTAAGTGTTGATATAAAAACAATTTTAAAAATTCATTACTCTTTTATTCCATCCATTCTCCTTTTCTATGCTTTTTTTAAATGTGCAGCCAACTTTCCCGAGGGACTACACAATCACTATTTACTTTGAGACAATGTTGAAGGAAAAAGAATAATGGATTTTTACATTGGACACAAAGTATGGACTTTGACTAAAAACTCTCTGTTACATGCGTCATTTATGAGAAAAAAGAAGAGAATTACAACAGAGCTTATCAGCGGTAAGTCCTTAGGATGCATGGGCCAAGCTCGAATAGAATGCCCTCACATCATGTCAGAATGATACAATTCATCAACATGATTGGAAGGTCTAAAAGTGCAAGTTGACAAGTTGGGAGAATGCCAATTTTATTGCACTTACTGATGCATAACTACTTGGCTACTAATTGCAGTATAATTCATACTTCACTATTGTAGGTACCTAGATCTAGGATAAGAAACAATGTGAGTAACAAACAAGGTAAGTCTCGAGAAAAGATAAAACCGAAACAGCACTTTTCATGGTGGATGGAACGCAACCACATAAAATCTGATATTTGCAGTACATGCAACATTATGTATTAGGGAATCAATGAAAAGCATTAATTTTACAAAAAATATATTCCACCATGGGCGATCTGAACTGATCCTGACTAGCCCGGCGAGAGATCGTACGTGACATCATCGTTCTAGTATCATCTGTCTTTTTTTGTTTACAAAGAAGACGTGTGAGAAGGAAGAGAATGAACGTCGATTACGTCCGTATCAGCTCTCGCCGGGACCAGCTTAGACATTCTAATTTCAACTATAATGTGAAGCAATGGCAGAGTTTGGTTATAAGTTTCCATTGAATATACATAATTAGTTAGCAAGTGGTCACCGTGGTAAAGCTGTTACAACTTTGACTCTGGCTCAGTAGTCTCGGGCAATCTCAGGTTCAATTCCTGACCTATTGCAAAAGCATACACACCAAACCTAGGGTTGGTCCTGTGCAGGTGCAATTGTAGCAGTCCACTCAGGGCACCGACTCGCCAAGGCGCTGATAATAACCTAACAGTGCGCTTGAGGTTACTAGTGCCATCTGTCCCAGGGCCAGCCCTGTTTAAACCACATGAGTATAATGTTTGTGTCATACACAGCTATAAAATATCATTTGGCTTGGCCTATTGCAGCATATCGCTTGCCATATATTCCCATTGGGAATGTACGGTGAGCGATATGCCGAAATACGTCAAGCCAAATGATCTTTTATAGCTGTGTGTGACACAGGTCTCAAGGCGAGATAGTTCCAAATCCGTCATGTATAGAAAAATATATTCTGTACTAGTATTTCTGTGAACAGTAGACCTTGCATCCAAAAAAGTAAGTGTAGTGTTTTGAAGGCACTTAGTTTTTGTTGATATCAATAGATGTCGTTAGGCCAGGGTTTCCCAAACTGTATTCCGCGGAAAACCAGGGTTCCGCGGAACACCAGGGTTCCGCCGAACCTGTGTAGGGGTTCTGCAAGAATTTGTCGGAAGAATTTCATTAAATTTAAAATACACATATTCATATTTCAACACTACTGACATTATTAACAAGAAATTATTATTTGTATAAATATTTGACAATAGTTTTTAAGTTAGGTGCTAGATCCTTCCGGGTAGAGAGACTAAGCTTAATGGAAGTTGAAAGAGCCGTTTATGCTGTTATTGCAGGAAATATTCATTTTTACATACTAAAAAAAAAATCTCTGAAGTTTATTACTATGGTTTATAATACCGTGGTAAGAGTCAATAATATGAACATCTGTGCAATGTGGAAACAATAACAACGAGATAACGAATCTGCACGTGTTTCATGAAATTTCTGCTCCCAAGGAACCCAACCATATTTTATATGATATCGACTTTACCTGGAAGTAAAATCAGTCTTACATCCTTATTAGTAATTAGTCGAACTATAAATGCGCACGGTGCCGTAAATGTAGGTGAAAAGTGAAAAAAATAATGATTTTGGATTTCATCAATTCAATCTAATCAATTTGAGTATTTTCCTGCCTTTCGTGAATGTTTGAATGAATTTTATTTTAAAGTGGATGAAGAGGTTTCCAAAGAATTTTAAGAATACCTGCATAACTTGAAAACAACTACATATTTTGCAATATTTTCCAAACACTACTAAGAACGATTCCTGGGTTCGGAATCCATTTTTCGTGACAGCTTAATCAGTAGGCCTAAGCGCAAGTGAGTAAGTATCAATGAAGTGAATATGAAAATCTAATTGATTTAGTTAGTGACTCTAACTTGAAACAAAAATACAAAGCCTTTAAATGATTTGTGGGCGAGTTTGTCAGAAGAATAGGTACCCCAACTTATCAAAACAAACTATTATTGGTTTACTTCCGTTTTCTACAACCTATTTATGCGAAGCGGGATTTTCTAAGTATGCTGCAACGAAGTCAAAGTATAGGAACAGGCTCGATGCCAGATATTAGAATCCAACTTACCAATATTGTATAGGAACAGGCTCGATGCCAGATATTAGAATCCAACTTACCAATATTGTATAGGAACAGGCTCGATGCCAGACCAGATATTAGAATCCAACTTACCAATATTGTATAGGAACAGGCTCGATGCCAGATATTAGAATCCAACTTACCAATATTGTATAGGAACAGGCTCGATGCCAGACCAGATATTAGAATCCAACTTACCAATATTGTATAGGAACAGGCTCGATGCCAGACTAGATATTAGAATCCAACTTACCAATATTGTATAGGAACAGGCTCGATGCCAGACTAGATATTAGAATCCAACTTACCAATATTGTATAGGAACAGGCTCGATGCCAGACCAGATATTAGAATCCAACTTACCAATATTGTATAGGAACAGGCTCGATGCCAGACTAGATATTAGAATCCAACTTACCAATATTGTATAGGAACAGGCTCGATGCCAGACCAGATATTAGAATCCAACTTACCAATATTGTATAGGAACAGGCTCGATGCCAGACCAGATATTAGAATCCAACTAACCAATATTGTATAGGAACAGGCTCGATGCCAGACTAGATATTAGAATCCAACTTACCAATATTGTATAGGAACAGGCTCGATGCCAGACTAGATATTAGAATCCAACTTACCAATATTGTATAGGAACAGGCTCGATGCCAGACTTGATATTAGAATCCAACTTACCAATATTGTATAGGAACAGGCTCGATGCCAGACTAGATATTAGAATCCAACTTACCAATATTGTATAGGAACAGGCTCGATGCCAGACCAGATATTAGAATCCAACTTACCAATATTGTATAGGAACCGGCTCGATGCCAGACTAGATATTAGAATCCAACTTACCAATATTGTATAGGAACAGGCTCGATGCCAGACTAGATATTAGAATCCAACTTACCAATATTGTATAGGAAAAGGCTCGATGCCAGACCAGATATTAGAATCCAACTTACCAATATTATATAGGAACAGGCTCGATGCCAGACTAGATATTAGAATCCAACTTACCAATATTGTATAGGAACAGGCTCGATGCCAGACTAGATATTAGAATCCAACTTACCAATATTGTATAGGAACAGGCTCGATGCCAGATATTAGAATCCAACTTACCAATATTGTATAGGAACAGGCTCGATGCCAGATATTAGAATCCAACTTACCAATATTGTATAGGAACAGGCTCGATGCCAGACCAGATATTAGAATCCAACTTACCAATATTGTATAGGAACAGGCTCGATGCCAGATATTAGAATCCAACTTACCAATATTGTATAGGAACAGGCTCGATGCCAGACCAGATATTAGAATCCAACTTACCAATATTGTATAGGAACAGGCTCGATGCCAGACCAGATATTAGAATCCAACTTACCAATATTGTATAGGAACAGGCTCGATGCCAGACTAGATATTAGAATCCAACTTACCAATATTGTATAGGAACAGGCTCGATGCCAGACCAGATATTAGAATCCAACTTACCAATATTGTATAGGAACAGGCTCGATGCCAGACTAGATATTAGAATCCAACTTACCAATATTGTATAGGAACAGGCTCGATGCCAGATATTAGAATCCAACTTACCAATATTGTATAGGAACAGGCTCGATGCCAGACTAGATATTAGAATCCAACTTACCAATATTGTATAGGAACAGGCTCGATGCCAGACTAGATATTAGAATCCAACTTACCAATATTGTATAGGAACAGGCTCGATGCCAGATATTAGAATCCAACTTACCAATATTGTATAGGAACAGGCTCGATGCCCGATATTAGAATCCAACTTACCAATATTGTATAGGAACAGGCTCGATGCCAGACCAGATATTAGAATCCAACTTACCAATATTGTATAGGAACAGGCTCGATGCCAGACTAGATATTAGAATCCAACTTACCAATATTGTATAGGAACAGGCTCGATGCCAGACTAGATATTAGAATCCAACTTACCAATATTGTATAGGAACAGGCTCGATGCCAGATATTAGAATCCAACTTACCAATATTGTATAGGAACAGGCTCGATGCCAGATATTAGAATCCAACTTACCAATATTGTATAGGAACAGGCTCGATGCCAGACTAGATATTAGAATCCAACTTACCAATATTGTATAGGAACAGGCTCGATGCCAGATATTAGAATCCAACTTACCAATATTGTATAGGAACAGGCTCGATGCCAGACCAGATATTAGAATCCAACTTACCAATATTGTATAGGAACAGGCTCGATGCCAGATATTAGAATCCAACTTACCAATATTGTATAGGAACAGGCTCGATGCCAGACCAGATATTAGAATCCAACTTACCAATATTGTATAGGAACAGGCTCGATGCCAGACTAGATATTAGAATCCAACTTACCAATATTGTATAGGAACAGGCTCGATGCCAGACTAGATATTAGAATCCAACTTACCAATATTGTATAGGAACAGGCTCGATGCCAGACCAGATATTAGAATCCAACTTACCAATATTGTATAGGAACAGGCTCGATGCCAGACCAGATATTAGAATCCAACTTACCAATATTGTATAGGAACAGGCTCGATGCCAGACTAGATATTAGAATCCAACTTACCAATATTGTAAAGGAACAGGCTCGATGCCAGACTAGATATTAGAATCCAACTTACCAATATTGTATAGGAAAAGGCTCGATGCCAGACCAGATATTAGAATCCAACTTACCAATATTATATAGGAACAGGCTCGATGCCAGACTAGATATTAGAATCCAACTTACCAATATTGTATAGGAACAGGCTCGATGCCAGACTAGATATTAGAATCCAACTTACCAATATTGTATAGGAACAGGCTCGATGCCAGATATTAGAATCCAACTTACCAATATTGTATAGGAACAGGCTCGATGCCAGATATTAGAATCCAACTTACCAATATTGTATAGGAACAGGCTCGATGCCAGACCAGATATTAGAATCCAACTTACCAATATTGTATAGGAACAGGCTCGATGCCAGACTAGATATTAGAATCCAACTTACCAATATTGTATAGGAACAGGCTCGATGCCAGACTAGATATTAGAATCCAACTTACCAATATTGTATAGGAACAGGCTCGATGCCAGACCAGATATTAGAATCCAACTTACCAATATTGTATAGGAACAGGCTCGATGCCAGACTAGATATTAGAATCCAACTTACCAATATTGTATAGGAACAGGCTCGATGCCAGACTAGATATTAGAATCCAACTTACCAATATTGTATAGGAACAGGCTCGATGCCAGACTAGATATTAGAATCCAACTAACCAATATTGTATAGGAACAGGCTCGATGCCAGACTAGATATTAGAATCCAACTTACCAATATTGTATAGGAACAGGCTCGATGCCAGACCAGATATTAGAATCCAACTTACCAATATTGTATAGGAACAGGCTCGATGCCAGACTTGATATTAGAATCCAACTTACCAATATTGTATAGGAACAGGCTCGATGCCAGACTAGATATTAGAATCCAACTTACCAATATTGTATAGGAACAGGCTCGATGCCAGACCAGATATTAGAATCCAACTTACCAATATTGTATAGGAACCGGCTCGATGCCAGACTAGATATTAGAATCCAACTTACCAATATTGTAAAGGAACAGGCTCGATGCCAGACTAGATATTAGAATCCAACTTACCAATATTGTATAGGAAAAGGCTCGATGCCAGACCAGATATTAGAATCCAACTTACCAATATTATATAGGAACAGGCTCGATGCCAGACTAGATATTAGAATCCAACTTACCAATATTGTATAGGAACAGGCTCGATGCCAGACTAGATATTAGAATCCAACTTACCAATATTGTATAGGAACAGGCTCGATGCCAGATATTAGAATCCAACTTACCAATATTGTATAGGAACAGGCTCGATGCCAGATATTAGAATCCAACTTACCAATATTGTATAGGAACAGGCTCGATGCCAGACCAGATATTAGAATCCAACTTACCAATATTGTATAGGAACAGGCTCGATGCCAGATATTAGAATCCAACTTACCAATATTGTATAGGAACAGGCTCGATGCCAGACTAGATATTAGAATCCAACTTACCAATATTGTATAGGAACAGGCTCGATGCCAGACTAGATATTAGAATCCAACTTACCAATATTGTATAGGAACAGGCTCGATGCCAGACTAGATATTAGAATCCAACTTACCAATATTGTATAGGAACAGGCTCGATGCCAGACCAGATATTAGAATCCAACTTACCAATATTGTATAGGAACAGGCTCGATGCCAGACTAGATATTAGAATCCAACTTACCAATATTGTATAGGAACAGGCTCGATGCCAGACCAGATATTAGAATCCAACTAACCAATATTGTATAGGAACAGGCTCGATGCCAGACTAGATATTAGAATCCAACTTACCAATATTGTATAGGAACAGGCTCGATGCCAGACCAGATATTAGAATCCAACTTACCAATATTGTATAGGAACAGGCTCGATGCCAGACTTGATATTAGAATCCAACTTACCAATATTGTATAGGAACAGGCTCGATGCCAGACTAGATATTAGAATCCAACTTACCAATATTGTATAGGAACAGGCTCGATGCCAGACCAGATATTAGAATCCAACTTACCAATATTGTATAGGAACCGGCTCGATGCCAGACTAGATATTAGAATCCAACTTACCAATATTGTAAAGGAACAGGCTCGATGCCAGACTAGATATTAGAATCCAACTTACCAATATTGTATAGGAACAGGCTCGATGCCAGACCAGATATTAGAATCCAACTTACCAATATTATATAGGAACAGGCTCGATGCCAGACTAGATATTAGAATCCAACTTACCAATATTGTATAGGAACAGGCTCGATGCCAGACTAGATATTAGAATCCAACTTACCAATATTGTATAGGAACAGGCTCGATGCCAGATATTAGAATCCAACTTACCAATATTGTATAGGAACAGGCTCGATGCCAGATATTAGAATCCAACTTACCAATATTGTATAGGAACAGGCTCGATGCCAGACCAGATATTAGAATCCAACTTACCAATATTGTATAGGAACAGGCTCGATGCCAGATATTAGAATCCAACTTACCAATATTGTATAGGAACAGGCTCGATGCCAGACCAGATATTAGAATCCAACTTACCAATATTGTATAGGAACAGGCTCGATGCCAGACTAGATATTAGAATCCAACTTACCAATATTGTATAGGAACAGGCTCGATGCCAGACTAGATATTAGAATCCAACTTACCAATATTGTATAGGAACAGGCTCGATGCCAGACCAGATATTAGAATCCAACTTACCAATATTGTATAGGAACAGGCTCGATGCCAGACTAGATATTAGAATCCAACTTACCAATATTGTATAGGAACAGGCTCGATGCCAGATATTAGAATCCAACTTACCAATATTGTATAGGAACAGGCTCGATGCCAGACTAGATATTAGAATCCAACTTACCAATATTGTATAGGAACAGGCTCGATGCCAGACTAGATATTAGAATCCAACTTACCAATATTGTATAGGAACAGGCTCGATGCCAGATATTAGAATCCAACTTACCAATATTGTATAGGAACAGGCTCGATGCCCGATATTAGAATCCAACTTACCAATATTGTATAGGAACAGGCTCGATGCCAGACCAGATATTAGAATCCAACTTACCAATATTGTATAGGAACAGGCTCGATGCCAGACTAGATATTAGAATCCAACTTACCAATATTGTATAGGAACAGGCTCGATGCCAGACTAGATATTAGAATCCAACTTACCAATATTGTATAGGAACAGGCTCGATGCCAGATATTAGAATCCAACTTACCAATATTGTATAGGAACAGGCTCGATGCCAGATATTAGAATCCAACTTACCAATATTGTATAGGAACAGGCTCGATGCCAGACCAGATATTAGAATCCAACTTACCAATATTGTATAGGAACAGGCTCGATGCCAGATATTAGAATCCAACTTACCAATATTGTATAGGAACAGGCTCGATGCCAGACCAGATATTAGAATCCAACTTACCAATATTGTATAGGAACAGGCTCGATGCCAGATATTAGAATCCAACTTACCAATATTGTATAGGAACAGGCTCGATGCCAGACTAGATATTAGAATCCAACTTACCAATATTGTATAGGAACAGGCTCGATGCCAGACTAGATATTAGAATCCAACTTACCAATATTGTATAGGAACAGGCTCGATGCCAGACTAGATATTAGAATCCAACTTACCAATATTGTATAGGAACAGGCTCGATGCCAGACCAGATATTAGAATCCAACTTACCAATATTGTATAGGAACAGGCTCGATGCCAGACCAGATATTAGAATCCAACTTACCAATATTGTATAGGAACCGGCTCGATGCCAGACTAGATATTAGAATCCAACTTACCAATATTGTAAAGGAACAGGCTCGATGCCAGACTAGATATTAGAATCCAACTTACCAATATTGTATAGGAAAAGGCTCGATGCCAGACCAGATATTAGAATCCAACTTACCAATATTATATAGGAACAGGCTCGATGCCAGACTAGATATTAGAATCCAACTTACCAATATTGTATAGGAACAGGCTCGATGCCAGACCAGATATTAGAATCCAACTTACCAATATTGTATAGGAACAGGCTCGATGCCAGATATTAGAATCCAACTTACCAATATTGTATAGGAACAGGCTCGATGCCAGATATTAGAATCCAACTTACCAATATTGTATAGGAACAGGCTCGATGCCAGACCAGATATTAGAATCCAACTTACCAATATTGTATAGGAACAGGCTCGATGCCAGACTAGATATTAGAATCCAACTTACCAATATTGTATAGGAACAGGCTCGATGCCAGACTAGATATTAGAATCCAACTTACCAATATTGTATAGGAACAGGCTCGATGCCAGACCAGATATTAGAATCCAACTTACCAATATTGTATAGGAACAGGCTCGATGCCAGACTTGATATTAGAATCCAACTTACCAATATTGTATAGGAACAGGCTCGATGCCAGACTAGATATTAGAATCCAACTTACCAATATTGTATAGGAACAGGCTCGATGCCAGACAAGATATTAGAATCCAACTAACCAATATTGTATAGGAACAGGCTCGATGCCAGACTAGATATTAGAATCCAACTTACCAATATTGTATAGGAACAGGCTCGATGCCAGACCAGATATTAGAATCCAACTTACCAATATTGTATAGGAACAGGCTCGATGCCAGACTTGATATTAGAATCCAACTTACCAATATTGTATAGGAACAGGCTCGATGCCAGACTAGATATTAGAATCCAACTTACCAATATTGTATAGGAACAGGCTCGATGCCAGACCAGATATTAGAATCCAACTTACCAAT
This sequence comes from Limnephilus lunatus, assembly GCA_917563855.2. Classification (NCBI taxonomy): domain Eukaryota; kingdom Metazoa; phylum Arthropoda; class Insecta; order Trichoptera; family Limnephilidae; genus Limnephilus; species Limnephilus lunatus. The sequence continues at coordinate 1,467,484 of OU830602.1, read as the reverse complement.
ATTGTATAGGAACCGGCTCGATGCCAGACTAGATATTAGAATCCAACTTACCAATATTGTAAAGGAACAGGCTCGATGCCAGACTAGATATTAGAATCCAACTTACCAATATTGTATAGGAAAAGGCTCGATGCCAGACCAGATATTAGAATCCAACTTACCAATATTATATAGGAACAGGCTCGATGCCAGACTAGATATTAGAATCCAACTTACCAATATTGTATAGGAACAGGCTCGATGCCAGACTAGATATTAGAATCCAACTTACCAATATTGTATAGGAACAGGCTCGATGCCAGATATTAGAATCCAACTTACCAATATTGTATAGGAACAGGCTCGATGCCAGATATTAGAATCCAACTTACCAATATTGTATAGGAACAGGCTCGATGCCAGACCAGATATTAGAATCCAACTTACCAATATTGTATAGGAACAGGCTCGATGCCAGATATTAGAATCCAACTTACCAATATTGTATAGGAACAGGCTCGATGCCAGACCAGATATTAGAATCCAACTTACCAATATTGTATAGGAACAGGCTCGATGCCAGACTAGATATTAGAATCCAACTTACCAATATTGTATAGGAACAGGCTCGATGCCAGACTAGATATTAGAATCCAACTTACCAATATTGTATAGGAACAGGCTCGATGCCAGACCAGATATTAGAATCCAACTTACCAATATTGTATAGGAACAGGCTCGATGCCAGACTAGATATTAGAATCCAACTTACCAATATTGTATAGGAACAGGCTCGATGCCAGATATTAGAATCCAACTTACCAATATTGTATAGGAACAGGCTCGATGCCAGACCAGATATTAGAATCCAACTTACCAATATTGTATAGGAACAGGCTCGATGCCAGACTAGATATTAGAATCCAACTTACCAATATTGTATAGGAACAGGCTCGATGCCAGATATTAGAATCCAACTTACCAATATTGTATAGGAACAGGCTCGATGCCCGATATTAGAATCCAACTTACCAATATTGTATAGGAACAGGCTCGATGCCAGACCAGATATTAGAATCCAACTTACCAATATTGTATAGGAACAGGCTCGATGCCAGACTAGATATTAGAATCCAACTTACCAATATTGTATAGGAACAGGCTCGATGCCAGACTAGATATTAGAATCCAACTTACCAATATTGTATAGGAACAGGCTCGATGCCAGATATTAGAATCCAACTTACCAATATTGTATAGGAACAGGCTCGATGCCCGATATTAGAATCCAACTTACCAATATTGTATAGGAACAGGCTCGATGCCAGACCAGATATTAGAATCCAACTTACCAATATTGTATAGGAACAGGCTCGATGCCAGATATTAGAATCCAACTTACCAATATTGTATAGGAACAGGCTCGATGCCAGACTAGATATTAGAATCCAACTTACCAATATTGTATAGGAACAGGCTCGATGCCAGATATTAGAATCCAACTTACCAATATTGTATAGGAACAGGCTCGATGCCAGACCAGATATTAGAATCCAACTTACCAATATTGTATAGGAACAGGCTCGATGCCAGACTAGATATTAGAATCCAACTTACCAATATTGTATAGGAACAGGCTCGATGCCAGACTAGATATTAGAATCCAACTTACCAATATTGTATAGGAACAGGCTCGATGCCAGACCAGATATTAGAATCCAACTTACCAATATTGTATAGGAACCGGCTCGATGCCAGACTAGATATTAGAATCCAACTTACCAATATTGTATAGGAACAGGCTCGATGCCAGACTAGATATTAGAATCCAACTTACCAATATTGTATAGGAACAGGCTCGATGCCAGACCAGATATTAGAATCCAACTTACCAATATTGTATAGGAACAGGCTCGATGCCAGACTAGATATTAGAATCCAACTTACCAATATTGTATAGGAACAGGCTCGATGCCAGACCAGATATTAGAATCCAACTAACCAATATTGTATAGGAACAGGCTCGATGCCAGACTAGATATTAGAATCCAACTTACCAATATTGTATAGGAACAGGCTCGATGCCAGACCAGATATTAGAATCCAACTTACCAATATTGTATAGGAACAGGCTCGATGCCAGACTTGATATTAGAATCCAACTTACCAATATTGTATAGGAACAGGCTCGATGCCAGACTAGATATTAGAATCCAACTTACCAATATTGTATAGGAACAGGCTCGATGCCAGACCAGATATTAGAATCCAACTTACCAATATTGTATAGGAACCGGCTCGATGCCAGACTAGATATTAGAATCCAACTTACCAATATTGTAAAGGAACAGGCTCGATGCCAGACTAGATATTAGAATCCAACTTACCAATATTGTATAGGAACAGGCTCGATGCCAGACCAGATATTAGAATCCAACTTACCAATATTATATAGGAACAGGCTCGATGCCAGACTAGATATTAGAATCCAACTTACCAATATTGTATAGGAACAGGCTCGATGCCAGACTAGATATTAGAATCCAACTTACCAATATTGTATAGGAACAGGCTCGATGCCAGATATTAGAATCCAACTTACCAATATTGTATAGGAACAGGCTCGATGCCAGATATTAGAATCCAACTTACCAATATTGTATAGGAACAGGCTCGATGCCAGACCAGATATTAGAATCCAACTTACCAATATTGTATAGGAACAGGCTCGATGCCAGATATTAGAATCCAACTTACCAATATTGTATAGGAACAGGCTCGATGCCAGACCAGATATTAGAATCCAACTTACCAATATTGTATAGGAACAGGCTCGATGCCAGACTAGATATTAGAATCCAACTTACCAATATTGTATAGGAACAGGCTCGATGCCAGACTAGATATTAGAATCCAACTTACCAATATTGTATAGGAACAGGCTCGATGCCAGACCAGATATTAGAATCCAACTTACCAATATTGTATAGGAACAGGCTCGATGCCAGACCAGATATTAGAATCCAACTTACCAATATTGTATAGGAACAGGCTCGATGCCAGATATTAGAATCCAACTTACCAATATTGTATAGGAACAGGCTCGATGCCAGACTAGATATTAGAATCCAACTTACCAATATTGTATAGGAACAGGCTCGATGCCAGACTAGATATTAGAATCCAACTTACCAATATTGTATAGGAACAGGCTCGATGCCAGATATTAGAATCCAACTTACCAATATTGTATAGGAACAGGCTCGATGCCCGATATTAGAATCCAACTTACCAATATTGTATAGGAACAGGCTCGATGCCAGACCAGATATTAGAATCCAACTTACCAATATTGTATAGGAACAGGCTCGATGCCAGACTAGATATTAGAATCCAACTTACCAATATTGTATAGGAACAGGCTCGATGCCAGACTAGATATTAGAATCCAACTTACCAATATTGTATAGGAACAGGCTCGATGCCAGATATTAGAATCCAACTTACCAATATTGTATAGGAACAGGCTCGATGCCCGATATTAGAATCCAACTTACCAATATTGTATAGGAACAGGCTCGATGCCAGACCAGATATTAGAATCCAACTTACCAATATTGTATAGGAACAGGCTCGATGCCAGATATTAGAATCCAACTTACCAATATTGTATAGGAACAGGCTCGATGCCAGACTAGATATTAGAATCCAACTTACCAATATTGTATAGGAACAGGCTCGATGCCAGATATTAGAATCCAACTTACCAATATTGTATAGGAACAGGCTCGATGCCAGACCAGATATTAGAATCCAACTTACCAATATTGTATAGGAACAGGCTCGATGCCAGACTAGATATTAGAATCCAACTTACCAATATTGTATAGGAACAGGCTCGATGCCAGACTAGATATTAGAATCCAACTTACCAATATTGTATAGGAACAGGCTCGATGCCAGACCAGATATTAGAATCCAACTTACCAATATTGTATAGGAACAGGCTCGATGCCAGACCAGATATTAGAATCCAACTTACCAATATTGTATAGGAACAGGCTCGATGCCAGACTAGATATTAGAATCCAACTTACCAATATTGTAAAGGAACAGGCTCGATGCCAGACTAGATATTAGAATCCAACTTACCAATATTGTATAGGAAAAGGCTCGATGCCAGACCAGATATTAGAATCCAACTTACCAATATTATATAGGAACAGGCTCGATGCCAGACTAGATATTAGAATCCAACTTACCAATATTGTATAGGAACAGGCTCGATGCCAGACTAGATATTAGAATCCAACTTACCAATATTGTATAGGAACAGGCTCGATGCCAGATATTAGAATCCAACTTACCAATATTGTATAGGAACAGGCTCGATGCCAGATATTAGAATCCAACTTACCAATATTGTATAGGAACAGGCTCGATGCCAGACCAGATATTAGAATCCAACTTACCAATATTGTATAGGAACAGGCTCGATGCCAGACTAGATATTAGAATCCAACTTACCAATATTGTATAGGAACAGGCTCGATGCCAGACTAGATATTAGAATCCAACTTACCAATATTGTATAGGAACAGGCTCGATGCCAGACCAGATATTAGAATCCAACTTACCAATATTGTATAGGAACAGGCTCGATGCCAGACTAGATATTAGAATCCAACTTACCAATATTGTATAGGAACAGGCTCGATGCCAGACTAGATATTAGAATCCAACTTACCAATATTGTATAGGAACAGGCTCGATGCCAGACCAGATATTAGAATCCAACTAACCAATATTGTATAGGAACAGGCTCGATGCCAGACTAGATATTAGAATCCAACTTACCAATATTGTATAGGAACAGGCTCGATGCCAGACCAGATATTAGAATCCAACTTACCAATATTGTATAGGAACAGGCTCGATGCCAGACTTGATATTAGAATCCAACTTACCAATATTGTATAGGAACAGGCTCGATGCCAGACTAGATATTAGAATCCAACTTACCAATATTGTATAGGAACAGGCTCGATGCCAGACCAGATATTAGAATCCAACTTACCAATATTGTATAGGAACCGGCTCGATGCCAGACTAGATATTAGAATCCAACTTACCAATATTGTATAGGAACAGGCTCGATGCCAGACTAGATATTAGAATCCAACTTACCAATATTGTATAGGAAAAGGCTCGATGCCAGACCAGATATTAGAATCCAACTTACCAATATTATATAGGAACAGGCTCGATGCCAGACTAGATATTAGAATCCAACTTACCAATATTGTATAGGAACAGGCTCGATGCCAGACTAGATATTAGAATCCAACTTACCAATATTGTATAGGAACAGGCTCGATGCCAGATATTAGAATCCAACTTACCAATATTGTATAGGAACAGGCTCGATGCCAGATATTAGAATCCAACTTACCAATATTGTATAGGAACAGGCTCGATGCCAGACCAGATATTAGAATCCAACTTACCAATATTGTATAGGAACAGGCTCGATGCCAGATATTAGAATCCAACTTACCAATATTGTATAGGAACAGGCTCGATGCCAGACCAGATATTAGAATCCAACTTACCAATATTGTATAGGAACAGGCTCGATGCCAGACTAGATATTAGAATCCAACTTACCAATATTGTATAGGAACAGGCTCGATGCCAGACTAGATATTAGAATCCAACTTACCAATATTGTATAGGAACAGGCTCGATGCCAGACCAGATATTAGAATCCAACTTACCAATATTGTATAGGAACAGGCTCGATGCCAGACTAGATATTAGAATCCAACTTACCAATATTGTATAGGAACAGGCTCGATGCCAGATATTAGAATCCAACTTACCAATATTGTATAGGAACAGGCTCGATGCCAGACTAGATATTAGAATCCAACTTACCAATATTGTATAGGAACAGGCTCGATGCCAGACTAGATATTAGAATCCAACTTACCAATATTGTATAGGAACAGGCTCGATGCCAGATATTAGAATCCAACTTACCAATATTGTATAGGAACAGGCTCGATGCCCGATATTAGAATCCAACTTACCAATATTGTATAGGAACAGGCTCGATGCCAGACCAGATATTAGAATCCAACTTACCAATATTGTATAGGAACAGGCTCGATGCCAGACTAGATATTAGAATCCAACTTACCAATATTGTATAGGAACAGGCTCGATGCCAGACTAGATATTAGAATCCAACTTACCAATATTGTATAGGAACAGGCTCGATGCCAGATATTAGAATCCAACTTACCAATATTGTATAGGAACAGGCTCGATGCCCGATATTAGAATCCAACTTACCAATATTGTATAGGAACAGGCTCGATGCCAGACCAGATATTAGAATCCAACTTACCAATATTGTATAGGAACAGGCTCGATGCCAGATATTAGAATCCAACTTACCAATATTGTATAGGAACAGGCTCGATGCCAGACTAGATATTAGAATCCAACTTACCAATATTGTATAGGAACAGGCTCGATGCCAGATATTAGAATCCAACTTACCAATATTGTATAGGAACAGGCTCGATGCCAGACCAGATATTAGAATCCAACTTACCAATATTGTATAGGAACAGGCTCGATGCCAGACTAGATATTAGAATCCAACTTACCAATATTGTATAGGAACAGGCTCGATGCCAGACTAGATATTAGAATCCAACTTACCAATATTGTATAGGAACAGGCTCGATGCCAGACCAGATATTAGAATCCAACTTACCAATATTGTATAGGAACAGGCTCGATGCCAGACTAGATATTAGAATCCAACTTACCAATATTGTATAGGAACAGGCTCGATGCCAGACTAGATATTAGAATCCAACTTACCAATATTGTATAGGAACAGGCTCGATGCCAGACCAGATATTAGAATCCAACTTACCAATATTGTATAGGAACAGGCTCGATGCCAGACTAGATATTAGAATCCAACTTACCAATATTGTATAGGAACAGGCTCGATGCCAGACTAGATATTAGAATCCAACTTACCAATATTGTATAGGAACAGGCTCGATGCCAGACTAGATATTAGAATCCAACTTACCAATATTGTATAGGAACAGGCTCGATGCCAGACTAGATATTAGAATCCAACTTACCAATATTGTATAGGAACAGGCTCGATGCCAGACTAGATATTAGAATCCAACTTACCAATATTGTATAGGAACAGGCTCGATGCCAGATATTAGAATCCAACTTACCAATATTGTATAGGAACAGGCTCGATGCCAGATATTAGAATCCAACTTACCAATATTGTATAGGAACAGGCTCGATGCCAGACCAGATATTAGAATCCAACTTACCAATATTGTATAGGAACAGGCTCGATGCCAGACCAGATATTAGAATCCAACTTACCAATATTGTATAGGAACAGGCTCGATGCCAGACCAGATATTAGAATCCAACTTACCAATATTGTATAGGAACAGGCTCGATGCCAGACTAGATATTAGAATCCAACTTACCAATATTGTATAGGAACAGGCTCGATGCCAGACTAGATATTAGAATCCAACTTACCAATATTGTATAGGAACAGGCTCGATGCCAGACCAGATATTAGAATCCAACTTACCAATATTGTATAGGAACAGGCTCGATGCCAGACTAGATATTAGAATCCAACTTACCAATATTGTATAGGAACAGGCTCGATGCCAGATATTAGAATCCAACTTACCAATATTGTATAGGAACAGGCTCGATGCCAGACTAGATATTAGAATCCAACTTACCAATATTGTATAGGAACAGGCTCGATGCCAGACTAGATATTAGAATCCAACTTACCAATATTGTATAGGAACAGGCTCGATGCCAGACTAGATATTAGAATCCAACTTACCAATATTGTGTAGGAACAGGCTCGATGCCAGACTAGATATTAGAATCCAACTTACCAATATTGTGCCTGATCTCTGATAACTGAGTTTTATAACTAGATTGTTCTCATGTAAATGTAAACATCTGTAAAACCCAGTATAAATGAGTGAAACCCTCTTAAGGGTCGGTTATCTCTATCAGAAATTGCGAATTGGTTCTTCCCTACAACTAATACTTTGAAAAATGTCCTGCAGAGGTACCATTGTCATATCAAAATAAATAAAGAAATTAAATATGCCTCATTAGAGACATCTGTGAAAAATGACAGCAAACTAAATATGAGTTGGTATATCGTGGTTGTGTTCTCCGGGCGGTCTTCAAGTTCAACGAAGATTCACAAACTGTGGAATGAATTAAATATTTTTTAAATTTTATAATAAAATTTTACTTAATATATATTTAAAAAAAAAATCGAAATGAATGAAAGTTTTTCTCATTCGCATTTTTTACTCCAAATAATGTCAGAAATCACTGGTTGAAGTAACTCAAGTACACGTCCCTTAACACCCTGTATACACTCATACATTTTTGATGCTTATCATATTTTATTTGTATAGCGAAGATAATTTATACATAAAAAAAAACGAAAATTCGAAATAAGTTGCTTGTCTTTTTTACTTCTACCATCATGTAGAATCATCTTATAAAGTTTCTGCACTTTACCCTCGGACATCCTGTCCATTATTCTAATATGAGATATAGAAGATATTATTACAATAGAAGATAAATATACTCGTAACTAACTAACTAACCATCACGCCGTTTCTCCGCAGGGGTAGGCAGAGAGGACAGACCGCCAAACAATTCGATCCTGGCACACACTCCTTGCCTCGTTTACATTCATACATCATCTCACACATGCTCTTCTATTATTCTGACTCTTGACATGGCCCGACTTAAGTATATGATTCACTTGGTCGTGCCATGTCTTCCTCGGGCATCCCTGTCTTCTTTTACCTTTGCGGATCTCCACGTTTAGAATTTATAATAATACGAAGATATTTACATTTTGACGACCGGCGTAGTCCAGCGGAAAGGCTCTTTAAACGCACACCAAAGGTGGCGGGATCGAATCCCGGCGTGGAAAATAATTTTTATTTGATTAATTTGTGTTTTCACAATTTATTCATTTAAAACAATATATATAGTATATTTGCGGCACGTTCCAGAGTGAAAGATACTCTCAGTATCGCTCTGGTGTAAGACCACCATTCAGAATTCGTTGCTTGAAATGGCGTTAGCCGTGTTTGGTGACCAGATCTGAGTAGCCAGGTACTTCCCCACCTTCCTCTTCCCCATATCCTTCCCCTCCCCACTACCTTCAGCCTCACAACATACCCTAATTGGGGATGCCATAGTCTCACTGGCTCCAGACGGGAGCAGCTGAGACTCTAGTGAGTTATTACTATAAAAAAAATTATTTATATATTTTAAGTTTTTTTTTCGTATCAAAAGGATTTGCACACTAGGTAAAGGCGTGTACTTGTAACTCCAACAGAATTCTTTTTTTGATTTTGATTTAACTATACACATATAATAATTTATAGACGTCAGCAACAACAGGTGCATTAAAGTGTTCATGACGAATGAAACTGAGTGATACGAAAAATGACAGCATAGTAATAACGCTTGTTATTTGTTATAATAAATAATAAAACTGGGACCTTTACATGAACCACTAGAAGTTTAATCAATGATAGGTATTAAGAGTTTATTGAAAATAGATCGCCAATATACAACAAAAAAAAAAATGTTTTTTGATTTCGTAGGATTTGATACTTGGTCCGCTGAATTTCTGACCGCTAAGGTTCGTCAGGCACTTTATACCATTAAACCAAAGGATAATTGCGTGGGACCGTGGATTTATCGTATTATATTGGAACCGAGTACCCGTGAAATAAATACATATTCTATTGCTATCTCATTCTCTCGCACGCTAAGTCCTATACATAGATGTATATGTTTATCTCTTTTTAGTGTCCCTCGCTTCCGTTTCTCGAATACCGCAGAAGAGTCCCAATTGCTCCCGTCTGAAGCCAGTGAGACTATGGCATCCCCAATTGGGTGATGTTGTGAGGCTGAAGGTATTGGGGAGGGGAAGGAGATGGGGAAGAGGAAGGTGGGAAGTACCTGGCTATACAGATCTGGCCACCACACACAGCTAATGCCATTTTAAGCAACGTTTCAATTCTGAATGTTGGTCTTACACCAGGGCGATACTGAGAGTATCTTCCACTCTGGAACGTGCCGCAAATATACTATATGTTATTTTAAATGAATAAATTGTAGAATCACAACGGCGCTAAATAATTTTCACTTAAAAAATCTAAAATACTTGCTATTACAAACATAAAATTTGATAATATATATATTTTTTTAAATTTAAATGAAGTTCTGCGAATTAAACACAAAAATAATTTAATAGTTTCGGAACACGTTCCGCTGCCCACGATCCGGGGCCATACAATGATAAAACGTATGCCAATGATAGTTTAGTTCACGTGCGACAATCGAATAATCGATCAGTTCGCGATGTGGAGTTACTTAAAAAAAATTACATCATTCATCGGCCAATACAAACGAACTTTCTCGGAATTTCCCGACATGAGTAGGTACCGATTAATTTTATATTTATTTTTATACAGTGTTGTTCCTTAACGGTAATTTCTAATATTGACGTTGATTTTTGGCTTTGACTGTTTTTATTTATTGGTTTAATTTGTAAATTGAATTTTATAAATGAATATATAAATTTTATAAAAGTATATCTAAGAGTTACATTTTAATTAAACGTATTATTAATCTTTAAAAAAATCATAATTCATTCAAAATTTCCGATTCCCCACAGTTTAACAGTATATCAGCGGCGCAGACGACTATTATCCGGCCGCAGAAGAATAACACGGCCCGACGAACATCTGACTGCGAGACAGAATACCGCGTTTGGTAAAAAATATGTATTCTATTCTACGACAAATCATGTAAAAATTCGGGCATAGATCCGTTAGGCATGCTCTCCTGGTAGCGACTTGCGGATATTTGAAAGGCACATAGGTTACACGCGCGTTAGACAGAGAGGACCTGTAATAATGATCTTCAGAATTAAAAAACGTAAGCGCCTGTTGTTAAAATATTTAATTAATCACGGTTTATTTAAAAAAGAGCAAAAATCTCGCGATTATTATCTTTAGTTTTATTTATAGAAACGCTGTAATTTTTTTAATACATATAACTTGTAAAATAACTGAAACAAACGTGTTTATAATAATTTTTGGAGCATACTTTGCGATTTTTTTCTATCGAGGGAATTTTTTATAATTTGCGTTTTGGCGCTATAAATTACTAGATATTATCTTCAAGAATAACATATATTTTTTTAAGAGCTTTAAAACTTCAAATGTTTAAGGGAGGTTTGCAAGAAATCAGTAGAAATTCGGAGAACCGCCTCTTAAGAAGTTCTCTCTTAAGACGTTTCGTGGCTTAAGAAGTTTGGTATTTTCGGTCCCTCGGCTCAATACTGGCTCAATTTTTCCCACATATAAGGTTTTCCTGCTTAAGAAGTTTGTTTTTTCCGATCCCTTGGAAAACTTCTTAAGAGGGTTTCACTGTAAATAAATCTCAAGAAGGTATGCAATTCACGGACTCAAAATCGTCAAAATCATTGGGTGCAATATTTATTCCACTTTCTTGTTTATATTTAATTTTTTTGTTTGTTTGTATACTAAATAATTAATGTGTTAAGTGACATTTTTTTAATTTTCACTATTAGGAATTTTTGAAATAGGCGATTCACCCTAAAAAGAGTGCTTTGTACCCAACCTAAAAAATAAGCCAAGTGTTCGGTTAAAATTTATGGATTTGCAAAGTGTTTCATTGCAAAAAAGGTTTGGGAAACCCTGCGTTAGGCTAAGGCTTCTCTCAAGTTCCGACAGATGCCGCGCCGGTGGTGCCCGGCTGGCCACTGCCGTTTGAGAGCAGTCAACACTCGCCAGCCAGCGGGCCAGCCTCAGATCCAATTCGTAGCCAGTTAAGATCAGTCATTCTTACGAACTTCCCGCATCCTTGTGTACGTGGATTGCCGACTTTTTGAGGAAGGGGTTGATTCAGACCATAGCCAATGGTTTAACCTCTTCCTCACTCTCGATAAATGCTGGCGTCCCACAGGGATCGGTTCTGTCACCAAATTTGTTTTTGTTGCACATCAACGACCTTTTGTCATGTGCACCAATTCAGTGTTACGTGGATGACAGAACAGTCCATGATAGTTTTTTGTTTGACAAGCCCCCAAAGGGCTCACAAACTCCCAACCATGTCTGATTACGTCTAAAAGGATCGAAATGAAAATTTCATCTCCTTCAACGGAAGCAATCTTCCGAACAGGTCCTCCATTGATATGCTTGGTGTAACTCTAAGTGACCAGCTCAGATATGCGGGCTCCATCGAAGCCAGAGTAAAGTTAGCCTCTCAAAAACTGGGCGTACTGTACAGGGCCCGCAGATACTTTAATAGTACACAGCTGCTAACCCTGTACAAATCACAAGTGCACCCCACGGTTGAATTTGGCAGCCACCTCTGGTCTGGAGCTCCAAAATACCTGAAAAATACCCTCGACGGTCCGTTTGATAGATTCCCCTATCTTAACAGACGGATTGCAATCTTTAGAGCACAGGCGTCGGGTGGGAATGCTATCCTTGTTCTACCGGTATTTCAATGGAAGATGCTCCGAGGAACTAGAGTCATTCATCCCTTTGGCACCTGTGCATAGTCGGGCATATTACCTAGTTTTGTTACTAACACCTTGTTTGACTGTCCATGGGGCTCACTGCTTTAGCAGTGATTACCTTCATGGGCTTTAGAATTGTAGAATTGACCATCACAGTACATTCCTGTAGGTGCGCCTGCATACCGCCCTCTAACAACGTATGCGGGGACATTGAAGTTCTAGAATCGTTACATATTTTAAATGTAGAGTCGTTCATTCAAAAAAATTAGATTCTTGCGAGAACTCCGAAGGGGCGACCATAAGTCGCCTATACCGGGGTGGGAATAGGTGGGTGAAAGCTTCAATGTGCATAGTCGGGAAACACGCCAAATGCGTGCCTAACATATGTACACGGTTGACATTTGTCACATGAGAACGGGTCGCTTCTTCGATTCGTCGGCCTCTGAGTTTCCTCCTTCCTACAACATGGGTCTCTTCAAGACCGATGTTCATTCCTTCCTCTCCTCACAAAGACCCTCCATACAGCATCTCAGATGACATGTGACCAAGAAGTATAACGTATTGTAAAAAAAACAAGAGCCCCAAAACAACAATTAGAGTTTGCCCGTGGATAAGGGAAACATTACAGTACGTTTCTCTTTTAATAAATCAAAGCCAAAATATCCTCTGAAATCATAAGATTCATAAATAGTTTCTTAAATATCTACCAACATAATTACAACCATATATTATTTTAACCCCTCAGGCCATAGGACTACGTCCGACTATACTTCGGCGGCTATTATGTGCAAAAATCACCCGAGATAACTCACACTTACCTGCAGAAAAGACCACTCCTGAATATACTGGGGTAAAAATAATATAATTTTTGGTATTTGAAAGCAGACAAAATACAGTTGCGATGATTCAAACGAGGTACCACTCCCCCCCTATTTCCCAATCTCCGCAAATCGGGTGACATCACGCAATTTTAGTACTAATGTAGTAAAAATGTGTTTTTTTCATTTTTTATCATTACCGCAATAAAATCCAAATATGTAAATGGAATATTTCCGAAAACTTTTAGAAGGTGATGAAATATTAATTTTAGGTGATGAAATACATATACACGGGTATTCCGCCGTTTCGTTCAAATCGCACATTCTCGCAAAAAAGTCATATGAAAGTGAATGTTTTTCAAGAAAGTTTTATTGGAAAATGTAGCTATTTAAAAAAGGAAAAACTATTATTTACCGGATTAGGCATTTGTTGCTTAATTACTTTATGATATATAAAAAACATGCTAAAATTTCATTACCTTCCCCTATCAAACGAGGAACCGGTAAATTGATCTACAAATAAGAACAGTTTATGCTAGTAAAATCACTCCATTCATTAATCGACCTGTATTTACAACTAATGTATATTTGTATTTAATTTATTTTCGAAGCTATTGTATCATAGAAAGAATTGAGCTTTTGATTTTGTCCAGAGAAAATTTCATCGCCTTCCGCGAAAAAGGGTAATGAAAATTGTGACCGCGTTTGTTCCTGTTTGTCAGCTGTATCACGCCCCGCACCTCCGTTACTAACCAGTGTATCACTACATCTAGACGGGGGAGGGCTTGCGTCGCTGAATAAAGAAATTTCTCCATGCTCGAAAACAACTTTGTCACCGACCTGACATCATTACCTTCCAGCATTTTTTAAAGTAAGTACATGTTTTAAAAATTCGAATCATGTAGAGTTTGGCAATTAAGTGTAGAAAATAAATGATGGCGCTGCGATCATTTTCTAAGTTTTAAATGGCAACACCAAGATGGCTCATAAGCAGAGACACTGATTCATAGCATTAATTTTTAATAAATGTAGCAATAATTATTGAAAATATAGCTTGAATTTAGAGTTTTCATAGCGTTTATAGCTAAATAGGATAACGTCAAGGAATGGGAGTCGGCAAGAGGAGAAATTAGCAAAATCACTTGAAACATGTTTATTGTATTATTGATTGAAACTCAACATGGCACATGTTTCTACAGTAGAGTGTGTCAAGGATCTGTCAATTCAAGATTATAGCGACTAAAAAAATCTTTCTGTCTCAACACTATTCACAGGGGCCCACACGGTCATCAGAGCTGCCTCAGCAAATTTTCTGTGAACAATTTTTACAGCTAAGAGTAGCTGAATTATGTCTACAGTGATTCCATCCCTAACTTGCTCTACAAGCTGTCTTTGAAAATAGCTGTTACCTTCCAGGAATTTACTGTCATCAACAGATTTGAATGTTGGTGCAAGCCTACTGTTACTTGCTAGAAGAATAGCGTATGATCAAGGTGCTACCCCGCCGTCGCGTCGGTTCCTCATTGTAGTTTTCGTATGAAAAAGCTGAGGATCCGGCATCGGGATGTACTCCAAGTCTTGCAAGGGCTTGATGTTAAAAAAGCTAACGGGAAAAAAGCCTGACGGAATACCTGCCCTGGTATTGTAGAGGTGCGCTGTAGAAATAGCTCCAATTTTGACGAAGCTTTTCAAGATGTCCCTGAAGTCTGGCTTTGTGCCCTCTGGTTGGAAAAAAGCGATCATTCACCCCATTCCAAAGAAGGGTGACCGCGCTCCAACCCAGCCAACTAACGCCCCATAGCGATCACACAGTGATTCTTCTTCTTTTTGAGCACGGATGCGGCCCCTTAATACTTAGTGCTTGCAAATCGGATGTATAGTTTTTCTAATATGTTGTCAGCCGGGTTTAAAAACGTAGTTTCGAGAAAAATGCATTCAAAGTTTTTCTGAAGGATAATTCAACATACACAGTTTCAAAAGGTTTCACATAAAATGCTGTATAAAACATTAGTGTTAACTTCGGAAAATGAAATAAAAAAAAAAAATTATAAACATTTTTTAACAGTGTCCTGGCGCCTTAAGGCGCCATATCCCCGCTCATAAAAAAGAAGATGGAGAGATGATAATATTTAAAACGGTAAAATTGAAGAAAAATTGTCAAAACTGTGTTAACAAAACATGACTCGTTTAAAATAGAGAAGAAAGCTATTGGGACTATCTAAAACAGCATTTAAAGAAACAATGTGAATTTTTCCATACATATAATGGCGCTTTTTTACGCTCTTGTTTGATTTCAGGTGGAGGTTTTCTGTGGTACTCACTTTTGTAAATCAAACGCTTGTTTTGTGTTTGTTTGTCTGGTCATAATTTATTATTCTTTTATTTACATAATCCTGATTTTTTATAAGATTTATATTGTGATCTGCTTGTTGGAACACATTTTTTTACGTAAGAATGGAAGCTACCTTCCTTTGTTCTTCTATAGAACTATTTGAATAATGGAACAAAAAATAAAATAATAAAATTAGGTAGGTACTTGCCTAGAAGTAATTGCCCATAGAACAAGTACCTACTCAATAAGCATCAATTTTAACCATAGCTCCCCGACAAAAAGGGCTGAAATTAAATTAAAGTTCTTTTTAGAACCCTATAATAGTTAAAATTGATTATTATTATTTGTGAGATAAATTATTTTTAAAAAATAAAAAAGAGAGGTGAAACTAGCTATTACACATATCGTAATCATCCATTGATTGTTGTAGTTAGTTTAGAAACAATAATATAATAAATTGAAGTAAATCATTAGAAGATATGCATAAGAAAAAAAAATAACACTAAATTATAAAATGTTCATCTTCTTGATCCTCGATCGATAGCCTCTGCAGTTCTTGTCTTCAAGAAAGATGGCTTCTTTTTGATCCTTGGCCTTAGTAAAGATGACTTATTTTTTATACTGCTCTTCTTAGATGTTAGTAGTTTATTTTGATCCAGTTCTTCTAAGATGTGATAGCATCGTCCATTGGTAGAAGACACAATTTGGTAATGGGCCTTTTCATAGACCCTTGCTGCGTCTTCAAGGTGACTATACGGGTTATCCCATCTTGTCCAGGGTGAGTGGCGATGACACGTCCCATCCTCCATAAATTTGGTGGTGCGTTGTCGTCTTTGATGATAACTAAGTCCCCAATCTTTAGTTGTCGCCGGTTCCCATCCGTCCATTTAGTCCTTTGCTGCAGCTCTCCCAGATGTTCAATTCTCCATCTTGACCAGAAGCTCTGTCTTAGTTGGCTTAGTTTTTGGAAATTATTAAGCCTGTTTATGGGAATCTGTTGTAGGTCAGGTTCAGCTACAGCTGACAGGTTATCACCAATAAGAAAGTGACCTGGAGTAAGTGCGAAGAGGTCGAGGGGATCGTTGGATAGTGGAATTAAAGGCCTAGAATTTATGCAGGACTCTATTTGGTATAATAACGTACACATCTCTTCATATGTTAATGAAGAGACGTTTGCCACTCTTTTTACGTGATATTTCACACTTTTTATGTTAGATTCCCAAAGACCTCCATGATGAGGACCTTTAGGTGGGATAAAAACCCACTGAATAGACATATTAGTTAAGTAATTAGCTATTTCCTTTTGAGAGACATATAAATTATACATATTTTTCAATTCATTATTCGCTCCAACAAATGTAGTAGCATTATCAGAATACAATTTACTAGGTTTTCCACGTCTGGAAATGAAACGCTTTAAACAATTAAGAAATGCATCTGTAGTCAGAGCGGTGACCAGTTCTAAATGAACTGCCTTAGTAGAGAAGCATATAAATAAACAAATATAAGACTTGACTGAATTGGATCTCCTACTGATTCCAGACTTTATTAAGATTGGCCCTGCGTAATCCAGTCCTGTAACAGAGAACGGTCTACATGGTGACACTCTATCCTCTGGAAGGTCAGACATTATTTGATGACTTGTTTTTGGACTGCATTTAAAGCACACAATGCAATTTTTAAGTATTTTTTTAATAGCATTTTTTGCCATTATAGGCCAATATTTTAGTCTAATAAGTGCTAGTAACGTTTGAGTACCTACATGCAAATTTGTATAATGAAAATGTTTAATGATTAACTTTGTTAGAGGGTGATCGTGAGGTAGTAATATCGGATGTTTTTGTGCTTCATGTATTAGTTTTCCTCTGGACAATCTCCCACCTACATGCAATAAATCCATATGTATAAATGGGTTTAATGATTTGAGATGACTGGTTTTATCTAAGTTTTTTCCCGCCTTTAATGTTTTAATTTCTTTTGAAAATGAATAAGATTGAGTGACCGTTATTAATGAATGTAACGACTTGTTTAATTCTATTATTGAAAGTTGTCCGCTAAATGTATGTTTTTTTCTTGTATTATTAATGAAACGTAGGATATAAGCAGTTACTCTTTGTAAACGCGTGAGAGAAGAAAAACGATAAAACAATTCCCAATCTTTATTCATACTGACGGTTAAATTTATTTTGCTTTTTAATTCCGGTGGATCGATGCAAATTTCCTTATAGTTCGGCCAAGTTACTTCATCTTGAGTTAACCAATTAGGACCTCTCCACCAGATTTCTGAAGAAAATAGACTTTTAGCACTGGTTCCTCTTGATAAAATATCCGCAGCATTATCTTCGGAGTTGACATGCTTCCTGGTTTCGCTTCTTTCCTGTATTTCTGCAACTCTGTTTGCAACAAATGTATTCCATCGCGCTGGTTGATTTCCTATCCAGCATAGAGTTATAGTGGAATCACACCAATAAAATGTTTTATCCAAAGGTATACCTAGGGATTCCTTTACTTTTTCAACAACTTTTGTTAACAGAACAGCACCACATAATTCCAATTTAGGCAAAGAAATCGTTTTTAATGGAGCTACTCTTGATTTAGCTGTGATTAATTGAGAATGCCGTTTTCCTGATTGGTCTGTGGATAGCATATATACGCAAGCAGCGTATGCTTTTTGAGATGCGTCACAAAATCCGTGCAATTGTATATTTACGGTTTGATTACATATAATTTTTCTAGGTATTTGAAAAGAATTTACACCTTTTAAATCTTCTAAATATTTTTTCCAAAGCTTCAGAATTTCTATAGGTATTTCTTCATCCCAAGATATCTTTTCTTGCCATAATTTCTGCATAATAAGTTTAGCATTCACGGTTACTGGTCCAAGCAAACCTAATGGATCGAAAATACTAGCAATCAGTGACAAAATATTCCGTTTATTATAAATAGGATGTGACGGTAGTTCCACGTGATATAAAAAACTATCTTTTTCGCAATTCCAAGCTAAGCCTAGAATTTTCTCTCCTTCTGGTTTGTCCAAAATTACCATATCAGTGGCCTGATCGGCCTCCGATGACAAATCAGAAGAATTAGACCGCCATTTTCTTAAGTTCATACCGGCCGAATTCATTATGGAGATTAACTGTTCTTTTAACAAATTACAGGATTCCACATTGTCTGCACCTGTAATTAGATCATCTATGTAAAAATCTCTCTCTAAAATGAGACTAGTTTCAGGATATAACTGAGCGTTTTCCATACTCAGCTGCTTCAAGCAACGCGTGGCTAAGAAAGATGACGGTCCCATACCATAAGTTATCGTATTTAACTTGAAATGGCCCATTTCCTCTTCTGGAGATGCTCGCCAAAGTATTTTTTGGAAGACTCGGTCCTCCTCTCTAATGTTGACCTGCCTGTACATTTTCTCTATGTCAGCCGTCAATGCCACTTGATATTTTCTAAAATTTAACAAATGGGTATATAAATCATTTTGTATTATTGGACCAACCATTAACGCGTCGTTTATTGATATCCCGCTGGAGGTTTTTGCGGAGCCGTCGAACACCACTCTTAGTTTGGTAGTGCTGCTGGTTTCCTTCTTGATTGCATGATGAGGTAAATAGTAAGATTTTTCTTCATTTGAAACTGGTTCAAATTTTGTCATATGACCTAAGTTTTCATATTCTTCCATGAATTTAATGTATTGAAGTTTCAAATCCATGTTAGAAGATAATTTCTTTTCCAAGTTTAAAAATCTTTTTTCTGCCATAGGCAAGGAAGTACCTATTTGATCTATACAAGGTCGGAATGGTAAGCTTACTTCGAAACGCCCATTTTCATCCCTTTTTTGGGTTGACTTGAAGCTCTCTTCACAAGCCTTTTCTTCATAATTTTGGTGCTTGATGGACACCAATTCCTCTTGTTTCCAAAATCTTTCAATTTGATTGTGAATCATATTTAAAGATAAGTGACACGAGGATGATTCTTGCTTTTTTTTTGTAGTGCACATTCTAATTGGCCCGGATAATATCCATCCAAGTTCAGTGCGTTGCAGCGTAGGTCCAGTTGTTCCTAATCTCAATTGATCAGTGGTCAGCATTTCCCAAAATAGTTCGGAGCCGAGTAATATATCCACATGACCGGAAGTGGAAAATTCAGGATCGGCCAATTTCAATCCTGGTGGTATGTTTGCCTCCCTTTTTGGAAAAGAGGTCTGCGGTAACTTGCTGGTGATTTCTTGTAATACCAAGCAAGTAACAAGTTTTTTGTAATTAGAGTTTATTGATGACAATTCAAACGAGAGGCTCTTCTTTATATTTGTTATATTATTATGTAACCCAGAGACCGGCATATTTAATGACTTGTACTTTATGTTTAATTTTTTAGCAAATCGTTCAGTTATGAAATTCACCTGAGAACCATTATCCAACAATACTCTCGCTGAATGAATAATTCCATTACTGTCCTTAATGTTCACCATTGCCGTTGATAACAAAATTGTTTTTTCTGCTTCTCCAAAAGTGGAATGGTTTGAGACTGGTACTTGATCTATGCCATTCTCAGTGTTTTGATCCTCTTTAGGGAAAATATGGAGTAATGTGTTGTGTCCTGCTTTATCGCAAGTTCTACAATTATTCTTACTCCTGCATTCTTTAGTCGAATGACCTACATTTAAACACTTGATGCAAGCATGTAATTGCTTGATTTTCTCAAACCGTTCATGTTGGTTTAGTTTCAAAAACTGTTTACAGAAATAAATCTTATGATTTTCCTTACAAACAATGCATTTCAACCTTTGCGACAATAATGAAACTGAAGATTCCTTTTTGTAACTTGACGGTTTATGATGCGCGAATATTGGTTTGGCTGTGGAACATGTTGCTTCCGATGCTTCCAAGACTATCGCTCGATCTGTTAAACATTTTAAAAATTCTTGCAATGTCGGTATTTTTTCTTTAGTTGGATATTGTTCCCAATAGATCCGGGTATTGGAATCTAATTTGTTGGCCAAAATATAAATTATTATTACATCCCAATACTCCGTGGGTAGACCTATGTTTTTCAATGAATTCAAATGTAATTGTGTTTGATCTAATAAACTTCTCAAGGCGACGTGACTTTCTTGTTTTAATTCCTTGAGCTTAAACAATGAATTTAAATGTTGATTAGCTATTACACGCTTATTTTCAAATCTATTTGATAAAACCTGCCAAGCTATTTCGAAATTGTCTTGGGTAATTTCAAGTGCGTTTAATATTTCTGATGCCTTTCCTTTTAAACAATCACGCAAATAGTAATGTTTCTGAAAATTATTTAATGATTTATTATTACCCACTATCGTGACGAAAGCATCCTTAAAAGATAACCATTTCGAATAATCACCACTAAATTCTGGGAGCGAAAACGTAGGTAATTGGATCTTAATATTGTTAGTATCATCAATTCTTTCAATGCTTTTTATGGTTTTTTTTGCTAACGTCACTACTTGATAATATTGCAATTCAAAACACTCAAGTGGGCTATCCTCTTCATCTGAGTTACTATCAAACTCTTCGATCTGAGATTGTATATTCTTAAAGCGATTTAACAGTGTGTTTACCTCCTCCAATCTTGTTTCCGTTTCTATTACATCAACTGAATCACTTAATAGGTAATTCTTAAATCGTGTTAATTGTGCCTTCAATTCACCGCGCTTCTTCACCAGTGATTTTAATGTTTGTGGCATAATGCAGAATTTTTTACACAAACATACACATTAAATTATTTAAAAATAAACTTTTGTTTGTTCCACCTTTGCGGGAGCGAATAATAAATAGATTACAATAAAATAAATTATATTATTTAATAATCAGTGGTAATCATAGAGTAAATTATTTGGAATCTACCTACTGGTTAAATTATATTAGGTTGACAATATTTTATCTTGTTGATTATAATATCACGCAAAAAGAGTGGCTCTTGGTGGCGAATTCTTCGCGTGATTTTACAAGTTATATTATAATGCCTTAATACCTTAGGAATATGTAATGATGAATAAGAATGATGTAGACCGGACGGCTGGCTGGATGAGCTGGTTTTCATCCGGCTCGAAGGACCATATGGCGCTTTTTTACGCTCTTGTTTGATTTCAGGTGGAGGTTTTCTGTGGTACTCACTTTTGTAAATCAAACGCTTGTTTTGTGTTTGTTTGTCTGGTCATAATTTATTATTCTTTTATTTACATAATCCTGATTTTTTATAAGATTTATATTGTGATCTGCTTGTTGGAACACATTTTTTTACGTAAGAATGGAAGCTACCTTCCTTTGTTCTTCTATAGAACTATTTGAATAATGGAACAAAAAAGAAAATAATAAAATTAGGTAGGTACTTGCCTAGAAGTAATTGCCCATAGAACTAGTACCTACTCAATAAGCATCAATTTTAACCATATAACTTGTAAAATAACTGAATCATACGTGTTTATAATAATTTTAGGAGCCTAATTTGCGGTTTTTTTCTATTGAAGGAATTTCATATAATTTGCGTTTTGGTATGGAGAATGTATAGATTGGCGCGCGGTTTAAAGCTTTGTTTAGGATTTGATCAAGGAAACATGGAGGCGTTTGGAGGCCTCCGGGGACCAGAGGCCGCCCCTTTCGCCCCCCCCCCCCCTGTTAGTCCGCTACTGAATCTTTTTAATATAATATATATAATATTTTTATATTATCTGTAATGATAAGATAACCTTAAGCAAAGGGCCTAAGTTTATAAAAATAATACGAAGTGCAATACGAAAGTGAAACTAGAACTAAAACTGTATAGACATTATAAAGATTAGTAGTAGTAATTTTATTTTTTTAAATTGTAAATTACCGGTTCAGGCTGTATTTATTTATTCCTATTTTATCTGTAAGAGGAAATGTTTGTTTGGGACCTCCCAACTCCAAATCACCTGTTATATAGGTAATAAGCACATTTTAAAGGCACCAGGTCACTAAAAAAAAATTGTCATTTTTTATTTCATTTTCTAATATATGTGAGAGAGCGGGCAGCGATCGGCAGAGACGGGGGACGATGAAATGAAAGGCGTCAGTCGATGTATTGAGTCAGTCTTTATTGCTGCTACGTAGCGATGGTAGATATGGTGTAAAGTAACAGTGTAGACAGGAGCGATGATGATGATGAGGCTCGTGGGTGTTGCAGTGATGAAGGTCAGTGATGCAGTGGTGTAGCAGACCTCGGGTCTGCATGTCACCAGCATGTAGTTGCGCACCGTGTTGGTGGAGATGACCTTGTCGTCCAGGATCGACGCAGTGAGTCGCGAAGATGAGCTGCGGTGAACCTGAGGAGAATGAAGTCTCAGTGGCTGAGAAGTTGCTGCCTGCGTGACAAGAAGGCCCGCCGTGGGACTTGTCATGGGCAATGGTGTCTCTTGAGAGATGTTGCGTCCTCGATGGTTGATGATGCACCGGCACAGGATCCGGCACGTCGCCGTGGACCTGGCGGTTACCGCACTGGAACGTTATCACTTGATGAACTGTCTATGTGTTGGTGATGTTACTGATACTAGCGTGGACTGGAACTGACTGACTGACTAGCGCGGTGTCGCTGCGCTTTATATAGCCGACCGTGTGAGTACCCGGAACGCCAAGTGATATTGAGCGCCCGCGCAAAGCGGGGAAGCCTCTGGAACATTCCGCGGCCGTAAGAATGTGACGGCTGTTGAGTCGAGGCCTTTCGATGCGCTTCCTGAATGTGTAGCCGTATGCGGCGTGAAACACTATAATGTAGGTAGTATGCACCTTTCGAGAATGTGCTGGCTGTATCAGTGGCGTGACTGTATTGTGGCTAAAGGGGGCGACCGTTCTGGTCGCCACATATGCATTTGTAAATAATGCTTTCACCAAATATTTTAAGGAAATTCGTAAAATTGATGGAGATACAGCATTTTATATGAAACCGTTTTAAACAGTTTGTGTGTTGAATTGTCCTTCAGCAAAATTTGAACGCGTTTTTCTCAAATCTACCTTTTTCATACAGGTTGACAACATATTAGAAATACTATACACCTGATTTGCATGCACCATGCACCAAGTCTTTAACTCAAGTCCTAAACTGTTCGAAAATCCAGTCGCTATTGCCGGGGCGGTATTATCCATAAGACGTATAGGCAACTGCCTAGGGGGCCCCGCATTGGGTAGGGGCCCCTAGGATAAAGGGGTCCCAAGAACCTATACGTCTTATGGATAATACGGCCCCGGCCCCGCTGAAAATTTACCATAAAAATCGAAAATAAAATTCATTATATAGGCAACTACCCTAGACGTAAGGGTAAAAGGGCCCCAATACGTGCATTTCCTAGGGACCCCGACATTTTTAAGCCGGCCGTGGAAGGGCCCTATTGTCCATAAGGCAGTGTAGGCCACTGCCTAGGGGCCCCGCTTCGGGTAGGGGCCCCTGGGGTACAGGGGGCCCGAGACATGTATAGCCTAGGGGCCCCGACATGTTTAGCCGGCAGGACCCTCTTGTCCGTAAGACAGTGAAGGCCACTACCTAGGGACCCCGCATCGGGTAGGGCCCCGAGACTTGCATTGCCTAGGGGCCACGACATGTTTAATCCAGTCCTGACTACGACCCTACGTATGGATTGTTTTATAAATGGGCTCCTTCCATTTTTTTTTATGAACGATCGAAAATCGAAAATAAAATTCATTCAACAATAAAAGGCATTTAAAGTTTTGCTGAAGGATAATTCAACACACGAACTGTTTCAAACGGTTTCACATAAAATATTGTATCTTCGTAAAATTTCCGTTTTTTTTTTTAAATTGGTGAGAACATTCTTAACAAGTGCATCAATCATAAAATTAAATTAAAAAAATACTTCTTTTTTTTAAAGTGGTGCCTTAAAGACTTGTTTTGAATTTGGTCAAGGGAACATGGAGGCGTTTGGGCCCCCCCCCCCCGGCCCCCCCCCCCCCCCTTAGTCCGCCACTGTAGAACACCATTCAAAAAGATATGTCAAGTTAGTTTGAAGTGTAATACAATCATTAATGTGGTTAATCTCTTTATATAGTTTCATATCATCAGCATACAGTAGCACGTTTATGTTTGTAAATATATCAGCAAAATCATTTATAAATATAATGAACAAAATGGGCCCTAAATGCCTAGTGCCTTGCGGCACTCCACTTGTTGCTATAAATTTGTAAGAATGTGTTCCATTTATTTACACACTAAAAGACTTCTTTTGGACAAATAACTAACAAACCAAATTAATAAGCTTCCATAAACTCCAAGTGTCGCCAATTTATTGATTAATATTTTCTGACACACCTTGTCAAAGGCCTTGCTAAAGTCAGTGTATATTGAGTCAACCTGGCACCTGTTTGCTAGAGATTTAGATATGAAGTTTTCGTAAATTATTAGTAAATTGGTTAGTATAGATTTATTTGAACAAAAGCCATGTTGGTAGGGAGTTATAATTTTTTTTATGTTTGTAGATATTTTATGGAGTACATTTTTTTCAAAAAGCTTGGGAATCGATGATTGGATACATATTGGCCTATAATTTGTTACGTCCGTTTTGTCCCCTTTTTTAAAAATAGGTGTTAGAAAACTGTGTTTCCATGTATCAGGGAAACTGCCTGACTCTAGTGACTGGTTAAAAATGAGAAAAAAAGGAACAGTTAAGCCGTTTAAACATTCTTTAATGAACACCGGTGGAATATTATCAGGTCCTGTATTTTTTCTAGCATCTAACAAATTTACATGGGTTTTGATATCATTAATTTCTATGCGTTTTTCAGATATATCCAGGCTAAGATTCGATGAGAATTTTGGAATTTCATTACTAGGTATATCCTCTTCATACACAGACTTAAAATAATCGGCAAATAGATTTGAAAATTATTTATTTATTTATTGTTTGAAAATATTACATAATACAATATAGTGAACTTAAAATGTCCAACTAGGCAATTGCCCGTTTTAGGACATTCCAGTATGATAATGTTTTTACATGTAAATTATAGTAAATTATAGTGTTGACTATTCTGTTGGTAAAATAATACATATGTATATTCATATTCTAGAATACTTTCAGTTGTACCACGACATTTTTTACTATTGTTTAGCTGACATAATAAACTAAA
This sequence comes from Limnephilus lunatus, assembly GCA_917563855.2. Classification (NCBI taxonomy): domain Eukaryota; kingdom Metazoa; phylum Arthropoda; class Insecta; order Trichoptera; family Limnephilidae; genus Limnephilus; species Limnephilus lunatus. The sequence continues at coordinate 1,441,534 of OU830602.1, read as the reverse complement.
GAAATATTAATAGATAAAACAAGAAAAATGAATTTGAAAAATGAAAATGAATGAAGAAATTCTGTTGGTAAAATAATACATATATGTATATATTCATAATCTAGTATACTTTCAGTTATATCACGACATTTTTTTGCTATTGTTTAGCTGACATAATAAACTAAAGAGATGTTAATAGATAAAACAAGAAAATGAAAAATAAAAATGAAAGTAAAGAAGGAACTTTTCCTTTAAGCAAAAATATCACGAAGAATTGAGCAATTTTAGAAGTTACTTTATGTAAAAATACAGTTACTGTAATGCTAATATAATACCAATATAAATTAAAATGTAAAGAAAAACAAAAATTACAATTCAATTACTGTTGTTTAGCATATTCTCGCATTCAGCTCTCCCCAAGACCAGAAGCCAATTAGTAACCTGCATACGCAGAATATTAGTACTCATTGCCTTCCATGCATCAGGTATGAGATTGAGCAATTTAGGGCCTAGGTATGAGAATTGTCTCTGTGCTAAAGATGAGGAAGTGGTGGGCGTTTTGTTTTCATCATTACATCCAATTTTTCCATTGAAATTCATAGAAGTCGGAAAACCCAAGTTATCATTTTTCTGAGAATTAGTATAATTCCAAAACTGTTTTATATTTTATAGAACAGTTTTGAGATTTTACAACACTCCTTTCTTAACAATTGAAATTCATTGTAATCACTCGAGAATCTGGACCGTTTGTAATTTTTATGAGCTATTTCTTACTATATGTTAAAGTGATCAATTCGGAACTAAACCAGTTTGGAAAATGAGAAATTCTATTATGGCGAAGAGGCACAAAATTTGCAATAGCATAATTTAGAATGGCATAAAATTTATTTACATTATCGTTAATATCTGTGTTTTCCAGAAAGGACCAGTCTGTTGTATTTAAGCAATCAGAAATTTTCAGAAAATTTGCTTTAGAGAAGTTATAAGATGACTCGATATTTTTGAGATAAGTGCTGTTAACAAAGGGAATAACTATATCCAGAGGAGGATGGTAAACGTCCACAGGTAATAGTTCTTCTAAAGATTTACATACGTTAGCAGTGGGCTCACTGCAAAAAACTAGATCCAGAATGCGATTATTTATATTAGCGACAATGTTTAGTTGTGGGATTGATAAATAATTCGACATACACAGTATCTCTCTCTCACTAAGATTAGCATTTGACATATTAATACCAGACAATTCAGGGTCATCATGGTTCCAAGATATATTTGGCAAGTTATAGTCACCCACTAAAACAAGTTTGGCACTGGGATATTTAAACTTTAAAAATTCCACATCCTCTACACGATTCGTATACAGCCGTGTATCGGAAGATGGCGGTATATATATACATCCAATTATTAACTTGACAGCATTTTTGTACGTTATTTTAAAACTCCCGCAGTACCCCATGTAGTTCTTGGGAGTCTATAAAGTTGATTTTTGACCCTATACGTTCTAAAATTTTTAAAATACATACCTAGAATGTTTCATTTGGTTAGTTGGCGGTTCCTTTGCATCGCTCTCCATGGCTGGACCCTATACATAATTGTGGTAATATATTCTATTTTTATTTATTTTTTACAGTGAATACCGCACAAGAATCTCAACTGCTCCCGTCTGGAGCCAGTGAGACTATGGCATCCCCAATTGGGGTATGTTGTGAGGCTGAAGGTAGTGAGGAGGGAAAGGAGGTGGTGAAGAGGAAGGTTGGGAAGTACCTGGCTATTCATATCTGGTCACTAAACACGGCTAAAGCCATTTTCAAGCAAAGTTTCAATTTTGAATGGTGGTCTTACACCAGGGCGATACTAATAGTATCTTCCACTCTGGAACGTGCCGCAAATATACTATATATTATTTTTAAATGAATTAATTGTGAAATAACACAAATTAATCAAATAAAATTTATTTGCGCACGCCGGGTTCGAACCCGCGACCTCCGGATTGTGAGTAAAGAGTCTTAGCCACTGGACTACGGAGGTCGTTCAATTCTTAGTTCTATTGTTAGTAAACGTATAATTCGTACCTGGGATGAAGAGGAAAAGGAAGGGGAGGGTGGATGGAATGGATGATGAAGAGAATGATATTTTTGCAATCTAGTACTGGCTCCTCCACTTGACCAAATCGACTAGGTGGTCGGCTCTCCGGACACGACCTCCCGACCAAAGCATGTCAAGGCTATACCCATGGCACCCGGAAGATCTCTTGACGATTAACCAGATACCCGGACCCATCCATAACAAAGGAAGGACGGCATGCCTTCAAACCTTTCCCGATCAACCCCAGTATCGAACACCTCCGGAACTACGTTACTGGCTCTAGAAGGGGTAATCCAATTGGTCCATTGTCAAGACTCTATTCGCGAACATGTGGCTACAGCTTGTGACAGACAGATCCATCCTCCTGCGTGACCGATCTAGCGTGTAACAACCACCTCCAGCAAGCTGACATAGTATTTACTTTGTAAACGCTATGTTTGCTTCTAGGTCGATAGGATTTAAAAATGTGCAGACGCTGCAGGGTTTTTTCCGCAAGATGAACTGCTTACGCTCCCTCCACACTACCTTGCCGGCAACCCGAGATACTTTTGGTCAAAACGCCTCCGTCAGCAAACCGCGTCCTTACATACCGTTTGGAAACTCATTTCATCCGTCTCGACACGCCCATTCTCTCGACACGGTTCCGCGGAAGAGAATCGCTTCCAGCATCTCGCGTGACCCGATCAGTCTATGGTGAGCATCCTCTCCTAACAGGACAATGTGGAAAGACCCCTACCGATCGACCACTCATTTCACACATATGTGTAGCCTCGGTGTCATCGTCACATTGTTCAACCATAAAGATTAAAAGGCGCAATTCAACAAATAGGAATTCAAAGGAGTACCTGTTAGTTTTAAATTTACGTTTCACTCTCGGAGTGCTTAGGTTGTAGACAGTCGCTTTCTATTGGGTATGTCGTATACCTGAAGGTACTACTCATTTAGTTGAGTGTACAATGCCCACAGGGATGTAAGCTCCATGCTGCACTGACCGACCACTTTTTGCTCCTCGCCGTCCCGCCATCAGCTGACTGAAAGGGAAAGGACTCTGCCCTGTGAAATAATAACGGTTAAACATATCCTGACACATATCCTGAAATAAATATTATGAAATTTTGTCATTTATTTAAATCTTCAGTTTCCCGGGCAGCTTCCGTTCTGTCATCTCTGCGTCGCGTTTCAGGATGGACTGGGAATTTAAATTATAAACCTAAACTTACCGAGTACGTAATTGCTAAAAATCCCGGTCGGAGAAATACACGACCAATTATCTTAATTACGTATGCCGTAGACCTGTGGAGAAAACAAAACTTCCTACGAATTTCTAAACTCTACACTATCAATTGTCTGACATAAAATTAAATTAATGATTAAATTTGTGCTTGCTGTATCTTTATCTAGGAACTCGAATCATTGTATATTTTATTTTTAAAAACTCACTTTCATATTAATTTGCAACTAATCATACTTTTATTTGTAAACTAAAGATGGTAAATAGGGCATAAATTTCGCAATAAACCGCTCGATGCCGTTGGTGTGAGATTTCACAAATTGAACGTTTTCGTAGATTACCATGTTCCAACTATTGAAATTAAAATATACCAAATTCGATATCATTCCTGACTCCCGAAACCTTGCAGAGATTATTTAAATCTAGTTTAGTTTATTATTAATTTCGCTCTTTCGAGGTCTATCACGACATTTTTCTAAAAGGGATGAAATTTATTATTGCAAAACTGGGACCATTATTGTAAACCTAGAACGACTGTTTACTCGTTATAACTTTGAATTAAGTTAGTTAAGCCCTCCACATTCGCGCTAGCACCATTTTATTATTATTAAAATTCGAAGCCGCTATTACTATTTCGGATAAATATTTATGGATATCTTTTCTCTCTATACGAACGATAACAATCGCCAACTTTTACCAATGATTATTTTTAGTGAGTAGTTAACACAACACCGGATAAGATATAAGACCGTCATTCTCATAATACGTATTTACCGATTTTTATTTCGTCCGATCGATTGGTTAATTATTATTATTAGAATTTATTGATTTGATTCTTATCCCCTTTAATCAATTAACACCTTTTCACACTGGCTCGTGAACCAAGTCATGTATTTTCCACTGAATCTAATTCAATAACACTTGCAAAGCATAATCAACGAAGTTGATTCAACACTACACAGTCTCGATTTTGCTAAGTCCAGCAATCAATTCCCAACACTTTCGGATTCGCGCACCATACTTCCAGCCTTCCTTTCCTGAAATCTAGCACGCAACTTCCCCCTCCCTGACCAATCTACGTCTTTAATACCCCGTTTCTCCCATCAATCAAATCTAAATTTTGCAATTTGCAACCTTATCAACGCGTAACATCGCCTATGTTCCTTTCCACTATCCTATACCGCCGGTTATCCCTTTTTATTTCCAACGTGCCGTTCCGATCGAACCGCCTTTCGACGACTACACTACTCTGTTGCAATCGATCAGGGGCGTATTTGGGTCTAAACATTTAATTCCCACTCGAGTCTCCGCATGATCAGTGAATATAATCCACCTTTTATCATGTGAATAATTAATTCAACTTTTCTCGAAAATCTATATTGTCCGTTCTACCCTTTTTTTAATTCGCTTCCAAATACGGTGTATTCCGAATTTTCTATATAACCGCCATACTTTATTGGCTTACCCCAAATCCAATTTCAACTCAGTAACCTACAACATATCCCGACAGTTATCTACTTCTTCTTCTTTATGTGCCTTATCAGGTCCCCCCGACGTTGGCGATCACTCTTGAAAAGGTCTCTCTGTCTTGCGCTGCCCGGAATAGCTCCTCCACACTTCTAATGCCGGTCCACTCTCGTATGTTTCGCAGCCAAGACATTTGTCTCCTACCAGGCCCTCGGCGACCCTCTATCTTGCCTTTCAATATTAAATGGAGCAAGTGATACTTCTCCCCTCGAAGTATATGACCCAGATATGAAATTTTCTTGATTTTAATTAATGTAAGCAGTTCCCTATCTGCTCTAGCCCGTCTGAGAATTTCTATGTTGGTGATCATGTCGGTCCATGGGACCTTGAGCATTCTCCGGTGAAGCCACATTTCGAAAGCCTCTAACCTGTTCATGGTATTTATTTTCAAGGTCCATGTTTCACAACCATACAGCAAGACCGACCACACATAACATTTTAGCATTCTCTGCCTTAATTTTAAGCTTATATTGTCATTGCAGAAGAGGGATTTCATTTTTATGAATTCAGTTCTTGCTGCTTCAATTCTGCACCTAATCTCTATATCTGGGTCAAGATTCTCCGTGAGGATACTGCCGAGGTATCTAAATCTCTCCACCTTTTCGACATTACAACCATTTAACTGAATCATTGATCCAGAGTGATCTAGTCGTCCAAAAGTCATCCATTTAGTTTTATTGACGTTGATTGTTAGGCCCAGTTGCTCACCAGCATTATTAACAAGATCTAATAGGTCTTGGAGGTCACTGATACTGTCAGCTAGTAATACAGTATCATCTGCATATCTTATGTTATTAATGACAACTACGTTGATCTTGAGACCCTTCTGGGTATTACTTAGGGCTCTTTTGAAGACATAGTTGGAATAAAGATTAAATAATAGTGGCGACAGGATACATCCTTGTCGTACTCCACGCTGAATGTTATCTACTAAGCATTCATTATTATAAAAATTCGCCCAACACGTCACCGCCTAGATATTCCGTCGTTTTAATGTTTGGCTATGGATTTTCTAATAAATTAGTGACTGAATATCCTTTATCGGAAGTACCGCTAGTGTGCACACGCAGCTGCGTTCGTTTCTGGCTATATGTCGCATTTCAATATTTCCCGCGTTTGCAAACGCCCACGTGCAACCTCTAGTCACTTGACCCTCCTCCCAGCAAAGTTGTGACGCTCGTAGGACCTTATTTTATAATAATCTAAACTTTTATGACCTCGATTCTCTTTTCTCATGGGCTATAAACACTACCAAGATCCTATTTCAATCCTGCCTTCCAACGTTTTTTTTTCCATTTCCTAGTTCCTCCTTCGTATTACATCTCCCTCTGGCACCAAAACCGATCAATCCCCCGTAGTTACTCGCCTAGTGATCAAGAAAATACTTGAGTTTTCAAATAATTTAAAATCCTGACAGGTCGTTAAATTTTATGCTTTTTCACTAATTACTTTCTCCTATCATCTGTACGTAAAATCAAGTGGTGATTTTAGCTTTATGCGTACCTTAGAGGCCCAAAATCATGTCAGATGTTTCACACTCGAGACCCACTTAAGTAACAAGAGATCGTAAACCTTCTCTCCCCTCTAAACTAACGGACAAAAATCCAATACAAAATCTTAGATTTCATATGGTCACTAACGTGAATTGATTTCCCTCGACTACCTTGAAGAGATCGGCTCCTGTGGGTTTTCCACGTCTAACACTTTTTCCCATCGCCTACCTGCAGAATCTGCTAGAAATTTGTCTGGAAAAAGCGGTAAAGACCGTCAATGTCTACTCCCGTTTCACGATTACTAAGTAATCGAGATCGCTTGTTACTTTATGTTAATTAGCGCATGATCTTTGTCTTTTGAATTTTTCGCCACCGAGATCCTCGCAAAACTCCCCGATTCCAGACGTGAAACCAACTGTTGTCGATTTCCTCCTGCTCCCATAAAAATGCTATTTATGACCAAGTTAGAAGTGGTTCTATGCCCTTAAAATAACTGCCCGACCAAACCGTGGGACAAATTTTGTTCTTAATTTAGAAAAACCCTCATCCCACGCCCCCAGCCTGTGATTGGTTTAAGACGCACCTACTGGCCCCATCTCTATTCTGATTGGATAGTCGTTTTTTTTTCTAACTCGTTACATCCCTTCGCGGCAAAGAAATCCTAAAAGTTTCAGATTCCCTTAATATTGATTTCAAAATCACCCAATAGATGTCGATAGTATGATCGTATTCTCTATTTAATTTTTTTTTCACCCACCTATTCCGGAGTGAAACAGGTTCATCACAAGACGCTATCCAGGTTACAAACCAATTCTTAGAATGATTGTTTCCAATGAAAAGGGTAGTTGCTCGTAATATGGAGAAAAATAATTAGTTGATAATAATGTAATTCTAAAATTTGAAAATATGAGATTGACAAATATGACGGTTTGACAGAAGGTGGAAATATCGAAATTGGTTAACGCGCTCATCCCGGTTAGACGGAGAGGTCTGGGTTCGAGTCCCAGTTGCGACCATTGTCTTTTTTCTGTGTCTTGTTCTCTTTCATATTTTCGTTTAGATTATTATTGTTAACTTATTCTAATATAATCATTATTTTGTTTATTTACATAACCGCTAAGATGGAAATGAGCTTCATCGCTCATAATAATTTTCGATGAAAAATCGTCCGCTTCTTAATTGAGATTCAGGATGGCTTGAGCGTAGGATATTATTTTCTTGACTTAATGGAATAAATTCTAATGTATTAAATAAACAAATTTCACAAGCAGAACCAAAGTTTTTCATTAAACAAAAAAATTACAAAAAAAGAACATTGGATGATTACTTTTGCCCCACCTTGTACATATAAACCTTCCTCTCGAATCACTCTATCTATTGGTGAAAATCGCATGGTTCACAAATTTAAAGACAGACGAAATGCAAAATGGTTCAGTTAAAACAAGGCTTAATGGAAGCCGTTGCACTTCATGGCTTTGTAAACTTCTGTCTCAACACAGGTATACCCTAGCGAGACAGGCATCGAATAATATATTGTAAACATCACGTATATAGATCAATAAAAAAAAAAAAAAAAAAAAAAACTACGTGACTTGTAGCATACAAGTTGTAGGCATAAAAAACCAAAGCACTCACCTTGACGGAGTATTATTCCGTGGAATTAACAGCAACAGCCTACGGGTGAAGATTGCCCTGATGACAGCCAACCGCCGATAGAGGACACCAAAAGAAGAAGAAGAAGCCTAAGAGTTTCTTCACCCAATACTAAATTAAACATAAGTTGCTAAAAAAATAAAAGTAGTATTTTTTTACCACCTACAAAAATGTTTTCATTATATGGATTTTTCCCAGAGCCTAAAAATAGACCATCCAAATTCTCAGTAAAATTTTACCTATGATTTTACCCACCATACTGGTATGCATGTTTTTTTTTTAAATAATGCATTGTAACTATTGTAACTATTGTATAACTATTGTAGCTGTTTCAAAGAAAAATAAAATAAATGTATTTAAAAATATATAAAAAAATCAAATCAATATTTTACGTCTTTAGTTTGCGGCCATCTTGAATGTTGATAGAACTATAAACTGTAATCCGTCAAGAGTCTAGGAACGAGTTTGTTTTTTAAAGAAATCTTCAGTTTTATTACGAGATTAATTAAATTTTGCGCAGTTAACCTTCAAAACGGGAGGAAGGGCACTGCCTACATGAGATTTCTAAAAACCACCCCTTTTCCACCGCAAGTGCCCAAAGCATAACTTTGATACTTTTATAAGAAATTTTGCACACTTCACATTCAAGATAAAAGTAAAATTACTATCCACATCTGATTTCGAAAAACTCGGTGTAGAGCCCGGCCAACACCAGGGCTTATTAAGCTAGTTACGATACAATACGATAGTGTAACAATGATAATTTAGACGCCTGGAAGTATGAAATATTTTCTGAAGCCATTGATTGCTTGATGTTCCTATGTCTAAACAACTCTGGACAGGCCACACTAACAGCAGTATGGTTACCCTTACAATTAATGCAAATTAAGGCTTTTAGTTGAGTTTTGACACTGTTCAAATCGATGATCTTCACGCAATGGAAGAAACGTGGAGGGGAACGACAAATGGGTTTAGAATGACCAAATTTGCAACAGTTGAAACAGTGGATCGTGGGGAATCAATATATTTCGAAGGGAAGAGAGTTATAATAAATGAACACCCGGGATGGTAAGATTCGGACTTCAAAAGTTAAAACTACGGATTGAGAGGGTTTCCAAATGGTGGTTCCAGAAGAAGAATCATTGAAATTTAAACGACGATCTTTTAAAACTTTAGTAGTAACTTGGGAGTCATTGAGAGCATCCACTATTTCAGATTTAGAGAGGTCGGTAGGTATACCTTTCACTCTGCCCATTCTGGTTAAGTTGAAAGTAGGTATAAATGTTTGAATTTATTATTTGACAAAGAACCTATTTTTTTAACAAAGTCAAATGCAAAGGTGGCGGATTTAAATTCTATGGACAATTTATTAATAAATGGTTCAATCAAGCCTTCCGGCTCATTATTCCCATTATAATATTGGAGTTTTACCTACCATTAAAACTCTTATTATGTTGCCTTCCTTATCCAGAATATTCCTTAGTGAGAGATGACATCTCTGTTTCTATTCGATTTCGGTCTATCTTCTCCTTTTACCTTCTTGAAATATTCAAATTTCGCGCGATTTTTTGTTCCTCGGTGATCGCAATCACTGCTACCAACAGTTAGGCGCTCGCTAGCGTCTTACGCGACGCCATCTTCTTCAATTGTAGTCTCACCAGACAGGGGATGAGGAATATTCTGGATAAGGAAGGCAACATAATAAGAGTTTTAATGGTAGGTAAAACTCTAATATTATGTAGTGCCGTTCCTTATCCAGAATATTCCTTAGTGATAATTGTCTGCTATCGTCTGGTGGCAGTGTTGATGCCAATTGTGATCATCTTCATAAAGAAGCGCCGGTTGGAGGTCTGCCCTCACAATGATCGCTTCTCCTTCTGTCTCCAGAAATGGAAGACCTTTGGGGGTCTGCCCCCCTCAGGCGAATGATTGGATTAAACAAGTTTGTCAAGGACGACGAAGTCCCCGGCTCCTGAATATTGAATTGCCATATTTATTTTTTATAATATTTTTGGAAGGTATTTTCATTCTGCCAATTTCCCTTTTCCAAAATATCCTCTATTGAACAGTTTTCAAACCACCGAAGTGAAGCCAATGCCGACCTAGTGCTCCCCGCAGAGGCCTCAATACCAGCATCTCTAAGTATTGTCTTGACCCATTCACCGATAATTGTTCTAGAAGCTGCTTTGGCTGGACCTGATGTGGATAAAAACAGGTTATCAATATTAGGTGCCTCTTGTCTCCTGTCCTTTGAGAGAACACACAGGTTCTTAAGCCAAAATACAGGATCGGTGGATTGATTTGATGAGGAGTTTAATCTCCATCCCGATTGTTGATACTTTGCAGAATCTGTCTTTGAACCAAATGCAGGCCATAAAATAATATGATCATCCATACCAATGAAATGTTCCGATGTTAATCTCAAAAGTGTCAGATCATGTACCCTTCGCCCTGAGGCTAACAGGAATATGACTGCACACCTTCTGGATGCTTCAAATAAGGTTATAGTTTCTGGATTGTTAGTCTGAAGCCAAGAACATATCTGTCTCGGGTCCCATATTGTATCCCGTTGCACTTTAATCGAGCTGTTTACTATTCCCTTCATTACTTGCTTCACCACAAGATGGTTACTTAGTCTATTTTCATTATTTGAATTGCATAAAGTTGAAATAGCCGATTTATGCAAAGCTATAGTGCTAGGAGCTAAATTCAGCGATATTTTGAGATGCGCTAGAAACTTTGCCAACTGGGCTCCCATTGGATCTTTGAAATTAACATGGTTGGATGAACACCATTCACGCCATCTAATCCACGCTGCTTTATAAGAAGCTTGTGTTGAAGTTCGCCAGCTGGATTTTAAAATCTCTCTTTCTCTATCAGACCATCCTTGCAATGCATCATCCCAGCCCCAATTTTCCACACTTGCAGTTCTAGTTGAAGTATTTGCTGGGGATGGGAGCCTGTGGTGGTATCTATCAGTATCTCTTGTAGATTCTTGATCTCCTGAGGTAGGCACAAGGCTCTCTGTTTCAAGTCTGGTAGCCAAAATACTTTCGTCCATTTGGGAGCTACTAGCAGATAAATTCCTGTGGATTTGTTCAGATGAGCAAGCACTCGGGGAATTAGACAAGGAGGCGGAAACACCCATGCCAGAGGAAAGTGCCAAGGTCTGCTGAAAGCATTGTGAAATAATGCCGCTCTGTCTTTCCTGTCTATGGATACATATTTGTCCACAACATGAGCCGTGTGAGAGGCAAACAGGTCCACAGTGGGTCTGCCCCATTTGTGAAATATCTGTTCTGTTGCAGGAGGTAGAAGGTGCCACTCCGGTAGACGGGTTCCTCGGGACAAATGGTCCGTAAGACCGTTTTACCGCCCTGGTAGGTAGTGAACTTGCAGGGTTATATTATATTTGTCTACTAGAGACAGAATCTGAAAGGTCAGATGAAGTAGACTCAAGGATCTCGTCCCTCCTTCGTTCCTCAAATAAGCGAGGACTGTTCTGTTGTCTGACTGTATTAGAACGGTAGAACTCCTCAAACATTTGTTCTGGTATTTCAAGGCATTTAGTATGGCAAACATCTCTTTCAAGTTGCTGTGCCAATTCTGCTGTTCCCTGGTCCAATTTCCCGTAATCAGAATATCGTCCACTTGAGCGCCCCAGCCATGATCTGCTGCATCGGTCGAGAGGAAATGAGAGGCAGCGGGGACGTGTAGTGACATAAAGACCTTTACATTCTGTGCCCACCATGATATGTCTTTCATTACGGGTTCCTTTATGATAATTCTCGTTCGTATGGGAAGTTTCATCATGGAGTGCATTTGTAGTTGCATCCTTCGGCAATGAAGACGACCTCTTGGAGTGACGAATGATGCAAAATTTACATGAGAGGCTACAAAGCACCGCACAAAGAGGAGGCCGAAAGGCTACGAAAAACCGCACAAAGAGGAGACCGATAATACTATCTCATTTTCCCGCGGACTACATCCTTTAGATGCATGTGTTTGCCTCTTTTTATTATCGTTATTTTTCGTTTCATCGAGTTTCAAATCACAACGGTGCTAAAGAAGTTTTCACTGCGCAAAGCACTCTTCTTAGGGTGAATTATGTCGTTCTGAAAAATTGAAGGTACTAAAAACGAAGTTAATGAAATATTTTAATGTGTACTTAGTTTGAAAAAAAAAACTAATTTTGACAAGAAAAATGTATTTATCTATCAATTAAATCTTAAAATGGAACAGTTTTTGTGGTTCACCCTAAAGTTTCAGTAATTTTATCTTATTTATTAAACTTAAAATTGGTCTACTTCACGTGATCTAAACTTCCCACTACCTTCAGCCTCACAAAATATCCCAATTGGGGATGCCATAGTCTCATTAGCTCCAGACGGGAGCATTTGGGAGTTGCGGTATTCACATAAAAAAACATAGTATTATCGCGCTTTCATATATCCGATCCGGTCACGTGGAATAAGTTTCACTCAAATATATATTTTTAAATGCACTTACCTCAATGGTGAAGTTAAACCGATGCGCTGAAAAAAACTAATTAAAAGTCTGAGCGACATGCGTCATACAATTTATTACAAATATAAAGGAATAAACCACTCGATCATCATGACGTATCACGGTCCGACAGCGACTGGTGTTTTGTTTACGGCTAGGTAGACATATACCACATAAAGAATAATATAAATAAACATCGTTGTTTCTAAACGCATTGCATAATTTACGCACGTGTGAGGGAGAAAAAATATAGGATTAACTTTCGCTTTTAAAGGGGTCTCTACACGGTACTGCCGCAGTACGTACTGCCGCAGAACTGTAGTCAAAAGCGCCAGCCGTATTATTATTATAATAACAATACGGCTGGCGCTTTTGACTAGAGACCATACGATTTTTAGTCAGTTCTGCGGCAGTACGTACTGCGGCAGTACCGTGTGGAGACCCCTTTAGCAAAAGTTCAGGGTCCCGTGCAAGCTTCGCCCAAAGATGACGGCTTGGCCGCGCGGGAACTAACGACGAACCGATTCTCTGCGAGCATCAAGGAATGAATTAGGAACTTCTGACTAATAAGTGTCTTTTGTCTTGCTGTGACTTGAATAACTTGCATTCAGCGGACCTAATAATGACTCGATATCTTCAACAGATTAGAATTGAACTCGATCCGATGATCGACTCGATCCGTGGGACTTGTGATTTGGTACGACGACGTCACAAATGTTTTGATTCATTGAATATGTGAAACAGAGATTGGGGTTGAGAATTGAACAGACTTGTAGGACTATGACGGTATTAGTTCATTTATGACTATGACCACCGCCATCTTTAATAAAGATGGCGGTGCTATGACGAACAGTGGGACTGGCGGGACGACTGTGAAATAGACGCGACACTCGGAATTCAGAATTACTTGACTTTTGGATGACTCGATCGCTTGTCGGTTCAGTTGGTTGGCGGTTTTGTCGCTTGGGCTGGGGACGGGAACTCTCTGGCTTACGGGTTTTTTTTGTATAGATTTACTACGCGGGATACTACACGTGATGGGCAATTTCGCGGCGCGCGCCGCCTGTAGTAGGTTTACCTATCCGCGCAACGAATATCCAATATTTACAGAGTACATTATTATTTTCTTACCTCAAAATAACATGAATTATTTAACTGTAAAATAAATGAATAGAAATTAAAAGAAATATGGTGCTGTTAAAAAATCTTAGGATGCAAGGCCAAGGGTAAGAAATAAAGATTTAATTCCTTTTGAAAATGAGAATAAGATTGAGTGTGTCACAAGATTGAATTTATTCATTTAATTCAATCATTCAATTTTGCCCACGTCTACTGGGGAAGGCATGTCATTTGCAAAAGCTCTCCTTTGTACACAATCCTCAAAAAACGACGATGAGACTCTGCGACTGGGATGTGAAAATATGCGTGCGATATGTCTATTTTTGTCATCCAGTCCTGTGGTTGGAGAAATTCGGGAACTTTCTGATGCGACATTAAAGAAAATTTTCTTACCGACACAAAGTGATTGAGACCTTTCAAGTTGAGAATAGGTCTGTTGCTTCCGTCCCCTTTTCGAACCAGGAACATTTGGGAGAGAAAACCAGAGTTGTTGACTGCCGGTTCCAATATATTCAGTTTTTTGAGAATTTCTATTTCTTTTGTCATTGCTGGGGTTGTATTTGTCACAAATCTTTTCAAAGTTAAGGCAGTTGGGCGTAATAATAGGGGCTTTGTAAAGAAGGGGATTATGTATCCCCCTATGATTTTTTGAACAGCTTTGGGAGCATTTAGAGCTGCCCATTTGTTTTTGAAATTCAGCAACCTGCCCCGCTTGAAACTTTAATGGCCTCCAGTCATGCACCCCTCTAATAGCGTCGGTTAGAGGTCTGCCCTCGCACCGGTCGCTTGTTACTATCCTTTCCCCCCCCCCCCCCCCCTTTTAATACCAGAGGTGGAGGGCTGGGGATACCTTTGGGGGTCTGCCCCCCTCGGGCGAAAGGATTCTCGGGATGGAAAAAATTCTGGAGATGGAATAAAATCTCGGGTCGGAAAGGAATCTCGGGCCGGAAAGTATTGAACGGGCTTAGAAGCCTTTTTAGTACCAGACCCCTCCTTTGGTGGACCGGTAGTGATGACTTGTGAGAAGGGCCTAAAACAATTCTTTACTCCTCCCAATTTCTGCAATTGGGTAGAGAGGGCTTCCTCATTGAAGAGATGAGAGGAAGTCGGAGGGATCTGCATAAGAACTTTCTTGTCTGATTTCTGTTTACAGGAATTGAGAATCCTGTCCCTTCTAAATTCAATTATCTCTGCCCGTTTTCCGCATGTTATTTGCAGCAGGTCATCGGAGCATTTTTGTAAGTCGTTCTGACCTCCAAACAGCTCATTAACTTTCTCGTACAGGGTTTCTGGAGAGACATCCTGTACTTCAAATCCCCATTCGACCAATTTCTGCAGAGACTGCTGCAGTTGTTCCCTGTGTTTGAGAGCTGCATGTGTTATTGCCGCGAAAGATCTTTCAATAGCGACCTGTTGAGGAGACCCAGAATCGTAAGGTTGCAACTCACAGTTCACCTCAAGCTCCTTAAAGCCCGGATCGGCAAGGTGTTCCTTAATGACCTTGTTATATCTCACATTGGTCCAATCTTTCTGATTAAATCGTTGAAGACGCTCTAACACTTCAAGTCTGTCTTGAGGAGGAGCAGTCATTAAGGGTTCTTTAAGAGAAATGGTGGGACTCGGCATTTGAAAAACACAAGTATTACGCCCGGATACTGTTGAGCACTCTTTCTCCGTCTCTGCGATGGACATATTATCTGAGGCTGCATTCTCTGCGAATCTTGACCTCGGTGCTTGCAGAGTAAAATTTTGTAGTCTGCCTACTTGTTCAGTTAATTTCTTAATAGAACGGGCCATTCCTCGCCTTCTGGAGCGTGAAGCCCTGCTTGAAAAACTCACGGAAGTAGAGCTGTCGGAACTTGGTGAGCGTCGGCGTCGCCTTCGTCTTTTTCGTTTATTGTCACAAACGGATTCATTAGAGGAACAGTCAGAACACAAATTCTTTCGTTTCGTTTTTCGTCACGGTTTAAATTCGCGGACGCGGAAATCTCAACCGCTTCGGGAGATACATTATTTTCTGACATTGCGTAATGATTTTCGTAATAATTTTGGAGAAGAAATCTAGTTTCTGGTTTATATCGCAATATTGTAACTAGACGACCGCTCGCGATAGAAAATAGACGCCAATTGAAGAAGATGGCGTCGCGTAAGACGCTAGCGAGCGCCTGACTGTTGGTAGCAGTGATTGCGATCACCGAAGAACAAAAAATCGCGCGAAATTTGAATATTTCAAGAAGGTAAAAGGAAAAGAGAGACCTAAATCGGATAGAAACAGAGATTTCATCTCTCACTAAGGAATATTCTGGATAAGGAACGGCACTACATAATATATTATAACCATTTATTATTTTTAGAGCTAAAAATGAACTTTCCGAAATCCAGAGGATGAATTATTTTCCCCTGTTCAGTCTTTTGCACAATTGCTGAATAGGAACTTGAATACATCAATTCAATAGTTTTAGCTTCTGGAGGAATGAGAGATTGGGCCTTGATTGGATTGAGAAATAGATTTAATTTTGGGAGGAACATCAGGACTAAGCGAAGGTCGTCGTTTTCGGGAAGGAATAGTTATAGATAGGTACTTGACTGCCATCAGTATCATAACCACCTGAAATATTAAATATGGACTCAGGGTCTGATGGCTGAATCTCATCCTCCTCCATATTAAAATTTAATTAAAAAAAAAAAAAAATAAATAAATAAGGAGATAAAAAATTAATAAAAATAAATAAATAGAGTCTATTAGATTGACTGTACGCACTTAACCGTAAATCAAATAATACAATGGATTGGTAAAAATAAACGAAAACTTAAAGGTAACAATAAATTCTTATCTTCTAACAGCAACGCGGGAAGTAATCACAGCTCACAACACACGTGTTGTGAGCTGTGATTACTCATTTTCCGTGTTCAATAAGTTCAATACGAGGTAACCATGCATCGAACTCAACACGGTTTTGTAATGCCATTTTGGTAAATTTTTGAGATGGCTGGCAATGGTTAATACGCACTTTTTTTGAAAAAATCTTTTGATTAACCTTAATTACATTAAAAGACAACTATTTGCATTGGGGGAAGTGGAAAATATTTCATTGTAAATTTCGATTACGTAAAATTAAAATTAGCTTTCGTTCTGTGAAACGAGACCGTCCATTTTCAAACATTATTTTCAAATGTCATTTTGTTATGTTGGTATTCTTGTTACTGTACGATGCTGAGCGGCTACGCTACTGCTGGGCGGCTGAGCGGCTACGGCTACTGCGATGTTGAGCGGCTACGTACGCTAAGTTTGTGTGATATGGTTTATGATACAAAAGAAAGTGCCCTCTTTATACCGCCTGCTCGCGTCAAGGCAAGAAAAACATTCCAGTTTTCAAGTAGTTTAGCGGCTACTCTAGGTTTGTGTAACATGGTTTGTTATACAAAAGAAAGTGCCCCTTTATAAGCCTACTCGCGTCAAGGCAAGAAAAACATCCCAGTTTTCAAGAATATTTTTAAATTCCGCTTACTGAATTACTTATAAGAAACTATTATCTACCTAGTACAATTTATTTTAATTTTTTAAAGTGTGTTTTGAGCGTGGACTCAATAACGGAACATTTACCAAAAGTATTATCGTTATTTATTATTGGGGTGTTATGCCCTGTGACACGTCTGTCCTGATTCCTGATGATCGACACTGAAACACTGTCCGAAATGTTGGTTAAAGAAGGAGGTAGCGCAATATGACGTAACACCCCAAAAATAAATAACGATAATAAATTAGTTATTTATTTCAAAACCATCAAATAACGTGCTGTGCTTTTTGCCTAACCGGTAGGAGCCCGAAAATTGTACCAACGATGACTTTTGTTGAAAGAAAATAAGAGGGTATACAACATGTCGGTTACACTTACATAACGCCCGTAAAAATGATAATTTTTCCCAAAATTTTACTTTTTGCAGATTTTATATCCTATAAAGACCATAGTTTTTAGCAAGAATTTAAAATTTCAGTCAATTTCATCTTAGGTTGCGTATACAAGTACATGCATGTGACAAAATGCGAAACAAACCACGAATGAGCGTTGCATCCGAAACAGCTTACGAATTACAGCTACATACTAACAATGAAACAAAACGAAATGGTGTTTGCTGGAATTGGGTGATAATAAGTGTAAGGAAAAACAATGGATGCAATGAAAGAGGTTAACCAATCACTTGCCATTAAACCTCTGCTGACCTCTGCGAACACAATCACAAAAATATAGTTTCACCACGGTACCTGGAGGTAATTATCCCTACAACAACGAAGTTTAAAACGATAATGTTTACTTTCGATTTTGTCAAAAACCTTCCATTTGATTCAAAAGCAAAATAATCAACACAAAAAAACTTGGTTGCAAGGTAGTCCCAATTCTTCTTCTGTTTTTCAGGAAACAAATGTTTTCGAATTTGGTATTTTCCCTTGTCACTGTTCCAAATTCAAAACGCTTTTCCAGCAAGGTGATGTGGTTAGGGAAAGTCAGGTACCGACCTACTGGGTAAATGACATCTCGGTAGGAACTATGCATATTTTTATTTCAAAAACAAAACAATGGGAAAGGAATAAAGCACTAGCAAACGGCTCGAAACGATACTTGCAGTTACTTCGTTCCTTTCCCATAAATCGTGGTTCGGTTCGCGTTTTATTACACGCATGTAAACAAGCTTTATAAATATATAAATACTGCTAGTAGAACAACTTTTGCCTTCGAAACAATCGAGAATTTTTGAAGCGAAAACTTCTTTAGCTCCGTTGTGATTTGAAACTCGATGAAACGAAAAATCGAATAAGAAGAAAAACTAAAAAGACACATTCATCTATAGGATTTAGCCTGCGAGAGAATGAGATAGACTAATCGGTGTCCTCTTTGTGTGGTGCTTCGTAGCCTCCCCACTCTTGCCTACTTTAGTTTTCTGAAGGTTTCACTTCCACCGCTTGTGAACTGCACACATTTTGTTTTTATTAGTCTTTTTATTTTTTATATTTCAGAAAAAATAAAGTATCAGTCCTACAAAACGGTTTTAAAGTTCAAAATCTCCTACTTACTTATTTATCCTTTTTCGGTTTTGGTTTTATCGTGTAATGTGAAAAAATAAATTCTTTAGAAAATGATTGTAAAACATATAAATATTTGTGCTTAAACTTCGCAAAATAAAATAAAACACGATTTTCGGCGATGCTTTTATCGCGAATAAATCAAAGCAGGTGGCTGGTGTTCAGATGAAGCTAGGCGTAAAATCCTACTTGGATACTATTTAGAAATCTTTACTAGAAATCGATTTCATTATGAACATCAAAAATTAAGCTATTGATAAATTGAAGCTTTTACTACCTTTTGTATGTATGTATTGGCATATATTATATGTATGTATTTTGTATATATATTTTGTATGTATATATAAATAATATTTACGGTGCTCCAGATTTTATGTACGGGTTAAATCTTTCCCAAATGAAAGACTAAACCCTTCCACACACTTATCCACAAATGATTATCTAGTAAATTCACGCAATGTAAGTGCACTATATAAGTATAATAAATACAAAACAATACGTCAATCCACCAGAAACATAATGGGAAAATATTTCACCGACTCCAGATATTTTCATATCAGAGGGTTCGGCTCTGATGAAATCCTAACTGGTCCGATAAGTCCTACTGATCCCTCAATATAAATATTTTAAAAATCTTTCGTAATCCTACATGTATTTAAAATGACCGACTTTTGCATTTTTATATACAAATTTTTTGACAAATCTAATACGCCTAAATTTTGAATGAGAGAGCTAGGTATAATGCTAGTAGCCGAAATAACAAATGGTAATATTTTTATAGTCTGAGAATGCCAAATTCTTTTAATCTAATTTCCTAAATCTGTATATTTTCTTATTTTTTCAGAAACAGTTTTCTGAATATTACAAGAATTTGGAATAGCGACATCAATGATATAAGTTATTTTTTTTAATTTTGTCATGTAAAACTATATCGGGTCTATTATGACTAATTGTTCTGTCTGTCAGAATAGTTTTATCATAATAAATTTTATAAAATTCATTTTCTAAAAATGAATTTGGTTCATATTCATAATATGGTACATTACGGCAGTCAATCAAGTTATGTTTAATTACCAAACTTTGGTGAATTATTTTTAAAACTTGATTGTGCCTAAATGTATACTCGGTCGGCGCTAATACAGAACATCCCGATATAATATGTTCTATAGTTTCCGGAAAAGCCAAACATTTTCTACATAAATCATCAATTTGATTTGCATCTTTGATGATATGCTTCCTATAATTTTTAGTATTAATGACTCTATATTGTATGGCAAGCATAAAGCCTTCTATTTCTGCGCTCAACTCTCCAATACTCAACCATTTGTTTGACGAAAATTTGTCAACATATGTTTGGTTGAGATAATTGAAGTGTTTTGCGTGAAGAATTTTATTTGACCAGGAATCTAATAATTCCTGGTTGGTATTTATAAGAATGCTGGCATTCTCGTCGTATAAATTTAATGGTGAAATATTTCTATCTGCCTTGCAAATTATTTTGTGCATTTCTGAAATATATTATTATATTAGCATTACAGTAACTGTATTTTTACATAAAGTAACTTCGAAAATTGCTCAATTCTTCGTGATATTTTTCCCTAAAGGAAAAGTTCCTTCTTTACTTTCATTTTTATTTTTCATTTTCTTGTTTTATCTATTAACATCTCTTTAGTTTATTATGTCAGCTAAACAATAGAAAAATTTTTTCGTGATATAACTGAAAGTACACTAGATTATGAATATATACATATATGTATTATTTTACCAACAGAATTTCTTCATTCATTTTCATTTTCAAATTCATTTTTCTTGTTTTATCTATTAATATTTCTTTAGTTTATTATGTCAGCTAAACAATAGTAAAAAATGTTGTGGTATAACTGAAAGTATTCTAGAATATGAATATACATATGTATTATTTTACCAACAGAATAGTCAACACTATAATTTACTATAATTTACATGTAAAAACATTATCATACTGGAATGTCCTAAAACGGGCAATTGCCTAGTTGGACATTTTAAGTTCACTATATTGTATTATGTAATATTTTCAAACAATAAATAAATAAATAAATAAATAAATAAATAAATAAATAAATAAATAAATAAATAAATAAATAAATAAATAAATAAATAAATAAATAAATAAATAAATAAATAAATAAATAAATAAATAATTAAATAAATAAATAAATAAATAAATAAATAAATAAATATAAGAAACATTTTTTTTAAATACCCCTTTATGGCTAAGACTATTTTTAAGATCTAACTTTTTTCATTCATATAAAATTAAGCATAAAATAAATAAAAACCACTTTGGCGCTTACTTGCTTCATGAAAATAAGACGCTCGATTTTAAATTTTGAAGGCTTAAGAAAGTAAGAGTTGAAATATTTCTAGCTTTATCTCTTAAACCGCTATTTAAACCTCATCGCCATCTACATTATAGTCCGGTCAAGATAGACATTCACCCTAGCACAAATTCCCAAGAAGCTGAAAATTTACATGAACGTTAGGAATACCATTATAATGAAATTGTCCCAATCGATCCCATTTATGGAAAAAAAATATTCAAGGTCAAAGTTCGGAAAAATGGGTTTTTTAGATTTTTTAGCGAAACGGTTAGTTTTATGATAAAAATAATTCCGACAAAAATTGTAGATCATCTAATTATCTACAAAAAATGTCTTTACAATTTTTCCCCTAAGACTCATTGTTTCTGAGAAAAAGCGATTCTAAAATTTACTAAAGTTGTATGAATTCACTATACTATGCACACGCACACGCCACCTGTTAGTTAGTGTACTTGACGCGTTTTTAAACGTGGTTTCCCCAGTAGTCCTACTCCACGGTCTATTTTATTTAATCCTAGTATAATAAAAGGTCTTCTCATTCATTTCTTCTTCTTCTTCTCTTTATCCATCTTCTTTTTCTTTTATTCCTCTTAAACCAGAGCCTGATTTTTTTTTTACATTAGCTCCACACAGGAGGACCTGAGGAAAATAATTTCCCTCAGGCCCTATGTCATCTTTGAGGATGCTGTGTGGAGGGTATTTTAAGGAAGGGAAGGATAGGAAGTTCTTGGAAGGAAAAAGGTATGAGGAGTGGGTAAGATTCTGGGGGGTCAGTGAGTCCAGGAGTTACGGACGTCTGCGCTGAAGGCGATGGGTCGAGAGAGTCCGGCTGGAAAGGTCAAAACGCTTCCCTCAACCATTCTCTCTCGATCCGGCCTGCCACGCAGCAGGTGAGTAGACGCATCCACCGCCAAGACCTGGAAAAACCTCACCCCTGCTAAGCCACTAAACGTAGCGCACCACTTGGGGTGACCTATGGCAAAGGTGTTGGCCCCGGGTGCCACCCGATGGGGTGTGACACTCGGTCGGGTGAACACACAATTCTCTAACCCCCCCCCCCCCCTACCAGGACGGACCAATTTTGAATGAAGTCGATATTTTCGTTTGTCATCTTTAATGGGGAGGGGGGACACCACGTTATCCGCCCCGGGTGCCACCCATGCCTAGCTACGCCACTGGAGGTTCTTGCGGTACCCATACCATAGAAGCCTGATTTCGCCGTCGTGAAATTTTTACAGCTGTGTGAAATCTCGAGACCAAAGCGACTATTTTTATTTCCCGACGTCTTTTCAATAATGAGCTGTCGAGATATAAAGCATGTGACGCCATATGGGTTGTTAATTACTTTTTTTGTGCATAAACTCCACATAGGAGATCATGAGGAAAAAAGTTTCCCTATGTCATCTTTGGAGATGCTGTGTGGAGGATCTTTTTGGGGAGAGGAAAGAATTAACATGGGTCTTGAAAAGATCCGTGTTGTAGGAGAGCTGAAACACAGAGGCCGGCAAATCATTCCACAACCGAGGTGTTGAACTCAAGAACGAGTGTACTGTCGAAATTACTGGATTGAGAAAAAAATCGTGTGTACAGTTCACACGCGGTAGAAGTGAAACCTTCAGAGAATGAGATGAATGCAGAGTATCAGGAGTAGGATAATGGTAGGGATTATTTATTATAATATTGTTAACATAAATTATTTTACATTTTATTATACGAAGCACCATACAAAGAGGACACCGATTAGTCTATCTATAGATGTATGTGTTTGTCTCTTAGTGTGGCTCGTTCCGTTTCATCAAGTTTCAAAACAAAACGGTGCTAAAGAAGTTTTCACTTTAAAAAAAATTGAAATATAAAATTGACTAAACTTTGGTGAAGGCAGCTAGTAACTGGTAGTTTTCCGTACCAGAACCAATGACGTTATATAAATAGACTCGCCATAGTCGCATACTCACAATATAATGTGGAAAGCAAGCAACACTCTTTTGTTTTCAGCGGTTTCAGTATAGTTTTAAACTTTATTGCTGTGTGATAAAGATAGACAATCAAAGAATGTACGTGTGTGAATGTCATAGATATATGGTAGGGCCGCTTATTAATTTCTTCGTCGAATACTGCTTTCACATCACGGGTGTGACCTATGGGTGTGACTGAGATAACAAGATACTCTCACTCGGTTACACAATGGACAGGGAAGGGTAAAGAATACAATGACGTATTATTATAAAATTAATTGTAATAATTATAATAATTGATAATAATAAGTAATTTGCGTGTACTTACAAATGAAGTGTTATTCCTTCGCCTTTACGACTATTTGCCGTGTAATTTAAGCATTTTCTCATCACACAGGAAGGCATTTTGGCGCTTTGCAATGCAATTTACTTACTGGTAAGACACGACCTCACTCGACGCGTAGCAGTTTAGTACTAAAGTACTAGAAATAGAGACAGCTACAATCGTCTTGTGTTTGGCTTCCCACTTTGAGATTTCTACCCCGCGTCCAGTATTAATGTCATTGACCAGAACATCAAACAATATCTGCCGATTTATACAGGGGTGCCCGTTTGAATTAAAGTATCCATTACTTTATACTAACGTTTCTCTTGGCAATTGACGTATGAGTTATGTTATATAAAAATACCTGCCTATATCAATAATAATAATTATTGACATTTATGTATGACTGTGCGTGTCGTTTAGTGTGATCTCAATTTATTATGAATGCGTGTACTTTCCAGAATGATAAAGGATGGAAAAACCCCATTTCCGCGCGCACCGCGCAGGCGCCAACTTCAACTCTCCCTTTGTCATCCGTCACGTAATTCCTTCAGAAAACTGAAAACAACACTCACCACCCCCGGCCCCCAACCCTATCAGTCCACTCACTTCTTCGTTTATATGATTTGTGTAATATTATTGAAAAGATCTTAACAGCTTACATATTATTGTTTAACAGATCTGATGTTATAATTATTATTATTGCTGTGTTTGTTTTGTGCATCGATCGGTCCTTTATTTTCCATGTGGACTCAACCGCCTCTCTAAGGGTGGCTTAGTGTTTTCACGTCTGATATTTTAATATTTGAAAGTGCAGTGTGGGCGGACGTACATGAAGGGAATTACTCTATTTATCGAAGCATTCTGTTATTGTAATTTTATCGAGTTTTGACACAATATAGTCGCAGTCCGAAGCTACCATGGTGATTTCAGGAGCGGAAAATTCCAGCAACGGTAAGTTCAAATGTCTAAATAAATGTACCCAATAACGATGTTATATTTTGTTGTGCTAAAATCAGAATAAATTCATAATTCTAATAAAAAATCATTTTTTAAACTAACAATAGGAAATTTGTTAACGGCAGTATTTGCTTCAGTAAACACAATGTTTTATTAAAATACAAATCGTATGTAATCCTATAATCTTTTAAATTTGCGTAAATTACATTAAGCATTTCTAGTATGAGATTTATTTACTTATTTTTTTTGGATTCTGTTTATTTTTTAAAAAGCTAAAGAGCTACAAGCTGTAACTACCTACTTCTAATAATAATTAACTGTTCCTTATTATTAGAAGATATTACTGATCCATTTCGAGAGCAAACTTTCGTTGATAAATAACAATGGGCATTAAATATTTGGCTTTAAAAATGTACTCATAGAAAATGTTATTATTTATCTTAAAATGCGGTGCCTGGCCGTTAATAATTCACAAAATTACTACCGCATACAGCCAAACTGTTTTTGATGTCATAAAAACCTAAGAACAGCTATTTATTGTATAAAAATTCTTAAATAAATTAATAGTCATGAAAATGCATTATATGTATATACCTACCTAACTACCCTACATTGATTTTCGTCACGGGAATTCCTACCAGTGAAACAGGCAACATAGCAACAAAACATTAATCATTAAATTACGATCGATTTGTTTTATTATTATTATTCTATCCTTTAACGTATCTCCGATGGGTTAATTACTTCAAGAATGAAAATTGCTTTGTCCGTTGGGAATAAAAATGGAACAGCCCATCCACATGATGGGATCATCGCATTACTAGTTTACCGGGAACGTGTTGTATGAGTCACCGACCTCCGACCACGGAGGTCACCAAACAATACAAAAACACACATTTCAAGTTTTGAAATTACTATAAAACTTATTTTAAAGTTCAAGTCATAAAAACGTGCTTTTGTGTATGCGCAGAAACTGATTTATTCGATTTTGAGTAGAACTACGCAGAAGTTATTTTGAAACGACGCAAAATAATTCGCAGTAGTTATTGTTTAGTTTCTACGAGGCCGTAGGATATCGTTGCTCCTGGCGTGCAGGCAATTTGTCTAACACTGATGTTGTGTTTTTTGACGATAATAAAATAAAAGATTTTAAAATGACGTATAAATCCACCCATCCGAGCATTTTCCCGCCTTTTGTAGGTTCGTAAGTTTTTTAGATCCGCCGACAGTTGCCCCCCCCCCCTAAAAACTAATAAACAATATGCAGTCGGTTTACACAAAATTCAACTAAGTGACCCCGAAGGGATGTACAGAGAGAGGATGTACCTCGAATAACAAAGTTTAAAAAATATTTTCATTCAAATACATCAAGGAAAAAAATATATGTGTCTATATACTGTATATACCAGTATAAAAAATCGACAATTTATACAAATATTATGAATTCGTTTGATATTGATACCAACTTATTATTAAGGGTATTAAAATTATAATTTTATAGTAAATACCATTTCGGGGGGCCAACTGTCGGCAGATCAACTGCCGGTTCACCGATTTATTCGGACAATTGCATTATTAAGTTTGTATTTTTTTTTAATCATAAAGACTGGTAAAGAACTTCTCACTAAGCAAAAATTACACAGTATTGTTTAAATTATTTTTTGTCTTTAGAGGAACTGTGCCGTTCTACGCTTCCTCCTCCTAAAATAGTCTTACAGTATCCATCATCAGAGCAGATATTTATGGACACTGCGAGGCACTCCATAATATTGCATCAAGTATACATAAGTAGGGATCAAACGAACACATTTATTATTGACCATGAGAATTAATAATTGTAAAAATGTGAGAAAAATGTATGTGTATATTTGGATTGTTTAAGAAGCGGTAGACCTGACCGCATACGTCAGCGTGGTCCTGGCATTTGGGGGCATAGTTTTATTTGCCTTCCTCTTCATCAACCGCAAACACTTCTTCCGAGGAACCCCCTCTCCAGCGGCAGTCTGTGATGAAGTGCTGCACTCCACCAAGATCCAACCCACTAGCAGACCGAGGGGAATAGGTAAATACCTAAGTATTAATTGTATTCTGAACGAAGGGATGGTTTCTTTATGTCTTTGAAAGAATCGCAAATGTGATTTTTTTTTTCAAGGATTATTTTGGAGAACATTAATAATTATTGCATTCGGAGTGAATGAGTGGTTTCTTTAGTGAGATCACAAGTAGGAGATTCTTTCCATACCATTTTAGAGAACATTTACAATAGTATAATTAGAATTTACAATAAAACAATATATGACATATTCCCAGTGAATTTATGGCTTTAATAAAGTACTATAATTTTTAGAATCTCCTAAGTAGTAGAATTTACACATTTATTAGCCAAAATATGATAAATAATTTTTTTTCAGGCTCGTTTTCGAGAACATTAATTTATTTAGTTGTTTATTTCTTTATTTTATTTTACACCCAGAGGGGTTTTATAAATAATAATAAAGGCAGTAGGTACATCTTTAACATGAGAAAAAAAAATAGACTAAATAAAGTTACAATGGAAATAAAAAAAGTATATAAATGAAATAAAAATATAGCAAGAAATTTTTTCAGTACAGTGAGATATATACTATCAATACAGTACGGTAAAAAAAGATTCATACATAATATAAAAATGTCAACAACAAAAATTTATAAGAAGGTGATCATAGGTTTGTAAAATTGCAACATTAACCATGTACACGTAATACATATAAGTATGTTTCGCGCAGTGCCAAACCGCCGCAGCGCGGTTTCGATGGTACGAGTACCTACAGTCACCCCCACTATACCTGTCTTGCAGGAATTGCAGGAGTTCGCAACTGTCCAATTTAGATTTTAATATTTTAGCTAAGACAATTAAGTCATTTTTTTTATCAACCTTTTACAAATCAGTAGCATTTTTTAAAATTTGTTTTTAACATTAACTCCACATGGTAGGTCCTGAGGAAAATAATTTCGAGTTGAACTCAAGAACGAGTCAACACAGTTAAATATCAACCATGAACAAAAGTTGAGCACGGGTTTTGCGACTATGCATTGGTGCCGAAGGTATCAATAACGCAAGTTCCTCAGAGCAACTTCTATTGAAATACCGGTAGAACAGCATTCCCACCTAACGCCTGTGCTCTAAATATAGTAATCTGTTAAGATAAGGGATTCTATTGAACAGGCTGCCTGTTTCTGCACAGGGTCGAGGGCTTTTACCTTCCTATTTATTAATTTTACCAACCCATTATAATAACCAACACCAACCAACAATATCATTTACAACAAATTTAAGGTGATTCTTTAAGGAATTCACAATCTACTCTTTCACAGATGGCGTTAGTTTAATTATTTTAGGAAAAAACAAAGATGTTCTTAAAATATTAAAGAAAAATTAAAAGAAAAAAACTTACTCAATATGAATTGTATTCATATTGCCTATGTTTAGGCGCAAATAATTCATTCATCCTAATATTTTAAAACATAGCTCGCAAATAATAATTAAACTAGTACCATCTTTATCCAGATTATGAATTATTTTAAGTATTGTCTTTAATACATTATATTAACAATATTTCAAAGTTAATAACAATTTTACTTGAATTTTTCAGAACGAGCATTTTCCTTTGACGCTCCTGGAACTATTGAAGAAGCTGAAGATGATCATTTGCTTTATCCCTCTCAGGTAGTCCACCACACCATAATTTATTTAAAAATAAGTCAAATAGGTCTTAGCGCGTTAAATTTGTATTTACCCAACTTTAGTTTGAATGTAATATTTACACAGCTTTTGTCGCATGATTTTATCAAGCTATTTATGAATTAACAATGAAGATAGTTTTGTGAGGTCCTTTGAGTATGTAAACTAGGATAGCAATTATTTTTTTCGGTGTTATTTAAATTTTTGTGCTTCATAAGTGCTTAGAGCTCTGGAAATGAATGTGCTGAGTTATCTTGTAAAGTTTTATGAAAGGTGTTGTAAAAGAAAATATACAGATTCTGAACAGGTAGGTTAGGCCATTTATCTACTAACTCAATATTGTTGGAAAAATGACAGGAAGGCATAAAACTAATAGTGAATTAAATACTGAGGTAATTTAATAGAAAAGTATGTGGGAATGAGAGTGAAAAAGTGTGATATGATTTTAGATTTTCACGACAAAAAGTATTATAGTGATTTATTTTTGGGGTATTACGCCATGTTGCCAAAGTTTCGGACAGCAGTGATGGAAATCACTGTAGGTGTAAAAGTATGTTTGAATGAGAGAGTTAGGTAAGCCCATAAGGGCATAGTGTTTATAAATTTAAACTTTTTTGGTAAACTTACAAATACATCCTGAATACACATAAATTTTTTTAAAACTCTTCACATCAGTTCAATTACAATGAGCATCTATTTCAATCTCCAGAGAAGTAAACTAATTCATTTCAAAAGCTATTTTGTGTAAATCAATATACGGATATCTCTAACGCTCAATTACTGTTGATGTGGCTTATGAAAATAGGTTTTTCGGATAGATTTTTCTTTCTTTCATTTAAACCAAACTAATAATCAAAAATTGGTTCTTTCTTTGAGTTACAAGAAAGAAAAGAAAACTAGCCTGAAAACCTATTTTCATATGACAAAACATTGGCGTAATAGAAAGATTTAATTAAATTAAATTAAATTAAATTAATTATTATCAATATGTTAAAGCTTCTTCGCTGACTGAAATAGTTGCTCCTCATTGTTATTGAACTGATACAAATTGTTTATAAAATGATTACCATTTCTGGACATTTAACATTTTGTTTTTAACAAATCCATGGATATTTACCATTTGGTTTTTCCAGCCACTCTCCCTGCAGAGTTTTACAGACATAGAGCGCGGGGACAAGCTGGGGCTCTCAATAGCGCGGCCCGAATCCGCTTGCACACACAACTCCATGGAGTCCACCCTGCGGGAAACCTGGATCGACTCCGTGAAGCCCGTCTCCTCGGAGCAGAGTGCGCGCATCGAGGCTTACCATCAGCTTGCCCTCAACCAGAGCAGCGCTGATAGCGATGCCACCAATCAGGATGTGAGCATTCAACTGTTTAATGATTGTAATCCTGACGCTAAGAGCTCTGATGTTACCCCTCTTTCTTTTGCTTCTGTCATTTATGAGAAGGAGGGAGAGATTAGAACTTAGCGATCCAAGCCAGTGCTACTATGGCATCCCCAATCAGGTTACGTTGTGAGGATGAAGGTTATCAGGAGGGAAAGGAGATGAGAAAGAGAATGGTGGTGAAGTACCTGACTATTCAGATAGAATCTGAATCTAAAATGGCTCGCTTTCCGTTTTTTTCTAACTAAAATTACTGATAATGAAAATAAAAGAAAAACACACATTTAGGCAAATGTACTATAAACGACCAGTTAGTGGCTGAGTGGGCGTCAGGTTTGGGTCCCACCTGGGCGTCGCGTGTTCCATTCTCGGCTGGCTAAGTCCTCCATCACGACACAAGCAACATTTTCCGCTTACTGTGATGGTAGTAGGAATTTTAAAAATATTGTTGGGTTATTCGTAAACCGGAAATGTTTGTCTTTCTTTTAAAAAAACAAAAAAAATTGTTTGGTTTAATCGCGGTTACAATTTTTTTTCTTTTAAAGAAACAAATAATTCCCAGATTACGAATAACCTGACAATATTTGAACATCTCCTACTGCCACCACAGTAAGCGGAAAATGTTGCTTGTGTCGTGATGGAGGCCTTAGCCAGCCAAGGAATCGAATATGCGATGCATGGGTGGTACACAAACGCGATGCCAACCCAGCCACTGACCGGTCAAGCAACATTTCGATTCTGAATGGTAGTCTTTCGCCAGGGCGACACTGAAAGTATCTACCACTCTAGAAGAATGACACCATTTTACTATTTTTTCTTCTGTAGTACAATTTTAAAGGATAAGGATCTAACAAGAAAAAATCATAAGAATTTCATTTTGATAGAAGAAATCATTGAGGGTATATATATACATCAATATATACATGCCCCCTAATTGAGGAAAATTAACAGGATCAAAAAATATTTTTCAGTGTATTGTGGTCCTATCGCACGAAACACTTTCCTCCCCTGGAAACTGTGGATCTCTGGAAATTGCCTTCCTGTACGATGCTCCCATGAGAAAGATGACAGTACATGTCCTGCAAGCCCGAGAGATGCCGCTCAAAGTCTCCGGACAGCCAACACATACACAGGTTTGTTTAAGAGGGAATAACCAAACAAAACCGGAAATATGTCATTTTTAAATCAAATTTCACACGTATTGACTCTTTTCCACAAAAAAATATAAATTGATTTCGAAAGGCTGTTCTTTTATCCAGTAAAGCTATGTTTTAAATTTTGAGAAAATATGTTTATTTTTAATTTTCAAAAAAAAAAAAGTGTTCTACAACACACATTTCAAATCATATAGTCATGTAGTAAAATAAATCAATAAATTATCTGGGAAATCTACGTTTCAGAATTTTAATTTTAGTTTAAAAAAAGATCCGCACACGTGTTTTGTGACGAAAATACTTCAGTTTGTCTATTTATTTACGGTCTTACAATCTAATATATTTAAGAAATTTTTTTCATTCTTATTTTGCTTAGATATTACTGGAAAATTATAAATACTTATGATCAAAAAATAATTGCATAGTTTAAAATAAAGCGTGTTTGAGCATTTTTGAATGTAGGTATAAATTAAAGCAAATTTTGAATGAAATAAACCGATATTGAGTCATTATTTTAAAAAGCTGGTACGGAGAATAATTAATCTTTCTCTTTGGAACCGCCCTGTATGATTGTAAGAATACCTTTCGACGAAATATGAATTCTCGGCCGCTGGCTGGCTAATGGCCCTTAAATTAAAAAAAATATATTGTGGATTCGCCATTCTAGAGGAACAATCCATTTAATTTTATTTTTGTTTGCCAATAGGTCCGGTTATTGATGTTACCAAGCAAGAAACAGAAACATAAGACTAAAATAAGGACCGGTGAGAATCCGCAGTTCATGGAAAGCTTCCTGCTTCATCGTGTCAATCCAGGTATAATATTTACCAGCTTATAATAAATAATGATTGTGTTGTGAATGGTTTTTGATAGTAAATATACCTTCTTCACAATGAAGCATTGTCTTTACTAAGACTCTTATAATCAGGAAAGAGTGTGTAGGACGACCTCTCTATTATGATGTCTAATTTTCTCTGTATTTTTTCACGAAACCTCATGATTCCCTGTACCTTGATACCCACCGTGAAGGGACTACCCATATACTACTGACATCTGTTGGATAAGTCTATAATCTCAAAGATCTATCTACACTAGAACCATCTACATCTTATTGCTCAAACTATCACAACATATAAAAAACTTTGAAAACATTTTGGACCTATGCTGGAAAATGGAATCTACAGAAATAAAATAAACCTTGAACTTGAGAATGTAATTAAGCGTGAAACTATTGTAAAATTGTCATGGGCTGAGTATACAGAAAGAATGCTTAATTGAATGAATAGTATTTAGCAGTTAATTATTGTGTTGCAATTGCAAAACTTTTTTTTTTGAGAATTTTAATTAAATCTGTGTTATTTTTTCAGAGGAAGTAAACAGCATGGGGGTGAGGTTCCGAGTGTACGGATGTGAAAGAATGAGACGCCAGCGACTGATTGGTGAAACCGTGGTTCAGTTCTCCACACTCCGACTGGAGCTAGAAAACTCCATGTGGTTAACTCTACAACCAAGATCCAATATCACGGTAAAATATTTAAAATAAACCCCACAATCTAAGTAAGAAACCTAATGTTTCAAAAATAAAAATAAAACTTCTTTGATTGGTCTCTCTTTTTAGTTATTATTTTTAATTGATAAACTAACGTTTAAGCAAGATTTTTATGCATAGCACAAAGGGTATATAACAAATATCAATAATTATCAGGCTGATAATTATTGATATTTGTTATATACCCTTTGTGCTATGCATAAAAATCTTGTTTAAACGTTAGTTTATCAATTAAAAATAATAATTAATATTTGACAAGTTAAAGTATTTCAGCAATAAATGCAGACATAATTAGTCTCGACGCCACCTAGCGGGAGATTTAGTATTAACAATACCTCTCTCACAAAAATAAAAGTTGGTTGTTTTCAGTTGGAAAAATGTAATAATAAGTAATTGTCGAATGAAACACTAGTATATATTGAATTATTTGGCGGGTATTAGATAAGCCGCCATAGCTCAGTGGTCAAGAGCACCTGACCGGCAATCAGAAGGTCACGGGTTCAATTCCCGTTGGCGGCCAGTATCTTTTCTCGGAAGATTTTTTCAATGTAGATGAGTGTTTCAGGCTGATAATTATTGATATTTGTTATATACTCTCTTTTTAGAGTCAAACCAGTTATTCTTAACTATTAAGCCGGGAACAGATTGCTGTAATGTAACATGAAAGGAACATTTCATAAGTGTGGACGCAGCGCGCGCACCGAGCATGTATATCTACTCGCATCTCTTTCCAGCATGGGCGCGGAGAACATAGCTCAGTCTGCCGAGAACAAGTCCTCCATTGTTCGCGCGCGTTCTGCGGTATAGACACGAACAACCCGTCCACAATGACGATCCGTGCACAGTAGTGCACACTGCGTGCCCCTTTGTGTTCGGTGAAAAAACCGTCATTTTGTGGATTCGGTGCGCACAAGTTGAAATGCTCTGTTCGTGCGCGTAGTGTGTGCAGTATGTGCGCGCAAGGCGTCCACACTATGGGAATTCTGTTACATTGGATGATACATTTGCGACAATGTGGGCGGCAAATTCTTTCATTGCTTGCTACACTGCATGTTACGTTACAGAAATCTGTACCCGGCTTTAGGCAGAAATTTGTCTAAACAGAAACCTTTGTTACCTATTATTTTTTAGGTCAATGCAACTAATTTCAGCTCTTTGTCTTCAAAATAAATATTCATTCAACGACAGGTAATTAAAAATTGAAATGCAGAAGTAGTTGGAAAAAGGAAAGACTTATTAAGTTGTTTACAACCTCAACTTAATTCAGATTGGTATGGTTTTTGATTTTCACGTATTTATTTTCAGTATTTTTGTAAGTTGTTTTTGGGGTGTTATGCCGTATTGCGCTAGCCAATCCTCCTTATTTAGCCAATATATTAATTCAGATTGTTTTCCTATTAACCTTTGAAATGCCGGGCTTCAGCAAACTAATGCCTGTGTAGTGTACTGAGGGTAGAATCCTACAAACAGAAAGTATGGTAACATTTAATT
The DNA here is from genome assembly GCA_917563855.2 of Limnephilus lunatus. Lineage (NCBI taxonomy): Eukaryota > Metazoa > Arthropoda > Insecta > Trichoptera > Limnephilidae > Limnephilus > Limnephilus lunatus. The sequence continues at coordinate 1,407,958 of OU830602.1, read as the reverse complement.
AAATGAAGACAATGTAAGCGAAACTCAATCGAAAGTATTGTTTTCAGCTTACCAATTAGATACACTGGCACACAACGGATACAAATTTTTCAAATTCAATGGGTACTTGTGGCGCTTGAGAAGTTAACGATTGTATATATCTACGCATTCTTTCTCTCTTGAGAAAGTTAAGATGAGAACATTCCAGATGCTGCCAAAAAATTAGACAAGACAATATTGTTTGCCTGTATTAATAAATGAAGTATTATTTGAAGTAGGTATTATTATACATAATTCCAGCTCAGCGGGTCATCGTGTGACCTGACCAGCCTGGGCAGGTCCGACAGTGTCAGCTCATGCTCCAGTATGCAACACGGTGGCGTAGCAGAGATGCTACTGGGACTAGCCTACAACGGAACCACGGGACGTTTAGCCGTTGAGGTACGAATCACTTATTTGCTTTATCTTTTTGTTATGCACCATGTATAGTATAAAAGAACATTAGCAATATTTTTTAATCCGTGTTTCTTACAAAATCTATAAAATTAAAAATATCATCAGAACACTCAGACGGACAGCGTTCATATACAATATACACGGTGTCTGGAAAAATGTAGTAAAAGCGTAAAACACAAACACACAAAGCGGGAATCATTTATTGGATAACCAACACTTCTACCATAAGTCACCCAAGTGGTTCGCTACGTTTGGTGATATTACAACAGAGGTGCCCAGGTTCATGGGGTGAGTTTGGCTAGGTCTTGGTGGCGAATGCGTTTCCCCACCTACTGGTTGAGAGAGACCTAACCTAGATCTCTCCAGCCGGACTCTCTCGATCCATCAGCTTGCACCACAGTGGGAGGAATGGATTCATACATCTGTCACTCCTGGACACATTGACCCTAAGATTCTTTTCCACCCCTCATACCTTTTTCCTTTCCAGAACTTCCTCTCCTTTCTTTCCCTAAAAATACCCTCCATACAGCATCCCCAAAGATGACATAGGCTACGAGGGAAATTGTTTTCCTCGAGGCCTCCTGCTCATGTAAAAAAAGGCATTTGGAGGTGATTTTGTGGTAAATCTTTTTTTTTAGTTTTTGAGTAAATGAAGTCTATTTTATTGGTAAAATTTTTTAAAATCTAAGAAAAAATATCAGCTATTAAATATCTTTTATAAAAAGTCGAATCGTGGAAAAAGCTCTTTTTTAAAGTAAGCATACATTTTTTGTTTATGCAACACTCAACTGTTGTTAAACGGAACTCCCCTTTCCGTACTGTGTAATCTAGGCGATTCCACCGCAAGGAACAGATTTGTTAATGCAGATCTCATCTCCCAAAGAGCAGAAAACCTAGATTACTTCAGATAAATACCAGTTGCTCATTTCTCATTAGTTTCATTACATTCCAGTTACATAAACGATTTAATTGATAATACATTATACCTACATAATATATTATGTTATATCATTGTCTGTTTTAGGTGATAAAAGGAAGTCATTTCCGAAAATTATCCATTAATAAAGCGCCCGACACATATGTGAAACTGTGCATGGTGAGCAGCCTGGGCCAGGAGATGGCGAGATCCAAGACTACCACCCGGAGGGGGCAGCCCAACCCGCTCTACAAGGAGCTTTTTCTATTTCAGGTCTGTAAATCACTGTTTTTCTATAATTAACAAAATACAATTAAGTACTAAGTACTCTCAGTACCACTGACCACTGCTGGATTATCCTGCCACTATTTTTACTAGTTGAAAGCACAGAATCAAGATCTAATTCAGCGGTATTTGTATTTTTTTTTGCGATTTCTTCACACTGGAAGCCTTGAGGGAAAAAATTCACTCTGAACCTAAATAATCTTTGGGGATGCTGTGTGGAGGGTCTTTTTAGGGAAAGGAATGAGAGGCAATTCTGGGAAGGAAAAAGGTATGAAGGGGGGTAGAAATCTGGGGGTTAATGTGTCCAGGAGTGACGGACATATGAATCCATCCCTCCCACTGTGGTGTAAGGTGATGGGTCGAGAGAGTCCGGCTGGAGAGGTTAGGTTAGATCTCCCGAAACCGGTCTCTCTCGATCCGGCACACCTCGCAGTAGGTGGACAAAGGCATTGGCATCAAGACCTAGAAACCTATAAACCTATAAACCTCATCCCTTGAACCTAACCAAATGTAGCCACTTGAGGCGACCTATGGACAGGGATGTTGGTTATCCAATAAATGGTTCCCTAGTCGGCAGTACCCATACCCATTTCAGTTAAACGTAGTTGGGTGTACTCTAGTAACTGTCACATGGGTTTCTGTTCGTTTCATTCTGCCATGTTTTTTGGTTGAATAAGTTTACAAAATGTTGTCTTCTCGCAAGCGTAAACATGACACCTTAACTTTAAACCAAAAAATTTTAATTTTACTAAAAATCGAATGCGGTGATTGTGTTTTAATTTTTAACACATTTTGTACGTAAGAGAGTGTGCTGTACTTTTTTGTAACAAATGCTTTGTGTCTGCAGGTAGCTCTATTCCAGCTGAGCGAGGTAACTCTGATGGTGTCGGTGTGGTGGAGACGGAGCGTGAAGAAGAACGAGATGGTCGGCTGGTTCTCCCTCGGTCTCAACTCCTCGGGCCGCGAGGAGTCCGCGCACTGGCGCGACATGCGCGAGAACAAGGGCGAGCAGATCCAGCGCTGGCACGTCCTCATAGACTCCTGATTCACGTAACAAATGGATGTAACCTTCATCTGGGTTACAACCGCTTTTTACCGTGTGAAAGATCTTTTGCTATTTCCCATCTTGATGCTTGAAAGGTGAAGCTTTCTTTTGGTTGACCTTGTATTCGTCTCTCGTGACGAAAGAGCCAGAAAGTTGAACTGCAAAGGTATCTCCGTGCGAGATCTTGTTGGCAGCTGTTTTCTGCTAATCCCGTTATTGGTTCAATTGTGCAGCTACTGGCAATATATTAATGCTGATTGGTACGGCACGAGATTCCTTCATAGCCTACTGATTACATCAAGTCTTGACAGTGCAAATTGAACTGTTTGAATGTATCTTAACAGAACTCCGATACGTTTCAATAGATACCTGATGAATAAAGCACTCACACAAGATAAGTGTGAGCTAAATTAATAATATGGTAAGTAAATGAATTTCCAACGATTTCTACATTGCTATAATATACATCCATATTATATTATATTATATACATAGTTATAAAACAAAACCATTCTCTTTCATCACTCCTTTATCATAAATCATTCTTAATGTAAACAGTAAAAATACTAAGTGAATTTTTCTTTACCTGAAAATAAATAAATGAAATTTACTAGTTTAAATTTTTAACAGTTTTTCAAACAATTTAATCCACTATTGTTTATAGAATGTAACTCATTCAATATTTTATCTTAATCTTAGCATTCATGAAACTAAAATAATAATAATAAATATGCATGCTAGAATGTTTGACCATTAATAAAAATAATAATAAATAGTTACTACATTTCCATTTTTATACAAACATTATGCCTTCATAAATATTCCAATATTACATATTTTATATGTATATTATTAAGTCATGAACATTTACAAACAAAACACAAATCCAAAATGGAATTCTTTTGTAGACTCTTATTGACCTGTAATGAATTAATTAAATGCACATTTGTTAAGGAAATTACAATAAATAGTCATTATAATTTGATGCAATTTATAGAAAAAAATAATAATATTTAATGGAATCTATGCACAAATTTATAAGAGTATGTAAATTGATAATAATAATAAACTTGCACCGCTTTTTAAATGTGTTTCATCTACATTCAATAGTTGTTTGGAAAATGTTAAAAAAAAATTAGGTTTACTTAATATTTGCCGATTGAAAGCATAAACAATTTTTTCTCCAAACAATTATTTATAAAAAATGTGAATTAAGGTTTTTTGGGCAATGAATGCCAATTTATAACAGAAAAAAATCTACACAATTTCTCAATTTTTTAAATTAAATTGAGCTATTTCTTATTAACTCTAAAACTCTTTTTGTAGTATAGTTCTGGAATTAAAAGTTTACAATATACTGTTATTATAGCTTAGCACACATTACTTGGTGCTTTGTTTCATAAGAATAAATAAATATGTAAATGAAACTTAATATTTGGTATTTTTCAGAAGTAAATCTATCAAACGAAATGCCAAAACCTAGTTTATATCTGCGGGTGAATTAAGAAGAATTTCTAAAAGCCAAATGGTGCGGTCAAAATATTTTCCTTAGGGCATTTAAGTGTTTGATAAAAATAATAAATAAGAGAACATCTTGGTTCTTTTATGCAAAGTTATTGCCTCGGGTTGGGATGAAAATCAATATAAAGCTCATTGGGAAATAAGAAAGGGCCCGGGCTACAAACAATGTTTTAGTTTCAAGTCTTTTTACATGACTTTCTTACGAATGTCTGTTTTTCTGTATGTACATAGTGTGTTATATGACCAGTTATTTGTAATAAATTAAAAATTGCTTGTAGTTCTTAACTTATATAGTAAGATATCATTTTATTTATGGATGGTCTCAGTGGTCGAGAAATAAGGCTCTCGACACTGAATACGGAAGTCGCGGGTTCAGATCCAGTTGTGCGCTAGTTAATTACATTTAATTAATTTGTGTTGTTTCCCAATTAAATTATTTAAAAAGATTTTAACACATTTGGTATATTTGCGGTACGTTTCGGAGTGCAAGATACTCTCAAGGTCGTCCTGGTGAAAGTCCACCATTCGGCATTGAAACATTGCTTGAAATGGTTTCACCCGTGTTTGGTGACCAGATCTTAATATCCAGGATCTTTCTTACGTTCCTCCTCCTCGTCTACTTCCATCTCCGACTACCTTCAGTCTCACATTATATGTAATTAGGAATTGTACATATCTGGGGGATAATGCTAGAATTTCGTAAATTGAGTAAGGTGTCAGAAAGCACTTAAAACGTCTCTTATCAATGAATGTCAGCCGCATTAGATTGATGAAAGTGTGGCCTGTCTGATTGTGTAATGTGTATGTCAAAATAATATTTTCAAGTGAAACCTTCTTTAGCACCATTGTGATTCGAAACTCGATGAAACGAAAAATAGCGACACTAAAACGAGACAAACACATACATACATCTATAGGATTTAGCCTGCGAGAGAATGAGATAGTATAAGCGGTCTCCTCTTTGTGCGGTGCTTCGTAGCCTCCCCACTCTTGTTTACTTTCGTTTTCTGAAGGTTTCACTTATATCGCCTGTGAATTGCACTTGTTTTTTTATTTAACATGTTTTACATTGAGAAAACAACAAATGATACCCATTTCTGAATAATTTACGCATTTGAGACTTCTAGCATTAACCCCCAGATATATAATAACCAATTGTAATTAAATTACCAACTGAAAGAAATTAACAGCTGAATGTAATTACCAACTGCTGTAATTACCGGCTGAACGTAATTACATTATGTGTGTAATTACTAGCCGAATGTAATAACATTCTGTATGTAATTACTAGACATCCGATTATATGCATTTGCTGTGCATAAACCATATTGAGCATTTTCCTGTCATTAATACCTATTTTACCTATAAAATTATTCAAGATATGCGCTGTTCAAATTAGAATTACATGTAGATAATCTTCAAAAATTTCTCGAAGAATGGTTCCAAAAGACATATTCCTTTATCTTATTATGTAGGCATAACATATGCTTTGTATACATATACATATATTATATATAGTGCATATTTCGCCCTTTTGATCATGCATATAATCCTTTGTCTAGTTATTACCAAATATTATACATGATTAAATTAATTAACTAATATAACATAATTTACAAAACCGCTTTTTGTGCGACTATTAAGTGAACCAGCCAGTTTTATAAATATTAAGAATATTGAATGAAGAATGATTATGTGTTGCAAACTTGTTGTGAAAATAACAAAATAATAAGGTTTGATGTATTGAATCATCTGCTTAGACTCAAAACTAAAGAGATGCCTTACTTACATTCAAAATAAATACTATTTTAATAGCATCCAACACAATGCATTATCTCATTCACGAAAAAATTATCAAAACTTGAAATGGAAATTTAAATTACATTTTTAAGCAAAGTACATTCAAATAAAAATAAATTACTTAAATTCGGTTCACTATTATTATTCAAATTATGTAATTGTTGCTTCTAGATATTTACAGAAACTTTTTTCAAAGTTCATGATTCTGTTGCCGATTCAGTGAAATTTCATTGCATAATAATAATAATAATAAAATTAAACCCAAAATGTTTTCGGGTTTATTTTTGACAAAAAAATTTCAGTATTGAACCATTTAATGTTTGGAGATTGTGATAAAATTATTAAAAATCTTATTTAATTTTTCTTACAATGTGGTTTTTGTCACCACTAAACCAATGAGTAAAGAATATCCTCAGAAGAGAAAATTATTAACTAGGCGTAACTAGGGAGTGGGGGAACAGGATAGGATGATGGATGTGATGGATGAGGGGTGTGACGCCTGAAACATACACCCGATAGCCGAGAGCAGAGTCTCCCAAAACTCCCTCCTACGCCTTCTAATTGCTCTCGCCACCCCTATACGTCCCACTGTTGCCCCTGCACATACCACGCCACAACCATTCCGCTGGATTTCTCCATCCCAGCTTTAAGTCCCCGTTTTGGGAGTCTCTGGTTTAGAATCTATAAGCACATTTAAGTACATGGTTAAAAACTTTTGGTAAAATTTCCATACTCCGCTTACTTCTTAATACGCCAAATTATTGAAATAACGCTTCGTTTCAACTTAATTAGTGCAAACAACTACATATTTACATCTAGGGAGATGGAAAAATCTGCACAAAATAGGTTATTAAGTTCTTAGTTTGGGTTATGCAAATAATTTGTGCGTATTTAGATTAAAACAGAATCTTCCGGCAAACATCGCATCATATTGATAAGATTAAACACGGTGTCGAAACTCAAAACACGGGAAAAAGGCATATTAATTTTATAATGTTGATACATTAAATAAAGTTCCAATGTTATATAAAATTGGAACATTAACTTCCATCTTCCTCAGCGTAAATAGTTGTTTCTTGTAGTAATTAAGTTTAAATTCAGCCCATCATCTCATTGGGTTGGTAGGGGTAAGGAATCAACATAAACCAAAGACCTCTTTACTTTACTTTTCACCACTCCTTTACTTTTCAGCGGTTCTTCGATTTATGTAGATTCCTTACCGTTACCGACCTAATGGAACGGTAGGCTAAGTGTTATAATAATTTGTACAAAGTAAGCGGAGTATATATATAGTTTACAGAGGGCCGGTATATCAATATTTTTTAGCAATAGTATCACTAGGCACAACTTGCCAGGGCTCCTACCAAAGAGCAACGTGACGGATGTAAATCTCTCTCACAGCAAGCATAAAAAGCAACTGATATACCTGCCCTTAATACTCTTGCTACAATAATGAATGGATTTTCTTTTTATTTTCAAGGCCTTTACCTTAAATTAAATAAAACTTCAAAATCTTGTTAGAAAACTCCACTTGTTTGAAAAAGCCAACTTAGGGTACCGTTTTAGCTTTGCGTTCTTAAAATATCTTCTTTTTTTTCACAATACATTAGTATTTTACAGCTTATTATTTATGTACAACAATGAAAGTTGCATTAATTAAATATCACTAACGTTGGGACACTTTTAATTTAATTTATTTATAAAAACCAAAAATTTTGCACTGTGGGCTTGCGTAGTAATTGATATTCATAACATAATTCATGTTTGGTGTATTTATGCTTCTATCCTTTCATTAAGTTGTATGCTGTATTATAGTTAGTTTATTATTATGATTAGTTAATAAATTGCTATTATTATACAGCATTGAATAAAATGTGTCTCAAATATTATTGTTCCAGTTTTGATACATGCTTCGACAAATAAATATGATTTAAAAAATACATTTACTTTTTATTATCATGTGATAGAGATGCAATATAAAAATCAAGTGTTTTCGATGTGAAAATTTGATGGATACCAAAAAATATTATAAATCAGGCATTTTTGGTAAAAATTAAATATCAGGCCTCTAAAAATGTTTTGATGTGTAAAATCTTCTACTTATTTAGATTCCTCCTACCCCATTTCAGATTTATTATAGTTTTATTTTCTAATGTTGCAAATTACGTGCTTCCACTCGAGCGATGGGAATTGTTGGTCGGCCAACGTTGGCAGTCCAACCAAATTAGTTACATTAAAGTATCTTGGCGCCAACAGCGTTCACAAGTTGGCACTAACAGGATTTCTTGGCGCATATTAACCGTTGCAATGCGCTAGCCGACCAACTGATTAGTGTCAGTTTTTTGTGCACACATCAAAGGATTTTGGCGTCAAACCGCCAACAGTGTTCACACTTTGGCCTCATCCGTCATAGTCAGCATCCTCCATCTTCTTTTGTGCGTTTTTTGTCACTCTTCCTTTTAACTTTGGCCCCACAGCTGGCCGAACGTCTAATAATAATAATAGTTTATTCCGCAATGTATGCAGGGGTAGCGCCATGCAATACATTCTGTATTTCGAAATAATAAAAGAAATTAGATAAATAATAAGATATGGTAAAGGTAAAAAATAAATAACAATACATATATAAAAAACGGATCAGCAAGGAGAAAACAGATGATACAATTGGTAATAATTACCAAAACAATAATTTAAAAACATTAAATGGAGAATTTTTATAATATTTCTCACATCATAACTATCTGAACAATATATTTTTTAGAGAAATAAATGGAAAAATACAGTTCGTCAAATGTATTTATTTATTTTGAAAACATTACATATTACATCTTTATAATGATTTTTGGCTGTCCAACTAGGCAATTTGCCCGTTTTAGAACAGTTATAATGAGCAGATTTTTTTTACATGTAATTAGTGTGTTGACTATAATATTGCCTTTTACTTAAATATAACACTTGATAAATAATATTAAGGTTTTGATGGCAGATACAAGAAGTTACTCATAAGTGTAAATTATATATTTAACAATAAAAAAATTAAAAATGTAGAGAAGAGAAATAAAAAAGAAAAAAACAAAAAAATTCTTATAAACATGTACTTACGCTTTTCACAATTCCAAGAAATTTTTGTATTGATTTTGATGAATTAATCAACTCGAGAATCAAAAAATGAATAAAAAAAAGAAAATGCAAGGAAAAATTTAAGCAGTTTTTTAACTTACATTGTATAAAAATAATATTAAGGTGATAACAAAATAATACCAGTACCTATATATGAAATGTCAACAAAAAAAAATTAAAATTAATGACGCATATTTAAGCATTCAGCTGTCCCCAAGACCAGAAACCAATCATTCACCAGATTATGCAGAATGTTATCACGTTTTGATTTCCAAGCATCGGGTATAACAGGGGTTCCCAAACTTTTTCAAGTCGCGGCACCCTTAGAAAATTTGAATTTTCTCACGGCACCCCTGTCATATAATGTCTCTCTGTGGTAGCCTCGGGACCGAGTGGCACCCCTCAAGAGCACAATTCTCTGGGCGCCTCGTGGCACCCCTAACCTCTGTCCGCGGCACCCCAGGGTGCCGCGGCACCCCCGGGAACCTCTGGGGTATAAGATTAAGCAATTTAGGACCTAAGTACTAGAATTGTCTTCGAGCTAAGGATGAATAAGTGGTGGGAGGAACTACTGGGTTCCTTTTTGCATGTCTGGTGTCGTGATAATGGTCTATGGAAGTGTAGTGATGCCGCTGTTTTTGGGTATGTATTGTGATTTTCCTCATATATAATTGCCTTACATCAAGAACACGAAACTCTTCGAACAATGAATCGCTGGGGTATCTGTACGGTTTTTTAAGTATGACTCTTAGAAGTGATTTCTGAGATCTTGCTAAGGGATCAAGTATTGTTTTAGTACAACCGCCCCAACCTAAGGATGCATAATCTAATGTGGAAATACACATGGAAAAGTAAATTCATTTCATGTCTTTTACGCAGAGAATATTTCTAATTGCCATGAAAAAATGTGTAAGTTTCCTGACCTTTGTGGAAGTTAAGTCTATATGTTTATCCCATCTCAGAAATTTATCTATGATAATTTCTAGATATTTTATACTGTCCACACATTCTAAGGTATTACATTTACATGTAGTTACGTCATTGCAATTGTGTATAGTAATGTTTTGGATTTCTTTTGGTTGACCCCATAAATGTACCAAACCACCCATTGTTGACCCGCTTGAGTAGCTTTGAAACAGATGAATTTAGTTTTATCCGAGTTTAGAGTGAGGAGATTGCTGTCTAGCCAATATTTGACTTTGTTCATTCCGATTTCTGCTTTACTGTGAGATTCAATCCAGGTTTTGCCTTCAAATAATAAGACTGTGTCATCCGCAAAGGTAAAAATGTGGTCTGCAAATAAGAGTAGAAAACATAGGAGGGCGCCACTTGTTTAAATGGCAATACTAAAAATATAACTCATGGTGGTAATGTAAGCCTGGCCGCACACGTCAGGTTTTTCCATCCGATTGTCTGATCCGACAATTATTATTGTTACACGCACGCGTACAGGATTGGCCGCCCGGCGCGGAATAAAAATAGTCCACAACCTTCCGCGCCAGCCGTCCAATCGGGTTTCGAATCGGATCAGACAACCGGATGGAAAACCTGCGTGTGCAGCCGGCCTAAAGCTGTGTAACCTATATTTTTATAAAAAATTAAAACGGCATAAAAGTGAAGAAAAAAAAATTTCATTGCAATATAGATAACCACTGATCTCAAAATTAGAATTGCATATAGGTATATTATACCTTTGCAATGCAGAATAACGATTTTGTAATAAAATATAAAGCACAGTTTAGAAATTGCTAACATTTATTTAATACTATTAAGTACCTAGCGTTGCTCGGGCTTTAGATCACGTCTCTAATTTTAGATCTGAAATCTGAATGTATTTAACTCATTCAAATCTAAAAGTAGTACTACCTACTGTTAAATTCACTTTGTAAAACACCATTTAATCAAATTTATGTCATAAGTAGGTACCTTAACAATAGTGCCTCTTCGATTTAAATTTTTTTCTAAGAACAAAAAACTTTTTTTTTATGTGATTTCAGTGTTCTGTATTTTCAGTGTCATGGCGCTTCAAAAGAATATTTGACATTTGACAGTTAAATTGGTGTTGCCAGCCTACAAATTTCGTGGTTCCATTTTTTTAAAGGTTGTACTCGCGAGGTCCATAGTCGACACGGCATATTCCATAGAAAGAGTTTTTATTATTTCTATTACTCTATGAAAAATATTTATAATTCTACTCAATTCTACTTTTTCGTGTTGTTTATGCTACAGATTTTTTTTTAATATAAATAATATTTACATTTACAATCATTTACAATGCTCGAGCTGTAATGAATTGTATTAATTATTCAAAGTAGCATTTGTTCTAATTAACAGTGGAGCATTACGAATGTTATAGTACCGCAACTGGATTGATTATCCACCTCGATGGTACGCTTTTGACGAAAATGTGAACTCACCTTCGGACACCAGTTTGTCACAGCTTGTCAAAAAATATTTTGTTTATGTTTTTGACAGATAGAAATAATCGAGGTAGATAAATCCGATATCTTTGAAGGCGAAATTTTCAGCTGACCGGCTGCGCTTCGCCGTGGCAAATGATACCCAGGAAAGATAGCGCTATTTCAAATATGACGTGTATTGTGTTTATAAGTGCATTCAACGATCAATGCAAAATGTAAATAGTGACAAATATGTGTGCAAAAAATAACACGAAAATATAAACATTATTATTGTTGTGAATATAAATATATTATTGTAAAATCTATCAAAATGCGCCTCCGCCGCCTGTTAATGTTTGTTGCGGCTTTTTCGATGGTGTTGTGCTGTGTGTCTTTGTATTTTTTCACTGACAGATTATTAAAGCCCCCATTCAGAGGCACAGTTCCAGAGGAAATGCATGATGTAAGTTAAAATTATTAATGTTATTTCATTCATCCTGGATTTGGGCACCAATGCTTAGCAAGCCGGATCGGGAGAGACTGGTTGAGGTAAACATTTCGATCTCTCTAGCAGGGCTCTCTTGGAATTATTTTCCTCCGGGCCTCTTGTGTGGAGCTAATGTAAAAAAAACTTACAACTTCAAAAACACACTGTTATCATTTGTAAACATGTTAATCTATCAGTTTTCTTACATACCTAAACAATCGTTAGGTAAGCATGGATAGTTCACATGAGCACTGAAGAAGTGGGTCATTTCACCTCATTCCTTTGAGCCTGTTACCAGGTCCCATGAGGATCCCTGTTTTCCCCTGAAGTATCCTTTAGCGGTAAGGGAAGTTCCCCTTTGTTTGGGTTCACCAAAGGGAAGAGTCCACCAAGTGGCCTCAGTTCTACTCTGCCCAGAGGTTCCCCAAAGCCCCAGTTTCTTTTTTGTTTCAGTGGTCCATTTTTGGTCCCACTAGGGCAGTAGTTCCCTAATTACCCCCAAGTTCCCCAAGGAAATAGAAGGTCCACCCAGCCCGAGTGCAGGGGCAAGGTCTAAATACTTAGTTTGCGACGCTGTTCCCCAGTGTCATTCAGCCTGAGCACGGTAGCTCACTCACACACCTTGGCTTGGAATGGCTATTGCAGGTCATATTTCCATTCCCTAAGTGAATGGTTCGCCACACTCCCTTTAGTTTTGAAAGGAGAAGTTTTCCAACTGTTAACTTTTCAGAATAAATGGCTCCATTTCGAGGACAGACTGAAGCACCTGGAGTCAGAATTAAACCAGAACCACGTCGTGGTGGGAGAGATCCGCAGCGCCATGCAGCAGCTGATGCCGCCCGGAGCGGAGAACCCTGTACCGAGGGTACTGCCCAAACCTCACACGGGGCCCAAGGAGCAACCGGCCAAGCAGTGTGCTGTCATGATGAACAACATACCCAACACTCACATTCAGGTACACAGATTTATTATCATGAAATAAAATAATATTTTTAATGATGGTTGTAATTTAAAAGGTTATATATTTTACTAGCAGACCTGGCCACACTTTGCTGTGGCTAATGAAACACAACGCCACGCCATTACCCAACCTTTATAACCGATGCCATCTGTTTATTCAAATTCACACCGCCCGTTTGCCAGCCCGCTGCCGCTTGGTCAGATATATTATATATTTCAACCAATTTACACAAAACCTTAACAAAACATTCGACGGCCGGCGTAGTCCAGCGGTAAGGCTCTTGACTCGCAATCTGAAGGTCGCGGGATCGAATCCCGACATGGCAAATAAATTTTATTTGATTAATTTGTGTTATTTCACAATTAATTCATTTAAAATAATATATAGTATATTTGCAGCACGTTCCAGATTGGAAGATACTCTCAGTATCGCCCTGGTGTAAAACCACCATTCAGAATTGAAAGGTTGCTTGAAATGGCTTTTGCCATGTTTGGTGACCAGATCTGAATAGCCAGGTACTTCCCCACCTTCATCTTCCCTATATCCTTCCCCTCCCCACTACTTTCAGCCTCACAACATACCCCAATTGGGGATGCCATAGTCTCACTGGGACTCTTGTGCGGTATTCATATAAAAAAAATATTTACCTAAAAACCTTCCTCATGAATCACTCTATTTATTGGTGAAAACCGCATGAATATCCGTTGCGTAGTTTAAAAGATCTAAACGCACAGACAACTATAATACGACGACGGTCTATTGGGCTATCTCATTCCTTCTACAGTAACCGGATCCCTTTGATAAAATTCACCAGGGCTGTCATTGGATAGATAAATAAACTTATCGTAGACTACGAGAACCCCATCAGGCATCTTTTGAAAAAAATCAAATTCTTGGAGATTACAAAATTCTTATAATGTGCATGCTCTTAAAAACAAAAAATGTACATACATACATACAGCCTTACTAAAACAAAACCATAGCACGACCGATAACCTGTGTTGCTACAGCAAAATGAATAAAACATATATACACTAAAACACGAAATATTACTAATAAGCTTTGTTCTTAAAATGCATTTTATATCTGGCAACAATGTAATTTTTTATAGTGTAAGTACATATTAAATTGTTTGTTTCCATTCACAACCGCTAGGTGGTGGCGCCTGCGCATTCGCTTCGTTCGCGCTGAAAACATTAACCGCGAAAGAAATTTCGTTCCGCGGATGTGTTTTGTAATATTACAATTGTGATTGTACTTTCTATTAATATGACTAATTCACTCTTATATTCATATAATTGATATATTTACCGTGTTTCTTTTGTGGTTTTTCATAAGTTTTAGTCAAGTTATAATAACAATAATCGTACTTTGAAAGTTGAAAGGTCAAAAAGTATTTTATATGAAACATAAAAATTCAAATTTACATTTAAGGATCCTTATTTTATGAGAATTTCATAAAAGTGGCGTTTTTTTAAAATATTAATATCTAATACATGTGTTCGTAAACGTATCAAAGAAATTAATGTCTTTAGAGATGCAAGAAATCTGTTTAAAATGTCGGTTTTATATTTAGGTTATTTTATGGCAATTAAAAAAACTTTGAAATTTTTTATTATTTTTTTATTGTATGCACGAGGAAAAAGTGAGGTGACAGTTTTGTATAAAAGGACTGTGTTATTTAAAATTTGATTTTTTATAAATTTTTCTACACTTTCATCAAAAATGTTTTGGTAAGAATTTTTTTTCTGCGTTTGGCAGTTTTTTAAAACTAAAGTGTATTTCAAATACACAAATCTAAAAGGTAATTTTATCTAGTTTTTATAAATGGTATTTGTTTTTACAACACCTTCAAAAATAAGAAATATATAGTTCAAAATACTTTGGAAAAATTCCAAATTTCGTTCAGACATCATTAATAAAACTGAGATAAACTACCCTCTCAGGCTGTGTAAACAATGTGTATTTCTTTCCAAGAACAATTTTTTAATTAGTAATGTTTCACATCCGCAATTGAATAAAATTTTCACGGGGTTTTTTAAGTAAGGCTGATAGAGTATTGGAAGATTTTTTTTTTAGAATTCCATTGTTACAGAAATTGAACGACACCACTGCTTGAAACTATTTATATAATATATAGCTAGTATTGATGAATAAATATGTTTTTGAATATTGTAGATGTTGGATGTGTACGAAAAGTTGAAGTTTGACAACCCAGACGGGGGCCCGTGGAAGCAAGGCTGGAGGATTGAATACGACGAGAAGGAATGGAACTCACACCACAAGCTCAAGGTGTTTATCATACCCCACTCTCACAACGATCCAGGTACTAAATACTACTACATTTAATTTTATCATTATCTAGTAATGAAACATTAATTTTATTTAATAATTTCATGAAAAAATATCACAATTAGCTTGTCTCCCACTGAAAGAATATGAAATATGTACACTTTCAATTTGGGAGGCTGGTATGGATACCGCCGCCCCGGGAATCATTTATTGGATAACTAACACTCCTGCCAAGTGGTTTACTACCTTTGGTGACTTCGCAGGGGTGCCCGGGGTCATGGGGTGAGGTTTGTCTTTTTAAGTCTTGGTGGCGGGTCGGATCGGGAGAGACTGTTTAAGGGAGACCTAACCAAACCTCTCCAGCCGGACTCTCTCGACCCATCACCTTGCACCTCAGTGGGAGGGATGGATTCATACGTCCGTGACTCCTGGACACACTCACCCCTAGATTCTTACCCACCCCTCATACCTTTTCCTCTCTTTCCTTTCTTAAAAAGTCCCAATTCCCAAAGATGGCGCTTTTATGATTCCCACCGTTTACAGCGTGGCAACGGCACAAAAAGGCAATAAACATACATTCCTTATCACAATAATGCTATAACTAATAATGGAGAACATAACAAACAGTAATTCGGATTAGGAAACAAAAAATTGTAGGCGTAATAAGAATTGGGGTTACGTTGAAATGAGAGTTATAAAAAAAAAAAATAATAAAGCCTACAGTGAAACCCTCTTAAGAAGTTCTCTCTTAAGACGTTTCGTGGCTTAAGAAGTTTGGTTTTTTCAGTCCCTCGGCTGAATATTGGTCCAATTTTTCCCACATATAAGGTTTTCCTGCTTAAGAAGTTTGTTTTTTCCGGTCCCTTGGAAAACTTCTTAAGAGGGTTTCACTGTATTTGGTTATCGATTTTGCTGATTTGTTTCACAAGAATGCAATTATAAACACTCGTTTCTACCCCATTATCGCATGGCACAGAGAACCTGAATAGCCAGGTACTTCCCCACCTTCCCCTCCCCATCTCCTTCCTTTCCCTGCTACTTTCAGCTACACAACATGCCCCAATCGGGGATGCCATAATCTCCAGACGGGAGCAGCTGGGACTCTTGTGGGGTATTCACATAAAAAATACCTCACCCCATGAACTCCGACACCACTGCTAGACCATCAAATGTATGTCACTTGGGATGACTTATGGCAGAGGTGTTGGTTATCCAATAAATGATTCCAGTTATTTGAATCATCGAGTATTGGATACTTGCTTATCTCTGTTGAAGAGGGGCTTTTTGAGTCTCGGTCCCAATGTAATCTTTTATGTATCTTTTTCTATTTCATATTGTTTGAATTATTAATATCGCAATGAAACGTAAAGCTCCGCGATAAGTTCATTTAATTCATTTTAATGAATGTGAAATCATTGAAATTGAATAACATTTGCATTTGCAGGTTGGCTGAAGACATTCGATGAGTATTACGCCACGCAGACCCGCTCCATCCTGAACAATGCTCTGGTAAAGCTGTCCGAGGACAGTCGCAGGAAGTTCATCTGGGCCGAAATCAGCTACTTCGCGCTGTGGTGGGATGAGATCAGCGAGGACCAGAAGAGACTCACTAAAAAGTAACAATCCCAACAATACAATCTCTTAATATCAGCGCTCTTGAGGTGATTTTTCACAAAAGCGGCTCTGTATAAATGGGTGACCTGACTGTTGATTCACCGACAGTTGGTCCCCGGAAAAGATATTTACTATAAAACTATATTTTTTTGCGCATTATTTACCAATTTCAAACATAAAATTACTTCAAAAATACCTTTAATAAAAAGTTGGTATGAATATCAAAAGAATTTATATGCAGTATCGATTTTTTGTACTTACATGCTGATAAATACAGTCAACTGAAAAGTATTTTATCTGTGATGCGTTTGAAAATATTTTTATACTTTTGTTATTCGGCGGTACATCCTCTCTGCACACCCCTTCAGTGTCACTTTGTTATATTTTGTTTAACCACTTGGACCCATAAGCTTGTTTACATGAAAATGTAACATTACTAGACATACTTTGACGTGTGAGGCGTACCTGAGTTATTAATTGGGTATGTATATACGTGAGGGGACCCAAAAGTAATTAGAATTTCTTTATAACTTTTTTATTTTTCAATATTTTTACACCAAAATTTGGTCACCTTTAAAGTGTTCACTTTTAAAATGTATGTACTTGTCCGACCTTTTTTTCAACTGTTCAAAACAATTTTGAAACCTACTGATTGGAATGTCCTTTATGGCCTCCAGCGATTTTTGTTTCACATCTTCAACAATATGAAAACATTTCCCTTTCAAGTCCCTTTTCATCCTAGGGAGCAGAAAGACGTCACAGGGAGACAGGTCAGGTGAACAATCAGGGTCATTCCATGCTAGCTTAAATACTGCTTCACAGACAACACGGTGTCAGCAGGTGCGTTGTCCTGGTTGACAAACCAGTCCCGTGTGCCCTAAGGATTCAACCTTTTTCTAGGATTTTTCCTGATGCTCTCTCGCAACCTCTTTAGTACCTCCATGTAGAACTGTCGGTTAACTGTTTGGCCTGGAGGAACAAACTCTGTGTGCACAACATCTCTGAAAAAAGCCAATGAGCATCGTCTTGATAATAATAATATTTGGCTGATTTATAAAGCGCCGTTTTCGTGAAAAATCACCTCAAGGGCGCTGTACATATAAGCATACAATAAAATAAAATTAATACAATAGGCTTACAACTAAGATTCAAAATTATAACTAGGAACTTACATTTAAGACTTATATGTAGCTAGTGACTTACGACTAAGACTTATTACACACATATATATTAGAGATTTACAATTAAATAGGTATTTACATATAACAATAAATATTTTTAGTTTTGCCAGGTATCTAATATTACCAAGTGATCAACAAAACTCTACCGATATAGGTACAGACAGAGAAGAAAGTTATTGCTGCAAGTCGAAGCAGTTTGGGGATTTTATATATACATGTATACATATTTTATTCTACACATTTTACAAATTATATTATACCCTTTTTTATTGTTAGCGCCAGAAGAAGAAGGAAGTTTGTACATAATATTACAATTTTATAACACGGTTGTGAAAATGATTTTAATGGGTTAACTGTTTAAAGGAAAGCATAGGTATCTTAAATGAATGAATGAATTAATCGTCGATCTCAACCGCAATAAGATAATTAATCGCTCAACAACAGATTGGATAGCAATGTTTGAATGGAATAGCGAATTTATGGAAATGAGTGTTTAAATAGGTAAGTTTTAAGTTTGGATCTAAATTCTGTTGGGCTGATTATGCATCTTAATTCCATAGGAAGTTTATTCCAAGCCTCAGGGCCGGATACTCCAAATGCACGATCACCAAAATTAATGTTCGGATTTCGCTTAGGTTCTTTCAACCTTCCGATTGCAGATGATGTCGCTGATCTAAGAGTTGACTGCCTTAGACCAATATTTTCCGGAATGCACAGTTCAGAAATATAGGGTGGAGCCATTTCATTGAGAGCTTTAAACACCATCCAGCATAACTTTTATTGGATCCTTTCAGGACACTTCAGCCAGTGAAGATTTCGAAGGTGTTTCGAAATGTGCGAAAACTTGGGTACCTTTGTAATTAGCCGTGCTGCGGCGTTGAACACTGATTGTAGTTTATCAGTTTGGCATTTAGGAAGTCTTGCATAAATGCCATTACAGTAATCAAACTATGTATGAGTTCATAAGAAGCTTGGTTGCCCCTGTTGAGAGGCTCCTAGGAACTGATTTAAGTTGTCTTAGATAGAAGAACCCAGTACTGACGGTCCTATTTACCTGACTTTTTAGCGAAAGGTCTGAATCCAGATAAACACCTAGAAGTTTAACGGTTGTTTTTGCAATTACGTCGCTGCCGGAAATAGAAATTGGTGACTTGTCTATTAAATGTTGGCGTCTGTTCGTGGCTGCCCAGAGGAACTCGGTCTTTGTGGGACTCAATGATGTTCGATTTCACCTGATTATTTTTTGAAGAGGAGAGAGAGCACTCTTCAATTGGCTTTACTGTTGCTTGGTTTGGGGATCATACCCATAACACCATGTCTCATCACTCATCACCAATAATAAATAACCTTGGAAAAAAATCTGGGTCCTCTTCCAGCTGATTTTTCAATTGGTGGCAGGCTTCAAGGCAAAGGCTCTCTTTGATCCTCAGAGAGGAGATTTTCGCGTTTTTGCCGAGAGAAGAAATCTTTATTTACTTAAAATTAAGCTTGGACGAACGCGTGGACCCGCAGCGACGCGTCTTCGCACACTGACCGAGAAGGAGTTTCCGTACAACAGCCGACCACAAAAAGCCTGTTCCCCCTCACGCCTTATTTTCATTAAACCGACTGCATATTGTATATTAGTATGCCAGGGGGCCAACTGTCGGCCGATCAACTGTCATGGAACCTATAAATTAACCAAATATTATTTGAAATTGGTTAACGCGCACGTCCCGGTAAGACAAGAGGTCTGGGTTCGAGTCCCAGTTGCGACCATTGTCTTTTTCTATTTTTCTGTGTCTTGTTCTCTAATGCAAAATCATTACATTATCTCCAAGCCTCAGAGCCTCCTGTCATTTTTGGGGATGCTGTGTGTCTTTTAAAGGGAAGGAAAGAGAGGAATTTCTGGGAAGGAAAAAGGTAAAATGGGGTGGGTAAGAATCTGGGGATTGGTGTGTCCAGGAGTGACGTATGAATCCGTCCCCTCTGCGATGCAAGGCATTGGAATCGAGAGAGTCCGACTCTAATGATCCAACCCGCCAGCTGCTGGTGGGCAGTCGCATCCGCCACCACAACCTGGACAAACCTTACCCTGTGAACCCACTTTGCGTGTGTTTTATAGATCGATGCTAAGTCACCAAACGCAGTAAACTATGATACGTTAAATAAAACGTTGGGTGGCAATTGATAGGTATATAGGATAGCAATGCGCCTTTGCTAGGTGCATTGTATCGTATTATTACGGCTTCAACTTTTCAGTTCTCACTGAGCGCCAAAGTCCGTATAAAACAGAATATGTTGGGCCGGCATAGCTGTGGAAGGTGGCGTAATATTCTTCATCTCTTGGGGGCATGGGAAAGATGAATCATTCTGGTATCTGGAGTGAAACTTGGTGTGGTTATGAAATAAAACAAAATAGGTTTCATGTGAAATTTAAGAATATTTTATTTAGAATATGAAACAGCTTACCCCGACCAGACCGTTATACTCTAAACCATAGGTTCTCAACGTGGGCGATAACGCCCCCTTGGGGGGGGCGGTAGAAGATCCAGAGACAATTGGGGGGCGTTGAGATGGCACAGGGGGGCGTTGGCAAGTAAAAAAATAAGGTATAAAAAAGACAAACAAAACACTCTAATCACGTACTAATAAAGCAAAGCAAACCTAATTATTGGTTAATTTTTGTTATTAAAAACCCATGGCGGAAGTAAAAAAGAAGATACGGCAATATGGTGTGGATAATATTAAATACGGATTTATCGAAAATCCATCATCGTCAATGTGCCTTATTTGTCGAAAAACATTTTTAAATGAAGCGATGAAGCCTTCTAGGCTTCAAGATCACATTAATAAAATCCACCTGGATAAGAAAGACAAAGATGTGACCTATTTTCAAGACATGAAAAAGAAGTACAAAATTCAGCCAACTATATCAAAACAATTTTCAACAGTTCTAAGCAAGACGATTATGAACTTCGAGCTTCGTAGAATATCTCATTGTTGATTGCTAAAACAGGCAAACCACGTATATTATTGGGGAAGATTTAATTTTACCAGCAGTAAAAGAAGTAATAACCACTGTGCTCCATAAACCAGCTGCAGATATTATCCGAATTCCTTTGAGCAATAGTTCTGTGCAAAGACGAATTGATGAAATGGCTGAAAACATTGAAGAATCATTGTGCAATCATCTGCAGTCTTGTCGATTTTCAATTCAGCTGGATGAGTCCACTTCGCCAACCAATGAAGCATTGTTATTGTCATACGTGAGGTTCATCAAAGATGAGAAAATATGTCAAGAACTATTGTTTGTTACAAATTTGGAAACAGATACAAAAGGAGAAACCATATTTAATACACTGAAAAAGTTTTGTGACGAAAAGAAAATTTCTTTAAATAATATTTTGTCAGCTGCTACAGATGGCGCCCAGCTATGACAGGGCGTCACAAAGGGTTCGTAGCGTGCTTAAACAATAAAGTTCCTGACTTGCTTGCTGTGCATGTGCATTGTGTAATTCATCGCCAGCATTTGGTTGCGAAAAATCTGAGTGAACGCCTCCATACATCACTGCAATATGTTATCAGAGCAGTTAATAAAAACAGAAGTAACTCATTGAATGACAGATTATTTAGTCAACTTTGCATTGCCAATGATGAAGATTTCAACCGATTGCTGCTTCACATAGAGGTGCGCTGGCTGTCAAAGGATTCTTGTTTGACTCGATTTTATAATCTATTTGAGTCTGTGATAGAGTTCCTAGGAAACAAAGACACAGAATTGCGCGACAACCTCACCTCATCGAAGAACGATATTGCGTACTTGACAGACCTGTATAAATTGTTTAATGATGTCAATCTCCAATTTCAAGAAGGCGACGACTTAAATTTGATTAAGACAAAAAATTGAGTTGCAGCTTTTGTATCCAAACTGCTATTATACAAAAGAAATATCGGCAGACGAGAATAAAATAACTTCCCAAATTTATCAGCAGTATCATTCAAGAACAAAGACTTGCTTGTTTACTGTCAACACTTGGAAAACCTCCACAATGATTTCAAGGAACGATTCCGGGATATTTTAAACATGGACATACCAGACTGGATTTTGGATCCTTTTTCAAATGTCAACACAGCAGGGTCATCCCAGTTAAAAGAAGAATTAATAGAACTGACGACAAATGAGGAATTAAAAATTAAATTTAAGAATGGCTACGAAGAGTTTTGGCTGCAGAAGCCGATTTCGCAACTGTACCCAGGAATATGATCGATAGTTCAACGATTTTTAATAGCATTCCCATCGTCTTATTTAGCTGAACGTGGATTCAGTGCTGTAGCAACGTTGGTAACTAAAAAGACAAATAGACTCCATATTACTGAACGCGGCGACCCTGGTTTGTTTTTAAGTATTATCGAGCCTAATACATACAAACTTCTTAAAACGCATTAAATTCAACCATCTCATTAGATAAGTTATAAATTCAATATCTTTTCGACGTTAATAAAAATACTTCTCTATATAATTAAGTATGCGTTTTAATTGGTCTCATTGAAACAATCTTCTTCTTAGAAATAGGATAGGAGTCATAGCCTTTCTTACGATTACGTATTAATATTACAGTATTATTACACGTTTAAATATAATCGTGGCAATAGCTGTTTCAGTTCGCTACTATTTTTTACATACTAGGTACATAGTATGTTAAAAATAAAAACAGACTTTAAGGAAACCAAGAGAAACCCATCCCCCCCCCCTCTAAGATGGTATGTAAAAGCAATTGGGGGGCGCTAGAAAAAAATATATTGTCAAAGTGGGCGGTGGGCAAAAAAAGGTTGAGAATCTATGCTCTAAACTAACTATCTAACTAAAGAATGCCGTGGTGATGTTCCTTGGAGAGGTCCGTCCCAGGATGAAAGCCGGTCCAGGCTTTCGGTCCACCAGGAAGTTGCGGGTAACGCATTCAGGTCCACGCCTGGACTAAAGCCGGCCCAGGGCTTTCCATAAGGATGGATTGATGATGTGGTGGTGATCCAGACAGCCTCTCACGAGGAAAATACAGGCTCCCAGACAACGTGGCGGGATTGGGATTAATGGGGAATGATTGTCGAGCTTGTCCCAAATAAATACAAATCTCAGCCGATGAAAATCAGCATCTACATGTGTTTGGCCAAACAGCGTTCGCAAGGCGAGTCAGGATTATCAAATCACGATGGGATTCGGCTTAATACGCCATAGCCAGCGGCTATGCAAAATCACGCCCGAATCACAATTTCACGAGCTTTAACACTCCGTTTTACTGAAGGTAATTCTTTAATTTGGATTCCCACGAATATGTACATCCCAGAACCGGGACAACTAACAGAACCTTCGATCACACTTTAAAAATTAAAACATGGCAGAATATATCTGACTACCGACGACGACCAACTGCTTCAGGGAAGTCGCCGCCGGAAAGTGACTCTAAACCATTTCCGTTTTCCTGTCGACTCCAATATCGACCAAAGACAATTATTAATCAAAAATAATCCCAGTACTTACTTGAGTTTGTTTGAAAATACATAAGCACTAGTTTATTTTAATAATAACCACTTGGGGTGACCTATGGCAGGGGTGTTGTTTATTAAATGGGGCAGAATTACCCAAATTAAAAATGTGTGTTTTTGGTTTGAAAATTTGATTGCTTTGAAATATTTTAGATGATTTAGTAAAATACTGCAAATAGAACAGATCTTGGCCTTTGAAATAATTGAGTTTTTTTTTTTTTTTTAAATCAGTCCTATAAAAACCGTCCTTAAGTTCAAAATCTCATACTTACGAACCCCTTTCGGTTATGGTTTTATTGTATAATGTGCCAAATTAAGTTCTTTAGAAATTCACATCATCGGATCTACCGGATCTGTCCTGATGATGGACACTGCAACGCTGTCCGAAACGTCGGCTATAGAAGGAGGTAGCGCAACACGGCATAACACCCCAAAAACTAACAACGAAAATCTTTAGAAATTGATTGTAAATTTAAATATTTTTGCCAGAACTTTGCAAAATAAAATAAAACACCCTTTTTGACGATGTTTTAGATCAAAACAGACGGCTAGTGTTAAGCGGGAATTTAAACCTTGCCAGTTTCACTGAATAATATTTTTTATTTCAATCCGTATGTATTTTCAGATAAAGTTTCACCAAATGATTTAACCTTAACCTTGACCAATAATATTTCTTACACCATAAATCTTATAATCAATATTTTCTAATAAAAATTTTATTGTTTTCTTATCACTTATTGAAAACCAGTATTTTTTTTCATCGCCGTAGAGTGAAGTCACTAATTATTTCAAATTGATTGTTTTGAGAAAGTGGGTTTTTCTGGTTCAAATTATAATTTTTTTTTTATTGGGTAATAAAAAAAGTTTATTTTATTGTTACGGTCTTATTCAATTATGTTTTCAATTTGAGAGGAGAGTACGGATACCCCCGCCCTGGGAACCATTTATTGGAAAACCAACACCCCTGTCATAAGTCACCCCAAGTGGCAGGTGTGCCCGAGTTCATGGGGTTAGGTTTGCCTAGATCTTGGCAGCAGACATTTTTGCCCACCTACTGCGTGGCGGGCCGGATCGGCAGAGTCTAGTTTTGACCTCTCCAGCCGGACTCTCTCGTCCCATCGCCTTGCACCGCAAGTGAGAGGGATGGATTCATACGTTCTTCACTCCTGAACACATTTATTTTTTATTTATTTCAAGATTTTTGTTTTTACAATACAAATGATTACATGTGCAAGGTTATACAATAATTCATTTTATATTACTACTACTCCATAAATTGAGCTCAAGAGCTCGTGTTTATGGGAGGAGTAATTATCATGCAAAAAAAAAATTAATAGTGTTTTAGTGAGATGTTTAAACAATCATCAAAGAACTTATGAAAATAAATGCAAATATTACTTGACAAAGGTACATAATTTAGAAATAGTAGTTTTAATATTAGATATGTATAACAGTTCAAGTAAGGACAATAACAGTATATACATATACTTTTAATATTAGATATTACAGTTCAAGTAAGGGTAAATTAAATTAAATTAAGGGTACAATATATCATTATCCAATTTCAGGGACTTAATTTGCTTTTTAAATTGTTCATATTTCAATGTTCCCGTTATATTAATTTTGTTTTTGGACAATAATATATTGTACCATTTTACACCTAAATACAAATAGTGACGCTGAGCCGTGGTTGTTCTAAGCACAGGGATGGCTATTAAGCCATTAGTTTTAAATCTATTGCTTATGCTATCAGAGGGGTGAATTTTTTGAATAAAATATTCTTTATATACTTACTTGATATAAGGCGTTTCTCTTATACAATTCTATGATTGATGGTACATTAAATTCCCGAAATAATTCTAGAATAGGGAAGTCGTATGGTTTCCTAAGGATGATTTTTATAATTATTCTTTGAATTATAATTATGGGCTGTAAGGAAGATTTAAAGGCCCCTCCCCACCCAATAATGCCGTACTGTAATAAGGACTGAATTAATGCATAATAGACCATTTTTATAGTTTTTTTGTTTAAAATATTTCGTATGTTGTAGAATATATAGATAAGTTTTCTTATTCTTTCCACAGTGAGATTGATATGATCTTTCCATTTAACATTTTTATCTATTAGGATTCCAAGATATTTTACATTTGATTTATGATTTAGTTTAGCGCAGTCCGTATTACATGTATCGTCATTTGCACAATTTTCGGAATGAATTGTTATGTTAATTAAATTATTTGATACATCTTCTTGTAGAGAGAATGGAATATAATGAGTTTTTTCTGTGTTGAGTGATAATAAATTGTTATCGAACCATTTTTTTATAACCTTCATGTCTTGATTGGCTGAAATGGTAATATCGTTCCACGTTTTTTTTTCAATAATTATTGCAGTGTCGTCAGCAAAAGATATAAGTTTACCATTAAGTGATAATTTAAACATTTGGTTAACGTATATTATAAATAAAATTGGTCCAATAACAGTCCCTTGGGGAATTCCAAATTCTAAAGTTTCATCCACACTTAGTGAGTTATTTAATTTTACTTTTTGACTTCTTTGAGTTAGATAGCTTTGTAGCCAATATCTAACTGTACCAATAATGCCGATATCATTTAATTTATTAATTAATTTTGTATGGGAGATACTATCAAAAGCCTTGCGTAAATCAATGAAAATGCCAAGGCATTTTTTTTTTTTATCTAATGCATTGTATATAGTTGATTTTAGTTCAGCAATGGCATCATTTGTGCCTAGTTTCTCTCTAAATCCAAATTGCTTAGGACTAAGTATTTTATTATTATCAATTTAGTACATGAGTTGCTTTTTTACGATTTTTTCAAAAATTTTTGCCACGTTTGAGACAAGAGATATAGGTCGATAATTTGATATTTCTTCAGGGCTGCCTGATTTAAAAACGGGTGTTACGATAGATTTTTTATAAATGGAAGGGAATATTCCACTATTCAAACTAATATTTATAATGTGTGTAATTGGAATGCTTAAAAAATTGTTATATTTTTTCAATATTTCTACTGTGATGACATCGATCTCATACTTTTTCCTTCACGGAATTTCCTCTCCTTCCTTTCTCTAAGAAGACCCTCCACACAGCTTCTCCAAAGATGACAAAGGCCATGAGGGAATTTTTTTGCCAGGAACTTCCTTACCTTCATTTTTCCCATCTCTCCAATATCTTCATCCCAACATATTTGGGAATGGGAATACCAATTGGAATGCCGTAGTCTCACTGGCTCCAGACGGTTGGGAGCAGTTGAGACTTGTATGGTACTCACATTAAAAGTGATTTTTCGCAATAGTGGTTTCTTTGACTTTAAAGTGGTAGTGATTTGATTTTTCACAAGCATGTTTTAGTCAATTTTTTTTTTTTTTTTTTTTTTTTTTTTTTTTTTTTTCATTTATTTATTACAGAAGATACATTATTTATACAGCAAAAATAACATATAAAATATAATATTTATATTTCAAAATAATCTTTTTTTGATACAAATAAAGTATATAATAAATTTTCACTGATTTTTTTATTTTTTATTTTGTATGATATTTCTCTTCTATAGAAGCAGACGCTTGTGATTAGAAGAGGGACGAGTATCGGGATGAAAAAATATTTAAAATATATTTACAAAATATATTTTGAATCTTTTGATTTAATTGTGGTAGATACTTAAAAAAAACAAATTTACAAGTTATATAATTTATGATGATAAATTTTATCACTTTGTTATTTTTACTTTAAATTGCTCTTTAATTGCTTTTAGTAGGCATTTATCGTCTTCGATTGTTCTTATTTTTTCAGGTAGGCTATTGAAGTATTTTTTTCCTAGATATGTGTAATGATGTTGTGCAAATGAGGTGTTACATTTTTGTGTTGGAAATATATGCTTTTGACGAGTACGACTTTCAGTTAAAAAGCTATGATTTTGTTTTTCTTTTATTATTTGGATTATTATATTTTTTCGAACTAGATCATTAAATTTTAATACTTTAAATTCTTCAAAAATAAGGTGAGTTGGATAATCTCTTCGTTTTTTCAAGATAATTTTTATAATTAGACGTTGCACAATTTCAACAGGGAGTAGATTTGTTTTGTATGCAGCTCCCCAGCTTACTACAGAGTATTGGAGATTTGACTGTACTATAGCATGGTAGACTGATGTTAGATTTTCTAATGAGAGAAAGTTTCGGAATTTTAAAAATATGTAAATTAATTTCCTTATTTTGTTAACGGTAAGGTTGATTTGATCTTTCCAGTTCAGGTTTTTGTCTATTGTTATTCCTAAGTATTTGATTTTATTCGAAATTTTTAAAGTGGAACAGTTTATTTTACAGTTATTTTTTTTGTGATCTTTAGAATTATCATGTATAATTATATCAAAATTTACCGGAACGTCCTTTGATTTTATCGCAAATGGTATAACGTGAGTTTTTTCACTATTAAGAGATAGTAGATTTATATCAAACCAGTGTTTAAGTATGTTTATGTCTTCTGTTGCTTTTTGTTTTACAACTTGCCATGTGATTCCACTTTCAATAAGTACTGTATCGTCGGCATAAGAGGTTATACTACCATGAAGTGGCTGTGAGAATATACCGTTTACATATAAGATGAATAATATAGGACCTAGCACAGTACCTTGTGGAATTCCATATTCAGATGTCTCTTCGTCGCTATAAATGTTATTTATTTTGACACATTGAGGGCGATTTTTTAGGTAGCTTTTTATCCAATTTGCTACGTTTTCATTAATGTTCAAATTATCTAATTTTTTCATAAGTTTTTTATGGGATATGCTGTCAAACGCTTTTCTCAGATCTATAAAAATACCTATACATTTATTGCTCATATCAAGGTTTTTATATATGCGTATTATAGCAGTTATTACCATTCTCACCGATGTCTGTTAATTCCAGGCTGATTGAATCGGGTCAGCTGGAGATGGTGACTGGCGGCTGGGTGATGAACGACGAGGCCAACTCTCACTGGATGTCGGTGGCTCAGCAGCTGACCACCGGCCACCAGTGGCTGAAGAGGCACCTCAACGTGACGCCCACGGCTGGCTGGGCCATCGATCCCTTCGGCCACTCGCCCACTCAGCCGTACCTGAACAAGCTGGCCGGCCTTACGGGCACCCTCATTCAGCGGACGCACTACAGCATCAAGAAAGAGCTGGCCAAGAAGAAGAATCTTGAGTTTAGATGGAGGCAGACTTGGGGTGAGTAGCGTAGGCTTTTAACGTTTTAATTCTAGATACATGACTTTTATGAATTCTCAGTTTCTGCTTTCATAACCCTCTGGCTAATTTGTTCGCTTTTCGGAACAACTCATATAGGTCTTGTAGAAATCGTTGTGTCTCCCTTACTATCGTAGTGAGAAATATTACCTAAACGGTGTTAAAGGGAGAAAACACCACGCTTTATATTCAAATCTAAAAGTTAACCACAAAATAAGGAACTCCAGTGAAAAATATTATGGCTTTAAAAAAATATGTTCATATAGACCAATTAACGCTGATTCTGAATATATACGTTTTATTTAATAATATTTTTTTATTTATTAATTATTTTTACTTAAAACAACAAAAAAGTCAGGTGATGATAAAGTTTATAATGTATTTGTCTAATAATATGTATATATATATATCTGTGTATATATATATATATATATATGTGTGTGTTTTTATTTTTTTTATCAGTAAAATGTTTAGCGTTTGCCTGTTTTGCATTTACCAAACCACCTGATTTTATTTTAACATATAACTTAAACGGCTTTATTTAACATTTGAATATCAATCAGAGAGCCTGAATTTAAATATTTACGGCCTTACTAAAAAACCCTGTGAAAAATTTATTCAATTGACAAACGGCCGCGGATGTGAAAACATTACTAATTAAAAAATTGTTCTTGGAAAAAAATACACGCCGTTTACACAGCCTGGGGGGGTAGTTTATCTCTGTTTTAAGGATGATGTCTGAACGAAATTTGGAATTTTCCTAAGTATTTTGAATGTTCTATATATTTCTTATTTTTGAAGGTGCCGTATAAACAAATATCATTTTTAAAAACTAGATATAATTACCGTTTAGATTTGTGTATTTGAAATACACTTTAGTTTTAAAAAACTTCCATATTTTAAGATTTAAGCACGGAAAAAAATGTAAAATAATTTCTTACCAAAACATTTTTGATGAAAGTGTACAGAAATATTTAAAAAAATAAAATTTAAAAAATACAGACCTTTTAAATAATGAATTTGAAATGAAACTGTCACCTCACTTTTTCCTCGTGCATACAATAAAAAAATTATAAAAAATTTCAAAGTTTTTTTTAATGCCAAAAAAATA
The DNA here is from genome assembly GCA_917563855.2 of Limnephilus lunatus. NCBI lineage: Eukaryota > Metazoa > Arthropoda > Insecta > Trichoptera > Limnephilidae > Limnephilus > Limnephilus lunatus. Next base: position 1,378,019 of record OU830602.1, on the reverse strand, counting down.
ACCTTAAAAATATCTCAGACATTTTAACACATTTTTTGCACCACTAAAGATGTTAATTTCTTTGATAAGTTTACCAACACGTGAATTTGATATTAATATTTTAAAAAAACACCACTTTTAAGAAATTTTCATAAAATAAAGATTTAAAAACGTTAATTTGAACTTTTATGTAACCCAAAACAATATTTTGACAGTTCAACTTTTAAAGTACTGTTTGTTGTGCAATAACTTGATAAAACTGATGTGAAACCATATAAATAACACGGCAAATATATTAATTACATGAATTGAAGAGTGAATTGGTCGCTATAATAGAAATCATTCAATAAAATCTCAATATTTACTAGAAATATTCCCGCCACATAAAAAACTAAACCGCTATTTTTTGCGCGGGCTAGATAGTACATATGTGCAGGCGCGACGCTATCACCATCTAGCGGCTATGAATGAAAACAAAAAAATTTGTATAGAAAATTTGAAAAATTGCAGTGTTGCCAAATTTAAACGTGTTTTAGAGTGAAAATCTTTTTTAGTAATATTTCGTGTTTTAGTGTAAATTTGTTGTATCCATGATATTACAAAAACACAGGTAATCGGTCGCGCTGTGGTTTTTTTTTAGTAAGGCCGTTAATGTTTGAAATGAGTAAAGAATGTATAAATATTTTTAATATGTACATATGTATATATTTCCAGATGGTACGGGTGCTACAGACATGTGGACTCATATGATGCCATTCTATTCTTACGATGTTCCGCACTCATGTGGCCCTGATCCTAAAGTAAGTCATTTTGTACCTTTATTCATTTATAATTATTTTTTTTACATTGTGAAAAAATATGAAAATATTTCTCAAATATTTGTCAAATGGAACTTTCACCATTGGGGATCCAATGTTAATATAGTACTCTCTCAATAATGCGCCACCCTGAAAACCGGGTAAGTGTCTAATTAGCCAAAGCGGCAGATTTATTTATTGTTTCTTTACACTACAAGTAAAATGTTTACAATACAATTTGTCACCTCACTAGGACAAGCCTGTGTTGATTATAGTGCGTACATCCATTGTCCAGTTGATTAGTCAGATATCTCCGAAAAATCAATTTTTTTAGTTGGGTACGCAGTTATAAATAAAGGTGTACTCTCTATCTGGTACAATACTCAGATTAATCGTAACCACCACCAAATCGATTATAATGCAGAAAAAGTTGTTTCTGGGGTGGCAGTACCCATACTCACCTCCACCAATTGTCTTACTTTAATCTTAAAATCCTTTTTCAGATCTGTTGCCAGTTTGACTTCAAGCGCCTTCCCGGTTACGGCTTGTCCTGCCCGTGGAAGATCGCCCCACAAGTTATCAGCGATAGAAATGTACATTTAAAGTAAGCCTATTATATCACACAAATTTAACCTCCCCGGAAATCTCTATCGGTCAAGTGGTTAAGGATGCTGAGATTTAACATACCATTCTGCAAAATCATTCAAAAGCATGCTTGCCAATAATTCTTGCATTTACTACTTTTGTCATATTTGTTGAATCTTGCCACATTGTGAAAGATCCTGTGTTTGGAATCCTAGTTCCTGACACATCTTTTTGACTTTGAAGATTTACGGAAAATGAGTTAAAATAGTTTTTGGGGTGTTATGCTGTGTTGCGCTACCTCCTTCTTTAGCCAACGTTTCGGACAGCGTTGTAGTGTCCATCATCAGGGCAGATCCGACAGATGTGTGACAATTTATTTATTGTTTGTTTACATGGTTGATTTGTTTACATTTTAATTTTTTTCAAATACCTAATTAATATTTAATTAATTATTTAATTTTTAATCTTTCTGAATTCACAATACCTGTATTAAAAGAACAATACTGTTTCATTAATATTTCTTACAGATAATGGAAACCTACTAAGCTGAATGAGGCTGGTACATTATATTGTAAACATGTAGTGAGACCATGTATTGAAATTTGATTTATTTTTTAAATTCTCTTATGTAATTTAAAAAGGACCAAGATGAAAAGAAATAATATGTATATAATATATTATGTTATTAATTTACCAGGACAAAAGTGAAAAAACGGATTTATACGATTACGATTTCATTGCCCTGGTCGCGCTAACAATAGACTCACTCTACCGTTCTACTATAATAACACACATACATTATCACATTATTACTCACCAATCAGTCGATTACACATGTTGGGAAATGAACATGCTAACATCGGCGACATTTATTTCTTAAAATTAGCGCAATATAAACATGCACTCAAAAATTATTTTTCATTAAATGTTGAAATGAAATGATAATATTTCTCATTGTTCTTTTTTTGTTATTTTTTGTTGTGATACACAAAATGATTGTATGTTATTTTTAAGTTTAAAACTACTATTATGTAATGATTTTATTTTTTTTTACTTTTGTACTCGATTATATGTTTATTTATAAAAGGCAGTATAGCCGTTTATGTATTTAAAATAAAATAAAAATAAAAATAAAATACAATGTATTATTATGCTATTAATTTAGAAAGGACATAGATGAAAAAAATATTAGTCAGTCCTCGGCTAACACAGATAATTTAACATGTGCACAAGGAATTAGATGACTTAATATGTTCTGGAAGGCTATTAAATATAAGTTGAGTCTTTTACAAATTATTTCTTTGACCAAAAGAAAATTTAGTTTGAATTGCCAAAAAATTCAGACCAGAGCCAATTCTAGTAGTACGAATTTGCTGTGTTCTTTCTGTAATATTAATATTATAAAAAAATGTACTATTTTTTGCGTAAAATATATATAGCTGTTTTACATTCCTTATAAAGTAAATGAGTTGATATCTAAATTTTATCTTGAACGTAACTTTGCTTACATGGCAAATGCTCTACCAACTGAGCTAAGGTGTCTATATCATATTATGTTGGTAGTTCTTAATCGAAGATACTGTTAAAAGTGACCGAATTTGATATAGACACCTTAGCTCAGTTGGTAGAGCACTTATAATGTAAGCAAAGGGTCCTGGATTCGACTTCCGGAGGTGCCAATATCTTTATCTGATTTTTCTGTCTCCACATTTTCAATTGAGTTTCGCTAATATTGTCTTCATTTAATTAAAGTTTTTAATTGGTTCATCAAATTTACAGAGCCGATCTCCTGCTGGACCAGTGGCGGAAAAAGTCACAGCTCTACAAGACGAAGGCCCTGCTCTACCCGCTGGGTGATGACTTCCGCTGGGACCACTCCACAGAGTGGGACGCTCAGTTCAACAACTATGAGAAGCTCATTGACTACCTCAACACTAATGAAAAACTTAACGTCGAAGTAAGAACCACTACTATATATGTAATATTAACCCCTCAGGCTAATTTGTTCACTTTTCAGAACAACTCATATAGGTCTTATAGAAATCTTTGTTTCAACCTTACTATTAGAGTGAGAAATGTGATATAAACACGCACAACATCATTACAATTACCAGGGAAGAACTTGTTTCAATCGTCTACCAGAAGAAATCAGAAGCATTAATAATAAAACCCGTATACTGCTCTCTGTCAAGAGACATTTTAAAAATATTCTTAAAAAAAAAACTAAAAAAATTTTGTGAATTTTTATAATTATTTTTACATTTAACGATAAAAAAGTGAAGTAACAATAATATTTACAATACATTTGACTGATAAAAATATATGTGTATGTGTGTTTTTTTATTATTATCAGTACTTTTAGTTAGAAAAAAAGTAAGGTGAGGATTTTTTAACTTTTTTAGGTTAGTGTGGCAAATTTTTATTCTTTGCCAGATATAATTAAACCAAATGGCCTTTTGTTTCATAATTTGACAGGAAATTAAAAAATATATATAACTAGCTGACCTGGTCACGCGTTGCTGTAGCTAACGAAACAAAACACCATCTACTGGATGGTTATCCAAACTTTTGACTCACACCGCCATCTGTTAATTTGCATACAAATCCACACCGCCCACTTGCTAGCCCGTTCGTCTACCACATATATACATTCTCCTTTGATTATATATTTCAACCAATTTACAAAAAACCTTGACAAATTATATTCCTAAACCTTTCTCATGAATCACTCTATTGATTGGTGAATACTGCATGAAAATGCGCTCATCAGTTTTTGAGTTTATCACGAACAGACAAACAGACGCGGCAGAGGACTTTAATTTATAATATTCCCTTTTTGTAGGTTAAGTTTGCAACCTTGTCGGAGTACTTCAAGGCTGTGAGGGAAGAGATGCCGCTGGAGGAGTTCCCCATCCTCTCGGGAGACTTCTTCACATACGCGGACCGCGACGACCACTACTGGAGCGGCTACTACACCTCCCGCCCCTACTACAAGAGGATGGACAGGGTCATCATGGCTTACGTCAGGTAATGCTACTCAATCTGAATCTGTTCACCAATCATTCAATGTTGGAACCGAGATACTCTCGCTTTAATCCTGTTGTAGAATCGTTAAGTGCTATGGATTAATTGGTGACATTATTAGGTTATACCTTATGTCTATACTTAAGTCATTTAAGTACCATTGTCGTATATTTAATTTCATTTGGGAATAATGTGCAATAGGACATTGATGACAGGAGCAATTTGCCACCTGCAATTTAGGAGCTGGATGCAATTACAACTTAAAGCTGTTTTTACTCCCGTCGCCCTTTTGGTGTTTCCAGTCCCTTCTTTATCCCTTGTAAAAGTTTGAACACTAGTTACAAGTTACAGATGAATAATATGCATTTCAAAAAACTTTGAATAATTATACTCAAAACTAAAATTTTCATCATAAGTTTTCAAGTGTTGTTTCCTCTATTTAACAGTACATCTCTGATGATCGGGAGTTTCAACAATACTTCGTCTTGATTACGAGTCTCATTTGTTATGAATATCTAACTGGACTTACGTCCGTTCTAAAGGATGCTGTGTGATAATCTGAAGTGAGGGAACCGCTCACTGAATCGCCTATAGATCGGATATTTCTGGTTATCTTTGTAACCATTCGGGTTCCCAAACGTCCGACAGTTGTCTCTATCCTGTACTATTACCAATGACATCTATTTAGACACCTTTAAATTAAGAGACATTGAAACTATGTACATACATATTCAAAAACACTAGTTTTCTGGGTCGTTGCACCCAGCATTGAACTCCCCCCATAAGCCAGAATAACACAGTGATGATGCTCATGTATTTTCTCAGAGCTGCGGAGATGATCCTAGCGCTGGCTAGATCGCGAGTTGATATTCCGGATGCGCTGGTATCGCAGACTGCACGCCTGTCGTCCACACTCAACTCGGCCAGGGAAGCCCTGGCGCTGTTCCAACATCACGACGGCGTCACCGGAACCTCCAGGGACCCCGTCGTTGTGGATTATGGCAACAAGTAAATTACAAACTGTAACAATTATATATATATACATATAAACAATGACTGGAACTTTGTTCAGAAGTTAAAATAGACTTGTACAAAGTTACAAAAAGACTTTCTTCTAATTATTTAAGTAAGAATAACATTGTCTTCTTTCAGTAATAAATATTATTATTTTTCAGATTATTTATGGCCATTTTGGGAAGCCAACACATAATACAGCAGTGTGCTTACCATCTTCTGGTGCAAGCAGAGGTAAAATAAAACATATTATACCTTGTTCTACCGGTATTTCAATGGAAGATGCTCGAAGGAACTAGTGTCGTTGATCATTTCGGCACTGGTGCACAGTCGTGAAACGCTCTAAATGCGCTCATTCACGAGTTCAACAGAATATGGAATGATTTGCTCGCTTTTGTGTTTCCTTCCTCCTACAACATGGGCCTTTTTAAGACTCAGGTTCCCTCCTTCCTTTCCCCAAAAGGACCCACCGCACAGCATCCCCAAATATAACATAGGCCCTGAGGAAAAACGGTGTAGAATTGTAAAAAAAATAAATTATTTCATGTTTAACTTAATGATGGCTGATGCAAAATTTTCACCGCGCGTCGGCTAATTCTATTATTGTGATAACTTGATTGTTTAACTTATTTTTTAAAATTTTGTAAATTCTCTCTATTTAAAATAGTGTACAATTTAACCAGCAAATTTAAATTCAGATTCCGACGTCAGCGCTCCACACATCAGAACTCGCTAGCGGGCGTTTTTAGAACTAGAGTTTGTTCCGCTCCAAGCTTGGTTTCGAGTATCACGCACAGCTAGGACTATAGACGCTACAGTATGGGTCAGATGAAGATGTTAAATTCTCGCTTCCAGAATTTTAATTAGTAGTAGTTATTTGTAATTTGTATATCGAAGTGCATAAACATAAATAGATACAAGTAAAATGCGTAAACCCAGTAGGTATTAAGTAGATACCTACATGAATAAACAATTTGTTATATTATTTTTAATATTTTGTTTTTAATTGTATTTTACGGCCATCAGAGTGGAAGATATCTCAGTATCGCCCTACCGTAAGACCACCATTAAGAATTGAAACGTTGCTTGAAATGGCTTTAGCCGTGTTTAGTGACCAGATCTGAATAGCCAGGTACTTCCCCACCTTCCTCTTCCCCTCCCCACTACCTTCAGTCTTACAACATACCCCAATTGAGGATGCCATAGTCCCACTGGCTCCAGACGGGAGCAGTTGGGACTCTTGTGCGGTATTTATGAAAAAAAAAAGAGGAATATTCAGTTGGATTGTAAAAAATGTCTCATTTTGAAATATTTATTCGTGTGCATAATTTTTTATTTTATATTTATGTGAATACCGCACAAGAGACCCAAATGCTCCCGTCTGGAGCCGGTGAGACTATGACGTGACTGTGGGGTATATTATGAGGCTGAAGGTGGTGGGGAGGGGAAGGAGATGGGGAAGAGGAAGGCGAGGACGCCCCGGGAACCGTGTATTGGATTATCAACACCTCTGCCATAGGTCACCCCAAGTGACTTAACAGGGGAGCCCGGGTTCATGGGGCGAGGTTTGTCAGGATCTCGCCGACGCGGCAGTTGCGTCTGCCCACCAACTACGTGGAAGGTCGGATCAGGAGAAACCGTTTTTTTTACAATCGCTCGACACACTGCCTATCTCTACTTTGGGAATGCTGTGTGGAGGGTCGTTTTAGGGAAAGGAAGGAGAGGAACTTCGGAGAAGGAAAAGGGTATTAGGGGTGGGTAGAAATCTGGGGGTAGGCGTGTCCAAGAGTGCGGATGTATGAGGCCATCCCTCCCACTGCTGTGCAAGGCCATGTTCTGAGAGGGTAAGGCTGGAGAAGTCAAAGGGACTCCCTCAACCACTTTCTCTAGATCCGACCTGCCATGCAGCTGGTGGGCAGACGCATCCGCCGCCAAGACCTGAACAAACCTCACCCCCACGAACTGCTAGTCACCAAACGTTGCGAACCACTTGGGATGACCTACGGCAGACGTGTTGGTTATCTAATAAATGGTTCCCGGGGCTGTGGTACCCATACCCGATTCTCGTGTTTGTTATTTTTCTAATACGAAAAATGGCCAAAACCCTCGACTAGCAATCTGGAGGATGGGGGTTCAAAACCCGGCGTGCGCAAAGAAATTTTATTTGATTAATTTGTTTATATTTGGACCAGTCAGTGGCTGAGTGGGCATCGCGTTTGGGTCCCACCGACGTTCCATCGCGTTTGGGTCATCACAACACAAGCAACATTTTCCACTTGGTGTGGTGGTTGTAGGAGATTTTCAAACATTGTTGGGTTATTCGTAACCCGGGAATTTTATTCATTGATATGCTGGCGTTCAAGAGGTCAAAAGGAGAAATGATTAGACATCTCTGAGAATCTTTAATATTTGCTTTTGTTAAGAACTTCAATACAGAATATTCAATGTTTTGAACTTTATTTCAGTTTTTCCACGTGCCCACAGCCGACCACGTGTATTTTGAAATAGATGACATGCGACGGGGACGCAATTCTCTCCCCGAGAAGCTCACCATTACCGTTGGACCGGAGGTAATTAATTACAGTACTCTCTCACTAATCCGCCACACCAAAAACCCAACAAGTGTCCAATTAGTGAAAGCGGCAAATCATAGTGCGTACATACAAGATCTTTTGTAAAATTTGCTTTGTTTGCTAATATAGCCCTCTATGGAATAAAATCCTACTAATATTATAAAGGCGAAAGTTTGTATGGATGTTTGTTACTCTTTTACTCAAAAAATACTGAATGGATTTTAAAAATTCTTTCACTAATATAAAGCTACATTATTTGCGAGAAAAATAGGCTATATATATTGGCAAGCTCTGGCGTTATGAATAAGCCGTGGCGTAATGAAATTATTTATTATACGTTTGTTGTCGGTAAGTAATTGTTTGACGTGGGCTGTAATTTTGTTATTTGTTTAGGTTACTATGGAGATTTTTTTGATAGCAAAAATTCAAATATGAATATTCTTATATGAATATTTAGTGTATAAATATAAAATAGGTACTAATCTACATTTTGACCTAACAACAGCTATACTAATATTATGAATGCGAAACGGCGCTTATTTGATTTTTGATTGATTGGTGGAAGGGGAGGGGGGGGGCGAATATACGAGCGAAGCTGGGGGTAAAAGCTAGTGTATAATAAATATAACATTATGAAAAATGGTTCGCCACTTGGCTGAACCCCTATTATTTGTTCTAATAATTAATCGTCAGATGGTAAAATAGATATCTAACCCAGCCGGTCATGTCCCTTTGATAGTTGTATGTTTTTGTTTTCATCGTGTTAGTTCCATTTTTGTTAACATTTTTATAAGTACGATGTGATTCTTTAAATCTTTCTTTTTTTTACCCGAAGCATCAACGAACTAGGAGTGTCTTAGATCCCAGGGACCGACCCATGCTAAAAGGATCTTATTAATTACTTATAATATTTACTTATTTTGAATCGGAATGCTGTTCATTAAAAATTATACAGTTAAGGTGTCATTTTTACACTTGTGAAGACTCTATTTTGTAAATACAACACTATTTTTTAATACCTAATGTGTGTTTTTTTTTGCAGGCGCCATCGAGGAAAATAGTGTTTTTCAATTCCCTGGCCTACACCAGAGAGGAAGTTGTGACTATACATGTATCTGTTCCATTCATAACTGTAAGAACTATATTTGATTTATGTACTTGACTCTTACACCTAATGAAAACTAACAAAACTTCGTATTAAGGCCTTCGTCCACAGACATTCTATACTCTATGATTCAAGTATCTTGACTACCTCCTGACATCTGTGCGGAGATTCATTTACAGGCAAGCGTTGCGACAGTTTGTATACTTGTCGGCGACGCTAATCTCCTGTCTGGAGAGGTTATCACCACTCATGTAGTCAAGACTTTCAAACATGTTGTCACTTGGTTAGACATTTGTAACAAGCGAGTGCTTTTGATCAATGCTAGTAACAAAACAGTCAACAAAGAATGATATAAAAAAAAAGACAGCTACAGCGTTCATTTTTTTTTTGAGAATTTGTGGTGATACTAATGATTGCTGTTTCTGTGCCTATTGGATGGGGAGAAAGCAGACAAAATTGCCAGCATACAAGTTCTTTATCCTGTTCGGTGAGTCCTTTCCTTTATATGCAGCATATGTTTTTTTCTCATTTCAAGCAGTAACAGTACCACAAAAATCAAGGTCCTTCGTCAGTCAATCTTCGCACATATCAAATCCACTCTACACACACAATCTCATTCATCTTGATCCAAACGAGCCGGACATTTTTGAACCATAATATTAGTAGATAATAATCCAGCAGAGTGTGAATACGTTTTACAATACCGCATATAAATAATTACCCGCATTCCCGCAGTTTGATATACCTACATGAGTAATTTTGTTTCTTTATACCTATCGTATTATGGTTGGAAATAACATATTTACCCGCTGTTAGAATAAATAGATACAAGACACTGCTTTGATATTTATTTCTGATAACTCATGTAATTATATCTTGCTAATCAAATCGCATTACTTACCTTATAAATAATACGATTATTTCTTAATATTCGTATTGTTTATATTATTGGAAATATCATTACAAATAGAATAATACGATCGTAATATTTATAATTTGTTAATGATAATAAACGCAAAAATAAAATAACTTTGTTTAACCACGTAGTGCACGGCGCATTCGTTAACCTCTCACAGCTCACCAGTCAATTTAACCCCGTGCGGTGATCACTGTGAATTAATTGAATATTCATTAAATATTAATTAATTAATTCCGCATAAATAATACAGACACATTATTTTAACCGCATTTTTAGTTGTTTATCGTCTCATATTTTGTAAAATATAACCGGAATAAATAAAATGGCTACAAGCGCGTCATCCGGGTCGTCTCGGGACGAAAGACGTCTCAAACGTTTAAATGCTAAACTATCAGCTAGCTTTGCAAGCTTACAGTCGGTGTATGACAAGATAAGGAGAGCTTCGGAAAGCATTAGCAATCGCCAATCTTTTTTGTCAGGCGCAACTACTGTTGAAAAAATTCGTTCTGAATTTATAACAATTTTAGATGAAAAGGTGGATTGCGAACTGGAATTGAATCCGGAAGCAATTGCTGAATACTCTCAATTAAATGCATTTGAAGAACTCTTCGGGGTTATTAAATATACCGAAGCAAATATGCTGTCCAATCCAGTTGCGAAACCTCGCCGTCAAATTAAGTTACCGCCTTTGGAAATAGCGTGCTTTGACGGAAAATTAGATAATTGGCCTCTTTTCTATGAAACATATAATTCGGTTATACATTTGAATGATTCTCTGGATAATACTGAAAAGATGCAATATCTGATGTCTAAATTAACCGGAAAAGCATTGAATATTTGCAAAACTATTACGCCTACTGGTACAAATTATCAAGTTATTTGGGACGCATTGTGTACTAAGTATAATGATCAACGCGTTCTTGCTGAATCATACTTTGACCGATTGCTGAAATTGCCTCCAGTTAACTCGGCCACGCCCGCTTCTTTAGAGAATTTCGCAGATGCATACTCCGCTAACATCGCCGCGCTGAAGCAATTAAAAATAAAAGACCTCGCAGAATTCATATTGCTACAACTGGGTCTTAAACGGCTTGACATAGAGACTGTAAAGGCTTTCGAATCTTCTATTAAAAATAATGAAAATTTACCTTCCAGCGCGGAACTAATCGACTTTGTAAGACAACAGCAACGAATTCTCAACCGCGCGCAAATCACGCAACCGACCTCGAGCCGTCTTGGCTCAAATATTAATTATACCGCTAAACCGCAAAAACCTAATTCCGCAAAGGCATTTATTAATGTCGAAAAAATCGATAGTCACTTCATCAAAATTTGTTTTTGTTGTCAAAAGGGATCGCACCCTTTATACCAATGTTCTTAATTCACAAGTCTAGAACCACGCGATCGATTTAACTTTATTAAGTCATCGAATATTCGAGTTTGTGTAAACTGCCTCAGTACTAGGCACATCACGAAAGCTTGTAAATCAAAGAGTACATGCAAAACATGCGCGCTCAACCATCATAGTTTATTGCATTTCAAACAAACTGATGGGCGGAAGTCACAAACAGACCCAATACCATCTCCCGCGTTACAAGCAGATGCCGATAATGATAACTTAAATTCTTTGAATCCGGTTTCGCTATGTGTAACAAATTCATGCCTTAGTGCGAATACTACTGCACTCTTAGGAACGGCTGTTTGCACTACCAGAGACGCTAAGGGCCAGGTACAGACGATACGGGCTCTAATAGATAGCGGCTCCCAAAGGGACATAATTACGCGCAAATGCTGTTCACGCTTGAATCTTACGGTGCGGTCATCTCCAAGTACTTACGTCACGGGAATAGGTGACGTAAGAAATGTGACAAATGGCGTAACTTGCTTAAAATTACATTCCCGCTATGACATCACCCAGTCGTATACGATTAAACCATATGTAGTAGAAACTATAACCAGTGAGTTGCCTACTGTTAACATTAACCGTTCCTCTTTGTCGTATCTTGGGATGTGACATATTTGCTCGCATTCTAAAGGCAAACAAAATATCAGGTTCTCTCGGCCAGCCATTTGCTATTGAAACCACTTTGGGATATCTCATCTTGGGTACTGCCCCAACGATGATTGAAAACCCAAGTATAAACGCCACGCAATCATTTTGTACGTTCACGCAAAATAATGATTTTTGCCTGTCGCGCTTCTTCGAATTGGAAGACATTCCAGATGAGAAGTTTTTAACGCCTGATGAACAAGAGTGTGAGGACATTTTTAAACGCACTACCTCTCGTGACACGGCAGGTCGTTATATCGTCGCGTTGCCGTTTCGAAACAGTCCCTCTGTTCTCGGTGAATCGTTACCTGCCGCCGAACGCAGGTTTCGATCTCTCGAACGCCGCTTGATATCTCAACCCGCAATAAAGTTAGAATATGACAAAATATTGCGCGAATACCTACAGAAAGGGTACATTTCGCCGGTCGACAATTCTGACTTACATCAAAAGTAAGACAAAGATTTTGGATACTTTCTTCGCGCAATTTGGTTCGGAAACGTGTGCATCAGTGCAATACGTGCTTCAAAGTCAATCCTAAACCACAATTCCCATTAATGGGAGATTTACCCGCATGCCGCGTCCGCGAAGCTAAGGCTTTTCTTCACACGGGGGTTGACTACGCTGGCCCGCTTCAAATAATCCCTTATAGACGTCGGGGGGTGCAAAGTCAAAAGGCATACATTTGCTTATTTATTTGCTTGGTGACCCGAGCAGTTCATATTGAACTCGCTTCGGATCTTTCCACCGAAGTCTTCCTCAATGCTTTCAAGCGTTTCCTTTCTCGTCGAGGTCCTGTGAGTATAATGTACTCCGATAATGGGACGAACTTTGTGGGAGCCAAATCCCATTTAAGGTCTTTATTTGCACTTATAGAGTCACCCAATTACAAAAAGGAATTCTCAGACAATCTGTCGGAGAATCGAATCGAATGGAAGATGAATCCACCGCAAGCTCCTCACTTTGGTGGGATCTGGGAAAGTAACATTAAATGCCTGAAAGGTTATTTAAATAAAATAGTAGGCACCTCTCTACTGACTTATGAAGAGATGCAAACAGTGCTTTCTCAGATTGAAGCAATTCTAAATTCACGCCCGCTATCTGTACGTAGCGTTAACGATGTTTCGGCTCCATTGCCGCTAACCCCCGCGCATTTTTTAACGCTCACTCCCTTAAAATCTTTACCCGCTGCTGATTTGTCAGACGAGCCAGTCAACTTGGTACAACGCAAACATCTCGTGGATCGTCTTGTTCAGACGTTCTGGAACTGATGGCGAATTGAGTATTTAAATACTTTGCAAGCTCGCCAGAAATGGAATACAAATGCTAATTCGGTAAAGACAGGCACGGTAGTAATGATTAAGAGTGACAACATCGCGCCTCTTCAATGGCCTATTGGGGTAATAGTCAATGTCTACCCCGGGGCAGATGGGGTGATCCGGGTTGCGGAAGTTAAAACTAACTCCGGAACATACCGCAGGGCAGTCGTTAAACTCTGTCCCTTACCGTCACAATAGATTTAACGACATCTTAGAAGTTAGTTCATAATACTTTAATTTTAAAAATCAGTTAGATTAGTTTCATTGTTAAATAGGTACCAAACCCTACTTCTAGTTTTATCTACCGCAGGTTCAGTATTATTTATTGAATCCTTTCAAATCATATTTTTCGTTTCAATGTTTTTTATTTTTTTATTTCCTTGCTATATCAGCCATTTTAACCATTTGCTAAAAGCATTTATATAACTTACATAATATTTTCTTAACTTTTACATAATTTATTACATTCTACCGCGTGTCATTATAATTTTTATTTGCGCATTGAGACGTATTGGCACTCTTTTGGTTTATGGAAGTGGATTCTTTCATCCCCTTCCAGGCGGGGGGCATGGTTACACCAATACACATACCTACACATACCCACACCTACATAGCACGCATACATACTGTTACTGCTTGGGATTGGTATTAATATTGTTGCAAATCCTGTCCTACCTTGTTCCAAAATCCGCTCCTAAAAATATTATCACCATGTGCTCCAGTCTGCAATTAACAGCCTGCGCCGCAACATACCCTATAGCCACTGTGCTCCCGCTACCTGTTAACATAATTCCGCCGTGTTATCTATAAATAAACTAAACGCACGCCTATTGCTGTTTCTGTGCCTATTGGATGGGGAGAAAGCAGACAAAATTGCCAGCATACAAGTTCTTTATCCTGTTCGGTGAGTCCTTTCCTTTATATGCAGCATATGTTTTTTTCTCATTTCAAGCAGTAACAGTACCACAAAAATCAAGGTCCTTCGTCAGTCAATCTTCGCACATATCAAATCCACTCTACACACACAATCTCATTCAATATCTGTAATATCTTTAATCCATATAAATGTAATGACATCCACCTTATTAATATAAATATGATTTTTTTTCAGGTGGTGGACTCTGACGGAGTAAGTGTGGCATGCCAGGTCAGCCCGCTGTTCATATCGGAAGCATCCGTGTCGCAGTCTAAGTACCTGCTGAGTTTCATCGCCACAGTGCCGGGCATGGGACTCTCATCTTACGTAGTCACGGCGGTCGAGGAACTTGCCCTTCCCTCGTAAGAAATTTTACTAGATTCTTCTATTAGACAAATACATAGTGGACCCTTTCTTCTCTCCCAATTGAGCTACAAATTGATTTATATTTGTAGCATCGTTGTGAAAGTTTGTTCCATGCTTCCACTAGTCTATTCGCAAGGAAGTGTTTCCTAGGATTATATGCAAAAAAAATTTTGTTCATATTTTTATTGTCCTCAGAGATTTTCATTTGTGTGGGTGTTGAAGTAATCTTCACTGCCAACTATAATGTCCAGATAAAATTTTTAAAAGTCTCAGTCTAGACTCTCCTTTCTCTTATTTATTTTTAAGTCTCTTAGTTATTTTAATAAGTCAGGTACACCTCCTACGTCATACGTACATATGTCTGGCAACGTTAAATTAAAGTGTAAAGTGATCCACACAGGAGGCCCTTAGGAAAATAATTTCCCTGGGTTTTTTTTAGAGAAGGAAAGGAAAGGAGTGCTCTGGGAAGGAAAAGGTGGGTAGGAATCTGGGGTTCAGTGTGTCCTGGTCATCCACCTCCAATACCTAGACAAACCTCATCCCATAAACCCGTGCACCCCTGCTAAAACACTAAACGAGTGGTAAATTCCTCTGGTCTTTCTTCATATAACTTGTCTTTCAAAGGTCTTAATTGTAAAACTTAGCTGTAATTTGTCTCTGTGCCCTCTATTAGATCTAAATCCTTCAAATATATTCCAGGAGATATTGCTCATGTGGTTTGTATATTTTTATACATCATGTCCGAAGTTAAATTAAGGAAGAATCTGAATACGTAGTAAAATTTAATGAAACCAAAAATGTTCTCATCTTTCCTCATTCTTTTACTGTTAAATGGATATTTCAAAAATGTTCTCATCTTTCCTCATTCTTTTACTGTTAAATGGATATTTCAAAAATGTTCTCATCTTTCCTCATTCTTTTACTGTTAAATGGATATTTCAAAAATGTTCTCATCTTTCCTCATTCTTTTACTGTTAAATGGATATTTCAAAAATGTTCTCATCTTTCCTCATTCTTTTACTGTTAAATGGATATTTCAAAAATGTTCTCATCTTTCCTCATTCTTTTACTGTTAAATGGATATTTCAAAAATGTTCTCATCTTTCCTCATTCTTTTACTGTTAAATGGATATTTCAAAAATGTTCTCATCTTTCCTCATTCTTTTACTGTTAAATGGATATTTCAAAGCTCCTTTCAAAGATAAAAATTTCACGACACCAGAAAGCAGATTCCTAGGTAAGGGTATAGAATGGGAATCCGCCTCCAGAATTTCACGACACCAGAAAGCAGATTCCTAGGTAAGGGTATAGAATGGGAATCCGCCTCCAGAATTTCACGACACCAGAAAGCAGATTCCTAGGTAAGGGTATAGAATGGGAATCCGCCTCCAGAATTTCACGACACCAGAAAGCAGATTCCTAGGTAAGGGTATAGAATGGGAATCCGCCTCCAGAATTTCACGACACCAGAAAGCAGATTCCTAGGTAAGGGTATAGAATGGGAATCCGCCTCCAGAATTTCACGACACCAGAAAGCAGATTCCTAGGTAAGGGTATAGAATGGGAATCCGCCTCCAGAATTTCACGACACCAGAAAGCAGATTCCTAGGTAAGGGTATAGAATGGGAATCCGCCTCCAGAATTTCACAACACCAGAAAGCAGATTCCTAGGTAAGGGTATAGAATGGGAATCCGCCTCCAGAATTTCACGACACCAGAAAGCAGATTCCTAGGTAAGGGTATAGAATGGGAATCCGCCTCCAGAATTTACTGTTTGAGTCATTGTTGGCATATTTTTTAATATTATAATGACGCTGTTTCCAAATATTCTGCGAAACTTACAAGCTCAAATAAACTATATAGCTTATTGTATAGGTTCATCTTGTATTCTATTCACAGCTGTACAGCGCTTTAGCCATTTTTTATTTCCAGCGTCAATGTATTTATGTATTATTAACCATAATTCAACTCCTCTTTTTTAGTACGACGACCTATGCGACAGTGCGCATGATAAACTTTGACGGCGACCTGCGACTGCACCGGGTGTTTTCTGCGCCGGATGCGGGGCTCAGCGGGGAGTTCACGCTGCGGGCGGGGCCGGCGGGGAGCAGCGGGGGCGCCACAGGAGCCTTCTCGCGCACCGGCCTGCTCAAGGCCATCAGCCTGCCTGGCGGTGAAACCGTGCCCGTGCATCTGGACTTTATCAAGCAAGTGACATGCAATGTTATTATTTTAATATGTGAATACCGCACAAAAGTCCCAACTGTTTTCAACCCTCTGGAACCAGTGAGACTATCGCATCTCCAATTGGGTTATTTTTTATGAAAAATGTCAGGGTAAGGTCACATAATACGCTTTTGGCTAAATAACAACTTCTTTGGAGGAAGAAATCATTCATTCTACAAAATATAATTTTATTAAAATATAAATCATTAGGTTTCTAAATGATTTTATATTTTCTTTGAATATTACTGAATGACTTCTTGCACTACACTGACGATATGTAGTTTTGTCAGAATAGCTAGCTAATGATTTTTTAAATGCATCCTTGTGGATACGCAGGCGTTGATGAGGTTAATTTGGTTTCTCGGGCTAATTTGATCGCTTTTGGGAATACCTCATTATGGGTCTTAAAGAAATCTTTGTGTTTCCCTTATTGGCGTAGTGGCAAATATGATCTCAGTGTACTCCAAGCTTTATATTCAAATTTAAAACTTAACCATAGAAGAATTAAAATGGACACATAAAAAATCAAAGTTTCCGAATGTAATTTGAGAAAAATTACATTCGGAAACTTGAATGAATTTTAAATGAACTTGAAAAAATTTTAAAAATGAATTTTTTATTAATTATTTTTACACAAAATGACAAAAAAGTGAAATGAGAATATGTTTGTAAAACATTTGTCTAATAAAAAAATATGTGCTTGTTTTTAGTTTTTTTTCGTTTAGTTAGAAAAAAAGTACGGCAAGCCATTTTTAAAACTTTGTTATGTATGCATTCAAATTTTAGTATTTAAAATATTATATGTTTTTTTCTAATAATATTATTTGAAAGCTTGTTTCATCGAACAGCATGAGAACAGGTCGCTTCTTCCACTCATTCTTGTGTTCAACAGCTCGGCTGTGGAACTATTTTCCGGCCTTTGTGTTTCCTCCTTCCTACAACATGGGTCCCTTCAAGACCAATGTTCATTCCTTCCTCTCCTCAAAAAGACCCTCCACACAGCATCTCAGATGATATAGGCCCTGAGGGAAATTATTTTCCTGTGTGGAGTTAATGTAAAAAAAAAAATAATCACCTTTCAAAAACAGTTTTTACTTTTTAGATACATTCAGAAATATTCCATTTATTGGATTTTATTGCAAAGCAGAATTAATATGACCTTCTGACAGAATATGGTCCTCTTTGAAGATGCTGTGTGGAAGGTCTTTTTGAGGAAAGGAAGAAGTGAACATGGGTCTTGAAAAGACCTATGTTGTTAGAGGGAGAAAACACAGAGGCCGTCAAATCGTTCCACAGTCGAGCTGTTGAACTCAAAAACGAGTCGTAGAAACGACCCGTTCTCATGTGACTAATGTCAACTGTGTACATATATTGGGTGCGTGTTTCCTGATAATCGGTGCTGAGGGATCAATGACGCTAGTTCCTCGGAGCATCTTCCATTGTAATACCGGTAGATTAATTAACCTGAGGGGTTTATGCGGTAAAATGATGCACAGAAGAACAATCGATGTGATGTATTTTTTCGAGTTACTGGGAGAAATAAATGACACATTAGTGAGAATATGATTATTGGAGGACCGATTGATTGAGACTTAATATGGTAACTATTTACAGATACGGTACCCGCCCCAGTGGGGACAGGAGTGGAGGTTACCTGTTTCTACCAGGATCTGAGAGCATCATAGTCAAGAATGATAACCAGGATCCCATGATATCCATCATCGAGGGCACCGTCATGTCCAGGATGGAGGTGCAGCTGCCTTATGTGCACCACACTGTGAGTACTAAACAAAATACTCTCATTTAAATGATCAGAATTGTTAGAAATTGTCTGGAAGCAGGATAATGGTGTCTCTAGTTCAATTTCCACATTTCACTTTGCACCGATTAACACAGTTGAAATTTTGAAGTTTTTCACAGAACTCGTAATTCATCAAAGAAGTAAAATACGTATCATAGAACACCACTTTGAAGACTGCCAAGGCACTGAGCTTGTGACTTCACCGGTGTAGGTATGGACAAGTGTGGGTAGGAATCAGGAAAATGATAGGAATAATCCCTAATAGAATAATATTGAGGTTTTGGTCAGCTATAAAATATTTTTTGCTGCCAAATAATATTGAGGTTTTGGTCAGCTATAAAATATTTTCTGCTGCCAAATATAGTGAGTTGAGGAGCTACTTGTGGTCAGCAAGTAAAAAAAGATTGATCCACAAATAACGTCAACCGCTAACCTAGTAACCACATATTGAGCCTGATTTTTTCACTGTCGACAATAACATAATAAGTACATAATATAATTTAATAGATGTTTTTTCTTGCTACCTTGATATTTAAATGGCGAACCATTTAATTACTTCTCCTTAAAAAAAACACCAAACTTATTTATGTACTTGTAACTAGTAGTTACTACATGGTTGATTGTTGAATTTTCTAAATGTTAAAACTAGAACGATGACGTGAATTGATGACGTGAATCGGAACATCCTCGCCCAGCTGATCACAGATGGGGTTGCTATACGTCCGGAATTTTCTGGACAAGTCCGGAAATATAGGCCTTTGTCCGGAATGCGAGGGAATCCTAAACAGTCCGGAATATCCACAATTAAGTGGAGATTGATATAAAAAAATAAAATAAACCAAATTATTTTTATTACAAATCAAAGTAAAAACATCACTTCTGATATATTCCCGGAAATATTGTTTAACACTTTCGAATCTTTAATAATAGTTTTGTAGAACATTTCGCAAGTCATATTTTTTAAATTAAGAGAAGTGTTAAGAGAATCGACTTGACAGACTCTACAGAAAGCCTGTTCCTTTCTTTTAATCATTGGTTTTCCATTAAGGAAAATACCCTTTCAACATTGGCATTTTGTGCCTGCATCGCAAATATATAAGAGCATATCTTTGTTAATTCCGCAACTTTCGAAAGTCAGGAATTTTTATCAAATGTCGGGAATTTTCTCCGGGATTTTGATTTTTTGATCTGGGAACCCTAATCACAGAAGACTTTTTTTTCTTACATTAGCCTAACACAGGGGGCAGTGTCTCCAGGATTGACAGACATATTAATCCATCCCTCCCACTGCAGTGCAAGGCGATGTTATGAGAGAGTCCTGCTGGAGAGGTCAAAAGGTCTCCCTCAACCAATCTCTCCTAATCCAGCCTGTCACGCATCTGGTGGGCAGATACATCTGCCGCCAATACCACCCCATGAACTACGGCACCCCTGCAAAGTTACCCAACGTAGCGAACCACTTGGCAGAGGTGTTTGTTATCCAATAAATGGTATTATGTACATATATTGTGGCGGTATCCATACTCGCCTTCCAAATTGAGTGGCGTTGCTTATGATTTTACACAATGTCAGTGACATATAGGAATTTCCAAGCAGAAGTATGGTGGAAGTCGCCAAGAAACTTGAATCTTCGGATACTTGTATATCCCTGTGTAAGAAGTGCCTTAGTATGACACCATATACGAATGTGAATGAATCAAGATACAGAATTATGTGAAACGGCATGTTGGTTAATTCGTTTGTTAAAGAGTTAGTTATATTTTCGTATAGGTGTCAATCTATTCGGGCAAGGGGGCGGACAGCCTGGGTTTGGAGGTCATCAACGTGGTGGACATCTCCACGGCCAGCAACCTGGAGCTCGCCATGCGTCTATCCACCAACATCAACAACGCTGATGAGTTCTTCACCGATCTCAACGGCTTCCAGGTACGCCACCATAGCACCTGATTGTCTTGCTTTTTGCCCGTTGCAGGAAACTATTTGGTTAAAATACTAAGCGATTCGACGTTTGAATGTGGATGAAGCAAGCAGTGTGTTTTAATTAAATATTTGAAGAAAACATGATGTTTAATGTAGATGAAGCAAGTAGTGTGCGCCTACACAAAGGGCACAGATAGTTAACCACTCAATTTTGTATACCTGCTACTGAGCCACTTCGGTCCTTTTCTCGCAAAAAGGGGCCAAGGAGCTTACCGCTCATTTTGCATTGTGACATTCGGGTTGTGCACATTGATACGCGTAATTTGATACCCATAATGCCTACTTTCTTGTTCTTATTATGTATTAGGTAATGAGCAGTCAGCATGCTGCTGATGCGCTCATATCTAATTTTACAATAAGCCAATCCTTTCTTTTCTTCAAATTAGAACCCAATCGAGCTTTAAATTGATATATATATGTCCAGCAGCAATGACATGTTGTAGAAGTTTATTCCATGCTTCCACCACTCTATTTGTAAGTTTATATTGGTGGTGAAGATTTCGTAAATACTAAGGAACTATAATGTCCAAATAACACTGTAAAATTCTCAATCAATTTACCCCTTTCTCTTCTTTCTTTTAATGTTGATAATTTTAGTTCCTCAAGTTTATCTTCATATTGCCGATCTTTCAAAAGTTCTTGATATTTTTGTGAATCGTCTCTGTTCCCTCTCTGTTAATCTATGCCTGAATTTGTATACAAAATAATCTGAAAAACCTATACCAACAGTGTATCACCAATAAATTGCAACTCAATTTAAGATTTCTGTATTTCAATGATAAATATTCAACCCATATTTTTTTGCTCATGACAGATGATAAGGCGGAAGAAATTCAACAAACTGCCCCTCCAAGCCAACTATTACCCCCTTCCCGTGGCAGCTTATATCCAGGACCAGAACACGCGGCTCACCCTGCTCACTTCTACCTCCCTGGGGGTAGGCGCCCTCGCTCCTGGACAGCTAGAGGTACCTTCTCAACTATTCTAAAATGACGTTTATTTTTATTCTGTAGCCATAAACACAATAAAATTATTGTCAGTTATAAATCAGGTACCCACCAACCCACCGCCATATTCATTCTGAGTATGTACTTTCTTTTACAAAAGTTAAAAAAAAACATTTCAAATAAAGATTTATAACGCTTTTAATGAGTCTAGTTTTTGCACTGTTAATTCGTGGTGGAATTCCATTGTAATAGAATTGAAATTAAAAAACTTTTTCACTTTGTTCCACTTATTTATTATTACCAGGACCGGTTTCATCCTACTACGGACATTTTCAGACTGGTAGTTGAAACTCTTATGCTATTGATTTTATACAAACTTAGGCAGGGGTACACAACATTGTCTATATATGCTGAATGATTCTATTTTGTTAATTTAAGGTATTATAAGTTATTTTGTTAATTTAGGGTACATTAGGTAATTATAAAGTGTATTTTTAAAAATTATGAATAATGTTACATAGTAAGTAAATATTTTTAGTTCACATGAATATAAAAGAATTTATATAATTAAAAAGGTTTGTGATTTCTGAAATTTTATTTTTGTAATGTTGGGATATTCCCTGTTGTTGCTTAGGGCTTATTGTCAAATATTGGTAGCGCTAAAGTAATTATTATTGTTAGGGTTCTCCACATATTTGGGTTATTACATTTTTAAAGTACATACTTAAATTATACCACTGCTCTCTGAAGTAAAATTATTCTAAGATTATTATAATGGGTAAATTAATGGTGATTGAGCATTATGTTCTAACTGTTTATTCAAAACATATTTAAGATCTATTTTCTTCGTTAAGCGATTGATTTCTAATGACTCTAATCTGTCTAATTTTTGTCCTTTGTTGCAAACATGAAGGATTTTTACATCTCTATCTTTGTCAAAAGTATGTTGATTTTCTAGTAGATGCAAGGCGACGTTCGATAAATCTCCTTTTTGATTAACCCAACTAGCGAAATGTTCTTTTATACGGGTTGATACTGCTCTTCCTGTTTGTCCTACGTAATACGCGGGGCAATTCGAGCAGTTCACCTGGTAGACTCCAGAGTTTTCCAGATTACCTCTTTTATCTTTATTATTTATAAATATTTTACCCAAAGAATTTACGTTATAAAAGGCTGTCTTACATTTTTTGTCACTGTCTATTAATTTTGAAATTTTATTTGATATTTTGCCAAGGTACGGTATTTTAGTCCATTGTTTTGTTCCTATCTCCTTGTCTGGCGTAAGGCCATATGTAATTGAAGCTACGGTGAGTTTTTTATTCTTCTTCTTTATTAAATTATCAATTATTCTGCTATCGTAACCATTATTTTTTGCAATAGTTTTGATAACATTTAATTCATTGCTGTAATTTATATCGTTTAGTGGTACATGTACATCACTAGAGTCCAGCACATTTTGGACTTTTTCAATATAAATATTTTTTGGTAGAATTACAGTGCTATTCCCCTTATCAGCTTTTGAAATAATTAAGTTATTATCTTTAATTTTAATATAATTTTAATTTTTTTAATTTTTTAGTTATAAACTTTAATTTTTCGATTTGTTTCTCATATGTTGCATGAATTTTATTATTTACCATAAGGGTAGTTTAAATAATAAAATTCGTAATTTTATTAAAAAAGGATCCCACCCCAAAATTTACCGCAGAAATAAATTCAATTCTTAGTACATGTCAAACACTCGTTAAAGATAAATTCCAAAAATCCAACCTCACTGTCATGAACCCCCAATGTCCACGGCTGTATGGACAACCTAAGGTTCACAAATTAGATATACCAGTGAGACCCGTCGTAGCATATAACTCAGCACCAGCCTACAAGTTAGCAAAATACGCCAATAGAATCATTAAAAACACTTTAAATTTTAAACCAAAATATGGAATAAAAAATTCTTTGCAATTAATAGACCTCATCAAGGATATACATATACCAAACAACGCCTCTCTGGTATCATTTGACGTTGTTAGTCTTTTTACAAGCGTACCTACAGATGAATTAAAAATAATAATCAATAACTACATGGAGAAAATCAATATAAATGTAATAAAAAAGAGAGAAATTAAACAATTTATAAATGCGTGCATTGAACAAAACTTTTTTAGATTTGATAATAAATTCTATTTACAATCGAAAGGGTTGGCCATGGGTAGTCCTATCTCTCCAATTTTAGCAGAGCTCATGATGGACCACTTAGAAGAAACCATTGAAAAGTTAAAATCCTTTAAAAATGTTATTTTCTATCGGAGATACGTAGATGACATTTTGATCATATGGACCGGTACGCAGAGGCAACTAGATATCTTCATCAAAGAAATAAATCAAATCAATAAGTCAATTCAATTCACGATGGAGATAGGAGGAGATAAAATAAACTTTTTAGATATAGGAATTAATATCGTTAATAACAAATTACAATTTTCAATATACAGGAAACCGACATATAGCGATAATATTATTCACAGCTCCTCAAGACACCACATTTCACACAAATTGTCCGTATTCCATTCTTTAATCCATAGACTATTACATGTACCACTAAACGATATAAATTACAGCAATGAATTAAATGTTATCAAAACTATTGCAAAAAATAATGGTTACGATAGCAGAATAATTGATAATTTAATAAAGAAGAAGAATAAAAAACTCACCGTAGCTTCAATTACATATGGCCTTACGCCAGACAAGGAGATAGGAACAAAACAATGGACTAAAATACCGTACCTTGGCAAAATATCAAATAAAATTTCAAAATTAATAGACAGTGACAAAAAATGTAAGACAGCCTTTTATAACGTAAATTCTTTGGGTAAAATATTTATAAATAATAAAGATAAAAGAGGTAATCTGGAAAACTCTGGAGTCTACCAGGTGAACTGCTCGAATTGCCCCGCGTATTACGTAGGACAAACAGGAAGAGCAGTATCAACCCGTATAAAAGAACATTTCGCTAGTTGGGTTAATCAAAAAGGAGATTTATCGAACGTCGCCTTGCATCTACTAGAAAATCAACATACTTTTGACAAAGATAGAGATGTAAAAATCCTTCATGTTTGCAACAAAGGACAAAAATTAGACAGATTAGAGTCATTAGAAATCAATCGCTTAACGAAGAAAATAGATCTTAAATATGTTTTGAATAAACAGTTAGAACATAATGCTCAATCACCATTAATTTACCCATTATAATAATCTTAGAATAATTTTACTTCAGAGAGCAGTGGTATAATTTAAGTATGTACTTTAAAAATGTAATAACCCAAATATGTGGAGAACCCTAACAATAATAATTACTTTAGTGCTACCAATATTTGACAATAAGCCCTAAGCAACAACAGGGAATATCCCAACATTACAAAAATAAAATTTCAGAAATCACAAACCTTTTGAATTATATAAATTCTTTTATATTCATGTGAACTAAAAATATTTACTTACTATGTAACATTATTCATAATTTTTAAAAATACACTTTATAATTACCTAATGTACCCTAAATTAACAAAATAACTTATAATACCTTAAATTAACAAAATAGAATCATTCAGCATATATAGACAATGTTGTGTACCCCTGCCTAAGTTTGTATAAAATCAATAGCATAAGAGTTTCAACTACCAGTCTGAAAATGTCCGTAGTAGGATGAAACCGGTCCTGGTAATAAGAAATAAGTGGAACAAAGTGAAAAAGTTTTTTAATTTCAATTCTATTTATAACGCTGTTTTGAGATTTAAATATTATCGTCGTTAATTTTTGGGTTATTATGCCGTGATACGCTTTAGCCAACATTTCTGAAAGCATTACATTGGCCATCATCAGAGCGGGTACCAAAATTAATCATATAATAATATTATTTACGTGTTCAAGCAAACTTGAATAAGAATGTCCACAGTGCTCTTATTATATTCATTTAAAAAATATATTACTTTATAATTTGTAGATAATGCAAGATCGAAGACTGAACCAGGACGATAACAGGGGCATGGCTCAGGGCGTTCTAGACAATCACCCCACACAGCACATCTTTAGGTTAATATTGGAGTCCAAGGCTGGTTCAAAGTGCCAGGTAAGAACTGTACATAATTTTTTTTAAATACTCCTACTCCTAAAAAGTACCTACTTAGGTATATAATTCGTATACTATGTAGGTACCATTCTAGAAAAAGAATATATCGATGGATTTCTGTAGTGTTGCCAATTAATAAATTTAATTATTGTGAATAGGTACTTATTTTAATTCGCTCATAAATTGGGCACTATTGTTTTTTTAGAGCACTGCTGAAGAACACCCCTCGGGCCAGCTATCGGTGGCAGCGCATGTCAGCTCCCAGTCCCTGCTCCACCCTTTCATACCGCTGTTCTACTCTGGAGATGGAAGCTCGGAAAGGTATTTTTCATTACAATCATTTTAATTACCAAACTTAGCGAGTAAGTCCATGGCGATTAATAATTATGCTAAAAAATGATCATTGGGTTTATTTGAGGCTTAATGTGAGTCTTGTGTCTTCCAGAGCTGGTCCAGAGGAGCCTCAGGGGACCAACCTCCTGTCTTCCTTCAGTGGCATGTCCAAGGAGGTGGGAGTGGATGTCACGGTGGCATCGTATAGGGATGGCGTTGTATCAATGGTAACCAACTTTAACTTAAGATTCTAGCAAGGCATTTTCTAGACTCGCATTTCAGGTCACGTCATTTATTTATTTATTTATACTGGGTTTTACAGATGTTTACATTTACATGAGAACAATCCAGTCATAAAACTCAGTTATTACACAATTATAAAAATCTACAATTACGTACAGTTAAATACAAATAAATACAATTAGGAAAACAAAAACATCACAAATAAAAATACAGAATTATATACAAGGTCACTCAAGTAACACATTACAATGAGTGGTAAAGACATATGAAATACGCGAGCATGCATAGAGAGACAATTCACACAATATAATTAGTTAGTACTTTTTAACAGCGCTAGAACTTTTTTTTTAAATCTTTACAAATTATCAACAAAAATATCCACATCAGCGCACTCTATCTTGTTATACAGTCGACACATCTGGGTCAGAGGGCTGAAGTAGGCGATATTATTTTTAAATGTATTAATATGAAAAATGTTATGGCGTCTTAAACAATGGGAATTGGGGACATTAATTTTAATGCTGTTAAGACATGATTTAGTATCAAGATGGCCGTGAATAAATCGTGATGTTTATGTTTCCTTATCTGAAATTGCCTCCCCTCCGTTCAACATCTCTTTCAAGTCTGAACTCGACTCTAATCTTCTATAATATATATTATTTTGAAATTTGCCCATTTAAATAAAATTAGTATGTATATAAATTCGCCCTCTCCATAGTTTGAATAATTCCATCTCTCCGTAATTTGAAATCATGGCCCAGAACGCCTTGAAGGGTAAAAGCAGAAAAAAACTTTCTTTTTTTTTTCAGCTTTCCAATGGAAAGAAGAAGAATGGCCGTGGCATATTGCTGCAGAGACAGCTTCTAGACATGTGTTACAGCACGGAGCAGAAGAAGAAATTGTTCCCCGTCAGCGATGGACAGGTACATAATTTCAAGTACAGTGAAACCCTCTTAAGAAGTTTTCCAAGGGACCGGAAAAAAACCAACTTCTTAAGCAGGAAAACCTCATGTGTGAGAAAAATTGGTTCAATTTTTGGCCAGGGAACTGAAAAAAACCAAACTTCTTAAGACACGAAACTTCGAGGGTTTCACTGAAACATACAAATACATACATACATACAAATTTTTGGAGAAGGCTGACGCATCAAACAGAATGGTCCAGCCCATCTTTGGATGAATGTTTAAAAATTTGTATTCAGAGCATTAACTAGCTTTGTAGAGATTTCATAAAAAATGCCCCTAAAAATATTAGCTCAGGGGGTCTAGCACAGTGAAAAAATAATTTTACAATATCGGATCGATAGGCGTAACTTCGTACGATTTTATATCGATATCCCGAGTACGGTTGTACTGCTGACAGCCGAACCGATATTGACAGTGGCGGATCTGTCTACGGATTTACATTACTAAATGTCAAAACGCTGTGAAAAATTAAAAATACTAATAAACTGCCAATTTTGAATTAAAATACCATCTTTATTGTACGTTAGCATTTTGCATATACTTTTGGAGTTAATTAGATAATGAGGTTTTTTGTCACATTTGAACCACTTTTCATTTTTCATTCGGACTTAGATGAATTAATGAAGTCTATGGATCGATTTCAATTCTAAGAGCTTCGTTAGTTCACCTTCTTTCGTTAATAAGCCACTTATTTTGCATAACAAATGACATTTTTCAAAAAGTTATGTATATTAACAGCTCATCTGGCGGGTTTTTCAACCGACTGTCGGAATCATATATTGACCGTGTTCGCATATAACGCCGACTGATTGTAGATGATGAATTTAGTCAATATCCTATTGACAAAGTGTTTTATCGATCGACCATGCTAGACCTCCAGAAACACTGAAGTCATAAGACATTGACATCCCACGTAAAATCTGTGTATCATTTCGACGAGCTGGAGGAAAACCATGTGATAATCTTTTTGGCACCAGAAGGGCTCGAGCATGTCTTGAATAAATTACAACATCTTTTGTACATTGACCCCCGACGAGCGCACACTGAAATAATTAGACCTGCTCAAAAAAGTAATTCGCTAAAGTATGGTAACAGTTAGCAGCACAGGTCAATTGTGGGACTTTTCTGCGCAGGATATGAATGTTCGTCTCTAACCGGACCGTCAGCCGTTCACTTATCATTAACATGTTTGTTTTAAAGCGTTGTAAAAGTGTCAAACTAAATTCTATCAAATATGGTTATCACATAACTTGGGGAAACGCCCGCTCCACGTCCCCGCTCCGCGCAACTTGGCTTGTTCCCCTCACTCTTATGGGCAGCTCTGTCTCTTACTTACTCTGTACTCTGGACATAAGATTATATGCTTGAGTTAAACTGATCCATGCTGCTGTCGTATGATGGCCTCCGTGGTCGAGGGGTAAAGCTCTTGACTCGCAATCCGAAGGTCGCGGGATAGAATCCCGGCGTGCAAATAAATTTTATTTGATTAATTTGTATTATTTAACAATTAATTAATTTAAAGGTTTTTTATTTACAATTTTTTTACATTTTTTTTTTTTAAAGTTTTCTTTATTCATTAGATTTTTCATTACATACATTGGGGATTTTTCGACCACCATGCTAGGCACATGCTCGTGTTGTGGTGGTGGTGATTGATATCAGTTTGTCAATGGGTTCTTTTGACATTTAATCTTTTTTTTTTTTTTAAATTGACACAGGTACATAAAATATACACATTATTACATTAAATATATACATTAAAAACATATATTTAGGAAAAAAAAAATTGGTAATAAAATTTATAAGAAATACGGAAACAGAGAAAATGACAGAAAGAAAGAAAAAGAAAAGAAAAGAGATAATAATAATGGAAAAAACATTAAAACGAAAAAGCTAAAAAACAGAGATTAGTACAAAAAAATTCTTTCACTTAACCATTTCTTTAGCATACATTTCCTTCTGAAACTCATTTCACAACTTTTTA
This sequence comes from Limnephilus lunatus, assembly GCA_917563855.2. Lineage (NCBI taxonomy): Eukaryota > Metazoa > Arthropoda > Insecta > Trichoptera > Limnephilidae > Limnephilus > Limnephilus lunatus. The sequence goes on along the minus strand of OU830602.1, from coordinate 1,348,769 downwards.
TTGTGTTGGGTAACAAGTTGTAAATTTTTGGAACAAGGTATTCTAGAGTTCTTTGACCGTATTTATTTAGGTATCTGGGAATTACAAGTCCATCGTTTGCAGTTAGTCTTTTTTTTTTTTAATTTTTTAAAGTTTTCTTTATTTATTGAAATTTTTTTTATTACTTAGATTGGGGATTTTTCGACCACCATGCAAGGCACATGCCCGTGTTGTGGTGGTCGATTTTCTATACAGTAGGTACATCTACATATGCAATATAAAAAATGTGCAAAAATAGAAAATATATAAGAATATTATAGAATACAAAATAATATAAAAGAATTTAAATTTAAAAGAGTTAGAAAGAATGTGAATATAAGAAATCTACCAGTCCGCCTCAGCACAGGACCACCTAGTGAGGAGGACTAAGAACAAACAAATGAAATATTTATATACATAATCGTATCTTGTAATTCTCATTAAACCTGTAACTAAATAGTCACTAATAAAAAAAAATAAAAAAATTTAAAAAAAAGAATATGAAAAGTATAAAACATAGAAATCATATAACGAAAGAATACAAAAGTGTGTAATTATAAAATATATAAAATCAAAATGAGTACTAAATGGTAAGCAAATAAGAAAGGATTTTATTTTAAGCCAATTTTTGTACAAATAAATGTTAGGCTTTATAGTTTGGCAAGAAAGTGTAGAAATTAATTAATTTGGAACTAATTTTTTTCATTACTATGGTAACACCGAAATACTCGTTTTGTCAATGACATTTTGTATGGCTCTTGGCTTCACTGACTTTAATCATGTAGAACACACTGAAAATCGCTCGTTTAGTGTTTTTTTTTCATTGTTTGCCTGTGCATTGTTTGAATTGAATTAAAATGAACAAACCAATACGTAGTGGTGCAAGAGAAGTTGTAAACTGCGTGTTTCAACGCTGCCTAGCTGAATATCGTGCGAAGAAGCTCCTATCCAATTTGAAAGAAGTTTACAAACGAACTGCAGAAATGAATGGTACGTGGAATAGTTTTTTTTTTTAAATTTCGTTAGTATTACAAGATTATGCCAATTTTTGTGCGATTATAACCATTACAATCTGATTTGAGGTTATGTTTAAAAATCCGAATTTGACATTTCCATTTGACAGTTAATATTAGGCCACAAGAAAAATGGAATAACTCAATTTAAAAAAAAAATAATAATATGCAACTTCTTTAAACTCATAGAAATGTAACTTGTTCTTAATTTTCTCTTTCTTTCTTTCTAAATGAATATTATCAGGTGTGCTTTTTTAAAACTACCTTCTATAGAATAATCATTTTAATGATGTTTTCCACATACAGGTAAATCTGAAAAGTAAGATAAATCGTCAAGGAAGGGAAAAGGCAGATGGAAAATTTGAAACACCGGGAAAACGGAAAATATAATAAGTGTTGATGATTAAAAAAAATTGTTGCAAAAACAATTTTCAAACAACATCAAATTGTGATGAAAATCGAGGCAGATTATTATGCACGAGGAAGTACTCTATATGATGATATAGATGAACTGATAAAACGTTTAGATGAAGATGAAGATATGGAAGAAGAAGAATCATATGAGGACTAAGACAATAATTATTACATGTCGGGTGTTGAATAAATATACTCAGATTTTTAAATACCTATGTACCTACGTTTTTATAACAAAATAAACGCCCACTTAAAACCTGTTTTGTTTTATTTTACTTCTATTAAATTATGTGTTTTTGTGCAAAATTTATGAAAATACAAACACATTATGAAATATGCATTTTGGCTGAAGGGTTTTTTAAAACATACATTCATTGTCTTATGAGCCATCACGGTGTTGCCATTTAAAACCAAGAAATCGATCGCAGCGCCATCATTTATTTTCTACACTTAATTGTCAAACTGTATGTATCCAAGTCCTGCAAATTACACTGTACAGTTAGTATGTAAGTACCAAGAGTTCATGTTTCAGTAAGAATAGTAAATTATTATTATTGTTACCATGGTTTATTGCTGAGAATTATTATTATTGTTACCATGGTTTATTATTTCAGAAGAATAGTAAATTATTATTATTGTTACCATGGTTTATTGCTGGGAAGTACATTTGGGACTTATCAGATTCAATACACAGAGGTGCCAAACAGTTTTAAGTAATTACTATAAAAGTATTTAAACTTTTGACTAATTATATTCTAGTAATTACATATAGTTCTTTACCGACAAAAACTTTTGTTGGTGGTATACAATCTAATATCAATTTTATTTACAAAACGTAACTAAAACTTAAATACACAATTTCATCATGGAGCTGGTGAAATAAAAACAAAGAACAAAAAAAAGGCTTGGAGTGGAAAGGGTTAAGAAATGATTTTCCTTTCCGCCATTTTATAAGAAAAGTTGTGAGCTTTATTATGTTTTCACAATGAAAATAAAGTAAAATGATAATAAAATAAAATGATGTTTTCCTCCAAATAAATGAAGTAATATGGTATATTATATTATACAGATAACAGTAATAAAATCGGTTTAGGTAAATGTTGACCTTCATAATAAAATTAGACATCTATCCCTGTTTTAGCAGAAAATATTAAGTTAAGTTAATTTAAGTATTCAGTTGATTTAAGTCAATTCAAGTTAAGCTAATTTAATGATGTCAGGCATTCTTTAAAATAGTTCCTTCCCTTTATAATCAACCAGTTCTGAACACTTGTGATATAACGATTGTCAGTTTTTGATTTCCTGGTATCAATACTCAGCGAATTGAACATTTTGGGTGCAATGTAAGAGAACTGACGCTGTGCGAAGGCTGTTTTTGTTGGAGGAATTATGCATTTTAGTTGGGATGAGTACCGGGTGTGAATTTTTTCTTGTGTTTTTTTCATCAAATCATTTTTCCATATGTCTATGAGAATCATATTTGTGTATAATTGTCGAATGTCTAATACTGTGAATTTTTTAAAAAGTGGTTCTGATGGGTTACATTTGAATATTATCCTTAGCAATAGTTTTTGTATTAAGACCATGGGATGAAGAATTGATGTTGCACAACCTCCCCATCCTACAATACCATATGTAGCAATTGTCTTGTATTATGAGCATGAACCACTAGTTTATTATATTCGGATTGAGATGTATGCTGACTTGCAATTTTAAGCCACAATATACAAATAATAAATTTACAGAGTTGTATAGTAACGATTTTGGTACATAGTGTCTTTGTTTGTATTCAGTTTTTTTCAAATAGTATATAGCAAATTAGCAGCACGTTCCAGAGTGGAAGAAACTCTCAGTATCGTCCTGGTAAGACCACTATTCAGAATTGAAATTTTGCTTTAAATTGCTTTAGCCGTGTTTGGTGCCCAAATCTGAATAGCCAGGTACTTCCCCACCTTCCCCTTCCCCATATTCCTCCCCTCTCCACTAGCATCAGCCTTACAAAATACCCCAATTGGGAATGCCATAGTCTCACAGGCTCCAGACTGGAGCAGTTGGGACTCTTGTGGGATATTCAGATAATAAAAATTAAAGTAAATCAAAAAAGCCGATAGCCGTTTAGCTGTCGATGGATTACATTTTATGTGATCCGTATGCCAATATCATTTTATGGCAAAATGCGCCACATAATGTAACAAGCGCCCTTGAGGTGATTTTTCACAAAAACGGCGCTATACAAATTGTCCAATTATTATTATTATTATTAATTGGATACAGTGAAACCCCCTTTGGCAGTTTTCCAAGGGACCGAAAAAAATATACTTTTCAAAAAGCAAATCTTTTATGTAGGAAAAATTGGGCCAATTTTAGGCCAAGGGACCGTAAAACCAAACTTGTAAGCCACGAAACTTCTTAAGAGGGTTTTTATATATATTTTTTTCTTTTTTAAAAGAAAGACAAACATTCCCGGGTTACGAATAATCCGACAATATTTGAAAATCTCCTACTACCACCACAGTATATGGAAAATGTTGCTTGAGTCGTGATGGAGGACTTAGCCAGCCGAGGAATCGAACACGGAACGCCTGGGTGGGACTCAAACGCGATGCCTGCTCAACCACTAACCACTGAAAGGATATGTTTTGTATATTGTGTTGAAAAGGTCAGCGTTGTAAGGGTTAATGAATCTAATATTATTAATAATGTTGTCTTATTTTCAGATAAAAATAGCCGAGCTAGTTCCAATCTCAGAGCTGGACGAGATGCACAACTCCACGCTGACCTTCGTGCACCTGGGGCCCCCCGCCAACCCCTACTCCGCGCACCACCTCTGCCCCATGGAGGTGGCCAGCTACTTCATCTATCGGTAGAACCCGTCCTCGGAGATAACCCGCACCACGGGACAACATTACTAATTAATATAACATTGTGAAATACCCAACTGGTTACTTTCACACTCGGATGAAATAAATGACTAAATTAATTTACTGTAGATAATAATATAAGTATGCAAGGATCATGCATAAAATATGTCTGATATGTATCTAATTTGTTAAACAGATATTGCAATCATTCTTTGTTATTCCATCCCCTGATTCCTACTGTCAGGCTGGTGTTTATTTAATTATTTACTGTCTATTTATTTAGTTGAACTAACCTTAACCACTCGAGCGATAGCCTGTTAAAAAAAAATTACTTGAGCGATTGAGATTTCCGGCTTTAGATTCAGTCGCACTCATTCCAAAAATCATGCCTTCGACTATTACATAATATAAACTGCTTTCTTTAGTTTAAATCCAATTTATCCAACTATATTTTGACATTTTATAAAAAAATATAAATTCATTTTAATAATTTATAAAAATCACACACCCGTAGCTATCCAAAATTGGGTAGCTATCGCTCAAGGGCATAATGGTGCTATCAAAATGTGGTCAGTTATTGCTGAAGGGCACTAGTGGTGCTATCAAAATTTGTGTAGCAAATGCTCAAGGACATTAACGGTGCTATCAAAATTTGATAGCTATTGCTCAATGAAATTAGTGCTGTTATCAAAATTTGGGTAGCTGTTGCTCAAGGGCTTTAGTGGTGCTCTCAAAATTTGATAGCTATTGCTCAACGGCATTAGTGGTGCTATCAAAATGTGAGTAGCTATCGCTCAAGGGCATTAGCGGTGCTATCAAAATTTGTGTAGCTATCGCTCAAGGGCATTAGTGATGTTATCAAAATTTGTGTAGCTATCGCTCAAGGGCATTAGTAATACTATCAAAATTTGGATAGCTATCGCTTAAGGGCATTAGTGGTGCTATCAAAATTTGGGTAGCTGTCACTCAAGGGCATTAGAGGCGTTATCAAAATTTAGGTAGTTATCGCTTGAGTGGATAAGATGATGCCACCACAAGGGTAGGCAGAGAGGATGGAATGCTATTAATTCATACATCTAGACCCTTGACATGACTTGAATATTTTATTCACTTGATTGTACCGTGTCTTCCTGGAATGTTCCTGACTTCTTCCATCCATTTCCGCGTCATGTATTTACCAAATCACATCTCTATTACACTATATCCTCCCTTTGCCCTACATTCCTACTAATTTTAATTTGAAAAATAATCTGTTGCTATAAGTACCACTTTATTATCGGTTAAAGCCGCCTTCAGACATAACTGTCACTTCTTTGTAGCAGAAAGGTACTAAATACAAATTATAATGTTTACAGTATTTAGTTCAGGCAAATCTTTACAAAGACTGCACATTTGATAGTGGTTCAATACTGTTTGGAACGGTTCCATGCCAACTCGGAATCAAGTGAACTCAACTCCTCTTTGGAAAGTCATTAAAAGCTATGAAATAAATAATTTTAGAATAGCCCATAACCCTAACCTAACGTAACCTTTATTTATTGTTATTAAGTTTATTTTGTAGAACTCCATTTTAATTTTTATTTATTTTATAAATTCAATAATATTATTATTTAATGCAAAAAACAGTTTATTATAAACGAGTTCTGTTTCGTAAGTTCTGCTTCGAGGGCGAAACAGCTGTAACACATAATAATAATTACGAAGCAGAACTCGTTTATAATAAACTGTTTTTATACATTAAATAATAATATTAACATATTCTGTATTAGCGCCGTCCGAGTATACATTTAGGCACAATCAAGTTTTAAAAATAATTCACCAAAGTTTGGTAATTAAACATAACTTGATTGACTGCCGTAATGTACCATATTATGAATATGAACCAAATTCAATTTTAGAAAATGAATTTTATAAAATTTATTACGATAAAACTATTCTGACAGACAGAACAATTAGTCATAATAGACCCGATATAGTTTTACATGACAAAATTAAGAAAATAACTAATATCATTGATGTCGCTATTCCAAATTCTTGTAATATTCAGAAAACTGTTTCTGAAAAAATAAGAAAATATACAGATTTAGGAAATGAAATTAAAAGAATTTGGCATTCTCAGACTATAAAAATATTACCATTTGTTATTTCGGCTACTGGCATTATACCTAGCTCTCTCATTCAAAATTTAGGCGTATTAGATTTGTCAAAAAATTTGTACATAAAAATGCAAAAGTCGGTCATTTTAAATACATGTAGGATTACGAAAGATTTTTTAAATATTTATATTGAGGGATCAGTAGGATTTATCGGACCAGTTAGGATTTCATCAGAGCCGAACCCTCTGATATGAAAATATCTGGAGTCGGTGAAATATTTTCCCACTATGTTTCTGGTGGATTGACGTATTGTTCTTGTATTGTTTTGTATTTATTATACTTATATAGTGCACTTACATTGCGTTTATTTACTAGATATTCATTTGTGGAAAAGTGTGTGGAAGGGTTTAGTCTTTCATTTGGGAAAGATTCAACCCGGACATAAAATCTGGAGCACCGTATAAAAATTAATTTACCTAGAAATAATAATAATAATAATATTATATAATGTATAAGAATTAATTTACCTAGAAATTTAGGAGGTAGAGGTATAGTCAAAATAACATCTTTAAAACATAATCAGGTTGAAATGCTAAGAAATTTTTTCCATAGGAAAGCTGATAGTTCAGAAATGCACAAAATAATTTGCCAGGCAGATAGAAATATTTCGCCATTAAATTTATACGACGAGAATGCCAGCATTCTTATAAATTCTTCTTCGATGGCGCTACAGCCCATATCGAGCCTTGGCCTCCTGCAACAGTCGCCTCCAACTCGTCCTGTCCTCAGCGGCTGACTTCCAGTTTGGTACCTGGAGAAGCTGTGCTGCATCCCCTCTTACCTCGTCTTCCCACCTCAGTCTGGGTCTTCCCACTTTTCTCTTTCCACCTGGGTGTCCAGTCAAAATTCTTTTTGGGACGCGTGTATCCGGCATTCTCTGTATTCTTATAAATACCAACCAGGAATTATTAGATTCCTGGTCAAATAAAATTCTTCACGCAAAACACTTCAACTATCTCAACCAAACATATGTTGACAAATTTTCGTCAAACAAATGGTTGAGTATTGGAGAGTTGAGCGCAGAAATAGAAGGCTTTATGCTTGCAATTCAAGATAGAGTCATTAATACTAAAAATTATAGGAAGCATATCATCAAAGATGCAAATCAGATTGATGAGTTATGTAGAAAATGTTTGGCTTTTCCGGAAACTATAGAATATATTATATCGGGATGTTCTGTATTAGCGCCGTCCGAGTATACATTTAGGCACAATCAAGTTTTAAAAATAATTCACCAAAGTTTGGTAATCAAACATAAATTGATTGACTGCCGTAATGTACCATATTATGAATATGAACCAAATTCATTTTTAGAAAATGAATTTTATAAAATTTATTATGATAAAACTATTCTAACAGACAGAACAATTAGTCATAATAGACCCGATATAGTTTTACGTGACAAAATTAAAAAAATAACTTATATCATTGATGTCGCTATTCCAAATTCTTGTAATATTCAGAAAACTGTTTCTGAAAAAATAAGAAAATATACAGATTTAGGAAATGAGATTAAAAGAATTTGGCATTCTCAGACTATAAAAATATTACCATTTGTTTTTTCGGCTACTGGCATTATACCTAGCTATCTCATTCAAAATTTAGGCGTATTAGATTTGTCAAAAAATTTGTGCATAAAAATGCAAAAGTCGGTCATTTTAAATACATGTAAGATTACGAAAGATTTTTTAAATATTTATATTGAGGGATCAGTAGGATTTATCGGACCACTTAGGATTTCATCAGAGCCGAACCCTCTGATATGAAAATATCTGGAGTCGGTGAAATATTTTCCCATTATGTTTCTGGTGGATTGACGTATTGTTTTGTATTCATTATACTTATATAGTGCACTTACATTCCGTGAATTTACTAGATATTCATTTGTGGAAAAGTGTGTGGAAGGGTTTAGTCTTTCATTTGGGAAAGATTTAACCCGGACATAAAATCTGGAGCACCGTAATAAATAAATAATAATATTATAAATAACTTTGTGGCATAAATAATGCCACAAAGTTATTTTGCAAAGATTGAAGTAATAATATTATTGAATTTATAAAATAAATAAAAACTAACGTAACCTATTTAACCAATTTTTTATATATTTTTTTTAACACTTTTAATGACTTTTTAAATGATATTCTGAGTTGATTTCATTCTGAGTTGACCGGTCACCGTTTGGAACACTTGCCCACAGTCCCTTCTCGTCCCGCATTAGTTCTATGATACAATACACCACCATACGAGCAAGAATCTCTTTAAAAAGATTCTACTGTACATAATAGTTAAATAAATGATATAATTTGTAATTCCATCATAGTATTTATCAAGAAATTATTTTTTCTCAATATTTTATACTTATTTGGGTGAAGTGAGGTAATAAGCACATAATAATATTATTGTTCTTTAATTATGTGGGGAATAACTTTTTGCGAGATGTTTTTTTATTTATTTTTGTCTCTATGTTTAATTTTCTAACCTCAGGTAATCCGCAATCGGCAGTTATACATGCATATGTATGTGGAATGACGGACATGCGGGCACTATTTTTGACAGTTAAACATTCTATGGAAACAGTTTATTTTTTGGCGATGGATGGGTTAATGCAATTGATAAGTTGGTCACAAACTCATACCTGGCGTTATACAGTCTGGGTCTAAGAAAAGGTTCAATAATTATTTACTCTTAACCTTTTTTAGACGAGCGTCATGTATACATGCCAACCGATCGCGTGCCTAAAAGACGAGTGTCATCTATATATACATGACGCATATGTGTGAGAATTTGAAATACCATTCCACGGGTATTGCAAATTCTTGAACGACATAGTCTTTAAAAGGTTAATGCTACTATTTCTCTGTATTATACACTATTCATGTAAAAGCCCATCAGGGCGTTGAATAAATAAATAAATAAAATTAAATTAAGTGTAAACCATAGATAAAATAACAATTAGAGAAAAATTATTTTTACATTATTCCAGTTTCCCACCTCATCTATTTTATGATTTATTTATAACTAGCTGGGTTACTCGGCTTCGCTCAGGACAACATGTTCCCAATTCCCTATTCCCGAACATTCCGTGATACGCTCCGCCACTCCTTCCAGAACTTTCTATAGCTCTATGTAACCTTCTAGAAATTTCAAGAGGGCGAAACTTCTAGCCCTCATATCTTAAAAAACACACCCTTTCGGTAAAAACGGGACCCCTCATCCTCATCCCTGTAGGGGGGATAGAGATCTACCACATCATATAACTCCCTAGATCGTACCGGGACTCGTTTCTGAGTTTTTGCAGGATGCACACTTTCATACACTTTCTTTTATTATATATATTGATTAAAGGAATTCTCGGACGCTCACATTCACACTGACTTCTCTATTTTTATTCCATTTCAATTCATTTGTATTTGCAGCACTTAAAGACACGCAGCAAATCTTTTGAAAGAAAAGTATTTCTTTAATTGTTTGATTTGTTTATTATACTTCATTTTACGACTATGGATATTCTTAAGGCGATGCACGACATCGTCTAACATCCGAAATCGGGCCGTCCTTATGTAGATGGCGATCGGTTTTTAATTTCCACTTAATTCCAGCCTATTTGATTTATGCAAGAAAAGAAATTGTCAAAAGCGTCTTTTATTTTATTTTGTGGAGTTCGGGCACAAATATTTAAATGTTTTACAATCATTTTCTAAAAAACTTAATTTGCCATATTATACAATAAAACCATCATCGAAAGGGGGTTTCGTAGTAGGAAATTTTGAACTTTAAATCAGTTTTTATAGACCTGATACTTTATTTTTTCTGGGCTTATTAAATTATCACAAAAATGCACGATTATTTCAAAGGCTAAGATGTGTTCTATTCGCAGTCATTAATTAAAGCATCTAAAATATTTAAAAGCAAAAACTTGTGATTTTACACTGCTTCATAGAGCATTGATTTAATCTTCATTTTTATATCATCGACGGTCCTATATACCTTCAACAATTTTCTTCAATTCGCCTCTCTCAACACGGGATATCCCAGTGACAGTGAGACAGGCACAAATCAAACTAATGAATCAAACTGTGAACATATGAATCGGCCTATTCTATGTAATTAGAATTTAACAAATTCAACATTAGGCTTCTATTTCTATTGGGCATTATATCGCATAAAGGCTTTTTCATAGATTCTTTTACATTAGCTCCACACAGGAGACCCTGAGGAAAATAATTTCGTAATAGAACATTGAAGCAAGTAGCCAAAAGATGGCACCACTTATGTTAACAGCTAGCGTGAGGAACATCGACTGACAGGTGTAAGTACTATTGGATTTGTATTTTCGTAAATCTCTCCGGGTATGGAGAGATGGATGGTAATATAATTATTATTGTAACTGACAGTTGTGAACAGGGTTGCCAGGTGTTCGGTATTTTAGCACCGTGCTCGGTGTTCGGTATGACAAAAATACCAAAGTATAGGCGGTTCTGTATTTTTTTCTGATTAATTTTTCTCCCTAATAAACGATTCTACTGTCAGATTTGACGCAATCGGCAATCGACGTTGCCTAGCATCCTTATTTAGTTTGTGCGGTGTTGCCGCTTTGTGCACGCGCTCACTGTTTTCGAGCCATTTCGCGGATTAGTGTTACACATCAGGTGGCTACGTACTTCCGTAAATGTGACTGGTTGTGAATAATAATACCACATTGTGATTTCTACCATGTGTCTATATATTATATATCAGGGGTTCTCAATCTTTTTCAGCCAGCGGCGCACTTACAAATTTAGTATTTTGTCACGGCGCCCTACTTTAGTAAGCTATTTGGAATAGATATAGTGACTATATATATATATTATAGTCGAACAAAATAGGTACTTACCTACAATAATAGTAGTTAGATAGATAGATAGGCACAAAAATTAAAACATCCACAATATGAAATGTTTTATTATATTTATCAGAATTCAGAATTGGAACAGAGAACGACAAAAAAGACTAAGTCAAATCAATGTGACGGGTGGGTGTGAGGGATGATTTCCGCACAGTTTTTCAAAGCGGGCAATAAGACTTGAGACTGCTACTCTCATTTCTTTCTCCACATTGATCTTTGAGCGACATTTGTTCTTGATTACAGCTACAGCTGAAAATCCAGCTTCACATAAATATGATGTGGCAAATGGAATGAAAATTTTTAAAGCTTTCAAAGTTAAATTTGGTTATTCATTTTGAATCGTTAACCAAAACTCCACCTAATTGGAACTGGTGAATCTAGTTTTGAGGCTGTTGTCGCAAGAGAGTTCAATGAGACTCTCTTGCTCTTGTGTTGTAAATCCTGGCGGAGCTTGTGCACGGAAAGGATTTTGGATCCACGCAAATTTTTCGTCCTCATCATCTGCAAAGTATTTCGAAAACCATTTGGTGAGCTTCGATAGGTGTTCCGTGAAAAGGGCTATCAGGTCTTGTGAGACAACCAGTTCATTAGATGCCGCATATTTATACAATTGCGGGAAGCAATCTTAAACGCTGCCTTCATTCATTTTTTTTATCCACAACTGCAGTTTCTTCCTAAACGTCTCCGCAATTCTCTCCGATAGTTTCAGAATATGCGTGTTGTTGCCTTGCAAAGAAAGATTTAAATTATTTAGTTTCTCAAAAATATCGCACAAGTACGCCAGTTTTAGCAAAAAATCTGGTTCAGTAAAATATTTGGCGTTTTCATGACGTTTTTCCTATAAAAAAGTGCGAATTTCTTCATGTAATTCGAACACACGAAATAAGATATTTCCAGCAGGGCCGAGCTCCCATATCTAGGCATAGTTTATTTTTAAAAAAGTCTGGCCTTTAGACGCCTAGTTTTTATGTAGTTTACTGCACCAATAACACATTCTAGTACTTAGTTCAGTTTAGAGCTCTTTGATTTTGATGCAAGAACTTCCCTATGGATGATGCAATGGATCCACAGAGCATTCGGTGCGAATATTTCTGGTTTCGGATAATGACAGAGGATCGACTCACGGCGCCCCTCTTTACTTCCTACGGCGCACCAGGGCTCCGCGGCGCGCACTTTGGGAACCCCTGTTATATATGATGTCATTGCCTGTTGCGGTTACTTTGTTCCGGTGACTAGCTGTCACTGGATCGCCTGAGATAATTTTTTCTAGGAACTGGCTATTTTTGGAACCAGTTCTTATCGGATTAATAAAATGTTCACCGCACCGCATTCGCACAATTCAGTGCACTTTGACCCGGGAAAGTAGTAACACACATATTGCGCAAGTGGGACCTGTGTGTCCTTACCGTAAATATTAACAATTTTGCCAGTTTAACTCTGTCGCTAGGTAAATTTCCAATATGCATTTTTAGCAGTAAAGAAAATTCTTTGACATCATCTGTAGTTCCTGGTTAAGTCATTGAAAATAACAATAAAATCACCAACAAAATTTTATTTGGTCATAGTTATTAAATTATGAATTAGTATGTAGTCAATTTTGAAGCAATATTTCTTGTAATGAATATAGAAGTTTGTCGGTCATTTTAAAACATGCATTATGCAGTTCTAGTACATACAGAGAAAAGTCTAATATGTTTTCCCCTCGGGGTTAGTATATCTGTAAATGTGTTCAGAGTAAGTTTGTAATTAAATTTTTGTATTCTGGTAACACCAAGTCGAAAACTTCTGAACACTGATGGAAATATTTATTTATTGTTTGTCAAGTTTAATTTGTAGAACTTTTTTTTCTATAATATTCAATAATATTATTATAACATTTTTAAAAACAGTTTATTTATAAACAAGTTCTGCTGTGCAATTATTATTACACATGTCACAAGGCGTAACAGATGTCACATGTAAAACTGTTTTTATAAATTAAATAATAATAGAATATATAAAACAAGGAAATATTTATGTATGTATTTATAAATTGATGATATTATTACATAGTCATAAAGTTGTGTTTATTTTATTTTTTTGTAAATAAATGGTTACTGTGTCCTAGTAAAAGTTTGTAAAACTTTTTTTTCTGCAATGTAAATATGTCTGTGTTCTTAAAACATGATCAAACATTATTTCACTAAATAAAAAATATAAAATTGAATGACTTTTTATTATAGTGTTCCTAATTATTATAGGCTCCTATAGTGAGCCTGTTCAAAGCAGAAGGGAAAAGTTGATTTCTAGCAATAACGTTTGACTTCAGTGGAGTTACTGTAATGTATGCCTTATCCACAGGCAAACACTAATTGTTGTGTTGGAAGAATAATAGGTCCTTGTCACAATCAACAACGGATGATCGTAACTGGCTACGAATTGTATCTGAGGCTTGCTGGTGAGTGTTGACCACTCCCGGCGGCAATGGCCAGATGGGCACCGTGGGTGGTTTGGTATATTTATGTGGGCACCCCCGGCGGCATCTATCGGAACTAGAGAGAAGCTCTAAGCCAACGACATCTATTGATATCAACATAAACTAAGTGTCTTTTCAAAACACTACAGTTACTAATTAGTAACTTTAATACTATGTATGTATACTAATTGTATAACTCTATGCTCTTGTGCTGTAAAATTGGCCACATTTGTATATATGCCAGAATAAAATTAATATAGGTACATATTATCAAAGGCTAATCTCAGGTCATCAGGAACATGTTTATTTTTATATTCAGACAGTAAAGTATTTCCTAAAGGGAGAATATACAATGCCAATGTGAATAGTAGAAGAAGTCGGGGACGCCCGAAGGAGACATGGCACGACCAAGTGAATCAGATACTAGAGTCGGGCCATATCAAGAGTCGGAATAATAGAAGAATATGTATGATTGAGACAAGGAGTATGTGCCAAGACCGAGTTTTTGGCGGTCCGTTCTTTCTGCCTACCACTGCGAAAATGGCGTGATGGTTTTTTTTTTTTTTTTAATGTTCTTTATACAGTAAAGTTTATACATTACAGTAAATGGGTAATTTTTAGGCAATAGGCACATGCCCGTGTTGTAGTGGCCATTTTTATGTTAAGTATAATAATACAAATCAAAAATAAGTTGAATGAAAAACAAAATAATATAAAAATAAAATAAAATAATTTATACATCTAAAACAAGTATGAAGTATAAAGGAATTAAAAATAATGCAAAATATCTAGAATATCTTAAACCTAAATTTGTTGGAGGAATCCTGGGATATAGTTCTGTCAACAAATGACGTCAATCTGGCAACTGATAATTTCATTAAATGTTTGAAAACTCATGTGCAAAGTTGTACATCAGTACAAAAAGAGAGACATATCATGAAACAGCTAAAACCATGGATAAATTCTGGATTAATCAAATGCCTCAGAACACGTGATAAATTGCACAGCAGATGCAGAAGAGAAATCTTTAACTTGGAACTGCTTAAATATTATAAGCGATATCGAAACTGGTGTTCTAGAATAATAATAACAAAACAAGCCTATTTCAGAAGAAAATTAGATGACGTCAATGGCAACATTAAACCACAATGGAACATTATAAAGGAGGCTATAAACCTTAAAAAAGAGCAAACTACCATAAAACAATTGAGAATTAACAATATTATTACTTCAATGAAAGAGAGTCCAAATAAAATTACTAATCATATGAATGACTTCTTCAGAGAGATTGGTCCAAGTTTTTCCTAACAATTTGTGCAGTGATAATAAAACAAGTGAGACGCGTCTTGTGAATGATTTTAAATCTGAACTTCACATTACCGGGGACAATTTTGTTTTTAAGCCAACTAACATTCATGAAGTGACAAATGTGATAAATGATTTAAAAATGTCTTTCTCGTGCGGTATTGATTCTGTATTATGATATAGAGTGTTAATTGATTTGTTATTTTTATTCAAAATTATCAAATCTTTAGTTGACTGCCCTAATTTATTAGAATTAATCTGTATTAATGTTCCTGCTAGACTAACTCGCAATAAAGATATTTTCAATTTTAACAATACCCTCAATACTAACTATTCTATTAATTCACCAATCCCTAGAATGCATAGCCTTGCAAATAAACATTGTGAATCTATAGATATATTTGGTGTTGACAGTTTTGCAATTTTCAAGAGACAACTCATCTCTATTTTATCTGTTAATAATTAACTTTTCTTATTTTTGTTCTTTTCATAAAACCTCCTCTCATTTAAAATCTTACCAGTAATTTATAACTTTTTTTAATTTTATTTTGCTGTTCTATTTAGTTCTGTTTTATCATCATACATTATTATACACATATAATTGTTTGTTTATACCTACTAACTAGCTTTTACACTTTGTACTTTATTGTATTTCTGGTCTTATTACTGATTTTTTCTTATTACTCATAGTATTTCATTTCTTGTATGATGTTTAATTTTTTTATGTTTTTAATTTCTGTTGTAAAAGCCCACTAGGGCGTAAATAAATAAATAAATATAAACTCCATGTATCCGAATTAGCTAGTCCCATATCTCATATCATCAATATTAGCTTCAAGAGTGGAATGTTCCCTTCTCACTGTAAGAAAGCTAAAGTGATTCCTCTTTTTAAAGGTGGAGATCAACTAGATGTCAATAATTATAGACCTATATCCTTACTCAACACGCTTTCAAAAGTAATAGAGAGATTGGCTAAGTCGAGATTGGTATCATTCTTAGAAATAAATAAATTACTCTCTAGCAATCAGCTTGGTTTCAGAGAAAATAAAGGAACGACTGATGCAGTATTGATGGTATTGTCGAAAGTTACTAGTGCCCTGGATTATGGAAACAAAGCCTTAGCTGTGTTCTTAGATCTATCAAAGGCATTTGAAACGGTTTCCCATGGATTACTCCTCAAAAAAATATTTTCTCTTGGAATTCAATGTACAGCATTAAGTTGGTTCAAATCCTATCTTAGCAATAGAACACAACAAGTAGTATAGAGATAAATAATAATTTAAGCATAAGCAAACAAGTCTCTTTTGGGGTTCCACAAGGTAGTGTACTTGGACCAATATTGTTTTTAATCTACATTAATGATTTATGTAATTTAGATATTTCAGGTCACATTGTCAGTTTTGCAGACGACACTGCTTTAATATTTGAGGGTAAAACCTGAAAAGATGCTTTTGAAAAATGCGATTCAGGATTAAGAATAGTAAAGAGTTGGCTAAATAATAACATCTTAACTTTGAATACATCAAAAACAAAATATGTAACTTTTAGCATATCATCAAAAAGTCAGCCTTCCTACATTCATAATCTAACTATACACAATTGTCTGCAAAATTGTAATTACCACCCTTTAGAAAGAGTAGACTGTATTAGGTACCTAGGTGTAATTATTGATAAATATTTGAGATGGAACGACCATATTGATATGTTAACGAAAAATGGAGACTTACCTATATTTTTAAAGAACTTTGTCATATATTGGCTAAAAAGAAATTAAAATCTGTCTATTATGCCTCAGTCCAATCTCGACTTTCTTACAATATAGTATTTTTTTATTTTTTTTTTTTTTTTACAGTTAATACCGCACAAGAATCTCAACTGCTCCCGTCTGGAGCCAGTGAGACTATGGCATCCCCAATTGGGGTATGTTGTGAGGCTGAAAGGTAGTGGGGAGGGGAAGGAGGTGGGAAAGAGGAAGGTTGGGAAGTACCTGGCTATTCAGATCTGGTCACCAAACACGGCTAAAGCCATTTTCAAGCAACGTTTCAATTCTGAATGGTGGTCTTACACCAGGGCGATACTGATAGTATCTTCCACTCTGGAACGTGCCGCAAATATACTATATATTATTTTAAATGAATTAATTGTGAAATAACACAAATTTATCAAATAAAATTTATTGCGCACGCCGGGTTCGAACCCGCGACCTCCGGATTGTGAGTCAAGAGTCTTAGCCACTGGACTACGGCAGTATGCTGGGGATCCTGTCTAAAGTCCAATGTCCACTAAATATTGCTCACAAATTAATTCTTAAAGTCATGTACAAAAAAAAATTTGTTATCCATCTAAACTACTTTACAAGGAATCGAATGTTATGTGTATAAAACAGCTGTACATCATTAAAATAATTTGTAGATTTTTTATCAATACTAAATCTGCAGAAAGAACCCAACAAATCCATACCACTAGAATTGGCTCAACAATGAACTTTGTGGCAATGCATACTAAAACATCTTTTGGCCAAAGAAACTATTTATATCAGGCTCCACTTGTGTTTAATATTCTGCCAGATTAAATTAAGTCTTCCAATTCATTAACTAAATTTAAAAATAATGTTAAGAAATTTATTTTGACAGAGGATTGGCATACTATATTTTCATCCTTGTCCTTTTTTAAATAATAAGATTTTTTTTTAAATAATAAGATATTTGAGTTCCATTTGCACAAATCGAAGTGTCACCCTAGTTCTTTTGAACTTACTTTGCTTTTGGCAGGTATAAATAATATTGTTACAAATCATTCTCAAATTGTGACCAGATGGGTAATTAGTATGTAATATTAGTGTTTTGAAAGTATATATTTATATTGTGTTTTGTATGTAAAATGCATCCTCAAATTATAATTGTTAACCTCAATACAGGCATTAGTCCGAGTGGAAGATACTCTCTGTATCGCCCTGGTGTAAGACCACCATTCAGAATTGAAACGTTGCTTGAAACGGCATTAGCCGTGTTTGGTGACCAGATCTGAATAGCCAGGTACTTCCCCACCTTCCTCTTCCCTATCTCCTTCCCCTCCCCACTACCCTCAGCCTCACAACATACTCCAATTGGGGATGCCATAGTCTCACTGGCTTCAGACGGGAGCAGTTGGGACTCTTGTGAGGTATTCATGTAAAAAAAAAAAAAAAAAGTGAGGTTAATTTATGTAAAAAAAAAAAAACAACAACAAAATGTACCCATGGTGAGAATATATAAATAAATAAATAAACATAAGTTTAAGATATATGAATATAAAAAATTAGTAGGTATGGAAAACAGAAAAATTAAAATAATATGAAAAGTATATAAAAGAAAATACGTATTATTGAATTAAAAATAATACAAATAAAAATAATACAATACGAACGCTTAAATACTTAATACCAGAGATTTTCAATAAATTCAATAATTTTTTTAAACCTCAGAATAATGAGAGACCCTGCCCCAAAAACACTAAGCGTTGGCTAATAAGCAACGATTCAATGTATCTCTGAACATTATAATTATTGATGTATCCCTGAACATCTCAACGTACCTGCCTAAATAATTTGTATATAGGTAGGTACATTGAGATATATTATTTTGTGATATTTTTTATTGTATAATATTGTGTTATAAATGTATTAAAAATTAAAAAAATTATATATATTATTTTGTAGAACCTACAGACAAGCCGTCATGTGTGACAGCTTTGTGGGACTGCATAAAACTTGTATTTTAAAAATGTATTTTCTTGTATTAAATAAATAATAAAAAATAAAAAAAAGGAGCATGTATCAAAAAAAAATTAAAAAAATACAAGTACATTTGTGTAATTAAAATGTAATAAAAATACAAGTACATTAAGTACAAGTGTATTTGTAAAAAAAATACAACTACAATATAAAATCAAAGAAAGTACTATTTGGTAAGAAAGTAGGGATAAGTTATATCTTGATGAGCGATTTGCATGTGCGTGTTATGGTAACATAGGTATATAGATATATATTAGCATTTTTTGTGTAAATCCACGTTTGAGCTAAGGCTAAAAATATGTACTCAAATATGGAATTATTGACACAATATTTTTCGTAATAAATACTTGAGTATAAGAAACATGTCAGTGGTGTTAAACATTTTTTAATGATAAATATGAAAGAGGAATATTAGGTAGTTCGTTTCCTAAATAAGCTTAAATGAATTTTAAAAATAAGTACCAACATAAAATAATGAAGGTTCAGGTTGAACTGAAACGGTTTTTTTTTATTTATTATTTTATAAAAATTGCATACAATTGAAATTTACTACCCGTTAAGCTACTGCAAGTAGCTTGTCAACAGGAGATTAGTTCCACAGATTAGTTACAACCACAAATTAAATAGGTAATCATAAATGCATTAGCGTAGCAACAACATACACATACAACATACATACCCACATTGTGATGTGGAATAGGAAAAAATATGTATTTTTTTAAATATCATGAAAAAGTTAAGCAATATAAAAACAGCAATACATTAGTAATTATAATCACATACTTGCAATTTAATGCATGGTAAGAAAGATCAAAATATAATCTTAATACATAAGGTTACTCCCTAAGAGCCATGATTTTAACATCAGTTCGAATTTTGTTATAGAGCAATTTTCTTTAAATTCGTATGGCAATTTGTTAAATATTAATTGTATAATATATTCAAGGGGTCTTTGACCATATTTGTTTTCAAACACAGGTACTTTCATTCCTTTATTTTGTATGAGACGCGTATTGTGTGCATGATTCACCATTGTTTTATATGGACTCTCGGATATATGCTGTAATACCATTATTTGCCACATAAAAGCATGTACAGATAATAGCATGTATAGATAATAGCATGTACATTGATTGATTTAAAGGAATTTAAAGGTAATAATAAAGTGGTGTATCGGACGTATTATCGGGGAAATAGAAGCACTATGTAAAAGACGTTTCCGTCCCTCACACAGACTGTAAAATAGGGCGCCGGGTAGTCTATAGCAGCCACCGGGTCTCGTGAAATCAAAGTCCAAATTTTGTTCATTTCCGTCAAGAGGTGGGTCTGGTTCGTAGAGAGAGAAGGGTAGCTGTTGTATCGGTACTGGAGCGCGTTCGTTCCTGGGCCGCACCGGTATTTATTCAAACCGAGTGGAGGGCTTCTGGTGCGGCCCAATTCTTGAAAGTTAATGTTTAGAAGGTCGTAACCTCCGACACAATTCGCGTGACGGGCGTTGCGACATCTGGAACAACCCTTCATCTATGTTCTCTCTGCCGACCAAAACCATCTCTTTCTAGCATGTTTATTAAAGGAAAAAACATAAATACAAAAATATTCGTGGGTCCCCTGGCCCTACAATGTTCGGGGGATTTCAACATAATATGCAACTTATAACTAGATTTACAATATATCTTATTAACTAATTATGCAAAGTGGAGTTCGGCCTATCTTCCATTATCATTTATTAGTCCAAATAATAAGCCGAACTCCTATAATTAAAACATAAACATTACATATACCAATATCAAAACATAAGTTGCCACACATATCAAACGATAATCTGCGTTCGGATTGGTCGGCTGTGCGGTAGTAGTGGGGAGTAGCGGGAAGCGGAGGGGGGAACGGTACTGCAGTTTAGCATATATAGCCAGGCCCCCCCCCCGCTCCCGCCACCATACAACTAATGCCGACTGACGGGGAAGGGTGCCCGCCGAGCGACAGGAAATTAGAAAACGAGGAAGTTTAGCAAACACTCCTCGTCTTCTATTTCCCCGATAATACGTCCGATACAAGTGGTGTTCAAGCACAGTTATTGTGGTGAACGTATGTCTTGCGGTATGAAAGAGACATGCGTTTATGAGTGAGACAGCATGAGTAACATATAAAAGGTTGTGATTGTTGTCCGTTCGTCCTCTTTACCTTAAGACTTCCTAAGAAGAACCATACTGTACATATCTCGTAATAAATATCAATAGACTACCTACGTCTTATTATTACCAGCACCCTGTACTGAGATCATCAAATTCAAAGGAATCTGGATCCATCATAACGGAGTCCAGAATACATGGGATACACTTTTTAAAACACCACTCATTTCAAAATCAATTGTTTTGAAACATGTAGATAATTTTGTTATAAGTGGTGTCTACAAAGTGATTTTTTTTTCATCTTAAATATATACCTAATTATTTCCAATAAATTAACAAACTTATATCTCGAACTATACAGATTGTTGTTTTTTTCATGAAATCGAGTAGGTACTTGATGTTAGTTCCTAATTACCTGCTAGGAGCCGCCACAAGGTTTACCTTGATTTTTTTGTGTTATTGTACATAACACGAGAGGCTACATCTCAAAAAGCTTTAGAAAATACCTGCACGTGACTTAATATTTTTTTAAATACTTTTGACAAGCGTAAATATTTAAAAATTCGATCATCAATGCTGAGGTTAGTCTAAATATATTTTTTATTACATGCATTTCTATAAAGTAAGCATCAATGTCTTGTATTATCTTGATTTTCTATAATAGATATTTTTACTATTACTTTAACTTGATATGTAAAAATAGTCTTTGCGTATATTTAATATAAGAACGTTTTTTTCAATAATTGATTAATATCTCAATAAGATTCTAGCCTGTCGTCAAGTATGTATTTTCCGTGACACTTGTGTAGTTGTATTATGGATGTGCAATAATTTTACTTTCCGTGTCGTGTGCCTTGGTCGAAAGAAACTTAAACCAATTTTTAATCGCTTTGTTCATTTTCCGGAACATTTTCAATAATGGGAAGTATCGATAAAGCTTTGCTGACGGGATTTATATGCAGATTGTGTTCCGAAATGCATAGAGTTGTAATTCACATCTACGGTGTTGAAGGCCTTAGACTCGGATTGCACGAGAAAATTAATAAATATCTGCCCGTTAACGTGAGTATTTCCTAGGCTAAGATATTTACTAGCTAACTGTTGAATTTCCCTTGCCAAATATTAAAACTTGTGGGTTTTTCAGGTGTTACATTCCGACCCTTTACCCAAAACCATTTGTCACGTTTGTCTGGAGCGATTAGAAGGGCAGCACAGATTGATGTTGCAAATAGATCGCGTAAGGAAGCGCCTCCAAGTGCCCCGAGAGACCAGGCACGCTCCCAAGAAGAAGAAAAGGAACTAAGCATGTGCTTTCTTTGTCATCTTCTCCCCTTCAAGAAGAAATGAAATCACGGAAGCCTGTTAATACTTAAAGCTCTGGTGCAAGTTAAAACTGGATTATAGTAGTATTTAGAACAATATGATCTCCAATTAAACAGTGTCACAAGAATGGCTCCATGCTCCCATGCTGGGTATGGCATTAGATTAATATCATTGTCCTTTCTCCAAACATCTCCCGAGGAAATCGGGACGTCAAGCCGGGATCCTGTCAGTAACCAGGAATTCGCAATACTTTTATTTTAAGATAGATTAAATAAATTATTTTTTGTTAAGAGATAGATATAATGTCCAGTCTTTTGAGATTTGTGGCTGCGGAACCGAATCCTGAATGGTATAACCTTAGTTTTAGTTTCGTTTGCCCATGTCATTCAAACGTGTATATTTAGAATAAAATTGTGAACAAACCCTTTTTGGAATTTCGATAAATTTATTTAACATATTGTACATACTGTCTGATGCAAACACTTTCATTATTGTATAACCTAGTTTTCTCAGTCGATGGTTTGGATGTGTGTTTAACTGTTTAACTTTTTAAAATGTAAGTAGATAACCTGGAAATGTTGGTCAGTAATAGAAAATAAACCTCATCTAATCAGGTAGTAAAGTTATTCCGCCATTTTACTTTTGCTAATGGCTTCTTGCGCGTGCTCTGTAATGACAAACCATTATTTTCTTTCTTTCAATTTAATTTTACGTTTACAGCTTTTTATTTGCTGTGGTAGATATTTTTTACGTTAACAGTTTTTATTTTTTATATTGTGCATTCTTTAAAAAAGAAAATGTGTAGAACTATAAATTTGGCAAATGTATATGTAATGATTCGTTGTTGTAGAATTAGAGTACAGTCAATTTATTGTTGGAGTGATAATAGCGAAATGAGATCTTATGAACTTAAAATGTTTTCTTTGGAAGTATTTGTACGCTAGATTCTTCATTGCCCCGTGACTGTTTGGTGATAAATACATACTTTTGTTGTTCAGTTCAACTTCGACCTTAAAGGTATATTAATTGCACAAACTCACAGAAATTGGATTTTTGTTTTTTTTTTTTTTTATATATTATAAAACTGTTGCTTCTGACACATAATGATAATCCCCTGTATCTTTTATTAATTTCTCCTGAAACAAAGCTTTGAAACTTGACTAATTGGTGAGCTGATGAATTTTTTCATAGCGTGGCAACCAATCGATTTTAAAAATAATTTTAGGTACGGTACATAATATAATATTTATTCATCAACTATTGGTACCAAGAGTCAACCCATTGACCCCTTCCCTTTGATGAGCAAATGTTCTAACTGCTGAACTGCTATAATACAGAATTACGTCGTGACTGCCTCAGACTGTCTATTCACAGTAATGTCCACTTCTTATTTATTTATAACTTTTATGCTGAAAAAATTTATTCATATAATTTCATTTTTGACCTATTTAATGTTATTATTGAACTTTCTCATTACTAAACAAGTCATAATGTGAAGAAAAACTGTTTGCAATATTTTCAGTTTTTTTAATTTAATTTTATTCTATCGTAAAACAAAAATGTACTGGTAAATCATTTTAAAAAACGCTTGCTTTTGTAGTGGTGTATTGATTTGGTTTTTTTGTTAGGAAGCTGAAGAATGGAACAAAGAAACTTGTTGAATGGCGAGCGAGCGTTCCAAATTAATTTTAAATTTTCGATACTATCAATGAATGTGCACAAATATGTTCAAAAGTAAAATGTTTGAAATGATTTGCCTGTACGTATGTTGCATGATTTATATATTTCAGCGACTCAGCTAACCAAATATTTAAAAGTACTAAACCTTGCCTATAATTTATGTTAAAATTAGATGTATGAAACAATTGCTTTTATTAATTGATTATTCTGAGAGATGGATATGATTTTAAATTTTCACGGCCAAAAATGTATTTGTTTTTGGGGAATTATGCAGTGTAGCGCTACCTCCTTCTTTAGCCAACGCTTCGGACAGCGTTACAGTGTTCATCATCAGGGCAGATGTGATGATGGACACTGAACGCTGTCCGAAACGTTGGCTAAAGAAAGAGGTAGCGCAACACGACATAACACCCCAAAAACATAGAACAAAAATTCTGAGAGACGTATTTCAGAATTATTTAGGCCCAGTTTTTCCATAGAAATACAAATGTAACTTTGGCATCAAATGGTCATTCGGAGCCATTTTGTTTTTTTGATATCTGAAAGGAAATGACGATTCTAGGTGTGTTTCAGCTTTCTATAAAATTGTAATAAGCTGACGACAAGCTTAACGACATGACAGTTGTCCTCTTCTGCTGATATCAATTTGTTCAAAAACCGAAACGGACTTAGAATCGGCATTTAACACGAATCATTCAACTGTCAAAAAAACAAAAAGGCGCTTAATGGCCATTTGATGACTTTGTTGCTCGTGAATTTCTGCGAAACAACTGGGTATTAGATTACCACCGAGACTATTATTTTCATTAATAGACCGTGCTAAAAAATGTGTCCATAGTATTTTATTTGTATGAAATTATTAGTAAAAATATTCAGATTTGTTTAGATTTACTGCAAGATAGTGGCAGAAGGTCCCGCAAACAGCCAACTTGTGATATCCTTGTGTTTTGAAATTTGACGGACCACTCTGTACTAAGAACAACAACTAAAGTCTGCAAATTCCGTAACTCAATTATTGTAATAAGAAAAACTGTTTCTTCTCTAAGATTTAATATGTAATCTCATTGTTTTGTATAATTATATAATATCTATGTAGTATAAAACTCACATTATTTCCTCGAATTAATTAATCCTCGCTATTATATTTTCTCTGTATGAAAGAAGTTCAATTTGAGAGTATTGGATAAATGAATTGTGGTTAGACTCGTGCAGCAAGGATGTGACACGGCTCCTTCTTCTTGTTGGCAGTTAACCCATCCTGGTGAGGTGTTAAATTATCTCTAGCAATCATATCAAGATAACAGTGACATCTTCTGGTTCTAGTCATGTCCCGTAGTTTCTAAAATGCAGCCATTTGGTCATCATTGAAGATTTTTGTGAACTTTTCTGTAAACTGATTACATACATGTTTTATAACAAACTATTTAGGATTAAATAAAATATTTGAAATGTTGACATTTTTCTTTAATTTTCCTATAACATACACGATTCTTTACCTCGCAGAGTTGCATGGGTTAACCAATCAGCCTAATTTGTTCGCTTTACGGAACAACTCATAGAAATCGTTGTCTCCCTTACTATCATAGTGAGAAACATGACATAAACGGTGTTAGAAAGAGAAAACATTACGCTTTAAATTCAAATCTAAAAGTTAACCACAAAAGAAGTAAAATGAACACCTTTACAAAACCAAAGTTGCAGTTTGCTATTTGAAAAAAATTAATGAAAATTTGGGAAATTTTTATTAATTATTTTTACATGGAATGATAAAAAAGTAAGGTGACTACATGGACGTACAAAATATATGAACATGCCCTTACGTGTTAAAAAACGTGTTATTTCCCCCTCCTATTGGAACCATTTTTCGGAACCGGCTGGGCGTGTCCGGACCAGTGTCGTGCTCTCATCGTACATTTTACGCACAGACGCTGTATGTCTATGAAACACATACTTAGACATCGAGATACATAGCGACGCGAAACACAAAGCCGCTGTTTACTGGGTCAAGTAAATCATGAAACATTTGTAAAAGTGTCTACGGAAACAAAATATTCCACTATGAAAATACTCTGAACCTTACTTTGCGAATTTGGATTTTACACATCTGTTCATACCGTGGCATGCAATTCGCGCTCCCATATAAAAAGGTCTATTCATTCAAAAGCAGATTTTACTATCAAGAACTAAATAGTGATATTATAGTGCGAGGTGCCTATATACTGTTAGATTGATTTATTGGCGAATCACAAGTCTCTTTCCTCTCTTCGCCCCGCCATAGTTGGTTTTTACCCCTCATCTGTAAGTTCTCGTCTAGTTATTTGTATGTCTATGGGTGACTATAACGTTTATAATACATTTGTGTAATAAAATATGTATGTGTTTTTATTTTCTTTCGTTATCAATAATTTTAGTTAGAAAACGTAAGGTGAGTTTTTTAAAAACTTTTTTATGTTTGCCTGCAAAATTTTTATATTTCAAAAATTATACTTATGTTTATTTCGATTTATAAAATTTGAAAGCGTATCTTATCATCTTTCAAAAACGGTTTTTAGTTTTCGGGTACCTTTGAAATATTCCATTTATTTGGATTTTATTGCAAAGCGGAAATATTTTGACTGTCTGACAAAATATGGTCGAGGCCTGAGGGGTTAATGTTTCTTTGGGAATTAAGTGAAACGATGATATAAGTGTATGAAAACATTTTATTGTTTCATAGGTAATATATTTCATTGATTGTAAAAAATTGAGAAAAGTTTATAGCTTTTGTAAATATATGAAGAAATTAACAATATATAATTAGGATATTCCCAGGTACTTCATAATTGGAGATGAAATGGATTCTCTAGCACTTTTAAAAAATCTGTGCCCTTTTAAAAATATTCATAAATAAATAAATAACAATTTATAATCAAAATCACACAGGCCTATTATTATTATTTATTAACACGGTGGAGTTCATTGACCTATCATTAATTCATTAAAACTATCAAAATCTCAGAATTGGTTAACCCCAGTTAACTTTATTTAGTTGTTGGAGTTCATTAACCTATCATTAATTCATTAAAATTATTAAAATCTCAGAATTGGTTAACCCCAGTTAACTTTATTTAGTTGTTAGAAGTTCTTTTGCATCTATGGTTAATAACTATTCCACCAAATTTACAAAACAACATTAATATGAATTCATTTTATCTCCTCAGGGTAATTGGTTCGGTTTTCGGAACAACTCATATAGGTCTCATTAAAATCGTTGTCTCCATGGTTGTTCTCCATATGATCCAAATGGTGTTAGAAAGAGAAAACACCACTTTTATATTCAAATCTAAAAGTTAACCGCAAAATAATTAAAATTGTCGTGATGGAGGACTTAGCCAGCTAAGGAATCGAACACGCGATGCTTGGGTGGGACCCAAACGTGATGCCCACTCAGCCATTGACCGGTCTTTTATAGTACATTTGCTTAAGTATGTTTTTCTTTTTTTTATTATTATTATCTCTCGACACAGGTATGCTAGCGAGACAGGCATAAAAAAATGCAATGTAAATATACTTTTTATAGATAAATCATTAATTTTAAAAACTTTTCTATGTTTTCATTCATAATATTTATATGTATTTAAAAAAAAAGTATGTTTATTTAAAAATACAAAATTTGAAAGTGTATTTCATTACCTTTCAAAAACAGTGTTTTAGTTTTCGGTTACATTCAGAAATATTCCATTTGTTTAGATTTTATTGCAAAGATTAAATATTTTGAATTGAAAATAAACCACCTTATTTATTTATTAGAAGTTCTTTTGCATCTGTGGTTAATAACTTTTCCACCAAATTTACAAAACAACATATAAATATGAATACATTTTAAAATATATCTCCTATAAACTACTCACAATTATTTATTATTATGTGCATAGTAATATTGATTACTTTATGATCAGTTTGTTTTTTTCACTTTTTCTGTTATTATGAATACAAAAATGACCACAATGCAATTGGATTTTAATGTGCAGTGGTCGATGCAATCACTTCTCAATCGGAAGATCCTGAGGTTAGATTTTAAATGCAGATAAAAATTTGTAAGCGTTTCTAAAACAATTGAGTCACTGATTTAATTTGATATAAAATGTGTAAACCATGTAATAAACATTGAATATTGCGTAATATTACTTCAGACTAGATTTTACATTATTTAAAAATTGTAGCTAAATATTTATAAAAACGTGTTCTAATCATCTCCATCAATAAGTTTCAATATTTTGAGTGTATTTCGATGTATGTTGGATTTGACAGTGTGAATTGATTCTGTCTGCTCGACGATGCTGTCTTCCAGTTGTTTTAGTTTTGCCAACAATGGCTGCACTTGCTGCTCTGTGAGGCTAGAATGTTAAAGAATTAAATAATATTAATTACTATGAGCAGAGTTTGTCGAAATCAGATATAAACAGTATTTTTCCTTTTATTTTGAACGTCAGTTGTGCAAAATTTCGGGCATCGCCTTGCACCACAGTGGGAGGGATGGATTAATACGTCCGTCTTTCCTTCTTCCTTTTTCCTTCCCAGAGCTTCCTCACCTTCCTTCCTTCCCCTCCCAGGCCACTGTTTGTACGCATATAGAAAGATATATAAATATTGATCGTCCAGTTACTTAGTCAGACATCTCCAAATACTAAGTTTTGAGATAATGTCAATAAATTAATATTCTAATGCACACTGCACACCATAAATCAAATATTATTTACACGTATCTGTCATACTTAATATACATAAGTACTATAAAATTACACCGGGAAGAATAACGGTCCAATATAAGTATGACATTAATTTATTTCACAACAAGTTTTTGTACATAATAATTGATTTGTTAGTAATTTACCAGACAGAGGGTACACGGTACACGCCTACATATAACTGAATAGTCAACTGAAACAGATGTCTAATTAATCCACTGGATGATCAATATGTAGAGATTTTAAAATGCACAGTTCTTCATGACTTCAAGAAAGATTTAGGATATTCCCTGAAAGCACCTAGCGGCGATTTAGTGATCAAAGTGTATAACCTTTGCTGTTGTTTTAGTTGGGTGGAAGCACTGAGGCGGGCATCCCTCCACTGGATGAGTTCTTGCCTCATGACCTCCACGTCTTCCTGAACATAGTCCATGAGTTTGCCCAGAGGATTGGATGCTCTAGAAAGAGACTGCAAGCCGCCGCGAATACTCTCCACTTCCTTATAAGATGCCTCTCTCTCCTTCCTGGCTCCCCACTCCCATTCCTAACAAACCAACAAATGACGACGATTTTATAATAAACTCGGACCTCAGTAACAACGTTGCATGTGATGAAAATTTGAAATGACTTACAATTTCAACCTTGGGTGCATCTTCATTCGCTAATTCTTTCTGGGTTTCTAATATTTGTTGCACCAAATGTCCGTGTCCACTCGCATTGATGTCTGTCTTAGAATCTCCGCCACCGGAAATAGAAATATTGTCATCCGCCGTTATCTGCATCACCTCAACGCTTCCCTCATCATCCTGTTGAAGAATACAATTATTATACTATCATGATCTTCAGCAATGAGGAACCGATTTAAGAAGAAGACATGCTATGTATAAAATAAAGGCATCATAGGTATTTGAAACTAGTTTTTCTAGTAAATGTTTCAACGTTTAAAAAAAAACAATTAGCTAAAAGTCTTCCTACCTCTGGTTGATTGTCATAATTCTCCACAATGACATTAACTTTGCCAATGAGAACAGGTTCGGCCGTGGTAATAATGACATCTGTGTTCCGTTCTTTTAACCGGGGAGCCCCCGGTCGGGCCGACGAAGGCCTCACACTCGGCGGCCTCAGCGAAGTTCTCGGTCTCGGTTGAACCCGATTCTCAGAATCCGTAGATGATAGAGATTTGCTTTGATCCAGGAGGTCAGCATCACTTCTACTTTCTATACTTATACTTTGTGTATTCTTTAATATTTCTGGTTTTATCTTTGCACTTCTTCTGCTGGAGGTTGTTCTAATAATTGGCCTTTTGATTTCTACCGGTTCACTTATTGAATCATTTTGTTCAGCTTCCTCTGAAGTCAATTTGTTTTCGTCACCTTTCAGTGTGATGTTTTCACCAAACTGATTATCTTTAACGGTTTCTAATGAAGCCTCCACAGGTTTAACATCCGAATTTCCATTTAACGCTTCTGACTTGTGCTCTCTTGCGCTTGGTTTTCTGTGTATTCTGCTTTGCGGACGATCGATTGTTTCCTTGGCTTCCTTGATAACTTCATCTTGAGAGATGAGACTTACTTCCTGAGCAGTTGGTTCACTCAGATCAAAAGATTTACCTGGATCATTCTCAGTGCCTTCATCTGAATCTAAAATATCTTTGAGCTCAACAACGTTACCAAGAACACTTTGATGATTATTTTCTTCATTTTCATTATCAATATCAAAAGGATGTTTTATTATTTTTGCAGTGTTTTCAATTTTATTTTTATCTTGTTTTTTTGAATCTCCACTGGGTCTCAACCCCTTCGTAGCAGATTCGTTGGGTTTAATCTTCTTTGTAGGCTCTGTTCTTTTGGATTTTAGTGTACTTTTTTCTACTGAATTATTACTTTCTGTTTTGGATTTTTCCTTAACATTTTTACGGTCTGATGGAAGTGAAGTTGGTTTTTGTTTACTTCTGACTTCTGGTTTCGATGTTTTGGTAGGTTTATTGTTTTGTTCTTTCTCAGTTTTGCTTTTAACTTTGGGGGGTTTTGACTCAGTAGAACTCTTTGTATTTTTAGAACTGGCCACGGCTTCAACAGCTTGCTTACTGCTGAGGTTTTGTTGAAGTGCATAGCTAATTTTTAGGAGAAGTTCATTTGTTTTTTCCGGTTCTAAACCTGCTATTACTTTTGAAGGTCTCACGCTCAGGGAAGATTCTGTAACAATATCTGAAAAGAAAATTGAGTTTTCTAATAAGTTTTATTAATTAATGCACATACAAAGGAGGACGATATGACTGATCGACAATCTGTTGTCAACAGATCGATTGCCATCTATCTCTAATGCATAGACGCAATATAGGTATGCTGAGTCCACTCTATAGGTATTTCAATGGAGCCTACTCGAAGGAGCAAGCAGCATTGATCCCCTGTGAACCGGTGACCGGTGCATGTAAGCGAAACTCGACAGATATGAGCGGAATACACATTCACAGTTGATGTTGGCTTCATGAGAATGAGTCTGTTCTTCGACTTGTTTTTGTATAAGTTGGCTCGAATGCAGAATGAGTTACCAGCCTCTGTTTTTCCTCCTCCATATAATCAGAACTTTATTAAATCAATCAGAACTGCAATAATAAATTCCTTCCTCCAGTTCCTACTTTAACCCGCCTCTGAACGCTGCCCAACCGGGTGATAATGTAGTTCCACTGTCTCTACAGTCTACACTGTAAACAGGAGTGCTCTTGTGAGGAGTTATCTTTTTTATTGAGAGTGGAAAGACAACCATTACTATGTTCATGGCATTATTGTTTTCACTTCTTCATTGACGCAATTTGCAATAATATAATAAAATATAAATCAATTTATCAATCAACGTGTACTTACTTACAACCTCTATTATCTTTTGTAGGAAAGCTATTTTAGAATCACGATCTTTAACATTGTCAGAAACCAATTCATCTTCAGAGAAAAGTCCATCGAAGAATCCCGTTGTTCTAATAATCTGAAAAGGTTGTAAAAAAAATAGGTAATTTTTGGAGATCGCTGGCAACGGTTAATATGCACTTTATTTTGAAAAAATCTTTTGATTCACCT
Source organism: Limnephilus lunatus (assembly GCA_917563855.2). NCBI lineage: Eukaryota > Metazoa > Arthropoda > Insecta > Trichoptera > Limnephilidae > Limnephilus > Limnephilus lunatus. The sequence continues at coordinate 1,316,957 of OU830602.1, read as the reverse complement.
TAAATACATTAAAAGGCAACTATTTGCATTGGGGGAAGTGGAAAATATTTCATTCTAAATTTTTTCTTGCCTTGACGCGAGTAGGCGTTATAAAGGGGCACTTTCTTTTGAATCACAAACCATGTTACACAAACCTAGCGTAGCCGCTAAACTACTTGAAAACTGGGATGTTTTTCTTGCCTTGACGCGAGTAGGCGTTATAAAGGGGCACTTTATTTTGTATCAAAAACCATGTAGAATGAAATATTTTCCACTTCCCCCAATGCAAATAGTTGTCTTTTAATGTAATTAAGGTGAATCAAAAGATTTTTTCAAAAAAAGTGCGTATTAACCATTGCCAGCGATCTCAAAAATTTACCAAAAAATATAATGTTCTTCATTCTTTTATTTTAAAACAACTGTAATTAAAGTAAATTAAAGTTTCACAATCTGCTTCTGCGACTTCCTAGAAATTAATATTGCACAAATTCACATTATTTTCAAAGTTGATAAGTACTTAATTAATTAACTAATTGTTAAAATTATCGTGTTGCGGAAAGAACTAATTATCCATTCATAATACCAAATCGATTTCACTGAACTGTTTTTTCAAGGCATTAACTGCGCCCTAAATATTTTATCGTATCTATTTTTTACGCGAATTACTCACTGTAGTTACAATATCATGAAGAAATCGAAAAGGTGGCTTCATTAGAAGTTTTTCCGTGAGTGGCGGCTTCTTGATAAACTTCCCCAGATTCTCTTGGGTCAACTTGATCACTTCTAGACTCATCTCTGCAGACATTTCACTTCACGCATATGTTAGATACAATCTCGTAAATTCTCACTTTCAAAAGTATGTTGACAGGTTGTCATTATCAATGTTTACATTCCTGTAGCCATGGCAACCAAATAAATATCAAGTGTGACCCGTTGAGAAAAAATTGCATTTTCCAGGTTAATACTATTTATATTACCGCGTCTTCTTTCCGCCACACTGTTCGTTCAACTTCATCTTTCTTTATTTTATCGAGGAAGAACTGTCAAATAGTGTGCTAGGATCTGCATCGTGTTTTGTATGCGGTCGAATTGGTTTGTTTTTATTTGTATACGTCCAATATGAATGCACGTTTAATTTGGTTTACCTCTGTTAAACACATGCACATAAGTTTTCATAAAAATATGTGGTATTCTGACTCAAAGATAGAATTTTAAATGCTGTTATTACGTGCACTGAGTGGTATGTTTCTCAATATTTTTTTGTACCTCATTTTTTTTTTTAAATATTGGTTGTAATTTAATTTTAGGTAATGTACAAGACTACAATAATATTGTGCCATTTATCTTAATATTTACCAAGAATTCTTCCGCTCGCAAATTTTTAATGTGTGTTCAGCAACAATGTGCCCTCAAATATAATATCACAAACCATTTAACAATGTTTATTTTAATTTAATTACGTCTTTATTTCACCTTCACTTTATTCAGTATTATACATTTTTTATTGAATTTAATTATTAGTTGCAGACAAGAATAATTATGTATGCAGTTCATTGTGCATTATTAAGAAAAATTAAATTGGTTTCAAATTATACATCACTCCAACCGGTGTGTTAATAATTATTGGGTAATTTTTGGATAGGGCCTGACACGCTTATTATGAATACTTTTTAGAAAAAAACTTTAGATTCGCCTTAATTACTATAAGAGGAAACTTTCTGCATTCCGGGAGGCGGAAAATTATGCATTTTAATTTTCAATTGCGTAAAACCAAAATTCACTTCGCGAACCGACCGGCGACGACTGTCAGCGGCCATTGGGTACGTCACTGTTATGTTGGTATCCCTGATGCATTAACAAGAGCTAAATACGACCGTAGCCATCTTCGTGGGACACAAAAAGAGGCGTGGAAATATGAAAACACAACAGAATTATAATGTTAACAAACCTCTATTTTCGTATATGTATATTTATTATTACCATAAAATAACGATTAGCTAGAAGTTACGTAAAATAAAAATAAAACATGCGCATTAGGTAAGCACTACTTTGACGAAATTCTGAAAATAAAATGAATAAAGGCCTTTAGGCAAGTTTTTTTACATTGAAAATTTTATTTTTACATTGAAAATATTTTTTTTACTTAAAAAAATTATTTTCAATGTAAAAATAAAAGTTTCAATGTAAAAAAATTTTTTCCAATGTAATTTATTTTTTTAAATTACAAATAATGGTAAATATGCATAGTGTCCACCTCACGGATAATACGGAACTTTGAGGTTAAACTACGAAAGCTGCATGTCATCATAATTTTAAAAAATATCCCAGGTTTTGAATGGTTTATTTGGCAAAGCAGGGTTTGTCTAGCGGATTTGTGTAATTATGATTGATTGTCTGTGAAATAAAAACAAAATTAAAATGTGAAATGTATATATTTTGCATGTTATTTGTCTCCCGCGACGTAAATACCCACTTTTCGTGATAATAAAATAAAAATTCGTGATGATAATGAAATCCAACATCATTCCAGTGCCTCAGCTAGACTCTGAAGTGATTCTGATTAGAGGTTCGTTTATCTACATTATTAATTCTGTTTTTCATAATTCCGCGCCTCTTTGTGTATCCCACGAAGATGGCTACGGTCGTATTTAGCTCTTATTAATGCATCAGTGATACCAACATAACAGTGACGGACCTAATAGCCGCTGACAGTCGCCGACCGGTTCGCGAAGTGAATTTTGGATTTACGCAATTGAAAATTAAAATGCATAATTTTCCGCCTCCCGGAATGCAAAAAGTTACCTTTTATAGTAATTAAAGCGAATATAAAGTTTTTTTCTAAAAATTATTCGTAATAAGCGTGTCAGGCCCTATCCAAAATTTACCATTATTCGTTTTCATTCATCGCTGGCAGCGACCAATGAAGCCATTAAAAAGATCTCCAATGTTGTTTCCAAAAGTCTGCTATTCATTATTAATATCCGCTGCTTTTATGCCATTTTAAATAGAAAATTTGAGTAGAGAAAAAATACTCCACTTAAATTGTCAAAAGATATTAAATATTTGGGAATAATAGTCAACCAACTACGCTGAGAGGCCCGTATCAATGAGACATTAAAGTGACTCCGTAACTCTGCCATATATTCTGCTCTCTTAGGTCCATCTTAGACTTACAGACTCTAAGAAGCGTCTACTTTGTCCATTTCCAATCTGTAGTAACATATGGTATTATGGGATGGGGTGGTTGTGCTGAATCCGTTATCAATCCAATAGTTACAGTTCAACTAATTTTCAGAATTATATTTAAATGCCAACCTACACACCCCTCAAAAGTACTATTCGCTAAAGTTAGGGTCTTATAATATATCCACCAGTTATTTATAATGTGTGTTGGATAATGTCTTGGTTTTTTAAATATTATTTTTATAATTATAAATTGCACAATTTCAACAGGGAATAGATTTGTGTTTTGTGTGCAGCTCCCCACCTGACTGCAGCATATTAAAGATTTTATTATATTATGATGTTAAATTTTCGAATTAAAGAAAGTTTCGGATTCTCAAAAAATGTATTACATAAATATGTCGGCTTTGGGGATGCTGTGAAAATGGTTCACATTGAGGACATAGGACTTAGAAATCAAATTTTCCATAGGGCCCCAAACTCAGTGGGTGGGTTCCGTTTCAAAAAATACTAAAATATTTCCATTTAAGATAATACTGAAAGATTTACATTTAAGATAATACTGAAAGATTTACATTTATATAATACTGACAGATTTCCATTTAAGATAATACTGAAATAATTCCATTTAAGATAATACTGAAAGATTTCCTTTTAAGATAACACTGAAAGATTTCTGTCTATATTTTGTTTAGATTCTGACTTCCGAAAAACAAAAATCAAAATCATTTATTGGTTCGCCCCTCGACCTAGAAATAAATTCAACTGCTGCGCATTTTTCCATGCCTTTGTGAATATAAAAATTCATATTCCAATCCCTTCTGGTGATGGTGATACCATGCAAAAAAAATTGCCTGCGGCACTTTTTCTTGTCTGTGTGAAAGTTATAACAATTTTTCCACTCCCTTCGCTCTCGTCACTTACCTACTCCAGTTGGGGATACCATCAGTTCAGTTCCACAGGCTCGTGAGATTGTTGAGAAACTGGGACTAATGTGCGGTATTCACAATTTTACTCTTTTTTTATATCAATTTATTTAATATTTATTCAATAATTTGATAATTTAAGAATTTATCTAATATTTATTCTATACATTAAAAAATTTGTTTGTATTTAATTTTTATTTAAAGGTATGTAAGTAGGTATGTATCTCCAAATACGATTAGGTTTTTTTTTTTACATTAACTCCACACAGGAGGTCCTGAGGAAAACAACTTCAAAGGAAAGAGAGAAAGTTCTGGGAAGGAAAAAGGTCAACCCTAAACCTATAAACCCGAGTAACCCTGCTAAGTCCATCAAACTTAGCAATCCATTTGCGCGACCTATGGCAGGGGTGTTGGTTATCCAATAAATGGTTCCCGCTACCGTTCCTATGTGAAACTTTTTACATAAAAATCACATTCCAAATAGAGTTTTTTAACTTTGCTGAATAGCTTACTTATACGTAGAACAAAAGCAAGGTTTTCCTATTCGAAATCTGAGAAGCTGCTAGTTATGATTAATGAGATAAAATGTTCCAGATTAACAAGACTGAGCCATGAGGTATGCGGCCAAGGACTATGCGGCGTTTGGGGGCATCTGGCCGAGGCAGCGAGAGCTGGGGTTTCCCGTGCCCACGGGGTCGGGGGACGCCTTTGCCAAGAGCATGTATTGCGCCATGAACCCGTGCGCGCAGTGGGACCCCCTCGACTGCACCAATGGGATCAACCACGGCGGGGTCTTCAATCTGGAGTTTTCTCCGGAAGGGTAACTTTTTTATTTTCTTTGGGGGAATTGACAGTTGTTGTTCAAATAACGATTTAATACACATATCTCCTTAGGGTTCAGCAATTGCCTGCAATATAATATGTATTTCAATTCTGAATTACAATTGATATAACACATTCTTGAAAAAATTAAGGAGAATGGCTCAAGAAAGTTCCTACCCTAATTTAATTTAAATTTGTTAATTTTTAATGTGGATTGAAGTACGTTAGTTTTATAATACCAAAGTATTTATGTTTTTGTCTTTTTTTTCGTAGATCCCTGTTGGTGGCGGCGTGTGAAAAGAAATCTATTTTAATATTTGACCCCTTAACTCACAAGAAGATCCATTATGTCAGCGATGCGCATACGGACTGCGTCAACTGTGTTAAGTAAGTACTATGCTCTATTCTTTCATAACCCTTCAAAAAGAAAAGAAAAAAAAACGTATGTCAAACTTAAGGGCTTCGGAGACTATCAAGCAGTTTGATGACAAGCACCTAAATTTATTGTCTATTGTTGTTGACCCTATGTGGCAAACCTTTGTCTTTGTGTGATTTCTTGCGAGAAGCATTTAAACATATTACTCTTTTGTCTATGCCTTTGTGTATTTTGGTAGTCGAAAGTGAATTTTGTGCGAAATGGAATCTAATAAAGAAATAACATTCTTTATTATGTTATAATAAATGTTATACATCAAACATTACGACTATTTTTTAATATTTTTCATCATAATTAGTCATCTGAGATGCTGTGTGGAGGGTCTTTTTGAGGAGAGGAAGGAATGAACATTGGTCTTGAAGAGTCCCATCTTGTAGGAAGGAGGAAACACAGTGAAATTTGATTTACATAATTTTTTTTTTAAATCAGATGGATTTCTACAAATTAAACATAAAACAATTAATACCTGTTGTAACCGACGTGTTCACACCCTCGAAATATTTTTCATCAAAGCTCATCGCTTGGCCGGTCCTCTACAGTTTTGTGATCATTTTTGGGAATCAGGAAAAAAATGGCCTGCCCTCACAATACTGGAGTACCGTGCCGCCGGCGACGCCTTGATGGAAAATATTTGTTCTAATTAGAAAATGTCATTTTTATTAATTACTTATTATTTTCTTATTGGTTTTAAAATATTTAAGTTTATTATTTTTCATGTACATCTCCCCGGTGCGATCAATAAATAATACTTTGAGAAATCGCTAATACGGGGAGATTGTAAACTCGTTTTAAATATGTTTTATTTTTGTACCTATTTTTAAATGTTTATGTCTTAATTTTTATACACACGGGCCTTGTAGGACAAATGAAATAATCAGTTTTCATTTGAAATCCTACAAGGTCTCGAGTAAAGCCAAGATTTATCACACAACATATTGGGAGGCAAAAATAAAGTCATTTTTGCCTACCAAAAAACACTTAGAAAATTTCGAAGGTGTAAATTTTATGTTTTTCCAAATAACAAAACCTGCGGGCCTTGTAGGACAATGAAATAATCAGTTTTCATTCTTGATCCTACAAGGCCTCCAGTCAAACTGAGACTTTGCTCTCAAAATACTTAGAGCTGAAATTAGAGCTCAATTTGCCTTGTCAAAAAGACTTAGAAAATTTCGGTCATGACATTTTTACATTTTTACCTCTACAAAATTCTAGGGTCCCTGTGAGATGGTGAAATAAACAGATTTCGTTAACTTATCTCGCAGGGAACCTAGGAAAAATAATTATAACTTGATAAATCATAAAACATTTCCTTAAAAATCAAAAATTCTTAAAATCACAGTAAATTCACCAAACTAAAATTCTTGTCATAAATCTTGGCTTTATTTATATGTTTTTTCTATTTAATATGTATTTTGATTGTTAATAAAGGCTACAAAATCCGTAAAAGTTGCCAAATTTAGACGAGCACTTTTACGGATTAAGCCGGCAAAATAGATACTAAGCAGTTTCTTGCCCTTTATAAAGGAAAAGTGCCTGGGTTCCGTTTCCCCCTCCACTTTCCGTGAGCCACCTACCGATTGGTATAAATACGACAAATTTTTCGATAATAAATCAGTTCAACGTTTTCTTTAAATCTTCGTGTTTTACTCCTTCCTCTGGAAGAAACCTCTCTCCGACCTGCCTCCTGCTGAAGCTCTGCCTGAACACAAGTCTGGTGCCTACCTCCTCAAGACTAGCCGGCCCAACTACTGGACACCGCAAGGCGCCAGGCTCAGGCAGAGACCAAGGACATCCAGGGCTACCACTCACCAGCTCTGGGTGCAGGGAGGCAGATCAAGGGCTACCACCCTCCAGTACAGCAGGGCTGCCACCTTCAAGGAAGGCCAGCCAGTACTGCATTTCACACAATATTACAATAGTCGACATCCACGTGCACAGCCACCGGTGCCCTTTTCTACAGTCTTGTAGCACACGTTTGTTACACCTGTTTTTTAATAATCTTATCTAATTTATATACCTGTTTTACACGATAGCACCACTCCTTGTAATGTTTTTTGTCTAAAGGTTCTTATTTGCCAAAAAATATATAAATTAGCATCAAGCCTGCTGCCAGCACGTAGATTATTGCGCAATGCTTGTGACAAGCCTCAAGTATCCCCTGGAGATGGTCAAAATGCTTGCCATAAACAAAAAAACTCCCTGCTTGTGACAAGCCGCTTGATAGTTTCCCAAACTCTACAATATTATTGCATAATGTATATCATATTAGCTTTGTGTTTGTTTTCAATATTTCACTTATTCTGATTCTTTTGCAATAATAAGATTATATAAGTTCAAATCTTTATAATAACCCAAGTATTTATATAACTGTTTGTGGTGCCTCAGGCACAGGCACAGGTTTCAATTAATGGGAAGTTCATAATTATTGCATTTTATAAAATGAGTTTGTCAAACTGGTCAATACAATATGTAATTTATATTCAATTAATGGGAAGTTCATAATTATTGCATTTTATAAAATGAGTTTGTCAAACTGGTCAATACAATATGTAATTTATTTCCATCTTTCGCAATATTTGGTTGAAATTGATTGAATTTGAAATTCTTATTTACATTAATCTTCCTAGAGCTGTAAATTCAATTTGGGGGAGGGGCGGAAATGGGTACCGCCGCTCTGGAAACCATTTATTGATATTTTCTTTTGAAGAGTTTTAATTTTCAATGTACAGTTACTTTAATTTAAAATTTTCTGCAACCGTCTAGGTCTTGGCAACGGACGCGTGTGCCCATCTGTGTGGCGGGTTGGATCGAAAAAGACTACTTGAGGGAGGCCTTTTGATCTCTCCAGCTGGTCTCTCTCGACCCATCGCCTTAAAGTGCAAATGAAGGGATGGATTCATACTTCACTCCTGGACACACTGATCCCAGATTCCTACCCATCTCTCATACTGTTTTCCTTCCCGAAACTTCCTCCTCTTCCTTTCCTTAAAAAGACCCTTCACAAGGCTTCCCCTAAGATGACATAGACCCTGAGAGAAATTATTTTTCTCAAGGCCTCCTGTATGGAGCTAATGTAAAAAAAAAACATTTCATATTCAAAAAACAAAACGTTAAAACAACTCATGGAATTGTAAGTAACCATTATCCATAAAAAATTCAAAAACACAGTTTGACAGACATAATATTTTTATGTTAGCTCCACACAGGAGGTCCTGAGAAAAATAATTTCCCATGTCATCTTTGGGGATGCTGTATGGAGAATATTTTTAAGGAAAAGAAGTAGGGGAAGTTCTGGGAAGGAAAACGGTAAGAGCGGTGAGTAGGAATCTAGTCAGTTGTCCAGGTCATTGACCGCCAGATTCAGAAAAACCTCGCCCCATGAACCCTGCTAAGCCACCAAACGTAGCGAACCACTTTGGGTGACCTATGGCAGAGGTGTTAGTTATCAAATAAATGTACAATTCACAAAATGACAGCTTAATAATTTGACCGTAAACCTTCGATATAACTTTGGTTTAATACAGGTTTTGGTCTGGTACTTTTCATGTACAAAATTATTTAGTTATTACTAAGAAACCTTGTATTTTAGGTTCCTAGACTCCCGAATGTTCGCCACTTGCTCAGACGACACGACCATAGCTCTGTGGGACATACGCAACCTGAAGGCTCGCATCCGCACCCTGCAAGGCCACTCCAACTGGGTCAAGAACATCGAGTTCTCGGTGAAGGACAACTTGCTGGTGACCTCGGGGCTGGACGGCAGCATCTACACCTGGGACATCAACTGCTACACGGAGACCAGCTTCGTGTACCAGCGGGTCTTCCACGCCGCCGGTCTCATGCGCTGCCGCATCTCCCCCGACGCCAACCAGCTGGTCATGTGCACAACCGGTGGCCTGCTCATCATCATTCACAACCTGGATCTGCCCAGTCTGGCGCAAGACTTGCAAGGCTTCAAGGTATGTTAGCAAAAAATCTATATACATATGGCCTCCGTGGTCGAGGGGTAAGGCTCTCAACTAGCAATCTGAGGTTCAAATTCTGGCATGCGCAAGTAGATTTTATTTGTACCATTTCACAATTTAGTTACTTAAAATATTATATAGTATATTTGGTTCCTTAACAGTTGATCCACCGACAATTGGCCCCCCGGCATACTTATATACAATGTGCAGTCGGTTTAGGAAAAATATGGTACACCTTATTACACACACTTTTTTATGCTCCGAAAGCGAGAACTTGTTCCTTTCAGAATGCGCCATTAAACAGAGCAATTCAACTGCTTAACGATTCTGCATTGAGTTACCTGTAGAGAGTTCAGTAAATATCTTTTGACATACGAAACTGCCCCCATGGACTTTGTGTAATCTTCTCTGTAATATCTTTTGACATACGAAACTGCCCCCATGGACTTTGTGTAATCTTCTCTGTAATATCTTTTGACATACGAAACTGCCCCCATGGACTTTGTGTAATCTTCTCTGTAATATCTTTTGACATACGAAACTGCCCCCATGGACTTTGTGTAATCTTCTCTGTAATATCTTTTGACATACGAAACTGCCCCCATGGACTTTGTGTAATCTTCTCTGTAATATCTTTTGACATACGAAACTGCCCCCATGGACTTTGTGTAATCTTCTCTGTAATATCTTTTGACATACGAAACTGCCCCCATGGACTTTGTGTAATCTTCTCTGTAATATCTTTTGACATACGAAACTGCCCCCATGGACTTTGTGTAATCTTCTCTGTAATATCTTTTGACATACGAAACTGCCCCCATGGACTTTGTGTAATCTTCTCTGTAATAATTTGGTCTATAACTTTTTTATGGAGAACCTAAAAAATAAATAAATAATTTTATAGTAAATTTCATTTGGAGAGGCCAACTGGCACCAGTATATTGTTCCAGACTGAAAGATACTCTCAGTGTTGCCGCTGTAAGACCACCATTCAGAATTTAAACGTTTTTGGTGACCAGATCTGAATACTCAGATACTTTCCCACCTTTCTCTTCCACTTCTCCTTCCCCTCCTCACTACTTTTAGCCTCACAACACCCAATTGGGGATGCCATAGTCTCACAGCTGGAAGCAGTTGGGACTCTTGTGCCATATTCACTTAGAACGATGAATTTATTTTTATTTTTTTATTATAGCGACTATTTAAAATAATTATACGTAATAGTATAAAATATTGTATTTCTTATTCCTCTTCACTAGGGGGTCCTGTGCCGAGGCGGACTAAAGTTATTTAAATATAGTTTATTTGTCTTCTATGTCGTTTTTAGTGTCTTCATTAGGGTTTTTTTTATTAGTTTTATGTCTTGGATGTAATGGAGTTTTGGATAAGGATGTTATGGAGTTTTGTTGCAAAGTATGTATAGTTTCTTAACAAAATATGGTTTTATAACTTGGAATATTTTTTTATATCATTTTTATTCGATCTAGTGTTATGCATACACGGTAGAGGACACGCTAATAGAGGATTCATTATTTTTAAAGAGCTTAAATAATATATTATTGGCATATATTTGCTGTACATTTGGTACGTCAAAGCTATTGAATATTTCAATTAAAGGCGTTCTAATTGGTACTTTCAATATGGTCTTTACGATTCCTTTTTGAATCGTATTCAGGTTGTGTAGGTACGTATGTGTAGCAGATCCCCATCCTATGATTCCATATTCAATTCGAGAATGACATAGCGCGTAGTAGACCTTTTTCATATCCTTTTTATTTACCACGTTTCTTAGATTTTTAAAGAAATATAAGGCTTGTGAGTTTTTCAGTAATACCTTTGATGTGTAGGTCGCATCTAAGATTTTCGTCAATTATTACTCCGAGATATTATGTTTTGTGTTTTTTCGATGACGGGGCAGTAACATTGTATATTATTTCCAAGGCATTCGTTTAATTTTAGTTCTAATGATTTTATTGGTTGGCTCCTTGAGTTCATTGAAAATGTTATATATTTTGTTTTGCTTATATTACGGGTAAGCGAGTTGATTTTGAGCCAATTTTGAATTGCACTAAGCCCTTTTTCAGTGTCATTAAATGTATCCGTCCAATTATCTTCTTGAAATAATAAAACAGTATCATGTGCCTTAGTACATAATCTGCTCCTCCGTTGATTCCCCCCTTATCGTGGTTAGCCAAATGAAATGGCGGCCGATTGTGATTACCAACTACCTGATTTTACAATTGCTCTACGGCATATATGTATAATATATAACATGATATTTTCAAAACATGCATAAAATTAAACAAGTGGAAATCATAGTTCCTTTTGAAGGGACGTATGTCCGATAATGCGTATAAGCAAGTCAGATATATTTGTAATTTAAACTATTGCACATAGTATGCATTATGGTTAGAATAAGTTATTTGTAATGTTAATCTTTCATAGGTGACATCAATAATAATTTGTCACGTGACTGATTAAATAAATATTAATGGCTGATTTACCTTACTTAAAATGTAAATAAATTGAGACTGAAATAGAGTCACCTGTTTCCTGATTAATTTCACTGGAAACAACAACAACCACATTATAATGTTATCTAGCTTGACCTGATCACTCATAATATATAATAATTACGTAAAGTTCACACGCACTCTTATCTTTTTCCTTTGTACTTTCGTTTGAGCAACCTCAAAGATGATATTACTTATTATTCATATTATTTGGCAATCTTTGGAATTTTTATTTAATTTAAACTCTACAGCTAATCTATTTTATTTACAGGCTGCCTTTACACTCATAAGTAAAGGATTTTGATAAGTTACTCACAGGAGCGTTTACATATACATCCAACTTAGGGGTCGTCCATTAATCACGTGATGTTTTTTTAGCAACTTTTTGACCCCCCCCCCTGGTGATATGTGGTGAGGTTTTAGGCTAACCCCCCCCCCCCCCCCCATTGAGATTAAAAAGGATTAGACTGATAATTAAATAGAAGGATGCTCATTTTCAGAAACCTTTTTTCCACCTGAGAAATAAATGATATCTCTTTGGTTTTTGGAATTAGAAAAGTTTTGTTTTAGATTAAAAGATATTAAAGTTAAAAATATTAAATACTCAGGTACGCCTCACACGTCATTACACATGTCTTTTTTTTTATTTTTTATTATTTATTGAGTTAGTTTATACTACATTAATATAAACTAATAAGCACAATGTAACTATTCATTAGATAAATTTTAATATTCTTACGGTAAGCATAACATTTCTTTTTAAATACACGCATTCTTTCTTCATTCTTCATACTTTCAGGCATTTCATCATACATCTTTAGTCCTCTATACATTAGGCAGTTCTGTGATTTTGATTTCTTCATTTGTGGCAATCGAACTCTGTTTGTATTTCTTGTTTCGTAATTATGTATTCTCTATTAAAAACAATTTCATCCTTAAAGTATTTTGGCATTTGGTTTTTCATAATTTTATGCACAAAAATTAATTGTCTGGCTGTTTTGTAGGTAGCTTGAAAACAAGCTAATTGGTTAAGATTAAATATGTAAGTGGTTAAGATTAAATATGTAGAAAACATAAATACGTATTAATCACGAGATCTGTTAACCAACGAATGTTGCGAACTGTTTGTCCAGCCGAACATGTACCGACTGATGCAAATGAGCCGACAGCACATCCCCATCGCCTGCATCTACAGCTACCTGTTTGAGAAGCAGCGCAAACACAACCGCGTGGAGTTCATCACCGATTTCCCCGAGGGAAATGAGGCCGAGGTCGTCAGCTCCCTGCAGGTTGGCTTACACCACTTTTATCGCTACAGTATATGTACCGACTGATGCAGATGAGCTGCAAACATAAAGTTTACTAATATATTACACACACATGATATCTATTTTTCCAAGACATCACATCAGTTGGACAAGGTTTTAACTCTCATGCAAGAATGGCTAAATTCAAAAATGGCTAAATGGCAAAATTCCTCATGGCTAAACTTTATGCTATAGGCATTAGAGACCCATTTTTATCATTCATTCACTCTTACTTGATAAATAGAAAACAAAGGGTTAAAATAAATAACTTTGAATCCTTTAACATTGATGTAACCTCTGGCGTTCCACAAGGAGCCCATTTGGACCCGCTTCTTTTTAATCTTTTTATTAACGATATCATTAAAGTTTTTTCTCACACACGTGGCTTTTTGCCGATGACAATAAGATTCTTAAGATAATTAAATCCCATCTTGATTGTTTACTTCTTCAACTTGATATTGATTCATTTAATGATTGGTGCAAAATTAACTGCATGCAACTTAATGTTGACAAATGCAAAATTTTGTCCTTTTATAGAACCAAAAAACCTATTGAGTTTGATTATAAACTAAATAATGTTTGTCTCTCTACTGTCACATCTATAAAGGACCTTGGGCTCACTCTAGACTGCAAACTTTCTTTCCGTGATCACATCAATAACATTGTAAACAAATCACTTAAACTACTCGGCTTCATTCATAGAATTACCTCTGACTTTAAACATATAAGTACACTTAAAACTCTTTACTGTTCGCTGGTTCGCCCTCACCTTGAATATGCTAGTGTTATTTGGTCTCCTTTCTATGCTGTCCATATTTATCACATCGAATCTGTACAACATCGCTTCCTGCGAGGGATTGCTTGGAGGTTAGGACTTGAAAGAGGCGAGTACTCGTATGATGAAATTGAACAAACTTTAAACATTTCTTCTTTAGAAAAACGTAGAAAGGACTCTGATCTAATATGCATTTTCAAAATTATCAACAGTATTACTGACACACCTGCTTTGTTACAACTCATCCAGTTCAACATCCCTTCCCGTAGACTCCGAAATAATGAATTGCTGTTCCTCAATCAACATTCTACTAATTATGGATATCATTCTCCTTTATCCAGAATGTCGAGACTTGTCAACGCAAATCAATGCACTGAATTTTTTGGTGTAAGCCTAAATGACTTTCGGCAGTCGATACGCAATGTGATTTTTTAAAGTCTTTTAAATCCATCTTCAAGCTACTTATGTTCTTTTATATTATATGAATTTATATTTACTATCTTCTATATTTACTTTTATATTATATGTATTTTGTCAATGCTCTTCATATATATGTACTCTCCTTCCATTGTCATCTCTCTATTTTTTATTCGTGTTATTGTTATATTGTTAATGGACTATTCGTCCGTAAATAAATAAATAAATAAATAAATAAAGAATGCAAAACCATTTCTTTTGCTCTGCTTTTAAATTCAAAAGCCGATAGTTGCTCAAAAGACACTCCGCCATTATATGTAATATTATAGAAGATGATGAGACATTAAGCGAATAAATTGGTTCAACGAAATCGTAGGTTGCAACCTCCATTTCATATTAGTAGTTCTACAACCGTCGAGCGTGGCTGGCGTGTGACGTATCAAAGTAGGATGGAAAAGGATGAAACCATGGGCTTGAGTAAAAGGAAAGGACGGTCTGACGGCCGAGCCTTTCGACGCGGTGGCTTCGGTTAGAATTCTTAGAATTCCTTTCCGACTGCACTATTCAAACAAACAACACGTGGTTTAACGGCATAACGGTATTTCACAGGGATATTAAAACCGCGGCCTGCATTCTCGTGCGGGCCCCTCCATTTCTCTATTTCACGCATTTAGTGAGTCAAAAACACTGATGCGATGTCTAGGGAGAAAAATATTTTTTAGGGAAAAGGGAAATCAGCATAAAATCTAGGGAAATTTTGAACTCTGGCAAAAAAAATTACATTTGACAATATTACTAGTATTGCTAGTCGTATTTTTTTTTTGAATTCCCATGAATCTTAAATATTGTTGAATATCATGTACCTAAAAAGATAAATGGAGACTTCTAAAAAAAAAAATAATAATTTAGGTTTCAAGTTACGTTTTATCTATGTTTAGTACAAGAAATTTTCTTCAGTTTCAACTTTAAACCCCCCGCCGCGGGTTTTGATTTTGCCAAGGTAGTACCCCCGAAATCTAGGGAAATAATTTTTTTGGGCATCACATCCCTGGTCAAACACCATCGTATCCGGTTGACGTGTGACCGGTGTGAAATACCAAAATGCCTCTGTATTGTGTTCTACGTTACTGCAAAACAATGCCAAAAACAGTGGCAAGATCAACGGAATAACTTTTCACAGGTGAGTAGGCTCTTATTTTATTAAAGTTTTTGGTAAAATTGTTATTTTTTGCATAAATTTA
Organism: Limnephilus lunatus; assembly: GCA_917563855.2. Lineage (NCBI taxonomy): Eukaryota > Metazoa > Arthropoda > Insecta > Trichoptera > Limnephilidae > Limnephilus > Limnephilus lunatus. The sequence goes on along the minus strand of OU830602.1, from coordinate 1,301,393 downwards.
TAAAACATTGTTACTTTTTAATAATATTTTGAAACATCAAGTACTGTCGCTTCTAAACACATCCGAATTGCCAACGTCTTTAAGAAAACATGCGGGAAGGGATCAAATAATGGGCTTGGCTAAGAGAAACGGCGGTCTGAATACCGAGCCTTTCTATGCGGTGCACCGCGATGTCTCCAGTTAGTACTGAACAAACCAATCCGTTAAATTAGTGTTGGCACATTGATATTTAACCTTGCTCTAAGTTTTTGTTTCGTAAATTATAATGTATTTGGGCAACGTCGTCTATTTGTTTTGATATTGGATTACATTACTTTACTTTAGTTTTGTGTGTATGAGATATGCAAAACTAGGACAACCACCACTCTTTTTTATATTATGTCGTATTGAAGGAATTTAATATAACTGAAGTAGAATCTTTGTTGTACCTTCAGAATACACCTAAATATAAAGTATGCGGCTCTCTACTTGAAAAACTTTTCTACCCGTGTTAATAATATGGTTATTCCTGACATTCTCGAATTTTTGGCACGGTATCGCATGTTAAAAGATCACGTAAAATTTGTGAAACATTGAGATATTACAATTACTGGAAGGTAAAATTTTTTTCCGTGTACTATCATATTATTGTAATAGGTCGCCATTTATTTTTAAATACTTAAGTACCTACTTATTTCTGCCATATTTGAGAAATTATGTTGGATCTTAAAATGGTGCCAAATAAAATACAGCGGGATACTTTGACAGTTGTTGTGCTTTTCAAATATTCTGTTTTTTAGACTGGCCATACTAACAATTATTAATAATAATAATAATAATAATGATTTATTGTTTTTCTTTCTTTACAAACATCTAAAGATAATGATATCCTCACTGGGATTTCCCGTGCTGAGGATTTCATTTACATATTATATTTTAATTATAAGAAATTAATATGAATTTGTTATAAACGTATAGGTATCATGTAGTATTTTGTTAAATAATTAAAAATTAAATAAAATTGTGTTTTTTTTTATAATTCAGATCAGTAGATTCGGTTTTAGTCTGTATTTGATATCAGTATATTTTCTATTTCTGTTCTCCCTATATTTAGTATCCAGCTTTTTATTTGAGATTTAAATGTTATACTGTTGAGGTTTTTAAGTGAGAGTGGTATTTTATTGTAAAGTTTAATACCATAATACAAGAAGCTTTTTTGCCCAAATGTTGTGTTAGTAGTTACTTGTTGGATATGTTTTTGACCATGAGATCTAGTGTTTCTAATGTACGTGTAAGTTGTCATTTCTTGTGTTTTGTACTTATGAATGTAAATGAGTATAGTTTTAGAATACAGTTGTTTAATTGACATGATGTTAAGATTGTTGAAGATTTCATCAGTGCTAGTTCTTACAGGAACTTTCAGTATAATTTTCATTATGGATTTTTGAGTTTTAATTAGTGGATTTAGTATGTTTTTATTTGCACTGCCCCATCCGATAATACCGTATTCTAACAGTGATTGGCAGAGAGCCATGTAAATCTTGATTAAGTCTTTTTTAATGAGGACATTCCTGATAGTTTTGAAAAAATAACTTAGTTTTTTAATTTTATTATTTAAATAGGTAATGTGTTCGGTCCATTTTAAGTTTTGGTCAATTTTTAGACCCAGATACGTTATATGGTCAACGTTTTCTAATGAAGGACAATTACAATGCTCATTTAAGTGATGCTGACTATGAATTTTCATGTTCAGGTTTTCTTCAGAGTTTTTCTTATTTTTTATTTTGAAAGTGATGAATTTGGTTTTATTAGCATTAAGTGTAAGTGAATGGTAGTCTAGCCAATTTTTAATTCTTTTAAGTGTGTCTTCTGCTTTCTTAAATGTTTCTGCCCAATTTTTCCCATTTATTAGGAGAACAGTATCATCCGCAAAACTGATGATTTCTCCGTCACATTCTATGTGGCATAGGTCATTAATATAAATAAGGAACAGAATCGGACCCAGAATACTTCCTTGAGGCACCCCGAATTTGACATCAATACACTCACTGGTTATGTTGTTAAGTTTCACAGTTTGCTTTCTATTTCCCATGTAACTTTTTAAAAATATTAGTTCATTATCAGTAATTCCTATGTTCTCTAGTTTTTCAAAAAGATGTGAGTGATTTATTGTGTCGAAGGCTTTAGTAGCTTTATTACTTCAGTAAAAGTACACTTTAATGGATGGTTAAAATTAAAAGGGCTGCTATAATCATTTAAATGTCTTGTTACGACTGTTTACAGATTCACCCCCACGGCTGGTGCGCACTTAGCAGAAATATTAGTCATGATGACAGATCTGAGGTAACAAACATTATTGTTTTTGTCATTACATACATACATATTAGGTTCCCACATTAGTTCCTAGATGTCGTACCTAAAAATAAAACACTAATGTATACCTCCTCTCCTTCATTCCCCTCTCTCCTGATTCCAATACCCGTCCCGCCTTCCCACCCTGCCACTACACTATATGAAATACACTCTTTTTCAACAACTTGTGCGCCACGTATCGCAATTTTTCATAATGCCCTGGCATTAGAAACTTTCATAGAAACCATCGCGGGCACAACAACTCACCAAAGTTTCATACAAATCGGATGAATAGTTTAGGAAATAATTTCATAACGCCAGGGGACACTATTATATATAGAAGCCATTGCGGACATGCGCACATCAAATGTTGTGCACATCAAATCCCCAAAGTTCCATTGCAATCGGATGAATGGTTTAGGAACGCATAAGGGACAAACAAAGAATCATCAATTTTTATATATTTATTAAGATTAGAAATAAACAATTATTTTTTGAAATATTCAAATTTGCCTCACTCAGCCTCACCTTACATTTTTTCATCTAAATAATGTAAAATTACTGATAATTGAAATATACACTTTTCATTAGCCAAACGTATTATAAACTTTATTGCAGTGGGATCCTTTGGTTTCATAGAGGTTTACCTACGTTTTTAGTTTTCTGTCATTAACTTCTCGATTTTAATATAAAGTGTGGTTTTTTCTCTTTCTAACACCGTTTAGATCATATTTCTCACCATAATAGTAAGGGACGCAATGATTTCTATGAGACCATATGAGCTATTACAAAAATCGAACAAATGACTCTATGGTTAAACATGGGACATGTTGACAGAATGTGTGATGTAAAATAACATTTTTTTTATACAATTGAAAGAAAACGGTAAATTGGTTACACTCGTGAAATAATTAACATTAATATTGATGGGGTTTTTGTTAATTACAATTGCCTCCGTAATTAGGCGTGCTCAATGTGTATTGGGTCTTCCCAGGACTTCAGAAACAAATCCAGATAATGGCCGGTATCATTTAAATGCTCAGCAATTGCTGATTTGTTCAGATGGCCGAGTTTGCATTCTGATATCGTTTTGGAGATGGAACTGGCCTTCTAAACTCGCTACTGTGCATGTGTAGGTTATAGTTTATTGAACTCCTCACATATTGCATGCAAAATGTAAATAAATATCCATGGGATCACCTTCCAGTGGACGTGCATCCACGACATCCAAGAAGACGAGCCTCTTGCGGACCAGCTGGCGGACGAGGCGGCAGACGAGGGCCCCTCACCCTCCCGGGGCCAGCGCACCTGTGCGGCGGGGCGCGGTCGCACCGGGAGTCTCCCCGGGGGTGTAGGGGGCGGGCTGGCAGGGGGACGGGGGCCTGGAGTCGCCGACGGCAGTGCTAGTACCTCAAGGGCGGGGGCACACCCCGTCATGACACTGGATAGGGTGAATATGCATTTCATTTGCTCTAAACATCTGATTTATTTTTAACTAGCTGGTACCCATGGTGCCATAAATTGATTCTCCCTGCATGTCCTTTCCCGTACGTCCCCGTTCCCTTCCACCTTCCCCGCCTTCCTTCTCCCTCGTCTCTCCCCTCTCCGCGAACCCCACCTTCCCCCTGCCTTTCCTCCCTGCCGCTAAAATATATGAAATACACACATTTTCATTTATACAAATTTCATAACGCCAGAGCTTACCATTATATACAGCCTAATTGGTGAAAGAATTTTTGAAATAGGTTTATTGGTTTAGGCGTGAAAGCGTAACAAACAAACACACGCACTTTTGCATTTATAATATTAGTATGGATGCTAGTAGGTATGACGTATGAACGTACTTAGGTAATGTTTTACAACTATTTATTATACATAATGATTGACACTCTAACGGTGCCCAAAACTAACTGAACTAACTAGACCCGCTCCGCAGGTTTTTGCTGCTAGGCCCTGCGGGCGGCTTTTAGTTCGGCTTCGCCCGGTTTGAGTGTTTGTGACCATTTTCTAAATTCGATAGGAACTGGTTTCTAAAATAGCCAGGTCCTCGGATCTACTGTGATCCAGTGACAGCACTGACAGCTGGACACCGTCAGTGACTCATCGAGATAAAGTAACAGTGACAAAATAATCAAGACACGCAATGACGTTAAATGTAATTTATAACATCTTCGTCAAGTATTGCGACAATCTTTCTAAATCCGGAAGGATACTTGAAGAATAAAAATCCGTAGCACTTATACCTAGGGGGGAATTAATCAAACGCGAGCCACGTAAGTAGTGACATCTCGTGATGAATTCTTGAAATTGAAACCAAACTATAACAGTAGCTTTGTGTGAAACTCCACGTACACAGATGTTATTTGAGACGCGGCCGACATAAGGTAATATAGTTCGATTACCTTTGTTGAATTCCGATTCTAACCTGTAAATGTTTTTTTGGCAGGGCACCTCCATGACCGGCCAAAGTGACGTCTGGGAAGCACTCATCACCATCCGACAACAGAGGGTGCGAATGGAACAAAATAATAGGTCAGAATTATTATCATCACGCATTACGTATGTTATTATGTTACTGATCTTAACTCCTAGTCATAACCGCATATGCATATGAGAAAGAAAAATTCTTTCAATCCTGCGATGTATCAATAATCTTAACTAACTAACCATCACGTCGTTTCATCGCAGTTAGACATAGAGGATGGACCCCCAAACAATTTGGTCTTGCTTCATTCACATTCATAGTCGTCTCTAAATACAGCAATAACCACAAGTGACAACTGTTCATTCTTTGCATATTGCTCTCGCTAAAAGTCATTAAAAACTGAACTTAAATGATTTGTGCCAAAATAGTTTTTATAGTGATAATGTAAGTGCTAAAAAGTTGTTTTTAATATAAAAGTGAAAAAAAAAAACTATTTGTTTAACAGATTTAAAAACAAATTATGGCCGGTTTATTACAACTTAACTGAAATTTGTATTTTATGTTCTTTTGAAATATCCACCATACCGGTGCAACCATTGCCCGATAACTGCAGCCATCGGTGTAAAAAAAGAATCCTGGACACAATAACTTCCCCATCACCCAAAATGTTGGCCTCAGGGAGGAGTTCTCCAGTGGTTGAATATGATGAATCTGACAAGGCATCTGAAAAAGAGACAGAGGGTGGGTTTTTCATTTACCTTACTTTTAACTGTGCAGTTTACAGTTACTTTAGCAGTACGTTTGACGTTTATGGCAAAATGAGTTTTTTCCACGACGCCAACTGCTAAAGTAAAGGTATACAGGGATGACAGCATAATAACTAATCTAATTCTGTCGTATATTGTCGAACTGTCCGTATATTATTTTCCAACATTTCAGCGTCACTTCTAGGCATTGATATGAATTAAAACAAAAAAGCGCAAAGCCAATAACAGCATTATTCCTAGCAGAGGAGACAAACAAATTCATTTTATTTACGTCATGTCATTTGAATAAATATTTGTAATTAGACTTTATCAACCATTACTTACATGTCACTGGGAGTATATATCATATCTCAAAGTTCAACAGATATAAATGCAATATATTGGATAAGTGTATACCCATTTCCACAGCTTGCACTACGGCACACAGAGTATATCCTAAGTGGTACAACTTGGACTATGCTAGTTTTTCAGCCTATCGCTCCATCGTAAAAAAATGTGAAATCAGTGAAGCTTTTAAAAATCATTTAACTTCAATGGAAGAAAAATTGTCTATCGATCCCAAACAGTTTTGGAAGTATATTAAGGATCTAAAAAAATCCAACAACTCATTTAAGTCTATGATTTTTGACGGAGAGGAATTGACTACTGATGATAAAATCGCTAATAGTTTTGCTACCTTTTTTTCATCTGTGTACAAAAATGTTCAACCGACTCTCAATATTGACTCTACACTCCACACTGTACAGATTTGGCCCTCATTCGACCTGGACAGTATTTCAGAAAAAGATGTTAAGGAGGCACTCTCAAACTTAAAGAAACCTCAGTCCATCGGTCCTGACAATATTCCAACATTTATACTAAAGGGTTGTTCAGACCTTTTAATACCACCATTATGTCATCTCTTCAATGTATGCCTAAAAAACGGGATTCTCCCAGACATCTGGAGATTAACTAAAATAACCCCTATCTACAAAAAGGGAGACAAACGCGATATCCGGAATTATCGACCAGTTGCCGTTCTATGTTCCATCATGAAAATATTCGAGAAAATTCTACATAAATATATACTTAATCACATTACTCCAATTCTTGACGACCATCAACATGGTTTTAGATCCCAGATGTCAGTAACATCAAACCTCTAATGCATCTCTTATAATGCAGATTTCTTATCACGAACTCTCGACAATGGTGGCCAGGTGGATGTTGCTTATTTTGACCTGGAAAAAGCATTCGACAAGGTTGACATCGACATTCTTCTAAATAAACTAGCTTCATTTGGTTTTTCCAAAAGACTACTCTGTTTTTTTGCTTCATATTTTAGAAATCGTAGACAATTTGTTTATTATAAGGGATCCAGTTCTTTTGAATTCGTAGTTTTTTCTGGAGTTCCTCAGGGGTCTATCCTTGGACCACTTCTGTTTTTGATTTTTATTAACGATATTGGTTCAGTCATCACACCTCGCTGTATTTACTATTTGCAGATGACTTGAAACTATATCGATCAATAAAAAATATTCTTGACTGTATTCTCCTTCAACGTGACATTGACTGCGTCTCAAACTGGGCCAAAATAAATGGCTTGAACTTCAGTACACCCAAGTGCAATATCGTCTCGTATACAAGATCAAAGAAACCGCATGTATTTCAATATGCAATTAATGAAATTATTCTCCAACACCTTAACCAAATCAAAGATCTAGGAATTATTTACGACAGCAAACTAACTTTTCACCAACACATTGATGATTTAATAAGCAGAGCATTCAGGCTTCTGAGCTTCGTAATTAGAAACTCATCCGTTTCGTAACACAAAAACACTGACGTTATTATATAACACACTAGTCCTGAGTGTACTTGAGTCAAATTCGATCATCTGGGCCCCACACGAATTAACATACACTTTACGCATTGAAAGAGTCCATAAGAAATTTTTAAGGTTTTTATTCTCTCGGCTCTATGGACGTTACCCTTGGCTTTACCCATCGATTTATATATTAGGCATGACCAATTACCACTCCCTAGAGACACGTAGAGGTATTGCTTTGCTTAAATATTTTTTTCAACTAATTAACGGTCACTTGTCTAATAATGAGATACTGGCCCAATTAAATTTTTTTGTACCAGAGTCTCACTCTCGAGGACGTCATCACAACCTCCTATATGGTAGAGCAAGCCGCACTAATTTATTTATGAACTCACCTGTGGGGAGAGCTACGTGCTTTTTGAATGAAGTGGATAAAAAAATAGATTTATTTTTTGTGTCCTATAGCGCATTTGTAAGATTTTTGGCATTGCATATACACTGCATAAATGGTACAATTATAACGTCTTAGGCTATATTGCCTGTAATTTGTTATAAATACATGTACAAATTATATATAAATAAATAAATATCTGAAATTAATGTCTTCAAAAGTTAAGCAGTTTCTTTATTAAGGGTATTCTCAAAATATTTTTAGAAACTTTACGCCGATAGATGGTGCTATTTTCAATATCGTCTAATAAAACACTTTTAACACGTTATGCTTTTTTAATATTGAGATGAATTATTGGTTCGCGAACGTATATTAGTAATATTAATCTATATTTAAAAAAAAATTGGTACCTATAATTACATAATCGTAGAGAACGGGTGAAAAATACACAATTTCATTGCATAAAAAATATGCACAAAAGACATTTTCCACAGCTCCGCGCGCGTTGGTAAAGAACATTTTTATTTACCCAACCAAAAAACATTCGCGAAAACGATGTATTTCAAAAATTTTACGATGTTCCGCATGCGTGGAAGAGAGACGCGAGATAGAGGTTTGTTGTATTCAGTAAATTAAATCATCGCCTGGGAAGATTGAATAAATTTATAAAAGGAACCGGCTGGGAACAACGGCATGTGTGGCGGGAGCTGGTGTTAACTGGACCTTTTTTTAGAGGCCGCTTTTGCTAAACGGGCTAATTCATAACAAGCGATGTAGGTACATACCTACTCATTAACCATGCATTCTCTCGGTTGCTTGCTCGCTAATATTTCGCGAATAAGTCAAAAAGTTACATTTAATTCTTACATTTCTATGGGGCGCATTTGTCAAACCAACGAAGTGGTTAGAATTGCCAGATGGAGAAACAAATTTGTTGTGTGCTCAAGTCAGGATAACAACATCACAATACATAATAATATAGTATGTGGTGTGATTTCATAAAATTGTTGACACTCAAACTGGCAGAGGAAGAAGTACAAGTAGAAATGAGATCCTTGAGGGGTATGAGTGGTAAATCCGTGCATGATTGTTCTACAAGCGTCAAATAGATAATATAATATGTGTACTGTATCAAGAAAGAATGCAAGGCTAAAACTGGGATCCCACATCATCTATTTCATAGAATCTATGAAAAATATCGGTGAGAACCCGATTTCTGTACAATAGAAACACAAAATCGACTTCAACTTTCGTTCTGCGAAATCTAACAATTTTTTTCTTCTGTTATTGTGATACCAAATAACATTATAGTATAGTGTCTCTTGAGATCATTTTTCGCAAAAAACGGCGCAATCAAGCGAATTAATTATTTGGGAACAGTCAGTCGGAATAATAGAAGAGATGTGGATGAATGTGAATAATCGTATTCCTCACATTCTCTTTCAACTCTTAGTTGTGACCCATCCTCTCAGCGAGAAAACGGTGATAGATAATTAGTAAAAATTACACGATTACTACAGAATGTAATAATTACTGCAGAATAAAATAATTTAATTGTTAAAATTAAAATAGTAATTAAAATATTTATTAGTAATCAAAATATTTATTATTTAATTTTAATTTTATATAAATTACTACAGAATGTACCTAGAAAATGTGGATATAGAGCGAATTAATGAAGAAAGTACCTAGGTAGTAAAGAATATATGACGCAAATATGAATGGTAGAAGAAGTTGGGGACGCAAGAGGTAGACATGGCACGATCAAATGAATCAGATACTTGAGTCAGGTCATGTCAAAAGTCAGAATAATAGAAGACTATGTATGAGACGATGTATGAATGTGAGTGAGGCAAATAGTGTGTGCCAAGACCGAGTTGTTTGGCGGTCCGTCCTCTCTGCCTTCCCCTGCGGGGAACGGCGCTCTACAAATTGTCCAATTATTATTATTATTATTATTAGTTAGGTAGTTACCGAGAAAATATTTGTAAAAAAAATTGTTACTTAGTCTTGGATTCACTCTCTACCTTCGATCAAGTATGCTCTCTAATAATACTTTTGATTCTTATAAAGAGCACGCCTCATTTTTATGGAATAACAATAATGCGTTGTACAAAGTCGAAAAAAGCTTCAAACTCGTGGCAGACGGACGAGAATCGGACAGAATGTAGGTACCCAGCTCGATCTATGCATTTTATTGTTTAGCAAGTCTCAATAACAAAATAACTAGGCGGGCGTCTAGTGATAGTTGGAGATTTATGAAAGTTCTAAATAATTACAGTCGTTCTCACTATAATTATATAGTTAATTTGTCCTTTTTTACTGCGTGCCAAAACCGCAAATGTTCCTTGCGCCGAGTAATACTGGAACATTCATAAAAAAGCAAAACGAACATTCTATCAGAATAACAAATCGCGCCACGCAAATTGACATTTTTACTACAAATATACTGACCACTTTAACACCATAGGAATGGGTTGAAAGCGTGCACGTGAAACGTATGGCTCGCACATAGGTTTGTCTCCTTCTAACGCAGATTAGGGCATTTTGGCTAGCAGTTTCTGCACAAAATAATTAATTTTGTTAATTTAATTACTGGGTTATTATAAGTGATAGAACTGTGAAATTTTCGTTCGCGAATTTTTCATTATGAGTATTATTTTTCGACATTAAAATAAATAAAATATTATCTGTAGTTTTCAAATGCGGTTGAAAAATAGATTGTATGGGAATGGTCACATCTGTTTCACCTTAACGCGAAATAGGCATGCAAAATCTAAGTTTTCCATTAGATAGAAATTTCTGCATATATTATAATATATAATAAATTATAGGTTCATCGTCAGAACTTGACGAACTTTCACTTGTCGCAGACATTTAGACAATGGCCGCCATTTTGATTACCTTTATTTTTACGTTTACAGCATGATTGTCTATCTGTAAGATTGTAGGTAAAAGTAAACGGTAAAAGTCAAACGAAAAAACTCATTTCTATGACTTACAATTTAGCATTCTCGGTAAATGAAAAAACACACCATGAGAGTATTTCAGTGTCCTCAATCCAGATACTAAACGACATTCAAGCCACGACGGCAAGCCTATTGTTTGCCGATATTGTTAAAAATGGTCCTCAGAAGATAGTACCACCAATTACCTGCTCAGAACTTATCATTGGGATACCAGTATACCAGTTTATCTTCCCGAAGCTGGATTTAAAAAACAATAACGACGATACAATTAGCTATAATAGTATAATCCAAAATATAGGTGTTGTGATCCATACGATCAGGAAAACATTCTGAAAATCCCGTGTCAAGTAAACTCAGTCACGCTGAGTGCCCGATTACCAACAAAACGGCATCCACCAGTGATCTTCTTCAACATTCCTCATGACCCAGCAGACAAGTGCCTTAGCAGGAGTCCAGGACAAAGCTGGCCTAGAGTCCACAGTGATAAACTGCAAGCTAAGTCACCTTGCTGGTACTCGAACAGGAACAAGTTGCCACTATACACTATCAAAGTGAACTCTTGTTCTGACCAATGGTAATGTTTTCAGGGGGGAGCTGAACCGTAACTTCAACATGCAGAGAATAACGGGAGTGAGCACGGGAATAGCTGCACCCGTGGAGGAGCGCAGTGCCCCCTGTCTCACGCCCACTGTGTCACACAACACCTCCTCACCCAGTGAAAGGTCAATATACTTTATTCCTTTATAAGTACAAGGTATGACAATTTCGGTAACCAACATACGGAATTCATGCATTTGCAAATTTAACAATTTAGATTTTTTTTTATAAATATGAGACAAAGTGTGAAATAAAGGAGGATTCATTTAAAACAAAGTAAGCGTTCATATGTTTTCATATTAATATTTGGAGGCACGATTTTTGGAATAAACGTGGCCGAATCCACAATTGAACGCCTGGAAATCTCTGTCGCTCAAGTAAATAACATTTTGTTGTGTTGTGTGTTGGTAGGCTGCGGCCGTCCACCTCAGGCAGCACGCAGCCCATCCAGAACGTGGAGGACCCCAACGGGCCTGACGCAGAGCCCACGCGCCTGCCCCCCATGCCCACCATACATGAGAATAGGAAGCGCTTGCTCTACTATGTACAGGAACCTAATTTAGGAAAAGGATTTATTAAGGTCGGTTGAACATCTTATTTTATAAAAAAAAATTGTGACGAGTGAAAATATGTTTCAAATATGCCCCATGGTCATTATGGTTAGATATATCCATCGTTCAGCTGATTAGTTCAACTCCAAATACATACTAAGTTTTAACATAATGATTGCTATTTACACGTGTCTGTGATTTACATATTAAATATGCTATAAAATAATTCCGGCAAACATCAACGGTCCGGTAAATTTTTATTTATTTATATTCTCACCATACATTTTGTTGTTTTTTTTTTACATAAATTAACCTCACTAGGACTAATGCCTGTATTGAGGTTAACAATTATAATTTGAGGATGAATTTTACATACAAAACACAATATAAAAACACTACTTTCAAAACACTAATATTACATACTAATTACTCATTTGGTCACTAGACCAAACGATACCAAATACATATGACATAACAAATTAGTACGACATTTTGAAATTTCCTACTAATAAAGTAACCCAGAAAACAAAGAATTTGTTTATTTCGACCCAATTTCTTCTGCATTATAATAGAGAAGTCCAGTCCAATTTTTTTATTTTTTTTTATGACTTTCTAACTAAAATAACTACATATTTTTTTTTTTTTAGAGTTAGTTTTAATAGTTAAAATAATTTTCAAAGTTTTAATTTTTCAAGGTCCCTCGAAAAACAACATATCTATTATGCATTTTGTGACGTCATCAACACGTCATCTACTAAATTCGAAAAAACGTATTTTATGATTTTTATGTTGGTCTCCTTGAATCTCACATAGATTTGCGCAGGCGCCGCCGGCCATCTTGCTTATTATTAACGCGTTGATTGTTCTATTTATGGTGTATGGATCAATGGCGTCTATGGCGACGGCGAGATCAGAAGCTTCGCAAAAATGACATGATGAATTTTACTTGCAGTTTTATGTTTTTGAAGATAATTTTCGTTTAAATGATCAATTCACTGTGATATTAGTGTAATTCATCATAAGTACCAATGCTGCGTTACTTTTTTTTCAGTTTTAGTCCTTTAAAATAGTGTTTTGTTGGTGATTTATTTTCGTTATACAATAGTTTTAAGGTTACGTCTGAAATTTTTTTTTAATGACTTGTGATTTTAATAAAACTTCCATAAAAGTAATATTATTTAATAATGTAAAAGACAATGCATGTGTAAATAAGTACAAAATACAGAAATCAACGCATTAACACCGAATCCAAGATGTCATATTTTTTCAGTTATTTTTTCGGAATCATTAAAATATTTTTTTATCCTTTTTAATTGTATGAACGAGATAAAAAGTGAAGTGACAGTTTTATTCCAAATTCATAAAGTAAGAGGACTGTATTTTTTAAATTTTGAATTTTCCTAAATTTTTCGACCGTAGATTATGTTTACAGTCAGCTGTTTTTTTTTAATTTTTTCATTTTGAAACTTAAAATACTGCAATTTTCAAACGCGATCGTATATGTCAGATACAAAAATCTAAAAGGCAATTCTATTTAGTTTCTATAAAGGTATATGCTTTTACGACATCTTCAAAAATAAGAAATATATAGAACATTCGTTTGTGTCATACCTAAATTCCCATACAAATGACGTACAGTGATTACCATCGTGACGTCACCACAGAGCATTACACAGCATACCAACTTGACGCTGTGTTTTAACGAGAATATTAAAAATTCCCTTTTAATATATTTTTAAAAACTGTACGTTTAATATTATTAAATAAAAGTTATATATTCAGAATCAGCGTTTATTGGTCTATATGAACATATTTTTTAAAGCCGTAATATTTTTCACTGGAGTTCCTTATTGAGTGGTAATCTGAGTTGTACCAAATAGAGGGTATACTTTTACATACAACTGCATACTCAACTCAAATTTAGATTTTTAGGAGATAATTGACTAAACAACTGGACGATCACACATTCTTAAAGAGGTATTACCTTTTAATCTGTGAGTGCCCGTAGATATATGTACAGTGAAATCCTCTTAAGAAGTTTTGTGGCTAAAGAAGTTTGGTTTTTTCAGTCCCTCGGCCCAAAATTGGCCCAATTTTTCCCACAGGTTTTCCTGCTTAAGAAGTTTATTTTTTCCGGTCCCTTGGAAAACTTCTTAACCCTTCGCCCGTCGCGCGTTTTTTATAACGCGATGTGTCGTGCGGGGTCGCCAAAAATAAATATGATTAAATTGTTTTTATAGCATATCGTCAACGACAATCCATCACCGCGTAAATCATATTTGGCCACTTTTCAGGAGAGACATAAAACCACTTTTCTTAATGTATTTACATCGAAATCGCGGCAAACCATTTTTTTTCATGTTTAATTTGTCTTTTCTATTATATATTTAAACACATATACGTTTTTAACCGAAAATAAAATAATAAATGACTTAAGCGGTGATGTTCAGTAAAATACGGCAAAAGTTTTGACTTACGCGGAAATTTATTCTTGTTGGGAGGTAGGTATATAATATTATTATAGTTTTAATACACGGGAATGTGGAAACAAATGTTATTTATTTAAAAAAATAATAATAATAATATTTTACAACGAAGTAATTGTTACATGACATTTATACAAATAAAATAGTAGATAGGTACCTAATCATAAAAATACACAAAATTATTAGTTACTCAATGACACCGACAATCATCAACGTAAAAATTAAGCACATCAATTTTTTAATTGAAAAAAAAACTTACATTTGTAGGTACCTCTTGTAATGTTAAAAATTAAAGTCATTGATTCAGTAATGAATCATAATAAGTATGACAATCTTGCGGTATTACAGATTTTAGTTCCTGTAAATGTTTCCACTTGGATTATTTTATTTTAATTCTATCTTTGTAAAGTTTTGGAATAATATCATTATAATTTATATTATTCGACAATTTTGGTCGTCGTGGCAATTCGGAAAAATCGTCTTCGAAGTTTATTTTAAAACGAATGATCCCATCTGGTGAGTATTGTTACACACGTAGGTTATTAACAGTTTGATCACTTACTGCTCTGCCTGGCCTGATTGAATCGTATAAAAAAGTATTTTTTTGTACTAATTGTAATTCAAAAAGAAATCGAATATCAAAGTTTCGGACAGTTTGGAAAAGTTTCGTAGTTTTGATCGAAAGCACATTTTGGATTTGCAAGCTGGACCCATTTGACGAGCTTCTTTAGGCATATCGTGTACCTTGTTAAATTTCCCATCTTGCAGTAAACTTCTAAGCCTGTAGCCTAAATAATCTTTCCCTTGCAACCTCAATTTCTTGTTTATTAATCTTGATGAATCTGCGTGTATGTCGCCATCACTCGGCCGATTTGATGGTGATGCTATTATTTCCGAAGGAGATAATATAGTACCTGGTGTAGGATTACCGTAATCCACCACCTGCATTTCAATTGAAGTTGAATCTACTATAATTTTGTCATTATTTATTATGTCAAAAGATGTTGAATTATTATTAATGCTATGAATATCTTGGCATATTATGTACTCACGAGATACCATCGAGATCAACTCCGCAATGTCTTTTGTTGTTGGTGGCTGATTTTGGGAATAATCAACAATTGAAAATTCTAAATTATTTATGTCAATGTTTTCTATATTTTCATTTGTAGAACATTCACCAACTTTTTTTTCCACTGCCTTGTTTGTTAGATAATGTATTTATTCCGAGTTCTTTGCACATGGCATCAACAAATAACTCATCGCTAGAATCCAACATTTTGTTACTGAAATAAAATTTAAAAAATATAATTAATATATTTGTTTCGCTATATACTATAAAAAATAATAATGAAGTGTATTATAATATTGTAATAGTTAAGTTTAATATATAATTATTAGTAAAGTGATTCAAAAAGCACAAATCAAAAAATAATCAGCGCGTATCTCACGTTTTCCGATACAATGGAACGAAACATTACGAAGTGTATCAACGCGTAAGTCCATAATGATTAATAATAACGTTTACCGTGTACACAAAACAATGTTTGCAATATATAATTACTTAGTCTCATAATACATACCTTTTGTAAGACTTCCGATGAACAAAAATCACATAAATTAAAAAAAAATCATTGTAATAAGCGAAATAACGTGTTGCGGCAATGACGGTTGGTCAACGACTGAGATAGGCGATGATTTTACCCAAACGGAAGGCAAATGAGATGCGCGGTGATACTCTTTTCGTTGTAGGACTATTTCCTTACATTGAAAAAGTCCTATAATAATCCCACCGATGTAGGTGTATGACCGCCGTTGAATGGCATTTCAAGATGACTTACACGGTGATGTTACATACGCGGTGATGGAATGCCGTCGACGATATATTTTATATGTTATTTTAACTGATTACAGTCAGGTGATAATGACTGCTTTGAAATAAAAAGAAATATTTAAAATTAGATATTTATTTTTAATGCAAGAGCTTAAAAATCAATAAGGAACATTTTTTGGTAATTTTGAAACATATTTTTTCATATACAACAAAAAAATCAACAAATTACAATGAAAAAACATATAAACTTGATTTTTCATTGTATTTTGTTGATTTTTTTGAGCCTCACGCCGAAACACAAGTCTGTATCTTACATCGCACATGCGCGGACTGAATTTTCTTGGCGCTAGCGTCAAATATAGTCCCTTTTAGGAAGCTACCTAAAGTAAGAAATCAGTGGGAACATTTAAAATGTACATAATTAGCATTTCTGTAAAACCTGGGCTTTAAAAGACCCCATGCGACGGGTCGAGCGTTAAGAGGGTTTAACTGTGTATGTTTGCAAATCTCC
Organism: Limnephilus lunatus; assembly: GCA_917563855.2. Classification (NCBI taxonomy): domain Eukaryota; kingdom Metazoa; phylum Arthropoda; class Insecta; order Trichoptera; family Limnephilidae; genus Limnephilus; species Limnephilus lunatus. The sequence continues at coordinate 1,284,724 of OU830602.1, read as the reverse complement.
AAGAGTTAGTCCTGACTTGATCTTGAACTACCCCGTCATTATAAATCGCTCACGAACCACCAATGAGCAGGTTACTTTTTCAAAATAGCCCCTTGTGGCGAGCGATCATGGATGTATGAATTTTGTAAAAAATTTATATGACAGACAAATAGACCTGAAATAGCTACCTGAAATTTAAAATAGGCTATTTATGTCAAACGAAAGTATCTGATCAAATATCAGGTCTCAGGTACCCGGGTCATGTAAAGTGATCGATCGACCCGGCTCTACTATGAACTGATTTATTATGTGAAGATATTTCCAGTATAACCTGGTCTTGTCAGCATTGGTAATCTAATCTGGAATACGTCCATGTATTTCGATAAATTGTTTAAATGCCCTTTTTAACATTTCTGTTTTGGTTCTGAGAATTCATGATGGAATTCCACTGTAATAATAATTTTTCCACTTAATTTATTTTGACTGTAACACTTTTCACTAGCTTGCACCAGTCTAAAGACGGCCGTAATAGACTGAAACCAGTTCGGTCAGAAATAAATTAAGTGGAAAAACAGTTTAATATTTAAGCTTGCACCAGTCTAAAGACGGCCGTAATAGACTGAAACCAGTTCGGTCAGAAATAAATTAAGTGGAAAAACAGTTTAATATTATTAGTATTATGTTTAAATGCCATCATATTATAGCTGGAACGTAGTGTAATTCTTTGACGAGTTTTAAATTATAGAAAGCAAACACTTTGTGCGCTTAACATTATATTATATTTATACAAATGAAAAAATTCTTTGTTTAAAACCACTTTATTTGATTTTTACACGACGACCGGTTTCGGTTGATCTCAACCTTTGTCAAGTTAAAAATAAATATGTAAACTAAATTACAGTTCAGATTATCAGGTAAACTGAAGAGTAAGCATATAAGAGAGGGAGAGGCCGTTAGAAGCAGGCTGGTAGAGGGGTAGGGGAAGGGTCTTATTTGCTTAATAGTTTTAAGTTCAAACAAAAAATTTCCCTTTTTCACAGCTTCTCCTGTATACTGATAAATCAATAATATTTACAGTAAAAATTTTCTTCTGATTCCATGAGAGTAGCAATTTTTTAATATTTTATATTATGTGTTTCAGGAATTATGTTTCTCAGCAGACGGAAGACTGATTTGCTCTCCTTACGGCTACGGAGTCAGATTGCTCAGCTTATCAGAGAACTGCTCCGAGCTCCCCTCCTGTGTGCCCCCCCCAGGCACCTCCCTCACCCTCACGGAGCTCGGGCAGAGCATCCGCCACCTTGACCTGGTGGTCAGCTCGAAATTCAGCCCGCGCCACTGCATGCTGGTCACCGGCTGTCTCGGGGGGCGCATAGTCTGGTACCAGCCGCACGCATAGTGCAGGGTATAGGGGACCGTAACGGATACCCCTCCCACTTAACTCCTGCGTTCGCGTTGTGTAAATAGTCTTGCTACCTAACTTCCGTACTAACGTGCCTAGCATAGATTAGAGGAGTTTAACTCCCCGATGGACGGTAAGGCTGGGTTCAAATCACCTTTCATAGTGGTAAACGCCATTAAGGGCGACTGGTTTGTCCGGTAGTTTTTAACAAAACACGTGGAGTATCGAACAATCGGTTTGACTTACAGGAACGGACTGTAGAATGGCAGAGTCTTTCCACATGGTGGCTTCTTGCCTGAGCGGACTAGCCTTCTGTAGACGCCTTAATATCTATCGTGTAACCCGGGCAGGATTCTGAATTTAGAACGCTGCCAGTTCACTGACTTTATTTTGGCCGGGAGATCATGAGATCATACAGACCTCTAATTAGTTGCTTATCACGGGTGTTCAGCCAAGCGATTCTATATCTTTTGTGGGATCGTTGTCGAGATCGATAACGGACGTGACCTCCTGTTAGATTGGTGTGATTTATTTGCTTTTTGTACATGTACAACGTACATTAAATGAATAAACCCGAGAAGCATACGGATGCAAGTTCAAAATTTGAAGAAATGAGTTTTTGATGCAGACTTGAAGTAAATTATCATGTTTATCAGTGGCATAAAAATACAGGTCCTATCATGAAGAAAAATAGGATTTTCAAAAATGTATACGGATACAACCTTTGATGCAACAACTATCTTAGAAACAGAAAGATGTACATGGACTCGCATCTTTATGATTTATGTAGTTGCATTTTTAGTATTATGACTCAAATCCATTTACATCCATCTGCCTCTAACATTACTACTCTTTCTATGGAAGTAAACAATTTTCAAACATTGATCCTTTCATAATACACCACATGTCATAACAAAATATTCCATTGCATTTTGAAGCAGAAGGACTCAAGTCCGTGTTTTTGTTTTTAAATAATATTTTTAAAGGCTTTACATATAAAATACTTTGTTTTATTTGCTCATTTAAAAAAAAAAATCTAATTGATTTAATAAGATACTTTTTTAGATTTTCACTGCCAAAAGCATTTTCGTTATTTGTTTTTGGGGTGTTATGCCGTGTTGCGCTACCTCCTTCTTCAAAAACAAATAACGAAAATAATTGATTTAATAATTACTTTTTTTTGTTATCTATCTGCATGGATATCCGAAGAAATGAGACCATAGTTATAGAAAAAATTGTTTTTTGGCTCTCCTAAACATTAACCTTCCGTATGCTTCTCGGGTACAGAAATTATTTATTTATTAACATTAACGGTATAAATATACCATAAATACAGATTACATGTCGCTAAATCATAGTTGTACATAAGATATAATAAAAAAGAGAGAATCAGTTAGTTGTGGCATTTGATTGAGAAGTGACACAAAGAGCTACAATTACATATAATCATGCATACTTGCAGGAATTCATGTTTAAAACGATCTAAACTAAAATATGTGACAGGAGATCACATCCGTTAATCTCAATAACAATCCCCCAAAATATATAGAATTCGCTCAGCAATTTGCGGTACTTTTGAAAAGTTTGTACATATCGTAAGGTTTTTTTTAACAACCCTACATGAAGAAAAGTTGAAATAATGTTTCCTGATGAAATGACTGATGTATGTATATTTTGAGGTTATACTTTAGGAATGTATTTATTCGGGTATATGAAAATAATATAGTTTTTAAACAATGTCTACGTAACATAGAAAATAATTTTGAACTAAAACATCACTTGAATTGTACCTACCTCCAATTTTTCATAGCAAAAATAATTGTGTTAAAAATAATACTTTTTTTTAGCAATGTAAACTAATTTGTTTCATCTTTTATTGATACAAAAAATAGTAAAATGCGTACCATTTACATATTATATTTGTTATTATTTAAACTAAATTACTAAAAATAGTAATGCGTACCATTTACATATTATATATTCAGAATTGAAACTCCTTGCTTGAAATGGCTTTAGCCGTGTTTGGTGACAAGATCTGAATAGACAGGTACTTCCCCAAATTTCTCTTCCCCTCCCCGCTAACTTCAGCCTTACAACATACCCTAATTGGGGATACCATAGTCTCACTGGCTCCAGACGTGAACAGCTTCGACTCTTGTAAGTTATTCACATTAAAAAAAAAACAAAAAACTCTTTCTAATATTTAATTATTTAAAGCTGTTTGCTCTATAGTTTTGGTAATTCTGTGTACGAATGCATTTCCTCAATGATCATTTACCTATGTATGTATATATTTTGTTAAAAATCTGCCAAAATCAAATAGAACTCCTGTCAAAACTTTTATGATAAACCCTGACCAAGGGATAATCACTGCCGATTAATAACCGTTTTTTCATGAGCATGTAATGCGCTAATGAAGTGAAGAAATGTAATCTAAATTTCATTGTGATTAAGTGAGCTACTTTTATTATTAATTTGAACCAATTATAAATTATTAAATATATTTGGCTAATATTAGAGGCTTTTTGATATTGTCCGACCGAAACAGGACTTTCTACCGAAACCGAAACTTGAAACCGAAACTTTTTTAGACATGTTTACTAAAATTCTATCTATTGTTTACTGAAATTTAGCTTATTTTTTACACTTATACAGACAGTTGACACGTGTTAAATGAAATAAAAAACAATAATTGAATAATAATTATGTGAAAAAAAAATATAATATGTAAATATATATATATATTTTTTAATATTACTGCTATAAAACAAACGAAAATTATAAAAATTAACAAAACATGTTACTTGATTGTCAATAATCAACACTTACATTATAAAGGAAGGACCTCGTTAATTGAGTATTTTAAGATGAAGCCATACTAAATAATGCAAAATCATACAAAATCGTATGTTTTTGTTTTGAAAATTTGACCGCTTAGAAGTATTATAGATGCTTCAATTAAATACTGCGTGTACAACATACCTTGGCCCTTAAAAATATCGGTCATTTTTTTTAATAGGTCTTTTAATAAGCTTAGAAAAAAATAAAGTATTAGGTCTATAAAAAATATTTTCAACTGAAAACTCTCCTACTTATAAACACTTTTTCGGATATGATTTTATTGCATAATGTGGCAAATTCAGTTTCTTATATAATTATCGCGAAAAAAAATGATATTTACGCCCGAACCTCACAAAATAAAATATAATATGCATTTTCGCGTTGGTATTTTTGACATCACGGCGACAATACGGCAGTCGACGAATTTGTTATATCAAAGTGAACCTTATACCGTCCTCCGAAGAACGACTGGCAGCCGCCCCATTCTTCTGTCATTACTCCTCCGGCCGGAGCGGAGAAACAACGTGTTAGCGTCCGCACTGCTTGTTTTCGTGAAATCAATTTAAAAATTCCGTTTTATTACAATAAACAATGCATAAAAAAGGAATTAATGTTTTTTACAGGCCTTTATGAAATCAACATGTAAAAAAAATTCTCAAATATCTTTTCCAACCTTTCCAAAAGCTTTTTCTCGGGTATTTTTAAACTCCTCCCATAAAAGGGCGTGAATTCCGATTTCGATTTTTTCCTGTACCTAAAATCACAACATTCTTATTACACATGTTAAATGAAATAAAAAACAATAATAAATGAAGTATGTGAAAAAATAATAAACAAACATTTAGCTACACTATACGCGAGAAATGACACATAAACTCACAACACAATCACGCCGGACCGGCCGGCGAACTCAGCTGATGATGGCGGGTGACACACGAGCCACAAACTCATCCGAAGTCAGTCGAACGATGAGCGATAATTCACGAACGCAGAGTTTTGGTGCGGAAGAAGGTTCGGCAGATTTTCTGCCAAAACCGAAACTGATGCCGAAACTAGATTTTTTTTGCCAAAACTTGCGGAAACCGAACCTTCAGTCGGTCACTACTTTTTGAATTACAAATCAATTTTATGTAACCCCATGTAGAACAATAGATGTTACTTTTAGTCAATTTTACTGATGTTATCTGTAACAATTCTTTTGCTGGGCATCACATCACATTCAAATATGTAATTTCATCACAAGTATAAATAATAAACATCACATTCAAATACGTAATTTCATCACAGGTAGAAATAATAAACATCACATTCATATATGTAATTTCATCACAGGTAGAAATAATAAACATCACATTCAAATATGTAATTTCATCACAGGTAGAAATAATAAACATCACTTTCAAATATGTAATTTCATCACAGGTAGAAATAATAAACATCACATTCAAATATGTATGTATGTAATTTCATCACAGAAATAATAAACATCACATTCAAATATGTAATTTCATCACAGGTTGAAATAATAAACATCACATTCAAATATGTAATTTCATCACAGGTTGAAATAATAAACATCACATTCAAATATGTAATTTCATCACAGGTTGAAATAATAATTTGTTATTGTATACGATACGCTTCAAGTGAGAATTTAGCATTTATACTGTTTTATAATGCATACTTACTTTCTATTGTGTTCATAAAGGAAATATATTTCTGAAATTGATAATCATACCATAGCGACTGTTTCAATAGATAATATTTTTAAGATTTTAACCCTAGGGGCCGCAAGAAACTTCAATATATTAAAAGACATTTTTGTTAAAGTCAACATGTAGACAATAACCATTACTTGATTAAGTGACATTTTTATTTTTATCTTTAACTAACCCAGTAAAAGTAATATCTAAAGACAAAATGAATGTACGAAGCCAGGTCTCTTATGACTTCCGACGTGAACATTTGCTTGAACATTACTATAAACTTAGTCAATGAGGGGCGTGGCTTAGAACAATTCTTGTTAGCAGATGCAATGTTCATGCTTTCCGTGGTCAGTGAAAAATATTCTCTTCCCAGAGAAGGCAGGCGGGGGCATTAGTTCATTTTACTCAGTTTGCGGAGAATAAATCCAACGAGTTTTTGGGGTTTTGTCAACTGCGCAAGTAATAATTATGAGTTTAATAATTTGTAAATAAACACTGTCGTAATGGATGATTATTTCTATTGTGAACTCACCTCTAAATATTATGCAGAGGGCCCATAAACCCATGTAACAATTTATGATAACACTTGCTGTTTTGAAATTCGTAAATGTCACATTTAGGTCTTAAAGCTTAACATTTTTTAACTTAATTATTTGCGTGGATGAAAAATGATTCACTTAGGTCGTGTAATAATTGATATTAACCACTCCGATAGGTAAGCAGATATACACGATAATATAACGATAGCAGTCAAGTACAATAAGCGTGTTTTCACATCAACGCGTGTGTTTCCACAGAAATTGTTATAACTCCGTTATTGTTCTAGTGACATCCCTAAAACAAAAAGTAGAAGCTCCTTAATTAATCAACTTACCCAATACATAAAAAGACCTATTCTTTCAAATACATGGTAGACCTCCAAATCGCCTACCCGCCGTTAGACATTGTTATTTTTTTTATTAAATATTCTTGTATGAAATGATAAAAAAATGAGGTTACTAAATTGTTTATTATATACATTTATACGATAGAATAGTATTGTTTTTTTTACATAATCTGTGATTTTAGTACCGTTTTCACATAAAAACATCACTTGAGTCATTTTAACATTTTTTTTATGTTTGCATTCTAAATTTTAATATTTACAAATGTTAAAATTTATTTGTAATATTTTTTTTTTTTTTTTGCTTGACGAGACGGTTTACAGTTAGTTCCCGTGAGTACTTCGGCCATAGGCCGATTGTACTATCTCCCATTTTACCTCAATCCTTTAACAATAACCCAGTCCCTTTAATGAAGTTCACCAGAGTTGTCATTGGATATGTGGCTAAGTCTTCTGGTTCCACGATGTGTCTCCCCAGGTATCTGAGCCTAGTTCCCACCAGGGCAGGACATTGGCACCACAAGTGAATTGGAGTCTCTTCACATTTTCTACATCTATTGGTGCTTTCCACTCCCAATAGCTCCATGTGTCTCCTGAGATGGCAGTGTCCCGTTAGTAGTCCTACCAGTTCCCTCAGCGAGTTTCTGTCCATATCGAGTAGTTTCCTGGTCCGTCTGGGGTCTGGTCCGTTTATGAGTACTTTGGATTGCCTCATTCCGGGTGCCCTCTCCCATTCCTTCCAGTGCTGGGATTTGACCCACCTCTCAATATGTAATTTCGTGTGGCAAGCTGCTACTCCTAAGGCCGGCTCGGATCCCGCAAGTGGTACTTTTGCCCCTTTCCTTGCTAGTTCGTCAGCCCGCTCGTTGCCCTCAATACCCTTATGTCCTGGTACCCATATCAGTGTTATTTTATTATTTGTAATATAACAATTTGAAAGCTTGTTTCGTAACCTTTCAAAAACAGTTTTTAATATTCATTTATAGAGATTTAATTGTGAAGCGAAAGTAACACAAAGTTTTTGTAAATCTGACATTTCGTTTAAAACGAAAAACTCGCATATTTGCGATAGATCGGAGCTGTAAGCAGAAATCTTTCCTGATAAATAATTATTTTTTAAAATATCTATGAAATCTGTGTTTTCTCCGTGTATGTAGCATCTCTTTCTCATCAGAACTCATCTTGACATTTACAAAATGTCAAGTGTTCAGTGCGTAGATACGGCCTCACCACAGACCGCTAGACAAAATGTGTGTGGCCACGCCCGCTTCGCCCTAATCTTTCAACCATGTTTCAACAAACGGAGGAAACAGAAAACAAAGTGTTTATAGTAATGTTCAAGCAAATGTTCAAGTTCACGGTCGGAGGAGATCCCGCTTAAGGTCGACGCTGCTATTGCAGTGCTTCATATCATGCGTGGGAAAGATCCCAACCTCCTCATGAATGATGAGAATATGGGGAAAAATCCCCATATTCTTTTGTATTTTAAACAAGGACTGAAATTGGAAACCTCCTGATGTGGACGGTTGCTAATGAAGTAATGTTGTTTTATCTCCCTGGTACCAGATCATCTCCAGACATCTGAATTAAAACATGAATCAAACAATTACTAGTAGTAAGATGAGGCGATGTGATGAATGAAGAAAGTGGCGTAAGGAGAATCTAATAAAATATAACTACAATGGGGAATATTTTACAGTATTGAAATTATGGATTCAGTAACCCCTACACCTTTTGCCACTTCCTTGTGGTTCAACACTGCGGTGATTACTTTAATATTAAACTGATGGATGGTTTTATATAAGATTTTAATATATGTGTACCTACTGCATAAATGGAAAAGATACAAATAATTGTTTTTTTCTTTATATTCCTTATTTTAGTTATTAGACCACTTTTTAAACCTACAACAAAATAATGGAAACCAATTTCGCTATAGAGTATACCTCCCTTATTTAACAATAAAGGTAGGTATAATTCCTGTACTATCATTGTCGTAACTCTGAATTCTCTGCCAATTAGTTGCTGATAGATTGTTCATAAATATACAACTCTTATAATAATATTTTTTTTATTTTGAGTGTGTCTCCAGCATTATGATGTGAAGGGTGCCATTTTAGATATTTAGCACTCCTTATTTCGTGGTTCAAAACATCCGAAATTGCATAAAAATCAACAACTCTAAAAGTGAAAATGTTGGAGCTCAGGGGGCGCATGTTTGGCGCCTGTCGTGATTAGATTCCGCAATCAACATAACATCAAAGTTATGAGTTTTGCCTGAGTAGGCGTTTACCTCTTCAAACTCCAGTGATGAAATTGAGCTACAAGAACTGTTATTTGACTTTCGCCTTTATGAATTCATCTTTTGCGTTTCCCCGACCTACCTAGTGCGTATCCCTTGTAGAGTAGGCTTACCCAGAATCGCTGGAATAGATTGATAAACTCCTAAACACATAATGCTGCATATATGTACATTTGCGAACAAAAGCGTGAGCTGAGCCACGAATTATGGGAATAAAAGGAACGAAGTAACTGCAAGCATCAGTTCGCGAAGTCCTTTTTCCGTATAATAATATCCATAATTCGTGGTTAGGCTCGCACGGTGTATATGCAGCTTAAGGGAGTTTTAATTGTTACCAGCGTTGTTATTGTTACACATTATGTAAACAGTTTGCAGTAGTACTGTATGTGGGTGGCGGGTTTGGATACCGCCGCTCCGGGAACCATTTGTCACCTCAAGTGGCTCGCTACGTTTGGTGATTCGCTGCCCGGGTTCCTGGACACTAACCCCCAAATTCCTACCCACCCCTCATACCTTTTTCCTTCCCAGAACTTCCTCTCCTTCCTTTCTTCTCCCTAAAAAGACCCTTTACACAGCATCCCCAGGTGACATAGGCATAGGGAAATTGTTTTCCTCAGGGCCTCCTGTGGAGCTAGTGTAAAAAAAAAATTCAACTGTTATAGACTGTAATTTCACTTTGTATTATGTTACCGGCTAAAATAACTATATAATGTATACAATTTGTTTATGTTAAACAATGTATTTTAATAAATTGTATTGAAATATGAATAGGTACTGTTTTTTTTTTTAAATCTAATTGTGAAATTATTATCAGCTTCCTTGGGGTGGGGTGATGTTGTTTAAATCACCCAAATATTATTTTATGAATTATTGCAGGTTCACAACTTACCATCAAGTTTCATAATTTTAAGAGAATTTATTATATGTTATGTATAAGAAGATTCGATAATCTCAATTAAACAAGTAAAGCAGAAGCCAGTACCGGATACTTTACTTGCCTAGGATGACCTAAATATGGAAAATACACACCACATAACATATTAAAGTACTTTATTATTTACACATTTGATATTATAGCTTACATTTGGCAGTTTGTATATGGGAGTATAAAATTGTTAATTATCGTATATAAATCTTAATTGACAACGACTCTGTAATGCAACGCTTCATTAAAATCATTTTCAATACATTAACATTAGTAAAGTTAAAAACTTGATGAGGTCCAAAAATAAATTTGTACAACGTTGTATATTATAAATTGGTATTTTTTTAAATTGATAACAAAACATATATTATCACTGCCTGTAATATCTCTAGTTGTTGCTTGTGTTCTCAGCAGCCGGATGCTTCTATGGTGGCACCCAAAATCAGGAAATGGGGAGTTTCTGATTTGGAGTGGTGGATTGAGTGTTTAGACGTGTCCTCGCTCCTTCAGCTTGGCGATGAGGGTGTCCACGTCGGGTACGGTAGAGCCGGCCTGACGGACGGGAGGGTCCACCACGGACACGATCTTGATGCGGGCCGTAATGTCCACTCCCAGATCCTTGACTGTCAACTTTTGGATTGGCTTCTTTTTGGCTTTCTGTAAAAGAAACACACCTTTAATTTCAATACATAAATGGTAATAGATTAAAATAAAACAAATAAAAAACTTTATTCCACCGTAACTGGTTGACCGTAACCGGTTTCAGCTCGTCAGAGCCATCTTCATACTGGTACAAATAATTCTTAGTCTACGGTTTATATACATAACATTTGGGGGAGAGGGGCTATTGTACCCTATTGTAAGATGGCTCTGACGAGCTGAAAACGGTTACGGTCAATAAAATTAAGTTTTTTATTTGTTTTATTATAATGGAATTCCACCACGAATTGTCAGTTTCAAAAATAGAAATATTAGACAAATGGTAGGTCTATGAGCAGCAGATGTTGTGTTGCGTTGTTTTATAAATCAAAGCCAAAATTTCCCCTCAAATCATAACCGAAGAACAATTTAGTGCGATTTAGTAGTTTTGCGGTAGAGCTTTCCAGGCTCGCAATCATGAAATTTTATCCATCGATTTACAGTAGATCTATCGACAGCATTGTCACCATAAACATCCTTTAAACGATGATGAATCTCAGTAGGAGTCACTTTTTCAGCAGTTAAAAATTCGCAGCACGCTGTTTAACTTACTTCTGCTTCTCAAAATACATGGGATGGATTTAACAACTACACTTCTACATTCTACGTGGCGCACTTTTGAAGGTCATTTTGTTGGCATTGTATGTATGTATGTATGTTATGTGTGCGTATGCTTTTCAGCCTACCCTCATAATATTTTTTTATTTCAAATAAGGAATTATACAATCTGTCCAAAGAAACGTCACTGTCTAAATTATTTTTTTGGAACTTTGTTCAGGTAAGTATAACAATATTGAAAAAAGAATCTTTACTGAACCAGTAAAATGGCAGAATGTACAAACAGATTTAGACAGACGTAATAAAAAACGGTCAAGTTTTAAAACAGTACTTGGTTCAATAAACATCGTCAGTGCTAATAACCATTGGAAGGTCCTGAAGTCCAACGTGTGTCACAATGCTATAAAATCCTGTAAATTGTGATAAGATTTTACCATAATATTGGGCAGGGTGGCATATCTGGGTTCATTGAGACGGAGATCAGCGCTGATGACGGCGGGCACCTTGCAGCTGATGGTCTCCAGACCGCCATCCACCTCACGGGTCACCGTCAGCCCGGCGTCCGTCTTCTCTACCTGACCATACAACAACACAAACATATTATTAAATATCATGTTCAATGTACTACAGACTGGTGATGGAATGCAGGACTATTCTTGTAGAACTTCCTACCATCAATAAAATAACCCCAATCTGGATACCGATCCGAGGGCCGACGGACTAGCAAGGAAAGGCGGGATCCACTTGCGAGATCCGAGCCAGCCGTAGGAGTGGCAGCTTGCCACACCAAACTACATATTGAGAGGTGAGAGAGTACCTGGAAGGTACATTGGAAGGAATGGGAGAGGGCACCCGGAATGAGGCAATCCAAAGTACTCATAAACAGACCTGACCCTAAACGAATCAGGCAACCACTCAATATGGATAGAACTCATTGAGAGAACTGGTAGGACTACTTAACAGAAAACTATCATCTCAGGGGTGCCAGGTGGTTATTTCAATGCACCACCGGATACAGGGAGGTTTTCACCATAGATAACATGTTTCCGCAATATCGTCCGGCTATTGTAAAAGTAAGTTGTGCGTTTGTGCCCAAATTTGAACGCGTACAATGGAATATTGAACAAAATTAAAGAAAAAAAATAGTTACAGGAGAATTTCGATCCTTCCCATTGAGAAACTAGACACAAATAAATTATTATAAGTTTCACAGATTATATTATATAGTATCTGCATTGATAAAATTAATGGTATGTATGTATCTTGTAGCGCCCTTGAGGTGATTTTTCACAAAAACGGCGCTCTATAAATTATCCAATTATTATTATTATTATCTTTGAATGGAATCTTAATGTTTTTATTACGTATACCAGTACCATACATATTTTTAACAAGCTTATTGATAAAAAATAATACTACCTTAAATTTTGAATACGATTTTAATTTTAAATCAATTTTTATTAAATTAATTGCTATTTTGTCAGAGTGCAACTGTTTATTTTTGAAAGCAACACCGCCAACTAGGCTCGACGTTTGCTGTGCTCCCGGTTTGCTTCCTTTAGCTGGGACAGTCTCAGGCAGGTACTGGTGTGCCACCCTGTATATATTGCCATATAAATCAGCCAGTCTCCCAGCGCGCTAAATGCACTACATATTAATATGGCCAAATATGAACTATCAGTGCCAAAGTACAGGTTTCCGGGGATAAAGTGCAGTAACTTCGGGGGGTGATTCTACAGTAAGTTATATTATTTGGTTAATGTTATAAATTATGGTGAAGTCTACAAAAAAGCAACTCACCTTAGAGGCAAAGGTTCCCTGGGGCCAGTCCAGAATTGCGGCAGTCATCTGCGCTGTCTGGTTGGAGTCGTCATCAATTGCCTGCAAATTACAATAATTCTTTAATCAATTCCAATTTGAGAGAACATGTTTATTTTGAACAGCTAGTTCGTCATAATTCGACAAAACAAATGCTGTTTATAATTAGAATCCTCGCATATAGCACCACACTGATTGTGGGGGACTTTATATCAACTCTTAAATTAAACCTGCATTAAAAAAAACCAGTGTGCTTTAGACCACACGACTGAAGTAAAACTACACTGAAGAGAGAAAGAAAATGTGCACGCGCACTGCTCTCTCTTGCTCCTACAGTGATACAGACAACAGGCCTGCACTGTGTAGATATACGAAACGTAACTGGCTATGAGAGAAAGAGAGAAAGAAAATGTATGCTCGCACCTCTCTCTCTTGCCCCTACAGTAATATGAAACGTAACTCTCTCTCTTTCTATCTTCACTAACTTATATCTTCCTCTCAACTTACGTTCGCCTCGCCCGATCACACTTTTCGTAACGCTCTCGTCACGCATTCATCAGCTTACTCCCCAAGTCAAGCGTGCGTAAAGAAGTTTTACTTCAATAAACAGCAGTCAAAAGTTTGATTTTTAACACATTTCTCTATTAAAATCATAGGCAAAACATGTGATATTAATGATGTCTATGCTTATGATATAAGCTTGTCATAACAATCAAGCTAGCATGAAGGGTAACTGATAAACCGGCCCTTAGAGATAAAGAATAATGAGTTAATCCCATTTTCAAATCATGGTAATATGCACAAACATTAAATCGTAATTTACAAAATAAACACTGATAACAGTATCTTATCTCTAAACAGCAACCAAAAATACAGTTAGCTAAATTATGTTATAATATGTATATAAATGATACGGCACCTGCTTTCCAACAATGATGAGGTCGGCCTTCTCATTTTGGGCGATCTTGGCGAGGATCTTGGCCACATGAATGGGCTGGAGGGTCTCGTACTCTGCACCGGAGATCTCTATATGGATGCCTTTATCCACACCCATGGCCAACGCGGTCCTCAGGGTTTCCTGGAGTTATAAAATAACCAAATAATTTTTAGAACCAGTTTTTTTGCATTGATTTGAGAAACAAAAGTAGAAGCTTAAAATTAACCAATCAAAGATCTCAAAACCGCCATGTTTTTAACATGGATAATGATAGAGGATCAAGCGAGAGCTTTGAAAGACCGGCAATGTGAAGATAAACTCGAGGAACTATGATTTCCAGAGAAGAAAGTACAGAAAAAGGTGATTTGATAGACTTTCAAAATTTTATCTAGACTTTATAGTTGCCCTGGTATTCAAGAAATTTTCACCATCAACACAAATCTATATCTCCGTCGACACTCAAAAAAATGAACAAAACACTTTTTGCTTCCTATACTAGGAAACACTTCCGTGCAAATAGAGAAGTGGATGCACGGAACAAACATCCACAACACGTCATAAATGTAACAAATATAAATCAATTTAAAGCTCTATTGGATTCTTTTTTGAAGTGAAGAAAGTATTGACTTATTGTGAAATTAGATACGAGAGCAGCACCACAAAGCTGCAAGCTCATTAACTAATAATAATAATAATGGTAAAATCGTAGTTTCAGAGGGGTTGGTTGTGGTATTAGGGGACATCCATAAATTACGTCATTTTACCCCCCCCCCCCCCTCCGTCCCTGTCACACATCGTCACATTTGTGAGACCCCCTCCCCCTAGTGTGACGTCACATATTTTGCATCTAAAATTACAAAATTTTACATATAAAAAAGTTTTGCATTTTAATAATTTACATTTTTAAATGTAATGTCACAGAGCTGATGACCCCCCCCCCCCCCCCCCACATCCCCCTTGTCACACTTATCTACTCCCCTTCCCCTCCCATTGAGGTGTGATGTAATTTATGGATGACCCCTTATTACCAACTAACATCAAATTAAAGATGGAAAATTACACATGGGATTATATCCACTATCCGTGCCAAAATATGCACTAACATTGCCAAAATATTCACTAACACTGCCAAAATATTTTTTTATGTAAAAGCTCCTGAAAAGGGCGTTAATAAATAAATAATAATGAAAAATTAATTAAATTATAATGTACTATAAAAACAGATAAAAGTATACTATAAAAACAGGGGTATTTTTTCTGGGAACCGGTTCTTCAAAAAATTTTTAACGGGGGCAGCAACATTCAAACACGGCCATCGCTACTAAAATCTTATTTTTGATGCAAATCAAAAAAGGTTAATTTTTGGAATCGCTGGCCGTGTCAAATAAGAAAAAAAAACATGGCCAAACTGTCTAATTGAATGAAATTTTGAAACTTTGACAAAAATTGAACTTTAATGCGGTATTTTCTATTCCCCATGTGAAAAAAGTTAACTTTTATAGACATTAAGGATCCCACAAAATTGCAAAAAAAACGTTGGTACTTTCGAAACCACTGGACACGCTTGTAATACGAACATTTTTTTGAAAAAAATCTTTAAATTCACCAATTACTATAAAAGCCAACTTTTTGCATTAGGGGAGATGGAAAATACTGCATTAAAAATTTCAATTACTAGTATGAATGAGTTTTCGGCCATTGATGGCACTGGGCATTCTAATTTGAACAAGACTGATCGTATAATATTATACATATATATAGAACTAGCTGGGTTACCCGGCTTCGCTCAGGACAATAAGATAGTGTTCTGGAATGTTGCACAATGATGTTGCCCATTCCCTATTCCTGATCATTCCACGACATACTCCGCCACTCCTTCCACAACTTTCTACAGCTCTATGGAACCTTCTAGAACTTTCCGGAAGACTGTTCTAGAAATTTCAAGAGGGCGAAACTTTCAGCCCTTATATCTTTAAAAGCACGCCCTTTAGGTAAAAACGGATACCCTTATTCGCTAGGGGGGATAGAGATCTACCACACCATATAACTCCCTTGATCGAACCGGGACTCGTTTCTGAGTTTTTGCGAGCTTCACGTTTTTTTGGACTTTCTTTTATATTATATGCCATATTCACTTTCTTTTATAATATATGCCAGCGTTCCACTTCCACCTTCCCCACCACCGCTCTCCCGCTCCCCCTTTTCGCCAACTCCCCTGGCACTGCATTTCTTGACTCCTCTCCCGCCCGGCCCGTAGCCGAAACTTTTTTCTAATACTAACAATTTTAAACTCGTGATATCTTTCTAATTAAATATCCGAATTGAAAAATTCAAAAAGTTAAATAAAGGTATTGAAGCTGTATTGAATATGAAGTAATTTATTTTGATAAGGATTAAAACCAATATACAAATAAAGAGCCTTTTTAAGCGGCGACATTTAAATTCAATTTTTAAAATAAAAGAATACTTATTGTGGCATAACCATAATAGTTAGACATATGCTGTCACGACTTTTTTTGTAAATAATGATGTATTCTATAAAGTTGTAGTACATTATTTTATTCTATCATCAATAGTTTTCGCAGCGCACGCGATTTAAAGAATATTTTAGGTAATTTTTTTACACCCTGGGTTACATTATTGAAGTTTTAGTAAGGATGCCTATTTTTTTTTAAATATAATATAGCCTATGTCACCCAGGGATAGTGTAGCTTCCCAACAGCGAAAGAATTTTTCAAATCGGTTCAGTAGTTTTGGAGCCTATTCGATGCAAACAAACAAACACACAAACAAACAAATATTACCTCTTTATATAGTGTAGTAGAAGTAGATAGTAGATAAAATAGCTGAAAAATTAATGATGAAAAAAGGCTCATATATGCATAATATTATGCAAATGTCTGTGCGTAATCTAATGTCCAGGGCCGCCGAGAGGGTATGTTGGCCAAGTCTGAAACTAGGGGCCCGGGCCTAAGGGGGGGCCCGGGACAGGCCCCGGCTTTTTGACCAATAAAAGCCAATGACACTCGGAGCGGACGCGGGCCGGGCCCGCACGCTCCGTAGGCCCAGCGGTCAAGCACGCCATTGTGCCGGCTAATATAAAGCAATGTTATTTTTAACACTGAAAAATCAAAATGATATTATGTAGGTATCTAAAAAGATAAATGGAGACTTAGAAAAAATAAATTAAGTTTCATGTTCCGTACATTGAAAATTAAAACTCTTCAAAACAAAATTCAAATTCTATTATATTCACCATGTGCTGCGCATAGTCTCAACGTATGTAGAGAAGATGCGGCTCAATCTTGTGTAGAGGCTATTACGTTCTTCGAAATCGTCCAAAAGTGCTACAATGTATTCAGTTTAAGTCCACGAAGATGGGAAATTCTGCAAGAAAGCATTAGGTGTTCGCTTCACTCTCATTTTAAAACAAGATGGTCTGCAAGAGTTGACAGCGTGCGGCCTTTTGCTGCTCATATTCCTGGACTGAAAGTTGCTCTTAGTATTTTTTATTTTTTTTATTTTTTATTCTTGGCGGAGACGGTTTACGATTAGTTCCCGTGAGCACTTAAGCCATAGGCCCATTGTGCTATCTCCCATTTTACCTCAATCCTTCAACAACAACCCAGTCCCTTTAATAAAGTTCACCAGAGCTGTTATTGGAAATGAAGCTATATCCTCTGGTTCGACAATGTGTCTTCCCAGGTCTCATTTCCCCTCTTCACTCGTCCTTGGTTCCCTGAAGGCCCCTTGAGGGAAGAGGGCTTCATCTCTCCTCTCCACTCCTTAGTTCCCCGAAGGCTCCATGACAGAGAGTCCACCCACCCTTGGTTTCCTAAAGGCCACACAAGGGAAGAGTCCCCCCCACCTTGGTTCTCAGAGGGCCCCAGGAGGGAATAGGACTTCATCTATCCTCTTAATTCCTCCTTGGTTCCACAAAGGCCCCAAAAGGGAAGAAGACTTCATCTCTCCTCTTCACTCCTCCTTGGTTCCACAAAGGCCCCAAAAGGGAAGAGTTCATAGAGATGGTCTCATTTCTCCTCCTCACTCCTATATGGTTCCCTAAAGGCTCCACATGGGAAGAGGACATCATCTCTCCACCTCACTCCTCCTTGGTTCCTCGAAGGTCCCACGCTGGAAGAGTGTCCTTCCCTTTGGTTCCCTGAAGGCCCCACAAGGGAAGAGTTCATGGAGGTGGCCTCAGCTCTCATCTCCACGGCTTCTTCTCTTAAAGTCCACGGAGGTGGCCTCAGCACTCCTAGGTTCTCAAAAGGCCCCTAGTTTTCGAATGGTCCAATTTTTTGTCCCACGAGTTACCAGGGCAATAGAAGGTCCACTCCAGCAGAGCCCCGAATGCTGGAGTAAGGTCTAAATACTCCGAGATGCGACCTTGTTTCTCGGAGGCACCGTTCGTGACACTGTTCCCCAGGACATTCAGCCTGAGCACGGTAGCTCACACCTTGGCTTGGGATGGCTATTGCAGGTGTTTTTCCACTCCCTGAGCGATGGGTTCGCCACACTCCCTACGCTACATGCTCTTAGTAAGATTAAATGTATTGAATGTCTACATAAGTAGACATTCAAATGTATTCATATACTGTTCGATGCCCTTAATTTCGGCCAAAGTTTGAGGAGTGAGATAAAGCTCTTTAATCTTGCTCTTAGTAAGATTAAAGAGCTTTATCTCACTCCTCAAACTTTGGCCGAAATTAAGGGCATCGAACAGTATATGAATACATTTGAATGTCTACTTATGTCGTCGACATGGTTTAAAGTGTTGTCTGAAATAAACTCCTGGAGTATAGTTTTGCAAGCGAGACAAGCAACCCGGACGTGGAAGTTGTCAATTTGCAACACTTTGTTGAAAACCTAACTACCCTTCGTTCTAAGTGGACTACAATATTAGAAGAGTGTAAACTTGTAGCTGAGAATAATGGAATTTCACAAGAACTCCCAAAAAAAAATAAAAGTTTTGGCTGATAAAAGTCATGAAAAATAGATTGATTGCCCAGAAGAGAACTTTAAAATTAATGTGTTGTTTGATAGTGTCATTGGAAACTTGACCCGAAGATAGAAAGCTGTCAACAATATTAATGAATTGTTTAAGTTTCTTTAGCAATACCTAAGTATGACTCAAGAAGAACTTAAAGAAAGGGTGAAAAACTGGTGTGATCTCTATAAAACTGATGTATCTGAAGAAGAAAAGATTTTGGAAATTGAACACTTAAAAACTCTTCAACCAGGAAACTTTTCAGAACATTTAAATCCACTGCAGTTACTAAATACTCTTTCAAACCAAAAACTGTCAAATCTCTTCCCTAATGTAGTAATTGCCATTCGAATTTTCTGTACTCTGCCTGTAACAGTTGCGGAAGCAGAAAGATCTTTTAGTTTGTTGTCTAGAGTGAAAAACTTTTTGCCTTCTACAATGGGTCAAGAACGTTTAACAAGTTTGGGAATGTTATCCTTAGAAAATGGTCTTGCCAGAAACTTGGACTTTGCTGATGTTATAAATATGTAGCTTTGCAAACAAAAAAAGTAGAGAAGCGATATTGTAGATGACAATTTTTATTTGCCTATTTTTTATTTGCCTACAATTTTAGAGTTTGTGGAGTTTTTACTATACATACATACATCTTCTTCCCCTTGTCCTATTCGGGTCGGGGACCCATTGCATCGACAAGGCTCCTCCATAAGTCCCTGTCTTGTGCTGATTGTTCGGCCTCTGTCCATGGTAAACCCATCCTCTCCTCACACAGTTTCAGGAGTTGCCTCGCCCAACTGTGTCTAGGGCGGCCCACTGGACGTCTTCCCTCTGGAATCGCACTCAGTATTTTCCTCGGAATTCGGTCATCAGACATTCTTAGTACATGCCCAAGCCACCTCAATTGTGATTTTTCTATGAAGAGTAACAGTGGTTCAATGTTTAGATCATCTCGGATCGTCGAGTTTCTTATATGATCCCATTTCGTAACTCCTGCCACTCCTCTCAAGTATCTCATTTCGGCAGCTTGGACTCTGGAGCGTGTTCGTTCATTTAGCATCCATGTCTGGTGGCCGTAAGTGAGTGTTGGGCGGTATACCGTTTTAAACACTGCCATCTTTGTCTTGGTACTAAGCTCGGCTTTTCTTATTACTGAGCTGTAGAGAGGACGCAATACACTGCTTGCCGCACATATTCTTCTATCAATTTCTCCGTCTTGCCGACCATCGCTGGAGAACTCGACCCCAAGGTATTTGAACCTGTCCACCTGTTTCAACCTGTCCACCTGGTAAGCCATCATATGTTGGATTTATTGATCTAGAGAAAGCATATGACTTAGTACCGCGGCAATTACTATGGGAGGTGCTTAAGGAATACGGAGTTGAAGGAGTTTTTACTATAATTTTAAAAATATTCCAATTTAGTATTTCATTACTAACGTATCTGCGAGTGTGTTGATATTATAATAATTTAATTTAGCTTTAAGATGTAATTAACAACGAAGAATATGTAAATACACACACCGTAGCCTAAGACAATAAACACAAGTATTTTATTTTGAGTATTCACCATAACTTTTAAAACATTTCCATTGAATAATTATGCTAAATTCGAATGATTGGTATAATGGTATAAGATAATAGAAAACAAAGTATTCCCAGCAGTAGCAGGTTAGCATGACATTTTTAATTGTTTTCTCTCTCCCCCCCCCCCCCCGGTTAGTTGGGGGGGAAGGGGCCCTCTATAGTCTACTAGACTTGGGGCCCAGATTGGCTGTCAGCGGCCCTGCTAATGTCTCATGATGATCATAACAAAACGAACATCCTTCTTAGATTACTTTAGTGGCACTGTTAATATTACCTGAGCTTGCGCCGGGCCGCAAGACACTGCAATAATTTCTGAAGCTAGCTTCTTCTCCTTCATGCGAACAGCTTCCTCCACAGCGATTTCATCAAACGGGTTCATGGAGTGCTTCACCCCTTCGGTAACCACTCCAGTCTTGTCCGGCTTGACGCGGACCTGTAATATTAATATTACTCACTGAAACAGTTTATTTTTGTTACAATTTTCAGTAGGTAAGCCACCAGTATGTGTAATAATCTATTAGATGAATCAATCAAAGTTTTTGATTAAAAAAACATTATATTTATGTAAATAGAGGACATTTAAAATTAGTGAAGTATTCAATAAGTAACATTAGGCTTACATATTCTCTTTCAGATGCATGTCTTAATTTATTACTTCGAGATATAAAAATACTATTATGGAGATCTATTAGAATAAGTCAACCTTTGAACTCGGTTCTGATATAACAGATAAATTAAATGAATAGTCGTAAAAAAAACATATTTACCTTGACGGCATAATCGATTACCCTCTTTACACCAACTAACACACGAGACATGTTGAGTTTATTGATAAAGTTAGAAGAAGTCGAATTCAGCAAAACCCTAAAATGACAGCCGGACTCGGGAAAGTAGTATTTTTTAGAAGTGTGTCGTTCCGGCCGGAACGAATCCACTGACTACGAGTCCGAATGCGTTTGATTCGTTCCGAGTTCAGAATTTAGAAGTGTGTCGTTCCGGCCGGAACGAATCCAATGATGAAAATATTTTTCAAAAAGAAATAGCATTATCTCGTATTCAAAAGATAGTGACGAGCATTGCTTTTTACCTTTTGTTGCACGGAGCAAATTTACTTTCCGGCAAGTTCGCGCCGGCTATAATTACTTGTTTTATGAGGATCATTTTTTTAACACATGGTACAAGGACTTCATTGTTCGTAAATTTCAAATATAACGTAAATATTATCTTACACGGTTCTCATAAAGCCGACATATGATATCACTCATCCCAAACAGATTATTATTAGCTATAAAAAGATAAGACTTCTCGAAATAATAATCTCACAATAAACAATAACATAGCTGGCGGCTACGGCTCGACACAAACACATTAACACATTTATTGGCGCTAATAAAAAACTGTCAAAAGAAGCGAAGCTAGGAGTCCACAATGGAGTCCTGGTACCTACCCTGATGTATGTCAATGAGGCATAGAACTGGCAGAGGAAGGATGAAAGTAAACTGAATGCTGTTGAAATGAGATCCCTGAGGCGTATGTGTGGTAAAACAATGTATGATCGTGTGATAAATGTGGATATCCACAAAGAATGTAAGTCTGATGTTAGCATAATGAGTAAGATTAAGAAAGGGACCTTCAGATGGTTTGGGCATGTAGAGCGAATGAACGAGGAAAGTAGTGTAAGAAGAATATACGACACAAATGTGAATGGTAGAAGAAGTCGAAGACGCCGAGGAAGATATGACACGATCAAGTGAATCAGATACTCGAGTCGGGCCATGTCAAAAGTCAGTATAAAAGAAGAGAATGTATGAGACGATGTATGAATGTGAGTGAGGCAAAGAGTGTGCGGCAAGACCGAATTGTTTGGCGGTCCGTCCTCTCTGCCTACCCCTGCCGGGAAAAGGCGTGATGGTTAGTTAGTTAATATTTTACTTCCAACATTTACCAGTAAATTAACCCCCACTTTTGTTGAGAACACCAGATGGTGAGTGCCATTTAAATAATAATAAAAAATATCAAATCTTGAAAAGCAATAAATAACCTTATTTTTTTAACTCCCCAATTAACCCCAGTGGGTTGAATAATTGATCCCTAACTCCGTGACCCTCTACGATTCCGCCGGGTAAGGGAATCCAGCAGAATCAACTTTCGGCATTGAATCAGCTGGAGTCAAACTGAATTTGGCCCAGGCTGATTCAATGAATCCGGCGGAACGATACAATCAGTTTGATTCAGGTGAGTCCGGCGGAATCAAATTTCGGCAGTGAATCAGCCGGAGTCAAACAGAGTTTCGTTCCGGCCGATTCAACGACTCCGGCGGAGCGCTACAATGCGTTTGATTCCGTGAGTCCGGTGGAATCAACTCTCGGTTTGGTTCTGGCCGATTCAAGGACTCCGGCGGAGCGCCGCAATGAATTTGATTCGGCGAGACGGGCGGAATCAAAGGAACGAGTCCAGTGAATGGAGTGCACACAGTTGAATATCGGTCCGGAACTGATTCCGTAAAATGAGTGAATCGGCACACTTCTAGTATTTTTTCTAAAGTTTAAAGTTAACTTTTCCATAGATAAAGTCACGTGGTAGACATGTCAGATTGTGACATAAATAAACCAGTCATGATTGTGAGCTATGAGCAAAATTTCCCGTTAATAACATTGCACTCCTATAACTATTGCGGATGTGTGGACCACTTTAATTCAAGAGGTATGCGTTGGTGTTGCCACTGACAAATTAGGGCGTATTTACATTGGCTATGCTTCAGGTGTTTTTGTTTTTTGTGACTGCTGAACGATGTGTCATTTGAAATCGGTATCCAAACATTTTGATTATTTGACGAAACTTTATTTCAGTTTGATCGATAATATTACCCGTTAAAATTTATAATGCCAAGAGCTTTTTCGCAACTTACGTTTATTTGATATATCTGTGATTTGTGCAATTTCCATTTCGGTAAACTAATGTGAGAAATATTTTAGATATAAGCATAATGAAGACTCAGGCCTTCTTATTAGTACTAAGTATATTCGTGCCTTCCTTCAATGCTCTTCGAGGTGATTCTATCGGCTGTTATAACTTTGAAAATGAATATATAAACACTCATTCCGGTGGGTCTATAGAAATATGCACCTCAGCATGCGGGGAGATATATTATCGGTACGCTATTCTCGCAAATGGATCGTACTGCTACTGCGGGAACACTCCGGGGAAAGTCATCACCGACAGCGCCCTCTGCAAGATGCCGTGCCCCAGAAATGTGACTCAGCAGTGTGGCGGGGAGGGGGTGAGCAGTGTGTACGACACCGGGATGATGTTACCCGGACCTCCTTCTGACATCCTGGTCACCAACGTCACGGAAACTACTCTCCGTGTTCTGTGGAAAGGGCCAGAAGCCCACGGGATAATAACCGGTTACAAAGTAAGGTCTGAAGTGAAACATTCGTTCGCCGACTACATCCCCAAGGAGTTGGAGTGGTTATTTTCCGAAAATACATCCCACGCCCAACTGGTGAACTTGCACCCGGGCACATTGTATAATATCACTATCAGCGCACTTTCCAAGGAAGGCCCGGGGCTAGCCGCCAGCTCCCAAGTAGAAACTGACATCGGGGAGCCCGACCCTTCTCCCCCGGAAGCCACAGTCATCCAGAGACTAAGTGATCACATGGTTATACACATTCCCAAAGCTACAAACATTAATGGCCCCATTACTAAATACAGAATTGTCGTTATCAATAAAGATTTACAACAAGGATTCTTGCCTACAAACCTGAAGCCTTATTACGAAGCTGCCGAAGAAGGCTTGCCGTATTATACAACAGCTCAAATAGAACCCCAAGATGTGGAGCGTAATTTCGTAATAGGAGATAAGAACACATATGATGGCTATTACAACGCTCCTCTGCCTCACAATAGAGACATTCAGATAGCCATCGGCGTAGTGAGTTCCAAGAAGGGGATCACTCGAGTGCGATATACCCACGCCAGCGACGTTATGGTCCTCAATGTGAAGGAAGAAGAGGAGACCTCCGGCCTGGTGATGGCGCTCGGAGTGGCCGTGGCTGTCGGCTTCGTTCTATTACTCGTCGGGTTGGGAATTGTCATTGTTCTTCGCCGGAGAGTGGGAGTGCACCGGAGGCAACGCTTATCTCAAACTATGCCCTTAAGCGGACCTTGCATAGAAATAGAAAACTCGGGATTTATTCCCGACGAAGAAGATAGAGTAGACCACTACGTTAATTTAAAACGACAACTCTGGAACATTCCGAGAAACTTCTTGGAAGTAGATACCGGTACCGTGGTGGGCATGGGAAGCTTCGGTCAGTTTGTGCGAGGGAGAGTTCAACACCAGGGCTCCTACAGGTCCTCCCTCGTCCAAGCTATTCCAGACGGGGAACTGTCCAGGACTGATAGAAAACTGATGTTGAGCGAACTGGACTTACTTATCAAATCTAACGATCACGAAAACATAGTGGCCCTCATTGGAATTTGCGAAATTCCCGATACCCTTTATGTAGTGCTGGAAGACACCCGACATTCCTTAAAAGAACTTCTCCTCTCTTCCCGTCACAGAGACATTGCAAACAACAAGTTCTCCTTGATCAACGAGCAGACCATATTAAAGCTGGCCTTGGACATCTGCAAGGGAATGGAGTATTTGTCCAGCAAGAGAGTGTTCCACAAGAGGCTGTGCTGCCGCAATGTGGTTATGGCCGACGGTATGACCCCCAAGATCGGCGGCTTCGGGCTGGCGCACATCTACACAGCTAACGAGAAGCCCGACTACACGCGCTGGACCGCGCAGGAGATGTTCAAGCAGAACACGTTCCACCTGAAGAGCGACGTGTGGTCCTTCGGCTGCCTGCTGTGGGAGCTGTTCTCGCTGGGTGGCACCTTGTACCCGCACGTGGGCAGCGGGGAGGTGGTAGCGCGAGTGCTGCGGGGCATGAGGCCCGCCCAGCTACCCTACTCGGGGGACGACCTGTACCAGGTGTGCCTGCACTGCTGGCAGCTGGACCTGGACGAGAGGCCCCCCTTCTCCCAACTGGTGAGCACCCTGCAAGGCCTCCTGGCACAGGACACGCAGGGAGTGGTGAGCTTCACCTACTACAACGGCTTCCAGTATGAATCCCACAGTCCGGAATTAGAGATTTTACACTAGCATTCGTTTCTCATTTTTGTACAAAATATTATACTCTGTAACAAGATATTAATTATTACCGTTCTAGCGTTGATCATATTTATACAAATTATTTTATTTCAATTTTGGTTTTAGAATAGGAATTTAATATTAATTAAAAACAGACTTGACTCCTTGTATTCCGTTGTTTTATGGCAAAGTGAAATTAAATCAATTTGGCATTATATATACTTAATATCGATGCTGGACAGGAAAAAGCTGACATATTGTTTGCTTGTGTTCATCAAATCAAGTTTTCTAGTTTCCCAGAGCATGTGGGAAATTCTAGAAAACTTGATTTAATTAACACAAGCACAAACAAACAATATAAATTGTGTAGGTTCATCCTTAATGTCGCAACTGCTTGGCGCTTTAGTAATTTTTTCCTCTCCTGGGTCGATTATGATCTGTGAAAGTTAAATTTATAAACCTGTTTTCTGTGATAACATTTTTGCTATTGACTAAGAGGAAATTACATAATACCACAAATGTGTATGACAATTCCGGACATTAATTATAAAACTCTTTTCTCCAAATCTATAAAATTTATTAGTTTTCTAAAAATAGTATAAGTTTGTATGTACTATAACTGCACTGTATTTTAAGTGTAAATATTGAATAGAAACATTTTGTGTTCATGACATATTTTTATAAGAAACTGGTGTCAGTAAAATAATCCATTAATAATCATCTATCAATAATTGTCAAAGTGCCACATTTTACAGCTGATTGGAGTTTCCATTTCAATAAACTGGCAACCAACATAAAATTTATTTGTATGTGTAGCCCACTATGGTACATAATACTATCCAGTCACAACTATATAAGACAACAGTGGTGATGCAAAGCTAATATGTAACAACTTATATGTATATAATTAAATCTTCGACATATTGATGAAAGTAATTTGCGCAAAAAATGAATCTCTTGATTATAATAAGATATTATTCACCATTACAAAAAATGAGGGAGTTAAAATATTTTTTTATTGCAATTGGCCAAATTAATTTATTTTCTATCATATGTGTTGTCTTATCAGTCTCAAATTATTATTATTAATGTAGCACTCTTAAATAACATTTACAAACACACATTATTTTTTATAAATAACAATAACTTGTCTCATTCATTAATCTATTCATTCATTGCTAACCACATCTTTATAATTTAAATAATGTAATACAGTGAAACTCTCCTTAAAAAGTTTGGTTTTTCCAGTCCCTTGGAAAACTTCTTAAGAGGGTTTCACTTTTGTGTTGCGCAAATAAATCACCCATCTATTCAGACAAAATTAGCTAGCTGGCATTATACATTTAGTTAACCATTGGAAATTGGCTGTAAAAACCTTTTTTTGTACTAAATCTTAAACAAACAGATCTGAATTACAAATTTGTTAAATTATTTTCTAAGTTAATATATTTTTAAGAATGGGGCAGTCAATTAAGGGCTGGGCAGGTGCTCCGTAGGTGATAGTCTTCCTTAATCCCTCAGACAGCCTTTGTTAAGCACAAATCGTATTGTATTATGTTCAGGCATAAAAAAATGACTTTTCAGACTGATTTTTCCAAAATCTTGTAATTATGTACTTGTATCTTGTAAATTAGTTGGTTAGTACATTTTTATTGTGTAGCGCTCTGAAGGTAGATTGCACTGGAGAGTTTGGAGGCTTAGATTATAGTTTACCACTGTAACTTAACGTTTCTCTCATTGGAACTTGTCTCTGTTGGCAGTAATTATGTATGTACAATGGAATCCGTTTACAATGACATTGAAGGGAAATGACCAACACGTCATATTAAGCGGACTTCATACAAAGCATTTTGTAGAAAATAAACAACCTCCTGTTTTTGTTAGGTATATATGTATATGTATGAATTTATTTTAATAGAGAAAAACACAGCATATTAACACTCGTGCCGTGCCACGCACGCTCCGAATGTCGTCGAGTGTCACGTGACCCTCCCGAACACTGCCGAAGGTGTTAGGAATCATGACTGTCACTATACCGACATAATTTTCCATGAAATTAGGACATAATTTATTAAAAATAGGTCACAATAAGCGACATGTCATCGCCTTAGTTCGTATTTGTCCAACAGACCATTTGAAAATTTTACAGGAGGTTGAAGATTTTCTTTCATCATTTCAATAAAACATTATGATAGGTGTTTAAGATAAAGCTATTTCCGTAAAGGTAAGGTCTCATTAGTTAAAATAATTCTTAGTTAAGTGATTAACTATAATTTTTTATACGTTATTTTTAATTTTAAAGTGGAGATTGAACAAAAACTAAAATGGTCTGTTGGACAAATAAGAACTGAGGCGACGTTGTCACTATAAGTGAAGTCATTAAATCTGACTTTGGTCATAAAGAATTTTATATGAAAACCAAACTTCGCCATGTAGTTGTCATATTAAGCGGTTGGTCAACATAGGCGTTGTCATAATAAACGGATTCTACTGTATCTAATTAGGGTAGATAAAGTTTAGAATCTCAGTGCTGCCCGACCATTTCTCATTGAATAAGCAACAACTTATACATATTGCTGTAGAACAAAGCGCCTAGGCTTAATTTGATAGCAGATAAGCCTTCAAAATCATGTTTTAATCAAGTAGCTTTAGCCCTTGCCAAACTAAATACAATTTTTTTAAATATTGACCTTTTTAATTTTAAATCTCTTGTAAAATTTTGCTTTATAAATTTTTTTTTTTTTTATCAAAATTACCTAATTAAGAAAAATATGTAAATAAATTAATCTGCATTGTAAGTTGTTATCATCCTGTTGCAATTTTTTCTAAATTTATCTTACTGCCATACCTGAACCAAGTGTTATTTATGTCTTTTGCTTAAGTTGAAATTCCAGTCCGGTAAGGAATCCACATAAATCGAGTGCTGTAAGACCCTGTGGGAAAAGCAAAGTTTGCAGCGCAACCATTGCGGTACTTTTCTGCGCAGGGTCTTACGGTTTAAGTGGATTCCCTACCCTTACCAACCCATAGGACGACAGGCTAAAAATAGCAACGGGAAATAGCACATTTTGTTATCATCGTACAATAAAGACACAATACTTTCTCACTTAGAAGGGTGTCATATGGATCATGTTGCACCTGTGTGTTTTACAATTTGTGCAGGAATACTTAACAGAATTATGTGATTTTTTGTCCTAAACTCCTCGATTGAAATTTTTAGTAATTATGTAAAATATCTGCTACGACTTTGTAGGCATTTCATTACTTATGTGCAGTTTTTTTTAATTAGGTATAAAGGGGTGTTCAGACACGGCTATTAAGTATAAAAGATGATTGCACCCCAAATAACGCTCTCCATACAATCCTTTCAGACCGTTACACCTAAGCGGTTTAAGCGCAGATCAACCATAGACAATACACATCTTACGCCGTAACCGCTCCTGAGGCGATATACGAAAAGTTATGCACCCCCTCTCCGACGAAAACATGAGAGGGACATTTTAATTACAGAGCTGCCTAGACCGATGGATGACAGATGTCAAGTTGACATATTCAGTACAAAAAATGTTCATTCCGTGGGCGCTCCTTCATCTGACCCCTCTCCTACCATAGGAAGACATATTTGATAGTGTTGTGTGAACAGTACAAAACATAAGCACTCGCGGTTCAACAGATATCTGCTCGCCCCTTTAGAACCTTTTCAAGTGTGTCAATATTAAATTTCAAGTATCAAGTGGAACGCTAGCGCATCTGCACCACAGTTGAACAGCGTAGAGTTTTTGCTTTAGTATCGTCCTAATATTAAATGGCCGCCGGGTCGCTGTATGAAAATAAGCTTCCTCGATTTATCAAGTTCCACCGATGTTCCAAATGTTTATTTACATTTGAAAAGATACTGGTGATGTGTTTTTTAAAACAAATAATTAAATCCATGCGTGTTAATGATTAAAGCCACAAATTAGATTGACGATGAAGAGCCTTGTGTGACAGAAGTGATGGATTTTTGAAGCATAGAAAAGGTTAATGCAGGCAAGATTTTTATTTCAATGGTAAATTGAGCCCATTTCTTAGGTATTTTTTCTTGTACATCCTGGACTCGGCTTGAGAATCTCTTGTCTTTCCTACTGTATATTTGTGCATTCTATTATGTAGTTTTTATATAAGTTGAACACCTTTTTACCAGAATATTTTTACATTCTAGTCTATTTTGTATGTATTTTTTAAATTGAGTTATTTAATCCCGTCCATTTTTGTATGTTTTATGTACTATGATTTTTGTAGTGAATAAAAGACAAAATGAATAATATATGTAATGGGTGTTTCAATGAGGTGAATGGGAGAGGATGCAGCAATGAAACAAGCAAATAACCGTTTGATAAGGATTTATTTAATGTTATTTAATATAGACATTGTTTATGAAGGTACCATCTGAATTGTTTAAACACAAATTGAATGAAACATGCTGTCAATGGTAAAGGTAAAGGATATACAGTGTAGCTGTACAGGAATCCATTTAATACCATTCTCCAATGTTAAATATTCAAATCCCTAATAATACAAACCATTTGAAACAAATAAAATATATCAATATAAACAAAACAAAATATAAGTAACAATAAATTTTACTTAAATTCTTATTTACACATATGTACTTAAAAGTAATTTTCAATAATAGTTTATGCAACAAGAATTATTATTATTTATCAATCTCAACATTGTGTACAAGATGGGAAGGGGTCGCGGTATCGGCTAGACGGCTACGCGGCTAGACGGCTAGATGGCCAGACGGCCAGGCGGCCAGTGGCGGATGCATGACAAAGGCACGACGGGTGTGTGAGCGCAGCCGGTAACAAGAGTGGTGGGTATTTAGATTAAATCACATGTGCCTCCTCGGCTACGTAACTAATGTAACAACGGGTGGTGGAATGAGAGAGACGGAGAGTGCGCACAGTTCCAGTGTCGCCGGAGAGAAGGTTCAGTAGACCGCTAGACTATCAGCTAAGGACGCGCTTCCTCCCGCACACAGTCCACCTTAGCGGGTAGTTAATACAATTCCAACACCTATAATTAAATGACCGAGAGAAGAATTTATATCGATTGATGAAAATTTATGAATAATATTTGTCACTATAATCCTATTAAACTTTCTCTATAATTACATATAATGGCTTTCTTGAAAAGTATTAATTGAATATTATTTACTATATATTATAAATTAAGTGGATCAGATTACATTCTACACAGAGAAGAGTTTGTTATTATGCAAATAAAAGTAAATATAATGTGTAACAGGGTAAAATAGAATATGTTTCTAGTTAGAGTCAGTGCACTACTGACTGCGGTAACGTGCTACTAATATATGTGTCGTGGAGATTTAACGGTAAGAGACGAGACAGTAACAAATAAGACAAGATGGACCAATAAGCCGTCACAGAGTAGGACCGGGGACTGGGGACCGAAGAAGGGAGGAGCCACTCATTCCTCAATATCACAGAACAGTAAATAATTAACTTCACACAACGTGAATGTATATATAACGTGAATATTTATATCTGAATATTTGTGATCTCTCCATTAATTTCTGTTGTGATATACTCTCAAATATTAGTAACAACTTTAATTATAACAACATTAACACTTCAATATCTATAAATTATTATCATCTAAGTTACTATCCTTACACAGTTACATGAGGCGGGTTGGTGGGCGGGCAGCATAGACAAACACACTCCCCGCCCGCCACACTCTCGCCTCATCTTACAGACAAAGTAAAATACGACTACCCATGGCAAAGTTTCATAAATCCTAGAGTTTTGTCATGACAAATGAATCAACAATGAGAACGTAATATAATAGAATATAATATATATATAATTAAATTGACTGCGCGAGGCCTATCCGCTATCCTTACTACCTACCCACTACCACAACTACCCTCTGGCTACCACTTGACTCCATTCCACTCTTCAGGTGTCTTGTCTACTAACTGCTCACTGCATTTCTTATCACATAAGAATCTGTCCGATATCACAACGGTAGGAAGAAACACTTTAAATCCTATCCTACTAAACTTGTTTTTTGCCTCTCTTCACTTCAGTGCATTCCAAAGTCGTATTTTACATTTCCAAATCGAGTTACTTATCTAAATAAATAAGAACAAATTTAACAACAACAAAAAAATGCAAATATAAAATATATTTGTAAAAGTAATTTTTTGAAATAGTAAATAATAATTTAGTTATATTTCCCCTAATATAATAATGTAATGTAATATGTTTTAATCCTAAAATGAATATTTAACACGTCTGTAAGAATATAACCCGCAATTGGCCGTAAGCCAAGATGCATCACGGCACGGCCGGCCAAATTGACAACCAACATTAATAATCACAGCCAAAAGTTCAAGGCTATGTGGATGTTGGTGAGGAGGTGATTACCTGGGCACGCACAGAGCGCGGCGGGTGTCGGCACAATGCCACGCACGAGCACTGCACGCACACAGCTCGGGGCACAGATATGGCAACGCAATCAATCAACATCGACATCAATGAAACCAACGACACACAGAGGAATAATTTTACTACCCTTAAATAATTTAGACACAATAAAAATTTTGTACTATTTATTCTCCGCAAAGAGATGACTCTTCACAGTCATCCATTGTCCATTGCCAGACAACAGACAGACGGTAGAGGGATAATGTACAAATCAAACCAATTGGAATTTTATGGCCGAGATGAAATTTGTATGATTAATTATATACAAATGAATTAAAAAACAAATGGTAGCTTAAATAGGTGAGATGGTGAGTAAGCGAAGGAATGTATCGCGGATGAGATGCCGGTCTCTTCGGGAGAAACCGGCCGGTAACTGCCGGCCGAACCGTGGCTAACTTCATATGGCCGCTAACAGACTAACATAACGTAACAAACAACACCCCACACCCACTCTGGTGGCGGTGGCACTTGTATATACCGTTCACCGCACCGGCTCTGTCAACGTAACTAATAAAACAAACAAACTAACTAACAAACCAACAAACTAACATAACACAACATAACACCACAGCTCTATTTAACAACATACCATACCATACATATACACACGTAAGGTGGGCCACCCGGGCTATAGACATCAGTAGCGAGCTATTCACTCTCGTCAGAAGGAAGAAAACATTATCACAGAGAGCGGCGGGCGGCAGGCTTTCTGCTGGTAACTGGCTGTCCCCAACCCGACTTCCAAAACAGCCATTCAGAGATCGGCTGTGTTGTTCTTCCAGCAAACAGGCAGAGGTCTTCAACGTCGCTTCTTTAGGCCTTTTACTTTGTGCTACAGCTACATTTACTAGGTTATTATTTAAGTCCGAAACCTTCGGCGGTACTAACGTAAGGACTAAACCAATTATTTATTGAATGCGGACATTTGTTAATGTTAATGATGCGACTATGGTAACGAACCAATCGATGAATGCAGATGACAGGGAAAATAATGAACAAACCTACATGAATAATGAAATAATAGCGGTTGTTAATAAATTCATATTAATGGTGAATAAAATAATAATTAGGTTAAGTATTTGGAATACTTATATATATATATATATATATATATATGCGTCTGATGACACTTGTCAGAATAGCGTTGTAAAAGAACTAGGAGAGTCCGCATTGTGGAGTGGTGTTCCCACAACACAAGCGCAACCTCGGCCTCCTATAGTGTTTGTTTGCCTAGCTTTGTTAAGGGATCTAAGTCTAGACTTCATCAGACACCGTGAAATCATAACTAAATCTTTGGTTTCCACACGCCTACCACTGACAACAAACTGTCCTATTTAATATTGCACCAAGTCTGTTCTTCTCGTGCGTTTAATAAGTGTCAGAATCCTGGCAGCATTGTCAAAAACCAAAGTTTCACTTCCCAAAGCTCACCGATTCAGATGCGAGTTTCAATAGAGCGGTACATCTATTTACAACAACACACAGTGTACTAACAATGTGTAACATCGGGGTAATATAACAACGGGTGGCGTGTCAAAACTCCCATACGAATCGGCAACAAGTAATGGATTGATTGGATGGGGTTTGTTTGTTTGGTGGGCGCTGACTGGTGGTGGGCCGGCCCGTTACTGCATGATGCCCGACAGGTTGTTGTGGCGCGCCCGCTTCATCTCCTCCTCGGCGACGCGCTGCTGGATGTAGTAGTGTGCGTTACTGATGGCCGCCGGCACGCCGCTAATGGTGACGATGCGGTTGCGCGTGCCCGGCGCAAAGGTGCCCTTCTTGCTGATCTGGATGCTGGCTCCCGACAGCTGCTGGATCTCTATCAGGTTGCGCCCCCCGGGACCTGCACACACACACCAACATATTAAATACACATCAATCAATCAGTTAAAAAGAACTATGTACTGAGTAATAGGTAATAACAGTCAGTTACCCAAGATAGCTCCCACGATGACCTCGGCAATCTCCACGTTCTTGGTATCCTTGGCGCCGAGATCGCCCGGCGTGGGGCTCTTGCTGAGCGGCATAAGGCCGGCGGGGCCGCCGCCCGTGGCCAGCCCGAACGAGTTGTTGTTAAGCGATACGGGGGCCACGGCGGGTTGGCGGAAGGCTTGCTCATACGCCACATCCGCCGCACTGAACCGCTCCAGCGAGTTGCGTGTCGTGGGGGACGTGTTGCCTGCAACAAGCAAGAGGGGGGACTCAATGGGAGCGGGGAACAAACGGACTATATCATATTATTTCATTCTGATGCTTTTCACTGTTTAAGACCATTTTCGGCAAGTTTGAATTTATGTTTTGATTATATTCCCTGTTCCAAGCCAAAAGGCATAGGACAGATCACTACTTTTTAGAAGAGCAAAAAAAAAAAGAAAAAAATTCATGAAAATATGAATTTTACATCATTTTTCCATTAATTTACAAGAAAAATTTTCACTGTTTTTGCACTCCTGAAAAGTAGCTAATTGTCACCATTTTAGTTAGGGGACAGTTGATATTGTTAAGTAGGGTTCTTCTTCATAACACGTTCCCCATAAACAGATTGTTCACATATGTCTCAGTCTTATAACAACCAGTGCGTTTGCATTTTTTTCAAACCATTTGCCTAATTCAAAATGCTGAAAAATCTGACAATTTGCACAAATTCCAAGAAGTATTCAAAATGAAAAGCATGCCTTTGTTACATTCTTCAAACAACAGGCAAGAAATATGGAGTGGCTCCAATCACAGATCAAATTAAAAATATATTCTGACAATCATTTCATAATATAAGAATGAAACTTGCTGTGCCAATAAATCCGTGCCGTTGAGAGGCCGTTGGGAGTCATACAGTTAAATTTATTAAATTAGAAGAGAAAGATTTTGTTGAAAAGGGGAAATAGGTGCCTAGCAATTTTTATGGACACTTCCAATTCATTATTGAAACCATATTATGTATCAGATCTTCTTATGGTTTCATGCATAAAGTGTTCTAACTCTATAGGAATGCAAATAATAAAACTTTGAAGCCA
Organism: Limnephilus lunatus; assembly: GCA_917563855.2. Lineage (NCBI taxonomy): Eukaryota > Metazoa > Arthropoda > Insecta > Trichoptera > Limnephilidae > Limnephilus > Limnephilus lunatus. Next base: position 1,249,447 of record OU830602.1, on the reverse strand, counting down.
GCTTTATATTTATTATTTATAAAATTTTCAATATTATTTATACTTTTTATCAATATTAATATTAGTAATGATTACCTGTTTTACATCACATATTATTAATTGTATAATATACATATTATTTTAATTCATAAACCAATGTTATGTAACCTTGCCATAAGACAGCAATTTCAAATCGATTTTTGGCGTACGTAATTATTTATTTATTATATATACATGAAAGCAAATTGAAGGACCTTGGGATGAAAACCTCAAAGGTTCACATTTTTTTCGTTTTTGATTGTTTGTCTATGGGTCCATGCAACGGTTCTTGTTAAATATTTCTAAAAAAATCATCAATCAATCATTTTAAACTGACTGTCAAAGGTATGTCAACATTGTAAACAATTTTTTTTGGAGTAAATGTCCATTAAGGCTGGTTCGGACTAGGGTAATGATTTAATAGCTAAACGTGTCTGAACAACATAAATTTAGTTGAGTAGTTTAGTCAGTGGTTTAGTAGTCAATCCATTTTGTTCTATTTTTTTTGGGTGACTTTTTAGCCAGTTGATAGGCAAGTTACTCACCACTCACCACTCGACTAAGTTACTAGCCTAGTCCAAATCAGTCATTAGTTGGCTTTTTTATAACTGCGTGGCACTATAATAACTCACTAAAATGAAGTTTTGTGGATTGTTACTTTGTCCAAATCGTTAAGGTCCAAATCTTTTGTAAAAACAGCATATAATGTCATGTAGAATATTTAATTACACATAATTAATAATACTTGCTAAAGTCATTCAGTAGTATAAAAACATCAATAGAAAGCGTGGTATTCAGTTTAAATACTCTCCCGAGATATTTGAGGTTTTCTCGCCGAGGTCTTCAATTGTTTACATCTTAAAACATGCTTCGAGTTAATATTAATTGCATTCCTAAAGGTTGGTAGGTTGGTTGTACATAGCAGCAGAATGAAGATGCCCTGGGAACAATGGCAATCCATGCGGCGAGGAAAGAGGTGGGAGGAGTGTCCGCCAATGTCCCCAACTGACGTTGGTTAAATAAACAAATGGACAAATGTGGACGTACCGATTACTGAGTCGTAGTAAGCCACAGGCGACCAGGACCCTTCTTGAGCTATTGCAGAAAAAGATACTTTACACATTTAGGCAAAAAAACTCACAACACCTACTTCTCTCCCGCTCTACGCACTAACTGCTTCTACACACTAACTGCTACATGGCTATATGGCTACATGGGATGGGACAAGGAAAGCCAGAGGGGATTGCGCTTGAGCTGTCTTGTAGCCCCACCCGCCAATCTTGCCAACACATATTGAAAGCGGGGATTTCAAATTTAATTAAGGAATAATTCAGCCAGTATTCTGCAAGGGTTATTATTTTTTATTTGTAAAAAGCTTTTTTAATATTATAAGCGTTAGTACATATTATGTGTATATAAATTAGAGGTGTCATGTTTGCGGGAATTAAAAAAATATTTTTAACATCAAATTTATATACGCAAAGTATGTATGTTTCTTCTTAATGAATTTGGAAATAAAAATAAAAATTGAGAAAGCATTTGGGAAGATTTATCTAAAGCATCAGTGAGTGGGCAAATACATAATAATATCGACGGTCCCGAAGAACAATGTCGGATCCGACAAAAATTGAAAATCGTTCCGTTGGATAATTTATTGGCTTATTTTGTCGATTTAAAAGTCTATATTTTCAGATTTTTTAATGAAATGAGAAGAAGTATCAAAGAACAAAACAACGCTACATTTCTTGATACCAAAAACAGTAAACATGCAGAAACGATACTTTAAAAAGCTCCACTGCAACATTCAAAATCGCACATCCGACATTGTTCTTCGAGACCATCAATATAAAACTGTATAAATCTAAGTGGCAACATGGAAATGGTCAAATATATTATAAATTAGGGTGAAACTTTATCAGAGGGGTGACTGATGGAACTGATTAAAAGGATGTCAATGATCTCTAGGAGAGGTTAGAGATAGTGAGAGAAGCGGCAAAAAGAGTAGAATCCTGATTTTTGTGAACCATTTGATACATACTATTGATACCAATAGCTAGATATTATAAACGAATTTCCCTTTAACCCATCGGCATACTTTCTTTATTTTATTTGTATCTGTGTATACGTACAAACTTCAGGATTCTTACTGTACAGTATTGAACCCCAAATGAAACACTTTTTTCTGCTTTTATGTAGATGTAATAAAAATTATAATTTTATTATAAACTACCTAAGTGCCGAAAGCAAAAGTAATGCAGCCACCCAATATTAGCGGCGGGTTAACCCCTGACACCACTACTTTAACTTCGATGAAACTGGGGAATTAAATTACACTGTCTGTCATTTGAGTCTCTAATAGGTGTAATAAGTTTCAAGCTGTGGCCATCGCAAAAATTATTACGAAGGGTGAAGGGAAAGATTATTTGAACAGAAAGTAAATTAATTAGCAAGCAGATTAGGAGTGATGTCCTCAGAAGTAGTACATAAAATAGGGATTGACACTTACTTGGCATTTCAGCATAATGCGACAGTTTCAGTGAAATGCTTGAGTTTGTGTGTTTTCTTGACGGAGATAATGGCTTCCACTGCCGCGGGGGCACAACATTCAACACTTACGGCTAATGGCTAGGGCTATCTACTACAACTACCCCCTCCCCCCCACACACACACTGACCGGGATGTGATATGAAATGTGATGACGTATGTACTTCATAACAATATTATGGGTTTTTGTATACAAGTATGAGATACATCGACAAATCTCATACACGAGACAATTGGGATCAAAAATGGTCACCTAAAAATTAGTACATATTTTATTTTGAAGAGCAGAAACAATTTTTTGTCTATGATGCATCAGATTCACCGGCATGAACTCTTTTGAAAATTCCTGGCTTAAGGTGATTCAAACTCTATCATACTGGAAGGTATTAAATTGACCATCGATGATGATGGTGAACCGGGTGGTGAATTGACATTTAACCCTACCGCAACAGAGGAGGGTAATATACTTCCTCAAAACGAGAGTTTTGTGCGATATCTAAGTTGTTTTATACATCATACTCTAAAATTTAGGTAATTCTTAAAAAACTATCAAGTACATAATTTAAACAGTTTTAAATATTCTATCCTATTACAATGAAATTACTCTCCCCTCCCCTCCAGCGTTACATACTTTGAATACTTTTGGCAGTGAAAATCTGAAACAATACTATGTATTTGAGTTACGTTCAATCTCTTTTACCGTTTTGCATGACTTAACCCTTTTTAGATGAGCGTCATGTATACATGCCAACCGATCGCATGCCTAAAAGACGAGTGTCATCTCTCTATATATGACGAATATGTGTGAGAATTTGAAATACCAGTCCACGGTTATCGCAAATTCTTTAATGACATAAGTCTTTAAAAGGTTAATGATTCGACAGCTGCATGAAGACGATTAATGGCGAAGTCTGTTTAAAACGGTTAAACGGTAGGTAGTAACTAATATCTGATTGCTACTAGAAAGAACAAAAGGAATACTGAGTTATGAGTTACGATATACGGGGGACCCTAGTAGCCCCATTTTAATTGAAACATGATTGTTTTCCTTTTGGTAAGTAAAGGTAACAGGGAAGGTCCAAATGTAAAATCGGTGCAGATTGTCGATAAGTATACTCTGAACGAAGGCTACCATCGTTGATCCCAATGTCGATGTCGTACATGATAAGAGTGAGAGTAATGAGAGTACTCACCTAGACTGACTTGTCCGATGGGTCCGAAGACGCTGGCCTGCGAGTTCTGGTCGGGCTGCAGAGTGGGGAAGTAGGGCAGCGCGGCGGCCTGCAGGCTGGGCAGGGAGGGCAGCGAGGGCAGGGAGGGCAGCGGGGGCAGACCGAGCCCCAGCACGCCGTGCTTGGCCAGCAGGCCCAGCGCCGTGCAGATCTCCGAAACGCCGGCCTCCGAGTAGCCGCTGGCGCGCAGGTGAGCCTGTCGATAGGGAGGGGCATCCACCTTCTTTAGTCGGGGGGACAAACAAGCCAATCAACAAACACCACAATCACCTCTACATACGTGTGGCTCAACTAACCCACCGACCCCTGATGCTGCCTGCTATTACCGCCTGCTACTACTGCTCAAATACCTCTCCAACCAGCCAGCCAGCCAGCCACCATAAATATCTCTCATTTTTTAAATTCATTTTTGAAGTGAAAACTTCTTTAGCACCGTTGTGATTTAAAACTCGATGAAATGAAAAATAGAGACACTAAAAAGAGACAAACACATACATCTATAGGATTTAGCCTGCGAGAGAATGAGATAGTATAATCGGTCTTCTCTTTACTTCTATCACTTATGAATTGCACTCTGTATTTTATTCATACAGTCCCCATTAAGTGTCAATTAATCCGTTTTAGCATTAAATCTAATTCACAAGCATTACAGAATTAGTCAGCTGAACACAATTCGGTCTAAAGCTGTAACGGGCCTGAGAATGTAACGGCCGTGACTCATTTAAATGTCTAAAGTTAGAAATGGCTCTGACTGATTATTATGTAATAGAGTTAGAAACACAATACTCTGAATAAATGTTTCTTGAAAAATGATGAAATAATCCATTTGGAAGATTTATGATGTAGTTGGATGCCACGCCACTAGCTACAATAGTGACAACTGATTTGGCTACACGCACCCTTCAGCACGTGCAGTTTTAAATTGAGCCATTTTCGTGGGTTTTATTAAATTCTAACTTGAAAAATTATTCTATCACGGGTCATGTAGCGGAGCTTTCGCCACGAAACATCAATGGCCGTTGAGTCACATTGTGCCATATTTGCCTCCAAATGACATATCTTCATAAAACTATAAAACTTGTGCCATCTTATTTTCTATTATGGTCAGTCATGGATGAAAACAGTTTAAGAAAGAGAGAATACAAAGCTTTCTATTTGCATTTAAAAGTTCACATCAAAAATAGTGAATCTATTTGAAATTGAATGTCAAGCGGAAATATGTCTAAATACATCTCTAATCTGAATGATTTTGTAACTAATATGATGCCATAATACATTGTCTAGCCTCGAGGCATCAACAAAAAAAACATAAAAACGGGAACATATTTCGTTGCCTCACTTCTTATTTGTCAAATAGACCATTTTAGTTTTTGTTCAATCTCTGCTTTAAAATTAAAAATAAAGTATAAAAAATGTTAGTTAATCACTTAGCTAAGAATTATTTAAAATAATGAGCCATCATAATGTTTCATTGAAATAATGAAAAAAAACCTTCTCCTGTAAAATTTTCTGATGGTCTATTAGACAAATACGAACTAAGGCGACAATTTATTTAGGTGTGAATGAAAAAAAAATTAGAATTCCTTAGTGATGTTGTAAAAAAGGTCATGTTATAAATTTGGCAACTAAAACAAACAACCCTTTGGTACTGAAAGAATTAGCTTAGCTTGTGGTTGGCTGGAGTCATTGAGGCAGTATTGGCAGCAATTACAACAGGAGCATAAAGGGTTAAGTATGGAGAAGAGAAGGTGAAATACAGAAAGCATTATGATAGTAAAATGAGAAAGCAAATTAAGCAATTTAATTGCATTCAATTGTCCCCATCTATGTGAAAAGAAATACAAATAAATCCAAATAATCTTTAAAAAGGTTTGCAACAAGTTTTTAAATAATGTTTTTTAAATTTTGAAGACAATATTAGCAACTCTCAAACAAAAATTTTAAATAGAAGAATTGAACCCTTAGCCTTGCCGGGGCTTTGGTTACAGCAGAACCATGGCAGGGCTGAGGTCCTGACTATCTTTTTCTGCTTCTAATTTATGTTTGAGAGTCACTAATGTTGTCTTTAATAATTACATTTTAAATAATATATAAATAAAATTGTTTTTACATATTGGTTGTACTTTTATACAACAAAAAAAACACGAATATCTATTGGATCGTGGAATTTGAGCTTAAAAAAATATGATATTCAAAAAGTGAAAAGGGTGAACTGAAAAGATGTACAATGAGGTAAAGCTTAATACATACATAATGACATTGTGAAAAGTGATTAATTGCTTCAGTGTCACCATTTCCCCCTAAAGCCATTACAGCAAACAGGCTTTCTGTTATATCTGTGGTCTGTGGGCTATTTGCAGACACTCAAAATCAATGTTTTTCAAACTTCCCCTGCAATGTTGCATAACTTATATTGTTTATTTAATACGAGAGACGTCTTTTAAGTAAGTGCCGTTTTGATATCAAGAAAGCCCAAAGCAATTTATTTCAAAATTTTTATTTTTACATGAACGCCTGCGTCCTTAATTCTACTTTTCAACACAATTCTCACCTATATCAAAGTACTTATTGTAGTGTTCCATCCATCCATCCATCTATGTCAAAACGGACTTCAGTGCAGAGGTTAGCAAATAAAGCGGCATTTTTTTTAACCCTAGATTCATAAACTATTTACGGTTACAATATTCATAAACATATGTCTGTGATACACCCTATTTTTAAGTGCACCAGTGGTTTGTTTTGATTACGACTATTATTGTGGATGTGGAACGAATTGACTATGGACATATTCAACATACCGTAAAAGTAGCATAGTGGCCATCTATGGGTATTGTATCTTAATAAAATTGTTACACTATTCATAAGCATGTGTACCCCAGATACCTTAGACGTAGTATTTGTGCAACTACACGTTTATACAACAAGATCCCTGGCGCCACACTGAGCTCTAACCGTGTCGGGAGGGAACTGAGACGCACGAATTGCCATCTCTTTCGCGCTGCACTCTATGAGCGTTTTACTACTTCAGGGTGTATGAGAGATGTATGTTTATGAATCTATTCATAAACATGTGTACCCCAGATACCTTAGACGTAGTATTTGTGCAACTACACGTTTATACAACAAGATCCCTGGCGCCACACTGAGCTCTAACCGTGTCGGGAGGGAACTGAGACGCACGAATTGCCATCTCTTTCGCGCTGCGCTCTATGAGCGTTTTACTACTTCAGGGTGTATGAGAGATGTATGTTTATGAATCTATTCATAAACATGTGTACCCCAGATACCTTAGACGTAGTATTTGTGCAACTACACGTTTATACAACAAGATCCCTGGCGCCACACTGAGCTCTAACCGTGTCGGGAGGGAACTGAGACACACGAATTGCCATCTCTTTCGCGCTGCGCTCTATGAGCGTTTTACTACTTCAGGGTGTATGAGAGATGTATGTTTATGAATCTATTCATAAACATGTGTACCCCAGATACCTTAGACGTAGTATTTGTGCAACTACACGTTTATACAACAAGATCCCTGGCGCCACACTGAGCTCTAACCGTGTCGGGAGGGAACTGAGACGCACGAATTGCCATCTCTTTCGCGCTGCGCTCTATGAGCGTTTTACTACTTCAGGGTGTATGAGAGATGTATGTTTATGAATCTATTCATAAACATGTGTACCCCAGATACCTTAGACGTAGTATTTGTGCAACTACACGTTTACACAACAAGATCCCTGGCGCCACATTGAGCTCTAACCGTGTCGGGAGGGAACTGAGACGCACGAATTGCCATCTCTTTCGCGCTGCGCTCTATGAGCGTTTTACTACTTCAGGGTGTATGAGAGACGTATGTTTATGAATCTATTCATAAACATGTGTACCCCAGATACCTTAGACGTAGTATTTGCGCAACTACACGTTTACACACCAAAATCCCTGGCGCCACACTGAGCTCTAACCGTGTCGGGAGGGAACTGAGACGCACGTATTGCCATCTCTTTCGCGTTGCGCTCTATGAGTGTTTTACTACTTCAGGGTGTATGAGAGACGTATGTTTATGAATCTAGGGTTAATGTGAATACCACATAAGAGTCCCAACTGCTCCCAACCGTCGGGGTATGTTGTGAGGCTGAAGGTAGTGAGGAGGGAAAGGAGATGGGGAAGAGGAAGGTAGGGAAATACCTAACTATTCAGATTTGATACTTAGAGTGTCTTACCATATATTATAGTTAAATGATTAAATTGAGAAATAAAACAATTCAATCAAATTAAATTTACTTGTTCATGCCGGGATTTGAAACCGAGACCTTCGGATTGCTAGTCGAGAGCCTATTATTGACCACCCCGAGACCATCAGAATAAAATATGACAACAGAATACAGAAACTGATATGAACAAGTGCCAATAAGTGGCAGTTACAATGAAAATTAGATTAGGTCCAGGCGTTCATGTAAAAATAAAAAAAACTCCGCTCTTAGCTATAATAATTATTATATTGCAACCACAAATAAAATTTACAGAACTAAATCCAAATGTTTGAAAAACTTCCATTGTTAATCAAAGGTTTATGATGCGTAAAATTATAATACATCACAGAGCAAGTGAAGCTGCAATAATTTTATTTGTGGTTATAACAAATATGTAATATACATTTCCACTGGAAGCAATAAGAATCAACGTTGCACTTGTTATTTACTTAGTTGAGCGGGTGAATAAATAATACAAGTGCAGAGGATTAAATACAACACAATATTCGGAGGTTATTAAGTGAAGCAACTGTATTAGTGATGTTAGTGGACTGTAAAAGGTGATACGAATGAAGGCGAACATGGAAATGATACTGAGAAGAAAGAAAGCCAAACATAACTTTGCGAGCCGAGAGTTATACGAGTGCAACAGAGTTGAAAGACTTCAAAACACAAAATGCTTTTAAGTCTTTGCGGTGAGTTAGTCTAGCCTATGAATATTATAATATATATTTTGCATGTGTTGTCAATTTTGCAGTTTGAATTTTGAGTTGGGTTTGAGTGATAGCACTGTCTTTAAAAATTGTGTGAATTTTTAAAAACCGAAATTATCGAGCTATTATATTATGAAGAAATCTTGGAAAATGAGAATGCCATCTTGAGTAACTCTTCTCCATACTATCTTCCTAAACAATATGATTTTTTCTATGGTTTTTGTAAACCACGGAAATTTGCAAAAACAGTGATGATCGCTGAACTACTTCCGAATTTAAAAAATAAACATGTTAGAATGAGCAAATTAGGTATGAATTCCATTAAAAATTATTTTTTTTTGTCTATGGTTCTTTCAACTATAGATTTTGTGTGATTGCTAAACCGTGTACTTCTAAATTTAAATAGACTTGTTAGAATGAGCAAGTCGTGTGTGAATCTATCGCCCTGTACTTGAGTCTGTAGGGTTTGTGTGTCTGTGAGTGTTGTGTGAGTGCGTGTGTTTGATACAATACAGAGTAGTGGTGGGTGTCACCTTGATGTGGTCTAGCACTTGTGCGGTGACCGTGTTGGCAGCGGGCTGCGGTGAGGTGAGGTTGAGAGTGAGGTTGAGACTAGCCAGCGCGCCCCCGTTCATCAGCATGCCCGCCCCGCCCGCCCCTCCCAGCCCCCCGAGCCCTCCCACCCCCAGCCCACTGCTGTTCAGGGACGCCGTGCTCGAACTGAAAGCGTGAGCCTGCAACGTTACAACATCACAAGGTATGAGTAACACACCACCTCTCTCTCAACCGGCCAATCGACCGCCACCTGGCAACACTTCTCTCAGTCTCGGGCCTCAGGTCGGTGGAGGGGCGGACCAAACTACTTCTATCATCATCATCATCTATCAACCACTCAACAGATATTCCCTACAAGTGTGATGAAGACCTTTCCACTGTCAGCCCTTAGAAAGGCCAACCAAATTGATGCTAAATACCCAGAAACACTTGACATCCATGCATTCATTATTTTTAACACCTTGTATCAGTTCAATTGCTATAAGGAGGATCTATTTCTGTCTCCGGAGAAGCAAAGTAATGCATTTTGATAGCTATTTTGTTCAAATTAAAAATTTTCGTGTCCATTTGGCGGCCATTACTATTGATGTGACACAATAAGAAAATAAGTTTTTAGTTTTTTTTTTACCCAAACTAAGAAGAACCTGAAATAGCTTCTAAGTTTGGGTTTAAGGCCATTCGCTCAAAGAGAAACTGAAATAAAAACAGTTGGCGACGCAATCGCAATCAATCTCCTCAACAAAATGGATATTTTTCTGATCTGACATATCGCAGATTACTCGAAAACTTGACAGTTCGTGAGCCACTACCATTGTAATCTGTCAACAATGCAACTGAAACGCGAGTACCGGGGCGACCAGCAGTGCTGATTTTTAGTTGTTGACCCATTGTTGACAGGTTGCCATATTAGCGGCTCACGAACCGCCAACTTTTGACATGTCAGATCAGAAAAATATTGATTTTCTTAAGTAGACAACTGTTTTATTTTCAGTTACTCCATGAGCGAAGGCCCTTAAACACCTATTTTCATACTATGTTAAAATACGGCTTGAACAAAAATTACGTTAAATTATTATCCGTGCATTAATTTGAACGAAATAACTATTAAAATGCAACATTTTGCTTCTCCGGAGACTGAAATAGTTGCTGCCCGGCTGACAAAAAGTGTTAATAAAATAATTTGTGCATTTTTAAGGATGTCAGCGTATCTGGATACTTACCAAATTGATTATCTGTTCCAAGAAAGAATTTCAATATTCAAAAATTATCAATTTCACCAGAAGTAAGGAAAAACTGACCTTACTTCATGCACACAGACAACACACTTCTATCGGTTTATCTCTTCAGTGAAATCAACGCATCCAAACATCTCCAGATAATAGGCCACTTGCAAAACATTTAAAAAAAAATTCCGGTTCAGGCAAATATTTTAAGACTTTCCGAATTTTTTATTTATTTTTTATCTTATTTTTGAAACCCTGGCGATTTTTTGAAAATTTCAATCCGGAAAATCCGGTAATTTTTTTTATAAACTGGAAAGACGAGACATAATTTTATGGGTGCGAAAAAACGATAATTACATAGCCGAAATAATTAAAAAAAAAAAAAAACCTTTTCCACACGAATGGCAATAATTTGTACGGGGTTCTCTTCGTAACATCTTTTTTCGAATTTTACAAAATTAATAGAACATAATCGGAGACGGGAAATTTTCATGTAGTGACGTCACAAGCTCAAATAATGGATTTATTTATTTAAAAAAAAAAGAAAACTACATTTCTAAAAAAATTTTCTAACGTTTTCGTAATCTTAGTAAAAAAATCTATTCACACGATTTTTTCCAAGTCAAGCACATGCAAGTGGCCTATTAATATCAAAGTTTCAAATTTCAATTTAGATTGCAATATCGGCAGTAAAGTTCAAACTTGATTATTCCAATAGAATATTATAATACTGTTAATTGTAATTAACTAAGAATCCCCGTCATACATCCCACACAACTTCTACAATGCAATTTAATTAAATCATTGTTACAAAACATACTATTATTACATATTATTATTATAATAGTATTATCTCTAGACGAATATTCATCTTATTAGTAGTAATAATGTAATAATAATAATTCCCCCTTGACTAAACGACGAGCATGCCAAAATAAGTGACAAAAATGGTTGATAATGTTTGATATTGATTTGGTTTTGTATGACAGGACAGAACCAGATTCTCTCAACTTAGAATAATTAAGAATGATAAAAATGTATTCTTGGTCTAGACACTCTGGACACAAGAATGAGAGTGATGATGGAGTATATAATGTTATGGGTTCGGCATGCGGAGGGGGTGGCGGGGATTGGGGGAGGAGTGCGTACCTGCTGGCCCTGTGCGTAGGGGGAGCCGGTGGGGTTGAAGTTGGCGACGGGCCCTACCACGTCGGCATACGACACGTTGAGGCACATGCCCGAGGAGGGGTCGTCCACCACTTTGGCCAGGATCATCATGCACGCTCTCTTGTTTGATTCTTTCTCACCTGGAACAAAACAATGTGATAAACCTTACACAAATTAAATGTGTCTCTATACCGTACAGACCGCGGCACTCTTGTGAATTGTAACATAAAAACAATAAATTTGTGTAAGTTAAAGAATATTTTAAGTGTCGTTGCTCTGCGGTGTAACATCAAGTCATACGGTTTGTAGAAAATATATTTTATTGAATTAGTTATGACATAAATTGAGATATTATCCATTTGACGGACTCCGTGGTTGAGGGGCAAGGCTCTCGACTAGCGATCCGCAGGTCGCGGGGTTAAAATCCCGGCGTGCGCAGATAATTTTTATTGTGTTTTCACAATTTAATCATTTAAAATAATAGAAGGTATATTCGTGGCACGTTCCAGAGTGGAAGATACTCTCAGTATCGCGCTGGTGTAATGCAGAATTGAAACATTGCTTGAAATGTCTTGCCTTGTTTGGTGACTAGATCGGAATAACCAGGTACTCTCCGCGTTCATCTTCCTTCTCCTCCCCACTTACATTCAAATTGGGGATGCCATAGTCTCACTGGCTCCAGATGGGAGCAGTTCGGACTCTTGTGAGGTATTTACATTATAAAAAAATTATCGATTAAGTTTCAATCAAAACATTTTAAATAATAAAATAAACCATCAAAAGATTAATAGCAATCAAAGTAATTTCATGTAGTTAAAATAATTAATTGAAATGAATTAACCGGGGGAAGATTGATGGAAGACGATGCAGAGAAAGAAGAAGAGGAGGTGACACAAGACACTTCGTCTCTTCTTCTCCTTTCCACATCCTTCAGCTTAATAACATTTAGTCCTCCAGAATTATACAGTACTACGCAACTCTCTGACACTCGATGACTCAAATATTTTTTATAGATCTGCAAGGAGGTTTGTACAAAGGCACACGTTTTTATCCAACGTGTCATAATTTGTTGGTGACGTGAAGTATTGGATACCAGCAGGGTTACCATTCGTCCCAATATATCGGGACTATCATCGTTAGGGCTGCTACACACGGTCAAGTTTACTGTCCAATTTGCATGAGGCTTGATCAAGTAAACTTGATCGTGTGTGAACGTCAATTTGCATGAAAAGATTTCCGATTCTACAGACTTGATGAAATGTACGAGCATCATGCATACTTGAACGTGTGTATGCACATTCGTCAGTTCAGTCAAAGTTACTCAGTCAAACGTATTGCTACTACCGAACTCACATTAACTAATGTCTCTCAATGAATAATGAAAACTTCAAATATAATGAGATGAACTGCAAATTGGATCAAGCCTCAAATTTCATGCAATTTGGACAACAAACTTGATTGTCTGCAATGGCCATTGTTAAGCCCTCTTTCCCGAGGCCCTGGTATAATCTAAAATGTCCCGGATTAAACCTGCTCAATGCAGCAATGCTGTTTACTAAAGAACATTTTGTGCAGCAGTCTTCCCTTACCCGTCCCGATGAGACCCTGGCCACTTATGGTAACTTGTAAACTAAGCTTCTTGTGAATTCATATATAGTATTACTGCAATGGTATCTATGCAAGTTTTCCTAAATGTCAAACTGATAAACTACAATCAGTGTTCAACGCCGCAGCACGACTAATCACAGGGATACCCAAGTTTTCGCACATTTCGGAACACCTCCGAAATCTTCACTGGTTGAAGTGTCCTGAAAGGATCCAGTATAAGTTATGCTGGATGGTGTTTAAAGCTATCAATGAAATGGCTCCACCCTATATCTCTGAACTATGCATCCCGGAAAATATAGGTCTAAGGCAGTCATCTCTTAGATCAGCGACATCGTCTGCAATTGGAAGGTTGAAAGAACCCAAGCGAAATCCGAACACTAATTTTGGTGATCGCGCGTTTGGAGTATCCGGCCCTGAGGCTTGGAATAAACTTTCCATGGAATTGAGATGCATAACCAACCCAGCGGAATTTAGATCCAAACTTAAAACTCATTTTTTCAAATACTCATTTCCATAAATTCGTCATTATATTTAAACTTTGTAATTTAATTATACTCTAATAATTATTGATGTCCACGAATATATACTATTTTATTTGCTATTCCCTACAACTACTAACGAAAAACTCAAAATGCTATTGATTTACCTACCAATGGTCTGTCAGTGGTAACCTAACACCTCAATCCGTTTAATGTTGAGCGATGAGTCATCGTAATGCGGTAAAGATCGGCGATTAATTTCAATAATTTATTTAAGATATCCATACATTTTCGTAAATCCGATAAATTTTGCATCCATGTCCTTAAATAGTAAGATTATGTAAAAACTTCCTTCTTCTTCTGGCGCTGTGGGGTGATTCTGGCGAATGTATGATATTTATAAGATGTTTTCAAGTATTTTTAAATGTAAATAAATATGTTAGTTATAAATCTCTAACTTTAAGTCATAATTGTAAATATATATGTCATTGAGCTCAGTTTTAGGTCAGCTTTTATATGTCTTAGTCATAAGTCACTAGCAATAAGACTTAGATGTAAGTCACTAGTTATAATTGTAAATCTTAGTTGTAAGCCAGTAATATTATTTTTTATGAATTTATTTATACAGCGCCCTTGAGGTGATTTTTCACAAAAACAGCGCTATATAAATTAGGCAAATATTATAATTATTATGAAGGGCCTAAAGGTGTAAAGTGTAAAGGTGGGTGAGGGTACAGTTACCTATAACGGTGATACACCTCTCCTGCAGGGAGATGTCCTTGGCCTTCTGTGAGATCTGCACGTAGCTGCCGGTGGTCTCCTTGATCTGCTTGATGTAGTTGCCGGCCTTGCCGATGATCATGCCGGCCGTGGAGTTGGGCACGAGGATCTTGACTTGCTTGTCACGATCCTGCGACACCTTGGGGTCGGCGTCGGGCGAGAAGGACTTGGTCAGGTCGGGCTTCTCGCGGATCTTGTCCATGAAGAAGTCCATCACCTGCATGATGGCGTCCACCGTGCCCGTTATCAGGCACACTCGCTCCGACGTGCCTGAAATTAACCATTACATTTAAACATATAACTTTGGCAAGGTTATTTTTGCAAAGGTTCAATTATTTCATAGTTTTATTACTTGCAACGCAGGCGTCTATTATAACCCAGTTTGGGATGTTTCCAACTCCATCACTTTTGATGAATATCAACAACATGCTTTTGGTTGCTATGCTTGGTGTAACTCTAAGTGACTAGGCACAGGGGATCGATCCATCGAAGCAGAGTCAAGTTAACCTATAAACAGAAAAAACCGTGAACCGTACCACGAATTACAAACGGCATTTCGCATCGTTTGCAGTTGCTTTGTTTCTTTCCCATAATTCGGGGTTCAGATCGTAGTTTTTTTCTCCTGCTTACATGCAGCATAATAGTATACAACTGCTGACCCTTTACAAGTCGCAAGTGCGCCCCACTGTTGAATTTGGCAGCTATCTCTGGTTTGAAGCCATAATATACCTCATACCAGAGTATAGGGGTCAGGTGAGAATGCTATCCTTAATTTACAGGTATTTCAATAGAAAATGCTCCGAGGAACTAGAGTAATTGATCCCTTTGGCACAGGGGCATATTCAGCACTGTTTTGAAATTTTGAGATGTGAATGATTCTTTGTCCGTTTCAGCTTTTAATCACATTGCAATCACCTGTCAACCATAACGGTACTGTTGTCAGATGAATAGTTTGATAGATTCCAATCTGAACAATATAATTTTGTACTTCACCTCACTAGATAATGTCTGTTCCGTGATGGTTAGATTGGGTTAGGTTGTGTAGATTATGTAGGCTGTGTTGGCCAGTTTAAATTCACATCTATTAGTCAATTGTGATTATGAAATTCCAGGCAGTTCAATCTTCCCACTTCTAAATGTAAAAGATAAAGTCTGTCATCCAATCAAGGAAGAAAAGTAAATGTAAAGCGTGATAACATTTAAATGATCAGTATTTAACATTTTCAATTTTACCATTGTTAACCATTTCCACACAAAGTGGTTGGAACAAAAAGTATAATACAATAAATCACTGACAATAATATCTGCTTGGTGCTATGAATCACAATAATTTTATTGGAGTTTATTTTGAACAGGGGAAAACAAGGTATGTCAGTTAATTAAAATCCCAAATTTTAAATAACAATGCCATCTAGTGGCATTACTGTGTATTTTTCACATTGTAAATTGTTTCAGTGACAACCATCGCTGTCAAAAAATATGGCAGTTTATTTGGTTATTTACAGAAGACAAGAATCATGAACATCGGTGTGCAAATGGACAAAAATCGATACTGGTATTGGTGGAAAACAGCATTAACAATTAGGGGGCGGAACTAAGACTGAAAATGCAGTCAATAAACATAGCCAAGAGAGGGGGGAAGTCTGTTTTGAATCTATATTGAGTTCCGGGGAACTAGAGCCCCCAACTGACTGCCCCTATCCCCAGAGGGAAGAGGGCTTTATTTGAGAGGCATTTATTGAAATGCTGACTGTTAGATCCGCCCCTGTTAACAATGAATGCAATGACAAAACAAGAATATGAAAATAGAATCAGCACTCCAAGAATTAAACATTAAATTCTGATTGAAGAAGAAGATATGAACAAGAATAAGACAGAAGCGTTTGGGGGTCCGGTAAGACGAGAAGTTCTGGGTTCGAGTCCCACTTGAGACCGATATCTTTTTATTTTTCTGTGTCTTGATCTTTTTCATATATTTGTTTAGATTATTAGTGTTATCTTCTTCTTCAATGATCTTCTTATTCGATGGCGCTACAGCCTACATTGAGCTTTGGCCTTCTGCAACAGTCGCCTCCAACTCCTCCTGTCCTCAGCGGCTGACTTCCACTTTGGTACCTGGAGAAGCTGTGCTGCATCCCCTCTTACCTCGTCTTCCCACCTCAGTCTGGGTCTTCCCAATTTTCTCTTTCCACCTGGGTGTCCGGTCAAAATTCTTTTTGGGACGCGTGTATCCGGCATTCTCTGCACATGCCCAGCCCATCTCAGCCTGAGGAGTCTCATATGTGCTGAGATGCTAGGGCCTTATATATATCATACAATTCCGTATTGTGCCAGACGCCCCACTGTTCGCCCTCTTTCACGGGTCCACATATTCTTCTCACCACTTTTCTTTCAAAAATATCTAGCATTTCAGCCATCTTTACCGTCAGTATCAGCGCCTCACATCCATATGCCAATACAGTTCTAACAATGGTCTAATATATGGTTATTTTGGTTTTTCTGTGGGCACTACGTGACTTAAACACTGGCAGCAAAGAGAAGTATGTTTTGTTGGCTGCTGTGATTCTCCTTCTGATTTCTGCTGGATCCTCATTGTTCTCTATCAGACTGGAGCCCAGGTAGGTGAATTGATCGACCACTTCGTATGAGTAGTTGTCTTTAAATTGTGCATTACTTCTTCTTCTTCTGTGTGAAGGGTTTCTGCCCTGTACCATCATTTTCGTTTTGTCAACATTAACCTGCAGTCCTACTTCCCGTGCCGCTGTTTCTAAAGGGTCGAAGACCTCTTTAATGGCTTCTTCAACGATATATTATATTTATTGGAGAAACCTTTAAAAATTATATAAAGAGAATTAATCTTTACATAGTATAAAATGAAGTCGCTCCCGCTGTCTGTGCGCTTAGATCTTTTAAACTACGCAACGGATTTTCATGCGATTTTTGGAGGAGGAAGGTTTTTAGGTATATAATTTGTCAAGGTTTTGTGTAAATTGGTTGAAATATATAGCGGCAGCGGGCTGCCAAACGGGCGGTGTGGATTTGATTTAACAGATGGCGTTGGTTATAAACGTTGGGTAATGACATGGGGTTGTGTTTTGTCAGCCACAGCAACGTGTGGCCGGGTCTGCTAGTTGTTAATAAAATTAAGTTTTGATTTATATGCAAATTGTCTTGAATTTAAATTCCTTCTTTTTCTCCGAAGTTTCCATTTTGACTCATTCAGCAGTTGGTTTGACATAATACAAGTGTTTGTAAAAAGGGAGGAACTCACCAGGATAAAAGTCCTGTGACTTGGACATCTTGACTTTGGCCCCCGTCTCCTTTTGCACCTGTCCGATGGCATCCCCTCCCTTGCCGATGATAGCCCCGGCGGCTGCCGCAGGCACCAGAGTCTTGAAGTTGTATGTCGCATCTCCACCTGGAACAAAACACAAACAAACAACGTAAGCCAAAGGTCTATAGGTCTAATCCACTGAACCACTGAACCACTCAAACAAACGTTATTATTTGCACGACTCGGCTCATATTATTAGCTCATGGAATTACAAAAAAAGAAGCATGAATGTGAATGGACTCTGGAGGGTGTGATACGAGGCATCAGTTAGATATGGTTAGTAAATAATTTAAAGCAACTTTGTACAGTGTTCCCTGGTAAAAACCAAGGCGATACTGAGAGTTTATTTCACTCTGGAATGAGGTGAAAACTATATACTAAATTCATAAGAAAACCATGGTGCATTCTCTGAAATTTCGTATAATAAATATTATAAAGTCTTTTTAAAAATAGTTAATAATATTATTACCAAATAAATTTCACAAATAACTTCCAATTAAATATAATATCGGCAAGATATCAGAATAATCAGAAAATGAGTTGAACTAAGCATATTCAAAATACCTACATCTGTCTAGGAAAAACTTACTTTCACAACCTTCCTTTAAATCTAAAAAATATCGAAAATATTCATAAATTTCACCTTAAATTGAAAAATTACCTTAAACTATTGCAACGGTCCTTTATTGTTATTTTTAAAATAAATTTATTATTTTTCTGTTTTCCTCAAATGTTGCTTTTTTTAATTACTTATAAAAATAAATTTCTTATTTTTCTGTTTTCCTCAAATGCTGCTTTTTTTAATTACTTGTATTTATTACTATAAATATTTTACACAACTTTACATTGTTCACTGCCGCTTTGTAAAAAGTCGTTTTATTATTTATTATAAAATGACTTTTTAAAATATTATTTATATTTTATTATTCCATCAAAACACGAGAAGAAAAAGTAGTATGTTTACTTTATAAATATGTCAAAAACGTAACAATTGCATATTTATTTGTATATATATAAAAACATAGGCATATTAAATAAATATTGAAAAAATATATATTATTAGTGTGAAAATGAAAAAGTTTATTGAAATTTGAATTGAACTTCTTCTGACGACCTCTGAGTTCAGGACCACGGATCTTACTACTTTACAATGAAAAAGTTTATTGAAATTTGAATTGAACTTCGTCTGACGACCTCTGAGTTCAGGACCACGGATCTTACTACTTTACAATGAAAAAGTTTATTGAAATTTGAATTGAACTTCGTCTGACGACCTCTGAGTTCAGGACCACGGATCTTACTACTTTACAATGAAAAAGTTTATTGAAATTTGAATTGAACTTCGTCTGACGACCTCTGAGTTCAGGACCACGGATCTTACTACTTTATAATGAAAAAGTTTATTGAAATTTGAATTGAACTTCGTCTGACGACCTCTGAGTTCAGGACCACGGATCTTACTACTTTACAATGAAAAAGTTTATTGAAATTTGAATTGAACTTCGTCTGACGACCTCTGAGTTCAGGACCACGGATCTTACTACTTTATAATGAAAAAGTTTATTGAAATTTGAATTGAACTTCGTCTGACGACCTCTGAGTTCAGGACCACGGATCTTACTACTTTACAATGAAAAAGTTTATTGAAATTTGAATTGAACTTCGTCTGACGACCTCTGAGTTCAGGACCACGGATCTTACTACTTTACAATGAAAAAGTTTATTGAAATTTGAATTGAACTTCGTCTGACGACCTCTGAGTTCAGGACCACGGATCTTACTACTTTACAATGAAAAAGTTTATTGAAATTTGAATTGAACTTCGTCTGACGACCTCTGAGTTCAGGACCACGGATCTTACTACTTTACAATGAAAAAGTTTATTGAAATTTGAATTGAACTTCGTCTGACGACCTCTGAGTTCAGGACCACGGATCTTACTACTCGCTGCCTCTGAGGTCGTCAAAGACGTCATACGAAAGTAAACGATTGCAATCTTTAATTTATTAAACATTGCGGAAACACAAGGAAAGCTGATACCATGTTGTTTATAATAAAAATTAATGCGAAATCTCAATCAGATGGTCGTACTATTTTATTATTCATGTATCTATATGTATTATGTATATTTAGCCTGAAGCAGGCAAATGATGAGAAAACTCGATGTCTAAATAAATTCTAGTTTGCTTCGTACTGGAAACAAGCAAATCGATTGAATTTCTACATTTCCTACAGTAAATCCCAAGACTGCATATATGCGAGCCTAGTAATCGGAATGGTTGACACGGATTATAAATGTGAAATGTACGAATAATTCATATCCCCCATTTCAAGCAACTCTTGAATTTGCCATGTGTGCTAGGATTGTAACAAGCAGTTGATTGATGTTCATTTTTCTTCTACAAGAAGCATTTTAATCTTTAAAACTTTAGGTACTTAGTTCAATAAACAGTTTCATGCGATGGCCCAATCGATGTCATGACACAAATAAACTTGAAAAATTTAAGCGCGTCCTTGTTGTTTCTCGGGTTCGTTATACGAGTATAATATTATGATTGTACCATGTTAGATGAGTCAATTTGAAGAAAATAGCAAAAAGATCGCGAAACCGCGGATATAATTGAAAAACTAGAGCAGCGGACTCGATCCGAATCTGGACCGCGAAGGGTATAAAATTGGTCGCGGCGCTTTTACTGTGGTCTAACTTGGATGTATTTAAAAAGTTTCCTAATTCGAAAACTGACTTTCCTAGTGACAAAGATAGCAGTCATTGTCAACCCCTACGTTAAAATATTTCGACTGAGGCGCTTTCCCATACGACCGCGACGCGGCCATTCAAAAATCCGCAAGAATTTATCTATGTAGAAAGTGGGTTTTATCCGCGCTCAAAGATTTGTTCCGTAATTTGGACGTAAGCCCATACTGGCTTACGGCCATTTCCAGTTAAGATTTCGCAAATTTACAATTTCCATATTTTCGGGAAAAAAGCTAGCTGATAAATCGACGTCGACACGTCCCCATCCGATCGTACCTTTCCCGGGCCGGGGAGTTAGTTACAAAGCAAAACCGAAAATATCGAATGACGAATGGATATTGCTTCATGGAGATATCGGATAACTTTACTACTGAATTGGAATATTCAATCAATATATATTATAAAAGAAAGTGTGCGTTCCTCTAAAACTCAGAAACGAGACCCGGTACGATCAAGGGAGTTAGCTCTATCCCCCATCAATGAAGAAGTTTCTAGTTTTTACCTGAAGGGTGTGCTTTTGAATATGCAGGGATAGAAGTTTCACTCTCTAGAAATTTCTAGAGCAGTCCACAACATTCCAGAACATACCGGAACATTCTGGAATGCTGTGGAATGTTCGGTAATGGTCTGGAACGTTCGGGAATACCCCAAATATCCCAGATCATCGTGTAGCATTCCAGAACACTCTCGAATGTTGTGGAATGTTCTGGAACATTGTGGGCTACCCATTAGTAGGGGTATATAAAGCAAGATCCGTCGTGGGTTCGAAAGTCAGTTCAATCTCATATCAACTCCCTGAGCTAGTACCATATAAAACACACCAAACAAAAACACCGCAAAAACCCACACGAAGCAACTCGTTAAAAAGTAATTATAAAACAATCCTGAAAGTACTCGTATTAAAGATCTACAACAGAAGAAATTTTTAAAAACCTTTAATGTTTTCAGTATTATAAAACTCCACTCAAAAATTGCTCTACTCAAATTTAAAGAAAAAAATAAGTACCTTACTGAGCAACACACTTACACTACAAGGAAGAAAATCTCAAATCTATTGAACAGCTTGTAAAATATATCCATATCTGAATGGCCCTAGCGCTTCAGGACCAGTGTCATGAAGAGAGAATAACCAGACCCAACCGAAAATGTGTAATTCTAGACGTATCAACTCTTATTAACTAAAATTATAAAAAGATTTAGAAAGATTGTTATTTTATTGATTGTTGTTTACTTTTGTTATAATACGGTTATAGGTACCGTTGGTCGTTGGCAGATGTGTTCAATTTTCAAACAATATGTTGCATGATAAGTTTTTAGATTTTCACGGCCAAAAGCATTTTCGTTGTAAGTTTTTGGGGTGTTATACCGTGTTGCGATACCTCGTTCTATAGCCGACTTTTCGGACAGCGTTGCAGTGTCCATCATCAGGGCAGATCAGGCAGATCCGACGATGTGTATCCGACGACACATCGTCGGATCTGCCAGATCTGCCGGATCTGCCCTGATGATGGACACTGAAACGCTGTCCGAAACGTCGGCTATAGAAGGAGGTAGCGCAACATGGCATAACACCCCAAAAACTAACAACGAAAATATGTTGTATTATTATATGTATACTGTTAAATTTTCAAACAATGTGTTATATTATTATATATATATGACGGCCAGCGTGGTCCAGCGGTAAGGCTCTTGACTCGCACACCGAAGGTCGCGGGATCGAATCCCGGCGTGGAAATAAATTATATTTGATTAATTTGTGTTATTTCACAATTTATTCATTTAAAGTAATATATAGTATATTTGCGGCAAGTTCCAGAGTGGAAGGTACTCTCGGTATCGCTCTGGTGTAAGACCACCATTCAGAATTGAAACGTTGCTTGAAATGGGATTAGCCGTGTTTGGTGACTAGATCTGAATAGCCAGGTACTTCCCCACCTTACTCTTCCCTATCTCCTTCCCCTCCCCACTACCTTCAGCCTCACAACATACCCTAATTGGGGATGCCATAGTCTTACTGGCTTCAGACGGGAACAGTTGGGACTCTTGTGGGGTATTCATATAAAACAAAAATACAAAAAAAAAATTCATTTGAAATATATAATCATAGAGTAAAATAAATCAATAAATTATCCAAGAAAGTTACTTTTCAGCATTTTATTTTTAGTTAAAAAAATCATTCCAAAAAATTATAAATACTTATCTACGACTAAAAAATAATTACAAATCTTACTAATATTATAAACTCGAAAGTTTTTTATTTATTTATTTATACTGGGTTTTACAGATGTTTACACTTACATGAGAACAATCCAGTTATAAAACTCAGTTATTACACAATTATAAAAATCTACAATTACATACAATTAAATACAAATAAATACAATTAGAAAAACAAAAACATCACAAATAAAAATACAGAATTATATACAAGGTCACTCAAGTAAGTTTGTAAGGATGTACGTGTGTTTGTTACTCTTTCACGCAAAAACTACTGAATGGCTTTTAATGAAACTTTACAATAATATAGCTCATACTCGTACATCAGAATAACTTATAGACTATATATAATGGTAAGCTCTGGCGTTATTGAAATTTGTATAAATGAAAATGTGTATATTTCATATATTTTAGCGGCAGAGAGGGAAGGGGTACGGGGATGGTGGGGTTCGCGGTGAGGGAAGAGACGAGGAAGGGGGAAGGCGGGGAAGGTGGAAGGGAACGGGACGCACGGGAAAGGACATGCAGGGGGAATCAATTTATTTCTTTGAATGGCATTGCAACGCATGCCGGGGACCAGCTAGTAATTAATAATTTTATCATGACGCGTTAGAGCACTTTTATTGCTAAACTTTAATAAAGGTATATATGGAAATATTCGGAACCGCCCTGAACTAGCAAGGGTACGATCGCGACATAATATATTAGTGCGTTGCAGTAATATCGCGGCCATCACACAGTACAAACAGGCCACGTGACAATAACAACACTATCTGCATACAATACGCGGCGGAAAAACTAAAACATCGGGTTTTTAATGGCACAGGAAAGCACATTTGTTAAACGAGTTTCCGATCGCATGAATGCACAAAGAACCACAATAACTGCCTTATAATAACCGGGGTTTCGTGTCGTAATATCAAAAATACATTAAACATGAAATCGACCAATAAACCAACTTTATTCAACGTACGCGCACTTTTCCTATTAACCATTGAAGCGTTCCGCAATATGATCAATTTCAGCGTCGACCGCTAGGAAATTTTTAAGCGTTCGGTTTAAAAATTTTCCGCCCTCATTCAAAAAATCATACCTCAGAATTTGAATATAGAGACAAATAAACTGCTTATATCGTTAGAGAGCCATTGAATGCGCCTATATTTAACAGTTTATCCCATATTTTATCATAATAAAATTATTAAAAAATCGTTTAATTTATAAACGCGTGAATTCTGTGATTTGGAACATGGATTTTTTAAATGTGTAAACACATGATCCATCAATGGTTTGTAAGAAAACATATTTCAATAATTACGATTCGCGTAATGTCAAAATTAAATTCACGAAAATCGGATATAACTGTTTTTAAACGACTTCCAAAAGGAGGAGGTTATCAATTCGACGGTATTTTTTTTTTTTTTTTTTTAATGTTTGTTACCTCAGAACTTTCGATTGGGTGAACCGATATTGATGATTCTTTTTTTTAAGAAAACTGGTGCTTCCCGTGTGGTCCCATTTTAATTTGGTCTAGTTCTGACAATGGGATCCATGAGAAAACCATATATGTCTTAAATTTGCAATAAGTATGTGCGCGACAAATGGACGAATAACTCAATATTACGCTAACAGATTTCGATGACTCTTTTTTTGAAGTGAAACTTCTTTACGCACGCTCGTCACTAAAAATCAAAAAATAAACAAAAATTTTAACAAAACAAAAAACGACTCCAAAAAAAGCACTAAAAAGTAAAAAAATAATTTCGTACGATTGTTATTTTTGGAGTCGGTGTCAGCCAAGATCTCCACATCTCACCTATAACTACCTATGCATGTAGTTACCTTGGCTGACACCGACTCCAAAAATAAAAATCGTACGAAATTATTTTTTTACTTTTTAGTGAATTTTTTCAAGTAGTTTTTTGTTTTGTTAAAATTTTTGTTTATTTCGTTATAAATTACTCTAACTCATAGGTTCTCAACGTGGGCGATAACGCCCCCTTGGGGGCGTTTGAGACCTTCAGGGGGGCGGTAGAAGACCCAGAGATAATTGGGGGGCGTTTGGATGGCACAGGGGGGCGTTGGGCGCATGAGTAAAAAAATATGGTCTAAAAAAGACAAGCAAAATACGCTAATCACATACTTGTAAAGCAAAGTAAACTTTAATATTAGTTGATTTTTGTTATTGTGTGTATTGTAAATAACGGGATTTTTTAAATCCTGCAAGAATTGACAGTATTATCTGTGTATTGATCTAACTTGGTCAGACTGAGTGTCGTCGGTGCATTTGGAAGTCAGCGAGTGAGCATACATGCGTCGACAAGACAGCCCCGTAACCCCCGATCCACTCTGCTCGCATGATCCAACATAATTTGAGTTCACCTATGAGTTTCATACCTTTTGGGAATATAATGCAAGCTATGAATTGTACACGTTATGTTGACATACTAACTGTTTCATATAAAATGCTGTAACTCCGTCAATTTTACGAAATTCCTTAAAACATTTTGTGAGAGCTTATTGACAAATGCACCTATCAGAAAATGAATTTAAAAAAAAACTTTTTTTACAGTGTCTTGGTACCTTAAAGCCTTGTTAAGGATTTGATCATGGAAACATGGAGGCCTTTGGAGGCCCCCCAGACTCAGAGGCCTGTGTGAACTGAATAAAAAGCTTGTAAAATTACATCAACTTCTTAAACAAGGGGGGGGGGGGGGGGGGGGTTCATTCTGCTTTGCCGCCCCGGGCCTTTGACAGGCTTAGTCCGCCACTGCACTTTACCCTTTTCTAACTTCCATTTTTTTTTCTACCACAACATAATTTTATTCATAATAAATCTGTTTTTTAACTACATCACGAAGTATGCCATCCAATAAAAAAAATTAAATAAAAAAATACAATACAATAACTCTTTATTGCACATAAAAGGACACATACATAAAAACAAAAAATATGTAAAAAAAAAAAAACAGTACTATGAGCGGCCTTATCACTAATGTGATCTCTTCCAGACGACCTTGGCACTAAAAGAAACTAAGAATTTTAGCAAGCAGATAGGTAGTGCACACTTAAGCTTGTACAAAATTTATATTTTAAATTAATGTATAATTAGAAATTCAAAGCAAAAAAAACTCAAACAAAACAAATGCCAAAACAAACCACACACGACACCTAAAATCACATCCCCATTAATACTAAGTAATGCTTCTTAATAATTAGAAGGAAAGTAAAATACAACTACGTTTAAATATTTATTTTAGTTATTGACTTTTTTATTATTTGTGCACGATCTGAACATTAGTTATTGGGTTATAACCTAATTATTATAATTTGCTGTTTTCTTTAATGCATGTAATGTTATTAACCTGTAAATGTACCGAATAAAAAAAATTAAAACATCTTCAAAGCTGAATTTTTCCAAAATCGTGCCGGAGTTGCTCACTGATTGACAATAAATACTTGCTCACCATTAACGCAAGTCAATTTTTCTCGGGGCGCGGGACCCCCAGCCGATGCGGAGCCCCTAGGCAGTTGCCTACTCTGCCTAAAAGATAATCCGGTACTGAGGCAATCCGCATACTATTGGGGACGATTTAATTCCAACAGCAATTAAAGAAATAAAACCACTGTGCTCCATAAACCAGCTGCAGATATTATTCGAAAAACTCCTTTGAGCAATAGTCCTGTGCAAAGAAGAATTGATGAGATGGCTGAAAACATTGAAGAATCATTGTGCAATCTGCAGTCTTGTCGATTTTCAATTCAACTGGATGAGTCCACTCTACCAACCATACGTGAGCTTCATCAAAGATGAGAAAATATGTCAAGAACTATTGTTTGTTACAAATTTGGAAACAGATACAAAAAGAGAAACCACATTTAATACACTGGAAAAGTTTTGTGACGAAAAGAAAATTCCTTTTAATAATATTTTGTCAACTGCTACGGATGGCGCCCCAGCTGTGACAGGGCATCACAAAGGATTCATAACGTGCTTAAAAATAAAGTTCCTGGAGTGCTTGCTGTGCATTGCGTAATTCATCGCCAGCATTTGGTTGCGAAAAATCTGAGTGAAAGCCTCCATACATCACTGCAATATGTTATCAGAACAGTTAATAAAATCAGAAATAACTCATTGAATGACAGATTATTTAGTCAGCTTTGCATTGCCAATGAAGATTCAACCGATTGCTCCTTCACACAGAGGTGCACTGGCTGTCAAAAGGTTCTTCTTTGACTCGATTTTACAATTTGAGTCTATGATAGAAATCCTAGGAAACAAATACACAGTATTGCGCGACAGCCTCATCTCATCAAAAAACGATATTGCGTACTTGACAGACTTGTTTAAATTGTTTAATGATGTCAATCTCCAACTTCAAGGCGGCGACTTAAATTTGATTAAGACAAAAAATTGGTCTGCAGCTTTTGTGTCCAAACTGCTATTATACAAAAGAAATATCGGCAGACGGGAATTTAATAACTTCCCAAATGTATCAGCAGTATCATTCAAAAACGACGACTTGCTTGTTTACTGTCAACACTTGGAAAACCAAGGAACGATTCCAGTATATTTTAAACATGGACATACCAGACTGGGTTTTGGATCCTTTTTCAAATGTCAACACAGCAGGATCATCCCAGTTAGAAGAAGAACTAATAGAACTGACGAGAAATGAGGAATAAAAATTAAATTTAAGAATGGCTACCAAGAGTTTTGGCTGCAGAAGCCGATTTCGTAACTGTACCCAGGATTATGGTTGATATTTCAACGATTTTTAATAGCATCCCCATCGTCCTATTTAGCTGAACGTGGATTCAGTGATGTAGCGTGTTGTTAACCAAAAAGAGAAATAGCCTCCATATTACTGAACGCGGCGACTTAAGTTTGTTTTTAATTAAAATCGAGCCTAATGTAAACAAATTTTGTAAAACGCATCAAATTCAAACCATCTCATTATATAAGTTATAAATTCAATATATTTTCAATGTTTATAAAAATACTTCTCCAAATAATTAAGTAGGCGTTTTAATTGTTCTCACTGAAACAATACTCTTCTCAGAAATAGGATAGGAGTCATAGGCTTTTTACGAAAAATGGACTTTCAGGAAACCTAGAGAACCCATTGCGCCTCCCCCCCCCCCTCCCCCAAGGTGGTATGTAAAAGCAGTTGGGGGGCGCTAGAAAAAAAAATATTGTCAAAGTGGGCGGTGGGCAAAAAAAGGTTGAGAATCTATGCTCTAACTGAATAACTAACTATACAAAAACTGCAAAGGTAATGTAATTATTGATAGGAAACACGCGAGCACACATCGCACTTAACCAAATGGCCCTGAATTATTTGTAATGTTTTTTAATTATTTTTTTTTGGTTTCTTTATTTTTTTTTTCGTTTCATCATTGAAAAAATCACAAAGTACCATAAAAATACTAAATTAATATTGTGAAAGGGGGGGAGGTGTACCACTTTTGGTAAGGTTATGGGAGTTATTACTACTTAATAGGGTTATGGGCGTCAAACGTGTTCTTTAAATTCTTCTTTAGATGCTTGTCAGGTGTGATGAGGAATGCGACCAAATAAGCAAAATTTGGGTGATCCTTCAGCGGGGACACCCGGGCGGTATGGCTAATGTCTACCCTCCGATGCAAAATTCACCTTATTTGATTTTACAGAAATATTATACATTTAACGCCGGAATTTCAATTTCCATTCGCCTTTCCAGGACAAACCGGGAAGTTGCGAGAATAACACGGTGTACACTGTACAGTGTACAGGCTAGAGCCAGAAGAGTGAGTGAGATAGAGAGAGAAGGCTCGCCTATTAAACAGATTTCCTGAAATAAGGGTGAAGTTAATCAATCTCGATTCGTGGATTATTGATAAAACCTGTATTGCAATTTGTAACAACGGGCTTGGGAATAAAACTCACATATTCAATCTAGGAGGCCGATTGCGTATTGTTTTATAATATACTAGCTGGGTTACCCGGCTTCGCTCAGGACAATAAGATAGTGTTCTGGAATGTTGCACAATGATGTTCCCGATTCCTTATTCCTGATCATTCCACGAAATACTCCGCCACTCCTTCCATAACTTTCTACAGCTCTATGGAACCTTCTAGAACTTTCCGGAAGACTGTTCTAGAAATTTCAAGAGGGCGAAACTTTCAGCCCTTATATCATCGTATAAAAACGGATACCCTTATTCCCTAAGGGGGATAGAGACCTACCACACCATATAACTCCCCTGATCGAACCGGGACTCGTTTCTGAGTTTTTGCGAACTGCACTTTTTATTTACTTTCTTTTATAATATATGCCATATTCAAATAAATAAAATGTTACTCCTTACATGTCCTTTCCCGTGCGTTCCCCTCCAGCGTTCCACTTCCACCTTCCCCACCACCGCTCTCCCGCTCCCCCGTCCCGCCAACCCCCCTGGCACTGCATTTCTTGACTCCTCTCCCGCCCGGCCCGTAGCCGAAACTTTTTTCTAATACTTACAATTTTAAACTCGTGATATCTTTCTAATTAAATATCCGAATTGAAAAATTCAAAAAGTTAAATAAAGGTATTGAAGCTGTCTTGAATATGAAGTAATTTATTTTGATAAGGATTAAAACTAAGATACAAATAAAGAGCCTTTTCAAGCGGCGACATTTAAATTAAATTTTTAAAATAAAAGAATACTTATTGTGGCATAACTATAATAGTTAGAAATATGCTGTCCCAACCTTTTTTGTAAATAATGATGTGTTCTATAAAGTCGTACTACATTATTTTATTCTATCATCAATAGTTTTCGCAGCGCACGCGATTTAAAGAATATTTTATGTATAAATGAAACAAAGTAACATTGTTTCATTTATCTATAATGGATAACCACAAAGTTATAGCTACATTCAAAAGTATAATATTTTTATGTAATTTTTTTACACCCTGGGTTACATTATTGAAGTTTTAGTAAGGATGCCTATTTTTTTTTAAATATAATATAGCCTATGTCATCCAGAGATAGTGTAGCTTCCCAACAGCGAAAGAATTTTTCAAATCGGTTCAGTAGTTTCGGAGCCTATTCGATGCAAACAAACACAAAAACAAACACACAAACAAACAAACAAATATTACCTCTCTATATAGTGTAGTAGATAGGTAAGCCGATGTTCAATAACAATATAATATTATGATGTTCCCGGGGGAAAATTAAAATGAATAATCGCCAGCTGAATTTTATTCTATTATTTTTAGTACAAATCATTATTTAAATAATTACATTTCCGGCTGTACTATGCTTCGACTCGTTTTTGTGTAAGTCGGCTCGTACGGCCTCCGTGGTCGAGGGTTTAAAGAGATCCGGAGGCCGCGGGTTTAAATCCCGACGTGTGCCGGTAAATTTTATTTGATTGATTTGCATTATTTCACAATTTAATCATTTAAAAATGTAAAGCGGTAGCGTGTGTTTTTGTTTTTAAATCTACCTCGTTAACACGGACGTACAAAATATATGGACATGCCCTTACGTGTTAAAAAAACGAGTCATTTCCCCCTCCCATTGGAACCATTTTTCGGAACCGGCTGGGAGTGTCCGGACCAATGTCGTGCTCTCGTCGTACATTTTACGCGCGGACGCTGTATGTCTATGAAACACATACTTAGACAATGAAGAAGACTTGGCGAATCACAAGTCTCTTTCCTCTCTTTGCCCCGCCATAGTTGGTTTTTACCCCTCATCTGTAAGTTCTCGTCTAGTTATTTGTATGTCTATGCTCGTTAAGTATTTTGCACTTACAAATTATGTATTACTAGCTGAAGTCCTCGGCGATGCCCGGGCTTTACACAGAGTTTTCAAAATCAAATGTAGGCAGTGACCTTACTTTGAATACAAATCAAATCCACACCGCCCGCTTGCCAGCCCGCTCGTCCACCACATACAGACATTCTCCTTTATATATATTATTGTATATTTCAACCAATTTATATACCAACCCTTGACAATACCTAAACCTTCATCATGAATCACTCTATCTATTGGTGAAAACCGCATGAAAATCCGTTCAGTAGTTTTAGAGTTTATCACGAACAGACAGACCGACGCGGCGGAGGACCTTAATTTACAATATGTAGAGAAGAACCCACATATTATTATTTTTTGTTTTAGTTCACGTCTAATACCCATTTATGTTATTTTTGTTATCTAAACCTTTAATACTGTTTTTGACACCTATATTCACTAAATCATAGAAAATGTAAAAATATGTAAAGCCCATAAGGGCGTTAATGATTAATAAATAAATATTAAACGTGAAGCCTATAACGCCACAATCTGTGGGTTTACGATACGGAATTCAGGGATCAGACATCTTTGATACAATTGTGATCCGTCAATACGCTAGCCTAAAGATAATAGCTGACAGTCACGTCTTGATGGGTTATAACGTTAGAACAGCCTCAGAAATAGTCCATTTGTTCAAAGCCCATAAGGGCGTTAATGATTAATAAATAAATATTAAACGTGAAGCCTATAACGCCACACTCTGTGGGTTTACGATACGGAATTCAGGGATCAGACATCTTTGATACAATTGTGATCCGTCAATACGCTAGCCTAAATATACCTAAAGATAATAGCTGACAGTCACGTCTTGATGGGTTATAACGTTAGAACAGCCTCAGAAATAGTCCATTTGTTCAAAAACTCTGCTATTGAAGTAAATACATGTATAATTTACCAAACTGTGAAACCATTTATGGTTTTCCTCATCATACCATTATATTGTGCCTAAAAATTAAACAGTAATCTTGCAACTAAAAAATATTACATTATTATAACAGGAGGGAAGTAGTACAAAATATATGTCAATATATTTATGCAGATTTGTACTCATTTAATACATTTCTAATGCACTCTTGACAGAGTTTTTATATTTATTTTCGTCACAAATATTACACGAACGTCTGATTGTTATTGCACTAAATTATGTAAAATCGACCACCATAACACGGGCATCAGCCTAGCGCCTAGCATGGTGGTCGAATAATCATCTAATAATGTAACCCTATTTTGTAAGTAATGAATAAAGAAAATTTGAAAAAAAGGTAATCCCAGAAGACGTGATGGATGCCATTGCAGGCATAATGGACATCACAAAAGTATATTGGCAAAAAGGGTTAGACGTTCAATAAGTATCACGATATTTGACAAATATTGACGGATCACAATAAACATTGAACATGTAGGGTTCGCCAATCCACTATTTTAACGACGTTATTATGAAAAGTAATTAAACACTCACAAGAAATTAGATATTAAAATAGGTGTTTTCCACAGTTTCCTGTTAGCACGAGATCCCGTGCAGTTTATGCCTAAATTAAATGGGTCAGTGCGATAAAATAAAATCGCTCATGCTCTTCTAGTTTCACGTTCGCCACGGTAAAATATAGCGAGCTAAATTTTGCGCATGGTGCACAAGGGCAAAATTATTCAAAATCACTAACTTTTGGCAACTTTTTGGCTGTTTTTAGTTATGACTGGATAAACAAGTTTTTGCTACTGGTAATACTAGTAAGTTAGCAGTTGTTGTTGCAGCATCTGCTGTTGTATAGGTAACACAAGACACCGCATTTTAAATAGGCTCAGGCTAATTTGTTCGGTTTTCTCATATAGGTCTCATAGAAATCATTGTGTCTCCCTTACTATCGTGGTTAGAAATCGGATCAAAATGTTGTTAGAAAGAGAAAAACCAAGCTTTATATTCAAATCTAAAAGTTAAACGCTAATAAATTAAAGCTTTCATGATACTAAGTTTCCGACCGCAATTTGAAAAAAAAGAAGCTTTGGGAATTTTTTATTCATTATTTTTACATGAAACGACAAAAAGTGCTTCCTCAAACTTCGCAAATACCTACACCTTGTGGCGTAATTATTGATATAATGAAAACAAATAACTTAGTATGCACCACTATATTGTAATCATTATCGACATGTTTAAAATAAAAGTTTTCTTCGTCAGGATAAGAGATTAATATAATTAATTAATCTCTTATCCTGATCTCTTAACCTTTTTTTGAAACATATCGATAATGATTATAATATAGTGGTGCGTACTAAGTTATTTGTTTTCATTATGACAAAAAATAGAGTTGACGATAACGTTTATGATTCATTTGCCCAATAAAATGTCTCTTTTTTTAAAAAGAAAGACAAACATTCCCGGGTTACGAATAACCCAACAATGTTTGAAAATCTCCTACTACCACCACAGAAAGCCGAAAATGTTGCTTGTGTTGTGATGGAGGACTTAGCCAGCCGAGGAATCGAACATGCGACGCCCGGGTGAGACCCAAGCGCTATGCCCACTCAACCACTGACCGGTCGTATGTGTTTATGTATTTTTTCGTTATCAGTAATTTAAGTTAGAAAAAATATAAGCACTCGCACTCAGCACATTTAGAAGACAATTTCGCCAAAAGAATATTTTAAATCGTAAATAATATTTGAAGATCAAAATGACTGCTGCCTCAACCAGTCTCTCCTGATCCGGCCTTCCACGCAGTTTGGTGGGCAGACGAATCCGCCCCCAAGACCCGGACAAACTTTACCCCATGAACTCAGACACCCCTGGTAAGTCACCAAACGTAGCGAACCACTTGGGGTGACCTGTGGCAGAGGTGTTGGATGTCCAATAAATGGTTCAAAGATTATTAAAAAATTAGCTTCTGTTCAATACTAAATGAACGCTTATTGCCTTATTTTACGTGTAACGGATAGATATTCCAGGAAATATAATATGTATTTATTTAAACATAATCAAGATTCAGAAGTAGCGAGAGACTTTCCCATTTGACAGGTTGTGTAATATGGCGGGCATCCATATAAAATGGTACAGGATAATATGGTCATCAGTATGCTCTTTCGAAATGGTTGGTTGGCTAGGAGCTGAGGGGCTAACTTCATTATGAATAGTAGATGGTGGCCACTATCACTAGTCACTAGAGAGATCAGCTAGCAGTGGTAGGTAGGTAGGTAGCAGCTAACAGCTAGCAGCTAT
Source organism: Limnephilus lunatus (assembly GCA_917563855.2). Classification (NCBI taxonomy): domain Eukaryota; kingdom Metazoa; phylum Arthropoda; class Insecta; order Trichoptera; family Limnephilidae; genus Limnephilus; species Limnephilus lunatus. Next base: position 1,215,528 of record OU830602.1, on the reverse strand, counting down.
ATAGGTAGGTACTAGCGGCCGATATGGGCATGCATAATGTATGAAGGTGTCAGGGTTACTGGTTCGTACTGCTTTTTACTACAAATCACCGAAACAAATTGAAAAAGTGCATACATAGGATTCATAAGAAATCGAGATTGAGGGATTATAGCCTGAACAGTGAACAGCCTTCGAGGGATATTTTATGACCGACGTTATTTACGACAGCTGTAAACTTGTATATTTTTTAATAATAATAATATTTTTAATATACTCCCTGACTTTATTTAGCATTTAATTGGTGCACATAATAATGTAGTATACAGGTACTGGCTGTAGTCCCGACTTTGCCCGGGTTTAACAAAAAGTTTTTCGAGAGCAGATATAAACAGTAATTTTTCTCTTATTTTGAACGTCAAGTGGGTAAAATTTCATCAAATATCAAAATTCTGCTTAGGGGATGGGGTGGTTTCGGGAAATCTCATATAGACAGTCACCTTCCTCTTGGTTTGAAGATCGATTGTGCTAAGTTTCATCAATAGTAAAATAAAACTGAACATTTGTTTAAAATCAAACCCACTTCTGTATATATATATATATATTATATTCAACGGATGTTTTTTTAGAGGTTCGAAATAGACGATGAAATAAAACACATAGAAATCTTCCATGGTATTATTGAGTAGATAATTTTATGCCACCAGTGTTTTAAATATGACCTTGAGCATGTTGTGGGCGCCGCGGCGGGCTCGAATAAAGCACAATCTGAAAGTCCAATTTTCGACCACTCAATTGCGGCCAAATTTGGCTTCCATGTCGTCCGTCGTCTCGGGTTCTGACGTGAAGAAAATCCACAAGCTATTGAGAAGCCTTTACCGTAAATTTTCCACGAAGAAAATCCAATTTATTATTTGCCATTTGTCAAGAAAATAAGATTTGGAAAGTTTTAGCTCAATTGGATAATGTTAACCCGTGACTCATTGAGATTAAATTTGAAAAAACGACTTTTTGCAAAAAAAATCGCCGTTTTTTCCTCATAAAATATTACTTAGAACTATTTATTTGTCTTAGAAATTTTATTCTTATTTCATTTCATAGGAAATGTTGCTATCTTCAAGTTTTATCCTAATCACTTTTTTGTTAAAACGTTTATATTGGAAGATATCTATTATTTTCCAAGACCGGACATGATCCGAATTCTCAGAGTCGCTATTTTTAGAAAATATGGAAAATGGCAATAAAGATACTTAATTTAATCACCTTTGACCAAATTTTGTTTCCTTTGAACATTATACATTATTAAACAATAAAATAAACAACATCATATTTAATAAAATAATACAATATATAATAAAACAATGGCAATGTGTTTTGATACCACTGCGGTAAATACTGGTCGCTTCAACGGAATCTGCGTTTTGTTGAAGCAATTATTAGAGAAAAATCTTCTTTATTTAGCATGTCGTCACCATATTTTAGAAATTATTTTCGAATCAGTTTTTGATTTAAAAATGGGCACAACTACTGGACCCCGCTCAAAATTTTTTTAAAATTTCAGACTGGATAATCGAAGCTAGACAAGACAAAATACAAAACTGCTATTGAAGATAAAAATATTAAACATAAAATAAGGAATTCAGATGAAATATCAATTTTTCTTACAGAACAATTAAAAAAACCAACAGCCAAGGGATGATTACAAATAATTAATTCAACTTTCGTTAGTTGTGTTAGGACGTACTCCCCCAAAAGATACCTTTTTCAAAGTTCCTGGTGCCATTCATCACGCTAGATGGATGGCAAAGGCCATTTATTGTATCAAAATATATCTTTTTAGGGATCAATTTACATTAACAAATTTAGAAAAAAAAGTTTTCACTGACATTTGTTTATTTTTAATAAACATTTATGTAAAAGCGTGGTTTAACGCCCCCAAACCCACTTTGGCCCCCAACCAAGACCTACAATTTTTAAAATCTCTTGTAAAATATAGAGAAATCGATAAAGAACTTGCAGACAAGGCACTATCTAAAATGATAAATCATCTGTGGTACCTTAATTCTGATCAAGTCGCATTTTCTTTCTTCGATGAAAATTTAGAAAAGTGTCAAAACAAGCATGGCTGTAAAAAGTCTACAATTCCAATTGAAGAACAAACATGTGATAGGGATGTGAAAGCAAAGCTCAGTCCATCAAGTGGATAATTTATTGGACAAAGATATCGATTTTTTTGTTTCTCATCAAACTCAAATTTTTTTCAAAAGATTTGAAATTGATACAGAATTTTTAAATACGGATCTTGATATATGGTGTGAAAATGCACATTATTTAAAAGCAAAAAAAAATAGTGAACGGTTTCAAGGTTGTCAATGACACAGCTGAAAGAGGGGTAAAATTAATCCAAGACTTCAATTCCTGTTTGACAAAAGACGAAGAACAATGACAGTTTCTGTTACAAGTTGTATCGGAATGTCGAAATTTTTTTCGTGACTCTTCAAAAGCCACGTTATCTAAGCCATTTCCACCTTAATCTGATAATTAATTGTAAATGTAAATAATAATAAGTTCTTTCTTTCATAATGCTTTCTTTTGTATATTTTAAATAATAAAACTTTGAACATTATTTCTTCTCGTTTTTTATACCTTTTTGCATTTCTTTTCTCGTAAATCCATCATTTTCAATTTGGATTGTGCTGTATTTACTTTGAAAACAGTTTTAACTACACCCTTTTTTATGTACCAATTGAGAAAATAAATAAAGCAAAATCTGGACAGCACATGTAATTAAATCTTGCAATATTGTTAGGTATTTTATAAAAAAAAAATTGTAGAAAGTTAAACTTCAACCTTGATGAGGCACGGGTTAACCATATTCAATTGAGCTGAAACTTCACCAATCTCATTTTTTAGCCAATTGGCAGCTTTTAGGGGGGTCAGCACAAAAAATTCCAACATTGATTTTTTGTAACCATTCTAATGTACAGCAATTAAACAAAGTTGGCCATTTAAATAGAGCTGTGAATGTAGTTATCAGTTGTATATGTAAGAGATACTTGTAAAGTTGGTTGGTAGCCACAGTTGGCAGCTAAATTTACAAATAAACCCATAAAATGAGTTAATGGTCTCGTGATCACACAGTTTCTACGTTAAATAATAGTAAACAAAAATGACCGAACTGCGATTCGTAATTTAGAAATTTCATTGCAGTAATCCGCACACCACAAAGATAAAATAAAGATTTTACTGCGTAAACTTTTACTTCAACATTGCCCATAAGATTATATCATACAATGTTCCTTACCTACAGTACACCACATTCATTTTATCAGTCTTAAAGTTCGAATAGCATAATTTTTAATCTAATATCCGGATAAAACCTGCTATTTACAAAAAGTTTCGTCGTCACGAATCGCCGATCACACACGGACATACGATTAGCGTTTATTCATTTATTAAATTAAAATAAATAAAACATTTCACTTTCTTAACTTTAGTAGGTACGAAGTAGTAAGATTTTAAATTTTACTCTAACAACTTAAGATTAATCAGATTTAAAAAATATATTTATATATCTCTTCTCCGTTTTCAGACTGTCTGGAAGGAGATTATATATTTGTACATCCTCGTGGCCAATCCTTCTCTTGCCATTTTCAGTAACTGTGTACAATTTATTATGTTGTCTAGTATAAAGTTCGTGTACCGGTGACGTTTTTATAAATGTTGTATTTGTGTGTATAAGTCCATTTTAGTAAGTAGTAAGTGGAATTCTCCAAAAGTGGCATCTGTCATTTGCAATATTTGCATGAAACTGAGGTATGTGAGAAATTGAACATGAAACTAAGGTTCAAAGTTTGAATTATTGCGAGTTCGCGGTCACTTGGCTTTTTTAAAATAAGGTCGCGACCCGAAACAAGTTGGGAAGCCACGGTGTATAGATACAATCAACGGGGAGGAAGAAAGATAAATATATTGGCCGCCTGACTGCTGTTTCCCGGGACAATTATTGTGTGAAGAGAACAATCATGATGTAATAAGATTCTAGCGAGTATTATTGCTAAGCGAATTACCCGGTGGTCCGAGGGACGAAAGGTCCGAGGGACGAAAGGTCCGAGGGACGAAAGGTCCGAGGGATAAATCCCTAAAGCGCGCATTAAGCATAAAATACACACACGAATATGCTCGGCGACAAATCCGTATGTGAATCCTGAGCAATTAACACCTAGATGGGGTTTCAGGGGTTGGGGGAGGTATATCGTATATATTAGATACGGATGATTATCAAACATTCTCTCTCAAATTCCTAACTGGTACGCTGGTAGCTAAAAGCCAAGCACAGCGGAAGCCTTCCTTTAAAAACACATAGTGTGCAATTCACAAACGTAATTCAGTAGAAGCAAAACCTTCAGAAAACTAAAGTAGTCAAGCGTGGGAGGCTACAAAGCACCGCACAAAGAGGAGACCGATTATTCTACCTCATTCTCTCGCAGGCTAAATCCTGTAGATGTATGGGTTTGTCTCTTTTTAGTGTCGATTGTTCGTTTCATAGAGTTTCAAATCACAACGGTGCTAAAGAAGTTTTCACTCGAAAAACCTTTTGTATACCTAGATATGGCAGGTTATATCAGCATGATTTATACAATTTTATGTAGATTTTTTTTAAAATTTTATTTAATTTCTTTAAATAATCGCCCTCTATGAACGTAACGTGCATGCAACCCTATATCCCAAGTACCAAGTAAGTAAGAGTTTAGAAAGTGTGAAGAAACCGATAGAATTAAAAGAAAGTCTGAATATCCACTTACGCATAGAAACTAAAATTTCTTTTTTATATTCATTTCGTAACCGCTGGAGTTTGTTCACAAAGAATGCACGGCGTCTAGAAAGCACCGTTACTAAAGTAACATCTTATAGAATTATAGATTGATTGACCTTTAACATCAGTTCCAGCATCGCGTTGCATCACACATTGGCGCACAGAAGATTCTTTTATGAAACTACTGGGAAACAATTAAAAAAAACACAGGTTAATTAATTGTTACTACTTGGTCTAACTAAATAACACCAAGCGTTAAAATGTTAACGAATTTTACATTGAAACACTATACGGTGACATACATGTACGTGCTTTCAAATACAACGCTGGCTGTATTGAATTGGCTACAGCAATGAACTCGAGTGACGCTCTCGTCGGATAGCTGCATTGTGTGTGTTTCGAAGTTTTCCTTGTTTTATATTTTCATGGAAAATACAAAACAAGGAAAATGGTTTCAGATTTATCATCAAAGAAAAAAGATATTGACTTATTCTCCTGAAAAGGCCAGTAGGTATATATGATTGCATCTGCATAACGTACAAAAAACCAATACCTAACGCTCCGACAAGAGCCAAAGAAAAGGGCTGTAATTTGTACCCATAGTACTGCAAAATTAAAGAAAAAAGGGAGCATATTATCCTCAAGAAGATGCTGTTTTAACAGATGTGTGACAGATCTGCGGAGATAAAACTTTATTTTGTATTATGGTAATTTGTTTAATATTTAATAGACCTATTCATCGTTTGATATTGAATAGACCTATAATATGAACCTACTGTGATACATGCAATAATAAATGACCGGCATAAAGAACCCCGGCATTCCGAATTTCTACCGATTTATAACACTTTTTTTTCACTTGAACAGTTTAAATTTTTAAGTTCTTAAAAATGTATGTTATTTTTCAAGATAATTTGTAGAGCCAAAACGGTAATTATTAACATGCAACAGGTATGAAAAAAAATCATAGTGCATCTTCAATTGCAACTTTCGAATATTAAATATTTGAACAATTTGCTTTTAATTCTTATCGTTTTTTTAATATTAGCACGCTCTCTCTAACATTAGTATTTATTTATATATATATATATATATATTTACATTAACTCCCCACAGTAGGCCCTAAGGAAAATAATTACCCTCAGGGCCTATGTCATCTGATATGCAGTGTGATATATCTCCCTTTCAAACCATTTTCTCCTTTTTTAACGCTTACTAATAAAGACCCTTATTGGAGAAGTTCTAAACTTTTAATCATGAAATAATTGTTTCCAGTTAGAATCGTGAAATAAGCCACTGTGCAGCGGTGTTGGTGGCGGCTGCTGGTGTGTGATGTCAGAATATCTCAACTTAGGACTTCACTCACAATCATTGTATCATCGTAATGTATTATTTTATTATAAAAGCAAGTGCAACAACTATCTAAAACGTTAGTGCACTCACAGTGAACAGTGAACCTTGCTATTCTGTGGGAACACATTTCTAAAGGAGTTGCATCGCCGCAACTAATTAATATAATATTTATGTTAATCGAGGGTTCGGAAACGATTACCTACTAATGATATTTAAATAACGTGTTACGTTGCAAAGTTATAAGAATAGGTTCCTTTATTTCTGTCGCGCGGGAAATAAGTGAATCGGGGCCCAGTGCACAAACTTGCCGCACCGCCCCCCCCCTTTCCCTCTGCCTTCCGTACGCAGAGAGGCCGGCCGCCACTCCGGGCAGTCAGCAGTAGATGCCCGCCCGGCCAGCTTGCAACATCCCGCGTCGTGAATAACGCGCCGGAGAGGCAAATTCTCCCGAGTTCGAAATGTTAACTTTCCCCGGTGTTTGTCGACGTACCAAACTGGAGCTAGCTGTAAGTACCATGCTGAATCTTACCCTGTGTGCATTTTAACTTCATCGCCCCTATAAATAACGCATAGAGAGAGAGAGAGCCTTCCGCAATTAGACAAGTTTTAGGTAGCCTAAAGTAAATCCCCTGTTACCTTGAGCTGAGGCTGGCAATTACCGTGTTAACTATTGTATTCTCAGTGAATAAAACTATTTGTGCTATGAAACATGTGTTTTGATTGAGGAGAGAGGCTCGGCGATTGTGGGAGAGCAGAGAGAGAAAGACAGCGAACCACAGGCACTCGCCTTGAGGTAAGGAGAATCGTGTTTGTGCCGAATTGAGCTACCCGACTGGCAATTTGTATGATCTTCCATCCGTAGAATTTACTCCTCGTGGCCATGCTTACACTGGCGCTTAGGCGTGGGGCCTAATTTTTTTTCCTCTCCACGATCTCGCAGTCTCGTTCCTCAATCAACAATTGTAAACTTTATAATGTTATTATGTTTTGTCTTGTTTATTCCCAATTTGTCTAGCACATCCAACAAGAATCCCGTCGCGAACGTAACTGCGTATCATAATTTAAATTATTACGGGCCCGATTTCATCATTTACGAGTTGTCACTCGACAAAACATTATTACCGGTATTCCAACGCAAGGTGCCCAATCAAGAAAGTTGTCGCCGCGAATAATACAGTGATTACAAAGTGTCGGCCGATTAAATTTGCGATTTTCAAATACAAGTGAATAGTGGAAATGAACACAAATTTTAAAAAAAAGTTATTCAACAATTAAAATCCTGTACATGATAAACCAATTATCCGCTTGGTCCCGAAAGTGCTAAAATATTTTACTGCAGCATGCTGGTCCATACTTATAGACATTTGCTGACGCCTAGGGAACAAGTGGAATAACTTCCTTCTGTCATTTGACAATTTTGGTATTTTTGACTCCTGCCGTTTGCTGAAACCGGGTAATGCTGAACCACATTCGACCAATGCAAAAAATACCTAATTCGCGTTGACGTGAATTCCTCGACAGGTGACATTACATCCTACCTTGTCAAAACGAAAGGAAATTCGCGTGTAAATACCAGAAAACTGGTGCTGCCTAAAATCAGACTATAAATAGTCACGTAAATAAAACCATGCCCCAAGACATTGTTGAATCCTCAAACAAATACTTCCACGAAAGCTTGTATAAAAAGAAACATATTTCTTTCTGTTTTCTGAAGAATCCCCCCTTCGGAAAGCTATAAGAAAAATTTAAAAACGTGTTCCCTTAAGGTGAACCCTTGTCCGATTATTTCTTATCTTCGGACTTTGCAAATTTGCAACCTTTTTTCGAAAACAACGGGATTTTTTCTTAAAAACGTGTTCCCCTAAGGTGAACCCTTGTCCGATTATTTCTTATCTTCGGACTTTGCAAATTTGCAACCTTTTTTCGAAAACAACGGGATTTTTTTCTTGAAAACATGTTCCCCTAAGGTGAACCCTTGTCCGATTATTTTTTATCTTCGGACTTTGCAAATTTACTACCCTTTTTCGAAAACAACGGGATTTTTTCTTAAAAACGTGTTCCCCTAAGGTGAACCCTTGTCCGATTATTTTTTACCATCGGACTTTGCAAATTTGCAACCTTTTTTCGAAAACAACGGGATTTTTTCTTAAAAACGTGTTCCCCTAAGGTAAACCCTTGTCCGATTATTTCTTATCTTCGGACTTTGCAAATTTTCAACCTTTTTTCGAAAACAACGGGATTTTTTCTTGAAAACATGTTCCCCTAAGGTGAACCCTTGTCCGATTATTTTTTATCTTCGGACTTCGCAAATTTGCAACCTTTTTTCGAAAACAACGGGATTTTTTCTTGAAAACGTGTTCCCTTAAGGTGAACCCTTGTCCGATTATTTTTTATCATCGGACTTTGCAAATTTTCAACATTTTTTCGAAAACAACGGGATTTTTTCTTAAAAACGTGTTCCCCTAAGGTGAACCCTTGTCCGATTATTTCTTATCTTCGGACTTTGCAAATTTGCAACCCTTTTTCGAAAACAACGGGATTTTTTCTGAAAAACGTGTTCCCCTAAGGTGAACCCTTGTCCGATTATTTCTCATCTTCGGATTTCGAAAATTTTCGAACCTTTTTTCCAAAACACCTGGATTTTTTTTAAAAAACACATTATCTAAGGCAAACCCCTGCCCAAATTTTCAAATAATCCAAACACTTAGAAATACGTCCCCAGTGGTCAATCCCTGGCAAAATTTCTTTCCAATTGCGGATGAAGAGTCTAGTTCTCACTTTTTCCAACGTAAGGTCACACTGACACGACCCTATACACTATGGAAGTCCCTCAAGTCACGCTGGGTATAATTCCCCACATTTCTACGTCAAGAAAGGAAGAACTACTACAGGCCCTGAGAAATAGAAATATTTCTCCCAGGAATAAATCCAAAAAATACCTTACTCAATATGCTTCTTTCTACAATAGAAAATACATCAGGAGGTTGCAATTTCAACCCTTTTTGTTCGTCACTAATGAGCGGCCTCTCGCATACGATTGTCACTCATCAGGACACTCGAACGAAAAAACCTTTCTAGCTTTGGCACAGTAGTGTCAACTGTAGCCAAATTCGGGGGAAAAATATAATTCTCCCTTTTGTTGTTTTGTTTCATTTTTTTGTTTGTTCCTTTTTTGTATAAATATCTCGTCATCATCAATCATTCGCCTCCAATTGCTGCCCCAGGTGTCAAACCTTGGAAACATCGTTTTTTTTCTAAGCATGCACACCTCTACCTGAAATTGATCACTTCGGAGAAAGGAATTCCCTGTGGCTTACTGCAAGTAGTCGGAGACTACGTGCCCAAGGCTTTGTGCATCGTCACAACTTGCAGCATCATATTTTCACCTCATCGTGTCATGCTTCGACACCCCTTCTTAAGTTTAGAAAAATCTTTTGTGTACATTAAATGTCGGGTCCTTGCCAAAGTGCATCTAACCCTAATGTAATATTTAGTATAATTAAGTAAGCAAACCTGTGTAAACCCACGGCGTATCAGACGTTTGCTACCCGTTCTAAGTTTTTTTTTGTTTTTTAAGAAAATAGAATGGCGCTCAATAAAAAAAACCCATATTGCTCTAGTTTTCTCCAGAACTGGATATGACACACCATATTCTGGAAAGTATCGTTATAAAAGAGACAACTTCGACTTGTCTCTTCATTAACAATAAATTTTGTACAACATTTCAGCAACATTGAGCTACCCTTGGTCTCAACTGCTCAAACTGAAATCTTGGGTTGTCTTGTTATGACTTATCACGTACAAAGTACGAGGTCCCAACAAGAAGCCAGGTCTCCAAGTGAACCACCCTGTGAATAGCCCATTCCATTATTGTAATTTTTGTAACACCAAAGTGTGTTCGTCACAGTCTGTTTAAGTAAGTAAAACCCAGATGGTCTTAAACACTCAAATCGGACAGTTGTAAATAATTTTCCTTGTCAAGAGACAATTTTAAAAAGCGATAAGCGCATGTCTTGTATTGTTGCTACCATCGTACGTGTAAGCACAACTAAAAGTTGTACCATCACTGTACTATACTCTGTGCGTAACCAAAAGGGTTTGTGCCACAAAAGATCTCTTTTGCGGTATGCTTAGATGAAATTCACATTTCATCAGCACGCCAGAATTTTTTTTGTCCTTTAATTGTTGAAGTATAAAATCTTGGCCAGATCTTCAAATATGTTTTTGCCTTTGTGCAAGTCTTTGACGTACGCTAATATGGATTTATTATGCTACGGTATTGTTGTATTAAGTACATCAGTATGTCTCGCCGTCTGTATTGAATAGGTACCTTTATATGAACGTTAACCTTTTGTTGCCATCATAGGTGAGAACCTTATAAAATCTGCCGTCATAGATGGGAATCTCAGAATATCTACTAAATGCGATACGGGGAGTCCGTTATAATTACTCTATGGTTTTTGTCAGAAATGTCATAAATACCTAGTCTTTTGTACCTCCTTTCAATACTGGGCAACCCAATTGTAATTCGTTCATTGTTATCCGTGAAGACGTTATAAAACTTACTTGTAAATCTTTGGATTTCACATCTTGTACGCTATACGTGAAGACGTTATAAAAACTTACTTGTAAATCTTTGGATTTCACATCTTGTACGCTATACGTGAAGACGTTAAAATACTCACCATGAATCGTGCGAACGAAATAATATCAAACCTTTGTGTGTGAACTACGCAATGTAGTCCACACCCCCTTTTACTCATTAACAATGCCCGTGGACTTCCTGTCACAAGAACCCAGGAACTATCTACTATCTCAAAAGGACTAATCATACGCTTCACTCATGATTATGGGGCATCGTGTCGTGGGAGTTAAGTTGATGGACACAAAAAACACCCAACTCGTTGTCTGGGAGACGAACAAAGAAAAATCCCCAGGTTTGTGAGATTTGAGCAAGGGTCTGTCATTTCTCGCAAACAAGTAGGAGAATAAAACGACCCCTAATCTTCTACCCAATACACGTAGAGGATTAGACTCTTTTATGCCAGTGTATTTTTTTTTTTTTTTGTCCTACACTACCAAAAATTATTGTAATGTACCAGGATTGCTGCTGTAGACCTTGTTTCACCTCCACCCAGAGGTCGAATTTCGGAAATAGCCGAGTCCTCAGCAGTTTTTCTTCGTTCAAATGTTCCCAATTGCTACCCTTCCTCTTCCTCGAAATCATCCGTGAATGGGGATATATGCGTTATGCACTTGGCGTTTCGTTTGTCAAATGGGACAATCTTCATACACGGATCCTTTCAACTTCCTACTCCCTTCCCACTTGTCATAACTTAATTGTACTCAATGTTTTGTTCTTCGAAAGTAGAAAAAATGCTACCGTATAGACGTGAGCATAGGTCATGGAAGACCAGCTTCTTTCGAACAGGGTATTTTGTTATACGTGCAAACCCTTACCCACGTATTCTCGGAAATGTATTTAGTAAAAAAAAAAAAAACTGAATGGGTTATACAGAACCTTCCTTGAATACGTACCCTTGTAATATGTATTAGTCATTAGTTGCATTTAGTTAACTCTCTCCGTCTCTCTCTATACGTCAAACAAATCCAACCTTTCTCAACATGCACACCTTGTTTCTCTCCAAACCTTTTCATCATTGGTCTACTAGGCAGGTAAACTTCAAGAATTTTGTTCTAATAATAATTTTTTGCCGGATTAATAAGAAGACCAGCAGCTCTTCACCCTACCTACACCTGCGCCCTCTTCATGCTGCCTTCGCTACCGTCACGGAGGTCCCATGCCTTCAACCCCTGCGTACCAAAAGCACCCGACCGCATCTAACATAACCTAGTGTGAGTCGTGCGTGTAGTTGCGAATTGTATCATCACAGAAAACCGACGCTCAAACTAACCCGAGCATGCCAGCTCTAGGTTGGTTCCTGTTCCTGCTGCCACCGTGCAAATGTCTGTTGCCATTGTGCAAATGTTTCTGCTACATCATGCAACGTTCCTGTTGCCACTGTGCAAATGTTTCTGCTACACCATGCAAACGTTCCTGTTGCCACTGTGCAAATGTTTCTGCTACATCATGCAAACGTTCCTGTTGCCACTGTGCAAATGTTTCTGCTACATCATGCAAACGTTCCTGTTGCCACTGTGCAAATGCCCTGCTACATCATGCAAATGTTCCTGTTGCCATTGTGCAAATGTTCCTGCTACATCACGCAAATGTTCCTGTTGCCATTGTGCAAATGCTTTGTTGCCATTGTGCAAATGTTCCTGTTGCCATTGTGCAAATGTTCCTGTTGCCACTGTGCAAATGTCTGTTGCCATTGTGCAAATGTTCCTGCTACATCATGCAAATGTTCCTGTTGCCATTGTGCAAATGCTCCTGTGCCCTTGCGCAAATAACAATACCAAAGATTGTTCACACAACAATCCCACTGCGTACAAAAACCAGTGTACCAACCACCAAATAACAACGGCTGTTATCTATGCAAACCACCACCTCTATAAAGGACCAACCACCAATTACGATTCCACTCTCCAGTACCTCAATGGTTTCGTACCAGCTCACCCACAGGATCCGGATGCAGCTACCCTTTTTGACCTCTGTGACAGGTAGAACTCTCTCCACAACCAAGAAGCCTCATCATGTGTTCTCTTCTTCGTGTTTTCTTTAAGGCCCTAGTGTTCCTTGAGTGTAATCTCAAACGGGCCAGGTTACTGTGACAAAGTAACCTTGTAACTTCAGTGAAACGTTCAACCATCCCAGACATCCTACGCAAACCACGTTCCGCAAACAATAGCTCACAGACCAATGATACAATTTTAGAGTTTTTTTTTTCTATCACTGCATAACCCTTGTACCTTTTTCCAACAGGTCCTTGTTCTTCGCAACTGTATTTATGTATGTCACTGCCCTTTCATGTACATTTATAGATAATTCTTTGTTTTACCATGTATTATCTCTTTTGTTTTGGACTATAACTATTCTTCAGCTAGCAACTTTTTCTCTCTCTCTCCTTTTTCTTTTAAATGTTTTTTTTGCACAAGTGCTGTAAGGGTAAGAGGATTCATTAGCCCTACAGCTCCATTGCCACGTCGCTTTTATTGCGGCGAGGGGGGAAGTGTTACGTTGCAAAGTTATAAGAATAGGTTCCTTTATTTCTGTCGCGCGGGAAATAAGTGAATCGGGGCCCAGTGCACAAACTTGCCGCACCGCCCCCCCCCTTTCCCTCTGCCTTCCGTACGCAGAGAGGCCGGCCGCCACTCCGGGCAGTCAGCAGTAGATGCCCGCCCGGCCAGCTTGCAACATCCCGCGTCGTGAATAACGCGCCGGAGAGGCAAATTCTCCCGAGTTCGAAATGTTAACTTTCCCCGGTGTTTGTCGACGTACCAAACTGGAGCTAGCTGTAAGTACCATGCTGAATCTTACCCTGTGTGCATTTTAACTTCATCGCCCCTATAAATAACGCATAGAGAGAGAGAGAGCCTTCCGCAATTAGACAAGTTTTAGGTAGCCTAAAGTAAATCCCCTGTTACCTTGAGCTGAGGCTGGCAATTACCGTGTTAACTATTGTATTCTCAGTGAATAAAACTATTTGTGCTATGAAACATGTGTTTTGATTGAGGAGAGAGGCTCGGCGATTGTGGGAGAGCAGAGAGAGAAAGACAGCGAACCACAGGCACTCGCCTTGAGGTAAGGAGAATCGTGTTTGTGCCGAATTGAGCTACCCGACTGGCAATTTGTATGATCTTCCATCCGTAGAATTTACTCCTCGTGGCCATGCTTACAAACGTCATTATAGTTAGTGAGTAGTTACTATGGAGACCGAAGAACCAACATGTGAATATTTGTGTATTATGTATTGAGTGACTCTTCACATGCATTTCCTTTTAATTTATGAATTTATCATTCAGCGATTTATCAGGTTAATAATTTTAATATTCAAACTATATTCTAATTTATTATAATCCCATATTGTGCATTTCATAACTTTTTTTACGCTGTTGATTTGAATATTTTAGTACTTTAATTTTTTGTAATAATAAGAGATTGTAATAATTTATACATAGAAGAACAGAAAACAACCATGCCTGAGGAGCATGAATTTACAAATTTACCCTCTGCTATCCCCTACCGCTACTATATCTCCTTTGAAATCCCTCCCACGCCCCCCCCCCCCCCTCTTCTCCCCCCTACCTTTCCTGCCGCTGAACTAGATGAAATATACACATTTTTCGAACAACTCGCGCACAACCTATCATATTTTTTTTATATATATTTTATAACGCCAGAGCTCACCATTTTCTACAGAAACCTTCGCGGTGTGCACATGACAACTCACCAAAGTTTCATCGCAATCGGATTTATGGTAGGATAGGAACGCATACGGGACAAACCAAGAAACATTAATTTTTATATATAAAGATTTAACAAGTATTCTTAGGTTTTCAAGGAAGGGATGATCCAATACGTAATATCAAAGACGTAGGCACCCGACTGAAAAGCTGTAAATATAGATAAGCCTTTCAGTTTAATCCCTCGCAACGCCGGGTGTGATTTAAAGTCACGTTAGTTTATCTGCATTATTAGTGTAATAATAATATAGTATGTCGGGTAAGAGGATTAAACCGATTTGGCACATTACCGACGTTCATAATAATATATTAAACGAAACAGGGCGGGAATTTGGGTTACAATGGCGGCTGCTTCTGAGCTAGGGAAAAACTAATTTACAGCGCGATGTTTTATCAAGGCGAATATTCATTATTTATCAAAAGAACGCTCTACAAAAGATACATGACTGCTAACCAATGGCCGACTAAATTGAGATCGAATTTTAAATTTGCGGATTAATTATTCAAGACTGAAGAAGCGTTCGATAAGAAACACGCGTTGACGACAAATATAATAGAGGCGAGTCTATAAATTCACAGATCTATGAATTTGTCATTATTATCGCTTTCTTCTTATTCGCTATTTGGACACCGCTCTCTTATTTTCCTGACTGATGTAGCGTGTTCTTTTCTTCTTTAAATAAGACTACAAAACTACAGGCTGAGAATACCAAAATAAAATCGCAAAGTCTAGGTTTTGTATTCCACATTTTTCTCATCCAAAAATGGATGGATTTTAAAGGTTTTTTTACTTACTGTATTAAAAGAAAATACTCTATCTCTGTACGATTTGCTTTTTTTTAAAATACATTGACTAGTGTGTATACTGAATGGTTGTTGATGGCGTTCAAACCAGGAAATTTTAACGATTTTTGAGGGTCTTAAACTTATCAATAAAAGCAAACGAACCGAAACGCAAGTGGTCGATAACTATATTATATTTAAAAATATTTGCAATAGTGCGAAAATACAGAGAAAATTGAACACGTTTGTATGGACAAAACGCCGCCCGGTTCCCTGTTAACGCTTACCGAAGACTCGTTTTACTCTAAGATAGCTCGGTGGACTGTGGTAGATCAAGATTAACCAAAATAAGTCAACCTTTGTCAGATTAAGCGTTACACCATCGGTATCCACTGGATTTAACCTTGCACAAAGGAGAGTTTAGTCGGATAGTGTTAAGCCCGGTCTTTTGCGACCTCCGACATGAACATTTGCTTGAACACTACAATAAACATTTTTTGTTTTCCGTCTCCTCCGTTTGTTGAAACATGGTTGAAACATTGAGGGGGAAGTGGGCGTGGCCACACACAATTTGTCTGGTGGCCTGTGGTGAGGACGTGTCTACGCACTGAACACTTGATGTTTACGTAAATGTCGATATGAATTCTGATGAGGAAGAGATGCTTCATCAGGGATAAAATAAAGATTTCATAGATAGTTTAATAGATATTTATTTATCAGGAAAGATCTCTGGCTAATATCGATTATTACCTTATGTCCTTAATGTACCATTTAAGAATTTCGTCTACGTAAATAATTATTTAGACGTCAAAAAAACGTCAAATTCTAATGTGGAAGAGATTCTTACGGTTTTAGCGATAAGATTGTAGTTGCTACATGTTTCTACACCCGGGAGAAAAATTATATCGAAATTTTATTAAGTGTTTATTTATCAGGAATCAAGAAAAGAATACTGATTTGGATTGGGCAATTTCTTCCGTATGAATAAAAATTTCACCAGAAATAAGAATTGGCATTACGATACATTTGTACCCCCCAGCCAGGAGCAATCTTGTCCCGGTGAGACCGGTACATCGAGGGGCACCGATTACAATAATATTTATGGCTACTAGCATTCGTACAACACCTAAATGAACCATTTAAGAATTTTAAAACGACAAGTGTTATCATAAATTGTTACATAGGTTTATGGGCCCTCTAAATAATAGACTTTATTTTCTGGTGATTTCACGATAGAAATAATCATTCATTACGACAATATTTATTTACAATTAATTAAACTCATAATTACTAAATCCCTCCCCTGTCTTCCCGGCGTCACCCGGAAGGAGAATGTTTTCCACCGGCCACGGAAAGCATGAACATAGCTTGAGTCTTATCAAACTCATTGGGTACTCCCAATGAGTTTAATAAGACTAATAAGTTACGGAATGTTCAAGCAAATGTTCAAACAAATGTTAATGTCGGAGGTCGCAGGACGGCTTTACAGTGGCGCGGCGATGCAACCACTCCGCTCTCTCCGACTTTGTGGGTGTAATATTTTCAGCGAAAATCTTAAAACCCAGCGGACTCTTATCTCGCAATTTATGTAGAGACTGGAAAACCGCGTCCATTGTTTTTCTAGCTGGCATATAGGTAACTGAGAAATACTAAATCAGGATTTAAGGCTGTTGTTCAGGTCGGTCCGAAACACGATCCAGGCTTTGATAAGGTTTTCGTAGATCGGGGGATTCCCTACCTAGCGCATTGTTTTGTTAGGCTGTTTGGTTATATAATATAGCGAGTGTTGAAACTTTCTGGGGTGGAAAAACAAACGCAAGCAGCGAGTGTTATATGTATTATTAATGGTTAACCTCGGAAAAGCTGGCGACCTCAAAGGGGGGTGAATTCCGAAGTTACGCGTGTTGGGAAATGCATGGACCCAACTGCTGAGAGCTCCAGTGTAACCTCTCTTTCTGTTACATAACCACGTCTTGTACGAAGAATAGGAAAACCGCGATATTACGACGGAGTTATAAACGATACGCCTACGCAAGATCATTTCGTGACCTTTTATAATTGTAATGTATCATTTCTGCTTGCCTTGATGTTTGCATCAAGATTACGAGCTAGTAACAACAAAACTAATGTTTGCATATCTCTTCAAATAAATATGATGTATCAAATGGAGGAATAACGTGTAAGAAGGGAGAGCTAAACAAAGCGGTCCCACGACAACTCAACGAAGTGGCATTTCAACATCCCTTTGAAATGTCATTAAAAGTTTTGAAAAAAAAAAGAAAAATAGCCCATAATTAACCTAACGTAACCTATTTAACTTTTTTTCATCACTTTTAAGACTTTTCAAAGTAGACGTTGAAGTTGTATGTTGTTGAGTTGTCCGGTCAACAAACAAAATATCCAACTTATGCAAGTTGAAATTTCCCTTATTTAAAAAAAATCACGAGGTACGAGTATTAAGACAGAGCGACAGAGATAACAAAAAGTTTCAAATATCCGCGCCCCTAGAATATGAAGCCAGTTGTCAAATATTAATCTAACATCATGTTTTTTAAAATGTGAATGAGCCCCAACTGCTGCTGTGGGTCTCTTGGGTTGTGCTGCTGGGGGTATGTTGCGAGGCTGAAGATAGTGGGGAGGGGAAAGAGATAGAGAAGAGATAGGTGGGGAAGTACCTGGCTATTCAAATCTGGACACCAAACATGCAACGTTGCAATTCTGAATGGTGGTCTTACACTGGAGCGATAGTGAGGGTATTTTCCACACTGCAACGTGCCGCAAATATACAATATATTATTTTTAATTAATTAATTGTGAAATAACACAAATTAATCAAATAAATAGCGTTACCTTGGTTACCGTCAAATCTAGTTGTCTCAAACTAGACTTCGCTGCTAGACTTTTCGCAATAGGATTCGACTTCCTCCTTGTATATATTTCTACCATGGGTAATGGGTATCAACGTTGAAAGTAACTAGCTGTTTGCGGCTATTTTTCCAATAACCCTAGAGAAAGGGGCCTTTTTGGCCCGGAGCTCTGTATGCCAGTAGGTACATCAACAGTCTAGCTATTTGCCACTATGTTGGCAAGGTAAAATAATACCTAATGTAATAAATTCTCGATTACCCAAACAGAATTTCTTTACGATTCTAAATTCAAACCGACATTCGTGAATAATTCATAGATTAGCAGAAACAGGGCTGCCTAATCTCACATGGCACAATCTCAACTGCTCCCGTCTGGAGCCAGTGAGACTATGCCATCCCCAATTGGGGTATGTTGTGAGGCTGAAGGTAGTGGGGAGGGGAAGGAGGTGGGGAAGAGGAAGGTTGGGAATTACCTGGCTATTGAGATCTGGTCACCAAACACGGCTAAAGCCATTTTCAAGCAACGTTTCAATTCTGAATCGTGGTCTTAGACCAGGGCGATACTGATAGTATCTTCCACTCTGGAACGTGCCGCAAATATACTCTATATTATTTTTAATGAATTAATTGTGAAATAACACAAATTAATCAAATAAAATTTATTTGCGCACGCCGGGTTCGAACCCGCGACCTCCGGATTGTGAGTCAAAAGTCTTAGCCACTGGACTACGGAGGTCGTCATGGCATGCCGCATGAAGTGCGAGATATCCGCTCGTAATATTTGACGGTGAAAAATAGCAGAATATTATCGTGGTGTCCAGCGACCACTGTCCGATAAACTGACTAGTATAATTTGTCACGCGTGAGCTGCTGTCCTTATGGGCAATAAAAGCACGTACTTAGAGTAGTGTCACGTCATGGTGTACCGCTGATAGCTCCTACGTAACCTCTCTTTCTTTCTCATAAACGACGTATATAATAGAAAGGGATCCTTACAAGAAAGCTGTCAGTAGACACGTCTCCGGGACTTCACTAGGAATTATACCCCTCGCTACACCGCCCCAACATTATACAAATTGAATAAAGTAATTAAATGCAATAAGCACGTGTAGTGTGGTGTGGCCTTACATAAGTGAAGAATATAATATAAGGATAGCTTTACACTCGTAAGTAAAATTTACGGCTTACGTAAGGTTTTGATAAGGAGCGTTAACATATGCGTCCAACTTATGGTAATTAATACTAACGGAAGTCGTTCGGAATTTGGAATTCGTAAATTCTCAGGACGACCGCTACATATGTAATGTATGCGTAATTTTATAATCGGTAAGATGGCTTCCTGTCAACAATGATTTCCAATAAAGCGAAAGGGCCCAAATAAAGTATTGTAATAGAATTAAACAATTGTCCTCGTCTACACACTTTTGTTCCGTTAACGGCGGAAATGAATGGGGTTGACAGTTAAAATTACAGCAACCGACTTCCAATTCAAATACGTAATGTTATAAAAAGAAATATTAAGATTAGAAAGGATTGGACCGATAATTAAAAAGAAAGACGCTCACTTCCAGAAAGCTTTTTCCAACTGAAAAACAAGACATCTCTTCGGTTTTTGGAATCAGAAAAGTTTCTTTCCGTTTACATTAGTTTTCGAGGGAAGTGATTGAGTTTTATCAAATGTTGTTTTTATATTGCTTTCGGGAGATAATAGGTTAGATAATGATCCACTTAACCTATTCAGATTTTAGCTAAAATAACAAAAATACTAGTTTTTATTGGAAAAAATCCTACGAAAACGACTGTCTTTTAATTTTTACATCGTTACATTTTGATACTATTTCTTACGGTTAGCGTCTCATCTTATCAAACTGATATGATAAGCTGTGAGAAGGCTGGAAGATTGATTAGATCTGTCAAAAAACTTACGTAAGAACAACTTCTGTAACTTACTATAAATTACCGTAAGTGACTTTTGGTGTCTGTGTTTATTGGTAATTTGGCCATTAGTCGCTTACGTAAACGACTCATAGGAAAAAAAAGTTACGTGTGTAAAGGCGGCCTAATAACATGGATAAACATAATTATTATAAGCAATAATAAATAGCCTGAAACACTCATCAACATTGAAAAAATCTCCCGAGAAAAGATAAATGCCGCCGACGGGACTTGAACCCGCGTCCTTCTGATATCCGGTCAACTACTCTACCAACTGAGCTACGTCGGCTTATCTCCCACCCGCCAAATAATTCAATATATACTAGTGTTTCATGAAACACTAGTATATATTGAATTATTTGACGGGTGGGAGATAAGCCGACGTAGCTCAGTTGGTAGAGTAGTTGACCATTACTGCTTATTACATTTTTTCATGTTGAACATTACATTCATGTTGAATGAAACACTAGTATATATTGAATTATTTGGCGGGTGGGAGATAAGCCGACGTAGCTCAGTTGGTAGAGTAGTTGACCGGATATCAGAAGGACGCGGGTTCAAGTCCCGTCGGCGGCATTTATCTTTTCTCGGGAGATTTTTTCAATGTTGATGAGTGTTTCAGGCTATTAATTATTGCTTATAATAATTGTTACCCTTTGTGCTATGCATAAAAATCTTGTCTTAAACATTAGTTTATAATAATGGATAAACATAATAACATCTCAAGGCTTGTAAAGTAAGTCCCGCTTAACAACAACTTGCAAAGTGGAATGTTGTTTCCTTGAAGATTTCTTTATAAACCATAAAATACAGCCACCACACTTTTGAATTGCGTTCAGAGTTACAAATGAGGCAATCGCGATAATACCTTATAAAATGATTGCCTCGCTCTGAATTTGCTGCCATCAATCTTTTTATGTTACAAATGTAAAAAAGTTAGATTAACTCGAAATGAATGCGAATCGATCACGTTTCTTACATAGATTTAAACATCAATTCATCACCACTCGGAGGAGCGGAGGCAAATATTCAGATTCCAAAAGTTATTATAAAAAACCTAGAATTCAAAAATAGACGATGCGATTTGAGGTGAAGGATTTTTTGCACCGTTTCATTAATTTGATGGCGTGAAATTAGTGGAGCATGAATATGATTTATTTCAGCACACTTAGCAGCAGGTTAGTCTATTTTAAAGTAAACTTGAATATAAATATTTTTGTAATATGAAAAGAAATGGCTCAGAGGTATTATTATATCCTGGCTGTATGTTGTCGGCAAATGAATGCATCTTAATTATATAATATTTATTCAGCGCGGCAAGGGCCACATTGCCCGCTGCTCGTAAATTCTGCCGCGAGAGAAATGAGCCCACATTAATGAATTGTAGTCTTTTTAACGTTGCTTATCCCTGAAATAACTATGCATAATATAGACGTATCTACCATTGATAGGTCAACTGTAACTCTACTCTGTTAAGCAGGGAAAGATAATAAATTAAATAATGTTACTACAATAGATTCTAGAAAAAAAATTGTGACACGAAAATGCCTATAAAACTTAAAGAAAGATATACCTGACTATTGTTAGACCCGCGAATATGGTTACCCACGTATGGATGCGAATGCTGGACTACAACTCCTACTCTAGGCAACTCGAAACAGAAGAAATGCGAATGCTTAAATGGTCGGCAGGAGTATCACTAAAAGATGTGATTAAAAAAGTACACGCATTCGTGGTAGCCTGGGTGTCACAGACATACATAGTAAGTTGGAGGAACAACGGTTGAGATGGTATGGGCACATAAGACTGAGACCACCAGACCATGCACACAGCGAAACAGGCAATGTTTATGGAGCTTCATCGACAGTCATCCAGAGGAAGACCAAAGAACTCCTGGATGAAAACGATATCCAGAATCGAAGAAGCTGTAATCTGAGAACGAGGAGAGCCGACCCCAACAGCCTACCTAGGCAATGAGTTAGGACAGTAATAGTGCAAGGAAGAAGAAGACTATAATAGTTTCTAGGTTATTCCCGCTACTTCGATTTGAAACCTTATTGCCCCGTGTGATTCTTCGGGGGGTCTTTTTTAAATAGTAGGTAAATATTGTTATACCTAATAATAAATGTATTTTCATGAGTGTAGGTACTCCTGTTCTAGATTTAGTAACTAGCCCAGACCATTGAAACATCACAAAAATCTGACTTTACTTGTGAATACCTACTAGGTAGGTATTCCTAAGAATAAAAAAATTTAAATAAAGAATTAAATTAAAATAATTTTCTAGTAAAAAAACAAACATTATATTATAGGTATGTAGGTAGGTACTCTGTAGCATGTCTGAATTCTTCAGTTCAGAATCAATTCAAATTTTGAAAACGACATTTAAGGCCAGTTGTTTCACAGCATTTGAATAAATCATCAATTTTTAAATTCAATTTGCGAGTTCTGTGAAAGTTCTATTCTAGTTACTAATACTAATTATGATGTGCCAGTTGTTTCACAGTACTGAAATAATCACATTACTTTAACAGAACTTACAAATTTACTTTTATTTATTTACTTATTTGATGAATTTTTCAAATTCTACTAAACAACTTGCCATTAATTTCCAAACAAATCCGAGTTCATTGAACCAGAGTTACAACCACAGATAGACCCACAAACGAGATAAGTATGTTTGATGAACAATCCGCAAAAAAGGGAGCGAAAGAAAAATCCCCGACGGTATCTCTAGCAGCGACATCGTTTGACTTTCGTTAGCAATAAATAAAAATGCGGGTGTACTCATTCGATATACAATCCAATATTTAAAAAATATACATGCAGTAACATTCAGTGAGTCTGTATGTTACCGCGATCTCAATGATTTAGAAAAGTCACACGTGGAAAAAACATAATTTCTAGTTCAATGGACACTATTTAATAATAAATATTTGACAACATAATACTATTCTGTGGTTCAATTTGAAGATATGTCCTATGCAGTACGCATGTCCATTGTCCATGTAGATCGATACGAGCGGCACGGATTACATAATATAATCTATAATCGTGCGGTAAAAGCCTCGTCATGATTCACGATGTGATAATTAATATGCCCATGTAGGGAGGCACCACTCTAAATCTAGTACAAGGCATAATAATAGTAGCTGAGAGAAGGTTGCACTTCACACTCTAGCCTCTGCCTCTGCCTCTATACGTCTATACTATACTATACTATACTGCACACGCACAGTGCACAGCACAGCACAATGCAAGTGCACATTATGTTGCAATATAATATATCCTCGCTGCGTTTCATTAACAGGGTGACATTGCTTAGATACGGACAGAGATATGACCTCACACACTACCTGCGATCAGTTGTCTGCCCAGGTGAGATAAAACTGCATAGCGACATTATACAACTAACTGGCCACATAACCCACATACTTACACAAATACTCCTGACTTTTTAAAAACATTTCCCTTTTATGAAAATAAAATTTGAGTTCACACTTTCCGGGAAAAATATTACAAATTATTATAAAAATATATTACCTACGAAAAATGAGGAATTTGGACATTAAAATAAGTAGAAACTATTAAAATTAAAATAAGTTAAACTAATTATAAGAACTAGGTATCAAAACTTTAGGTACCCCGTGTTTAGAAATCGCGAAAATGGCGTTTTAACAATGTCAGAATAACATTTTTTTTTTTGTTAGTTTTTGGGGTCACTGACTGATAAGACTGCTGTCACCAACATTGCCCGGCATGATGTCAACTCCGCCGATTTCACGAATAAAAATCTAACTTCACGTTTTGGCGGCAAATCGAATATGGTCCATTTTAAATTGTCACAGAAAAAGTATTCGTCAACATAAAAATTCCTTCATTACCGTATTTTTTTCGAGAATAAAACAAAGTTATAATATCCTATTCAGGAATGTCATTTTTTTAAAATAATTTTGTCTACTTTGATTCAGTAAAAAAAAAAACTTATCTAACATATTTTTTTACTGAATCAAAGCAGACAAAATTATATAAAAAAATGACATTCCTGAATAGGATATTATAACTTTTATTTTATTCTCGAAAAAAATACGGTAATGAAGGAATTTTTATGTTGCCGAATACATTTTCTGTAACAATTTAAAATGGACCATATTCGATTTGCCGCCAAAACGTGAAGTTAGATTTTTATTCGTGAAATCGGCGGAGTTGACATCATGCCGGGCAATGTTGGTGACAGCAGTCTTATCAGTCAGTAGCGGTTTCTACGGTAAATGACGTCGTAGCCAGTTGGAACCGTTTATAATTATGAATGAAAATATTAAAATTACACATTTTTAGGACAAATAACAAAATCAGAAAAATATACTTCAAATTTTCCATACATTTTAAACGGCGGTTTGTGAAAATACCCCGTTCTTTAAAAGATCCCTGATTTCATAATGATTTCCTCCAAGTTCCCTGCTTCTCCGGTCTAATAAAGAGTCGGAGTAATAAAGTGAGCAGCATGCATTCATTGCAGTCAATCGTCCTATTTATATAATTGTTGTGTAGCAACCAGAAAGCGAGTATGCAGCGGGCAGCAGGCACCGGTTATGAGCAGGTTACTTGGTACGTGTTGAAGGATAGAAGTTTGAAGCAGATTAGGGGCATAATGTACGAAGGCGAGAGCAAATCAAGAGTACAATGTGTACTTGGAGTGGTTCGTGACGGAATATGCTGAGTGAGCTTTGCCACTCGCTTCCAGCGCCCGCGCCGCGCGCGGTGGCAACTCTAGCAAGTGGTGTGTGTAGTGTGTATGTGTAGGTGTAGTGGAGCCAGTCAGTAGTAATATAGTCATAATCCCCACGAATCGCAGTCCCGGCCGCATCAAACCTTATAACTGGCTCATTATCATAACTCTTGTGCAAGCGCGGTTTAATAGTCTCCAGCTCCACCTGGTGACACTATTTAATAGCCCGACAGAATGCACGCAAATAAACATGTCACGTTGTATCTCGTTTACTCTTAATTCACGATGCATTCATTATACAATAAAGATGTAAATTTTATCATTTTCTTACGACTTATTTTTAGATTGATATTTTTATGTATCGGAAATGATTATACGTGCAATTTATTCCTTCCAAGCAAACTGGAGGATTTTTTAAAACTCAGGTCAGGTGAATAGGTAACAGAAATAATCCCACACAAAATACACGCTAAACATTTAAATGTGGGCTCTAATTTATTGTAAATATTAAACGCTAATTATGTTTATATGAAAAAACATTACTGAAATTACGGAAATATTGAACCGAAGTATGTAATGTAGGTATATAAAAACACAAATTAACGCCTGTGTATAGAACGCATCGAGAGCATCTCCTATCCTTATCCTATATTCCTTTTTTATTCCCTTTACCTTAATAGTTTTAAGGCAAAATAAAACTCTCTAACTGTGAGAAAGGTACTCAGGATACAAGAGCGAGACGGAAGATGAACGAGTATAAAAGAAGATGTTCGCCCTTGCTCTGGCTCCTTTATCACCAACAGCGCCGAAAGCTAGGATTAGCTGTAGAACTCATTATTGTGCAATTATAATTAATACTCGACACGCGCATTATTATTTCTAAACTATTCCCTGATCACGTAAAGATCCCATTGGAAATTAACAGTTTAACAGTTATAACAGTGGCGCAGCCAATACGGAATTAAATATAACGATTGCGAGAATCGACGCGCAAAAATTGCACGCTAAGCACGCGAGTTCAATAGTTACGTGTTGTAACATTATTTTCGGGTCGGTAAAAAAGGCCGGACCGAAATTAAAAATCTTCACTGGAAGGAGTGAAGAAGAAGGGGAACACTGGAGCAGCCTAACTTCTCGGAAGGGGGAAGATTGCACGGGAGGGTCCAGGACTTCAAGAGCGGCAGCTGGGTGTCCAGGTCACTAGACGGGTCTGGAAGGAGCCATCGTCATCAAGGATCAAGAAGCGGTTTCCTGAGAGGGTCAACGGAGCAGTACAGATTGAGGAGGAATATCGTAGGGGAGTGTTTTTCTCTTTTTTTTCTTTTCTCTCTCTTGTTGTATCATCTGGGTAGAGCAAACATGGAGTCAGGAGGATTGGGGTCCTTCAGTTTGCGTGACGGTAACTGGGAGAATTTCAAGGTCCGCCTCGAACAGTATCTCCTTGTGAATGATGACAAATACGCATCAGATGTGAAAAAAAGGGCTATTTTTCTTAATGCCTTGAAGGATGACTGTTTCTCACTTTTGGTAAATTTGTGTATTCCTAAAAAAGTAACCGATGTTAAATTAGAAGATTTAATTTCTAAACTCAATGAGTATTGTAGCATGACGAAATGTTTTTTTGAGGAGAGGTCACAGTTTTACACAGCTAAACAGAGGAGTGATGAGACAATTCGTGATTTCGCAGTTAGGTTAAAGGCTCTTTCGGTTAATTGTAAATTCGGGAATAATTTGTCGGAGAAATTAAGAGATTTCTTTGTGCTAGGATGTAAGCCCGGGAAAGTCAGGGAAAAATTATTTCTTGAAAGTGAATCGTATACTTTCGAAAAGTGTGTCCAAGTAGCAGAGTGCATCGAACTCGTAGCTTCAACGCAAGCCCAAGGTCGGGAGTTTAACTCTGTTTTAGCAAATAACAGTGTCAGCAGTGGTCGTGTTTCACCTAGTTCATATGAAAAGAAAAGAGTAAGCAATAGATTCAACCGGATGAGTAGTCCACATAAGTCGCGATCGCCGTCGCCAAAGCGTAAATGTTTCGTTTGTGGAAACGATAATCATATTTCGGCGGATTGTAGATTCAAAGGCTATACATGTAGAATTTGTGGTAAAAAGGGTCATCTAGCAAAACAGTGTAAAAGTTTTTCAGTTCGTAAAAATGTGAATACCTTGTTTTCAGATACAAGTGTCGATAATATAAATAGTGTTGAACCATATTGTGTAGAGGTTTCTTTGGACGGCATTAGAAGTAAATTCATGTTAGATTCAGGTGCATCTTGTAGCGTGATTGGCAAGGATTGTTATTTCAATCAGTTTAATAGTAATAAGTTAGTGCATGAAAACATTAGTCTACGGGGTTTTGACAATACGCTCATCAAAGTAATAGGTGCATTTACTCCGCTGGTAGAGTATAACGGACAATGCCGCCAGTTAAAGATTATTGTTGTAGGTAGCTCTACGTTATCAATATTAGGACGAGACTTCATGGAACTGTTTAACTTAGGAATTACTGGGATAGTGAATTGTGTTAATCGAAATACATTAAAAGAGCGATTAGTAAAAAAATTTCCAGAAGTTTTTACGGATAAACTAGGCAAGTTTAATAAATATGAAGTTAATTTAAGATTGAAAGATACCGCTGTTCCGGTGTTTCGAAATAATAGAATCATTCCATTCGCTTTAAAAGAAAAAGTCGAACGAGAGTTAAATACTTTAATCTCAGATGGAATAATAGAGCCGGTTCATTATAGTGAATTTGCGAGTCCTATCGTACCAGTGATTAAGAAAAATGGTAGTATTAGGTTATGTGGTGATTACAAGTCAACAGTGAATAATCAGCTGTTAATTGACAAGTACCCTTTACCTAGGATTGAAGAACTGTTAACCAAAGTCAATGGTGGGAAAGTTTTTGCAAAGATTGACCTCAAGTCGGCGTATAACCAGTTTGTTTTGAAAAAGGAATGTAGGCGTTTCACAACGATCAACACACATTTAGGGTTATTTCAGTATAAACGGTTAGTGTATGGGTTAGCTTCTGCACCGGCTATGTTTGCAAAAGCAATGGCAAATTGTTTGTCAGGATTACAGAAGATGACATTCTATTTGGATGACATTATTGTGATCGGGGAAGACGAAGAAGATTTAGAGAAAAACGTGTGTGACGTTTTAGAAAGGTTAAAAAGCTGTAATTTAACGGTGAATAGTGAAAAGTGCGAATTTAATTTAAAAGTTATTGAGTTTTTAGGTTATAAGATAAGTGAACAAGGGATTCAACCGTGTCAACGGAATAAGGAAGCTATTTTAAATGCACCGTCACCTAGTGATTTAAATCATTTGAGAAGTTTGTTAGGCATGATTAGCTATTATCGTAATTTTATTCCAAACATGGCAAATGTATTGTCACCGTTGTACGAATTACTTAAAAAAGATAACAAATTCCAATGGGGTACAGAACAGGAGAATAGTTTTGCGATTATAAAAAAAATTTTAACTTCGGATAGGATTTTAACTCATTTCGATGAAAATATTCCTGTGAAACTTGTCACAGACGGTAGTCTCAATGGTGTTGGAGCGACACTTATACATGTATTTCAGAATGGGTTTGAAAGGCCAATAGGTTTCGCAAGCAGAACTTTAAGTAAAGCGGAAAAAAATTATTCAATTTTAGATATTGAAGCAACTGCTATTATTTTTGGGATTAAAAAGTTTTATCAATATTTGTACGGGAGAGAATTCACCTTAGCTGTGGATAACCAACCCTTAGTGAGAATCTTCGGTCAAAATAGAGAAATTCCTAAAATCGCAGCGTCTAGGTTACAACGTTATGCGGTTATGTTAGGGTCGTTCAATTTTAAGATTGAATATGTAAAGTCGAAAAACAATTGTTCAGACTTTCTGAGCAGGTGTCCGATTGAAAAGGGAAGCTGTGAGGATAAGATAGAGTCTGGTTACATTAATTACTTCGAAAATAACGGGTTTAATTTATCTCTAGACGTGATAAAAAGTGAGACCGAAAAGGACGATATGTTAAGTCAAGTTAAGAAATTTCTTATCGAGGGTTGGCCAGCATCAGTAAAAAAAGTTCAAAATAGTAATTTTAATAGAATTTTCTGGGAAAAAAGGTTAGAATTATCATTGATAAATGGGTGTATTTTATATCAACATAGAGTTGTGGTTCCAGAGTCTTTGAGACAAGAGGTTTTAAAGATGTTACACAGATCTCATTTAGGGGTTTTTAAGACTAAAGGTATTGCGAAAAGTTTCGTTTGGTGGCCAAAAATTAATCAAGATTTAGAGAAAATAACTGAAAATTGTAAGGATTGTTTAGAAATTAAACCAGAATCTCAAAAGAGTTCACTAGCAGTCTGGCCATATGAACCTGAAGTATGGTTCAGGGTACATATTGACCATGGTAGCTTACATAACAAAAACTTTTTAGTTGTGGTAGACGCTTCTTCGAAGTGGATCGAATGCCTGGAAGTAAACAGTCTGTCTTCAAAAGAAAATATTGAGGTACTTCATAGGTTATTCTCACAATTTGGTTTTCCAGCAACTTTAGTTAGCGATAATGGTACGTGTTTTTGTTCTGAGGACTTTGAAATTTTCTGTAAAAAAAATGGTATGGTACATATAACTAGTCCAATTAATCACCCTAGCAGCAACGGACAAGCAGAGAGTGCGGTTAAGATATGTAAAAATTTTCTTAAAAAAATTTGTAAACGTAATAGATTTCCATCAGACTATAAAGAGCAGTTTGGTAACTTTTTAACAGATTATAGGAATACCGTGCATGCAACTACAGGGTGTGAGCCATCGTTATTGTTAATGGGAAGGAAAATTAGGACTGTCTTTGACTCTCTGATCCCTAGGAAAGTGGAGGAAAGAACCAGTAATTCAGGTTCTTCTCGACAAAACAAAGTAATTCAAAAGGTTATTCAGAGCCAAGGCAATCAGAAAAGGCAATATAGGGGTAGAATTAAGACAGGTTTTGATGTAGGTCAGAAAGTGATGGCCAGAGATTTCAGATCTCAGGGTAATAGATTATGGGTCCCTGGGGTTGTAGTTGAGAAAAAAGGCAGCAAAGTATATTTCATTAAAATTAACAATTCTAATATGGTATGGAAAAGACATTTAGACCAGATAAGGAAATTACATGTTTCATGGCGGGAGGAAGATGGTCCTGAATTCATCGCGTCTGACACACTAGAACTGTCGACGGACGAATTAGATCTCTCCGGTATGTTGCGCAGTAGAAGCGACTCTAATTCTGTTTCTCCGTGTTTCAGGTCTAAACCGTGGCATGGACGACTTCGCCCAAGATGAGACGGACAAACGAGAGAGAGAGAAGAAACGGAAGGGAAGAGGAGAAATTATACTTAATTTTAAGTTACTTGAATAATGTATATTATATTGTAAGAAAATGAAATATGTAGCCTAATATTATATTGTATGTAATGAAATTTGTAGCAACAGGAAAATGAAATATGTAGTTAGGGAATTTTCAATTTTAAGTAGGGGAGGATGTGAGAAAGGTACTCAGGATACAAGAGCGAGACGGAAGATGAACGAGTATAAAAGAAGATGTTCGCCCTTGCTCTGGCTCCTTTATCACCAACAGCGCCGAAAGCTAGGATTAGCTGTAGAACTCATTATTGTGCAATTATAATTAATACTCGACACGCGCATTATTATTTCTAAACTATTCCCTGATCACGTAAAGATCCCATTGGAAATTAACAGTTTAACAGTTATAACACTAACCAAATGTAAATATCTCTAACTAACATCCGTAAGAGGATTTTTTTTTCTCGTAGGTTTTCAGTGTGTAACTACACGTACCCGTAGGATTTTAACAAGCGATTGATTCCTGAGAAAATTTGGAGTAAAATATGTAGATTTTACTTTATTGTCCGATGATGTTTTTTTTCCATTTAAAAACAATATAAATATGTTTCGATCACACGTCGCAACTTTTGTTTCTAAAAGGAAAAAATATCATTGTACAACAAAAAGACATCTACTTTTTTACATCAAAAATGATCAGAAAATCGATGGTTAAAATCCTTCGAGTACGTCCTGTTATATTCATATATATTTTACTTTGTATCAAGAACGCTTATTTCGGTAATGTCTGCGTGTAACTCTTGTTCAATGGACTCTATATAACTTGGATTTGCTTTGAATTTATGTGTCCCATATCTACAATATAATATTTTACCAGATTTTTTACAATATTAAATTCTACTTTGTGTAGATATTACTTTTGTTTAAATTAATAAAACTTCTTTTGAAATGTGTATTTATTTTATTTAAGTTTTTGTTAAAGTCAAATTCGAGAAGGCGTTATTACTGTGTAATGAAATTTACTAACATAATATTCCGTGATTGTTCACAGGTCTGCGTTAGTTTTAAATAAAAGATGTTTGTTTCTCACAAATCATAAAAAAATAAAATTACCTTGATAAAAGCATTAATAATAATTAGAATGTTTAGATGGGATCCAGACACGGAAGAGTTTCTTGCGGTGAGATTATCGAGATTAATTAAGGGCCAAATTGCAAAACAAATTGTCCCCGTGAGATTAGTGAGAACAGTTGGAGTTGGGCCGAGGAAAGCGGAAAACACCGTTCACTATTCACCATTCACACCGCAGCGCTTTATTGCTTCAATAACTCCTTCAAGCACGACTTCACTTTATCAGACTAAATGTTATATCGGAAACTGTTGTTATTAGGCTAGCGAATGTACGGTCGAAATTTAAAAAAACCCGATCGAATACATTTGACGCCGCAACCTATGCAAAACCATTTTCGTACTTCAAGTTTGTTAAAATTTAAGTAGCCAAAAGATGGCTCCATTTACGTTAACAGCCAGCATGAGGAACGCCGGCTGACAGGCGTAAGTACTATTGGATTTGTAATTTCGTGAATCTCTCCGGGTATGAAGAGGTTGATGATAATATGATTATTATTGTAACTGGCAGGTGTGATTAATAATTATATAGTGAATATATATTATACTAGCTGACCCGACAAACTTCGTACCGCCTCAGAATCAATAACTATTCAATTAAATTTAGTTTTTTCATTAAGTTAAAATTTACACAATGAAGCAATTATCAATGCGCAACAGTCCGTGTTTTGTTTTGTCAGTATCAGAGATGGCGTTGTATACCGATTTATATTTTGATGATTTTCTTACTTTTCCACTTACTTACGGGAATTTGGAAGGCGGGTACGGGTGCCACCGGCCCGGGAACCATTTATTGGATAACCAACACCTCTGCAAGGTCACCCCAAGTGGTTCGCTACGTTTAATGATTTAGCAGAGGTGCCCGGGTTCATGGGGTGACGTTTGTCCGGTTCTTGGCGGCGGATGCGTCTGCCCACCTGCTGCGTGGCGGGCTGGATCGAGAGAGACTGGTTGAGGGAAGATTTTTTACCTTTCCAGCCGGACTCTCTTGACCAATTGCCTTGCACCGCAGTTGGAGCGACGGATTGGATGGATTCATACGTCCGTCACTCCCAGACACACTGAACCCCAGATTTCTACCCACCCCTCATACCCTTTTCCTTCCCAGAACTTCCTATCCTCCCCTTCCTTAAAAAAAACCCTCCACACAACATCCCCTAAGATGATATAAGTCCTGAGAGAAATCATTTTCCTTAGGGCCTCCTGTGCGTTTAACTATATTCCATTTCAGAGATTTATTATAATTATTGTATTTTTTTCCTTTGGAAGGGTGCAGTTGGTGCAGACAGGGTCGGATCTAGGGGGGGCATACCGGGGCGCCGGCCATGGGCGGCAGTCTTAGGGGGCGCCAAAATCGTAATTTACATTAGAAAAAAAAACAACTTTATTCACAAAGCGCCTGACATCCAGCGCACCTTGTTCTATCGATTATTCATTTGATTTTAAAACGCCTAGTTGGTTTTTGACACATCCTAAGTTGATCTATGAACTTATCCTAACCACTGTCCACTGTCCACTGTCCAGTGGAGCGACGACGCGATTTTTATTTTTTTTCCTCGTATTGCTCGAGATATTTTGGTGACCGTTTTGAATATTTTCCGCCCACCTTAAAAAAATCATACCTCCGAATGTTAATATAGTTTACAAACTGAACATAGTTCTATATAGTCAATGAATTCACCTATCTTTGGTTGATTATAACATTATCCTAGAATTTATATAAAAAATATTATAAAATCGTTAACATTTAAAACGGAACTATTCTCAGTAATTTCTCCCTATAAACTCGCCTAGGAAGTTTAATTTTACCTCCCATTAAATATCTTCTATTAAATTTATTTTAAACGTTCTAATTTATAAACACAATCTACATAGATATATAAGAAACTGAATTTTGATATGTTGTGAACAAAGACATTAATACTGGACGCGGGGTAGAAATCTCAAAAGTGGGAAGCCAAACACAATACGATTGT
Source organism: Limnephilus lunatus (assembly GCA_917563855.2). Lineage (NCBI taxonomy): Eukaryota > Metazoa > Arthropoda > Insecta > Trichoptera > Limnephilidae > Limnephilus > Limnephilus lunatus. The sequence continues at coordinate 1,182,261 of OU830602.1, read as the reverse complement.
AGCTGTCTCTATTCCTAGTACTTTAGTACTAAACTGCTACGCGTCGAGTGAGGTCGTGTCTTACCAGTAAGTAAATTGTATTGCAAAGCGCTCCTGCGTGATGAGAAAATGCTTCAATTAAACGGCAAATAGTCGAAAAGGAGACAGCGAAAATTGCATCACAACGTGACATAAGCATAACAGGGACAACCTACTAACAGTAAGTCGGTTCACACAGCGTCCCGCATTCGTTTTATTCCATTGGGAAAGATGGGGTAAAACGTACAAAGGGTAACGCGTTCATTAATTTAATAATGTCGTTGATGAAAATTGTAAATAGTAACGGTCCTAGGTGTTATTAATCTGTATAGATTTGTATAATCATTTGAACCTATAACCTGTACTGTATAATAAAATATTACTTAAAAATACTACTATAATAGTACCAATATTGTATTACTAATGAAAACTCATATAATAAATATAAAAATATTTGCCCGTGTGTCACGTTTTACCCGCCTTTACCCTTCCCTGTCATATTGTGTAACCGAATAAGAGTATCTTGTTATCTCAGTCACACCCATAGGTCACACCCGTGATGTGACAGTAGTAATCGGCGAAGAAACTAATAAGCTGCCCTATTATGAATCTATGACATTCACTCCCATACATTCTTTGATTGTCTGTCTTTATCACACAGGAATGAACTTTTGAATTTAGAAATTATACTGAAAACCGCTGAAAACAAAAGAGTGTTGCTTGCTTTCCACATTATATTGTGAGTATGTGAGACTATGGCGAGTCTATTTATAATATAACGTCATTGGTTGTGAACTGTTAAATATTCCCTCTCAACAAACTTTTGACCAAAATTTTAAAAATGGAATTCACAATAAACTCACCAAAAATAGCCGCAATACCCCCCTCCCCCCGCCGCGAAAGGGGGGGGGGGCAAAAGGGTCTCCTGCCCCGGTTCGAAAAAGTCGTAGATCCGAGGCTGGGTGCAGACATACGTTCACCGCTTGTCTCATTTTCGGCTATTGATACTTAGTGTGTAAGAAAGAGGGGCAGCATTACACGATTCAGAACAAATGCAAAAAAATTAGCGCATTGACATTTATTTGACTTTTTTTTTAATTTTTGGAATTCACGCACAGTTCAATATTATGGGTACTTATCACAAAATACCCGCAGCTCTTTCAAATATGAGAATTCGTTCCATACAAAATGTATGGGGAAAAGAATTTTCTTAATAACTATATTTTTCTTAATAACTATGTTTTAATAGTTATTATCGTATCCGGGGCGGAGACAAATCTAACAAATCAAAGATCATCAAAATCGGCCAACAACGGCCCACCCGTTCTCGACTTATAAATAGTGTAACTAACCCGACTTCGTTTTATATATTAAAATATGACGTCACTGCCTGTCGCGCTTACTTTCTCCCGGTGACTAGCTGTCACTGGATCGCTTGGGAACCGGCTATTTTTGGAACGGGTTCATATCGGGTTTTGTGATCACTAACAATTAAACTGAGCGAAGCCGAATCAAAAGCCGCCTGCAGAGCCTAGCAGCAAAAACCTGCGGAGCGGGTTTTCAACTGCTAGTAATATGTAATAAGTTCTTAGACTGCCGCTTTACTCCGGGAAATATAGTATAATATATTCAGCTAATCGTCGCTGTTATAAAAAAAACTGTTCTTTTTCTTTCCACGCGGTGTTTTATGTAATTACAATATTCCGACATAAATATACCAATAATGTGTTCAGAAAATGGGCTTCCGTTATTTAAGTAGGATTAAAATAAACATATTTGTATGATGAGAAAACAAAGGCGGTCCAAATAATAATAAAACAGCAAACCCCGAGCGGTAAAACTCTCTGATTGATTAATGGAAGAAATAGATATTTGCGAAGGGATTTATTTACGTCGTTATTTTGATCCGCATCAATGGGAATGCTGTTTTCCCGAGAGGGGGAAACTGACGCCGCTTCGGAGGATATTAACTAACGTAATACGGGGGCAGGGCCGGCCCTGCGCCAAATGGCGCCTGGCGCAGTAAGACCTCAAGGGCGCGGGCGCTGTATCAGGTGTTATCACGACTGCTCCAATTGTCTCTGCACAGGAACCGCCCTGTATATTACTGTATTAAGTTTTATCATGGCTGTACCGATCGCGCCTGCACAGGAACCGCCCTTTATGTTACTGTTACACTATCATAAAGGTAAATATGTCTTATAATCTGATACGCTGTATTATTATGTTATTGTATAATTTAACTTGTAAATATGTTTTGATAAATAAAAATAAGTGTGAAATTAGTTGGTTTCTAGTTATATTCAAACACAATATTGTCGGTTGAATAATGAAGATGTTTTTTAAAGATATTTTCAGACATGGAAAAAAACGAAAAATACACTTTTCTTAAGTATATCAGGGTATATCGATTTATTTATTCAACTACTTACTGAAATTTTCACAATAGCTTTTTTATTTACATTTTTTTGGATAAGCATTGTAATAAGCCTTAAAAAAGTTATATTCAAAGTCACCTCACTCCGAAAGGCGACTTTGATCACCATGCTTTTTTTTCTCCGAAAGCAGATATCGCACATCCCGTAGAAAAGTGTCGTAAGTAAAAAAAGTTAATTTTACAGGAGAGTGAACAAATGAATGAATGTCGAACAAGCGGTTCCGTCGATAAGAGATACTAGATAGAACGACATCTTGCGGGTATGGAGTTATCTAAATTAAATAATCACAATCTCTTTACTTTTCAGAGATAAAACGTAAAATAGAAAATTTTGACTTACGACATTTTTCCGGGGGATGTTCAATATACATTTTTTTAGATATATTTCAACAGTTTAAATATGTGCAAATTATCACGTAAATTTTTCAGACATACGTTTTTATAAAAAAAAATTTTATTAGTTACAATGTTGAAAATTAATCAAAGTTACCCTCATTTTAAGGTAACCGTACATACGTGTAATAACATTAAATATTTGCGTGATAGAATTGGGCGAACAGACTGCGAATTACATAAATACAGAGTTATAATCATTGCATAAGGGATAGGGGATAGGATCCAGGGGCCAAAGGTGTTACGGTCCTGCCACTGAGAGCTCCATTGTTAAATGTATTCTCTTTTGTGAGAAAAATAGCCAGATTACAAAGGATCTATACGCGGATGCCATTTACCTTTGCCAACGCAAGGATAATTAGTTTATACCTTGTTTCTATTATTAGAATACGCGCATATACATTTCAATCGCGCTCTTCCATTACAAAATAAGCCTCTTTACCACATTAATCTTTTAGAGTAATCGATTTCTAAATACGGAGACAATATTACACACCTCCTTAGATCAGATCCGTTAAGTGTTCAATGAATATTTATATCAGGCTATCAATGGAAAAAATATGGCAGGCCAATTGCCATTAGATTCTCATTTGCGAGCCAACTGTCGATCGTCGCAGTTAATTTAATGCATCGCGAATCGCACGTTTTATTGCATAAATAACAATAATTGATTGGCGGACGAGCACTCGTGGAAGAATGCAATTAAATGCCTCAAACATCCAACGATGGCAGATGGCACCTACTAACAACTACAACTGGCCGACCGTTTTTATGCGCCACGTGAAACCGGCTTCATAAAGCTCCCGCCTCTCGTAATCGGGGATTAAGCCGAAGGGCAACTAGAGGCGTGTGGATCGGGCCTTACTGCAGTACTTGACGTAGTTGTATCTCCCTCTCCCTCCAACGCGCTCGAGTGAAAGCGAGACGGAAAACACATTTTCCGCTGAAATGTGTTCGGACGTTCTAGTACCCTCGGATCATATTATTTTTTCAACTAGAAACCTCTTTCCACACTATCCGAGTATGATTGATGTTGGCGGGAGACCTGAGGAGATCGATACGAAAACTGCTGTACACATTACACGTAGATATAGTGCACTTCTTTAGGTGTCTATACTTCCCATTTCTTAAGTTGTTCCCGGAAGCAATCTTCCCATCGTGAATCCCTTCCCTTCCGTTGATATGCTTGAAGTAACGCTAAGTGACAAGCTCAGGCACGGAGGCTCCATCGAGGACAGAGGCAAGGCCTCTCAGAAGATGGGCGTACTGTACACTGTACAGTGTCAGTAGATACTTTAATAGTACACAAATGCGTACAAATCGCAAGTGCCCCTCAATGTTGAATTTGGCACCATTGGTCTGGAGCCCCAAAATACATGAAAAAAAAATCTTGTGGAGAAACGGGCGGTCCGTTTGATAGATTCTCCCATTGTAACACACGGATAGCAATATTTAGAGCAAAGGCGTCAGGACCCCTAGCACGGTCGATCGGTAAGAATTGCATCGATAACTTTCGGTAGCTTCTCATCGTTCTCTAAGACAACTACAAATTGCTAACTTTTGAAATTATTTTCCCCAAGGCCTCTTGTGTGGAGTTAATGTAAAACAGACTGAGCGGTAATGGTGGCTGCAGTAAGGTAAAAACATACTTCATCCTGGCCACGGACGGAAGCACAAGTCTTCAAAGACGGCGCGAAGCTGCTCTTTGAAAAACGAGGAACAATAGCCTATAGATTTATCCTCGTCGCTTACGTATGTCGCTTGGAAATCTCTCAATACAGCGAGGATGAGAGGATACCGTCGAATTCCAGCTATGTACTAACACGAAAAGCCTTCTGTAATTAAATCCTTTTGCGAATTCAAATTCCAATCTGTTTCGTTCTCGGAAATTCTGCGGAAGCCGAAATACGATTTAGTGAAATTGCTGTTTAAAAGTTGGAAGTTTCAATAAAGAAAAACTTTTGTGAAAACTCCAACGTTTTATAGATTTGAAGAGATATAAAAAACTTCCATCACTTTACCAATTATTTAAATATTGAAGATAAACTCGTTATGTGGACTTTCTAGGAAGCGAGTCAGTTAACAAAAATCTACTTACATTAAATAATGTTGGTATTTCACATTAACCTTGTAGGTCAACCGTTATCTTATTAGAGATACGAGAATCACCAAAACATCACAATATTATGTATTAATATGGCGTTGGCGTCTTAAAACATACAAGTTAATGATACGAATGGTATTAGGCATACGGTTAAATAGATACAGATAAATGTAACAGATTCGATTTTCTCAGCAGTAACTAAAATAAAGGTTACAACTTACAACAGAGCTACTTCTTAAGCTATCAGTAAAAACACTACTTTCGATTAATCTATAGATAATACAAACCAATTTACATTATGATTATGAATACCAAAAAATAAGCATTGAAGGTTTTCATTGAAGGTTTTCCCTTGAATACAATTAAAATAAAATTGTTAATTACGTTATAAAAAATGTAAGCATTCTCACTATCGAATAATTTTATTTTAAATAAACAAATTATTTAAATTAAAAATAAAAATAAAACTATTTTATAGTTGAGATTATTTGTGATAGTTTCCATTGGTTAATTTTTTTCTTTCTCATAAAATTATTACAAATAAAAAGTATTGCGCTTAACTCGACCATTTCTAGACTCCGCTTGCCAGGCGATTTTTATGCCTTGAATAGACATCTTTTTGGCTTGTACTTTCCTCAATAATATTAGGCGTTGTATAACTGTACGAACATGAACCTACACTGTATTAACACATGTTCGGGTCGATAACCCAGCCACAATATTATCGAGAAAAATGCCAAAAACGTAGACTTAAGACTTTAAAAAAAGATTACAAATTTGACATTACACGTCATCTTATCTACAGAATTGTATAAAAAAAAACGGATCGGAATTATTGGGGTTCGGTTATCGCAACATTTCCAAAAACTCTGCCGGCGTGAGGTGAACTGTAAGAGGAAAAGGCATAAGTGAGATATCTTTTATTATTCCACGGCATTCGTAGCGCATTCGGTGCGACCTCCTCCTCTCTCCACTCGGGCGGATGAAGCGGGTTACGAAGTTCGACCCCAATTCCATTTCTTTTTCTACTTTAAATCGTTCGCGTTCTGTCCGGTTAAACTTTATCAAGGCTGTAATTATTTGGATGGTAAAGAGCGGTGTCTTTAATTTATATGTTTTTCACGCCATCCCCACCCCTTCAAACTTAAAACAAACAAGTTTTTTCTTCCGCAGAAAAAAGTACTTAAATAACTGTGATGGCCATTATCAAAGTACTTTGAAAATCGAATGAACCATAAAAAAACGTATTTTAGTTTGATCGTTTTTCTCTAGAGAAATTGAAATTTTTCTTCTGCCTTTCTCTCCCCTAAAAAAAAACGTAACGTATGAACATTTCCATTACTGTTCCGAAACGATTATTTGCAAAATAGATGAATTAGGATTTTTTTTCTTTTTTTGTTTTTGGAATAACACCCCAAAAACAAATAACGAAAATACTTTTGGCGGTGAAAATCTAAAAGCATATGTGAATTTTGATTTGTCCGTAATATGTATTTCTATAAGCGTGGTAAGACCAAGGCGGCTCCCTCATGGGCCGGTATAAATCGACATAAACCAAGTGCTGGAAAAACCATGCGAAGAGTCGTGTCGGTTCATGTCGATTCCTTACCGGCCCATGGGGGAGACGCCTAACAGAAATAATTTTAAAAATATATATTGTTGGTGGGTGTAAAAGGTTAGATATAATAAATTCACTGTAAAAGTGTGGTAATGTTCATATATGTTGTAATGATTCGTGAATACCTTACGACGATATCGTGTACTAAGGTGTTAGTAGTAATTGCTTATTATTCAACATATGATGTCGATTACCTATGAGTTGTGAGCGTGTTTCCCTCCAAGGGTCGAGTGAATTCATTGCAGTGGGCAGTGAACGGTTAGCGTGACTTGATTGATACAATATTTCCTTTATTTGGCAAAGAATGCACTGCGAGCCACTTGAGTGGAGTTAACCCAGAGGCCGCGGAGGGGGTGGGCAAGGCGGGCGGCCAACCACGGCACCCCACCCAGGGGTGGGGGGGGAGGGGTTGAACTGGGTCGGGCAGGCGCATCACCACCGACCCAGTGAATACTTCCTAATGAAGACATGGTGAGCGGAAGCAAGCCATATATGAGAGATTAAAGACGTAGACGGGCTAAATCTACTAACATAATTTTTTAAATTATTTTACTACTGAAAACCCGTGAAAAAATCGCAAATCTAGTCAGTTAGCCAATATCGCTTATAAATTTAGCCGAATGAATAAAAACGCATACCAAAAGCACCACAACAAAATATATCTTAATACATAAAACAAAGTCGGGTTAGTTACACCATGTATAACTCAAGAACGGCTGGACCGATTTTTATGATCTTTGATTTATTGGTTTGTCTCCGTCCCGAATAGCAGAATAGCTATTAAAACATCGGAAAAATTCACGAAAAAAAATTATGAAGAAAATTCTTTTCCTCATACGTTTCGTATGGAACGAATTCTCATATTTTGAAAGAGCTGCAGCAATATTGTGATAAGTATAAATTGAATAGTGAGCGAATTCCAAAAATGCGCTGATTATGTTCTTAAACATATAATGCATAAGTGATCCTCTTTCATACACACAAAATGACAAATGACAAACGTATGTTTGCACCCCTTCAAAGGAAAAATACAATAATTATAATTAATCTCCCTCACACGTATAAATAAAATGAAACGCCATTCCCGTAAGTGGAAAAGTAAGAAAATCACAAATAATATAAATCCGTACACAATGCCATCTCCGTCTGATACTGACAAAAACAAAACACGGACAGTTGCACGTCGATAATTACTTCAGTGTGCTATTTTTAACTGAATAAAAAAATTTATTTTAATTCAGCTAATAAGTTAACAAAACAGTTATTGATTATGAGACGGTAGGAAGTTCACCGGGTCAGCTAGTAATAAATAAAGGTACTTCTTGATAGCGCCAATTGAAAAAATAGTACAATCAAGAGAATCAATAATAACATTTAAAATTAATACCATTGCGTAAGATTGACTTTATAGCCGCTGATAGCTCCGTTATAACCTCTCTCTTCTTCTCGTAAACGATGAATGTAACAAAAAGACAAGTTACAACAAAGTTCTCGGCGGCAGGTCCACAGTAGCCCAAAATCCCTGGAAACTAACAGTGCATCGCGCTATTTTGCATTCTATTCTGGGAGCGTTGATAGATACCTACAATGTCGCGTGTCGTATTTACAATGAATCAGAAGCCCATTGTCTCAGTGTGCCAGTAGGTGCGATTCCCCGAATACCTTCGACCGGTCCACTTCTCCACTGGCACAGTCCAGCCAGCAGTCAGAGCAGACATTCGGGTTCCCGATGAAGCAATCGCCGAGCTATTACGCTATCCGCCATCCGCGGTGTCACGACCGCGGTGCCGGTGCCGGTGTCGGGAATCTAGCGGCAAGATTTATTATTCAGAAATAAAGCAGCGCGACCCAGCGCGGCGCCTTCGAGGAATGTCTCCATTAGCGCCACTCCAACACAACCAACTGGTCACAAAACAACACAACAAACAGGGCTTCTCATTGGAACTGTCTCAATAGCAATAGGTACACAAATACACGTGATGACGTAAGCTACAAGACTCCAGATTATTGCACTAATATTATGTGAAGTACATATAACCTAAAGAAGCGGGTTTGTGTGTCGCCGCCCCGAGAAACATGCAATGGATAACAATTTAAACCCGGCAGAGAAATTTAAAATAGGTATTTTACCAAACTCTGATGGCACTGTCTCTCTTACGCACCGGATAATGAGTGAAAGGGGCAACTGCACCTCAGGCTGGTAATACCTAACAAATACATTGTGTAGTTTGTATATTGAACGTCTGTTGATGGCGTCGAAACCAGGCAATTTTAACGATTTTTTTAAGGGTCCTAATCCATATAAGAAGTCACTTATCAAAAAAAGCAAGGCGTACTGACTCGCTGGTGATCGGTGTCTGTATTATATTTTTAAAAATTGCAGTAGTGCCAATATCCAGAGAGGAAATTGGGGAATACGTTTTTATGGACAAAACGCCGCTCGACGCGCACGCTACCTTTGGTGATTTAGCAGGGGTGCCCGGATACATGGGGTCAGGTTTAGTCGTGACTATTGAAATGCCTTATTTTTCCGATAATTTAAAAAAAAATTCTTTCAGTAATAAAATTGTAGTTTTTGGTAAATAATAAATATTTAGTCGAGACGTACCTATCAAATGTCGGTATAAGTGAAAATGAATCAAGTAGTGTTGTAGGGTGGTCGAACCCATGCGCCAAACCTCGAGGGAGAATAGTGGATATTAAATGTTTTTATAGTTTACACCGCGCTGTGAACTCGAACATACCACGAGACTAAACACATAAAACTTAAGATCACGAGATTTGGATGTCACAAACATTGCGAAAATAGACGTGTTCTGGAGGCAGGACCACCGGGATACTGCGATGCACCCGCTAACATTTTGTGGTTGCTTAGGTCGGGGCCACAATGTTTTTGTGTTCCGTAGCCGATAGAAAACTAGAACCGTTATGGCCTTGTCTCAATGTTTTTGTCGAATGTTTCGTAAAACATTTTGTCGTTAAAGTACACAGTAATCCTGCATGGCGAATTCACGCGAATCATTAATAGTGTTGGCGGCAAACGGTCGTTCGGGGGAAAACGTGGAAATTCGTGGCCAAAGGCAAACTCACGGAACACTCACGGAACACCCACGGCGATGGGGAGGTGTCTAGGTGTTGGTGTGGTGTGGCGCAGTGCGGCCAATTTATTCATTCCGCTGAGTTCTTAGTGCAGTATTCCATTCCGCAGGAAGGAAACAAATAACCAACCAACAAATACCACATACACTCTATTCTTATATTTTCATAAAGACCCACAATTGGTTAGCTCCAGTCTAAAACTAACATCGGAGGACTAAATGACTCTTTGGCAGAATTCGGCTAAGATAAATTGAAGAATAAAAAGTTTCATTAGATACAAAGAATAGTAGACGAAAATTTCTCTAGACGAGAGCTCTCCGATGTAAACTCTTTTGGTAAAATTTTAGAATCAAACTTTTACTCCACACAGGAGAGAAAATAATTTCCCTCAGAACCTATGTCATCTTTGTGGATACTAGAGTCTTTTAGAGGAAAGAAAGGAAGAACATGGTCTTGAAGAGACCCATGTTTACTCCATGTTGTAGGAGGGAGCATGGGCGCCAACAGGGGGGGGGGGCAAGGGGAGGGCAAGTGCCAAGTTGGATTGATTGAAAATAGTCAAATAATGTTACTTTTATTTTAAATCACTTTTTGTTAGCATAAAGAAAGTGTACCCTTCACTTCTTCAGTGTCCTATCCGTTCGTTCCCTAGAAAATATTCTGCGGGCGCCCATGGGAGGGAGGGAACACAGAGGTCGGCAAATCGTTCCACAGGCGAGCTGTTGAACTTAAGAACGAGTCGTAGAAACGAATTTCATTCTTAATATGCAGAAATAATAATAATAACACTTGGTTTGAACATAAATACGGCATAAATGGAAATAATGCAGAAACCATTGTTAATTTATTTGCTTCATTTTTTAAAGATGTATATGACAACACAATTGATAATAGTGAAATTCCTTTTTTTTCATCTAACATCAATTTACAAATTTCTAACATTCACATAGATATAAATGAAATTAAAACCCATATTAACAAATTAGATATATAAAAAAGTTCGGGTCCTGACAAAATACCACCAATTCTATTGAAACACTGTATATATGCCTTGTCGTATCGCCTCTATTTAATTTTTAATATGTCATTGTCATCGGGATATTTTCCAATTGCATGGAAAAATAGTTACATCACACCCATATTTAAAAAAGGTGACAAATGCGATATACGCAACTATAGACCTGTGTGTATACAGTCAACTATTCCAAAACTATTTGAAAAAATTATTTTGGATAAAATTAGTTTTAAATTAAATGGGATTATAACAAGGTTTCAACACGGTTTCGTGAAGAATAGATCAACTCTGACAAATCTACTGATATATGAAAACTTTATAGCGAATGCCTTTGCAGATAAATGTCAAGTAGACTCGATATATACTGACTTCAGCAAGGCGTTCGATAAAGTTTGTCATAAAATATTGATAAATAAATTAAGAAGTATGGGTATAACCGGGAACTTTCTTAAATGGGTAGAGAGTTATTTAATAAATAGGCAACTGTTTGTAAAGTTAAATGACGTAATATCGGATGCCTTTTCTGCCACTAGTGGTGTGCCACAGGGCTCCCATTTAGGACCAGTACTGTTTATTTTATTTATCAATGACATTGTAGACGTTTTTTCCGATGTTGATATCCTGTTATTTGCTGATGATTTAAAATTATATAAAAAAAATTAAAAATACTTCTGATTCCATAATTTTACAAAAAAATTTAAACAACTTGTTTAATTGGTGTATAAGCAATAAACTGGCACTTAACATTAGTAAATGTCAAATAATAAGATTTTATAAAATAAAGAAACCGACCATTTATGAATACAATCTTGACAAAATTATATTAAACTCAGTAGAAACAATAAACGATCTAGGTATTATTTTAAACTCAAAACTTACATTTATTAGCCATATAACTAATATTATTAATAGAGCAATGAAGATTTTAGGATTTATTGTTAGAATAACCAAACAATTTTGTAACATTGATACTATTCGCATTTTATACATAACGCTAGTGAGAAGCATTTTGGAATATAATTCTACGATTTGGGCTCCACATTACAATATCCATATTCAAGCGATTGAAAAAGTCCAGCATAGATTCCATAGGTATATTAATTTTAAATTAGGTATTCCAAGAGAATCCGTGGACTATAATTTGTTATTAAACTGGACTAATCTCGTAAATTTATCAGATCGCAGAAAAATCTGTGATCTATTAATATTATATAAAATAATTCACTCGGTCCTGGATACCCCTGATTTAATACGATTTCATTGCCCTGGTCGCGCTAACAATAGACTCACTCTACCGTTCTACTATAATAACACACATATCTTATCACATTATTACTCACCAATCAGTCGATTACACATTTTGGGAAATGAACATGCTAACATCGGCGACATTTATTTCTTAAAATTAGCGCAATATAAACATGCACTCAAAAATTATTTTTCCAAAATGTAACTTTATATACGCAATATGGACATGTTGAAATGAAATGATGATATTTATCGTTGTTCTTTTTTGTTATTTTTTGTTGTGATATACAAAATGATTTTATGTTATTTTTAAGTTTAAAACTACTATTATGTAATGATATTATTTTTCTTACTTTTGTACTCTATTATATGTTTATTTATAAAAGGCAGTATAGCCGTTTATGTATTTAAAATAATTACTATTTAAAACAACTATTCACGTCGGGGGATATGATAAAAGATGCAAGTTCCAATATGTTCAATATTTCCCGTTTCAGTATATGATATGAAGTTAGCGGGAGGGTTCCGCTTCCTTCTAAATACGTACAAATTATTTAAATAACCTAAATTAAGATCTTAACGAACTTTGTGCATGTTTTTCCACCTCTCCCGAGGTAAATAATGAAGTTGAAAGTGTTATTTCAATAAATTGAGCATATTAGGATTATTCTAGAATTGTACCCCTCCTTTTTTGTTAAATGACGTGTTATTTAGGAGTAAAGGGGGAGCTTACAACGGAGCTTTCAGCGGTACGCCCATATAATATGTCTTGAATGGAAAATCCGTAAAAACCAGAAGGCTATTTAATTAGAAAGGCAGCAGTAAGACGAGTGTGGCAGCTGGTGCGGTACCTATTCGTATTGTGGCTCTGTGATTACTTGTATTATTCTCGGGAATAAAAGAGGAACTTCTATTACTCTTGCCTGAAAAGGTTTCCCGAAACGAAACGCTATAAAAATTTACCGGCGAGAGAGAACGAGGCCGTCGGAAAAAATTTGCATCTGTCTCTCTTGACGCAACGCAGTAGAGTTTATATTCAAAGTTTATTGGGAAATTCGTAATTTTCTTTAACGGTGATAAAGCACAGCTGTTCAATTAAAACGTCTGGACTTTTTCAAGAGTTTGGTTGGGAAACCGCGTATGCATGCCGTTTCTAGCGGCTCCGGGGGTGTTAACTGCGCGCCGTTAGCGGTTGTGGGTAGGCTCCTACCGCCCTCTCCCACCCCCACAAACCCCCGTCCCGCGGGGTCCGGTTGACACAGATTCGGGAATACGAAACCACAAAAATGGTGAGCTTTGAATATTAGGAAAACCGTACTGTCTTGTCGACATTTTGCAGGTAACCGAATATCGAATCATGTTCTGAAGATGTTACGATTTTATTTAGAAGAGGTATTTCAAATCACGATTACATTGATGACCAAAACATATTTAAACTACGGTTGGGTTTAAATTATTGATTTTAATTTTTAACCTCTTATATCTATTAATTAATAATATCTTTTTCTGATTTTTCTGTCTCCAGATTTTCGATTGAGTTTCGCTAATATTGTTTTCATATAATTAAATCTCTTTTATATTATGTATCAACTTATAAAATCCAACCGCTGAGAGCTCCACTGTAACCCCTGTTTGTTAAATATGTACTTTACAATATACATAGTCAAAAAGAGGAAGAATGGCACAGAATCAGCGATAAGCTTATTTATTTGTATAGTGGTAGACCTAATAAAATATTTACAGAAGCGGCGGAGTTGCGTGTATCGCGACTCGGATAAGTCTAGCCTGGTGTGACCCACCCGGAAATAAAAAAAATAAAAAAAAATTGTGCACAACACGGTTCCATGACAACTCAACAAAGTGGCATTTGAAAAGACATTAATGGGACCAACAGACGTACATTCCCAATGGAATTATATGGCGAGCGATATGCCGAAATAGGCCAAGCCAAATGATCTTTTATAGCTAAGTGTGACGGCTCCCTAAAAGTGATGAAGAAAAAATAAAGCACATAACTTAACCTGACTTTTACATTAGCTCCACACAGGAACAGGATCCCTGAGGAAAATAATTCCCCTCAGGCTAGTTTCATCTTAGAGGATGCTGTGTAGCGGGTCTATTTAGGAAAAGGAAGTTCCGGGAAGGAAAATGGTATAACGGGTGGGTAGGAATCTGGGGGTCAGTGAGTCCAGGAGTGACGGAAGTATGAATCTATCCCTCCCACTACGGTGCAAGACAATTTTCCGAGAGAATCTTACTGGAGAGGTCAAAAGATCTCCGTCAACTTGGTAGGCAGACGCATCCGCCGTCAAGATCAGGACAAACCCAACCCCAAGAACCCGGGCCTCCCTGTTAAGTCACCAAACGTTGCAAACCACTTGGGGTGACCTATGGCAAATGTGTTGGTTATCCTACAAATGGTTCCCGGCGCGGCGGTACCCATACCCGCCTCCCAAATTGATTTGACATTAGATACCTATATAATTCAACTTTTAGTGATTTTTCAAAGGAGTGATGAAATGCCACTCTGTAGAGTTGTTCGGTCACCGCACCAAACATATATGTACGCATGTATACACACGGTGGAGAATAATCGCTCTCTAAAGAGATTTATTTTAAAGTGTACTTTAAATGCATCAAATTCAATATCACGGTTAGGAGGATCCACCAATCACCAGTCACCAGTCACCGTTCACCCGCCTGAGCTGGTAGTGAATTCCAGCTTTGCCGGGTGAAATTGGTAAAAAGCCGCATTTACACAATAAAACCTAACAGATTGTGACACGTCTTCGATTGTAATTCTTGTTACAATGGCTTCCAATTTAATATGCAAAAGTGCGATCGTTCTGCATCGAATCGGAATGATTTGTGTGGTTCGGGACGCCTCGCCTCGCATCACCTCGCCGCGACGGTGCATTCCTCTAACAACTCGTGTTCATTGTGCCGAGGGAATTATATATTTCAATTATTGTACAATTTATGCGATAGTGATATAAATACAAATAAATCATTTTAAAGGGCGCACATTTGATAGTGTCGAAAGTTTCCAAAAAGTCGTCAAACATTCGCAAACATTCGCCCGGAGTCCTCTCTTACCCCGCAGAAGACAAAATACCCTGGGTGCGTAGGGGCGTTCAAATAGGTATTTATAGAAGTAAACCATTTAAATTTTGTCTCTAGATTCAATTCCACAATGTTATTTTTATGTTTTATTCCATGAGTGATCCTAACAAAAACAAAAAAAAATCTCGGAGGAAAAAAAATGTTCAAAATCAACCTTCAGTTGGCAGCTTCCCGATAAAATTAGGTTGTTATTTTTTAAGTGGGTTGACTGTTCGAAATATGATATAAGCTACAAACACCCTTTGAATTGTCAAGCGTTAAAAAGGTAAATAATACCTATTCTCTTTTTTTGACTGATAATGCCTTCAGAAGGAGAAACAGCTGTCACACGTAATAATAATCACATAGCAGAACTTGTTTATAAATAAACTATTTTTTTACAATTAAGTAATAATACCTACTAATGAATATACAAAACAAATTAAAATTAAGGTGATTTTCTACAAATCAAACGTAGGTAATAATAAGGTAAATAATCGTTATTATTTTATCCATCCTATTCTCCTCCACAAGCAAGAATCTCTTTAAAATGATAAATAAACCCGTAGGTACCTACTTGTTAAATGATTGTGAGATAATAAATACGATCATTGGCTAATTTAATAATTTATGTAACACTTGTGGCGTGTACCGCTCCGGTAATTCGCTATTTGGCATTCAAGCTAACCAACCGCCATCAACTAACTCGGTTTGCAACCAACCAACATCGATAGCTAT
This sequence comes from Limnephilus lunatus, assembly GCA_917563855.2. Lineage (NCBI taxonomy): Eukaryota > Metazoa > Arthropoda > Insecta > Trichoptera > Limnephilidae > Limnephilus > Limnephilus lunatus. The sequence continues at coordinate 1,166,489 of OU830602.1, read as the reverse complement.
ACTCAATAGATAGTGACTTGGTGAATTTATATTTGAATAGATACCACCGCCACTAACCACCCAACCACCCAACACCCACCAATAAAGCAGCCCATTTAAATAACTGTGTACTTAGGAACGCAAACATCAAAGGGAGTGAATAATGAAAACCTTTTTTAGTTTACGTGTATAGATAATCCGGTAAATCTATCTTGTATATATATCGATCGTCAAAAATTCTATTATTGAAGTACCTAAAATATTTCTAAGCGGTCTAATTAATACGACTGTGCTTTAGACTTTAGACCACACGACTAAAGTAAAACTTCACTAACTTATGCCGTCCATTATCAATATAACAATACCAGGAATAAAAATATCCCATCAGATAAGCCGCCATAGCTCAGTGGTCAGAGCTCCTGACCGGCAATCGGAGGGACACGGGTTCAATTCCCGTTGGCGGCCAGTATCTTTTCTCGGGAGATTTTTTCAATGTAGGTGAGTGTTTCAGGCTGTATTGATTATAATATTTGTTATCTACCCTTTGTGCTATGCATAAAAATCTTGTTTAAACGTAAGTTTATCAATTAAAAATAATAATTAAGGTATACACCACTATTTTAAAATCAAACTTATCCACTGTTTCGAATTCATCGACAGGATAAAATGAAAAAAATATATATTTCATACTCGTGTAAGCTTGATAAAGCAGTTTGAAATAGAATATGAATAAGCAATGCAGTCGGGTGAGCAATAATGTATGAAGTGCATTTAAACTCTCAGGAGATGACCGCAGTGGGATCAGTATGGGGGGAATTAGCCGGTAGCTAGTAGCCACCCTGATAGCAGTTAGCAGTTAGAAATACCGAATTAGCCATCCTAGCGGAAATGCTTTTCCGGTCACTTTTCCGCCGGATCCTCTCCTCTCCTCGGTCCCCTTGCCCCCCCCTCCCCCACCCCTTTACATACGACCCATCCTTCTTCTCCTCCAACAGATTAATCTGCTCATTTAGAAAAGGCTTTTGCTTTTACCCGTCAGGCTAATTTGTTCGCTTCTCGGAAAAACTCATGTAGATCTTCATAGAAATTGTTTTCTACCTTACAATTATGGTGAAAAATATGATCTAAACGGTGTTAGAAAGAATGAATACCACGATTTTTATTCAAATATAAAAATAACCACAAAAAAGTGGGGTGAAAATGACGTGCATAATACAATCATTAATTTTAGATAGAAAAAACGTGAGATAAACCATTGTTAGAACTTTATGTTTGCACGCAAAAATTTTATATATAAAAAAATTACATGTTTATTTCTAATTATAAAATTTGAAAGCGTATTTTATCACCTTTAAAAAACAGTTTTTAGTTTTCGGATACGTTCAGAAATATTGCATTTTTTAGAATTATATTGAAAAGCTGAAATATTTTGACCCTCTTGATCAAATATGGCCGAGGATCGCGACTATCTATCTCTAAATATATATATCTAACTTAATAATGTGCAGGCAGCTATGAAGCTATCGTTAGTTGATGAGAAGTATCATTAATATGCACTCATAAGCTGATGTGTGATGTCATTTAATAAATAATAATTTTTCAAAAGAAGCAAACACATTGTGACTTGACATTTTAAATAAATAAAAAGAAAATACTTTGTTTTAAAGTTGAAAATACTTTCTTAGCAATTTATATATATTATAATTAAGTTTCCCGCTATCCCACACTCCCCTCCCCCGCACGACTGTCGCATTGTCCCGCTCTAATTTACTGTCTCTTTCTTTCTCAACAATTTTGTATATATATATGTACATTACTCTGTATTTGTTAGTATTTTTATAACAGTCCTGAGGATGGTACGGAGGTACCGAAACCGGTAGACTATAAAATATCAATAAAGTGACCTAAAACAAAGTATTTTCTTTTTATTTATTTAATAAATAATAATTATTAGTTACACTATGAATCAAAAATACTAATTTTGGTTGTGTGTCTGTTTGTGTATGTCTGGTTCAATGAATTCGGATTTGCTTTGAATTTAAGTTTCATTGTCAAAATTGTCACTGATTATGTGAAAATTCAGACAAGTGATAAAGAGCTTATCTGTAATAATACTTGGCAGATTTATAAAGCGCCGTTTTTGTGAAAAATCACCTCAAGGGCGCTGTACATATAAGCATACAATAAAATAAATATGTTAACAGAAAAAATATTTTAATTATCATTTTCCAAATTAGGACAACTGATGTGTGCAGAATTCAAACGAACGATAAAGTACAAACCTATAAAACAATATTTTTTTTAACTAGAATATTACTTTTAATTCTATATGCATTTGAAAGGTGTATTTCTTCAGTTAAAATTTACATATAATGTATAATGTTGACAAGTAAAGTCAGATTTAGTTATTTTCACGGACGTACAAAATATATGGACATGCCCTTACGTGTTAAAAAACGTATTATTTCCCCCTCCCATTGGAACCATTTTTCGGAACCGGCTGGGCGTGTCCGGACCAGTGTCCTGCTCTCGTCGTACATTTTACGCGCGGACGCTGTATGTCTATGAAACACATACTTAGACAATGAAGAAGACTTGGCGAATCACAAGTCTCTTTCCTCTCTTCGCCCCGCCATAGTTGGTTTTTACCCCTCATCTGTAAGTTCTCGTCTAGTTATTTGTATGTCTATGGTTATTTTGAAATGGTCTGCGCCAGAAATAAGTATGTATACTAATATTTTATGCTAATGGGTAACATTTATAGGTAATACTAATGACTGAGTAATTAAAATAAGCTATTTTAATAACTAATACCCGAATGCGGTACCTACCCGTACACGACAAAGGTCACATTGTGAATTTAGGTATAATATTAACTACATGTTCACAAAGACCGACCTTTCAGACCTACAAAGTTATCTACTAACTTATTGGTGTAATTACTAATAGCGAAATTATGCAATTTTCGTGGTTTTCGTTGTTAGTTTTTGGGGTGTTATGCCGTGTTGCGTTGCGCTACCTCCTTCTATAGCTATAGAAGGAGGTAGCGCAACACGGCATAACACTCCAAAAACAACGAAAATACTTTTGGCCGTGAAAATCTAAAAAAATGTTCGTGGTAGTTACAATTCCCATATTATCATGCAATGAACAATGCAGAAAACTATATCCGCACGTATTTAAAAAAATGAGTGACATTGCGCATGTTAAACAAATGACCCATCTACTTAACCCTTAGAATATATTAGGGGTTTTAGTGTATTCAAGGCCTAGTTTTCCTGTCCTTTTGTCAAAGCAACCTTGGAGGAAAAGACGGTTTAGTAAAGGGGTGCCCAACCAAATTCGTTTAATGGGCCAAAAAATATTACTGAGCTTAGGTAGGCCGCTCGGGAGGGAGGGGGGTAAAGGGCGGATATTAACGTTAATTTTTATCGGTAATTCGGTGTCCAAAATTGCTTTTCTTGTGAAACCGCGACCTTCAACGCTAGAAGGCATAAATTGACGCTCCTGTGTGTGTGCTTTGCACTCACTCTCCACTTATTAAAATCAGGTAAGTTCCATTCGATTTTCCGAGAAATGTGCGGAAAAAATATACTGTTTAGAATTGATTGCTAAAATAAATTTCTAAAGTGCGGACATTAACCTGGCACTTTTCAAGCAATAAATCAAAACCCCCATCGAGAGTCGAAGGTCTAATAACTATAATGTTCTAATTTTACAAAATATAATATAAATGTTATAAATACACGAGAACGATTTTTTTCCCTTTTTGCATGAATACCAAAATTCAAAACGCAGAAAGCTGAAATCTTCAATTGGGCGCAGGTTGGGCATGCCTGGTTTAGTATGTGTTACGCTATTCCCTGAGGTCAGCTATGAAAAGGAAAGGCAAGGGCCGGCTCCACGGCCACGCTGCCACGCTGCCACGCGCCCCCGTCCCGCGTGGCGTCCCAAGCACGCCACATTCCGTGTTGGGCCGTGCTTGGTGTGCTGTGTGCTTGGCGCAGAGCTTATTTATTAAACGCATCCACGCCAAACAGACTGGCATTTATCTCACTCAGACTGGAATCTGGGACTAATTCTTCCAGCCGAGTCCGATTTGTCAACACAAAGCCCGAAGCCGCCCCTATCCCTTGGAGCTTAAGATCGTCGAGCTGATCACTGACAGTTCTGTGAACAAATTAATGCGAGATTCGAGCTGAACATTAAAAGAAGAAAACATCCACAGAAAGGGGTTATTAAAAAATATGTAAAACGATCCCTGATGATAAAAGAACGCTCAATAATATTATGTTTCCAGAAATGAACTTCCCTATGTTAACCCCTCAGGCCTAGGGCCTATTTTGTCGGAAGAGCATAATTGTGACAAAATCCAAATAAATGTAATATTTCTGAACGCATCCGAAAACTAAAAACTCTTTTTTGAAGGTGATAATAAACGCTCTCAAATTTTGTAATTCCAATTAAACGTATAATTTTTTAAACATTTTAATTTTGAATGCAAACATAAAAAAAGTTTTAAAAATGGCTCACCTTACGTTTTTCTAAATTAAATTAAGTACTTACTTACTAAAAAAAAAAGATGAAGCTAAACGTGAAATCCTATTTAGATACTATCATAAGACATATGCATGTCTATGGATACTATATGTATAGATTAATCTTCACGACGAATCGGTTTACATTATGAACATAAAAAAATATGCTACGGATAAATTGAAGCTTTTACTAGCTTTTCTTTGTATTGGAATTACAATAAAATTATTATTTACATAACAAATAATATAAGCGTAAACCACTAAAAAATGATTTTTTCATGACTTTACTATGAAGTAATTTAAGAAACAATTTTAAATAAATACCTCTTTTGGCCAAGATTATTTGAGGTTTTGTATGTTCTAACTTTTTTCATTCTAATAAAATTACGCACAAAATAAATAAAAACCACTTTTCGCTAACTTGCCTCGTGCAAATAAGACGCTCGATTTTAAATTTTTAAGGCATATGAATCGAAATATTTCTAGATTTTATATTCCTCTTTAACTCTTTTTTCGTTTCATGCAAAATAATGAATAAAAAATTCCCAAAATTACTGATTTTTTTCAAATTGTGGTCGGAAACTTTGGTGTCATAAAGGTGTACATTTTAATTATTTTGTGGTCAACTTTGATAATTGAATATAAAGCGTGATGTTTTCTCTTACCAACACCGTTTAGATAATATTTCTAACCATGATAATAAGGGATCCACAACGATTTCTATGAGACCTACACGAGTTGCTGAAAAACGAACAAATTAGCTTGAGGGGTTTCAACGTCTTGGAAGTTTTCCGCCCTCTTCGTTATGTAATAATTGAAAGAAATTTCCGTAAAGAGGTGTAACACAAAACTTGTACAACCAGCAACTGTATTAAAAAGTTAACCTGGCCATTATTTGTGTTACCTTAGGCTGAGGCGAGTGTTCGCAAAAGTTCCCTTATTAGTTATTAGTTCATAGATAAGAGTTGACATCGGGTCGCGAACTTTAGTTTGCTAAACACAAAATACTTTTATTTTGTCGCCTCCAACGTATTATTATTATCAAAGCCATTACAGAGTTACGCATTACATAATCTAACTTTATTAGGTACATATTAGTAAACAGACTTCGGTTGTGGTATTGAAATTCCCCGATTGAATTTATTGCAAACCAATAATAGTGCAGGCATTTGAAACAATGGAGGACAAAAATAAATGTCGACATCGTTCAAACTGATGTCAATTGGATGAACGTCGTTTCCAATATCGGCGACAGAAATAGCATCTGCTTGCGTAATGTCACAGGTGTTTTTATGAAGCCGGCGATTAAACGTGTCATTATCACTCCTCTCCACAAAATAATAAGTCTCGGCAATTATTAATAGTGTAGTAACCGTTCCGTGCTATTGATGATGGCAGAATGCGATATCCATTTAAAGTCTAAAAAACGTATTTTCTTTATCATAGAAGCAGAGCACGGATTTATAATGCTTTTAGATTGATGTAAAAGCCTCGAACGAGATTGTAGGCCATTCTGATCGATGCATTTATCAACTTCACGCAAGAGCGACGAGTGGTTGGTTTGTTTGAGATTTGCCTCGTTCCGCGAGCTTCCGGCAAAGCTTTCAGTGTTATTACTTCAAAACTCTGGCAATGCCAATAATGGATTAAACCCAATTCACGTAGGAGTAAGTACTGACTCAGCTTTGACTTAAACGAGCATTGCTCGGAGTTAAGTTAAATTTGGACGGGAGCCTTACGTCGCGTCGTTGTTTTACCGGAACAACTTTTTTACGGACAATTTGGCGCGCCATCAATTTGATGTAAATCTGGCGTAAGATATGAAATGTGAACGTAAAGTTTCACATTTCGCGTCGCAGAGGTGTTCTCGGTTCGTAATAAACTCACAAAGCTCGCGCTCGGTGGAGAGGAGGAATAATGGTAGAGTGATGTCGCGGTGCGTCCTGATCCTGATCCCGTCACCCTTCTGGGTTAAACAAAAGCAATAATGAAGCCTAGTCAGTGGCGTAGCGTGAGGGGAGGGGGGGCGGCCCGCCCCGGGCGGCACTTTTGGGGGGGCGGCAAAATTTCACAATCAATAATCATCTTGTAAAAATTTGGATTGGGGAAGTCGCAGGTTCGATTCTCGCGTCAGGACTCAAAAGTTTTTTCTAGTTTATAGTTTCTTAACATCTTTCTTAAGTTTCATATACTGTTAAAATCAAAATATTAATGACAGACGTTTTGTTTTTATTTCTAAAGCATGCATTATTTTTAAATAAAAATGTAAATAGCAACAGTATCATTTTAACTCTAATTGATAGTCGATTTGTGTTTTATATTCGCGAAGCTTTGTGCGCCCTGCTGAAAGCGCACCAAAAATTACACTTATACGGTTTTCTTCCACGTATATATCACGGTGTATATATTTTAAATTTATTATCACAGAAAAGTTAAATAGCTGACAGGTTTGTGCATAATTGTAATTCGAAGTGCAGTTATAAAATTCTAGATGCACACTATCTATGTGCTGCCAGAATCAAAGAAAAACCATTTTAATGTTCTGATTGTAGTTTTAATTCACCGCATACAGATAAAATTTAAGCCAGTTTCAGAATGTAAAATTCCAATTGTGTATTCATCTGCTGACATATTTCGAAGGAAAACTAGGAATAGGCTAGGGAAACAAAGGAAGCCCCGGAACGCCTTAGGGCCCGAGTCATTATCAAGTCCGGCCGCTGAGCGCTCACTGCTGCTGGTGATTGTCAACTGTCAACTACCGACTGCTGACGCGTGGGACCTATCTCTCTATCTGAGTGACATTAGTTCGTGTTTATTGTTTTAGCGCCGAGCCGGACAATTCCACTTCCAGAAGCAGTTGGCACAGGCACTAGGTGGGACACTGATTTGTATCTCTAGTATTGCAGTAAACGACACTATTAGTCTAAGGTCCTTATTCCAGAAGGAGGCGACAAGTCGATATATGTCACTGTAAAAACCCGTTCTACGGAAAATCTTAAAATTTTCCAGTAAATCCTAAAATTTACTAGTAAAACCTAAGATTTACGGGCTATTACAGTAACATATATAAGCGGAGATTCGTACACAAACACATTTTGACGCCAGCCGGTCAAAGTCGTTACCCCGATCACAATTCTCTAGCCACCCCACCCCCTAGCTACGCCTCTGGTTACCACTCACTGCAAAGAATTCAAACATGGCGGAATAATTAATAAAAATGACAATCTCTCATCGTCACTCACACGGACAATTTTTAACAATACGCGTGCTTTAGATCAATGCTAGGAACAAAACAGTAATAAAAATGACACATACAGCAGTTGTGAGGGAGATTATGAAAGTTAGTTTTAAAGTTTCGAGAGGTGGAGGCGACGAGGGTCTCGCGATTTCAGTAGCGACGTGTAAGAACTGTGCGCAAAAAGTTGTTTGCGACGTGAATACACAACATCAGTATCGGATACTTGCATATTCCTACGGAAAAAGGACCAAAGTAAAAGTCAAACCTTCTATTGAACAGTGCCTGCATACAAATCTTTTTACCCGCATAAAATTCTCAACTACTGTTGCTAGTGGGACCATGGCATCCACATTAGGGGAACGGTGTTCTGCGGTGGTCTGCCAAATGTAATATTTAACGATTTACTTAAAACTGTAAGTCATCCACAACAACATAATGGTTAGTTTGACCAACTTGTGCAAGATCAAACGCGATGGAGATTTAGATTGTGGGTCGGAGACTCCACCTTTCAGGAAAAGTTTCATGATTTCATCTAAAAGATTGTATGATAGTGTTAATGCGGTGCCTTTTGCCTGAATATTGCCGCGTAATTTCCACTTGCCGCAGCACAAAATATAACTTAATTATGAGCACATTTCGCGAATGAAAATAATTTCTCGTAAAATAAATGCGGTGAAATTTACGGGACATTACCGTCCGCATATTCTCAGATAAAACGGGGTTTCTTTACAGGATTACAAAATAAATTTTTAGGAAGTGCACTGGGAAAAGGGATATCAACTTGATTATCAAAATTACAATTATTTTCCCGGGTGAAATAAGACATAATGTGCAATATTGTGCATATTAGTAAAAGTATTATGGTTTCCCGTGGAATGGGGAATCACGAACACAAACTGGTAATTGAACATGTACAGTAGCTACCTGTACAAGGGAACTATTCAAATTTACAAACAACTCTAATTACACGCAATCATGTAACATGTTCCACACTCCGCAACTACCTGAATGTACACATTATGTTGGCATCCAGCATATGAGTAGCAGTACAGTTAGTACAGAATACAGTGCTGGAATTTAGCCGGAGCAAGCCGGGACCGTGATCCGGATTACGAAAAACACCTAAGGGTTCATTCCATGAAATATTAAAACAATTTCTGCTGTGGCGCTTTGAAATGAATATCGGAATCGTTTTGAAAAGTTTAGGTTAGATGTTCATACGGATGTTATCCCCTTTCCCGGTTCATTTCCTAAAAGTTAATAATATTATAATTCTAAAAAGAAAACCAGCCAAGCTCGTTTTATTTGAGAATACGGGGACGCTAATGGCCTGAAAAGTTCACCGCACTTATTTTATGAAAAAATTGTTTTCGTTTGCGAAATGTACTCATAATCAAACATACTAATTTCGGTTGTGTGTCCGTCCGTAACCCTGGTTCAATGAACTCAAAATTACTTTGAATTATATGTCATTTTCAAAATTGGAACTCACTGTGTGAAGGATTCAGATAAGCAAATAAAGTGGGTAGGCACCACAGGTAGGCACTAACCTATAATAAATTATTATAACAGAAATTATTTGAAATGCCTTTTTCAAAATTGGAATTAAACTATCCCATGATTTTTCACGAGGCTGCGCTAGTTTTTTTTTTTTTACAGTGAATACCACACAAGAATCTCAACTGCTCCCGTCTGGAGCCAGTGAGACTATGGCATCCCCAATTGGGGTATGTTGTGAGGCTGAAGGGGAGGGGAAGGAGGTGGGGAAGAGGAAGGTTGGGAAGTACCTGGCTATTCAGATCTGGTCACCAAACACGGCTAAAGCCATTTTCAAGCAACGTTTCAATTCTGAATGGTGGTCTTACGCCAGGGCGATACTGATAGTATCTTCCACTCTGGAACATGCCGCAAATATACTATATATTATTGTTAATGAATTAATTGTGAAATAACACAAATTAATCAAATAAAATTTATTTGCGCACGCCGGGTTCGAACCCGCGACCTCCGGATTGTGAGTCAAGAGTCTTAGCCACTAGACTACGGAGGTCGTCAAAGTTGAGGTCGTTAAGTTATATCTTGTGTCGAGGCAAGTGTAAATTACGCGGCTATATTGAAGCAAAATATAGTTTGGCAAGAAAGTGTAGAAATTTATTAATTTGGAACTAACTTTTTTCATTACTATGGTAACACCGAAATACTTGATTTGTCAATGACATTTAGTATGGCTCTTGGCTTTACTGACCTTAATGGTGTAGAACACACTGAAAATCGCTCGTTTGATAAAAAAAATTTCATTGTTTGAATTGAATTAAAATTAATAAACCAATACGTGGTGGTGCAAGAGAAGTTAAATACTGCGTTTTTCAATGCTGCCTAGCTGAATATCGCGCGACAAAGCTCCTATCTAATTTGGAAGATGTTTACAAACGAACTGCAGAAATGAATGGTATTTAGTATAGTTTTTTTAATAAATTTCATTAGTACCTATTTCAAGCCAATTTTCGAGCGATTATATTCATTACAATCTAATTTGAGGTTATGCTTAAAAATCTGAATTTGACACTTCTATTTGACAGTTAATATGCGGCCACAAGAAAAAGGGAATAACTCAATTAAAAAATAAAGTGCAATTTCTAAACTCATACAAATGTACATTTTTTCTTAATTTACTCTTTCTTTCTAAATGAATATCTAGTGCGTTTTTTTAAATGTTAAATTAATTTCTATACAATAATAATTTTAATGATGTTTTCCACACACAGGTAAATCTGAATCAACGGTAAGATGAATCGTCAAGGAAGGGGAAAAGGCAGACGGAAAATTTGAAACACCGGGAAAACGGAAAATAGCATAATAATAAATCATATGTAATAACATAAAAGTGCTGATGATTGGAAAAATTGTTGCAAAACACGTGATGAAAATTGAGGCAGAATATTATGCACGAGGCAGTACTATATATGTTGATATCGTTGAACTGATAATACGTTTAGATGAAGATGAAGATACAGAAAAAGAATCACATAAGGACGAAGACAATAATGTCGGGTGTTGAATTAATAGACTCAAAATTTTAAGTACCTACGTTTTTATATCGAAATAAACGCCCACTTAAAACTTGTTTTGTTTTATTTTACTTCCATTAAATTCCAGTTTTTTGTGCAAAATTTTTGAAAGTACAAATACGCTATGAAATATGCATTTTGGCCGAAGTGTTTTTAAAAACATACATTCATTGTCTTATGAGCCATCTTGGTGTTGCCATTTAAAACCTAAAAAACGATCGCAGCGCCATCATTTATTTTCTACACTTTCTTGCCAAACTGTACATCAAATTCATTAATAATAGTTTACTCAGATTCTATCGAAAAAATACAGCACAATAATTTAAGATATAAATTATAAACTTATAATCCAATTGAAAATACAAATCGTCTAATGAAAAACCTAAAATTAATAAACCTGTCCGACAGATCTGATGTCATTAATTTCCTTATTGACAGCCCTACATTACTGCTTTTGATTTCATTTCTTCTATTCTATACCAATTCGTCTATGAACTCCCTTATACCACGCATACTTAACCTCTTCGGGCCCAAGACCATTTTTTTATACTTTTTAACTTTTTTATACTATTTTCGTATTCTCTACCATCATATTTAGACCACTTTTTTTTTTCTTTTTTTTTAATTGCCGGTTTGGGAGTAAGGGATGGTATCATATATGATACTTGGGGACTCTAGCTCAACAAATATTGTGTTTTTTAAAAATATTTTTTTAATGCTAATAATTCGAGAAGCAGATTAATCAAGTGTAATAGAAATAAAATAGTAATGTTTTTGTTTGTTTTAATGATTTTTTTTTTTTTACAAAAATTTTGGTTTCATGCACTGTAACCTACCACCTAAATTATAAAGTGTAATTTGAAATAAAAAAAAATAAAAATAACTGTGGATAAAAAATAATAGATCAGTTCAGTTGGTTGAATGAAAATTTTTGAAACAGTTGCGGTCCATGGAAAAACACAAATAAACCTAACACTTTTCACAAAGTACAAATGTGATTTTTTTACACCCAGGAAAACTTTGGAACGATGCTTCTGCTGATCATTCATCATAACTGGCAAATAAAAAGCCTTTTTTGTCCTCAATTCTTTGTGTGGTAAAGGCTGCACAGATCGGTGTTTTCGAAGTCTCTCACAAATCTCAATACTATCATCATTTTCATCACCTACCAAATCTCTCGATTCTAATCCGGCTAGTAAAACATTTGTATATCCCATTTAAAGTCGTAGTAGTCCAATATCTTGTTCTTGGGAAGATGTTGTTGGGCTTGGAATTTTTGATTCCTACTGGATTAGGTTTACCCCGAATGATTTGCCTGTTCTTGCATTTACTTTGAAAGGGTATCATTTGTTTATCAACAGAAATATTTTCTGTTCTATCATTTTGTAGGCAACCTTTTTGAACCCATAGTACAATTGGCCTGACCTTCCAAAAGCTGTCAATTGTTTTTCACATTCTGACACATAATTCTCATCGACAAGTTTTAAGTTTGAGCGTAAATTAAAAAAATCTTTGGCGTGAAATGTTGTCAGCAACTATAGGGATTCTAGTTTTTTGTGCCCAATTCTGGCGGATGCAAGGAAAACCCAAAAGGCTAATAATCATAATGATTCCACTATTCCTTGCTCCTCACTATCCTAATCACCTACCCAAACATAGTCACATTCAAAATCGGAATCATTTGGATGCCCAGGAAGTAGCAACTCTGCTTCGATTTCATCCTCAACCAACCCTAATATGAAAATAAAAGATGTCATAGAGGCCCGCGGTATCACCTATGATACTTCAGTTTAAAATGTCCATAAATCTAACAAAAACACCGATAGCTATACATTTTTTTTTATTTAACGATAATGAATCGAACAAACTACAATTTTAATAACAATTGGATGATTAAAATAATAAAATAACTCCTTACATGCATTTTTTCTCAGAGACATTTTGAAAGCTAGAAATCACGATGTTTCTAAGACAATAGTTCATTCAAACTAACTTCGAATCAGTCCAAATGCTCCTAGTCGGTAAGGTACGAGTCTTCATTATAAGATACTTTGGAAATCTATTGGAAATAATGACTTGAAAATATTTTGTGAGCTTAAAACGGTGAGTATCATATATGATACCCAGGGCCCGAAGAGGATAGGTAACCAATTTGCAGAAGTGGCAGATATTTTCAATAGCACCGAAAGAACTTACAAAAAGGCATTTCACACATTTTTTGAAAACAGTTATTTTACATTTTGTTTCCAAGTTTTGTAAATATGAATTAATTTTAAATCATACATTTTACACTGTATAATTGTTTTGTAATCCATTTTTACGTAAAAAGAGTTTAATTCCATATTTAAAGATATTTTATACCGTAAATAAATTAGACAATATTTTAGATGAAATTTAGAAAAGTTTAGGTTAGGAGTTCAAAATGATTAGGTACGGAAAATAAGTACGTAGGTACCTAAAAATCTTCTAAAAATTGAGCCACGGCGTTTTTCTAATACGAAACACAAAAAGTATAAATTTGTGTAGGTGTTAGAAGGCTAATTTCGTAACTGTATTGGAATTCGATCGTTCCGTTCCGGTTGGTAAGATTGTCGAATCGGAGCACTGGCGACTGGCGACACACTGGCGAGTAGCTCACTCTCACTAGCTCGGAGGTCGGGTTGGGTGTTTGTAGTTGGCTGGTGGACGGTACCAAGGGGGGGGGGAGAATTTTGACTAACGATAGGGCCGTATATATGAATCACGCCTACAACGAAAACAAAACCGTATCTACGGAAAGGAAATTATTTTGTTCATTATTATTCGAACAATGAGTTTCTGAATATCAAAGGCTTTGTTGTCAAGTTTCTTGGATCGCTTTCTTCGGGGATAGATAAAATTACATCATTCAGAAAATTTATTATAGTTATTTGATTTTCGCTAAAACAATTGCTTCGTTGGAATATAAGACTCTTATTATGAAAATAGTAGTGTTCGGCTTCAAAAAATCTCTACAATTCAACGAGCCGCAATTTCGTTCACATCCACAAAAGCGTTTTTTTCTAAGTTAGCTCCAGACACGAGGCCCTGAGGAAAATAATTCCCCTCAGGGTCTATATCATCTTTCGGGATGCTGTGTGAATGGTTTTTTCAGTGAAAGGAAGGAGAGGAAGTCCTGGGAAGGAAAAAACTATGAAGGGTGGGTAGGAAACTTTAGGTCAATACATTCAGGAGTGGCGGACGTATGAATCATGTCATCTTTGGGGTTGCTGTGTGAGCGTGGTTGGATAGGACCGACACTTATTTTGTATAATACATTTCTAATGAAAAAAATTTTTTTTTTGTATTTTACGCTTATATTTTTATAAATTATTGCAAATTTTAAGACGCAGACCTCGCCGTTTGACCATTTTAAATTTTTTAGTGATTTTATAATTCATACTAAAAATTATTATTTATTACTATACCAGGCATGTTTTTGAGAAAATACACGCAATTAACAAAACTATGTATGTAGATGTAAAAACCTAATATAAATGAGTGTAAAAATGTAAATCATTATGTATTAGAGGTAATGTAGCGCTTAGCATGATAACAACGTATCTTAATTAATCTTACATAATTGTCCATTGTCGGCTGACAAATCACTCTCGGCTCTCAACGCAAGTCGTACACACTTACTACACACTGCACAGAGGCACAGAGGCACAGAGCCCGCCTCACTTGCTTACTGCTCACTCCCACGTAACGGTTGGGTGTTCACTGTTCATTATCATTAATCACCGATGTATATTCAATTACTTATTCAAAACTGAAAGTTGAAATAGCTACTAAATTCATTAAACGAAAGTTTCCTGGATACAGTACCTAAAGCTAATGGCTACAGGTTACAAAATGTGAGTAGGTACATTTCGACGGTCTCGAAGAACAATGTCGAATGTGCGATTTTGTATGCATTTTTAATGTTTTTGAGATCAAGAAATATAGCATTGTTTTGATATTTTAAATGAACGAAGAAAGCCAATATAACGATTTTCAATTTTTAGCAGATCCGACAAAATTCTTCGAGACCGTCGATATAAGGAAACGTACTATTTGGTTGTCTGTCTGTTATTGTAACTCTGGTTCAATGAACGCAGATTTACTTTGAATTTATGTATCATTTTCAAAATTGGAACTGATTGTGTGAAGAATTCAGAACCTACCTATAATAATATAATATTTGAAAATAAAATTATTTTAATGGTCATTTTTAAATTTGAAAATGATCTATCAAAAATTAAGACTATCCCGTTATTTTTCACGGGTCTGCGCTACCAATTAATAATTAACAATTGTTTGTGATTTATCCCAACAAGAATCCCTGAAGATAATAATAATTGCCTGAGGATCCACGTCATCTTTTGGGATGCTGTAGAAAGTATAGGAAGTTCTGGGAAGGAAGCATTATGAGAGGTGTGTAGGAATCTGGGGTTCAGTGTGTCTAGATATACAGTCGAGAATGTTCGGCTGGAGGACAAAAGGTCTCCTCATCTAGCCTGCCACGCAACTGTTGACGTTATTATTCTTCGCATTCGTCAGAGCCAGAGCCATTCACCAAGACCTGGACAAACTTCGAACCAACTTAATACTGTATAATCTATCAAACAGTTTTTAGTTGAAATATTATTATTTACAAACATGAAAGCTGCGTAAGTTTAATGACGTCAGAGTTCAGATGATTTCTAATTTAAATTGAAAAAATGGCAAAGACAAATAAATAGGCGATAGTAACTTCCCATTTATTTATTTATTTATTGAAAAAAATAAGAAATACATGAAAACATAAGCTGCCCATCTCACTAGGGCATTCCTGTATCGAGATATGCAGTTTTACAATAATGTAATTAAAAAAAAAGAAACATACATATACCTAAAATTAAAAGAAATGTAATAATAAACCTACAAAAGAAGCACTGAGTACAGTTATTCAAACATTACTAATTAATAATGATTACAGCTGGGCAGTATGCTCATTGTTGGCAAAAATAACATTATACTGTAAACCAAATATTAAAATATGTAAATACAAGGTACCTGTTGTGGCTTACCAGATGCAATAATAGGGTGATCATACCACAGTAGCATTAAATTATTAACAAAAAATAAATAAAAATAAACAATTATGTAATAAATTTATATAGTTTATGAAATAAATATAATATATTAAGTAAATATGTAGATATTAATAAATTAAACAAATAATATAATATAATATAATTATGAGTAAACAATAATAAACAGTTTAATAATAATAACTAAATAAACATAAGTAAATAAAGTACATAATAATTATGAGTAAATACTAATAAACAATTATAATATTGTATAGTAAGTAAATTATGATACGAAAGAAGTAGATAATAGTAAGTAAATACTTATAACAATAAGCAAATTAAAGAGTACGAAAGAAGTAGATAATAGTAAGTAAATACTTATAACAATAAGCAAATTAAAAAGTACATAACAATAAATAAGTTAAGTACATACAGAGTAATTAAATATGGATTGTATCAAATATAGCTTAAATATAGCTTAATTCCATAGTGATTTATGATATAAGCGACAACATGGGTAATCCAAAACCATCACTCTCAGTTAGTATACATATTTTGACCATTTTCTTGAATAAATGTAATGTACCAATAGTTTTTATTTTTTCATTGAGCATATTATAAAGCAACGGAGCTTTATATGAAAAACTTCTTTGTCCAAAGGATGTTTTGGTATATACTGGCTGATACATTAAAGAAGAGCCCAATCTAGTGTTGCGTACTTGTTGAGATCTTTTAGCAGTGATAATGTTGTTGAAAATTTTACAGAGAGCATGTATCAGGGGCGTGCACTCCATATAGGCACATAAGCACTGCCTACCCTGCCGTATTTGTAAAATATAAGCAGGTAAATAATATTATAATTTATAAAATTATTGCTAAAAATAAATACACGCTTTCAAAAATAAGCGCGTTAAAGCTGAGCAACCGAAACTACGCGAGCGCCACATCAAACGGCAAACTACAAACGCGGCCTAAACTGTAACTAGAAACTACACGCGCGCCCTCCGACTGCCTCACTCAAATGTGGCCTAAGCAGGAATTATTTCTGACTAGAGGTAACTTCATACAAGATATAATTCAATGTTTACGAAATGCACAAAGCATCGAGTAGAACTGTCGTTTTGAATTTGCCTCTATGAGGTTTTTTTGTTAGTATTAAGCAGTGCTTTCTAGAACTTCTTCGTGTTATGCATTTCTATCAAATAGTTGTCTTTCATAAGTGCTAATTGTCGGTTCAAAAACGTTTGTCGTACTTTAATTCTGAAATTATCCGATGAAATATGGAAATTTTAACCTGTGAAACTTGTGGTATTTTCCTACTGCCTACCCTGATCAAAAACTCTGTGCACGCCCCTGGCATGTATTATGTACAATTGCCTTATTGTCATAATTTTGCTCTCGCTATATAATAACTGTGATGAATACATAAAACTTTTCTTGAACATTATTTTTAAAATTAATTTTTGTGCAATATTTAAAGGCTCTAGAGTAGTCTTGTGACAAGAACCCCAACAAATAGCGTTATATGAAAGTATTGATTGAACAAGAGCATAATATACAGTTTTTAGTGTAACTTTGTCCAATATATTTCTTAGAGTCTTGAAGATATAGGCTAGCTTTCTTATTTTGTTTGTTAATATAGTATAGTAATATGATTGTTCCATTTTAAATGTTTAACAATAAATAAACCAAGATATTTGATATTGTCTACTCTTTCCAAAGATTTCCATTAAAACTAGAATAACAAAAATAAATAACAGGACTCACAATACCAAAGGTAAGCATACGGAAATAACAATGTAATGGCTCAAACATTCGAAACTGAACAAACATGTCAAAGATAACTAAATTTACTTAAAGAAATGCACTATTTAGTCTGACAGTGGCACTGAATCAGCGGTCCGTAATCCCAGGGGTGCCGACCCAAATGGGGCAATTTAATGGGGTCACCAAAAAAGTCTAGCAACAAGATTTTGTAATATAGAATTTTATTAGAGTTAATTTCACTGACTAGTAGTTTTACAAGACGATTCTGAAATGAATGGATATTAACCATCCACTGGTGATCGTAAGTTATTTTAATTTAGTGATAACATATTATAAAATCATAACAACAATATTAACGATACATTATTCCCAACGATTTTAACAAAACTCTTTTCGGGGAGGAAAACATTTTACAATTAAAAGAAAATTATGTTTACACAAGAACGCGAATTTAAACGAGAGTTCAATGAGAAGTATACATACATACAGATTTTTAAAAAATTGAAAGAAAAAGAGCAGTTAGGACCCGTTTTTTTCACAGAAATTGAACAATTTATAAATTTCTAATTTTAGTATATTTATATTTTATAATTTTCAAGTTCTGTGAAAGTTCTACCGTTATTTCATTTCTATGAAACGACCGGCCCATGACAAAACGATTTTGAAAAGTAACTTTGAAATTTTATGAATTGGTCAATTTCTGTCAAACAACTGCCCTTAATGCCGGACAAAACCCTTCAAGGTATGGATTTACAAAAGCACATGACGTCTTTCCAAGTTCTATATTGTGACTGAAAAGAGTAACTGTTCTCAAAAAATCCCAGACGAAGTTACTACGTTTGCATTAAAATACCTGTGAGATATTGATTGCCATAAAAACTAAATATCGCTCCAAACTAAACCCATTTCTAAAATCATCACCAAGAATCAATGTTTTCACTAAAAGTATGCATGAACAAGATTCACACTAATTTTGTACCTAATTTAGTATATTTAGTAAAATGTTATGCATAAAATGCATGTTTGCTGTTCCCTCTCCTATTATTTAAAAAAAAGTGTTTGTGAAATAATACTAAACAGCTGGAATCAGCGATTACCTTGACATCTACCTGAACCAACCTTTGTGAAACCAGTAAATTTGGCGGTTTTGAAGTGAAAACTTCTTTAGCACCGTCGTGATTTGAAACTCGATGAAACCAAAAAACGACACTAAAAAGAGACAAAAACATACATCTATCGGTGTCCTCTTTGTGCGGTGCTTCGTAGCCTACCCACACTTGTCTATTTTAGTTTTCACTTGTACCGCGTGTGAACTGCAAACTTTTTTTTTCTTCCGGGGTTGCGGAAAAAGACAGTCATTCATTTTGGGGTCGCAGCACCGAAAAGGTTGCGTACCACTGCACTAAATCGCCTCGTGTCTTCCACACACATACATCACAGATAAGTGATTACACTGATTACTTAATTAAAATCACTAACGATCTCCTCTAATGTAATCGCTTAACTCATTGATATTGTTTCGGGATGAGCGGTGATACAAGATGAGAGGATACTTTGGCGTTTGAGTGTGTGAGCGAGGAAGCGATATAATGTTCCGCCACTGAGAGCTCCGCTGTTATTTCTCCTTCTGTTACATGCGTCGTTTACGGGAAAGAGGGAGATGTTATAGCAAATATTTAGGTAGGAAGTGGGAAGGAACGCCTGAAAGCACATAACGATCAATTGTATAACCTGAGACGGGCACGAGACATGATTGTGTTTTCCAATGGAGCGAGCGACGAGCGCGGCCGGTAAAAAGGCTCCGAAGGAACGAGCATTAATAATAAACAAGTAACGTGTTTCCTCAACCAAACAGTATCTATCAACTGTGAAGTACACGAAACGATAGCCCACTCGAAAATTTCCAATATTCAATAATAAAAAAGATACAAGATTATTGATATTTGACTACTAGCAAACAGGTGATGTTTGACATTTTAGATTTATTTATATCGGATGGCGTCCTTTTTTATGTGAGTAACGCACAAGAGTCTCAACTTCTCCTAATCGTCTCCAAAGAGTCAGTGGAGCTGAAGGTAGTGGAAAGGGGACGGAAATGGAAACAAAAGATGAGGTAAAAAAAAGGCAAGTAACTGGCTATTAATGTGAAATAACAAAAATTAATCAATTTTTTTTTTGCTCACGCCGGGACTTGAGTTTGCGACCTTCGAATTCGTATCAGAGGAACGTAACCACTCAGGTCGCCAAAGGGAGTGAGGGAGGGAGGCTTTCTAATTGAAAGGAAAGTGTTATGTTGGTAATAGTATGCATCAGCTGTCACATTCTGATAGTTGGCAGGTCTGTCAACTCACTTGATAGATAACCTTGAACTTGTTAACAGTGTCAATAAACGTCTCATTTATGAATCGGCTTTTTGTGTTTAATTACAAACCTCAGACATTATAATTGGCGACGAGAAAATCAGTAAAACATATTAAAACGTGTGTTAATAATATTGTCAGTAATTAACAGTGATTTCGCCGCGGAAAAAAACATTTTTTTCAACATGTCGAATAGTAATTTGCCAGTGCCTCATTTCGAACCGGATTGCGAAAGTTTCAATATGTTTTTGGAACGCATTCAAATTTATCTGAAGATTATTAATATCGCAGAGAAAGAAAAAATTGGTTACTTATGTATGTTGATCGGTGCAGAAAAATTTAAAATTTTAAAAGAGACAGTGCATCCGAAAAATTTAGAAGATTTAACCTTCAACGATATGGTAACAACACTGAAGAGTAAATATGAAGAAAAAAAGTGTACAATTGCCCAAAGATATAAATTTTATAACCGGAAACAACATTCTAACGAAGGAATCGATGATTATATTACGGATATAAAAAGTCTGTCAATATCATGCAATTTTGGTGCTTTTCTAGACGAAGCTCTGAGAGACAAATTGGTGTGTGGTTTAAAAAACGATGCAATGACTAGAAGATTACTATCTGAAGACGAAACGTTAACTTTTGAAAAAGCAAAATTAATTGTCAAGAACATTGAGACAGTAAGTCACAGCTCAGAGCAAATTTTACACAAAGAAAATTATACATCGGAAATTTGTGAAGTCAAGTCAAAAATGTCACGTAAAAAAACATGTCATGTCTCAAAGGATCGCCCTACACGTCAGCATAGTCCGAGTAGGCGAATTCATCTGGGTCAAAGGAGTTCAAGGTCATCAAGTCAGCCCTCATCTCCATCACGTCAAGGGTCCAGAAGATGCGAGAGGTGTTTTATAACTCACCAACCGGAGTTATGTCCGTCAAAAAAGTGGAAATGTTACAAATGTAATATTTACGGTCATACGTCGAAATTTTGTCCAAGTGCAAAATCAATCATCAATCACGTAAAATGTGTCAATAATATAAATGTATTAAATATGTCAGTGTCTGATACAGCGGAAATTAATTTAATTGTAAATGGTATCCAAATTTCTTTCATGATTGACACAGGAAGTTCATCGACATTAATAAGTCATAAAATGTACATAAAATTATTCAAAACTTGTCAGTTAAAGCAATTCTACGGTAATTTGTTTACAGCAAATAGTCAAAATTTATTGTGTTTTGGATTTTTTATGGCAAAAGTAAATGTTGTTGATTCTAATGTTATAATAGATTTACCAGTATTGGTTATAAAAAATCTATCGTCTGATGCTATTCTGGGTAGAAATTGGTTAAAAGTGTTTAATCCATCTTGGGAAAATACTTTCATAAGTTCTTTAGTGTCAAATATGATTGTAAATTCAGTGTCTGTCAGCGAGAAAAATAAATCAAATATTATCAAAAAATTGTCACAAAAATATTTAAATTCTTTTTCGATTACTAATAACGATTTACCAATTAAAGAATTTTCTGTGAATTTAAGTTTAAAAAATAATGCTACTCCTGTTTTCCACAAAGCATATGAAGTTCCTTACGCACTTCGTGCTGAAGTTTGCCAAGAGCTAAGTCGTCTTGAAAGCGAAGGCATTATTTCAAAAGTAAAATATAGTAATTGGTCTTCCCCAATAGTTTGTGTACCTAAACAAAATGGAAAATTACGTTTATGTGCAGATTTGAAATCTACAGTCAATCCACAATTGAGAATTGATCAATATCCTATTCCACGTCCAGAGGATATTTTTAATAAATTTTCAGGTTGTCAAGTATTCTGTAAATTAGATTTAACAAACGCATATTTACAGTTGTCTGTGTCAGATTCTAGTAAAGAATTACTTACAATTAATACATGTTATGGTTTATATGTCTATAATCGTTTACCTTACGGATTATCATCGGCTCCTGCCGTATTTCAAATGGTAATTGATACAGTTTTGGGTGGCATAAAGAACTGTGCTGCATACATTGATGATATTTGTGTAGGTGGTAAAGACGAAAAGGAGTGTTCTGATACTTTGGATAAAGTTTTGTCAAAATTAAATGAGTTTAATATAAAAATTAATATGTCAAAAAGTGAATTTTTTGTGAATTCTTTTGAATTTTTAGGTTTCACTTTGTCAGGTCAAGGCAAAAGTCCGTCTTTGTCGAAAGTTGAGAAAATTAAGTCTACTGGGTGTCCAGAAAATGTTACTCAACTAAAGTCATATTTGTCAATGTTGAATTTTTACAGGAATTTTATTCCTATGTGTCCTACAGTGCTAGAACCACTTCATAATTTATTAAGAAAAAATGTTAAATGGTGTTGGTCTGATGAATGCGAAAAGGCATTTGTAAATAGTAAGTCTCTTTTGTCAGATAAAACTATGTTAGTTTTATTTGATCCGTCAAAACCATTGTGTCTAACAGTCGATTCCAGTGCATACGGTGTCGGTTGTGTCTTAAGTCATGTCGTAAAGAATCAAGAATTTCCTATAGCTTTTGAGTCTGCAACATTAAATTCAGCTCAAAGAAATTATAGTCAATTGCACAAGGAAGCCCTTGCAATTATTTTTGGAATAAAGAAATTTCACAAGTATTTAATTGGTCGTCATTTTACGATATATACTGATCATGCTCCATTGTTGTCTTTATTTGCTGAAAACAAAAAAGTCCCCGTTTTAGCAGCATCACGTCTTATAAGATGGTCTATAATATTGTCTGCGTACAATTATAAATTGGAATATAAAAAAGGATTGAAAATTCCTCAAGCGGATGTAATGTCACGTTTACCAAGTAAACAACAATTCAATACTGAGGAATGTAATTTTGTATACATGTCTACACCTTTAATTCCATTCTCAGAAGTTGAAAGTCATTCTGAAAAAGATGAAATATTATGTAAAGTCATTAAGTATGTTTCAATCGGTTGGATTGAAAACTTGTCAAGTCCAGAAATTAAAAAATATTTTAAGTTTAAAAATTTACTGTCAGTCAAAGGAAAATGTCTTTTATTTGGTGACAGAATTGTAATACCAGAATCTCTTAAGTCCAAAGTCCTAAATTTAATACATTATGGTCATCCTGGTATAGTCAGATCAAAAATTCTTGCCCGTTCATATGTATGGTGGTTAGGTATGAATGAAGATATTGAAGATGTTATTTCTAGATGTGAAATGTGTCAGTCTGTACAAAATGCTAACAAAAATGTGCGCCATAGTTGGCCTATTGCAGAAAGTCCATGGGAAAGAGTCCATTTGGATTTTTTTGATTTAAAAGGTTCTAAATACTTATTAGTTTGCGACTCATATTCAAAGTGGATAGAATGTTTTTACATGAAAAATACTAAATATTCGGATTTGTTATCTAAATTAAGTGAAGTTTTTTCCAGATTCGCTTTTCCGAAAACTATTGTTTGTGATAATGGTCCTCCATTTTCGTGCAAAGAATTTTCTATTTTTTGTAAAGAAAAATCAATTAAATTATTATTTAGTCCGCCGTATAATCCTGAATCAAATGGATTAGCAGAACGGTCTGTTCAAACTTTCAAAAAAATATTAATTAAATTTATGTTTTCGAAAAATTCAAAATTTTTGTCGCCAGCTCAACGTCTAATAGATTGTCTGTATAGTTATCGTTCCACTCCTACTTCTGTTACGGGTGTATCTCCAATGGCTAAAATATTTTCATATGAGCCACGTACACCACTACATATTTTGTCTGAAGAAAATCATGTCAATAAAAGTAAACAATCACAAAATGTCAAACAATCGAGAAAAAATATATTGAAAGAGTTTAAGGAAAATGATAATGTTTTGGTCTATTTAAGACATGTGAAAGGTCCTATGAAATGGTTTCAGGGAACTGTTAAATTAAAATTAAGTTCATGGGTGTATTTAATTCAATTAATCGGAGGAGAGGTGAAAAAGGTTCATGTTAACCAAATAAAAAAAAGTTGTCTTAAGTCAAAATCAAGTTATGAGAATCCCGATAAATGGCAAGACGTTAGAAGTCAGGAAAATAAAATTGTTATTGAACCTTTACCCAGCACTAGTGGAAATAATGATGTTATAACTAGGTCTGGCAGAGTTGTGAAACCTCCTGTACGATTTAGTCATAGTGATTACTCTTAAGTTTCCTTGTCATTGTATTTGGTTTTATATAAAAATAAAATAAAAAAAAATGGAAGGAGGGAAGGATGTTATGTTGGTAATAGTATGCATCAGCTGTCACATTCTGATAGTTGGCAGGTCTGTCAACTCACTTGATAGATAACCTTGAACTTGTTAACAGTGTCAATAAACGTCTCATTTATGAATCGGCTTTTTGTGTTTAATTACAAACCTCAGACATTATAGAAAGGAGAACCTTTTTTTGACCAAAGAGATGGGATGAAGTCCTAAAAAGAAGTGCCAGGAGTGAGGCGATGCAAAAATTGATACTTTAGAGAGAGATGTGTCCAAACATGGGACCTGGAAGGCCAGAAGACTCACCAAGAGGAAGAATAAAGTAGAGAATATGTTAACTTTACAACGGCGAGCTCTGGCGTCATGAAAGTTGTCATAACTGATTAATCTGTTTGGAATTAATAGGTTAACTTAACAATTTTTAAACCCGCAAGTCATATCCATAGCGTTATTATTGTTAGTCGTCACAAGTCAAGTCTTCAAACATTCATTTAAGAGAAAGCCACAAGCCAAAAATGTATGTATTCTTAGTGTGCCTTATATCGCCACGACTATAGATAATAGACATAAAAATCGCTTGGCCATCGGACCTGAGTGCAGAGGTCACGATTTTAAGCGAAAAGGGTTTTTTTTTATTTATTTTTATTTTGTGAATAATTATATAAGAAAGAAATAAGTTAATCAATGGAAACTATAGCAGATAATTTTAGCCATCGAATCATATTTTTAAACGACTTCGAAAAGGAGGAGGTTATCAACTCGACGGTATTTTGTTTGTTACCTCAGAACTTTCGATTGGGTGAACCGATATTGATGATTCTTTTATTATTAGAAAGCTGGTGCTTCCTGTGTGGTCCCATTTTAATTTGGTCCAGTTCTGACAGTGGGATCCATGAAAAAACCATATATGTCTTAAATTTGCAATAAGTTTGTTCGCGACAAATGGACGAATAACTCAATATTACGTCACTAAAAATCTAAAAATAAACAAAAATTTTAACAAAACATAAAACTACTTCAAAAAATGCACTAAAAAGTAAAAAAATAATTTCGTACGATTGTTATTTTTGGAGTCGGTGTCAGCCAAGATCTCCACATCTCACCTATAACTACCTATGTATGTGGTTAGTTACGCTGACACCGACTCCAAAAATAACAATCGTACGAAATTATTTTTTTACTTTTTAGTGCATTTTTTAAAATTGTTTTTGTTTTGTTAAAATTTTTGTTTATTTTTAAGTTGTTTCTCATATGCGTTCACAAGTTTCTAATGAAAAAACATACATTTTTTTTATAAAGTAATTACCAATTTTATTTTAATTCTATTCAATGTAAACATTAAGAAAAGCATAATTTATATAATTTTTTTTGGTATTTATAATGTAAACCGATTCGCAGTAAAGATTACTCGAAAATAGTGATATTGCATTAATCTTCGCCTTATTTTATAAAGAGGAAAGCGTTATTTTAGGTTTCTTTATTTTTCAATAGTTCATTTTAGTTAAAATGTTTCTAAAACAAAAAGAAAGAAATATGCTGAGTGGCTTTCTTCTTTTTAGCAAGAATCAATATTTTTTTCAGCGCTGTTCTTCAGAGAAACAAAACAACTCAATATAAAATTAATTTATTCAAGAAAACTAACTACGAAACTCCGAGCGAAGCCGGGTTGTAAAACTAGTTCAAACTAACAAATTGAATACCGCAATGCTAAAATATTATTAAAGGCATCGTGAAATAATAAAATATTTATAAAAACGACGCTTTCGGGAATAATGTGAATTTACTTTTTACAAGATACGACAAGACCCGCTCCTTGTTTCAACCGTTTCAGGGTGGGAAGGAATTTCCCGGGAAAGTGGCCTTGTGTACTGAATGTGTGTGCGTGTGATACTTTATACGACAGTAAGGATGATTAATGCTGTCGCTACAAACATATTCTAATGCGGAAAATGTCTGTTATTAGACGACCGCCTTGTAATGTCGCCGAAAAGGGAAAATGAAGAGCTATACGAGCTCGGAAGGCCTAACCTCCTTTCATTCCCTAATTGTATTATTGATGTATCTATTTCGGTGTAATAATATTGGCGGCAGACATCTCTATGTATTTATTTTATTTTCACAAAAATAAAACTCGTTTCGTCTCTCATCGCCGGTCACAATATCTGAGCAAGTTGGTGTGTAAGAAGCTATTGCGAAGGCCGTGACCGTTATTTGTGGCTGGCGTCAAACTCGACACTTTCGATATAATTATATTTATTTGTATGTGATCTCCACGAGAGTTCCGACTGCTCGAACCCGGTGGAACAATGGCATTCCCGATAGGAATGTAATACTAATGAAGCTGAACGAAACGAGGAAATTTGGGGGTAGCTAGTAGCTAGTAGCTACCCAACCAACAATTCAAATCTGGTCTTTCAACATAGATATATATATTTCAACTAGCTTTTAGTTTTTAAAGGTTTTCTTTCACAGGGTTAAACGAATAAAATCTTCCACTCCAATTCATTTGATCGTATAAATTCGATTATATTTCGAAAGGGATGTCAATTGGTTTAACAGAATCATTTCATCTGCTAAATCATGACTGGAAATATCTGGAAAATCTGTAGCGTTCGTCATTTATTATAAAAAGTTTATTATAATATTATTATGAATCATATAACATACCTATATTTTTAACCCTCACGATCTGTAGGAATGTAACACACTTCTCCCAAAACGAGAGTTTCGTGCGATATATACGTTTTTTAACATCACACAGACTTAATTTAGGTTATCCTAGAAAAACTATTCGCGAATTAATTAAATTAAATTAATAGTAGGTAGTATCAAATTCCGACGAAATTACTGTCGTAAAATATGAATTTTACTGTAAATGACTAAAGGTAATGCAGCGAGAGTTCGAAGCAACAAAACATTGTTCACATTGAATGTAAACAAATGTATACGATGCTAATTTTAAAAAAAACGAGTGTGCTTTAGACTCTAAAGCACACTCTAGCACAGTCGTGTGGTCTAAAGTTTAGGCCACACGACTGAAGTAAAACTTCACTAACTTATAAAAGAAGATAGAAAGAAAACGTGAGCGCGCACTGCTCTCTCTTGCTCCTACAGTGTGATACAGACAATATGCCTGCACTGTGTCTTAGATATACGAAACGTAACTGGCTATGAGAGAAAGAGAGAAAGAAAAAGTGTGTTCGCACCTCTCTCTCTCTTGCCCCTACAGTAATATACGAAACGTAACTCTCTCTCTTTCTATCTTTACTAACTTATATCTCCCTCTCCACTTCTGTTCGCCTCGCCCTATCACACTTTTCGTAACGCTCTCGTCACGCATTCACCAGCTTACTCCCCAAGTCAAGCGTGCGTAAAGAAGTTTTACATCAATAATGTTGTTAAGAAGCTTGCAGCGTGTTCTATTCGTATCGGTTTCAGTTCGATCGGGTGCATGACATCGCGAGTGAAATAATCTCAGTTTTCATTAACGCATCGTTACTACTCGACGAAAGTAGGTATTTGAATTACGCTCGATTTCGTAGTATCAAAAGGAATATAACGAGACATTTTACTCCGCGATATACGGGGGTACCTGGTGACCCCTTACTGGTCGTATGTGATTTTTACTTTCAAGTACGCAAAAGGTTAAAATTTTTAACTAATTATACAATGTTATTCTGCTAGCATTGCTTTTAGCGTGACAGCCGATTCGGCATTCGAAGCCACCATCAAAATAAAAATGTGGCTCGTTCATAAATATTAATGAAGGTCCCCTTTGTAACGCGCAATTATAATTGGTGTCGGTAAAACCATAAATAATAATTATAAATCACGTGTATTTAATCTAACAGCAAAAACGACGAGTGCAATGAATGAATGGTAATTGTGATGAGGGCTACCTAACTACCTATGGGCTTACTGACCTACATGTCCCACATATCCGCGGCTTCGGGTGCAAATATCAATTATTATTAAACGAGTTACGAAATTGAAAGTTTTATTGCAGCGGATTACCATACTCACATACTGATACTGTTACTGACGCTCGCGAGCACTGAACTGTGAGCAGCCAATTGCTGTATTAATGAACCACATTATTTTAGTCTACCTTTGAACGAATTAATTCAAATGTATCTTTGATCTCATCAAAGCGAGTGCACACATTATTATTGTACTGGGAAAACTATATTCTGAGATAAATATGTATGTATTAGTCGTCACGACCGACAATATTATTACGATGCCTAGGATGAAAGAGGTATTTGAAATCTCAACTCGGACTCGGAGGCCACTCCTTCTAATTAGGAATCTCTAAAACACACTGACAAAGCTAAGTGCAACGTAGCTAGAGGAATGCTTACTCTTTTCCACAAAGTTCACAACAGCCTGGAGACAATAATAAATATATACAGGAGAAGGATTCGCACCTCCCCCTCCTGCATTCCATACTAATTCCCGGTACATTCAGTTTTCACTGTTCGCGCGCCACTTATTGCAATTTTTTATACAAATTCATAATGCCAGAACTCACCAGTAGTTTTAACAAAAGAATTATCCAATTTGGTGCAATCGTCCGGAAGTTACGCGCCCACATACACTTCGGCTGTTTATTTTTAGAGATGGATATTAACTACGACGCCAACATCGTTTCCACGGCAACCGTTTGTTTTGCTTTTTTCTGACGTTTGCAATAACTCGATTTTTTAGGGACAGAAAACGTATGATAAATAATTTCATAACGCCAGAGCTTACCAATATATACCGCCCATATTACTCGCAAATAATGTAGCTTTCTATTAGTGAAAGAATTTTTGGTAATTCTTCGGAACAAACGTCAACGGTTAATACGCACTTTTTTTTGATAAAACTTTTAGATTCTTCTTAATTACCATAAGAAGCAACTATTTGCATTGGGGGAGGTTGAAAATGTTACATTTTTAATTTTAGTTACGTAAATTGAAAATTTGCTTTAACACTGTCAAATCACTCTGTTTGCAATATTATTGTTATTTTAATATGTTGGTATTACTGATATTTTACATTCCATGTTACACAAACCTAGCGTAGCTGCTAAACTACTTGAAAACTGGGATGTTTTTCTTGCCTTGACGTGAGTAGGCGTTATAAAGGGGCACTTTCTTTTGAATCACAAACCATGTTACACAAATCTAGCGTATAGGTTTTTTCGGTTACGCGCCTTTGAATATAATGCCATGAAGTCAGTTACGGTATGATGTAGCCTTCCATATAGTATCAGTAATACCAACATAATAAAATGACAATAATCATTATAAATTGCATATGGTGAAGCGTTGTGTCTAAATACGAAAATAAATTTTTCTACCACACATCGTCACTAATCCCACTGCTTAAGTCGCAATGACCACGTGATGCGCGATCTGTCTCGTTTGTACGGTGCTGCTGGAACGAGACAGAGTGCCGATCACGTGACGAAATATATTTAAGTTTGTTTATTTTTTACTCGCCCAATATCCATCTCGATCGAGATAGATATCGGGCGAGAACTCTTGTCAGATTTGCGTGATTTTCTAATGATGTTAAATGAATAAATAATCATGCATACTTGCATGAATTCGTGTTTAAAACGACCTAAATTAAAATACGTGACAGCTCACAGCTGAAATTCTGACATCGGCCCATAGAAAAAGCAAATAACAGCCATATAAAATCACGCAAATCTGACAGCAGATCTCGGCCGTGAACTATCTCGTTCCCACAAAAGATATAGAGTGGCTCTCGTCTGAGGGGAATTATTTTCCTCTGGGCTACCTGAGTGGAGCTAATATTTAAAAACAAAATAATGAATCACGATATTTTGGAACCCTGTTAGATGGTTCCGAGTTTCACTGATTGGAGTACCCGAGTACCCGAGTACCGAGGTTGAACATCAGCATTAGAATGAAGTGTACATTATTGTACTATTTGGAACCCTGTTACCTGTTAGATGGTTCCGAGTTTCACTGATTGGAGTACCCGAGTACCGAGGTTGAACATCAGCATTAGAATGAAGTGTACATTATTGTACTATTTGGAACCCTGTTACCTGTTAGATGGTTCCGAGTTTCACTGATTGGAGTACCCGAGTACCGAGGTTGAACATCAGCATTAGAATGAAGTGTACATTATTGTACTATTTGACTTTTCCTTAAATTCCTCTAATATTTTTTCATAACACAAACCTCGTATCATTAATATAGAAAGGTTTAGGTACTTATTTTCAGCGCGCCCGCAGAATAGTTGTAACTGAATCGACAAATCTATACTAGTTCTATTTGGTTAAGAAAGTTAATCTAAAATTTCCGATTAAAGCATTAGTTGCGTTTATTTTCAACGTTTCGCAATTGAATTTTTCTGCTCACTTTTGAAATGATGTATTTTTCAAGATTATATTTTTATAAATTTATTATTTAATGACCGATGAAATTCCTAAGATGCTGCATTATTATAAAACCTACCCCATTCGAGTTCGATTTTTAATTAGAAATTAATAGTAAATTTTTGGTTTCCTTCAATGTTTGGCTGACAAAGTTCGTCGAGGGACGAATCCGGTTATTCTGAAAGATAAGGAATTATCCTTTACCTTAAAATTAGGAACTTTTTCGCTGTGATTCGAGAGAATTGGAATAGCGCAGTTAACGAAAAAGGAAGGACAATTCCTTATCGTAATTTCTTTCTCAATTCGGGAAGCGGATATAGGTACCGCCGCCCCGGAAACCATTTATTGGATAACCAACATCCGTGCCGTGGGTCGCCTCAAGTGGTTTGCATCGTTTGGTGACTTAGCAGAGGTGCTCGGGTTTATGGGCTGAGGTTTGTTTAGGTCTTGGCGGCGAATTCGTTTGCCCACTTACTATTCGTGGCGGGTCAGATTAGGAGAGACTAGATGAGGGAGACCTAACCTAGACTTCTCCAGCCGGACCCTTGACCCATCGCCTTGCACTGCAGTGTGAGGAATAGATTCACCCGTCCGTCACTCCTGGATACATTGACCACAAGATTCCTACCCACCCCTCATATCTTTTGACTACCCTGAACATCCTTTCCCACAAAGAGCTTCGATCCCGAAGATGACATAGGCCCTAAGGGTTTTTTCCTCAGGGTCTCCTGTGTGGAGCTAACGTAAAAAATAATAATAGGTGGAATCGACCACCGGGATCCGTGAGGATTATGAGCATGAGCAGCCTTGAACCAAGGAAAGCAATATATATTTCGCGATAAAATAATAATTATAATAAAACAAAGTCACGAGATACAAACACGATACCTGTCATCTCCCCCATTGTTCAATCACGGAGAATCAAATACGTTTTTTCGATTGAATCATAGACAAAGGAATATAATGCTCCGCGTACTAGTAATATTCAAGTGTAAGTGAAATTCCAGTCCACCTTTATGGGCGGCTCTGAATACGTAACAAGGCATTCACCCACACAACTCAAGCACAAGCACGCCAACTGTACCTGTCTACTATATGTGTGTACGTACATGCACAGATTGCACAGGGACGTGGAAACCAGGCCAACACATGTTTGAATGCTCCGCTCACACGGTAATGAGGACTCACTTTTTCAAAAGGAATTCAAAAAAAGTGAAGATGAAATATTACAAGAGCACTTAAATAACGACGATAGCCGTCGGATGGTTGCGTTTCCTCAAATACCTGGTTATACATTACACCTAGACTCGCCATTGTCCCACAAACTCAGATTGTTGCAAGTAATAAACACTCAAATTCTTCATTCAAAAGTTATTCACGTGTGATAAAGATAGACATTCAAAGAATGTTTGTGTATGAACGACATAGATATATACCCGGGCGGCGTTATATGAGACGACCTACTGCCGTAGATTGTCCTTCGTATACTTCATTGTTGCTATGTTTGCTATTTCTCTAATGGCGCTAAAAATCTTCGGGAAACAATCGAAACAATTGTACTCTTTTAATAATAAATAATTTGGTGTTTTTACGAATGAAATGTTATTCCTTGGCTTTTACTAGTGTTTGCCGTGTATTAGAAATATTTTCTCATTCGCCCACACACTGAGGCATTTTGGTATTTTTTAATGCAATTTACTAACTGGTAGGACACGACCTTACGCGACGCGTGGCATTTGAGTACTAAAACTACGAAATCGAAGACAATGCAGTTGTCTTGTCTCTGTTTACCACTAAGGTTTTTACCACGCGTCATATATTATGTATAACGTCATTGCTGACAATGCCAACTTGTCGGATGTTCGTTTATTGGCTGCAAATATAATAATAATGAACGGGGGAACGCAAATACGAGTTATTACGTGTTGTTTGTTTGTTTACAGAAATACCCAAACAGGAACACCCGCAGTAACTAGTAACACGTACCAAGTTTGAGGCGTGCGGCATTTTACCGTACACAAAATCAATAGCGGCTAATTCGGAAGGAATATTGACACAAACTTCCGGAGGAAGTGGAGAGGTGAAGGAGGTACCTATACCTATACAGGTACATTTCGCTTTCCCTTTTATCTAAGGTTATCAGCGCTCCAGCTAGTATTGTGTTTTTGTCCTTTGCTCCGGGCTCCGGGCTCCGGGCGACTCCCCGCTGTGCGACCCGAGGAAAAGCGAGCGAAAACGTTGAAAGCGATTTACCAGTCAATAATAATAATAATGTTTAATCTCTCCTCACAGAGAGTGGAATTACTCAATATGTCTATCTTTAGAGCACCTCGTGTGGACGGTGGACGGTGGACCGTGGACTAGCGACTACGACTACGACTAGTGACCTAGAGCCTAGAGTCCACTGTGGACTGAGTGTAGTGGCGGTGTGGCCGGTGGAGGGTATCGCACTATTACGGAGTAGTAATATGTAATGGGATGAGTGTCATTCATTCACTGCATATACAACACACTGTTGTGTGTGCATTCCTATTTTATTTTATCATATCGGTTTTCGGAAAAACTCATATAGGTTTCAGAAAAATCGTTGTTTTTCCCTTACCATATTATGATCTACACGGTATTGGAAAAATAAATACAACGATACATATTCAACTCTAAAAGTTATTATAAGAGGAATTAATAAAGTACACCTTTTTGAAATCAACGATTCCGACCGCAATTTGAAAAGAAAATTATGAAACTTTGTGAAATTATTCATAAATTATTTTTTCTTGAAACGACAAAAAAATGAGGTGTTGATAATGTTAACAATACATACATTTGTCTAATTAAATATATGTGTGCTTTTATTTTTTCCGTAACTAGTAATTTTAGTTAGAAAAAACGTGGGGTGAGCGTTTTCTGAAACTTATGTTTGTGTGAAAATATTTATACTTTAAAATTTATAATGTTTATTTCGATTTATAAAATTTTAAAGCGCATTTCAAAAACAGTTTTTAGTTTTCGGATATGTTTAGAAATATGTTCATTTATTTGGATTTTATTGCACAACGGAAATATTTTGAACCTCTGACAAAATATGGTCGAGGCGAGAGGGGTTATGAGGCCAAAACAAGCCAAAATGATGTATTCTTAGTGTGGCTTTCAGTTTTTTCACGGGATACTTTCACAAAATACCTATTCCATTTATTTGGATTTTATTGCAAATCGAGTCGAGGCCTGAGGGGTTTTATAAGGAATTCATGCACTATTTTATGCTGCCTACGGTTTTCAATGGAATGAACGACGTGCAGAAATATGAAATACCTTTTGAAAAATATCCGATACGTTGTTCTATTCATTTTTCATTTCCTCAATAGAAATGCAGGGTGGATGTGGCGTGGTGTAATATGGTGTGATGTAGTGTGGTGTGGACTGAATGGGAGCCTTTGACGTAATACTCTTTCGTTAGAAACTTTGTTCATATTTGCCGTGATGTTTTCATTACACGAGGACCAAACGCATTCGGGTGAGATGATGAACGGTTCTCCGAACTTTTTTCTAATAATTTGACATGTTGATAATGAAACGAATGAAGTTGATGAAAAATAAAATGTTGCTCTAGGATACTGTGAAGAAGCTCAGAGAAACCTGAAAATATGGGCAAAACTTTCCGATTTTACGGCGTTGCTAAGTAACAATCAAGGCGTAACATTCGTGGTAAATTATCTGTTTCGAAGGGTTACTTATTACAGAATATTTTTATACAATGGCAATATTAACGGTAGGTAAACTTGAGAAATATTGTTGTGGGGGTTAATTATTAACTGCTTGTAAATTACTGTAAAATGTTTTGTGTGTTGCGCATAGTGAAAACGTCAAAAAACCGTTATTAGTGTGGTTGTTGTGTTTGATTGGTTTTTTATATTTAGGAATCCATATTTATAATACATCTATAAAATATAAATTTTAATAACACAACTGTATTACTTATGTATATATATTGTAAAAGCCCAGTAGGGCGTAAATAAATAAATAAAATATACTTATTTTGGCTGTGTGGTTCAAAGAACTGTAGAATTTGGATTTGCTTTGAATTAAAGTATCATTTTCAAAAATTGTCAAGAATTCGGACTATCCCATGATATTTGACAGGTCTACACTAACTACATATAATAAGTTATAGGTCGTATAGGATATCCCAAAACTCGACGTTATCCTTTTGAGGGCTGATAGGCCAACTCACGATGGACAAGAATATCATAAAATTTCTGGTGAAAAGAAGTTAGTTTACGAGATATTGGCACTTTCATGAATTTGGAGAAAATCTACGCCAGTTTTTGGAGTGCCACAGTCACTAAATTCCTATTCTAAGATTCTAATTTTTATTAAGCAACCATGAATATCCCTGCTACAGTCCAAAATAAAAACTTTTCCACGAGGTATTTTTTTAAATTAGTTAAATGTACCACGCTAACCTGGAACGGTATGTATAAAAATGGTCATTTAGCGAAGTTTTTAAAATGATATAACGTTTAATACGGTTTAGAAAAAATATATTGCTGTTTTACTACACAATATCTTTTTTCACTGTGAAATTATTGCCAAAATAAGTTCGAATGACAACCAACGCTAAATTAAAGTGCCAGATGTTTATTTGGAACTAAACAACATACAAATAAAAATCAAAGGTTATTTTCCCTACGTTTCTGCAAATGAGCATTCTTCGGCAATTCGAGCTCTTTTGCAGTAAAATAGCAATAACTGTTTTTCTAAAGTAAAAACCATTACAAAAACTACATTTAAGTAACCATTTTTTTAATTGTCAGGTGTTAGTGAGGTACAATTTCTTAACAGTATGATGAATCGAAGTTAATTAATTTAGAAAAAATAACTCATGAATCGGGCAAAAATGTTTTTATTTTAAAATGAACTGGGCTATTTATTAATGGTTGCGTAGTAAAAAATATAATCTTAAAATACGGAATTTTGTAACTGTGGCATTAAAAAAGCTGATTTAAGTCGATTTTCACAAAATCCATAAAAATGCCAATATCTCTAAAACTAACAACATTCTACTAAAGTTATATTACGATATTCTGGTCCTGGTCATGAGTTGACCTATCAGCCCTCCAAGTGATAACGTTGGCGTCGTGGCTTTTTATCCTTACAAATCTACAGTTTGATTCCGGTATTAATGACATTTTGCACACTTGATATTCAAAACAAGAGGAAGGTTGCTCTGTGTGTACATGATATTTTAAAAAAATCAACAGATTCCCCCTTTCCTACCCGTTAAAGCAGAATTTTGATAGTACCTATTTGCTGAAATTTTTCACACTTGACGTTCGAAAAACAAAAATTACTGTCTCCATCTGGTAAGTAAGTTCAAGACACATACATGGGTTCTTGTTGAGATGAGATGCATTATGCAGTTCTAACATGGAATGAATAGGTAGTAAAGTTCCGGAACAACGGCAATAGGGGGCGGTTGTAGGAAAAGCGGGAAGGTACCGAGACCGGGCGCTACGCCCACTGCCCGCGTAGAGCTGCCCGCCCGCAACCCCGTTTCATTCATTTTCCGTTTCATAACTCATCTCTCGGCTGGCTTCCATCCGGCCCACATATCGACCCCGGCCCTCGTCCTTTCAAATATCCTAATACTAATATATATAATGAATAGGCAAGTAACAACTGAGTGCGGGCAACAACCCTCATCATCCCTGGTATACATCATGTAATGGTTAGTGTTAGTATCATTGTAGTCATTAGCGGGTAAATAAGTGTTTTAGAATTTAGGAATGTTTCATCCGCAAACTTACTCAAGGTATTCTGCCAAGGCGTCTCCGCGGGGTATTCTGCCAAGTATAGAAAAAAAACACAAATAAGTGATTGAATAATGAAATGAATGCACATCGAAAGTAGTGAGGGCTTCTTCCTCTCGGCAGTAGTGGTCACGCATCACACACGCAGACACAGACACACAGTATCATACAGTAGTACAACAGAGTAGAGGGAGCAGGCATAATAACATACGGTACAGTGCGAGGTGAGTATGTAATGCGGCACGCGGTCAGTGGGTTAGTTGCGTCATCGCGCCCGAGCGAGCCGCGCTCAACGAGTATCCAGTATTGTATACCAACTAGTAGAGGGGTTAGGCAAACACGTGAATGGATATATAGCAATCGCGGGGCTTTTCTACTCGTTCGTCGTGATTTACGGTTTGTATACATCGATTTCCGTCTCGCGACGGACGTTTTATTTAGCTCTAGCAGTAGCAAGACGGCAAACGAGTCTTGCGGCGATCGTCGCGAGCCGACCTCGACCTTTATAATGGTAGGTATTATAATAATGTAGGTGCCACCCAGTACCCACTGTACCCAGTATCCAGTACCCAGTATGGGCACTCTCGCCCCGTGCCCCGTGCCCTGAGGCAGAGGCCTGCAGGCGACTAGCGACTAGCGACAAGCGACTCAGAGCTTACTAATGAAATCGGGAAACAAAGCGGACCGGAGCTTTTATTGTTTTCACTGCCGTTCCCGTTTCGTAATTATTCGAATTGTCCTCGTTTGGGCGGATTAAAATATCTCAAATTGAATCAACACGGCAAAAGTGTTTTGCACATTTCATAATTGAAACAAAAGCAATATTATTTCTAGTAAATGACAGATAAAAGTGGAAGAGCCTAATGAACGCGCGGCAAAAGCGTCGGAGGTTTTGTTAATTTTGTATTATTAACGTAAAATAAATAGACAAGGAACTCGCGTTTTCACGTGTTGTAACTTTCACACAAGTCCAAGCAAATAGTTATACCAGTGTAGTAATCCCTAGCTTTGAATAGTAAATTCTATCGTTTCCGAGCAAAGTAAGCGAGTAAGATCATGAAGCATGGAAATAATATCACAAATAAAGTACACAACATATATTACACTATTAGAATGGATCTACATAGACAAATATACTGAAGAAGAAACAGTATGGAGACGAGAGTAGGAAGAGAAGGAAAGTTTGCAGTTTGTTCTAAAGATAAGTAGGTATGATGAAAAATTGATTTCAAAGACAAAACGTAAGAAAATTATGAAAGCGAATAAGTAACGAAAATGATCCATTTACACAATGCACAATAATTGGTTAGGTGAAGAAACTACGATATACTCGATTGAATGTGAACAACTAGCAAATATGTAATCGGTAAGTCGTGTTCAGAATGAATCGGTGCGATCGTGGACCATTAGTAAGCTTTCCACGAACCGCGACCGAGAAGCCACGAGCCCAACATTTGCATACTGCAATAAATAGCACAATTAACCTCGCCACCGCATCGGTTCAGGGAATTAGATTTCCAGTCGACACGACTGCTGAAGGGAACTGAACACCGGTGCTGGTGTTGGTGTTGGTGGTCGGTTGAATGATGGTGACGGATGGAGAATGGAGTTAGATTCGTCTCCACGAAGACCCTGAAGCGATCGAGTGAGTGAAAGCCTTCATGAGGTGTGATTGGATGGCCATGGCAAAATAATTGCTCCGGTATTTACCTGAAGAAAACAAGGCCAAGACAATCGAGCTTCGAGCTTCGAGCAGTGGCGACTTCTATTGCTTTAACTTCTCCATTTTATCTCTATCCCCTCTGTATCTGTTTCTCCTCCTAAAATTCACCAAAATCTTCATTAAAATAAACTGTCCGAAAATGAAACACCTATATACAGGAAATATTAGCTTGGTTAGGCATCGCAATCCTCACACTCGTATCATTTCGTAGGCATTCATACGTCATCGCGACAGTTTAGTGAAAGGGAGAAGACAGTGTAGCGAGTAGCGATACGCTGAAAGCTTTCATTAATCACATCAAATGCTGCCACACTGCCACGCGACACGCGACACGCTACGAACTAAACTGTTACCGTCTTACGTAGGTACTTGTTAGATTACGTTAGTTTTTCCGTTCCCGAGAGGATACAACACGACTATTAGACCATTAGGCCGGGAACAGAAGGCCCTTAAGTGCCGCCGCATAAATTATCGTCAAGTTACATCAAGGACGATGTGACTTCATATTTATGTATTACGCTCAGAATGCTGCCCGCTGGACTGTCCACTGTCCACGTACATTGTACAATGCCCAATGAGCCAGCGTTGGGCCGCACGTAAAACTAAGGCAAAACATGATGAACCACAACAAAGGTTGGAAAATGTATAAATAATTTCAAAAAGCTTTCATAATATAAAACACGTAAGTACTCAAAATATTCTATATTGCTGTTTTGTATCCTAAATTAAACTATTCTAAAATGTACAGAATTTATATTCATATACAAGAACTAAATATTAAGCATCCATGTTAGTATTTCGTTAGTTTTATGTTACATTCAGTGGGAAAGCGCAGAGGAATATTTTCACAGCAAATAATGTGTTGTTTTTCCAACAAAGCATATAG
The DNA here is from genome assembly GCA_917563855.2 of Limnephilus lunatus. Taxonomy (NCBI): domain Eukaryota; kingdom Metazoa; phylum Arthropoda; class Insecta; order Trichoptera; family Limnephilidae; genus Limnephilus; species Limnephilus lunatus. The sequence continues at coordinate 1,127,431 of OU830602.1, read as the reverse complement.
GTAAAGCGCCCGCAGCGCGCTGCTCGCTAGCCAAATATTAAACGTGTACCTCCCTGACCAGAGGTATTTCTGTTGGGCGATTTGGATTACACGATTCTGTGGAAAGAAACTTGCAGTGACAACAAAATTTCACATTCTTTTACGGATTACTCAAGTGTGAAGTTAGTATTAGAACAAAATAAACGGCCGACGAACGTTCTAATATCAGTCTTCGTCATTTAATCGGCATAATTCATCGCGCGTAGATTCCGCATATAAATCAAGAGGCGCGAGGCGCAATAGGTTGCAGGAGTTATGGGCGGGCTAATGGGCGAAGGGAGTGATGATGCGACGAGATGAGCTGGCGAAAGACGAAACGTTTGCCAAGTGCCGACAGTTGGCAGTGCGCGACTCCGGCCCAGGCCACTGCTAGTGCCAGTGCATAGATAATATCTATTATATTACAATATCGCCATGCACTATGCAGCGTGGACACTTTTCTGTCGATTACGTACTCTTCTGTGAGATCATCTCGCGACTTAACGTACAATTACTAAATGACTAGATGGCTTGCCCCACTGAACGCTATACCTACATCGTTCAAAGCGAGCAAGTAGGTGAAAGCGGAGATATTTTTTTGATTATTCTAAATGCGAGTAGGTCGGCCCTATCCCGTCTACCAGGTGCGGGTTAATAGGCACCGGTTGACCTCTGATACTGTGGCACGCTAAGGCTTGCACTTATCGATAAACTAACAGTTTCAAATACCGAGCCTCCTACCTACTAAGGTATTGCACGAGATTAGTTACAATATTACGGTAAAATGATGGACCTACGTTCAAAGTTCGATCCGAAAACCCGGCAACTATGTGTGTTTATCTCAGTTTATAATAGTAAAGTTTGAAGCGCTAGGTGCTAGGTGCTAGGTGCTAGGTAGTGGCCCGTCTGTTGGTGTTGTCAATGGCAATTATCATAAGCATCCAGTTATTCTGGTCGGAATTAAGGTGCGCGGCGTGCATGCAGCAGAGCTGACTGAACTACCATCGCCTGTGATTGGCCTAGAGTTACGGCAATGAATGTGGCTGTCGCCTGTAGCTAGGTACGTAACAAGAAGTTACCTCACAGACACAGTCTAGGTGTTGTTTAGTTAGTTGTCTAGTGTCTAGTCTGGTATATAGGTGGATCGGTTAGGACTGGGTGACATTGCCATTAGAAAAGCTCTAGCAGAGAGTGGATACCCTTGGTCTTTCAAACTATTATAGAAACTCGATGGTCGATGGTCGCGGGTCGGCCAGTGAAAGGTAAACTGCGCTCCCTGGCAACTTGGTGCTTCGTCAGATGTCAGAGAGCACAGTCAAAATCAAGGATTTTAGATCGTAAATCATTTCATTGTTACCCTTACCCCCTTTCTTCGCGCTAAATCCTGAAAAGGATTAAGCTTATTGAAAAATGAGTATAACCGATCTTGTAGAAAATAAGTTTTTCTAGAACTTTCACTTAGCATTCAACGGCGTACAATGTATAGGAGACGAGTTACTCGCGACAAACGAATTTTGGTGACCTTTGAACTTGAATATCTCGAATTGCCCGGCTCATACTTTTAGAATTTTGTAAAAAGATATTTGTAACATTGGTACCTACATGTATACAAAATTTCAGTTTTGTAGGAATTATATCGAACTTCGACCCTTTTTCGTCTACTTTGGCTGGGCTAAAGCCGTTGGTCCACGGGTCGGTAAGGAATCGACATAAACCGAGAGCTGTAGGACCATGCGCAAATAAGTAAAATTTGCTAAAGTGATGTTGTGTTTTGCGGCGCAGTCCATTGTGAGACTTTTCTGCACAGGATCTTACAGCACTCGGTTTATGTTGATTCCTTAGCGACCCGTGGAAAACGAAAATGGTGAGCGTGTTATTTTAATAGCGGGGGATTAATATTATTGAAGTCAACATAGTGAAGATGGTTCCAATATACTCAGTGAGGCAAACATTTACACGTCAACAATACATTTTCACCGATAGACGTTGTATTATTAGGAATATTGTCCTAAAAATAATTCCTCCAGAGATGGGACACGATGTCACATATGTAAATAAAGATAAGAACAAGCGCTAAACTTTTCAGTAAGATGTCATAGTTGATTTTTTATATTAACCCTATTAACCGATCATATTCTATCAGCGGGTCAGAATATTTCCGCTTTACAAAAAAATCTAAATAAATGGAATATTTCTGAACGCATTCGAAAACTAAAAACAGTTTTAAAAAAGTGACGAAATAAGCTTTTAAATTTTATAATTCGAAATAAACACATAATTTAATAAAAAAAAATTTTATGTAAATATAAAAAAGTTTTAATAATGGCTCACCTAGCATTTTTTTGAACTAAAATTGGTGATAATTAAAAAAAATAAATACACACATATTTTAATTGGGAAAATGTATTATAAACGTTATTGAGAACTCACTATTTGTCGTTACATGTAAAAATAATTCATAAAAAATATCTCAAGTTACACAATTCTTTTTTTCAAATTTAGGTCCGAAACATTGAATTTATAAAGGTGTACATTTTAAATATACATAAAAATGAATCCCTGTTTCCCTTAGTCACGCCATAACTTCAGAACGGCTTTACCTATTTCATTCATCTTTTTTTTAAAGTTTTCTGATACTTCGTAGAAGGTTCTTATGGAAAGAAAAATTAAGAAAATTGCGCAGAAAATTGAATAATTTCAGAAAACTTAACGAATATTTTAACTTCACACGATTGACAGTTCGCGCGATCGATAAAATTGAATTTAGCAGGCAGTTTTTTGTATCAAAAGAATTGTCAATGGATTTTTTAAATTATAGATATCTTAAATAGGTTCCTATGTTAGGTACCAAATTTGACTGATTGTTCTTACAATATATAAAAATAAATATTTTTAATATACGAAAAATGAAAATTTGAATGAAAAATTGTAATAGGTGGCACGCGAGCTGTTTGAAAACTGAATGCACTGGGACTGAATCCATGGAACGCGAGAGGGGGGTTTGCGAGACGGGGGAGCGGAAGAGGGGAGTGGCTGGGCGGGGAAGGTAGAAGGGGAACGCGGGAGGGTAGGGGATGCGGGAGGGGAACGGGGATGCACGGGAAAGGACATGCAGGGAGAAACAATTTGTTTGAATATGGCATTGCAACGCATGGAACCAGCTAGTTCTAAATATTTTGTGGTTAAATCTACAGATTTGAATTATTATTAGATTTAAATTTATAGCGTACACCTTTAAAATAATATTTTTCCCACCATGAGAGTAAGGAAGAATAAATTAGCCTGAAGGGTACATTCCTCAACCTGGTTATTATTGAATGGATGGTTTAGTTGGCACAACACGGACAATAATAGGTATGTTTTAAAATAATCGCAAACAGATAAATGCATAACTTTATCGACTGAATTAAAAACAAGGCGAATAAATAATGCCACTCACAAAATAATATCCTTGGCTTATTTAAAAATATTAATGTATAAATAGGAGAAAAAACAGAGCGCGCGATTCACACGCGGTAGAAGTGAAACCTTCAGAAAACTAAAGTAGACAAGAGTGGGGAGGCTACGAGGCACCACGCAAACGGGAGATCGATTATACTATCTCATTCTCTCGCAGGCTAAATCCTATAGATGTATGTGTTTGTCTCTTTTTAGTGTCGCTTTTTCCTTTCGTCGAGTTTCAAATCAAAACGGTGCTAAAGAAATTTTCACTTCATTGACAGAAATAAAAATAAGCAAAATAAAATACAAAGCATAGTAAGTACATATTATAGTACGTACAGAGAATATATTTATTATAAACTAGCTGGGTTACCCGGCTTCGCTCAGGACAATAAGATAGTGTTCTGGAATGTTGCACAATGATGTTCCCGATTTCCTATTCCTGATCATTCCACGACATACTCCGCCACTCCTTCCACAACTTTCTACAGCTCTATGGAACCTTCTAGAACTTTCCGGAAGACTGTTCTAGAAATTTCAAGAGGGCGAAATTTTCAGCCCTTATATCTTTAAAAGCACGGCCTTTAGGTAAAAACGGATACCCTTATTCCCTAGGGGGGATAGAGATCTACCACACCATATAACTCCCTTGATCGAACCGGGACTCGTTTCTGAGTTTTTGCGAGCTGCACGTTTTTTTGGACTTTCTTTTATAATTTTTTTTTATTTTTTTTAATTATTTTTTATTTTCATTAATATGTTTTACATGTTGCTAAATGATAATTTTACATCTTAGGTTTTTTACTACTTTTCCATTTAAAGCATATGCTTGTGTATGGAAAAGGAGTGTACATAAATGTGGTTATTACTTGGTACTTAAATAATTCATTTACATAAATATATGTGTGTTGTAATCGTATATAATAGTATATATTTAAAGAGAAGAAAGAATATTATGGAAAACCAAGGATATTTGTATACATTTAAATAAAAGAAAGAATATTATGGAAAACTAAGGATATTTGTAAGGATAATTAAGTGGCATTAGTTTTTTTCTTCAGAATATTTTTAAAATGTCTCTTGACAGAGAGCAGTATTTGGGTTTTATCATTAATGCTTCTGATTTCTTCTGGTAGACGATTGAAAAAAGTTCTTCCCTGGTAAGTGTAATGGTGTTGTGCAAAAGACGTATTTAGTTTTGGGCATATAAAAACATGTTTAAGTCGCGTTCTGTTTTCGTTTAAAAATTGATATTTATCTTTTTCTTTTATAATTTGAATTAATGAATTTTTAATATATTAATCTTTAAATGTAGGTACTTGGAATTCATCAAATAGGCGTTCTGTTGGCATAATACATGCCATATTCAAATAAATAAAATGTTACTCCTTACATGTCCTTTCCCGTGCGTTCCCCTCCAGCGTTCCACTTCCACCTTCCCCGCCACCGCTCTCCCGCTCCCCCGTCCCGCAAACCCCCCTGGCACTGCATTTCTTGACTCCTCTCCCGCGCGGCCCGTAGCCGAAACTTTTTTCTAATACTAACATTTTTAAACTCGTGATATCTTTCTAATTAAATATCCGAATTGAAAAATTCAAAAAGTTAAATAAAGGTATTAAAGCTGTCTTGAATATGAAGTAATTTATTTTGATAAGGATTAAAACCAAGATACAAATAAAGAGCCTTTTCAAGCGGCGACATATTAATTAAAATTTTAAAATAAAAGCATACTTATTGTGGCATAACCATAATAGTTAGACATATGCTGTCGCGACCTTTTTTGTAAATAATTATGTGTTCTATAAAGTCGTAGTACATTACTTTATTCTATCATCAATAGTTTTCGCATCGCACGCGATTTAAAGAATATTTTAGGTATTTTTTTTACACCCTGGGTTACATTATTGAAGTTTTAGTAAGGATGCCTATTTTTTTAAAAAATATAATATAGCCTATGTCACCCAGGGATAGTGTAGCTTCCCAACAGCGAAAGAATTTTTCAAATCGGTTCAGTAGTTTCGGAGCCTATTCGATGCAAACAAACACACAAACAAACAAACAAACAAACAAATATTACCTCTTTATATAGTGTGTTAGATGTTAGATAAGAAGATAAGTCGTCTGAATGTGGCTTCACCACAGTTTGAAAATGACCTTACAATTCGAAACAGCTGTAACTAAAATACATACCAAAATACTTCATAATAAGAAATTCTCAACAAAATAAAATTTTACATACCGACCAGAAATACGAGACAAAGTGCTACCTTTTTCTGTGACAATTTCAAAACGAATTATGAGGCTCATACACCTATTAATAGAATGCATCATCTGGGCAATAAATTTGGGAATACTGTAGACATATTTAAAGATTCCGTATTAGTCACAAAACGAAGTCTTTATAATTATTTTAGTAATATGTATGATTTCACGACTCCGTAGTGAATACACTCTATATTTCTATTTTTTTTTTTTTTTTAGTTTTTATGTCTTTTTACAAATTTTGCTTTCCATACCTATACATTTAATTTGTCTGAAATGTATCATAAATCAATATATATTGAATACTATGTATTTGCTAACACAACTGTATTACTTATGTATATATCTTGTAAAAGCCCAGTAGGGCGTAAATAAATAAATAAATTATTATTAAATTTAATTTAAAATACATTTTTTTTAATAAATGGAGTTATACGAATTAAACACAAAAACAATCTGCCCTGATGATGCTGTCAGAAACGTTGGATAAAGAAGGAGGAATGACTATTTCAATCTGTACATTCGAGACTTTGGATATTGGCAATATTGTTATAAGATAACTTGTTTGAAATGTTTTATGACTCTCTGTTAGGATAATGTGATATTAAATATTACTTGGATAATGAGTGGTTTCAAGCATGTTCTGAATAATTTCTATAAACATATTAAGTCAGTAGATTGTATTCTTTTTTCTAATGTAAGAAAAATTTCTCCTGTTTATACGCAGCCTTAGATATTGAGGTAAAACAGATCTCCACAATTTATAAGGTGGAGAATTTCCTTGTTGTAAGAATAGGAAAAACGGGATGGAAATTGAAAAATAAAATAACATACATTGAAAAATTGTTCTACGATTTAAACGGTTTGGCCAACGAACATAAAAAACAGCTCTCAAACCCATTAGGAATTTTGGTGCGTGGATATTTCATTGATGGAGTGTGCTGTGTACAGTGTACTGTGTACAAGTGTCCCATAGACGGAATGCGCTGAAGTTGCGCGTTTCCAATGCGAACCATCGCCATCGGCCGCACAATTAAAGTGAAAATACAAAAAGCGTAAACGAATGAATTTAAATGAAATTAGAATCGTGAATGCCGAAGCTAGAGAAATCTCCGAGTTTTGCAATGTCAGACAGCGCGCCACGCCGGCTCATTTACGAGGAAGATGTATTCCAACAAAGTAATAAAACGCTTACAAATATTTGGAAAAAGAAAGAAAACGTGTTTTTCAGGTATGCGCGACTAGTTTGTTGATTGTTACTGTGGCCAGGTGACGGCCATACGCCATACGCCACACATTGTATCGTATCTCTATCTATACTCGTGTCATTCAAACTATTTATAGCAGGAATACTAGCAACGATTATTACATTACGTTATCAACACGCACACAAACAGAGACAGCTACTCTCATGTCACAACGAATCTTAACCCCTCAGGCTAATTTGTACACTTTTCGAAACAAATCATGTAGGTCTATTATCATAGTGACAAATGTGATATAAATGGTGTTAGAAAGAGAAAACACCACGCTTCATATTAAAAAAACTAAAAATTAACCACTAAATAATTAAAATGTACACCTTTTTCGGATTGCAATTGAAAAAAAAAATGAAACTTTCGAAATATTTTATTAATTATTTTTACATGGAACGATTAAAAAGGGAGGTGACAATAATATATTACTTTTATCTAATAAAATATAAATGTGTTTTTTTTTTTCGTTATCAGTAATTTTAGTTAGAAAAAATGTAAGGTGAGTCATTTTTAAAACTTTATGTTTGTACGAAAAATATTTTTTATTTGAAAAATTATGTGTTTTTTTCGTTTTATAAAATAAAAAGTGTATGTATGTAGGCGTCCGAATGCCAAAAATCAGATTGCTCAGGAGGAATATATGTATATGAGGTTCATAGCATTTACGTCACATTCGCTTTTTGTTTTGGTTTGTAGGTAAAACAATGTCACTTTAGTGGTATCGAATGTTATTTATTTTTAATAAAACATAAAAAATACGAAGGCATGAAAAGTTAGACGACTGATGGAGGATTGAGATTGGCAAAATTTCGTACAAATTATTATGTTGCTAATTTGGTGCTGTGAGGTACTTCAGGTAGAAAAATTATTCAGATATGTGGGAAAATCGATTTTCTATTGAACTCAAAATAAATTCGTATTTTTAAAAGGGGAGGGGAGTGGGTGGGATTGTTTATTCACATCAAGACATATTCATTATTAAACTGGCACCAGGCAAAATCGACACATTTTCAAAGTTATGCCCTATTATTTGCCCGCACACAAAACATTTAAAAAAGAATAGAAAATTGAAGGATAAAAGATTTCGATTATGCTAACTCTTTATAAATATCTATGTGTACTTGAATTTTACTTTTGTTTGTTTGAATAAATGGGTGAAATCTTGGAAGTTGAAATTAAACCATTTCACGACATCCGATCAAGCTGAAACTCAGCAAACAGACTCGACTGTGACAACGCATTCTATCAACTTTTGGTGTGACAATCAGGCACATACACGGGGACATATACGCATTTCTGTGAAATTCGATGACATAACTGAACTTAAAATCTCTACAATTATAAATTAAAGTCCTCCGACGCGTCTGTCTGTCTGTCTGTTCGCGATAAACTCAAAAACTAATGAACGGATTTTCATGCGGTTTTCACCAATAGAGTGATTCATAAGGAAGGTTTAGAAATATAATTTGTCAAGGTTTTGTCTAAATTGGTTGAAATATATAACATATAAAAGGAGCGGGCTGGCAAGCGGGCGATGTGGATTTGATTTGTATGCAAATCAACAAATGGCGTTGGTTATAAAGGTTGGGTAACCAACCAGTAGATGATGTTGCGTCGAGTTTCGTTAACCACAGCAAGGCATGGCCGGGTCAGTTAGTAATTAAATAAATGTCGGTCTAATCCAATCTGCATTTTGTCTCAGTTGGGAGTGTAGTTGACTCCCAGTCCCTGGATAGGAAGGTTCAATCCTCGGTGAAACCTTTTTTTAGTTTTAAGACATTTGAAAATAGATTTTTTAAAGTTTTTTTGCAGGTTGATTTTTTGGGAGGTTGGATTTTTGAGGTACCTATGCTCGGTGCAATGACCCGCGCGAACCGCCGCGCCGAATCGAATAAAATAGAATTGATTATATCGAAATGGGTAACCAGTAACCATTATGCTCATCGCCACATTTAACCCTTTTCAGCAACCTCATTTTCCCCTCAAAGCAAAATGACTTATTATTTATCAGGTAGTATATATAGTAGGTGGTCCGGGTGGCCCGTATCATCGCCACACAAAAGGGGTAAAAAGCTACCCAACAATAAATCAAGCGTACGTTGATTTTTCAACGGTTTTCGGTATTTGTGGATACTGTGTTTAGAATCTTATTTTTGGCTTTTAATTCATAAACGTGAAAGAGTAACGGAATACGTGTAGATAGATACGTGTATCACATATTAAAAACTGGTTTCAATTGGATATTCTTTGAAGAAACTAAATTATATATTATTCCAATCATCAGAACGTTTCTATGTATGTATTATATAAATGAACGACTCTTTCGACATACATATATTCTCACAGTACATTGCTAAAGCGCACTTACAGTGATGCACTAATTAAGTATTGCAAAATCGTGTTATTTGGTTTGAAAATGAGAGAGCTAATATTTTAGTAGCTTTAATTAAATACTGTGAGAAAAATATTTGCCTTTGAAATAATCGAGTTTTTTTATTGGCCTTTTTATAAGCCCAGAAAAAAATGCTTTAAAGTTAAAAATCTCTTACTTAAAAACTCGTTTTCGGTTATGGTTGCATTGTATAATGTGGAAAATTTATTTTTTTAGAAAATGATTTGGAAAACACTTCAATATTTGTGCATGAGCTCCGCAAAATAAAATAAAGCACGCTTCGTGCGCAATGTTTTTTCATATTATAGATAGAATTAAACATTTGGATTCGCCAAAGTGTATAAAAGGTTGACGTTTTACATTTACGTCAAGTTGAACATCGCGCCATACCAAATACCTACATAGAATAATTTGATTTCGCGGAAGTATTAAAAATACCAATGTTCCAGTTGTTTCGCAGAAATTCAAATGTAACATTAGCGCCATTTTGTTTTTTAACAGTTGAAAGGTTTCCGTTAAACTCCGATTCTAATTTCAGCTTTCCATAAAATTGTAATAAGCTGACAATTGTAATATCGACCAGCATAACACGGGCATGTGCCTAGCATGGTGGTCGAAAAATCCACAAATTACGTAACCACAAAGCACTAAAAAATTAAAAACGATAGTTATCCTCTTCTGTTGATCACAATTTGTAAATCACAAGCTGGAACAGAATTAGAATCGGTAGGTACCTATTTAATGGAAACCTTTGACTGTAAAAAAACAAATTGGTGCTGAATGGCCATTTTAGTCCAAGAGCCAGTGACGATCAGACCTTTGTTATTTTATAAAACCTGAAAGTTTCTCTGTGTATGTCTTTAATACAGGTAAGGACATCTCCGACTATGAAGTTTGGATCACGGTGCCTTCGAAAGATATTATATTAATTACTTATAATTGTACTTATGTTAAAGTATAAAAGCTGAATTTTATATATGTTACCTAAGGAACTATCAACATATGTTTTCTCAGTAATCAGACAGTTTCGATGGACACATTAAAAATCTTCCGTAGGTGCGAGCGTGATATATACATGCAAGCGGGTGGGAAGTAAACCTTGTAAAAGTGTGAGCAAAATGCTCTTTAAATTGTGGTGCAATTTTATTTACCTTTGCAACCTGCTATCTTTCAAGGCCACCGTGATCCAAACTTCATAGTCGGGGATCGTCTTTACCTGTATTAGGGACATACACAGAGAAACTTTCAGGTTTTATAAAATATCGAAGGTCTGATCGTCACGGGCTATTGCTCTATTTGATGAAAATGTTACATTTGCTAAAAACTGCGTAAAGAAGAGACTAACCGTGAGTCCAAAATTAAGTCCGTAAGACAAGGTAAAAAAAAACAGTTTGCTTGGCATTGTGCCGGGTAGGTATTAGGTAACCTATACTGGCGCAATGTGGATAATACGGCACGGCAGATTCACTAACGATTTTCCGATGCCACTCCGGCCGGGCCCGACCCGCATTGCGCCCGCACCCGCACCCGCACCCGCACCCGTCAACCCTCGCAGTGCCCGAGCCGCGATATTACACTTTCCATGCGGTAAAATCACACCAGATCATTAATCATGCGGACATCAAGCTAGCACACTAGCACTAGCGGCTAGCAAACAAGCGTACCAACATCCCAGCAATCGGTATATGAAGGGTGATTTTGTATCTTTTGGGCCATCCATTTCGTTAACCCCTCTTTTCGGATGGTGTGTAGGACTCAGAAATCGTTGTCTCCGTTTTACTATCATTCTTAGAAATATGATATATCATTGTTAGAAAGTTGCGGCCGGCGCGGGCAGATGGGCGCTCACCATTAAACTGCTTTTTGCATATTTATATTTATACTATTCTGTAATTTAACCAACTATCTTTATTGTTAATTTATCATCAACATTATACATAGGCATACTGTTTACCATTGTACCATGTTATTGCCTAAAATGTTGTCAGACAAACTACATAAGTAGTTGAGCAGGTTTGCATGTTAATAAATAAAAAAATGATCTAAAAGGCGTTAAAAAGAGAAAACACCACGTTCAAATCTAAAAGTTAACCATTGAATAATTAAAATGCCTTCATGAACCCAAAGTTTCTGACCGAAAAAAAAAGATGCAGTTCACACGCGGTAGAAGTGAAACCTTCAGAAAACTAAAATAAACAGGAGTGGGGAGGTTACGAAGCACCGCACAAAGAGGAGACCGATTATTCTATCTCATTCTCTCGCAGGCTAAATTCTATAGATATATTAGTTCTTTTTTTAGTGTCGTTTTTTCGTTTCATCGAGTTTCAAATCACAACGGTGGTAAGGAAGTTTTCACTTCAAACATTATTAAACTTAAGGATTTTATTAATTAATTTTACATGAAACAACAAAAAAGTGAGTTGACGATAACATTTAAATACATTTGCCTAATAAAACATTATATATATACTAGCTTTTACCCACGGCTTCGCTCGCATAGTAGGTATTAGTGGGAAATTACTGGCATAATTTCGGAATAATAGAAGAGTATGTATGAGACGATGTATGAATGTGAGTGAAGCAAAGACTGTGTGCCAAGACTGAGTTGTTTGGCGGTCCGTCCTCTCTGCCTACCCCTGCGGGGAAACGGCGTGATGGTTAGTTAGTTAGTTAGTTAGTTACTGGCATAATTATTGGCATAATTGTTATTATTTTTGCTATTTTGTCTAATAGAAAATAAATATTGTTTAATAGAAGATTTCTAAATTTGAGAATGACATTTCGCAAATAAAAATTCTATTTTATAAAATATTAAAATTATAGAAATAGAAATTTATTTTAAGTACCTACTCCCTTTATTAGTATTTTATTCATATTTGAATCCAGAGTAACCTAAAAAAATAAGAAAATGACAGTCCACTTCAAACGCTATGCTTTATAGCAACGTTATGCTTTTTGTTCGGAGAATAAACATTTTTAGAGATATGTAGATATTAACTACGAGGCCAAAAAAGTACTATTTTTAATCACAACAAAGCACTCTTTTTAAGCCTAATATTAAAAAAAAAAAACATTGTTTCCAAGGTAACAATTTGTTTGACGTTTGCAATAACTCGATTTTGTTAGGGACAGAAAACGTATGATACATAATTTCACAACGCCACAGCTCATTCATAACGCCAGAGCTTACCAATATATAAAGCCGTTGTTACTTGCAAATAATGTAGCTTTCGATTAGTGAAAGAATTTTTAAATTCCATTCGATATTTATTGCGTGAAAGAGTAAGGACCATCCATACAAACTTTCGCATTTATAATATTAGTAAGATTTTTTTTTTCATTATTAGTAATTTGAGTTAGAAAAAACGAATTGTGAGCCATTTTTAAAACTTTTTTATGTTTATATTAAAAAATAAACGTTTATTTCGAATTATAACATTTTAAAGCGTATTTCAACACCTTACTGTTTTGGAAGCTTTCAGAAATATTCAATTTGATTTGATTTTATTTCGAACGGAAATATTTTGACCTTCCGACAAAATAGGTCCCATTGTGTTAAATTGATTAATTACTAAACTAATTACTATTTATTAGTTATTAAAACTACTTACATGTAAGCCTAATAGGCATTCATAAATGACTAATCCTTTGTCGTATTATCCTGATGTTTGTACGAGATGGCATTCGATTCGCTAATTTTCCCGCGACTGACATCTCTTAACGAGGATTAAGCGGCAAAACACGCCGTCTTTTTTGGCGTTAGGGTAACTACTTTTAAGAGTTAATAACCAGACAAAGCTGAAAAATGACATTTTTGAATGAGCTCATAGACGTGTCGAAGCTTTTTACAGAAAAACGATAAATTGATTTCGAAAGATCGTTATTTTATGTGGTAAACTTATATTTTAAATTTTGAAAAAGTTAACATTTTTTTAATAAAAAAATAGTTTTACTGTTGGTCGATGGCAATATTTGTTAATTTTCAAACGAGTAAAGTTATTATACAATACATATATCATACCAAATAGTAATACAGTATTATAAAACTGTTCATTATCTTGGCAAAATATGATTTAGAATTTTAATTTAATTTCAAATAAAATCATAAAAATAAAAATCCAAGCACCCGTTTTGTGCCGAAAATACTACAACTTGACTTATTTATTACACACTTACAAATTGATTTCTCTCGGAATTTTTAACACAGAAATTTAACTTAAGACGTTATTGAAATATTAGAAATAATTTTTAACCAAAAATATTTTCTCGAGTATATAATTCTGTTGAATTTGCGACACGCTTTTGTGAATATTTTATTCTGTATTTTGACGCGCACGGCGCCAACCAAAACTCTTAGTATCTGTCGATTCACGGCAGCGAGCGGTCGTGTTGTCCGCGCCGGTCCAGTTCATAACATTTTAAATTTATTCGTCCGCTTAAAATGGGGAGAAAAATCAATAAAGAGAGAACTTTAAAAAAAAAATCAAAATTACCACACCAAAAACATAACTGGAAGAAATATAACGAGAAAAAACAAAGATTAGTAATATTTAATTATCAATTTACGTTGTACATACCTTATATGCTACAGGGTCGTTGGAACGAATCTGTCAGATTTATTGTGTATTTTTTATAACATGTTGTTTAATTTTTAGAGAAAAGAATCAACATTCTAAAGTAAATAATGACTGTAAAGTTTCATCGGTATGTGCAATTCAAATTTTTATTATATATATATTATTATGTACGCGTAAATGGGCTTCGACAAAGTATATTTGATCAATGAAAATGGGTAATAACTTCAATACATTGTGATTCATGGATATTACGGTGACCGATTTATCCGTTAATACCGCGGAAATTATAAACTAGCAATACTACCCAGCCTTACCGTGTATAGGTACACGGTGTCGGGAAATACGTGGTACATTACGGTGACCGATTCAATTGTAATTACATTGTAATTTACTAGCATTAATACACGCAAGCAACATTGCCTTATATACACGGTGGCGGGAAACCGGTGGTACATTCCGGTGACGTAATTATAAACAATAATTCACTAACACTAATACCCGGCGTTGTGCGAATTATACGCTCGAAACATTACCTTGCATATGTATGTCGTAGGCCGATCGTAAAATCAGGCAGATCATGTTGCGCCTAGCCACATCATGATCTGCTGCATCGTGAAATGGCGGCAGATCGTGATGTGCCTGAGGCGCATCGTGATCTGTCTGTTTTTACGATTGGCCTGCGACATATACAAGGTGTCGAAAAATACGTGGTACATTACGGTGACAGGTTCATTGTTATTACCGTGGTAATTATAAACAATAATTTACTTGCATACCCGGCGTTGCGCGAGTTACACGCATACTTCATTGCCTTATATATGTCGGCGGTCGATCGTAAAATCAGGCAGATCATGGTGCGCCTAGTTACTTTGTGAAGTGCCTGGCAGCAGATCGTGAAATGCCTCAGACGCATCAAGAACGGCCTGATTTTACGGTTTGCCTGCGACATATACACGGTGGCGGGAAACCCGTGGTACATTACGGTGACCTAATTATGAACAATAATTTACTAGCATTAATACCCAACGTTGCGCAAATTGCAACATGCAACATTACCTTGTACACACGGTGTCAGGAAATTCGTGGTAGAAGCGGAAAACTGAGGACTCAAATTTCACCACGGGAACAGAAGCTTTTTACCATACTTTTTCTTCTATTTTTAACTTATTTATTTTTCTTTTTACGAACATATTAATTTATAAACAATAATCTGCGTAAATCGTCCTCAAATTCAATTTGATTCTGAATCTACTTTGCTTAAGGCAAGTTCGTCCAGTCAATGAATGATCCAAAAGGTTTTAGGGTGCGTGAGCAGGAACCTAAGCGATTCCTTCAAAAAATTGTTAAGGGGTGGGGGGGAGGTCCCAATTTTCAGGTTTCCGCTTATATCTCGAAAACGGTGCGTTGCAGAGGAAAATTTTCTGAAATTAAGTAAAAGCTCATAAAATCATCTCCAACTTTTATTCTTTATGTAATTTTCGAAATCCCAGCCGTTTTTGAGTTACACGTTCTACAAACGTAGATATTTTTGAAAAAAATCATTTTACCTCACATTTTTCATCAAACATTCCTTCATGTCGTCTAAAATATTCAACAAAGAAAATAAATTGATATTAAAGAAGTTGTAAAGAATTTAATTCACTTTTATAATATAATTATATATATATATATTTAGATGCAAATTAATCTCCAACCAGTAAATATTTACAACAATTTTAAGTTTTTTCGTAAAATATCATTTTCAGACAAAGCTGTTTTTATCTCATTACTGACACACATTTTGTTCGTTCGCCTAATAATACGTGTGACCACAGTTTAAAGCCAATTTTTAAAGAAAGTAGAAAAAAATAATATCACTTGAAAAATTTTAAATTGTATTTTATAATGAAAATTATAATTATCTCATGACAAAATTTTACGAAAAAACTTAAAATTGCTGTAAATGTTGACCGGTTTGAGATTAATTTGCATTTGTATTTATATACATATATTCTAAAAGGGAATTAAATTCTTTATAACTTCCTTAAAATAAATTTATTTCTTTGATGAATATTTTAGACGATATGAAGGAATGTTTGATGAAAAATGTAAGGTTAAATGATTTTTTCGAAAATGTCTACATTTGTGGAGCGTGTAACTTAAAAACGGTTATGGATCGTGTTTTATATTAAGAACGACTGGTGAATCCAAATCAATATTTAAAAAAAATTAAAACGCTCTTTAGAAGTTACTTTCTGTTAAAAGAACTTAAACTTTCTCTGGTTAGAAGTTACTTTCTGTTAAACAGTGTTTTAGTAACACATTTAATAAATACTGTACAATTTCTGTTTTGAACTATTACTAATAAAAAATGTCTTTAACTGGCTGCGAAAGAGAGGCTAGACATATGCATGCACCATGCGGGTGAATTTCCCGTAAAAATTATGGTTTTAATTTGTGATTGTGTAATTCAAATCGTGTTTTTGTTAATAATTTCTGTTATAATGACCAAGTCTCTAATATATTAGTATATTCAGTATATTTTATATTATTTTCAGTTTTATTCTATTAATAATGCCATAGAGACATAGTCCCTGTTACGATCAATGCACTAGGTGAGCCGTGGAACCAGGTCTTCATTCCCTTATCGTTCAACTCCGCCGTCAAAAATGCAATCAACTCTCCCTCCGCATCCTGGTCGGTCTCCAAAGATTTTTCGTCCATGTGTTGCTTCAGGTGAAGAAAGAGGTGTAATTCATGTCATTCATTGCCTTTTTGGTAGGGTTAGGTGGTGAACCCATTTTGCAACCCAAAAAAGTTTCGCCTTGGTTGGAAAAACAGTTCGAAGAGATCCGAGCGCATTTGCGCAACGAGCATTAATTTGCATACTCCATTTTTCCCTCAAAATCATTTGCGTGGTAGACTTACTGACATCTGGGATTAAAATTGCAAGCTTATGAGCTTCAACAGGGCTAACTCCCTCTAAATTGAAAAAGCGAATAATTGAGCGCACCTCGCAGGGGGTGGGATTCGACAACGGAGCGTCTTTCTCAAACGAACGCAAAGATCGCACTGAAGCAGCTACCAAGCCGGATCACCGCTCGGTTTTTTGGGAAAGCCTGAGCTAACGCTAGTGCCACCATATTTTGAGAAACAACGAGCAAATGTAGTTAATTCTTGGACAACCTTCACATTATTGTATTGCGGTCTGTTTTCACTGTACAACTACTAACAGTCCTACTGTTTTTATATTTTCAAGTTCTGTACATATATTATGTAGACCAGAGGTTCCCAAAGTGGGTGCCGCGGCACCCTAGGGTGCCGCGGACAGAGGTCAGGGGTGCCGCGAGGCGCCCCTGATGTCTCTACTAAAAATCAAAATTGACATGAACGAATACAAACATTTTATGGGTGGGTGGGCGCACAGGGGAGGGGATACGGTTGTGGTGCTGCGCTTGCAGCGGCCGCGTGCCGCATTCACTTAAAGTTTTTTCATTCAAGATTTCATCATTCAGGAAAAAACTACAAGTGTGGAAGAGAAAAATGGGTGATGATGAAGGCAAAAATTGTTTTCCAATATTGCAACAGTACATGGCCCATAGCGGAGTTAAGGTTTCAAATAAGATTATTCACAGAGCACCTATCACAGTTAACTGCCAAGTACTTCGCAGAAGACCAAGTGGAGAAGTTTGTATGGATCCAAGATCCATTCCGTGCTCAAGCTCCCCAAGATTTTACTACGCAGGAAGAATAATAATAATAGTTGAACAATTTGTAGAGCGCCGTTTTTGTGAAAAATCACCTCAAGGGCGCTTAGGGGCAAGAAGAAGATTAAATTGACCTCTCGACCGACAGCAGCCTAAAAATAAAATACGCTTGTTCGGATTTGACGGAGTTTTGGATATCAGAAATCAGTATCCGATTCTAAGTGGAAAAGCTGTAAGGGTCCTCATTCCCTTTGCTACTTCATATCTGTGCGAAGCTGGATTTTCAGCGGTTGTGGTTATAAAGAGCAAATATCACTCAAATATAAAGGTGGAAAAAGAAATGAGGAGTAGCTGTATCAATCCGGTCGCACTAAACGGTTTTTGTACTTGTATTATATTTGCAAGTTTTCCTATCAATAAATGCACTTATTATTCAGTGGAATAGGTAAAAAATTGATCCTTCGTCCTGGGGGGGGGGGGAGGGTTGGCGGCTAGAGAGATCCCGAGGCTTTCACAGATAGACATTATATGACAGGGGTGCCGTGAGAAAATCCAAATTTTCTAAGGGTGCCGCGACTTGGAAAAGTTTGGGAACCCCTGATGTAGACTATACTAAAATATATGCTTGTTGCTATATTTTACATATTTTTTATTATAATGCTGCTGTTTTTTTGGTTATCTTTATTTATGGTTGAATTACATAATTTTGGTAAAAATATAAATGTTAAAAATACATTTTACTTTTTTTGACATTAGCTCCATACAGGAAAACATTTCATAATAAGAATAAATATGTCATCTTTGGGGATGTTGTGTCGAAGGTCTTTTTAGAAAAAGGAAGGAGAGGAAGTTCTTGGAAGGAAAAAAGGTATGAGGGGTGGGTAGGAATCTGGGATCGGTGTATCCAAGAGGATGTATGAGTCTATCCTCACCACTGCAGTGCAAGGCTTCCGAGAGAATCCTGCAGGAGAGGTCAAAAAATCTCCCTCAACCAGTCTCTTCCGATCCGGCCTGCCACACAGTTGGTGGGCAGACGCATCCGCCGCCAAGATTCGAACAAACCTTATCCCTTGAACCCGGGCAAGTAAGTCACCAAGCGAAACGAACCCCTTGGGGTGACCTATGGCAGAGGTGTTGGTTATCCAATAAATGGTTTCCTGGGCGGCGGTACCCATACCCGCCTCCCAAATTGGGTTCTGGATTCTGGGAAGGAAAAAGGTACCAGGAGTGGTAGGAACCTAGGGGTCCAAATTGAGTTCCGTTTCCCAAATTGGGTTCGGGATTCTGGGAAGAAAAAAGGTATCAGGGGCATGTAGGAATCTGGGGGTCAGTCCAAGAGTGACGGACATGAAAAAATCTATCCCTCCCACTGTAAGGAGATGTTTCGGAGAGTGCTGCTGGGTAGGTAAAAGATCTCCCAGGTCCAACCAGTCTCTCCTGATCCGGCCTGCCATGCATTTGGTGGGCAGGTGCATCCGTCGCCAAGATCCGGACAAATAAATGAACCCAGGTACATGGGGTGAGGTTTTTGAAATTCAATTTAATTTAGATTACCAACAATAATCTCCCTGGTTCCCGGGCGGTAGTACCCATACCCGCCTCCCAAATTACTGATAATACCTATTGTGAGAAGAATAAATATGTAAAAATGAGATATTTCTTACAATCAAACTGAATATCACTCAGTAGAAATACAATTAAAAAACAACAACAGAACACTCGTAAAAACATTTCAAAAATCAAGAAATTTGTATATTACGTAAGTACCTATTTTATACCCACTATTTTTACGCATTTCACTTGTATCTATTTATGTTTATGCACTTCGGTAAACAAATTACAAATAACTACTTATTCGGAAAAAGCTGGAACCGAGAATTCAATATCGATGTCGTCTGAACCATCCTATAGATATCGCCAGTTGAGTGGGACATGCGGCTTGCGGCGGAGCGAATGTGGTATTTCTATCTCGTTCTAAAAAACTTCCGATCGTGAGGCCGTCTTTTGATGAAATTTGAATTTTCGGCCGCTGGTAATGCCCTCTTAAGAGTTGGAGTCTTAACATAAGTGCAGTATTTAGCTCGTTAGCGCGAAACTGCATTAAAGAAAACTGTCAAAATGTGTCGTATCCGGTCGATTTAACACGTGTTTCTCTGTCGCAAAATATACAGAATCACCCTTCAGATCACCCTTTCGTATTAGTTAGTGTCGCGAGTCCTGCACATGACAAACTAAACATAACAAAACAAATAAATGCAGCGAAACAACTACTAAGTATTATATTGGATTCCTTAAACTTTATCCATCATGTCTTGAATGTAATATGTTGTCGATTGTAGTATTACACCACAAAGAGATAACTCGCTACGAGAGAACCGTATACGTGGTTCTATTGTAGGTTAGAAACACAAAGGTGCTTACAAAAAGGCCAAACTCGGAAATAAATCATACGAGCGGAAGTTGGGAGCCGCGAGAGGATAACTCTGTAACATTGTGTTAAAAGCAGCCATCTTTTCGACTTAAATAATGCCTATCATCCCTTGTGAACTTTTCTCTCGGAGGAAGTCAACCAGAGAGGTCGGACTACCGGGCCACTAAAGACCTGACGGGGATTGCGGATTTTTTTCAACTCAAATAATACTAGTACTAATATTGCATTTTTAGGATTATTAACGGGGATTTAACTGAGTATTAATTTAGTAAGAAATTCAGAACCTCATGCTAATTCCTGGCAATCATTTCATAAATATCAAAATGTTGGTATTGGCGTGTTACCCTGAATAATTTAGAAATGTTTGAGTTATCTGCAATGGTTATAGAGGTCGACTTTTAATACTTAACTAGGTAATCACCATTATTTCGCGGATTTAATATTATCATCTATTCGTTTTTAAAACAAACCTAATAAATGCACTTTGTTCCGAAAAATAATCTACTAATTACAAATATTATATACACACACACTTTACATGACAACACGCATTTAAACATCTAACTAAGGTAAGCAATCCATTGGTTACGAGGGGGGCAATTTAAATAATTGCCTTCCAGAAATTAAAAATGAAAAAAAGGGGTGTAGATTTTTTTTTTTTTCATAATCAACAAAATGATGAAAGTGAATAATATTGCATTAAAATGTTATGTAAAATGTATGTAGATACGTTTTTAGATTTTCACGGTCAAAAGCATTTTCGTTCATTTGTTTTTGGGGTGTTATGCCATGTTGCGCTACCTTCTTCTTTAGCCAACGTTTCGGACAGCGTTGCAGTGTCCATCATCAGGGCAGATCCGACAAATGTGTCAGAATTAATAACGAAAAAAAATAATTTATGTATTTCAGATTACTAGTTAAGGAAGAGAAAAATTAATTTAAAATAAAACAATAACTTTGTAAACGCCACTTTTATTTTTTATAAGTACTTAATTTAATTTAAATTTTTCTAGAATAAAAACTTATTTAAAAAAATAAAATAAATAATGTTTCCGAATAAGTACTAGTTAAAATGAAAATGTAATTTTCTTTTTTCAAGAATAAAAACTTATTCAAAAAAATTAAAACCAACGATTCCGGATAAAAAGCATCTACAAAAAATAATGCTTGTCTACTGACCATTTACAAAATGATTTTGATTCAAAATGCATACCTAGTTTTAATTCCGCGTTCCTTATATTAAATTATTCAATTTCTTCTGGGGGTAGATTTGAATATATGTATAGGTAAATGGTAAAAAAAAATCAATGTTATAATACTTTGGTTTTTGTTATCAAATGCATAAATAAAACGTTGTCGAATTGAATGGCAAGTCTAAATTTAAAAGGAATTAATTGATAAACGTCGCTCGATAGCTTTGGAAATTAGCGGGGTAAATTGAAACTGCGGACACGTTCCAAACTATCCTCTTCAAATGATTTTCCTGTTTGAACGTTGTCATATGCTTGAATCATGCGATATTCCCCCACACCGCGTGAATGGACGAGGATGTGGTAGAAGTTCCAGTCAATAGAGTCGGGCATTGTTATGGCGTGTTAACTAGGCGCATTAATAACCTAGTGAAAGAGGGATTTTCACGCCGGGATAGACAAGTGGGTGCCGCATTGCCCTACTGCCGCACTGGCAGTCGGCACACCGCCCTCTACTTGCTCACAATACAATACAATACACACACACACAGTACAGTAATACAGGCGGTACATTCACAGTACAGGACGGTAAGTTAGTAGTAGGGTGGGTAGTGGATAGGGGAGCGGGAACGGCATTGTGGGCTATTTGGGTCACTACTGACTCTCTAGTCCGCACTCCGCTCCGCACCGCACCGGGCTAAGACGGCGCGGGCGCGGGCGGAGCACAATGCGAATGCGAGGAAGAACGTGACAATGGAATACTGGCGGCTAAAATAGATGAAAAGGAAGCAACTCTTCAAATATGGCATCCGTTCAGAGTTTGATGCGCAATTTCACCACTGTGTTTGCAAAAACTCTTGCTAATCTGATAAAAATAACTCACATACAATTTTCTAGTTTACAACGTTTAAAAAAAATATATTGACCAAATAATAGAGATTGATCGAAACTAGATTTTCACCGTTATCTGTTCTAGTTTCAGCCGAAACCGAAATCCGGGATATATTCTAGCATCAGCCGAAACCGAATTCCGGCATATGTTCTAACTTCAGCTGAAACCGAAATCTAACATATATTCTAGCTTCAGCTGAAACCGAAAACCGGCATATGTTCTAGTTCCAGCCGAAACTGAAATCCGGCAAATTTTCTAGCTTCAGCAGAAATCGAAATCCGGCATATTGTCTAGTTCCAGCCGATACCGAAATCCGGCATCTATTTTGGTTTAACCAAAACCGAAATCCGGTATCTGTTCTAGTTTCGGCCGAAACCTAAACTTAAAACTTTTAAATAAGTTTATTAGTTAGTGTTAAATAAAATGAAATAAAAAATAATAGTGTCCGACCGAACTTTCGGTTTCGGCCTAGTTTCGGTCAAAAAACGAGTTTCGGCTTAGTTTCTGAAATTGGGAGGTTTCATCCTGCGATCAGACATGTTCGGTGCACTGAAGTGCTAGCCACGAAGAGTCATTTTCCTGCGTCAGCGCTCATAGGCGTGTCAGGACTCTATGTGAAAACTCTATTTATTTTCATGCATAACTTGCATTAAAAATATTATGTTATCGTAGGTAGGTACTTTTTAATTTTAATTAAATTTTCTTTTATTTTTTTTTAAAGAAAGACAAACGTTCCCGGGCTACGAATAACCCATCAATGTTTGAAAACCTCCTACTACCACCACAGAAAGCCGAAAATGTTGCTTGTGTTGTGATGGGGGATATTGTAGATTTTAGTTCATTAAAAAGAGTGTCAACAATATGACCAAAGTTTAGAAGAAATTATTTTGTTCTTAAGATGAAAGCTCTTCATTTAATTGAGAGAAAACGCTTATTTTTTTCATACATGCATTAAAAATGTTTTGTTATTGTAGGTAGGTAGATACTTTTTAATTTTAAGTAAATTATTGTAGTCCATAAAAAAGAGTATTATTTGCATTAAAAATATTTTATTATTGTCGGTAGGTAGGTAATTTTTAATTATATTGTAGTTCATTAAAACGAGTGCCATACAATATGACCAAAGTTTAGAAGAAATTATTTGGTTATTTGGTTAAATACAAAGTGTTTGTTTTTATTTTGCAAGAAATTATTTTGTTTTTAAGATGAAAGAGTATTTTTTAGAGTAGGTACCAAAACAAATTAGGTTTAAAGAAAGTAATTTTGTTTTCTACGTAATTTTGTTATTTGAAATAAGTGTATTATATAACAGTTCTTCGATGCATGCTAAAATAATAGGAACTCAACTTTAATAAGTCAGGCACACCTTATACGTCAAATATATGTCTGCTAATATTATGTTATCGTGAAAAGCAATTTATGGATCCAAGTGGTTAAAGGAATTACAAAAATCCAAAAGAACTTAGAACTTCTTACAATATTAAACTGATCAGTCTAGTCTTTATTAAGATTTATGTTAGACAATAGCCGTACAATCGGTCATTATTATTTAAAAGATAAACTTTGACAAAATCAAATGATATTTGAAAATTACAAACTCTGTAAACTTTGAGACGATTTCCGTAATGCGCCCGAGTAAACTCAGTAAAAGAAGACTTCGGTTTCGGCTAATGTTTGGTCGAAACTCATTTATTGGCCGAAACTAGCCGTAACCGAAATCTCGGTCATTACTAAATAACGAGAGTGTTAATTAATGCGAATATGCCCGAAAACATTTTCTTAAAACGATAAAGAAAGATCTGATAATGAAATAACATCACTTATTCAGGTGGTGCGATTAATAATTCCAAAGACATTTCAATTAAATTCTGAAAGAAGAACGTCTTAATTAGTTTTCCTGTTATAATTCAAGTCCAAGTCTTTTACAATGATTGCAAATATTATATTTTTCAATTCTGGCGTCGAATTACCTTATTAATAACGCCGAGACAAATTTAACGACCGGTTGACTCACAGAATAGAAAGATAGCGTAAGTAAGTCATTTAAGTAGAAAATAAAGCGTAATCTAAGAAAGAGTTATCGCCAATAGAGTGAGCAAAACAAATCGAGGAAAGTTTATGTGGTAAGAGCGAGGATAGGGAGTTAGGAGCTGCCAAGTTAATAATGATATTGGGAAGTCTCCAAAATAACGCCGACTCCAAACAAACAAACACACACCCGCTAGGAATCACAGGAACAGGGCTAGTTAGCAGGATTGCCCTGCTCCTATGGCCCTGCCGCTGTGGCTGTTATGTGTATACATTTGCGAAATGAGACGCGAGCCGAGCCACGAATTATGCAAAAGGAACGAAGCAACCTCAAACAGCTCGAAACGCCGCTAGCGGTTAACTAAGACATTGCTTCTTCCACAGAGAAGTATGTTGGCGACAAGCCTTAGCGCCCGCGTCGTTCCCCGATCCCCCGACGATTGCCCCCCGAAATTATAATTGTGCATTATTTACCAAAAATACTTGTAATAATAAGTTACTATGGATATCAAAGGAATTTCTTTAAGACAAGACAGTGTCGATCTTTTGTTCTTATACGCTGGTTACAAGTATACAAACAAGTAGTTTTCCATGCATTTGAATGAAAATATGTTTTATAATTTTACTAGCTGACCCGAAGAACTTCGTACCGCCTCAGAATCAATAACTTTGTGTTAACTTATTGGCTGAATTAAATGCACCTTTTTTAATTTAGTTAAAAATTACACAATGAATCAATTATCGATGCGCAACTGTCCGTGTTTTGTTTTTGTCAATATCAGAGATTGCGTTGGGTACGGATTTATATTTTTTGTGATTTTCTTACTTTTCCACTTACTTACGGGAATTGCGTTTCATTTACTTTATACGTGTAAGGGAGATTTATTATAGTTTTCCTTTGGAGGGGTGCAGACATACGTTCTCATTTTCGACTATTGACATTTAGTGTGAAAGAAAGAGGGACAGTATTATATGTTTAAGAACAAAAGCAAAACAATCAGCGCATTGACATTTGACGTTTTTAAATTTTTGGAATTCATTAACTATTCAAAATTTTATTTATCACAATATTGCTGCAGCTCTTCCAAAATATGAAAATGCGTTCCATACAAAATGTATGAGAAAAAGAATTTTCTTCTTAATTTTTTTTGTGAATTATTCCGATGTTTTAATAGCTATTCGGCTAATCGGGGTGGAGACAAATCCAACAAATCAAATATCATAAAAATCGGCCCAGCCGTTCTTGAGTTATAAATGGTGTAACTAACCCGACTTTGTTTTATAGGTATAATAAGATTTTTCGGCGGTATATTTTTGTTGCACATACATTCTGAAACATTTAGTTATATTTTGTGTAAGTAGGTACACCGTATTTTCCCTAAACCGACTCCATATTCTACATAAGTATGCCCGGGAGCAACTGTCGGGGGATCAACTGTCATGGAATCTCGTTACATACAGGCGGACATTGCAGACGCCAGTCTGGCCGAGGTTGTTCCTACTCACGTCGTGTCGTCGAGATTTTAAACATGAGTGACCACATAGCACTCTCTTTAGGGTGAATTGCCATAAACAAAAAAAAAACATGAGTGTGCTTTAGATCAATGCTAGAAATGAAACCGTCAAGCCACTGCCGATGACACTACAAAAACACAAGACATTTTACATTTATACTAATCGAATAAAAAATGTAGCACCGCTTATAAAAATGATAG
This sequence comes from Limnephilus lunatus, assembly GCA_917563855.2. Taxonomy (NCBI): domain Eukaryota; kingdom Metazoa; phylum Arthropoda; class Insecta; order Trichoptera; family Limnephilidae; genus Limnephilus; species Limnephilus lunatus. The sequence goes on along the minus strand of OU830602.1, from coordinate 1,101,543 downwards.
TAATTAAAATAAAATGTGTGTACGATTTAAATAGCTATATGACACGCGTTGCCTCAGTAACGTATATTCACTTTATTAATTCCTCTAAGGTTTTCTTTAGGTTGTGTGTGAGGTCATGTGTGACGTTTCGAGAATTTACAATGATCGGCGGCGACGAGGGTCTAGTTATTTCAGTAGCAAGTTCAGTAGTTCAGTGGAAGTTGTTTGCGACGTGAGTACACAACACGAGTATCGGACACTTGCGCATCCCTGTAAGAAGAAAGAGAAATTACAAAGTGGCTTTTAGAGGAAAGATCATACTCGTCCCTTGTCATCCATCATTCTTTGCCATTCGTCAGCTAAACCTATAACGCGCCAGGAAGGGAGTGACAGTGACAGTGAGGAAAAGTGACTAGGGTTGGTCGGTCCCTAGTCCCTAGTCCCAAGCCCACAGATATCCCAGATATTGAATGATGCCACTGTTGATGTATTTTTGACCAGTCGAGGATTGTCAGATACTGCCAAAAATTTACATGGAGACAGGACCCTCCAGAGAAAGGTTAAGAAAATTGTTAATAGAAGAATACGATTGGTGCCTACTTGCATATACGGCTAAAATCCACTTCAGATAACAACAAAATCCAGAGGTCAAATTTTGAGGGTAATGCGCGTTTTCATCCTGCGACTAAATTTCCCCGACAAAATATCCTACGGACAAAACATCCCCCAACCAAATATCTACTAAAACTTAACCTAACCTAACAAAAAAATTGGAAAAAAATAATACAGATATCCTGTAAAGGACAATAAATTATTGTTCAAAAATAGTAAAATGTACAGATAACAACAATTTATTGTCTTTACAGGTCTGTATTATTTTTGTCCCATTTTTAGTAAGGTTAGGTTAAGTTTTAGCAGATATTTTTTTGGGGGATGTTTTGTCCGTAGGATATTTTGTCGGAGGATATTTTGTCGCGGGATGAAAAGTCGCGGGATGAAAAGTCGCGGAACCAATTTTGAGAGCATCAAATCCTAATAAAATATCAGGGCGAATATTGAAACCATTTCTTAAAATCGCATTGATGGCATTAACAACCCTCATTTCAGACAAAGTGCAGAGTACCGTTTATGTTTTTGTGGAGTGACTAAGAAATAATTACCTACCATCGTCAAAGCAACAAAGCATGACAAATAAAAATATCTATGCGCTCATATTTCAGATTCAATCGTGTTTATTCTATTTTGCATTATATTTATCTTGTATATCTCGCTTGTTTTATGTATTTTCCCACAAAAATATTCACGATATGATAGTCATCAGTAACAGAAATACCGGTATTAGTTAATTGTGTTATGAAATAATGTTTCGATTCAATGTATAATTCACTACAAGTACCGATAGATATTTACGATAATTTTGATATTTGTTCCTTTATAAAGTGGTTCGCTACGCTTGGTTATTTGGACGTTGGACGGGGTGCCAGGATTCATGGGGTGAGGTTTACCCACCTACTGCTACTGCATGGCGGGCCGGATTGGGAGATATCGCCTTACACCGCAGTGGAAGGGATGGATTTATACGTCCGCCATTCCTGTCTTATCTCCCTATTTTCCCTAAAAAGACCCTTCACATAGCATCCCCAAAGATGACAGTTTTTATTTCTCAGGACCTCCGGTGTGGAGTTAACGTAAAAAACCTCATTTTAGGTAATATATTTAACATAGGAACTATAATCGGCATAAATATGAAATATTATGTTTGTATTTATTTATTTATTGATTGGCTCGCCAATGGGTATAATAAGTACATCACATATTTTTTACAGCAATTAATATTTTAAACACGGTTACAGCGATGATTCAAAGTATTATTATTCAGGGTTACACAAAATAGTACGAACTGGGCTAGATAACGGAACATTTAGGCAGGCTATGTGTTATGTGGAAGACACCCCCTGCTTGGTAACTAACCCCTGAGGCAAGACTAGCCCTCCTCGAACGTTTCACTGTTTCCTAAAACGTCCAGTCTTAGATTCCGTACGTCTGTCCATTGATGAGTCAATCACAACTTTTATGAATTGCTACCACATTGATATGAACTTTTATGTGCCTCTACTGTTTAATACAAAAAAACGGTGTTCTGTGTATAGGTATGTATACGTAGGTGCTAGCAATTACGGGAACTGTAGATAACCTTGAACATTCACAGTTCACGATGCTTGGATAAACAATGATTATAAGTGCATTTTTCGTGAATGAAATAGCAAAAAGCATAAACGAACTAAGAAGTGTGGTTACAAGACCCAATGAACTAAATTTCTTGGTGCGATCATACAAGGTTGCCACATAATAGGTATAAAACATTATTTATCATAAAGAATTTTAAAAGTTCAATGAACTCCCTTCAAATGTTAAGGAAGCTAAAAGTCTTGCAATTTTTACGTGGGTTGTGAAGTCCAAATTTCAGAACGTAGGCAATAGAATAATATTATTAGTTTAGAAGTTTTAGAACAGACATATACTAAAATATCGATCTACTAATTGATTAGTCAAACATCTCCAAATTCTAAGTATTGAGATAATGATAAAAGCAATATTCGAATACAATCAAATATTATTTACACGTGTCTGTCTGTCTGTTCTGTTATCATATTACCAATTATGTGGAATCAAGAAATAAGTTTAATGAAACGAACACGGCTTATGCATCACCAGGGTGACAATTTTAGACTTTCTCCGCTTTACCTGTACATATGCCTATATTTTTTTTTGTTTACTTTAAATTATTACCGTTATGAAGCTTAAGCCAATCGAAACCGGTTGGTAAATTGTAGAACTCCTTTTTATTTATTTTTTTATATATTCCATAATATAATTATATAATGTATAAAAACAGTTGATTATAGACAAGTTTGCGTTTCAGCTGTTTCGCCCTCTGAAGTTTGATAATGCCTTCATAAACCAGTAAAAGTGTAAAAAAAGTTTTCCTATAATTTATTAATACGTCTAACTTAGAAGGTGGCAATGCGGACGTCACGGTTAGACGAGAGGTTCAAGTTGCGACCATTATCTTTTTTGTTTTTCTGTGTCTTGTTCTCTTTCATATTTTCATTTAAATTGTTATTGTTATCTTCTTCTTGAATCATATATTACATTGATGAAAATAAGCTTCGAAAGTTATAAAAAGAGACTTTTACTATCTTATTAACAATGACGTATTTTATTCCTTGGAATTCTATATCCTGTTGGCTACAACCCAGAACAACTAAATTCAAAACAATCAAGTCAAATAGAGAGTTTCCTAAAAATTTGGGATTTTCGTTGTTTTCAGGGTTTGTGTCCACCCTGCCCAAAGCACGTTACGCAAGTGCTGCCCACCTGTCCCCTGTCCCCTGTCCCCTGTCCCCAGTCCTCTGCCCCGTGTCTACTGTCTACTGTGCGGACTGTACGACTGCGCAAACCGCTTGCTCTAGCTGCTCTAGGGTCTAGGGGTATGTTAGGCAGGTCGGCAGGTCTACAGCTAGGCACTGCAGGCACCGTGTCAAGTGGCGCGAGTGAAAGTGGGATGGCTGCGACTCCGCTCTGCGCTCTATGTGACTGCAGATATATAATGCACGAGCAAGTGCAGGTGGGACGGGGATTAGAGAGGCACGTGACTAACGAAGGATGCACAGAGGCTTAGCTGCCGACCACCAGACACCACCGACACCACCAACACCGGATAATAATTATGTTGTTCACTTGAAAAGTTTCATTGCAAACACGTAGGTACTCTGCGATTCTACACAAAGTGGGTTAGAATGTCGCAACAGTTGTATAAATTGTACGAAGATAAATTGTAATGCGACAAACATAAAATTTAACTCATATAGATCTCATAGGAATCGTTGTCTCCCTTACGATCATAGTGAGAAATAGGATCTAAACGGTGTTAGAAACAGAAAACACCACGCTTTATATTCAAATCTAAAAGTTAACCTTAAAAGAAATAAAGTGTACACCCTCGTTAAGCCAAAGTTTCGAATCGTTTTGAAAAAAAAAAATGACATTTCCGAATTTTTTACTAATTATTTTTACTTAAAACGACAAAAAAGAGGTGACGATAACGTTTATAATAAAATGTGTTTTTTTTTTCGTTAACCTCAGTAATTTAGTTAAACGTAAGGTGAGCCACTTTTAAAACCTTTAAAGTTGGCATTTGATTTTTTATTTATTTAAAGTATATTTCGTCACCTTTTAAAAACAATAAATTTCTGAACGCATTTGTAGTTCCGGAATGCGATCAGAAATTTTCCATTTATTTGGATTTTATTTTTAAGCGGAAATATTTTGACCCCCTGACAAAATATTGTCGAGGCCTGAGGGGTTAAAAAGAAAACCGTTCCTACTTTTTACACGACAATACGAACACGTCAAAGATTGACATGATAAAAGTAAGGTAACAAACAGAGGGCTCAGTAAATCAATTGTTTTTCTAAAAACTCAGGAAACAATCAACCAAGAAAATTATTACGTCGCCGGTCCCGAAGAACAATGTCGGATACGTGATTTCGTAGTTTTGCAGTAGAGCTGTTTAAAGTTTCCTTTCTGCTTTTATACTGGGCAAGAGATCGAGAAAAAGTGTTGTTTTAATTGTTAGCATTTCGTTTCGTTTCACTCAAAATTCCGAAAATACAGCATTTCAAATCAATCAAATAAGCCAACAAAACGATTGTCAATTTTTAGCAGATCCGACATTGTTCTTCGGGACCGTCAATGTAAATGTTATATTCTTTGAAACTTTATCCGACTATATAGTCAAGACAATTCAAAATAACATATTTATTTTAACGAGTAAAACCACAAATTGTAATATTTAATCACTGAACACCGTATTAGCGACACCCAATCGAAAATTTTAAACTGAAAAAGATACGGTCTCTTCTAGGAACTGAACCCAGGACATTAAGCCTTGCCGGTGCGACGATGCTCGATGATAGGTATACTAATATTGTCTTCAGTGATTAAATACAATAGCTTTAGCTGGAATTAAAAACAATCATTTCGCGCATTCGTTCATAAACCTCTAGTTTTATGGCAGTAATGGAAATCATAGAACCGCGAAACTTGATTTAAAAAATTCGAGTGCAGTTTACACGCGGTAGAAGTGAAACTTTCCCAAAACAATCTCAACCAATACTTGAAAAGTGAGGTCATAATCAAAGCGACCAGGGAGTGCAGACCTAGCGTAATTTCCGTTTCATGTCCGTTTCGGACCGGTCAGTGGTTGAGTGGGCATAGCGCTTGGGTCCCACCCGGGCGTCGCATGTTCGATTCCTCGGCTGGCTAAGTCCTCCATCACAACACAAGCAACATTTTCGGCTTTCTGTGGTGGTAGTAGGAGATTTTCAAACATTGTTGGGTTATTCGTAACCCGGGAATGTTTGTCTTTCTTTTAAAAAAAAAAATAAAAAAAAATATCTCAACCAATAGGAGCCTTTAAAAGTGACATCATAATCAAAGCGATCAATGAGCGCAGTTGATGCGTCGCAGGTGCAGTAATCGTCATTTCCGTTTCACTCTAAATCCGAATCACAGCGGGACTATATAAGTTTCAATTGAAAAAACTGTTAATTAGTGTATATAATAATATAAACATATCAACAATCCCGAAGAACAATGTCGGATCTGGTAAAAAATGACAATCGTTTTGTTGGCTTATTTGATTCATTTTAAAGTTTGTATTTTCGGAATTTTTAATGAAATGCTTAATCTCAAAAATTAAAGAAATTTTAAACAGCTCTACTGCAAAACTTTAAATTCGCACATCCGACATTGTTCCTCGGGACTCGGGACCATCAATATAATTGCACAGCTTTTAATCACGTGTTAAGATGATGCACAGTGTAACAACAGCTGATTGGATTTTCCTTGTATCAAGCAAGCAGCCAACGCGATTTAGCTAACAAAAACTATAAGAAGAGTAATTCTGCACGTGTGCCTCACAATCTAAATCTACCATTATTGTCAGACTTGCGGCGGCTGTAGACGCAAAAAAGCTAACACGAGACCAATAAACATCACAAAAAACTTGTACTAATTGACAAGATGTGTGTTCTAGAAATGAAAACCGGATTGCATAATAAATTTTAAGGAGGTAACCTGCCCTACCTCAAAAATGTATTTTAAGAACATTCTAGATTACAGCTTACAACTACCGAAATACATAATTGGCCGCTTTCCTGTTTCTAAAGCGGTCCAATGCGAGAGATGGGAACGTAAAAACGTCGCTGGTATAAAAATATCCCATTCGCTATGAGATGAAACAAAGAATTGCACAGAAACCCGCCATGTCCTATGATGTATGTGGTGCATTCCGTGTTCTAATTTTAAAAGCACATAGACATAGAGACACGAGCCGTTTGTTGTATATTGCGCTGTCCTCCAGTCGGAATATTATGGACATTGGCGGACGGTGGATTGCAGCGAGAGGCTTTTTGTTATCTATTGTCGATGATTCCATTTAAGCCGTCTATAATATGTTGGTGGAGAGAAATGCAGGGCCAGGGGTTGCTGTGATCTCGGGAGAAACAATGACACTTTCAAGGACAGCAGGGAGCGGCGAGAGCAATACATAAGAAAGCGATTGACATGTTTTACCATTTGATTATACAGAGAAAACATTCCAAGCACTGTCATAGAATTAATCTTACGAATCGTAGTGGGGAGGGAGCTGGAGGGAGGGTTAAATACAGGGTGTCCGGGATAAAGTGCATTAACTTCGGGAGGTGATTATTAATTATGGTAGGAAAAAAAATATTAATAACTTTTTCTGAAATTCCAAATTTTTTTTCCATACAAATAGACATACCTACTAAAAATTGTTAGCGTAAGGTAAAAATTACTTGATAAAGTTGCTGTTAGCTTGCAGGGCGCGATTGTTGCAACGTTGATTGGTAATAATAAAGCTGCCGGTTTAATTTTATCTACCACAAAACTACCCCCCGAAAGTTGGAATTTCAAAAAAGTTATGTATCTTTTTTAATTTTTATAAGAAAAGTTATTCCCATCAGTGAAATATATCATATAATACGTTAACAATAATAATCTAAACGCAAATATGAAAGAGAACAAGACACTGATTGATAATAATGTAATTCTAAAAAATTTAAAAATATGAGATTGACAAATATGACGGTTTGACAGAAGGTGGCAATAGCGAAATAGGTTAACGCGCTCGTCCCGGGTAGACGGAGAGGTCTGGGTTCGAGTCCCAGTTGCGACCATTGGCTTTTTCTGTTTTTCTGTGTCTTGTTCTCTTTTATATTTTCGTAATTATTGTTAACTTATTCTAATATGATATTCTCTTATACTAACATGTAGAATCACCTCCCGAAGTTAATGCACTTTTCCCAGGACATACTGTATAGGTATCTACGAAAATGGCTAGGCGAGTAAAATAAGTTGGGAAATTCTGATTGTGACCCTAGAACAAAAACAAATCATAGCAGCATGGGTTAGTACAGCGGTATTTCTACCTTTAAATTTTAACAACGGTAGCCGTGTTTCTTTTATCGCAATTATTTTTTGGGACGAGCAAGCCACTCGACGTACTCATTCGACATAAAGCGGATTTATACCCATTATACAGTACTATACAGTACAGTACAGTACATGGTCGCAAGATTGATTTTATCGCCTCAGCGCAATAGAGGAAAACATGCGATAAGAAGGCGATAAACAGGCTGCGAACTTGCTTCTATACTCGTAATACCTCTACACAATTACTTACATATCACTTATTTAAACCAATAACACTCCATATCCTATTGGATATTGGATTGAAACATCCAAAATGATTCTTTCGCAACTTACCGATTATTTTTTTATCTTGAATTCTTCGACATAAGTCTTTTATGATCCGCTGCGTGCAATTTATTGAATCGTTTGATTATGACAATTTGCAATAAAAATTGAGTCAATTAATTTTATTCAATCAAATACTTTATGTTCTGTATGTATCAGTTTTATGGGAGATTATTTCTTATCTAAAAGGTGGGTAGGTACCTCGACCATATTCTGTCAGCAGGTCAGAATATTTCCGCTTTGCATTAAAATCCGAATAAATGGAGTATTTGTGAACGTAGAACTGAAAACTTTTCAAATTTTAGTATTTGAAATAACCATGTCATTTTTTAAATATACAATTTTTTAATGCAAATTTTGAAAAGTTTTAAAAATGGCACGCTTCACAATTTTCTAACTTAAGTTATTGGTAATGAAAACAAATAAAAAACACACATTTTATTAGACAAAGTATTATTAAATGTTATTTTTGTCGTTTCTGTAAAAATATATTTTTTTTAAATTCACAAAATTCCTTTTTTTTCAAATTTCGATCAGAAACTTTCGTTTCATAAAGGTGTACATTTTAATTATTTTGTTATAAACTTTTAGATTTTAGTACAAAGCTTGGTGTTTTCTCTTTCTAGTGCCGTTTATATCACAGGAAGGTACAACGATTTCTACTAGACCTATAGTTGTTCCGAAAAGCGAGCAAATTAGCCCGAGGGGTTAATAAACCTTCGTACTAAGTTGTTACTGAAATCCTTCGAGAGCATATTAAATCAAATGTAGGGAAAACCGCACAAAATAAAACGTTTAACGATCCTTTGTCAGTGATAATTAAATATTTTATCAGTAGACGCCTAATAAAGCAGAATCAGTATTATTAACAAGGCAACTTTTAATGTTGCTCCATCAAAATATAATATTTGTTATCTGCTGTTATGTTATATGTGCTATGCATAAAAATCTTGTTTAAACGTTAGTTTATCAATTAAAAATAATAATAACATTAGTAATTTTCAGTCGAGTTCCGGCAATTAACTCGTTACCCGCGCAATCGCACAGCGCACAGCGCACAGGTAACCCGTGTTGATGAAGGCGCACCAGTTCGTCTTTATTACTGCATAAAGAGGAATCCGAACAATTAAAGCATTGTCATAGGTCAGTTCGCTAAAAAAACAACGCATTAATGTTGTTATATCTGATATTCGGCGGATAGTATAAGCTGTCTCTGCTCTCCATTTGCCTGTACGCGTAGGTGTGTGACGCTCAGAGTGAAGAAGCGAAACTGAGGTGAGCATCCATCGGTGACCAGACAACTCAACAGTCTCGACACAGGTATATCCTAGTGAGACAGGCATAAAAAAACCCAATTTTTATAGATAAATAATAAAAATAAATAAAAAAATTGAAGTCATTAAAAGTGATGAAAATAAAAAATTTATTACCAGTAAGGTCTATTTGTTAAGTTTTCGGAAAAAAATCATATTCGTCTCATATCGTTGGAAATATGATCTAAATCTAAACCATAGATTCTCAACTTTTTTTTGCTCACCGCCCACTTTGAGAATATTTTCATTTCCAGCGCCCCCTAACTCGTTAATCCGAACGGAGGGGGCGTAATGGGATAGGTAAAATATTGCCCCTAATGGGATGAGATGGGGCAAGATAGTATGGGGTGGGATGGGTTTCTCTGGGTCTTCTACCGCCCCCCTAAAAGTCTGAAACGCCCCCCAATTTTCCCTTGGTCTTCAACCGCCGCCTAAAGGTCTGAAACGCCCCTAACGTTTTAAATAAATATGCCTATTTAAATATGTATCTACGTGTTTTTATTTTTTGTTAGAAAAAAAGTAAGGAGGGCTACTTTTAAAACTTTTTTTATGTTTGCATGCAAATTTTTTTTATTTAAAAAATTAAACGTTTATTTCGAATTATAAAATTTGAAAACGTATTTTATCACATTTTCAATGCAGTTTTTAGTTTTAGGATACTTCCGTTAACTATTCATGTACGCTTGTGTGTGAAAGCCCGAAGCCTTGCTAAATGATCACAAGTAAATATTATTATTTTAATTATTGCAAAAAAACTGCGTCCTTGTTAAAAAGTTGTAGAAGTGGTGCTAATTTAATCAAAATTCTAAATTGGAATGATACTCAAAATACTTCACTAAAAGCTTCAAATTCCCGCATTACCAAAATACTTCACTAAAAGCTTCAAATTCCAGCATTACCAAAATACTTCACTAAAAGCTTCAAATTCCAGCATTACCAAAATACTTCACTAAAAGCTTCAAATTCCCGCATTACCAAAATACTTCACTAAAAGCTTCAAATTCCAGCATTACCAAAATACTTCACTAAAAGCTTCAAATTCCCGCATTACCAAAATACTTCACTAAAAGCTTTAAATTCCCGCATTACCAAAATACTTCACTAAAAGCTTCAAATTCCCGCATTACCAAAATACTTCACTAAAAGCTTCAAATTCCCGCATTACCAAAATACTTCACTAAAAGCTTCAAATTCCCGCATTACCAAAAAGTAAAATTAGTCGATTTGCGAAAAATTGATTAGCCGCAAGGAAATACACATTTCCCGATTATTCGTACCCTTGATTTTAATTTTAGATTACAGAAATGTAAATACATTTCTTAAACTGAGATATATTAAAACCATTCTTCATTGCAAGAATTACTAGCGGCTAGCGTATAGTGTACCTGTATATCGTGTACAACCAGTAAATTGTATGGTTTGATAAAAATCGGTCACTGATGGTAGGTACATAGGGAAACAAGTAGGTATTCGGGACAACTGTGTGAGGACAACTGAGTCAAGCAAGACATCTAGGACCTGAAGTTCTGTAGTCATTATATCTCCGTATGAGATTAGGAGATGAAAATCATTCCCGATTGTATTAATTGCGAACATTCTATGAAATAAACCCATTGAAAAGGCGATCTTTTAATCGCGCTCGCATTGGAAATGGCCAGTAGCAAGTAGTAACTGCTAGTTAACTACATTTGTTATTGTAAAACGAGTTTTTTTAAATCGAATAAAGGGTACATAAAAAGCCAACTGCGCATAGACACGTCGAACATTCTCGGAAATTGGGACAATGAATTCTTTATATTTTCATTTTTTCATATAACAACACTGAACATCGGCGAAATTCTATTCCGAATTGTCAGACAAAAGGGCCAAGCCCATCGATTAATAAGACTTCATAAAAGAGTACTTAGTATAAACAAAAATACATTTTACCCCGTCTGTAAGGGGAACGGAACGAAGAAAAGCAAAACACTAGATAACAGAAACATTTAACTCCTGACAAAGGCAGAAGCAAAATGAGCAGATAATAAAAAAAGTAATAATACAAAATCGTTAATCGTGACCGCAGCAGACGCCATCTGGATTAGTACCGAGAAGTTATCCACGACGACAGAAAATATACGAGATAGATGAATTTTTCTGACGGTTGGAAATTCCTCACTAAAACAAACATTTTCAGGAGCTCGAAAGAAAATGAACACTGAATTCCATTGAAAGTTTGTACATAATTATTATACTAGGTACTAAACTAATATCTCGGAATATGAAAGCGTCTGAAACAAGTCGACTAGAATACATTTCAGGTGAGAACTAACGGCGTAAATGCAATATGACATGGCAACAAATCGTTCGCGAAATTGGATTCCTCGGCAAATTCGCGATAGTGATTTCACGGAGCGAGAATTGTGAATTAGTTCCCTGTTCTGGAATTTTATACATAAAACCGACCAAATAATTCTCAGGAAAAAATCTGATCGGAAATTCAAGGAAATTTTACTCCGTGTACAAGAGTTCGAAACTAGATTAATTTACAAGGAACAAAAAATATATTGAGAAATTCTCACGAGACGCTTGATTGGTTTTCTAGTGTTTTATGGACTGCAAAAATCCACAATGCTCGTTATTAATTTATTGTCACCCATTGCCATTGGTGATTATCTATTATCTCACAACAAAGACAGCGGCTTCAACTTAAATGATCCCATTATTGTATCTGGCTGCAACCATTTATTTCCAGTAGCCTATTCGTCTATTGGGGGAAGTGCGTGAATAATAGATCAAGTTATTTGTGGCGATTTATCGACCTGCCCCACATAATACTTCAAATCAGGAATGATGAGTAAAAAGACTGCGGCCTTCCGCCGAAAAGAAAAAAAAACAAATCGTATTCGAGTTTTTAGAGCCAAGTACTTTTTTGCGCGATGAAACGCTTTATACCCATTCTGTTTTTGGAACAAATTGAGTACCTACGTTGGAATAGGGAAAATTCTATCAAATCTCTTTTCAGGTAGATACCTAATCTAAAATTGTAGAGGGGTGGGCCTATTTTCAGCTAGAAGACATTTTATTCATTTGCATTTTTTATTTAAAAGGGCTGTACTAGTCCGGGTGTTTTTTAAAAAGGTTCTGTTATGAAAACAGAGAGCGAGAGCCCCTTGAGGTCGAGGCCCGGGACAAGTGGCCCTCCGCCCCCCTGACTCCTTGTCCCGAGTTACGAGGCTCCTTGTAACTTTCAGTTGGAAATTCCACACACCAGTTTTGTAACATAGAGTTATATAATATTATGCTAACGAAATAGAAAAGCTAGTACTTATATTCGTTTGGTTTAAAGATCAGACGGCGTCGTTACATAAAATAATATGAATATAATAATAGCTGATTTAGGATATGTATTTATCTTAGGGGGCATCCATTAATTACGTGAGCAGTTTTTCTTCCAATGTAGACCCCCCCCCCCCCTCCTCCTCGGTGAGATAAATTTATTTTTTTCAAGTAACGTGAGATTTTGCTTGACCCCTCCCCCCCGTTTGTCCTCACGTAATTAATGGATGCCCCCTTACGGTATTTTCCTTGTGTTGAGGTAAAACACGTTTCCCCGGATAACATCCATTACTATTACAAGCGGTGAAAGTTAATTTGGTTCCCGGACAGATCTGTCGGTCCCTTTGCTTTGTCCTCGAGGTCCTGACGGCGGAACAGATTTATGTCCCACCATAAACCTTACGGCGTTAATTTCTTTATTCAAAAGTAACGATATATCGATCCAACTACCCCTGCAGTCGCTCACCCCTCCCTGCCTGCCCACAGTTGGACACGGGGAGGGGGGGTAAGGTCAGACGCGAAAACAGCTGTTATTAATTAACTTACTTATTCGAGCTATTTTCGTGCGCCATTGAAGAAATACTGGAGATCTTATCGGAAATACCTAAAAATTCGTCCGACATTTTAAATTCAATTCTGATAGGTTTTCCGATTTTTTTCACGTGGAACGTCACGAATTTGAAATAATGATTATTCATGGCCGTGTCGGGCATTTTCAATTCGATCTTTTTTGGCCTAATTTAATTTGACGAGATTAGCATCTGCTCTAGGTTCTTTGAAAGCAGGGCCTTCGTACACACAGTGCGGATATGCGGATGTGCGGGCGGGCGCCGCAAAGCTCGGGCGGTGGACGGGCGCCCCGACGCCATTCAAACACCGTCGGTTAATAAAAAGCAAAGAGCATCGTTGGCCGTACAGAGGCTCGCTAAACAAACATGTCGCCGGGTTCGGGTAGAGAGGGAGCTGTTTAAATAACAACTATTAAAGTGGGCCCGAGGTTTGTTCACCCCTTTTGGCGCGGGGATCAGTGACTCGCCCCTTTTTTCGGAGGTGGCGGTGGGTGGCGGGACCCGGGTATCACTTTGCAGCTGTGGGGAGGGCCGAGACGGGGGGGGGGGGGTGACGTCACAAAACCCGGGGAAGGAAGGGATCACGTGGCGTCTCGGCTGCCTAGGCTCTTCCGGCGCCGGGCGGGAAAATGTATCGCCGTTGGTTGGTTGGCTGTGTGCTGGCTGTGAGTCTGTGTGTGCCTGCTGTAGCCCATCCCTTCGCTCGGCCGCCGCACCAAACAATGCTTATCTGCTGCCTGAGATCTATGCAAAACTCATTCTATTCATGTCATCTAATTTAGATAATTTTTGACCATAGCTAGGCTAGGCTAGGCTAGCTAGCGAACAAGCGCCAATTTCTCACTTCTGTACTAAAATGAGGTGAAAATGAACTTTTACAAGACACGATAAGATTTATTTGATGATATTCTTATTACCCCCTCTCCTCTCGCTTTAGGGGAAAAGTCATACAGGTCTCATAGAAATCGTTGTTTCTCTCACTATCATGATGCATGGTGACAAATATTATCTAAACTCTAAGAAACCACGCTTTATATTCAAATCTACTAAATGTTAACCACAAAATTAGAAAGGAATTTAAAAAAAAAGTGAAACTTTGGGATTTTTTTATTTATCATTTTTACATGAAACGATAAAAAAGTGAGGTGACGATAACGTTTATAATACATGTGTTTAGTAAAATATGTCTGTGTTTTTATAGTAATTTTGTTTAGAAAAAACGTAAGGCGAGTTTTTTTTAGGTTGCTTTAAAAAAAACCGAGTGTGCTTTAGATCACACGACTGAAGTAAAATTTCACTAACTTATGTTGTCCATTAACAATATAACAAAAACAGGAATAAAAATATCCCCATCCCCTCAACATCCCCATCAAATCAACTCAACTCTCAGTTCTCAACTCAACTCAACTCAATTGAACTCAACTCAACTCATATCATTGATTAGCGTTTCACACTGAAAGCGTTTCATATTGATTAGCGTGTCATATTTGTTCGTAACGTTTCATATGTTTTCGTAACGTTTCATAACGTTTTCATCATTTTACCCCCAAGTGTCGAGCGTGCGTAAAGAAGTTTTAAATCAAAAATATATTTTAAAAATTATACGTTTATTTCGAAATATAAAATTGTAAAGCGTATTTTATCACCTTTGAAAAACAATTTAGTTTTCGGATACGTTCAGAAATATTCCATTTATTTGGATTTTATTGCAAAGCGTTAATATTTTGACCTTCTGAAAAAATACGTCCGAGGCCTGAGGGGTTAACGATCAAGTTGTTCCCACAATTTGTACGACGTATCTGGGTAGATTTGGTGAATATTGTAATATTATCGCTAGTATTCGATTTCAAAGTGACCAAAAGTCGGAGTTGGCGAAGGTATGTGTAGTTTCTCTGGAAACTTGGTGACTTCGGCCACGAGGCTTATTACGGCGTGTAGTGGAAGCGTAGTCTCAATAATTCCACAGCCAGCCTAAACTTGTAAAGTAGTTGATACTTGTTAAAACAATTAGTGCGAAGAGGGTAGCAACTAGGAACCGACTACCGACAAAACTTACCGAGAATACGACTGTGTGATTCTTTAGCCAACAAAAGTTTTTAGAAAGAAAACAAAAACACAAAGTAATAATTTCCCAACAAATATATCCGTAACAAATATAATGGAAAAATTGGCGACTCTGGCAAAAATGCTATTTTACCCTCAGGCCTCGACCATATTCTGTCAGTAGGTCGGAATCTGCAATAATATCAAATTTTCAAATTAAAAAAATTAAATTTATTGCACAAAAATAAAGTACAAAAGATAAAAATTATAGGTACCTACATCCTATTTCCTCCTAGTTAACCCAACAAATACACAATTATAAAACCCAACAATTACATGTTATATTATATGCAAATACATATATAACATTTAATTTATATATGATCAGGTATTTAATGTATGTAAGGTATTATTCATTAATAATAAATGTTTTTAGTGATGATTTAAATCTGAGTTTATATGTTTCAAAACAAGTGTTATATTTGTGTTTTTAATTGTAATTAAACTGTTTTGAAAAATGCTTTCAAATGTTATTATTAGAAATAACCATGTAATTTTTTAATATAAAAAATTAGAATGCTAATTTTAAAACTTTTTAAAGGTGGCTCACTTTACGTTTTTTTCTAATTAAAATTACTAGTTACGAAAAAAAATAAAACCACACAACTAAATTTTTTATTATAAACGTTACCATAACTTCACTTTTTTGTCCTTTTATGTAAAAATAATAAATAAAAAATTCAATTGTGTCAATTATTTTGTGGTTGACCTAACTTGATTGACCTAAATTGATTTTAGTAAATGGCGTGATTTTTTTTCCATACCGTTTATATCATATTTCTCACTAAGTTGGTAAGGGAGATTTCTGTGAGACCTGTAGATATGAATTGTTCCGAAAAGAGAACAAATTAGCCTTAGGGGTTAAAATAGTGGACTATTGTAAGATCCGAAATAATTTTAAAAGTGTAGGTTGGGTCAAGTACAACCTGATTTCACTACTTTTTGAAAATGTTTCCGGATATGCATTGCAATTAATAAATAAATGAACATAATAAAACTCAATATTAAACAACCGATACAATTTTATAAAAGTATTTAGTAATTAACAATAAACGTAGAGCTTAATGAACTTTTTAATAAATTGTAATAATACTCTTACAATAAAGATTACAGTCAACTTTGCGTCGAAAACAAATTTGAACAATATTATGCATGAATTGTGAAATCGCCGTAAAACATGTATGTTAATTTCCTCTAATGTTTGCAAATCTAAAGATAAATAAATAAAAACACAAATGTATAATGTACGGGTTTATCCGCAGTGCGCATTTTTGTGCAACGTGAAACGTCGATAGAATAATAGATAATAACTAATAACATACAGAACGTCCTTCATTGAGCGCTTTTGTTATTACCGTGACGATCCACGCTTTTGGTAACGTGACGGCATTAAAAAAGCAATAAACATACGTCCTCTATCACAATAATGCTGCAGCTCTTTGCTCTTTCAAAAGATGAGATACACAATGTTCGTAGGTCTGTTATCTCCAAAGTAAAAAGTAATCATTTTGTGGATCTCTCTCTCACACACCGCACCGTAATATCTCCGTTGACCCCTACAATACTACTTAGCCGTGACGATAATTTTGAAAGTATGGTAAGTGTGAATGAATTCCAAAAATTCAAAAACGTCAAATGTTAATAATGCGCTGATGGTTTTGCCTTTGTTCTAAAACATAGAATGCTGCAGCTCTTTTTTATACATTAAATAACAACAATCGAAAATGAGACAAATGGTGAACGTATGTCTGCGCCCCCCAAAGGAAACATACAATCATATCACACGTATAAATAAAATGAAACGCAATTCCCGTCGTCGTAATAAGATATATGTTTCCTCCAAAGAAAAAAAACAGATTACCTACGCAGTTCACACGCGGTAGAAGCGAAACCTTCAGAAAACTGAAGTAGACAAGAGTGAGGAGGCTACGAAGCACCGCACAAATAGGAGACTGATTATACTCATCTCATTCTCTCGGAGGATAAATCGTGTCGCTATTTTTCGTTCCATCGAGTTTCAAATCACAACGGTGCTAAATAGGTTTTCACATCATAAGTAGTACTTTGGAGGAAACAGACACACGTATATATCTACGACACACTTTTGTTTCACCGTTATTTAATGTGTAAGAAAGAGCTGCAGCATTATTAGGATAAATAACGTACGTTTTATGCTTTTTTTGTGCCGTCGCGGTTATAATAAAAGCGCCCATTGGCTGTATACTTGTACCTATATATTTGCATTATTTATCTATCAACTTTCTATCGGGGTTTTGATGTGGAATACTGCATCAATATTCTATTGTTATGGTAAATTTTATATGGAAGCTGCAAACATTACGGTCAAGTATTCGCATAACGTTTTTAGTGGACGTATGTATTATAAATATGAATTGGGCCGCCCCGCCCGCGCCCGAACGGGAATATAACAATATTGTTATTGAAATTTCCCATTCGGAAGGCTCGCCGAGTTCGGGTAGGAATAACAATTCCACAGCCTTCCCAACCTAAATATACGACGCCAGCAAATATTTTGACGCAAAGAATAAGACCTAAAAAAATAATAGAAAATAATATATTCACCTTCATTACTACAAACATGACTTACAAATATGTATCTAGCAGCGGCAGTCCGTGAATTTTCAGTGAGCTAGAGTGAAGTTTAAAAAAATACCAGATGTTGTTGTAGCTGAAATTGAATTTTATATTTTATTTTTTTTAATTTTTTCTATGCAAATTTTCAGGATTCTTTCGGTTTGGGGATGCGCCGCATCCAAGAACTGAAAAATCAACATCAATAATGTCGTATTTTTCAATCTTTCCTCTCTAGCTCACTGAAAACTCACGGACAGCCATTGGTACTATTATTTAAATTTTTAAAATTATTTTAGCACTAGCGCAGTTTCGTGAAATAGATTTTTTTTTTAAATAAACACAAATATTCCCTGGTTACGAATAACCTGACAATATTTTAAAATCTACTACCACCACAATAAGCGAAAAATGTTGCTCGTGTCGTGATGGCCAGCCGAAGAATTAAACACGCGACGCCTAGGTGGGACCCAAAGGCGATGCCAACTCAGCCACTGACCGATGCCCAGTTACTTAATCGCTAGTCTGAATTCTTGACAAGATCGTATCCAATTTTCAAAATAACACTCACATTCAATACAAACCCGAGTTTATTGAACCAGAGATTAGACACAACCGAAATGGGTATGTTTGATGATAACGTACCTAAACAAGTCGGATAACCGCTTGAGCCAATGTTGCAGTATCCATTATCAAGACAGATGGACGATGGATAATAATGTACAAACTTATGCAGTCAAGGCCACCGCTAATGTAAACATTGTGTAGATGGTTTGTTCTTTAGTTGCTTTTTTGGCGGCCTGCAAAGATGTGTATGTGTGAACCATAACTTTTGACCTTTCGACACAATATTGTGATGATAGATTCAATCTGGGAGGCGGGTATGGGTACCGTCGCCACGTGAATCATTTATCGGATAACCGACACCCCTGGCAGCGGTTCGGTGAGGGTTTCCCAGGTCTTGGCAGCGGATGCGTTTGCCCACTTACTGTAGAGGAAGACCTTGCACCGCAGTGGAAGGGATGGATTCGTACATTTGTCACTCTTGGACATTCCTACCCATTCCTCATACCTTCTCAGAACTTTCTCTTCTTTTTCCATAAAAATATCCTCCATACAGCATCCCCAAAGATGACATAGGTTTTGAAAGATATTTTTTCCTCGGGGCTTCCTATTTGGAGCTAATGTAAAAAAAAGATATGCGACAGATCAAGACTAAGATCGAAAATGTTTGATCAAAAGAAGGATCAACATTTATTGAGCTAAATTTATTATTTAGCTTTTTAAAAAGTTGAGATGACCGATCAGTGGTTGAGTGGGCATCACGCTTGGGTCCCACCCAGGCGTTCCATGTTCGATTCCTCGGCTGGTTAAGTCCTCCATCACAACACAAGCAACATTTTCGGCTTTCTGTGGTGGTAGTAGGAGATTTTCAAACATTGTTGGGTTATTCGTAACCCTCGAATGTTTGTCTTTCTTTAAAAAAAAAAAATATTCTTTTGAGGCAAAAATATGTTGCAACGATTTGATAATTTTATTAAATGGCGTTTTATGATAAATGATAAGTATAATTATAATGTTGAAATGCCACAAATAATGATGATCTTGGCATTGTTATTATTATGACAGACATGACTATTTAAATATGGATTTAAGGCAGATAATGTACGCCTAATGGAATATAATAACATTATCGTTCTGTTCGTGTACTGCCGTTGATTAAGAGTGTTATCTGGGTTTACTAAAATAATTGATCGATACATCACCGCGTTATGTTTTATTGCTGGTATTAAAATTTATTTTTGCGATGCGATGCCACGCATTATGAGCAAAAAAAGTCCAAAATGCACGCATTATTTAGTGTACCTTATATCGCCACGAATATGGGTAATAGGTGTAAAAATCGCTTGGCAAACGGAGACCAAAGGAAAATAAAAGTTTATCAATGGAAATTATATTTTTTAAAAGTTGTTTTTCATAAGCGTTCATATATGTATTTCGAATGTTAAAAGTACATTTTTTAGTAGTTTATTATATCATATTATGCCTCCCTTCGTCGTGGAGGTTGAGAATCTATGTAACCTTGTTGTGGTATCCTATTATGCCTCCCTTCGTCGTGGAGGTTGAGAATCTATGTAACCCTGTTGTGGTATCCTATTATGCCTCCCTTCGTCGTGGAGGTTGAGAATCTATGTAACCCTGTTGTGGTATCCTATTATGCCTCCCTTCGTCGTGGAGGTTGAGAATCTATGTAACCTTGTTGTGGTATCCTATTATGCCTCCCTTCGTCGTGGAGGTTGAGAATCTATGTAACCTTGTTGTGGTATCCTATTATGCCTCCCTTCGTCGTGGAGGTTGAGAATCTATGTAACCCTGTTGTGGTATCCTATTATGCCTCCCTTCGTCGTGGAGGTTGAGAATCTATGTAACCCTGTTGTGGTATCCTATTATGCCTCCCTTCGTCGTGGAGGTTGAGAATCTATGTAACCCTGTTGTGGTATCCTATTATGCCTCCCTTCGTCGTGGAGGTTGAGAATCTATGTAACCCTGTTGTGGTATCCTATTATGCCTCCCTTCGTCGTGGAGGTTGAGAATCTATGTAACCTTGTTGTGGTATCCTATTATGCCTCCCTTCGTCGTGGAGGTTGAGAATCTATGCCTTAAACGAAGACCAGATCTGAATAGCCAGGTATTTCAAAACATTACTCTTTTCACAAAATGGCTTCATAAACATTACATTTTGTAAAAAAAAACGAAAAAATGTTAAACGGTGTAAATAATACCAATATATATTGATGGCGGAATTTTGAATGTTGTAAAGGTCGAGAAATCCAAAAATTAGTTAAATATGTAATTTTTCTTCGTTTTTATTCTCTTTCTATCTGGGTCGTCGAAATATTTCCAGGAAAATAAGTGTGTCCTTCACAACCTATTTTTTTATGAAAAATTAAAAATAAATTAAATTCTGATAAAGAAATTTTCAAAAACATTTAAGTATTCTGAAACTTCTATTCAACGTAATTTTATATGAATTCATAATTTATAGGTCTACGAAAACAGGAGATACGATTTTATGAAGAAAAAAAACTTTCTTTTCGATCTCCTGAACAATTAACATTTTGTCCTTTATAGCATTTCAAATTTCCGCTTTTGATATTGTTCCGTTCAAATACCTACTACTAGGTACTATGCGAATGACTACAGGTCTACGACGTACCTATGCAGCATTGGCGGTCCGCGAGTTTTCAGTTAGCTAGAGTGCTAAGATTGAAAAACATGACGTTATTGATATCGTTGTAGCTGAAAATGAATTTTTATTTTTTAATTTCAACTTTTTGTATGAAGATCTTTCAGTATGTGGATGCGGCGTATCCTCAAACTGAAAGAATCTGAAAATCGAAATTGTGGAAAAAAATAAAATTCAGTTTCAGGTACAACAACATCAATAATATCGTATTTTTCAATCTTAACACCCTGGCTCATTTAAAACTCACGAACCGCCCGCCACTGCTATGCGGTCGAGGGTGTCGTTACTGTAAACATTGTGTAAATAAATAAATTCTTTAATTTTTGGCAACTGGCTGCAAGGAGTACCAACTGCTCCCGTCTGAAACCAGTGAGACTATGGCATCCCCAATCGGGGTATGTTGTGAGGCTGAAGGTAGCGGGGAGAGGAAGGAGATAGGGAAGAGGAAGGCGGGGAAGTACCTGGCTATTTCTGGTCACCAAACACGGCTAAAGCCATTTCAAGCAACGTTTCAATTCTGAATGGTGGTCTTACACCAGGGCGATAGTATCTTTTACTCTGGAACGTGCCGCAAATATACTAAAGTATATTATTTTAAATGAATAAATTGTGAAATAACACAAATTAATCAAATAAAATTTATTTGCCACGCCGGGATTCGATCCCGCGACCTTCGGTGTGCGAGTCAAGAGACTTACCGCTGGACTACGCCGGCCTTAAAATTTAACTTCTGCCCTTTCCACAAACATAATTTAATGTTATGGGTGAAATAGATTCGTCTGACTTAGGTCGATACATAAACAAAACGTTATCCGTCTTTATTTGTGTCCGTGGTTTAATCACAAAACTAAATATTCCCTACAACAGATACGGACAAAAATCACTATCGGAGTCCAGCAAATGTCGCCCTTATCACAGTCCAGGTCCAGAGGGTAGAAACAATAACTTTAATATTACTATATTACTTATGGTGGTCATTAATCTGCCAGACTTTGGTATTATTTTCTTCGGTCAATTATGGCGACCTTCAAAACCATTTCTTATCGATGTTCTTGGTGTCTGATGAAGGTGGGTGAGGGGGGATTATAGCACCCCTTGCCTTCTTGCCTTCTTGCCTTGTGCGCTCGTGCCAGGATTTAGGTCAGATCAGAACAAAATACACCCGCAAGACATCCCCGCGCCACTTACAAACTGTGTCACAACAAATCCTTCCGCCACACTGTCTACCGGAATATACCTAAAACTGTGATCTATGCAGATTAAAATAAGACCGATATAGATGTGATGTGGGTGTGTGTGTGTATGTGCCCAAAGTAAGGGTTATTCAATCGTAATTCGGTTGAATTTCGTCAAACATTTCACAATTGAAAATAAAATAAAAACCCTTGACTCTGTGCACTCTGTTTCGGTTTTACAGATAATTATTGAATTCTCGAATACACAGGCGTAAGGTAGGAATGATGACAGCATTTGTACGCGGTTGAAATTTGTCACATAATAACGGGTTGTTTCTACGACTCAATGGGAATGACACGTGTTCTTGAGTTCAACAACTCGGCTGTGAAACAATTTGACGGCCTCTATGTTTCCTCACTCCTCCCTCTCCTCAAAATGACCCTCAAAGCATCCCCAAAGATATTATATACATAGGCCCGAGGTAAAATATTTACCTCAGAATCTCATGTGAAAGTTAATATAAAAATAAATAATAAACGGAAAAGGTATGAGTAGGAATCTGGTACTCAGTGTCTCCGGGAGTTACGGATGTAGGAATCCACCCCTTCTACTACGGTGCAAGGCTATGTTCTGAGAGTCCTGCTGGAGAGGTCAACAGATCTCCACAAACCAGTCACTCCCCACTCACATCGCTCCTGCCAAGCAGCCGATGGGCAGAAGCATCTACCGCTAAGACCCGGATAAACAAACCTCATCCCATGAACCTGTCACATGTCACCCCTGCAAAGTCACCGGGAGGTGTTGGTTATCAAATAAATGGTTAACGGTACCGATACCCGCCCCCTAAATTGAAAATACGTAATTGTCTATGCAATGGTCAAATCACAAAACAAGATAAAACTAGGCATACTTGGTGCTTATACTGCTTAACTTGGACGAGTGCGAACAAGTATCAAGCTTTTAAACATTAATGCAAAGGCCCAAAATAAGATTACGGTCACAATTCATTTCATTGGTTCCTTTTGAATGCAAAAATCAAACGCCGGATTTGGGAATGAAACATTAGAATATTCCGTTTTTTGTTCGACCCTCCTTCTAACAGTGAACATTGGACATCTTCAATCTGCCGAGATCAGAACAAGAAGTTGTAGAGTTCTTGCAGGCGAAGGGTTTATTGCCGGCTAATCGATGCATATTTATCTAGGTTAGTTGTTTTTGCCACACTAGCCAGTAGCCACACGAGCCAGTGTCATTTCCATCTGGAAAATGTTGAAGGGCTGAACAAAGAGTAAGGAGGAAAGGAGAAGACGGGGAGAAGGAGAAGTAGGTTGGGAAATACCTGGCTCTGCAGTACGGTACAGATCAAGTCACTAAAAAGGCCAAAGCCATGATGACTTTTTCACGAAGAGGTGTACCACGTGTCATTGTTATAGATAGTACCTACACTGTAGTACATAAATCAGAATTAGCTGGAAATACTGGTTCCATGCCAACTCAGAATGAAACCAACTCAGAAAGGTCATAACTATGACTCATAAGCTATGAAAAAATAATTTTAAAATAGCCGGTAACCCTAACCTAACTTAACCTATTTTTTTATATTTTTTTTATAATCACTTTTAATGACCTTTCTGAGGTGGTTCTGAGTTGGTTTCATTCTGAGTCGGCCGGCCACCGGATATACTTCCGAGGTGGAGAAGAAAAAGGATGAAAAGGTTATTCAGATCAGGTCACTTAAGACGGCAAAAGTAATTTCAAGCAACATTTATGAATGGTTTATCGTCAGGACAGTTACCGCCGACCCGGGAACCACTTATTTGAAACCAACACCTCTGCCGTAGGTCGTGCCAAGTTTAGTGACTTAGCAGGGTGCCCGGGTTCATTGGGTGAGGTTTATCTAGATGTAGGTCTTGGTGGCAGATGTGTCTGTCCACCAACTGCGTGTCGGATCGAGAGAAACTGGTTTGGGGAAACCTTTTGACCTCCCCCGCCGGACTCTCTCGACTCATCACCTTGCGCCACGGTTGGAGGGATGGATTCATACATCACTCCTGGACACACTGACCCCCAGATTCCTACATACTTCCCATACCTTTTTCCTTCCCAGAACTTCATATCTTTAAAAAAAACCCTCCACACAGCATTCCCTAAGATAACATACACCCAGAGGGAAATTATTCTAAAAAAGAGCGACGCAGAAAATCTTTCACTAAATGTACTAAGGAAAATAATTTTAAAAAATAACAAAGTTCGTTTAAGAGCAAGTTAAGAACAAGTACTCTGTACCTCAAAGGTAAAGCTTTGAGGTACAGAGGAGTGCTATAAAAGCATGAAACAAGAGAAAACGTGACTTAAACGTAAACTTTCGTTAAAATGCTTTAAAGTTTTGCTATTCCTGTTTACCCATCTCGAACGGTCAATTCTAAATTTGATCGCTTCAGATTTATGAAAATACCCTGCAAACTTAAAATTAGCCACGGAAAAAGAACTACACAGCTAGGTACAGTCTGACATTAATAATAGTAGGCAAAAAATGACGGCGCTGCGATCGTTTAAAAGGTTTTAAATGGCAACACCAAGTTGACTCATAGGAAGATGAATGCAAGTTTAAAAAAAGCACAATGATCCAAGTGCATATTTTTTACTTCAACCAAACGGTATTAAAAAAATTGTGGTAGGTACATTCCGAAAGGAGATGATTCAACACCATATTCTAAGACAATTTATACTGTTTTTACAACGTTTTTTTTTAAAATTATTTAACGCATTGTAAGGAAGATAATTAGATGGAAAGGATTTCTGTATTATTCTGTATTGTAGCCATTTATTAGATGTTGGATAAACAAAATCTAATTCACAGATCTACTTAAATTATAAAAACGTTAAAAACTCGAATTACGTTATTCCTCCACGTAGCTCCACACAGGAGACCATGAAGAAAAAAAATCCCCCAGGGCCTATGTCTTCTTTGGGGATGCTGTGTGGAGTGTCTTTTGAGGAAAGGAAGGAGATGAAGTTCTGGGAAGGAAAAAGGTATGATGGGTGTGTAGGAATCTGGGGGTCAGTGTCTCCAGGAGTGACGGACGTATGAATCCATCCCTCCCGCTGCGGCGCAAGGCAATGGGTCGAGATTCGAGATAGTCCAGCTGAATAGGTAAAAATGTCTAGTTCAATCAGTCTTTCCCGATCCGGCTCGCCACACAGTAAGTGGGCAAACTCATGTGCAGCCAAGGCCTAGGCAAACCTCACTCCATGAACCCGGGCACCCCCCGCTAAGTCGGCAAACGCAGCGAACCACTTTAGGTGACCTATACCCGGTACCAATACCCGCCTCCCAAATGTTAGATTAGGTTGCCATAATAAATTAATTTCTAGAATGCCAGGCATTAATTATTCATTTCTAGAGTATGTAGTACCTAGGTAGGCACTTCATTTCCAGCAAGCGGTCAATTTTCAGTCGACGGGGCCGACCTTGCAGTAATAGAAATTGCGTGACGATTATTATAACGATGTGAAACAATCGACAAAGTACACGAATACCTACTCCGTCCTACGCCCAAACAGTCCACAACACATCACTACCTAAACCTAAAAGCGAATACAATCTCATTATTGGCCAACATTTCCTCCGCATTGTTTATGGCGTTCCACGTTTAAATTTCAAATAAGGAAATCGAAATGGAATGTTCACACTCACTCGAGAACAATCGAAAAAATATCACTTTCATTAGAATATTTATAAACGGTTAAAAAATAAATACGTAGGTTGAAATCGTAATCAGAATATTGAAGAACAGTTTGAGAAATGGATGGACATGGATGTTGAAAAAACACCGCTTATCGGATTCTGCTTAGATTCTACGAAACTCTTATTATATTTTCTTGTTATTTTTTTTCTTCTTCGGGTAAATAAATTCACGACATAATATCACAAAAATTAAAACAGATTGATTCATAACAACGTGGGTAGGTACCTATCCTCACAGGAAACATGCTTCACGTTTTTTAAGGAAAATAAAGAACCTATCTAATCAATTTTCCTCTATGCGCAAAAAATCTAATTAACAATTTTTCGATTCGTTTAAAAAATATGTACATTTTTCATATTATTAAGGTTAAAAAAATTTGCTGCCATCAGCTGTTTTTCAGCGACGTTAAAACAGTCCATAAGTTGATAATAAATCTTCATAAAGAGATAATAAAATGTATAAATAATATGTAATTGTTGATGAGCAACATTACGTATTGAAAACAATGCTGCAATAACGATAATGAATGTCATTTAATAGACAGGTTTGGTAGGTCTCACCAAGTGTGAGCAGGAATTAAACAGAAACATCGATGATTATTAGCCCACCGAAGGCCGCGCTGATAATAAAGCAAATGTCACTAGTCAGACAATTAAGTTCAGGTTTTGATAACTCACCAAAGTTACATATTGTTTTCCCGTATCCGTTTTCCACTGGTAAAGCTGTCACCAAATCGTCCACCAGAAAGTAATCACCTCTGCTATTCAACATTATTTGGGAATATTCCTCACTCATCCAGTTAATAATTTTAAAAAAAACTGTTCTAAATACAAAACTCAAAAACACTTTTAGAAATTTGGAATTCCTTTGTCAGGTGAAACACAGAAATAGAGATCGATGAATTACAGATAAAACGATAAAATTATATTTTTAAATAATCAATATGATACTGAAACACACACGAGCGCGAATTGGCGTTGACGAAGAATTTTACGCAGTATTCGTGATTTATTTTGACAGCAATTATTGTCCGGGACGAGTTAGTTGTGCTGATCAAAATGATAACGAAGAAACGTATATTATTTTAAGGTAAAACACTTTTTACGAAAGGAATCTGCCAACGTACAAAAGGCTTCAATCGAAATGTATTCGTCACCAGCTGGGAGTAGTGACGTATGGAAATTTGTAAACAGAAATTGGCAATATAGTATGAAATATAGGAAATTGATAAGAAATTTTATATATTAAAAATATCTTCGATAAAGACTTTATATATTTAATCAAAACATTGCATCGACTCCGATTTAAATCGTTTATACACTGTGAAACATATAAATACAAAATATGCACGGTCAAATCTCATGGTGGTCGAAGACGTAATGACATAGAGACGAATTTTGTAATATCAAAACAACGCATTTAAAAAAACTTTTTGAATGACTTAATTACATAAATACCTGAACTGAAGTGTGACCGTTTAATATCCCCATTTTCCGTATCTCCATCCAAAGGACGCTTTCGGGAATCGGCAATTTCTGGACTAGGGCACGTATCCATTCCTGAGTCAGCCGCCATGTTGGATCAGGGTACAAAATCTGCTAGTAAAAACGAAGCAACATGAACATAGCTAAATGTCCCTATTGCGCATGTTCGTGAACACTCGCTATTAGAACAGAGCGGCTAGGCATTATTGTCTTCTGTCTCAGCTGATTGTAGGTACTTGCGATGGCGTATTTTCCACAAAGACTTTTCCTTATTTCTCTATTTTACAATATACATAAATTAATTTATCTAAAATAACTAACCTACTATTCATTTATTATAAAGCTAACTATGATTTCGTGTATAATACGATATTCAGTCGAAATTTCCTGAGTTTGGCATGTGATACCAATATAATCGGAAAATAGGTCAGTGTGTCATGTGCTCATTTTCTGACAGGAATTTAGACATATTCAGAATGTACCGCTTAGATGCATTTAACTTATGTAATACCCAACAAATGCACTATTATCATCGGTAATAGCAACGACTGATATATTATTTATATATTTTTCACTACTTTAGCAGTATTTAGAAAATTAGATAGGTATATTATTATCAGAGTAGGAATCTACACTCCTACACACTTATTTTTTTACTCTGAACTCTGAAGGACAAAGAGCATAGAGCAAAATTAGATAATACAGCATAAATACAGCTGGCGACAGTATCAAATTTAGAAGTTAGTATTTTTGCAGTTTATTGGGTTGTAATAAAATAATAAAGATTTTCTTAGGGATACGGAAGTTTTCCTACTAGGTACCTACTTATCATAATTTAGGTAAGTACTTCATCTTCACTTGAAAAGTCAAATTGTGACCGTTATATCCTATAATAAATTTCATATATATTTTTAATTCTTAGCTGGTAACATTTTAATTACCTTATCTAGAAAACAATTCTTTCAGGAATTTTTTTTCTAATAAATTATTTTGAATCAACATTATGTGGGCATGATACAGCAGATTTTATATATCTACAGACATTGATTTTCGGTTTTTTCGAAGGCAGGATTTATGACTTAACAATGGATAGTGAGCAACTTGACGGCCGGCATAGTCCAGCGGTAAGGCTCTTGACTCGTAATCCGAATGTCGCAGGATCGAATCCCGGTGTGGCAAATAAATTTTATTTGATTATTTCACAATTTATTCATTTAAAATAATATATAAAGGGTTTTCCAATAAGAGGTGTTATTTTGATATTCAAAGAAAAATGCCATTTTTTAGTATTAATGATCGGATGTTTATTTCATTATAAAGAGGAAGGTATGCCGTTAATAGTGGAAAATAACATCAGGCAAATGACCACAGCGACCACGCTTACAGGAACATATCCTTTTCATGAAATTTTCCATAACCAAATCGCAAAGCGGCTGCCCTATGTCCTCGATAGCCTCGCGAATTCCATATTTGAGGTCTTGAATCGATGCTGGGCTGTTGGTCTAAACCTTCTCTTTCACGTGGCCCCAAAGGAAGAAGTCGCAAGATGTTAAATCACAAGATCTCGGTGGCCAATTGTGATCACCTCTTCGAGAAATAACACAGTCCGGAAACTTTTCCCGTAAAAGATCAATGGTTTCGTTGCTTGTGTGGCACGTAGCGCCATCTTGTTGAAAGTCAACGTTGTCCAGATCAATATCATTAATCATCTCTTGAGGACATAGGGCAGCCACTTTGCAATTTGGTTATGGAAAATTTCACGAAAAGGATATGGTCCTGTAAGCGTGGTCGTAGTGGTCATTTGCCTGATGTTATTTTCCACTATTAACGGCATACCTTCCTCTTTATGATAAAATAAACATCCGATCATTTATATTAAAAAATGGCATTTTTCTTCGAAAATCAAAATAACACCTCTTATTGGAAAACCCTGTAGTATATTTGCGGCACGTTCCAGAGTCGAAGATACTCTCGGTATCGCCCTGGTGTAAGACCACCATTTAGAATCGAAACGTTTCTTGAAATGGCTTTAGCCGTGTTTGGTGACCAGATCTGAATAGCCAGGTACTTCCTTGCTTTCCTCTTCCCTATCTCCTTCCCCTTCCCACTACCTTCAGCCTCACAACATACCCCAATTGGGGATGCCATAGTCTCACTGGCTCCAGACGGGAGTAGTTGGGACTCTTGTGCGGTATTCATGTAAAAAAAAAAAAAAACAAAATGGCCGTGCGGAGTGAAAGATATTCGGCAGGCGTTATCAGGCATCTGTCCGTGTTTGAGAGTTCTCATCAGGCGTCCTTCCTGAGAGTGGAGGGGTTTTCAATAAAAAAACAATTGTAGAAATTTAGGAATACAAATAATTTATTTAAAAAATCTTACACTATGTAGGTTTACATAATATTATTATCATGGGTTTTAGTAAGTAAAGTTTGACACAGTTCACTTAAACTCCCAATAATTATTAACAATGAGTATAATTTGTCAAAGTAATCATTCAAGAATTTAATATTTACATTTCTTTTAAAACATAGTAATATAATATATAGCTGTGAACAATGCAATCATGGCAATAGCTTGAGTGCTTATGAAGATGAAGGGTTGATGGATATGGATAAATGCAATGACATTATAATATATAGAGAAGTGCTGTAGAAATCTCCAAATGGCAAGCCAAAAACAAGTCAGATGCAGTGTTTACGATTTTGTAGTTTTAGTACTAAACTGCCGTGCGTCGCTTAAGGTTGTGTGCTACCTCTAAGTAAATTAGATTAAAAAGTGCCAAAATGCCCTTGTGTGTGATGAGAAAATGTTTTCATTACATCGGCAAACACTAGTAAAAGCAAAGAAATATGCACCCAACACGCAAATTACTTAATAATAATAATAATAATTGGACAATTTGTAGAGCGCCGTTTTTGTGAAAAATCACCTCAAGGGCGCTAAAATTATTATTAATTATACAATTATTTTCCACCCGAAGATTTTATGCGTTATTAGATAATGCAAGGCCTACTAGAGCACAGATTTCAATTTGGGAGGCAGGTATGGGTTCTGTCGCCCCAGGAACCTTTATTGTATAACCAACACCTCTGCCATAGGTCACCCCAAGTGGTTCGCTACGTTTGGTGATTTAGCAGGGGTGCCCGGGTTCATGGGGTGAGGTTTGTCTAGGTCTTGGAGGCGGATGACCAGGACACACTGAACCCCAGATTCCTACCCACCCCTTAAACCCTTTTCCTTCCCAGAAATCTCCTCTCCTTCCTAAAAAAAACCTTCCACACAGCATCCCCAAAGATGACATAGACCCTGAGGGAAATTATTTTCCTCAGGGCCTCCTGTGTGGAGCTCATGCAAAAAAAAAAGTACGGTGCTTGTGTGCACAACAGCCAAATTACAAAGTCAGTGCTGTCACTAAGTAAACTTTACTGTTTAAAAGAGTCTAATCACTGCGTTTATTTATGTATACGCTTGCGGTAAAACAATATACAAATCGGCAGTAACGAGTACAACAACAATCGCCGCCATTTGCAAACTGTCGTTGCTGTATTATGACCTGATGACACAATATCAAGTCTGTAACGCCATTGAAAAGCATAATACATTAGGTACCATAGACTTCAAATCTGGGGGCCTAGTCCTAGGCACGTTTGTGAAACTTGGTGGTTGATTAACTTTATCACAAATGGTAGGTCAATAGGTAACTAGATGATAATTACATAATAGTTACCGACTACCAAGTTTTCTTTATTCATTGAATTTTTTATTACATAAATTGGGGATTTTTCGACCAACATGCTAGGCACGTGCCCGTGTTGTGGTGGTCGATCGGTCATTTGTGATAAACTTAATCAACCACCAAGTTTCGCAAACGTGCCATTTCTGAAACTTAAAAGATAGGGCCTGTTCTTCAAAAAAGATAAGGGAGTTAAATTCTTTTTCTAAGCAGTTACATAAAAAATAGGCAAAACACTCCTGAGAGTTTTATTGTTTGCAGAAGTACTGAAAGGATTCCCGTTCAACATCGAAAAGTAATTTTACAATTATTATTCCAATGGAAAATCAATCTGAAACAATCTGTTATTCCAGAAATAAAAACAACAATAATTAGTGTTGCAAATGCAATAAAAGGCACAGAAGATTGATAACTCAGTCTGAGGGTCTCCCGTTACCAATGATTTTAATGAGATTATATTGATTCAAAAAGCATCACGTCAATGCATTCCACTGCATTAAATAAACATGTTTGCAATCTTTTCAGGTCAAGGTAGATGTATGGTTTCCAACCATTTTTGTTACTACATACCTATATTTGGTAATTGGCTTATGCAACATTACACATTTGTTACAATTACATTATTATTCAAATTAGCGTGAATATTTTTTCACATTTCCATTAAAAAAAAGTTTATTCAGATTTAACACGTTTTTAACAGGTTCATCGTGTTTTTAACTCTTGTCACGTCACAAAGTGTTGCTTTTACAAAATCTTACTGAATAAAAGCTTTTATGTTTTAAGTAATGTTGCCAGAAGCAAGATAAAAGTGTATTGTTGGCATTTCCAAGTACCTAAAGTTTAATTTTGCCTTATTTCTGGTAAAAACGTTATCAAATATCGAAATTCTTTTTTTGAACAGATAAACAATTTCATTGACATAACTGTGGCCTAGGAGAGTCGAAAGATGCAATATAAACTTGGGACTTCAGTTTTCTTTAAATTTGCCATAAATCACACTTTTATGTATTTCTGTCCAGTGACTGGTTAATATTTAATCACAAAAAATTGCAATGGGCACCCGAAAGAGTGCCCATTGCAATTTTTTGTCCTATCCTCCTTGGATGCTTCGAATTACCTCCTTGATTACCCTGCCCCTTAAAACCTGCAGAATTACCACCATTCTCTGCTTTGACTCTTCCACCAAGATCTTTTGGTGTGATATTATCGTCTTCTTCATCGTCATCCAAGAACTCTAGTGGAGAGCTTGGACTATAATGACTTCTATTGATGACACTCTCACTTTTAATTTTCATCACGTCTATGGGTTGATGATTGTATTGCTTTGGTTCTATTGCATTCTTGGTATATTTCTTGAAACAACTTTGATCTTCCTCGTTTCTTTTGGGTTGCTTCTTTTGTTTGCCGTATTTGACAGAGCTTTTGGACGATCTGTCTGAACTTGCTGATAATTCTGCACTGTCTATGTGTTGATGTTTGTATTGCTTTGGTTCTATTGCATTCTTGGTATATTTCTTGAAACAACTTTGATCTTCCTCGTTTCTTTTGGGTTGCTTCTTTTGTCTGCCGTATTTGACAGAGCTTTTGGACGATCTGTCTGAACTTGCTGATAATTCTGCACTGTCTCCATTCTTGTATCTCTGGTGTTGGTGGATTCTGTCTGGGTTTCTGGTCTTGGATGATCGGGAGGAGGTGTCCATGCTGACTGATTCGCGGTCACTCCCCTCGTAGTACCCGGATTCGTGGTTCTTTCTGCTTCCGTTGTCGTCTCTCATCTTTGGACTGACTTTGTTTATTTGCTGGTCAGTCTTTGAATAATTATTGTTGGTTTTTAATGATGTCGTTGACATTTGCGTTGAGTTTTTTTAATGTTTTTATTGTTGTAAGAGTTCATTTTATTTATGTTTTTTGTTCATTCACACTAATTGTAATTTTAAAATCTGTAAATTTATAGAAAAATCATCCTAGTTAGTTTAAACCAAAGATATTTAAATACAAAAGAGATATGCTATGATGTCCGCGCGACTGTCGGCGGACTACGACCTAATAAGCGTAGTTTACATACAAAAATAATTTGTTAATTTCGTTGATTTTTTTAAGGTGTGCGTTAGTATTGGTTAACAGTATAGTTTGAATACGGAAAGAGTTCGTTCGATTAGTTTAACGTTCGGTTAGTTTATCCGTTAATTATTCGTTCATTTGGTTTATTCGTTAATTGGTTATCAATATCGGCGACATCCCGAAGCGCAGTCCTACATAGTAAAAACTGTGGACAGCACATCTATCACATCTCATTATATTTCAATATCTTTGGTTTAAACTGATTCTATAGACAACCCATTTTTTCTCGCTCTGTTGAGCCTTAAGAGAAATGAAACAACCGAAAGAAAGTTCATCAAATATTTATGTTACTTTCAAATTCATCACAGAAAGTATAAAATGTGAAATTCATATCCATATTGGCTTCAATTGAACTCAAAATGCCTTAAGCCGGAATCCAATCTTATTTATTCCATGATCTATTTTATAGAATCTATGAATTGAATCAGTACAGGCTTTCTAAGCGATAGAAACTCAAAGTCGAATCGACTTCAACATTAGTTCTATGAAATAGACCATTGAATAGAAAAGAACCCAGCATTTTCTAAGTGATGAGTGCTCTATCCGTTCAGGAAAAATGTAAGATCTCCGAGGCTCTTTCAAGATCAAATGTAAATAATTATCTAAAGACTGTAGCTAAGTACTAAGCGGTAACATAGTTATTATAAGACAGGCGCAACGGCAGGGATCTCCAGAGGCAGGAGGTGGTTGGTGAGCCACCAGGCCAGGATAGGCTGCATGGAGGCCACAAAAAGCAGGAAGTAGACGCGCCGCTTGGAGCCGCCGCTGTTCCGTGGGCTGTACGCGTCCTGCGGATACCCCTGGCTGGTGGTTGGCTCTATCAGCACTTGGACTTTCAAAGTCCTCACCTAAAAAATAAAAATGTTTCAAAATAAGTAAATATGAATGGGACTACAAAAATTGAAAGAAAGGGAGAGTCTCCTCATGAGCTAATAATAGCTATTCAAAGCTAATAACTTATATTATGTACACACAGAAATTTATTCTATAAATTAGTATGTACCTACAGTAAAAGCTCCTTATTTGCAGAGTACACATTTGTGATCTCTTTCTTCACTACCTGATTTTTTTATTGGAAGTCAATACAATGAAGAATGATAATTGATGAAGAGCAACATCAATCATCGGCCTATTAACCTTTTCCACTCTGACCATTTTTTCTCAAAACCGTTTAGCTAATCTGACCAAAAATGTGTGTTATATTTTATATTTCAAATGAAATTTTTGGTTCATTATTTTTGCGGCACCCTATCGGATAATTCGTGTGACCATTAGTTGGGTGGTATATTTTGGATAAAATACTTGTTAAATCACACATTAAGTAACTTAAAAATATTACATTTGATTTCAACATGTTTTATTTGCATAATATCTTTTATTGCACAGCAATAATTTGTATAATACGGGTAAAATAAAAGTTAGAGTATTGTACATATTATACATAATATAATACTTCAGTTTAATAATGAGTACATTTATCTCACATTTACTATTACAAAAACTCACGATTCGGTCCAATGTTATCCCACATGAAATGCAAGTTTGTTTTCACAACTTTTACGGTGATATATTGTTCATTTTATTTGTCCTCCTTTTCTATCATAATCAGAACTACAAACATTTTTTTTACATCAGCTCCACACAGGAGGCCCTGAGAAAAATAAATTCCCAGGGCCTATGTCATCTTTGGGGTTGACAAATGGAGGGTCTTTTGAAGGAAATGAAAAAAAGGATGGGAAGGAAAATGGTATGAGGAGTGGTAGGAATCTGGTGGTTAGTGTGCCCAGGAGAGGCGATGCGTGAATTCATCCCTCTCACTGCGTTGTAAGGTAATGGTTCGATAGGGTCCGGCTGGAGAGATCAAAAGATCTCCCACGAACAGTCTTTCCTGATTCGGCCCACCACGCAGTAAATGGGCAGACGCATCCCCATGAACCCGGGAACCCCTGTTAAGTCACCAAACGTAGCGAAACACTTGGAGTGACCTGTGGCAGAGGTCAGATAAGTTTTTAGATTTTTACGGCCAAAAGCATTTTCTTTGTTAGTTTTTGGGGTGTTATGCCGTGCTGCGCTACCTCCTACTATAGCCGACGTTTCGGACAGCGTTGCAGTTCCCTTTCTACTGAAATACCTACCAGCTCGTAGTGGATTGAAGCTGGCGACACGGTATCGCTTCCAAGTAAATAATCACACACTCTACACTAACATTTACA
Source organism: Limnephilus lunatus (assembly GCA_917563855.2). Lineage (NCBI taxonomy): Eukaryota > Metazoa > Arthropoda > Insecta > Trichoptera > Limnephilidae > Limnephilus > Limnephilus lunatus. The sequence continues at coordinate 1,066,101 of OU830602.1, read as the reverse complement.
CATCGTCGGATCTACCGGATCTGCCCTGATGATGGACACTGCAACGCTGTCCGAAACGTCGGCTATAGTAGGAGGTAGCGCAACACGGCATAACACCCCAAAAACTAACAACGAAAATGTGGCAGAGGTGTTGGTTTCGAATAAATGGTTCCCGGGGCGGCGGAACCCATTCCCACCTCCCAAATTGAAAACGATGCAATCCCTAATACTTTTTCTGCATATTAGGCATTATTACATGTCGATTGACATGATTTAACCGCTGTTATGGATCTACCGAATGGCTTCCTTTTCTAGTTTTTACACCTTCTCTATAATTTCCAACCAGCTGAATAATTGGCCTATCCACAAATTGATGATGACTCATTGGTATTTCCAATAGAAAAAAAAAATTCTTGTTGTGGTGTATGACGGTGTGGGATTGGTGGATGTTGAAGGTTGATGCGGAATTACAATATTTTCTACATCACTATCTTTACTGAAATAAGCGCATCTCCTTCTTTTGGGCGGGATAATGTCACTTCCACTATCTATATCACTTGGATCGTTACCAACTTTTTCACCATCACTTCGAAGTAAAACTATAATTATTTTCTATGACGGTTAATTAACTATATGTATAGAATACGTAAATAAGTAATTTTTTACTTTCAATTACTAATATCAACATCAATAGTTCCACAAAACGAAAAAATATGGTCACAGAAAGTGGGAGTAACTGCGGAGAACCGTCATAAACGCAGGATAATGACTAACTGTTCCGAAAATATTTAAAGAAAACAAATATTTCGTGTGTTAAAATGATGCATCTATTTTTACATGAATATATCTAATTAACGGTAAATTTAAATGAAGAAATGAGGGTATATACAATATGTTGCGACGATTCTTTGTAATTATCTGAAATAATAGTTCTTAGAATGTACTTAGGAAGATAGAAATTGGTGATTAAACTTATACCTGCGCCGGGCCAGGACCTCTGGCCGACGGAGCTGCCTACCAAAATTGTTTGGGTCAGAATATGTAGCCTACGGAGTGGAAAAGATTAATAAAATAAAATTAAATCAGGTATATAACATTTATATTACTTAACATTTACAATAAACCAATATTTTTACATAAACTCCACACAGTAGGCCATGTGGAAAACAATTTCCTACATCGTCTATGTCATATTTGGGGATGCTGTGTGGAAAGGAAGGAGCGAACATGGGTATTGAAAGACCCATGTTGTGTTGTTGTAAGACAATAATGTGACAACCACAACACGGGCAATAGCCTAGTATACATAGTAGTTAAAAAAATGGCTAAACTGTAACATGTAAACATTTATGAAATAATTAAAGAAAAAAAATGTAATAAAAACGTTTATGAACATATTTCATTACTACATTAACTAATTTGAAATATGTCAAACTTTTTGCGAATTCAAAATAGTAGGGGAGGAAATAACGCTAAATGGGTAGTTACTCGAGCGTTGCGGGGACCTATTGGATTGCAAAGATTAGATGCTAAAAAGAAAAAAAGTTTAAGTGATGTATGCCCTTTCAGTGGTGGGGGGAGCGAGTATTAATTTTCAAAAATGTAAAAAAAAATCGTCACAATGACTTACTCGAGCGCGTCAGATATTAATAGCGTATACGCCCTACGTGTTTCTGGTAACGGAGAGATATTAATCTGACGAGTTGAGTGGTGGAGGTGGCCGTATGAAGAGGTAGAAAATGGAAAAAAAATGGATTTATTCGAGTGTGTCAGATTAAGGTAATATGAGTTAATTACATGCAGAAAAGTTTACATTTCAATAATCTGACGATTTGGACGTAACCTTAACTCGTGGCAGATTTTTGAAAATGTAAAAAAAAATCGTGACCTTGACATACTCGAGCGCGTCAGATTTTTATACAGACGGTTCAGTTTGAAGTCCTTGTTGTGCTGACCTATAATCTGACAACTATGTGGAGGGGTTTTCTTAATCTGACAGTTTTAAGTTTTTTATTTTATTTTTTATTACTGAATAGAATTACAATGAACAAAAAATAATATATACCTATCATAATGATAAAAAGAAAATCGCTTAATTAAAATTCTTAAAAATTTAAATTATTAAATTTCTTTACACAATGAATAAACCAAAGCGTTGTACACGAACGCGCGGCCTACGGCTCTGCGACAGAATATAAAGTCCCGTTTCCACGCTTGCCAAGCTTACGCAAACCTCCACAAACGCCAACGTGGAAACAGGTCGTTTGTCTTGGGTTGCGTAGGGTTGCGTAGGGTTTGCGTAGGCTTGCAAGAGCTTGCCGCCAATCCAGTCAGGGTCGGATCCAGCGGCAATTTTCGGCAAACGCTCAGTGTAATTTCCGAACTGACGGCGAATGCACGCCGTTTTTGCTCCATGCGGTATATCGATAATTAACATTACGAGACACATGTATGACGTAAGAGGCATGCCTGACTTATTAAAATGTATAAGTACATAATATGAATGCACTAATTTAATTTATTGGATTTATCAAAAAAGTCAATATTATTATTATTTATTTTTTTTATTTTTTTAAAATTTTGTACGACAGACAGGTAAGTCCAATTACGGTACAATTTTCTAACAACTAACAATACGTATACATAATTTTTTTCAAACATGTTATAGTGATATTGAACACATCTATATCTGCTGGTAGAGCATTAAGCAATGTCATACCTCTTGTCATGCTATGTTGAGCCATGACATCTGTCCGCCCCTGCGGTATGTAGAATAGGGCATAGCTACGAGTTCGACAGTATTTGTCAGGAACGAATAAGCCACAGCATGACAGGAGATATGGACAATCAATGAGGTTTTTTATTAACTTTAATTCAAATACCATGAGTCCGGCATTACGCCTGGTCTCCAGGCTTTGATAATTTGTCTCCTTTAGCAGTTCCACGTGATGCATGAATTTCGGATATATTCCGTGTGATCGCATGTAAACATACCTTAGGAATTTTTTTTGAATTTGTTCAATCATATTTATGTATTTAAGTTGATAAGGTATCCAGACAGTTCTAGCGTACTCCAGCTTGCTTCTGACCACTCCGTTGAACATGGCGGTCATTGCTTCTATGTTATTGAAATGTTTGCAAGTTCTAATTACAAAACCAAGAATTTTGTAGCAAGCCGAAGTAAGCTGCACTATATGATTTGAAAATGTCAGCCTAGGATCAAAGACCACCCCAAGATCCTTGATGGTATTTACGCGTGTTAGTACTTCTCCATTCATTCTATACTGGTAGAATAACGGATTTTGTGAACGACTATAAGTCATAACGACGCATTTTTTTGTATTGAAATTAATTTTGTTGTCTAACGACCATTTCATGATTGAATCTAGGAATCTGATTCGATTTCCATCATCAGTTTCATGTCATCCGCGAATAGGAGACATGAGCTATGACGTATGCAGTCCTGAATGTCATCTATCAGAATAAGGAATAACATGGGGCTAAGATTCGATCCTTGAGGAATTCCTGACAGTGCTACGAACTCACGGGAGTCGTATCCATTTACATTTACATACTGGCTTCTATCTTTTAAATATGATGCAAAAAAATATCAGTAGGGGTTGATTAAAACCCATTTTGTGCATCTTTCTTAACAGAACATCGTGATCTACTCGGTCAAATGCCTTTGCGAAATCCGTGTAGATTACGTCCGTCTGATGCCTACAGTCTAGGCCTTTTGCTACCCGTCGAGAGAAAGAGAGTAAGTTGGTTACCGTTGATTTCCTCGGTAAGAAGCCATGTTGATTTTCTCTTAAGAAAGGCGCGATTTGCGGACTGAGTTTATCACAGATAATCATTTCAAAAATTTTTGGAATTGTTGAGAGTACTGCAACTGGTCTATAATTTCTGACATCAGTCTTTTCATCAGCTTTATGAATAGGGCAGACCCTCGTTAGTTTTCAACACTGTGGAAACGTGGATGACATGATGCAGAGATTAAATATGTAAGCAAGGGATACACAGATATTTGGAGAGATTTTTTTAATTATTGAAGGAGGAATACTGTCCGGACCAGTAGCCTTATCAGGTCGGATATTCCGGATACAGGCTTCTATTTCCTGGATGTTGGTCAATCCGAGTGAGGTACCTACAACATTCCAGGGTGATGTTGTTGGAAATCGGTTTCAAGTTTCGGGGTTACTTGACTATAAACGGAATGAAAATAGTCAGAAGTTATATTGTTTTTTTATACTTTGCTTGTATTTCAAATAAAAGTATGTTAAACCAAACGCAATAGCCGACACAAGTTCGGCGTCCGCCACGCTTGGGTGTTGGTAGCGAGGTAGGATACGAAGCGTGTAAACGGCTTCCAAATGCCAGGCGAGATTTGTGTACGCTTGGAGCTTGTGGAAGTTTGCGTAGGCTTGGCAAGCATGGAAACGGACCATAAAACAAGCAAGCGCCTATCAACGTACGACTCGACCATAGACATATGAATATTACTAGACCTGCCCTAAGTGATAAAAGCGGTCTGCCTATTGTATATAAAAAGGAAAGATTTGATTGTTTGTTTGTTTGCATTGAATAGGCTCCAAAACCACTGAAGCGATTTGAAAAATTCTTTCACTGTTAGGAAGCTACACTATCCCCGTATGACAAGGGCTATATTATATTTTCAAAAATTAGGTCTCCTTACTAAAACTCCAATAATGTTACCCAAGGTGTAAAAAAATTACCTAAAATATTCTTTACATCGCGTGCGCTGCGAAAACTATTGATGATAGAATTAAATATTGTACTACGACTTTGCAGAACACATCAGTATTTACAAAAAGTGTCGCGACAGCATATATCTAACTATCATAGTTATGCCACAATAAGTGTTATTTTATTTTTAAAATTTAATTAAAATGTCGCCGCTTCAGTAGAAGTAATTTTTCAAATCGGTTCAGTAGTTTTGGAGCCTATTCAATGCAAACAAACAAACAATCAAATCTTTCCCCTTTAAATATAGGCAGACCACTTTTATCACTTAGGGCAGGTCTAGTAATATTCCTATGTCTATGGAGTCGACAGTTAATAGGCAGTTCTCAGCGCCGTCAGCCGCTGTACGCTCCACACTCAGTGATGATTTTAGCTTCTTCGGCATGTTGAAATCGTCAGATTATATTATTTCTGTGATCCTTACATTATTTCCTTCAAAATGAAAAAAAAACTAACCGCGCTCGAGTAAATCCACGTGACGTTTTTTTTTGCAACTTTGTGACTCGCTAATTTTCTTACGTCACGTTCAAATCGTCAGATTATTGAAATGTAAACTTTTCTGCATGTAATTAACTCACAATACCTTAATCTGACACGCTCGAGTAACTACGGGGATCGATTTTTTTTTACTAATCTGATCGGTTGCCCTAGCCGCACCCACCAATATTATTGGTTCATAAATGGTGGTAGTCCATAACAGGGTCGGGAGGTATCTCCCCTTAGTTAATCTGACGCGCTTAAGTAAATCCCAAAATCCCTGCTTCGCCTCCCCTACTAAAAGTAATGGGAATTGTGCTGTGGTGGAGACGAAGAGTGGGGGAACCCATTGTTCGACCAGGTGTCCGTTAGGGTCACTCTTCCTGAGTCAGTGTGGGAAGTTGTGTCACTGTGAGTGCACCGGTTCTCCCGTGAGATTTTTTTTAGTAAAACCACTTTTTCCATTTCAGTGAAAAACGTGACGGGATGGCTGATCGTCGAGAGCAACGCGCGGCTGTGGAAATTTGTTTCCTGTTGGTGAAATCGGCCTCGGAAACTATTGTAATGCTTAAGACTGCCTATGGGGATGCTGCTCTAAGTAAAACCAGAGTCAACAAGTGGTTTTCACGTTTTAAAAATGGAGAAATGTAAATTGAAGACCATTCCCGTTCAGGACGCCCCTGAACGTTAAAAACTGACGAAAACGTCAACAAAATAAATGCCCTCGTTCGTGAAGACTGTTGCCGAACCATTGATCAACTCCTTGAGATGTCTGGAATGTCATGGAGTTCAATTTAGAGGATTTTAACCGAAGATTTGCACATGAGAAGGGTTGCAGCCAAATTTGTCCCTTTGCGCGCTACGCCGGCCCACACCGCCTTCCCCGTGAAGCAATTTTTGACCAAAAACGGAATAACAGCGATTGTCCACCCCCTCTCTTCACAGGATCTAGCCCCTAGTAACTTCTTTTTGCTCCCCACACTCAAAAGAGACATCAAAGGAAAGCGTTTAGCCACTGTGGAGAAGGTAAAACAAAAATCGCTGGAAGGCCTAAAGGACATCCCGATGAGTGAATTAAAAAACTGTTTTGAACAATGAAAGAAGAGCTTGGAGAAGTGCGTTGTGGTCAATGGAGAATATTTTGAAGTTGATAAAAACTTTGTGTAAAAATATTGAGAAATAAAGAAATTATGACGAAATTCCCGTTTCGTATGGGTCCCCCCTCGTAGATTCCCCAGTTTCCCGCTTGTATCACGAGTTTTTGGACACCATGTATAATAATTAGAGACCGTATTATATGCATTTGCATATGCAAATGCATATTTAGACCCTTTTCAGCGGTAGTTGCATATTTTAGCAAAAAATTTGAGATCTTGCATATTTACGCTTGATATCGTTCAGATGCCTCACATAGGGTCACTATAAACGTCAGATAGCAAAGCGCGCGGCCAGCGAACTGATAACTGATCTTACTGATCGCTGCGGCCGGAGCGGGGAACCTCTCTCATCTTCGCCTGCGCTCGCGCCTACTCGGCTTAATTCGGATAATTGCCGAAAACAATTCATTCATTCGTATGAGGGTTGGTTTGGTATATTTATTATGGTAATTCAGTGAATTGCGAATTTTGTTTTTGACTGGTCGCACGCGCTGTTCTTTATAGTTTCGTCTAGTGTTTTGTTTGTTTGCACGAAATTGTACCTACATTGTGAAAGTGAACCATGCCTCCTGATAAAAAAGTGCTCATACGTGAATAGCTGAATATCCTGGAATATTTACGTACGACGGAAAAGTTTTATACTGCCGAGTTTGCGAGAAAAACATTTCTAGCACAAAAAAAGTTCCAAATAGACCAGCATGTCAAAACCAGTGTTCATATCGCAGGAGTGCAGAAGAAGGGCTCATGACAACAAGTTTTTACAGTGGCAAGTAGCAGTATCAGTGAAGTAACCTCCAAAGGTAAACAACAAAATCACTTTTGCATGGATCTATGTGAAGCATTTCTTGCAAGCAATATCCCTCTATACAAACAGACAAATCCTGCCTTGAAGGATTTTCTCAGAAAATATTGCATAAATCAAAATATACCGGATGAATCTACTTTATGTAAAAATTACATACCATCAATTTATCTACATGTCCTGGAAGAAATACGCAATGAACTCAAGGATAACATCATATGGATTTCAGCTGACGAAACCACTGACACTTGCGGCCGTTACATTGCAAATTTGATTGTTGTTGCATTAAAACTTGAACCTTCACCTTCCTATTTGGTGGCCTGCAGAGAACTTGAAAAGGCAAATCATTCTACGATCGCCAGATTTGTGAATGAGGGTATAAAAAAAATATTTCCTGAATCTTCTGCGGATGAAAATATGTATGTGTTGCTCTCAGATGCTGACCCCTACATGATCAAAGCAGGCAAAGCCCTCCAAGTATTTTATCCCAACTTGATTCATGTGACGTGTTTTGCTCACGGAATACACAGACTCGCCGAAGAAGTGAGATCCACGTTTGCGAACGTAAATAACCTGATTTCATCAGCAAATAAAGTGTTCCTTAAGACGCCTGCTCGTATAAAGGCCTACAAAGAAAAACTGCCAAATATCCCTTTACCTCCCGAGCCAGTAATAACACGTTGGGGTACATGGAACGAAGCTGCGATGATAACCCAGGGTTTGGACCCTTGTGCCAAATTGATAACTTCATCAACGGGGCAGGTGAAATTTTGCCCGGAACAATAAGTTCAAAAATCGCACCCAAATTTAAATTCTGTCCAGCCACATCAGTAGACGTAGAACGTTCCTTTTCCGCTTACAAAAATATATTAAGCGATCGTAGACACAATTTGTCTACAGAACATTTAGAACAGTTGTACTTAGTCATATACGTTTTTAAAGGTAAATTCTTAATTTTATTGTTAAATACATTTTATAATTGACATTTCTAAAATACAATTGTTATCCTTGAGAACTAATAGCTTACTAAAATAAAAAAAATATGTATAAATACGACTTCCTGTATTATTTCATGTTGCATATTTTGACCCTTTTTATGGATTTTCGTGCATATTTTAGCTATTTTTATTGCATATTTGCATGCATATTTTGGGCTATTTTTGTTGCATATAATCCGGTCTCTAATAATAATAATAATAATTTATCAACCTCCTGAACAAAATCAATATTTTCCTGCTCTGACTCTCGACATACCGTAAATTACTCGAAAACTTGACACGTCGTGAGGCACTACCATGGCAATCTGTTAACCTGGCAACTAAAACACGTCGGCCGCTGAGACTAGCACTGCGAGTCGTCGCTTCGCCCTTAACAACTGATCTTTAACAAGTTGCCTGTGTGCGGACCGCCAATGAAATTCGCAAGTTCCTTTCCTGTTGCCAACTGTTTTTTTCAATTTCTCCATGAGCGGAGGGCCTTAGAATTAAATGAAGATAGGAAAGGTGTAAAATCCACAAATAACTCACCAAGAAGAAAGCCAGCGAGATGCTGCAGTAAATGAGGCAGGAGTAGTAGCCGACCCTCTGGAAGACGATGCTGGTGAGAATGGAGGCGATGATGATAGTGTACTTGTAGCCCGAGAAGGACAGCAGGTCCAGCGTGCTGAGGTTGGTCTGGATGTTGGTGATGTACAGGGTGGCCAGGTACAGGCAGATCTCGAAGATGCTGTAGGCCAGGGCGCTCGACGCCTGGATGCCTATCTGCTCAGGGGAGAATCTGTGCTGCATTCCTGCAAACATTCAAACAAGAGTAATACTTTCTGAAAAATTTCATCATAAAACCACCCTCTCCTAACAGATGCCTCTCAGTGATACGCTTTTTAGTGATTCACCGGTCATTTTGAATCAAATCGTCAACGAATTTGCGATATTTATCATCTGTGGCAGTGATCGGACATCTGCTGGGGGATCCATCAACAATAATGGGTTTTCCAGGTTCGCAATCACGAAATTTTATTACCCATCGATTTACAGTAGACCTATCAACAGCATCGTCACTGTAAACATCCTTTAAATGACAATGAATCTCAGTAGGAGTCACTTTCCTCTCCCCATTTCCTTCAGCTTCACATTGGGGTTGCAATAGTCCCACTAGCTCTAGACGGTTAGGAGCAGTTGGGAGACTTGTGCTGTATTCACAATAAAAACATATATTTCTTCAATACCTCTCCCTTCATATTGTTATATTATAGGGATAGCGCAGTAAAAACTTTTTTTGGTTATTTTTGCTTTGTTATTCCTACTGAGTTCAGCAGTTAAAAATTCGATAACAGCTAGCTGTTTAATTCGCGTTGACAAAGCACTTGAACACACCTCCATACTTCCACTTTTCAAAATATACTGGATGAATTCAACGACCTCAAACCTGCGCATCCATATCTCAGTAGGAGTCAATTTTTCAGCAGACAAAAATTCGATAACAGCTCGCTGTTTAATTCGCGTTTACATAGCAATAGAACACGTCTCCATACTTCCGCTTCTCAAAACATACTAGAAGAATTCAAAAACCTCAAACCTGCGCATGCATATAGAGGGGGAATGTGCTTCCGAAGGTCATTTTGTTCGCGCTGTACAAGCATGTGTGCATTACTTTTCAGCCTACCCTCGTATATGCCAAACTTTAATACTGACATGACCTTGAAACATAAATCATCGCAATAGGAGAGTTTAAGGTCAGAAAGGCGGCTTATGACTTATTTAGAATACCACACAGTAAATCAAAATACGCGCAAAACTCTGTAATAATACGTATCTGTGAAACTTACAATGCCTTACGAGATCTAGACATTTTCAACCATGATTTGAAATCATATAAAATGCAGCTTAATATATTAATAACTTAAAATACTTTTTTTTTTCTTTTTTGTGAAAATTTATAATATTATTATCCGTAGTAAATAGTATAACTATGTGTGTTAATAACTTTACTTTTTTTCTTTATTACGTTTTATGTTTTTCTTTTTTATGTTTTTCCTTATTATGTTTATTTTTTTGTCATATAAGTTGAATAGGTAAAAATACTATATCAAAATTTTAACTTAATGGAACTTAATTGGTCTACAACACATGAATGTTCTTTGTTATATTATCATTTTGTATGACTGTTTGTTTCCTAAATAAATAAATAAAAAAAATAATAAAAATAAAAAATAAAATACCTGCCTCATCGCCTTTCCTCTCCGACTCCTTTCTTTGTCGTATGTTTATACCTACGTGAGAATGGATTCAAGTTCAGGTTGGCATTAAAGTTTGGTGTGTACTGTATCAAACTGGTTTCTTACACAAAAACTGGTTTCATGGACAAAAGGCGCGGCATCATCCTCCACTTCATCAATGTTCCCTTGGATTATTACTTAAGGCGTCGTACACCCGCTCAAAAATAAGAATATGGAGAGGTACGTAATTACGAATGTTGGAAAAAGCGCACTAATATTTAAAATGATAAAAATGAAGCAAAAATTGTGAAAATGTTTAATAAAACATGATTCGTTTAAAATAGAGTAAAAATCTCGTGAGGAACATCTAAAATAGCATTTAAAGAAACACTGTGAATTTTTTCATTCACACATCATCTAAAATAAATGAAATGAACGTGTTTATAATAATTTTCGGAGCATATTTTGCAATTTTTTTTTATTGAGGGAATTTCATATAATTTGCGTTTGGGGAAAGCCTAGATATTATCTCCAAAAAAAACATTTATTTTAAGAGCTTAAAAACTTGAAATGTTTAAGGGAGATATGTAAGAAATCGGTAGAAATTCGGGTAGCGGCAGCTTAAGTAATCTTGTATTGGTTAGACTCTCTTCCACAGGTACACGCAAGTATCCGATACTCGGCGATTAAGTATCTTGGTACGCCATACATCTGCGCAGAGGTTCGTGTATAGGCGTACGTTGCAGACATTTTGTAAATTCGGCGACACCAGCACCCTGCGGCCAGTAGGATGACGCTGTTTCGACTCACAACATCGAGTCTTTAAACATGCCATTACTTGTATCAGACATTTTGTAACAATGCTTGTGCTTAAAATCAATGCTAGGAACAAAACAGTCAACAAAAAATTACACAGGCTATTTGGTTGTGAGTGACACAATGAGAGCATTCCAGTTTTGATGTTTGGAGAATTCACAATGATTGATTTCAGCAGCACAACGTGAGTAAATAACATGAGTATCAGATACTGGTGTATCCCTGTGGAAGTAGGACCTTATTTCTTGTGATTTCTCTACGGTATTGGAGTGTTCTTCTTTTTATATCCGATAAAATAAATTTCACATAGTTTTGGTCATTTTCTGTAGAACTTCGGTAAAAATCATATTTCATTGGTGACGATTCTCAGAGGATAAAGAGGTTCAAAGGTTCAAAAAGGAGGCCCTGATGTATAAATTAATAATAATTACCTAGAACAAATCCTGATAAAACTACGTAAGTAACATAAGCCATTGTGGGGATATATAAATCTGGAGCATTGGGCTCTAGTCGTGGTTGTAAGGGACTGTCGTGTTCGTATTTGATGCTCCAGTCCTGAAAACACAAACATACATACATTTTATAAGAGAAAAACTTCTATTGCATAGACATTTTATGACCTAAAATTATACTGCACCATCAGGGAACAAAATATAAAGTAAAAACTGACAAAAAAATTATGCACATATTAAAGCTACTTTTAAATTAAACCCTCAGTCAGAAGGTAAGAATGTTTCTGCTTTGAAATAAATCCAAATAAATGGAATATTTCTGAACATTTAAAATTATTTAAAAAAACTATTTTTGAAAGGCGACGAAATACGCTTTCAAATTTTATTGTTAGACTTAAATATGTAAAGAAATCTCTAGCAAATCCATTTATTGTACTTAATCATTCACAAAGATAATATAAACAACTCCCAATGAACGTGTGAAACAGACAGACACAGAAAATACAAAAAAGTTATATTAGAACAAATGTTAGTAACCCAAAAATAGAAGTATTTTTTTTTTTTACATGAATACTGCACAAGAGTCCCAACTGCTCCCGTCTGGAGCCAGTGGGACTATGGCATCCCCAATTGGGATATTTTGTGAGGCTGAAGGTAGTGGGGAAGGGAAGGAGAGGGGGAAAAGGAAGGTTGGGAAGTACCTGGCTATTCAGATCTGGTCACCAAACACGGCTAAAGCCATTTCGAGCAACGATTCAATTCTGAATGGTGGTCTTACACCAGGGTGATACTGAGAGTATCTTCCACTCTGGAACGTACCGCAAATATACTATATATTATTTTAAATGAATAAATTGTGAAATAAAACAAATTAATCAAATCGCGACCTTCGGAGTGCAAGTCAAGAGCCTTACCACTGGACTAGGCCGGCCGTAGTACGAGATTGATAAGAATGTAATAAGGTGGCAATAGCTAAGTTGGTAGAGTGCCAGGGCTAAGACTAAAGGACCTGGATTCGAGTCCCAATTGAGACTTTTTTATTTTCTGTCTGTTTGTTTCATATTTTCATTGTTTTTTTTTTTAATAAAGAAAGACAAACATTCTCGCGTTACAAATAACCCAACAATGTTTGAAATCTCCTACTACCACCACACTAAGCGGAAAATATTGCTTGTGTCGTGATGGAAAACTTAGCCTGCCGAGGAATCGGACATGCGACGCCCGGGAGGGACCCAAACGCGATGCCCACTCAGCCACTGACCGGTTGTTTATATTATCTCTGTTAATGATTAAACACAATAAATAGGATTGCTAGAGATTGCCATCATGCATCCTGTAAGAATACCATCATTCATCCCATAAAAATACCCAATAATAACAAGGTTTTTTCATTATTTATTTTTGGGTTGTTATGTTGTGTTGCGCTACCTCCTTCTTTAGCCAACGTTTCAGACAGCGTTACAGTGTCCACACATCTGTGTGTGCCCACACTTCTACCCTGATGACGGACACTGTAATGCTGTCCGAAACGTTGACTAAAGAAGTAGGTAGTGCAACACGGCATAATATCCCAAAAATAAATTACGACAATACTTTTGGCCGTGAAAATCTAAAAATAAAATAAAAGCTATTAATCTTACTTTATTTGTGTAAGGAAAGAAAATCAGCAGCAGCTTGTTGATGACGTATTTGGTGTCGACGGCAAAGTAGTACTTGAGCCGCGACACGGGCACGTATTTCTCTATCTCCCGGTGAACCAGGTCCTTGCCCTGGCTGGCCAGCTGCTGGCCGTACTGCATGGCCATGTCCTGCACCATGGGCTGCTGCAGCATGGAGCCGATCTGGGCGGCTGCGGGCGCAAAGCTGGGTGCGAAGCCGGGCGGCGGGGCAAAACCAGACCCCGGGGCGAAGCCGGGCGCGGGGGCAAAGCCGTCGCCAGAAGGGTAAGGCTGGAAATCTAAACGTTAGGAGAAAAATCTCAATATGGATTTAGGTACTCTGCTTACTTCTAAATATGCCCAAGTTATTGAAATAGCAGTCGTTTCAACGTATATAGCAGGGGTTCCCAAACTTTTCCAAGTCGCGGCACCCTTAGAAAATTTGAATTTTCTCACCCCAAGAGCACAATTCTCTAGCCACCACCACCCCCCCCCCCCCCCCCCCCCCCAGGACGGAGGATCAATTTTTTACCTACTCCACTGAATAATACAACTCGTAAATGTGCATTTATTTTATTGATAGGAAAACTTACAAAGAAAATGCACATAATACAAGTACAAAAACCGTTTAGCGCAACGGGTGAGCCTGCAGCTCGCTGCACAATTTTTAAAACCGGGGAATAAGGCTTGATACAGCTACTCCTCATTTCTTTTCCCACATTTATTTTTGAGCGATATTTGGTCTTTATAACCGCAACCGCTGAAAATCCAGCTTCGCACATATATTAAATAGCAAAGATGAGGACCCTTACAGCTTTTCCACTTAGAATCGGATACTGATTTCTGACTGATATCCAAAACTCCGTCAAATCCGAACAAGCGTATTTCATTTTTAGGCTGCTGTCGGTCGAGAGGTCAATTAAATCTTCTTCTTCCTGCGTAGTAAAATCTTGGGGAGCTTGAGCACGAAATGGATCTTGGATCCATACATACTTCTCCACTTGGTCTTCTGCGAAGTATTTGGCAAACCAGTCAGTTAACTGTGATAGGTACTCTGTGAAAAGGGTCAGCAAGTTATTTGAAACCTTAACTCCGCTATGGGCAATGTACTGTTGCAATATTGGAAAACAATCTTTGCCTCCATCATCACCCATTTTTCTCTTCCACACTTGTAGTTTTTTCCTGAATGATGAAATCTTGAATGAAAAAACTACAAGTGAATGCGGCACGTGGGCGCTGCAAGCGCAGCACCACAACCGTATCCCCACTCCTGTGCCTCCCACCCGATCCATTCCATAAAATGTTTGTATTCGTTCATGTCAATTTTGATTTTTAGTAGAGACCTCTGGTATATAGTACAAGAAATAACTTCTTTTTTTTTCTTCTTTTTCATGACGTATTTTAATTTCTGCCATTTTCAGTTGGGCAGTCACTGTTGCCAAATCAGCACACATGGTCTCGCGCACCACTAACAGCTGAGAAAAGGTTCTGAAAACTTTGAGACATTTCTGGAGATCGTCAGTTGCTGGTGTGATTGTAAAAATTGAAACCAATGCATATTTTGGTAAAGTTGTACTTAGTAGTCCGCTTGACTTGGACAATCATGGCGTCGCACTCTTCATGGGAGTGAATAAATTTTAACAAAACTAAAATATGAAGTGTACATTTTTTCTTCTCTCCCGATATAAATACTCACTTTTTTTGGTAAATATTCGGAACAAACGTCAACGGTTAATACGCACTTTTTTTTATAAAACCTTTAGATTCTTCTTAATTACCATAAAAGACAACTATTTGCATTGGAGGAGGTTGAAAATGTTACATTTTTAATTTTAGTTACGTAAATTGAAAATTTGCTTTCGTATTTAGACACAACGCTTCTCCATATGCAATTTGTAATGATTAGTGTCATTTTATTATGTTGGTATTACTGATACTATATGGAAGGCTACATCATACCGTAACTGACTTCATGGCAATATATTCAAAGGCGCGTAACCGAAAAAACCTATACGCTAGGTCTGTGTAACATGGTTTGTGATTCAAAAGAAAGTGCCCCTTTATAACGCCTACTCACGTCAAGGCAAGAAAAACATCCCAGTTTTCAAGTAGTTTAGCGGCTACGCTAGGTTTGTGTAACATGGAATGTAAAATATCAGCAATACCAACGTATTAAAATAACAATAATATTGCAAACAGAGTGATTTGACAGTGTTAAAGCAAATTTTCAATTTACGTAACTAAAATTAAAAATGTAACATTTTCAACCTCCCCCAATGCAAATAGTTGTCTTTTATGGTAATTAAGAAGAATCTAAAAGTTTTATCAAAAGAAATTGCTTATTAATCGTTGACGTTTGTTCCGAAGAATTACCCCTTTTTTTTAATAGAGCTAAATATAACTATTTAAATAAGAAATATTCCATAATAACCGTGAGGTGGAGTAATACAAATCTATACTTTCATCTTTTTCCACCTCCCCCCAAGCAAATAGTTTTTTTTCGTGTAGTAATCAGTTGAAAAAAAGTGTTTTTAAATAATTAGTACTTAGAAGTAAGCGGAGCATGGAAATTTTAAACAGATTTTCTTACCTTTGTTTTAAATTATTTTCAAAACTTGTATTTATTTTTAAGATAAGTACGTTGATTCTATTGCAAAACATTTCCTTTGAAGGTTAGTTATAGTAGTATTACTTTCCTGTGACAAAATAATCAGTGCAAAATACTAGTCAGTTCTTATAAACAATGTAAAAGAAAAAAAGCCTCTCTAATTGACAAATTCTTATGCAATAATTGAATTAGGAGCAGTCAAACTTATGTACCTAGAACCTATTATTTATGTAAACATGTCAGACTGTTTTGTTTTCTGGGTCTAAAGTGTTTACGATGTTGTTGAACAAATAATGGCACGAAAATATACATTATCATGTGTATCTTACTAGTATTTTGCATCGGCGCGTTGAATCCATAGGTCGGCTGATCGAACCCATTGCCGTCAAAAGCCTGCGGTCCCCCTTGACTCATCGGGCTGTTGAACGAGGAGTCAAAGGACGAGGCTTGTGGATACCCTGGTCCCGCTGTAGGTGCCATCCCTAAGGCGGCCACATCGCTCACCCGTTTTACTTTGCGTCCTAGTCCCGCTGGAATAAATGCAAAAATATACTGTAACCACTCTTACTGTAACCACTCGCAACATCTGCCGACAAACATTCTGTAAAAACCCTTTACCATTTCTCGAAGGACCAGCCTGATTAAAACTCATTTTTCTAAGATATTTCGAGGCTTTTAGTGGTCGAATTATATTTTAAAGAGAATTCAAACGATAAATATTGAACTTACACATCACCACTCAATTGAATCTGACAATCTGACATTAGTGTTTTTTTTTGTTAGGCTATTTAATCATTGAATGGTCGTAATAACCTTCAAAATCAGTACGTACCTACGCAATACTTCAAACTTTTTGCGGAAAAATTTCGAGTTAAGATGAAGCCATACTAAATAACGCAAAATCATACAAAATCGTATGTTTTTGTTTTGAAAATTTGACCGCTTAGAAGTATTATAGATGCTTCAATTAAATACTGCGTGTAGAACATACCTTGGCCCTTAAAAATATCGGTCATTTTTTTAATAAGTCTTTTAATTAGCTTAGAAAAAAAAAAGTATTAGGTCTATAAAAAACATTTTTAAGTGCAAACTACTTATAAACACTTTTTCGGATATGGTTTTATTGCATAATGTGGCAAATTCAGTTTCTTGTATAATTATCGCAAAAAAAATTGAAATTTACGCCCGAACCTCATAAAATAAAATATAATATGCATTTTCGCGTTGGTATTTTTGACATCACGGCGACAATACGGCAGTCGACGAATTTTTTATATCAAAGTGAACCTTATACCGTCCACCGAAGAACGACTGGCAGCCGCCCCATTCTTCCGTCATTACTCCTCCCCTCCGGACGGAGCGGAGAAACAACGTGCTATGGTCCGCGCTGCTTGTTTCCGTGAAATCAATTTAAAAATTCCGTTTTATTACAATAAACAATGCATAAAAAGGAATTATTTTTTTACAGGCCTTTACGAAATCAACATGTACAAAAAAATTCTCAAATATCTTTTCCAACCTTTCCAAAAGCTTTTTCTCAAGTATTTTTAAACTCCTCCCATAAAAGGGCGTGAATTCCGATTTCGATTTTTTCCTGTACCAGTAGATCGCCTTAAGTGTGAAAATGGTCTGATAAATTCCACACAAAAAGCTTTACATCCACGCTACTCAACACATGGAAAATCCAAAATACCTAAAACAAAAACCACATTTTCACAGAGACAATACTCTTACATGCTTACATCGCACCTAAAATATTCAACGCATTAATAAACTTTGATTATAATATAATGTCACATCATGCTTCCTCCACACCAAAGCCAACCTTCCAACTCCGAACTTAGTTGGCAACGGCCAACCTTCCAACTCGGAGTTGGATTTTCCTTTTTTTGTATTCATAATGATTACATTATACTTGCAAGAATATCCTCTAAGAATAGTAAAAGGTTGTTGGCATGTTGGCTTATGACTGTGCCACGGCAGGTTCCTACCTGTTTTCGATGTGAGGGAGCGGGCAGCGATCGGCAGAGACGGGTAGGACGATTGTAATGAAAAGGCGTAAGTCGATGTAATGAGTCAGTCTTTATTGCTGCTACGTAGCGATGGTGGATATGGTGTAAAGTAACAGTGTAGACAGGAGCGATGATGATAAGGCTCGTAGGTGTTGCAGTGATGAAGGTCGGTGATGCATGGTGGAGCAGACCACGGGTCTGCATGTCGCCAGCATGTTCTTCTGCACCGTGTTGGTGGAGATGACCTTGACGTCCAGATGGTTGCTCGACGCGGTGTCGCGGAGATGGCTGCGGTGAACCTGAGGTGTTGCTGCTCACGTGACAAGAAGGTGCGGCGGGCCTTATGTCGCGGGCAATTGTGTCGCTTGTTGCGTCCTCAAAGGTTAATGATGCACCGGCACAGTCGGCAGTAGGCGTGCGCGTTATTTAACGTAACTAGATACAATAACTAGTTTCGTTAATGAAACGGAAATAACTAGTTTCGTTAAAATTACAAGTAGTTATTTTTGTAAATGCGTTATTCTTGTAACTGTGATTGTTGGTGTTGGGTGTAACGTGAGTAACTGAGTAGTTTCGCATCGTTTCGCATCGCGCCTGCCGGCCGGCCGAGCTAGCGAGTTTGCAGATCGAAAATTTCCGAGTCAGCGGGAGTGCGTGACACGAAATCTGAAGTAATCCTATTGTTAAAGTAATTAAATTGATTTCACTGTATAGCTACAAACTCTTAGATACTAGATAGTCATTTAATTTATTTTCGTTTCGTGTGTAACTGTATAGTTAGTGGAGGTATTTACACAATCACAGTAGCTGAATGAAAATAACTAGTTACAAAAATAACCTGTTTTGAAACAGGTTACGCCGACCAAGAAACTAGTCTCGTTACGTTTCTTGAAAATGTCGTAACGACCCACATCTAGTCGGCAGTGGGTCGCCGAGAGTCTGGCCGGTACCGCACTGGAATCGTTATCACTCGATGCACTGTCTATGTGTGTTAGTGACGTTACTTGCACTAATGACTAGAACTGACTGACTGACTAGCGCGGTGTCGCTGCGCTTTATATAGCCGACCGTGTGAGTACCCGGAACGTCAAGTAATGTTGAGCCACCGCGCAAAGCGGAGAAGCCTCTGGAACATTCCGCGGCCGTAAGAATGTGACGGCTGTTAGTCGAGGCCTTTCGCTGCGCTTCCCGAAATGTTTAGCCGTGAGCGGCGTGAAACACTACAACTGTAGGTAGTATGTACATTTCGAGAATGTGTTTGCTATATCAGTGGCGGCGCAAGGATTGTGACAAAAGGGGGCGACCGTTCTGGTCGCCACAGATGGATTATTTATTTACGGTATTTCTTTCTTATCGGTGTCATTGGAGATTGGAGTGCAGTACTTCGATCAGAGAAGATTCAGAAGATGTATTCGCCAAGCAGCGACAGTGAAAGTACAGAAAAAGATAATGCTACAACCGAACTGCAGTTTGTAACAGATGAAATTTAACTTACGTTTGATTCTGCGTAAGACTCCCCAAATAACAGTTACACACGGAAAAATTAATTTCTCAAATTTTTCAGCAATTGGTATGCAACTCAAATGTAAAGCTTCACTCGGTACACTATGCATCTGCAACTTGTTTATTTATTTATTTTATTTATTTTTTATTTATTTATTTGAGACACAAACAAGATATTTACAAAACATTTTTGCATGTAATATAAAATAAATTCTAATAAAATATAAATATCCCTAGACTAATGTGTCTGCAGTAATAACATTTGCATATTCACAGAAGCAACATGAAAAACAATGTAAGTATTATTTATAGATAACTTAAAAACTAAAATACAAAATTTGAAAACTAAAATACAAAATATTGAAAACTAAAATACAAAACTTGAAATACATAATAAAAATATGAAATATTTATGAAGAGATTATTGAAAAGTAATGAAACAAAATCCCTTTTTTTTTTTTTAGGTGCACTATTAACAAGTTTATTCACTGAAGCAATCACAAGAAAAACAATGTGAAATATTTATGAAATAATTTTTGAAAAGTAATGGAACAAAAGCATTTATTTATTTATTTGTTATTTAATTTATCGTTGTATTCTGAACACAAAACTAGTTTAAATTAAATCTGTATGCGGTAAATTTAAAGTACACTCAGAACATGAAACTAGAATATTATAACTGCACTTCGAATAAGAGAATGTTTTCCTTCGTAATGTGTCAGCAGATGAATCCACAACTGGAATTTTACATTCTGAACACAAAATTGGTTGAAATTAAATCTGTATATGGTGGATCAAAACTACACTCAGAACATGAAAAGGTTTCTCTTTGATTCTGGCAACACATACATAGTCTGCAACTAGAATTTTATTTTTTAAAATAAAACAATAACTTTGTAAACACCACTTTTATTTTTTATATACTTTATGCCGACCGGGTTTCGCTACAACCGTAGCTTCTTCAGGGCAGTACAATCTCTACTAAAATTAATTTGCATGTGTGTTATAACTAATACATGATTTAACCAAATCAAGGGTTTTTTTAGGTATTTGGAGCTCCAGACCAGAGGTGGCTGCCAAATTCAACCGTGGGGCGCACTTGCGATTTGTGCAGGGTTAGGAGTTGTGTACTATTAAAGTATCTGCGGGCCCTGTACAGTACGACCAGTTTCTGAGAGGCTAACTTAACTCTGGTTTCGATGGAGCCCCCATACCTGAGCTGGTCACTTAGAGTTACACGAAGCATATCAATGGAGGTCCTGTTCGGAAGAATGCTTCCGTTGAAGGAGACTAGATTATCATTTCGATCCCTTTTAGACGTTATCAAACATGATTGGGTCTTTGAAACATTAAATTCGACGAGGTTATTCTTAACCCAAGAGAAAACACTCTCGAGGTAACCGTCCATTCTCTGTTTCAAAGCCCTCCGAGCTATTGGGGTTTGTGTGCTCTTTGGAGGCTTGGTTGTTTGTTTTAGAAAATTGAATTAAAATTGAAAACCCACAAAAATTAAATTAATCTTCATCATGAAGTAAATCAGGAACAAATAACGAATGATATTCTCTAAATATTGGTCGCTTCAAGTTCATTTTATGAACCAATCTACGTTTATTTTTACGTTCTTCTTCTTCTACCAACAAACAACCGATAATGATAATATCTTCGTCAATCTCCATGACAGACGACCGTCGTCTACTACAAAAGTACTCAAACTAAATTTAAAATCCGTTTACAGTGGACGCATGCCATCGGCAAATCCGTTCAATCAGTTGCGTGCCGTGCGTGCGTGTGGACAGATGGACGCTCACCTTTAAAGTATAATACGAAAAAACTGCCTGCTAAATTCAATTTCATCAACCTCGCGAAATCTCAAACGTGCGAAGTTAAAACAGTCGTTAAGTTTTCTGAAATTATTCAATTTTCTTAATTTTTCTTTCCGTAAGAACCTTCTACAAAGTATTAGAAAACTTTAAAAAAAGGTGAATGAAATAGGTAAAGTCGTTGTGAAGTTATGGCGTGACCAAGGGAAACAGGGATTCATTTTTATATATATATAGATTGTGAAAAATTGCCGCCCCCCCTTAAAAGTGCCCCCCCCCCGCTACGCCACTGCGTGAGAGCAAATGCGGAGTTTGGTAAACTCGCACGCGGCTCGTGACGGCCAACGCAATGCGAGTGTGCAGCAGTGTGGGCATATGCCGTATCGTATGGTATGGGACAGTATGGGATGACTGGTTTATTTATGCATATGGCATATGATTGCATATGGGCGTGTGCGGCGGGGCTAACTTGTATTCTGCTGAGACAATAAAATGTTACAATAAAAATTCACTGCAACAAATAGTTTTAACATGAATCTATTTGTCCAAAAATTACGAAAAATTTAAACTGTTTTTAGTTAGTTTAGTACTTACATTGATTCTGGATAATTTTGAAATGCATACTTTTATGTTCCAATCCTTCATATACCTACTTACTATAATTTTTATATCTTCCCTACTCTATTTATATTATTTCATACTCATTTCTTTTACTATGTTGATTTATGTTTTTGATTTTATTTTGTAATTCTTTATGTTCTCTAGATTGTTATTGCACTAATGTGAAATCGACCACCCTAACACGAGGATAAGCCTAGCATGGTGGTCAAAAATCCACAAATGATGTAACCATAATATGCGATTTAAAGAATTTTTTTTTTTTTTTTGGTTATTGCAAATCTTTTTTTGCCTAACAATTTTAATATAAAAAAGTGATAATTTTTATTTATTATACATAGCGCCCTTGAGGTGATTTTTTTACAAAAACGGCGCTCTAAAAATTATTCAATTATCATAACTTATATTGAGGATCCTTCTCAATATTATTATGTATTCTGTGGTCCGCGGACCACATGTTAAGAAACACTGATCTATAGGATTTAGCCTGCGAGATAATGAGATAGTATAATCGGTCTCCTCTTTGTGCGGTGCTTCGTAGTCTTCCCAATCTTGTCTTCTTTAGTTTTCTGAAGGTTTCACTTCTACCGGGTGTGAATTGCACGCTCTTTTTTTTATAGCAAAGTATAAATTACTACTACATTTGTAGAAGGCAATGGTATTATCACCATCCCAAATCTGTTCCTACTGTAGAACAATGATTTTTTTGTATTTCGAATTCAAAATAGTAATTTATTAACGTAATGCAAGACTTAAAAGATAATTAAGTGCGACTGCATGACTTAATATTGGCCAGTATTTTACCCATCTCAGAACAGACATCATCTAGTGAGGTGGATAACATACTAGCATTATCAGAACATTTTATCACAATAAATGCCTGGGTGTCGGCAATTCAAATATTTCCAAGAGCGTAGCGAGGTACGGGCAGGGGGGGGGCACTGCCCCCCCTAGAAGATTCAGGGATGCTCACAAACCGTAAAATAATATTACATCGGTAGCCTATTGTTTGTGAGAATCAATTTAATTTTTACTATTACCTTTTTAGTTTATAATTTTTTTGTGCATCGTGGAAATTTAAGATAAATATTAGAAAAGCTTTTTTTTGTACCCGCATAACTTACGTATCTAACTAAAGATTGTACGTTTATTTGTATTTTACTTTACCTTTTTTTATGTATTATTTTTACGTGCTTTTGTAAAACTTCAACCATGTAAGGTTCTAAATGTTTTCAAGCAGTTTAGGTATTTATAATTTATGACTTAATCCATAGAGGCCCTCGAACCCTTTCCTTAGAAATATGTATTCTCGAATAAAAAAATGTGTCTTTAATTGTTTTATTATTGCTTCTTTTCTTCTATTTTAAAATACGGTTAGGGCCCTGAGGGCCTCAGACACAGAATTGGGACTTATACCCTTGAATATTTGAGTTACTTCTTAAGGTCGGCTGAAGAGATATATTTTTTTATTTTTTATTGATCTATATACGTGATGTTTACAATATATTATTCGATGCCTGTCTCGCTAGGGTATACCTGTGTTGAGACAGGCGTAAATTTTTACTAATTATTAATTTAAGTCAAGGAAACCTATCCGAAAGCGACTTGACGAATGTAAATATCTCTCAACTGAAATCTGTGGAAATACCGGTCTATGAAATGCAATAGTAAAGTTATAATTTGAAGAACTATTGGATATCTTTATTACAATTTATAAGGTAAACTATTATATAACATGAGAGAAATATGTAAATGGCATAGTTTCTAAAACCGTATTCCCAGGACTGAAATTAAGAAAAGTTTAAAAGATTTGTTTGTAAATAAATCATTTTAATGCAGTATTATCATTATGGTAAGAAAAAACAAAAGGATTTTGAGTTGAATAATTATATTTATTCATAATCATTATGAGACACTTTCATTACAAATAAAATCCCGATGAAATTTAAAATCTACAGAAAATCATAACTTATCTCGTCTCACTCGGAGATGATATTTTCTATACAAGGAATCTGAATTGTTTTTTGGTAAACATAAAGCGATATTCATTCGTCAAAGTTATCGAAGGCCATATCTTCAATTCTTCCTAGAAGTAATGAAGGCACAGCGCTTTCCAGAAGTTCTTCTCTATACTCATTGGTGAAGTCATCGGGAGTGAAGTGATCTTCACAAACTCGGTACATTTGCATTTCATTTAGTGTTTTGTTGAGGTACTTCAAGCGGCCGAGGCTTTGAATCCACTGCTTGCACTTCTCCTGATTCGGGGGAAATCCAAAGAAGTTTTTCTTCTGCTCAATGGCCTCCCAGTCGCTCCCGTCTCTGTAGTAGGCGTTTGAACAATCCATGGCAGAGCATAATATGGCGTACTTGTGTTCGGGTAGAAGCTGGGCGGGCCGCTCGTCGTGAGACAACACATAAGTAGGATTGTTCTGAGGTATTCTCTGAACAAATAATTGCACCAATGTCGCGAAGCTTAATCCGGGTGAACACTTCTTGAAAAAGTCTTTCATTTTCTGTTTCATATCTGCGGCATAAGCGACATCATCAGGGGTCATTTTCTTGCCTAGAATATTAACTAGAGCGTTGGGGTTCTTCAGGTTTACGGTTTCATATTCATCGTCACTTTCTTCATCCGATTCGTCGAAGAAATCATCGCGGACCGGGGCTTGGGTTCCGCCAACAGTTCCTGTGTTTTCTTCATCGTCCTTGGTAAAAGCCTCCAGGTGGAACTCACTTTCTACACCTGTCATGTCGTCGGTACCTCCCTTTTCAGGAGATTGGACGGTTTCTATAATTCCGTCTTCTTCATCGGCATTTGTCATTTCATGATCCCAGTTTCCATCTTCTATCACGATGTGTGATTCAGTCTCTTCGGCTTCCTCAGCTAAATCTATATTAGAAGCAATTGATGCATCTGTCATCTTGATTAACAATTGTAAAGGTAATAAATAATATAATAAAGTTAATTCTCTGATTTTAACCACTCTCTGTTACTCTGTTTACAACTGTCACAATGTGTCACAACTTGCCGCATTCGCGATGTTTGGGAATAGACAACACTTTGTTTCATAAATATACTAATTTGATTTTAAACAAAATCAGTAAAACCACGCAATCAGGGGCTAGAAGTGACAGAAACTAAAGCTGGTTATAAATATATATAGTAATCGATTTATTTATTATATTCAGAAATTTTTCGATAAAAATGTGGTTAGTAAAATCAGAATGCATTTCGAATAATTATTAGGATCAATTTGAAATATTTTTCCCTAATATTGGTAGGTTCAACGTAGAAAATAATGTCAGTCTCCAGGGGGTGTCTTTTCCTATAAAACACAAAGTTTTTGAGGATGCTTTGGTCGGGACCACTATAGGCTCATGTACATTTCCGCCCACGTAGAAACCTGACGTGTGCGGCCGGCTTTTTCATCCGATTGTCTGAACCGACAGTTGTTATTATACACGCACGCTTACAGGATTGGCCGGGCGGCGCGAAATAAAAATAGGCCACACCCTTCCGCGCCAGCCGTCCAATCGGGTTTCGAATCGGATGGAAAAACCTGACATGTCCGGCCGGCCTAAAGCGGCATGCGACCATCCCGCCGAGTCCGCCTGCCGGCCGACCCTTTAAGATGAGCCTCCATCTACCCGCGCCGGCCGCAACAAACTCAACGGATTTTACTATATCTTTGTATGGATTAGTACAGCACGGCGTCGACACCGGCAAATACCGGTGGTCCGGCTCGTGCAACGGATTTTTCTATGTAAAGATATAGAAAAATCCGTTGCGTGCGGTACGGTCGGCGCAGGTAGATGGACGCTCATCTTTACACTAAAAAGTAACCCCACTTTCGCGGGCAGGCCAAAGCTTCAGTTTTGACCATAGATTATAGAAGCAGCTCCATACAGATGTGCCCTCACCAGCGTTGCCAACTCTAGGTCTTTTAGGTCTTTCCTGCACACCTACTAACTTCAGTCCAGAATCTACGTATTTTCTTTAAAATTGACGAAATTTGAACAAAATAACAACAAGAAGCACATTTTCTGCTACTTAAGTCCCATGTCATATCCCATTTCGCCCCACCTGTTAGGGAAAATATGTCCACCGCAATATCCCATTTTGCCCCATCCGTCGGGAGGAAAATATTGGCCACAGTATTTATTCAATAGTGCACCCCACACTCACACTTCAGAGTGACCGAGTCCCGCGCCACTTCAGGCCACCGCGCAGAAAAGTCTCACGGTGAACTGCGCTGTAAACCTATCGGTCTTTACTTTTCTGCGCGGCAGCCTGAAGTGGCGCGGGACTCGGTCGCGCCGAAGTGTGCGTGTGGGGGAGCCTAAAGCGTCGATGACACAGGGCGAGTTTACAAGCTACTATCACAGAAATTCACTATCTGTTAGTAAACTCGCTCAGTTTCATCGTGTTACTTGCTAACTAGCAGATTGTTGACAATCCACGGAAAAAGTTGAAAGGTCCTCAACTTTACACGCTACAAGCCGACTCGTGATTGGTTTATTTGTGTTTCCAATATGGCTGCCAAAAACCAGCTGATTTCGACTGTCAACTGTCTGAAGGATTAGTTCACGTTATTTCCGCTATTGGCGCTAGCAGCTACGTGCGAGTCCAGTTTCCTACAAAAATGTCGCGAGCTACTGAGCGAGTGGACAGTTTTGTGTGTCATCATGACAATCTCACTCGCCGATTCACCCGCTTTTAAATTTAGTAGATAGTAGCTTGTAAACTCGCCGTGTGTCATCGAGGCTTAATATCGCAAAAAAGTCCTACCTGCATCTTTTTCAAAATTCGGGTTGGCAACTTTGCTTGCTAGGTCAACACCATAGAAAAAAATCATAATATCTCCTTTATATGTCATTCGCTCACTGACAGGAGATTGAATGTGTTTGCGTTTGCGAAAAGCAGTGTTTCGAATAGTTTTACTTCAGTTAAAGCCTTAAAATGGCTTTGACAAATGTTTTATTGCTAAGCCAAATAGCCGGTTATGTTATCGGTCTTATTCTATCGCTGTGCATTGTTGTGCCGATGAGTCTCCATCAGGATGAATTTAGGTACGTAGATTCTATATTATGATATACCAACAGAGATCATAAAGGTACAATAATATTATTATGCATACGACGTATACATGGTCATGGAATAACATTTGTGTCTGAAAGCATATTAATTTGAGATGATTTGTTAATTTTGCGTGACAAATGCAGTAGCGACTAGTTTATTATTGTTTTGGGTTTTAAGTTTCTGACCGCTGTTAAAAGAACAGTTGTCAATGGCGGATTTTATATAATTACGCCTGAAAAACACAATTCAATGCATCTAAAATTAAGATTTCTTAACTGTGATAAGTTTCTATTTGAGTATTTCAAATAAAACTTCTGACATTTCTAATGGTTTGTTAGTCATTCATATCCCCGCTGAGTCATATAACAACACTATCACTATATTCATGCAGTTTGTTATCAACACAATACTTACCACTATGTGTTTGATTAGTGATAATTTTGTATATTTATCATTAGAACTAGAAATTTTATAATGCAATGCAATTTTTTTACAACTTTAGAACTACCATGATGCGGGCATGAGCCTAATATGGTACCTACTAAAATAAAATATGTAAGAAAAGTTTAACAAATTAAAAAAAAAAATTCTTCCTTAAAAATGTTTTTTTTTTCTCAATGGTGCTACGGCTCATTTCGAACCTTGGCCTCCTTCAAGATAAGTCTAAACATAAACCTCTGTCTTCGGCCGTCGTCTTCCAATCTGTGACATGGAGTGGTCCTCTTGCATCCTTCCTAACATCATCCTCCCATCTCAGCCTAGGTCTGCCCGCCTTTTGTTTACCTCCTGGGTGTCTTACTCGTATGCTTGGCATTCGATGCACATGTCCGGCCTATCTTATGGATAGAGGCCCATGAGTCTTAGATGGATAGAGAGTCTGGGAGCTTGGTAAATATCATAGAGCTTTGTTGTGGCGGATTCTCCATGCCTCTTCCTCTCGCACCGCTCCTAAGATTCTTCGAAGTAACTTTCTTTCCAAAGTTATTTTTATTTAAGGCAGTGTTTTATTGAAACAATTTTAATAATTATGTATTACAAGATAAAAGATTTATTGTTCAACCGGAATTTGAACTTCAGACTTTAATTTGATGATCATAAATATTGTTTCAATATTTTAATGTAATAATCCTCGATTAACCAAGTGTTTTATATCGACGGGCTCCATGGTCGAGGGGCAAGGCTCTCGACTAGCGATTCGGTGGTTGTGGGTTCGATCCCGGCGTGCGCAGATAAATTTTATTTGATTGATTTGTGTTTTCACAATTTAATAATTAAAAATAATATATTATGATATATTTGTGGCAAGTTCCAGAGCGGAAGACACTCTCAGTATCGTCCAATAGTGTAAGACCACCATTCAGGTTTGAAAAGTTGCTTGAAATGGCTTTAGCCGTGTTTAGTGACTAGATCTGAATAGCCAGCTATTTCCCCACCTTTCTCTTGCCCATCTCCGTCCCCTCGCCACATACTTTCAGCCTCACAACATACCCCAATTGGAGATGCCATAGTCTCACTGGTTCCAGACGGGAGCAGTTGGGAATCTTGTGAGGTACTCACGCAAAAGAAGACAGGCCGTGTATATTTTGCATCAAAACCAAAATTATTGTTTCCAAAAATTGAGTTACCAAAAACAGTTATCAAAAAGAAAGTCCGTTATCTTGCAGTCAAAGGGGGGCGTACATTAATTAGGTGAGCTCAAAAGGGAGCTCTAGATTGGAAGAAAAACTGCTCACGTAATGAATGTATGCCCCCAAAGATCGCAAGACGCATTGCTTTTTACCTTTTGTTGCAAGGAGCATATTTGTCTTCCAATATATTAAGCTTTCAAAGCAAGGCAACTAAATTAGTTGGGGAGTTTTTTTATGAAATTACTTATTGTTAATTTTCCCACAAAACTTATTAAGTTAAGAATTAATTATTTTTAATTTATTTTCTTTACCTATTTGACAAGTATTTTTATAAGTCAAAATAAGAAAAGGAAATTTCAAACCGTTAAGATGAAATATTCCATTGAATTTGTAAGAATCTAGAGTTGATATATCAATGGTAATAATATATTCTTTTGAAAATATTATATGCACAAGTTTATTGCACTCTTTTTGAATGTTCAAAAACATAGTTAAAAGTGGGAAAACAATTAACCCGTGAGGAGGCACTTTACCCTTTTTTCGGTTTTCGGAACAACTCATATAGGTCTCATAGAAATCGTTGTTACTGTCATAGTGAGAAATATGATATAATTGGTATTAGAAAGAATAAACATCACGCTTTATATTCAAATACAAAAACTAACCACAAAAGAAGTAAAATGTACTTACACCTTTTTAAAATCAAGGTTTCGAATCGCAATTTGGAATAAATTTATGAACCTTTGAGGATTTATTAATTATTTTTACATAAAACTACAAAAAAGTGAGGTAACGATTACGTTTATAATATATTTTTCTAATAAAATATGTATGTGTTTTTTTGTTGTTTTCGTTATGAGTAATTTTAGTTAGATAAAACGTAAGGTGAGCCATTTTTAAAACTTTTTTGAAAATTAAATGTTTAATTATAACATTCGAAAACGTATTTTCACCTTTCAAAAACAGTTTTTAGTTTTCGGATATGTTCAGAAATATTCCATTTATTGGATTTTATGTTTTGCGCACGAACATGTTTTACAGTGGTTGCGTCATAAACCTTTCAAGAAAACAGTAAACCTTATCATTTTCCTTAATTTTATTGAAGGGATTCTTGCGAGACTCTAATAGCTAATCCTCCATCATTGCACAAGCAACCTGTGGCGACCGATGCTCTGAAAATGTGGTGGTCCACTGACAATCCGTACCTACTTATGACAAAAAATTATTAAGCAACATTGGGTAAAAATAAGGAAAAAATTCGGTTTACTGGCCAAATTCCTAAAAATACAAACTAGTTATTTTTATACTAACTATGGGCCGGGGAATACGAATCTGAAAGAATTAGGCGGCGGCAAGCAATATTAACTGAATTATACGACTTTAAAAATTTTTTTGACACACATAGGAAAATTGCCATTTTGGAAGCATTCTGATTCCTAGAAAATCAAACTAGTTATTTTTATACTAACTTTGGGCCGGGGAATCCGAATCTGAAAGAATTAGGCGGCGGCAAGCAATATTAACAGAATTACACGACTTTTAAATTTTCAATAAACACAAGCCAGCTTTAGCATTTTAAATTTTAACACATGAAAACCATAGAAAAACAACAATTTGAGTGTGGCCATCCCTAAAACAAAATCAAAAACTAATTATATCAATAACGTAAAACTTTCCGACGCGATAATTCTTCACATGATAATTCATCAACCTGATGAATTATGACTATCTCAACGGCCGTATTCTTAAACCAAAAGTATGAAAATTCGTAGTCTTAAAAAGTTGTTACCTAGACCGGTCACAAATATCAATGTTATTATATAAAACCTAACCTAACCTAACCTAACCTAACCTAATCTAACCTAACCTAACCCAACATGGTTTGTGCCCCTTTATACCGCCTGCTCGCGTCAATTTAAAAAAACATCCCAGTTTTCAAGTAGTTTAGCTGCTACGCTAGGTTTGTGTAACATGGTTTGTGCCCCTTTATACCGCCTGCTCGCGTCAATTTAAAAAAACATCCCAGTTTTCAAGTAGTTTAGCGGCTACGCTAGGTTTAGGTAGCATGGTTTGTGATATAAAAGTGAGTAAAATTTATAAAAAGTAAGTACTTAAATTATAAACATGTCATTTTACGTTATTGATATTACTGCTTAATGGCAACACTTAATTTTATGTGATGTAACATCTTTATTCTTTTTCTATGGTTTTCATGTGTTAAAATGCTATAAAGATGGCTTGTGTTTATTGAAAATTTAAAAGTCGTGTAATTCTGTTAATATTGCTTGCCGCCGCCTAATTCTTTCAGATTCGGATTCCCCGGCCCAAAGTTAGTATAAAAATAACTAGTTTGATTTTCTAGGAATCAGAATGTTTCCAAAATGGCCATTTTCCTAGAGGTGTCAAAAAATTTTTTAAAGTCGTATAATTCAGTTAATATTGCTTGCCGCCGCCTAATTCTTTCAGATTCGTATTCCCCGGCCCATAGTTAGTATAAAAATAACTAGTTTGTATTTTTAGGAATTTGGCCAGTAAACCGAACTTTAGCCAAAAATAATTCCACCTACCTTATTTGTACAGAAGGTTTATTTTATGTTGTTTTTGAAGAGAAAAAACTTTATCACTTTTGAATTTAAATTTGGGATTGTTTGTAAAATTCTTTTTTCAAAACTGAGTACGGATAAAGCGTTTAAACGGTCTTGACACATTGTGTTTCCTAAGAATGATTTAATTCTTTTAAAGGTAGAAAAACACCTTTCGCTTTCCACAGAGTCAATATAATGCCGCTAAACGCAAGCTAGACTGATTCATGATCTTCGATTGTATTCATGTCACCTCGGGTCATGGTTCATGGTCAATCGGTAAATTGGGCAAGAATCGGATTATGTCGGTTGCGGGTGGCACACGAATTCAAGCCAAATTCTGGTACAATCGCGAGATTGACGCGCTTCCAATGCTTTAAATAACACATAATAATATAATAATAAGCCTTTTTATTCTGAACTTCTGATAGGTATGTATACTAGACTTGTTAGAGCTCAGTTTGCCTCTTGGCATAGGCCTCCTCTAACATTATTTCTTCCAGAGCTTTTTCAAGCTCATGTAGTTTTTTCTTTATTCTTTTTTCTTTCTTTCTTCGGTTCTAAGGGCTCTCGTATTTAAGGTTGCAATATTGAGTGTTTTGTTTCTTCTTGTTGTTAGAGGGTGGGGTGGTCTATATCTCTCGCGGGGACCAGCCGAATTGAATTGGGAGACTTTTTGTTAATTCTCGTTGGTATTAGTATTGTTTGGTTCCGATTTTCCGGGGCAATTATTAGTTTTCATTTGTTTGTGAGTCAGAACTTATTCGGTTGAGATAGTTCAGTGTGTTAGGTCTGGTGGTCTCTTTCGTGCTAGTTTTGGGTAGAGATCATAAAACATAAATAACACATACAAAAACATAATTTGGTCCGCTTCCAACGCATGCACACGGCCCACACGGCCGATTCGAGGGCGCTCGGCGGCCACGCTATGTTCTCGAGGAGATTAAAAACGTTCTCCCTGATAATATTTGTAGCATTATATTGGTAACTAAATTTTCAAATGAGTTTTAGAGATTTTATAGTCTTTAGTAAGTAAAGTAAATTTAGCCATTAACATTTGCTAGTGCGGCACACAAACACACTGTGTGACCTGACAAGAGTATTTTTTCGAAGTCCTGGTGGGTTCTGAGTGGGTGTCTTGAGTGGGAGTTCCAGTGCCCATAGGATAAAGATGGAACTGCAGGGGGGTGATTGGTGGGTCTGACAGAGACAGGGGGGGAGTGCTTGGCTGGCTAATTCTACTTTAATTAAAAATATACTTTCATTGCCATTGCGGGGAAACCTTCCCAGATTTTGGCAGTACAAAGTGGTCTGTCTTCAATGTGTGATGTTTATAATAATATAAAGTGTTGTGTGGTTGGTTGCATTGCAGGGGCCACTGCCTGCTGTTCTCCACGGGGGTGTGGCAAGAGACGGACGGGCAGTTCAACGTGACATGGGCTTCGCAGGCCTACTGCAACTACACCATCTTCGTGGGCCTCATGCTCTTCATCGTGTCGGCTGTTCAGATTTACAGGTACCGACCATGCTTACTATGTTGTGTAATTAAAACACCATACTTTCATTGTGAACATTATAAATAAAAAAATAGATCTACCAAAAGTGGGTTTTTTCATTTACATGTAAAACTATAATAATAATTAATCAATTTATGCATATTATCCCACAATGGGTGTCAACTCTTGCGAATGCATACAATGCGTATAGCTATCAGTAGTGATCCGTGAGTTTTCAGTGAGCTAGAGTGCTAAGATTGAAAAATACTACATTACTGATGTTAGTTACGTTTTTAGATTTTCATTGTTTGTTTTTGGGGTGTTATGCCGTGTTGCTCTACCTCCTTCTTTAGCCGATGTCCATCATCAGGGATGTGTGACGTCGGATCTGCCCTGATGATGGACACTGCAACAAAAAACAAAACAATGAAAATTACTGATGTTGGTGTTGTAGCTGAAAATGAATTTGATTTTTTTTCGAAATTTCACCTTTTTTATGAAGATCTTCATACAAAAAGTTAAAATTTTGAAAAAAAAAAAAAAAACATTTTCAGCTACAACAACGATAATATTTTTCAATCTTAGCATTGTAAACTCATGGACCAACACTGGTAGCTATATGTTTTTAAAATAAAATTAAAAAAGTGTAGTAGTAATTATGTTTAATTTTAGATATAAAATGTGAATATATACCTGTTGTAGAATAAGAACACAAAGTAGGAAATATTCATGAATTAAATGAAATAAGAATTGTTTTACCATCGCCCCGGGAACCATTTATCGGATAACCAACGCTCCCCAAGTGGGTTACCACGTTTAGTGACTTAGTAGGGGTGTCCAGGTTCATGGATGAGTTTGCCCACCTACTGCTGATTAGGAGAGACCGATTGAGGAAGACCTTTTGACCTCTCCAGCTGGATTTTCTCAACCTATCGCCTTGCACCACAGTGGAAGGGATGGATTCATACGCCCATCGCTCCTGGACCCATTGACTTCCAGATTCCTACCCACCCCTCATACCTTTTCCTAAAGAAACCTTCCACACAGCATCCCCAAAGATGAAATAAGCCCTGAGGAATTTTTTTTCTTCAGGCCCTCCAGTGTGGAGCTTGTGTAAAAAAAAGATATAAGTAACCATCCGGGTTATATATAGGAACATTAATCTATTTAACTTGAAAGTTACTTCAAATTTTTATAATTTAAAATCGTACATTCACTCTTATTTTTTTCATGCCAGAAGAAGTCTAAAAAAAAACCCTGCGCAAATCATTTTTGAAAATACCTGGGTTTTTTTCCAACCTACCCAATTCTCTTCCTCTGTATACCCATATATCATTTATACTGGATGGCTGGTTCTGCATACTTACCTCCGCCAATCCAGGGATATTGTTTTTTGACTCTCAATCACAGGAGGTAATAAAAAAGTAATTATTATTATGCTGTATTAAATTCGTAATATATTTATCTAAATTTGCGACAATATTTAATGATGAATTAACAGTAATTAAGAGCTACACGAAACAACCGACCGAAGACGGACCACCAGCGGTCATCCTTTCAACATGTCCAGCTCGTGGTAGTTTTTGGGACCTACGCTATAAATAGATTATTTCTGACATAATTGTGTTGTTTTTATTGATTCCAGACTGTCTGTGTTCATGTACAAGAACGTGGACAGCTCCTTCCTGTCAGCCTTCATCGACGTGCTGTGCTCCATCTTTATGTGCGGCTTCATCGTCATCGCCGCCATCATGATCACGCTCGGTTTCATGACTTGGTGCCAGGACATGACCCAGAGATTCCCCTCGTGAGTGCTACTATCTATTCATTTATTACGTAAATATAGCCTACTAAGATAGTTGCTACCAAATTTCGCTAGAGTTTCAGAACTAAAAAAAAAATAAATTTTAAAGTGTCTTATGTTTGAGAGTTCTATGGAAAATGTAAAACGCCATAACCCTATTAATTGTGAAAATGGCTATCCCAATTTCATAGCTCAGCATTAAAGAGCTTTAAGTGGCACGCATAAACTGATAATTCGTTTTAACCTTCAGATATATTTGACAAATACTCTTTTATCTAGAATTATTCCCACTTATGGATTCTCCACTCTGCTTTTTTCTTACCAAGCTGGTGCTATCAATTGTCCATGCCCTGTGTACTTTTTACCTTGAATTGTCCCCACTTATTGATATAATGGACTCTGCTGTTTCCCACGAGGCTGGGTATCTAGTACGATCTATAATGTCGTTAACCTGTTATCTTTCCTGAGCATGACTGCAGATCATCAATGATAAACAAAAGTTCACAACGAGTAAGTGTTCTTAACTTATTGGACTTGAACTGTCTTTTGTAAATTAGCAATCTGCAGTGGTGCTCGGAAAAGATGACAAATTATCGACATTATTGATAAATTCATTTCCGATCGATCCGGTAAACCGATCTAGATACCCTGGTGCCATTATTTGTCTATGCCCTGGTTACCTTTATCTGTAATTAAGAAGCATTACTTACGGTTTGCTAATTACTTATGCAGGTGTGAGATAGCAGCCGGTCAGGACATCGACAAGAATGACAAGATCGACACGGCTGGATTCTACATTGAACTGGGAACTGCGCAGGTTTGAAAATATTTTATTTTTACTGAACAGAATCACTTCAGATGTCGATGTAGTGACAAGAGATTCAAAAAGAGAATTCTTATAATTCTTGAAAGAATCGCTTCTTATTGACGCGATCTTTACTGCTTGCAGAGCTTCGGTAGTAAGTATTATTTTTAAAAAGACAGTCCGCATAGCTCTGGCAAGCCCTCAAATCATAATAATTGGTCAACATTATATAGAATCGTCTAGTGATTATAGTGAAACTCTCTTAAGTACTTTTCAAAGGGACCAGAAAAGAACTTCTTAAGCGGGAAAACCTTATATGTGGGATAAATTGGGCCATTCAGTTTTCAAGGGACCGAAAAAACCAAACTTCTTAAGACGGTTTCACTATAAATCATATCAATGTTGTAAGCTTTTCGAAAAAAAAAGTTTTTAATTGACTTTTAAAGCCTTCGGCCTGTTTAAATTAAATTTTACAAAGTGTTTATTATTAAAAGTTGCAAATAAAAAAAGTTAATTTGTCACGAAGGAAATCCCCAACATAGCTGAATTAACATTTTGAAACTAGCTGCGCAATTTTTTTCATGCATTATTAGTTATGAAACTAAATTTGTTTCACACCCAATGTTTTTGGCAGCACTAGTGTAATGAAACTAATTTCATATGCCTCGAAAACGCTTCTGCTGAGCGGCACACAAAACAAATCTTTGATTCTGATGGTACCATACTTACTGTGATACTGAAGATTTCATGACACTAAATTTTATGCAATTTCCCAAATGGTGTCGCGAAATTAATTCCAACATGGATGAAAGTAGTTTCGTAGTATAATTTTGTCTTGAGGTTACACCTCAGCTCTCTTTGGAATAGGGAATAAGAAGTCCACCGCAGCGCAAGTTCACCTGATCTTCATGGTCGTATCTTACAAATGAAATGTTTGCCCAACAGTTTGGAGCGTGGGGTTCGTTTGCCACGTGGGTGGGCCTGTCGGTGTTTGCCATGCTGAAGCTATGTCGCTACCACCAGATGGAGAATGTGCGCGTGTCCATGTACCGGGAGCGCCAGCGCCTCATCAATGAGGGCGGCTCTCCCAGCGGCTCTCTGCAGCGCGACGAGCCCCCCGCATAGCTCCCCGCCCTCTACCCCACTGGACAGGCTAGTGAGGGACACATGTGAACACAACACAACCCATTTACTCTTTCTTTGTCTCCATACACTGTAGCAGGAAAGCGATACTAATTCATTTAACCCAGTTATGATAATATCTTGTAGAATTAGATAGATCGACCAAGAAATAAGTATCTTATGAAATGAAGTATAAAAATAATAGATTTCTTGGTTTTTAACCACGTTTAATGTTTATACAAAACCGACTTGTTTTGTGAGCGATGCTCACTTCCTCAGGGTTAACTTAAAACTAATTAAAACAATAGACTTAACGGTGTCATGGAAAGGTGGGAGTGGGAAGGGTGAAGGGGGGCAAGTTTAATAATGGATCATTTAAAAATATTTTCTGATTTTTTATAATATTTAAATTTGTATTTACGCTCTTTCTAATTTCTAAGTTTTCCAATTTGTCCATTCCATGTTCGACTGACACCATTTTATGTAAATCCGTTTTTTACAAACAATAAACATGGTTAAAACTAAGGAATCTATTAATTTTGAATTAAAATGGTGCCACAAAATAAGTTTGCTGTGTTTGAAGAAGTATATAAAAATAATGCTCATGTTTAGTGGCGGTTAAAGCAGTAACACTTTCCTGTGACTATATTCAGTTTAGACTGGGATCTTCCCTGATACACTTCAAATAATCTATGAAATAGGTTCTTGCGTACAGGCTTTCTATGCAGTTGAATAGACTCCAACTTTCACTCTATGAAATATACCATAGAATAGATAAAGCGGAAACCCAGCATTACTTTACTTTAGAATTCTTAATTCCTAAATGTTTTTAGGGTAAAGTTTTAGAATAACTGGACAAGTTTAGTACGAATATAGAGTATTTGATACAAGAGAAAAACATGGCCGAACTGTTAAAACATATGAAATTTTGTAACTTTGATGGACAAAAATGGGACTTTGAATGCATCTTTTACTATCGCCCCCAACATAAATAGTTGCCTCTCACAGTAATTAAGTTCAATCAAAGTGTTATTTCAAAAGAATATTTGTATTAAGCTATCCTAAAAGATTACCGTTTTTAGAAAATTTTATGTGAATATGAAATTAATTTAATGGGAGATACGCACAATCCCAATTCAACTGATAACCAACATTACAATAGATTAATTTTATTTATACCTAAATATTTTATTTCATCAGTGGTATAAAAGCTAAGGACTGAAATTGTTTCACAGAATTTGAACAATTCATCAAGTAATTCATTAATCATTAGCCAATTGTTTCCTAAAATAATAACAGAACATGAAAATTTATGAATTGTTCAATTTCTGTGAAATAACTGGCCCTAGGACAGCAACAAAATCTCCACCAACCTCAACTTATGATGTACAATATAAAAAACATTTCATTCCTTTTTCTTTTATAAATGTTGATAAATTTCGAGATTATTGTTTAGAAAATAGTTGATAGTTTAATATTTATAAATCATCATTTTGACACCTAAAGCTCTTAGTTATTATTTAAGATTTGACAAAAAAAATCTTTTTAAAATTTCCGTTTTGCTTTTATTGCCTAAATCATTTTGTGTAATGTTGAAAATGATTGATTATGCAATTTACTTTTCTTACAAAGCGAAGTTTCTCAAAGGTCTTTGTAATAAAACCCACCGTTTTCATTGTGTAGGGTTAAATATATCATAGTAAAAACTAACATAATATGCAGGTAATAAATATGTATATTAATCTGTCACACTTCTTATAGAATAATGATAATGGTTTGCAAACATTTTACCTGAATGCGGGCAATATTTGATTGAGTAATTATGTACAAGAGGCTATGGTCCTAGGCTAGTTTTACCAACTATAAAACATCTTTCTACTATCAATATATAATAATATTAACATACTAAAAAAAACAACTTTATTTTGAGCCAAATAAATCGATTGTCAAGACTTTTTTTTAATGATGATATTGATGGAGGCGTCCTGAGGAGGCTAAAATGATTGTTAATTAATTATATAAATATCATCTACCTAGCGTAAAACTATCCTGAACAACTTTTCCATATTGGGTTCAGTAACATCAAATCAATATTTCTCTATACTCGAACCGCCTTACTCATAATCCACAGTAATACGAACGGGTTAGGTGAAATTTATGTACAAATTTCACCTAACTCATTCGTATTACCGTGGTATTATCTTATTCTGCGATTATGAGTAAGGCGGGAAATATTTATTAAAAAAATATATTTTCGGTTTAAATTGAAAATGTAAATTAGTCCTAAATGACACACCTAGTAATATTGTGTGTTTAAAACTGTGCTACGTTTAAATTCACATAAATTTTATTTTTCAACTTTTTTTTTTAGAGTAAAGCTATCTTATGTAGGTATTTGATACAGTTTTACATTTAAAATTGTTTTTGGTTTTTACTCAATCATACTTACTCATATGTATTTCTTTTATTTTGAGGCTATTGTTGAAACGTCACAATGTCAGTTGGGATTGTGTTGAAGAAATACTGGTCTCCTTGATGCAGTCCCAAATGCAACTTTAAAACATACAAATATATTTAGACATAAAATAAATCTGTAATTACTTCTTAAACTTTTGGGTGAACGAAATTAAAAAAAATGCTCTCTCATTTAAGACAGTTTTACGATGGATAGAGATTATTATCAGCTGTGATTCTTCTTATCAATTATTCAAAAGTTTTCAACAATTTCACAATAAATGTAAATACAGTAGAGCCTCGCTAATCCGGACCACTGTTACTTCAGTGCACGCTGTAATCTGGACGGCAAGCAGTAGGTGCGTTCGGGTCACAACGTGTAAATATTCAATCATTTGCCGTCACTCGTCAAGTCTTTTATTTATCACCTTGCAGTGTTAGTTAATTTAACGCACTTTAGCTGACAAAATGGCATCGCCGCGTACGGTACTGTTTTACGTAGATACCATAGACATACAAATAGCTAGACGAGAACTTATAGATGAGGGGTAAAAACCAACTATGGCGGGACGAAGAGAGGAAAGAGACTTGTGATTCGCCCATAAATCAATCTAACAGTATATAGGCACCTCGCACTATAATATCACCATTTAGTTCTTGAAAGTAAAATCTGCTTTTAAATGAATAGACCTTTTTATATGGGAGCGCGAATTGCATGCCACGTTATGAACAGATATGTCAAGTCCAAATTTGCAAAGTAAGGTTCTGAGTATTTTCATAGTGGAATATTTTGTTTCCGTAGACACTTTTACAAATTTTTCATGATTTACTTACCCCAGTAAACAGCGGCTTTGTGTTTCGCGTCGCCATGTATCTCGATGTCATAGTATGTGTTCCATAGACATACAACGTCCGTGTATATACATATTCTTGTCTAAATTGACTTTAATTTTTTACTTAAATGAAACCCAAGTGTGTTTTATTCCTATTAAAATATTGCATACTATAATCCAGACACCTCGATAATTCAGAAGGGGTCTTGTTTCCCTAACCGGATTAGCCAGGCCCTACTGTACATACTTACTATTTTCTATCTGTTGTAGGGTTAAATAAGAGGAGAAATTCTCAAGTCTTTCCAGGCCAATTTACATCTTGTTTTCAGGTAGGATTCCCAGCAAAAAGAGTCCATAATAACGTCAGAGGTAGATTTATAGAAGCAAATGGAAAAGTTTGGGAATTGCTGATGGATTATATTGATAAGCATTACGCATACATAATGTATTGGTTGAGTGTTAACTGTAAATCTGTTGCTTTTTGATATTACATTCTATTGGCGTTAAGTGTACCATCACGTTACAGGTTATTTGTTAGGAACTTAGAATAATATTATATATTTTATAAATGAATGAATTATTCACATTATAATATGTGTTGTAAGTAGGCATAGTATAATCAATTTATTTATATATTATTAAATGTGATGATTTATTACATAAGAAAAATATGTAAAATTCATGGAATAAAGAAGAAAACTAAAAGTGCCTTCGATACAATGGAAATTTGAATGGAAACAAATGTTCCGTTTAGCCAAATATCCCAGCGCTTTGTCTCACTTACACTCGTATGACATTGTAGATCTCCATCCCATTTGAATATCGTAAACACAGTTTTGTATGGTAATTTAATTGCCAATTGGAAAAATATTTGGATCACGAAATACGTCCACAAGGCATTTCTTGTGTTCTTCTTTATTCTATAAAAAGTATGTTGTATAAAGATTTAAAAAAAAACAAACATGTTTTTATAACTTATTTTATTTGTTTGTTGGTAACTATTTGTAATCTTAAAAATAATATTGTACTGAATGAAAGTGATTATGTAAGGTACTGTTATGAATTTTTTAATGAAATAAAATTACTTTGTAAATAGTCATTTAGTTTTATTGTGATGTTAAATTTGTCACTCTATTTTTGATACTGCACAAGAGTTCCAATTGCCTGAACTAGTGAATCTATAGCATCCCCATTTGGAATGTGGCGAGAAAGAAGTGTGGGGGGAGAGGTTGCAAATTAAATTTCCGCTGAAATGCAATAATTTTTTTTAAATGTCATATTTATTCAATAAACATACACCCATAAATATGCACACACAACATTTTAATACCTACATACATTTTTAAAGTAAAATTAAAATAAAGCAATTTAAGCTGTGTTATTTATCCATCTTTCAATTGGAGAAGTACATAAAAAGGAGGGAAAATCTAATACAAAATAAAATCTTATGAGGTAAACATTTAGGATGGGTTGTTTAAAAAAAAATTTACAATTCATCAAATATTTTAAGTTAATTTTCAGTTCTGTGAAAGTTCTATTCAAGTTCTGTAATTATTTAAGTTTGATGAAGCAACTGGCCTATATAATGATATAATAACAGAATTTGAATAGAACTTACACATAATGTGAAAATTAACTTCCAATATTTGATGAATTGTTCAAATTTTTAGTAAATTTAGCATCATCAAACAAACTAATTTCGGTTGTGAGTCTGCCTGTGACTGATTTTAACTCTGGTTCAATTAACTCAGATTTGTGCCACTTTCAATTTTAGAAATTAACTGATTGTGTGAAGAATTTAGAAAAAATGATAAAAATGCTTACCTGTAATTTAACATTTCAACAGAAATTTTTTTGATTTTTTAATTTTTTTTTTAAATAAGATGTGTGTAACCGACGTGTTACGTACCCTCAAATGTTCTTTCAACGAAAAACATCCTTGGCGGTATCCTCTACAGTTCAGTGGTCATTTTTTGAGATTTCGCTCGAAATACAAAAAATCCGCTTGCCCACTGAGCTCGTTAGTACCGTACCGCCAGCGATCTTTTTCGTTGAAAATATTTTTATGTTTGTTTTCCAATTAGAATTTAAAAGTTATTCTAATTGTAATATTGTATTAATAAAATACTTTCATTTTTATATGTACAATGCCCCCGGTGCAACAAATAAACGCTATCATGCTCAGGTTGCCACCAGGGACATTTTTCAATTTATAATTTCAAACGTATTTTTTATGTTTCCTTTTTTTTGACATATTGTTAAATATTTTAAATTACGATCCTTGTAGGATAATGAAACTAAGAAATTTCATTCCGCAGTCCTACAAGGCATCGAGGGAAAGAGAGCCTGAGTCTCTAGCCCTTAAATTACTCAAACTAGGGCAATAAATGACCCTCAAAAAACACTTAGAAAATTTTCGGTAAAAATACGTTTTTCCGATTTTAAAAATCCAGGTGCCCCCTAAGATGGTGAAACAAACAGGTTTCATTAACACATCTTACGGGGGACCTCGTAAAAATAACACTGTACCTGTAAATAATCAGATATTCAGCCAAACGGCAAATCAATTTATATTTTATGCAATTTGGCTCAAAAATGAGCTAAACAACTCTAACTAAAAATCTAGCAATAGACAATTGGTTTATTTCATGATTACTGTATAATAACGAACACATATGTACACAATTAACTCTGTAGAATTATTATAAAAAACACATTTTAAGCGACCGCCTTCAACGGTGACACCGGCAAAATAGGGTGCCCACATAATGACCGCCCTATTTATACCATTTGGTCTGAGGACGAAAACCCCTCCACTTTTTCATAAAAACACTGCCCGAACGCTGTCGGGTACAAGTACCCCTTAAATGTTATGAAAATTTGTCAATAAATATGTTGTGTTCAGTTCAAGTTCAATTCTACTCTTCTTGTTTTACTACTTCCTACCTCTGGAAGTCCTACGACCTGCTGCCTCCTGCTGAAGTTCTGCCTGGACGAGTACCTGGTGCCTGCCGCCATAGCCGGCCCTAACTCTGGGTACTCCCAAGGCAACCAGGCCCAG
Source organism: Limnephilus lunatus (assembly GCA_917563855.2). Lineage (NCBI taxonomy): Eukaryota > Metazoa > Arthropoda > Insecta > Trichoptera > Limnephilidae > Limnephilus > Limnephilus lunatus. The sequence goes on along the minus strand of OU830602.1, from coordinate 1,023,356 downwards.
GCAGAAACTAGGCGCATCCAGGGCCACCACCCACTGGATGTAGGGAGGCCAGCTTTAAATCTACATCATCATCATCATTGGCGCACAAAAGGGAAGGAGTGCACAGCCACCGGTGCCCTCATAATTTACAGTCTTGTAAGGACGACAACACGTCCGTTACAAGTGGTCCTTCGAGCCGGATCAGCTGCACTCCACGCCCACGCCTGATGCCACGCCTGATGTCACATCATGCCTGAAGCTGCCTCACGCCACGCCTGACGTCACGCCTGAATGCCACGTCTGAAGCCACGCCTGAGGTCACGCCTGATGCTACGCCTGACGCCACGCCTGGATGCCATGCCTGAGCCTACGCCCGACGCTACGCCTGACGCTACGCCTGACGTCACGCCTGACGCCACGCCTAGATGCCACGCCTGAGCCTTCGCCTGACGTATCGTCTGAATGCCATGCTTGACGCCACGTTTGCGTGCCACGCCTGATGACACATCACGCCTGAAGCCACGCCTACGTGCCACGCCTGACATCACGCCTAAATGCCACGCCTGATGCCACGCCTCATGCCAGGGCTAATGCCACGTCTGATGTCACGCCTCATGCCAGGGCTATTGTCACGTCTGATGCCACGCCTACATGCCATGCCTGACGTATCGTCTGAATGCCATGCTTGACGCCACGCCTACGTGCCACGCCTGAGGTCACGCCTGATGCCACGCCTCATGCCAGGGTTAATGCCACGCCTGAGCCACGACTACGTGCCACGCCTGACATCACGCCTCATGCCACGCCTGATGTCACATCACGCCTGAAGCTACGCCTCACGCCACGCCTGACGTCACGCCCTAATGCCACGCCTGACGTCACGCCCGAGGTCACGCCTGCTACGTGGATTACGTGCCATGCCTGACGTATCGTCTAATGCCACGCCTGATGCCACGCCTGATGCCACGCCTCATGCTAGGGCTAATGCCACGCCTGATGCCATGCCTACATGCCACGCTTGACGTCACGCCTAGATGCCACGCCTGATACCATGTCACGCCTGATGCCGCGTCTCATGCCAGGGCTGACACCACACCTGTTGCCACGAGTGCCCACGCTCGTGCCCCCGCCAAGCTCTACTACTGAGATGGCACGCTCCACAGAAGAGAGCAACAATGAGCGAACACCACCCTCTACATCTATTGAGGACACGCTGCGCCAGCTGCAACGACAGCTGCGCAGCCAACAAAAACGTATTGATTGGCTGAATGCAGCCCTTCAACTACAAACCCGTGTAGGGCCGGCACAAGATGCGACAGGGCCCGCACAACCCGGCGCCGCAGGGCTGGCACAACCCAGTACTGCAGGGCTGGCACAACCCGGTGCCGCAGGGCTGGCACAACTCGTCGCAGCGAGTACTGCCTCGGAGCCAACCAGCCATGGACATCCGGACCAAGGAGAACCTTGGCAACTACAAGCATCATGGATGCACCCTGGACCTTCCGGCCCCGTACCGCCCTTGCCTCTGCACAATTCAAGGCAACAAGAAGCTGTACGAGAGATGCCCGTTGGACCTGTGCCTCTGATAAACCAGAGGCACCCCTCACCGCAGCCCCCTCACTCTGATGGGGGCCCCGGATGGTTGCAGCCTGGACCTGCCGGCCCCGTACCGCCCTTGCCTCTGCACAATTCAAGGCAACAAGAAGCCGTACGAGAGATGCCCGTCGGACCTGTGCTTCTGGTAAACCAGAGGTACGCATCACCGGCGCAGCCAGGGCCTGGAGGCCCCGCGCCGCAGCCCCCTCATTACAATGGGAGCTTTGGATGGCTGCAACCTGGACCTTCCGGCCCCGTACCGCCCTTGCCTCTGCACAATTCAAGGCAACAAGAAGCCGTACGAGAGATGCCCGTCGGACCTGTGCTTCTGGTAAACCAGAGGTACGCATCACCGGCGCAGCCAGGGCCTGGAGGCCCCGCGCCGCAGCCCCTTCATTACAATGGGAGCTTTGGATGGCTGCAACCTGGACCTTCCGGCCCCGTACCGCCCTTGCCTCTGCACAATACAAGGCAACCAGAAGCTGTACGTGAAATGCCTGTTGGACCTGTACCTCTGGAAAACCAGAAGTACGCATCACCAGAAGCCGCAACTACAGCGCCTTCCAACCCTGATGCAATCCTGGAGTCAACTGGCCACAAAAATCCAGGCCAAGAAGAAGCTTGGCGACTCCAGGGAAGATGTATGCAGCCTGAACCTTCCAGCCCCGTGCCGCCCTCACTTCTGCTCCACCAGAGACAGCCAGCCGACCAGCAGACAACAGCTGCCGGATCCGCTCCGCTGCCAGAGCATTGGTCCTCACTGCCGCCTGGACCTTCTGGTCCCGGGCCGCCCTCACCTCTGCTCCATCAAAGGCAGCCAGCCGATCAGCAGACAACAGCTGCCGGATCCGCTCCGCTGCCAGAGCAGTGGTCCTTACTGCCGCCAGGACCTTCTGGTCCCGGGCCGCCCTCACCTCTGCTCCACCAGAGGCAGCCAGCCGACCAGCAGACAACAGCTGCCGGATCCGCTCCGCTGCCAGAGCATTGGTCCTCACTGCCGCCTGGACCTTCTGGTCCCGGGCCGCCCTCACCTCTGCTCCATCAAAGGCAGCCAGCCGATCAGCAGAGAACAGCTGCCGGATCCGCTCCGCTGCCAGAGCAGTGGTCCTTACTGCCGCCAGGACCTTCTGGTCCCGGGCCGCCCTCACCTCTGCTCCACCAGAGGCAGCCAGCCGACCAGCAGACAACAGCTGCCGGATCCGCTCCGCTGCCAGAGCATTGGTCCTCACTGCCGCCTGGACCTTCTGGTCCCGGGCCGCCCTCACCTCTGCTTTATCAAAAGCAGCCTGCCGATCAGCAGAGAACAGCTGCCGGATCCGCTCCGCTGCCAGAGCAGTGGTCCTTACTGCCGCCAGGACCTTCTGGTCCCGGGCCGCCCTTACCTCTGCTCCACCAGAGGCAGCCAGCCGACCGGCAGAGAACTGCTGCTGGATCCGCTCCACTGCTTGGACAAAGGTACCAAGCGCCAGCACAGATGGATGACCAACCACATCCCGCAGCAACGACGAGCCCGTCCTGCCCCAGCAGTACCACTGTCATAGACGTGGTGCTCCTCATCGGCGCAGCGAAGACGAGCCCGTCCTGCCCCAGCAGTACCACTGTCATAGACGTGGTGCTCCTCATCGGCGCAGCGAAGACGAGCCCGTCCTGCCCCAGCAGTACCACTGTCATAGACGTGGTACTCCTCATCGGCGCAGCAAAGACGAGCCCGCCCTGCCCCAGCAGTGCCACTGTCAAAGACGTGGTGCTCCTCAACGGCGCAGCGAAGACGAGCCCGTCCTGCCCCAGCAGTATCACTGTCATGAACGTGGTGCTCTTCAACGGCGCAGCGAAGACGAGCCCGCCCTGCCCCAGCAGTGCCACTGTCAATGACGTGGTACTCCTCATCGGCGCAGTGAAGATGAGCCTGCCCTGCCCCAGCAGTGCCACTGTCAATGACGTGGTACTCCTCATCGGCGCAGTGAAGATGAGCCCATCCTGCCCCAGCAGTGCCGCTGTCAAGGACGTGGTGCTCCTCAATGGCGCAGTGAAGACGAGCCCGTCCTGCCCCAGCAGTGCCACTGTCAAGGACGTGGTACTCCTTAATGGCGCAGTGAAGACGAGCCCGTCCTGCCCCAGCAGTGCCGCTGTCATAGACGTGGTGCTCCTCATCGGCGCAGCGAAGACGAATCCGTCCTGCTCCAGCAGTGCCACTATCAAGGAAGTGGCGCTCCTCACACGGGGGGAGTCCGTCAACCCCATCATGGTTGTCATGGACCCCGTGTCATGGTTGTCATGGACCCACATCAGCCGGACAGACGGCCGAGTCCTTGACACCATCCCTGCTGAAGACGACCAAGTAAGGACCGCCGGGACCCAGACGAGATCCAGAGTCTACGTTCGACCTGCCGAGAACCAGAGTCTACGTCCGACCTGCCGTGAAGCTCGCTGCGATCCTGCCGCCCGCGTCTACCGATGCAGCTTCACCTGCTCATCCTACTACACGTCGTGATGACTAGTACAGCACAGCTGCACGGGGGGAGTGTAACCGACGTGTTACGTACCCTCAAATGTTCTTTCAACGAAAAACATCCTTGGCGGTATCCTCTACAGTTCAGTGGTCATTTTTTGAGATTTCGCTCGAAATACAAAAAATCCGCTTGCCCACTGAGCTCGTTAGTACCGTACCGCCAGCGATCTTTTTCGTTGAAAATATTTTTATGTTTGTTTTCCAATTAGAATTTAAAAGTTATTCTAATTGTAATATTGTATTAATAAAATACTTTCATTTTTATATGTACAATGCCCCCGGTGCAACAAATAAACGCTATCATGCTCAGGTTGCCACCAGGGACATTTTTCAATTTATAATTTCAAACGTATTTTTTATGTTTCCTTTTTTTTGACATATTGTTAAATATTTTAAATTACGATCCTTGTAGGATAATGAAACTAAGAAATTTCATTCCGCAGTCCTACAAGGCATCGAGGGAAAGAGAGCCTGAGTCTCTAGCCCTTAAATTACTCAAACTAGGGCAATAAATGACCCTCAAAAAACACTTAGAAAATTTTCGGTAAAAATACGTTTTTCCGATTTTAAAAATCCAGGTGCCCCCTAAGATGGTGAAACAAACAGGTTTCATTAACACATCTTACGGGGGGACCTCGTAAAAATAACACTGTACCTGTAAATAATCAGATATTCAGCCAAACGGCAAATCAATTTATATTTTATGCAATTTGGCTCAAAAATGAGCTAAACAACTCTAACTAAAAATCTAGCAATAGACAATTGGTTTATTTCATGATTACTGTATAATAACGAACACATATGTACACAATTAACTCTGTAGAATTATTATAAAAAACACATTTTAAGCGACCGCCTTCAACGGTGACACCGGCAAAATAGGGTGCCCACATAATGACCGCCCTATTTATACCATTTGGTCTGAGGACGAAAACCCCTCCACTTTTTCATAAAAACACTGCCCGAACGCTGTCGGGTACAAGTACCCCTTAAATGTTATGAAAATTTGTCAATAAATATGTTGTGTTCAGTTCAAGTTCAATTCTACTCTTCTTGTTTTACTACTTCCTACCTCTGGAAGTCCTACGACCTGCTGCCTCCTGCTGAAGTTCTGCCTGGACGAGTACCTGGTGCCTGCCGCCATAGCCGGCCCTAACTCTGGGTACTCCCAAGGCAACCAGGCCCAGGCAGAAACTAGGCGCATCCAGGGCCACCACCCACTGGATGTAGGGAGGCCAGCTTTAAATCTACATCATCATCATCATTGGCGCACAAAAGGGAAGGAGTGCACAGCCACCGGTGCCCTCATAATTTACAGTCTTGTAAGGACGACAACACGTCCGTTACAATGTGAAAATGATTTATTTTGATTAAAAGTTCACGGCCTGCTGTACACAGCTACACTTCTACCTACTGGCACTTAAAAGGTTAAGGACACCTTCCCTTACAAAATTGGCTTCAACACGAATTATTTCCGCTATTTGATATTTTTTTGTCTTTATTGCCTGGACTTCAAGTAAAGTCAGATTTCTTGATTTTTTTGTCTTTATTGCCTGGACTATAAGTAAAGTCAGATTTCTTGATTTTTTTGTCTTTATTGCCTGGACTATAAGTAAAGTCAGATTTCTTGATTTTTCAAGGGTCTGCCCTTTACTCATTTTCAAGAAAGCATTATTTAATAACTAGATTTAGTAATATAAAATATCCTGTGATTATTCGCATGTCTGCACTAATACATTACAATATTTAACAAGTATACTAAAACTAGCACATACCATAGAAATTATACTAGTATACTAAAACTAGTACATACCATAGAAATTGATTAAGTTTGGTTATTGGTATCCATTTGAGTTACGTAGTATTATTGCCTTTTTGTGAGTTGATTCCCAACACTTCAATATACCTTCTACCTCTGTAAATATCCCACAAGAGTCCCAACTGCTCCGAACCGTCTGGAGCCAGTAATACTATGGCATCACCAATTGCTTACTTGCGCATGCCGGGATTTGAACCTGCGACCTCCGGATTGCTAGTTGAGAACCTTACGCCTCTACCACTGAGGCCGTCCAAACCGTGTACTTCTGTGTATATAGGAATATTCTGTATCGGCTGTCTGGTGTAATTAGGTGCAAGTGAGTATCTGAATGCTTCACTCAAATTAAAGAAAAGACTCAGCAAGATTACTTCTATCAATATGGATTGGATGAAACTTGACTACCGAGCATGACAATGATCTAATTATTATTTGACATATTAATATAATAATTTTATTTTATATTTGACATATTTATACAATAATTTTATTTTATATTTGACATTTTTATTGTATATATGACAAATTGTCAGGGCTACAGCTGAAAATCGTAAATTAAGCAAATAATTTATTACTGATAAAAGAAGTACACAAAAATGCACCAAGTATAAAGAAAATATGAACTTAAAATACAAGAATTAATAATCAATTTTATTAGGGATAATGTATTGAAGCTTTTATAAATAAAGATAATATCAACAACTCAATGAACATATGAAACATACAGACACGGAAAATAAAAAGGTATCGGAAATAAGAGTTACATTACTATTATTAATATTTCAGTTCATTTAAATCTGTTAATTGATATATCTCAAGTTTCTCTTTCTATATCTATTAAATAGTTGCAATATTATTATTCACCTACTCAAATGATAACATAATTGAGTATGAATTCACTCACCAATCACAAGAGACTTGTCTCTTTATGGTGAGGAAAGGATTTTATTACATTCATATTACAAATCTGTTTAACATGTAAAAAAAATGTATAGGTAATTATTGTCAAAACATTAAAATATTAAATAAATAAAAAAATCAATCGCAAATGAGACTCAAGCCCAGGTCTTTAACTTATTTTATTTTCTGTGCCTGTTTGTTTCAAGTGTTCATTGAGAGTTGTCGATATTATGATTAACTAAAAGAATTATTAATCATAGACAAATTTTCAAACACACTTAATTAAAAAACAAATATCCTCTCTTTTATCAAGCCTTATCTCCAATTGCCTACCCTCCATTTAAAATCTCATCTCTTCTAACCACTCGAGCGATGGGGATTCGGCCATTTGATTTAATAAATATCATACCTCCAAATATTAATTTGGAAACAAATTAACTGCTTACTGAAGTATAAAGCCAATAAATCCACCCAAATTTCACCATTTATCCCATATTTTTAGATTTAAAAAAAAATATCTTTAAATTTATATTTCATTTTAATTTTTTTAAATCACCTTCTCTACTCCACTCCAATCTTTCTATAATTCTGAAATGTGTCCATTTAAATAAAATGAATATAAAAATTCGCTTTCAGAAATGCTTGGAATTTAAAAAAGAAATATTAAAAGCTTTGCTGTGAATCCATAAATTAACGTTATCCTATAAAGGCATCCAAATAATCCCCATACATCAGTAGAAAATTTTCAAAATTTAGTTGGTTTAGGTTTTTTTAGTTTTGATCATATTCAATATAATATCCCAAATCCTGGCTAACTTCTTCCAGAACTCTCGCAGCCGGTGGGTTTTTCTTGACCCTTTTAGGGCGAGGGACAGTTGCCCCGGAATGGCGGTCTTCGTGGCGCTTGCAGTCCGGCATCTGGCGGAAGCGCTGGCCACACACGCTGCAGCTGAAGGGACGCTCGCCCGTGTGGATGCGCTCGTGGGCGATGCGAGTGTCATTCCTGAAGAACATGTCCGGGCAATGGCGACAGGCAAACCGGCGCACCACCTTCCCATGCTGTTTTCGTAAGTGTATCATCAGATTATTTTCCGTACTGAATGATTCCTCACAAACTTCACATTTGTTTGGACCGCTATTAGACTTTGATTTATTTCTTTTCTTACCACGACACTTCTCTTTACCGATGCATGGGTGTTTCTTTAAGTAGCTGGGGAAAGGAAATTTCTTTGGACACGTCGGGCAGTCCACAAAGAGGTGCTGCTCGTGAACCATTCTCCGGTGATAATGATAATGCTTATAGCTTTTCTGCGTTTCACCGCAAATGGCGCATTGTACTGAAGTGTCCTTGAAGTTCTTATGAAGTACATTTCTGTGATATTGATAAGCGCTCTCTGATAGAAGTTTCCCGCAAGTCAGACAAAGCTTCTTCTGATGGGCAGTAATTATATGTCGGGACAAATTATTCGCAACCTTTCCACAATGGACGCAAAGTCCTTTAGTGTTGTTAAGCTTTAGTTTATGCTGAACTTGGTGTAGTTTTAATTTTCTTATTCCCTTAAACTCTTTGTTGCAGGTTTCACATTTGACATCTTCCTCGGAGAGATGCCAGGACAAGTGTATTTCTTTCTGTTCTTTAGAATGGAATACAATGGCGCAGTACCTGCAGTCGCCGGGGTGACAAGATTCTACATGATGAACCCTCTGTAGAACAGTGCTAAATATAAGGTCGCAATGTTTACATTTATGTGGGGAATGTTTTTCATACAAATGCTTTACTATTCCTTCAATACTTGAAGATTTAGATCTACAATAAGAACAGGCTTGAGTTAAAGGACAAGTCAACACGGTATTTAGGGAATGAGACTTATTGTAATGACTTTTAAGCAATTTAACATTTCTACATTTGGTTTGACAAACTTGACAACATTTACCAGTGTTGAAGTCCTTTAAAGGAACAACTTTAAATAATTCATCAATTTTACTTTCATGCTGAAGTAGCGCATTAGAAGTAGGGGTGGCGTTTTTTTGAATTGGTGATAGATCTACAGTCTTTACTTTTGGCGATCGATCTACAGCCTTTACCTTTGGCGATCGATCTGCTGCTTTTACTTTTGGTGATATATCTACGATTTTTACTTTTTTGGAAACACTCCGACGTTTCCCCCGCCTCGGCACGGGTTCTGGCTCGGACTCCGACTCAGGTTCAGGCAGGCCTTCCGCGACGGAGGTTTCGCTGTCAGAGGATAGATTGTCAGCAGAAAGCTTGAAGTCTGGAGGGCATGTGTCTTTTACAGGAATAAGATGTTTGTCCCAGGAAGGAATTAATAGTTTGCAATTGTTACACATTATTTTTTTATATTTAGGATAATAGGAATAAATACTTTCCAAGCTTTCCAAATACTCTTTGGAACAAGATTCACAAGTAAAGTCGTGTTTCCTGCGGAGGTTTTGTTTGCCTTCGCAGTGTTTAGTTAGAAAGTGAATTTTTAATGTTCCATCGCTGGCAAACTGTTTATTGCACTCCACACAGTTATATATCAGACATGATTTATAATGCGTTAAAAGAACCTCTTCAGAGGGAAAAAATGTCTTACATTTTAGACACTTCAATTGAGGTTTTTGTGGAAGCTCGACTAGTGTGGAATATTTAACATCGTCAGCGAAATCAATGGATGTTGAAGAGAGACACTGCTTTAAATGATTTGTGTATAAAAGAGGATTACAGTATATCTTATGGCAATTGCAACACGCGTGGAAGTGTTTTCTGTTAGAAAGTGTTAAAAGTTTAGTAGAAATGTATGGAGATATTTGGCTCTCCGATCCATCCTGGTCAACCAAAACGAATTTCTGTTTATTTGTCATTTCCGCATCCAGTCCACCTACCGACTGCTGGAATCTGAAATGTCCAAGAAATTGTTCATGAAATGACATCTACTGCTTCGAGGGGTTGAAGCAGATGCACAAATAGTCTAATTTGGTTATCGGTCAAGTACTGACTTCACATTACTACAAAACAACATAGATACTAAATAACTCTACAATTTTATGAATGAGAAACACAAAGCTTAACACATGTTTAGTAGCGATGTGTAGATTCTGTTGGAATGAGTTCTTGAACTTGGATTCTTCAAGGAAAGCGGATCCTACTCCTTTTTCAAATCGACTACTTCCAGGGAACCCAGTCCAGGACTCGGACCCAAACCCGGAACCGGAAAAAAATACCTCCACAGTCCGCGATCTGAGTCACTTGTGAGTCCTAAGGGTTCTTGTCTGGGTTCGAGTTCTTGTGCGGGTTCCGGCTCCGGCCGAACCCGTGCGTCCCGGTAGCCGCAACAGCACCCAGTACCCAAGAACTTGGAACCGGGTCCTGTCCTACAACTTAAGTACTTTAAAAGGAAGCACGCCTCGCAGAACGCACTTATCTCTAAATGTGTAGGTATATGTACTTCATAATATTTAAATTATCGTATGACAAAAATGTGTAATTTAAATGACTTTCTGCATTAAATTAGTCATTTGTATTAGCGATGTTATGGAGCTCCGTAACCGTAACCAAAACTATCAGATATCCAAAATAAAAAAAAATATCCTTAACCGTAACCGAAACCGATATAAAAGTTTCGGATAAATGCGTTAAAGTTTATTAATAAACATTTTGTAATGGTTTCATTACTTACAAAATTCATTAAGAACTGTTTTGGTTATTATATACAGGGTCTTTCATTAAGAGATTCCTATCTTTAAATTTAAATAAAACAGAGTGTGTGTGAGATTTCTTTTGAAAGGCCTATCGATGCCATTATGTATGTAATATAATATCGGTCAAATGTCCGCCGCGACTTATCTGGGTGGCGCGCATCCGAAAAGTCCAATTTTCCATGACTCTGGCGCATTAATCAGGCTGTATTTGACCGATGACATGGGTTATGTTGGTTTTAAGGGCCGCTGTGGTTTTCGACTTAAGAAAACCCCACAAGAAAGAGTCTAATGGGGTCAAATTGCATGATCTCAGTGACCAGTTTACACCACTTCCATGTGAAATGACCTTGCCCTTAAATCGCTCATGCAGGATGTCCATTGCGGCATGAGCTGTGTGGCACTTAGCGCCGTCGTGTTGACACTACAAGTCGTCGGGGTCCATATCATCCAATTTAGGCCAAAAGAAGTTGGTAATCATCAACCTATAGCGCTCGCCATTGACGGTGATGGCCTGGCCAACTTCATTCTCAGAGAAATATGGACCAATGACGCCGCCAGCCCAAAATCCACACCAAACAGTGAATTTTTCGGAATGCATTGGAAGCTCTTGGATCTCTTAAGTTGCAGGTCAATGCGAATAAGCCACAAATCACAGCCCTCAAAGCCAACATAACCCATGCCATCGGTCAAATTCAGCGTGATTTATGCACCAGAGTCATGGAAAATAGGACATTTCGTATGCATTCCACCCAGAGAAGCCGCGGCAGACTTTTGAAGGATGTTATATTCCACACACAATGGCATCGATAGGTCTTTCAAACGAAAAAACAATTTCAATGATATCTCACACACTAGTCCAGTCAAGGAAGGAGTTGTAGAGTGCGTGAGCAGGGACCTAAGCGATTCCTTCATAAACTTGTTAAGGGTGCTTAGGGTGTGAACATACCAAAAGTCCTGACATCTAGGTGGTGAGCTAGCTTCATTCAGCAAGAACCATCCACTGCTGAGGATGAAGATGCCATGGGTGAACAACGCTTGCCAGGACCCTCATGTCCAAAGAGGATGAGAGTGTCACAAGATGTTATTGGGAACAGTGATAAGATAACAATGAGATTTATGCTTAATGTAATGAAATAGAATAAAATTATCATGAGATAATTATCATTATCATTATAAAATACAATTTGAAATTATTCAAGCAAAATGATTTTTGTCTACTTTATTTAATCACTGGCTTTAAAATGTGTTCATATTATTAGGCGAACGAACGTATAATAATAATAATTTTCGTTGTTAGTTTTTGGGGTGTTATGCCGTGTTGCGCTACCTCCTAGCGGTAGCGCAACACGGCATAACACCCCAAAAACTAACAACGAAAATGCTTTTGGCCGTGAAAATCTAAAAACTTATCTGAATAATAATAATATTTATTGGATGATTTTTATAGCGCCATTTTCGTGAGAAAATCACCTCAAGGGCGCGTATGTTAGTAATAAGATAAAAAACAGCTTTTTCTGAAAATGACGATATTTTACAAACTTTATTTGATGAATATTTTAGACGATATGAAGGAATGTTTGATGAAAAATGTGAGGTAAAATGATTTTTTCGAAAATATCAACATTTGTGGAGCGTGTAACTCAAAAACGGCTGGGTTTCGAAAATTACGTATGGAATAAAAATTGTACATAATTTTATGAGATTTTACTTATTCTATTATATCGTTTTTGAGATATCAGCGGAAACCTGAAAATTGGGACCTCCCCCCCCCCTAGCTCACCACCTAGACGTCAGGACTTTTAGTATGTTCACACCCTAAGCACCCTAAACAAGTTTATGAAGGAATCGCTTAGGCCCCTGCTCAGGCACTCTACACCTCCTTTTGGAGCATTCATTGACTGGACTACACACTCTGTTTTATTTAAATTTAAAGATTCTCTCGCTCTTTGAAAGACCCTATACTTAGATTACAGTAAAAGTGTACCAAGTTTTTATTACAATATTATTTTTGTTTATTATAATTTTGTATGAGAGCATGAATGAGATATTGTATGAATGTAAATGAGGCAAGGAATGTGTGCCAATACCAAGTTGTTTGGCGGTTATACATACCTTCATAGGTACCTACATAGCACTTAACCCCTAAAAGACGGGTAGTATTTTGTAAATATTGAATACCAAATATAATATTGAAAATTATATTTGGAATAATTGACAGACTTCTACAATATCAACTTTTTTGCTTTGGAATTTTCATGGAAAGTAACAAAATGCGTTAAAAACTTCTAAAATCTAGCTCTACACCCACAAATTGCAGTGTATTTGTAGGTGTAGTCATGATTTTACTGCACTGCTATTGTAGTTGGTCGTACCCTAGGGGTTAAAGTGGCTGTAATAATAGTTATTTATTTGACTGATTGTGAAAAAAAAAATGATAATATAGACTAGAAATAAAAGTAAAATCTTGCTATTTGTATTTTACTTTTATAATTTTAAAATTCTAATATCCGTAACCGAAATTATCCGAAACTAGCGGATAATCCGAAATAATTTCATATCCGTAACCGTATCCGAAACCGGTATAATTATATTCCGTATCCGTATCCAGATCCGAAATTTCATATCCAAAACATCCCTAATTTGTATAATATAAAAAATTTGTTCCGTCGGCCGCCGGATTCACTGAGTTTAGCGCTTTAGTACTTATTTATTCAAATTCCTTCTGATACATAGCGTTATTGGTATATTTAAGAATGAAATACAAGTTATCGATCAACTGATTTTTTAAAGATTTCTTAACAATTTAAAAAAAAATTTGGTTTCATTAAAATTACGAAAAAAAAACATAAGATGACAAATATGGTATAGAAAGATAAAACATATACTGATTGGAATCCTGCCCTTAACGAGGGGCTGTGACGAGACCACTGAGATACATAGAAACATTTCGTAAAACGAAATCTCCCATACAAAAATAAATTTATTGAGACCAACTTGTAGAAAATACTCGACTTCGGATTTCCCAGAATCTGGGTTGGACTCGGGACCACAAAAAAATACTGAGTCATCTAAAAAAAAATTCGAAAACCGTTTTGTTTCAGTCAGGGTTTAGATTTTTTTTCTTGGAACTCTTAAATAAAAGTAAATAAAAACTGATTGTCAGAACTTATAATTAAGTGAGCTGCAGGTTTTCCATACCAGTTTTTCTAAAAGTTATCATATTTTAATCCAAACCTGAAGTTTGTAGAGAGCAAGAAAGAGCATTGCACTTGCCATTATTTTAAAATACATAATATTTATGAAAACCGGCCACGCAATAAATATTAATGTTAACGAAACGCTGCTCTAATTGATAGTGACATATTCCCTAACGTAACTAACTAGCTAGCAGGGGTAATATTTACAGACTAAAAAAATATACAAGCTCTACCCTGCTAAGGGTATGATTTTTGGACACTGCAAATACATCAATCCTGTCCCTAGAGGTAAGTTTTTGGTAATAGTTCCAAAATAAGTACACACATTGAAATACAATGTCACCGTATTGGAAATCATTCACAATTCATCATTCAGTATTGTGTTTAGCTCTAGGTGTGTCTATCGTCGGGTAGCGGTCAATCTATTCTAAACACTAAGTTCTAGGTTCCAAACAACTTTTGAACAGAGTGGGTAAATAAAAAACCTAAAAAATGGGGATATGATAGTGAGAGCTCGTTATCAGTTCAGATACAGACTGCAACAATGAACCAAATCAGACTTCTGGAATAATCAATCAAATCAAACTTCAGATTATTGTTAAACATGGTAGATTCCCCGAGAAGTATTGGATTGCTGATATATGTAACTTACAGGCTGTTATGCAATTCTCTATTACGGGCCTTATAACATTTGTATAAACCAATTGGTTAATACCCTCATTTATTTAGTAGTGACATTGGGCTCTTCAAGTTTGTTTTTAGATTCGTATTCAACATAATATCCCAAATCTTCTTCTAGAACTCTTTCACCTGGTGGGTTTTTCTTCACATTCTTAGAGTGAGGAACAGTTTTCCCGGAATGGCGATCTTCGTGTCGTTTGCAGTCATTAATTTGACGGAAGCGTTGGCCGCACATGCTGCAGCTGAAGGGACGCTCTCCCGTGTGGATGCGCTCGTGAGAGATTCGAGCATCATTCCTGAAGAACATGTCCGGGCAATGGTGACAGGCAAACCGGCGCACCCCCTTCCCGTGCTGTTTTCGCAAGTGAATCATCAGATTATTTTCTGTACTGAATGATTCCTCACAAAATTCACATTTGTTTGGACCACTATTAGACTTTAGTTTAGTGCTTTTCTTACGGCGAGTCTTCTCTTTACCGACGCATGGGTGTTTCTTTAAGTAGCAGGGGAAAGGGAATTTCTTTGGACAAGTCGGGCAGTCCACAAAGAGGTGCTGCTCGTGAACCATTCTTCGGTGATAGTGATAATGCTTATAGCTCTTCTGTGTTTCGCCGCAAATGGCGCATTGTACCGAAGTGTCTTTGAAGTTCTTATGAAGTACATTTCTGTGATATTGATATGCGCTCTCAGATAAAAGTTTCCCGCAAGTCAAACAGAGCTTCTTCCGATGCGCTCTGATTATATGTCGGGACAAATTATTCGCAATCTTCCCACAATGGACGCAAAGTCCTTTAGTGTTGTTAAGCTTAGGTTTATGCTGAACTTGGTGTAATTTTAATTTTCTCATTCCCTTAAACTCTTTATCACAAGTTTCACATTTGACATCTTCCTCGGAGAGATGCCAGGATAAGTGTATCTCTTTCTGCTCTTTGGAAAGGAATATAATAGCGCAGTACCTGCAGACACCGGGGTGACAAGATTCTACATGATTAACCCTCTTTAGGACAGTACTAAATAAGAGGTCACAATGTTTACATTTATTTACTTTAGACAATTCATCTATCTTACTTTCATGCTGAAGAAGGGTATTAGAAGGAGGGGTGGCTTTTTTTTGAATTGGTGCTCGATCTACTGTCTTTACATTTGATGTTCGATCTACTGTTTTTACTTTTGGTGTTCGATCTACAGTTTTTACTTTTCTGGAAACACTTGGAGGCTTCCCCAGCCTCAGCGCGGGCCCTGGCTCGGGCTCTGACTGAGGTTCAGGTAGACTTCCCGCTACAGAGGTGTCACTGTCAGAAGATAGATTGTCTGCAGAAAGCTTGAAATCTGGAGCACATGTAACTTGTACAGGAATAAGATGTTTGTCCCAGGAAGGAATTGACAGTTTGCAATCGTTACACATAATTTTTTTATATTGAGGATAATATGAATAAATACTTTCCAAGCTTTCCAAATACTCTTTGGAACAAGATTCACAAGTAAAGTCATGTTTCCTGTGGAGGTTTTGTTTGTCTTCGCAGTGATTAGTTAGAAAGTGAATTTTTAATGTTCCCTCGCTGGCAAACTGTTTATTGCACTCCAAGCAGTTATATATCAGACATGATTTATAATGCGTTAGCAGAACCTCCTCAACGGGAAACAATGTCTTACATTTTAGACACTTGAATTTAGGTTTTTGTGGAAGCTTGGCTAGTGTGGAATATTTTATTTCATCAGTGGATGTTGAAGAGAGACATTGCTTTAAACGATTTGTGGAAAAGTAAGGAGATATTTGGCGCTTTGATCCATCCTGGTCAACCAAAACGAATTTCTGTTTATTTGTCATTTCTGCATCCAGTCCACCTACCGACTGCTGGAATCTGAAATGTCCAAGAAATTGTTTATGAAATGACATCTACTGCTTCCAGAATTTCCTGGATTGAAGCAGATGCACATAAAATAGTCTGTATAATACTCACATGGCTTTTGATCTAATACTGACTCCACATAACAACATGTAACTTCCTAATATGTTATTTGTAATAAAAATGTATCTATGTAAAAAATAATCAATAACACTACAATTTAGCAAATGAGTCAACGTGTGATAGAAAAATATGTAAAGATCTATGTCATAACCTGTCGAAGTGTGCAGCGCATTAATACTGAAACCCGTTGGGCCTATAACATTTACCGAGACTCGATGAGACTATAACAAAAATACTTAGACCCGATGGGAATATAGCTTTAATACCGAGACCCGATGGGACTATAGCATTAATATAATGAGACCCGTTGGGATTACCGCAATAATACTGAGACCCGATGGAACGATAGTATTAATACTGAGACCCGATGGGATTATAGCATTAATACTGAGAACCTACGGGAATATAGCTTTACTACTGAAGTCCGATGGGACTATAACATTAATACTGAGACCCAATGAAACTAAAGCATTAATAACGAGACTCGATGGGACTATAACATTAAAACTGAGACCCTATGAAACTATAGCATTCATAACGAGACCCGATGGGACTATAACATTAATACTGAGATCCGATGAAACTATAGCATTAATAACGAGACCCGATGGGACTATAACATTAATACCGAGACCCGATGGGACTATAGCATTAATACTGAAAACCGATGGGAATATAGCTTTAACACTTGAGAACCAATGACACAACAGCATACCCAATTGAGGAATGTTGTGAAGCTGAAGGGAGGGGAAAGGAAAGAATATTGGGAGAGAGGAAGGTGGGTAAGTACCTGTCTATTCAGATCTGGTCACTAAACGCCATTTCAAGCAACATTTCATTTCACCAGGGCGATACTGAGAGTATCTACCACCCTGCAACGTGCAGCAAGTATAGATATTATATATTTACACATATTGTTTTACATTAATTAATTGTAAAATAACACAATTTAAGGAAATAAAATTTGATTTTTAATTATAGCGTCGCATCTCAAGTGTCTGCTTCATATGAAAATAGAAATAAAATTTACTTGCACACGCCAGAATGCAAACCCGCGACCTCCGCATTCGTAGTCGAGGACTTTACCCCCCGACCACGGAGGTCGCGTTGTTATGTAAAATTAAGACAGAAGATAATTAAGCAATTTAGGTAATTCAATTCAATTATTTATTATTTTTAAATACATTACAAAATTTTACAATTTAGTGTGATTTATAGATATTGCATTAAAAAACATTAATAAACAATGTACATACTTATACTAGTGTATAGACAAAAGAGAGAGAGTGAAAAACAAATAGACATACAAAAATCAAGCTTTATAAGTGCAGTAACAAAGCTTGCCATTTAAACTCGGCTTTATTTATGCTAATTATGTCAATATCTGAAGTGATTCTATTTAACAACGAGATAAGTCTCCCTACCGGCATGACCATTGGCAAGTTAATCCTGCAGGCCAGGAGATAAAATAATCTATGCTGTCGGTGATGGAGATAACAGAAATTGATACTCAACATCATAACCAAGTTTTCGAATCATCCACGAATCAGTCTCACAACATGTTTAGAAATGTTCACATCCCTTCTGACCCACAGATGGTTAATTTTGAGCATACCCAAGATAAGTCAAGGTAAAGAAATCTCAGAAATTTCTTCTGAACCCTCTCCAACATGAGGGAACACTTCACTTGGTGTGGGCTCCAAACCACCGACTCACTCTCAACCAATTATAACTCAACAAACCTACTCCTAACAATGAATTGAACAGTATGAGAATCCGGGTGTCTCTAAAACCCCAGTTAAACCTATAGGACGAAACCAAGCTTTCTTCATGAAGTTACAACAGATCAATTTGAGCATGAAATGTAAATCTACTATCAAACAACGATACTAAGATCCTTCATAGTGGAGACACATTTTATTTATTTATTTATTGATCTATATAAGGGATGTTTACATTATATTATTCGATGCCTGTCTCGCTAGGGTATACCTATGTTTTAAATTGAACTCAATCTGATTCCTTTTACTCCAGTCAACAATTCTATCAAAGTTTATGTTTCTAAGAATAGTTTTAGGTCATCAGTGAAAAGAAGTGACCTGAAATGCAGAATAATCTCTGCGTTACTAAATAGAAAATAAGAGTGGTCCTAAATTAGAGCCCTGGGGAACTCCATAGAACACAAGAAATATTATAATAAAAATACACACATAAAAGTTAGTAGAAACATGTAAGAAAGTGTATTTTAATGACATCAAAATTTAGATCTTTATTGGACTCTAATCTATGTACATATTTATTTTATTCCCAACTGTAAATGTAACTCATAACCTAAGTACATACATATTTATTTTATTCCCAACTATTATTTATTATATTTATATTTATTTTACTCCCAACTGTAAATGGCTATGGCTTTTACATAAATAGTTTAGTTAATGATAGCTACCGTATGTTGTCCAACCTCCAATAATTGGAGAAACATATAAAATGAAGGAAAAATCTAATATAAAGTAACATCTTATGAGGTAAACATTTATTAAATTTAGCACACTTTATAATTATTTAATAGGTAAAACTTTACTTTTTTATTTTAAGGTCTAAAACTAGTTCACACATAGAAATTGATTAAGTTTGGCTATTGGTATCCATTTAAGTTACGTAGTATGAATTAATGTCTTTAACCTTTCAATATACTTTCTACCTCTATATACATATTCTGTATTGGCTGTCTGGTGTAATATAAGTACAAGTGAGTATCGGAATGCTTCACTGTATCGCAAGGAAAAACTCGGAAAGAGCTCATGGCTGAGACTCTTCCAGCATAAGTACTTCTATCAATAGAGAATGGATAACTACAGAATATGGCATTGATCTTTAGTTATTTAGATATATGTATATTATTATTTTATTTTATTTTTAACATCATTATTGTACATTTGACATATTGTTTACTATTTCATTTTCAATAGGTAAAATGTATTTGTATCTCAAATTCTTATTTGTATTTATTTTCATCATATTATATACGTTTTAAAAATCAAAAACAAAGTAGCGATAATAAAAAAGCACAAAGTAATTAAAAAGAAAATATGAACTTAACATAAACACAAAATTTAAAATAATTATTTAAACCAAAGTTCAATCCACACAAAATAAAAAAACATTGGTGTGAATCTGTAAATGGATGTTATCCTACAATATATGATGTTATACTACTAAATGTACAATTTTTAGTAAGTAAATTATTAGGTTTTCCTAGTTTGGATCATATTCAACATAATATCCCAAATCTTGGCTAACTTCTTCCAGAACTCTCGTAGCCGGTGGATTTTTCTTGACCCTTTTAGGGCGAGGGACAGTTGCCCCGGAATGGCGGTCTTCGTGACGCTTGCAGTCCGGCATCTGGCGGAAGCGCTGGCCACACACGCTGCAGCTGAAGGGACGCTCGCCCGTGTGGATGCGCTCGTGGGCGATGCGAGTGTCATTCCTGAAGAACATGTCTGGACAATGGCGACACGCAAACCGGCGCACCACCTTCCCATGCTGTTTTCGCAAGTGTATCATCAAATTATTTTCCGTACTGAATGATTCGCCACAAACTTCGCATTTGTTTGGACCGTTACTAGCCTTTAATTTAATTCTTTTCTTGCCACGGCACGTCTCTGTGTGTTTCTTTAAGTAGCTTGGGAAAGGAAATTTCCTCGGACAAGTTGGGCAGTCCACAAAGAGGTGCTGCTCGTGAACCATTCTCCGGTGATAGTGATAATGCTTATAGCTCTTCTGAGTATCGCCGCAAACGGCGCATTGTACCGAAGTGTCTTTGAAGTTCTTATGAAGTACATTTCTGTGATATTGATATGCGCTCTCCGATAGAAGTTTCCCGCAAGTCAAACAGAGCTTCTTCTGATGTGCTCTGATTATATGTCGGGACAAATTATTTGCAACTTTTCCACAATGGACGCAAAGTCCTTTAGTGTTGTTAAGCTTTTCTTTATGCTGAACTTGGTGTAGTTTTAATTTTCTTATTCCCTTAAACTCTTTGTCGCAGGTTTCACATTTGACATCTTCCTCGGAGAGATGCCAGGACAAGTGTATCTCTTTCTGTTCTTTGGAATGGAATATAATGGCGCAGTACCTGCAGACACCGGGGTGACAAGCTTCCGCGTGATTAACCCTCTCTTGGACAGTACAAAATAAGAGGTCGCAATGTTTACATTTACGTGGAGAATGTTTGTCGTACAAGTGTCTTACTATTGCTTCGAAGCTTGAAGATTTAGATTTACAATACGAACAGGCTTGAGTTAAAGGACAGGTCAACACGGTATTCAGGGAATGAGACTTATTGTAATGACTTTTAAGCAATTTTACATTTCTACATTTGGTTTGACAAACTTGACAACATTTACCAGTGCTGAAGTCCTTTAAAGGAACAACTTTAAATAATTCATCAATCTTACTTTCATGCTGAAGCAGCGCATTAGAAGTAGGGGTGGCGTTTTTTTGAATAGGTGATAGATCTACAGTCTTTACTTTTGGTGATCGATCTACTGCTTTTATTTTTGTTGATCGATCTACTGCTTTTACTTTTGTTGATCGATCTACTGCTTTTACTTTTGGTGATCGATCTACTGCTTTTACTTTTGGTGATCGATCTACAGTCTTTTTGGAAACAACTTTTTTGGAAACCCTCCGACGTTTCCCCCGCCTCAGTAAGGGCTCTGGCTCGGACTCCGACTCCGACTCAGGTTCAGGCAGCTCTCCTGCAATGGAGGTGTCGCTATCAGAAGATAGATTTTCAGCAGAAAGCTTGAAGTCTGGAGCGCATGTGACTTTTACAGGAATAAGATGTTTGTCCCAGGAAGGAATTGATAATTTGCAATCGTTACACATTATTTTTTTATATTTAGGATAATAGGAATAAATACTTTCCAAGCTTTCCAAATACTCTTTGGAACAAGATTCACAAGTAAAGTCGTGTTTCCTGAGAAGGTTTTGTTTACCTTCGCAGTGTTTAGTCAGAAAGTGAATTTTTAATGTTCCATCGCTGGCAAACTGTTTATTGCACTCCACACAATTATATATCAGACATGATTTATAATGCGTTAACAGAACTTCCTCAGCGGGAAACAATGTCTTACACTTTAGACACTTGAACTGTGGTTTTTGTGGAAGCTTGACTATTGTGGAGTATTTAACATCATCAGTGAAATCAGTGGATGTTGAAGAGAGACATTGCTTTAAATGATTTGTATATAAGAAAGGATTACAGTATATCTTATGGCAATTGCAACACGCGTGGAAGTGTTTTCTGTTAGAAAGTGTTACAAGTTTAGTGGAAATGTATGGAGATATTTGGCTCTCCGATCCATCCTGGTCAACCAAAACGAATTTCTGTTTATTTGTCATTTCCGCATCCAGTCCACCTACCGACTGCTGGAATCTGAAATGTCCAAGAAATTGTTTATGAAATGACATCTACTGCTTCCAGGGATTGAAGCAGATGCACAAATAGTCTAAGTTGGCTATTGATCTAGTACTGACTTCACATTACAACAAAACAACATAGATACTAAATAACTCTACATTTTGTGAATGAGAAACACAAAGCTTAACGCATGTTTAGGTATATCCTTAATGTTTAAATTATCGTATGACAAAAATAATGTTGTGTAACTAAACCACTGGAGCGCTAGCGCCCACAAAAAAAGGCAGGGCATCCGCATTGTGGGCGCCTACTTTTCAAAATTAATTAGAATAAGTCAATTGCAAGCTGACATAATGCTTTCACCGTTATTCAAGAGATGGCATTAATTGGTTCCAATTAAAATAACCATAAATTTCATAACTGTATCAATGTCCATAGATAGTTATTTTTTCTATGGTGGTGTAATGGTCGCGTTTAAAAATCTCATAGAGGTTTATTTTAGGCAAATTCTATTATGTATTATATATCAAGGTTAATTGAATTCTCTGTTTATATAAAGTTATTTTAGAGCCTTGGAATTAATGTTAAGGTACGAAAGTGTAGTTTTTTCAGAAAATTGCTGTTTTCGGAACAGCGTGTATTTTATTACTATAATCATAGTTGTAATATGGTAACGTGCGCAGTTTCTAATTCATTGATTCATAACAATAAAACAGATATGATTTTTATTATTTTTGTCTAATTAATTATGATTAAAAAATGATATCACATCTTTGTGAAAAAATGAACAAACATTTTTGGTAATAAGTGTATTGTAAAATTTTCCAAGGAATTTTGAGTGATTTCTGGCAACAACAAACAAATTTCACGCATTTTTTAATTTCATAGTTTATTTTTATTTTTATAAAACCTATACATTTAAGATAAATGATGAAATATAGGTAAATTCATTGGCTTTAAACAGAGAGAAGTTTATCTGTTTCCGCATCAATATTTGGAGGCATGATTGAGTGTGGACAAATCCAAAACATTTTGTTGTTCGACCCGGGTCTGCCGTGCATTGTGAGCTTTGCATAATTTAGTTCTTTATTATTTATGTATTCAAAATCCTGCAGGTACAAAGCATTATTAGTAAATTTAAGAATGAGATATAATTTATAAATCAACTGATTCATGGCCGTTATCACTTGTAATTTTTCTAAAGAACTCATGTATTTAAATTTTGTTGTCATTAAAATTACAAAATATATATATGATGAGTTAATACGGTATAGAAAGATAACACACTGATTTAAAACCTTAGCAAATACCCTACTTCAGTATTTCCCAAATGCTGGGTTGCGACTTGGTTTGGAAACACAAAAAAAATGACAGGTCTCTTAAAAAATTTTTGAAATCGATTACATTTTGGTCAGGAGTACAAAAGTAAATAAAAACTGATAAAATATCATGATGACTATTGTCAGAACTTATGGATAAATGAGCAGCAAGTTTTCCATACGAGTTTTTCTAAAAAAATAAGTATGAAAACTGAACATTGGTTCAATGGGATTAAAGAAAAAGTTATAATGTTAGGAAGTAACGGCTTTCCTCTTGCCATTATTAAATTATTTGGTTTTAGCTTTATTTCTTTAATACATATTATTTATTAAGGGGCCGCTATCTCTGTCCAGAATTTGAATTCCCGTAATTCCATCTCTAATACTTTGAAATTTTTGCAACAGGGGTTACCTAATCGTTTTAGGATACTGATAATAAATTTAAATATCCCGTATTAATGCCATCTGTTAAGCTCACTGAAAACTAAAATGATTTACAAAATAAAGAAAAATGCCAATTATTGTCAAACCGTGGGATATTACGAATTTAATAAATTAAATATATTTTTAAAATTTTATATTAAAATGTTACTTATGTACTATACTCGTAACTAACTAACTAACCATCACGCCGTTTCTCCGCAGGGGTAGGCAGAGAGGACAAACCGCCAAAAAATTCGATCTTGGCACACACTCCTTACCTCGTTCACATTCATGCATCGTCTCACACATTCTCTTCTATTATTCTGACTCTTGACATGGCCCAACTCAAGTATATGATTCACTTGGTGATGCCATGTCTTCCTCGGGCATCCCTGACTTCTTTTACCTTTGCTGATCTGCACGTTTAGAATTTATAATAACACGAAGATTATTTATATTATTTTAAGTTTTTTTTTCATATGAAAAGGATTTGCACACTAGGTACCTCCTAAAGGTGTGTAATTGTACTCCAAAAGATTTCTTTTTTTTATGATTATGGGGAATTATTTATGCACATTGGTGAGAAATTTAGTTTCTAGTATTTTTAATAGTTAACGTTTTCAGAGTGCTGTCAATTTTATTCCGATTCTTTTTAGTTATATTTTTAGATATTATTTTAAGTTTTTCTATGTCTAATTTATTTCATTTGTCAAACATATTCATTTAACTATACAGATGTAATAAATTATGGACGTTAGCAACAACAGGTGCATTAACGTGTTCATGGCTAATGAAACTGAGTGATACGAAAAATGACAACCGTTATAACGCTTGTTATTTGTTGGGACCAAAATAAAGAATAAGACTGGGACCATTACATGAACCGCTAGAAGTTTAATCAATGATAGTTAAAGAGTTTATTGAAAATAGATAACAAAAATAAAAATATTTTTATTTATAAAATACATGTTACATATATTAGACACTAGCTGGTACCCGGCATAGGTTGCTATGCCATTTAATATAGAATTTTTTTTTACCTGTGCATCCTTTCCCATTCGTCCCGTTCACCTTCCTCCTCCCCTTCCTCCTCCGCGTCCCCTTCCCCTCTCGCGTTCCGACTCCTCCTCCTCCACCTTCCCTCTCCTCACTCTACCCCCTCCCTTCCCCCGTCCCGCGATCACCCCTCCCGAGTTCCCCTTTCCCCTCCCCCCTATTCCCCTCCCGAGTTCCCCTCCGCTCTCCCGGGTTCCCCTCCCCCCTCATGCATTCCCAAAACATTCATTTTTAAAAGAGGCTCCCCCCCTTACTCTCCCGCATTCGCCTTCCCCCTCCCGGGTTACCCTTCACCTTCCCTCTCCCAACTTCACTCCCCCATTCATTTCCGGTACATTCAGTTTTCTAACTGCTCGCGTGCCACCTATTACAATTATTGAATTGTTAATAGCCTAATTCAAAAAAAAAAAGGCAAAAATTTGTTTGATTTCTTATGAAGTTTGAAATATTCTGAACAGTTTATATGGGAAAATGAAATTGTTGTTTTTACCATCTTCCTCGCAATTTTTACATATTTTCTCACCATTTAAAACTTCTCTAGACTACGACAAACATTTCAAAACTAAAATCAGCTAAATCTCGAGTTTTAGCGAGACAAACGAACACCAATTGATTTTTATTTATAAAGATAGATAGATTTACGTAGATTAGATACATACACATGGTGACAATGAAGGATAGTTGCTTTGAGTGAAGTCTAGTGTAAACATATGGTACTAGTATGTAATGATGTTGAAAATTAATAAAGTTATAATAAAAAATACATAGAGAGAGTATACAATAGTATGGTATGACATTACATATACATAGTTACAGTAATTATGTTAAAGTCAGGATTACAATGCTCAAAAGAACGAATAATTAAGTACAAGATAATTGTACCACGGGCATTTCTAAAGAGTATAGGTAAATGTGATAAATAGATCAGAACAGGGTAAGTGAAAATACATGAATGCAATATGTACGTTAAAACAAAGTAAACAGTTGTAATGATTTTTTAAATGTAAAACGATGTACCTAATTAGAATGGAGCTTGAGTATTTGCAGTAAATTTCCTTCCAAGCTTTATATAGTATTGAGATAAATATATTAAGTATTGACAGTAAACCTTGAGTAAAAAAACTTTATTTTCAGTGAGGAATATTCATGTTAATAAAAGAGGTGTTATTTTCTTACATGGTGAGAGTATAAAATAGTATGGTAATTATGTTCAAAGTAGGATTACAATGCTCAAGAGAATGAATAATTAAGTACAAGATAATTATACCTAGGACATTTCTAAAGAGTATTGGTAAATAGATCAGAACAGGGTAAGTGATTATGCGGGAAATATATTATATATATGGTTTTATGCAGTTTTTTTGATTTCGTAGGATTTGATCCTTGGTCCGCTGAATGTCTGGCCGCTAAGGTTCGTCAGGCACTTTATACCATTAAAACAAAGGAGACTTGCGTGGGACCGTGGATTTATCGTATTACATTGGAACCGAGTACCCGTGAAATAAATTCATATTCTATTGTTATCTTATTCTCTCGCTGGCTAAATCGTACACGTAGATGTATGTGCTTGTCTTTTTTTAGTATCGCTCGCTTCTGTTTCATCGAGTTTCAAATCACAATGGCGCTAAATAATTTTCACATAAAACTCTAAAATACTTGCTATTACTAACATTATAAGCTCTGGCGCTATGAAATGTGTATAAAAAAATTACTGCAGGTGGTGCGCGAGTGGTTTGTAAATGTGTGTATTTCTATTTTAGCGGCAGGGAGGGCAGGTAGGAGGGGAAGTGTAACTAAGGAGATGAGGTACGCGGGAAGGGTGACGAGGGAGGGGGAAGGCGGGGAAGGTGGAAAGGGAATGCAGGAAGGGAAGGGGACGCGGTAGGGGAACGGGGACACATGGGAATGGACATGCAGGGATAAACAATTTATTTCTTTAAATGGCATTGCAACGCGTGCCAGGTACCAGCTAGTATTTCAATAAAGTAACGGACATATTGATTGTTTGACGAAATTGAAAATAATTTTGCTATGTTTGAAATATGAACGACGACGACAGCTAAATTTGTTCATACCAAAATACTAAAATCGCGATTAAAAATGGTAGGGTGGGGATATGAAGCGGAAATTTGGGGTTATAGGTATTTTTTGATGCCAAATAAAAAAAAATTGTCAAAAAAATATATATTCTGGATAGGGACATCCTAATCACCTAGAGGTATGTATTATACTTTACGACCTATTCTCATACCAAATATACATAAAAAAATTTTTAAAAAATCGATCAAGCCGTTTCGGAGGAGTGCGATCACAAACACCGTGACATATAAATTTTATAAAAGAATATCTAAGAGATACAATTTTATTAAATGTATTATTAATCTTTAAAAAAACATAATTCATTAAATCAGTTATCTTCCCACAGTTTAAGAATATTATTGCCTGTTACTTAGACCTAGCGTACAGCCGACGGTCGACAGAACAATAAATGACGTGAGGAAAAATATCCCATTGTACAAGAAATCACACAAACAAACGGCCGAACGTCCATCTAGCAAGCCGTCTTAGTGGCGAGTGAAGAACGTTTCATAAGGATATATGTAATGCCGTTAGTTAGAGCGAGCAAGCTACAAAAAATATCGCTTAGAATGGATGGGCTTAAGTGACTATTTTGAATATATTTAATTAAAACGACATGTTTAAAAAAGAGCAAAAATCTCATGGGGGCTGTGTTAATAATCATTTAATGAAACATTGTGAATTTTTTCATACATATAACTTGTTAAATAATAGAACCAGGCGTGAAAATCAAAAATTTCGGGGCATACTTTGCCATTTATTTATATCGAGGGAATTTTATAAAATTACCGTTTCGGCGTGGGGAATGTATAGATACTATCTTAAAGAATGACATAACTTCAATAAATGTTTAAGGGAGGTTTGCAAGAAATCGGTAGAAATTCGGATAGTGGCCTCTCAAGAGTAAAAGTGTTGGTTTATTTTAATATACATACTATTTATGAAAACTGCATTGACTTTAAATTCTGTTTTATTTAACCTGCAGGCCTAAGGCGATAAACATTTTTGTGGGTCATAAGGAAAAGTATAAAAATAAAAAGGCCATGGAATATTAATGTTAGACAAATGCTGCCCTAATTGATAAAGTGACATTTTCACTGTTATGTTTAAATAACTATTAGGGGTAATTTCTAAATACTAAAATAATATACAAGCTCAACCCTGCTATTGCAGGGTATCGTACAATGTCACTGTATAGGAAATCAAGCACAATTCATCATTTGGTTTGTAGTACAGAATTATCTTTAGCTCTGATGTGTCTATCCTCGTGTCGCTTGCAATCTGTAAAGGTTTTTAAAGGCCTGTGAGCAGAGTGGTCATGCGAAGGAGCGCTCCCCCGTGTGA
This sequence comes from Limnephilus lunatus, assembly GCA_917563855.2. Lineage (NCBI taxonomy): Eukaryota > Metazoa > Arthropoda > Insecta > Trichoptera > Limnephilidae > Limnephilus > Limnephilus lunatus. The sequence goes on along the minus strand of OU830602.1, from coordinate 995,357 downwards.
ATGCGCTCGTGAGCTGCCCTCACGTCCTTCCGCTTGAACGGGGCCTGGCAGTACTGGCAGTCAAACCTGCGCTCAGCTGCGCCTTGATGGATTTCCTTGTGATGCCGAAGCCTCTTTTCTGAATAGAAAGACTTGGAGCATTGATTACATCGGAATTTAGCTTGCGCCAACTTCCTGCCCTGGCATTTGGGCAGGTGTCTTCTCAGTAAACTCCCGAAGACAAATGTCTGCGTGCACTTCTCACACTGTATGTGGAGATGAGGCTGGTGGCTCCGCCGGTAGTGCTGAGACAACGCTCGCTCGTCTTTATAGATCTTCCCGCAGTCATGGCACTGGATACTCGACTCTGGGCGCACCTCTCCACTGTGGAATGTTTCCCGATGGTGTTTGTAATTTTTGACGGAAAGCAGTTTTCCACAATCCTGACAAAGTTTTTTGCCCATTTTTAATTGATGATCTTTATTAATATGGACGGTTAAATCTTGGGCCGAGTTGCACAGCACCCCGCAGCGGGGACACAGGGCGGGACCCGATTGCTTTCGCTTATGATAATGCATGTGCATATTGAGCTTCTTTTGGCCAATATAAAGACTACCGCAGATTTCACACTTGAGGGGTTCGGTGTTGAGATGCCAATCCTTGTGTTCGACGTTCTCAGTGGAAGTGAGAAATGTAGCTGGGCAGTTGGAGCACTTAAAGAGCTTTGAGAGAGCATTGCTCTCTGCCAGTGTTTGGAAGTGCCGGGAGCTGAGCTCAGATTCAATGAAAGTACAATGTTTGTCATACAAGTGCCTATTGACAGTTTTCCAGAATCGGCATGTGTAATTAGGACAAGACACGCACAACAAGTTGGCAGGATGGACCAATAGGCAATGAAGGTTGTGAAATCTCTTCTGGTGAGATGTGAGTGATTTTAAATCTTTGTATGTCAAACCACAAATATCACAGATGTTTTGTGACAAAAAAGATTCAACTGACTTCAATTCAAATAAACTGTCTATTTTCTTTTCGTATATTTGTAGAGCATTGGCGTCGTCAATTTCAATTAGTGTGGTGATTGGCTTCTTAGAAACTTTATCATTCTTCAAAGGGAGCGCTTTCAATTGCGAAATTAGTTCTTTTCTTCTGAATTCCCCTTTGTCTAATGCTGAGACTGATTTACAATTGCGGCAAGAAATCTTTTTGCAGATTCGAAAACTCTCGATCAAAGAGTCTAAATTTTCTAGGAATGTTGTTGAACATGTTTCACAATTGAATTGGTGTTTCTGATTTTGGATGTTTTTGATGCTGGAGCAATGTTTACGCAAAATGTGAACTTTGAGAGTTCCCTCGCTAACAAATTGTTTCTCACAACTTAAACAATTGACTAATCTATGGCTAGGGGTCTGCTGGGAGCGGGAAGGCGAAGGAGGAAGCACGATGGGGGGTGCGGGGGACGACGGGTGATTATCTCGGCATTGCTGTTTATGACTATTGAATAAGAAGCGCCGGCAAAACACTTTTCTGCATTTGAAACACGCTTGAAAATGCTTTTTGTTAATACGGGCCAGAAGTTTTGTGGAAATGAAGGATGAAATTTGGCTTTCCGATCCGTCTTCATCCACCAAAATGAACTTTTTATTGTCTTTCATTTTGTTGTCAAGTTCATCTACCGACTTCCAGGATCTGAAATATCCAAGAAATGATTCATGAAATAAAATAAAATATTACATTGCCAAGGTAACAATACCATAGCTTCAGTTGATAGAATTATTTGACAGTGGATGTGTTCCTTATAATTGTTGGTGGTCTACATATGGACGGCAATAACAAGAGATTGAACTAGATGGATTTAAGTACAAAAGATCAAAGTACTCGGGAAAAGTTGGGGAATTTTTTGGATACCTTGTTTTATTCCTCACTATTTTATCCACCGAATCATTGTGTTATTTCTATTATTATGTATTGAGGTGATATACTGATTTACTGCGAAGTAATGCATAATCATGTATTTTTTATTTGAAAAATTGATCACTTATTAATTATTGTAGATTGTTATTTAATATTGTAGATGCTTTAGTAAAATACTGCAAGTAGACTTGGCATTTGATAAAATACTGCAAATAGACTTGGCCTTTGATAAAATACTGCAAATAGACTTGGCCTTTGATAAAACATTGCAAGTAGACTTGGTTTTTGATAAAATACTGCAAGTAGACTTGGCCATTGATAAAACATTGCAAGTAGACTTGACGTTTGATAAAATACTGCAAGTAGACTTGGCTTTTGATAAAATACTGCAAGTAGACTTGGCCATTGCAAGTAGATTTGACCTTTGATAAAATACTGCAAGTAGACTTAGCTTTTGTTAAAATACTGCAAGTAGACTTGGCCATTGATAAAACATTGCAAGTAGACTTGACCTTTGGTAAAATACTGCAAGTAAACTTGGCCTTTGCTATAATTATTGAGCATTTTTTTAAAGTCTTTTTTATAAGACTAGAAAATAATAAAATGTCAGGCCTATAAAAAATGGTTTTAAGTGCAAAATCTCCTACTTATGAACCAAGTAGTTATCAGTTATGGTTTTAGTGTATAATGTGTAAAAATTAAATTATTATTTAGATTGACATTTTAATATTTGTTCCTGAACTTCACAAAATAAAACGGGCGAATGACAAAAAATTGGTGATGTTTTTTTGCATGAATAAAAACAAGCGGGAATTTCAACCTTATCGCCATCTGCATAAGGAGTGCATGATTTGTTCCCATTCCATACTTTTACAATATATATGTCTCTATCATCTGACTTCTCACTTAAAATGAGTTTAACAACTCTTTGCATATCATGTGGGATGTGGAATTAAATAATTAATGTAATTTTTTTTATTATTAATTTATTTTATAATAAAACATAATGTTTTGACTAGATTATTTAAGTACTACAGTATAACTTAGAATCTAAATTTTATAATATAGGAAAGTTTTCAATTACAGTGAAACCCTCTTAAGAAGTTTTCCAAGGGACCGGAAAAAACCAACTTCTTAAGCAGGAAAACCTTATATGTGGGAAAAATTAGGCCAATTTTGAGCCGAGGGACCGAAAAAACCAAACTTCTTAAGCCACGAAACGTCTTAAGAGAGAACTTCTTAAGAGGGTTTCACTGTATTTTGACATTGTTCACATGTTACATACATTTCTTAATTTTTCTAGAGTTTGAATGAACTTCCACTTTGAAGAAATTATTTTCTTGGGCTCATGTAGCAGACATTGAATTACGAATCTGCAAAAACAGATTTTATAAATATTTATTTCTGGCAGAAACGATTTTGCAAAAATTTATGGACATACGGAGACAACCACAATATTTGACTGAAGCCGACCTAATAAATTTTCCACCCAAGAATAATGGTCAGTATTATTGACTACTAAACAGTTCACTTATAAAAAATGTTCTGCTGGTATCTATTAATTACATGTGACAGTTGTTTCGCCTTTCGAAGGCATTATCATATTGCTTGATATCAAAAAGTTTATCAAATACTTATGTACAATAAATACACATAAATTTGTTGTAGACCACTTTTTATTTTTTAAAACACTCTACCGGTTTCGGAAGCACCCTTCCTTCGTCAGGAGAATATTATAACTGTTCTAATAGTTCCAGTTATAATATTCTCCTGACGAAGGAAGGGTGCTTCCGAAACCGGTAGAGTGTTTTAAAAAATAAAAAGTGGTCTACAACAAATTTATATGTGTTTTTATTGTAAATTATGGCGAGCCACAAAGTTAATGCTTTTTACAATGCAAATACTTATGATTAAAAATTACAACAAAAAAACTTATTATCATTTCTTCAACTAGGAATCAAATCTCCCGATTGCAGTTAAACATTTCCCCATGAAATCATTTCCAGTTATCAAGCAATAAGCCCAACAGATCAACAAGTAATGGATTATTCAAGCATGCAACTGAGCTTCTCTCACAGGCTGCTGGCTGCTGGCTGCTATGCAATTTTCTATTGCAGGCCTTATTATGGTAATTCCCTCATTTATTTAGTTGTGACATTGGGCTTTTCCAGTTTGGATTCATATTCAACGTAATATCCCAAATCTTCACTAACTTCTTCCAGAACTCTTTCGGCCGGTGGGTTTTTCTTCACCTTCTTCGGGCGAGGGACAGTTTTCCCGGAATGGCGGTCTTCATGTCGCTTGCAGTCGGTAATCTGACGGAATCGCTGGCCACACACGCTGCAGCTGTACGGACGCTCTCCCGTGTGGATGCGTTCGTGAGAGATTCGAGCGTCATTCCTGATGAACATGTCTGGGCAATGGCGACAGGCAAATCTACGCACTACCTTCCCATGCTGTTTCCGCAAGTGTTTCATCAGTATATTTTCAGTACTGAATGATTCCCCGCAAGCGTCACATTTGTTGGGACCGTTAATGTGTTCCGACTTTAACTTATTCCTCTTCTTGCCGCGGCACGTCTCTGTGTGTTTCTTTAAGTAGCTTGGGAAAGGAAATCTCCTCGGACAGGTTGGGCAGTCCACAAAGAGGTGCTTCTCATGAACCATTCTCCGGTGATAGTGATAATGCTTGTAGCTCTTCTGCATTTCACCACAAGTGGAACATTGAACCGAAGTGTCTTTGAAGTTCTTATGAAGTACATTTTTGTGATATTGATATACGCTCTCCGATAGAAGTTTCCCGCAAGTCAAACAGAGCTTCTTCTGATGTGATCGGCTTATATGTCGGGATAAATTATTCACAACTTTTCCACACTGGGTGCATAGTCCTTTACTGCTGTTGAGCTTTAGTTTATGGTGAACTTGGTGTATTTTTAATTTTTTAATTCCCATGAACACTTTGTGGCAGGTTTCACATTTGACATCTTCCTCTGTAAGGTGCCAAGACGAGTGTTTCTTTTTCTGTTCTTTGGAATGGAATATAAGGGCGCAGTATCTGCACTTAGAGACGCCGGGGTGACTAGCTTTCTTGTGATCATTTCTTTCTTGGAGAGAACTAAATAAGAGATCGCAATGTTTACATTTGACAAATGGAGTATGTTTGTCATATATGTGTTTTACTATTTCTTCTAAACTTGAAGATTTAGATTTACAATGCAAACAGGCTTGAGTTAAAGGACTAGTTAACAACGTATCCAAGTAATGAGACTTACTGTAATGACTTTTAAGGAATCTAACGCTTCTATATTTGGATTCACAAACTCTACAATAATTTCCAGTTTTGAATACTTTTGAAGTAATAGCTTCAAACAATGAGTCTATTTGATTTTCATACTTCAGTAAAGCATTAGAAGTAGGGGTGGCGTTTTGTTTAATGTGTGATAAAGCTAACTTCTTCTTTAATCTTTTAGAAGTTTTCCTGGGCCTTTCTCGCTTCCGAACATCGGTCAGGAAGATGGGAATATCTGGCTCTGTCATCGGATCAGGAATACTCCCTGCTATAGAGGTGTCACTATCAGAGAAAGTATTCTCAGTGGAAAGATCGTTTGCTTTCAATGTTTTTGGCAATCTAATAGTAACAACCAGACTAGATGGAGCACACGATGTGACTTTTTTAGGAATATCGTGCATGTCCAAGGAAAGAATTGACAGTTTACAATCGTTACACATTATTTTATTGTATTTAGGATAATAGGCATAAATACTTTCTAAGCTTTCCAAATACTCTTTGGAACAAGATTCACAAATAAAGTCATGTTTTCTAAGAAGATTTTGGTTGCCTTCGCAGTGCTTAGTCAAAAAGTGAATTTTTAATGTTCCCTCACTGGCAAACTGTTTGTTACACTCCACGCAGTTAAATATCAGACACGTTTTGTAATGTGTTAGCAGAACCTCTTCAGAGGGAAACAATGTCTTACATTTGAGACACTTGAACTGTAGTTTTTGTGGAAGCTTGACTATTGAGGATAATTTAACATCATCAGTGAAATCAGTGGATGTTGAAGAGGGACATTGCTTTAAATGATTTGCATATAAGAAAGGATTACAGAATATTTTATGGCAATTGAAACACGCGTGGAAGTGTTGTATGTTTGAAAGTGTTACAAGTTTAGTGGAAATGTATGGAGATATTTGGCTCTCTGATCCATCCTCGTCAACCAAAACGAATTTCTGTTTATTTTTCACTTTCTCTTCCAGTCCACCTACTGACTGCTGGAATCTGAAATGTCCAAGAAATTGTTTATGAAATGATATCTACTGCTGCCAGGGATCGAAGCAGATGCACAAATAATCTGCATTTTACTAAGATGGCTATTGGTCTAGTACTGAGTCCACAAAAAAGTGAAAGCTATCTTACTAAAAGACAACAAATTGTTAGAATAAAATCCTCTTTGTCCGAAAAAATTTATGCAACAAGTGGAGTTCCACAGGGTTCACACCTTGGCCCAGTCTTATTTATCTTGTTTATAAATGATCTAACAAAAGTTTTTCATGATGTATTTTTCTTACTTTTTGCTGATGATCTCAAAATGTTTAGAATTATTAAAAATATTTACCATTGCAACATTCTTCAAGATAATATCAACAAATTGTTGATTTGGTGTAATGAAAATAGACTCTACTTAAATATCTCAAAATGTCAAGTAGTAAGATTTTCTCGAATAAAAAATCCAGTGATCTTTAATTACAACATTGATAACAACACTCTTGAGACATTAACACAAATTAAAGACTTAGGCATCACTTTTCAATCAAATCTTTCATTTGTTAACCACATAACAGAAATTTCTAATAAGGGCTTAAAAATGTTGGGATTTATAACTAGGCTAACTAGAAATTTTAAAAATATAAAGTGTATTAAACTGTTATATTTTTCATTTGTTAGAAGTCAACTTGAGTACAATTCTCCCGTCTGGAACCCATATTATAATACACATGTACAAGCTGTTGAAAGAATACAAAATAAATTCTTACGTTTTCTAAATTTTAAAATGGGTATTCCAGCAATTATGTTAAACTACAACACTATTTTAAATGATATGAATATGCTCAAATTGTCAGACAGAAGAATTTTCACAGACTTGGTATTTCTTTATAAAATTCTAAATGATTTAGTTGATAGTCCATTATTGCTTGAATTAATAAGCTTCCGGATTCCTCTACGTAATACTAGAAGTCAGGATTTATTTCAGTGCAGAAATTCTGGAACTAACTACCATATGTATTCCTCTTTGCCCAGAATACTAATGGAGGGAAATAATTTTACCAAGTCTGTGGACATCTTCAATGTATCTTTAGATAAATACAAAATGCTGTTACTGAGGCAGTTCAGTTATGTTAAATAAATACTGTATATTTCTTAGTAAAAGAAATATATACCTTTTATATTTATTGGTAAAAGAAATATATAGTATTTATATTTTATTTAATCAAGTGTAATTTTTAAATTGTATATGTAAAAGCCCCGAAAAAGGGCGTAAATAAATAAATAAATAAATAAATTACAACATTACAACATACTACATAACTCTACAATTTCAAACACTTTCTTTTATTACACGCAGTATGTTTTTAATCATCATATTTGACAAAAACACATAATTACATAGAGAAGTGCCTGTGCGGCCGATTTCAAACGAAAATTAATTTTGATTTTGAGGTCAAAATACCCAACCAAACAGAATGATCTTTTTTTAATTCAAAGGTACAGCAAATAATATCTAGTAAGCTTCCCAGGCATTTAATTTATTTTTGTTTTAAATTAGAAAATATAGGCCATTAAAGAATTCTATTTTTCATGATTGGAGAGGCAACTACGGCAATTACTTAAAAATATATATATATATATACGGAATTGGATGGTAAACAATATGGCAATTTGATATGATTTGAGATCTAAAAGTATAATTGTGATTTATTTTTGGGATATTATGCCATGTTGCACTACCTCCTTCTTTAGCCGACGTTTCGGACAGCATTACAGTGTAATAATGGCGGATGCGTAATCTGCCCTGATAATGGCCACTGTAATGCTCTCCGAAACGCTGCCTAAAGAAGGAGGTAGCACAACACTGCATAATATCCCAAAAATTATTTTTTAAAGATAATTTATCCCCATATACTGTGTAATTATGATGAAATATAAAATAAAACACAATAAAAAACGATTTTTGATGTGCTTAAATATAAATTAAAAATGACCAATTTACTTTTACTGGAAAACAATTTTGTCTTACATATCGACCAGAAAAAAACCTTTTTTTAAAAGATGTTTTATTTACCATAATAATACGAAAGTATTTTTTAAATAATTACACACAACATACAGTGGATTCTGCTTAATTGGGACACATCAGGATCTAAACATTTTGTCCCAAATAAACGAGGTTTAAGAGAGGTACATTTTTAATTTATTTATTGAGCTTTTTTATTTGTACATTTATACGAGTTCTGTGGAATGTGTTTTGAAACATATTAAAACTTTTGAAAAGAATATATTTAATACAGGAAAATAATCATGTGTTTACTACAGGTACAAATATTATTTTTATTTTTAACTTTATGAGTACAACCTCAAATTGTAATATTTAATTAATAAATATTATTTTGTACACAATATTAATGTTAAATTACTTGTAAAATCTCATCTAAAATTGAAATTTGCATTCCCTCTCTTCATCACACGCCGCCCTCCTTAACTAAAATTCGTTTGAGACATGTTTTGAATCAACTTCAGATTGGAATTTGTTCTAATGAAACAGAATGGTTTCCCAGATAACCAAAGTAAATTAGTATTTGGTTTCTGTTCCTTGGGTTTTGTTCCAAATAACCCGCTTATATAAGTCTATGTCCCTATAAACCGGTATACCAATTAAAAGCGGAATCGACTGTAATCAGAAACAATTTACAGAATTGCCTTTAAAATCATAAAAAACTAATTCTTTAATGTCATTTTTTATAATTTAAAACAAAAATAAATAAAATATCTCTGAGACAAACCAGTTATTTTCTATACCCTTTCCTTTGAACGAAAAAAAAATCAAGTTTGGTGGGGTATTTTGCCTCAACCCCAAAATGAAGTTTAGTATGGAACAGGCGCACAGTAAATCATCTGTCTAACTTATTATTACAACTATGGAACTATGTAAGGATCATACAGTAACATGTTGAAATATAATAGAGATCATGCAGATACTAGTGCCGTAGTTGATATTGTGAATATTTAAGAAAATTGTGTGTAAACATTTAAATGTATGTAATAATTTCGTATTCCTCCAGTCATTTATAAAATTGTGGTAATTCATTGAATAATGGATTACTCTGCAAAGATTAAATCTAAAATATCTACTTTTAGTTCCATTTACTCCTTACACTCAAAAACTGCCACCTGCTTAATAAACTATGACACTAATAGTACCATAAACAATATCCTATTTCAATGTTTCTTATGTTAGCTTTGCAAGATTCATGGAACATAGTAAAAAAAAACATTACAAGATGCAGATTGACTGTGCCCAAATATGCACAGAATAAACTCGTCAGAAGTAAAAGAGCAAGATTTTATGGTAATGTATAGCCGTTAAGATGTCCATATTTTAAGGCAGTAAAGCCCAACATGTTCATATATGTATTGGTATTCTGGACGGAATATTGCCGGTGAGTTTGTTCAGCTACTGATATTACAGTACACTCCTTTACATAATATGTTTGTGTCTGTTCACCACCTACCAGCTACCAAAACTATCATAATTTCGAACTTTGTGTCTGTTCACCACCTACCAGCTACCAAAACTATCATAATTTCGAACTTGGCGATTTTTTTAAAAAGTTTATACAAATTTGGTGGAGTAATGGGGTATTCCCACAAACGAGGGATTCTGTTGAAAATGTACGGAATATTTAAAGATCATTTTTCTGATTTTAATCATCCTACTAAAAATGTTTGTTTTTTATGTTTTCATTCAATATTATTGATTTTAAAAACAATCTAAAACTGACAAAATCAAAACGGCCCGTGGTTGGAAAATCAGATTGTGATGTCACAAGCGTCGCTCAGCTGGGCCAGCATAAATAAACAGTGTCAGTGAGCGTCCAAGCTCATGACGTCACACGATAGCCCCGCCCCAAAATATCGTTTTAGCGGTAATTCAAAAATGGGAAACTTTGACTCGCTGTTAGATACGATTGTACTGAAAATTTATTCGTCAACATAAAAATAAAATATCAACGCTATTATCATCGTAATTTTTGCTTAATTTTTTTAGACAATAAAAAAAAACGTGGAAATACCCCATTGCTGGAGATCGTGTTTTCGTTTGGTGAATTTGTCTTTTATATTTGGGCTACACTCTTGTGGTACATGGAAATATTGACGGTACACATTGATGGGACATGGCAATATTGACAATATTATTTAAGATAATGGGTGTAAATACTTTCTAAACTTTACAAATACTTTTAGCAGCAAGATTCACAAGTAAATTCATGTTCCCTGAGAATACTGCTTGCTGCAATTGTATGGACATATTTCAGACATGTTTTATAATAACTTGTGAGCATAACCACTTCTGGAAACAATTTCTTACATTTTAGACACTTGAACAGTGATTTGAGTGGACTTGGCCTTGGCCAACGAGGATGATTTAAAACTAGTTGTCGACACGATCGCAATCAACCTCCTGAACAAAATGGATATTTTTCTGATTTGACATATGGCAGATTACCTACTCGAAAACCTGACTCAGTTGCCTCACGACCTGTCAAGTTTTGTCATGTTTTGACAGGTCAGATTAGAAAAATATGCTTTTTGTTCAGGAGGTTGATTGCGATTGCGTCGCCAGTTTCTTCATGAATGGATGGCCTAACACTATTGACTTGATAATACCGTCACATCAGTGGTATCGAAAAGAGATTGCATTGCTTTAAATGATATAAGGATTACTGAAGATTTTATGACAACAGAAACACCCACGGAAGTGTTTTCTGTATGACTATTTTATAAGTTTAGTGGAAATGTATCCATTTAAAATGTAAAAATTTTGTGGAGATATGTGATCCATTTTGATCAAGCAAAACGAATTTCTGTTAACTTGTCATTTTCTTATCCAGTACCGACTAATAGAAACTGAAATGTATATCTGAATGGCAGGAAATCTGGAAAGCTCAAAACAGATGGCGCTAGTGTCGCTGCTTGACGTGACAGGTGTGGTATGGTGTAAAAGATATTGTTTTAAGGATAAAGGCATTTTTAAAAACGGTTGATAAATGTGGCGGTAGGAGTCAGGGCTAGACCTGAGCCAAATGTTAAAAACCTGAAGGGCGCTGTATTAGGTGTTAGGTATTTATCTGTGCCTCGGCTCCTAGGCAAGTCGGCGAATGGAGCGGATGGCTCCAATTGGACCTGCACAGGGCTGGCCCTGGTTGGAAAGTCGAGGAGTTATTAAAAAAAGAAATGCAAAAGAAAATTGGAAGACTTTGTTTATTTATAACCTCAACTGTTTCAGATTGATTTCCTTATAACTTTTTCAATTCAATTTCAGATTGGCGACATACAACAGAAATAAAAGGACAAGATGAAAGATAAAATTTCTGAAGATTTTCTCAGAGGCAGAAAAGTAGGTTATTCAAATTTAGAAAGTGGTGTACTGACCCATGCTTATTAGATTGTATTTACAATTAGAACATATTATTCCAGAGATAAGCCCGATGGAACAAAATGTTTATTGCAAATAGAAGAATATTTATCTTAATATATAAAAATGAATGTTTCTTTGTTTGTCCCCTTCGACCAAGTATACCCTAGACAAGCCCTCTCATAGTAAGAATCTGAATAAAATAACGCCAGTAACAGTAATTTCGCAATAAAACTCTCCTTCCAATTCCGCCGTCTTACATACAGAGTTCCCGGCAATATACAACTGACCACCAAGTTATCCTACTGTGTAATTTGTCGAACTAATACATCAATAGTTGTTCACGGATTGGCCGCGTGAACAATATCCACAAGTTGTGTCGCCTATAAGTGGTTTTCAAAGTGTGGGTCAAGAGACATTCATAAATTTAATTGGAAAAAAATATTTTTTTACTTTATTATGAAAAGCGATTTAATTTTGGAGGCCAGTATGGGTACCGCCGCCTCGGGAACCATTCATTGGATAACCAACGCCTCTGCCATAGGTCACCCCAAGTGGTTCGCTACATTTGGTGACTAAACAGGGGTGCCCGGTTAATGGAGTGATGTTTGTCCAGGTTTGCTTGAAAATTTTTACGAAAAATTCACCTTTTTACCGCCCACGCACCGTGGGCTATCAAGTTGGTTGCTCATCATTGACACTGACTGACTACAAAAAAATATAAAAAAAATTGCTAAGAAAAAAAATGTTCAAAGGCTTCTATTCTGTTTTGCAAAAGGTATTAGCCAAAAACTATAATCTCTCTTTAAAGTTTTGAATCAGCTACTCAAAACATTAGGTTTTTTGCGTACAATAAATAAAAAATGACTGAAATTAGTTGTTATTTAAAGCCCAGAAGTAAGCCCTCAAAAAGAAGAGGAAGGGGAGATACGTAAATACGAATGTTAGAGGGAGCGCGCTAATCTAAGATTGCATATATTATAATACATATTGTAATTCCGAACGAAAATAAACCAACCATTTATTGGTTTGACCTTGAACGTAATAGAAATTTTGTCTGGCAATTTTTGCCCTTTTTGAATCAACCGCCATAATTTAACATTTCCAAATGAAAAAAATCGATAGCATTCATTGTTTTGGCATTGCGGATATAAAATTTTCACCTGCGGCGCTTTATTTTTACCCACTTTCATAGTTTTATTAAACAAATATTGTTTTACAATATGTAAAGTAGGTTTGCGACTCCACCGACAACAAAGTTAACCAGGTTATGTTGTACATACCCTCCCACCAAGGTCCGCATACATAATAATAATGGATACATTAATAATACTTCGACTAAAAAGGTTGATCATTCATAAAAAATAGCGGGTGGTGAATTTATGTAACTATAATTATAATTTATGGAATTAGTATAATTTATTTTATTATTGAAAGCGGGTTGCGCTTTAAAAAAGTTTGAAAACTCTTCCAAATTGTGATACTAGCCCTCCTTGTATGTATTAGTAGTCGAACTATCATGACGTCACAAGCAGTGCGGTGATTTGATGGTAACAAAAGTAACTCTTTAACATTATTACGTTTATTAAAACGCTGGCTAAAAGAGATCTGTAAGGTATATTTTTTTTGTTGTAGTCAGATAGCAGATTACATTTTCAAAAATAAAGTCCGCGGCGTGTACCTTGTATAATATTCAAAAGCGGTATATTTTTGTGTTTTAAAAAAATTAACTCCGTCCGGACGGCTGACACAAATTAGTTTCAGTGTAGATCTTTTAGACCGATAAAAGATACAACACAAAGCACTATGCGATCTGAACGGTGCAAAACAATGCAGGCACTTTTTTATAAATTGGCCTTGAGCCTGTTTTTGCTGGCTTCTTGCTTCATTTTGCATTTCACAGGGCACGTCTAGATATCATACGTCAATGTTTGTCCCTTATGCGTTCCTAAACCGTTCATCCGATTGTGATTAAACTTTGGTGATTTGATTTGCGCATGCCCGCGATGGTTTCTGTATATAATAGTGAGCTCTGGCGTCATGAAATTATTTCCTACACCATTCATCCGATTGTGATGAAACTTTGGTGAATTACTTTGCGCACGAATGCAAAGGTTTCTATAAATACTCGTTAGATCTGGTGTTATGAAATTTGTGTAAGAGGGTGGGGGTTTGTGGGACAGGTAGAAACGGAATAGGGGAAGGGGAGGTGGAAGGGGAACGAATGGGAAAGGACCCCGCAGGGAAAAACAACTTCTTTATTTAAATGGCATCGCAATGCATGCCGGAAACTCGCTAGTTGATTTATATTTATTAATTTTACAGCACAATCCTCTTTTTTCTTAACTGTTGCTCACTTAGAAATCTTTGTCCACACAATCCTGAGGAGCACAACCAAGGTTCATAGAAAATGCGTTGTGCATTAACAAGGTTAGCTCATCAAGGGGGTAAAGCGGTGATTAGCTTGAAGTCCATGTTCCACTGGGAGATTTGACTTAACTGCAATACAAGTGACAGTCTTTTACTTCAAGCTACGTCACGCATTCGAAATTTCGAAAGCGGCCTGACGAGTTTTTTTTTACAAAAAGGCCTGTATGAGCTAACCATATTGAATACATTTTCTACGAACTTTGGAGCACAACGGCACAATACAACAGTTGAAACATTTTAATTACAATTATCTAAACATTTTGTTACTGCATAAGAAAAAAGATTCAGTTAGCATGACTGCCAGTTCACTAGTGACAACGAGATTGATTCGAGCATTCTAGATTACCTGCCATTGTTTATAAAATTTTATCTACTACCGCTAAGGATTGAAGGAGACAAGAATGTTCTGGAAAATACTAAAAAGAATTAAAAGAGATTTTGTATGATTTAGAAGTTTATTAATACATTTGACACACATAATACAATGAGTTAACCAACCCTAATTATGTATGTCTAACTTATAAATAACAAAGATTAAACAAGCAGCTCTCTAGGCCGAGTGTTTCAGCTTCATTGAAGACAGTATAATACACATATCAAACGTCCAGTTAATTAGTCAGAAATCCCTGAACAAAACTAAATTTGAGTTGAGTATGCAGTTTATGTGAAAGTGTACCCTCTATTTGGTACAGTTCCATGACAACTCAGAATCATGCAATTTCAATACCCCTTTGAAAAGTAATTAAAAGTTATGAAAAAAAATAAAAATAGCCCATAACCTAACCTATTTAACCATTTTTTTTTAAATATATTTTTTCATCACTTTTCAAAGGAAGTGTTCAAGATGCATGATTCTGAGTTGTCTGGTCATCATCTGGTACAATACTCATATTACTCATAAACACCACCAAATCAATTATAATGCAGAAAAACGTGTAGAAATAAACGACAAAAAAATTATCTTTTCAGAAAAGATAATTTTCATCATAACAAGAAATTTCAAAATGTCTAATATACCGGACCATTATGCTTTCCAGTGTTATTTTACAGCTACTCCTGTGTGTGGTGCTTCCTGAACTAATGACTTAATAACACCTAGCTGATTAAATATATACATACATGGGCATTGTAACTTGGTAACAGACTACAATAGTCAAGTTGGTGGTCGCAAACCAAAGCAGAGGTTAACAGAGAAATGACATAAAAGGAGGGAGTCTGGTGCTGCCAATCCAAAAAATCGACTTTTTGTTACCTAAAAATCTTCCCACACAAGTGGAGAATACATTCCCAAACTTTAACGTCAAATTCGATCTTGAAATATAGTTAGGGCGGTGCGCGCCAAGCAGATAGCCCGGTTACAAGCGAAAACTTTAAACGTGTTTTTCTCAAAATCACGTTTTTCAAGTCAGCTGGAATCATAGCTTATAGAATTTCAATCCAATTCATTTAATTCAAAGTTTAAATTAAAGAAAATTAAATTTATATGCGGATGAACTTCGACTTATGGAAAAAATATAGGACAAAGTTATTGCAATATTAAGGCTGATATTTTTGTAAAGTTTCATTTATGTTTGCCATTTTTGCAAACAATTTTTTTTTTTGCAAACTGTGGTTCATGCACATTCTACGTTCACAATGTAATGATTTTTTTTTGAATTCATGTTTCAAATGATTTCCAAGGACTCCAGGATTCCAGCCAATTTAGTCGGATATCTATGTATATAGATATTCAAATCAAATTTTCAATAGTGTTTTTTCTTGTTCAAATGTACCTTTCACGTAACAAAAGTTTTGTTAATGAATAACATTTTATCTTTGGAAAAACCTCAGCTCGACCAGTCTCCCCCCCTGAAGACAAGATCTCTTGGATCATTCTTATTATTGCATTAATCTATGAGACAAACCGTAGTCTATTAACACTGTGGGGCAAATTCTGAGCCATTTTGGTTGAATTTAAATAGCACATTCACTTAACACAGTTATCAGTTTACAAATATAATTGGACACTTGCCTGGATTTTGAGAGTATTACATAATATAATATAATGTAATTTATTTGAATTCCATGCGTAAATTAACTAAGAAATTGTAGTACATAACTTACAGGGAGTTTTTTGATTCCAACATTTGATTTTTAACAGTAGTAACTGTATATTATGGTAATATGTAAAATATTCATAAACAGATATATTAGGTACATCATTATAAACAAAAAATATAATTTAATGATAAATATTAAAATAAAATTATATTCCTATTTATACAAAAAAAGTATTGAAAATACACCAACACGAAAAAGCCATTCTTAAGAAATTTATATTTACATTTTATTATCATTGATGTCTACTCTAGTCATTATTAGTATTGTAATACAGATACCATTAAGTATCTCATTCGTAGGTTTAATTCTCTGATTTCTAGTTCATCCATCTTAACAATTAACATTAAATTACCTAAACACAAATGTACACCTAAACAGAAAATGTCTACATTTATGTTAATATATTTTTAAGCTTTTGGATGGGAACCGAATCTGTAAAGGTGGATTTATATTTGTCTGAAGTGTAGTGTCGTGATGTGCTCTGACGTGATGGCTAGCATTCACATCTATACATCTTTGATGCTTACATCATGCTCACATCATTTATACTCTGATGCTTTCTGACGATATTTTGAATCAATACAGTTATCACAACACAGCACTGACACATGCACACTTGTCTGATCTGTCGGGACGCGGCCGGGATTGCTTCCATGACAGGCATCACGGCACATTAATAAAGATATCACCATACTAAATGTATGAAACCGATACCGTTCTGATGCGTCACGACATGACACGTCAGACAAATATAAATCCACCTCAAATGTTCACATCTAAAGTAAAAGAAGTAACCAGCACATTGCAGAGTTGGAAAAGAGATTAAACATGTAAATGAACTATGAAGGGTCAACCGAGAACTCGGTCTCGGCATTCTCGGCTACAAATTCTACTGAGAACTCTGTCTCGGTTCTCGGCGAAAAATCGCCGAGATGCTGGGCCATAACCGAAACCGTTGTAATATGGTACAGTATAGGATAATAGTATTCAAATCTACCGCGCGCGTCAATATTCGCCACTTGGTGTCAGTGCGTGTCACGACAGTTCTCTCACGCACTGCGTGACACGCAGATAGCTGTCGATTGTGATTGGTCGGCTGGCAGCGAGGCTGGTTTTACTTTCGCTGCTGCCGCCGCCGCGCCGCGCTGTTCGTTCATTTTTTTTCTCAATTTATCTATTCTCGGTCTCGGCCGAGATTTTAATTTAATCTCGGTCTCGGTCGACCCTTAATTAGAACACATCACAATAAGGATTTGTATCCCACGTTGAACAGATTGATACTATACAGAAAGTTGTAAATGCGCTTTGTGAGGTAAACATTAATAATGTTTTTATTTTTATTTTTTAACTTTATGAGTAAAATCTCAAATATAAAATTTAATTAAATGAAGACAATATTAGCGATTGAGTTTCGCTAATATTGTCTTCATTTAATAAAATATTAATAATGTTATAATAATAATAAAGGTGATTCGGAGATCTTCTTCTTCGGAGAGGGAGTTTTGAGTTTTTTATTTCCAATACTATAAGAAGCATATCCTAAAGTACTATGCATTGTTATAACAGGATTGCCTGTTTTCAACGCAGAGGGTTAATGTTTTAAAAGGTATTAAGCTGTCTTTAGTTTGTTAGAATACAACTCCACTTTTTTTTCACAAATTCACATTATGTGAAGACAATATTCTTCTATAAATAAACAGTTAAATATTCCTTAAAAAATTGTATTTAACTACCACTTTTAATTCTTTTTGTTTTAGTAATTTTATTCTAAAGCTCTGTAGGAGCATCTATTTTAAAATAAATAAATAATATTCAGTTATAGGAGGATATTAAGCGAGATGTGATAAAAAAATATTATTTATCTTCAACTAAAAGAATTCATTTATGGCAATGTCACATATCAATTGTCCTTTATTTTGAGTGTCAAGGAACAAATTTAAAAAAAAAATTCATTCTGCTAAGTAAATATTTTAACATCAAACTTTTTTGGCCATACAAATAATTATTGGAAATTTTTAAAAATCATAAGCCTCCCCTTACTTCCAGATTGCTTCCTTTCTTAGTATCAACAGACTAATAACTTTTCCAATTATATAAAAATACCTAACATCCATTGAACCATATTAATTATTAGAGTACAAATTTCAGAATATTCAATCAGGAATTCCAAGAAAAAATTTAGTATTCTTGTAATAAAATGTAGAAATGACTAAATGCTCAATTTTAATCCTACGAGATCTGATGTCTTCAGAACCCACGCTACTAGCTACAATAGATAGAATGAAGAACTGAATAGAACTGACGTCATCGGAATCGACGTTACTGGCTTATTAGTTAAAATGACGTTACTAGTTTAAATGAAGAACTCAACAGATCTGACGTCATCGGAATCCATGTTGTTAGCTATGACAGTTAGAATGAAGAACTGAATAGATCTGACATCATCCGAATCCACGCTACTAGCTACGATAGTTAGAGTGAAGAACTGAATAGATCTGATGTTATCGGAACCAAAGTACTAGCTACGGTAGTTGGAACGAAGAACTGAATAGATCTGATTTTATCGGAATCCACGCTACTAGCTGCAACAGTTAGAATGAAGAACTGAATAGATCTGACATCATTGGAATCCAAGTTACTAGTTAGAATGAAGAACTTAATAGATCTGACATCATCGGAATCCATGCTACTAGCTATGATAGTTAATAATAGATAATAGAATGAAGAACTGAATTGGATGTGAGGCTACACACTATACATTTCACTTCAATTAAGTGTCCCAATATTCTTCACGTGACTCCGTGAAGTCACATCTCGGCAGTTAGCAGTTTTAAAAAAAATCTCATTCACAACACACACGACAATTTGAGCTGTCAAGTCGACAGCTGCTGAGTTTTCGTGACAGTAAGTCAGCAACAATGGATACAAGCTGCTCGTCTATTGCGGCCTTAAGGCTGGAAGTACAGGGACTGCCACAGGCAGTCGATATCGACAGCTTCAAGCAGTTGCTACGAAGTAAATAGCAGTCCACATATTTCGAAAAGATGTTCTTTATGAGAACTGCAGATCGAAGAGCAGTCACAGCTGTCAATATTGACTGCTTTTAGCAATCCGGTAATACACACAGATGACGAAAATATTCATACAAAAAATTCTGGTATTTAAGTTAGATGGTGAAAACTGAATAAAAAAAATTGGAGTGGAATTCCTCTTTGCAAAGAGCCCCCAGCCCTATTAAAGAAAACTTAGCTAAAAATAAATATTTGAATTTGTCTAGGAATTGGGTGGTGTGAATTCATCACATGGCAAGTAGGTTTGCGTATGTTTCTAATCTGAATCATCTAATTTCTTTTGATTGGGTTCAAACTCTACAAAGTATCCCAAGTCTTCGTTGACCTCCTCGAGGACGGAGTCGCGCGGGGCTTGCTGCCTCACCTTCTTGGGTTGCTTGGGAACCACCTTGCCGGCGTGGCGGTCCTCGTGGCGCTTGCAGTCGATGAGCACACGGAAGCGCTGGCCACACGTGGTACAGCTGTACGGGCGCTCGCCCGTGTGGATGCGCTCGTGCGAGAGGCGCGCATCGTTGCGGAAGAACGTGTCGGGGCAGTACTGGCATGCGAAGCGGCGCACCACCTTGCCGTGCATCTTGCGCAGATGCAGCACCAGCTGGTAGTCCGACTTGAAGGCCTCTCCGCAAGTCTCGCAGGTGGTCAGGATGCCGCACTTGCGCGCCTCCAGGTGCTTCCTCAGGTGGTACGGGTAGGGGAACTTCTTGGGGCACGTGGGGCACTTGACGTAAAGATGCTTCTCGTGGACGGCTCTGCGGTGCTGGTCTAAATGCTTGTAGCTCTTCTGCATCTTCCCGCAGGCGGAACATTGAACGGCAGTATTTAAGTAGTTCTTGTGAAGGACATTCTTGTGATAGTTGTATACGCTGTGCGACAGTAGTTTCCCACAAGTGAGACATAACTTCTTGCGGTGAGTTCTCTTTAGATGGCGGGTAAGGTCATTGACTTCCTTCCCGCACTGGCCGCAGAGCCCCTTGGTCCTCTTGAGCTTCTTGGTGTGTTCGCGCTGGTGGATCTTCAGCTTGCGTATGCCCAGGTACATTCTGTTGCAAGTCTCGCATTTGACAGATTCCTCAGTCAGATGCCAGGATATGTGTTTCTTCTTCTCGTCGTTAGAATTGAGCATCTTGGAACAGAACCTGCACTGAGAGAATTCAACGTGACTCAACTTCATATGCTCGGTTCTTTCTATACCTGTGCAGAGCAACAGGTCGCAATGATTACATTTCAAGTGAGGAACGTGGCTGCTGTAGAGGTGCTGGCTAATTTCCTTGAAACTGGTGCATTTGGCTTTGCAGAGCGCGCACGCGTGGGTGGTAGGTACAAACAGCAGTTTCCGCGCCGCTGTGCATTTTCTGTTGTGTCTCTTCAGACAAAGCAAGCTTCTATACTCGGCTCCGCATACCCGGCAGGTGTAGTTCTTTTTAAAACTCTTCAGAGGCATCTCTTCGAAGATTGCATTAATTTTACTTTCATATTTAAGCAGAGCATTTGAAGTAGGGGTTCCTTTCTCCGGAGTAAAGGATACATTCTTATCTTTCTTTTTCTTTCTTCCCAACTTTTTGGAAGATTTGGAACTTTTTTTTGAACTTTTCTTGGTCTTCAGTTTGCGCCTGGGAGCATCCGGCCAGATGATAGGAACTTCCGAATAGTAGGGCTCGGCCTCGGGAATGCTCGCCGGCATGGAGTTGTCGCTGTCCGAGGAAAGGATGCCGGTGGAGAGTGTTTTCTTGATGGGCAATTGGTTTGGGAAAGTGGCTTCGAGGGCCGAGCTCGGCGGAGCAGATATGACGTTGGTCGGATTGAGAGCTTTGTCCGAGGGGCAAATGGACAGTTTGCAATCGTTACACATTATTTTATTGTATTTAGGATAATAGGCATAAATACTTTCTAAGCTTTCCAAATACTCTTTGGAACAAGATTCACAAGTAAAGTCATGTTTCCTGAGAAGATTTTGGTTGCCCTCGCAGTGTTTAGTCAAAAAGTGAATTTTTAATGTTCCCTCACTGGCAAACTGTTTAACACACTCTACGCAGTTATATATCAGACACGATTTATAATGCGTTAGAAGAAGCCCTTCCGAGAGAAAGGATGCCTTGCACTTTAGACACTTGAATGGCTGTTTGTTTGGAAGCTTGGCTAAAACAGAGAGCTTGATATCATCGTCGCCCAAGTCGTAAAATGTGGAAGAGAGGTTGCATTGTTTTAAATGATTGGTGTATAAGAAAGAGTTGGAGAATATTTTATGGCAATTGAAACACGCATGGAAGTGTTTGGCATTTGCGAGGGTTAGAAGTTTAGAGGAAATGTAGGAAGAGATTTGGCTTTCCGATCCGTCCTCGTCTACCAAAATGAATATCTGTATATTTTGCTTTTTCTCATCCAGTCCATCTACCGACCGCTGGAATCTGAAATGTCCAAGAAATCATTCATGTAATAATATCCACCAAGTGTGGGCGCTCCAGAGGGTTGTATGGTTGGTTGCATAGGGTTATACTTTGTATGAGCTTCTCTATTACTCCCTGCTATAGGCTATAGGCCAATCTTTTATATTTACAACCAAACTACATTAGACAATTCATCCTATTACATTGAAACAAATTATTCATTATTATTATTTTTTTATTTTATTTTGCAAAAACAGTTAGGATCAATACATTGCAAAAGCGGTAAAAAAAATTGTACATAATAATTATAACGGTATTACTTTGGTAGAAACGCGAACTAACTATTATTGTTGATATGTATGAAAAAGAAAACATTAAGTTTACAAATTCACAGTGCTTAAGCCAATTCTATCTAAGTCACTTTAAGGTAGTTGGAGAGATCAATGATTCCATTTCAACATTGTTTGCTCTTATGCAATTCATCTCAATCAGGGTGCATCTCTGCACTCGGTCTTTGGCCTCAGACGAAACTCTCCTTGTAAGGGAGATCATCTTCAGTTCATATTAAATTATTGTTAAATTAAATATTCAACAAGCACCCAATTTCCAACTTACTCGGGGAAGGAATGGAAGGTTTCAAGTGGTAATAGTGAAATACAAGTAAACTAGCGAGCCCAATGCGAAGACATTATCAATATGAAAGTCGTAGGACAGTAAGCCAGGAAGGAAACATTAGTCATCTCAGAATCATTACTTAGAATCATTTGTAAGTTTTTCATATTCGATATAGTATCCTACATCCTCACCAATGTCACCCCGACCACAAACAGCCGAGGTTGTTTTCTTTTCCTTTTTGGGCCGAGAGACAATTTTCCCTGAGTGGCGTTTTTCATGACGCTTGCAGTCGGTGTACTGGCGGAAGCGCTGGCCACACACGGTGCAGCTGTAGGGACGCTCTCCTGTGTGGATTCGTTCATGAATCATTCGAGCGTCATTCCGAACGAACGTGTCGGAACAGTGACGACAGGAGAACCTACGTAACAACTTTCCGTGCTCATTCCGTAAGTGCTTGGCCAGAATATTCTCCGATTTGAACGATTTACCACAAGAGTCACATTCAACACTTTCCGCAGTCGAGATAACCCTTCTACTACTACTAGTACATGTACTACTACTAGTACATGATTCCAAATGTTTTTTTAAAATAAACGGGTAAGGAAATGTTTTAGGGCAATTTGGACACTGAATAAAGAGGTGTTTCTCATGAACCAATCGACGGTGAAAATAATAGTGTTTATAGCTCTTCTGCATCTTCCCGCAGGTGGGACATTGGACCGAGGTATTCTTGAAGTTTTTATGAAGTACGTTTGTGTGATATTGATATACACTCTCAGCCAACAGCTTCCCACAAGTCAGACACTTCCTCTTCCTCTTTTTGCGATGGACATGAGACTTATGTTGTGATAGATTATTCACTTCTTTTCCACAGTCAACACATAGTCCTTTCATCTTCTTTTTTTTTCGATGACAAACTTGATGAACTCTCAGTTTTCTTATACCGCTGAACATTTTGTCACAAGTTTCACATTTTACAGATTCCTCGGTCAGATGCCAGGTCAAGTGCTCCTTTATCTCTTCTTTAGAACGCTTAACAGTGACTGTACAGAACTGACATATTTCAGAGTGACTTTCTTTCCTGTGACGGGTTTTGTCTGTCACAGAACAAAAAGTAAAATCGCAGTATTCACATTTTAAAAAAGGAACATGATTTTTGTACAAGTGATGTCCAATTTGCTTAAAACTTGTGCATTTAGAAAGACAACATGTGCAGAAATGAGTTGGAGGGATTTTCAACAAGGAATACAAGGAATGACTCTTACTGTAGTGCCTTTTGAGGGATTCAACGTTTTTTGATTTGATTTCACAAACTCGACAACATTTATCAGTTTTGAATTCTTTTAAAGAAATAACTTCAAACAATCCATCTATTTTACTTTCATACTGAAGCAGAGCATTAGAAGTAGGAGTAGCATTCTTTTCAATTTGAGACAGATCTATACTTTTTGCTGTTTTATAAATCCTCATGGGTTTTTCTCGTCTTGGAAGATCTATTAACAAATGGAGATTGTCCGTATGGATAGGTTCAGGAATACTCCTTGCAACAGAAGTGTCACTGTCGGAGGAAATAATTTCCAAGTTTGTATTTTCTGTAAGCGAAGATTTAGACAAGGTTCCTTCGGGGGCCGAGCTAGATGGAAGGGAAGTGACAGCTTTGGAATTGTCCCACGGGGAGCAAGACCACTTGCAATAGTTACACATTATTTTCTTAAATTTAGGAAAATAGGCATAAATACTTTCTAAACTATCCAAATACTCTTTGGAACAAGATTCACAAATAAATTCATGCTTTCTTTGAAGACTTTGATTGTCTTCGCAGTGCTTAGTTAAAAAGTGAATTTTTAATGTTCCCTCACTGGAAAACTGTTTATTACACTCCTCACAGTTATATATCTGACATGCTTTGTAATGCGTTAGCAGAAGTTCTCCAGAGGTAAACGGTGTCTTACACTTTAGACACCTGAATTGCGGTTGTTGTGGAAACTCCAATGGAGTGGATATTTTAACACCAGTGGAATCATTGGACATTGACTGATTAGTAACTCGTTTGCATTGCTTCAAATGCTCTACATATGTCTTAGGTTTACAGAATATTGTATAGCAAGTGAAACATGCATGGAAACGTTTAGTATTGACAAGAGATAAGAGTCTTTTGGAAATATATGAAGAGATTTGATTCTCTGATCCATTTTCATCTATTAAAGTAAATTTCTGTTCTTTTCTCATTTTTTCATCCGGTCCTTCTACCGACTGCTGGAATCTGAAATTCCAAGAAAATATTTTATGAAATTTCCATAGGTTGTAATAGAAGTTTAGAATAGATTACACATGATTTTGCCAAGTGTAATCTATTCTATATATGTAAGTGCCAAACAAATCTTTTGTACCGACTTTCACCTTTTGAAAAACAGTTTCTTGAATACATATTTATTTTTTTATTGATTAATATTTGAGGTTCATTTATCATGTGTTCAAATTTGCCTGTTGATACCCAAAGGGGGAGGTCAGAGGGCTATAAGAAGAATAACTAGAAGACTGTTGACAATAATTGTGTTGGGATAGAATTTCGCTTACAAATACGAAGATGTATTTCAAAAATATAGAAAAAAGATAAAACTGGCAGAATTTAAATGGGTTTCGGTACCTAGCACAGTTGGTATTTGCGTTACTTCCAAATAGATTATATTTGATTTCGATTCTTGGTCACAACAATTTTTTTTTTGCTTCATGCAAATAAAAAGTATATTTTTTTATTGCAAAGCTTTAAAAATGAACATTTTATAAAAAACCGACAGGCAACTTAAGAAAATCCACAAAATGTTAGTGCTACAAATAGCCAAGTCTAGTTAGCTACTTGGTGAGGAAATAAAGATATGCAGCCTTACTAATAAAAAAACACTTAATGACCGTTAAACGGTGTTTTTGTTTCACACAATGTAAAGATTGAACATTTTATTTTTTAGAAGGTTACTGATGACAAAATGAAATTTTTCTGTTGGCCACACTGGACTTCGGTAGATCTACGCATGTGCAGTCCGCCATATTTAAAATTAAAATAACAGTTTTGACATACGACCTTTTACGCGACATTCATTTAATGTTTTTTGTTCCATATTTTGCATTATAATGACCAATTCACTACTAATTAACATAACATAATTACTATTATTTGTGTTATTTTTTTTGGTTTTAGTC
This sequence comes from Limnephilus lunatus, assembly GCA_917563855.2. Taxonomy (NCBI): domain Eukaryota; kingdom Metazoa; phylum Arthropoda; class Insecta; order Trichoptera; family Limnephilidae; genus Limnephilus; species Limnephilus lunatus. The sequence continues at coordinate 969,978 of OU830602.1, read as the reverse complement.
CTTTAACCCTTTGAATGGCAGGAGACCATATTTGTCCCAACGCACATAGGTCTCGTATAAAACACTGTAACTCCCTTACTATCATAGTGAGAAATATTTTCTAAACGGTGTTAGAAAGGGAAAACACCACGCTTTATATTCCAATCTAAAAAATAGCCAGCGAAAAGTAAGATATACACTTTTGTGTATACAAAGTTTTGAATCGCAAATTGAAAAAAAAGTGAGTTTAATAAAACTTCCATGAAAATAATGTTATTTAATAGTATAAATGCCCTATGCGTGCATAAATAAAAACAAATTTGAGAAATCAATGTTTAAATTGTGCAAAAAACATAGAGATATACTATAGAGGCGCTATCCCGTACATAATTCTCCGAGATTCGTGTTCAAATCATGCACGAACAGGCCTTCGGGAAAGTGAATTCTAATTGAAGCCACCGCGTCGAAAGGCTCGGCCGTCAGACCGTCCTTTCCTTTTACTCAAGCCCATGGTTACATCCTTTTCCATCCTACTTTGATACGTCACACGCCAGCCACGGTCGACGGTGGTTATTGTTGTTGTACTAATAGAGAAATGGAGGTACTAACCTACGATTCCGTTGAACCAATTTATTCGCTGAATGTCTTATCTATGTATCAATGGCAAAAAATTTTCAATTATTCTTGTGGAATTGTAATATTTTTTATATTTCTTTTGTATTAACGAGATAAAAAGTGTGATAGTTTTGTTGCAAATTCTTTAAATAAAAGGACTGTGTTTTTTAATTTTGAATTTTCTGAAATTTTTTGACGTTTTAATAGAATATTTAGTATTAAGCTTAAGGGAAGCCTTTTTTCAACTTTGTTCATGTTTGAAGCTTAAAACACTGCAATTTTTAAACACAAAGATATATTTTACATAATCTAAAAGGTAATTTTTATTGTCGTTCAGACAACACATAAAGAATAAACGCCATAAGTACGGTGTAAAGCTATATATGTTGGCGGAACCTTATGGAACCATTTTGAAATTTCATGTCTACGGGAGATCGGCTGATGCAAATGTAGGTGGAAAGGGTCATGCAAGCAAAGTAGTCATGAAATGTATTGATTGCACAGATAAACCTGGTTTGTATGTTGAGTGCTTCAATGAGTACCACCAAATTTTATAAATAACTAGCTGGGTTACCCAACTTCGCTCAGGACAATTCCAGAGTGTTCTGGAATGATGTTCCCTATTCCCGAACATTCCACCACATACTTCGCCACTCCTTCCAGAACTTTCTAGAGCTCTATGGAACCATCTATAACTTTCCGGAAGACTGTTCTAGATATTTCAAGAGGGCGAAACTTCCAGCGCTTATATCTTCAAAATCACGCCCTTTAGATAAAAACGGACATATCCTTATTCCCTAGGGGGGATAGATAACTCCCTACTATAACTCCCTTGATCATACCGGGACTCGTTTCTGGTTTTTGCGAGCTGCACGTTTTTTTGGACTTTCTTTTATAATATATATTGATTTTTCTTTATTCATGAGATGTATATTACTTTCTTTATTTTATTTGATTTGCTACTCATATTTTATTAGGTTATTATTTGTACGAAAGACAATTTTTTTTTTATCAAAACAAAAAGTAGAGAGTAAAAAGAGTGCGACTAAACGGACGAAACCGCCGGCACCTGCTAAGTGATTTTCAACCGTGGTGCCGCCGGAGTCGTGATTTTTTTATGCATTTCCACTGAAAAAAAAACTTTTGCAACTACATATATGTTATTCTTGTAAGTATATTTAAAAAAAAAATTTGGCACTAGGATCAATTATATTGTGCATAGCCGGCAGCGAACCTGTTAAAGACCCTGACAGTGTTATGTTGTGGGGTGCATTCAGAGTAAGCAGAGTTAAGGGCAGGGTAGGTTTGTGCTGACCTCCCAATAATGTAACCATGAAAGCAAACAATTATATTGTACATAGCCGGCAGCGAACCTGTTAAAGACCCTGACAGTGTGATGTTGTGGGGTGCATTCAGAGTAAGCAGAGTTAAGGGCAGGGTAGGTTTGTGCTGACCTCCCAATAATGTAACCATGAAAGCAAACAATTATATTGTGCATAGCCGGCAGCGAACCTGTTAAAGACCCTGACAGTGTGATGTTGTGGGGTGCATTCAGAGTAAGCAGAGTTAAGGGCAGGGTAGGTTTGTGCTGACCACCCAATAATGTAACCATGAAAGCAAACAATTATAATCGTGACACAATGATCATGGCTTTAGTGTATTTTAGAGTGGCCATTTAGAAGCCCATTGAAAATAAGTGGCATTTCACGCTAGGTTCAGACACAAGCCAGTAATATCATAGATCTATATCAATAAAATGAATGCTGTATGCATAACCATGGACTCCAGCAATATAATCTTTGTCCAATTAGTAGTTACATCATGTCAAATTTTCGATCTTCCACTATTTTTTATTAAAATAATAAAATTGCAATCAGTTATAATAATAAAAATATTGAACTAAATAACAATGACAACGCGATCAAACTCTAAGTCCGGCAGTAACGTTAATATGGAACTTCTACAACTTTTGGACAACAAGTTTGAAGACTTCAAAACTCATTTTCTAGACAAAACATTTGAAGAGTTTAAAAACAATATTATTGAAGTCATAAAAAATGAATTCAAAGAGGAAATTAATCAGCTCAAAAAAAAAGTGTTCCAATTGGAAAAACAAATTGAAAGCAACGACCAATTCAATTGTTCTAATAACGTCATAATAAGTGGTATCCACGAAACCAATAACGAAAATGTGTAGGACATTCTCTCCAAGATAGGAGCCACAGTTGGATGCAATATAACCCGACAAGAAGCAGATTTCGCCAGCAGGATTGCCCCCAGGATAAACCGTGATGCAAAAAATGGAAAACCGAGGAACATTGTCGTCAAATTAACTCGCAGGCACTTTAAGGATGAACTTATATCTGCAATAAGAAAGAGGAAGGCATGCTTGCTTCCCAATTACAGCTTCCTGGAACCAGCAAAATATATATAAACAACCATCTAACCTCAAAAAACCAACTTCTGCTAAAGCAATGTCGCCATAAAATTCGCTATTGCTGGGTTAGGAATGGTAAAATTTTCACTCGTATAAGATAATACTTATACGAGTGAAAATAACAACACCCATAATAATTATTAATGACCAAGAAGATGTCAACAAACTCTCAACATTGAAGTCAACACAAATAAATAAATGTCTCCCTTACATTTTATTACCACCTGCAGTCATTAGCAGATTGTTCGATAAATAAATAAAATTTACTTGATAATATAAAAATAATTAATAAAAAATTCTCAATTTTCATCAAATTGCAGTCATTAGAATATAAAGCGTGGTGTTTTCTCTTTCTAACACCGTTTAGTGATTATTTCCCACCATGATAGTAAGGGAGTCACCACGATTTGTAGAGACCATATGAGCTGTTCCCAAAAGCGAACAAATCGACTCCACAAGAAATAGCTGTTTGTTCGCAAAATCTTCTGTTCTGTTTGTTAATAAAAAAAATGTGCCAAGAATTTAATTATTTTCTTATTTTTTATTTAGGTATTTAATATTTGCATGTTTTTACTTGAGTGTACATTTTTTTACATGTTGTACAATGTTGAAAATGAATATAAAAATAGCCTTTCCTCACAATAAAGAGGCAAGGCTCTTGTGTTTGGTGAAGGAATTCATGCTCAATTATATGTAATCATGTAAGATATTAAATAATAATAAAATATTGCAAATAATAACAAAAAGATAAGTAAGAAAAACTCAAGACACGTCAATAAATAGATTTCAAGATTTAAAAGAGTCTTCTAATATTATATTGATTTTTTTCTTCTTTATAACAATATAATTATAATCAATATATATTATAAAAGAAAGTGTACGATGTGCATGCTGCTAAAACTCAGAAACGAGTACCGGTACGATCAAGGGAGTTATATGGTGTTGTAGCCCTCTATCCCCCATCCATGAAGAAGATTCCTGTTTTTACCTGAAGGGCGTGCTTTTGAAGATATAAGGGCTGGAAGTTTAACCCTCTACAAATTTTTAGAACAGTTCAGAACATTCGAGAGCATTCACACGTTACCAACAGCATAGACTGTTTTATCTCCCGGCTTGCAGAACAAACTTGCCAATGCGTCGCCTCAGTTCTTATTTGTCCAACAGACCATTTTAGTTTTTGTTCAATCTCCACTTTAAAATTAAAAATAAAGTTAAAAAAAATTATACTTAATCACTTAACTAAGAATTATTTAAGCTAATGAGACCTTTACCTTTATGGAAATAGCTTTATCTTAAACACCTATCATAATGTTTCATTGAAATAATGAAAGAAAACCTTTCCCTCCTGAAAACTTTTCTAATGGTCTATTGGATAAATAAGAACTAAGGCGATGAATGGTCATGCCAGCCGGGAGAGCAGTCTTGTTGTTAAATAGAATAACTTTGAATATCAATATTTTTATCGTCAATGAAGCACAATTCAAACTGCAAGCTTTGTTGCTGTTAGCTTAAATCTAATTAAATATTTTATGCATTCTCTCTTTTAACAAGCTTTAAAATTTTAATTTTGTAATGTTTTTAAAATGAATAAATTGAATTGAATTGGAAGTCCTAGAGGAGAGACAAAAGGGTAAAAGGTAGATGGTTTGGTGTAATATCTTTGTCAAATAGCAAACATAGGAATGCGGTCCGAGAAGAAAAAAGGTTGAGAATGGCTGGTCCCGTTGATTGTATTATAAGAGAAATTTGATCAACATCTGATAGGAATGGTGAGCCCCTTACATAATAATATTTCCATAGAATTTTACCTTAACCACTACGATACATCGCGAATATGCACTTTTTACGTCTTAAACGACATGTCAGATTTACGAAAACTTTATGTTATTTCCGCTTCACAATTAAAGCTCTATAAATGAAACATTTCCGAACTTAGCCGATTACTAAAAACTGTTTTTGAAAGGATATGAAATAAGCTTTCAAATTGTTATGTTACAATTAAGTATTAACATTTGTAAACATAAAAATTTAGAATGCAAACATAAAAAAAATGACTCACGTGATGTTTTTATGTGAAAACGGTAAGTACTAAAATCACGGATTATATAAAAGACAATATTTATTGTATCTTATAAATGTATAATAAACAATTTGGTCACCTCACTTGTTTATCATTTCATTCAAGAATATTTAATAAAAAAATAACGATGTCCGAACAGTGGATAGGCAATTTGGCGGTCTATCATGTATCTGACAGAAAAGATTTTTTTATCTTTTTCTATGGACATCTTGAATAGTGATGGGTAGCTTGATTTACTATGGAGCTTCTCCTTTTTGTTTTATGGATGTCACTAGAACAATAACGGAGTTATGACGATTTCTGTATAAACATACGCGTTGACGTGTAAACACGCTTATTGTACTTAACTGATGTCGGCATATTAACATGTATATCTGCTTATGTTGCTGAGTGGTTAACAGTGTACATCCAACTTAAGAAACATGGTTTTTTATTTTTTTTTGCTCATTATCAAGCGTTTCATGTTCAAACTTTTCGATTTTGTTTTCAAATGAAATATTTAAAATACACCCTATCTTTAACCTACTCAGGGAAGAAATGGAAGGTTTCAAGTGGTAATATTGACGTGTGTGTAAGTCTACGACAGTAAACCAGCAAGGTAACACTAGTCATCACAGTGTATCTAAGACAGGTTTGGAATAATAATTGTTGGATGATTTTTATAGCGCCATTTTCGTGAGAAAATCACCTCAAGGGCGCTTTATAAATTCATTTATACATTTAATCTATACCTATATACTATAAGTGGCTTATATTATAACTAAGATTGATAACTAGTGACTTACGACTAAGACTTATATGACTAGTGATTTAGAACTATACTTATTTTTATAACCGAGTTTGTACATATAATTGCAAGCCATAATACAATACGAAACGAACAGAGCAGTATTGTTACTGCTCTATTCGTATTATGACCTGCAACTCTCTTAAAATTAGTTATTTACGACTAACATACTTATTTACATTTATAATCACATATTGTTATGATTACTTTCATAATACGAATAGAGCAGTATTGTTACTGCTCTATTTGCATTATGATTTGCAACTGTCTTAAAATTAGTTATTTACGACTAACATACTTATTTACGTTTATAAACACATGTTGTTATGTTACTGCCCGTGCTGTCAGTGTAAGTTATAAAAAATATTAAAAAAAAAAAAAAAAGTTTTCGCATAATAAGTTGTAATATAGTGTCAAAAGTTGCGTAACAACGTAAAAGCTGGTAATGAAGATACATCAATCTAGGTAATTCCCATGGACTGAGTAATGAAATACTACTGAAAAAATGAAGTTATTTTTCGGGATATGATAATGTGAAAAGATGAGTTTTGAGCTTTGCTCTGAACTCAGATGTACTGTCGATCTTTCGCAAATGTGAAGGGAGTTTGTTCCAAGCTGTTGGGCCTGCTACTGCAAAAGCCCGGTCTCCGAAATTGGTATTGGGATTGCGCATAGGCACTGAGAGTCTACCTATGGCTGTTGAAGATGCTGATCGAAGGGTTGCTTGCCTAGTATTGACATCATTTGGAATGCACAGTTCCGACAGGTAGGGTGGCGCCATGTCATGTAGTGCTTTAAAAACCATCCAGCAGAGTTTGAACTGAATTCTCTCAGGACACTTAAGCCAATGAAGGTTCCGCAGATGTTGGGAAATGTGAGAATATTTAAAAACGCCGGTTATCAGTCTCGCTGCAGCATTGAAAACTGACTGAAGTTTATCAGTATATATTTTAGGGAGATTTGCATATATGCCATTGCAATAGTCAAGTCGCGATACAACGTAAGAGTTTACCAGCATCTTTGTGGCCTTAGTTGGAATATTTCTCCTTATAGATTTGATTTGGCGCAGGTGAAAGAATCCCGAGCTTACTGTTTTATTAATCTGGGATTTAAGGGAAAGATCTTGGTCTAGATGTACACCTAGGAGTTTGACGTCATTTTTAGGGATGATGTTACAGCCAGAAGTAATGAGAGGAGATTTGTCTAATAATGACTGACGCTTTTTTGTTGCTGTCCAGAGAAATTCTGTTTTGGTTGGATTTAGTTTTAGTTTGTTCGAAGACATCCAGTCTGTTATGGCAGCAATGCATTTAACGGTAATATCTTTTAATCTATCTCTCTCATTCGGTGCGCAGTAGAAATAGATTTGCTGATCGTCAGCGTAGCAATGGGAAAGAAGTCCGAATGATTCTATTATTTTGGCAACATCGTTTATGAACAGAATGAAAAGTAGGGGTCCCAGCACTGAACCCTGGGGGACTCCAGAAGTGAGGGTTACAAAGGGAGAGTTTTTACCACCGGCTTGTACAGATTGTGTCCGGCCACAGAGGTAGGATTTAATCCATTGAATAGTTTCACCACCCAGTCCAAAGGTTTTTTCCAGTCTTTTGATGAGAAAATCGTGGTCGATGGTATCAAATGCCGCACTCAAATCTAAAAATGATAGCAAAGCTAACTTACCTGACTCATTTGCAAGCATTAAATCTGACAGCACGCGCAATATGCCAGTCTCTGTAGAGTGGTACCTCCTATAAGCTGACTGGTACTTTGATAACAGTTCATTTTTGGCCAGATGGGCAGTCATCTGCCCGATTACAATTTTTTCAAGAACTTTTGATATAAATGGTAAATTGGATACAGGGCGAACAACAAACTGTTCCTTAACCTGGAAAAATGTAACACAATATCGTTCACCAAAAGCAAGAACCCCGTAACATTCCCGTACAAAATCAATAAAACTATCGTAGAAATAAAAAGATGTTGTGAAGTGAGGGACTTAGGAATAATAATGGACTCTGGAATGTCTTTCCGAACACATATAAATTCTATCTGTGACAGGGCATACAAACTTCTAGGATTCATCTTAAGAGTGACTAAACCATTCAGGTCACCACATGTAATCAAAATACTGTTTGTCTCTTTTGTCCGCTCAATATTAGAATTCGGATCAGTCATATGGAATCCCCAATACAAAGTTAATATTTTAAGGTTAGAAAGAATTAAAAAAAAAGATACTGAAACACCTAGACTTTAAATCCTTTCGAACATCAGAAAACCTACAAGACTCATTAACATTCCATAATTTATCAACCTTAGAAGATAGAAGAAATATATCCGACCAGAAATTTTTATTCAAAATTATTAACAACGTTGTTGACAACAACTATCTTCTAGAACACATTAATTTCCACTGTCCAACAAGAAATACAAGGTCAAACCAACTATTCCACATCCCACATTCAAAAACAAATTACACACAACATTCATTTTTCCGAAGGACGTGCACAAAATACAACGATATGTTTTACGAAGCTGATATTTTCCATTTGTCCTCAGGCCAATTTATTAAATTCATAACTGAAAAAATTAAAACCAATTGTTAATTGCGAACCCTCCATCCCTGCTGTCTGTTGTTTTTTTCATTCCATTATGTTGTTTTTCCTTCTTATTATAAAAATAATAATATTTGGATGATTTATATAGCGCTATTTTTTGTTGTTGTGAAAAACCTCCTCAAGGGCGCCGGCAAATGGCTAATCATTTTCTAATGATGTGAAAATATGTTAATTTTATAATAATAAACGTTTTCTAATGATGTGAAAATATGTTATTTTTATGTGTTCGCTGTTTAACTTCATCTTTTCTTTCCCACATGCTTTAATTTGTGTTTTTTCATTTCTGTTGTATTTGTTTTTCTTTTTTCTAACACTTTATTTTTTCTTTAACGTTTTAATCTGTGTTTATACATTATAATTTTTTTGCGGAAACTTCACTGGTTAATGCACCCATGTAATATGTATTTACCTTATAATATGTACAACTGTTTGTTTCCCTAATAAACAAAAACAAAAAAAAACAAAGACAGTAAGCCAGAGCAAGGTAACACTATTCATCACAGTGTATCTAAGACAGTAAGCCAGCAAGGTAACACTAGTCATCACAGTGTAAACTTTCTCACTTAGAATCATTTGGAAGTTTTTCATATTCAACATAGTATCCTAAATCCTCAACAACTTCATCCTGATCACAAGCAGCTGAGGTCTTTTTCTTCCCCTTCTTGGGGCGAGGGTCATTTTTCCCCGAGTGGCGTTTTTCATGAAGCTTGCAGTCGGTATACTGGCGGAAGAGCTGGCCGCACACGCTGCAGCAGTAGGGACGCTCTCCCGTGTGGATGCGTTCGTGAATAATTCGAGCGTCATTCCGAACGAACGTGTCGGAACAGTGACGACAGGAGAACCTACGTAACAACTTTCCGTGCTCATCCAGTAAGTGCTTGGCCGGTTCAAACCCACGCACCACCATTCCGTGCTCTTTTCGCAAGTGCTTTATCAGAATAATCTTCGATCTGAATCCTTTACCACAAGCATCACATTCAACACTGTTGGCATTTTTACCTCTACATGTTGCCGAATGATATTTTAACTGAGACGGGAATGGATATTTCTTAGGGCAAGTTGGACACTGAATAAAAAGGTGTTTCTCATGAACCTTTCGTCGGTGCAGGTTTAAGTGTTTATAGCTCTTCTGCATCTTCCCACAGGCGGGACATTGGACCGCAGCATTCTCAAAGTTTTTATGAAGCACATTTGTGTGATATCGATGTACACTCTCCGATAGCAGCTTCCCACACGTCAGACACAGCTTCTTGCGGTGAGCTAACCTGAGGTGTCGCTTTAGATCAATTGATATTTTTCCACAATGAACACAAAGACCTTTGGTCTTCTGTGGTTTTTGATGACGAAGTTGGTGAAGTCTCAGTTTTCTTATACCAGTGAACATTTCATCGCAAGTTTCACATTTTACAGATTCTTCAGTGAGATGCCAGGTCAAGTGCTGCTTTATCTCTTCTTTAGAACGCGTAATGTTGACTGTACAGAACTGACATATTTCAGAATGACTTTCTTCTCTGTGACGGGTTCTGTCTTTCACAGAACAAAAAGTAAAATCACAGTATTTACATTTTAAAAAAGGAACATGATTTTTGTACAAGTGATGTCCAATTTGCTTAAAACTTGTGCATTTAGAAAGGCAGCACGTGCAGAAATGAGTTGGTGGGATTTTCAACAAGGAATACAAGGAATGCCTATTACTGTAATGCCTTTTAAGGGATTCAACGTTTATAGGTTTGATTTCACAAACTCGACAATATTTAACAGTTTTTAATTTTTTTAAAGGAAAAACTTCAAACAATCCATCTATTTTACTTTCATACTGAAGCAGAGCATTAGAAGTAGGAGTAGAATTCTTTTGAATTTGAGATAGATCTATCCCTTTTGCTATTCTCCTTCCGGGATTTTCTCGCCTTGGAACATCTGCTGACAAGTGGAGATTGTCTGTATGGATAGGTTCAGGAATACTCCTTGCAACAGAAGTGTCACTGTCAGAGGAAATAGTCTCCACATATGTATTTTCTATAAGCGGGGATGGGGAAAATGACCACTTGCAATAGTTACACATTATTTTTTTAAATTTAGGAAAATAGGCATAAATACTTTCTAAACTATCCAAATACTCTTTGGAACAAGATTCACAAGTAAATTCATGCTTGCTTTGGAGACTTTGATTGTCTTCGCTGTGCTTAGTTAAGAAGTGAATTTTTAATGTTCCCTCACTGGAAAACTGTTTATTACACTCCAAACAATTATATATCTGACACGCTTTATAATGCGTTAGCAGAACCTCTCCAGAGGTAAACGGTGTCTTAGACTTTAGACACCTGAATTGTGGTTGTTGTGGAAACTCCAATAGAGTGGATATTTTATCACCAGTGGAATCGGTGGACGTTGACTGATTAATAACTCGTTTGCATTGCTTCAAATGCTCTGCATATGACTTAGGTTTACAGAATATTATATAGCAAGTGAAACACACGTGGAAACATTTAGCATTTACAAGAGATAAGAGTTTTGTGGAAATGTATGAAGAGATTTGATTCTCTGATCCATTTTCGTCTATTAAAGTGAATTTCTGTTCATTTTTCACTGTTTCATCCCGTCCACCTACCGACCGCTGGAATCTGAAATTCCAAGAAATTCTTTATGTAATATCCATAGGTTGTGATGGAAAATTAGGATACATGATTTTATAAAAGTTTTTTTCCCACTAAATGCCAGCCAAATTCGCCTTTTGAAAAACATGTTTCTTAGACTTTTATTGAATGCATTGGTGTTTTTTTGGTTCCATGCCAATTTAGAATGAAACCAACTCAGAATGAAACCAACTCAGAACAACCTCAGAAAGGTCATTAAAAGCTATGAAAAAATAATTTTAAAATAGCTGGTATCCCTAACCTAACTTAACCTATTTAACCAATTTTTTAAATATTTATTATCACTCTGACTTTTCTGAGGTGGTTCTGAGTTGGTTTCATTCTGATTTGGCCGGTCATAATTTTTTTATCATTTGGCTGTTTGAAAACAAACAAAATCCTAAAACAAACTAATCCTAAAAAATTCCACAACCCCTGGGAAATCCTGGTATCGTGCAATGACTTACAGTCTAACATTTAATAGTAGACAAAAAATTATGGACCTAAAATTGATTAAAAAGGTTTAAATGCTAATAGCGAGATGGCTTACAAGATTTTTACAATTATGGCACAAGAGCTCCTCTTTTCTGATAAGGTATACTGACCAATAACGACCTTTATTATAATATTTCGTAAAATATATATGTAACTCATGTTTTATATTACAATAAAAAAAAGATTGTCTTTTTAAAATTCATTTTTCTTTGTTAATTACATTACATTGGTGATGTGCTGTGCGTGTCTCACTAGGAACTCCCGTTGTGTTGAGCAGGCGAAGTTTATAACATAAGCAATTTACAGCAAAAATAAAAATAAAAACCCAATATGGTAAATAAAATGACTTCACTGGCAGAATAGATGCTAGTGCGCATTCTTTAGTGGGTAGCGGGAGTGCGGGCCACTAATATTGTAAGCTTTGTATCCAATCAGATAATTACGACGACCTCCTTTTTTAGAAAGAGATGCTGTCTTAGGCGAGTGCTGTGTTTTCTTTATCAAGCCCGCGTGGTTTGGTCTCGTTAGAATGTAAATGTTTAAAAATCACAATGATTCAAGTGCAATTTTTAACTTTAACCAAATAGTCTTAAGAAATTAGTAGTTCTTTCCGAAAAGTGTTATGATGAACATCCTACTCTAAGGTAATTGTATTTTAATCATCCATGTATGTACATTTTTGGACAACATGCCTGTTTTATGTACTAAAATAAAAATAAATAAATAAATAAGGACAGGTTGTTTAAGAAAATTTGATGAGTTCATCAAATATTTGAAGTTAATTTTCACGTTCTGTGGAGGTTCTATTCAAGTTCTGTTATTATATCATTATAGGCCAGTTGCTACATGAAACTGAAATAATCACAGAACTTGAATAGAACTTACACAGGATGTTAAAATTAACTTCAAATATTCATAATTTTTTTAGTAACAACCCATCCCAAGAGTAAAAAATAAATAACTCTTTGCAAGGAAGGTAATTTTCTAAAATTGATTGAATTGATCATAAGAGGCATTTATTAGAAGTTAAATCAAAATAAAACCTAATTGCTCCTTACGGAAATGAATGAGTAGCAAAGTATAAGCTAAAATGAAGCCTTCTAACAGTGGCGGCTCTCCCCTTAGGACAATGGGTGTTTGACCCACCAAAATTATAAGACATAATAATAAAAAAATTTTACGGAATAAACGGCTCAACGCATCGAATTCTTTACTTGAAATGAACCGCAAAATAATAGCAGTTAGCGGCGACGAGCAGTGACATCTATCGTGTCAAATGGAAGCTCCAATTCTCACAATATTTAGATCCCTGGGTCAATTTTTGACTTGCCCCCACCTAGGATATCTTCTGTCTCTATGCGCGCCATACAATAAACGCGATGGCACTATGTTTTTATCTTGGAGTAAAAAGTCCCACATATAGGTACCATAGAAACCCTAGCGACGTTTTGGACATGACCGAATGTCGTGGAAGGGAGACAGCATTATGCTTGTTGAAAGAGATGGCGATACAATATAGGTCGGTTTTGCATTTTGCACGCATGCCTCATCCATTGTATTTGGACAGTTCGGGAAAGATTTGGAATAATAATTATTTACGTTGTTATCGGCGACGCGATTCAAATTTAGTTTGGTGGCACATCGAGAAGTAGATCTTTTCAAATATTATTAATTATTATATTATGATCACTTTTCTACGGACATAGAAAACAGCTTGATTTAAAACAATGTTTGTTTTTTTAGGTTCCTAATCTAAGTGACGGCAAATTCTATACATTTAATTATCTAGTTACAGGTAAATCATTTGAAAGGGACCTTTGCTTTAGATAGATACAAAATATCTAATATAATTTAATAATAAATCTGTTTTTGTTAGGTAGCTGAAAAATGCAAAAAACATCGTCAAATTGAAACGCAAGTCTAAATTTAAATAAAATTGATAAATGTCTTTTCTCAGCCAATATCTTTGGACATTTTAGGGGTAAAAGGGGACTGCGGACGTGTGTTTCAAAGTCAATTTTTGTTTTTATATTTTTTTTTATATTACCGGTTTCTATTTTTTCTAATCTACCTAATTTTGTTTTTATATTTTGGATACTTAGGTACATACTATCGGTGTGCATAACTATATTGAAAAGTACCCTCTTTAAAATGATGTGCCAGCAAGTACATGAATTATTTAGTGATTTTGCAATTTATAAATAATACCCATGTAATTTGAGTTGCGGATTCATGACCCTACCTATCTTCAAATTGATATACATAATAATATGTCGGCATTTTTCACAATATCAAAAAAAGGTAATTTCACAATTTTTTTTCAAATGACCTCCCATACCTGGAGCCCTAGAGCCGCCTCTGCCTTCAAATATCTTTACACTGACAGGAAAAAAATATTAACAGCTGGAAAAAGTGTTATGTAAACGTTGATGGAATTCTATTATACAGCTGGAAAAGCAGTTTTCACTCCTATCGCCATATTACCAGTAGGCTGGACTCTCTTTTCTTCTTCTTCTTCTTTATGTGCCTTATCAGGTCCCCCCGACGTTGGCGATCACTCTTGAAAAGGTCTCTCTGTCTTGCGCTGCCCGGAATAGCTCCTCCACACTTCTAATGCCGGTCCACTCTCGTATGTTTCGCAGCCAAGACATTTGTCTCCTACCAGGCCCTCGGCGACTCTCTTTTAACGGTTTCAAAATACCATGGTGCTACAATCCTGGCATGCTACTTAAGATGTATTATGCGCAGAGGTATACGGAAAGCAGTGCGGGATGTGCAGTCATTTGTGTAGATTCTGTTGGACATTGCGGATGTCTAGCGTGATCTGTGTGTGAGGCGCCTTTGGTATATATTTTTGACATCAATATTGCAAGGAACGTGTCCACTGTGTAAAAATGGAGGCCGGAGTATGCTTATTTAACTACCTCTGTATTATCTGTAAGATATATGTGATATCTAACTATTTTATTTTACTATTCTATCTTAAATAAGCAATATTAAAAATAATTTTATTATTTTTAATTGGTAAACTAATGTTTAAGACAAGATTTTTATGCATACCACAAAGGGTAACAATTATTATAAGCAATAAATATACAAAAAATAAAGTTGGTTGTTTTTAGGTGAAAAATGTAATAAGCAGTAATTGTTGAATGAAACACTAGTATATATTGAATTATTTGGCGGGAGGGAGATAAGCCGACGTAGCTCAGTTGGTAGAGCAGTTGACCGGATATCAGAAGGACGCGGGTTCAAGTCGCGTCGGCGGCATTTATCTTTTCTCTGGAGATTTTTTCAATGTTGATGAGTGTTTCAGGCTAATAATTATTGCTTATAAGGGATTTTTGTTAGGATCAATGCTTAAGGAGATATGGAGGAGGGAAAATGTAAAATTTAAAAAAAAAACAGCTTTTATCATTAAAAATGGAATGCTGATCGTTAAAAATGAAATATTTATTTTTAAAAATGTAGTAATAAGTGTTTAAGGATGTACCTTGAACATTAAATTTCGTCGAAATAGTTGGAATGTCGATATTGGATATGTAGATATTGGAACCAAAACTATGCAAAGTTTCATTGGCACCAAATTTGGAGACATGAAACAATCCAGAAACAATGTGGTTTTGTCAATAGCCAGTATGAGCAGCACCATTAAAATCAATGGTGAGAAAGTTTGTATTAACCCTCTGAGAATTTTTCAAAGGACGGTCATAGCACAAAAGAACGACAAAGATGTAGCAGAGCTTTTGACGTATGAGTTAACTCCATACCCACTGGCTCTGTTCAGCGAGGGCGGAATGCGAAAATATGCAGTAGAGGACAACGCAATTCTCAATATCACCCAGAGCATTAATGTGGTAGATAGATGGTGGTTTCCTTCTCCACCGCATTAAGTGGAAACAGTCCTCCTACATTTCTTCAATTTGCCACCAGTACATTGCCTATGTAAAGAAACATTATGGTGAAAATTGTACGGTGGTTTTTGATGGTTATGGTGATGTCAACAGCACAAAACGAGCGGAGCAGAAGCGAAGGGGTCTCACAAAAACTTCTGTTGACATCAACTTTCATGATAGCACGACCATCACAGTTCAACAAGAGCATTTTCTTGCTAATGAAAGGAACAAAACAAGGCTGATTCACTTGCTCAGCGAGAAAATGACAGCAGCCGGGATTAAAACAACTGTTGCTACAGGGGATGCTGATAGCACTATTGTGAGGTGCGGGTTGGATAAAGCTGCTGTACATTCAAATGTAGCAATAGTTGGGAAGGATGTGGACTTGATAGTTCTCCTCATTGGATTGGCACAACCATCAATCAATGTGTATTTCATGAAGCCAGGCCGTGGGAATGTAGAGACCAAATTGTTTTCGGTGCGACAACTTCAACAGCTTCCAATCGGTAAAACGATTCTCCTTCTTCATAGCTTCTCCGGATGCGACACCACCTCGGCGATACATGGAAAGAGTAAAGTGGGAATCGCTAAGCTCTTCACAAAAAATCTTGGCCTCACCCAAAACATTTCTGCAATATTCACAGATCCCTCAGCATCACCTGAGAATATTGAACAGGCTGGCGAGAAACTTTTTTTGGCTGTGTACAAAGCGCCTGCTCAAGACAACCTGAACGAACATCGGTACTCGGCATTTTTGAAAGCGTCAACAAGCCCAAATCAGACATGGCCACTCTTCCTTCCACCAGAGGAGCTTCAAAGCAACACTCGCTCAGAGTATATCTACAGGTAAGTAAATCCAGTTACATATAGTTTTTAATACTGCTTTCTTTAAATTACAAATATTAATTTGTGATGAATACTTACGTTGGTCTCATTACTTTTTACAGATACAAAAGTGGTTAGGCAACCATCTACCACCCATCCAATGGGGTTGGGTCAAGGGAGAAGATGGGATCCATAACCCAGTTAACACGAACGACCCTGTGGCACCCGTCTCCATTTTGAACAAGATCTTTTGCCGATGCGTGACTGGGTGTGGGATGCGCTGCGGTTGCCGCAAAGCAGGGATTGCCTGCTCCGTTGCCTGCGGCTGCCTCGGCTCATGTATGAACAGAGCCCCCGTCGAAGACAGCATTGATGATGATGAAAGTTTAGATTTTGACGAAATTTAATGTTCACATCCTTAAACACTAACGGCCTTACTAAAGCAGTGAAAAACCCCGTGAAAATTTTATTCAATTGACAAACGGGCGCGGATGTGAAAACATTACTAATTAAAAAATTGTTCATGAAAAGAAATACACACTGTTTACACAGCGTGGGAGGGTAGTTTATCTCTGTTTTATTAATGATGACTGAACGAAATTTTGAATTTTTCTAAAGTATTTTGAATGTTCTATATATTTCTTATTTTTGAAGGTGTCGTAAAAGCAAATACCATTTATAAAAACTAGATAAAATTACCTTTTAGATGTGTTTTTGAAATACACTTTAGTTTTTAAAAACTGACATATTTTAAGATTCAAACACGGAAAAAATGGAAAAAAAAATTATTATCAAAACATTTTTGATGAAAGTGAACAGAAATTTAAAAAAAATCAAAATTTAAAAAATATTGTATTATATATTTATATAATTAATTTGGAATGAAACTGTCACCTCACTTTTTCCTTGTGCATACAATAAAAAAATAATAAAAAGTTTTCTTTAAATGCCAAAAAAATAAACCGACATTTAAAAGTAATTTCTTGCATCTGTAAAGACGTTAATTTCTTTTATACGTTTACGAACACGTGTATTAGATATTAATATTTGGAAAAAAAAACACTTTTAAGAAATTCTCATAAAATAAATATTTCAAAATGTAAATTTGATCTTTTATGTAACCCAAAACAATATTTTGACAGCTCAACTTTTAAAGTATGGTTTATTGTGCAATAACTTGATAAAACTTATGTAAAACCACACAAATAACACGGAAAATATATTAATTACATGAACAGAAGAGTGAATTTGAATTGGTCAATATAATAGAAATCATTTCGTAAAATCTCAATATTTACTAAAAATATTCCCGCCATACATAAAAACCAAACTGCTACTTATTGCATGGGCAACAGACTACAAATGTGCAGGCGCGACGCCATCACCACCTAGCGCGGCTATGAATGAAAACCACAATTTTATATGAAGATTATGAAAAATTGCATTCTTGTCAAATTTAAAACGTATTTTAAAGTGACAAAGCTTATTAGTAATATTTCGTGTAAATTTGTTTTATTGATGTTGCTGCAGAAACACAGGTTATCGGTTGTGCTGTGGTTTTTTTTAGTAAGGCTGTTATTATTTGATTTTTAACAATAAACATTTCATTTTTAACAACATAAATTTAATTTTTAAAAATAAAAACTTTTTTTTATTTAATTTTACATTTTCCACATCCCTATCTCCTTAAACACCGATCCTATCAAAAAAGTGTATTAAACCTTTTTTGTGGAGAATTTTAGGTAGATAATTTAGTACCTCAACACTTTTTCACTAGAGGCAGTAGTTTTCGAGTTATTAATGAAAAACTGAGAAAAGGAACCTTTAGACCCCCCCCCTTAGCTCCACCCCCACCCCTCAGTACTTTCGGTATTTTGTTAAGGACACCTTCCCCTACAACTGTGCCAAAATTGTCTTCTACATGTATTATTTCCCCTATTTTTCCTTCGTTGCCTGGACTATAATAGCTAGTTATATTCAGAGACATAATTTTTTTAAACGTATCCGTAGGGATACACTGGCGTTCAAGAGGTGAAGACGATTCTTTTTAAATAGTCGAAAGCAGTTGGAGAGACCAATGTTTCAATTTCAACATTATTGGCTCTCATGAAATTCATCTCAATCAGGGTGCATCTCTGCACTCGGCCTTTGGTCTCAGATGAAACACTCTTTGTAAGGGAAGTCTTGAGTTCTTGTAAATTATTGTCAAATTAAAGTTCAACATTTACCCTATCTTCAAATTACTCAGGGAAAGAATGGAAGGTTACAAATTGTAATAGTGAAAGTTGAATGCCTGAACTAATGTGCTCCATGTGAAAATGCATAGACCGATTCAATTTCATACACACAAGCCCTGCTTATTTATGTGGGTAAACCGAATACATTTGTAAATGTATATTATGTTATTATATAAAATTTGTTGTAATTCATATATCTTTTTTGTGAATTGAAAAAAATAAAAAAAATTAATAAATAAATAAAAAAATTGCAGAACCTAACACATTGAGCCACCGACTGATTTATTATTATTCCAACGGTCCGACAAGGGAATAATAATAACTCAATAGGCGGTGTCAGGTCTTGCAGAAACCCGACATATTGGGTTCTGCAAGTCGGATCGTGTGGAGGGCCCATAAGCCAGCAAGGAACGATCATCTCAGAATAGTCTTTCTCACTTTGAATCATTTGGAAGTTTTTCATATTCAACATAGTATCCCAAATCCTTATCAACTTCGTCCCGATCACAAACAGCTGAGGTCTTTTTCTTCCCCTTTTTGGGGCGAGGGACATTTTTCCCCGAGTGGCGTTTTTCATGAAGCTTGCAGTCGGTATACTGGCGGAAGCGCTGGCCACACACGCTGCAGCAGTAGGGACGCTCTCCGGTGTGGATGCGTTCATGACATATTCGAGCATCATTCCGAATGAACGTGTCGGGACAGTGACGGCAGGCAAACCTACGCACCACTATCCCATGATCAATCCGTAAGTGCTTTATCAGAATAATCTTCGATCTGAACCCTTTACCACAAGCATCACATTCAACACTGTTGGCATTTTTACCTCTACATGTTGCCGAATGATATTTTAACTGAGACGGGAAGGGAAATTTCTTAGGGCAAGTTGGACACTGAATAAAGAGGTGTTTCTCGTGAACAAATCGTCGGTGCTGGTTTAAGTGTTTATAGCTCTTCTGCATCTTCCCACAGGCGGGACATTGGACAGCAGCATTCTCAAAGTTTTTATGAAGCACATTTGTGTGATATCGATGTACACTCTCCGATAGCAGCTTCCCACACGTCAGACACAGCTTCTTGCGGTGAGCTAACCTGAGGTGTCGCTTTAGATCAATTGATATTTTTCCACAATGAACACAAAGACCTTTGGTCTTCTGTGATTTTTGATGACGATGTTGGTGAACTCTCAGTTTTCTTATACCAGTGAACATTTCATCGCAAGTTTCACATTTTACAGATTCTTCAGTGAGATGCCAGGTCAAGTGCTCCTTTATCTCTTCTTTAGAACGTGTAATGTTGACTGTACAGAATTGACATATTTCAGAATGACTTTCTTCTCTGTGACGGTTTCTGTCTTTCACAGAACAAAAAGTAAAATCGCAGTATTTACATTTTAAAAAAGGAACATGATTTTTGTACAAGTGATGTCCAATTTGCTTAAAACTTGTGCATTTAGAAAGGCAACACGTGCAGAAATGAGTTGGTGGGATTTTCAACAAGGAATACAAGGAATGCCTATTACTGTAATGCCTTTTAAGGGATTCAACGTTTATAGGTTTGATTTCACAAACTCGACAATATTTAACAGTTTTTAATTTTTTTAAAGGAAAAACTTCAAACAATCCATCTATTTTACTTTCATACTGAAGCAGAGCATTAGAAGTAGGAGTAGAATTCTTTTGAATTTGAGATAGATCTATCCCTTTTGCTATTCTCCTTCCGGGATTTTCTCGCCTTGGAACATCTGTTGACAAGTGGAGATTGTCTGTATGGATAGGTTCAGGAATACTCCTTGCAACAGAAGTGTCACTGTCAGAGGAAATAATCTCCACATATGAATTGTCTATAAGCGCGGATGGGGAACAAGACAACTTGCAATAGTTGCACATTATTTTCTTAAATTTAGGAAAATAGGCATAAATACTTTCTAAACTATCCAAATACTCTTTGGAACAAGATTCACAAGTAAATTCATGTTTGCTTTGGAGACTTTGATTGTCTTCACAGTGCTTGGTTAAAAGGTGAATTTTTAATGTTCCCTCACTAGAAAACTGTTTATTACACTCCTCACAATTATATATCTGACACGCTTTATAATGCATTAGCAGAACCTCTCCAGAGGTAAACGGTTTCTTACACTTTAGACACCTGTATTGTGGTTGTTGTGGAAACTCCAATGGAGCGGATACTTTAACACCAGCCGAATCAATGGACATTGACTGATTAGTAACTCGTTTGCATTGTTTCAAATGCTCTGCATATGGCTTAGGTTTACAGAATATTGTAAAGCAAGTGAAACACACGTGGAAACGTTTAGTATTGACAAGGGATAAGAGTTTTGTGGAAATGTATGAAGAGATTTGATTTTCTGATCCATTTTCGTCTATTAAAGTGAATTTCTGTTCATTTTTCTTTTTTCCATCCGGTCCACCTACCGACTGCTGGAATCTGAAATTCCAAGAAATTTTTTATGAAACATAGATTGTGATGGAAAATTAGAAAAGATTATATAAGGTTTTCTAATGTTGTTTTTCCCACCGAATACCAACCACGTAGCTGGGTGCAATAAAAGATTTTAGCACCAATTGAATAAATTTCTAGAATATTATTTATATGCCATATTAAGTAATATGCCACAATAAAAATCTCAGTGAAATATCGATCTATCATTCCCAGATTAATCGTTTTCCCGCATTTGTCGTTTAATTTTTCCATTCCCGAAATAATTTCAAACACACAAAACCGCATTTCGTAGCTAAATGCTTGGTTTCAATTAACCGTAAACAATTAGCAGAACATTAAAAAATTGTTTCATGGTCAAATTAGTTGTCGATAAAACAATTTTGTCATTAGTTATCGATATGTCATTGCGGCGTGAAATATCTTTTCACTGTGTGAAAATTCTTCAATAACTAGAAAGACACATTGATGTTAAAGAGCGAGCCCTGCCACGGTGGGAAATAGTGGATATCTCCGAGTTGTTTTGTGACAACAGTGGTGAAACTAAAATACTCATCATTGGCAAATTGCTGAAGCCTAGTCCTAGTAAGCCTTATCTTTACATAGATCCTGCTGTCTGTACGCTTAGATCTTTTAAACTACGCAACGGATTTTCATGCGGTTTTCACCAATAGATAGAATGATGGAATTCATGAGGAAGGTTTAGTTATATAATTTGTAAAGGTTTTGTTTAAATTGGCTGAAATATATAACACATAAATTAACAGATGGTGTTGGTTATAAAGGTTGGGTAATGGCATTGTCAGTAGATGGCTTTGTATTTCTTTAGCCACAGCAACATGTGGCCGGGTCTGCTAGTATAAATATAAGTTTAAGAATATTAAAATCACCACATGTAAAATATTACGCAAACAAAACGGCATGGATGACCATGAAAATTTTTAATTTTGTTTTAAGAGACCTTGACCTTGACCCTTGACACAGTCAAAATATTTTATTATTTGTAGATAACTATGCAGCTCATCCAAGTGATATGAAATTTGCATGAAAATTCGTCTTTCTATTCCCGCATCCATTGTTTGCCTGTTTTCTTCAATAGGTTAATTAAAATAATTTTTTTCAATAGGTCCCCTTAAAAATGATAAGACAGTGGTTTCACTATATACATATTATACAGGGTGTCTTGGGGTAAAGTGTACTAACTTCGGGAGGTGATTCTACAAGATGGTAGGAGTAAAAAAGATAAATGACTTTTCCGAAATTCAAACTTTTTTCAAAACAAAATTCCTAACAAATCCTTAGTGTGAGGTACAAACTTACCAATAAATTTTCTGTGAGCTTGCCGAGAGCGAAAGTGGCAATGTTTCATGTTTGTGATTGGCCTGTATCAATAGAAACCGCATGTAAACAATAACATAAGGCAGAGAGTTCTGATTGAGAACCTGATGGTGACTGGTGACCTGCCTTAAGGAGTGGGCTTTCTTCCACCCATTCAAGTAAGTTATGGAGGTTATCACACTACTTCTGTTGAACTGGGCCTCGTCCATTTTTTTTTTTTCAAAAGAAAGACAAACATTCCCGGGTTACGAATAACCCAACAATGTTTGAAAATCTCCTACCACCACAGAAAGCCGAAAATGTTGCTTGTGTTGTGATGGAGGACTTAGCCAGCAGAGGAATCGAACATGCGAAGCCCGGGTGGGACCCAAGCGCTATGCCCACTCAACCACTGACCGGTCAATTTAAAGGATGTTCTCAGTGAAGTTCGGCTTCTCAGGTTGCTTTCGGAGTAGCACTGACAATACGCAATCCTTGATACGGGGCACGTTCCAGAAGACCCTGCTCGCAATCATACAGGAATGGGTGTAGGTTGTACTTCTTGAGAGATCCCAGATAGAACTTTTCGGAACACCAGTCATTGCAGAAATTCTACAAAGTGATAATGCAGGGTCATTCACAATTGTAGCCTTGATGAAGTTTCAAGGCCTTTGGAGTAAGCCTTGAACAAAAACACAAACGTTTGGAAAGTTTCTATTTGGAAAATGACGCACATATTCCCGGCACGTGCATTTTCATCATGTAGCCCGTAAACATAATGAATGTCTGCCCGTTCTTCTGGAGTAAAGCCAGGGCTTTGTCACATTAATTCAATAATAAAACTACATTAAAAAAACACACACACAATTTTAACAGTTGGGTAAATCTACAACAAAATAAACTTTAAAGTTAAAAGTAAATTTATTAAGAAAACACGCACTGAATAAAGTTATTCTTTTAAGTAAATCTTAATAAAGATATACCAAATTAACAAGTTTTTATTATAACAATAAAGTTTTAAAAGTCAAACGAAGATTATAACAATAAAGTTTTTAAAAGGTGCATTAAATTAGATACCTACTTTGCGAATTAAGTTGAGTTGAAGAAAATACGAATACATTGCATTCAAATTCAACACTGACGGATCGGTTAGCAGTTAGTTCAGGGTATGCAGGGTGGTAGATTTGGCAATAACGAAAAGAAATAATGCCGGATGCACACGGCGGACCAATTTTACCATTTTATCCGGAAAAGCACCCCGAAAAGTCAGAATTTGGTTATTTATCATTTTTACTTGTAAGAACCTGCTCCCGATAATAATAATAATAATAACATAGTATTTATATAGCGCAGTTTTGTGATATTTCACTTCAAATGCGCTTAATTATAATAAGCTTAAGATTAATTATATAGTGTTCCTTACGAGTCCTTACAAAATTGATTAAATAGTGTGAAACAAAGAATATACAGTATATACAAAGCAATTCCTAAAGAACAATATTAACAACAATGGTGAGTGCACATGACAATAGATATTGATCCCATTGAAACCATAACGTTGCCATTCAA
This sequence comes from Limnephilus lunatus, assembly GCA_917563855.2. NCBI lineage: Eukaryota > Metazoa > Arthropoda > Insecta > Trichoptera > Limnephilidae > Limnephilus > Limnephilus lunatus. Next base: position 946,036 of record OU830602.1, on the reverse strand, counting down.
CAGGAATCATTAAAAACTAAAATATACTACAGAACAGGAAACAGTTTACGTTTAGAAATAATAAAAATTCAGAGTGCACATAAAACTATAGTAAGGAGGGAATCGAAACCAAACAATTACTGGAAAATTGAGGAACATGGTTTATTATAGTTTTTTGAAAAGGAGTTAAAAATTCATGAAAGGTATGATTTTTTAAATAAGTTTGTTTTTAAAGCCCTTTTGAATTCAGCCAAGTTCTGGATATTAGTAAGAACTGAGGGAAGTTTGTTCCAAATGAGCGGGCCAGTTACACGAAAAGATCGATCATAGTAAACGGCTCGATTTGACCTAGAAAGTTCGATTAAACGATTAGTAACATCTTGATCTGCTGACCTTAGAGTAAGCTGTCTATCGCTTAAGTTTTGTTGGACACATAGTTCTGATATATAGGCTGGCGCCATTCCTTGTAATGCTTTGAAGGTCATTAAGCAGATCTTGAACTCTATTCTTTCAGGGCATCGAAGCCAATGAAGGCGATCCCTTAGAAGCGGGGTTATACGGCAATACTTAGATTCACCAAAAATCATTCTCGCCGCAGCATTGAAAACGGACTGGATTCTATTGAATTGTTTTTTAGGTAAGCCAGCATATGCACTATTACAATAGTCCATACGTGAGACAACGAACGAATTTATGAGTGACTTTGCTCCATCAGAGGGAAGGCAACGCCTGATTGATTTTATCTGCCTTAGATGGAAAAAGCCTGAACTTACAGATTTTGAAATTTGTGATTCAAGAGAAAGACTATTGTCTATTGTGAAACTCAGAAATTTTATTTCTGTAGAAGGGATTATATCTGTACCCTGAATATGGATTGGGTTAGAGTCGATGAGGGCTTGCCTTCCAGGAGAAGCTATCCAAATAAATTCCGTCTTGGTCGGATTAAGTTTGAGTTTATTGACAGACATCGAACTTGAGACTGTGTTAATGAAACTAACCACCTCGTTTTTAAGGAGGTCTTTTTCATCCGGGGAACAAAACTTGAAAATGAAACGTTAAGTTGACTGTCCTAAAACGGGAAACCTTCCTAGTTGGGCAGTCAAAGCTTCCTTTTATATTGTTATATCTTGTATGTAATAAATGTAATAATAATAATAATAATAAACGATCGTCTGCATAGCCTTGTGATTCAAAGCCAGCTGATTGAATGAGTTTCTCGAGGCGATTCGTATAGAGAATGAAGAGAATGTGAAGTTTACCCCTGGACATCCTGTTTATGATATCATCCTATCACCCTGTATATTACTTGTACTATCATGTAGAACCTGCTCCCGATAGTGAAGTTTACCCCCGGACAACTGTATATGTTATCATCCTGTCACCCTGTATATTACTTGTACTATCATGTAGAACCTGCTCCCGATAGTGAAGTTTATCCCCGGACATCATGTATATGTTATCATCCTGTCACCCTGTACACTTGTACTATCATGTAGAACCCTGTCACCCTGTCACTTGTACTATCATGTAGAACATAGATTCTCAACCTTTTTTTGCCCACCGCCCACTTTGACAATACATTTTTTTCTAGCGCCCCCCAATTGCTTTTACATACCATCTTAGGGAAGGGGGGGGGGGGGGGCGATGTGTTTCTCTGGGTTTCCTTAAAGTCCATTTTTATTTTTTACATACTAGGTACCTAGTATGTAAAAAAATAGTCACGAATCTGAAACAGCTATTGCCACGATTATATTTAAACGTGTAATTACACTGTAATATTAATATGTAATCGTAAGAAAGGCTATGACTCCTATCCTATTTCTGAGAAGAAGATTGTTTCAATGAGAACGATTAAAACGCATACTTAATTATATGGAGAAGTATTTTTATTAACGTTGAAAAGATATTGAATTAATAACTTATCTAATGAGATGGTTGAATTTGGTGCGTTTTAAGAAGTTTGTATATATTAGGCTCGATAATACTTAAAAACAAACGAGGGTCGCCGCGTTCAGTAATATGGAGCCTATTTCTCTTTTTAGTTACCAACGTTGCTACAGCACTGAATCCACGTTCAGCTAAATAAGACGATGGGAATGCTATTAAAAATCGTTGGACTATAGACCATAATCCTGGGTACAGTTGCGAAATCGAATTCTGCAGCCAAAACTCTTGGTAGCCATTCTTAAATTTAATTTTTAATTCCTCATTTGTCGTCAGTTCTATTAGTTATTCTTCTAACTGGGATGATCCTGCTATGTAGACATTTGAAAAAGGATTCAAAACCCAGTCTAGTATGTCCATGATTAAAATATCCCGGAACCGTTCCTTGAAATCATTGTGGAGGTTTTCCAAGTGTTGACAGTAAATAAGCAAGTCGTTTTTCTTGAATGATACTGCTGATAAATTTGGGAAGTTATTAAATTATCGTATGCCAATATTTCTTTTGTATAATAGCTGTTTGGATACAAAAGCTGCAACGCAATTTTTTGTCTTAATCAAATTTAAGTCGCCGCCTTCTTGAAGTTGGAGATTGACATCATTAAACAATTTATACGGGTCTGTCAAGTACGTAATATTGTTCTTCGATGAGGTGAGGTTGTCGCGCAATTCTGTGTCTTTGTTTCCTAGGAACTCTATCACAGACTCAAATAGATTGTAAAATCGAGTCAAACAAGAACCTTTTGACAGCCAGCGCACCTCTGTGTGAAGTAGCAATCGGTTAAAAAATCTTCATCATTGGCAATGCAAAGCTGATTAAATAATTTGTCATTCAATGGGTTACTTCTGATATAATTAACTGCTCTGATAACATATTGCAGTGGTGTATGGAGGCGTTCACTCAGATTTTTCGCAACCAATTGCTGGCGATGAATTACGCAATGCAGTAAACCAGCCAGGAACTTTATTTTTTAATCACCCTATGAAGCCTTTGTGACGCCCTGTCATAGCTGGGCGCCATCCGTAGCACCTGACAAAATATTATTAAAAGGAATTTTCTTTTCGCCACAAAACTTTTTCAGTGTATTAAATATGGTTTCTCCTTTTGTATCTTTTTCCAAATTTGTAACAAACAATAGTTCTTGACATAATATTTCTCATCTTTTATGAACCTCACGTATGCCAATAACAATGCTTCATTGGTTGGTAAAGTGGACTCATCCAGCTGAATTGAAAATCGACAAGACTGCAGATGATTGCACAATGATTCTTCAATGTTTTCAGCCATTTCATCAATTCGTCTTTGAACAGAACTATTGCTCAAAGGAATTCGGATAATATCTGCAGCTGGTTTACGGAGCACAGTGTTTATTACTTCTTTTACTGCTGGTAAAATTAAATCTTCCCCAATAGTATATGTGGTTTGCCTGTTTTAGCAATCAACAATGAGATATTGTACGAAGCTCGAAGTCCATCATTGTCTTGCTTAGAAGCTGTTGAAAATTGTTATGATATAGTTGGCTGAATTTTGTACTTCTTTTTCATATCTTGAAAATAGGTCACATCTTTGTCTTTCTTATCCGGGTGGATTTTATTAATATGATCTTGAAGCCTAGAAGGCTTCATCGCTTCATTTGAAAATGTTTTTCGACAAATAAGGCACATTGACGATGATGGATTTATGGGATTTTCGATAAATCCGTATTTAATATAATCCACACCATATTGCCGAATCTTCTTTTTTACTTCCGACATGGGTTTTTAAGAGCCGATTCTCCGAATTTCTACCCATTTCTTGCAAATCTCCCTTAAACATTTAAAGTTTTTGAGCTCTTAAAAAAATATATGTGATTCTTGAAGATATTATCTAGTGGTTTATCGCGCCGAAACGCAAATTATATAAAATTCCCTCGATAGAAATTAATCGCAAAGTATACTCCGAAAATTATGATTTACAAGAATCTTTCCATTATTTTAAAAGTTATGTCAATGAAAAAATTCACTATGTTCCTTTAAATAAAACTAAAGTGAATTATCGCGAGATTTTGGCTCTTTTTTAAATAAACCGTGATTAATTAAATATTTTAACAACAGGCGCTTACGTTTTTTAATTCTAAAGATCATTTTTACAGGCCATCTCTTTTTAACGCGCGTGTAACCTATGTGCCTTTCAAATATTCGTCATTCGCTGTCCAGACAGCTCGCTACACAGACGTGTAGTCCTACGTTTCGTGATTTATACACGTACCAAAATAATAATATTGTTTACGAAAATGGGAAGAACAAAACAAAAAAGTCGTATTTCTAAGCGTAAACATTATATCAAAAATCGATACTCGTATTTTTTAGTATTATTTATGTAATTCTTATTATAACAAAATAATTTTCAATTTATTTGTGTATTATATAACAAAGGTGACAGTTATTGTTTTATCTTTTACAGAATGCGTACTTTGGGAAATAAATATATTTCCAATGCTTCGGAAACTGAAATTCCCGGCTAAGCTTTTTTAATTAATTTACTTTTTTTAAATGACCATTGAATGTAAAATCGTTTCTTTTGCTCATTATAACGAAAATAATTTTCAGAACCATTTGTGTTCTATTTTTGACAGTTAGTAGATAGTTAGGAAATAAAATCAAAAAATCAACCTGCATTTAATTTACAAGGTTCTAATATCACGTATTTTTTTTTATTTTGCTGCGCTTTGTAGAGTTTTGATAGAGTTCTAACTTCGCCTTTCCATATTTTGAAAGTTTGCAAAGACGAATTTTCGTAATCTATTTAACTTTTTTTTATTTGCGGTTCAATCTTATGTAAAATATTTTTTTTCGTCATATTTTAATGGAAAATATTTAATTAGAACGTTGCCAGAGTACAGAATTGCTTTAGTTAGAATCTACCTAGTACAATGAATTATTATGCCGTTGGTAGTTGCATCATGTTCTATCTGCATGTTTAGGTACGTTCAAAAATGGTAAGTATATGTCCTATTTAAATATTATTATTTTAAAAATATTAATCTGAAATACTTTACAAAAGATTCAACCTCAAAATCAGAAATTGGTAAATAGACGATGAGAAATCGTCTTTGCAAACTTTGACATCTCATATCTTTACATCGTTAGCAACAAACAACTAATAATATCTTGTAGTATAATAGTGCTTTCCTTATGAGACAAGTAATATGTATAATAACTATGTAAGTACCTAGAATATGTAGAAAGCATCCTGGTCAGATCTCCGATCTACCGATGATTTCGTACATTTAATAATACCTTTTTACTCGGTGGATGCATACTGCCGGCGGCGCGCCGCGTTTTGTCCAATGTATTCAAGAGCATCGGTTTCCAGGGGTGCATCTCAAACTTTAGGGAATTACATCAGCCTTACATTCTTTGCGGACCTCCACATTTCTCACACGATCAAACATGGTTTTACCACACATACGCCTCAGGGATGTCTAAAATAAACTCTGTTATTATATTTCAGATGTGAATATACTCAACTTCAGAACGTTATGTCCACATCTTGTAAATATGTTGAAGCACTGAGGTAACAATAAAATCATTTAAGTCCTTCACTTTTATTTAAAAGGTCTCTTCTTGAAATGTATTATAATCAACGATTTTATTTTGTTCTAGCTTCCACGAAAAACGGGATAACGTACCTGCCGAGGACAATGTACATAATGTATAAAGGTAAAATGGATTTAAGATTTTCGATAAAACTATCGTGTTGTAAAAAAAAAATATTGTTAACTTTATTTTTTATTATAGTAAATCTGAAGCACGCGTATACGTGAACAAAAAAACATCTTAGGAAGAAACTTATCGGCCGGAGAGGTCTTTCACAAAGCATTTACAATTGGTATGATATGGTGATTTATTTCACTAAACTATTTTATTTTACTAACGAAAAAACATATGTTCCGATGATATGAATTACTAATCTACAAACTTTCTGCTTTTTGTGAAAAAACATCCGCTTTATTCGAAAAAAAAATCTGTAATACAGATATTAAAAAGTCTATCATACTTATAATGATATTGGCATGCAAATCATTATCGATATCCATTTTAATTTCTTTTTTTTTCATAAATCGGTATCCATTCTAATGCTGCTTTTGCTTTTCTAGGTTGGATAAAAATGATGCAGTCGAAGGAGGAGAAGAAAGACGCATCGTCGACATTTTCTATTTTGTAAGCCAACTGCAATCCATATCGGACCATTCTCCTTTCGGATGCGGATTTGGAAATCTTACTGTTAAATCTGAGAAAAGAGTTGGCCTAATGTCCAAAATACTGTTTGAATGTAACATGTGTCGCGCCAAATTTACAGTCAACACATGCGACCCAAAACCTAAACATACCATGGATGTAAATTCAGCAGCAGTATCGGGGATGACTCCTGCGGGAATTGGGCTTGCTCAACTATCCGAGTTTTTGACGGCTGTTAACATACCTCTGATGTGCAAAATTTATTGTATTTTACTTGGTACAACATAGTTTAGGGTTCTTTCACCGTTTTCATTGGCCCATCTCGGAACCACCAATTCTTCATTGTATTATGTTAGTGATTAAATTATATTTGACAATTTAAACAAATAAGATTTAGAGAAGTTAAAAGTAGATCGTAAATTATAACCAATAAAGTTCAAAATTAAATTAAAAGTTCACTGATAACTTAAACTATTAAAAATAGTACTTGTAGTAACAAAAAATTCTTACCTACGTGAATAAATAATGTCCCCTCCACACATAAATACAGAAACTGCTTTTTCGAGATCATCATAATAAATGTTGGAATGTAATTTTATGATGCATAAATGTTATATTACTCTTTATAATTATTATTGAATTGTTTAAATTAATAAATAAATAATTACAAAAAGTCTTCTTATAAGTCTTCTCTTCTTAAGGCGGTACACAACCCTAATAATTTTTGTTTGCTCAAAACTCACATTTTAATCATTTCCGGCGAATTCGTAACTATAATAACTTTTTTATTCAAACCGATACCCGGAGATGTAAGTTCTTTATATTTTAGATTAATAAAAACAATACGTTACTGTGGTGAACGTATGTCTTGCGGTATGAAAGAGACATGCGTGTATGAGTGAGAAAACATGAGGAACGTATAAAAGGGTGCGATTGTTGTCCATTCGTCCTCTTACCATCAGACTTCCTTAGAATAACATTGTACTTTATCCCGGAATAAACATCAATAGTCTACCTACGACTTATTATTGCTATCACCCTGTAGGGAGAGTACTATATTCAGAGGAATCTGGATCCATAGAAAGGAGTCCAGAAATATATGGGATAACCGGCCACGGTTATATATACACATTAATTTATTTTACATACAACAATTTTAAAACTTTATAACCCGATTTTTTCAAATATAAAGTTAGCGGTACACACCAGATTTTATTTTTCTAGACGATTTATTAATAAATTCGGGAGGGAAACATTTAGAAACATCTTAAATATTTGTAACACGTTCTTCAGAATTAATCAAAATGAACGCGGCGGAAAGGTCGAATCTTCAGGCCCGCTAGGGAGAATTCGACCGTACGTTCATCCAATACGCCGTGCCATGGGGGTATATTTGTTTACACGCTTTCTTCACTTACGTCGTTAAGATTCCCACATTATTTTTCTTCTTCTTCTTTTCTTTTATAGGGCAAATTCGACAGTAGGTCCGTCCAATACATGGGTCGCGAGTCGCAATTTGTATACACGACTTCTTTACTTACGTCGTTAAGATTCTGAATGGTGATGATGAAGGAAGGTGATTCTACATGATAGTACAAGTAAAAGAGGTAAATAATTTATTTCTAACGTTTTTAGGTAGTTTTCGGGTAAAAAAGTTGAATTATTTGCTTATAAAAAAGTATGTTCTTCTACGGAAAAATATTTTTATTAGGAAAAAAAACATTGAAATTTCGAAAAAAAGTTGTCATTTTTACATATTTTACTACATTTAGAATCTTCTCCTGAAGTTTGTACACTTTATCCCCGGAAACCCTGTATAGATAACCTTATGAGAAAAACCTTAATTAATTTAGTTTTTTTTTTAAATATATATATATAGTATATATATATGTATATATAATTTTTTTTTCATTAACTCCACACAAGAGGACCTGAAGAAAATGATTCCCCTCAGTCCTATATTATCTTTGGGGATGCTGTGTGGGGGGATTTTTATGAAAGGTAGGAGAGGAAGTTCTGGGAAGGAAAAGGTGTTAGGGTTAGGGTGGGTAGGAATCTGTGACGTGTGTGGGAGTGCTCAGAAAGTAATAAAAAGGTATAGGTATGTATCTCTATCGTTTATCGATATTTTTTCATTTAAGTACTGACGAATTGAAATTATAGCTAATCGTCGTTGCGGTGGTAATATCTATGAAGTAACGTTTCAAAATTGCTCAAGAGTTAATATAAAAGGTATGTATCTCTTTCGATTTTGTAAGATGTGTTTTTTCAACAAAAAGAAACACGTAATTAATATAGCAACATAGAACTAAATTTTAAAAAAAAATTATTGAAAAAAAATACCCGCGGGCCAATGATGATGAAATACAACCCTGATATGTAGGAAGGAACACGTGCGCCTCGAAGCGCGACGATGTTGTGACGTCAGAAACTTTGCTTGTAAGTAAATGTAAAATTTTAAATTTTTCACATTTGTTTGTACGCTGCCCTAAAACGATCTATAAGGTATATATGTTTTTTCGTATTCGGATAGCTGATTACATTTTTAAAAATAAAGTCCGCGATGCATACCCTCTAAAGTAGCTGGAACTGGGTTATTTTTGTGATTGAAAAAAATAAACGCGCTCAAGACTATAGAGAAAAAAAAGCGCAAATCTCGAAGCACAAAGCGACCTAAATTCTGCCATGTTACGACGCGTCCTTTTTGTAAATGGGCACGTAAAGCAAACTGAATTGGATTGCTGTTCAATAAAACTACTGACTTTATCAACGAACAATATTGATAAAAATCGTGTTACTTTGCAGTCATTTTAACAGATGGCGCTAAGGCAAAACATTCATTTCTTTATTTATTTTAATGAGACGATGGAACCTCTGCAGGAAGGTTTTCAAAGTATTAATCGTAGAAAGAACCGAATCGCAAATTCTGATTTGGGAGAACCGGCCCTTAATAACAAAAATTAACCAATAATTAGGTTTACTTTGCTTTATTAGTACGTCATTAGAGTGTTTTGTTTTTCTTTTTTATACCATATTTTTTTACTTGCCAACGCCCCCCTGTGCCATCTAAACGCCCCCCAATTGTCTCTGAATCTTCTACCGCCCCCCTGAAAGTCTCAAACGCCCCCAAGGGGGCGTTATCGCCCACGTTGAGAACCTATGATGTAGAACCTGCTCCCGATAGTGAAGTTTACCCCCGGACATCCTGTATGTATATGTTATCATCCTGTCACCCTGTATATGGGTATTAGGTATTAGCCTGGCAGAGTTGGCATAGACAAGTGAAGTATGAATACTAAGTGTAGCCATATGAAGCGGCATTACAAATGATGACTTTTTTCCATGCATACCAATCTCCATAAATGCAGCCAAATAATATCATAACATCACCTTGACAATAACAATGCTTTGTTTGACCACAACATGGTGTTTGGGAAATAGATCAAGAAATTAAGAACGAAATTCGTTATGTCAAAAAAAGGAAAATGAATGTCGTTTTGTTTATTTATGATTTTCCATTTTAAATTCGCTGTATGTGACATTTGGGAATTGGATTTTTTTATTTTATTAATATTTTACTTACTATTTTTTAGACATAGTACATAATATTTATAATAATTCCATTAATATTTTACAATCATGGTGTTTGGAAATCAAACCAAAACACTTGAACACAGTGTCCGAAAGCTGGTAGTACTGTAGAAAAATATTACAGCACCCTCAGCAGATACAGAACCCAATAAACGAAGTTTTTTTTCCATTTGAGCATTTTTGTTTTTTATTTTTTTTTCTGAAACTTTAAAGTGAAGAAACTATTGAAGCCGGGTCTACTTTAAAAGGCGAATAACAATGAATAATAACTCCGTAGTGACTGAAAATTGTTCAAATAAAAAAGTGATACCACAAAATCAAATCCAAGTGGAATGTAGATTCACTAAGTTTACCGCTTATAACATGAGTTTCCAGGCACCGTGTATAACGAACATTTCATGCATGGGAAAAGTTATTTCAAGGTGATATGCAAGCTGACAGCCTTTTATATCCAATGTGATTTGACAATAGTAAGAAAAATAATGAAATATATGTAAAAAAGGACTAACTTAATACTACGTCCATAAATGATTAATATTATATTCCATCCACGGTTCTTAATTTTTACACTAAGTTGTTTGTTTTACTTAATATTTACAATTAATTTGATGTTATATTTTCATCAGCTCACTAATTTATTTGTAACCAACCACATTTGCGTATCCTTGTTTGTTATTTATATATTTTCTCTTGCTGTTTGTTCGAACTACGTTACCTTTTTTTTTTTTGTAAATTGTATCTACCTATTATTAATAAAATGAGTGGTTATGCATTGTAATATGTTTGATTATTAGAAAATAACAATTATTAATTAATGTATATCACGTGATGGTGTTTGGCACCCTTTTTGAATTATCGGCAACACTACAATGTGGTTCGAGTAACTGCTGAACCGTCAAATACAATATGTCATTCACTGCAATGAAACAGAGATGTCGCCCGCTTGTAGTTTTGGACGACTACAGCAGTTTGAAATGTTTATTGAATACAATATGTTACCTGTAAAAAGATGACTCATGATTTCTCGTGGTCTGAATTCATTGTGAATTTAACTCGGGCTGTGTAAAGTTTGACAACTGATTGATTTGACAAGCGATTTTCAAATGGAATATATTTGGAAGGCCTTCCATATGCGGCAGAGATCGTCAACAAGGTTAGTGGAACTGATTTTTCATTGATGAATGTGTGTCAGATCGCCATAATTTGTGATATAAGTTTCGCATATAATTAGATTCATTAACCCTGCAGTGGTCGCGGTCTTAAAAGTAACGCCAGTGGTCGCATGGATTACATATGTAGGCCATTTTTAAACTAAAAAAAAATAAGTGAAATCATTTAGAATTATTGTGTATTTATGTTTAAATTTTATAATCTAAGCATTGTTTATTAGAAATAAGCAACATATATTAAACATAACTTCTATAATAATAATAATTAAATGACTTTTATAGCGCCATTTTCATGAGAAAATCACCTCAAGGGCGCTTCTAGGTTTTCACAATTAACCAAAACTTAAATGACCTCTTTCTTTAAACCAAAAATTACATCGTTCACTTTTATTGATATAACATAAAATATAAAATTTAAAAAAATAACATATACTAATTTAATTGATGATTTCTGAGCAGGATAAACATAAAATGATAGAATGATCAGGAAAAATTGATTTTTTGCATTTTGCATACACTTTTCGTATACCTATGCAAAATGTGTTACGTAATTGGACGCGCAGATTACAGGTATAGACCATGGACTTTGCGGAGCTCCTGTAACACAATCAATGCGTGCCCGACACCAGCGCCGAGCTGAACGCGTCCGTGTGTTATCCAACTTAAAGTACACTGAAGATCAAATGACTACTCCGGGGTTAATCAATAATATAGTTCTGAGCCTTGATCTCAGTAGCCTGGGGAATTTACACACCCCATGCTTGCAAATTATAATACAATGAGTTTCTTAACTGATGGGATTGCCCTAGCAAGAAATAAAAACAATTTTAAAAAGCACAATTATCGCCATCTAGCGACAAAAAGATTAAGATGCCTTGACAATTAAGAAACTTCACTATACAATAATTTTCGCTTAGGCCAATTTTTTAAAAATAGTCAGTTGGAGATACCAATACTTTAATTTACACATTGTTTGCTCTTATGCAATTCATCTCAATCAGGGTACATCTCTGCATTCGGTCTTTAGCATCAGATGAAACACTCATCGTAAGGGAGGTCATCTCAAGTACAAAGTAAATTATGGTAAAAATTAAATATTCAACATTCACCCTATCTTCAACTTACTCAGGGAAGGAATGGAAGGTTTCAAGTTGTAAAGCGAAAGATGAATGTGCCTAATGTGCCCGATGCAGAACTTATCAATTTACAAGTCATAGGACAGTAAGCAAGCAAGGAAAAACTACAGTCATCTTAACGTAAACTTTCCCACTTAGAAATTGGAACTTATTCATATTCAACATAGTATTCTAAATCCTCATCAACTTCGTCCTGACCACAAACAGCTGAGGTCTTTTTCTTCCCCTTCTTGGGCCGAGCAAAAGGCATCTTCCCCGAGTGGCGGCCTTCGTGACGCTTCAAATCAGTTAACTGGCGGAAGCGCTGTCCACACACGCTGCAGCAGTAGGGACGCTCTCCCGTGTGGATGCGTTCATGACACACTCGAGCGTCCTTCCGAATGAACATGTCGGGACAGTAACGGCAGGCAAAGCTACGCGCCACCATTCCATGATCATTCCGTAAGTGCTTGGTCAGAATATTCTTCGATCTGAACCCTTTACCACAAGTGTCACATTCAAAACTGTTGGCATTTTTACCTCTACATGTTGCCGAATGATGTTTTAACTGATACGGGAAAGGAAATTTCTTAGGGCAATTTGGACACGGATTATAGAGGTGTTTCTCATGAACCATTCGGCGGTGAAGGTTTAAGTGTTTATAGCTTTTCTGCATCTTCCCACAGGCGGGACATTGGACCGCAGCATTCTCAAAGTTTTTATGAAGTACATTTGTGTGATATCGATATACACCCTCCGAAAGCAGTTTCCCACATGTCAGACACAGCTTCTTGCGGTGAGCTGTTCTAAGATGTCGCTTTAGATCATTTGACACTTTTCCACATTTAACACATAGTCCCTTGGTCTTCTTTGGTTTTTGCTTTATTATTTTTTTGTGAACTCTCAGTTTTCTTATACCAGTGAACATTTCGTCGCAAGTTTCACATTTTACAGATTCTTCGGTCATATGCCAGGTCAAGTGCTGCTTAATCTCTTCTTTAGAACGCTTAATGGTGACTGTACAAAACTGACATATTTCAGAATGACTTTCTTCTCTGTGACGGGTTCTGTCTTTCACAGAACAAAAAGTAAAATCGCAGTATTCACATTTTAAAAAAGGAACATGATTTTCATACAAATGATGTCCCATTTGTTTAAAACCTGCACACTTAAAATGACAACACGTGCAGAAATGAGCTTGAGGGATTTTAAACAAGGAATACAAGGAATGATCCTTACTGTAATGCCTTGTAATGGATATAACATTTTTAAATTCTAATTCACAAATTCGACAACAATTACCAGAATTGAATTCTTTTAAAGAAATAACTTCAAACAATCCATCTATCTTACTTTCATACTGAAGCAGAGCATTAGAAGTAGTAATAGTATTCTTTTGAATTTGAGATAGATCTATGATATTTATTCGCCTTGGAATATTTGCTGAAAAGTGGAGTTTGTCTGTTTGGATAGATTCAGGAATACTCCTTGCAACAGAAGTGTCACTGTCTGAGGAAATAATCTTTATCTGTGTATTTTCCATAAGCGAGGATTTAGGCAAGCTTCCTTCGGGGGCTGAGCTAGATGGAGGGGAAGTGACAGTATTATCCCATGGGGAATATGACCACTTGCAATAATTACACATTATTTTCTTAAATTTAGGAAAATAGGCATAAATACTTTCTAAACTATCCAAAAATTCTTTGGAACAAGATTCACAAGTAAATTCATGTTTGCTTTGTAGACTTTGATTGTCTTCACAGTGCTTAGTTAAAAAATGAATTTTTAATGTTCCCTCACTGGAAAACTGTTTATTACACTCCTCACAGTTATATATCTGACACGCTTTATAATGACTTAGCAGAACATCTTCAGAGGCGAAAAGCGTATTACACTTTAGACACCTGAATTGTTCACACTCGAATAAAGTAGATATTTTAACATCCGCGGAATCGGAGGATATTGACTGATCAATAACTTGTTTGCATTGCTTCAAATGCTCTACGTATGACTCAGGTTTACAGAATATTGTATAGCAAGTGAAACACACATGGAAACGTTTAGTATTTACAAGAGATAAGAGTTTTGTGGAAATGTATGAAGAGATTTGATTTTCTGATCCATTTTCGTCTATTAAAGTGAATTTCTGTTCATTTTTCTTTTTTCCATCCGGTCCACCTACTGACTGCTGGAATCTGAAATTCCAAGAATTTTTTTATGAAACATGGGTTGTGTTGGAAGATTAGAAAAGATTATAAATGGTTTTCTAATGGTGGTTTCCAATCGAATCGCAACCAAGTAGCTGGGTGATGCCATAATAATGAAACATTTTAGCACTAATTGAATAAATTTCTAGAATATTATTGCAAGTTACACGCTACAATAAAAATCGTATACAATGAAATATAGATCCATCATTCCCCGATTAATTGTTTTCTTGCTTTTTTCATTTAAATCTTCAAGTCCCGAATTAATTTCAAACAAGACTTGCTAAAATAGATCGCATCGATCGTTCCTGTATGTACCTGTATAAAGGACGCAATTTTTGTGCTAAATATATTGCTCGATTTATCATTTTTCAAAATGTGAACATACAAAACTATATTTTGTAGCTAAATGCTTAGTTTCGGTTTAACGGTACTCGTAAACAACGAGCAGAACATTAAAAATAATGTTGTCGTTATGTCGTCTAAACATGTTTTTACTGTGAAAAAGCTTCAATAACTAGAAAGACCCATTGATGTTAACGGGAGAGTCCTGCCACGGTGGTAAAGAGTCGAAAGAGAGGGATTCTGTTATTTTGCAACAAGTTATGGAACTGACAAACGCGAGCCTCTCGTCATTGGCAAATTGCTAAAGCCTAGGTGTTTAAAGAATATGAAAACTTCACCTATAAATATTACGCAAACAAAAAGGCATGGATGACCATGAACATTTAAAATTTATTTTTAAGGGACCTCGACGCAGCAATAGGTGCGAAACAAAGAAATATTTTATTATTTGTAGACAACTGTGTAACTCACCTAAGTGATATGACATTTGCATGAAAGTAGCTTTTTTCTATATTGTTTTCCCTTTTTTTATCCCAATAGGTTCCTTTAAAAACTATGGTTTCACTGTATAGATACTATACAGGGCGTCTGGAGATAAAGTAAACTAACTTCGGGAGGTGATTCTACGTGATGGTAAGAGTAAAAAAGAAAAATAACTTTTTCCGAAATTCCAACTTTTTTTCCATACAAAAAACATACCTACTAAAAATTCAAATTCTTAGTGTGAGGTACAAACTTACCAATAAATTTGCTGTGAACTTGCCGAGGAAGCGCGAGTATGGGTTACATATTTTCGATTGCCCTGTACTGTATCCATGGAAACCGCTTGTAAACAATAACATAAGGCTGAGAGTTCTGATCGAGAATCTGGTGGTGCCTGGTGACCTGCTTTACGGAGTCCCATTCGTGCAAGTTATGCAGGTTTATCGCACCAGTTCTATTGAACTGGGCCTCGTCCGTTCAAAGGAAGTTCCCAATGTAGTTTGGCTTCTTAAGTGGTTTACGTAGAAGCCACTGACAATATGCAATCCTAGATATGGAGTCACGTTCCAGAAAGCCCTGTACGCAACGTTAATGAATGGGTTTTTACTTCTCGAAGAGATCCCAGATAGAACTTTTCAGAACAGCAGTCTACAAAGTCTAACAAAATTCTACAAAGTGACAATGTAGGGTCATTCACAATTGTAGCCATGATGAAGTCTTTGTAAATTAGCAGCAAAGTCGTTTCGAGGTCTTCCGTCTATGCCTTGTTTGCAAATAAGTGCATTTGGAAAACATATTCCAGGCATGTGCATTTCCATTGTAAACGTAATGAATGTATGCCTATTCTTTGTGAGTGAAGCCAGGGCTTTGTCATAGTAATTCAATAAAAAAATTACGTACAAAAGAAACACACTTTTAACAGTTTTAACTAAATAAACACAATGTTAAAAGTAAGTCTTTGAAGAAAACACGCAATAAAAAAAGTTATTCTTTTAAGTCTTAATAAATACACACTAAATTAAAAAGTTTTGATTACAACAATAATTTTTTTAAAGTCAAATACTACTAGGTACATTAAATTAGGTATCTACTTTGCGAACAAAGTTAAGTTGTTGACACGACGCACGGCAAGAACATATGAATATATTGCATTCAAATTCAACAATGGCTGAGGGAATCCGCTAGCGGGTAGTTCAGGGGGCGCGTTCCGGTAGATTTAGCAATAATGCAAAAATAATAATGCCAGTCCTACACGGCAGACCAATTTTACCTGAAAAGTACCCCTATAAGTAGGAATTTCGAAAAAGTTATTTATCTTTTTTACTTTTACTAGGTATCATCATAACAGTATTAGCCTGGTAGAGTTGGTTGAAAAATGAAATATTAATAATAAGTGTAGCCGTATGAAGCGGCATTACAAATGGTGACTTTTTTCAATGCATACCAATCTATGAATACAGGCAAATAATATCACAGCACCACCTTCACAATAACAATACTTTGTTTGACTACTAGATGGTGTTTAGGAAACAGACCAAGAAAGTTATAAATAAAATGTCATTTTGTAAAAAAAAAAAGGCAAACCGAATGTCGTTTTGTTTATTTGTTTATTTATGATTTCCTTTTTTAAATTCACTGTACATTACATTTGTGAAACAGAAACGGTATATTTTATTTTATTAACATTTTAATATGATTTATATATAAAATTTGTAATATTTAATTTAAAATTTTACAATCAAGGTGTTTGGAAATCAAATCAAAACACTTAACCCGTCTGCTTGGTTCAATATATTCGCACTTCACAATCTGGAAGCCTCGGTTTCGCGCCAAACTGTCACTTTGGATCGAGATTGTAAAAGATACCTTCATATTTCAAAGACAATAAGAAGCATTATTTTGTTCTTTTTCTGGTTAAAAGAAAAAAATAAATTTTTGCATGAGAGGCAGAGAGATATATAGCTTTTAAAATGTAAGGTCGCTCGGGACGTTTTTGGTCTTATGAAAGTACATATAACGCGATTACATGTTTTGGGATGTATTTATTCCTAAACAAGCAGACGGGTTAAATACGGTATCTGAAAACTGATTGTACAGCAGAAAAATGAAATCATTTGCAGCAGATGAAGAACCTTAATAAATAAAGTTTTTTTTTCAATTTGAGCATTCATACAAAAAAATATATATTATGGCAACTTAACAGTGAAGAAATTATTCAAGTTGTGTCTACTCTTCGACACATTTTAAAAGACAAATAACAACGGAAAATAATTCCATAGCCTGAAAATTTTGAATTTGACCAAAAAAATCGTATTTCTTGAAAATGATAAAATGCTCAAATAAAAAAAGTCGTACCACAAAATCGATACCAACTGGTAGGTAGATTCACCAAGTTTACAGTTTTATAACATGAGTTTCCGGACACCGTGTTAACATTCCAATGTTATTCCAAGGCGATTTGTAAGCTAACAGTCATTAAAAAATAATGTGATATGACAATAGTAAGTAAATAAGGAAACATTTGTAAAAAAGGGTAAACTAAATACCTTAACAAAATAGTGGGTTCTATAAATAATTCATACTTTTTTCACTAGTTGTTTGTTTTACTTAAGAGGCCGGTATTCGAATTTCTACTGATTTCTTGCAAATCTCTCTTAAACATTTGAAGTTTTTAAGCTCTTAAAAAAATATATGTTATTCTTGAAGATAATATCTAGACATTAGTCGCGCCCAAACGCAAATTATATAAAATTCCCTCGATAGAAAAAAATCGCAAAGTATGCTCCAAAAATTATTATAAACAAGTTTCAGTTATTTTACAAGTTAAATGCTGTTTAAGACAATTATCGCGAGATTTTTGCTCTATTTTAAACGAATCGTGTTTTATTAAAGATTTTCATGATTTTTGCATCGATTTAATCGTTGTAAATGTTAGCGCGCTCTTCTAACATTCGTAATTTCATATCTCTCCGTCTTCTTCTTTTTGGGGCCGGGAACTGAGCCTTAATATTGAAGATGATCTGATGTTATATTTTCGTAAGTTCACTTATGTATTTGTAATCATCCATATTTGTATATCCTTGCTTGTTTCTTTATTTATTTTCTCTTGTTGTTTGTTTTACTTTACGTCTTTTTTTTCTTTTTTGTAAATGGTACCTATTACATCCCACTTATAATTTTAATTTCCTCCCGTAATAAAGTGAGTTTTTAAACTCATCGGGATTACCCGAGCAAGAAATAATAATAATAACAATTATTGCAAAAAGATTAAACCACCTTGACAATTGAGAAATTTCACTATATATATATAATTGCTTAAGCCAATTCTGTTTATAGTCTGAAACGGTTGAGAGACTAATGTTTTAAGACTTAATTTCAATTACGCATTCATCTCAATCAAGGTGCATCTCTGCACTCGGTCTCCACAGATGAAACACTCATTTTAAGGGAGGTCATCTTGAGTTCATAATAAATTATTGCTAAATTCAATTCAACATTCAGGTCTTCAACTTACTCAGGGAAGGAATGGAAGGTTTCAAGTTGTAATAGCGAAAGATGAACATCTAAACTAATGTGCCCGGTGCAAAACGTGTAAACCTTATCAATGTGCAAGTCATAGGACAGTAAGACATCAAGGAAATACAAGTTATCTCATTTAGTATAATTTGGAAGTTTTTCATATTCAACATAGTATTCTAAATCCTCACCAACTTCGTCCCGATCACAAACAGCTGAGGTCTTTTTCTTCCCCTTCTTGGGGCGAGGGACATTTTTCCCCGAGTGGCGTTTTTCATGAAGCTTGCAGTCGGTATACTGGCGGAAGAGCTGGCCGCACACGCTGCAGCAGTAGGGACGCTCTCCCGTGTGGATGCGTTCATGACAACTTCTAACATCTTTCCGAAAGAACGTGTCGGGACAGTAACGGCAGGCAAAGCTACGCACCACCATTCCATGATCATTCCGTAAGTGCTTTATCAGAATAATCTTCGACTTGACCACTTTACCACAAGCGTCACATTCAAAAATTTTGGCACTACATGATACCGAATGTTTTTTTAAGTAAGATGGGAATGGATATTTCTTAGGGCAATTTGGACACTGTACATAGAGGTGTTTCTCGTGAAAAATTCGTCGGTGCAGGTTTAAGTGTTTATAGCTCTTCTGCATCTTCCCACAGGCGGGACATTGGACCGCAGCATTCTCAAAGTTTTTATGAAGCACATTTGTGTGATATCGATGTACACTCTCAGATAGCAGCTTCCCACACGTCAGACACAGCTTCTTGCGGTGAGCTAACCTGAGGTGTCGCTTTAGATCAATTGATATTTTTCCACAATGAACACAAAGACCTTTGGTCTTCTGTGGTTTTTGATGACGATGTTGGTGAACTCTCAGTTTTCTTACACCAGTGAACATTTCATCGCAAGTTTCACATTTTACAGATTCTTCAGTGAGATGCCAGGTCAAGTGCTCCTTTATCTCTTTTTTAGAACGTGTAATGTTGACTGTACAGAATTGACATATTTCAGAATGACTTTCTTCTCTGTGACGGGTTCTGTCTTTCACAGAAGAAAAAATAAAATCGCAGTATTCACATTTTAAAAAAGGAACATGATTTTCATACAGGTGATCTCCTATTTGTTTAAAACTTACTTGTTTAGAAGGACAATATGTACAAACAAGGGTTTGAGGGTAATTCAACCACAAATGCAGTGAATAACAATAACGGTAATGCTTTTTAAGGGCTATTCTGTTTTTATACTCAATTTTACAAATTCGACAACATTTACTAGTTTTTATTTCTATTAAAGAAATAACTTCAAACAAGCTGTCTATCTTACTCTCATACTGAAGTAGAGCATTAGAAGTAGGAGTAGCATTCTTGTGAATTTGAGATAGATCTAACCCCTTTACCATTTTGGAAACCCTCCTGGGCTTTTTTTGCCTTGGAACATCTGCTGACAACTGGAGATTGTCTGCGTGGATAGGTTCAGGAATACTGTCACTGTCAGAGGAAATAATCTCCACATGTGAATTGTCTATAAGCAAGGATGGGGAACACGACCACTTGCAATAGTTACACATTATTTTCTTAAATTTTGGAAAATAGGCATAAATACTTTCTAAACTATCCAAGTACTCTTTGGAACAAGATTCACAAGTAAATTCATGCTTGCTTTGAAGACTTTGATTGTCTTTGCTGTGCTTAGTTAAAAAGTGAATTTTTAATGTTCCCTCACTGGAAAACTGTTTATTACACTCCTCACAGTTATATATCTGACACGCTTTATAATGCATTAGCAGAACCTCTCCAGAGGTAAACGGTGTCTTACACTTTAT
The DNA here is from genome assembly GCA_917563855.2 of Limnephilus lunatus. Taxonomy (NCBI): domain Eukaryota; kingdom Metazoa; phylum Arthropoda; class Insecta; order Trichoptera; family Limnephilidae; genus Limnephilus; species Limnephilus lunatus. The sequence continues at coordinate 925,645 of OU830602.1, read as the reverse complement.
ACACTTGAATTGTGGTTGTTGTGGAAACTCCAATAGAGTGGATATTTTATCACCAGTGGAATCGGTGGATGTTGACCGATTAATAACTCGTTTGCATTGCTTCAAATGCTCTGCGTATGACTCAGGTTTACAGAATATTATATAGCAAGTGAAACACACGTGGAAATGTTTAGTATTGACAAGAGATAAGAGTTTTGTGGAAATGTATGAAGAGATTTGATTTTCAGATCCATTTTCGTCAATTAAAGTGAATTTCTGTTCATTTTTCATTTTTTCATCCAGTCCATCTACCGACTGCTGGAATCTGAAATTTGTAATGTATAGTAAATACGTATTTAATATGGAAATAATACGATAGATGGCGGTAAGCATTTAGCTTGCGCCATAGCTCGCCAGATGGCATTAGTGTACATGAAGTGGTACTAGAGATAGACTTTACCAGCTCCTGAGGTGGGAGCGCAGAGATATACCTACCCCCGAATAGTAAACAGTCGTAGCTATCCAGCTAGGTTATTAAAATTAATAAACACATTTATATTTAAAAGAACCTTTGTAATAATTAATATCTGCCGAGGAAAGGGCAGATATAACAACTGGCGCAGCCGTTAAAGTATAATTGTGTGAAAAGTTACGCGTGCGAATAATAATTTGTGCTGGGCACGGAGGACTAAGTCACTGCGGAAGTGACTTGCAGTTTTGGCAAAAGAATCGGAAGAGATTCTGCTCGGGATTAAAGGAGCATTTGTTTCCGTGGCTACGGGCTGGATAAGAAGATTTTTTGTTCTAGGAACAAGAAGAAAAATACCGCAAGGAGGCGATCTGGTTGTGGATCATTGGATTAATCGTGTAAAGGACTAATCATTGGATTAATCGTTTCAAGGACTAACCATTGGATTAATCAGAGGACAAGGATACAACCCAGAGGGAAGAAGAGTTCCTGAGTTAAGTTCTTTTGCTTCTTTGAGAGGGATTATTTGTTATTGTTGTTTTTTTTTTTTTTTGCCGATCTATCTGTTGGGAGTTATGGAATCGGGTAGAATACCTCCGTTTTGCCATCTCTCCGGAGACTGGGAGTTGTTTCGACTTCGGATAGAGCAATTTTTCGTGATTCATGATGACATAGCGTCTGGTGAGAAAAAACGGGCTTTTTTATTGAATCTCCTAGAATCAGAAACGTTAACCTTACTAATTAATCTGTGTTTTCCAAGTAAAGTAACGGACTTATCTTTTGATAAACTTTTAGCGCTTCTCGACAAACATTGTAACAAAAATCGTTTAGTTTTTAAAGAACGGGAGAATTTTTTTTTAGCGAGACAACAAGAAGGCGAGACGGTAAGAGATTTCGCGGTAAGACTTCGTTCTTTAGCAACGTATTGTCAATTTGAAACGAGGCTTGAAAAAAATCTTATAGACATGTTTGCAATCGGGTTGTTACCGGGTCGCGCGAAAGAGAAAATTTTTGTGGAAGGGCAAAAGTTATCGTTTAATGAAATAGAAGGACTTGCAGTTAATATGTCAACTTTGGATAGTGCTAATACGGTTAAATCAGAAGTAAATCTGGTAAAAAAGCGAGTTACTAGCGATGGGTTCAGGCGAGATCAGCGTAGGGAACGATCGACGAGCCCCAATGGTAGTTTTAACAGGAAACCAGCATATAGGTTAGGATCAAATTCAGGTACGAATTTTAGATCACCCTCTGGTAATGTTAAAAAACAGTGTTTTATTTGCAAAAGGAATGATCATCTATCGTTTGATTGTAAATTTCGTTATGCGAAATGTTTTAAATGTAAGGGCGTTGGGCATTTACAGAAATTTTGCAAGAATAATCCTATAAATCCCATATTTGAAAATCACAGGGATAGTAAAGTTTTAGTTGCGTCAATTAGTCCTATCACTGCTGAAATTGAAATTAATAACAAGAAGTTTACGGCAATGATTGATTCAGGTTCATCTTTATGTGTGATGCCAGAGTGTATTTTTAAAAGACATTTTAGCTCAATCATTTTGTCACAAGACAAGCGAATTATTTCAGGTTATGGAAATAATCGTTTAAAAATCGTAGGAAAGGCGATTTTTGATGTGAAATTCAAGGGTAGGAACAAAAATATTAATTTTATTGTAGTAATAAATGGAACAGAATTAATTGTGGGTAGAGATTTTATGGAATGTTTCGATCTTGGGATAACTTCTCAGGAGACAATTAATTCAGTGACAGTACAAATGAGGAATTTACATGTTGGACAAAAATGTCTAGTCAAGGACTTCCGTCAGGTGAATAAAGTTTGTTGGGTTAGAGGTATTGTAGAAAAGAAAGTGGGAAAAAAAGTTTATATCGTTAGGATCTGTGGTACTCCGTTGACTTGGAAGAGGCATATTGATCAGTTAAGGAGTTTATCTGTGAAATGGGAAGAGGAGAGTGTAGAAGATAACCCACCCACCGCGTCTGAGGTCACGAAATGCGCTTCAGACGAGTTGGGGACCTCAGCTTTGTTGAAGGGGCTAATGGGGTGTTCTCTTGATTTCAGATTACCAGCGGATGATCGAGAGCAAACTACTCAACCAAGACCTTGGGACGGGAGGCTCCGCTCAAGGCGTTCATAGAGGTCCCTCCCAGAGAAACAGAAGTACTTGAGTTGAAGTATTTAAAATCATGAATATGTTTGGTTGAATTTAGTGTATAAAATCATGTAAAAATGAAATATTTAAAATCCCATTTTTGTCAATTGTATAGCATCATTTGTAAAAGAACATGACTTGTATTTATTGTAGCCAGGGGCTTGAGATTAGGTCGGGGAGGGTGTAATGTATAGTAAATACGTATTTAATATGGAAATAATACGATAGATGGCGGTAAGCATTTAGCTTGCGCCATAGCTCGCCAGATGGCATTAGTGTACATGAAGTGGTACTAGAGATAGACTTTACCAGCTCCTGAGGTGGGAGCGCAGAGATATACCTACCCCCGAATAGTAAACAGTCGTAGCTATCCAGCTAGGTTATTAAAATTAATAAACACATTTATATTTAAAAGAACCTTTGTAATAATTAATATCTGCCGAGGAAAGGGCAGATATAACAAAATTCCAAGAAATTTTTTATGAAATATTTATAGGTCGTGATGGACGATTAGAATACATATGGTGTTTTTCCCACTGAATGCCAATAAAATGTTTCTTGCACTTTATTGAATTAAAATTTAATTTTTCCACGTGTGAAATGATTGTACATTGGTTTTACAGTTTGGCTCTCGCTTTAGTGGGAGTGCGGGCAACTAATATTAAAATTGAAAGCTGCGTAACTAATCAGAGATTTACGATGATCTTCTTTTGTAAAAAGAGATGCTGTCTTAGAAGGAAGCGAGAAAGTATTCAAGCACGCTGGTTATGGTTCGGTCTCGTTACAACGTAAATTTAAAAAAATCACAATTGTTTAATTGCGCATATTTTTGCTTTAAGCAAATGGTGTTCAGGAATTAGTAGCTCTTTCCGAAAAGTATGACAGTTTGAATGATGATGAAATTCGTACCCTAAGATTTTATTAAAAAAAAAATTATATAAGCAAGGAAGATAATTACACAGAAAGGCAATTCTTGTGTATGAATAAACAAAAAAATTATATATTAAATAATATGACCTGACAGAAAACCTATCTATTTTCGGTAACGGAACCGGTGTCGATCGAACGTGCGGAAGCTGCTTGTGTAGGGTAACCTCGTGTTTTAACCTGTTTGTTTTTGGGAACGGAACCGGAGTGGATGGAAAGTGCAGAAGCTGCTTGTGATGCAAAAGAGATACCAAGTGGTAGGTAGATTCACCAAGTTTACAGTTTTATAACATGATTTTCCGGACACCGTGTTAACATTCCAATGTTATTCCAAGGCGATTTGTAAGCTAACAGTCATTAAAAAATAATGTGATATGACAATAGTAAGTAAATAAGGAAACATTTGTAAAAAAGGGCAAACTAAATACTTCAACAAAATAGTGGGTTCTATAAATAATTCATACTTTTTTCACTAGTTGTTTGTTTTACTTAATATTGAAGATTATCTGATGTTACATTTTCGTAAGTTCACTAATGCATTTGTAATCATCCATATTTAATAATAATAATTGGATGACTTCTATAGCGCCATTTTCGTGAGAAAATCACCTCAAGGGCGCATATCCTTTGTATATTATCCTTGCTTGTTTCTTTATTTATTTCCTCTTGTTGTTTGTTTTACTTTGTGTCTTTTTTCTTTTTTGTAAATGGTACCTATTACATCCCACTTATAATTTTAATTTCCTCCAGTAATAAAGTGAGTTTTTAAACTCATCAGGATTGCCCGAGCAAGAAATAGTAACAATTATCGCAAAAAGATTAAGCCACCTTGACTATTGAGAAATTTCACTATATATATATAATTGCTTAAGCCAATTCTGTTTATAGTCTGAAACGGTTGAAAGACTAATGTTTTAAGACTTAATTTCAATTACGCATTCATCTCAATCAAGGTGCATCTCTGCACTGGTCTCCACAGATGAAACACTCATTTTAAGGGAGGTCATCTTGAGTTCATAGTAAATTATTGCTAAATTCAATTCAACATTCACCCCAACTTACTCAGGGAAGGAATGGAAGGTTTCAAGTTGTAATAGCGAAAGATGAACATTTAAAGTAATGTCCCCCGTGCAAAACGCATAGACCTTATCAATGTGCAAGTCATAGGACAGTAAGACATCAAGGAAATACTAGTTATCTCATTTAGTATAATTTAGAGGTTTTTCATATTCAACATAGTATTCTAAATCATCACCAACTTCGTCCCGATCACAAACAGCTGAGGTCTTTTTCTTCCCCTTCTTGGGCCTAGTGAAAGGCATCTTCCCTGAGTGCCGGCTTTCGTGACGCTTTAAGTCAGTTAACTGGCGGAAGCGCTGTCCACACACGCTGCAGCAGTAGGGACGCTCTCCCGTGTGGATGCGTTCATGACACACTCGAGCGTCATTCCGAAAGAACGTGTCGGGACAGTAACGGCAGGCAAAGCTACGCACCTCCATTCCATGATCATTCCGTAAGTGCTTTATCAGAATAATCTTCGACTTGACCATTTTACCACAAGCGTCACATTCAAAAATTTTGGCACCACATGATACCGAATGTTTTTTTAAGTACGACGGGAATGGATATTTCTTAGGGCAAGTTCGACACTGAATAAAGAGGTGTTTCTCATGAACCTTTCGTCGGTGCAGGTTTAAGTGTTTATAGCTCTTCTGCATCTTCCCACAGGCGGGACATTGGACCGCAGCATTCTCAAAGTTTTTATGAAGCACATTTGTGTGATATCGACATACACTCTCAGATAGCAGCTTCCCACACGTCAGACACAGTTTCTTGCGGTGAGCAGTTCTGAGATGTCGCTTTAGATCATTTGATACTTTTCCACATTTAACACACAGTCCCTTGGTCTTCTTTGGTTTTTGTTTTATTTTATTTTTGTGAACCCTCAGTTTTTTTATACCAGTGAACATTTCATCGCAAGTTTCACATTTTACAGATTCTTCGGTCATATGCCAGGTCAAGTGCTGCTTTATCTCTTCTTTAGAACGCTTAATGGTGACTGAACAAAACTGACATATTTCAGAATGACTTTCTTCTCTGTGACGGGTTCTGTCTTTCACAGAAGAAAAAATAAAATCGCAGTATTCACATTTTAAAAAAGGAACATGATTTTCATACAGGTGATCTCCTATTTGTTTAAAACTTACTTGTTTAGAAGGACAATATGTACAAACAAGGGTTTGAGGGTAATTCAACCACAAATGCAGTGAATAACAATAACGGTAATGCTTTTTAAGGGCTATTCTGTTTTTATACTCAATTTTACAAATTCGACAACATTTACTAGTTTTTATTTCTATTAAAGAAATAACTTCAAACAAGCTGTCTATCTTACTCTCATACTGAAGTAGAGCATTAGAAGTAGGAGTAGCATTCTTGTGAATTTGAGATAGATCTAACCCCTTTACCATTTTGGAAACCCTCCTGGGCTTTTTTTGCCTTGGAACATCTGCTGACAACTGGAGATTGTCTGCGTGGATAGGTTCAGGAATACTGTCACTGTCAGAGGAAATAATCTCCACATGTGAATTGTCTATAAGCAAGGATGGGGAACACGACCACTTGCAATAGTTACACATTATTTTCTTAAATTTTGGAAAATAGGCATAAATACTTTCTAAACTATCCAAGTACTCTTTGGAACAAGATTCACAAGTAAATTCATGCTTGCTTTGAAGACTTTGATTGTCTTTGCTGTGCTTAGTTAAAAAGTGAATTTTTAATGTTCCCTCACTGGAAAACTGTTTATTACACTCCTCACAGTTATATATCTGACACGCTTTATAATGCATTAGCAGAACCTCTCCAGAGGTAAACGGTGTCTTACACTTTATACACTTGAATTGTGGTTGTTGTGGAAACTCCAATAGAGTGGATATTTTATCACCAGTGGAATCGGTGGATGTTGACCGATTAATAACTCGTTTGCATTGCTTCAAATGCTCTGCGTATGACTCAGGTTTACAGAATATTATATAGCAAGTGAAACACACGTGGAAATGTTTAGTATTGACAAGAGATAAGAGTTTTGTGGAAATGTATGAAGAGATTTGATTTTCAGATCCATTTTCGTCAATTAAAGTGAATTTCTGTTCATTTTTCATTTTTTCATCCAGTCCATCTACCGACTGCTGGAATCTGAAATTCCAAGAAATTTTTTATGAAATATTTATAGGTCGTGATGGACGATTAGAATACATATGGTGTTTTTCCCACTGAATGCCAATAAAATGTTTCTTGCACTTTATTGAATTAAAATTTAATTTTTCCACGTGTGAAATGATTGTACATTGGTTTTACAGTTTGGCTCTCGCTTTAGTGGGAGTGCGGGCAACTAATATTAAAATTGAAAGCTGCGTAACTAATCAGAGATTTACGATGATCTTCTTTTGTAAAAAGAGATGCTGTCTTAGAAGGAAGCGAGAAAGTATTCAAGCACGCTGGTTATGGTTCGGTCTCGTTACAACGTAAATTTAAAAAAATCACAATTGTTTAATTGCGCATATTTTTGCTTTAAGCAAATGGTGTTCAGGAATTAGTAGCTCTTTCCGAAAAGTATGACAGTTTGAATGATGATGAACTTCGTACCCTAAGATTTTATTAAAAAAAAAATTATATAAGCAAGGAAGATAATTACACAGAAAGGCAATTCTTGTGTATGAATAAACAAAAAAATTATATATTAAATAATATGACCTGACAGAAAACCTTTAACCTGTTTGCTTTTGGGAACGGAACCGGAGTGGATGGAAAGTGCAGAAGCTGCTTGTATTTCAACCTGTTTGCTTTTAAACAAACTTCTCAACAAACATCAAACTCAGATGAAAAACTCGTTGTAAGGGAGGTCATCTTGAGTTCATAGTAAATTAATGTCAAATTAAATATACAACATTCGCCCTACCTTCAACATACTCAGGGAAGGAATGGAAGGTTTCAATAATAATAATATAATTGTTGGATGATTTTTATAGAGCCATTTTCGTGAGAAAATCTCCTCAAGCGAGGCGCTCGCGCGTGGAGCGCAGATGGCGGTATCAAGTGGATGGCGACACATACACACAGTGTGCATGAGCACTGCGGATCCGGGAGGTCGTAGCTGGATACGCGGTTACCGTGGACGAGCCGTACCCACTTGCAGATTGATACAGTATCAGATACATTACATGCTACACTCTAGGTGAGTACCCTGCTTAAGATGTAATGTGCCAGATGCAAAGAAGCATAGACCTTATCAATGTGCAAATTATAGGATAGTAAGCCGGCAAGGAAACACTAGTCATCCCAGCATGAACTTTCTTACTTATAATCAATTGGAAGTTTTTCATATTCAACAGCGCCCTTGAGGTGATTTTTCACGAAAACGGCGCTATATAAATTAGCCAAATATTATTATAGTATCCTAAATCCTCATCAACTTCGCCACGACCACAAATAGCCAAGGTCATTTCCTTCCCCTTCTTGAGCCAAGGGACATTTTTCCTCATGTGGCGGTTTTTATGAAGCTTGCAGTCGAAATTTAAGTTTTCCATGTATGAAATGACGGTACATTAATATTTCCTTGGTGGTTTTTAAAGGAAACAGTTTGGCTATATGAAAAAAACCAAAATCAAGTAAAATTGACAATTGAAAAAATATCTTAATAAAAGGGTGTTTTTATTTGTATTTAGCAGCATTTTTATTAAACCAGTATTTTTGGCAAAACATTCACCAAAGAATACTTCAATTATTACTGCTTTGCTACAGTAATAGTGTATTCATAGACAAACAAGGAACACTATTTATCGTCTGTGGAATATCTTCAAAAAATCTAAGAATGAAATTGGTCATTTTCCGTTGAAAATGGAACATTGAAAAGTATCAGACCTCCATTGAACTCACAAATAATTGCCAAAGTTGTCTCTAAAATCATGAAAAATTGACATCTTTAATAGCCTATATTTTATGATTTAAAACACAAATAAATAAAGTAGTACATAACCGTACTGTATATTTGCTATACCTTTTAATTAAAAAAATAATTATTCGATTCGGTTGGGCATTTTGGCCTCAAATTCAAAATAAGTTTTGTATGAAAAACGCCGCGCAGCCATTCTTCTGGAGAAGTGTGATTTTTCGGTCCATGAATTTGAAAAATTGGCCAAATTACCTCACATTTAAGGTTTTCTTGATAAAGAAGTATTTTTTTCCGGTCCCTCGGAAAACTTCTTAGTTTTCCTTCTAATTTCTCAGTGTAATGTGAAATTCACATTATCAAAATTGTTATGATGTTCTATATTATTGTTAAATTATCTTGTGATATAAATGATATGTGACAAATAATTTAAGAAAAATGGACTAAAACAACAGGCGGCAATTGTTTCATTTAAAAGGACTTTATTTTGATACATATTAACATTTTTATCATTTTGAGAAACAGTTTGGATTATGGAGGTTGCAACACTTCATGAAAAAAAAAAAACTGCTGATCTTCTAAAACTTGTAACGTATACTGTCTTTCTTATTTAAATAGCATTGTATTTACATTTTATACAATCATATTGTTGCGCTACCTCCTTCTTTAGCCAACATTAAAGAAGGAGATAGCGCAACACGGCATAACACCCCAAAAACAAATAACGAAAATGCTTTTGGCTGTGAAAATCTAAAAACGTATCTATATTTATAATGCATTGAATGTAGTAACCAACTAACTAAATATCACGCCATTCCAGAAGACGTGCCGTACGAAAAGAGGACAGAACACAACACAACTCTGGCTTTACTCACATTCATTCTATATTAATGACAATTTGTTTTATTCTATGTCTGTCTCACTAGGAGAACCTGTGTTGAGAGCAGGCGCCTAGCATGAGCAGTTTATAATGATGCACAGGTACTCTTCTGTTATTCTGACTCTTTGGGATTATTCCTACTATTATCCTGATTCCTACCTACACCTGTGAAGTCATTCTACATCACTGTGATCAATTTCTATTGTTCAATTGACTTCTTTGATAAAAATACAAGTTCTGTGACAAACTTCAAAGTGGAAGGACACCCAAAGAAATTGAAATACAAGTGACACCATTATCATGCCGCTGTGAGTTTTATGCTATCCATGTTTCCTTCCTTCCTGAGAATTTTTTAACACTGGCTTTTGACATGGCCCGGCTCAAGTATTTGATTCACTTGGTAGTGCCATGTCTTCCTCAGGCTTCATTCATCCGCTTTACATGCCCAAACCATCTTATTCATTAGACTTTGCATTTTTTCTAAATCTCCACATTTTTAACACGGTCATACATTGGTTTACCCAGAAGCGCCTCTCTACAGTATTCAGCATACTTTTATCCTTCCCTCTGTCACTTCCATACACCAGGGTTACTCACTCCATTGTGAACTACTAACTTTCTAATAAAATATAGACAACTTCAAACGTCAGGCGTTAATGTTTGTATTTCCTATTTGCTTCGTTTGGTTGATTTTAATTACTTTTATATTGGGATGGTGCTTTTGTACGTGGGAAATCAACTCATGTCCTTCTTTTACGACTTTAAAACAGTGGCTGCATTTTAACATTAACGGCTTCATTTTATGTTTCTGCACAGATAAAGGCTCCTCACAATCTTTCAGCATGGCATACTCAGAAACCTTGTCATACCGTTTAGCTTTCCGTACAGAAGATTCCGGAATAATGGAATATTGGCTGTGCTTCTCAATGGGTTTTACCACAAAAGATTTCAAAACTTTGTGACACAGTTTCGGCTTTTCATAGACTGCTATAGGTCCCAGAGCTTCATTGTGTTTTAATACATGATATTCCAGATCCACTCCCGCAGGCAATATGTCGCCACAGATGAAACACATATTGGAATCAATTGACTGCTCAGTGTCATGTTTCAAGTCAGGGTGAGCGACAGAGAAATGTTTATACAAAGTTCTTTGGCAATTGAACTGGAGAGAGCAGTGCGCACACTGGTTCTCGTCATGATACATTAAATGTGCAGATATTTGGCTGAGGTTGAATCGCACCCGGTTTCCCCGCTTGGTCGTAGAATAGCAATCCCAGCAACGTAGGTTTTTAGGAAAGTAAAATAGCTTAGACACACGATGATGCTTGTTATAATGGTTGCGTAAGTGTTTTAATGATTCGTATCGATTTTCGTTTTGAATGGGACAGATAAGGCATGTCGGTTTAAATTTAAATGAATTTCGGTAAAATTTAAATAAGTCTTCGATCTTTTGTTCATATTTATCCAGAGCATTTTGAAATGATTCTGGTTTTACGACGCTACGAGACGCCCTGTTTGCTAGTGGTAGGTCGGTTGTGGTTGCAGTGACCAGTGACAGTGGTGTATAGTCACCCTCACCTGGCCCGGCCACTCGCAGATCTAATAACGCTCCCTTCGAGGCGTCCATAGGGTGCACCACCATTCTGGCTTCCATATGGGAGACGCAATCTCCGCAGATGATTCTGTTGAAAATATAATAGTTGGAATAGACGAAGAGCATATCGGTTTGGAAGCTGCACTCGCATTGCTCACACTCCAAGCTAAATAATAGATTTTCTTGGATTCCCTCATTCAAATGTTGCGCAATCTGGTGAACTTTGAAAGTGCTGGCTGATTTAAAGCTTTTGTTACACTGCGTGCACCCAAAAGTGTCGGCCGTACCTTTCCTGGCTTCTTCATCCTCTAAAATAAAGTGTTGGCATAGAGGACAGACGTTATTGTTTTGAGTGCAGCCAGAGGTAGGAAAGTGGTCCTTGTATAGTTTATAGGTGGTGAAATGTAGGGTGCAGTTGAAGCACTGGAAGCTCTGTATCTCGGCCCGCTGGCACTCCATAGCGTGCTTGACGAAGCACAGGCGGTCGGTGGAGTCCCGCAACAGTAACAGTGTCTTGCACTGGGGGCAGCCGTGGTAGTGCAGCAACGAGTCCGGCTGCTCCGCGCCACCACTATTCCCTCGCTTCCGTTTTCTTCTTCTTTCTACTGGCTTCTTAAGTTGCCACCTGGAATGTCCACAAATAATGCTTTATATGGCCAGCCCTTATTACTCCCCATCACACAAATCAATTCATTTAGTACTTTATGTTTTAATGCCTAATTTGAATGTAGTATTTTTTCGGATATGATTTGAGATTTTCACGGCCATAAGTATTATTGTGATTTATTTTTGGGGTATTACACTATGGTGCCAACGTTTTGGACTCAGCTATAGTGGCCATCATCAGGGCAGATGTGTAATACTCTTTTTGTAAATTTATTTTCAAATAGGACAGTGAGTGTTATGTCTCAAGATCCAAAATTTTCCATCACTCTCTGTTGCACATATCTGCATCGACACGTAGCTGTTTAATTTAGTATAAATTTATATTTTCCATATTTTTAAACAGGGCCTACTTGAAAGCAGTTGATTATGGGGTACTGAGAGGTGTTTGGCATCCTCCTCTTTGTAGTCCATCACTAGCGCAGTGGTCTGTATAAGAACACTGTGAAGTTCTGACTTCCACGCAGAGGAGGTAATACTACATAATACTATTCAACATGAGTCTTTAATCGGTACCTACTTTAAATTGTGATACTTTATCTATGTCAAGCCACTGATTCTGGATGGCTAATAATATCTGATCCAAATATTGTATTGAAACTTCACTATTGTCGTAACTCCCGGAATCTAGGATTGCTCTTCAATAAAACTTCGGAAGTACACAAAACACTGGTGTCCTTTTGCTAGACGTACATTGTAATGAAAGCTGGATAGACAGCCAGGAGGCTAATGTCTGCATTCTAAGACACTAGGAATCTTTCTCTCTTTAACCTTGCTGTACATATATATAAGCTGGATAGACAGCCAGGAGGCTAATGTCTGCATTCTAAGACACTAGGAATCTTTCTCTCTTTAACCTTGCTGTACATATATATAAGCTGGATAGACAGCCAGGAGGCTAATGTCTGCATTCTAAGACACTAGGAATCTTTCTCTCTTTAACCTTGCTGTACATATATATAAGCTGGATAGACAGCCAGGAGGCTAATGTCTGCATTCTAAGACACTAGGAATCTTTCTCTCTTTAACCTTGCTGTACATATATATTAACCTTTAGTTTTCTGTAATATCGGTAGTTCTGAATTAACCCTTCGAATAATATCTGTAAAATTTTGCCTGTCAAGGTTTGCACGCACAACTCTCGTTTCTTCCCATGCATTTTAAATATTACTTTTTATTGGTTATTTTTTAACCCTTTTGCAAACACAAAAATTGTTCTAAAATCTAGATAAAATAATCTTTCTGATATTAATCTATTCTAAATATTAAATTTTTTGATGTTGGAAATGTAAATTGGCTTACAAATGCATACCTATGAATATTCGACTAAAAGCACTTAAAATTTTCAATACAGATTCCTTTTTTTAAGTAAATTTGTAATAAAACTGTCACTTCACTTTTTATCACTTTCATACAATTTTATTTTAAAATTAAATGTTTATTACGTCACAAATTAGCACCCAATAAATCCGTCACTTATATCCGGTTTGTAAAATATCTCATGTATTCATAAGGCAATTAGAAACATTTTTTCTTTCGCTTTCTAACATAAAAGAAATCACAAATGTTTGCAAGACAAGAAGGGAGATATCTAACTTTTAATAATGCGCGGTCGCTCTGGGTCTCCTGTTATTATAACGGCATATGATGTTTTGGAACAACTTGGGTCTCTGTGATTAGACGGGTTAATGCTACTAGTGCCATCTGTGTCTAGCACAGCTAATCAATATCTAAAATAATATAACCCGACATCTAATAATTTATCCCAACTTGTTATTTTTCAAAACGAGTTTATTTTATTATTGCCGGGTATAGATGGTACAACAGATTTAATTTATTAAATTCTGGCAAGATAAAAAAACTGTAGTTTTTATAACATCTCAGAGAAATTCGAAAATAAAAGATTAAAACATAATATTTCTGTGGTTTGATACCAATGGCGTTGTACTGTTTCAAGGCACGCCGCTCATATTCCTTCTTTATTTGTACGAGATAAAAGGAGAAATTTCTTTATAAAGACTAATATATGTACATTCCTTCAGACGTAACTGTTTGTTTCCAAGCTTAAAATCAAAAATACAGCAAATAATATTGTACTTCATCATTTTAACATCTCACTGAGATGTATATTTTGTAATACTGGTGTGGTTTTGAAACGTGAATATGCATAATAGGCCACTTGCAGGGATTTCATAACGACTTAGAAAAAATCCTGTGGATAGATTTTTTACTAAGATTACGAAAACGTTAGTAAATTTTTTTAGAAAAGTAGTTTTTTTAATTTAAAAAAAAAAAAAAAAACATTATTTGAGCTCGTAACGTCACTACATGAAAATGTCCCATCTCCAATTATGTTCTATTAATTTTGTAAAATTCCACAATGATTTTTTTGTTTTATACGGCAACACTTTGATTTTTGGCAAATTTTTCAATTTGTTCACTAGATTTATTGTTTGTTCTCTGCGAACTTATCCTTTGGTTTGACGATTTTATAAAGATGGCTGTGTTTTGACAGATGTTACGAAGAGAACCCCTTACATTTTATTGCCATTCGCGTGGAAAACGTTCTTTTTTTTTAAAATGATTTTCGGCTACGTAATTATCGTTTTTTCGCACCCATAAAATTATGTCCTGTCTTTACGGTTTATAAAAAATGGTCTGATTTTTCAGATTGAAAATTTTAAAAAATCGCCAGGGTTTCAAAACTACGATTAAAAAAAAAAAAAAACGGAATGTCTTAGAATATTTGCCTAAACCAAATTTTTTTTTAAATGTGATGCAAGTGGCCTATTCTTACCAGGATGTCATTTAACTTTCCCTAACCATATCACCTTGCTCGAAAAACTTTTTGAAAATGGAACAATGACAAGAGAAAAATACCAAATTCAAGTGCATTTGTTTCAGAAGAATTGTTACTATATTGGAAGAAATTTGTTGGTGTTCGTAATCTCCTTTATGAACTAAAATATCAAGATCCTTTTATGTGGCGATAATTACCTCAAGGTACCTCAGTGGAACTAAACAAACTATGTATATTTGTAATTGTGTTGTGTGCGCTTTCGCAGAGGTAAGTGATTGGTCGTCCTTTCTTGCTTTCATTATTTTTCCCTAGACATATTATCAACCAATTCCAGCAAACACCATTTCGTTTCATCATCTCATTCTTTAGTATTTACAGTCCATTTCCAAGTGCATCTGACGCTGTAATTCGTAAGCAGTTTTGGATGTAACACCAATCTAATGAAGGGAAGAGGCGGCGCTCCCGCTTATTTTAGCAGCCAGCAGAGTTAACAATAATAATAATAAACGTAATTTTTATTAATTATTTTAATTTATTTCATAAAGATTGACACACTAATAAAGATAAAATAATTAAATAGACGCCAAAACATTGGTCGACAGGACTTTAGATTTATATTGGACACAATGCAATATTTATCTAAGTGATAATTCCTACGTTATCGACTACCGCGCCCTATGGACAACAAATAACTAGGTGGATATTGTACAAGCATAAAGTAGCAAACCAACCAAATATCAGATTATTTTCAAATGCCAAAAAACTGAAATTATACAATAATATTAAAACACAAATGGAAGGGGAAAAGATTAAAAACTTTTTATTTAACTTTTTCAAATTCTTTCACTTCAAGTCGTGGTATAAATGTGTAGGTCAATAAAAGACAACTACTTTTTTGATGTTATTTAGTAAAGTGATGGATATTTAAATATAACACCTAAGTTATTTTACTGTAAATATTAACCACACAGACATACCGCTGATGGCTCCATTGTAACCTCTAACACTATGTCTTGTAATAGAAAGACAGGTTACATGGGAGCTCTCAGCGGCAGCAGCATAGCAGTGATAAAATTGTTGGAAGAAGTAAAAATATTAAAAAGGTCCCTGACCATATAATATGTTACAGAATGAATAAGGAGATTGTTTAGTTCTGCACAATGTAGCTGAGGAAGGCGGCGGCCTGATTGTCCTCGCCAGGCACCTGCAGCAGAAGTCCACCCTCCTGCTCTACCACCTCCTCGATCACCACCTCGGGCAGCGGGCGTGGGCGCATGCGATGCGGCTTGTTGTAGCGGAAGCCCGGCATGCTGTGCTTGGCCTCGTGGCGCTTGCAGTCCGTGCGCTGCCGGAAGCGGCGCTGGCATACGCCGCAGCTGTACGGCCGCTCGTCCGTGTGTGTGCGCTCGTGCACGATCTGCGCGTCCTTGCGCTTGAACTTGGCCGGACAATACGAGCAGGGGAAGTTGCGTTCGCCCACGTGCACCCACTTGATGTGGCTGTTGAGAGAGCCCAGCGTGGTAAAGGTGCGGTGGCAGAAGCCGCAGCTCAGGTCGGGTTTGGGCTCCGTGTGGCTCGTCATGTGGCTCTGCAGCTGGCGGATGAAGGGGAACTCCAGGTTGCACAGGTCGCACTTGACGTGCAGGTGCTTCTCGTGCGCAATGCGGCGGTGCGTAGCCACGGCACGGCTGGACTTGAGCGTTTTGGGACACAGCGGGCACAGGAAGCCTTCCTCTGCGTCCAGCTTGATGGGGCGCGGGGTGCGCTTGTGATACGTGAGGCGGTGTACTGAATAAGCCTCGGGAGTGTCGAAGTTAACGTTGCACATTTTGCATGAAGTAGTATTGTCGGCGTGGTAGTTGCGTTTGTGCATTCGCAGGTTGCGTAACTGCTTAAAGGCGGCGGGGCACTGATCGCACTCGTGTGGACGCCCGTCGATGTGGGTGTCCATGTGTTGCCGCAGCAGCTCCTTGGCGAAGAAGGACCGAGTACAAATGTGGCAGCGGAAGAGGTTGCCCTGGCTGTGCATACGCTCGTGGTGACGGTTGAAACGCCTTACTTTAACCAGCAGCCCGCAGTCACCACACAAAATGGTCTCCTCATTTCCTCCTCTGTGGACGTAGCGTAAGTGCGCTTGAAGACTGGACCTGGATGATAGCCCCTTGCCACACTCGGGACATATTATTTCCTTGTCCCCTTGATTTTGGCGTATTTTATGATAGTTCATATGTATCTTGAACTTCTTCTTGCCTTTGATTTTTTTATTGCAATCTCTGCACTCAACAATTTCATGGAACCAGTGCCAGGAACAATGCTGCTTCAACTCATTGTGGGAAGTGAACCTTGAGTCACAGTCCAAGCAGGAGAAGGCGGGCTGGTCAGGATGGTGATTCAGAATGTGAATCTTCTTCTCTCTCTTGGTAGTAAAGACGTGGTCGCAATAATCGCACTTGACGTTGGATTCGTGGCGGGAGTACAGGTGCTTGTTCAGTTCGCACAACGAGTTGCGATCCACCCGGCAGTTTTGGCAGTGGAACTGTTTGTCCAAGCCGAACAACAGATGCAACTTATGGGAACGGAACGCGTGCTTTCTGTAAGTAACGGACGACTTGAACACCTTTTCACAAATTGTACACGAAAATTGTGTTTGACTTTCGAAATCCATGACGGATATGGAAGTATCAAACAGTTCGTCTATCTTGCTTTGGAATTTTTCTACAGCATTGGTCGAGGTGTCTTTCTCCACCTGGGAATCTGTGGACAGTTCCTGAAGTTGGAGGTTGTGAGAATCGATCAAGTGGTTGTTCAATTCGTTGAAGGAATTGTAAACTCCTTTGCAATAGCAACACTGATATTGCATGGTAGTATCCTCTCCATCTCCAAAGCTGTTTTCAGGCAAAATAGCGTAAAACGCATCTTCCTGCGATATGCCATCTCCCTCATTCTCCAACGGATCCTGGCCTAGCTGCTGATTAGCTTCCAGTTTGATGGGGTAAACTTGGTTGTCCATCTCCACTTTGATACGCTTGGTGCTACTCACATTCACAGGCACTTGTTCAGACTCTTCTTCCAGCTCCAATTCGTCATTGGATTCCTCGATGACAGTGTTCCTCTCACACAAATCGCAGATGATTTTACCTTTGGTCTTAGTGAACTTGTTTTTCATTTGATCGATGGTATACAAGAACACTTTGAGACACTTGTCGCATTCAAAGTTGTGGTAGTCGGACTTGTGGGCATAGCACTCGGCGTCCGAGGTAAAGTAGGCAAGGCAGAAGTGGCACTTGGCAGTGGCATGCTTGCTGAGCTGGTGGGCAGCCAGCGTGTCTTGGCTCACAAAGCGCTTGGGGCAAGTCTGGCAGGCGAACACGGCGCAGTCTGCGCGGTGGCTGGCCAGCAGGCCGATGCTGGAGAACTTCACCTTGCACTTGGAGCATACCGCCTCGGTGCACTTGGCCACGTGCACCTCCAGCTGCTTGCCACTGATAAAGCTTCTAGAGCACAGGTGGCAGGTGACCACGCCCTCCTTCTTCCTGAACAGTACGCGGAGCTCGGCTCCGGAAAGGGTGCAATGGTTTCGAAGGTTAGCGAAGCCCTTCTTTTTCACTCTTTTTACACCCACCTCTAAATCAAGCACTTTGTCCTGCTTGCGGTCAGTATCCTGCTTCCTCTTGGCTTTACTTCCACATTCTTGGTATCTGCAAAGTGGGCAACACATTGATGTTGAATATCTCATAGTGATTGTTTTACATTCAAGTTCATTTATTTAACCAATAGATTGTTGGCATTATGGAAGTGGAAGATTCATTTCATGATGCGCTAGTTTAAACCTAACATTTATTGAAGTTAACAAAAATTACATTTTCAACAAACAGCATTCAATTTTTTATTTATTATAAATACAATTTTGAACAAAAGCACGCATTGGATACAAACAGGTCTTTTAGCAGGCACATTTACCTTACAATAGGTTGGGTTTGTTAGTATGTGGACTCTTCGTACGAGAGTTAAACCGTCTGACTTACTTCAAATATTACGCACATTATTTTCACAAAGAATTTAGCAACCTATTCCATTACAATAAGTAAACAAAGTTTTCTAGTCTTTCGATAGAAATGGAAATTATAAATAATGATTGTATTTGCACAGAAAAGCGTGTTTTCATTATAACACATGGCTCATCCCTCACTCAGCTAGGATAAGCTTAGTATTGAAAATAAATAGTTGATCGCAGCAACTGTATCAAGTCAATAGTTTAGTGCTACTAAGGCAGATTATAAGGGGGGATACTTGTTTAGGTTTAAATGAATAAAACATTAAATATTTGTGGAAAAAAATTCATTTAATGAAAAAGTTAATTACAAGAATTTAGGTTAAAACATGGATGTTTCAACATGAAATTCAAAATACATATAACCTACAGCTACGTCACCAAATGTTTTTTTTGGGTATGGATTTTCAGATATCTAGCTTGCGAAAAGTTGGTTCCGCACTTGTCACACACGTGCAGCTTGGCGTCCACGTGCAACTTGACGTGGCGCGTGAGATCGTACTTGACGGCAAAGCCCTTGTTGCACGTGGGACAGAAGTATTTCTTATCTTTAGTGTGACTAGCGATATGGCGCAACAACTTCTGCTTCCAGCGGAAAGAGCGGCTGCAGGTGGTGCACGTGAACTTTTTACTTTCACAGTGAATGTTTTTGTAGTGTATGTAAACACTGGCTTTGGAACGGAACTGCTTGGAACACTGCGGACAGGAGTAGGGTTTGTCGCCCGTGTGGAGCGTGAGGTGCGCCGTGAGAGCGCTCTTCACGGCAAAGTGGCGCCCGCACACGCCGCACGTGTGCTCCTTCACGCCCTCGTGGAAGTGCTTCTTGTGGTAGTAGTAGCTGGAGGGCAGGCGGAACTCTTTAGAGCAGATGGGACACACGATGGCGCTAGGTTTGCTAACCGCAACGGTGACAGGCGTGGGTGGGTCTCGCGGGGCAGTGCCGGCGATGGGATTGGAGAACTCTAACACCTTTGGCAAAACATTCCCTACTGAATCACTCATCTCCTCCGTGTCTTTGATGGCTTCAAACACCGAGTCGGGAATGGGGTCGAAGCGGTCTTTAGAATGGCTGGATATGGAGAAGGCGTCGTCGTTGGGTGGAGGGGCTACCGAGGAGCTAAGGGGCTGGGATGGGGGCGGAGCCAGTCCGGCCTTGCGGCTGGCCTCGGCCTCCGCATACTGCTCGGCGTGCTTGGACATGTGAGGGATGAGCTCCTTCCTGTCCAAGTAGGAGCCGCACACGTCGCAGTGGAAGAGCAACTCCGAGTGGGAATCTAACAAGTGCGAAGTGAGCAAGTCTGAGTCTCGGTATGAGCGATAGCAGTAAGAGCATTTGAAAGGGTTGGGCGCGACCACTTCCTGGGAATGTTTCGAGAGTCTGGGGGGTTTGGGCGTGCGCGAGGTAAAGGAAAGTTTCTTGCGTTTTGTCGACTGTTCAGTGGAGTCTGGACGCGCGGGTCTTCCGAGCAGTAATCTGGAAGAAAGGATGCCAATCACACTATGCGCTCTTTCTTGTATTACAATGTTCTACATCAAGATGATCTACAGTAACCACGGATTGCCAACCAACCAACTACCAAATAACAATGGCCAGCCTCTCTGCGACTGTCATGCAGTAAACATATCATAGGATTGTATCTCAAAAGCTAAATCAACTAATAATAAGCTGAACCGGCTCAACTTTATAATCTTTAGGTAAACTGGGTAAAAGGATCTTTAATATAAAACTTGTTAAAAAATACCAATTATTTATTTACTAAAATAAATGATAAATGAAGTTGCCTATATTTTTTAATATAATTAAAACTTTATAGTCATTGAATTATTTGTTTATCTATAATAATATTAAATAAACTCAATTGAAAATGACCTTATGCAAAGGTTTTTATGGCGGTATCTCATGTTATAAGAAGCATTTCGATTCCGTGACAATTTTTAAGATGAACTTTCAAGTTTTTCTTGTGGCGGAAGCCTTTATCACATTGGGAGCAAGTGTACGGTCGATCTTCCACGTGGCTCTTCATATGCTGGTTCAAGTGAGACTTGATTGGGAAAGCCTTCCCGCACAGCTGACAAGCGAAGGGCCGCTCCCCGGTGTGCGTCACCATGTGGTAATTGAGGAGGGACTGGATCTTGAACTTGCGAGCGCAGTGCGCGCACTTGAAAGGGAAGTGGTCCGAGTGGATGCGACTGTGCACAAACAGCGCCGATCTCTGCTTGAAGCTCTTGCCGCACTGGGGACACGTGTGTGGGCGCTCGCCCGTGTGCGTACGCCGATGCTCAGCCAGGTTGGTGCTTGTGCCAAACTTGTGTCCGCACACCTCGCAGCCGTAGTTCTTGATGCGCTCATGGGTCAGCTTTACGTGCACCTTGAGCATTGGTGCCAGACGAAAGCTCTTCCCGCAGAGATGACAGATGAACTTCTTCTCCCCCGTGTGGATGCTCATGTGGCTGATGTAATAATTGACTCGGGTCAATTCCTTACCGCATATTTCACATCTGTAAAACACCGCCTTGTTGCGAATGACTTTGACTTTTTCTATGGCTTTATAGTCTAAATACCTGCGTGCACCTTTTCTCAGGTTGTCTTGGGGATCCGGTACGGGTTTAGAATCTTCGTAATCTTTCAGGTCGTGTTTGTTGTTCATAGAATGAATGTGTCGCAGGTGGTTTTTCAAAAAGCCTAGAAGCCTAAATTTGCGGCCACAAATGTGACACGGGAACAGCTTCTGGCCGGAATGTATGGTCTTATGGGTCACAAAGCTATATGCGCTGGTCAAATACTGATGGCAAATTTTGCACTGATATCGAACCTTTCCTTTGACTTTTACTTTAGCGGTATTCAGTTCTAGTCTGGTTTGTTTGTCATAAGTGTGACGACTGCTTCGTTTGAATAGATTATTTAAGTCATCGTGTTGATCCCGGGTGTGGCTCTCCAGGCCGTTCTTGTCTTCAGCCACAAACGTGCAGCGCGTGCAAGGATATTGGAGGTCTGCTGTGCCAGTGCCGGTGGCAGGGCCCGCACCTGTTATAAACTTGGAGAGTGGTTCGTTATCTTCGTGATCATCATCATTACTAAAATGATCCACTCCATCGCAATCTTCATCCTGTTTAAGTACCACGTCTCTCAACAAAATTCCCGTGTGCTTTTCTTCCCAGTCGGTGTCTAGGAAGTGGGAGTTGCCATTACGGGGAAACAAACCTCGGTCCGTTAACAAGTTATCACAGTTTTGGAAAGAGGGCCTACAGACAATAGAGCCGGGTTCAAGTTTAACATCGGTGCCGAGGGTAGGGAGGGCGGCGGGGGCGCCGTGGACTCGGTTGAATGAGCGAAATGACAGGCGGTACCTGCAACAAATTGCTCTATTACACCGCTTCCCCTTTTCATCCTAACATTAAAATACTTATTTGAATTGCCTGTCGGACAGTCTAAGTGTTAAAATAAATTGCATCGGGGACAATGACGATGCTTAAGGTGTATAAAATTTTTCTTTAAGGACTTTTATGTAGGATAACTAGTTTTTACAAGTGCAAGACTTGAGTTTAGCAAAGGTGGTCAGGAAAACAACAGTTTTAAAAATATTAACATTTATTTCGTAATCAACCAGTCAAGTGTTCACATTCCAATAGCACACACTCTTCGACCAGGGTGGCCAGATAATAATGTTTTCACCCCAACAGTAACAGTAGAGGGTAATAACTCAAATATATATAAAATTATTTCTTATGTTTGTATATTTAATAAAATATTTTGAATAAAAAAAAGTGGCAGGCACTTTAAAATCCACCAGACATTTGGTTACTCCTTCTGGAAGTAGGGAAATCTTAACTTTAAAATAATTGGATTCTCAAATCATAATGAAGGATACCCAACTTAGCAAATGGAAGCGGAACAGTGAAAAGTTTACATTTTGTGACAGTTCTTCAAGTGAACATTGAGATTGTTGCGATAACGAAAGGCCTTGTCACACACTCTACACGGGTAGGGCCTGATCTCCAGGTGGCACTTCCTGTGCTGGTTCAAGTGGCAGCGCGCGGGGAACGCCTTCCCGCAGAAGTCGCAGGAGAAGGGAGTCTCGCCCGTGTGCTTAATCATGTGGTAGTTGAGCTGCGACTGGATGCGGAACTTGGCCTCGCACTGCGCACACTTAAAGGGAAAGTAGTCCGTGTGGCTGCGATTGTGGATGTACAGGGCCGACTTCTGCTTGAAGCGCTTACCGCACTTGGAGCACACATAGGGACGTTCGCCCGTGTGGATGTGCTGGTGCTCCAGCAAGTTGTTCTTGGTGCCGAACTTGCGCGGACATACGTGGCAGCTGAAGTCCTTGATGTTCTCGTGTGTGACGCGCATGTGGACTCGCAGCATAGTCACCAGCCGGAAGCTGCGCCCGCAGTGGTGGCAGATAAACTTTTTCTCCCCCGTGTGGACAGTGATGTGATTGAGGTAATATCTCACTCGGGATAGTTTCTTGTCGCAGATCTCGCACTGGTAAAACACTTCTCCGTTAATGAGCACTTTTACCTTTTCGATGGCATTATAATCGAAGAATTTGCGTCCTCCGGTTTTAGCATCTTCCAATTGTTTATCTTGGGCTGACTCGGATTTAGGGTGGGCTTTTTGATAATTTAACAATTCTTGTTTACTCTCGATGGAATGAATTTTCTTCATGTGGTTCTTAAGATATCCCAGGATCCTGAATTTGCGACCACAAATCTCGCAAGGGAACAGTTTCTCAGAATGTATGATCTTATGCCTCAGGAAGTTGTTTGCCCTGGGGAAAGCTTTGTTGCAGACATGGCACTGGTACTGGATCTTTCCTCCGACCTTTACCTTCACCAGTTCTAGCTCGGCTTTGGTCTCCTTGTCGTGTATACGAGGCGGTCCTCGTTTTGCAAGTTTATACTTTTTAGAGCTTTTATGACACCTGGAAATGTGTTCTTTTAGTTTAGCGACAATCTCTTGCAGCAAGACATATTGCTTACCAAAGTCTTCGTTATCTGATTTGACTTTTTCCTCGACAGGATTGGGGATAGATTGTTCAAGATCATCATCATCATTATCATCACCAACATCATCATCAGTATTATCGTCATCATTATCAACATCCTCCTCCTCTTGGTCTTTATCATTGTGACAGTAATCATAAGCCTGCGCAGGAAACAAGGTTTCGTCCATAAAGAAATGGTCATTTTGGAAAATGGTAGCATTATGCCTTTGGACATTAGAATCGGGTTCAAGTTTAACATCAGCGCCGAGGGGAGGGGGGGGCGGGGGCACCGCCCTGGGCTCGGTGGAATGAGCGAAATGACAGGCTGTACCTGCAACAAATTGCTCTATTACACCGCATCGCCTTACAAAGATGTACTGTATTTATTACTATCCTAAAGTTTTGGGATATTGTTGGGCACTTTTAATACTTGGGTCCGATATAAGATTGTGTGTGATTTTTTTGGTCATATCTTGAGAGGGTTGATTGCCTGTTATTATTATTATAGTTTATTATTTTCACAAGGGGCAGGTATCGGTTGCTTTTAGATTTCATAATTTTTTTTTTGGGATCTCGGATGTTTAAAAGAATGACTCATCAAAAATATTCATTTATTAATAATATCAATACACGTTTCTTAACAGCGCTGTTAAAATAACACGTTGAAATCATGTTTCCATAAAAAGTCTTATAAAACGTTAACCCAAAACCACTAGTGTATATATGTAATATATTTAATCAAGCATATGTATTTATATAATAAAAGAGGAATAATCCATCTTGTGGCAGTTCTTGAGGTGCACCTTGAGGTTGCTGGTGTGGCGGAAGGCCTTGCCGCAGAGCGTGCACGGGTAAGGGCGCACCTCCGTGTGGATGCGCATATGGTGGTTGAGGTGGCACTTGAGTGGGAAGGCCCGCCCGCACACGTCACACGAGTACGGCTTCTCGCCCGTGTGCTTGATCATGTGATAGTTGAGCTGCGACTGGATCCTGAACTTGGCCTCGCACTGCACGCACTTAAAGGGGAAGTAATCCGTGTGCGTTCTGTTGTGGATGTACAACGCAGACTTCTGCTTGAAGCGCTTGCCGCACTTGGCGCAGATGTGCGGCCGCTCTCCCGAGTGAATCCGCCTGTGTTCAATCAGGTTGTTCTTGGTGCCAAACTTCTGCTGACAAACATCGCAGCTGAAGTTCTTGATGTTCTCGTGTGTGACGCGTAGATGTACACGCAACATGGTATTAAGTCGGAAGCGCCTCCCACACAGATGACAGACAAATCTCTTTTCTCCGGTATGCACGGAAATGTGGTTCAAATAATAACTGACTCTAGATAGTTTCATGTCGCATATTTTGCACTGATAAAATACTTCCCCGTTAATGATCACTTTTACCTTATCGATTGCTTTGTAATCAAAGTACTTGCGTCCCGTTTTGGGTTGGTCTGTCGGTTTGCTCGTGACCAGTTCTGATTTGGGATGCGAGCGTTGGTATTCCAGCACGTCTTGGCTGTTTCTCAAGGAATGAATCTTTCGCAGGTGGTTCTTCAAATAGCCGTGCACCCTGAACTTGCGGCCGCAGATCTCGCAGGGGTAAAGCTTGGAAGAGTGCACTGTCTTGTGTATCAAGTAGCGGTTGGTCCGAGGGAAGAATCTGTCGCAGATGGGACACTGGTACTGAACCTTTCCGTCCACCGTGACTCTAACCTTCTCCAGCTCCTGCGTGGTAGGAGCATCATAGATACGAGGCATTCTCTTTTTGTTTTTCCATAACTTGGAAGTGTATTTGTGGCATTTAGCTACGTGTTCTTGCAATTTGGCTACGATACTCTTTAAAGACATATATTGTTTTTTCAGGTGCATATATTCAGGTTTATCGGGTTCTGGGTTTTCGGGCTGGATAGCATTAGATATAACGTCCTCACCACCATGGTAAAAGGCCTGAGAGGGGAACAGGGCGTCGTCTATGAAATAGTTATGATTGGGGAAAGCCGGGGCGTGGTGCCGCAGGGCAAGAGATTCTGGTTCAACTTTAACATCCGTGTAATGGCGGTCAGCGGCAAGGGGAGACGGGGGCACCTCGGTGTCCCTTAGAGTTCGGTAGAATGAGCGAAATGAGAGGCTGTACCTGCAACAAATTGCTCTATTACACCGAGTGTCCCCTTACAATTGTATTTATTTGTCAATGTGTTAAGATTTGGTTTATTTAAAGACAATTTTATTGTTAAGACATTAAAGCTGACGTTTTTGTTCCATAAATAAGTTTTACAAATAAAGCCTATTCGATGATGTACATAATTAGAAGAGTGGAGAATACTTGTTCATGTATGACTATCGCGGGATACAGAGGCCTTTATGACAACCATTCCATTATACCCATTCAATAAAAAAAAACAAATGATTTAGGTATATGTAAATGCATTTAATGCAACAATAATACATGTAATAATAATGGGAATAATTCCTATATAATGGGGAAATCAATCTTTTGACAGGAACGGGAGTGTACTTTAAAATTCCTAAGATGTCGATACGACTTGCTGCACTTGGGGCAGGTGTGGGGCCGCACGTCCGAGTGTGTATGCATGTGACGCCGCAGATAGCACTTGACGGGGAAGCCCTTGTTGCAGATGTGACAAGTAAAGGGTGTGGCGCCCGTATGGCTCATCATGTGGTACTTGAACTTGGAGAGGCAACGGAACTTGGAACTGCATTGCTCGCACTGGAAGGGGAAGTAGTCTGTGTGGGTGCGCATGTGGTGGTAGAGGGCCGGCCTTTGTTTGAACGTCTTCCCGCACTCGAGGCAGACATAAGGCTTCTCCCCCGTGTGCAAGCGCAAGTGTTCTAGCAGCGTGTTCTTTGCCGCAAACTTCTTGTCACATTTATCGCAACCAAACTTCTTGATCATTTCATGCGTCACTTTGACGTGCGTCCTCAGCATCGAGTTTAAACGGAATCTCCGACCGCAGACATCGCAAATGTATCGTTTCTCCCCGGTATGTTTGGTCATGTGATCCAGGTAGTAAGTGACTCTGGCCACTTTGATGTTGCACACGCTGCACTGATAATACATTTCTCCGTCTATGAAGACTTTAGCCTTCTCCATTGCGTTATAATCGAAATATTTCCTACCTTCCTTTTTAACTTGGAAATTATTAATTACAGCAGGGTTGGCCTGATCACTTTTACTTTCCACGCCGTGAAACTTTTCCAAGTGCCTTTCTAAATATTCTGCCAGTCTAAACTTACGGCCGCAAATTTCACACGCTAACAGTTTCTCAGAATGTATAACGACGTGCTTTAAATATCGGTTTGGGTACGGAAAAGATTTATTACAAGTTTCACATCGATAATGAATTTTTCCTTTAACATAAATTTTAACGTTTTCAAGGACTTCCATAGTTTGAAGATCATATGCAGTTCTTTTTTCCGGGATTTTGTGACGGTTGGAGACATGTTCTTGAAGTTTGGCAATGAGTTCTTGCAGCGAGGAATATTGATTTTGGAAGTGCTGACTGTCAGATTTGTCTTCAGTCTCATGGGGTAGAGAGTCAGACAAGCAGTCATCATCGTCGGTATTGGAGAAGTTTAAGGCTTGGGCGGGAAGCAAGTAAGGGGCGGAAGTAGAGTGCTGTGCCTGAACACTGGAAACAGGTTCAAGTTTAACATCAGCGCTGTGGGGAGAGGGGGCGCAGTGGGTGGCGGCCCCACGAGCTCGACGCTCTGAGCGCAATGAGAGGCGAAACCTGCAACAAATTGCTCTATTACACCGCATCGCCATATAAATCAAAGAATATATATATTGTCATTACGACAAGGTTTAACTTATTTATTTTATTTCTTTACAGACTGTTTATTATCCAATCATAACAAAACATAGAACACAAACTGAGAAACAATACAAATGGCGTGCTCCTACAACTACCTGCACCTGAACATAGCAATGACAAATTGCACTTGAATATATGTATTAGGCAACTACACCAAACTAATGGGGTTTTTCACAAACTATGGATACCGATAAAAATGTATGGAAGATTTTTTAAGTAAATTTTTATAATTCTATTGATGGTTCTGAAAATGTGTAATTTTTATTAATAACAAAATTATTGTTTCTGAAAATGATCTATAAATGCACACTCCTAAACAGTTCGAACTGGCTACAACATCTCTGGCAAAATTTTCCTCATTACGATGTAGAAAATGTTACTGACTGGAAGGGTTATCACTAGGGAATGCAATCTCGTTCTCGCGAGATCTCGGCCCTTTTTAGCGAGATTGATCTCGGACGAAAAAAGGGCAAGATCTCGCGAGTTTAACGAGATTGCACTCAAGCATAAAAAAATCTTATTCGAAGCACGGACTGGCACGGACGGAGTTGCAATCTGTAATTTCTAATAGTCTGACTAATTGGTATATTTTGTTAATTAATCTGTAATATCTAATGGACCTACTGAGTACCTACATATAGTTTAATTTAATTAATAATAATATCTCAGTTTAATAGGCAACTCAACTTAGATAATAAGTTTTATTTTTTTTGGTTTCTCGTTGTTTTGTTTGTTATAAAAGAACTGTTTTATTACAAAAGATTTTTGTTTGATATTAGAAGAGAAGACTGGTTGTTTCTTTCATTTATTATTTGATAGATACGTACGTCAAAGTTAACTACTTACGAGTTTATTAAAAAATTATAGACAAATACGTCAAACAATGTTTGATGCATAAAAGGTCTATTGAAAAATTCGTGAAAATAAATGTTTTCCTTATAACACTTATAATTTTTATTATTTTTTTCCTAATTTATTCAATTACTAGCAAACCCGGCCACACGTTGCTGTGGCTAATGAAACACAACGCCATTACCCAAACTTTATAAAATCCACACCACCCGCTTGTCAGCTGCCCGCTGCCTGAATTGAATATTTCAATTTCTCGGCTTTTCTCCATTATAATAAGCATGTATTATATATAAACCTTCCTCTTGAATCACTGTATCTATTGGTGTAAACCCCATGAAAATCCGTTGCGTAGTTTAAAAGATCTAAGCGTACATACATTTTTAGCGACTACCAGTTTAAATCGCATACAAATATATTTTCTTTGAATTTCTCCGCTTTTCTGTACTGTAATATGCATGTATTACACTTATAAACCTTCCTCTTGAATGACCCTATATATTGGTGAAAACCGCATGAAAATCCATTGCGTAGTTTAAAAGATCTAAGCGTACATACATTTTGGGTGACTTCATACTATGTAAAGAAGATATTTTCTTTGAATTTCTCGGCTGCATAGTTTAAAAGATCTAAGCGCACATACATTGTGAGCGACTTCATTTTATACTATGTAAAGATTGTGATTATTTGCAAAAAAAAAACACACAAAACTGCCAATCTCGCGAGATCTCGAAATTGGCGAGATCTCGCAGTATTGTTATTCATAAACGCTTGAGCCCCAATCTCGCGAGATTTGCATTCCCTAGTTATCACCAATGTTAGCCTGCGTGATATCAACAACGCAATAGTGACAATAAAAACGAACATGTCATTTTGACCGCAAGTTAAAAATGGCAACATTTTGGAAATAACTGTCGCAGAAAATTAATTTAGTCATAATTTTTTTTTAAATATATATTTTTTTAAACCCTATTTATTATAAAGGATATATGTGATTGGTTGCCAGATAAAAAAAAAAAAAAAAAACATATAACAGCATTGCTTTGTTTTAAAAAAATATCTGGCATTATTAGAGCAATGCACTTTGCCATTTGGTACGGAGTTAAAGGGAAAGGCTGTGGGGCTTGTTTCACAAAAAAAAATTATCAAAAGATACAAAGACAATTATAAAGTAGGTACCGTTTTTCGATTTCTACTTTAAATTATAAAATTTAGACCTCAAAAGGTGCCAATTTTCATTCATGGTTTTTCGGAGGCGAATATTTACGACTATATAAATGGATGCTATCGAAAATGTTAAAGTGAACAATAAAATTAAAATTGTACTGAAAAAATTTTTTTTAATGTAAAAAATCAAATTTAGTTAGGCGCAAATTCGAGGTAAATTTTGAGAATTTTTATGATTATCAGGAACGAAGCAGGAGGGAGGTAAGTAGTCAGCAAAACAAATACATACACACATCAACAGTATATGTGTGTCAGTCAGTCGCTGTCAGCTAATAATTAAATATAAAGATAATAATTATGAATTTTATTTAAAAAGCAATACGCATGAAAAGTAATTACCACTGCCCTCTAGAGTAAAAACTTAAAGGCATTAAGGTTCGGAGCTCGACTAAAACCTACTGTCATTTATGTTAATTACTTACTATATATATGATCAAGCAGATTTCTCTCAGTCCATAATGAAGAGTGTTATGATGAGCCATTTCTAAACATACTGACATTTGTTTTGTTGTAGTGTTAATTTTTAAAATCCGTTGCTTATAAATACAATAGAATTCCTTGAATCCTCCTTCTTTCTAATTTAGACAATCAGCTCCTTTAAAACAAAAACAGGGGGGCTGAGCCGGTGTTTGTCTAAATGGAGTGTGTTTTTTACTGAATGTGAAGTTTTTTACTGAACCGTAACAAAAGTAATCATTAATTTAGTTATTAGGTAGCTTTTATTATTATAACACTCCAAAATGTAAGAACGAGATGTCGGACTGTCAAATGTATTTAAAAAATTATTTATTATTCTTAACCACTTGGGCCTCAGGCCTACAAAATCCAAATAAATAGAATATTTCTGAACGCATCCGAAAACTAAAGACTGTTTTTGAAATGTGATAAAATACACTTTAAAATTTTATAATTCAAAATAAACATAATTATTGTAATATAAAATTTTTGAATGCAAACATTAAAAATGTCTCACCTTACGTTTTTTCTAACTAAAACAACAGATAATGAAAAACAATAAAAACATACACGTATTTTATTAGGCAAATGTATTAAAAACGTTATCGTCAACTCACTTTTTTGTAGTTTCATGTAAAAATTATTAATTAAAAATCTCAAGTCTCGTAATTTTTTTTTCCAATTGCGGGGGAAACCTTTGAATTTATAATGGTGTACATTTTAATTATTTCATGGTTAATTTTTAGATTTGAATATAAAGTTTAGTGTTTTCTCTTTCTCCACTCTGGGGTTCACCTCACATTAACATGCAGGACATTTAATAAGGGAAGCGAATTGATTCCTCTTTTAAGTGTGGAATGTGTCAGAGATGACGGAGCTCATACTCTTATGTTACTGCCACATGTACAAGAGGTGTTGCATGAATACATTATTGTTCATCACTCACCAAACCCTGGTTGAACAGAGCGGCAGTTAGGAATAAGTGCACACTCTCGGTTTAATCATCTTGTTGTATAATGCAGCGTATTAACAGGTGGGTATTACCACTGGCCGAGTCAGGAATGATGGGAAAACGCCACTTGCTTCATCAGCTCTCAGTAATAGTAATACCTACCAGCATATCATGCAGGTAAAACATGCACTTCAGCCAGGATGTAAAATAAAATATTCATATACAATACTGAGTAATATTCCATTTATTGTTTACGTTGACCTTGATTTGGAATACTCCCCTTATTGGTATGGTAATTTGGCGGGTTCAGTTAACCTTAGAGCAATTATTCATACAATTCAATTTGGGATTAGAGTATGGGTACCACTACCACGGGGACCATTTATTGGATAATCAACAACCCTGCTGTAGGCCACAAGTGGTTCGCTTGAGAAACCTAAATCTATCCAGCCAGACTCTTTCCACTTATCGCCTTGCACCGCACTGGGAGGAATGTATTCATACATGTGTCACTTCACCCTTTTCCTTCCCAGAAAATCCTCTCCTTCCTTTCCCTAAAAAGATCCCCCACACAGCATTCCCAAAGATGACATAGGCCCCGAGGTTATCTTTTTTCCCAGGGCTATGTGGGCTAATTTAAAACCAAGGTCAATTATAGTATTTATTGTGATGAACGTATGTCTAAAGGTATGAAAGAGACATTCGTGTACGAACGAGATAGCATGATTCCTACCAGTAACTTGTACCGACACCGAATTATTATATTTCACCCAAATAAATAAATGAACTTGGTGATCCTGCTGAACTTGGTAATCTCAATGAGCGATCACCACGCTTATGAACAAGTATAAATTATAATAAGAGACCAAAGAAAAGGTAGGCCTGCCCATAAGGGTGAGGTGTCTCCAATGACACAGTGATGGCAACATTGTTTCATTTCTTTAATATGTGTGAGGAAGATGTATGATAATGATTACATTTTTCCTTTGGGGGAAGCAGACATACACATACTGTTTGTCTCATTTTAAACTACCTACTATTATCATTTAGTGTGTAAGAAAGTGCTGCAGCATTATTGCGTTTAAAAAAATGTACATTTTATTCTTTGTTTGAGCAGGAAGAATTATATGAGTCAAACAAGTCGTGTTCAGTTTTTTGGCAGAAGGTTATGTGCATTTGGAGTTTGTCCACAACTTTCCACAGAAGGGAATGCTAATCTATCTACATCTGTGGGATAAAAAAAGTTTTGTAAGAATAGGAGCCGTTCCCGGCGTGAGGGGGGAGGTGGTCCTCCTGTGATAAAATCCTCTATTGCCCCGCATCGCATGGGGCTGGCAAGTCAGGAAAGGCAGAAACCAACAGATTAGAGCAACCAAAATTCACCTCAGAGACAGATTTTTCTATTGAATTTAGTAAATTAGTAATAAACTATGCTTTGTTTATCAATTCAATAAGATATTGAATATTATGATTGTTGGGATTTTCACCAACTAAATTAACGATCTTTATTCATATAAGTTTTTGTACAAAGTTTTTACATGCTTTTCGACTACCACATTAGTGTGTGCTTAGCCCCATGTCCGTATTATATTAAAAAATAAATGTTTAAAACGATTTATTTACATGTAACACCAACAAAATTAACAGATCAATTCATTTAAGATCAATGGATAAACATCCTATTGAAGATTAAACCAATTTTCTATTACAAAGTTTCAACGATTTAAATTTCCTAGTTACAAATAGAAATGAAGAATGCTGAAGCCACTACGACACGGGAGTCTCCGGAGGGCGCGTGTGCGTCCTCTTCCTGTGATTTCGGAGATACCTCTTCTGACGGAAGGCGAGGCCGCAATCGGCGCACGAGAAGGGCTTCTCGTCAAAGTGAATTGTCCGGTGCATTTTGAGTTCGTGGCGCACGCGAAATGCCTGGGAGCATACGTCGCAGACGTACGGCTTTTCCCCAGTGTGCAAGTACGTGTGATGCGTCAGCTGCGCCCGGAATCGGTACTTGGCATCGCAGCTCGTACACGCAAAAGGAAAATGATCCGTGTGTATTTTGGTGTGGATGTGAAGAGAGGCGCTCTGTTTGAAGCATTTCCCACACTGGGAGCAGACGTAGGGGCGCTCGCCCGTGTGTATTCGCATGTGTTGCGCCATGTTCTGGCGGGTGGTGAACTTGATGGGGCAGACAGTGCACGAGTGGTTCTTGATCTTCTGATGGGTCTCGCGCACGTGTCGCCGCAGCCCGGCCGTGATGCGGAACTGCTTGCCACACAGGTGGCACACGCACGGCTTCTCCCCCGAGTGGATGCGCTGGTGGTGTATGTACGAGTGCGGGGCGTGAAGTTGCCGCGAGCAAACGGGACATTCGTACACTTTTCGTCCGTCGATTACTATTTTTACTTTCTCTAAAGTTTCTTTCAAGGACTTTGACACTATCTTTTGCCCTCGTTTTCGCACATCTTTGGACTCTGCCAAGTTTTCTGAAGGCTCACTTTTAACATCAGAGTCAACGGGTATTTCTGTATAATCGAGATTTTTCCTGCTAGAGAGTGAATCGGAAGAATTCTCTTCTTCTTTTATTTCAAAGGGAACTTTGACCTTGTCTTGAATGACTTGTTCCTGATATTGCCTACTCGCTTCGAGGATTAAATCGTTCAACCTTGCCGAGCCTTCGGGAAGAAGAGATTTATTATCTTCGTTAGATTCCCTTTCTCGCTTTGGCTTAGTACGTGATCGGGTTTCCCTGGCAGAATGGACGGGAGCTTTCCGCCACTTCTTTAAGTCTACAGTCCCGGTATGGAGAGGGTCTCTGTCTCTGGGGAGAGAGGTGAGTATTGCCTTCTGAGCTTGTTGGAACGCATGAAAGGAAAGGTGACAATACGTGGACCTGCAACACAGACAGGGCAATATTACACTCTGCCCTCACTTTTTACACAAGTCCTTCATTTACACATAAATAGCCGTTATGGCTTCTCGGACATGACAACCGATGAATCAGTCAACTATTTTCCTGTCCTTTTTCTTTCCTAAGTTCTGACACGTTGTGGCTCAAAATGGTTTTTCTTTCAAAAACATTTTTAACAAATTCCAGAAGAAAATTTTCGATCATTGAAGTGCACAGCCGTGTGGTAGAGAAGGGAGTTTTAGGACACGAAGCACACTGGTACAAACGGGCCTGGAGACAAAGGTTTGTCCACACTGGCCAGTGGAACGACACTTTTTCCCTTCACACATGTCGTGCTCACCCGTTCGTACCCTTGGTACACTAGAGCCATACGACTCTTATACATTTTATATCAAATCTTGCAACAACACAGTCGAGGTTGCCTCGGGCACGGCTCTACATCTAGTTGATTTACACGCAAATAGTAAACAAATTGAATATCAGCTACTTGAAGGATGGGATCCTCGATGCATTGGATATTGGATGTGATCACAATTAGTTCTGCACAAAATGCAACCTGACTCACTGCTTGCAAAATTAATGCTACGAACCAGTTATTATTTTCGGTAAACCTAATGTCAACGGGCATGCCTTGCGAGTACACACATCGTACAGTTTTAAAAAGTGTTTTTAGAAATTAAATAAATGAACATAGTACAATAAATGATAGAAACTTTCATTCGGAGTTAATTTGAGAGCGTGATCTAATTCGATTCAGAGAAGAATAAGTTTATGTATAAGGAATGACAGATTGGGCAGAAATAAATGGTGGCAGTTGGAGGTATTCCCATCAAATTGGCTTGGACTGAGCGTAACACTGACTGATCTGTCTTTAGCCAGTGTTAGGACACAACCGTCTGTCTGGCTGGGAATAGTTGCAACCACAAATAAACAAACCCTGAACAATGTTCAATCAAAACCTCCCATCCCTTATCAAGCTCAAAAGAGTAAGTATTGCCCAAGAACTTTCACGAGATCTTCCGTCTCTTGTGCGCTGGACGCTCCGTGCCTAATGTCACAAGTGGTGAGCTAAAGAACGACGTTACATAATATTCGCAGATTTCCAACGAGACATTTAATAATCGGGAACTGAACGTAACAATAATAGTGAAATGATACAAAGCTCGATTCAGTCATCACGAGAAAAGACAGGTACATAGTAAATTAGCATTCCAAAAATCAAAATATCAGTTTCATTCAAATAGGCATACAAAACATAAAGCAACTCGGTTCAATATTTATTACTGGTGAAACAATAAATGATTTTATTTTTGTAAATAGCAAACAAAGATTTAACAAAGCCTTCGGCTGGTGAAACCTCTGTCACCGATACTAGTAGTGATAGATAGATGTTCAGTAATAAGTAATTCAGTAACCCAGAACCAAAGTAGAAATAGAATTTTCTTCTTTTTAACTTTTTGACTATTTTGCAAATAATGGATGATTGATGGACAACTATAACCTTAGGACATTACAAATTGGTATAGAATTAATAATTAAAAAAAACTGTGGAACGATTTGCCGACCTCTGTGTATCCTCCTTCCTACAACATGGGTCTCTTCAAGACCAATGTTCATTCCTTCCTCTCCTCAAAAAGATCCTCCACACAGCATCTCAGATGACATAGACCCCGAGGGAATTTATTTTCCTCAGGGCCTCTTGTGTGGAGTTAATGTAAAAAAAAAAAAAAAAATTAAGATGAATTAACAGAAAAATTAAAAAAAAAAAAAAAAAACACCAGATATTAAATATTCAACCGAAAAAATCAGAAACAAAAAAATTCAAGTAAGCACTTCACACATCAGTATTTTTTTGGTTCTACATATTTGCACATTTCAATTTACAAGTTCAAGTAATAAGCTTAAAATGCAATCATAATTCTTTTATAAAAAGTTAATTGAATTTTTGAATACGTGTGGTGAAATTCTTACAAGAATGAAATATATAATAAAAAGATGACAAACCTTTCTTTGTTGTTCTGCGAAGCATCTCCTAGTTTTGATTGGTTTGCATCCTGTGAGGAAGGAGACAACATTAATCACAGCACATTCAAATTGTAATGAAAATAACAATTCACCAATCCTTTTAAAGAGCAACAAAAGTATTAAGTACCATGGATATTTTAATAGAAATAATAAGGTCCTTCTTCCGCAGGGATGTGCAAGAATCATCACGATACTGGATGATTCAAGTATCTCGGTTACTTCAATCATACATCTGACCACAAGGCGAGGTTGTTCCAACTCACTTTAAACATTGCATTACTTGTCAGACATTTTGTAACAGTGCGTGTGCTTTAGATCAATGCTACAAATAAAACAGTCAGCAAAGAATGGAACTGTTTTGCTGTATGAAAGTTTCGACGTTTTGTGAATTCAATAATGATTGGTGGCGACGGGGTTTTCATGATTTCAGCAGTGACGTGTACAGACTGTGCGCGACAAGTCGTTACAACATAAATAACGATCATGACGTTTCCACAGGGGTAGGCAGTGGACGGACCCCAAACAACTCGGTCCTGGCACAAACTCCTTGCCTTGTTCACATTCACACATCATCTTGACATGGCCTGACTCAAGAATCTGATCACTTGGTCATGCCATATATTCCTCGGGCGACCCCCGACTTCTTCTACCATTCACATTTGCATCATATAATAATAATAATACTTGGACGATTTATATAGCGCCGTTTTTGTGAAAAATCACCTCAAGGGCGCTGTACAAACTTACCATACATGCCTAAAATCTAGAAAAACTACAAGCTAGACAAACAATTTATTCTCCTTACACTCCTTTCCTCGTTCATTCGCTGTACATGCCCAAACCATCTGAGCGTCCCTTTCCTTACTCATTATGCTTACATCAGCCTTGCATTCTTTGCGGATTTCCACGTTTCTCACACGGTCGTACATGGTTTCACCACACCTACGCCTCAGGGATCTCATGTCTACAGCATTCAGTATACTTTTATCCTTCCTCTGCCAGTTCTATGCTTCACTGCCATACATCAGGGTGTACCAACACTCCATTGTGAACGGCTAGCTTTGCTTCTTTGGACAGTTTTTTCTTGGCACCAACGTCGTTCAGTCCTCCATTAATGGGGTTACCTGCATTTACCCTTCTTTCAATATCTCTATCAGGCTTCCCATCTCTTGTAAACATACTTCCCACCTGCTCCGAGCATTGTTACAACGGATACTTGCGTATTCCTATGGAAGAAGGGCCCAAGACATTTTGAATCATAAAGGTCTTCCTGTTATGTTTTGTTAGGAGTTTGATGATTGGTAAATGAGTTAATTTAAGATTGGTAGCAGGAGATAATATAGGATAAAGAGGAGAGGTGGCAGTACCTTAGTAAAGGTCTTTCTGGATTGTCCGAGTTGCACGCGCGCAGTGAGCGTGATATTGGCTTGCTTGCAACAGTCCACCAGGTCGTGGAAGGCGAGCAGTGTGCTGGCGCATTGGTAGCACACGTGGTCGGGGTAATCATCACTGGAGTTCACCTGTAACAAACACCCTCCATTATAATCATTTATCCACTATTACCCAACTCTGTGTCTGAATGTGCCCACAAGACTACTTGCCGATAGTGTAGCTCCCTCACATTCACATAAGAGCTAAGGGGGCTAAGAATAGAAGCAAACCCGTCGCTTTACACTTTTACTCATTTTTCAATAGACATAAAAACATAAGTTATTAAAAAGATTTGTTTCAAATTACTTTCTATGTGCAAGTACACACATCAAAAGAATTACAAATATCTGCACCTAGGCCAAAATATTGGAGTAAATAAAATTAACTTTGCATCTCATCAAAATGAACAGTGGCCATTTTGCAAAAATTCAAAAGGCAAAAGAACAACAGCGGCCATTTTAGATACTGGTGAAAGGAGGCTTCTGATTGGTTGAAATTTAAAAATGGCAGCTTTGTATATAATCCTTATAAAAAGTTTTTTTTGTGGAAAAGAGGCATTTCTGCTTTCAAATATCAAGTGCAGTAAATTGACGGGGCTTGCAACATAGCTTCAAAATCAATTAAAATCTTTAACAAAACAATTGGCAGGTTTAGGTTAGTCTAAGAGATTTTATCACAATCTAATGGGTAAAATCAAATGAAGCCATAGTTTGAAAGATTATCGAAAAATAATAATTAAAACTAGCAGTTAAAAACCCGCTCTGTAGGTTTTTGCTGCTAGGCCCTGCGGGCGGCTTTTACTTCGGCTTCACCCATTCGTGTTCACATTGAGTGATTGTGACCATTTTATAAATCCGATAGGAACTGGTTTCTAAAATAGCCAGTTCTTTAGATCTACTGTGATTGAGTGACAGCTAGACACCATCGGTGACTCACCGAGGCAAAGTAACAGTAAAAAAATAATCGAGAAAGGCAATGACGTGTATGTAATTTATAACAACTTCGTTAAGTATTGCTGACAATCTTTCTAAATCCGGAATGATCGAAGGATACTTGAATAAAAATCCGTAGCAATTAATCACCGCGAGCTGTTGACGGAAGTAGTGACATCTCGTGAAGACTTCTTGAATTTGAAACCGAACTAAAACAGTAGCTTTGTGTGAAACTCCACATACACAGATGTTATTTGTTGCGGGGCGTATAAGGCGTGATGTCGAACATGCAATGGAAGTCACGTTCTGGAATGTAACCACACGCGGACGCTAAGGTAATAATATACTCCGATTGCCGATATCTTCCAGTAAAAGATTAATAAATTTTACAATTATTGACTTTTTATTAGCGCTAAATACAGGTAATCGGTTAAACCTAATAAAAAAATCAACAAGTCATTCGACGTCATAAAGTTTAGAATAGCTAAAGAAATATCACAAGCGTTTTTTTATGATTTTTAACATAATAGATTTTGTGATCAAAACACAAGAGTAAACAGATTTTATGCTTTGGAAAATTTATAGCAAAAACATCACATAGAGTCAATCTATTGCTAACTTAAATCTTGGAAAAGTTTTATTTCATTCGCCTAAGTGACAATAAGGAACTCCAGTGAAAAATATTATGGCTTTAAATAATATGTTCATATAGACCAATAAACGCTGATTCTAAATATATAACTTTTATTTAATAATATTAAACGTACAGTTTTTAAAAAAATATTAAAAAGTGCATTTTTAATATTCTCGTTAAAACACAGCGTTAAGTTGGTATGCTGTGTAATGCTGTCATGGTGACGTCATGATGGAAGATTCACTGATGATTCACTGTAATTCATTTGGGTCATTTATATGGCAATTTAGGTATGACACAAGCGAATGTTCTATATATTTCTTATTTTTTAAGATGTCGTGTCGTAAAAGCACATACCTTTAAAGAAACTTAATAGAATTGCCTTTTAGATTTTTGTATCTGACATATACGATTGTGTTTGAAAAATGCAGTATTTTAAGTTTCAAAATTAAAAAAT
Organism: Limnephilus lunatus; assembly: GCA_917563855.2. Taxonomy (NCBI): domain Eukaryota; kingdom Metazoa; phylum Arthropoda; class Insecta; order Trichoptera; family Limnephilidae; genus Limnephilus; species Limnephilus lunatus. Next base: position 886,475 of record OU830602.1, on the reverse strand, counting down.
TTAAAAAAGCAGCTGACTGTAATCATATTCTATTAAATGGTCGAAAAATTTAGGAAAATTCAAAATTTTAAAAATACAGTCCTCTTACTTTATGAATTTGGAATACAACTGTCACTTCACTTTTTATACAATTAAAAAGGATAAAAAAATATTATAATAATTCCGAAAAAATAACTGAAAAAATCCGACATCTTGGACTCGGTTTTACGCAATTAATGCGTTGATTTCTCGAATTTGTATTTATTTACACATGCATAAGGCTTTTACATTATTAAATAATATTACTTTTATGGAAGTTTTATTAAATTCACGCGGAAAATTCATAAATTTTTTTTTTTCGAAGTAACCTTTGATTATGTAATGTCAGTAACCTAAAAACCTATCGTTAACGAAACTAAATCACCAACAAAACATTATTTAAGGACTAAAACTGAAAAAAAAAAGTAAAGGCAGCATTGGTACTTATGCTCAATTACACTAATATCACAGTGAATTAATCATTTAAACGAAAATTATCATCAAAAACATAAAACTGCAAGTAAAATTCATCAACGTCATTCATTGTTTTGCAAAGAATTTGATTTCGCCATTTGCAATAAATAAGCCATTAGCCAATCAACGCGTTATAATAAACAAGATGGCCGTGCGCCTGCGCAAATCTATGTGAGATTCAAGAAAATCAACATAAAAATCATAAAATACGTGAATCGTTATTTTAGTAGATGACGTCACAAAATTCATCATAGATATGGGTGTTTTCGAGGAATCTCCAAAAATTAAAACTTTGAAAATTATTTTAACTATTAAAACTAACCCTAAAAAAAAAAAAAAAATATGCCGTAATTTAAGTTAGGAGGTCATTTTTCATTAAAAAAAATAAAAAAAAATGGACTGGACTTCTCTATTTCGAAATTCATATCAGTTTTTACAATTTAAAAAAATAAAATTATTTTTTTCCCCATACATAGTACTTGCGGAAGTGACCTGCCAGGTAAGTATGTTTCCGTATCCATTTGTAAATAGTAGAATTAGATAGAACCTAAGAATTCTTAATAAATTGTACAGCGCCCTTGAGGTGATTTTTCACAAAAACGGCGCTCTACAAATTATCCAATTATTATTATTAGTATTATTATTATTGCCAAAATTAAATACAATTTATGTAATAAGAAGTCAAAAATAAAACCTTCCATAAAGTATTGTCTTTAACCTCCCATCGGCTAAATTATACATTTGACCGAATAATCCAGTCAATTGATGGCTACCCAAATTTAGGTCACATTACTCTAGCCCTTGAGTGATGCCTACCTAAATTTAGGTAGATGGTTTTTTGTAAATTTATTTAGACATTCCCGCAAACAGCTAAAATGTTTGAAATATTCGGAGGTATAATTTTTTAATGAGAACGGATGAATCTATAAACTGTATATCCGGATATCTCCATCGCTCAACATTATTTTTTTGTAAATATGCGATCGCTTAAGTAGTTATAGCCATATTTCATGACATTTGAAATCACCATAATATATCTGTACCTACTGCAAAAGTCAAAGGTTGGAAATTTTTTTTTTACTTAAGAGGCCGCTATCCGAATTTCTACCGATTTCTTTCAAACCTCCCTTAAACATTTGAAGTTTTTAAGCTCTTAAAAAATATATATGTTATTTTTGAAGATAATATCTATACATTCCCCATGCCGAAACGCTAATTATATGAAATTCCCTCGATAGAAAAAAATCGCTAAGTACGCTCCAAATTTTTTTATTTTCAAGTCTGTTTCCGTTATTTTACAAGTTATATGTATGAACAAATCCACAGTGTTTCATTAAATACTGTTTTAGACAGCCCCCAAGAGATTTTTGCTCTATTTTAAACGAGTCGTGTTTTATAGGTTTTTGGCAATTTTTGCATCGATTTTGGCGCTGTAAATATTAGCGCTCTCCTCTGACATTTGTAATTTAGTATCTCTCCATCTTCTTCTTTTTGGTGCCAGTAATGGATCCTTAATTAAAAAATACATTTGCATGTGTTCATACCCAATGGTTTAATTTACTAAAGAAACAATACAGTTTGTAATATCCTTTCAATAATCAATTAGCAACCCAAAAACCAGGCAAGTGTCCAATTAGTGAAAGCGTGGGATTAGAGTGCATAAAAGTTATTTCGTTAACAAAAACTCCGCTTTCAATGTTTCGTTACGGTGTCATGTTTACGTTTGCGAGACGACTCCATTTTGTAAAACTTATCAAAATAAAAAACGTTGCAGATCGAAACAAACATAAACACCAAATAAACCCTCTCCTAAATCAAATAAACCCAGGTGACTGGTAAGATGGTGACTGAGAGCAAACCAGACGACAGTATAGTATCCGAGTGTGTATAACTATGAATTATGGGAAATCGCCAATTATGGGAAACGCCGAACTACGAATTATGGGAAAGGAACGAAGCAATAGCAAATGCAAATAAAAGCAAAAACGCCGCTTGCGGTAGCTTCATCCATTTCAAATAATTCATGGCTCGGCTATCACTTATGTTTGCAAATGTTTATGCAGCATAAGATACCATACCCCCTGTCTCACTTCTCTACTTTCCTCCCCCCTTTTAGTAATTTATGGATGGCCCCTAAGACCATGTGCAGTTTGTCCATTGTGGGGCTTTCTGAACAGGGTCTTGTCTTACAGTTGTATCTTTTATTTGTACAATAAATATTATTTTATTTGATATATATGTTGATTCCTTGGGAACCCTTTCCTTACCATTACTTTATGAACCATGGAACAACGGGCATGGGAATACACTAGAAATTTGAAATACGAAACTGTCTTCAAGTCTTCTTATACTCTGGCTATACTCAGGGCCGGATCTACGAAATCTGGCACCCTGTGCAGTAAGTACCGATGGCGCCCCCCCCCCCCTACATTTTTATTTTGATTAAAATTTCGTTCACCCCAATTTTTTTTTTATTTTTTTTTTTTTACACTAATTTATCAAATAAAATCAAGACATATATTTTTTATCGGTGCTGGAGAAATTGGAATAAAAAATTCCCAATGGAAATGAGTTTTTTTATGTCATTCTGCTCTTTAATTTTATGTTTTAGATTCTGCGAGCCTGAAAGTTTTTTAAAAATTATTATTCTATTCATTGTAATCCAAAGTACTTTTATAACCCCTAACAACCAATAGAAATTTAGTTATAAATTTAAAAATCTAATAAGAATATAACCTTAAATTTGTACCTTGCATTTCCCCTGTGTTGAGCGAACAAACACCGAATTGAGCGAACAAACACTAAACATTGACGTATGGAATCAACGGCTCACGAAAGACGCTTACACTGACACCGTAAAATAACAAATCTAATAGATATTAATTATATATTTAACGAACTTCAAATAACTGTCAACACGTTCAACCTGCAAATCCTGCAAACCGTGCGATGCATAAATATACCAATCCCGTGCGATGCTTTTGTTAATGGAATTTACTGAAGATTTCATAAGAAAATGGTCTTTAACTACCTTCTCCTAGAGACTTAAATCGTACAAAATAAAACAACAGCGAGCGTACACACTAACTAAAATTGTCAGCATTTTGAAAGGCGCAGGTGCGCAAGTCGGTTTGTTTGATTCTCTAGAACAAATATACCGCGCTGTGATTGGTTATTGAATTTGGATCGCACCCATTCGTCGTAAAAGATATATGGAAAAATAGATCTTATGTTTAAACTAAATATATGGAATTTGTAAAAAAAATCAGTAATCTGACTATAAATTCGTAAGCCGTTGATACCAACCTGATGCGTGCGCATTCTGTTTCTTTGGAAAGTGTTGCTAGAGCGTAATAATTATTTCGTACAATGGGTAATTTTTAAACGATTCAGGGAATATTATAACTAAATTTTAATACAATATTTATTTTCTCACGGCGCCCCCTTCGGAGTTGGCGCCAGGTTTTTGCACGTTTTTGAACGTATGGCAGATCCGGCGCTGGCTATACTCAGTTCACATTAAATTTTACAAATTTAATATTGTACCTGGATAACAAACTTGACTTCTGTGAGAATATCCAAACTACATAACTGTCTTTACAACTCATTTTCATAAAAGAAAGCGGGGAAAACTAGTCTTGAATGCACAATAGTTTTAGTCATAAAATACCGGGGCGATTAACAGTAGCTATTTCAAAAACAAACAGGATTTTTTTAATCAAGCAAGCACCTAAATATGTAATTTTATGGTCCTCACCTCAACCAGTATTTATTTTTTTCAACGCAACTTTATTTCTTAATATTATTGCAAATAGAAGTAATTAATAGAAGTTAGTTACTTACCCGTATCGGAAGATGCGAGTGAATTTTGTCTGCTAAACTATTCTCCTGTCCTTCGCCCTCGAAGATGGGAATGAGGTACTCATTTGGAAGCGCGCATATTCGACATAACTGGGACAGTGGTGTCAACAAATCTGGAGGAAAATAAAACAATTTATTGGTTACATTTAATTTATCTATAATAATAACTGATATTTTTTTGTGAAATATCACTTCCAGGAACTGGCGCTCATAATTAGCTACCTATCTTAAATTGTTTATGTTAGAGATATTGAAATATTCTGATATCTTTATTGAATAATATTAATGTTTGTAATCAATTTTACAATTCAGTAAGAAGTACATAAAACAAATCATTCTGACAACACAGGACGCATCCATCTAACAAGTCATATTTTATGTATATTTGCATAGCTGCTGAAATCTTTGGAAAAATAATTGTACCCACTTTTTGAATTGGAATACTTTATCAAAAGAGACAAATATTGATATAAAATTGAGACAATGGGTAGGTACCTTCATTCTTCTGGGTGTCTGGATCGGTGCCTCCCAAACCGGAAAGGACTTTGTAAAGAATCTGGCCGCTATCGTCCATGGTTACGTGGAGCCAGCACCGCAGTCAGCTAGTTCATCTTGCCGCGGGGCTTTATTGTCTGAAATCGCCAAATAAAGCCATAAATATCGACCATTGAGAAAAGCGAGGCGTGAACTGAAACTGAACGCTAGCACCCGACTTACCAATCCATTCCACTATGGCGTCTCTACAAATCTCGCACCGGCTAGAAAATGCACTCCGAATGCACAATTCTTGAAGTTTCGTCGTTTAATCAATTTGCATAGAAGTTTTTTTTCTACAGATAATCCGAAAAGACACTAGAAGATTACAAGTGGACGCGAGGAGTTCCAAAGAAGAAGCGACAAAAATCGAAGCGCGTAGATCGAGATTCTCCATAAAATGGCGTACCCCATAGACAAGGGCGTCGTTGGGCGTCATGAAAGCGAAGCGCGGCAAAAAGGAAACCATAGTGTCGTAACATCGTTTTGTATCGATCCAGTAATATTATATATGGTATATTATCGAACTGACACTTTGAATACAAAGTAAATTTCATTAAAAAATGCATTGGGATATTAGGATTTATATTTACATATTTCTTATAATATGAGTTTTTATAAAATCCTGTACTTTTGAATCAGGAAGCGGGGACGATGAAAGTACTTGCGTAGCAAAGAACTCTCAACTCAATATCCTGCTGGGAAGGTTTAGGCGATTTAGGTTATTGTGATAGTTTATTATACATAGTTCGTTAAAACAGACACTTTCCGAAAAAAAATAGTAGGCTCAAAATACCTAGATGCCCCGAAACTAGAGATGGTGATACTTGAAATGGGTTTTCACTCCAGTTCCAGTTACCGGAGACCGATGTGGAACTGGTTCTTTATCTAGTTTGATATACCCTTATACCAGTGATTCTTAACCTGTGGTCCGCGGACCCCTGGAGGTCCGCGAATATATGTATGGGGGTCCGCAGTCTCATCTCTGGACCATTTAACAATAATATCTTGTAATCGCTACGCGTCTTCGTTCCGGAATTATTTTCCAGTACCCGACAAAAATATTAGACCCTTTCAATACAGAGGATATTAGACCCTTTCAATACATATGTTACTGATATTACTGGCTTGACAACGGCACTGGAAAACTAAATAGAAATACCTATCTTGTGATTCAGCTTTGAAACGTAATTTCAAAAAATCGGGTCTAATTTCAAGTTTTTGGGTGAATGTAAATAAAGATTATAAGGAAATATCAGAAGAAGCACTGAAACATTTATTGCTTTTCTAAACCACATACCTCTGTGAAAATGCATTCTCTGCTCTTGTATATACTAAAAACAAATACAGAAACAGATTACAAGTGGAATCCTATTTGAGATTACAACTTAATAGTAACATCAACCCGAATATCACTAATTTAGTTGCAAAAAGTAACTTCACATTAATTGGTGTAGCTGTTGTACTTTAATTATTAAGGTTTTTTTTATAAAAAGTTTGTTTTTTGTATTTGTAGTACTAAAATAAATGGTCCGAAATTTATTGTTGTATTTTTTTTATTAAGGGGTCCTTGAAAATTATGGATGATTTCCTAGGGTTCCGTGCCTGAAAAAGGTTAGGAAACGCTGCCTTATACGAATAGACAATAGAGCCTCCCAAACGCCGAGTTTCCTCCCGAGTCCCGCACCACTTCAGGCCGCCGCGCAGAAAAGTAAAGACCGATAACGATAAGGTTTACAGCGCAGTTCACTGTGAGACTTTTCTGCCGGGCGGCCTGAAGTGGCGCGGGACTCAGTCGCTCCGAAGTGTGCGTGTGGGAGATGCTATTCTAATTTTAAGATCTAATTAATTAAATACCTAGTATAAGACTAACACTAGATTAATAATTAACACCTGTCTTTTGTATTAACAGAATAAATGTATAACTCGTATCATCAGTAGCTCTATCAAGTTGTTCCCTCCCTAATTTTAATTAATAGTTTAAATTTAATTTGCCATTAAAGCGCGGGCTTAACAAGTTATCATAGCGATGAAAGAAAAAACATAGAGAATTTCCGAGGGAAATGGAATCAGCTCCTCAAAAATTGCAAAATAATTTTTCGCTTCATGGTATTTTTCTAATATTTGTTATTTTTTTAATAAATATTGTAAAATAACCGGTTCCTCACAGTAGGGATACCTACTGATGGTTCCAGTGAGAGCAAAGGAACCAGTTCCATCTAACCCAGTGTTTCCCAAAGTGGTCAAAGTTTCCCGTCGGGTCTACGTTGGCGTGACAAAAAAATGGGGGTCCACAAGTTGTAAGTGGGGGTCCACGAAAATTTATCTGGTTTCGATAGTAAAGAAAAAATGTTGGCTTGGCTTTACCTAACGAAGGGCATCTAACCTAACAGCCGGCCATTGCCTATTTTCTATCACTCCCGGTAATACTCAATATGTGATTCTGAAAGGGGGTCTTTCACTGGGGCGATACTGAGAGTACTTACCACTCTTTGTATGTATGGAACTCTTTGTATGAATAAAATTAATCTTAACAATTCCCCTTTTTTATATGAATACCGCACAAGGGTCCCAACTGCTCCCGTCTGAAGCCAGTGAGACTATGGCATCCCCAATAGGGAGCTCCAGTCCAATTTTTTTATGAATGACCTTCTAATTTAAATAACTGCATATTTTTAAAATATTTTTAGAGTTAGTTTTAATGGTTAAAATAATTGTCAAAGTTTTAATTTTTCAAGATCCACGAAAACCACCGTATCGATGGTGGGTCGTGTGACGTCATCAATCACGTCATCTACTATAAAGGCCCTGATCGACGGGCGAGTAAAACCGCGGTCTTATGGCTCGTCGGTAAAGCTCGCCGGTGTATCATTGCAAAACCGCGGTTTTGTGAGTTGACGAGCCTGGCTCGTGGCTCGTCATGTTTGCTTGATTTTTTACTCGGCTCGTCGTTCAAAACTGCGTGTCGATCACGGCCGGCGAGCCAAGCCGCCAGTTATCGGCGACAGCGCTAGAGGACTGACGTCACGTAATAATGGATCTGTGAATTCACATTTACGATTTCATCGTAGAATTCATAAATAGCTTCCGAGAGTGGCCCTGTTTATGGGAAATTAAATCAAGCGAATACAAAAAAATTGTTTGTTCTTTCTAGGTACAAATAAAATACATTAAACTATTTTAACCACGCACAGGCTGCACCTTAGTGGGTTTCCATTATTCTTATTATATCATAATATTGTATACATCAAATATAAAATTTGGGAAAATAAAGGAAAAAAAATAATAAACACAATTATATAACTTTGTTTTGATTCCACTTTATTATTTCCTTATCCAAACCGGTTTCGGTTCGACCTGAACCTTCATCAGGGATGAATAAAAATACATTCATTTATATACGCCTTGAAGGCTTTTACAATATCAGATACATAGGTTATTTAGGAGTTTAAGCATGTAAATGTAGCATAATAAACTGGATTTTAAACATAATACAAAAAAGATAAATAGCTTCTCGCATTATAGTGTTTTGCTTTTGTATCATAGGTGTTACTAAAGACAATAATTCGTTGTACAATTCTTCAGACATTCTCAGATAATTTCTGTAATCGAGTGGTTCTGCTGACAATTCTTGAATTAAATGTGTATGCGATAACGGTTGTCTTTTCTCAATCCAACTTTTAACCCAAACTCTCGGGCGTTTTCGCTTTTTTTCTTAATTTTGTGGTATGCTAACTATAGATACCAAGATAACACAAAGCTTCAGACTCTGAACAAGACATGTTAACCTCAATTCGACTACGATACGACTGTTTTACTCGCTAGTCGATCAGCACCAACGAGCCGCGAGTAAAACCGATGGTTTTTAAAACCGTAGGCTCGTACGGCAATCAACTGTTCAACTCGCTGCCATTTTGAAATTTGAGTTCGAAGGAATCTTTTTAAATATTTTAAATAATAGAAATAAACTAATAAGAGATATACCATTAAATGTTCCGTAAGCCGCCACACTTTTATTAGGCACAGATTTTGAAAAGTACACTAGGTAGTTTTAAACTTAGTTACCATAAAAAATATCGGTTTCAGTCGGAACCGGTGGAAAAATATGCATTTAAATTTATATTTCATAAAAAAAATTATACGTAATTTCTCGTTACGGCTGACATTTCTTATTACATTATTTTGCATACTGACCGATTTCCAGGGTACCAATCGATAAATATTAAAAAAGATTGCCATATCGCAAAAAATCACACAAATTCGAGGAAGGTACTAAAGGTTGCACCATACAAATTTTCATGTTCTGAATAAATACATAATTCGAGTATATTCTTTTGAATCACAAACCATGTTACGTAGCCATAAACCATGTTGCGTAGCCGCTAAACTACTTGAAAACTGGGATGTTTTTCTTGCCTTGACGCGAGTAGGCGTTATAAAGGGGCACTTTCTTTTGCATCACAAACCATGTTACACAAACCTAGCGTAGCCGCTAAACTACTAGAAAACTGGGATGTTTTCTTGAGGTAATAATTTTTCGGGTATGGCAACCTTTATTAATATTTAAAAATTGGTACCCCTTAAAAATGGAAAGAATACATCATGAAATGTCATTCGTAAAGGAAAAATTACGTACAAAAAAGTGTTTATGAAATAAAAATTTAAATGCATATTTTTCCGCCTTTTTCGACTGAAACCTATGGTTCTTGTGGTAATTAAGTTTACGGGTAGTTTATTTCTTTAAATGTTTGCCTATTAAAAGTGAAGCGGCTTGCGGCGGTTAGGTAAATATTTACCGAGATACCTTTATTTTTGAAACTGAAATATTTAGGTCTAAATAAACTTTCAATAAACACAACTAAATCTCTATAAACAGTATGTAAATAAACGAATAAGATGAAATGTTGTTAATACGATAGCTTGTGTCATACCTACATTCCCGTACAATGACTTTACAGTGATCGTGATCAGTGACGTCACCACTAAACATTTTAGTAATACCAACTTGACGGCGTGTTTCAACGACAATATTAAAAATGCACTTTATAATACATATATTTTTGAAGTAAAACTTCTTTACGCACGCTCGACTCTTGGGGGTAAAATGATGAATACGTTATGAAACGTTACAAAAAAATATGAAACGTTACGAAAAAATATGAAACGTTACGAAAAAATGTGAAACGTTACGAAATAATGTGGAATGCTAATCAATATGAAACGCTAATCAATGTGAAACGATATGAGTTGAGTTGAGTTGAGTTCCAGTTCGAGTTCCAGTTCGAGTTCGAGTTCGAGTTCGAGTTCGAGTTCGAATTACAGTTCGAGTTCCAGTTGAGTTCCAGTTGAGTTCCAGTTGAGTTCCAGTGTAGTTCCAGTTGAGTTCCAGTTGAGTTCCAGTTGAGTTCTAGTTGAGTTCCAGTTGAGTTCCAGTTGAGTTCTAGTTGAGTTCCAGTTCAGTTCCAGATCAGTTCCAGTTCAGTTCCAGTTCAGTTCCAGTTTAGTTCCAGTTCAGTTCCAGTTCAGTTCCAGTTCAGTTAAGTTGAGTTGAGTTGGTGGGGATGTTGAGGGGATGGGGATATTTTTTTTCTGTTATTGTTAGATTTTTAATGGACGGCATAAGTTTGTGAAGTTTTACTTCAGTCTTGTGGTCTAAAGCACACTCTTTTTTTTTTTAAACTGTACGTTTAATATTATTAAATAAAACTTTATATTCAGAATCAGCATTTATTGGTCTATATCATAGGTTCTCAACGTGGGTGATAACGCCCCCTTGGGGGCGTTTGAGACCTTCAGGGGGGCGGTAGAAGATCCAGAGAGAATTGGTGGGCGTTGAGGTGGCACAGGGGGTCGTTGGAAAGTAAAAAATATGGTCTAAAAAAGACAAACAAAACACTCTAATCACATAATAAAGCAAAGTAAACTTTAATATTGGTTAATTTTTGTTATTAAAAACTTATGTCGGAAGTAAAAAAGAAGATACGGAAATATGGTGTGGATTATATTAAATACGGATTTATCAAAAATCCCACAAATCCGTCATCGCCAATGTGCCTTATTTGTCGAAAAACATTTTCAAATGAAGCGATGAAGCCTTCAAGCCTTCAAAACATAGACATATGAATATTAATATGTCTATGCTTCAAGATCAGTTTAATAAAATCCAGCCGGACAAGAAAGACAAAGATGTGACCCATTTTCAAGACATGAAAAAGAAGTACAAAATTCAGCTAACAATTTTAAAACACCTTCTAAGCAAGACGATGATGGACTTCGAGCTTCGTACAATACCTCGTTGTTGATTGCTAAAACAGGCAAACCACATACTATTGGGGACGATTTAATTTTACCAGCAGTAAAATAGGTAATAACCACTGTGCTCCATAAACCAGCTGCAGATATTATCTGAAAAATTCATTTGAGCAATAGTTCTGTGCAAAGACGAATTGATGAAATTTATGAAAACATTGAAGAATCATTGTGCAATCATCTGCAGTCTTGTCGATTTTCAATTCAGCTGGATGAGTCCACTTTACCAACCAATGAAGCCTTGTTATTGTCATACGTGAGGTTCATCAAAGATGAGAAAATATGTCAAGAACTATTGTTTGTTACAAATTTGGAAACAGATACAAAAGGAGAAACCATATTTAATACAATGGAAAAGTTTTGTGACGAAAAGAAAATTCCTTTTAATAATATTTTGTCAGCTGCTACAGATGGCGCCCCAGCTATGACAGGGCGTCACAAAGGCTTCATAGCGTGCTTAAAAATAAAGTTCATGACTTGCTTGCTGTGCATTGCGTAATTCATCACCAGAATTTGGTTGCAAAAAATCTGAGTAAACGCCTCCATACGTCACTGCAATATGTTATCAGAGCAGTTAATAAAATCAGAAGTAACTCATTGAATGACAGATTATTTAGTCAGCTTTGCATTGCCAATGATGAAGATTTCAACCGATTGCTGCTTCACACAGAGGTGCGCTTGCTGTCAAAAGGTTCTTGTTTGACTCGATTTTACAATCTGTTTGAGTCTGTGATAGAGCTCCTAGGAAACAAAGACACAGAATTGCGCGACAACCTCACCTCATCGAAAAATGATATTGCATACTTGACAGGCCTGTATAAATTGTTTAATGATGTCAATCTCCAACTTCAAGGCGACGACTTAAATTTGATTAAGACAAAAAATTGTGTTGCAGATTTTGTATCCAAACTGCTATTATACAAAAGAAATATGGGCAGACGGGAATTTAATAACTTCCCAAATTTATCAGCAGTATCATTTAAGAACGACGACTTGCTTGTTTACTGTCAACACTTGGAAAACCTCCACAGTGATTTCAAGGAACGATTCTAGGATATTTTAAACATGGATATACCACACTGAGTTTTGGATCCTTTTTCAAATGTCAACACAGTAGGATCATCCCCGTTAGAAGAAGAACTAATAGAACTGATAACAAATGAGGAATTCAAAATTAAATTTAAGAATAGCTACGAAGAGTTTTGGCTGCAGAAGCCGATTTCGCAACTACATATACCTAGGATTATGGTCGATAGTTCAACGGTTTTTAATAGCATTCCCATCGTCCTATATAGTTGAACGTGGATTCAATGCTGTAGCAACGTTGATAACCAAAAAGAAAAATAGGCTCCATATTACTGAACGCGGCGACTTACGTATGTTAAGTAAAATCGAGCCTAATTTAAACAAACTTCTTAAAACGCATCAAATTCAACCATCTCATTAGATAACTTATAAATTCAATATCTTTTCAATGTTAATAAAAATACTTCTCTAAATAATTAAGTATGCGTTTTAATTGTTCTCATTGAAACAATCTTCTTCTCAGAAATAGGATAGGAGTCATAGCCTTTCTTACATATTTACATATTAATATTAATATATTAATATTACAGTGTAATTACACGTTTAAATATAATCGTAACAATAGCTGTTTCAGATTCGCGATTATTTTTTACATTCTAGGTACCTAGTATGTAAAAAATATAGATGGACTTTCAGGAAACCCAGAGAAACCCATCGCCCTCCCCCCCCCCCAAGATGCTATGTAAAAGCAGTTGGAGGGCGGTAGAAAAAAATATATTGTCAAAGTGGGCGGTGGGCAAAAAAAGGTTGAGAATCTATGGTCTATATGAACATGTTTTTTTAAAGCCATAATATTTTTCACCGGAGTTCCTTATTAGGATATGTTGTGAGGCTGCCGTTAGTGAAGAGGGGAAGGAGGTAGGGAAGAGGAAGGTAGAGAAGTACCTGGCTATTCAGATCTGGTCACCAAGCACGGCTAATGCCATTTCAAGCAACGTTTCAATTCTGAATGGTGGTCTTACACCAGGGCGATACTTAGAGTATCTTCCACTCTGAAACTGTATTTATTATTTTAAATGAATAAATTGTGAAATAACACTAATTAATTTTATTTCCAAGGTCGGGATTCGATCCCGCGACCTTCGGTCAGTCAAGAGCCTTACCGCTGGACAATGTCCTGGTCAGACACTAAGGTCCCCTTGTTTCACAGATATTAAATGTTACGTTGTCAAGTGGCCATTCAGCGTTATTTTTAGACATTTGAAAGTTCCACGTTTAACGTCGATTCTAAAAGCGTTTCCGCATTCTATTAACTCGTAATCTGCTAACAAGATTAACAACATGGTAATTGTCCTTTTCTGCTATCACAATTTGTTCAAAAGCTGAAACGGACAGAATCGGCGTTTAACGAGAACTTTTCAAATATAAAAAAAACCCAATGGCGTTGAATGGCCATTTGATGACTTTTTCACACGTGAATTTCCTTGAAACAACTGGGTACAAAGGCCGGTTATTTCACAGAATTTGAACAATTCATCAAATTTCAACGTTAATTTTCAATTTCTGCAAAGTTTTGTTATTTATCATTTTTGGACAGTTGTTGTAGTAACAACAGTATCTACAAGTTGAGGGGGATATGGGCACCGCTGCCCCGGGAACCCCAAGTGGTTCGCTACTTTGGTGACTTAGCAGGGGTTCCCGGGTTTATGGGGTGAAGTTTGTTCGGGTCTTGGCGGCGGATGCGTCTGCCCACCAGCTGCATAGCAGGCCGGATTGGGAGAGAGTGGTCGAGGGAGTCCTTTTGACCTCTTCAGCCATACTCTCTCTGAACATTGCATTCATACGTCCGTCACTCCTGGACACACTGACCCTCAGATTCCTACCCACCCCTAATACCCATTTCCTTCCTAGAACTTTCCCTCATTCCTTTCCTAAAAGACCCTCCACACAGCATCCCCAAAGATGACATAGGCCCTGAGGGAAATTATTTTCCTCAGGGCCTCCTGGGCGGAGCAAATGTAAAAAAAAGTAGGTAGTCACACAAATCTGTCACATGACAGCTTGTCTGTGGGTTCTTCTTCAACAATATTTTTTTCCATAAATTTAAAAAGACCATAAATTTGACAGAAATACAGGCGCCACACTAATTCATAAAAACAACATCGGTATTAGGCTAGACAATCTAGAAGCACTTGAACTAAGGAAAGCCATAAACACTAACAGTAAGGTAGTTAATAACCAACTAAATTTAAATAAAAGTCCCATACTAAGATTGTTCCCTATTGACAAAGAACACGCCCGTTCCCTTCCCAATTCTCCATCTACACCTATACCTACTTCCTCCGTTACTTGAGGAGTCCAGCCCATTTGGTTAAATCAGTATTAGTTATAAACACACATGTAAATTAATTTTAGTAGAGATTGTACTGCCCTGAAGAAGCTACGGTTGTAGCGAAACCCGGTCGGCATAAAGTATAAAAAATAAAAGTGGTGTTTACAAAGTTATTGTTTTATTTTAAAATATTTTTTTCATGCAATTTTATGCTTTCATGTTCATTTCTACGTAAATCTATTGTTTTAAAAATATATTTATTGTGAAATAGATACATCCAGATATTCTAAGATAACTGCTGGTTTATTAACCACATCTGTGTCATTAGGTTCTCTCACCTTCCTTCATTTAAATTTGTTAAAAATCACTGTTACCTAAATATTATTATTCTTTTGCAAACCAGATAAAAAAATCTAATCTCAGTAAAGAACGAGATGTGAACAGCGGGATTTTCAAAAGCATAATAATGCTACACAATAAATTACACTAGCTACATACCTAGCTATAAAAGCGCCAGCGGCATTAGGCTTGACCTATTTCAGCTTATTGCTCGCCATACATTTCCACTGGGAATGGTGAGCAATGTGCTGAAATAGGTCAAGCCAAATAACCCTGGTGCTTTTATAGCTGAGTCTGTCACTAGCATTGGTGAATAAATTCTCTATTAATTGACTTACCTAGTGAAAAAATAGTCTAATCACATTTAATTCAACAACTTAACCTAATCGACTTTCGACCACCACAACACGGGTATGTACGTAGCAGCTAGCATGATGGTCGAAAAATCTTCAAATTATTTAAATACGAAAAATGAAAAAAGAAAAATTCTCTTTTTTGACTTTAGCTCCACACAGGAGGCCCCGAGGAAAATAATTTCACTCAGAGCCTATATCATTTTGTTTAAATGACATAGGCCCTAGAATGGTCTTATCTGCAAAATACAGCCCACCTTACTAATGAAAGTGCTGTATTAGTGAGACCCAATGACTACTATTGAAAATGCAGATGATCCAGAAGGAAATAACGATCATATGATCATTTTTTGAACTGTGTCCAAAATATCTGCAATAGCGAAGTTCCCTACTATAATTAACTTTGTAATCAATCTGTAAATCTGAAATTCCCACAATCGATATTATGATTGCTCAAAATAGCGATAATATTGCCACCATTATCCAGTTGCAAAATGCAAAAATGTCTAGCAGCTCTAGTGCTGCCATCTCGTTTATTGTGTTAGTATTGCATAATATAACCTAGTTTCTCTGTGCAGTGATAAATAGCATAATAAACAGTTCTTTAGTGATAAATCTTTGTTTTAATGCAGAAATTCAACAGCTAAGGTAGGAAAATTTTATTCAAATTATTTATTCTGATGTAAAAGTGCACTGGAAAGTGATAACAGTGCCTAAACACAGATCAAGTGAATCCGAATGAACTGTCATTTTTTTTAGAAAACATGATTTATTTATCATTGTAAATGGTTGGAATATGCAACTTTGCGTTTATTTAAGTTTATTTTATTGAGATTATTATAAGTGTTCGGTTTCTTAGAATATTTTGTTTAATTGAGTGCATTTGGTTGACAAATTTGTATTGCACAAGTAGGCTGACATTTGATATTGTTTTACGACGACAAGAGACGTCAAAATAAAGCTTAAAAAATAAAATAATCCTTTCGAAAAGCTGACAGCGAATCTTTCTTGAAAAGGAAAACGCTTTATACGTATTTAACATTTTGTTTACAAAGTTATTATTGTCTCTCAGCTTGCAAAATAGAATTTGTCAATTTGTTTTTTTACAAAATAGATTTTGTAAATTCGTATATTTTTCAGTAGTAAAACAATACCACCAAAACTTACATAGATACTACTCACAATGCTCCATATTTAAAAAAAAAAAAAATGTTATGAAGCAAGTGCCATCACACGTTATAACTTTTTTCTCTTCTCATGTTTGGGGAGATTATTTTGGGTTTAGTCCAGGACTATAATAGCATAGACCCTATATACGTGCCTGTGATAGACCCTCAAAGGAGCAAACCAGGGATAAGATGAATGTTTAAATGGACATAAAAACCAGCTTTTTGTTTGATATCTGAAAACTCAACTTAAAATGTATAGAAGATCATAAAAATAAAAATACTTTCACCTAAAATGATGAATGAAGGTCTATTGATTGCATCGATAACTCAAGCAATTGGGATTGGATTTCCAATCTGATTACTAACAATAAATGTAGGTCCAATTTTGATCATTTTTGTTGGGCTGTTTATGTGAAAAATCTATAATTAACGAAAAATAGCATGAATACATTTTAAAATTAAATAAAGCCTTAGAGCATCTTACAACAAACGAGTAACAAATTTGCTATAATTTTCTGTACACCGCTTACTTCTAAATACTTACGTCAAAATTATTGAAATAACTGTCAACTTGTTACAGGGTCAACTATTTACAAATATACACAAAGTAGGTTATTTTGAGTTATTTAACCTTTCTACAAACGTCACATTATATTAATAAGATCAAAGATGGTGTCAAAATATGATCAATTTTTAACTTTGAACGAAAAAAAATAATCTCCAATGCATTTTTACCATCTCCCCCGAAGTAAATAGGGTAAATATTCGGAACAAACGTCAACGGACTTTTTTTTGATAAAACCTTTAGCTTCATGTCATCATAATTTTAAAAAACATCCCAGGTTTTGAATGGTTTGAGGGCAAGGCAGGGTTTATCCTAGCGGGTTTGTGTAATTATGATTGATTGTTATGAAATAAATATTCCGTATTAACCGTTGACGTTTGTTCCGAAGAATTACCGTAAATAGTTGTTTCTTGTAGTAATTATTAAGTTGAGGCGAAGTTTTATTTAAATTATTTGTGCATATTACATATTAGGAATAAGCAGAGTATGGAAATTTTACCACAACTTTTAAGATGGTATAATTTATTAAAACTTTTTGAAATTCTTATTTATTTTTTTTTTTGTAAAAAAAATTGCATTTTCACCAACACGAATATCTATAACTATTCAATCGTTTCCTACCAACCTGTATATCAAGTATAGGATATTATTTTATGTTTAATTTTTTTATGGATTCATGCCCAGGGGTAATTACTAGTTAACTCCGAGATCAGCTTTTTAAATTACGCACAAAACAATACCTTATTTCAGCGCCCATGTATGTCACAACACAAATGTTATGATTGTGACATACACAGGAGAGGAAATTATGTTATAAAAGAAGCTGATTACAGAGGTAGTTGTGATAATAACCCCGCGCGATATGACAAGGTATGTTAAATTATATGTACGTAATTATAATATTCCAATAAGAAGTTTTGAGGAAATAATATACAAAAAACTTATCACTTCATTGTTATGAACGAGTGTATTTTTTTAATCACCAACCCTACAACGTAGGATACATGTAGTCAAAATAATTATAAATATACAATAGATGCAGTTATATTTTATTTGTTGGAGAAACGAGTTTTTTAACATCAGACTACAGAGACATCTCTTGAAGGTTATTCTAAGGTCCTTTGAAAACGTTTCCTTTTAAAATTCACAGATGTCTCCGCTGTCTAAAAATTACGACGAATCAGCCTATTATAATAATATTAAAATTTCTAACTTCGGTTGTGCCTCTGTCTGTAGCTCCGATTCAATGAACTCTATAACTTTTTGTTATGAATTTCAGTGTCATTTTAAAAATTGACTTTCAATTTTTGAAATGACTTGTTTGGAGAATTCAATTAATAAAGTACTTACCTAGATATTAACAGAAAATTATATTAATTGCAATTTTCAAAATTGAAATTGATTTGTCGGGAATTGAGACTATTCCCAATGATGTACTATATTTCCATGAGACACGAAGCAAAAAAAATTGGTCCACTTTTCTCCAATTAGTCCAATTTGACCTCAAACGCCGAACGACCGAAACCAACCGAATCCGGTCCCCGCGCGCCGCTACTCACGCGACAGTGGAACACAGTGGCGCTTCCGCAATTTTTGACGGGTCTGCGCTAATCAATTATATTTTTTAATCTGTGTAGCATTTTTTTATATGTATGTTCCATTAGCATTTATTATTAATAATGAACTGTTGCAGGTAATTTAGTTGAATGCTAATGTTAGTTATTATATAATGTTGAAACGCTAGAAACAAGAAAACGAACACGCTATCTATTTCGTCTCGTATGTCTTATCAGGTGAATTGTAGGTTTTACGCGTTTAACAACTTATTTGTTGAGGTAGGTTAGAAAAATCGATTCTGTCGCTATCTTCTGGTGAGTGGTGACACCTTCAGATAACTATCTGCGATTTATTGCAACTTTGTTATTATATTGTTTCTAAATGGATTTATTGTTTGTTTAAACTTTGTTACGTAAATGTTAGACATCTCTAAAATATAAACAATTTATTCCAAACTACCAGACCCGACACACGTTGGTGTGGCTAATAAAACACAACGCCACGCCATTACCCAACCTTTATAACCAATCCACACCGCCCGTTTGGCAGCGGCAGCGCTTGGCCAGATGTATTATATATTTCAACTAATTTACACAAAACCTTGACAAATTATATACCTAAAAACCTTCCTCATGAATCATTCTATCGTAGTTTAAAAGATCTAAGCGCACAGACAGCGGGAGCGACTTCATTTTATACTATGTAAAGATTTAGAGATGTTGAAAATTGCAAGTGTGCAGTTCACACGCGGTAGAAGTGAATCGTCTCCTGTTTCCTCTTTGTGTGGTGCTTCGTAGCCTTCCCACTCTTGTCTACTTTACTTTTCTATAGGTTTCTCTTCTACCGCGTGTGAATTGTGCGTGGAAAATAATTCCCCCATGCTGTGTGGAGGGTCCCTTGAAGAAAGGAAAGAAATTAACTCCTGGGAAGGAAATGAGTAGATATGAGGGGTGGGTAGGGAACTAGGGGTCAGTGCCTCCAGGAGTGGCGGAAGTATAAATCCATCCCTCCCACTGCGGTAAGGCGGTGTTCCGAGAGAGTCATACTGGAGAGATTAAAATGTCTCCCTCAACCAGTCTCTCGCGATCCGGCATACCACGCAGTTGGTGGGCAGACGCATCCGCCACCAAGGGACGCGGGAGAGCGGGAAAGCAAGGAAAGTAAACAAAGAACGTGCGAGGGGAAGGGGACGCATGGGAAAGGATCCCCAGGAGAGGGGCAGAGATTGCAAAGGAGGCATAGTAACGATATGGGATAACAAGGAGTAATATTGGAAAATCCACGTTTCTCGCACAGTATGTGATCTGCTCACCAGACAAAAAATCAAAAATATATTGTGTATCCAAAAGGACTTCAATAAACAGAATAAAAACATGAGAGGCATTGCAACTTGCAACGCATGCATGTTATAAATAAAATAAACATTAAAACGTGAAAGGACAAAATACCAGGATCCCATAAAATGCAAGATATAAAATGTAAAAAGATTTATATCTAATAAAGTATCAACAAAATGTCATGTGTTAATTTCCGCAGCGGCGCTAATGTCACAATTATACTTAAAAATATACAAAAAAAAACATAATATGTGAACCTGCCGACAAGAAAAGAATACCAGGAGTTCAGAAATATGATGGGGTGTTTATAAACAGACCACCGAACTATAATGCCCGCTCCATTCATTCCCCGGCGGGATTGATGAGGTCCACAGGGCAACGCCTGAGGCCCTAGTCTAGCTCGCAGACCTAGATACCTAGAGACCTAGATATAGTAATGTTACATCGTCGTGATAACAAATTTATGGATCCGAGTGGTTAAATCTGACATTGAAATTTCATAAAGGCACCAGAAAACTGTAAAAAACATTTTTTGTGTCATTTTTTTTATTTCATTTTCTGAAAGATGCATCTGTTAAAAATGCTCTCACCAAATGTTAGCAATTCGTAAAATTGACGGAGATAAGCATTTTATGTTAAACTTTTGAAACAGTTTGTGTGTTAAATTATCCTTCAGCAAAACTTTGATGTTTTTTTCTCGAAACTTTTTTAACACGTTTTTCAACCTGATTGACAACATATTAAAAAAAACTATTCATCCGATCAAGTCTTAAACTATTCTAAAATCCAGTCTCTTCGGCACCGTAGGGTAATTTTTATATCTAAAAAAAAGAAAAAAGTGGCGAACCAGCGAATTTTATTTCCGATTTTCATGAAAAATTTTATCGTTCATAAAAAAATAAAATAGAAGGGGGCCCTTTATAAAAAAAATCCTATGTGGTGCCATAGAGACTGGATTTTGGAACAGTTTAAGACTTGATGCATGCAAATCGGATACACAGTTTTTTTAATATGTTGTCAACCAGGTTGAAGAACGTAGTTTCAAGAAAAACGCGTTAATTTTTTGCTGAAAGATAATTCAACATATAAACTGTTTCAAACGGTTTAACATTCTCTCGTCAATTTTACGAATTTCTTTAAAACATTTGCTGAGAGTATTTTTAACAAATGCTTCTTTCAGAAAAGGAAATTAAAAAAAATTACAATTTTTGTAATTTTTTACAGTCCTGGTGCCTTTAGGCGATCCAATAGTCCATTGAAATTCACGCCCCTTTATGGGAGGAGTTTAAAAATACTCGAGAAAAAGCTTTTGGAAAGGTTGGAAAAGGTATTTGACTTTTTTTTAAAGTTTGATTTCGTAAAGGCTTGTAAAAAACATTAACTCCTTTTTTACGCATTTTTTATTGTAATAAAACGGAAATTTTAAATTGATTTCACGGAACCAAGCGACGTGGAGCCTAACGTCTATTCCCCGCTCCGTCCGGGGCCGGACTGACAGAAAATGGGTGTAGCAAGTCAGTAGTTCTTGAATCCAAATTCTTCGACTGCCGTATTGTCGCCGTGATGTCAAAAATAACAACGCGAAAATGCATATTGCATTTTATTTTGTGAAGTTCGGGCGTAAATATATATTTTTTTGCGATTATTATAAAAGAAACTGAATTTGCTACATCAAACAATAAAACTATATCCGAAAAGGGGTTTATAAGTAGGAGAGTTTGCACTTTAAAGTGACCTGATACTTTATTTTTTATCTAGGCTTAGATATTAAAAGACTTGATTGAAAATGACCGTATGCACTACACGCAGTATTTAATTGAAGCATCTATAATTATAATTCTAAGCGGATCAAATTTTCAAAACAAAAACATACGATTTTGTATGATTTTGCATTATTTAGTATGGCTTCATCTTAATATTATAGAAAAACCCAAACTTATTAAATTTAAAAAGGAGTTTGAAAAACCATTCGAAATGCACTATTTTTTTCAATAAAACGAATACTGTAGGGATTATATTGATTTATTAATAAAAATAATATAGGTACGATTTGAATCCAAATTAATGGATATAGACTTGGATAATTCCTATAAAGAAAAGGAGAGAAAAAGAAACATGACCGAACATGACAAGAAAATGACATATTTTTAAACGACTTCGAAAAGGAGGAGGTTATCAATTCGACGGTATTTTTTTTATTTTTTTTTTTTTTTTTATTGTTTTTTTTTTAATGTTTGTTACCTCAGAACTTTCGATTGGGTGAATCGATATTGATGATTCTTTTTTTATTAGAAAGCTGGTGCTTCCCGTGTGGTCCCATTTTAATTTGGTCCAGTTCTGACAATGGGATCAATGAGAAAACCATATATGTCTCAAATTTGCAATAAGTATGTGCGCGACAAATGGACGAATAACTCAATATTACGCCAACAGATTTCGATGATTCTTTTTTTGAAGTAAAACTTCTTTACGCACGCTCTTCACTAAAAATCCAAAAATAAACAAATTTTTAACAAAACAAAAAACGACTTCAAAAAATGCACTCTGATTACTTTTCAGTGCATTTTTTGAAGGCGTTTTTTTGTTTTGTTAAAATTTTTGTTTATTATTTTTAAATTACATAAAAAATATTATTTAAAGCATTACTTTGAAAGTTTTTATTATGCTGGACGTTTTTGTACATATCTGGAAGCGAATTATACTCGTATAGTGTTCTTTGCTCTCAACAAAGAGGTTCGTACGTGGGGGAGGCACAGTAAATCACCAATGTGATTTAATTAATAAAAATGAAAGAATAAAAAATAAATAAAAAAGTGTGCAGGCAATATAGTTCGGAGATTTTATCCCATATTTTGTAGTGTGTGTTTGAGGAACGCGGATTTAATTGTTATTTCGGGTATTGTGGTTGTGGATGATGTCTTGATTGTAAAGTGGCTTGATGTTAGTTTGAGTTGATTGTTGAATAATGTTGTAGGATGGTTATTGTGATTTCAGGTTTAGGAAGGATTGTGCTTGATAGAATACCGGAAAGACAAAGGGAAGCCTGTAACTGTGCGTGGGTATTATAATATGTATTATCGTTTTATCATATTTCTATGATTTAAGTTTTTAAGATTGTACTTAAAATATTAATATTGCGAGAATTTACATATCAATTAGGGATGTTATGGATATGATATTTCGGATCTGGATACGGATACGGATATTGGAATAATATTATACCGGTTTCGGATATGGTTACGGATATGAAATTATTTCGGATTATCCGCTAGTTTCGGATAATTTCGGTTACGAATATTAGAATTTTAAAATTACTACTACATACTTACTACTATCATCCCAGGAACCTCTATTTTTCAAAGAGTCTATTATTGACAACTGTTTTTTACACTCTTATAAAGATGTTAGCTGTTGAGGTGGTTGTTGTTGTTTTTGTTGAGTATCCTTTTCCAGTAACAACCATATTTAACAATGTGTTTCGATATAAGATGAAGTTCCAGAGAAGTAGTGCCACCTCCTTTGCGTGAAGAGTTTTTACTATACAGTTTACATTTTGCAGAATCTACATTAATTTCTTCAAAAAATGTCCAAATTAAACTAGACTTAAAACGCATTTTGCTTTTTGCCAAAACTATAACAATTTATTTACACAACTCTTTGAAACCAAGTAAGATGGTACTCATAAATAATAAGTTTTAATTTTTTTTTTTTTTTTTAGATTTTCACGGCCAAAAGCATTTTCGTTGTTAGTTTTTGGGGTGTTATGCCGTGTTGCGCTACCTCCTACTATAGCCGACGTTTCGGACAGCGTTGCAGCGTTGCATCGCCGAGCACTTAATTGAGACCGGCCATTACTTTGGATTCGTTCCTGAGGTCCTGGGAAGACCCAAAACTTACAGATCACGCCTGATTACGGAGGCTATCGAAATCTACAAAAATCCAATTAATATTAATAGAGACGACGGAGCTAAGCTCAACAGCTCTTGGTATCCGGTAATTGACGGCTACACCAAAGCTAAACGCAAAAAAATACCATGTCTAAGTATACTGTAATATCATATAATAATACAATATAAAGGTATAAAACCTTTTTGCTTATATTGGCTACTTTCGCTTTAACCACTTGAACTCTGTTGTCTAATTCTAGAATAAGGATGGCGCCACTTTCGTCGGCAATTCTCACATGGACGGACCCCAGGCTAACGTAAATACTGCGCTTTCACTAAAATCGCAGTTCCCTTTCTCCTGAAATACCTACCAGCTCGTAGTGAATTGAAGCTGGCGACACGGTATCGCTTCCAAGTAAATAATCACACACTTTACACTAACAATTACACATCGTCGGATCTACCGGATCTGCCCTGATGATGGACACTGCAACGCTGTCCGAAACGTCGGCTATAGTAGGAGGTAGCGCAACACGGCATAACACCCCAAAAACTAACAACGAAAATAAGTTTTAATGTTTGTACACCCACAATCACAAAATAAATAATAAACAATGCAAATTGCAAGAGACACGCGCGTTTTGAGTTTGTGTGACAGGTGACGGCTCGGCCGGACAAAACAGACAAAATCCTGTCGTAACCTGTAATTTTGACTCCGCCTTTATCCGAAACTTTTATATCGGTTTCGGTTACGGTTACGGATATTTTTTTATTTCGGATATCCGATAGTTTCGGTTACGGAGCTCCATAACATCCCTAATATCAATGCTGAAATTCTTATGGGGTTCTCTCCTACTGCGAAATTCAATGTTATTTACAAATGTATCATATTTATTAGATCAGTGATGACCAATCTTTTTAGTCGGAAGACCAATTTTTCTCGGGCCGCAGGGGGGAGGGAACCTACGAAGAACATTGTTAAATTTGTGGTCGGTGGTGACGTACACCTATTTTTTAGTAAAACAATTACAGAACGCAAAAATCATTGCGTGGCAAACGAAAAATGTATATCTCCAAGGCAGAACTCGATTTTTATCATTCTGATATATTAAAGAACATAACTACTTTTGATTTATAATATAATTATAAGTATATTATAAATAAACGACCTCCGTAGTCCAGTGGCTAAGTCTCTTGACTCACAATCCGGAGGTCGCGAGTTCGAACCCGGCGTGCGCAAATAAATTTTATTTGATTAATTTGTGTTATTTCACAATTAATTCATTTAAAATAATATATAGTATATGTAATGTATTAATTATTTTAAGTACTTATTTAGTATGTAGGTACCATTCATAAATGGAAATAAAAGCTATGGTAAAACAGAGGAACATGTAAAACAGATGAACGGAGGTGTCAAGATAAAGACAATGTGCTTGTAATATAAAAGGTCTAATTATTTATTAAAAGTGAAGATATTACAGTATATTTGCGGCACGTTCCGGAGTGGAATATACTATTAGTATCGCCCTAATTGAAACGTTGCTTGAAAATGGCTTTAGCCGTGTTTGGTGACCAGATCTGAATAGCCAGGTATATATGGGGCAAATGTTGATAATTTCGACATTTTTTGAAATATCGAAAAACTGGGGTAAAGTTCGGTTTATGGGCGAAATTCCTAAAAAATAAAACTAGTTATTTTTATACTAACTTTGGGCCGAGGAATCCGAATCTGAAAGAATTAGGTTGGGGCAAGCAAAAATAAACGAATTACACGACTTTAAAAATTTCGATACACAAACAATCTGCAATGAATTAATGACACATCTTTTTATGGGCGATACTCCGAAAGAAGAAATTTAATTATCTTTATACCAATTTTGGGCTGGGAAATCCGAATCTGAAAGAATTAGGTTACACTCGGCAATATTAACTGAGTTAAACGACTGTACAATTTTGAATTCACAAACAATAAAAAGGGCCATTTTGGACGCTTTCTGACAATAAATATCATAGAAAAAACCAAAGATATTACATATTAACATATAAAATTAAGTGTTGCCATTAAGCAATAATATCAATAACGTAAAAAAACATGTTTATATATTTCAGTAATTATTTTTTTATAAATTTTATTCACTTTTGTATCACAAACCATGTTACACAAACCTAACTTAACTACTTGAAAACTGGGATGTTTTTTTGCCTTGACGCGAGTAGGCGCTACGAAGGGGGCACTTTCTTTTCTATCACAAACCATGTTACACAAACCTAGCGTAGCCGTTAAACTACTTGAAAACTGGGATGTTTTCTTGCCTTGACGCGAGTAGGCGCTACGAAGGGGGCACTTTCTTTTCTAATACAAACCATGTTACACAAACCTAGCGTAGCCGCTAAACTATTTGAAAACTGGGATGTTTTCTTGCCTTGACGCGAGTAGGCGCTACGAAGGGGGCACTTTCTTTTCTATCACAAACCATGTTACACAAACCTAGCGTAGCCGCTAAACTACTTGAAAACTGGGATGTTTTCTTGCCTTGACGTGAGTAGGCGCTACGAAGGGGGCACTTTCTTTTCTATCACAAACCATGTTACACAAACCTAGCGTAGCCGCTAAACTACTTGAAAACTGGGATGTTTTCTTGCCTTGACGCGAGTAGGCGCCACTAATTCATCAGGTTAATGTTAGTTATGTGATGAATTATCATGTGAGGAAGTATCGTGTCGAAAGTTTTACGTTATTGATATTATTGCTTATGGCAACACTTAATTTTATATGTTAATTGTTAATATGTAATATCTTTGGTTTTTTCTATGATATTTATTGTCAGAAAGCGTCCAAAATGGCCTTTTATATTGTTTGTGAATTCAAAATTGTACAGTCGTTTAACTCAGTTAATATTGCCGAGTGTAACCTAATTCTTTCAGATTCGGATTTCCCAGCCCAAAGTTAGTGTAAAAATAATTAAATTTCTTCTTTCGGAGTATCGCCCATAAAAATATGTGTCTTTAATTCATTGCAGATTGTTTGTGTATCGAAATTTTTAAAGTCGTGTAATTCGTTTATTTTTGCTTGCCCCAACCTAATTCTTTCAGATTCGGATTCCTCGGCCCAAAGTTAGTATAAAAATAACTAGTTTTATTTTTTAGGAATTTCGCCCATAAACCGAACTTTTTCCAAAAACTGATTAGGTATACTGTCGGTATTACCCCTTAATAAACGGATTGCAATCTTTAGAGCACAGGCGTCAGGTGGGAATGCTATCCTTGTTGTCATTTATCACATGAGAACGGGTCGCTTCTTCGACTCGTTCTTGTGTTCAACAGCTCGGCTGTGGAATGATTTGCCATCCTCTGGTTTCCTCCTTCCTACAGCATGGGCCTTCAAGACCAATGTTCATCCCTTCTTCTCCTCAAAAAGACCTTTCACACAGCATCTCAGATGACACAGGCCTTGAGGGAAATTATTTTCCTTGGAGTTAATAAATATGGTATATCACAAATGAAAACCTCACTCAGAATATCTTTCTTAAAAATATCCCGACTTTGGGGAATTTATATTAGGTCAGAGAATGTTCCCGGGTGCACATCACTATTTACACCTGAATCGAACAGCAGCCTTAAAACTTGATGTCTTTTTAATTTGGACGTCGCATTCTGTTGTGCGCAGTGCTTTCCGCGGAGTTTCTGAGCCTTGGAGTCTACACTCTACAGCTCCTGAAAAGCCTTCCCTTAGATTTCTAGATTTCTTCATCCGGTTGGTCTGGTCTGAGCGGTGCTGTCGTGCGCGTGTATTGTGTTTTGGCCGTTGTACGCGCGCGCGTGCCGCCCCTACGTGTGATGCTATATTATAGGTATTATATTACGGCCAGTGGTTGTGAGTGTGTGTGACTGTGGTTGGCTGCGTGTCATGGTGTGTGTGTGTCTGGTGGGGAGTGGGGCGTAAGGGGGGAGGGGGAGGGGGTTAGGACCAGTCAAGTTCAAGGCCGGCCCGATATACCCGGCCAGGGCCGTTATTAGTGACTTGTGTGCCGCTGATAGATACGTTTTTTTTACAATAACTCCACACAGGAGGCCCTGAGGAAAAAAATGCCCTCAGGACATATGACATCTGAGATACTGTGTGGAGGCCGTTGTAAGTTCTTCCTCTTTCTTATGCCTGGTTTACATTCAGCCCAGTTTGGTGGCAGTGATCAGGGAAGAAACCATGAAAGTGAGCAGAGCGTCACTTGTACTGACCATGGTCCTGCCCTCTCAAAAATTACCTTGAAAAAAATCACATCCTTGCGAGCTTACGATTCTCACAAATGAAACCATTCTGATGTTCTCAGAAATTCTCTAAAAAATCATATTCTTTCGACTTTATGAAGAGAAACCGAAGAAGAATTGATGGCCTCTGTGTTTCCTTCAACCTACAACATTCGTTTCCTTAAAAAAAACCTTCACGGCATCCCCAAAAATGACATAGGTCTATAAAGGGAAATGATTTCCCTCAAAACCGCTTGTGTGGCGCATATCTAAAAAAATAAATATTGACTGAGTGTAGCGACGTCTTGTTTTAACTCTACCATTTTGCATGTCATATGTCTGTAAATTTGTTTGTGTGTTCCATTTCCGTTTGAAGATGGTTCAGTGAGAATCTTTTTTCAAAGACGAAATCATCGTGTTTCTTGTTCGATTCTTTTCAATCATAGGTACCTACACCTACACCCACCTACCCGTCAAGAAAGTTTGAAGCAGAATTGTGATTGAGATAATGAAGTTTCTTTGGACAAATTACATATTTCTTTATTTGAAAGAAAAAAAATTACATAAAATATATGATTTATTTATTAATTTACAAATTTAATGATTTCAGGAAATTTTTGTTTTGATTTATTAATTATTATACGATAGTAGAAGTCAGACAAGACCAAGTGAATCAGATACTTGAGTCGGGCCATGTCAAGAGTCAGAATAATAGAAGGGCATGTATGAGACGACGTATGAATGTGAACGAGGCAAGGAGTGTGTGCCAAGACTGAGTTGCTTGGCGGTCCGTTCTCTCTGCCTACCACTGCGGGAAAAAGGCGTGATAGTTAGTTAGTTAAACTTAGAAACATTATTTTTGGACGCTAAATCTCCTACTGTTCACAGAACTATGAGTAATACCTAATCTATGATATAATAATATCAAAAATAAATATTAAAACCCGTTATTAATTGTAGAAGGTAATATTCAGCAGTATTAAAATTGCGTTAATATTTAATAACAATATCGTGTATTATTTTGTAACCGTTAATACGTTCACTATCTTTGCGCTACGACCGCTACGATGGCTCTACGCCATGCATCTCTACATCGCTTGCAGTCTCTACATTTTCACGTAGTCTGGTATGTAAGCTAGGTGAGAACTGAACGAGAATCCTTCGACAACTCAAGATACTCTTTAGGAATAACCTGGCTATTCATTCCTGGTCATCATTAACCATAGAGATGTCTCTGCGTGAAGGAGTATGTCTACTATCCTGCCGACTTTTTATTGGGTATGTTCCGAATGAACCATCTACGTGTCACGTCACGAGGGAAGACCGATTCGTGAATGGTTTTAAAACTATGCTATCATGGAGAGCATTCATTTCTATGCTCCCAATAGTTCACCGACAGTATAGACCGCAAGACTAACTTGTCGATTGTCATGTCGGTCGGGAGAGCAATCTTGCCGTTGAACAGAATCAATTCGGATATCGACACATTATTTTAATTCTTTAAAATCCCGAAATTAAATTGTAGAAGAATTATTTCTGATCAATTGTTATTATACAAAATCCTAAATAATAAGGTATCTTTCCTGTGTCTCTTACAAAAAATAGATATTAGAGTTCCTGGTCGTAATAGTAGAAACGTGTCCCTTTTTTATAACAGCCGCTCCAATACCAAAGTTACAAAATGAATTCATACATCGAGCCTGCTATTATCATAACACACACCTCCTATATATAGACATCTTCAATATAACTTTCAACAAATTCAAAGCAACACTATTAGATAAATGTAATGCATCACAACACACCCCTTAACATCCATATTTATTATATTATTAATCAGATTTCTTTTCCTAATTTGCAATATATTTACATATTCCCTAATTACATACATATAATCCTTATACTCCTACAAGATCATAGGTTTACTCTTTATTGTGTTTTTCTATATTATTTTCATGCATATTTAAGTATTTAGCTTCTATTAAATATTTTTTTTCTTAGTTTTTTCTTTATGTTTTATTTTAACTTCTCTTAACTATATTTTTTTTTCTTAGTTTTTCTTTATGTTTTTCTTGTCTAGCTACTAAAAAAAAAAAAAATTATCAGCGAAAACATGTTTTTAGGCTTACTGTTTTATTTTAGCACTCTTTATTTTTTATGTATCTTTGTAAAGCTGTTTGTTTTCCAAATAAAGATATTATTATTATTATTTAGCACCCATGAAGTTGCCTTTAAAATGCAAGCTCTGTCACTACTAGTATAGTTGATACCCATTTTTTATATTTATTTAAAACGCATTACAATGTCAAATTTTGTAATGTTTTCAAAATAATACAGGATTTTTTTATTGGCACAGTTTTTTTGATATATACAAGTATACTCATAATATCATAAAATTTAAGACAGTAACAAAAATGAGAGTGTGCAATTCATACGCGGTGGAAGTGAATACTTCAGATATTTAAAGTAGACAAGAGTGGAAGGCTACGGCACCGCACAAAGAGGAGATCGATTATACTATTATTAACTCAAAAGTTGACTGCCCGGAGCTGCTAAATAAAATAAATTTCCACACGCCGACTCGATACAGCAGACAAAATACCCTTTTCTACATTGATAGATGCAACACTAATTCCAACCTAAATGAATTTATACAAAGGACATGTAAATACTATAATAATAAACTTGCACATATAGACACACTTGCTGACATATTCACTGCTAGTTACTGTCGTTACAGAATTTCTTTATTACATTCTATGTAGGTTCGAATAACACATATTCATGACTAAATTTATTGTACCTAATATTTTTATATTACTTGCGTGGCAACTTTCCCTTATCCCTCTCCTCCCCTTACCCCTCCCAACCCAAATACCTGTTTCGCAGTCTATTTAAGTATTGTTTTAATTATGTTATTATTGTGTATAACATGTTTATGACTTGTTGACTTAACATCTGTATTATTATTTTTTTTTAAATTGCTGCTTAGTTCTGTTTTTATTTTTTCTGTTTTTCTTAAATTTTCTAGTTTACATTCAGTTACTTTTATGTTTCTAAATACCTATCTGTGAACATTAATAATTGGTCTGTTTTTTTGCCATCCTCTTATGTATATTTTATTACTATGACTGTTTATGTTCCTTAAATAAATAAATAAATAAATAAATAAAATAAAATAAATAAAAAAAATCTCATTCTCTCGCAGGCTAAATCTTGTAGATGTATGTGTTTGTCTCTTTTTTAGTGTCGCTTTTTTTCGTTTAATCGAGTTTTAAATCACAACGGTGCTAAAGAAGCTTGCACTTTAAAAATCCAACGAAGGCGAAGCCTTTTTTAACGTTAAATCTACACAGGGGGGCCTAAGGAAAATCATTTCCTTCAGGGACTTTGTGATGTTTGAAGATGCTGTGTGGAGGGTCTTTTTGAGGTGAAGGAGTGACCCGAGTCTTGAAGAGAGTATGGTAGAACAGGGACAGCATACCTAGTGCGTGGGTATTATATTACGTATTTACAAAACAGAAGTGGTTAAATAAAAAAATACCAGTACATTACCTGTAAGATAGATTAATGTAATATAATGATTTTATGGGAGTTACTGCGATTTAAAAACAAATGAAAAAAACTATCTTTTGTTATTGAATGAATGAACTACAGAAAAATCTTTATTCTACGAAATGAATGAATGATTCTACAAACAGTCTTTAACTGTAACAATTCTTACAAAATCTTAAACTTTCATTCTGGAATGAGGTCCTATGAACGATGTTACTACATTTATTTTACGTGAATAAACTATTTTTTCCCCGGGATTGATGAGAACCCGTAACCTTTGAGTACAACGCCAAGGATCTAACCGCTTTTGTAACTGTGGTCTCCGTGATCGAGAGGTAAGGTTATCGATTAGCAATTTGTAGGTCGCGAGTTCAATTCTCAATAAATTTTATTTAGTTACAATTGGTTTTATTTCACAATTATTAATTAATTATAAATAATGCATAGTTTATTTGCGACACTTTGCAGAGTTGAAGATACTCTCAGTATCGCCCTGGTGAAAGACCACCATTCAGAATTGAAACTTGGCTTGACTGGCTCAAGACATTTGGGACTCAATTTTTGATTATATTGAATTAGAATGCTGTTTAAAAAAGGAAACTCTTCTAAACTTTGTTATGAGCGGCCATAGCTCAATAACGGTTCATTTAAGTATGTATGTCGCACATTTCGTAGAAAAGTGTCGTAAATCAAAAATGTTAATTTTTCAACAGGAACAAGGGGGGGTCCCGTCGATAAGAAATTTATAGTAGCAAAATCTTCAAAAGATGGAGTACTTAATCTAACTTAATATGCTTTTCGTGGGTAGCATAGTTAATCACAATCACTTTAATTTTCAGAGATAAAACGTAAAATAGAATATTTTGACTTATAACACTTTTATACGTGTGTCATAATTTGTATCGCGCCGTTTTTATATAATTATTACAATAATTATATTACATCACTGAATAGATAAATACACTAGAAATGTCTTACGGTGGTTTCGGATAGAAACCAATGTCGCCACTGACTTAATGCCTTTTGGTTCTAGCCCATTTATCTCACGCTCTATCTCTCTTACAGCTTGCCTGATATCGTATGTCGCCTTGCGTTTAAATTTAATTCATCTAAACTTAATTTTCTTGTAGAAAAATTATTTTTTTGATAATTTTAGATTATCTTTTTTTTATCAAATTGTAAACCAAGGAAGTAACAATTATTGTATTCAATCGTTTTTTAAGTGAAAACTTCTTTAGCACCGTTGTGATTTGAAACTCGATGAAACGAAAAATGATGACACCAAAAAGAGACAATTACATACATCCATAGAATTTAGCCTGCGAGAGAATGTGAAAGACTGTTCCGTCTCCTCTTTGTGAGGTGCTTTGTAGTCTTCCCACTCTACTGTCTACTTTAGTTTTCTGAAGGTTTCACTTCTACCAGACTACACACAATTTAAAAATTATTATTATTAAATTTTAACTATTTTTTATCGTTTACCAATGTAAAAGAAGCCCTATGGGCGTATAAAACAGTAATATAAAATAATTTTAAAAAATCATAATGATGATCAAATACAGTTTTGTATTGCAAATTTAAGGCCCGATTTGCTAGACTTTTTTTTGTATTTGAATATTTATTGAATGCAAGATTTTTCATATAACTGGCTATAACGTCACTATGACGTAGAAAATGTCAATGTCTGGCAAGACGGCTGTCACCAACATTGCCCGGCGTGACGTCAACGCCGCCGAATTACGAATAAAAACGAACATGCTGTTTTGCCGGCAAATCGAAAATGGCTCATTTTAAATCCGTATAGAAATTTTATTCGTCAACATAACAACACATTTTGTTCTTAAATCTTTCCGATTATAAAAAAAAAACATTCAAGATATCCTCTTGTGCCGAGGTTTATAATTTAATCGAAGATCCTAATTAAATTGTGAAACTCAAAGTTGTTTAGGTTTTTGTTAATATTATGTATTATTATTTATTACAAGATATTTCTGGATAACATTAATTTGTATTTGAAATAAGTTTCATTATCTTTATTCAATTGTATTTAATATGAACAAACTTTATTCAAAGTTTTCAGAACTAATTCCAATTCTTCAAAGTTTTACTGCAAAGAATGAAAGCAATTATTTTGGTTTTGACTGAATATTATAAACAAAAAAAACAGATATTCTGGGGTATAATCAATTAACTTTTTATTTTCATCAAAAATACTAATTTCGACTATGCGTCTGTGAATGTTATTCTGATTTATTGAATTAAGATTTGTTTTGAATTTGAGTGTAATTTTAAAAATTAGAACTGATTGATTGAAGAATTCAGACAAGCCATATTATACTACATACTCTCCGTATCTCCCTGGTGTAAGACCACCATTCAGAATTGAAATGGATAATGGAATTGCTTGTAATGGAATTAGCCGTGTTTCGTGACCAGGTAATTCCCCACCTTCCTCTTTCCTATCTCCTTCCCCTCCCCACTACCCTCAGCCTCACAACATACCCCAATTGGGGATGCCATAGTCTCACTGGCTTCAGACGGGAGCAGTTGGGACTCTTGTGCGGTATTCATATAAAAAAAAATTATAAAAAAATTGTGACAGCTGTTTCAGGCCATTTTCAAATTGTTTGGAAATTGTATTGTAAACCGAAACAGCTGTCACAACAATGAGAAATAATAAAGTACTTGCAGAACTTGATAATAACATTATTTAATTTAATTCAAATTAAATAACAAAATAAAAAGCAGTAATAAAATTTTCATAATTTTAAGCAACCCCCGACACAAAAAAGAGCTGATGGCCTTGAAGCGCGTGAACAAATTTTCATGAATTGTAGCTATAACCATCACGATCACGTCAGCTTTCAAACAAAAAAACGCATCACAATCGGTCCATTCGTTTAGGAACTACGATACCACAGACAGACAAACAGACAGACACACAGAAAGTCAAACTTATAACACCGCTCCCTACGTTGGGGGTTAAAAAATAAATAGGATTCTACGAATTAAATACAAAAACAGTTAATATATGGAACTGATGTTATTATTTTTTTACGGGAGCAAAAACAAAAAGAAAACAGACATATGTCTCTCTAACTGTTTTAGAGTCTAACCCTTAATATAATATTTATATCATTGTATTCAATCTTAGAAATGTGTATTTCTTTTGTTCGAATTTCTTAGGATTTATCTTGACAAGTGGGTAAAGTCAGATTTTGAGATTTTCCACCGGTCTGTCCTAGTTAATAATTATTATAGAAGAAAAGAAACAAACCCTCCCTAAACACGAGAATTTCTCAATTAGGGAGGTATTGTTACCACCAATATTGTATATTATATATATTTTGTTTAATTGTATATTATATGTATTGGTTAATAAAAAAATAAAAAAAGAAATGGAATAATCCGTCTTTTTCTGCTATTCTCCACTCTAGCTTCTCTCCAAAGCCCTGCTCTTTACAAAGTATTTAAGACTTAGATTTTTAATAACTTAATGGAATATTTTTGAAATAGATAATCGTTCTTTTATCTTATAATTCATTATACATGTCGTCTTCATACAGTCTTATCGAACATTATTGCATCTTGCACATGATAAAAGGCCCCTCCGGTAAAATAGAATGGTCTGAGGGGGGAGAGGGGGGTAGCCAGACTGCTCCTCCCCCCTCCCCGAGGGACCACGCGCCCAAACCGACTCAAAACATACACCGGCCGGCAGCCAGATAACGCACCAATTCAGCAATAATATCCATTTTAAATTATATTGCCCTCGTTCCAAATTAAATATATTAAAAATATAACTAAAGGGGAGGTAGGCACCTAGTTGCGTAGGTACTGGAAAAGTCTTGTTGGTCGTTTCCTACGCAGGAGATCCGGGTTCGAAATTTGAATTATTATCCATCCGCCGGCCATTTTCACTTTCTAGGAGTTTCCCGCGACGGCGCGCCGCTGCACGCTCAACACGACCAGTCGTCCGCCGACTTCCGCCGGTGTCGCACGTCCTTGATCTATATGCCGCTGAATTTCGAATTTACAGTTTAGCTTCGCGATCGGAACTTTGAGAGAAGCTCTTCCTCACCTCCTTAAAATAATACGTACAAATATTTGGAGTTAAATACATTAAAAATTTTATTAAAAAAATTTCAACGTTTGCAAAATTTTATGTGAAGTTTCCAACTTTTATTGGCATTATTTCATTGCTGCGTGCAGCATGTGTAAAAATTTAACATTTTTAAAAAATAATTGCGCAAACATTAACTGTATTTTTTAAAGAGTGCTGTTTTTTTATACAACATCCCTGATAATCTGCTGGACCTTTTGTGTGATACCCATCTTTGCGCGGCATCGCTGACTTCGAACAAAATTTAAAAACAAATTTTAATAAACAATTGTGAAAAACTTTTGTCGTGAAATTGATTTTAGAATTTTGATCCGGGAAATTTAAAAATTGCTCCCGATCTAAATAGTTGGTCCGGTCTGTGTGTGGAGTCTTGTGGTGGCGTTGGGGGCCAGGTCAAGGTGGAAAGGTTCGCCGGGACGCTGTCGTGGGAGGCGGCGGGGCCGGCGCCCCCCGGGCCCCACGCGCCCCACGCGCCCGCTGGCACCGCTCAGGACCACAGCACGGAGGCCTTCTTCGCCAGTATGGACTTCGACCTTGCTAAAGCGCAGCCCATGGAGCACTGGATGGACGATGTGGTATGTCCTCAGCAGCCAACTTGCAATTTTATATTTACTATTTTTTCTCTTGTTTATTTAATTTTTCCTTCTCTTTTATCTAGTTACACCGGATCCGGCCACTGTCATTGAGAGCTCCGTTGTAATATCTCTTTCTGTTACTTGCCTCGTTTATGAGAAAGGAAGAGAAATTACGACGATTTATATTTAAAAAATAATATTTCAACCCGCTAACTGTAATTGGACACGCTTAATACATTTTTTTTTTAAATAACACGCCGATTCAACTCAATTACTATAAAATATAACTACTTACGTCCTGGATGATGGTAAAAAATGCATGCAAAGTTCCATTTTTGTCAATGTTTTGTTTTGGCTTTGATAGGTCCGGCCATGTTTTTTTTTCTTGTTTGATGTGTGTAGCGTGTATTTCTAAAAAATACAGAGTTCTCTTGTAACCACTCTTTCTATAACGTGCATCGTTTACGAGATAGATACGTTATAATAGAGCTATCAGCCACATGCATAAAACACTTTAAAGTACTA
The DNA here is from genome assembly GCA_917563855.2 of Limnephilus lunatus. Classification (NCBI taxonomy): domain Eukaryota; kingdom Metazoa; phylum Arthropoda; class Insecta; order Trichoptera; family Limnephilidae; genus Limnephilus; species Limnephilus lunatus. Next base: position 849,688 of record OU830602.1, on the reverse strand, counting down.
CTTCAGCATTAATTGTTAAAATTATGTCGGTTTATTTAGATTGAAATCAAGTTCGTAACTACATTAAATGCAGATATTAAGATTTGCGATTCTTATGACTGGGCACAATGGTGGTTCATTTTTGGGGTTGTTAGGTTAGGTCGTGTCGGGCCGATGCGGCAAAATCTCTCCGGATGACGAACAATACAAGGCTGTACGAAACGTGGTCTGAAGGAGGTAACACCATAAGAAACCGACACAATAAAATTAACGCCCATAAAATTATTAAAAAATATTCCATTATAAAATTACTTATTTCTTTTCTCAGAATGTAAAAAAAACTAAGTGCCGAAATAATGGAAGTAGAATTTTCATCGTAAAACAAAACAATCATCACGCAATGTTTTAATAGGCGTAAAATATGTTAGTCGTATGATTCACATTCAATTTAATAATTATTATTATAAAAGTAACCCAGAGTGAAAATCAATAGCGGACGCCATTTCCTAAATGCCTCCAAAAGCTGTCGTGAAACGCATAATGGATGCCTTTACATAAAATACTAATTATATCATAATTTTGCCAATTTCATAATCGTATTCTATCGATTTTTCGCCATGAAAATTATCCTTCATACATTTTCATTATTCTTCGATCTGTTGTAAGTTTGAGCGTAGGCTGTGATAGTGTATGTTATTGGAATCATTACTAGCATAAAGCTGGCAAATTTTCCTACAGATTCCGTCGCATTATCCGTCTCAAGTGATTGGTGAAGTTAGTATCTCAGTAAAATGGCTACCGTGCACCGTGCACAAGTGATTTGTGAATTTGGGCTTTATCGCGTTATGCGGCAGTCCCGCCCGACAAGAAGTTTAGCCTTGAGGTAGGTCTGTTGTCTGTGAACATATTCGGCGCGCAATATTCCACCAACGGATAACGGACGTATAAAAAACGTCTGTACATACTTGTGTGTTGCTTTTTTTTTACCGCTTCGAGTTTCTTTCAGTAATCAGGTTTCATTTTGTTAAGTTTTGCATCGGTTTTATTGTCTGGTATGGATTTAAATATGTGCATGCAGGGGTTTAGAATATAAGTGTTACATATATATTGCTTTTTTAAAGTGAAAACTTATTTAACTCCTTTGTGATCTGAAACTCGATGAAACTAAAAATAGCGACACTAAAAAGAGACAAACACACCAGTGGCGGTCCGTGAGTTTTCAGTCAGCTAGTATGCTAAGATTGAAAATTACGACGTTATTGATGTAGTTGTAGCTGAAAATGAATTTTATTTTTTTTCAACATTTCGATAAAGTATGAAGATTTTCAGGAAATATGGATGCGGCGCATCCACATTTCAGTATATCTTCATACAAAAAGTTGAAATTTTGAAAAAAAAATCGTTTTCAGCTACAACATCAATAACGTCGTATTTTTCAATCTTAGTAGGTACTCTACCTCACTGAAAACTCACGGACCGACACTGAAACACACATAATCATAAACACAATAAATAGTATAATCGGTCTCCTATTTGTGCGGTGCTTCGTAGCATCCCCAATCTTGTCTACTTTAGTTTTCTGAAGGTTTTCTTCTACCGCGTGAGAATTGCAAACTGTGTTTTTAAATATGAAAACCGCACAATAGTCCCACCTGCTCCCAACCGCCTGGAGCCAGTGATTTTTTTTTACATTAACTCCACACAGGAGGCCCTGAAGAAAATAATTTCCCTCAGGGCCTATGTCATCTTTGAAGATGCTGTGTGGAGGGTCTTTTTGAGGAAAGGAAGGAGTGATACTATGGCATCCCCAATTGGGGTTTGCCCTGAGGCTGAAGGTTGTGTGGAAAGGTGGAGAAGATTACTGGCTATTCAAATCTCGTCACCAAAGTGGCTAAAGCCATTTCAAGCAAGGTTTCAATTCTGAAAGGTGGTCTTACATTAGGGTGATACTGAGAGTATCTTTCCCACTGGAATATTCCGCAAATATAGCTTATATTATTATTTTTAATTGTTAAATTGTGAAATAACACAAATCAAATAAATTAAATTTACTTGCGCGAATTGAACCCGCAACCTTCGGATTGTAAGTCGAGAGCCTTACCCCTCGACCACGGAGGCCGTCAAATATATATACTTTTTATATAAATATAAGTATCTACAATAATAATGTTAAATTTATAAAGCGCGATTTAGTTGTATTTTTTCTCAAATACTTAACATACATATTATTTAACATTATATAGGTATTCAAACTTTTGTACGTAGAAAAAAAATTTTACTGCTGTGAATTTTTATTGATTACATATTGTAATCCAATTTTCATGCGTGACTGAATTCGTATTTATACGTGCGTGCCACCAACAGTTGATAGAATGCATTGTCATGGACGGCGAGTCTAACTGCCGAGTTTCAGCTCGATTTTAATGTCGTGAAGTGGGTCAATTTCCACTTCCTAGATTTGTGTTAATTCATTTACGAAAACAAAATCGAAATTCAAATACTCTAATCAAATTTTTGATAATTTTGCTCTATTACTGTTAACGCACAGCAAATTTTTAGCCATTTATGTGTTGTATGGTTTCGACCGACCAATGTATCTTCAATTCCCATGTCTGTTAATTTGGGCTGTCAGTCATCTGTCGGCGCAAAGTAATTTTAGAATTGCCATGTTAACAGATCGACAAAGCCGCGTAGCCTCGAACAACGATTAAATTAATTATAATCCGGGTATAATGAGAATTATTATCCGACATCGCTGCAATAAAGCCTAGTTACTATGGTAAAACAGTGTCCGAACACAATAATTCTCAAGTTCAATTTAGACGTTCAGGTTCTAAATTTGGGAGGCAAGTATGGGTACCACCGTCCAAGGAACCATTTATTGGATAACCTACACCTCTGCCATTGATCACCCCAAGTGGTTCGCTAACTTTGGTGACTTAACAGGGTTGCCCGGGTTCATTGAGAGAGGTGTGTCCGGATCTTGGCGGCGGACGCGTCTGCCCACCAACTGCTCGGCAGGCCGGATCTGGGAGACTGGAGAGAGACTGGACTTTGACCTCTCCAACAGGACTCTCGGAACATCGCCTTGCACAGCAGTGTGCGGGATAGATTCATAAGTCGGCCACTCCTGGACACACTGATCCCAGATTCCTATCCTCCCCTCATACTTTTTTCCCCCAGACCTTCCTCTCTTTCTTTTCCTAAAAAGACTCAAAGCGTCCTCAAAGATGAAATAGGCCCTGAGGGGATTTATTTTCCTCAGGGGCTCCTGTTTGGATCTAATGGTAATAAAGGTGACTGCAATATTTCACTTTTTTTTGTTAATTTTTCTTTCTATTTTTTTTATTTTTTTTTAGTAAAATGATTAAAAACTTATTTTAAAAAAATACCACTCAGACCAGATTTTAGTATTATACGAACAGCGATCTGATCAGTGAAAATCTAAGGATTTGAAATAAGAACAGCGATCTGTTCAGTGAAAAATCTAAGGATTTGAAATAAGAACAGCGATCTGTTCAGTGAAAAATCTGAGGATTTGAAATAAGAACACCGATCTGATCAGTGAAAAATCTGAGAATTTGAAATAAGAACAGAGATCTGATCGGTGAAAAATCTGAGAATTTGAAATAAGAACAGTGATCGAATTATTAAAAAATCGGAGGATTTAAAATAAGAATAGTTTTATAATAAATATATATCTGACAGAATTCACACGACACAGTATGGCATCATTTTACCATACGGCCTGACCTTGGTATAAAATATGCAATGTGCAATATATATCAGAACAGGTAGTAGACATATTACTATGTGTGTTATAGCTATTAGGAGCTATTCTATCGCTATGTGCGATGGATGAAATGCAATATCTTCGTGTGTACGAAGCATTGTTCGACGTGATTAGAACTGTATTTATAATTATAATAAATCGTTAATACCATTTATTTATTATATTCATATTTATGATTATAGTATTTTACAACAGTATGAGCTATCGCAGGTCTTGTGATGCACATCTTTATTGTTGATTTACGCCTGCTTTCGCCAATTAAACTGAGTGGCGCAAATAAAATCGTTTAAGGCTCCGTTACCGGCCCCAAAAAGAAGAAAATGGAGAGATATGAAATTACGAATGTTAGAGGAGAGCGCTAACATTTACAGTGATAAAATCAATGCGAAAATTGTGAAAATCTTTAATAAAACACTACTCGTTTAAAATGAGCAAAAATCTCTTGGAGGCTGTCTAAAACAGTATTTAAAGAAACACTGGGAATTTTTCATACATATAACTTATAAAATAACGGACACAGACTTGAAAATAAAAAAATATTGGAGCATACTTTGCGATTTTTTTCTATCGAGGAAATTTCATATAATTTGCGTTTCGGCGTGGGGAATTTATAGATATTAACTTAAAAAATAACATATATTTTTTTAAGAGCTTAAAAACTTCAAATGTTTAAGGGAGGTTTGCAAGAAATCTGTAGAAATCGGATAGCGGCCTCTTAAGTAAACGTGGTTGTTTAGGTAAGAGGAACGTTTGCGCGGCCGGTTTCGGCCTGTTTCAAATTTAATTTTGGATTTGAGATCAAAATACCCAACCGAACTAAAGATTATTTTTGTAATCAAAAGTTATATCAAATATCTAGTTATATCTTTACTACTTTATTTATTTTGGCTTTGAATTGTAAGATATATGCCATTAAAGATTTTAATGTTTCGTGATTTAAGAGGGTACTTGGGCAATTATTTATGAGTAAATTAAAAACATTATTTTTTTAAACTATATTTGTCATTTATGTTTTGTTTTTTTTTTTATGATTACTTTGTTTTTCATATTTTTAAAATAAATTGGGTAAATTTTTTTTTTATGTTTTTTATTTACTCACAAATACCTAATTGCCCAAGTTGCCCCTCAAATCATGAAACACTTAAATCTTTAATGGCCTACATTTTATAATTTAAAGCAAAAATAAATAAAGTAGCCCACATACGTAATAGATATTTGATACAACTTTTAATTACAAAAATAATTTTTCAGTTTGGTTGGGTATTTTGATTTCAAATCCAAAATTAAGATTTTTATTAAACAGGTCGAAACTGGTCGCGCAATTGTCGAAACTGGTCGGTCATTGTTACATTTAACATGTTTACGCGGTTGAGTGTGATTTCCGTTCTAAAGTTATTTTTTAGAATTAGATTTTTTTGTTTAATTAGTTCCACACTGGAGTCCCTGAGGAAAACAAAATTCCCCTCAGGGCCTATGTCATCCTTGGGGATGCTGTGTGGAGGGACTTTTTTTAAGGAAAGGAAGGAGAGGAAATTTTCTGGAAAATAATAAGGTATTAGGGGTGAGTAGGAATCTGCTGTTCAATGTGTCCAGGAATGACGGATGCATGAATCCATCCCACTGCGGTGCAAGGCAATGGGTCGAGAGAGTCCGGTTGGAGAGGTCAAAAGGTCTCCCTCTCCCGATCCGTCCCGCCACGCCGTAGGTAGGCAAACACATCCGTCGCCATGACATGGACAAATCTCACCCCATGAACCCGGGCACCTCTGCTAAGTCACCGAACGTAGCGAACCACTTGGGGTGACTACATATTGAAATGTCTGAGTAATTGTTACATTAGGTGGAGCAAAAGTCGTCACCCTATCGGAAGATGCTCTCGTTTTTGCAATTGCCGTTTTATTTCATCACGACTTTGACATTATCTGTGAAGTAAACAGAAACAGAATACGAAAATACTCAGAAGACGAATCATGGATCCCTATACTCCTCAAGAACGCGGAATAATTGTTTTATAATAATTCTTTTTATTTACAGAGTTACTTTGTTAGGAAATCGAGTGTGGATATTTGGACCACCTTGTATTTGATATTTAACAACTCTGCGTGTTTTGAGGAGTTGGTAACGTCTTAGAACGGTTTAGAAAAAATCCATCTTTTTGTTTCTAATATTTTCTCTGCAGTACAGAAACCTATGTACATAATAATTATGCTAACCGTATTTAAAGTTAAGCAACAAAAAAACCTTTGAACAGTGAGTTCTGGCGTCTTGAAATTTGCACAGATTTTTCTATCGGTAATTGCATTAATTTAAATGCAAATATATTCAGCTCGCAACTATGCGCTATTCCGATATTTCGTCGCGTAGGTTTATTATAGTGATATATAGTGATTCAACTGCAGTAATCACTGTCAGTTCTAGGCATTCTTTCTAACGCCGCACAGTGTTTCGTTTTATGCAAGCTAGACGGTGAAAAATCTAACACATCAATCAAGTACTTGTAACACCTACCTGTTCCTGTTGGGTGCATTAATCCCTGATATAAAAAAAAATTGTTATCTACAATTTTTTAATATTTTTTTTATAATATGCATATATATATAAATTACCTATAGTACAAATATTTTACAAAATTATTCATTTTGGGCATTTTTGCAATTTGCAAATATTCAGGAAAAAATAAGGTTAAAGTAAGCCCACATCTGCTTTTCAACTGTTCTTCACCACTTATACTCGTACTAAACTTTTACGGCCTTACTAAAAAATCCTGTGAAAAATTTATTCAATTGACAAACGGCCGCGGATGTGAAAACATTACTAATTAAAAAATTGTTATTGGAAAAAAATACACGCCGTTTACACAGCCTGGGGGGGTAGTTTATCTCTGTTTTAGGGATGATGTCTGAACGAAATTTGGAATTTTCCTAAGTATTTTGAATGTTCTATATATTTCTTATTTTGAAGGTGCCGTATAAACAAATACCATTTTTAAAAACTAGATAAAATTACCGTTTAGATTTGTGTATTTGAAATACACTTTAGTTTTAAACAACTGCCATATTTTAAGATTTAAACACGGAAAAAAATGTAAAATAATTTCTTACCAAAACATTTTTGATGAAAGTGTACAGAAATATTAAAAAAATTAAAATTAAAAATATACAGACCTTTTATATAATGAATTTGAAATGAAACTGTCACCTCACTTTTTCCTCGTGCATACAATAAAAAAATTATAAAAAATTTCAAAGTTTTTTTTAATGCCAAAAAAATAACCTTAAAAATATCTCTGACATTTCAACACATTTCTTGCACCACTAAAGATGTTAATTTCTTTGATAAGTTTACCAACACGTGAATTTGATATTAATATTTAAAAAAAACACCAGTTTTAAGAAATTCTCATAAAATAAAGATTTAAAAACGTAAATTTGAACTTTTATGTAACCCAAAACAATATTTTGACAGTTCAACTTTTAAAGTACTGTTTGTTGTGCAATAACTTGATAAAACTGATGTGAAACCACATAAATAACACGGCAAATATATTAATTACATGAATAGAAGAGTGAATTGGTCGCTATAATAGAAATCATTCAGTAAAATCTCAATATTTACTAGAAATATTCCCGCCACATACAAAACTAAACCGCTATTTTTTGCGCGGGCAAGATAGTATAATGTGCAGGCGCGACGCTATCACCATCTAGCGGCTATGAATGAAAACAAAAATTTTGTATAGAAAATTTGAAAAATTGCAGTGTTGCCAAATTTAAAACGTGTTTTAGAGTGAAATTATTTTTTAGTAATATTTCGTGTTTTAGTGTAAATTTGTTGTATCCATGATATTACAAAAACACAGGTAATCGGTCGCGCTGTGGTTTTTTTTAGTAAGGCCGTTAAAGTTCAAATATACATGAAATATTATTTATTATACATTCCCTGAAGCATTTATTTGTTCGGTAAACTCTTCCACGTCACAAACAATTCCTGCCTTAAAATCTCGTGGTTCCAGTAAAATAACAAAATAAGCTTGATGCACGTTCATGCAGGAAAATTTCGAAACTGATTTGAATAAAAAAAATGAAAATTATCGTGCGATTTTCACTCCGAAATAAATTCTCTTGTTAGAAGTATTAAGTTTGTTAGACAACATAGAAACACACAAGTTGTTTGTTTGCGCCGATAAAAGTGACAATTTGGCGAATTGCCTTTTGTTTAGATGGGGGGTTGGGATTAATGCTATGGCAATTGTTCCTTGATCCTTTCTCTCCTCTCTACCATTTCCTAACTACTCTGCCTTCAATTCGGAATCGGCCGTGATGAAATGCAGTTAACGCAGTATTAATTAACAAAATCGCGTATAAAATGACATCGCAATATTATAACTGTTATCGGTGATTTACTACTTTGACTGTTGTTAAGAACCCTGTCCGATAATGGCCGATTATTTAGCTTCGGCTCTGAACATCATTATCTGGCTTATGGCAGAAACTAAACTACAAATATCACCGAAGTTAAATTCCCTTGGCACCGTTCAGGAATATCCGCTCGGACCAAGGCTTCATAAATTACTACAAACTTGCTCAAAATTCTGAAACTAGCCGTATATTACTATCACTCTGAAAGCTTTTATGCAACGTTGAATATCTTATTAGAGTGTCCCACATGTTGTATTGGTGGCATCTGATTTCACAGTGGTGAATACTCTTAGTGAACGACCACAATTCGGCGCCTTTGAAATGATTTTTCCACAAAAATGGCGCTATACAGATCAGCTATTATTTTCCGTTTTCCGCTTTTTCTGTACTCAAGGAACCGTTATTTACTATCTAGATTTATTAAATTAATATCCTGTGATTTTTCAGGATTCTATGCTAGTAAATAAATGAGAAAATAGATATCGATCCGTGTATTCTGGGATTCTGACCTACCGCACAGCCATCATTGTTGTGATAATGACAATCTGTTCATTGACAATCTGGATGGATAATGACAATAATTGTGCAGGTTAACCGGTGCATTCAGTTGTGTCGAGTGTTCACTGACTAGGTCTGAATGGTTAGATTTCCATTCCCATTTGATGACTCAATTAGTAAGTAGTTTACATACTAATATAATAACACCCTCAATCGGGAAATGCCGTCAAGTGAAAGCGCTAATAAGAGAGAAAAATAATAAATAATGTTCAGGAAATACATAGCTTTTCAACCTTATTCTTTTTCCTTGATACGTAAATTTTTTAAAATATTTCGTACATTTAAAAAATATTTTCAATTCAATGTATATTTATTATACAAGGTGCGGAAACTGGTAAATCACCATCACGTAGACAACCTGATATTTTTCAAATTCTTTCATATGATCTTTCGGCAAAAAGAGGGTTGAAAGATGTTTCTACCCGGGTGGGTCTACGTTTCGACGCATTTTAAAAGACAAACACAGCTGGTATTACCCCCTAGTGACTAGTGACCACTATTTAAAAATTTCAACTTCGGACTCGATTCACTCGAAATGAGTTGTAGATTCCCCAGTTTCGTGTTTGTACTACGAGTTTCCGGACACCTTATTTAGAGAATTATCTAAATATTGTGATTTTTTGAGAGGGATTGATTCATATCACCCATCATACTCTTTTCCTTCCCAGAAATTCCACTCCTTCCTTTCCCTAGAAAGACCTTTCATACAGCATCCCCAAAGATGACAAAGGTCCTGAGGGAATTCTTTTTTTCCTCAGGGCCTCCTGTGTGGCGCTAATGTAAAGAAAAAAAGTTATAGGCATTTACATTCACGCCGCCAAACGAACAAATAAATACATAAAAAAAAATTATTGTTTGTTTTTGGGGTGTTATGCCGTGTTGCGCTTCCTCCTTCTTTAGCCGACTTTTCGGACAGCGTTGCAGTGTCCATCATCAGGGCAGATCCGGCAGATCCGACGATGTGTGGATCTGCCCTGATGATGGACACTGCAACGCTGCCCGATACGTCGGCTAAAGAAGGAGGTAGCGCAACACGGCATAACACCCCAAAAACAAACAATGAAAATGCTTTTGGCCGTGAAAATCTAAAAATGTAACTCACATAAAAAAAATGTTAGTTGTACATGTTTAATGCGCTGTTTGTAATGTTTTTTTATTTCAATAACAAAGCGCAGGACTGTGTGATCGTGGTTGCATACAAAAAAATAATGTGCCCCGTGTTTGGTTCTGCCAGTGCGCTTTGTTATTATGTGCTGGTATTGGCTGTCGGCTTCAGACTACAGATATTTCATTGTCGAGGTCGCGGTTCGGGTGATGTCACGCCACGCTAAAAAAATTACGTTCAAAATACGACACAATTTAAATTTTGGTGGGGGTATGTGCACCGCCGCTCGTAGAACCATTTACTTCTACCGTTGGTCGCCACCAGTGGTACGCTACGTTTGGTGGCTCAGCAGGTTTGTGTGATGAGGGTTTTCCGGATCTTTGCAGTAAATGCGGTCTGCCCATCTACTGCTTGGCGGGCCGGATAGGAAGAGGTCGGTTAAAAGATTTTTTCCTCTCAGCCGACCCATCGCCTTGCCCGCGGTGGGGTGGATTTCTAATAACCCCTCATTCCCCTTTCTCCCACAAAACTTTCTCTCCTTAAAAATATCCTTCACACAGCAACCCCAAAAATGACATATGGCCTAAGGGAAATTATTTTTTCAAGACCTAATATTTTTTAATTACCAATATTAGAATTTTCGAATGTGACGTTCATACCACACACAACCGAAATTACCTATATTTGAATTTTATAGTGTTACGTACATACTACACACAACCAAAATTACTTATATTTGAATTTTAGAATGTTACATTCGTACACACCACACCCTACCGAAATGACTTATAATGAATTTTAGAATGCTGGATTCAACCTTCACACAACCGAAATTACCTATATTGAGTTTTAGAATGTTAGGTTCACACTTCACACAACCGAAATTACCTATATTTGAATTTTAGAATTTACGTAAACCCAACCAAAATTAATTATATTATTTAATAACTGGGGTAATTTACAAAAATGAATAAATAAGTAACATTTATCTAGTTAACATTATAATCTGATAGCATTAATACCCTAGCGTCTGTACGGTTTAAATTTATGAACCAGGCTTCGAGTACGTCTCTGACGCCGCGCCTTATGCAAAACCATTTTCTTACGTGAAGTTTGTTATAAAGCTACTGTAGTGTAGCCCGCAGCCCGCAGGGTCTAGCAGCAAAAACTGCTAGGAAATATATAATTAGACTTTGATTTTATTTTAACCAGATTGTGATTTACGTTTTTGTAGTAATATAAAACAGTTATTTCACGGCCATGGTAGTAACTGATGTTGGAAATAGTAAAGATAAAATCTGTACTGTGTTTAGTATTCCTGTATTTTATTTGCATTTCGTGATGTAAAAAAAACATTAAACCTTGTTTAACTACTCGGACCTATAAGCTTGTTTTTGAGTTACCTACAACATTGCCAGACATATGTAATGACATGTGAGGCGTACCTGATTTATTAATAGTTATCCACGTGACTGATGGTTCGAACACCTTTTTACGAAGAAATTTGTTTTTAGGGTTATTTTTGAAGGTCAGAGTTCTTTAACCCCTAATCAACAGGTGAAAAAGGTCACCTTGTATAGCGGGAATAATGTCGGCCTTGTATTATTACGATTAAAAAACTTTGTACCTATCTTCAACCTATTTATTTCGGACCGAACCGGTTTCTCCGTGCTGCGGGCACCTTCAGGCTGGTTTATTATTTATACTTTAAGTTTATTACTTATATATTTAATCACTAAAGATAATATTAACAGCTTTCAAGCGAAAAACGTGAAACAGAAAAATCAGAAAAATATTCGATCGCATCTAAGAATAGAACCCAGGACCTCAGCCTTGGGGGGCTTTGCTCTGATCACTGAGCTAATCCGACTGTATTCCCTTCTGTCATATTCAACTGTATCATACTTCGGCTAAGAACTACCAACATTATGTTTGTTTTTCCCGGTTATACCATTTTATTTAACGCTTGACCATAGACAATGTATTTTATTCAGTGGCGTATTACTTATTTCTTTCTCAGGATAATATTGAGAGTACAATCCACTCTCGACGAAATCATGACACGAACAAGTGGATAAAATGGATCATACAACCCCCAACAAAATATCTACTAAAACCTAACTTTACTAACCTAACCCAACCTTACAAAAAAGGGATAAAAATAATACAGATATCCTATAAAGATAATAAATTATTGTTCAAAAATAGTAAAATGGGACAAAAATAATACAGACATCCTGTAAACTTAGGTTAATTTTTTTTTAAAGAAAGACAAACATTCCCAGGTTACGAATAACCCGACAATGTTTGAAAATCTCCTTCTACCACCACAGTAAGCCGAAAATGTTGCTTGAGTCGTGATGGAGGACTTAGCCAGACGAGGATTCGAACACGGAACGCCTGGGTAGAACCCAAACGCTATGCCCACTCAACCACTGACACTGTCTTGTTAGTATATATTTTGTTGGAGAATGTTTTGTGCGTAGTATATTTTGTCTGGGATGTTTTGTCTAGGACATTTTGTCGGAGATATTTTGTCGCGGGATGAAAACGCGCATTACCGGATAAATTAGACTGGCCATCTGAGACGATCTATGAATGTGGGTGCTAGATTTTCCGTCAGTTAAGTAACTAATTTTAAAAATAATGATTTTTTTCCCCAGATCTAGAGAGATTTCCCCAGTTGCCCATAACACTCGCCTGCAGAGTGTGTTTAGGTATAGGTATAGCAAGCCGCCTCGGCGCAACTGAGCTAATGTTGTCGAGGTCGCGGCTCGCGGCTCGCGGCTCAGACAATACAAACAATTATCATTCTGATTTGCTACAGATATTCAATGTTAAGGTCGCGTTTGTTGTTGGGGCCAAACAGCCAGTAGGACAACTTCGCGCAACGGTTATTTATCTATCATACGTAGCTAGTTCGTTTTTTTTTAGCGCCCCGGAGACGATCAATATCAATTGTCAATCGTGACTCACGTCATTGATGCAATTGACAATTATTGCTAATTGATATTTACTGCGGTAATTGAAGCGATTGATTTTTACAAGAGTCCTAACTGCTCCCGTTTGGAGCCAGTGAGACTATGGCATCCCCAATTGGGGTATGTTGTGAGGTTGAAGGTAGTGGAGAGAGGAAGGACGTAGGGAAGAGGAATGTGGGAAAGTACCTGGCTATTCATATCTGGTCACAAAACACGGCTAAAGCCATTTCAAGCAACGTTTCAATTCTGAATGGCGGTCTTATACCAGGGCGATACTGAGAGTATCTTCCACTCTGGAACGTGCCTCAAATATACTATACATTATTTTTAATTAATAAATTGTAAAATAACACAAATTAATAAAATAAAATTTATTTGCCACGCCGGGATTCGATCCTGCGACCTTCGGAATGCGACTCAAGAGCCTTACCGCTGAACCAAGCCGGCCGTCATTGATTTTATTGGAATATGCGTCAATATGTGCAATCAAAATACTGCGCATATTGACGTATCGTAATGTTCGTTTCGCTGTGAAATTCATTCATGTCGCTGTGAGATCGTTGATTCATTGAATAATATAACGAGATATTCCAGAGTTATGGAATTATCAAACGATTGTCACAGTATTCGCACACTTGTACTGTTTCCGCGGACTGTCAATACTGTTATACCAATTATACTGCCAATACCAATTATTGCCAGTCGCACTTTAACCACTTAAGGACCACCCCCGATATTAAGTTCGAACAATTTCACACCCGAGATAACTCGGGAAATTAGTACCTACTAATGTAGTAATTTTTTTTATTTTTTTTAAAATTTTTTGTTTTTAAATCAATTATGATTCAACTGTCGGGGTCACCATAACGAATCATTGAAGAAAAAGATAATAATGTGTTTAAATGTATAATCTTTTACTAAAAAAAAAAACCTAATAAATCAAAAATAACCAATGAAATACTCGGGATACCTGTAAACCTGTAAACCGCCCGGAAACCGAAAGACCAAGAGCTTCTGTTTTCCGAATCCAGTACTCCGTATTCCTGTATTAATCAGGGACTTTTCAAATGGATACGATTGTGCATTGATTTATTGTAAAGTTTCTTACTTTTTCTTGTTTTCTCACAATGTTTTATGCATAGCAAATACCAAGCAAGAGCTGTTGTTTTTCAAATAATGTAAACTTGGCATTATTATTATTGCATATTTTTCGCGTGGAATTTATATTTGCGTTCCCACACTAAAATGGCTTTCACAGCGGCTTTAGGGATAGACAAAACTACGGCTTCTTATTACAAGTTCAACATTTGCATTATTGCATTATTACAAGTTTAATATTTGCCAATAAATAGTTTATCACAAAAGGAACTTCTGGCACATTCACAACATTATTGTAAAATGTGCATTTTTCCGTATTCACACATTTTAAAATGATTCTCTCAGATAATGTAGTCGTATATTCCCAGTGTTACACGTATTGCTATCTGCGAGCAGCATTTAAAATGATTCTCTCAGATAATCTAGTCGTATATTCCCAGTGTTACACGTATTGCTATCTGCGAGCAGCATTTATTTTAATTGTTGTTATCACATGCAATAGTTTGTGCAACGTTGCCCCATATTAATCCTTCTGTCTTATTTGCAGCTCACATCTACCACATCTGTTTTATTATCACATATAAAATATTGCATCTTCGTTATAGTCATACAAAAACAAAGATGGGGGGCAGAAACGATCCTTGTGGGACGCCAGTATTTATTGAATCCGAATGAGGTGAGACTGCCATCAAACTTTTAAAAACCTGAAGGTTCTCAAGATTTGCGGGAAGTTCGTAAGATGGCATCTTCCTTCGATGAAGTCTTTTAATTACACTGACGAAAGTTCCTTACGTCACCCTACTTTTTACGTCACGTCACTCGTCTTTTACATTAGTTCTTTACAATTTAAAAGGCGGGTATGGGTACCGCCGCCCCGGGAACCATTGATTGGATAACCAAAACCTTTGCCATAGGTCACCCCAAGTGGTTTGCTACGTTTGGTGACTTAGTAGGGGTTCCCGGGTCCATCGGGTGAAGTGTGTTCAGGTTTTGGCTGCGGATGTACTTGCCAACCAGCTGCGTGGTGGGCTGAAACGGAAGAAGTCGGTTTGCGGAAACCTTGTGATCTCTGTAGCTGGTCTGACACCGTAGCGGGAGGAATGGATTCGTACATCCGTCACTCCTGAACACACTGATCCCTAGATTCCTATCCACCCCTCATACCCTTTTCCTTCCCAGAATTTCCTCACCTTCCTTTACTTAGCCACCTCCACACAGCATCCCCAAAGATGACATAGGCCGTGAGGGAAATTATTTTCTTTTAAATTATAACTTTTGAATATAGAGCTTGGTGTTTTCTCTTTCTAACACCGTTTAGATCACATTTCTCACCATGATAATAAGTGAGATCCCAAAAGGAACAAATAAGCCTAAGGGATTAAATTGATCTATTTACTGTTTTTTGAATTGAATATGAATCAATAACATCATTCCTCTGTAGTATTTTGAACGAGCCGTGATGCTGAAGTTTTCAGGCAGTACAAGCCATAATATTCCAAAAGGAATGGTCTATCAACATAGTTATGCACTAAGTA
This sequence comes from Limnephilus lunatus, assembly GCA_917563855.2. Lineage (NCBI taxonomy): Eukaryota > Metazoa > Arthropoda > Insecta > Trichoptera > Limnephilidae > Limnephilus > Limnephilus lunatus. The sequence continues at coordinate 834,221 of OU830602.1, read as the reverse complement.
ACTACATGCATTTTAAAAGCCAGCAAGAATGCAGAAATGCATCAAGTTGATTTTAATTAACGCTTTTTAACAAGTAATAATAATACGGAAGATAAAGTATTACCGTCATCATCACATAAACTTATTGCGATGAATCTTAGTTTTAAGCAGAAAGAGGGTCTCGACCTTCTGTTATTATAATAATAATTATGAATTACGAATGCAACATTATTTGTGTATTATATTTCTTTTGCTTCTTGCTTTATCTCACCGACTTCCTTATCGTAAGTAATTTGCAGCGAGGACCGCGCTTTATGTGACTGTTTGCTACGAGAATTATTATCCACAAACTACTAATAAAGACTCGTAGATTAAAAAATTCTCTAGAAAAGACTCACTTTAGGTGATGACCAGACATCTCAACAAAGTGGCATTTCAATACCCGTTTGAAAAGTTATTAACCCCCAGGCCTCGGCCATATTTTTTTACAGGGTCAAATAAAATCCAAATAGATGGAATTTTTGTGATCGTATCCGAAAACTAAAAACTCTTTTTGAAAGGTGGGGATATACGCTTTCAAATTTTATTATTAGAAATAACTATGTAATTTTTTAACTTTAAAAAATGGCTCACCTTACGTTTTTTCTAACTAAAACTACTGAAAACGAAAAAATACATATTTTATTAGACAAATTAGTTATAACTTTATTGTCACCTCATTTTTTTTGTTGTTTCGTGCAAATGTAATTCTTAAAAAAATAACTTTTTTTTCTAATTGCGGTCGGAAACTTTGGTTCATAATAATAATAATAATTGGATAATTTGTAGAGCGCCGTTTTTGTGAAAAATCACATCAAGGGCGAAAATGTGTACATATGTATTATTTTGTGGTTAACATTTAGACTTAAATATAAAGCGTGTTGTTTTCTCTTTTCGACTGTTAAGATCATATTTCTCACTATGATTGTAAGGGAGACACAACGATTTCTGGTGAACGATGGTCTCCTGTTATTAAATGTTAGATTATGGGCTATTTATCATTTTTTTTCATGACTTTTCAAAGGGGTGTTGTGCCACTTTTTTGAGTTGTCGTGGAATTATTTGGTTATGTCTTCTGGATCTCCACATTTCCCACACGATTATACATGATTTTACCACACTTACGCCTCAGGGATCTCATTTCAACAGCATCCAGTCTACTTTCATCCTTCAAGATATTATATAGATTACAATATTTTCCGATGGCATTGTTAATCGAAGTATTCTTATCTAATAATTATTAGTGTATAAAATTAAAAACGTATTTAATTAAAATAATAATTTTTAATCGGAGTTACATAATGGCGGCTAATTAGTATTTAATTATGGTTGATATAATACATGTTGCCGTTGTAGAATCATTATTATACTTAATAATTGAATCAATCCTATGCCACAAGCTACAAGATATTGACGGGGTCCATTATGTTACTAGAACATATATTGCATGCCATATACTCCGGTGTTATAGATCATCTAATAGATGTGATGGTATTCTCTAACGAAATCGGTGCTGAGGAAAGATTCTATATCTTTTGTGGATCCGTAAAAGATTTCTTACGGAATCGGCTGTCAAATTTTAGTTTAGACTCTGAACATATGCGAAAGCTGACATTTGACATCGGCCAACGTCACCCGTAGGAAAAGCAATTGACAGACACAAAAAACAAATAGCAAACATTTGACAACCGATTCCGTAAGAAATCTTTTCCGGATCCATAAAAGATATAAAATCGTTCCTCAGTTTAAAGCGGTGATTCTTAACGGGGGCGCCAGCGCCCCCCTGTGGGCGTTTTGAAAGTCTGGGGGGGCGTTTCTAAATTTTTAGCATTAGCAATAGGGGGCGCTGCAAAAGTTCGAGTGGGAATTGTGTTAATATAGAAAAAGAGCTCATCCCTTAAAAATTTTAACATGAGTTATATACTCAATATCAATGTAATAATTATGTGTTTTTTTTAATGGTTCTTATCATTTTTTATTTGTAGTAGGAAATCCATTGCGTAAATAAACTTCCTACTAAAATGTGGTTAAATAGGGTTAAGAAACACTGGTTTAGAGTTAGAGGGTTTATAAAACGAATTACCGTAAGTAGATACCTATACATGATTATTTATTCATTGAATGTATGTTAAGTTATGTGTGTTTAAGTTGTATATCTCATTTGGTAGAGCACTGACCCGGCTAGTCATAGGTCGTGGGTTGAAAATGTATTTTTATGAATGTTCAATGTAATGTAATATCCATTGTTCCCAACTTTTCGATCGATCAATCTAAGTCTCCGATCAGCTAAGCGATTTGTTTAGTAACGCTCTATTCGATAGTCGCGTTGGGAACAGCGTAGCACAAGCAAATGCTTTTAATGGAAGACCAGTAATATTATGTAACACTTTTAAGATAAATAAATAGTGTATTTGAGGAGTGAGTGTTGAGCCAAAATTTCGGCTCAACAATTATCGATCAGCTGGATTGGGAACAACTACACTAAATGTCACTCGTTTTTCAGCTAATATTGGCAGTTACGGCTTTCCTTAAATAAAATAATAAATATTATAATAGTAGTGTTGTGCAAAACATAGCGGTACTTAGTATTAACGTATCGAGTGGAGGAGGATGACTGCTTTTAATAATGTTTCCTTGCACGATTGAAGTATTATCTCATCTATAATTATTATTATCCGTATAGGTACATTTGTTGTATGTATTGTATTGTATAATGTTTGTAGGTATGGCGTATGGCGAAGGCCGCCACTGCCTTCTGTGGTGGGGCAATCATTATACATAATATTTTGCATGTTGTTTGTAAACGTGTGTTAAACGGAAGAAGATTGATTAAATATTTTTTTTGTTTATTTGTATTTACCACGTGGTGTAAAATTCGAAATCCGCCGCTTACAATAAAATTCCTTATGTAGATGGCGAAAAGGTTTAAAGTCCCACTTAACACCAGCCGCTGATTTTGATGTTCACGAAAAAAAAAACATCGCCAAAAAGCGTGTATAATTATAATGCATAATTATATGTGGATAATAATAACTCCGAACATCTACCATCGTTTACCTTCGGCGCAACTCGGTAACGAGACCATGTGACCTGAATAGCCCGTTGAAACTAAAATAATGTGGGAATTAATCATTGACTATTATGATACATTACAGACATGAAAAAGAGGAGGTTCTGAGAATGAAAAAAGTATAATTAGGAAGGGTACGAATCTGGTGGTCAGTGTGTCGTATGAATCCAGCACTCCCACTGCGGTGCAAGGCGAGAGAGTCCGGCTGGAGAGGTCAGAAGATTTTTAACAATCCGACAAACCTCACCCCATACCCGGGCACCCGTTCTAGGTCACCTTGTTCTACCGGTATTACAATGGAAGATACTCCGAGGAACTAGCGTCATTGATCCTCTCGGCACCGGTGCATAGTCGGGAAACACGCTAAACACGCGCCCAACATTTGTACACGGTTGACATTAGTCACATGAGAACGGGTCGTTTTTACGACTCGTTCTTGAGTTCAACAGCTCGGCTGTGGAACGACTTACCGGCCTCTGTGTTTCCTCCCTCCTACAACATGGGTCTCTTCAAGACCCATCATGTACACTCCTTCCTTTCCTCAAAAAGACCCTCCACACAGCATCTGAGGGAAATTATTTTCCTCAGGGCCTCCTGTGTGGAGTTAATGTAAAAAAAAAAACAGGAAACATTCATTTTTATATATTAAGATATTAGATGATTTACACTTACACTTAGGTACCCAATTATGCATACATTTTTAGTTAGGTCACAGTACTATTTAGAAGCAGGTCTTTAACTCTCTTCGACCTGGCTCCAATCTTACTCGAGATCACTCGTGGGTCAACACTGCTCTTAAAACTTGGGTTTTATTAAATAATAAAAAATTGCAATTCACTAAACGCCACTTTTATTTTTGATTTTTAACATCTCGTTAAACTTGTAAATTAATAAAAATGCACGGCTAATGTTAAGTGGACCCTGACTAGGTGAAAATAAAGATTTGTTGTTGCGATTACGTTGTTGCCACCGCGACACGGTGTTTGCTATTATAATACTACTCCTAGGTAAAGATCGTTTTTGTTTTTCATTAGCTCCATACAGGAGGCCCCCCTGAGGAGAACAATTTCCCTGGGGGCTATGTCATCTTTGTGTGTGGAGGGTCTTTTTAGGGAAAGAAATAAGAGGAAGATATGAGGGGTAGAGGAAGGAAAAGGTATGAGGGGTGGGTAGGTATCTGGGAGTCAGTGTGCCGAGGAGTTTACGGACATATGATCTATTTCACCCACTGCGGTACAAGGCGATGGGTCGAAAGAGTCCGACTGAGAAAGTCAAAGGTCTCCCTCAAGCAGTCTCTCCCGATCCGGCCTGCCACGCTGGGTGGGCAAACACATTCGCCGCCGAGACCTAGACAAACCTCACAACATGAATCCGGGTTCCATGCTAAGCACCAAACTTAGCGAACTACTCGGGGTGACCTATGGCAGGGGTGTTGATTATCCAATAAATGGTTCCCGGGGCGGTGGTACCCATACCCGCCTCCCAAATTATCGTATGCACGTCATGGGCCATCGTCCTAAATGCCGTTCATAGAAATCTTCCTCCTCACAGGTCTTGTATGAAAACGAAAAAGACAGAATACAAATATTTTTTTTTTATATGAATACCGCACTAGAGTCCCAACTGCTCCCGTCTGGAGCCAGTGAGACTATGGCATCCCTAATTGGGGTATGTTGTCAGGCTGAAGGTAGTGGGAATGGGAAGGAAGAGGAAGGTGGGGAAGAACCTGGCTATTCTGATCTGGTCACCAAACACGGCTAAAGCTAGATAAACCTCACAACATGAATCCGGGTTCCATGCTAAGCACCAAACTTAGCGAACTACTCGGGGTGACCTATGGCAGGGGTGTTGATTATCCAATAAATGGTTCCCGGGGCGGTGGTACCCATACCCGCCTCCCAAATTATCGTATGCACGTCATGGGCCATCGTCCTAAATGCCGTTCATAGAAATCTTCCTCCTCACAGGTCTTGTATGAAAACGAAAAAGACAGAATACATATATTTTTTTTTTTATATGAATACCGCACTAGAGTCCCAACTGCTCCCGTCTGGAGCCAGTGAGACTATGGCATCCCTAATTGGGGTATGTTGTCAGGCTGAAGGTAGTGGGAATGGGAAGGAAGAGGAAGGTGGGGAAGAACCTGGCTATTCTGATCTGGTCACCAAACACGGCTAAAGCTATTCAAAGCAACGTTTCAATTCTGAATGGTGATCTTACACCAGGGCGATACTGAGAGTATCCTCCACTCCACAACGTGCCACAAATATTTTAAATGATTAAATTGTGAATTACACAAATTAATCAAATAAAATTTATTTACCGGGCCGGGATTCGATCCCGCGACCTTTGGATTCCGAGCCAAGAGCCTTACCGCTAGACTACACCGGCCGTCTGAATATGCTGGAATATCGAAGGTCTTCAATCATTTTCCTATATTAATTTCGCAAACGTAGGTACATATGTCTTTCTTTAGAGTTGTGTAACTATGGGATAACCAACACCTCTACCACAGGTCAGCCCAAGTGGTTTGCTATGTTTGGTGACTTAGCAAGGGAGCCCGGATTCATGGGGTGAGGTTTGTCCAGGTCTTGGCGACGGATGCACCTGCTGCGTGGCGGGCCGGATCGACAGAGACTGGTTGAGGAAGGCCTTTTGACCTTTCCAGCCGGGCTCATCTCGACCGACCCTCTCGACCGACTCTCTCGACCCATCGCCTTGCACCAAAGTCGGAGGGATGGATTCATACGTCCGTCACTCCTAGACACATTGACCCCCGGATATCTACCCACTCCTCATACCCTTTTCCTTCCCAGAACTTCCTATTCTTAATAATGATAATAATTGTGATTGAATGATTTTTATAGTGCCATTTTCGTGAGAAAATCACCTCAAGGGCGCTTTATAAATTCATTTATACATTTAATCTATACCTATACACTACAAGTGGCTTATATTATAACTAAGATTGATAACTAATGACTTACAACTAAGACTTCTATGACTAGTGATTTAGAACTATACTTATTTTTATAACGGAGTTTGTACATGTAATTGCAAGCCAATAAGCCGTAATACAATACGAAACGAACAGAGCAGTATTGTTACTGCTCTATTCGTATTATGACCTGCAACTCTCTTAAAATTAGTTATTCTTCCCTTCCTCATTAAAAATTCTCCACACAGAATCCCCTAAGATGACATAGGCTCTGAGGGAAATCATTTTCCTCAGGGCCTCCTGTGTGGAGCTAATGTAAAAAAATATAACACGCGGTAGAGGGGAAAACATCGGAAAACTAAAGTAGACAAGAGCAAGCAGGCTACGAAGCACCGCACAAAGAGGAGTCCGTTTATACTATCTCATTATCTCGCAGGCTAAATCCTGTAGATGTACGTGTTTGTCTCTTTTTATTGTTCAAATCACAACGGTGCTAAAGAAGTTTTCACTTAAAAAATAAGTAAGTTTCAAAATTCAAATTCTTAACCCTGGAGTGGTCGCGTGGATTACATATGTAATCCACTCATGCAAAATTAAAGATTCCTCGAAAACGGGTGGCGCGAATCATTTTATCTTCCGTGTACTTTAAGTTGGCCAACCCACGGACGCGTTCAGCTCAGCGCTGGTGTCGGGCACGCATTGATTGTGTTACAGGAGCTCCGCAAAGTCGATGGTCTACACTTGTAATCCGCGCGATCAATTACGTAACACATTTTGCATACACGAAATGTGTATGCAAAATACAAAAAAAAAAAATTTCCTAATCATTCCATAATTTTATGTTTATCCTGCCCAGAAATCAGCAATAAAATTTTTTTATTATAAAAATAAAACACAAACACTATGTATTTAACCACGAATTTATTATTGCATATATCGACCGGTTTCACTTCGACCAAGCTTCTTCAGGATATAAATAATAACTAAATGCTAAGACAGAGTTATGGCTAATATATAAGAGTGACAGAGGGAGAAAGAACAAAATTAGAGGGAGACAAAGTATTTGACATAGGTAAAGTGGATAATCAAGCAGTGGGAGGGAGACAACAATACAATAATCAATTACTGGGAGGGAAACATCAATACACATCATAATCACAAGTAAATGAACAAACAACAGTTAACTGTAATCTATGAGATATTAAAAAGTTTGTTGTATTTTACATTAACTAAAGGACAATATTTCGATATATGATAATATTAATAATGAATCACGCTACAACACATAAATAATATCATGGGTTAGGATGGATTGCGGGAAATAAGTTAAAAATAGGACTATAGGGTGTATTTTTTTGATTTGATAAGTTAATTTGATTATTAAGTAAGTATTCTGACATATTAAATACAAATATGTCAGAATACTTACTTAATAATCAAATTAACTTATCAAATCAAAAAAATACACCCTATAGTCCTATTTTTAACTTATTTCCCGCAATCCATCCTAACCCATGATATTATTTATGTGTTGTAGCGTGATTCATTATTAATATTATCATATATCGAAATATTGTCCTTTAGTTAATGTAAAATACAACAAACTTTTTAATATCTCATAGATTACTGTTAACTGTTGTTTGTTCATTTACTTGTGATTATGATGTGTATTGATGTTTCCCTCCCAGTAATTGATTATTGTATTGTTGTCTCCCTCCCACTGCTTGATTATCCACTTTACCTATGTCAAATTCTTTGTCTCCCTCTAATTTTGTTCTTTCTCCCTCTATCACTCTTATATATTAGCCATAACTCTGTCTTAGCATTTAGTTATTATTTATATCCTGAAGAAGCTTGGTCGAAGTGAAACCGGTCGATATATGCAATAATAAATTCGTGGTTAAATACAAAGTGTTTGTGTTTTATTTTTATAATATAATGTCTAACCACAAAGTAATTGCTTCCTATGAAAAAATTTGTGTATGTTATTTGTTTATTTTCCTTTTTTTTATATCAATAAAAGTGAAAGACGTAAGTAATTTTTGGTTTAAAAAAAGAGGTCATTTATGTTTTGGTTAATTGTGAAAAACGTAGAAGTTATGTTTATTATAATATATGTTGCTTATTTCTAATAAACAATGTTTAAGATTATAAAATTAAAACATAAATGCACAATAATTCTAAATGATTTCACTTATTTTTCTTAGTTTATAAATGGCCTACATATGTAATCCACGCGACCACTGTCGAGAGCGACCACACTGCAGGGTTAAATAATTCACACATTGCAATCTTTCGATTTTTACGATAAACTCCTCCTTTGGTTAAATATCGTGGGTAATGAAAAATTTCCTTATTACACGAAAATGGCCCAGTTTTGTTTGCGTGGGGTGAAGATTGTTTCATTATCTTGTTTGTTACTTTCACTAGTATTACTGTTGGTGTAGGCACATATTATTAATATTTATAAATAAACATATCAAATAAAATACTCAAATTTAGCTTAGTTTATTGACGTGCCCGATGGATTTACGCGATAAAGAATGCAATTTATCGGTAAAATTCGGAGTGCACTCCGCGCAACTCTGTGCTTATTTTTGTTACCAGGGAGTTTCAATTAATTCCATTTTTTTTTCAAACTTCTTTAGCACCGTTGTGATTTGAAACTGTGAAACGGAAATGACACTAAAAAGAGACAAACACATACATCTATCGGATTTAGCCTGCGAGAGAATGAGCTATAATGAAAGCTTACCGCATTGGCTGCTTTGATTATGAGCTCACTTTTTAAGGCTCCTATTGGTTGAGATTGTGTGTAAGTTATTGTGAAGGTTTCACTTCCACCGCGTGTGAACTGCGCTCGATTTTTTAAAATTTTCCACTTTGTCTTAAATTCTTCGTGCTTTATTTTGTCTTAGAACACGCCCGTATATAAGATGAAATTTTAGTAAATGATCCGTCCTGTGCTTGTTTCTTATGGCCAGTGGGGACCAGTGCAAAATCGCAGGTAGGTTGATACTTTTTGTGGATGACATAGATCCCACGATCTTTGGTGTGTAATAATCGCATCGATGATTAAAATACATTGGAAGCGAGGTTCTTAAATTTTGAACTCGCGCATCCCTGCTAAGTCCCCAAACATAGCGAACCATTGGGGATGACCTATGACAGTAGTCTTCGTTATCCAGTAAATGGTTTATTTTTTAAATAAAAAAAATATCAAAAATCTAATTGTAAGTCGTACTCGTATTAACGTTGAAGACGTACTCGTATACATTAAACATTTTACTAGTACGTAAAAAAACGGAATTGTTTTTGGATATTATTAACTTTTAGATGTGAATGTTTAAAAATCAACCGTTGAAATTTAAACAAACAAAAAAAATTGCGATATCAGCTGTGATTTTACCCTTATCTATTACTTGATTTGTTTATGCAAAAGAGGAATGATCACAACAGAACTCTAAGCTGTATTTCATTGATCGGTATTGTAATCGTATTTTTTAATTTTGTTATATGAATAATAATAAATGACTTTCTTTTTTATGCACTATTTTATTTTATAAAATATCTAGTTCAACCTTCAACCGAAGCTGGAACACAATATTATTATGTCTGCTCCAAATTCCCAGTTAAAAGCATTCCGAGCAATAAAATTGTAGCATTTCTTTATTCAAACAACTCGAGCTCTAAAATAATACATTTCGTTATTCGTACTTTTTATCGTGTCATATATTTAATTAATTAATTTTCCTAAAATCATGAATTAATCCACGGCCGCGGCTTGGAACAACAATGATTAGAGTCCATAAATAAATATGTTAAATTCGTTGATGGGAGGCGTGTGGATGATAGATAGATTGATGGCTAATGATAATGATACTATGTAGTAGGTTAGTGCCTGTCGCACAGTGCTGCGGCCGCCCAAAGTCCACAAACCTCTGTTCGTCCTCTGCGATGTGCATTTGATATTGAAACGCTTATCAGTCAACAACCTCACCTGAATCTGAACCCAAATCTACGTTTGAAGGTCAAAATTGCATTCGGCTAACAAAGAGAATTAGGGTCGGCAGCGTTGCGAAGCCAAGTGCAAATATAATACGTTGTTATCCAATACCCTACCTTGTTTGCACACAGATAAAATATTATATTCGCCGAATCTGCGGTTTGAAGTTACGACTCTCAACTCTGCGGTAGGAAGTAGAAAGACAGCAACGTTGCGTTGTGTGGTCCTGGAATATTTTTGACACTAACATGAATGGAAAACATCCTCTCTAACAGAAGGTCATCAGTACTCATTAATACAACCGTTACCAAATATAATCGGCTAATTTGCTCTTGTGTATGATACGACAGTGCATTCTGGTCTACTGAAGATGAAAAAGTTTGTTTTTGCCCAATTTGCCATGTAATCTATACAAATTTGCAGAAGGACGTAGTCTATAAGTTTCTTGATTATGCGGTATAGTCTTAAGTCATATGCAAACATTAAATATTGTGAATGAGTATACATATAATTAATGAAAGCAGGAACAGAAGCGAACCTAAGATACATCCTTGAGGAACTCCAGAGAAACTAAGAATTCGACATATCTAAAAACTCATTTTTCGTTTATTTGCTCTACTTCTCTCTTTTACCTGTAGTTTTAATTATTTTGTAGCCTTGTAAAGCGTCCTCGAGGTGATATTTTATAAAAATGGCTCTATGATAATTATTATTCATTAATTGGCTACGCGCGGCCTTGGCCTACCCTCCGAAGTCAGACATCGCACTTCCATTGTTATAGAGACTGTCAGCTGCATTCATTACTTTTAGCAAAAGGAACGAGTTGACGGATGCAATCACCGTACTGATCTCCGGACACTGGGAGGACATACTTCCTCGAGCCCCATACTGGGACACTGGGAGGCTAATTGGAATATTCACGGCTTTGGACTGTTCTAATATTTATTCTGAATGAGCTGGAGTCAGATGCAATCTTGGTTCGCAGAATTAAATACTGCAAGGAATGGTCGATAATTAATCGGTTTATTAAAACGCAAGACTAGATTCGTGAATAATATTATGTCTCAATACCATTGGTAAACTTACAGACAAGTAAAACTGCTATGGGCTGAAATGAATTGAATAAGATAAACGATTAGATACTGACATTCTCAAACGGCAAAACGTATGCTCTTAATGTATTAATAGAATCGATCGCGATTTACACAATATTTTCTACCCGAAGGGGGCGGGCGATCCTGTGCAGATTTAAATCATGATTCTAGAGTGTAGCGAAATATTGATGGAGTTGAATATAATAAATACTACAATACTTTATACGAGACGCATCAGCATGCAGCCGAAGGATTTTAGGCAGCGATTTCTTAGCATGTTTGAACTTAAAACGTACACATCATTTTGCTGTACGATGTTTTTTTTTAATAAAAACAATTTTTTCCATCACATTTCGGCACTGAATGGTAGTTTTGGGTACGGCGTAGTCGCTTAGCGGGTCACGCGATGCCCATTTCGTCGTTTCCCAGCAGCATGGTAACAAAGACAGAGTGCGTATCACACGATCCGTCGCGACGTGTAGCAGTGTGATCAGTGGCGAAGTGTGATATTTTATTAAATTGAAAAAAAAGTCTTTTGACTGCAACGTTTTTGGTATCTACATCTACATTTTTTATTCCAAATATGCTCAGGAATAATCGCTGGTTTAAAACCTCCGTATAAATTCTGTTCCACTCTGTATATTAAAAATATCATATATTATCTACACATTTGTTTGTGGATGATGGGGAGGAGTCTCTATGGTTTACGCAGTCCTCATAGAGTAACTACGCAAAATTTAGTTAATTCTCTATGGTTTACGCAGTCCTCGAAGGGTGTAGGATTGTACAGAAAGCAGACACGCAGTCATGCATTCAATTTTATTTAAGTTGTTAAATAGGGTGGCCGCAGTCAGGGAAAATTAACCATCTTCAAAAAAATTTAAGTGAACCGGGTGGTATCAGGAAGTTTGGCGTTCTTATTTTGATAAGTTTTCATCCGCTTTATGTTGTTGGATTTGTGAAGCTGAAAGTATTTATAAGAACATATTCGTCAGGATCATTGCCTTTCAAAAACAAGCATTGCCAATTTTAGAGACCAACAGAAATTTACTTTTTGAATGAACACCGTTAATAAACTTGAAGAATTACTACATCTGTCAAAAATTTTAACGATTTAAAAAAAAAATTAAATTTAAATCAAATAAAATCCAAGTTATGGAGTTCATTCAATCGGTGTTAGAGACAGGAAAGTAATAAAAACAATAAAGTGGTAGAATCGAAAGTAATACAAATAATAATATCTAATAATTGGATAATTTGTAGAGCGCCGTTTTGAAGAAAAATCACTTCAAAACATACTCACCTGGCAAGAAGTTTATGCTTGGTGAAAATACGACTTTGCGCATGGAGGACCCTACGTCCAAAACACTGCACATGATTTTAGATTTGAAAGTAGTTTTTAAAAATTTTAACGTTGATAATTCATAGCCGTTTTTTCAGTAGCTTTAACTAGAATGAATGCTAATTCCTATTTTTTAAAAATAATTTTCCACGAAGTTAGGTTAATCAACTTGTAAAACCAAATAAAAAATAAAAACTGCAATTATTGCAAAATTCAAGTAACAAAAATGCTAAACAGGAAAATAATTAGTGAATTACCTTGCCTGGATATAGCTACATTATAGTTCATCGCAGAAAATATTTAACCTTGAACATTTTGTGCATCGATTAGCTGACTCATATTTCGAGATGCATTTGACTGACTGCGTCTGCGGTCTTTTTGCTTTACTTCACCGCAATCTGGTAAAAACTACTTCGTTTCTGCATTTCGCAGAAGGTGCATATTATTTTATGTCCAATGCAGCTATCATACTATCTTATTGCAATCGATTAAATGCAATATAGCCAAAAATAGCTCACGAGATTTAAATGTAAAACTGCCATTCTAACAAACTATGGCCTGAAGGATGGTGTTATCTTTTGCATGAGCCTGTCCAGCCGAGTATTTTTTTCAATGATTTTTTTTCACAGGTAAAATTTATTTTCGGTCACTAAACATTAGTTACATGTAAAGGTACATTTAATTGACCAAGAAAAAAACACTATTGAAAATTTGATTTTAATATCTGTACATATAGATACAGCGGCGAATCCTGGAGTCCTTGGAAATTATTATTATTATTATTTTTAAATATGTTTAATTTAAAAAAAAAAATTATTTTACAAATCTTACGAAACTGATCATCAGTTTGATTTGACACATGCAATTAAAAAAAATAATTATAGTATGAATGAACATAGAATGCGCATGAACCACAGTTTGCGAACAAAGTTGTTGATTGGAAAATGGCGGACATTAAAAGAAAATTGACAAAAAAAAAATTGGCCTTAATTTTGCAATAACTTTGACCTGTAATAATATTTTTTCATAAGTCGTAAAATTCATAATTTATGTACGGATGAACCTCATGTAGTGAATCAGATTTTCAATTTGGTAGGCGGGTATGGGTACCGCCGCCCCGGGAACTATTTATTTGGTAACCAACACCCCTGCCACAGGTAACCCCAAGTGGTTTGCTACGTTTGATGACTTAGCAGGAGTGTCCGGGTTCATGGGGTGAGATTTGTCTAGGTCTTGGTGGCGGATACGTTTGCCCAACCACTGCTTGGCGGGCTGGATCGGAGGAGACTGATTAATGGAGGCCTTTTGACCTCTCCAGTCAAAAGACCTCCCGACCCATCACCTTGCACCGCAGTGCGAGGAATAGATTCATATATCCGTTACTCCTGGGCACACTGACCCCCAGATTCCTACCAACCCTCATACTTTTTTCCTTTCCATATCTTCTACTCTTTCCTTCCCCTTAAAACACCCTCCCCACAGCATCCCCAAAGATGACAAAGGCCTCGAGGTAAATTGTTTTCTTCGGGGCCTCCTGTGTGGAGGTAATGTAAAAAAAGATAAAAATCGATGAGCTACGATTCCAGCCTCTTGAAAAACGTGGTTTTGAGAAGAACGCATTTAAAGTTTTCACTTGTAGTCGGACCGCTTCGTTCTCTGTCTACCTGCTTGGCGCGCAACGCTCCTAATTATATTTCAATGTCGAATTTAATGCTTTATATGCATAGCTTTGGAAATGTATTCTCCACATGATTTTTAGATAACATAAAAAGTCGATTTTTTGGATCGGCTGGACCAGACTCTTACCTTAAGTCAACATTACGGGACAATCAAGACAAAAAGCAAAACCCTTCGAATGTCGGAAGGCATCCGTCGTGCGTTGTCGACTGTCAAATTTCTACGATTTTCTGTGGCCTTCAATACCTTGCTATATTTGACTACCTCTGAATGTTGATGTCATAATGACCTACTTAAAACGTGAATGACTATTTATTAGTTATTGTAACTACTTACATATAAGCCTAATAGGCGTTCATAAATGACTATCCGTGTGCTGAGATTTGTGAATGCGGTGCGGTGCAGACCACTGAGCATGTGGTCAACGAATTCCATTAATTCCCCGGCGGGTTTGATGAGATCCACAGTCCACAGGACCCTAGACTGGTTCGCACACCTAAATGTACCCTTCTGACCCTCCCCACCCTTAGAGTAACAATATATGTTACTCTAAGTCCCCACCATATGAAAGAAAAAAAAATAATGACTTTCCGTTGTCGTATTATTTTGATGTTTGTGCGCGATGGTATTCGATTCGCAAATTTTGCTGCGACTGACATCTCTTAACGAGGATTACGCGGCAAACGCGCCGTCATATTTGGCGTTAGGGTAACTACTTTTAAAAAATTCTTAAGAGCGTTTAACCAGCCAGCAACCGAAAATCCACATATCGTCGAAAGATGTTCTTACGATCGTACAGGGCGGTTCCAATGAGAAAGAGTAATTACTCTCCGTACCAGCTTTTTAAAATTATACCTCGATATCGATTTTATTTCATTCCAAGTTTGCTTTAATTTATACCTACATCCAAAAATGCTGAAAGACGTATTGATAAAACTATTAAAATTACATACTTTTAGCGATTATTTTTGATCATAAGTATTTATCATTTTTCAATAATGTCTGAGCAAAATAAGAATGTAAAAAAATCTGAAATAAATACACAAACGGACCAATTTTCGTCAAGAAACACATGTACGTATGATTTTATTTAAACTAAAAAATTCAAATTCTGTAACATACATTTACCAGATAATGTATTGATTTATTTTACTGCATGATCATATGATTTAAAAAGGGTGTTGTATAATACGAAATCTTTTTTGAAAATTTAACAAATCTGCCAACGACCTATGGTATAACCTTATTATACTAAAAATAAATATTTTTTCTCAAAATTAAAAACATACGTTTATTAGATAAAAGAACAATCTTTCGAAATCAATCTATAATTTTTTTTTGGAAAAGAGTCAATACGTCTAAACACTGATTTAAAAATGACATATTTCTGGTTTTCTCTGGTTATACGCTCTTAACACAAGGTTAGTTAAATACCGCATTTAAGAAACCTGTCAAACAGTGTCTGTCGTATACGGCCGATCTAACACGCGTTGCGCTATCGCCAAAGATACTTCATCACACTTCTGATACCGATGTTTTTCAAATTAGCATTTTGTATCTATTTATTGCCCCCCTTATCTCTTATTTCATTTTGTTTTCCCGAGATTAATAATAATGCTTTTAATAGCTTATTAATGTAAATAAAATACCTACGTAAGAAGAGTAGGAAGACCTAGCATCTCATTGATTTGTTCACTGAGTGTAGCGTCCTTTTGTAACACGAACATTTTAGATTTCATCTCAATTCAATTTCAGTGCCGGCAACCCGGGCGTTTATTTATTATTAGTTATGTACAACAGTTTTTTTTCCTTACCCTCCTCACTAGACAGAGTCTGTTCTGAGGCTGGTAACTAACAATTTTTAATTACATAAAAACAAGTAAGTGGTAAAAAAAATAAAAAAAGAAACATATATATTATAGTAAAAATTATAGTAAAAAAAATAATAATAAAATAAGAGGAAATCAGAATTTAAAAACAGAGTAGAATAAAAGAAAATATATAATATTAGATATAAGGAATATTACTTATCTCTCTTCTTTCTTTGACATTCAACCAGTTTAAAAATCTTTTGAAAACCCAATTCAAATTATTAGATGCGACGTAGGTCTTTGTTTGGGCTACAAACTTATTGAATATATATGGTGCCAAGTAAGATTCATGTTTTTTTGCAAAATTTGATTTGATATGTGGTACTTGTAATTTGATTGTGTGTGTTTGCTCTTGTGTTTTGCGAGTGAGTTATGAAGTGTGGTGATATTTTTATGCAGTTTTTGTAGATGATCTTCTTTATGTATAGTTTATTTATGTCTAATAGGTTATTGTTGATCATTAGCTGTTCTGTCGGATGTTGATAAGGCTTTCTAAACATAATTCTGATTATTGTTTTATGATTAATTTTAAGTGATTTGAGGTGAGTCTCTGCTGCTGCTCCCCATACTGAAATACCATACATTAGAATACTTTGACAGAGTGCATAATATATATTTTTTAGCTGAGGTAGTGACATAATATTTCGAATTGTTTTGAAGATGTAAGAGAGTTTCCGTATTTTTTTTGTAATTAGGTTAATTTGGAGATCCCATTTTAAGTTATTGTCAACAGTTAAACCGAGATATTTAATATTTTGCGCATAATCAATTTTGTGACAAACACAGCGAGAGTTAGTTAACGAGGTAACTGTGCAGGGGTGAAGATGTAGTTGTGGGCGACTATCTGGCTGACCAGCTAATGTTTTACTGAAAGTTAAGTATTTTGTTTTAGAAATATTTAGTGTCAGTAGATTATTTATTAGCCAGTTATTTACTTCAGTCATCCCTGCTTCCGTGTTTTTGAAGACGTTTTCCCATGATTGGGCTTTGAATAAGATTACAGTGTCATCTGCATAACTGATTACTTTGTACTCTATGTTCCCTAGGCTTATCTCCGTTAGACTGTTAATGTAGATGAGAAACAGTATGGGACCTAAGACGCTGCCTTGGGGTACTCCATACCTGGTGCCTACTTTGTCACTTTCTTGATTATTGATTTTTACAATTTGTTGTCTATTTTCAATGTAGCTGATGAACCATTTTAGTGGTGGACCTGTTATGCCAATGTTTTTGAGTTTTTGTTGGAGTAATTTGTGTGAGATGGTGTCGAAAGCTTTTGCTAGGTCTAAGAACACTCCTAACACCTTTGAACCGCCATCTAGGTTTTTCACTATGTAGGTGGTTAGTTCCGATAAGGCGTCTTCTGTTCCCATTTTCGCTCGAAACCCGAATTGACGGGTGGAGATCAGTTTGTGTTTGTCAAGGTATGCGAGCAGCCTTTTTTTTATAGTTTTTTCTAGTAGTTTCGATAGCGAATTTAGGAGAGTGATTGGTCTGTAATTTAAGATCAGCGTTTTGTCTCCCGATTTATGTATTGGAGTAATACAACCTATTTTTAGATGATCGGGGACAAAGCCGAGGTTGAAACTTTGGTTGAAAATATGTTGAAGTGGTATAAGTATATGTTCTCAGAGACTGTCTGTAAATTTCTTTCATATGTACGTTCCGGTTCCGGTTAAAGTTTGTGGCCTTTTTTTTTACAGTGAATACCGCACAAGAATCTCAACTTTCTTTTAATTTTTTTTTTTTTTTTACATGAGCTCCACACAGGAGGCCCTGAGGAAAATGATCTCCCTCAGGGCCTATGTCATCTTTGGGGATGCTGTGTGGAGGGTCTCTTTAAGGAAAGGAAGGAGAGGAGAGTTCTGGGAAGGAAAGGGGTTTAAGGAGTGGGTAGTAATCTGGGGTTTAGTTTGTCTTGGTCATTCACCTCCAAGACCTGGACAAACCTCACCCCATGAACCCGGGCACCCCTGCTAAAACACCAAACGTAGCGAACCACTTGGGGTGACCTATGGCAAAGGTGTTGGTTATCCAATAAAGGTTCCCGGGGCGGCGGTACCCATTTCCGCCTCCCAAACTGCTCCCGTCTGGAGCCAGTAAGATTATGGCATCCCCAATTGGGGTATGTTGTGAGGCTGAAGGTAGTGGGGAGGGGAAGGAGGTGGGGAAGAGGAAGGTTGGGAAGTACCTGGCTATTCAGATCTGGTCACCAAACACGGCTAAAGCCATTTTCAAGCAACGTTTCAATTCTGAATGGTGGTCTTACACCAGGGCGATACTGATAGTATCTTCCACTCTGGAACGTGCCGCAAATATACTATATATTATTTTAAATGAATTAATTGTGAAATAACACAAATAAAATTTATTTGCGCACGCCGGGTTCGAACCCGCGACCTCCGGATTGTGAGTCAAGAGTCTTAGCCACTGGACTACGGAGGTCGTCAAAGTCAAGGCCTTGTTGGATACTACCGTTTTATCCCGTTTCTGTTTAGCTTTCTAATCGTAATAATACTAATCAATATGTATTATAAAATAAAGTTTAAAAAAAACGTGCGGACCGCATAAACTCAGAAACGAGTCCCGGTACGATCAAGGGAGTTATATGGTGTGATAGATCTCTATCATCCCTAGGGTATAAGAGTACCCTTTTTACCCAAAGGGCATGCTTTTGAAGATATATGTAAGGGCTGGAAGTTTCGCCCTCTTGAAATTTCTAGAACAGTCTTCCGGAAAGTTCTAAAAGGTTCCATAAAACAAAACTCTAGAAAGTTCTGGAAGGAGTGGCGGAGTATGTCGTGGAATGTTCGGGAGTAGGGAATCGGGATCATCATTGTGAAACATTCCATAACACTCTCGAATGTTTTCCTATAATAAATATAACGGTACCTACGTACCGGACTTAAGTTTGAAAAATGTCATTTACAGTTTGGCAATTAAGTGTAGAAAATAAATAATGGCGCTGCGATCGATTTCTAGGTTTTAAAGTGCAACATCAAGATGGCTATAAAATATATAGGTGGCGATTTTTGTTTGGACATATTGTATAATTCTTTATTTGAATTAAAAAATAAATATGGTTTTTAGATTTTCACGGCCAAAAGTATTTTGGTTATTTAATTTTTGGGCCGTTATGCCGTTTTGCACTACCTCCTCCTTTAAGCAACGTTTCGGATAGCGTCACAGTGACCATCATCACCCAAAAAAAAGGTTTATAATTATATAGGTATAGGAAATTTTGATGATATAATAAATAAGAGATGATTATTAATAATAATAGTTGTTTATTCCAGAATGTGTGCAGGGGTAGTGCAATGCAACCCATACCTTATTTCAAAATAACAAAAAGAAATTAGACAAATAATAAGAAAAAGTAAAAAAATAATATCTACACGTCATATAAGTTAAATAAAAATACGAAAAATGAAACTGAAAAATATTAAACACCAAAATGAATGCAAGTAGCCGTTTATGGAAGATATTTATTTGAACCATTTGATTCGAAACATGCCTTTTGGACGCGAGGTCCACTGCTCACAGAACTATTGGATCCTACGTTACGGCCGTTTTACAGGATGCTTTTTTCGTCCAGTCCACATGTTGTCTTTTCGTATTTTCCAAGATATGATTTTTCTCTTTTGACAACTCTTTGTATGAAATTGTAAGCAAGAAAATAGTTATCGAAGAAAGCAATCACTTTGTGGCTCGACATAATTAAATGACAAGTTACTTTATTTTTGTCCATTTTTTTTTATATAAATAAAGTGGTTAAAACAAAAAAAACTTTTCTTTTTCTTATGAACATAATTCATTTTTCGGGTTATTATGCCTCCTTTAGCCAACATTTCAGTCAGCGTTACAGTGTCCGTCATCAGGGCAGATTTTGGTGTAGTGTGTGTTTACGCACGTGTAATTGGTATCGTGTTGTGCGCGTTAATCATCTTATGACCGATATTTCTGTATAATAATGAGTTAAATTACTGTGGTTTTTGGCGTTTAGTTTTGTTATAGCCGTCCATTACCGGATTCCAATAAATAAAGCTATTTGAGGTATTTATGAACACACAATTTGTACGTAAAGTAGCGAAGTCAACACTCGAGTTTGTTGCTCTGTCTTGGTTTTGGCAGAGTTGCATTCTAGATTAGATGTGGTTGAAATGTCGTCAGAATGGGTTGATGTTTATTATAAAAGTGGATTGGCTGTTATTAGCAAGTCGGGCCTCCGGCCATGTCTGTGGGCAATGTGGCTATGGCCCACCCGCTCGCCTTTACCTATGCCAATACTTTTTAGGTGGACGCGGTCGGCGCGATTACACTTGCAAAAAATGTATGCGGACCGTTCACAACACGCACACACATACACGTGGCAGCCCGGCGCACCCACACAGACCCAGGCTCTATTGTCACCACCACACTGTCACATGCTCACATCCACACTGATAATATTAAGTATATTGTTAGGTAGATGTTATAATATTTAGGTTTGCTCTGTTGGTGTGCGTAGATGCGATGTCTGATCCGCACGACAGTTTCGCTGAATATCAAAATGCTCGTGTTTGCGCAAATTTAGTTGTACAGTGTACCGGGTGTCTTTATTGAGTTTCCGTTACTGAATAATCGATATTTCTGTCTGTCTGGAAGGTAATGTTGTTAAATTCACAAATCGTATTATTATTTGTGGAACTCTCAATTTAATCTTCTTTATATACTCGTACTTTAGCTACTTTTACACTTCCCGACGGAATTAGAACACGTTTCAGTGTACTTTTCACCAAGGACTTTTGTTATTTCAGTATTATAACCAGATTAATTTTCAGTTTCATTTACGGTGTAATTACCGTGCTTTATTTATTTTTTCTATTTCATTCGCAGAAAAACAACTCTTTGTAACTTTTCAGTTACAGCATTTCATTTCTTTCAGCTGCGTTCACAGCATTGTAACTAGATTGTTTATGTCATTTCAGTTGCATTCGCAGCAATACAACAAATCTTTGTTACCTTTCAGTAACAACATTTAATTTGTTGTCAGTTGCACCCATATCATTTTTTTCAGTTACGTTCACAGCATTGTAACCGGGTTGTTTATATCTTTTCAATTACATTCGCAGCATTACAACAAGTCTTTGTGCTACTTTTCAGTTTCGACATAATTCGTTGTCAGTTACATTCATAACATTTTTTTCAGTTGCATTCAGAGCATTGTAACCGGGTTGTTTATATCTTTTCATTTGCATTCGCAGCATTATAACAAATCTTTATTACTTTTCAGTTTTGGCATTATTTGTTGTCAGTTCCATTCATAACATTTTTGGCAGTTGCTTTAACTATAACCGGATTGTTTATAACATTTCAGCTGCATTCGCAGCATTATAGTCCTTATATCACTTTTCAGTTACAACATTTCACTTGCTGTCAGTTCTATTCGTAACATTTTTTTCAGTTGCATTCACAGCATTATAACCGGGTCGTTTATATCTTTTCAATTTCATTCGCAGCATTACAACAAATCTTTATGTTACCATTCAGTTACAACATTTCATATGTTGTCAGTTCTATTCATAACATGTTTTTCAGTAGCGTTCAATGCATTGTAACCTTGTGTAAGTCTTTTCAATTACATTTGCAGCATTACACTCTTCATGTTACTTTTCAGTTACAACATTTCATTTGTTGTCAGTTCCATTCATAACATTTTTTTCAGTTGCATTCACAGCATTACAACCAGTCTTTATGTTATTTTTCAATCATAACCAATAATGCTGTGACAATAAATTGTGAGTTGCGCACCCCTGCACGCAATGTTGATAACTTAATTTACACGATCAACAATTTCATATTATTACTATTGTGTTTTCTTTTATGAATCTACAAGATTCAATAATTAATTTTAACTACTGTAATTAAGAAAAATAAAACAAATTACTGGAATAGGTGTATAAATTAATAACAGTTCTATTTATAAGGCCAACCTTTTTGGTCTCCATTTAATAATAATAATAAAATCTACTTTTTTATTATATAAACATCTCAATAATACGGACTTGTTGGCAGCAACTTGTTATGTTAATAGAGAATTTATATATAAATTTGAGAATTCCAGTCTGGTAATGAACACAAATTCGGCCTTGAAAATGCATTTGCATTTTAACCAAATGCACTCTCCACCTCCACTCTATTTTGGACAATTATCACCACTTCAACAACTCGTATCTCAGACAAGACTTGTTTGGGGAACTAATTTGCCTGCCTTATCTGCCACTGCATTCAATTGTGATAAAAGTCAAAAGTTTTTATAAATCTGATACATTTTTTTAATTTTAAATTTGTTCATTACTCCGTAAGCACAGGAAACCCTGAGGAAAAAAACCCACAGGTCATACCTCATCTTTTGGGGATGCTGTGTGGAGGGTCTTATTTAGGAAAACGAAGGAGAGGAAGTTTTGGGAAGGAAAAAAGTATGAGGGGTGGTTATGAATCTTGGGGTCAAAGCGATCGAGATTGATGGACGTATGAATCCATCCCTCGGCGATGAGTCGAGGTAGTCCGGCTGGAGAGGTCTAGGTTAGGTCTCCCTCAATCGGTCGCTACAGATCCGGCCCGCCACGCTACTGGTGAGCAAACGCCTTCGCCACCTAGACATAGACAAACATCGGGTATAATGGCGTGATTAGATTACTAAATACCGTTATTTCGCAGAAATTCTGTTTGTTGTGGGTCGTAATTTATCTTCTATTTATATAAAGGAGAGCGTCTGTTGCAGGCGATTTGGTTGTTATACAAATCTACATTTTTACATTATTATATTATATATATTTTACATATTTAGTTGTTATACAAATCTACATTTTTACATTATTATACTATATATATTTTACATATTTGGTTGTTATACAAATCTACATTTTTACATTATTATATTATATATATTTTACATATTTGGTTGTTATACAAATCAGATTGATGAAATTTTGTGCACTCGACCTTCAAAATAAGAGGAACTCACTCTCTAGATGTGTTTTCTAAAAACCACCCACATCCTATTTTACACCCACATCGTGTTTTACCACCCAGCAGAATTTTGATACTTCTTGATGAAATTTTGCACACTTTTCAAAATAAGTGGAAAATTGCTGTTTATATGTGATTTCGAAAAAGTCTGCGTAAAGGAACATCCCCTAGTAATAATTATAAAACGGTATTCATTTTATACTCAACGCTTTTCCTTTTCTATTGCTTTTCTTAAATAATATATGTACAACATTATTATTATTATGTATTTGATGTGTCTAAAATTTATTATACTCTTTATTAATAATTAATTCTTCTCTCTGATATATTTTTTAATAAAAATAAGAAGATTCGTAGTTATTATGTCGACACAATGCGAAGTACCTATTTCAAAATCATGTGTTTTTGGTTTAAAATTTTATCGTCTTTTTATAAAAGCACATATAAACGTAACAAAGCGAGGTACTTTAAAATATCAAGCGGTCCTAGAAAAGATATGATAATATTATTATAATGAATTACTTTATAATATATAATCATTATTTAGTGCCTTATCATTGTCCTAGTGAGTGTGTTTAAGTGCAGTGTAATAGATTCCCATCTCAATTGGAGATGGTGTTCTCACCAGGGTTGAAATAAATCAGTTTAAAAAAAAATTTGCCGTGCAATATTTTTGGGTTTTTTAAGTGGATTATTTATGACTTTTCAGGTTTAATTAGAAGCTACGATGTTGGTGAGTGTACGATTTTAAATCACAAAAAATTGAAGTTATTTTCAAGATAAATTAATAGATTTAGGCTCCAGATGGTTAAATTTTCAAAGTTGTTTTAAACTCTCATCTCCTACGGTCCTACGCTGTATTCTTATTATACTATAGAAATGTATTTTACATTGCTATTATATAATGATGCAAGGCAAGAGTCCAGAGAGAGATGCGCGCGCATCCGTCTAGTCTAGGGCGCAGTAGGTCTAGGGCGGGGACACGTGTGCCGTGCCCTACAGCCTACAGTCTGTACACGTGCCCCACCCCCTGCTGCGGCCTTGCGACACGGACTCCCGGGTTATTAAATACGTGGAAAATACACCAGGGTTACACTTTACATTTTGGTAATTCCACCACCATTCCTGCTTTTTGCCCCCCAAAAAGAAAATTATTACGATAAGATTACGTGCTTCAATTTTCTTTGTAATTTTTAATGTAAGCATTTAAAACATCAATATGATTTTAATGCTTTTTGCTACGTGTATTCACATCGCTCGTGTAATCCAAAAGAAACGTATCTGCATTTCTCATATAGTCTGCATGTCTAATAAATATAAATTAAGGGTCTGCTAGTATAATATAAATTCTTTATATCTTAATATATGGAAATAAATGTTTCTTTATTTGTCGCTTGTGCGTTCCTATACCATTCATCCGATTGCGTTGAAACTTTGGGGATTTGATGTGCGCATGCCCGGGATGGTTTCTATATCTACCTATATAATAGTGAGCTCTGGCGATTATTTTCCTATAGATAATATTCATCCGATTGCGATGACACTTTGGTTAGTTGTTGTGAGCACACACGCGAAAGTTTCTTTGTTTATAATGGTGAGTTCTGGCGTTATGAAATTTTGTATATAAAATTGATATAGTTTGAAAAATGGGTGTATTTTATATAGTTTAGCAGGGAGGGAAGGATGGGAAGGGGAGGGGAAGGGGAGGCGGGAACGGGGACAAATGGGAAAAGACACGCAGTTGAGGAACCATTTCTTTATTGTGTATATAGTGGCATTGCAACTCGCTAGTTTATACGAAAACTTTGATACGTAATGTATGACATCATTTGTCCATTATTTGTATTATATTCGTTGATTAAAATCTGTGTTTAACTTAAACACAAATAAACATGTTTTATAAGCGTATGTCCAACAGTATTCACGTTTTTCATAAAAAAATAATTGAAATTTACAAATCCACCCTGAAAAGCTGAAGAGAACCTGCCAACTGAAAGTTATCTAATAGAGCTGGGCTGGTCGCTTCCCCAACCATCCTACCAACCCATCCCATTCCTGGCGCAGGGATTCCCCTTTCGCTTTCCGCCAGACCGTCCCCCCTCCCCCCTCCCCTCGCTATCCCCACGCCCCCTCCACAAGCCGGCGTCCCGGCGCGCGGCGTCTCTACGTGTGTTGCTCGTTCCGACGCCACGCCAACACCAACAAACTCTTCTATAATTTACAGGTACTGAAACAACCAGTAGATTCTACATGTTGGAAGTGTTTATTAGTAGATGTATGAGTGGATGGAGAGTATTTGATGAAGAGATCCTCTCCACGTCAGGCAGGATTGCCTTCATACTTTACCGATATTGAGGTTAAAATGCTCCTTGAGATCACGGCACTTCCAAGCCGTGATCTTGTGTTCAGACTTATAATAATGATGATGTTTAATTGAAAACACTTAGTTATCCACGATATTAAGTTTTATTTAAGATATTATTTACAACGAATATACATTCGTGTACAAACTGGTAGTGAGGTAAAATTGCCGTGCAACCGGACGGATCGAGTACTAGAATCGGAATAATCATGTGATCCTATCTCGGGGCAATCGGTGTCATTTAGTGTTGGTCATCTGGGATACCATACGCGTGAAAATAAGTAATGTGAATAAGTACTGCCATATACCTCCCCACCAGCGTTGCACGCGAATAACAAAATATGGCATACGAAAAGAAAATAATTATATACACCTAAATAGGGTTTAGTATGTTATTGAGATATACATATCTATATACAATGTTTTTCATAGTTAAAAATATAATTTTTACATAAGAAGTTTTGTGAACAATTCTAAATTTACATCAATAACTTAGAACATAACATGCCTATAAAAAGAAAAAATAACCAAAGTTACAAAATGTTTTAAAATTATAATGTTATTTATTTACAAGTCCTAATTATCATTAGTAATAGAAGTAAGTACCTATTTCTCAGTCGGTATTGACCGATTAAAATTATTATTACTCGTTCCTTCTTACGGCTAGACATATAGTGTTGAGGTAGGTAGGTACTGCTAGAATGCATAACGGTGATTATTTACAAAGGCGAGTAGCTGCTGGCTGACTCGGTACATACTTATTATGCGTTTATACAATTTCAACGAAAGTAAACATAACTATGCGTAATATTAAAATATAAATAAAATACATGAACCATATTATTCAAAATTAACTTTATAAATCTTAGACTAAGGAGTGAATTCATTTTTAATCGAGGGAAAATAATAATTCGAATTCCAAGTGCTGTCTTTGTTTACTACCTGACTTTAGGTACGTAGTTCCACAGTGGTATTGGAAAGTCGAATTATTATTTATTATATTGTTATTGTTAAACAGATACAGTTTGGTTAGCATTTATGACGGTCCGATCTAATATGTGGCTTCTTTTTAATAAGATAACACTACGTAAAATTAATAGATATCGGAAATTAACAGGAATTATTTACAGTTTGGATAACTTATTTGCTAAATTTGATATACCTTACTATTCTTATTAATTAGTTATTTACAAATAAAATGTAGTCTGTATATTGTTCAGAATTCGGGATACGAAAATGAATTGATATATTATTATTATTTGTTAGAAATACTGACTACGTAATAATACAATAATTTATATGGCGGTGTTTCGCTAGCTAAATACCTAAATAAACTTAATTTTATTTCACAGTAGTTAGTTAGAATTTTAATTAATTATGAGGTACAGTGATACAAATCGTATAATAAATTTTGGATACATCAATATAAGTTTTCTAATTAATTTGTTTAAACGATAGCTTTTTTAATTGAAGTATTGCCAAGTATTACTTTTACGACTGGTACCTTTCAGGAAAATGTACGTGTCTTCCACAGCGTGTTTTTCTTGTTGTTATTGTGGGCAGTGTGCTTGCCGTTTTTTGCGGTATTTCCTCCGACTTTTGGAAAAATGTAGGTTTGAGTCGGTCACAGTTGGAAACATTAATTTAACATAGGACGAGGGCGGAGTCATCTTTTGCCTTAATTTAATCGTCAGGTTGACTCTGCGCTTTCCCTCCGATCCTTGGTTGCTTGTAGTAGGACAGTTAGTCTCTTCAGATTGAGATATTGTGTCAGCTACTGTATATATACATTATTGGAGATGTTGAAGTTGAGAAGATGGTGAAAAAACGATTTGTTTCTTTAAAAAATTCGAGATCGTAGCTATTCAGTAGATATTCGTGAGTCCATTAGTATTCCTGTTGTTCCCAGTTGCTCGTTGCCCGTTTACTGGATCTCGTCCAGTCGCATGTTTCTTGTTATCTGGTGATTTGTTGTTCCCAGTTGCTCGTTGCCCGTTTACTGGATCTCGTCCAGTCGCATGTTTCTTGTTATCTGGTGATATATGTTGACAGTTCCCAGTTGCTCGTTGCCCGTTTACTGGATCTCGTCCAGTCGCATGTTTCTTGTTATCTGGTGATATCTGTTGTCTGTGCTTGTTAAATAGCTACAAGTGTTTATGTTACTTGTGCGTAAGTAAGGAAAGTTACGATGGACTGCAATTTTTAGCAAAATCACACTTATTGTGTGGCGTTGCCGTTGTTTTTTGAATTATCTCTGTGAAATGTGCATGGTGGAATGCAGTTGAATGATCTCTGTCCGAATTTTTTATGGTATATGCAGTAGTCGTTTGTTTTGTGAAGTTCATTGTTATTGTCCGTTCGATCGTTCGACCGGGATCGATGTTGTCGGTCGGTATTGGAGTACGATGTCGGTGGATGACGCCATTCTCGGCGGGGGCTAGGATTACGCCGATTATAAAAATGATGTACGGGGCTATGACTGTCTCTGCGACTTGACTTTAGTTGATTGACTTCTAGAGATAGTGCAGAAAATTGTTCACGTAGGCTCTGAAGAACGGAAGTGATGTCGGGATCTTCTCTGTAATTGTTATCTCTACGTTGATTTTTGTTTATCGCTCCGCACTCGGTCGTCTGGTAGATTTCCAGGATTTTATCGGCTGCTGACGCAAGTTGTAGTAGATTTTCGTCTGGCCGTGCGGTCAATATAGCTTGTACATGTTGGGGAAGTCTTTGTAGCCATAACGTGCGTATGATTGCGCTTTCAGCAAGCTCGGGGCCGGCGAGTTCGTGCATCAATCGAAGTAGTCCTGATGGTTTCCTGTCGTCCAACTGTAATCCGGTTAGTAGTCGGGTGAGACGTTTTCCTTCGGAATCTTGCAACCTCGTGATGAATGCAGTTTTTAGGGTAGAGTACTTCTCCGTTGCTGGTGGCTTGATGACGACATCGCTGACGGTCCTGAGGGTTTCGATGTCCAGGGAGGCGACAATAATGTTGTACTTCGTGGTGTCATCTTTGATTCTTGAGTTGGAGAACTGGCTTTCTGCCTGGGCAATCCAGAGCTGTATGTTGTCGCACCAGACGGGGGGTAGCTTAACTGATACGGAGTTTATGACTGGATCCATTATTGTGTAATTAGCGCTGGTTCCTGATGCTGTTTCTTCTAGCGGCATATTGTCGTTCTCAGTCACCAATGTTGGAAGTGTTTATTAGTAGATGTATGAGTGGATGGAGAGTATTTGATGAAGAGATCCTCTCCACGTCAGGCAGGATTGCCTTCATACTTTACCGATATTGAGGTTAAAATGCTCCTTGAGATCACGGCACTTCCAAGCCGTGATCTTGTGTTCAGACTTATAATAATGATGATGTTTAATTGAAAACACTTAGTTATCCACGATATTAAGTTTTATTTAAGATATTATTTACAACGAATATACATTCGTGTACAAACTGGTAGTGAGGTAAAATTGCCGTGCAACCGGACGGATCGAGTACTAGAATCGGAATAATCATGTGATCCTATCTCGGGGCAATCGGTGTCATTTAGTGTTGGTCATCTGGGATACCATACGCGTGAAAATAAGTAATGTGAATAAGTACTGCCATATACACTTTCCATTTTAGATTATTCATTCTCAAAATGTTTGGATTCAAAATTATCATCGTTTTTACACAGTTGGTTAGTGTTTTAGTGTTCAAGGTATAATAAATCTATTTCCTTCAAAAATAGGGTTTAATTCATAATTTAAAGTATATAATTAGAACAGCATAACTTTTGAAGTGAAACTTTTTTAGCACCGTTGTGTTCGATGAAATTAAAAATAGCGACACTGAAAAGAGACAAACACATACATCTATAGGATTTGACCTGCGAGAGAATGAGATAGAATAATCGGTCTCCCCTTTGTGCGGTGCTTCTTAGCCTCCCCACTCTTTTCTACTTTAACTTTCTGAAGGTTTTACTTCTAGCGCATGTGGATTGTACACTCTGGTTTTAAAAAAAAAGAATATATATTTTTTTTTTATTTGAATATTTATAATTATATTATCAAAAGTACTAATTTCGGTTTTTGAGTCTGTCTGTGACTCTTATTCAATGAGATCGGATTTGTTTTTAATGCAAGTATCTTTTTCAAAATTGTAACGAATTGTGTCGGAAATTTAGATATGCGAAGTACCTACTTATAATATATTATTTTTTACCAGTAGATTGTTTTAATTCTATATTCGAAATGTTCGTTTAATCTGTTTTAATTTCTTAGGACGGGTTGTTTCAAAAAAATTGACGATTTCATAAAATATTTGAAGTTAATCTCCACTCAGTTCTGTGTAAGTTTTATTCAAATTCTGTTATTATATAATTATAGGCCAGTTGCTTCATAAAACTGAAATAATAACAGAACTTAAATATAACTTACACAGAACGTGAAAATTAACTTCAAAGATTTGATGAATCCGTCAATTTTTTTTAAAAAACCCGTCCTTAGAGTTGATCGTACAAGTAAAGAGAGATTTCGTGATTTTTCTAGGATCTACGATTTTTGTCCATTTTTCAGAAAGCGTTATTTACCAATTGACTACTTTCTAACAAAATATCCCGTGATTTTCACGGGTTTGCTCTAGTTTAATTATAAAATGTCTTCGCAACTTCATAACTTTACAAGTACTTGTAAATAGGACCAGCTGTGTTGTATGTGTTGGTTTTCTTCGTTCCTTCAGCATTCCTGCTTTAAGAATGACTGAGAAGAAGAAAAAACGAAGTTTTTTACTTTCCTCGACTCCTCGTGGCGAGAATTGGCTTCTCAGGACGAAAGTGCTTGTATTTTAAATCTGTTTAACTTTCAAGCTTCTGACAGAAACCAATACAGTCGCAGAAAGCGCCTCTTGTGAGCAACATCAACAGGGTGAACTTGAAAACTTCCCTCAAAGTGCTTTTTGAAAGTTTTGATTAGTGGAAGTATATTTTCTGCAGTAGAGATATTTTCTTGGTTTATAATTTAAGTTTCATTAGTTCTTTACCAAAGTAAAGCCATTTTTTTTGGAACTTTACCTACCGTAAAATAATTATTTCGCAATAATATTTATTTGTTATTGTGTGAGCCAGTGCTTTTTCTTTTGTGAGTTTTTAGGAAATTGATTTTTTGCGTTAGCTCCACATAGGAGGCCCTGGGGAAAATAATTTCCCTTTGGGACTATGTCATCCTTGGGAATACTGTGTTCAGGGTCTTTAAAGAGATTACATGGTTTTCAAAGTTTATATAATTGTTATATTATTTACAATTTCAAGCATATAAAAGTGCAACATTTAAACAATATTTTATAAAATTCTCACACAAAAATTTAAAAAATTCAGTTGGCGGGACCTGCTTTCCGTAGATCGCTTAAAAAGTGTCCTTGCGCTGGACAGGATAACTCATGATAGTTTCATCTGAAATTGATTTTTTTTCTGTTAGTAGGTTAGTATAGCTTGAATATGCTTGAATGAAGGATTTAAAAAAAAATTGAATTTTGAATTTTTGGCAGAGTTTATTTATTTGTAAGAAACAAACAGCTTTTACATAATACATATACAGTGATAAATATATAATTGAACTGGAGTCAAGCCACAGAGGTTTCTTATGCTATAGTACATCGGAAATGAAGTTTTATTATATTATAATTAATTTTGGGTTATAGGAAGGGGAGAGGAAGAGGAATATAGGAAAAGGATAGGAGATGCTCACGATATATTCTACATTCTCATATTAATAATCGATCGTACGTGTTACTTCATATCGATATTTCTACAAGTTGTTACTAAAAATGTCAATGCTGTGAAATTTTGCTGTGTTTTTTAAATTGTATTGCTAAGAAATACAAATTAGTTTGACGTATTAACCGTTTGGTTCTGAACGTATATCCAAGCAAATGTCAGACTGTGAAATTTTTTTTTTTTTTTTACCTTACCTATAATAGGTAATATCCTGTACTTTGTCCCAAACACGTATTTTGCCACCATACTGAAAAAAAAAAATATTATTTAAGGATTGATTTTATTCCTCTTTTTAATTTTATGATATTACAATATCACGTGAAACCCTGTAAATTTAAACTGATATAAATATTGAAAAAACCCCTGAAGCCACAAAAAGAAAAGCTTTCAGGAGACGATTAAAAGGAAGATTTACGAATTCGTAAAACTAATTAAAACTCAGGAAATCTAATTTACATGAAAGTGGTTATTTCGGGAACGAGTAATTTCATCTACAAATTTCTCGAAATAACCTAAAAATATCGCATTTAGTATTGAAAATAACTTATTCAGCAATAATTATTTTACCATGTTGTTCTTTGAAAAGTATTCTATATTCTATACGAAACCCCGGGAAAGGACTATTCCTAAAAAATGGTTCCATGACGGTTGATTCCTCGACAGATGCCCTCCCCCCCGCCATAATTATGTATGTTCAATATGCAGTCGGTTTGGGGAAAATACGGTATACCTACGGTGTGCAGAGAGTACCTCTGAATAACAAAAGTATAAAGCATATTTTCATTAAAATACGTCATAAACTGTACGTATATAACGGCGTCTAAGGATAAAAAATCGACAGTAAATAAATTCTTTTGATATCTATCCATACCAACTTATTAAGGAATGTTTTAAGTCGATTTTAGCTTAGAAATTGGTAAATAATGCAGAAAAAATAGAATTTTATAATAATTATAATTTCAGGGAGTCAACTACTATCAGGGTATCAACTATCAACTGTTGGGTCACCCCAAAAATTGTGGTTTGAATTTTTTTTTTATCAAAACATAGTCGATGTCGTGCACATTTCAAACTGCATTTTTTTACAATAGCTCCACATAGGAGGCCCCGAGGAAAATATTTTCCTTCAGGGCCTATGTCATCTTTGGGGATGCTGTGTGGAGGGTCTTTTAAAGAAAATGAAGAAGAGGAAGTTCTATGAAGGTTAGGTATAAGAGGTGGGTAGGAATCTGTGGGTCATTGGGTCCAGGAATGACTGATGTATGAATCCATCCCTCCCACTGCGGTGAAAGGTGATGTTCCAAAAGAGTTCTGCTTTAGAGGTTATAAGGTCTCCCACAACCAGTCTCCCGATCCGGCCTGCCACGCAGCTGGTGGCCAGACACCCTCCGCCAAGACCTCACCCCATGAACTCGGGCACCCCTGCAAAGTCACCAAACGTAGCGAACCACTTGGGGTAACCTATGGCAATGGTGTTGGTTATCCAATAAATGGTTCCCGGGGCGGCGGTACCCATACCCGCCTCCCAAATTGTATATAGAAAAAATGGTTTGAAGTATTTTCAATAGGGTTGAAATGGCGCTAGTGTCCAAAGCCCAAAGCTATACAGTAACCTAGTGGAGAATTATTTTACATGAATCAGAAGAGGTGCAGAATATATATATATTTTTTAATTCCATTTTAAGACCCGGAATTCCGAATTTCTTCCGATTTATAACACATTTTAAGTTATTGAGCCGAAGCTCTATTTGCTGAGCCGAAACGGTAATTATATAATATTCCCTCGATAGAAAAAAATTCCAAAGTAGGCTCCGAAAATTAATAAAAACACATTTTGTTCTGTTTTTTAACATGTTATGAGTATGAAAAAATTCACAGTGTTTCTTAAGGGCCATTAACCAGCCAGCGGCCGAGAATTCATATTTCGTTGAAAGATGTTCTTACGATCGTACAGGGCGGTTCCAATGATAAAGATTAATTATTCCCCGCACCAGCTTTTTTTAATAATAACTCCATATCGATTTTATGTTATACTTTAATTTATACCTACATTTAAAAATGCTGAAAGGCGTGATGATAAAACTATTAAAATTATGTCCTTTTTGTAATTCATAATAAGTATTTATAATTTTTCACTAATGTTTAAGCAAAATAAGAATGTTTTTTTTTTAATAATATTATTTTGTAAGACCGTAAACAAATAGACAAACTGAAGTATTTTCGTCACAAAACACGTGTGCGGGTCTTCTTTTAAATGATTTTATTTTAAATAAAATAAAAATTCTAAAACATAGCTTTCCCAGATAATTTATTGATTTATTTAACTGCATGATTGATTATATGATTTGAAATGTGTGTTGTATAATACAAAATTTTGTTTGAAAATTTAAGAAATCTGCCAACGACCTACGGTTGTACTAAAAATAAACACATTTTCTCAAAATTTAAAACATAATCAGCCTTACTAGATAAAATAACAGTCTTTCGAAATCAATTTATATTTTTTTGTGGAAAAGATTGAATACGTCTAAAATTTGATTTAAAAATGACATATTTCCGGTTTTGTCTGGTTATTCCCTTTTGATTTTTGCTCTATTTTAAACGGGTTGTGTTTTATGAAATACGGTTGTACTAAAAATAAACACATTTTCTCAAAATTTAAAACATAATCAGCCTTACTAGATAAAATAACAGTCTTTCGAAATCAATTTATATTTTTTTGTGGAAAAGATTGAATACGTCTAAAATTTGATTTAAAAATGACATATTTCCGGTTTTGTCTGGTTATTCCCTTTTGATTTTTGCTCTATTTTAAACGGGTTGTGTTTTATGAAATATTTTCACAATTTTCGCTTAATTATTTTCGTTTTTTAATATTAGCGCGCTCCCTCGAACATTCGTATTTGCATATTTCCCTTTTAAACCACCTTCTTCTTTTTGAACGCTCACTACGGTGGGTACTTTCAAGTTTATATATAAATCATGCAAATAGGAATCCGCACGCTACTGGCTATGGCTACTGTGTTATAGTTGCGTAATTACCGCAATCGGATAATGCTCGGAGCTAATGTGATTTTTCCAGTGGAATCTGGCGCACTGTGGCCAATTTCCTTTTTAGCCCTCGTTATTACTTACCCACTATCCACTACCCACTGGTACAAGGTTTCAATCGATATTTTCCCATTCTCACTGTTTTGAAAGTGTGCAGCACTGCAGCCACTGGGAATGCTGTGCATGTTTTGCTTGTATTTTAGTGTAAGGCGTTCTGTGGAACCTGAGTTATTTATTTATTTAAACTATTGTACATTGTCAGGAAGGCGTTCCAAGCGCCCGTACTCGGTAGACGTTATCATTCTGACTTTTATTTTATTTATTATCATTCAAACCTGCTTGACTACTTTTTTAGTTTGTTAGGTTAGTTTGTTTGTTATTAACAACATTGTATGTAATAACATGGTACATTTACATGGTAAACGGTGTGTATGTATAGTAAAGATGGATGATAAGTTACAAAAAATGGTTCGATTGGTTTAAGAGAATTTCTACCATTTTCTTGCAAACCTCTTTCATTTGAAATTCTTAAGCTCTTAAAAAAATATATGTTATTCTTGAAGATTGAGGTGATTTTTCACAAAAACGGCGCTATATAAATCGTCCAAATATTATTATTATTATTATTTATAATATCTAGACATTCGTCGCGCCGAAACGCAAATTATATAAAATTCCCTCGATAGAAAAAAATCTCTTAAGTGTGCTCCAAAAATTATTATAAACACGTTTGTTTCAGTTATTTTACAAGTTATATGTATGAAAAAATTCACAGCGTTTCTTTAAATGATGTTTAAGACAACCCTCGCGAGATTTTTGCTCTATTTTAAACGAGTCGTGTTTTATTAAAGATTTTTATTATTTTTGCATCGATTTTATCGCTGTAAATGTTAGCGCGCTCTTCTAACATTCGTAATTTCATATTTCTTCATCTTCTTTTTTTTGGGCTTTTTGCTTCCGTCCATTGAGACTATGACATCCCCAATTAGGGTATGTTGGGATGTTGAAGGTAGTAGGGAGGGGAAGGAGATGGGGAAGAGGGAGAAGCACCTGGCTATTCAGATCTGGTCACCAAACACGGCTAAAGCCATTTCAAGCAACGTTTCAATTCTGATTGTTAGTCTTCTTACACCAGGGCGATCCTGAGAGAATCTTCCACTCTGGAACGTGCCGCAAATATACTACATATTATTTTAATTAATTGTGAAATAACACAACTTTATCACGACCTTCGGATTGCGAGTCAAGAGCTCTACCCCTAGAACACGCCGGCGTCAATTAAGAACATTTTAGAAGATATAAGCCGTCAAAACATTGGTATTTGCGGTCGGCCGAAAAGCCAACCAACTGCAGCATTCTCATTCGAATTATGATTGCACTGCGTGTAACGTCACGAGATACAATTGCATACAGTTTACCAATGTTTATCTTGAAAGCTCATAACTTCTTCATTTTTGGAGATATCGCCATAATAATTTTATTTTTGCTGTTTACTCTTTTATATAGTATAGTAATTTATATCAAAATATAAAAAGACGATCCCATTAGCTCAACTCCGAAATATCCTGCTGTTTTTTTAAATGAACCTCTGGGCCAGTTGGACGCTGAAAATCCTAATTGGAAATTTTTGGAGGACGAAAAGCGTCAGCAGAGGAATAGAAATGTTACGAAATGTCCATTAAGTCTACCGACTTCTTAAATAACTTGTTTTATACCTCTAGGACCTCTAGGACCTCTAGGACCTCTAGGACCCCTGGGACTAGAGCCAAGGATTTTCCCGCGGCTTTTGTGATTTTCCCCTTCAAACAACACGTTTCACTCCTTCAATAATCCACCGCAAATCATCTTCAGACATAATATTGGCGGTGAACGATAGTTTAGGATTTTCTTCTGGAGTAAATATGTTTTTAAATATCTAATTTTGTTGGTATATTATATATACCAACAAAAGACCGTTTGACCGGTCAGTGGTTGTGTGGGCATAGCGCTTGGGTCCCACCCGGGCGTCGCATGTTCGATTCCTCAGCTGGCTAAGTCCTCCATTACAACACAAGCAACATTTTCGGCTTTCTGTGGTGGTAGTAGGAGATTTTCAAACATTGTTGGGTTATTCGTAACCCGGGAATCTTTGTCTTTCTTAAAAAAAAAAAAAAAACGTAACTCGTTTTTTATTATTTTTTATACAATAACTTTATCTATACATTATAAAACATTTGACAATTCGGGCCTCACTGGTTGCTTTACCCATGCCGAGGCCCCAATTTTACAATCTAGTAAAATATATATGAACTAATAAATTTTATTAAAATGAAATAGATGAAATAAAATACATATAATACATAAAACCAATATTTTCGTATTTTCTACAAGCATCGTTAACGAAAATTAGGCAGAGGTTACACGGTGCCATAATGTTTGTAGTTTTTGCCTTTGTTTGAAGGGCGTATAGCGTATACGATAAATATATTTTACTAAATGACAATTACAGATACATAGTATAATAGCATAATAGTGTATTCAAAGTCCTCCTCATTATGGATTCATGTTCCTAGGTAGAATAGGTTGGTTCCTAGTTAGGTTGTTGGGTTGGTGTTAATTCATATTTTTTATGATTTCCTCACCCTGATGTTTTTTGATATCCTGATCCTCATGTTTATAAACCTCATTTCAATATTTGTAGATTTCCTCATCATCATATTTGTAGACTTCTTCTTTGTTAATTTCCTCATCCCCATATTTGTTCATTTCCTCTTCTTCATTTTTGTAGACTTATCTTTGTTGATTTTCTCATCTTCATATTTGTCGACTGTAGGTGTTACTTCATAATTCTTAAGATTTCCTCATTTAGTGCCAAACATGTGTACGTGCACTGAATTGCGCTGCAAACTGTTGCGTGATCCATCGGTGGTTTTAGTGCTTACCTAGGTGAATACTATCACAAGCGAATGACGGCCATTGGTGACCTTTGGCACTCGGAAGAGCAATGTGGCATATGAACGTGTTATAGCATAACTCGGCTAACTGCAATTGTCTGTGACTGACTGTGACTGGACTGACTGTTATCTGGTGAACCTGACACTGCCAAGAGTTATCAGTGGATTCGCATGACCTGTGAGATCTTTTAGTATTGCCAGTATTGGCGGATTGGTACTTTCGTTTATATATTATTTTTCAACAAGAACTGGATACCACATTTTTATATTTTTTGTTATTAAAAAGTTGGATAAAATTGCGGAATTCTGCTGCACAGTACTATTTACGCCATGGGAGATTGTAAAAGATGCACAAAATAGGTTATAGGTTTTTAGTTTGGGTTATTTAAATAATATTTTCATAGATACGTTTTTAGATTTTCACGGCCAAAAGCATTTTCGATGTTTGTTTTTGGGGTGTTATGTCGTGTTGCGCTACCTCCTTCTTTAGCCGACGTTTTGGACAGCGTTGCAGTGTCCATCGTCAGGGCAGATCTGGCAGATCTGACACATCGTCGGATCTGCCAGATCTGCCCTGATGATGGACCCCGCAACGCTCTCCGAAACGTCGGCTAAAGAAGGAGGTAGCGCAACACGGCATAACACCCCAAAAACAAACATCGAAAATATATGCATATTACCCGGTAGATACATTGAATAAAGAACATCCCCTTTCCATACACAAGCAAATGTTTTCAATGGAAGAGTAGTAAAAAACACCCAAGATGTAAAATTATCATTGTGTACCATACAAAACATATTATATAAAAATATAAATAAATAAAACATGTTTTTTATATGTATGGATAGGATGTAAGCAGGTACCGATACTTACTGTTTATCGGGACCTTTCTTATAGCCGGTATATTGCATATTAATTAATT
Source organism: Limnephilus lunatus (assembly GCA_917563855.2). Lineage (NCBI taxonomy): Eukaryota > Metazoa > Arthropoda > Insecta > Trichoptera > Limnephilidae > Limnephilus > Limnephilus lunatus. The sequence continues at coordinate 796,172 of OU830602.1, read as the reverse complement.
ATATTATCAACAAATGCTTACAAACCTATTTATTCACTATTCTGGAGAAACCGGTATGGCGGTACGATGCAGATTGAATGTTAATAGTACAACACGCCAACAATTTATTGCTAATTATTATTTTTTATTTGTAGTTTTATCACACTGGTTGAAATAGTATTAACCATAATTTTTTATTATTATTGCAAGCAAAAGTTGTTGATTCAGTTGATCTATAAATTACATTGAAGTGAAACGATTCGTTGGTCTACCCCGGGCTCTAATGCTAAAACAGTAACTTGAAGTAAAAAAATAAATAACCAGACATCAGGGGCGTGCACTCCATATAGGCACATAAGCACTGCCTACCCTAGCGTATTTGTAAAACGTAAGTATGTAAATAATATTATAATTTATTAAATTATTGCTAAAAATAAATACACACTTTCAAAAATAAGCGCGACAAAGCTGAGCAACCAAAACTACGCGACCGCCACATCAAACGGCATACTACAAATGTGACATAAACTGTAAACTGTAACTAAAAACTACACGCGCCCTCCGACTACCTCACTAAAATGCGGGCTAAGCAGGAATTATTTCTGCTTAGAGCTAACTTCATACAAGATATAATATCAATGTTTACGAAATACACGTAGCATAGAGTAGAACTGTCGTTTGAATTTGCTTCTATGGGGTTTTTTTGTTAGTTTCAGGCAGTGCTTTCTGGAACAAATTAGCAAATGGCAATCAGTGGCGACAGTGACATCTGTTGTTATCTGAAGTATGAAAGTGAGACAACGCCAATTGCTTTTATCAAGGCCACCTCGGATATCCATTGATTGGCTTGTGATAATACGCATACATGAAGCGGTTATTTATTATTATTATTATTTGTATATTTGAAGTGGCTTAGATAATACAAACCTACATCATCTACAGCCAGCAGCAAGTACACTTAGCGAAAACTTGTACGAAAGAAACCATCTGTGGCAAGTTTCTTTTTTATTTATTTGAATCAATTTGGCGGTTTTCCTACTGCCTACCCTGATCAAAAACTCTGTGCACGCCACTGCCAGACATTACATTGAAGTAAAACGATTCGCATGTCTATCCGTCTACCTGGTGCTCTAAACCTAACACAATAATACACAGACATTAGGTTGAAGTGAAACGATTCGTTGGTCTGCCTGGTGCTCTAAAGTTAACACCGTAACACACAGACATTACATTTAAGTGAAAATATTCGTTGGTCTGCCCAGTGCTCTAAAGCTATGACAATAATACCCAGATATTACATTGAAGTGAAACGATTCGTTGGTCTACCCGGGGCTCTAAAGCTCTAAAGCTAAAACAGTAACTTGAAGTAAAAAAAAAAACAGACATTACATTAAAGTAAAACGATTCGTTTGTCTACCCGTATACCCGGTGCTCTAAAGCTAAAACAGTAACACCCAGACATTACATTTAAGTGAAACGATTCGTTGGTCTGCCAGGTGTTCTAAAGCTATGACAATAATACACAGATATTATTGTCATAGAAGTGAAACGATTCGTTGGTCTACCCGGGGCTCTAAAGCTAAAGCAGTAACTTGAAGTAAAAAAAAAAATAACCAGACATTACATTGAAGTAAAACGATTATTTTGTCTACCCGTCTACCTTGTGCTATAAACCTAACATAATAATACACAGACATTACATTGAAGTGAAACGATTCGTTGGTCTGCCCGGTGTTCTAGAGCTAAAACAGTAACACCTAGACATTACATTGAAGTAAAACGATTCGTTCGTCTGCGCGGTGTTCTAAAGCTAAAGCAGTAACACCCAGACATTACATTGAAGTAAAACGATTCGTTGGTCTGCCCGGTGTTTTGAAGCTAAAACAGTAACACCCAGACATTACATTGAAGTAAAACGATTCGTTGGTCTGCCCGGTATTTTGAAGCTAAAACAGTAACACCCAGACATTAAATTGAAGTAAAACGATTTGTTGGTCTGCCCGGTGTTCTAAAACTATAACAATAAAACGCAGACATTACATTGAAGTAAATCGATTCGTTGGTCTACCCGTCTATCCGGTGCTCTAAACCTAACAAAATAATACACAGACATTACATTGAAGTCAAACGATTAGTTGTTCTGCCTGGTGCTCTAAGGCAGGGGTCTCCAAACTACGGCCCGCGGGCCATGTCCGGCCCGCCAGTGTCATTAATCCGGCCCGCGACAGCTAATGACCGGTGTCATCAATCAGGCCCGCGACATCTTATGGCTTATGTTGTTGTGATAAGTTGGATAAAAAATACACAATGATAGTAACTCGGTTTTAGTTACTCGCTAGGTAAAACTTGATGACAAATATAATATCGAACCAACGAGATTATTCGCGAAAAAGTACTACTAGCACTATCTGTTAGCGATGGATAGATGGTAGGTACTATCACTACCTATTTCCGCATGTAACCACCAGATGTCATCAAGTGTTGTAGTCGTCAAAATACAGTACAACACGATAGTAATTGAACTAGCGAGTTAAGCAAGCGTATTTTTTTACATTAACTCCATACAGGAAGCCCTGAGGAAAATATTTTCCATCACGGCGTATGTCATTTTAGGGGATGCTGTGTGGAGGATCTTTTTAAGGAAGGGAAGGATAGGAAGTTCTGGGAAGGATAAGATATAATCCATCCCTCCAACTGCGGTGCAAGGCGATGGGTTGAGATAAGTCGGCTGGAAAGGTCAAAAGGCCTCCCTCACCCATCTCAATCCAGCCCGCCACGCAGCAGGTGGGCAGACGCATCCCCCGCCAAGAACTGGACAAACCTCACCCCATGAACCATGAATAATGGCAGGAAAATTTAAACGGTTTTAACCCTAGGAACTTAGTGAGGTCATCAGTATGGCCCTAAGGCTGAAAAGTTTGGAGACCCCTGCTCTAAGGCAAAGAAACGCTCACCTAATTTTTGAGTAGCTATTCAGTAATCCCAAAAAAGCAAAAAGCCTTTTACTTTCAATATGTATTCATAATCCTATTTGACCCAATAATTTATTACTTTATAAGCTGTACTTTTAATAAGCTTACATATTTATTTAATCTCACTATGTACGTATAAAGTAGGAATATGTTTTCTGAAATAGCGATAATTCTCCGGCGTCATTAATATTTCACAACATTGTCTGTTTACTATTTTTAGTTCAGCGAAATGCGATATAGGGATTGGAAATATCAAATAACTGTCACGAACCATTTTGGTTTTCGACGTTTTTGAAGTAAAACTTCTTTATGCACGCTTAACTTGGGGAGTAGGCTGGTGAATGCGTTACGAAAAGTGTGATGCGAACGGTCATCTGGCGAACGGTCGTGCCTTTACGCCGCTTGACTTGGGGATTAAGCTGGTGAATGCGTGGCGAGTGCGTTATGAAAAGTGTGATCGGGCGAAGCGAACGGAAGTTGAGAGGGAGACATAAGTTAGTGAAGTTTTACTTCATTCGTGTGGTCTAAAGCACACTCATTTCTGGTGTAAAACTTCTTTACTCACGCTCGACGTGGGGGGCAAGCTGGTGAATGCTTTACGAAAAGTGTGATGCGAACGGTAATCGATGCGAACGGTGATCGATGCGAACGGTGATCGGGCGAGGCGTACATACTGCACAACTAAGGTAAGGCGTACATACTAACCCAAGGTCATAGGTCACCCCAAGCTCGTAGGTCTCCCCAAGGTTGTAGGTCACCCCAAGGTCGTAGGTCACCCCAAGCTCGTAGGTCACCCCAAGATTGTAGGTCACCCCAAGGTCGTAGGTCACCCCAGGGTCATAGGTCACCCCATGGTCATATGTTCTTTTAGATATAAGTTAGTGAAGTTTTACTTCAGTCGGGTGGTATAAAACACACTCGTTTTTTTAATTATTTTTTTAATTCGGAAGAAAAGTGTCGGAAATCGGGCGTAACCGGATACTTCATTAAAAAAATATTTGTTTTGCGTGAAGAAGTCAAGGCCGTGCCTAAAACTAATATTTTTACATGTAATTCCTCTCGAGAGTTGAAATATTACAGAATTTTTTACAAAGAATATTGTGTTATCAATTTATCAGGTCTAATTGCATTTTTTGTTATTGTGCAAAAGTTTCTTCACATTAATTAGCGCGTTGTGTTAGGTCAAGGCTTGAGATATAACGTGTAGGAGTGTGGAGTGTGTATCAATTCACCTTATCTGGCTTCAATGTTTATAATAATATCTGATTTAAAACGGCGCACTTTGCCAACAAATGATCTTTTTACTTTGTTTAAAACCCGTTTGTTTGAACAGGTGAAACACTGAGTTATGAGAAATTGCTAAATGCACATTTTTATTTACTGCTAACCTTTGATTTGCTTTATTGTGTTTAATGTTTGAGTTATTATACCTTGTTGCTCTTCTTCTTTTAGCCAACGTTTCAGACAACGTAACGGAATTTTTTCTCAACCTGTTTGAAAACATTATTGTTTTTTTTTCAGTCCATGTAAACTAATTATTATTTAATTTATTTTTTATTTTAAAAAGAAAAAAGATCGTTCATGGGGTTCCAATATTTGAATATCTCCTACTACCATCACAGAAAGCGAAATATGTTGCTCTAGTCGTGTTGGAGAACTTAGACTGTCGAGTAATTAAATATACAACGCCTGGGTGGGACCCAGACACGATGCCAACTCAGCCACTGACCGGCCCAATTACATTACTATCCAATCGCTGAGAGCCCCGTTGTAATCTTTTATTATAATCTTAATTTTTAAAAATACTACGGGTATATTTGCTATAGGCTAATCTTGAAAGAGAGAATAAAACTGATAAGTTTTTAGATTTTCACGGCCAAAAGCATTTTCGTTGTTAGTTTTTGGGGTGTTATACCGTGTTGCGCTACGATCCGAGGATGTGACACATCGTCGGATCTACCGGATCTGCCCTGATGATGGACACTGAAACGCTGTCCGAAACGTCGGCTATAGAAGGAGGTAGCGCAACACGGCATAACACCCCAAAAACAAACAACTAGAATAAAACTGTCTGTCTAATAAAAATCTGTCATCGCTGATAGGCGGAATGTCTTATTTCATAAAATTTGCTTTTTATTTATCGTATTAAACCTTTAAAGTATTCATTACATACAACGTTAAAAATATATTTTTAAAACTTGATCTAAATGTTTGCTTCTATCAGGGTTGGCATAATTTTCGTAAAGTTGTCAAACCGGAAAATCGGGAAGTTTAATAAACCCGCTCGTAAGAATACATTTTAGTTTTGTTTTATTAAATTTACAACTAGGTAGGTAGGTATGTGTTTGTTTTATTAAATAACAAATAGCTATTTTGCAATAGTAATAAAAATTGCATTTTTTTACATTAGCCCACACAGGGGCCCTGAAGAAAAAAAAATCCCCTCAGGGTCTATGTCATGTTCTTTTCAGAAAAGAAATGGGAGGAAAAAGGTACAAGGAGTGCCTAGGGGTCTGATCTGCGGATCATTGTGTCCTAGAGTGACGGACGTATGAATCCATCCCTCCCACTGGGGTGCAAAGCGATGTTTCGAGAGATTCCTGCTGGAGAGTTCAAAAGGTCTGCCTTAACCAGTCTCTCCCGATCCGGCCTGCCACGCAGCTGGTGGGCAGGCGCACCCGGTGGGAAGACGCATAATTACTGTTCCACAAAATTATAATGAATATCACATATTAATAAATATCTCAAAATTATTTGTATAGGTATATTCTTAATATATAAAAATGAATGTTTCTTTGTTTGTTCCTTATGTGGTCCCCAAACCATTCATCCGATTGTGATGATACTTTGGTGAGTTGTTGTGCGCACGTTCGTGATGGCTTCTATATTTAGTGTTGAGCTCTGGCGTTACGAAATTATTTCCTCAAGTATTCATCCGATTGCGACGAATCTTTTGTGAGCACGCCCACGATTGTTTCTATATATTCTGGTGAGCTCTGGCATTATGAAATTTGTTTAAAAAAATTGCAATAGGTGTCACGCGAACTTTTTGAAAACTGAATGTACTGAATGTACCGGTGAGGCGAACGCGGGAGGGGGGGAGAGGGGACTGGAGAGAGGGAAGGCGGAGTAGGAACTTGTGAAAGGAAGGGGAACGGGACTAATGGGAAAGGACTCGCAGGAAGAAACAATTTATTTATTAAGTGGTATGACAACGCATGCCGGGAACTCGCTAGTACATAAATAAATAATTTTGTGGGCCTTTTCGTACATAGTATCCCGTTTAATATTTATGGTTAAGGTTTTGTAGGCAATGTGGTTGTGTTATTTTTTATTTTAGTTTTGCTTACTGCCATACACAAATTTTGTCAAGGTTATTTGGGTTATGCAAGTTACTAGGCATTTGTAAATCTTTTTAATATTGACATTTTGTCCGCCAACTTAAAAATAACGGCGTGCAAATTCGAAACATAAATTAGTGCAGTCTGACGTAAGACATCTGTTAAATAAATAATGTTACTATCGCTTACGGGAGACAGCCATTGCAGTTTTTGCCCGGTCGCGGCGCGATTTATGGCCAGCTGCTTTAACACTCTAACTAACTAACTAACTAACCATCACGCCGTTTCCCCGCAGGGGTAGGCAGAGAGGACGGACCGCCAAACAACTCGGTCTTGGCACACAGTCTTTGCTTCACTCACATTCATACATCGTCTCATACATACTCTTCTATTATTCCGACTTTTGACATGGCCCGACTCAAGTATCTGATTCACTTGATCGTGCCATGTCTTCCTCGGGCGTCCCCTACTTCTTCTTCCATTCACATTTGCGTCATATATTCTTCTCACATTATTTTCTTCTTTCATTCGCTCTACATGTCCAAACCATCTGAGGGTCCCTTTCTTAATCTTACTCATTATGCTTACATCAGCCTTGCATTCTTTGCGGATATCCACATTTCTCACACGATCATACATGGTTTTGCCACACATTCGCCTCAGGGATCTCATTTCGACAGCATTCAGTTTACTTTCATCCTTCCTCTGCCAACTCCATGCCTCACTGCCATACATCAAGGTAGGTACCAGGACTCCATTGTGGACTGCTAGCTTCGCGTCTTTTGACAGTGTTTTATTAGCGCCAACGGCATTCAGTCCTCCATTAATGGAGTTACCTGCATTTACTCTTCTTTCAATATCTCTATCAGCCTTCCCATCTCTCGTAAACATACTACCCAGGTACACAAACTCATCCACCTGCTCCAAGTATTCATCATTCACAACTATATTGCACACTGTTTTCGTACTCTCCCTTTCAAATACCATGACTTTAGACTTACTTACATTCATCATTAACTCATTTTGCATACACACTTCGTTCATCCTAGACACGAGAGACTGTAGATCTTCCATAGTGTTAGAAATCAGCACCGCATCATCAGCATACAACAGGCAACATATTTTCAGATCACTCAAATTCGCGCCCAATCCCATCTCTTTCAATTCTTGCATACAATTATCCATGTATAAATTGAATAACCATGGTGACATTACGCAGCCTTGCTTAACACCTTTTGTGATGTCAAACCACCCCGTAAAACCACCGTTCACCCTAACACATGCAACGCTTCCCTCGTACAGAGACGCAATTGCCTGTATGAGATTTGTATTCACTCCATACTTGGACAACACCTTCCATAGCTTTTTCCTGTCGACTCGGTCGTATGCTTTTTGTAGATCTACAAAGGCACAAAAAAGTTTTTGGTTTTTTGCCAGAAACTTCTCAGTGAGCATACGCAAGGAGAAAATCTGGTCCATGCATCCCCTTCCACTCATAAAGGCACCTTGCACATCCCATATTTTATCCTTTGTTTCCATTCTTACCCTTTCAATCAATATTCTTCCGTACAACTTGCCGACTGAACTTAGCAGGCTAATAGCTCTATGATTCCCACATTCCATACGTGACCCTTTACCTTTGTATAATGGCATGATTACAGCCCTTCTCCAATCTAATGGCGTGTAACCCTCCTCTAAACACTGGTTAAAAAGTTTGCACAACCATGTGAGAATAATATGGCTATCTCCTTTAAAGTATTCGGCCGCAATATTGTCGAAACCTACAGCCTTACCATTCTTCATGCATTTTATCGAATTTTTAATTTCATCCATGCTGATTTTGATAACATTCACTCCGTCATCGTTCATACCCGATTCGCCGCTGGCCTCACTATCACTCGGGTTGCTTTCGAAGACTTCCTCAAAATATTTCATCCATCTCTCATTTATTTCTTCCTCATTCGTCAACATTCTTCCATCTTTCGATTTTATCACTTTTAGGCTCCCATTCTCTGGACCGCTCCGGGACTTTTTGACCTCCTTCCAAAACAGTTTAATGTTTTCTTGGAAGTTTTTTGTCATTTTTATTCCCTCTTCCTCTTCCAGACGTTTCTTTCGTACTTTCACTCCAACACTTACTCTTTTCTTGCATCCCTTATATACTTCTTTCGCTCTATCTCTCTCTTCGCTAGAAGCACTGCCAGCCGCTATCAGACATAACCATGCTTTCTTCTTCTCTGAGACCAGTGCTTTAATCTCGTCATCCCACCATGCGTCACCTTTCTTCCTACCTTGCGTACTTATTCCACACACATCTCTAGCAGATTCACAAAGACTAACCTTTATGTGGTTCCATGCTTCATCAATGCTTGGACCATCCATTTCCTTCTCATTCAATCTCGTCTCTGCACGCTTCTCATACTCACTTCTGACATTAGCGTTTTGCAGTTTTTCTACTTTGACTCTGGTAGGAGTTGATACCTTTTTCACTTTAGAGCGCCATCCGCGAAAGAGGTTTACTCTTGACACCACCAGAAAGTGGTCAGTTTCAACCTCAGCCCCTCTGAAAACTCTTGTGTCCTCAGTAACGGCTCTCAACCTAGAGTCAATTACCACAAAATCGATTAATGATCTTTCATTTCCTCTTTCCCACGTATATTGATGGATACCTTTATGATCGAAGAAGGTATTCGATACAAACAGGTTCCACTCTAAACATACTTCAAGTATTCTATTCCCATTGTCATTCGTTCTTTTATCCCCAAACTTACCTAAGGCTGAATCAAATCCATCACGTCTAATTCCCACCCACCCATTCAAATCGCCCGCCATTATAATCCTTTCATTCAAATTTTTTAATCTCATTACGTCATTCACACCAGTCCAAAAATCATCTTTCACTTCGTCGCTTTCAGAATTAACAGGAGCATAGCCGATAACAAGAAACACCCTTGTCAACCCAATTTTAAATCGGATCCACATTATTCTCGAACTTACACATTCATACTGCAACATACATTCAACTATTCTGGGAGACAGTAGCGCTGCAACACCCTGACAAGCCCTCTCCGTATCCGGTCTCCCAGACCAGATGACGAACTTATCATTATGCTGCATTGTACCGCTCTCCTTTTTCATACTCTCTGTCACACAAAGTATATCCAAAAATTTACTATCCATTGCATCGCATAATTCGTTCATCTTTCTTTCCATTCCTCCTCTGATATTCCATGTACCAATTCGACATTGTTCACGTTCCGTCCTCCTCTTTGCGCTACCAAAGGGTTGGCGATGTGATGGGTAGCGAGCCTCATCGACATCTGTTTCGGCCATTCCCTTCCAGGTACTACATATAACACCTTAACATCCCAAAAACAACGTTACACATATTCAAACCTACCTCTAATAATTATACAACTCAAAACAAACAATAGTTAAAATCAATACAATTACTTACTTAACAACTTAATTAACACTAAGAAAAAAATATATAGTGTCTTATCACCGTAAAATAATTATGTCATCGAAAAATGTTTATATCTTGTTAAGTTCTTATTTAATTGTAAAATTTTTGGTCATATAATGTCTTATCACTGTAAATCACTCTCACTTAGGGAACGCAGAAAAAATATGCAGGCTCCGTCCGATGTCATCCTTCTGTGTGCGCGGGGCGGAGGGACGGGAAAGGCGGCAGGGCGGGGGGTGAAGCTCAGAGTGCAGAAGCCACCAGATCACTCATCTCATTTCTCTTTCTTTCTGCGAAAGGCCGCTCCAGCGGCCGATGCAACGGATAGGTCATAACGGTCAACATTAACACTCTACTTTGGGCATAATATTGATAAACCTACTTGCTTAACTACCGACTATGCTACGATAGGTAAAACATAACACTTAACTACTACGATAGGTAAAACAATATGATGTTAAATTTATGAAGTGAAAATTTCTTTAGTGCCGCACTAAAAAGAGACAAACACATACATCTTTAGGATTTAGCCTGCGAGAGAATGAGATAATATAGTCGGTCTCCTCTTTGTGCGGTGTTTCGTAGCCTCACCATTCCTGTCTACTTTAGGTTACTGAAGGTATCACTTCTACTGCGTGTGAACTGCACACTCTGATTTTTATTGATCTATTTTGTGACCTTTTGAACGAACCGGATAAAATATTATCTTCAAAAATACCTAATAATAAGTTGGTATGGATATCAAAGGAATTTATTTACAGTATCGGTTTTTGTACTTATAGACTGGTATATACAGTGTACAGACAACTAGTTTTATCCTTGGTACATTTGAATGAAAATGTATTATGCTTATTTTACCCGTATTTTCCCTAAACCGACTGCATATTGTATATAAGTATGGCGGGGGGCCAAATGTCGGGGGATCAACTAGTTTGGTAGACGTTATAGACTGTACTTTTTGACTTTAAGCTAATATTAATTTGGTCTGGTTAATCTTTTTCGTACCAGGCGCCATATAAATTAGCCAAATATAATTATTTTATTTATTTATTTATTATTATTATTATTATTGAGTATGGTATCATTGCACGGGGAGGTGATACTGAATCTGCACTAGACCCAACTATAAAACCACAGAAAATATCTAATTTATAAACGCCATTAACTTTTAAAATTGTTTTTTAGTTATAGTTGCAAATTTCTTTTAATAAAGATATTATTATTAAAGAAATGAAATTAAAAGAATTTGGCATTCTCAGACTATAAAAATATTACCATTTGTTATTTCGGCTACTGGCATTATACCTAGCTCTCTCATTCAAAATTTAGGCGTATTAGATTTGTCAAAAAATTTGTACATAAAAATGCAAAAGTCGGTCATTTTAAATACATGTAGGATTACGAAAGATTTTTTAAATATTTATATTGAGGGATCGGTAGGATTTATCGGACCAGTTAGGATTTCATCAGAGCCGAACCCTCTGATATGAAAATATCTGGAGTCGGTGAAATATTTTCCCATTATGTTTCTGGTGGATTGACGTATTGTTCTTGTATTGTTTTATTCTTATATAGTGCAATTACATTGCGTTGATTTACTAGATATTCATTTGTGGAAAAGTGTGTGGAAGGGTTTAGTCTTTCATTTGGGAAAGATTCAACCCGGACATGAAATCTGGAGCACCGTAAAAAAAATTTTATCATATGCATCTTAATTCTAAATCATTAGAAATAACGTACGCGATGTGTGTCGATGATTATAGCTGAGCAATTTAATGGTAGTGACCTTCTGGGAGGCGATCATTCCGGCGAATTCGAAAAGTTAGGTGAGGTTAGTGTTATTTGCTAAATATACTTTTCTATTCCTCGTGACGTGATATTTACTGCTTGCTTTTAGTGGCTAGAGAACCGCCTTCCTGCGTCGGGAAAGTGACGTACGTTCATTGGGTCGATTAAGCGAAGGTGCCAGGGCCGGCTGTGTGCAAAAAACCTGTCACCCAAAGTTATAAATCATCTTCCTACTTCTTTTGGTGTCGTATTATCGTATCGGATGTTGGTGATTATTATTGTAAGCAGAGCACTCTTCTTCCTGAATCCCGCAACTTTGAACATATGTTTGTTTAGATATGTTTTAAACGTTCAAATGATAAAATCTGGAGTGATCCTTTTAAATAAAATCTCGTTCTATTCACAAACTTTCACTTTTATTTCAACTATTGAACATGGATAAGTTTTATAAGAAACGGTGAGAATAACAACTGCTACACTAGCTCTGACTTATGAGCGTGTTTAGTATTGAATTTATTGTAGAGAAAGAACATAAAACACATGATGCGAGCCTTTTTAAAGAGTAAATTCCATCCTTGTAAACAACCAAGTCATTCTCACTGGAGGGAGAACTGACTAGAAAGATAAAACGAACACCTACAATATCGACCAATAACCTGATAACATCCATAAGCAAGGGCTCACACCATTTTGGTTAAACATAGTAATTTGAATTAATCGACCACAGATGTCGGTAGCCTTCACTTTTTTAACAGAATTTATTATTTAAAAAAAAGTCTATTTTATTTGCGTCTCAGTTTACTACGAGTATGTAAGTGAGGAATTGGCGAGTTTGCTACATAATTTGTTTGTGAACAGCGACAATGCATATATGTACCTATGTCTAGCTAGAGTATCGAGTAGGTACTGTTATTTTAAGTAGTCTCAGGATTTCGCACTAATCGACCTCCGAATTTACAATTTTAAAAAGAAGCGTAAGCCGCTTGTCCCACTCGATCCTCAAGTGTATGTATAATTAAGGTATTTAATAAAAAACGTGTACTTTATTTATTCCAAGGGAATATTGGAGACACTGCTGAAAACCAGCTGCATTCCAGGAGAAATCCTGAATTGCAGCTGAGCAGTGAACTTTTCATCAATAGACTCAATGATAAAAGAACTAAATATGAAATACTGTAAAAAATCTATTGATGAATAAACGTTTTTATTATTATTATTATCATTTTTAATGTAAATTTTATGTTGAGGTGATCAAATATATGGAATTATACTCTATATGAGACAAATAACATTTTTACAGCAGAAGGTTAATGTGGTTCTCTAAAAAGTCCCAATGACTTCATACTGTTTGTAATGTGATTTATTTGATGTACAAATTCTAGTTTTTCATCAAACTCAGAGGTCTCTAATTTTAGTTAATATCTCCAGTTGCATTTTGTCTGAGGCATAATTGAATAGAATCGGAGATTTGTTTCAAGATAAAGCTATTGATTGACATTTGTTAGAAGTAAATAGTACATCAATTATACAATTAATTAAAATTTATTGAATTTCTAGGCTACAATTAATTAGTCAATTTCTGTGTAATTCTTATATCGTCATTCAATTTATATTATGTCATTAGTAAAAAGTATAGATTAGTAAAGGATCTAAATGGCTTCCTTGCGGTAAGCCACGACTGGCGTATACATTCATTACATTTTGTTGTTTTCACTCTTATAAAAAAATTCCTGTCACTCAGCTAAAGAGTTAGCTATATATTTTAACAGTGCTATGTATTTTGCCTATAACAGGAGCTCTTTTAGGATATTGCAATATCGATTTATTTTAAACTTTAGTTAAATTAAAAAGATTTTTTATTCGAAGCGAAATTCTTAAGTATGTACGAATATTTTTTTGCCTTCCTTATTTTAGTACGTTTCAAAATTTCAATTGTTAAAATTTTGAATATGGTCGTACCTAAATATTTTCAAATTTTATCAAATAATCTGCTTCTGCTTGTTCTGCTGCCCTCTCTTATCATAGATTGACTATCATCAAAGTAATCTTTATCCTGTGAACTGAGGCCGCCCTCGGAGTGGACCGCCCGTGTGCGTCGCACTAGTTCCACAAGAGTAGAGCGGTCCTGGTTGATGTGATGTAGCGTGTAGTGCCGCGCCGTGGTGATGTAGCGATGAAGAAGTAGCGGTGAGTGTACTGTACTCTCGCCCGCTGCGTGTCCCTGACCATGGAACATGAATAATGGGTTGCGCAAGCAGCCGCCAGCCGCCGCCAGCCTCCATGTTGGGTTTGGGCGGGGATGACGTCACGACCGACGGTTGCCGGAACACACCCGCTATACCTACCCACCCACCTATAGTACCAGTACCTAGTACCATCGTATCGTGTCTTATCTATTACGCTAAATAAAGAGGAAAGATTTGATTGTTTGTTTGCTTTGAATAGGCTCCGAAACTACTGAAAGTAGTGAAAACCTGTTATTAGTTAAATTTTTATACATAATATGTATTTCATCAAACATAATTTTTATAAATTGTTGGTTTTCCAAATAAAATAAAAATAAAATAAAGAACTGGTTTGAAAAATTCTTTCACTGTTAGGAAGCTACACTATCCCCGGGTGACATAGGCCATATAATTTATAAAGTTATCTAGGAAGAGGACGCGGGAGGGGAACGGGAACGTACGGGAAAGGTGATTCCGGGAGAAAAATGTATTTAATTTGATTATGGTATTGCAATGCATGCCGGGAACCAGCTAGCACAGTATATTTTTGCTACGATTTAAAATATACTACACGTTTCAACAGTAAATTCATGTTTTGGCAACCTACCTATATTGTTTTAATATTTGGGAGCCGGGTATGCCGGGTATGGGTACCGCCGGCCTGGGAACCATTTATTGGATAACTTAGACCTCTGCCACAGGTCACCCCAAGTGGTTCGCTACCTTTGGTGACTTCCCAGGGATACTCGGGTTCATGGGGTGAGGTTTGTCCTTGTCTTGGCAGCGGATGCGTCTGCCCACCAATTGCGTGGCATGCTGGATCTGGAGAGACTTATTGAGGGGTTCCTTTTGATCGTTGTAGCAGTACTCTCTCGTAACATCGCCTCGCGCCGCAAGTGGGAGGGTTGGATTCATACGTCCGTTATTAGTGGACACACAGATTCCAATCCACCCTACATACCCTTTTCCTTTCCAGAACTTCCTCTCCTTTCTTTTCTAAGAAGACCCTCCACACAGCATCCCCAAAGATAACACAGGCCCCGAAGGGAATTATTTTCCTCAGGGCCTTCTATGCGGAGCTAATATAAAAAAATTGAAACTCAATTTATAATAAATTATTACTTTTTAGCTCGTATACGTGAAAAATCACACATCAAAGTAAAAGTAATATTTGCTCTTCCCTTCTGATTTCGAAAAACTCTGTGTAAAGCCCGGGCAACGCTGGGACTTCAGCTAGTTTGATATTTATTTGTATAATTTAGGTCGGTAGATACTATCTGCTACATAGAAACCTACTCTATTGCGCTTACTTATCCGCTTTTTGAAGTGAAAATTTCTTTAGCACCATTGTGATTAGAAACGAAATATAGCAACACTAAAAAGAGACAAACACATATCGGTATCCTCTTTGTGCGTAGCTTTGTAACCTATCGTTATCCTCTTTGTGCGTAACTTAGTAGCCTACTATTGTAGTTTTCTGAAGGTTTCTCTTCTACCGCGTGTGAATGGCACACCTTAATTTTTCTGTTTATATTTTGTACTAGAATATTAGTTTTTTTCTTCTTTTTATATTCGTTTATGAACACACTATTTGATATTTGAAATAATTAGTCTCGTCTAGACCCCCTTGAAAGATTTCAAATATTCTTCAAGGATGATGACATTATGTACATAATAATAAACAGCTGTAATATACGCTGGTCTACCAGACAACATAACTGTGATTTGAATGCTCTAGCCCAGCGGTTGTCAACCTTTTTGAGCCTGCGTATCCCCTGAATCTTACTAAAATATGCGTTTTTCCCCGTACCCTCTATCTATCTTTTGTACACGTGTAATAAAAGACATGTTTCATTTGTAATTTTTGAAGTGAAAACATCTTTAGCACCGTTATGATTTGAAACTCGTTGAAACGAAAAATAGCGACACTAATTTAGGCTGCGAGAGAATGATATAGTATAGTCGGTCTTCTCTTTGTGCGGTGTTTTGTAGCCTCCCCACTCTTGTCAACTTTAGTTTATTGAAGGCTTCGCTTTTACCGCTTGTGAACTGCACACTTTTATTTTTTTTCATACTCTCATTATTCAATGAATTTAACAATCAGGTCACACAAATACAATGAATGCAATTTTATACAGAGTGTAACTCGATTACAAGCATTTTTACCAGTGATTCTACATACGTGCCACGATATTGCGTACCCCCAATTTGGCTTCCACAGGTTGAAATTCACTGCTCTAGCAATTTAAATTAATCAGCACTTAATATATTAGTAAAACAAATTTGTTAAATGTTTATTTCAGTCTTACTTATTTACACATACGATATACCGGATATATAAAAAATAATAATTTTTATTTGTATCGAGATTGGTGGAACTAAAATTGTTTTGTGTTAATATTCGTTTATGAATAGAAAAAAAGCAATACGTATCCACAGTAAAGAAATAAGATGAGGAAAGAAACATGCAACGTCGTGTAATATACAGGGAGTAACAGAACGTGTATAAAGGATTTTAACCAGCAGTTCCTAAGCATATTTGGAGTAAAAAATATATACATGTCATCTTGCTGATCGATTATATTTTTTGAAATATAAAAACAATACAAACATTACTACTACCCGAATAAAGCCTAGCTGGACACGTGATAAGCAGTCCGTGCCGTTCTAGCAGCACGGCAACACATGCAACAGCTCGCGTATTACATGATCCTGTCGCGACGTGCAGGAGTGTGATCAGTGGCGACATGTGATAGATTTTTTTTTGTTTTTAATATAAAAAAATATTTTTATCGAAGGGAGCAAATACTTACATGTGGTGACCTGAATGGTTTAGTCACTCTTATGGTGACTCATAGAAGTTTATAATATGCCCTGTCACAGATGGAATTTATGTGTGTTCGGAAAGACATTCGAAGTCCATTATTATTCCTAAGTCCCTCAATTCACAACATCTTTTAATTTCTACGTTATTGATTTTGTACGGGAATGTTAGGGGGTTCTTGCTTTTGGTGAACGATATTGTGTTACATTTTTCCAGTTTAAGGAACAGTTGGTTTTTCGCACAATATATTCCAAACCTATTAATATGCTCTTGCAATTTTAGGCTGTCATTAATATAAGTGATTTTTTTGTAAATTTTAGTGTCATCAGCAAAAATTTGGAATTTGGAATTTTCAAAATATTTACCTATATCATTGATATATAAAATAAACAAGAGAGGTCCGAGATGTGATCCTTGTGGAATTCCTGAAGGTATATTGTAAAAACGCGAGGAGAAACCCTTAGCTCTAACTGCTTGACTTCTGTTTGTGACATACGATTTGATCTATCTTAGAAGGTCACCATTAATCCCAATTTTTAACAGCTTCTTCAGAAGCACTTCAATGTTAATTTTATCAAAGGCTTTTGAAAAATCCGCATAGATAGAGTCTATTTGATTTTTACTTCCCATAGAATTTAAAATAAAATCTGTATTCCAGAAGGTTTGTCTCGACTGACTGTTTTCTGAAAAAGCCGTGTTGATTTTCAGATATGATTGTTTGTACTGCTGGAAAAGGTTGATGAAGAACTGTGTTTTCCATGATCTTGCTGGCAATTAGGAGTTTGGAGATGGGCATGTAGTTGGTGATGTTATTTTTGTCCCCGCTTTTGTGGATTGATGTAATGAGTGCTTGTTTCCAGACGTTGGGGAAGTTGCCTTCTTCGAATGACATTTTGAATAGCAAGGAGAGAGGATAAGCCAATTGGTCCCGTCATTTTACATAAAATATGGATGGAATTAAATCGGATAGGTACCGCACTTTTATTCGGATCATTTTTTTTTTTAAATAACTAAGTGCACATGATTGATTAAAGTTAATAGTGTGTATATGTAGATTAGAGTTGTCCTCATCATTCTCGGAGTTTATAAGATTGAGGCGAGAGTTGGAATTTTCTACAAAAACTGATGTAAAATAATCACTAAAATGTCGCATATGGATTGTCCATCAGTGCAGGAAATATCGCCAAGATACCTTTGCTTTGGTATATCGGAAGAGGATTGCTTTGATTTAACTAATGACCAGAACTGTTTGCTGCACTTTTTTATTGAATCTTATGCCGTTATAATGAAGTTTTCGTAACATTCGAGCGAGATCTTCTTTTGACAATTTCTCAGTACTGAAAATGATTGGTAGTCAGCCAGGTTCTTGTATTTTTTCCATTTCTTGTGATATTTTAATTTCTCTTTTACAATTTTAATAAGTGGTTAAGTGTACTTTTTAAGTGTACGTGAAATTTTTTTTTCGGCGATATATTTGCTAATAATGTCATTTATGGCTCTTTCGGTATCCTTACTTTGAAATTTCAGTTTCCAATTTATTTTGGATACTTCATCAGTGATTTGACCGTAATCACCTCGGTGAAACATTTTATCTGTTTCAACCGTTTCAGCGGAGATTAACGGAATAAATTAAATATGGGACTATCAGTTAAATTTATTTGTTTATTAATTGTGTTCGATTTATTACTTCTAGGTTGTGTTTAACCTAATTCCAATTGTATTTTTATGTAATATTTTAGTCCCGGAGATTTTATCGAATGAGTGATTAGTTTCGAAGAAAATGCATTAAATATTATTTTTTTTTTCTTTATTCTTCATATTTCTTTTTATACAGTGTTTACAGGTGATTCGACTACAACGCTAATTAAATAATACGCACATGCCCGTATTATTTAAACATTATAGATGTCATTTAACTCTTATGTTTACGTTCCGGGCCGTTTTTTCTATATAAAAAGCAGAACAGTAAAATTAAGTTTAAATACGCCCGAGTGGCTAAATTTGTTATCCTTAGCTTTAGTGTTAATTAAAAAAAACTTTATGTATATTATTAGTGTTTACATTAATGTAAATACTTAATCCTTCAGGTACATGCTGTTATTACACCCTGTACACAGTGTACAGTGTACGTACACGCTCCTAACGTATAATTCTATATCATAACCCCACGTTGTTCAGCTATTGTTCAAGTATTCTTTTTACATGTGATGAAGCAAAAAATATATTGTTGCAACTTCTGCACATTGGGGCTATTAGAATACACTTTAATCGCAACAAGTTTTTTTTTGTGCTATACCGCGCAAGAGTTTTAACTGCCAGAGCCAATGAAACTGCCATCTCCATTTCGGAAATGCAATGAGAATAAAGGAAGTAGGGGAGGCTATGGTAAAGGTTGGGAAATACCCGTTTGTTCAGATCTGGCCGCTAATAATAGGTAAAGCCATTTGTGCATCAACCAATGTATCAGTTTTAGTATCATGAACTGTGATCTCGTTGGCTTATTTTAATTCAATAAACATGTTTCTTTTGGATGTATGGAGTATTGTTGCATAATAATTTGATTTGATATTATTTTGTGCGCATTACCACCGATGTATGCATCTTCTATCTTCTGTTTATTTAAATAAGCTTGCCTGTGGCGGGCGGGCGGCGCGAGTTTTTATACAAATCTACAGTTTTATTCTAAGATTAATGAAATTTTGCACTCTTGAACTTCAAAACGAGTGGAAAGAAGCCTCTAAAACAGAAATTCGGTACTTGATGAAATTTTGCACACTTCACTTCGAAATAGGAAAATTGCTGTCTCCATCTTATTTCGAAAAGCTAGGGCAATGAAGGGGACTTCTACATGTATGTTAGTTTTCTGTAATGTATTAAATACATACATATCTAGGTGATATATTTTGCAGATGCGTCGGCATGTAATATTTCCATCAAAAACGCTCTGCTTTCTTTACTTGAGTACTTAAGAAAACATAATTGATTTATATATTTTCTTAAATTTGATAATGTTATGACCGGTTGTTTAAAAAAATTTGATGAATTCATTAAAATATTTTAAGTAAATTTTCGCGTTATGTGGAGATTCTATTCAAGTTCTGATATTATATAATTATAGGCCAGTTGATGCATGAAACAGAACTTGAATGGAACTTACTCAGAACGTTAAAATGAACTTTAAATATTTGATGAATTCATCAAATCTTTTGAAACAACCCGTCCTTAATTATATTAAAATTCTTTCATTGCGTCTTCCATTGATATACCGGTAGAACAAGGACAGAATTCCCTCCTGACGCCTGTGCTCTTAAGATTGCAAGAGGTGGCTGCCAAATTCTGCGACACGGGTCAGCAATTATTATTAAGGTATTTGCAGGCCCTGTTGCTTCTGAGACTCTTGACTTCGACGAAGCCCCCGTGCCTGAGATGATCACTTAGAGATATTCGAATCATATCAATGGAAGGCATGTTGGGAAGATCACTCACGTTCGAGGAGACTACATTGTTATTTAAGATCAAATTGATCATAATAAATCATATAATTTAATGGAGGGGATACAATTATACCAAGTTAGTGGACATCTTCAATTTATCTTCAAACAAATACAAAATATTGTTATGTACAATAAATACTGTATATTTCTTACCATTCATATGTAAAAGCCCCGTAAAAGGGCGTTAATCAATAAATAAATAAATAATGGACATGAAATGAAAATAAATTTAAATAAATTAAAATAATTATTTAATTAATAACAGATAACTTTGTATAAAACCACTTTTTAATAAACAATATCGACCTGTTTTAATAACAATGTTAACTTCTTCAGGATACTTTAATATAAAGAAAAATAAATGACAAACAAGTATAGACAAATCAGAATAAACTATAACATAGACGAAATATTAATAATTTAGAAATTTTAGAAATTAGAAAAAGCATTAATAGTAATTTAAATATTATAAATAACCAAACGTTTTTTAAAAACAGCCATCTTTTAAATTTATTTTCTTATTAATACTTACAATAATTATTTATTTTTTGATTTAGACTAATTATTTTAATTATTTGTTCTTAAAAATTTTTTATTATCTAAATGCAATTTTATTTTTCTTTAAATAATTTTTATATTTAATTTTGTATAACTATTTTTATGATTTTTAAGCAATTAATCACCTCTACTTTTTAATATTTCGTCTATGTCATAGTTTATTCTAATTTGTCTATACTTGTTTGTTATTTATTTTTATTTATATTAACATATCCTGAAGAAGATAACATTGTTATTGAAACATGTCGATATTGTTTATTAAAAAGTGGTTTTATACAAAGTTATCTGTTATTAATTAAATAATAAATAAGGCCACAAAGTTATTTTGCAAAGATTGAAGAAGTAAAATAGTTATAATTGCGCATACCACATAACACTAAATGTTCAATGTATATATACGAATATATTTAACATATGTCGTGATTTTTTTATAGTCCGCTCCTCAGTGGGAAAATACAACCAATATACACATATGCACTCATGTCACAGAACATCAAGGGGGTGATTAATCACGCTTGACATAAGCCAGTAAGTCGGTGTAAATATTAAATATATGGATTTGTATTTCAAAATAAATTTAAGTTAAATATGATGTTTTGTCCTTGAACTCGAATGCAAATGAATTTTATAGATATGAAAATGATTATTGTTTGCGAACCAATCATTATTATTGATATTGCTCATCGAAGTTTTTTTAATCTGATTAAAATGTTGATAATGCAAATTTACTGAGAAGTAATTGCATGTATTGCAGTTCAGAGTCAACCCCTCAAGTTAATCTGTTCGCTTTTCGAACCGTTGTACCTCGTATAGTGATTAATTTTTGGGTTATTATACCGTGTTGCGCTACCTCTTACTTTAGTCAACGTTTCGGACATCGTTACACACTGCCCTGATGATGGACACTGCAACGTTGTCCGAAACGTTGGATAAAGATGGAGGTAGCGCAACACTGCATAATAACCCAAAAATTAATCACTATTATACTTTTTAACGTGAAAATCTAAAATCATATCTCACATTGTACTCGTATCTCCCTCACCAGCATAGCATTGTGAGAAATATGCCATACACGGTATTTGAAAGAAAAAATGCCACGCAATGTATCTTTACATAAGATAAAGCAAAGCCGCGCCCGCTGTTTGTACGCTTAGATCTTTTAAACTACGCAACGCATTTTCATGCAGTTTTCACCAATAGATAGAGTGATTCATGAGGAAGGTCTAGGTATATAATTTGTCAAGGTTTTGTGTCAATTGGTTGAAATATATAATATGTAAAGGGAGCGGGCTGGCAAGCGGGTGGTGTGGATTTGATATGTAAGCAAATTAACAGATGGCGTTGGCAACGTGTGCTACGACGGCCGGCGTAGTCTAGCGGTAAGGATCTTGAGTCGCATTCCGAAGGTCGCGGGATTGAATCCCGGCGTGGCAAATAAATTTGTGTTATTTCACAATTTATTCATTTAAAATAATATATAGTATATTTGCGGTACGTTCCAGAGTGAAAGATACTCTCAGTATCGTCCTGGTGTAAGACCACCATTCAGAATTGAAACGTTGCTTGGAATGGCGTTAGCCGTGTTTGGTGACCAGATCTAAATAGCCAGGTACTTCCCAACCTTCCTCTTCCCCATGTTATTCCCCTCCCCACTACCTTCAGCCTCACAACATACTCCTATTGGGGATGCCATAGTCTCACTGTCTCCAGACGGGAGCAGCTGAGACTCTTGTGAGGAAATATTCTGACCTACTGGCAGAATATGGTCGAGGCCTGAGGGGCTAAACTGAATCGCACGCCGAATACAGCGGATATGGATATAAGCCAGAACGCTAAAAACGTAACCTCAAATTTGTTCAGCGTGCTCAAAAAATAATGAATTATTATTCTACATTAAGATGAAGCCATACTAAATAATGCAAAATCATACAAAATCGTACCTTTTTGTTTTGAAAATTTGACCGCTTAGAAGTATTATAGATGTTTCAATTAAATACTGCGTGTACAACATACCTTGGCCCTTAAAAATATCGGTCATTTTTTTAATAAGTCTTTTAATAAGCTTAGAAAAAAATAAATTATTAGGTCTATAAAAAACATTTTCAACTGAAAACTCTCCTACTTAGAAACACTTTTTCGGATATGGTTTTATTGCATAATGTGGCAAATTCAGTTTCTTATATAATTATCGCGAAAAAAAATTATATTTACGCCCGAACCTCACAAAATAAAATATAATATGCATTTTCGCGTTGGTATTTTTGACATCACGGCGACAATACGGCAGTCGACGAATTTGTTATATCAAAGTGAACCTTATACCGTCCACCGAAGAACGACTGGCAGCCGCCCCATTCTGCCGTCATTACTCCTCCGGCCGGAGCGGAGAAACAACGTGTTAGGGTCCGCGCTGCTTGTTTTCGTGAAATCAATTTAAAAATTACGTTTTATTACAATAAACAATGCATAAAAAAGGAATTGATGTTTTTTACAGGCCTTTACGAAATCAACATGTAAAAAAAAATTGTCAAATATCTTTTCCAACCTTTCCAAAAGCTTTTTCTCAAGTATTTTTAAACTCCTCCCATAAAAGGGCGTGAATTTCGATTTCGATTTTTTCCTGTACTAGTGGATCGCCTTAAGGGCGTTTAACCAGCCAGCGGCTGAAAATCCACATTTAACAATCGTAAAGGGCGGTTCCAATGAGAAAAATTAATTATTCTCCGTACCATCTTTTTAAAATTATAACTCAATATCGATTTTATTTCATTCCAAATTTGCTTTAATTTATACCTACACCCAAAAATACTTAAAGGCGTGATGGTAAAACTATTAAAATTATATACTTTTTGTAATTATTTTTTGATCATAAGTATTTATCATTTTTCAATAATGTCCAGGCAAAATAAGAATGTAAAAAAATCTGAAATATATTAGTTTTTAAGTGCGCAAATAAATACCCAAACGGATTAATTTTCGTCAAGAAACACATATGTATTTTTAAATGATTTTATTTAAACTAAAATTAAAATTCTGAAACATACGTTTCCCAGACAATGTATTGATTTATTTTACTGCATGATTATATGATTTGAAATGGGTGTTGGATAATACAAAATCTTTTTTGAAAATTTTACAAATCTGCCAAGACCTATGGTACTCGTATAACCTTATTATACTAAAAATAAACATTTTTTTCTAAAAATTTAAAACTTACTTTTACTAGATAAAAGAAAAATCTTTTGAAATCAATTTATAATTTTTTGTGGAAAAGAGTCAATACGCCTAAAATATGATTTAAAAATGACATATTTCTGGTTTTCTCTGGTTATAACCCTCTTGTTCATGTCTACCAAATATCGAGGCTCATTCGATATTCAATAAAATAATCTAATGACGCTGCAAACTAAATATGTTACTTTATATAAATATTGCCGGGGACGTCCGAGGAAGCCATAGCACGATCAAGTGAATCAGATACTTGAGTCGGGCCATGTCAAAAGTCAGAATAATAGAAGAGAATGTATGAGACGATGTATGGATGTGAGTGAGGCAAAGAGTGTGTGCCAAGACCGAGTTGTTTGGCGGTCCGTCCTCTCTGCCTACCCCTGCGGGGAAACGGCGTGATGTTTAGTTAGTTAGTTAGTTATATAAATATTGCTCTGCGGCGAAAGTTCTCCTGATGTTAAATACGTTCGGGAAAAGGTTTTTTATATTGAATCTTATTTGGTTCGATGAATCAATCCTTCTTTTGCGTGGAAGCCGTTTTATTCAAATTATTATAATACTAGCAGTCCGGCTAACGAAACACAACGCCACGCCATTATCCAACCTTTATAACCAACGCCATCTGTTAAATCACATCCACACCGCTCGCTTGCCAGCCCGCTTGCCAGCCCGCTGTAAATTTCAATCAATTTACACAAAACCTTGACAAATTATATACCTAAAAACCTTCTGCATGAATCACTCTATCTATTGGTGAAAATCGCATGAAAATCCGTTACTCAGTTTAAAAGATCTAAGCGCACAGACTGCGGGAGCCACTTCATTTTATACAATCTAAAGATTATTTTACAATAATTTGGTATTTCTCCTTTTATAATATATTTTTTAATTAATATAAATACCTTTATTATAGAGTTTAAGCTTGGAGGAGATACAACTTTGCACCCAGAAAGCGTTATATTAAAAACACCGCATATTGATTGATTTACAGTATTTTATCCTTCATGAATATTGATATTGTTACATTATTAGATCTCTCTAATTTATAAAAAAGAATTATATTATAACAAAAAGTTGATAATACTCGTTTTTGAAAGGCAACGAGATTCACGTTTCCTGCAATTAAAATATCTTGTGATTTTTCACAAGTCTCTGGAAGGTACTTTCAGTTCGATAACACTTTAAAAAATGATAAAAATCAGAGTGTGCAATTCATACGTGGTAGAAGTGAAACCTTCAGAAAACTAAAGTAGACAAGAGTGGGAATGCTACGGAGCACCGCACAAAGAGGAGACCGATTATTCTTATTCTCTCGCAGGTTAAATCCTATAGATGCATTATGTGTTTATCGCTTTTTCGTGTTTCGTTTCATCGAGTTTCAAATTACAACAGTGGTAAAGAATTTTTCACTCCAAAGATGTTACACTGTAAAAAGTGCTGAATATGCGTGCGGACCTATAAGCTTCTTTGAAATACAGAGACTGTAGGATATATAGGACAGTAAATTGACAAGTAGATTCCCTTGGCTAAACTTTATAACTTAAATGGCTTTCTAGGATTGCTCTAATTAACGGTGCGTGCTTTTTCAAATCAATAAGTCAAGTGTATAAATGAACTTAAATTGAACTTAAAGTGATCTAATAGTCCAGGAAAAAATCGAAATCGGAATCCACGCCTCTTTTTGGGAGGTATTTAAAAATACTTGACAAGACTTGAAAAAAAAGCTTTTGCAAACGTTGGAAAAGGTATTTGAGATTTTGTAAATGCCTGTAAAAACATTAACTCTTTTCTTATGCATCGTTTATTGTAATAACAAGGAAATTTAAATTCAGCGACGCTGAGTCTAGGGACGTCTATTCCCCACCGCTGACGGGGCCGGAACTGATACAAAATGGGTGTGACAAGTTCACATTCATCGAGTGCTGGCCGTTTTGATTGTTGTCCAATATAACAATGTGAAAACGCATATTTTATTTTGTGAAGGTCAGGCATAAATATATTTTTTTTTGCGATTATTATTAAAAGAACTGATTTTGCCACATTATACAATAAAACCATTTACGAAAAGCGGTTTATAAGTAGGACAATTTGCTCTTGGAAGTGTTTTTTTATAGACCTGATACTATATCTTTTTCTAGGCTTATACAAAGACTTAAAAATGATCGATATTTTCTAAGGCCAAGATGTGTTCTACACGCAGTATTTAATTGAAGTATCTATACCTAATACTTCTAAGCGATCAAATCTTCAAAACAGAAACACATGATTTTGTATTATTTCGCATGGCTTAATCTTAAATAATATCGTGAACCTTTTTGTACGAAAGATTTTGGTGACATTTAAACGTTCCTTCGACAGATTGACGTTATAGTTAAGATTGCTCCTCGCTGTGAAATAGTTGAAGGAACCGAATTCATCCAACAAATCAGAAATAACAAATAAAAAGTCGCCCACCTCCTTTAGGATCTCCCTGCTTTTCCACGAAATCGAGAGTTCCTATTAGTGTTAGTGTGCGCTCATCCGTACACGGCTCATTATACGAACACTGCTGCGGCTGTGTGCGCGAATCCTCTATAACGTGTGTATTCGCGATTGTGTCCGTTTTCACCAACACTCTTGCAGCGTGACTCTCACACGCACGGCCAGACGGGTGTACGTACACGAAGCGTGGCCTTGACAATGAACTAGTCCCGAGCGACACTAACACTGGGAGGGAAAGTCACACCACGCACACACACACCGACACGCTGCACCGTACGGACGCGGTACAGGGCTGTATGCAGCGCGCTGTGGGACGGTCTGGAGACTAGGTGAATCCGCCCCAAGTTGCGCCACCAAGTAGGAAAGGTTTTGTTTTCGTTGATAATTCTGACGAAACTCATCGATTAAATGAAAATGCGCTCACAGTGGAAAAACCTTTCCAGAATTGTATTAATTTTATTTTTCTAGAAAGAAACAATTGCATTGAACCCAAATTACTAATAATCAGTTAAATGTGCCCGATAGCCCTATATTAGGGATATTTCCCATTAACTCCCATTATCCCTTAGTCACCTGTTCATCAGAGGCGGTCCGTGAGTTTTCAGTGAGCTAAAGTGCTAAGATTGAAAAATACGACATTACTGAGTAAAATTTCTAAATTTCAATTTTTTGTATGAAGATCTTTCAGTATGTGAATGCGGCGCATCCCTTGACTGAAAGAATCCTGAAGATCTTCATACAAAAATTTGAAATTATGAAAAAAAAAAAATTTTGCTACAAATTTTTTTTTCAATCTTAGCGCTCTAGCTTACTGAAAATTCACGAACCGCCACTGCTGTTCATGTGACGTTTTGTCCCTGTAGATATAGTTTGGTAACGATTATGTACACATCTGTCTCTTTCTCTCTATTACTACGCAAGATGTTAATTACATAATCACCTATCCTTTATTTTATATTTTATTAATTTTTCGAAGAAAACTTCTTCGGAAAGGTTTTCACTTTGTGATGGCATTATTTAAATATGTATATTGCTGGAAAAGATATGTCGATGATATTATATGTATTTGGTTAGGTACAGAAAGGCAACTGAACATGTTCTTAAACTTTTTAAATAAATTTCATAAAAACATTCAATTCACACTAGAAATAGGTAAAGAGAAGAGTTTAAATTTCTTAGATTTAAATTTAACACTAATAGGTAATAAAATAGATTTCAATATATTCCGAAAAGATACGTACACCGATACTTTTATACATAATTCATCTAATCATCCTTTCACTCAGAAACTCTCGGCCTTTCACTCTATGGTTAATAGATTAGTTACGATTCCTTTGTCTGTTCCTAATTTTACTTTAGAATTAAATCTCATTAAGCAAATAGCAGTTAATAATGGTTATTCTACTAAACTAATAGATCAAATACTTAATAAAAAGAATAAACAGAAATTCTCAAAACAATATATCTACCCTTTTTCTAAACATAATAATAATCAATGGCGTAGAATTCTATTTGTTAATAACGATATGTCAAAAATAATTAGCAAAAATATTCCCAGTTATATACAACCTGCATTTTACACAAATAACAAATTAAAAAAATTCATCCTCAATAACAAAGACAGCGACATCAAAACAAAAAAATCGGGCGTTTATAAACTCGATTGTAAAGATTGTAATAGCTTTTATATAGGTAGAACAAATAGAAATTTTGAAGTAAGGGTTAAAGAACATCTCAGGGCATTAAATGGCAACAGCGAGTCTGAATTCGCAGATCATTTAATAAAAAATAATCATAATTTTGACAAAAACCATGGACTTAAAATATTACATACAGGCTATAAGGCATCACAGATAAATAATTTAGAGATTTTAGAAATTAGAAAAAATGTAAATAATAAAGCAGACATAATTAATAAGCAGCAAATTTTTATAAACCCTCTTTTGAACCTCTTCCCACTTAACCGGTCTTTCCCTGCTAATGGCTTTGAAATCCCTAATTGATAAACTTTCCCCACTCTTACCCCTCCCCCTCCCTCCTACCCTTTCCTTCCATGTGTCATCTATATTTAATTTTTAAGTTTAGTATACGTTTGATCCTGATGAAGTAAACATTGTTTACGAAACATGTTGATTGTGTACCAATAAAAGTGATGTAAACAAAGTTATTTGTCTTTTTATTATATTTTATCTCAATCTGTGTGTATATTTATCTTCACAAAATTTATTTTTTGATAAGTTTAATTTTTACCCTGATGATGTTTGTGTTAAGCGAAACCGGTCAGTATTAAAACAATAAATAAATCGTGGCTATAAACATAGTTATTTTTTTGTTTAATTAATATTATTTGTGGTCTGTTGTTATTTCAGAGGGTCTGAATTTCAGGAGTGTTATAAGTCACATTAATAAAAATGTAGGTACATTTCAAAGATAATCAACTACAAATATATATTAAATATATTTATCAATGTATTTTAATATCTTTGGTACATTCCTAGCTACATTTTTTCTTTGTCAACGAAAAATATTTAGCAATATATTAAAATCGTGTTTCATTATCAATTTTATTTCAAGTTATGTAGATAACAACGTTTATTACAAATAAGATAAACACATAATTGCAAACCTCTCCCTCTTTCTAATAATTGACGCATTTAGTAGGGACGCGGACGACTGCGCGGCTTCTTTCACGCAAAACTTCTTTTTCAATTTGAGGGCAAAATATATGACCAAACTGAACAATTTAAAATTCATTCAAATGCAAATATGTGGTATGAATATAAGCTGCTTTCTTTTTATGTGTATTTAAATGATTAAATTAGCTGTTACTCGCTGTTACCCTCGCTTGGCATTAGGGAGTTATTACTGTACAAAGAACTTTCCCACGGAAATTGAATGTTTTTCCGGGACGAAAAGTAGTCTATGTCACTTCTCAGTCCTCTAACTTCCCCAAGCAAAAAATTACATGGATCGGTCGGTGCGTTGCGGCTTGGAAAGAGGGACTAACTTTCGCATGATGTATGTATTAGTTAGGATCAGGATAGGCCATTAAAGAAGTCAATTTTTCATGATTTTACAGGCAACTTTAACAATTTTTTGCGAGTTAATGATTATATTGAAAATAGATTTATATTTTTTTTTTATTATTTCATTTGGTTGGGTATTTTGGCCTCAAATCAAAAATTATGTTTTGTATGTAAAAGGTCGCGCAGCCTTTATCCTATCTACAGGCACAGGGGTTGACACTAGAAGCTAAATAGTGATGATATATACCCGTATTTTCTAAATAATTCCTTGATAGACCTTTTCCTTTTCCCTGAGTGCTTCTGTTTTCCCCAATGTTTGTTCTCCGCACCGGACCATTATTATTTTATTTTTCCACAAATCGCGTTTTTTTTTAATAAAATCTCGAATGATTTTTTGGAATTCTTATCGGTTAGTTCCAATTTCTCCAATTACTGCAGTACGCTTGCGTTGCCAATTTTTTAAATATGTCTTTACTGAAGTACAAATCTGTACTAATTAAACACTTTATTAATAACTCTAGAAAAAATATTAACATAATTTCCAAACTAAACAACTTAAAATTAAATAATAAATTACGTAACGAATCTTGGTCCTCAACACTAAATTGCCAAAACCCAGACTTGTGCGCAAACTTCTTTGAAGAAACTTTAAATGCTTATATCGCAGACTGTACAACCTTTATAAATAATCAACCTAGTTCTAAATTAAGGAAAATTAAACCATGGATTACGCAAGGATTACTCATATATATCCGGAAAAAAGAAAAACTCTTCATACATACAAAAAAACCCTACCAATAGTCAAGTAAAAAACGAATACAAAATATTCCCGAACAAGCTCATTGAAATTATCAAAGACACAAAAGAAAAATATTACAGGGAGAAGATAATCCTCACAAAGGAAAACCCTAAAAAAACATGGAACACTATAAACGAAATAATGAATAAATAATAAAAATAAGTCTACAATAAATGTCACAATAATGGAACTAATATAAATGCTATCCGTGAACCAAAAATGTGCGCAAATATTTTCAACAAATTTTTCGCTACCGTCGGTCAAAAACTTGCATATAAAATTGACCTAAATTATCAACCTGATGATATACATGACGATAAAATAACAAATAACAATCTCTCAACTTTTAAACCGACTACAGAAAAAAATATTGAAAACATAATACTTCTTCTTCTTTATGTGCCTTATCAGGTCCCCCCGACGTTGGCGATCACTCTTGAAAAGGTCTCTCTGTCTTGCGCTGCCCGGAATAGCTCCTCCACACTTCTAATGCCGGTCCACTCTCGTATGTTTCGCAGCCAAGACATTTGTCTCCTACCAGGCCCTCGGCGACCCTCTATCTTGCCTTTCAATATTAAATGGAGCAAGTGATACTTCTCCCCTCGAAGTATATGACCCAGATATGAAATTTTCTTGATTTTAATTAATGTAAGCAGTTCCCTATCTGCTCTAGCCCGCCTGAGAATTTCTATGTTGGTGATCATGTCGGTCCATGGGACCTTGAGCATTCTCCGGTGAAGCCACATTTCGAAAGCCTCTAACCTGTTCATGGTATTTATTTTCAAGATCCATGTTTCACAACCATACAGCAAGACCGACCACACATAACATTTTAGCATTCTCTGCCTTAATTTTAAGCTTATATTGTCATTGCAGAAGAGGGATTTCATTTTTATGAATGCAGTTCTTGCTGCTTCAATTCTGCACCTAATCTCTATATCTGGGTCAAGATTCTCCGTGAGGATACTGCCGAGGTATCTAAATCTCTCCACCTTTTCGACATTACAACCATTTAACTGAATCATTGATCCAGAGTGATCTAGTCGTCCAAAAGTCATCCATTTAGTTTTATTGACGTTGATTGTTAGGCCCAGTTGCTCACCAGCATTATTAACAAGATCTAATAGGTCTTGGAGGTCACTGATACTGTCAGCTAGTAATACAGTATCATCTGCATATCTTATGTTATTAATGACAACTCCGTTGATCTTGAGACCCTTCTGGGTATTACTTAGGGCTCTTTTGAAGACATAGTTGGAATAAAGATTAAATAATAGTGGCGACAGGATACATCCTTGTCGTACTCCACGCTGAATGGCGATTGCATTAGATCTCTCATTCCCATGTCTTATTTCTGCTGTTTGGAACCAATACAGGTTTTTAATGAAATTCTGGTCTTTGGTGTCAACGTTACAATCCGCAAGCATTTTCATTAGGTCAGCATGTTTTACCCTGTCAAATGCCTTTTCGTAGTCAATAAAACAGGCAAAGACTTCCTTTCTTTGGTCACGACACTTTTGCAATAGTACGTCGACAGAAAATAATGCTTCACGCGTACCGAACGCATTTCTGAAGCCAAACTGAGTGTCATCTAAGTCCTGCTCGCACTTATCGCGTATCCTGGCATGTATTATTTTAAGGAATAATTTAAGGACATGACTCATCAAGCTTATTAATCGATAGTCACTGCACTTCTTAGGGTATTGTTTTTTAGGTAATGTCACGAAGGTGGATTTTAGCCAATCTTGGGGTATATTCCCTGTGTCATATATAGAGTTAAATAACTTAATTTTTCGAAGAAAACTTCTTCTAAAAGGTTGTCACTTTGTGATGTCATTATTTATTTATTAAAAGAAAATAACTTAGTTTACATCACTTTATTTATTGTACACTATCAACATGTTTCGTGAACCATGTTCACTTCTTCAGGAATACAAGTATACTAAAGTTAAAAAAATAATTATAGATTACATTTGGAGAGAAGGAATTGAAGGAGGGGGAAGGGTTGACAATAGTGGGAGTTTCGAAGAATTGGGGATTACCATGCTATTAGAAGTAAAAGGCCGGTTAAGTGGGAAAATATTTAAAACAGGGTTAACAAAAATTTTTTGCTTATTAATTATGTCAGCTTTGGAGTTTACATTTTTTCTTATTTCTAAAATTTCTAAATTATTGATTTGCGATGTTTTATATCCTGTATGTAATATTTGAAGACCTGAATTTATGTCAAAGCTATGATCATATTTTAATAAATGGTCTGCGAACTCAGAATCGCTATTGCCATTTAGTGCTCTGAGGTGCTCTTTAACCCTAACCTCAAAGTTTCTATAAGTTCTACCTATATAAAACGAACTACAATCATTACAATTGAGTTTGTAAACCCCTGATTTTTTTGTTTTAATTTCGCTATCTTTATTGTTGAGTATATATTTCTTCAATTTGTTATTTGTGTAAAACGCTGGTTGAATAGTACCGGGAATATTTTTACTAATAATTTTTGACGTATCGTTGTCGACAAATAAAATTCTACGCCAATGTTTATTGTTATCTTTAGAAATAGGGTAAATATATAATTTGAAAAAATTCTGTTTAATTTTTTTATTTAGTATTACATCTATCAAATTAGTAGAATAGCCATTATTAATTGCTATTTGTTTTATGAGATTTAATTCAAAATTATAGTTAAGAGCTGACAAAGGAATTGTAATTAATCTATTAATCATAGAGTGGAAAGCCGCTAGTTTTTGAGAAAAGGGATGATTTGAAGAATTATGTATAACAATATCAGTATAAGTATCTTTCCGGAAAATATTGAAATCTATTTTAGTACCTGTTAATGTTAAATTTAAATCCAAGAAATTTAAACTCTTATCTTTACCAATTTCCAGTGTGAATTTAATTTTTTTATGTAATTTATTTAAAAAATTTAAGAAAATGTTCAATTGTCTTTCTGAACCTAACCAAATGCAAAAAATATCGTCGACATATCTTTTCCAACAATACACATTTTTAAGTAATAACGCACCGCTATTAAAAATCTTATTTTCTAAATTATTAACAAAAATATCTGCAATCAAAGGACTCGTACTACTTCCCATAGCTAAGCCATCCTTTTGTTTAAATATTGTATTATTGAACTGAAAGTAATTCTGTTTAAAAATAACATCAAATAATAAAGTAAAATCATGAATTAGGTCTTTCGGCAAAGTTGAAGAATTTAACAAATTATTAATAATGGTTTTACTCTCTTCTATTGGAACACTTGGAAATAAATTAACTATATCGAAAGAAACCAACATAGCATGGTTAGGGATTTCCAAATCCTTTAAATAATTAACCAATTCTAACGAATTCTTAACGGTGTATGTTGGTTGGAATACATTAGTATTAATAATTACATTATTTAATGTTGATGCTACTTTGAAAGTTGGGGCATTACAATTAGAAACAACTGGCCTAATTGGTTTATTCAATTTATGAATTTTTAACAGACTATAAAGCTTAGGAATCTGTGGGTTACTTAAAATTAATTTTTTATCATTTTTCAACTTTACAAAAATATCACTTTTACAATTTTTTACTGCTTGTTTCAACAGGTCTTGACACTTATTAATTGGGTTACTATGGATAATTTCGAAATTGTCTCCTTGCAGAAAGTCCATAGTCTTGGTTATGTAATCACCTCTATCCATAATAATAACACTGTTCCCTTTATCAGCCTTTGTAACGATTAAATTTTCTTCCTTCACAATTTTTGAAATATTCTTAGCAATATTTAAGTTCGCGTTAATACTTTGATTTTTATCACGATTTGAAACTGTTTTCATGTTTATGTTTTTTATCACTTCGGCACATTTATAATGGAAAGATTTAGGTTGTTTATTTAACGCATTGTCCAAATCCACTGCTAATAACTCCAGTTCTAACTTATTTTTAACTTTTGAACTGTAATGCAAGTTATGATTAAGTCCTTTATTTAATAATTTTAGCTCTTCCTCCGCGAACTTATGATTAGACATGTTAATCACTCGATTATGGAATTTATATTGATTTATTTCAGTTTTTGATGCTTCCGGATTTAGTTTTTTATTATTATCACACAATTTTTTAATTTTTTTTGTCTAGAACAAGTTTCTTTTTGTATGCTTTGATACTTGCAGTAGATCTAACTTGATCATCAAACAAGTCCCATTCCAGCACTAAATGGCAATAGCGATTCTGAGTTCGCAGACCATTTATTAAAATATGATCATAGCTTTGACATAAATTCAGGTCTTCAAATATTACATACAGGATATAAAACATCGCAAATCAATAATTTAGAAATTTTAGAAATAAGAAAAAATGTAAACTCCAAAGCTGACATAATTAATAAGCAAAAAATTTTTGTTAACCCTGTTTTAAATATTTTCCCACTTAACCGGCCTTTTACTTCTAATAGCATGGTAATCCCCAATTCTTCGAAACTCCCACTATTGTCAACCCTTCCCCCTCCTTCAATTCCTTCTCTCCAAATGTAATCTATAATTATTTTTTTAACTTTAGTATACTTGTATTCCTGAAGAAGTGAACATGGTTCACGAAACATGTTGATAGTGTACAATAAATAAAGTGATGTAAACTAAGTTATTTTCTTTTAATAGTTAAATAACCTCAACAGGTAGTCAACATTTTCATTATCAAAGAGCTTCAACACCTCAACTGGAATATCGTCTGGTCCGCACGCTTTTCTATGTTCTGAAGTCTTTATCGCATGAAGAATTTCTGATTTTAAAATCGATGGTCCATGCAATTGATCGTTAGGAATATTAATGTCAGGTCTAATATCTTTGAATGTATCATGAATATACTTTTCCCATGTTTGTAAAATATCTTTTTCATCCAATATCAATTTATTGGAATCGTCAACTAAACATGATGGAGTAATTCTTCTAGAAGTGCCTGTAATTTCCTTCAATTTTTTGTGAAGTTTAAATGCATTGTGACTACGACTGTACGACTCTAGTTCTTCACACTGTGACTTCATCCATTCTTCTTTGGCTTTTTTAATTTCACATCTAATCGTTATTTGTAAGTTTTTATATTGTGTCTCATTATGTTTATGTTTACGTCTCTCATCCATTAAGTTCAAAAAACATAATACAATCACTTAAAAATGGTAGTGCGCCAGGATACGACGGTATAACCACAGAAATCTTGAAAAAATACTGCAATTTTCTAACCAAACCGATTACGCATATAATTAACGTAAGCACTAAATATGGAATATTCCCGTCAAACTACAAAAAAGCCATTATAATCCCAGTATATAAATCCGGAGATTCATAAGAAGTAAACAATTACCGCCCAATATCCTTATTATCCAACATTGCAAAAATATACGAAAAAGTAATAAAAAACAAATTACTGATTATACAGATAACCAAAAATGTATTAACCAATATCAATACGGTTTCAGAGATAAACTTAGCACACAAGACGCAATTGCAGAATTAACTAAGCTTATTTATAAAACATTAGATAGAGGCAAAAAATGCTTAAGTATATTCATTGACCTCCGTAAAGCTTTTGATAGTGTCTCACATTCAAAATTAATTAATAAACTAAATAGTATAGGAATAACTGGCAAAGCTAAATCATGGTTAAAAAGCTATCTCTATCAAAGAACTCAACAGGTAAAAGTAAACAACGAACTAAGTGAAATAGAAAATATAGATTTTGGAATTCCACAAGGAACTGTTTTAGGACCTTTACTATTCATATTATATGTAAATGAACTTTTTGAACTCCCAATCATTGGAAACATTATATCATACGCAGATGATATAATGTTTCCAATGATTTGACGAAAATTATTGACACTAAATGTCGAGAAAACCCATTTTATACCTTACAGCCTAACAGGGAATATCTCAAATAAAAATCTAAACATAAAAATTCACGAAAGAAATTGCCTCCTTAGAATCGCACCCTGTAACACAAACTGTATATACATTAGTAGTAAAGTAAAGAAGAAATAAAATATCTTGGAATAATTATCGATAAGAACATCAAATGGAAAAGTCAAATAAATTCCACAGTAGACAGAATGAGAAAACTGATCTATATATATTTTTAGATAAAGAAATACTGTATCATTAAAAACACTAAAAGATATTTATTATGCACTTGCGCACTCTGTACTACAATATGGAATCGTGGCTTGGGGGGGTGCATACAAAGCAACCCTTCTCCCATTGGAAACAATTCAAAAAATATGAATAAAAATCATCCTAAAAAAGCCCTACGACTATCCAACTATAAATGTTTTTCAAGATTTCACGGTTCCCCCACTTACAAAAATCTATGACAAAATTGCACTATTACAAATACATAAAGATTTCTTTAGTAAAAATAATTTACCACAATTAAATATAAGCAAAAGAATAATATCTGTTGGAGGATTTACCGTGCCACTAGTGCGAACCACAACAGCACAGCATCACTATGTATTCAAGGGTATAAAATTATTTAATAAATTACCCCTAGATATACGATCGGAAGAAAGCTACGAAAAATATAAAAAAAATTGAATTAAAATATTCTAGTACCACCTCATAACTTAACTTATTGTATATTATATCTAGAAATATATATTGCATATTTAGAAATATGTTTTTGCCTTATCAATACTTTAAATAATTTATTTTAACTAATTTATACTTTTATTACTTTTATCTGTATTTTCTCATGAAATCACTAATATTTTTTGTTAAATTACTAATATTTTTTGTTTTAATTTAAACAAATGTAATTCTTTTTTAGTTGTCCTCTCCTAAACACAAGCAGCTGCTTTATTAGGAGAGTAATTGAAATATTAATGTATATATTATGTTGTAAAACTGCAACCTTGTTATATTTTTAAATAAAAAAAAAATTAAAAATTAAAAAAAAACTTTAGCAGAACATACTTTAACGTGATTACTTAATAACAGTTTTTTTATATTAAATGAAAAAACACTCTTTGTAAAACACCACTTTATTTGAATTAATAATTATTTTACAGCCAACCAGGTTTCGCTTAGCTCAAGCTTCATCAGGGCTATTATATTAACTAAAGATAATTACATACAGACACATATATATATAAGAAATTAAAAAAAAATGAATGAAAGAGATAGCAATAGAATAGACGGCACCCTATTGGTGCCAGTAAGATATACAAATAAATAAGAGGGAGACAAAATTATTGCAAGATGAATGGTTGGGGGGGGGGGGGAGGGGGAGGGAAAGGGGAAAGGCGTCTTTTTAATATTTGTTTGAACCAAAACTACTTTCAATATAATAATATTGTTTATCAACAGAAGGTTGGCTTAGCGATGGGGGCTCCAACGAGTCCTCTCATCGCCGACATTTTTATGAATAATTTAGAAAATAATATTTTTGCTTATAAATCACCTCTCTTAAACAATATTTTACTGTGGAGACGTTACGTTGACGACGTTCTTTGCATTTGGACAGGTACCGAAAGACAACTTAACTCATTTTTCAAAATAATAAATTCTTTCCACAAACAAATTCAATTTACTTTAGAAATAGGTACCAATTCAACATTAAATTTTCTATACCTAACATTAAATATCATTAATAATAACATTGAGTTCGACATTTACCTTAAACCTACCTATACTGACACTACCATTCACAATTCATCCAACCACCCCTCATCCCACAAACATTCAGCTTTCCACTCCATGATTCATCGATTGATTACAGTACCGCTAAACAGTAATAGTTTTAATAAGGAATTATCCACAATTAAACAAATAGCTACAAATAACGGGTATGAGACCAAACTAGTAGATAACATTCTCAATAAAAAATTAAAACAAATAACATCAAATAAATTTCTTTTTAATAAATCTAATAATAATTTAAATATAAATCACCAATTCCAATGCGTAGAGTACTGTTTACAAATAACTTTTCTACATTAAGCGTAAAAAATTCCCTCCGGAAATAAAGCCCGCCTTTTACACTAAAAATAACTTAGGTAAATATTTAATTAACACTTAAGACATTGACGATAAACTTAGTCACTCGGGCATATATAAACTTAATTGTAACGAATGTTCTGCTTTTTACATCGGAAAAACGGCCCGGAATGTAAACATAAGAATTAAAGAACATCTAAGATGTTTAAATAGTAATGATTTTTCAGAATTCGCGAACCATCTAATAGATACTAACCACTCATTCGATAAAACCTCCGGGACTAAAATATTACATAAAAATGGATGTGGAATTAGATTAAACAATCTAGAAGCCCTTGAAATAAAAAAAGCCGTCAATAACAAATCAAATATTATTAATAATCAAATCAATTTAACTGACAGTCCCATTTTTAATTTATTCCGTTAACCTCTTCTGAAACAATTTTTAATTGATTAGTTAGGGGGTTTGTGTCTAGACCATTTTGTGCCTAACTTTTTTTTTATCTTTCTTTCAGGTAAGTGTCTTCCTACTTTCGTGGCGTGTCTGGAATTCGTGCATTGATTGGTATGTTCCGTTGTATTATTTGATTACTAATGGGACCACTATTGTTACACTAGTATAGCATTTCCTTTCATTTTTCAACTGATGCTGAACGAGACGGAATATTAATTTAAACGACTGGACTTAAGTCTACACGGTACCTATCTACTATCGACGTGGCGTTTGGATTGGCTCGGCTAAATTATGCTTGATAGTCGTTAGTACAATTTAAACTTGGGTGGACCATCAAAGAGAATGAGTGTAATGTATGATTATTCTACTAACTGACTATGTACAACTTTGAACCGCCACGCAACTCCTGTCTTATATCAAATCCTTTGAACCATTACGTACAGCAAAAAGGCTAGAATCAAATAGAGTCCGACGAATGTTAATATACTCGTTTGTTTAAAATAATGACTGTCCATCACACCATTTACCCGAGAGATTAGGCAGATAAGATAGAAAGCCACTCAGCTCTGTCTTGGCATGCACTCCTTGCTTCGTCTTCATTCGTACACTATGTTATTTTTCTATTTTTTATGTGAGTGTCGCTCAAGAGTTCCAACTGCTCCCAACAGTCTGGAATCAGTTAGATCCTCAATTGGGGTACATTGCGAGGTTGAAGGTTGTGGGAATGGGAATGAGAAGAGGAAGCATAAGGTGGAGAGTACCTAGTTATTCAGATCTGGTCACCAAACATGGCTAAAGCCAAGCAACGTTTCAATTCTGAATGTTGGTCTTTCACCGGGGCCATATTGAAAGAATTTTCCACTCTGGAATGTGCCGCAAACATACTATATAATATTATTTTTAAATGATTATTAAAAAAAATATATTAAATGAAAAAACACACTTTGTAAAACAGCACTTTATTTGAATTAATAATTATTTCACAGCCAACCAGGTTTCGCTTAGCTCAAGCTTCATTAGGGCTATTATATTAACTGTTAGTTAGTGTTTTACAAAGTGTGTTTTTTCATTTAATATATAATGTCACACCACAAAGTATTTGCTTCCTTCGATAAAATTAAAAAAATAAATTATTATTATTATTTTATTTTTTTTTATCATTAAAAACATACAACGAAGTTGCACTCCCATGAGTTACCAAAACTCATTAAGGGATCGCCAATTGGTACTTTTGAGAAGTTAAACCCAACTCAACCCAATATGTAGACACAATTTATGAATAAAAAATTTACAAAACATTTCACAGAAGCAACATACAGATACAAACATATGAAGAATCACTTTACAAATATTTCACAGAAACATGTCTTATAACATTTTATGAATTTGTATAACTCATTGACTCATTTGATTTATGTAATTTGGGTTTCAAAAAGTTAAAATAAAGTTTCCTCCATGATGGACTAATGAGATGGACTAAGAAATGCATAGATAAAACATAATCAGGAAAATACAATATAAGGTACGGGCTCAAAAATATACAGACCTAATACAAGATGTTTACATACAAATACATGACGAGATTTAAGTAAGGTATAAACCGCGCCCATCATACTATAAGTTTAGTATTTGAAGATAATTAGGGCTATCAGAACAGAGTTTGTACCTACTTATGACTCGTTTTCCAAATAACATTTGAAAAAATATGTTTTCAATATATCATTTCGAGATTTGTTGGAGGCATATACCTGTCTCAAATTTTCAGGCAGTTTGTTATAGTTAGTGTAGGCAATGTATTCTAATGATTTCAGTCCGAACTTTGTTGGGTGTATTTTTGATATGTGTAGTTTGTTGTGTTGTCGTGTATTATATTGGTGAACGTCGTTGTTATAGTTCAGTTTTACATTTGTGTGGGTGTTGCACTGAATAATATTTAAAATGGTGTTTGTTATCTCAAAGCTAGGAACAATCTTAAATGGCAATACAAGTGCGTGACGGTAAATATCTTTAACAGGTGTATCCCAAGGCAAGCCAAAAATGTTACGTAGGGCTCTATTTTGGATTATTTGCACCTCTGATATCATTTTTTTGGTAGCAAAACCCCAGATACTCGAAAGGTATGCCAAGTGGGAGTGAATCATAGCATAGTACAAAGATCGCAGTATGGCTGTGGGAAGCAATCTACGTAGTCTGTACATTACACCGGTCACCGGAGCAATCTTTGATTTAACATGGTCAAAATGGTTTTTCCATGTAAGCCGTGAGTCAATTAAAAGTCCTAGATACTTCGCGACATCTGTTTGTTCCAGTTTGTTTATTCCCAGGGAAATGTTTAGGCGTTGTCCTCTCCTATTCCCGAATAGCACATAGTGAGTCTTTTTAATATTAAGGCTAAGTTTATTAATTCTCAGCCACTCGGCTAGATGAGCCAAATCCCTTTCCATGTCCTTTTCCATTTCGTTTAAATTAGTATTATGGTAGAATAATATTGTGTCATCAGCATAAAGTTGAAGTGTAACTTTCACTCCCCATTTTGCAATATCATTTATATAAATCAAAAATAATAATGGTCCGAGAATCGAGCCCTGTGGTACACCACATGTTATATTTCTATGATCACTTGATTCTTTTCCAATAACAACCGAACAGCACCTACCCGTAAGATAACTAGATATAAGTTTTAGACTGTTGCCCACGATGCCCAGATATTCAAGTTTTTTTAATAGAATCTTATGATCAACCGTATCAAATGCCTTTTTGAGGTCTATGAAAATGCCCGCTGCATATTTTCCTAGATCTAAGTGTTTTTGAAGAGTTAGTATAAAGTCAAAAGCAGCACATTTCGTGTTGGAGAATTTTCTGAACCCATATTGTTGAGGCGTAAGAATATTATTAGTTGCGAGATATTTTGTTAGTCTATTTTTAATTACATGTTCAAATACTTTGGAGAAGACTGAGAGTATTGATATTGGACGATAATTAGATGGATTTTTTTTGCAGTCTTCTTTGTGAATTGGAACGATTTTTGCTAGCTTTAATTGATCCGGAAACAGTCCACTCACTAAAGATTGATTAATTAGAATAACAAGATGATCCGCTAATTTTTCTTTACAGAATCTGAGTAAGTTAGTTGTCATACCATCGACTCCTGGAGATGCATTAGTTTTTAGTTTTGAGATAATTTTTAAAACTTCTAGTTTGTTTGTATTGGCCATGTAGAGGGACTGTAATGGCTTTGGTTCCATGTTTATTGTATTCATGTCATCTGAATAAGATGGAATACTCGCAGCTAAATTTTCACCAACCGATGTAAAGAAGTCATTAAACGCTGTACATATCTGCTTCGGGTCATTTATGACTATATTATTGATGGTAAGAGTTTCAATTTTATTTGTCGAGTTCTTTGGACTGTTAGTTATGATATGAAGCAACATAAAATTAATTTTGCTCACGCCGGGATTTGAACCCGCGACCTCCGTATTCCTGGTCGACAGCCTTGCCCTTCAACCACGGAGATCGTCATCTTGTGGATAATGTAGATGTTCCTACGTGGTATTAGCACACACACGCCTCAGAGATGTAGTTTCTACAGCATTCTTTCTGAATCGCTTTGGAATTACCTCTGCAAGTTCCATGCATTACTCGCAATATCTATCTATAATAAATCCCTGTCTCCTTTGGTCACGCCATAAATTTAGAACGACTTTACCTATTTCGTTCATCTTTTTTTTTTAAATTTTCTAATACTTTGTAGAAGGACCTTACGGAAAGAAAAATAACGAAAATTGCGCAGAAAATTTTATAATTTCAGAAAACTTAACGACTATTTTAACTTCGAACGTTTGACAATTTGCGCGTTTGATGAATGTGAATTTAGCAGGCAGCTGTGTTTTTTTTTTAAAAAGAATTGTCTATGGATTTTTTAAATTATACATTTTTAAATAGGTACCTATGTTAGGTACCAAATCAGATTGATTGTTCTTATAATATACGAAAATGAGTATTTGTAATAGGTGGTACGCGAGCTGTTTGAAAACTGAATGTACTGGGACTGAATATATAATAATAATAATAATAATAATAATAATAATAATAATAATAAAAATCGGTGCTTAGCAACGCTATAGAGACATTTGCATTTCATTTCATTTCATTTTTGAAAAATCAGAGAGATAATGAAATGCAAATGTCTCTATAGCGTTGCTAAGCACCGATTTTTATTATTATAATAATAATAATAAAAATCGGTGCTTAGCAACGCTATAGAGACATTTGCATTTCATTATCTCTCTGATTTTTCATTATATCAGATAGAAAATAATTAGTTTTGATCCCAAAAAATATAAATATTTGAAAATAAGTATATTAGATTACGTAATAAATAAACTGCCAGTAAACCATAGGTTATTTAGATAAATAAATAGGATATAAAAAATCTCTTTTGTGAAGGCTCCAGTAACCAAGGTAAACAATAATATTTGAGATTAATTTGTAATATATTTTAAAGGTAAATTTAATTACATATATTTTATTTTGATAGCAGTATTCTAAAATATAATATATTATAGATTTGTAAC
Source organism: Limnephilus lunatus (assembly GCA_917563855.2). Classification (NCBI taxonomy): domain Eukaryota; kingdom Metazoa; phylum Arthropoda; class Insecta; order Trichoptera; family Limnephilidae; genus Limnephilus; species Limnephilus lunatus. Next base: position 752,987 of record OU830602.1, on the reverse strand, counting down.
GTTGAAAGGTAAAAGGTTTAAATTAAAATATTTTATTTGGGCATTTTGAAAATTGTTTGTTGACAATTGACAATTAACAAATTATATTACTAGGTAACGATAGTTGCTTGGTTACTGGAATGTAGGAACTAATAATAATAATCATTTTCGTGTTGTTTTGTAAATTGATAATATGTCATTTACAACCAACCGAAATGAAGAGCGGTCTGTTATGTCATCTACACAGATGAACAATGATAGTCTAAGACCACCAAAAACAAAAGCAGGTATTCCTAGGCAGCGTATGAAATGGACGAACGATGTCAATATGTTCATCGTTCGTTCATATTTTTATGTAACTAAATTAGAAACAGATATGTTATTGTATAGGAAAAAATTACATTTAATTTTCTCACAAAATTATCCGATTGCCCAAGTAAACGAACAAAGATTAGCAGACCAAAAGAGGGCAATTTTCAAAAAGAATTTAATTCCTGTAGTAACATTAGATCAGATAAAAAAGGAAGTAGCAGATAGATTGCAATTAGAAAATAATTTAGAGCAAGTTAATACGAGTAGTAATGTTATATCAGATACATTGAACGTAGATAGTTCAGATAATATTCTAGTCGAAGAATCCAATGATATTACAGTAGACTCAAATAACTTAGACGTTATTTATAATCTTAGGGAAATCAACATTGCAAATTTAAACTTACTAGATGAAAATATTATAGAATTAGCTAACTTACTTCATAATAATATAAATAGATATATAGATATAGAGCCCACAGTTAGACCAAAATTACCAAAATTACATACGTCAAAGAAATTATCTAAATTAATTTCTGAATTAAATAATATAATTTTACCAAAAATTATATTTGATGACATTAGTTTTTTAGATCTTCATACAATAGTGTATGCTAGTGCTATCACTATATGTAACAAGTTAGGAGTTAAATTAACGTCTTCTGATGATAGATCATATAATTATAGAAAACCAGAATGGCAGAGTAGATTAGAAAATGATGTAGTATTTTTAAGAAGTAGCATAGCTAGAGTAATAGAGTATAAAAATGGAAATAGAAGTAGGAATATTTTGAGACATGTAGATGTAATTGGGAGAAAATTTGGTTATAGCATTGGTAGTAATAATAATGAAAATATAATCAATGATTTATTAGATTTGTTAAAACAAAAATTAGGTGTAAAAGCTAGTAGATTAAAAAGATATAATTATACGTATAATAAAAAAAATAATAATAGATTATTTCAGAAAAATGAGAAAATATTTTATTCCAAACTTGACGATAAACAAAATATTATTTCGAATAATAATAATCCGTTGCCATCTGAATCAGATATGCGCGATTTTTGGACAAATATTTGGAGTAAAGATATAAAACATAATGAGTCAGGTCCGTGGATAGAAAATGAAGAACTCAATTGTTCAGACATTGAACAAATGAGTTTTTCTGATATATCGGTTGAATTGTTAGCCAAAATTATAAAAAATACTCATAATTGGAAAGCCACGGGTTGCGATTGGATACATAATTTTTGGTATAAACGTCTGACTACTTTACATCCCCTTTTGGCAAAAAATCTTTCAAAATTTGTCAGAGAACCTCAAAATTTTCCAAATTTTCTAACTAAGGGCATTACTTATATGTTGCCTAAAAGCGAACATATTAATAATCCCTCTCAGTATAGACCCATTACATGTTTACCGACAATATATAAAATTTTAACCTCTTGCTTGACAGATTTAATATACACTCATTTAGATGAAAAAAATGTTTTATCTGAACAACAAAAAGGTTGTCGCAGAAAACATATGGGATGTAAAGAACAATTAGTTATTGATTCTGTAATTCTAAAACAGATTCAAACCCAAAAACGTAATTTACATATTTGTTATATAGATTACCAAAAAGCTTATGATAGTGTCCCGCACTCGTGGCTGATAAAAGTTTTAAATATATACAAAATTAACCCAATTATTATTAGCTTTTTGGAAAAAATTATGGCATTTTGGAATACCGATTTGCTTTTGAATTTGAAAGATAAGAAAATTATAGTACCGGGCATTTCAATAAAAAGAGGGATTTTTCAAGGAGACTCATTGAGTCCTCTTTGGTTTTGCTTAGCATTAAATCCTCTATCTAAAATGTTAATTAAAAGCAAGTTTGGAATAAAAATTAAAGGTAATACTAGAGAGAGAAATATAATTTCTCATTTATTATTTATGGATGATTTAAAATTATATTCAAATTCTGAACCAAATTTAGAGAAAATGATTAAATTAGTTAAAATTTTTTCAGATGATATTAAAATGACTTTTGGTTTAGATAAATGTAGAACGATCCATATAGAGAAAGGTAAAATTGTAGATGGAGACGAGGGTATATTTAGAAATTTCAAAATTGAAAGTATGAAAGGGGGTGAGGTTTATAAATATTTAGGATATCCGCAATCAAATAGATTAGATCATACTAGTATTAAAAATGATATTAGGATTAAATTTAAAACTAGGATCAGAAAAATTTTGAAATGCAATCTATCTGCTAAAAATTTAGTAAAGGCGATAAATACTTGGGCAATACCTCTATTAACTTACTCATTTGGCATAATTAAATGGTCTAATACAGATTTAGATAGCTTAGAACGATTAATTAGAACTACATTAACTAAATTTCATTGCCATCATCCAAACTCAGCTATAGAACGTATTAATTTACCCAGAAATTTAGGAGGTAGAGGTATAGTCAAAATAACATCTTTAAAACATAATCAGGTAGAAATGCTAAGAAATTTTTTCCATAGGAAAGCTGATAGTTCAGAAATGCACAAAATAATATGCAAGGCAGATAGAAATATTTCACCATTAAATTTATACGACGAGAATGCCAGCATTCTTATAAATATCAACCAGGAATTATTAGATTCCTGGTCAAATAAAATTCTTCACGCAAAACACTTCAATTATCTCAACCAAACATATGTTGACAAATTTTCGTCAAACAAATGGTTGAGTATTGGAGAGTTGAGCGCAGAAATAGAAGGCTTTATGCTTGCCATACAAGATAGAGTCATTAATACTAAAAATTATAGGAAGCATATCATCAAAGATGCAAATCAAATTGATGATTTATGTAGAAAATGTTTGGCTTTTCCGGAAACTATAGAACATATTATATCGGGATGTTCTGTATTAGCGCCGTCCGAGTATACATTTAGGCACAATCAAGTTTTAAAAATAATTCACCAAAGTTTGGTAATTAAACATAACTTGATTGACTGCCGTAATGTACCATATTATGAATATGAACCAAATTCATTTTTAGAAAATGAATTTTATAAAATTTATTATGATAAAACTATTCTGACAGACAGAACAATTAGTCATAATAGACCCGATATAGTTTTACATGACAAAATTAAGAAAATAACTTATATTATTGATGTCGCTATACCAAATTCTTGTAATATTCAGAAAACTGTTTCTGAAAAAATAAGAAAATATACAGATTTAGGAAATGAAATTAAAAGAATTTGGCATTCTCAGACTATAAAAATATTACCATTTGTTATTTCGGCTACTGGCATTATACCTAGCTCTCTCATTCAAAATTTAGGCGTATTAGATTTGTCAAAAAATTTGTACATAAAAATGCAAAAGTCGGTCATTTTAAATACATGTAGGATTACGAAAGATTTTTTAAATATTTATATTGAGGGATCAGTAGGATTTATCGGACCAGTTAGGATTTCATCAGAGCCGAACCCTCTGATATGAAAATATCTGGAGTCGGTGAAATATTTTCCCATTATGTTTCTGGTGGATTGACGTATTGTTCTTGTATTGTTTTATTCTTATATAGTGCAATTACATTACGTTAATTTACTAGATATTCATTTGTGGAAAAGTGTGTGGAAGGGTTTAGTCTTTCATTTGGGAAAGATTCAACCCGGACATGAAATCTGGAGCACCGTAAAATGATTTATTGTCTTAAATCATTATTATTATTATTATTTTTTTATAATAATAATAATAATAATAATGATTTATTGTCTTCCTTTCTTTACAAACATCTAAAGATAATGATATCCTCACTGGGATTTCCCGTGCTGAGGATTTAAAGATATATGGATTGCTAAAGGGGGGATGTCGGGACGGAAGAGCGGGAGATGGGAGAGGGTAGGCGGGGAAGGTGGAAGGGGAACGCGGGAGGGGAAGGGGATGCGGGAGGGGAACGGGGACGCACAGCAAAGGACACGCAAAGAGAAAAAAAATATTTATTTGAATATGGTATTGCAACGCATGCCGGGAACCAGCTAGTGTTTGATAAAATCCACGAAGTTTCCTAAAATAACCACTGTAAATGTTCCAAAACAATAAATAAATAAATTGCTGTTAGTATATTTTTCATCTTCATCGAAATGTATCGCTTTCTCGATCAAAGAATCTGCAGTCTCCTACAAAGAAAACTGTATTCCTGGAATCAAGACCTCTTCCACGCGCAGGTATTTGGTAAATGCCGTGTGTTTAGTGACCCAGTCTCGTGCGCGGGGGTCGGGTCGCCTCGGAATGGTTTAGCATGCAAATCAGTTGTTACACACGTTTTGTTTATTTGGAGACATCGCGTCACCGTCATGGCGTCATGTCACTTGCATCGGATACTCCTAACAGAGTATCTCCCGTCACCAGCCAGCGGCGAACAATGCAACGCGTTTTGCTGAATTTAAATAATCTAAACATTTTTTAAATTATTTAAATTGTTTGTCTCAAAATAGATACCTAACTTATTCAGAAGTTCTTTACCGCATGGACACAAATTGCTAAATTATACTAGATATAAATAGATATGAATTTCTGTGTATCACATCATAGGGAGTGACGAAGGAACGCTGTCCTTAACTTAAATAGAAGATGCTCCGCGGAACTAGCATCTTTGATTCCTTCGGCACAGTCGGTAAGTCCAGTATCTTCCGATCCGGCCTACCTTGCAGTAGGTGGGTAAACGAATATGCCGCCAAGATCTAAACAAACCTCACCCCATGAACCTGGGCACCCTGCTAAGTCACCAAATGTAGCGAACCATTTGGGGTGACCTTTAGAGGTGTTGGTTATCCAATAAATAGTTACCGGACTGCGGTACCCATATTTGCCTCCCAAATTGTAAAAGTAAGTGGGTTTTGAATGTGATGACAGTCAACAAGTTTAATAATCTTTTATTTGTACTTCACCGGTCTTCATAAGACTCCATCCTTTATCAGCATCTTTGCATGGCTTACGCCTTGTTCACAGTTTTGGTTGCTACCCGCCCAATAACGACTACATCACGATAAGCGTTATCTGTGCACAATACATACTGCATATTGCACACTGCACTCACCGAGAGTTGTATACTCTAATTTAGCCAATAAAACAAAACGTGACTTCTACATTGTACGGAGAGCTGATTAAATTTAAAAAAATCATACTTGGCAAATATCTATTGAGTTATTTTGTGGAATATTACCCAAAGCGGGCTTTATGGTTCCTTGACGGTTGATCCGCCGACAATAATTGGTCCCCCGGCGTACTTATACACGGTGTGCTGTCGGTTAAGAGAAAATATGGTACACCTAATTACACAAAATATATCCAAGTGACCTGTTCAGAAAGGATGTGCCGCCGAATTACAAAAGTATACAACATATTTTCATTCAAATACATGAAAGAAAGATCTGCTTTATACTGTTTATGCCAGCGCATACCTAAGTACAAAAAAAATCGACACTGAATATAAATTCGTTTGATATTCACACTAACTTAGACTTATTAAGGGACATTAACCAGTCAGCGGCCGAGAATTCATATTTCGTCGAAGGAAGTTCTTACGATCGTATAGGGCGGTTCCAATTAGAAAGATTAATTATTCTCCGTACCAGCTTTTTAAAATAATAACTCGATATCGATTTTATTTCATTAAAATGCAGAAAGGCGTGATGATAATACTATTAAAATTATGGATGTTTTATAATTATTTTTTGATCATAAGTATTTAAAATTTTCAATAATGTCTAAGCAAAATAAGAATGTAAAAAAAATCTTAAATATATTAGTTTGTAAGCCCGTAAATAAATAGACAAACTGAAGTATTTTCGTCACAAAACACGTGTACGGATTTTTTTAAAATGATTTTATTTAAAGTAAAATTAAAATTCTAAAACAAGCTTTCCCAGATAATTTATTGATTTATTTTTCTGCATTATATGATTTGAAATGTGTGTTGTATAATATAAAAAATTGTTTGAAAATTTAACAAATCTGCTACGACCTACGGTAAAACCTTATTGTACTAAAAATAAACATATTTTCTCAAAATTTAAAACATAGCTTTGCTAGTTAAAAGTTGTCTCTCGAAATCAATTTATATTTTTTTGTGGAAAAGAGTCGATACGTCTAAAATTTGATTTATAGATGACATATTTCCGGTTTTGTCTGGTTATTCCCTCTTAAGAGTATTTTTGAATTTTATTTTACTTTTGAAAATGCACAAAAAATATGAATTTTTTAGTAAATATCATTTCGGGGGATCAATTTTCGGGGATAAATTGTCGGGGGATCAATTTTCGGGGGATCAATTTTCGGGGGATCGATTGTCGGGGGATTATTTGGTGGGGATCAATTGTCGAGGGATCAATTTTAATTGTAGTCGAAATTATATATCACCCTATTTCCATTATCACGTGTTACCAATAAAAAAATCTTCCAATACTTACTGGTAAAATAGTCATTTTTAAACAGTGTACCTGATACACATTTAAAACAATTTTATATAATTATGCCAAAATATAACTTTTTAAATTCATCTTTATTATATTTAAAAAACCAACCAGTTCCGGTTTGATCTGAACCTTCCTCAGGATGAATAAAATATATTTTAAATAAAATACAGGGATACACAGTATTTATATGAAAAGTAGAAGAGGGAGAGAGAACATCAACTTTGGTGGGGAGCGATGTAGAGGTACCATAAAGGGAGGGGGTATAAGTAGGGAAGGGAAATATGTTAAAAATGGGTCTGTTTGAAAAATCTAACTGTTATATTACAATTTTAATTTATCAATACAATGATATATTTTTTAATTTATTATTTATTTAACAAGGGAACAAGGGAACTTCGGGAGATGATTCTACTACATACATGACGAATGACGGTGAAAGTAAAAAAGATATTTGCTTTTTCGAAATTCCAACATATTAAGGTAGTTTTCAGGTAAAAATTGTTTGTATAGAATTTTTTTTTTTTCCAAAAACAGATATTTTTGTAGGGGAAAAAAACATTGGCATTTCGAAAAAAGTTATTTATGTTTTTGAAGTAAAACTTCTTTTCGCACGCTCGACACTTGGGGGTAAAATGATGAATACGTTATGAAACGTTACGAAACGTTACGAAAAAATATGAAACGTTATGAAAAAATGTGATACGCTAATCAATATGAAACGTTATCAACATGAGTTGAGTAGAGTTGAATTGAGTTCAGTTGAGTTGAGTTGAGTTGAGTTGAGTTGAGTTGAGGGCTGAGAGCTGAGAACTGAGAGCTTAGAGCTGAGAGCTTAGAGCTGAGAGCTGAGAGTTGAGTTGAGTTGATGTGGATGTTGAGGGGATGGGGATATTTTTATTCCTGTTATTGTTATATTGTTAATGGACGGCATAAGTTAGTGACGTTTTACTTCAGTCGTGTGGTCTAAAGCACACTCGTTTTTTTAAAATTTCTACTATCATGTAGGATCAGCCCCCAAAGATTGTGAACTTTCACCCTGGAAACCCTGTATATTTATAAATAAATATAAAAAATAAATCTTTTCATAAGCCTAGCACAAAATAAAGTACCAAGCCTATAAAATATCATTTGATATCCAAAATCTTTTACTTAAGAACCCCTTTTCGAATAAGGTATTATTATATATTGTGGGTAATTAAGTTCTTTAGATAATCTAAGAATAGAAGAATTTAGATTATCTAAAGAACTTAAGAAGAACAGAAAAGAATGTTCCCGAACTTCACAAAATATTTAAAAACGCGCATTTTAGTAAAAGGCGGCTAGTTGGTCGGATGTAACAGTATAACCGGTATATTTTATGAGTTGAATACACTTGGATTTTTATTTATTTAATGACTTATTTAACTTAAAACGCAGAAAAACAAAGTGTTTATATTATTTGTAATACATGCTTTTGGGAACAACTCATACACTTCTCGTAGAAATCGTTGCGTCTCTCTTACTATCATGGTGATAAATATGATCTCAATGGTGTAACAAAGTGAAAACACCACGCTTTATTTTCAAATGTAAAAGTTTGCCACAGAAATATTAAAATGCACACCTCTATGAAAGTAAAGATTCTGACCGCAATTTGAAAAAAAATTGTGAATTTTTTATTAATTATTTTTTCATGAAACGACATAAAAGTGAGGTGATAATAACGTTCACAATACACTTGTCTAATAAAGTGGTGTGTTTTTTTTTCATTATCAGTAATTTTTGTTAGAAAAAACGCTAAGTTAGCAATTTTTTTTTTATTTTTATGTTTGCATCGAAATTTTAGATTTTCGAAAATTATATGTTTATTTCTAATAATGAAATTTGTTGGCGTATTTCATCACCTTTCCAAAACAGTTTTTGTTTTTCAAAACATTCCATTTATTTGGATTTTATTGTAAAGCGGAAAAACTCTGATCATCTGATGGAATATGCTTGAGTTCTATCCAAACTTTGAATTTTGGGGAACCATTATTAAATATTTATTAAATCGTATTGCCACAATGATGTCACTAGATGATACACGAATTGACGAGAAATATACAATCTCCTAGCAAAATTATTTGAACATCGTCCCATTCCATTGTGTAATGGCAAACGAAATAGCGGTGATTACACGTGTAAAACATGACTTTGCAAATGGACGCCTCTACCGGGAAAATTTGACTAATAATTTGTGAAATATAAATGTGTCGGTTAATCATAACGGTTCTGTAGTTTAACCCATGGGATGGCAGCAAATCGTTGGCGGATTTTATAGGAATTCGGAACTGCCCGCATTTGCCTCGATTTTAAAGCATTTTTTACCGTAAAAAATGTTCCTAATGAAATTATTTTTGAAGTGAAGCTTCTTATCCTCCTTTGTTATTTGAAACTCGATGAAATGGAAATGACACTAAAAAGAGACAACCGTATACATCTACCGCCTGCGAGAAAATGAAATCTTACCGCATTGGCTGCTTTGATTATGAGCTCACTTTTCGAGGCTCCTTTTGGTTGAAATTGTGCGCTGAAGGTTTCACTTCTACCGCGTGTGAACTGCACTCGATTTATGTTTTTATTCGCTTGGTGACGAGATAATGTATCTTAACATCATTCTAGATTGTCGTTTCGTCACTTGCAAAAATATTGTATGTATGTTAATAATGTATATTGTATGTTAATAATTACAAATTCAGAGTGTGCATTTTACACGCGGTAGAGGTGTAACCTTAGGAAACTAAAGTAGACAAGAGTGGGTGGCCACGAAGCACCGCACAAAGAGGAGACTGATAGGTCACGAAGCATTGCACAAAAAGGAGACCCAGTATATTATATCATTCTCTAGCAGGCTAAATCCTATAGATGTATGTATTTGTCTCTTTTTAGTGTCGCTATTTTTCGTTTCATCGAGTTTCAAATCACAACGGTTCTAAAGATGTTTTCACTTCAATAATACTAATTATGGATGTGACACTGTCTGTAGCTTCGGTTCAATGAACTCTATAGGACCTCTAAAGGACGGATTGTTTAGCAGAATATGAACAGTTCATCAAATATCTATAATACAAGTTATGTGGAAGTTCTATTCAAGTTCTGTTATTATTTCACAACGTGCTGGTTATTTCACAGTACTTGGACAAAAACAGAACGTGTATAGGTCTTTCACAGATCTTGAATATTGACTTTGAAATTTGATGAATCGTTCACATTCTGTCAAGGTTTGATTCACATTCTGTCAAGTTAAGTGTAGTTTCAAAATAAAGTACCTACATGTTATTGAATATTTTTAACAGAAATTTATAGTTACCAATTGGGAGAGGTTGTCTGAAGAATTCAGACAAGCGATAAAGTACCTACATGTAATTGATTATTTTTAACAGAAATTTATAGTTACCAATTGGAGCTGATTTGTCTAGAATTCAGACTATTTGTGAAATATGTCTCAGAAATATGTTTGGGTATTTCAATTTGGTTATCGTCGTAAAAATGCATTTTAAACATTGTTAAAAATCACACAGTGAGGAATTCATACATACATTTCCAAAATTTTTTAAGGGTATGCGCTAGTTTAATAATAAATTTTATTTCCGTGTTTGAGTAAATACTATCAGTTCTTCCCATGATGGTATCCAACCTTCGATAGAAACGACCAATTGTTTACGGTTGCTCGGCGCCAGAAAACTGTGATAAATTAATCAATAATATTCTCTATCTCACGTTATTATTTTTCATTAATCTGTCTGATGTGCTGTGTGCTGTGTGCTTTGTCGTTGTCGTATCATGAAATAACTTGACCTATGGCAATATGTTTTATCTCTGGCAATAAATACTTGTTTCTGGGTAGAGCAGATTTATTGAAACTTGTTTTCTTTGTTAGATACGCTGCTGTTTATTGAAAAAATAAATACTTGTATGCATGCAAACTGGTTCGGAGAGAATTTGGCCTGCCTTGCAAGAAAGAAAAATAAACCGAGAATTAGGTATAATATATTATGTATGTGTGTGGCGGCTTGAACGAGGTTTTTGTGTGCAGTATGTCGGTGTATTGCATAGGTTCGTTCTGCTTTTATTGGCCTTAGTTTATTTTAGAATCGACACGTCGATTTTTCTTGTTACTGTTTATCTGAAGCGGGGTTTTAAATGACTGTGAAAAACGCCGAATTCCTTTGGCCTTGAACGTCTCGAAGAAAGTATCATACACAACAGCGCAAGCATTCACGAAAATAAACATGATTTTTTTATCAGTTTTTGTGCGCGAGTGCTGGTCCTCTCGGCCGCGTGTTTACAGGGAATACTTGCGGTGGTATGGGTAGATAAATATTGAAATTGGCTGCAACACAGATAAGAGCGCTTAGTTTCGCGTGTTATATAAATAGGCATTATCAAGTGAATGCAAGGTGAACGTTCTCTGGGTTTATTACGTGTTTTGCACAATTCTAAGGTCAAGTAAATTTGGCACAGGAGATGCGACGTTGCAATACAATAAATTCTCCCCTATTTACTCGGGTATTGTTTTCTTCTAGATATATATTCAGGTTTTATAGTTTCGAAGCCAGGAGGTGTGACGTTTTCTATAATGGAGGAACTTTTTCACGAACAGAAATATGGAGATATATTTGTGAGACAGTTTTAAGTTAATAATCACTTGGGGTTAATATTTTATGATAATCTTTAAATGCAAATTAAATTAACTGTTGGCATTAAATGATGAACTAGCTGACCCGGCCACGCGTTGCTGTGGCTAACGAAACACAACGCCATCTACTGGATGGTTACCCAACCTTTATAACCACCGCCATCTGCTAATTTGCATACAAATAAAATCTACACCGCCAGCTTGCCTGCCCATTCGTCGACGGGTCTAGGTAAATTGACCAAATTGCAATTTTTCGAATGGATTTTAATGAAACTTTACAATAATCATACATCAGAATCACATAAATCATTTATAAAGCTAGCTAGGAAGGGGACGCGGGAGGGGAATAGGGACGCACGGGAAAGATGATTCAGGGAGAAACAATGTATTTCTTTGAATATGTAATTACAACGCATGGCGGGAACCCGCTAGGAAAGAATAATTATAAAAAAACCGTATAAGTTAAAAAATAGTCTTCGTGAAAACGTACCTCAATAATTGATCTATTATATTGGTGCTATGTATTTTGCCTATAATAGGAGCCTTTCTAAGATAACTTAAAAAAATATTTTTCGCAGTTTTCATTCCATTTGTAATTATAATTGTTGATCCATTAGTTTAAAGATTTGTTTTCTATTTCCTTGACATTTATACGAATATAAATGCTTACTTAGTGAATGTGGCACTGGTCTAAAATTTTTTTTATCATCTAATTGATTTTAAAAGATTATCATAAAAGCGTAGATTCTATACTTCTCTTTCTTTTACTATTACTATTTAAGATTTTAATTTCATACTTTCTCATTATTCCTTTATTTTACACATCTGTCTCTTTCTCTCTATGTATTAAGGTGGGTCACTTAAAAAAAATTAAATTCAAAGAGCGATAAAAGGGTGCCAAATGGGTACAAAACGAGGTGTTTAAAATTTTTCAAATTTCTGCTACCATCTTTTTCCTCCGGATTTACTTCAAAGTTTTGAAAATTTTCATTTTATAAAAGTTACTGTGAATCCTTTAAACCATATTTTTGGTAATCTTCCATAGCAAATGTAGTATATATTTACGAAATCATTTACAAAAATTCCCAAGATTGAGTTTCGAAAAATAATGCCCAAATTTGAAAGTTAGTTGCTGGTATTTAAATACACTGCCTTAAGATAATTTGAATTATATTTATATATTTTTTAAATAAATATATCAAAATATTCTCGTGTTTTGTTGAAAAATCGTTCATTTTTAATTGTTTATCTACTAACCTTTTTTAAGATTTGACAAGGGTGGGTTTTTCTCTATTACGTGAAATTTCAAAGTAAATCCGGAGGAAGAAGATGATATTCAAATATTATTAAAAAAATACGTGATTTTATATCTTCAATTGGCACCCTTTTATCACTCTTAGACAAATCAAAATAAGAATTTTTTTTCCATACAGTCATGACCCACCCTAATTTATGTATAAGCTCACACAATGTATTTTTTGATCAGTTTAATTTGTACCCTGATGATGCCTGTGCTGTGTCGGTAATAAATAAATAAAAATAATAAATCGTGGTTATAAACGAAATATGTAATTGTTTTATTTCATGAAAACATCAATTTCGCGTTACTCAAATAAAAATGCAAAATTAACACTTTTCACTTAAAAACGACGAATTTCGCGTAAAAACTTGCTTTATCGCAATTTTTTGTTGTTAAAATAACGCAAGTTTAGTTAACGCATAATTTCCATGTCCCTACGAGTTAGTTTTCATCTTGCCGGGAAATGTAGTTTCACGAAGAAGATGTACAGAACCTGCCGAGAACATGATCCCGCCGCCATCACCTGTTCTTTTGTTCTCCTCCTCAACAGTCCCAACACACCGGGAGGCTTTATACTCTACTCTATCTGTCTGTAATACAGTCGGCTTGGAAATGCGATACGGCTGAAGAAGGCCTCGCACAGCGCAGGACACAAGGCAGCCGCTCTTATTATACATATTATTGGGGAATACATATCTGGATTTAATTATTTTGAATTGATTCACGAATCTACACAATCTACTCAATTTGTATATTTGTGTAAGTATAAATGATGTACATATATTTTTATAATGTTTGTCATTGATATTTTATAATCGAATTTTCGTCTGACGTTCGCTCGCAGTTACATCATGTATATTTTCTAGGCCTTACAATAAAACTTAAGATCTTACTTTAGATCCCTGAGGCTTATGTGTGGTAAAACCATGTACGATCATGTGAGAAATGTGAAGATCTGAAAGTAATGCAAATCTGATGTAAGCGTAATAAGTAAGAATGAGAAATGAGCCGCTTAGATGGTTTGGGCGTGTAGAGCGAATTAATGAAGAATGGTGTGTAAAGAGAATATATGACGCAAATGTGATTGGCACGATCGAGTGAATCAGATTCTTGAGTCGGGCCATGTCAAGAGTCAGAATATCGAAGAGTATGTATGAGACGATTTTATTTATTTTTATATTTTCTCGAACACACGTTTTACAAATGATTACAGTGGTTTATACGGAAGTAAATAAAAAAACAGTATGTAAAAAAGGTTAGTTGTAGCATTTTGTGAACGCCTCACTTGGAGAACCTGTGCTGAGTTGTTCGCATTTTTAGTATGAAGTGCTATTCTGTCGACATGAGTAAAAATACAGTATCCTAGTATTTAAGCGCCCTTGAGTTGATTTTTCACAAAAACGGCGCTCTACAAATTGTCCAATTATTATTATTATCCTTCTTCATATTGTCAAAAGGGCACTGTGGTTCGACCCGTGGCGGCAGTATCGTGTGCATAAATGTAAGATTAGTAGCAAAGTTAGATAAATAATTATCTTGAAAAGCAGGCAGGTATATTTTTCTATCGATCACACGCCACTGGTATAAATTGATAATATTTTCTATCCTGAAAAATTGCAAAGGATGCATGAATGTGAATGAGGCAAGGAGTGTACGCCAGGATCTAGTTGTTTGGTGGTCCGACCTCTTTGCCTGTCCCTGCGAGAAACTGCGTGATGGGTAGTTACTTACAATAACAATATAATTCATTAAACGCCTGGAAAGTGAAAATAATAATAAAAACGTTTATTCATCAATGGATTTTTTTTTACAAAACTTTTCCTTTTTTTCTCTTATCATTGATTCTATTGATGAAAAGGTCACTGCTCAGCTACAATTCAGGATTTCTCCTGGAAAGCAGCTGGTTTTCAGCAGTGCCTCCAATATAAAAAAGGAAATAAATAAATATGATAAATGTTATTGCCTGTAGCATTGATATTCGTAAATATAAAATAGCATATTTTTGGCAATATACTCAGACTTTTAAGTTGATTGACGCTTAAGATTTATCTCGCTTCGATACTTGTACCGCTGAGGCTGAGTGGTGACGACTGCGGCTGTTGGTGAGGCTGATGGTGGGGCGACCAAGAATTCCATTGCAAAAAGTCATTTGATCTTTTTGGTCTGGTGTAATGGCCGATATATATTACGTAGGTCACCTTTTGTCCTTCACAGGATCAGCGTCCAATGACTGAACAATCAAACTGCTTTATTATATTACCTCTATCGGAATATCCACCTTATCCAGTCTAGAGAATGCCTTAGAATCTGTCGTGATTCAAAATAATATTACTCTTACTTAAGTAGTTATTTTATTTCTACTTGTTAATCTTAAATAACATTATATGTATATTAAGTTCATTGACGACAGGCTATCTTATTTATTTGTAAAACTATAATTTTTATTATAATTTCTTCTGATATATCACTTTTAGTTTGCGTCGCCGGGAATGTGCACGGCGTGCACAAGTGATTTTTGCATGTTGAATATTTTCCTTTTTTGACATAAAATCAATAAACCAATTAAGACAGAAGATCGAAGTCTTTTAAATGCATTTGAAGGGCATACTCAAAATAACCTCGTGGAATTCGATGTCTTTTAAAATGCGTCGAAGTAGACGCGACTCCATCGGTTTTTTTAACACTTAAAACACAAAAATGTAAAAAAATCGAAATTTTTACATCGAAAAAAAAAGGTTCTTTTTAGTTCTCCGTGATGTGGAATCATTCTATTTGTGAACTACCGAAATACATAATTTGTATTCTGTTTGAAACTTAATCACTGTTTTTTTTTACTAACTCAACTTAATTAAATTGTCTTAACTCAATTTAATTGATATAAGGTGTATAAGTCCACGCTTAGTGGTTCGCTAGTTTGGTTACGGTTACTTAGCAAGGGTGCCCGCATTCATGGGGTGAGGTTTGTCAATGATATGATTTTTTTTTTTTTTTTTTTTTTACATGAATACCTCACAAGAGTCCCAACTGCTCCCGTCTGAAGCCAGTGAGACTATGGCATCCCCAATTGGGGTATGTTATGAAGCCGAGGGTAGTGGGGAGGGGAAGGAGATATGGAAGAGGAAGGTGGGGAAGTACCTGGCTATTCAGATCTGGTCACCAAACACGGCTAATGCCGTTTCAAGCAACGTTTCAATTCTGAATGGTGGTCTTACACCAGGGCGATACAGAGAGTATCTTCCACTCTGGAACGTGCCGCAAATATACTATTTATTATTTTAAATGAATAAATTGTCTAATAACACAAATTAATCAAATAAAATTTATTTGCCACGCCGGGATTCGATCCCGCGACCTTCGGTGCGCGAGTCAAGCGTCTTACCGCTGCGCTACGCCGGCCGTCAATGAATGAAATGATATCAAGATACTGCGTGGCGGGCCGGAACCAGAGACCTTGTGACCTCTAGCCGAAATCTCTCGACTCATCTTCTTGCACCGCAGTGGGAGGAATGGATTCATACGTTCGTCACTCCTTGACAACTGATCCCAAATTCCTACCCAACCTTCATACCCTTTTCCTTCTCAGATCTTCCTCTCTTTCCTTTTTCTTAAAAACCCTCCGCAGAGCATCCCCAAAGTTGACATATACCCTGAGGGATTTTTTCAAAGAATTAAAAAGAACGGAGTGTGAAAATCACACGCGGTGGACGTGAAACCTTCAGAAAACCAAGTAGACAAGAGTGGGGAGGTTACGAAGTACCGCACAAAGAGGAGACCATTTATACTGTCTCATTCGCAGGCTTTGTCCCATAGATGCATGTGTTTCTCTCTTTTTAGTATCGCAATTTTTCCTTTCATCGAGTTTCAAACGGTGCTAAAGAAGTTTTCACTCCAATAAATTCAATTTTGTACGGAAGCATTTAACTCGTTGTGTGCCGAATGTGGCCGCATATGCTTGAAATATTGTCACCCGGATGACAATCGGCACTCAAATGATTTGATGTCGGAAGGCACAAGTGTTATTTTCTTTATTCTAAGCATGGAATGTTTTTTTTATATGAATACCGCACAAGAGTCCCAACCGCTCCCGTCTGAAGCCAGTGAGACTATGGCATCCCTAATTGGGGTATGTTGTGAGGATGAAGGTAGTGGGGGAAGGGAAGAAGATATGGAAGAGGAAGGTGGGGAAATACCTGGCTATTTAGATCTGGTCACCAAACACGGCTTATGCCATTTCAAGCAACGTTTCAATTCTGAATGGTAGTCTTACACCAGGGCAATACTGAGAGTAGCTTCCACTCTGGAACGTGTCGCAAATATACTATATATTATTTTTAATGAATAAATTGTGAAATAACACAAATTAATCAAACACGCCGGGATTCAATCCCGTGATCTTCGGTTTGCGAGTCAAGAGCCTTACCGCTGGACTACGCCGGCCGTCAGATAGGCCAATAGTATTATAAACATGGTAACTATTCCATCGGTTCCATGCGTTCTGTGGCATTGGTCATTTACGAAAAACATTTTTACAAGGGTTTACAATTTACAACGGAGCCATCAGCGGTGTGGCCTATACCAGCTTCATGGTAGCATGGCTGGTATAGGCCATACCGCATGTACACATATGATGAATGTGCAGATCGAATAAACTTAACATTCTTGGCACGGCTCCCGTACTGTTTTACAAGGGTTTACAAGTTACAACGGAGCCATCAGCGGTGTGGCCTATACCAGCTTCATGGTAGCATGGCTGGTATAGGCCATACCGCATGTACACATATGATGAATGTGCAGATCGAATAAACTTAACATTCTTGGCACGGCTCCCGTACATTTTTCATTTTGCTCACACCCTAAGAATTTGTATCCCACGTACACAATGTTATTAACCAAATATACGAAGAACAAGTATATAATAATATATGTTTCCAATGCAAGCGCTCGTTTAGTGCCGTAGGTCAGTGGGTAGAAAAAACGATCTCGTCCATTTGTTGCCAGATTTTTTCATTCGCCTTTGTTGGAAAATAAATCGCAGGCCATCTTTTCATTTGCCGAAAATGTGTACAGGAGTGACGGACGTATGAATCCATCCCTCCCACTGCGGTGCAAGGCAATGTTCCGATAGAGTACGACTGGAGAAATGAAAAGGACTCCCTCAACCATTCTCTCCCGATCCGTCCTGCCATGCAGCTGGTGGGCAGAGGCATCCGCCGCCAAGACCCGGACAAATCTCACCCCATGAACCCGAGCATCCCTGCTAAGTCACCAAACGTAGTGAACCACTTGGGGTGACCTATGGCAGAGGCGTTGGTTATCCAATAAACGGTTCCTGGGGTCAGTTGTATTGAATTTAAAACACGTTTGTTAGTAAGAGGGTGTGCATTTTATTAATTAACTAGCGATCACCCGGCATGCGTTTCTTTTCACTCGGCATTGTTTGATACACATTTCCAAGTATGTAAATCTCCAAATAAAGTAGCGGATTTGAACTATTTTTTTTATTATAGAAATTTAACGCTAAAACATTCGTATTGATAGTCTATTTATTGATCTTTTGATAATGTGCCCTTGTTCTTGGCAACTGCTCTGAGAAAATCATCTTCATGTCGTTTTGAGATTTTCACGATCAATACAATACCTTCCTTTCTCTTTTTGTTAGGCAAAATATTTCCAACTATTAAAATAAATTGTACATTCGGCATTATTTATTTTAATTTTTTTTATACATATTTATGCCGTAAATATTAAATAAATATTTTATTCCGGGAACGTAAGCGGTCCGCTGTGATTTTCCAGGAAAACGAACTTTTTGTTTGGAAAAATATCTCAAGAGGGAGATTATCTTTTTCGTGGAAAAGAGAATTTTTTTGGCTGTAAAACTGAAAATATTTCTTCAGGATAATAATTAAGACGACACTATACCCTAAAATATATTTAGAATCTTAACGACGTAAATAAATTAGCCGTGTATACAAATTGGGACTCGCGACCCGTGATTGGATGGACCCAATTTCCAAACGGACTCGCGACCCGTGTATTGGAAGGGTCGAATTTGACCTATCAAAGAAAAGAAGAAGAAGAAAAGTGAAGAAAGCTTGTAAAGAAATATGCGCCCGCGGCACAGCGTATTGGACGGACATACGGTCGAATTCACTCCAGCAGGCCTGGAGATTCGAACTTTCCGCCTGGTCCATTTTAATTAATTCTAAAGAACATGTTACTAATATTTAAGATGTTTCTAAATGAATACCTCCCGAAATTATTAATTCATCGTCTAGAAAAATAAAATCTGGTGCTCGTGCTCACCTTTAACATAAGTTATACAACATATTACAAGTTTTTAATGTACGTTAAAAAAATGATGACAAAGTACTGTTTTTTATTAATCTGAAATATAAATAACTTGCATCCCTTGTGAGGCATGGAAATAAAAATGATAATTAAATTACGAAATCGCCGAAATAAATTAAAATGTGAGCCTCGGGAAAACCCCCGATAAACGTGGTTATGTCTCTCCTTAAA
The DNA here is from genome assembly GCA_917563855.2 of Limnephilus lunatus. Classification (NCBI taxonomy): domain Eukaryota; kingdom Metazoa; phylum Arthropoda; class Insecta; order Trichoptera; family Limnephilidae; genus Limnephilus; species Limnephilus lunatus. The sequence continues at coordinate 733,749 of OU830602.1, read as the reverse complement.
ATCTGAAAAAAAAAACCTGTTTATCTGATAACCATTTGCTTGTTTGTTAATTACTCGGTTAATTTGAAAGCCCCTTTCAAGCAGTTGCCAGGGTTGATCTGAAACGTTAAAACTTTTACAGAATTTATTTTATTTTATTGTAATATATATTTTCGTGCACAAAAAGTAGGAGCTAGAAGAGCTTGAGGTTAACTTTTTGACACGTTCACCTTAATTAATTTATTTGTTTGTTATATTGTATCTGTATTTTTGTTTTATAAAAAATTGGCGTCTTGTTTTATTTTTGACGCATTTTAGTTCTCTGGCGTATGATGGAGACGACTTTGCAAACTAAAAATTATTATTTTTGCTTAGTAATTTCTCCAGAATAAACATTTTTATGATTATAATACATACGAAATTATTGGAAACATTTGGAGAACAGTTTATATACGAGATTCTTTCAAGTGTTAAGTGAAAGTTCTTAACTAATTCATGACTTTTAAATATTTTTATGACTATTGCTCGAAATTATTTAGTTTTAATATAAAATTTTTAACTTCTTCAAACTTTGCAAAATAACTTTGTGGCTTTATTGATTCTTTAATTAATAACAAATCACTTTGTTTAAACCATTTTTTTAATTAACAATATCGACATACGGATACGGGCTCAAAAAGAGTACGCTTTACTAATTCGCTCGAAAAAATCTGAATATTGGACAAGTAGGATCAATTCAGAGCGTCAAAATCCACGAAGTCTGTGGAACTCTATTAAGACAGTCGTTGCCGATGTACGTGCACAAAATACAACCAACATAGCTCCGGAAATTTTCTCAAATTTTTTTCTTGACAAAATCAAATCAATACGTGCCCTAACAGCCTCCGCCCCACCACCATCGTTTACTAAAAGCAATAGCGGAACCTTTTCTACCTTCAAACCTACAACCATCGAGGAAGTAACGAAGTTAATACTTACTTCACCGAACAAGCAGTGTTCACTCGATTCTATTCCAACGTGGTTACTGAAGAAGTGTTGCAAGGAAATAGCTCCCTTTCTAGTTCATCTTTTCAATAAGTCACTCAGCATGGGTGATTTCCCAAAACCCCTTAAATTAGCTGTTGTAACTCCACTAATAAAAAAACCGCAATTGGACGCTGAAGATCTCTCAAACTACCGACCCGTTTCAAATCTTTCATTTATTTCCAAAATCTTAGAAAAAATCACTGCTTCACAGATAATCTGTCACTTAAACTCAAATGAATTGCTCACTAAATACCAATCTGCATATAGAAGGTTTCATTCAACGGAAACTGGATTACTACGTGTTTTGTCAGACATAACTCTTGCTATCGAGTCGGGAAAATTGGCACTCCTTTCAGTCTTGGACATGAGTGCCGCTTTCGACACGATCGACCATGATTTTCTTATTAAACGATTAGAATCCTTTGGTTTAAACGGCGTCGTTAAAACCTGGCTAACATCGTACCTGGGAAACCGTTTACAAGCCATAAAGGTAGGTAAAACCCAATCAAAATATGCAACCCTTTCATCTGGAGTACCCCAGGGGTCTGTTCTGGGCCCACTTCTTTTCATCCTCTTCACAAATGATGTCGCTAAAATAATCGAATCATTTGGCCTTCTATCTCACTGCTACGCTGATGACCAACAAGTTTACTTTTACTGCTTACCAGAGGAAGTAGACAGTCTAAAAACTCGCATAATTGAGTGTCTAGAAGCAATTACTTGCTGGATGACCTCAAATAGATTGAAACTAAATCCGTCAAAGACTGAGTTTCTCTGGACCGCCACAAGCAGACGTCAGCATAACATTGATAACTCCCCAATAACCATTTCAGGAAGCGACATCACTCCAAAGACGTGTATAAAACTACTGGGTGTCAATCTGGACGCTGATTTTTCCCTTAAAACTCAAGTGAACAGAACCGTAAGCACGGGGTTCTTTCAATTAAGGCAAATTAAAGCAGTAAGGAGAAATCTACCAACAGAAGCGACTAAATTACTAGTCAATTCGTATGTTGTTTCACGTTTAGATTATTGCAACGGAATATATGCAAGTCTTCCAAAATATCAAATCAACAAATTACAATGCGTTTTCAACGCTGCGGCAAGACTTATCACCGGCGTATCTAAATATTCCCATATTTCAGAGCATCTCAAAAATCTTCACTGGCTCAAATGTCCTGAAAGAATCCAGTTCAAGCTCTGCTGGATGGTATTTAAGTCCCTTAACGGAATGGCTCCGGCATACTTATCGGAATTGTGTATTCCAGAAAATTCAAATTCTCGACAGTCAACCCTAAGGTCAGCAGCGTCATCAGCTGTTGGAAGGTTAAAGGAACCAAAGCGCACACCAGATACTAAGTTCGGTGAGCGCGCTTTCGGAGTGTCGGGACCTAAAGCCTGGAATGGACTGCCATATGACTTAAGAACGATCACAGACTCGGCAGAATTTAGAGCTAAACTTAAAACCCACCTTTTCAGACAGTCGTATCCATAAACTCAAATTCTTTCACCTTCACATTCAATGCCCGCGACACTGTAAATAACTAACCCAAAAATGTAGAGAAAAAAAAATAAGTAAAAAATAACTATTTGTAAGCGTTTTTAAAGGTCATTTCAGTAACATTCTCCAGCCCTAAAGAGTCCTAAATTCTCCAGTCTTTTAAAATACATATTTTGATATTATCAACTCCACTTTTGCCACTAATCTTTTAAAATGTAATACTTATAGTGATGGGGGTAGCAATGCAATGTCCAGTGTTTTAAATATAATACCCTCCGCGTGCAAAGCCGTATCTTCTCCAAGCACAAACTTTCTAATTAAAGTGTTTATCGGAAGTGACCTGCAGGTAAGTATGTTTCTGTATCCACTTGTAAATATTAAAATTAGATTGAACCTAAGAATTATGAACAAATTGTTCAGCGCCCTTGAGGTGATTTTTCACAAAAACGGCGCTCTATAAATTATCCAATTATTATTATTATTATTATGACATGTTTCAATAACAATGTTATCTTCTTCAGGAAATGTTAATATTTTTTTTACGGTGCTCCAGATTTTATGTCCGGGTTGAATCTTTCCCAAATGAAAGACTAAACCCTTCCACACACTTTTCCACAAATGAATATCTAGTAAATTAACGCAATGTAAGTGCACTATATAAGAATAAAACAATACAAGAACAATACGTCAATCCACCAGAAACATAATGGGAAAATATTTCACCGACTCCAGATATTTTCATATCAGAGGGTTCGGCTCTGATGAAATCCTAACTGGTCCGATAAATCCTACTGATCCCTCAATATAAATATTTAAAAAATCTTTCGTAATTTATTTATTTATTTATTTACGCCTATTTAGGCTTTTACATAAGTATATATAACAACATTTACAAAAATTCTACTCATAAATACAGTGCAGGAAACAACTGTTTAAAACACTTGCACAAAAATAAATATAAAATAGAAATATTATTGAATTGATCCACACAGTATGTAGGTACAAAATATAAGAAATCCAAAATAGTTTATTACAAAATATAGAAATCCAAAAATACTGTTAACGTTTTAGACAATTTAAATAGATTTATAGAAATTTTCCCCTACTTGATGAAAAAAACTTCAATAGGGTATGCTTATATGTTGAAATTGATGTACTAAATATATCAACAACATCGGAGTATTTGTTTCCTAGCTGTTGAATCCGTCGCATAGGAGTGTAATATTGTGATATTGATGTGGAATTGCTACAATAATATGGTAGGTACTGTCTTGTTACTGACCTGCCTGGAGTATGAAAAGAGATTGCATATAATAAATCAGGGGTATCAAACATTGAATTAATGATTTTATACAAACAGGTTAAATCGGAAATGATTCTACGATCAGATAATTTTATTAAATTTAATGAACAAAGTACGTTATCGTAATTTAGGCATTCACTAGGAATGCCCATTTTAAAATTTACATATCTTAAAAATTTATTTTGGATTCTTTCGATGGCATGTGAATGAACCTCATAATTTGGGGACCAAACCGTGGAATTGTATTCTATATGACTCCTTACTAGTGACATATATAATGTTTTTACAGTATTGACATTATTGAAATCACTAGATATCCTTAAAATAAATCCCAACATTTTCAAAGCTTTATTGGTTATAATTTCTATATGATTGATAAAGTTGAGTTTCGTGTCAAACCAAATACCTAAGTCATTAATTTCCGTGACAGATACTAACGACATATTGTTAATGGAATAATCGAAAAATATTGGATTCTTTACTCGATAAAACCTCATAATTTGACATTTGGTTACGTTAAGTTGCAAGCGGTTATCATGACACCATATAATAAATCTCAACAAGTTATTTGACAAAATATGGCAATCATTAATGTTTCTAATTGCTTTGAATAATTTCAGGTCATCTGCAAACATTAATACTTGAACATCATTGAAAATATATAACACATCATTAACAAATAATAAAAAAAGGATTGGACCTAAATGTGACCCCTGGGGAACACCACTCGTAGCAGTGAATTTGTATGAAAATATACCATCAATTTTAACAGCCAGTAATCTTTTGATCAAGTAACTGCTAATCCACTCATATAGTGAACCACCTATACCGAATTTATGCAGTTTATTCAGCAATAACTCATGATTAACTTTATCGAACGCCTTACTTAAATCGGTATAAATAGAGTCAACTTGACATTTACTGGACATGGAGTCAGATATATAGTTTTGATACGTTAACAAGTTAGTAAGGGTAGATTTTCCAGTACAGAATCCATGTTGTTTAGGAGAAATGATGTGGTTTAATTGGAAAATAATTTTTTTAAGAACTAATTTTTCAAAAACTTTAGGAATTGTTGATAAAAGGCACACCGGTCTGTAGTTAGTCACCTCGTGTTTATCACCTTTTTTAAAAATAGGCGTAAGGAAGCTGAATTTCCATTTAGTAGGAAAACATCCTGTTCGTAAAGACTGATTAAACAGCAAATATAAAGGATACGCCAGATTGGAAGCACAATTATTCAAAAATACAGGAGGTATTTTATCAGGTCCACCACTTTTGCTTTGATCTAGTAATTTTAGTTCAGTCAATATATCATTATATTCTATGTGGATACAAGATAAATTAAGATTATGATCAGTGGTAAAATTTGATGTTGTACTAGCAGAAACTGGTGTATCACATTCATAAACACTTTTAAAAAAATCAGCAAAAAGGTCAGCGATACTTTGAGTGTCTTTGGCCTTTTTACCTGCATATTCTAAGTTGGTGGGTAAACCAAAGTTGTTATTTTTCATTGATTTTGCATAGTTCCAAAAATACTTTACGTCATGATTTATTGAACTTTCAACATTATTAATAAAAGAATTGTAGCAAATTTTTGATAAGATTTTGCAATCTTTTCTAACGTTTTTAAATTCAATATAATTTGATAAAGACCTGTCTTCTTTATATCTCTTATGTAAAACTTTTTTAAGGGCAGTTAATTGAACAAGTTCTTTATTGAACCATCTCGGATATTTCGATTCTTTAAAATGAATGAGTGGGATGAGTTCTGAAATAATTTTATCCAACAAATTATAAAATGATTCAATATTTTGATTAATATCGCCTTCTTTAAGAAATAACCAATCTTCCTTGTGGAGACGATCATTTATGTCCCGATAGTTCGCATTTTTAAAATTAAAAGTAGGAGTAGAAAGTTTTTGATTGCTTTCTTTAGTACTAGGGATAAGTATTGCTAGTGGGGGATGGTGGTTGTCTATCGGAAGAATAGACTCCAATGATTCACTTACAATTAAGTTGCTCTCATTTGACAAAACTAGATCAAGAACACGATTATTAATATTACATACATGGTTAAATTGGGTTAAATTAAAAAGTAAAGACATATCTAGAATTTCTCGTTCGTAAGCGGTTGTTGGTATTGAATTAGAGTTACTGTCTAAAACGTTAAAATTGCAATTAGGTAGGTTATAATCGCCGCAAATAATTATTTTATGATTTGGGTATTTTGTTATTACTAACTCAACATCTTCACAGTGTTTTTTATAGATTGAAATGTTGGAATTAGGAGGGATATAAACAGTTCCAATAATAGTTTTCTTAAAATCACCACTCAACAATACGAACATTTGTTCCACATCAGTATTTTTGATTTTAAGTATTTTCGAATTAATGTGTTTGCGGACCGCTATCATCCTATATCAATCCTACATGTATTTAAAATGACCGACTTTTGCATTTTTATGTACAAATTTTTTGACAAATCTAATACGCCTAAATTTTGAATGATAAATTCTTTTAATTTCATTTCCTAAATCTGTATATTTTCTTATTTTTTCAGAAACAGTTTTCTGAATATTACAAGAATTTGGAATAGCGACATCAATGATATAAGTTATTTTCTTAATTTTGTCATGTAAAACTATATCGGGTCTATTATGACTAATTGTTCTGTCTGTCAGAATAGTTTTATCATAATAGATTATAATAAAACAAATAAAAAACTTTATTCCACTTAATTTTATTTGACCGTAACCGGTTTCAGCTCGTCAGAGCCATCTTCAGACTGGTACAAATAATTCTTAGCCTACGGTTTATATACATAACATATGGGGGAGGGAGAGAGGGGTAGTCTACAAGGATTTTAATGAATTATTTTGTTACTGAGTCGTTTTAGACTGTCGAATTTCTAAGTATTTTGGTAATTCCAGTGGGCTAATTACTTTGGGTTTGTAGCTCACTTCAATATCTATTGATTAGGGAAAAACCTTACAAGTAATTTGAATTATTAATGGACTAATTTTATTGTCAAATCGTTATTATACATATCTATGATCAATGGGATTTTTTAATTGCTTTTTGAAGGGATGCATGTTTACATTGGAGTGGGAATGGTCAAACCTAAATACATATTTTAATTTCAAAATTATTATGAAAATTATACCGGATAAAAACCTGGTGATTCAGTAAATGATTCTAATAGCTTATTAATTATAAAGTTACTTTTTGAAGGGATGCATGTTTACATTAGATTAGGAATGGTTTAAACTAAATACATATTTTAAATTTCGAAATTATTATAAAAATTACAATGGATACAAAAGCGGAGACTTAGCAAATGATTCTAATTGTTTATTCATTACAAAGTTAGGGTCTATTTTTTTAGTTAAGCGAGTAATTTCTAAAGATTCTAGTCTATCTAGTTTATGACCTTTATTGCAAGTATGAAGAACTTTAACATCTCTGTCTTTATCAAACGAGTGTTTATTTTCTAATAAATGTGATGCTACATTCGACAATTCTCCTTTGTCATTCACCCAGTTAGTAAAGTGTTCTTTAATTCGGGTTTTGAATGATCTCCCTGTTTGACCAACGTAATACGATGGGCAGTCAGCGCAGTTTACTTGGTAAACGCCTGAGTTTTCAAGTTTTTCTCTCTTATCTTTATTATTGATTAAAATTCTCCCTAGAGAATTCACATTATAAAAAGCTGTTTTGCATTTATCATTATTAGTTAATCTGGATATTTTTGTTGATATTTCGCCAATATAAGGGATTTTAACCCATTGTTTAGTGATATCTTTTTCATTTTTAAGGCCTTGTGAAATAATTGTTAATGTAAGTTTTTTGTCCTTTTTCTTTAATAAGTTATCAATAGTTTCGCTTTTGTATCCATTGTTCTTTGCTATGGTTTTTATTATATTTAATTCATTATTATAATTTATATAATAAAAACCATAGCAAAGAACAATGGATACAAAAGCGAAACTATTGATAACTTATTAAAGAAAAAGGACAAAAAACTTACATTAACAATTATTTCACAAGGCCTTAAAAATGAAAAAGATATCACTAAACAATGGGTTAAAATCCCTTATATTGGCGAAATATCAACAAAAATATCCAGATTAACTAATAATGATAAATGCAAAACAGCTTTTTATAATGTGAATTCTCTAGGGAGAATTTTAATCAATAATAAAGATAAGAGAGAAAAACTTGAAAACTCAGGCGTTTACCAAGTAAACTGCGCTGACTGCCCATCGTATTACGTTGGTCAAACAGGGAGATCATTCAAAACCCGAATTAAAGAACACTTTACTAACTGGGTGAATGACAAAGGAGAATTGTCGAATGTAGCATCACATTTATTAGAAAATAAACACTCGTTTGATAAAGACAGAGATGTTAAAGTTCTTCATACTTGCAATAAAGGTCATAAACTAGATAGACTAGAATCTTTAGAAATTACTCGCTTAACTAAAAAAATAGACCCTAACTTTGTAATGAATAAACAATTAGAATCATTTGCTAAGTCTCCGCTTTTGTATCCATTGTAATTTTTATAATAATTTCGAAATTTAAAATATGTATTTAGTTTAAACCATTCCTAATCTAATGTAAACATGCATCCCTTCAAAAAGTAACTTTATAATTAATAAGCTATTAGAATCATTTACTGAATCACCAGGTTTTTATCCGGTATAATTTTCATAATAATTTTGAAATTAAAATATGTATTTAGGTTTGACCATTCCCACTCCAATGTAAACATGCATCCCTTCAAAAAGCAATTAAAAAATCCCATTGATCATAGATATGTATAATAACGATTTGACAATAAAATTAGTCCATTAATAATTCAAATTACTTGTAAGGTTTTTCCCTAATCAATAGATATTGAAGTGAGCTACAAACCCAAAGTAATTAGCCCACTGGAATTACCAAAATACTTAGAAATTCGACAGTCTAAAACGACTCAGTAACAAAATAATTCATTAAAATCCTTGTAGACTACCCCTCTCTCCCTCCCCCATATGTTATGTATATAAACCGTAGGCTAAGAATTATTTGTACCAGTCTGAAGATGGCTCTGACGAGCTGAAACCGGTTACGGTCAAATAAAATTAAGTGGAATAAAGTTTTTTATTTGTTTTATTATAATCTATTATAATGGACTTCCACCACGAATTAACAGTTTCAAAAATAGAAATATTAAATAGTTTTATCATAATAAATTTTATAAAATTCATTTTCTAAAAATGAATTCGGTTCATATTCATAATATGGTACATTACGGCAGTCAATCAAGTTATGTTTAATTACCAAACTTTGGTGAATTATTTTTAAAACTTGATTGTGCCTAAATGTATACTCGGACGGCGCTAATACAGAACATCCCGATATAATATGTTCTATAGTTTCCGGAAAAGCCAAACATTTTCTACATAAATCATCAATTTGATTTGCATCTTTGATGATATGCTTCCTATAATTTTTAGTATTAATGACTCTATCTTGTATGGCAAGCATAAAGCCTTCTATTTCTGCGCTCAACTCTCCAATACTCAACCATTTGTTTGACGAAAATTTGTCAACATATGTTTGGTTGAGATTATTGAAGTGTTTTGCATGAAGAATTTTATTTGACCTGGTATCTAATAATTCCTGGTTGGTATTTATAAGAATGCTGGCATTCTCGTCGTATAAATTTAATGGTGAAATATTTCTATCTGCCTTGCAAATTATTTTGTGCATTTCTGAACTATCAGCTTTCCCATGGAAAAAATTTCTTAGCATTTCTAATTTTTCATTTTATATTATATTTTATTAATATTATATTAACATTTCCTGAAGAAGATAACATTGTTATTGAAACATGTCGATATTGTTAATTAAAAAAGTGGTTTAAACAAAGTGATTTGTTATTAATTAAATAAATATTTTAATTTAAAAAAACTATAAAATTTTAGTGTACATATAATAATAATTTTATTTGATTTATTTATGGTCTGAAACATTTACAGAGTGTTAAACATTCATGAAATTGCCATTGGGATGTGTATAGATTTTAACACTCCAATTAAAAATGTTTACAGCATGCAAAAATCAAGGTTTAGTTGTTACTAGGTGGAGATGCTACTAGTGAAATAACAGAAATAATAATAAGTAAAATAAAATATTAAACATAGAAGCATACAGTACAAAGAGAGAGAAGAAAGAAAGAAGAAAATTAAAGAATAATAAAGCGATAACATAATTATTTTTAATTGGTAAACTAACGTTTAAACAAGATTTTTATGCATAGCACAAAGGGTATATAACAAATATTATAATCAATAATTATCAGCCTGAAACACTCATCTACATTGAAAAAATCTTCCGAGAAAAGATACTGGCCGCCAACGGGAATTGAACCCGTGACCTTCTGATTGCCGGTCAGGTGCTCTTGACCACTGAGCTATGGCGGCTTATCTAATACTTAAATTAGATAAGCCGCCATAGCTCAGTGGTCAAGAGCACCTGACCGGCAATCAGAAGGTCACGGGTTCAATTCCCGTTGGCGGCCAGTATCTTTTCTCGGAAGATTTTTTCAATGTAGATGAGTGTTTCAGGCTGATAATTATTGATTATAATATTTGCGATAACATAATGTTTAGTAATATTTATTTATTTTATTTATATCATTACATTTGATACGTTTGTATAACAAAAAAAAACACAGTAATAATATTGCAAAATAACTATAGACATTAAAATGTGTACAAGTGTTATTATGTATTGTGGGTCGATATTAGTTCCTAGCTAGGCAGATTGCCAGTTCTAAGGAACCAAATGGTTGTAAAAATGCAAAAAAAATATTCTGTAATAAAATATTGTATAATTGGTATTGCGTTAATTTTGTAAAAAATCACTGCTGTGCAAATAAAACTTCCTACACTTTTTCAAATGATGTACAAACAAAAAGACAGAAAATATTCTTACCAGGCAGGTCACTTTCGGTACGCACGCTTTTATTAGAAAGTTTAAACACTCGGACCCATAAGCTTGTTTACATGACTATGTAACTGTAACATTACTCGACATACGTATGATGTATGTTCGAGTTATTAAGCTCGAAGAAGATTTGCATACAGAGGACACTGTATACTATATTATCCTCATTTATTGTCATTAGAAGATTAGTGGCAAACATGCCTGACATTTATTTTAAATATGAATATTTTTCTGGAGATTTAAAAAAATAAAATGTCCTTAAAAAGCTTATGTATAAATCAGATATTATCAATATTTATTGAATAAATAGTTGTTGAGTCAATAGTTATTGTGTTAATAGTTTTTTTTTATTTATTTTATTTAGTAAAAGATTATACATTTATGTACATTATTTAATAAATATTTTGACTGCCCAACTAGGAGGATTACCGTTTTGGGACAGTAAAATTAGGATGAGTATTAACATAAAAACACAAATAAAAAGAAGAGAAAGAATAAAAATATTAAAAAAAAAGATTAAGAACATAGTAACTGTTCTTTATTTAGCATAGTTTTAAAAAAATAATATTAATTACCTCGGTAGGTACTTAATAACAGAGGTTTAAAACATATAAGTTATTTATGTAAGCATTGCATATCATAGTCCTCCACACATGGGTTGTATAAAATAAGAAAAAAGAGAAGAGAAAGAATTAACAAAAAAAAAAAAAACCAATTAATACAAAAAGATAACCGTGGTTTGTTTAGCATAGTTATTTAAATTATCATAAAAGTATAAATATACTTAAAAATAAATGATTAATACATAAAGGTATCTGGTGTTTGCATTTTAAATTATAGTCCTCATTTTGTATAAATGAGAACTAGAAAGAGAACAGAAACAATAAAATAAATCAAACAATTAATATATGATTATTACTTTTAACTGGTGTTTGCATTGGATATTATAAGCCTACTTACATATTTTGTATAAATATGAATAAAAAAGGAAAGAAATATAATAAAATAAAATACCCAATTAAATATAAGATTAACTGCTGCTTGGTTAACGTCCTAATTTAACAGTAATAGGTAGGTACATATATACACATAATGATAAATATTAGAACACAAGGGTATCTTTTACATTCAGCAATCTAGACCCCCCTCCCCCTTGGTGAGATAAATTTAGGCCAATTCGTATATTTTTTTCAAGTAACGTGAGATTTTGCTGACCCCCCCCCCCCCCGTGTGCTCACGTAATTAATGGATGCCCCCCAATGATGTTTTGCTCTAAATTCTCTCGAGTCTTCCTCTGATCGTTTTTCAGTTATGTGGCAGTTTATTCCATTATGCGTCATTATAGTGTATTTTCATGGAAATTTATTTGGTAGAAATAATAACTGCCAAAGAATAATGTTATGGTCTAGGGCCTAGGGACTAGCGGCTATCAACTAAGTACCAAGGCCCAAGCGGCCATGGGCTATGGATTATTACAGGGCTATCTATATACAGGGTAAAGTATCGAGGGAGGGTCTGGGTGGCTGTATGGACGGATTACGTAAGCTACAGTGTGTTATTTAATTGGTATTTAGCTACAGGCTACATGGTAGATGCGGATAGACGAGGCTGCCTGAAAACATTCTCCCCTCTATCTGGTGGATAAATTAGTCCTAGGTCGTCCACTTCCTTCTCACACGTCTTGTATGAAAACGAAAAAGATAGAAGGTACTAGAACGATGACGTCTCTCTTGGACTACTATTTACCCCATTTCAACTGTTTGATGACTCACTTCAATTTGAAATTTTTATTTTACAGGATGGCGGTGGGGTTCGAAACAAACTAACTTGATTTAGATAGTGTAGAGTGAGACGATATACATGAGCCTTCGTATAGAGTAGCGTGATCTCTCATAGAGTATCTCGTGGTCGAGGGTGTAAGGCTCTTCAAGCCGAAGGTCGCGGGATCGAATTCCGGCGTGGGCAAAATTTTTTTTTATTAATTTGTTATTGCAATTAATTCATTAAAAACAATATATAAAATATTTGCGGTACATTTCAGAGTGGAATGTATTCTCAGTATGGCCCTGGTGTAAAACCACTATTCAGAATTGAAAGTTGCTTGAAATGGCTTTAGCCGTGTTTGGTGACTTGATCTGAATAGCCAGGTACTTACCCACCTTCCTCTTACCCATCTCCTTCCCTTCTTCACTACCTTCAGCCTCACAATCACAACATACCCAATTGGGGATATAGTTTCACTGCTTTCAGACGGCAGCGGCTAGGACTCTTGTGTGGTATTCACATATAATAAAAATAAAAATGTAGCGTGATCTCATTCAGCGTCTTTCTATAAATAATTTAATTATAAATTGATTAATTTAAAAAAACGACTGTCTTCAACAGAAAACTCCATAGAATAATTTTAAAAAAAATCTTAAAATTCCAAAAGTTCTACTTAATATTTCTTGCATTTCGCAATATTCGGTATATTGGACATCATTCCAATCAGTTTAGTTTTAAAATTTTAGCAATACATATCTAATAATAATAATATTTGTACGATTTATATAGCGCCGTTTTGGTGAAAACTCACCTCATGGGCGCTGTATACTAAACCATAAAGTTTTAAAATTGTTATCTTCGTTGCTAATTCTTTCAAACAAAAAAAAAATTTGGATATGAAAATTTTACTGGCTTTTCTGTATTTCACTACCTGTCTTGTTTCGTTTATTTCTACAACTGCCTAAAAATAATGTTTCGATTTCCACAACTTTTCAGTTTAAGTGAATACCTAAATAATAATCAATGTGTTCTTAATTTCTAAAACTGTACGTCGCTAAAATTATATTTCCACTGTAAATCTAGGATGGTTTCAAAAGTAAATTGCTGGCGGGCAAGAGAAAATGTATTTTCGTAATGGTGGGAATAAAAGCAGTGACCTCCTGACCTTTAGCCAAGTTCATAAACCGTTAAGCTTCAATCTCAAACTTATCTTAAGCTTTCTTGAGCCCCAGCATTCCGCATTCCTACCGATTAATAAAATATTTCTCATGAACACATTCAATTTTTAAGTTCCTTTTGTATTCGGCTTGTACTACGAGTTTCCGGACACCGTGAATAATTAGAAGATTTAAGAAAAGGTTTGATAAACACAATGAAATCTGCCAGGTGAGAATTCTGTCTTGTTATTTTAGTGGTATTTTAATGTACGAGTAAAACTGGTAAAACTCTCCAGGAAACTAGCTGACCCGTTCGAAACCTATGCGTTCGGGATACACGCCAAACGTACGTCCAAAATTTGTAGGTACGAGTATATGGTAGATAATTGTCACACGAGAAAGGGTCGCTTTCTTGTGTTCCACAGTTTGGCTGTGGAATGATATGACGATCTCTCTGTTTTCTCCCTTCTACAACATGGGTCTGTTCAAAATCCTGGTCAATTATTCCTTTCCTACAAAAGACTCTCCGCACAACAATGTGTAGAAGTAGGCCCAAAGGGAAAATATTTCTCTTAAAACCCAAGGGATGGGTAATATAAAAATTATTAAGTACCTATATACCTTTTTTAATCACTATGCTAAGCAAATAAAAGTTAGAGTGTTTTAAACATTTTTATTTTAATTTTTAAAAGAAAAACTTTCTTTTTATACTTTTTTGAAGGTTATTCCCATCAGTGAAATATATCATATTAGAATAAGTTAACAATAATAATCTAAACGAAAATATGAAAGAGAACAAGACACAGAAAAACAGAAAAATGAAATGTCTTTTATTTTTGAAGTTAATATGTATACATTTGTCGAGCAGAAACGGTAATTGTATTAAATTCCCACGATAGAAAAAAATCGCGAAGTACCCGAAAATTATTAAAAACACATTTTGTGTTCTGTTCTTTAATATGTTATAGGTATAAACAAATCACAGTACATCTATAAATGCAACTTAACAATTTGTCGAGAGATTTTTGCTCTATTTTAAACGAGTCGTGTTTTATTAAATCATTTTTTTAATATTAGCGCTTTCCCCGTATTTAGGTACATATCTCCCTTTCTTCTTCTTTTTGAACGCTAGCTACCGGGCTTGAACAATAATTTCAATATACGTAATACAATCGAGTTTTATAACAAATTTTGATGACCTATTGCGCTAAGTACATATTAAATATGATTTTGTTTGTTGAATCTTGTCTGGACTTAATTTTTATTCATCCATTATGACATTCAGGCAACCTACCAGTATTTTATATATAAATGCATCCGATTTTCACTTTCAGCTGTACAAATACCAATACAAAGGACCAAGCTAACGAACTATAATAAACGCTGTATAATAAACTCTTCGCGACTCTAAACTTTCCCTCTCGGTGATACTAGACGGAGGGAGAAAGGAAAAAAAAACATTCGTCCTCTACAATCTGCAGGATGTCTTTGTAAAGTTCGATTTTCTAAGACACCCACGTCTCAGCCTAGTGTGCGTAACGAACACCTCCTATACGCTGATATTACGTGTGTCGTGTATAGCACCTTTTATAATAGAAAAGCGCTTTTCCTAGTGTTACGCGTGGGCTTATAGCAGTGTGCGCGTTTACCGCCTGCCGCTTCGCTTTTCCCCCTCTCATACCTCTCCCCGCAGTGCTCGGTGCTCGGTGCACGTGCACCGGGCGCCCGGGCGAGCCGACTCCAATCTCGCTTGTCCCAGGTCAGTGCTGCGCGCTACATGTGCGCATGCGCCGCACTCCCCGCTTATCACACACACACAAACACCAACACCGACACAGCCAGACACGACGTTACCTTGACATTGAAAATGCGGCGCGGCGTCTCTTTCGAGCGCACGCGATCCACTTCACCGTGTTGAAACGGAGCGATGTCGGTTGGGGGAAACGGGGTTCTGGCCGTGAAATGTGAAATATCGCCCCTCGCCGCGTCGCCCCCTCTCCGCCACGTCTGTGATTCAAAAATTCTGCGCCTCCGCTGTGAAGACAGCCAATAATACAGCCTTTCTGTCTGAGCGCGCTGCACGGGTGCGAGTGGGACGGGAGACCTGTTTGCCTTGGCCGTGAAATAAAATTATCTCACTGCCTCCCTCCCGCCCACCCCACTGCCCCCCCCCACCCCCCCCTCCCCCGGCCGCCGGACAAACGACGCGGCAACGAATAACAAATATTATTTTCCTTTCAAATTTGAATATTTTTTAGTTGGTACTTTTGGTAACAGCTTAGAGACGATTTCAAAGTAATATTGTATTGCCACTGTTTTTAAAGGACGAACGAAATTGTATATATCAATGGAACGAAACCATTTGTGGAAAACTCCACAGATATTTATCATTTTATTTATTTCGTTTCTGTTCCTAATATCCACTTTATTTACGCCCTTTTTAGGGGATTTTACATGATGAAAATTGAAAATTGTACAGTATTTATTATACATAATTGAACTACCTTAGTAACAACATGTTGTATTATTTGTTTAGTTATAAATTGAATAGTATATTCTGGGCAAAGAGGAGTACATATGGATATGGTGGTTAGTCCCAGAATTTCTGCACTGAAATAAATCCCGACTTCTATTATTACGTAATCCGAAAGCCTATAAATATAGTGTTGTATGTATCACCTTATTACCCTTCAGGCCTCGACTGTATTATTTCAGAGAGTCGATATATTTCCGCTTTACAATAAAATCCAAATAAATGGAATATTTCTGAGCGTATCCGCAAACTAAAACTGAAACTAGGTTTTTGAAAGGTGATAAAATACGCTTTCAAATTCTATAAATCGAAATAAACAAATAATTTTTTGAAATATAAAATTTTTTAACGCAAACATAAAAAAGTTTTGAAAATGGCTCTTTAATGGCTTTCTAACGAAATATACTAAACAACGAAAAAAAATAAAAACACATGTATATTTTATACAAATGTATTATAAATGTTATTGTCGTCTCATTTTTTTGTCGTTCCGTGTAAAAATAATTAATAAAATATTGAATTTCATAAATTTGTTTCAAATTGTGATTCGAAACTTTGGTTTCATAATTTTACTTGTTTTGTGGTTAGTTTTTTAATTTGAATTTAATGCGTAGTATTTTTTTCTTTCTAACATCGTTTATATCATAATAAGGGAGTTACAACTGTTTCTATGAGACCTTATTTATTTATTGTTATCAAGTTTAATTTGTAGAACTCCATTTGATTTTAATTTATTTTATATATTCAATAATTTTATTATTTAATTAAGAAAAACAGTTTATTTATAAACAAGTTCTGCTGGTAATTATTATTACGCGTGACAGCTGTTTCGCCTTCTGAGGGCATTATCAAACTGTGGTCATGCCACATACAGACAATCTAATTATAGTATTTTTGGATAGGTTTGTACTATGACTCATTTTTAATTTCTGATTAAAAATGACTGAAATTATTAATGGTTATTATTTTCTCAATTACTGTTATTTCCCACTTTGACTGAAAGTCGTTAAGCAATCTAATTGTGAGTCATTCACAAATGCTGACTCATGGTTTTCTTTTCAAGCATAATTAGTTATTTAAAAATTGGTTTTGAATACATCTAAAAGCGGAGAGTGTATTATATATTTTTGTTCATTTATTAAAATAGCTTTAGGATTATCATTATGTTTGTTAATTTCCAGCTGCTCTAAAAGATTAAGTTTACGTCCTTTATTTTGAATGTGTAAAGGAGTTGGCTTATTATCATCGCTAAGTGAGTGATTCTCATCTAGGAGATGTTTGGCAAAATGTGATTGTATTTTATTATTATTTTTAAATGATCGCATGTGTTCTTTGAATCTAATATTAAAGGACCGGCCAGTTTGTCCAACATGCTAGGCTCATGCCCGTGTTATGGAGGTCGAAAAATCCACTAACAATGTAACCATATTATGTATGCAATGAATAAAGAAAATTAAAAAAAAAAAAAAATTTATACAAATCTACAGTTATTGATAAAATTTTGCCCACAAAATCTTCAAAACAAGAGAAGGTGACTGTCTTCACGAGATTTCGGAAAACATTTTCACAATCCCATTTCCCATCCCTTAAATCAGAATAAAAGGAAAATTACTGTCTACGTCTGATTTCGAAAAACTGTGCGTAAAACTCGGGCAACGCCCGGTACTTCAGCTAGTTTATTATATTTTATGTATTTTAGATAACGTTGAATATTATTGGAAAATAAACGCAAACATCTCATAGAAGTTTTTTAACTAGCTTTTGAATCCGACTCAAAATTGGTTTGACAAGGGTGTTTCTTGTTATTTGCTATGCCCCTGTTAATTCTGAAAGCGACGAAGTGAAAGATGATTTTTGGACTAGTGTGAACGATGTAATGAGACTAAAAGATTCAAATGAAAGGATTATAATAGCGGGCGATTTGAACGGGTGGGTCGGAATTAGACGTGACGGATTCGATTCGGCTTTAGGTATGTATGTTCGGGGATAAAAGAACGAATGACAATGGGAACAGAATACTTGAAGTATGTTTAGAGTGGAACCTTTTTGTATCGAATACTTTTTTCGATCATAAAGGTATCCATCAATATACGTGGGAAAGAGGAAATGAAAGATCAATAATCGATTTCGTAGTAATTGATTCTAGGTTGAGAGCCGTTACCGAGGACACAAGAGTTTTCAGAGGGGCTGAGGTTGAAACTGACCACTTTCTCGTGGTGTCGAGAGTAAACCTCTTCCGCGGCTGGCGCTCCTAAGTGAAAACGGTATCAGCTCCAACAAGGGTCAAAATAGAAAAACTACAAAACGATTTTGTCAGAATTGAGTATGAGATTTGTGCAGAAATGAGATTGAATGAGAAATAAATGGACGGTCTAAGCATAGAGGAAACATGGAACCACATAAAGGTGAGTCTATGTGAATCTGCTAGAGACGTGTGTGGAATAAGTAAGCAAGGTAGGAAGAAAGGTGATGCATAGTGGGATGACGAGATCAAAGCACTGGTCTCAGAGAAGAAGGAAGCTTGGTTACGTCTGATAGGGACTGGCAGTGCTCCAAGCGAAGAGAGAGATCGCGCGATAAAAGTGTATAAGGTATGCAAGAAAAGAGTAAGTGTTGGAGTGAAAGAACGAAAGAAACGCCTGGAAGAGGAAGAGGGGATAAAAATGTCAAACCACTTCCAAGAAAACATTAAACTGTTTTGGAAGGAGGTCAAAAGGTCCCGGAGTGGTCCAGAGAACGGAAGCATGAAAGTGATAAAATCGAAAGATGGGCAAATTTTGACGAATGAGAAAGAAATTAAAAAGAGATGGATGAAATATTTCGAAGAAGTCTTCGAAAGTAACCCGGGTGACTGTGATCCCAGCGGTGAATCGGGTGTGAACGATGATTTTTTTTTAAATTTTTTTTTTTATTGAGTAAATTTTTTACAATAAGTTTATTTCATTCTAAAATTACATATTTTGTATACTCTCCTAATAAAGCTAGTGCTAGTGTTTAGGAGAGGACAACTTGATAATAACTTTCTTTTTTTTTTCAAAACCTTATAACAAACTTAAGAACTTAACTTATGAATAGATTTAGACTTAATAACATATTTTTTAAAGATTATAAGGGTAATTAAACAAAATATATATAGGATGTACATAAAACCTTTGGAATAACAAACAGTCAAAAACATATCTAATAAAAGTTAAAATTATATGATGGGACTACCAAAATATGATTTAAATTTTTTTTTATATTTGTCGTAATTTTTTTCTGTTCGCATATCGGCGGGTAATTGATTAAATAATTTTATTCCTTTATATACATAGTGATTCTGTGCTGTTGTGGTTCGTATGGTTGGTATAGTTAGTCCACCAATAGAAGTATTCCTTATGCTAATATTTAGCAGTGGGGTAATATTTTTTTTAAATATATCTTTGTGTAGCTGAAGTAGTGCTATTTTTTCGTAAATTTTTGTAAGTGGGGGAACAGGGAATTCTTGGAATACGTTTATTGTTGGGTAGTAATACGGTTTTTTTAGGATAATTTTTATAAGAATTTTTTGAATTGTTTCGAGTGGGAGAAGGGATGATTTATATGCACCCCCCCAAGCTATGATTCCATATTGTAATACCGAGTGCGCAAGTGCAAAGTAAATTTATTTTAATATTTTTAATGTGATAGTATTTCTAAGTCTGAAAAATATATATATTAGTTTTCTCATTCTGTCTATTGTGGAGTTTATTTGATTTTTCCATTTAATGTTATTGTCGATAATTATTCCAAGATATTTTATTTGTTCTTTACTACTAATATGTATACAATTTGAGTTACAGGGTGTGATTTTAAGTAGACAGTTTCTGTCGTGAACTTTAATGTTTACATTTATATTTGAAATATGTTCTGTTAGGCTCAGAGGTAGAAAATGAGTTTTTTCAACATTTAAAGAAAGTAAGTTTTTGTCAAACCATTGTTTAATGATATTTATTGCATTATTTGCCGATGATGTAGTGAATGTTACCAAAATCAGCATGGATGAAATAAAAAGATCTATTTAAATGTATGAAAAATGGTAAGGCTGTGGGTTTCGACAATATTGCTGCCGAATACTTTAAGGTAGATAGCCGTATTATTCTCACATGATTTTGCCAACTTTTTAACCAATGTTTAGAGGAGGGTTATACGCCACTAGATTGGAGGAGGGCTGTAATCATGCCATTGTACAAAGGTAAAGGGTCACGTATGGAATGTGGGAATCATAGGGCGATTAGCCTTAGTTCAGTCCGCAAGCTATATGGTAGAATATTGATTGAAAGGGTAAGAATGGAAACAAAAGATAAAATATGGGATGTGCAAGGTGCTTTTATGAGTGGAAGGGGGTGCATGGACCAGATTTTCTCATTGCGTATGCTCACTGAGAAATTTCTTGCAAAAAACCAGAAACTCTTCTGTGCCTTTGTAGATCTACAAAAAGCATACGATCGAGTTGACAGGAAAAAGCTATGGAAGATATTGTCCAAGTATGGAGTGAATACGAATCTCATACAGGCAATTGCGTCTCTATATGAGGGAAGCGTTGCATGTATTAGGGTGAACGGCGATTTTACGGGGTGGTTTGACATCACAAAATGTGTTAAACAAGGCTGCGTAATGTCACCGTGGTTATTCAATCTATACATGGATAATTGTATGCAAGAATTGAAAGAGATGGGATTGGGTGCGAAATTGAGTAATCTGGAAGTATGTTGCCTGTTGTATGCTGATGATGCGGTGCTGATATCTAACAGTATGGAAGATCTACAGTCTCTCGTGTCAAGGATGAACGAAGTATGTATGAAGAATGAGTTAATGATGAATGTAAGTAAATCTAAAGTCATGGTGTTTGAAAGAGAGAGTACGAAAACAGTATGCAATATAGTTGTGAACGATGAATGCTTGGAGCAGGTGGATGAGTTTGTTTATTTGGGAAGTATATTTACGAGAGATGGGAAGGCTGAAAGAGATATTGAAAGAAGAGTGAATGCAGGTAACTCTAATAATGGAGGACTGAACGCCGTTGGCACCAACAAAAAACTGTCCAAAGACGCGAAACTAGCCGTCCATAATGGAGTACTGGTACCTACCCTGATGTATGGCAGTGAGGCATGGAACTGGCAGAGGAAGGATGAAAGTAGACTGAATGCTGTAGAAATGAGATCCCTGAGGCGTATGTGTGGTAAAACCATGTATAATCGTGTGAGAAACTCGGAGATCCGCAAAGAATGCAAGGCTGATGTAAGCGTAATGAGGAAGATCAAGAAAGGAACGCTCCGATGGTTCGGGCATGTAGAGAGAATGAACGAGGAAAGGAGTGTAAGGAGAATATATGACGCAAATGTGAATGGTAGAAGAAGTCAGGGACGCCCGAGAAAGACATGGCACGACCAACTGAATCAGATACTTGAGTCGGGCCATGTCAAGAGTCAGAATAATAGAAGAGCATGTATGAGACGATGTATGAATGTTAACGAGGCAAGGAGTGTGTGCCAAGACCGAGTTGTTTGGCGGTTCGTCCTCTCTGCCTATCCCTGCGGGAAACGGCGTGATGGTTAGTTAGTTAGCTTTTGATTTTACACTTCAAAACAAATCTCTAAATGCTCTTCATGTAGCACTTAAATTATTAAACCCATATTTTAGTGGAGGTAGGTAGCAGTGGTGGTCCGTGAGTTTTCAGTGAGCTAGAGTGCTAAGATTGAAAAATACGACATTACTGATGTTTTTGTAGCTTTAACTTTTCTATGTTTTTTTGTGTCAACGTCATATTTTTCAATCTTGAGTTTGTGAATTTGGGCCACATTTTAACTTAGTTATCGCTCAATCTGTTTGGCTAAATCGTTTTTTTTTTACATTAACTCCACACAGGAGGCCCTGAGGAAAAAAAATCCCTCAGGGCCTATGTCGTCTGAGATGCTGTGTGGAGGGTATATTTGAGGAGAGGAAGGAATGAACATTGGTCTTGAAGAGACCCTTGTTCTAGGAAGAAGGAAACACAGAGGCTGGCAAATCGTTACACAGCCGTGCTGTTGAACACAAGAACGAGTCGAAGAAACGACCCGTTCTCTTGTGACAAATGTCAACCGTGTATAATGTTGGGCACGCCTTAGGCGTGTTTCCCGACTATGCACCGGTGCCGAAGGGATCAATGACGCTAGTTCCTCGGAGCATCTTCCATTGTAAAAACGGTAGGTTAAGGACAGCATTCCCACCCGACGCCTGTGCTCTAAAGATTGCAATCCGTCTGTTAAGATGGGAGAATCTATCAAACGGACCGCCCGTTTTTGCACAGAATCGAGGGTATTTTTCAGGTATTTTGGAGCTCCAGACCAGAGGTGGCTGCCAAATTCAACCGTGGAACGCACTTGTGATTTTACAGGGTTAACAGTTGGGTTCTCGGACCCTGTACAGTACGCCCAATCTAGTATTTTTTATAAAATGTCTGTGAGGACTGAACGCCGTTGGCGTTAACCAAAACTGACCAAATAAGCGAAGCTAGTAGTCCATAATGGAGTACTGGTACCTATCTTGATAACCTTGCCTTAGGCAGTGAGGCATGGAAATGGCAGAGGAAGGATGAAAGCTGAGTGAATGCTGCAGATACGATATCCCTAAGACGAATGTATGATAAAACCTGTCATGGTTTGATCGCGTGAGAGATGTGGAAATCCGCAAAGAATGCAATCCGCATGATGTAAGCTTATTCAGTAAGATTAAGAAAGGGACTCTCATATGGTTCAGACATATAGAGCAACTGCACGAAGAAAGGAGTGTAAGGAGAATATATTGTAAGAATAAAAGAAGTCTGGGTCACCCGAGGAAGAAATTGCACGATCAAGTGAATCAGATACTTGAGTCGGGCCATTTCAAGATTCTGACTAGTATAAGAGTATTTATGAGACGATGTATAAATGTGAATGATGCGTGCCAAAACCGAGTTGTTTGGCGGTCCGTCTTCATTACCTACCCCTGCGGAAAAAACGGCGTGATGGTTAGTTAGTTAGTTAGTTGGTACAATGTCTTTCAACTAGTATTAATATATATGTATATAAGAATTTTGTTTCCGTATGTTTGTGTCCGCAAATAGCGGAAAGTAATCGATGGATTGACTCAAATTTTACAGAACATTGCATTACAGCAGAAGAGTGTTTGAATACATAATGGTAAGCTATGGCGCAATGAAATTTGTATTTTAAAAAACACTACAAGTGGTGCGCGAGTGGTTTGGAAATGTCTGCATTTCATATATTTTAGCGGCAGGGAGGGAAGGCAGGAGGGGGAGGGTATCGGAGGAAGTGGGGTTTGCGGGAAGGGTGACGAGAGACTGGGAAGGCGGGGGCGGGGAAGGTGGAAGAGAAACGCAGAAGGGGATGGGGGACGCATGGGAATGGACATGCAGGGGGGTGAAACAATTTATTTCTTTGAATGGCAGTGCTACGCATGCCGGGTACCAGCTAGTTATTAATATTTTTGCGGGCCCCTTAGTATTTCCCAACTGATAACATACATGTTGTGTTGCATGTAAATGCTTGATTTGTGTTCAATAGTAATAATAATAATATATTCTTAGATCAGTTAGTTTCGATTTGCCTAAAGTCGGCGGGAGAACAATGCAACACGAAGAAGGATGAAGGATGACGGATGACGCTACCAGTCCCAGATGACATTGTGATATCATTAATCATTAACCGACCGCGTCAATGGACCATCCGCTTACAATAAATAATTCTCAACACGCCGAGAATTAAAGATGGACATAAATTTGTAAACGACGTATTCATAATGTTGGTCTAAAATCTAAAATAATGTGTGGTAACATTATTTTAGACTAACATTACACAAATCAGCGTGAAATTCGTACGCGATAGAACTGAAACCTTGAGAAAACTAAAGTACACAAGAGCACAAATTTGAAGGATGATTTTTCCATATTTTGTCGTCGAATTCCAGTGCACCTTTTCCTATACATTTGGTCATCTTATTAGTATTTCTGTTTTCTTCTTCGGAGTCGCTAGATGTCGTTTTATTTTGTGTTTTCTTTGCCCGTTCATTTTGGAGTGGTTTGAAGATTGGATAATGATTTTACAAATATAAGAAAATATATATTTTTTGGATTTTATAGGATTCGATCCTTGGTTCGCTGAATGTCTGGCCGCTAAAGTTCATCAGGCGCTTTTATCACTAGACTAAAGTAGATTTATCGTATTATATTGAAACTGAGTCCCGTGAAAAAATAAATCTTTTATTGCTATCCTATTCTCTCGCAGGCTAAATCCACACAATCTGGGGGACAATGTGTCTAGGACTTACGGACCTATGAATCCATCCCTCCCACTGCGGTGCAAGGCGCAGAGGTCAAGAGAGTCCGATTAGAGTCAGTTAGGTTTTCCTCGTCCAGTCTCTCCCGATCCGGCCCTCCACGCAGTAGGTGGGTAAACACATTCGCTGTCAAGACCTAGACTAACCTCAGCCCACGAACCCGGGCATTCTTGCTAAGTCACCAAAAGTAACGAACCACTTGGGGTGACCTATGGCAGGGGTGTTGATTATGAAATAAATGGTACCCATACCCGCCTAAGAAATTGAATAAATTAATAAAAATAAAGTTTAAAAAAAATATGTATTTCAAATTTCCGCCACCGAAATAGGATATCGGTATTTTATTACAGTACCTATAACAGTTTTTTGTTTTGATTAGGTTCATTTTCCTGTTTTTTTCAAACTGAAATATTTTGTATTCTTTTCTGCTGGATATGTTGACTATTAGCCTGGGAGCTGTAACCGAGTTCTCGTACTTGTTCGTTTATGCAAATGTTGTGGTTATCCAATAATTTCAATTATTTTCCATATAAAAATCCCTAACCACACTATAGTGGATCCAAGTGCGCGTGCGTGGGTACCGTACATTCGAATTTAATTTTGAAAGCTTAGTTTAAGAGCGTATAACCAGACAACACCAGAAATATGTCATTTTTAAATCAGTGTTTAGACGTATTGACTCTTTTCCACAAAAAAATTATAAATTGATTTCGAAAGATTGTTATTTTATCTAGGAAACATATGTTTTAAATTTTAAGAAAAAATGATAATTATTAGTGTAATAAAGTTATACCATAGGTCGTTGGCAGATTTGTTATATTTTCAAAAAAGTACATTTATTATACAACACCCATTTCAAATCATATAATCATGCAGTAAAATAAATCAATGTATTATCTGGTAAACGTATTTTATTTTTATTTATTTTATTACATTAGTTACATTTATACAGCAAAATTACTTAATAATAATATTTCAAGTAACTGTAGATTTTAAAATGTGTACAAGTGTTATTATGTCTTGTACGTTATTAGTTCCTAGTAGGCAGATTGCCTGTTCTAACGAACCAAATGCTGGTGAAAAATGCCAAAAATGTATTCTGTAAAAAGTTAAAAAAAAACGAAATATTGTTTTTTGTTTTTGTTTTTGTAGATTAAATAAACATATACTAAGTTTAAATATACTATACCAAGTTTTTACTGATTGTGCCATTAATAGTTAACCATGTATAATTTTATGTTTTAAGTGACATAATTTAATAATTTTTCAGACTCAATCCTACCTAAGTCAATCAACCATTTAGTTATTATTGTACCGATGCATGCCATTTTACATGTTTTAATATTTAATTCTGGGGGGATTTTATTATACAATTTCGGTCCTAGATATGTATACGTCTTTTGAAACTTTGCCGTATTGCTCCCTGGGACCACGAGATCCTTTCTGGTGTGACTTCTTGTTATATTATCGTAGAAAGCAAACACTTTGTGGCTTGACATTATATAGAATGAAACAAGTACTCTGTTTAAAAACCACTTTATTTTTATTTATATTCGTCGACCGGTTTCGGTTGAACTCAACCTTCTTCAGGACAATAAACATATAAACTAAATTACATTACAGAGTGAAGATTCTAAGGTAAACATAAAAGAAAGAGAGAGAATATAAGAGAGGGAGAGAACATTAGATACTGGTTGGTGGAAGGGTAGGAGGCGGAGTCACGGGGGGGTGGGGGGGGGGGTTACATGGGGAGAAAGGGAATAACTTTAAAATCGGACTATTGGTTAATTCTAACTGTTTGTTTAAAATTTGGCAATTACGTTTCTTTGATTTGGATATTTCTAAAGCTTCTAAATTATTAAGGCGTATTCCTATTTTATTTGTATGTATTATTTTTACTCCTGTATTTATGTTAAATGTATGGTCTGTATCAATTAAATGTTCAGCAAATTCCGAGAAACCTGTGCTTGTGAGGCACCTGAGGTGTTCTTTGACTCTAATATTTACATTGCGCGCTGTTTTACCTATGTATGTGGCTGGGCAATCATTACAATTAAGTTTATAAATGCCAGAGTGGCTTAATTTATCCTCTGTATCTTTAGAATTAGTTAGGAGTTTAGCTAAATTATTGTTAGTATTACTAAGTTAGTATTACTAACAATAATTTAGCTAAACTCCTAACTAATTCTAAAGATACAGAGGATAAATTAAGCCACTCTGGCATTTATAAACTTAATTGTAATGATTGCCCAGCCACATACATAGGTAAAACAGCGCGCAATGTAAATATTAGAGTCAAAGAACACCTCAGGTGCCTCACAAGCACAGGTTTCTCGGAATTTGCTGAACATTTAATTGATACAGACCATACATTTAACATAAATACAGGAGTAAAAATAATACATACAAATAAAATAGGAATACGCCTTAATAATTTAGAAGCTTTAGAAATATCCAAATCAAAGAAACGTAATTGCCAAATTTTAAACAAACAGTTAGAATTAACCAATAGTCCGATTTTAAAGTTATTCCCTTTCTCCCCATGTAACCCCCCCCCCCACCCCCCCGTGACTCCGCCTCCTACCCTTCCACCAACCAGTATCTAATGTTCTCTCCCTCTCTTATATTCTCTCTCTTTCTTTTATGTTTACCTTAGAATCTTCACTCTGTAATGTAATTTAGTTTATATGTTTATTGTCCTGAAGAAGGTTGAGTTCAACCGAAACCGGTCGACGAATATAAATAAAAATAAAGTGGTTTTTAAACAAAGTACTTGTTTCATTCTATTCTTGTTATATATTTATGGTCAATTTGTTTAAGATTTTCTACATTTTTATGTACGTGGATAATAACCTTTTTTATATAGTTTTGACGAACATCAATTACATAAAGTTTTTTGTAGAGCTGATCGCTCGAAAACTTATAGGGTTTACGCATAATGACTCTAATTATGGATTTCTGGGCCTTCATTAATGGATCTAAAATTGTTCTACCTGAAGCTCTCCAACCAATACAACCACAATACAACCATACGTTAAGATGGGGTTGCATAATCCGAAATATATTTTTCTTAGGTCTTGTTGTTTGATTATGTTTCGTAATACAAAGAATACGTGAATCAATTTTCTTACCCTTATTGAAAGGTTGTCGATGTGAAATTTCCACTTAAGATGATTGTCCATAATAACGCCTAGATATTTGATGTTTTTCACACTCTCCAAAGCTTCACAGTGGCAGTTTGAATCAATATTGTCGGAATTACAGTTAGTCTTATGTGTTTTTATTGTGTATGATGTACTAGGTTGTCCTATTATAGTTGGGCTGAATCTTATGTATTTAGTTTTAGCTATATTTAATGTAAGTAAAAATTTTGTCAAGCCATTGTTTTATCGCATTGATTCCACTTTCAGCATGTTTATGTGTTTGAGTCCAGTCGTCTCCTTCAAATATAGCTACCGTATCGTCAGCGAATGTAATAATTTTTCCGCCTACTTGTAGGTCGCATAACTCATTTATGTAGATTATAAATAGAAGAGGTCCCAATGTGCTTCCTTGCGGTACCCCAAAGTTAGTGTCTAGTGAATTACTTACTATTTTTCCCATTTTGAGTTGCTGGCTTCTACCTGTTAAGTAACTCTTTAACCATTCGTAGGGCATACCTACAATGCCAATATTTTTTAATCATTTGAAGAGTAATTTATGTGAAATCGTATCAAAAGCCTTGGCTAAGTCTAAGAACAGTGCAATGTTTTTCTTTCCGCGATCTATATTTCTAGAAATATGTTATGTAAGTTGCGCTATAGCATCGTCCGTTCCCCTCCCCGGCCGAAAGCCAAACTGATTTTTGCTTAAAAGTTTTCGGCTCTCAGAATGGTATGTAACAGAATTTTAATTTTAGTTTAAATAAAATCATAAAAAAATATAAAAGTTCATGTGTTTCTTGACGAAAATTGGTCCGTTTGTGTATTTATTTGCGCACTTACAGACTAATATATATTTTTTTTTTTACATTCTTATTTTGCTGAGGCATTATTGAAAAATGATTAATACTTATGATCAAAAAATAATTACAAAAAGTACATAATTTTAATAGTTTTATCAACTCGCCTTTCAGAATTTTTGGATGTAGCTATAAATTAAAGCAAATTTGGAATAAAATAAAATCGATATTGAGTTATAATTTTATAAAGCTGGTAGGGAGAGTAATTAATCTTTCTCATTGGAACCGCCCTGTACGATCGTAAGAACCTCTTTCGACGAAATGTGGATTTTCGGCCGCTGGCTGGTTATACGCTCTTAATTCACCATTAAATGTAAGATGTTACACTGTGAACTGAATTCAACCACAAGATCGTACCCACAAAAAGTAAATAATTTTTGAACTAATCAATCTATCCTTTATTTGTAGGAATAAATACATTTGATACCATAAATATAATACTTTCAAAACTTAGAAAAATATGTATTTTGACCACAAACCACGTGGCGGGCCGGATATGAAGGTTGATGGAGACCCGCTCCAGCTGGACTCTCTCGACCCATCATCGCCTTGCACCGCAGTAGAAGAGATACACTCCTGGACACACTGACCCCCAGATTACTACCCACCCCTCATATCTTCTTTCTCCACATAACCCCCTCTCCCCCATTTCCTTAAAATAACCCCCACACAGTATCCGCAAAGATGTCCCCGAGGTTAATTATTTTCCTCAGGGTCTCCTGTTTTTTTTCCATTAGCTCCGCTCAGGAGGTCCCGAGGGTAATAATTTCTCTCAGTGCTTATGTCATCTTTGGGAATGCTGTGTGGAGGGTCTTTTTAGGAAAGTAAGGAGAGGAAGTTCTGGAAAGTAAAAATGTATGAGTGGTGGATAGGAATCTTTGAGTCAATGTGTCCAGCAATGACGGACGTACAAATCTATCCCTCCCACTGCGTTGCATGGCGATATTCGGAGAGAGTCCTGCTGGAGAGGTCGAAATGTCTCCTTCAGCCAGTCTCTCGCGATCCGGCCTGCCACGCAGTAAAAGCTAAGTACCCCGCTTAGACAGCACGAGTGTAAACTGTGCGCCCTAAAGTTTAAGTTTAGACTTACGGAATTCAATACTTCATTTGTGTGAAAGCAGCACGAAACAATACACGAATCCAATACGGGCAACCCTGAGATTTCACTTGGGGTGATCTGTGGCAGTGGTATTGGTTATCAAATAAATGATTCCCTGGAAAGCGGTACCCATACCTGACTCCCAAATTGAAAACTGGAGTCAATAAATATGTAAACCTGGAGAATCGCAAATTCTATTGACGTGGAAATAATCTGTTTAATTTAATTAGTTTACCCAAATTATAAAATTATCACAGTTTTGAAAATCAATAAAACTCAGAATCTATTTAAAAAAACGAATAACAGTTGTTACTTATATCTAAGTAATCCACGCCTCGATATTAAAAAAAATGTTATCCAACAAAACGAATATAGCCGAATACCAGAAAATTTATGTTATACTTAGAGCCACCCGCTGTAGGTAGATTGTCAAGTGAAATTCGCGCCGGGCCTAACAACAATAATATTTGGCAAATCCGTCGCTGCCGACCTTCCTTAATATAATTTCTCCGGATAGGTTATGCCTCACTTTCCGCCTTGGGGGAGGGGGAGGGGGAGGGAGAGTACCACCTCTATCCCCTCCCGATCCCCCCACCATCGCAGTCCCACGTGCTCGGAGACAAGGTTAACCTTTAGCGAGGATACTGCGCGTTACGCAATCCTTTTTATCTTCGCTCCAACAGATGTAATGCTTTACCCTTCTGAACTAAGCGGTTACAGGCAACAGCGCTCTCTTCGGAGCACGTTTTTCAACTTAGTTACGCGATCCTATACATAAGTCTTACCGAATCTTTCGCGAGGAAATTTATTGATTCCCCTCACCCATTGCGGAGACATCATCGTCATCTATGTTGGATGTTATAAAAAAAAAATACTTCGATCCCTGCGGTGAACTTTTTGAAATAGACTTTGAGCAGTCAACATTATTTTCGAATTAAAACTTTCAAAGCACATTATTCACGCCTCTACCCGTCTGTTTGACGACATCCGTGGTCGTGGGGTGGCTCTTAACTGGCAATCCGGAGGTCGCGGTTTAAATCCCGGCGTGCGCTAGTAAATTAAATTGATTTAAGGCTCCGCAACCGTGCTCCAAAAGAAGAAGATGGAGAGATACGAAATTACGAATGTTAGAGGAGCGCGCTAACATTTACAACGACAAAATCGATGTGAAAATTGCGAAAATGTATAATAAAACACGGCTATTTAAAATACCTAGGGCAAAAATCTCTTGGGGAGCATCTTAATCCTTAAATTCATGAATTATTTTATTTTCAAATACATAATACATATTTTTGCATTCTACTTATAAATAAAAAAATGGGGAAAAATAATAAATAAAAATATTTATCCATAAATTCGGTTTATTTTGAGAAAAACGTTGTTATATCATATGTGAAACACTATGCATCCACGCCATTAAATTTTTTTCGTACCTAATGTTACAACAATATTGTATCAGTGAATAAAGCGAACTATTTTATGACTTACACGTAAAAATATCTGGGGAAAGTATTAATTTAAATGAAATGCCGTAAAACAGTTTTTGTCATTATTAAAAATAGAGAGACTTTGCACTTTTGGCACTGGCAGTACGTCCAGTCATTGCAGGTGGGAAGCTGGGAAGTCGACACCTTTGCCTCTTTTCGTGTCGTGTTGGCCAATAAGATACCTCATCTCTCCTTATGTCTTTTGGTGGGACATTTACTTTTGGGCCTTTTCTCTTCTTTTGTAAAACGGGTTCTAAATTTCCACTTGGCCGACCAGGTCGTTTGTTGGTAAACTTAATATCAACGGAGCATAAAGATCGAGCAATTTGTGTTTTAAATTAGGCGAGACGCATTATATTTTTTGTAATGACATTTTTTCGTTCTTGTACTCTTCTGTATAGAAACCAAGAATTTACTATGGTCATGTCAACTAAGTGGTATAGCACCCTCATATACCATATATTGCTTCTCATCGCAATTATATATCTTCCCATGACACTGTCTAGTAAGTCAACTCCTCACATATGTTTGTTGTACTCTGTTATAGCAAATGGGCAGTTAACTGTTACCTTAGTTTTCTTTTTTTTTGTCATGGCGTTCAATAGTTTTCATTGGAGTTTTTCATTTTTCATTTTTCTAGTAAAAGACGATAGTAATGTGACCACCTTGTTGTCCTTCCAAACGACATTAGACATATCAAGGCCGAGCTCGTTCCTCGTGGAGAATTTTTCATTATTTTTTCATCTAGTAGCTTATATCCAGGGATTCTATTCTTCATAACTGTCCCAAGAGATTGAATGCCTGTGCAAGTCAAATAGCTTAAAAGTTGAATTGAGGTGTAATAATTGTCAAAATACAGTCTGTGGTTCATGGTACGACGCGGCATAGACGCACAACATTTCCACAGGCTCCTGTGGAAATATTGTTGCCTCTTCAAAATCTGGTTCATTTTCAGGTCAAGCGGATATCCTCTGGTTCACTTTGATCATCTTTATTTATTTATATGTATATTAATATGACCTTAGTTTTTTAATCGTAATTTTCTACGGCGCAATAATTGTCATCAGCTATACTGTCATCATCCGTAAAATCCATTCCATCTTCACTGTCAGACATGCGATTAATAATTTCGTCCAACTCCTTTTCGAATATTCCCCTCTTTGCCATTCTGAAACAATGTTATGCTATAATTACATAATTAGTAATGACTACATACATATGTCAAAATATGGTCTCAGTGTATATTGTTACATATATGATATAATAACGTTTTGTCAAATTTAGACGGTCAAAATATATAATACACATTATATTTATATTTAAAATATATAATCGTACCTTATTATTTGTGAAATAAAATAATTACGGTCCAACACTTCGCAAAAACACTATATTTTGATATAATACTGGACATCAAAATGCACACAATCCGTAACCTCCAACTATCAAGTTCTAAATTGAATTTTCATATTGTTGTACGTCATTTTTTGGAATTTTTCAACACAATTATTATGCAGAGATAATGTAAAAACAATAATGTAATATCAAAACCCACCAACAAATGTCAGAATTTATAAGAAATATCTTATTATATCAGATGTGTTGAAACTGCAGTTAAGGGTCTATCATTATTTAAAGAAAAATTGTGAATTTTTTGTTGAAACTGCAGTTAAGGGTCTATCATTATTTAAAGAAAAATTGTGAATTTTTTCACAAATATAATTTATAAGATAATAGAAACATACTTGTTTTTAATAATTTTTGGAGCATACTTTGTGATTTTTTTCTATCGAGGGAATTTCATATTGATTATAATTTGCGTTTCGCCGTGGGCAGCATCTAGACATTGTCTTCAAAAATAACATATATATTTTAAGAGCTTAAAAACTTCAAATGTTTAAGGGTAAGAAATCGATAGAAATTCGGGTTTTATAATTCCGCGCAAAAAACTTTACTACAAATCCCAAATCGGGTAAACAAAAGTTAGGATTTGTTTCCAAGATCGAATATTTTGTTACACTGTTTAGTTTTACCATCCAACACTTTTGCCATCAGATACTTTAACCATCATCTTAGAATTTACTCTTTCATTGCTACGCAACCCATTTTGTGGACGTTTCGATTGAAAACTAACATGCTGACCCTGCGCAGAAAAGTTCAACGCGCTTCAAACCGCTGCCTTACTCAAGTAAACTTTACTTTTCTGCGTGGGATCTGGTTATTTCAATGTGCGCTCTTTGACGGCCAAAGTACGACTGATGTCACAGTTGATTCAAAGCATTCTCGAAACCTTCTGGTTCAAAAACTATGGTCACGTGGTTTGCCTCCAGCTCGTCGAAATGACACCCAGATTTTATGGTCTATCAATTTGGCAACAATGCCAAGACGAAGTGTGGTGTTCAATAAACTCACCCAACGTGACTTTCAGGAATGCGGTGCGTTACGCAATCGATTTCCCCTCTCCCCTCGACATCGTACCCCACACCCCACACCACAGTGTTCACACAGTAGGTACATACCCTACATAATATAGTGGGTACCTCTGTACTCTGTAACCCTTTACAGATACTCTGCTCTGTGCTCAATAGCCGTAGGTACTGCTGGTACCAGTCTAGCCGACACGTCTAGAGAGTAAAGCGGGAATTTGCAGGATGCGTGTCTGAAAATATAATACCGTTTTACAGCGTACGTAACAAAGACCTTACAAATTCAGATACCAAAGTTTCAGCTATGTTTGTATGAAGAAAAAAAAAACTATTTGTAAAGCGTTACAATTATTATAAGCAATAATTATCAGCCTGAAACACTCATCTACATTGAAAAAAATCTTCCGAGAAAAGATTCTTGCCGCCAACCACTCTACTACTGAGCTATGGCATCTGACCGGCAATCAGAAGGACACGGGTTCAAGTCCCGTTGGCGGCAAATATCTTTTCTCAGAAGATTTTTTCAATGTAGATGAGTGTTTCAGGCTGATAATTATTGCTTATAATATCTAATTGTTACCCTTTGTGCTATGCATAAAAATCTTGTCTTAAAAAAAGTTAGTTTATCAATTAAAAATAATATTTGTAAAGCTTTGGGTTTAAAATTTTCCTGTTTTTTGCAACAGCTAACCAAGAAAATAGTTTAATAATGCAGAGTAGAATAATTACAAAAAATATATAAACATATCATTTAATACGCTGTTTATTAGAAATAGTGTGTTTTATCTAAAAAGTTTGTTAAGGTGATAGATTACTAAGGTTTGGGTTGTTTCAAAAAATTTGAAGCATTTATTCAATATTTTATCTTAATTTTCACGTTCTGTGTAACTTTTATTCAAGTTCTGCGAAGCTATTCTCTTGCTATTGTGAGATCGAGATACATCTCGGGCGAGATCTCCTGTCAGATTTGTGAGATTTTCTTTGGCTGTTATTTGCTTTTTCTATAGGCCGATTTCAGCTGTGAGCTGTCACGTATTTCAGTTTAGGTCGTTTTAAACACGAATTCATGCAAGTATGCATGATTATTTATTCATTTTACAGCCTTAGAAAATCACACAAATCTGACAGGAGATATCGCCGGAGATGTATCCTATAAAAAATAGCTCAGCTGTTTTATATCAGGACATTGCTAATGGATTTTTTTGGACATTTCGCTTAATGACGTCTTGACATCGACCAAGTATTATATCAATTTGTCTTGAAGTCAGTCAGCAAATGCTTGCGTCACACGTCATGCAGTCATGCGTCATTTCATGGCTTTGTCTATTTTTATGATGGCACGTCTTGACTGCCTTCGCTCACCTTTTGGGGCTTGCATTCAGCAATAAGCAGTCAATCAGCAGGCAGGTAGAAACACATCTGCACTAACATCATTGTAACGGACGTGTCGTCGTCCTTACAAGACTGTAAATTTATGAGGGCACCGGTGGCTGTGCACTCCTTCCCTTTTGTCTGCCAATGATGATGATGATGCTGGCCTCCCTACATCCAGTGGGTAGTGGCCCTGGATGCGCCTAGTTTCTGCCTGGGCCTGGTTGCCTTGGGAGTACCCAGAGTTAGGGCCGGCTGTAGCGGCAGGCACCAGGCACTCGTCCAGGCAGAACTTCAGCAGGAGGCAGCAGGAAGCAGGACTTCCAGTGGTAGGAAGTAATAAAAAACACTTTGTAGAGTAGAATTTGAACTGAACGTAACATATTTATTTGGAAATTTTCGTAACATTTAAGGGGTACTTGTACCCGACAGCGTTCGGGCAGTATTTATTATAAAAGGTGGAGGGGTTTTCGTCCTCAGACCAAATGGTATAAATAGGGCGGTCATTATGTGGGCACCCTATTTTGCCGGTGTCACCGTTGAAGGCGGTCGCTTAAAATGTGTATTTTATAATAATTCTACGTACTTTATTGTGTACATACATGTAAATTATTTTATATCAATGGTAAAATAAACGTAATGTTTATCACCAGATTTTTATCAGGGCGATTTATCTCATTTTTTAAGATAAATCGTAAAATTTAAGAAGTTATTTGCCGTTTGGCAGGACATGTGGTAATTTACCAATGCAGTGTTATTTTTATGAGATCCCCCGTAAGATGTGTTAATGAAACCTGTTTGTTTCACCATCTTACGGGGAAGCTGGATTTTTATAATCCGGAAATACATATTTTTATCGAAATTTTTCTAAGTGTTTTTTGAAGGCCATTTTTTGCCCTAGTTTCAGTAATTTAAGGGCTAGAGACTCAGGCTCTCTTTCCCTCGATGCCTTGTAGGACTGCGGAATGAAATTTCTTAGTTTCATTATCCTACAAGGATCGTAAGTTAAAATATTTAACAATATGTCAAAAAAAAGGAAACATAAAAAATACGTTTGAAATTATAAATTGAAAAATGTCCCTGGTGGCAACTTGAGCATGATAGCGTTTATTTGTTGCACCGGGGGCATTGTACATGGTAAAATGAAAGTTTTTTATTAATACAATATTACAATTAGAATAACTTTTAAATTCTAATTGGAAAACAAACATAAAAATATTTTCAACGAAAAAGATCGCTGGCGGTACGGTACTAACGAGCTCAGTGGGCAAGCGGATTTTTGGATTTTCAGCGAAATCTCAAAAAATGACCACTGAACTGTAGAGGATACCGCCAAGGATGTTTTTCGTTGAAAGAACATTTGAGGGTACGTAACACGTCGGTTACACTCCCCCCGTGCAGCTGTGCTGTACTAGTCATAACGACGTGTAGTAGGATGAGTAGGTGAAGCTGCATTGGTAGACGCGGGCGGCAGGATCACAGCGAGCTGCACGGCAGGTCGGACGTAGACTCTGGTTCTCGGCAGGTCGAACGTAGACTCTGGTTCTCGTCTGGGTCCCGGCGGTCCTTACTTGGTCGTCTTCAGCAGGGATGGTGTCAAGGACTCGGCCGTGTGTCCGGCTGATGTGGGTCCATGACACGGGGTCCATGACAACCATGATGGGGTTGACGGACTCCCCCCGTGTGAGGAGCGCCACTTCCTTGATAGTGGCACTGCTGGAGCAGGACGGATTTGTCTTCGCTGCGCCGATGAGGAGCACCACGTCTATGACAGTGGCACTGCTGGAGCAGGACGGACTCATCTTCACTGCGCTGATGAGGAGTACCACGTCATTGACAGTGGCACTGCTGGGGCAGGGCAGGCTCATCTTCACTGCGCCGATGAGGAGTACCACGTCATTGACAGTGGCACTGCTGGGGCAGGGCGGGCTCGTCTTCGCTGCGCCGTTGAAGAGCACCACGTTCATGACAGTGATACTGCTGGGGCAGGACGGGCTCGTCTTCGCTGCGCCGTTGAGGAGCACCACGTCTTTGACAGTGGCACTGCTGGGGCAGGACGGGCTCGTCTTCACTGCGCCATTGAGGAGTACCACGTCCTTGACAGTGGCACTGCTTGGGCAGGACGGGCTCGTCTTCACTGCGCCATTGAGGAGCACCACGTCTATGGCAGTGGCACTGCTGGGGCAGGACGGGCTCGTCTTCACTGCGCCATTGAGGAGTACCACGTCCTTGACAGTGGCACTGCTGGGACAGGACGGGCTCGTCTTCACTGCGCCATTGAG
Organism: Limnephilus lunatus; assembly: GCA_917563855.2. Classification (NCBI taxonomy): domain Eukaryota; kingdom Metazoa; phylum Arthropoda; class Insecta; order Trichoptera; family Limnephilidae; genus Limnephilus; species Limnephilus lunatus. The sequence continues at coordinate 696,482 of OU830602.1, read as the reverse complement.
GAGCACCACGTCTATGGCAGTGATACTGCTGGGGCAGGACGGGCTCGTCTTCGCTGCGCCGTTGAGGAGCACCACGTCTTTGACAGTGGCACTGCTGGGGCAGGGCGGGCTCGTCTTCACTGCGCCTATGAGGAGCACCACGTCTATGACAGTGGTACTGCTGGGGCAGGACGGGCTCGTTGTTGCTGCGGGATGTGGTTGGTCATCCATCTGAGGTAAGGGCGGCCCGGGACCAGAAGGTCCAGGCGGCAGTGAGGACCACTGCTCTGGCAGCGGAGCGGATCCGGCAGCTGTTCTCTGCTGATCGGCTGGCTGTCTTTGATGGAGCAGAGGTGAGGGCGGCCCGGGACCAGAAGGTCCAGGCGGCAGTGGGGACCACTGCTCTGACAGCGGAGCGGATCCGGCAGCTGTTGTCTGCTGGTCGGCTGGCTGTCTTTGATGGAGCAGAGGTGAGGGCGGCCCGGGACCAGAAGGTCCAGGCGGCAGTGAGGACCACTGCTCTGGCAGCGGAGTGGATCCGGCAGCTGTTGTCTGCTGGTCGGCTGGCTGCCTCTGGTGGAGCAGAGGTAAGGGCGGCCCAGGGCCAGAAGGTCCAGGCGGCAGTGAGGACCACTGCTCTGACAGTGGAGCGGATCCGGCAGCCGTTGTCTGCTGGTCGGCTGGCTGCCTCTGGTGGAGCAGAGGTAATGGCGGCCCAGGACCAGAAGGTCCGGGCGGTATCGTGGTTGGGTCCCTCTTGTAGTAAGGGGCCGGTGGCACAGGGCCTCCTGGCCCTTGCTGCGCTGGTGATGCGTACCTCTGGTCCATCAGAGGTACAGGTCCAACAAGCTCATCGCGTACGGCTTCTCGTTGCCTCAGGTTGAGCAGAGGTACGGGCGGCACGGGGCTGGAAGGTCCAGGCTGCATCCATCTTCCCCGGAGTCGCCAAGCTTCTTTTTGGCCCGGATCTGTGTGGCCAGTTGACTCCAGGATTGCATCAGTTTTGGAAGGCGCTGAAGTTGCGGCTTCTGGTGATGCGTACTTCTGGTTTTCCAGAGGTACAGGTCCAACAGGCATCTCACGTACAGCTTCTGGTTGCCTTGTATTGTGCAGAGGCAAGGGCGGTACGGGGCCGGAAGGTTCAGGTTGCAGCCATCCAAAGTTCCCATTGTAATGAGGGGGTTGCAGCGCGGGGCCTCCAGGCCCTGGCTGCGCCGGTAATGCGTACCTCTGGTTTACCAGAGGCACAGGTCCGACGGGTATCTCTCGTACGGCTTCTTGTTGCCTTGAATTGTGCAGAGGCAAGGGCGGTACGGGGCCGGAAGGTCCAGGTTGCAGCCATCCAAAGCTCCCATTGTAATGAGGGGGCTGCGGCGCGGGGCCTCCAGGCCCTGGCTGCGCCGGTGATGCGTACCTCTGGTTTACCAGAAGCACAGGTCCGACGGGCATCTCTCGTACGGCTTCTTGTTGCCTTGAATTGTGCAGAGGCAAGGGCGGTACGGGGCCGGAAGGTCCAGGTTGCAGCCATCCAAAGCTCCCATTGTAATGAGGGGGCTGCGGCGCGGGGCCTCCAGGCCCTGGCTGCGCCGGTGATGCGTACCTCTGGTTTACCAGAAGCACAGGTCCGACGGGCATCTCTCGTACGGCTTCTTGTTGCCTTGAATTGTGCAGAGGCAAGGGCGGTACGGGGCCGGAAGGTCCAGGCTGCATCCATCCGGGGCCCCCATCAGTGTGAGGGGGCTGCGGCGCGGGGCCTCCAGGCCCTGGCTGCGCCGGTGAGGGGTGCCTCTGGTTTATCAGAGGCACAGGTCCAACGGGCATCTCTCGTACAGCTTCTTGTTGCCTTGAATTGTGCAGAGGCAAGGGCGGTACGGGGCCGGAAGGTCCAGGTTGCATCCATGATGCTTGTAGTTGCCAAGGTTCTCCTTGGTTCGGATGTCCATGGCTGGTTGGCTCCGAGGCAGTACTCGCTGCGACGAGTTGTGCCAGCCGTGCGGCACCGGGTTGTGCCAGCCCTGCAGTACTAGGTTGTGCCAGCCCTGCGGCGCCGGGTTGTGCGGGCCCTGTCGAATCTTTTGCCGACAGGATCCCAGCACGGGGTTGTGCAGGCCCTGTCGCATCTTGTGCCGGCCCTACACGGGTTTGTAGTTGAAGGGCTGCATTCAGCCAATCAATACGTTTTTGTTGGCTGCGCAGCTGTCGTTGCAGCTGGCGCAGCGTGTCCTCAATAGATGTAGAGGGTGGTGTTCGCTCATTGTTGCTCTCTTCTGTGGAGCGTGCCATCTCAGTAGTAGAGCTTGGCGGGGGCACGAGCGTGGGCACTCGTGGCAATAGGTGTGGTGTCAGCCCTGGCATGAGACGCGGCATCAGGCGTGACATGGTATCAGGCGTGGCATCTAGGCGTGACGTCAAGCGTGGCATGTAGGCATGGCATCAGGCGTGGCATTAGCCCTAGCATGAGGCGTGGCATCAGGCGTGGCATCAGGCGTGGTATTAGACGATACGTCAGGCATGGCACGTAATCCACGTAGCAGGCGTGACCTCGGGCGTGACGTCAGGCGTGGCATTCGGGCGTGACGTCAGGCGTGGCGTGAGGCGTAGCTTCAGGCGTGATGTGACATCAGGCGTAGCATAAGGCGTGATGTCAGGCGTGGCACGTAGTCGTGGCTCAGGCGTGGCATTAACCCTGGCATGAGGCGTGGCATCAGGCGTGACCTCAGGCGTGGCACGTAGGCGTGGCGTCAAGCATGGCATTCAGACGATACGTCAGGCATGGCATGTAGGCGTGGCATCAGACGTGACATTAGCCCTGGCATGAGGCGTGACATCAGACGTGGCATTTAGCCCTGGCATGAGGCGTGGCGTCAGGCGTGGCATTTAGGCGTGATGTCAGGCGTGGCACGTAGGCGTGGCTTCAGGCGTGATGTGTCATCAGGCGTGGCACGCAAACGTGGCGTCAAGCATGGCATTCAGACGATACGTCAGGCGAAGGCTCAGGCGTGGCATCTAGGCGTGATGTCAGGCGTGGCACGTAGGCGTGGCTTCAGGCGTGATGTGTCATCAGGCGTGGCACGCAAACGTGGCGTCAAGCATGGCATTCAGACGATACGTCAGGCGAAGGCTCAGGCGTGGCATCTAGGCGTGGCGTCAGGCGTGACCTCAGGCGTGAGACGTAGCGTCAGGCGTAGCGTCAGGCATATCGTCAGGCGTAGCGTCAGGCGTAGCGTCGGGCGTAGGCTCAGGCATGGCATCCAGGCGTGGCGTCAGGCGTAGCATCAGGCGTGACCTCAGGCGTGACTTCAGACGTGGCATTCAGGCGTGACGTCAGGCGTGGCGTGAGGCAGCTTCAGGCATGATGTGACATCAGGCGTGGCATCAGGCGTGGGCGTGGGGTGCAGCTGATCCGGCTCGAAGGACCACTTGTAACGGACGTGTCGTCGTCCTTACAAGACTGTAAATTTATGAGGGCACCGGTGGCTGTGCACTCCTTCCCTTTTGTCTGCCAATGATGATGATGATGCTGGCCTCCCTACATCCAGTGGGTAGTGGCCCTGGATGCGCCTAGTTTCTGCCTGGGCCTGGTTGCCTTGGGAGTACCCAGAGTTAGGGCCGGCTGTAGCGGCAGGCACCAGGCACTCGTCCAGGCAGAACTTCAGCAGGAGGCAGCAGGAAGCAGGACTTCCAGTGGTAGGAAGTAATAAAAAACACTTTGTAGAGTAGAATTTGAACTGAACGTAACATATTTATTTGGAAATTTTCGTAACATTTAAGGGGTACTTGTACCCGACAGCGTTCGGGCAGTATTTATTATAAAAGGTGGAGGGGTTTTCGTCCTCAGACCAAATGGTATAAATAGGGCGGTCATTATGTGGGCACCCTATTTTGCCGGTGTCACCGTTGAAGGCGGTCGCTTAAAATGTGTATTTTATAATAATTCTACGTACTTTATTGTGTACATACATGTAAATTATTTTATATCAATGGTAAAATAAACGTAATGTTTATCACCAGATTTTTATCAGGGCGATTTATCTCATTTTTTAAGATAAATCGTAAAATTTAAGAAGTTATTTGCCGTTTGGCAGGACATGTGGTAATTTACCAATGCAGTGTTATTTTTATGAGATCCCCCGTAAGATGTGTTAATGAAACCTGTTTGTTTCACCATCTTACGGGGAAGCTGGATTTTTATAATCCGGAAATACATATTTTTATCGAAATTTTTCTAAGTGTTTTTTGAAGGCCATTTTTTGCCCTAGTTTCAGTAATTTAAGGGCTAGAGACTCAGGCTCTCTTTCCCTCGATGCCTTGTAGGACTGCGGAATGAAATTTCTTAGTTTCATTATCCTACAAGGATCGTAAGTTAAAATATTTAACAATATGTCAAAAAAAAGGAAACATAAAAAATACGTTTGAAATTATAAATTGAAAAATGTCCCTGGTGGCAACTTGAGCATGATAGCGTTTATTTGTTGCACCGGGGGCATTGTACATGGTAAAATGAAAGTTTTTTATTAATACAATATTACAATTAGAATAACTTTTAAATTCTAATTGGAAAACAAACATAAAAATATTTTCAACGAAAAAGATCGCTGGCGGTACGGTACTAACGAGCTCAGTGGGCAAGCGGATTTTTGGATTTTCAGCGAAATCTCAAAAAATGACCACTGAACTGTAGAGGATACCGCCAAGGATGTTTTTCGTTGAAAGAACATTTGAGGGTACGTAACACGTCGGTTACAATCATGACATGCATCAAAATATATCTGCGCATTTATTAGGTTAAATTCAAGGCATTTCGAAGACGCCCAAATTTTTGTTAAATGTTTAAATTTGTTATTTAATTTTGAGGAAATTTGTTTTTTTTTTTTTTTTTTATTTTTTTTTATTTATTTATTTATATATTGTTTGAAAATATTACATAATACAATATAGTGAACTTAAAATGTCCAACTAGGCAATTGCCCGTTTTAGGACATTCCAGTATGATAATGTTTTTACATGTAAATTATAGTAAATTATAGTGTTGACTATTCTGTTGGTAAAATAATACATATGTATATTCATATTCTAGAATACTTTCAGTTATACCACGACATTTTTTTTGTAGGCACATTCTACCCTTTTTTATTGTTCACCACTTTAAAATTTTTTTTTGTTGATGATTTCGACAAGGACAAGCTAAAAACTTGAAGTAGCAGGTGGATATTTACTAGACAAAAGAAGAAAGACATAATGCACGTATCTCTCATCTTTTGTCTCGCCATTATTTAATATGTGAGACAGAGCTGCAGCATTATTGTGATAAGGAACGTATGTTTATTACCTTTTTTGTACCGCCGCGGTTCCATAAACGTGAGAATATTAAAAGCGCCTAATAGTTCAAGGCTTAGATACGACCGTACCTTTTCTGATTTTTCTGTTTCTAATTTTCGTTTGAGAGTCGCTAATGTTTTCTTTAATGATTAAATGTATTTTATTTTCTTTATTGTTTTAGTTTTATTTAAAATAACTGTGATACTTAACACCTTATAACTGTGATACTTCTATATATATATATATAAAATCAAAATATTTTTGTTTCTGTCTATGTACGTGAGTTGTCTATGCATTGCTAAACCATTCATCCAATTGCGATGAAACTTTGGGGATGTGATGTGCGCTTGCCCGCGATGGTTTCTGTATACAATAGTGAGTTCTGGCATCATTAAATTATGAGTTGCTTACCATTCATTTGATTACGATGAAACTTTGGTGATTTGATGTGCGCATTCCCGCGATGGGAGTGGGAAGGAAAACGCGGGAGGGGGGAGGGGAACGCGGGAGGGGGGTTCGCGGGATGGGGAAGCGGGAATGGGAAGAGGGAAGGCGGAGATGGCAGAGTGAGATCGTGTGAAAGGAAGGGGAGGCGAATGGGTAAAGCAACGGGACAAAAGGGAAAGGCCACGCAGGGAGAAACAATTTCTTTATTAAGTGACATTGCAATGCATGCCGGGAAATCGCTACTAACTTATAAACTAGAATGTTAAAGCCCATTAGGGCGTGCAATAAATAAATAAATATTATATTCCGTGATTTTTCACGTCTAGCAAATATATATTACAAAAATACCTAGTTTTTAAGCTAATAAAGCTATATACATAAACTAGCAGACCCGACCATACGTTGCTGTGGCTAATGAAACACACTGACACGCCATAACCCAACCTTTATAAACAATGCCACCTGTTAAATCAAATCCATCCGCCAATCCGCTGCCCGATTGCCAGCCCACTCCCTCATTTACACAAAACCTTGACAAATTATATACCTAAAAACCTTTCTCATGAGTCACTCTATCTGGCTCAAAATCACCAAGGTGCAGAATTGGCTTCGCTAGCAATTTAATGTCTTAGAACTTGAATTTATTGAGAAAATAAAATTAATAAAATACTACAACTAACTGTTTTTGAGTGTTCATCAAGCAATACAATTTATAAATTAAGTAAATTTTAAAATATATCAATATACATGCATAGAAAGTCATTTCGGGAACGCGTCCTAATGTACGATCTTCAACAACAAGTTCAAAATATTAATGAAAAATTTAAACTATTTAACACCAGTCATTACTTAATACACCGTATTATTTTTTTTAATTCTAGTTTTTGGAAAGGATACTAAAAGTATATTTATTTTTAATTATAAAAATGCAAAAATAGTTTGTCCGATAGCGTACAAATCATTTCAGTGAACGCATCTATAATCGAACAAAAATAATTTTATGTGAACGCAGCCATAAGGTGTCAAACGTCAGTAGAGGAAGAAAACACTAACAAAGCCGGCTGTCAGTGTATTTATTGTCAAATAAATTATACCTAAGTGATAAGTACCTTTCAATTCATTTTTCGTAGAGCGTACATTAATAGACCGTCATTTCGGGAACGTGTTTATTACTTGTATTATTGATGAAATTCTTTTTTACGATACGAAATAACAAAGTAACATCAAATATTTTACTATTGACAAAGTCAGGCCGCATTTAAGATGGCCACCGTACAATCAAAACGCGCGCTGATTTGAAATCGTCATTCCGTGAACGGTCATTTCGGAAACGTTCCCGTACATGATGGCACGTTCCCGAAATGACAGTTGCGTTCTCGGAATGATGATTATTGTTTCCAAGGGCGATTCAATTACAATTTTTTATTTATTTATTTTACTATTTCGTTGTTTTTTATTAACAGCATTATGGAGACTCCTGGTAAAGACAAAAAAACTCCAAAAATGCTTTAAAAGGATAGGGCAGCTTATTTGCGCCAAAGAGAAAAGGCAAATGCTATAAAAAGAAATTTTTGGATAAAATGACTGAAAAACAGAAAGAAACTAAAAAGGTTAAGGACAGGAAATATTATAAAAAGAAAAGGGCAGAAAGTAAATTGATGAAAATTGCTGATATGACCGAACGAGAGAAGAGAAAGCCGAGAAAAGTTTGGAAAAATGCAAAAAAAAAATACAGAGAAAAGAAAAAAAGGTTTAGCAAATATAATAAGTAATAGGCCGCCACAATAAGATGACGATTTAGCCGCAGTACCTCCGGAGAGAAGACAAGTAGGTAGAAAAACCATACCACAACCATAAGGCGACAATATGCAATATATAACTATTTGAAAATTAAGAAAAGAGTAAGCATTTGTAAGTCTGCATACAACTCATCTTCCTCAGATGATGAAGATTTAATGGCAATATCTCTCCGTCAGCAGATTAAAGAAAAGCAGATTGACGTTGAAGCAAGTACATTTTATGGCAAAGAAAATATATATCCAAATCTCGTATCCCCTGGGACATTCTTGATTGTTAAAGTTCCTACTGAAAAGCCAAATATTTGCTTTAGATATGTTGCTACTTGCCAGACATGTGTCGATGACGGTGATGGGGAAATCTTAGTAACCTTTTTGAGATCTGTACGTAACAATATCTGAAAAATCAAACTGGAACCAAAGCATGTGTCATATATGAACTTTGAGCAAATAATCAATATTATCCCGACACCATTGCTGAAAAAGTAACAAAATCGAGAATGATACGTTTTTAGATTTTCACGGCCAAAGCATTTTCGTTATTTGTTTTTGGGGTGTTATGCCGTGTTGCGCTACCTCCTTCTTTAGCCATCTGCCGGATCTGCCCTGATGATGGACACTGCAACGCTGTCCGAAACGTCGCACAGTGGACGAAATGGAGAAAAAACCCGAATTAAGTGGTTTTTGCAAATGTTATTGTTTTAAACATATATATTTTTTTTAGTGTAGCACAATAGTTTCTGCACTTTATGTGTCAATTTAAATATCTCATTAGCGCTTGACGGAAGTTTGGCAAGGCCGCAAAGTGTGCCGTAAATTTGATGTTCGGTATCGCGTTTTTCCGTTCTCTCCTACGCGTGAGCAGAGACGGTTGTGTATTACGTGACATTTAGATATATATACAAAAGTTTGATATGTATGACATTCTTCAAGGTATTATCTATCTAATGTAATAAATTTTATATCAATATCACATGTGTGTGAGATTTGAACTAACTTCTAATATTCCACTATTTTAGTATTTTTTTACTGTGAAAATGCTTATTTCAATTAGCATTTAGAAACAAAACATCGTTTGCTCCCAGTTATGAATATATACATATTGTAGACTGAAGTTTCACCTTTTATGTCATATATAAATTGTGTTCCTTTTTTCTCCTCCCTTGAACAATGTTTTTATTTTAAGGAAGGCCTATATGCATTCCCCGGAGAGAATTATTCGAGGCATTAAATGTACGGGGTATATTAATTGCCACTTCTGTGAAATGAAAGAAGTTTTTAATTAATTATCTAACATAAAAATACCACATAGTGGCAGGTTCGAACATTTCAAGCCCTACATTTTACAAAACTGTTAAGTATTTTTCACTACAATCAATCAAGTAATGTAGAAAAAGCCGCAGTTGTTATTGTGAGGTTTGAACAACATAATTTAGAGTGGTTGCAAGAAATGATATTTGTGTCCAAATCTTTGGGTAGACCAATAAAAGTATTTCAAGAAATCGGTTCTAGATCAAGGAAGAAAAAATTGAACGATCTGTTAGAGTCTCGCACTCTTGATGAACTCCAGTTAGCAGCAGAAATGAGTTTGCATAAATGTACAAATGGGGCTGTGATGGTTATGGTATTCACAGTCACTACAATGAAAGGTATAGTAATAGAAAATATAATGATCTCTCTAATTTCCCTACAACGTCGTTAGTGCCACTTCAACTCTACAGCGAAGGAAACTCAAAAAGCATGACTATCATATGTCAAAACCCACGGCCTTCATCTACAAGGTACTGCAGACCAATCAGATTACAATTTAAAAAAGAAACTCCAAAGATAATAAGAAATGAATTTGCAATTTGGGATAACTTCCTAAAAAAATGTTTCGGTTTACCTACTTAAGTTTTAAGTCCGCTAAGAATTCGTCTAATGGTTCTGGAAATTTGAGCGATGATTTAGACTCCAATGACAACGGGTACAGCTTTAGCACTTAGATTTTCTACCATTTTCGATTAAAATATGAATGAACCTAATTGTTGCCCGTATTTTTGTGTTCATACATGTGAAATATAATAAATAATATGTAAAATTTAAAATTAATATGTTTTATTTGCCTAGATGTATATCTTAAAAATGTATTATTTCGTTGTTGTAAATTTCTACGCAAGAGTAAATTAATATTTTTTCTTCAAAATCAAACAGTATTAATAGGCTTGCGTCTGAGTAGCAGTTTTTATCGAATTTATTAAATGGTTACCTATACCCAAACCCTTCGCCCAGGCGAAGCGAAGTAAAGGCCGCCCGCAGGGCCTAGCAGAAAAACATGCAAAGCGGATTTTTAACTGCTAGTAGTTATAATTCATTAATAAAATCAGAAAAAAAATATATTGCATTAATATTTAGTCAGCAAAGAATTAATTCGTGTTTTTTCTTCATTCCGTCCACTGTGCGTCGGCTAAAGAAGGAGGTAGCGCAACACAGCATAACACCCCAAAAACAAATAACGAAAAAAAAAATCGAGAATATTATTATTTTGAAAATGATATTGATGTTTTCGAAAAATAATAGGTTTTGTTTTGTTGTTGGCAATATAAATAAGTAATTTTGTTATTTAAAACTTTGTTTATAATTTTAATATTTCTATACTATACCTTATGATATCAATATTATCATTCCGCCAACATTTTTGTCATTCCGGGAACGGTTGATCGTTTCCGGTAACATGAACATTTACAAAATTTCAATAAAATACGCACAATTTGAGCTATTATTAGAAAATTAATAATTTATTAGATTAACAAACTTTCATTCTGTTGGTGTAATGTTAATTCGATTGTAAGAGTTTTGGATATTCTGAAATTTCTTAAATTTTATCCACAATAATTGCAACTTGTTTTATTTTTTGACGTATTTTGCTTGTAGAAGATTTTTTCTATGTATTGTTTTAATTATTTTTTATATCATATAGACACATAGTATAACCATGTTATTCAACAAAGCTTAAATTATGTACTTTTTTGATTTTTGTCCATTTTATCAAACTTAGAAAAACGTTCCCGAAATGATAGTTTTCTGCAAAATATCCACTAAAAAACAATATTACAAAAAAAGTATAGAATTCTGTGCGCTGCCCTGTCAAAGTTTATTAATATACAAATATTGCAACAGTATAAACTAAGAGCCATCATTATAATTTGAAATTTTTTTTGTCATAAAACCAATCTTGAAATTTGCAACCTTGGTGATTTTGAGCCATCTATTGGTGAAAACCGCAAGAAAATTCGTTGCGTCGTTTAAAAGATTTAAGCGCACAGACAGCGGGAGTGACTTCATTTTATACTATGTAAAGATATTACTACCATTAATAATTAAATACTTAACAATAGGCCACTTGCATAGATTTCATAACGACTTGGAAAAAATCGTGTGGATAGATTTTTTTACTAAGATTACGAAAATGTTAGTAAAAATTTTTAGAAATGTATAGTTTTTTTATTATTTTTAAATAAATAATTCCATTATTTGAGCTCGTGACGTCACTACATGAAAATGTCCCCGATTGCCGTCCCGAGGCCACTTGCATAGATTTCATAACGACTTGGAAAAAATCGTGTGGATAGATTTTTTTACTAAGATTACGAAAATGTTAGTAAAAATTTTTAGAAATGTATAGTTATTTTATTATTTGTAAATAAATAATTCCATTATTTGAGCTCGTGACGTCACTACATGAAAATGTCCCGTCTCCGATTATGTTCCCTTAATTTTGTAAAATTTCACACTGATTAATTTTTTTTTATATGGCAACACTTTGATTTCCGGCGAATTATTGAATTTTCGTTTAACGTTCACTAGATCTATTGTTTTTTCTATGCGAACTTATCCTTTGGTTTGATTTTTTCATAAAGTGGCGGTGTTTTTACAGATGTTACGAAGAGAACCCCAATTTATTGTTATTCGTGTGGAAAACGTTTTTTTTTAAAAAGATTTTCGGCTATGTATTTATCGTTTTTTCGCACTCATAAAATTATGTCCCGTCTTTCCGGTTTATAAAAAATGGTCTGATTTTTCGGATTGAAATTTTCAAAAAATCGCCAGAGTTTCAAAAATACGATTAAAAAATATAAAAAATAGGGAATGTCTTAGAATATTTGCCTAAACCGGAAAAAAAATAAAGAAATTGTGATGCAAGTGGCCTATTAACTCGTCTACCTTCAACGTTGAACAATTTTGGAAGTTGGTATTCGCAGTTATAAACGGCTGTGTTCTGTGTTGACTGTTGATATGACACGACCCGACCTACCCACGAAAAGTGTGTGCGCTCTCCACCGACACCGCCAGAACACAGGCCTCCTTGTCCTAGGTCAGTATATTCCGCGTTAAATTCGCGCTTTGTCAAAACGGATAACCGCTTTTTTCATATCGACCGTTCTTTTCCTGTTACATACACACAACTGACACAACACACCACACACCACACTGAATTATTGAATAGATCGCATTGTCGCTATTTCAAGGCCAGGCGCGTTTTTTTAACAGCTTAAATTTGCAAAATCATGGAGGTTGGACCAGTGGCGGACTAAGCCCGTCAGAGAGAGGCCCGGGCGGCAAAGCTGAATGAGCCCCTCCCTAGTTTCAGAAGTTGATGGAATTTTACAGCTGTTTATTCAGTTCACACGGGCCTCTTGTTCTGCGGGCCTCCAAGCTCTTCCATGTTCCCTTAATCAAATCCTAAACAACACCGTAAAAAGAAATTTTTACTCATTTTTCAATCTTGTTGACAACATATTATTAGAAAAGCTATTGGTACATCCGATTTGCATGCACCAAGTCACTAGGACACCACGTAGGGCTTTTTTTATGAAGGGCCCCTATTATTTTTCTAAACGATGAAAATTTTCCATAAAAATTGAAAATAAATTCGCTGGTCCGCCATTCTTTTTTTTTTAGATATCAATATTCCCTTACGTGTACACTGGATTTTCGAACAGTTTAAGAGTTGGTGCATGCGGATTGGATGTATAGTTTTTTTTAATATGTTTTCAACCAGTTTGAAAAACGTGTTTAAAAAGTTTTGAGAAAAACGCATCCAAAGTTTTGCTGAAGGATAATTCAACATACACGTTTAAAAAGGTTTCACGTAAAATGCTGAATCTCCGTTAATTTTTCGAATTTCTTCAAAACATTTGGTGAGAGTATTCTTAACAAATGCATATTTCAAAAAATTGACAAAAACAGTCAATTTTTTTTTACAGGGTCCTGGTGCCATAAAGCCTTGTTTAGGATTTGATGAAGGGAACATGGAGACGTTTGGAGGCCCCCCAGGACCAGAGGCCCGGGTGGGCCGCCCCTTCCGCCTCCTGTTAGTCCGCCACTGGGTCGGACATGATTGATACCCAGACCTGTTTTTTCGCCTTTGCACACAGCGCTTTGGAAACATTATCTTTGTGGAATTTGCTCTTTTTTTATGCATTGTTTGTGAAAATATGGAATTAATGAGTTTACGTGTCTCGCCGAGGTGCTGACATTTTGTAAGAATAGACAGCTGCTGATATGCATTTCTGAAAGTAAACATTTACTAATTACTAATGGTAATAAATCATTGCTAATGTTTTTAATTTTATTTTATTGTCGCATGAGCTGGCTCGCAATATCGTTCATTGATTTATTTACAGCATTTTGCCATTTGCCATTTACATTAAAATAAAATAGTTTACAGCACTTAAAAAAAAGACAGCTAAAGAGAATACTTATTTTGTCATTTAGAAATGATTTAGAAATACTGTTTGGATGAAAAAAATTCAAATTATAAATTATCTATTTTTATAATATAGTTTTGTTAGAAAAAACAAAAGGTGTAATTTTTTAAAAATCTTAATGTTCTGTCCGCTATGAATGCTCTAATTAATATTTTTTTTTTTTTTTTTTTTTATTTAATATAAAACATGGGTTACATTTTAATTATACATATTTTACAAAATATCATATTCAAGGTCATGATTGGTCATGTATACCTTATCAGAAAAGAGGAGCTCTTGTGCCTGATAAGGGAGCCACAGTTCTTACTTAGGTTACATTTTATAATATATTTTGTATAAAATATTTATTTTTTAATGTAAGTTTTTTTGAAAAATTGTTTAATTTTATTTATTTGTTCTAATATATTAAATTTAAAAAAATATATTAAATTTTGGTTTAGTAAACGACCTCATTATTAAAGTCAAACCCAACTAACCTAATCTAACGTAACCTAACCTAATTAGAGATGAAACGTTAACTATCCGGTATCCGGCCTAAATTTACTATCCGGCTCGATACCGGATATTCAAAAACTACTACAATTTCCTATAATAAAATGCAATACCTACATTAATCTTTATGAGGTAAATATAAAATAAAATGGCTTATAATTATGACGGCTTTTATTTAAAGTCGAAAAAGTTACAAAAAAGCCATAAGGCCTTCCAAAAAACTAAAATTTTCTTCTAAGATATTCACTCTAATGATAAATACATAAATAGTAAATATCTAAACTAAAAACTTTTAGTAAAAACTTACAAAAACCTCGCAGAGTAGCGAAAACTTAAATTAACATGATTAACTAATCACAATCACCATTATAGTGAACTAAACATCAGATTATTGAAACTATTACTTATTCCACTCCGAAGAAAGATTCACATATCAAAGAACTATTAATAAACGGAGACAAAGTCTTAACAAACAATGAACCTAATAAAATAGCTAATTTTATTAACACAGAATTCGCAAAAGTTGGCTCTACCCTAGCGGAAAAAATTCTTCAAAAAAACTGTACATCAGAAGACTCTTTACACAAACTTTGCTCTTCCATACGACCAAATCACTCGTTCAATGCTTATCAAGTAAATACAAAGGAAATCTCGGATCTTATTAAATCTCTCAAACCAAATTGCGCGATGGGACCGGATAACATTTCCAATCAAATACTGATAAATCTACGAGAATACATACTTATACCGCTTCAGCACATTTTCAACCAAAGTTTTAGGCTCGGAATTGTCCCTGATCATTTAAAAATAGGATGTATTACTCCAATACATAAATCGGGAGACAAAACTCTGATATTAAACTACAGACCAATCACTCTGCTAAACTCACTATCTAAACTTCTAGAAAAAGCCATGAAAAAAAGATTACTTGCGTACCTTGAAAAACACAACCTGCTCTCAAGCCGCCAATTTGGATTTCGTGCCAAAATGGGCACAGAAGACGCTTTATCAGAATTAACCAACTACATAGTGAAAAGCATAGATGGCGGATCAAAGGTGATAGGGGTGTTCTTAGACCTAGCAAAAGCTTTCGACACTATTTCGCATAACTTACTACAACAAAAACTCAAAAATATCGGTATAACTGGTCAACCGCTAAAATGGTTTGTCAGCTACATTGAAAAGAGACAACAAATAGTAAAAATAAATAAATACAGCAGTGACAAAGCAGATATCAGGTATGGAGTACCGCAAGGCAGCGTCTTGGGTCCCATACTATTCCTCATTTATATAAATAGTCTAACTGAGATAAACCTAGGAAAAATTGAGTACAAAGTAATCAGTTATGCAGACGACACTGCAATTTTGTTCAAGGCACAATCATGGGAAAAGGTATTCAAAAACACAGAAACAGGGATGACTGTAGTAAATAAATGGCTACAAAATAATCTACTAACACTGAACATTTCAAAAACCAAATATTTAACTTTTAGCAAAACAAAGGCTGGTCAACCACATAGCCAACCACAACTACATCTTAACCCCTGCACCAATATTTCGTCAAATAACACATGCTGTACTTGTGACAAAATTGTTTATGCAGACAATATTAAATATCTAGGTTTAACTGTTGACCATAAACTAAAATGGGATCTCCATATTAATATATTATCAAAAAAAATACGAAAATTATCATACATCTTCAAAACAATACGAAACATCATGTCATTAAATCAACTAAAAAATATATATTTCGCACTCTGTCAAAGTATTTTAACGTATGGAATTTCAGTTTGGGGAGGAGCAGCAGATACTTACCTCAATTCTCTTAAAATAAATCACAAAACAATAATTAGAATTATGTTTAAAAAACCTTACCAACATCCGACGGAACAGCTAATGATCAAAAACAAATTACTAGACGTAAATAAACTATTCATAAGAAAGATCATTCACGACGATCATTTTGACGACCTCCGTAGTCCAGTGGCTAAGACTCTTGACTCACAATCCGGAGGTCGCGGGTTCGAATCCGGCGTGCGCAAATAAATTTTATTTGATTAATTTGTGTTATTTCACAATTAATTCATTTAAAAAATAATATATAGTATATTTGCGGCACGTTCCAGAGTGGAAGATACTATCAGTATCGCCCTGGTGTAAGACCACCATTCAGAATCGAAACGTTGCTTGAAAATGGCTTTAGCCGTGTTTGGTGACCAGATCTGAATAGCCAGGTACTTCCCAACCTTCCTCTTCCCCACCTCCTTCCCCTCCCCACTACCTTC
This sequence comes from Limnephilus lunatus, assembly GCA_917563855.2. Taxonomy (NCBI): domain Eukaryota; kingdom Metazoa; phylum Arthropoda; class Insecta; order Trichoptera; family Limnephilidae; genus Limnephilus; species Limnephilus lunatus. The sequence continues at coordinate 680,411 of OU830602.1, read as the reverse complement.
AGCCTCACAACATACCCCAATTGGGGATGCCATAGTCTCACTGGCTCCAGACGGGAGCAGTTGAGATTCTTGTGCGGTATTCACTGTAAAAAAAAAAAAAAAAAAAAAAAATTCACAAACACTGTATCAAAACTTCACATCTCCACATACCTCACTCGCAAAACACAAGAGCAAAAATTAATAAGCACTTTCAAGTTCCCCATATCAAATCAACTTTTGCAAAAAAACACGAATCTTACCTAGCACCACACATTTTCAATACCTTCCTAACACAAACAAAAACTTACGTCACCCCAAATAATTTGAATTGGCTGTTCAAAAGATTTATAATATGGTTGAATGAAAAGGAAAGAACAGACATTCAAAATATTCTAAATAAATAACATTTCATACAAGTTCTCACGAAATTATATAATATTCAAATAAAACAAACACGAGAAACTGCAATTTTGCAATATTTAATTATTATGTAACCGCTATATTCAACTGTCACAAAATTTTAATTTACTTTTATCTATATAACATATGCAATCTTCTCATGGAAATGTAACTAATAAAAAAAAAAAAAAAAGAAAAAAAAAAAACAAAGTATGTATGTAAATATTTAATATACCAACATATAATTTATCTTTTTTATCTTTCCACATACATATATATATATATTTGTTTAAACACATTTCTTTTGGAACAAACATAGATGTGATTTACCCGCCTCGGAACAGACTTTGTCTAGTGAGGCGGGTAAAAGAAAAGAAAACAATGTAAAAAACCATGATACTAAATAAACGCCCGGGTTGCCGGCACTGAAACTGAACTGAAACAGAGATTATTGAAATGATTAAATACTGACATTGAAGCACCATAATATACCTCTGGTTCTTCTTCTTATCAAAGAGAATATTTTGAATTAATACTCAAAATTAACAAGTGGTAAATTATGGTGAATAAAGACAAAATTTTCAGCGTTCGCAGGCAACAAGCGATTTTTCTTGTTTTTGTAAACCAGGCCAGCTTCGGAAAACAGCCTCTCACTATAAACACTGTTGCAATGTGCTGAAAGTTACACTTTTGCAAACTTTGTCAAATGTGAATATTGTTTCGAGTTAATCGACCACCAAATGTAAGGATCGCGGCTGCGATCAATTCGAACTGTCTTCAAATAGTAGTCGATCTGACTATTGTTTTCATTTGCCACTTCATTGAAGCAATCCCAAAAGGTGTCGAAAAAAGGTGTGAAATTCCGTGAATATCTGGCCGCCGGATATCCGGCCATTCGGCCTCGCAGCTCGCCGGATATCCGGTATCCGGCCAAAAACTATCCGTTTCGTCTCTTAACCTAATATAACCTAACCTAACAAAAAATGGGACAAAAACAATACAGACAACCTGTAAAGACAATAAATTAATGTTAAAAATAGTGAAATGGCATCCCGTAAAAATAATAAATTATTGTTCAAAAATAGTAAAATATAAAGTAAGGTTAGGTTAGGTTAGTTAAGTTAAGTTAAGATAGGTTTTAGTAGATATTTTGTTGGAGGATGTTTTGTCTGTAGGATATTTTGTCCGTGGGATATTATGTCGAGGGATATTTTGTCGGAGTATATTGTGTCGTGTATGGAGAAGCGAAGTAATGTCAATGCGGGTAATGAATGTTGTGGGCGATGTTTTGATGGGAACGCGGATTCCCAGCTTCACCCGCGAGATAAATCACCCCGCCACACCAACTTGTCAATAACAGGCTTGATTAAACGTCGGATTAGTGGGTACATTATACAGGGTGTCCGGGGGTAAAGTGCATTTACTTCGGGAGGTGATTCTACAAGATATTGTAAGTAAAAAAGATAAATAACTTTTTTCGAAATTCCAACTTTTAGGGGTAGTTTTAAAGTAAAAAGATAAAATTAGACCGGCGTGTGCCGCCGGCTTTATTATTTTCCGCTGTTACACACGCTATTGCCAAAATCGTGCCCGGTAGGCTCTCAGCAAGTAACATCGTACCGCACACTAAGGATTTTTAGTAGGTACGTCTTTTTGTATGGGAAAAAAATGTTGGAATTTCGGAAAAAGTCGTTCATCTTTTTTACTCCTACCATCATGTAGAATCACCTCCCGAAGTTAATGCGCTTTACCCCCGGACACCCTGTATAGGTACCACGCGTTTCCTCCCGCGACAAAATATCCCAGACACAATATATTCTGAGAAAATATCCCTCGACATAATATCCCAAGGAAAAAACATCCTATCTACTAAAAAAACAAAATATCTACTAAACCTAACCTAACCTAATTTAACCTAACCTTAGTTTACATTTTACTAGTTTTAAACAATAATTTATTGTCTTTACGGGTTGTCTGTATTATTTTTTTCTGGTCAAAAATAGGTCAGATTAAGATAGGTTAGGTTAGGTTGGGTTAGGTTAGGTTAGGTTATGTTAGGTTAGGTTAGGTTAGGTTTTTGTAGATATTTTGTTGGGGAATGTTTTGTCCCTACGATATTTTGTCGGAGGACGTTTTGTCCGTAGAATAAATAGTTTGTCGGGAATATTTTGTCGGGGGGTATTTTGTCGCGGGATGAATATTTGCGAAACCCATTATACGAAGGCTGTCCGTAAAATAAGGTTTCCAAGGTGAAGCGGTCGCGAGGAACGATTTTTCGCGAAATCCAAAAACACTGACGTATAGCCTGGTTCTCCTACGCCAAATCCCCTCCACGCTGCACTCTCTGCGACACTTAGTCTCCGCTTTTTTCCCACTTTCGTAATTTTTTCGTCTGAAACCGGTGGCCGTCCGGTACGCTTCAAAATTCTCTGCAACATTTGCTCACGTTTTCGCACTCATACACTGTTTTCCGTTCACTAGAAGTAGCTGAGAATGATTTTCTACCGGGGTTTTGTTCTTTGCACAAAAAAACTAATTATATGGCGTAATTCACACCTGGCGGGTACGGCGAATGGAAGCTCCATCGCGAACGGCTGCCACACCGAGACTAAGCGTCACAGAGGGTGCTGCGTAGTGGGGATTTGACAAGGGGAAACCAGGCTACACGCCAGTGTTTTTGGATTGCGCGTTCCTCGCGACCGCAGCACCTTGGAGACCTTATTTTACGGACAGCCCTAGTATAAGTAGTAAGTAATTTGTATTCGTATCCAGGATCTTGCATAAATAATACGGGAGGAATTTACACAACTTGTGTACGAGTATAACCGCAAACTACGATGACATAAATAACGAAGCCACATAACATGTCACTTAAGTTATTTTTATGTATACTTATAAGAGCTGTACGACGTAAATAACCCTACTACATAACTGCACCTGTACGTAAGTTTATAAACAAATTTATCATGATCTGTTTTGGGTTATTATGCCGTGTTGCGCTACCTCCTTCTTTAGCCAACGTTTGGGACAGCGTTACAATATCCAACATCAGGATCATCTTTGAGGTTGGCAGCACAGTTTCGCATCTATATAAGCACCCACTGCACCACGATCGATTACACGTCCGCCCTGGACAATTTAAGGGGAACGTATGCGCGGCCTATTTCGGCGCGTTTCATACAAATTTTAGATTTGGATTTGAGACTCAAGTGTCTGAGTACCCAACCAAACTGAAAAATTATTTTTGTAATCAAAAGGTATATCAAATATCTGGCAAATATTATTTATTTTTGCTTTAAATTATAAGATGTAGGCGATTAAAGATTTTAGTGTTTCATAATTTTGGAGGCAACTTAGGCAATTATTTGTGAGTAAATGAAAAAATAAAAAAATAATTTTATTATATTTATTTTAAAAATATAATGAAAAATAAAATAAAAAATAAAAAAATCTCAAAAATGCATTTTTAAGGTAGAAATGTTAATATATAAAAGATTATTTTTAATTCCACCGTAAATAGGTTGTATGTATTTTTAATTTACACCCATAAAAATAATGTTTTTTTTTATTTTAATTTTTTATTTTATATTTCATCATAAATAAATATAGTAAAATATATTTTTTTATTGTTTTTCATTTACTCACAAATAATTGCCCAAACACCTGTAAAATCCAGAAACATTAAAATCTTTAATGGCCTATATCTTATAATTTAAAGCAAAAATAAATAAAGTAGCTCATATCCTTATTAGATATTTGATATACCTTTTGATTACAAAAATAATTTTTCAGTTTGGTTGGGAATTTTGATCTCAAATCCAAATCTAAGATTTGTATGAAACGCGCGGAAATGGGCCGCGCATACGTTCCCCTTAAGGTAAGACGTTTATCGGGGGTTTGCCCGAGGCTCACATTTTAATTTATTTCGGAGAATTCGTAATTAAATTATCATTTTTATTTCCTTTTCTCACGAGGGATGCGAGTTATTTATATTTTAGATTTATAAAAACAGTAAGTTTCCATCATTTTTTTTAACGTACAACGCCTTTAGAAAATTGTAATACGTTGTACAACTGAAGTTACCGGTGAGCACCAGATTTTATTTTTATAGACGATGAATTAGTAAATTCGGGAGGTATTCATTTAGAAACGTCTTAAATATTAGTAACACGTTCTTCAGAATTAATTAAAATGAACCCGGCGGAAAGGTCCAATCTCCAGGCATGCTGGAGCGAATTCGATCGTACGTTCGTCCAATACGCCGTGCCGCCGGCGCATATTTGTTTACACGCTTTCTTCACCCACGTCCTTAAGATTCCCACATTATTTTTCTTCTTCTTCTTCTTTTCTTTGATAGGGAAAATTCGACAGTACGTCCGTCCAATACACGGGTCGCGAATCGCAATTTGTATACACGGCTTACTTACTTATGTCGTTAAGATTCTGAATATATTTTAGGGTATAGTGTCGTCAGCTGTCTGAAACGGCTAAAGAAGGAGGTAGCGCAGTATGGCATAATACCCCAAAAACAATTTATGATTAAAATTTTGGCGTGAAAATCGCAAATCATAACTTATGAATAGTACATATTTTTAATGTTTTTAAAATAAATTTTCCCGAAAATTGTAGTTTTACATTTATAATTATGATAATGAAGCAACGAGTTTTCTTTTTTCTCTGCCCACCTTTGCTGTTACGTAGAGCTGTTACAGTTAAAACCCGTCATTAGTTGCAACGCGTTTTCTCTATATAAACTAGTTTCACTAAATGCCTTTATTACTATAATTAACTCCTGAATATCAGTGAAAACTAGTTCTAACTCTACAAAACGCGTTTTCTCGAAATGATTCAGTTAAAACTGTTTCAACCGATGTCAAAGTTCATCGTGCTTTATTCTGATTGGTTGAGTGACATCAGGTTAGGTTAGGTTAGATTAGCTTAGGTTAGGTTTTAATTAACATTTATTAAATATTTTAATAACCAGTATCTGTATTTGCAATTCCAATTTCAGTTTTAACAAAGGCAGTTATTAAAAACTTGTTTAACGAAGGCAGTTAGTAAAAAACTAGTTTTAAGTAGAGAAAACGCTTTATAACTAAAATCGAGTTTTAACTGTAACAGCGCAATCTTAAACCTTTTTGCGGTGTGAAAATTTAAATAGTGAATTTCGCACCCTCGTCACGAAACGAAAGCAACCCCCCCCCCCCCCCCTCGGACTAATTATTCATCCTTTTCTCTATTTTTTCTTCTAATTCAGAAAGTTTAAATTAATGTAATTGCGGTTTTTACTTTTTTTTTTTTTTTGTTTGTTTTGAAAGCGCAACCTTCCATTGCGTAATCTCGGCCCAGAATCCTAAAAAAGTTACAAATTCAAGACGAATCTTCTGAATCAATCCTTTGATTTATTTAACAAAATAAGGGCAAACGTGTCAATAAATAGAGAAAGACTTTATAGTTTTTCTTGTTTTTCCTTTCCAAACGTAAAGGAACGATAAGTAAGTTCCTTTACCTTTAAGGAGGGTATAGGAACTTCCTTTGTTTTATCGCCATGCTGGCTGCTGGGTGTAACAGCGTATACCCAAAGGGTTTTAACCAGCAATTCATGAGCAGATTAGAAGAAAAAAATGTACCTATGTATGTCATATTGCTGTGCGATGATAATTAAATTTTGTTCAGTTAAAAACTAAAATATTTATTTACTAGCAAACCCGGACACACGTTGCTGTGGCTGATGAAACACAACGCCACGCCATTAGCCAACCTTTATAACCAACGCCATCTGTTAAATCAAATCCACACCGCCCGTTTGCCATCCCTCTGCCCGCTGCCGCTTGGCCAGATATATTATGGCCAATATATATATTTCAGCCAATTTACACAAAACCTTGACAAATTATATACCTAAAAACCTTCCTCATGAATCAGTAGTGTGATCAGTACGACACGTCTACTTTTTTACCCCAAATACTCAGGAATTGCATCCTTCGGGTACGTGCTGTTACAAAAATCAAAAGTCTGGGATAGATTCTATCCTAAACTACGCTGTCTGGGTTAAAATGAGCCAGAAAATACAAGTGTTGCCTTCAATCACAACTCTTATTTAAAAAATCTTTTTCATCCGAAGTGCACCTTAATATTGTTTATTTGTGTCGTTACGAGTGTAACAAATAATACTCTGAGAGTGTAATATATAATGTATGCTGAGAGAATTGCATATTTATTAACCGAGGCATCGGATGCAGCGTCTGCCAGGAGGAACCGCCATATTTTGGGAAACGGATGAGATCACAGCCGAACGCGCGCACTTTGGCCGGCCTTGGCTTTGAATCATACTTCATACTGCTCTACTGCTCGTGGCTTGTGTCTTGTGGACGATGCCGCCTGCAGCCGCGGCCCGATGCATTTTGTCTCATTTTGCCTTTTTGTTCCTCGGACCGGTTTGGATGCATTTTTTCCCCGCAGTCAATACGAGTATGTTTCTCGGAATTAGCATCATTTAGTCTGCGCGGCCTTTATTCCTAGCGCTGTGGAATGGTGATGAAGAGGACGGCGGATTTCCCTGCGCGGGTATCGTTGCCTCGTTAATTATGGTACCTGGCCTCGGTTTATAAATATGAACATCATTCAATCGGAGATTTACATTTTAATAAAAATGTGCACAGTCATATTTATCCATAATCGGGGTGATCTTTTAAAATCTTCACTCACGTCCTTCTGATAGATTTCCCATTCTTATTATACGGATTGCAATCTTTAGAACAAGGGTGTCAGTTGGGAATGCTGTCCTTGTTTTACATGGATTGTATTTCAATGGAAGATGCTCCGAGGAGGAACTACACTGGTACATAGTCAAAACATACGCCAAACACGCGCTCAATATTTATCACATGAAGTGTTATTTCTACGACTCGTTCTTGAGAACAACTCGGCTGTGGATCGATTTGCCCGTCTCTTCAAGACCTATGTTTACTTCTTCCTCTCCTCGAAACAATAGACCTATAGATCACACAGGCCCTCAGGGAATTTTATTTAATGTTTAAAAATATCTACTTATACACCACATCTTATGGTAGCTCCTTTTAATCACTTTTTTCTGTTATTTATTTATTTTATTTATAGGAAATCGGCAGAGATTTCAACGGCGCTCCGCGGAAGGACCATGTTTAAAAAAATGTATTTATTGGCTGGCCAACATAATATCTCTACATATTATAAATAAAAGTCCTCCATCACGTCTGTATGTCTGTCTGTTCGCGATAAACTCTGAACTAATTTTCAAGCGGGTTTCACCAATAGAGTTATTCATGAGAAAGGTTTAGGTATATAATGTGTCAAGGTTTTGTGTAAATTAGTTGAAATATATAAAGGAGAATTTCTGTATGTGGTGAACGAGCGGGCTGGCAAGCGGGTGGTATGGATTTGGTTTGTATGCAAATTAACAAATGGCAGTGGTTATAAAGGCTGGCTAACTATCTAGTAGATGGCTGTGTTGTGTTTCGTTAGCCACAGCAACGCGTGGCCGGGTCAGCTAGTATCACATAATTATTACAATGAACATTTTCAACATGATTATGGCGATGATTATAATTATAGGTAATCACGCTATTCATTACGACATGATATTTTAAATTTACAATTACATAACACGAAGAGTACTAAAATTAATTATTAGTAAATACAAACATACATATAATATGATTTAATTCTTTTCTATTGATTTATAAATAAAACACTTGTGTTGCAAAGTTTAACAAAGAAACGACATTTATGTATATTTATAATAAAATAATAGAAAATAAAACAAGTGACAATTGATAATTACATTCCAAGTATTCCAACTGACACTACAGGATTCAAATTTAAATGTAATATATTGCCATTACATCTCCCCTCCCCCTGGAAAGAAAATTACTGCAAAATTTTCACTCATCTTCGATGTCCTCTCATGGTTCATAAATAAAGGTGCTGGAGTTAACTTCGAGATGTGGAAAAAATTTGATTCAAATTTTTTTCGACCAGTGTTTATCTTGTAAATTGAGTTTGATAATTTTTCTATGATTTTGTATGGTCCGATTCTCAATTCGTCGAGCTTCTTCCTGTTAAGTTTGTTTCCATTCTCCACAAAAACAGTATCACCAACTTTGAAGTCAAAGTGTCTCCTGGTTTTATCGTAAATTATCTTGTTGTAATTATGTGACTTCATAGTATTTTCTAGAGCTTTTTTTCTCTCTTGAATCAAATCGATGCCGGTCTTCTTAAGTTTTAACTCATTTGGCAAAATCGTAACATCTGTGCCGTCAAGTAGGTACTGTGGCGCATATCCAGTAACAGTGTGCTCCGTTTCATTATAGTTTTTTACACAATTATGCGCTATAGTTGTCCAAGCTACTTTTGAGTCATTTTCGTTGATTTTGCATCTAATTTTATTGACCAGCGTTTGGTTCAATCTTTCATTTAATCCATTTGAGAAAGGTGAGTTCACTGCAGTAAAAATTATTGGAATATTTTTTTCATCCAAAAATTTTTTGAATTCTCTAGAATTGATACCCGGGTATTGGTCTGAGAGTATCATGCCAATGTCATTAGTTTCTGTGGAGTTTAAGAGTTTGATGAAATCATTGGTATTTTGAGTTCTTGACGTCAAAATATATGCAAACCTCGTGAAATGATCTGATAACAGGTGCAAGTATCTATTTGTTGATCGTGAACCCCCAAAACCGCCTATTGTATCAATCGAACATATTTCAAAAGGTTTTGTTGCGGGACCCAAGTGGGACATCAATCCATATTTATTTTCACCTCTTGATTTGTTCTTTAAACATACTGCACAACTTTCGCAGGTTCTCTTTATATTATTTGTCATGTTTTCTGCTGTGTACCATGAGCTTATCATTTTTTGCATTTGTGTAATTCCTATGTGACCTTGTTCTGTATGAACATTTCTGATAAAGTCTATGCTGAATTTTTCTGATAGAATTATTTTTTCTCTTTTTTTTACTTTCTTGTAATAAACATTATTTTTCGATATCAATTTATCTCTTCTGCACTGTATCTTCTCATTTTTTACCTGATCTTTTAAGATATCTTCTAATTTTATTAAGTTGACAATTTTTAATTGCTCATCTGTATTTTCATTTGATTCCAGCACTGGGTTTCTGCTTAGACAGTCAGCTTCCAAATTTTGTTTTCCTGGAGCATATTTTATGTTAAAGTCATATTGAGAAAGATAATATGTTAAATCACCTAGCTCTTCATCGGTTCTAGATTTGAGATTCATGTTTTCCAGTGGTTTGTGATCTGAATAAACTGTAAATGGTTTACCTATCAACCAGTATTGCCAGTATCTCACTGCTTCTTTTATAGCTAAGCATTCTAAGTAAATTGCTTTTTTCTTTTTCTGGGCGGCGTTTAGTTTTTTCGAAAAGTAAGCTACAGGTTTTTCTTTTCCATCAGACTGTGTTTGTTTTAAAATAGCTCCAAGGCCTTCTAGAGAAGCATCTGTATATATATTAATTGGTAAATCTTGATCAAAAATTTCCAGGATTGGTTGTGAGCATAGTAGGTTTTTCATCGTTTCAAAAGCATTTTGGCATTTATCAGTCCAAATAAACTTTTGGTTTTTCCTTAGTAAGTTATGCAAAGGATCTAGTATTATTGCACTCTTCGGAATGTACTCATGATAAAAGTTGATTTTTCCTAGAAATTGTCTCACATTCTTCTGTGTTTTTGGAATAGGAAAATTCTTTATTGAAATCAAATTATCCCTTACTGGCTTGACTGAATTATTCTGAATTATATGACCCAGATATTTTACCATGTCTGATGCAAATGTGCATTTTGTAAATTTTAATCTAAAACCTTCAGTTTTGATTGCATTCAGCAACTTTGTTAAATGATCAATGTGTTCAGCAAAAGTTTTTGAGAATATAAGTATGTCATCTATGTAATTGACAGCAAAATCGGTTATTTTATATTTTCTCAATATATTGCTTAATATCCTCTGAAAAATTGCCGGAGAGGTCTTTAATCCAAAAGGTAGGCAGGTCCACTGATAATGCCCCTCCTGTGTTACAAATCCTGTTTTTTTTTTGTCTTCAATCCGCAACGGAATAGACCAAAAAGCTGAGTTTATATCCAGCGTTGAAAAAAATTTGCAATTTCTGGTCTTTGTCATTAGGTCTTCAATCAATGGAAATGGTTGAGCTTGAGGTATTACTATTTTATTTAAGTCTCTGAAGTCTATGCATAATCTGGATCTTTTGTTTTCTTCTTTTTTAAATGCTAGAGTGACAGGTGCAGCAAATGGGCTGTACGACTCTTCTATCAGTTTATCAGTTTATTGTCTATTAATTTTGCTATTTGCTCTTCTATTTCCTTTTTATCTTCTACGCTGCATCTGTAAGGCCTCTTACTACAATATTTATCCACCAATAAGTCTATCTTCGCTTCATATCCATTAACAGTACCAACATCGTATTTACTTTTCGCAAACACTGATGTGTATTTGCCTATTAATTCATTTATTTCTGTTTTTTGATCATTATTTAAATGATTTATTGTTATTTTAAAATCTTCTTCTTTAACATGTTCATTAAAATTAATTTGGTATTTTTCTATAATGTTCTTATTTTCAGAATGTTTAAATTCAGTATTTGTTTTCATATTTTTAGAATTTTCTTCTTTTTTATTTGTATTATTCAGGCAGATTTTCTGTGATATTTGTAAGTCTTCACTTTGGATTAGTTTGAAGTCTTTTATCATGTCTAATCCAATCAAAAAATCATACTTAAAATTGTGTTCATCAATAATGTACACATCAACATTTTTCTCCAATTCAAAAATTTTAATCTTCAACGTTGTCAAACCACTCGTTTTTTTAACACCATTAATCGTTACTAAATTTGCTTCATTCAAATTGTTTCCTTTTCTTTTTAGTTTCAAAAACTTAGAATTAATTAGAGAAACATTTGAACCCGAATCATAAATTCCGTATATTTTTAATTCATCATTTAGTAATAGTTTGACTTTGATTAATGGTGTTACTATTAGTTTTTTTGATCATTTTCATTTATCTCAGTCTCTATCACTGAATTGTTTACATGTTTAATGGCATTTCTCTTAAATTTTTCATCCTCTTTTGTTTTGAACCAGCATGTGGCTTCAGGGTGGTAACGAGTGCCCTTATTCAATTTTTCACAAATTTTACATGGCTTTTTATCCTCATTTTTATTATATTCTGCATTCCCAAATGTTCTCCTATTCATGAATCTTTTTTTGTTGACCATATGTTCATACTTGTTTATTTCATTAAATAAATCCACAGTATCTTGTAATCCTTCTCTATCGATCTTGTTAAGTATGAATTCTGGTAGTCCGGAAGCAACAAGATCTATCAAAGTACCGGTGTCGATTGATCTTCTCATATCCAATAGAAGTTTTTCTTTTCTCATAGCATAATCCAACAGAGAACCATCTTTGTATCTAAATAATAGTGCGTAGGTGACAGGGTTCCATCCTTTGTTTGCGAATGATTCACAGAATTTGTTTTTCCATGTTGACCACTCTGAGTTCATTGTTAGTTTAATAATCATGGAACTATACCAATCTACACAACTTTTATCCATGAACAATCTTAGTATTTCTATTTTTTTTTCATCCATTGTCACATCAAATCGTAAACATTCTTTTTCAAACACTTCTATCCACTGGCTTGCATTTGTATTTTTACTACAGAATTTTTCTATAACAAACTTCTCAGCAATGTTTTTGAAGCTCTGTTGCTTATCTTCCATTAATTTTACCATTAATCTTCCCAGTGTATCTTCTTTTTGATGTACTTGTAAACTTTCTTCTTCCAATTCTTCGAGGTATTGGTCTCCGAACTGTAGGTTTCCATCTTCGTCTACATATGTTTTTTTTAGTTCTTCTGTCATTGTTACCCAGACTCTTCTAACCTGGTATCTTAATGGCTGGCGGATTGTAACATTTCTGGTATTGTAAACACTTTTTCATCACTTGTGACTATTTTTGTAATGCTAATAATATTTGACTTGCCATCGCCTCCAGGTAGTAGCGTAAATTCAAATTGAAGTTTCTCCATTTGTGGTTACGAAAAATTTCGTTTTATAATATGATTTAATTCTTTTCTATTGATTTATAAATAAAACACTTGTGTTGCAAAGTTTAACAAAGAAACGACATTTATGTATATTTATAATAAAATAATAGAAAATAAAACAAGTGACAATTGATAATTACATTCCAAGTATTCCAACTGACACTACAGGATTCAAATTTAAATGGAATATATTGCCATTACATACATATTATATGTATATATATATATTTGTATATAATAGAGTTAATGAATAAATATACGATATAATTATTATAGTATAGTTTTAAGTGAGGAGTTCATCAGTTATATGTAAGTATAAGTTCCTTCTAAAGGTCGTGATTGAATTCGAAAATATATTTAAGTGTTTGTGATTGCAGTGTTTATTATGTAATCGAGTCATTCTTGACGTTGGTTTGTTATATTGTTATATGTAGATTATAGAGACTCTTATTGAAAATATATTTAAGTGTTTGTGATTGCAGTGTTTATTATGTAATCGAGTCATTCTTGACATTGGTTTGTTATATTGTTATATGTAGATTATAGAGACTCTTATTGAAAATATATTTAAGTGTTTGTGATTGCAGTGTTTATTATGTAATCGAGTCATTCTTGACGTTGGTTTGTTATATTGTTATATGTAGATTATAGAGACTCTTATTGAAAATATATTTAAGTGTTTGTGATTGCAGTGTTTATTATGTAATCGAGTCATTCTTGACGTTGGTTTGTTATATTGTTATATGTAGATTATAGAGACTCTTATTGAAAATATATTTAAGTGTTTGTGATTGCAGTGTTTATTGTGTAATCGAGTCATTCTTGACATTGGTTTGTTATATTGTTATATGTAGATTATAGAGACTCTTATTGAAAATATATTTAAGTGTTTGTGATTGCAGTGTTTATTGTGTAATCGAGTCATTCTTGACGTTGGTTTGTTATATTGTTATATGTAGATTATAGAGACTCTTATTGAAAATATATTTAATTGTTTGTGATTGCAGTGTTTATTATGTAATCGAGTCATTCTTGACGTTGGTTTGTTATATTGTTATATGTAGATTATAGAGACTCTTATTGAAAATTCCTTAAATGGTGACAGTAATATGATTCAACCCAACTTAATCGAACCCAATATTGTAAACTTATGAATAACTCGCATGTTTCTCGTTTATTTATCGCAATATCAATGCAAGTTTGACTCATTTTTTCGTGTTATAAAAAAGCATGGAAAAATCTCTAAAATTTGGCATACTCTGCCTCGTAAGTGAGTGTGTGTGTGTTTGTTAGTGTGTCGATTGTTTAGTTACGCAGTTTTATATCGGTCCTGCATCGGGAATAGCTGGTATAGCTGGGGTCAACGATAGCAAACCGGACACTTATTTTATGAAGACTGTGGACTCCATTGATGCTGCTCTCTGGAAGGTTCTTCCCTCCATGCGCATAAACTTCGTAATATATTGTTTTTTTTTACACTAACCCCGCACAGGAGGCCCTGAGGAAAATAATTTCCCTAAGTGCCTAAGTCATCTTTGGGGATGTTGTGTGGAGGGTATTTTTTAAGTAAAGGAAAAAAAGGAAGTTCTTGGAAGGAAAAAGGAAATGGGTAAGTGGGTAATCTAGGGATCACCCGTATGAATCCATCTCTCAGAAAGAAACCAGCTAGAGAGGTCAAAACGTCTTCGTAAACCGACCTCTCCCGATCCGGCCCGCCACGCAACTGGTGGGCATGCGCAGGATGGTTGAAAATTACCTGGTTCATAATATTTCTACATATCTGGCACCACACAGCAGTGCAAAACACTCGTCGTAGTTCAACATCGCCTTTATGAGTTACAATTTCTGTAAATGGTGTCAGCTATGTTTAGTAACTAGATCTGAATAAGCAGGTACTTGGTATCCTCTCCCCTCTCCCCTCTCCCCTCTCCCCTCTCCCCTCTCCCCTCTCCCCTCTCCCCTCTCCCCTCTCCCCCACTTACGAATTGTGGCATTTTGTGCAGTGGTCTCAATAAGCGTTAGCGTCTAAACTTTAAATATTTTCGTCCGTATTAAATTATTCATGCAATATTTTGGTTGCATTTTTCCTGCTATATTACTTATGGTTAGAAATTCACATCCTTGACTCCCCAGATTGTACATTCTGTGGTCTAGATGTGGGCACTTTAGATCACATATTTTTTGGTTGTCCCTCTCTAAATAAATATCCTCTCTTCTATCAAGCGTTATTTAAAATTGCCTCCCCTCCATTGAACATTTCATCTCTTCTAAGTCTTTCATATAATTCTGAAATTTATACATTTAAATAAAATTAATATATAAATTCTCCTTTCCTTCCTCTGTAATTTTAAATGATGGCCTAGAACACCCTTGAAGGGTGAAAGCCAGAAATAATTGAAATAAAATACTAATTAGAAACAGTTTGCAACAAGCTAAGATCAGGCACACAGCACACAGCACACAACCTGTTGAATAATAAACCACTAATATATCTCCATCAACACTTTATTCTTTCTACAGTGTCAAATTTTGCATTTCGCAGGTACTATTTTTTCTACTCGACAATAAACTACTTAATAATGGACACAAAAACAGCTTATTGTTTTTTATTTATGTATATTATATATGCCTATTTGTTAAATCTTGCAAGTGTATGTAATGCATTCGGTGAAGCACAACCCGCTGTCCATTTTTATACATAAAATGTTAACTTTATCACATGAACATGGATATTATAAAGTGAAAGGGTGACTTAGGATGTAAATGCCCGGGGTTAGTTCGCTCAATCTTTAAGAGGAAACCCGGTCGCCGAGAAATTTGAACAATGGTATTTTACCAAACTGTTGCTGACACTGTCGCTCTTGCCCCCCTGAATACTGGGCGAAAAGAACAACTGCTCCTCAGGCTGATAATACCTGAATAAAATCATGAAAATCGAGGTTTTGTCTTCCCTATTTTTCCACTCCAAAACTGTACTGATTACTGGGACTCGAACCCAGGACCCTTTTCCTTACATGGCAAGTGCTCTATCAACTGAGCTACGGAAACCATTTCAAATTCGGTCACTTTTAACTGATCGTACGTCGACTAAGAACTACCAACGTTATCTTCATTTTCTTAACAATCTATGCCTGTACGTTTTGCTTTAAATAAAACATTAGTTTGTATACTGAACTCTGTTGATGGCATTCAAACCAGGCAATTTTAACAATTTTTGGAGGGTCCTAACTCGTGTAACTCCTAACTCATCATTTTTATCAAAAAAACAAAACTTTTTGACACGCTAGTGGTCGATATCTATTTTTTTTATATGAATACCAACTGCTCCCGTCTGAAGCCAGTGAGACTATGGCATCCCCAATTGGGGTATGTTGTGAGGCTGGGGGTAGTGGGGAGGGGAAGAAGATAGTGGGGAAGTACCTGGCTATTCAGATCTGGTCACCAAACACGGCTAATGCCGTTTCAAGCAACGTTTCAATTGAATGGTGGTCTTACACCAGGGCGGTACTGAGAGTATCTTCCACTCTGGAAAGTGCCGCAAATATACTATAATTATTTTAAATGAAAAAATTGTGAAATAACACAAATTAATCAAATAAAATTTATTTGCCACGCCGGGATTCGATCCCGCGACCTTCGGTGTGCGAGTCAAGCGCCTTACCTCTGCACTACGCCGGCCGTCTATATCACCTATATTTAAAAAAATATTTGCACTAGAGTCAAAATCCGGAGAGGAAATTGGGGAATTCATTTAATAATAATAATAATAGCAAGGGAGATTTGTATGGAAAATACATACAATTTGGAAGGCAGGTATGGGTACCGCCGCTCCAGGAACCATTTATTGGATAACCAACAACCCTGCCATAGGTCACCCTAAATTGTTCGCTACGTTTGGTGACTTAGCAGGGGTGCCCAGGTTCATGGGGTGAGTTTTGTCTTGATCTTGGTGGCTGATGCGTTTGCCCACTCGTGGCGGGCCGGATAGGGAGAGACTGGTTGAAGGAGACCTTTTGACTTCTCCAGCCGGACTATTCCGACCCATCGCCCTGTAACCGCAGTGGGAGGAATATATTCACACTTCCATCACTCGTGGGCACGCTGACCTCCAAATTTCTACTCAACCCTCATTCTTTCCTTCATTCCCCTCATATCTTCCTTTCCTTCCTGTCCCCAAAGAGATCCTCTATACAGCATCCCTGAAATTGTTTTCCCCAGGGCCTCGTGTGTGGAGTTACTGTAAAAAAAATCCGCCACCCAGTTTCCTCTTAAGGCCTGTTTACTCACATTTGTCTTTCTGTACTACCTTTAAATATATCACCATATCGATTGGCTGCTAACTGCTAGCAGACCTACTGCGTATATAGTTGAGGCAGATCAGCGTCGCCTTGGAGATAGTAGACGTAGACATACGTAACAATATATTTTCCTCATTTTTATTATTATGGATCATCATTAAACGTACTATTTTACGTCATTAGCCTGTTTGTGAGTGATTGGTTCAATAAACTCGGATTTGTTTTAAATTTGTTATATTGTCATTTTCAAAATTAGAACTGATTGTGGCAAGAATTCAGTTATAAGTAGGGATTAACTACCTACTACCTATAATGTAATGTTTTTTTTAACCAGAAAATTAGTTTTGTCTCTGTATTTGAAAACTGTTTTTCTTTTGTTTAAATTTAAATTAAATGAGGGTTAATCTTGACAAGTAAGGTCAGATTTCGTGATTTTGCAAGGGTCTGCGCATTTACCATTTAAAAAAAATTAAAAATGGTCCCGATCAAGTTTTTTGAATTTTTTTTTTTTTACATTAGCTCTGTACAGGAGGCCCTGAAGAAAATAGTTTCTCTCGAGGCCTATGTCATCTTAGAGGATGCTGTGTGGAGGGTCTTTTTAGGAATAAGAGGAATTTCTGGGAAGGAAAAAGTTACGAGGGGTGAGGTTACGGTAACGGGCACCCCTGCTAAGTCACCAAACGTAGCGAACCACTTGGGATAATATGCAGGAGAGGTGTTGGTTATCCAGAATAGTTCCCGGGTCCGCGGTGCTTATAACCGCCTCCAAAATTGAAATCATTGTTTTATAAATAAAATAATGAATATCTTACTATAATATTATAAAGGCGAAAGTTTGTATGGATGTATGTGTGTTTGTTACTCTTTCTCGCAAAAACTACTGAATGGATTTTAATGAAACTTTACAATAATATAGCTCATACATCAGAATATCATATAGGCTATAATTTATGTTGCTAGCTAGGAAGGGGACGCGGGAGGGAAAAGGGGACGCACGGGTGATTCAGGGAGAAACAATCTATTTATTTGAATAGGGCATTGCAACGCATGCTGGGATCCAGCTAGTAATAAATAAAGCAGACGTTATTTAATAACTAAATAGATTTACCAACATATTATCATACGATTTTCACGAGTCTGCGCCAGTAAATAATAACAGTATAAAAGTTCAAACCATAAATGTCATAGATAAAATAAAACTAAATTTAAATTCACAACACGTACAGTGTTATAGGCGCTATAATACGTGGGCTGTCCGTAAATTAAGGTTTCCAAGGTGCTGCGGTCGCGAGAAACAATTTTACGCGAGATCTGGGAAAACGGCGTGTAGCCTGGTTTCTCTACGCCAAATCCCAACAACGTTGCTCTGTCTGCGACACTTAGTCTCGGCGTGGCAGCCGTTCGCGATGAAGCTTCCGCTCGCCGCACCCGCCAGGTGTGAATGACGCTCTATAATTTTTTTTTGTGCCAAGAACAAAACCCCGGTAGAAATTCATTCTCAGCTTCAAGTGTAAGGAAAACAGTGTATAAGTGCGAAAACGTGCGCGAATGGTGCAGAGAATTTAAAAGCGTGCCGGACGGCCATCGTTTTCAGATGAAAAAATTATCAAAGTGGAAAAAACGATGATGCAAATCGACGAGTGACGGTTCGGGAGCTCTGTGATATAATACCTGATGTCGGTAAGACCACTATTGACAAGATTTTGACAACAAAATTGAGAGACCACATAGTCTGCCCAAAGTAGGTTCCAAAATGCTCACCGAAGATCACAGCCCGCGAATTCCTCGAGTGCTACGACATCGATGGCGAAGAATTCGTGTACTCAATTGTGACTGGGGGCAAAACCCGGATACACTATACGAACCCAGAGACAAAGGAACAATCCCAGTTGCATCATTCAGATTCTCCGAAGCAAAGTTTAAAAACGAATTACAGAGCGTGGCGAGTGGAAGCTCTATCGCGAATGGCTGCCACGCTGAGACTAAGCGTCACAGAGGGTGCAACGTAGTGGGGATTTGACAAGGGGAAACCAGGCTACACGCCAGTGTTGCTGGATTGCGAGTAAAATCATTCCTCGCGACCGCAGCACTTTGAAGACCTTACTTTACGGACAGCCCTAGTAGTATTGGGGGCTTACAAAAAACAGTGGTTGTGAAGGTCAGGGTTAGTTAGGCCACACCACTCCGGCTTGCAATAACTGCACCGGTTTTACATAATATATTCTTTGTGGACACTCTCGTGTATCGTACTACATGCTCTATGTAGTGTTTAAATCTTTACGTTCATAGGTTTTTGTGCGCCTCGTTTAGATTATGAGCTCTTTAACCGATAAACATTTTACTGAATCATCTAGATACCTCTTTTCTTTTCTTATTCTTTTTTTTTATTTTAACGCACACAGGACGCCCTGAGGAAAATAATTTCCCCTCAGAGCCTTTGTCACATTTGAGAATGCTGTGAAGAGGGTCTTTATAAAGAGAGGGTATCAGAAGAAAAAAAATAACAATTGAAAACTAGGCACCTTGATATACTCGTATCTCCTTCTAGCAAAAATGTAAGTAGTTTTGGAAAAGATTTGTGGTTTAGAGTGAGTTCAGGAATCGGGCCACTGCGTGCTTTAGGGGAGATTGTTAAGGGCAGACAGCCTGCTGCCTGCTCCCGGTGGGGGTGGTGACGGGGCTACCCGGTTAGCAGAGTGGGGCAGACTGTACACCCCTCCCCCCCTCACAACCCCTACACGGGACTCCATACGAAGCTGAAGAGAGATTATAGCATTCAACACAACCTTATTTTCATGAGACCTTTATAACTTTTTCAAAATTTTTAATAATGACTGGACCAAACCACAACAACTATAAAATACATTTTTTTCAAACAAGTCTGAGAACTCGAAAAACTCGAACTCGTGAACTAGGAAAGAAAACAGAAATAACCAACTCGCTTGCTGAAGATTGGTTTGTACTGTATCCATTTTTGTATTTTTTTTAAACTGAATGCAGAAATAATAGTTATATTTATTATCTACCATGCCCAAACACAAAAAAACACATTTTTTTGTGTGTGTTTTGTGTATTTTGTTGTGGGCACACAAAAAACTTACATTTTGAGCTTTTTATTCTATCTCCACAGTAATAACAAAAGGATTTGAGTGCACTATGTCCATTCTGGTTAGTAGAAATGTTAAACTCAACGCTTTCTATTATCTTCGCGCGTAACAGCTATACACATTGGAACTGTCAAAACATTTGAATTTGCATTTAACTTGGTGCTGTTTATTGTAACATTTATATATTAAATCTCCTTTATGAACAGTGTATTTAGTAGAATTATACACCTTTAATTGATATTTTAGTAGTTATGTTATGTAAAAAAAGCTTCCATAATTGTTTCTGTTTTGAATGTGAATTACTGTTAGAAATAAAAATGTCAACAATAGTATTAGACTAGCGCAGACCGTGAAAAATCGCGGAATATGATGATTAATGTAGGATTAATTATTTTATAAAAAAATATTTACCTATTTTATATTTAAATATTAATTTTAGGGACGATCAGAAATTTACCTTTTTAATGAACACCTTTAGTAAACTTGAAAATTATATCTGTTTAAAATTTTAATATAAATATATATATATATTTTATATATATAAACATTTGAAATGTGGAATTATTAATTCATTAATTAAAATAGTTTTGGTGCCTACTTTATCGCTTGTCTGAATTGTTCGCGCAATCAATTTTTGAGGTCATTGAACCAGACCACCGGACGGACGGACCCACAACTGAAATTACCTATTTTTAAAATTGTATATTTGGTTTCAGTTTCAGTGTTTGCAAGCTTCTATTCCTGTGTCATTTGCTCCTTCCCCTTTCACTTCCCTATCCGTTTGGCCGACCTCTCTCCAACCCGCCTCTGCTCGTCGTGGAATGGTACTCGTATTACCAAGAGGGTGACTTTTCAGGTTGAGGGTGGAGACAATTTGGTTGACATTAAATATTATACCATTTTAATTAGAATAACTCTTACCTTTTTTATATGTAATATACGTATTATTGAGGAGAAGATAATACCTACTAATAAATCTAAAGAACAAGACACAGAAAATAAAAAGGTGACGATTAAAATGAAAATCATGTGTCCTGTTTTTGAAGACCTGTTATTTCGACAACTCAGATCGAAAGAGAAACAGAAAAGTGACATACTCGTATTTACGCATTTTCGGCTTTATTGTTCTTTACAGCATTTCAAATTTCCCTTAATGATAAAATATAACGTCATTTTGTAATATACGTTAATTTGTAATATACGTTAAGTTATGTCCTACTAATTCGACCTGAAATAGGCATGTATTTATTTTCTTTCAGAATTATGTTTAAACCATCATTGTAAGAAGTAGAAGCTACCTTACTTGCATGATTGTAAGTTATCATCGTGATTTTTTAGTGTATTACGTCGTTTTGAGCTTCCTTTAACCTAAGTTTCGGGCAACGTTCATCAGAGCAGATGTCCACTATTATAATATGCAACGGTGGCTAAAGAAAGAGGATGCGCAAAACAGTGTAATACCCTAAAAATAAATCACGATAATACTTTCACGTGAAAATCTCAAAATATGTCCTTCGTTGTAAGCATTCGTACAAAAGTACATCTACATCAGTCTTAAGACATTAATCTTAACCTAGTTCAAGTCTGACTGACTCCGGGTGGTTGGGACTCTTGTGGGATAAATCTTATAAAAATATTGCAGAGGTTTATAATTTTGTAGCGTTCACACAAAGGAAATACTTGAAGATATTGTAAAAACTGGCAAATATCTTGTAAGAGAGCACATTTATTCATTTGCATCTCTATTGCAAGCATTCAGATGCATTCGCCGTTGGACGCTGAACATGTAAATAAAAAAAATTATAAAAAAAACTTAGCTAGACTTTGTAAGAAGAAACACATTGTATGGCTGCGAACAAACGGGTTGCGACTGTGTGCAATGGCATACTCAATACTGCATATCACATGTTGGTGCATTTACCAACACCAATGTCTTTGTTGGTTGGTGTTGTGTGTTGTGAGTGTTGTGTGCATGTGTGGCTTGTGCCATGTGCGTGTGTGTGTGTTTGTGTTGGTGGTGTTATTTATATTCAAGTTCAGGGTCACGCGCTTGTCTGCTGGAATTTTTTATCATAAATTATCGCACCGCTGCCGGGAGATAGGAGAAGAGTGGGAGGGGGGGGGGAGAGGTAAAAGAGGGAACCAAAATTCCGCGGGACTTTGAATGCGAACTATCCGCAATAAAAATAATTCGCTTATTTAAAATCTTGACTGAAATCCTCTGTTATTATTAATTTTATCCTAATTATTTCTTCACATAATATTATTTGCATCATAAGTCCAACAGGTGCACTTCCTATTTAACGTTTTATTTCTGAACTGGCTTTCTCACCAGCCAAACTTGACCACAGCTAAAGTTTTTTTGTTGAATAATTAAAATTACTCGTATCTAAATCTGTCGGTAGGTAGTTCTTTTTGCTCTTAATTTTGGTTTTTATACATTAACTTCCCAGGCCTAGAGCCTATTTTGTCGGAAGGTCAAAATATTTTCGCTTTTCAATAAAATCTATCCCAATGAAATATTTCTGAACGCATCCGAAAACTAAAAACTGTTTTGTAAGGTAATGAAACACTCTTTCATAATTCATAATCCAAAATAAACATATTTGAAAAATAAAATTTTTGAATGCAAAAAAGAAAGTTTTAAAAATGGCTCACCTTGCGGTTTTTCTAACTAATATTACTGATAACGAAAAAAGAATTGACATGTTTTATTTGGCAAATATATTATCAGCGTAATCGTTAATTCATTTTTTTGTCGTTTCATGTAAATTTTTTTTTTAAATATAATTTTTTTTAATGCAGACTTTAAAAAGTTTTAAAAATAGCACACCTTACGTTTTCAAGTTACTGGTATTGAAAAAAAAACAAAAAACTTCACATATTTTGTTAGATAAATGTATAATAAACGTTATCATCACCTCACTTTTTCGTTGTTTCATGTAAAACTAATTAATAAAAATCTCACAAAGTTTCATTTTTTTTTCTTACGGTCGGAAACATTGGTTTCTTTTTGATTTGAAAATAAAGCGTTGTGTTTTTTCTCCTTCTCACACCGTTTAGATCATATTTCAAACCTTGATAGTAAGGGAGACAACGATTTCTGTGAGCCGTATATGAGTTGTTCCGAAAAGCGAACAAATTAGCCTGAGGGGTTAACATGTAAGCGACTATTCTTTTGACTTGTTCGGTTGTTGGAAATTAAAAAGCCCTCTCACTTTTTAGTCTCCATGCCTTCATCCAAAATTAATATGTTTAATTTTTTGAAATGTTTTATTTTCGGAATCAGCTTTAGTTCATTTCTAATACTAAAAAAATTTTCAAGCATGAAAAGTTTTACAATGCATTTTAATGGATGAACGAATCTTGTGATTTTTAACGAACAACGGAATGTAAAATAAATGAGTTGGAAATCTGCTGCGTTCACAAAGAAATATTAGCAGGGCAACCAAGAATATCGCAATTTTTTTTAAAGAATGGAATATCCCGTTTGTAAAACAAGATTGCATGGTTTTTAATTTTAAAAAAATCTGGTGTTATTTGAATTGCACAAAAGATTAGCAAAATTTTGGCCTACATAATATATCACTAAAAAAATCATTCACATCGTTGAATAAAATAAAGTAATGAGAGTTTTATTATTATGTATTCTCCTCTTCATATGATTGTTTAGTTGTTCTCGTAATATTAACACTTCTACCAATTTCGATATTGGATAGTTGTAATTTATGGCAATTACCATCTGGAATAACTATATCTTCAACAGACAATAGGACTTGGACATCATTCCGAGTGTAAACGACAACTCCATCATTTTTTATTGGTATTGTGCGATGAATATCAGTAATACCTAATACTGATTTAAAGAAATTGGTTTCTCAGCTGTAACTATTAAAGTCATAGAAGAGTATTAGAAATACCGAAAACAAGTATCAAAAGTAAATAACCAAATTTCAAAACCAATGGAGAATAAATTGTATACTGTATATTAATGTTTTAATGAAATGACAAATAACTAACATATTGATTGTGTATCAATAAAAGTGATGTAAACAAAGTTATTTGTCTTTTCATTAAAATAAATAATGCCATCACAAAGTGAAAACCTTTCCGAAGAAGCTTTCTTCGAAAAATTAAAAATATATATTAATGACATGGTAAAATACCAGGGATATCAATTGAATCTTTCAGTCAAGCCTTGGTAAAGACGATAATACTAAATCTGTGTTTAATTGAGTCGAGAACAGCTACATTATCATCGCCATTTTTGTTATAGCATCTTAAATTCTTTTATGCATCTTCATATATTTATTTGGTTGTTAATTTATCCAGGGGAATAATTGTAATTTGCAATTCTAGCTCTTATTTTATTTCAATTTTTTATTTCGATATATATTTCTGATAAATGATGTTACGGGTAATGGCGCTGCTTGAGATAGTTATTAAATCTGCATAAAACAGTCACGAACTTGCAATAAAACCCAATGAAAATAATTAATTTAATATTTTTATCGGCCTCTTAGTATGCAGTAGGTACTTAAGTCTCAACGAGTGGTGTCTCGGACTGATCGGAGTGTTTAGTGTTAATAGTTATTTCTTTTAGTATCTGCGGTTGACTGGAGACTAGATCGTGAGTGAGTTACCCTACATTATAAGTGCACACGTAATGCCTTCATAATAATATGTGCGATTTACTTTAAACGCTCAGTATTCAGTTTACATAATATAATATATAATGTCATATTCTATATCTTCTGTAATACTTTACCCCAGATACAGAGGTTGTAAAACTAGGTTTGTTTACAGAACATTTATTTATCGTGGGTTGAGGGCAACATTGTAAATGATCTAATATATTGAAATTGGTGACAAATTGAATCAATAAACTTATTTGAAAATCGCAATTTTTCTATACATTTAGCAAATGAAGATAATATAATCCATAATCATCTTCTCCTATTCTGAATACGTAGGCCTTCAAACATTTCGGTATTCTTAAAGGACAATACATGACAAAGGTTTGTTTTTCAAATGATTTGGAGATGTGAGATGAACACGTTTATATTGCTGGCAGTCCAATTACGAAAAAAAATCAAAATCATGGAATTCAAGAGAGAAATGGTAAATTTTTAAAAATAAATATAAAGTAAACAATGTTGATTCAGAATTGGGTTGTTTCAAATGAGGCGTTTTTCAAGTAACCGGTTCAATTATGATGTGAACGTTTAACTCTGCCAGGGCGCCTATTGATAGGCAATTTTACTAGCACTAGATCTCTCTACGATGCTACGACGACACAAGAATATGCTTTTCTTTACAAATCACTTGTTTCTTTGGCATATTAACCGTATTTTATAACTTATTTATTAGGTATTTGTAAAAAGCATTAACTTTGTGGCTCGCCATAATTTACAATAAAAACACATATAAATTTGTTGTAGACCACTTTTATTTTTTAAACACTCTACCGGTTTCGGAAGCACCCTTCCTTCATCAGGAGAATATTATAACTAACCTATTATACAGAATACAAATTTTAGGGTGGGGGTAATTGCGGGATTTCCAGGAAGAACAGAGCGGTTTATTGGAAAAATATTTAGAAGGTATTTGTCTGAATATGTTATATAATTTATTTTTGAGGTATGTAAACAAATGCAGTTTTTTTTGATAGCTCAACCTTTGGTGCCTACTAAATGTTTTTGTTATTCTTCATAATAAGCACCCGCTAAACTGCAAAGCAGTTTGTCAGCAGGTCAATTTAACAATATTAATTATAACACTTAATCGAGAAATCACTATACAGAAAATAGATATCGAATAATAACATTTAAATGATTACAATACAAACTCATAAAATGCATAGACAGATAAATAACACCAACAACATAGGTACTCATAGACATAAACACACTCAAAGTTATACAACATACTCAAACACACTCGTGGACATATTTATACATAAACTAGCGTAGAAAAAATATCAATATTAAAAAAATCTTGATCTATTAATCATTTTTTTTTGCTTTTTTAAAGTTCAGTGGTGCAATTTGATTCGCTTTATATGTGCATTGGTATCTTATAGTAGGTATAGGTACAAGATAAGTGAATGTTCGTTGCCCGTATTTATTTGTAATTTTTGGAATGAACATACCTTCATTTTTCAGCCAAATAACTCTCGAACAGGTAACATATTACTGACCCACATAATAATTTTGCATCTCTTTTATTTGTGCATACTTTTATAATATAACAAGTACAATAATTTTGCTTACCAAGACCTTAGTCTCATAGAGTTTTGGATTATTTCAAAGTAACCTACATATATTTGTCTTTTACGAGTTTCCCCAAGACGTTAATACGTATCTGATAGTAGATTCCTCTAGTTACATGATATAGATTTTTTAATGCTTGAAATATTTAATTTTGTAAATTCGCCTCGCAATAGCTCTTAGACATTTGCAAAAAATACTAATGGGAGTATCCCATTTCATATGCTTGTCTACAGTTATTCCCAAATATACATAAGTTTGTACCAGTTCAATGGTTCCACATTTACACTACCTACTGTGAAAAATAGTGTATATTCTTAAACGTAAGCGAATTTATTATAGGCGTGATGGTATATTTAGCATGTGGAGATCGTATGTGCACTAATTTTGTTTTTTCTGAAATTTCTTGTTAAGTCCGCACCATGCTACCATTTCTGTTACGAAAATAAATTGTGCTGCATGAGTTTTATTACAATGGATAATTTTTCATGCGATATGGCCAGCGCTGTATTATCAGCATATAAGTATATAATGTTTAATAAATGTGAATATTTTATTCACGAGTGAAATCGATATTATGTATAATGTTGGGTCGAGAATTGATCCAATTGAACCGCGCAGACCGGCTTAAAGAAAGCCAGTTTTGTGATTTATGGCACTTTACTTGAGTGTTTGTTGAACACTGGACAAGTCATTACTTGTATATTCATTTACGATATGTAAGTATTGTCATTGGAAATATGTATTTATTCTAGGATGTTTTATGTGATTATAAATATAACTGTTATTTTTGATTCCTTTTATGGCCAGAAATAATAAAATGTGTTTTTTTTTTTAAATATGAATAATTCTTATCGAGTTTTTACTACACGTAGGTAAATAGGCGAATGTGTAAAACAATATGTATGCATTTTTTTAACTACGGAGATACACGGATGGTAACAGAAATTCATTTAAATTTCTCAGTCAAACGTTTTAACGAATATTCCTCCTCCTCCGTTAAGATTTCAAGAGAAAATACTTTTATAGCAGTGATATTTTTACCTTTTTACAGTACAGTACGCAGGGTTAGTTGAGCTCCCCTGCGCGAACCGGTCCCGCCTTTACTCCTCGGATGTATGTCAGCTGCGCCTGTCAGTATGCCTACAGTATAGCTGTGCAGTATATTATATGGCAGTACTGACTGTCAGTGGCGCTTATATATAAAGTGTTTTTGTACTGTGAACTCCCATAAAAAAAGGCATGAAAATACATTTTAGCACCCTTTAAACAGCGCGCCATTTAAATGTGGTATCTTAATATAGTCTTTACGGCTCGAGAGCGAGTCCTCAAGTGTGCCTTATAAATTCAGCGACTATGGTACTTTCTGTCCTAAGAAATAGTTCATTCCAAACATCCTAGTGGCGCTTCAGTGGTAAACTGTAAACTTTGGGAGTCTACTAGGCGCTCGGGTGCGCAGCGACTATGAGATTTCTTATCACCAAATTTGTTTTAAGTTGTCATTAAAATAAGTTGATTTCTGATGCAATGTTACATTTTAATATAAAAAAAACACAGTTTCTTATGTAAATTTTCATTTCTAAAAAAATTTTAATTTGCGTCTTCGTAAAAATGTATAATATGGAAAAGATCAACAAATGATTTTTTTCAAATAGATGAGAGATTTTTTCTTACCTTTTTAATATCCAATTGAACTACGAACGGCCACTGGTGATAAGTACGGCAGTATGGCGGCATGTGAAAACAAAAGTAAGTGGCGTGACCCAGAGACGCGCGCCCCGGGGCACTGCAGCCATATGTATAATATATACCAGCCAGTCAGCCTAGCCCACAGCAAATACGAGTTGCACATGAACATGCATGCAGTCAGTCAGGATCTATCCTAGACAGATTATCAATCTAACCTAATCTCACCTGCTACATTTACATGAGGCGTTTTAACACGCGGCCCGAGGGCTAGACTTAGGGCGTAAACATAGCGGCTCTATAGACACTAGACACACCTGTTGCTGCTAACAATCGGCACAGTTAAAAAACGACGCCTTCATTTATGCCTTACGAAGCCTCATTCACGAAATCAGTTTTTTATTGCTATTTTTACCATCCTGGTTTTGTATGGATGCACATTTATTCGTGCAGTTTTTCTTGTACTCTAAAAAAAATCTAAAAACCGATCTAACTGGAGGCAGAGTTTACGACTAATTACAGCTTTAATCCTTCGAAATTCGGGCGTATTTTTTCAGTAGGAAAAAACATTTCCGCCATGCAATAAAATCCAAATAAATGGAATATTTGTGAACTTAGCAGAAAATTATGAAGTGTTGAAAGGTGATGAAATACGCTTTCAAACTTTATTATTAGAAATAACCACGTAATTTTTTTTAATTTAAAATTTTTAAATGCAACCTTTAAAAAGTTTTAAAAATGGCTCACCTTACGATAACGAAAAAAAAATAAAAACACACACCTGTTTTATTAGACTTTTTGTCGTTTCACGTAAAAAATCTTAAAAAATACACAGTTACATTTTTTTTTCAAATTGCGGTCGGAAACTTTGGTTTTATAAAGGTGTACATTTTTATTATTTTGTGGTTAACTTTAAATTTGAATACATAGCGTGGTATTTTCTCTTTCCACTACCGTTTACATCAGGCATGGGCAGTATGGGCAACCTTTCCTAGGTCTTGGGCCAAATTATCATTCTGTCTTCGAGTCAAGGGCCGGACCAATTGATTAAACATACTCAATTAATATTAAATGAACGTCATAATATTAATATTGCATACTGATTAAAAAATGTAATGTGAGAAATCTCTCCCTGGAACTATTAATTTCTTTCTCTATTACTTCGCCGAGATGTATCAGGTTTACATCATATTTCTCAGTAAGGGAGATAAAACGATGAGACCTATGTGAGCTGGGACAAATATGGTCTCTTGTGATTAAATGGGCTAACAACTGTCACTATTAAATGAACGGTTGATTTAAAAATATGTTTGCGTTAGAAAATAAATTTATATAAAAAGAGAGTGTCTGTGCCCTGTGGCGGGCTACGTGGATTTGATTTTTTGTATAAATCTACAGTTTTATTCCGATTTTGATGAAATTTTGTACACTTGACTTTCAAAGCAAGAGGAATGTCGCTGTCTACAAGAGATTTTGAAAACCACCCCATTCCATTTAAGGCCGGGTGCTTCAGTTAGTATTATAATATTTGTGTGAATCGCCAATTTAAAAACTCTCCGCTTCGAACATTTCACATCTTCATAGATGAGGCCCGAAAGACAAACATTCCCGGGTTACGAATAACCCAGCAATGTTTGAAAATCTCCTACACCACCACAGTATACGGAAAATGTTACTTGTGTTGTTGTGGAGGAATCGAACACACGATGCCCAGGTGGGGTGGGACCCAAGCGATATGCCCACTCAACCACTAAACTGTCATTGTTTTTGTCGCTTATCTCAACTCCTCAACTTCAGGGCGTTTCTTGTTTCAATATATTCAATTAGTCAAATTAAAGATTAAATTAGATGTATTAGTAGAATTAAAGGCTAAATTAGATGTATTAGTAGAATTATGACTAAATTATATGTGTTGGTAGAGTTAAAGACTGAATAAGAATTAACCCGGCGTCATTGAGGCAGGGTCAATATGACCCTGCAAGTTTTGCATACATATAAAAATTTCTTAGAAATAATTGCCGCACACAACCATCTGTCTCAATAGCTGCAGCTAAGTATCATCCCTCCCCTTCATCTACTTCACTTTAGTCGTCCATCGTCCACGCTAGGAGCAATACGTGTGTAAAACTACGACCGGGTTATTATGACCTAGCTCAACGGCGAAGTTGCTGCTTTGTGCCAATATATTTTTTTCATATTTTATATGAGAAATTTAAAAAAAAGACTTATGATACGAAAGACTAATTATTTCTGTAATTAATTTTCCAATGATAGAAAGGTTAGGTAGTATAGATTTGATTTAAGTATATTTTAGTAAGAAACTATATTGTTTTTTGTTGATAAAAAAATTAATGATAAAATTTAGAAGAGAGTGAAAGTTAAAAATAAAAATTGTTTCATTTATTACCAACGTGTTTTATTACTGCTACTGAATATATATATACAGTTATACATTATAAATATCGAATTTTAAAAATTAAAAATTATTTTATACAAGGTTAAATAGTAACAATTGTAACATGGTCAAAATGACCCACCTCAACGTCAGTGTAACTTTTTTCCGCCACAATGACGCCGGGTTAAAGGCTGCTGACGCAAATGTCCCAACACACGCGATGCATTGCCTTTAAACTCGTTTAATATTATTGGTTTACATAAGAATGCAAATCAATCGTGAAGTCTTTTAATCCGGTTTTATTTTAAGGCGCACTATTAATTTTTGTTTGCTCAAAACTCACATTTTTATAATTTCTGGCGAATTCGTATCTATAATAACTTTATTTTTCCATGCCGCACAAGGGATGCGAGTTATTTATATTTTAGATTAATAAAAACAGTAGGTACCTTACCATTTACATATATTACGTACAACGTTTTAAAACTTTATAATCCGTTTTTCAACTATAAAGTTAGCGGTAAGCACCAGATTTTATTTTTTTAGATGATGAATTAATAACTTCGGGAGGATAACATGGAGACACATTTTATATATTTGTAACACGTTCTTCAGAATTAATTAAAATGAACGCGGCGTAAAGGTCGAATCTCCAGGCCTGCTCGAGTGAATTCGACCGTACGTTCGTCCAATACGCCGTGCCGCGGCGCATATTTGTTTACACGCTTTCTTCACTTACGTCGTTAAGATTCCCACGTTATTTGTCTGGCAAATTCGACAGTAGTTCCGTTCAATACACGGGTCGTGAGTCGCAATTTGTACCTATACACGGCTTCTTTACTTACGTCGTTAAGATTCTGAATATATTTTTGTGTATATTGTCAAGGCGATCCAATAGTATCTACAGGAAAAAATCGAAATCGGAATTCACGCCCCTTTATGGGAGGAGTTTAAAAATACTTGAGAAAAAGCTTTTGGAAAGGTTGGAAAAGATATTTGAAATTTTTTTATGTTGATTTTGTAAAGGCCTGTAAAAAGCATTAATTAATTTTTTACGCAATGTTTATTGTAATAAAACCGAATTTTAAAATTGATTTCACGAAAACGAGCGATGCGGAGCCTAACACGTCTATTCTCCGCTCCGTCCGGAGGAGTAGTGACAGAAAATAGGGGTGGTAGACGGTAAAAGGTTCACTTTGATATTCCATATTCGTCGACTGCCGTATTGCCGCCGTGATGTCAAAAATAACAACGCGAAAATGCATATTATATTTTATTTTGTGAGTTTCGGGCGTAAATATCTATTTTTTTTTGCGATTATCATAAAAGAAACTAAATTTGCCACAATAAACAATAAAACCATATCCAAATTGATGTTTATAAATAGGAGAGTTTGGACTTCAAAGTGTTTTTTATAGACCTTATAATATATTTTTTTCTAGGCTTATTAAAAGACTTACAAAAAAATGACCGATAATTTTTTAGGTCCAAGATATGTTCTACACGCAGTATTTAATTGAAGCATCTATAATACTTCTAAGCGATCAAATTTTCGAAACAAAAACGTATTTATTTTTTTTATTTATTAAAAGTATACAATACAGAATATAGTATATTATATAAAGCATTGTACTCCCAAGAGTTAATAAACTCATTGCGGGAATGATACGCATTACATGAAACATATAGCTGTAT
Organism: Limnephilus lunatus; assembly: GCA_917563855.2. NCBI lineage: Eukaryota > Metazoa > Arthropoda > Insecta > Trichoptera > Limnephilidae > Limnephilus > Limnephilus lunatus. The sequence continues at coordinate 648,465 of OU830602.1, read as the reverse complement.
GTATTAAATGGACATATCATAGGACATACACAACATTATTATTTCAGATAGTCATTCATAAAATGAAGTTTGAGCATTTTAGTTACGGGTCTTTTTACATTGACTTGCACATTTGATCTCGTTGGGTAGTTGATTATATTTTGTGTAAGCTATGTATTCTAGGGATCTTAGTCCATATTTTGTTGATTTGATTTTTGGTATATGAAGTTTGTTGTGATTTCTTGTGTTGTGTTGGTGTACGTCGCAATTGTAATTGAGTGTAGTGTTGGAATGTGCCGAGTGTTGAATTAGGTACTTGTAATATAGTTTTTGTTATTTCAAAAGTGGGAATGGTGTTAAAAGGAAGTATTTGGGTGTTTCTGTAAATGTCTTTGACGTGTGTATCCCAAGGTAAACTGAATATATTTCGCAGGGCTCTATTTTGGACGACTTGGACTTCACTTTTTTATGATTTTGCATTATTTAGTATGGCTTCATCTTAATATCTTCCAGGAGCTGTAGCACGGTAAAATCGATCACTATACAATATCGGATCGATATTTATATAACTCTATTTTTTCCACGCTTACAAAGCTTCTTTCGGATTTAGTTTTATTGTAGTGGCTGATTAGTTCTTTAGAGTACGATTGAAAACACTTTAAACATTTTTGAAAACCTTTTATGCTAATGATTCTGATATTTTTTGTATGCCTCTACTGAAGTATAAAGCTGTACTAATTAAACAATTTAGCTGTACATATTTTAATAAGGTCACTGTATAACAGGTATTTTCTGTTTGTTTCTTCTTCAATGCTTTCACTAACTTTGTACTAATATGTATTATTCTTTTGGTTTATTTATAAGTAATCTTTTGGTTTATTTATGTATTATATATGTACTATTTTTCTTTGGTTTATTTGGAAGTAATCTTAAAATTTTACATTTCTTTCTTCTTTCTATATTGAAAAAAAAAACATGTACGAAAAGGACACTGTGTCGTTAATTATAAATTATTAAATATTTTTTGCCTCAGTAAGAAAGATAAAGTTATTTGGCGATGATTTTTTGATTTGTGTCCCAATATAAATCAATCATCTGTAAATTAAATTTACGCCTATCAAAATGTTTCTGTCAATTTGACTGTCCTAGAACGGGAGAATCCTAGTTGGACAGTCAACGCTTCTTTGTATTCTTGTAACAAAATTGTTACAAGAATACAATCTGATGTATTCTTTGTAACAAAAACAAAACAAATAAATAAATAAATAAAAAAATAAAAAATAGGTGTAACTTCCAATGATTTTTATATAGATGTGCGGAGCCCAGTTTCACCGTTGACAACCGAACCGATTACAGTATCGGATCGATAGGTGTAACTTCCAATTATTTTTATATAGATGTGCGGAGCCCAGTTTCACCGTTGACAGCCGAACCGATTAAAGTATCGGATCGATAGGTGTAACTTTCAATGATTTTTATATAGATGTGCGGAGCCCAGTTTCACCGTTGACAGCCGAACCGATTAAAGTATCGGATCGATAGGTGTAACTTTCAATGATTTTTATATAGATGTGCGGAGCCCAGTTTCACCGTTGACAGCCGAACCGATTAAAGTATCGGATCGATAGGTGTAACTTTCAATGATTTTTATATAGATGTGCGGAGCCCAGTTTCACCGTTGACAGCCGAACCGATTACAGTATCGGATCGATAGGTGTAATTTCCAATGATTTTTATATAGATGTGCGGAGCCCAGTTTCACCGTTGACAGCCGAACCGATTACAGTATCGGATCGATAGGTGTAACTTCCAATGATTTTTATATAGATGTGCGGAGCCCAGTTTCACCGTTGACAGCCGAACCGATTACAGTATCGGATCGATAGGTGTAATTTCCAATGATTTTTATATAGATGTGCGGAGCCCAGTTTCACCGTTGACAGCCGAACCGATTACAGTATCGGATCGATAGGTGTAACTTCCAATGATTTTTATATAGATGTGCGGAGCCCAGTTTCACCGTTGACAGCCGAACCGATTACAGTATCAGATCGATAGGTGTAATTTTCGATGATTTTATATCGATGTCCCGAGCGCAGTTTCATCGTTGACAGCCGAATCGATATTGACAAGGAATAAATAAGAAATAATATAAGCTGGCAACACTTTTTCTACGAATTGACTAAAAATGTTAATATTAATTAAAAATGTTAATAAATTGGTATTGTTGAATTAAAATACTAACCTAACATGCATTAGCAGTCCCTATTTACTTTTAACACTTAACAAGAGTTTATTACTTAATCAGGTCTTTAGTCATATTTCAACCATTTTCTCAAAGATCGAATGGAATAAATTGGTCGCGTTTTAGTTGAATTACCTAATTAAGTCTGTGGATTAATTCGTTAACTTCGTTAATTAATAAGCCAATAATTTTGCATAACGAACGACATTATCCAAATAAATGCGTGTATTGACAGTTAACCGAAGTTATTATCAAATCGTACTGTCAGAAGAATTTATCAATCGTAGGTTGTAATATTTCTTACAAATTTGTTGACTAGGATTTTACCAGGACTGATTTTAACGCGTTTAATCACAGGAGACCATATTTATCCCAGATCACATATGTATCCCAGATCACATATTTATCCCAGATCACATATTTATCCCCGATCACATATTTATCCCAGATCACATATTTATCCCAGATCACATATTTATCCCAGATCACATAGATCTCACAGAAATTGTTGTGTCTTCCTTGCTAATCATAGTGAAAAGTATGATCTAAAATCTAAACAATATTGGAAAGAGAAAACGTTTTGTATTCTAATCTAAAAGTTAACCAAAAAATAATTATCACTTTTATTTGTACACAATCAACATGTTTCATGAACGATGTTCACATCATCAGGATCAAACGTAAACATCGTTCATGAAACATGTTGATTGTGTACAAATAAAAGTGATGTAAACAAAGTTATTTGTCTTTTCATTAAAACAAATAATGCCATCATAAAGTGAAAACCTTTCCGACGAAGTTTTTTTCGAAAAATTAATTATTTTTACATGAAACAATAAAAGAGTGAATGACAATAACGTTTATAATTAATTTGTCTAATCAAATGTGTGTGTTTTTTTCGTTATTATTAATTTAGATTAGAAAAAACGTAAGGTGAGCAATTTTTAAAACTTTTCAAAGTTTTCATTCAAAATTTTTATTTTTAAAAATTAGGAGAATTTGGAACAGTTTTTAATTTTTGGATACGTTTATAAATATTTACGATTTTATTGTAAAGCAGAAATATTTTTACCCTCTTGACAAAATACACCCAAATTTTGAAGGGTTAACATTCTTTCCCGTAATCTATTGTCATAGCCGGGGAAGAGGAATGTTCCAGTATGATAGGGATGAGAGGTATTATTTCGCATCCACTAGTCTAGAAAGAGGCGCAGTTGTAGAGTCCTTTTCCAGTACTGAGGTGATTCACTAATGAGGTCTTTGTTTGCAGGTGTCCATGATGTCGGGCGCCGTGGCAGGCGGGGGCGCGGCAGCTGCGGGGACCGGAGGGGCGGGGGCGGGGGCGGCAGAGGGGGCGGGCTCCGAGGGGGTGCTGGTACTGCACCGGGTCAAGCAGGAGGCCGAGGCCTGCTCCCCCTCTACTAACATGTATTCGCCGGGGACCACCGTGCTGCAGCATGAGGTAACCACCGTCCAACCATCCGACTATCCGGCCATTCGATCCATTCGACCGTCCAACCAACCATCCATCCAACCACCTACTCTACCTACCACACATATCATATTTTTTAAACATTGTTTTTACATTAACTCCATACGGGAGACCTTGAGGAAAATAATTTCCCTTAGGGCTTATGTCATCTGTGTGGAGGGTCTTTTTGAGGAGAGGAAGGAGTGAACATGGGTCTTGAGATCCAATAGAATAGTCTTGAATTGATCAGCAGCTGTTGACCCCACGAATGGGCCGTGAAAACGACCCATTCTCATGCAAAGAATGCCATAGAATGACTACAATGTTGAGCACGCATTTGGCGTGTTTCCTGGCGGTGCATCGACGCTGAAGTTCTGTGGAACTCATTCAATTGAAAAACCGTTGGAACAAACACAGCATTCCCAACTACATATTTATATTATGTTCTGAAAACACGGAATTTTTTTTTTCTTTCAGAACAGGAGAACTGTTTTCTTTTAGGAATTTTATCTGCTGACACATTTTTAAGGAAACCATTCTCATGTTCTGAGTGCAATTATAAATTTTTTGTTTCAGACAACACGCTGCAAAATTCGGAGGAAAACCATTTGCTTATAATTATAATTTAAGTTTTTGGAGTGCATAAGAGTTTATGCAGATTCACTCTTAAGTTAAAACCATTCACGCATTCTGAGTGCAGTGTTAAATTTCTATTTGCAGTCACGCTTTGTTCCATTTGTTATTCCAAAAACTCTTTTTATATGTGACATAATTTTATAGATGATTCTGACCCACCAAAAAGGTTCCCCACCCCTGGTTGAGGTGGGCAAGTGCCACTGATAATTTGCATCACTTCAAATTAGCATTATGGATGATCCTTGTTGGTGACTTAAACTGCGATTTGACGGGAGGCTTTGTTGTTTCCAGATTGACTACAGCCAGAGCCCCGAGGATACCAAGTACCCCATGTCCCCGGCCAGCCCTGACCGCCACTTCTGCTCCTCCACCACACAACCCATCGGCACTCCGCAGCCTGAAGTGAGTCTCCTTTCAATTCTACATACCATCATATTTGAGAGGTGGATATGGGTATTGCCACTCCAGGAACAATTAGTTAGATAACCAACACTCAGGTCACCCCAAGTAGTTTGCTACATTTGCCGGAAGAGAAGATGGGAGAGGTCGGTTGAGGGAGACCCTTTGACCTCCCCAGCCGGACTCTCTTGACCAACGCCTTACACCGTAATTGGAGAGATGTATTCATATGTCCCTCTTGGATCATTGACTACAGATTATTACCCACCCCACACTCCTTTTTCCTTCTTAGAACTTCCTCTACTTAAAAGGACCATCCACACGAAATCCTCTAAGATGTCATAGGTCCAGAGGCAAATTATTTTCCATTATTTAAAGATGACTCGACCCCATAAATCTGCTAACTTAATCTTTATGCATATTTATTGATTACCAATTGAATGCATATCCCCTCAGGCTAATTTGTTCAAATTGTTGGAACAACTCATGTAGGTCTCGTAGAAATCATTGTGTCTCTCTAACAATCATAGTTAGATCTTAACGGTGTTAGAAAGAGAAAACACCATGTTTTATATACACATCTAAAAATTAACCACAAAATAATAAAAATATTCACCTTTATGTAACCAAAGTTTCCAATCGCAATTTAAAAATAAATTATGAAACTTTGTAAATTTTTTATTAAGTAATTATTTTTACATGAAAAGACAAAAAAGTGAGTTGGCGATAATGTTTTTAATACATTTGCCTAAAAAAATATGCAATTTTTGTTTATTTTTCACTGTAAGTATTTTTAATTTTAGTCAGATATACTGTATTGTTTATCTTAATTTGTATAATTATGTCTAGTTAAATGAGTGAAAATGTAATTTTCTTTTAACTGGAATAAAAATAAAACAGATTTAGTATTATCGTCTTTACTGAGGCTTGACCGAAGAATTCAATTAATATCACAGGTATTTTTTATCATGTCATCAATATAGAGTACGAACAATAGAGGTATGATAACCGATCCCTGTGGTACTCTTAATTTAGTTTTTTTTTTGTTACCAGTAATTTAATGCCTGCCTATTGCACAGGAATCACTGCTCTAATATGAGTATATGTAAGTGTGTCTCCGTATTTGTTTATTTATTATTAAAATGACAACAGAAGCCATGTCTCATCGGAGTGAATTGACTATATAACAGGAAATGAACAATAATAATAAATTATCAATGGTTATACAACACCAGTTTGATTAACATTCTGTGTAAAATATGTTTTGCATTATAAATTAAAACGCATTTTCCTGGTGGTTTGACTGATATAGTCATTATTGACTGAGGCACAAGGCCAAGGTTACAAACCTTGAGCATTTGCATGATTATTTAATGTCAGTAATTACATAATATTGTGCATTGTGCATTGTATTCCCACACTCAGGGAAAATTGCATTGTACTGTTTTGACCAAATTGAAAAGCATTGTTTTTATGGGTACATCTTATAACAAACAGATTATTTCTCACTTGACAGAGATCAACACCTGGCGTAGTAGACAAATAAAATATTACCATTTATAAAATTAATATCTATAAACTATAATACCTATAAGCTCTTTCTTAGAATATTTAACAAATAATTTTAGATAAGAGACTTATTACGAAAAGTTATTTGATAACTTTTTTTTTTTGCGGAGACGGTTTACGACTAGTTCCGTGAGTACTTAAGCCATAGGTCCATTGTGCTATCTCCCATTAATCCTTTAATAATAACCAAGTCCCTTTTATAAAGTTCATCAGGGTTGTCATTGGATATGTGGCTATGTCTTCTGGTTCTACAGTGTGTCTCCCCAGGTATCTGAACCTAGTTTCCATCAGGGCAGGACACCACCATAAGTGAATTGGAGTCTCTTCATCCTCTTCACATTTTCTACATCTATTGATGCTTTCCACTCCCAATAGTTGCATGTGTTCTCAGATGGCAGTGTCCCGTTAGTAGTCCTACCAGTTCCCTCAGCGATTTTCTGTCCATATCGAGTAGTTTCCTGGTCCGTCTGGGGTCCGGTTCGTTTATGAGTACTTTGGATTGGTGCCCATTCCGGGTGCCCTTTCCCATTCCTTCCAGTGCTGGAATTTGACCCACCTCTCAATATGTAATTTGGTGTGGCATTCTGCTACCCCTACGGTCGGCTCGGATCCCGCAAGTGGTGTTTTCAAGTGGGATTGGGAACTGTTTGTGTTTTCAGGAGAGCGGCAAGGAGGAGGAGGTTCCACGGCGGCTGTGCCTGGTGTGCGGCGATGTGGCCTCGGGTTTCCACTACGGCGTGGCCTCCTGTGAGGCGTGCAAGGCTTTTTTCAAGCGGACTATACAAGGTAATTATACTAGTAAGATAATTTTATATTTGATTATTCTTCATTCATCTACCGATAACCACTTCATCATCATTTAATCACTTGAGCAATAGCTACCCAAACCCAAACCCTTGAGCGATATCTACTCAAATTTCCCAGTGAAGATGTCATTATCTCTATATCGCACTTCATTTTGATAGGGTTCTAACTTCACTTTATCTTGTTCTGAGATATGAAGTATCAAAGTTTGCAAAGACGATTTCCCTTAATCTGTTTACCAATTTCCGATTTTGAGGTTGTGTAAAGTATTTTAATTAAACATGTTTTCCATTAAAATATGATAAACTAAAAAACTTAACCACTCCGATCTATCGCGAATATGCACTTTTTATGTCTTAAATGAAATGTCAGATTTACGAAAACTTTGTGCAATTTCCGCTTCACAATTGAAGCTCTATAAATGAAATATTTCTGAACGTAGCCGAATACTAGAAACTGTTTTTGAAAGGTTATAAAATTATTAAAATTAGCTTTAAAATTATTATATTACATATAAATATTAACATTTTTAAATATTAAAATTTAGAATGCAAACATAAAAAAAAATTAAAAATGACTCACTGAATGACAAATGATGAAATGTTTTTATGTGAAAACTGTACTAAAATCACGGATTATGTAAAAAACAATACTTATTCTATTTTATAAATGTAAAATAAACAATTTAAACACCTCAATTTTTTATCATTTCATACAAGAATATTTAATAAAAATTAACAATGTCAAACAGCCCATAGGTGATTTAGCGGGTAAAATATGTATCAACAGTGTTTCTGACAGAATAGGTCTTTTTATATATTTCTATAGACAATTTGAATAGGGATGGCAAGCTTGATTTATTATGGACCTTTTACTTTTTGTTTTAGGGACGTCACTAGAACAATAACGGAGTTATAAAGATTTCTGTGGAAACATACCCGTTGACGTGAAAACACGCTTATTGTACTTGACTGCTTTTATCATATTAACGTGTATATCTGCTTACGTTGCTGAGTGGTTAAGCTAAAATTATTAAATAGAAAAACGAAAATTTGTCTTGCAAACTTTCAAACCTTAAAACATAGTAGAACCCTATCCAACCATAGTAACGAACCATAACGTGCCTCGTAATAACAATCAACTGTCAGATACAAACAAAATAAAGAATGTGAGTGATGTTGGAACCTTCTAAAATGAATGATTATTGAAAATACTTGATGTTAGAACTTTGTCATACATATATGTACGAAAATACAACACAAATGGTTGTGAAAATTATTTTGGGTATAGAAATGAGCAAAAGAAATACTTTGGCATTCAAAAGTCATTTTTAAAAAAATGCCAGTTGGAACCAGTGGCATCTCGTGACTTTTGGGTATGCTAGAGTGCTGAAATTAAAAAAAATGGCATTATTGATGCTGTTGTAGCCGAAAAAAAATTTTTTTTTTTTTTTGCAAATCAGTTTTTTGTATGAAAATTTTTAGAAAGTTTCATTTTGGCCATGTGCCACACGGATTTCCTAAAAAATCTTCATACAAAAAACTGATTTAAAAAAAAAAAAAAATTTTCGCCTACGAAAACATCCATAGTGCCATTTTTTTTAAATATTAGCACCCAAAACTAGCACACCCAAAAGTCACGAGCCGCCACTGGTTAGAACCCTATCCAGATGTGGTGACGATATTTTACAAAGAATTCAATATTATAAAACATTTATTATTATTAATATTATTTTAGAGATTTCCAATAAATCATAGTCAACATGCAGAAATAGTAATATTGCCCAAAATAAGTCAATACAATAGGAAGCGCAATGTCGGTGTTATAAATTCTCATGTTTATAAATTTAAAGATTATAATTTTTTTTTATAAAACCTAAAAATATGGTAAAAACGGTGAAATACAGGTGATATTTTTTTTATTTTTTTATTGTTATTTAAGTTTATTTTGTAGAACTCCATTTTAATTTTAATTTATTTTATAAATTCAATAATATTATTATTTAATGTATAAAAACAGTTTATTATAAACGAGTTCTGCTTCGTAATTAGTATTATGTGTTACAGCTGTTTCGCCCTCTAAAGGCATTATCAGACTGTGCAACTGTTGCACAGTTTGATAATGCCTCTAGAGGGCAAAACAGCTGTAACACATAATAATAATTCGAAGCAGAACTCGTTTATAATAAACTGTTTTTATACATTAAATAATAATATTATTGAATTTATAAAATTAAAAAAAAAAAAAAAATAAATAAAAATACAGGTGAATTCATTGGCTTTAAACCACAGTAAACAGTTTAAATGTTCCTTATTAATATTCGGAGATATGATTTTTGGAATGAGCGCGTCCGATTCCAAAACTGAAAATCAATCGAGACTTTTTTTTAAATATGTCTCTCCTGTGGAACTGGACTTTGAAAACTGTAAATAAGCAAATTAAATTATTGTAACTATTTCTAATTTTGCTTTTATGTGAAAAGATAACTATCAGTAAAAGAACTTATTAGTATATTAAAATCATCATCATACAAGTTTCTGAAAAAATCTTACCCAAAACATAGTCCCCCCTCAGCACAGAATCTCCTAGTGAGAGGAGGACTATGAAAATAATCTACATCTATTTTATATTTATATTTAATGTATATCTTCAATAAATGTAAAAATTAAAATATAGTTAGTAACTAAATAATAAAAAAGTTTTATTAGTTAAAAAAAAAATCAGAGTGTTCATTCACACGCGGTAGAAGTAAAACCAGTAAACTAAAGTAGACAATAGTCGGGAGGCTACGAAGCACCGCACAAAGAGGAGTTCCTTTACTGTGTGCATTAAAAAGCTTCAATTGCCCCTGAGCTATACATATGTTATCATAAGGATCTCACTCTCGTTGCAGGAAACATAGAATATACGTGTCCCGCGTCCAATGACTGCGAGATCAACAAACGGCGCCGCAAGGCGTGCCAGGCGTGCCGCTTCCGCAAGTGCCTGCGCACCGGCATGCTGAAGGAGGGCGTGCGGCTGGACCGTGTACGCGGCGGCCGCCAGAAGTACCGTCGCCACACCGACACGCAGTCCATGGCAATCGTGTCGCCTTTCAACACGCAGCAGCGACCTGCCCTGGAAGGTAAGCAACCAACAATTCATCCAGTATTACATAAATAAAACAAGTATATGGTCGGGCCTCTATACTGCTGTCAAAAGCGCAGCTAGGGATTTGCTTTCGGTGGGTTTGAAATGTTATCCACTAATGATATATTAAGCACTTGTCCGCAGCATCCTAGAATATAGCTCCATTATTTGGGCCCCTTCTGAACAAAGCCATATCCTAGAAATAGAAAAAGTACAATAAAGGTTTATGCGTTACTTGTATATGAGGGAATATACATACTACCCATTTCTGTATCCATCGTTGTTCTTAACAGGAATGCTCGATCTTAATACCTTAGAAGCCCGCCGAAAAATATTTATAGGCAAATATTTTTTTAAGTTAATCTCCGGTACTATACTAAATCTGCCTATATTAAAAGAGATTATATTCATGGGAGATCCCACGCACATTTTTATGCTCCGAAAGCGAGAACTTCTTTATTTCAAAATTTGCCATTAAACAGAGCAACTCGACTGCTTAATGATTCTGCATTGAGCATGGATACTCCAATGTTACCTACAGAGAGTTCTCTTTTGACATAATTTCGTTTTTCTCTTAAATTTTGTAATCTTCTCCATAATATTTTAGTGTAGAACTGTTTTATGGAGAACCTGTCAAAATAAATAATAAATATATACGAGCTAGAATTTGACCCCTGTCAACTTCACACTTGGAGCGTTCTACCGCTGCCGTCAGTTGTGACATACTTCTTGCTCTGTAATGACCTTGCTAAGTTATACATTTCGACGAACATCGCGAGTTCATAGTATTTTGAAGTGTCGTTCGCCAGGAGATAATCCATGTTATACAGTGCTTGCGATCTTCTACCAACAGTGTTATTGTGCAAGTCAACTATACAAGTGTGGACCCCTACTATCTACATGAAAGACTTTCTGCCGAGAGTATACTTTGGGGCCATCCATAAATTATGTCACACGAATTTCATGATTTTTTGACCCCCCCGTCCCTGCCACACATCGTCACATTTGTGAGACACCCTCCCCCCTAGCGTGACGTCACATATTTTCCAATTTTACATGTAAAAATAATAGTTGGTAATATTTTAAAGTCTTTCGTCAAAATTTAATATCGTCACATTAGCCATTTTGTGCATATGACGTCACAAATCTGATGACCCCCCCCATACCCCTTGTTACACTTCTCTACTCCCCTCTCCCTCCCTTAAGGTGTGACGTAATTTATGGAAGGCCCCTTTCTTGTGTGGAATACTCAATTTGGTATGTGGCATTCATTTAAACTTGCATCATTTGGTAGAACGTACAAAGTCCTACTCTCTGATTCATTTGATAATACGAGGCAATCCCGTCATCTTATTTTCAGATGTTCTAATAAAAAGTACATGAAAATGTAACCTCTGCAAATTCCTTGCTACCTTTATGCTTATGACGGCAATAAACTATCCAGCAGCGCGGTCAGCAATAACTGTCTTAAAGGGTCTCCCTTAGCTGCCCTCTTTCGGCCCGGCAATATGACTGCATATTGAGTGAGTAGTTAGTAGTAATGAAGTAATTTGTGTTGTTCCAGACATCAAGATCCTGGAGGTGCTGTGTCTGTACGAGCCGGAGCTGCTGCTGGCGTCGCCCTCCCCCTCCAGCACCGCCCCCGCTGCCCCCCACAATCTGCTCTGCCTGCTCAGCGACCTCTATGACCGCGAACTCGTGGGCATCATCGGCTGGGCCAAGCAGATCCCAGGTAACACATACCGCACATAACATTGAGAGGAAGGAGTCAGCATGACTCTTGAGACCCATGTCGTAAGAGTGAGGATATACAGAGACCAGCAAAGCTTTCCACAGCCAACTTGTAAATGAGTCATAGAAACGATCCATTCTCATGCGACAAAGGACAACCGTGTAGAAATGTAGGGCATGCGTTTGGCGTGTTTCCCATTTTCAACGGTGTCGAAGGGATCAATGACACTAGTTCCTCGGAGCATTTTCCATTGAAATAATAAAAAAAACTAGGACAGCAATCCTACCTAATGCCTGTGCTCTAAAGATTGCAATCTGTTTCTGCATGCAGCCAGATTCTGGGAGTGATTATTTGCAATTTTTTATTTTTTTATTTGAATATCTCACAAGAGTCCCAGCTGCTCCTGTCTGGAGCCAATGAGACTGTGGCATCCCTAATTGGGGTATGTTGTGAGGATGAAGGTAGCGGAGAGGGGAAGGAGATAGGGAGAGGAAGGTGGGAAAATACCTGATTATTCAGATCTGATCACCAAACATGGCTAAAGCCATTTCAAGCAATATTTCATTTCTGAATGGTGGTCTCACACTAGCGTGATACTGAGAGTATCTTACACTCTGGAACGTGCCGCAAATATAATATATATTATTTTTAATTAATTAAATGTAAAATAATCAAATAAAATTTATTTTCACATGCCGGAATTCGATCCCGCGACCTTCGGATTGCGAGTCAAGAGCCTTACCCTTCGACCACGGAGGCCAGATGTACGAGCTGATCCATCTTTCGTTATTCATGGGCATTCAATAGTTTAGACAGTGCTTCTCCATGTACCTGATGCACTTGTCATCTATAATTTGATGTGACGTCTGTTGTTTGTTTCCAGGTTTCACCGACTTACAGTTGAATGACCAAATGAGATTGCTTCAGAGTACATGGGCAGAGATGTTAACCCTCATGGTCGCCTTCAGATCCATGCAGTCCGCCAATCAGGTATTATTGCACTTTCTATTCTATTGCTCCCATAGTCTTTGGTCCAATATAATTCAACAGTATGTTATAATGGTTGAGTGATTGATGAAAAAAAAAAACTTGAATATCTGGGCATCGTGGGCAACAGTCTAAAACTTTTATCTAGTTATCTTACGGGTAGGTGCTGATCGGTTGTTATTGGAAAAGAATAAAGTGATCATAGAAATATAACATGTGGTGTACCACAGGGCTCGATTCTCGGACCATTATTATTTTTGATTTATATAAATGATATTGCAAAATGGGGAGTGAAAGGTACACTTCAACTTTATGCTGATGACACAATATTATTCTACCATAATACTAATTTAAACGAAATGGAAAAGGACATGGAAAGGGATTTGGCTCATCTAGCCGAGTGGCTGAGAATTAATAAACTTAGCCTTAATATTAAAAAGACTCACTATGTGCTATTCGGGAATAGGAGAGGACAACGCCTAAACATTTCCCTGGGAATAAACAAACTGGAACAAACAGATGTCGCGAAGTATCTAGGACTTTTAATTGACTCACGGCTTACATGGAAAAACCATTTTGACCATGTTAAATCAAAGATTGCTCCAGTGACCGGTGTAATGTACAGACTACGTAGATTGCTTCCCACAGCCATACTGCGATCTTTGTACTATGCTATGATTCACTCCCACTTGGCATACCTTTCGAGTATCTGGGGTTTTGCTACCAAAAAAATGATATCAGAGGTGCAAATAATCCAAAAAAGAGCCCTACGTAACATTTTTGGCTTGCCTTGGGATACACCTGTTAAAGATATTTACCATCACGCACTTGTATTGCCATTTAAGATTGTTCCTAGCTTTGAGATAACAAACACCATTTTAAATATTATTCAGTGCAACACCCACACAAATATAAAACTGAACTATAACAACGACGTTCACCAATATAATACACGACAACACAACAAACTACACATATCAAAAATACACTCAACAAAGTTCGGACTACACTAACTTTAACAAACTGCCTGAAAATTTGAGACAAGTATATGCCTCCAACAAATCTCGAAATGATATATTGAAAACATATTTTTTCAAATGCTATTTGGAAAACGAGTCATAAGTAGGTACAAACTCTGTTCTGATAGCCCTGATTATCTTCAAATACTAAACTTATAATATGATGGGCTCGGTTTATACCTTTCTTAAATCTCGTCATGTATTTGTATGTAAACATCTTGTATTAGGTCTGTATATTTTTGAGCCCGTACCTTATATTGTATTTTCCTGATTTTGTTTTATTTATGGAAACATGGAGGAAACTTTATTTTAACTTTTTGAAACCCAAAGCACATAAATCAAATGAGTCGGTTATACAAATTCATAAAATCTTATAAGACATGTTTCTGTGAAATATTTGTAAAGTGATGTTTGTGTCTGTATGTTGCTTCTGTGAAATGTTTTGTAAATTTTTTATTCATACATTGTGCCTACATATTGGGTTGAGTTGGGTTTAACTTATCAAAAGTACCAATTGGCGATCCCTTAATGAGTTTTGATAACTCATGGGAATGCAACTTCGTTGTATGTTTTTTAATAATAAATGATGTGTTGTTTGTTTGTTTGCAGCAGAGCCTGACGCAGTCCCCCGGAAGCTCGGTGCGGCTGCGCTTTGCCTCTGACCTCACGATGGATGAGCGCGAGGCCAAGGAAGCTGGCGCCCACGAGCTCTACGTCCACGTGAGTTACTCATCAACATTTGTATTCCACAAGTGCATATTTGTAACTAATGCCTGTTGCATTGGGAATTGCTTACGAATTACAGCTTCAGATGCTCTTGGAAATGGACTGTAAATACTAAAGAATGAGATGATGAAACGAAATGGTGTTTGCTGGGATTGGTGATAATATGTGTAGGAAAAACAAAGTATGCAAGGAAATGGGATAACCAATCACTTGCCACTGTATCTTTTACCGACACTTTTTAGTAAGACTGTAAAAAGATAACAATAATAACTATAAGACGGAGGTGATGTTATGCAATTCAACATGCTGAAAGCAATCAATGAAATATTCGATATTACACGCTTTTCAGCCGGCTGGAAATATGTATCAACTTATATTTTCGGTACTATTTGATGTTTTTCAAAAAATTCTAAAAGTTCTTACAGCATGCTTTAATTGATATGGTACGTATGGATCGTCTTAAGCCATTGTGAACTACCTCACTTTTTGCAATTTCTGAGGTAGAGCTTGAAATGAGGGCTCCAAATCATAATCTAGCTCTGCCAGAGAAAACCAATCAGATAAAACTGTCTCAAGCTTTAACCCAGAAACTACAAAAAGTGAGTTAGTTCAGCATGGTTTGAGACGATCCATTTATAAATAATATTATGTTTCGTTGTAGAAGCATTGATATGTATACATAGGTGAGACATTTAGCGAATAAATTGGTTCAACGGAATCGTGGGTTAGTACCTCCATTTCTCTATTAGTACAACAACAACCGTCGACCGTAGCTGGCGTGTGACGTATCATAGTAGGATGGAAAAGGATTAAACCATGAACTTGAGTAGAAGGAAAGGACGGTCTGACAGCCGAGCCTTTCGACGCGGTGGCTTCAGTTAGAATTCATTTTCCCGGGATAGTGCCTCTATAGTATATCTCTGTGTAGAAGTCACCTTGGTTGGTGTATAAGATATAGTGTATTATTGTTACATATATATCAAATGACAAATAATGTGTAATGTCAACTTGTTTGTTTGCAGTGCGTGCAAGTGATATCGCGGCTGGAACGCATAGCCATCTTGAAGGAGGAGTACTACCTGCTGAAAGCGCTGGTGCTTGCCAACTCCGATATCCGCCTCGACGAGCAGACGCACCTCAAGAAGTTCAAGGATAGCATCATCTCCTCTCTTAACGACTGCCTCAACATCCTCAGGTAGGACAAATTGCTATACCTAGTCCTCCTTTCCTACAGTTCCTACAGAGATTCCTGCAGAATGCTTTCAACATATTTCTAGAATCTCTGAGAATATTGCCTGATACACTGATAACTGATTGCCTGTCTTTGTCGGAACAATGATTGAATAGTCCAACCCCTTTTGTAATAAGTTGTAAATCATTTAAAGGCAATTCTTATCAATTAGATCATCTAAGATCTTTTTAACCAATGCATTAAGGCAATGCAGTGCAAAGTTATGAAAAATCATGTGTTTTTGGTTTGAAAATTTGTTAAATATTGAGAGTAGAACACATCTTGACCTCCGTTATAGTCATTTTCAAGTCTTTTTATAAACCTAGAAAAAGTAATCAAAATGCTCAAAGTGCAAAACATAATACTTACGAATCCCTTTTCGGATATGCTTTTATTTTAACGTAGAAAATGAAGTTCTTTAAATTATGGTCGGAAAACATTAAAATATTTGTGCCTGAACTTCACAAAATAAAATAAAACATGCATTTTGGCAAAAATGTTGCCCTTGTAAGCGGGAATTTCAACCTTATTGTTATCATGTTACACACCGAGGTGGATCACCTTAATTATCTGATTTCAATAACATGTTTTATTTTGTAGGCCGTACAACGCCCCCAGTGTCCTGCAACAGCTGCTACTGATCCTGCCAGCCCTACGCCAAGCCGACCACATTGTGCGCAAGTTCTGGACCACGGTCAACCGCGACGGCAAAGTGCACATGAATAAGCTCTTCGTGGAGATGCTGGAGGCCTTCTTCCGGTAAGGCCGGCGCCACGGGCTGCAAGAGCGGACTCGCTCAAGAAGACCGCCTCCCACACTCTCACAAGACTGAAGGTTTCCCGAGGGGTTGCGATTCCTAGTCGGCTCCATCTTGAGTACTCTGCGGAGTCTAAGTTGAAGGGTTCGTGAATGGCTCGGAAATACTTATTTGCTTGAAAAGCTCGGTGAATGAGATCTCGTCTGATGTATCTTGAAAACGTCTTCTTCGGAGGGTTCACAATCTGTAAGGTCTTCTATGAAACCTCTTAAACTCCTATCAGGCATTCTTTAAACCAAGTGAAGAGTTAGTTGTGAGGATTGTCTCCTCGATGGTACGGTATGGGAAGCCTTTCTTGATGGAGTGGTGCAGCCTGTAGGGGGGTGAGGTTCTTTGCGCTCGTGTGGAGGTATCCAGAAGCCTGCGGGGTTATGCACCAAGTGCTGACAGTGTATAGTGTATGACAGTAGTGAAGTTGTTGGTAGGTTGTCTCGTGTTAGGCTTGGGGCTGAATTGTTACATACAAATGTTATGTGTTACACTTTTTTGGTTTCTGTTTCATTCTTATTTCATGTATTGATTGTAATAATGATATACTGTGTAAACTTCTTTATTCTTTCTTGAGAGAGACAAATCGAGAGAAAGAGGTATTTAGACCTTGAAAAGATTAAAGAGGAAATGAAAATCTGCATTTTAAAATCATATTACATAATTCATATTACAACTCAAGTGTAAATGAGTATAATATATTATAATGTAATGAAATCCAGAATAGTGAATATATGCAGAAGATATTTCAATCACAAGAGCACTAAGCAGCCCTGCAGCAGACAGATAGAGATTTTGCCATGAAGGGGTGAGGAGTAGGAACCAGTGAATATGTTAATTGAGAATTAATTAACAAGTTATGTTTATTTTGGTGAGAATTCATGTTTGGAAATGTCTTTCTTCACTGATTGTTATTTCATTTTACTACTTTTTATAAAATAAGAAATGGTGAAGCTATTGACTGTCTTAGAAAATGTTTACTTTTTAGACTTGGTGGGTAGGTTTTTGTCAAACATTTTATTAGTACATAAAATCATTTTGTGAATTATTAATTGTAACATAAATAATTATTAGAATGATGTACAGCAACAGTTTAGTATAAACTACTGTACTTACTGTCAGTCAAACATGCTTTCTGTGTCATTCCAAATAGTAAACTTTCATATTTTATCATTTTTTTTATCATTTGCCATTTTTTTTTTTTTAAGTATTCAGAACAAATTTTATAATATTATGTGGACGTGAGCTCTAAATCTTACTCAAATGATAAAATACAGACATTGCATGAATTAATTACAAAAATATATTTTTTATCCAGTTTTAACTTTTCTCTTGTACGGACCGTCTAATGGCTGCTTTTAAAATTCCTACGACAATGGGATGTTGCATTTCGTTTCTTTAATAGAAATGAGAGAAATGTTTGAAAATGATCGCATTTCTCCTTTGAGGGAAGCAGACGTTGTTTGTCTCTCTCTTATTTAATGTGTAAGAAAGAGCTGCAGCATGATTGTGATAAGAACTTGTTTTTTTTATGCCGTTGTCGTAACTATGAGAATTATATAAAAGCACCCATGAATACAACAGACTTACAAGCACCTCTGTGCGTGTGACTAAAATAGGAATTCCCTGACTGCGCAGATAAATTTTAATCTGCACTCCAAGTCATGGGCCAATAAAATTATGTAAAGAAACCACTTCAAACTGAGACTTGATGTGGAATGTTTTTGTAAATATTACGCTCTTATTAAAGCAGATTAATCACAAAGTCAAACTTTATAGTTTTTTAATTTGTTTTATATGCACGGTTTGGGAATGTCAAAGCTGGTTTGTAGACTTTTTTATTTTTATTTTTTTTTGATTTTGACTATTTTATTTTATTGTGTGGCATAATTTGCCATTGATAATATTAATGTACATATATAATTGTGATCATAACATATAACCATCCTCAATCCTGAACTACTAACATTCATTATATCTGTAAGCACTATAAATACCTACGTTTTAGATTGTTTCAGTAAATGTCAGGGTAAATATCCAGATATGCTGGACATCCTTAATAAGTACAAATTATTTTTAAAACACTTTGTATCAGTTTAATAAGAATGAGGAGCATCTATTTCAGTCTCCGGAGAAGCAACAAAATGCATTTTAACAGCTATTTTGTTAAAATCAAAATCGACAAATTCGTTGTGTTCACTTGGCGGTGGTCATCTTTAATGTAAAATACCGTTGGTTTGACATTATATTTCAAACTTCTTGGTAAGTTGGTTTCTCATTGCTGAGGATCGTGACCACTACACACACACATGGACACCGACGTACCGGATGCAAGTGATACTTGGTCAATCCAGAGTAGTGACCTTCCTCTGCTTCTTCTGTCTTCCATTTTCCCAGTGACTATGAGTGTAGGAGTCCTCAGTTTGGCGAGCAACGTGTCTAAAGTATCTTAAAATATGTTGTAGGCAGATAGTTATACGCCTTTTACGTATGCGTAGCTCTTCCACATTTGTGTGTCTGGCTGTCCATGGAATTCCGAGCATTTTTCTCCAACACCACATTTCGAGGGTGTCTATCCCATTTCTAAGTGTCCATGTTTCCACACCGTATTGAAATATGTCTTCGTTATGCCTTTATATCTTTTACATTTTACTCATGGCATCGTTTGTCATGCAAATTCTTCTTTTCACTTCTGTTTCACAACTTCCTTCGTCACTTATAAATATGAGCCTGGGTATATAAAGTCGTTCACCATTTCTAAGTCTGCGAGAACATTATTTTGTTGTTACAAAGATGTTTGTTCTGTCGATTACCATTAGTTTTGTTTTGGCCTTGTTGATCAATGGACTTAGATTATGACTTTCATCCTAAATGGAAATAAAAACCTAAAACAGATCTGTGGGTTCTAAGTTTGGGTTTAATTAAAAAAAACAGAAAAGAATGGCATAAACAACAGACGTTAAATGATCCGTATTTTAATTTGAGCAAATTAGCTATTAACCTCCAACGCAGGCCCGCCGGTAGGCCCCAAAAAAATCTATGCTTTTTTTAATGTGATTTTAACCTTTACGTATGAAGAAAAGTATGAAGGACAAGGTCAGAATCGCTGGCGCCAATATCAATCTAGGACCTAGGTACTATTTGATTATTGTAGCTACTCTGAATTATTTAAAAATATTTTTTTATGAAATTTGCGGGTGGCTTTTCGAAATACCATCCAACATTCGACAGGTTAAAATGAATTATTTTGGTTTTCTGGAGACCGAAATAGATGCTCCTCTTTGTTATTAAACTGATACTAAGTATTCTTTAAATAATTAGTGAGTTTTTTTTAAGATCTTCAGCGTGTCTGGATATATTTACCAATTTCAGTAAAGATGTTAATACATATTAGTAGCGTGATCTCAATCTTTATGATTAGAATAGTTTAAACTTTGAAGAACATTTTCAAACCAACTAAAAATGACGTTTTTGAACGAGTTCAAAATGTTTTGACAGAAAACTTTCTATAAAATTTACTTGAAGTTATCAAAAGCATCCAAAGAGACAGCATTACAAGATTATACCTTAATTGACTGCCGTCTTTAAATTAGTAAGACAGGCAGCTACAATATAAGTCGTGAAATAAAATTGTTTCTTCTTGAGGTGTTTATTGTCTAAATAAATTTTTTGATGGAATAACTCTTGTTGTAATAACTTTTAAAGGTTATACCCATCATTGTGATGTATCATTGAAGAAGTTATTTTTATTTATTGCTGAATCACATTCAATGATAGTTTAAAAAAAATCACCATTGGGTTGGCATTAGGTTGTAAATGCTTTTGAGAGTTGAAACATTGTTTTGAAATCGATTTGGCTATATTATTAGTTGATTCCAATTATTTTGTTAATTAATAAATTATAAATTCTAAGAAATTGTTTGCCATATAAAATTTTTAAAGTCTTTAAATATTGATCGTCCAATTGATTAGTTAGACATCTCTGAATAATCTAAATTTGAGTCGAGTGTACCTTCTATCTGGTACAATAGTACAATAAGTTGTTTGCAACATGAGCAGTGGCGGCTTGTGACTTTTGTTGTGCTAGAGTGCTAATATTAAAAAAAGGCATTAGTGTTGTTGTAACTGTATAAGTATCTGAAGGTTTTCAGTAAGTCCGTGTGCAGCACACCATCTCACTGAAATTTCCTGAAAATCTTCATACAAAAAACCGATTTTAGTAAAATAAAAATGGTTTTCGGTCACAACAACATCAATTAGCACTCTAGCACACCCAAATGTCAAGAGCCGTCACAGAACATGAGTATCAAAGATTTTCTTAACCCTGTGAAAGAAGGGCCTAACAGTGTGGCTTGTATACCATTTGAAACAAACTTTAACTGCATTTACAACTTAATGCCATCAATGTACTGTAATATTATAAAATAAAATAAAAAATCGTTAGAAATGTGAACTAACCCAACATTGCAAAATTGAAGAAATCTGCAAATAAGAGATGTATATTGATGTATAAATTTGTTCTGCTTAGGAATATTTGGGGTGGGGTGAATGCATCAGTGATATCATAAAGAATAATAATTAATATAAGGACAGTGATATGTATTGTATATTGTATGGAGGTTATTCCCATCAACTCTTTGTTTTCTATTTTGGTGAAAAGGTTTTTTTTCTTTTGTTTTAAATTATTTAATATGAATGACTCCGTACGCCCATTGCACATTTCATTGTAACATGTTTTCATTGCCATATTATTATTTGTGTAATTAATGTCAGTTTCTAGTGTTTAGTTTCTTAAGTTGATAGTTACCAAGAGTTACTGAATTCTAAGTCTTGCGATGATACAAAGTAGGACTTTGAAGGGAAAAAGGAAAAAATCAACTCTTATGTTTATGATGTAGGTAATATTTTTTTAACGAATCGGAATGTTTTTAGAAGTTATTTTAAAAAGGAAAAATCTATTATCCTTTTATTTGAAATAATATATTATAAAATATAGCTTTTATTTATCTTTTACTTTAATTCTATGAATCTTTTACAAGATTCTGTATTGTTTTGCAAAACCAATTTTTTACTTCATAATATTAATTTGCGGGACATTTGGAAGGTTGTGTTAATTTTTTAATATGAATTCTATTTTATACAAATTTTTACAAACCGTTTTAATAATTTATATCACGACAAATACTTAGCACCATTTTATCAATTAATATGTTCTAATAAGTTATCACCCATACCCATAGGGGCCAGCAAAAAAATTACAATAAATAAAAAGATTTTTTTGATAAAACTGACATGTTGACAATACCATACTTGATAAAATGATATTTTTATTTTTGTCTTTAATTAACCCAGTAGTAGAAGTAATATCCGAAGACAAAATGAATATATAAGGTTGACACTGCAATTGCAGTGCTTAGTACCGTGCTTGGGCACAATTCTTCAACACTGCAATTGCAGGGCTCCGGCCCCGAGGGGTTAAACAACAAAAATACCCAAAATTGGGTGTCATGTATGATTGAGTTCCATTGTGACTTCTCTACATTTTCAATACAATTTTTCTAAAAAAAAACATCTTTAAATAAAAAAAAAACATAACACATCAAAATAAAGTGTTTCAGTGAGTAATATTTTGAGCATGGTCAGCAATTTCTTTGAATACCGTTATTTTATTTATTTTCAAATATGTTTTCCAAAAACTGAATAGATAATGCACACTAGAAAAGTATTGGTGTTGCCACTGACTTAGTACCTTCTAGCCCATTTAGCACACGCTCTATCACTCTTACACTGCTTGATATTGTACATCGCCTTTCTATTTGATCAAAATGAAAAATTTCATTTTGATCAGCTTAATAAGAATGAGGAAAATCATTTCACCATCAAATTCCATTTTGATGGTGAAATGATATTTTGTGTTATAAATTTAAGCACAGGAATGGTCAGATTTTTGGATCATGAAACACGTCCACATTGCATTTCTTGTGTTCTTTTTTTTTTCCGTGTTCCCAACAATACCCAATGATCCCCAAATAAACCATGATATATCAATAACTATAAACGCAGATTTGAATATTTTGATTACAAAGTGTTAGTGTTTTTAGCAAAATATTCTTTTGATTTAGTCAACCTTTTCAATATATAATGATTGATCTTCAGTATACGATTATACATGAGTTTTGCCGTTTGTTAAAGTATGGCCCTGTACCGGTAGATCAGTTACTCTTCGTCTTTGCTTGGTTGTTATGACAAGCTTAGCACATAACCCGTATATAGATTGTAAGCATAGACATCACTAATTACACTTTTTTGTCTATTATTTTAATAGAGGAACGTGTATCTTTGCAAAAATAACTGTCATCACAATGTTTTAAAATGTTATCGACCGCAGTTTAATTTACGAGTTGATTTTCCCCCACTTGAATAAGCCTTGTGTTTAAGGCGAGGATATTAACTGTAAATAGTATTTCTTTTGCTGGAGTTAGTGCGCTGTTCGTGATATTATGACGAACTGACCGTTGAAAACAAACTGTCCTCTCATTCAAACTTTTTAAATACATTACATTAGTCCAGTCCAGTGGCTAAGACTCTTGACTCACAATCCGGAGGTCGCGGGTTCGAACCCGGCGTGCGCAAATAAATTTTATTTGATTAATTTGTGTTATTTAATTAATTCATTTAAAATAATATATAGTATATTTGCGGCACGTTCCAGAGTAGAAGATACTATTAGTATCGCCCTGGTGTAAGACCACCATTCAGAATTGAAACGTTGCTTGAAAATGGCTTTAGCTGTGTTTGGTGACCTGATCTGAATAGCCAGGTACTTCCCAACCTTCCTCTTCCACACCTCCTTCCCCTCCCCACTACCTACAGCCTCACAGCATACCCAAATTGGGGATGCCATAGTCTCACTGGCTCCAGACGGGAGCAGTTGAGATTCTTGTGCGGTATTCACTGTAAAAAAAAAAAAAAATTTACTGTTTTGGATTGAACATCGTCAGTGTAAGCCCAAAACCGCGGAAGAGCCATTTGTAAAAATGTTAAGGAGGTACAAAAAACTATCTAGGATTATAAAGCGCTCTTGCTTGCTTATGTACTGTGGATTGCTCATTCACAGTATTGAGTGGTTCGTGGTTCGCTACATTTGGTGATTTAGCAGGGGTGCCCGGGTACATGGGGCGAGGTTTGTCTAGGTCTTGGAGGCGGATTACCAGGACACACTGAACCCCAGATTCCTATCCACCCCTTAAACCCTTTTCCTTCCCAGAACTCTTCTTTCCTTCCTTTCCTTAAAAAATCCCTCCACACAGCATCCCCAAAGATGACATAGGCCCTGAGGGAAATTATTTTCCTCGGAGTCTCCTGTGTGGAGCTCATGTAAAAAAAAAAAAGAATTTAACCCAGTACAAGTACTTTATTGGTCAATTTAAAAATTTGAGAGTACCAATCAATGCGACTTGTGCTGCTCAACTGAAAATGTCAAAAAAATATTATTTAAAATTATTGGCTCCTACGCGGTATTGAACTTTCATAGACAATATCAACATTCCTCATTGCTCCATAATTCATGGAAGTCGAACTGATAAAAAAGTAGGCAATTAACGTGAATTTGGGCATTATGAAAGCATGCAATTATTTACGTAAATGTCAAACTTGACATGTCGTTTCTAGTGCTGCAGCATCTAAAAAAGAAACTGGTTTCTTGCTTAACGAGGATTAAGCGGCCGAATTAGCCCGCTTAAAAGCACAAAGAGTAACTGATATACCGGCCCTATCATTTCTCATCAATTTCAAATTTTACAAAATTTAACGTACGGTTATTAATGTGATAATCTTATTCCAAATTAATCAATCGTGGATTAAATTTAGTGGGTCTCCAAATACTATTTAATATTTCACTATGGAACCTTTCTTTATTATATTTTAACAATTTACTGCTACCTGCTTACCTGCTACCTGCTACCGGGCAAGGGGAAATTAGGTGTTCATTCTTTTCATTCATCTAATAATCTAATTAATGTAAATAATTTTAAAATGTTCAAAAAACTATTATGTAACACTTTCATTTTTTTTTCACTTAAAATTGTTTTTATATATAACTTATATTTTATGGTAAGAGAAGGATTGACAAAAGAAGGATGAATTTTTATTGTTGACAAAAGAACCGTAAGATGGGGTGACTTTTGAATCGGCAGCGATTTTGAAAATTTCGGATACCATCTGCAATAATTCTTGCCACCACTCAAAAATTACTCGCTTTTTTAGTGATTTTTTTCAATCAACATGGATATAATGATGCTTTGAAAAAAAGTGTCAAATTATTTGGTTTCTAGCTATATTCAAACACATATTATTGTCACTTGAATCGTGAAGCTGTTTTTTTCGATAATTTTAGACATAGAGAAATTTTAATTCTGTAAACCAGGGGTCTCCAAACTACGGCCCGCCAGTGTCATCAATCCGGCCCGCGAAAAGTGAATTTTTGCACCCAATTGGCCCTTGGAACTTACTGGAGTAAGTATCATACTTATCAGTATGGTCCTAAGGCTAGAAAGTTTGGAGACCCCTGCTGTAAACGATAATAATATATTCTTGTCTTTTACATTGTAAACTATATCAGTGTGTATCGATTTATTCATATAACTACATACTTACTTGAATATTCAAACTTGCATTTTTTTATAACTTCTTTGGGATTATCATTGTAATAAGCTTATAAAAAATGGTGTACCAAAGTCGCCCCACTCCGAAAGGTGACATTGATCACCATTTTCGTTATTTTAGCCCAACACTGAATAACACCCCAAAAATAAATATCAAAAATACTTTTGGCCGTGAAAATCCAAAATCATATTTGATCACCATGTTTTTATTTATTTTGACTCCTAAAACACAAACGATTTAAAAATATATACATATTTAGATAGTTCAAACATGTGCAATAAATATGACAAAAAAAATTGACAAATGTTTTTTTTTTTAAATTATTTAGTTTGAAAGTTGAAAATTGATCAGAGTCACCTCATTTTACAGTACATACAGTGAAAACTCGATTTATCAATTTAGAAATAATGAAACCAATGCCTGCAAATATATTCAGTACTTAAGTGATGATTTTTTCCCGAAAGTGTCCGGGATGAATAAATGAAGATTTCAGTTTGAATGGCAGTGTTATTTAATGGTAACAAACTGGGGTAAGATGGAGAGAATTAATAAAATAATGTAAACTTGTGATAGGCAGATTTATTGAGGTTTGCATTTAATTTGTATTGTGTTAACCAGTTTTAAAATGTTATTTTGTAAGTGCGGGCAAAAGTAACTTTATCTGCGCCCGAAAGCTTTAGTTGACCTCAGTATAAAGTACAATCTAGGATCATTCTAAGAGTATGAAATATGTGTTACTAACTCCTAGACGTTATTTGCATATGTATAAATATTTCTAAGATATTATGTATCAAGTAATAATAATAATTTGTACATAAAAAGAACATGTTTTTATTTTTCCCCCAAATAAAAAAATATTATGTCCCGTTCTTGATGCTACCATATAGATATCCAAATTGATAAACTTGCCCTAATATAAAATCTAGGTATCGTTTCGATGAGCTGGAGGTACAGCATGTGACCATTTTTTGGTATTATAGTGTCAGATTTATTTATTAACAGATCACAGAAAGGAAGATGGTCACGCCGTCTACTTAGTTTGTTCTCGTTTTCCTAATTGGCAAGTTTATTAATTTGAATACCTATGGCTGCTAAAATTTCACATAACTAATGTACTTTTCGTTATTATTTTTTAAGTGAATATCGCACAAGAGTCCTAACTGTTTGGAGCCAGTGGAAGAGAGGGGATGGGAAATAGGAGGGTGGGAAGTACCTGGTTGTTCAGGTGGTTTTTCACCAGGGCGATACTAAGAGTATCTAACACTACTATACACGGTGTCTGAAAACTCGTACATGCAAGAACCTGGTGGATCTACACCCCATCAAATTTCCACTTTGCATTAAAATCCAAATAAATGGAATATTTGTGAACGTATCCAACAACTAAAAACTGTTATTGAAATATGGTGAAGTACGCATTCATTTTTTATTATTAGAAATAACCATGTAATTTTTTAAATATAAAAATTTTTAGTGCATATTTTAGAAAGTTTAAAAATTGGCACAGTAAAGTACTAAAACTTAAGTTAGAAAAATAAATGTACACATATTTTATTAGACAAATCTTAATATATAAAACAAAGTCTGGTTAGTTACACCATTTTTAACTCAAGAACGGCTGGATCGATTTTTACGATCTTTGATTTTTTGGATTTGTCTCCGCATAACTATTAAAACATCGCAAAAATTCACGAAAAAATAAATTATGAAGAAAATTCTCTTCCTCATACATTTTGTACGGAACTTTTGAAAGAGCTGCAGGAATATTAAGATTAGTATAATATTGAATAGTGAGTGACTTCCAAAAATTCAAAAATGTCAAATGTCAATGCCCTGATTATTTTGCTTTTGTTCTAAACATATAATACTATATATTTATTTTATAATACTATATATTTATAGATTTCTTCTTACACACCAAATGTCAATAGTCGAAAATGAGACAAACGGTGAATGTAAGTCTTCACCCCTCCAAAGGAAAAATACAATAATCATAATAAATCTCCCTCACACTTATAAAGAAAATGAAACGCAATTCCCGCAAGTAAGTGAAAAAGTAAGAAAATTACAAAAATTATAAATCCGTTCACAATGCCATGTCTGATACTGACAAAAACAAAACATAAACAGTTGCGCATCGATAATTGCTTCATTGTATAATTTTTAACTTAACCTTTTCCACTCCGTCGGCCACACATTGTGGCCCAAACGATTTTGGTAGGCAGCTCCGTCGGCCAGAGGTACTGGCCCGGCGCAGGTATAAGTTTAATCATCAATATCTATCTTCCTAAGTACATTCTACGAACTATTATTTCCGATTATTACAAAGAATTGTCGCAACATATTGGATAAACCAAAATTTTTTCATTTAAATTTACCATTAATTAGATACATTCATTTAAAAACAGATGCATCATTTTAACACACGAAATATTTTTTTTCTTCAAATATTTTCGGAACAGTCAGTCGTTATCCTGCGTTTACGACGGTTCTCCGCAGTTACTCCCACTTTTTGTGACCATATTTTTTCGTTTTGTGGAACTATTGATGTTGATATTAGTAATTGAAAGTAAAAGAATTTACGTATTCTTTAAATTAATATTCTTTGAATTAACCGTCACAGAAAATAATGATAGTTTTACTTCGAAGTGATGGTGAAGAAGTCGGTAATAATCCAAGTGATATAGAAAGTGGATGTGACATTATCCCGCCCAAAAGAAGGAGATGCGCTTATTTCAGTAAATATAGTGATGTAGAAAATATTGTGATTCCGCAAAAACCTTCAACATCCATCAATCCCACACAGTCAAGCTTTTCTGATTCAGAAAAAAAGGAATTGAATGTCTATTAATACTCCGAATACACCACAACAACAAATATTTTTTTCTATTGGAAATACCAATGAGTCATCTTCAATTTGTGGATAGGCTAATTATTCAGCTGGTTGGAAATTATAGAGAAGGTGTAAAAACTAGAAAAGGAAGCCATTCGGTAGATCTAGAACAGCGGTTAAATCACGTCAATCTACATGTAATAATGCCTAATATGCAGAAAAATATTAGTGATTGCATCGTTTTCAATTTGGGAGGCAGGAATGGGTACCGCTGCCCCGGGAACCATTTATTGGATAACCAACACCTCTGCCTCAGGTCACCCCAAGTGGTTCGCTACGTTTGGTGACTTTGCATGGTTGCCCGGGTTCATGGGGATGCGTCTGCCCATTTACTGCGTGGCGGACCGAATCGGGAAAGACTGGTTGAGGGAGATCTTTTGATCTCTCCAGCCGGACTATATCGAACCATTGCCTTACAACGCAGTGAGAGGGATGAATTCACGCATCGCCTCTCTTGGACACCCTAACCCCCAGATTCATACCCACTCATACCATTTTCCTTCCCATCCTCTTTTTCCTTTCCTTCAAAAGACCCTCCACAAAGCAACCCCAAAGAGGCCCTGAGAATTTATTTTTCTGAGGGCCTCCTGTGTGAAGTTAATGTAAAAAAAATCGTTTGTGGTTCTAATTTATGATAGAAAAGGAGGGCAAATAAAATGAACAATATATCATTGTAAAAGTTGTGAAAACAAACTTGCACTTCATGTGGGATAACATTGGACCGAATCGTGAGTTTTTTGTAATAGTAAATGTGAGATAAATGTACTCAAAATGTGACAGTATTATATTATGTAGGTATAATATGTACAATACTCTAACTTGTAAACACCGTGTAGAATGTTTGTCAAACTTATTACCTATTTTATGTGTTGTGGGCTGGTCTATCTTTTGTTTCCTGAAAGAGGGTCGAAACCTAAAATAACGTAACCAATTCAAAATAAGAAACCAAACAATACCCATAAAACCTAAGCCAATCAGGTTCAGGTAGTCGCAGGTCAGCCGCTGTGCGGTACAGGACAATTAGAAAGAAATTTCTCCAAGAATTTACATTGGATTGTCTGCATATTTTACCCGTATTATACAAATTATTGCTATGCAATAAAAGATATAGTGCAAATAAAACACGTTGAAATCAAATGTATTATCTTTTAGTTACAAAATGTGTGATTTAACAAGTATTTTATACAAAATATACCAAACAACTAATGGTCACACGAATTATCCGATAGGGTGCCGCAAAAATAACTGTCCAAAAATTTCATTTCAAATGTAAAATATAACACACATTTTTGGTCGGAGTAGCTAAACAGTTTTGAGAAAAAATGGTCGGAGTGGAAAAGGTTAAAAAAACTGAATTTAACTCAAGTTATTGATTCTGAGGCCGTACGTAGTTCGCCGGGTCCGCTAGATTATTATACATATAAACGTTATCATATCATCAACTCACTTTTTTGTCATTTCATGTCAATAATTTTTAAAAAATTCACACTTTCATGTTTTTTTTTTCAAATTGCGGTCGGAAACTTTGGTTTCATAAAGATGTACATTTTAATTATTTTATGGTTAAATTTTAGATTTGAATGCATAGCGTGGTATTACTACCGTTTAGATTTAGATCATATTTTTCACTATGCTAGTAACAGTGATAAAACGATTTCTGAGACCTATATCAGTTGTTCCGAATAGCGAACAAATTAGCCTGAGGGGTGAAACCTTTTAGACGCCGTAAAAATAATTTAAAAAATCGAAACACTCAGAATAAAAAAACTTTTTTTTCGGAATCTCTTTGACCAGTTTCCGGCTTGTATCACTAGCATAAATATACCAAACCACCCAAATGTTGTGATATTATGTGAACATCTATGGCAATATCAACATCTATAACATATGGCACCAATAAAAAATATGTTAAAACAGTTTTTCATATTACATATTTTAAAAAATTATTTGTTCAATAAATCAGTTTTTCACTCTCCACTAAAAAAAATCAAAAATGAACTCTCGATTAAAATTTTTACATACTCGATAATTCATTTTATATTAGCACTAACCTGCACTAACCAATAGGCCACTTGCATCACATTTAAAAAAAAATCCGGTTTAGGCAAAGACATTAATACTGGACGCGGGGTAGAAATCTCAAAGTGGGAAGCCAAACACAAGACGATTGTAGCTGTCTCTATTTCTAGTACTTTAGTACTAAACTGCTACGCGTCGAGTGAGGTCGTGTCTTACCAGTAAGTAAATTGCATTGCAAAGCGCCAAAATGCCCTCCTGTGTGATGAGAAAATGCTTCAATTACACGGCAAATAGTCGTAAAGGCGAAGGAATAACACTTCATTTGTAAGTACACGCAATTTACTTATTACTATCAATTATTACAATTAATTTTATAATAATACGTCATTGTATTCTTTACCCTTCCCTGTCCATTGTGTAACCGAGTGAGAGTATCTTGTTATCTCAGTCACACCCATAGGTCACACCCGTGATGTGAAAGCAGTATTCGGCGAAGAAACTAATAAGCCGCCCTACTATATATCTATGACATTCACTCACGTACATTCTTTGATTATCTGTCTTTATCACACAGGAATGAACTTTTGAATTTAGAAATTATACTGAAAACCGCTGAAAACAAAAGAGTGTTGCTTGCTTTCCACATTATATTGTGAGTATGTTAGACTATGGCGAGTCTATTTATAATATAACGTCATTGAGTTTAGGCAAATATTCTAAGAAATTCTGTTTTTTTTTTTTAATCGTATTTTTGAAACCCTGGCGATTTTTTGAAAATTTCAATCCGAAAAATCAGACCATTTTTTATAAACCGGAAAGACAGGGCATAATTTTATGGGTGCGAAAAAACGATAATTACATAGCCGAAAATCACTTAAAAAAAATAACGTTTTCCACACGAATAGAAATAAATTGCACGGGGTTCTCTTCGTAACATCTGTAAAAACACCGCCATCTTTATTAAAAAATCAAACCAAAGGATAAGTTCGCGTAGAACAAACAATAAATCTAGTAAACGTTAAACGCAAATTCAAAAATTCAAGTCAAGGTGTTGCCTTATAAAAAAAAATAATCAGCGTGGAATTTTACAAAATTAAGGGAACATAATCGGAGACGAGACATTTTCCTGTAGTGATGTCATGAGCTCAAATAATGGATTTATTTATTTAAAAATACAAAACTATGCATTTCTAAAAACTTTTACTAACATTTTCGTAATCTTAGTAAAAAAATCTTTCCACACGACATTTTCCAAGTCGTTATGAAAGCCACAAATCTTCAATCTGCAATAAATGTTAGGATTTATACTACGAACATCAAAACTATTTTATTATTTCGATACATTTATTTTGCTATATTATACCTATGTTCGTCCGCACCTAGAACACGCCTCATAAATTTGGAATCCAAGATATATAACATATGTTCATAGAATAGAACGTGTTCAGGAAAAATTTCTCTCCTACATAAATTTTCGGTCGTTTTATGCATTCCAATCAAATGAAGATATTCGTCAATTCTTTAAAATCCCGAAATTAAATTGTAGGAAAATTATTTCTGATCAATTGTTATTGTACAGAATCCTAAATAATACGATATCTTCCCCGTATCTTTTACAAAAAAATAGATATTAGAGTTCCTGGTCGCAATGGCAGAAACGTATCCCTTTTTTATTACAGCCGTTCCAACACCAACTACTTACAAAATGAATTCATACATCGAGCCTGCCACTATCATAACACACATCTCACATGTACGGACATCTTCAATATAACTTTCAACAAATTCAAAGCAATACTATCAGATAAATGTAATGCATCACAACACACCACTTAACATCCATATTTATATTTATTTATTATATTATATTATTTATCATATTATTAATCAGATTTTTTTTCCTAATTTGCAATATATTTACACATTCCCTAATTACATACATTTCATCCATATACTCCTATAAGATCATAAGCTTACCCTTTATTGTGTTTTTCTATATTTTATCATGCATGTTTAAGTATTTAGCTTCTCCTAACTATTTTATTTTCTTAGTTTTTCTTTATGTTTTAATTTAGATTCTCTTAAATATTTTTTTCTTAGTTTTTCTTTATGTTTTTCTTGTCAGCGAAAAAAAAATTTATCAGCGAAAACATGTTTTTAGGCTTACTGTTTTATTTTAGCACTCTTTATTTTTATGTATCTTTGTAAAGCTGTTTGTTTTCCAAATAAAGATATTATATTATATTATATAAAGGAAAATAAAGTAACCTATTTAAAAAAAGGTTGTTAGGTAACTATCTACCTTATTCAAATTCAAAGCATGGAAACACTACAATAGAATCGCTCTCCATTCAAAAATCCCGCGCCGGTTGGGGAGAGCAGGAGGGTCCCAAATCTCTGGACCGGCTTGGAAGCTGTATTGATTTTCCTCCCTTACCGGAGTAGGTACTGACTGCTGGAGTACCAGAACACCCTAAGTGCTTCAGAAGCACGCGACAACACGGTCCGTGAGCTCATGGCGCTTAGTGCATAAATTCGCAACTATTAGATAAATAGTACAGTGTTGTATGGAATACAGTTCAGTGGATAGCGAATAGTGACCATGGCGTGTATATATGTCCACCCTCATTTCTTCGGCCGGGTTTTTCTCAGCCAGAAGTGAGTGGAGTCCGCCTCAGTGAAAAGGTGTTTTTAGCTTTTTGTGCTTTCGTTTTGCCATTTAATTTTTAGTTATCAGTGAACACCGAATCTGCCGCCATGGTTTGTGATAATTATTTATTTAAATATTGCATCGGTTCATTGATAAAATAATTATTTGAGTTTGAGTGTTTTCAAGTTATGATGGAAGATGAAAAAATTGGAGCTTGTTGCTTCGACAGTCAAGTTGTAGATTTAATATAACCCGAATAGAAAAAATTGGTAATCACAGCAGTATCCATCTTTAGCAAATATATCATGTTTAAATTATTGTTTTAATGACATATTCATATATATCAATAAAAATTACGTATAATTTGGTTGGTTTAAATCTGAGATGAATCTTCAATACAAGTCGTTAATACATTTTAACCTTTTGGCACTCGCGCCCGCGGTGTTTGGACAGCACTTCAAGAGTATTCAAACATAAATGATACATCAGAAATAATTATCAAATTCAGTCTCCCTGCTATTCGTTAGTTATACATTGATTCGCTAAATAGCGCATACACCGTACTCCCTGTTCACTCCTGTCTGTCGGTATTCATTCGCAAAGTGGCGGTCATCGAGTTTTTTGCTATCGTTATTGTTATTTGCGAAAATTGTAACAAATTGGTGAAATCGAAGGCGCATAGTTCCCATAATTGACAATAAAGTGTTTCACTGTTATCGATTTTAGTATTTTCAATTTTTATTTTAACCCGTCAAGCTAATTTGTTCGCTTTTCGGAAAGTCCAATATAACTATATGTTTTAATCCTCGGTAATTAAGTTTCCGTATGTTAATACGCATCCTAATTTGACTGTCCTAAAACGGGAATCCTCCTAGTTGGGCAGTCAAAAAAATTTCTTAAATAATGTATATAAATGTATAATCTTTTACTAAATAAAATAAATAAATAAACTCATATAGGTCCCATACAAATCATTTTGTTTCCCTTACTATCATAGTGAGAAATATGATATAAACGGTGTTAGAAAGAGAAATCACTACGCTTTATATTAAAATTTAAAAATTAACCACTAAATAAGTAAAATGTTCAGTTTTATGAAACCAAAGATTCGGATCGCATTTCAAAAAAAATTTCAACTTTACGAATTTGACAATAAGTGAGGTGACAATAACGTTTATAATAC
Source organism: Limnephilus lunatus (assembly GCA_917563855.2). Classification (NCBI taxonomy): domain Eukaryota; kingdom Metazoa; phylum Arthropoda; class Insecta; order Trichoptera; family Limnephilidae; genus Limnephilus; species Limnephilus lunatus. The sequence goes on along the minus strand of OU830602.1, from coordinate 614,324 downwards.
ATTAGCCTCATAAAATATGTACGTGTTTTTATTTATTTTTCGTTACCAGTAATTTTAGTTAGAAAAAAACGTAAGTTGAGCCATTTTTAAAACATCTTTATGTTTGCAGGCAAAATTTTTATATTTCAATATGTTTATTTCGAATTACAAAATTTGAAAGCCTTTTTTTATACATTCAGAAATATGTATTCAATTTATGTATTTGGATTTTATTGTAAAGCGGAAATATTTTGACCCTCTGGCAAAATACTGAGGGATTAGGGTTTCTTTGTTTAAAATATTTTTTGCATACCTATTATCTCAAGTTTAATTGTCAAGAACATTTTAATGTAAAAAATAACGCCTTTATTAATAAAAATTCACCGTAAAACGGGTTTTTTTATTAGGGATAACTTATTAAAGCTTTTAAACTTTATCAATCAATTACAAAGATAATATAAATATGAAACAGACAGGCAGAATATTTAATAAATATAAGCGTGCCAGTACCGGTAAGACTTGATGAGATGGTTCGAGTACCAGTTTTTTTTCTGTATTTGTATCGTTTGTATGAAGTTGTTTTATTAAATTCCACAATTGACGTGAGGAAAATTTCAAATTTTCCAGCAATAAATAAGTCAAATTGAAGTGCTGTCTAAACACCGCCGTTTGAGCGTCACCGCCACCGCCAGCAGTGTTCTGAAAGATGCGATCGAAGGAAGGTTAATTTACAAGTAGCTAAAATATTTAATTATTATTTCGGTAATTTTTGGCACATTGTAAGGGCCAGTTGTTTAGTTGGACAGGGGACTGCGGCAGGTAGATAGATGGTAGGGGGTAGTCCTAGAGCAGGGATGAGCAACAGGCGGCCCGCGAGCCTGTCTTCGTCTTGGCTAAATAAAACATCAACAAAATATAAACGCTTTCTACTGTGTTTTGTAAAGGGGTTTAGCGGAAAATTTTAATGTTAATGTATTGATATTTTGCGTGGGTTCCGTTCATAGGGGTGGGTACGCTTTTAAATTGTTTCTGAAATTATGTAAGTATATAAATAATACGACAGTTTCGATATTTTTTATTTTAATAGCAATCCTTCGGATTTCCGGGTGTTGTGATCAAATATTTAACTTTTCAAAATCTGTATTTAAAAATATGAAAGAGAGTGAGCGCTTTTATTATTACGTGACGATTCACATTTACGGTACCGTGACGGCAAAAAAGGCAATAAAGATACGTTCCTTATCCCTGTAATGCTGCAGCTCTTCATTACACATTAAATAATAGTGAGACAAAATACGTGTGACGGTTTCCTTCTTTTTAAAGCACTACTTTTTTTTTCACGGCGCGACGACGGAATTGCGTACATTTTCTTTATACGTTTGAGGAAGATGTATGATAATGAATGTATATTACCTTTGGAGGGTGCAGCCATACGTTCACCATTTGTCTAATTTTCAACTGTTGTTATTTAGTGTGTAAGAAAGAGCTGCAGAATTATATGTTTAAGAACAAAGGCAAAACCATCAGCGCATTGACATTTGACGTTTTAGATTTTTTGGAATTCATTCACATTTCGATATTATCCTTGTTAGTTAACGTATGGAATATAGTTATATTCCATACTTTCAAAATTATCGTCACGGCTAGTAGTATCGGTAAGGATCTAGGGAGACGTCACAGTGCATTGCGTGAGAGAGATGCAAGAAAATTATTACCTTTTTTCCTCTGGAGGGAAATTGACCTACGCACATTGTGTATCTCATCTTTTGAAATAGCTGCAGCATTATTGTGATACAAAACGTAACCGTGAATCGTCAATTGTCGTTTTACGAGTACTTTAAAAAAACTACCGTTTTAGAAAATATAAATAGGTTTGCGACACCACCGACAGCAAATTTATAAATGTCAAGGGGTTGGTAGGTTGGTACCCTACCCCTGTGGCCTGTGAACAAATTGAAAATGGATAAATTGGCCCTTCGCCTAAAAAGGTTGGTTTTCACTACTTTAGAGGCTGGGAGCTGGGGTCTGGGCTGGGGACCGGGGACCGGGGGTAAGAGATCAATGACCTATCTCTGCTACCTGCTGGTGGTGGGTACCTGCCGCTTGCAAATCCTCCCCTAAAATTCAAATCTTGTTGAACTGAATAATTTGCATTTTGATTCTTTCATCAGCTGATTTACCGGTTTGCGACTTTGTTTGCAAAATAAAACTGATATAAATAGTGATCTAATTTTACATATTGTATACTTCACTTGCGCTTCCAACACGTAAACAATAATAATAAATACAAAATCAATATAGATTAGTAAGAAAATAATATCACGCCACGCGGAATTGTCGCAAGGGTCGGCCTTTAAATTATCAAAACAAAATTACTGATAATTCCTACCAGAAGCGTAATAAATATACGTATTAAAATAAATAACAATAATATAAACGACTATAATAAATCATGTACATAATACACGATTTTAAAACTAAAATACCGTGATCCATATTATTTTATGCCTAGACATACGGTATAATTGTGTGTTAATATTTTTACTAGATACAATAACTTTTTAGAGCCCGTTCACACTTCCGTCGTAAAAACGGAGACGGGTTCCGTCTTTACGACGGAAGCCCTAGCCGCTCTACTAGCTCTATGGAGCTGTTCACACTTGTCGGTTCCGGCGTGAAGACGGATACGTTATTTTTTGCCGGAGAGTTCGCCTACGCAGAGCGTCGTCGTGACGGGCTGGCTCATACATTTGAATGGAGCTGTTCACACTACACGGCGGGAGAACGGATCCGTTTTGAACCCGCCACACCCCGCTTCACACTTCACCACCGCCCGCTCCCAGACGCAAGCGAGCAGGCAAATTGTGTTTTTATGGGGCGCGCGTTTGGCGTTTATGATATTATTATATAATATATTTATTCGTTCCAGTATGCGATTTTTTCTATTTAATCTCAAGAAAATATTAAGTCATATCATTCATGTTTTTTAGTCATTTTAGTTATAATAATTGCTGGATGATTTTCGCGTACTTTCTCCTTTTCAAGTATGCAAACAAAATATTCTCCCACGGTTTGAACAAATAAGGTCCGACCCCTGAAGTAATTTTATGTATGGTATTACATCAATACATTCCTTTACCGATTTGGAAGGAAAAGTTTATTATTTAAATTATTTTATTTAAATTGTTTTGGTCGTTGTTTTCGTAGAGTAGGATCCGTTTTCAAGACGGATCCGTCTTGAAAACGGAAGTGTGAACAGGGGCCTAGGGCTTCCGTCTTAAAGACGGGACCCGTCTCCGTTTTTACGACGGAAGTGTGAATGGGCTCTTAGTAGTAAATATGTATAATACTAGTCAGTGTATACCTACAAAGTATGCCCAGGAGCCAAAATATCTCAAATAATCTCCTTCTAGAATTCTTCCATTTTATAACATAATTTTTTTAAACATTTTAAGTTTTTAAGTTTATAAAATAACAAATGTTATTTTTTAAGATAGGTTATATCCACAGATAAGAGAAACAAAATCTGAAACGATAATTATATGAAAATCCCTCGATAGAAAAAAAATCACAAAGTATGCTCCGAAAATTATTATAAACACGTTTTTGTGTTATTTTACAAGTGACGAAAAAATTCAGTGTTTCTTTAAATGCTATTTATGACATTTTCTATGAGATTTTAGCTCTATTTTAAACGAGTCGTGTTTTATAAAAAAAATTCACATCTAAATATTATCATTTTTAATATTAGCGCACTCCCTCTAACATTCGTATTTGCGTATCTTCCCTTCTTCTTTTTGCGCGCTTACCGGGCCATAAAATGAAATACGTAACATTAGGTTACAACACTAGTGCACGTCTCCCAACTACGCATGACGTCTGACCACGTACGAGCAGTACAGAGGTTTCAAGTGTTGACAGGACCTTTTAGATCTCCGTGTATGGCCCCATTCCATAATATTTATTCCTTAAATAATAGTATTTGCATAATGATTGCAATAATAACTTGTGGTTAACACGACTTTTGCATCAATCTAGTTGTACGGAATGCTGTCACCCATGAATACTGATAAAACAAACGAATCTCTTCACTAAGTATTATATCTCTATACAAATAAATGTCGCCACTCAGTGACGTTTGACGACATTTAAAAACAAAATTGATTGACATTTAAAAACCTCGACGTTTAGAATAACTTTCACTTTGTTTTTTTTTTCGTTTTTTTTAAGCTCAAAGGATGCTACGAATAAACCATAGGCTTACCTTTATAGATCTTGGTATACGGTTCTTGACGGCTCCACCAAAACTAATCTTCGAAAACCACAAATAATTTCTTCCTCAAACACAGCAAACTTAATTTCTGGCACAATTTTAATTTAAAATTAATAAAATACTTAGTTTTAACCACTTTTATTGTACAAAAAACCAACGTGTTTCGTAAACAATGCTCACTTCATCAGGATTTACTTAGAACTAATTAGAACTATACACTTAAATATTATGTCAATGAATAGGCGGGAGTGGGAAGTGTCCAGCTAAACTAGACATCTTGAAAATTAGAATTTTTTAAAGATGAATTTAAATATTATAAACAACCAAAAAATATTTTTTAACTACCCGTTACTAAATTTATTCCGTTTGTAAATTACGGCCTATTACCTTCCCCCGTCCCCCGTCCCCCTTCCCAGTTCCATCTATCCATTGACATCTTTAAGTCTACTGTTGTAATTAGTTTTAAATAAATCCCGATAAAGTATGCATTGTTTCTGAATAACGTTGATTTTATACAAAAAAAGTGGTTAAAACTAGGTATTTTATTAATTTTGAAGACAAATAATTTCACTAATTATTTATTTTACTGAAATAGTTCGAGTTCAATTCCTTGGTTAGCTAAGTCCTCCATCACGACAAAAGCAACATTGCTTACTTACTTACGTGAAGGTAGTAGGAGAATTTCAAATTATTGGCAAGTTGTTCGTAACCCGGGAATATTTTTATTTCTTTAAAAATAAAATTACATACTTTAAAATTTAAATAAAGATCACAGCTAGCAATGCTAGCATCTTACATGTTCGAGTACAACTTTAAATAAGTTGAGAAGGTCGGTCTAGAGTTGCGTCAGGTCGTCTGAAGTCCATTTAAACAATATAATTACGCAAATACGTCGCTCAGGCAAAACCAATCGTTCGTTCTTTAATTCGTCGGGGGACTCGTAATAGTTCCTTGGGGAAACCCCATCAGTGATAGCGAGCCTCCAGCTTACAGTTTAGTGCTTACTACATTACTAGCTGAAGTTAGTAGCTTACTGACGGCTTTGCTTTACTTAGCTTACTGCGGATGTCGGGCACATATTCCAATAAGGCTTCTCGGCTTGTCGACTTATCTCCAAGTGACGTAAACCAACCTAGAATCAATTTATATTTCATTGAAAAAGTGTTAGTATTTTCAGTTCGTGCTGTGGAAAACACTGTTTATAACACTGCGTAAGAATTTAATAACTGTTGTTTTATTTATTTTGTATTATTGTCGACTTGAGTTAATAGTGTTTGTTTTTCTTGAATGTTTCAGTTTTCACTCTTTAGTTATTTTTTTGTTGATTGCTTCTAAAACACTTTTAAAGACATAAAACAAGATGGGAGTTGTGGATGTGTGCAAGGGACTGACATTTTGCACCCTATGGTACTGCAGCATATTATTTGGTAAGTTTGTTTTCAAGAACTTGGTTTAATAAACATATTAATTTAAACTTTATTTTGTGATTTTTTTTCAGCATTTTGGAACCTGTGTATATATTTTAAAAATAGGTGTACAAAAATAAAAGCAAACTATATTGCGCCATTTCTATAAAGCGAAAAAATAATAGATGGGTAATTTAACCCATCAAATATAACAAAAGACTTCATTTCAAAAATCACTTATATTAGACACAGCTTTACATAAACAAATAAACCAACTATGAGAACGAACATAATTTATTGAAATAATAAAACTGTACGAAATTATTATTAAAGGTATCTACTTATTTTTTTTACTGTACAAACTTTGACCGGTTTAATGTATTCATTAAAACAACGTACTTTTACCACAAAAATAACACAAAGGTTGTTTTTGTGAACTAAAGAATAGATGTGACATTTTAGTAGATTCTGATAAACAAATCTGAATATTTTATACTTAAGTAAACAACGTAATATTATTTACCTACAAGGAAATAATACACCCAACAAATAAAAGGTGTCCGGTAAGTAGTGTAGTTACTAAATATGACAATAATGGCCCGGTATTGTCCAGTCCCAAATTTACAGAATTTGATATGCTTGCTTACTCTCTTCGCCATGGACGAAAGATGAATGAATTTGTCTGGTTATTTATTTTTATTAAATACTAGCTGGTTCCCGGCATGCGTTGCAATGCCATATTCAAATAAATACATTTTTATCCCTGAATCACCTTTCCCGTGAGTCCCCGTTCCCCTCTCGCGTCCCCTTCCTAGGTAAATTTATAAATTTATTTATTTATTTCAAGAATTTTGTTTTTACATTACAAATGATTACATGTGCAAGGTGATACAATAATTCAATTTTTTATTCTACTACTCCATAACATAAGTATATATTAATTATACAGCCTTTTCACCCGGGGATAGTGTCTCTTCCCAACAATGAAAGGATTTTTCTAATCGGTTCAGTAGTTTTGGAGCCTATTCAATGCAAACAAACAATCAAATGTAACTCAACTTGTAATTCAAATCTTAGACGATTTTAGTAAAAACTAATTCCGTGACACTAGTTCCTTAGGAAATAATAATCTGGCTAAGTCCTTCACCACGATACAAACAAAATTTTCCACTTACCGTGTTGATAGTAACAGATTTTCAAATATTGTCAGGTATTCATAACTAGGGATTGTTTGCCTTTCTTTTTTAAAAAAATAATTGCAATAATCTTTGTTTCCAAAAACACATGTTAACATAGACATATGAATATAAGTCATATGTCTATACATGTTAACAATTTTAATCATTTGTGACAATGCCACCGAAGGAGCAGAGCAACTTTAGAAAATTTCATGAAAGTTCGATTAAATCGAAAACCGTGGGCCATTTATTATTACCTAACCTAACACTAGCCCAGTAGCCCAGTAGCCCAGTAGCCCAGTAGCCCAGTAGCCCAGACCCGTGAAAAATCAATGGGTATTATAATTGTAGGATTTGTGAAGCGGAAAGTATTTTTTATGAAAAAAAATATTTGCTTCACTCGGATATATGAATACTTCGAAAGGTAAATTTCGGTACGTTCGGGGAATTAGCAGGAGTGCCCTGATTCATGGGGGTGAGGTTTGTCTAGGTCTTGGCGGCCGATGCTTCTGTTGAGGGACCTCTTGACCTCTTCAGCCAGAATTGCTCAACCATCGCCTTGCACTGTAGTTGGAGGGATGGATTCACACGTCCGTTACACCCGGACACAATAATCACAGAACTTCCTTATCTAAAAAAAACCTCCACACAGCGTCCCCTAAGATGACATAGGCCCTGAGGGATTTAATATTTGTGTAGAGCTAACGTAAAAAAAGAACACCGTTAGTAAACATTCAAAATTACCAAATTTGTCAAAAATTTAAACAAATACGCACTTCTAACATTATTTAATTCATTTTGTATAATTTAGTTATATCTTGTATAATTAAGTTATTCATAATCAGTCCAATTTTGAAAATACCGCTTAAATTTAAAGCGAATCCAAGTTCTAGAGTTATATAGAACTTGGATTTTTTAGAACCAGAGTGATATATCATTTTCTGAACGTCCTTTGTCCCCCATACCCCCATGCTCAGTTCAAAGATTATCTACTACTAGCTGGGTTACCCGGCTTCGCTCAGGACAATAAGATAGTGTTCTGGAATGTTGCACAATGATGTTCCCGATTTCCTATTCCTGATCATTCCACTCCTTCCACAACTTTCTACAGCTCTATGGAACCTTCTAGAACTTTCCGGAAGACTGTTTTAGAAATTTCAAGAGGGCGAAATTTTCAGCCCTTATATCTTTAAAAGCACGGCCTTTAGGTAAAAACGGATACCCTTTTTCCCTAGGGGTGATAGAGATCTACCACACCATATAACTCCCTTGATCGAACCGGGACTCGTTTCTGAGTTTTTGCGAGCTGCACGTTTTTTGGACTTTCTTTTATAATACATGCCATATTCAAATAAATAAAATGTTACTCCTTACATGTCCTTTCCCGTGCGTTCCCCTCCAGCGTTCCACTTCCACCTTCCCCGCCACCGCTCTCCCGCTCCCCCGTCCCGCCAACCCCCCTGGCACTGCATTTCTTGACTCCTCTCCCGCCCGGCCCGTAGCCGAAACTTTTTTCTAATACTAACATTTTTAAACTCGTGATATCTTTCTAATGAAATATCCGAATTGAAAAATTCAAAAAGTTAAATAAAGGTATTGAAGCTGTCTTGAATATGAAGTAATTTATTTTGATAAGGATTAAAACCAAGATACAAATAAAGAGCCTTTTCAAGCGGCGACATATTAATTAAAATTTTAAAATAAAAGAATACTTATTGTGGCATAACCATAATAGTTAGACATATGCTGTCCCGACCTTTTTTGTAAATAATGATGTTTTTTATAAAGTCGTAGTACATTATTTTATTCTATCATCAATAGTTTTCGCAGCGCACGCGATTTAAAGAATATTTTAGGTAATTTTTTTTACACCCTGGGTTACATTATTGAAGTTTTAGTAAGGATGCCTATTTTTTTTTAAATATAATATAGCTTATGTCACCCAGGGATAGTGTAGCTTCCCAACAGCGAAAGAATTTTTCAAATCGGTTCAGTAGTTTCGGAGCCTATTCGATGCAAACAAACACACAAACAAACAAACAAATATTACCTCTTTATATAGTGTGTTAGATGTTAGATTAGCGGACACCTGTATAATTGGTATTACCTTTGAAGGTAAACATGAAGCATGAGGTTGGTTGAAATGGAAATGAGTGACTGACTGACAATGGTTTTGTTTAGGTTTCATGATGCTGTACTGCCCTCTGCTGCCGCTGCTCTTCATCAGCAACCACGCCTTCAGGACCTGCACCGACAAGATATTCTCCTTCTGGGAATACTACCCCACTGTGAGTCTACTCCACACACTACTTTCACTACTTCCTAGCCTAAGAGAGATCGGCCTGACTAAAGAACTTTCATTATTCATTTTCACATAGTTATTAGTAATTAGTTATGAGTTGTAAGGATGCTGTATTTGGTATTGGGTATATATTTTCAGACTTATCTTATTATTATTATTCAATTTTAAATTTAATCATCGTATCAGTATTTTGCTAATTTGCATTTAATTTTATTACGTACGTATGTGTGGTTTTCACTTAGAAATATTTTAGATACTTTAATTAACTAGTGGGAGTAATCACTTAGAAATATTTTAGATACTTTAATTAACTAGTGGGAGTAATCACTTAGAAATGTTTTAGATACTTTAATTAACTACTGGGAGTAATCACTTAGAAATGTTTTAGATACTTTAATTAACTACTGGGAGTAATCACTTAGAAATATTTTAGATACTTTAATTAACTACTGGGAGTAATCACTTAGAAATGTTTTAGATACTTTAATTAACTACTGGGGGAATCACTTAGAAATGTTTTAGATACTTTAATTAACTACTGGGAGTAATCACTTAGAAATGTTTTAGATACTTTAATTAACTACTGGGAGTAATCACTTAGAAATGTTTTATATGCTTTAATTAAATACTGCGAGTAAACACTTTTTTCCTTTTGAAATAATCGAGTATTTTTTGATTAGTGTTTTGATAATGTCAGAAAAAAAGTATCAGGACTATAAAAAGTTAAAAATCTTCTACTTACGAATCCCTTACCGGTTATGATTTTAAAGAGGAAAATTTAATTATTTGGAAAGTGATTTTAAAAGAATTTAATATTTGTGACAGAACTTCGCTTTAGAGTAGGGTTGCCAACCGTCCTGTTTTCCCAGGACATGTCCTGCTTTTTGGGGTGTCTTGGATAGTTTTTAAGCATCGTCATAATAATTAGGTACTGTTCTTATACATATATAAAGTCCTTGCTTTAAACCGAAATGTCCTGGTTTTTCTATCTTTAAATCCTGAATTTCAAAGTTTGGAGATGGTAACCCTACTTTAGAGCGATTTTCTTTTCTTAAATAAATCAAAGGCTGGTGTTAAACGGTAATTTAAACTTTATCGCCATCTACATAAGGAATGTTATTGTTAGCGAGTTGTTCCCAAATTTTATATGTCGTTATGCACCGCCTTAAAATGCGATAGTACATCATAAATATTTATTTTTGATACAGCTCACTACACCTATAATCTAACATATTCACAATATCTAGTAAGTTAGTCAAATATTATAAGAGATAACATTATAAAACATACGAGCCTCGATTCTCGTGTAATTCACTCAGCCAGCAAGCTACAAACTGATGTGATTGATGAGCAGTGTAACATTCTTCGTCTCTTTTGTTCATAATACTTTGATCTCACTCCAAGATCAGTCCGTCAAACGAATGTTTGTCATCTTGGGCGATCCGTCAAATTAGTCGAACCTCCCCTGATACGAGTGTCTCTATCAATCTACATTTACCGCCGGTGCAAGTCACCAGAGAATTATATTACTTGACCTTGACATGCTATTTCCTAGTATTCCCATTACTACAAATTGATTAGAACCTTTATGTATCTAATGATATTGAAAATTTCGTAGGTTTCATGTATTGCCATTATGTAACTTACTATGATTCGCTCAAATCCAGTCCAAGCAACGTCCATAAAAATATTAAATTTCACGAACCTAAGTAGGTACCCACTTCTTTATGATTATTCAAAAAGTTCTACCAGTGAGAATATCGTTTGTCATTAGAGTCAGATTATTTTACGTCAATCATGAGAGAATTAAAAGAGAAATCTGATTGATTCTCGCTTTATTAATGGGAAAGTCACCTCAGCCAGCGCGGCTTCTGCATATACATAAGTATACATAACAAATACTTACTAACAGTTCTTAAATACCGTTGTAAAATAAAATAGAGTAATCTCGACCTAGACTATGATTGCCCGAGACTAGTGATTACCCACTCCCACTGTAATGGTCCTTTTCTCACTAAAGTATGTAAATATTTAATCTGAATCTTAAGGCTCGGTTATCTCTATCAGAAATTGCCATTTGGTTCTTCCCTACAACTAATACTTTGAAAAATGTCCTGCAGAGGTACCATTGTCATATCAAAATAAATAAAGAAATTAAATATGCCTCATTAGAGACATCTGTGAAAAATGACAGCAAACTAAATATGAGTTGGTATATCGTGGTTGTGTTTTCCGGGCGGTTTTCAAGTTCAACGAAGATTCACAAACTGTGGAATGAATTAAATATTTTTTAAATTTTATAATAAAATTTAAATTAATATATATTTTTAAAAAAAAATCGAAATTAATGAAGGTTTTTCTTATTCGCATTTTTTACTCCAAATAATGTCAGAAATCACTGGTTGAAGTAACTCAAGTACGTCCCTTAACACCCTGTATACACTCATACATTTTTTATGCTTATCATATTTTATTTGTATAACGAAGATAATTTATACATATGTCTATATATATATAATTTATATATTTTGTCTTTTTTACTTCTACCATCATGTAGAATCATCTCACAAAGTTTCTGCACTTTACCCTCGGACATCCTGTCCATTATTCTAATATGAGAAATAGAAGATATTATTACAAAAGAAGATAAATATACTCGTAACCGTACGTACACCGTTTACCCGCAGGGGTATGCAGAGAGGACAGAGCGCCAAGCAATTCGATCCTGGCACACACTCCTTACCTCGTTTACATTCATACATCATCTCACACATGCTCTTCTATTATTCTGACTCTTGACATGGCCCGACTTAAGTAGGTATATGATTCACTTGGTCGTGCCATGTCTTCCTCGGGCTTCCCTGTCTTCTTTTACCTTTGCGGATCTCCACGCTTAGAATTTATAATAGCGAAGATTATTTACATTTAGACGACCGGCGTAGTCCAGCGGTAAGGCTCTTTAAACGCACACCGAAGGTGGCGGGATCGAATCCTGGCGTGGAAAATAAATTTTATTTGATTTATTTGTGTTTTCACAATTTATTCATTTAAAATAATATATAGTATATTTGCGGCACGTTCCAGAGTGAAAGATACTCTCAGTATCGCTCTGGTGTAAGACCACCACTCAGAATTCGTTGCTTGAAATGGCGTTAGCCGTGTTTGGTGACCAGATCTGAGTAGCAAGGTACTTCCCCACCTTCCTCTTCCCCATCTCCTTCCCCTCCCCACTACCTTCAGCCTCACAACATACCCTAATTGGGGATGCCATAGTCTCACTGGCTCCAGACGGGAGCAGCTGAGACTCTAGTGAGGTATTACTATAAAATAAATATTTATATATTTTAAGTTTTTTTTTCATATCAAAAGGATTTGCACACTAGGTAAAGGCGTCCAACAGAATTCTTTTTTTGTTATTATTTTAAATGCTGGGGCATTATTTATGCACACGAGAAAATTAGTTTCTATTGTTTTTAAGAGTTTAAGTTTTCAGAGTGCTGTCAATTTTATTTCGAATTCTTTTTGGTTATACATATTTTTAGATGTTATTTTAAGTTTTTCAATGTTTTATTATTTCATTTGTCAAACATATTCATTTAACTATACACATATAATAATTTATAGACGTCAGCAACAACAGGTGCATTAAAGTGTTCATGACGAATGAAACTGAGTGATACGAAAAATGACAGCATAGTAATAACGCTTGTTATTTGTTATAATAAATAATAAAACTGGGACCTTTACATGAACCACTAGAAGTTTAATCAATGATAGGTATTAAGAGTTTATTGAAAATAGATCGCCAATGTACAACAACCAAAAAATATGTTTTTGATTTCGTAGGATTTGATACTTGGTCCGCAGAATTTATCACCGCTAAGGTTCGTCAGGCACTTTATACCATATATAAAGTTCCTGACTAACGTGTGGGAAAAAGTACGTGGGACCGTGGATTTATCGTATTATATTGGAACCGAGTACCCGTGAAATAAATACATATTCTATTGCTATCGCACGCTAAATCCTATACATAGATGTATATGTTTGTCTCTTTTTAGTGTCCCTCGCTTCCGTTTCCTCGAGTTTTAATTTTTGTTTGTATATGAATACCGCACAAGAGTCCCAACTGCTCCCGTCTGAAGTCAGTGAGACTATGGCATCCCCAATTGGGTGATTTTGTGAGGCTGAAGGTAGTGGGGAGGGGAAGGAGATAGGGAAGAGGAAGGTGGGCAAGTACCTGGCTATACATATCTGGCCACCACACACGGCTAATGCCATTTTAAGCAACGTTTCAATTCTGAATGGTGGTCTTACACCAGGGCGATACTGAGAGTATCTTCCACTCTGGAACGTGCCGCAAATATACTATATGTTATTTTAAATGAATAAATTGTAGAAACACAACGGCGCTAAATAATTTTCACTTAAAAAATCTAAAATACTTGCTATTACAAACATAAAATTTGATTTAATATATTTTTTTAAAATTAAATGAAGTTCTACGAATTAAACACAAAAACAATTTAATAGTTTCGGAACACGTTCCGCTGCCCACGATCCGGGGCCAAACAATGATAAAACGTATGCCAATGATAGTTTAGTCCACGTGCGACAATCAAATAATCGATCAGTTCGCGATGTGGAGTTACTTAAAAAAAAATTACATCATTCATCGGCCAATACAAACGAACTTTCTCGGCATTTCCCGACATGAGTAGGTACCGATTAATTTTATATTTATTTTTATACAGAGTTGTTCCTTAACGGTAATTTCTAATATTGACGTTGATTTATTGCTTTGACTGTTTTTATTTAATGGTTTAATTTGTAAATTAAATTTTATTAATGAATATTTAAATTTTATAAAAGTACATCTAAGAGTTACATTTTAATTAAACGTATTATTAATCTTTAAAAAAATCATAATTCATTAAATCGAAATTTCTGATTCCCCACAGTTTAACAGTATATCAGCGGCACAGGCGACTATTATCGGGCCGCAGAAGAACAACATCTGACTGCGAGAGAGACTAGGTACCGCGTTTTGTAAAAAATATGTATTCTATTCTACGACAAATCATGTAAAAATTCGGGCATAGGTCCGCTAGGCATGCTCTCCTGGTAGCGACGTCGCTACTAGCGACTGGCGGATATTTGAAAGGCACATAGGTTACACGCGCGTTAGACAGAGAGGACCTGTAATAATGATCTTCAGAATTGAAAAACGTGAGCGCCTGTTGTTAAAATATTTAATTAATCACGGTTTATTTAAAAAAGAGCAAAAATCTCGCGATAATTAACTTTAGTTCTATTTACAGAAACGCTGTGAATTTTTTCATACATATAACTTGTAAAATAACTGAAACAAACGTGTTTATAATAATTTTGGAGCATACTTTGGATTTTTTTATAATTTGCGTTTCGACGCGATAAATTACTAGATATTATCTTCAAGAATAACATATATTTTTTTAAGAGCTTTAACACTTCAAATGTTTAAGGGAGGTTTGCAAGAAATCGGTAGAAATTCGGAGAACCGCCTCTTGACAGATTCGTTCAACTATTCGTTCAACTCGAATCGACAAACTGCTATATCGGCAAAAAAGCTACGCTGTTTTTTTACAATAGCTCTGCAAGGAAGCCCCGAGGAAAACGATTTCCTTCGGGGTCTATGTCATCTTTGTGGATGCTGTGTGGATGCTCATTTTAGGGAAAGACAGGAGAGAAAGTTCTGGCAAAGAAAAAAGTATGAGGGGAGGGTAGGAATCTTGGGTCAGTGTGTCCAGGAATGACGGACGTATGAATCCATTTCTTCCACTGCGGTGCAAGGCGATGAGTTGAGAGAGTCTGCTGGTTAAGTCAAAGGGTCTCTCTCAACCAGGCAAACGCATTTGCCGCCAAAAACTACACAAACCTTACCCCATGAATTTGGACACTCCTGTTAAGTCACCAAACGTAGCGAACCACTTGGAGTGACCTATCACAGGGGTGTTGGTTGTGCAATAAATGATTCCTGGGGCGGCGGTACCCATGCCCGTCTACTATGCTGAAAAGTAATCAGAATTTTTTCAATTTTGCATGTAAATTTTTTTGTATTTCGTATAGGTAGTATCTTTATTTTTTTTTATAATATGTTTTACAGGTAAATTACATTATAATTTTACATCTTAGGTTTTTTTTACTACTCTTCCATTGAAAGCATTTTCTGATAGTTCAAAAAATCAAATGGGTCTTCGGATTGTTTCATTACCTTTTTTTAACGAATCACTGAAATCACTGTCAATCAGTATATACAAGTGGGCAATCCATAAATATACCAAACCACCCAAACACTTTACATTTAACCATGTGTTTTTGTTCATTTTAAAAAGTTGTCATTTAGTTGTTATGGTGTAATATAATCGGTGAAAGGATTTTATAGGTATTTAATTTAATATAACCAACTCATAGTGTCCTTATCCACAAGATATATATGAGTTGAGAATAACTATTTATAGCTTTGTAATATTATGGTGGGTAGGTCCTAATCTGCACCCAATCAAGTCAACATTTTCCTTTTAAATGCCGCGAATAAAACCGCGGAAATTACGCAAAGCATAACTTTCAAGTAATATTTTGTGGGTTTATTTAGAGCTATCGTATATTTTATTTACCGAAACACATTCCTTGGACAATAAACTATCTACAAAAATAACATTACTTGTGTTTATTTAATAAATTGATAGGTTTTTCGATGTTTTTGTGACCCACCATGGCTTTGACTTTACAGTTCAAATCTCGAGAAAAATGCCACTCTGATGCCATAGATAATTTATTTAAAAAAAATCAAAGTGGCGAGAAGTTAATCGGGTACCTGTTAGGTCAAGAACGAGAATGGCCCAAGCGATTCTGACCTTGTTCTTCATACAGTTTCTTTATACATAAGGGTTAAAATCGCATTAAAAAATATATTGAAATTTTTTACCGTGCCCACCGGTGCACACACTGCACACACGGCCATTAATAGGGGTGCAATCATTTATTTATTTGTTTCTTTACATGGTACCTAGGTCTAATGTTTACAATTCAGTTTGTAACCTCACTAGGTCAAGCCTGTGTTGAGGTTAACAACTCTACAATTTAATAAAATAACACAAAAATAATATAGTTATTGATGAACAATATTGTTGTATGTTTCTTACAGATTATGAGTATCTATGATGAGTAGGTACCTATTAAGCTGCAGGTGATAGTATATTACAGTGTAAACATGTAGGGTGACCATAATATCGAGTTTTGGTTTTTAGAAAAATATATTTATTTTAAAAGAATTAAGAAATATATATTAATTACAATATTATGCTATTAATTAGGCAAGAGAAAGATAAAAAAAAAACAGTCAAGACAAAATAATATGGTATTAATTTAGAAAGGATAAAGCAAGAGTAAAACAATTGGCCATCCTCGGATAACACAAATAATTTAACAGTCTTTTTAAAAGTGCTCAAGGAATTATATGACTTAATGTGTTCTGCAAGGCTATTAAATATGGGTGGAGCCTGATAAAAATAATTTCTTTGACCAAAAGAAGATTTAGTTTGAATTGCCATAAAGTTCAGACCGGAGCCAATCTAGTAGTACGAATTTGCTGTGTTCTTTCTGAAATATCAATATTATTAAAATATCTACAAAGCGTACATGACATTATATTACTTATAAAGTAAATTAACAATAATTAATCATTACCATGTATATAATATTATCTAACAAAATATCAACGAATTGTAGGGGTCTATGAGTCAGATTTATAAAATTTTGAAATCAGATTTTTAAAAATCTAATAATCATACTGGTCAGGACTAATAATTCGGTCTTGTTTCCAGGCACTGCTTCAAATGTTTTTCGGGACAAAGATCTTCGTCCACGGGGACTATCTGGACCCTGAAGACACCGCGCTGGTGGTCATGAACCACAGGACCCGCGTGGACTGGAACTATCTGTGGCTTTGCATGTTCCACGCGACCAAGAGGGCGCCCAGAGAGCCCTGGCCCGAAGGTGTCAGAGACCACAACCACGTTGGCACTTACGACGCCCTTCAGAATGGCGGACTCTCATACCAAAATGGCGGCTACAATGTCAACAAGATCGTCTGCAACGGGAAGACCAAATCCAAGGGCGCTGATAAAAAGAAGAATTCTGGAGACTGGAGCGTGTTTTCAGAATTCTCTCAGAAGATGAAGATGAAATATGTTCTGAAGGATGAGATTAGACACATTCCAGGACCAGGTACTTACTCTTTAGTCATTTGTACTTAGTTCTAGTAACCTTCGTAAAGTATTATAAAAAATACTAATTTAAACTAACTAAACTCTGGTTCAATGAACCATCAAACTCGGATTTCCTTTGAATTCAATTTATTAGGCGGGTATGGGTACCGCCACCCAGAGAATCATTTATTGGATAACCAACACCTCCGCCATAGGTCATCTTAAGCGGGTTCTCTAGGTTTGATAACTTAGCAGGGGTGCTCGGATTCACGGGGTGAGGTTTGTCTAGGTCTTGGTGGCGAATGCGTTTGTCCATCTGCTGCATGGCGGACTTGTTAAAAGAGACCTCATATTACAAATGTTGGTTTTCCAGATAAAATAAAATAAAATTGCTAACCATTCTATAACTTCTTTTCCAGGGTGGGTTATGCAGCTGAACTGTTTCATCTACATAAAGCGCAACTGGGAGAGTGACGAGGCGGAGATCAAGGAGGTGACGGAGTACCTGGAGGAGATGGACTACAAGTACCAGCTGCTCATCTTCCCCGAGGGGACGGACCTCACCGACTCCACTATGAAGAAGAGTGACTCCTTCGCCAAGAAGAACAATATGCCGGTAGGACTAATTAAAACTTCATTATTTACTAACTTTCCTCTAGATTTTAAATCCTCCCGTAAATAATCAAGGGTAGGTTTTTGTTATAGTTTTATCTGCACATTTGTGGTGACTGATCGAAATTTCGGTTAAGGCTTCGAGCGGTTTATTGATAAACGAGTTTTGTCCGCGATTTCGGTTTCGGTCAAAAAAATAGCTGAAAACCTGCAAATCGTTATTTGTCGCATAGACTTATATGCCTAACTTAAGCGCGCATGTATGCCTTTAAAATAACACATTATTTTTAAATAAGCTGATGTAAAAGTTGTCAAAAAGTTTTAAAAAAATGAACGAGTTTACAATTATAATATAAATTTTATGTTGTCAAAGTTTGTCGTTATAATATTTAGGTATTGTATTGCTATTATCTAAGATAAAGACTATTAAATACTAGAATAATTAAATTTATTTGTAGTTGGTAGTTCAAAATCTTTTGTATTTTTGTAATTCATTTAAAGTTAAAGTACTTATTTAAAGTTAAAGTACTTGCATTGAAGAATAAAAAAAGCAATAAAAGTTAACCAATTTTCTCATTAATTTGATGTATTTATTTAATTGTACATTTTATAATGAACTCTTACTATTTTAACCTCAGAAACGCCTAATGTCGTGGTATATGTGTAACGTTTTTTTTAAATTGTTTAAATAATATTTGTTTTCGGTTTTGGCCGAAGCCAAAATTCGGCTTCGGTTTTAGTTCGGCTGAAAATCAAATTTCAGTCGGTCACTAAATATTTCTTTTGATTATAGTTTGATTAAAGTGAAAATAAATATGGACCTGAATCGGATCCTTGTGGAAATCCGGAATAGAGAAGTCCAGTCCATTTTTTAAATTTTTTTTTATGAAAAATGACCTTCTAACTTAAATTACTGCATATTTTTTTTTTTAGAGTTAGTTTTAATAGTTAAAATAATTTTCAAAGTTTTAATTTTTGGAGATCCCTCGAAAACACCCATATCTATGGTGAATTTTGTGACGTCATCTATTAAAATAACGATTCACTACTTTATGATTTTTATGTTGGTTTTCTTAAATCTCACATAGATTTGCGCAGGCGCGCGGCCATCTTGTTTATTATAACGCGTTGATTGGCTAATGGCTTATTTATTGCAAATGGCGAAATCAAATTCTTTGCAAAACAATGAATGACGTTGATGAATTTTACTTGCAGTTTTATGTTTTTGATGATAATTTTCGTTTAAATGATTAATTCACTGTGATATTAGTGTAATTCAGCATAAGTACCAATGCTGCCTTTACTTTTTTTCAGTTTTAGTCCTTAAATAATGTTTTGTTGGTGGTTTAGTTTCGTTCGGTTTTTAGGTTACTGACATTACATAATCAAAGGTTACTTCTCTATAATTTTAATGACTTTTCCGCGTGAATTTAATAAAACTTCCATAAAAGTAATATTATTAAATAATGTAAAAGCCTTATGCATGTGTAAATAAATACAAATTCGAGAAATCAACGCATTAATTGCGTAAAACCGAGTCCAAGATGTCGGATTTTTTCAGTTATTTTTTCGGAATTATTATAATATTTTTTTATCGTTTTTAATTGTATGAACGAGATAAAAAGTGAAGTGACAGTTTTATTCCAAATTCATAAAGTAAGAGGACTGTATTTTTTAAATTTTGAATTTTCCTAATTTTTTCGACCATTTAATAGAATATGTTTACAGTCGGCTGTTTTTTTTAATTTTTTTCATTTTGAAACTTAAAATACTGCATATTTCAAACACAATCGTAAATGTCAGATACAAAAATCTAAAAGGCAATTCTATCAACTTTCTATAAAGGTATATGCTTTTACGACATCTTCAAAAATAAGAAATATATGGAACATTCGCTTGTGTCATACCTAAATTCCTTTATAAATGACCCAAATGAATTACAGTGAATCATCAGTGAATCTTCCATCGTGACGTCACCATGACAGCATTACACAGCATACCAACTTAACGCTGTGTTTTAACGAGAATATTAAAAATGCACTTTTTAATATTTTTTAAAAAACTGTACGTTTAATATTATTAAATAAAAGTTATATATTCAGAATCAGCGTTTATTGGTCTATATGAACATATTTTTTTAAAGCCATAATATTTTTCACTGGAGTTCCTTATTACTTCAACAATTTTTTTTAATGTTTTGTCAGTTGTACCGCCAAGTGCTGCATCCCCGCGTCCGCGGTTTTTCGCACCTGACGCGCGCCATGGGCCCCAGTCTGACCGCTGTGTACGACATCACCATCGCCTACGGGGGCTGCGACGGCTGTCAGCTCCGGGACCTCATCCTGGGGAAATTCCCCCCTGAAGTGCATTTCTGCATCAAGCGGTAAGTCACACCAGTTTATCATTTCACGAGTTCCAACTGCTCAGAGTCACATACTGTTTCGAGCAGATGGAACTCGTTGTATTTCACTAGTGAAGTTTATTTATGTCTCACCCATAACCTGCCAATGAGCGCTTTAATTACCTATTACCGTGACGATTCACGATTGAGGTACCGTGGCGGCATAAATCACGATAATGCTGCAGCTCTTTGAAAAGAAGAGATATACAATGTTCGTTGGTCTTTTCCCTCCAAAGGAAAAAGTTATCATTTTCTTGCATCTCTCTCACATTCGGCACAGTGACGTCTTCGTAGAACCCTACAATACTGTGACGATTATTTTGAAAGAATGGAATATACGAGTAGTTACAAAGATAATATTAAAGTGTGAGTGAATTTCAAAAATTCAAAATCGTCAAATGTTAATACAGATGGTTTCGCTTTTGTTAATAAACATATAATGCTGCACAGGGGGCGGCCCTAGCTAAATTATTAGGTGGTGCGAAATATCTTGGTGACGCCCCTCCCCTCCTAACAAAAAATAGAGCTCTTTCTATGCAGTTAAGCAACTTTAATTGAAGTACCAAGTAGGACGAATGAGAAATAATAACAGAAAAAAATATATGTTTGATTACATTTATTTAATTAAATCTGCGAAATCAATAAAAACACTAGAACACTGCTTTTGCTTTATTATTATTTTTTTTATTAAATCATAATAATTTAACCTGTGGGCAATATCATTCTCAATTGATAACATTGCAAGATCTGATAGTCTTTCTTGACACATTGTAACGGCTGTGAGCTCCGCTCAGGTTTGTGGGGATTTCTGTCAGTGTAAGAGGGATTTTAGATAAATAAAAGAGTATGAACTGTTCAAAAAAAACTATATTGTCGGCATCAAAGTTAGGGCCAACAATCACGGCCATCAAAATTAATCAAAACAAACAAACACTAAAACATACCAGATGGACTCCGGGAAAAAGGAAGGCTATCCTAACTAAACACTGGGTTCGCGGAGTGCGACGATATCGGGACGTTTCACGCAGAAACCAGGGAACCGGGGATCCAGGGCCATCCTTCTATGTGATTCGGTGCCGCTACTTCCATCCCAGGCGGCCTCCACCCTTTCCACACCAACATCACGTGGCCCCAAATAGTCTGCCAGGCCTACAGATATCGTCTCACGGAGCTTACACCCATCCGTGGCTTCGCGACGCGGGGGTCACCCAAAGGCATAATCAAAAGCCACTGCCAGGACCAGTCATTTAACGATATGCTGTCCATTCAAATACTTTTCACAAAACATGGCGATCCGCCAACACAGTAACAGGTGAGATTCACCGATCCACCAAAATAAAAACGTGCACGAACTTCTCGTGACACGGTAAAACGCCCCGCGACCTTTACAAGACAAAATCCACTTGGATTCACATGATATTTTCAATAAAAGACTTTCATAGTCAGTCACTAATTTTTCAGCCGGCTAGCCCGTCGCCAGGAGAAAAGGAAGCGCCCATAGACAAACTCGCATTTTTTCTTCCCAAGAAAAATTGCCAGTCTCCAAAAAAATTACCATAGACAAAATAACCAAATAGGCAAGAACTGCACCAGTCACATAATATTTATGTAGAGTACATATAATGTCCTGATGAAGAGAACATCGTTCTCGAAACATGTCGACTTTTTAAATAAAGATTATTGTGGTAAAAACAAAGTGTTTTAATAATTTAATTAATATTTATGTGACAACATAGCCGAACGTAAGTACGTTTTAATTAGTTTTAATGTACTAAAGCTTCGTTCTCCTTTGGCGACAGTTACAGGGATGGTCAGCAAAATCCGAAGCGCTGTCCACACATTCGAGAATATATCCTACCAACCATTTTTTTTATAAGTTGAAGAACTTGTAGTGGCTCTGCTGAGTCAAGATTTTTTAGTAATGGGCTTAGGCTCAAAAGTTCTTCAACCAATTCGCAACTAGAGACATCACATTTTTCCCCATCGGTTAAAATGATTTGCAAATCTTCACAGGCTTTTTCTAATGAAGACTTATCAGGAATTATTTTGATGTTATACAAAAAATACCATTTATCATAGAATTTAGATAATTGTCCAAATTGAGTGACCAATGCATTTTCAATTGAATCTATCATAGGGTAAAATATGTTAATTTTAAGCAGTTCTTCGGGATTTGTAGGTGTCCCATCTGCAGCTTCATATTCAAATAATCGCTTCTTTCTTCGGGATCGGACTGGCTTAAACGTAGAATCTATCCGAGCCTGGGAAGCTATTTCCATAGCTGTTATTTGAGCAGAATAAGTCCGATACTGCTTCACAAATTTCAAGTAGTTTTTCAGCAATTGCTAAGTCCATAGTTTCAGACTGCATTGCTTTACTTACAATGTCTACCTGAAAAAGTATATCGTACCAAGCTACCATTGTAACTATGAATTCAAATTGCTCCGTGTTCTGAATCAGTGACAAAGCCTCTGATGCAGCAATTGAGTCATTCGTTTCTTCGTGAAGATTCAAAAGGGCATCATGAACTGATGAGTAGTTATAGCGAACAGAAGCAAGGCTTGAAACTCTTCTCTCCCAGCTAGTTTCACAAATTTTTTTCAGTGATAGTCCTTCTATATTTTTAGATATGACTTCTACCTTTTTGTTGATCCAGAATCCAGAGAATAATATACCTAAATAGGCCTTGGAGAAATCCAAATAAAGAAACCGATTTAACGGATGATTAAGCGGCATCTGCTATCACCAAATTAAGCTGTGGCAGCTACATTTGGTAGAGTGCTCGAGGATATTGGTTTAGAATTCTGGTTTGGACACCTTTGTTTACTCCTACCATGTTGGCAACATTATCGTATCCTTGATCTGAACAATCGTTCATATCCAAGTCAACTTGCACAATTTCAGCGAAAAATCGCCTACGTTTGCTACACTGCTTGCTCCCCGCACCGACCACACGATTTAAGCGCACGATCGATAGATAGTCGATCAGTGGTCGGGTGTTTTCGGCGCCCCCCTTACGACGGCGCCCTGTGCGGTCGCACCGCTCTAGGGCCGCCCCTGATGCTGCAGCTCTTTCTTACACATTAAATAATAATAGTCGAAAATGAGACAAACGGTGAACGTATGTCTGCACCCCCCTGAATAAAACATGCAATCATTATCATACAGGCCCATTATCTTCTTAAAGTACTTTGAATGTACAAAAATAACTTCGTAAAGTAGTAATACAAATGTATTTAAAAACCCGAAAGTAAACTGAATGTTGAAGAATATAAACATTCAAAGTATGTTTGATTATAACCGAACTGAGAAGCGCTGACAAACAGCTTTAATTTAATAAATTATTATGATATTATTTCAATATTTATTCAACACATTTATTACAAGTAAATGCAGACAATTCATTATGGAATTTAATTGAGTGTTTGATGTTCGATCCTGTATTGTTGCAATGATAAGGTAATTTGTAACCAACTGATCTGTTCGGTACATGGAAACATATTAATGAAAGATATTCTGGGGAGTTCAACAAGTTGTTAACAATTTTAAATAAATAACCAACACTTCTTTATTTTAATGTCGAGTCCCATTAGTTGTGACAGAAAGAAGTAATTAATGTTTTCAATGATTATTCCTAATTTAAAATTAATGCAACCTAAGAATGTATGTAGGACTCGCTCGAGGGAATTTTCATGTATCTTCGCTGTAGTATGAATTCCAAATGGTAACTGTAGTAATAACCAAATGGTGAAGTTATATTCTAGTTGGCTTCTAACAAGTGAAGCGTTTTGTAATTTTACAGTTTTTAAATCCTTCGAAATCCGTAAGACAAATCCTAACATTTGAATTGCTTTACTGGTAATTTACATTAATATGTTTAATCTCACCAGATATGCAGCCAGTTCTCTGCCCAAAGACGAATTGTCCCTCGGGAACTGGTTGAACGAAAGATGGAGGTGCAAGGAAGAACAACTTAAAGACTTCTATAAACATGGTGGGTTCATTTTATTAATAAATCCTGTAATTTTCATAATTATATTTGTGAGGCGGGTATGGATACTGCCGATCCAGGAACCATTTATTGGATTACCAACACCTCTGCCATAGTCATGCAATGTCCAGTGTTTTGAATATAATGCCTTCCACGTACAGAGTCGTATCTTTCCCAAGCATAAACTTTCTAATAAAGTGTGTTTTTCGGAAGTGACCAGCAGGTAAGTATGTTATTGTATCTATCTGTAAATAATAAAATTAAATAGAACCTAGGAATTTATAATGAATTGTAAAGCGCCCTTGAGGTGATTTTTCACAAAAACGGCGCTCTACAAATTGTCCAATTATTATTATTATTATTATAGATCACCCCAAGTAGTTCGCTATGTTTGGTGATTTTTCAGTGGTGCCCGGGTTCATAGGGAGAGGTTTGTCTAGGTCTTGGTGGCGGATGCTTTTGCCCACCTATAGCGTGGTGGGCCGGATCGGGAGAGACTGATTGAGGGAAACCTAACCTAGACTAAACTAAACTGTAGTGAGGCCACTTACAGACGATGTATTTATATTACTTCTGTATAGGTAATTACAATGAAAATCACAGTGCTTGTAATTTTATTATACCCTTATTGATTTTTGAATAAATTGTCAGAAATGATTGTTAGTTATTATTACAATGTAAAGTTTCCATACTTATTGAATTGTTTGAATTCGACTAAACGTTCTTAAAGTGTTAAGAAATGTTTCCAAATGAATAATTTGTATGACTTACTGTGGTTTTCCCCTAAAGCTTTCTTTTTTTCATCTATAATTTAACTGTGGTCTTTTGTGCTGTAATTATGGGATATTTGATAATTTGATGGCTTTTGGGAGCAACTCATACAGGTTTCATGGAAATTGTTGTATCTCGCTCACTATCATAGTGAGAAATGTGATTTAAACGTTATTAGAAAGAGAAAATATCACTCTTTATATTCAAAACTAAAAGTTAATCAGAAGAATTAAAATGTACACCTCTATGAAACCATAGTTTTCGGGGTGACCGGCCAACTCAGAATGAACCCAACTCAGAACCACCTCAGAAAGGTCATTAAGAGTGATGATAAAAAAATATTAAAAATTGGTTAAGTTAGGTAAGGGTTACCGGCTATTTTAAAAATATTTTTTCATAGCTTTTAATGACCTTTCTGAGGTGGTTCTGAGTTGGTTTCATTCTTTGCTGGTATGGAACCAGTTTTCGATCGTAATTTGAAAAACAATTATAGAACTTTGAGGATTTTTTTATTTATTACTCTTACATGAAACGACAAAAAAGAGTTGACAATTAATTTTATTAAATATTTGTCTAATAAGATGTGCATGTGCTGTTATTTTATTTTTCTTTAATAGTAGTTTTAGTTAGAAAAAATGAAAGGTGAGCCATTTTATATTTGAATTCATGTAAAATTTATTTAAAAAAATATATGCTCATTTATGATAATAAAATTTTGACACTCGTATTTCACCAACTTTCAAAAACAGTTTTTAGTTTTCGGATTCGTTCAGAAATATTCCATTTAATTGGATTTTAATGCAAATCGAAAATATTCTGACCTTCTGACAGAAAATGCCTGAGGCCTGAGAAATTCAAGAATAATAAATTCCGCAAGTATAATTTTTATACCTATGTACATAAATTGAAACGCTGCGGATAATTACGACTTTTCACGCTTACACAGATGTTAATAAGATTGCCTATGTGTAGGCGCTCCATAATGTTTGGAGACATCAACGCAGATAATTTCAGTCTATAAATTATTTTTCAGTTTGATTGCACTATTGTGGTTATAGTTTATTACCTGGTTTATAATTTTATTACCCAGTTTCAAAGCACTATACTTTATTTTTTTTATCTCGAAACCGGTTTAGAAAGGACTGAAAACTGCATTTAATCTTTGTCAATTTGTGGTTTAACCACGAAGAGTTCCAAAATGTAATCGATTTTAAGAGCCATTAACCAGCGGCCGAGAATTTAAATTTCGTCGAACGATGATCTTGCGATCGTACCCTTGCAACTGTACAGGGGGGGGGGGTTCCGATAAGAAAGATTAATTATCCTCCATACCAGCATTTTAACATAATATATAACACAATATCGATTTTATTTCATTCAAAATTTGCTTTGATAAATACCTACATTAAAGAATGCTCGAACTCGTGATGATAGAATTATTAAAATAATGTACTTTTGTAATTATTTTTTGATCATAAGTATTTATAATTTTTCAATAATGTCTAAGCAAAATAAGAATGTAATTTTTTTTTAAATATATTAATTTTGTAAGACCGTAAATAAATAGACAAACTGAAGTATTTTCTTCACAAAACAAGGGTTCGGATATTTTTTTAATGATTTTATTTGAACTAAAATTAAAATTCTAAAATGTAGCTCTTCCAAATAATTTATTGATTTATTTTACTGCATGATTATATGATTTGAAATGTGTGTTAAATAATACAAAATTTTGTTTGACAAATGACAAACGACCTACGGCAAAACCTTATTTTATTAAAAAATATTTTCTCAAAATTTAAAACATGCGTTTACTAGTTAAAGAACAGTCTTTCGAAATCAATTTATAATTTTGTTGTGGAACAGAGTCAATACGTCTAAAATTTGATTTAAAAATGACGTATTTGCAATTTGGTCTGGTTATTCCATCTTAACCTTGAAATTTTTCAACCTTCGATTTGGAAAGTTCCCGCCCTCTTTCAAAAAAATCATACCATCCACAGACATGAGTATTTTGTACGTCCGTGATACCATCGAATTTTAATATGGTGACATAAACTGCTTATAGTGTTACAGAGAGCCGTTGAAAGGATCTGTGTTTAATTATTTACCCCATGTTTTTAGGATTGATAAAAAATCGTTAAATTTATAAACGCTTGAATATTAAATATTACGACATCTGTTTGTAGTCTACAACCTAGTTGATAATTACAGATAAAAATTAACACACGATCAATGATTCATAAGAAATAATATTTATAATTTGGGAGACGCGTATGGGTACCGCTGCCCGGGAACCATTTTTTGGATAACCGACACCTCTGCCAAAGGTCACCCCGAGTGATTCGCTATGTTTGGTGACTTGGCAAGGGGTGCCCGGGTTCATGAGGTGAGGTTCGTCCGGATGTTGGCCGCAGATGCGACTGCCCACCAACTGCGTGGCAGGCCGGATCGGGAGAGACTGGTTGAGGAAGACCTGTAGACCTCTCCAACAGGATTCTCGAAACATTGCCTTTCCTGCAGTGTGGGGGGATTGATTCATACGTCAGTCGCTCCTGGACACACTGACCCTCAGATTACTACCCACCCCTCATACCTTTTTCCTTCCCATGACTTCCTCTACTGGTTGAAAGTTTTGACCTCTCCAGCATGAATAAAATCTCTCGGATCAAACCTTGTACTGCGTGGGAGAGTTTGATTCATTCATCTGTCACTCTTAGACAAACTGAACCCCAGATTGCTACCCACCACTTATACACTTTTCCTTCCCAGAACTAACTCTCCTCCCTTTTCTAAAAAGATCCTCCACATATCATCCCCAAAGATGACATAGGCTCTGAGGGATATTATTTTCCTTCGGGCCTCCCGTGTGGAGCTAATGTAAAAAAAAAAAATTCGGTACGCGAAATGTTAAGAACTATAAATTTTTTTTATTTATTTTTTATTTTTATTTTAGCGACTATATAAAATAATTGTTACATACAAGATATAATGGTGAAATTAAGTATAAATTATTGTATTTCTTAGTCCTCCTCACTAGGGGGTCCTGTGCCGAGGCGGACTAAAGTTATTTAAATATGGTTTATTTGTCTTCTATGTCGTTTTTAATGTCTTCATTAGGGTTTTTTCATTGACCTCTTTTAGCCATATTTTTATTCTTGATTTGTATTCATTAGGATTTTTTATTAGTTTTATGTCTTGGGGAAGGATGTTATGGAGTTTTGTTGCAAAGTATGTATAGTTTCTTTGTCCGAAACTGGTTTTATAACTTGGAATATTTTTTATATCGTTTTTATTCGATCTTGTGTTATGCATACATGGTCTAGTAGAGGATTCATTATTTTTGAAAATCTTCAATAATATATTTTTGGCATATATTTGCTGTACATTTGGTACGTCGAAGCTATTGAAAATTTCAATTGAAGGCGTTCTAATTGGTACTTTCAATATGGTCTTTATGATTCCTTTTTGAATCGTATTCAGGTTGTGGAGGTACGTATGTGTAGCAGATCCCCATCCTATGATTCCATATTCAATTCGAGAATGACACAACGCGTAGTAGACCTTTTTCATATCATTTTTATTTACCACGTTTCTTAGATTTTTAAAGAAATATATAAGGCTTGTGAGTTTTTCCGTAATACCTTTAATATGTAGGTCCCATCTAAGATTTTCGTCAATTATTACTCCGAGATATTTTATGTTTTGCGTTTTTTCTATGACGGGGCAGTTACATTGTATATTATTTCCATGGCATTCGTGTAGTTTTAGTTCTAGTGATTTTATTGGTTGGCTCCGTGCGTTTATTGAAAATGTTATATATTTAGTTTTGCTTATATTAAGGGTAAGCGAGTTGATTTTAAGCCAATTTTGAAGTGCACTAAGCCCTTGTTCAGCCTCATTAAATGTATCCGTCCAATTTTCTTCTTGAAATAATAAAACAGTATCATCAGCAAAACTGATTATGTTTCCTTTAATGATAAGGTTATGTAAATCGTTGATATAGATAATGAATAGAATCGGTCCCAGTACACTTCCTTGAGGAACGCCATAGTTTAAAGATAGTAGTTTGCTCTTTTGTTTACCAATTTGTACTTGTTGTTCTCGCCCTGTTATATATGACTCTAATAAGTTCATTGTTGTTTCGGCCATTCCTATTTTTTTTAGCTTAGTTAGTAATATTTTATGGTCTATTGTGTCAAAAGCTTTTTGAAGATCTATGAATAAAGCCAAACACTTTTTCCCATCATCTATGTTTTTTATGGCTATGCTTGTTAGTTTTTCTATGGCATCATTGGTGCTTAGATTTTCCCTAAAGCCATATTGGGATGGTGATAATAATTTGTTTTGTTCAAGAAATTGAACAATTTGCTTCTTCATTACAGTTTCCAAGATTTTTGAGAAGGAGCTTAAGAGACTTATGGGTCGGTAATTATATATATCCTTTTTGTTACCACTTTTATGTATGGGTATAACTGTAGCTTTTTTAAGGCAAGAGGGGAATACATTCGTAGATATAGACAGATTGACCAAGTATGTCAATGGGAAGGTCAGCTCATTTTGGAGTTGTTTTATTGTTTTATTTGATATTATATCATTTCCGGATGATTTATTAACATTAAGGGATACAATTGCATTTCTGATTTCAGTATTGGTTACATCAGTTAACTTTAATTTATCTATCTGGTTCATACTTTCCTTTTCTTCTGGTAAAATGCTAGTTTTTGGTTGTCTGATTTTCTTTGCTAATTGTGACCCTATATTAGTAAAACATTCGTTTACGTATTCGAGAATTTTGTCCGGATGCTTTGCGAAAGAGATTTGGGTATTTTCAATTGTTAGTTCGTCTATGCTCTTGTTATGGGATGATTTTGCACTTGTAATTTCATTTATGATCTTCCATAATTTGCGTGGGTCATTGTTACATTCGTCTATTTTTTTCTTATAATAATTTTCTTTGACATTGCGTACAACATTTTTGCAAATATTTCTGTATCTTTTATAATATCGTTGTATAAAAATATCACAAGGATTTAATTTAACTTTCCTGTGTAGCTCATCTCTTTTTCTAATGCAATTTATAACGCTTTGGGTTATCCATGGTTTAAGATGTTGGTTTTTGTGTGAAATCTTTTTTTCTATTGATTTGGTATTTGACATGATGGTTTGAGTTATATATTCAATGAATTTACTCCAGGCATTATTTGTGTCAAGGTTCTCCAGAAGGTTTATCCAGTTTGTATTGAGTAACTGTTGTTTTACTTCATTCCATTTGGTTTCTGTCTTCTGCACGATAATTGGGTAGGGCTGCGATCTTTGTATTTTCTTTTTTGTAATAGATAATATTGTTGTATAGTGGTCGGTTATAGTAGAGGTGAATATGATAGAGTTGGTTGATTTAATAGTCTTACTGAATATGTGGTCGATGCAAGATTTACTGTCATTGGTTACACGCGTAGGTTTATTTATCAAACTTTTAAGTCCGTGGGCGGCCAGTGTTTGCAGATAATCAGTTCTATTTGGATGACCGTTTTCTAATATGTCAATATTTATATCTCCGATGAGGAAGACATTTTTTGTGTTTTTTAGAAGATTGAGTTCATTAGAAAGCGTTTCAAGAAACTGATTAATATTAGTTGTAGCTGGTGATCGATACAGTGCTAATATAGTGGTTTCGTCACCCACTTTGATTTTCAAACAGTTTGCATTTGGAAATTTTATTTCATTGACTTCAGTTTTAATGTCATCTTTAATGTACACTATCACACCATCATTTTTTGTGTAATTCAATTTGGTTGCATATGAGGTGTAGTTATTAATATGCAAGGGTGAATATTTATCCTTTATCCAGCATTCAGTAAGGATGATTATATCTAGATTCATTTTTAGATTCTTAATTAGTATTTGAAGTTCATCGAAGTTTTTGTTGATACTTCGTATATTTTTATTTAATATATTAAAATTGTTTTTAAGAGTTGACAGTTCATCTGGTTCGTTTGTAGTTATTGTTTCCTTATCCATGTTCTCGGTAGGTATTTCAGTTTGGTGTATTTAAGTAAGTGATTTGTTATATTAATTTATCGAGGTCGTCCAGATGATTTACGTACAAAATTTTTTGATCATGACCTTTACGAACCATTATTTTCCCATTTTTAATCCAAACAAATTCATATTTTTTTTCTTTTGCTAATTGTTTTGCTTTCCAAAGCAACTCTTTTCTGTAGGGACTAATAACTTCACCGATGTATACTTTTTCGTTTGTCAAATCCTTTAGTAAATCAAAGTCTAGTTCTCTTTTTTTAGATAGAAGGATGTCTTTTTGTTTAATGTCTGTAAATTTTACGAGGATTTTTGGCGGAGCATTAAGTCTTCGGTCTGTAGTTCTGGTCACATTGCTTATATCAGCGTGTTTGATTTGTATTCCAACTGCAGATGCGACTTTTTTAATAATTTCCACCAGCTGTTCACCATTTTTTTGTGGAATTCCTGCAATTTCCAGATAATTCAGATTTGATGTATATTCAATTTCATCTAGTCGTAGTTCCAATTTTTTTATTATAGCGTTTTTGCCTACTTGTTCTTTTTTTATATTTTCAAGTTCATTTTGAATTGATTTATTTTGGTTGTTATTTATATCCAATTTTTTTATAATTTCATCATATTGAGCACTAATGTACTCAATACTTTTTATAGATTCCGTATTCTGACATTCTATTTTTTGAATTATATCCTTTTTTAAGGAATCAAACTTTTTGTCGATATAATCAAAAATTTTATCCATAGTTTGTTTGTCCTCTTTATCAAGGTTTGATTTATTGCTACGTGTTTGGGTATTAGACATTTTGTTCACAGTTGACAAGAAAATTGGGTTCAAAAATGCCCCCACTTCAATTCAAATTTAAAATATTGTCTCTTGTTACAGTGACAGCCAGAACAATATTTCATTAGATTTATGTCTATGGCTTCAAATGTCACTTGTCACGCTAATAAGATTTTGTTTTTAGAATCACTATTATAATAGATCTGTTCTCACTATGATTATTTAATAATCGGAATACGATCCACTTATTTAATGTGATACAATTAGTTTTTGTATAAAAAGCACAATGTAGATAACGATTTTTAAAACTTTTTGTAGGATGAAATATTTGCTTGCTTAAATGAAAACTCCATAGAAAAATTATATCATATAAAACTCCATAGAATAATTATAAGAGATTCGAGTTATCTTTGTGATTAATGAAAGTATACAACGCGTTTTCACTTTGTGATGGCATTATTTATTTTAATAAAAAGACAAATAACTTTGTTTACATCACTTTTATTGGTACACAATCAACATGTTTCGTAAACAATGTTTACTTCATCAGGATCAAACGTATACTAAACTTAAAAATTAAATATAGATTACACATGGAAGGAAAGGGTTGAAGAGAGGGGGAGGGGAAGAGTGGGGAAAGTTTACCAATAAAAGTGATGTAAACAAAGTTATTTGTCTTTTTATTAAAGTAAAACATCTCTTCAAATTGGGCACATTTTGGTCAGCGAACGCTCGAGGGTGTCTGCAAATTGGCCAAAACGTGACTAAAAATTCTCCAGTGGTTAAAAGTAAATAGGAAAAAATAGTAAAATGAAATCATTTAATTTCATCCTCTCTCCTTTACTTGAAGCTGCCCTAATCAAGTTTAATAACTTATTCAAGGGAGGTTCGTCGACGCTTCCAACCGGCTTGAGCACTTGGAGCGCGGAATGTTAATCTCGGCGCTGTTCTTCTGGACCCTCCTCGTGCTGTCGTGCCCCGTGCTCCTCGTGCTCTTCGCGCCCGTCCGACTCGCCGTGCTGCTCTGGTGCCTGTTCTTCGTGCTGCTCAGCCTGTTCAGTCGAGGATTCCACCACTTCGAGATGGGATGTTTTAACCTCAAGAAGCCGCTCAGGACCCTCTTCCGGAGGAGTGACAAGATCAAATGAAACAAACGCTTGGTTGTCACTGCAATTATGTGATATGCTATTTCTTGGCGAGACACGATACATTATGGAAAAATATATATATATCTACCTAGAGTGGAGGATTTGAGTCGCGTAAGTGACAATTATTGAGACCTGCTCCATTATTGAGAAGGACTCCGAGTACGGGAGAAAATGAAACGAAAACCAGGAGCAGTTTATAAAAAATGATAGATGGTGCAACTAGGTCCATTTTGCAAATGAAGACATGTTATGAAATATAATATTGTAATATGGATACCTGTTTATTGACGCCCTGTCAATTATTGGAGTCCTGTCAGGTTTTGGGTCCGTCACCTTACTTCATACGAATCTTTCTAGGCCTTTCCTCCTAGAAACTTTGTCCCAAATAATATTAATTTTGTTGGAATTTTGCTAAAGCCCTTCCGAAATTTTATAAAATGTCCACATCAACTGTCAAAATTTTTACATTTTTATCAGGGGATTGCGCCCGTTTTAGGATCCGATTATCCAAATCGTATTCTAATGATTACCAGCTCAAGCCTCCGGCGTTGTACAGGCTAAATGCAGAGTTTTTAGAAATCAGAAGTAGATAGAAATTTTCTATTGTTTTGAATAAAATTTGTGCAAAATTTCATCTATCTCGGAATAACACTGTAATTTTTCATAAACAACAAACACACCCACATACACACTTTTTATATATTTATATTATATAGATTTTAATTTATTTGCAGAATGTCCAGTAAAAGGTATAGGAAGGTACTTGATTAAGAAATTGTTATGTTTTTCATGAGATCCCAGCTTACATTATTTTGGATTTTCCCAATTTTGTAAGAAATATGTAGATAAATTGTGTATTGTTGTAATTTTGCGTGTTATCGTTAATCAATTTTTTCGAATAGGTAGGTACAAGTATAATTTTTATAATCATTTGCTAACAGAAGAATATTGGGAATTGGGAATAGAGGAAAGTTGGATTTGTTTGTAATGATTGAGGAAGACTCAGCATTTTAGAAGAGTATTAATATGAAATTGGAGGTAAAATGAATCAAACATGGCTGTTAACTATTTTTGACGTGGTTCACGATTTTAAATATAAAATCTAAGAGTTGGCTGTGATAAACTTATTTCAGAAGATGAAATTTTCATATTTAGTTGATCTTAATTTTGAGTGATATTTAATTTACAGTATTCAAATGAATAAAATCCACCTCTAAGGTGATTTGATCGTAGCATTTAGAATCTGTTTTTATTGACCATGTTTTATGTGATTTCAATTTATAATATTCCAATAAAAAATATGTACATTAAAGAATCTATAAATAATATTATTTAATTATTTTTGTCAAATTCATCCCTTTATTGCTAAAAGTGAATGTATTAATTATATTTGTGTGTCATGTAGATAAAGGCTTGATGGCTAAAATGTAATATTCCCCGCTCCCGTGTGTCTGTGTGTGACCTAACTTATTATTACAATGACTTAGATTTTAAGATCTAATGTTTATTAATTGAATATTGTAGTGAATTTGTAATTATTTCATTTTTCGCACTTATTTTAGATGCCTTCTATTTCCTTTCTATCACAAATCGTTTATGCGGTTATTATGTTAAAGGGATGTACTTGACTGATTTTAACTAGAGATTCCTGACATTACTTGGAGTAAATCATGTTAACGAAATTTTATTTACGGTGAAATTTAAAGTTTTTTTTTTCAAATAAAACATAAAATCTCTAACTTTTCTATAGTTAGGGAGGGTTGGGCGATTACTCGGTTGATTGATATTTTTTGTTGTTTCACAACAAAAACTTCTTTAGCACCGTTGTGAGTTGAAACTCGATGAAACGACCAATAGCCACACTTAAAAGAGACAAACACATACAACTATAGGATTTAGCCTGCGAGAGAATGAGATAGAATGAAACCTTACCTACGTACAGTATCGCATTGGCCGCATTGATTATGAGCTCACTTTTCAAGGTTCCTTGAGATTGTATGGGTGAAGTTTTTCACTTCTATCGCGTGTGAACTGCACTCGATTTGGTTACGTTTTTAGAAAAAAAAAACACTTTAAAAAGTCACCGGAGACCAAATCTTCATTCGTATCCGGTTTTACTCCAAATATTATCAGAAATTACTGGTTAAAGAAAGTCAAGTACATCCCTTAACATCCAATATAAGCACACTTTAATTGGTGGGTGCATTACTTTAATGAACAAACAGACTCTACGAAAATAGAATTTACAATAATTCATTTTTCTATGAATTTACTGAAATGAGACTATGTAGTTCCTTAAATCGGCGTTGAACTTAAGGATAGTATAGGTACGTAATTATGTATTTTTCGATAATTAAAAACTGTTCTGACCATTTTGAGGTCAATTAATTGGATATTTTTGATCATTACTATATCAGTCCCTTTGTTGAGATGAAAAGTAAAATATAATTATCTGTAATTTAAATCATTAATTTATGAAACTAATGACATTAATATTTTTGATGATTATATACTTCCTTCAAATTTATCAAATAACTTCTGTGTCTGGTTTGGGACATCAATAATACATCATTTTTCTTATTTATTTTACAGCTTTATTTATTTTTTTATACATAATTCCTATAAGTGCGACTCTATTAGTAAAAATGGTATTGTATAAAATAATCTAAGAAATATGTTTCACAAGAATATTTCCTAAATGAAATGTTTTTGATGTGTTTTGTGTTTTCGTTAAGATAATGCTGTTGATAATGATATAATATTTCTGAAAATGCTCATAGATCTATGTGAAAAGTGTAAACCTAAGATATTCTGTTAATTTGCTAGTAGTTTATAATATGGAGATTACGGATTGAACAGATGTTTAAAGCCAAAATGTATGCAATAAATACCACTGTATAAAACATTATGAAAATTAGCGAATTTTGTGGAAGAAATACTAATTTATTACTAGCTGAGGTACATATCCAGCGATGCCCGGGCTTTATTCTGTTTTAAGGTGTGGGAAATGGGTGGTTTTTGAGATACATAGACAGTGGTCCTTCGCTTAAAGGTCAAGCGTGCAAAATATCATCAATCTCGTAGGTTTTTATAAAAAAACATATATTCCACAGAAACTCTTTCTTATAATAATAAATTAGAAGTCCTCGTTGCTGTCCGGGCTTTATTCGGAGTTTTTTGAAATCAGATGAAGACAGTTATTTATTTTCCATTTATTTTGAATTACAAGAAAATTTCATCAAGAAATATCTGCTTATCTGGATGGGAAAAGGGGGTGGGGGAAGTTTTTCGAAACTTCATACAAACAGTAACCTTCTTGGAATAAAATTGTAGATTAGTATTAAAAATGAAGCCACACCGCTAGAGACACTCTACTTTAGACAAAGTAATGGGAAAATAGTACGATCTGAAAACTGTTGAATCTATAATATCATGTAGATACCTGAGCATTTACTTTTTTTAATCCTTTTTTTCAATTTTTTTGGCAACTAAAAGATTAAAAAATTAATAGACGGATCTGCGCTTCGTCTCGTTTTAAAAGACGTTAAACGAACAACATAAACCCCCTAGTCACAGATTTTTTTTCAAATTTAGCCGAAAATTTTCCAATCTCGGATTTGATTTCCTCGAAAACGAAAGTGAGTCACATAAAAACAAAGAATCGACTCCAAATGTCAAATTTCTTCAAATGTCACAAATGAAATGATGATTGAAATGGCTTTGGCCGTATTTAGTGATCTGATTTTCCTTCCCACTACCTTCAGCCTCACAACACAATTGGGGATACCACAGTCCTCCTGGCTCCAGACAGTTGTGACCAGTTGAGACTCTTGTTCACAAAATACAAAAAATTTCCTGCTTTGGGAGTCAAAACGCAAAGTCGCAAGTCAAAGTATAAACGCCTAGAAGCTGGCGTTGCGGAAATAATTGTGAGAAAGTGAGTGTAATAAATAATTATAGTATTGGAGTCAACCGCAGCACAACCGTGCGGTTAAATGTCCAAGCCGCCGCCGGTTGTTGACGTATGAATGTTCTACCACAGCAATTATTAGTTTTATGATTTCACATGTTATTTTCTCCGGCTGGCTTTTCCAATATTACCAGCGACCACCGGTGATGTGCGGTGAAATCGATTTAGGAAATATTAAAAAAGTATTAACGTATTTTTGTGTGAGAGTTCCAACTGCTCCCAACAACCTGGAGCCAGCGAGATTAGGGTATGATGGGAGGCTGAAGGTAGTGGGGAGGGAAAGGAGATGGGGAAGTACCTGGCTATTCAGATTTAGTCACGAAACATGGCTAAAACCATTTTAAGCGACGTTTTCATACATCTGATGTTATTTTTAAATGATTAAATTTAACACATTTATTTATTTATTGTTTCTTTACATGATAGGTACTATTGTTTCTTTACATTATAGATACTATTGTTTATAATTAAATTTTTAACCTCACTAGGATAAGTCTGTATTGAGGATAATAATTTTATAAAGCAATAAGAATAAAACAAAATAATATCTATTTTGAGAGAACAATTCTGTTACTATATTAAAATTATTATTATTATAATTTTACATAATAAATGTATGTTTTATGGCACAAGGAAATACAGTTATATTATTTGACTTTTCCTGTGCTTCTGATGAGAAGAAAGCGCAACACGGTTTATTACCCCAAAAGTCAAACAATAGAATCCTAAGTATCGGAAATAGTATAATCACTCCAATCCCCGCACCAGGTGGAACTTGGGAAAGTTTTGCATTTATTGAAAGTCCAACATACTACTTCAAACCTGCACACGCGTGCAGGTGGGAATGTCACTTCCACATTCCACCTGGCGCGCTTTTGGAGGTCATTTTGTTCGCGCTGTACAAGCATGTGTGCTTTACTTTTCAGCCTTCCCTCGTACTTCACACATACAACAAATAAATCAGAATCAATTGTTAATGATTATGTCAATTTACGCCATTGAAACGATTGACAATAATTGCTAATTGCTCGATTACGCGAATCATTTGAAGCGATTGACATCCGAGCAGCTCATTGACGCAATGGAATAATCGCTTCGCTGTGGATTTAAATAGTTCATTCAATTTATTGATCTATCTATCGAGCCATTACGGATTTAAGTTTCGTAGCAGAACGTGAGTTTTTTTAATTAAAATCGATAATTGCATTATATCGTGCTTGTCCAGAGTTGTCCCGGAAGGTAAATTTAGAGAATATCACCGTATTCGCACATTGAAGGCAATGTTTAAGCAGATATTTACAAAGCAACTGGGTGAAAATTTTGATTGGTCGATTAAAATTACGTCAATCGCGCTTGCCTCCGTGGTCGCGAGGTATAATATACACCAAACTTTAATACTGACCTGATGTTGATACAGAAATCGTCACAATAGGCGAGTTTAAAGTCAGAAAAGCGGTACATCTTTCTCTGTCTCACGTATGTTTTACACATCTTTCTCTTTCGCTTACGGTCATTGTAAAGTCAGTAAAGTGACTGTACGTGCGCGATAATGGATGACTAGCAATCCGAGATTCAAATCTTGGCGTGCCCAAATAAATTTTAATTGATTTTTTTTTCAAATTTATTCTTTAAAAAATATGCAGCATATTTACAGCACGTTACATAGTGGAAGGTGGTGAACAGATCTGAATAGCCAAGTACTCCCCCACCTTCCTCATTCTCACCCCTTCCCTTCGCTACTACCTCCAGCCTCACAACATGTCTCACTGGCTTCAGACGGGAGCAGTTGGCTTATGCGGAATTCACATAAAACAACTTCAATTACAAATATGAATCGCGTAAACACACTGAAAATTATTGACATTGGTCGTCTCAACGGCGCTTTACGCGTTCATATAGCAATTCTCTAACAGAATCGACCCGAAAGCAAATTTAAGAATTTGTAAATATATAACATACATACTCGTAGTATATAATAATATAATAACATTTCTAGTCTATCTATGTATATTATACATATGTCAAGGTTACACCGATTTGCTCACTTTTATTGAATACTTTGTATAAAGAAAGTTTGTTGATAAAAATGCAGTAATCTCAAATATTCCGTTAGTTAGATTTAAGGATATTAAGAGGAGAGTCTGGTTCAGCCGAGTTTTTTCAATGTGTTTTTATCAAAGATCAAATTTATTTGATAGTAATTTATAGTCGAGGTTCATCCGCTTATATGTATAATTAATTTTCTTAAATTTAAACTTTTAACGAAGTGATTCGGATGAAAAATCGATAAGCTACGATTCCAGCGAACATGAAAAACGTGGTTTTGAGAAAAACGCGTTACAATTTTTCGCTTGTAACCGTCCGCTCCGTTTTCCGGTCTACCTGCTTTATTTTAAAGGTCGAATTTGATGCTCTAATTTGGGAATGTATTCTCCACATGTATAGGAAGATTTTAAGGCAACAATTTGTTTTTAGATTGGCTGCACCAGACTCAATCATATGCAAATTAGTAATAAGATGGTGAAAATAACTACTGTGGAATCTTCTTCGTGCCAAAAAGAGTGAATTAGTTTAGTGCGTAATGTGTTTAAATTTAAAAGTGTGAATAATTTAGGAGGATAATAATTAATAAAATGATCTTATAGAAATGAAATGTAGAATCCAATAAGGCTTTTTATTATAGTACAGCTTGTAGGTAATATATTGTATCTAGAATTTAAATGAAAAAAATGTTGACTTTTATTAGTTCGTATTACAAACGGAAAATCTGCAAGTTTAGTGGCTGTAATAATAATAATATTATGTACCTAGTCCAAACTGTATTATTTTGTGAAATTCAAGTAAACAGGGTGTTATGAGACGTACCTGACTGCTTTCTGAGATTATTTAGAGTAAAAAATTGTGGTGGGTAGTATTTCCACACTACCGTGAAATTTTTGCGTGAAAACGTCACGTCAACGTATTTTATGTTCTTCTGCTCAGCTTGATTTTAAGAGAACCTCAAAATCTACACGATGACGTACGAAGAATTCACCTAACTCTTTTCGTTGCTGTTTTTTTGGTCCCGAATTTGGAGGCTCTTATCTGACCTCGCTGGATGACTTAAACACACGAATGATGTTAGCGCACTAACACAAGCAATGGACGATGATCTATTTTTAGAATATATTCGCCACTTTGCTCCACAACCCTTGGGCCACGATATATATTTGGCGACAACAAAAGCGTTTCATGGCTAACTCCGACGGGACCTTAGTATGGGAGCCTTTTGAAGAATGTTTTCAGATTTTAAATGATTTTTTTTATCTCCAGTGACATTTTTTTTTCAAAAACCATTTTTTTTTCTTTCACATGTCGCCTCTGGTCACTACCGAGAAACCATCCGATCCAAACCATCCATTAACTAGGTCAAGTAGATAGGCACGTATCTTAACACCCAGTATTGTTAGTCTTTTGATTTGCAAGCACATTTTAGTGATGTAATACCTACCTGTTGAAAAAAAACTTATATGTTCATACAACCTAACCTAACCTAACCTACACGGCATGATATTGTATTGTCTTAATAAAATAAATCAAATGCTCACACATAGATTAAAAACTAAAGAAACTAAAAACAAAATAAATCTCTTGCGAAAATTTAGTTCTTTGTAATGAAAAAAGTTTAAGGAAATTCAAATATTAATAATAAATAAATAAAACATTTAATTATAGATAGAATATTTTGGATTTACCGCAGTCATTAATTAATATATGCATTCTTTATAATAATATAAGTAAAAAATTATTACAAGTGTATTTCGTAGAGGTTATGTAAAATTTAAACTCCTTTAGTTAAAGGTGAAACACGGGTCTCATTACGAGTAGCTAGTTGATAATATTAATGTATGTACCTTTTGTAAAATATACCATTTCCAGGGTTTGTCTCGAGTATTTGACTGTGTGTAAGTTTTTAGATGCATTTATGTAACTATAATATATTTAGCATATACATAATTTAAATCAATGCGTTTAGACACCCTTTTACGGTTAGTAAAATATCCATTCTTTCTCATCAACCGTTAAGTAATTTAACTGAATGAAAATAAAACCTATGAATATTTTCTTCATTTTCAAAATAAACTTAACCCCTCAGGTCTTGGGCAAATTGTCAGAACGTCAAAATATTCTCTTTGCAATATAATCCAAATAAATGGAATATTTCTGAACTTATCTGAAAACTAAAAACTGTTTGGAAAGGTGATGAAATACTCTATCAAATTCATTGATTACAAATAAACAATAAATGGATACTTTAAAAAGTTTTAAAAATGGCCCACCTTAAGTTTTTTCTAACTAAACATTCTCATGATGAAAATAAATAAATACACACACATGTATTTTATTAGATAATGTATTTTAAAAAATCATAAAAATTTCACAAACTTTGGTGTGCATTTTAATTCTTTAGTGGTTAACTTTAGTATTTGAATATATATTAGCGTGGCGTTTTCTCTTTCTAATACTATTTAGATCATTTTTCTTACCCATGATAGTAAAGGAGACACGATGATTTCTATGAAACCTGAATGCGCTGTTCCCGAAAGCGAAGAAATTAGTCTGAGGGGTTTTAATAAAAAACGAGTGCATAAAATTAGAAAAGAAAATATTTTTTCGAAGTATTGATATTAAAATTAAACTGATTAACATAAATACTGTCATATATAGATAAATGCTTAAAATACATTATTTTATTTATTTATTACGATTAAAATAGATCCACTTCAAAACCAATTGTAGTCATGTTTGAGTAGAATTTTAGCACAAAAAAAAGATTTTGTAATGAAAATGGGATAAGAAATTGTTGGAAATTTTGTAAGCAGAATAGAAAGAAGACACGTTCCGGAGTGGTAGATACTTTCAGTATCGCCCTGGTGATCATATTTGGTGACCAGATCTGAATAGCCAAGTACTTTTTGCCTCGTTTTTCGCTTCTTCATCTCCTTTCCTTTCTCACCACCTCACAACATAACCCAATTGGGGATGCCATAGTCTCACTGGCTCCAGACGGTTGGCAGCAGTTTTAACTCGCATGAAAAGTAGGAAATTGGTTGTAGGTTAGGAAGATGTTTGAAAATTGTTGGAGTTTAGTTATTGAGTGAAAATGCCACAGAATTCAACTAAAACGTTTATTTAATGATCTCATAAATAAAATAAACAGTGAAGTCAGAAAAAAGTGAAATTTTTTGAAATCAATCAATTTGGTAAAAAAACCTGTATTTTTTTTAATAAGTTTTAAAAAATTCCAAGGTTTTTATGCACAGCAAAGTATAATTTTAATAAAACATTTTTTTTAGTTTCGTCTATCGGTTATTAGGTAATTGAGAGAGCCACAAATGTAAATTTTATTCATCTTTAAGCCCCAACCCACTAATTGCAAGAAAGTACTCTGTAACTCTGTAGGTAAAATATTATACTTGTGTCTTATTTGAAATATGTAGACCTACCTATACATATACATTATACATGTGTATTATTATAATCTTTTGAAAAGTATATTTAAGATATCTTGGCTTGTAAAATGAATCAACTTTGTTTGAAGTTATCATTGACTTGTACGGTATCAGCTAATTTATATGCAGATTTAATAATTAATTGAGCATTGAGTCCAGTCAAATAGTTGTGCGAATCTCTCACCCCACAGGGAATATTCAATAGCTTCAGTATAAAGAAATCCAGCATTTCTTTATGATTTTTTATTGTTAATGCGTTGTTTTATATGATTATTTTTAACCAAAACATATTTGGTTAAAAATAGTCTGTTCCCTTCCTATTTAAA
Source organism: Limnephilus lunatus (assembly GCA_917563855.2). Classification (NCBI taxonomy): domain Eukaryota; kingdom Metazoa; phylum Arthropoda; class Insecta; order Trichoptera; family Limnephilidae; genus Limnephilus; species Limnephilus lunatus. The sequence continues at coordinate 571,406 of OU830602.1, read as the reverse complement.
AAAACCAAAATGTACAAATACTGTACGTCGTGACTAAATTTTGGGTTATTATGTCGTATTGCGCTGTATGTCCTGATGGTGGACGCTGTCCGAAACGTTGATTACGTTGTGCACGAGTATAAAATATAATAAATAGAGCGCAACTCTGTGTTGAGAGCGAGCAGGTTTAACGGCCATTGTTTAACCTTCTTGCAAATATCCACTTTTGTCCTACTGTTAAATTCATTCCATTTTTTGTCTTCAAATAACAAGACTGCATCATCTGCAAAGGTGATAGTGTGGTCGGAAAACGAACTGTTACATGGCTTATAATATAAATATTAAACAAAAGTGCTCCTCGAGGGCTTCCCTGAGGTAAACCAAAATTAATATTGGCTGGATCGCTTAGAGTGTCATTAATATCCACTCTTTGTCATACGGTATAATTACCCAAAAAATAATCAGATTTTCTTTTGACCATGAAATCATTGATTAAATTAATAAACCTTTATTATTAATTTACAGTAATTATAAATATTCACGATCGTTTTCACAATTTTAACTGAGTGTTAGCTACCTAAATGCAGCTCAATCAAACAATTTCAGTTTCATCAACCTAACTGAGCGAAATTCACAAAAAAAGATTTGGACAGAATTATCTATCATACCAAAAGTTTTACGTTACTATGCGTTATCTCAGTTTTGATTGGTGAAAGCGGTCGTCCATTTTCGTTATTACAATTTCATCTTATCATAAATAAACATGTAATAAATATTTAGGTACATAACATTATGACTTATAATATAAAACGATGAATGATAGTGGTAGACATTTGTAGGAGATTTTTTATTTAAAAAGAATATTTTCTTGCTCATCCTCACAATAATACTAAATATTCATGAATTTATAATAATTTATACTGTGTGCATTTATTCTATGTGTGATTATATAAGTAATAAACGTGTTATATTATTAATTAAATTCTTTTATTTTATAGTAAGTAAGCTAAAATTAACGCATTCATTTTTTAATCTTTTAGCTCTAACCTTTAAGCTCTCTACTGAGAACATCTTCAATAGAGATCGTTTCCTTTATTTGATAATTTAAAAAACCTCTTTTTCAAAGCGACAGAAATTAAATGAACTAACTATGTAGGCACAGAGGACGGACCGCCAAATAATTCGGTACTGGCACACACTCCTTGCTTCAGTCACATTTATACCTTTCTAGTATTCTGACTCTTGACACGACCAGACATTTTATTACATTTTACCAGTATTTTGTTCAACTGATCGAGATATGTCTTCCTCGGACGTTCCCGACTTCTTCGACCATTCACTATGACTATAGCAATAATAATTCTCCTTGCATTTCTTTCTTCGTTTATCCGATCTACATGCCCAAATCTTCTAAGCGTTACTTTCTTAATCTTATATATAGATACATAAATTACAAATAAATTTTATACAGTAATAAATTACATGGTAGATATATTTGATGTATCCCCATAAGTAAGCAGGGCTTGTATGTATGGGGGGGTGTTATTGTATTGTTTTTGATACATGATTCAGTTTAAGTTTTCAGTATAATTTTTAAGGTGAGTTTTAAATTCTTTTGTATTAGTATTCATGTTTCTGATTTTTTCAGGTGGTGAAAGAATGATGTTTTTTCATGAAATTCAAATTTTCAATTTGGAAGGCGGTTAAGGGTAAGGGTGCCGCCCGGGAACCACTTATTGGATAACCAACACCTCCCCAAGTGGTTCGCTATGTTTGGTGACTCACCGTCATCGGGAGAGAATGGTGGAGGAAGTCCCTTTGACTTCTCCAGTCATATTATCTCGGAACATCGCCTTGCACCGCAGTGGGACGGATGGATTCATACGTCCGTCACTCCTGGACACACTGACCCCCAGATTCCTACCCACCCCTAATATCTTTTTCCTTCCCAGAACTTCCTATCCTCCCTTTCCTTAAAAAGACCGTCCACACAGTATCCCCTTAGATGACATAGAGGGGAATTTTTTTCTTCAGGGCCTCCTGTGTGGAGCTAATGTAAAAAAAATATTAAAAAATAAGTCAATGGCGACATTGGTTTCCATTTAGATATACATGGAAGCCATTTCGAGTGAGTATTATCTTCGTTAAGTTTTAACAAGCTGGAATTTGGTGCAGACAAAAAATGGCTGCTGATTCGCTATATATAAAAAAAAACTTCCCAACTTAGTATTTTCTCTCTCATAACAGAGATGTCGTTAATCTTAGGACATTCCTTAAGGGCCATTATGTGACGAGGTCGTCTCTTCTTCCACATCCATCACATCCTCATCCCTTATTCAACACACGTCCGACCGATATGATTAAAATTAACATAATATTCTCATTATCCGATACGATTTTTACACCAGTGGCGTTGCGGCTGTCCGGGTGGTTTGGGCGGCAGACCAAGAAGGGCAAATATGTAGTAGTATTTTTTAAGATATTAAATATTTACTCCTGTGGGCGAGCTCGCTGCGTTGCTCGACTGATAAATGTGTATCACAGAATTAATAAATGTCTGCAACCTTTTTGGAGCTACGATCCCAAAATCTGAGTTTTTTTTCAACCCAGATAAAAAAAATTACAAGTGTCCAGTTCACACGCGGAAGAAGTGAAACCTTCAGAAAACTAATGTATACAAGAGTTAGTATAACTAATGTAAAAAGAGCCTTACCGCTGGACTACGCCGGCCGTCAAACTAGAAACTCGCTAGATGTCGCTTTCTTTTCATTTTTTTTTTTTTTAAGTGGTTTGATGATTGGATATTGATTTCACAAAATAAAAATGTTTTTTTTTTGGATTTCGTAGGATTCAAACCCCCATCCGTTCGCTTGATGTCTGTCTCTCTGGCCGCTGAGACTTGGCAGGCACCTTGCCCATTACGCTATGGAAGGCACGCGCCGAGGTGTGAATTTAACGCATTATATTAGAACCGAGTAATTAGTAGAACTGAGTTGTGTCAAATTTCCGTTTTTTTTTTTTTTACATTAACTCCACACAGGAGGCCCTGAGGAAAATGATTTCCCTCAGGGCCTATGTCATCTTTGAGGATGCTGTGTGTAGGGTCTTTTTGAGGAAAGGAAGGAGTGAACATGGGTCTTGAAGAGACCCATGTTGTAGGAGGGAGGAAACACAGAGGCTGTTTCACCTGAATTTCAAGTCTTTAAACGGCTCACTTTAAAATCCACTTTAATTTTATATATTTGTGCTGGTGCTGTTCGAGAACGAAGCCACAGGCCAGCTCCATAATGGAATACTAGTGTATGGAAGCCGTTTTATGAATCAAATGGGTAATTTCAAAAGTCAGAATAATTGAAGAGTACCTATGTATGAGACGATGGTGAATGTGAGTGCGGCAAGGAGTGTGTGCCAAGACCGAGTTGTTTGGCGGTCCGTTCTCTCTGCCTACCCCTGCGGAGAAACGGCTTGATGGTTAGTTAGTTAGTTAGTTTTATGAATCAAATCGCCGCGCCTCAGGGTGAGAAAGTTAATAGCTACGCCGCTGATCAATACCCAACTCACAAATAATGGCGTGTTAGAAAGTTTCGTCACCAGTGGGGTTCCTCAAGGTCCACCACTAGGACCTGTTGTCATTATGAATAATTGTTATAGTACCTCTAGACAAGTCGTTTCAATCTGGGAACAATAGTCGCCGTGACGCGGCCTGTTCCGCGGAGGATTCACGCGCCATTATCACATTATTGTGTCGACTTGTGAAATTGGAAACGACGAACGGATATAATATTAGTTTATTTTAGCGTTAAGTTGCGTAATGGAGGTGTCTCACAAGCAACACGATTGCGTTACCGAATTATTTGAGGAAAGTCAATGAGCCAAATGAGTTAATTATTACATAACGTGTGATTTCTTAACGTTAATTAGAAACATTCAGGGCTTTGACCGATGGGCTGCTAGAAATTTGGCTATTAGTTTGCGGATTCAGGATACAGAAGCTACAAAAGAAATTGGTTAAAATTATGAGTCAGGGTTTTATCTATTTTCTTCTATCAGCAGGACAATCTTTGCACTAGTTCCTCTGTATTATTTTGGAGTATTTTGTAGCATTTTGGAGTATTTAGGATTTTGGAGAATTGAGTCATCCAGGAGTTCTTTGGTCTTCCTCTGGATGACTGTCGATGAAGCTCCGTAGACATTGCCTGCTTCACTGTGGGGTCTGGTGGTCTCCATCTTATGTGCCCATACCATCTCAACTGTCGTTCCTCATGCTTACTGTTTATATATTAATTGTTTTTGTGTTTAATTCGTAGAACTCCATTTTAATTTTTAGAAATTTAATTAAATTTAAATTTTATGTGTTATTATCGAGTTCTGCAAGTATTTAAGAATGTATTTTAGTTACAGCTTTTTCGACTTGTAAGGTTGTTTTCAAACTGTGGATAAGTCGTCCGTACGTGGCTTCACCACAGTTTTAAAATGACCTTACAAGTCGAAACAGCTGTATCTAAAATACATTCTTAAATACTTGCAGAACTCGCTAATAACATATCAAATTTAAATTTAATTAAATTACTAAAAACTTACTGTTTATGTCCGCGACACCCAGGCTACCGCGAATGGCGCGAATGCGTGAAATTTTAATCTTATCTTTTAGTGATACTCCTGCCGACCATCTAAGCATTTGCATTTCTGCTGTTTCGAGTTGCCTAGAGTAGGAGTTGTTCATAGTCCAGCATTCGGAGCCATACATTATCGCGGGTCTAACAATAGTCTGGTATATCTTTCCTTTAAGTTTTATATATCAGAAGTTCCTTCTTATTGCGACTAAATACAGAACGATATATTTTCTTAAAATGCGCACAAATTCGGCACAGGTTTATAATAACAATGACTAATGACTCAATGATGCAAAACATTAAAATAGGCTCTGATAGCAAAACAAACGAAACAATACAAATGAAAAAAGGGGACAAGATTACACAAAATTAACCTAAATAAAAGCATAAAAAATATGATAGAAAGGAATTCCCAGATTCCTACCCACCTCTCATACCCTTTTCCTTCCCAGAACGTACCCTCCTTTATTTCCTAAAAATACCCTCCCCACAGCATCTCCAAGGATGAAATAAGCCCTGAGGGGAATTGTTTTCCTCTTGGGTCATCAAACCGATGATGTCAGCGTATTTGACGTCAAATTTCCTAAAAAAGCGCTATAAAAATATACATATTATTAGTAATGTTGACCCAGGTTTGTATTATCTTAAATGTAAATTGACGTCTAACCCGATTAACGTTTTGTATATCATATTGTAAAGCCAATTAATTACCACTATGATGTGGGTATTGATTTATATTCTAAGCACCATCATAAAATTTGTTAAAAAAACAATGTTGTTCGATAATATATTGTGATTGATACTACTTTAACCCAGAAGACATATTCCCATACATTTATTAGGCAGAGACAATACGACCTCATTAACCATAGTCGCGATATCTTTATAGTAACTGCTATCTAAAATAAAATGAAAATAAATGACAAAAGTTTGATTACAAGTGTTTTTTCGACGCCTATTTTACTAGGATATACCTCTATTAAGACTGACGTAGGACGTAGGAAGAACAAAAATGAATACAAACAAACATAAAGACTACGGCCGAATACATTTTAACATTCTTTCATTGAGGTTTACAGAATAATTGTCCTTTTTTTTACGTTGGGTCCACACAGGAGGAAAACAATTAGGCAGTGTCATCTTTGGAAATGCTGTATGGATGGTATTTTTACGGAAAGAAAGGAGAGGAAGTTTTGGGAAGGTAACATGTATGAGGGGTGGGTGGGAATCGGGGTCATGTGTCCAGGAGTGACGGATGTATGAATCCATCCATCCCGCTGCGGTGCAAGGCGATAAGAAGTCTAGGTTGGGTGTCCCTCAACCAATATCTCCTGATCCAGCCCGCCACGCAATAGGTACGCAAACGCATTCACCGCGAAGATCAATTTTTTGGCAGGGATGTTGATTAATTATCTGATAAATTATTCCAGGGCGGCGGTACCCGTACCCGCCTCTCAAATTGATCTCCCAAATAAAAATAGAAAAATATATAATAGGAGGTTAATCCTACAAAAAAATTCAAATGTAGAAAGAAAAGTTGAAATAAAGTAGATGGTGTTATAATAATCATGGAAGCTAGGTTTCCTTCAGAGTCTCAAGGAAAATACTGTGTTTTTATTTATCACGGCAGTACTATTGAGAAATTCAGTGGCGAAGATGCCACAGTTCCATTGGCTCCGGGTATTGACCTTCGTTCGATATCATTCTAAAAAAATGAAATGTCCTAGGTTACAATAATTCTACAAATTGTGCCGATAATCGTGGTGACGTCACTGCCGCCTATTGATAGACCGAAGTGGAGCGGATCATGGTTGGTATTTAGTTTAAGTGCTGATGATTAGCATCGTATAATTTGGCTTGTAAAGGCCGCGGGCTGGTTGCAGGTTGTTGCATGGTTGCATCACGCTGAGGCAGCTCGCAAGGACGGGGATTCCCATGGGTTTAACTCTGATCCTCATAGAATTGTACCTAGTAATATTGTGACGTGGATGTTTGGATTGAGACTATTTTTGGCTATTGTTGCAACCAAAACTGCTTACGATTTACAGCTTCAGATGAACTTATACTGTAACTACTGAAACCGAATCGAGACGTAATGGTGTTTGCTGGAATTGGGTGATAGTATAATGTGAAGGGAAAACAAGGTATGCAAGGAGAGATGACCAATAACTTACCACTGTATCTCTGCGAAGGAGCAGACAACACAAACATAGTATGTGTAGGAAAAACAAGGTATGCAAGGAAGAGGGATGACAATCCCAATTTAGTTGTGTATAGTTCCACCACGATTTCTCGAGGTAATTATCGCCAAAACGAAGCGAATGAGTACAAAGCATTGACGTATGATATCAATTGACCGAAGGTACAAAGCGATAGTATGTACTTTCAAGAACGTCAAATTCATTATTTCTACCTTAAAACGAGATCGTGTGTATGTAAAACACCAATAACTTGTTTCCAAGGTAGTTCCAAATCTTCTTCGGTTTTCAAAGCAAATACACTCGAATTTCCACTATTCTTCTTGCCATTGTTCCAAATTTTAAACATTTCTCCAGCAAGATCGTGGTTAGAGAGAGGCAGGAACTGGATAAATATGACACTCCAGTAGGAACTAAGCATATTCTTTTTTCAAAACTGAAAATTTATGGTATCTAACATTTTATTTAAACTGATTCATTTACGCAAGACGGTCATATTTATACATATATTACATGACATGTAGGTAGGTACCTACCCATCAGACCACATCGATATGCAAATATATACCTACCTTCTGGTGGAGGATGCGTCTGCCCGCCAGCTGCGAAGAGGGCCGGATAGAGAGAGGTCGGTTGGTAGAGACCCTTGTACCTCTCTAGTAGAACTGTCACTACCCACTGCAGCGGAAGAAATGGATTCATACGTCACTCCTGGGCACAGAGCCCAGATTCCTACCCACCTCTTAAATTTTTGAATATTATTTAAATGTTTCTTTCCCGTTCCTTAAAAAGACACCGCATCCCCAAAGATGATACAGGCAATGAGCAAAAGGGAAATGATTTATTGCTTGATGTAAAAAAATATAAAAAACATTAGTTTGTGGTAGGTAGGCAGTTAGGAATGATCAACAAAAACTACCCAACATTTGACATATGTCACACGAGAACAGGTCGCTTCTACAACTCATTCTTGAGTTCAACGGCTCGGCTGTGGAACGATTTGCCGGCCTCTGTGTTTCCTCCATCTTACAACTCCCACGTTCACTCCTTCCTTTCCACAAAGAGACTCTCCACCCAGCATCCCCAGAAATGACAAAGGCCCTGAGGGAAATTATTTTCGTCAGAGCCCTTTAAGTGGGATTAATACGAAATAAAGTTTTAAATTTGTTTCCACTATAAGAATAACCTACCTACTCATTAAAATGTCTAAGATTTACATTGAAAAATTCTCAAACTTTAATCTTTTAAATTATATCTATATGAAATAAATTCTGGAACTTTCGACAAAACGTTCTTTTTTGCAAAGCAATTACAGACCCCTGCGATGATTTTTTATTGACATAATATCAGCATAATATATATATATATATAAGACAATTTGTTGTAATTTTTTTATTAATAATGTGACAAACAAATATCATGAGTTGCTTTGCTGACAAAGAAACTACAATTAAAGTTATTTGTCCGTCTTCAAAATATTATATCACTTTGTAATTAAACTTATTTTTCAATCTTCTTATTACTTCAATCTGTGCTACCCAGCTAGACAACAAAACAATCATCATCTATCATTTTCTGTCTCCATGACAACACCTATTTAAAATTCGAACATAAAGGAATCCTATGCATTTCTAGGTAGGTACCTATTCCTTTACATATATGTGTACATAGAAGTAGGTAGTAGGTATGTATGCCTTCAAGAAAATGACTTGTCTACGGCACAGATTTGAAGTTTGCTTTCCCCCCAGCGAGTCTGGGAGTGTGGGAGATTCATTATTGATGATTGCCTCTTTGGGAATAAATCGCGAGGATGAAAAAATATCCCGTGGGCTCGGTCTTCCCGGTAAGATGTTTAGTCATAAGCTAATGCGATTTAATCCCACCAGTGGCGCGTGGCGCAATACGACATATTAGTTTGTAATATATTTTCATGATAGAAAGATAGATATTTGTTTATTTATGTACCTATCTTAAATACAAGATATAGTGTGAACTTTGGAAGCAAATATCTACATGGATTGCATTTGGCTGTCAATATTGTAGAGACCGAGTGTAATAAATAAGGTGAGAACCTCAAGGTCGGGGTCCACATTATTCCAACCGCCTGCTAAATAAGACATCAGTGTACCTATCATGGACGATCGATAAAACCCTATATCAATCCGATATTGACCAAATCCGTCATCTATGGTCAGTTATCAATATTTGCGATCACGGTTAACAATTAGTAGGAGATTTTCCGACCGACGAGCGACGCGCGACGCCAACGCACGTATATTTATGTTTCGGATATCTGTCAATATACGTATTTATTTGGATAATGCAAAATTACTGGCTTATTTAATTAAGCTTTTAGAACAGAAATAAGTCGTATACGCAATTCATAGACTTGAATAATTCAACTATATACATAAGATGCGACCAATTTATTCCGTTCGATTTTTCAGAAACTAAAGTGGATGAAATATGACTAAAAACCTGAATAACTAATTATCTCTCGTTTAGTGTCAAAAAGTAAAAGCGGACTGCCCATGCATATTTAGATTAGTAATTATTTCAATTTGACATTACCGAATTTTTATTATTTTTACGTAATTGATTGGCGTTTGATGTTTCCAAAAGCGAATTCGTGGACTTCCAATGGCGTTTTTTTAAGGAAAGGAAGGAGAGTAATAATATCTGGAAAGGAAAAAAGTATGAGGGGTGGGTAGGAATCTGGGTAAAAGGCGATGGGTCGCGTGAATCCTGCTGGAGAGGTCAAAAGACCTCTTAACTCTTAAACTACGGCCCGTCACACAGTAGGTGGGCAGACGCAACCGCTGCCAATATCCACACAACAATCCTCATCCCATGAACCCGGGCACCTCTGTTAAGCCGCCAAACATAGCGAACCGCTATGGCAGTGGTGTTGGTTATCCAATGAATGGTTCCCGGGGCAGCGGTACCCATATCCGCCTCCAAAATTGAAATATAATTGTCGATATAAGGCACACTAAGAATATGCACATTTATTGACTTTGGCCTCTGTATCTGCACAAACAACATATTATTATTTTGTCCGGGACCCATTTTCTTTGCCCTTGCAACTGCTACGCCTCTGCGCGTCCATCAACACAATATTATAATAAATTAAATGCCTCCCATGTATGTTGCATGTATGTCAATTTATTTAGTGTTGATTAAATTGCTAACGTATCCTCAAGTTTTTTGTCGGTGACGCATCGCTCCATTACGTCATGTAAGATGTTCATGTTCAACCTTTGGAGAACAATTAATTGAATAGTTCTTGTGGCATGTCGTAAATTAAAACAAGAAAAATAAAAACTCCAAAAATCTACTCAAATACATATGAATAATTACATTTTGTTATTTAAAACCACTATGATGTCATATACTCAATATAATATATTTAAAGAAATTATTCTACTTAAACTATTCTAACCTAAAACTTCCAGTAGGGGGAGTACGTATATTATCGGACAACGTATGGTATCGGACAAGTGTTATTTCTTTAACTGGCATATAGATAGGACGATGCAAGTTAGTTCATAATATTGCCGAACTAATTCTAGGTGCCTAGTGCTTGCATGACTATCGCCAAAGCCGTTGGGGTCGTGTTGTGCTTAGAAAACGAAATTTGACCACCGGATATTGTGTCCTCAGCTTTATTCGAAGACGAATAAAAGGTACGTTATTAATTTAATTACATTTATATATATAAGACGGTATACTACATTTTAGTGGCAATCAAATGACCATCTTATGTTTTAAAATTTGTTTCCCATACTAGGTAGGCGGTTATTTTTTTAACTCCAAGTCGTTTGTCTAATATCGGACATAGCTGTTACGGATGATATCGGACACACGAATAAATGCTTATTTTTTAATTTATTTATTTAAATTAATAGATATACACCAATTGTATTGTTTCATATTTTTATACACCTGTATACTATGAAAGTATATTGTACTGCGAAAACAATGTACAAAGGGTTTGCTATTGTTGATTTAAAAACATTATTTTTATAGAGTCATTCTGTTTTACTTCCATTTTTCCAGATAATTCCGAGAAAAAAAAAAGTGCGAGCAGGGGCTTGGGTTGAATGGAAAGATTGCAACATGAAATCAGCAGAGGAATACGTTGGTGAAAATAAGATGACAATTCGAGAAGCTGCCTTATATTTTGATGTCCCTAAAAGTACACTTAGTGACAGGTTGTTGAAATTAAAGAAAGGATTTAGGATAAGGCACTTCTAAAAAGTAAAAAGAAATGTAAAAAACGTAGCCAAAACACAAGTACCGGGTTTCCCAATCAAAATAAAACAAAAAAATCAGGAAACAGTGCTAAAAAGATTTTCAAATGGATAAATCATAAAAGAATCCGCCCAAACAAAATAAAGAAAATAATTTTAACACAATTTTAAGAAATCAGATAAACTAAAACCACAAAAGGATTATAACAAAGATGAAGTTTGCATAATCTGTGGAGAAAGCTTCGAAGAAGACTGGATTCAATTGCAAGGTTGTCACGGATGGTCCCATGAAAATTGTACAGGTCTTGAATCTTACCAGCATTTTTATAAATGTGAATTATGCCAGAATTAATATTTATTTTCAGTATATCATAAAGTGTTATGAAAAGTTTGAACACGGCTTTACCACTTTTTTAAAATACTTTTTTTTACAAAAAAAACATGAATATTTTTTGTCCACTTTCGTGTCCGATACCACCTTTGATGTCCGATATTAGACAATTCTTTCAAATACTTTGTTGCCCTTTTTCTTGTATTTCTCTTGCTTGTATTTTTTTAAAATAAATATATTGTCTTGATATGTTTGAAATCTTTTGTTATTAATCATTAGTAATCGTTTTTTTATAAAACAAAAGAAAGTACGGCGTTAAACCAAAGAGCTAATTTGTCCGATACCACCCGTCGAAATCCGATAATAAACGAAAATTTCGTAATTTTTAAATCAAAATTTTGGGAAACAGTGATGGTTACTGATTTTTAAAATTAGTGTACCATGTAAATCTGTCCTTTCCACTTATGATTAATTCATAATTCGTTTATATTGAAGCACTATCAACAAAATACAAATGAACAACACTATGTGTCCGATAATATCCGTACTTCCCCTAACAACTAACAAAAAACATTGGCAAAAGCTTTTAGTGTGCCTTAATTTTGGCCACGAATATAGGCATAAAAAACGCTTGGAAAACGGAGTCTAGAGCTCACGATTTCAAACGCAAAAGTATTTTTTCTTATTTTTTTAAATATTTATTTTATTTTTTTATTTATTTTGTGAATACTTTCATAAGAAAAAAAAGTTTATCAATGGAAATTGTCACAATTTTTTTTTTGCCATAAAATTGTTAATTGAAAAGGATGTTTCTTATATGCGTTCATAAGACCTCCGTGGTTAAGGCTTGAGCGGTAAGGCTCTTGAGTCGCAGTCCGAAGGTCGCGGGATCAAATCCCAGAGTTAATTTATGACACTTCACAATTAATTAATTTAAAAATAATGCCTAGTATATTTGCGGCACGTTTCAGAGTGGAAGATACTCTCAGTATCGCCCTGGTGTAGTACCATTTAGAATTGAAGCTTTGCTTGAAATGGCTTGAGCCGTGTTTGGTGACCAGATCAGCCAGGTACTTTCCCACCTTCCTCTTCCCTATCCCCACTACCGTCAGTCTCACAACATACCCCAATTGGGGATGCCATAGTGTCACTGGCTCCAGACGAGAGCAGTTGGGACTCTTGTGCGGTGTTCATATAAAAAAGCTCTTTCTTACACATTAAATAATAGTGAGATTAAAGATGAGATACACAAAATACTTGTCCGTTTCTTCCAAAATACTACTTTTTTCCTTTGGAGGAAACGGATATATCTTATTACGGCTCGGCGACGGGAATTGCGTTTCATTTTCTTAATACATGTGAGGGAGATGTATGATAATGATTGTATGTTTCCTTTGGGGGGGAGGGGTGCAGACGTACGTTCACCGTTTGTCCCATTCTCGACTGTTGTTATTTATTGCGTTAGAAAGACTGGCAGCATTATATGTAACAAAAGCAAAACCATCAGCGGATTGACGTTTGACGTTTTTGAATTTTTGGAATTCACTCACACTATAATATTGTCCTTGAAACTATATTCCATACTTTCAATATTATTGTCATGGCTAAAGTATTGGTAAGGGTCCCAACCCTACCAATATTACTTACGTCACGGTGCGTTGAGTGAGAGAGATGCAAAAAAACGATTACTTTTTTCCTTTGTAGGAAACAGACTTACGTTCATTGTGTATCTCATCTTTTGATAGAGCTGCAGCATTATTATATTAAGGAATGTATGTTCATTGCTTTTATTTGCCGTCACGGTACCGTTACAAAGTGTCTATTGGAAAAAATGTATTATAAATATTATTATTTTATAATATATTATCACTTAAGTAAATAAAAAAAGAAATCCATAACCGTCCGAAAGAAAGTTAAATGCATAGACCATGCTAATGGAGATAGAACATGCTATGGAGACAAATGCGATATTACAGAATTATACTGATTGATTGCACATTACGTAAAATTCATGATATCATGCATTATAATCTACGGCGTTTTTCAAACACTTGACATAACACTAGTTACTTACTTTCTAATTGCGGCGCATTACTATGCATATTTTCTACATTAGGCGATGTTGAATTTTAAAAAAAAGCAATGCACCATCCTTAACTGCTTGCCATATGCCGTTAAAAATACTAAAAAGAAAGTATATCACCTGACATATAATCATAATTTTCTTACAGGTACTAAAGGTACTAAGTATATGTAAAGTATTTAAAAAGGTTTATAAAAATCTACAATAAATTGTAAAAATAATTAGTAAAATATCGGGAAAATGCTAGGTCCTAGGTCACCCGAAAGCGCTATTCGAACACTAGACCAAAATGCTAGGTCCTAGGTCACCCGAAAGCGCTATTCGAACACTAGACCAAAATTTCTTTAACATTTTTTACTCCAAATAATGTCAGGAATCACTGTATGTCAAGTACGTCCCTTAACACCCTGTATATGTAAGTGGAAGGAACTTTCTTTTAAACATTGATTCCATACAGGGGACCCTAAGGAAAATAATTTCCCTTAAGCCCTATGTCGTCTTTGGGGATGCTGTGTGAAGGGTCTTTTTGTGGAGAGGACGGAGTGAACGTGGGTATTGAAAAGATCCATGTTATAAGAGGGAGGTAACACAGAGGCCGGCAAATCATTCCACAACCGAGCTGTTGAACTCAAGAACGAGTCGTAGAAGTAACCCGTTCTCATGTAATAAATGCCAACTGTGCACATACTATGTCGGGCGCACGTTTGGTGTGTTTCCCGGCTGCGTATTCCCAATCCGTTAGGGATTAGAATGCATAAATCACCTTACAAACACTACCGCGTTTCAGTCGCCTTCGCCCTTTGTGGCTCTCTGTTTCTGTGAGGGTGGCGACCGTAATTATAGAAGGGTAAGCAGAGAGGAAAATATTTTTAAGTAAAAAAAAACGCGCGTTTTTTTTTACTTAAAATTTTATTTTTCAATGTAAATAAAAAAAAACTCGGTCAATCCGCTCTGCTTACCCTTCTATAATTACGGTCACCACCCTCACAGAAAGAGAGAGCCACAAAGCGCGAAGGCGACTGAAACGCGGTAGTGTTTGTAAGGTGATTTATGCGTTCCAATCCCTAACGCATATCAGTCGGTAGAGCGACTGAATAACATTAGGGATTGGAAATACGCTTCCCGGCTATCCACCGGTGCCGAAGGGATCAATGACCCTAGTTCCTCGACGCATCTTCCATTGTAATACCCGTAGAACAAGGACAGCCTACCTGACGCCTGTTCTCTAAATATTGCTAAGATTTGTAAAGATATTGGAATCTATTAAACGGACCGTGCGTTTCAGCACAGAGCCAAGAATTTTTCAGGTATTTTGGGGCTCCACACCAGAGGTGACTGCTAAATTCAACAGTGGGGCGCACTTGCGGTTTGGACAGGGTCAGCAGTTGTGTACCATCAGCAGTATCTGCGGGCCCTGTACAGTACGCCCAGTTTCTCATACTAACTAACTCGACTCTGGCTTCGATGGAACCCCAGCACCTGAGCTGGTCACTTAGAGTTACACCAAGCATATAAATGGAAGGCATGTTGGGAAGTTTGCTTCCGTTGAAGGAGATGTTAAGATTCATAGTCATATCTTCATTTGACTTCATATGAAATAGTATATTGATGGGTATAACCTTGAAAAGATTTTATATCAAGAGTTATTCCAATAAAATTATGTTATTTAGATGATTTAACTTGGTTGGTACCAACTTCTGATAGTGGTCTAATGAAGAAGGTTTAATTATAATTTGTAGCCTCGCTGCTTCAATGGCCACATAACACAATCACCATTCACTAGTACTAGTCAGTAGTCAGTAGTCAGGTAAGTAAAGTACCTACCGCCAATAACAAGGTTTTAAAAATAATTATGTTAAATATTCAAACAAACCTGTATTTAATTGGCACAAACTGCTTAGAACGAATAATAATTTCTCCAGCTGTATAAATACACGCAGACTTGCTTACGATCATTTAAGAAAAATATGTTTTTATTTTTATAGAAAGCAAACACTTTGTTCATAATATCAATAATTCACATAATTACCTCGAGTTTATAGATTACTTTAATATTGTTTGGGGAATACCTTCCTTTTGTAATATGAATTATTAACAACCCATTTTATTGTTATGTCTATTAAAATGTCATTAAATTAATGACAACATGGAATTTTTTTGTTTGATAGCTAGATTTTAAAGGGACACATATTATTTTAGATTGGAGTAGGAATAATTATACATATAATGGACTCTTTCACAAACAAAGTAGATACATATTTTACTTTTGAACATGTGATAAAATTACGTTTGATATTGGAGCGGAGATTTAGCATTTGATTATAATTTTTTATTTCTTATTACAAAGTCAGGGTGTACTTTTTTAGTTAGGCGGGTTATTTCTAATGATTCTAGTCTATCTAATTTATGTCCTAAACTGCAAGTATGGAGAATTTTAACTTCTCTGTCTTTGTCAAACCCTCGTTTTTTTTACAATAGCTGCACACAGAAGGCCTTGAGGAAAATAATTTCCCTCAGGGCCTGTGTCATCTTTGGAGATGCCATGTGGAGGGTCTATTAAAGGAAAAGAGCGAGAGAAAGTTCTGGGAAGGAAAAAGGTCCGAGGAGTGGATCGGAATCCGGCGGTCAGTATGTCCAGGAGTGACGGACGTATGAATCCAACCTTCCAACTGCCGTGAAAAGCGATGTTCCAAGAGATTCCTGCCGGAGAGGTCAAAAGGACTCCTTAAACCAGCCTGATCTCCCGATCTGCCACGCGGCTGGTGGGCAGTCGTATCCGCCACCAAGACCTGGATAAATCTCACCACATGAAAACGTAAAAATTTCAATAAATGCCAAAATTATCGTCACTAAACTTACTGAACTAGGGACCTAAAATGGATGGAAAATATCGTTTTACGGATTATGATGTTGAAGATTGACGATTAATTTAAAAGTGTAGGAAGGATAACATGAAGGTAAATATCGACTTCAGCTGTTTGCGAACTTCTCAATTTTTGTTAAATAGTCATTGTTCCGCTACATCCGGTATCACGTCTATTGTAGCTTTTGCCATAAAAACTATAAGCCTTGGAATTCCGTCACATTTGCTCGTGGATACAAAAACATCATATTTGAAGTAAACAAGCAAGCCGCAACCAAACAAAAATAAATTCAGTCGGTCCTAGTCAAATGACCTTATAAATAACGGCTTAAAAAATAGTTAAAGAAATATATTTCTCAGACGAAAACTAGGTAGCGCAAAAAATAGACCGATAGTATATTTATTCAAGACAGGAAGTAGTAATATTCACATTTTGCTGATCTGTGAGTCGAGTAAATGGCCTATTTGTTCAATGCATCCATCCAAGAGTTTTAATAGTTTATTTCATCACTACGAATTATAAGTTAGCTCATTATAATAATACTCGCATATACACATAGTATTAATCTAAAGACATTTACATTTTTGGCTAAAGTTTTACTATTCAAATATGTTAATAAAGCCTAACATAGGCTGTAGTGTTGGTGAATGTTTGCACATATGTAGTTTCAATCTCTATCAACAGATGTCGTTAGTATATGTAGTTATTATAAATTAACAACAACAAAAAACAACCTTCAACACACGCACACTTAATCACAAACACGTAAACACTTCAGTATAGGTTCTCCTAGTGAGGTGTTCACGAAACATAATGTTACCCACACAAAGTTTCACCTTCTCAAGCCTACCTTACACCCAACATAATAAATTTCAAAATAATAAACCTAACTAACCATCACGCCGCGCCGTTTCCCCGCAGGGGTAGGCAGAGAGGACGAACCGCCAAACAACTCTGAACGAAGTAAGTGAAGGCGGCGGCGCACCGCAACCAAAGCGCCAAAACACTAATAATTTTATTTCTCCTTCCGCAGGTACCTCGAGCGCGGCGAAGAAGGACCGAGTCCCCCCGGTTGTGATGACCCTGGGGAATCTTACCCACGCCCAGATAACCACGGCGGTGCAGGGCCACATCGGGCACCCGAACTTTACGTTCCGCTACAACCGAGGCGGAACCGCAAACATCTTCGTGCGGAGCATGGTGGATCACCGCGCTCTCACCAACGGGCTGCGAGCGGAGGCAAGAGGCTTCCACACGTACACAGCGGAGGCGGAAAAACTGAAGAAGGCGGTCATCAAGGGCCTACCGAACGTTGACACGGAGGACATCGCGGCCGACCTGACAGAGCAAGGCTTCCCCCCGGTGAAGGTCGTTAAGATGACAACAGCCTCGGCCGAATATCCCATGTACCTGGCAACTTTCGACAAGGAAATAAATATGGGCCAGCTGAGGGCGGCAGTGAAGTACCTGTGCCACTGCAGAATACGCCTCCAGAAGCACAGGAGCAATCACCTCCAACATGGGACGCAGTGTTATCGCTGCCAAAACTTCGGGCACGGATCCCGAAACTGCGCCCACACCGCGAGGTGTGTGAAGTGCTTGGTGGAGCACGCCTCGGCCGAGTGCCCAAAGACCACCAGGGACGAGCCCGCCGCGTGCTGCAACTGCGGATGCCCCCATCCCGCCAACTTCAGAGGCTGCCCGAAGAGGGTCGCCTACGTCGCCTCGCTCCAGCAGCACCAGCGACAGCCCCAACGTCAGGCCCCAGGAGCCAGCAGGCCACATCCTCAGGCGCAGCAGGCGCCGAGGACAGATGGACGCAGCTGGGCCAACGTAGCCGGCGGAAGGAGCGAGGAGCGACACGAGGAGCAGCCCCGCTCACAGCCCCGCACGCAGCCCCGCACGCAACAGCCCGCAGGAGAGGCTAGAAGCGATGCCCAACTGATGATGGCCCTGCTCGAGGGACTAGATCGCCTGCGACCCGAGCTGGCCGCAGCTTCCAGCGAAGCTGCGAGAGCCTGGAGCGCGATTCTGGTACTTTTTGCGTTAACTCTACTGCTATCGCTCACTAACAATGATGGCGCTTGTAAGGATTCGAATTAGTCGTCTCCTTACATCCATTTTCAACAGAGCGATTCTGTTTCTTCCATTGTCCTTACAGGAGCGGGTAAGGCGAGAGACCTAGTAAAAAAATCTAAACAAAGGTCGTTAAGACTGTTAAGAGATTCTTTGAAAACACTAATAAATTAAAAACAATCAAGAAACGCAAGGTTCTTGATCAAAACTTTTTAAAACAATTACTTTATGTCGTATTGCATTTTATGCACATCTCATTTTATTTTAAAATAACGTAAAAAGCCGTTTATCGAAGATTTTCGTTTTGTAAAAGGTACCTACCTCACTCTTGATGGTAATGACCTTTTTATTCATTCACTACTTCTAAAAGTGACAGATGTCGCCGAGCCAAGATGGCCAATGGATGTCACGATTTCAATACAATCATGTCGGTTCGGTTATTTAAACGATATTTTGCTGTACAAAGCAATAATGAGGTAAGTAAATGCTATAATATATGTATCTAAAAGCATATAAATATACTCATATTTGGCTCGAACCGAATTATCAACAAGATTATGTCTGTGATTTGAGGTTACGTTTTTCATGTAAAAATCGAGACAGTTCATTTAATATTTTACAGAATAATATTATTTTTACCGTATTGTTGTTTTAAGAAACATAAGAAAAATATATGTATAATGTGACGTTAATTGGCGTAAAATTATTTTTCAGCATTTTGATCATCAAACTGTTTATGGAATGTGTATCACGAAATGGAGAACAAAGACGGTTGAAGGAATCAAATATGCAGGAAGACGTTCCCAATGATGTATGTATTTTTATATTTGTATGGTGCTATATTGTGTTTCATATGTACACAACTAATATTGATAAAATGTGATGAACTGTTTTTGGAATGCAGCACAGCGTATGTCACCTTCAGCAGACAGAATATGCACTGTCAAATTATCTGATTTTGAGATACAGAAATTTATTTGTTAGCAACAAGTAATATGCGTTATTTTAAACATAATGCTGTATGATACAATTTGATGTTTATTTCTTTTACAGACACTAATGCGGTGGCAGTAGGATTCGCTGCAGCTGATGATTGATGTTGACGTCCCGCAAACTTGCAGCACGAGGATAATTATCTGGACGTCAACTAGGGTAAACCTTTCATGAAGAGAGGCGGTCGAAAGGCTCAAATGTGCTGAAAGACCTTTCCCATTGATGAAGTATGTATTTAATATTTTTTATGGTATATTGTGTCAACTGATATTGATCATGTGTGTTGAATTGTTTTTGATGAAGGTTTAACGGAACCTACGTTATAATCTACGCATTTACAGATGGCGCCAATTTGATTATTTTAGGTTAAAACACTTATTGCAAGTTACGCTTTAAAATATTAAGATAAATGAATTGTTTGCGCTCGCTCGTATTCAATATGATTATGAATACATAGTTTTGTCCATAAACTATTTTCTGAGAAAGGCTTACAAGTCCAATTTTGTATAGGTGACTCAATCCAATATTGTATTTGTTAGCCTTTATGGAAAGATTTGAGTTTGTTTATAGAATAAACTATTCATATTCATACGGAATACATACAAGCTCAAACAATTAATTTACATTAATATTTCAAAGCATAACTTGCAAAAAAAGTGTTTTTACCAAAAATAAATAAATTGGCGCTATCTGTGAATGCGTAGATTATAGCATAGGTTTCGTTTAACCTTAAATGCTGCATATTAAAGCGTATGTTACCTGTGAATGGTAGTAGAAGTCGAAGACGCCCAAGAATGACATGGCACGACCAAGTGAATCAGATACTTGAGTTGGGCCATGTCAAGAGTCAGAATAATGGAAGAGCATGTACGAATGTAAACGAGGCAAGGAGTGTGTGCCAAGACCGAGTTGTTTGGCAGTCCTTCCTCTCTGCCTACCCCTGTGGCGAAAAGGCGTGATGGTTAGTTAGTTAAATTTCATTTGATACAATTTGATACTTTTATTTCTTTTTCAGAGATTTCTTTCGAAACTGATGGAAGTGGCGTGGTCGCTGTATAGTACCTACTGTCGCTGATGACTGCTCTAGAGTAGTGAAGAAATGCTGGTGACTGAGGCGATGATATCCTCACTGGGATCTCCTGTTCTGGGGATTTCATTTGCATTTTAATATTTAATTATATAAATAATATGAAGTTACTGAAATAACTATAAGTATATGATGTGGTATTTTTTTAGCGAGGTCGAGTATTTGTATAGGAAGGAGTACACTTGAGAGTGGGTCGGTGGTTTAGAACCCACACCAAGTCAAGTATTCCCTCATGTTGGAGAAGGTTCAGAAGAAATTTCTGAGATTTGTCTACCTGAGGGAGTATGGCAACTACCATTGGCTCTACCCTACTGACTTTCTCTTTGGCATGCTCGGTATTAACCATCTACAGGTCAGAAGATATGTGCTCATTATAACACATTTCTTCAGACTGATTCGTGTACAATTCGAAAACTCGGCTATCATGGAGGGCATTAGTTTCTATGTTCCCGATGGTTTTCTCTGTCACCGACAGCATAGACTGTTTTATATCCCCGCGTGCAGAACTATCTTGCCAATGGTTATGCCAGTCGGGAGAGCTGTTTTAATATCGATATGTTTAACATCAAAGAAGCAAAATTCAAACAACAAACTTTGTTGCTGTTAGTCTAAATTTGTTTATCTTAAAATCTGTAGTTTTTTTCTCTTTTAAAAATGCTTTGAAATTGTAATTTTGTAATATTTTTAAAATGAATAAATTAAATTGAATTGTATGTTTTGAATCCAGCTTTTTTTTAGTTTTGAGTTATAATGTTGCTGTTGATTGTTAAATGAAAGTGGGGTTTAAAAGTAGTATTGTTTCACAGCAGAATTGTTTAATCGACACGACGCGACGTTAAGATATTGAAAATTTCTTCAGTGCTAGTTTTTTTAAGGCCTTTCAATATAATTTTCAAGACATCTTTTTGGGTTTTAATTAGAGAATTTATTAATAAGAATATTATAATAATGTATTAAAGTTAAGGTTTCCACATTTTTTTTGTATTTTCACAACGGGTTGAAGTTCCGGGAAGGACAAAGTTACTAGTAAACATAAGAAAGGCCCAAGTTTATGTAGGTAAACCTTAAACAAAATAAAGTTATAAGTAATTATTTGATTTATTACCCTTATGTGTTTTGCAATTTGAGTATTTTTAATAAAATAATGTTTCCCTTCATGCCATATTTTATTTTTACCTATGAACCATGTTTTCCTATCTCCTTCAGCCAGATATATCACACATACTTTAAACATGTAGTTTATTGTTATTATCACTATTATTATCACTCTAATCAAACATTTTGCAAGTTATGTACTTTAAAACCCCTCAGGCTAATTTATTTGGTTTTCGGAACAACTCACACAGGTCTCCCTCTCCGTTGTCTCCCTTACCATCATGGTTAGAAATACGAAAGGAAGAATATGGAAAGAGAAAATACTTCACTTTTTATTTAAATCTAAAAGTTAACCACAAAATAGTTAAAATGTACACCTATATGAAACCAAAGTTGCTGGTGGCAATTTGAAAAAAAAAAACAAGAAACTTTGTGAATTTTAAAAAAAATATTTTACATGAAACGACAAAAAAATGAGGTGGTGATAACCTTTATAATACATTCGTCTAATCAAATATGTGTGTTTTTATTTTTTTTTTCATAGCCAGTAATTTTAGTGGGAAAAAACGTAAGGTGAGACATTTTCATGTTGCATTCAAGATTTTTATATTTAGAAAATTACATGGTTACTTCTAATAATAAACTTTGAAAGCGTATTTCATCACCTTTCGAACAAAGTTTTTAGTTTTCGGATAGGTTCACAAATATTTCATTAATTTGGAATTTAATGCGAAGCAGAAACATTTTGACCTTCCGAAAAATAGGCCCGAGTTCTGACTCGTTAAAACATCGCAATTACGGTAATTCGGTACATTTAATAGCATTCTTATGTGAAGAATAGTTCACTAATCATGTTTACATTCAAAACTTACGACAATATTAAGTTTTATTTTGTTAAAACACGCAAATATCGACAATGTCATACTTTAATGTCAGACACTACCTCGCTAATGACAGCCCACACGGTCTCCTTTAGATCCTTTCCTTCGCGAAGTTCAAAGGAGAGGATTTAGCTGTCATTGTTAGAACGTGAATCGCAATTTGCAAAAAAATCGTTAAGTTGAAGGTAAGGAAAGGATTACTGTCGTTAAATAGAACCAGAATCGCGCTCCTGATCCTTATGGGTCTCATCACGTCCACCATCGATGTCTAATCCCGAGATGGTGAACGTTCTCCTGTGGAATGCCCATAGCATCCGCTTCAAAATTGACGAACTACTCGTACTGGCAAATAACACCGATACTGATGTAATTCTCATCTCAGAAACACATCTTAAACACGACACGCCGCTGAGAGTGCCCGGCTTTGAAGTTCACCGAGACGACCGATTGGAAGGAGCAGGCGGAGGCACTGCCATATTCGTTCGTCAATCCATCACTTCTACAAGAATCCCCACTCCAAAGCTGAAATATACTGAAGCCACAGTTATCGAAGTCATCATAGAGGATAGAGCGCATACCTTCATCGCCGCCTACTGCAATAATAACTACCGTCTTGTGAGAGAAGATCTGGATAAACTACTTGATTTGCGCCCAATTGTTGTTTTAGGAGGAGATCTCAACGCCAAACACAACTATTGGAATAACTACAGAGGCAACGCGAACGGTAAAACGCTCTTCACGCATATGCAGACACATAACTACACGATAATGGCACCGGACAAACCAACATTCTACTCGGCGCGCGCAAAGTACCCCAGCACTTTGGACATCGTACTCGAGAAGAACGCCAAGACGATCTCGCAACTGCGCACGCTGGATGAACTGTCATCGGACCACCTGCCCGTGAGCTTCAGTATTGGAGGAACGACTTTAAGGAGCCCCAGAAAACGGCGAAACTACAAAGATGCCGACTGGGAAGGATTCAAGAAAGAGATAAACGAACGAATACATCTCACATCGGAAACTCTGCGCTCAAAGGAAGAAATCGACGAGGCCGCAAGCACTCTCACCGAAATCATACAACATGCCCAAGACATGTTCATACCGCTCAAAGAAGAACAGACATACACGGTCAAGCTTCCCGAGCACGTCTTATCGCTCATTAAGGAGAAAAATCGCCTGCGACGCATCTACCATCAAACGCGCGACGGCTACTTCAAAACGGCCTACAACACTCTACAGCGAGAAATCAAGCAAGAAATCACCGATCTCAGACGCCAACTTTGGACGAAGAAAGTTACGTCACTCACGCCCAAAGATAACAGCCTATGGAAAATGGCGAAAGCTCTGAGACACCAAGATCACACGATACCCCCGCTTGAGAAGCTAGACGGCTCAGGGCTGGCACTTTCAATGGAAGAAAAGGCAAACGCGCTCGCCGACGGATTCGAGAGAGCCTACGCAGCCACGGATGGCCTATCTGACCCGGAAACGGACAGACTAGTAGAAGAATCTCTACGAGATCTCGAACAAGCAGAACAGACGAGCACGGCCGATATCCATTTCAGCACACCGAGCGAAGTAGCCGTTATCATCAGGCGATTGAAGACAAATAAGGCGCCGGGAAGCGATCAAATACACAACATTCTACTCAAACATCTACCGCAGAAAGCCATCATATACATAACAAAGCTGTTCAATGCCTGCCTCATCATCGGACATTTCCCTCAGATCTGGAAAACGGCGACCGTGCTGCCCTTCTCCAAACCAAACAAGGACAAGAGGCAGCCGACAAACTATCGGCCGATCAGTCTACTCTCCACGCTGAGCAAGGTATTTGAACAGGTTATACTCAACAGGCTGCTACCACACCACGAAGACAACAACACTTTGCCAGACGAGCAGTTCGGATTCAGAAAGAGGCATTCCACCACCCATCAACTGACCAGAGTAGCGGAATTCATCGCCAGAAGGTTTAACGAAAATCGCTACATCGCCGCCGCACTGATAGACTTGGAGAAGGCATTCGACACCGTTTGGATCAGAGGGCTACTGCACAAGTTGCACAGAACAAACACGCCCATATACCTAACGAGACTGATTCAAGAATATCTCAGAGACAGATCCTTCAGAGTCTTCCTCAGGAATGCGCTATCGACAATACGTGAGATTCCAAAAGGCGTGCCACAAGGGAGTCTACTGGGACCTCATCTTTTCAACATCTTAACGCACGACATCCCCCGAGACGAGAGATGCAACTTATCCATATACGCAGACGACGTCAAACTTTACGTTTCCTCGCTGAAAGCAGACATGGCGGCTACATACCTACAGAGGGCGCTCGACGCTCTAGTAGAGTTCTACAAGCAATGGCGACTCAAACTAAATGAGGCCAAGACCGAAGTGATCATGTACACGAGGAAACGAAAAATAAGAACACCCGACGTCAATATCGAAATGGGAGGACACGTCCTAGAATGGAAAGATGAAGTCGTATACCTGGGCCTGACAATGGACTCACGTCTCAACTGGAAATCACACATAGCCAAGACATACGCGAGGGCCAGGAAGGCAGTCGGCGCGATGAAGCCCATCTTCAACAAACGAAGTCCGCTACTTCCCAGAACCAAAATCCTGATCTACTACTCGCTCATACGACCGGTACTGACGTATGCTATTCCCGTGTGGAGTAGTATTTCTCATACTGCACATATGAAACTACAGACGCTACAAAATCTCTGCATTAAAATCGCATACAATACTAGAATCAGAACGAATCTCAAAAGACTACATGCCAGAGAAGACATACCGACCTTATTTGAACACACGCACAGACTGACAGACCGATTTTACAAATCTCTCAGACATAGCAAAAATAGACTTATCAAAGAAATCGGTCAATACAACGCACCCAGTGACTTTACTTTCAAATATACACACAGACTACCCAAACATATCCTGATGGACCTGGACCACATCTGGTATGAACCAGATTCAGACGCGGACGACTGAGCGAGCAGTAGGTATTCCTAAACACCAGACCCCCCCCCCAAAACTTATGTTTACATATCTATGTATATATCTATTTAATTTTTGTATAATATGTATGTTTATGTAAGTTTATTATAAATTTCCCATATAGTATGTATATATATCTCACATAAAAACAGACACACACACCCCTCACCACACAATGCAGGATTTCATATATTGAAATCACTGAAGGCCGACAAGTTTCAAGTTGACTTTCGGCCGACTCTTCCCGGATGAGGTTTTTCATGGTTTCCTCATTCCCGAAGGCAAATGCGGAAGAGATCCAAACAACAAGGACACGACCGACTCCTTCCCACTCCCAACATAACACAAACAGACACGTATGTATACATGGGCACCTGCTAGTGCAGTAGCTGCTTGATGATGATGGAGCTCAGCATAACATGCAATTTTAGTAGGGTTTTTAGATAACAATTTTTCCCTACCGATGAAATACAAGGCCTTTAAGTCTATAATAGCCAGGTAACATTTTAAAATACCCACATGAGGTAAAAATTGCAAGGCGCATATGACGCCGTTCTATTTATAAAGAACATTAACTTTAAATTCAGTAAATTTAAATGATTCATCTCTTCAAGAAACATAAGAATCTAGTAAATGAAAAAAAAAAAAAAGCCAAACAACTCGGTCTTGGCACACACTCTTTGCCTCACTCACATTCATACATCGTCTCATATATTCTCTTCTATTATTCTGACTTTTGACATGGCCCGACTCAAGTATCTGATTCACTTGATCTTGCGATGTCTTCCTCGGACGTCCCCGACTTTTTCTACCATTCACTTTTGCGTCGTATAATCTTCTTACACTAATTTCTTCGTTCATTCGCTCTACATGCCCAAACCATCTGAGGGTCCCTTTCTTAATCTTACTCACTATGCTTACATCAGCCTTACATTATTTGCGGATATCCACATTTCTCACACGATCATACATTGTTTTACCACACATACGCCTCAGGGATCTCATTTCAACAGCATTAAGTTTACTTTCATTCTTCCTCTGTCAGTTCATTGCCGCACTGCCATATATCAGGGTAGGTACCAGGACTCCATTGTGGACTGCTAGCTTCTAAAAATGTTAATGATTAGGTAAACACTGTAATATATAAAAATAAATAAGTCATATTATGTTGTTTAAAGTGTCTAAACTGACACGAGTAAAGTTGTACTAAATGAGAGAGATAACTGTCGCTCGTTCGGGTCTAATACCCGACCGGTTACGAACATAGACGATGTTATCCGATTGACAAGTGGGCAACCACAGTGACTATTTCCCATGCCACAGATTAATACAGAGCTTCATTTAGAATGGTCGATAAGTACAGTTAAATATTAATTGTAAATAAGACGATATAAATACGAATCATTACATGAAGAACCGAAGTAATATTGAAACTCCCGATTATCCGAGGTGTATTTTTCATCAGATTAAACAACGGTTACACCACAATTCACTATTCTGTAATAAATGCAAAAAAAGATTCTTAAGTTTTTAGGTAGTTTTTATTTTATCATTTCTTTAGCTTGATATTATACATAATAATATCTATGTACATTAATGTATTAAAAACAAACAAAACCTATTCTATTTGAATTAAGAAGAGTGTCTGTGGTGGACACGAAGGGGGATATAATTTTAATGGACACGTTGTGGATGTGATATTTTTTTAAATCTAGAGTTTTTTTCTGAGATTTATGAAATTTTATGTACCTACTTGACGCGGGGTAGGTCACTGTCCCGCCCGTTAAGCCAGGGCATTGCTGGGGACTTCGGCTAGTCCCTATCAAGAGTGGCTGGTTGCACATTGTGTTCGTGTGCAGCACTGGTAAATTATATCGCCTTAAATTACTTTATGATATCTTACCGAAAAATATAAAATCTATGAATCTCATTAAAAATATCACCTACCAATATAATGCCTAATATTAATGTTTATCAGGGAGAGCGAATTCTCAAAGTTCCACGCGAAGTTGCCCTATCCCCGTGTGCTGACCGATTGCAAGCGGAACGAATTATGTTTTGTATCCAATATCTCAAACATCGCTGGCGCGTCATGCCGCCCATTTGTATAATAAATTAAGCTATCCGCGTGTGTCATACGGACGGCTGCGCGGCCTTTATTATACAGAACTTAAATTTGGATTTCAGGCAAAAATACTTAACCAAACTGAATAATTATTGTCTTAATCAAAAGCAAATACCTACATTTTGCATATGTTTGCTTTTTCATTGATTTGTGTTTTAAATTATAAAACGCAGATCATCAAGAGGCCGTTCTCCGAATTTCTACCGATTTCTTGCAAGTCTCCCTTAAACATGTGAAGTTGTTAAGCTCTTAAAAAAATATATGTTATTCTTGAAGATAATATCGAAATATTTGTCGCGCCGAAACGCAAATTATTTAAAATTCCCTCGATAGAAAAAAATCGCAAAGTATGCTCCAAAAATTATTATAAACACGTTTGTTTCAGTTACTTTACAAGTTATATGTATGAAAAAATTCACAGCGTTTCTTTAAATAAAATTAAAGGCAATTATCGCAATATTTTTGCTCTATTTTTAACGAGTCGTGTTTTATTAAAGATTTTCATGATTTTTGCATCAATTTTATCGCTGTAAATGTTAGCGCGCTCTTCTAACATTCGTAATTTCATATCCCTCCATCTTCTTCTTTTTGGGGCCGGGAACTGAGCCTTAAGGAATTCAATATTTTTATAGGTAACTTTTTTTTCTTTTTTTTTTTGAAAACCATGAGTCAGCATTTGTGAATGACTCACAATTAGATTGCTTAACGACTTTCAGTCAAAGTGGGAAATGAAAGTAATTGAGAAAATAATAACCATTAATAATTTCAGTCATTTTTAACCAGAAATTAGAAATGAGTCATAGTACAAACCTATCCAAAAATACTATAAATAGATTGTCTTTATGTGGCATGACCACAGTTTGATAATGCCCTCAGAAGGCGAAACAGCTGTCACGCGTAATAATAATTACCAGCAGAACTTGTTTATAAATAAACTGTTTTTATTAATTTAATAATAAAATTTTTGAATATATAAAATAAATAAAAATTAAAATGGAGTTCTACAAATTAAACTTGATAACAGTCAATAAATAATTTATAGGTAATCTTGACAATTTTGCCCACATGCTGTTCATTTATTGTTTATAAATACTGTTTATGTTTATAATGCTTATAATGAAATATAAAATAAAATAAATTAGACATTGTAAAAAGAAGAGTTTTAAGGGTTGAAATTTAAGATTTATATACGACGAATTTGTGTTGTGTTTTTATTTTCTTAGTTCTGAAAAAAGATTTGTAAAATTTTAAAAAAAATTTAATTAAAAAGCGATATGTAGAAGTTTTCGCCATTCGAAAACAGCTTAGAATAGACCTTCTCTCCAAATAAGATTAGTGGAATTATTTTTACCTAATGTTGCTTAGTAATAGAGTACGGATTATCAGTGAACCACCACATTTTCAGGGCAGCCGCCGCCACTGGTTCCTACATATTATTTTTTACGAAATCGGATTTTCCTAAAGTTGTCTTTCCTAAAGTAATCGATGTGTTATTTCAAAAATATAAGTGAAGAACGAGTTTGAAACTTAGGCTTGGGGATTTTCACGAAAAGAATGCTATGCAAATTACCTTAAATTATTATTTAATTATAATTTTTAAATTATTATTTAATTGTCTGATATCCGTGTAGTTTTTTCGCTGATCGTCTACACGAGTGGCTGCATTTTTGTTTCTTTTGAAATTTGCAATTAAAACTAAACAATGGATGTGAAATAAGCATATTTTCACAAGTGAATGGTGCTTAATTAAAAATTAATTAACATTTCAAAACGTTTCTTTGATAACTTTTTCGCGTATATTTGGCTTGTAAATGAAATGGAGTAGATATTAGCATAGTTTTTTTTTGTACAAACTCCATATGGGAGGCCTGTGTCATCTTTAGGGATGCTGGAAGGTCTTTTTAAGTAGCGGAAGGAATGAACATGGGTCTTGAAGAGACCTCAAGCACGAGTCGTAAAAACGCCCATTTTCTCGTGACAAATGTCTAATGTTGCGCGTTTGGCGGGTTTCCTAACTATTCATCGGTGCCGAAGGGATCAGTGATGCTAGTTCCTCGGAGTGTCTTCCATTGAAATACCGGTAGAACAAGGACAGCATTCCCACCTGACCTGATTGCATATTTAACTTTATATGCTTTAATGATTGCAGTTGGTTTTAAAGTTTATGTACAGAGTCAAAAGTTTTTTTCAAGTACATTGGGGATCCAGACTAGAGGTGGCTGCCAAATTATTTTTCGCGTTAAGCTGATACTAAAATTTTCATCCAAGTGCACTTAAGATGAAAAACATTGAATTGCAAATTTATCTGATTCCCCCTATTATAACGTGCATGCGTTACAGTATGGCAATTAATTGAAAATTGTCAGTATTTAAAATCAAATTACGATTCAACTAGTTTATTGAAGGGAAACGGGTTCGCGTTGCATTGCGTTCACCTTGCGATATTAGCCTAACTACACGTCTGAGCTAGCAGACACCTCAATAACTTCCCAACTCACCTGGTGATGGTATTTGGAACAATAGGCTGTTGCGACAATACTGCGTGTGTCAGATGACGCGGGTAGTTCACTGAATGTGCCCAGGGGTGGACCAGTATGATCCAAATATTATGCATGAGAAAATTTTGAAGTCATTACCACAATTGGATGTGTGTTAGAAATTATTTATTTAAAAATGGTAAATAAAATGCCTATTCGATACATAAAACAGGAGAAGATATTTAGCACTGCTTACAAGAATGAAACCTACAGTAAATGGTGTAGAGTTTAAGGGAAGCGAGCGAATGAATTCCACACCCCACAAGGAGAATCACTAGTTTATGTTTGTATTATCAAAAATAGCTCTTTGACGTTGCTAGTGATTTAAGCAGAGTTTATCGAAATGAAAAGTAGACAGTAATTTTTTTTGTAGATTGAACGTCAAATGTGTAATATTTCGTCAGGTATCAACATTCTGATTTAAAGTTTGAAAGATAAAATTGATAAGGGTGGTTTTTCTGAATTTCATATAAGCAGTTACCTTCTTCTTGTTTTGACGGTCAAGTGTGCAAAATGTTATCAATCCTAGAATAAAAATTTAGATTTTTATAAAAAACAAAGTCACCCACAGCCATTTGTAAAATATATATAGAGAGATAGGTAGATCATTATAATATCGGTCACGGAAATTTTAAATGCTGTTATGGAATAAATGTTAATTGTATAGGAGAGCGAAAAGAAACGATTTTTTTCAAAACATCATGTATTCTGTTTTTGTAGACCTAAAATTATTATTTTTTATTATAAAATAACATTGAATAGATCTTTCAGAATACGTAAAATTGTTTGTAAATATATTTAATTTTTTTTTTTTGGAAAATACCTCTTAAAATTAGGGATGTTATGGATATGAAATTTCGGATCTGGATACGGATACGGATATAGGAATAATATTATACCGGTTTCGGATACGGATACGGATATAAAATTATTTCGGATTATCCGCTAGTTTCGGATAATTTCGGTTACGGATATTAGAATTTTAAAATTTTAAAAGTAAAATACAAACAAAAAGATTTGACTTTTATTTCTAGTCTATATTATCAAATGTTTTTACAATCAGTCAAATAAACAACTATTATTTTAGCAACTTTAAGTGATATGTAGGTTTGTAGGTACCTATGAACTGTGAAGGTATGTAGTACATACATACATACATACTATGTACTTTAAAATATAAAAAAGAAAATTATAAAAACAAAAATAATATTGCAATAAAACCTTGGTACACTGTTACTGTAATCTAAGTAGGTACATAATAACAAAAACAGTTCTTAATGAATTTTGTAAATAATGAAACCATTACAAAATGTTTACTAAAAAACTTAAACCTTAAGAGGAATATAAACGCCAGAAATATTTCGATTCTTGTGTTTTATTAAATCTAAAACCGAGCGCCGTGAACCGTCATATTTTGGTCTGATTTGCACGAGGCAAGTAATTTGAAATAAATACTGTTGCTATGACGTGGTGCTTGCAATACGTAAGAAGCGCCCTGCGAGATCTCCGTTCGCCGATGTTTCTATACATACCTTGTTACCCGGTGGATGAATACCGTCAATTCTATTTTACCAGCAGCGGCCGCGACGTGAGCGTTGTCGATATTATCGAGAATCCTCAAACTATGGGGAATGCTAATAAAAGTAAATGTTTATAAAATTTGAATTGATTTTATTTATTTACAATCTAAAAAATTTTATGAAAGTGAATTATTAATACATATTATTTTAAATACATATAAATATTAATAAAAAGAAACTTGATTCAAGTTAAATATAATATGTATATATGTTAACAAAATGTAACTAATACGTACTTTTATAAAACTAGGTATAGGTATGTACTTTTATCAAATTTACATACACTTTCAAAATACCCAAATTACATATACTCAAATTTCCACATCTAAATATTTTGTAAAATTCATTTACGAAAATAATTTTTTTGGGAACAAATCAATACACCAATCACAGTATTAGAAATGATGACGGAACAACTCACAGCTAGGTTTAAAAATATTCTACATTAGATACATCAGTTTATTGAAACATACACTTAAAAAAAACGGTGAAAATAAATAACTTGCATCTACATATGCTGAATTTATCGTAAAAGAGCATAATTAAAACGAATGCAATATAATATTTTAAAATAAAAAGTAAAATTTCGACGGTCTCCATGGTAGAGGGGAAAGGCTGCCAGCTAGCGATCCGGAGATTGCGGGTCTTAGTATTAGACATTATCAAGGAACAGTTCCCAGCTACATGTATTAATAAAAAGAAACTTGATTAAGTGAAATGTAATAAATATATACAAATGTATACTTTTACAAAATTAGGTATATGTACTTTTATCAAATTTACATACACTTCAAATTTCCGCATTTAAAATTTTTGTAAAATTAATTTACAAATAAAACTTTTGGAAACAAATCAACAAACCAATTTCAGTATTAGAAATTATGACGGAACAACTCACTAGGTTTAAAAATATTGTACATTAGATACATCAATTTATGGATACACACACTTAAAAAAAACGGTGAAAACAAATAACTTGCATCTACCTATGCTGAATTTATCGTAAAAGAGCATAATTAAAACAAATACAATATATATCGCGGGTTCAAACCCCGGCAAGCAAATCTTAGTATTAGACATTATCAAGGAACAGCTCCCAGCTTTATATATTAATAAAAATAAACTTGATTAAGTGAAATATAATATGTATATATATATTAACAAAATATAACTAATACATACTTTTACAAAACTAGGAATATGTACTTTTATCAAATTTACATATACTTTTATCAAATTTCCGCATTTAAAATTTTTGTAAAATTCATTTACAACTAAATTTTTTGCAAATAAATCAACAAACCAATCTCAGTATTAGAAATGATGACGGAACAACTCACAGCTTGGTTTAAAAATATTGTACATTAGATACATCAATTTATGGATACACACACTTAAAAAAACGGTGAAAATAAATAATTTGTATCTACCTATTCTGAATTTATCCTAAAAGAGCATAATTAAAACAAATATAATATATATCGCGGGTTCAAACCCCGGCAAGCAAATGGGGTTTGTCAGTATTAGACATTTTCAAGGAACAGCTCACAGCTACATATATTTAAAAAATATTCTTTTAAAATATTAATCCTACCGATAATGAATTTAAGCATTATATTCGTCAACCTAAAATTTCTCAAATGATATAACATTCTGAACATCAAAAGAGTTGAAATCAGGAATAGTTGATGCTGACTCATTTTGAGCTGACGCTGTTTGAGAACCAAAAATGCTCGCTGTAACAACGAATCCGCTACGTATATTGCAAGTAAAAAACTTCGAAAACACGGGCACAGATCCCACGTCCGTTTCTGGCCACGGCTCGCGGCATTATGGTGGAATACAAGCGTTGGCCGCAGATCGTATGAATTAGTACGGTTCTAAAAATTTGACGTAAGCGCCAAAGCGGTTTTTATTTTTTTTGTGCATAATTTTATAAGAACGAAAAAAAGTTAGAACGTAGAAAACGTCAAAAATAGTCTTAGCCATAAAGGGGTATTTTTAAAAAATTGTTACTTACATTACTTCATAGTAAAGTCATGAAAAAACTTTTTTTTTAGTGGTTTACGCTTATTTTTTTTGTTACGTAAATAATAATTTTATTGTTATTCTGTTACGTAGAAAAGGTAGTTAAAGCTTCAATTTATCCGTAGCATATTTTTTTATATTCGTACTGTAAACCGATTCGTTGTAAAGATTAATCTAAATAGTGATTTCACGTATAGCTTCATCAATACTCAAAAACTCCCACTTTGAACTCTACGTGTGGGAGAGACTATTTTGTTATACCCGCCTGCACGCGTGGCTTGTGTGACAAGTGGCGCCTCGGCCGGGCAAAACAAACAAAAACAGGTCGTAACCTGTCATTTAGACTCCGCCTTTATCCGAAACTATCCGAAACTTTTATATCGGTTTCGGTTACGGTTACGGATATTTTTTTATTTCGGATATCCGATAGTTTCGGTTACGGATACGGAGCTCCATAACATCCCTACTTAAAATGCCCGTCGTAAAAACGCACTTATTTTTTTAGAAATATTTCGTGCACGCAGATCGAAAGGATAAAAATGAAATATTTTACAAATTACAAATTTGTTCAAATGTAAGTAAATGTTTTGTAGAGGATGTTCGTAAGTCTGTTCGAGAGATTGAAGATAGTTCAAGAGGTTTGGATTTGCTAGCACACCGTTAAATACCACACATTGAGAAGATAGGACAGAGTACATTATCAGCCCAAGTTAGTCCGCCTCTGCTGTCTTTCCGCAGTATCCGGAGTGACGAATTTAAACACGACCATGACCTCCTTACACAGGTCATCGGGTATTCCACCTGGTGTGCGGTGTGTATTGTGGTATATGGCAGCTGGCAGCACTACACATGACACCTCGACACTACAGCAGGATCTAGCACTGATCTCGATCCAACGATCGAAAATGCTCGGTTTCATAAAACGATTTGCCAAAGACTTTTGTACTTTATCTACTAATTAATTTTTGTATACTTCAGTGGTATGGAGCCAGATCGAGTATAACTCACCTGTTTGGTCACCGCATTCTAAGGTTCACTCAGATTTTATTGCGAAAATACAGCACAATTTTTTAAGACGCATAAATTATAAACATAATCCTCCTATTGAAAATATAAACTATAACCTTCTAACGAAAAATCTAAAATAAAGCTGTCCAACAGAAGATTGGTATGTAATTTTTCTTTTTAAAATAATTAATTCCTTTATTGACAGCCTTGAATTACAGCAATGATTTAATTTCATGTTCTTAATAGAATCACAGTACTAAAAATACCTTTCACTGCGACAATCATGCCAATACCAATTCGTTTATAAACTTCCTTATACCAAGCGCAAAACCAAACTCCCCTATGGAACCAATTTGCAGAAGTAGCAGATATTTTCAATAGCACCGAAAGAACTTACAAAAAAGCATTTCACATATTTTTTGAAAACATTACTAAGTACCTACTAGTTTACATTTTGTTTCCAAAACTGTAAATTTAAGTTAATTTAAATCATATGTTTACATTGTATAATTGTTTTGTGAACTATTTTTAGGTAAAGACAAGTGCGCAGTTCATTCACACGCGGTAGAAGTGAACCTTCAGAAAACTAAAGTAGATAATAATAATTGGATGACTTCTATAGCGCCATTTTCGTGAGAAAATCACCTCAAGGGCGCTTTAAAAATAAGAGTGGGAGGCTACGAAGCACCGCACAAATAGGAAACCGATTATTCTATTTCATTCTCTCGCAGGCTAAATCCTGTAGATGTTTGTGTTTGTCTCTTTTTAGTGTCGCTTTTTCATTTCATCAAATGCCAACTGTGCTAAAGAACTTTTCATTTCAATAAAAGTTTTTATTCTTTATTTAAAGGTATTTTTACCGGAAATAAATAAATAAATAACCCGAGTTACGACCGTAAGCTTTTTATTTTCTGTGTGTTCGTTCTGTTTCATGTTGTCACGTAAATAATTATCAATTTGTGATATAATTATTTACCTGACCACTAACCTGGTAATTTGAACAGCCTGTATTGGACTGGCAAGACTTTTTTCTCTGATTTTTGAACCGGGTCTTTTTCTATGCACTTTCTTAAAATTTCACCGTCAGGGAACCGGTGAATTTTTGACGAGGTCACTCAACAAGATGTTTTGAGTTTATTATTTAACTTTTTCGGGCTGGATTTTCGGTTAATAATGTGTGTGCCGCTTGTGAAATGGTGAATTTGATTTCTCCGCATGCGTAACCTTTTTGGGTTTTTGTTAAATTTGAAGTACGATGTGTGTGGCCATGTGGCTCGGGGAATCGTGCTGAGATTCCGGATAAATCGCAAACCATCTGTTTTGGAGATGATAAATTCCGCGCAAAACCACCACGGGGATATGCTCCGGTTTTAAAACTGTGACGCTAACGATTTATTTGTGGCCCACCGTCGGAGGAAACAGCCTCGCTAAAATCACCACGCTCTGGCACCAAGATGGCGTCCCTCGCGCTTGTAGGAAATAACCTGGCATTTGGCCTTTAGCGCCCTCATCCCGGTACGTGCTCGTCGGATCCATCTGGCCCGGACTCCTGGCCGTCTGGAGATTCTTCGCGAGATGTTTGCCCCCTTCATCCGGAGTCCTCCGTTGGCGATCGCAGGATTGCCTGCCGTCACCTTCCGTTCGCCGTTTTCCGTAATAGATTTAGAGAATAGAACCGTTTGCGTTGGTCCACAGGTATGAGGGTTTCGGTTATTAATTTTGTTTAACTTGATTTGTTGTAAAATACACATTTATGGAACCTTCCCAAACATTCTTGTTTTTTTTTATTATTTGGAACAAAAAAGTAGAACCTTACATTTTCCCACATTACAGATCGCTAGGTCCCACATCAACCTGAGAGAGAGACATGGTGATCATCATGCATAAAAATAACCTTATAATGTGTCGTTAGAATTTATTAGTATTATCTTGTTCTTCAATGATTAAAAAAAGTATTAATTTTGAAATGCCTTTGCAATTTTCGTTCACATCGTACAGCTTTTTAAACCGGATACTGAAATGAATCGTTTAAGAGTGAATAACCAGCACATGACAACTTCGATTCCGACACTAGCGCTAACACATCAGGGCTCGCGAGCCGGCGTTTTCAGAACTAAATTTCGTTCCGCGGCAATCCGAGTTTTGAGGGTTTTGTTCACGCGAGCTAGGGCTGCCCGCTACTATTACTACTTTATATTACTATTCTCGCTTCCAGAATTTTAATTAGTAGTAGTTATTTGTAATTTGTATATCGAAGTGCATAAATATAAATAGATTCAAGTGAAATGCGTAAACACAGTAGGTATTAAGTAGATACCTACATTTTTTTTTTTTTTTTTTATTCTTCATTTTAAAAACCCGCTAAACCGCCAAAGCAGTTTGTCAGCAGGTCAATTTAACAATATTAATATAACACAAAAGAAAAATTATAACAAGATACCACAATATAGAAAATAGAAACAGAAGAATAACTTTTAAGTAATTACAATATAAAAGCATAAAATACAAATACAGACAGATATAATACAGGCAAATTACTCATAGTTATATTATACACAAGATTAAAACAAAATTCAATATAAAAAGTCTTGATCTATTAGCCATTTTTTCAGTTTTTTTTTTTAGATCAGTGGTGCAATTCGATTCGTTTTTTATGTTCATTGGCATCTTATTAAATATGGTTGGGACAAGATAAGCGAATGTCCGTTGTCCGTATTTATTTACAATTTTGGGAATGGACAACCCCTCATTTTTAATTAATCTAGTGCCATATGCATGATCTACTTTTTCCTTGTACTTTGAATCCGACAATAGGTTTTGGCATACAATTTTAAACCATAATATCCCTCGCACAGGTAATATACTAATTGACTCATATAATAATTTTATGTTTCTTCTTTGTGCATAAATGCTTTTGCTTACCAAGAGCTTAGTCATAGAGTTCTGAATTGTTTGAATGTAATCTATATTTGTCTTGCACGAGTTTCCCCAAGAAGTTATTCCGTATCTGATAGTAGATTCCGCTAGTGACAAATAAATTATTTTCAATGTACTTATGGGCATAAAATATTTAATTTTGTAAATTCGTCCCGCAATAGCTCGCAGGCGTTTACAGATGTTGCTTATGTGAATATCCCATTTCATATGCCTGTCTACTGTTATCCCCAAATATACATACGTTTGTACAAGTTCAATGGTTTCGCAATTGCATGACTGTGGAGAATTGTGTATACACTCAAATGTATGCGACTTTATTAAAGGCGTAATGGTATATTTGGCATGTGGAGATCTTATATGCATTAATTTAGTTTTTTTTGAATTAATTATAAGACCCGCATCATGTGACCATTTCTGTAGGGAAAAGAAATCATGCTGCATGAGTTTAATTGCAATGCATAATTCTTCATGCGAAATTACTAGTGCCGTATCATCAGCATAAACGTAATGTTTAACGAATGTGAAAATTTTATTCATGAGTGAAACGAATATTATGTATAATGTTGGGCCGAGAATTGACCCCTGCGGGACTCCTGTTGACATATATTTAGCTTTGCTGTAAGTTTGGAAGAGTTTCACTTTAATTTGTCGATTGCATAAATAGTTTTTGAGTAGTTCTAGTAATTTTCCCCTAATTCCTATCGCCTCCAATATCTGTAATAGTTTTGTCGGATCAATGGTATCAAACGCTTTAGAGTTGTCTATGAATAAAACCAGAATATGTTTTTTATTATTGAGTTCTTGATTTACGTAATTCGAAAAGTCTTGTAGTAACATTTCTGTGCTTTTATTTTTTTGAAAACCGTATTGGTTAGGATCAATAATGGAGAAACTTTCTAGGTATTTTATTAAATTTACGGAGATGTATTTTTCTAGAATTTTTTCAATAGCTGGCAGTATACTGATTGGTCTGTAATTTTCTATCTCAGTATGTTTTCCCCCTTTGTAAATTGGCCTAATAATACTACATTTAAGCTCATCAGGTATAACTGCTTGAGACAAAATTTTATTAATTAAATGGGTGATTACGGGACATAGAATAGTAATATGTTTTTTAATGTCGAACATTCGAATATTATCGATGCCCGGCGATTTTGAATTATTAAGTTGACAGATAATCCTGTGTATATCTTCACAGGTAGCTCTGGGCAGGTACATGCTATGCGGCAACTCAACGGGAGTTACGTTAGACGCTTTGTAGTCGCATTTGTGTAGCATCGAGCTGATACTGTTGGAAAAATACTCAGCGAACCTATTTACAACGATTTCCTCTGTTTGCCCATTTTTATTGAGCATATACTTTGAAATAATTTCATCGCAGTTTGTTTTTGTTTTGCGCCCCAATAATTTGTTTATTTGATCCCATGTTTTTTTGGAATTGCTGAAGTAGTTTTTAAATGTTTCATTAAAATGTGTAGTTTTACTTTTTATGATTAATTTGGAAACAGTATTTCTGAATGATTTGTAGTTTTTTTCATAGTTTTTATTGGTAGGTGAATTTTTCCATCTCCTGAACAGGGAATCTCGGATTTTAATTTTTTCTAAGATGTCATCCGTTATCCACAATTTTGTTGCAAATGGTCTTTTTTTGGGGTTTGGACAGAAAGAGATTTTACTTTTTTCATATAGGTCATTAAAAACGTTTTTGAGTCTATTATATATGTCAACGCAATCTTGTTCCTCAAGCAGGGCATTCCAATTATAACTACGTATGTATTTATCAATTCGTTTTTGAGATAATATTGAAATACTTTCCCCGCGATGTTTGGTTTTTGTAATTGCACTACTATATGTGATGTTCAGAGCTGTCGCGAAGTGATCCGCTATAGTAAAATCATAAATACAAGACGAAAGTGAGTCAGTTTGTTGCTGCCTGCTATTAAACCTAATAAAAATGTGATCAATGCACGTGCGTGTAACATTGCCGGCTACTAATGCCTCCCTTGTTACATCGTTGATACACTTTATTAAATAATGGCTAGATAATATGTTTTCGTACGACATAATAATAGGGTTTTGAGGGTTTAATAAATCTAAATTAACATCCCCAAAAAATAAAATATTTTCCTGGGGGTTGATAACATTTGATAAGATGGATGAGATTTCATTCAGAAATAGTGATTTACTTTGATTTGGAGGGCGGTATATTGCTAAAATGTTCATTGATATATTATTAGGTAATGTTATGATGCCAAATACACTTTCAAAATATTTTGTTTGTAATGATTTTTGTAGAAAAGTTGAATAAACAATTTATTATATTCTTTTTAATATTTTGGTTTTTTGTTTTTTAATTGTATTTTACGGCCATTAGAGTGGAAGATACTCTCAGTATCGCCCTGGTGTAAGACCACCATTAAGAATTGAAACGTTGCTTGAAATGGCTTTAGCCGTGTTTATTGGTCAGATCTGAATAGCCAGATACTTCCTCACCTTCTTCTTCCCTATATCCTTCCCCTCCCCACTACCTTCAGTCTTACGACATACCCCAAATTGGGGATGCAATAGTCCCACTGGCTCCAGACGAGAACAGTTGGGACTCTTGTGCGGTATTCATGAAAAAAAAGAGTAGTATTCAGTTGGATTGTAAAAAATGTCGCATTTTAAAATATTTATTTGTGTGCATAATTAATAATAAGCACTTCAACAAACAGAATTAAAGCGCACAAACCCTTTCTTTCTTTGAGTGGCCTTTCAACGCATGCCGGGTACCCGCTGTATATAATGTTATATAGTGCAGGCGCTTGCATTATAATTCCCGTGACTTGTGATGGAACCATAACAGTTTAGTTGACCGCGAGGTTACAGTGCCCTTGAAACGCATGCCTGGTACCCGCTGTTTATAATTTATTTATTTATTTATGGACAAATAGTCCATTAACAATATAACAATAACACGAAAAACAAGCGTGCGTAAAGGCCCGACCCGCCGAGCAATCGATCACCGTTCGCATTGATTACCGTTCGCATGTCATTTTTCGTAACAATCACCACTTTTCGTAACCCATTCACCAGTTTACCCTCAAGTGTCGAGCGTGCGTAAAAAAGATTTACCCCAAAAAATATTTTGGAGCAGTTGGGACTCTTGTGCGGTATTCACACAAGAATAATTTAAAATAAAAAAAATATTCGAAATTATAAAAATTTTTGCATAAAAATATTCAATGAACATGAAAAATTGCATTCGGGCAACCCTGTAGATTTAACAAACGTGAATCAAGGAATTCGTGTTTATTTCAAATTTCGTTTTCAAATTTCATTTCCAAATATTATTATTCAAAGCGTCGCGAAGACGTGCTCTCCTGGCCGCGTTTGGGCCCGTAATGAAATCTGAAATTTGTGTTTACGGGCTGCGATAAAAATGATGAAATGCGATGTTCAAAATTATTTAAAATTAAATACTTCCTGAAATTATTTTACGATCAAATTATTTATGATTTGTCAATAACGTCTTAGCAAAATAAGTATGTAAAAAAATCCGAAATATATTTGTTTGTAAGTGCACAAATAAATGCACAAACCGACCAATTTTCGTCAAGAAACACATGTCCGTATATATTTTTTAATAATTTTATTTAAACTAAAATTAAAATTCTGAAAAATAGGTTTACCAGCTAATGTATTGATTTATTTTACTGCATGATTATATGATTTGAAATGGGTGTTGTATAATAAATGTACTTTTTTGAAAATTGAACAAATCTGCGAACGACTTATGGTATAACCTTATTATTCTAAAAATAAACATTTTTTCTCAAAATCTAAAAGATACGTTTACTAGATAAAAGAACAATCTTTTGAAATCCTTTTATAGTTTTTTGTGAAAAAGAGTCAATACGTCTAACCACTGATTTAAAAATGACATATTTCTGGTTTCTCTGCTTATACACTCTTAACAAGTCAATAGATCATTTTTTGTTAGGTAGGTACTTTGCAGCCCACTGTAGACTGTAGAGTTAGAGTATATCAGCACCATTAGCTAGAAGCGGATCAACTGTTTCAATATCAAATCTTAATATGTAAAAATGAATGTTTCTTTGTTTGTCCCTTATACGGTCCCTAAACTATTCATCCGATTTGGTGAGTTGTTGTGCGCACGCCCGCGATGGTTTTTATGTAGTTGTGAGCTCTGGCATAATGAAATTATTTCCGATACTGTTCATCCGATTGGGAAGAAACTTTTGTGATTTACTGGTGAGCTCTGGCATAATGAAATTATTTCCGATACTGTTCATCCGATTGGGACGAAACTTTTGTGATTTACTGGTGATTTAAAGTAAAAATTTATTTTTTAGTGGTGGTGTAAGAATTTTGCAATAGGTGGCGCGCAATTTGTTTGAAAAATTAGTGTATTTAATATAATTTAGCGGCAGAAAGGGAAGAAAAGAGGAGAGAGGGAACCCGGGGGAGGTGAACGAAGAAGGTGGGGGTTCGCGATAAACGGGAGAGAAGAGGGGGAAGGTAGGGGAAGGTGGAGTAGGAACATGGGAGGGGAAGGGGAAGCGGGAAGGGGAGGCGGAAGGGCAACGGAGACGAATGAGAAACAATTTCTTTGATTAAGTGGCATTGCAACGCATGCCGGGAACTCGCTAGTTATATTATAAACAACAAGTTACCATAAAAGTAATTCCTAGAGTTACTAACGTAATCCAAGAATAACTTTCTTGCGTATTTTGCGGTCAGTGATCTTACGATCTCTTATTTATTCATTTACGAATAGAAATCCCCGGCGTAGCCAGGGATTGCATAGAATTTTTCAATATCAGATTTTTGTTTTTTACTTTAGCTCCACACAGGAGGCCCTAAATAAAACAATTCCCCTTCTTCGGGAATGCTGTAAGGAGGGTCTTTTTAGGAAAGGAATGAGAGAAAATTCTGGAAAGGAAAACAAGTTATGAGGACTGGGTAGGAATATGGGGATTAGTGTGTCCAGGAGTGACGAATGTGGTACAAGGCGATGTTCCGAAAGAGTCCTGCTGGAGAGGTCAAAAGGTCTACTCAACCAGTCTCTACCGATTCAACCTGTCACCTAGTTGGTTGACAGATGCAACCGCCGCGCGCCGCCAAGATCCGGACAAACCTCATCTCATGAACACGAGCACCTTTGCTAAGTTACTGCCATAAGTCACCCCAAGTTTTTAAAATCTTCTGTTGGCTAATTATTTGATTGATTCGGGTACAGACTAAGATTCTTAGTAAGAATCCAAAATTTCAGTCCAATTGGTGCCATAATGCCAAAGTTATGGCCGAATCTAAGTTTGACAAAGTGCACATAAAACCATGAAAATTTTGTTTGAAGAAAATTAAAATTCTTCTGTTGGCAGATTTTCTGATGGATTCGTGTACAGACCATGGTTCTTAGTAGCAATTCAAAATTTCAGTCTTGGGGTAACTTATGGCAGACGTGTTGTTAATACAATAAATGGTTACCGGAGCGG
The DNA here is from genome assembly GCA_917563855.2 of Limnephilus lunatus. Taxonomy (NCBI): domain Eukaryota; kingdom Metazoa; phylum Arthropoda; class Insecta; order Trichoptera; family Limnephilidae; genus Limnephilus; species Limnephilus lunatus. The sequence goes on along the minus strand of OU830602.1, from coordinate 528,222 downwards.
CGGTACCCACACTTGCCATTCAAATTTCATATTGATCATCAAATTTCATCAAGTGGTATAAAAATTCTGCCTTAAGGGAAGGAAAAAAGAAAAAGGAGGTAATTTTTCGAAACCTCGTGTAAAGAGTGACCTTTCTCCGATTTGAAGGTCAAGTGTGCAAATTTTCATCAACCTCAAAATAAGACAGTAGATTTGTATAAAGAACTGAGCCACACAGGGACAGTTATTTATATTGTAAAGAAGAAGATAGACAGAATAGATGTGTTTAAAGTTAATAGGTGCACTATTTTTTAAGAACAAACCTACACAACAGATGAAAATAAGAGATGAACATGTTAAAACAAGCTTTTTTTTACTTATGTGCTGTCTCTGACATTGTACTGAATTTTAGACACGTATGAAACATATTAGCAAACAAAAATTGTTATAAATTGTTCGTTGTTAATCGCTGACTTATTGAAGCTGCCGGGAACTACAAACACACCTCATCTGCATCTGCATTCATATCATTGGCCTTATTAATATGTCAGCTCTGAACCAATACCCGATTTATGAATATTTGCACATCTATTAACGAGTATCAGGTGCGCTGAATGTCTCCCCCATCATTATAAATGCACTCATTTACTAATCAAGAGCTGTTAATTCCAATAAAGGGCGACAAGGGGGTATGATAAAATAATGTGGCCATAGAAAATCATTTTCCTTATCGCAAAAGGCCAATACAGTAAGAGGGCGCTCGTATTTTAATATACGTATTACTGGATTATTTTTCTATTTAAATTGGACTCTTTTGGAACATCGCCTTGTACCACAGTGGGTCGCATGTCGTCACTCCTGGACACACTGATCCCCAGATTCCTACCCAGCCCTCATAACTTGTTTTCCTTTCCAGAACTTTCTCTCATTCCTTTCCTAAAAAGTCCCTCTTTACAGCATCCCCGAAGATGACACAGGCCGTGAGGGGAATTGTTTTCCTTAGAGCCTCCTGTGTGGAGCTAAAGTAAAAAACAAAAATCTGATATCGAAAAATTCTATGCAATCCCTGGCTACGCCGGGGATTTCTGTTCGTAAATGAATAAATAAGAATTAGTGGTTTACACAAAGTTATATGTTATTAATTAAAGAATAAATAAGAGATCGTAAGATCACTGACCGCAAAATACGCAAGAAAGTTATTCTTGGATTACGTTAGTAACTCTCGGAATTACTTTTTAATTTTGAGGTAGATAATTATTGACGGCTGGCCTAACTCAGCGGTAAGGCTCTCGACTCGCACATCGAAGGTCGCGGGATCGAATCCCGGTGTGGCAAATTAATTTTATTTGATTAATTTGTGTTATTTCACAATTTATTCATTTAAAATAATATATAGTATATTATTTTAAATGAATAAAGTTTAGAGTGGAAGATACTCTCAGTATCGCCCTGGTGTAAGACTACCATTCAGAATCTAAACGTTTCTTGAAATGGCTTTAGCCGTGTTTGGTGACCAGATCTGAATAGCCAGGTACTTCCCCACCTACCTCTGTTCCCTATCTCCTTCCCCTCCCCAGTACCTCCAGCCTCACAACATACCCCAATGGGGATGCCATAGAATAGATGCCAATACCATAGATGCCACTACCTTTAGATGGGAGCAGTTGGAACTCTTGTGCGGTATTAATTTAAAAAATAATTAAAATTCCTAACTTCGAGGTCGAATTCGAATTCTACCGGTTTGTTTTTTTTACAATAGCTCCACAAAAGAGAACCTGAGGAAAACTATTTCTCTCCGAATCATTTTTGGGTATTTTTAGGAAGGAAGGAGAGGAAGTTTTGAGAACGAAAATTTAAATGGGATGGGCAGGAATCTGAGGGTCAGTGTGTCCAGGAGTGATGGACGTATGAATCCATACCTCACACTGCGGCGCAAGGCGATGGGTCCGGCTGGAGGGGTCACAAGGTGTGCCTCAGCCAGTCTTTCCTGATCTGGCCCACCACAATCTGGCAATTGCATCGACCGCTAAGACTTAGACAAACCTCACCCCGTGAACCCAGGCACCCCTGCTTAGTCTCCAATCGTAGGGAACCTCTTGGAGTGTCAGGGGTTTCATCCAAAAAATGGATCCCGGCGCGCGGCGTGGCTGTACTCATACCCACTTGCCAAATTTAAAAATTATTTAATTTAAATATAAGTTTATTCAAGCTCTCAGCGCTTTTACGCACAATACCCAGCTTGATGTTTTATTAAAGTCGCCAAACATAATTATATGTGGAACTCAAATTTATCATAAAAGGACTTAAAACGCATGATTTTACTTATTTAAAGAAAAAACAAACATTCCCGGGTCACGAATAACCTAACAATATTTTAAAATTTCCTACTACCATCATTATAAGCGGAAGATGTTTCTTTTGCGACGACGCGACGATGGACTTATCCAGCCGAGTAATTGAACTCATGGACGCCAGGGTGGGAACCAGACGAATTTGTCAACACAGCCACTGACCGGTCATTTTAAATTTTAATTATCACCTTCATGTGACATCTCGAAAAGGGTAAAAAATACAAGGAGATTAAAATCCCTAAAAAACGGTGCTTAAAAAATGGAAGGCTCTTTTAAATACCCACATCTTACTAATATTATAAATGCGAAAGTTTGTATTGGTGGTTGGATTTTACTCTTTCTCGCAATAAATATCGAATGGAATTTATAAATTCTTTCACTAATCGAAAGCTACTTTATTTGCGAGTAACATGGGCTATATATATATTGGTAAGCTCTGGCGTTATGAATAAGCTGTGGCGTTATGAAATTATCTATTATACGTTTATTGGCAAAGCATGTTACTAAGTAAATGTTTGACGTGGGCTGTCAATATTATTTCTTTGATAGCGAAAATTCATTTTTTTTTTTTAATGTTCTTTATTCAGTAAAGTTTATACATATATTACAGTAAATGGGTAATTGTTTGGCTATCACACTAGGCACATGCCCGTGTTGTAGTGGCCAATTTTATGTTAAGTATAAAATAAGTTGAATAAAAAACAAAATAATATAAAAATAAAATAAAATAATTTATACATCTAAAACAAGTATGAAGTATAAAGGAATTAAAAATAATACAAAATATCTACATACGTTTAAGATATATGAAAATAAAAAATAAGTATGGAAAACAGAAAAATTAAAATATTATGAAAAGTATATGAAAGAAGATACGTATTATTGAATTAAAAATAATACAAGGAGCATGTTTCAAAAAAAATAAATAAAAAAATACAAGTACATTTGTGTAATTTAAAATACAATTAAAATATAATAAAAATACAAGTACACTAAGTACAAGTGTATTTGTAAAAAAATACAAATACAATACAAAATCAAAGAAAGTAGTATTTGGTAAGAAAGTATGGATAAGTTATGTCTTGATGAGTGATTTGCATGTGCGTGTTATGGTAACATAGGTATATAGATATATATCAGCAATTTTTGTGTAAATCCTCGTTTGAGCTAAGGCTAAAAATATGTACTCAAATATGGAATTATTGTCACAATATTTTTCGTAATAAATACTTGAGTATAAGAAACATGTCAGTGGTGTTAAACATTTTTTAATGATGAATATGAAAGAGGAATATATTGTTCTGTAATATACAAGTTATTTAAATTATTTACTGGTGGTATAGGTTCATATGTTCCTTGAAGAAATTTCGCCCCTTTTCAGATATCCATTTATGCACACCGGTTGCAAAGTGAGTAAGTGTTTTTGATGTTTTGATGTCGTTATTTAACGTGTTGAATATTTTGGGTGCGATATATGAGTACTGCCTTTGTGAAAAAGTGGTTTTTGTTACAGGAATTATGCATTTTCCATGCTTTGAGTAGCGTCTATGTATGTCCGTTTGCGTAGAGTTTATCAATCCATTTTTCCAGATATGGATAAGAGCTATCTTGATATACAGTTGGCGAATGTCAAGGACTGTGAGTTTCTTGAAAAGTGGCTCTGATGGATGAGAGGGGAACATTTGAAGATGACCCTTAGCAAAAATTTTTGAACGGTCACTAGAGGGTAGAGGATGGATGCTGCACAACCTCCCCATCCTATAATGCCATACGTTGCTATCGATTGAAATAGAACAAAATATACAGTTATTAGAGTGTTTATATCAAGGATTGATCGTAGAGAATAAAAAATATGGCGTAACTTACGAAGTCTCTTAGTTATGGAGTTAATATGGGCCTCCCAGCGTAATTGGTTATCTATAATGACACCTAGGTATTTTATTTCATTTGATGGTTTAAGATTTGGGCATGAGCAGCTATTATTGGGTGATAGTGGAGATGTGTCTAGATTTTGTGAGCAAGTGTGAATGATTAATTTAGGAAGGTTTTCTGGGAGTGTGAATTTACGGATTGAAAAGTGTATGCATTGTGTTTTTTGTACATTTAGGGAGGTTGGAGTCTAGCCATTTTTTAATTTTGTTAAGACCATAATTTGCCTTCTATATTGATGTCTTCCATGTTTTGCTAGTGAATATGATAACCGTGTCATCGGCGAAAGATATTATATTGCCATCAATGTCCAGTTTCAATAGGGAGTTCATATATATGAGAAATAGGAGCGGACCTAGAACACTTCCTTGGGGCACACCGTAGGAAATAGATATACATTTACTTCTATATGCTCGATTTGAGTGAAGGATAGTTGTTTGCGATCTTTGTGTAATGTAGCTTTTAAACCGTTTTAGGGCAGTACCTTCTATCCCAATCTCTTGCAGTTTTTTTAGGAGAATGTGATGTGAAATAGTATCAAAGGCTTTAGATAAGTCTAGAAAGACAGCAAGAGGTTTATTACCCTTATCAAGGTTATCGGATATCAGTTTGGTGAAGGTTGCAATTGCATCATCAGTACTACGGTTTTTGCGAAAGCCATACTGGTTATTTGAAAGGATTTTATTTTCCTCAAGGAACTTAATCAGTTTTAGTTTTACTACTTTTTCAATGATTTTGGAGATTGTACTCAGTAGAGATATTGGCCTGTAACTATTTAGGGAAGATCTGTCACCTGATTTGTAAATAGGGATGATTGAGGCATGTTTAAGAGAGTTTGGGAATATACCGGATTGGAGGCTAAGATTTATAATATGCTCTAGAGGCTTGGCTATAAGTATTTTTGAATGTTTTGTAAGTTTAGTAAAGATTTCATCAATTCCTGTTGAGTGAGTATTTTTTAAAGTTGATATGATTTCTATAATTTCTAATTCTGTAGTGGGGGTGAAAAGGAAGGGACTATATCTCAGGTGAGTCAGGGATATTTCGTTTGCAAGTTCATGTTCCGAAACACTATTTCTTGTCAAAATGTGATTGGAAAGGTTAGAACCAATTGTGGTGAAAAACTCATTGAAATGATCTGCGATTTTTTCAGATTCATTACCTGTGTTTGTTAGTAAATGACCATCAACGTTAATCTTGTTTATGGGTGTTGTCGTTACTTTAGTGTAAGATATGTCTTTAATGATATTCCATTTTTTTGTCATTCTCTGCGTTATTTATTTGTTTTTTATAGTAATCTTCTCTGGCCTTTAAAGTAATTTTTTTGCACACATTTCTGTATTTCTTGTAAAGCAGGTGAGATTCATGGTCGTTGGGATTTTTTTTACAGAGTGCGTGGAGTTTATCGCGCTTACGAATAGAGTGTAGGATACCAACAGTTATCCAAGGCTTAAGTTTAGAATCATGGCGTTTAGTTTTGTGAGTTGTGTCTGATGTAGCGTTGGTTAGATGGATATGTAGTGTGTCAACAAGAGATTTGCAGGCCAGACTGGGATCAATTTGTTTGTAAACATTTAACCAATTTTCTTGAGAGACCAAGTCAAAAAGTGTATTGTAAGATATTTTCTTTTATGTGATTACGTGTTGCGGTGGTTTATGTATTTTATGAGACAGAGATGTTATGGTAGCGTAGTGGTCTGTGACAGTACATTGGTATACAAGAGATATGGTTTTTAATTTACATTTTGAAAATTCGTGATCAATACAACTCACAGACGAGCCAGATATCCTGGTGGGTGCTGTAATGGCTGGGACGAAACCTTGTAGTGTTAGTAGGTTTATATATTCATTGACTTGAGGATGTGTGGAATTAATTATATTTATATTGAGATCACCGATAATAAGGGTATTATCACAATTTTTCATACATGATAGAGATTGATTAAGTGAATTTAGAAATGGGGTTATGTTAGATGTGCTTGGTGATCGATATATAGAAAATATGGTTACATGGTTTTCTATTTCAATTTTGAGACAATTTGAGTCGTTGATTATGATTTCGTTCATCGAGTGAGATATATGATTTTTGATGAATACGATAACTCCCTCGTTCTGTGTTCGGTTATTCTGTGTGTTGTAGTGGGTGTAGTTTGTTATGTTTTTTGGAATGTAGTTTTCATTGATCCAGCATTCAGTTAAAATGATTATGTCAAAGTCTGAATTCAGATCTGTGAGAACTAACAATAGTTCGTTGAAATTGCGGTTTATGCTTCTGACATTCATTATATCTACCATTTTTAATGTTTGTATAAAGCGTAGTAAGTTGTAATGGTTTTGATGCAATCACAATAACACATTTTTTACATAATAAGAAAACTAGATTTCTGGAAAGAGGTGATTGTATTAAGTTATTTGATCGATTGAAAACGATGATGGGGTATATGCTTTTGTTAAATGTCTTTGGGCTAGAAAAATCCAATAATATGTTTTTTGTAACAGAGAGTATCAAGTAACATATAAATTAATATACAACAATATACAAGAGAATCAAGTAAAATAAAAGTTTACCAAAGGACGAAAATTGATTATAAGTTATTCGGTGAGGGAGATAAAAGGTTTTTTGTTTTTTCATTGATAAGTATAACGGGCGTCCCAACTTCTTTGCGTACATATATTTGTCCCCCTCTGATCCAGGCAAACTTAAAAATATTGTCTCGTGTAGCCTTACGTGCAAGAAACCAATGATGCTTAGCTCGAAATGTCAAGTGTTCACTGATATAAATCTGGGAGCTCTTTCCTGCCATTCCTATGATATTTGTGTTTAGTTTATCCTCCCGATTTGCAGTATTCTAATATGAATATTTAGTATAGGTAGACACAAATATAAAATAGGTACTTATCTACATTTTGACCTAAGCCAACAGCTATACTAATATTATGAATGTGGGGGGGGGGGGGGGGCGAATATGCGAGAGAAGCCGGGGTAAAAGCTAGTAAAAAAGAATGCTCTCTTACACGATTGAGATCTGAGAATGATAATGATTATAACCGCATAGGACTTCACCATCTGTGATGTGAACGAGGTAAAAACTTCAGATATAGGTCCGATTCCGGAATCATATGTTTTTTATATTAGCTGCACACAGGATGCCCTGAGGAAAATACTTTCCCCAGGGCCTCTGTCATCTTTGGGGTTGTTGTATGGAAGGAATTTTTAAGGAAAGGTAGGAGAGTGAAAAATTCAAACTTACGGAAATTTTTTAATTTTCAAGAACAAAATGCAAGGCTCTGACTAGACTTTCATTTCTTTTTATACAGCTTTAAGGGCGCCCGCAGACGAGTAACATTAGTTGCGGAGACAGTTGCGTTGCCACAGTTGCGGACACAGAAACCCATTATCTCGTAGGCCGTAGGTGAGCACACGAGGGACGTTTTTCGCGACTAAAGTCTCTCATCTGCGGGCGCCTTAAGGTTCTACGGCTGGGTATGGTGGAACTAAATGGAGTGAAAATTTATATTTACACCAAGAATTATTATACAAGGACTTCTCCATGAAACGCGAAAATCTTTTGGGAATTTTCTTTTTAAATCGTCATCATTACCAATCTGGGAGGCGTTTATCATGAAACGCGAAAATCTTTTGGGAATTTTCTTTTTAAATCGTCATCATTATCAATCTGGGAGGCGTTTATCATGAAACGCGAAAATCTTTTGGGAATTTTCTTTTTAAATCTTCATCATTACCAATCTGGGAGGCGTTTACCATGAAACGCGAAAATCTTTTGGGAATTTTCTTTTTAAATCGTCATCATTACCATTCTGGGAGGCGTTTATGGGTACACATTCATTGGATTATCAACATCTTCGCCATAGGGTCGCTCCAAGTGGTCAGGGCCGGATTAACCATGTAGGGGCCCCTAGGAAATGCACGTCTCGGGGCCCCTTTACCAATGGTAGACTAACGGGGGGGGGGGGGGGCGCCTTCCCCGGGCCTCTGGTCCTCGGGGGCCATCAAACGCTTCCATGTCCCCTTCATCAAATCCTTAACAAGGCTTTAATGCCATTAATCAGCCGCCGAGAATTTAAATTTCGTCGAACGATGATCTTGCGATCGTACCCTTTCAACTGTACAGGGCGATTCCGATGAGAAAGATTAATTATTCTCCATACCAGCATTTTAACACAATAGCTCAATATCGATATTATTTCATTCACAATTTGCTATGATACATACCTAAATTCAAAAATGCTCAAACTCGTGATGATAAAACTATTCAAATTATGTAATTTTTCTAATCATTTTTTGATCATATGTATTAATAATTTTTCAATAATGTCTAAGCAAAATAAAAATGTTTTTTTTTTTAAATTTTTTAATGATTTTATTTAAACTAAAATTAAAATTTTGAAAAGTTGCTTTCCCAAAGAAATTTATTGATTTATTTTACTGAATGATTATTATATAATTTGAAATGTGTGTTGTATAATACAAAATTTTGTTTAAAAAATTTAACAAATCTGCAAACGGCCTACGGTAAAACCTTAAAGTACTAAAAATAAACATATTTTCTCAAAATTTAAAACACAGCTTTACTAGAAAAAAGAACAGTCTTTGGAAATTAATTTATAATTTTGTGGTGAAAAAGAGTCAATACGTCTATAATTTGATTTAAAAACGACATATTTCCGGTTTTGTCTGGTGATTCCCACTTAAGGCGGACTCTGTAAAAAAATTTTTTTTGGAATTTTATTTTTTTATTTCATTTTCTGAAAGATGAATTTGTTAAAAATGCTCCCACCAAACGTTTTAAAGATATTCGAAAAATTGTCGGAGATGCGGCATTTTATGTGAAACAATAATTTTATTGTAGAAAGCAATCACTTTGTGGTTTGACATATTATAATAAAATAAAATACTTTTTTGTTTAAAACCACGAGTTTTATTAATTTTTTGAACCGACCGGTTTCGCTTTACTCAAGCATCATCAGGGTACAAATTAATACTGTCGGTTCAAAAAATTAATAAAACTCGTGGTTTTAAACAAAAAAGTATTTTATTTTATTATAATAATAACTTTACTTATTAAACACCACTTTTATTATACATACTATATGCCGACCGGGTTTCGCTACAACCGTAGGTTCTTCAGGCCAGTTTGTATGTTGAATTATCCTTCAGCAAAACTTTGAACTCTAAACTTTGTTAACACATTTTTTAACCTCTATACATCCGGTTTGCAAGTCTTAAACTGTTTGAAAATCTAGTGTCTATTTCACCACGTAGGTGAATTTTGTTTAAAAATAAGGAAAAATGGCGGACCAACGAATTTTAATTTCGATTTTTTATGGGAAATTTTCATTGTTCATAAAAAAAAATAGAAGGGGGCCCTTTATAAAAAAAAATCCCTAAGTGGTGCCATACTGACTCGATTTACTAACAGTTTAAGACTTATCGCATGTAAATCGGATGTATAGTTTTTCTAATATGTTGTCAACCGTGTTGAAAAAAGCAGTTTCGAGAAAAACGCATTCAAAGTTTTGCTGAACGTTAATTCAACATTCAAACTGTTTAAAATGGTTTCATATAAAATGCTGTAGGTATCTCCGTCAATTTAACGAATTTCCTTAAAACATTTGGTGAGAGCATTATTAACAAATGCATCTTCAGAAAATTAATTTTAAAAAATGTCATTTTTTTACAGTGGCCTGGTGCCTTGTTTAGGCCTTGTTAAGCCTTGTTTAGGATTTGATCAAAGGAAGGCGTTTGAAGGCCCCCCAGAGTCAGAGGCCCGTATGAACTGAAGAAAAAGCTTGTAAAATTACATCAACTTCTTAAACTTTCCGCCCCGGGCCTCTGACGGGCTTAATTCCCCACTGCACTTTACCCTTTTCTAACGTCCAAACTTTTTTTTTTCTACCACAACGTAATTTTATTCATAATTAATCTGTTTTTACTACATTTCGAAGGTATGCCTTCATCCCCATTCAATAAAAAATGAAACGAATACAATAGTACAATGAGCGGTCTTATCACTAAAGTGATCTCTTCCAGACAACCTTGGTATGAAGAGAAACAAAGAATATTAGCAAGCAGATAGGTAGTGCAAACTAAAGCTTGTACAACATTCATATTTTAAACATTAGAAATAAAAGCAAAAAAAAAAACAAAACAATTGCCAATATAAACTACACACGGCACCTATAATCATATCCCCATTGCTACGAAGGAAAGTAAAGTAAAATACAACAATGTTTAAATATTTGTTTTAATTATTGACTTTTTATTTATTATTTGTGCGTGATGTGAACAGTTATTGGGTTAAAACCAAATTATTATAATTTGTAGTTTTCTTTAATGCATGTAAGTTATTATCCTATAAAAATGTTCATAATAAAAAAATAAAATATTTAAAACATCTTGAAAGCTGACTTTTTCCAAAATGGGTGCCGGAGTTGCTCACTTATTGTGAGTCATTGACGCAAGTTATTTTTTCTTGGGGCGCGGGGCCCCTAGCCGATGCGGGGCCCCTAGGCAGTTGCCTACTCTGCCTTAGGGATAATCCGGTACTGGAAGTGGTTCGCTGTGTTTGGTGACTTAGCAGGGGCCAACTGATTCATAGGGTAAGTCAACTGCCTGACGCGCTGGACTGGATGAGGCAGGTTCAGGATGACTCTTTCACCTTCTCAGGTGAAAGAGTCATCCTGAACGCAGCAGGAGGGATAGGTTCATACAACATTCTTTTTTTTTTTGCATCTGTTATTTCTGGATTCACTAACCCCCAGATTCCTACCCATCACACATACCTTTTTGATTCTCAGAATCTAATCTCCTTGTAAAAATCTAACAAATACCGTCATTTTCAAAAACGGCACAATTTATGTTGTGTAATAATGATGTTGTGTGTCTTGTATGGAGGTTTCGACGGAGAAATATCGTTTTACGTATTCATGGATTCCGCAACACAACTTTTTGCATTCCCGGTTGGAAGAGAATTGAAAATCGCCTTCCATTTTAAAGAGGGTATCAAAAATTCCTTTTGCCTTTTACCTGGATTGCAGCGTTCCACCACCGCACAGTGGTTCGCTTTCCTCTTAAAGCTAATAATATGGGAATAATTTTACTCTTACTAGGTGACCAGCGCACGGCATCAGAGTGTGCAATTCAATTCGTTAGAAATGAAACCTTCAGAAAACTAAAGCAGACAAGAGTGGTAAGACTACGAAGCATTTTTTTTATCAATGTGAAGGAAGATTTTTTTCCATATTTTTTCTGTCGATATTGCAATGCAAATTTTTCGATATTTTTGGTCATCTAATTAGTTTTTGTGTTTTCTTCTTCGGAGTCGCTAGATGTCGCTTACTTTTGGGTTTTATTTGCCTGTTCATTTTGGAGTGGTTTAAAGATTGGATATTGATTTTACAAAAATATAAATAAGTATTTTTTTTGGATTTCGTAACCCTTGGTCCGCTGAATGTATGACCGCTGAGGTTCGTCAGGCGCTTCATACCACTAAACCTTGCGAGGGACCGTGGATTTATTGTATTATATTCGACCAAGAACCCGTGATATAAATGAATATTTTGTTGCACCGCACAAAGAGGAGACTGATAGGCTACGAAGCACCGTACAACGAGGAGACCCATTATACTATCTCATTCTTTCGCAGGCTAAATCCTATAGATGTATATGTTTGTGTCTTTTTAGTGTCGCTCGCTTCCGTTTTGTTCTTCTTTAGTACCTACCGTTCAAATCTCGGTGCTAAAGAAGTTTTCACTTCAAAATATTCTATTTAAAAAATATATATATATATATATATATATATATATATATATATATATAAATATATATATGTATATATATTTAAAAAAAAAAACCACAAATTTGTAAAAAATTTCTGTCAACAAATATCTAAATTTAAATAAATGGTGAATTTACTAATCATAATATCTTTTTGGTGTTGACAAAGAAGAGATAAAATTCGAAATTTTTCCTTCGAATGCACACCGTTGGTAAATCAGGGCCTATGTCTCTTTTGGGGATGTGTAAGGGCTTTTTAACTAGAAATTACTTTATAATAGTTTTAAAAACCATTTGTTTTCTTTTTTAAATGTGTTGTACTAGTTGGTTGGATATAGGTAGTTTTCTTAAATGTTTTTTAAAGATTGAAATATAAGAGCTTAAGCATCAGTGAAACAACAATCTGCACCACTGTGTGATGCCCCGAGGGGGAATATGCTCGCCCCTTAACTGGGAATGCCCCCCCCACTCTGTTCTGGTAGAGTACAGTCAGAGTACAGGCGGTAAAGGCTACGTCATCCTCCCTCCTCCCTCCTCCCCCATATCCCCTTCCCTCCCCTGTTCTCCTCTTTAGAAGAGGAGAACAACTCTACTAGAGTTGTAAGCGGGCATATAAAAATCATATCGTGTGCAAATAGAACGGCGAATATCAAACAGGTAGCGAGTATTTGGCCATTATATTGGTACAAATAAAGTGGATACTTTTCGAAATAAACGTCTTTAATTTTTATTGCCTACTAGCTGGTTCCCGACATGCGTTGCTACGCCATTTAATAAAGAAATTGTTTCTCCCCGTGTCCTTTCCCATTTATCCCATTCCCCTTCCGCCTCCCCTTCCTCTCCTGTGTCCCCCTCCACCTTCCCTCTCCCCACTCCACTCCCTCCCTTCCCCGTCCCGTGAATCCCCTCCCGAGTTCCCCTCCCCCTCCCAGGTTCCCCTCCCCCCCTCCCAGGTTCCCCTCCCCCTTCCCAATCCCGCATTCCGTACATTCAGTCCCGGTACATTCAGTTTTCAAACAGCTCGCGTGCCACCTATTACAATCTTTTTATACAAATTTCATAATACAAAAGCTCACCAGTAGTTTTATTATGTGCAAAAAATTAATCAACCATTTACAGAACAAGATTTTCCAAAATGAAATCTTCTTTAGCACCGTTGTGATTTAAAACTTGATGAAACGAAAAATAGCGATACTAAAAAATAGAAACACACATACATCTATAGGATTTAGACTGCGAGAGATTGAAATAGTATATTTGGTCTCCCCTTTGTGCGGTGCTTGTAGCCTTTCGGTCGCCTCTTTGTGAGGTGCTTCGTAGCCTCACCGCTCTTGTCTACTTTAGTTTTCTGAAAGTTTAACTTCTATGCACACTTGTATTTTTGAAGTGAACACTTCTTTAGCATCGTTGTAACTTGAAACTCGACTAAACTAATTATTAATTCAATAAATATTTCTACTTTTTTAGGTTAACTCGACATAGGGGGTCCTTTTAGTGTTCTTTTAACGAAAAGGATGAATAGGAAGTTCTGGGAAGAAAAAGAGTACGAGGGATGGGTAGGAATCTGAGGGTCAATGTGTCCAGATGATGGCGTATGAACACAGGCCTTCCAACACACCGTCAACAGGCCTCTCCCTAACCGGCCCGCAATGCTGTTGGTGGACAGATGCATCCGCCCGCGCCGCCAAGACCTGAACAAACCTCATGGTACCCTGGCACCCTGCAAAACCACCAAACGTATCGCACCAATTGGGGTGATCTATGGCAGAGGTGTTGGTTATCCAATAAATAGTTCCCGAGGCGACGGTACCCATACCCACCTCCCAAATTAATAAACTATTTAATTGCACCATTCCTCTTGTCGTGCTATGTGTTGCGGTAGAACATTTGTTTTGTCGTGTGGTATCTTTAAGAGACTTTTAAAAGAGTTTATAAAAGCAATGGCGACTCCCTCCGAAAGCACGACATTTGGGAAAAAGCAAAAAACTGTTTTAGCACATTCCATAAATTTTGATCTTAATAAGTCAGGTACCCCTCGTACGTCACGCTGATCACATTGCGTCTGGTAATGTTATATCATCGTGAAAACAAGCTTATGGGTCCGAGTGGTTAAATGGGAGAGAGGCGTATTTGCATCTAAACCCAATTTTCGAATGCGATTTCCATGGATTTTTAATTCATTTTTTAACCTTTGCGCATTGTAGAAAAAAAAATTGATTTGCATGAGTCATAGCTTTTGGTTAAACAATTACAACAACTGTTAAACCTCGCAATTCCTTTTTCGCTTTAACCTATTTGCCATCTGTACCTACTCAAATGACTCGAGCCCAATCCCATGGGTCAGTAACCTGCACTGATGCTAATGTTAGTTTCCTAGTCCCTTGGACTGTTCTACGGATGACGGCTACCGCAGTCTCACTCAGCGGTCTCTGGGACACGCCGAATGAGATTATGGGTCCGCCAGACCGCCAGACCGGATCCGGCACAAAGGACCGGATATCGGTTATATTAATATTAGTCAACTAACCTCCCTCCCTCTACTCTCTAGGCTCAGTTATCTAGGCTCTAGATTACTTCACCTGGATCCGTGTGACCTGTGCTCAGGTGAGCAGGTCATTGGAAAGGTCAAATTCGTTCAATAGGTATTTTTAATATGTGTATTTGTTGTCGGTAGCCAAGTTTCTAAAATATTAAAAATGCTATCATTGATGAAAACGACTTCAACAACTCTCAATGAAAATATGAGACAGGCAGTTTGGTTTTGAAATGGTAACATTCTTCGTTCCTACCGGAATGTCATTTATCCAGTTCCTATCTCTCCCTAATCATCACCTTGCTGGAAAAGTATTTGAAATTTAGAACTCGAGAAAAATAGTGCAAAATCGAGTGCATTTGTTTTGAAAACAGAAGATTTGGTGGAAGCAAGTCGTTAGTTTTTTTCGTGTACACAATCTTGTTTTTAATTTAAAAATAATCCCCGACACAAAAAAGAGCTGATGACCTTGAAACGCCTGAATAGATTTTCATGAATTGTAGATAAGAACTATATCGACCACGTCAGCTTTCGAACAAAAAAACGCATCATAATCGGTCCATTCGTTTAGGAGCTACGATACCACAGACAGACACACATATACAGTCAAACTTATAACGCCCCTCTTTCTGCGTTGGGGGTTAAAAA
Organism: Limnephilus lunatus; assembly: GCA_917563855.2. NCBI lineage: Eukaryota > Metazoa > Arthropoda > Insecta > Trichoptera > Limnephilidae > Limnephilus > Limnephilus lunatus. The sequence goes on along the minus strand of OU830602.1, from coordinate 512,984 downwards.
GAATTTGACCATTTCGGAAGTACTTCTCCTTCCTTTCTCTAAAAAGACCCTCCACAAATCTCCAAAGATGACGTAGGTTCCGAGGTAAATTATATTTTTCAAGGCTTTATGTGTAATGTTCGACCAAAACAGAACTTTCTACTGAAACCGAAACCGAATCTTCGGTATCTGACTCAATTTCGGCCGAAACCGAAACGTTTTTAGACATGTTAAAAATTTATTGTTTACCGAAATTTTGGCTTATTTTTTTCACTTATACAGGCAGTTAACACGTGTTAAATTAAATAATTGAAGTATGTGAAAAAAATTATATTTTTTTGTAATATTACCTACTGCTATAAAACAAAGTTATGAAAATTAACAAAACATGTTAACTACTTATTGGAACAAAAAATTGTCAATAATCACCACTTACATTATGAAGGAAAGACCTCATTAATTGATTATTTTAATTTTAATTGAGTTTTCATCCACAACATTCTTATAACACATGTTAAATTAAATGAATTAAAAAAAACGATAATACTCGAAGTAGATATGCGAAAAATGTTTTTTTTTTTTTGATATAACTGCTATAAAACAATAAAAAAAATAAAAGTTAACACATACACTCACAACACAATCATGCCGGACCACCCGGCGAACTTAGCTGATGATGGCGGGTGACACACGAGCCACGAACACACCCGAAGTCAGCCGAACGACGCGCGATAATTCATGAACGCAGAGTTTCGGTGCGGCCGAAGGTTCGGCAGATTTTCTGCCGAAACCGAAACTGATGCCGAAACTGGATTTTTTTTTGCCGAAACTGGCTGAAACCGAAACCGAACCTTCGGTCGGTCACTACTTACGGTGAAGCTAGTGTAAAAAAAGTCGCTTTAATGTAATAACAATATCTGAATTTGTGCAAAAATAACAATAAAGTTTTACGGGAGGCAGGTACTTCGGACATTGACATTGGAGGTTATCCACTACTTACCCGCCTAGGTATAAGTAACAGATTGTTACTCCTTCAAGGCTCTCGCAAGGACTCTATTTTTTTATAGAACGAATCTTCATTTAAGTTTGAACGAATCTAGACCTCCATTGTCCCTGCATACGGAGTTAGGAAGCAATGTGCAAGTGCTTACATAATATACAAAAAGCGAATAATATAAATTATTTCGAGCATAAAGTAATTAAAAACATAAACATAAAAGGGTGCTGCTCGCAAGTTATTGGCATAGGTACTTCGGACAAGATATGAAAACTGGGATACCAACTCCGTTATCAATTTATGGTGTGCGGAGAGATGATTAGTTTGTTAGGAGCCGGAACAAGAAGCAGGAAGGCACCAATTACCATCTAGCAGCTAGCTCATTCAAATCAGTCATTAGGATTAGCTGATATTGCTGACGTTTATGGCGTTATATCCGCTCAACAGAGTATTTATAATTAACTGACAGTCTCTCCTGGTCTAACAGCATAACTTTTCCTACACATTTAGATTCTAATTAGAATCTTATCCGGTCACTTTTCTTTATATATAATATAATTTTATTACGTACCTGTTTATCTTTTCTAATGGTTAATAGCAGGTTCGACGCATGTTTATTATTTAGTTAATCTAATGGACACGCGTTATTTACTTGTCCAAGATGTCCAACGCGATATTATAAATGAATCGCCTATTTGAAGAACACCATGTATCCAAAAAATAGGTAAAAGAGCTCTTCTTTTCTGACAAGGTAAATATGGTGACCGGCCAACTCAGAATGAAACCAACTCAGAACCACCTGAGAAAGGTCATTAAGAGTCATGATAAAAAAAAATATTTAAAAAATTGGTAAAATAGGTTAAGTTGGGTTAGGGTTATCGGCTTTTTCAAAATTATTTTTTCATATCTTTTATGTCCTTTCTGAGGTGGTTCTGAGTTGGATTTATTCTGAGTTGGCATGTAACCGGACTGACAATGATCCAAACTTAAAATTTAATTTATCGGGTGTACAATAGTATTTTATTTTCGTATGTGAACACCTTACAAGAGAATCAACTGCTCAAGTCTGGAGCCAACGAAACTATGGCATTGCCAGTTGGGGCATGTTGTGAGACTGAAGATAAGTGGGGAGGGAAGGTGGTAAAGTACCCGGCTATTCAGATATAATCACCAAACATATCTAAAGCCATTTCAAGCAACGTTTCAAATACACCGGGGCGATTCTGAGAATACCTTTCACTCTGGAACGGACAGTAAATATATATTGTTGAAATTATTAAATTGTGAAAACACAAATCAATCAAATAAAATTTATCTGCGTACGCCGGGATTTGAACCAGATACTTCCGGATCGCTAATTGAGAGCCTTGCCTCTCGACCATGGAGTCTATCGAGTATGGCGGTAGTCTTTTGTTCACCTAACAAATAAGTGTCGCGGAAGTAATAATTAATGAAATATTTATGCAATAGAGGGCAGAACAAGTTGTTTTTGGGTTAAATCCCAGGTGTAACTGCACACAAGGGAAAATTTGGCTTTTATAAGTACACTGACTCCCCTGAAACACAACGTTTAATTTTTGATAAAATCCTATTATTTAAAAATTATTATTATTTTTTATTGGTGCCCTTTTTTACTCATTTAAAGTACGCTCTAGCGTGTTTAAATCGCACTTTATGGAACGCGCGTTTTTTAAAGTTACCATGGCAACATCAACAAATCAACAAAATGTGAAGTCTAAATGTCAACTTTTAACTATAAATCTGACAGGAATATTTTAAACGTCAAATAAAACATTACAAATGTTTCAAAAATTTTATTCAAAGTTTACATTCTTTTTTACATCGTTTACATTCTAATTATTTAAATGGATGTGAAAAGAGCAGTTCGTATTATTTGAAATATTAATACCTCCGTTTTTTAAATCGGAGGAAATGCTGTTCAAATTAATAGTATTCTCGGAAGTCAATGAGGCTGCACTTCCATTAATGGCAGTTCCAATAATGTTTGAAACATTCTTCTTATTTCTAATGCTCTCTTCCACGTAACCAGTCGCCACAGCTGCCGATTTCCATCCTACTTGTCGTTGGATTTGATCAATTGTCATGCCACTATTTGCCATAATGGTAGCGGATGTACGTCGAAACGCATGTCCTGTATATTTCTCAGGATCGTTTAATTTAAGATAGCGTGCGATTTGTAAGGGGCATGATCCAAATGTGTTAATACCAACCACTTGATTGGTGCACTTACCCTTATCATACCGTAAGAAAACCCTGTCTGTACTTACATTTTGGGGTCGCAATGATAAATATTGCTTCATCAAACGCACATAATTAATTGCACCACTGTCGGCAACAGTAAAACGTCGAGCCTTCACTGTTTTAGATGGTCGGATGGTAATAAGCAATACACTTCCTTCTTCTTTGATATCATATAAGCGTAAATCGCACAATTCACATCTTCTGCAAAAGCCAAAGATTCCGCAAATGGCTACCACCTTCAAAAATAAGTACGTAATGTCCGGTGCTTCCGTGAAAAACTTCCGTAAATCATCTTCTTTGAATACATACGCCTTCTTAGCAACGTCATCCTTGCTAATTGCCTTCATGAATGCATGCACTTTCACAAATGATTTTAAATCAACCCCTTTATTTATCCTCAACAGACATTGCAATTTCGAATGTATGGCCCACATAGTCGATGCTTTGTACTGTTCCGACATTTTCTGAAGGTAAGCAAGCACAACTCGTTCATCTACATCTACTACGTTTTGCTCCTCCATCCATGTTATGAACCTTTCATATTCTTTTTTATAAACGTCTTTGGATTTTTCAGGTATTAACCGCGATTCTGCTTTGGTATTTAAATTATCAATGTTAGAACTCATTTTACAACACACAATAACTAGTAAAAACTGTGATGTCAACTATTAATCTTATGTGACAGATTGCAAATTAATGTTTGTGTTTTTCATTTCCATGACAACAAGATATTGTGATGTCACATCACGAATTCATTAATAGTTCTTATTTCCAAATTTTTAATAATAATATCAATATTTATGTTTTCAAAGTGTACCAATAAAAAAAATAGCGTAAAGTATTCATGGATAACTGGTCTTTAAAACACTTGCTTTATTTCGCGCGTGTTTTAAAGACCTGTTTATCCACTTATATTTTAATATACTATTTTAAATTCAGAATAATGGCCTGGACTCGTCTGAGTTCTTTTTTGTTTTGAAGAGTTTTAATATTTAATGTAAATTTGTTACTATGTGTGAATATTAAAACTCTGCACAACAAAATTACTAGAAATTTTTACATAAAAGAAAAAGAAATTGTTACAATGAACATTGCATAAGAAATTTAAAAAAAAAACGTTTAAGTTCACCAATTTTAAAAAATCAACATTTTGCTCGCGTGCTGATTTAACATTAGAAAAAACATCTCAAATCCTCGTATATAATATTCACATAATGTCATAAAATCGACATTATTAACAATAACCTCCAGAAATATATATATATTTTTTAATTTATTTATTTCATCCAAAAAATATATGAATACATAATATAATATCATATTACAGTCGGTATTGGTTACATTTTAAGTACATTTTCCGTTTTTATTTTCTTCCTTTTCTTTTACTCAGCAGTAATAATAACATAATTTTAATGACAATAACATTTTACTTACAAAGTTAAAAACATAAGGTAATAAATGATGCATTAGTACAATAAGTTAATATCTATAAGTTAATAACATTGTTATAAGAATAATGTTATAATAATAATTGATGCCAATAAAGCAGTATAAAAATAGGAAAAAATGTATGGAGGTAAGAACTGTTATATAGAAGTAACATAATATATATTTTAAGTTGTGCATAGTCTGCCTCACTAGGCGAACCTGTATTGAGGCAGAATTTTTAGTAAAATTTTTTCTCGTAATTTTGTATATGGTTTACCTATGAATATATAATATATGTTCTTATACAGCAATACTTTGTTTCTGTTTACATTATTGCTTGCTGATACACAATTGCAGAACAGCAATTTTATTACTACGATAACCGTCAATGACAAGGCGTTTGGGTGAGGGCACCAGTAAAGGATCGATCATTAGAACATATCCAAATTTTAACATTTTTTTAAAATTCTTTCTGTATTTGACTCAGTTTGATATTATCAGGAAGCACGTTGAATATTTTTGTGGCAAAGTATCTAAAAATACGTTGTCCAAAGGTGGTGGAGAGTGCTGGAACTTGCAATGTGTTAATTAATATTGAACCGTAAGCGTGAATCACAATTCAATGCTACATTATAGAATGCACCGAGAGTATCTCCTATCCATATTCTATATTCCTTTTCCCATTACCTATTATATTAGTTAAAAGTCCAAACTCTAACCTTGTATAACCTCGTACGTATGCGATATGTATCTTTGTATGATATAAAAGTTGTTTGTTTCGTATAAATAAACATTATTATACTCGCTAAATATGTGAACTAACGGTGTTTTCCAAATAAGCGCTTCGTTTGGAATGATCGAGAAAATGATGCATTTCTCGCGGCAGGCAGCCGCTTTCTTTTCTCGTCGTAATATGGCGCTCTCAGAGTGGCTGGGTACTGGGTAGGCAGTAGGCAGTAGGTAGGTACTAAGTGTGGGTAGATCGGATAGTGGGACCCGGCGAGCCAGACACGGGCAGGCAGTCGGTGGGGTGGGGGACATGTACCAGGTAACCACTCACCCAATGCGAAAGTCGGTCAGTATGGCTCAGAAAACTGTGTTAAACCGGCATGCGACTGCGAGCCGGATCTCCCATTCCGCCACCATACTGTACTACCTACCTATTATATGTACAGTATACAGGTAAAGGCACCTACTTCTCTCTACCAGTCGGGCCGCGGAGAGATTTTATAATTCCATCGAACTGTCATATGTCTTTCTCTGGATACTTTTAATTATCATGTGTAATAATTATTTGGTTATCATTGTGATAAAGTTTTTGCATTTATTTTTACTCCAAGATTTTATGTTTTTGTGAATACTTCATAACAATTTATTTAGACAAGACCTTGGGCCCCAGACAGACCCATGAAAATGTTTATTTATTTAATTATCAAATCAATCATCAAATGTAAATTTGACCTTATTTCCTTTATATCGGCAAAACATTTATATCGGTTTTATCTCTTCAGTTATTTATTCAGTTTATTTGGGTATTTTGGCCTCTAATCCAAAATTAAGTTTTGTATGAAACGGGCGGAAATGGCCCGCCGCGGATCCTCTTAAAATTCAAGGTATGATGAATTATTCTCCGTACCAGCTTTTTAAAATAATAACTCAATATCGAAATATTTCATTCAAAATTTGCTTTAAGCGTGAAGATAAAACTATTAAAATTATGTACTTACTTTTTGTAATTATTTTTTGATCATAAGTATTTATAAATTTTCAATAATGTGTAAGCAAAATAAGAATGTTTAAAAAAAACTTAAATATATTAGTTTGTAAGACAGTAAATAAATAGACGAACTGAAATATTTTAGTCACAAAACATGTGTGCGGATCTTTTTTTAAATGATTTTATTTAAACTAAAATTAAAATTCTGAAACATAGCTTTCCCAGATAATTTCTTGATTTATTTTATTGCTTGATTATATGATTTAAAACACGTGTTGTATAATAAAAAAAATTATTTGCAAATTTAACAAATCTGCTAACAACCTCCGGTAAAACCTTATTGTACTAAAAATAAAAATATTTTCTCAAAATTTAAAACATAGCTTCGCTAGATAAAATAACAGTCTTTCGTAATCAATTTATAATTTTTGTGGAAAAGAGTCAATACGTCTAAAATTCGATTTAAAAATGACATATTTCCAGTTTAGTCTGGTTATTCCTGAAATATATCCTACTGCAGAACACTCCAGTGGTTAAAACAATTATAAATGTAAAAGTCCAGCCGGGAGTAAGGGTTTCAAGACCCAATTGCCCCAAACGTCTGGAGTCAGTGGGACTTTTCCTAGCTGGAGTGTGCTCGGAGGCTGAAGGTAGTGGGGAAGTACCTGGATTCGTAGATCTAGTCATCAAACATTTCAATTCTGATTGGTGAACCTTCGCCAAAGCGATACTGTTAGTATCTATCACTCTGTGCAGAAAGTATACCTACTAAATATATATATATATTATTTTAAATGAATTTATTTTCAAACTATACAAGATACACTGGTATATATACCATCAGTTTCGCATCGTCCGCCTTAAGAGAGGCGATTAAAAATATTTTTTTTTTTACAAAAAATATAGAAGTCAACTATTTAAATCCGTTTATTTAGTAATGCTCCAATTTCTCCATTTTCAATTTGTTCACACAGGGCCGCAAAGGATACAGCTTGACATAATTACATTTGGTATCGCTAACCTATTTGGATTTTCAAAAACAAAACACAAAGCGTCCCAGGGGAAAATTTTATATCTCCAAGGTTAATAACCCATTAAATGCTGTCGATTTTTATAATTCTGAAATAATATGGATCATTTAAAAAATACCGACTTTGGGCAAGTGTTGATTTTTATCATTCGGAAGTTAAACAAAATTTTGTGAAGAAAGACTTTGTATTTTATGAAACGGACACCTTTATATTGCGTCAAGCAGAGACTCAACAAGAAAAGCGCAGCGCTGAGAAGGTGATTAATTTCTGCAATTACGGTAATTTTGCTCTTTACCGATTTCTTACATATCTCCCTTAAACATTTGAAGTTTTTAATCTCTTGGCGGCGAAATATACGAGAGTGAACCGGCATTAGAAGTGTGGAGGAGCTATTCCGGGCAGCGCAAGACAGATAGACCTTTTCAAGAGTTATCGCCAACGTCGGGGGGACCTGATAGGGCACACAAAGAAGAAGAATCTCTTAAAAATATATATGTTATTTTTGAAGATGATGTCCAGATGCTGCCCAAGCCGAAACGCAAATTATATGAAATTCCCTCGATAGAAAAAAATCGCAAAGTATGCTCCAAAAATTATTAAAAACAAGTCTTTTTCTATTATCTTATAAATTAAATTTGTGAAAAAATTCATAATGTTTCTTTAAATGATACTTAAGATGCTCACAAAGAGATTTTTGCTCTATTTTAAACGAGTCGTATTTTATTAAACATTTTCGCAATTTTCGCATCGATTTTAGAGCTGTAAATGTTAGCGCTCTCCTCTAACATTCGTAATTTCGTATCTCTCCATCTTCTTCTTTTCGAGCTTGGTTGCGGAGCCTTAAGGATACCATGTAAGAAAAATAGTGGTACTAATTTGAGCGGCTGACAAAAAACTCTGAAGATACCATTGAATATTCTCTACAGCATTTTTTGATATTTTATTTAGAAAAGTGGGAAGGACGGACAAAAGTGGGTTGCTCATCACTGATTTGAAAGCAGAATATATATATGCATATGTTTTATTATTATTTTTTTTTTAAAGTTTTTTATTGCGCATTTATTACAGACAGGTAAAGGTTATAGATTTAGACCAACTAATGTGTACATGGACATTGGATATATGCACAATGATAATAATGATATAACAAGAAAAAATTATATTCTTCTTTCACCAGGGAAAACTAAAAATGCGTGGAATACTCTCCTGTTGACTATACTGAACAATTGAGAAAAATAATGCAGTTAACATTGTTCAGTTGGAGAAAACCATAACTGGGTACTTAAAAATTCGCCGGTTAACCTGGTTCGCATTACTATGAACCGAGGTCATTGTCCTCTCAATGTGATGTTCAATAGTTCAATTTCTTCTCAAAACATTTTTTTTTTTTTTTTTTTTTTTTTTTTATTTCCAACAAAACACAAATTACATAATATAATTTAGACAATTTATTGGTAGTCCCGCGAAGCTGCCACATGGCTGCTTGTCTGCAGGTTCTACCTTAATATACACTCGTTAATATTAGAAGTTAAAAAATATATATATGTATAATATCAAAAATCGTAATGGAAAATGCAAATAATGACATCCTAATCCTAAAAAACTGATGCGATACAAATCTAATTACAACCTTACAATTAATGCAGAATAAAAACACTTTATATTCTCAATGAATATGTTTAGCACTTACGTAATAATTAATTTAGCATATTAAATCATACGACAAAAAAAAATTAACCTCGGTGTAATTGAAGATCAATATATGAGATAGAACAGTCACATATGTGCTTTAGGAAATATATCCATATATTTATCAGATTAAGAAAATTACTCAAATTAAATAATCTAAAAAATAAATAAAGTCTATTTCGCACTAGTCCAATCCTTAATTCAGTAGGAAATCAGTGGATGGGGAGGCGCATATGAAGAAAAATGTTAATGTGAAGGTGGTTGAAAGATAGTAATAACAAATAAAAACAATAAAAAAAGAACCAACATTCTCTCCAGCATCATTGTTCAAAATTTTGAAGTACCTACCAAAAATTTAATACCTCTGTAAAAAGATTAATTATTACAAATATTTAAAGAAAATGTAATAAATAATAAAAATAAAAATGTTTAAACATAACTCATCATTTAGGCATAACATAACAACCGATTTTCTAAACCACAAATTTCAATATTTTCAAGGCCAAAAATACACAATAATTTTATTTACAAAGGAATACAATATTTTAATAGTCTTCCCGAAGAATTTAAATAAAATAACAGTTTTGGTATCATTCAAGAAAAAGTCAAAATATTTTTAAAAACTTAATTACCATAACATCACAAATCATTTTTTTTATTCTGTTTTATTTTACAGATACATAGATTTTTCATTGATAAGCCACATTTTTACAATTTTTATGGTTAAATTCTCATTTTCCTCAAAAACAAAATTATTTTTAAGCTTATTAAAAATCACTGGTACACAGTAATCCAGCGTCCGACTTCCATATTTATTGGATATTTTAGGTATTTTCAGGCCTTTTTTTTCTGTGAAACGTGTGCTGTGATTATGTACCAGTGGTCTTTTATAAGTACTATCTCCCCAGTTATCCTTAATGGTAAGGAACCAGAATATACCTTTTATTGAGAGCAGGCCCTCAGCACAATATAAGAGTTGCACATTGTGTCTTTGTCTATATATAGTTGGTGGTACAATTTGTTTTATGATAGAGGTTTGCAAATTTTGTATATACTTAATATAAGTCATGCTTGTATTTCCCCAGCTTCGAATTCCATATCTGAGAATTGATTCTACCAATGAAAAATACACTAGTTTGAGTGTGCTATGAGGCAAGACAAATTTTAATTTATAGAAATTGCTCACCAGAGCTCTTAGCTGGTTACATATTTTAGTAACTTGCTTATCCCATTTAAATGTGTTATCTACTTTTAATCCCAGGTAAGTATACTCGTTGACAAATTCAATTTTTTCACACTGGCAATTTATTGTTATTTTCCTATGAATGCATTCAAGGTTATGTGCGGTTAGATTCGGAATATTCCATATTTTCAAACTTGGTGATCTGATATACATGCATTTTGTTTTTTTAACATTTATAACTAATCCTACATCATGTGCCCATTTCAGCAGTTCATCGAAGTCGGTTTGTAATTCTTGCATCGCTATTTGTGGATTTTCATTTGATACAATAAGTGCGGTGTCGTCTGCGAAAATGAATCGACGCGCTTTTCTATTGATCCGAGTTCCATGAAATAACCAAGTAATTACTTATTAGGAAATGACATTTCTATGCAAACTCTTGCTGTCGAACGCATCTTCAAACATGGACCTGTCTTAACTGTAAGAAATCTCATACTTTTCCCCATACAAGCACATACTAAGTTGTAATAAGTTTCAGACTTTTCCCAAAGAAACACGAACCAAGTTTCCCAAATAATCAATCAATCAATCAAATACAACACGTATTCCCCATATGGTTAAAGAAGTTAGTAAAGCTAAGAACGATGATTGCTTGAAGTGGATAGGTATCTATGCAGAGTTTAGTGATCAGATCTGTGTATAAAGTTCTTCCTATCCTTTCCCTTTCCCATCCCCTCCCTCTGTTCAGTCCCTTCAGCCTCACAACATTCTCCAAATTGGGTTTACTATAGAACCGGTATAAGATCAGTTGCTATTAAATTTATTCTCGCCTGATTGAGGCCGACTGCAGTACAGACCTTGGAGCACGATCGATTTTATGTCCGTCAACAAGTTTTGACACGTCTTTTATCGTGGTAACAATTTGAGAGACAGGTTCCGCCGCCCCGGGAACCATCTTTTGGATAATCAATACCCCTGCCATAGCTCACCCCAAGTGGTTCGTTACATTTGGTTACATAGTAGGGGTGCTCGGGTTCATGAGGTTAGGATTGTCCAGGTATTCAGGTATAGGAAAGAATGGTTTAGGGAGACCTTTCGACCTCTCCAGCTGAACTCTCTCGACCCATCGACTTGCACCGTAGTGGGTGATAAGGATTCATACGTCCGTCACTCCTGGACACATTGACCCCAGATTCCTACTCACCCCTCCTTTTTTCCTTCTCAGAATTTCCTCTTATTTCTTTCTCTAAAAAGACCATCCAAATAGCATCCCCAAAGATGATATAGGTAGGCCCTGAGGGAATTTTTTTCGGGGCCTTCTGTGTGGAACTAATGTAAAAATAAGTCAATGCCATCTAACAATGAAAGTTTGTAAGTGGCGGCGATTGCTGTTGATACTCGTTTTACTGCTGTGTTGTGTGTTTTTTTTAACCGCAAACATATTAATTGATATAAATTATGATACTGTCATACCTTAAACCAATTAATTAAACTGTTTTCAAAATTATTCATTTTCTATGCATGTTAATTTGCAATGAAGCGGACTTCAACAAATTACCGACATTTGTACAACGATGTTTACCAATCGAATGGCGCATTCGATTTTACAATAACATAACGCGTACGCAACTTTTTCTTGAAATAATTTCTCCTCGTTTCGAAACTGCCTTCCACGAAACAGCCTCTCGTGTTTCTGAATTCTGATTACAGCCGGTACCTACCGATATTACATGCTGCTTTTTGTGAGGTGAATCACAGGCCAGAGAATTCTTCCTTCCACCGTACACCGTACACCGTACCACTGTTTTATAAAGCGGGCCTCGCGACGCGGGATTTTCGAACGAATTGGAGGGAGATTGAATAACATGGCCGCGAATAGTTTCAGTTCCCCGCTCCGCCAGTTTGTATATCGTCTGCTCTCGAGTTGAACGGTTGGATCGTCGGAAACTACCGAAAAATATAAACATTAAACTGAATACTTGATTAATTAATTCAATTACCGCTGTTGAAAGGAGACCCAGTCTTATAATTTATTGGAATTAACGAACAAGTGCGCGCGATTCTCGAATTAAACCTCGACAATATAATTGTTATTACAGTGATCGGTAAGTTGCGAATTTACCGGAAGGTTTATATTAGAAATTTAACAGTTAGATTTTGAAAATGGCTCTTAAACTTAAGTGATATTGTTTTAAATAAGTTATTATTGTTTGTGGACCAGTGAATATTTGTGTTTTGTGATAGTGCCGGTGTAAAAAGGATTTTTATTTATACGGTAAGAAAAAAAACATGTTTTTCAGTGCACGTTAATAATTTATGCATTTGGATATAAGATTTTTTTTTTAATTGAAGTACATATATATCTTGTGTAATAAATTATACAGAAACGGCCTTTGAAGGCCCCCGTGGTTGAAGGGTGAGTCTCTCGACTAGCAATCTGGAGATCGCCTGTTTAAATCCCGGCGTGCGCAACTAAATTTTATTTAAATGATTCTTGTTATTTCATAATTTAATCATTTAAATATAATATAGTGGAAGAATATATGGAGTGGAAGATACTCTCAGTATTGCCTTGGTTTAGGACCACCAATCAAAATTTAAAAGTTGCTTGAAATGACTTTAGCCGTGTTTGGTGACTAGATCTGAATAGCCAGGTACTTCCTCACCTACTTCTCCCTCTTCCCACTCAGAACATTTCCAATTGTGGATGCCAGAGTATCACTGGCTCCAGGCGGTTGTGGGCGGTTGGGACTTGTGCGATATTTACATAAAAAGAAACAATAATTAAAAGCAGAGGACAATTTAATATGCAAGTTTTAAATGCATTAGAAGCAATATTTGTTCATAATATAACATACGAAACATTGAGAATACAAGTGAAAAACATCAAAAAGAAAATTAAACAAAAAGAGAAAAAAGTCAGATTTATTTGTCATTAAAATGAGAACCAATTTAGGTAGTGTTTATTATTGCAGTGCGTAATTAGTTTATTTATTTAATATTTTAATCTAGGTTTTGATTGAAAAGGTACTTACCGGAGAATGCCAGCGGTATATTCTGAGCATTGACCATGGCATTATGAGAGTTTTTTTAATCATCAAGGTTTTCTACATTCCTTCCTCTACACCACAGTGAAGTATCGTACCTACAGCCTACTGTGCATGTTATAGAATGTCAAATCGGGTACTATCTGTTAATTGATACTCGTGTACCTTGTGTTTCGTCGATGGTCAATAAAAAAAATACTTGAAATAAACAATATCTATAAACAATTTGGTGGGTTACCGATATGATTTATAATTTTCACGGCCAAAAGTGTTTTTATTTTTATTTTCGGGGTGTAATGCCATGTTGCGCTACCTCCTTCTTTAGCCAACGTTTCGGACAGCGTTACACTGTCCATCATCAGGGCAGATGGGTTCACTTTCGTTAGTAGTACTGTAAAAAGTAGTAGACCTCGCGTCCAAAAAATATGTTTCTTATTGTAACAAAACAAAAATTAACAAAATCAAAATTCTCTGAAATCGTAATATTTACAATTTGGCTACTAATTTTTTTTACGTTAACTCCACACATGAGGCCCCGAGGGAAAAAAACCCTCAGGGTCTATATCATCTTTGGGGATGCTATGTGGAGAGTCTTTTTAGGGAAAGGAAAAAGTTATGAGGGGTGGGTAGGAATCTGTGGTGGTCAATATGTCTAGGAGTGACGGACGTATGAATCCATCCCTTCCTCTGCGGTGCAAGGCGATGGGTCGAGAGAGTCCGACTGGAGAGGTATAGGTTAGGTCTCCCTCAATCAGTCTCTCCTTAACAGGCCCGCCAAGCAGTAGGGCGAACGATTTTGCTGCCAAGACCTAGGCAAACCTCACCCCCATGATCCCGGGCACCCCTGCTAGGTCACAAAACGTAAAGAATCACTTGGGGAAGCTACCTACTTAATTAATAAACGCAACGATTTCACATTTGAAAAAATAATCTTTACTGAAATATTAACGGCCACCATATTGATCCGGAACCGGAACGTAACAAACAAATTAACAGACAGATGGAATACTAAATGGTCGAGTTAAAACAAGACTTGGCTATGCTCAGTCAAATATATTTATTTAGTTGGAGCAAAGTCAATTAGCAGTGTTATTTTAGGATCATTGGATATTAAAAGTGTTTAGATAGCATGAAGCATATTTATTTTTAATTTGTAGATACTTTTCCCAATAATTTAACGAGTCTCCCGGGTTTCTCTGATTAAGGTAAGGGTATATAATATATTTGTCTCAATTAAAATACGTAATTTATGGAATAATGTTTAGCTAATGTGTGAGAAAGTGCGGTATAAATTTAATGTTAAAAACTTTTATTGATGAAGGTTCACTTTCTAGGTTTATCTAACTAATTGACAACTTGGTCTTGGCACACATTCCTTGCCTCATTCACATTCATACATCGTCTCATACATTGTCTCATTTGGTTTATTTGGTAGTGCCATGTTTTCGTCGGTCGTCCCCGACTACTTCTAGCACTAACATTCGCATCACAATATATTCTTCTTTCACTCCTTTCTTCGTTCATAGATACTAAAACATCATCATCATCAAACAGTATTAATAGACTTACGTCTGTCGTACACACTCGATTCACAAATAGATAAAAACGGAAGTGCTGCCATCTATATTATTAATACGCTAAAAAGGTACTTTTGTAATTCGGTTACGAATTCAAGAATTCGTCGAAGGATAGCGCCAGTTAGGTACGTTGGCAGGCCGCACGAGGACGTGCCTCCCCTAATAAGTACTAGGGATTTGTAGAATGTGTAGAGTTGTGAAATATAGTATCACACGCTTCGACCAAATGATTACACGGCTATATATTACATATGACGTCATTGCCTGTCGCGGTTACTTTGTCCCGGTTTGTCACTGGATCACAGTGTATCCGAGGAACCGGCTATTTTTGGAACCAGTTCCAATCGCATTTATAAATGATCACCAACACTCAAACTGTGCGAAGCGGAAACAAAAGCCGCCCGCAGGGCCTACCAGTAAAAACCTGCAGAGTGGGGATTTTTAACTGCTAGTTATTGTTTATTATGATAGTATTTGGACGTTTATTGGGGTTCTTAAACCTTTATCTTCAAGATATGCGATTTCACAGGAACACTGAACTGCCGATAAAAGTTTTCAATAGAACTGTAATTTCTTAGCCTTTTAAATTACCTTGGCAAAAAACACGGGAATTCGCTCCACACGACTGTAAAACATCTCCATCTATAGTTGTAGTTGCTTTACAGTTCTACAGTGAAGAAAATACCAGCACGTCCACCTTGTGTAGAAATATAATGCAGATTGGAGAATGCACTCTGCTGGAGAAGATGCTTGGATTGCACATAGCCAAGTGCGCCCAGAGTGCGGTCCGCTACTTTCTTCTCTCTATAAAATCAATGTCTGACCACGACTTTCTACACGCAGTTCCGGAATATATCAACGATCATTGTGTCATCGACACCACACTTGTTTTGTTCACATTAGTTTTTCTCTGAACCTTTTCTCTAAACAAATAAATCATTAAACGCAGAAACGAGCGGTTAGTTTACAGGATTTTAATCTTTAGAGCACAGGCGACGAGAGAGAATGCTGTCCTTGTTTTACCGTAATTTCAATGGATGATGTACCGATAAATTAGTGTTATTGATCTCTTTGGTGCATAAAAAAGCCCCAAAAGCGCGCCCAAAATTTGCACACGGCGTATTCTGTGGATATTTTTTGACACATTCATAGAAAGGTCTCGTTATCAACTTTAGCGGCTCGGCTGTCAACTGATCTGCCGGCAGCTGGGTTTCCTCCCTTCAAAAACTCATTTTCATTTCTTCATCTCCTCAAAAATATCAAAGAGATTCTCCACACAGCTTCCTTAAAGATGATTTAGGCCCTTAGTAAAATTATTTTCCTAAGGGCTTCCTGGGTGGAGTTTTTAAAGTTTAAACAAAGAGAGACACTCGCCAGTTAGTTGGGCAAAACATTCTCCAAAAGGCAAAGTTGAAAATAAAAAATGAATTAGTATGAATCTATATTTATTGTTATTAAGTTTATTTTGTAGAACTCCATTTTAATTTTTATGTATAAAAACAGTTTATTCTCGTTTATAATAAAACGCAGCTCGGATGTGGAACGATTTACCGGCCTCTGTGTTTCCTCCCTCCTACAACATGGGTCTCTTCAAGACCCATGTTCACTCCTTCCTTTCCTCAAAAAGACCCTCCATACAGCATCCTCAAAGATGACATAGGCCCTGAGGGAAATTACTTTCCTCAGGGCCTCCTGTGAGGAGTTAATGTAAAAAAAAAAAACGTTTTTTAATAATAAACTTTTTTTTTCTGCTTCGTAAGCAGAACTCGTTTATAATAAACTGTTTTTATACATTAAATAATAATATTATTGAACTTATATTATTACACAAAAATAATAAAAAATCACAAAATAGAGTAAGACTAATGGAGCAAAGTACCTACTAGTAAAGTATGAGGAATTCAGGTATTATTGATGAAACAAAAAATAGCGACACTAAAAGAGACAAACGCATACATCTTATATAATGAAACCTGGAAGAGAATGATACAATATTTTATAATGTTAATGTATAATCGGTCTTCTCTTTGTGCGGTGCTTCGTAGCTGCACACTCTACATGAAATATCTGCAAATTGTGCCATTATTTTTTGTAACAGTTGCGTTGTTTCAAAACGTCTTCCATTAGAGAAAGATTCGTTTCAGGTCGTCTTCCTGATTTAAAACAAAGAATTAAATTTCATAAGCACTTCTTTTCACAAGTCTCTTCACAAGGTTCTTTATGCGTCGGTGAGTTGGTTTTCCCGCTTTAATTGACCGAGTGCGGAGTGACCGATGGATGAGGATGCGATGCGCGAAATTTTGAAACGTGAGAAAAGAAACGGATTTCCGGCCTGGGAATTCTGAAAGAAACTCACAAAAAGAAACCTTGCAAAGGCGATCTATTCAATATTTGTATTCAGTGCGCACCCTTTACTAAAATAATAACAATAAACCTACTTGAATAAATTATATCCGTTTTTTGTGATAAGTGTCCTCAATGATGGCCATAAACAAGGTCTAGATATGAGGAATATGTGTCATGGAATAAAACAAATTAGGTTGGGAAAGATTGTAAATAAATTATTAGAGAGCGCCTCTGTGGTAAAGCGGTGAGCTATTTTGTTCTGATCTGGTCACGGGTTCACAACCTGGTGTGGTCATGTTAAAATGTATTTATTTTTACAATTAATTCTAGTTATATGCACACGGTGTTCGGGAATTCGCAGTACAATCGAGAAATTGGTAAATCTGCACCATATAAAAATTATTATTTAAAAAAAAAATTCGACCGGGAAAAGGTAAAAAACACTTTTAGAGCTAGACCCTGCTTTAAAAGTGTTTTAAACCTTTTTTATTGCTTCGACGCATTTTAAAGGATATTACACAGCTGATATTAAACCCCTAACGACGGATTTAAAAAAAAAGATCTTTACATACTAACTTCAGACTAGGTTTACTCAAAAACAAAAGGGCAAATCAAAAATAAATATAATATACCTAATATTATGGTAAGGCATCTATGTGATGTATATTTTTAGTGCTTTAATATTTTATTTATTTATTTGATGAAATCTGAAGCTGTAGTCCCCGGCGATGCCCGGGCTTTTAATTGTCTGTGGCTGTGATGCCACAGACAATTTACATAAAACCTTGAAAAATTATACACGTAAACCTTCCTCGTGAATCACTCTATCTATCGGTGAAAACCGCATAAAAACCGTTAAGCAGTTTTTGAGTTTATCGCGAACAGACAGACAGACGCGGCGGAGGACTTTAATTTATAATATGTAGAGATAGGTACTGTGATGACCGTGGCCGGTTATCCCATATAGTCTGGATTCCCTTTTATGATGGATCCAGATTTCTCTGATGATGATCTCAGTGCAAGGTGACTTGTCAATAATAAGACGTAGGTAGTCTAGTGGTGTTTAATCCGAGATAAGGTACAATGGTAATTCTTAGGAAGTCTGATGGTAAGAGGACGAATGGACAACAATCACACCCTTTTATACGTTCCTCATGTTGTCTCACTCATACACGCATGTCTCTTTCATACCGCAAGACATACGTTCACCACATCCCTCCACACTTAAATCTGAAGACAGTTACACAACATGATTTATGATAATAATAATTACAATACATACAAATATTCATTATTTACAGTAAGTAATTCATTTTCATGTTGAGTCGAGAGCTGAGTCCTGTCTTCATTGACTCATCTGTGTGTCCGTGGTCGTAATCGGTCCTTCCAATTTCCCGACGTGGAAGCCACCGGATCACTGGAGCTGGAAGTAAAAGGAGAATCACCCATTAGATTGTCATCCGGCACAAAGCTGGAGACATCGTAATCGTCATACGACAGTCTCTTCGTCTCAGACGCGATATAAGGATTGCTGGTATTCTTTTCCCATGATACACACAATTTAGACAACTGATCAAAATGCCTTTTCCAATACATAAGTTTTCCATTTAAATTAACCTCAATTAAATACAATTTTTTTCCTAATTGTTTATGTACTTTCCCTTGTACCCATTTATCCTTGTTTTGGTCTCTAAAATCTCTAACCATTACTTTTTGATTAATTGAAAAACTTACCGATTCTTTATTATTTCTCTTATAATAATATTTCTGATTTTCCTGACATTTAGACATTTTAATTTTAGTTTCTTTATTAATTTTATTATCCTTATCTCTCCCCCCTCTCGGTACAAAACTGTTTAAGTTAGACCTTAGTTTCCTTCCAAACTTACTATAATTATTCGGAACTAAAATACCTCCCGATTGCAAACGGCCTAATTCCGTTTCAACCTTTGCTTTTAAAGCAAAAGGTATATTCCTCGGATTGCAGAATTTTGGTTCGGCGTTTTCTTTTAATTTCAAATGCACTTTATTTTTATTAAATTTACCTAATTTCTCCGAAAAAACCTCCGGGAATTTCCGAATTAATTTGTCCAATTCACTTCTATTATTCTCAACTAAATTGTGAGAAAAAATATCTCTACCCTCCTGGGTTGAAGTGGATTCTAACCCCGTAAATCCAATATTAAATTTTTTTATAAAGTCACGCCCTAGAACATTAGTTGTTCCATTTTTTACAACGCAAAATTCTAACAATTCCCTATAACGGTTATAATCAACTGTTAATACAATACAACCCAATACATTCAACTTACAGTTAGCGTAACCCGTTAAGGTTAAATCCTTTGGTTTTAAATCCAACTGTTTGAAGTATTTAACATAATCTCTGTCTGTTAAAATCGAAATTGCAGCTCCTGTATCAAGTAAACCAATTAACTTGATATTATTAACTAAGATTTTGCACAATATTGGCTCAGAGTTATTATAATCTTTATTATAATCTTTATTTATTTATCAAGTTACATAGGTGATTGTACTGTGCCTGTCTCACTAGGAATTCCTGTGTTGAGAGCAGGCGCATTTTAACATAAGTAGTTTAATATAAAAAGAAGAATAAGGATAACAACAACAATGTTATATACATTTAAAGGTACAAGGACAATCAGCATTGTACTAAAGGGAAAGCATGCACTAGGAGGTTATAAAAATATTGTTTATATATGATCTGTCTTTGCTAGTGATCCAAGACTTGGTATCTGATTTGTATTTTACATAATTAGTGTGCTGTCTAATGGTCAGTGGAAGTGTATTATAAAGTTTAGTTGCAAAGTATCTGAAGTTTCTTTGACCAAATGTTGTTTTGGCGAAAGGGATAAGTAAGAGATTTTGCCCTTTGGTTCTCGTATCACGAACAGTTTGGATATTGTCAAAAACAGTTCTATGTTTGAATAGGTAAGTTAGTATATTTTTTGCATAAAGTTGCCTAATGTCCAAAACACCGATTCTCCTAAAGATTTCATCCGAACTGCTTGTGATCGGTAGTTTTAGAATAATTTTTATAATTAGTTTCTGGGCTTTGGAGATCGGATCAATGGCGGCAGCATTTGCTCCTCCCCAGGCTATGATACCGTACTCGATTAGAGATTGACATAGTGCATAGTAAATTGTTTTGAGTTGCTTCAGGTTAAGAAAGTTACGAGTTTGTCTAAAGAAGTAAATAGATTTTCTAAGTTTGTTTGCTGTAGTGATAATATGTTCTTTCCACTTTAAATTACTGTCAAAAATAATACCCAAGTATTTGATTTTTGTAACACGTTCTAGATAGGGGCAATCACATGTATTAGCATTTGACAGGGGGCAAGCACATATATGAATATTATTTTCAGGGTTACTTAGGGACGGATTAATACTAAACTCAATGTATTTGGTTTTTGACACATTCATTGTTAGTGTATTATTATCTAACCATCTTTTAACAATAATTGTGCCCCTGTTTGCTTTCATGTAAACATCATACCAGTTACTTGATTTGAAGAGGAGAATCGTGTCATCAGCGAAACTAACGATTTTGGCATCTATTGGTAGATTACACAGTTCATTTATGTAAATTAGGAATAAAGTGGGACCCATAACGCTTCCTTGAGGCACGCCAAAACTAATTGGCAATTGATTGCTGAGGCAGTTATTGATTTTAACACTTTGTCTACGGTTTGAAAGGTAATTACGAATAATACTAAGTTCTTTCCCATTTATTCCAATGTTTGATAGTTTTTGTATTAGTTTGGAATGTGAGATAGTATCAAATGCTTTGCATAGGTCTAGAAATATTGCCATGCATTTTGATCCCTTGTCTAAGTTTTCATTTAAAAAGTCGGTAACTGTCGCAATGGCATCGGAGGTGCCTTTATTTTTCCTGAAGCCAAATTGGTTGTGGGATAATATATTATTTTTTTCAAGGTATTCGACCAATTGAACGTTGATTGCTTTTTCAAAGACTTTGGATAGTGAATTTAGTAATGTTATTGGACGATAGTTAGTTATATCCACTTTAGAACCTCCTTTATGTATTGGAATTATGATTCCGTGTTTAAGTTTATCTGGGAATTGGCCTTTTGCGATACTTAAGTTAATGAGATTTGTAAGGGGAATGGTGATTTCTGGTAAAAGTTTTTTTAAGGCAATATTTGAAATGTCGTCCAAGCCTGTTGAAGATGAGTTCTTTAACGTATTGCACTCCGATAGCCAATATAATGGCTTTTGAACATTTGGTTGCTGGCTCCGATAGCCAAAATAGTGGCTTTCCCAAGCGGTAACTTTGAAGCTCTGTTTTCCCCATTTACCGATAATATTCTGTGAATTTTATTTCACAATGGTGTACATAAAGGATTAAATATTCCATTAAATGTATTCATAGTCAAAATTCATTATAGGATTAGCTCATATATTGTTTCTTAGAATTTTTGTCATTTTTGACCTACTTTGTATTTTTCTGTGTGCCGTTTTATTTAGTCAGTCTGTATCGGTACATTGTTCGCGGCGGAGCACCTCCCTATACTCTAAGAGCACCTCCTACTGTGGTGACCATTATTCTGTGAAAGTTTCAAAACTAAAATAACAATTGAATATTTTTTAATATATTTTTATCACCATGGATAGATTTAATGAATATTTCGAAGAAAGTAATGAAAACGATGTGTTTAGTAATATTAACCAACAAAGTGAAATAATAAATCAAAGTGTAAATAATATTGAATCTTCCTTGAATAATGCTTTTGAAAACATTGAAGACTTCCAACCTGACTGTGATGATGACCTTTTGATATTTGATAATGTTGACTCTATTGTGAATAATTCTGTGTTAAATGGTAACGACTCAGATAGTGGAAGTGATATCGAAGTGCGACCAAGTAAAAGAAGGCGAGCTGTTTTTTCTGAAAGTGAAAGTGATACAAACAGTGAAACTAATAACTGGGAAATATTTTTCAACCAAAAATTATTGATTTTTCCATTGGTAGCAGACGCGCTGGTCCTAATATTTCATCAATTTGTAATGAGCCGCTAGATTTTTTCAAATTGTTCTTTACTGGTGAACTAATAAAATCCATAGTCAGTAATACTAATAATTACGCAAATAATATTATTTCAAAAACCCAAAACTTAAGTAAAAATTCTCTTTGGCATTCTTGGAGAGATTTGGATGAAGGAGAATTTAGAGCTTTCTTGGGAGTCATATTAAATATGGGAGTGAGACCACATCCCAATCTTCAAGATTTCTTCTCGACTGCTTTTGTCGCTTACTCCCCATTTTTCAGAAATGTTTTTAAAAGAGATCGTTTTTTACAAATATTTTGGATGCTACATCTCAATAACAATGAAACAGATAACAACGAAACCCTTGAAAAAAGAGTTGAAAAAGTAAATGGATTTATGCAACATATAGATAGCAAATGTAGAGAATATATGATACCCCGTAAAGAAATAGTGGTAGACGAATTAAGAGAGGAATTGATGAAATTAAAAACTCCTCTAACTGGGACAATAATGACGACTAGAAAGAATATCCCATTACCAATAAAAAATGCTAAATTGAAGTCAGGTGAAACGATTACATGTGTAAAAAACAATGAATTGCTTCTTGCTTGGAAGGACAAGAGAATAGTTACAGTATATACCAATCATTATTCAAATGATTTTAAAACTGTAAGAAGAATAATGAGAGATGGCGAAGAAGAAACCATAATGAAACCGAATATAATAATAAATTATACTAAATATATGGGAGGCGTAGATACTGCAGACCAGTATACTGCAGCTTACCCATTTTTGAGAAAAACTTTAAAATGGTGGCGAAAATTATTTTTTTGGGGTCTCGAAGTTTCCGTTGTTAACTCATACATTTTATATAAGGAAACACAAAATCAAAAGAAACTAAAAGCTATGACACATCTTGAATTTGTTGACAAACTAATCATTCAATTAGTCGGAAATCACAGAGGAGGATTAAATTGTACAAAAGGCAGACATTGTCTTGATCCAGAACAAAGGTTGGACGGAAAATTACACATACTAATGCCTCAAAATGAAAAAAAATCTCGTGAGTGTATGGTGTGTTCGGATAAAAAACAACGAAAAAGGACCATATATTTTTGTAAAACTTGTGACAATAAACCTGCTATGTGCGTTGGAGTGTGTTATGAAAAATATCATACCTTAAAAATTTATAAGTGATTAATTTTAACATGACAATAGACATTTACATATAGTGTTAAGTTACGTTTTTTTTCAAAAGTGTGTTAAACTGTTTATACCTGTCTCTTCAAAAACACCGTGTATCTGTTCAGATTCTTCCACATACCTGCTCCGCCTCCTGGGAATGTCCATCTTTTGTTTTCGACGCCATTTTCAAGTAAGTATCATATAATAACCCAAAACTAGAGCCAATGAGGATAGATATTCCCGGAATACAAAGAGCTGGTAAACCATTGATTTACAATCCAAGACCCTAAAAGCCGGACTCGCAATAGAGTGGTCGCAAAAAAACATCCTTACAAATATATTTCAAATGTTTCGAACAAAAAGACACTTCTTTTGGATAATAAGATCTTCAGATTTTTAAGAAATATATTCTTCATAATTTAAATGGTTTCGTAATTATCTTGATTTTAAATAATCGCATTTAGTGACTTTCTTCGAATAATGTCGCTCTGATACGTTACTGCGCTGCATGGTCACCACATAGAAGAAACAGGTTGTCTAAAAAGAATGAGTATAAAATTTTTATTTTTTTATCTTTTATGGAAATGATGTAAATTTTTTTCAACCCCAGAGTAGACTACTGGTCATTAGTGAATCCAATAGGAGTGCAAAGTGTTAATGAGTTTATTATCGTTCTAGTATCTTCATTCGAAATATTTTTTAGACTAAAATTCAAGTTAATGGGCCATTTTGTATTACAGCCTTGTGTGCTAGAATTGATAGAACTTTCACCGATATTTTTTGCGAGTTCTTCACCAATTTTTGAAAAATATTTGTTTGCGTGATTAACAATAATATTGGGATGACTAGAAAAACGAATTATTTTATTGTTTATAGTAAGTTGTTTCAAGTCATTTACAGGATTAGGTTGAGAATGAGTGGCTTCTTTAAGGGTTTTCCAAATTTTTTTAGGATCATTATTACAATTTTCTATTTTCTGTTTATAATATATCTCTTTGGCCTTTCTTATTATTTGGGTACATATGTTTCTATATCTTTTATAAAAATTTTGAAGTTGTATATCGTAAGGATTGTTAATAACTTTTTTGTGGAGCTTGTTACGTTTACGTATAGATTTAATAATAGTGTGGTTAATCCATGGCTTAATTGGTAAGAGGTTATTTGGAACATGCTTTATAGTAATATTAGTCTGTTGGTTAATGGTAGTTTGTAGGTAATTTATAAAGTATGTCCAGGCATCATCTGGATTTGTGATTTCATATAGTTCAGACCACGATTTACTCCTTAGCGAATTAAGAATTCCATCATAGTTAATTTTTTTTATATTTGTTGTGTTTTTTTGTTTTTTGTCTTTCTGGTTGTATAACTGTATGGCAAGTATGGTGGTATAGTGATCAGTTAGTGTAGATTCGTATACAATAGATGTTATTGGGTAGTTTGATTTGACCATGAGGTGGTCAATACATGAGATGGAGTCCAGTATAGCACGTGTAGGAGTGTTTATGGTGCTTTGGAATCCATGGTATGAGAGTGTGTTTAGGTATTCTTGGCATTGCGGATGTTCGTTTGTGGGCAGAATATTTATGTTGAGGTCACCAGCAATAGTACAATTTTTAATATTACATAAATCAGTTAAATAGTTATTGAACGATTTTAAGAAAGGTAAAATATTGTAAGAGGATGGAGAACGGTATACTGCTAAGATACATGTGTCGTTGTTGAAGTTTATTTGTAAACAATTTGCACCGCTGACTTGGATTTCTTTGACAGATAGACCAATTATGTCAGATCTAGTATATACAACAACTCCATCATTTTGTTTTGTATGCATTGAGGTGCTATGATGGTCATATCCTTTCATAATTTTAGGTATATAGTTATTTGATAGCCAACATTCAGTAAGAATGAGAATATGGAAAGAGGTTCCAATATTATGAAGTTGTAACAGAAATTCATCAAAATTCTTAGAAATGGACCTAATATTTTGTTGTAGGATTAAAAGAGAGAAAGAGTTAGATCGTAGTACATTTTTACAGAAATTTGGATTTGACGTTCTATAATTTGTAATAAAATCCATTTTTGGATTGCAAGTTTAACAATAGTTGGACACTCGTAGACGGTATGTAGTCTTGCGAGTTATTTGGATTAGTATTAAGTAGAGAATCCATTATAATATTATGTAGATTAGGAAATGTTATTTTGATCAATGGTTTATGGAAGACTCCCCATTTTTTTGAGATCGTTTTCATGGTACACTGTGTTTACCCATAACTTTTTTTTATTTCCCTGCGCGTTCACAAACACAGAAGAAATAACTTTTTTATTATCACTGCGACAAATTTTACTTATGTGACCACTGCGATGGCATTTATAACATGTCGTGTCTTTAAATTTACATATTACCGATTCGTGATACTTCCAACAATGTTTACATCTTAACGCGCGGTCTATTGACTTCAATCTGGACAATGTAACATTTTTATCAGTAGGCCTGAAAAAATGTTTCCCCGTCGGTAACAATTCGTTACGATTATTATTTTTAGCAACTTGATTTACACTTTCCGATTTAATTTGCTCATTAATTACATGAAACGAATCCATCGCAATAGCACAATCTAAAACTTTCTTTAATGAAAAGTTTTCAGCCTCGACAAATAATTTTTCTTTAAT
Source organism: Limnephilus lunatus (assembly GCA_917563855.2). Lineage (NCBI taxonomy): Eukaryota > Metazoa > Arthropoda > Insecta > Trichoptera > Limnephilidae > Limnephilus > Limnephilus lunatus. The sequence goes on along the minus strand of OU830602.1, from coordinate 486,845 downwards.
ACGACCCATTTGAAGACCGGTGACGAAAACATCTTTTAAATTATATTCTAGTCTGTCTTCGAATTTGCAAAATCTAACTAGCTTCCGTAATCGCGCTATAAAATCATTCACGGATTCTGTAACTTTTTGTTTCGTAGCAAAAAAAAATTCGCGTTCCTTGAACACATTCCTTTTTATACCTACATGATTCTCTAATAATAACAATAAATTTTCGACCGTAATATCCGTAATTTTTTTTGGAAAACACAAATCAATCAATAAATCTATTGTCTCTGTGTGCAAATGAGATATTAAAACCGCTCTCTTTTTCTCAACCGAATTAATTTTGTCATCATTGACAAGGATGAACTGCTCGTACTGAAGAACGAATGTCTCCAGCTTGTCCCTCAAATGACAAAACCTGGGCAGTTCTCCTCCTTCCATTTCCATACAGATGCAATCAATAAAAGCAGAAAATAACAAACAGCACTCAACTCACGACTCTGATGACTGGATGCTGCCCGATATCGCCCTTCCGCGAACCGTCTCTCGCTCCTGAACCCTGGTCTTCCTTCTAATGCGCCTTCCGTGAGGTCTGCACCAGGTTCCAGCTCTTCTCCTGAAGATCCGGAACTGTTGTATCCACGCCTTACGTGATACTCCTCCAGGTTCTCGGCACTGAATAGCCTTATCCAGCGCCTTGATGCTTCTAGGATGCTTCTTCTGCTGCTCTTCCTCTTCCTTGCTCCGCAATTATATTGAGTCCACTGGCCTCTATCTCGGTCCTGATAATAGCCAATGTGAAGGCTGTCCCGTTTCGGCTGCCAATGTGATGGCTGTCCTATTTAGGCTGCGCCAATGTGATGGCTGTCCTGTTTCGGCTACGCCAATGTGATGACCGTGGCCGGTTATCCCATATAGTCTGGATTCCCTTTTATGATGGATCCAGATTTCTCTGTAGAGGATCTCAGTGCAAGGTGACTTGTCAATAATAAGACGTAGGTAGTCTAGTGGTGTTTAATCCGAGATAAGGTACAATGGTAATTCTTAGGAAGTCTGATGGTAAGAGGACGAATGGACAACAATCACACCCTTTTATACGTTCCTCATGTTGTCTCACTCATACACGCATGTCTCTTTCATACCGCAAGAAATACGTTCACCACAGGTACTAAATTATAAAACACCTACGTAGTTCTTTTACTTATTTTCCAATGTAACAGTAGAAAACTGAATATATTTAATGCATTACCGTATTAATCAAAAATCATTATTATAGCATTTCAAAAAAATAATAAAAAATATATTTTAACGCTGTATTGTATTAAAAACACATAAAAACAAAAAAAGAATTAATGCAAACATCTTTTAATTAATAGTTTTTAAGTGTGGAACAATCCATATTCCCGTGATATACAAAAAATCTAAAACAGTTATTTAAAAATCAATTTGATAAAGAAGTTTGTAACTTTAAATGCCGATATCTTAAAACTATACTTTTTGACTTTATATTTAAGTACGCACGGTGTTATTAACATGTTGAAATTTGATTTACATTAAATTAAAATGAAAGTAAAACCTCCAAGTGAGGAAACGTATGAAGGCTAAGTGTTATGGGTTTCTAAAAGGGTTGTGCAGTGACCCTTCAATATAGCGCGGTTTTATAATCAAGGGACCGACAGCGGCCACCCTGTCCCCCTGTCTTCCCTGCCCCCCCAGTAAGTCCTGGTAACGAGTTATACCGGAGTAAAAGGATCCGTGGTTGGCGGAAGTGTTTCAGTTGGTTGATTCCACTTCCAGGATTTCTGCTAATTTTATTTCTTTAAAGGAGATTTTCCTTCCTTTGTGTTGCATCAGCAATCTCTTGTTCGAAAAGCTCATTACGACACGATTTTTTATTATTTTTCTTCTTGTTGAAATGTTTTAAACTAGAACGGAGTTCCTAATCGATAAAGTTATCTTCTATTCTTTAGAAGAGGTTCTTAGGTTACAATAAAATTAATCGATTTCTTTTTAAAATATACGCTCAATGGACCTTCTCTAAGCGGTTAAGTTTATGTATAAGTAATGACAATGACTAATGCATGGTTATTTCATCGATCGAATTTCTACCGATTTATAACATATTTCTCTTGAAAACTTTAAGTTTTTAAGTTCTTAATTTTTTTTTAAAGATAATATCTACACGTTTAAAGAGCCGAAATGGTAATTATATGAATTTCCCTGGATAGAAAAAAATCATAGGCTCCGAAAATTATTAAAAACACATTTCTATTTTTATTCTCTACTAGCTGGGTTACCCGGCTTCGCTCAGGAAATCATTTGAGAGTGTTATGGAATGTTTCACAATGATGATCCCGATTCCCTATTCCCGAACATTCCACGACATACTCCGCCACCCCTTCCAGAACATTCTAGAGTTCTATAGAACCTTCTTGAACTTTCCGAAATTTCAAGAGGGCGAAACTTCCAGCCTTTATATCTTCAAAAGCACGCCCTTTATGTAAAAACGGGTACCTTTTTTCCCGAGAGACAGAGATCGGGTACCTTTTTTCCCGAGGGACAGAGATCTATCACACCTTATAACTCCCTTGATCGTACCGGGACTCGTTTCTGAGTTTTTGCGGTTCGCACGTTTTTTTGGATTTTCTTTTATAATATATAGCTGTTTCCCGGCATGCGTTGTAATGCCATATTCAAATAAATAAAATGTTACTCCTTGCATGTCTTTTCCCGTGCGTTCCCCTCCAGCGTTCCACTTCCACCCTCCCCGCCACCGCTCTCCCGCTCCCCCGTCCCGCCAACCCCCCTGGCACTTCATTTCTTGACTCCTTTCCCGCCCGGCCCGTAGCCGAAACTTTTTTCTAATACTAACATTATTAAACTCGTGATATCTTTCTAATTAAATATCCGAATTCAAAAATTCAAAAAGTTAAATAAAGGTATTGAAGCTGTCTTGAATATGAAGTAATTTATTTTGATAAGGATTAACACCAAGATACAAATAAAGATCCTTTTCAAGCGGCGACATATTAATTAAATTTTTTAAATAAAAGAATACTTATTGTGGCATAACCATAATAGTTAGACATATGCTGTCGCGACCTTTTTTTTAAACAATGATGTGTTCTACAAAGTCGTAGTACATTATTTTTTTCTATCATCAATAGTTTTCGCAGCGCACGCGATGTAAAGAATATTTTAGGTAATTTTTTTACACCTTGGGTTGCATTATTGGAGTTTTAGTAATGATCCCTAATTATTTTGAAAAGATTATATAGCCTATGTCACTCAGGGATAGTGTAGCTTCCCAACAGCGAAAGAATTTTTCAAATCGGTTCAGTAGTTTCAGAGCCTATTCGATGCAAACAAACAAACAAACAAACTTTACCTCTTTATATAGTGTAGTAGATTATTTAACATGTTATAGGTATGAAAAAAATTATAGTGTATCTTTGGTTCCATGCTTCGATCAATTAAGTCTACGTCAATGGTTCCATGCCAACACAGAATCAAGTCAACTCAACAACTCTTCGAAAAGTCATTAACAGCTTTGAAAAAAAAATTGAAAAATAGTCCATAACCTAACCTAAAGTGACATATTTAACCAATTTTTTTACATAACTTTTAATGACTTTTCAAAGAAGGTGGTGAATTGATTTCATTCTTAGTTGTCGGGTCACCGTATCTCTGAATGCAACTTATATTAGGCTTTTGTCCAGGGATTTTTGCTCTATTTTAAATGAGCCGTGTTTTATTAAATATTTTTGCTTAATTATTATAGTTTTTAATATTAGCGCGCTCCCCCTAACATTCGTATTAACATACCTCTCTTTCAAACAATCTTCTTCTTCTTTTTGAACGCTTAATACGGAGCCTTGCTGTAATTCACCAAAAAATCTGCCACCCGGTGTACGGAAACTTGTTAATACTGGTGAATCTGAATGACGACCTCCGTGGTCGAGAGGCAAGGCTTTTTTCAATAAGTGGCGGGTAAATTTTATTTTGATTGATTTATTGTTATTTCACAATTCATTATTTTAAAATAGTATATACTATATTTGCAGCACGTTACAGAATGGAAAATCCTCTCAGTATCGGCCTCGTGTAACACCACCATTCTGAATTGAAACATTTTTTGAAATGGCTTCAGCCGTTTTTGATGACCAGATCTGAATAGTTAGTAATGCCCCATCTCCTTCCTCTTCTCCTTCCCCTCCTCACTACCGTCAGCCTCACAACATACCCAATTGGGGATGACATAGTCTCACTAGCTCCAGATGGGAGCAGTTGGGACTCTTGTGCGATATTCACATAGAACACACACACTGAAAACATAACGAGCCTAACCTATTGTATATTGTCAACAAATTGTTAGTGGCATTATATCGAGCAGTACATCGCGATAAAAGTTAAGGTTACATCGATCGCTGAATGCAAAAAAAACCTCTATTGTACTTTTGATTGTTGTTGAACTCGTCGATAAAGTAAGTCATGATTGTGTTCATAATAACATCAACTAACAACCAAAACCTATTACCATATTCATCGCTCGCTTGATTCATTTTTACCGAGAAGTATGAAACATCTGTATTTATCGTATGTTCGATCAGCGAACTGCGGCGAGCGTTTTGTTATTGGAAAGTGGACTACTTGCCGTTGGCTACTTAACTTCCTTGGGCGGCACTGGTAAACTTGCCGCCCACCGCACATCACCAGCAGGCCCGCCCTGGGAGGACAGCCGCCCAAATTCCGCACGAACTTACAGTGAACTTACTAGTTTAATCTTTACAACAAATCTGTATATATTACGAACACCAAAAATATATTTTGGACAAATTTAAGCCGTTCCTGTCGTTTCGCTTGACTAAAATTAAAAAATAAGTATTTTAATTACTCTATAAAAAAATATAAGCGTTAATATTCCATTAAATTCGGTTTTTAAAACGAAAATTATGAATGCATATAAGAAAAAACTTTAAAAACAACAATTTTTTTATGGATAAAATTATTGTTGATATTTTCCTTGATTAATATATTTTATTTCATATAAAATTGTATATAAAATAAATAAAACCACAAATTGACTCTCGACTCTTCGAATTCTGGACTCTTGTATTCCAAGTGATTTTTTCTGTGGACACTAAAAATAGACGTATTTTTGGCTTGTGTATTCATCACTTGATTATATTAATAAAACCATGTCGGAAAAGAAATGGTTTTTACCTTTTACCGACAGTATGCACTTTTCAGTGAGATACAATTTTTAGCTTGGGGGAAATCTTGTAGTTCTCAAACTTCAGTACGCATTCACGTCATCGTGTCTTTATCTAATTATTATCTTTGTCAACTAATAATTTGAATACATTCTTGAAGTATGAATAAAGGTATTATGTAACTTTAATAGGTACCTAACTGCTGTGAAATGTAAAAATAAAAAATTTTGGAAATAATAATAATATTTGGTTGATTTATATGGCGCCGTTTTTGTGAAATACACCTCACAATGTTCTTTCTCGTTATTAACTACCGACTAGAGCTAGAGATACTATTATAATAACTTATGGCTAACTGTGAGAGAAACCCTAATTTCGAAAACCTGAAAATGTTTTTAGTTTAAAAAGCTCCCGAAAAGCATGGTTTTTATCACGTTTTTTTAATCCTTCTAAGTAAAACGTGTTTTTTTTACCCTCCATAAAATGGCAAAACATGGTTTTCTTAACCTTCAAAAAATGGTAAAACATGGTTTTAAAATCCTTCAAAAAATGGTAAGACTTGGTTTTCTTATCCTTCAAAAAATGGTAATACATGGTTTTCTTATACTTCAAAAAATGGTAAAACAAGGTTTCTTATCCTTCAAAAAATGGCAAAATATGGTTTTCTTATCCTTCAAAAAATGGTTTTTATCCTTCAAAAAATGGTAAAATATGTTTTTTTTTATCCTTCAAAAAATGACAAATATGATTTTTTTAACCTTATAAAAGTGGTAAAACATGGTTGTTTATCATTCAAAAAATGGTAAAACGTGTTTTTTTTTAAAAAACCCTGAAACATGTTTTATTTTTATTTTTTGGACATGGCGTCACATGCTCACTACTTTCCACTTCCCCCACTCGAGAGGTTCTTTCTAGAGCCGTTAATCGGTGACGGGTTTCCCTCCTTTCATCACCAGCACTGCAACTCTGCATCCTTGGAAACTATCTACAACTATTAATCTTTTCAGAGATCGCGCACCACTTCATATATTCGTAGACGCGTAAGCACTTTCCTAACTACTCAGTTTGTACATAAATGAATGTGATTTTTTTTTGAGAGATTTCTATTACGAAGTGAGTCTTTATTTGTCTTGTGAATTTTATATGACCGTTATTTCATGACATACCTATCCACCTAAAACTGTTAAATCTTCATGAAAAATATTGATTTAGAAAGAATCTCTAATTTCATTTTTTTTACATGAGCTCCACACAGGAGACCCCGAGGAAAATAATTTCCCTCAGGGCCTATGTCATCTTTTGGGATGTTGCGTGGAGGGTTTTTTAAGGAAAGGAAGGAGAGGAGAGTTCTGGGAAGGAAAAAGGTTTAAGAGGTGGGTAGGAATCTGGGGTTAAGTGTATCCTGGTCATCCGCCTCCAAGACCTAGACAAACCTCACCCCATTTCATGTTATATTGTTGCAATTCTTTTGATAATAATATTTTATAAAATATTTATTACGGTTCTTGGAACTTGAGACGTTGAAATATGTATTGATAAATTGATTATTGGTGTTATAATAATTGAAGTATTGATAAAAATTGCATTTCAGCTAAAATGCGTAAACCTTAAAAACTGACTTTTCTTACATCGAAATGTAATCAAAATAAATACACATTTTATATATACGAGTATAATTTAAATAATCTTCTTTAAATTAATATTATATCTACCTAGAACGTTGAACAAGACATTATGCTAATAAATCTAAATGAAACGTGAAACAGAATAATACACAGAAAAATAAAAAGGTAACGGTCGCAACTGGGACTCGAACCCAGGACAAAAGATCCAGTTACGATCGTTACCTTTTTATTTTTCTTTTTCATGTTTCGTTTACATTTATTAGTATTACCTCCTTCTTCAGTGATAACCTTCAAAAAGTTATTCCAATAAAAATTCAATCCATTTTTTGAGATGTTGCCCAAGTTATGCTGCTTTAAGAAAAATTTATTTTTTGTTATTAATTGTTTACAAAACAGATAACCAGTTGCGCATAGTTTTTTTACTTTTTCTAAATCTCCCCAAATTTTAGGAATATAATTTCTCAATCACATTGGTTTTTCGCTACCCACCTTCAAGCCTCTCCCTCCCTGACCGAACGTTTCTCTTCTTATTTTCTCCCCCAAAGCCGTTTTTCCCTTCAATAAATAATCCACCTGTCAAAAACAACTCCGCTTTCTTTTGTTAAACACACTTTAAAAATGGAAAATATTCAAATACGAAAGAGAATCTTATAACAAGAGCCTTGCTCTAGCTGAATTTCACCGCAGAATTATTATAAAGGTAGAGAAAAATATTATTTATTCTGATGACACCACGTTACTCTAAATCCCTAGGATTAAATCCCAACATCTTTACTTACTACAGTGGTACCTACTTCAGAGAAATTTAAAAAGGAGGATTTCCACAGATTTTTTTCTATTTTTTAATCAACCCACCCAACAATATGTAATATGTAATTTTCGTAGCACGTTGTTCCAGAAAAAAATATTTTCAGTGAAAAAAAAATTACCCGGTAAAATGGCGCCGGGAGATTTTTTTTTTACATGAGCTCCACACAGGAGACCCTGAGGAAAATAATTTCCCTCTAGGTCTATGTCATCTTTGGGGATGCTGTGTGGAGGGTTTTTTTTAAGGAAAGGAAGGATAGGAGAGTTCTGGGAAGGAAAAGGGTTTAAAGGGTGGGTAGGAATCTGGGGTTCAGTGTGTTCTGGTCATTCGCCTCCAAGACCTAGACAAACCTCATCCCATGAACCCGGGCACCCCTGCTAAATCACCAAACGTAGCGAACCACTTGGGGTGACCTATGGCAGAGGTGTTGGTTAGCCAATAAAGGTTCCCGTGGCGGCGGTACCCATTCCCGCCTCCCAAATTGTAAATTATACTATATTAAATATGATAACTATATACGTCACGTGATGTACCAAAATTTTATAAGTCTGTCTCACTATCGTAGCTAGTGAATTGTTCAACGAAGACATCAGAACTCTTACTGATGTGTTAATCGATCAAGTAGGTAATCAAAAAAAATATATATATGAACCTGTCTACAATATTATTGGGCGTTCTTCGCCATTTAAAAGACCAAATTTTTATCCATTTCTTTAACTGCATACTAAATGGAATAGCCAAACGTATATTAAAATATACAGCAAATGAGTCTAGACACATATATTCACATGATTAAACAAGTGTCTTAACATAAACAATCAGAAGATTATGAAATATTCAGATAATTACTTATACAAGGCAACAATTCGTAACAATGTTTCTGATTTATTTGAATAGAATTAACGATGGTTTGATTGCGGACATGTAATATTTCCACTGGTCACTAGTACTGCCACTGATACTGGCACTGTCTGATGCAATAAATACACATTTAATAACTAATAAATGAGCCAAAGAATGTTTCTCTCGCAATAAAGTGTGTTAAAATGTATCGAATAGAAAATAAAGCCCGCGGGTGATTCACTCAGGGCCAGTTTCTCAAAGTGTCGCATATTTTAGATATTGCTTAGTAACACTACTACTCGGCGGAAAAATCTCAGAAAATTTAAAAAAAGGACCTATAAAATATTAATGATATTACATTCAAATTACAGCATTACGAATTACAGCTTCAGATGCACTTGTAATGGACTGTAAATACTAAAAACGCAACGCGACGAAATGGTGTTTACCTGAATTGGGTGAGATAATATGTGTAGGAAAAACAAGTATCAAGGAAAAAGGATGACGATTAACTTAACAGGTATCTCGGCGAAGGGTAATTATCACAACGACAATACGAACGAATATAAAACGATATTATGTATTTCCGAAATCGTCGAATTCCTTTTTTCTTTTGTTAAAACCGGATTGTGTACCTACACGAAAAACTCCAACGTGTTTCGAAGGTAGTCCCAAGTCTTTTTCTATGTTCAAAACAAATGCACTCGAATATGCACTATTTTTCTTGCCAAGTTTAAAATTCGTTTCCAGCAAGATGATTGTTAGGGAGAGGTAGAAACTGGATAACTGGCATCCCGGTAGGAACTAACCATATATACTCATTTTAAAACCAAACAAAATGTTTCCTCGTTAAGTGATTTTTAACAACTACTACTGTCACTACTACTACTGAGCAATAAAAAATGTTCATAATAGTAACTAAATTGAAATACCCCATTATAACTCTATACTCCTGGTATTTTGTTCTTGTTGTCAGGAACAAGATTTGACTTTATTATTATTTTGTATATTTTTGTAATGTATAATCGAGACACTAGCGTCACTACGTCAGCAGGACTTGTTTGTGATTTGTAATAACTATTCTTACAATATTAAAAAAAAAAAAATAAAAAAAACACAAATTACCCTAGTATATTTCTGTGATCCTGGTACTTTGTTCTTGTAAAAAGGTCCCTGAAAAATCACTGTACACATTTTCCAATTTTGAAAAATGCAATTGAAATACATATATTTTTTAATATTAGACTTTACACTTTATCGCTTGTTCAAATTTTTCACTGCACTGAAGTTCGAGTTATTAAGACACAACCAATATGAGTGATTTGATGATTCTACTTTAGACTCATTTTAATCAGTAGATATTAAATAAATATTAACTTACAATTTAATAAGTCAACCTAAGCGTATGTAATTATAAGTTTTGAGTTTAGAAGTAAATTTTTGACTTTTTAATTTCTAAGACAAATTAGGTTTTCATTTCTATTTGACAACATTATGTTAAATCCACAAAACGCCATCTCTTCTGATCCAAGCTCTGCTTTATCTTAAATTTCCATTTTTAGTAAAAGCTTACATTTTCCCTTTAGAGTAAATAACAAGCAAACATAATATATAAAAGCACACATTTCTCACATAGACTTGCACACCTGTGTATTGATTTTCCTAGTGAGGTCTTAAGAAACATAACATAAATACACACAGTCATTTCATTCAAACTCTAATCTTAAACTTTACAAATAACAGCCTTTACTGTTAATGTTATTTGCCATGTTTCTGAGAAAAATATAAATAAAACAGCCTCGTTTTAACAGCGTAGGTTGTTACTCAAAAGCTCTGCTGTAATCTGATATATCGCGTCGTTGGTCACTGTCACCTAAAAACAACCCGGACCCGGATGTGTCCGTTGTAACGTTGCCCGAAACGTCGGTCGTGTGGAAAGGTGAGAAGGAAAGATCGACATGTAGAAACTGTAGAATGCAATGTGTTGTAACATCGCAGCATCCGGAATAATCCGGTCCAGATGAATCACCGCTTCTTTATGGTTGGCAGCAAACATCGCCGTAATGATCTTGTTTGAGAAGATGCACATCACTTATTTCTTTATATTGTTAAATTATTCAAGTACACAGGTGTAAAACACATAAAAACCTCCGCAGTAATATTATGTAGGCTAGTTTTAATCCGAGTTAAGCCAGTGTTCAGTCGCGTGTGCAGTCTACATCTCAGATTAAATCAGTTTCTATCGTTGCAAGGATCGCGAGGAATGGCGTCATGGGATTTTGATAAGAAACATCGCAATACTTCTCTAACTTAATAAACATTTATATTTTCTTGTTGTTAAAACACTGAAGAACATATAAGTAAAATCGGGTTCGCTGAGAACTTGTGTCACAGGAAGAATTATAATCACAAACGCAAGGTAGGTACAGAACTGACTCTCTTAATTTACCGTTACGTCTTCTGTCTGCGGTTGCACTTACGTACATTAAATTTGCGGTATATAATAAAATGCTAATTTGTTTTTTGCTTAATACGCCTACACAACCTAGGCCGTCTGATTTCATCACGGATATTTTGTGATGCTAAATTATTGTTGTTGGTTAGCATGTTCAAAACTACAAGCAATACTTTAAAAACGTAACATTTAAATTATATTTCGTAGGAAAATCTTCACTACAGCGTAATGCATAAATTTCCTTTTGCAATTTACTCACAAATAAAGAGAAAACTGGGATGCTTGGACATAAAACAATTTAGTTGCAAGTCACAAAACCAAGTTGATGTATACAAATGTACGAATATAAATAATATGTTTTTCTAGGGAATTTCTAAAGTACCCCAAGTGGGAATCAGTTTCCTTGTTTAAATTTGAATGTAAAGATGTTGATCTACAAAATTACATTTTGTTTTATTAAGGTTACAGAACGCAATCAGCATTTTAACATTTCATGGACCTATTATATTAAAACTTATTATCGGTCTCAAATCAGTATTTTCATATTCCATGTCATGATGACTTGATTTTCTTCACTTGTCATCAATGATCACAGTCGAGTAACAACTCCTCTCCAATACTTAGGTATTTTTTTATGTTGTCACCGGAGACCAAAATTTCTTATATATTTTTTAATTCAAATAATGTCAGGAATCTCTGGTGAAAGTAATTCGAAGTCCCTTAAGAGCGTATAACCAGAGAATACCAGAAATATGTCATTTTTAAATCAGTGTTTAGACGTGTTGACTCTTTTCCACAAAAAATTATAAATTGATTTCAAAAGATTGTTTTTTATCTAGTAAACGTGTATTTTAAGTTTTCAGAAAAAAAATGATAATTTTTGGTATAATAAAGTTATACCATAGGTCGTTGGCGGATTTTTAAATTTTCAAAAAAGTACATTTATTATACAACACCCATTTCAAATAATATAATCATACAGTAATATAAATCAATACATTATCTGGTAAACGTATGTAACAGAATTCTAATTTTAGTTTAAATAAAATCATAAAAAAATATATAAGTACATGAGTTTCTTGACGAAAATTGGTCCGTTTGTGTATTTATTTGCGCACTTACAGACTAATATATTTCAAATTTTGTACATTGAAAAATGATAAATACTTATGATAAAAAAAATAATTACAAAAAGTTTATAATTTTAATAGTTTTATCAACACGCCTTTCAGCATCTTTGTATGTAGGTATAAATTAAAGCAAATTTGGAATGAAATAAAATAGATATTGAGTTATAATTTTTAAAACTGGTACGGAGAGTAATTAATCTTTCTCATTGGAACCGCCCTGTAAGATCGTAAGAACCTCTTTCGACGAAATGTGGATTTTCGGCCGCTGGCTGGTTATACGCTCTTAACACTCTATATTACTTACGTGTTACATATCAGTCATATTTTAACTTATTTTCAGTCCAAAATTGATTTATTGATAAATTATGGAATCTAATATAATAATTACGTCCCTATTATGAATCTATCATTCCATGTGCTGAAAGTTAAAGATGAAAGCGTTAAACTAAACTAAAAGTACGTTGATCAACCAACGAAAACAAATTATTAAATTTGATGTAAAAACCCATCGTTTAAATTTAAACTCTTACAAAATACAGAAAATACAGGCATTAAAAAAACCCTTACATCATTTAACGACATAATTTGCCATGACACATGGCACAATGGTGACTGATGACTCTGTATCTACAAATGATATTCCGTCTTTGTTTACTTTGTAGGTTGTACCTATCGTTTGAGTTGGTGTAATTCTCGACGGAAATTTAATTCTTCCATTCTGCCTTGAAAATACAAGACTATTTCATCGTGTCGTTGTAGAAAAACGTTTCAATTGTACCTAATTTAGACGTGAAAGGTAATAACCGGAAATATTAATTTTGGTTGAGTCTGCGATTGTAACTCTGGTTTGGTGATTTGCTTCAAATTTAAGAATCATTTTCAAAATTGGAATGGATTATGTGAAGAATTCAGAAAAGCGATAAAGTACCTACATATCTTTACATAGTATAACATGAAGTCGCTCCCGCTGTCTGTGCACTTAGATCTTTTAAACTACGCATCGGATTTTCATGCGTTTTTCACCAATAGATAGAGTGATTTACAAGAAAGGTTTTTAGGTAGATAATTTGTCAAGGTTTTGTGTAAATTGGTTGAAATATATAAATAAAGGGAGCGGGCTGGCAAACGGGCAGCGGGCAGCGAGCTGGCAAGCGGGCGTTGTGGGTTTAATATAACAGATGGAGATGGTTATAAAGGTTGGGTAGTGGCGTGGAGTTGTATTTCGTTAGCCACAGCAACGTGTGTCTGGGTCTGCTAGTAACATATAAAAGAAACTTGGCTTTTATCGTGGTTTTTTTTTAATTGGAACCGATCTGATAAGAAATCAAACTATCCCGTGATATTTCACGGGTCTGCGCTGGTTTTAAAATAAGAAAAGTTTTTGAGGGAATATATGTTACCTATATAATATAATATTAAACATTATAAATATTTATTGTGTATTGTTTTGGCAAGCTTAAAGCGTCATAAAGTGGAAACGCAACTAAATCCACATCGAAAACGCCTCGCAAAAACCACAGTTCTGCAACCTTTTTGATGCACAATACCAAATGATAACATAAAATCACTTTTGTTGCAAAATGCCTGCGTATTTCCCAAAAATCGCCCGAAACATAAATCGGATTTAGCCAAAAATTACGCGAATATCGCCGCAAAATAACTCGAAATATTCAGGTCCATATAAATAATTGAAGAAATAATAAAACATTCTCATGGGCCTAGCTGGCTTTAGGTCGGGCCCTGAGGAGGGAGTGTCTCTACTTATAAGATCAAAAACATATCACGAGACGTGATGGAAACAATCTCCACCATTTTATTAAGAGGGGTATTTCAGTATTACGTGTTCTGGGAATTTGAATTTATTATCTCAAATTCTCTGGAAGAAGCTAACATTTGCATAAAGCTTTTTGGTTTTATTTTTCGTAAATGACAGTACGGATGATGCGAGTACAGAGTGATGACTTTTGGGTTCAGGGATGAATTTAGTACCTAAATATTATGGCGGTTGGAGTGTTTGGAAATGAAGTAGGTACCTATCCTAGTAAAAATACATAATTTTTTACTATTATTTTCTTTGCAATTTGGTTGCTTTTCAAAAAAAATTTTCTAGCATTATAAACCATGCCATTTTTTCGATAACTAATTGTTTCGTTTGTGTAGGCATGGTTTGATTTGGTTGATTTGATGATCAACTTGTGTGGTTTGATTTGGTGAACAACTTGTGTGGTTTGGTTTGTCAACTTATTTGATTTGATTTGTCAATTTGTTTGGTTTGATTTGTCAACTTGTTTGGTTGATTTGTCATCTTGTGTGGTTTGATTTGCCAATTTCTGTGGTTTCATTTGTCAACTGTCTTGGTTTTATTTGCCAACTTATTTGGTTTCATTGTCAACTTGTTTTGATTTCATTTGTCAACTTGCGTGGTTTGATTTGCCAACTTACGGGGTTTCATTTGTCAACTTGTGTGGTTTCATTTGTCAACTTGCGTGCTTTGATTTGCGAATTTGTGTATTTTTATTTGTTAACTTGCCTGGTTTGATTTGTCAACTCGTTTGGTTTCGTTGGTCATTTGTTAACTTGTTTTAAATTTTTAATTTATTAACACTTTGAACAGCAGATGTAACATTGAGCTCCCAGCAGCTGGATTATAACGCACGTGAAGGAATGCGATCACACACACAACTTCACAACCTCAGGAATATTCAATCGACCGATCGTTATTAAAACCCGTCGATATTTCAATTGTCTCTCTCATTGTTCACAAACATGAATCCGAATAATAATTCACTGAAACGAAACTGAATCGTTTTGCATTCCTTTCAGAAGTAGACGGCACGCCAGGTCCAATAGAGTTAGTTGATTTGAAAACTAAAATAGAGCGAATCGCGGTCATTCTGTCCTGACATGCAATCTGCTTTCTCCAAATTCCTCTCCCCTTGGCAATCATCAATTGTGTTCGATTGTTGTTACTCCCTCATTATGTGTTCTTGGTGTCGTGCCAACTTTACCTGAATGACTCCGACCTCTTCCAATCTCCACTTTCACACACGCAAGTGTAACTCTGTTCAATGAACATTCATCGGTGGTCGAGTCCTGTTGGCTATTCATTTCAATCATATACATTTGGGAAGTATATATACGAGAGATGAGAAGGCTGGTAGAGATATTGAAAGAATGTTAAATGCAGGTTATACCATTAATGGAGGTCTGAACGCCGTTGGCACCTACAAAAAAACTGTCCAAAGAAGCGAAGACAATGGAATCCTGGTACCTACCCACTACCCAGATATATGGCAGTGAGGCACAGAACTGGCAGAGGAAGGATGAAAAAAGACTGAATGCTGTAGAAATAGATCCCTAAGTCATATGTGTGGTAAAACCATGTATGATCATGTGAGAAATGTGGAGGTCCGCAAAGAATGCAGGAATAAGCATAATGAGTAAGATTAAGAACGGGACAGATGGTTTGGGCATGCAGAGCCAATGAACGAAGAAATGAGTATAAGGAGAATATATGACGTGAATGTTGGTGGTAGAAAAAGTCGGGGACGCCCGAGGACGATATGGAACCAAAAAGTGATTCATGCAGATTACTGAGTCGTGCCATGTCAAGGGTCAGAATAACAGAAGAGGAGGTGCTTATGTTTGAGTTGATGTATGAATGTGAATTAGACTAGGAGTGTGTGCCAAGACCGGGTTGTTCGGTGGTCCGTCCGTCCATGGTTAGTTAGTTAGTTGTTTGATGAACAATTAATTGGTCACTAATTAATGTTTTTTTAGTCGAATTCAATACACTTTCGTCATTCATGTAAGCGGTTTGTAAATAGGTGTTGAATCATTAAGCTACACAATAAGAGATAGTTTGTAATTCGTCATACTTCATGAATAAGAATGCAAACAACAGTCCTGGAAGGTGTGTCACGACGAGTAACATATTCCAAGGCGCTTTCATTCCATACCTGATTCTTCATCAGCATTCAACAGCACTAGATCACGATCAACCAGTACTTACGTGTGTCATTCAGTACTTACGTAGTTGGATATTCATCGCTCCATGTATATAGAAACTATATCTAATCATATGCATTGTATTAAATGGTTTAGAATAACATTATAATACGCCCAATTGTTAACAAAATAGTTGTGACTATTCTGTGAATAGAAAGCACAGTGAGTGTTTTATATTGCATGTATACAAAGCAGGGATTGTTCGTAAGGTAGTGAGCTAAGTTTGAAAAATATGACACTATTGATGTTGAAGCTCAATATCTTAATATATAAAACAAAGTCGGGTTAGTGAACCTATTTATAACTCGAGAACGGCCGGGCCGATTTTGATGATCTTTGATTTGTTGGATTTGTCTCCGCCCCGGAAAGGATAATAACTATTAAAACATCGCAAAAATTAATGAAAAATATACTTATTATGAAAATTTTATATGGAACGAATTCTCATATTTTAAAAGAGCTGCGGGAATTTTGTGATAAGTATATTGAGTAGTGAATGAGTTCCAAAAATTCAAAAACGTAAAATGTCGATGCGCTGGTTGTTTTGCTTTCATTTTAAAACATATAATGCTGCCTCTCTTTCTTACACCCTTAATGTCAATATTCGAAAATGAGAAAAACGTTGAACGTATGTCTCCACCCCTCTAAAGGAAATATACAATAATCGTAATGAAAATCCCTCACACGTATAAAGAAAATGAAAAGCATTTTTTTACATCAGCTCACACATGAGGCCACGAAGAAAATTATTTTCCTCAGGACCTATGTCGTCTTAGGGGATGCTGTGTAGAGGGTCTTTTTAAGGAAGGAAAGGATAGGAAGTTCTGAGAAGGAATAAGGTATGAGGGGTGGGTAGGAATATAGGGTCAGTGAGTCCGGGAATGACGGACGTATGAATCCATCCCTCCAACTGCGCTGCAAGGCGATGGGTCGAAAGAGTCCGCCTGGAAAGGTCAAAAAGCCTCCCTCAACCAGTCTCTCTCGATCCGGCCCGCCACGCAGCGGGTGGGCAGACGTATCCACCGCCAAGAACCGGACTTACGTCACTTGGGGTGACGTATGACAGAGGTGTTGGTTATCCAATAAATGGTTCCCGGGGCGGCGGTACCCATACCAGCCTCCCGAATTCCCGTAAGTAAGGGGAAAAATAAGAAAACCATAAAAAATATAAATCCGTACACAATACCATCTCTGATACTGACAAAAACAAAACACGGACAGTTGCGCATTGATGATTGCTTCATTGTGTAATTTTTAACTTAATAAAAAAACTGAATTTAATAAACAGTTATTGATTCTGAGGCGGTACGAAGTTCGTCGGCTTAGCTAGTATATATATAAATTTTTTTTTTTTAAACAAATTTATTTCAATTATTATAAGCAATAATTATCAGCCTGAAACACTCTGACCGGCAATCAGAAGGACACGGGTTCAAGTCCCGTTGGCGGCAAGTATCTTTCCTCGGAAGATTTTTTCAATGTAGATGAGTGTTTCAGGCTGATAATTATTGCTTATAATAATTGTTACCCTTTGTGATATGCATAAAAATCTTGTGTTAAAAAACGTTAGTTTATCAATTAAAAAAATAAATTTTTTTTCGGTTTGGGGAGGCACAACCTCCAAAACACAAACGAAACCTTAAACCTTTTAACCGTAGTATCTAACACAAATGAAACCGCTTCCAAGTTGAAAACATAAAACAAATTCCACAAATGCGCGGGAATAAACAACGAACATCAAAGGAAGATCGTTTCCGAAAATACCTCAGTAAAGATGCTGAGATATCAAAGAGAGAAAAATTTTAAATACCTACATTACGTCACAAATTTAAAAAAAAATAGAATGTCTAAGAAAAAGAAACGCATGTTTATTCAATTATTTTCGCAATTTCTTTTGTGATTGCAGTATGTTTGCATAAATGTCAATGCCAGTTTGTAAATGCTTTATTAAACCTTGGACATTTTAAAAGCCTCATTAAGGCAATCCAATAGTAAAGGAAAAAATCGAAATCGGAATTCACGCCCCTTTATGGGAGGAGTTTAAAAATACTTGAGAAAGAGCTTTTGGAAAGGTTCGAAAAGGTATTGAGAAATTTTTTTACAGGTTGATTTCGTAAAGGCCTGTAAAAAAACATTAATTCCTTTTTTACGCATTGTTTATTGTAATAAAACGGAATTGATTTCACCAAAACAAGCAACGCGGAGCCTGATACGTCTATTCCCCGCTCCGTCCGGGGGAGTTCTGACAATTAATAGGTGTGGCTGCCAGTCATTCTTCAGTGGACGGTATAAAGTTCACTTTGACATTCCATATTCGTCGACTGCCGTATTGTCGCCGTGATGTCAAAAATGACAACGCAAAAATGCATATCATATTTTATTTTGTGAGGTTCTAGGGTAAATTTCAATTTTTTAGCGATTATCATAAAAGAAACTGAATTTGCCACATTAAACAATAAAACCATATCCAAAAAGAGGTTTATAAATAGAAGAGTTTGGACTTCATCAAAGTGTTTTTTATAGATCTTATAATTTTTTTCTAGGCTTATTAAAAGACTTAATAAGCCTAGAAAAAATGACCGATATTTTTAAGGGCCAAGATATGTTCTACACGCAGTATTTAATTGAAGCATGTATAATACATCTAAGCGGTCAAATTTTTAAAACAAAAACATATGATTTTGCATTATTTAATATGGCTTCATCTTGAAGCTAAAAAAAACAATATCCAGAACAGACTTTTTTAAATCGGTACCTACTTAACTGATTGTGAAAGTCACATGAACTGAGAAAACACCCTTCCAATGTCACACTTTATCATTCATTCTCTGTCATCAGTGGAAAGTTCATAATTGGCATAATTAACTATCTTATTCTTGTACTTTTATGTAATCTCGGACTTGCCGTCAAATTTTCCTAAAATAAAAGTAATACAATACAATATGTCTCCTCATATACAAAAAAAAAAAAAAAACTCACAAATTTATACACACAATTGAACTTTGAACATCATACATACCTGCTCACTATGGTAGGCAATCCATTGGTTACGAGATGGGCAATTTATATAATTGCTTTATGAAGAATGAGTTAATGATGAATGTATCTAAGTAAGTCTAAAATCATGGTGTTTAAAAGAGAGAGTACGAAAATATTATGCAATATAGCTGTGAATGATAAATACTTGGAGCAGGTGGATGAGTTTGTGTATCTGGGTAGTATGTTTACGAGAGATGGGAAGGCTGATAGAGATATTGAAAGAAGGGTGAATGCCGGTAACTCCATTAATGGAGGACTGAATGCGGTTGGCGCTAATAAAAAAAACTGTCAAAAGGAGCGAAGCTAGCAGTCCGTCCTGGTACCTTCCCTGATGTATGGCAGTGAGGCATGGAACTGACAGAGGAAGGATGAAATTAAACTGAAAGCTGTTGAAATGAGATCCCTGAGGCGTATGTGTGGTGAAACAACGTATGATCGTCTGTGAAAAGTGGATATCCACAAAGAATGTATGGTTGACGTAGGCATATTGAGTAAGATTAAGAAAGGGATCCTCAGATGGTTTGGACATGTAGAGCGAATGAATGAAGAAAGTAGTGTAAGAAGAATATACGACGCAAAGGTGGTAGAAAAAGTCGGAGACGCCCGATGAAGACATGGCACAATCAAGTGAATCAGATACTTGATTCGGGCCATGTCAAAAGTCAGAATAATAGAGAGAATGCATGAGACGATGTATGAATGTGAGTGAGGCAAATAGTGTGTGCCAAGACCGAGTTATTTGGCGGTCCGTCCTCTCTGCCTACCCCTGTGCGGAAACGGCGTGATGGTTAGTTAGTTAGTTAACATTTAAAATGAAAAAGTCTACGAAAATTAAAAAAAAAAAGAAAAGATTTTATTTTTTTTGTTCATATGAAGCAGTTACTTTGTGATGTGACGTTATAATTTAAAATAAAACAATAACTTTGTAAACACCACTTTTATTTTTTATACTTTATGCCCACCGGGTTTCGCTACAACCGTAGCTTTTTCAGGGCAGTACAATCTCTACTAAAATTAATTTACAAGTGTGGTTTAGCTAATACATGATTTAACCAAAAGATTTACTGTTTAATCAACAAAATAATGAAGAGTGAGTAATATCATAATGTAATGTATTTATGTGTAACGTAATGTAAACTGTATTTATTTGAGTTAATTCCAGTTAAATAAAAGAAAATGTTTTTTTTAACCTTAAACCTTAACATTTAGTGCGGGGAAAAGAGATTCCGAAGTACTCCACATAATGGTGTCCACTGTCTCTATTAGTTATTCAGCAAATTGGTTTAACCGGTAAAAAAATGACATTTAAAATCGTATAAATAAAACGTCTCAAAGTGGTTGAACCACACTTTTCAAATGGCCTTGTAAGCCGAAACAGCTGTAACAAAAATAAAAAGATAAAATACTTGCAGAACTTGATTTTTACAACCAAAATTAAATGGAGTTCTACGAATTAAACACAAAAACAATTAATAAATGCAAAGGTAATTTTCTTTTTTCTTGAACAAAGACTACATATAAGTGGATATTTTCTGTCATTAATAAACATTTTTACTGAAATAATAAAGATGAACATTCCATTTATATGGAATATTCATCATAACCATGTTTCTTAAAATAACATACAAACACTACGTTTCATTTCGTTAAACGCAATTGTAAAATTATTAGTCGTTCCTAATATTTTCAAACAGAAACATAATACACCATTACTGTTTCAGAGTGCTAAAATTTTACCTGTTAAGGCAATACTATGGCACAAAGTTATAATTCAGTATATATTTACCCAGCAGCATAAAGAGAAATTAGAACATAAATACAGCACTAGATTCACGCGCAACGACGGGTTAAAAGTTCCGAAATTTAATAATAAGTAGGTACGGACAGAGAACGTTTGAATACAACATACCGAAAATATTTAATTTATTACCTGATACTATAAAGTAATGTAATTCTATGAATAAGGTTAAATATATGCTGAAAAATTGGCTATCGGAAAAAAAATATTTATATTTAGATTGATTTGTATGAATAATGTTGAATTTGTAGATATAAGATGTAAAATTATAACATTTAAAATTTATATGTAACTTAATTATAAGCACCTGCTGACAAGCCAATTCAATTGGCTTAGCAGGACTTGTTTGTGATTTTTAATAACTATTCTTACAATAATTAAAAAAAAAAAAAAAAACAAAACAAAACTCATGATTTATTAATAATTTAAAATGCATTGGGATTAAATTTCCCAAGTATTTTTTCCAGCCACTATTGTTGTACTTTTACGTTGACGAAATCTTCCCACACGACAAAACTATCCCTCACAACTCTTTGAAGTTATATTAAAATTCCTTTCAACAAATCATTTAGTGTTAACACGTACTATTATTTGAATGGCCCTTTGTATGTTAATGTTAACTGTTAACCTTGGATTGCTTGGAGAAGTATATCTGTCCAATGTTGCTGCAGTCACTTGCTCTAGAACGTCGGAGTAGTGATGTAGAAAGTTGTGTTGGTTGCCTACAATTGAGGGTCGTTAGCCTCCGACGTGATATTACAATATGTGGATCGTAAAGTGTTCTCGTTCCTCCATTCTCAAGGGGTTACCGAAGTCGTCGTTAATGTCATTGTATCTATTCGTTTTACTTAAGGTCTGGAGAAATTAATTCATTAATCATCCATCTTTTTTATAGACAATGGCTTAGAAAGTTACATGCATCTTTCAGATCTCTTGCCGTAGATTAAAGATCACACAATAGTCCATTCTGTCATCTAGTGTTTAAACATACAAATCTTCAATGCCCTATATCAGTCGCATTTACAATATGGTATCACTGGATGGGAAAGTTCATATATCTTTCAACCGGTTATCGAAGCACAGAAGTCAATTACGAGGGTAGGCTGAAAAGCAATGCACACATGCTTGTACAGCGCAAATGACCGGCGAATCACTCAAAAGCGTACCACAAACCATTTTCAAATAACCAAGGAACGTGTCGGCTTCATTTTTTTTTTATTTTTTATTTTTTAATTTTTTTAAAAGATAGACAAACATTCCCGGGTTACGAATAACCCAACAATGTTTGAAAATCTCCTACTACCACCACAGAAAGCCGAAAATGTTGCTTGTGTTGTGATGGAGGACTTAGCCAGCCGAGGAATCGAACATGCGACGCTCGGGTGGGACCCAAGCGATATGCCCATTCAACCACTGACCGGTCATTGGTCAATTGTTCATTGTTGAACAATTAGGAAATAGTAAAATCTGTGGACGATGGGTACCACGTCGTGTCACAGACGAAAACAAATAGCGTCTATTAGAACCTCTACAAAACCTGAAGGTTGAACCGATTCCACATCCTTCTCACTCCCCCGATCTTTCTTGCGATTTTAATTTTTTTCCTCTACTCAAGAGACATCTAAAGGATAATCATGACACCTCGGACGATAAGATGAAGGCAGCTGTCAAGTCCTGGATTCGAGAAATGTCGGAAGAATTTTTCAGTTACTTAGTGAAAAAAACTTATTACACGTTGGGAGAAATGCGTTAGCCTAAACGGTGATTATGTTGAAACATAAATATATGATTTGAAGCTTAAGAATCGTACTTTAATGTACTTTTGGCCCGATCTTTCCATTTGTTTTTGTTCGCGTTTTACAATCACGTGTGCATTACTTTTCAGCCTACCCTATTATATTATGAAAATTATTCATACAGTCTCTTTAAGAACCTTTAAAAAGGACATCTTTAACGTTCTCAACTTTATTAGTTTGAAATATTTAATTAACGCCTTTAAAAATAGGTTAAATCTTAAATTAAATAACTCGGGTAAAATACAATATCCTCAGCTCAACTAAACACATCAATCCAAATCAAAATCAATATTCGCTCAAATAAATTTCGATTTAATTATAATGATTCCATGACAGTTGATCCCCCGATAGTTGGCCCCCCGACACACATTTACAATATGCAGTCGGTTTAGGGAAAATACAGTATACCTACCTAAATAAAATATAACGACGTATCCCCTAAGTTCAGAGAGGTATTGCCGAATACAAAAATGCAAGTATTTATTTTATTTATTTATTTAAGGAACATAAACAATCTTAGTAATAAAATATACATAAGAGGATGGCAAAAAAACAGACCAATTATTAATGTTCACAGATAGGTATTTAGAAACATAAAAGTAACTGAATGTAAACTAGAAAATTTAAGAAAAACAGAAAAAATAAAAACAGCACTAAGCAGCAATTTAAAAAAAATAATAATACAGATGTTAATTCAACAAGTGATAAACATGTTATACACAATAATAACATAATTAAAACAATACTTAAATAGACTGCGAAATAGGTATTTGGGTTGGGACGGGTAAGGGGAGGAGAGGGATAAGGGAAAGTTGCCACGCAAGTAATATAAAAATATTAGGTACAATAAATTTAGTCATGAATATGTGTTATTCGCACCTACATAGAATGTAATACAAAGAAATTCTGTAACGACAATAACTAGCAGTGAATATGTCAGCAAGTGTGTCTATATGTCCAAGTTTATTATTATAGTATTTACATGTCCTTTTTTTATAAATTCATTTTGGTTGGAATTAGTGTTGCATCTATCAATGTAGAAAAGGGTATTTTGTCTGCTGTATCGAGTCGGCGTGTGGAAATTTATTTTATTTAGCAGCTCCGGGCAGTCAACTTTTGAGTTAATAATTTTGTACAGGAGCATCTCATCAGCGACAAGCCTCCTATTGAGCAGTTTCGAGATTCGAAAATGTTTCTCGATTTCGTCGTAAGAATTGTATATGTTGAATGATTTAAAATTGAGGAATTTGAGAAATCGCTCCTGAACTCTTTCTAACCTGTTAACATAAACAATATAGCGCTGGTTCCAAACCTGTGAACAGTATTCCAGGTGAGGACGAACATGTGATTGTACAGAATCAGATAAGTCTTAGTGTTTTTGAAAAATTTGCATGTTCTCAGTACAAAGCCTAGACTCTTTGTTGCTTTGGTGACAATATTATCAACGTGTTTATCAAAGGTAAGTTTAGAGTCCAAAATAACCCCGAGGTCACGTATACAATCTTTATTTGTTAACAGCGATCCAGAAATGGTGTATTCATGCAGTATTTTTATATGGTTACGTGTGAATGTGACTTTGCAACATTTGGAAATATTGATAAAAAGCTTTTTTCTGGGACTGTAATCCGTCAGTCGGTCAAGATCTTCTTGTTAACGCACAGAACAGTCATGGGAGCTAATAGGAAGGTATGTTTTCATATCGTCGGCAAATAGTAAAATTTGAGCGTTGTGAAAACATGTAGTACCTAATATCATTTATATAGATAGAGAAAAGCAAAGGACCCAAAATGGACCCCTGAGGCACACCAGAAGTAATGATTTTCCAGATGGAAGAAAGTCCACCTACTGTCACAGCCTGGGACCTGTTTGTTATGTATGAAGATAACCAACGAAGGAGATCTCCATGAATACCATGATTAGCAAGTTTTCTAAGCAGGATCCTGTGGTTGATCTTGTCAAAGGCTTTGCTATAGTCAGTATAAATTGTATCAACTTGCACACGTTTATCCATAGAGGCAGACAAGAAATTTATAAATGTTATAAGATTTGTAGCAACAGAGCGACCTGCAAAGAATCCATGCTGAAATTCGTTGATCGAATTCTTTACCACGGGGAATAACTGGTCATAGACTATGTTTTCGAACACCTTTGAAAAAATGCAGAGCTTGGAAATGGGTCTATAATTATCTGCTTCGCACATAGTTTCTGATTTATGAATTGGTGTGATGTAGGCTCTTTTCCATATATCTGGAAATGTACCGGTCTTAAGCGATATATTATATTATATATGTGTATTATATATATTTATACGTATATATATTATATTATATATATGTATTATATATATTTATACGTCGGAAAAATTTAGTTTGGAATTCATACCAACTTATTAAAGGTTAATTTTAAGTCCATTTTAGGTTTGAAATTGGTGAATAATGCAAAAAAAACAATATTATTTTAATTATTATTTTTAATTGGTAAACTAATGTTTAAGACAAGATTTTTATGCATAGCACAAAGGGTAACAATTATTATAAGCAATAATTATTAGCCTGAAACACTCATCAACATTGAAAAAATCTTCCGAGAAAAGATATATATATAATAAAAATCTTGTCTTAAACATTAGTTTACCAATTAAAAATAATAATTAATATTTGACAAGTTAAAGCATTCCACCAAAAAAATGTAGACATAATTTGTCTCGACGCCATCTAGTGGGAGAGTAAGCACTTATAATGCATTTCTCACAAAAAATAAAGTTGGTTGTTTTCAGGTGAAAAAATGTAATAAGCAGTAATTGTTGAATGAAACACTAGTATGTATTGAATTATTTGGCGGGTGGGAGATAAGCCGACGTAGCTCAGTTGGTAGAGTAGTTGACCGGATATCAAAAGGACGCGGGTTCAAGTCCCGTCGGCGGCATTTATCTTTTCTCGGAAGATTTTTTCAATGTTGATGAGTGTTTCAGGCTAATAATTATTGCTTATACGGTGCTCCAGATTTTATGTCCGGGTTGAATCTTTCCCAAATGAAAGACTAAACCTTTCCACACACTTTTCCACAAATGAATATCTAGTAAATTAACGCAATGTAAGTGCACTATATAAGAATAAAACAATACAAGAACAATACGTCAATCCACCAGAAATATAATGGAAAAATATTTCACCGACTCCAGATATTTTCATATCAGAGGGTTCGGCTCTGATGAAATCCTAACTGGTCCGATAAATCCTACTGATCCCTCAATATAAATATTTAAAAAATCTTTCGTAATCCTACATGTATTTAAAATGACCGACTTTTGCATTTTTATTTACAAATTTTTTGACAAATCTAATACTCCTAAATTTTGAATGAGAGAGCTAGGTATAATGCCAGTAGCCGAAATAACAAATGGTAATATTTTTATAGTCTGAGAATGCCAAATTCTTTTAATTTCATTTCCTAAATCTGTATATTTTCTTATTTTTTCAGTAACAGTATATATAGAGTTGAATTTTCTTCCCTTTTGTTCAATGTCCACATTTTATAATCCTTTAATGTATTCATTTTATTTTAAATTATTGTTCTCTTCAAATACAACTAAAATGATGTTTACATTGTAACTAAAACCTTGTAAAATGTGGCCTCAGAATGCGTTAGGTACTCCAGGCCACACTTTTCTTTATTTCAATTTTGTAAACTTTTTTGTCAACCTATTTTCTTCGGGTTTAATGAAAAGAAAACCTGAAACAGCGTTAAGCAAACCGTGAAGCTTGTCTTTTTTAATGTCTTTATATTCACAGTAATATGTCAAAAAAACCCTCTGATTTTCTTTTAGCTGACTGTAATTTACTGGAATTAGATGAAGCCCGCGGGGAGACATTTACGAGTAATTGAAAAAAAAAACATTTCATCCTTTTAGAGACTTCCAACTTCTAAGGAACTTTTTAATTAAAGTCACCTTCTCGCAATGGATAACATTCATTAAAAAAAGCAAACAAATTATCGGGTTACAAATAACCTGGCAATATTTGTAGATATTTGTCTTACTTCCAACATTATATGCGAAAATTATTGCTTGCAATGATAGAGAAATTACCTTTATATTGATTTATTTTTGGGGTCCCAACCCGCTACCACCTTCTTTAGTCAACGTTCGGCGATCAGTACAGTGAACATCATCAGGGCAGATGTGGACAGAGAGGTGTGATGATGTACCCTATAACGCTGTCCGAAATGTTGACTAAAGAAGGAGGTATGCAACACGGCATAATACCTTAAAATAGATCATTAAAATTCTTTTGAGGAATGAGCTTTTTTTCAGAGGCCCTGAAGAAAACAGTTTCCCACAGAGAATACATCATCTTTGGGGATGCTGTATAAAGGGTCTTTGGGAGGAGAGGAAGGAGTTCACATGGGTCGTGAAGAGACCTATGTTGTAGGAGGGAGGAAACTCAAAGGCCGGCAAATCAGTTCCACAGCCGATCTGTTGTGAACTAAAGAACGAGTCGTAGAAATGACTCATATGACAAATTACAATGTATTGGTGACCCGACAGTTAATGCCCCGACAGCTGGCTCCCCAAAAACAATAATTATTATTTTAAAAAATTCTGCATTATTTGCTAATTCAAAAACACTTTTAATATTTGTGTACGGATTTATTTACAATGTCTTTTTTTGTATTTAGACGCTGGTATATACAGCATAAATGTTTTATACTTTTGATAGTCAGCGGTACATCCTCTATGCACTGCACACCCCTTTGGCGACACTTAGTTACATTTTGTGTTAGTAGGTATACCGTATTTTCCCTAAACCGACTGCATATTGAATATAAGTATGCCGGGGGGCAACTGTCGGGGAAACAAATGCGATGGAAACAAATATTTTTTTTCTGTGTTTGGCATACTACACAATCACATAAAATTAATGTGTTTCGCAAAATCGCTGCTTCATAAATCTCTGAATTGATATAATTTTCCATTCATCACAATTTCAAAAGAAGTTTATTCCTTTTCATGGGAATTTATACTTGGGTTCACCATTGTTTAATTAAAATCTATTTTTATTGCTCAGAATTTCAAAGTCTCCATTGTCATGTCTAAAGTTCCTAACTGCATCTGGAATTTGGCTAAATTTATCTCAAATCACAACACACAAGAATAGGTTCTTCCAAATATTAACTGCAGACATGACCAATACCACATCTTCTGACGCTCTCAATCTCATGAGAATTATTTGTCTATTCTGATTTTTTATCGCTGTATTTTAGAGGCATGCAAGAAAACTGTATTTTACCCACGGCTGTGTACATTATTTTACAATAAAATTATAGAGTTCACAAATGAGAAAATTATGAACTTTGTTAGAAACATTGATTAATTGTTTTTTCTGATGCGTATTACCGCGGAACGTGGAGGTTAAATAAAGAAACAAATCTTTAAAAAAAAATATATATTAATAAATCTAAACGAAAATATGAAAAAAAAATAAAGTCCAGAAAAATAAAAAAGTAACGTTCGCAAGTGGGGCTTGAATCCAGGATCTCATGTCTTACGACTTACAGGAACAAACGCCTTAACCAACTCCAGCCAAGAGACCTTTAATTTACCATTTAAGTCGATCTCATATTTCAAATTCGGAATTAACAATATTATCTTCGGCTAATTATATCATATTTTTATGCTACCTTTTTAAATGATCACAAAGTTCTAAATAATTAGTTTGTAACCTAAACAGAGTTTCGGATAATCATGTTTGATTTTATTTATGTGGGATACTTATTGACCTTTTCTAAAAATCTAAATGAATATCCAATTTTTAATGGAATAACTAAGGTTTTTCCCATTAATGTAATGTATTATTGAAGAATTTATTTAAAAGAATAAGACACAGAAATATATTTATTAGTATTATCTTCTTAAATAATATATTACCTTGATATATAACCTTCAAAAATATTATTATAACAAGAATTATTATCAATAAAAATTGACGAAAATAAATGTTTTGTATCAAAGTATGTACAACCTTACTGCAAGTTTCTTCTTTACACCCGAATCCTTACACGACAAACTAACACTTACAAAAAATATACGTTTTTTCCAATTAACAGATGCTAATAAAATAAAAGAATACGCACAACGGGTTAGAAGACATAGTTTATGATAATTCTAGTATCGGCTTCACCCTAGTCTTGTTGTACTAAATGTTTGCTTTTTATTAACTATGAACGCTTAGAGCTGAAAATTGTAACAAATATTAACCATGGGCAAAAGACATCCGGATTCCGGATGACTATGATATTAACTTAAATTTTCGAAATGACAAACTGTGCAATTTTCACGGCGCCATGAAGCAAGCGCCGTTCGAGAGTTTTCAGCGTGACTGTTATTATGCTATCGGTGTAAGAACAAACAATATGTTAAAAAAAAATTAACCAGTTTTTGTGAAAAATCACTTTGTTGATATTGGCAAATAATAAATTCTTTTCATTACTTGTTATATACGAGAATAAACAAATAATTAATTAATATTATAATTCTGGTAATATGTCAAAAGAATCTTACACAATATGTAGTTTTAAAGTCTGTTATTATGATTTAAATGCAATCAAAATCATACAAAAAACCTTTCACGAATTTCCCATTAAATCTATTGGTACATTATTATTTCGAGGTGAATGGGTTTACAGTGTCGCCACTATAAATACCTGTACCTACAGGCAGCAGGCAGATACCGCGTGTAACCAGTAAAATATAATCATGTGGATTGTGTAATTGATGATTACGTTCAGGAAACTTTACTAATTATAGCTATTGTCCGAATGACAGGTGTCATTACCACTTAATGAAATAAATCTCCGCGTAAACATGGTTAACCGTATATAATTGGAGCTGAACTGGTGAAGCGCAAAACGTTTATTCGGGTAGTAAAAATAACAAAATTTAAAAACAAAACTTTTGTCTTCATGTAATATTCCAACCTTTCAAAAATCGGGCGTATTTTGACATAAGGTAAATTTTTTTCCGCTCTGCAATAATATCCAAATACATAATTGATTATTTGCGAACGAATCCGAAAATTTAAAAATGTCTTGGAAAGGTGATGAAATACGCTTTCAAATTTTAGTATTAGAAATAACCATTTAATTTTTTAAATATAAATATTTTGAATGCAAACTTTAAAAAGTGTTAAAAATGGCTCACCTTATGTTTTTTCGAACTAAAAATTTTAAGTAAAAACACACATATTTTATTAGAAAAATGAATTATAAACATTATTGTCACCCCACTTTATGTTCGTTTCATGTACCTAAAAATAATTCATAAAACATTCACAAAGTTTCTTTTTTTTTCTAATTGTGGTCGGAAAAGTTGGGTTAACTTTTATATTTAAATATATAGAGAGTTGTTTTCTCTTTCCAATACCGTTTAGATCATATTTCTCACTATGATAGTAAGGGAGACACAACGACTTCTGTGAGCTGGTCTCCTGTGATTAAACGGGGTTAAAAAGTTTGTCAATATTTACGTTTGGCCATTGACCCAGTATTTGGCCCAAAATACTCATAAAAACCAATTGAATTTTAATCCTTACTTTGATTAGGTACAAATAATGAAATAATGTATCTCTCGTCATCTTCCTGATGTGATATAAACGTGAAAGGTTTTAGCTTCTAGAAGTGACGATCCTTCAGTGTTCCGACGTTCAGCTTCCACAACTTACTCCAAATTGGAGACGACATAGTCTATCGAATATGCCAATATCCTGTCTTCAAAATTAATCTAGATATTCTAACACTTGAGAGTCATTTTATCCTAGTCCGATTCAATTCGATGAATCGATTATAGAGTAAGGAGTTTTATTTCTGTGGTGCTATTCCACGGAGATGCGAGTATATTTATCAACCGTATTACATTTTTCTTCGCCAATTTCATCACAGAGATCCTCAACATCCCAATGTGGGACAGGAAGGAAAAAGTGGGGAAGAGTGGACAGTGTGGGAAAGAGTGCGATAGGGTGGGGCAGGATACCCCTTCCTCGGTTTGTCAGGGTTGCTTCCACTCGGTCATGATTTTCAGAATATTTTCATCTGATTTTCTTTCCACATGGCCTTTGGAACCTTCTGAATCCTGTTTTGGTTTAATGCCCAATTAAATTATCGAGTTCACTGATTTTCTAGCGCAGGCTTGGATATTTTGGGTTCAAAGTATGTTTATTTTGTTTCATCCTGTTCCTGTTAGGTAAGGCATCGCTCTGAAAACGAGATTAACTTTGAATTCAATTTACCTAATCGGTAAGAATTTAGGATTTGCGTCATCCCAATTTTACCTAATATCCGCTGACCTAGAATATCAAATACAATGGAAATTTCGGAAATTGTCCCCATTTAAGAAATTCAGTAGAGTTTGAAAGGGATTGGAATAAGAAGTGATGGCGGTGACGCTAACAGTGGACGCTTTGGGGCAAAATATAAATTATCAAAAAGGCATTCCCGAGCGAGACCTCTGTTATTTTCCAGTATTTATTCAGAGTCGAATCTACTCCCAGCAGACTCGTAACTTTACCTCCGTTCTCTGCGGTTTGCCAAATATACACAGTAAAACTTGAGGGTAGGTATATGTCATAAAACATAATTATTTAAAAACTGTATAATTTTTACAAATTGTCTTATTTTTTATATTTGAAATTAGAAAAGGGTTATTTTGTCTAAGTATTTGAAATTAGGAATTAGTTGAGACTAATATTGGTATTTCTTAAATTGAAATACGAGATCGATAAAAATTACGAAAAATTACTAGGTCTCAGTCTCAGCGATCATATTGTCCCAGTAAGTCAGATTGTATTCGATTCCGTTTATTTTTTAAATTTATTATTTGTAAATATTTTTTCAATAAATGTAATTTTTTTACATAAAATGCTACACACAGTGTTATAAATAAAAATAATAATACCCTTTCCTCATCATAAAGAGAAGTAGCTCTTGTCTTTGGTGAGAGAATCCCAGATTAATAAATAATAAATGTAAATATTAAGAAGAAAATAAATATTTAACAAGAAAATAAATATTAAACATGAACAAAATATTCGAATATTTAACATTTCTAATAATAATAATAATTTCTAATAATAATAATAATAATTTATTTCAGATAAAAATTATACAATTAAACATATGTGGAAACTTCGACTAGCCAACTAGGAATGGATCCTGTTTTAGGCCAGTCAAATTGACAAATTTAGTTCATATCATAATTTATTTTTTCATTGTTTAAGTATATAACATATTATTTAAAGAAGGAAAAAATGTGTTACAATTGAATTCCTCATATAATCTTTAGATAAATACACAATATTGTAATTATGGGAAATATCATATAAGCTTTAGATAAATACACAATTTTGTACTTATGAGAAAAAGAATACCCAAGTGAAGAGAAAAAATGAAGAATCCTTATGTTAAATGTGAATGTTTTGGAAAATGGAAAATGGAAAAAAGGAAAATGGAAAATGGGAAGCGTAGTGATATAAGATGATAATCTAGATGGGGGATTAGAAAATAATCGATCGCATGAATTAAAAAAAGAATAGACAGTTATGTTCTGGAGTGATAAGTATGTGTTTTTGTAATATATGGACTCTAACAATTTATGTATGAGTGTGTGTTAATATATATTTAAAAATAAATTATTATTTAAAAATAAAATAAATATTCTTAAGATTGTAATACATGTTCAAAAACAACGCCAGCACTACCCTTCCATTGACCACCTTCACGACACCCGACATTCAAGGAACAATCCAATAGTCCCAATAAAAACCACGACGTCCCTTGGACAACGTCAATTTTCGTACTTAGGACCTAAATTATTTAATATCATTCCTAATGCTTGGAAAACGAAAAGTACTAATATTTTGCGCAAATTAATCAACGACTGGCTCCTTGATTTAGGGAGGGTCAAAAGCGAAGATATGTTGACCAAGAGATAGTCTTTTTATTATTACCATCTGGTTTTTATTTACTTTACAGGTTTTGTTTAATTTACCGGTTTTATCTTTTATCCTTTTATGTGTTTTTTTTTTGTTTTAAGCGCTCTAAGGGAAAATATCTAAAATTGGTTTTAAGATATCATTATTTCTCTTCTTTTTCTTATGAGTACAAAATTATATATTTAACTCAAGCTTCTGTGAGGAATACATAATTAACATTTTTTTCCTTCTATAAATAACATGTTATGTAAGTGAACAATGTAATATGAATTTAAATTTATCAATTTGACTGGCCTAAAACAGGATCCACATATGTTTTATTGTTCAATTTTATGTGAAATAAAATATTATTATTATTATTATTATTAAACGAAAAATATATAACAAGAAAAAAATATTAATAAGAAAATAATTATTTAACAAGAAAATAAATATTTAACTAGAAAGTAAATTATAAAAATGAACTCTTACAGTAAATTTTCAATGTAATGTAAAATTCATGAACATTTTCGATAATTTTTACATTTCATGAAAAGTTTTTCAATTTTTTTTTCTAAATAGAGGAAGGTGTTAAAAATTTTGGATTTTATTGTTATTCTGATATAAAACTGTAAGTTATTTAACTGCTTTTCTCTTACAATTTGCATCATTGCCTTTTTTTTCATTTTGTCTATATTGTAGGAACAATGAATATTGTAAAAAAATTACTAGAACATGTAGATGGTTTTTTCAAGATTACCTTTATACCTAATCAATCTTTAAACTATTGTAAGTGGATTTAAAACATCGTACCTTTTTATTTTCTGTGTTTTGTTCTGTTTCATGTTTCGTTTAGATTAATTAATGTAATCTTCTTCTTCAACGATCAAATAAATGCTATATTCCATTACCTACCAACTCAGAGGGATCTTTTTTCAAAATAAAGTCATAAATACCTGACATTTTCAACAAAATTTGCATATAACCTTCAAAAATGAAAACGCTAACTTATTATTTGTGAATAATAGTCGTGCTTTGTGGGGATTCGTTTATTTTGAATATATTATTCGCCTTAATTTATTATCCGAGATATAATAATACAACAACGAGTCTCCGCTCAAATAGAATGGCTGATTTGCATTCCAAACAAACTTCAAGTTGCATAATCCACTCATTCCCATTGTTATCATTCCACACAAATACTGTCTGGCTTTGTATTGGGATCAACTCAACCGAAGTATATTTCTATTTTACTCTCGGTGTTAAGTTGAATTTCGATATTTCTCTCGGGGTTAAGTTTAACCACACAACTACAGCTAGGGCGGCACCACGATCTACCAAAACCAAAGTATGCAGATGTATTAACTCAGCACAGAATTACATTGCGTATGGTGGTGCTAAACAGAACTATATTTTTGTTTTAGTTTTTGACCCTGAAATCTAACGTTTCTAAAATACATGCAAGTTGTTATTTTTTGTATTTATGAATGTAAAGGAGTATTGTTTTAGAATAAAGTTATTTGACATGATGTTAAGATTGTTGAAGATTCAAGTTACACTTTGTATTGTTTTAGAGCTTACCGTTGATGTTTCAGTATTGAAATAACGCATTATTGTATTTTTATTACCCACTTTTCGGTAAGCGGACAACTCAACTCGGCAAATCAACACACATTTGAAAAGTGTTATAAAGTCATGAAAAGTGATATAAAGTCATGACCAAAGACAAAGTCATGACAAAGATAAGCGATGACAAGAACTAGGTTAAGTTACGTTAGGTCATGCCTATTTTTTTCATCACTTTTGATGACTTTGTCACTTTCAAAGGTGTGTTGAGTGCCACTGTGGTGAGTTGTCGTGGAACCCTACTTTTCATGTGCATAGTAAATGGAAGCAATCTTACTAATATTATAAATGCGAATGTTTGTATGAATGGATGTGTCTTACTCTTTCACGCAATAAATACCGAATGGAATATAAAAATTCTTTCACTAATCGAAAGCTACATTATTTGCGAGTAACATAGGCTATATATTGGCAAGCTCTGGCGTAATGAATAAGCTGTGGCGTTATGAAATTATTTATTATACGTTTATTGGCAAAGCGTGTTGCTAAGTAAATGTTTGACGTGGGTTGTCATTTTGTTATTGGTTTAGGTTACTATGAAGATTTCTTTGATAGCGAAAATTCAAATATGAGTATTCTAATATTATGAATATTTAGTGTAGATACAAATATAAAATAGGTACTAATCTACATTTTGACCTAAGCCAACAGCTATACTAATATTATGAATGCGAAACGGAGCGTATTTGATTGTTGATTGATTGGTGGAAGGGGAGGGGGAGGGGGCCTTTGGGGGAACTTTGACGGCCTCCGTAGTCCCGAGGTAACACACTCGACTCACAATCCGTACCCAACTAATACATTTTATGTGAATAATTTGTGTTATTTCACAATTAATTCAGTTAAAATAATATACTGTGCGGCACGTTTCAGAGTGGAAGATACTCTCAGTATCGCCCTGGTGTTAGACCATCATTCAGAATTGAAACGTTAATTGGAATGGCTTTAGCCATGTTTGGTGACCATATGAATAGCCAGGTACTTCCCGACCTTCCTCTCCAATTGTGGATGCCATAGTCTCACTGGCTCCAGACGGGAGCAGTTGGTGTCTCTTGTGCGGTATTTAAGTTGATTCTTATAACAACTTCGTAATTTATTATAATAAAACAATCGTGGAAAATAACACAAAGCATATTACAACTTGTAACTCATCAATCTCGGCAGGAAAATAACTTTCTTTAAAATATTAGATAACACAAATAAGTTGGTGGGATTTTCTTCTAAGACTGATGAGAATTTCTATTATACGGTGGCATTAACGGCCTTAAAAACTGCAAACAAGTTCAAGAAATATGCTTTACTGTATTCATTACGTGATGTTACACGCAATTAGTGCATTATTATGCATTTTCATGATAATCTCACACACGGTCATGGAAAATTATGCCTTGTTTCAGTAAATTTGATTCAGAAAATTATCTAGCGACAGTTGTATATTACTAATTGAAAAATCCATTTACAAAAATGCTTTATAATACCGAATACTTGATTATATTCATAGATATATCGGTCCCCGCGTAATAGGGCTTTTTTCATAATTTTGATTGAACAAAACGAATTGTTAGTAAACAAAATCAGTATCAGTCGCAAGGTCATTTTAAAAGGACGGCTATTTATCCGACAGGCAAGTTAGTTCTATTTCTCAAAACAATAAATTATAATGACCTATGACCACATTCTGTAGATAATTTAGCAGGCACATTTTTAAAGATTTATGGTTTACGGATGTTTCCGTTTAGCGTTTAGTAACTTAGCAGGGATGCCCGGGTTCATAGGGGGAAGTTTGTCCGGGTTTTGGAGGCATATGCTTCTGTCTACCAAACTTCCAGCAGGACTCTCTCGGAACATTGC
Organism: Limnephilus lunatus; assembly: GCA_917563855.2. Taxonomy (NCBI): domain Eukaryota; kingdom Metazoa; phylum Arthropoda; class Insecta; order Trichoptera; family Limnephilidae; genus Limnephilus; species Limnephilus lunatus. The sequence continues at coordinate 450,709 of OU830602.1, read as the reverse complement.
CTTGCACCGCAATGGATTCATACGTCCGTCACTTCTGGACCCACTGACTCCCAGATTCCTACTCAACCCTCATACCCTTTTCCATCCCAGAACTTCCTCTCCTTCTTTTCCTAAAAAGATCCTCCACACATCATCCCCAAAGGTGACATAGGCTCTGAGGGGAACTATTTTTTTCAGGGCCTCCTGTGTGAAATAAAATAGGTACTGTTTTCAAAGTGTATATTTATTTAATATGAACAGTATAAATAAACCACAATCTAATAATAGCACGTCACAGTTAAATACAAGCATTTACATTTTGGGAGGCGAGAACGGGTAGGTACCGCCGCCCCGGGAACCATTTATTGTATAACCAATACGTCTACCATAGGTCACCCCATGGGCAGGGGCGTGCACTCCATATAGGCACATAAGCACTGCCTACCCTAGCGTATTTGTAAAACGTATGCATTTAAATAATATTATAATTTATTAAATTATTACTAAAATAAATGCACACTTTCAAAAATAAGCGCGACAAAGCTGAGCAACCAAAACTACGCGAGCGCCACATCAAACGGCATACTACAAACGTGATATAAACTGTAACTAAAAACTACATGCGCCCTCCGACTACCTCACTAAAATGCGGGCTAAGCAAGAATTATTTCTGCTTAGAGCTAACTTCATACAAGATATAATATCAATGTTTACGAAATGCACGTAGCATAGAGTAGAACTGTCGTTTGAATTTGCTTCTATGAGGTTTTTTGTTAGTATCAGGCAGTGCTTTCTGGAACAAATTAGCAAATGGCAATCAGTGGCGACAGTGACATCTGTTGTTATCTGAAGTATGAAAGTGAGACAACGCCAACTGCTTTTATCAAGGCCACCTCGGATATCCATTAATTGGCTTGTGATAATACGCATACATGAAGCGATTATTTATTATTATTATTATTTGTATATTTAAGTAGCTTAGATAATCCAAACCTACATCATCTACAGCCAGCAGCAAGCACACTTAGCGAAAACTTGTACGAAGGGAGCTATCTGTGACAAGTTTCTTTTTTATTTATTTGAATTTAAATCAATTCGGCGGTTTTCCTACTGCCTACCCTGATCAAAAACTCTGTGCACGCCACTGCCCATGGGGTTCGCTACATTTGGTGACTTAGGGGTGCCCGGGTTCATGGGGTGAGGTTTGTCCAGGTCTTGGTGGCTGATGCGTCGGCCAACCTGCTGTGTGGCGGGCCAGATCGAGAGAAACTGGTTGAGGAAGGTGTTTTGACGTCTTCAGCCAGAATCCCTCAATCCATCGCCTTGCATAGCAGTTGGAGGGATGGATTCATACATCCGTCACACCTGGACACACTGACCCCAGATTCCTACCCACCCCTCATTCCTATTTCCTTCCTACAACTTCTTCTCCTTCAAAAAACCCTCCACACAGCATCCCGTAAGGTGACCCATGCCCTGAGGGAGATTATTTTCCTCGGGGCCTCCTGTGTGGAGCTAACATAAAAAAAACTACCATAATAAAATAGTAAAAAATAATTTTAAAAATAAAATAAAATGTGGCATTAGAATATTAGATCGTACAATATTATCAGAGGGTATATAAAGAATATAAGCTCTAGAAGGATATAAAAGTAAGAGATAAAATATCAATCTACATGAGTATTGATGTAACGGAAGTTTCACTGAATTAGGTCGCGTGTCTCCGTCAAACTTTTCATTCGCCGGGATTATTTGTCGGTACGGGTTATGTATTTATTTAGGGCAAGCCGCGCTGTGTACCGTGTACCGTGTACCGTGTGTATACTGACAGCAAGTACTTGCTACTGTAGTACCGAGTATACTCGCGGAGTGCGAGGATGGGGGATTCCCCTGACTCTGGTCCCGGTTCCTTGATACATAACATAAACACACAAGGACTAAAAATACTGGCAGGTTTCGCGGAGAACGTATCGACATGTGGTTTTTTTTGTTTTCCCTCGACTTTGAATGCAATTATTTATGTAAAGGCTTTTACAGTGTCCAACGTCACAGTAGTTAGTAGTAGACCTCGGGTCCAAAAAAAGAAGGTTTAAAAAAAATCACATAAAACAAACAACAAATAACAATAAGACAAATAAAATTCTTGAGAACGACATTTCGCAAATAAAAATTCTATTTTAGAAAATATTTAAATTATAGAAATAGAAATTTATTTTAAGTACCTACTCCCTTTATTAATATTTTATTCATATTTGAATCCAGAGTAACGTAAAAAAATAACAAAATGACAATAAACATTTTTAGAGATAGGTAGATATTAACTACGACGCCAACTTTTTTTTTCACTCTTTTTAAGCACAACAAAGCACTCTTTTTAAGCCTAAAATTTAAAAAAAAAACATTGTTTCCAAGGTAACAATTTCTTTGACGTTTGCAATAACTCGATTTTGTTAGGAACAGAAAACGTATGATACATAATTTCATAACGCCACAGCTTATTCATAACGCCAGAGCTTACCAATATATATAGCCTTTGTTACTCGCAAATAATGTAGCTTTCGATAAGTGAAAGAATTTTTAAATTCCATTCGATATTTATTGCGTGAAAGAGTAAGGACCATCCAATCATCCATACAAACTTTCGCATTTATAATATTAGTAAGATAAGATAAGATACTCGTAAAAATTAATGTAAGTTTACTTGCTTGCTTTTTTGTTTGTCCTTTATGCGTTCCTAAACTGTTCATCCGATTGCGATGAAACTTTGGTGATTTGATGTGCGCATACCCACGATGGTTTCAACACATAATAGTGAGCTCTGGCGTTAAGACATTATTTCCTATACTATTAATCCGATTGCGATGAAATTTTGAGATTGAGTTGTTGTGCGCACGCCCAGGGAGAGGGGAGGGGGAAAGCAGGGAAGGTGGGGGGGAAACGCGGGAAATGAAGAGAGTGTAGGAGGGGGAGGCGGAGGGGTCACGCAGGGAGAACCTATTTCTTCATTTAAGTGGCATTGCAATGCATGCCGAGAACTCTTTAGTATTTAATAAATCAAAACCAGAATTTGCTCTGAAATCGTAAGACTTGTAAGTAGGTGCTTAAATACCTATTTGATTAAAAGCATTTAATAATTTACATTACCTTTTTTAAACAACTTCAAAAAGGAGGAGGTTCTCAATTCGACAATTTTTTAAATAAGAAAATTATTTTTTCTAAAGAAACGTCATTATCTCGATGAAAATTCTGTTTTAAAACTTTCTTCGGGCAGGTACCATAATATTAAAAAGCTCAGTCTAAGTTAGCAAGAAAAGGCATGCTTGAATAATGTAGTGGATGTAGCAGATGAAATGTCAAACGGTTGAGTTAAATCAGGACTTCGCTACGCTCACTCGGTCCATCATTACTTAACTTTATGATACGTGGTTTATTTGTAGTTAATAAATTTAGTTATAGTAATATAATATAATAAATAGTTAAATGCTCAAATCCATGCCTACCCTAATATTAGAAAAACGAAATTAAAAGACACGAAAAACGACAGTCTCCGGTCAAAATATATTTTTTCCTTTGAAATTGGTAAGGAACATGCTTATCATACGAACCAGATACTCTGTGAAATGCTCTGTGATGTATTATTATAGATTTTAAAAAAAAACAATGATCTTTTTCACATCTCTTTTATTTTTTATATTTATTGCCGACAAGGATTTTTCTACTACAGTAGCTTCTTCAGGGCAGTATACCTAATTCCATCTCTCTTTGTAATTACAAATGCCGGTAGTACCCAATCCTTGTCGGCAATAGATATCATAAAATATTTTAAAATATAATTGATGTTAACAAATCTAATATTTAATTTTGAAATATTTTTAACTTTATTCAGTTGTCCATAATAATCAACGGAAGATGATTGGTATTTTAAGAAGTATTAATGAAACACACCTTTTAAAAATTCGTTGAAATTCTAAATTAAACCTGAACAAACATGTTTGTTATTCGTATATAAAAAACCTTATATTTAAGAAAACGCGAATACACCAGCCCGCCATTAACGTGGTTAATTACAATAAAATCCACATTTCCCAAATAAGTTTACAATAATTTTCGCGCGCTATTGTACTGTCTGTCAATTGAATAAACATTAAATATTTGTAGAAGGTAAATAAATTTCAGGCTTTTCCAGTATTTATCGCTTCTTATTCCGTAGTATGACGTTAACGATGCGATTATTCAAATTAATGATTTTCTAAAGTACTCCTTCTCGAGGTTAGTGTCAAAAAACATGTCCAAATTAAGTACCTTAATTTATCTCAGATAAATATGTTTTTAGACAATTTAGTACGTGATTGTTTACTAAAATTTTAAATAGTGAATCCCTTAGTGTTATTTGATTAAGTGTTTTTATTGTTTTGGACGATTTAATACATACAATGTGTTTTTTGTCATATTATTTGAACAATACAAAATTATGTTTGTTATAGAGTAAACGAATGCTTTTTTGGAAGTGATTCATGATCCGAATACCCGTGGCCTAAATGAACACAACATTGATAACATAGTTTGTGGATGTGGGCACGTATTTAGTTTGCTGCTCAAAGATTCTTAGAAAACCCGAACTTTATTTTTTATATGAATACCGCACAAGAGTTCCAACTGCTTCCGTCTGGAGCCAGTATGACTATGGCATCCCTAATAGGGGTAAGTTGTGAGGCTGAAGGTGGTGGGGATGGGTAGGAGATCGGGGAGAGGAAGATGGGGAAGTACCTGGATATTCAGATCTGGTCACCAAACGCGGCTAAAGCTATTTCAAGCAGCGTTTCAATTCTGAATAAATAAATAAAAACATTTATTCATCAATAGATTTTTTAACCTTATAACATTTTTTTCTTTTATCATTGATTCTATTGACGAAAAGGTCACTGCTCAGCTACAATTCAGGATTTCTCCTGGAATGCAGCTGGTTTTCATCAGTGCCTAGTGAATGATGGTCTTACACGAGGGCGATACTGAGAGCATCTTCCACTCTGGAACATGCTGCAAATATACCATATATTATTTTAAATTAATTAATTGTGAAATAACACAAATTAATCAAATAAAGTTTATTGGCACACGCGCCGGGGTTCGATCCCGCGACTTTCAGATTGCGAGTCAAGAGCCTTAGCCCTCGAACCCCGAGGCTGTTAGTTATTATGACCTTCAAAAGTTATTAGAAAAAGAGAGTTATTCCAATAAAAATTCTAAAAAGTTTATTAAAAAATAAGTAAAACATGTAATATGTTGTTTGGATGCAATAAACGCGAGTGCAATAGGAATAGGTGAATAGTAACAAATAGTTAAGTGCGCGGTCAAATAATTAAGTGGAACCTTTCGGGAAACTTTAAGAGCTCGGCACTTAAGAGAGAGTTTTTCCTTTATAAAGAGTCTAAAGAAAAAAAAAACTCAGTAATTATTTATTTTAGGCATTTTTTCATCAGAAACTATTTAAATATCGAAAATTACGACAAATATGTATAAATAAAAATTAAATCATATTTTGGTAGTACCACAATATAATTTTAACTTTTTCTTAGATATGTTTTTGACTGTTTGTTATTCCAAAGGTTTTATGTACATCCTATAAATATATATTTCTTATTTAATTACCCTTATAACCTTTAAAAAATATGTTATTAAGTCTAAATCTCTTCATAAGTTAAATTCTTAAGTTTGTTATAAGGATTTAAAAAAAAAATGTTATTAACAAGTTGTCCTCTCCTAAACACAAGCATTTGCCTAATTACGAGAGTGTATAAAATATGTAATGCTATATTATGTTATATTGTGTAAATGTAAAATAAATAAATAAATAAATAAAAAATATATCAGCTATTAAGAAAAATACTTATTTAGGTAAGTATTTTTTGTTTTAAAAAACTGTAAGTAATTTTTTGCCATGTGCTCCTGTTAATCTTGTTTTTTTCTTCTCTGATATCTCAAGGAAATTTATTATATGATATGGTTTGGGATTTTCACGGCAAAAAATATTATTGTGTTTTATTTATGAGGTATTATGCCGTGTTGCGCTGCATCCTTTCTTAGCCAACTTTTCGCACATCATTAAAGTGTCCATCATCAGGGTAGATGTGTACTCTAATTTAAGATTAAGACTGATGTCTAACTGTACGAATACATGCACGCCCTGATGATGGTCACTGTAATGCTGTCCAAAACGTTGGCTGAAGAAGAAGTTAGCATTTCACAGCAAAAATAAATCACTATGTATATACATATATGTATATATTAATAAAAAAAAAAAAAAAAAAAAATATATATATATATATAAAAATTATAAATAAATAAATTAAAATCGATAGGAATTAATGGGAAAGTATTAGCATGGATAACTAGTTATTTACACAAAAGACCTCAACAAGTAAAATTACTCAATCAAATCAGCGACTCAAAATATAGCAATTCTTCGATACCCCAAGGTACAGTTTTGGGACCGTTGTTATTTATTATATATGTCAATGATATATTCCATATTTCCAAATTTGGAGACATTGTATCCTACGCTGATGACACAGTCCTACTACTAAAAGCAAACACTTGGTCTGAATTAAATAAAATGGCAAATACAGATATCAATGCACTAAAATTATGGTTTGATAAAAACCTGTTGACTTTAAATTCTAAAAAAACCTATTATTTACCATTTTTCATTGAAAAACAAGAAACACCTAAAGAAATAAACATAATAATCCACTCTGTGACGAATACAGAAAACCACAAATGCAATATATTATGTACAAACATAGAAAGCAAGACCGATATTAAGTACCTGGGCATAACAATAGACCAGCTTTTAAAATGGTCCCCACACATAAATATTCTGAACAACAGAATAAGGAAACTATCATATATATTTAGATGTTTAAGAGATATTTTAAACGAAAAATTACTTAGAACCACATACTTCGCTTTCTGTCAATCAATTATACAATACGGCATTATAGGATGGGGCGGTACATATACAAATCAAACACAAACAATTTACATATCACAAAAACTAATAATAAAAACAATTTAAAAAAAACCCTACTCATATTCGTCAGAACTTTTATTCCAACAATTTAAAGTCAGAAAATTAAGTGCAATATATTTTTATCATGCAACATTACAAATTTATAAAGATAATATTCAAAATAAAGTTGCACCATTTAAAACAACAGAAATCTTAGACAAACATCAATACTTCCTACTCCAAAATGTAAAAAAAACACTAGGACAGTTAAGTCATAAATATCTCGGAGTAAATTTTTTTAATTCACTTCCTGAAAAAATCAGAAACATGAACAGTAATAACAAAAAAATTAAAACTCACCTTAAAAATTATACCGAAAATTTGAACTGAATATAAAAAATAAAACAATTAAACCAATATAATAACACCCCATACACACAAGCCCTGCTTTTTTATGGGGATAAATCAAATATGTACACATATTATGTAATTAATTATTATATTGAATTTATTTATCTTTCTCTGAAAAAAAAAATAAAAAAAAAATAAAATATATATTTATATATATATATTTTTTTTTATTTAAAAATATAAAAAGGTTACAGTTTACAACATAATATATACATTTAATATTTCAATCACTCTCCTAATAAAGCAGCTGCTTGTGTTTAGGAGAGGACAACTAAAAAAAAAATTACGTTTGTTTAAATCAAAACAAAAAATATTAGTGATTTCATGAGAAAATACAGATAAAAGTAATAAAAATATAGGTTATTTAAAATAAATGATTTAAAGTATTGATAGGGCAAAAACATATTTCTAAATATGCAAAACATATTTCAAGATATAATTTACAATATACATAATAGACAATATATATATATAAAGCAATCTACAGTTATATTTTAACTCGAAAGCGAATTTTTGCAATTTACTCTGTTCATTATTCTTTCATTACATCATATTTTAAACTTTGATTTAATTTTCTTGTCTCTCATTATATTTTTGTTTATATCTTGCCATTTCTAAATGTTGTTACATGTCTACCAGTGGCGGTCCGTGAGTTTTCAGTGAGCTAGAGCGCTAAGATTGAAAACTATGAATTTATTGACGTTGTTGTAGCTGAAATTGAATTTTATTTTTATTTTTTTCAAAATTTCAACATTTTGTGTGAAGATCTTCAGGATTCTTTCAGTACACTGAAAGATCTTCATATAAAAAGTTGAAATTTTGAAAAAAAATCAATTTCAGCTACAATAACATCAGTAATGTCGTATTTTTCAATCTTAGCATTAATATAGCAATGTAGCTAGACCGCCACTGATGTCTGCATAGATAGAAACTAATCTTCATTTCAAGAGGATTATTAACATCTTTGCTATATAAAATGTTCCAAAACAATAAATAAATAAATAACTTTATTAAGTGTATTCATTACATGTGAAATCAATGATAGGAATTTAGTAGAAAATCCGGAAGATTAATTATAAAAAGATGAAGAGAAAAGTGCGGGCTGCGTAAAGTCATTCGCTGACAAGTTAGTGAGAGTGTAACACATAACAATACATTATACAATGATGCATTCCTCGCGCATTCGTGATAGACTGATAGGCGACAGAAGAAATCTCGATCGTGATTTACTGACGAGAAATAGCCATTAGCTAGCCGGGTTTCTCCTGCATTATCACCGCAAAACATTGCGATATGTCGTTGCGAAGTGCGTTCCAAGGCAACAGAAACAATGGAATAATTAGAATTATTATGAGTAGAGTTTGGCCGAAGAGTGAGTGTTGGTTGGTGTGATTATGTGTGGTGTCGAGTAGAAACAGACAATCACGCGGCGTGACCACTTTCCAATGTTACGTGTTACCCGCGGACTGTGTCGTCCCTACACCGTATTTCAAGTGTTTTGTGATTGCCCATATATAGTTTGAAGAAAACTGTATTATGAACATTTGATCGCAAGATCTTCTTTCGGACAGGAAGCTACGTTGGGCAGCCATTTGAAGCGAGACGTTGAACCAACTTCCTGCTTCCATCTTCAGCCTGTCAAACGCAACATTTAATATCTTATAACGTGGAATTCGTAAAGCAAAGCAATTATTTGCGTCTTACAGATAGATAGCATGCGTGAAATTTTGCAAATCATTCCGTTTAAAGACATATATTTTTGTTCATTTTTGTAGCCTTCTAGCGTCCAGCTTTGAAAATACTTACAATAGGAACATAAGCCACCATTGCGTCTCGAGTTTTTCCGTTTCTTAGCGACAGTTCTGACAGGTCTCCAGCCTCTCTCATCTGTGTTTGACCTCTGCAACTCTGCATCTCGTTCTCAATCAAGCTATCTTCTAATTCATTTATGGTAATAACCTAGCATGAATCTCAGTGCGATGGCATTTTTGTCAAACCTTTCTTTTTTTCCATCAAATTGATTAGTTTTTTTAATAAGTTTGATTTTGTTGTTTGCGGTTGTTAAACTCAATTTTGATTGAAGTTTTTTACGCACATAAACAATATAATTTAATTTATAAGAAACAGTTTATTTATAGAAAAGTTCTGCTGTGTAATTATTATTTAGCATGATGGTTGATACGCCTTCCGAAGGCATAGGTTGATACGCCTTCGGAAAATAGTAATAAATAAAAAATATATATAATTGCACTTTTGTGTGTTTCAATTGGAGAGGTTTTCAAAATTTTCAACTTTAATTTATATGAAGTTATTTATGTGCGTATTACAGCAATCTGAATATATATGTAAACGAACTAAGCTCAATAAATCATTGTTTAATTCCGAAGTTTAACTATTTTCTCTGAAAATCTATTCACTTGCGTATGTGCGTATATCCATACCTTGTACCTACACATATCTACCGTAAATGTGAATACTATTGCACATGGTTTGCCTATGTGCTTAGGTTTACCAATCCCAAGAAATAATATATCTGGTCTATTTCCAATCACCAATTCTACATATTCCGTCATGTAAAGCCGTCGAGAAGGCAATTTGAAGCGCATTAGGGCATTAGGGGGCATTATGTGGCTTGCGCCGCGCCGTTACACTTCCTTGTGAGCCGGGGCCTTTTTGTTAAATTACCTACCGATATTGAATATTTCCGCGGTGAATTCGTGATTGCACGTTGCTTTGAATAGGTTAGCTAACGGCATTCTCAGGCAGGTATAGCCAAATCAACGAGAGGTGGCTTGAGATGGTAACAGTCATTTTTCACCGCGAGTTTATGGAGAATTGAAATGTTATTCTTAAAAAAATAAACCAACCATTTTCATCTTTCCGTATTTTATTATTTCAAATGTGCAATTATAGTAAAAGTCTGTTGAAATTCGGTCGAAGCAGGAGAGTAACCTAATAACCAAAAGAAGGCTATTTTAAAAAAGCATTAATAAAAGCGAATTTTTTGTTTCAAATAACACATTACGAAACTGAAAATTTCGCATTGTTTTTTTACCGAATTCGCCTTATTTATAGCCATGGCCATATTCGCCTTATTTTTTACGTATTTTTTTGATAAAGTATATATATAACAAATATTTTGTGGTGATATTTTGCAACAAAAGTGATGTTATGTTAACTTTTTGCATTTTGCAACTAAAAGTATGCATTTTTGACAGTTGGTTTTGTTCCATTATATTATGGCTATTCAAGCTTGTCAAAACCATCGACAAATAATTATTTAGAATGTACCTATAACGTACCTTTCTCATTTTTAAAATTAGAAATTGGCGTAAAAAGAACAAATTTCTCGTTATCGCAAATTCCAATTTTTCCAATCTCAAAACACTACTGATATTGCAGACTTTAAAAAATGATTAATGTTGCTTGTTCAAATGAATCTATAAACTCACTTTAGGGACATTCGTTGAAATGTTTTTAAATTACCTATTTGTTAGATTATTTTTTACGTGAAAGCGGTTTCTTTTTCAGAAAGCATTGCATATAAACGTTATAAATAGATTACACACCATTGGTAACTTTTACGCTAATTTTCTTGTTATTTTTAGTATGCCTCTACTAAAGTATAAAGCTGTAGGTACTAATTAAACACTTCAGCAGTACATATTTTAACGAGGTCACTGCATAACAGATTTTTTGTTTCTTCTTCAATGCTTTCATTAACTTTGTAAAAATGCATATTCTTTTCCTTTTGTTTTGTTTACTAACATAAAGTTATTTTACTTTTTATTTCCTTTCTTCTTTCCCTATTGTAGGTACTATGACTGTTTAAAAAAACACATTTATGTAAATGACGCTGTGCCGTTAATTCTAAATAAATATATAACTTCCTAAAAACTGTCTGATAATGCTTTCGAAACATAAAAAGACTTTCAAATCAAGTTTTATTTTTGTAATTTATATTTATTTATATATCATCAAAGGGGATATTGCATTTATTTAAAAACAGATTCAAGATAAAATCCGATAAATACCTATACCTACAATACCTACATTGTCATTGAGTTTGTAAATTGATGATTTGTTATGCAAAACAAAATTAATTAATTTGTTATCAGTGGATATGTAAATTCATCGGATTATCTCCCAAATCAACACAACGAGAAGTATTTTTAATGAAAGAATTAAAACAAAGACTAGAGCTTTGTATTACAAATCATTATGTCCAGTTGGTACGTTGGTACCTCTCGAATAACAGTATGAGCTCACAGCACTCGTACGTTGTGTTTTCTATTCACAGTTGGCAGTTAGAAAGAGTGAAGTGTGAATCACTATTTAAATGGAAATTTGGTCCAATTAAGAACGGAAGTTCAGATGATGTATCTGTGTTGCCATGTGTAAGTACTCCAAGTCGACTTTGGCCATGCTTGTGAGAAATACTATCACCCGAAAATGTACACGTCAATACTTTATCGACCATAATATCTACATGTATTTTTTAACGTTAATCACACAGGAGCCCCAAGGAAAACAATTTACCTCCTGGCCCATGTTATCTTTGGGAATGCTGTGTGGAGGGTCTTTTTTAGGAAATGAATGAGACGATGTATGAATGTGAGTGAGGCAAAGAGTGTGTGCCAAGAGCGAGTTGTTTGGCAGTCCGTCCTCTCTGCCTACCCCTGCGGGGAAACGGCGTGATGGTTAGTTAGTTAGTTAGTTAGGATTAGGAGAGGAAATTCTGGTAATGAAAAAATATATCAGGGGTGGGTAGGAATTTGGGGTCAATGTGCCCAGGAGTGACGAACGTATGAATCCATCCCTCCCATTGCAAAGGCTCGAGACATAGACAAATCTCACCCCATTAACCCGAGCACCACTGCTAAGACCCCAAACGTAACGAACCACTTGAGGTGACCTAAAGCAGGGATGTTGGCCATCCGATAAATGGTTCCCGGGGCGGCGGTACCCATCCCCGCCTTCCAAATTTTTATATCTAATCTGTACTGCCTCTGCGTGTGCTGTGTATAACAGAGTTTTACTAGTTGAACCAAAAGGTCGCGAGTTCGACGCCCGGCGTGGTAAAAATAATATTGCTTTTTTCACACATTAAGAGGAAACCGGGTGGTGTTTTTTCCATACAAACGTATTCCTCATTTCCCTCTCTGAATTTTGACACTAGAGAAAATATTTTTTTTACATAATATGAATATTGACTGCAAGCGTGTCGGTACGTTTTGATTTTTTTGATAAGTTACTTTTTATAGGAGTTATAACCCTTCAAAAAATGTTAAAATTGCCTTTTTTTAACGCCATCAACAAACGTTCAGTATACAAACTAGACGATGTATTTTTAAAAAAAGCAAAAGGTACAGACATAGAATGTTTTCTTCCAATACATTTGGTAAAAAAAATCTTGGAAATTGGTTCAGTTTTGGAGTAGAAAAATGAGGACTACAAAACCTCGATTTTGACAATTTTATTTAGGTATTATCAGGCTGAGGTGCATGTGTCCCTTTCTCTCAGTATTCGGGGGTGAGGGGGGGCGGAGAGGGTTTTGTTGAATACGTATACAGTCAACGAAGTGATGTGACATTCTCAATAATTATATCGATACACTAGTCCACTAGTGTTGTCATGTCCCGAGTTATCGATGTTTTTTTAAAATTATTTTTCTGTTTGGTGACTTATTTTGAGTGTGCCAATACTTACCGAGCTTATTTACTAAAGTTATTGTGACAAATTTAATTTGTTTACGTCAAATAAATTAATGGAAAAAAATTGAAAAAAAAACACCTGTTACAGACAGACCCCGAGATGATTCCGTTCCGTATTGCCGAGTTGGATATGGAACACAAAAATTAATTAAAATATTTTTTGATAACTTTTGAAGGTTGTACTCAACATAATATTATCCCTTTATAGGACACTTTTTTTAAGATACAACTACCGAACCAAAAAAAAACTTTTATATTTGACTAAATATATTGTTCTAGATTTTTTTTTCAAAAAAATTATATTTTACAAGAAAATGTGTGATGGTAAGTACATACACCACTGATCGTTTGATGGAATGCTGGTACAGCGTATGTTCAGTGGTACATGCATCTACCACATGTTGTTGAATCGATTATGTTATTATAATATCATATTATACAAATGAATATTGAAATCTATGTATAAGAGGCACCATATTGTTTATTGTGCTACATATTAGGTACATACACATAACTAGTTTAGTTTTTATTTAACTTTTTTAATACGTTATATTATTACAGAAAAATGCACTTTTGGGAATACCTCCTACATCACTTGACATTTTCAATCTTCTTCAATGATCTAATATTTTTTGTTTTTAAACGCTTTATTGTAAAAAAAATTACTGTTTAACATCTACACAATGAAATTAAAACAATTTATGGTCCAGACCTTTCCCTCGCCGGTAAATTTCTTGGTATGCGACCGTCAATTATTTCTGGTAAAAGGCATTGGTGGTAGAAATTTTCTAACAGTGGAACGATTTTTTGCCAGATTTCATCGTCCCTCTCAATTTTTTCATACAGCAAACCTTTTGGACTCCACACAACAAAATAACAATAATTACGACGAGTAATATGTAACTGGCCTTGTACTTGGTAGAAGTAATTATGATTCCGTTTTAATGTTAAAGAATGGTCTTCCAATTTACAGTAATCAATTATCTTTTGTGCAATTCCCTCTTCTTGTGACATATTTGCTATACTATAAGGGCATTTAATTTCAATTATAGAATCCTCACCGATAAGGCCATCCGGACTTGCCGCTAAAAAGTTTTTGGTTTTATCGATAAATAGCCCACAAGCGGATACCTGAAAACTTGTTTTTTTTTAAAATTGCTCTATTGCTACGCTTTCATTTTCTTTTCCATAATTTGTGGCCATAGTTCCTTTGAATTGTGAGTACAGTAAAGAGTTTAGTACTCCCGTAACTGAAGTTTTTTGCCGAAGCTTATATATTTTTCCAAAGTTAGACGCCGTTATCCGCTTACGTCTTTCAATTGCCCACAGATTGTTATTGCTTTGGCCTACCGTATTCCGTTCGAGCTCTTCCTTATTGGTTGAAGATAATTCTTTGAGAAATTCCTCTTTTTTCGTTTCAAATATTTCAGGTGGCATATCTGGTTCTAATTCCAATTGACCATAATTTTCATCGGGCCCTGTAACTTTTTTTCTTTTTTCTGTCGTATTTTCATTATACTTTAGTTTTTTTTTTCGACACATTTGTTTATTCTCCTTCGAACGTCGTTTTCTCTCTATAAAGTGCTTCGTGTATTTGCCGGGACTGTGGCCTTGGATTTTCTTTTGTATTCTTGAATGGGTTGCCAATTCACTATTCCACGAAGTTACTGCTCCAAAACATCTTGCTTGGTAAGATCCTCTTGTAGTAAAATTTACCCTTTTTCCACCTATAAATTTGGCGATAACGTTGTTGAATTGCTCCACAGTGTTATTTGTCACGTCATTAAACCAAAAGATAAGGATCAAAAAAATACGGTAACAAAGGATGTAATAAAACAAAATATAGATCCTGTTAATTTTGGTGTAACTGGAATTAGAAACTTCAAACAAGGGGCAGTCATAGTAGAGTGTAAGAATGTAGCTGCTACAAAAATGATGGAAGAACAAATAATTCAAAGATGGGACAAAAATATGATGTGAATACACCAAAACCAAAGAATCCCAAACTAAAAATTATTGGTTTATCGGATAAATACACACCAGAAGAAATTGTTTTAAAAATTAAGATGCAAAATGATTATTTGCAAACAGTTGAAGCTAAAATTGACATAAAATATATAAAAGAAATGAAAACCAAACGAGGTGATATTAACTACACCATTTTCATGGAAGTCGATGGAAAAACTTACGACATAATGTTAAAAGAAGGTAAAGTTAATATTGGATGGGATAGATGTCGGGTTTTCGACAACATCTCACTTCTGAAATGTTACAAGTGCAATGGCTATATGCACAAAGCACAAGATTGCAGAAGCGAAAAAGCTTGTACTCGATGCTCCGAAGCACATGAAAATGTAAACTGTCAAAACGATATTCAGTGCATAAACTGCAAAAAAATGAATGAGAAACTAAAATTACAATTGCCAACTGACCATTATGCTTGGAGTAATGAATGCTCAGTACATTTGAGAAAAATTGAAGCTGAAAAAAAGAAAATCGATTTTTTATGCCATTAAAAAACTCCTCTAAAAGACGTCAACCAAATAATTGCAATCTGTACTACCAAAATGTCAGAGGTCTAAAAACCAAATTAAGTTTACTTCAGTCTACACTACCAATGTTTGAACACGACTTTGTACTACTTACTGAAACGTGGTTAGAGCCAAATATTCACTCTAGTGAATTAGGTTTCATAAATCAAAATGTGCATAGATTAGACAGAAATTCATCGACAAGTGCTAAAAGCAGAGGTGGTGGGGTCTTAATCGCTATAAGCAAGAAATACAAATCTAACTTTTTTTTTTTTTTTTTTTTTTTACATTAACTCCACACAGGAGGCCCTGAGGAAAATAATTTCCCTCAGGGCCTATGTCATCTTTGAGGATGCTGTGTGGAGGGTCTTTTTGAGGAAAGGAAGGAGTTAACTTGGGTCTTGAAGAGACTCATGTTGTAGGAGGGAGGAAACACAGAGGCCGGTAAATCGTTCCACAGCCGAGCTGTTGAACTCAAGAACGAATCGTAAAAACGACCCGTTCTCATGTGACTAATATCAACTGTGTACAAATGTTGGGCGCGTGTTTGGCGTGTTTCCCGACTATGCACCGGTGCCGAGGGGATCAATGACGCTAGTTCCTCGGAGCATCTTCCATTGTAATACCGGTAGAACAAGGACAGCATTCCCACCTGACGCCTATGCTCTAAAGATTGCAATCCGTCTGTTAAGATGGGAGAATCTATCAAACGGACCGCCCGTTTCTGCACAGAGTCAAGGGTTTTTTTAGGTATTTTGGAGCTCCAGACCAGAGGTGGCTGCCAAATTCAACCGTGGGGCGCACTTGCGATTTGTACAGTTAACAGTTGAGTACTATTAAAGTATCTGCGGGCCCTGTACAGTACGCCCAGTTTCTGAGAGGCTAACTTAACTCTGGTTTCGATGGAGCCCCCATACCTGAGCTGGTCACTAAGAGTTACACCAAGCATATCAATGGAGGTCCTGTTCGGGAGAATGCTTCCGTTGAAGGAGACTAGATTATCATTTCGATCCCTTTTAGACGTTATCAGACATGATTGGGTCTTTGAAACATTAAATTCGACGAGGTTATTCTTACCCCAAGAGAAAACACTCTCGAGGTAACCGTCCATTCTCTGTTTCAAAGCCCTCCGAGCTATTGGGGTTTGTGTGCCCTTTGGAGGCTTGTCGAACAAAAAGCTATCATGGACTGTACTGTCATCCGCGTAACAATGAATCGGTGCACATGACAAGAGGTCGTTGATGTGCAACAGAAACAAAGTCGGAGACAGAACCGATCCCTGTGGGACGCCAGCATTTATCGAATGCGAGGAAGAGGTGAAACCGTCAGCAACCGCCTGAATCGACCTCCCCCTCAAAAAGTCGGCAATCCACGCACACAAGGATGCGGGAAGTCCGTAAGAACGCAGTTTGTTGACAAGCGCTCGATGCCAAACCCGGTCAAAGGCCTTGGAAATGTCCAGTGAAACCGTTTGGGTCTCACCAAAACATTCCAGGCACCGTCCCCAAACATGCGTCACATACGCGAGAAGATCACCGCACGAGCGGTTCCGCCGGAATCCGTATTGACGGTCGTTAATAATTTTGTTCTTCTCGAGGTATGTGAGCAGTTTG
This sequence comes from Limnephilus lunatus, assembly GCA_917563855.2. Classification (NCBI taxonomy): domain Eukaryota; kingdom Metazoa; phylum Arthropoda; class Insecta; order Trichoptera; family Limnephilidae; genus Limnephilus; species Limnephilus lunatus. The sequence goes on along the minus strand of OU830602.1, from coordinate 433,452 downwards.
TCATTGATCACACGTTCCATCACTTTTGACAGAACAGATGTGATCGCTATGGGGCGGTAGTTGGCTGGGTTGGAGCGGTCACCCTTCTTTGGAATAGGGTGAATGATCGCTTTTTTCCAACCAGAGGGCACAGAGCCAGTCTTCAGGGACATTTTGAAAAGCTTCGTCAAAATTGGAGCTATTTCTACAGCGCACCTCTGCAATACCAGGGCAGGTATTCCGTCAGGCCCGCTAGCTTTATTAACATCAAGCCCTCGTAAGACTTGGAGTACATCCCGATGCCGGATCCTCAGCTTTTTCATACGAAAACTGCAATGAGGAACCGACGGCGGGGTAGCACCTTGATCATCGAGGGTCGAGTTTTCCGCGAACATTTTGCCTAATAAGTTAGCCTTTTCGGCGGCGGTATTTGCTAGAGAGCCATCAGGTCTGGTAAGAGGTGGCAGACTGGATTTGCAGAAATTGCGACCTATTGAGCCCGCAAGCGACCAGAACGCTCTGCTGCCGTGCGGGCAGGCAGCCAGCTTACTGCTGATCTGCAGGTCGTGCTCGAATTTTGACCTGTTAATGATCCTCCTGCATTCCTTTGCCATTTTGTTATATACTGTTCTGCTTTCAGACGTTCGAGATGTGTTGTAGGCTCGGTAAGCCGCGTTTTTTCGTCGCACTGCTTCGGAGCATTGTCGACTGAACCACGGCTTTGAGCCCACACCAGTTTCTTTCACAGTGGATTGGATGAAGCCATCCATCGCGGATGTGATGACTTCACCAATTTCCTGGGCACATCTTGAGGGATCCGAAGTCTGAAAACAGACAGCTGACCACGGGAAGGCATTGAAATGAGCCCGCAGACCAAACCAATCTGCTGATCTATAGTGCCACACTTTTCTCTTCAGCCGCTCATTTGGCGGTCTGAAGGTTACGGGGATTGATGTTGTCACCAGGCAGTGGTCGGACGATCCTAGAGGCGCTGTGACTTCAATCTTGTAGCCGTGTGGCACAGTGGTTAGAAACAGATCTAGCAGATTGGAGCGGTGAGTCTGGACATCAGGAACCCTTGTAGGCTCCTGAACCATTTGCTCCAGTCCGTAGCAGAGGGCAAAGGATTCCGCCTCTCGTCCAGCCGAGTCCGTTGGTCCTGAGAACTTTAACCAAGGTTCGTTATGAACATTGAAGTCCCCCAGGACCACAAACTCTGCTGTAGGGAAGCGGGGCAAGAGGTCATCAACAGTATTACTTAGATGTTTGAAGAGTTCGGATGTATCTGAAACGCTAATGTTCGGTGAGCGGTATAAACACGCGTAAAACCTTACCGTACTGGCAAGATTGACGCGCACCCACATTACGTCGAATTTGGAGTTCTCCAGATTCAACAGTCGCACACAGTTGACGTCAGCTCGGCTGAAGAGACATACACCTCCTTTGGGTCTGAATTTGCCCATGAGGGTGAAACCCGGGCAATCCAGATAGGAGGCGTCTGTAGGCTCAGCTATCTGCGTTTCGGAAAGGAAGAGAAGGTTGGGACGTTGGGAAACAAGGTGGTGGTGGACTGAATTTAGATTTTTGTGCAGGCCGCGAATGTTGGTGAAGTTCACCAACAGTTTTGGCCTGCACCGGGGACTCCTGCTTCTCGCCGTTGTAAAGATGTTATTTATGTTTTACAACTAAACATAAACATCTTGAACAAATTTTCTTGCAAGTAAATGTTGCCAGGAATAAAAAGATTATTGTGGGCTGTATTTACATCCCACCAAATTCAAGCAATGAAGTATACAGGTGCCATAGTGAGGAAGTGGAAGTTATATTAAAAAGGAATCCTAGTGCGACATTTTTGCTCGCTGGTGATTATAACCTTCCAAACGTGAATTGGGTGAACAGTGACGATAATATCAGTGTTAGTAAGTCTGGTCGCATTATTCTAGACATGGCGTTATTCCTAGGTCTTAATCAGGCAAATACTTTACCAAATGTAATTAATCGTACTCTTGACTTATGTTTTTCTAACTTAGATTCACTAGAAATTGAAGAATGTAGTGAGCCGCTGGTGCCCACTGATGTTTATCATCCTCCACTAGAAGTTTATATCTCTAATGTACATATTAATACTTCTAAACTATCGTTCAGTTACCAAAATTTTTTCAAAACTGATTACGCGAAAATTTGTAATTATCTTCTCTCTTTTGATTGGTCATCTATGCAATATGATGATATCAACACATCTACCAATGAATTTTATTCTGTTTTGGAAAAGACTATTAGCATGTATATTCCAACCATGAAATGTAAGCCAAAAACCTATCCAAAATGGTACTCCAAAGAACTTATAAATCTGCTTATCACCAAAAAACTTAAACATAAAGAATATAAATTACATCAAAAATATTCTGATTACATTGAATTTAAAAATATAAGAACCTCATGTAAAAGAATGTCTATGACCTGCTACCGTAACTATATAAATGAAATTCAAAACTCTATAATAAATAATGTTAGTTCTTTTTGGAAATACTCAAAATCACTTAAAGAAGATGATTCTGATTTCCCGAGCATTATGCACCTAAATGGCAGCCATAGCAATAATACTGATGGTATTGTGAACTTGTTTGCAAAATTTTTTAAAAGTGTTTATTCAACAGACTCAAATAATGCTCCTGTTCCAACAACAACTCTAGATGAAACTCTTGATATTTCACAGTGTACCATAAGTCTCTCTGATGTAATTGCTAAAGTTAAATTCTTAGATATCCACAAATCTGCGGGACCGGATAATATCCCTACAATATTTATTAAAGAATGTATCAAAGTAATTGCTCTTCCATTAACCAAACTTTTTAATTTGTCTTTATCTAGTGGAATTTTTCCCGATAAGTGGAAAATTAGTTATTTGACTCCAATTTTCAAAAAGGGTGATAAAAGTGATATTTGTAATTACAGACCAATATGCATTCAATCCACCATACCGAAACTCTTTGAAAGCCTAATACTTGACAAACTTTTTACACATATAAAACCTGTAATATCACCTTACCAGTTTAGATTTATGCCGGGTAGAAGTACTCTTTCTAACTTGATTATTTATGAAAATTTTATAACTAATGCTTTTAAAGAAAAACTACAGGTAGACTCTGTCTATACTGATTTTAGTAAAGCATTTGATTCAGTTTCCCATGAAATTCTAATTTGGAAATTAGAAAAACTTGGTATACGTGGCAATTTATTAACCTGGATTGAAAGCTATCTTACTAAAAGACAACAAATTGTTAGAATAAAATCCTCTTTGTCCGAAAAAATTTATGCAACAAGTGGAGTTCCACAGGGTTCACACCTTGGCCCAGTCTTATTTATCTTGTTTATAAATGATCTAACAAAAGTATTTCATGATGTATTTTTCTTACTTTTTGCTGATGATCTCAAAATGTTTAGAATTATTAAAAATATTTACCATTGCAACATTCTTCAAGATAATATCAACAAATTGTTGATTTGGTGTAATGAAAATAGACTCTATTTAAATATCTCAAAATGTCAAGTAGTTAGATTTTTTCGAATAAAAAATCCAGTGATCTTTAATTACAACATTGATAACAATACTCTTGAGACATTAACACAAATTAAAGACTTAGGCATCACTTTTCAATCAAATCTTTCATTTGTTAACCACATAACAGAAATTTCTAATAAGGGCTTAAAAATGTTGGGATTTATAACTAGGCTAACTAGAAATTTTAAAAATATAAAGTGTATTAAACTGTTATATTTTGCATTTGTTAGAAGTCAACTTGAGTACAATTCTCCCGTCTGGAACCCATATTATAATACACATGTACAAGCTGTTGAAAGAATACAAAATAAATTCTTACGTTTTCTAAATTTTAAAATGGGTATTCCAGCAATTATGTTGAACTACAACACTATTTTAAATGATATGAATATGCTCAAATTGTCAGACAGAAGAATTTTCACAGACTTGGTATTTCTTTATAAAATTCTAAATGATTTGGTTGATAGTCCATTATTGCTTGAATTAATAAGCTTCCGGATTCCTCTACGTAATACTAGAAGTAAGGATTTATTTCAGTGCAGAAATTCTGGAACTAACTACCATATGTATTCCTCTTTGCCCAGAATATTAATGGAGGGAAATAATTTTACCAAGTCTGTGGACATCTTCAATTTATCTTTAGACAAATACAAAATGCTGTTACTGAGGCAGTTCAGTTATGTAAAATAAATACTGTATATTTCTTAGTAAAAGAAATATATACCTTTTATATTTATTGGTAAAAGAAATATATAGTATTTATATTTTATTTATTCAAGTGTAATTTTTAAATTGTATATGTAAAAGCCCCGAAAAAGGGCGTAAATAAATAAATAAATAAATAAATAAAAAATAAGACTTTCTGCATTTGCTATTAGAGACAATAAGAATTGTTGGATATCAGTCCATATTCCACAATCTCGAAGATCGCTTACTAAATTTGGATCATCAGTATACTTCTCCGGCTTGCAATAGTACGATGCACAATTTTTATGATCACCAAACACATGATTTGCGGTATTTTTTATGTCCATTTTCAAATTTTTTATTTTATCACTTTGTACTGTGTTTTCTTGCTCTTTCCTGTAATTTATTGCTCCAACTACAGCTCTTCTCATGCGTCAAACGTTTGCTTCAACCTTTTTCCTTATATGAACTGGTACAAAGCCTTTAGCGTTGTTGGTTTTTTTTCCAAGTGCTTTCATTTTGTTGCAAAAATTGCGGAGTAAGTGATTTTTGCACTCTATTTTTTGTACTATAAGGTTAGGACCATATGGCATTTGTTGCATTATTTTTTTCATGATGCTGGAGTCGCCATCACCAACTAGTTTGTTAAATTTCAATCCATGCATTTCCATGCTTCTCGAGAACCCTTCTGCTATAATGTGGGCTTCCATGGCATTAGCACTGTCACGCCAGTTTATGAAGCACCTGTGCTCAGAAGCAACTATGTGTAGTTTAGTAGCTCTAGCACATATGCAGCAGTATGAGTTTCGCACTCCCAGAAATAAAACCTTTTTAGTTCGTAGTCCAACTATGCACCCTGCGCCAGATGAGGAGCTAAATCCACTTTTGTACGACCTCTTTGCCCAGGAGCCATCTGCAACCACCGTTACCAAAGGATAGCCACCCTCGTCTACGTCACCGTTTAAAATGGCTAGCCTTTTTTCTTCTTCACCAGCTGCGATCATTTCTTCTAAGGCACATTCTTCAATTGTTGGCGCTAAACATTGTTCTATGTTCGTGTAAGTCTTACAATCCATATTTGGCATATTTAAAACCCCACAAATTTCATTCCATTGTGAATACCCATTTCCTGTACACATCACTCCTTCGACGACAGCAGTATTTATAGACATTTTCCGTTTCGGGTCTTCGGAGTGAATGTATTCTATTTTCTTGCACATTTTGCACTCGAAAACATACTGGCTTAGAAGACCATTTCGTCGTTCCTTCATAAATTTTAAATCGGAAAATGTGCAGTTGGTGTGTTCGTGCTTTATATTTGATATCTCCGAAAACAAATATTTTATATCCACAATTCTGCGACCTTCGAAATTATCGGTTTCATCAATATGGTCTGGTTCTATCACCAAATCATCAAGCGTTGTTGATGATGATGAACTTGCGTTTTCGTCTATATTTGGAGCAAATGATTCATCCATGGAAGTTTCATGAATTAGTGAAGATGTAGTTAAGTTTCCAAAAGTAGTATCGATGACATCCATATCCCTGTGTATGCAAATGATTTATTTATTTAAATTTGTCCATCCCATTTTCCCGTTATACATGCTACATAATACACGGCTCTCATAGCATAAATCTTTAGGTTTTTCTCGTAAGTCGCTCACGTAAGAGAGTTATGGCAAAATTATCAATGTAAACGATACCCATTGGTAATTTTGCCATAACTCTCTTATGTGAGCAACTTACGGGAAAAAAAACTTTACGTACGTAAAGGTAACCTTAGGAAGGTTCAGTAGTAAGAGTGACAGGAAAGCGATATTTCGACTTACCTAGATGTCGAACGTGGTGCAACATGAATCTGTCGTTTGATACTAATAATCGGTTTTTTTCGTCTAGTAGATAAAAACAAACGCGCTTTGTTTCCATTTCTTTTACCCATTATTTATCTGTAAGAAAAAATTTTTTGAGTTGAAGGTAGGTAATATAGTAGTCGATTTTATGTAACTCAATTTCTAAATACACATATCTTATGCTACGTATATATTTGCGAATAGTGGCGTGCACAGAATTTGAAAATTGAAATTTCGGAAAAAAAATAATTTTCAGCTTCGACAACATCATTAATGTCGTATTTTCAATCTTAGGATTCTAGCCCACTGAAAAATCAGTGCACGCCACTCTTTGCGGACAGAGACGCGAGCCGAACCACGAATTATGGTAAAGGTACGAAGCAACCGCAAGCGGCGCAGCGTTTCGGGCAGTTTGCTTTTGCTTCGTTCCTTTCCCATAATCCGTTGTTCGGCTGGCGTGTGTATACGCAGCCTAAGACGTAGAATAATATTTATTATAGGTTACTAGATATGTTAACAAATGTACCGACTTGCACTAATGCACTTTATGCATACAGTCAAAACTGATGAATTTACGTTATTCAGGGAGAGCCAAAAAACAACAACATTTTTAGCGATATTTATATGTTTAATTAAAAAAGGAAATTGTGTTGTAATATTGAGTTTTTATGAATGAATAGTTTATGTTTATAATAATAGTTTATGAATAATTTATGAATAGTTTAGTAGGTATCTACTCACCATATGTCCTATATGTGTAAATCGTGAGAAATGACCAAACAGATTTCAATATTCAAGGGGGTTTCAGGGTCAAAATTCGAAGGTCTGTATTTGACGTAGAATAGTTTCCAGTAAAAAGGCTAGTCAAAAACAGTAGAGTGATGCAGTCAGCGAAAAATAAAAACACTATACAATCACAAAGTACGTGATGTACCTACTGCGCCTATGCTGCCGTTTTATAAAAAAAGATGGTATGAATCTCCCGATATTACTAAACCAAAACAGCGTGCATCTTACTTTACTAATAGTAACAAGATGAATGAACTATGAGCGCAGAAGATATCTATTATATAGGAATACGCACGCTCAAGTCGCGACGCGTATTGACTTATCTGTTGCAGCAGGCAGCAACCTGTATACACGCACCCACAAGTCTCATTGACTTGTGCGTGTGCAGAAGATGAGCTCGGAGCAGACAGTCACATGTATTTGTAGTAAGTAATAATAATAATAAAGTTAAGTACAATACAATATTAAATAATGTAGACCTCGCTATTTTATTACGAATATGTACCTAGGCACCTACTTAATTTTTGGAATAAATGAATAACAGTAAATGAAATAATAAGAACGCGAAGTCGCTGGCGGGCGCGGCGCGGCGATTCGTGCTTCCAACACCTGCAGCCACGCACACACACGCATTGGGGTTCACCAATACACCGATAGCGCTTTTGCTGTCCCCGCTGAGATGAACGAAATAGAAATAATTTTTACAAATACCTATCGTTAAAATTTCTCGGCGCTCCTGCGCGCTCTTAAATACGGCCGCCTTGGACCAAAAAGTTACTGACATTACCTATATTCTAAAAACAATACAATGTTTTATATGATAAATATAAAAAGTGTTACATTTGTGATTAATATTATCTAGATACTTAAAGATTGGATCAATTTAAAATTAATGTATATTTTTTGGAATAACTTTATTAAGTAAATCCTCAAAGTGTAATATTTAATCATTGAAGACATCTCAAACGAAAATTTCAAACAAAAAATCGAATCGAACCCAGTACCTTAGCTTTGCAGGGAATCTAATTCAGTGATTAAATTTATAAATCTGTTTTACTGATTGTACTTACATCATAACAGAAATTCTTTCCCCAAAAAATAAACTACGATAATACGAAGAGATTTTTAAAAAATCAGTAAGGATAGTGATTTAAAATAAAATTAGAATCAGCGCAATAATATAGAGTTCATTGAAGACCTTGCACTGCCAAAGTGACAATAATTTTCATTGAATACATTTTGTTGCTCGCTTTCGTTATCATAAAACATACTAATTTCGGTTGTGGGTCTGTCTGTGAGTGGAAAAATTCTGTCTCAAAACTGGAACTGATTGTGTCAAGAATTCAGACAAGAAAAAATAATACTTTTTATCAGAAAAAATGTTTTATTTCTATATTTGAAAGCGATGTTTTGCGCCGTTTGCGGTTGCTTCATAACTTTCCCATAAATCGTGGTTCAGTTCGCGCCTCGGTTCACAAATGTATAGGTAGCCTTTTACTTTCAGCACGTACAAACCTTTTCACAGAAATTATTTAATATATTCAAATACCAAATACCAAACTTATAATACGACTAGCTGGGTTACCCGGCTTCGCTCAGGACAACATTCGAGAGTGTTCTGGAATGTTCCGCACTGGTGTTCCCGATTCCCTATTCCCGAAAATTCCACGACATACTCTGCCACTCCTACCAGAATTTTCTAGAGCTCTATGGAACCTTCTAGAACTTTCCGGAAGATTGTTCTCGAAATTTCAAGAGGGTGAAACTTCCACCCCTTATATCTTCGCAAAATAAGGGTAACCGTTTTTACCTAAAGGGTGCAAAAGCACGCCCTTTAGGTAAAAACGGTTACCCTTATTCCCTAGGGGAGATGGAGATCTACCACACCATATAACTCCCTTGATCGTACCGGGACTCGTTTCTAAGTTTTTACGGTCCGCACATTTTTTGACTTTCTTTTATAATATATAGCTGTTTCCCGGAATGCGTTGCAATGCCATATTCAAATAAATAAAATGTTACTCCTTGCATGGCCTTTCCCGTGCGTTCCCCTCAAGCGTTCCACTTCCACCTTCCCCGCCACCGCTCTCCCTCTCCCTCGTCCCGCCAACCCCCCTGGCACTTTATTTCTTGACTCTTCTTCCGCCCGGCCCGTAGCCGAAACTTTTTTCTAATACTAACATTTTTAAACTCGTGATATCTTTCTAATTAAATATCCGAATTGAAAAATTAAAAAAGCCAAATAAAGGTATTGAAGCTGTCTTGAATTTGAAGGAATTTATTTTGATAAGGATTAAAACCAAGATACAAATAAAGAGCCTTTTCAAGCGGCGACATTTTAATTAAATTTTAAAAATAAAAGAATACTTATTGTGGCATAACCATAATAGTTAGACATATGCTGTCACGATCTTTTTTGTAAATAATGATGTGTTCTACAAAGTCGTTGTACATTATTTTATTCTATCATCAATAGTTTTCGCAGCGCACACGATGTAAAGAATATTTTAGGTAAATTTTTTTACACCTTGGGTTGCATTATTGAAGTTTTAGTAAGGATGCTTATTTTTTTTGAAAATATAATATAGCCTATGTCACCCGGGGATAGTGTAACTTCCCAACAGCGAAAGAATTTTTCAAATCGGTTCAGTAGTTTCGGAGCCTATTCGATGCAAACAAACACACAAACAAACAAACAAATATTACCTCTTTATATAGTGTAGTAGATATATATAGTAGATATAGTAGATGGGCGCAGTTTATACCTTTTTTAAATCTTGTCATGTTTTGTATGTAAACATCTTGTATTAGGTCTGTATATTTTTGAGCCCGTAACTTTTATTGTATTTTATTGATTTTGGTTTTTTATGCATTCCTTAGTCCATCTCATTAGTCCATCATGGAGGATACTTTATTTTAACTTTTTGACACCAAAAGTACACAAATCAAATGAGTGGTTATAAAAATTCATAAAATCTTATAAGACATGTTTCTGTGAAATATTTGTAAAGTGATTCTTCATATGTTGTGTCTGTATGTTGCTTCTGTGAAATGTTTTGTAAATTTTTTATTCATATATTGTGTCTACATATTGGGTTGAGTTGGGTTTAACTTATCAAAAGTATCAATTGGCGATCCCTTAATGAGTTTTGATAACTCATAGGAGTGCAACTTCGTTGTATGTTGTATTTAATAATAAAAAAAAACAATAATATTGGTCGTCTCGTGGGTCTTTAGATTTTTGGATCTACGACTTTTTCGAACCGGAGCAGAAACTTGACAGTGGCGCTCCCTTTCGCCAACGTTTGAGAAGGGGCGCCATTTTGAACGGAGCCCCCTCAAACCGCTCGGGTTTATTTTATTTATTTTTTTTCTTTTTTTTTTCCCATTATATCTACATAAATACAAAAGTAATTTTACATAATTTCTAAATACAGTAAGATGTAAATATAAGGTACAAGTAATGTAAAAGTTAGCAATAAGTAAAATATATATAATGATATTTTTAGTCTTGCTTATAAATAAAGACGCAATTGTGTTTCTCTGTAACGAACAAAAGATTTATTAATACTACGTATTTACAACTTACAATCACATTATTTTATTTAAAAGATATTCATTTACCTGTAACGAACAAAAGAAACAACATTTAAAGTCCTTATTTCAGGTTTCTTTAAGTATAATATAAAATAGTATTTTAATGAAATACTTCAGTTTAATGTTTGTCTTTATAACTTGTTTGATCGTTACTAAGGTTACTGTAGCTAACATCACATCTGTCAGCAGTGACTTCTAGTGAGCCACAAACTAACTTGTCGGTAATACAAATTAAAGGAAAGCACTCATTAAAGTTTTCTTTACATCTCCCCCCCTAGGTAGAAACAATCGCAAAAGAGAATGTACGCAATTGTTTATATACTAGCAAACACTGGACACAGTTTATTTTCATTTTTTACGAAACAATTTTTATTTTTAAATACATATTTCATAGTCTGCAATATAAATAATTTACGGATATTGAATATTTTAGTCTCTTTGAATAGTAACTCTGTTAATAATGTTTTTTTTCTATTATACATAACTGTAATAATGCGCCTTTGGGTGGTTTGTAAAGGCTTAATAAATGCATGAAGCGCACCACCCCATCCTATAATGCCGTAGATTATTGAAGATTGTACCAGGGAAAAGTAGATCATTTTCAATTTGTCGAGATTGAGTTCTTCCTTAAGTCTATAAAATGTGTATGTAAGATATCTTAATTTCGAGGTTGTTTTATCAATTTCAGATTTCCAATTTAGATGTGTATCAATAGATAGGTATAGCTAAATATTTAATATTTTCAACATTGACAAGTTCATTGCACAGTGAACATTTTTCTTGATTGCAACTCGTATTGTGGATTCTAATTTTAAGGTTAACGTGAGGTTTGTTTTTAATGTTTTTATAAAAAGTTAAATAAAATGTTTTGCTGTAGTTTAAAATGAGTTTGTTATATTTTAGCCATGTTGAAACAAGTGCAATACATTCGTTTGCCTTAGAAAAAGATTCAATCCAAGAATTTCCGATTACTACTATTGCCGTGTCATCGGCGTAAGAAATAATTTTTCCTGGGATCACAAAATTACATAAATCATTTATATACATCAAAAATAGAATCGGCCCAAGGACAGTTCCTTGCGGAACTGCATTTTTTATATGTGCTTCTGAACTATAAAAATTACCAATTTGTAATCGGCTCAGCTCGTTTAGCCCTAGTTCTAGATGAGACGGGGATTCCCCTGGCAGAGACATAACGTACATAAATGTACGCACGTATTAAAATCGAATTAGAATACGTTCTTAAATCAACTTAGGATGTGTTAAAAAACCAATAGGGCGTTTTAAAATCAAATGAATAGTCTATAAAACAACGTGCGCTGGATGCCGGGCGCTTTGTGAATCAAGTTTTTTTTTTCAATCAATCATACATATTATGATTTTATTTATATATATATATATTTTTTAAAGAAGCAAAAATATTGTGACTTGACTGATATTTTATAGTCTACCGGTTTCGGTACCTCCGTGCCATCATCAGGAATGTTATAAAAATACTGTATTATAAAAATTGTATTTTTATGTTTTGTTAAATAAATTTTATTTTTACTGTATTATAAAAATAGTATTTTTATAACAGTCCTGATAATGGTAGGAAGGTACCGAAACCAGTAGACTATAAAATATCAGTCAATCAATATTTTATAGTCTTCCGGTTTCGGTACCTCCGTACCATCATCAGGAATGTTATAAAAATACTGTATTTTAAAAATAGTATTTTTATGTTTTATTAAATAAATTTTATTTTTACTGTATTATAAAAATAGTATTTTTATAACAGTCCTGATAATGGTAGGAATGTACCGAAACCGGAAGACTATAAAATATCAGTAAAGTGACTTAAAACCAAGTATTTTATTTTTATTTATATAAATTATGATTTTGGCGCCATCTAAAACTGCCGCCTGTCAGTTTTATATTATTTAGATATATATTGCAGAAGCAAAGCAGTAAATAGAATTCGACAGGCGATGGTAGACGTAGGTACATTACATACCATCGCCTGAATCTTCGATAGAATGTTATTTGTCAGCGACTTTCCCGTGGGGCCCTCTCTACTGGTACTAGTTCAAGAGCTGAACATTAAATTTGCTATTCTCGTCTGAGGAAAAAAAGTTATTGGGGTCGGATACTTGTTTATAGGTCACCCTATCTCCAGTGGAATGCATTCTTTATCACTACTTCGGTAAAGTCATCCGATACTTTGGTAAGTTTAAGAATATTTTATGAGGACAAGCTAACTTATATATTATTATATTCATTTCTATTTTCTTTCCTAGTCTTGTGGAGTAAAATAATTAGGCCCCCCAGCACGGTTAATCGATAAGGATTGATAGGATAACTTTCGGTAACTTTTCATTGCTTTCAGTAACTTTTCATTGCTTTTGGTAACTTTCATTGCTTTCCGTAACTTCTCATTGCTTTCGGTAACTTCTCATTGCTTTCCGTAACTTCTCATTGCTTTCGGTAACTTTTCATTGCTTTCGGTCCCTTCTAATTGCTTTCGGTAACTTCTCATTGCTTTCGGTAACTTTTCAATGCTTTCGGTAACTTTTCATTGCTTTCGGTAACTTCTCATTGCTTTCGGTAAATTCTCATTGCTTTCGATAACTTCTCATTGCTTTCGGTAAATTCTCATTGCTTTCGGTAACTCTCATTGCTTTCGGTATCTTTTCATTGCTTTCGGTAACTTCTCATTGCTTTCGGTAACTTTTCATTGCTTTCGGTAACTTTTCAATGCTTTCGGTAACTTTTCATTGCTTTCGGTAACTTTTCATTGCTTTCGGTAACTTCTCATTGCTTTCGGTAACTTCCCATTGCTTTCGGTAACTTTTCAATGCTTTCGGTAACTTTTCATTGCTTTCGGTAACTTCTCATTGCTTTCGGTAACTTTTCATTGCTTTCGGTAACTTCTCATTGCTTTCGGTAAATTCTCATTGCTTTCGATAACTTCTCATTGCTTTCGGTAAATTCTCATTGCTTTCGGTAACTTCTCATTGCTTTCGGTTACTTTTCATTGCTTTCGGTAACTTCTCATCGTTAAGACAACTGCAGATCGCTAATATCGGTTGACGTCTAATATATTATGAACGTTAGTCATTGTGAAGTGGTACTTATTCGTTGGCAATCTGCTGTCATACTAGGGAACGATGAAAAGTTACCGAAAGTTATCCTATCAATTCTTATCGATCAACCGTGCTAGAGGGCTTCGGGTTGACTCGCCGAAGCATAAATTAAAATATCAGTACCGGAATTAGTTTGCATATGTATTATCAATTCATAATTGACGGCCTCCGTGGTTGAGTGGTTACGATCCTTGTTTAAGTAAGAATCCAGAGGTCGCGGGTTCAAATTCCGGCGGGTGCAAGAAAATTTTATTTGATTAATTTGAAATATTTAGCAAGATACGATTATTCATTTAAAATAATATAATATGGTGTATTTTCGGCACGTTTCAAAGTGCTACATACTTTTAGTATCAGTGAAAGATCACCATTCAGAATCAAAACTTTGCTTGAAATAGCTTTAGCCAAGTTTGATGACCAGATCTGAATAGCCAAGTTCTTTCCTACATTCCTCTTCCTCATCTCCTTCCCCTCCCCTCTACCATTAGCAGTACAACTAGCCCCAATCGGGGATGTCATAGTCACACTGGCTCCAGACTTTTGGAAACGGTTGGGGAAAAATGGCGGATGCTATTTCAAGCATCATTTTAATTCAGAATGACGGTTTTTATCAAGCGAAGCTAACATCTGTTACTCTGAAAATGCTCATACCTATGTCATTCTAAAATCTTGATGAAGGAACCATTGGTTTCGAAACACGATATTTATTATTAAAAAATTATGTACTGTAATAATAATTTAAAAAATTATAATAAAAGCACTTTTTTATAACTGTTGAGGGTTATTCCCATCAATGTAATATAAATCGTGAGGAACGAGTATAAAGAAGAAATCGAAGAATTAAAAAATAAAAATTTTACTCTTGAAACATCGGTTTGTGAAAATTTAGCTGCGAGTATCCCATCTTATTCAGATGACATGAATACAATAAACATGGAAGCAAAGCCATTACAGTCCCTCTACATGGCCAATACAAACAAACTAGAAGTTTTAAAAATTATCTCAAAACTAAAAACTAATGCATCTCCAGGAGTCGATGGTATGACAACTAACTTACTCAGATTCTGTAAAGAAAAATTAGCGGATCATCTTGTTATTCTAATTAATCAATCTTTAGTGAGTGGACTGTTTCCGGATCAATTAAAGCTAGCAAAAATCGTTCCAATTCACAAAGAAGACTGCAAAAAAAATCCATCTAATTATCGTCCAATATCAATACTCTCAGTCTTCTCCAAAGTATTTGAACATGTAATTAAAAATAGACTAACAAAATATCTCGCAACTAATAATATTCTTACGCCTCAACAATATGGGTTCAGAAAATTCTCCAACACGAAATGTGCTGCCTTTGACTTTATACTAACTCTTCAAAAACACTTAGATCAAGGAAAATATGCAGCGGGCATTTTCATAGACCTCAAAAAGGCATTTGATACGGTTGATCATAAGATTCTATTAAAAAAACTTGAATATCTGGGCATCGTGGGCAACAGTCTAAAACTTTTATCTAGTTATCTTACGGGTAGGTGCTGTTCGGTTGTTATTGGAAAAGAATCAAGTGATCATAGAAATATAACATGTGGTGTACCACAGGGCTCGATTCTCGGACCATTATTATTTTTGATTTATATAAATGATATTGCAAAATGGGGAGTGAAAGGTACACTTCAACTTTATGCTGATGACACAATATTATTCTACCATAATACTAATTTAAACGAAATGGAAAAGGACATGGAAAGGGATTTGGCTCATCTAGCCGAGTGGCTGAGAATTAATAAACTTAGCCTTAATATTAAAAAGACTCACTATGTGCTATTCGGGAATAGGAGAGGACAACGCCTAAACATTTCCCTGGGAATAAACAAACTGGAACAAACAGATGTCGCGAAGTATCTAGGACTTTTAATTGACTCACGGCTTACATGGAAAAACCATTTTGACTATGTTAAATCAAAGATTGCTCCAGTGACCGGTGTAATGTACAGACTACGTAGATTGCTTCCCACAGCCATACTGCGATCTTTGTACTATGCTATGATTCACTCCCACTTGGCATACCTTTCGAGTATCTGGGGTTTTGCTACCAAAAAAATGATATCAGAGGTGCAAATAATCCAAAATAGAGCCCTACGTAACATTTTTGGCTTGCCTTGGGATACACCTGTTAAAGATATTTACCGTCACGCACTTGTATTGCCATTTAAGATTGTTCCTAGCTTTGAGATAACAAACACCATTTTAAATATTATTCAGTGCAACACCCACACAAATATAAAACTGAACTATAACAACGACGTTCACCAATATAATACACGACAACACAACAAACTACACATATCAAAAATACACTCAACAAAGTTCGGACTGAAATCATTAGAATACATTGCCTACACTAACTATAACAAACTGCCTGAAAATTTGAGACAGGTATATGCCTCTAACAAATCTCGAAATGATATATTGAAAACATATTTTTTCAAATGTTATTTGGAAAACGAGTCATAAGTAGGTACAAACTCTGTTCTGATAGCCCTAATTATCTTCAAATACTAAACTTATAGTATGATGGGCGCGGTTTATACCTTACTTAAATCTCGTCATGTATTTGTATGTAAACATCTTGTATTAGGTCTGTATATTTTTGAGCCCGTACCTTATATGTATTGTATTTTCCTGATTTTGTTTTATCTATGCATTTCTTAGTCCATCTCATTAGTCCATCATGGAGGAAACTCTATTTTAACTTTTTGAAACCCAAAGTACATAAATCAAATGAGTCAATGAGTTATACAAATTCATAAAATGTTATAAGACATGTTTCTGTGAAATATTTGTAAAGTGATTCTTCATATGTTTGTATCTGTATGTTGCTTCTGTGAAATGTTTTGTAAATTTTTTATTCATAAATTGTGTCTACATATTGGGTTGAGTTTGGGTTTAACTTCTCAAAAGTACCAATTGGCGATCCCTTAATGAGTTTTGATAACTCATGGGAGTGCAACTTCGTTGTATGTTTTTAATAATAAAAAAAATAAAAAAAAATAAAAAAAAAATAAAAATAAAATTGACACGAAAAAAAACAACCTTGAAAAAAGCCTGGAACAAAATGCCGTAATTCAAAGTGAATTTAACGAATTACAAAAATAATTGGACGCTAACGAACAACACGCACGCATTAATAACATAGAGATAATTGGAATACCGGAAAAAAAACAAGAAAACCTGACAGAGATTATCAAAACTATCTATTCAGAATTAAAAATAGTAAGTCCTGAAAAAATTGAATACGTCACCCGAGTAACCCCTAAGGAGAAGATTGAAGGAAGACCGCGAAATATTATCGTTAAACTGAAGTCCAGAAAACAAAAAGATGACATCATGGCAGCAATCCGGACAAGACGGGGCCTAACAGCAGAGGATATTAATTTGAATGGAAAAAATCGGATCTATATTACTTAATGAACACTTAACTCATAAAAACAAAGTACTCTACAAAAAGGTCAGAGAGTTTACCAAAATTAATAAATTTTAATTTTGCTGGATTAAAAATTGTAAAATTTTTGTGAGACTAAATGAAAACTCAAATCACTATTGTATTAACTTTTATAACGATCTAGAAAAACTAAAAAAATACGATATTTCCATCAATAACGCTTAGAACATAACAGTAACTTTCAATTTAACTATATTGTATCTTAAAATGGAATCTTTAGAATTGTACTATCAAAACACAAGAGGTCTCAGAACTAAAACGAATTATTTTCTTCAAAATGTACTATTAAACAACTATGACATTATATGTCTCAGTGAAACATGGCTTAACAATTCAATATTTAATGAGGAACTTTTCGATACAAGATACCAGGATTACAGACGAGAGAGAATTACCATCACCTCAATCAGAATCGCGGTGGTTGAGCCTTAATTGCAATAAAAAATAAATTTATTTCTGATCAAAAAATGGAATGGAGCTCTGAGGTGGAAGACATATGGGTAAAGATTTCACTTCCTGGCAAAAAAATTCACATATGCACTTCGTATATTGCACCTGATAGTAAACATCTCATAAATATTACGTCTCACATAAACAAAACATCACAAATTATGACGGATAACAATAATGATAATTTCATTTTGGTTGGAGATTACAATTTACCTCACTTACATTGGCCACCAATTAATGAGAACTGTGATTATATGTATAGTGAACCAATCAATTCATTAAACCCCGCCCATTTGAACTTTATAGAATTTTTAACATTTAATAATCTGAAACAATATAACTCTCAGAGTAATAGTATAAATAAACTCTTGACTTAGCTGTAAGCAACACACTACTGAAAATTTCGCACAATAATATCTCATTAGTACCAGAAGATGTTTATCATAAAACACTGCTAATTTCAATTCCTATTAAAAAAAAAATAAAAACCTGAAAACTAACGCAAATCAAATATTACTATACAGAAAAGCGGATTATTCAATAATAAACACAAAATTAAATGAAATTGATTGGGATCATAAACTTAACCATTTGAATACTCAACCCGCAACTGACGTCTTATATAACGTATTGGACAGTATTAAAATAAATTATGTACCAACTAAACCGGCTAAAAACTGTAATTATCCACCATGGTACACGTCATCTCTCATAAAAATAATTAAAGAAAAAAATAAATATCATAAATTTTTTTTTTTAAATTTCAAAATCCACGTGACTACCAAACGTTTTCACTCTTAAGATCTAGACAAAAACGAATTGCACAACAACTTTACATTAATTATAAACATACTGCTGAAAGTAACATGAATGGTAATCCTAAACTCTTCTGGAAACATTTCAATAACATGAAAAAAACACAATCGTCTCTTCCAAGGACGATGCACCTTGATGACAAAAAAGCAGATAATGGCCAAGACATATGAAATATTTTCATGGAATATTTCCAATCAGTTTACATAAATGATAATAACCTTCCAACATTAGATATACCAGAAAACACAAATAATATAAATATCACCACGGTTAAATTCACACGAGAAATAGTCTTAAAAGAAATAAAAGCTCTTGACATAAACACAAGCGCGGGGTGTGATGACATTCCCTCATACTTTATAGTTAATTGTGCGGAAAAACTTGCAAAACCTCTCTGCATTATATATAATAAATCAATGAACGAAGGCACGGTACCAGAAATATGGAAAAGAGCATACGTAACACCAATCCACAAAAATGGTAAAAAAAATAATGTTAAAAACTATCGGCCGATTTCAAAACTGACAATATTCAGTAAGTTAATGGAAAAAAATATTTACAAATATCTAAGTCCACAACTGAATCACATCATTACAACAAAGCAACATGGTTTTACAAAAGGCAGAAATGTGGAAAGTAACCTCGTTCTTCTTACTGAATTCATTGTCGATCACATGGACAACCGCACTCAAGTAGATATCATATATACAGACTTTGCCAAAGCATTTGATAAAATTAATCAAAAACTATTACTCAGAAAACTTTGGTCATTAGGTATACGTGGTAATTTATTTCGTTGGGTTACATCTTATATACTCAAGAGATCACAGGCAGTAGCAATAAACGGCTTCGATTCAGATTTTAGTGAAATTTCCTCTGGGATCCAACAGGGTTCTCATCTCGGACCATTGTTTTTTATTTTGTATATCAATGATTGGTCAATGTTGTTAAATACTCTGAAATAGAATTTTTTGCTGATGATGCCAAGCTATACAAGTCAATAAAAAGTCAAAATGATTGTGTCAATTTACAACATGATTTAAACAATATATTTACCTATTGCCAACGAAATCAACTATTTCTAAATGTCTCAAAATGTCATCACATTACCTTTTCAAGAAATAAAAATAAAACATTATTTAATTATTCTATAAATAACAACAACATTGCAACAGTCTCAGATATTCGTGATCTTGGAATAACCCTTGATAGTAAACTACAATATAACCTTCATATACAACAATCACAAATAAAGCTGCTAAAATGTTAGTTTTCATCATAAGAAACACAAAACTTTTTAATAGCATCAATATCATTAAGCAACTCTACTTTGCCTATGTACGGAGTCATCTGGAGTTTGCATCAGTTGTTTGGTCTCCATTTTACAAAATCCACATAAACAAAATCGAGGCAATTCAAAACAAATTCCTAAAATATCTTTGTTATAAGTCATTTGTAAGATTTAATAATTATGCAGAGGCAGCTTCACACTTTAAAATTGATTCATTGAGTGTACGAAGGCATCATATGGATGCACTATTCCTGTATAAAGTAGTTAACAATAATATTCAATGCCCAGAGTTGCTAAATAAAGTTCATTTCAATGTACCTGCACGTTCAACACGCTCTTCTGTCCTGTTCAGGGTGGATCAATGCAAGACAAACTGTAAGCAGAATTCTTGCCTGAACAGACTATGCAATAGTTATAATAACGTATTTTCCAATGTGGACATTTTCAATTGCGAACTTACCAAATATAAGAGGTCCGTAAAAGAATATTTCTCTGATGGTTCGTGAATAATGTTATGTTTTTATTGTTTTATATTTCTGTTATGATTTGATTTATATGTACAACCTCTCTCCATGGCTACCAATGTATTGATAGATTTTTTGTTTAGTAATGTTTCATTTTATATAAGAAAAAAATTGTTTTATATTTTTTGTTTTTTGGTTTATGTTTTATATAATTTTTGGATTCATTTTGCTTTTTTATAAAATTAATTTACACTCTTATTATGCTGTCTCAGTACAAGTAAAGTCGCAAGGAGGAAATCCATAATTGGTTTTATTTTGGCTATTTAATATTATGTTCAAACTGAAATAAATGTAAACTGTCGATTTCCTGAAAATTAATAAATAAATAAAATAATTGAAGAATAAGATAACACTACTAATTATAATCATTGATATTGCTAAAAAAGATAACTGGGACCCAGAACTCCTCGTACCGGGACGTGCGCGTTTACCAATTCCACCATTACCACCTTCTGTCAAAACTTCATTTTTGTCAATCACGTATTTCAAATTTTAGAATTAACAATATTATCTTCAACTATTTTTTTTTCATATTATAGGCAACTACCCTTTTAATTAAAAACGATCATTCTTAGAATTGGTTTGTAACCTAGATAGCGTCTCGAATAAATATATCCGATTTTATTTATGTGGAACTATTGACATTTTTAAATAAAAGTCTAAACGAATATAATTTTTTTTATAAGAAATACTCTCTTTGATTACTTTTGAAGGTTATTCCCATCAATGTAATACATCATTAAAGAAGAAGATAACAATTATAATCTAAACGAAAATATGAAAGAGAACAAGAAAAAGAATAATAGAAAAAGATAATGGTCGCAACTGGTTCTCGAACCCAGAACCTTTCGTCTTTTTTTTTACATGAATACCGCACAAGAGTCCCAACTTCTCCCGTCTGAAGCCAGTGAGACTATGGCATCCCCAAATTGGGGTATGTTGTGAGGCTGAAGGTAGTGGGGAAGGGAAGGAGAAAGGGAAGAGGAAGGTGGGGAAGTACCTGGCTATTCAGATCTGGTCACCAAACACGGCTAAAGCCATTTCAAGCAACGTTTCAATTCTGAATGGTGGTCTTTCACCAGGGCGATACTGAGAGTATCTTCCACTCTGGAACGTGCCGCAAATATACTAAAAACCTATATACTCTAACCTCTATCGTGCGCGTTTACCAATTCCGAGAGGTTCTGAGTTCGAGTTCCAGTTGCGACCATTATCTTTTTCTATTATTCTTTTTCTTGTTCTCTTTCATATTTTCGTTTAGATTATAAAATAATAATATTTCAGGTTAATAATCCATTTGATTGCTTTATTTATTCAGTTTCACTAGAAGTTTGATATCATCTTGTACACCAATTCAAATAATAAACAGTACGGTGTTGTTAGAGTAAAGAGGCAGTGCGAATCAAATGGCGGCCTTCGAAGCTTACTTTCAAACTAATCATGCTAATGTCGAGATTAATTATTTATTTAGCTAAAGAGAAGATACACGCACTATTCATGGAGTAGGCACCATCACTTGGAAGTTTATCTTTAGCAATATAAATAGCATTGTAATATTGTATAACAAATTAAAATATTTAAAATGTGTACAAGGGTTCCACTACTTTTCATCCCGCGACCAAATATCCTCGGCAAAATATCCCCCAATAAAATATCTACTAAAATCTAACCTAACCTAACAAAAAATGGGATGAAAATAATACGGACATCCTGTAAAGACAATAAATTATTGTTATTTGTAATATTTTTGTCCCATTTTACTATTTTTGAACAATGATTAATTGTCTTTACAGGATGTCTGTATTATTTTTGTCCCATTTTTTGTTAGGTTAGATTAGGTTAGTTTAGATTAGGTTATTTTCGTTATTTGTTTTTGGGGTGTTATGCCATGTTGCTCTACCGCCTTCTTTAGCCAACGTTTCCGACAGCGTTTCAGTGTCCATCATCAGGGCAGATCCGGCAGATGCAGGAGGAGCGCAATACGGCATAACACCCCCAAAACAAATAACGAAAATACTTTTGGCCGTGAAAATCTAAAAACGTATCCGGCAGATGCAGGAGGAGCGCAACACGGCACAACACCCCAAAAACAAATAACGAAAATACTTTTGGCCGTGAAAATCTAAAAACATGATCTAGTAGGTTAGGTTAAATAAATTTTGGTAGATATTTTGTTGGGGGATGTATTGTCCGCAGGATATTTTGTTGTTGATATTTTGTCGCGGGATGAAAAGCGCATTACCGTTTACAAGTGCTTTTATATCTTGTCAGGTCGATATGCTTTCCTAATTAGGCACATTGCCTGTTCTTTTTTTTTTAAAGAAAGACAAACATTCCCGGGTTACGAATAACCCGACAATATTTGAAAATCTCCTTCTACCACCACTGTAGGCCGAAAATGTTGCTAAAGTCAGGTGATGCCAGATGATCGAACACGGAACGCCTGGGTGGGACCCAAACGCGATGCCCACTCAACCACTGGCCGGTTATAAGAATCTAATGCTCCGGTTTGGGATGGCGTATTATTCTGTAAATAAGATTAGAAATTTTGGAAGGGGTGAAAGAATTGGATCTATAATTAAATAAAAGGATGCTCATTTTCAGAAAGCTCCTGAAAAATAAATGATATCTCTTCAGTTTTTGGAGTCAGAAATGTTTCTTTCCGTTTCCATTACTTTTTGTGGGTAGTGCTTATTTGAGTTTTGTCTAGTGTCATTTTTATATTGTTCTCGGGAGATAATAAGGTAGATAATCATCCAATCAGATTTTAGTTAAATTAATAAAAAAATACTTATATTTATAGGAAAAAAATCCTACAAAATCTCGCATCGGTGCATTTTGGTACCATTTCTTACAGTAAGCGTATCAAGTTTTCAATCTGATTTGATAAGCTATGAGAAGGCTGGAAGTTCGCGCTTACGCGATTAGACCTGCCAAAAACTTACGTAAGAACAATCTTTGTAAATTGCTATAAATTACGGAAAGTAATTTTTGGTGTCGTTTACATTGGTAATTTGGCCATAAGTCGTCTACGTGAGCAACTTACGGAAAAAACTTACGAGTGTAAAGATAGCATAATAGGAAAATTCAGCAAATCTTCTTGTAAAAATGCTCTACCAAGATATCTATTCCACAGCGAAAATATGGGCATACGTGTTACCTTAATAATGCAGGTTGTAAAATTGAGAGCGCGTCGATATAGCCACAAAATAAAATACAGTACCTTACCCGCTACCGACAACAGACAGGTGAATTGTATTATAAATTATAAGGTAGCCGCTACCTGTTTCACGCTATTCATTCCCGTCGAGTAAATTTACTTTTGCAGAAGTCATCGTCTTAATATATTTTCAAGGTCATTGTTGTTGTTTTCCGTTCTTGTCGCGTCACAAAAAAAACATCCGAATTAATTCGGTCTTGTTACCTGTCTGTTTTCTAAGTATCTAAGAAGATCTTTAGATATTAAATAAATAAATTACTAGTAGTTCTGTGAAAAGTAGACTTCGCGTCCAAAACATTGTACTTCTAATTTTCTCACAATAAATCAAAACCAAAATTTCACACTAAATTACCTACCTACCTACTAAATTAGGTAAAAACCATATATTACAATACGTACACAATTTGTCGAAAGAAAAGTCACTATCCCAGTTACAATAATTATCGATCGACTACTATAATACATGTATTTGTCCAGTGTGGTAGTCGTAAAACCTGTAAAAAACTGTATGTAAAAGTTATTTTATTAATAAAGAAAAAAATGTTTTTCAAACTTTCTTCAGGCATGTAGGTAACTACCACAATATTGTAAAAAATAAGATTATTAAATCAAATAAACGTGATGATTTCATGTTTGAAAAATAATCATTACTAAATCATTAAAACCGTACAAACAAATTTACAAACAGATTAAATGGAAACGGTCGAGTTAAAACAGGACTTCACTACATTTAGTCAGTTATGACCTATGAGTTATTATATAACATAGCGACTTACTCGCATTTTAATTGTATTTAATTTACAGATTACCTAATCATTTAATTAAAACACAAGATTTCTTTTTTTAGCATTCTTAACATTTAATCAAAATATGTATACGAAAAAATTCTAAGAGGTTAAGAGTACCTAATTAAGTACGTCTACTATTTTATAAATTTCATTCAATAATACCTTTCCTCTTGCCATACTATGCTGTGTTAGAACTGTTCTGCCGTATGGTATCTTGAACAAGCCATATTTTGTCTGAAAATTTCTCTAGTCGGAGGTTAGATATTATCAGGGCAATCTTCACCCTGTTCAGAGCTAGGTTTCGAAGTCGTGAACAGAAGGAGCTCTACTACGTCTTCCATAATTAATAATTACTCATACTACGATTTGACATAGATATGGAGTTTTCATATTTTACTAGCTTTTTAAATACCGAATCTTTTCAAAGCTGTGTCTTCCGTCGGGCAGTGCTTATGTTTAGTGTTCTGCTTTTCATGCTATACCTGCAGAAGAATAATAAAAACATTTTATTTTTTTATTGAGTAAATTTTTTACAATAAGTTTATTTCATTCTAATATTATATATTTTATATACTCTCCTAATAAAGCAAGTGCTTGTGTTTAGGAGAGGAACATAACAACGAACCATAGATTTTTAGATTAAGTAATGATAAAGTAGAAATAATTGATTGAATTTCCTCAGATTGATCGTGCATAGTGCGTAGGATAAGGCAAGTCTCTTGTTTGACCAATCCTAAGCGAAACTTTTGTTTAACAGCTCATTTGAATTACTCAGCATTTTGATAAGGTCTAATTTATTCGAACTTTTAAATGTTCTTCGATATAATTCATTTCTAGGCCAGTAGGTGAACCAGTTATTACGGCAAGCCGTAGGAAGATAGAGTAGGCCCATCTTATACTATCGTCGTCGTAATAATGATTATCTATCTATCTTCTTCTATGTTCTATATGTACATCGTCTATCTATCTTCTTCTATCTTTTACATATCTTCTGTTTATATGTATATCTTCATCTACCTTCTATATATCTTTTAACTATTTATCTTTTTGGTCATCCGTGATCCACAATCCGAAAGTCGCGGGTTCGAACCCGGCGGCGGAGTGCGCAAATAAATTTTATCTGATTAATTTTTGGTATTTCACAATTAAATTATTAAAAATAATATGTAGTATATTTGGGGCACGTTCCAGACTGGAAGATACTCTCAGTATCGCCCTGGTGTAAGACCACTATTCAGAATTTAAACGTTGCTTGAAATGGCTTTAGCCGTGTTTGGTTACCAGATCTCAATAGCCAGGTACTTCTCCACCTTCCTCTTCCACATCTCCTGCCTCTCTCCACTACCTTCAGCCTCACAACATACTCCAATTGGCAATTGGGGATGCCATAGTTTCACTGGATCCAGACGGGAGCAGTTGGGGAATTTTGTGCGGTATTCATATAAAAAATAATAAAAATGCTTAATATTCAAATTTAAAAGTCAACCACAAAATAATGAAAATGTGCATCTTTATAAAACAAAGTTTCTTTTTTCAAAGTTCAAAAATTATTCTTTTACAATTTTTTCATTATTAATTTTTAAATGAAAAAAAAGTGAGGGACGATAAAATTTATAATATCTACATTCGACTATCAGTAATTTTATTTAGTAATAACGTAAGGAGAGCTATTAAAAAAAAAAGTTGCATAAAAAAAAATATTTATTTCGAAAATTAAATTATTTTTTTCAAATAATAACATCTGTAAAAGCGTATTGCATCATCCTTCAAAAGCAGTTTTGAGTTTTCGAATAAATTTATAAATATTCCATATATTTGGATTTTATTGCAAAGTGGAAATTTTATAACCGTCTGACAGAATATGCTTGAGGGGTTATTCATCATTGTACTAGGGCAGAACCATGAAAAATAACGGGATATTACAATTTTAGAAACGATTATTTCGATAAACGGATAATCTGAATCAACAAATCAGTTCCAATTGTGAAAAAAGTGATTAAAATAATTTTCTGTTTATTTTTATTTCATTATGGTAGTTATTTATCGCTTTTAAAGAAATTTTAAAATTTTGAAAATACAACAACCAAAGGCCCATTTTCATCTATCTGTATTCTATATTATATGTACATGTGGAAGTGCGTCCCTAGTGTGGCGTTGTGGGCTTGTTTTATATACAAATCTATAGTTTTATTCTGAGATTGCTGAAAATTTGTAAATTTGATCTTTAAAACAAGAGTAAGGTCACTGTCTGTATGAGATTTCGAAAAATCATCCCTATTCATTTTGAACAGCATTATAAAACTACTAATTCATGTAAGTCCCTTAAAACAGAATGTTGGTACTTATTGATGTAACTTTGCACACTTGACGATCGAAATGAGAGGAAAATTACTGCGTACATTTGGTTTTGAAAAACTCTGCGTAATGCCCCGGCAACGCCGGGGACTTCAGCTAGTAATCTATGAATTATTAGAATGTTCGTGTGTCACTCAGATGGTTAGGGCATGTAGAACGGATAGAAGAAGAAAGGAGTGTCAAAAGAATTGGTATGTCCATGACACATGATGCGCAAGAGAATGAAAGAATTTGTAACGCCCCATGAATACATGGCACGATAAAGATAAACATGGTAAGTGAAACAAGGAGTGTTAAAAGTTATGAGTAGATGTTTTTTTTTTATATATTTTTATATATATCAAAATCAGATGGACACATCTGAAAAAAAACAAAAGAATTGAAATAAAGACATTTAGAATTGTTTTAAAATCCCAAATAAAATTCCTAATCGTCAAAATTTATAATCTTATCCGGTTAAGCAAACGATCAAAGCTTGAAAAAAATGGATAAGAAAGGCCCTGACGGAATATTTTTAAATAATTGATTATATTTTCTCAAGTTGGAAAAAGTCAGGTTTGTTTTGAATAAATCTTTAAATTATGTACCCGCGTAAAATTTAAAAATTTAATTTCATTCATAACTTTCTGAATAAATAATCCCTTGCCGCGACTCTCCACCGGTTCAACGCAGTGATTTTAATAAAATGTCTTGAGGTTCTAAAGGTCATACAGGTATTGTATAATATAATTTATTACAGATCTTGATAACTTCTACTTAACCTCAAGTATAAGGACATGACGTGGCGCAAAGATGTGCTAAATAACTTTTGTAAAATAAAATATAAATGTAAACAAAAAACACCCCGTCATAAAAAAGCAGAAGAGAGGAAATAAAGGTTATTATCGTGATTGGGAATCGAAATTGGGACTGTCCGTTACTCGGGACATCGAAAGTCTGCTCCAACCACGTGGATGCCATAAATTTATTGTCATTAAAGTATTTAATTGGAAACTAAAATAAACTTTCCACTTTTTTATTTGGCAACACAAACTGTGTGGTATCTGTACATTTTTTAAATTATTAGTTTAAGAGGAGACCATGGGTTCATTGTGCTATCTCCCATTTAACCTCATTCCCTTTGATAATGTTCACCGATGTTACCATTTTGGATCTTCGGATTTTTCTTCTGGTTGCAGTGGTTTCACAATGTGTCTTCCCATGTGTGTTTAAGCCTTGTTCATTGTTCCCATCAGGAACTATTCGAGAATTAGAGTCTCCTCAGCCTTTCCACATTTCCTGAATCTGTTCGTGTTTTTGATTACCAACGTTTGCACTTTTCTCCTGAGATGGCAGTATCCCATTAGTAGTCCTATCAGTTACATCAGTGAGTTTCTGCCCAATTTGAGTAGTTACTTGGTTCGTCTGGGTAAAGTTGCCTGGTCCGTTTATCAGTACTTTGGATTGTTGAAACAATCCCGGGGATCCTCTCTCATTCCTTCCAATGCCGGGAATTGAGCTACCATTCAACATGTAGTTTAGTATGGCAGGCTGCCACTCCTACGACTCTTATCCGTGTCGATGCATAATAGCGTCATCATTAAAATAATGTATTCAATATCCTATTTGGGATAGGCTGTAGTCGGCAATGGAAGGTTGCTTGTCGGATAGATGCTTGCTAGTGAAGGCAGGTGTTTGGTGCTTTGGGCAGAATTCAGTGTGTAGTGTGCTGGTCGGGTCCGATTCAGTTCATCAGGCCGATTGTCCCACTGACCTAGTCAACCGTCAAGTGGCTCCGGCGCCTAATACATTCTTCATAACACAATTAAGTTTATGGACAGTGGCACTTTCTCCTACATGAGCTGACGTTTCGGATAGCCTTGCAGTGTCCATCGTTGGGGCAGATGGCAGATTTCATCACGGAATTAATAATTTCATATTTTTACGTACTGTACTTTTCTTAAACAACTAACTAACCATCACGTTATTTACCGCAGGGGAAGTCATAGAGGTTGAACCGCCAAATAACTAGGTCTTGGCTCACACTTATTGTTTCATTCACAAGCATACATTGTCTGATACATACATACCAATATTTATTTAATTTTTGAAGTGAAAACTTCTTTAGCACCATTGTCATTTGAAACTCGATGAAACGAAAAATAGGGACTCTCAAAAGAGACAAACACTTAAGAAAGACATACATCTGTAGGATTTAGCCTGCGAGAGTGTGAGATAATATAATTCGTCACCTCTTTGTACGGTGCTTCATAGCCTCTTGTCTTTTTAATATTTTTTTTATATGTAGGTACACCTTACAAGAGTCTCAGCTGCTCCCGTCTGGAGCCAGTGAGGCTATGGCATCCCCAATTGGGGTATGTTGTAAGGCTGATGGAAGTGGGGAAGGGAAGGAAATGGGAAAGAGGAAGGTGGGGAATTACCTCGCTACTTAGATCTGGTCACCAAACACGTCTAAAGCCATCCCAAGCAACATTTCAATTCTAAACGGTGGTCTAACACCACGGGGATACGGGTGGTTTTTTCCATTCTGGAACGTGCGGCAAAAATACTATATAGTATAGGTATTATTTTTAAATGAGTTAATTGGTAAATAACACAAATTAATCAAATAAAATTTATTTGCGCCACGGACGTACAAAATATATGGACATGCCCTTACGTGTTAAAAAACGTGTTATTTCCCCCTCCCATTGGAACCATTTTTCGGAACCGGCTGGGCGTGTCCGGACCAATGTCGTGCTCTCGTCGTACATTTTACGCGCGGACGCTGTATGTCTATGAAACACATACTTAGACAATGAAGAAGACTTGGCGAATCACAAGTCTCTTTCCTCTCTTCGCCCCGCCATAGTTGGTTTTTACCCCTCATCTGTAAGTTCTCGTCTAGTTATTTGTATGTCTATGATTTGCGCACTTCGGGATTCGATCCCGCGACCTTTGGATTGTGAGTCAAGAGCCTTTCCCCTACTACTAGTGGCCGTCTACTTTAGTTTACTGAAGGTTTCTCTTCTATTGCGTGTTAACTGCATACTCTGATTTTTTTTTAGTGAAAATATCTTTAGCACCGTTGTGATTTGAAACTTGATGAAACGAAAAATAGACAAACACATACATCTATAGCATAGATTCTCAACCTTTGTTTGCCCATCGCCCCCTTTGAGAATATTATTGTTTCTAGCGCCCCCTAAATCGCAAAGAAAGCAATTGTCGTCGTATATTTACCACAACGGGGGGGGGGGAGTAATGGGATGGGGAAAGATGGGATATAATAATTATTTTTATTAATTTCTTACACCATTACAAATTTGAGTTTATTACATATAAGAAATAACGTCATATACATATTTTACAAAAAAATGTGTACAAATATTTAAACATAAAAGAAATTTCATGAAAAATTGCAATTTAAAAAAAAATTTTGGCGGTGCTGAAAATTTCGTCAATGTGGAGAAACTCTTTCAAGAATCAAAATAATTTCCCTTTTGAATCTGTCGTCACTGACGCCAAATGTATCAATCTCGGAGGAGATTTGGTTTAGGAGCAATATTCTCCTCCCTACCGGGAGAACCATTGGCTGGTTAGTCCCACAGGCAAGAAGATAGAATAATCTATGATGACGCTGTCTAAGATAGTCATTTAGAACACAGAGACTCACGCGCTCCAAAATGGCTGAATTCTCAATATAGCCTCGCAGCTGAATAAGTGGGTGGCGGCATACCCTTCTCTTCTGAGCTGCAGGGTGAGTCCCAGCATGCCCAGAAGAAAGTTCGTAGGGTAGAGCCATAGATAGATTTCGGGATACTTCCTCATGTAGATAAATCTTAGAAACTTTTTTGAACCCTCTCCAACAAGAGGGAGCACCCCACCTCATGTGAATTCCAGATAAGCGAACCACTCTCCAGCCTACTCGGACCAGGGTGAAGTATAAAATCTTCGGAGAACGGGTATCCCGAAAAACTCTGACGGTTCGGAGAACAAACCCTAATATTTTTAAGGCCGACTGGCAAACTCCTTCGATATGAGGGCGAAATGTCAAATTATTTTCATACATAATCCCAACATCCTTTATATTAGAAACTCGTCTGAGATTATAACCGAGCATAGTGTAACTGTGAGACTAAATGCTCTGGTAAAAGTCAGAACTACGAATTTCAAGACATTGAAATGAAGCTGGTTTCGTTGACTCCATTCTGAAATATTATCAACCTCAGCTTGAAGGCGCAGGCAGTCCTCAATATTTCTCATTAGAAGATATAATTTTAGATCGTCAGTCAACAGCAAAAAGCGAGAAAAACGGATGACTCCAACAATGTCATCAATGAAAATGGAAAAGAGAAGAGGCCCCAGGATCGATCCTTGGGGAACCTCAGAAAAAAACAAGAAATTCAGCAGATTGGAAGATTCCGTGTGTGACAAATTGCTTTCTGTTCTTCAGGTAACTTTAAATAAACTTTAACATCTGGGAAAGTTTTGTGACTAATGAATTTTATGACTAATCGTGATTCACAGTATCGAAGACTTTGGAGAAGTCGTTATACTAACAGTCTACTTGGCATCCACTGTCTATGGACCTAGCAACATAGTCGGTAAAAACCTTCAGTTGGTTTCAGTGGATCTTCCTTTCCTGAAACTATGCTGTTCCGGGGATAATGTCTGAGGCGCAAGGAATTTATGAATTCATTTTTCAAATAGTTTAGCAGGAGCTGATAGTATGGCAACTGGTCTATAATTTTCAATTAACTTTTTCGAACCTTTCTTAAAATAAGGATATATTTTGGAAGTTTTCCTTACTTCATGAAAAGTGGAAGTACTAATACATAGTTAAGTTAAAGATAAGACATAATGGCGTTTTTAGGAACTCGGCGAACCCTTCAATAAAAAAAAATACCTGAACGAAGTTTGATCCGATGAAGTGTGAGTTCTTCATGAGACTTGTGGCACTCATAACGTCAGATTCCGTTAATATATCTAAATCGACGTTTGAAGCTCCTCTGGTATTAAATATGGCCCCATTATTAATGTCTAGAAGTGGAGGGTTTTTATTGTAGACCGATTGAAAACGATCAGCAAATGCGTTAGCCACACCCAAGCCACGAAATTCCTGATTACCTTTCATCATGGTGTATTCAAGGCCTCCATCCTTCCGAAGGGATTTTATATAGTGCCAAAACATTTTGGGATCATGCATGATGTTTTCCTCGATTTCAGATACGTATGCTCGATAGGCCACTGGTACCTCGCGCTTAACTAACTTTAAAAATTTAACAGATCGTATTCATTCTGAAGACCTCCAGCTTTCCAACGCTTATGAGGGCATGTTTGATATCTATATTCGAGATGACTTCTCTCGGGGACCACTTCGGGTACTTGCGACCACCACCACTGTTGTTAGCAAATGAAGCGCACTCCATTAGGATAAACTTGTAAATGATTTTAATAATTTTAAAATTACGCGCGTGGCGAAAAAGACGTACGTCCCGCCGGCGAACTATCTGGAGCACTGATGGGGTGGGATGGGTTTCTCTGGATCTCCTACCGCCCCCCTAAAAGTCTGAAACGCCCCCCAATTTTCTCTTGGTCTTCTACCGCCCCCCTGAAGGTCTGAAACGCCCCCAAGGGGGCGTTATCGCCCATGTTGAGAACCTATGATCTATAGGATTTAGCCTGCGAGAGAATGAGATAGTATAATCGGTCTTCTCTTTATGCGGTGCTTCGAAGCCTCCCACTCTTGTCTATTTTAGTTTACTAAAGGTTAGGTATTATTATTTACAGTTCAATTTTTAACCTCACTACGTCAAACTGGTGTTCAGGTTAATAATATTATAAATCAATAAAAATAACATTAAATTCAAATGTTACTCACAGATAATGGGACGAATTAAGCTGGAGGAAGCTAATATATTATAATATAAACATGTAGGGTGACCATGTGTTGATATTTGATTCTAAATCATATATTATGCTATTAATTGAAGGACTAAAATGAAAAGAATCGCTTGACCACAGTTCAATGAGTGGTTAAGATGACTAGTGATCAGAGGTCGCGGATTCAACTCCCGGAGTGTGAAAACTAAAATATCGGTATGCAGGTGATGTCGCAATTGAACGACCATTACATATTGTAAATTTAATTTGTTGCAGGAGACTTGAATGAGGCAAATGCCATCATGGAGGGCTTACATCATGTTTCAACCATATTAGTGATATCGTTACTGGTGCTCGGCGCTTCGGCAGGTGGTGAGGATTTTACATTTTACTATTTATTTATTTATTTCTATTCTCGTACGTATTCACATTCAGATGATTTCAATTTACATAGATAATAAGTTCCAGTAATACAGAAAATGCTAATAATCAGTGACTGAATTTAATTCATAGGTCAATGTAATCTGCCATAGGTCACCCCAAGTGGTTCGCTATACGTTTGGTGATATAGCAGGGGTGCCCGTGGGGTGAGGTTTGTCTAGGTCTTGGAGGCGAATGACCAGGACACACTGAATCCCAGATTCCTACCCACCCCTTAAACCCTTTTCCTTCCCATAACTCTCCTCTCCTTCCTTTCCTTGAAAAAACCTCCACACAGCATCCCCAAAGATGACATAGGCCCTGATGGAAATTATTTTCCTCGAGGCCTCCTGTGTGGAGCTAAAAATATATGTACATATGAAATAAAACAATAACTTTGTCTATAACCACGAACATTTATTTAATTTATTGATACCGACCGGTTTCGCTTAACACAAGGATCATCAGGGTACAAAATTAATTTTTTAAAAATATTTAAAAATAAATAATTCTAAAGTTTAATTTTGTACCCTAATGATGCATGTGTTAAGCGAAACCGGTTGGTATTAATAAATTAAATAAAGTTTCGTGGTTTTAAACAAAGTTATTTTTTTTATTTTATTAAATATGTAAAAAACAACAAAATAAAAATAAAATTAATGCAGTAGTGTTTTGTGAACACCTCACCAGGAAAACCCGCGCTGAGGTGTTCGCATATTTTTGATAAAGTGTTATTTTGCCATCATAAGTAGAAACACGGTATCCTCACTGAGACTCTCAAGAAGGACAGTGTGGTTCCACCCACGGCTTGGCATTGTCTATTAGGATATTAGCAGTTAAGTTGAGTAAAACTTCATAATTTTATGTAAACACAACGGAGGACAGTTTTTTATTATTTGAGGGCGGGTATGGGTACCGCCGCCCGGGAGCCATACATTGGATATCCAACACCTCTGCCATGGGTTTTTTTATTTTTTTTTTTTATTTATTTAATATAGATATATAAGTGTACAAAGGTGTTACATAAATTACATATCGGTACAGAAATTATTTAAAATTGCAATCTCATCAAAGAAGAAGCTAGTTCTTGTGCTTGATGAGCGAGTTACACTAATTATAACAGAAATAGAATAACATTATGCAAAAGGTAAGTATATAATACGAACAATTGAGCCTTCTGGATCATCAATATGTGTAGGTGTACATTAGGGTGTATCGATTTTTAACTTTTTTTTTGTTTTCAAATTCCAAGTTGAAAAAAAGTTGTTAAGAGGTACCACAACTTACCACAAAAAGTTTTGGATTTTTAAAAAAATGTTTAGGTCTCCCGCACAAGGCCTAAAGTTTTAATTTTTTTCAAAAAATACCAAATTTTAAAAAAATTTAAAAAAATAAAACCGTAACTTTTGTGTTTATTACAAGTTAAAAAACAGTAATATTAGGGCATAAAAATAAGTAAGAAACGATTTTTTTTTCATAAAAATGGATTTTAGGTCTCCCGCACAAGTCCTAAAGTTTGTTAATTTTGATGAAATTTTGTAAATTTGTGTATATGAACCATGTTTTCTTTAAAGTACCGGAATTAATTGTACTTTTCTTACAGAAGGCATAAAATGAGACAATATATATATATATACATAATTCATACATACATACAGTAAAAATATATACCACATATATACTATACATATATAATAAGTTTTAAACCTGAAAAAAGATAATTGGACGGTGTAAATTGTATGAGATAGGTGTTGAAAGAAACTAATGTTATTTGCTATTACTGTTGTTTATTACAAAACTTTAAAATGTTATAACATGTCATAAAATGTAGTATAATAACTAAGTACAAAATGTTGCTGATTACTTTCCATACGACATGAGTGGCAGTGTTCTTGTTCTACTGCAAATTTACTGACTTGTTTAACTATTCGTCCTTTCATCTTGGCTTCAAAACCTTCAATCAAAGGTATGTATAGTATTTACATACGCCTAATGATTTTAACAAAATTTTATAAATATTATTACAGTTCCCAAATGAAATTTCAATTTAATATTAAAGACAGTATGATAGACAGTAGTCTTCTAGGCTCATATCAGTAACAAGAGGGGATTCGGTTACTGAAGTGGATTGCCAGTCAATCATATCTCTATAGTCTTCGGCATCAAAATTGATCTGAGGGGGTTTAAATACCCTTACCTCTTTCCTTTCAGTTGCGCGAGCTTTCTGGATTCTCTTATAAGCCAAGGCTCTTATATGTTTTCGTTCATCGAACAGCATAGCTATCAAAACATGCTCTGAGTGAGCCATGAAAGCATTTCTCTGTAACGTTGCATGGACGACTTTTCTTAGCTCATCTTCTAAGTGATTCAGTCATATCAGAGCCTTGGCTTATAAGAGAATCCTGAAAGCTTGCACAACCGAAAGGAAAGGGGTAAGGGTATTTAAATCCCCTCAGATCAATTTTGATGCCGAAGACTATAGAGATATGATTGACTGGCAATCCACTTCAGTAACCGAATCCCCTCTTGTTACTGATATGAGCCTAGAAGACTACTGTCTATCATACTGTCTTTAATATTAAATTGAAATTTCATTTGGGAACTGTAATAATATTTATAAAATTTTGTTAAAATCATTAGGCGTATGTAAATACTATACATACCTTTGATTGAAGGTTTTGAAGCCAAGATGAAAGGACGAATAGTTAAACAAGTCAGTAAATTTGCAGTAGAACAAGAACACTGCCACTCATGTCGTATGGAAAGTAATCAGCAACATTTTGTACTTAGTTATTATACTACATTTTATGACATGTTATAACATTTTAAAGTTTTGTAATAAACAACAGTAATAGCAAATAACATTAGTTTCTTTCAACACCTATCTCATACAATTTACACCGTCCAATTATCTTTTTTGGAGTCGATTGCGGAAACTGGCAAAAGTGGAAGGGTTGAATTGAGAATTCCTTCTCACACTCAAGCGGTGGAACGAACTGTCAAGGAAGTCACAGAAGCTTCGAAGCGAGTATGTGGGCTGATCGAAAGAGATGGTTTTATCCGTGCCAGACTGGAAGACCGTAAAGAGCTACCTACGTTCGAGACCAAGAGCCAGTACAAAACCTCTGCCTTAGATTAGAATTTAAGTCAGTTTTTTTCGACTATATTGTTGTTATAATGTTTCTAAATAACGTTTTTATCATACTGTCTTCCATATTAAATTGATATTTCATTTGGGAACTGTAATGATATTTTTAAAATTTTGTAAAAATCATTAGGCCTATGTAAATACTATACATAACTTTGATTTAAGGTTTTGAAGCCAAGATGAAAGGACGAATAGTTAAACAAGTCAGTAAATTTGCAGTAGAACAAGAACACTGCCATTCATGTCGTATGGAAAGTAATCAGCAACATTTTGACCTTAGTTATTATACTACATTTTATGACACGTTATAACCTTTTATACTTTTGTAATAAACAACAGTAATAGCAAATAACATTAGTTTCTTTCAACACCTTTCTCATACAATTTACACCGTCCAACTATCTTTTTTCAGGTATAAAACATATTATAATATATATAGTATATGTATATGAGGTATATATTTTTACTAAATGTATATATGAATTATGTATATATATATATTGTCTCATTTTATGCCTTCTGTAAGAAAAGTACAATTAATTCCGGTGATTTTAACTTTAAAAAAAAACACGGTTCACATAGACAAAATTACGAAATTTTATAAAAATTAACAAACTTTAGGGCTTGTGCGGGAGACCTAAAATCCATTTTTATGAAAAAAAAATCGTTTCTTACTTAGTTTTATGCCCTGTTATTATTGTTTTTTAACTTGGAATAAACATAAAAGTTACGATTTTATTTTTTAAATTTTTTTAAAAATTTGGTATTTTTTGAAAAAAATTAAAACTTTAGGCCTTGTGCGGGAGACCTAAACATTTTTTTAAAAATCCAAAACTTTTTGTGGTAAGTTGTGGTACCTAGTAGCAACTTTTTTTCAACCTGGAATTTGAAAACAAAAAAAAAGTTTAAAATCGATACACCCTAGTGTACATACATAGGATACGGTACGAAATTCGAAAAATCTAAATAAAATAGAGATGAATATAATTTATAATAAATGGAAAGAAAGAGAAAAACAGGTAATTATTTAGTTTTAATTATTCCTGATGAAGTGTAGCTTCAGTTTGAGTTTCAGTTTATTGATATCTTTGGTTTTTTTTATTTCAATTGGAAGGTTGTTGAAATAATTTATTCCTAAGTAGATATAATTGTTTTGCATTAGTTTGGTATTAAATTTTGGTATTTTGATGTTGTCTTGATATCTTATTGATTGGTAGGTTTCAAATTTTTTGATGATATTATCTTTGTAAATTTGGATAATTGCATTTTTTTTGAAGATATTCTCTACTCGAGGCACCGTAAAATCTGCGAAAAGCGTTTCTGTTGGATATGTGGAGGGTTTCTTTAGGATTACTTTAATGATTAGCTTCTGGATCACTTTGATCGCTTTGGTTATCCTAAGTGATTAGTTGAAGACTGTCTGAGTTCATGGGATGAGAATTATCTAGGTATTGGCGACGGATGCGTCCGCCTATCTACTGTGTAACGGACTGGATTTGGAAAAACTGGTTGAGGGAGATCTTTTTACGTCTTCAGCAGAACTCTTTTGACCCATCGCCTTGCATTACAGTGGGAGGGATGAATTAAAACGTGTTCCACATTGACACACTGATCACCAGATTCCTACCACCCATCATTCCTTTTCCTTCCCAGATCTTCCTCCCACCCCTTTCCTCTAAAAAAAACCCATCACAGCATCCCCAAAAATGACATAGTACCTGAGGGAAATTGTTTTAGTCAGGGCCTCTCGTATGGATTTAATTAAAAAAATAAATAATAAATTCATCCAGGAAAATAACGTTCACAAAATGTTGTTGTAAATAATTATGCGTCATTTAATTCAGTAAAAATAGATGCCAACAATTAAATTAAAACATTTTGTAGCATAATAATTCTTACACATATTAATATTATAAATACATACTCATGTAATTTATATTCAATCAAACCAGTATAAACTAAAGATAGTTCTAGAAATGGTTATCAATTATTAATTTGTTATTAATTTCTTCTTATTGCCGACTAAACACTATAATAACCGTATATTATGTATGCAGTCATTTTCCATGTCCCATTACCTCATAATATCATTTCTGATTTATTTAGTTAGGTACTTTAATAACATATTGCATGTTTCATATTATATTGTAATATTATTGCAATAATCAAGAGACAACTCATCTCTATTTTATCTGTTAATAATTAACTTTTCTTATTTTTGTTCTTTTCATAAAACCTCCTCTCATTTAAAATCTTACCAGTAATTTATAACCTTATTTTATTTTATTTCGCTGTTCTATTTAGTCCTGTTTTATCGTCGTACATTATTATACACATATAATTGTTTGTTTATACCTACTAACTAGCTTTTACACATTGCACTTTATTGTATTTCTGCTCTTATTACTGATTTTTTCTTATTACTCATACTATTTCATTTCTTTTATAATGTTTAATCTTTTTTTATGTTTTTAATTTCTGTTATGATGTTCTATACCTTGTGATAATGATTGCTTCATTATTTATTCTGTTTTATAGGTTTAGTAACATATGAGTATATAATTATTATTGTTATTATATTTTTGCTTCTATGCTTGTAAAAGCCCACTAGGGCGTAAATAAATATAAATAAATAAATAAATATTTTACATTGCCTTACTGAAAAAATCATAATTGATAAACAATTGTGTATGTGAAAACCTTACTAATTAGAAACTGACCAAAATAAATTGTAGGTATAGTGCCTGTATCATTAAATAATATTTTACTGACAAATTGTCCATTAACAAATGGTCAATTTGTATTTCATTGTACGAAATGGTCCGGATTGGGAGAGGCCGGTTTAGAGAGATTGTTGAGAGTTCTCTCTCGACCCATCGCCTTGTACCGCAGTGGGAGGATGGATTCATACGTCTGTCACTCCTGGACACACTGACCCCCAGGTTCCTACCCACCCCTCATATTTTTTTCCTTTCCAAAACCTTCTCTCCTTCATTTCCTTAAAATACCCTCCACACAGAATCTGAGGGAAATTATTTTACTCAGGTCCTTCTGTGAGGAGCTAAAATAAACTATGGAAAAAACTATGAGGAGCTAAAATAAACGATGAAGAATATTGAAGATTTTAACATTTAAAATAAATACAGTTGGGTGTATTTTAGCATACCGCTTGGAAATTTCTCCATTTTTCTGAAAAATTAATAATATTGATTATTTTTTCGGTTTTCAACTACAGTTTTGAGAACCACAAAATCGACAGCATCCTTGAAACGCCCTCCTAGTTAGAAACGAATGTTGACTGGGTCATAATGTATTCACATATGTTTTGCGGCGTATCTTCGACTCACATATCTTTTATTCATCAAGGAGACGTTGCAACGGCGCTCTTGGCGGCAGGACCATGAATAATGCACAAAATGTATGACGAATTGACGAAGAAGATGAAAATCATAATTTGGAAAATTCAGTTAAGGAGGCATTTAACCCCTCGGTAATGCGATTCTGTATCTTTCGTGGATACGATTCCATACGCATTCGCCTGTCAAATTTGTGTGATTGTCTATGCCTTGCAACTTACTTTTCAACTAGTTTAAAACACGAAATGTTGTAAGTATACGTGATTACTTATTCATCTTCAAATAGTATAAACTGAAGTCGCTCACGCTGTCTGTGCGCTTAGATCTTTTAAACTACCCAACGGATTTTCATGCGGTTTTCACCAATAAATAGAGTGATTCATAAGGAAGGTTTGTAGGTATATAATTTTTTAAGGAATATGTAATATATTTGGCCAAGCGATAGCCAGCAGCGGGAAGCGGTCTGATAAACGGATGGTGTGGATTTGATTTAACAGATGGCGTTGATTATAAAGGTTGAGTAATGGCGTGGCATTGTGTTTCATTAGCCACAGCAACGTGTGGCCGGTTCTGCTAGTTTAATATACGTTTAAAGTTGTATTGCATGGATTAAGTTTCGTTTCGATCTAAATACGCATGGTACGTTTTTAGATTTTTTGGGGTGTTATG
Organism: Limnephilus lunatus; assembly: GCA_917563855.2. NCBI lineage: Eukaryota > Metazoa > Arthropoda > Insecta > Trichoptera > Limnephilidae > Limnephilus > Limnephilus lunatus. The sequence continues at coordinate 393,465 of OU830602.1, read as the reverse complement.
CCGTGTTGCGGTACCTCCTTTTTAGCCAACGTTTCGGACAGCGTTACAGTGTCTCTGACCTGATGATGGATAACACCCCAAAAACAAATTACGTAAATAAATACGCACGAATTACTTAGTTTGCCCACATTAAGAACCTATGTATATTGTGCACGTAAATAGTTGTTTCTTATAGCAATTATTGTTGAAATAAAGTGTAATTCCCATAATCCGTGCGTAAAAGGGTGGCGGTTTGTGGAATAATTAATGTATTTCGTCTCCAAATATTCAATTATTCTGTACGTGTATACTGCCTCAATAGCATTGCCTGAAAAAGGCTCTTAATTTGGGCAAACTAAGTAATTCACGCGTATTTATATTGAAACCAAACTTCGAAAACGTCAAATCCATATACTTAGTATGAAGAAAATTAAGGAAATGTCCACACTCTTAGAATTTATTTTTTTAAACTTTAAACGTACATTAAATGAATAAATAATCATGGGTACTTCGTGTTTAAAACTGGTTGAAAAAGCAATTGCAAATCGTAGACCATCACACAAATCTGACAGGCGATTACGTATGGAATCGATTCCGTACCTATCCATAAAAGATACAAAATCGCTTACTGATGTGATATATTTCTCTAAATGCAGATTGTGCTGGAAATATTTTCACATAACAATCGATTCCAGATTAATGGGCTGATTGTTTTTACTTATTTTAAAATAAAATACCTTTTCTGAAGGCAGATGAAACACTCCTTCAGATTTCTGAAGGCAGATGAAACACTCCTTCAGATTTCTGAAGGCAGATGAAACACTCCTTCAGATTTTAGCATTACAAATCATCAATCGCAATGAAAAATATTGAAAAATTGTACGCAAATAATGATAAAGTTTTTTTAAGACGGCCCCCGTGGTTGAGGGGTATGGCTATCGGCTAGTGATCCAAAGGTTACGGGTTCGAATTATGGTGTGCGCGTGTAAATTTTATTTGATTTATTTTACTTATTCTTTGTACAATTTCCAGATTATTGCCTCGGTGACCAACATTAAGAAAACATTCAAAATTGAAATGTTGTTTTAACCGTGTTTGGTGACCAGATCTGAATAGCCAGGTACTTCTTCAACTTCCTCTTCCACATCTCCTTCCCTTCTTCACTACCTTCAGTCTCACAACACATCCCAATGGGCTTGCCATAGTCTCACTCGCTCCAGACGGGAGCAGTTGGAACTCTTGAGAAGTATTCTCATAAAAAATATAAAAAAATCCAAAAATTCAAAAACGTGAAATGTCAATGCTCTGATGGTTTTGCTTTTGTTCTTAAACGTATGCTGCTTTTGCTCTTTCTTGCACACTAAATGACAACAGTCGAAAATGAGACAAACGTACGGATGAACGTATGTCTGATTCTCAAACGAATGATACAATCAGTTTCATACATCTCCTTCATATGTATAAATAAAATGTAATGCATTTCCCGTCGCAAAAAAATAGTACTTTGGAGGAAACAGTCACACGTATTTTGTGTGTCTCACCACTATTTAAAGTGAAAGAAAGAGCTGCAGCATTATAGCGATAAGGAACGTATGTTTATTGCCTTTTTTTGCCATCACTGTACCGTTACCGTGAATCGTCACGGTAAAAAGCGCACATGATTATGCTAAAAAAACTGCAAACCTTGACGAATTTTTTCAAATAAACGTTATTTTTGGCAATTACGAGTATTTGCAAAATTTCGGGTGCTTTTTTGGTAAACTTTCGTATGCAAACTGAAAGCTTGGTGATCTCGCTTCCTCATACTGTTTAAATCACCATATCTCTCCGTAACTATGACACTGGGAGAAATAATATCTCCCAAAAAGACTTTATGGGTGTTTGACGTCGGGGAGAATATCTCTCAAATTTGCTGTAGGGTCCGTTATGATCAGATGATGATGAAATTTTGTTTCTCCAGAAGAAGCCAGGAATGGGCGCTGTCCTCCGCTGATGAAGTGGGGCGTGTGTCCCAACGATGCCCTCGCCTGTTCGGCCGCCCAGGACTGCGGCCCGGACTTGCTCTGCTGCGAGAGCCCCTGCGGAGGGGTCTGCACCAAGCCCCTCTTCACAGGTAAGCCAACATTTAAAATTTAAATTTTACTGGCCCAAGTTTCGTCCATCAAGGCTAGTCAAACTGTTTGATAATGGTTCCTAAGGTCGAAACGGTTCTCACACGACAAACAATCTAGTGTTTCAAATCAACAAACCTGTCTATAGGTAGTAGGATATTTTTAATTACTGTCAGGTTATTCGTAACCTGGGAATGTTTGCCTTTCGTCATTAAAAATTAAATTTAATCTACATTTATTGTTTGTTCAAAAGTCTGATGCGTGTTGTGAAAAGAAATGATTGAATACTCAGTTGTGTCCTGAGTGGCGATTCCGGTCCTACTTAAGGACAAGGAATAATATGCTTATCCCTAAAATTAATCACTTTTTCCTTAAATGCGATTCCAGGGGGAGGGATTCTACTTAAGAATAAGGAATTATCTTTAACCTTAAATTTATTAACGACTTTTACGTTAACTATGATTTCAGTTCTCCCAGGTGACGGAAGAATTTCATTAACCTTAAAATTGACGACTTTTCCGTTAACTACGATTCCGGTTCTCTCGGATGATAATTTTAATAAATATAATAGTTATAAATATTCCGATTTTCTCGGATGTCAGGAAGAATCCTTAATAGCTACTTAACGATATTATCCTTACCCGAAGGACTCTTACCGACCAACTGCAATCTCAGGATGTAAGGCTTCAGAATAATTTTACTGTACAGTGAATAAAACTTCGTCCACTTCAGACTCGGTTAGGTTTCTCGAATTTCTTGACTTGATTTTCGAATGATAGTCTCAAAAAAGTCAATCAATACCTTAATTTAGTCCAAAAATTATCAATAATAATCTCTTCCCCCAGGATGCGAACACTTGCAGATGGCAGCCACGCGGAGGGCGAGGGCGCTGGGCGCGGAGGGCCGCTCAGTGCGGGTCCCGCGCTGCACCCGCGAGGGAGACTTCGACCCCATCCAGTGCGATAACGAGATTGTGGGCAGCTGCTGGTGTGTAGATGAGGCGGGCTTCGAGCTGCCCGGCACCAAGGCGCCCGCCAGGGGACTCGTCAATTGCACAGGTTTGCTTTGACACTCTTAGTTTTCTTGATGATAAGAATATCTGCGAAGCTAAAATGCTGTAAATTACGAAGCTTTTGGTCATGGAAAAGGTGGAAAATAAAAGATAGCTGATAATACAATTAAAGAAAATTTATAAAAAATTATATCCATGACGAATAAGTGCTCAAAAACCTTATTTAATTTAATTATAAAATGATTGAAGATAATATTTATAACGTCATCTGTAGAATCCATCAAGGATCTAAGGGCAGTCTTTGCTTCTGAACTTACGTTTTCAGACCATATACTGGGTTTGCCCACATCGTGCTACAAACTATTAGGATTTGTTATAATATCTAGCAAACTGTTCACCAAACCCGAGGTCATGACTTCGATGCTCATGAATATCTTATATTACATTATAAGATCCAAATTATAAACTGTGCTACTGCTGTACGGGCCCCATACCAGAAAAAATAAACGTATTTTCACAATGAGCAGGCATGGTAACAAATAATTTAGAAGTTATTTATTGAATTGACCTGTGTTCATGTGCATGGCTTTGAAATCTACGTTATTGGGCTGAGAGCAGTTCTGGTGAGTAAAATTGGCCTGATGATAATCCATAAACTCTTCGTCATTTATCATTGCCCATAGTACCCAACTATGCCCTGTATTCATGTGTCCTTGTGTATGATCAGCTCCCGCCGCTTGCGCCGCAGCCACCTGCCGAATGCTGTGTCCGCACGGCTTCACGCTGGCGGAGGACGGCTGCCCGCAGTGCCGCTGCAGAGACCCCTGCCAGGGCGTCAAGTGCCCCGGTCAGCTGGCCTGCCAGCTCGAGGAGGTGGCCTGTCTCAGGCAGCCCTGTCCACCGGTGCCCACTTGTGAGTCAGAAAACAAACCCGTGTTATAGCAATCTATTCAATGGAGTATCCCGAGCACATTTGATTTACTTACTCAAAAAATGTTAAATACTATAATACCTCTAATTCCTGTAATTTCCGGTCGACGCGCGACGATAGGATGGATTAATTTAAAAAGCATAGTTTTGTCATAAATACGACCGGAAACACTAATCTATAGTGTAGAATGAAAACATAATCATATACAGAAATATGTCCAATTATATTTATAACACTAGCTCTTCCCGGCGTTGCCAGGGTTATATTCTGTTTTAAAGGGTGAAAAAGTGGGATGAGAATGGGGGTTAATTTTTCGAAATCTCATGTAAACATCAACCTTCCTCTTATTTTGAAAGTCAAGTGTGCGAAATTTCATCAATATCTGAATAAAACTATAGATTTAAAAAAAACATAGCCACACAGCCCATCCTATAAATTCTTCTTTATATAGAATAATGAAGTTGCCGGTGGTGTTTCCCGCGCTTTATGCAGAGTTTTTAGAAATTATAACACTGAGACAGTAATTTCCCTCTTATTTTGAACATGAAATGCGCAAAATTTCATAAAAAATATCAACATTCTGCAATAAGGGGTGGGAAAAGGGGATGGAGGTAGTTTTTCGAAATGTCATGAAAGCCACCTTTCACTTGTTTTGAAGATCAAGTCTGCAAATTTTCATCAATCTCGAAATAAAGCTGTAGATTTGTATATAAAAACAAAGCAATGCCGATAGTCACAGACACTCATCACATCGTCATCACATATTTTACTAATTTACATCAATTAATAATATGTTGCAAATAATTCATTTTACTACATTGTTGCCAGTATATCGTAATCTCGTTTAAGAATTTCATCATCGACACTTACATAATAATAAATTGATTATTTATTAAATTAATTAAAGTCAAATTGCTTTGTTTACATCACTTCATCAATTACTATATTATTATTATGTCAACACAGAGAAAAAATTACCTTTAGAAGAAATATTCTTAGAAAACTTACTTTGTTTCAACCACAACATTTTTTTTTACATTAACGCCGATCGGTTTCGGAACAATCATTTCTTCCTCAAAGTTCAAACAAAGCCATATTGTTTCATATATTTAAAATTGTTAACCACAAAGATACATTTAAAAGAACAGTTTATAATTGGATTAAATTTTATTGCATTGTTGAAGGTAAGCGCGGCAGAAGTCTCGACAACGTGTGCCCCGTGGGAGACCCGCTAATGATCTCAGACACGCAGCGACCATTCCTGTGCGGAACCGACCCTGGAAAGCCAACGTGCCCCCCACTGTACCAATGTTTCGTCCAGAGAGGTTTGTCAATTTTTTAAAACATTACGATTTCAGGTACATTGGAAGAGAAAAATGGGTAGCCATCAAAATAGTGGAGGAAACGAAGAGTGAAATAAAGGAGGATATACGGAAAATAACATAGAATAAAAAAACACAATAGAGGACGTGTTTCGTGACACAAATGTCTGGCCAATCGGATCTTAAATTTCCAAAGCAAAACTGTGTCTCACTATGATTTCAAAATTCAAACAGACACACTATTTATATCATTCATGGTATCTTCCGATTTGCTGAGTTTCTGTTTTTTCTGGGGTTCCCCAAGGCTCAATCCTATGACCTCTGCTCTTTTCTATTATTTTAATTATTGACATTGATGGAGTCATCCATTTTCTCGCTTTCTCCTTTTCCCGACGATTGATTGATTGATTGCCCGCGTCTTCAATCTGGCGTTGATAGGGTGTTAGGGTGAGGTTATAGCATTTCAATCAAGAAGAGGAAGACAAACAAAAATGGCTGTAATCCAAGTATAAAAATGGCAGTAATCCTAGTAGAGATTGGAGGTTATAATTATTGAATGAGGTGGCTCATGCAGATGGTGTGTGTTATAGGAAACGACTATGGGGTGTGCTGCCCCGCTTCGCTGAAAATCCAGAAGCCGGGCATGTGCCCCGCGGCCTCCAACGGCACCGCCGAGTGCGACTCGCCCTGCGCGCATGACCTGGAGTGCCCCTCCATGCAGAAGTGCTGCCAGAGCGATGAGTGTGGGAAACACTGTGTCTTCCCTGACAACCTTACCGGTGAGTACACCAATAAGTCATTTAAAACAATAAACAGGTATTCTACCTTTAATTTTTTTTTTTCTATCGCCTGGGAGGTGCATTCGTCTTGATTTTATATTTTTCAATCCTTTCTTTTGTCAGCCTCACAACGTTTCCCAAAAGGGATGCCTAAAATAGGACAATTTTTGGTGTAAAGTTGAAGGTTATAAATGTACGTGTATATAATCGAAGAGAAGTGGAAAGGCTGATCGAGATATTGAAAGGAAACTCCATTAATGGAGGACTGAACGCGGTTACTGCTAGAAGTGAATCTAGTAGTTCACAATGGAGTGCCGGTGTAACCCTTATGTATGGAAGTGTGGAATGGAAATGTAAGAGGAAGATGAAGGTAGATTGAATCCTATAAAAATGAGATCACTGAGGCGCATTTATGAAAAATCATGTACGATCATGTGAAAAATGGGAAGATTCGCAAAGAACACAAGCATTTAAAAAGGGATGCTTAGATGGTTTGGCCATGTAGATGGAATGAACAAAGAAAGGAATGTTAGGACAATACAGAATTAAATATTAGAATTAAATATTAAAGCTTGCAAAATGTCCCACATCGGTTCAATAATAACGAAATGGTTGATTGGCTTACGTAGGGTGGAATCTGAAAAACTATTAAATACATAATGTCACTTAAAATTTTACATGGCCTATTAACGGCATATTTAGTAAAAATTTAGTAGGTATAATATATTGAAATTAAAAATAAAATAAAAACATTTTTTTTTCTTTTTTTGTTGCAGAATAAATTTTTGGCATTTTTATTAATATATTTTTAATTTTTTTTTTAAAATCAACATTTTGCACAGAATATTTTTTTTGCATTTTCTCTAGCATTTGGTTCCTTAGAACTGGCAATCTGCCTAGCTAGGAACTGATATCGACCCACAAGACATAATAACACTTGTACACATTTTAATGTCTATAGTTATTTTGAAATGTTATTTTTTTTTTTTTTTTTTTTTTTTTTTTTTTTTTTTTTTTTTTTTTTTTTTTCTTTATTTTTTCCCATTGTATCTACATACATACAAAAGTAATTTTACATAATTTCTAAATACTAATTATAATTTTACATAATTTCTAAATACAGTAAGAGTAAATATAAGGTACAAGTAATGTAAAAGTTAGCAATAAGTAAAATATATAATAGAAAAGAGTAGGTAATGGGAACCCACTAAGGCACAGCCTGTGTGTGGGTAATATAAACAAGATTGCTATATATACATCAATAAGTATATGTAAAAAATGTAAATTTTAAACTAAAGGTTTAGAAATATAGTAATCTGTGAAAACATTATAGTAAAATAAAATAAAATAGTGAAACATAAATTTTGTTGATTTTTTGTTAAAGTAAAGAAAGTAAATAAAGTTAGAATTGTATTGAAAAGTGAAACATGAAGGTTTTCAAATAATTTATAGAAAAAATGTTCCAACATCTGCATCATTCAACCATAATTTTAATTCTTTTACGTAAAGTGATATTTTATCTGCCATTTGAATGTGTTTTGGTAGAAGATTAAAAGTACGAGGACCAATAAAGCTGCTATGTGTTTGCATTAATTTAGTATTGGTTTGGGGGGAGTAAAACATATTATTAGTTCTTTTGCTAATTCTATTTTCATTTTTTACGAAGCAATTTTTATTTTTATATATATATTTCATAGTCTGCAATATAAATAATTTACGGATATTGAATATTTTTGTCTCTTTGAATAATAACTCTGTTGAGAATGTTTTTTTTCTATTATACATAACTTTAATAATGCGCTTTTGAGTGGTTTGTAAAGGCTTAATAAATGCATCAAGCGCACCACCCCATCCTATAATGCCGTAGATTATTGAAGATTGAACCAAGGAAAAGTAGATCATTTTTAATTTGTCGAGATTGAGTACTTCCTTAAGTCTATAAAATGTGTAAGTAAGATATCTTAATTTCGAGGTGGTTTTATCAATTTGAGATTTCCAATTTAGATATCTATCAATAGATATACCTAAATATTTAATATTTTCAACATTGACAAGTTCATTGCTATGAACAAATAAATATATAAATATATGTTGTTTATTACTATGTTATTTTTGCTATACAAATGTATCAAATGTAATATTATAAATAAAAATAAAATAAAATAAATACAAGTTCCGAATTTTCAGCAGTAAAGTTATGTAACAAATCCCACTTAGTATCAAACAAATTAAAACAAAGAAATAACTACATTAAGGACATTAAATGTTGGCTGAAGGAACTATCGGAAAATGAACTTACTAGTATACTTAAAACATCGTCGTAGAAGTTTCTGGAAAACCTTATCCAAACCATGAAGTTAAACAATAGAAGTCGCTGAAAACGTATCCAAAGCATAGTCCCCCTCAGCACAGGATATCCTAGTGAGGAGGACTACGATCATAATTTCTATTTTACATATATACCTAACGTGTTTCATATAAAAAATGTTAAAAAAAAATATATATATATATTTACTAAAAAAAATAAAAATAATATAAAAAAGTGAACCAGATACTTGAGTCGGGCCTTGTCAAGAGTCAGATTAACCGAAGAGTACCTGTGTGTGAGACAATGTATGAATGTGAATGAAGCAAATAGTGTTTTGGTGGTCCATCCTCTCTGCCCACCCCTGCGGAGAAATGGCGTGATGGTTAGTTAGTTAGTATTTAATAGAATAATTTGTTGCAGAGTGCTCGCAGCAGAAGGCCTTGGCTGAGGCCCTATCCCTGAACGAGCGCGAAGGCCGCGGCTACATCCCGCAGTGCTCCGAGGAGAACGGCGCCTTCCAACAGCGGCAGTGTTCGCGAAATGGGCTGGTCTGCTGGTGCGTGGATCCCAAGGGGCTCAAAGCCAAGGGATCCATGGGGCCGGCCAAGGGCGTTGACTGCAGCAAGTTTCAGGCCGACAAAGGTACACAGCAATTGATTTGAAATAGACGGTGCTCTAAATAACCGTATAGTCGTGGCTCCGAACTACGCTGAAGAATTATGCTGAATTAACCAACTGGCTATCTCGTCAGCTCTTCCGAGGCGCAGAGAAATCGGCTATGTAGAGTGAAAACTTATGTGAACTAAACTCTCTGATCTAAATTTACGCAAAGCATTCATAGAACTTAAGAAACCAATGTCCACTTACATGCGGTGTGATCCATACAATGCGTGGGTGGTGATTGAAGGCTGGCTGTCACCTGTATAAAGAAATTTCCCAGACTGCTGGCGAAGCGACCAAGTTCAACAGAAGACGTTTAAAGTAGGACTAAATTATTGGAGACACGATTTGAGATTTTCAGGGCCACTTTATAAAAACCCACCACATGGCATAGGTCCTGTGGGAAACTTTGGGCATCCTTACACAGCGCGTTACGAGAGTGTAGATTTTGACACTCGAGCAGAAAATAAAGTAAATGTTGTTTGTGTTCCAGGCCGCCCAGAGGCGCGCTCGCTGAGCAAGGCGTCGTGCGATCGCAATATCTGCGCCTCTATCTGCGAGTACGGATTCCGCGTGGATGCCGACGGCTGCCCGAGCTGTGAGTGTGATGACCCGTGCCAGGGCTTCCCTTGCGCCGCCGCTGAGGAGTGCATTCCCGTTAAAGAGGCCTCTTGCCAGGACGACTTCTGCCCGACTTATCCTGTCTGTAAGTTACACCACCATACCACCTGGAACGTCTTTCAACTTTTTATTTATTTTTCATTAACCACCCTTTAAATACAAAAGTAAAGTAGTTTATTCACAGTCCTCCTCACCAGGGATGCCTATTCTGAGGCGGTTTGTGGCTATGTGGGTAGTTAAGCATCATGATCCTAATCTTCTGGTTTTTTGATTCCATCAATTTCACGTTGTTGGCTAGGTTTGTTATTTTCCTCATCTAAATGTTTGTTAACTTTGTTAGCTTGTGTTGGTGTTACTTCTTATTTTTTGATGATTTCCTCATTTTCATTTTTACTTAGTCATAACTTGATGTTGTTTATAAACTTCTTTAAATCCATGATTTTTTTTCTTCATTTTGATAGTTTGAAACTAATCTCATATACATATTTATCTAACCATTTTTAGAGAGGGTAAAGCAACTTTGGTTTTTTGGCTTCCTGTTTCGATTCATCAGTAGTTATTTTGGAATAATTCAAAAGAGATTATGGTGTATTAAGCACTCCAGACTCCAGCAATTAAAAAAAAATGAATGCCTCTTTCACTGAGCAGTCATTTCAGTATTGAAAAAACATTTTATTGGCTTTTGCCATCCAATTTCGTACACAACAGTTACTTTGTTAGTATGTCATTCTTCTACATATTTCATGTGATGGGGGTCGGAAGGTGATATCAATCCCGCCGGGGAAAGAATGGAGAGAGCATTCTTTGACCACATATTCGATGGTCTACACCGAGTAGCATTAAAGATACATTTGTATACATTACTGCATTTTTTGATGTAAAAGCCGCTAGCGTTGCTCATTGTTATACATATCGATATTTGCGTTTCGGGAGCAAAATGAAATTTTTTAAATTACATATTTGTTTATTTAAGCTTAATATTCTAGGTCGTCCCAAAGTGACATACGTGAATCCCTGCATGCACGACGCCCCATTGACCAACGACACGACCGGAGAGATCATCAACTGCAACCCTGAAAATGATGAAGACAGTCAATCCGATTGTCCTGTGAGCCATCGCTGCATCCAGGTAAGTCGTTATAGATCACAGGCGTTTGATAATGGATAATAAAAATAGATACTTTTCCCTGGCACCCCTAAGGGGTAAAAAATATTTTTGAGCTCTCAATTCAAGTACCTATTTGGGAGGCTGGCAACTATTTATTGGATAATCAACAACTCTGCATCAGATCGCCTAAGATGTTTCGCTATATTAGGACTCAGGTTCCCGGGTTCATGAGGTGAGGTTTGTTCTGGTCTTCATGGCTGAGAGGGACACTTTGACATCTAAAGTCTAATGCTTTCGCCCATCGCCTTGCACGGCAGTGGAATGAATAGATTCATTCATCACTCCCAGACACACAAATTCCGTTATAATTGAAATGTCTCGTGATCAAGTCAAAGCCATCGAGCAACGACAGTCTGCACATGGCGACGATTGTTGTTTATACTCTTTGTTATGGATTATTTGTAGGTAGTTTCATAGTAAGCATTTTAGTTAAACAAAGTGATTAGACTATTTTAAACAGCGATTTTTACTTTGCGACAGCACTGAGTTTGTAATTTTGCCGTAGTGCGTCTTATGAGGAATAGGCAAACCAGAAATGTGTATATTCTTAGTGTGAAAAAAAAAGGTTCTAAAACAATTCTTTCCCCCAAAGGTTGCAAACAGTGCGCAAGCAGTCTGTTGTCCTTCCGAGGATATGATGGAAGAAGAGGACGAAGGGGAGGACTACTCCATGAAGCCAGGACTCTGCCCCTTCAGCGTCAGTCAGCTCTGCGGCCTCAACGACACCCGCTCGTGTGTGGCTGACGATGAGTGTGATGGAGACGCCAAGTGCTGCCTCACGTCCGGCTGTGGATCAGTTTGCGCAGAAGTAGAACTCAAAGAGACTAATAATGAAGATTTAGACTTTGATAGATCGCCATCAAGTAAGTTTAAAATTATCTATGAATAATGATTAATTATGACCATCATTGATTGCATCGTGATTCTGATGTAAACTAATTTAAGTTTTGATTAGTTTTTTCTTATTAAATTTTCCTTATTGATTTTGAGAGTGAATCGGTTTCAACCTGCTAGGGGCATCTTGATATTCTAACTTGATATATTCTAACTTGATGCATTTAATTGATATATTTTTTTAATTCATTCAATTATTTCAAAACACAAGATTTCGAAAAACCATCCACACCCCATTTTCCTATCCCTTATGCCCCTCTCTTTAGTTACTAAAATACTCGCTACTCGATTAAATCACTTGCCCAATCAGAATGGGGCTTTAGAGCAGAATTTTGAAACCACTTGAAAATAAGAGAAAAATTACTACATATCTACCTCTGATTAAGAAAAACTCTGCATTAAGCCCGGGCAACTCCGGGAACTTCAGCTAGTTAAATAAAGAAACTATTTTATTTTTAGTGTGCGAGTACCTTCGCGATTTTAACGACAAGATGGAGGGCACAGACGATGGTATGAAGCTGGCACTTCCCAAGCCAGAGTGCCACACCAATGGTTCCTTCACCTTCAAGCAGTGTCTGGCCGGAGCGTGCTGGTGCGTGGACAGCTTCGGTACTGAGATCCCCTCCACCAGGGCCAATGGAACCGAGGCAGCTGTGGATTGTGTTCTGTAAGTAGGCGTTGATAACTTTAAACTGAAATGGATGAAACTGGAAACTACAGCTGTAAGTTTAAGAGTCGTATATATGTTGATATAAGTAATTATATATAGGTAGTTGTGAGGTGTCTCAACAGGCGTCAGTAAAGCAGTACTAGCGTGTAGTAGTAGTAGCATCTCTGCTACCCGACCGATATCCGGTCGACAACTGGGCACCTTCAGTGTCGAGTTCTCTTGATTCAGAATTACAAAGAGCATCCATTTAAAAGTTGGACGTTTAGTCCAGTTAAATATGCATTGTAAACTAAACGATAACGTAAATAAATAAGACTTGTTATTTCGATGAACCACAAGCTTTATTGAAGATTCCTAAACGTACATCAAGTTTTTTTTTCATACTACTTTCTAGATTAGTGTCTCAGCAAATTGGTTTAACCGGTAATAAATCAATTTAGGCACCTTCAAAAATTGACATTTGAAATCGTATAAATAAGTCGTCTCAAAGTCGATCAACCAAAGTTTAAAAAAGGCCTTGTAGGCCGACATAGCTGTAACAAAAATACTTGCAGAACTTAATAATACCATTATTAAATTTGATTTTAATTAAATAAAAAAAATATGGAGTTCTACGAATTAAACACAATACAATTAATATACATCAAGTAACCCAAATATTTAAAAAAAAAATCATTACAGTAAGTAAGTGACAACACTTTACTCCTACTCTTACGCTACAAGACTTACTGCTGACAAGAGTCCAAGCCAAGAAAAGATAGTGACTCAATAACGATGACCTTATGTTGATTGCAGGTTACGTGAGACCTCCGAGTGCCTCGAGCTGACTTGTCGCTTGGGCTGTGACTATGGGTTCGTGTTCAACGCCGCCACGCAGTGCCCCCTATGCCAGTGCCGCAACCCTTGCCAGGACGTGACGTGCCCCGCGGGTCAGGGTTGTCAGATGGTTGATGTAGCCTGTGATAATGACTACTGCCCTCCCGTGCCTGCCTGTGAGTCCAACATTTATTTATTCGCAGGCTTGCTGTTGTTGTCGTAGTAAGCAGTGTCCCTCCCTGCATGTATTGTCATACTCACCCCACACTCCACAACAATGCAGACCATTTTGATGTCACGGTCCACAAGCGCAATGTTAATGTTATCACCATAACGCTTCTCTCAAGACGATCTGCCTCTCAAGCCTTATGGAGGTCAATGAACCGGAATCGGTGCACGCATCTTACGTAAGGCGCTGAATCGAATTCATTGAATTTAACCTGAAGCCAGTGTCCACTAATATACTGATCCATAGAAATCAGGTCAAGGTCATCACTGAAGGAGTTAGACTATGGTCGTGACTTCGTTACCGTGTTGATTGGCTTTGACTCCCGTAACCTCATCGCCGCTGTACAACATTGGTGTTTTTGCTAATATTTTTATTTTTTTTATTAATAACTGTTAAAGATACATAGTATAATAGTATATTCACAGTCCTCCTCACTAGGGATTCCTGTTCCGAGGCGGTCCGTAGATTGTTGTGTTGGTGTTAAATCATATTTTTCATGATTTCCTCATGTTCATGTTTGGTTTCAGGCTTGCCTCAAAAGGCTGGCGAATGCCCCTACCTGGTGCCCAGCGAGGGTGCGGGCGCGGGCTCTTGTGACTACGCATGCCAGACGGATGCGCAATGCGGCGGGGATCACCGCTGCTGCAGTAACGGCTGCGGTACCCACTGCGTGCAACCCATCATGAAGACCGCATGCCAACACCAACGGGTACTTTAATAGTTATTTGCTACTAAATTATCCTGATCTGATGGTGTTATTATTAGTCAATATTCTTCTTCGTAAACTTTCTAACATGTTCGCATTTATATAGTTCTTGATGCTTTGTCGTGAAGCTTCTGAAATCCAGAGCTTCGGCGTAGGCCTTCGTAAAATGTCGTTAATTTTGACCATTCCTCCGCTGTGCGGCTAGAAGTTTTTTGAGGTCAGCAGTCAATTTAATGTTTTTTTTTGTGCAATAGATTAATTATTATCCATCAGTGCAAGTTTATTTATTGTAACATTCTTAGAAATTGGGAAGATAGGTAGATACACAACAAATGTTTTAAGTTTCTATGGGCAATTAAATGTAATGGGTATTGTTTTAGAAACTTCATTCAATAGCACCATTTCTCCTGTCTTTCTATCTGTTCTGTCATTTGGTACCTCGAGCAAAAGTATGGCGAAGACTATGGTTGAAGTTTTCAGGCACATATAAGTCATGGTCATGACTTATGTCCCATGTGGTTTAAAGAGGAATGGACTATCAATAGAGTTATGTACCATATTAAAACAAAGAATTGCAAAATTTTCTGGATTTGTTTCAGTACATCTGTGCAATGCTTATAATGTAGAAACAGTGCGGTATTAAATAATGACGGATGTGGTTTTCCAGGCAATCATCCTCCACAAAGCCTCGGACGAGGGTATCCCCGGACGCCAGTTATACGTGCCGGCCTGCAGAGAGGCAGACGGAGGCTTCGAGCTAGTGCAGTGCCACGAGCTCAAGGGAACATGTTGGTGCGTCGACGAAGCGGGACAAGAGATCTCTGGCACCAGAACCAGCGGCGACGAGAAACCACAGTGCCAAGGTAATATAGTGGTTCAAGGTTAATTGTTGGTTCTGGGTTCTTAAAATAATGATTCCTTCTACATAACAAACCAAACTTTATGTCATTATTTAGAAACTAAATTCGTAAAATCAGGAACAAGTATCTATGGCTGGCTCTAAAACGTTCGCTCTATTATGCTATCAAAATCTCTCTGTTGCTAGAAACCTAACTGCTAACCCACTTCGATTCTGAACGTGGAGGAGCTAACCTATATATTACCGACATCATAGACCGGTCAGTGGTTGAGTGGGCATAGCGCTTGGGTCCCACCCGAGCGTCGCGTATTCGATTCTTCGGCTGGCTAAGTCCTCCATCACAACACAAGCAACATTTTCGGCTTTCTGTGGTGGTAGTAGGAGATTTTCAAACATTGTTGGGTTATTCGTAACCCGGGAATGTTTGTCTTCCTTTAAAAAAAAAAAAAAAATAAATAAAAAAAATAAAAAAAATCTATGGGATAAGTCTTTAACTTCTAAATCAATCTACCCTAGATCCATCTACGTCTTATATCTCGAACTATCACCTAAACAAATTGTTGCTTACTTTCAAAAGACAGGTTTCATACATTGATATTTTCACGCTTAGCACCATCAAAATGTCCCGCGATGGAATGCTTCAAGGAGTGTGAGCACGGATACGCCCTAGACAACCAGGGATGCAGCACTTGCCGCTGCAGGGATCCGTGCGAGGACATCAAATGCCCCAATGAAGGAGAGGTCTGCAAGGTTGTCAGTGAGTATTTTCATTTTAACTTTCAGGACTCTAATTCCATTTTATTCATACTTTATTATTTAGAAACTTATTATGAAATACAGACTTCCAAACCAATTATTTTTTAATTCAAATTACGTTCATAAAATTACATAATTTCATCAAATTTATACCAAGGTGCTCGGAATAACTGGCGTCGTTTTAAAGGTATAACCAACGTTTTTACAGATATTATTTGAGATTTTCACGTTCAAAAGAATTAACGTGGTTACTTTTAGGTATTATTCCATGTAGCGCAATCTACTTCTTTAGCCAACGCTTCGGACAGCGTTACAGTTCCCAACATCAGGGCAGATGTGCATGGAATTGATGAAAGTAAATATTACACTTCTGCCCTGTTGATGGACACTGTAACACTGTCCAAAGCGTTGGCTAAAGAAGCAGGTGATGCACCATGGCAAAATAATTCGTGGTAAACATCCCCTTATAAAAAAATCCTCCATATGCCACACAGCATCTCTGTAGATTACAATATTACAAAAGACTCCGAGGGAAACTTGCTGAACTTTTGTATGGAACAAAAATTTTAAAGAAGTGAATTTCAGTTTAACAGAAACTTTTTATGGTCAAAATCCTCATTATTCTTTAAACACATTTTATGAACATTTCAGAAGTGGAATGCGTGAGCGACCCCTGCCCGCCCGTGGCGCTATGCGTGGGCTCGGGTTCCGAGGGGGCTCCATCCTGCGGAGGCGCTGATGGTGCTCCTGCTCGGCGCTGCGGTCCCAGCGAGCCCCCGTGCCCCTCCTCGCATAAGTGTCACCTGCCGCCCCTCACGACCGCTGGCGACAACCCACCGGTTTGCTGTCCCAAACCACGTAAGTCAGGATGATTCAAAGAAATTCCAATGAAACATTGTCATCAAATGGCCACATAGCGCCACTTTGTTTTGTCAGTTGAAAGATCCCCGTTAATTGCCGATTCTAAGTCAAAGACAAGACCGAGCACATTGTTGAAGAGTGTCAATTCTACCAGTTCCCTGGAAGCATCGAGATGCTTTACAACACAACGCCGAATGCCAATGAATGGATATATTATGCAGTAATCACCAACTTTATTTTGGGGGACGGGTATGGGTACTGCCGCCCCGGTAACCATTAATTAATTAACCTACACTCTTGCCATAGGTAACTCTACGTGGCAAACTACGTTTGGTGACTTGACAAGGGTGCCCGGGTTCATAGGGTGAGGCGTTATGGACCAGGAGAGGCCGGTTGAGGGAGACCTTTCAACTCTCTAGCCTGACTCACTCGACCCACCACCTTGCATAGCATTGGAAGGAATGGATTCATTCGTCTGTCACTCCTGGAAAAACTGATCCCCAGATTCCTATCCACCCATATCTTTTTCTTTCTCAGAACCGCCTCTCTTTCATTTCCTTCATAGGCTCTCTGTACGGCGTAAAGCTATTGTAAAAAAAGTCTCCAACCTATCAAAAAAGACTACTTTCAACTGGATGTCTCGTTGAATTACTTGACTCAAGCGGAATTGAAGATTAATGTGTGAAACTGGCTAACAAAGACACTTTTTACAATAACTTTTTTTTAGTATCTACCTTTTTAAAATTTTAATAGTATACCATTTTTTGTTGGTGATTGCAGGTTCTGTTTGCTTTGACCCCAAAGACGAGGGTATGTGCGCCCGCCCCAGCCAGGAGCCGCGCAACTCCACTGTCAGATGGCACTTCAGCCCGGAGAAGAACCAGTGTCTGCAGTTCAAGTATGACGGCTGTTCTGGAAACCACAACAACTTCCAGACAGAACAGCACTGCAACACCGTCTGCCCAGGTAAACAAATGACTGCACTTTGAACACAGAGTTCCCTAGCCAGTTGGGCGAGGTTATTATGTGATCAGCATTTTAAGAAATCTAAGGATAGAAATAGTGCGACGAGTACTACGGTAATATGTAGGCGAATTAATGAAGAGCTGCACTAGTGCACTGCCTCGTGATTCCATCAGTCCGGCTCGTCAGCACATCGGTCGACCGATATTGTCGGTCGCACTATTTCCAGCCTAAAGAATTACCTGGAAAACCTCATGGTGAAACCTAAATTTAACTCACAACATAAAACTGCAAAACATAAAATCAAAATATTTTGTTTAGTAGAAGTAGTTAGCTGGAAAAGGTGGTTTTTTTATTATTTCCATTGTGGAAAAAAATTTCTGGCATCCAAACTTTTTCAACGTCTTCTTTTACCCTCGCCAACATTCAAAACCCTCTTGTTTCCTCTTTGGCCAACACCACTTTGGAACTCTCGACTCTCCCTCTACCAGGGAATTACTGGTTTAGACTAAATTGACGATGAATTTCTTCCATTTAACTTCCTTATTTGTGAAAGTTGATCATTGGAAGATTGCCAGAAATTAATGTGGTGATGTTTGGTTGTTGAATGGACAGTGCTCAGCCAGTGCGAGCGTCTCCGCGAGAAGAACCAGAAGGCGGCTATCCGCTACAAGAAGGACACGTTCATGCCGCGCTGCCGCCCCGACACGGGCGAGTGGCAAGCCGTGCAGTGCATGGAGCACATCGGAGTCTGCTGGTGCGCCAGTGGCCGCGGGGAGCCGCTCAGGGGCTCGCTGGTGCGCGGTCAGGAACCTGCCTGCAACTTCAGACAGGCGAGACGCAGGATGGACTTCGCAAACAATGATGATGGTAACTATTAAATATTATTATGGTCCTACCGCTTAGAGTTTTATTGTAATCTCTTACGTACGTGCAGAAACAGTATTAGCCGTTGTTCCCATCCTACCGTTGAGCGGAAATTTTGGCTCAACACTCCTTAAATGCACGCTCTTTGCTAAACGATTCTCCGACCAACAGGCGAATTGAGCTTCACTAAATAAATCGCTTAGCTGATTGGAGATTAAGATTAATCGTTCAAAAGGTTGAGAAAAACAACCGTAAGAGACTACAAGAGAGCATAGTGAATCATCCAAATTATCAATTCGGAAACACCTCGATTTAACGACCTAGTCAAATTTAAACAATGCAATAAGCGGGGAAACTTACGTGTTAAATGGTAATAAGGTAATTATTGATGGTTTTTATATGGTTACTAGCTGATTCCCGACATGTGTTGTTATGCCATTTAATAAAGAAATGGTTTCTCCCTGCGTGTCCTTTCCCATTCGTCCCGTTCCCCTTTCGCCTCCCTTTCCCTATCGCTTTCCCACTCCGCCTCCTCCACCTTGCCTCTCCCCACTCCACTTCCCCCTTCCCCATCCTGCGAACCACCCTCCCGAGTTCCCCTCCCCTATACCGAGTTCCCCTCCTTCTTCCCGCATTCCATACATTCAGTCCCAGTACATTCAGTTTTTTCAAACAGCTGTTTTCAAACAGCTCGCGTGCTACCAATTGCAATTTTTGTATAAAAATTTCATTATGTCAGATTTCACCGCTTCTTTTATACAAACCTTGTCCTGACAATAACGAAACACAAAAAAAAAGAATTATCCAATATGGTGCAGTCGATCGGAAGTTATGCGCGAACATACATTTCGGCAATTCATTTTTATTTAAATAGATAGGTAGATAGATAGATTACTAAAAACCACCAACAATTTCCGACAATTTATTCGGATATCAATAGGCGCGTTGGTAATAAAAATAAAAGCAATTTGATTTTCGTTATAAGTAATATAAATAGTTCATATATACTCGTAAGTGACCTTACCACAGTTCGGAAATGATGTCACCAAGAAATTTAAATAATAGGTATTTTACAAAACTTTATGATTGTTGCTGTCATTGTCGTTGTTATCCCCTCGAATACAGAGCGAAAGAGACATCAGAAAAAAAAAAAAAACAAAAAACTAAGTCATTGGAAGAACCAGTCAATTCTAAACACGTTGATGGTCAGGGTGAGTGGCAGGTGCAAACAAGAAAGCCGCGACATCGTACATCCCACATAATAACGGGCACCAAAAAAGAAACGGCGTTGCGAGCAATAGAGCGAAAGCATTATATCCACGCTTGGAGTTTTAGCCTGGATACCGATAGCACACACATTTCTTAAAATCATAGATCCGGACTCAGAATTTGATATTGTCTCATTGAAGGCAAAAGGTAATTACGCCTCCTTCAAAATTGGTGTTCCGGAAGAAAAGAAAAATACATTTTTAGACGCTGCCAATTGGCCGGCAGGTATAGCTGTGTCTAAATTTAAATTTTTATCACCATCAAATAAAGAAGGTGGCACTCAACCAGGTAAATCTATATCTACCTAAAAATGGCAAAACTAAATTTGAAATACCAATCGTGGTTTAAATACGAAAATAAGTGAATTTTCGAACAATGTTATCTCACAAAATACTGAAGTTATTGCTCTTACTGAAACATGGTTGCAAACCTCTGTATTCGATGCCGAACTGTTGTCAACCAATCAGTACACACTACATCGCCGGGACCGAGAGGGGCAACGAGGAGGGGTACTGCTGGCAATATGCAGACAACTTAAATCAATAAGAGTAAAAGAGCTGGAAACAGACGGTGAACACCTGTGGGTGAAAGTAACCAAAGATAACTTTACTGTGTTTATTTGTGTAGCATATTTCTATTGCACAGATGACAGTGAAAATAGACATATCTTCTATGAACATTTAGATAATAAAGCCAATATATTATTAAATAAGAATATATTACTTTTGGGTGATTTTAATTTAAATAATAAACCCGAAGAGGTCTTAACTGATTTTTCATATTTTACAAGCTCAAATGGACTGACCCAGTACAATAAAGTGAAGAACAGTAGCGACAACATCCTTGATCTTATCCTCAGCAACATTAATATGTGTGATGTGACGAGAAGCGAGGAACCATTGGTGAATGAAGACCAGCATCACCCGACGCTGGACATCTCCGCGCGACTTTCAAGAGCGGTTCGGTGCAGACGGCGACCCCGCCAAAACGTTCGCCGCGTCCCCCCCCGAGCCCCCGCTTTCGCTCCTCAATTATAATTTCTACAAATTTAATTATAAGCGAGCAAACATAGAACTGTGCAATAATATTCTATATCTCACTTTGATTGGACATTTTTGTACACCATAAAATCAGTAGACGAAGCAGTGAAATATTTATATAATGTTTTGTTCAGTGTTTTTGAATTATGTATACCCATTAAGAAACCCAACATCACAAACGATGTATATCCGATATGGTTCAATAAGAGTATTTTATAGATAAATTGAAAAGAAAGGAAACGCTCCGGAAAAGATATCTATTGCACAAAAAGCAATCCGATTATCAAATATTTTCAGCGAGTAGATCCGAGCTAAAATATGAAATTAATTTTGCTAAAAAACAATATATGGAAAATGTTCAGAATCGGATCAAAGATGACGTAAAGTCTTTCTGGGACTATATTAGGTCACAAAAAGTTAACCCAACCTCACTAACATACTTGACTGAGGAAGGCGTAACTTATACTAACCCTGACACAATTGCTAATAAATTTGCTGACTATTTTCATTCCGTTTATAGTAAAGTAACCCCGAAACTTGAAACCGATTTCCCAACAACATCACCCTGGAATGTTGGAGATATCTCACTCGGATTGACCAGCATCCAGGAAATAGAAGCCTGTATCCGGAATATCCGACCTGACAAGGCTACTGGTCCGGACAGTATTGCTCCTTCAATAATTAAAAAAATCTCTCCAAATATCTGTGTGTCCCTTGCTTACATATTTAATCTCTGCATCATGTCTTCCACGTTTCCACAGTGTTGGAAACTAACGAGGGTCACGCCTATACATAAAGCTGATGAAAAGACTGATGTCAGAAATTATAGACCAGTTGCAGTACTGTCAACAATTCCAAAAAATTTTGAAATGATTATCTGTGATAAACTCAATCCGCAAATCGCGCCTTTCTTAAGAGAAAATCAACATGGCTTCTTACCGAGGAAATCAACGGTAACCAACTTACTCTATTTCTCTCGACGGGTAGCAAAAGGCCTGGACTGTAGGCATCAGACGGACGTAATCTACACGGATTTCGCAAAGGCATTTGACTGAGTAGATCACGATGTTCTGTTAAGAAAGATGCACAAAATAGGTTTTAATCAACCCCTACTGATAGTTTTTGCATCATATTTAAAAGATAGAAGCCAGTACGTAAATGTAAATGGATACGACTCCCATGAGTTCGTAGCTCTGTCAGGAATTCCTCAGGGATCGAATCTTGGTCCCATGTTATTCCTTATTCTGATAGATGACATTCAGGACTGCATACGTCATAGCACATGTCTCCTATTCGCGGATGACATGAAACTGATGATGGAAATCGAATCAGGTGACGATTATTCCAAACTGCAGGCTGACCTAGATTCAATCATGAAATGGTCGTTAGATAACAAACTTAATTTTAATACAAAAAAATGCGTCATTATGACTTATAGTCGTTCACAAAATCCGTTATTCTACCAGTATAGAATGAATGGAGAAGTACTAACACGCGTAAATACCATCAAGGATCTTGGGGTGATCTCTGATCCCAGGCTGACATTTTCAAATCATATAGTGCAGGTTACTTCGGCTTGCTACAAAATTCTTGGTTTTGTAATTAGAACTTGCAAACAATTCAATAATATAGAAGCAATGACCGCCATGTTCAACGGAGTGGTCAGAAGCAAGCTGGAGTACGCTGGTACTGTCTGGATACCTTATCAACTTAAATATATAAATATGATTGAACAAATTAAAAAAAAATTCCTAAGGTATGTTTACATGCGATCACACGGAATATATCCGAAATTCATGCATCACGTGGAACTACTAAAGGAGACAAATATTCAAAGCCTAGAGACCAGGCGTAATGCCGGACTCATGGTATTTGAATTAAAGTTAATAAAAAACCTCATCAATTGTCCATATCTTCTGTCATGCTGTGGTTTATTCGTTCCTGACAAATACTGCCGAACTCGTGGCCACGCCCTATTCTACATACCGCAGGGGCGGACAGATGTCATGGCTCAACATAGCATGACAAGAGGTATGACATTGCTTAATGCTCTACCAGCGGATATAGATGTGTTTAACATAACTATAACATGTTTAAAAAATTATGTATTGTTAGTTGTAAGAAAATTGTACCATAATTGGACTTACCTGTCTGTCGTACAATTATAAAAAAAAAATCTGCACCTCGGGCTGATTAAACCTAAAAATTGTTAACATATTTATATATTTTCTTCTCCAAAACTTGACCAATTTTAAAGATTTTTTTCACCAACCGTATTTGAAGAAATTTTTCGATGTCTGTGCGTATTGCTTTTTAAAAATACATTGTCAAATTTGTGTACTGACCGTCTGTTGATAGCGTTCAAACCCGGAAATTTTAAGAATTTTTGAAGGGTCTTAAGTCTTAACTCCTATAAGAAGTAATTTATCAAAAAAAGCAAAACGTGGGTTCATGCAAGTAGGTGATATCTATATTTTGTTAATAATATATTTGTACTAGTGTCAAAATGAAGAGAGGAATAGGGGAATGCGTTTATTCTTGAATCGAAACATTGCTGCTTCAACTAACTAACTAATCATCATGCCGTTTTCCGCAGGGGTAGGCAGAGAAGACGGACCGCCAAACAACTCGGTATTGGCTCACACTCTTTGCCTCGCTTACATTCATGCATCGTCTTATACATACTCTTCTATTATTCTGACTTGACAAGGCCCGACTCAAGAATCTGATTCAATTGATCGTGCCATGTCTTCCTCAGGTGTCCCACACTTCTTCTACCATTCACATTTGCGTCATATATTCTTCTCACACTATTTTCTTCTTGCATTCGCTCTATATGCCCAAACCATCTGAGGGTCCCATTCTTAACTCATTATGCTTAAATCAGCCTTGTAATTTGAAACTTACTGCTGCTTCAAATTAGTATATTTCCATAATTGGGGATTCCTTAGTCCCAACTTTCAATTTGGGGGGCGGGATTGGGTACCGCTTCCCCGGGAACCTTTATTGGATAACCAACACTTCTGCCATAGGTCACCCCAAGTGGTCCGCTACGTTTGGTGATTTAGCAGGGGTGCTGTTTGTCTAGGTTTTGGAGGCGGATGGCCAGGACACACTGAACCCCAAATTCCTACCCACCCCTTAAACATTTTCCTTCCCAGAACTCTGCTCTCTTTCCTTTCCTTAAAAAAAGCTCCACACAGCATCCCCAAAGATGACATAATCCCTGAGGGAAATTATTTTCCTCATGGCTTCATGTGTGGAGTTAATGTGAATTTTTTAAATTTTTTTTATTTAATAAGATACTAATATTGTATTTTTCTTCTTCTTCTTAGTGTTGGAAGAGCTCGTTCGTCACATGACTGACTACAACTTCATAGATTCCATTGAAGAAACTGATATAGAGCCGGTCATCAGGCAACAAGCCCAACCAAAGGCGACCCAAAAGTTGGCCTTTTTGAAAAGCCGCTGCCTCTCGACTCAGGAGAGGTTGGCTGGGTCCTCAGCAGCCTACGAGGTGACGTGCGACTCCAGCGGAAGGTTCAACCCAACCCAGTGTGAGAGCAGCGCAGGAGATGCCAAGTGCTGGTGTGTGGATGAAGCTGGTAACCAGCTCTCTGGAACTTCAACCTTCTCAAAGGGCGATAGTATTTGCTGTGAGTTTAATTTTCATATGGACTATCTATGCGTTACTATCTTTCAACAAACTTTGGACAAAGGCGCCATCAATATTACACAGTTAAAACATTTAATATTCTTGTTTATCATCGTAGAAGAAGATAACAATAATAATGTAAACGAAAGAGAACAAGACACAGAAAAACAGAAAAAGATAATGTTTGTAACTGGACTCGAACCAAGAACCTCTCGTCTAACCGGGATTATCTTTTTATTATATTTTTCTGTGTCTTGTTCTCTTTCATATTTTCATTTAGATTATTATTGTTATTTTCCTCTTCAATTGATAGGAATTGATGTACAATTGATGGGAATAACCTTCTAAAGTTATAAAAAGGGAGTTTTTCTTATAAAAAATTGAAAGGTTGATTTGTCCAAATCGTTTATTGGTTCAATTTCAGGAATTTCTGATTATGTGCACACTGCACACGTCTCTTTGCAATTGTGTGCTCTACATTTTCGTTTTTGATTTTTGTAACTCTGGTTGTACTTTACCCTCCTACATCGCAACTTTTTAAGAAAATCGGGAAATTTTCAAACTTTTTAAAATTTCACAGCCTCGTATTTTTTTGAGTTTTTGTAGATACATACATAAAAGCTAAAAATGAGTTTTAAAATACACAACCTACACAAAACCCAATAATTTAAATCTGTAATAAAGGTAGAGCTTACACTGACATCCACATTTTTATTTATTTGTTTGTGACATGAAATAAAATAATGTAAAGAATGTCATGAATTTAATTTTTTTATTGTCTTGTGTATTGATTGTAATGCTATTGACTATTCCAGTGCCCACACCAATAGAAGCGGTCCACATAACCCTCGGCTTCTTCGGCGACTTTTCGTCAGAGGTCAGCGGCATGATGAAGTCTCAGCTGCTGAGGGACCTCACCAAGCTGGGCGCCACCATACAGGACAAGCAGATAGAGCTGCTGAAGGAGCCAGGAGTGACCTACATACATTTTACCGTCGTGGGAAATAACAAAGTGGACATTGCATACCACCTGGAAGAACTGGTAATTGAGAGTTTAAGTAATCATTGGAAGTTTAAGTAAAAATTTCGACGAAATAATAACCTTCAATACTTCGGTCCCTATATTTTCCCTGAGATCACAGTGGGGTGGTGGTCAATCTACACATTTATCCCAATAATATATTTAATTTGGGAGGCGGGTACGGGTACTGCCGCCCCAGTAACCATTTATTGGATAACCAGCACCTCTATCTTAGGTCACCCCAAGTGGTTCGCTATGTTTAGTGAATTAGTAGGAATTCATGGGGTGAGGTTTGTCCGGGTCTTGGCGGCAGATTCGTCTGCCCACAAACTGCGTGGCGGGCCGGATCAGGAAAGGACTCACTCTTAACTCGTAACATCGCCAACCGCAGTGGAAAGGATGGAGTCATACTTCAGGCACTCCTGGACACACTGACTCCTGGATTACTACACCTACTCCCCCCTCTTATCCTCTTCCTTCCCAGAAGAACTTTCTCTCATTTCTTTCCTTAAAAAGATCCGCTACATAGTATCATTAAAGATCACACAGGCCTTGAAGGAAATTATTTTTCTCACGGCCTCCTGCATGAGCTACTGTAAAAAATATTTCTGAAAATTTAGGAATCAGGAATTAGGAAAAAAATGTAACCAATACCCACGATTAATTAATTTATTGTTGTTATTGCTGTTTTACTTGAATACAGGTGAAGCAGGAGGAACTGTCTCTGAGTAAAGAGCTGGTGCAAGGGGGGGTCACGATGGTGGCAGACATTAGGAAGTCCACCTTCCACCACAAGTTGGGCGCCATGAAGACCAAGAGCATGGCCGACAACAAGATCATCGCCCTCCAGCATCGGGAGATTCTCTCCGAATCAACGGTGAGTCTTCTCTAAACTTGCTAAATCTACATACGTAATTAATTATATACGAATTTCAAAATAATATCAAAAAATTTATTTCAATAGGTAAATAATAAATATACTCAGTCTAATTTGTTCACTTTTCGGAACATTAGAAATATAAATAAAAATATAATATCTAAACGGTGTTCGAAAGAGAAAAGACCACGCTTTATAATCAAATCTAAAAGTTAACAACAGAATAATTAAAATATACACCTTTATGAAACCAAAGATACCGAACGCAAATTGAAAAAAAAATTATGAAACTTTTTTATGTTTGCATTCAAAATTTTTATACTTAAACAATTTTTTTTTTTTTTCAAAATATAAAATTTGACAGCGCATTTCACTGCCTTTCAAAAATAGTTTTTAGTTTTCGAATGCGTTCAGAAATATTCCATGTATTTGGATTTTATTGCAAAGCGAATATATTTTGCCTTCCGACAAAATAGGCTCGAGGCTTGAAGACTTACCTTAAATACCTACTGTACGACAGATTAATAATCCATTTATAGTATCTATAAGATTTCTTACTTTCACATTCTTAACGTTTGAGAAGATATTGAAATACAAAGAGTACCTAATTAAATATCTACCGCTTTAAAAATTTCATTTAATAGCACCATTCCTCTTGCCGTGCGATGCCGTGCTAGAACATTTGTTGTACCGTTTGGTATCTTGAACAAGTCACGGTGACGACTACGGCTGATGTACCAGAATCTCCAGAATCAAAGAATTGCACGATTGAAATACAATCATTAATAATTAATTCTTCAAAAGTGCTACACAATTCAAGCACTTAATAATAAAACACTAAAATGGTGAACTTATAGATAATTACACAGGTTGACCCAGTGAGGCATGTAAAACTCTAAATATACTAGGAGAACCTGCGGCAAAGCTCAACGCTAAATCACTCTTTTCGATTAAACTTTACTATGAATTGGTTTACATTATGAATATAAAAAAATATGCTTTGGATAAATTGAAGCTTTTCCTACCGTTTCCCTTGAGTAGAAATAAAATAAAGTATTGATCATTTTATAGAAAAAATTGGCGTATATTACTAAAAAAAAAAATTTTCATTAGAAATGTATGAAGGCATAAATGAAACAACTTTTTAAAAATAAAATAGTATGTTTCCTTTGATTAAATTTTCTTATGTATAAAATTATTCACAAAATTAATAAAATCAACCTTTGCATTAAAATCTACGGTTTTTAGCCTCAGTTTTCCAGCGATTTTTATGCCTATTATGTACCTATAATCGTGATGCTGTAAGGGGCACTAAGAAAACACACATTTTTAGCTTGTAGCTTCCTCTGAATTGAGCGTTATTAGGAATTATGTACTTCTCATTTCGACAAACGAATAAAATCCTAGGTTATTTATTTAGGTATATTATTTGTAGATTGGCTAGATTATTTGTAATTCTTCCAGGTTTCAGTATTGACCTCCTACCACACCGCCATCATCGTGCTGGCCGCCGCCTCCGCCTTCATCATCAGCACCATGAGCGTGCTTCTCATGCTGTACAGGAAGAAGGTGTCCAGCCTGGGCAGCCGGAGCAAGGTGGCCACCTTCAGCGACAGGTTCCTGCCCTCTGAGCCGCCGGTGTACGTCCTGTCCAGGCAGGAGAAACAGGACCTCGCGGAGGCCATGAATACCAACGACAGCACGGAGAGCATGAAGATGTAGAACTGTAGAATGTTGATATATCACAGTACCAAGCGCAGGAGATATTTAATGAGACTTAAGATAAGGACATGCTGGGCCCACGTATGAAATGCGTGCAATACTACGTACACATGCAGTACTACCCACAAGTACACAACTCAAATTTGAATCGTTCTCAATCATTTCGTATCTTCTTGTTAAGTCCATTAGCTGTTGTTTATCTCTTATTTTTAAAACAAAGCGAGCAATAAACGCCAAACGTGAAAAAACATCACCTTAAACGTCGAATCAACTCGTTGGAAAGCCCGAAGATGGTTAACCACTGCAATCTTTCTTTCACAAGTCACACGCCCATCTGGACAGCGCAATATCGGCGTAGGATTGCGTCGTGTTACAATTTGTTCTGCATCTGTTTTCATAGAAAAAGTATGAATTGTAAGTTGTCCAGATGGCTTAATGCGTTGTTTGCGTTGAGTACGTGGGGCCAGTGCATGCTTTCCTTTGTCGTGCACTATGGAAAGGCGTAAGGTTTTATAGGAAACGGGATATAGTTTAAAAAATGTCGCGATGAAACGATTCAGAGCTTTGTGGAAATTATGTATCTATAGTAATACTGCTGGAACAGTATTTTTTTAGTTGGATTTAAGATTCACGGGAATTGTGTTGTTTTACTATTGGGGTGTTGCGCTTCTTCCCAAAAAGTGAGCCAATGTTTCAGACAGCCTTCAGTGTCTAAGTATGCGATGGTCCCAAATGCCGTGGTGTATTCGTTCAACACAACACGGTAGCTACCCTTGACACCATAAGAAAGTGAGCTTTAGAAAGTGTCCCGTAACTTTCTCAGACATCAGACCAAGTAGTTTGAAATGGGTTCAAGAAGTCTGCAAATAAATACTTGCAAATGCAAATATATTTTGTGCTTGGTATTCCAGATCACTTAGCTCTGAATTGTTTGTGAATCGAATTTTATATAATCTCGTAACATCAAGGTAGATGTTGTTTAGTTTCACTCTAAAATAATATATATGTCGATGTCGACATTTTGCGACAAAGTTAATTGTAAATATTGTTATACTTTTAGTCAAAATAATAAGAGATCTGAGTCACGTCCTTCGGGCTTGAAACTTATCAAAATTATAGAGAAACTGCTGTAAAATGCACTGAATTGAATAATGAAGTAAAATAAACCTCAAAAAAGTAGGAGGCTAGATTCCTTTATCTGTAAAAAATGTATTTCCCAGTCCATGAAGAAAAAAATGCACATTCCCCTAGGTCGATTCGCTGTACTTATCTATTTATTTGAAATGTAAATAAAAATCTTCAATATATTTTTAGAAGTAAGATTTTCTGGTAATCTTTAATTTGGGTAGCTTAACTATGTTGAAATATTTGTAGTTTCCAAACAACGATAGAGTAACGAATTACCATGCAAATATCTAAACCAGTGATGACCAACCTTTTTAGGCGGAGGGCCAATTTGTCAATTTTCAATTGGTTCGCGCGGCAGGGTACCTACCGCTCGATATTGTTAGCAGTCGGTATTGTCGCATATTATTATTTTCTAAAATAGTATGTTTTTATAAAATAATCATTATAGAACCTTAATTTTATATCTTCAAGAACAAAATTTTATCTTCAAGGCCAAACCAATAAATACTGTAAACTTTGACTTTTAATTATTCGGAAAGTTAAAAAAAATCTACTCTTAGTATCGCCCTGGTGTAAGACCACCATTCAGAATTGAAACGTTGCTTGAAATGGCTTTAGCCGTGATTGGTGACCAGATCTGAATAGCCAGGTACTTCCCCACCTTCCTCATCTCTATCTCCTTCCCCTCCCCACTACCTTTAGCCTCACAACATACCCCAATTGGGGAATGCCATAGTACCACTGACTCCAGACGGGAGCGGTCGGGACTCTTGTGCGGTATTCAAGTAAAAAAAAAAAAAAAAACTCAAGAAATTTTTTCGTATTTTATAAAACGGAGACCTTCAAAATGCGTCAAACATAGATCACAACAAAAAGCGCTGCGCTGCCAAGGTGAAGTTTTTTTATACACTTGAACTTGGTTGAACCACGAAATTATGTCTTTTAGGTATGAAAGAAAAATCATATTATTTTGAGCGGCTGATTCAAAGATTTTGAAGAAAGACTGAACTTTTCCGCTGAACCCTTTTGCAAAAAAGAGCAGAAATCAATTTTTGAATATTTTATTTAGTCAAGTGGGCAGTACGAAAATGCTCGGGGGCCACCAAAGATATTTGTATATTTCAATATCTTTGGGGGCCACAGTTATTGTGGGGTTGCTTACCACTGATCTACACAGTCAACTCTGTTAGAGTGCTAAGGGAATACCTAATAAGGTGTCTACATATTTTGTGTCTTTGAGTGATTTTATGTAGTATTTTTAATAGTTTTGTTTTGTGTTTTTGTTATTTTGTCACTTACTAAAAAACGGTTGTTAATAAGTTGTCTTGCAGATATTATTTATATCTCACTAACATGTAAATTGTAATGCTTGTATATAATATAGTTACGATTCCACGTGTTGTACTTTGTAAAAATCTTATTATTAAAAACTTTTAAAGATAAAATATGGTTTGTTAATTATTATTTGCCATACCTACTTCGGGCTGAACTTTAATTCCCACCTTTCGAACTATTCTAGTGCTACAACAGTCCTTATGACAGTGAAGGTGAAGATTAACGCTAAATCATTATTTTAGATTAATCTTTACTACGATTTGGTTCACATTATAAATACAAAATATATGCTTTGGATAAATTGAAGCTTTTGCTACCGTTGAGATTGAGTAGATTTAAATTAAAATTCTTAATTACTTTATAAAAATATAAGCGTGAACCACTAAAAAAATATTTTTTTTATTATTAAGGGCTAGCTTTCAATTCCTTCCCCTCCCTCCAATTTTCTTATTTTTTCTTTCCAGAAGAACCTTCTACAAAGTATTAGAAAACTTAAAAAAAAAGCTCAATGAAATAGGTAAAGTGGTTCTGAAGTTATGGCGTGACCAAGGGAAACAGGGATTCATTTATACATATAATTTATATAAATAACTTAATAATTATGGTGTTCCCCAAGGATCCATATTAGGGCCTCTCTTGTTTCAAATATACATTAACGATATCTGTCAGTTAAACCTAAATGGGGAAAAATTTTTATACGCGGATGATACTGCTATATTTTACTTTGGTAAAAACTTAGAAAACTTACTTGAAAAAGCCCAACTGGATCTTAATAAATTAAATAACTGGCTAATTAAAAATATATTAACTATTAACACAAAAAAATCAAATTACATGATCTTAAGTTCACAAAAAAGAAAAACGCCGTCTCATAAACCTTTGCAAATAGAAGGAAAAAACCTACAAATTTCAGATAGTGAAAAATACCTGGGACTTCATATCGATGAACACTTATCTTTTAAACACCACATACAAAAAGTAAAAGAAAAAATTATCCCACTAATTGGTGTATTTGGCAGAATAGCCCATCTTCTACCAATACAAGTAAAGAGGGGATTATACTTTAGTTTAATTCAATCCCATCTAAATTATCTCATAGAAATATGGGGAAACACAAACATCACATATCTAAACAAAATTCAAATAATACAAAATAAAGTTCTAAAAAAACTTTTTAACTATAGACCAGATACCCCCACCAAAAGAGTATACCAAGAAACTAACTTACTTAAAATTAGAAAACTGTACGAATACAACATATGCCTATTAATTCACAAAATCCAAAATGGCTTCATACACACAAATACTTCATTTATGAAAACATCACAAGTACATGACCACCACACAAGACAACAATAAATTATATACAAATTCAGCAAAGACAGTGTGGTAAAAGAAACATAGGCCATGAGGGTGTACACATTTATAATCTCCTTCCTGATAGCCTGACAACCGTAAATAGAATAAATATATTTAAGAAAAAACTGTTTGCCCTCAAGATCAATGAGCAAAACCAAAATGCTCTTACTTAAGAAAAATATGTTACTTAGGTAGTAAACCATAATTATTAATATATATATTATTTTGTTCCTATCAATGTACACTTAAGTTAACAAAGCGAAATTTGTATTTCTTTTAACTTAATAAATAACTAAAAATTAAATTAGTTTTTTTTTAAATCTGATGAATTTCTACAAATTAAACACAAAAACAATTAATACTTATTTCATATTAATTTAATCTAATTTGTAGAATTGTTTCATGATGAACAAATGTAACTAATTTTGAAAAAATTCTGTTCTTTTACGTCGAATAACGCTAACTATTAATGTAGGTACATGGGTTCCTATTTTATGATACTGCCATTGTTTCGAAAATGTAATTAATTTCAAGAAATGGCCAAGATCACCGTTAATGAGCGAAAGCCAAATAAATAATTTAAAAAAAGATCCATCGATCATCGAGGATCGAGTTTGGGGTTGACTGCCGCCTGCGACAGTCGCTTTTGAGACGAGACCCGTATTCGCCCCCGAGTCGCTTTTGTCTGGCTTGTGTTTACACGGCCAGACACCTGCTATCTCATCAGCCGGCTGGACCCCGACCAGCTCACCGCCTAGGCCTCCACGCCACCAACTGCCTTTATCAAGGCACCGAAGAAGAGGGAAGACCTGGCCCCACCGAGACGATACCACAGGATAATCCCCATCCAGAAGAGGAAGAACAGAATTCCCGCCATCCGGATGTTCCTCGGGCGGTTCACAGTCGCAGACCCGGAGGATTCTCCAATAGTTATCCCCCGGACGCCCGCCAATACAGTCGCCGATCCAAGACAGGGACCATCACGGTCACGATCCCCGCCTCCCAGCCGGTGCAGAGCCAGACTGATCCGAGGACGAAGCCGGCAGCTATCGCCCTTCCGCCCCCCAAGATGCCCGAGACCGGCCCCGCTCCCGCACCCGCACCCGGACCCAGCCGCCACGCAGTAGGCCCAGCTTCGGGCTACGTCCCGCCCCCCAGACCCACGCTACCCCCTCCAGGACATGGAGACGACCAGGCAGGATGAAGGTTGGACGAGGCCGTCCAACCCCGTCAAGAGGCCCCTGTCACCGCAGGAACCCCGAGCGGTTGTTGTCGGCAACCGCTTCGGTGATCTTTCTAAGGTAAGCGAAGGCGGCGGCACACCGCAAGCGCCAAAATACTAATTCTGCTTTCTCTCCCGCAGGTACCAGCGGCCAGCCTGCCCGAAAAGATCGTGTTCCCCCGGTTGTGATGACCCTGGGGACTCTCACCCACGCCCAAATCACCTCGGTGGTGCAGGGCCACACCGGGCACCCGGTTCCGCTACAACCGAGGCGGAACAGCAAACATCTTCGTGCGGAGCATGGCGGACAGCCGTGCTCTCACCGACGGGCTGCGAGCGGAGGCACGAGGCTTCCATACCTATACGGCGGAGGCCGAAAAGCTGAAGAAGGCTGTTATCAAGGGCCTGCCGAATGTTGACACGGAGGACATTGCGGCCGATCTGACAGAACAAGGCTTCCCCCGGTGAAGGTCGTCAGGATGACAACAGCCTCGGCCGAGTATCCCATGTACCTGGCCACCTTCGATAAGGTAGTTAATATGGGCCAGTTGAGGGTGGCAGTGAAATACCTCTGCCACTGCAGGATCCACCTGCAAAAGCACCGCAGCAACCATCTACAGCACGGGACTCAGTGCTTCCGCTGCCAGAACTTCGGGCATGGGTCCCAAAACTGCGCCCACACCGCGAGGTGTGTGAAGTGCTTGGTGGAGCACGCCTCGGCCGAGTGCCCCAAGACCACCAGGGACGAGCCCGCCGCGTGTTGCAACTGCGGAGGCCCCCATCCCGCCAACTTCAGAGGCTGCCCGAAGAGGGTTGCCTACGTCGCCTCGCTCCAGCAGCACCAGCGACACCCCCAGCGCCAGGCCCCAGGAGCAAGCAGGCCACCTCCTCATACACAGCAGATGCCGAGGACTGATGGATGCAGCTGGGCCAACGTAGCCAGCGGAAGGAGCGAGGAGCGCCACGAAGAGCAGCCCCGCTCGCAGCCCCGCACGCAGCAGCCCGCAGGAGAGGCTAGAAGCGATGCCCAATTGATGATGGCCCTGCTCGAGGGACTAGATCGCCTGCGACCGCAGCTGGCCGCAGCTTCCAGCGAAGCTGCGAAAGCATGGATCCTGATGGGTCTCATCACGTCCACCATCAATGTCTAATCCCGAGATGGTGAACGTTCTCCTGTGGAATGCCCACAGCATCCGCTTCAAGATTGACGAACTGCTCGCTCTGGCAAACAATACTGACATTGACATTATTCTTATTACAGAGACCTATTTGAGACCTGACACACCCCTGAGAGTGCCCGGCTTCGAAGTACATCGAGACGACCGACCGGAGGGTAAAGGCGGAGGTACCGCCATATTCGTTCGTCAAACCATCACATCTACAAGAATCCCCAAGCTGAAGCATACTGAAGCCACAATTATCGATGACATAATAGAAGATAGAGCGCATACCATCATCGCCACCTACTGCAATAATGATAAAAATCTAGTGAGAGAAGATTTGGACAAACTACTTAATTTGCGCCCCATTGTTGTTTTAGGAGGAGACTTGAATGCAAAACACAACTTTTGGAACAACCACTGAGGCAACGCGAATGGGAAAACGCTCTTTTCACATATGCAGACACATACCTACACGATAATGGCACCGGACAAATCGACTCACCACTCAGCACGCGCAATATACCCAAGTACACTAGACATCGTACTGGAGAAAAACGCCAAAACCATCTCGCCACTGCGCACGCTGGATGAGCTATCATCAGATCACATGCCCGTGAGCTTCAGTATTGGAGGGACGACTTCAAGGAGCCCCAGAAAACGGCGAAATTACAAGGAGGCCGACTGGGAAGGATTCAAGAAAGAGATAAACGAACGAATATACCTATCGTCGGCAACCCTGCGCTCGAAGAAAGAAATCGACGAAGCCGCAAGCACTCTGACCGAAATCATCCAACTTGCACAAGGCAACTACATACCATACAAAGACGAACAGACTTTTACGATCAAGCTTCCCGAGTACGTCCTATCGCTCATCAAGGAGAAAAATCGCGTGCGGCGCATCTACCATCAAACGCGCGACGGCTTCTTCAAAACGGCCTACAACACACTGCAGCGGGAAATCAAACAAGAAATCACCGATCTCAGACGCGAACTTTGGACGAAGAAAGTTACATCACTCACGCCCAAAGATAACAGCCTTTGGAAAATGGCGAAAGCGTTGAGACACGAAGATAACACGATCCCCCCGCTTGAGAAGTTAGACGGCTCAGGGCTGGCACTCTCATTGGAAGAAAAGGCAAACGCGCTCGCCGACGGATTCGAGAGAGCCTACGCAGCCACGGACGGCCTATGCGACCCGGAAACAGATCGACTCGTAGATGAGTCTCTTCAAAATCTCGATCAAGCAGAGCAGACGAACACCGCCGACATACATTTCTGCACGCCGAGCGAAGTAGACGTCATCATCAGGCGATTAAAGACAAACAAGGCCCCGGGAAGCGACCAAATACATAACATACTACTGAAACATCTACCACAGAAAGCTATCATCTTCATCACAAAGCTGTTCAATGCCTGCCTCATCACAGGACACTTCCCTTAGATCTGGAAAACGGCAACCGTGCTGCCCTTCTCGAAGCCTAACAAAGACAAGAGGCAGCCGACGAACTACCGGCCGATAAGTCTACTATCCACACTGAGCAAGGTATTTGAACAGGTGATTCTCAACAGATTTCTACCACACCACGAAGACACATTACCAGACGAGCAGTTCGGATTCAGGAAAAGGCATTCCACCACCCATCAACTGACCAGAGTAGCGGAATTCATCGCCAGAAGATTCAATGAAAATCGCTTCACCGCCGCCGCGCTGATAGACTTGGAGAAGGCATTTGACACCGTTTGGATCAGAGGGCTACTGCACAAGTTGCATATACTCAACACGCCCATATACATAACGAGAGTGATCCAAGAATACCTAAAGAACAGATCCTTCAGAGTCTTCATCAGGAACGCGCTCTCAACACTACGTGAGATTCTAAAAGGCGTGCCACAAGGGAGTCTACTGGGACCTCATCTTTTCAACATCTTCACACATGATATCCCCCGAGACGAGAGATGCAACTTATCCATATGCGCAGACGACGTCAAACTTTACGTTTCCTCGCTGAAAGCAGACATGACGGCCATATACCTACAGAGGGCGCTCGACGCTCTAGTAGAGTTCTACAAGAAATGTCGACTCAAACTAAATGAGGCGAAGACCGAAGTGATCATGTACACGAGGAAACGAAAAAGAAGAACAGACGTCAACATCGAAATGGGAGGACACGTCCTAGAATGGAAAGATGAAGTTGTTTACCTGGGCCTGACAATGGATTCACGTCTCAACTGGAAATCTCACATAGCCAAGATACACGCAAGAGCCAGAAAGGCAGTCGGCGCGATGAAGCCCATCTTCAACAGACGAAGTCCGCTGCTTCCCAGAACCAAGCTCCTGATCTACTACTCGCTCATTCGACCGGTACTGACATATGCTATTCCCGTGTGGAGTAGTATTTCTCACTCTGACCATTTGAAACTACAGACGCTACAAAATCTCTGCATTAAAATCGCATACAACACTAGAATCAGAACGAATCTTAAAAGACTACATGCCAGAGAATACATACCGACATTATTTGAATACACGCACAGACTGACAGACCGATTTTACAAATCTCTCAGACATAGTAAAAATTGACTAATCAAGGAAATCGGTCAATACAATGCACCCAGTGACGACCAATATTATTGTTTTTTTTTTTATTATTAAAAACATACAACGAAGTTGCACTCCCATGAGTTATCAAAACTCATTAAGGGATCGCCAATTGGTACTTTTGAGAAGTTAAACCCAACTCAACCCAATATGTAGACACAATTTATGAATAAAAAATTTACAAAACATTTCACAGAAGCAACATACAGATACAAACATATGAAGAATCACTTTACAAATATTTCACAGAAACATGTCTTATAACATTTTATGAATTTGTATAGCTCATTGACTCATTTGATTTATGTACTTTGGGTTTCAAAAAGTTAAAATAAAGTTTCCTCCATGATGGACTAATGAGATGGACTAAGAAATGCATAGATAAAACAAAATCAGGAAAATACAATATAAGGTACGGGCTCAAAAATATACAGACCTAATACAAGATGTTTACATACAAATACATGACGAGATTTAAGTAAGGTATAAACCGCGCCCATCATACTATAAGTTTAGTATTTGAAGATAATTAGGGCTATCAGAACAGAGTTTGTACCTACTTATGACTCGTTTTCCAAATAACATTTGAAAAAATATGTTTTCAATATATCATTTCGAGATTTGTTAGAGGCATAATATACCTGTCTCAAATTTTCAGGCAGTTTGTTATAGTTAGTGTAGGCAATGTATTCTAATGATTTCAGTCCGAACTTTGTTGAGTGTATTTTTGATATGTGTAGTTTGTTGTGTTGTCGTGTATTATATTGGTGAACGTCGTTGTTATAGTTCAGTTTTATATTTGTGTGGGTGTTGCACTGAATAATATTTAAAATGGTGTTTGTTATCTCAAAGCTAGGAACAATCTTAAATGGCAATACAAGTGCGTGACGGTAAATATCTTTAACAGGTGTATCCCAAGGCAAGCCAAAAATGTTACGTAGGGCTCTATTTTGGATTATTTGCACCTCTGATATCATTTTTTTGGTAGCAAAACCCCAGATACTCGAAAGGTATGCCAAGTGGGAGTGAATCATAGCATAGTACAAAGATCGCAGTATGGCTGTGGGAAGCAATCTACGTAGTCTGTACATTACACCGGTCACTTTACTTTCAGATATACAAACAGACTACCCAAACATATCCTGATGGACCTGGACCACATTTGGTATGAACCAGATTCAGACGCGGACGACTGAGCGAGCAGTAGGTATTCCTAAACACCAGACCCCCCCCCCCCCCAAAACTTATGTTTACATATCTATGTATATATCTATTTAATATTGTATAATATGTATGTTTATCATAAATTTCCCATATACTATGTATATATATCTCACATAAAAACAGACACACACACACCCTTCACCACACAATGCAGGATTTCATATACTGAAATCACTGAAGGCCGCCTAGTTTCATGTTGACTATCGGCCGACTCTTCCCGGATGAGGTTTTTCATGGTTTCCTCATTCCCGAAGGCAAATGCGGAAGAGCTCCAAATAAAAGGACATGACCGACTCCCTCCCACTCCCTACATAGCACAAACAGACATCTATGTATTTATGGCCATCGTGGCTGCCTCTGATGATGAAGATTGATGTTGAGTCTGGACAAAACATGCAATTTTAGTAGGGTTTTTAGATAACAATTTTTCCCTACCGATGAAATACAAGGCCTTTAAGTCTATAATAGCCAGGTAACATTTTAAAATACCCACATGAGGTAAAAATTGCAAGGCGCATATGACGCCGTTCTATTTATAAAGAACATTAACTTTAAATTCAGTAAATTTAACTGATTCATCTCTTCAAGAAATATAAGAATCTAGTAAATAAAAAAAAATTTAAAAAAAAAAAAAAAAAAAATAAGTCTATGAGTTGTCTACGCTCAAAAAAATATCAATTCGCATCAAACTCGCCGCCATCACGCAGATTATTTAAAGCAAACCACAAGCTTCCTCTGTATACTGTCAAACCGCTTGGCTCAAACAAAAACTAAGCGCAGTGTTGCCAACTTAACGAAAAAACTACGTGTTTGACCGAAACTACTATTGATAGTGTCGGAATCTCTTTAGAAATGTGTGAACGCATATAAGAAAAAACTTTTTTTAAAATACAGTTCTATAGAAGAAGAAAACAATAATAATCTAAACGAAAGCATGAAAGAGAACAAGACACAGAAAAAGATTTTAGTCGCAACTGGGACTCGAACCCAGAACCTCTCATCTAACCGGGACGTGCGCGTTTACCAATTCCGCCATTGCAACCTTTTATCAAACCGTCATATTATCAGCTCATCTTTTTCTATTTTTCTGTGTCTTGTTCTCTTTCATATTGTCGTTTAGATTATTATTGTTATCTTCTTCTTTAATGATATATTACATTGATGGGAATAACCTTCAAAAGTTATAAAAAGAGAGTTTTTCTAATAAAAATTTGTATACAGTTTTATGGTTAAAATTATTTGTGACAGTTTCCATTGATTGACTTTTTTATTTCTTATTCCATTGAGAAAATAAATAAAAACCACCTTTGCGCTCGAAATCGTGACCTGTAGACTCAGTTTGCCAACATTGATATAGTATATCTCTACTTTTGACTTTTGATTGACTTATTTTACAGAGTTCCTAAACATGAGTTTACTGACTCTAACATAATTATATATTGGATTATCTAATGATACCTACTTTACTTTTAATTTTATTTTTTAGGTGTGATTTTTAATGAGACTAACTACTATACTGCGGCTGTATGCAGGTTCTTATTCCTTCCGGAGGACTATCTTTGGTTTTTTAAATTTAAAATTATCATTTTCGCTATATTTCGCGAGCGTATTAATCGTAGGATTAGAGTGGCCGGGTAGGCCGGCGTAAAATTTGGTTGCTTGAGAGAAAATGAAGTCCTTTATGATCGGGATGTTGGAGTCTTTGTGGAGACAAGAAATTTTACTCCATTTAGGCGCATTGAGCAAGTCTAACGGCTTTGTTTTGAAATATTTGTATTTGTTGAATGAGACTGGGTGCCGCATGCCCCCAAACGGGACAAGCATAGGTGAAGCCGGGCCTTATTGTTGTTTTATATAAAAGTAATTTGTTGTTCGTTGATAAATGACTTTTTTCCCCATCATTGGATACAGTGATGATAGATATTTATTAGCTGCTTTAATTTTTCCAGTTATGTGTTTCTTCCAGGTGAGCTTGGAGTCAAGCGTTACACCTAGGTATTTAATTGACTTTTCCCATGGAACGTTTTCCCCAAACAGTCTAATGAATGGGGGCCGTCTTGGCCGTGTCTTTGAGAAAACAGTCGCGGCGCTTTTCGTCGGGTTAATAGATATTCTCCACTTTTTACACCACTTTTCAGTTAGAGTGGTTTGTTTCTGTACGCGGCGTGTAGCAGTGGCCTCGACAGTTGAGCTAGAAATGATGTTAGTGTCATCCGCAAATTGAGTGATTTTTACATTATGATCCACGGGTTTAGGAATATCGCTACAATAGATGTTATATAGGGATGGTGAGAGTTGGCTACCTTGTGGGACCCCAGCTGATATGGGGTGGGATGTGGAGTATACATTTTCTATTTTGACTTTGAAGGTTCTATCTCTTAGGTAGCTGGCTATTAGTTGAATAAGTCTTAATGGATAACCAAGAGAGTACATTTTATATAAGAGGCCATAATGCCAGACTTTGTCGAAAGCCTTACTTACGTCGAGTGAGAGAATTACTGTTTTTTTGCTTTATATTGAATGCCTCCGTGGTGTGTTCCACAACACGCAGGAGTTGGTGAGAGGTTGAGTGACCTGCTCTAAAACCATGTTGGAAATCTGGCAAGAATTTACATTTATTTGTGAATGAATTTAATCGTGCTAGTATTATTTTTTCCAGGATTTTACCTAGGCATGGAAGGAGGCTAATTGGCCGATGATTCTCCGTAAATAAAGGATCCTTGCCTGGTTTGGGAATTGAAATTACGTCAGCTTCTTTAAAATCCTTAGGAAAGCAACGTAGTCGAAGTGACGCGTTGCAAATGGCTGTCATGGCGCAGATGCCTTTAGTACTGAGATGTTTTAAGATCTTGTTTGAAATGCCATCGGGCCCGGCGGCCTTCTTCTTTTTTAATTTTCTAATTATGTTTAAAATTTCTTCAGGAGTTGCGCACCTGATTGGGGGGTCTTCAGGGTCTAGATTTAAGATTGCTTCTACTTTTGAATCCACTTTTGCTACGAACGCAGGATCGTCGTGATCGGTGTTTGGAGAGAATTGACTTTCAAGGCTATCTGCGAAGGCTTCTGCCTTGTCTGCAGCGGAGTAAACTTTTCCGTTTAGGCCTTGAATCGGAGAGATTTTAGTTTTAGGGCGTCTGAGTGCTTTAGAGAGCTTCCATTAAGCTGCTCTGTAAGGGGACCAGGGGGTTAGAGCCTTCTGTTAAAGTAAGAAGAATTGGATCGTGGTCTGAAGAAAGTTCGTTGAGTACTCGGAGGGAGTGTAAGTGGCTAGTATTTTTAAGTATTACGATATCAATCACATCCGGACTACCGTTGGGATGATGGATCGTGGGTCTATCTGGGGCATCGACTACAATAGGATTGGTACTCGCGTACTTTGCGAGTACGTTTCCTTTTGTGTTATTCTGATTTGAGTGCCACGATTCGTGTTTGGCGTTAAAGTCCCCAGCTATTATAGTGGGAACATTTTCGGACAAGAGGCTCTCTAGTTCGGCTGGAATTAATTGACGGCTAGGGGGTACATAGGCTAAAATGAATTTAAGTGGTCCAGAAGAGGTATTTATTATTACCGATGTGGATTCAATGTTAACACTAGAGAATGAATGCGCTAGACGGTGGTCAATGTTATTCTTAACCAAGATGGCGGTTCCGCCTCCTTTATTGGCTAGTCTGTCGTCACGATAGGTAATATAATTTGGTAGTCTGAAGTTCTTAGATGGCTTAAGCCAGGTCTCGTTAATGTGGAATACTTCAATGCTGTGACTTTGCAAGAATTCAATTATCTCATCCCTGTGAGTGAGGACAGAGCCGTTGGCGTTCCAATAGGCCGTCTGCAAATTGATTTATTTAACATTTTGTCTAGAAATCGTAATATCTTAAAATTGACTGGATTCTAGCCAGCTCTTTGGTGGCGTTTGGATTTTTAGTTGGATCGACGTGGTTTGTTCTATAAGCGCTTGCTTATGAACTGGGTCTAAAGTGGGCGGGGGAATATTAGGGTCGGAGGCGCGTTGAGACGCTTGGGTGGGTTGGGGCTCTCGCTCTAACCTATACTGCTGACTAGGCCCCGGGTTTGTCGGAGAACGTCTCTCCCTCTGGGAGGAACGGGGATTGTAATAATGTGGCTCAGGCCACTTACGGTGGGGGGGGGGGGAGGTGGAGCTGTATTGGAGGGGGTAGGGGGGGTGGAAGGGGTGGGGAGGGGGGGGAAATTCCACCGAAGAGGCTGCGGGTATGGGCTGACTTTGGGTTACCGGTCTTTGAACGGCTTGCCTTTGCGGTTGGCTATGCTGTTGGTTTCTATTATGATTATTACCACTATTATAGTTTGTCTTATTATTGTTATAGTTTTTATAACAGTTACAATTTTTGTTTCTATTGAATTTTAAACTTCTTTGGGGCCTGGCAGGGCACCCTCCGTAGTTGGCTGTGTGAGCCCCTTCACACAGGGCACACTTGGCCGGGGCATCCCTGGGCTTTGTGCATTCCGAGGATTCCGAGGATCGATGCTGACCCGCGCACTTAACGCACCGTTCGCTACCATGGCAGCACGTTGCAGAGTGTCCGTGCGCCTGGCAACGGAAACATTGACCTACACGAGATTTGTTCCGCAGAGATTCAACTTGATTCTTCAGGAGGAATATTGATGTTAGGTTATTAAAAATATCCTTTCATGCTTCGTTTTTCATCAAAGTAACGAGAACTAGCGGTATCGGTTGTTTAGTCCTCCCGTTTTTCATTCGGTGGACTGTTTTTTACGGGATAGTTATGGATAAGCTCTGACTTTTTCTCTTCGGGGGAGATGTCCTCCGGGATTCCTCTCAGAACTACCCTTAAGGCTCAGTTCCCGGCGCCAAAAAGAAGAAGATGGAGAGATATGAAATAACTAATGTTAGAAGAGCGCGCTAACATTTACAGCGATAAAATTGATGCAAAAATCATGAAAATCTTTAATAAAACACGACTCGTTAAAAATAGAGCAAAAATCTCGCGATAATTTTCTTTAATTTTATTTAAAGAAACGCTGTGAATTTTTTCATACATATAACTTGTAAAATAACCGAATAAAACGTGTTTTTAATCATTTTTGGAGCATACTTTGCGATTTTTTTCTATCGAGGGAATTTTATATAATTTGCGTTTCGGCGCGATAAATGTCTAGATATTATCTTCAAGAATAACATATATTTTTTTAAGAGCTTAAAAACTTCAAATGTTTCAGGAAGGTTTGCAAGAAATCGGTTGAAATTCGGAGAACCGCCTCTTAAGGCCTTATCCTCAAGAAGTCTAAATGTATGGAATTCCACTTTTTTGGCCAGGAGGTAACGCTTGACTGCATGATGGTCACGTGGCACCTTGGTTATAATATGGAGACCGTTCCCCATATTTTTCGCCATGAAGTCGATTCCCTTGTCTTCAAGCGAGCGAAGAAGGGCCGTAGTTTCTGATTTTTTATGTAAGACAATAGGTGGGATACGCGCAAATTTTTTTGGCGCATCGTCATTTGCTGTAGGCTCTACAGATCTTCTTGGGGACGGAGATTTTGACCTCAGGGAAGTATACTTGTTCTTTGTGGCCACGTCGGCTCTCGGTGACTGATGACGTTTTTTTAAGAGCGGAGACGAGTGCGGAGAATTTACCTGCGTCAGCGAACCATTTGAATTTGTCCGTGACCGTTTACGTCTGGCTACTAGTTCGTAGCCGGATTCTTCAGAGGACGACTGACAGTCCTCCATCTCTACATTGTGGTTCTCCCATGCACTAGAAGAACCTTGACTGGGTTCGGGGAATAGAGTTTTTGGTTAAGAGTCAGCGGACTCTTCAAGATACGTCTGAAGGACAATCTTGGCTAAGTGGTCCTTCACCTCAGAAGAAAGATCACGGCCAACCCGGTTGGCGACAAAAGTTCTCAC
This sequence comes from Limnephilus lunatus, assembly GCA_917563855.2. NCBI lineage: Eukaryota > Metazoa > Arthropoda > Insecta > Trichoptera > Limnephilidae > Limnephilus > Limnephilus lunatus. The sequence continues at coordinate 349,427 of OU830602.1, read as the reverse complement.
GTTGGACTCGAATGGTCCCTGGGGAGATTGAGACATGTTTTTATTTTTATTTTTTTAAATTTGAATTTAAAATAACGTTACTTGGATGAACAAGTTGGCGAGTTGGCTACTGTTAATTACCTGAAAATTCTGAGAAAGAAAGTTGCTCGGAGCGTTACTCATTGGTTTTTTTAATGGGTTTTGACGCGGGCGTCGCTACGCGAACGGAGAAATTTATATTTCAATAATGATTAAGGGTCATTCCGCCGTTTCGTTCAAATTTGCCTGTTTCCGCGGAATTTTTTTTTTTTGCGTTTTTACTATGTATTTTTATAGAAATAGGTTCCTGTACCTATCAGATGTAGAGAGGTGAAAAGGGCACCTTTGTGCGACACTTAGATACGAAGAAAATTGATGGAAGGTAATGAAGGGGTGGATGGTAATGAAAAACGGTTGGATGGTAATTTATAAATTTGGATGGTAATGAAGTTTGGTAATGAAACATTAATAGATGGTATTGAACACCTTGTAGGTTCTTAAAATTTCTGTGAATAATGAAAAATGAATTGAAATTGAATAATAAAATAGATATAAGTATCATTTGACCTGAAGTGATGAGCGGATTAGGAAAAAGGAAGAAAAAACGATTAAAGTGAAAAACTAAATGCTTTATTCAGACTTTTGAGCATTGGAGACAAGAAATACATTTTTTCATGCGTAATCAGTTCTGCTTACTTATGCTTGCAATATTTGTATGAATTGTTAAAAAATAATGGACAAAATATCAAAATACAAATGGAAAAAAACAAACTTGTCAATACTTCTGTCGCTGATCCTTCTGCAATTATCTTTGCTTTCTTCAGAGCTTTAATTAGAAGGTTAACGTTACAGTGAAGTTTGCATTGGCAAGTGTCTCGTTCTTTTTTTGGTAAAACAGTCCAGTAGGGTCTATATTTGCAAAAAGTAGAATAGCTGATTTTTTTTTGTTCTTTGCAGAATTTGTTGTGGAGATTTTTGAAGTTATCTGTAATATATCTTTTTTGTTTTTTTAAACCTTTGCGTTTCACAAATTCTTTTTTTCCGGGAGCTACCTGGCTATTAACATCTTCAAAAAAATCTTGTATCTTCCGTTTTATTTAATTTGTTTTGTTATTCTTGTTTTCAGCTAAAGTCTTTCTGATATGAAAGGGAACTTTGTTGAGGACTTTATATTTCTTTAGCTTGTTCTTGCCTCTCAGTATTTTATTCGCAAACTGTCTTTTCTCTGTTTTTTTTAAAGCCTTGTATTTTTCATTTAATCCTCGAGACAGCGATTCACTGAAAACAATTTCTTTTTTACATCTTCGACTTTATTCATTGGGATGTATTTAGCTATGTCGTTTACTTTTTTCTCTACTGTATCTTCGATTGCTGTATTTGCATTTTGTTGCTGCAACGCTTCCATTTTCTTTTGTTCGTTTCTTTTCTCATTCTTAAGTTTGCTTATCTGGTCCTGTAACTTTTTAATGATTTTCATAGATCTGTACCTTAATTTCCTAACATTCGTTAGAGCACGCATGTTTTTTTGTGTGATTTGTTGTTCATTCTCGACTGTGAGGGGGTCAGGATCTACAGTGTTTTGCACATTATTGGGTAGTTTCGTGACATTTTCATGAATTGGAAGCATATTTTCTACTGTAATCGTTTCTATTTTACGCTGCTACTCTTTTTTCTTCAAATAATTTAGAGAGTTCTTTCGCCATCTTCGTCTTTGCTCTCTCTGTGCTCTTTCACTCATATCTTCAATGCTGCAAATCTTTTTTTGCGCTTTTCGCATTAAGTATCTTTTTTTTCTTTCACTTTCTGAAGACTGTACAGTTCCAGATTGTTTTTAATCTCTGCATACTTTTGTTGCTTACGTAGCCTGTCCTTGGATAACTTATCTTCTTTTTTCAGTTTTTTATTTAACTTTGCCATTGTGGTTTAAATTGTTAAGCCTGTAACAAATAATAAAGAAAAATTATCATAAGTATCGGATTAAATGAGAAGTTGAAGAACAAAAATGAATAATTTCATAACTTTTACAAGAGAGCCTAAAAATTGTTACTGCTTTTACATATTTGTTTAATAATTTTTTGCCTAAATGATTGAAAATCTAACAGAAGTGATATCGTTTTTTAATCAAGAAATTTGCGTTGGACTCTTGATGCCCAGTTATGTAGATTTTTGTTTAAATCTGGATTTGTTTAAAACCTTGAAATTGTGTAAAAATTCATCAGTTTTGATAGACAACCGAAGGAATGAAACATCTTGTGACTGTAGGGGAATGTTAAATCATTTGTTTAATATATTCGTTTACATTTGAATAATTATATTATTGAATAAAAAATCGATTTTCAAATAAAAATTCGAAGGGTAAATTTTAACAGATTGTTTTTCCATATTAGAAAATAGATAAAATGAAAATATGTGTTTCACCAAACCCGAAATTGTCAGACGCTAGAACGCAAGAAACTGCTTTTATTAATAATATTAGCTTTTATTAACCCCAAACATGGTCCCAGATGTACGTAAAAATAACCCTTACAAATTTTTCATTACCCTCCACACCTCTTCATTACCATCCAGCAAAAATTTTGACGATACGGAAGGTAATGAATCGGAGGGTAATGAAGTTTTGACAATCTTTCCTCAATTACTCGCTTAATAATGACATTACAAATCTTTATGATTCAATCAAAAATAGTCCGACTAATTATAGTTTATAGATACACGATTCGAATTTTTAAAACATGTACTTACTTTAAAAAATGCTGGAAGGTAATGATGCCTGGTCAGTGACAAAGTTGTTTTCGAGCACTTAGATCGCAGATATTTCTTTATTCAGCGACATATGTCCTCCCCCGTCTGGATGTAGCGGTACACTGATTAGTAACGGAGGTGCGGGGCGGTGTACAGCTGACGAACAGGGATAAAAGCGGTCTCAATTTTAATTACCGCTTTCGCGGAAGACGACAACGATTTTCTCTGGACAAAAACAAAATCTCAATTCTTTCTATGATACAGTAGCTTTAAAAATAAATTAAACACAAATAAATATGCATAATTAGTTGTACATACAGGTCGATTAATGAATGTAGTGATTTTATTAGTGTAAACTGATTTTTATTATAGATCAATTTACTGGTCGCTCATTTGCAAAGGGAAGGTAATGAAATTTTAGCATGTTTTTTGTAAATCATGAAGCAATTAAGTAACAAATGCCTAATTCGGGAAATACTCCTTTTTCCTTTTTTAAATAGCTACATCTTACAATAAAATTTTCTTGATAAACATTAACTTTCATATGACTTTTTTGTGTGAACATGCGATTTGAACGAAACGGCGGAATGACCCTTAAACTGTTACTATGTGGTTTTTTTAGAAAAAACGCGGCGAATAAGAAAGAAATGCATATGTAGAAAGCTATATTTTGATAATTGGAAAACAAGATTTTACTTGGATGAAACGGAGACGAAGAACTCTGCAATATAAATCAATCAAAAGAGCGATAAAAGAAATGACTTACTGCTTTTGGAGAGACTCTCGATAATATTGATGAACTAAACACCATTCGACACTTATCACCGCAACAACACACCGGATGAACTGGTAATCACAAAGACACACTATAGGCAGCGACCGTAAAATGCCGGACCATGAATGGAAATACCTCCCTGAGGTAAAAAACACTCGTAGCGATCCGGAACTATGATAACTTGTTTTTTTAAACGCAAAAATGGTGTATGCAATTTTCAGAATTACATGTGCAGAGCACTATGCAAGAGAAAGAATTGAATATAAAAACTGTTAAGGCAAACGTAAGCGGGAAGTAGAACTGTATGAACAGACGTCTTATCGCTGGCGCGAGCAGAAGCAGAATCGTTTTGCTGAGTTTTGGTATAGTATATCTCTATATTTGCCAAGCGATTTTTATACCTGCAATTGTGGCGTTATAAGGCACATTGGGAATACTTTTTTGACTTGTGGCTTTCTCTTAACAAAGTATAGTAAATAAAAGTCTGAACCAAGGACAAAATTTATTAATACAATGTTCATGGTTTTCGGCGAGTATTCATATTATTTATAAATAAAATAAATTTATAAAAATAATAAGGATAAATCATTGGCTGAAGGCTACAACCAAAAATAGACAAAAACTGTTTTAATACTGCGAGCTGCGAGCGTGTTCTTCTGATAGTAGATAGATATTGCTTATTCAAGAGTACTTCGAGCTTCATCTTCTTTTCATCAATCGTTTTTTTGTCTGCAGCTCAACTTCGCAAAGAATGATTTGAAACGACCTTCCTAAAATAACATAAACGTTAAAATTATGGCAAAATTTTAATAATAATGAAATGCATTCTTATCTTTCTCGAGAAGCAGTTGAAAAGAGGTCATCGGATAAGTTCCTTCTTCACGGACAAATCCTTTTGTTTTGCAACCCTTAGAAGATGCTGACCTTGAATGAGATGATATTTAATAAAATAATACAACCGGTTACAAAATTTTTTCAAACAAAATTATATACAATCATTCCCAACGACGTGCAATGAAATCAGGCAACCGAAAAGAACAAAGTGTTGGCTATTGCGTCAGTAATGAGGAACCGACTTGAGAAGAAGATAATAAACCAAAAATGCCTTCCTAGTAGATATGAATGGAAAGTAACGTCGCAACTTACTTAATACCTTTTGGTTCTAGGTTCTAGCCCATTTGGCACGCGCTTTATCTCTCACGCTTGTGTCATCCGTATATAAGGGGGTGATTGGACAACTTAACAATGTGCAACTTCGTTACTTCTTTGAAAAGTCAAAAGTGATAACAAAAAAAAACTTGGTTAAATGGGTTACGTGAAGTATTAAAAAAAAGCATCACTGTCATGTCATTCCAAAATTAGAATTACGTAAAACAATGACAGACGACAGATGATGGCAAATAATGTCCGCCATCTTATACTGTATGAAAATCGGTACCAAAAGAGAACACAAATTTGGAAAAACGACCCTTATGGAAGCTGGACGACAAAATGTAACTTTTTAAACGCTCATTAGGTCCGATTGTTTAGACTTATGGACCACGAAACACGCCAACATTCATTTATTGTGTTCTTCTTTATTCAGTGCTAATTATTGTAAAAGATTTTTCCTCAATTGGCGACTGAAGCCAAATGGGTCGAAAACAGTTGTGACAGCTTTCCATCTCAGTAATTCACACGCAAACGCAAAACTCTGTGTTCAGTTTTATAGAAAAAATATTTACCATAACCCCCATCCCCGCTATCTTGGAGTAACTTTGGACAGGAGCCTGAACTACCGGAAATACATGGAAACGGTGGGAAAAACCAGGACAAGACTAAAAAACTAAAGACGTAAGCTAGCTGGTACTAGCTGGGGATGCGAAGCCAACACGCTCATAACGGCATCCATTGTCCTGGTTTTCTCAGTATTGAAGCTTTCACCCACCTATTCCCACCCCGGTATAGGCGACTTATGGTCGCCCCTTCGGAGTTCTCGCAAGAATCTATTTTTTTTTAATGAACGACCCTACATTTAAAATATGTAACGATGCTAGAACTTCAATGTCCCCGCATACGTTGTTAGAGAGCGGTATGCAGGCGCGCCTACAGGAATGTACTGTGATGGTCAATTCTACAATTCTAAATTTATTGACAAATCGCAGGAAGTGAGACGGTCACGCGACCTCCCCGTTATGCGCAACGTGGTTTGTTCCCCCTTCCCTAATAGGATGGTCTATCAATTTGGATATCTATGACTTCATCAATAAAAATAATAAGTTGGCGTTACCTTTTTATGTTTCTGTTTCTTGGCTTTATTTTTCGCCTTTTCCTCTTCCTCGAGGTCCTGCCCGAAGAGTCCGGAGTCGTTCAGCTCCTCGGGCTGCGCGGGCTCCAAGGGCTGCTCGAGCTGGTCCCCCACGATGCAGGGGGCCACGTCCTCACTTATGTGATGGGAGCAAACATGCTTGATGAACATCTTTCTGCAAAGCAGCAACTTATTTCATAAATGAGATATCAAATACATGCCATTCACCTGACGTAATTATTAATATTTTTAAATCCAAATATCTGGGTGGTCAAAAAACTGATTAAAACTTTAAAATATTAGGCGTATAATATGGTATATGGCACTCAGGAGTGAAGTTTGGTGCTGTTGCCGGTGGGTTGCTGTCGCTGTGATACAGTATTGTCAGAGGCCAACAGCCGCATCCTGATATTCTTCTGTGAACATTACTGCGAATTCATATCTTGCAATATCTCCTAAATACAAATATAATTCGATAGGTTAAACTACTTACTCTTTGCAACATTTGGAACAATCCGTATAGAAGGCGGGCGAGGAAGAAGACTCGTACATGTTGTTCGGCAGACAAAACCTCTCTTTCACAATGTGGTGGAAGTTCTCCTTGGTGTTGGTCGATTTCTCGTTCATCCGCGGTGACATTATGATATAAGTATTGATGTAGTCTTCCATTGATGGCTTGGCCTCCACCCCTGTCTTACCGTGAAGATCATCAGCTACCGTCTTGACCAGGGCAGTCGTGGTGTGTGGGGGCTTCAAACTTTCCCAAGTCAGTGTCTTATTATGAGAGCTGTGTCCGTCTACTTCTCTCTTCGCGGAGAGGTGAACGGTTTGAGGCTGGTTTTCTCTATCCTCGTGTTTATGTTTTATTTTGAAAGCATTTCCGTCTTTATGCGGTTGTGTGTGAGAAAGAACCACGGCCTGCGATGAGTTTGATGATTGCCAGGGGCAAATGTGTGGTCCTTTGTTGAATTTTTGAAAAGTGTGGACGCGATGATCGTTTTTGTAACTGGTATCGGATCTGCCGGCAGCGGAACACAAAGTGTTGCTGATGACCGGTGGCTGTCTCGATGGATCAGTATTGGTGCTATCCTGAGAATCCATGTTCAGCAGACAATCGGGAGAATACTTGGTGTACGTATGAGAGTCTATTTCCCTGGAGAAGCTCGTAGTGGAGCACTCATCACAGACGCACACAAATGTCTCAGATTCCAAGAAATCTTTCACATAACTCGGTTTAGCGTTTGGTGCAATTTGACTTTTTTTGAGGGAATGTTTTTTCTTGATAGGTATAGAAGTCCCAGCCCTTTTAGGATATCTCTGGTCAATCTGACTAATGGCACTGGAATTTGGTTTAATCGAAGTTTCACTTAATTTTCTGTTTTTCTTGTGTATACTTTTAATTCTAAAATATAAAATATTAGTAATCAACACCTGTAGTCTGTAAGAAAACACTTCAATACGATTGATCGGGCTACAGAAACAAAGAATTGGTACCTACCTTTTTAAATTATGCTACAATGTTCGCAAAATTTTGATTACGATCGTTGAGAAGTTCGAATAATAGGTATTTTAACAAGTGCATCTCAGGCAAATAAATAAAATCGTCATAATCGAGATTTCATCTTATATTCATATTCACCAATTTTTAAGATTTTTTCAACAAGTGTATTAGAAGACAATATTCTATGCCTTTACGTTTTGCTTTTTTAAAATACATTGTCTGGTTTGTATACTAAATGTCTGTTGATGGCGTTCAAATCAGGTAATTTTATCGATTTTTGGAGGCTCCTAACTCTTATAAGAAGTAACTTATCAAAAAAGCAAAACGTACCGACACGCTAGAAATCTAGAGGAAATTGGGGAATACGTATGGATAAAAGGCCGCTCGGCTTCCTCTTAAAATATTACCTTTCTATGACTTGGGAGGTTTTGATTTTTTCTCGGTAGACATTACTAAAAGTTTTGAAGCATCACCAGCAACAATCAATCATATATACTCCTCTCTGTTTGTGTCGTGTTGGGAGTGGGAGAGTGTCGGCCGATGGCGTAGCTAAAGTTCGTGGTTCGATCCAGAGGCAAGCAAGAGAGAAAGGTGGGGGGAGGGGGGTTGGAAAATTTATTAGAAAGTTTTTTGGGATATCTTTTTATCGCAACTTATTATTTACAACTCATCAATAAAAGAGATGATGCAAATAATATTGTAAAATTTTCCAGGAATGTATCCACTATTTTTTTCCCTACACAATACTGACGCCTCCTAAAAAAACCCTTTGTAGGAAATCCACCACATCCACATTACACATTCACATAGATTCAGGGAAACCATAGAATATCTCATTCAGAGTGGAAGATACTCTCAAAGGTGTAAGACCACCATTCAGAATTGAAACGTTGCTTAAATTGGCTTTAGCCGTGTTTGGTGACCGGATCCGAATAACCAGGAACTTCCCCAACTTCCTCTTCCCCATCTCCTTCCCCTCCCAGTAGTTGTGAGGCTGACTGTAGTGACCTTCAGCTCACAAAATACCCCAATTGGGGATGCCATGGTCTCACTGGCTCCAAAGACGGGAGCAGCTGGGACTCCTGTGAGGTATTCACATAAAAAAGGAGGAAGAAGTGGTTTGTCAGCATGGCCTTCAGTGACAATAGTATAATGATGTCCTGCATTGTGGAGTGTGTGTGTGGAAAATAAAATGAGATAAAAGATGAATTACCTTACCCCAAAAGCTGAATGTTTACGATTTCACAGTCGTCTTTGGGATTGTGAGTGAGGCGGTACTTCTCGGCCTGCGTCAGTTTGGCGTAGTACATGGGACTGCGGCGCTTGTCGTACACAATGGCGTCTATGAACTTGGCCTGGGAGTCAGTCAGCATTGTGGCCACCTCTGGAACTGCGCTAGAGCCATTTATCTATCATGTATAGCGCCCCCAACACCTGCAACCAAACCAACAAATGTTATGGTGAAAAATCAACAAATGCTTGGAATCTATGCTTTGGAAATGGCCTTCATTTGTGATAAGTGTTGGATGAAATTCTAGAAATCCACTTTTTGTTATTGAAAGAACACTTCTTTTGAATGTAATTACTAGCAGATCACGGCATATCATCCACGTCATGCTCACACGTATAATATATTATCTGTCTCGTGTGACGCTTTGAGAGTATAGCGTCGTGTGCCACTAGCATTTTTTTTCAAAGTTCAAAATTTCTCAGTTTTGGAGCCACATTTGATCTTGTTAGTATGATGTAATGCTAAAAGGTTCGGTTTCAATTCAAAATACGCACCAACTATTTAAATTACCCAAACTAAGAACTTAATAATCTATTTTGTGCATGTTTTTCCATGACGCTTTTTTTTATAGGTATATACCTACTAGTTAAGTTGAAACGAAGTGTTATTTTAATGATTTGTGAACAATTGAAGCAGAAATCTACAATTTTACCAATAAGATGTATGATGTAAAAATGCTGCTCCACGATCTCGACATTATAAAACTTTAAAAAAAATTGAATGTCTAAAACCACAAGTCTTTTCATATCGCCATACTTACGGTAGTTAATTAAAATTTTTATCATAATTTACTATTATTATTATTATTTTTTTAATTCTTTCTCTTCTCTTTTTATTTTATTTTATACAACCCATCTGTGTAGGACTATGATATGCAATGCTTACACGTTTGTTCTATATGTTTAAATCCTCTGTAATTAAGTACCTACCTACGTAATTAATATTAATTTTTTTTTTTAAACTTTGCTAAACAAAGAACAGTCACTTTGTTTTAATCTTTTATTTTTGTTTTGTTTTTTTTTTTAATATTATTTACAGACTATGTTCCGTATGTTAATATACACATCCTAATTTGACTGTCCTAAAACGGGAATCCTCCTAGTTAGGCAGTCAAAAAATTTCTTAAATAATGTATATAAATGTATAATCTTTTACTAAATAAAATAAATAAATAAAAAATAAAAAAAATAAAAAAATTGCCACGACTAAAACGACGACTTTTTTAGCAAATTTAGGTCCACACAACGTTCGTAACGTGCTGAGCCGCTCTCAACCAGCAAGTAAGAAAATATTTGAACATCGTGATGGGAAAGCCCGTACATTTCATTTTTCTTTTTTGCTAGTTGAGAGCCCGTACATTTTATTTTTCCCCTTTGCAATATGAGCTTCGTGTGAACGGAACAATAATTATAAGAAGACGAGTGCAACAGCTTCACTCTTGTATTGCGCAGTCGTTGCATGGTTTTGATTAGTCACGCAATGACTGTGTTGGCCCATTCACCATTGCGTGTACGCTGTACGCCCTCCCCAACATTGCCCCCTTTTTGATTTTCATTCTCCTCACATCCTTTAAATAGGACACAAAACCCGACACGGGATGGAACGCAAGCGATCGACCCGAACCTGTACTTCCACTGAGTCTTCGGTCTCGAGCTTTTTCCTTAGTCTTGCCGAGAGTTCGGAATAGGCAGAAGTGTTGTGGAATTTGTAAAATGAAAATATGGCTGCAACAGTGTGAAACAGACAGACTAAATTGTACATAAACTGTGAAAATTGCACTCAAAATGTCTCTCTTTCATCCCAGAGATCAATTAGAATAGCCGCTAGTCTCAGGCATATTCATATTAATCAATAAGTTATAATGTAACATTGGCGCAGCCGATAGAGAAGAAATGCACTCACAGACAGGGGCATCGCCGGTTCGGGAAAGAGGGCAATGGCTGCGAACACGGAGGCCGGATAGAATCCAAAGTTTCTTTCCGTGAGAACGAATCCCACAAGCACGAGAAAACAGTAATCCCAACTATAATAAGGCATAGGGTAGATCGGGCACAATTCTACCATTAGTGTTTTCCTTTCTCTGCATCATCACTATAAGCATTATAAAAAAATATGTATTTATTACTCAACGGTTGACAGTTAAGTTACCTACAAAATGATTATTGTATTGCTTCCCTAAATTCGATATTAGTTTACAAAAAGATAAAGGGATAAAAATATTAGCTTACAAACAGATTAAGGACCCGGTAGTAAGCGTTCAAAAAGAAGAAGGGGAGATATGTAAATACGAATGTTAGAGGGAGCGCGCTAATATTAAAAACGATAATAATTAAGCGAAAATTATGAAAATGTTTGATAAAACACGACTTGTTTAAAATAGATTTTTTTAAAATCTAAAATCACATCCGAGCAAAATCATCCGACAAATGCTTATGTTGTATTTAAAGATGCACTGTGATTTTGTTCATTCCCATAACATGTATAATAGAACAAAATGTTTTTTTTTTAATAATGTTCGGAGCATACTTTGCGATTTCTTTCCATCGAAATGCTTTTTCAAAAAAATTTCATGCGAAATTCCATGCTTGAAATGGCATTAGCCGTATTTGGTGACCAGATCTCAACCTCACAACATACCCCAATTGGGAATGCCATAGTCTCACTGGCTTCAGACGGGAGCAGTTGGGACTCTTGTGCGGTATTCATATTTTAAAAAAAATCGAGCAAATTTCATATAATTACCGTTTCGACTCTACAAATTTATAAATATTTTCTTCAAAAATAACATATTTTTTTTTAGAAACTTAAAAATTTAAAGTGTTCAAGAGAAATTTGTTATACAAAGGTAAAGGTTGAAATTTGGAATGCTGGGGCTTAAGGAAAATGTTATAAATAAAAGTGATCACGACACCGACGATCAGTCGTACCAACAGGAAAATTGATCAATATACAAATTTTAGGCAGAAAATAGTTCAGCGAGGATCGGCTGTTAATGGTTTTTAATAAAAATATTGTGGAAAAATATTATTAAAAGTTCTCATTACTCGAGACAAACATTCCTGGTTAAGAAAAACTATACAACATTTTAATTTCAAATACTTACATCATTATAAGCGGAAATTGTAGTTTGTTCAATGATGAAGGACCTAACTACTAGTAGAGGTATGAACCCAAAACGCCCAGGTGAGAACTAGGATTTTTTTACGTTAACTCCACAGAAGAGTCCCTGAGAAAAAAAACGAGTGTGCCTTAGACAACACGACTGAAGTAAAACTTCACTAACTTATGCCGTCCAATAACAATATAACAATAACAAGAATAAATATATCCCCATCCCCTCAACATCCCCATCAACTCAACTCTCAACTCTCAGCTTTCAGCTCTCAGCTCTCAGCTCCCAGCTCTCAGCTCTCAGCTCTCAGCTCTCAGCTCTCAGCTCTCAGCTCTCAACTCAACTTAACTCAACTCAACTCATATCATTGATTAGCATTTCACGTTGATAATGTTTCATATTGATTAGCGTGTCACATTTTTTCGTAACGTTTCATATTTTTTCAACGTTTCATCATTTTACCCCCAAGTGTCAAGCGTGCGTAAAGAAGTTTTACTTCGAAAAAAAAAACGATTGTGCTTTAGACCATACGACTGAAGTAAAACTTCACTAAATATACGAACCGTAACTGGCCACGAGAGAAAGAAAATGTGTGCTCTCACCTCTCTCTCTTGCCCCTACAGTAATATCCGAAACGTAACTCTCGCTCTTTCTATCTTCACTAACTTATATCTCCCTTTCAACTTCCGTTCGCCTCGCCCGATCACACTTTTCGTAACGCTACCGTCACGCATTCACCAGCTTACTCCCCAAGTCAAGCGTGCGTAAAGAAGTTTTACTTCAATAAATTTCCATATGGCATTCACAAATTTGAAAGCTGATAAGCAAATTAGAAAAAAGAATTGGATGACTGACCACATTTTGAACTTAATGGATGAGAGACGTAAACATAAACATAATGAGACACAATATAAAAACTTACAAAGAACGATTAGATGTGAAATTAAAAAAGCCAAAGAAGAATGGATGAAGTCACAGTGTGAAGAACTAGAGTCGTACAGTCGTAGTCACAATGCATTTAAACTTCACAAAAAATTGAAGGAAATTACAGGCACTTCTAGAAGAATTACTCCATCATGTTTAGTTGACGATTCCAATAAATTGATATTGGATGAAAAGGATATTTTACAAACATGGGAAAAGTATATTCATGATACATTCAAAGATATTAGACCTGACATTAATATTCCTAACGATCAATTGCATGGACCATCGATTTTAAAATCAGAAATTCTTCATGCGATAAAGACTTCAGAACATAGAAAAGCGTGCGGACCAGACGATATTCCAGTTGAGGTGTTGAAGCTCTTTGATAATGAAAATGTTGACTACCTGTTGAGGTTATTTAACTCTATATATGACACAGGGAATATACCCCAAGATTGGCTAAAATCCACCTTCGTGACATTACCTAAAAAACAATACCCTAAGAAGTGCAGTGACTATCGATTAATAAGCTTGATGAGTCATGTCCTTAAATTATTCCTTAAAATAATACATGCCAGGATACGCGATAAGTGCGAGCAGGACTTAGATGACACTCAGTTTGGCTTCAGAAATGCGTTCGGTACGCGTGAAGCATTATTTTCTGTCGACGTACTATTGCAAAAGTGTCGTGACCAAAGAAAGGAAGTCTTTGCCTGTTTTATTGACTACGAAAAGGCATTTGACAGGGTAAAACATGCTGACCTAATGAAAATGCTTGCGGATTGTAACGTTGACACCAAAGACCAGAATTTCATTAAAAACCTGTCTTGGTTCCAAACAGCAGAAATAAGACATGGGAATGAGAGATCTAATGCAATCGCCATTCAGCGTGGAGTACGACAAGGATGTATCCTGTCGCTATTATTTAATCTTTCTTCCAACTATGTCTTCAAAAGAGCCCTAAGTAATACCCAGAAGGGTCTCAAGATCAACGGAGTTGTCATTAATAACATAAGATATGCAGATGATACTGTATTACTAGCTGACAGTATCAGTGACCTCCAAGACCTATTAGATCTTGTTAATAATGCTGGTGAGCAACTGGGCCTAACAATCAACGTCAATAAAACTAAATGGATGACTTTTGGACGACTAGATCACTCTGGATCAATGATTCAGTTAAATGGTTGTAATGTCGAAAAGGTGGAGAGATTTAGATACCTCGGCAGTATCCTCACGGAGAATCTTGACCCAGATATAGAGATTAGGTGCAGAATTGAAGCAGCAAGAACTGCATTCATAAAAATGAAATCTCTCTTCTGCAATGACAATATAAGCTTAAAATTAAGGCAGAGAATGCTAAAATGTTATGCGTGGTCGGTCTTGCTGTATGGTTGTGAAACATGGACCTTGAAAATAAATACCATGAACAGGTTAGAGGCTTTCGAAATGTGGCTTCACCGGAGAATGCTCAAGGTCCCATGGACCGACATGATCACCAACATAGAAATTCTCAGGCGGGCTAGAGCAGATAGGGAACTGCTTACATTAATTAAAATCAAGAAAATTTCATATCTGGGTCATATACTTCGAGGGGAGAAGTATCACTTGCTCCATTTAATATTGAAAGGCAAGATAGAGGGTCGCCGAGGGCCTGGTAGGAGACAAATGTCTTGGCTGCGAAACATACGAGAGTGGACCGGCATTAGAAGTGTGGAGGAGCTATTCCGGGCAGCGCAAGACAGAGAGACCTTTTCAAGAGTGATCGCCAACGTCGGGGGGACCTGATAAGGCACATAAAGAAAAAGAAGATTCTGGGTGGAGGGTTACTACGCTATCAACTTACCACGACATGAACTCTCAGTTATAGTCATATCGTACATTTTGCTTATTTTTATATAATGGCGTGAAATGATAAAATTTATAAGTTAACGTAATATGTACCCAATTACAAATTTTTTCGTTTAACGAAAGAATCTTTTATTTTTCTTGTATGATCATTTCATATTAAAACAGAAAAAAATTGGTTATTTTCTACCCAAAACGATCGGTGACCGGACAATTCAAAATGAAATCAATTCAACCCCTCCTTTGAAAAGTCATTAACCCCTTGGACACATTAGCTTGTTTTCAAGGTACCTACAACACGGCTAGACATACGTATGGGGCGTACTTGAGTTATTTTGAAAAAAATATATAATTGGTTAAATAGGTTACTTTAGGTTAGGTTATGGGCTTTTTTGACCGTTTTTAATGCCTTTTCAAAGAGATGTTAAGTTGACTTGATTCTGAGTTGGCTTGGAACCAAACGATTATCAATGCATAATAAAATAAACTCAAATGTTTAAAGTAATATATGAACAGTGAAACAGGTAAAAACGGGGCGCATAGGAATCGTAATATCGAACTATTAACGACATCGAAAAAATTACATTCGGGTGCGAAAAATTAATTAATTTTCCAACCTCAAACTTTGGCGTTTCATCAGATTTTACGAATACTTAATTGTTAATTAATTTACCAGTTTCTTACTACTACCCTCTCGTACAATTGACCTCTGTCTACCCTATCACAATAACTGACTATATGCAACCGGGCGAATTCCTCTATCGGTTCGTAATGAAATAACAATAACTAAAATCCCAAAAAACATATTTCAAGAAAATTATTTCGGTCAAAGAAAAAAAATAAACAGATAAGATACCTAACGCGAAAGGAGCTATTGTCTGGCGTGAAATGGCATCGAACATAGCTAAATCTCGTAGACGACGTAGACAGCTAAAGCCTGGGAAGAACTAATAGCCTAATTTGATTAGCCACAGTCCGCTGAAAACTAAAATTGCAACACATTTCTGGCAACCTTGGCATTGGGCTGTGGGATATTTCCTATTCGGAAAAGCTGAAACGAATTACGATTTCAGTCAAGCCATTACAATCGATTTCACGAATGATGATTTCACGGAACTCAATGTTGTGATGTGTGTCGGACGAATGGATTGAATGTGAGGTTTTCTAATGTGAAATACCTTGTAATGCCAAGTATGAATTTGAAAATATATAAGTAACTTGGTACGGCCCCCTAGCACAGTCGATCGATAAAGATTGATATGAACGATTGAAAAGTTACCAAAAGTTATCCTAACAATCCTATCGATCGACCATGCTAGGACCCCTGGGCACGTAATATCAAGTATTAACATAAAACTTAAATATTAACTTAAGTTTTATCTTAAGTGTTGACTTAAGAATAACCGTAAAACTTAAACATTAACTTAAGTTTTATCTTAAGTATTTAAGTATTAACTTAAGAAGAACTTAACCAAAAGAAAAAGTCAAATTCCCGGATGAGAGGGACAGTAGAGGGAGATAGTGACGCTATTAATGTTAATAATGTGTCGTTTTGTCCTTTTAACCGACTAACTGCCCAATCGTTAGACAGGGATAGGCAGAGAGGGTGAACCGCCACGCCCTTTGTATTATGTTTATATATATTTTTTTTCCTGGTAATGCGCGTTTTAATCCCGCGACAAAATATCCCCGACAAAATATCCTACGGACAAAACATCCCCCAACTAAATATCTCTTAAAACTTAACCTAACCTAACTTAATAAAAAAATGGGATTATTTATGTTTTACTCCGCATACTCATTAATACGGAGTATTTTTTATTCAAACAGTTAGATTAAACTTTATTATCGCGAAAAGTGAACATTTATATCGCGGGAGACTAAAAAACATGCAAAAAATATGCACTTAACATTTTAACTTTGATAAATTTAATTCGCTTACGCGGTAACGCCATTTTGCATTTACCGTTTTTATTTCATAGACAATCAATCATAATTAAACACCCTGCCTTGCCAAACAATCCATTCAAAACCTGGGATGTTTTTTAAAAATAATGATGACATGCAGCTTTTGTAGTTTAACCTCAACCTAAAAAAATAATATTCCGTATTATCCGTGCATCAAACTTCGACAACATGAACGTTCCGTATTTTGGTAAATATGCGTGGACCAAATGCATATTTACCAAAATGGGACCTAAATCCTGCAAAAATAATAAATTATTTTTCAAATTATTAAAATCGGACAAACATAAAACAAATAACAATAATTGATTGTCTTTACAGGAGACCACCCATTTTTTTGTTAGGTAAGGTTAGGTTCGTTATAGTGGATATTTTTTGGGGATGTTTTGTCCATAGGATATTTTGTCGGAGGATATTCTGTCGCGGGATGAATAGTCGCGGAGCCATTTTTCCTCTTAGCTAGTTATTTACAGTTAGGTACAAAGTATTTAAATGTGAATTAAAATCAAGGAATGTGACAACTTACAGAGATAACATAAATCAGATCAGGACAGATGATAGAAATAAAAACTATTACAATCGCGGGGTAATTTCCAGCTTTCAGTTTTGTAACAATGCATACAAGAATTACCACGATGCAGTACTGAAAACTCATAACCAAACTGGTCAGTATTTATTGTGAACTTTGCACCAAAGACCTACATGACATCAATCTCAACATGCAATTTAGAACTCGTAATCAAAACTGAAGATTTTCGCAAAATTTAGATAACATTTAACAGGACTTCAAATTTTCTGGTAAACAAACTCTGTACCAAATGTCAATTTGATGAATGGATTATTTATTTAGACGAATCGAATATGGAATTTAAAATTTCGAGTTTTTACTATATTTTTTGTGATAACAAAGATACTGCGGTACTTGTTTATCAGTATTTGTAATAAAGTGAGCGATGATATTGTGCCCTTTTATAATTAAGTAACGGAATGTGACGGCAAAAGAGGCAATAAACATACGTCCCTTATCGCTATTATGCTGCAGCTCTTTCAAAAGATGAAATACGCAATGTACCTAAGTCTTTTTCCTAATTATTTTCTTTCATCTCCCTCAAACACCGCACTGTGACGTCTCCGTAGATCCCTACCAATACTATTAGCCGTGTAGATAATTTTGAAAGTGTAGAATATAGTTAAAAGGATAATATTGAAGTGAGAGTGAAAGTTCGATAATTCAAAAACGTCAAATGTCAATTACTTTTGATCTTAAACAAATAATGCTGCCGCTCTTTTTTACCCAATAAATATCAACAGTTGAAAATGAGACAAACGGTGAACGTATGTCTGCACCCCCCCCCCCCCCCCCCCAAATAAAACATACAATCATTATCATACATCTCCCTCACACGTATAAAGAAAATGAAACACAATTCCCGTCGCAAAAAGTAGTACTTTGGAGTAAACAGTCAAGTCGAACAGTATTTTGTACCATTATTTAATGTGTAAGAAAGAGCTGCAGAATTATAACGATAAGTAACGTATGTTTGTTGCCTTTTTTCCGTCACGGTACCGGAACCGTGATTAGTCAGGGTAATTATAAAAGCACACAATGTGTCGATATAACGGTACAATATTCGAAAAATCTAAATTAATTTCTTTGACGGCCTTCGTGGTCGAGGGGTAAGGCCCTCGACTTGCAAGGTTTCAAAAGTTTCAGTGCCGGCAATCCGGGCATTTATTTTATTTTTTTATTTATGATTAATTTGTGTTATTTCACAAATAATTCATTTGAAATAATATACGTATAGTATACTAGCTGGTACCCGGCATGTGTTGCTTTATTGCAATTCATAGAAATCAATTGTTTCTATCTTTCTCATTATTTCCATTCAAAGAAATAAATTGTATCTCCCTGTTCCCCTCTCACGTCCCCTTCCCTTCCCGCGTTCCCCCTCCACCTTCCCCGCCTTCCCCCTCACTCGTCACCCGTCCCGCGAACCCACCTTCTTCGTTACCCTCCCTTCCAGACACAAAAATATACGAAATACACACATTTTCATTTATACAATACCTGGAGACGGGAGACGGTCAAATATCCTCCGTAAACGGCTGCTTGCACGCACTTTTGTTTTTAAATATTTTCACTTTTTTTTCCGCATTGTTTATTTTTTGTTTTCTGTTTTTATTTCATGACCCTACATATGTATTGTTACATCCAATTAATTTTTTCGTATTTGTCTAATTTCTATAATGTAAATTCAAAATATGGTATGTATTGCATTGCATTACCCCTGAATACATTCTGGAAAAACGACTTAAAAAAATGCACTAAAAATTAAAAAAATATTTTCGTACGATTGTTATTTTTGGCGTCGGTGTCAGCCAAGGTAACTACATACATAGGTAGTTATAGGTGAGACGTGGAGATCTTGGCTGACACCGACTCCAAAAATAACAATCGTACGAAATTATTTTTTTACTTTTTAGTGCATTTTTGAAGTCGTTTTTTGTTTTGTTAAAATTTTTGTTTATTTTTTTTTTTTATTGACGAGCGTGCGTAAAAAAATTTTACTTCAAAAAAGAATCATCGAAATCTGTTGGCGTAATATTGAGTTATCGAAGTCGTTTAATAAACAATTATTATTAAGTTTTAGCAACATTATAAACTTAAGTATTAAGTTGCTTATATAAAGTGTTAACGTAGGTACCTATGTACTTATTTTATTTGATATTAATCTGTAAATTTTAAGGGAATTTTTTTTATAATTTGATAGTGATTAAGATCAGATTAAGAGGGAATAACCAGACAAAACTGGAAATATGTCATTTTAAAATTAAATTTTAGTTGTATTGACTCTTTTCCACAAAAAAATATTAATTGATTTGTAATTCTTCGGAAGACTGTTCTTTTATCTGTTAAAGATATGTTTTAAATTTTGATAAAATATGTTTATTTTTAGTATAATAAGGTTTTACCGTAGGTGGTTGGCAGATTTGTTAAATTTTCAAACAATTATTATACAACATACATTTCAAATCATATAATCGTGCAATAAATCAATAAATTATTTGGGAAAGCTAGTTTTTGGAATTTTAATTTTAATTCAAATAAAATCATTTAAAAAAATCCGCGCCTTTGTTTTGTGCCGAAAATACTTGAGTTTGTCTATTTATTTACGATCTTACAAACTAATATACAAAAAAAAATGTACATTCTTATTTTGCTTAAAAATTATTGAAAAATTATAAATACTTTTGATCAAAAAATAATTACAAAAAGTAAACAATTTTAATAGTTTTAACATCAATAATTTAGCATTTTTGAATGTAGGTATTTATGAAAGCAAATTTTTTAATTAAATAAAATCGGTATTGAGATATTATGTTAAAATGCTGGTATAGAGAATAATAAATCTTTCTCGTCGTAACCGCCCTGTACAGTTGCAAGAGTACGATCGGAAGATCATCGTTCGACTAAATTTAAATTCTCGGCCGGTGGTTAATGGCTCTCTATTAATAAAAGATAAATAATATTAAATGATTGTACTCAATTTGATAGGTAAGTTCCCACAGAAATCACTAAATATGATTGACACGTGTCGTGGTTTACCTGAAAATGACACATGACAATATGTGTAGGTATAAATTAATTCATTAACAATGTGTTATTATTTCAATGTGACATAAAAATAAAACGGAATTTCAGTTGGAGTGTCGTGACGGTGAGTGCAGCATCAATTTATTGATGTTTTACTTTAAAATCCATACTATGGTCCTGCCCCGGAGTGCTCTTTTGTAACCTGTATTATTTATATCACAAAATATTATGCGTCGTTTATGAGAGATTACGACGCAGCTATCAGCGGTACGCCTATATTTACGCTTTCTACGGTTATCACGACAGAGTGTAAAATATAAACAAAAAAATAATAACCTGAGTGACAGTTTCATAATAACACAAGTTATTTCTAATCTATGTTATAAAGGAGAGTGTCTGTGTGGGTTCCATGACAATTTATCCGCCGACAGTTGGTCCCCCGGCATATTTATATAAAATATATAGTCGGTTTAGGGAAAATACGGTATACCTAATTACACAAAATATCACTAGGTGTCCCCGAAGGAGAGGATGTACCGCCGAATAACAAAAGTATAAAACAAATTTTCATTCAAATGAATCTAGGACAAAACTACTTGTCTATAGTCTATATACTGTAGGTATATACCAGCGCTTGGAACAAAAAAACGACAATGCAAATAAATTCGTTTGATATTTATAAATACCAATTTATTATTAAATATATTTTAAGTCGATTTCAGGTTTGAAATTGGTAAACAAAGCACAAAAAAACATAATTTTATAATTATTATAATTTCGTGAGGCCATCTGTCGGGGGATCAACTGTTCGATCACCATCTGAGTGTGGCGGACAACGTGCCGACGCACGGCGTGGATTTGATTTTTTATACAAATCAACAGTTTATTACAAGATGATGAAATTTTGCACACTTTATCTTCAAAACAAGAGGAAAGTCAGTGAGTAAATCTGGTTTCTTAAAACCCTGCGTGAAGCCCGCGCAACGCCGGGGACTTCAGCTAGTAAACAATAAAAATTCTCATCACTCGGCTTCGTGACTTCGTGACTCTTCTCAGATAAGCGCGCCTATCTATTGTGGTACTCATTATGCGGTTTCTTCTTTAAAAAGTATAATTATAATTAAAAACGTCTTTTTTCCGCGTTTTTGTTATCATAATGCCTCGGGTTGACATTTAAATATTTATTTAATTTGCATGTTTCATAAACGGCTCTGTGTTGGTAAATAAAGATTGGCATTTCGGCGCAGTCAAGCGCCCAGCGGGTCGGGGAGACGGGGATTCGGCTGCGGTTGCAACATACTTAGTTTGTTAATCTCCATATTTTGGAGAGAAGTAGTGGATAAATGGAGGAAACAATGAATGTGGTCATATCCGATCACTGGATTGGAGTGGGCGGAGTGACCGAACCGAGGATTCTGTCGCCTTATCAGTGTAACTGCGCGACTTGTGATATTAAAACATAACTAGTAAAATGTCTTATTACAAAGATAAGATACGGAAATACAGGCGGAACCATAAAATTCTTATCTATTTTAATTTACTAGTGAATCTTTCATCGGGTAAAGCGCGACGCATCGTCTTCGCATGATAAAATCACAAGTTTTAAATGAAAGCGAGATAATAAAATCACATGGTTTTTTGTTATCTAAATTACAAAAATGCAAAGAAAGAGAAGCTACGAAGAGGCCATGGCGGAAGGATCGGTTTACGACCTCTTGGAGGCGAGCAATCCCATGGTGACCGGAGCCTTCAACACAAACCTTAACCCGAATAACGTCAAAGTGCCAGTGAAAAGTGCAAGCGCTGAAAACATCGGTGACATTGATTTAATTCGATCAGAAAACCTGAGCGGTCCCATCTACAGTGGAAACAGCGCGTCCATAGATGGCGTTCTTCAAGATTTAAGCGGTCATTATGGCGGCAATATGAACCGCCACAGTGACCACGGCGACAAAGATTTGCATATTCACATAGAACATGATGATGAAGTGATTGAACGCAGACATCCCAACAGGAGTGCTAACGATGTTAATAAGCTAATCGACGAGGTTTATAACAACTGCGCGGAATACATGTTGACTGAAGAGGTAATTCCAAGGAATTCTGGCTTTGTATCAGCAGATCGCATTTTGAGTTTCAACGCCAGTGATTTGAAGAATGTAATATCGCAAGGCGGGGGTGACGGTGGGCAAACCGGTGGCGAGGAGCAGGGCAGAAGAGGATCGTCGAGCAGCGAGGGTTCCGCGACCAACCGGCACTTCAGCAAGGATGACGAACTGAGTGATGACCAGGTGTCCCGGGAGACGCGCTACGAGAGCGACGACAATATTCTGGAGTTCGATGGGGAGGCCAACGAGATCGTGGAGACCGCACAGAAGGGAATGCATCGAGTGAACAGTTTGGTCATCCCGAACAACGCCATGAGCGACATCAGTGGCTCCACAATCGTGCCCTTACTCTACACGGGGAGAAACAGCTCCAGGAAGTTCAAGTGAGTCACAGCTTCATTATCAAACATAATTTCCAATTTCGGTTATCTGATGTGCGTTATTCCCGCGTGAAATTATTCTTGTTCAATGAACTGAAATTTGCGTTGTTAGTTTTTGGGGTGTTATGCCGTGTTGCGCTACCTCCTTCTATAGCCGACGTTACGAAGGAGGTAGCGCAACACGGCATAAAACCCCAAAAACTAACAACGAAAATGCTTTTGGCCGTGAAAATCTAAAAATTTAACTGAAATTTGCTTTGAATTCAAGCTTCATCATCAAAATTTGAAATTTATTTAAATAATGACATGTTACATGGTTGCATAAACCAGAAAAGTTTCCGCATAAAATTCATATTATTTACAACAAAAAAAAACAAATGAATAGAAAACATAAAGTGGAATTGCTAGAAAAGGAAAATAAAATAAAAAAAATACAGATCAAAAGTATATAGATAGATAACGTAAAATTAAAATAAGTTCCTATATAAAAGTAATCACAATAATGTTCAAAGATAAACAAGATAGGTTAAGAAAGAAAAACAACACAATGAAAATAACTTAACGATCTTGCACACAGCAGTAGTCGATGATTCTCTAATACTCTAAAAGAAAACCGGGCGGCGGCGTTTTGTTCATAATTTTGGATTTTCACAATACCTACTGCAAATATTTTTTTATATAATATAGATATCAACCACTAGTGTGTCGGTTCGTTCTGCTTTTTTCATTAAAATTGCCTGGTTTGAACGTCATCGTTAGTCGTTGGATAAACAAATTAGACAATGTATTTATAAAGAAAAGCAGAACGTTCAAACATAGAGTATGGTCTTCTTAAACAATTAGTAAAAAAATCTTAAAATTCGGTTCAGTTTTGGAGGAGAAAAATAGGGAATACGATTTTAATGATTTTATTTAGGTAATCGTAGTATCAGCCTGATTGTACAGTTGTCCCCTTTTTATTGTTTAATTTAGAACATTGTTACAGGATTGAACATAATATTAGGCAAAACAAAATAATGAAAAATATATTTATAATATGATTTAATTCTTTTCTATTGATTTATAAATAAAACACTTGTGTTGCAAAGTTTAACAAAGAAACGACATTTATGTTTATTTATAATAAAATAATAGAAAATAAAACAAGTGACAATTGATAAATGCATTCCAACTGACACTACAGGATTCAAATTTAAATGGAATATTTTGCCATTACATCTCCCCCCCCCCCCCCCCTGGAAAGAAAATTACTGCAAAATTTTCACTCATCTTCGATGTCCTCTTCATGGTTCATAAATAAAGGTGCTGGAGTTAACTTCGAGATGTGGAAAAAATTTGATTCAAATTTTTTTCGACCAGTGTTTATCTTGTAAATTGAGTTTGATAATTTTTCTATGATTTTGTATGGTCCGATTCTCAATTCGTCGAGCTTCTTTCCATTCTCCACAAAAACAGTATCACCAACTTTGAAGTCAAAGTGTCTCCTGGTTTTATCGTAAATTATCTTGTTGTAATTATGTGACTTCATAGTATTTTCTAGAGCTTTTTTTCTCTCTTGAATCAAATCGATGCCGGTCTTCTTAAGTTTTAACTCATTTGGCAAAATCGTAACATCTGTGCCGTCAAGTAGGTACTGTGGCGCATATCCAGTAACAGTGTGCTCCGTTTCATTATAGTTTTTTACACAATTATGCGCTATAGTTGTCCAAGCTACTTTTGAGTCATTTTCGTTGATTTTGCATCTAATTTTATTGACCAGCGTTTGGTTCAATCTTTCATTTAATCCATTTGAGAAAGGTGAGTTCACTGCAGTAAAAATTATTGGAATATTTTTTTCATCCAAAATTTTTTTGAATTCTCTAGAATTGATACCCGGGTATTGGTCTGAGAGTATCATGCCAATGTCATTAGTTTCTGTGGAGTTTAAGAATTTGATGAAATCATTGGTATTTTGAGTTCTTGACGTCAAAATATATGCAAACCTCGTGAAATGATCTGATAACAGGTGCAAGTATCTCTTTGTTGATCGTGAACCCCCAAAACCGCCTATTGTATCAATGGAACATATTTCAAAAGGTTTTGTTGCGGGACCCAAGTGGGACATCAATCCATATTTATTTTCACCTCTTGATTTGTTCTTTAAACATACTGCACAACTTTCGCAGGTTCTCTTTATATTATTTGTCATGTTTTCTGCTGTGTACCATGAGCTTATCATTTTTTTATCTGATCTTTTAAGATATCTTCTAATTTTATTAAGTTGACAATTTTTAATTGCTCATCTGTATTTTCATTTGATTCCAGCACTGGGTTTCTGCTTAGACAGTCAGCTTCCAAATTTTGTTTTCCTGGAGCATATTTTATGTTAAAGTCATATTGAGAAAGATAATATGTTAAATCACCTAGCTCTTCATCGGTTCTAGATTTGAGATTCATGTTTTCCAGTGGTTTGTGATCTGAATAAACTGTAAATGGTTTACCTATCAACCAGTATTGCCAGTATCTCACTGCTTCTTTTATAGCTAAGCATTCTAAGTAAATTTCTTTTTTCTTTTTCTGGGCGCCATTTAGTTTTTTCGAAAAGTAAGCTACAGGTTTTTCTTTTCCATCAGGCTGTGTTTGTTTTAAAATAGCTCCAAGGCCTTCTAGAGAAGCATCTGTATATATATTAATTGGTAAATCTTGATCAAAAATTTCCAGGATTGGTTGTGAGCATAGTAGGTTTTTCATCGTTTCAAAAGCATTTTGGCATTTATCAGTCCAAATAAACTTTTGGTTTTTCCTTAGTAAGTTATGCAAAGGATCTAGTATTATTGCACTCTTCGGAATGTACTCATGATAAAAGTTGATTTTTCCTAGAAATTGTCTCACATTCTTCTGTGTTTTTGGAATAGGAAAATTCTTTATTGAAATCAAATTATCCTTTACTGGCTTGACTGAATTATTCTGAATTATATGACCCAGATATTTTACCATGTCTGATGCAAATGTGCATTTTGTAAATTTTAATCTAAAACCTTCAGTTTTGATTGCATTCAGCAACTTTGTTAAATGATCGATGTGTTCAGCAAAAGTTTTTGAAAATATAAGTATGTCATCTATGTAATTGACAGCAAAATCGGTTAGTTTATATTTTCTCAATAAATTGCTTAATATCCTCTGAAAAATTGCCGGAGAGGTCTTTAATCCAAAAGGTAGGCAGGTCCACTGATAATGCCCCTCCTGTGTTACAAATCCTGTTTTTTTTTTGTCTTCAATCCGCAACGGAATAGACCAAAAAGCTGAGTTTATATCCAGCGTTGAAAAAAATTTGCAATTTCTGGTCTTTGTCATTAGGTCTTCAATCAATGGAAATGGTTGAGCTTGAGGTATTACTATTTTATTTAAGTCTCTGAAGTCTATGCATAATCTGGATCTTTTTTTTTCTTCTTTTTTAAATGTTAGAGTAGTGACAGGTGCAGCAAATGGGCTGTACGACTCTTCTATCAGTTTATTGTCTATTAATTTTGCTATTTGCTCTTCTATTTCCTTTTTATCTTCTACGCTGCATCTGTAAGGCCTCTTACTACAATATTTATCCACCAATAAGTCTATCTTCGCTTCATATCCATTAACAGTACCAACATCGTATTTACTTTTCGCAAACACTGATGTGTATTTGCCTATTAGTTCATTTATTTCTGTTTTTTGATCATTATTTAAATGATTTATTGTTATTTTAAAATCTTCTTCTTTAACATGTTCATTAAAATTAATTTGGTGTTTTTCTATAATGTTCTTATTTTCAGAATGTTTAAATTCAGTATTTTTATTTTTAGTTTTCATATTTTATTTTTAGTTTTCATATTTGTAGAATTTTCTTCTTTTTTATTTGTATTATTCAGGCAGATTTTCTGTGATATTTGTAAGTCTTCACTTTGGATTAGTTTGAAGTCTTTTATCATGTCTAATCCAATCAAAAAATCATACTTAAAATTGTGTTCATCAATAATGTACACATCAACATTTTTCTCCAATTCAAAAATTTTAATCTTCAACGTTGTCAAACCACTCGTTTTTTTAACACCATTAATCGTTACTAAATTTGCTTCATTCAAATTGTTTCCTTTTCTTTTTAGTTTCAAAAACTTAGAATTAATTAGAGAAACATTTGAACCCGAATCATAAATTCCGTATATTTTTAATTCATCATTTAGTAATAGTTTGACTTTGATTAATGGTGTTACTATTAGTTTTTTTGATCATTTTCATTTATCTCAGTCTCTATCACTGAATTGTTTACATGTTTAATGGCATTTCTCTTAAATTTTTCATCCTCTTTTGTTTTGAACCAGCATGTGGCTTCAGGGTGGTAACGAGTGCCCTTATTCAATTTTTCACAAATTTTACATGGCTTTTTATCCTCATTTTTATTATATTCTGCATTCCCAAATGTTCTCCTATTCATGAATCTTTTTTTGTTGACCATATGTTCATATTTGTTTATTTCATTAAATAAATCCACAGTATCTTGTAATCCTTCTCTATCGATCTTGTTAAGTATGAATTCTGGTAGTCCGGAAGCAACAAGATCTATCAAAGTACCGGTGTCGATTGATCTTCTCATATCCAAAGAAGTTTTTCTTTTCTCATAGCATAATCCAACAGAGAACCATCTTCGTATCTAAATAATAGTGCGTAGGTGACAGGGTTCCATCCTTTGTTTGCGAATGATTCACAGAATTTGTTTTTCCATGTTGACCACTCTGAGTTCATTGTTAGTTTAATAATCATGGAACTATACCAATCTACACAACTTTTATCCATGAACAATCTTAGTATTTCTATTTTTTTTTCATCCATGGTCACATCAAATCGTAAACATTCTTTTTCAAACACTTCTATCCACTGGCTTGCATTTGTATTTTTACTACAGAATTTTTCTATAACAAAATTCTCAGCAATGTTTTTGAGGCTCTGTTGCTTATCTTCCATTAATTTTACCATCAATCTTCCCAGTGTATCTTCTTTTTGATGTACTTGTAAACTTTCTTCTTCCAATTCTTCGAGGTATTGGTCTCCGAACTGTAGGTTTCCATCTTCGTCTACATATGTTTTTTTTAGTTCTTCTGTCATTGTTACCCAGACTCTTTTAACCTGGTATCTTTTTTTAAAACTATTTTTTACTTTGCCAAAAGCACCACTTTTCATAATCTCCTTGTGATGGCTGGCGGATTGTAACATTTCTGGTATTGTAAACACTTTTTCATCACTTGTGACTATTTTTGTAATGCTAATAATATTTGACTTGCCATCGCCTCCGGTAGTAGCGTAAATTCAAATTGAAGTTTCTCCATTTGTGGTTACGAAAAATGTCGTTTTATAATATGATTTAATTCTTTTCTATTGATTTATAAATAAAACACTTGTGTTGCAAAGTTTAACAAAGAAACGACATTTATGTTTATTTATAATAAAATAATAGAAAATAAAACAAGTGACAATTGATAAAAGCATTCCAACTGACACTACAGGATTCAAATTTAAATGGAATATATTGCCATTACATATTTTAATGAATTTCTACGCCAATTAAGAGTACTAGCTCTTGAGCTTGGCGTAGGAGTTATTTTACAATTATTTCATTATTAAAACATACATTTTATTTAGAATATAAAACTTAAGTACAGTTTGGCAATTAAGTGTAGAAAATAAATGATGGCGCTGCGATCGATTTCTTGGTTTTAAATGGCAACACCGTGATGGCTCATAAGACAAAGAATGTATGTTTTAAAAAACCCTTCAGCCAAAATGCATATTTCATAACGTGTTTGTATTTTCATAAATTTTGCACAAAAACACATAATTGAATAGAAGTAAAATAAAACAAAACAGGTTTTAAGTGGGCGTTTATTTTGTTATAAAAACGTAGTTACATAGGTATTTAAAAATCTGAGTATATTTATTCAACACCCGACATGTAATAATTATTGTCGTAGTCCTCATATGATTCTTCTTCTTCCATATCTTCATCTTCATCTAAACGTTTTATCAGTTCATCTATATAATCATATAGAGTACTTCATCGTGCATAATAATCTGCCTCGATTTTCATCACGTTTTTGCAACAATTTTTTATAATCATCAACACTAAGTCTTATGCTATTTTCCGTTTTCCCGGTGTTTCAAATTTTCCATCTGCCTTTTCCCTTCCTTGACGATTTATCTTACTTTTCAGATTTACCTGTATGTGGAAAACACCATTTAAATGATTATTCTATAGAAGGTAGTTTTAAAAAAGCACACCTGAAAATATTAATTTAGAAAGAAAGAAAGAGAAAATTAAGAACAAGTTACATTTCTATGAGTTTAAAGAAGTTGCATATTATTATTTTTTTTTTAAAATGAGTTATTCCATTTTTCTTGTGGCCTAATATTAACTGTCAAATGGAAATGTCAAATTCGGATTTTTAAACATAACCTCAAATCAGATTGTAATGGTTATAATCGCACAAAAATTGGCATAAATCTTGTAATACTAATGAAATTTATTAAAAAACTATACCACGTACCATTCATTTCTGCAGTTCGTTTGTAAACTTCTTTCAAATTGGATAGGAGCTTCTTCGCACGATATTCAGCTAGGCAGCGTTGAAACACGCAGTTTACAACTTCTCTTGCACCACTACGTATTGGTTTGTTCATTTTAATTCAATTCAAACAATGCACAGGCAAACAATGAAAAAAAAACACTAAACGAGCGATTTTCAGTGTGTTCTACATGATTAAAGTCAGTAAAGCCAAGAGCCATACAAAATGTCATTGATAAAACGAGTATTTCGGTGTTTCCATAGTAATGAAAAAATTTAGTTCCAAATTAATTAATTTCTACACTTTCTTGCCAAACAATACTAGGATGTTGTGACGTTAATTTTTGATATGGCATGAAATGAAGTTGACATTTTGTTTTGTGATGTTATGGTTGTTAATTTTTTACCTTTTTCTTGAATGATACGAAATCCGTTCTTTTTTTATTTCTTCGGAAAAACTATTAAAATATTTTATGCCTTTGTAAATATAATTATTGTGAATTTATTGTGTAGAAGAGGAATTTGGATGTTAAATTCATGCCTTAAAGATGAGTTAAGTTTAAATTTTTTGATTACATTTTCTTTGAATATTTGTAACTAGCTTTTACCCGCGGCTTTGCTCGCATGGTATTAGTGGGAAATTACTGTATAAAGAATTTTCCCACGTTATTGAAATTTTTTTTCCGTGATAAAAAGTAGCCTATGTCATTTCCCATTCCTCCAATTTTCTCTTTTTAAAAAAAAATCACATAATATTAACAACAAATATATATAAGACAAATAAAATTCTCGTACCAACTTGTTTTATTTTATTTTAATTTAACATTTTTTTTAATGTTTGCATACAAATAAAATATTGAACATCTGAATCGAAGTAGTAACTTATTGAAACTGCGATATTAATCCAAATTTGGGAAGCGTGAATGGGTACCGCCGCCCCGGGAACCTTTATTGGATAACCAACACCTCTGCCATAGGTCACCCCAAGTGATTCGCTACTTTGGTGATTTAGCAGGGGTGCCCGGGTTCATGGGGTGAGGTTTGTCTAGGTCTTGGAGGTGGTTGACTGGTAAATATTGAACATCAGATTCCTTTCCACCCCTTAAACCCCTTTCCTTCTAAGAACTCTCCTCTCCTCCCTTTCCTTAAAAAAACCCTCCACACATCATCCCCAAAGAAGACATTAGATTGAAAATTATTTTCCTCATCGTCTCCTATATGAAGCTCATTTAAAAAAAAATTAATATATAAAACAAAGTCTGGTTAGTTACACCATTTATAACTCAAGAACGGCTAAACTGATTTTTATGATCATTGAGCTGTTGAAGGCAAGCTTGGGACTGTTCTGGTGTCTCAGCAGCCCGTTGAGATGATAGATATTCAGCATGCTGTTGACGGCGAGCTTGGGATTGTTCTGTTGACTCAGCAGCTTTGTGTGCTGCCTGAAACAAACGCATGTTTAAGTTTTCGCACTTAAGCTTGTGGAAATGTCTCTTCAAGTCTTGCAACTTTCATAGCTCGAGCTTTATTAGAGCTTTTGCTTAGATTCGACTTACGCTTTCGTGGCATAATTGTTACTATTCTTGCTGAAAATAATTATGGTAGAAAATTTCAAAATTTGAGAATGACATTTGGCTAATAAAAATTCTATTTTAGAAAATATTTAAATTATAGAAATAGAAATTTATTTTAAGTACCTACTCCCTTTATTAGTATTTTATTCACATTTGAATACAGAAAAACCTAATAGTCCACTTCTAACGCTATGCTTTATAGCAACGTTATGCTTTTTGTTCGGAGAATAAACATTTTTAGAGATATATGTAGATATTAACTACGACGCCAAAAAAGTACTCTTTTTATTCACAACAAAGCACTCTTTTTAAGCCTAAAATTTAAAAAAAAAACATTGTTTCCAAGGTACCAATTTGTTTGACGTTTGCAGTCAAAGACATTAATACTGGACGCGGGGTAGAAGTCTCAAAGTGGGAAGCCAAACACAATACGATTGTAGCTGTCTCTATTCCTAGCAGTGTTGCCAACTCAGCTCCTTTAGAGCTAGATTTGGCTCTAAATCGACGTCGTCAGCTCCAAAAAAAGTCATTTAGCTTCTTAGCTCGTTTTTAATATATTTCAGCTCTTATTCACGTGAAATAATATTGAAAAAAATAATAAATAATATTAAAAAATGCAACATTGGGACGAGGACTTCCCAAAAAAGAGATTCCATGAACTCCTGCACAAGTAAACAGTTACTAAATATACTATGGTGGAAACATCGGTACAGGGACTATGGTACTAGGGATATTGCGTATTGCATATTGCAGTGGTCTTCAACCTTTTTGAACCGGCGTACCCTCTGACTCTTACTACAAATTACTCTTACTACAAACTCTATCTATCTTATGTACACGTGTAATGAAAGACGTGTTTCATTTGTAATTATGAATACTCTAATTATTACATGAATGTAACAATTTTATGCAGAGTGTAACACGACTTCCGCCATGTTTTACCCGTGATTCTACATGCGTGCCACGTTATTGCGTACCCCCAATTTGGCTTCGCGTACCCCAGGGTACGCGTATTACAGGTTGAAAACCACGCATATTGCATTGCGTCTTTTAGAGGACCAGTCGCTGTCTAACAAAAAATATTTAAAAAACCCTGTAGACAGTCCACCCCCCCCCCCCCCCCCGGAGAAAACTACCCCCCCCATGCTTTAAGTAATTTTCAAAATTTTAGCTCCTTTTTGGCTCTTTTTTAAGTTTCGCCTAGCTCTACTTTAAAATTCGAGTTGGCAACACTGATTCCTAGTACTTTAGTACTAAACTGCTATGCGTCGAGTGAGGTCGTGTCTTACCAGTAAGTAAATTTCATTGCAAAGCGCCAAAATGCCCTCCTGTGTGATGAGAAAATGCTTACATTACACGGCAAGTAGTCGTAAAGGCGAAGGAATAACACTTCATTAGCAAGTACACGCAAATTACTTATTATTATAATTATGACAGTTAATTTTATAATAATACGTCATTGTATTCTTTACCCTTCCCTGTCCATTGTGTAACCGAGTGAGAGTATCTTGTTATCTCAGTCACACCCGTGATGTGAAAGCAGTATTCGGCGAAGAAATTAATAAGCCGCCATACTATAGTATATCTATGACATTCACACACGTACATTCTTTGATTGTCTATCTTTATCACACGGGAATAAAGTTTTGAATTTAGAAATTGTATTGAAAACCACTGAAAACAAAAGAGTGTTGCTTGCTTTCCGCATTATATTGTGAGTATGTGAGACTATGGCGAGTCTATTTATAATATAACGTCATTGTTTGCAGTAACTCGATTTTGTTAGGGACAGAAAACGTATGATACATAATTTCATAACGCCACAGCTCATTCATAACGCCAGAGCTTACCAATATATAATGCCATTTTTACTCGCAAATAATGTAGCTTTCGATTAGTGAAAGAATTTTTAAATTCCATTCGATATTTATTGCGTGAAAGAGTAACAAACATCCAACCAACCGACCATCTATATAAACTTTCGCATTTATAATATTAGTAAGATAAGATATTGAATCATTTTTTAGAGGTCTTCAATTTTTTGAACAATGATGCTGAAGGGAATGTTGATTGTTTTTTTTAAATTACTTTAATAGTTAGTTTTTGTACCACTTTTACAGGACTCATAATTTTTTCATATGCACCTCCCCATCCAATGATTCCACACTGAATTTATGATTGGACTAGTCAAGACTTTTTAACTTGAGAATAATTCTTAATCTAATGAATATATACATAGATACATTTCCTAATGTGCTTAACAGGTTCACGCATATGTCTGTTCCATTTCATATGTTGGTCTACAATTACACCGAGGTACTTTATTTCAGTTGTATGGTTTAATATGATACATGAATTATTACAGACGTCTGTTGTTATTAATTAAAAGAAAATAACTTAGTTTACATCACTTTATTGATGTCTGTTGTTACATTTTTTGTTGTGTATAATTATATTAATGTTGGGATAAGTTTTGAATTTATTTATTGAGAAAGGCATATAAACTGTTTTTTTGCATTGTTTGTAAGAAGGTTTGTCGAACCAGTTTTTTAGGATTTGGATGTCATTATTTGCATTTTCGTTTACAATTTTCCAGTCACTACCTTTAATTATGATAATTGTGTCTTCCGCGTAAGATATAACGTTTCCACTGAGGTTTTGTTTAATAATATCGTTTAGGTATAGTTTGGCAAGAAAGTGTAGAAATTTATTAATTTTGGAACAATTTTTTTTCATTACTATGGTAACACCGAAATATTCCCTTTGTTAATGACGTTTCGTATGGCTCTCTTTACTGACTAAAAACGTGTAGAACACACTGAAGATCGCTCGTTTAATAAAAAAAAACATTGTTTGCCTGTGCATTGTTTGAATTGAATAAAAATCATTGTTTGGCAGTGCATTGTTTGAATTGAATAAAAATGAACAAACCAATACGTAGTGGAGCAAGAGAAATCATATACTGCGTTTTTCAACGCTGCCTAGCCGATTATCGCGCGAAGAAGCTCCTATGTAATTTGGAAGATGTTTACAAACGAACTGCAGAAATTACTGGTACGTAATATAGTTTTTAATGAATTTCATTAGTATTACAAGATTTATGCCAATTTTCGAGCGATTATAACCATTACGACCTGATTTGAGGTTACGCTTAAAAATCCGAATTTTACACTTCCATTTGACAGTTAGCCAAGGAAAAAAACACAAGGCCACAAGAAAAAGGGAATAACTCAATTACGAAAAAAAAAATATTATGCAACTTCTTTAAACTCATAGATAAGTAACTTTTTTTCATAATTTTCTCTTTCTTTCTTTCTAAATGAATATTATCTGGTGTGTCTTTTTAAACTCCCTTCTATAGAATAATAATTTTAATGATGTTTTCCACACACAGGTAAATCTGAATCAACGGTAAGATGAATCATCAAGGAAGGGGAAAAAGCAGATGGAAAATTTGAAACACCGGGAAAAGGGAAAATAGGATAATAATAATAATGATATGTAATAGCATAAAAGTGCTGATGATTGGAAAAATTGTTGCAAACACGTGATGAAAATTGAGGCAGAATATTATGCGCGAAGCAGTACTATATATGTTGATATCGATGAACTGATAATACGTTTAGATGAAGATGAAGTTACGGAAGCAGAAGAATCACATGAGAACGAAGACAGTAATGTCGGGTGTTGAATTAATAGACTCAAAATTTTAAGTACCTTCGTTTTTATATCGAAATAAACGCCCACTTAAAACTTGCTTTGTTTTATTTTACTTTTATTAAATTCCAGTTTTTTGTGCAAAATTTTTTAAAGTACAAATATGCTATGAAATATGCATTTTGGCCGAAGTGTTTTTAAAAACATACATTCATTGTCTTATGAGCCATCTTGGTGTTGCCATTTAAAACCTAAAAAACGGTCGCAGCGCCATCATTTATTTTCTACACTTTCTTGCCAAACTGTACCTACATGATAAAAAGTACTGGACCCAAAACAATACCTTGTGGTATCCCAAAATTGTGAGTGGTAGACCTTTTTAGCTAATTTAGTGCTCTGTCATTAAAACCCACAAACTTTAATTTTTGTATTAATTTGACATGTGCTGTCGAAAGCTTTTTTGAGATCAACAAAAATACCAACACATTTTAATGATTTGTCTAAAGCGTCTTGTAGGTATAGTATTAGATAATTTAGCAATGGCGTATTTTGTGCTTTTGTTTTCCACGAATCCAAACTGGTTTTCGTGAATTATGTTATTGATCTTAATGAACTGAGTTATTCTTTTTTTGTCAATTTTTTCAAATATTTTTGCAATGTTTGATGGTAAAGAAATAGGACGGTAATTGGTTGGTTCTTCCGGTTTGCCGGTTTTAAATATTGATATAATTGCAGATTGTTTGTACATGGGTGGAAATATTCCGTCTTGAAAACTTGCATTGATTTATATGAGTTAATTATAATATACTTTCGCTCAGTATTCTGGGAGTAAGAGCGACAGTGACGGCAACAGTTTGGTAAAATACCTATTGTTAAAATTTCTTGGCGACCGGATGGAAGTACTTAAAGTTTATTAAGCGATATAAAAATGAATTGATTGTATTCGTAGCACACGTTTTAAAAAATATATAAAAGAGATTTGTACAGAATGGTTAGGTGGGAGAGTTTTAGGTGTAAGTGCAGTCAAAATGATAGAATCGCGAGTATTACTAATGATGATGATTGGGATGGCACACGAACCACGAACTACAAGTTCATCAAAGAATATTTTATCTAATATTACAGAAGAACGCAAGAAAATGGTGGCTTCAGGGCGAGGAGATCCAAGAGGGTCGTATTCAAGAACGGGGCCACCAATATTCCTAAAAGACAGCACATCACCGGTCTGGTCGGCAAGTTCATGAAGGACATCGTCACCACTTTGGTAACATAATATAAATATTCTAAACGATTTTAAATGTGCTTCGAATCGATACCGTGCAATGCATTCTAAGATTTTATAAATAAAATCATTCATCTAGTTAAATCTTTCTATATCATAATTTTTAAAACATGCGTCGAAAAAGTTCGTGTCATTTGATGTTTTATGTTTTGGTCAATGTAAGCGTAAGGCCCGGTTTCCCGCATTTCTACCGATTTATTACATAATATTTTCCTTAAATACCTTAAGTTTTAAAGCTCTTAAAAATATACTTTATTCTTGTAAAAATATCTAGCATTCCCCACGCCAAAACGGCAATTATACGAAATTCCCTCGGTAGAAAAAAATCGCAAAGTATGCTCCGAAAATTATTATAAACACGTTTTTTTCAGTTAGTTTACTAGTTATATGTGCGAAAAAATTCGCAATGTTTCTTTAAATGCTATTTTAGAGTTGAATTTTAAATGAGTCGTGTTTTGACATTTTCACAATTTTCGCTTAAATATTAAATATTAGCGCGCTCTCTCTAATATTCGTATTTACATATCTCTCCATCTTATTCTTTTTGAGCGGGTATACCGCGCCTTCTATAAAAACATTCTGTTTATAGGATGTTTAGTGATATTTCAGTGTGAAAGTTTCAGATAAACTGAACTTTTCACAACTGTTTTAAATTTATCGCGGCGTTCCACAAGGGTCATATTAGGGACCGTTGCTGTTTTCGATGTTTACAAATGATAATAATTAGTATGTATGACTACGGTATTTAAATGAGTAGTTGTGATCATTTCCACTTAATGGAAGTAGGGAACTGATTCTTTGCCCACTTGTGTATTTGCAGATAGAAAGTCGCTGGCGATGGGTGATAATGCTGTTCGCTGTGGCGCACTTCCTCCTGTGGCTGGCTTTCGGGCTGATGTTCTACCTCGCCTCTTATGCCAATGGGGACATGTCTGAAAACCCAGGGGATATCCCTTGCATTGAGAACGGCAATACCTTCACCGGCATCTTCGCCTTCAGCGTCGAAACTCAGGCGAGTCCATTGTCATTATTACTGTGATGACCGTGGCCGGTTATCCCATAATAATCTGGACTCCCTTTGATGGATCCAGATTCCTCTGTATATGATGATCTCAGTACAGGGTTTCAATACAATAAGAAGACGTAGGTAGTCTCGTGATGTTTATTCCGGGATAAGGTACAATGTTATTCTAAGGAAGTCTCATGGTAAGAGGACGAATGGACAACAATCACACCCTTTTATACGTTCCTCATGTTGTCTCACTCATACACGCATGTCTCTTTCTTACCGCAAGACATACGTTCACCACATCCCTCCACACTTAAATCTGAAGACAGTTATACAACATGATGATGATAATAATAATTACAATACATACAAATATTCATTATTTACAGTAAGTAATTCATTTTCATGTTGAGTCGAGAGCTGAGTCCTGTCTTCATTGACTCATCTGTGTGTCCGTGGTCGTAATCGGTCCTTCCAATTTCCCGACGTGGAAGCCACCGGATCACTGGAGCTGGAAGTAAAAGGAGAATCACCCATTAGATTGTCATCCGGCACAAAGCTGGAGACATCGTAATCATCATACGACAGTCTCTTCGTCTCAGACGCGATATAAGGATTGCTGGTATTCTTTTCCCATGATACACACAATTTAGACAACTGATCAAAATGCCTTTTCCAATAGATAATTTTTCCATTTAAATTAAATACAATTTTTTTCCTAATTGTTTATGTATTTTCCCTTGTACCCATTTATCCTTGTTTTGGTCTCTAAAATCTCTAACCATTACTTTTTGATTAATTGAAAAACCTACCGATTCTTTATTATTTCTCTTATAATAATATTTCTGATTTTCCTGACATTTAGACATTTTAATTTTAGTTTCTTTATTAATTTTATTATCCTTATCTCTCCTTCCTCTCGGTACAAAACTGTTTAAGTTAGACCTTAGTTTCCTTCAAAACTTACTATAATTATTCGGAACTAAAATACCTTCCGATTGCAAACGGCCTAATTCCGTTTCAACCTTTGCTTTAAAAGCAAATGGTATATTTCTCGGATTGCAGAATTTTGGTTCCACGCTCTCTTTTAATTTCAAATGCACTTTATTTTTATTGAATTTACCCAGTTTCTCCGAAAAAACCTCCGGGAATTTACGAATTAATTTGTCCAATTCACTTCTATCATTCTTAACTACATTGTGAGAAAAAATATCACTACCCTCCTGGGTTGAAGTGGATTGTAACCCCGTAAATCCAATATTAAACTTTTTTATAAAGTCACGCCCTAGAACATTTGTTGTTCCATTTTTTACAACGCAAAATTCTAACAATTCCCTATAACCGTTATAATCAACTGTTTATAAAATACAACCCAATAAATTCAACTTACAGTTCGCGTAACCCGGTTAAATCCTTTGGTTTTAAATCCAACTGTTTGAAGTATTTAACATAATCTCTGTCTGTTAAAATCGAAACTGCCGCTCCTGTATCCAGTAAACCAATTAATTCTATATTATTCACTAAGATTTTGCACAATATTGGCTCTATTGAATACACTGTGTTTATCCATCATAACTTTTTTTTTATTTCCCTGCGCGTTCACAAACACAGAAGAAATAACTTTTTTATTATCACTGCGACAAATTTTACCTTTGTGACCACTGCGATTGCATTTATAACATATCATGTCTTTAAATTTACAAATTACCGATTCGTGATACTTCCCACAATGTTTACATTACTAAATAATGCAAAATCATACAAAATCGTATGTTTTAGTTTTGAAAATTTGACCGCTTAGAAGTATTATAGATGCTTCAATTAAATACTGCGTGTAGAACATACTTTGGCCCTTAAAAATATCGGTCATTTTTTTTAATAAATCTTTTAATAAGCTTAGAAAAAAATAAAGTATTAGGTCTATAAAAAACATTTTTAACTGAAAACTCTCCTACTTATAAACACTTTTTCGGATATGGTTTTATTGCATAATGTGGCAAATTCAGTTTCTTATATAATTATCGCGAAAAAAAAATGATATTTACGCCCGAACCTCACAAAATAAAATATAATATGCATTTTCGCGTTGGTATTTTTGACATCACGACGACAATACGGCAGTCGACGAATTTGCTATATCAAAGTGAACCTTATACCGTCCACCGAAGAACGACTGGCAGCCGCCCCCCTGTCTTCCGTCATTACTCCTCCGAACGGAGCGGAGAGCGGTCGTGTTATGCTTCGCGCCGCTTATTTTCGTGAAATCAATTTAAAAATTCCGTTTTATTGCTATAAACAATGCATAAAAAAGGAATTAATGTTTTTTACAGGCCTTTACGAAATCAACATGTAAAAAAAAAATCTCAAATATCTTTTCCAACCTTTCCAAAAGCTTTTTCTCAAGTATTTTTAAACTCCTCCCATAAAAGGGCGTGAATTCCGATTTCGATTTTTTCCTGTACTAGTGGATCGCCTTAACGTGCGGTCTATTGACTTCGGTCTGGACAATGTAACATTTTTATCTGTAGGCTTGGAAAAATGTTTCCCCGTCGGTAACAATTCGTTCCGATTATTATTTTTAGCAACTTGATTTACACTTTCCGATTTAATTTGCTCATTAATTACATCAAACGAATCCATCGCAATAACTCTAAAACTTTTTTTAATGAAAAGTTTTCCGCCTCGACAAATAATTTTTCTTCGACCCATTTGAAGACCAGTGACAAAAACATCTTTTAAATTATGTTCTAGTCTGTCTTCGAATTTGCAAAATCTAACTAGCTTCCGTAATCGCGCTATAAAATCGTTCGCGGATTCTGTAACTTTTTGTTTCGTAGCAAAAAAAATTTCGCGTTCCTTGAACACATTCCTTTTTATACCTACATGATTCTCTAATAATAACAATAAATTTTCGACCGTAATATCCGTAATTTTTTTTTGGAAAACACAAATCAATCAATAAATCTATTGTCTCTGTGTGCAAATGAGATATTAAAACCGCTCTATTTTTCTCAACCGAATTAATTTTGTCATCATTGACTAGGATGAACTGCTCGTACTGAAGAACGAATGTCTCCAGCTTGTCCCTCAAATGACAAAACCTGGGCAGTTCTCCTCCTTCCATTTCCACACAGATGCAATCAATAAAAGCAGAAAATAACAAACAGCACTCAAATCACGACTCTGATGATTGGATGCTGCCCGATCTCGCCCTTCCGCGAACCGTCTCTCGCTCCTGAACCCTGGTCTTCCTTCTAATGCGCCTTCCGTGAGGTCTGCACCAGGTCCCAGCTCTTCTCCTGAAGATCCGGAACTTCCATATCCACGCCTTACGTGATACTCCTCCAGGTTCTCGGCACTGAATAGCCTTATCCAGCGCCTTGATGCTTCTAGGATGCTTCTTCTGCTGCTCTTCCTTCTGCCTTGCTCCGCAATTATGTGGAGTTCACTGGCCTCTATCTCGGTCCTGATAATAGCCAATGTGATGGCTGTCCTGTTTCAGCTGCGCCAATGTAATGGCTGTCCTGTTTCGGCTGCGCCAATGTGATGACCGTGGCCGGTTATCCCATAATAATCTGGACTCCCTTTGATGGATCCAGATTCCTCTGTATATGATGATCTCAGTACAGGGTTTCAATACAATAAGAAGACGTAGGTAGTCTCGTGATGTTTATTCCGGGATAAGGTACAATGTTATTCTAAGGAAGTCTCATGGTAAGAGGACGAATGAACAACAATCACACCCTTTTATTCGTTCCTCATGTTGTCTCACTCATACACGCATGTCTCTTTCATACCGCAAGACATACGTTCACCACAATTACCAACACCGTTTGAAAGGTGGGAATGCTGTGTTTTCACTGCCGTCATTTCAGTGGAAGGTTGTACAAAAAACTGTAAGTACACTAATGCCAGTTGACTCATTCAGCATCGGTGCATGGCAAGCCGGGAGGCACTCCAAACGTACGGGTTTGAAACACAACATTATAATGCATGACAAAAATTACCAGATTTTCACGATTTGGGCGACCCTTTTCATACAAAACTTGGATATGAGGCCAAAATATCCAACCAAACCGAATATCATTTTTTTAATCAAAGTGAACAGCAAATATCGGCTACGGATGTTATGTCGCTATTTGTTTATTAGCGTTTAAATTATAAGGTACAGGCCATAAACTATTTCATTATAAGTAATATGCATTAACATAATACATATTACCGATCCGGTCTGCCACGCTGTCGGTGGGCAGATACATCCGCTATGAACCCGGGCACCCCTGCTAAGTCACCAAACATAGCGAACCACGTGGGTAGCCACGACCTGTGGTAGAGGTTTATCGGAGGCATTCATTGGAGACTAATCATACTCTAGTAACCACTGATGAAGTAAGCATTGTTTACGAAACTTGTTGGTTTTCTAAAACAATTTAAACTTAGTGTTTATTAATTTTGGAATAATGATGTTTTATTTTTCAGGTATCAATAGGATACGGGGAGAAATCGCCGACAGAGGAATGCCCGGAAACCATTTTCATAATGGTCATGGAGGTACGGATATCATTTTTTATTTATCCGAATTCTACACAAGTAGGTATAGGTCTCGCAAGTTAAGTTGACTTCATCACAGTACTCACACAGATGCAAAACGTTCATACATCGTGTCTCATTTTAGGCTTTAAAAAAACAATTAATGATCGCAATTGAGAATTCGAAGCCAAAGCGTGTCGAAGTCGGTTACATATATTTTTTTATTCTTACAAGCAATTAAAAATATATATTTTGGTCATGGAGATAGAATAAATAAGAACACAAGAAATGCGATGTGGACGTGTTTCGTGATTTAAAAGTCTGCTCAATAAAACCTTAAATTTAAATACATTGTATTATTGTGTTTCAATTACAAGTATTGTGTTTCGTTATTCAAATGGGATGGCGATATACGATATCATGCAAGTGTAAGAGAGACAGAGCGCATGCTAAATGGGCTAGAACCGAAGGTTCGCAGATTTTTTATTTATTTTTTTTATTTATAAAATACATGTTACATATATAAGACATTTCCATAGATAAGATTTATTAAATCGCCATACTAGGCGGCTGCCTGTTTCATGGTGATTAATTAAGGATAGTTACTTTGAGTGTAGTCTAGTGTAAACACACGGTAAAATGTTTTTAAAGCATTGTATATCTCAATGTTTTAAATGCATGAACCTTGTGCATGTTCTACGAAACTTGGGCTAGAGCCAAAATATATTAAGAATAGAATAAATAACACTAGTCAGTGGTGACATTGATTTCTATTCAAATGTACAGGGAAGGCATTTTTCTAGTACATATATACCTACTATCTTTTGGCAGAGTGTAGCGAAGCCTTATTTAACTCAACCTGTCTTAATCTGTCTG
Source organism: Limnephilus lunatus (assembly GCA_917563855.2). Lineage (NCBI taxonomy): Eukaryota > Metazoa > Arthropoda > Insecta > Trichoptera > Limnephilidae > Limnephilus > Limnephilus lunatus. Next base: position 307,381 of record OU830602.1, on the reverse strand, counting down.
TAAATTTGTATGTACGTTCCGTTTCCAGTTTCGAAAATCTGCTGCATCCACTTTATCATGAAGCTAGTCTTACTTTGACACGAAAGCTAACTTCGACTAAGCATTGTGGTACCCACCTGCCTGAAGAAAGTTTGAAAAAAGATTTGTCATTGAGATAGTGACACTTTTTTGGACAGATTTTATAATTTCATATTAAAATTTTTAAAATAATGTTACATAAAATATTATACGATTTTAAGTACCTACTTACAAATCTCATGATTTCAAAGGAAATCTTGGTTTTGATTTATTAAATAAGAGAAAATTAGGAACATGCTTTTTGAACGCGATGTCTGTTCACAGAACTTCTAAAATAAATAAATAAAATACAAGTATGCAGTACACACGCGATAGAAGTGAAACCTTCAGACAACTAAAGTAGACAAGAGTGGGGATGCAACGAAGCACCGTATAAAGAGGAGACCGATTATTCTATCTCAGGCTAAATCCCATAGATATATGTATTATGTGTTTGTCTCTTTTTAGTGTCGTTTTATCGTTTCATCAAGTTTCAAATCACAACGGTGCTAAAGAAGTTTTCAGTTTAAAAAAATACAATACAATGACTAATATAATTTGCTGTGTGGTATTTATTGTGTGCAGGTTGTGGCGGGGTACGTCGTGATCGGGGGTATGGTTGGAATCGTGTACGCGAAGATCGTCCGCCCTAAGAACTTGGACGGAGTGGGCTTCAGCAGAAGGGCTGTGGTGAGTTTATTTTTACTAAGCTTTACTTTTAAACTTGTAAATACTCTGTTAAAAAAATTCTCTATGTACGTTCTGTTCATCCTGGAATGAGTTGAGGTTTTCACTGTCAAAAGAAATATCGTGCCTTCATTTCTGGGTTATTTTGCTTCCTCCATACTTAGCCAATGTTTCTGAGAGCCTCACAGTGTTCATCATCAGGGAAGATATGTAGATTGTGGTAAAGTACGTATTTATGTAGATGTGATACCATGTTGCGTTCGTCAATTCTACAAGGGCCGGTATTTCAGTAATAATAATTGATGTGGTTTTCAGCATTTAGTTTTGTTGTAACCGTCAAGAACTATTAAGCTTAGCCCTGCCGTTTCTTTGTGGATTTCAATTGACTCCGTAATTAGCCGTGCTCGATGCGTTTAGTTTAGGGTCTTCCCATGACTTCAGGAATAAATCCAAAGTAATAAGTGCTCGGCATCAATTAAGTGCTCGGCACTTCATTTAATTTAATTTTAATAAAAAAATTTACAAGCTGTTTTCAACATTCTTCCACTACACTGTCTAGAAATTACAGTAATACATATTTTTTATATAGGACTTTAAGGGACATACTTTACTTACTTTAACCACTACGTTTGGCGACTTAGCAGGGGTGCCCGGGTTCATGGAGTGAAGTGTCCGGATCTTGGCAGGCGGATGCGTCTGCCCACCAACTGTGTGGCAAGCCGGATCGGGAGAGACTGGTTGAGGGAGATCTTTTAACCTCTCCAGCAGGGCTCTCTCGGAACATTGCCTTGCAACGCAGTGGTAAGGATAGATTCATACGTCCATCACTCTTGGATTCCTACCCACCTCTCATACCTTTTTTCCTTCCCAAAACTTCCTCCCCTTTCACACAGCATCCTCAAAGACAACATAGGCCCTGGAGGAAATCATTTTCCTCAGGGTCTCCTGTGTTTTTTTTTAAATAGCTCCACACAGGAGACCCTGAGGAAAATATTTCCCCTCAGGGCCTATGTCATCTTAGGGGATGCTGTGTGGAGGGTCTTTTTAAGGAAGGAAAGAATAGGAAGTTCTGGGAAAGAAAAAGGTAAGAAGGGTGGGTAGGAATCTGGGGGTCAGTGTATTCAGGACTGACGGAGGTATGAATCCATCCCTCCAACTGCGGTGCAAGGCGATGGGTCGAGAGAGTCTGGCTGTCAAAAGGCCTCTCCCACCCAGTCTCTCTCGAACCGGCCCGCCACGCAGCAGGTGAGTAGACGCATCCGCCGCCAAGACAAACCTCACCCCATGAACCCGGGCACCCCTGCTAAGTCACCAAACGTAGCGAACAACTTGGCGTGACCTATGGCAGAGGTGTTGGTTATCCAATAAATGGTTCCCGGGGCTGCGGTACCCATACCCTCCTCCCAAATTGAGAGGCGGGTGTAGGGGGAGCTAATGTAAAAAAAAAAAAAAAATTGTTTACTTAAAACATAAAAAATCAGTAGGTACCTATTGGACATGTAGAGTCGGTGTGAGGGATTAGGCGGTTACTCGGTTGAGTGATCGGTAATGTCATGTAGAAGATTTTTTTGTTTGATGCGAAGAAAAAAAACAGCATTAAAGTCACCAAAGACCAAAATTTCATTAACATTTTTTACTTCAAATAATGTCAGGAATGACTGGTTAGTAAGTAAAGCCTGGGTGGGACCCAGACGCCATTCCAACTCAACCAAGGACCGGTCTATGAAACGGTGTGGATATATTACATTTCAGCATGTATGGTTCTAATCTAATGCGTAGAATCTCACTAATCAGATACTTGAGAGGTTCAGCACGTCCAGGTTCGGTACTATCGGAGTCAAGGTTTGAGACTATTTAGGTATATCGATTGTTTAATTATGTTTTGCCATCGAGCCGAGCGCAAGAGCGTTTTTATTATTACCGTGACAATTCACGATTACGATTCCGTGCCGGCATAAAAAAATAAATAAACATACGTTCCTTGGCGAATTCAGACATTTCACTCGGAAGAAGGTTAACTCGATGAAATGTTTCATTTTCGTTTCACCGCGAGTTTAGACGGTTCCTTCGAAATAAGAGTTCACTCGACATTCTCAGTATTCTCACTTCTCACTACAATGGCGCCTAAGAGTATGGATGTTCCATGGTCGGCGCTGACGGCTAATTTGGGAATATTTACGATTTTAAATTGACATTTCCGATAACGTCGAACTAAATTACGAGAAATTGGCGATTCTTGTAAGCAGTAAATAAATATCAACACCATAAAATGATCATATGGTTAAATAATAACCTGAAAACTGATATCTACTACCAGTATTTTTGCACCATGAAATTTTTTTTATTCCAAAATAGGCCTCGGCTTGCAATAAAATCCATATAAATAGAATATTTATTAACATATCCAAAAACTAAAAACTGTTTTCGAAAGGTTATGAAATATGCTTCCAAAATTTATTATTAGAAATAACAATGTAATTTTTTAAATAGAATAATTTTTAATGTAAACATTTTAAAGTTTTAAAAATGGCTCTCCTTGCGTTTATTCTAACTTAAATTACTGGTAACAAAAACAAATTAAAACATACACTTATTTTCTTAGACAAATGAATTATAAACGTTTTTTGTCACTTCACTTTTTTGTCGTTTCATATAAAAATAATTCATAAAAAATTCACAAAGTTTCAATTTTTTTTTTTTCTAATTTCGATCGGAAACTTTGGTTCCATAAAAGTGTACATTCGTATTATTGTGTGCTTAATTGTTAGATTGAATATATAGAGCGTTATTTTCTCTTTCCAATACCGTTTAGATCAGGGGTGTCAAAGATACGGCCGGCGGGCCGCATGTGGCCCTCGGGCCCTATCAATATGGCCCGCGACCATTTTAGTTTAGCACCATCCAGTGAATTGAACAGTTCTGCAATTTTGGTATTGGTTAGCGACTATATAGTGCACTTAACACACCCTCGTGATATAGATATCGCACATAAACAATTAGTATGCCTTGTTGTCGTTTTCTGTAGATTTGTCAACCTGGAGTGCGTACCACGGTGATGTATTAATCCTCTCCAACAATTGTATCTCACTGTCTTCAGCTATTTCCTCAATGCGCCTAGTCACAGTGATAGCTGACAAAATCACAAATCTTCCCCTCAAGCTGTCTCACTGTGGAGAAAAACCTTTTGTATGTTCCGATTGTAAATATTTATGTGCTAGAAAGGTGACTTAATAAACTCACAAGTTAACTCATAGTGGAGAAAAACCATGTTCATGTTCCGACTGCAACTATTCATGATCACAAAAGGAACATTTAAGAGTACACAAGCCGTCTCACAGCGGAGATAACCGTTTTCATGTTCCGACTGCAACTGATAAAGTTGCCGAAACTGAATTTGACAGCCGACATCAATGAGCTTATCAAAAATAAGAGAAGTCAGGTGTCCAGCTCAAGATAATTTACCATTTTACCCTCCTTTTTAACATTAATGAAAATTTATAATTACTAGGTACATATCTAGCTAAATAAAGATTATAACAATTGAGTATTGGTTTTAATTTTTAGTCTGGCCCGCTTTCACACGCTAAATCTTATAAACGGCCCTTAAGAAAATTCAGTTAGACACCCCTGGTTTAGATCATATTTTTCACTATGATAGTTAGGGAGAAACAACGATTTCTATGAGACGTGAAGGAGTTATTTCGAAAAGTGAACAAAACGGAGCATTTTGACGTTTATGCCACGCCAGAACATTCTCGGCCGACTAATTCGTGAGTGAAAAGTGAAAAACTGTTCACTGAGCATTCCAACAATGTTGGAATGCTTCATTCGGCACTATCTCTGATCACTTTCGTTTCATCGCGTGTTCAGACGGGTCATTTCAAGAGAAAGAGGCGGAATGAAATCACGAAATGAACCATAAATGAATCGTCTGAATTCAGCCTTATCACAATAATGCCGCAGCTCTTTCAAAAGATGAGACACACAATGTATGTAGATCTGTTTCCTCCAAAAGAAAAAGTAATACCCCTACAATACTAGCCGTGACGATAATTTTACGAGTATGGAATATAGTTACAAGGAAACAGACACACGAATTTGTGTGTTATCTTTTTATCTCACCATTATTTAATGTGTAAGAAAGAGCTGCAGCATTATAATGATAACCGATAAGTAATATTTGTTTATTGCCTTTTTTGTCGTCACCGTACCGTCAACGAGGGTCATCACGGTAATAATAAAAGCGCTATTTCAGTAGCCACTGAAATGGGATAGGTTTTGTTGTGCAAAACCATCCACAAACCCTCGAAAAAAGAGATCGAAAAAGAGTAGTGTTTTTTGAGCAAAATCATCTACAAAGCCTGTATCGTTTTAGTCACGGATACGACAATAGAACCTATTAGTTGAGTAGCTTTTTTTGTGGATTTACTTCAAATTTTTTTTCATCTACAAAGCCCGTACCATTTGCAGAGAGGATAGACCGCCAAACATCTCGGCTTCAATCACATTCATACATACAAACCTATACCTACCTACTATTTCAGTCAAGCAACTCTAATACCATCAGGACGCTTCTTCGCAGCGGTAGGCAGAGAGGGTGATTTTTGATTGATTGGTGATTGGGTTTGTGGATGATGTTGCACAACAAAGTCACGACTGAAATGGAATAGGTTTTGTAAATATGCCACTGCACTGCGAATAAAGAAATAATATAGATCCGATCATTGACGTAGGGTATACATGGTCGAAGGATCCGATACATCACGAACGCAGGTTTCGGCTATTTTTTGGCCGAAACTCGTTTATTAGTCGGAAATGGCACTGGCAACTGGAACCAAAACTACTAATTATGGAAGAATAGCTATAAAATAAAATAATGGGTGGCGTCTCTCCTGGTTTTATCCTATTACAGTGTAAAATGGTTTTCACGTAAAACGGTATCACCGAATTTAAAACTAGCAACATAACAAAACATTGTAAATTTGGATTGAGATTCGCGTGACCAAAAGTTTGCTATGATTGATTTTTAAGGATATTTGTTTCCTCCTCTTTGAGCGAACGTTTCAAAAAGTTTTGCATTTTCCACTCATGCATTGTCCACAAGGTCTTAAATAATTGGGGGTTCCTTGAGTTCCCCCCCCCCCCACCCCTTAATATTGCGCAGGAAATAAATGCGCAGAGGTAATAGTGAGAGACGAATCCCCCCCCCCCCCCCCCCATGTGAATGCTTTAGTTACATTCTTGATTGTCTATTATCAGGGTAGATATGTAGATTTTTGCACGTCAACAGGTGTGCATGCGAGACGGTCGGCTGTGCCTGCTGTTCCGCGTGTGGGACGTGCAACAGAAGCACGCGGTGGGCACGCGCGCCTCGGGCTGGCTGGTTCAGCACTCGGGGCCGCGCAGCACGTCTCTGAGGCTCAGCCCGCAGAACCCGCTGGTGTTGTGGCCCACCACTCTAGAGCACGTCATCGACCACACCAGCCCGCTCTACGACTGGTCGGCCAAGGACTTTGTTGATCAGAGGTGAGCAAGAGATCTTTACAACATAAGTAAACAGCCGGCGTAGCGCAGCGGTAAGACGCTTGACTCGCGCACCGAAGTTCGCGGGATCGAATCCCGGCGTGGAAAATAAATTTAATTTGATTAATGTGTGTTATTTCAAAATTAATTCATTTAAAATAATAAATAGTATATATGCGGCACGTTCCAGAGTGGAAGATACTCTCTGTATCGCCCTGGTGTAACACCACCATTCAGAATTGAAACATTGCTTGAAACGGCATTAGCCGTGTTTGGTGACCAGATCTGAATAGCCAGGTACTTCCCCACCTTCCTCTTCCCTATCTCCTTCCCCTCCCCACTACCCTCAGCCTCACAACATACCCCAATTGGGGATGCCATATTCTCACTGGCTTCAGACGGGAGCAGTTGGGACTCTTGTGAGGTATTCATGTAAAAAAAAAATTTAAAAAAACCGGAAAAAATGAAACATGCATTTTTTATACGATCAGCGCAGCTTTTGCGTTTTTCTACTAAAAAAGGCAGTTTCCTATGGTAAATAATCTTTTTAACCGCATTAAAAATGTATTTCAAAAAGCTCCACCGTGTATTCATTTTTTTTAAATCAAAAAAATTTTAAATCTTCACTAAACCATGAACCTAAAAAGCCCTGGGCGGAGATATTCTAGCGGGGCGAGATTTATTAGCTTAATTTTATCATGTCCCAAGAATGCCCTTACTTAATTTTATCCTAACATGTCCCAAAAATGCCTTTACTTACTTAATTTTATAGTAACATGTGCCAAAATGCCTTTACTTGATTAATTTTATCGTAACATGTGCCAAAAATGCTTTTACTTGATTAATTTTATCGTAATATGTGCCAAAAATGCCTTTACCTACTAAATTTGATCATAACATATCCCAAAATGCCTTTACTTGATTAATTTTATTGTAACATGTGCCAAAAATGCTTTTACTTGATTAATTTTATCGTAATATGTGCCAAAAATGCCTTTACCTACTAAATTTGATAATAACATATCCCAAAATACCTTTACTTACAAAATTTTTTTATAATATGTCCCAAAAGTTCCTTCACCTTTTTAATTTTATCAGAACATGTCCCGTTCCCTGTCTCATCAAGTACATAAAAAAAACCATAAACCTTTATAATTCCATTAACAATCTGAAGATAAATTAAAAAAATAGTAGGTCCATTTTGTATCATTTCCAAAAGTTTGTCTTACAAATGACTGCCTTAGATTTGGATTCAATGTCATTCGTACAAAAAAGCACTAATGCTTTAGGACTTTTGGATTCATGCAGGGCTTTTTAGGTTCATGAATCAAACACAGATCTGCATAAACAATACCCACATACTAAAAAATAAATCAATTACGAGTTAATAACCTAAATATTAAATGGGATGGTTCCGTCTCCGAAAGCACGGAGCTAATGACAAAAATAACACATGAATATGTGTGTTCCAGGTTTGAGGTTGTGGTCACCCTGACGGGATCCTCCCGACTGTCGGGACAGATGACGCAGAGTCGCACTTCCTACCTGCCCTCCGACATCCTGTGGGGGCAACGCTTCAAGAAAGTTCTCAGGTCAGATTTACTTATAATTCACAAGTCCTGCAAAATATGTCTTCTCCTAATTCACGGTATTCTTCTTTTATTTATAAACAAGTTCTGTGGTGTAATTGTTATCAAATGTGACAGCTGACTTGCCTTCCAAAGGTATTGTGTTGAGAAGCCATTTACAGACGATCTTATATCACTTCTATATCTAGGGCTTAGAACCAGAATGAAGTATGTATCAAGAAAATTCAAATTTTATAGGAAACAAATTTCGATTCGATTGTCATGTAGATTCTAAGCCCTCGATAATGAAAATTAAATTGCTTTTAATTACTGTTGTGTTCTCACAAACAGTATCTCCAACACTTCTTAAAAGGAGAGGATTTCACTTATGAAAGAATAGAGTTATTGGACAATCTGTAATTTAAATATAACGCAGATTACAGAGTAATGACTACGGTTAGTCAACCTAACCAGAAGTTGGCTTTGATTGATCGGCATCCCACTGTCTTTTGTGGGAACGGCTGCCCTCGACCCTCTAGTGATCTTGCAGGGAAACCAGTCCGCCGACATCTTGCGTGCTTTAAGCAAAGCTTTTATACCTACCATATATGTGGCAAGACAGGAAGCTTTTAGATATATTACAATTACCAATGCCCTTATCGATATCCGAGTAAATTGTCAGAAATGATTGATGGTTATTACCATGTAAAGTTTCCCCGCTTACTGTATTGTTTAGATTTGACTATAAACTTGAAAACAGTAAAGTATTCTTCTTTGTTTAAATAGTTACAATGCCCAGAAGGGAGTATACGTGGTGGACAGCAAGTCCCTAAATAAGGTGACGCAGGTGGACAGTCCGCTGTGCAGCGCGCGCCTACTCCGGGAGCTGACGTCAGAGGGGCCCGCCTCCCCGCTGTTCCGCTCCACCCCCTCTTCACCCCCGTCCACCCTCACTAGCCCCGGATGGAGTTTCCGCAAACAGTTCAAGCCGCTAGTAGCCAGAACAGCGTCCTGAATCCCTCCCAAATATTTATTACAAGGCAGCAACTATTCCATAAGTTTATATCATCATCCATAAAGTTTTCCGTGGTTCTGTGATGTTCTAGACTGATAAACATCTCGGAAATTCGTCAGACCCTCAAAACAGCAAACTGCCCTAACTCTAACCTTGGTTCGCCAGTACCACGCTTGCCCAAAGAGACCCAAGTAATAAGCCGTGAGATATTTCAACGCAGCCAGTTCGAAGGAACTAGCATTAATGGTACTCTCATTTTAATGCATAGTGCTTCAAAATGCTAACAAAACTGATCTCTTCAGCACCACTGCCAGCTGACGTACACGCCAAATATTGGCCCAACATATAGAGTAGACTTTTCCCACACGAGAATGGGTCGATTTTATGACTTCTTGTGCTCAGCATTTGGGATGTAGAATGGTTTGGTGGATATTATGTTACCTGCCTCCAACAGGTTCACCCCTTCCTTTTGCTGAAAATAACCTTTTCACAGGATCTCCAAAGATAACAGGTTTTTAAAGTTTTCCCAAATGTCTCGAGGGAAACCATAAAAATGAATTATTATAGTATTCGCATTTAGTAATATTTTAAGTTTAAGGCCCTTCTTCCACAGAGATAAGCAAGTATCCAATACTCATGATGCCATAACTTCTCGCGCACGGTCCGTACATGTCACTACTGAAATCACAAGACCCGCGTCGTCACTAATCATTGTTGAATTCGCCAAATGTCGAATCTAGAAATCTTCCATAACCTCACTCTTAGCTAAGCAGTTGCAGCAGTTGTCATTTTAATATCCTGCCATTCTTCATCGACTGTTTTGTTACTAGCATTGATCTAAAACGCACGCATTGCCACAAAGTGTCTGACAAAAGCGACACCGTGTTTATAGTCCCGACGATGTGAGCAGGAACAATCTCGTCTGATTGGTTGTGTGAGACTGGCCTCACTAACGAGTCTACAAAATGTCGGTAACGTGTGCCTGTGTAAGAACCTCTTAATGTCGGATAAATGGATGGCGGTGGACAGCGAGATACTTGAATCGTGCAGTATCGGATACTTTGGTATCTCTGTTAAAAAAGGAATAATTTTGTGTGTTTGGGTGATATGAATCTAACTCAGCGCAAAAGTGTTTCAAAATATCTTTATTTATAAAATGGTAACGCATACAAACAAACAAACACACAAATACAAGAATACCTTGTATGTACATAGTTCTAAAGTGCAGTAGTACAATAACAATACGTCAAATAAATCTTTATAATATAGTTTAAGTACACTTGGAATAAATGCATGAAGGCTTTAAAACCATTTAAGTAACAATAAATTGTGTATTATTTTTTTTAAATTTTATCACAAAAATAATATTGCATTTTAATGTAGGTATCTCTCTCTAATATTATAGATCCAGGCTTAGATTTAACATTACATTGCTGTATTATTTTACTAAACTATTATAATAAGGAGGCCGTGCAGGTGAATGTATCATATAACCACTGGAGTGTTTTTGGCCAATTTTCCAACATCCTCGAGTGTTTGTTCACTGGCCAAATTGTGGCCAATTTGAAGAGATATTTTGAAACATTTTTTGGAATTATTTCATAAGTTTCAGTGCACTGTTTACTTCGATTAATCACAAAGATAACTTGGAATTTTCACTTTTCAACGAGAGATGTCTCGCATCTCTTCTGCATTATTTGTTATTGACATTTCGCATTCTGAAATTGTTTAAATAAATTTCTTACAAATCATTGATCATGTGTTGCATATAAGAAAATGCATGTTTTAATAAAAATATATTTCTGAGATTATCAACTAGGCACTAGGCTGTAGACAACATAATAGAATAGAATCATAATATTTGATATTCTTCAAATAGGTACGACGTTTGCCAATTTAAAAGTAAATGATACGCAGAATTCATGTGTTTAAAAATTTGACAATTTTTTTGTTACTAATACTTATATATGGGTGCAATCAATTTGTTTACATATTGGATTAAGGTAAATAAATACATAAAAATATTTTTTTTTAAATATTAAAATATGTGTAAATAAGGATACAAATATAACCTTCTCTTTTCTCGTAAGTTTTTTTTTTAAATAAAAAAGTTACAAACATAATATTCATAAATTGAACGATAATAATTTTTGTTTTTTATGTACTTGTATACTAATACCTAACAAAATAATTTGGTATGATAGTCCTCTAAGCAATCAGGGACGTTCAGGGTCACTACCAAAAGCCTAAAACCGCTCGCAATTTTAAAGAAATTAAATGGCGGCTGGCTGTATATAAAACTTGAAACACAAATATCAGGGAAAAAACATAAGAAACTTATTATTGCCAATTCAATAAAATGAATGATTAATTACCTACAGAGCTTTTGGCATTCAAAATTTTATTAAAAAATGTCACTGTCGTGCTCGTTGTCCGTTTTTTGGCGGACCTACTCTAGCCCGTCAGCGCACCGGGGTTTGTGGTTAAGTACCTGAGTTGCACACCCGGCAGTCTGTCGGAGTTTGTGGACAATGAGTTAATGAGGGTAGGAAATTTCCAAATCGGACGCTGGACACGTATTTCAATTATAACATGAACGCTCGAGTGGCTAAAGATGTTAATAATTAATTTTGATTAAAATTATGCAAAATTTTGCAACAGCATATAACTTTGTTTTAAATATAATACTTCATATTATTAAAAGATTTTAATTTACTGAATACATTTATTACCAATTCCTCAATAACACCAGCGGGTAATATATGTATATAACAACACTTTTACATATTTATATTCCTTATTGACGTGTGATATCTATTGCTAAAATGTGTGGACCAATTATTTAAATAGTCTTTCATTAAGAAAATTTTATCATATTCAAAATCAGAAACAAATTTATTTTATAAATCTTTCTACAAACAATCTAATTATTTTATGTTATTCCAATAACATTCATAACCCCATTTTATAACTAAACTTTAATGTTAATATTGCTATAAAAATTATTATTAAATATTATTGCTACAGACATAATATTTATTTTTTAAATAACATCTAAAATAAAAATATGGATCTAATTTAAAATGTAAGAGCTATTAAATGCTGAGATTCATTAATATAAAAGCAAATTACAGAGGTATATTAGTAATCTAGTACTGGATTAATTCATCCACTTTATAGTGCAAAGTCGTGACATCCTAACTTAAAATCTGGGTTTCATTTCTTTAGCACCAGGAGAGTTCGAGAATGCTTTGAATAAACTACAACATCAGTCGTATCTTGACTGACGAAAGGCGTACATTGAAATAACCGGATCCTGCGCAGAAAAGTCATGTTCGCTAAAGTAACGTGATGTTTTGCAGCGCAGTCCACAGGACTTTTCTGCGCAGGATCAGAATATTTGCTTTTAACCGAACCGCCTGGCTTAGCAATGCTAAAAATCAGTGAGATGGGTAAATTCCAATACATTTGTAAAAGTGTCTAACTAAATAGTGTAACAAAATATTCAATTTCGGAAACAAGCCTGATCTTTTGTTTATCCGATTTGGGATTCTTAGTTAATTCTTTTACCCAGACAGCGGTTTGCGCGCCATTGTAAAAAGGACTAGTAATTCATAAGCAGATTTTATTTTCGAGGACTAATAGTGATTATCACAATGCGAGTTGCCTGTATACTGCTGGGCAGTTCTGTCAATTTGGATGTCTGCGTATAAAGTCCATAATAGCTGCTCAACTTAAGAGAGTGCAAAACTACATAAGGAAATGGATAGATAAGAAAGAGAGCCAGGATTGGCTTTTCCACTCATTCACTCCATTTAAATAGAACGAGCCTTCATACGTCCGCCGACACTATCTCTTACCAAATTACCAAATAGTTAATGACTAATTCTCAAAAGCTGGATATAATGTAAAGTCAAGTTATTAATACAACTTATCTAATAATTGTGTTTGTAAAAAAAAGGCAAAAAGACAAGAATGGTGACTAGCAATGAATCGATACTGACATAAAAGTTGTTAAAATAAATAAATGCATAAGTAGGACTGTTTCATACAATAAATAGGTTATGTAAGTTGCCAGGAACATTAAAGGAAGATTTCTCACTACAAAATATTCTGTATAATAAAATTGAAAAATGGTGTAAAAGTATAATTAATCTTATTGTTAATTAATGAATTGTAAAAGTTTATGTTCAACAATATCTGAATAAATAATATTGTGTGAGTCATCAAATCAAATAAAATACATACAAGAGACAAGAAGGAAAAAATCTAGGCCCCACCGGGACTTGAAGTTGGAACCTTCAATCTACAAGTTACTGTACCAACTTTCACACTCGCTGAATTCTCCGTTACAACAATGTAGTGTATACGAATAAGTATGTAGTTTCAGCGTCTTTCAACAGATGTGATTAGTGTAGGTAGTTATATATGTTTTGAGGTGTCTTAACAGATGTCAGTAAAGTTGTACTATATGAGAGAGTCAACTGTATGCCGAACGGTTATGTAAATAGCCTACGATATCCGATCGACAGCCAGGCACCTTTAGTGACCAGTTCTCCTGCTTTAGATAAACCCAGTATCCATTAGAACGAACATTTAGTCCAGTTAAATATTCATTGTAAACAAGACAATATAATAAACATGACTCTGTATCATGATTCTGTAACCTGACGAACCGAGTATCACTGAAACTCCCGATCATCACAGAAGTATTGTTTATCAAAAGAAACAAAAGAACACCACAAACACATTGTACAGTGTTTGCTATAAAAAGTTTCAGTTTTTATTATATGATTCATAATTATTTAGTGAGAAGGTTTTCTCCAGAGGTGTGCTCTAAAAATGCTGTACAATAATGCCACTGATTTGACTTGAGTATGAAAGGTGGTTTAATCTGAATTAATCACATTAAGTACACAGTTGGTTTTGCTGCAGTCGTCTTCTACGTCTAGATTAATAATACCATTGTTTGCGTCATCAGCGTCCAGCCACCTCTTGCCAAAGTCGTTGATGGATCGGTCCTCCAGGTCGAGATTGGGGATGACGAGACACTCGGAGCTGTTGAAGGGATAGTCGGAGCATGCCACCTTCTCCATGAGGATCTCCGTGTCCAGCGAGGACTCCTCCAGATGGCACCGCTCCATGTAGTACGCCTGCTTGTCAAAGTGCTCTGGCTCCGTTAGAAGATACATGGACTTACCTGAAAGGAATAACCAACCACATTAACAAATAAATAAATTGTGTTTTATGGCTTTAGGCTCATAGTCGTGGTGCGATTACTCTACCTTCCAGATCTAAGATTTTTACAGTGTCGAAGTGTCCACCATCGGACAGATTGGATGATGGGAGATGATGAATAAATGGCAACCAGGCAATAAGTAAAAATGTACATAAAGGTGATATTAATAAAAAATAAAAAAGCAACAAAAAAAAAAAGAGGTTTAATAAATAACTTATATGAAATAGAAAATTCCAATAATAATAAAGTCACAGGGAAGCAACAATGCCATAATTTCCTTACAAATTCTTTCCTACAAATTTTATTTTTATATACCAAACATGTACATATATCCATTGAAGAGTTTTTTTACTCTGATATAGTCACAGTAGTATTGCATTCTTGCACTATACATATATATAATGTTACTATTAAAAACTAACTTACCTATTAAGCACATAGAAGTGATATTATAATTAGATTTCTTGCTCAACTGTTCGTTCGGTCTCATGTACTCGATGAGACTCTCCGTGTCCCAGCAGTTCAGACAGTTGCTCCAATTCTGGGAGAAGTAGAGGCGGTCTCCGAAGGAGATGATGGTGTTATGTCGCATGGAGGTCTTGAAGAGGTAAACCCACTGGTTGTTGCGGAACACGTACAGCATGGTAGCTGACACGTACAGTTCGCCATTGTGGAATGTGGCCACGGGTGTCTGGCAGAATTCGGGGATGTCGGGCAGGGCGTGCCAGGTGTCATGTAGAAGATCGTACTTCCTGACCGAAGCCAGCGTGATCCTGAATGAATCCACTCCTCCGATGATATAGAGACTATCTTCGTGAATGACGGCGGCAGCGTGTCGCCGGGGGACGACGGGGACGGAGTTCATCCGGGTCCACTTCTCTTCCAGAATGCTGTATTTAAGAATATTTTTATTCCAAATATTCTTCCCCATGCAGGTCTCTCCGCACAGTAGGATAATATGGAAACCCCTCCACACCACCAAGTTGTGTCCCCACATATCCTTGTTTGATATTTCTAACCAATTGACGAGCTCGTTGATTTTAGGATTAAACTTCTTTAAATGGGTATCTTTTCTCTTGCGGATAACGCACGGCTGTTCCACACACGCTCTTTCTTTAACCGAAGTTAAGAACCCGATGACGATATCGGAAATACTTTTATTAACATTTTGCAGAAAGCTGGCGCATGTTTTAGAGGTGAGGCATTCTAATTCTCCACTAGTTATTTCCATAATGTTCTGAATCACTTTTGTAGCCAAATCGTTACCACTGACCAAATCACTTTGGAGGATTTTCTCGAGGGAAACTTTATCTAATGTTTTATAATCGAGGCAACTGAGGATCACTAGGATACTATTCTCACTATCTACATTGTTTAAACGCAACCAATCACAACCGGTTTCAAAAATATCATATTCATTGTTCGCCTTCAAATACGCGTTGGATAAGTACCAATGCAACATCATCGTATTGTCCACGCAGTCTATGTTCTTTCGGATATCATTGAAGTGAAATAAACCGAAGCACCTGGCTTTGCGCTCCAGATCACTCAAGCTAAACACCCTGGCTATCTGGAGAACTTTGGCCCACGTGGTGAGACTGATCTTGGCCTTCAGTATTTCCACAATAGAGTCCACGAGTTCTGACAGTTGGAAGAACATGGCTGCCTCAATAAGTTCCACTACAATACTTAAATCATCTATTTCAACAATTTCATTGTAAAGGTAGTCCACTACGAAGGTCATGGAAGTGGCCGATATCATCTAGGAAAAAAAAATTACTTTATTGTGTGGCATAAATAGCATAATTCGCGAGATCATTAACAATATTTTATGCATGTTTTTTTATCTTTGCTGCCAATTGGCAATCCAATGTCAAACTTATCGATAGGTACGTTGATAAGTATTATTTAGCAACCACCTCCCGGGCAGCTGGAGACAATGGTAGTAGGGGGTCCACTGATAATGTTATCTCGTTCCTTTGTGTACATACAAACATTGAGTTGGTTCCACCAATGACATCACAAAACTTACAGACACATTGTAGACATCTGAAAGTGGCAAGCAAAAGATACGGTAATTGCAGTCCTTTCGATTTATCGATCACATGCTAACCAAACTGCATAAATGGGGGCTGACTGAAATAACTGACACCTGTGCCATAAGTCACCCAAGAGGTTCGCTATTTTTAGCGGGGCTGCCCGGTTTCATGGAGTAAGGTTTGTCTAGGTCTTGGCAGCGAATGCGTTTGCCCACCTATTGCATGGCGGGCCGTATCATTAAGAGGCTGATTGAGGGAGACCTAACCTAGACCTCTCCAGGCGGACTTTCTCGACCCATCGCCTTGTACCCGAGGTCGGAGGGATGGATTCATACGTCCATCACTCCCGGACACGATTTCTACCCACGGATTTCTACCCACCCTTCATACCTTTTCCTTCCCAGAACTTCCTCTACTTCCTTTTCCTTTCCCTCTACTTCCTTTCCCTCCACACAGCATCCCTAAAGATGACATGGGCCCCGAGGGAAATAAAATTTCATTCATAAATACACACAAATTACTTATTATTACAAATAATACAATTATTTCCTGCTATAAATAACATGTTATGTTAGTAAACAATGTAATATGAAATTAAATTTGTCAATTTGACTGGCCTAAAACAGGATCCATTCCTAGTTGGCTAGTCAAAGTTTCCACATATGTTTTATTGTTCAATTTTATGTGAAATAAAGTTATTTATTGACGGTGCTCCAGATTTTATGTCCGGGTTGAATCTTTCCCAAATGAAAGACTAAACCCTTCCACACTTTTCCACAAATGAATATCTAGTAAATTAACGCAATGTAAGTGCACTATATAAGAATAAAACAATACAAGAACAATACGTCAATCCACCAGAAACATAATGGGAAAATATTTCACCGACTCCAGATATTTTCATATCAGAGGGTTCGGCTCTGATGAAATCCTAACTGGTCCGATAAATCCTACTGATCCCTCAATATAAATATTTAAAAAATCTTTCGTAATCCTACATGTATTTAAAATGACCGACTTTTGCATTTTTATGTACAAATTTTTTGACAAATCTAATACGCCTAAATTTTGAATGAGAGAGCTAGGTATAATGCCAGTAGCCGAAATAACAAATGGTAATATTTTTATAGTCTGAGAATGCCAAATTCTTTTAATTTCATTTCCTAAATCTGTATATTTTCTTATTTTTTCAGAAACAGTTTTCTGAATATTACAAGAATTTGGAATAGCGACATCAATGATATAAGTTATTTTCTTAATTTTGTCATGTAAAACTATATCGGGTCTATTATGACTAATTGTTCTGTCTGTCAGAATAGTTTTATCATAATAAATTTTATAAAATTCATTTTCTAAAAATGAATTTGGTTCATATTCATAATATGGTACATTACGGCAGTCAATCAAGTTATGTTTAATTACCAAACTTTGGTGAATTATTTTTAAAACTTGATTGTGCCTAAATGTATACTCGGACGGCGCTAATACAGAACATCCCGATATAATATGTTCTATAGTTTCCGGAAAAGCCAAACATTTTCTACATAAATCATCAATTTGATTTGCATCTTTGATGATATGCTTCCTATAATTTTTAGTATTAATGACTCTATCTTGTATGGCAAGCATAAAGCCTTCTATTTCTGCGCTCAACTCTCCAATACTCAACCATTTGTTTGACGAAAATTTGTCAACATATGTTTGGTTGAGATAATTGAAGTGTTTTGCGTGAAGAATTTTATTTGACCAGGAATATTTTATTATTATTATTATTATTTCAATTGTTTCCTGAAAATTTTAAGCGCCATTAGATAAAGTTAAGAAGTACAACCAACTCGCGTAGGTCATCTCGTACGGTGTTTTGTATTCGTCTTAGTATAAGCAATAAACTTTTAAGTGTGTAAACGATGCCCGGTCCTATCTATTTCTTTCGTACACACATATTCAGTGATATTAACTTTGAATGTCTTTCATACACACATATTCTTTGTCATAAACGAATGAATGTTTGAATTAAGAATTTACTACTGGAAACTTAAGTGTGGCTACATTTTGTGTTAATTTTATGAGACAATAACGTGTCTATATGTTTGTGAGTTGAACTCACTTATTAATAAGTGCATTTTTATACACAATTCCATTATTCATATCTCGCATTAAGCTGCCAATCACCAAATGCTGAAAGAAAAAGTCAGATTAATTCATATAAAGGTCAAAAGTCAGAAGACAAAAAACAGACTGAAGCAATAAAGACTTTATCATTTCAATTATGATAATTCAGTCCTTGAATTCCAAATCCTTTTTTTGTTTTCGTAAAACTAATTTATTTCGTTGTAAACGTGTTTTTCATTTATAAACACAGTTTTACAAGTGATATTAACTTACTCATGTGTATTTTATAGCAGTCAAAAGGAAAATGTGAATAATAATTTTCTGTGATGAAAACATATCGAATGCAAAATTACATTTATCAGAAAGATTGAAAAAGAATAAGTTTTTTTTTGTATGTTTCGGCGGACCGTTCGTTTACATTTAGAGTTATCACAGTTATGTCTATCCAAAGTGGACAGAAAATTTTACAAAATTAGACACTTATTACAAAAGTTTTCGCAAGCTAGGATCACAGATATAATTTATGAAGTCAATTGTAGCTCCTCATGTCTGAAACTTTATACTTTGAAAGAAAATAAAAGTATTGCATCAAACTGCTGAGCGATTCCTTATTTTGGGAACGTTATTAGTTAGCAGAAGTAATCTCCTGTCAGATTCGGTACAACGTACATTAAATGAATAAATAATCATTCGTACTTGCAGGAATTCGTGTTTAAATCAATCTAAACAAAAATATGTGACACCAAATATGTAAAAACCACACAAATCTGACAGGAGATAATTTCTATTATTCAATAACGATCCCACAAAAGATACGGAATCGCTCGGCTGAGCTGATATTATTTGCAGTAAAGCAATTTTCGAGATGCAGTTTGAAAAATGAAAAAACCTACGGTAACATTATTAATTATGTTCAAAGAACATACTTAGTGTAATTCACCGTTTTTTTAAATTATTATTTTATTTTAGCTCCACAAAGGAGGCTCTGAGGAAAAAATTCCCTTGAGGCCTATGCTATCTTTGGGGATGCTGTGTGGAGGATCTTTTAGGGAAATGAAGAAGAGGAAGTTTTGTGAAGGAAAAAATTAAGGGTGGGTAGAAATTTGGGGGTCAATGTGTCCAGGAGCGAAAGACTTATGAATCCATCCCTTCTACTGCAGTTCAAGGCGATGGGTCGAGAGAGTCCGGTTGGAGAGGTCATCAATCAGTCTCTCCCGATCCGGGCTGCCACGCAGTAGAGAGTCCACCTCACCCCATGAACCCGGGCACCCCTGCTAAATCATCAAACATAGCAAATACTTGGTTTCCGGGGCGGCAGAACCCATACCACTTCCCAAATTGAAGATTGAGTTCAAAATTATGAACAAAGGTAATTTTCGTTGTTAGTTTTTGGGGTGTTATGCCGTGTTGCGCTACCTCCTTCTATAGCCGACGTTTCGGACAGCGTTGCGGTGTCCATCATCAGGGCAGATCCGGTAGATCCGACGATGTGTCGGATACGTCGGCTATAGAAGGAACACCAAACTAACAACGAAAATGCTTTTGGCCGTGAAAATCTAAAAACTTATCTAACAAAGGTAATGTTTACATGACATTCAATTCAGTCAGTTAACTTGCTTGGAATTAAGTACACAATTTACACCAAATTGATTGTATCACAATAATTACGTTAGGTAAATGGAGTGTGAAAGAAAAAAAAGTGTTTGGTGTAATGCTTGTTGCAATGGTCCAATAGGAATGTTCTGCAGCCATTAATTCGGGCCCTCGTAAGAGGATACTATTTTGTTTATAATTAATATAAGATGTATTATGCATCTGAGAGGTCAGTATTCTTACACCGAACAATATATGTTATGATAAGATAGACGGGTTGATGAACTGTTAATGTTTAAATTCCAGTTTGACAAGTTAGTGCTAATGTCCTAGGTCTTACCCAAAATATAGTGAACGTATTAAGTTACACAGCTTAAGGTTAGGTAAGTCAGCAAAATATACATTAATTAATAACTAACCTCTATTGCCACTTCTTGCTGGGAATCCTCGGCAAACTTTCCACTGAACATTGCTTCGAAATAAGCGCATTTTTCACGAAGTGTTTCCTTTTCAAGATAAAATGTCTTATTTCCAACTTTCAAAACAACGTCGTACGATTGCGAATATTTCTGGCAATCGCCGTTCAGTGCCATGTTACAAATGAGAATGTCAATTGTTTATCATTACTTAAATGATAAAATTAATGTATCGTGGTTCAAATGAAAATAAATAAGAGGAAAGCTGATTTCGGAGCTCAAAAACACTTTTGTTTATAATATCACCGGCATGCGTAATTAATAATTTTGAATTATTGTGACAGATGAAACAAAGACAAAGAACTTTCGCAGTCAGTGTTGCCAACTCTCAAAAATATTTATCCCTAAACTAAACTCAAAAACCCCTAGAAACCGGCAAATTACTTGAAAATACCCCTAAAGGTGAGCGTCGACCTGTCCGCACGCACGCAACGCACGCACGGCACGCAACGGATTTTTCTATATCTTTATATGAATTAGTACAGCACTGCGTCCACTACCGGCAAATACCGGCCCGCCCGCCGGTATTTTTGAGCAAAAAATGCGTTGCGTGCCGATGACGTCACACGGATTAGCTGACTGAGCAAAAAATGCGTTGCGTGCCGATGACGTCACACGGATTTGCTGACTGAGCAAAAAAATGCCGGTGACGTCACACGGATTAATTGACTTTAGTTCGCAGCTTGCATCGCTCACTGCCGCAAGTGTTGTTTGTTTTTTTTTTTACATTAACTCCACACAGGAGGCCCTGAGGGAAATTATTTTCCTCAGGGGCTATGTCATCTTTGAGGATGCTGTGTGGAGGGTCTTTTTGAGGAAAGGAAGGGGTGAACATGGGTCTTGAAGAGAGCCTTGTTGTAGGAGGGAGGAAACACAGATGCCGGTAAATCGTTCCACAGCCGAGCTGTTGAACTCAAGAACGAGTCGTAAAAACGACCCGTTCTCATGTGACTAATGTCAACCGTGTACTCAATGTACAAATGTTGGTCGCGTGTTTCCCGACTGTGCACCGGTGCCGAGGGGATCAATGATGCTAGTTCCTCGGAGCATCTTCCATTGTAATACCGGTAGAACAAGAACATCATTCCCACCTGACGCGTGTGCTCTAAAGATTGCAATCCGTCTGTTAAGATGGGAGAATATGTCAAATGGACCGCCCGTTTCTGCACAGAGTCAAGGGTTTTTTTTAGGTAATTTGGAGCTCCAGGCCAGAGGTGGCTGCCAAATTCAACCGTGGGGCGCACTTGCGACTTGTGCAGGGTTAGCAGTTGTGTACTATTAACGTATCTACGGCCCTGTACAGTACGCCCAGTTTCTGAGAGGCTAACTTAACTCTAGTTTCGATGGAGCCCCCATACCTGAGCTGGTCACTTAGAATTACACAAGAGTGATACAGCATATCAATGGAGGTCCTGTTCGGAAGAATGCTTCCGTTGAAGGAGACTAGATTATCATTTCGATCCCTTTTAGACATTATCAAATATGATTGAGTCTTCGAAACATTAAATTCGACGAGGTTATTCTTACCCCAAGAGAAAACACTCTCGAGGTAACCTTCCATTCTTTGCTTCAAACCGAGCTATTGGGGTTTGTGTGCTCTTTGGAGGCTTGGTTGTTTGTTTTAGAAAATTGAATTGAAATTGAAAACCCACAAAAATTAAATTAATCTTCATCATGAAGAAAATCAGGAACAAATAACGAATGATATTCCCCAAACATTGGTCGCTTCAAGTTTATTTTATGAACCCACATTCTACGTTTAGTTTTACGTTTTTCTTCTTCTGCCAACAAGCAACTGATAATGATAATATCTTCGTCAATATCCATGACAGACGACCGTCGTCTACTACAAAAGTACTCAAACTAAATTTAAAATCCGTTTACAGTGGACGCATGCCATCGGCAAATCCGTTCAATCCGTTGCGTGCCGTGCGTGCGTTGCGGCCGGCGCGGACAGGTCGACGCTCACCTTAAATAAAATGTTTTGTAAAAATAATGAATAATAATTCATAAATTATATGCTGTAATGTTTTTATAATCTTTATTTATAAATTATTTAATACCTCAAATATTGCATAATTTTCTTGTGAAGAATCAGATTATTTTTAATCAAACATGTTAAAGGCCCGTTTATAATAGGAATTAAGCCGTAAGCCGTAGGCCGTAAGCCGTAAGCCGTAGAAGTTGGAAGATAGGAAATCTGTGTATCCGTTTATAATAGATGGCAAAATAAGCCGTTAACTTTTTCCATAACCGAAAAGATGGACGCGGAATTGATTTCTTGGGTCGAACAATTCCGTCTTAGACGGTCTCCACACGGTGCTGCCGTAGCATCAACTGCTGCAGAACTTTAGTTGACTGTAGTCAAAAGCGCCAGCCGTATTGTTATTATAATAACAATACGGCTGGCGCTTTTGACTACAGACTATACGATTTTTAGTCAGTTCTTCGGCAGTTGTTACTGCGGCAGCACCGTGTGGAGACCCCTTTATATATAACAAGAAAGAAAAAGATTATAAAGACAGAATTGTCGTAGAAAACGTTATTTATTTGTGTTTTTTTCGTCAACTACTGTACGTCTCCATATGCAGTATATGCTAGACCCAAAATAAACAAAAACATTCCACATGCAACAATGTCCGACAAATCCATCATTTCAATATTTATTTATATAAAACAAAGCATAATATATTATCGGTTGACAGTTGACGTAGACAAGTGACAGCGGCATAGTCACTTCTATGGGCGTATTCTATTCTATTCCTATTCCAATTATAAACGACGTTCTAAAATATTACGGCTAAGGCCCGTTTATAATAGGAATAAGCCGTAAGCCGTAGGCCGTAAGCCGTAAGCCGTAGAAGTTGGAAGATAGGAAACCTGTGTATCCGTTTATAATAGATGGCAATAAGCCGTTAACTTTTTCCATAACCGAAAAGATGGTTCAACTTTATCTTTTACGGTTACGGCTTGCAGAAAGCTTAGATATATGCTGAGATTTATGTATTTTCGATCGATACTTTATGGCTTTGGATTCAATAATCAGTTTAGTTGAAAAATAATTTTATTTTATATATATTTGCTGAAGACATGGGTGGTTTGGTATATTTATACTGAAGACGAAAATGATCTAATATATAAAAATGAATATAAATGACGCGGAATTGATTTCTTGGGTCGAACAATTTCGTCTTTTATACATATAACAAGAAAGAAAAAGATTATAAAGACAGAATTGTCGTAGAAAACGTTATTTATTTGTGTTTTTTCGTCAACTGTACTTCTCCATATGTAGTATATGCTAGCCCCAAAATGAACAAAAACATTCCACATGCAACAATGTCTGACGAATCCATCGTTTCAACATTTATTTATATAAATCCAAGTAGAATATACTCTCGGTTGACAGTTGACGTAGACGTATTCTATTCTATTCCTATTCCAATTATAAACGACGTTCTGAAATATTAAGGATTACGGACTACGGCACCGGCCTATTCTTACGGCTTATTCCTATTATAAACGGGGCTTTTACAGATTACGGCACCGGCCTATTCTTACGGCTTATTCCTATTATAAACGGGGCTTTAACATTGAATAAGCTTAACATTTCAGGAGATGGATTAAATGTAGTGCAAGATCCGCCGTTTCGATTTAATGTGAACCGAACCATCACCATGCTTTAAAGCATTTTAATGGAGAGTCTATTCCACAGCTTATTTTTAACTATATTGTAAATGGAGAATGCACGTTCGACACTTGCGTTTGAAATTGGAACCGTGACAAGCGTTAATCCAAATTTTGAGATGTTTTCAAAACGTTTACATCCAGCTGTGTCACAGTCATTGTAAACTTCGTAATAAAAATCCGCTGAAGTTGATCCCAAAAAACCCCCAAAAATACCCCTCAACATATTAAACCCCTAAAAAAATCCCATCCCACTTATTTTCCCTCTAAATCTGGGGGGAAAACCCCCAGGCAACCTGTTAGCAGTTCGCAAAAACTTCACACCAATCTGTAATCATATCTAACTCTATAGTGTCCTTTACACGTAGAGTTCGGAGCGGGACGTGCCCCGCGCTACTTCAGGCCGCCGCGCAGAAAAGTAAAGACCGAAAGTAAGATAACGGTTTACAGCGCAGTTCATTGTGAGACTTTTCTGCGCGGCGGCCTGAAGTGGCGCGGGGCACGTCCCGCTCCGAACTCTACGTGTAAAGGGTACTTATAAAAAATAAAAATACTCTCTGTGTGAGATAGGATTTTTCATTTCTACGGCTGGCATTACTACATTACAAGAGTAGGTACCTAAACTATTTTCATCCCCAGATTTTTCAACAGTAATAACAAAAAACAAACAAGAATAATATTTTACCAAAAATTAAAACCAGATTAATTACAGTGTATTATTATGAAGAGTTAAAAATATATAATTAATAATTACTATCAAACTTCTAGAAAATCAGTGTTACCATCAATAATAAAAAACATTTTCCGATGACTTTTGACTTTGACGTTTATTTCGAATTTACTACGAACACGAACTACGAACTTCATGTCGCTTCGCATGTGTCAATGTTGATTTTTGAGTGATATTGAACAATGTTGATTATTGAATAATATTATTTATATTTCACAGTTTGTTTATGATGACAGATTCCTTTTAATATTATTATTAAAAATGGATTCCACCGATACAAATGATGACAGAGAGAGGGTACGTAATAAACCGTACGTTCTAAGTGCGTGATATCCTGCTCTTAACCTATATGTATATACATTTGTTATTATTGCTAAAGATTAATAACTGGACATACGCGATACAATTTATCGTCAGATTTATCTGCGAATTTATTGTCGTAAAAATCTGTTCGGGTAATTCTTCGGAACAAACGGTAACGGTTAATACGCACTTTTTTTTATAAAACTTTTAGATTCTTCTTAATTACCATAAAAGACAACTATTTGCATTGGGGGCGGTTGAATATGTTACATTTTTAATTTTAGTTACGTAAATTGAAAATTTGCTTTCACTGTCAAATCACTCTGTTTGCCATATTATTGTTAATTTAATATGTTGGTATTACTGATATTTTACATTGCACTGGCTGTATAAGATAACGAGTGGCTAGAAAATTAGTTATACCACCAATTTGTGTGAATTAGGTAAGCACTAATTTGGTTAGAAACATTGTTTGGAATTCAAACTAGATAAATCCTGGGGTGTTTTTTTTAAAGAATTGATGTTTAACGATTTTTTCTTTTGAATCACAAACCATGTTACACAAACCTAGCGTAGCCGCTAAACTACTTGAAAACTGGGATGTTTTTTTTGCCTTGACGCGAGTAGGCGTTATAAAGGGGCACTTTCTTTTGAATCACAAACCATGTTACACAAACCTAACTACTTGAAAACTGGGATATTGCTTCTGAAGTGATTATATTGCTTCTATTTTAATGACGATGAAATTCAACACGATTTTCCAGTGCTTCAATTCGACTTTGAAGTGATTATCCTGATAAAGGTTTGTATTTTTTTTATTTACGCGCCTTTGAATATATTGCCATGAAGTCAGTTACGTTGTGATGTAGTCTTCCATATAGTATCAGTAATACCAACATAATAAAATGACAATAATCATTACAAATTGCATATGGTGAAGCGTTGTGTCTAAATACGAAAGCAAATTTTCAATTTACGTAACTAAAATTAAAAATGTAACATTTTCAACCGCCCCCAATGCAAATAGTTGTCTTTTATGGTAATTAAGAAGAATCTAAAAGTTTTATAAAAAAAAAGTGCGTATTAACCGTTACCGTTTGTTCCGAATATTTACCTCTGTTCGTTAGTGCCACATTTATTACATTTGGATATCTTGGAATCAGTGGCGTGCACAGAGTTTTTGATCAGGGTAGGCAGTAGGAAAACAGCCAAATTGATTCAAATAAATAAAAAAGAAACTTGCCACAGATGGCTCCCTTCGTACAAGTTTTCGCTAAGTGTACTTGCTGCTGGCTGTAGATGATGTAGGTTTGTATTATCTAAGCCACTTTAAATATACAAATAATAATAATAATAAATAATCGCTTCATGTATGCGTATTATCACAAGCCAATCAATGGATATCCGAGGTGGCATTGATAAAAGCAATTGGCGTTGTCTCACTTTCATACTTCAGATAACAACAGATGTCACTGTCGCCACTGATTGCCATTTGCTCATTTGATCCAGAAAGCACTGCCTGATACTAACAAAAAAACCCCATAGAAGCATATTCAAACGACAGTTCTACTCTATGCTACGTGCATTTCGTAAACATTGATATTATATCTTGTATGAAGTTAGCTCTAAGCAGAAATAATTCCTGCTTAGCCCGCATTTTAGTGAGGTAGTCGGAGGGCGCGTGTAGTTTTTAGATACAGTTTATGTCACATTTGTAGTATGCCGTTTGATGTGGCGGTCGCGTAGTTTTGGTTGCTCAGAATTGTCGCGCTTATTTTTGAAAGTGTGTATTTATTTTTAGCAATAATTTAATAAATTATAATATTATTTACATGCTTACGTTTTACAAATACGCTAGGGTAGGCAGTGCTTATGTGCCTATATGGAGTGCACACCCCTGCTTGGAATATGTTTACACGCCATGATCATTTGTCAACTCAACAATTGATTACTGGAACTAACTAATAAACATTTAAGGATTGCAGCCCACCAGGAAAATGTGAAATTTGTCAAAGTTTTTGATGAAGATTGGGTAAAATTTCCGTACTCTGCTTACTTCTAAATATGTCTAAATTATTGAAATAATATTCAACTTAAATATCAACTTAATTAGTACAAGAGGCAACGATTTACATGCACAAAATAATTTACTAAGTTTTTAGTTTGGGTTGTTTTTTGCATATTTAACCCTTCGTCGGGCACAGCTGGCCTCAGAACCCACAAAACACTTAAGCACCTCTTACACGCAGGGCCGGATTAACCATGTCGGGGCCCCTAGGCAATGCACGTCTCGAGGCCCCTTTACCAATGGCGGACTAACAGGGGGGGGGGGGGGGGGGGTGGAAGGGGCGGCCCGCCCCGGGTCTTTGGTCCTGGGGCCTCCAAACGCCCCCTTGTTCCCTTGATCAAAAAATCCTAAACAAGGCAAGGCACCAGAACACGATAAAAAAAATCGTAATTTTTTTATTTCATTTTCTGAAAGATGTTCTTGTTTGTTAAAAATGCTCTCACCAAATGTTTTATGTGAAACCGTTTGAAACAGTTTCTATGTTGAAATATCCTTCGGCAAAACTATGAATGCATTTTGCTCTAAACTTTTTTTAACTCGTTTTTCAACCTGATTGACGACATATTAAAAAAACCATACATCCTATTTACATGCACCAAGTCTCAAACTGTTCGAAAATCTAGTGTCTATGGCACCACGTAGGGGATTTTTGATATCTAAAAAAGAAAAAAAAATTGCGGACCATCGAATTGAATTTTCGATTTTTTATGGAAAATTTTCATTTCATAAAAGAAAAATAGAGGGGGACCCTTTATAAAAAAATCCCTAAGTGGTTCCATAGTGAGTGGATTTTCTAACAGTTTAAGACTTAGTGCTTCAATCGGATGTATGGTTTTTCTAATATGTTGTCAATCAGGTTAAAAAATGTAATTTCGAGAGAATGCGTTCAAAGTTTTGCAGAAGGATAATTCAACATACAAACTGTTTCATATAAAATGCTGTATCTCCGTCAATTTTACGAATTTACAAAACATTTGGTGAGAGCTTATTAACAAATGCATCTTGTGATGATACCTCCCTAGTACGTTTTACTTTTCTAAGCTTCTACCTCGTAGCTCCAATCTCGTAGCTCCTAACTCGTAACCATATTTATAATTCTACCCTTAAGTCCTACTGGTCACACCCCTAAGTGTGATGTCCTGATTTTAAACCTCCCCGGGGTATTTCTACCTCAGGGTTGTGGTTTTATTTTTTAATGAACCGTAGGTTCTTTTATTTTCTAGCTAAATCTACCCTAATTTTCTCAAACCCCTGTGATTTTATCACAGTAAACAAGATTTAAGAATTTAGTTCACATTATTTTCTGTATTCTGCGTTGTGTAATTTTTTTCTTTAGAACTTACATTTGTATGCATATTTTATATGCATACACATGTAGAGAAGATAATGTATTGCGTGTGGTAACTCCTAGGTTCTTTTAGAGAAAGTTTGAGAATTTTCCAATCTATTAAATTATTTTTATTTGCCTATCCTTGACCGCGTTTGACAAACTAACCCCGTTCTAACCTCGTCAGTATTCGATTTCGCCCTTTTTTCTTATTACTACTATTTTGTTTATTACTTTATCATTTTGTTTATTACTATTTTCCCCATATTACGGCTATATTGATAAATACAATGCAAGGAAGATAACAGTCTATAATTGTAACATTTCAAGAAAGAACTTTACTTTACCTATGTAATATGAGATCATTCCAGTAACCCTGTTTTTCTATTGAAGTTCTTTGTCTGCATCCTTCACCTAACATAAATTATTAGTTTTTATGGTTAGTATACACTAAATTGGTGGGAAAAAGAGGAGGGAATGGATGGATGTGGAGGTAAAAAAAAATATACTATTTTGAAAAATTCGGCTCCTCGGCTGACCAAGCAAGGCTGGTGGATGACAATTCAAACCAGGATTCTCTCAGTACGCTTGCTAGGATTATCTTCGAGACCGGATTTTACCCTCTTGGGTGGGCGTTCCTTGCTTCAAGAAGGTCCCTTCACGCCAGATGGGAGAATATCTAGTCTTCATGACGATTCCTGCAATGCTCCGAATTCCTTCTACCTCCAGAATGAATTTAACTCGACTGAGTCTAAAAGGGGTATGTCATATCTTCCCTTATCATGTCTCTACCGAATCGAATATGGCACGCGGCTGTTTTAGGCGGACCCATCTCCCTCGTGGCCAGCCTGAGCCGGGGGTCCTCCATCTCTGAATCGTAATCGTAAAATTCGCTTCACGAGGTCTTACGTTTACTTTCAGGTCGACAAGACTTACGATATGCAATTAACCTAATGTTTTAAATGCCGCACCAGCGTATCACCCACATACGTGTTCTTCCTTCCTCCGCATGTCCCCACCTTGGCAATACCGATACAGGATTTAAATTCTTCTCGGGAAAGTTGTGGGCTTTCCTGATCAGCAAATAATTACATATAGCACCCCTGAAGTCTAGTTGCGAGAGAAAAGTCAGGATTTAGGACTGTATGATTATTTGAACACTAGTGTTTTTTAAATGAGGTCACTAGCTCCTCGTGTGTTAGGTATGTAGGGTTTTTCGGAGGTACCTATTCCCTATAAATAGAAAATTGGGTAAATCGCGTTGTATCAATGTATGTTATCATTGAAATCAGTTACCTCCCGAATTATTTGTGGAAAGCCACCCTTTTTGTTAAAGCTGATTGTAGGTGTTGTAGTTTGCAAAATTCAGCAAACCGAATTTACACTACCTACTGGCGATCGCTATAGCTGACTTGGTTCGCTTAGAATTGAATGAATCTAATGTCAATTTTGCTTTCACACACTGACTGAATGTTTCTTCGTAAGCTACAATGCATAAACTTGCTCCTAGAAATATTTGATCGGTGTTTATTGTTTGTCTAAAGAATGCAAGGTGACTGGGTCACTGGGTGAACATATGGTACCACTATCGAAGGTCAAATAAACAAACCCTAATGATGCTAGTGGAAATAATGTTAGGTATTTGTTTCGCGAGTACTTCACTATAATAACTAAAATTTATTGAAAAGTTCATTTCCATCGATCATAAAATCTTTATTATTTCATACCAACAATTAATTACATCCGTTGGACAAGATGACGGCAATGAGTAAATGTATCACTACCCATTTGTTTACACTACACATAGACGACCTTCGACTTACTGACCTACTTTTGAAATTGTTTATTTTATAATAATTTTATTTTCCTTCAACATTCAGTTCCACCGGGAAATTAAACAATGGCATGAAAGATTATCAGAACGTCCATTCTATATAATAACTAAATGCACTTTCCAACTTCGAATACCCTCCTACTACCTTTAATAAGTATCGCCCTATAAGCCACGAATTTTATCATAACTAATAACCTAGAACATCCTAATCTTTATCTCTAAATTTGTATTTATTCATAAAATCATAAATTATATATATATATATACACAATTTATAACTTCGAATTTATCTTCCTTAGAGGATTTCATCCGGGACTTTTATCCGGTATAAAAGATTTAATTCGGTATTTTATTTAGCGAGACAATTTTTTTTGGTTTTGTTATTAATTTTTTTTTTTCTTGGGAAAATCGATTTTAATTAAATAATCGTTAGGGTATTATTAAATTTATGATTATTCTTATTAATTTTGAAACCTCCTTTTTTCCTTTTACAACGCACAACTAAGGTATTAATTATTTACTGTAATTTTGATTACGATTAAACTCACTAATTATACAACAAAACTCTTTATTTTCGTTTTTCGTCGTTGAATCTAATCCGTGTATTTAAATAATTTATTTAAATCACTATTGATTAAACCGAATTATTACGTCACTTTATTTAGGTACACAATTTTTTAGCCCGAATAGTATGGTATTATTAATATCACTTTTCACTTCACTGTTATTTAAATCTGCAATAAACTTTGATATTTATAATTATTTATTCCATTGAATTTTTATTTATTTATTGTCACTGCACTACTCTCTTTGAATTATAATGCTTTGGTTAATTAAATTTAAACGATAGATACTTCACAATTTTTCTTCGAAAATAATAGATATTATTAACTATCAATTTTGTTTTACTTCCGAACTTTTCTATTTTGCAATAAAATAATATATTGTATTGTTTATTTAACTTTACCAAAATAATAGTTATTATTTTATTATCACTCGCGTATTTAACGATAAATCAATAGTCGGTATTACTTATTTAAAAATCTCAGATTAATTATTATTATTATTTTTGAGATAGAAATATTCCGTTCAAATTTCACTTTATTTAACTGAAATATTACTGATGTGATTTTTATCAATTATTTTAAGTTCGAAAATTTACTATTATCCACTGTTATTAACTTTTTTTTCAAACACTATAAAGCAATTACACTAACGCACAATAAACCTATAATTAATCACTTCACTGATTCTAATCTAATTATTATTAATCGTACTATTTTTAAACTGAATTTATTTTTACTAGTCTCCAAAATCCCAGACACTTAGAATTTTTCTATTTAAAACGCATTTATTTATAACACTTTCAAACGCTAAGTCCCAGAATTCACTCTTAGAAACTTTTTTCAATTAATCACCGTTTATCACATCACGTCATGCAAACACTACTCCCGAGATCCGACGAATTGCCCTGCCGTTCCTTTGTCTTCTGGCCTTACGAATTTAATTTAAATATCATGATTTTCGTGTCCCTTTTTTTCTCAATATATAATAGGTACGTCTTCAATAAACCGTATATAACTCGTAATTTTGTTTATCGCCGACAGAACACCAACAAACTCATGTCGAAATCTTTATTATGCATTTTCCAATTTCCATCATACTAAATCTTTCCACAACTTCATGCTACCTACACAAATCAATTCAATTTTAAACTGTATTGTCTCTATTTTCGTCGTAGATTCGAATTTTTCTTCTTTTCTTCAATTTTCTCTTATTTAAGACGTTCTTTTTATGAATTTTCCCCTTTATTCTTATGCCGTTTTCCATAACTACATGATTTGTTACATTCCAAGCCAAAGTTATTATTTTCATCGATATTTCGGAATTTTCCTGAGTTTTCCTTATGGAATCATCTTTTAATTGTCTTTATTTTATTCTTTACCACCATTAATATCATTTCCAATGTTCATCTCCTCTTAGAAAATTTCATTTCCTATCCATAATTACTTAATATATTATTTTTCACATTTTCTATAGAAGAAAATTCCAATTTGACCCTGGGATATGTGTCAGGTTAATTGCTCTGTTCAAAAACGTGTAAAATTGCATCTCCTTTCTCCTTAAAATCCCATAAAGTATCCTCGTAGACACATGTTGGTGTTTCGATTTCTACGTACTCGGTCATAAATAAGGAATTAATATTAGCTCGTTAGAATTAATCTCTTTTTCTTTATCCAAATATTGCATAAGGGCAATGTTAAAACTAATCATCCTTTAAGCCATAAAGACTGTTATAATGACCAAAAACCATTTTCATTTCTCATTGTTATTATACAAGAATCATGTGTGGACTCGACAACCTTTTTATCATCAACCTCGCTTACCAATTTGTCCTATCGGCCATAGTATTTCCTCATAACAAATGACGTAAAAACGATCCCTTCCTTTGAATTAATCTAACGTAATATAACTAGAATGGCCACCCCATCTCAGGTACATAATGATATTCATTTAAACTCGTCTGAAACCGCATTAATAAGTCTGATACTTATATTGTTCGATCAACACTTCCGTCAATACAGCAATTTTTTCCATTTGATTTCCTTTCCAAATCGTTTTTCTTGACTTTATTGCTTCATCTGAAAATGATAATCCTAATTTTCATTGTTCTTTTCTCTTTTAAATATCAAACGTTCGTTTTCCCCCGTATCTGGCCTCCTTTTTTGTTATACGTAATCGATCTACAATTGAACATCCCTACAATAGCTTCTCCTAAGTTTTTCGCATCTTTTCATTAATTTTCCATTCATTATATTTTCCTTGTTATTTCCACGTACCATTTTTCCGACACAATATGATTCTAGTTCCTCACAATCTGCAGTTTCCGACCCCATAAATCTATTCATTGTGTAGGTTACATCTCGAATCGACGCACCGATATCCAAGACCGTGGGAAGTTGTTTACAGTATAGAACGTTGCCCCGCCAAACCCGTGAGAATGAAAAATACATCAATTATTCTTCTAATTGTGTCGTCCAAAGTCCATCTCTTTGTCCCCAATTGGTTTACGCCCTGTCTTCTCCGATTGGTTGACTTAATTCTTTTATTTATTATTGCGCCTACTTCTGGGATTCCCATAAATTGAATTCGATCGTAACAACATCTGTATTTATTTCAACGAAACTTTTTACTGTCTAATTACAGACTCTGTTCCCAATTCATTACATTCATATAAACTTCCGTAAGCTTTTAATTTTAACCGCATAGATGTCGTTGAACAGCGCTATTCTCTACTTATTATTTAAGAGAAAAAAAAATTCTTATTGGCTTTCTTAGATTAAAGGTTCCGTTCATCACAATCTATCAGAAAATGAATTTTAAAATTTACTTTTTTTACAGTGTACTGAACATGGAGGCCTTTGGAGGCCCCCCAGACTCAGAGGCCTGTAAAATTAAATAAAAAGCTTGTAAAATTACATCAATTTCTTAAACTAGGGGGGGGGGGGGGGGGAGCTCATTCTGTACGCCGCCCCGGGCCTCTGAAGGGCTTAGTCCGCCACTGCACTTTACCCTTTTCTCACTTCCAAAAATTTTTTTTTTCTACCACAATATAATTTTATTCATAATTAATCTGTTTTTTAACTATATCGCGAAGGTATGCCATCACCCCATTCAATAAAAAAAATTAATCGAATAAAATACAATACAATAACTCTCTATTGCACATAAAAGGACGTATTCATAAAAAAAAAAATAAGTAAAAAAAAAAAAACAGTACAATGAGCGGTCTTATCACTAATGTGATCTCTTCCAGACAACCTTGGTACGAAGAGAAACAAATAATTTGAACAAGCAAATAGGTAGTGCACACTAAAGCTTGTACAACATTTATATTTTAAATATATAATTAGAAATAAAAGCAAAAAAAAACTCAAACAAAACAAATGCCAAAACAAACCACACACAGCACCTACAATCACATCCCCATTGATACTTAGTAATGCTCCTTAATGAATGGAAGGAAAGTAAAATATCACAACGTTTAAATATTTATTTTAATTATTGACTTTCTTATTATTTGTGCGTGATGTGAAAATTAGTTATTGGGTTATAACTATAACCTAGTTATTATAATTGTTTTTTTCTTTAATGCGTGTAATGTTATTAACCTGTAAATGTTCCCAATTAAAAAAAAAATTAAACATCTTGAAAGCTGACTTTTTCCAAAATCGGTGCCGGAGTTGCTCTCTAATTAACACTAAGTACTTTCTCACCGTTGACACAAGTCATTTTTTCTCGGGGCGCGGGGCCCCCAGCCGATGCGGGGCCCCTAGGCAGTTGCCTATTCTGCCTAAAGGATAATCCGGTACTGTCCACACGCACACTTCGGAGCGACCGAGTCCCGCGCCACTTCAGGCTGCCGCGCAGAAAAGTCTTACAGTGAACTGCGCTGTAAACCTATCGGTCTTTACTTTTCTGCGTGGCGGCCTGAAGGTACTATTTTTTCCCTCTCCACTTCTCAAAGGCGGCCCACCGCCCCTTCCCTTCTTTAACTCGCCTAACTTTAGGGACCTCACACGGTACCCACCTTCAGTCAGTCCCTGGCTTCACAGGCTGCCTGTGCCTGATTGGATTCTAATTTTAGTTTTCCGCTTTTCAGGCATTTTATGTGCAGATATGAAAATATTTTATATGATTTTTTTTTTTAAATGGCTACAAAATATGCTCTCTATCAACCGAATGATGTTGATGG
Organism: Limnephilus lunatus; assembly: GCA_917563855.2. Classification (NCBI taxonomy): domain Eukaryota; kingdom Metazoa; phylum Arthropoda; class Insecta; order Trichoptera; family Limnephilidae; genus Limnephilus; species Limnephilus lunatus. Next base: position 272,367 of record OU830602.1, on the reverse strand, counting down.
TATGCTGAAGCTTCTCTTCAATGATGATGCTTCTGAAGATCCAGCTTTGGTTGAAGATTCAGAAAAATTGTATATTTTTTGTTTATGGTTGTTAATGTTTGATAAACAGGTTCTTTTGTGTAAAATTTGGTATAATTCCTTTCTACAGATCCTAGATACCCGACAAGTATTTTATGTTAGAATTAATATAGTGGGGGTGGAGGGAGGGTGGCCTCTCAGGCCGGGTGCGCTTAATTTCAGTTCGCTCATAGCTGCGCCCGACGGAGGGTTAAATTGATGCGGAACCTTTCGGCTAATATCACATCATACTACTTATATTGTTTGGTTTCGATTACCTCCTTACTTTAGTTTTATGTGCACTCCGAATTTGTATTATTTCTAAACGTAAACTACCTCCTGTTCTATAGTATATTTTAGTTTTAATGATTCTTGTTGAATGGCACCATTATGGTTATCATTATCTATTGTCATGTGCCAAAACAGCACTCACTATTTTTGTTAATATTGTTCTTTTGGAATTGCTTTGTATATACTGTAAATTCTTTGTTTTACATTATTTAATCAATTTTTGTTAGGACTCGTAAGAACACTATATTTAAGTTTATTATAATTAAGCGCACTTGAAATGAAATATCACAAAACTGCGCTATATAAATTCTATGTTATTATTATTAACAAGATCAAACATGGTGTCAAATAGTCACCAAAGAGTTTACCCATTAATCTGTTTGCTGTTTCCAACGGATTTTGAGAAGCTTCCTCCAAGAATTTCGGTTTTATTTACAATTTATCTAACCGTAGACTTTAACAGGTTCAGATTCGTTCTGAGTTGTCCTCCATGAGCTTCGAGGACTTGCAGAAGCTGAAGGAGAAGCTGGGCTCCAAGGTGTACAACGAGGCGGTGTTCGGGGTGGCCCCAAAGAGGCGGACCAACAAGCATACCGTCTTCCGGAGAGAGAACAAGAACAGGCCGAGGGAGATGAGCTCCAAGAGACCCGTGCCCCTGATTGATGCTAAAGACACGGAACAAAAAGAAGTCCGGGATCCTAGGTAATTATTTTATTTTATTTAAAAAAATAACAATTGTTGTTCTGGCAACTGGTCTGATAAAATGCTTGCTTCAACTTAAAGGACTGAGATTTATTGACGGACTATGTCCAATTACAACACGATACATATTACACAAAGTTAAATGATTAGCAATAATAATAAAACACTAAGTGAATATTTAGAATGAAATATATTGTCTCCGCGGTAAATGACAATACATAATTACATCCATAAATCATCAACATTATGTGGTGCCTTCAAATTCCCAGACATTGGCTATCGGTAGGATGGGCCAGTCCGGCCAGTCTCGCCAACCTGCAGGAGCCAGTAGTAATTCCAGTCAATCCCTTCTTTAACGACCGCAGTAGCTTGAGTAGTTTCCCTGTTGGCCGCAAGAGGCTCCAAGCAGTACCCCTGGTGGCAGATGAGTGAACCGAACAAGTGAGGCGGCAATATTTAAATATGCTTCTAACAATGTAATAAATAAAGTAAAAATAGGGCACAAAAAACAATAAAAATAATGTCAAGACAGAAATAAGGTTTAGATGGAGTTTACGACTTCTGTTACATCAACACAAAATACTCGGATTATTTGCGTAATGAGTTATACTGACAAAAATCGTTATAATAATCGTAATATTATGAAATTAACTATTGATTATTGATTTTAACTTTACATATTTTATTAGGTTAGGTTTAGGAGAGTATGGCCGTACTGTGCACATTAAAATAATATGCATAAAGGAGTATGGCCGTACATCATGCGGCGGTATTTCTGTAAATCCTCCGGTTGATAATATTAATTATTAATAATAATATATGTACAAGGGTTGTCCAAGAATTAAAGACAGTTCTAATTAAAAAATCAGGAAAAATTTATATTTACAAAAAAATCATGACATTTTAGGTACATATCCCCAATATTTCTTGACATGGTCCCCGTTACGATCGATGCACTTGGTGAGCTGAGCCGTGGCGCTAGGTCCTTGATTGCCCTCCACACAGCATCCCCAAAGATGACATAGGCCCTGAGGGAAATTACTTTTCTCAGGGTCTCCTGTGTGGAGCTCAGGTAAAAAAAAAAACCTTATCGTAGAACTCCGCTGCCAAAAATGCTATCACCTCTCCCTCCACTTTCAAGTTTGTCTCAAAAGGTTTTCCGGCCAAATGTTGCTTCAGGTGAAGAAAAAGATGCAAATCATGTCATTGATTGCCTATTTGATTCCGGGGTTGGAAATACGGTTCAAAGAGACTCAAGCGCTTTCCACACGATTTTGCTCTTCAGCATTTTGGTAACCCAACGAGCATACAATTTGCATACGCCATTTTACTGACGTCTGGGATCAAAATTGCGAGCTTACGAACTTCAACAGGATGGACTCCCTCTTAGTTGAGAAAGCAAATAATTGAGCTCACCTCGCCGGCGGCGGGATTTGACAGCAGCTACCAAGCCGGATCACCGCTCGTTTTTTAGGGGAAAGTCTGAGCTATATGCTAGTGTTGCCATATTTTGAGAAATAATGTCCATGTACATATATATATATTTTAATGAATAGTATCTGCTTAATTTGTGTTCTAGATTTGACTCCCTGTGCGGCACTTACAATGCCAAGGCCTTCAAGAGAAGCTACAGTTTCATCTCAGATATAAAACAGAACGAACTGAAGATGCTCAACAAGGAGCTGAGTAAGGAGGACGACCCCGAGAGACAGGAACAGATCAAGTATCTGATCCAGCGGATGGAGAACCAGGCTCGAGAGGAGCGACGCACCAAGGAGAAGGAGGACAAGAAGAACAGCGAGTATCAGGAGAAGGTCAAGTTGATGAAGGAGGGAAAGACTCCCACCTATGTTAACAAATGTAAGACTATTTATTATTATTTTATTGAAGGATTCTCTTCACTATTGATTGATTACTCATGTTTATATGGTCCTAACGTATGTTTATTTATGTATTAAAAATACCCCAATTAAAAAAGTCTAACGACAATTTTTTTTTCTTTTTAAAAATTTTTAACCGCTCCGATCTATCAAGTATATGCAATTTTTTGTCTTAAACAAAATGTCAGATTTGCAAAACTTTTTGTTATTTCCGCTTCGCAATTAAAGCTCTATAAATGAAACATTTCTGAACGTAGCCGAATACTAAAAACAGTTTTTGAAAGTTTATGAAATAAGCTTTCAAATTGTATTATTACAAATTAATAAATATTAACATTTGTAAATATTAAAATTTAGAATGCAAACATAAAAAAAAATGTTAAAATGACTCACATGATGTTTTTATGTGAAAAAGGTACTAAAATCACGGATTATGTAAAAAAAAAAACTTATTGTATCGTATAAATGTATAATAAACAATTTAGTCACCTCACTTTTTTAACATTTCATACAAGAATATTTAATTAAAAAATAACAATGTCTAACGAGCATAGGCGATTTGGCGGGTAAAATCTGTATCAATAGAATAGGTCTTTTTATGTATTTCTATGGACAACTTTTAATAGTGGTGTGCAGCTTGATTTAGTATGGACCTTCTATTTTTTTGTTTTAGGAATGTCACTAGAACAATAACGGTGTTATAAAGATTTCTGTGGAAACACACGCGTTGACATGAAAACATGCTTATTATACTTGACTGCTATCTATATCCGCTTACGTATCGGAGTGGTTAGGATAAATCCTATTATTTCAAGCAGTTGATTCAATACTTCGAAGAAAGTCTGAAGTAGAACAGAAACTGTTGATTATTCTTTACTGTAATTTTTTGATATTTTATTCAGCCAAGTGGGCAGTACGAAAAGGCTCGCGGGTCACATGGAATGTGCTCGCGGGCCGCAGGCTGCTGTCTCTGGTGTAATGCAAACATTTATTAGATGGATCCCAATGTAGTTTCCATATTTTTGGGGATCGGTGTGAAAAAAAGCAGGCATAAAACACCCATTATCAGCGGTGTGCCTGTATTCTTATTGTCTTACCTTGTATTGACATAATTAAATACCGGATTATATGCAACAAAAACAGCCCAAAATATGCATGCAAATATGCTATAAAAATTGCTAAAATATGCACGAAAATCCATGAAAAGGGCCAAAATATGCAACATGAACTAATACAGGAATTCCTATTTTTAAATATTTTATTTTATTTTAGTAAGCCATTAGTTCTCAAGGATAACAATCGTATTTTTGAAAATATCAATTACAAAATGTATTTAACAATGAAATTTACAATTTACTTTTAAAAACGTATACTAAGTACTGTTCTAAATGTTCTGTAGACAAATTTTTGTAAGGGTTCTACGTCGACTGATGTGACTGGACAGAATTTAAATTTGGGTGCGATTTTTGAACTTATTGAGCCGGGCAAAATTTCACCTTCCCCCTTGATGAAGCTATCAATTTGGCACAAGGGTTCAAACCCTGAGTTAATGTTCAGTAAGTTTTCAAACTTTTCTTTGAGTTTACTCTGGAGGAATAGCTTTGACAACGAGGAATTCATAAGGCGAATTTTCTTCATAACCTGAATAGATTCATCAACGCCAATCCATGAGTTTCAAGCGTTTTTAAACTTGCGGGTATGTAGGCGAAATGAGGGCAATCATAGCTAGGTTTTTATTTTTTAATACTAGCATCTAGAATCGTCAAACGCTTCTTTGCACTGGAAAACTGTCGAAGCCTCTGCACTATCGAAGTCATTGATAATGTCCTTGATGTCACTATGTGAGGTATCTGAACGATGAACGAGATCGAGCGTAAATATGCAAGTTCTCAATTTTTTTGCTAAAATATGCAATTACCGCTGAAAAGGGTCTAAATATGCAAATGCATATGCAAATATGCAATTACATATAATCCGGTCTCTAGACATAATATTACCTTCACTATATTTTTGTGATTCATTTTTGGGTTATTGTGCCGTGCTGCGCTTTCTCCTTCTTAAGCCAATGTTTCGGAGAGTATTACAGTGCAGCCCCTAAGCAATGCACATCTCGGGGCCCCTTTACCCGATGCGGGGCTTCTAGGCAGTTGCCTAGACTACTATTGCTCTATAATATTTTAACCAGTGTTTTCCTACCTAGCTAGATATTGTCTAAGCCGATCCAAACTCCGGCACCAGTTGCTTACTAATTAAGAGTCAAACCATTGAAGCGATTTTTTCTTGGGGCGCGGGGCCACTCGCCGATGCCTACACTGCATGCTAGCCAGTTGCCAGCACTGCCTTATGGATAGTCCGGCACTGTTACAGTGTCCACTATCAGGACAGACGTACGGAAAACCTGAATTGGCCGTAAAAATCTCAAATCATGCCATTTCCATATTGTTATTTGAATTTACTGAACTTTTTTTTACATTAGCTCCCACTCAGGAGGCTCTGAGGAAAATAAATTCCCTCAGGGCCTATATCATCTTTGGGGATGCTGTGTGGAAGGTCTTCTTAGGGAGAGGAAGGAGAGGATGTTTTGGCAAGGAAAAGGTATGAGGGGTGGGTAGAAACCTGAGGGACAATGTGTCCAGAAGTGACGGACGTATGAATCCATCCCTCCCACCACGATGCGAGACGATGTGTCCAGAGAGTCCGGCTGTAGAGGTTTAGGTTAGGTCTCCCCCAATCAATTTCTTCCGATCAGACCTGCCACACAGCAAACGCATTCACCGCCAAGGCCTAGACAAACCTCACCCCATGAACGCCGTTAAGTCACCAAACGTAGTGTACCACTTGGGGTGTCATATAGCAGAGGTGTTGGTTAGCCAACAATTGGTTCCCGGTGTGGCGGTATCCATACCCACCTCCCCTCTGTTTATATACTTAAATATTAACCATTTTCACTCGACTTCTCCACAAATTTCACATTTACATAAAATTATTCAGCTTTGTGCAAGTCCGATTGAGAAAAAACCACTACGAACATGACATTAATTGAAATTCGTGGCTAGATTTGTATTCCCAAAATTTACATTATTTATTCAAATGAAATGTAGATTTTCTAGGATTGGATTATAAATAAAATTTATGCGTGCTGTCAAAATCAAGGTCATTCAAAGATTATTTCAATGTATAATCATTTACCTACTGTGGATAATATACAAGGGTTTTTTTGTGTTATTATTTCAGCTGATAAGAAGATCTATAACCTGGTGGAGCAGTATGAAGAGTTGAAAGCGACAGGAAAACTGGAGAAGCACATCACCAAACACAGGAAGAAGAATGCACAGAAAACTAGGAAGGGGATGAATGTCATGTAAAAGCCAAGCAAAGTGTCATAAAAAATTAAATCACATCTCTCATTTGTTCTGTAAACGGTGTTTATTTCACATAATGCATTTTCTACAGCACAAATTGTTAACTAACTATTAATCTTTATTGAATAAAATGTTTATTTTTTAACCAAACTGGTGCCGTATTTTGTTGTTTGTCTTTATCCGAGACCCTCACCTCCAGCAATCCGGCACTGTCGCAATCAGCTCTTTTTAGTATCAGATTTTTTGTTGTTGGTATTTTACACTACCCAACTGAGTTTTGCGTAGGAAATATGTTTGTACATAATTCAAAAACTTCAATATTTATTGTTTTGTATCCACTCAATTGCCCCGGTCCAGATTATTGGATGTGCACAAGAAACGAGAAAGCAGTTAAGTCTAGAAAACCTGGACTGATTTGCGTACAAAAAGTTGAGTTACTCGCACATGCTTTTTTAGTATTTTTATTTACAGCTCTCTTGCCCCGTTTAGGCACTGAATTCTCATTTCTTTTAAATTAGGTTTCATACTAGCAACACTGAATCACCACTTGAATCCAGGGCAATCCTGAGTACGGGGCAATACTGAGAAAAAGTCAGGCAGTTGAGAGGTTATACAAAGTGAGATTCTACTCTAATCAGTATTCAGGCATCACAACAGAGTGTTGCTTCCTTAAATATAATATACTACAATCTAATATTAGTTTTTGCTTTAAACGACGATTCATCGAAAGACAGAATTTTTATCCGAAGATCTTTTTGGCTCCGTCGATGACCTTGCCGGTGTAGCGTGTGGAAGTAAGCAGGAACTTGTCCACCACCGACATGGGCTGGAGACTGTCACTGTCCTCGCACTTGATCTTCCAGGGGGTGTCTATGTAGTACATATGCAGTGAGATGACCCCGTAGGTCTTGGCCCAGTCCTCCAGGCAGTGTGGCGCCGATGGGATGGTCATCTATAAGGATGACACAGATAAGTACACTAAAACTGACATCATGACAGATAAATACAGTAAAACTGACATTATGTCACAGATAAATACAGTAAAACTGACATTATGACAGATAAATACAGTAAAACTGGCATTATGAAACACATAAATATAGTAAAACTGACATTATGACACAGATAAATACAGTAAAACGGACATTATGACATAGATAAATAAATACAGTAAAACTCGCTTATAAGATTTCTCAAGGGATCGGGAAAAAATATTTCTTATTTTTTTTTTTTTACATGAGTTCCACACAGGATGCCCTGAGGAAAATAATTTCCCTCAGGGCCTATGTCATCTTTGGGGATGCTGTGTAGAGGTTTTTTTAAAAGGAAAGTAAGGAGAGGAGAGTTCTGGGAAGGAAAAGGGTTTAGGGGTGGGTAGGAATCTGGGGTTCAGTATGTCCTGGTCATCCGCCTCCAAGACCTAGACAAACCTCACCCCATGAACCCGGGCACCCCTGCAAAATCACCAAACATAGCGAACCACTTGGGGTAACCTATGGCAGAGGTGTTGGTTATCCTTTTAAGGTTCCCGGGGCGGCGGTACCCATTCTCCCGCCTCCCAAATTATGCAGATTTTCCTCTATTAGTTTTATTATAAATTGTACTCTTTACAGGAAGCCCTTTATAGTTTCTTTGGTAGGTATTTTTGCAATGCCGTGTGTAGGGTTTTGTTAAAGAAAGTAAGCTATGACTTGTAACTAAGGTACCCATGTTGCAGGAGGAAAAAAACACAAGAGCAGGCAAATGATTGTGCATAAGTGTGATTTTTCCACGAAAATGGGCCTGTATAAATAATATAATCATTATTATTATTGACCTACATAAATATGTGACGAATTTAACATATAAAAATAGTTTGAACCTTTGTCTTACTGACATCGCTTTCACAATTTGAAAAATTCTTTAATTAAATGAAGACAATATTAGCAAAAATCAACCGAAAAGCTGGAGACAGAAAAATCAGAAAAGGATATTGGCACCTGTGGGACTCGAACCCAGGACACGCTAATATGTCTGTATTTAATTAAATATTACAATTTGAGGTTTTATCTTCGATATCATACGTCAATGGGTTTTATTCATAATGTTACAAATAATATATTATTATTTGTTTACATAAAATGGTTTAAAGATGATGGTGTGGCTGACAAAGATGACGGTTTCATTTTTTGTTAGGCCTGACTGTATAAAATATTTTAGTTGTAAATATGACAGTTATAGCAGTTCTTCTTCTTTGTGTGCCCTATCAGGTCCCCCCGACGTTGGCGATCACTCTTGAAAATGTCTCTCTGTCTCGCGCTGCCCGGTATAGCTCCTCCACACTTCTAATGCCGGTCCGCTCTCGTATATTTCGCAGCCAAGACATTTGTCTCCTACCAGGCCCTCGGCGACCTTCTGTCTTGCCTTTCAATATTAAATGGAGCAAGTGATACTTCTCCCCTCGAAGTATATGACCCAGATATGAAATTTTCTTGATTTTTATTAATGTAAGCAGTTCCCTATCAGCTCTAGCCCGCCTGAGAATTTCTGTGTTGGTGATCATTATAGCAGTTATAAAAAATTAATTATGATTATCAAAAAGAGTGCCGAGTATGAGTGATATTTTAAGTACGTTTTAAGATGCCAGACTTTTTTTTTACATTAACTCCACACAGGAGACCCTGAGGAAAATAATTCCCTCAGGGCCTATATCATCTGAGATGCTGTGTGGAGGGTCTTTTTGAGGAGAGGAAGGAATGAACATTGGTCTTGAAGAGACCCATGTTGTAGGAAGGAGGAAACACAGAGGCCGGCAAATCGTTCCACAGCCGAGCTGTTGAACACAAGAACGAGTTGAAGAAGCGACCCGTTCTCATGTGGCAAATGTCAACCGTGTACATATGTTGGGCACGCGTTTGGCGTATTTCCCGACTATGCACCGGTGCCGAAGGGATCAATGACACTATTTCCTCGGAGCATCTTCCATTGTAATACCGGTAGAACAAGGACAGCATTCCCACCCGACGCCTGTGCTCTAAAGATTGCAATCCGTCTGTTAAGATGGGAGAATCTATCAAACGGACCGCCCAGAGTCGAAGGTATTTTTCAGGTATTTTGGAGCTCCAGACCAGAGGTGGCTGCCAAATTCAACCGTGGGGCGCACTTGCGATTTGTACAGGGTTAGCAGTTGTGTACCATTAAAGTATCTGCGGGCCCTGTACAGTACGCCCAGTTTTTGGGAGGCTAACTTTACTCTGGCTTCGATGGAGCCCCCATATCTGAGCTGGTCACTTAGAGTTACACCAAGCATATCAATGGAGGGCCTGTTCGGAAGATTGCTTCGGTTGAAGGAGACTAAGTTTTCATTTCGATCCCTTTTAGACGTAATCAGACAAGATTGGGTCTTTGAAACATTGAATTCAACGAGATTATTTTTACCCCTAGAGAAAACACTCTCGTGACTGGTGATGGAATGCAGGACTTTTCTTACAGAACTCGCTACCATCAATAGAATAACTCTGATATGGGTACCAAGACGTAAGGGTATTGAGGGCAACGAGCGGGCGGACGAACTAACAAGGAAAGTGGCGAAAGCACCACTTGCGGGATCCGATCCGGCCGTAGGAGTAACAGCTTGCCACACCAAATTACATATTGAGAGGTGGGTTAAATCCCAGCACTAGAAGGAATGGGAAGAGCACCCGGAATGAAGCAATCCAAAGTTTTTTTTTCTTCTAAATTTTGTAATCTTCTCCGTAATAATTTGGTGTATAACTGTTTTATGGAGAACCTGAAAAAAAATAATAAAACTGAAAGTACCGGAACAGCTCTTGCCGGGGGACTCTCAAACCACGGTCGGTCCCTCTCGGTGGTCTTGCCGATGATCTGCCAGCCCAGACCGATGACACGGCCCTCCTTCACCAGCGGGAAGTATGGGAAAAAGTTGTGGCAGTCCAACTCCTCAGTCATGTTGTAATAGTAGTGCGTTCCTGGAACAATTCAAACATTTAAAATTTGTTAACAAATGGATCTGCATCATTTATGAGAGTAGAAACTACCCAATCTCATGTGGAAAATGTCAATGTTGGGCAAATGTTTGGTGTCCCCCGGCTGTACACCGGTGCCCAAAAGTTCAAAGAGCACCTTCGGAAAGCTTATGCGCGAGAAATGTATTTGCAGATAATGTTATTTCAATAAACGCCCGGGATGCCGTGAAATTAAAAAAAATAAAATAGAATCGATTACAGATAAATGCATTGTTTTTTTACTACATTTTTTACATTGACACTACAATGTAACTACACTACATACCACGTCAGCTCGAAAACATTTTATATACCTAGCTCCTAAAATATTTAACCTTCTCCCCATCTTCTCCCTGAAAAAATAAAAACCGAAACCCAACCCCACACCTTTAAAAAACATTTATCACAATGGATCCTTACATTTAGAAACCATGATATACATATAAAACTTGTTACTTGAATTGCAAAATTTTAATACTATTATTATCAAATTAAATTATATAATTTAACAATTATTTCTTAAATTAACAAATAATTTAATAAATATTACCTACTTTGAATTTTAATTTAATTTATTTATTATAATTAATTAGTTTATTATACTTATTGTAATTTAATTTTAATTAATTTTAATTTTAATAACTATTATTATCGACCTAATTATTATTAAAATATGAATTTTACGGTGCTCCAGATTTCATGTCCGGGTTGAATCTTTCCCAAATGAAAGACTAAACCCTTCCACACACTTTTCCACAAATGAATATCTAGTAAATTAACGCAATGTAATTGCACTATATAAGAATAAAACAATACAAGAACAATACGTCAATCCACCAGAAACATAATGGGAAAATATTTCACCGACTCCAGATATTTTCATATCAGAGGGTTCGGCTCTGATGAAATCCTAACTGGTCCGATAAATCCTACTGATCCCTCAATATAAATATTTAAAAAATCTTTCGTAATCCTACATGTATTTAAAATGACCGACTTTTGCATTTTTATGTACAAATTTTTTGACAAATCTAATACGCCTAAATTTTGAATGAGAGAGCTAGGTATAATGCCAGTAGCCGAAATAACAAATGGTAATATTTTTATAGTCTGAGAATGCCAAATTCTTTTAATTTCATTTCCTAAATCTGTATATTTTCTTATTTTTTCAGAAACAGTTTTCTGAATATTACAAGAATTTGGTATAGCGACATCAATGATATAAGTTATTTTCTTAATTTTGTCATGTAAAACTATATCGGGTCTATTATGACTAATTGTTCTGTCTGTCAGAATAGTTTTATCATAATAAATTTTATAAAATTCATTTTCTAAAAATGAATTTGGTTCATATTCATAATATGGTACATTACGGCAGTCAATCAAGTTATGTTTAATTACCAAACTTTGGTGAATTATTTTTAAAACTTGATTGTGCCTAAATGTATACTTGGACGGCGCTAATACAGAACATCCCGATATAGTATGTTCTATAGTTTCCGGAAAAGCCAAACATTTTCTACATAAATCATCAATTTGATTTGCATCTTTGATGATATGCTTCCTATAATTTTTAGTATTAATGACTCTATCTTGTATGGCAAGCATAAAGCCTTCTATTTCTGCGCTCAACTCTCCAATACTCAACCATTTGTTTGACGAAAATTTGTCAACATATGTTTGGTTGAGATAATTGAAGTGTTTTGCGTGAAGAATTTTATTTGACCAGGAATCTAATAATTCCTGGTTGGTATTTATAAGAATGCTGGCATTCTCGTCGTATAAATTTAATGGTGAAATATTTCTATCTGCCTTGCATATTATTTTGTGCATTTCTGAACTTTCTTAGCATTTCTACCTGATTATGTTTTAAAGATGTTATTTTGACTATACCTCTACCTCCTAAATTTCTGGGTAAATTAATACGTTCTATAGCTGAATTTGGATGATGGCAATGAAATTTAGTTAATGTAGTTCTAATTAATCGTTCTAAGCTATCTAAATCTGTATTAGACCATTTAATTATGCCAAATGAGTAAGTTAATAGAGGTATTGCCCAAGTATTTATCGCCTTTACTAAATTTTTAGCAGATAGATTGCATTTCAAAATTTTTCTGATCCTAGTTTTAAATTTAATCCTAATATCATTTTTAATACTAGTAATATTTAAGTATATAATTACTAGTACATTTAGAAACCATGAAATATAATATTTGCAATTCAATTTAATTTGTATAACTTATAATGTTATTTTACAACCATAAAATGTATAATTTCCAATCTGAAAACTTTACCTGCCATAACACAGGGACATCCCTAGCATGGCGGTTGAAATAACACAAAAATAATATACAATGTACAATATTCTTAAAATAAATAAATAAAGTATTTCAAAGTAAAATACTGTTTTTGAAAGAAAACAAAGAAAAAAAAAATTGTGTGCAGTTCACACACGGTAGAAGTGAAACCTTCAGAAAACTAAAGTATACAAGAGTGGGGAGGCTATGAAGCACCGCACAAAGAGGTGACCGATAGGCTACGAAGCACCGCACAAACCGGAGACTGATTAGTCTATCTCCTTCTCTCGCAGGCTAAATCCTATAGATGCAAGTATTTGTCTCTTTTTCATTTCATTGAGTTTCAAATCACAACAGTGCTAAAGAAATTTTTACTTCAAAAATAAATTAAAGATTGTTTCTGATTTTAATATTACAAAATTGCATATGCAATATTCGCTGTTTAATGTATTTCAAAATAAGATAGGTACTGTTTTTGAAAAAAAAATATTCTTTCCGATTTTATTACAAATTGGCACACGCCATTAAAAATATTAAAATCTTGCACGAAACTAAAATACATATTTAAATAGAAAAAGATTTTATAGAAGTTATTCTCACTTCACTTCTTTTCGTTTTATGTAAAATTTTCATTAAAAAAAATTCTAATCTTGACAAATATTTTTCAAATGCTAAATATTCTTTTATAGAAATATTTCCAATGACTTTTGTGAGTACATGTCAGGCTTTGAGAAATATCTCCCAAAATTGCCACAGGGGTTAATTAAAATAAGAAAGGTAGATAATTATAATGTTTACCCATGTTAGGAATGCAGTTCTGCTTCTTGAAGAGGGTGGAAGAGAGCTCGCTCTCAGAGGTGGGGATCTGCATGAGCTGGCTGCCGTTTTGCACCCATAGGAACTGCACCGTCTCGTCCAGGGGACCGCGACGCCCGCCACCGTTCAGGGTTTCTGCAATAAATGTGTTCAATGTGTAGATTAGTTGTGGCATCTCTCTAGTTATGTACCACCAATACAAAAAAAACTTCAACAACTTTTTTTTTTTTTTGTTTATTCGAGAGTAATTATTATCAATGATGTTATTTTTTTTATTTATTGTTCTTCAAAGGTACCTACTAACTATCCTGTTAAAAGCAAGAGGTTGTTCAATTATAGTGGGAATATAAGTTTACATAATATTATTAAACTATAAATATATAAAGTTTATTTATAATATATTAAATATATTTATATTATACTAGCTTTTACCCCCGGCTTCACTCGCATATTCGTCCCCCCCTCCACTCCCCCCCCCCACCCTCTTCCACACTACCACTCCCCCTCCCCCTCCCCCAATCAATCAACAATCAAATACGCTCCGTTTCGCATTCATAATATTAGTATAGCTGTTGGCTTAGGTCAAAATGTAGATAAGTACCTATTTTATATTTGTATCTACCTACACTAAATTTTCATATTATAATACTAATATTTGAATTTTCGCTATCAAAGAAATAATATTGACAGCCCACTTCAAGCATTTGCTTAGTAACACGCTTTGCCAATAAACGCATAATAGATAATTTCATAACGCCACAGCTTATTCATAATGCCAGAGCTTACCAATATATATAGCCCATGTTACTCGCAAATAAAGTAGCTTTCGATTAGTGAAAGAATTTATAAATTCCATTCGATATTTATTGCGTGAAAGAGTAAAATCCAACCATCCAACCAACCATCCATCCGTACAAACTTTCGCATTTATAATATTAGTAGGATGTATATTTATGTATTATTGACACACATAATAATCTAAAATAAAACTAAATCTTTTTGCTAAATTCAATATATAGAACTTTTTGACTGACATAATTGCTTAGTATAAAGTATTTCTACTTAGGAGCCATGTTTTCAGAATCTATTTGAAAATTCGCAATTTTCGATAAAATGTCCCAAAAATAAAAAACCTGTTTAATGGGTAAAAATACCTTGTTTTACCAGTTTTTAGAGGATTAAAAAAGCTTTATTTATGTTTTTCGTAAATTTTTCATTAAAAAAAAAACAAATTTCTTTTGAATAATGTTTTTGAGCAAAAAAAAACACCAAACAAATAAAAACTATTTTTTTATTATTGAAATGAAATAGGTATTTAAATGTAACAATTTTTTTAAAGTATTGACTAATAATTAGATAAAGAAACATTGTGAACCCATAATGAAACCCAAAAATACATTTCTCATTAAAAATACATGTTTTTGGTGATCAGTAAAAACGCAATGTCCTATTCGAAGTGTTTTTTTTTAAACCACTTTCCTCTTGTTATCAGAGTCTGAAAGCTCATTCAACATTATGTGCCATAAAAGTTAAGTTCCGATACAACAATTAAATTTTTCGTCTGTGAATAAAAAAATATTTTTTTAACTAATAACCGCAGAAGTTAAAATTAGTTTTGGAAGAATTTCCGCATGTGGTTATTCCATATCGTGAAGTTGATTCTGCGATTGATAAGTAAATATAATATTCACAGGAATGAAAAACTTCATTTTGTCTACCCACTGTCGCCCTCTACCTTTTATACATTTTTGAAGAGAGTTGATGTTTTTACCTTGAGAGACGACATAATGAGAAGTGGTCCAGTAATCGTCTCCTTGAATGGTTTTCAACACCATTTTAGTTGAAATATCGTAAGGAATACCATCCAGGTCTTTCATGGGGATCTGAAATTTATTAATTTTATTAAAAACTGTTTCTATATGTGCATCAGAGTTTAAGGGTGTATTTGTTCGGCTCTTGGATGTCTCGCATGATTGTGATATGTGAATTTGCAACAAACAAATTGATCACATTCAGTAAGCATGGACTACGCATTCTTTGGGAAAATATAACTTGAAAAGTGTTTGATAATATATTTATTTATTTATAAACAGACACAAACAGTATATTATATTATCCATTGGTGAGAAAAAAATTACAATTAATAAATATAATTCATGGTGGGTACCTATTATGCGTTTCATTGTAGTGTCTTGTTTATGGTGTGCATATTAAATAATTACCGGGTAATGTGTGTAGTAGGAAAGGGTGTGTGTGTGTGTGTGAATATGTGTGTATGTATGTTAAAAAACGTTGGCTAATGTAGGTTTTACACGATCTCTTTTTTCAGCCCGATTCCCGTGTAATAATAATAATAACGTAATATTTGTATAGCGCAGTTTTGTGTCATTTCACTTCAAGTGCGCGTGTAGAGACCAAAGACAACATTTTTCACTTTACGTGATCCCTATTTTCATATCTACGATTTCAGTTGGCATCACAACAAACAACATGGTTTATGTGTTGTTTGAAGTGATAGGTACTAATTGAAATCGAAGATAGAGATGAAAATAGCGATCGCGTAAAGCGGAAATTTTGTCTTTGGTCTCTTTACGGGAAACGGATTGAAAAAAGAGATTGTGTGAAACCTACATTAAAGAGGAATTGCAACTCGGCGTAGTAACCCAATGATTTAAAAAAAAGTGTCAGTCCATAAATATTTTTTCCAAGCTGGCGGGGTGTCAAACATTCCAGTCAAGAATAGGGGGGAAACATATATATATATTAGGAATGGACTATTCACGATCGCTCACAGGTTATGTATAATACTTACGGCGATCTGTAACCCGGCAATGTACCCAGCCCTGTCGTACAGCGGACAGACGCGCACGTCGTTCTGCAGGCACCTCATTGACACCTCCATCCCGTTCTCAGTGGGCCGCGCCACCGGCAGGAAGCCCGCCGCCTCCGCATCCTTCACGTTGCGCGGGATGTCGAAAAAACTCTCCGTGTCCACCAGCGCGCTGGACCACGAGTGTTTTGCTACACGAACAATTGCACAGCATTACTTCTATTCAATTGCCAAAATATTGATGGAGTGTACTTTGGGAAGCCTATTATACGAACAATTGCACAGCATTACTTCTATTCAATTGCCAAAATATTGATGGAGTGTACTTTGGGAAGCCTATTATAACATAGGAAAAATGTTCCCCGATAAAATCTTAAATTATTTTTTTTACACTAACTCAATAGAGAAGCCCTGAAGAAAATAATTTACCTCAGTGCTTATGTCATCTTTTGGGATGCTGTTGGGAGGGTATTTTTGTGGAAAGTATGGAAAGAACCTGGGTCTTGAAGGAGGGAGGGAAACACAGCCGGCAAACTATTCAAAAACCAAGCTTTTAAATATAAGAACGAACTAAAATAACGACCTCTCTTATGTGAGAAATGTAAACTGTAAACATAAGTTAGATGCCAATTTGTTGTGATTACCAAATTTAATTAAAGAAGGAAAAAAAGAGGTGCATAGTTTGGGGATGTAAAAAAAATTATAATGCTCAAAATATTTAAGGTCCTTTGGTAACTCATTATTTTGAATACTCTACGGATAGTTTTCAAAGGGCCCTTCTAATAAACTTGTTTTAAATTTTACACAACTGATAAACAACAATTTTCCCTATATTAACTGATAAATAACCATTTACCCTACATTAACTAGTTTTTCAGTAACGGGTTATTTTTTAAATTAAGGCCATTTTCATATCCGGTCCACCTCCTCTGGTCATGCCCTTTGTGATCAGATTTTGGATTTCTTCACACCTATCAATGATTCTTCATAATAAGTTTATATAGATGTGAAAGTTCTTACCTCGGAATCCATCGAGCCGGATACCTGTAACAAAAAGATTATTTAGTTGGTAATATTTATAAATGTTGGAAAAAATCTATAATGCCGTGAGAGAGATTTTGCCCTGCGCGCTGTGCTGGGTGGCAAGATGCCTTCATTGTTCAAATTCAACCAAACAAAACAATCTTCAATCAATGTCTTATTAATTTATTAGACCTCAGATTGACTCATTATCATCAAACAAATTACAAATAAACTTCTCAAAACAATACACATTTTCCTAAACATAAGAAAGATACAAGGGCGTAGCTAGGATTTTGTTAAGGGGGGGGCAGACGGGTGGGGGGGGGGGGGTAGGGTGAGTGTGACAAGGGGTATGGGGGGTC
The DNA here is from genome assembly GCA_917563855.2 of Limnephilus lunatus. Taxonomy (NCBI): domain Eukaryota; kingdom Metazoa; phylum Arthropoda; class Insecta; order Trichoptera; family Limnephilidae; genus Limnephilus; species Limnephilus lunatus. The sequence continues at coordinate 254,743 of OU830602.1, read as the reverse complement.
ACCAGCTCTGTGACGTTATATGAAAGAAAAGAAGCAATAATAAAACAATTAAAGACACATTTTTTACTTCGAGAATACATATTTCTAAGGAAAGGGTTCGAGGGCCTCTATGGATTAATTCATAAATTATAAATACTCAACTGCTTGAAAACATTTGGAACCGTACATGGTTGAAGTTTTACAAATGCACGTAAAAATAATACATAAAAAAGGAAAAGTAAAATACAAATAAACGTACAATCTTTAGTTAGATACGTTAGTTATGCGGGTACAAAAAAAGCTTTTCTAATATTTATCCAACTTTCCACGATGCACATAAAATTATAAACTAAAAAGGTAATAATAAAAATTTAATTGATTCTCACAAACAATTGGCTACCGATGTAATATTCAGTGGCGGACTAAGCCCGTCAGAGGCCCGGGGCGGCAAAGCTGAATGAGCCCCCCCCCCTAGTGTACAAAGTTTATGTAACTTTGCAAGATTTTTATTCAGTTCACACGGGCCTCTGGTCCTGGGGGGCCTCACTGTAAAAAAATGTAATTTTTTTGTATTTCATTTTCTAAAAAATGGATTTGTTAATAATGCTATCACCTAATGTTTTAATGAAATTCTAAAAAAATTCAAGAAAGTTTTAAACCGTTTGTATGTTGAATTAATTAACCTTCAGAAAAACTTTCAACGGATTTTTCTCGAAAATACGTTTTTCAACCTGGTTGACAACATCTTAGAAAAACTAAACATCCGATTTACATGCACCAAGTCTTAAACTGTTAGAAAATCCAGTAACTATGGCACCACATAGGAATTTTTTTATAAAGGGCCTCCGGGTTTCTAATTTTCGGGCCCCCTATTTTTTTTAAGAACGCTGAAAATTTTCCATAAAAATTCGAATATAACATTCGCTGGTCCGCTATTTTTCTTTTTTTAGATATGAAAATTCCCCTCCGTGCTGCCATAGATTTAAATGGATTTTCGAACAGTTGAAGAGTTGGTGAAATTTTTTTTTTCAATGCAAATGCAATAAAAATACATACAGGCGGATGTATAGTTTTTTTTATATGTTGTCAACCACGTTTAAAAACGTGTTAAAAAAGTTTCGAGAAATACGCATTCAAAGTTTTGCTGAAGAATAATTCAACAACCTTATACACAGTTTCAAACGGTTTCATATAAAATGCTGTAAAAAAACATTTGGTGAGAGCATTGTAAACTTCGGAACATGAAATTTAAAAAAAAAATATTTTTTTTACAGTGTCCTGGTGCCTCAAGGCGCCATATTCCCACTCAAAGAGAAGAAAATGCAGAGATATGTAATTACAAATTTTGGAGAGAAATCGCTAATATTTAAAACGATAAGATAATAGAGAAAAAATCTTTTGGGGGCTATCTAAAATAGCATTTAAAGAAACACTGTGAATTTTTCCATACATATTAACTTGTAAAATAACTGAATCACACGTGTTTATAATAATTTTCGGAGCATTCTTTGCGATTTTTTTCTATCGAGGGAATTTCATACAATTTGCGTTTCGGCGTGGGGAATGTATAGATATTATCTTCCAAAATAATATATATTTTTTAAGAGCTTAAAAACTTCAAATGTTTTAGAGGGATATGAAAGAAATCGGTAGAAATTCGGGTAGAGGCGCGCGGCTTAAAACCTTGTTTGACAACACATTAGAAAAACTATACATCTGATTTGCATGTACTATGCACCAAATCTCAAACTGTTCGAAAATCCAATCACTACAACCGGGGCCGTATTATCCATAAGACGTATAGCCAACTGCCTAGGGGGCCCCGCATTGGGTAGGGAACGCTAGGGTAAGGGGGCCCCAATACATGCATTGCCTAGGGCCCCCGACATGTTTATGCTGGCCCTGGTAGGGCCCTATTGTCCATAAGGCAGTTTAGGCCACTGCCTAGGAGCCCCGCATCGATCGGGCTGGAGCCCCGAGACGTGCATTGCCTAGGGGCCCCGACGTGTTTTAGCCGGCCGTGGCAGGGCCCTATTGTCCATAAGGCAGTGTAGGCCTTAGGCGCATCGGGTAGGGGCCCCGAGACGTGCATTGTCTAGGGGCCCCAAAATGTTTAATCCGGCCCGGACTATGACCCTACGTAGGGATTGTTTTATAAATGTCCCCTTTCTATTTTTTTTTCTTATGAAGGGTTGATAATTTACCGATTTATCGAAAATAAAATTCATTCAAAAATAAAACGCATTCAAAGTTTTGCCGAAGGATAATTCAACATACAAACTGTTTCAAACAGTTTCGCATAAAATGTTGTCTCCGGCAATTTTTCGAATTTATTTTATATAAATTTGGTGAGAGCATTCTTAACTAGTGCGTCAATCAAAAAATGAAATAATCATTTTTTTTACAGTGGTGCCTTAAAGCCTTGTTTAGAATTTCGTCAAGGGAACATGGAGGCGTTTGGGGGCCCCCTAGGACCGGGGGCCCGGGGGCCCGGGGCGGGCCGCCCCCCCCGCCCCTCCCCCCCCCTTAGTCCACCACTGGTAATATTACTTTACGGTTTGTGAGCATCCCTGAATCTTCTAGGGGGGGGGGGGGGGGGGGGGCAGCTGCCCCTACTGCCCGTACCTCGCTACGCCCTTGGAAACATACATGAACTGCCAATGAAAACAATATATTTTGCGTTTTGTCAATCCATTGCAGATTACGGAATTATTGCTTGGGGAGGAGTAACAAACCCAGTTATTGATTATTAGGAAATCGCACAGAAAAACAGCGAGGAAATATTTAAAAAACATAAATGACTGATACATATCAAATATTCGACATGTTTGATGTACATAAGCTATCATTAATAAAACAATTCAACAACCTTTCAATCGACATAAAAAATGAGATAAACAAAAAACAACTCAGATTCATAACTAAGAGATGGATTGAACAAAAAAGGAAAAATCTTATAAAAAAATTACAATGTATAATAATAAAACATTCAAACGTAATGCATTACAACACATAGGTATATCATTCTATTCAACCTTACCTCGTTGCCGATTTATTTAATTTTGTTTTTTTTGTTGTTCATTACCGACTGTATTTTATTTTATTTCATCTCAGTTAAATTTTAAATTATTACAAAAAAATCCTTCTAGCTCAATTGATTAGAACAATTTAGAATAATATACACATACCAACAAACATACTAAAAATACCAACTTTGGAATCAAATAAAAAAAATATTTATTGTTAAAAAAGTTAAAGCGTAGACCCTATTTCTTCCAGCTAACCCAAAAATTACAGGTTATATTATAATTTTATACAAATAATTAGTGATATTTGTATTTAGTGACGATTTGAATTTGAGTGTATCTTGTATTTGTTAATGTTATGTGGAAGGTTGTTATAATATACAGCCATGCAATATGATCGTATTTGGAATATTGTTTTGTTTTCTTTTGGTGTTAATAAGTTTTCTGTGAACCTTGTAGCGTATTTTTTTGTGGGAACTGAACTCCATTATGTACATATATGTCTGCGACTGTCAGAATTTTCAGATTTTTAAACATAGGTCTACAAGTCAACATAAATCCAGATGAGCAGAGTTTGTAATTTTTCTTATGCATCTCGTTTGGATGATAAAAACATCTTTGGTTTCCCCAAAAACTAATTCCCTATTTTATTATTGAATATACATAACCATAGTTGGTATGCGGCCATTACTGATTCGATGTTTAATATTTTTCTCAGTGTACCTAGAACCTAGAACAAACGATTTACCCCAAAACGAAAGCTCAAATAAAAAAGTTAAGTACCTACCACAAAATCGAATTCAATTGTGATGTACCAGTTTCCCGCTTGAACCCAGTGGCTTAGCTAGGGGGGGCGGTCCGCCCCGGGTGTCATCCGATGGGGGGTGACACCCTACCGTGGAAAAAAATTTCGAAGGACATTGTCACAAAAATATTGAACAAGGTCTGTTTGGCTTCCCGTGAAGTGCCCCGAAGAATTTTGTGACTGACGATCTTTTTGTAGGCCTATATTTATGGAGAAATTATCCCTCAAATTCTCGACCCCCCTAAAAGCCTAGAAAATGCTCATCAATGTGAAAAGAACAAAAGATAGTGTTCGCTTGGTATAAATATCCTCTGAGGTTGTGCGACTTTTGAGATCTGAATACGGCCTCAAGGAGAAAGAGAATAAACAAAATACTTTATGTAAGTACTAGTTAATTACTACTGGCTACTGGCATTGTCCGCGTTAATCGCCGTCACTCGAATATGGCGTGTGCAAGTACAATCGAGGTTTTTCTTTGTTACGCGATATGAATTTAAATAACATTCTTAGTCGAAACCCTCTTTTGTGAATCAATCCGGATTCGGTGCACAATCAAACCAATTACAGCTTCCTCTTTCATCTTAATTAATAAAGATTGCATCCTGGCTTTTATCTCGGCTTTGTTATATTATTACGATTTATCAGAATAATAACATAATTTATTTCTGACCTCACATTTCCAGAGCAAAAGATTTATTAAAAATTCTTTACTTTGAAATCAGGAAATAGCAAACCACGAACAAGTAATTTTTGCACTCTCGAGGTTATTTGTATAAACGCAAGCTCAACGCTGCTCCTGCCAAGAGGCGCACCGGCAGACCAGCTTTTTTAAGGTTTTCTAAGTGTCCATTATCACTAAAAAGTAGTTTCATCCGTGTACTCGATGACGTAGGGTTTACCTATGTCGTCTCCTGGTCTATTATTGTCTGCGATTAAAAACGGTGAAATGGTTTAATATTATTTGAAATTTTAACATTTGCTGAAACTATTTCATACTGATCTTGTGCAAATTATTTGGTGAAATTATACCTACATACATATTTTTGTAAAAATGTATTAATAATTATTCCCATCGAATAAATAATTTAACACTTCCGTATTCTATGCCTATTCCTAATTTATTTTACGCTACTCGTTTTGTGTAAAATTTAAAACACATTTATTAAGTAAGGGGGTTAAATCGATTAGCCGTGGTGAGGTCTATCGAAAACCTTTACAAGCATGATATTGAAAACACGTTATTATCACTTTAATTTCACTTCAGAGATTGATGCTAGTAAAGTTGCCTATGTCAAAGGCGTTTCAGTTCAATAAAATCGATAATCTCTGAAGTATTTGTTAATTTATTCTAAACAATAATAATATGTAGGGAACCCGAGACGGAACGGGGTAGCTAAGCTTTGATTGGAATTTGTGAGAGTTAAAATGTAATAACACCATTACATGTTAATTACGTTTTTTTTTTATTCCGAAGGTTTTCGCTTAACACCATCATCAGGATATAAAATTAAAGTTATCAAAAATACATTGTTTGACCTTATACATATGTACAGAAATAGACAAAACATAACATAAAATAAAGGAACTGTGAGAAAGTGAGTAATAGAGAGAAAGAGACAGATCTGATGTTAGAATGATCAACATATTATAGCTATACAGGAACAAAACGTCATATGAACAAAAGTTTTTACGAGAATATGGGAAATATCCCTAATATAGGGCTATTGGACATATTTTACTTATTTTTCAGAATTTGGATTATAGTTTTAACGACTTTCTTTATTTTGAGTGTTTCTAAATTATTTAAATTGTTGCCATGACCAAGGTATCTTTATCAATAAGATGGTTGCCTCCCCACATTCTGGAATAAATACCATTATTATTTACCTATGCATCTAAGATGCTCTTTGATTCTAATGCTGACCAATATAAAATGCTGAACAATCACTACAATCCAATTTATAAATTCTCGAGGGCTAAGTTTGTCTTCTTTATCATTTGAATTAATTAAAAATTTGCCTAAATTATGGTTTGTGTAAAATTCCCTGAATGATTTTTTTACAATGCAGGAAGAGAAATTAATTAATTAATAAAATACGACGCCATTGGCAACTAAGATTATTATTACCTGTTTATATTGATTAGTTTATTTTATACCCTGATGATGCTTAAAAAATCGTGGTTATAAACAAAGTAATTGTTTTATTTCATTAAATATGTCAAACCACAAAGTGACTGCTTTCTTCCAAAAAAACCTTATTTCTCTACAAAGAAACTAAACTTACCTAAATTAATAATTACTATCAAAAATTTAAGTATTAAAAAAGGGAAGATTATACCCCACCTCCCGGGGCATAATGGGATATGCACCTGGGGTAGTAATTATTTAGTTACGATTCTTTTTTGTTTCTTTGGCTTAGTTTTCATTCCTTGTGTTTGTTTTTATTACCTTTAAACGTCAGTTTTTGTTTAATTTTTTCTACTTCTCAAGGATGTTATACAATAAATTTTAGAAGGAGTTGACGTAAAGCAATAAAAAATAATAAACCGCAACGTGATAAAAAGTAGTCGGGGAATATAATATGTATTTTGTTATGGGTGATGGTCCGAATCATCGAGGTCGACTATCTGTGCACTGCCTATTGTGCAGCAGAGCATCCAACTGCAACCAATTCTGACTTTCAAGGACAAAAAACTGGCTTCTTGCTGAGGTGTTTACATTTTTGTTTAACATGAACGTGATTTCAAATAGCACGCTAATAATAATATGCTAGTACAAAAATTCTAAATCTCACAAGAGTCCCAATGTTCCCAACCGTCTGGAGCTGTGAGTCTATGGCATCCCCAATTGGGGTATGTTGTGAGGCTGAAGGTAGTGGGGAGGGGAAGGAGGCGGGTAAGAGGGAGGTATGGAAGTACCTGAAGAATCAGATCTGGTCACCAAACATGGTAGCCATTTCAAGCAACGTTTAGATTTTGAATGGTGGTTTTTCACCAGGGCGATACTGAAACGTGCCGCAAATATATCACATATATATTTATAGAAATTATTTTTGATTCATAAATTGCGAAATAACGGAAAACTCAATCACGGTAATATGCCAAAATATGCTGGTTACTCCCAGTTTAAGAGCGTATAACCAGAGAAAACCAAAAATATGTCATTTTTAAATCAGTGTTTAGACGTATTGACAGCTTTCCACAAAAAAATATAAATAGGTTTCGAATGATTGTTCTTTTATCTAGTAAACGTATGTTTTAAATTTTCAGAAAAAATGTTTATTTTTAGTATAATAAGGTTATACCATAGGTCGATGGCGGATTTGTTAAATTTTCAAAAAAGTACATGTATTATACAACATCCATTTCAAATCATATAATCATGCAGTAAAATAAATCAATACATTATCTGGTAAACGTATGTTTCCGAATTTTAATTTTAGTTAAAATAAAATCATTAAAAAATATATGCGTGCATGTTTTTTGACGAAAATTGGCCCGTTTGTGTATTTATTTGCGCACTCAAACTAATACATTTCAGATTTTTTTACATTATTATTTTGCTTAGACATTATTGAAAAATGATAAAAACTTGTGATCAAAAAATAATAACACAAAGTACATAATTTTAATAGTTTTATTGTCACGCCTTTCAGCATTTTTGGATGCAGGTATAAATTAAAGCTACTTTGGAATGAAATAAAATCGATATTGAGTTATAATTTTAAAAAGCTGGTACGGAGAATAATTAATCTGTCTCATTGGAACCGCCCTGTACGATCGTAAGAACATTTTTCGACGAAATGTGGTTTTTCGGAAATTGGCTGGTTAAACGCACTTAAATACATTTTTTGGATTGAGAAATATTAAATTCTATGCGACGAAACTATGTAATGGTCTACTAAATCAAGCCAAAAATAACGGAAATGGATTTATTTAATACTTAAGTAAAGCACACAACATTACTGAGTTATAATCAACTTGCAAACATTATGAAGACAGTGTAAAGATAACTAGAAACTTAATACAAAAATATAAAAACTACAGGCCGCCTCACAAATGGAAAGCCTAGTGAAGAGGACTGTGAAAACCTTTATACTAAGAAACCTGTTGGTCGATGATAAAAACTAATTTATAATATATGTGTATATATTTAAAAAATAATAATAACAACCACGGAGGCCATCAAGGAGGCCGTGAGGAACAAAAGTTCCAACAATGTATTTTTTTTATAATCGACCACCATTATACGGACACGCGCCAGTTCATTAAAATACAAACTATATATTTTAAACAGTGCAGGTACAGAAACTTACGCAAAATAATGCTGTATCCGTAGCTATAATAAAATGATTACACGGGTGCAAAGCCACTATAGTTACGAATATTATTATAACGATATCAATGTTGTTATCATATACCTAAATCATGATCGTTACAACTGACGGAGCATAATATCACAATATAATGATGCGAGAAAGATTATTACCGGTACCGATGCTATTGGATAACTAAAATCATTCATTGGATAACTAATATCATTCATTGGATAAATAATATCATTAATTTGATAACCAACTTTATTAATTGGATAACCAACATCATTCATTGGATAACTTATATTATTCATTGGATAACCAACTTTATTAATTGGATCACCTACAACATTCATTAGATAACTAACATCATTCATTGGATAACCAACTTTATTAATTGGATAACCAACATCATTCATTGGATAACCAACTTTTCTGCCATAGGTCATCCCAAGTTTAGTTCTTTCCATTCGGTGATTTAACCGGGATGCCACTCGACCGAGTGTCATCCCCAGGAGCAAAATTTTCTAGTAACCCCCCCCCCCCAAGATTTTTGGATTTTCCGCCCCGGGCGCCACCCATGCTAGCTACGCCACTGCGGTTGAGGGAGACCTTTTGACCTATCCAGCCGGGCTCTCTCGACCCATTGACTTGCACCGCAGTGGGGAAGATGGATCGATACGTCTATTACTCCTGGACACACTGACCTCCAGCCTCCAGATAACTACCCGCTCCTTATACCTAGCGTTTTCCTTCCCGGAACTTCCTATAATTCTTTACCTTAAAAAACGGATGGATTAATAGGTTTTTTAGTCCTGGACACAACGAGCTTCAGATTCCTACCCGCCCCTTATACCTACCTTTTTTTCCTTTCCGGAACTACCTATCATTCCTTAAAAAGACCTTCCACAAAGAATCCCTAAAGTCGGGAAATTATTATTATTAAATTGTTCCCCAGAGGGAAATTGGAAAAAAAGCAATGCTTGGATTCAGAAAACTTGTTGCTAATATTTAATCTATCGAAAGTGGTCTTTGTACTTAGCGTGTTGGGTAACATCATACACGTATACAGCAGTAATTTGTTTAACAATCTTTTCGGAATGCCTGCGTCATGTACGTAAGTAAATGTGGTTTTTCCTCTTCACCCTCTACGGATGCTTATAAATATCTAGGGTTCTACGTATCTAAGTAAAAAAAAAGATTTTTTTCTTAATCTGTATGTGCGGTAATTCCAAATCAAGTTATCTACAGGGATTATTCAAAATTAAGTTATCTACTAATCCAAAAAAAATAACTAGAAACTTGGCTCCCATAAAGTAAACGATTTGAGGCAAGTTTGATCTCAGCGATTATTACAGTCGTATGGTCACTCAGGACAGTCCGCCCCTGTTTTATGTTTATTTACCAACACAATCTACAAACAACCTTTGTCAAGTCAAGACCTTAGCGTAACGATCTGAACTCGATCCGATTCTCAGAATTAGCTAAAAACAACATCAAAACATACCACGTAACAACTCACACACAATCACGAGTTCCATGTCTCATTTCCTCTCAGTCTCTAGATCTAGAAGTCTAGAGCCTATTTAGTTGAGGCCAGGGTAAAGTGGGTAACGAGCGTTGATATATACCTCAATGACAACGAGTTGATTGAGCAATCACTGCTGTCGTCATGACTCATGATAGCACGACACAACAACAACTTTTTCTTGCTAAAAACTGGAGGAATAAAATCAGACGCACAGGCAATAAATTGTGAGTTGTGGACGGTTGGCGCGGACTTTGGTTTGGAAATTGAAAATAATTGTAAGGTTGTAATTGACTTTCTAGCGATGCGATGTGCTAAACAAACAGCACTAATCAGTTGATCAAAATCTTCCAAACGTGTAGGAATATCACTATTACTATATCCATAGACATTTCATATGTCTATGACTATATCACAATTTGTGAAAGACATTGAAAACGACGGATATTTCAAAAATAACCATTAGACATTAATCATTTTCCACAGCACCGAATATTAACTTCTATTGAGCGGTTTTATTATTACACACAAAAGGCAATAAACATGCGTTCCTTATCACAATAATGCTGCAGCTCTTTCAAAAGATGAGATACGCAATATAAGTAGGTCTGTTTCCTCCAAAGGAAAAAGTCATAATTTTCTTGCAGTGGTCTTCGCATTTTCTCACACACCGCACCGTGACGTCTCCTTACGGGGTCTACACCCCTACAATACTACTAGCCGCGACGATAATTTTGAAAGTATGGCATATATTAATAAGAATAATATTGAAGTGTGAGTGAATTCTAAAAATTAAAAAAAGTCAAATGTCAATAAACCGATGATTTTGATTTTGTTAACATTTAAGACTGCAGCTCTTTCTTACACAAACGGTGAACGTGTGTCTGCATCCCCTCAAAAGAAACATGCAATCATTATCACACCTTTCCCTCACACCTATAAAGAAAATTAAACGCAATTCCTTAGAGCCGTAATAAGATAAACCTATCTGTTTCCTCATTCTGTATAAAACTTTATACAGTTTAAGTGCGTTCAGTCGTTTCTTCCACAGTCTTAACAAAGAAACGCCACAAAATAAATTAACATATTATGCGAGTCTAATTTATTTAATAAAATGTTAAATACATAAGTAGTAGGTACATACTAAAAAAACCGGTTTCTAAATTGAGAATGTAAAATTATGCAAGATTTTTTTGTTGACGTAAATTTCTATTCTGTTTTGTATTATTATTTCAAATCTAGATATTGAATAAATTAAACAAATCCGTAGGCGAGCGTATGTTGGAAATTATTTTGTGTATGTAGTTCATTAGCATACGTTATGTTTATGTACCTATTGCAAATGTATAAATAATCTGTTGTGTAGGTACCTACTTAAGAGATCACCGGGCGGCGTTTGGTCGATACAAACGTATTCCCCAATTCTTCTCTGAATTTTGACTCTAGTGCAAATGTTTTTAATGTATTTTCGTTGTTAGTTTTTGGGGTGTTATGTGTTGCGCTACCTCCTTCTATAGCCGACGTTTCGGACAGCGTTGCAGTGTCCATCATCAGGGCAGATCCGGTAGATCCGACGATGCCCGGATCTGCCCTGATGATATACACTGCAACGCTGTCCGAAACGTCGGCTATAGAAGGAGGTAGCGCAACACGGCATAACACCCCAAAAACTGACAACAAAAATGCTTTTGGCCGTGAAAATCTAAAAACCATTTTTAATGTAGGTTATATAAATATCGACCGCTAGCGTGAAATTAATTTTTGTTATTTTTTATAATTTTTTTTTATAAATTTACTTCTTATAGGAGTTAGGACCCTTTAAAAATTATTAAAATTGCCTAATTTGTACGCCATTAACAGACGTTCAATTCCCAAAGAATAATAATGTTTTTTTTTAAAACGCAAAAGGTTCAGACATATAATATTTTTTTCTTATTCAGTTGGTAAAAAAATTCTTAAAAATCGCTCCAGTTTTGGGGGAGAAAAATGGAGAATACAAAACCTCGATTTATAAGATTTTATTGGTTTTGCCTGTGGTGCAGTTGTCCCTTTCGTTCAGTATTCAGGGGGGGGGGGGTGATTATAAATTCAAACGGGATGGAGATGCACAATATCAAGCAAGTGTAAGAGAGACAGAGCGCATGCTTATTGGTCTAGAACCAAGAGGTAAAAGTCAGTGGCGAAATTGGTTTCCATTCAAATTTGTATGGAAGGCACCTCTTATTTTCTTGTTTATTCTATGATATTTCCCGTAGGTGCTATGACTGCTAATTAGAAGAAAAAAAATCATTAGGTGTAGAGAATAACTACTGTGTTAATAATTATTCATATTATATTTTGTACGAGACTTGACTTGGACCAACTCGGCTTACAATATTTTTTACAAGGAAAATGGCGTAGTAGTATATCTGTAGGAATGTACCTCTGATGTTTTTTGTTAACATACAAGCTCATTCCAAGAAAGCATAATTGGAGCAACAGCGCTCACGTTAATCAAACCGTGAATTATTCATTCTCAACTACTGTTTATTCTAAGAATTATTACGTTTAATCTAACATTAGTTGAAAATTCGTAAAAAAATTATTGTTGAGGTTCCCGCTTATCACGCTAATTGACAAAATTTCTTTTGTGGATTGTCCGTAAACGTCGAAATTGTTCTAGATCTAGATGTTATGAAAAACACCAATAACTTGGTCACATCGTGAAGAATTGACGACAAATCCATTTAGCCTAGATAATCCGGGACGCTGAACTTGAAACTAAGTAACTCCGGCTTTTATTGTATACCTTAAACGCTTAAACGATTTTAAGCGTTTAAGGCAAAGATTAATGCGAACTCGTTAGATTCAAATTGGTTAACATTATAAAAAATACGCTTTGGATAAAGTGAATACCTACATTTACATTTGTAAAATAAAAATAAAATTGTTTGTTAATTAAATGAAGACAATATTAGCGAAACTCAATAAAAATCTGAAGACAGAAAAATTAAAAATTAGAAAAAGATATTGGTTCCACTGGGACCAAAAAATGAAGATAGTGTTGGTAGTTCTTAGTCGAAGTGTGATACAGTTAAAAGTGACCGAATTGGAAATGGGTTCCATAGCTCAATCGGTAGAGCAGTTGGCCATGAATGCTAAGGTATCTGGGTTCGTGTCCCAGTGGAACCAATATCTTTTTCTGATTTTTTTGTCTTCAGATTTTGATTGAGTTTCGCTTATATTGTCTTCATTTAATTAAATATTATAATTTGAGTTTTTACTCATAAAAGTTAAAAATAAAATTGTTAATTATCTACTTTATACAAAATGTAAGCGTAAACTACTAAAACATAATATATGTTTATTTCATTAGAAATGTACGAATGCGTAAAACCAACTATTTCTTTAAATATAATTTTCGGTTAAAATTATCTGCGATAGTTTCCATTTAACTATTTTTCTTTCTTAAAAAATATTCACCAAACAAATAAAAACAGCATTTGTACTTGAAATCGTGACCTCTAGACCCCGTTTGCTAAGCGATTTTTATGCGTATTACCTACATTCATGGCTATAAAAGGCGCACTAATAAAACATATTTTTTTGTCTTGTGACTTCCTCTTAATGTTGACACAAAGATATTGTGTTGATATCATCTGATGGAGAGTTCACAAAAATAAGAAGAATCATTTTGATAAGCCAGGTTCATTAAGAACTACAAAATCCTCTTCTCTTTGACATTCCCACTTCCTAGCTTTTGCCCCCGGCTTCGCTCGCATATTCGCCCCCCCCCCCCTCCCCAAATTATTTTTAATTTAAAATTTAAATAAAAAAATAACTAACAACACATCTTTCAATTATTGTATAAAAAGCCTCTTTAAAATAAAAAAATAAATATGTACTTATAGTTACCATTGGTTGCGCAAACAAGCGCGACCACAGCAAGAGCAATGAAAGCCTTCATGGTCCCCTCTTTCGACACTAGAAGATACTACTGAATATTCACAACAAATCTAGAAGCACCCACCGCTAATATGAATGAACTAATAAACCAACTTCAATAACAATAATTGTGTCTTGTGTATTAATCTTTAGAGATATGGCTGACCGCTGACCCGCTTGACCATTGACCACTTGACTACAACTGACCGCTGAATAAAAATTTCGGAGATTATAAGGAGCATGTTGACTGAAGCTGTTTGGCCGGGTAAATCAATGCCATTAGTAGCAATGTTTGGCCCATATTGCGCAGATACAGATTGCCAACTTCTTGAATTAAAGTTCGGTTTTTACTTGGTGCCTTGCTGATATTTAATATTTTCAGGGGCGTAGCAGGATTTTAATAAATGTTCAATATTTTTATTTATTTAATATGATAAAATTTAAAAAAAATACTTATTAATAACCGGAAACACACCTACCTACCGTACGTACTTGTCGTGTTCTGTCAAGCTGTTATTTATACCAAGAAAAATACAAGTTAAAACAAATCCGCCGGAAGAAAAAACTATTTATCGTAAAAAACAACGAACGTTCAACCTGTGGAAGTGTTATTCTTGTGAATTCTTTGATTTTAAGCATATTTTATAGTAATAAACTTATTTTTTTTTCATAATAGTTGTTTCTCATACAAAAGTACCATAGTGATGTTTACGGCAGCAAGTGCGTTCATTGGCTGCGTTTGATTATGAGCTCACTGTTCCGGGCTCTAATTGGTTGTTAAGTGTTGTGAACTTTGAATACTTTCATCACAAATCGAAACTAATTTTATTTTGAAGATAAATACTTTTTTAACATTGAACTGAAATTACATATGTGTAATAATTATGGGGAAAAAAAAGAACTCTGTTAAAAGCCCTATTATTGCTTCCCCTTACACCTCCCAATCTGAAGAATCGGACTCAGACGCTGAGGAGATTGAAGCCGAAACCAACCCTGACATTAGTCATGTATCAGGACCAGTACCGGATTATCCCTAAGGCAGAGTAGGCAACTGCCTAGGGGCCCCGCATCGGCTAGGGGCCCTGCGCCCCAAGAAAAAATAACTTGCGTGCCGTGTGTGGTCCTTCGCTTGGGTCCCACCTGGGCGTCGCGTGTTCGATTCCTCGGCTGGCTAAGTCCTCCATCACAACACAAGCAACATTTTCGGCTTTCTGTGGTGGTAGTAGAAGATTTTCAAACATTGTTGGGTTATTCGTAACCCTGAAATGTTTGTCTTTCTTTTAAAAAAAAAAAAAATAAATATTGGCAATGGTTTTGTTTTTTTTTTGCTTTTATTTTTAATGTTTAAAATATAAATGTTGTACAAGCTTTAGTGTGCACTACCTATCTGCTTGCTAAAATTCTTTGTTTCTCTTCATACCAAGGTTCTCTGGAAGAGATCACTTTAGTGATAAGACCGCTCATTGAACTATTGTATTCGTTTCATTTTTTTATTGAATGGGGGTGAAGGCATACCTTCGAAATGTAGTAAAAAAACAGATTAATTATGAATAAAATTACGTTGTGGTAGAAAAAAAAAGTTTGGAAGTTAGATTTTTCTTCAGTTCATACGGGCATCTGACTCTGGGGGGCCTCCAAACGCCTCCATGTTCCTTTGATCAAATCCTAAACAAGGCTTTAAGGCACCAGGCCACTGTAAAAAAATCGCATTTTTTAAATTAATTTTCTGAAGATGCATTTGTTAGTAATGCTCTCACCAAAAATGTTTTAAATAAATTCGTAAAATTGACGGAGATACCTACAGCATTTATATGAAACCATTTTAAACAGTTTGTATGTTAAATTAAGAGTGAATAACCAGCACATGACAACTTCGATTCCGACACTAGCGCTAACACATCAGGGCTCGCGAGCGGGCGTTTTCAGAACTAAATTTCGTTCCGCGGCAATCCGAGTTTTGAGGGTTTTGTTCACTCGAGCTAGGGCTACCCGCTACTATTACTACTTTATATTACTATTCTCGCTTCCAGAATTTTAATTAGTAGTAGTTATTTGTATATTGAAGTGCATAAACATAAATAGATACAAGTGAAATGCGTAAACACAGTAGGTATTAAGTAGATAGCTACATGAATAAACAATTTGTTATATTCTTTTTAATATTTTGGTTTTTTGTTTTTCAATTGTATTTTACGGCCATTAGAGTGGAAGATACTCTCAGTATCGCCCTGGTGTAAGACCACCATTAAGAATTGAAACGTTGCTTGAAATGGCTTTAGCCGTGTTTAGTGGTCAGATCTGAATAGCCAGGTACTTCCCCACCTTCCTCTTCCCTATATCCTTCCCCTCCCCACTACCTTCAGTCTTACAACATACTCCAAATTGGGGATGCAATAGTCCCACTGGCTCCAGACTTGTGCGGTATTCATGAAAAAAAACGAGTAATATTAAGTTGGATTGTAAAAAATGTCGCATTTTGAAATATTTATTCGTGTGCATAATTAATAATAAGCACTTCAACAAACAGAATTAAAGCGCACAAACCCTTTCTTTCTTTGAGTGGCCTTGCAACGCATGCCGGGTACCCGCTGTATATAATGTTATATAGTGCAGGCGCTTGCATTATAATTCCCGGGACTTGTGATGGAACCATAACAGTTTAGTTGACCGCGAGGTTACAGTGCCCATGAAACGCATGCCGGGTACCCGCTGTATATAATTTATTTATTTATTTACGGACAAATAGTCCATTAACAATATAACAATAACACGAAAAACAAGCGTGCGTAAAGGCCCGACCCGCCGAGCAATCGATCACCGTTCGCATTGATTACCGTTCGCATGTCATTTTTCGTAACTATCACCACTTTTCGTAACCCATTCACCAGTTTACCCCCAATTGTCGAGCGTGCGTAAAAAAGATTTACCCCAAAAAAATATTTTGGAGCAGTTGGGACTCTTGTGCGGTATTCACACAAGAAAAATTTAAAATAAAAAAAATATTCGAAATTATAAAAATTTTTGCAAAAAAATATTCAATGAACATGAAAAATTGCGTTCGGGCAACCCTGTAGATTTAACAAACATGAATCAAGGAATTCGTGTTTATTTCAAATTTCGTTTTCAAATTTCATTTCCAAATATTATTATTCAAAGTGTCGCGAAGACGTGCTCTCCTGGCCGCGTTTGGGCCCGTAATGAAATCTGAAATTTGTGTTTACGGGCTGCGATAAAAATGGTAAAATGCGATGTTCAAAATAATTTAAAATTAAATACTTCCTGAAATTTTTTTACGATCAAATTATTTATGATTTGTCAATAACGTCTTAGCAAAATAAGTATGTAAAAAAATCCGAAATATATTTGTTTGTAAGTGCACAAATAAATGCACAAACCGACCAATTTTCGTCAAGTAACACATGTCCGTATATATTTTTTAATAATTTTATTTAAACTAAAATTAAAATTCTGAAATATGCGTTTACCAGATAATGTATTGATTTATTTTACTGCATGATTATATGATTTGAAATGGGTGTTGTATAAGAAATGTACTTTTTTGAAAATTGAACAAATCTGCGAACGACCTATGGTATAACCTTATTATTCTAAAAATATTTTTTTTTTCTCAAAATCTAAAACATAAGTTTACTAGATAAAAGAACAATCTTTTGAAATCCATTTATAGTTTTTTGTGGAAAAGAGTCAATACGTCTAACCACTGATTTAAAAATGACATATTTCTGGTTTCTCTGCTTATACACTCTTAACGTTCAGCAAAACTTTGAACGCGTTTTTCTCGAAACTGCTTTTTTCAACACGGTTGACAACATATTAGAAAAACTATACATCCGATTTGCATGCACTAAGTCTTAAACTGTTAGTAAATCCAGTTAGTATGGCGCTACTTAGAGATTTTTTTAATATAAAGGGCCCCCTTCTATTTTTTTTATGAACAATGAAAATTTTCCGTAAAAAATCGAAATTAAAATTCATTGCTCCGCCATTTTTCCTTATTTTTAAACAAAATTCACCTACGTGGTGAAATAGATTCACTAGATTTTCAAACAGTTTAAGACTTGACAATCGGATGTATAGAGGTTAAAAACGTGATAACAAAGTTTAGAGAAAAACACATTCAAAGTTTTGCTGAAGGATAATTCAACATACAAACTGGCCTGAAGAACCTACGGTGGTAGCGAAACCCGGTCGGCATATAGTATTTATAATAAAAGTGGTGTTTAATAAATTATTGTTTCACATAAAATGCTGTACCTCTGTCAATTTTTCGAATATCTTTAAAACATTTGGTGAGAGCATTTTTAACAAATGCATCTTTCAGAAAATGAAATAAACAAATAAAATTACAAAAAATTTTTTTTACAGAGTCCTCCTTAAGTGGGAATCACCAGACAAAACCGGAAATATGTCGTTTTTATATCAAATTTTAGACGTATTGACTCTTTTTCACCGCAAAATTATAAATTAATTTCGAAAGACTGTTCTTTTATCTAGTAAAGCTATGTATTAAATTTTGAGAAAATATGTTTATTTTTAGTACATTAAGGTTTTACCGTAGGGCGTTTGCAGATTTGTTAAATTTTCAAACAAAATTTTGTATTATACAAAACACATTTCAAATTATATAATCATGGAGTAAAATAAATCAATAAATTATCTGGGAAAGATATGTTTCAGAATTTTAATTTTAGTTTAAATAAAATCATTAAAAAAGGATCCGCGCATAAATTAAAAAAAAAAATACATTTTTATTTTGCGAAGACATTATTGAAAAATTATAAATACATACTTATGATCAAAAAATAATTAGAAAAAGTACATAATTTGAATAGTTTTATCATCACGAGTTTAAGCATTTTTGAATTTAGGTATGTATCAAAGCAAATTGTGAATGAAATAATATCGATATTGAGCTATTATGTTAAAATGCTGGTATGGAGAATAATTCATCTTTCTCATTGGAATCACCCTGTACAGTTGCCAGGGTAAGATCGCAAGATCATCGTTCGACGAAATTTAACTTCTCGGCCATTGATAAAGGGGACATGGAAGCGTTTGATGGCCCCCGAAGACCAGAGGCCCGGGGCCGGCCGCCCCTCCACCCCCCCCCCCCCGTTAGTCCACCATTGGTAAAGGGGCCCCGAGACGTGCATTGCCTAGGGGCCCCGACATGGTTAATCCGGCCCTGATCAGGACACCAGACATTATCCGGTACTCAAATCGCCCTAAAAGCCCTACAGGACGCTTTGGCTGAAAAACCATCCAAAGTCTCCAAAGAGCAGCAGCTCAAAGTATCAAGAAACGTGACAAATGTTCTCGGCTCCGTTGCACAACTTTTGCTAGAGAAGGAAGAACTTAGAGGAGACCTAAATTCGGCCCTAGCTAACATCAAGGTCTTGCAGGCTGAGAAGAAAATGGCGGAAAATTATGCAAAGCAGCTGCTGGATAAAATCCAACAGCTTGAATCAGATCTGGGTACAGTAATGCGCCGAGTGGCTGATGCTACAGAGGCTAGCCTTTCTTTCGCTGAAGTCACAAAGAAAAAACTCCCAGTGCCCCCACCACTCACTCGTACCAGCATCAAAATAGGGAAACCAAGACCATCTGTATGTTTTTTTCCAAAACTACTGGGGGTTGATGATAGCGATGGCACAAAAAAAAAATTAAGGACATCGTTAAGCCATCTCAGTTAGGAGTAAGGATAACGGGAGTAAAAAATATCAAAAACAAAGGAGTCATTATCCACACTGCCAGCAGCCAAGAACAAGAAAGGCTTTTAAATGATCCTATTATATCTAGCTCCGACTTGCTGAGTGCCCGTCTTCCAATTAAGAGGCAGCCTAGAATAATATTTTTTAATGTGCCCCGTGAACTTTCAGACGAGAACTTCTTAGAGAAGGCCCTCTCCGGAATCTCTGAAGCTGGTGACTTCAAAGAGTGTGTATCCAAGTGCAAATTAAGTCATATGGCTGGAGCTCGAACCGGACCGTCTTGCCACAGAGTGTACTCGGTGCCTGCTAACATTCGTCATGCGTTGGTGCAACAAGGACGCGTATTTGTGGACTGGACCGTTTGCGGTGTGCGTGACTTTGTTGGACTTACAGTGTGTTTGAATTGCCAAATGGTCGGACACTCGCACAAGTATTGTAAAGATACCAAGAGATGCTCCCACTGCGGTGTAGAAGGACACGCGCGTGAGGCCTGCCCCGCTGCTGCTGCAGCACCCAGTTGCGCCACATGCGCACGTTTTGGAAAGCCTGCAGCTTCGCGTGCCCACCCCACCGGAGATAAGGATTGTCCGGCCTACAAAGCAGCACTATTGAAGGACCTCTCCACCATTGACTATGGCATCTAAGCATACCGAAATAGATGGCGAGGTACTTGCTGTTGATGCATTAAATATATTATATCAAAATGTGAGGGGTATTCGAACAAAGACTGTAAGTGTACGCAATAATATTTTAATCAATAATTATGACATTATTTGTTTTTCCGAAACATGGCTGAACTCAACGATATTTAGTGAAGAATTGTTTGATGATAGATATGTAATATTTAGAAGAGATCGTGAGTCAACCAAATCTGTGTCTAAAGAAGGTGGCGGAGTTCTAGCCGCCATTTTTTTTTTTTTTTTCATTTACTAGATTCTTATATTCTTGAGGAGATGAATCATTTAAATTTACTGAGTTTAAAGTTAATGTTCTTTATACAAATAGAACGGCGTCATATGCGCCTTGCAATTTTTACCGCTTGTGGGTATTTAAAATGTTACCTGGCTATTATAGGCTTATAGGTCATGTATTTTGTCGGTTGGGAAAAATTGTTATGTAAAAAACCCAACTAAAATTGCATGTTTTGCACAGCTCAACAAGCAAGATTGCAGCCAAGCTCGGGAAAAATATATACATACGTGTGTGTTTGTGTTATGTGGGGAGTGGGAAGGAGTCGGTCATGTCCTTTTGTATGGAGCTCTTCCGCATTTGCCTTCGGGAATGAGGAAACCATGAAAAACCTCATCCGGGAAGAGTCGGCCGAAAGTCAACATGAAACTTGTCGGCCTTCAGTGATTTCATTATATGAAATCCTGCATTGTGTGGTGAGGGGTGTGAGTGTCTGTTTTTATGTGAGATAAATACTTTATGGGAAATTTAAAATAAACATACATAGACATACATAAAAAATAAATATTTTATATAAATAAATAAATAGATATATAAACATAAGTTGGGGGGGGGGTCTGGTGGTTAGGGATACCTACTGCTCGCCTAGTCGTCTGCGTCTTCTTCAGGGTCGTGCCAAATGTGATTTAGGTCCATCAGGATGTGTTTAGGTAGTCTGTGTATGTATCTGAAGGGAAGGTCGCTAGGTGCATTGTATTGACCGATTTCCTTGATGAGTCTATTTTTACTGTGTCTGAGAGATTTGTAAAATCGGTCTGTCAGTCTGTGCGTGTATTCAAATAATGTCGGTATTTCTTCTCTGGCATGAAGTCTTTTTAGATTAGTTCTAAGTCCGGTGTTGTAGGTGATTTTAATGCAGAGATTTTGTAAAGTCTGTAGTTTTGTATGGTCAGTAAGTGAGATGCTACCCCACACTGGGATAGCATAGGTCAGTACCGGTCGAATGAGCGAGTAGTAGATCAGGAGTTTGGTTTTGGGATGTAGCGGACTTCTTCTGTTGAAGATTGGCTTCATCGCGCCGACTGCCTTTCTGGCTTTCACATGTACTATCTTGGCTACGTGAGATTTCCAGTTGAGTCGTGAGTCCATCGTCAGGCCCAGGTAGACGACCTCATCCTTCCATTGTAAGACATGTCCTCCCATTTCGATGTTGACGTCTGGTGTTTTAGTTCGTTTCCTCGAGTACATTATGACTTCGGTCTTTGCCTCATTTAGTTTGAGTCGCCATTTTTTGTAGAACTCTACGAGGGCGTCGAGCGCCCTTTGTAGGTACATGGCTGCCATGTCTGCTTTCTACGAGGAAACGTAGAGTTTGACGTCGTCTGCATAGATTGATAGGTTGCATCTCTCGTCTCGGGGGATGTCATGTGTGAAGATGTTGAAGAGATGAGGTCCCAGTAGACTTCCTTGCGGCACGCCTTTTGGAATCTCACGTAGTGTTGAAAGTGCGTTCCTGATGAAGACTTTGAAGGATCTGTTCTTGAGGTACTCTTGTATCACTCTCGTAAGGTATATGGGCGTGTTCAGCTTGTGAAGCTTGTGTAGCAGCCCTCTGATCCAAACGGTGTCAAATGCCTTCTCCAAGTCTAGCAGTGCAGCGGCGGTGAAGCGATGTTCGTTGAATCTTCTGGCGATGAATTCCGCTACTCGGGAGAGCTGGTGGGTAGTGGAATGCCTTTTCCTGAATCCGAACTGCTCGTCTGGCAATGTGTCTTCGTGATGTGGTAAAAGTCTGTTGAGAATCACCTGTTCAAATACCTTGCTCAGTGTGGATAGTAAACTTATCGGCCGGTAGTTCGTCGGCTGCCTCTTGTCTTTGTTAGGCTTCGAGAAGGGCAGCACGGTTGCCGTTTTCCAGATCTGAGGGAAGTGTCCGGTGATGAGGCAGGCATTGAACAGCTTTGTAATGAAAATTATTGCTTTCTGCGGTAGATGTTTCAGTAAGATGTTATGTATTTGATCGCTTCCCGGCGCCTTGTTTGTCTTCAATCGCCTGATAATGACGGCTACTTCGCTCGGCGTGCAGAAATGTATGTCGGCGGTGTCCGTCTGCTCTGCTTGATCAAGATGTTGTAGAGACTCATCTACTAGTTGATCCGTTTCCGGGTCACATAAGCCGTCCGTGGCTGCGTAGGCTCTCTCAAATCCGTCGGCGAGCGCGTTTGCCTTTTCTTCTAGTGAAAGTGCCAGCCCTGAGCCGTCTAACTTCTCAAGCGGGGGAATCGTGTGATCTTCATGTCTCAGTGATTTTGCCATTTTCCAGAGGCTGTTATCTTTGGGCGTGAGTGACGTAACTTTCTTCGTCCAAAGTTGGCGTCTGAGATCAGTGATTTCTTGTTTAATCTCCCGTTGTAGCGTGTTGTAGGCTGTTTTGAAGTAGCCGTCTCGCGTTTGATGGTAAATGCGTCTCAGGCGATTTTTCTCCTTGATGAGCGATAGGACATACTCGGGAAGCTTGATCGTAAAAGTCTGTTCGTCTTTGTATGGTATGTAGTTGTCTTGTGCAAGTTGGATGATTTCGGTCAGAGTGCTTGCGGCTTCGTCGATTTCTTCCTTCGAGCGCAGGGTTGCCGACGATAGGTATATTCGTTCGTTAATCTCTTTCTTGAATCCTTCCCAGTCGGCATCTTTGAAATTTCGCCACTTTCTGGGGCTCCTTGAAGTCGTTCCTCCAATACTGAAGCTCACGGGCAGGTGGTCTGAGGACAGTTCATCCAGCGTGCGCAGTGGCGAGATGGTCTTGGCGTTTTTCTCAAGTACGATGTCCAGAGTACTTGGATACTTTGCACGTGCTGGATAGTGAGTCGGTTTGTCCGGTGCCATAATCGTGTAGTTATGTGTCTGCATATGTGAAAAGAGCGTTTTCCCATTCGCGTTGCCTCGGTAGTTGTTCCAATAATTGTGCTTGGCATTGAGGTCTCCTCCTAAAACAACAATGGGGCGCAAATTAAGTAATTTATCCAAATCCTCTCTTACCAGAAGTTTGGGGCAGTAGGCGGCGATAATGGTATGCGCTCTATCCTCTATGGTGACTTCGATAATTGTGGCTTCAGTATGTTTCAGCTTCGGAGTAGGGATTCTTGTAGATGTGATTGTTTGACGAACGAATATGGCGGTGCCTC
The DNA here is from genome assembly GCA_917563855.2 of Limnephilus lunatus. NCBI lineage: Eukaryota > Metazoa > Arthropoda > Insecta > Trichoptera > Limnephilidae > Limnephilus > Limnephilus lunatus. The sequence goes on along the minus strand of OU830602.1, from coordinate 231,342 downwards.
CACCTGCGCCCTCCGGTCGGTCGTCTCGATGTACTTCGAAGCCGGGCACTCTCAGGGGTATGTCAGGTTTTAAAAAGGTTTCTGTAATGAGAAAAATGTCAATGTCAGTATTGTTTGCCAAGGCGAGCAGTTCGTCGGTCTTAAAGCGGATGCTGTGGGCATTCCACAGGAGGACGTTCACCATCTTGGGATTAGACATTGATGGTGGACGTGATGAGATCCATGAGGATCATCGCTCTCTGTACTTCGTCTGAGCCAGCTGCGGCCAGCTGCGGTCGCACGCGTCTCAATCCATGGAGCAGGGCCATCATCAATGCGGCGTCGTCTCCTCCGGTGTAAGCCTCTCCTGTGGGCTGTTGGGGGCGGGGGTGCGGGCGGGGCTGCGAGCGGGGCTGCTCCTCGTGTCGCTCCTCGCTCCTTCCGCCGGCTACGTTGGCCCAGCTGCGTCCATCTGTCCTCGGCGCCTGCTGCGCCTGAGGATGTGGCCTGCTGGCTCCTGGGGCCTGACGTTGGGGCTGTCGCTGGTGCTGCTGGAGCGAGGCGACATAGGCTACCCTCTTCGGGCAGCCTCTGAAGTTGGCGGGATGGGGGCCTCCGCAGTTGCAGCACGCGGCGGGCTCGTCCCTGGTGGTCTTGGGGCACTCGGCGGAGGCGTGCTCAACTAGGCACTTCACACACCTTGCTGTGTGGGCGCAGTTTCGGGATCCATGCCCGAAGTTCTGGCAGCGGTAGCACTGCGTCCCGTGCTGCAGGTGGTTGCTGCGGTGTTTCTGCAGGCGGATCCTGCAGTGGCAGAGGTATTTGACGACCGCTCTCAGCTGGCCCATGTTCACTTCCTTGTTGAAGTGAGCCAAGTACATGGGGTACTCGGCCGCGGCGGTCGTCATCCTTATGACCTTTACTGGGGGGTAGCCCTGCTCAGTGAGGTCCGCAGTGATGTCGTCTGTGTCCACGTTTGGCAGGCCCTTGATCACGGCCTTTTTCATTTTCTCCGCCTCCGCCGTGAAGGTGTGAAAGCCGCGTGCTTCCGCTCGCAGCCCGTTGGTTAGGGTGCGGTGGTCCTCCATGCTTCGCACAAATATGTTGGCCGTCCCGCCCCTGTTATACCGGAAGGTAAAATTTGCGTGGCCGATGTGGCCCTGCACCGCAGAGGTAATTTGCGCGTGCGTGAGGTTCCCCAGGGTCATCACTACCGGGGGAACTCGATCTTGCTTCGCTGCATGGCCGCTGGTACCTGCGGAGGAAGAGGCATGATTAGTATTATTATTCGGTGAGCGTGTATATGAATTATTATAATGATTGGCGCGTTTTGCTTGCGGCGCGCCGCCGCCCTCGATGACCTCCTTGAGGTCGCCAAAGCGGTTGCCGACAACAACCGCCTTGGGGCCCTGTGGGGACAGGGGCCGTTTGACGGGGTTGGACGGCCTCGTCCAACCCTCCTCCTGTCGGGACATCTCCATGTCCTGGGGGGGCTGCTGGGGTCTTGGGGGTGGCACGTAGCCCGAGGCTGGTCCTACTGGGGTGCGGCTGGGTCCGGGTGCGGGGGTGGTCATGGGCATCTCGGGGTTCGGCAGGGCTGCGGCTGCCGGCTTGGTCCTCGGGTCAGCGGGGTGGCTTGGGATCGTCTGTTCTGTCTTTGGGGGGGGGGTCTTGATGGTCCCGGTCTTAGTTCTATAGTGGAGGGCGGGAAAATCCTCCGTGCTTGTGGGTATGCGCCGCGCGGGAAACATCCGCACGGCAGGTGTTCGGTATTTTCGTTTTAAAATGGTTGCGCTGGTGTTATGGTCGTCGGGTCTCGGTGGGGGGGCCAGGTCGTCCTTCTTCTTCTTGCCTTGAGAAAGGCAGTTGGTGGCGCGGGCGCCTGTGCAAAAAGCAGGTGTCTGGCCGTGCGAACACAAGCCAGACAGAGCGATTCGGGGGGAAAAACGGTGGCGTCTCCAGAAGCGACTGTCGCGGACGGCAGTCACTCAGCGAATGAGTTCTAGCCGCCGTTTCTAAAAAACTTCTTGTGTCAAGAAAAACGGAGTGGGAGAGTGACAATGAAGATTTGTGGCTTGTAATTAAGTCTCGTTCCAACTCGCTCATCTTTATATGCATCCTCTATATTCCTCCTAGTGTAACCGCTGATAATTATTGTAAACATATTGAAAAATTACAGGATCTGTATTTAAAGTTTTCAACTTCCAATTCGCAGTTTATTTTTGTTGGTGATTTTAATTTGCCCGAAATTAAATGGATACCTGACAATTCATTCAAAAATAATGTACTTTCCCCTTCTAATTATAAAAGCATGAAAGCACATAGTCTTGTCAATCTCTCATCAATTTGCAATTTGTATCAATTCAATTATGTACTAAATAGAAATGAAAATTTATTGGATCTTGTTTTTTCAGATAAAGTTAACATTGATATACATATAGCACCAGGCTTAACCAAATTGGATCAATATCACCCTTCATTTGAAATTATAGTGAAACAAAATAAAGATCAATTCTTAGAAATGAATAGAAGCGATTCAAAATATAACTTCAGGAAGGGAAACTTTGATGAATGTCGACAGGATCTATTGTCTGTTAATTGGATAACTCTCTTTAAAAATAAAAATGTGAATAGCATGGTAATCTTATTATATGAAAAATTGTGGGAAATTATTGACAAATACTTTAAAAAATATGGTACTCAAACAAAAAATCAATATCCTGTCTGGTTTAATCAGCAATTGATTGCTCTTCTTAAGAAAAAAAACAAAGTTAGACTTAAGGTAAAAAAACATGGTTATGAGTCAGATTATAGGGAATTCTCTTATTTAAGGAAATTTACAAAAAAAATACAAAGCGAATGTTATAAATCATATATCAACTCTGTCGAAAGTGGTCTGCAAGGTAACATAAAGTTATTCTGGTCGTACTCAAAATCATTACGAAAAAATAATTGTATTCCTAAAGTAATGCATCTTGACGATATTTCCGCGAATGACGGTGAAAACATAGCAAACATATTCTCTAAATATTTTTCATCTGTTTATACCAAGTCGGAATCATCTACTAATGATTCAATGCCAAACATAACTGAACACAATCAAAGCAATTTGGGTAAAATACATATTAGTGCAGATGAAATAAAATGTTTTTTGAGTAAAATAGATCCCAGTAAGGGCCCAGGACCTGATAAAATTCCTCCTTTCTTTGTTAGTTGCTGTGCAGACTCTTTATGTTTACCGCTTTTTATAATTTTCAATGCATCCCTTACCACGGGAAATTTTCCCGATCTGTGGAAAAAAGCACACGTGGTCCCAGTATTAAAATCGGGAGACCAATCTTTAATAAAAAATTATAGGCCAATCAGTATACTATCCTGTTTTGCTAAAGTTTTTGAATCTCTGATATATAAAAGTATTTTTTCACATTTTAAACCCCTTCTCTGCACTAGGCAATATGGGTTTGTTCCTCAAAGATCAATCAACTCAAATCTTTTGGAATTTTGTAATTATGTTTGTAATTCTTTTAATGAAAGATTACAAGTAGATACAATTTATACTGATTTCCAAAAAGCTTTTGATAGAGTTAACCACTCCATCTTACTAAAAAAAACTTGAACAAATTGGAATACATGGAGACCTATTACGCTGGGTGAAATCATATTTGTATAACAGAACTCAATTAGTTCTTATTAATGGATACAAATCATCCCCTATAATTGTAACTTCTGGTGTACCACAGGGTTCAAATCTTGGCCCCCTGCTTTTTCTTATATTCATAAATGACCTTGGCTCGAAATTAAACTGTGATTATGCTTTTTTCGCCGATGATCTTAAAATTTTTCGTAAAATTAAGTCTGTTTCCGATCATCAGCTGCTTCAAAATGACCTCGACACACTCAATAACTGGTGCACTGTCAATGATATGCACTTAAATGTTGAAAAATGTTACATTTTAAACTTTACTAGAAATAGAATTATAAAAGATTTTTCTTATGTTATCAATAATATTATTCTCAAAAAAGTTTCTTCAATAAGGGATCTAGGAATCACTCTTGATTCTAAATTCATATTTGATGTACATATTAACAACATTAAGTGCAAATCATTAAAAATGATGGAATTTATTCACAGAATATGTAAACCTTTCAAAGATCCTCAATCAATTCTAACACTTTACAATGCATTAATTAGAAGTAAACTTGAATATGGAAGCACTATTTGGAATCCACATTACTGCAAATATGAAAACATTGTAGAATCAGTTCAAAAAAAATTACTAAGAATGTTATCCTTCAAATGTGGACTACACGACCATCTCAGATCATACGATGTACGTCGTGATTACTTCAAGATTGATACACTTAAAACTAGAAGGCAATTGACTGATCTAATATGTTTACATAAAATTATTCACGGCCATCTTGATACTACATTATGTCTTAACAGTATTGAAATTAATGTCCCCAATTCCCATTGTTTAAGACGCCATAACATTTTTCATATGAATACATTTAAAAATAATATCGCCTACTTTAGCCCTCTGACCCAGATGTGTCGACTGTATAACAAGATAGAGTGCGCTGATGTGGATATTTTCGTTGACAATTTGAACGGATTTAAAAAAAAAGTTATAGCGCTGTTAAAAAGTACTAACTAATCATATTGTGTGAATTGTCTTTATATGCATGCTCGCGTATTTCATATGTCTTTTACCACTCATTGCAATGTGTTACTTGAGTGACCTTGTATATAATTCTGTATTTTTATTTGTGATGTTTTTGTTTTTCTAATTGTATTTATTTGTATTTAATTGTATTTAATTGTAGATTTTTATAATTATGTAATAACTGAGTTTTATAACTGGATTGTTCTCATGTAAGTGTAAACATCTGTAAAACCCAGTACAAATAAATAAATAAACAAGGAAAAGAGTGATATTTTCAACAAATCTTGGGTCCATAAATAAATTTGTAACTATTTTAAGTATAGGGAATACACATAATATAGTTAAGAAGCACCTGAGGTGTTAAAATAATATTTATTATTCTGAATTTAACCACATTTAGGAAACAAATCATTCTTTTGAAATAAATAAAGGATTAAAAATATTAAATTCAAACACAACGGGTTTACAATTACACAACTTAGAACATTTTAGATTATAGAACAAGTTTAAATAGTCAATTAAATTAACATCAACCAAATAAATTTATAAGATATTTCATAAATATATTAATAAGACATAAGATGTTTTAGTTTATTTTCATATTAATATTTATATTCATCATAATTTATTTTGGTTATTTAGATAACTTGGTAAATAGTCTATGATTATTTTGTGTTGATTCTTAAAAGTTTTTTTTATAAAAAAATGCGATTTTTACTTATTTAAAAATATTTTTTATATTTTATTTTATAGTATATGTATTTACCTTTAAAAAAAAATTATTACTCTTGTTACTGTTTTTTTTTTATAGTTAATTATTTGCTTATATTTGTTCGTCTTTTGTCATTTTTGTTAATTTTAATTTTATCCTGACAGGGGAACCATTTGTTTCGAAACATGTTGATAATTATGATTAAATAAGTGGTCTAATATGTATATGCAAAGTGATATATTTTCATTTAATGTTAATTATTTAGTCGTGGTTGCATAAAAGGTGTAAGATTGCACGAATTAAATTTGTTAATTACAAAGTAGTGTTGCCTACAAACGATCTGATTTGTTGAGTCCCTGCATGCTGTCCTGCAAGCAGTTCTGCAATTCAGCAATGTTGTCATCATTTTGTCTACGTACATAACAACGTACAGAACTGCGTACAGCAATTGGAAATAAACCACGATCCGAGATTTTAACCGGAGTCGATGTGTCACTGCTTATGCAGCATTATTTAGAATGGTAGGTACCTAAACTATAAAAGTATGTATATTATTTACTATTATTCCGTACTGGCAAATAAAAATGTAGTAGAATTATTACCATAAATAAGAAGACTTGAATGAAGTAAGTCAGTGGAAAAATACTCACCGTTACCACCGCGATGTGACGTGACACCGCCTCTAATTAGCCCGTACGGGGACATTCAGGTATATCGTAATAAAAACATTATTCTACAATAGGTTATTACATTATTACATATTTATATATCTAATTTAAAAAAATATATTATTTTCTATTGTAACATTTGGGTGGCGGGTGCGGATGCCACCGCACCGGGAACCTTTTTTAAATAACCAACAACCCTGCTATAGGTCACCCCAAGTTTAGTGACTCAGCGTGGGTGCTCGGGTTCTTGGGGTGAGGTTTATCTAGGTCTTGGCGGTGGATGTGTTTGCCCACCTGTATGGCGGGCTGGATCGGGAGACACTCTTTTAGGGGGACCTCCAGCCGGAATCTCTCTATCCATCGCCTTGCATCGCAATTGGAGGGATGGATTCATCCACAATTCCTATCCACCCTTCATACCGTTGTCCTTCTCAGAACTTGCTCTCCTTCATATCCATTAAAAAAAACCTACACACAGCATCCCCAAAGATGGATTGAATTGAGGATTTTTTTCCAGCGGCACCGGTGCACAGTGGGGAAACACGCCAAACGCGCGCCCAAAGTTAACATTTGTCACATGAGGGGTCGTTTCTAATGAGCGTAATACACGAGCCCGATTTTCAGACCGATTCCAATTAGAGACAAAAGTCAACATTTTTCGCTTTACGCGATCGCTGTTTCCAACTCTATTTTCATACCTACGATTTCAGTAGGCATCACAACAAACAGTATGGTTCATGTGTTGTTTGCAGTGATGACAATTGAAATCCTAGATATGAAAATAGCGATCGCGCAAATCGAAAAATGTTGACTTTTGTCTCTAATTGGAATCGGGCTGAAAATCGGGCTCGTGTATTACGCTCATAAGACCCGTTCTCGAGTTCAACCTTGGCCGTGGAACGATTGGCCGGCCTCTGTGTTTGCTCCTCCCTACAACATTTTCACTCCTTCCTTTATAATAGTGGGAGTAAATCGCTACGCCACTGGGGTAGCATAAGAAAAATCAACTTAATTGCCAATATTATAGGGAAATATAAATTTTATTTTTTTCTCGTAAACCTGTTTGTTTATGTAATTTTTTTATAGTGGTCCAGCCGTAATATTTGATAATGCTATCATTATTATTGTAATATTGGCGATTGGACACTTCTCAGGCCCAGGGACATCGCATCTTTTGTGTGCTGTGCAGTGGCGTAGCTATAATGGGCGGCACCCGGGGCGGATAGCGTGGTGTCACCTCCCCCCCCCCCCCTCCCATAAAGTTGACTTTCAGAAAGTCAAAACGCAAATTTCGACTTCATAATAAAATAAAAACACTACTACCTGGTCAAATTCGTCTATAAAAAGACCTCTCGAATTAACCTCTCTGCAAGGGTCGGCACTTGATTCGGCGTTTTTCGTAACTCTCGTAATCACTCGTAATATTGATATTCATTTCACGGGAATTAATTACCTGTAAGACAATGTCCAACTGAACAATTGACAGTCTCTAGTGGTCAAGGGGTAAGTCTAGCAATCCGAAGTACACGGGTGCAAGTAAATTTTATTTCACATTATAATCATCAATATATATTATAAAAGAAAGTCCAAAAAAACGTGGGTCCCGCAAAAACTCAGAAGCGAGTCTCGGTACGATCATGGGAGTTATATGGTGTGGTAGGTCTCTATCCCCCTCCAGGATGACGGTTCCCGTTTTTACCTAAAGGGCGTGCTTTTGAAGATATAAGGGCTGGAAGTTTCGCCCTCTTGAAATTTCAAGAACAGTCTTCCTAAAAGTTCTAGAAGGTTCGATAGAGCTCTAGAAAGTTCTGGAAGGAGTGGCGGAGTATGGGAACCGGGAACAACATTGTGGAACATTCCAGAACACTCTCGAATGTTGTCCTAAGCGAAGCCGGGTTACCCAGCTAGTTTAAAATAATACAAGATATATTTGCGGCACGTTCCAGAGCAAAGATACTCTCAGTATCGTCCTGGTGATGTAAACCCACCATTCAGAATCGAAACGTTGCTTGAAATTGCTTTAGCCGTGTTTGGTGGTCAGATCTGTATAGCCAGGTTGGTAGGTACTTACCCACTTTTCTCTTCCCCATTTCCTCTCCCTCTCCAATACCTTCAGCCTCGCAACATAAACCAATTGGGGATGCCGTAGTCTCACTGGTTTCAGACGGTTGGGAGCAGTTGGGACTCTTGTGCGATTAGTACCAGCATTATCATTAGCGTGCTCCCTGTAATCCCTTTCATGTTGTAAACAATTAAAATTGTAAACAACTCAGCAAGGTCAGTTTTTTAACGTCAATCTGCTTGACTTAGATTTTTTTTATTTTTCCTTAAACTGTTCTCCTTTATATCAGTACATGTTGTGAGAAGTTTTTCGATTTGAGGTCATAATTTCCTGCTGGAAAATTTTGACGGTTTTTATAATAAACTAGCTGGTACCCGGCACGCGTTGCAATTCCATTCAAGAAATAGTTTCTCCCTGCAAGTCCATTCCTGCCTTCCCTCCCTGCCGCTAAATATATGAAATAAACACATTTTCAAACCACTCGCGCACCACTTGTAGTATTTTTTTAATACAAATTTCGTACCATTATATATAGAAACACTCTTCTGCTAAAATGCAATGTTCTGTAAAATTTTTGAGTCAATTATCAATCAATTTTGATAGGGACTCCCTAATCACCTTCTGGATAGGGACACCCTAATCACCTAGCGGTATGTATATACTTTACGACCTTTTCTCATACCTACCTACCAAATATACATAAGATCGGTCTAGCCGTTTCGGAGGAGTGCGACCACAAGCACCGTGACATGAGATTTTTATATGTAGGTATATATAATAATATATAGATTGAAAGACATGATCTAAATTTAAGGTTTCAACAAAGCTTTTTGCGAATCGTTTACTGTTTATTTTTATTTCAATAAACTACTTTCCAAAATGCTATGTATGTTTTCTTTTTTTAAATTACCTTCACCAAAACTCAGAATAGGCCACTTGCATGGTTTTCTTAACGACTTGGAAAAAATCGTGTGGACAGATTTTTTTACTAAGATTACGAAAATGTTAGTAAAAATTTTTAGAAATGTATAGTTTTTTTTATTTTTAAATAAATAAATCTATACGATTATAATATACCTACGATTAAAAAAAAATACGAATGTCTTAGAATATTATATAATATTTTTAATGTGTTGCAAGTGGCCTATTTCATAAAACAGTTATTCCTCAATGAAAACATAATTTTAATATTAATTATTTTTGTGAATTCATTATACTCCTTTTTTTTGTAAATAAGTTTAAATGAATTTAAATACGATTTCTTCGTAGTCATAAATCATAAGTTTATATGGAAATACTCTTTAATTAGTTGTCAGAGTGTGTGCATAATTATATAGTTTAAGTACTTGCCATAGAAATTATAAATACTTAACATGTGATTAAATAAGCCGGCTGAATCATCAGCCCTAGTCAGCAAAACAAGTGTCGTTTGTCCTTCCTGGACAGTGGCCATTTGTTACTGTATTATTCAAATAGATGTACCTACCTAATTACTTCGTTTTACAAATCTTGATTCTAGATTTTGTGTTTTTTTACATTAGCTCTACACGGGAGGTCCTAAGGAAAATAATTTCCCTCAGGGCCTATGTCGTCTTAGGTGTGTGGAGAAGAAGAGGAGTTCCAGGAAAGAAATAGGAATGAGGGGTGGATAGAAATCTGGGGGTCACTTCAACTGTGATGCAAGACGAAGAGTCGAGGGATTCTGGTTGGAGAGGTCAAAAGACCTCTTCGACCAGTCTATATCGATCCGGCCCGCCACACAGCAGGTGGGCAGACACATATTCAGACGAGACAAGATCAGATAAGACCTTGATAAACTTCACTCCGTGAACCCGGGCACCCCTTCTATGTCACCAAACGTATCGAACCACAAGGCAGAGGTGTTGGTTACCCAATAAATGGTTTCCGGGACGGCGGTACCCATACCTGCCTCCCAAAATGCAAATGAAGATCTGCAGAGTCCGCTAAAAAATTAATTCATTTGCTGAATCGAAAGAGACCACCGCGACCACATGAGATGACAACATCAATATTTGGTGGAATAAGACCGGGTTTTGGTAGAGAAACATGAAAATATCTATGGTTAACCCCATAGAACCGTGTTTCCAGTTAATGGTACGCATACCCCAATGGGTATCGTACACACCAACCTTTAATACCGGCAGAAATCGTCACAATGTGCGAGTTTAAGGTCATAAAAGTGGCATGCCTCCCCGCCCACGTTCTCTGTCTGTGTGTTGTGTTTTTATGCATCTTTCTCCTTCGCTTACGTTCATTGTAAAGTCAGTAACTGCACGAGAATGGATCGTATCAAGTAGTGTGGCGTGTACTATACGTGACGTTGCTTGAAAGGGTAAGAACACGCACTGTACGGAAACTGTGCGGTATAGAGGGTATGGACATTTTTGCTATAAGGGATACGCGATTTTAAGGGTATTTTAAAATGGGTTAGGAAAAACTAATTGGCGCTGCCCCAGAGGGGTGTACTATCGTAATAATATATTAAAATAATTTTTAACTTTTTTCCACTGTACAAAGGGTGCAGTCAAAAATTCCATGTTACCATAAATATAAGAATAATATTAATAAACCCCTACTTGGCAACAATGACATTAATACTGGACGCGGGGCAGAAATCTAAAAGTGGGAAGCCAAACACAAGACGATTGTAGCTGTCTCTATTTCTAGTTCTTTAGTACTAAACTGCTACGCGTTAAGTGAGGTCGTGTCTTACCAGTAAGTAAATTGCATTGCAAAGCGCCAAAATGCCCTCCTGTGTGATGAGAAAATGCTTCAATGCTTCGACCGGTCAGTGGTTGAGTGGGCATCGCGTTTGGGTCTCACCCGGGCGTTCCGTGTTCGAATCCTCGGCTGGCTAAGTCCTCCATCACAACACAAGCAACATTTTCGGCTTTCTGTGGTGGTAGTAGGAGATTTTCAAACATTGTTGGGTTATTCGTAACCCGGGAATGTTTGTCTTTCTTTAAAAAAGAAAAAAAAAAAAAAAAAAAATTACACCGCAAATAGTCGTAAAGGCGAAGGAATAACACTTCATTTGTAAGCACACGCAAATTACTTATTATTATCAATTATTATAATTACTACAATTAATTTTATAATAATACATCATTGTATTCTTTACCCTTCCCTGTCCATTGTGTAACCGAGTGAGAGTATTTTGTTATCTCAGTCACACCCATAAGTCACACCCGTGATGCGAAAGCAGTATTCGGCGAAGAAATTAATAAGCCGCCCTACCATATATCTATGACATTCATACACGTACATTCTTTGATTGACTATCTTTATCACACAGGAATAAAGTTTTGAATTTAGAAATTATACTGAAAACCGCTGAAAACAAAAGAGTGTTGCTTGCTTTCCACATTATATTGTGAGTATGTGAGACTATGGCGAGTCTATTTATATAATGTCATTGCTTGGCAACAGTAAAATGGGTGAAAATAATTCAAGTAAGGTATTCCCCAAATAAATATCAGGTTAATCTGTAAACCCAAGGTAATTATGCCTACTGGAAATAACCAAACAACTGGAAATTCAGTCCTGAAACACAACATAGCAACGAAGATCGGAAAGTTAATGTTAATCCGCCTCCCTCAAATGTTCGTATTTTATTGAATCAGTCTGAGAATTGGCCTTAAGAGGCTGAAAACGGTTGCGTATTTCCAAAACCTATAGGTTTCCGATTGAGTCAGTTTTATCACTTTGCAGATTTTAATGAAAAAGAAGGTACGAGCAAAGTTTCCAGAATGAACGATTTTCTTATTAGGTTTTCCTTATCTTCATGTTTTATCTGTAGGATTTTCTTATTGGGTTTTCCTTATCTTCATGTTTTATCTGTAGGTTTAACGTAGACATTTTTATTGTGACCTTTAAACGTTTCTATTGAATAGGATGTTAGGGTTACCGGCTATTTTAAAATTATTTTTTCATACCTTTTAATGACCTTTCTGAGGTGGTTCTGAGTTGGTTTCATTCTGAGTTGGCATGGAACCCATTTTCCCGTATTGACGGGAATGACGGGAATTGAAATATTATAAGTAATAATTATTAGCCTGAAACACTCATCTACATTGAAAAATATCTCCTGAGAAAATATACATGCCGCCGAGGGGACTTGAACCCGCGTTCTTCTGATTTCCGGTCAAATGCGCTGTCCACTAAGCCACGTAAGCTTATCTCATGCCCGCCAAATAATTCAATATATGTATAGGTACAAGTGTTTCATTCAACAATTACTGCTTATTACATATTTCCACCTCTAAACAATCAATCTATTTTTATATGAGAAAGGCATTGAAAGTACAAAATCCCTCACTTTCTCGGGAGATTTTTTCAATGTAGATGAGTGTTACTCTTTGTGTTATACATACAAATCTTGTCTTAAACATTAGCTTATCAATTCAAAATAATAATTAATACGAATCATGCAAACATAAATCTATTTCTATTTATTTATTTATTTCCATTATTGCACATACCTACAGTTTACAGATGTAGGTATACAGTTTAAACTTTAAACTTAGATAATAAGTATCAGTTGTACAAAAAATGTTTATCATTAATATGAAAATGGGTTAGTAGTTGTGTTTTGTGAACACATCTCTAGGAAAATCTGCGCTGAGGTGTTCCCAAGTGTTATTCTGCCGTCATAAGTAAAAACACAGCATCGTCCTTGATACTCTCTAGCTCAAGAAGGGTGCTGTGGTGGTTCCACTCATGGCGGCTGTATTGTATATGTGTTAGATTGGTAGCTTTTGAGGTACATCACAATATTATACAGGGATAATAACTATGTATTTGAAGTGCACTTGAGAGGGAATAATCAGACACAACTGGTAATAGGTATGTCATTTGTAAATCAAATTGTAGACGTATCGACTTTTTTCTACAAAAAAATATAAATTGATCTCGAAAATCTTGTTCTATCTTACTAGATAAAACAACAATCTTTCGGGATCAATTTATGTTTTTTTGTAGAAAAAAGTTATCTTAAATTTTGAAAAAAAATGTTTATTTTTAATATAATAAGGTTACACCGTTGGTCTTTGGCAGATTTGTTAAATTTTCAAACAAAATGGTTATATTATACAACACACATCAAATCTTAATATAATCATACTGTGAAATAAATCAATGAATTATATAGGAAACCTCCTTTTTAGAATTTTAGTTTTACTTTAATTAAAAAATCCACGCACGTGTTTTGCGACGAAATACTTCAGTTTGTCCATTTATTTACGCTTTAACAAACTAATGTATTTCAGATTTTTTACACACTTATTTTGCTTTGACATTATTGAAAAATTATAAATATTTTTGATCTAAAAATAATTACAAAGAGTACCTACATAATTGTAATAATTTAGTCATCACGCGTTTGGGCATTTTTATTGCTAATTTGAATGTAAGTATATACGAGTACTAGAGGAAAAAAATAATGAAATAAAATCGATATTGAGTTATAAAATGTATATCGAATAACCAATATTTCTTATCGGAACCACCCTGTACAATTTTGCAAGGGTACGATCGCAAGACCATCTTTCATCTCGGCCGCCAAGACAATATAAATTAGCGCTGGTATTTAGATCCTGTGGTGCCTGTTGTTTAACCGAAGAGTTTCTTGATTTCGTCCACCACCTTGCCGGAGTACCTAGCGGAGGTGAGCAGGAATTTGTTGACAACAGACATGGGCTGCAGACTATCCCCGTCCTGACAGCGCACCTCCCAGGGCTGCTCCAGATAGTAGATATGCAGCCCCAGGGCTCCGTGCTGACTCACCCAGTCCCCCAGGCAGGCGGGGGCCGAGGGGATGGTGATCTCCACGCCGCGGGCGCAGGCAGTCTCGAACCAGCGCCGGCCCCGCTCCTGAGTGCGGCCGATGAGGCTCCAGCCGATGCCGATAGCGCGCTGATGCTTCACCAGCACGAAGTACGGGAACAGCTGCTGACAGTCTAGCTCCGCCGTCATGTTGTAGTAATAATGGCTACCTGTAACAAATAACACATATGAATATTATTTGAATATTATAACTCTATGAATATTATTTGAAGATCCACTGGAGCGACTAAGGTCAAAATATGGACCGCTTTTTATTTTTCTGCGATTGACAGCGGTCCAAAATTGGACCACATTTTTTTTACCAAAGTTTAAGATAATCGACAAAAGATAGGTGAATTCATTGGCTATATAGAATTCTATTAAAATTCGGAGGTATGATTTTTTTAATGTGGAAGGAAAATATTCAAAATGATCTCCAAAAAATCACGAGCAATCGGAGGAAAAACTTTGAAATCGGTCTGTCGCTCGAGTGGGTTAAGTTATTTAAGTTAAATAGGTAATATTTTGCTTCCAGAAAAAGGAGAAACATGTAAATACGAATGATAGAGGGAGCGCGCTAATATTGAAAACGATAATATTTAAGCGAAAATTGTGAAAATGTTTAATAAACCACGACTTGTTTAAAATAGATCAAAAATCTCGTGGGGGATGTCTAAAATAGTTTTCAAAGAAACACTACGAATTTTTTCAGTTATAGAACTTGTAAAATAACTGAAAAAACATGTAATAATTTTCGGAGCATAATTTGCGATTTTTTTCCATAGAGTAAATTTCATATAATTGCCGTTTCGGCGTAGGGAATGCATCGATATTAATTTCAAGAATGATGTATATATTTTTTAATGGCTTTAAAAGTTGTGTTTCAGGAAAATATGTTATGTAGAAATGCGGGAAGCCGGGCCTTAGCGACACTGAAAGAAATGGAGGAGGGAAAGGATTGAAGGATAAATCGAGTTTCATGCGCGAAACTGTAGAATATACAAAGGGTTAAGAAAACTTTTGTAATGCAGGGTCTACGATTAGATTCATTTTAAAAGACAATAAAAACGATGGAATAATTGCAGCGATCGATTTTTTTGTAAAGATTGTCAAATTGCAATTATTTCTTAGAAAGGGAGCGGTTAGCTAAGTGATTTTGAGACACTGCATTAAAAAAATCAATTTTTGACAATGCATATTATGCCAATGATAGAGGTACGCTTTTGTTCTATTCTATTTTATTCATTCTTATCAAGTTTAATTTGTAGGTAATATTTAAAAATATTATTATATAATTTAATTTAAAAAAAAAGATTATTTAAAAACAAGACATGCTTTGTAATTATTATTATTCGTGGCAGCTGTTTCGCCGTCTGAAGGCATTATCAAACTGCTGTGAAGCCATTTACAGATGATCCACATTTATATATTACTGCTATATAGGTAAGTACTTAAAATGAAAATAGAATGGCTTTTATTTTTATTTCCAATGCCCTTATAGATTTCTGAGTAAATTGTCAGAAATAATGATGCATTGAAGGTTATTTATTACTCTGTAAAGTCTCCCCGCTATTGTTTAAATATGACTACAGGTAACGACCTAATAAATATAAGTTTACCTGCTAATCATTAAGAATTTGAAGAAACCAAGAAATAAGTCATCCGAATTATTCGTTCGGATGCCTCGAGGGTTTCTTTTAAAATTTTCGCAGAATTTGGACAGTTGACCAAATTTTAAAGGTAATTTTCAAAGAAACTAATGATAACTGAGCCAAAATGCATCGACTGGGGTTTGGTAAAACCATTCAAAGAATCAAATGAAAACTTTACAGAAGACGATAAAAACGAATATTTACGAATTCGTAAAACTAATTATAAATCTACAAGTTTATGCTGATGTAAAATATTGCAACTCTATTTATAATTATGTAAGATTTGATTAATTTCATCTATGATTGTTTGTAAAAAGATTTACGAATAAATTTGGTTTTCAATGGTTTTCAGTATTAAAAGTGTCTAAATCAGTAAAAATTATTTTAGCATGTTGTAGTTCGAAGACACTTACTACACGAATTCCTGAAAAGTAACATTCTCGAAAAAAGTGGCTTATGGCATGTTTTTTAAATTTTTTATGCCAATACCTCACAAGAGTCCCAGCTGCTCCCGTCTGAAGCCGGAGAGACTGGAATATGTTGTGAGGGGTATCAGGACAACTCAAAATGAAATCAACTCAGAACCTCCCTTGAAAACTCTTTAAAATTTGTTAAATTGATGATGTTAGGTTAGAGTTTATGGGCTAATAATTTATTTTTTTTTTTCATAGCTTTTAATGACTTTTCGAAGAGGTGTTGAGTTAAGTTGATTCTGAAATGGCAAGGAACCATTGTGAGGCTGAAGGTATTGGGGAAGGGAAGGAGATGGGAAAGAGGGAGGTGGGAGGTGGGAGGAGGGAGGTGGGAGGTGGGAGGTGGGAGGTGGGAGGTGGGAGGTGGGAGGTGGGAGGTGGGAGGTGGGAGGTGGGAGGTGGGAGGTGGGAGGTGGGAGGTG
This sequence comes from Limnephilus lunatus, assembly GCA_917563855.2. NCBI lineage: Eukaryota > Metazoa > Arthropoda > Insecta > Trichoptera > Limnephilidae > Limnephilus > Limnephilus lunatus. The sequence continues at coordinate 214,863 of OU830602.1, read as the reverse complement.
GGAGGTGGGAGGTGGGAGGTGGGAGGTGGGAGGTGGGAGGTGGGAGGTGGGAGGTGGGAGGTGGGAGGTGGGAGGTGGGAGGTGGGAGGTGGGAGGTGGGAGGTGGGAGGTGGGAGGTGGGAGGTGGGAGGTGCTTGATTATTCACCAGTTGCAAACCAAATACGACTAACGCCATTTCAAGCAACGTTTCAATTCTGAATAGTGATCTTACACCAGGGCGATATTGAGATTATCTTCCACTCTGGAACGTGCCGCAAATATACTAGTTTGGTTTAAATGAATAATAGTGAAATAACACAAAATAAATTTATTTGCGCACACCGAAATTCGATCCTACAACCATCGGATTGCGAGTCAAGAGCCTTACCTCTTTTTACACACGTTAATTCAATGGATATTCATTAAATAATTCGGTAAAATATAGCCTAAACTCGGAAATCAAAACAAGTGATTACTTAATACATTTAGGTTCCTCGTTTTGTTTGGTTTTTAAAAGGATTCTATCTCGATAAAGAGTACCTACTCGTATGAAGAATGAGGTGTTTTACCCATATTTGGAATGCAATTCTGTTTCTTGAAGAGTGTCTGCGTGGCCAGCTCACTCTCCCCCAGCGGGATCTGCATCAGCCCTTTCCCGTTCTGCACCCAGATGCCTTCAATCGTCTCTCCAATGGGACCTCGCCGACCTCCCAGCTTGATGGTATCTGGAAACATTAATACAGTACATACAGTTCGCACACCGCAGTTCCTGTCTCCGCTTTAGGCAGAGAGGATGAACCGCTAAACAATTCAGTCTTGGCACACACTCCTTGCTTCATCCACATTCATAACATGTTCATATACATCGTCTGATATGCACTACTCTGACTCTTGACATGGCCCGACACAAGTATTTGGTTCACAGGGCCAATTCACAGAAATTCAAATGTAACATTACCTATCATCATTTGACATTTAAAAGGTCCCGTTAAACGCTGATTCTAGGTGCGTTTCAGCCTTCTATCAAACTGTAATAACCTTTTTTATATTAGCTCCACACACGAGGCTTCAAGGAAAATAATTCCCCTCAGGGCCTGTCATCATTGGGGATGATGTGTGGAGGATCTTTTACGAAAGGATAGAGTGGAAGTTGTGGGAAGGAAAAGTTATAAGGGGTGGATAGAAGTCTGGGGGGTCAGTGTGTCCGGGAGTGACGGACGAATTAATCCATCCCTGCTTCTGAGGCGGAAGGCGGTGTAACGAAAGATTCCTGCTTGAGGGGTCAAAAGGTCGCCCTCGACCAGTATCTCCCGATTCGCTGCGAAGACCCGGACAAACCTTAACCCCCTATGAGCCCGGACACCGCTGCTAAGTCACTAAACCAATTGAACAACTTGGGATGACTTGGCAGAGGTATGGGTTATACAATAAATGGTTCCCGGGCGGCAGTACTAATACCCGCCTCCCAAATTAAATCTGACAAGCTTAACAACTTGACAGTTGTCCTCTTCTGCTGTTCAAAAGCTGAAACGGGCAAAGAATCGGCATTTAACGGGGACCTCACTGTAAAAAAAAACTAAATGACGCTGAATGGCCATTTGATGACAATGTTACATTTGAAAAGCGCAAGCTTTTACCTGGAGATACGACGTAGTGAGTAGTGGTCCAGTAGATCTCGCCGAGAATGGTCTTCTTTATCATTTTCTTGTCCACCTCGTACGGCAGGTCCTGCAGATCCTGGACCGGGATCTGGATACAGACACCGTTTTATACAATATAAGACTATTCGCATAAATACATATTATTAAAACATCCTTAATTCGCAGATTCATTAACATTATTCATTGGAGCAAGCCTAGAAGAAATTCCTCGGGTATGTCTATATATGCGGAAGCCTATCCAAGGTTCTTGCACCATATTGACTTACTCGAGGAAACTGATTCTGTGATTCTGGAAACTAGGCAGAAAGCAATTTCAATTTCATCAATAGCCCATTCCTCTTGGGATGCAATGATTTGTATGGACCACTAAAGACGGAGTCGATATCATCTGTGCAGATTAGCATAGCATGACGAGAGGAGTGGCGCTGTACATGTAACTGTTGTGTAAATGCACTCGCAAACCATTTGGATGTAAGTGACTGTTCTCTATATGCCTTAAAACTATTATTGAAGAGTCACCTGCCTAAATGGTGAAATGGTAACAAAATTGTTCTGTAATTGTAATAATATTCTGTTGTTCAATAATAATAAAAAGATAAATAAAAATTATTGTAGCTTTGAAGGTTTCAATTATCATAAAAAAATATATTATATTTATGTGACTTTTTGGAGGCCCTGGGGAAATACTTACGCTCACGTTCTGTTTCAATTTCAGGGATGATATGTGGAGGGTATTTTTGAAGAGAAGAAGTGAACGTGGGTCTTGAAGAGACTGATGTTATGTTGACCATGTTGTAGGAGGAACGATACACAAAAGCTGACAAATCGTTCCATAACCGAACGGTTGAACTCAAGAACGAGTCGTAGAAACGACGTTTTCATGTGACAAACATCAACCATGTACCTACTTACAAATTTTGAAATACCGGTAGAAAAAGAATCGAATTTCCACCTGATGCATGTGCTCTAAAGATTGTAATCCGTTTGCTAAATAGGGGAATCCGTTTCTGCACAGTCGAAGGTATTTTTCAAGAATTTTGGGGCTCCAGACCAACAGTGGAGTGCAGAGTGCAGGTAGCGATTTGTATGGGGCCAGCTGTAAAGTCGTGTACTGTAAATTGTAGATATCTATACAGTAACCCCAGCTTCTGAGGGGATAACTTGACGCTGGCTTGCACGGATTTACAAAGGAAAGCGTGTTTGTAATTTTTTTAAACTTTACCTGAACTTATCGTGAAAATTCTAGCATTGATTTTTAGATTACACTCTTAATACCGAATTGACAATAACCAAAACGTTTTTTTTTTTTGCTTTCGGCCGAAAAGGCAATCCCTGGCGTCCCCCTAGAAGCAGCGCATGCAGAAAATGCAAACAGCCAGCCCGCGTCAAGTGTCACCCCCGTAACCAGCTCACCGCAATCTGTAGGCCAGCGATCCAGCCCTCCTTGTCATATAGCGGACACACCCTGACGTCCCCCTCGAGGCAGCGCATGCAGACCTCGAGCCCCATGTCCGTGGGGCGCGGCACCTCCTTGAAGCCCGCAGCCTCCGCGTCTAGCGCATTGCGGGGGATGTCGAAGAAGTTCTCTTTGTCCTTTAGGGCTCCAGACCACGCATGCTTTACTGTAAAACATCAAGGCACGGTAGTAAAGAGCGTAATACACGAGCCCGATTTTCAGCCCGTTTCCAATTGGAGACAAAAGTCAACATTTTTTGATTTGCGCTATCGCTATTTTCACCTCTATTTTACACATCTAGGATTTCAATTGTCATCACTGCAAACAACACATGAACCATACTGTTTGTTGTGATGCCTACTGAAATCGTAGGTATGAAAATAGAGTTGAAAACAGCGATCGCGTAAAGCGAAAAATGTTGACTTTTGTCTCTAATTGGAATCGGGCTGAAAATCGGGCTCGTGTATTACGCTCATAAGCATTCAAATAGAAGAAAAAAGGGAGATATATGTAAACACGAATGTAAGAGGGAGCGCGCTAATATTACAAAAAATGATTATAATGATTCCGCAAGTTTTCATCCCACGAGAAAATATCCTCCTAACCTAACAAAAAAATGGGACAAAAATAATACAGACATCCCATAAAGACCATAAATAATTATTGTTCAAAAATAGTTATTGGAAGAATTCAGCAGAGTGGAGATACATTTTGTCCTTGGGATTTATGTTGAGGGATATTTTGTCGGGTGATATTTTGTTGGGGATATTTTTATCGGGGGATGAAAGCGCGCATTACCGATTATAATTAAGTGAAAATAGTGAAAAATTTTAATAAAAGCCTACTGGTTTAAAGTAGAGCAAAAACCTCTCGACAAATGATGTAATATACACGGAACAAAGATGATGTAATATACACACAATTAAAGATACACGGTGATTTTTTTCGGTTCTATGCCAACTCAGAATCAAGTCATTAAAAGCTGTGAGAAAAATAATTTTAAAATAACCCATAATCTAACGCTAACCTAAAGTAACCTTTTTAAGCAATTTTAGCTATATATACTTTTTTCATCACTTTTAATGACTTTCAAAGGAGGTTCTGAGTTGTCCGGTCACCGACACAAAAATATCACGAACAAGTACCTACACGACAACAATGAGCGAATTCACCACCCTATCAGTATGAACCAACATTACAGAGAATAATAAAATAAGTAGGCACTTACAATACTTACCTAAGGAAGTGGTCTTTATTATATGCCCACAGCCTATTATGATTTGTGAATAGTTTTTCTGCGCAGGTACTATGTAAGTACCTAATCTACATCTAACTATAGGTAGCAGTGGCGTACATGGCTGTATGACCAAAGGAACCTATAAGCTATGTGTAGTTTTTCGTGGTTCCATGACAGTTACCTAATCCTCCGACAGTTGCCCCTCTGGCATGCTTTATACAATATGCATTCGGTTTAGGGAAAATACGGTAAATCCAATTAGACAAAATATAACTAAATGTCCCCGAAGATGTGTGCAGAGAGTATGTACCTAGGGACCGCCGAATAACAAAAGTGTAAAACATATTTTCATTCAAATGCATCAAGGATAAAACTATTTGTCTATACCTAGTATATTATTAAATGTATTTTTGAAGTCGACTTTATAATTTGTAATTATAACTTTGGGTCTGGATGGTTATTTCCGTCACCTACTGCCTACAGCATATAGGTACCGTTTTATCTCCCGCCTTGCGGAACTAACTTGCCAATGGTTATGCCCACGGAGGAACGAATAGAGGAACTCTTTTCCTTCCTCCGTGGTTATGCCAGTCGGGAGTGCTGTCTTGTTGTTAAATAGAATCACTTCGAATATAGATATGTTTAACATCAATGAACCACAATTCATCCGGCAAGCTTTGTTGCTGTTAGTCTAAATAATCTGTTTATCTCTTTTAAAAACGATTTAAAATTGTAATTTTGTAATGTTTTCAAAATAAATAAATTAAATTGATAAAAAAATTATTAGCTTTTAATCTTACCTACCTAATACTTCTAGTATCTTAACTAATAATTGAAATTTGTTTAGTTTCAATTTTAATAATAATTCTCTTTATGGGTCGTTTTTTTTCTTAGGGTAGGTCATAGTTTTTTGCCATTTTTTTTATATTAGCTCCACACAGAAACAAATACCTCAGGGCCTATGCCATCTTTGGAGAGGGTCTTTTTAAGGAAAGTGTGTCCAGGAGTGAAGTCACCCCTCCCACTGCGGTGCAAGTCAATGGCTTGAGAGATTCCTGCTGGAGAGGTTAAAAGGTCTCCCTCAACAGTCTCTTCCGATCCGTCCCGGCACGCAGTAGGTGGGCAAACGCTCCGCCGCCAAGACTGAGACAATACTCACTCCATGAACCTGGGCACCACTGCTATATCACCAAACGTTGCGAACCGCACGGGGTTACCTATGGAATTGGTGATGGTTATCCAATAAATGACATGATACCCATACTCCTTATACCTTCTAAATTGAAAGTTTTTCTCCAAATCCTTACAAATTTTTTTCGAACTCTCTTTATGATTTGTTATTTTTCGTATGGTAGGTCACAGCTTTATGGACTACACGCCACTGAAAGGTAGTTGGGTAAATTCCAAGATGTAATGGATAATATGGCTTGCTCTAATAGCCTTGAGTTGATGTCGTGTGTTATGTATGTTATGCACAATCGGTATTTACCTACTGTTGGTAGTGAGTAGTAAGTAGTGGTGTAGTCCACCTCGGGTGTTAAGTGGCCGACTTGTTACTATGCTATATGTATCCATGTGTATTATTATTATTATGAATGGCAGTGGTCGTTTGATTGCCATTGAAAAGTTATTATCTTATTTAGATACAAAGAGTTCAATGATGATCCATTTTTTTTGGATGAACTGAAATCTGTATTACGGTAGTGTTTAGCGTTTTGGGAAACCCCTCGATGGAAAACGATCCCGTTTTGTTTTAGCGATTCTATATCACACAAAGCTTGTTGTCATCGACAATATACTCAGTCTCCATTGTAAATATGCATACATAAGGTGGCCGCATGGCCGTATTATTCATAAGGCGGGATTGGTTTATTTATGCATAAGGCAGTTTAGGCAACTGCCTAGAGGCCCCGCATCGGCCAGGGGCCCCTAGGGTGAGGGGCCGCGAGAAATGCATTGCTGAGGGGCCCCGACAGGTTTAATCCGGCCCTGGGTGACCGGACAACTCAGAATCAGAATGAAATCAATTCAGAACCTCCTTTGGAAACTCATTAAAAGTGATGAGTTTTATAAAAAAATGGTTAGATAAGGTTAGATTATATTATGGGCTAATATACATTTTTTCATTGCTTTGACTTGATTCTGAGTTGGCATGGAACCCATACATGTAGTTGTATTTACATCTTAACATACCCACGTCGGCCAAAGAAGGAACTGACTATTGTATTGTCAGAAAATGGCTAAGAAGGTGTTCCTTGAAAGAATTCGGAAAATTTTCGATAAACGACAAACACTACTTTATAAAACAATTATTGCACCTCACATAGACTACTGTTCTCTATCTTACTAATGTAGTTACTTCAAATAATCCAGAAAACAAACGAGACAAATTTTAAAGTGTTATCAAAATGATTCCGTGACAGTTCATTCTCCGAAAAATTATAATACTTTACATTCTAGACAGAATTTTGTAATCGAAAGTCATCCCTATATCGGGAGCAAGTGTGTCTTTAGATTATAAGTAGAAAGCGCATTAAAAAAAAATCACATTATTAATTTAAATGTCTTACCTCTGAAGCCACCCAGTCGAATACCTGAAAAAAATAGCACAGATTAAATTGATTCCTACTCGATTTTATCTGTTGATTTATGTATTTATTTATTTAATACATGAAAAAGTACATATATTTTTTTATGATATTTCACCCCCCATGCTAGGGATGACCCTGTGTTATGGCGGGTGAAGTTTACAGTTTTCGGATTACATTCATTAGTATTGGTTGAAAATGTTCACTAATTAATACTATGCACACAGATTCTTCTACAATAAGAGAGTTTATGTTGGTATTTTGGATTATAAGAATAAGGTAAAGAAGTTAAAGAGTTATTGGAAAAGAGAAGTTATTATTGATATATATTAAGTCGAAAGAGAGAGTACGAAAACAGTATGCAATATAGTTGTGAATGATGAATACTTGGAGCAGGTGGATAAGTTTGTGTATCTAGGTACTATTTACGAGAGATGGGAAGGCTAATAGGGATATTGAAAGAAGGGTGAATGCTGGTAACTCCATTAATGGAGGACTGAATGCCGTTGGCGCTAATAAAAAACTGTCAAAAGAAGCGAAACTAGCAGTCCACAATGGAGTCCTGGTACCTACCCTGATGTATGGCAGTGAGGCATGGAACTGGCAGAGGAAGGATGAAAGTAAACTGAATGCTCTTGAAATGAGATCCCTGAGGCGTATGTGTGGTAAAACAAAGTATGATCGTGTGAGAAATGTGGATATCCGCAAAGAATGTAAGGCTGATGTATGCATAATGAGTAAGATTAAAAAAGGGACCCTCAGATGGTTTGGGCATGTAGAGCGAATGAACGAAGAAAGCAGTGTAAGAAGAATATACAACGCAAATGTGAATGGTAGAAGAAGTCGTGGACGTCTGAGGAAGACATGGCACGATCAAGTGAATCAGATACTTGAGTCGGGCCATGTCAAAAGTCAGAATAATAGAAGAGAATGTATGAGACGATGTATGAATGTGAGTGAGGCAAAAAGTGTGTGCCAAGACCGAGTTGTTTGGCGGTCCGTCCTCTCTGCCTACCCCTGCGGGGAAACGGCGTGATGGTTAGTTAGTTAGTTAGTTAGTTAGTTATATTAAGTCACAGTAATCAGTCTTATACATACATACAAAGCTGCTTAGATAGTATATAAAAATATGTAAAAAAATTCTATGCACACAGATCTTCTATAAGAAAATGATATATAGTTAGGTTGGGTTACAAGAAGAAGATGAGGAAGTTAGACAATTCTTAGAAAATGAAAAATTTGAGGAGTTGTTAGATATATCGTCGCCTTAGTTCGTATTTGTCCAACAGACCATTAAAAAATTTTACAGGAAGAGAAAGTTTTCTTTCATTATTTCAATGAAACATTAATATTATGAAGTATAGGTACCTAAGTAATACGAAATGTTTCGTAACAAGGGCCTAGATTGTAGCATTCACATGGGAGGTTCGAAGTTCGAACCCTAGAGGGGGGGGGGGGGTTACGATACTGTGGGCGGCAAGGGAGAAAGGGGGGGGGGGGGAGTGGAAAATATATTTAGAAAAGTTTTTTTCGATATATTTTATTTTCCGCATTTGAGTCCCGTTACTTCAATGGGTAACATTTTTAACTAGATTGTTTGACATTGATGCATTTCACAGTGTTAATCTTATAAATAATATAACCATGTTAGACTAGAACTCCGACAGACGAAATATTTTGAAACTTCCAAGTTTTCAATGTACAAAAACTCTATTAAAATTATGTTCTATTTAAACCTAAAAAAAATATCTCAATACTCCACTGTCCAACATAAATACTCAACCAGGGCAACAATGCTAAATATACTGGTTATTCCTACTTTGAAAATATCTTTCGGACAGAAATATATTAAATTTTTTCCTAAGAAACTATATAACATTCTACCAAATCAAACAACAAAAAAGTATTTTATAAAAGCAGTGGTTGTTTTTTTAAAATTTTGATAATGCCTTCATAAGGCGAAACGGCTGTCACGCGTAATGATAATTACATAGCAGATTTTTTTTATAAATTAAATAATAATATTATATACAAAAGAAATAAAAATTAAGGCGCGGTACCCGCTCTAAATGGAGAAGATGAAGAGATATGTAAATACGAATGTTAGAGAGAGCGCGCTAATGTAAAACGATAATTTTTAAGCGAAAACTATGAAAATGTTAAATAAAACACGACTCGTTTAAAATAGAGTAAAAATCTTGTTGGCGTTGTCTAAAACAGCATTTAAAGAAACACTGTGATTTTTTTCACACACATAAAACATGTAAAATAACTGAAACAAACGTGTTTATAATAATTTTCGGAGCATATTTTGCGATTTTTTTCTATCGAGGGAATTTCATAAAATTTGCGTTTCGGCTTGGGGAATGTACAGATAATATCTTTAAGAATAACATATATTTTTAAGGACAACATGTAATAAATCGGTAGACATGCGCGATCTCAAAAAGAAGAAGATGGAGAGGTACGTAATTACGAATGTTAGAGGAGCGCGCTAATATTTAAAGCGATAAAATCGATGCGAAAATTGTGTAAATGTTTAATAAAACACTACTCGTTTAAAATAAAGCAAAAATCTCATGCAAGACGTCTTAGGTGTAATTTAAAGAAACATTGTGATTTTTTTCACAACTATAACTTGCAAAATAACTGAAACAAACGTGTTTATAATATTTTTTGGAGCATACTTTGCGATTTTTTTCTATCAAGGGAATTTTACATCATTTGCGTTTCCACGTGGAACGCGTCTAGATATTATCTTAAAAAATAACGTATATTTTTTTAAGAGCTTAACAATTCGAATGTTTTAGGGAGATATGTAAGAAATCGGTAGAAATTTGGGTAGCGGCGGCTTAAGATGGAGTTCTACAAACTAAACTTGATAACAATAAATAAGTAATAATCAACTTGCGCACATTATGAGGGGAATATAAAGATAGCTATACTGAATACAAAACAGGAAAGCCTAGTGAGTAGGACTGTGAAAACTTTGAATTTATTCTTAGCTATTTACGTCATGTAAGAACTTTTCTATAGGGTCGGTTTATTAGTATTTTTTGGTATCACTAGGCTTATCTTGCCAGGGCTCCTACCAGATAGCAACTTGACAGATGTAAATCTCTCTCATAGCGAGCATTAAAAAAACTGACATACCAGCCCATAGAAAAAAAAAAATTCTCTGTAAATTTTCCATAACATAAATAAATAGCTTCATCAATGGTGACTTATAAGCATCGAGGAGGAAAACAGTTAAAATAAATTATAAATTAAAAAAAAAAAAACTGACCATGAGTCGTGCACACCACAAATAATACCACCCCCACGAGGGCAACGAAGAACTTCATGTTTCTGTTCTAGTCCCTCTGTACACTCCTCACTCCAGTCAGTGTTCCTCTCAGTGGTAATCTGTAAGCAAGCCGTGACCTCCCGCCACAATACTGGGATTGACACTGGACGCTGGACGCTATTCATCAACTATCCCCGTGCCCTCAATTCCATTCAGACCCACATATATTATTATTCAGATAAATCAAGGCGGATCAGGATCGGACGAGGAGCCGCTATCTGTGTGTAGCAACAGGACCGGACCTACAACATTTAGCGCCCTGTGGCAGAATAGCTGTAGTTTAAATTTGAGAGGCGGGTATGGTAGGTACACCCTCGTCATAGGTCACCGCAAGTGATTCGCCGCGTTTGGAGATGTTGTGGGTGCCCGGATTCATAGGGTGAGGTTTCTCTAGGTCTTGGATGCGTTTGCTCACCTATTGCATTGTGGGCCGAATCGGGTGAGGTTGGTTGAGGGAGACCTTTTAATTTCCCCTGCCGGACTCTCGACCTCTCGCCTTTCGACCTCTTGCCTTGCACCGCATTGGGAGGGATTGATTCCTACCTCCGTCACTTCTCGACACTCTGACCCACAGATTCCTCTCCACCCCTTATATCTTTTTCTTTCCCAGAACTTCCTCTCTTTCATTTCCCTAAAAAGACCTTCCACACAGCATCCCCAAAGATGACACAGACTCCGCGAGAAATTGATTTTCTCAGGGTCTTCTGTATGAAAATTATTATTATTTTTAAAAAAATCTCCGGCATTGCCCGGGCTTTTCACAGAGTTTATGAAAATTAGATGTTGAAATAGTTTTCCTCTTTTTTTTTAATGTCAAGTACGTGCACAAAATTTCATCAACAAGCTTCAAAAATCTGCTGTAAGGGACGAGAAAGGGGATAGTTGTAAATATCATGAAAACAGTGACATTCCTCCTATTTTGAAGATCAAGTAGGTATCCAAAATTACATCAATCTCGTAATAAAGCTGTAGGTAAATTATTTCACATTTTCTGATAAAACAATTAGTAAAGCCATAATGGATGTTTTGCACTCTCGGTGAGAGGTGAGAGACTGAAAGGTGACCGGACAATTATTCCCAGTGAATTCAACTCAACCCCTTATTTGATAAGTCAATAGGTTACCTTAGGTTATTAGGTTATGGTGTATATTTCATGAATAATTCATTATTGTTGAAGTGAAACTTCTATAGTACCGTTGTGATTTGAAACTCGATGAAACGGAAAATAACGACATTAAAAATAGACAAACACGTACACTATATGATAAATCTACGAGAGAATCAGAGAATGAAACTAAACGCTGAGCTCACTTTTCCAGACGAGATTTCCATTGGATGAGATTGTGTGAGTGAAGGTTTCACTTCTACTGCGTGTGAACTGCACTCGATTTTTTTACAGCTTTTAATGACTTTTCTAAGAAATGTTGAGTTGAGTTGATTCTGAGTTGTTATGGAACCTCTCAACTCAAACTTCGATAGGTGTCGTCGTATCATAAAATATTATTTCAAAACAATCATCGTCACCACGCTCGTTGATCAGTATCAAGATAATGACTGTATCGAGCAAAAGCCCCAATCATTTAATTGACTCGAGAAAATACCTAGTCGTATTATTGAGAACCCAGTCCCCAGTGGGATATTGCAAACAATCGGAAATGCACACTTATGTTGGAATAATAGACAAACATGAAAATGCAATCTGGATTATGTTTGGTTAGGTTACATTTTAATTCTGCCACTTACTAGTCACTTTCTGACACTCAACCTTGTCAAATACAATGACGGTTATTTCATTGGGGACCCCTCGGACCTCGGCCATATTTTGTCAGAGGGTCAAAATATTTCTGCTCTGCCTGAGGAAAATTCCCCGAGGGTCTATGTCATCTGATATATTTCTGCTATTTCTGCCCGAGGAAAATAATTTACCTGAGGGCCTATGTCATCTTTGGGGATGCTGTGTGGAGGGGTTTTTTAGGGAAAGGAAGGAGATGAGAGTTCTGGGAAGGAAAATGGTTTAAGGGGTGGGTAGGTATCTGGGGTTCAGTGTGTCCTAGTCATCCACCTCCAAAACCTAGACAAACCTCATCCCGGGCACCCCTGCTAAATCACTAAACATAGCGAACCACTTGGGGTGACCTATGGCAGAGGTGTTGGTTATCCAATAAATGTTCCTGGGGCGGCGGTACCCATTCCCACATAAAATGTAATCCCAATAAAGTTAGTTTTTCTGAATCTATCTGAAAACTAAAAACTGTTTTTGAACGGTGATAAAATTGGCTTTCAAGTATTGTAATTCAAAATAAAGAAATATTTTTTTAAATATAAATATTTTGCATGCACCTTACTTTTTTTCAAATTACTGGAACGAAAAAAAAACACATATATTTTATTGGACAAATTACCTATTGGAAACGTTATTGATAACTCACTTTTTATCGTTCCATGTAAAAATAATTAACGAAAAAATTCATAAAATTTCAATATTTTTTCAAATTGCTAACTGATTCGTAGTTTTGGTTTCATAAAGGTGTACATTTTACTTCTTTTGTGGTTAAATTTTATATTTGAATACTACCTGGTCCACGGCATGCGTTGCAATGCCAAATACATTGTTTCTCCCTGAATCACCATTCCCGTGCGTCCCCGTTTCCCTCCCGCATACCCTTTCTAGCTAGCAACATAAATTATAGCCTATGTCACCCGGGGATAGTGTAGCTTCCCAACAGTGAGAGAATTTTTCAAATCGGTTCAGTAGTTTGGAAGCCTATTCAATGCAAACAAACAATCAAATCTTTCCTCTTTATATATTAGCATAGATAAATTATATTCTCTTTATGACACCGTTTAGATCACATTTCTCACTATGATAGTGAGGGAGACACTACGATTTCTACAAACAAATTTGCCTGAAGTAAGTACCTACCTTACAATACCCTAAAAACAATTAATTTCTTTGATATTTCCATGTAAACAACATTAAGTGATTATTTTTCGGCAATTTTAAATAGTATTAAATGTTTTCAACTAAGTCATCCTAAGCCGTAGCATATGTAGTATGTAGGGAAAAACGCACGTGACTCATCCAAGTTGTTAATTTCAAAACACATTACCTTAAAGACCTTTAGTCAAATTTGAACAATACAGCCATTAAAAAATTCCGACAATTCACCCCGTCATCAATAAGGGTGATAAACTAAAAGCAATTTGATTTTCATCATAATATAAGTATTTATTTATTACCCTTTTAATATTCCCATGGGACTTTTACATTAGGTACCTACACATTTTCCTTTTTTTAGGGGGTTAGTAATAAAATAATTGTTTCATATGGTTTACAATTTCAAGAAATTTCAAAGAACACGACAATAGCTCCAAACAGCGCGTACCTACTGAGGAAAATAATTTCCTTCATGGCCTATATCATCTTTGGGGATTATGTGTGGAGGGATTTTTTAAGTAAAGGAAGGAGAGGACGATCTGGGAAGAAAAAGGGTATGAGGGGTGGGTAGAAATCTGAGGTCAGTGTCCAGGAGTGACGGACATATGAATCCATCCCTCCCACTACGGTGCAAGGCAATCGGTCGATAGAGTCCTGCTGGAGAAATAAAAAGGTCTCTTTCGACCAGTCTCTCCAAATCCGGTTTTTCAAAAAATTGGCAGACGCGAACACCTCCAAAACCTAGGAAACCCTCACCCGGCGAGCCCGGGTACCCCTGCAAGCCACCAAACGTAGCGAATCACTTTGGGTGACCTGTGGCAGAGGTGTTGGTTGTCAATTAAATGTTTCCCGGGGTGGCGGTATCCATACCCGCCTCCCAAACTATCTAAAATCAATACTAAACATTTTTCATTCTTAGAAATAATATTTCGACATGAAAGGTTTGTTTAGGATTTAGGTATACGTATATACAGCAGAACTTTTTTTATAAATGAACTGTTTTTTTTAATTTTTTATAGATATTGAAAAATAATATAGAAAAGGCCTCCCTCAATCAGTCTCTATCGATCCGGCCCGCCATCCAGCAGGTAAGCAGTCGTTTCCGCCGCCAAGACCCGGACAAACCTCCCCCATTAATCCGGGCACCCAAGTCACCAAACGTACCAAACCACTTGGGGTAACCTGTGACAGGGGTGTTGGTTATCCAATAAATGGTTCCCGGGCGGCGTTACCCATACTCACCTCCTGAATTAAGACCGGCATTTTATACAAACAATAATTTAGGCAAATTTTTAATCAGTTCAAATGATAAAGACGATAAACTTAGGCCTTTTGAATTTTTAAATAAAATTGTGGTAATTGTTCAGCATTTTATATTGCTAAAACAACGCGCAATGTCAACATTAGAATTAAATAGCATACAGATTATATCTTCAATCAAAGCACCGGTGTTTATATTCTACACAGAAATGGTCATGACGACAGATTAAATAATTTAGAAGCACTCGAAAAAAATAAAGCTGTTAAAACCAAAACCCAAATTCTTAATAATCAGTTAAATATGTCCAATAGCACTATTTTATGGATATTTCCCATAAACTTATAAAAATCCCATTATCTCCTAATCACCTGTTCATATGACCGAGTGACTAAGTTTGTCGTAATAATCTTTTAGTCGAGAGTCTAGAGTTCTAGACGTCTAGAGGTCTAGAGTTCTAGAGCGGTGATAAGTAACCCGAGTCCATTTCGTGTGGCCCGAGGCCTTTTCGTACTTTTTAATTTAATTTTTTTACATGAATATCGCACAAGAGTCCCAACTGCTCCCGTCTGGAGCCAGTGAGACTATGGCATCCCCAATTGGGGTATATTGTGAGGCTGAAGGTAGTGAGGAGGGGAAGAGGAATGTGGGAAAGTACCTGGCTATTCAGATCTGATCACCAAACACGGCTAAAGCCATTTCAAGCAACGTTTCAATTCCGAATGGTGGTTTTACACCAGGGCGAGACTGAGAGTATCTTCCACTCTGGAATGTGCTATATATACTATATATTATTTTAAATGAATAAATTGAGAAATAACACAAATTAATCAGATAAAATCAGCCGTTTCGAATCAGTCGCTCGAAATAATAAGATTTTTATTACGTGTAGAAAAAACTATCTCTGCAGAGCAGCGCTTTTCTTGTTTAATTTAAGTTTGATGCATTAAACATTTCCAATCTAAAAATACCAAAGTTTTATTGACTAAATTTTGTTTAACTTTCCGAATGAAAAATCAACGGTTGCCCAAAACTGCAAGTAGGTATGTTTTATATGTTAATGTTTATAAGAAAAAAAGGGGGTCTCTAAAATAAAAATCTCCAAGTGGGCGGTGGGCAAAATTGAGAACCAAGAATGAGAGGCAAGGTTGAGAACCTATGATAAATCATTAAAAAAAAATTAAAATTTGCAAAAAATTCATTAAAAATAATAGCTATACATTTCAACTTAATTACTACAAGAAATAACTAAATACGTTCACCTACCCTAACTTCTATATTTCACTCAGAAAAAAAGTACGTAGATCTAATTACTTTTCATAATCCAAATTATACGATTCTACGTAATTTTCTAGTCCGGTCTACGTCCTTTTCAAATAACGGGTTGGCAACACTGAGTAAAAGGCCTGGATAGAGCATTTTGTGCGATTTTGTGTGAATGGTACTGAAGACAAATTTAAGGTGAGAGGAAAATGGCCGGCCGCCATCTTGCATGACAAACTTTTGAAATGATTTGTGTGCAAAGTGATACGTAATAAACAATTTTAATTTTGTTTTTGTATTTTAAATGCAATAGGGAATTCAAATCGATTTTAAAAATGTATGGATGTTCTCGAAGGTTCGTTCGCGTTTAACTTTGGGCCACTTTCGAACGCATGACGTAGTTTGAAGTAAAACATTGCCACTCATATTACAGTTCATTCAAATCTCCCAGTGGAACATGGACTTCAAACTACATGAATTTTTTTTAGCCAATCACCATGGGTGGTTTGGCATATTTATGCAATCACCGCTCTACCCCCTCGATGAGCTAACTTTACTAAACACATTTTCTACAAACCTTGGATGTTCACCTAAATACCTACAAAAACTTACTATAACAATATTTTTTACAAAATGTTGAATTAATACAAAATATTTTTTAATGCCTTCCTAAACGATCTAAGTCCGACGGAGTTCGCGTGACGTCATACTAACCTTGGTTTTGACGGTAACAGTAAGGTCAATTTCACTCGGGTCGAAATGAAATCCCAATTTAAATATTTTAGCAAGATTTCCCAAAAACACACGAACTGTTGAAATAAATTAATCCTCCTAGTTGGGCAGTCAAAACATTTCTTAAATAATGTATAATCTTTTACTAAATAAAAAAATGTATATGGCAGTGGTAACACGTAAGCGAATCTACCAAATCATACTTAGCACAAAATTGTCCACATTCCTAATGAGCACGGTTATTCGTCCCTCTGTAGCGGTGTAAGTTCTGTCGGAACCGCCGAAAAATCGCAGAGCGTTACATTTATATCTCTTACATTTTTAATAGTTCTTGAATGACAATTTATTAAATCTACGCTTTATCAAATAATAAAACTAAGGTAATCAAATTCAGCATTTGGTGATATATATGTATGAATATGTAATTTTTAAAAAGCCCTAATGTTTTTCACTAAAATTCCTCTTAAAAACAATTTTAAATTTTTGAAGTGTGTAAAGGATTGCGTGTCCCTATTTTGTAAATAATCTATAATACGATTTTTTGGGGGTATTTGATGGTACAGGGAATGGGATGTCATTAAAAAAACTAAGTATGTTTAGACGATTTACTAATAAATTCTTCGCAAATAAAAAAACTTATAATATAAGTAAATTATATTATTAGTCTTTGGTCCAATTGTTTATGTGTATTTTTGGTTTTACACAAAATCTATGGCAAATCTATGGACACCTTGTCTATGTCTTTTGTGTGACGCGTGCGCGTATGTTCGTTGAGTTTGAAATTGAAATCATTTGATTTGAAAAGTTCGGCGAGTTCAGGCGAGTTCGGTTATCTTGTGATTTTCTTGACTTGTTTGTTTGTGATGTGTTAACTGTCAGTAAACTAAATTTATTTGAATAAGAAATACACTAGTATAGGAATAAAAGAGTTTATTATTATCCTCGTACTTTACTGGCGTTTAAGGTAAGTTACTGCACGGCATACTCCTTGTTTATATGTATCGGTCGTTGGATATATAAATTAATGTTTGTAGTTTCTTATTCATTGTTTCAATTGTACTTAATACAGGAATCCATCCTTTTAACGGAAGCTGGCATTGTTTTGCATAGATTCGCGTAGTTCTATTTACTTATTTTTCACAAAACAAAAAACTAATCAAAAATGTTTATTGATAGAAGTAATATGACATATAATGCTTTTATTAGTTGGTAAAACTGTATTTGATTCATTATCAGCCAGTAAGATTGCTTATTATACCTTTCATAAGATTTCAATCGAAAATGTCATCGGCTTAAATATTTTGTTTTATGTCAGATATTTTAAATTTGGTTTATTTTAATTACGTCAAAAGTTACAAGAATGTAGGTAGTGTTTTTGGTTCCATAGGCTGAGAAGAATTAAAAGTTGGAGGTTCTCAGGTTATGGGAAAATAAATTCCTTGGATTCTCTCTAACTAGTCCTAAAATTAAACTGAATGACCATACTCTAATAATAGTCTGTTTCTCCTAAATGACCAGATGAGCAATGGTAACTCGGCGATTGAGACGGTGCAGGTGGCGCTGCGCATCCGGCCGCTGGTAGAGTCGGAGGTGACGCGCGGCTGCGACACGTGTCTGCAGACCTTCCGCGAGCAGCAGCAGGTGCAGGTCAAGGGGAGGCCTTTCACCTTCAACTATGTGTTCCCGCCCGAGGTCGGCCAGCGGACCTTCTACACCACGGCCGTGGCCAGCATGGTCACCAAGTTGTTTAAAGGTAACCTCCTCGCTCTATGACACATCCATGTAATCCTCCATTCTGAATTGCTCTGTAACATCAACCAATCAGAACAAATAAATAAAATTAAACAATTAAAACTTATATTACTTAGTAAACAAAATTAAGAATTGGACTCCCTTATCAGGAACAAGAGCTCCTCTTTTCCGCTAAGGTATACAGGATCAATGATGACCTTAAATGTTATTCTTTTTCTTCCTTGCACTGTCCCAACTCATTGCCTAGGTAGGCTCTTCTCGTTCTCGGGTTATAGCTTCTTCGGTTCTGGGTATCGCTTTCATCCAGGCCATTTCTCTGTAGTATTTTGGAGCATTGAGTCATCCAGTGGTTCTTTGGTCTTCCTCTGGATGACTGTCGATGAAGGTCCATAGACATTGCCTGCTTCACTGTGTGGTCTGGTGGTCTCCGTCTTATGTGCCCATACCATCTCAACTGTCTTTCCTCCAGCTTACTGTTTATGTCCGTGATACCCAGACTACCACGAATGCGTGAACTTTTAATCTTATCTTTTAGTCTTATCTGCTGACCATCTAAGCATTCGCATTTCTTATGTCCTTAAATATAATATTTTGTGACATATGTATGTATAAATGTTACTCATATTCTTTATATTATTATAAAAATTAAAAATGGTGGAAGATTGTAATGAATGTGAACTTGTTGCAGGCTACAATGTCACCATCTTGGCCTACGGACAGACAGGCTCCGGGAAGACGTACTCCATGGGCACGTGCTACTCGGGGGACCCTGAGGATTCATACGACGCCGGTATCATCCCACAGGCAGTTGGAGATATATTTGACCATGTAGATTCCAACAGCCAGGAGTTTGACTACAGAATCACAGTTTCCTTCATGGAACTTTACCAGGAACAACTCTACGACCTTCTCTCCAATAAACCTCGAGAACAGAATGCTATCGACATCAGAGAAGACAATAAAGAAATTGTTTTGCCAGGTTAATATGACTTTTCTTTTCTGATGAGCTATATTTTTTTTTTTACATTTACTCCCCTCAGGAGGCCCTGAAGAAAATAACTTTCCTCAGGGCCTATGTCATCTTAGGGGATACTGTGTGGAGGGTTTTTTAAGGAAAGGAAGGAGAGGAAGTTCTGAGAAGGAAATAGGAATGAGGGTTGGGTAGGGATCTAGAGGTCAGTGTATCCAGGCATAATGGACTTATGAATCCAACCGCGGTACATGGCGATAGGTCGAGAGATTCCGGCTGGAGAGGAAAAGACCTCCCTTAACCAGTCTCTCTCTCGATCCTGCACACCACACGGCCAACAAGCAGACGCATGAATCCGGGCACCCCTGCTAAGTCACCAAACGTAGCGAACCACTTGGGGTGACCTGTGGCAGAGGTGTTGGGTATCCAATAAATGGTTCCTGGGGTGGCGGTACCCATACCTGCCTCCCAAATTGACGGTCTTATAAGGGGGAGTTATAGAATTTGTGAATAATATTTGTTTACTTATAATGGTGGTGCTATTTATTGCATTGTAGGGTTGACGGAGGAACAGGTGAGCTCGGCTGCGGAGACCATGGCCTGTCTGGTGCGGGGCTCGGCCGGGCGCGCTACGGGAGCCACTGCCATGAACGCCACTTCCAGTCGCAGCCACGCCATCTTCACCGTGCAGATTGTCAAGGAGAGCAAGCTGGACAAGTGAGTTCCTCGACTGCTATTATAAATCAAGAGACTAACTAACTAACCATCACGCCGTTTCCCCGCAGGGGTAGGCAGAGAGGACGGACCGCCGAACAACTCGGTCTTGGCACACACTCCTTGCCGTGTTAACATTCATACATCGTCTCATACATGCTCTTCTATTATTCTGACTCTTGACATGGCCCGACTCTAGTATCTGATTCACTTGGTCGTGCCATGTCTTTCTCGGGCGTCCCTGACTTCTTCTACCATTCACATTTGCGTCATATATTCTCCTTACACTCCATTCCTCGTTCATTCTCTCTACATGCCCGAACCATCGGAGCGTTCCTTACTGGGTTTTTTCATGTAAAACCTACCTGAAAAACCCATGGGATTCTTCAACTACAATAATACACGGTGACCGGACAGTTCAGATTCATGCAACTTCAACGCCTCTTATAAAAAGTCATCAAAAGTGATGAAAAAAAAAAGGTTAAATTGGTTAGGTTATGGGTTATTTTTTTTAATGATTTTTCAAAGGGGTGTTGAAAGTGCATGTTTCTGAGTTGTCATGGTACCACAATTCACACATGAAAACAATAATAATAAAAAATAAAAATATATCTCAATAGTAGAATATGGACCTAAGTAGAAAATATTCATGAGACAAGACTTTGTTTAACATGTATCCATCTGGGTTACAGAAACCTAAATATTTGTCTTGAAAATTACTTAAATCACATCTTATGCAGATGGCAATAAGATGAAATGAAAGGCCGTCATTTAGATTTATGCAAAAAAAAACCCAAAATGCATGTTTTATTTTACTTTATTAAATGTTTTCTGATCATAATCTAAAGCAATTAATTTGCCATATTATACAACATAACCCCACCGAAAAGGGGCTCGTAAGTAGGAGAAAGCACTTATTGTCGAATCATAACATGTCATATTCTATATCCTGTGGCATCCTACGATTTCAGAAACCAAATCACCACTTCAAAGTTCCACCTCGTGGACCTGGCGGGCTCCGAGAGATCCAAGAAGACCAAGGCCACCGGGAACAGGTTCAAGGAAGGAGTGAAGATCAACCAGGGTCTGCTGGCTCTGGGGAACGTCATCTCCGCCCTGGGAGACAGCAGCACCCGAGGAGGTTTTATTTGCTACAGGGAGAGCAAACTCACCCGCTTGCTACAAGGTGACAACACCCCCTATATTATACTTCATTTCTATTTCTATTCTCTATCTTTCTTTAGAAGAGAGGATTCATTAATTTATTAATGCCCTTTTTAGGGGCTTTTACATAAAAAGAGTGTGCAGTTCTCACGTGGTAGAAGTGAATCAAGAGTGGGGAGACTATGAAGCACCGCACAAAGAGGAGACCGATTAGTCTATCTTATTCTCTCGCAGGCTAAATCCTATAGATGTATGTGTTTGTCTCTTTTCACCGAGTTTCATATCACAACGGTGCTAAAGAAGTTTTCATTCTAGTCTGTATTAATTTAGTGGTAAATTGAAGATGTCCATTGACTTGGACAATGGCTGATGCCGGCATTGTGAGTTCAATTCCTCGGCTAGCTGAGTCCTCCATCACAAAACAAGCATACTGGGGTGATAGTTGGAGATTTTCAAATATTTACAGATTTTTCTTAGCCCGGGAATGTTTGTCTTTCTTTACCGAAAAAGAATTTATTTCCCTCTAGTTCTGGGCTGTGAAAAGTACATAATATGGTGGTTAGTCCCAGAATTTTTGCACTGAAATTAATTCCGACTTGTAGTATTACTTAGTGGAATCTGAAAGATTATCAATGCAAGCAATTAGAGACTATCAAATACAGCATTTAAAATTTTATATAGAAGTACCAAGTCGGTGAAAAGCCTTCTGTCTGACAATATAATTATATCATTTAAAAGAGTGCTGTAGTTCAACGAAATAGCTGGATTGTCCATTTTAAAACTTTAAAAATGTAAGAATTTCTTCTGTGTTCTTTTAATAGCTTGTACATATACATGAATATTGTAATGTGGTTTTCAGACAGGAAAATAATTGTACTCAAGTTGATTTTTAACAAAGGAAAAATAAGAACAGTTTAAAACGCAACAAATTTGACAGATTCATTAAGGCTCAGTTCCCGGCCCCAAAAAGAAGAAGATGGAGAGATATGAAATTACGAATGTTAGAAGAGCGCGCTAACATTTACAGCGATAAAATTGATGCAAAAATCATGAAAATCTTTAATAAAACACTACTCATTAAAAATAGAGCAAAAATCTCGCGATAATTGTCTTTAATTTTATTTAAAGAAACGCTGTGAATTTTTTCATACATATAACTTGTAAAATAACCGAAACAAATGTGTTTTTAATCATTCTTTGCGATTTTTTTTCTATCGAGGGAATTTTATATAATTTGCGTTTCGGCGCGACAAATGTCTAGATATTATATGTCTATATATTTTTTTAAGAGCTTAAAAACTTCAAATGTTTAAGGGAGGTTTGCAAGAAATCAGTTGAAATTCGGAGAACCGCCTCTTAAATATTTGAAGTTAATTTTCACACCGTGATTATTTCAGTTTTATGAAGCACCTGCCCTATAATGATATATGTAATAACAGAACTTACACAGAACGTGAAAATTAACTTCAAATATTTGATGAATCCGTCAAATTCTTTGAAACAACCCATCCGTATTGTTGAAATTTGTAGTTAACCTAGTTATACATCCCAACATTCATAAGCCTTTATTGGGGATTTCCCTTATGTGGTTAACAAGCAAAAGATTTGATTGAAAAGCGATGCTTAAAAGTCTTTAATTCTCAAAGGCATTACATATTATAAATGTTGTAGTTAAAGATCCTTGAATTTTTTTGGAGATAATCTTACTATTGGACATTTTGAGATATTTCAATAAATATAGTTTTTATTGCACCAAACTAGTAATTTGTTGATAATGTTGAATAATGTTAAATAATGTTACAATGGTAAATATAATTCTAAAAATTATGAGGTCATCAAAAGAAATCATTTGCAGATAGATAGAGAAGTAATTCATTTTGTAAATATTCTAGATTCGTTGGGCGGAAACTCCATAACCCTGATGATTGCGTGCGTGAGCCCCGCGGATTACAACTTGGAAGAGACCATCAGTACCCTAAAGTATGCAGACCGGGCCAAGCAGATACGCAACAAGCCCATCATCAACCAGGACGCCAAGGGTGCCGAGATCATCAGGCTCAACAACACGGTGCAGCAACTTCGCTTGCAGCTTCTCAATGCTGGAGGCGGCTTTTCTGAAGATACCGGTCGACTGTCGGAAGAACTGAAGAAGGAGAAGGAGAAGTACGCGCAACTTTTGGATAAACATGAAATTGTTTTGGAAAAAAATAAAAATCTGAACCGAATGCTTCAAGAGGCCCTTACCGAAAATACAAATATCTTCGAGAAAATTATCTTGGCTGAAGCTGCTAAGGAAAAAGTAGACCAGAAGTTAACGGAAATAACTGAAGAGTGCAATCAGACTATCGATAACCTGCAGAAGGGAGGCCTAGTGGAAAATGGCTCCCGGGAAGATGTCATCCAGTCCATGTGCCAAATGAGGCGGCAGATTAGAGATCTCCACTCGGAGCAGAAGCAATGTGGCCAACTCATCCAACAGATGATTGTGGACGAGGGTGACAGCAAGGGAGACGCGGGAGACAGCGAGGACTTTGTGGAGGGCACCCCAGACCTGAATGAGAGTGAAATCAACGAGAAGGAAGAAGCCCACGCTCTGGAACAGGTTTCCAGAAACCACCAGCTCCAGGACCTGGTCAAGTCCTTAGCCCTGAAGATAAGCCTGGCGGAGAAGCTTTCTGCTAACAGCGAGAACCTGGGCACCCACAACCAGAATGTGAGGGACTACGAGATGCGCATCACGGAGCTGGAGGAGGAACGCGAGAAGCTGGTAGGACAGCTGAAGGTTAACCACCTCAAGCCCAAACTGGACTCTAAGGTGACGGAAGAGCGGAGGGGCCGCATTCAATGTCTGGAAGCTGAGATCTCCAGCCTAAAGAAGAAGTGCATCCAGCAAGCCAGCTTTATCAAGATGAAAGAGAAGAACGATCTAAAGATTGTCTCGCTTAACAAGGAGATCCTTCAAATGAAAAATACCAAGGTAAATCAGAAAATATTGCAACTAGCTTTATTTATTTGTTCCATTTTATTAATAACTGTGCTTTTCTTACCAAGATATCCCGGGTTGAGCAGGTGCAATTTACAACACAATATTACATTTAAAATAAAAGATAATCAGCCTTCTGCCTTGGCTTATGATCTAAGACCTGGAGTCTAATTCATATTTTTAATGTTTTTTGTTCTGTCGACAGTGGAAGTGCATTGTATAGTTTTGTTGCAAAGCATCTAAAATTTATTTGGTCAAAGTTGTTTCAGTGAAAGGGATAAGTAAGAGATTATGCTCTATTCTAATATCTATACGCCGATATGAGGAGTTTGGATATTGCCAAAGAGATATGCTAGTATGTTTTTGGTGTTAAGTTGCCTAATGTTCAAAACACAGATTCTCCTAAAGATTTCTTCCAAATTACTTGTAATCGTTAGTTTTAAACTAATCTTTATAATTACTTTCTGAGCTTTAAAGATCGGGTCAATGGCGGCAGCGTTTGCTCCACCCCAGGCTCTAATACCATACTCGATTAAAGTTTGACATGGTGCAAAGTAAATTATTTTGTGTTTCAGTTAAGAAAGTAGCAAGTTTGTCCAAAGAAGTATATGGATTTTCTAAATTTAAATGATACTATCTTCTTTCCACTTTAAATAACTGTAAAAAATAATACCTAAGTAATTGAATTTAATCACCTGCTTTAAGTAAGGACAATCACATATGTAGTATACGTAGTATACATGTAAACATTTGTCAGGTTGTGCCCCCCCTGACACGTAATTCTCCCCGGTGAAATTAATATTATTAACACTTGACAAATTAGAGATTCCACAATCTCAATGACTCCTGTGGTAAATCAAATGATATGTATATATTTATGAAATACATTTAAATGATATTTATTTTAGGTGAGACTAATAAAAACGATGCAACAAGAGAATACCCGTTTCCGCAACTGGAAGATGCAGTCTGAGAGGAAGATGGCCAAGCTGTGTGACCAGGACCGCAAGAGGCAGAACGCCATGATCAAGATGGAGATCAAACACGTCAAGACTCAGAATGTGCTCAAGAGGAAAATGGAGGAGGCTGTGGCCATCAACAAGAGGCTCAAGGTCGGTCCTAACAAACTAGTACCTAACAGACAACATATACATACATATAGTCATACAAATCCAATTCTTGTGAATCGGTGGTTTTAGTTTTATTTATTATTATGTATTTCATATTCCGTATATACAGGCGCAAACAAAAAGTTCATCTTAATATTTTAAAGCTGTTGCAATACTGTTATAAAACACACATCATTCACACACACACACAACTCACAATATGTGCCGATTTAAATTTTTTTCATTACCAACCTTATGTATTTTATTAAAATGTATAATGTACTTCCATCTTATTGAATTTTGTGTATTATAAAATGGGGGCCTCAGCACGAGTAAGCCACCCAGTGAGGACAACATTATAGATTATAAATTATCATACCAAAATAAAAGAAAGCATAACTTGTAAAAAGTGCTTTTTAGCATGGCACGCTAGTTAAATTATTTGAGGAAAAAACACTTTTTACAAGTTATGCCAATAGATGGACTATGAATGTTTATGAATAATTTAAAATTTACCCTTAAATTTATTTATTTTATTTTAGGGAAATCGATAGTTTAATTTATACAGTAACTAACTAACTATTTATTTATTTATTTATTTATTTAATACATGAAAAATCGAAAGTACATATAGTTTTTTTATGATATTTCACCCTCCATGCTAGGGAAGACCCTGTGTTATGGAGGGTGAAGTTTACAGTTACAAGAAGATGAGGAAGTTAGAGAATTCTTAGAAAATGAAAAATTTGAGGAGTTGTTAGATATATATCACACTTATTTATTTATTAATTAAGTTAAGTTATTAAATAATCTTGTACATACAATGCCGCTAATTTAGAAAATGGAGATATATTATGTTATGTCTGAAAGGTGATTAAATTGATAGAGTGTAAAGTGAATGGGTATTAAAATTGTAATGTATTCCATGTGTAAGGATCCATTTCGTTATTTGTTTTTTAAAGGAATGGGGAACTAACTAACCATCACGCCGTTTCTCCGCAGGGGTAGGCAGAGAGGACGGACCGCCAAACAACTCGGTCTTGGCACACACTCCTTGCCTCGTTCACATTCATACACCGTCTCATACATGCTCTTCTATTATTCTGACTCCTGACATGGCCCGACTCAAGTATCTGATTCACTTGGTCGTGCCATGTCTTTCTCGGGCGTCCCCGACTTCTTCTACCATTCACATTTGCGTCATATATTCTCCTTACACTCCTTTCCTCGTTCATTCTCTCTACATGCCCGAACCATCGGAGCGTTCCTTTCTTGATCTTACTCATTACGCTTACATCAGCCTTGCATTCTTTGCGGATCTCCGCGTTTCTCACACGATCATACATGGTTTTACCACACATACGCCTCAGGGATCTCATTTATACAGTAGAACCACGTTAATTCGAAATCCATGATTTGGAATTATCAGGGTTGGAATTAACGGGGTTCTACTGTACATGTACCTAACTCAGAAACCAATTACATATAGATTTCGTCATTAAACTATTATATTGTGTATCTAGAAATTAAACAGTATTCTTACAACAACTAAAATATATAACAGGAGGTATGTAGTACATAATATTAGGTCCTTACATATGCAATTGGCGTTTTGTATGGGAGGAACTTTGTATGGGAGCTTTTTCAGCTTCCCAATTTGCTTCAAGTGGATTAAAACAGTTTTATCACTAACACCGCAGCCTGCAGTTAACTCGGACGTGGTTTGCGATGGATCTGCTTCCAAAATAGCCTTCAATTCTTCATTATCAACTTTGGTCTCCGGCCGTCCACGGGGCTTGTTCTGCAGGTCGAAATTTCCAGAACGAAAACGTTGGAACCAAAAACGCACTGTGTTTTCTTTTGCGGCACCGTCGCCATACAGATCATTAATCCTTCGAGCCGTTTCTGCAGCACTGGTTCCACGGTGGAACTGGTACTCGTAAATAACGCGATATTTCAAGTTTTCCATTTTGTAAACTAAGTGACGCAAATAAAAAAAACAATCAAGGAAAAAACAAATGAATTTTAATTTTTGAAACACAAATACATGAGTAAATAGCTGTATAAATTTGAATTTGGAATTCCTAACCAAAGAGAAGATATTTGAGATCAAAGTTGCCAGTATGGCAAAACGCCAATTTCATATGTAAGGACCCAATATATGTCATTACATAATATTATATCATTACATTTATGCAGTTTTGTACTCATTTAACACATTTTTAATACACTTTTGATAGAGTTTTTATTTTTTTTATTTTCGTCACAATTGAAGATATCTATATCAGAGAGAATGTTTGAATTTGTTTTACAGTATTTTTCTTTAAAAATATTACATAAACGTGTGTGCCGTGTAGGTAATTTCAAATCTATTCTGTTCAATAATTCAGGACAGTCGGTTATGTTATTTATGATTTCATATACATAGCAACATTGCATCTGAGAATTGTCTACGTACACTCAATGTATCAATCTTGAAAATTTTTGTTGCGTCAAGATAATCGTTAAATCGATTGTGCAACTTATAAGAAAGGTATTTTATGAATTTTTACCGATTTTGTTTTTTAAATAATATAATGTGTGTTCTAGGAGGTGCTGGACCGGCAGAAGACGGCCCAGAAGCAGCGCTCGGTGCCGAGCCGGACAGACTCAGGCAAGGGCAGTCCCGAGGGGGTGCTGCAGTGGGTCGAGCAGGAGCTGGAGGTGGTCAAGTGGGTGGTGGCGGCCGAGCGCCATCTCGAGGGACTCATGGAGGACCGCCAGGCCTTCAACAGCCAGCTGAAGCACGCCCAGGCAGCAGACCCCAACAGCCCCGACATCCCGCGTCTCATGGAGGAGGTGGCCCAGCGTTCCGCGCAGATCTCCGAGCTGCAGGAGAAGATCCTCACCGGAGATCAGGGTGAGTTCGTTAGCCGGCCGCTACGAGTGGCCAGGAGACTTAATTTTTATGTTTAGTCCTGAGTATTTGGGAGGCGGGAATGTGTACCGCCGCCCCGGGAACCATTTATTGGATAACCGACACCTCTGCTATACATCACCCCGAGCTATGTTTGGTGACTTAGCAGGTGCTTAGGGGTGCACGGGTTCATACCTGAACCCTAGATTCCTGTCCACCCCTCTTACCTTTTTCCTTCCCAGAACATCCTCTCCTTCCTTTCCTTAAAAAGACAGTTCACACAGCATCCCAAAAGATGACATAGGCATAGAGGGAAAATTATTTTTCTCAGGGCCTCTCGTGTGGAGCTAATGTAAAAAAAAAAGAGTAACATCCTCAACATTATGGGGATGTTAAAAGTGAACATTGGCTGAAAAGTGAAATTTAAAGTGCAAAGTGCTGAACCACGGGACACAATACAGTGACAGTGACAGTGATAGAACAATAACTTGGGACTTTCTGATTCCTAAAACCTGCTGCTGGAAATAACTAGTGCAATTGTTATAACGCAGATTGGCTGACTCGAGAGCTGAGCGAGACTCTGCACAAACACCAAACACACAAATACCTTGCTCGGACATGCTAGAATTCAAATATTGCCACACAGAAACACTCAACTTTCAAAAAAAATTATGAAAGATGAAAAAAAAAAAAATTATATAAAAAAAAAATTTAAATGAAAAAAAAAATTTAAAATGAACAAAAAAAATTTAAAAAAAAAAAGAAAATTAAAGCAGTTGTTAAAACAAAATAATTAATCAACCACTTTAAAAAAAAATCAAATTGAAAAATATTGAGAAAAAATCAACCTCAAAATGGAAGTGCACCGGAGGAGAGAGGAGAGTCAGCAGAGCATAGCACAGGCAGAGAGTGTGATCAGAGTATCCTCACACCTAGTTGCTACGGAGAACTTCCCTTGGAAACAACAGTGCAGCATCACATATAGCCCTCATTGAGAAGTCCCGGTGCTCATCACCATCCCATCCACCACCATCACCACCAGACAGACACCAGTAAGAAATACATCAGCATTTCTATAGGTAACTAGGTTATCTTTGTTTTTTTAACCAAAGACGCTAATTATTTATTTATTTTATTCATAACAAGGATATAACAGTTCGAGGCTGTTCACAAGATATATATTTTAACAATACCATCCATCTCACTTGAGAAATTTATTCTTGTGTTGGAGAAATAGTGCCATTACAGTTTTAAGTGAAAGTGTATAAATATAATAGAATATAATCTAATCATAATTTTATGGGACATAATACAATAATGCTGTATGCAAATAGCGATCTAACAATAATTAATTGTAAAAGAAATATGAAGGCTTACAGGTAAATAAATCTAAGATTTTTGAGGAAGTGAAAAATTAAGATAAAAATAAGATGAAAAGTGTGATGTAATTTCATGAGAATTCATTATATCTATATTTGATTTATATTATGTATGTAATTAAGTTTAGATAATAATTTATTATAATATTATGTAGATTGTGTAGCACGTACACTAATAATTTAATTAACAATCATAATTTTACACATACAGTAAAATTAGGATTGTTCTCTAACAAAATTAGGATTGTTTATTGTAAGCCACAGCTGTAATTGAGATTTCCCTACAAACCTCACTGTTAATGATCAGATTATTTTCTGTAACAGTTTGGGATTCTGGATCTGAAATAATTTTGTACTCTATTTTGAAGTTGTAATCAAAGCGAAGGGGTCTCTCTCTCTCTCTCTTATCTAATCATCCAAGTCACCTACATATTCAGTTATTTGGTTCAAACACATGTTGCTGATAGCGGTGGTGGAGCCTAAAGTCTGCGTGTAACCAGACTCTTTCCTACTTGACAACTCTGCCATGAACACTTTGTGTCCAAATGGCGTATTGTCATCTTGAATGTTAACTAGAAGGGTTTGTTTACTGTTTGAACTCTGTGTCTAAAATTGTATCTGGAATGATCGTCCAGGTTCATTGTTGACACTCATTTAGATATTAAATAAAATTGAAACAGTATTGTCATTTATCGACCAAATAATCATATATATTAGTAAAAACGTTATTGATGGGACCTGGATTTGAACTTGATTTCCACTGATTTGAACAGAAATAGTGTGAGATCCTGCGTGTGTGCTAGATTGATAAATGTAATGTTTTCTTGTTGTAGACAATAAAGTAAAATCCCGATGGGACTCTTTGCAAAGCATGGCGGAGGCTAAGAATGCGCTGAAGTACTTGTTCGATGTGGCAGTGGAGACCAAGCGAGAGGCGCAGGGCTATAGGTACAAGACCATTCAGGAAGACAACAAATTTGAAGAGCTTCTGACAGTTCACGAGGAAACTGTCAAGAAGCTGAACGAACTGGAACGCAAGGTGTTGGAACTCAATGTGGAACACAGGAAGGGACTCTCGGAGGCTGAGAGGCAAAATGAAGAGCGGGTATGTTATTCGGCCATTTGTCGTTTCTTGTTTGTTTTCTGCTGTTTCTATTAACGGGGTTTTTGTCAATTTCAACGGCCTCAGTCGGGCAAGTTTAATAGCTTTTGGAATGTCGAAGAGGGAGAATGTTCTCTTGTGATGTTGGTTTGAATGAATGTTTCTGTTGCAGATTTGCACGCTCCTGCGTCAGTTAAATGGAACGGATATTTCAACGCCAAATGACCAACTTATGGAGAGAATAAATATTCTAGAAGAAGTTAGTCAAAGAGCAATTAAAGCAAAGGTTGGTAACAAATTATTATGTAATATTATGTATTTATAAAAACATCAATTCCATTAACAGTAGAACTTGACATTATAGAATAACATCATGCTGCCTTGTATTGCCAACAGAATGAACTGGAGAAAGAGAATGAGGAGTTGAACATGCAGCTGAACGCCAAGAAGGTGAAGAAGGCCAAATTAACGTTGAAGACTTCAGAAAGGCGGAGCGCTTCCTTTTTCTCAGACAATGAGGACTACGAGGATACTGATGAAGACCCCGACTGGATCGCCACTCCCCGCGTCATCAAGGTACTACTCCTCCTTCTCACTGTCATCTACTTTCATAACAATGTGCTTGCCAAACGTGAACGTGAACGAACATTTGTGCATAAAAGCGTGGGACTGTCATCAGGAAGATGTGTGCTAACTGAAGGTATCTCCCTCTGATATCTCCGTTCTCAAAAAGGAACATCTCTTTCTTCAAAATTGATTCTAAGTCTTGAATTTTCCGAGCTTGAGATTTTGTGACTCTCCTCAGTTCCTCTTTCAGTGTCAATGATTGACCACGCTTATTTATTTAAACAGCATGTTTTTGGTGTAAATTAGGTATTTTTTCAATGAAATATAATAATAAAATCCCGCGGGGTAGCAGGATGCGGTAATGCCCTAGTGCCAATCTTAAAACATTCAATATAATAAAATTTGATCAGAAACACAAGTCTACAAATATTTACATATTATTCTATTACTAAATATAAATACCGTAAAAACCTACGAAAGCGCTGTGGTTTGAACCTGTCCACATTCAGTCAACTCAGATTCTCTTAATTCTCCCTTTATGCTTCATCTACAGTTTGTCAAATAAGAGTAGAAAACATAGGAAAGCGCCACTGTTGTTCAAATGTCAATACTAAACATTAAACTCATGGTGGTAATTAATGTAAAGCTGCTACATTTTTGTAAAAAATTAAAAAGGCATTAAGTGAAAAAAATATTTTTTCACTGCAATATACATACCCAATGATCTCAAAATTAGAATTACATGTATGTATATTATACCTTTGCAATTTTGTGTTAACATAAAGAAGAATAACAATATTGTAATAAAATATAAAGCACAGTTTAGAAATTGTTCACATTTATTTAATACTAGCTTAAGTACCTAGCGTTGCGCCGGCTTTAGATCGTGTCTCTTATTTTAGATCTGAATATATTTAACTCATTCAGATCTAAAAGTAGTGTAAATAAACTCACCATTAGTGATTCTTTCTTTCTACCTATAATTGAATTCAAATTTATGAATTAAATGAAAGCAAATCACTTTGTAAAACCATAATCAAATTTATGTCATGTAGGTAGGTACCTTAACAACAGCACTTTTTCGATTTAATTTTTTTTTCTTCATGAATGAAAATTTGTTTTTTAAAATGTGATTTACAGCATTCTATATATTCAGTGTCATTGCGCTTTAAAAGAATATTTGTCAGTTATATTGGTGTTGCCAGCCTACAAATTTAGTAGTCCAATTTTTTATATTTTCTACTCTTAATTGACAGACTATGCTGTATGTGCTAGTTGTTTAGTGCGTGACTATGAGTGTGATTGCAGACGCGCAGTATCCTGAAGGAGGTGAAGGCACCGCTGGGAGCAGCCAAGGCCCCGCCGGGTGTGAAGCGCACCAGCGACGGCCAGACCAAGTGCACCTGCAAGGGCAGCTGCAGCACCAAGCAGTGCAGCTGCAGGAAGCTGGGCTCGGCCTGCGGGAGCCGCTGCAAGTGCAGTCACACGTGCGTCAACAAGAATAACTCCGATGCTGAGAATCAGGTAAATCTTAATTTCTTCTTTCATGGGTCTGCTCTACAAACTTCATCATTTGTGTCTTTCATATCCACATATTCAGTGACGGAAGTATATATAGGTCTATCAATCTTAGATGACTTTACACATAGGCATAACTTAGATACAGCATGTTTCGTTTAGACCTCTGGTCTGGAGCTCCAAAATACCTGAAAAAAACCCTTGACTCCGTGCAGAAACGGGCCGTCCGTTTGATTGATTCTCCCATCTATATCTTTACTATCAATAATTTCGACTCTCCGAAGAAGCATGCGTGAATAACAAAATACGACATACTTATACGTGCAGTTGGCTTAGCCAAAAAGCGTAAGGATTCCTATTTGCATATAATATAACTTTTTTATCTGAAATTAACACCATCTTTTTAGGGTGAATTGACTAATTTGTTAGGTTAGGATAGGTTACAGCGGATTTCCACTCAAGATGCCTTCAGATATAAGTATATCGATTTTGGTTGTACGGCCGTATATCCTCTTTCCATACTTACTTGAAGAAAAAATCTTCTAAATGATCAGGCCGGATGAATTGTCGCCGGATGAATTGTCGGTTGGATGAACTGTCGGCAGGATGAACTGTCTGCCGGATGAACTGTCGCCGGATGAATTGTCCCAGGATGTCTTGAACTGTCATGGAACCGCGCCCAACATATGTACACAGTTGACATTTGTGTTTCCTCTTTCCTACAACATGTTCATTCCTTCCTCTTTTCAAAATGACTCTCCACACAGCATCTTAGATTACATAGGCCCTGAGGGAAATTATTTTCCCCAGGGCCTCCTGTGTGGAGTTAAGAAAAAAAAAGACTTGAATAAAAACACTTAATATGTAATTATTTCACAATTCAGAGTTCGAAGCCAAAGTGTGATGAGTCGGTTCCATAAAATGTATTTTGGAATGCCGAATAACGTTTTATTTTATTAAAATCATATAGCTTAATTAATATACAGTTTATCTGAATGTGATAATCTTCAATGCGTAATTAACAATTACAAGGTATGCGCTCTTATGAACATATAAACCCTTCGTGAATATATCAACTTGCATAGGAAATTGCGCATAAAAAAAATAAATAATGAAAACTGAGATTACTTCACTTGCAATATCACGTACCTAATAGAACTGGAGCCGTTATGAATAGGATAAAAACTGTAGGCTTCCTATTCATACGGGTTATTTTGCAACGATTATATATATGTACTTGTTGTCCCTCTTGCCGCGTTACCTATACACAGAGATAGTCATGTCATGCCAAGTAACCTTGTCTCATTAGTTGATGTGTTTCCAGTCAAGCGGCGCCAACACGCTGGACAGTGTCACAGAACCTGATGATGAACCCCTGAGTAAAATCCCAACCTTTAGGTGAGTTCATATTACTTTATTACATATCATTACCATCCTTCATAAATAATATTATATCTGTAGTATATACATATATGAGGGGTGTACAAATAAAAACACCAATGTCTGGAAAGTTTAATGTAAATGTAAGTCATTTTGGTATAGCGCCCTTCTCAAGGGTGCTGTATAAATATTACTTTTTAGGCTAAATCTAATTATTAGACATCGGATTATATGCACTAACAAAGTGCCAAAATATGCATGCAAATATGCATTAAATAAGGTCGAAATATGCACTAAAAACTCTTGATATGCCTAAAATATGCACAATGCAAAATCAAAAAACCATTTTTATTTATATATATTTTAATTAAAGACGATACAAAAACAGCGAAATATTCTTAACCACTCCGATACATCGCGAATATGCACTTTTTACGTCTTAAACGACATGTCAGATTTACGAAAACTTTATGTTATTTCCGCTTCACAATTAAAGCTCTATAAATGAAACATTTCCGAACTTAGCCGAATACTAAAAACTGTTTTTGAAAGGATATGAAATAATCTTTCAAATTGTTATGTTACAAATAAATATTAACATTTGTAAACATTAAAATTTACAATGCAAACATTAAAAAAATGAAAAAATGACTCACGTGATGTTTTTATGTGAAAACGGTACTAAAATCACGGATTATATAAAAGACAATATTTATTCTATCTTATAAATGTATAATAAACAATTTGGTCTCCTCGCTTTTTTATCATTTCATAGAAGAATATTTAATAAAAATATAACGATGTCGAACAGTGGATAGGCAATTTGGCGGTCTATCATGTATCTGACAGAAAAGATTTTTTTTATCTATTTCTATGGACATCTTGAATAGTGATGGGTAGCTTGATTTATTATGGAGCTTCTCCTTTTTGTTTTAGGAATGTCACTAGAACAATAACGGAGTTATGACGATTTCTGTATAAACATACGTGTTGACGTGAAAACACGCTTATTGTACTTAACTGATGTCGGCATATTAACGTGTATATCTGCTTATGTTGCTGAGTGGTTAAAATTATGCATAGTTTTTGTGACAATATACAATTAAGTATTTTTCCAAATTTTCGAGCAAAAATTTTTGATGTTTGTCACCCAAAACGCCGAAAACGACTTCTCTACGTCAACTGACGTCATCCGACAAAATTTAAAAAAATTGGCGCCATTTCTGGAGATACCTGGTTATGCAGGGTATGTATGACCTGTGACGTTGATGTAGGCATTAATGTTCTTTATGTCTTCAAGACTCGGATTTTTATACAAAATAGCGTCCAACTTTTCACAAATCTTTTCTGATATTGAATTTGGAAGAGCGTTGGCGAGTTCAATCATTGTTTCCAGTATTTCTATTGATTTAAATAGAGGAAGATTTTTTTGTTTCCAATTTCTCTATGGTATCTGGTAACTTGTGGAAATGTGTTGAGATGAGGGCGATATTCTGTATAATGGATGCGTCTTCAAACGCTAAATATGCACGATTGGGAAAAAAAGGCTAAAATATGCATTAACGCCGTAATTAGAGAGTTATATGCAAATGCATATAATCCGATGTCTACTAATTATGTATGTATAAACAAATACAGACACATACTGACCTGGCAGGTCACTTCAGATAAACACACTTTTACATATTAGAAAGTTAAAGCTTGGAGAAGATCAGATTTTGCTCCCAGACAAAACAAAATTAAAGATCTTGCTTGGTTTGATGTTACTATTTTATTCTTTTTTTTTACTATCACAAAGTTGTAACTAATTTATTTATAACCTTCTTAGATGTGTCTCGGATAAACAAATCTGATTTTATTTATATGTAACACCTATCCATTTAAAAACAAAGTAATAATAAGGGAGACACAACAATTTCTATGAGAAGTAGGGACACACAGTCTCCTGTGATACGGGTCAAAAATTCTACTTAGGTTTAAATACGAAATTATCAATAATTTTCATTTACAATATGTGGTTATTTACAATCTAGCAAACTATGAATATGCCTTTTTGTATAGTTAGCAGTAGGTGGACGCATTTACACACTAGGGATGAAATAATTATATTCCATAAGTACTAACTGGCTGCTTGCCTAACTGTCTAATTTGAGCACGCAATTCTATGATTAGCTGAAAAGTAACTTTTAAGTTTAGCTCCGAAATATATTTTGTTTGTTTTGCCAATGACAATGTCGTCTTTGTTTCTAAACCCCTCATTATATAATATAATATGGTATTATCAAAAACTAACGCATGAAAATGTGCATAACAATTTCCTTATAAATATAATAATCTCTTATGTACGTAACGCTTTATACTGTATATATATTATGTATGAAGTAGTGTTTTTGATTTACTATAATAATTCCTCTCTGTATGCATGAGCATGGGTTTACAGGACCACCATATGCTGAAGCGATTGTGGCTGTGAAAGACGCAACAGGTAGGCACTTTTACATTAAATTCCCTCAAGAGCCGTTCCACTGGGAGAGTAATTTAGTCGAGTATCGAGTATATTAGTAACTAAACGCGTCCAAACTCCACAATTTTAGTAGAGTTGTTTAGTCAGCTCTTTAACAATTACAAGGTTTAACAATCCATTTCGTTCTATTTTTTCGGGCGAGTGGCAACCCCCACTGCGTACTGATATGCGCGAACCCGTCATTTTAGTAGAGTTCATTAGTAGACGCACAGATATGTCATGCAGTTGGAAGGAAGATGGTACTCTAAAATTCTTTATTTATGCTGCTATTTAATCTCTTTTCGTGTCTATAGTTTATTAATTTCATCTCATTAATTTATTCTTCCACCCCTTCTAAAATAAGCATTACAATCAGCTTAATTAGCATATTTACTTTGTTGTGTAGCAGCCCGTCATCTTGCAACTCTACTTGACTGTAATGCGAACGCTTTTCGTCGAGTCAAGTAGCAAGTTGCTCGCTATTCGACTAAACTACTCTCCCAGTGCGAATGAACCATTAGTGTTGTGTTGGTACACACAGAACATACTTGTTTTGAGCCCTTCTATTTTATATACCTATAACAAATTTTACATGTTCATGTATACAATATTTTTGGACTATATACACATAGACATCCAAATTGATAGACCAGCCCATCAAGGAAAGGGGAACAAACAAAAATAAATGGAGCGAGGTTGCAAAACAGTCTTCCATTCTGTGTATACATGCAACTCATGTTGTAATAATCACTATTTAATCCTCGAAAATAAAATCTGCTTATGAATTTCTAGTCCTTTTTACAATGGCGCGCAAACCACTGGCTGCGAAAAAAACTTTACTACAAATCAACAAAAGTTCAGGCTTGTTTCCAAAATCGAATATTTTGTGACACTTTTACAAATGTGTTGTAATTTACTCACCTCACTCATTCTAGCATCTCTACCCAACCCGATTCATAGATGGTTCGCGAACATTCAGACAGACCATGCACAGAAAAGTCCCACAATGGCTGTGCTGCAAACTGTTACCTTACTTTAACCAACTTTACCTTTCTGTGCAAGGTCTGGTCGTTCCAATGTGGCTCTTCGGCGGTCGACGAATGACCAATGTTGTAGTCTATTCTGTAGCCTATTTGGAGTCAAAGAAACGTATCTCATTATAAAATAAATATATCCTCTCGCGATCTAGTACTACTCCAGGGATTAAAAGCTAATCGCCTGCCATACACCGCACCGGCTGACACTATTTTCTTAATAGCTTGTTTTTTGCAAATTTATGTTTTTGGAAATTCCATCATCTCAGAGAAATGTTTAAAGTAAAAGTATTGTGCAATACTTATATAATATGAATTTGGCCGCTAGTAAGTAAACAAGAGCTTAGAGGTCTCTCAATATACAAGTAATGTTTTAGAACATATGTTAATGAGAAACAGAAATATATAAAACTACTTGTTCTTTGACTTATCTGTAAAACCTAACAATGAGAAGTTTCTTTGACCCCAGTGGTATGAATTTAAAGTTTATTTTTCTTTTTGGATAATAATAATGAAACAAATATTCCATTGAGCTCATTTAAGCACACACTCTGTCTCACTTAAACTCTGCTTGACATTGTAGATATCCATCCCATTTGAATTTCGTAATCATGGTGAAACACCAGTTTTGTATTGGAAATTTAATGACCGATTGGCCAAATGCACTTGACATTTCTCATGTTC
Source organism: Limnephilus lunatus (assembly GCA_917563855.2). NCBI lineage: Eukaryota > Metazoa > Arthropoda > Insecta > Trichoptera > Limnephilidae > Limnephilus > Limnephilus lunatus. Next base: position 176,649 of record OU830602.1, on the reverse strand, counting down.
TTCTTTATTTTATGGTTTTACCAGATAACAAATCTAACAAAAATGCCATATATTTGACATTTCATTTCGAACTTTCATATTATTTGAATTTATACTCACAATATAGTTTCACTACATATATGTTGGAGAACATGAGCTCTCTGTTTGCTTGAATGATGAGAGAATCCCTTTATTTACCATCCATCACGTAGGATTATTTGAAAATTTAATGAATTCATCAAATATTTAAAGTTAAAGTTCTATTCAAGTTCTGTTATTATATCATTATAGGCCCGCTGCTTCATAAAACTGAAATAATCACAGAAGAATAGAGCTTTCAGAGAATGCTAAAATTAACTTCAAATATTTGAAGAATTGTTAAAAAATTGAAACCACCCGTCCTTTGTGTATTGTATAATTGAAATAAATAAGTTTAGTTAGTGTAATGTATTTGACTAATGCATACGTGTATTTTTGTTTGCAGGCGAGTTGATAGTGAGGAGAATGGCGGAACAGATCAAACCCTTGCAAGCAAAAAAAGGAACAGAAGTTTCTTTTACGGTGAGGGGAGGAGTGAATTCTGAGAACTACGAGACTTCACTTCCATCTTCCTGACTTCACCTCCGCTTGACTTCATCCCTGCCTCTGTACTTCATTATGAGGGGAAGTGTGACATCTGAGGGACTTCACCTCAACCTTCATGACTTCACCACTGCCTGATTTCACCCCTGCCTCTGCTTCGTTGTGAGGGGAAGAGTGACATCTAAGAATTACAGACCTTTACCTCCACCTTTATGACTTCACCATCGCCTGACTTCAAGTCTGTCACTGTATTACATTATTAGGGGAAGAGTGACATCTGAGAACTACGGGACTTCACTTCCACCTTCATGACTTCACCCCTGTCTCCGTTCTACATTATGAGGGGAAGAGTGACATCTGAGAATTACAGAACTTCACATCCACCTTTATGACTTCACCACCGCCTGACTTCACCTCTGCCTCTGTACTACATTATGAGGGGAAGAGTGACATCTGGGAACTATGGGACTTCACTTCCACTTTCATGACTTCACCCCTGTCTCCGTCCTACATTATGAGGGGAAGAGTGACATCTGAGAATTACAGAACTTCACCTCCACCTTCATGACTTCACCACTGCCTGACTTCACCCCTGCCCCTGTACTACATTATGAGGGGAAGAGTGACATTTGAGAATTACGGGACTCCATTATGAAGGGAGGAGTGTGGAACTTCAAAACGCCTTTGTGACATCATTATTTGACTCCGCGTAGAATATAATTGCAAGTTCCTGGAGCCCCACCAGTTAATATTCAATAACACATCAGATGGTATCCATCTAGTAACTAGCCCTACGACTGATCATTATATTGAATCATCATTTATCTAATTATGAACATTTACTTTAACATTCCTGTTAATGTCTTTTTGCAGATTGATTATATTATCACCATTGTCATTATATGGGTAGTTACTTAATTTCATTTTTCAAAAATAATAATGGCGAAATTACTTTTTATATTGTAATAATAACAAAAAACTTTGTTTCAACCACTGCTTTTTAATATCTCGACATATTTAGGATACAACTTGGTCAGGATATTGGTCTATTGGTCCCCAAACATGTCGAAATATTAAAAAAAACAGCGGTAGTTTAGTCAAAATGTTTTATTATTATTTGTGTATACTTAATTTCATGTCCATGTGTGTTTGGCTTCCTATCATTATTCATTTATCATCAACATTATTATCGAGTAATAATGTTGATAGATTTATTATTATTGTACATACATATTTTATTTATTTTAAAAATTAATATTCTTATAACTTGCTATTAAAATTATTACATTTGAAAACAACTTGGTTAAAACATGTTAGTTTATTTCTTTTTTGTTATTAGTGAATGCTTCTTGTACTTGTGACAAACTGCTGATAGCTCCCTTGTAACCTCTCTCTTTCTATAATAATTGATCTATGCGTGACAGCCGGCATGGTCGAGGGGTGAGACTCTTGACTCGTAATCCGAAGGTCGCGGGATCGAATCGCAAATAAATTTTATTTGATTAATTTGTGTTATTTCACAATTAATTAATTAAAAATAATATATTGTACATTTGCGGCACGTTACAGAGTGGAAGAGACTCTCATTATCGCCCTGGTGTAAGACCACCATTCAGAATTGAAGCTTTGCTTGAAATGGCTTTAGCCATGTTTGGTGATCAGATCTGAATAGCCAGGTACCTTTCCACCTTCCTCTTCCCATCTCCTTCCCCTCCTCACCAACTTCAGCCTCACAACATACTCCAATTGGGGATGGCATAGTCTCACTGGCTCCAGACGGGAATAGTTGGGACTCTTGTACGGTATTCGTATAAAAGAAAAAGAGAGGTTACAATGCAGCTCTCAATGGTCGTGCCATTGAGAGCTGCATTGTAACCTCTCTTTTTCTTTTATACGAATACCGTACAGATATTGCATTAATAATCCCCAAAAGTCAAGTAGGCCATGTTGTTGTGCTGAATTTTGTGTTATAAAATACATTAGAAGATAATCTAAATGAAATGTACTAATAATTGTTATTGATATAAGTAAATTTAAAAAAAAAGAAGTTGCATTTAGTTGGTTTTATTTACAAGTTGTGAATTTAGTTGTCCAAGCCAAGTCCAGGTGTATTGTACGACATTAGGTTGAAATCCAGATGGCTCTCTCCGCCGATCCAAAGCAGTTGGTTTCGCGGAGAAGTTTCCCTCTTCTGAGACGGACTCTGCAGAGACAACGGATTGAAAAGTCATTAAAAATTATGAAAAAAAAATTAAATAGGTTAGGTTAGATTATGAGCTATTTAAAAAAAAAAAATCATAACTTTTAAAGATTTTTCAAAGGGGTGTGGAAATTGCATGATTCTGAGTTGTCATGGAACTGACAATATCATATTTGCTAAAGTGACATTTTTATTATTGTCATCTAACCCAGTAGCGGTAATATCCAAAAGCAAAATGAATGCATAGGGTCGACACTGCAATTGCAGTGTTTCGTACCGTGGGTGAGCACGATTCTTTAACACTGCAAATGCAGGGCTCTGGCCCATTGGGGTTAAGCAGAGAGCTATAAAAGCAAAGACAGCTATCTCCAAACAATGTTTCAAATACATTCATGAATGAAAAGTTAATAAAATGTTTTTGCACGTTAAAAAATAATGACGATTGAGTTGAACCCCCAGGATATGACCAGCTGCAATAGCAGTGCGGTAAAATCATGACTACACCTACAAATGAACTGCATTGTGTGGGTGTAGAGCTAGGTTTTAGAAGTTTTTAATGCATTTTGTTACTTTCCATGAAAATTCGAAAGCAAGGAAGTTGATATTGTAGAAGCCTGCCAATTATTTCAAATATAATTTTCAATATTATATTTGGTTTTCAGATATTTACAAAATAATACCCGTCTTCTAGGGGTTATCCTTTTAAATGCCAGTAGGTAGAAGTGTAGCTTTGTTCGGCAGGCCGTGAATTTTTAATCAAAAATATCATTTTTAAATCTTATTTTAAAAAAAAATCAAAATCATCCCAATAGATGTCTCTGTGTGTTCCATATTTTAAATTAATAAAAAACGGGACATATGTTTGATACAGAGGCTCAAAGAAGAGAGAGAAAACTCTATATTTTTCTATGGTCGGCTTTCTGGGCACGGCCAAGGATGCGAGAAATCTCGCTTTTGGCACAGAAGCGGTTAAGAGGGTTTCATTGCATGTACTTATAAAAATGTTTAATAAATCTTACAGAATAGGTCCTATTTTCAAAAGCAATGCGTTCTCGCTCAGCTTCCAGGGCTGCTCTTTCCTCTTCTCTCTGTCGGCGAGCATCTATATTCTTCCTGGAATGAGAATTATTGTATCCTTAGCATTACGATGCTATCAGTATATTTTTTTAACATTAAGACAGAAAATAATTTCCCACGCATGGGATGCTGTATGAGAGGTCTTTTTAACCTTTTAAAGACTATGTCATTAAAGAATTTGCGATGCCTGTGGACTGGTATTATGCGTCGTGTTTAGATCATATGATCATCATTCTCACACATATGCATCATGTTTACGTCATCGTCTTTTAGGCACACGATCGGTTGGCATGTCTACATGACGTTCATCTAAAAAGGGTTAAGGAGAGGATAAAGGTATGAGGACAGGAATCTGGGGAGTCAGTGTGTCCAGGAGTGATGGTTGTATGAAGCCATCTCTCCCACTACTATGCAAAGCAATGACCAGATTCGGGTGAATTTGGCTTGAGAGGTCAGAGGATCTCCGTCAATCGGCCTCTGCATTCGCCGCCAAGGTCTATATATACTGTACGAACCTCACTCTGTGAACTCGGGCACCCCTGCTGCGGTCACCAAACATAGCGAACCATTAAGGGTGGCCTTACGGAGAGTGGTTAGTTATCCAATGAATGATTCCCAGGGACATACCAACCTCACAAATTGAAAAATCTAGTTAATGTGAGTTGTACCTGTACTTCAGCAGCCAGTGCGCCAAATATAAGATCGGGTCAGAGGGTTGATACAGAACCACTTGTCCTAAGGCTTTGGTCAGGGGCTCTCCGAGAACTGACTTCAAGTAATCGCAATCTTTCTGTTTTATTTGAGCTGTGTTTTGAAAAGAAAGCGTATTAATTTGTACTTTAAATCGAAGGAGTCAATCAGAACTAAAATATTAAAGCAATAGGCAACTTACGTTTGAAGCCTGTCATCCTCGGGCTGTAGGCTTCGACGAAATTCCCAAATTCGTCTCTAAAATATGCGCCTGATTCTTCATCGTCTTTATAAATTCTACGGCCCAAGTGGTCGATGAAGTACCTCCCAAATTCATCAAAATCAAACTCGGTATCCTCTGGATAGCCCTATCATACATTACTTAATGCAAAACATTGTTAAAGGCATACCACTGATAACTGCACTATAACCTCTCTTTTAAACAAAACGTGTAAACAGTAGGAGAGGTTACAACGGAGCTCTCAGCAGCAGAACTTGCGTATATTTATAGAAATTGCTGAGAAACATTCTTACCCACACGTCTTCCTCCTCGTAGACCTTATTGCCATCTTCATCCAAGAAATACCTACCTTCTTCGTCTACAAAGTAAACTTTCTTTTTACGCACTGCAAAAATAGTGAAATAAATTATGGTTCTGTGCAGAGAAGAAACCGGAGTTTTAGAAGGCAGAATATCCCAATTTATACATTGTGTAGCTATCTGTTTAGGTGGCAGGCACAACTTTCCCAACTGGCGGAGAAGAAAACCTTGTAAAGAATATTCAATTACAAGGGTGAGGCCCACAAATAAGTAATTGGAACAAAGTTATTACCATTTGGATTTGACGAACCAGGCAACTATTCAATATGGACAGAAACTCACTGAGCGAACTGGTAGGACTACTAACAGGACACTGCCAGCTCAGGAGAGACATGCAGCTGTCGGGAGTAGAGAACACCAATAGATGCAGGAAATGTGAAGAAAATGAAGAGACTCCAATTCACCTATGGTTCCTGTTAAAGGAATGATGTGAAATGGGAGATGCTCACGGGAATGTGAACCGTCTCCGCTTTATAATAATGTGTATTAAAATAGAATTCCAAGAGTTCTGAATAAATCCGTTAAGAACTCAAATGAACTGGACCCTGAAGATTAATGCAAATGTCATGCTTTGGAAATGAATTTCATGTTTAGGATAGAAGTATTTGGCCTGAGACAGTGGTTTTGCCAGTCTACTGTAGAGCTGTTCCTGGCCGCAGTAAACAAAGTCCGCATAGCCAACATGATCCTGTAGCGACTCAATATTTGGCGAACATTTTCACAATAGTATTTTATTATTTTTTTGCATGATGGCAAGACCAGTAGTTCGAGAAGGTTCAAGAATCTCACAACGGCACCATTATGAAATCTGTACTCAGTTCGCCAAATATTGAGTCACGACAGTCCGTTGAACATACAGGGCACGAGAAGAAGAAGAAGGATAGAAGTGGTCCAAATCCTTCAGTATCCAGGTGGGTTTGTACTTTTTGAGTGATGTGAGAGGAACAAATCGTCTTGTTAACAAATAATAAACCATCAATGGGTCTGACTATAATATATTATTTTCGTATTTTAACTCACTGGTTTGTTCAAACTCATCTAAGAGTGCTTTCTTGATAACTTCTCTTTCTTCTTCAATTTTCCCAACTTTCACTTTGTGTTCGAGCATGGCTTTCTCGTATGCAACTTTTATTTTCTGAATGTGTTTGATTTGCTCTTCACTGTTCATTGTGTAATCCGTCATTGCCCTTTGTCTGAAAAGAAAAAGAATAGGTAACTAAAATTTGTTTGTAAGTATTATATTTGTATAAATCATGAGTATGTTTATGAGAGATGGGAAGGCTGATAGAGATACAGTGAAACCCTCTTAAGAAGTTCTCTCTTAAGACGTTTCGTGGCTTAAGAAGTTTGGTTTTTTCGGTCCCTCGGCTCAAAATTGGCCTAATTTTTCCCACATATAAGGTTTTCCTGCTTAAGAAGCTGGTTTTTTCCGGTCCCTTGGAAAACTTCTTAAGAGGGTTTCACTGTATTGAAAAAAGGGTGAATGCAGGTAACTCTATAAATGGAGGATTGAACGCCGTTGGCACCAACAAAAAACTGTCCAAAGACGCGAAACTAGCCGTCCATAATGGAGTACTGGTACCTTGCTGTTTGGCAGTGAGGCATGAAACTGGCAGAGGAAGGGGATGAAAGTAGACTGAATGCTGTAGAAATGAGATCCCTGAGGCGTATGTGTGGTAAAACCATGTATGATCGTGTGAGAAATGCGGAGATCCGTAAAGAATGCAAGGCTGATGTAAGCGTAATGAGTAAGATTAAAAAAGGAACGCTCCGATGGTTTGGGCATGTAGAGCGGATGAACAAGGAAAGAGGTGTAAGGAGAATATATGACGCAAATGTGAATGGTAGAAGAAGCCGGGGACGCCCGAGAAAGACATGGCATGGCCAAGTGAATCAGATACTTGAGTCAGAATAATAGAAGAGCATCTATGAGACGATGTATGAATGTGAACGAGGCAAGGAGTGTGTGCCAAGATCGAGTTGGTCCGTCCTCTCTGCCTACCCTGTTAGTTAGTTAGTTAAATAATGAGATTAAAACCTACATCTCATTTTTAAAGAATTCATCCGTGTCCTCCATGCTTTCGACTTCCTGGCGCAGTTCTTCAGTAAGCTCCTTGAGAGATTGGTCAAGATCTAACAGTGTTCGCAGCTGAAGATCAAGATAGCTCTTCCTGCTTCTTAATGTCTCTATTTCAGCAGAAAGTTTGGCTTTCAATTCGCGGAATTTCCTTTCTACCATCTCAATTCTCTTTTTCCTCAATTTCTCTTCCAATTCAATAATCTTTTCATTGATTTTTTTGCACATATTAGTCATGTCTGCAGCTGTGTCATTGACAAGGGTGGAAATCTACAAGAAATAATTTTCATAAAAAAATTCAAGCAAAATATTATGTAAAAAAACAATAAATTGAAGCCGTTATTTGTAACTCTTCTCAGGCATGAAAGAAGATATTTATACAATAATGAAGTAAAGTGAACTAACATGAGTTTCAATAATCTTCTTTAACAAAACATCAGCTTCTTGCTGTTGTTTCAGGAGCCACTCCATGTACTGATTAGTTTCTACCATCGCCACTTCCGTAAATAGCTCTTCGGGCCGATCAGCTATGGCATCTCTCTTGGACTGTAGGACACCCATGTATTCAGCAAACAGGTTGTTTAAATTCTGCACTTCTTCTTGTATCTCTTCACCTTCTATGTCTCCCAAAATCACTAATTTTGATGAAATAAAAATCTGTGCTTGTTCATTTTTTTTGTTCTCTTCGGCTATGCATTTATCAATATCTTGAATAACTTCGGCTTGTGATTTTTCTAATTCTTCCACCGCTCTTTCATATTCCTGTACTTGTGATTTAATTTTTTCCCATTGACTTTCGAAATCCTTGACAATTCTGCTTAATTTATCATAATTTAAATACTCATATTGAAATTCTTCAAAGAGCTTGGCCGGTTCCTCTGGATAAAAATCTAAAATAAATTTCAGCACGGGTTCCTTTAATGATTCTTTTCTTGTTTTGAGGAATTCGAGTAATTCCTGTCTTTGTTTAATTTCAACACCTTCTTTACTTTCAGATTCAGTAAGGGTTATTTCAGACATTTTTAAGATTTCTTTTGGGTGTGCTAATGAAACCAACTGAACTACTGAATCAACAATTTTGAAAGAATGTTCAATTTATTCAAATTTAAAGTAGAAACCTACCTAAATTGAAAATTTTGTCTAATACCGAAATCTAATAAAACAAAGAATATGCCAGTTTTTCAGAAGACAATGATTAATATAATAGTTTCACTTCCTATGGGGTAAGTATATTTATCAAATGCTTCCTGTGTAACACGGGTGGACATAGCCAGATTTTTTTATGCTTTGTTGAAGTTTTTAATCCAGTAGGAAAGGAGGCCAATGCAATCCCAGACTGCTACATTATATGAAATATATTCTCGTACAACTACAGGGTGCAGCAAATCAAACAGTGCAGTTTTGAAAGGCTATTAAAAAAAACGGCGATACTTACAGAAAAGGAGTTTATTTTATTATATTCGGTTCATCATGCCGTTTCATGCATCAAGTCTTGAAGATGGCATCAGAAAGATGGTGGCCCCCAGCAGCGATACATTGATGAAGGCGATTCCTGTAGTTTTCGACTGCATTTTGGCACATCTCGATGGGCATATCGGCGATTTCCTCCCGAATTCGATCCTTGAGTTCTTCCAAGGTGTGAGGCCGATGTTTGAAAACTTTCTCTTTCAGATAGCCCCAAAGGAAGAAGTCGCAAATGCCTAAATCAGGTGAGCGCGCGGGCCACCCCTCAGAGAGGCGAGGAGCGCAGGCAACATCTGTTGCAGTTTCGTCATTGAAACTCGATCAGTATAGGCCGTAGCACCATCCTGTTGAAACTAAATGTCTCCCAGAACTGTTTCTACCGTTATTTCTTCCAATTGAGGTTGAAAAAAATAATTCTAACATGTAAACATAACGTTGAGCATTGACAGTCACGGTTCATCCATTCTCCTCAAAAAAATACGGCCCAATCACCCCAAATTTGGAAATCGCACACCACACGGTCACTTTTGGGGAGAGAAGAGGTCTCTCGTGAAGTTGCCTTGGGTTATTTTCAGCCCAGTACCAAAAATTTGGTTTATTCACCGCTTCACATAGATGGAAGTGGGCCTCGTCACTTCGCCATTTTTGGTTATTTTCAAGATACGTGCGGACGGCAAAGCCCCGGTGTTGTCCGGACCAAACCATGGCAACGGCTAAAAACTGCATGACCCTCCCGACACAATGAGACCACTCCCAGGTTTCTACTCCCACCATACGGGATGTACCGACCTTTCAAAACTGCACTGTTTGATTTGCCGCACCTTGTATTATAGGACATAAAGAGAAAAATGAAAATTTATAAATATTTTTTAGAAGTCAAAATACTGTCAAACATTTCCGATATTGATAGCTTATCCGTAGGATAGCGCATATTGAAATAATAATCTACTCTCCTTCAACGGAAGCAATCTTCACAAAGTGTTTTCCATTGATATGCTAGGTATAACTTTAAGTGACCAGCTCAGGCAAGGAGACTCCAGAAGCTGGGCGTACAATACAGGGCCCGCAGATATTTGAATAGTACACTCCTGCTGTCCCCGACAAATCGCAAGTGCTGTTGAATTTGGCAGTCACCTCTAGTCTGGAGCCCCAAGGTAGTTGAAAAAAACCTTTGACTCTGTGCAGAAATGGGCGGCCCGTTTGATAGATTCCCCTATCTTAATAAACGGACAGCAATCTTTAGAGCATAGGCGTCAGGTAGGATAGCTTTCCTTATTCCACCGTTAGGTAACTGGAAGATGCTCCGAGGAACTAGCTTCGTTGATCCCTTCATCACCGATGCATATTCGGGAAACATACCAAACACGCGCCCAACATTTAGGATAGGTATATGCTGAGACGCAGGCGATGCAGCTTAGTTCAGCTTGTAACTGCTTGGGCAATTAATATATTTTTTTTTATTTATCTATAATATAATATATTTACAATGGTTTTATGTATATGCCTGTCTCACTAGGGTATACCTGTGTCGAGACAGGCGTACAGGTATATAAATGAATATTGTAGTTACAAGGATATTTAAGGTAAAATACATATCACTTTGAATAGAATTAAAACAGAAAGGTGATTGGAAGGGTGGTAAATCTTTTAAAGAGAGTTATTTTATAAATGTTGGAGATGAAGTAGAGAAGTAAATTCTGCATAATCTATTTAAAGGTCAATTTGACAGGATTCCATTATTTTCATTTATTTTCTAAGGGTTAGGTTGTATGTGAATAGTTATTTTTGTCTATGTGTGATTTATTTTACAGATGTTTGTAATAGTGAGGCGTCCAATGCTTATAATCCATTTTTTAATATCTTGTTTGAATTTTGTAAAGGAGTCAGTCTGTCTGATCGTAGTTGGTAGAGTATTGTATAGTTTGCAAGCTATGTATTTAGAGTGTCTTTGCCCGAAAGTGGTTTTGAAAAAAGGAGTTTGGAGAAGTTCGTTGTTTTTGGCTCGGGTATTGTGTATTGTTTGTGTAGCTTTGTATAGTGTTTTGTTGTTTTTATGTAAATTAATTAGTATGGATCTTGAGTAGAGCTGTTTTATGTCCATAACGTTGAAGGAATTGAATATAGTATCCGTGCTGGTAGTAAGTGGCACTTTAAGAATTATTTTTATGATTAGTTTTTGTGCTTTTATGATGGGATCAAGGGCATTGGAATATGCATTACCCTAGGCTAAAATTCCGTATTCGATGTGAGATTGGCACAGTGAGTAATATACTGTTTTTAAAAGATTTAGGTTAAGGAAATTGCGTGTTTGTTTGAAAAAGTATATAGATTTGCGGATTTTGTTTGTAGTATTATGTATATGTTGCTTCCAATTTAGGTGTGTATCGAAGGTTACTCCTAAATATTTGATAATGTTTACTTGCTCTAGGCATGGGCAGTCACAGTTCCGGTTTAGAGATGAATTTTTACATACGTGTATTTTTAATGGCGGGGGTAGGTTTAACTTTGGGATATTGGTGAGACTAGACAGTAAGTATTTAGTTTTCTGTACATTTAGAGTTAATATGTTCGAGTCAAGCCAATATTTTACCTGTTGAATTCCTTTCTCCGCTTTGGAATAAGCGGTAAGCCAATCTTTTGCTTGGAAGAGTAGGACAGTGTCATCGGCGAAACTGATAATAGTGGCATCGATATCTAGGTTGCATAACTCGTTAATATATATTAGAAAGAGGGTTGGACCTATAACACTGCCTTGAGGGACCCCGTAACTAATGGGCAAATTCTGGCTCTTTGTGGTACTGAGTTTAACGCATTGGGATCTGTCAGATAAGAAGCTGGATAGGAGGCCTAATTCTTTGTTCCTAATACCTATATTAAAAATTTTGCGTTTTAATTTGCTGTGTGAGATTGTATCAAATGCTTTACATAGGTCGAGAAATACCGATAGACATTTCAAGCCCTTATCCAGGTGGCCAGAAATATGGTCAGTGACTGTGGCTATAGCATCGTTGGTGCTTTTATGTTTTCTGAATCCAAATTTCCGCGGCGATATTAAGTTATTGGTTTCGAGATATTCCATGAGACTATTATTGACGATCTTTTCGAATACTTTTGAGAGGGAATTTAGCAACGTAATAGGACGATAATTACTAATATCAAGTTTGGAGCCAGTTTAAAAAAAAGGGATAACGAGACCTTGTTTTAGAATGGTGGGAAATAGCCCTTGGCGGATGCTAATATTAATTAGATGCGTTAATGGTTGAAGTATACCAGGGGCAATTTTTTATATCAGGGGCAATGATCGTTAGTGAGAATGTGAGCTCGATGCTGACTTCGAAATTAATTAATTACTATTGATATATTGTCTTTCAAAGCTCATATACTTACCTGAAAAAGGGAGATTTTCATGGGAAACACTGTTCGCCTGCGCACGTGTTGCGCAGAATCTGCTCCGTGGCTCCAACCAAAGCAGAGAAGACACATTTCTGCGTGGCACGTGCCTGTCCCACAGCGTATATCGTTTCATACACGTGCAAACACTATAAAATCTGACCTGCTCTGTTCTGCACATTCTGCACGGCCTGCGTCTCAGTATATGTCCATCCTTATTATACATGGTTGACATTTGTCACATTTTCATGAGTCGTATCTACGACTTTCTTGGGTTCAACGTGGAACGATTCGACTGTGGAACGATTTGCCAGCATCTGTGTTTCTTCCCTCATACAATATTGGTCTCTTCAAGACCCATGATTAAGCCTCGATAACATATACTTACACACGGCGAGTTTACAAGTTACTATCTGAGAAATTCACTATCTGTTAGTGACATCGTGTTACTTGCTAACTAGCAGATTGTTGACAATCTACGAAATAAGTTGAAAGGTACTCAACTTTACTCGCTACACGCCAACTCGTGATTGGTTTATATTTATGTTTCAAATATGGGTGCCAATTAACAGCTGATTTCGACTGTCAACTGTCCGAAGAATTAGTTCACGTTGTTACGTGCGAGTCCAGTTTCCTACAAAAATGTCGCGAGCTACTGAGCGAGTGGACAGTTTTGTGTGTCATCATGACAATCTCACTCGCTGATTCACCCGCTTTTGAACTTAGTAGATAGTAGCTTGTAAACTCACCCTGTGTCATTGAGGCTTAACTCCTACATCTCCTCTAAAAGACCCTCCCCAAAGCATTCCTAAAAATATGACATAGACCCTGAATCTGTGTGGAGTTAATGTAAAAATAAAATAAAAACTCGAAAAAATATTTTAATTTGCTCAAAATACGTTAATTTTGTTTGTGGTTCCGTTGCCGAATTTAGTTAAAAAACATAGATATACCTATATGTTAAAAACCATAATTTTTCTACATTGTCTTCATAGACAAGCATTGTAAAACCGGGAATTCATGATTCGGTACACACTACACATTGATATGGAAAAATATCCTCTATCTAAAAATGGTATAAGGACTAATTTGGTAAACAGATTTCTTATAGAATTTAACTAAGAGATAAATCTTACTGAAATAACCCTTAGGTATAAGTTCCATAGAGGCTATTTTTACAGTTTCATATTATAATCTCTGGTTAGCTTATAGTAATTGTTTTCCACGTCTGCTCGTTTTGAACGCGGCGTTTGACGTTTGTGAACAGGGGGGTATAACTCCGTCAGTTTTTGTAACCCGGTCACGTGATCATGACGACGTCATAGTAATGACTACCAATAGGAATCTTACAATTTCCATAGAAAAACTTTTGAGAACTGAGTGGTATATACGGTGGGATATCTATGGTATTATATGTCAAATACAGCGTTGCCAACTCTACGTCTTTTTACGTAGATCTACGTATTTTAGGTCCTTCCTGAACATCTACTAACTTCAGTCCAGAATCTACGTATTTTTTGTCAAATTTTACAAATTTGCAAAATAACATAACTCATTAGGCTGAAGAAGCATATTTTCCGTTACTTTACGGTGGCGGCCCCGTCTGCGGGGCAAAGTATGTGGCGCGGACTCCAACAAACGTTCCGTTTCATATTAGAGTCCGTGCCGGAGTTGGAATGTCTAGGGAAATTACCCTAGATCTAGGGGAGAAAAATATTTTTTAGGCAAAAGGGAAATCAGCACAAATCTAGGAAAATTTCGAACTATTGCCATTAATTTTTTTTTATTGGAGTTGTAATCTTCTACTTCCCGGTAAAATACACAATTTCAGACAAAGGCATCGCTAAGTTATTTATTGCTAGTATTTGACCTTAAATGTTTACTCCATATTCATTTTTTTTTCCTAAATATTGCCTATTAACTCACATTTGCATAATTACCAAAACTATATTTTGTTTCATTTAAACCTTTCTCAACGTGGGCAATAAATAACGCCCCCTTGTGGACGTTTGAGACTTTCAGGGGGCAGTAGAAGACCCAAAGAGAGGGCGTTGAAGTAGCACAGTGATGGCGAGGGCAGGTAAAAAATATAGTCTAAAAAGACAAAAAAACACGCTCATCACGTACTTATAAAGCAAAATAAACTTTAATATTGGTTAATTTTTGTTATTTTATGTATTGTAATCATTTTTATCACGTATGCAAAAATTCACATGTTTCGGTAGTTGAGGAAGTGGAAAAAAATTGAATCCATTAACCCCCCCCCCCCCATAAGAAAAAAGGGGGTCTCTAAAAAAAAATCTCATAGTGGGCGGTGGGCAAAATTGAGAACCAAGATTGAGAGGCAAGGTTGAGAACCTATGATAAATGCATTAAAAATAATAGATACATTTCAACTTAATTACTACAAGAAATAACTAATTACGTTCACCTACCCTAACTTCTATATTTCACTCAGAAAAAAAGTACGTAGATCTACTAACTTTTCATAATCCAAATTATACGATTCTACGTAATTTTCTAGTCCGATCTACGTCTTTTTCAAAAAACGGGTTGGCAACACTGGTCAAATAGCACGTTGGCCGAAACAATTCGAACATTCAAAACAACGAAATATTTTGAAAAAATGCTTCCTAAATGTCGTTTCAGTGTCGAAGGCTGTGAGGATAGTGTTTCAGTTCGACACAGAGTACCTAACTGCGAAAATAATGAGAGTCGTTATGGGAATGGGCGTTGAGAATCGGCAGATCTGACTATTGCTTATCCGATGTTGGGAAGTTGTGGTTATGTTTGGTTCCCATTTCACTAATAACTGCAAAAATTCCAATGGCACGTTAAAAAAAGACGCTTTGCCGACCCTCAATCTTCATGGAATCGGAACACATCGGGGTTTACCTAAAGAAAACGTAAACGATCGTAGGATACCAAAATACAGGTGCGAATCTTTGGTTTGTTCAGTGTTCCTAATATACTTTGTAACTTTTCCCTAACTTCACCTAAAAATTGTATCTATTTTCATTTTTAGACTATCCATATTCTACCTGGAGTGTTCAGCACGAATGGTGCCGTCCAAGACCACAATTACAGTTTAAAAGGTATAAAGTCTTCTCTATACTCTATATGGCATCAACCTATTTTATTCATAGAGATAGATGCTGATTCACTGAGTCTTTCTTATTATAAAGATATTCAATACATTTATTATTTCTTCAAACACAGCAATTCCATTATTATTAAGATATTTAATATGACAGGCGCGTATCCGAGACGCGTGGTCGTTGTTCTTAATTTATTTTCTCTTTTATACTCTGCAGTGGTAGGATATAGTTCATAGGATGAGGCTGGGTAATGTAATGAATTTTTTTTGTTTCAGAACCAAACGTGTTCTACCTGGGCCGAGTACCGTGCGTTCTGCTGCCAAAAAAGTAGTGGAAGATTATACAGGTATACATCTGGATTTATATTTCATTAAAGGAGATAATATTATATGTTTTGCTTGCGAACTTTGGTTAATGTGATGAATATGTTTATTTCAGAACCAAACGTGTTCCCTGGGCTGAGCAGCGTACCGTGTGTGAATTGCACTCTGTTATTACATTGTCTTCAGACCTCTGCAGCCATACTCGGTCAACCATCGCCTTAGCCGCAGTAAGACAGATAGATTCATACATCCATCACTCTTGAACATATTGACCCCCAGATTCCTAACTACCCCTCTGTACATTTTTCCTTCTCAAAACTTCCTCCCTTTCCTTTTCCTAAAAAGACTCCACACCGCATCCCTAAAGATGACATAGGCCCCGAGAGAATTTTTTCCTCAAGGCCTCCCATGTGGGCTAAAAATCTATCCAAACACTTCCTTTTTTATTATTATTACGCATATTTTCATTAATTATGATTAAGTTCCTTCTAAATGTGTTTGCACATGATTGTATTTCCGTTGTTTTGTGTTATTCTGTATAAAGCAATAAAATACTACAAGCTATTATGAGTTTTTCATTTTATTTTTAAAATAATTTTTAGGCTAATGATTTGGGTAGGTACTGATATTGTCCAAGGTAGTATCTTTTTTTTTTTTTTTTTTTACTTTCCTCTATCCTTGTCGATGGTTCGTGACGTCATAATCGCGGAATGAGCATTATTTATGGTCAAATAGTGTTGACACCCGTTCCATACAAAAAGCCCGAAGATATCGATCTAGGTATTAGTTCATTTATGTTTGTGAATATCAGTCAAAATATTTCAGTTTTCGTGTTTTCGTTAAATTAATTCTGTAAAAATGGTATCAGTGTTAAACACGATCGATACCGGTCATGAAGACATGATACACGATGCCGAGCTTGACTATTACGGCCTGAAGCTCGCTACATGTTCCTCAGATAATTCCGTGAAAGTGTATGACATCAAAAGCGGGACCCAAACACTAGCGGCCGACTTGAAGGGGCATTTCGGTCCGGTCTGGCAGGTGACCTGGGCCCACCCCAAGTTCGGGAACCTGCTAGCTTCGTGTTCTTACGACCGAAAAGTTATCATTTGGAAGGAAGCGGGGGAATGGAGCAAACTATACGAGTACAGCAACCATGAGTCGTCCGTCAACTCTGTCGCTTGGGCTCCGGCCGAGTACGGGCTTATCCTGGCGTGCGGGAGCTCCGACGGGTCTATATCCATTGTGGCATACAATCACGAAGGCGGTAACTGGGAGGCGCGCAAAATTCCGGGAGCTCACGCCATCGGCTGCAACACGGTGAGCTGGTGCCCCGCCATCTCGGCAGACCCCAGCCTGGACTCTCCGGGCAACCGGAGCTCCGTCAAGCGCCTCGTTTCTGGGGGCTGTGATAACCTCGTCAAGGTGAGTAGTGTACTGTCATGTCCCAGGATTTTTTCTTGGGGGGGCTGAGCTAAATTTCTGTCTCTTATCTGGTGAAAATTTATTGATATTTTCAAGAAGAATGTTTCGTCTCTTAGGGTAGCAGATACAGAATTTTTTCGGCCCGAATGGTGGAGAAACCTAGTTCCTCTCAAAAAAATTTATTACCGATTTCAAATATAATTTTTATTATTTATGCGCTTACTCGTTAATACGGAATATTTTTTATTCAAACAGTTAGATTTAGCTTTATTATCACGAAAAGTGAGTATTTATGTCGCGGGACAAAAACTTGCAAAAAATATGCATTTAACATTTTAATTTTGTTTAAATTAATTCGCTTACGCGGTAATTCCATTTTGTATTTACCGTTTTTATTTCATAGACAATCAATAATAATTACACAAACCCGCTAGACAAACCCTGCTTTGCCAAACAAACCATTCAAAATCTGGGATGTTTTTTAAAATTATGATGACATGCAGCTTTCGTATTTTAACTTCAACCCTTTGATTATATAATGTCTAGATAGAGTGTTGCGCTGTAATTCCGACAAAAACAACAGGCCAGATTTGAAACACTAGTGTGTGTGATACGCACACTAGTATGCGTAACTCCTATAGTTTTACAGGCGCTGCGGTCGCGCTGAGTGATACCAGCTCCCGAGTATTTCCCATAAAAGTGGGTAAAAAATATGTTTCGATTTTGCGGGACCTATATTTGTTTAATTTTGAATTCATTTAAGTAAGATAGTTTTCTACATACATTTTTTTGTTAAAAGAGATTTATTTTTATTTGATTATTTTTAACAAATAAAGAAAACGAAAAGCATTAGAAACTGTTTAATTTAGTTATATAAAAAAAAAAAAATACATTTAAAAAAAATTAAGTTAAACAGTTGTTTTGATCAGAGCAAATAACAGTTGTTTAAGCTGGTTGCCAAACATCCTCTCTGCGGCTATTTCTTATTATTTCTATCCACTTACTTTTAATTTAATTTAATTAGATCATTTTGACGACCCCATTTGACGACCTCAGTAGTCCAGTGGCTAAGACTCTTGACTCACAATCCGGAGGTCGCGGGTTCGAATCCGGCGTGCGCAAATAAATTTTATTTGATTAATTTGTGTTATTTCACAATTAATTCATTTAATTCAATTCGGATATAAATTTAAACTTATCGCAAATACACATCGATATTGAAGACATTATAGTCTGTATTAAATCACTTGAACCCAAAACAAGCTCGGGACCTGATAAGATTCCTTCCATCTTACTTAAGAATTGCGTCCAAAGTTTATCTGTTCCCCTTAATATACTGTTTAACAAGTCTCTCTCTACAGGACACTTTCCACAAATATGGAAACTTAGCTACCTACCTAACTCCTGTATATAAAAGTGGTGATAAATCCTTTGTTGAAAATTATCGGCCTATCTGTATTCAATCGTCTATACCTAAACTTTTTGAAAAATTGATTCTTAAGAAAATCAGCTTCTTTGTAAACCCTTGTATCGCAACTTGTCAACACGGCTTTATTTCCGGCAGATCAACTTTGACTAACCTAACATTATATGAAAATTTCATTTCTAATGCACTTGCCAACAAACAAGTCGATTCTATATACACCGACTTCAGTAAGGCGTTTGATAAGGTCTGTCTTAAAATCCTCATTAATAAACTTTTGAAACTCGGCATTAATGGAAACCTTTTATCTTGGTTTAAGAGTTATTTACTAAGGCGTCTGTTAATTGTCTGTATTAATGGTCACTTGTCCTACACGTTCGAAGCTACCAGTGGCGTGCCCCAGGGTTCTCATCTTGGTCCTTTACTTTTTAATTTATTCATTAATGATGTATCAAACATATTCACCCGTGTTCTCATTCTAATGTTCGCTGATGATATGAAGATATATAGAATTATTGATAATATCGAGGACTGTCTGACACTTCAATCTAATATTAATAGCTTTTATGATTGGTGTCTTATAAACAAATTAACTCTCAATGTAAAAAAATGTCAACTTATGAGATTCCACAGAAAAAAAAACCCTTTGTTGTTTACCTACTTTCTCAATAATCACATCTTATTATCTGTTGATGAAATAAGAGACCTTGGTATAACCTTTGACACTAAATTAACATTCATTAAACATATTAATAATATAACCAGTAAAGCAATGCAAATGTTAGGATTTGTCTTAAGGATTTCAAAGGATTTTAAAAATTTAAAAACTGTCAAATTACTTTACACTTCACTTGTTAGAAGCCAACTAGAATTTAACTCCACCATTTGGAATCCTTACTACAGTGTGCATGAGAATTCCCTTGAGCGAGTCCAACATAAATTTTTACGTTATATTAATTTTAAATTGGGAATATTCATCGAAAACATTAATTACCCCTCTCTGTTACAATTATTGGGGATACATTAAAAGAAAGAAGAATTTGTTCAGACCTATTTTATTTATTTAAAATCGTTACCAACCTGTTGAACTCCCCTGAACTTCTTTCGTTAATATGTTTCTATGTACCTAGTCGATCAGTTCGTTTCAAATTAACTTATCATTGCAACAATACAGGATCTTACGCTGAACTCAATTCTATAATGAATCGCCTGCATGTACTTGGAAATAAATATGTTTTGGATGAATCTATAAACATTGCTAGTTTAACCTCATACAAACACTACTTAATTAAAACTGTCTGTCAGCGCTTTTCAGCTTGATTATAATCAATTATTCGGTAGTCCTATTTTAGGAGCGGTAGTCGAAAGTGATTTTTGTGGGATATGGAATCTAGTAAAGAAAAATAATTATTTGTTATGTTATAATAAATGTTATATATTGATATTTTAATAAAACATTAACATAATAAAATTATTAAATTATATTTACATCAATTAAAAAGAAAAATCAGATGGATTTCTACAAACTAAACACAAAAACAATTAATACCTATTTTGTAATAATTTAATCTAATTTTATAAACGTTTTCCGTGATACGTAATGTCAAAAATCACCACGTACCTAGGTACTTATTTGTCTATGATACATTAAAAATATATAAATTCGCTTCAATCACGTAGATTATTGTGCAATGTTTGAAGCAAGCGTCAAGCTTCCTCTGGAGACGGTCAAAACTCTAGCCATAAACCAAAACACTCTAGCCATAGACAAAAAACTACGTGATTGACTCAAACGGTTTGATAGTCTCCGAGGCCCTTTAGAGCAAACTGTCAAACCAAATTACACTATTAAAACTAAATTGTTTCTTTAACTAAATGGTTATTTAAAGGCAACTTAGCGATGATAGGTAACGTTTTTAGTTGTTTTCAATCGTCCTTTGTAATTCCTGCACACTGTTATAGCACAAATCGTCATTTTCAAATGTCACACAACACGTGTTTACCGCACAACGATAGTGTCGCCCATAAATATACCAAACCACCCACTAGATCGATAACTTCGGGCTTTAGTACGTGAAAACTTTGGTCACTATTTCACCATCAAAATGCAATAATTTTTCGACTTCTTTTTTTACTTATCACCTGTGACGTCACGCACCATAGACGAAGATAGAGTAAGCAACAACAGAACAATGCGCGACCATAGACAATATAATTTTCTTTCGGAGCCTACCCAATACCACCCAAATCATTAGCCTAAAATATTATTTTAAAAATAAAACTCCTAATTACATGATAAGAATTTTATTATAAACATGTAGAAAAAGGAAATACAAGAATATATATAATTAAAATATGATTATGCGTTCCTACAAAACTACTGAATTTAAAATATTTTCATCTATTAACAGAAAAATTAAAAACTGAGAATTACATGTATATATTTTAAACAAGAATACAATATAAGTAGGTTATATTTCTGTAGCAAATTGCCACATGAGGACGTTGTTTTAAAGATAAATTTCTCTTTTGAACGTACCTATTATATCTTTCGGCAGGTAAAAATAAATTTATCATATTTCCAAGATCCACGGAGACATTAGTTTGCATAAGATGTTTGATTCTTCATAAAGGGCTCAAAAAAACATTATATTTGTTTATTTGGCATTTAAAGTAGCTCAGCTCACCATATTTTCCCTGAAATCATAAAAAATAGGATAAGTTATATTTTCTAAAAACTACATTGGTTCAGTTATGGAAATTTGAAAAATAATGCAATTTTATTGTATTTGTGTATGTGTATTATAGTACATACCTATGTATGTATGTAGTTACATTTCCTCCCATGTCTTTTAACTTTTAATTTATGATAACTCTCATATTAAACCAAGTTCTAGGATACCTACTTACTTATATAAAGAAGCCTACTCAAATACATTAAATTTGACTGACGTTTTTGTAAAATGAAAGTTATAAAAAATAATAATTACCTCTGCATCATGCACCATGACTGATAATATTTCCCTTAACCTCATGTGACCATCTCCAGAAACAGAAGCGAATGTATTGAAGTGTGGATAAATAATGTTATATTGTAAACAAGTAAAGTTTTGTCGGTTCAGATTCCACTGAAAAATATGAATAAATTTATTAATATACTGATAAAAATTAAAAAAATGTTGAAAAAGCAATATAGAAAACATATTTACATTTTTAAGATATAATAATAATAATAATAATAATCTTTATTTGGAAAACAAACAGCTTTACAAAGATACATAAAAATAAAGAGTGCTAAAATAAAACAGTAAGCCTAAAAACATGTTTTCGCTGATAAAATTTGTTTTTTTTTTTTTTCGCTGACAAGAAAAACATAAAGAAAAAGAAAAAAAAAAATATAATAAAAAAATATAATCGTGATGTTGGATAGCGTCAATTATTAGATCCCAGGTGAAACATAAATATGTTCTGAAAACGGAAACATGTACATCAGTTTAAAATACAATTAAGCAATACATTTCAAAAAATACTTTAGGAACACTGAAATAACAACCAAAGGAAGACTCCCACCTGTAATTTTGTTCCAATTGCGGGTCCTGTTCTCCCATTTTTCATTCGATCGTGAATTCCCAAAATTCATAATCGTTACTTATTGCGTCGGAAATGTAAATGTCAATTGTCAATCAAACGTAAATAAAGCAGAAAAATGCAACAAAAATAAAAGATTCCTATTGGTTGATTTAGTAGCCGGTGACCATAAACAAATCGAAGTGGACTTATGAAGTCACCCAAAGATTCTGACCACGTTTTGGCTCGGAGTTATACCCGCCTGGTGTCGCCACTGAGCGGACAGGACGAGCTTATGAGCGAACAGTTGGCTGATATTTTTTTGGCGTTTGGTCGCTCAAGCGCTCTATCTAGACATTATATAATCAAAGCCTCAACCTAAAAAAGGAATATTCCGTATTATCTGTGCATCAAACTTCGACAACGACTAAATGCATATTTACCTAATTTTTGTTTCCCTTGGATATTCCTGATACTATAACACAGGGGTCTCCAAACTACGGCCCGCTACAGTTAATGATGAGTGTCATCTATCAGGCCCGCGACAGCTAAGGCTTAATATTGTTATTGTTGTTGTGATAAGTTAGATACAAAAACACCGAACGGTAGTAAGTCGGTTTTGTTTACTTGCTAAGTGAAGGCTAATGACAAGTATAATACGCAGAAAATTTAACTAAAGTATAGTAACTAGCAAGTAATTGAAATTAATCCAACTAACATTATAAACATATATAATCAGTATAACATATAAAAACATAATCATTTAACATGTAAACATTATAACATTATAAAATGCTAATGAGATTTATGTACCTAATTGTGAATTTCCACTGACAATAGTTTGTAGTTAGCGAATAGCGTATTTAGCAAGCGTACTACTGCTCAGGGCGCGTACTCGCGACTATATAGTCTAAATGTTATAGATAACTAGCTGGTATGCGACATGCGTTGCAATATAAATATATAATACACACATTTCAAACCACTCGCGCACCACCTGTAGTAAATTTTCATGCAAAATTTCATAACGCCAGAGCGTACCATTATACATAGAAACCTTCGCGGGCGTTTGCACAACAAATCACCAAAGTTTCATCGCAATCGGATGAACGTTACGGCAGCGCATAAAATACTAACAAACGAAGAAATATTGATTTTTACATACATATATAATGTGGCAAGAAAATCAAAACGGTTTTGGCCCTTGGAACTTACTGGAGTACTCAATATGGCCCTAAGGCTGGAAAGTTTGGAGACCCCTGCTATAACATAACAAAAAGCTAAAAGAGACATTGCTCCCATTTAATCTATGCGTATTAGGAGGCACTAGTATGGACGGAATTTTGGAAATAAAATAAAATTAAATGAAAGTATTTAGGCCAATGACGTTATATTATAAATAGACTCGCCATAGTCTCACATACTCACAATATAATGTGGAAAGCAAGCAACACTCTTTTGTTTTCAGCGGTTTTCAGAATAATTTCTAAATTCAAAAGTTCATTCCTGTGTGATAAAGACAGACAATCAAAGAATGTATGGGAGTGAATGCCATAGATTCATAGTAGGGCGGCTTATTAGTTTCTTCGCCGAATACTACTGTCACATCACGGGTGTGACTGAGATAACAAGATACTCTTATTCGGTTACACAAAATGACAGGGAAGGGTAAAGGCGGGTAAAACGTGACACACGGGCAAATATTTTTATATTTATTATATGAGTTTTCATTAGTAATACAATATTGGTACTATTATAGTAGTATTGTTAAGTACATATTTTATTATAAAGTACAAGTTATAGGTTCAAATGATTATACAAATCTATACAGATTAATAACACCTAGGACCGTTACTATTTACAATTTTCATCAACGACATTATTAAATTAATGAACGCGTTACCCTTTGTACGTTTTACCCCATCTTTCCCAATGGAATAAAACGAATGCGGGACGCTGTGTGAACCGACTTACTGTTAGTAGGTTGTCCCTGTTATGCTTATGTCACTTTGTGATGCAATTTTCGCTGTCTCCTTTTCGACTATTTGCCGTTTAATTGAAGCATTTTCTCATCACGCAGGAGCGCTTTGCAATACAATTTACTTACTGGTAAGACACGACCTCACTCGACGCGTAGCAGTTTAGAACTAAAGTACTAGAAATAGAGACAGCTACAATCGTATTGTGTTTGGCTTCCCACTTTGAGATTTCTACCCCGCGTCTTGATTTAGGCAAGTTTTTTTACATCATTTTTTTTAAAGTTAAATAAATACAGAAATTATTGTAAATGACTGTCGACATAGTTGTAATTTTTTTATGCAGTATTTTTCATAATCCTGAATGCAAATAGTTGTCTTTTTTATAGTCATAATTAAGGTTAATCAAAAGTTTTTTTCTAAATATAAATCGTTCAAGCAATTTTAATATATCGTAAGCCACAAAATACAAATTTTACTAGAGATTGAAGAAACAGCATAGCTTCACAATAATAAACACAAATATTGCGACAAATAATCTTAGAAAATAAGTAAAATTTAAAGAATGCATTGATGTAATATGTCATATCGTATGTCGTAGCTTACGACGTATTACAACTAAATGAATTTAACTCAAGTGGGATAAGTCATATATGTTAACTCGAAAGTCTATTTGTTCGGTTTTCGGAACAACTCATATACCTATATGAAATCGTTGTACCTCCCTTACTATCGTAATAAGAAATATGATATAAACGATGTTAAAAAAAGAAAACATCACGCTTTATATTCAAGCATAAAAGCTAACCACAAAATAAGTAAAATGTAGACCTTTATGAAACCAAAGTTTCCGATCGGAATTTGAAATTTTTTTTTACTTATTATTTTTACATGGAACGACAAAAAAGTGAGGTGACAATAACGTTTATAATACATCAGTAATTTTAGTTAGAAAAAAACGGTAAATATCGGTTCGGACTGGCCACGCTTATTACGAATAATTTTTAGAAAAAAACTTTAGATTCGCCTTAATTACTATAAAAGCAAACTTTTTGGCTTGGGGGCGGCCGAAAATAATGCATTTTAATTTTCAATTGCGTAAATTAAAATTCACTTCGCAAATCTACACAATGTCAAATCGCGGCCATTAGGTACGTCACTGTTATGTTGGTATCCCTGATACATTGCAAAGAACTAAATACTACTGTGGCCAACTTCGTGGGATACATGAAAACACGGTTAAACTACGAAAGCTGCATGTCATCATAATTTTAAAAAACATCTCAGGTTTTGAATGGTTTGTTTGGCAAAGCAGGGTTTGTCTAGCGGGTTTGTGTAATTATGATTGATTGTCTGTGAAATAAAAACAAATTTTAGTTCTTTGCAATGTATCAGTGATACCAACATAACAGCGACGTGCCTAATGGCCGCTGACAGTCACCGATCGGTTCGCGAAGTGAATTTTAATTTTACGCAATTGAAAATTAAAATGCATTATTTTCCGCCGCCCCCAAGCCAAAAAGTTTCCTTTTATAGTAATTAAGGCGAATCTAAAGTTTTTTTCTAAAAATTATTCGTAATAAGCGGCCAGTCCGAACCGATAATTACCGAAAAAACATAATGTGAGCCATTTTTAAAACTGTTTTTATGTTTGTAAGCTTATATTTAAAAAAATTACGTTATTATTTTGGTTTATTTATATACTTTGAAAGCGTATTTTAGCACCTTTCAAAAAACAGTTTTCGGATACGTTTAGTTATACGTAATTCCATTAATTTGGATTTTATTGTGAAATTTTTCGTGTAACTGGCCCACTCATTTGGAACAAATTTCCCTCAGCTCTTTTCTAATATCCAGAACTTGGCTGAATTCAAAAGGGCTTTAAAAACAAACTTATTTAAAAAATCATACCTTTCATGAATTTTAACTCCTTTTCAATATACTATAATAAGCCATGTCCCTCAAGTTTCCGGCAATTGTTTGGTTTTGATTACCTCCTTACTATAGTTTTATGTGCACTCCAAATTTGTATTGTTTCTAAACGTAAACTGCCTCCTGTTCTATATTATATTTTAGTTTTAATGATTCTTGTTGAATGGCACCTTATGGTTTATTATTATCTATTGTCCTGTGCCAAAACATCACTCATTATTCTTGTTAATATTGTTCTTCTGGAATTGCTTTGTATATACTGTATATTCTTTGTTTCACATTATTTAATCAATTTTGGTAAGGACTCGTAAGGAACACTAGAGGATTAATTTTAAGTTTATTATAATTAAGCGCACTTGAAGTGAAATATCACAAAACTGCGCTATATAAATACTATGTTATTATTATTTTTAAGTAGATCATTAAGAACTGGAAAATTTCCAAACACATGGAAAACTTCTACTGTGATCCCGATTCCGAAAGTTGTTAATACCAGAAAATGTGAAGAATTTAGACCAATAAATATGTTACCAAAATACGAACAGTTACTAGAAATTGTAATAAAAAAACAACTCGTTGAGTATTTGGAAAAACATAATATATTATGTGACGAGCAATCAGGATTCCGGAACAACAACTCTTGCGAAGCGGCGATAAATATAGTGATTGATACATGGAAGAAAGAAACAGATAAAAAAAAAATCACCATTGCAGCATTCTTAGATTTCAAAAGAGCATTTGAAACGATAGAAAGGAAAATACTTTTGGAAAAACTAGAAGACATAGGTCTTTCTGACGTAGCTCTGAATCTATTCAAAGAATATCTCCAGGAAAGAAAACAGGTAACGAAAGTTGAAAGCTCAGAATCAGAACCGATAGAAAACAACCTTGGTGTTCCGCAAGGGTCGGTACTAGGTCCGATTCTATTTATAATTTACATAAATGATATTATTAAAACTATTAAACATTGCAAAATTAGACTATTTGCAGACGATACCTTAATCTATATTTCGTGTGAAGATTACATAGATGCAATTAACAAAATAAACGAAGACCTACAAAATATATCAAAATGGCTGATATTAAACAAATTGAAACTGAACGTAAACAAAACAAAATATACGGAAATAGGCAATAAAAAACATAACACAGGGTTAAATTTGACAATTAATGGTGAAAAAATTGGAAAAGTAAATGAAATCAAATACCTGGGTGTAATACTCGATTCAAAACTGACTTTCACAGCAAACTTTGAATATGTGCTTAAAAAGGTGTCAAAAAAGGTAAATTTTCTTAGAAGACTAAGACATAAATTAAATAGAAACACTACGGAGCTCATTTATAAAACTATTGTTGCTCCACATTTGCATTACTGCTCTACAATGTTATATTTGGCCAATGAAGGAAATTTAAACAAAATAGAAGTTATACAGAACAGAGCTATGAGATGTATACTGGGAAAAGGCAAATACGCAAGGATTAATAAAATGAGAGAGGAGCTAAATTGGATTCCAATAAAAAAAAGACCACTATTTAATGTATTAATTTTTATGCATAAAATTATGAAAAACCAAATGCCAAAATACTTTAAGGATGAAATTGTTTTTAATAGAGACATACATAATTATGAAACAAGAAATATAAACAGAGTTCGATTGCCACAAATGAAGAAATCAAAATCACAGAACTGCCTAATGTACAGAGGACTAAAGATGTATGATGAAATGCCTGAAAGTATGAAGAATGAAGAAAGAATGAATGTATTTAAAAAGAAATGTTATGCTTACTGTAAAAATTTTTCAATTTATCAAATGAAATGTTACATTGTGCTTATTAGTTTATACTCATGTAGTATAAACTAACTCAATAAATAATAAAAAAAAAGATGGTCAAGGCCTGAGGGGTTAATCGTAAAAAACAGAGGACGAGCGACTTTTCTAGGTTATGATATTTTGCCAGGTGATGAATTACCACCACACTGGAAAAGTAATAAAAAGGAATTTTTGCATATGTGGTGGCACGCGACATATTATGGTTGCATGATCGATATGCCTCATGTTTTTTCACATGAGGAATATTCTGCTTTTTAGACGGGCACACACAGCGCGTGGTTTATTTAACGTTAATGTTACTTCCACGGTTAAAATTAAAATTTAGCTCACGATTTAGCTTTCTGTTAAAACAGACGGCCTTAAATGATTTAATGATTAAATATTACAATTTGAGGTTTTACTCAACAATTTGGGAGGCGGGTATGGGTACTGCGGTCGCTGTTTGGTGAATTAGCAGGGGTGCCCGGGTTGGCCTTTTGACTTCTCCTCGCTTTGCACCCCAGTGGGATTTGTATATGTGTACCCCTGGACACACTGACCCTCAGATTTAGGAATTTAGGAAAGGGTAGGCCCACTCCTTATACTTTTTTACTTCCCAGAACTTCCTCTCCTTCCTTTCCCTAAAAAGACCCTCCACACAGCATTCACAAAGATGACATTGGCTCCGAGGGAAATTGTTTTCCTCGGGACCTCCTGTAGAAACTTTTAGCACAGTTATTTTGTTTGTTGATGATAAAGGGGTTGTTTATAATTTAGTTTAGTTTGTTCAGATTTTTGTAGCATTTTAGCAGAATGTTTATAATGGTCTCTCATTGGAATAAAAACCACTGCAATCAATAATAATACAAGCTGTGTGTTTGTAGATCTGGATAGAAAAGGGCGACCAGTGGACGGAAGAGACCCGGCTGGAGATCCACACGGACTGGATCCGGGACGTGGCGTGGGCGCCCTCCGTGGGACTGCCGCGCTCCGTCATCGCCTCATGCTCGCAGGACAAGCGCGTAGTCATCTGGAGCAGCGACGACAACCACGCGTGGACCTCCTCCATCCTGCATACCTTCGAGGACGTGGTGTGGAGCGTGAGCTGGTCGCTGACGGGCAACATCCTGGCCGTGTCGGGCGGGGACAACAAGGTCAGCTTGTGGCGCGAGACTAACGAGGGCCAGTGGGCGTGCATCAGCGAAGTGGCGAGAGGAATCGGTCACTCGCCCAACTCCGACGACTAATTTAATTTAGGTTTCTAACAAATAAACTGTTCACACAGAAGGAATTCAAATAAAACAGCTGAATTTCATCATCTTGCATTGTTTATTTATAATACAACATGTGTTTGTTAACATTTGGAGGTTTTCATTTGTGCCACATCAACAACGGAGTAATACCTAAATACATATTGTGTATGAAAAGTTAACAATACAATTTTAAAAAAAGATTTTCTCATGGATCTAACGCTGATCTCACACAAGCACTATAATCTCATAACTGTTTCAAAATATCGTTCGCTCACGCTCGCCATGAGAATGTTTAGTGAGCGATATACGCTGAAATAGACCAACCAAGCCATGAAGTATAGCACTCATGTGAGACCAGCATAGGAAATACCTTGTTCAACAAAATAATAAGTTTCAACATTTCAGATTGCGAATAAATGGAAGAATTCAGTTGTTGAAGAAATGATGGACCTTATTTTGTGAATGAATATAGCGCCATCTTACAAGTGCATCTCATTTATCCATTTAATTTGATTCCTACAACATTAGGCCATGAAGCCAATTGGTCGAAAAGCGGCTTTTCTTTATTCTGAATATATATGGGATGAAAAAACGAGTACCACAATAATCAGCTAAAATTATTATAAAAATGATGTACCAAAAAAAAAGCATATTAAGATTTTTGCTCATTGGATCAGTTCAGTGCATCTCGGCACTAGCTTGTAAATATGTAGAATAAAGAATAAGACAAGAAGTGTCTTGTTGGTGTGTTTCGTGTGATCCAATTATGGATTAAAATTTTGTTTCCACCATGATTATGAAATTCAAATGGAATGACATTACATATACAATTTCAGGCAGGTGTAAGAGAGACAGACCTCATGCTAAATGGTCTAAAACCAAAAGGTACTAAGTCAGTGGTGCATTTGTTTCCATTTAACTACTCGGACCCATAAGCTTGTTTACACGACAATGTAACATTACTAGACATATGTATGAGGCGTACCTGAGTTATTAAATTAATATGGAAGATACTTATAGTGCTATATTCTTTATTCTATGGGCTTAAGGAGTATTCGTATACAGGTACTTTGTGCAACTCCTCATTTTGTGACTTTATTTTTTGCAGGATATATTATATGCAGGGTGTCGGGTAAGTACTGAATAACCTTTTAATTGTGAATGGGGAATCCCAAGACCATTCTGAAAATGGAAAATTATTTTGTAAAAGTCCTATGGTTTTCCAGTTTCATAATTTGATCAAAATATAAATTAAAAGTTTGACTTTTCTAAAAAAAACTACTACAGCAGTAATAGTACTTCTGGTAAGACTTACATATAAAGAAAAATATTTGAAAAACTGACAGAAAATTCTTGCATTTGTGACCCTGACACCAAAAAGAGGAAGAAAATGTTTCAATTTTTAAAAAATTCAAAAAGTCCAATTTTCGGAATGACCTTGAGGTCCCACAGTTGAAAAGTTTTCCGCTACTTACCGGACACCCTGCATAAGAATTTGCATAAGTGGACATAACAATTGTCTCATAAAAAAATCAACCTGTGAAAACAAAGTTTTACTGTACATATATATATTTTAAATTTTCGACCTAGTTCAAAGAAATGCGTATGTTTGTGTGCGAGTGCCACCAACAGTTGATAGAATTCATTGACATCGACAACAAGTCTATCTGCCGAGTTTCAGTTTGATCAGATGTCGGAAAGTGGGTTAATTTCCACTTTCAAGATTTGCATTCATTCAAGAAAACAAAATTGAAATTCAAATAGATGAACATATAAAAAATTAACTGGTGGACCTTTAAAAATGGTTGGTTATTTTACTCATTAGGTTAAAAAATATAAATGAAAATGAATTCTCCAAAAACATTACATAATAACAGGTATTATGTATTGTATAAGGCCTGCCTGACATCATTCTACCTTTAATGTGAAATGGGGAGTTTGCACAAAATAACCCTAGTCTTTAAAATAATTGATGAGGTCCAGCAAAACCTACCAACGTTACATTTTGAATGTTCTGTTTTTTTTTTTCATATTCTGTAAATACAATATTAATTTTTTGATAATATCTGTGGTTTTAGGTCAATATTATGTATATGATAATTGCGAACATGGTAATTCTTTATAAAGTTTGTCCACTTTTGTTTTGAAGGACGTACAATAACTTTCATCGTTTATACTAATCGTCCACCAAGATATATACATATTATTTTTCGATTTACACGGACATTTTAAAATTTGTAAGAAATTCTATTTTTGCACTCGTCATATTTTGATTTAAGACCACAGCTGTAAAAAAATATCATAAATTTGTTTTATTTTGACACAATGTAAGTGCCTGATTATAATATGTATATTGTATATTTTATGGAAATTAATAAAACACTTTTAAAAACTTATTTAATAATTTATGTACATAGTCATTTTTGGTTGAGCATTTCAAGTGTTTTGTAGATGGAAAGTGACAGCTTCTTTAAGTAGGGGCATCTTAAAGTATTCTCCGATTAACTTGAAAGTTCTTAAGTTGGTAACAATGTCTTTCTTGGATAGCATCGGCTTGAAGTCGCCAGCGCACGAGCACACCATGGCCAGATTGTCTCTCTTCACCTGCCAGAGAGAAAACACCACATATATTAATTACATCATTTTTAAATCAAATCTTTCATTTGTTAACCGCATAAGGAAATGTCTAACAAGGACTTACAAATGTTGGGATTTATAACCAGGTTACCTAGAAATATTAACAGCCTTACTAATAAACGTGGTGAAAATTTTGTACAATTGATAAACAACCGTGTATGTGAAAACCTCAGTAATATAGAAACTGACTTAAAATACTATGGATGTTCAGAAAGTACTGTAAATACTGTGACCATAATGGGCTGTGCTTTTTTGTTTTTTGGGGTTGGCGGTACTGAGTGGTAAAAGGAGGTCTGACCAGAACGAGCATCGCAGGAACGTGGTAGTATGTGTCCCGTTGCGTGAAAGATGTCAGCAAAAAATCTCACCAAGTGCTATAATCCGCTTTTTATTCACGGAAGGAATAACACCTACAAGAAAAAAAGGTGAGGATTTCTAAGCTCTATTGTGACTGGAGATGATAGTGGGTGACTCATTACATGCCTGGGAAAAAAAAACAGTCATCAAAGTGGTGTCACACCAATTCCCCATTTGTCAAAAAATTGAAAACCACAATTTCGGAGAAAAAAATCTTGGCCTCAGTGTTTTGGGACCGAAAAGGCATCATTTTGGTCAAATTTTGGCCTCAGGTTGAGATCATTAATGCACAAAAATATTGTGTACCCTGAAAAAATTCAAAAGGAGGGGAATGCTGACCAGAGAAGTGCGCCTTTTTTCACGAAAACGTCCATCTTCACACGGCCTTAGCCACCAATACGATCATGGACTCATTGGATTGGGATGTTTTGAACCACTCCCCGTAATCCCCTATGAAATTAAATTTTAAACCGTCGAGCGGGTGCAGAAAGTGGTTCTTAAGTGGGGGAAGGAGCTGGCGGGAGAATTCTTCGAGGAGGGCATAAAAAACTTGTGCCACGGCTCACCATATGCACACATGGGATGTTGATTATTCGGAAAAATAGTTAGCAAGTGTATCAACAATATCCTGTAATTTTTTTTTAAATACACTTTTTCAAAAAAAAAATTAAAATTCAGTATAAGTATGTACCAAGTTTACACTTAATTTCTGAACATCCCTCATAGTTCAGGGAAAGATATATACATTTAAACCTGTACACATCTATACGCACATCTGTTCTGATGGACACTGTAACATTGTCCAAAACGTTGGCTAAAGAAGGAGCTAGTGCAACATGGCATAGTACCCCAAAAATAAATACGTAAAATCAACAACTTACAAAATGCAATTATTGTATAATTACTTGACTAAAAAAAACTCATGAAAAATAATACAAATAAGTTGTAAATATATTGAATTATACGAATATAACAGTAAATTGACCATTTTATGAACGAAAACAAGATTTATGTAGACATTACCGAAACTGTAACCCTGAATTTGTACAACGCTTCTAGCGCACATAGTAATTGCGCATGTGTGGAATTCCAAATGCAATGTCGTCAGATTTAAAAATAGAGTTAGATATTTATTAATACCAAATTGAATCTAAAACTGTACGGTCTTTATATAATGTGTAACTAAAACACCGCTTAACGGTTTGAAAACTTCTTTAGCACCGTTGTGATTTTAAACTTGATGAAACGGAAACGACTAAAAAGAGACGAACACATACATCTATAGGATTTAGCCTGTGAGAGAATGAGATAGACTAATCGGTTTCCTCTTTGTGAGGTGCTTCGTAGCCCATCGGCCTCCTCTTTGTGCGGTGCTTTGTAGAATAAAATGTAAAATCATTTTTAAACTTGGTAACAATAGTATAATAAACTAGCTGGGTTACCCGGCTTCGCTCAGGACAATAAGATAGTGTTCTGGAATGTTGCACAATGATGTTCCCGATTCCCTATTCCTGATCATTCAACGACATACTCCGCCACTCCTTCCACAACTTTCTACAGCTCTATGGAACCTTCTAGAACTTTCCGGAAGACTGATCTAGAAATTTCAAGAGGGCGAAACTTTCAGCCCTTATATCTTTAAAAGCACGCCCTTTAGGTAAAAACGGATACCCTTATTCCCTAGGGGGGATAGAGATCTACCACACCATATAACTCCCTTGATCGAACCGGGACTCGTTTCTGAGTTTTTGCGAGCTGCACGTTTTTTTGGACTTTCTTTTATAATATATGCCATATTCAAATAAATAAAATGTTACTCCTCACATGTCCTTTCCCGTGCGTTCCCCTCCAGCGTTCCACTTCCACCTTCCCCACCACCGCTCTCCCGTCCCGCCAATCCCCCTGGCACTGCATTTCTTGACTCCTCTCCCGCCCGGCCCGTAGCCGAAACTTTTTTTTAATACTAACAATTTTAAACTCGTGATATCTTTCTAATTAAATATCCGAATTGAAAAATTCAAAAAGTTAAATAAAGGTATTGAAGCTGTCTTGAATATGGAGTAATTTATTTTGATAAGGATTAAAACCAAGATACAAATAAAGAGCCTTTTCAATCGGCAACATTGAAATTAAATTTTTGAAATAAAAGAATACTTATTGTGGCATAACCATAATAGTTAGACATATGCTGTCGCTACCTTTTTTGTAAATAATGATGTGTTCTATAAAGTCGTCGTACATTATTTTATTCTATCATCAATAGTTTTCGCAGCGCACGCGATTTAAAGAATATTTTAGGTAATTTTTTTACACCCTGGGTTACATTACTGAAGTTTTAGTAAGGATCCCTAATTTTTTTGAAAATATAATATAGCCTATGTCACCCGGGGATAGTGTAGCTTCCCAACAGTGAAAGAATTTTTCAAATCGGTTCAGTAGTTTCGGAGCCTATTCGATGCAAACAAACACACAAACAAACAAATCTTTCCTCTTTATATAGTGTGTTAGATAAACCCTATAATTTTCCTACTCCCTATACTCTGCATTCATCTAATTCTCTCGAAGTTTAGTTTTCTGAAAGATTTCACTTCTACCTTGTGTGAACTGCACATATGTTTTTTTTTAAATTAGTAAGGTCGAAAGTATATACAGTGAAACCCTCTTAAGAAGTTCTGTCTTAAGACGTTTCGTGGCTTAAGAAGTTTGTTTTTTTCGGTCCCTCGGCTCAATATTGGTCCAATTTTTCCCACACATAAGGTTTTCCTGCTTAAGAAGTTTGTTTTTTCTGGTCCCTTGGAAAACTTCTTAAGAGGGTTTCACTGTATATATATACAGTGAAACCCTCTTAAGAAGTTTTCTAAGGGACCAGAAAAAACAAACTTCTTAAGCAGGAAAACCTTATATGTGGGAAAAATTGGGCCAATTTAGGGCCGAGGGACCGAAAAAACAAAACTTCTTAAGCCATGAAACGTCTTAAGAGAGAACTTCTTAAGAGGGTTTCACTGTATTGCTATATTTTGTTAGAAGTCGACTTGAGTACAATTATACCGTCTGAAACCCACAGTACATTTGTTCATGTACAAGCTATTGAAAGAATACAAAATAAATTCTTAAGTTTTCTTAGTTTTAAAATGGGTATTCCTGCAATTTTTTTAAATGATATGAATATCATCAGATAGAAGAATTTTAAGTGACTTTGAATGTATTTCTACATAAAATTCGAAATAATGCATTTGATGGTCCAGAATTGCTTGCATTAAGTTTTCAGATTCCACTACAAACTTATTTCAGTGCAGTAATTCTAGGACTAACTACCATATGTATTCCTCATTGCCCAGAATACTAATGGAGGGAAATAATTATGCTAAGTCAGTGGATATCGCCAATTTAATACTAAACAAATATATACAAAAGATTTTTACTGAGGCAGTTCAGTTATGTATAATTTTTACTATAAAAAAGCCTCTAAAAAGGGCATTTAAATAAATAAAATAAATGTAAAAAAATTAGAGGTTAAAGCAAGGCCGCAGAAGCAAAGATTTCAATGATGGAGAATCTGTAGTTAGTTATATTTTGAGGTACCATAGTTGGTTACAGACCTGTCGACAGCGCACGCAGATGAGATCCTGAAGGGCGTAGGCCATTGCTTTCTTGTTCAGAGCTTCCAACAGTCTCCATTCTAATTCTGCATTCTCATACGCACTTCCGCAGATGGGACACTGGCACACGGGACTGCAACAAATAATTTAACAATTACGCATCTCCGCTAGCATGATTAAAAAAAAACATGGGGGCTCTCAAATGAGGCTTTTCAAATTTTAAATATGCAGGCTAGCTTCCTAGGCGGGATGTACAGGTAAAAACAGAGTCAAATGTTAAGAATTACTCCCTTCAAGAGTGGGACACATCCTATTAAATAGAACAAACAGGAAATTCCTGCAGGAACTTTATATGCCAGCACGGGTCAGAGAACATAATCTCGCCCTAAGGTACATCTTGCAGATGACCTCGCACAGCGTGAAGGAGGAGCAGGGGTCATGTCACAAGCCAGTGCTGGCATCAAGCATTGTTTGCTGTATGAATTAAACTCACCAATCATTGTCCACATTACGGTGGTTGTCCTTGCACATGTCAATGTCCCGGCAGTGGTTGCACACCTTGCAGATGACCTCGCACAGCGTGAAGGAGGAGCAGGGGTCCCGCCACACGGCCAGCGCGCTGAACTCCCCCACGCCGATCAGTCGCAGCAAATTGCGGCGTAGCAGGTTTACCTGGGAACAAAAATAAGTTGACACTGGCTGCGGTTCTTGGTTCCACATTCAATATTATAGTCAAGGTAGTATAGAAACACAGAGAGTAGTATCATTAACCTCTTGAATGCCAGCATACCCTTAAGGATATGTCTAAAAATCAATCAATATAATTAGCCATTCTGGGGAAACTACTATTGGTAGATTATATAATATTTGTACGCATAATCTGGGAAGGCGGTACATTTTAAAAATATCATTTTGTAAAAAAACAAGTAATGACAAAAATTTAATCAGATGGCGCACGGTGAAAATTTAGTGTCGATGTACCAAGAGAGGCAAATGTTAATTATGTAATAACCATAAAAGATTTCAATTGAAACAAGGTAGCACTGGCTATTGCTATCATTCAATTTTGTGCTGATGTTTTCCAATAATTTAATTTTTTGGTACCTGCTTTTGCACATTTGGCGCTTTTATGATACTAAAGGCAACGGCACAAAAAAGCATAAATCGCACAGGAATTATAAAAGCAGTCATTAACTGTCGGTTTTTTTTAACACAACATGATACTGCCATTCGGTGGGCATACTTCAGAAAGTAAATTTTTAAAGAAGGGTCTTAAGGGGAACGTATTGTAACATATCTATTTCGTGAGCAGGTACTGCGCAAATTAGGTACTGTTTATTGTCTATTGATTATTATTTTTTTTCTGATTTTAACTTTGTTGGTTGGCAAAACTGGAAGGAGACCGGAAAGAGGTCATTCAGGGAATCATGGCGGGAGACATAACTTAGATTTTGTGCGGGGGGAGTGTTTTTTTTCAGGGCGATTTTTTTTTTATTTTTTTATTTTTATATGTATACCTCACAAGAGTCCCAACTGCTCCCGTCTGAAGCCAGTGAGACTATGGCATCCCCAATCGGGGTATGTTGTGAGGCTGAGGGTAGCGGGGAGGGGAAGGAGATAGGGGAGAGGAAGGTGGGGAAGTACCTGGATATTCAGATCTGGTCACCAAACACGGCTAATGCCATTTCAAGCAACGTTTCAATTCTTTGGGAGTTTATCGATTGGGAGGATAAAGTGAGATACTAGTGCTATGTAGCCTAGAAATATTATTTTTACACGTCACGTGAGTGTGTGACGACTCAAATGGCATTGAAGCCTATTTATTTTGTTTAATCCCTCGCCGGATGCCACGAGATAGATTTATCCGCGTGCCGAAGTCAATTTAGACCGGAATCCACGGGTGATGTACTGCCCGCAAGGGTTCTTTTGCTGGTGGTTCCTTTGGCCGGTGAGATTTGCTCATGCCGCTTGATGGGTGAGAATCTGCTGTGCCTGTTTTATTGGGTGGATTCCCTTTATTAATGGAGCGGCTCCTAGACTCTGGTTGGACCCGCCAATATTCCTTTGCTGTTCCTTTGGCCGGTGAGATTGGCTCATGCCGCTTGATGGGTGAGAATCTGCTGTGCCTGTTTTGTTGGGAGGACTCCCTTTAACCGAGCGGCCTCATGATGTGCTGGACGACGTTTTGGGGATTGCTGTTGACGTTTGGAGGAGAATCACGACGACGGGACGTATGCGGTAAAATAACCGTAATTTTGATTTAACTCTCTCTCTCCAAATCTATTGATAGATGCTAAAGGTATTTATGTTCTTTTTGATAAGCCTACATTGGTGTTTATTTTCCTTGCAAAGTGCAATAAAGTATTGTTATAAATTTCACTAGAAAAATAGGTGCTTCATTTATATGCATGACCTCAAATCCCTGACTCCACCATCCTGAGAAAGATGTTCTTTTGCTCTAAGATAAGCTGTCGGTTGACAAAGGTGAGTTACCTACATCTCCTTTGGTATTACAGTATGCGCGGCCCATTTCTGCCCGTTTCATACAAATCTAAGATTTGGATTTGAGATCAAAATACCCAACCAAACTGAAAAAATATTTTTATAATCAAAAGGTATATCAAATATCTAGTAAGGATGTGAGCTACTTTATTTATTTTTGCTTTAAATTATAAGATATAGGCCATTAAAATTTTAAATTTTCTGGATTTTAGAGGCGATTTGGGCAATTATTTGTGAGTAAATGAAAAACTGACAAAAAAGTTATTTTACTATATTTATCATACAAATATGATGAAATATAAAATAAAAAATAAAAATTTATAAAAAAAATCGTTTTGATGAGTGTAAATTAAAAATACAAATTACCTAGTCGTTTATATATTAAAATTACTACCCAAAAAATGCATTTTTTAAGAATTTTTTATTTTGTATTTTATTTTTATTTTAAAAATTTCATTTTATCATTTTAAAAATAAATATAGTAAAATTATTTTTTTGATGTTTATCTTTTACTCACAAATAATTGCCTAAGTTTCCTCCAAAATCATGAAACGCTAAAATCTTTAATGGCCTATATCTTATAATTTAAAGCAAAAATAAATAAAGTAGCTCACATCCTTACTAGATATTTGATATACCTTTAAATTACATTATTTTTTTTAGTTTGTTTGGGTATTTTGATCTCAAATCCAAATCTAAGATTTGAATGAAACGGACAGAAATGGGCCGCGCATACGTTTCCCTTAACAATACCTCTTCTTCCATAGTTGAATCCAGTTCAAAAACTTTGCAAATTGCATTCACAAATTCCAGGGCGGGATTTCTCTTGCCACCTTGTCCATCATAGTACACACTCATCAAACTGCCATCATTTACCCACTTAAAGGAGGGCATCTTGTTGTGGATCTTCTCAGTAATTCTGTAATTAAAAGATAACATTTTAATTGGCGGTTCCCTTCAATGGCATCTAAAAAGCTTCATAGTTTCAGTGATTGACTTACTGGAATAGCTTCTGCGACATCTCCCCGCGTAGGAGACCGGGCAGCTGGTGGTGCTGCGTGTGTGCGGCGCTGATAAAGCCGGCCACGGCGGCCGCAAAGGGGTCGCGCACCGCCTCCACCAGGTACTCCATCAGGTTCCAGTTCATCTCGATAGATTCCTCGTCCTCATCCGGATCCATATCTTCCTGCAGCAACTCTGCCGGCTGAGATTCGCCCACTTCTGTGAGACCTTTGGGTAGTTGACCCTGCAATATACAATTACTAATTACGTACATATCTCTTTCGATGGGATGGAACTTGATTATCATTAATTGAAACACTATGTTTTTTTCAGGAGACAGCGTGAACTGACGTATATTTATTAACCTCGCTATCGCCGGTAGGCCATATATGGCCGCGGTAGAAATTTAAAAAAAAAACTTTTTTGGCTGCGATTTTGACCCTTATGCATAAAGAAATTGTATGAAGAACAAGGTCTGAATGGTTTGGGCCATTCTCGGTCTTGACGTAACAAAAAGCCGCATAGCGCCTAGCCTCTCGGAATAAATTATCTTGGCGACCTCGTCGTCACTTCAACTGTCATTTTGTATGGGTAAACCAGTGTAAACTTTGAAAACGTAAATATTTTACATTTTAAAAGACGTACCAATGTCATAACTTGTTCGAAAACACCCTTGGATTGTTTTTTTTTTCACGTAGGGTGTCTATTCAGGTTTGTGTAGAAATAAAAAAATCAGTTCATTTTCGTATAAATATATTTTTTTACGATTTGTTTCCGGAGTGCGAAAAAGCTAATTTCGCGCGGTTTTTTCCAAATACGCCTGGCTTTATAGAGGTTAAGCTTCAAATCATACAGATGGCATTAGTAGTACTTTAATGACAAAATAACAATTGAGAACTCCGGTCCAATTTTTTAAATTTTTTATTTTAATGAATCCTTCTAACTTAAATAACTGCATATTTTTTTTATTTATTTTTGGCGTAAGTTTTAATAGTTAAAATAATTGTCAAAGTTTTAATTTTTCAAGATCCCCGAAAACCACCATACTATTTTTTTTTGTACAGTAGTTTTTGAATATTTTCAATAATAGAGATAAACTAATAAGAGATAGCTTTATTTTTGAAACTGAATTATTTAGGCCTTAATAATGTGTCATTAAACACAACAACTAAATCTCTATAAACGAATAAGATGAAATGTTACGATGGCTTGTGTCATACCTACTGTATAAATTCGTAAGTAAAGTTTTAGCTAGGACTCACACCTCTTCAAATAGATAAAATGAATTGTATGTTTGGGAAACAAAATAATTAATTGTAAGAATTATTAATAGATGTCGGTAGATGCAAACTCTCACTCAGCCATGGAACTAATGTTATAAAAGCCTCGTTTTTGGGTTTTTTTACCTCCTCTTCTCTCCGCTATAGCTTCGTAACAACATAAACTCCTTGGTCTGTTTTGGGTAGTTTGGATATACCAACATTCACAATGTAAATGGGAATATAACAAATAAAATCACGAGTCCTTTTAGTTTCCTGAAGATGCATAATCATTTACATGTTTCCTTCCTCCAAAATTTTACACCTACATTCCCATACAATGACTTTACAGTGATCAGTGACGTCACCACTAAACATTTTAGTAATATGTACCAACTTGACGGCGTGTTTCAACGACAATATTAAAAATGCACTTTTTAATATATTTTTTAAAACTGTACGTTTAATATTATTTAATAAAACTTATATATGTATTAAAAATCAGCGTTTATTGGTGAATGAGATAGTGTGTGTGTAGAGTGGATTTGATATGTGCGAAAATTGACTGACGAAGGACCTTGAATTTTGTGTTACTGTTTACTGCTTGGAATGAGGAAAAAACATATGCTGCATATAAAGGAAAGGACTCACCGAAACAGGATAAAGAACTTGTATGCTGGCAATTTTGTCTTCTTTCTCCCCGTCCAATTGGCACTGAAAACAGCAATAAGCGTGCGTTTCGTGTACACGGCGAACACGGCGGAATTAGGTCAATGTTGCAGGTAGCGGGAGCTCGGTGGCTATAGGTATGTTGCGGCGCGGGCTGTTGATTGCAGACTGACGTGGTGAAGGTAGTTATAGGTGCGGATTTTGGGAACAAGGTAGGACAGGATTTGCAACAATATTAATACCAATCCCAAGCAGTAACAGTATGTATGTGTGCTATGTAGGTGTGTGTATGTGTGGGTATATGTATTGGCGTAACCATGCCCCCCGCCTGGAAGGGGATGAAAGAATCCACTTCCATAAACCAAAAGAGTGCCAATACGTTTCAATGCGCAAACAAAATTATAATGACACGCGGTAGAATGTAATAAATTATGTAAAAGTTACGAAAATATTATGTAAGTTATATAAATGCTTTACCAAATGGTCAAAATGACTGATATAGCAAGGAAATAAAATGAATAAAAAACATTGAAACGAAAAATATGACTTGAAAGGATTCAATAAATAATACTGAACCTGCGGTAGATAAAACTAGTAGGGTTTGGTACCTATTTAACAATGAAACTAATCTAATTGATTTTTAAAAATTAAAGTATTATGAACTAACTTCTAAGATGTCGTTAAATCTATTGTGACGGTAAGGGACAGAGTTTAACAACTGCCCTGCGGTATGTTCTTTATATGATAGTAGTCTATTATTAAATTGACTACATTATCCCGAGCGGGCAATAGAATGGGATGACGACTGTCAAATTCTGTTTCAGCGTTACTCAATCTGCCTCCTACCCTTAGAATTCCGTCATGAAGAAACGGATTTAATTTCGCAATCGCTCGCCGAACCTTCTTCCCATCTTTGACTGCCTTTATATCTTCGGAGAAATGTTCTTGCTGTATAGAATTTATAACAGCGATTTCTGCAACTAAGATATGGCTTAATTCGAATGCTCGTGGTAATTTCTTAATGAAACGAAAAACATAAATTACTATTCGAATTAATTTCGGCCATGAACTAACACGAGAAGCTAGTGCACACAATAACGGTGGAGCAATTGTTTTGGGGCGGTTATTGTCTTGAACGGACATCAAAATTTTTGTTTTTAATTCGGGTGGATCAGATATCGATTTCGTATCAAAACGTTGTAAAGGCCAATCACTTTTAGGTAATTGGGCAAATACGGGACCGTTAAACCATAACGGATGGTCTATTAGCTGAGCGGGAGTAAGACCCCGCGATAAGCAGTCGGCGGGATTGTCTTGACCTCTTATATAATGGAAGCATTCAGCCCCAAGATGGTTTTGTATTTGTGAGACACGGTTGGCAACGAAGGTCTGCCATTTTGCAGGCGGTGAATTTATCCAAGCTAGTGCAACCGTGCTGTCGCAAAAAGCTAAAGTCGTATGAGCTTTTGAATTTGATGTGTAGGTATTACTGACCGTATGCATTAATCGTGCAAGTACTAGCGCTCCACATAGTTCTAATCGCGCAAGTGAAATCGTCTTAGCCGGAGCGACCTTGGATTTAGCGCATAATAAATTAATTGTGGTTTTATCGGTATTCGGACAGTAAACATGTAAGTAAATAACACCTCCATATGCGCGTTCGCTTGCGTCTGAAAACCCGATAAGCGTTAATACACATTGGGGTTCGATTCCTAAAAAACGAGGAATTTTAATAGATTGCAGTAATGGCAATTCCTTTTTAAACTGTCGCCAAAGTGTGACAACTGTTTCAGGAGGAGTATCGTCCCAATTCAGGTTATACTCCCATAGAGATTTAATTATCAGCTTAGCCAATAATACAACTGGTGCGGCGAAACCCATCAAATCCCAAAGACGAGCAATCGTCGAGAGAATATTTCGTTTAGTACACGTTCTTTCGTCGGTGTGTACGACAAATACAAAATGATCAGAAGCGGGTATCCAATGAAGCCCTAGTATTTTTAGGTTTTCATCGGGATTAAATTCCACATGTTCCTTAACACGACGAGCTGTAGGAATCGTGGATAAAAACTTTGGAGAATTAGAAGAGAATTTTACAAGGTCGAATCCTCCGGCAGCGAATAACTGAATTAATTCCGTCGACAACTCGGTAGCTTCCTCGACTGATGAGCAACTGGTGACGAAATCATCCATGTAGAATGAGCCATTTTCCACCAAGTTTGCCGCGAGTGGGAAACGAGGTTTTTCATGCGTTGCGAGTTGACGCAGTGAACGCATAGCCAAAAATGGGCTACAAGACATGCCGAAAGTGACGCGATTAAATTCGAACAATTGTAAAGGGTCACTATTGTTAAATCTATACAGCATGCGCTGATAACGACGGCATTCTTCTTGCACTACGATTTGTAGGTACATTTGTTTTATGTCAGCGGTTATAGCTATTGCGAACAATCTGAAATTGAGGATAATGCGAAACAAATCACCTTGTAAATTCTTTCCGGTATGTAGGATGTCATTAAGCGAATAACCCGAATCGGATTTCATACTCGCATCTAGCACCATGCGAATTTTAGTAGTAAGTTTATCTTCACGAACTACAATATGATGCGGTATAACGTAATGAGGTAAGTCAGAATTGTCGACCGGCGAAATGTACCCTTTCTGTAGGTATTCGCGTAATATTTTGTCATATTCTAACTTTATTGCGGGTTGAGATATCAAGCGGCGTTCGAGAGATCGAAACCTGCGTTCGGCGGCGGGTAACGATTCACCGAGAACAGAGGGACTGTTTCGAAACGGCAACGCGACGATATAACGACCTGCCGTGTCACGAGAGGTAGTGAGTTTAAAAATGTCCTCACACTCTTGTTCATCAGGCGTTAAAAACTTCTCATCTGGAATGTCTTCCAATTCGAAGAAGCGCGACAGGCAAAAATCATTATTTTGCGTGAACGTACAAAATGATTGCGTGGCGTTTATACTTGGGTTTTCAATCATCGTTGGGGCAGTACCCAAGATGAGATATCCCAAAGTGGTTTCAATAGCAAATGGCTGGCCGAGAGAACCTGATATTTTGTTTGCCTTTAGAATGCGAGCAAATATGTCACATCCTAAGATAATATCAATCTCACCGGGCGTACAGAATGTTGTGTCTGCTAAGGGCAAATTGTCAAGATACGACAAAGAGGAACGGTTAATGTTAACAGTAGGCAACTCACTGGTTATAGTTTCTACTACATATGGTTTAATCGTATACGACTGAGTGATGTCATAGCGGGAATGTAACTTTAAGCAAGTTACGCCATTTGTCACATTTCTTACGTCACCTATTCCCGTGACGTAAGTACTTGGAGATGACCGCACCGTAAGATTCAAGCGTGAACAGCATTTGCGCGTAATTATGTCCCTTTGGGAGCCGCTATCTATTAGAGCCCGTAACGTCTGTACCTGGCCCTTAGCGTCTCTGGTAGTGCAAACAGCCGTTCCTAAGAGTGCAGTAGTATTTGCACTAGGGCATGAATTTGTTACACATAGCGAAACCGGATTAAAAGAATTTAAGTTATCATTATCGGCATCTGCTTGTAACGCGGGAGATGGTATTGGGTCTGTTTGTGACTTCCGCCCATCAGTTTGTTTGAAATGCAATAAACTATGATGGTTGAGCGCGCATGTTTTGCATGTACTTTTTGATTTACAAGCTTTCGTGATGTGCCTAGTAC
This sequence comes from Limnephilus lunatus, assembly GCA_917563855.2. Lineage (NCBI taxonomy): Eukaryota > Metazoa > Arthropoda > Insecta > Trichoptera > Limnephilidae > Limnephilus > Limnephilus lunatus. The sequence goes on along the minus strand of OU830602.1, from coordinate 132,035 downwards.
TGAGGCAGTTCACACAAACACGAATATTCGATGACTTAATAAAGTTAAATCGATCGCGTGGTTCTAGACTTGTGAATTTAGAACATTGGTATAAAGGGTGCGATCCCTTTTGACAACAAAAACAAATTTCGATGGAGTGATTATCGATTTTTTCGACATTAATAAATGCCTTTGCGGAATTAATTTTTTGCGGTTTAGCGGTATAATTAATGTTGGAGCCAACGCGGCTCGAGGTCGGTTGCGTAATTTGCGCGCGGTTGAGAATTCGTTGCTGTTGTCTTACAAAGTCGATTAGTTCCGCGCTGGAAGGTAAATTTTCATTATTTTTAATAGAAGATTCGAAAGCCTTTACAGTCTCTATGTCAAGCCGTTTAAGACCCAGTTGTAGCAATATGAATTCTGCGAGGTCTTTTATTTTTAATTGCTTCAGCGCGGTGATGTTAGCGGAGTATGCATCTGCGAAATTCTCTAAAGAAGCGGGCGTGGCCGAGTTAACTGGAGGCAATTTCAGCAATCGGTCAAAGTATGATTCAGCAAGAACGCGTTGATCATTATACTTAGTACACAATGCGTCCCAAATAACTTGATAATTTGTACCAGTAGGCGTAATAATTTTGCAAATATTCAATGCTTTTCCGGTCAATTTAGACATCAGATACTGCATCTTTTCAGTATTATCCAGAGAATCATTCAAATGTATAACCGAATTATATGTTTCATAAAAAAGAGGCCAATTATCTAATTTTCCGTCAAAGCACGCTATTTCCAAAGGCGGTAACTTAATTTGACGGCGAGGTTTCGCAACTGGATTGGACAGCATATTTGCTTCGGTATATTTAATAACCCCGAAGAGTTCTTCAAATGCATTTAATTGAGAGTATTCAGCAATTGCTTCCGGATTCAATTCCAGTTCGCAATCCACTTTTTCATCTAAAATTGTTATAAATTCTGAACGAATGTTTTCAACAGTAGTTGCGCCTGACAAAAAAGATTGGCGATTGCTAATGCTTTCCGAAGCTTTCCTTATCTTGTCATACACCGACTGTAAGCTTGCAAAGCTAGCTGATAGTTTAGCATTTAAACGTTTGAGACGTCTTTCGTCCCGAGACGACCCGGATGACGCGCTTGTAGCCATTTTATTTATTCCGGTTATATTTTACAAAATATGAGACGATAAACAACTAAAACTGCGGTTAAAATAATGTGTCTGTATTATTTATGCGGAATTAATTAATTAATATTTAATTACTTCACAGTGATAACCGCACGGGGTTAAATTGACTGGTGAGCTGTGAAAGGTTAACAGATGCGCCGTGCACTATTTTATTTTGCGTTTATTATCATTAACAAATTATAAATATTACGATCGTATTATTCTATTTGTAATGTAATCCAATAACATAAACAATACGAACATTAAGAAATAATCGTATTATTTATAAGGTAGGTAATGCGATTTGATTAGCAAGATATAATTACATGAGTTATCAGAAATAAATATCAAAGCAGTGTCTTGTATCTATTTATTCTAATAGCGGGTAAATATGTTATTTCCAACCATAATACGATAGGTATAAAGAAACAAAATTACTCATGTAGGTATATCAAACTGCGGGAATGCGGGTAATTATTTATATGCGGTATTGTAAAACGTATTCACACTCTGCTGGATTATTATCTACTAATATTATGGTTCAAAAATGTCCGGCTCGTTTGGATCAAGATGAATGAGATTGTGTGTGTGTAGAGTGGATTTGATATGTGCGAAGATTGACTGACGAAGGACCTTGAATTTTGTGTTACTGTTTACTGCTTGGAATGAGGAAAAAACATATGCTGCATATAAAGGAAAGGACTCACCGAAACAGGATAAAGAACTTGTATGCTGGCAATTTTGTCTTCTTTCTCCCCGTCCAATTGGCACTGAAAACAGCAATAAGCGTGCGTTTCGTGTACACGGCGAACACGGCGGAATTAGGTCAATGTTGCAGGTAGCGGGAGCTCGGTGGCTATAGGTATGTTGCGGCGCGGGCTGTTGATTGCAGACTGACGTGGTGAAGGTAGTTATAGGTGCGGATTTTGGGAACAAGGTAGGACAGGATTTGCAACAATATTAATACCAATCCCAAGCAGTAACAGTATGTATGTGTGCTATGTAGGTGTGTGTATGTGTGGGTATATGTATTGGCGTAACCAATTGGTCTATATGAACATATTTTTTTAAAGCCATAATATTTTTCACTGGAGTTCTTTATTAAATACCTCGAATAATATAAACACATACCTTAATGCCGGCGTGGTTAGCGAGGTCGAGCCACAGCATATAGTTCCAGCATTGTTTGTATGATATCTCGATGCCGTGAAACAACTCCCTATTTCGAATACTTTGCACAACGAACTCAACATAGCCTGAAACAAACAAAGATGTTATAATAGGAAACACTTTCTTGCATGAAACAAACTTTTGCCACAAGTCATCCAATGCAACTAATACAAACCAATTTGAAGCTCTATTGGATTTTTATTCGGAGAGAAGAAGTTACTGTTAAATTTATTGTTAAATCAGATATGAGCACATCAGTAGAATGCTGCCTGCTCATTAAATTTGAAGCGACTGTGATTTTTGAGCGTTTGACTTGGAAATTTTCCACCTGCATTAAAAAAATCATCCCTCCGAATTTTAATATGGAGACAAATAAACTGTTTAGCCAATGAATTCACCTACATTTTGTCAAGTATTCCATATTTATATGATTTATAAAAAAAATATTAAAAAATCGTAAACTTTATAAATGCTCGAATTCTGGGTGTTAGTTGCTTTGAAATTGGTGCATGGAACTTATTCGGGTCATCATTGGATATTTTATATTTCTGTATGTGATCTATGGCCTAATTGATAATCACAGAAAAAATATATACTAAAAGGCTCAATTTTTTATCGTAAACAGCAGTTTGAAAGTTTTATATGAAAAAATATTTTATAGAATTTGGGTTCGTGGAGTGTCAAAATTGAATGCACCTAATTAGGATATTTAATACATTTACCACAAGAACTGGTACATATAACATTAGAAAGATACATTCCACTGTCTACAATTATCAATAAGAATAATCTCGATTTTTGCTTTATTTAATTCAATAAATCGACAGCCTATTTCACAATGTAAAAGATATAGGCAGAAAATTGACACTTTGCTTAGAAAAAAATGGAAAAAAACAACTATTTTTCAATTCACATGAGTTGAAGACATGTAAAATAGAATTCAATTACAAATACACTGGTATATAAATATGTAATAAAAATAATAAAAAAGCGCACATTCGAGAACAAACATTTGTTAACTTGAGAATAAATAATATTGGAATTTAGACGCATTTAGAATGATATAATATGCGTGGTTCCTATCGGGATGTCATTTATCCAGTACCTACCCTCCCTAACCATATCACCTTGCTGGAAAAACATTTGAAAATGGAACAATGACATGATTGAATTGAAGCATTGAAGTGCATTTGTTTAAGAGAGAGAGAGAGAGAGAAGTGCATTTGTTTGTGAAAAAACAGAAGAATATTTGGGACTACATGAAAAGCATTTTTGTTGGTTGTTCTTGTTCATATATATTTGTTTATGAACTAAAAAAAGGGGTTTTGATTGTATCAAGATCATTCTACACTATTTCTGTTGTGGCGATAACACCTCGAGGTAACGACTGAATAAACTATATTTGTAATTGTGTTGTTCGCCTTCACAGAGGTAAGTGATTGGTTTTCTTCTTTGTAATCCATTATTTTTTCCATACACATATTATCTTATTTTTAAAAAATTTTTTTTTTTTAATTATTATTTTTTTTTAATTACGTTTGTCAACAGTGATTTACATCAAAGCTTTCATAGATATAATTACACTGAACATGGTTGATGCTATCACTAATTAAAGACAAACACAACATTGATAACATAATACTTACATTGACATGCACTCTGTTGAAAAAAATAATATCTTATCACCCAATTCCAGCAAACACCATTTTCGTTTCGTTTTATATTGTCTAATTTACAGTTTATTTCCAAGTGCATCTGAACCTGTAACTCGGAAACAGTTTTGGATGCAACACAAAATTTAAAAATATTTAAATTTGCCATATTATGGCAAGCAATCGCTTAAGCTGTTTTGCAAACTTGCCATAATATGCCAAAAATCACTTGAGTGGAAAATATGCTTTACAAAATATATAAATAATGAAATACACAATATATTATATAAAAGTACCGATGGCATCAGCGATGGAATGTTTCTTGGTCCACAGTATGATCTTATTGAAGTTAGCAAACACAATCTGTGAGCCGAGCCTCTTGAACTCGGCGATGAGCTGCAGGAACAACTTCTTCATAAGGTTGTGCAGAGTCCTCCGCAGTGCCGGGTCGTACAGCAGGCAAGTGGGGGTTCGCAGCCACCTGGAATCAACCATGCAACCAACTTTACTTACTACAAATCAATATTAATCTCTTGAACTACGGCTTGTAATAATTCAAGGAACTGCGCTAAAATTACCTAGATGAGTTTTTCTCAAATATCAGAATAAAATCTTAGGTTCTTTTTCAATTGTTTTCAGTTTACCACATAATGCATCTGACGCCCTCCATACATGAGATACTCACAAACTACGTGATTGTGACGCAACCAAAAGTAGCTTACAAATATACTACTCTTTGATGCTGGTTTCCGTACACGGCGCTATCCGAAATATACTGAACTTGATCATTTTTCATGGGCAGTTGTGGAGTTAACACGATTTCAAGCGACTCTAGCGATGAAGATAATGTTCTCGTACATCTGAGCATCTTGAGATTTCCACCCTTTCATCTCCACAAAATCTGAGGAATTATTTATACAACTATTTTATTACTCCTCAGGCATTGCTACCTTAGCAGTTCAATTATTGTGTTTGATATTATTTATGACAAAAAATATTACGTATCTGTCAAATTGATGTTTTTTTCCAACATCAATCCATGCCTTCTCTACTAAATCCTTTCTTACGTATTCTGGTAAAGTAAAGTTATATAAACACGCATTTTTTCGACTTCCAGAACAAATCTAATTCATGTTCAGACGCAATTTTTATCAAACGTCAAAGAATAGTAGTAGATAAGAATGCTGCAACGCGTAGCGCGCTATTAGCAACATCTACCGCATGCAACTGATGTAAAAATCTCCCGTAAGGGAGACAATCGTTAGAAAATATATTTATGTATACGAATGTATCAATACATTTTATTATAATAATAAATAATAATAATACATTTATTTGGAAAACAAACAGCTTTACATAAAAATAAAATACATAAAAAATAAAGAGTGCTAAAATAAAACAGTAAGCCTAAAAACATGTTTTCGCTGATAAATTTTTTTTTTTCGCTGACAAGAAAAACATAAAGAAAAACTAAGAAAAAAAATAGTTAAGAGAAGCTAAATTAAAACATAAAGAAAAACTAAGAAAAAAAATAGTTAGGAGAAGCTAAATACTTAAATATGCATGATAAAATATATATATATATTACGCTTTGGTTCAATCAACTTTACAATATGCTATCATTAGCTGGGGATCCGCATACAAAACTAATCTTTCCCCAATTGAAGTTGTGCAGAGGCTAATTATTAAAATCATATTAAAAAAACCATCTGACTACCCAACGGATAAATTATTTAAGGAATTCCAAGTACCTTCTTTCAAAGATCTGTACAATAGAAATACATTGATTCAAATTATAAAAGAAAAAGAGAAGTATCAATTTATAACTGAAAATCGTACTAGACATAAATATATTTTTTCATGCCCAAAATTAAACACTTCCTTCGCACAAAATTATTATACTTATCAAGGAAGACTTATTTTCAACCGATTACCGGATGAAATTAGAAAAATTAATGATAAAATCCAATTAATAAACTCTGTTAAAAAATTTTTTAAAGATAATCTCAAAAAAAAAAAAGTTTCCGACTAATCTAATCTCAAGAACAACTTATAACTCAGTTTCCAAGTGATACCCCGCTCTTCAAATAAGGTAAATTTTGTTTTGTTTTTAACAACTAATTACAATAACTCAAGATACTTTATTCTAATAGTAAAATTGTTTATTAGTAGAAAAATACTTTTAATTACATATCACCGAACTTACAACTTATTGTTTTTTACATTCACACAGTAATTTAAGAACTCATAACATAATATAGCATTAAAAAATGTACACTACTCTTCCAGACACAAGCTAATGCTTCTATGGAAGAGTGGTATTAACATTCGAACATGAACATGTATGCTAATTATAACATTATATAAATGTATACTATAATTTATATGCTAATATGTAACTCATATTTTATATTACAATAAAAATATAGAAAAACACAATAAAGGGTAAGCTTATGATCTTATAGGAGTATATGGATGATATGTATGTAATTAGGGAATATGTAAATATATTGCAAATAAGGAAAAGAAATTTGATTAATAATATAATAAAAAATATAATATAATAAATAAATATAAATATGGATGTTAAGTGGTGTGTTGTGATGCATTACATTTATCTGATAGTGTTGCTTTCAATTTGTTGAAAGTTATATTGAAGATGTCTGTATATGTGAGGTGTTTGTTATGATAGTGGCAGGCTCGATGTATGAATTCATTTTGTAAGTAGTTGGTGTTGGAGCGGCTGTTATAAAAAAGGGATACATTTCTGCCATTGCGACCAGGAACTCTAATATCTATTTTTTGTAAAAGATACGGGGAAGATATCGTATTATTTAGGATTCTGTACAATAACAATTGATCAGAAATAATTCTCCTACAATTTAATTTCGGGATTTTAAAGAATTGACGAATCGGGATTTTAAAGAATTGACGAATATCTTCATTTGATTGGAATGCATAAAACGACAGAAAATTTATGTAGGAGAGAAATTTTTCCTGAACACGTTCTATTCTATGAATATATCTTGGATTCCAAATTTGTGAGACATGTTCTAGGTGCGGACGAACATAGGTATAATATAGCAAAATAAATGTATCAAGATAATAAAATAGTTTTGATGTTCATAGTATAAATCCTAACATTTGGGTGGCTTTAGTGACAATGTTATTAATATGTAATTGGAATGTAAGTTTGGAATCTAAGGTAACACCTAGGTCCCGGGTTATTTCTAGGTTAGGTAGGTTATTTCTACATAAACCTGAATACATTTACCCTACATGAAAAACAACAATCAAAAGGTGTTTTCAAAGAAATAATGAACTTTATACTACATACTTTGAAAACTCAAATATTTTCATTTATGTGACGCTAATGAACGAAGATCCATAGACAAATTATTTCGTAAGCTGTCATAGAGGATAAATTCATGAAATAAAAAGTAGAATCTACAGTGCACAAGCGCAAGCGATTCTGATTTTGTCCTGTATATAGTTTTCAAAGCATAAAGAAAAACAATTAACTGGTTAACGTGTAATTATCCCATCTAAGTCCTATGTACATGTACAATATATCCCATCTAAGTCCTATGTACATGTAGAAGGAATACCTGTAGAAATGTGATATTTGGAAGTCAGCAAAAACATTCTTGTAGGCGGATATGTCTCGCAGCCAGGAGGTGACCATAGAGCGCAGGACCTTGAAGGCTGCACTGCACTGAGAAGACTCATCATAGCTCGTGGCGGCTCCGGGTCCTGAAGAAACAGGTTGTTATTACTACAATTCAGCCCAACTCGGAGGATAGACAGATTGCATAGTGTCCGCTACTTACCCGAGAGAGCGATGGCATCCTGGATGAGGGCCTGCGGCTGGGCCCCGAAGCTGGTGGCCACGCTGGTGCCCTCGGCGTGCAGCACCTGCGCAGCCTGCAGCAAGGCGCACACGGCCAGCGACTCCGTCTCCAGCTCCACACACACGCCCGGGTAGGCTCCCGGACTACTCTGGCTGCAGGCGCCCAACTCCTCACTCTCACTCACCATCCTACACCAGACGGTAAACATACAAACAAACATTTATCACTTTGGCTCTGCACTCTGTTAGCCTTTATTGAAGATGTCCACCGGACTTGGCATAATTAATTCTCTCAATTAGTATTCTGGACAATGAGGAAAACACGGTAGATAGAATTTCTGCGCTGAATTAAATAATCCTGAGTATTACTTAGTGGAATCCGAAATCAATATAACATATCAATGTAAGCAATTCTGGACTATAAAATGCATCATTTAGAATCTTATAAAAATATACCAAGTCAGTGAAAATCCTTCTGCATAAAAATATTGTATTATTTATAGCATATCCATCTGTAAATACAGAAGACGTACATATTATCATCGGTTTCCCTGCCGCCGAGATCCGGCCTGTCCATGTTGGAGCACCACAGCACGAAGTTGTGCTTCACGAGATTGCGCGCAAAGAACAGATCCGCTCCAAACAAGGTGGGGTCCGCCGGCATGTTTCCCAACGGGACGTGGAAGTACCTGAAATCAATAGCGTGCTTAGAGACAACATTTAAAAACGTGAAAGATAATCCACTGCAAAAAGGGTTTCCTACGGGAATGATCCAGCTGAACATGCCCCTATCAATAATATTCAACTGCACATTGCGAATACCTACGTCAGCAATACCTACTCAACTGCATAATATTCAGATTTTAATGGGAGCGAACATACAACATAACCAGCCACCTTCTCTTGGCGGCTGGCTATGAATATATTCATCTTGCACATCCTCTGTTTGGTCAAATTTGAAATTCTACACTTATAGTTACACAGCTGGAGTCAAATTTTGTTATGTTATTGTAATATTGTAATACCAGTTCTATCATTGTTCCCGTTGTCTATGCTATACTCGGGTAACATGGTGTCGGTTACGAAGTGTGTCGAAGATAGCCGATCATAGACATTCTAATTACTAGAGCTCGGCAGACAAAATCTAGCTGGAGAGTTAAAAGGACTTGCGTCCTCTTAAACCATATTTGTATAGATAAACCATAAAAAACCACCTTTTTAAACCATATATATTTATAACAATTAACAATCACTGATATTTAAAAAAACTACTAATCAGACAGTATAATACTGGGATAAGGTCCAGTACTAATAATAAATACAACATATCTGTAGAGGATTACAGAGAGACTTCACAGTTATGCAAATCTGATGTGTAAAACATAAATATAACTGGACCCAGAACTGATCCTTGAGGGACACCACTGGTCACATTTCACTCAGTTGAGAGTAATTTTCTCACAGTGAAGAAGGATTTAATCCACTTGAGAAGTCGTCCTCCTATGCCTAGAAATTTAAGTTTAGCCAACAGTCTCTTTGCAAAATGTACCAGGGTGGCAGATCATACAAAAGTAGCAGCAGTGTACCTGCACTGCTCTGTGGAGAGCTCGATGAAGGCGTCGACGTTGAGGTAGTGTCGCACCATGGAGCGCGCACCGAGTCGCTGCCAGTCCAGCGCGCCGTACAGCGTCTCCACGTCGCGCACGTGGATGGGAACCAGCGGAAACTCGCACAGTCCTGAAACCAACCACCGTGACAACTATTAAAAACATTCTAAATAAATGCCTCACAGATTTATTTATTTATTTACGCCTTGATGGCACAACAATCTTTACATGTAACATTGTTAAGTTGTACAGGAGCATCATAACAAGTATATAGTACATAAATAATAAACTGAGCATGAAAGACATAAGCAGGCACAACACAGTAGAATAAGTTTTACAAAGGAGTGCAACAAGCAGATTCGTATTTGGGCTCAGGCTTACAGTATAGGATTCAGCAATTATACTATACAATCATATTATACAATATCACGTTACTACTCAGTGCAGCTCAAGTACTAGAAACATACCGGTGGCAGTGGTGTAAAACATTTCAGTGGATGATAAACATGTTAGTGTGGCTTCAGCTTCACCTTGAAGATGGAATGAGGGTAACAAGGGTGACTCACCCGGCATGAGGCTCTGAAGGGCGGGCAGTGGCAAGGCGGACTGCACGGCACACAGCGTTGGTCCCTTGTTCTCCTCGCGATAGTCCTGCAACGCTCTCTGGATCAGCCGGTACACGAGCTTCAGCTCTACCTCGCAACGCACCTCGAATGTCATATCGGCGGGTGGCAGCTGGCTTTCATCAGTGCCACTGCTGATTCTGAAATAATCATTAACTTACTGATGGGTACTGAAACAAGTGTTGAGTCTATGGTTTGTATGAAAGTAGTATGTGTGCAGTTACTTGGCCAGGCGTTCAGCCTTGTAGAGAGAGTTCATGTTGGGCATCTGGTTGGAGCGTACGGAGTCGAGGACGAAGACGTGTACGCGCTGCGTGGGCCCGAGGCAGAGCGCCCACATGGCGCGTGATGAAGTACCGCACTGGTGCTGGTACAGGAACACGTGGCGCAGGGGGGCCACCGACTTCTGCAAAGATACAGTCCAACAGATTATAAGTTATGATTGTAAGTAATGAAGAACATATTCTAGGTATTATTGATGAGGGAAAACTTACAGTCTTAGGCAGATAAGGCTGATACGCAACACTCTTGAATTGGAGCTGATTCAGAGTGAAATTGTCCATATTTGTAAAACCGCTGGAAATCAACCTGTAATGATGAAATAACAAAAGGTTCATTATGTACATTCGATAGTAATGATGACATCGTTACTATTCATCCTAGACTTGCAGAAAGGTCAATAAATGTTGCACATTAAATAAAAATTAGCAGTTAAAAACCCACTCTCTGCAGATTTTTGCTGCTAGGCCCTGCGGGCGGTTTTTGATTCGCCTTCGCCCAGTGTTGGAGACCATTGTAGGAACTACGAACGGTTAACATTTCCTACAATGACAACTCTGCGTAGATGAATGTGCAGAGGATCAAAAAGCGTGATGCTGTCAAAAGCAATTTTCGAGATTATTCTGTTCCCGGCTGCCTACCTCGCCACTAGCAGTTTGGTAAATTCTTTCTGTATTATAGTATTGTCGTCGAATAGAAATTAAAAAAACTTTTTCACTTTGTTCCACTTATTTATTATTACCAGGACCGGTTTCATCCTAATACGGTCTGAAAATGTCCGTAATAGGATGAAACCGGTCTTGGTAATAATAAATAAGTGGAACAAAGTGAAAAAGCTTTTTAATTTCTATTCGATTACAATGGAATTCCACCACGAATTAACAGTGCAAAAACTAGACTCAGTATTGTCGTGTTAGTATTATCCACTTGGCGAGGTAGGCAGTCGGGAACAGAATAATCTTGAAAGTTGCTTTTGACAGCATAACGCTTTTTATCTTCTGCGCATTCATCTCCGCAGAGTTGCCATTGTAGGAAATGTTAACCGTTTAAAAATACAGATTTGTAGTTCCTACACCATTGTATAAATCCGATAGGAACTGGCTCCAAAAATAGTTTGTTCCTCGGATCCACTATGATCTGTCACTAGTCACCGGGACAAAGTAACCACGACAAGCAATGACGGCATATATAGCCGCGTGATACTATTGTTCACAACTCTATATAATAAGTATAACTGTCAATCTTTCCATATCCAGAGAGATACTCAAATTCTACAAATCCGTAGTACTTATACCTAGGGAAGGGGGGGGGGGGAAACCGAATTACAAAAGTAGTTTGTTCCTCGGATCCACTATGATCTGTCACTAGTCACCGGGACAAAGTAACCACGACAAGCAATGACGGCATATATAGCCGCGTGATACTATTGTTCACAACTCTATATAATAAGTATAACTGTCAATCTTTCCATATCCAGAGAGATACTCAAATTCTACAAATCCGTAGTACTTATACCTAGGGAAGGGGGGGGGGGGGAAACCGAATTACAAAAGTAGTTTGTTCCTCGGATCCACTATGATCTGTCACTAGTCACCGGGACAAAGTAACCACGACAAGCAATGACGGCATACGTAATATATAGCCGCGTGATACTATTGTTCACAACTCTATATAATAAGTATAACTGTCAATCTTTCCATATCCAGAGAGATACTCAAATTCTACAAATCCGTAGTACTTATACCTAGGGAAGGAAATCGAATTACAAAAGTAGCTTTTTTAACGTTTTAATAATATAGACAGCAGCACTTCCGTTTCTATCTTTTTGTGAATCGAGTATGTACAACAGACGCAAGGCTATTAATACTGTTTGATGATTGATGATGGATAAATTTTTCCAAGACACTATCTAATAAGGTTTTACATTAAGCTAAAAATAAAAATGGTTAATGAATTAACTATGGTGAATTTAAAATATTTACACTAATTTAATTACTTACTTTCTGGCTTCATTTTTATCCACTGTGCAAATACAGCCCAGTTGTACCAGAGCTCGGAACTCCAAGCTGACCTGTGTCTCGTAGATGCCTTCAATTTCCGGAGCAGACAGTTCCGCCATCAGCTCTCTGCAACACAATACAGACCAAGTGGTTATGTCACTCGTCTAATGGCTGGCACTGGTGGAAGTTGGTTGGTCAGTATGACAGTACTCACTCTTGATGCTGGCGGAAGAGATCCTCGGCCACGGTGTACTGGTAGAGGTGGTGCACGGGGCGGGCGCGCGGCAGCAGGCGGTTGCACCGACGCCAGAGGTCTCCGCTGTCCTGGGGGCGGGAGGTGCGCTGGTTGACGTAGAACACGCGCGGGACTCGCAGCTTCACCTGGTGTAGCTCGGCACCCACCAGTGCCCACAGTTTAAACAGGCCTGGCTCACTCGTCTCGTACAGCTGAGTGTCAAAAATATACACTACTTGAAATGTTTCTGGGAGGTTAGAGATATGGTAAATAAGAGACTTGTACGAGATGACTTACCTGTATAATCTGCCAGGGAGTGTCCAGCAGAGTACGCTGGGCTCTCTTGAGGAAGCCACCGAGCGTGGCTGCCGGCCCCGTGGCTCGCACCGGAGCCAAGCACTCCTCAGACTCATCTGATCTGCTGATGCAGTTGCCCTTCTTACCTGTGACATATTCAATACATACACAACTTCTAAATCATGCCACGTATTTGAAAGAGAGGTTAACCTATCTAATTGTGATGAATAAGATAAAGGAAAAGGACACTTTGAACATACATGGGCAGTAACAAATTGATTGATTGATTTGAAGTCAATTATTTGGCAATAATGTGTACTGTAGACGGTCTTGTGACTGACCTTTCTTCCTTCTAGAGCCGACGCCTCTCTGGGCCGCTTGCCACGCCCACTTCTTCTTCTGGAAGACAATCCAGGCGATTCGATCTTTCTGTTGTGAAACAACAAAAAAAAAAATTATTAAAAAGGTTTTTTGAAGATTTAAAAAATGCCTTGCATACAATTTACCTCTTTCCGCATGAAGGCATCACCCGTTTGTGAAGATTTGTGAAGGATAGCTTGAGACTTTTACAATCTCTGTTCGATGAAAAATGAAGAGCATGATAGGGATTTTTCCTGTCATTTTCCTTGATTCCTACACACACCTGGTCCCTACCTACATCTGTGAAGTCACAAGGTCAGTGCCTTGACAGTCTTCAAAGTGAAAGCAGTGTTCCATGATCAGTATTTTACTTCTTTGATGAATTATGAGTTTCGTGAAAACTTCAAAATTACAACTGTGTTAATCGATGTAAAGTTCAAATTGGACAACTGACACCATTATCGAGCTTCAGTGAGTTTATGCTATTGTTTTTTCCTACCTTCCAGAAAGTTTCTAACAGAGCGAGAGTCAAAATAAAATTTAAAATTTCCTGACAACAGGTGATTCCATCATGCGGGAAGAGGTTAAACATAATTGTTTCAATAGTTTTAAAATGGTCATAAATACATATTAGGGCAAGTGGAATTGTGAGTGCGTTATCTCCCTGGTGTTTTTACGTACCTTAGTATTTCCAAAAGGTGGCGGTGGCCCCAGGGCCTCTCTCCAAGAGGAATGCTTGGTAATCTCCTCCTGCGCAGTTGTATCTCTCTTCCTCTTCATTATGGTCACCATTGGCTTTATTATACCAGTGGTCAGCTTCTTGGCTGTGCCGATGTCCTCAATATCCCCTGTCTAAATAACAATGGGTCAATTTGGATTGTAAATGTTGATTTATTTATGTACTGAATGCCAGAATGCCAGGGCTTTTACATTTTAAATTTTAAATAATGCAGAAATATAATAATATACATACAATACATATTAGTAGCTACAATCAATAATTCATATCATGTTATAAACATAATACAGAAATAGATAATAGTTTCTTTCACAACCAATTATTTTTACTTTGAAGCAGGACGGAGAGCATTTGAATATATCAAAAAGGTCTGTACATGTATTGGTAATTGGGTGAAATTGTGCTGGTGGTGAGCGATATGAAGAGTTAGTGTTAAGGCTTGTTCGAACTGAACAAGTAGTAAGTCAAGTAGCCAGTATACTTGCCACTTGACTCGCCGAAAACCGTTTGCATTACTTTCAAGTAGAGCAAATTTGTGCCCACCGCCGGTTTGCTACCAGTGACGGGTTGCTACCAGTGTTGCCAGGTGTTCGGTATTTTAGCACCGTGTTCGGTATGACAAAAATACTGATGTGTGGGTGGTTCGGTATTTTTTTCTGATTAACTTTTCTCGCTAATAAGCTGTCAGATTTGACGCAATCGGCAAACGATGTTGAGTAGCATCCCTACTTAGTTTGTGCGATGTTGCTGCTTCGTGCACGCTGTGATATTCCCCCCCTCTACGAAGTAATCCCTATAATTTTTTTTAATTTTTTTCTTATATTAACGAAGTTCTACACTCACAGCTACAGGCGCAACCCCGCTCGGCCTTTAAAAACTTGTAGCTCGCCCGTTCTCGCGTCTCTCCCCTGCATTTCGTTTGCAGCACCTTCTCAACCCCATCACGTAATACTTTTATGCAAACGTGACGAGATGTTCTTAATTAATCAATTTGTAATTAACCCCACAACGTTGTGTACTTTTTTGTTTTAGTGGTTTGGTATAGTTAATCCAATTTAATTAATAATTTATTTGTGGTAAACCCTTGTTCTTTTAGGTATGGCGTGTTACAATTTGCAAGGCTTCGAATAACAGTGACTGAGTCTGACTAACTTGAAAATTAACTAATTATCCATCTTTATTCATCCAGCTTCCTCCCCTAGCACCTGTTATACACCTAATTTTCTCGTTCACCAACAAAGCACTTTTAAAGGATTTTATTATTGTTTTCGTGGTTTCAATATCCCGTCCTTTAAATGAAGTCCCTCGTCTAAGATTTATGGTCCGAAAGTGCCTTTTGTGTTTCAAATAGTATTTAGTTCATTGTACCCCAAATTATTATTTTACGACGGTCTTGTCTCAAGAAATCGTCGCCGGTCAACATCAGGCAACCCCGGATCGACTTACGGAGGGAACGCCCCTTTTTTTTTTCGATTACCGATAATTATCCGATAACTTTTTAAATTTACTGTTATAATTTTCCGGTTAAATCATCCGACTTAGATGACAAGGTTCCTTATTAAAGGCCTCATTAAAGTAGCTATAATAATAATACTAATATTTGAACGATCCACATAGCACCGTTTTTATGGAAAATCACCTCAAGGGCGCTATATAACTATAATACATGTTTAAAATCTAGAAAACTACAAGCTAGACGAACAATTATAAACAATTAAAATACTCGGGGAGTAATGATGATTCTATTGTTTTAACCCTAGTTTGTACGAAATCCAAACATTAATGTTGTTAATAATTAATTTAATTTGTCAAACTTACCCCTCTCATGCACACCAAAACACGACATGCACGAATCACAATCCAAAACCAGCATCCCTCGTGCACTAATTGATTAATCACTAATTAAAGCACTTATTATTTCGATCTAACTTTCGCGTCGGTTTGTATTAAATTTTATCCTGTCCCTGACAAATGCCACGAAAGTACGTCCCGTATTGACATTGACCGCCTCAATTTACAAATTATATTATTTAACTTCACCGATATGAACTCGCAAGCCTCAATCTCTGACTTCCTTATTCGCGTGGAATAATATTTGCTAATTAAAACGAAATATCCCCGATTTAGAAGCACCGAGCTGGTCTCCTGGCGACTATCGGACCTCGATCCTTTAATTTAAACCTTGCTCCCCAACGACCAAATCTTGACCCCCCTCAATCGCGTGAACTATTATCCTTTAATTAAATGAATTATTCCCGGTTTAGAAGCACCAAACTGGTCTCCTCGCGACTATCAGAACTCGACGATCTTAATCTCAACTGCCCTCTCCAACGACCAAACCTCCACTGTCCTCAATCGCGTGGACTATTTTCCTTTAATTTAAATGAATTATTCCCGTTTACGCGCACCAAATTATTATTCTACCGTTTATCAAAACTCGATGATTTTATCTCGACCGTGCGCCCTCAGGATCTTTCCCCGACTGTCTTCCAACCCGACTCTACCCCGACTGTCTAGTTCCAACCCCCTGCCCTCTGACCCCCACCCATCTCCTTGTGTGGCTTCATCAATTCATCGGTCACCTCTTAAAAATCTCAAGTGATAAGCACATTTCCCAATATGCATATATCAACGTTTAATAGTCAAAAAATGTCACATTATAACCATTATTTCAGAGAATTTTGTGTAGGAATCATGTTCGCTATTTTTTGGGTGTAAACTAATTTTGTCTGCGCCGGAGTCATAAATTATCCCTGGACCTTCTAAAGCAGAATACAGTGGCGTAGTTTAATTTATTACTCGTCTTCATTACTTGCGTCAACTTTATTGGCTATATAATAACATTATCTATTCATTGTTTGTACACATTTTCGTTCTTTCTGCGTGCGTCACTATTTAACGAATTCTGCACTCTTATTTTGACAAATATGTTAAATGTTTTAACCCCTAATCGGCGCGTCGTGCTAGTATATTTAAATGCACCAACGATTAATCTTTATTGCCTAATTTTCAATTCCCTACTGCCATAGAAAATTCACCAGATAATTGTTTCGTAAATCAATTTGCTCATCATCACAACGCGCTCACTGTTTTTGAGGGATTAGTGTTTGTTAATAATTATTTCATGATGGGGATTTATGATGGACTTTTTTTATATTCCAAACACTTTTAAATTGATGAGTCATTTATTTTACAATCACTTCTTCAGCTTCAACTTGCATTTTGAATCAACACTTTTATAAATATTTAAGTACAGCCCGACCTCCACGATTCCCTCTAAAGATAACCTTTTACAAGGGCAGTATTAATAAGAAAGAGGAGTTTTTTATTTAGAGACATTTTCTATAGCAAGAATAATAACGGTTACCCTAGGCTTAGTAGCCTAGTAGTAAGTGTTTTCGACAAAACTCACTGTTCACAGTGCAAAAAGGCAACAAATAGTGAAAAAGACATACGTTGTGCAAAATGTAATTTGTACTTCCACACTACATGCAGTGGGCTAACTCGCGCCGAATTGCAGTCAATCATGGTGAAGTCGGCACATACCTTATCGTTTATATGCGACTTCTGCTTCACATCAAAAACGGCTACAAATCAGGATGAAAAACTAATAGAGAAACTGAGCGCCGAAATGAAAAAACTACTAAAGTGTGAATTAACCGATATCAGATGACTATGAGGAAGAAAAGAAAAAAATGTACCAAAAAATAAAAGAAGTCCAAACTGAAAATAAAAATCTTAAACCAATAGAGACATCTCTTGAGATACATGGGCTTGAAGTAATTGAACCAAAAAAAGAAGAAAATTCTACAATCGCAATCGAACGCATCTTTAAAAAAATAGGGTGTGAAGATTTCCTTGGTAACAATAACATCATAAATTCTTACAGTAACGCCTTAAAAAAGTGTATTACAATAAAGATGGCTACAAAAGAAGCTAAAGACAGGATCATCTCCCAAAAAAAAAAGACAGGATACTTCTCCGCCAAAGACATTAAACTCTCCAATTCTGAAAACCCTATCTAAATTAACGAAAAGTTAACGCCACAAAATAAACAACTGCTCTGGCTAGCGAGAGCAACAAAGGCAATGGGTTACCAATATGCATGGACGAAGAACGGGAACGTCCTTCTACGCAAAAACAAGGATAATCCAATTATATATGTCAAAGATGCGAGCGACATACCACTTCAATAACCTGGACTCCCGTTTATACCTTCAAAGACGACCATCCGGACTCAATATAAATGGCTTCTTCAGAAGAAAACACCATCCCTGAAACTCACGAATGTGACAATTTTGAAGAAGTAAACACATTATTCAATAATATGTCGTTCAATTTACTAAACATGAACATTAGAAGTATTAGGAAACATTTTGATGATTTCTGTATCCTTTTAAATTCGTTATCCTTCCAAATTGATTTTATAGCACTCACTGAAACACAAATGCGCCAATGTGTTCCGTTCAACTTACCAAACTATACTACCTTTTCAATTCCGGCTAGA
Source organism: Limnephilus lunatus (assembly GCA_917563855.2). Lineage (NCBI taxonomy): Eukaryota > Metazoa > Arthropoda > Insecta > Trichoptera > Limnephilidae > Limnephilus > Limnephilus lunatus. The sequence continues at coordinate 113,563 of OU830602.1, read as the reverse complement.
CATACCTCTCATGATGGCATTACCATATTTTACAATGTACACTCCATATCCAACATTAATATAGACAACCCAAATTTCAAATATTCCAATGCTGCCCACGCAACTTTTACCTCCAAAGGGAAAAAATACTCAATTTTGACGGCATACCGCTCACCCTCTTTATCTACAAATCTGTTTACAGAAGAAATTAAAACTTTTATTAAAAACAATAGGTCTAACCATTTCGATTTTGCATTTTTTATGGGTGACATTAATATAAATATACAAAACGCCATACTAAATCCGGCCGCGAATGAATATCTAAACATTATGCATTCCACAGGATATCTATCATACATAAATAACACCACCAGACCTAATCATCCTAATGATACTTGTCTCGATCATATATTCTTAAAATCAAATAAAAATAACCACTATAAATCCGCTACACTAAAAATTGACATAACTGACCACTATCCTACCTTCTACGGCCACCATACTCCAACTTTGCCCATCTCTGCTGAACCAAATACTTTTAACAAAACATTTACTAAAATCAACTACTCAACTTTAAATACCTTACTGAACGAAGAATCGTGGATCGCGGTCCTACCTAATGATGACCCAAATTTAACTTTGAATACCTTTTATGAAGTACTTCAAAAACATATTCTAAAAAGTCAAGAACAAATAGCACCACCAAAAAGTAAGCATAAGCACATAAAACCATGGATTACGCGTGGACTGATAATCTCAATACAACACAGAAACAAACTTTTCAAAATTTACAAAAACCTTGAAAACCATTGCACATCCATAAACGAAGCACAGATCCACACCAAACGGAATGAATATATATATTTTTTTTTTTATTTTTTTTTCAATCGTGAATAATTACCAGCAGAACTTGTTTATAAATAAACTGTTTTTATTAATTTAATAATAAAATTATTGAATATATAAAATAAATAAAAATTAAAATGGAGTTCTACAAATTAAACTTGATAACAATAAATAAATGAATAAATTTTATTTAGAAACTACCTAAACACAATCATAAAAAAACGAAAACAACAATACTACTCTACACAACTACATAATGCTCAGAACGACTTAAAAAAAACATGGCACGTAATAAATGAAATTTCAAATAGGAACCAAAAGGTTGACAAAATTCCACAAAAAATCATTACTGATAATAACACAACCATTGAAGACGCTGAGAGCATCGCAAACAATTTCAACCACTTCTTTACAAACTTGCCTCAACCCTTATAGATAGTAACCCAAGTCTTAATATTCACTCAAATCAAATTCCTCCCGACCTTTTAGAGTCTAACGACACTACCTCTGAGCTTTCTACATTCAAAGAAATAACAAAACTCGAAATTTCAAGACAAAATGACAACCTTAAAGATAGGTCTGCAAAGGGCCCAGATAACATAAGCAATACCACCATCAAATCAATTAAAAAACACATAATCATTTTTTTATTGATCTATATACGTGATGTTTACAATATATTATTCAATGCCTGTCTCGCTAGGGTATACCTGTGTTGAGACAGGCGTAGAGGTACATAATTACATATCATATATAAGAGTAATATAATTAACAATTAAACATAAAGATGATTGAAAGTGTGGGTAAATCACATAGAGAGAGTTTTCTTATAAATGAGGGAAGAGATACAGTACAGTAGTAAATCCTGTCAAATCTATTTATGGATTTATATTATTTAGGATTTTATAATTTTAATTTGTTTTATATGGGTAAGGACGTATGAAGATTGATATTTCTGTCTATTTGTAGTTTATTTTACAGATGTTTGCAATAGTGTGACGACCAGTACTTATAATCCATTTCTTTACAACTTGTTTGAATTTGGTCATTGATTCGGTTTGTCTAATCGTAGCTGGTAGTGTATTGTGTAGTTTGCAAGCTATGTATTTAAAGTGTCTTTGTCCAAAGGTGGTTTTAGAAAAGGGAGTTTGGAGGAGTTCTTTGTTTTTGGCTCGGGTATTGTGTATCGATTGTGTTGCTTTGTATAGGGTTATGTTGTTTTTATGTAAATTAACTAAGATGGATTACATCACATTTTCAACTGCTGCATCAGACACAGCATTTACCCCAATAATTTTAAACTCGCTCACATTATTCCAATACATAAATCCGGATCCCAATGTAAAACAGACAACTACAGACCAATAACCTTAACTTCACAATTTTCCAAGATCTTCGAAAAATGTTTAAAATGACAAATTATGAACTTTCTAGAATCTAACGCAATCCTTTCAGCTAATCAATATGGTTTTAGATCTAACCTGTGCACCGACGACGCTGTATTTAGTTTAACCCAAAACATATATTCTAACCTAGACTCTAACCATTTTCCTGGACCTAAAGAAAGCGTTCGACACAGTCAACCATAGAATTCTATTAAAGAAAATCTTTAACGTTGGAATTAAAAACAAAAGTCTCATGTTATTAAAAAGCTATATATTAAATCGTCAACAACGCACAAAAATAGGATCAAGCTTAAAGCACTTATAATCTAGTAAAACATGGTATTCCTCAAGGAACTGTCTTAGGACCACTACTCTTTCTAATCTGCATCAATGACCTATGCAATATTGTGATACCAGGTAAAATTCTCTCTTTTACCGACGACACTGCAATCACAGTACAAGGTAAAATGTGGGAAGACACAATCAGTAAAGCCAATAAATGCATTGCAACAGTAAAAGATTGGCTAGATAGAAATCTTCTCAGCCTAAATTATGATAAATCTATTTTTATTCCCTTTTATAATTCCCATAAGTCATCCCCTAAAAATAACCTTAACTTGAAGTTCCATAATGTTAATTGTAACTTTGAGACATGCTCAAACTGCGAAGATGTAAAATTAGGAAAATATATCAAGTACTTAGGTGTAACTATAGACAGCCAACTCAAATGGACTTACCATATAGAAAAAACTGTAAATAAACTGAGATACTTAATTTACATATTCAAACGTATGAGCAATATCGTCAGTACAAGAACCATGAAACTTGTTTACGACGCACTGGTGCTTTCGTCCATTTCCTATGGAATAATCGCCTGGGGTGGAACATACAATAACCATGTAAAACCATTAGATATTGCTCAGAAGTCCATCATTAAGGTAATGTACCAAAAGCCCAAGACATATCCCACCAATCAGTTATTTCAAGAAATTATGGAACTAAGGCGGATCTACTGTACCCAATGTTTCAAATATATATTTACTCGTCCTAACAATTTCACTAAAAACACAAATCACTCTAGCCAGAGACTTAACACATGCGTGTTCACAGTGCCTCACTGCAAAACCAGGTTGGCCCAAAGACACATTAATTATATTGCCCCAAAATTGTTCAATTCCCTACCTCACTCCACCAACATGTGTCAAAATTTGAACGAATATAAAAAAAATGTTAAAATCTGGACAAAAAATAATTTGGAACTGAGTAATTTTTTTCTGTAATTCAAACTAACAACTTCCAAATTGCTAAAATATTCCATGTCATTCTGAATATTTAGAATAAAAAAAGGAAATGTAAATGTATTTTTGTAAGGGTGTAAATTTGCGATATAAATTTTTAAATATTTTATTATTGAAATATGTATATATCCAAATTTAAAAAATAAACTCCAGTAAAATCAATCAGGTTGATTGATCTCTATAGCCTCTATACATATATATATTTTGAATTTTATTTTAACTACCACTGTTATCCACATAATATAATACCCACACAAAGGCCTCACCTTCGTGGGATATTTTTGTTACATATATATATATTTTTTTGTTATTATTGTAACGTAAATAGTTCCGGGGAACCATTTACTAGTATTATACATAAATAGGTAGAGCAAGCGAGTCTCCTCAGGATTGTGGATGGAAATACGGGATTCTCCCCAGCATGATTAGGTTTATCATTTTTGTTTGAAATAAAAGAGTTCTTTACTAAATAACAATATTAATTGTGTATTTCAAAAAAACATATAGCCAGGGGGTTTCAATTACCCCAATACAACACCGGTAAGGGCGACCAAATCAACAATGAAACAAGAAGCAAATCGCATACCTGTTGGACCAAGTCATGTTTCCTAAAAATAATTCTAACACTCAAGAACGCTTATTTGAACTGTCGCCGCGAAGACGTGGGAAAGTAATCGGGGAGCGCATCCATGGGACGCAACTGCGCCAACTGCAAATCGCCAGCGCATATCGGACAGCCGGGCAGCAGGTTCCACCGGATGACCAGGATTCCGGCTGAAGTCATCAAGGGACTCTGGGCATTTGTCAAGCACAAGGCAAGAGCCACGTCAAAGGCTTTCCGCCAGGAATTTGCCACAACTACTCGAGGCAGACGGCAGGCAAGGGCACAAAGGTGTTCCGTCGCGTTTCATGTCACTCTTCGACAAACGATTACGCGGATTTATCAAAATGCAAACATCGCGTGGCACAAGTAATTCACCCACCGACAGCCGTAACGCCCGCTTAATTACTCCGGGTCGCGTTTATCAAAAATCATCTTTAATGATCCGGCTCGTGGTTTTAAATAATAAAATATCAATATAAGGGATTATCCCATGTTAAAAACTTGTAAAAAACTAACACCTAAGTGACGAGTCGAATATCCGTCGGCTGCCGTAACGGCGGATATTCAAAAAAGTGCCGGAAACTAGAAACTAATGTTGCCACCCGCAAAAATAAAACCAAAGGCGGTTCAACAAATAACACGAGCGGCCAGGTGAAAGTTAAATAGGTCACGAGAATAATTATTCGAATTTAATAATTATTATCATGACATTATGTATTTACTTGTTAAATGTACCAAAAAAAATTGCTAATAAAAAAAAAAAAAAATTAAAAAAAAACTAAGTCGGTAAGTAGAGCGTGGAGCCCCTAACGGCAGGATCGAACATTAAAATGATGAAAGGTAAAAAAAACCAATTAAATACAGCAAAGAAACATAGATGTCTCTAGTTACATCATTGTTTGAATTCTTAACAGTGTTACACATCAGGTGACTATGTACTTGTAATGTGATTATTCAAATAATTTGACTGCTTGTATTGTTTCGAAGTCTGACAATCCCCCCCCCCCGGTTTTTATTTGCCAAGGTACCACCGAAATCTAGGGAAATTTCACTTCAAAATTTCTTTTTGCTCACTGTTCGGCATGTATTTGGAAAAGACCTGACAACCCTGGTTGCTACAAAGCAAAGTAAATACGCTAATTAAGCTTATTTTCATGCTTATTTTAATGTTTATTTTAGAAGAGGTGGAAGAATAAATTAGTAAGATGAAAATAAATAAACTATGTAGGTGAAAAGAGATTAATAGCAGCATAAATAAATAAATTTAGGGTAGCATCTTCGCTCTATCGCCACGACATTTCCGCACGTTTACAAATGAACTCTGCTAAAACGGTCGATTCGCGCATGTCAGTAAAAGGGACGCATGGAGGGGGTACTTACCCGAAAAAATGGATTGAATCTACTAAAGAGCTGACTCACCCACTCCACTAAAATTACGGTGTTCGGACGCGTTTAGTTACTACTATACTCTCCACTCGACTAAAATACTAGCCAAATGCGAAAGGCTCTTTGGTGATAGTGTTAGTGCTAGTGGCTGTCACAGTGAAAAGATGAGAGTCGAGAAGATTTAACAGGGACAGATAAGAAAACTAAAATTAAGACAGTTAATGTAAGAAATGTCTCTTAAAAAGCTAAATAATATAAACAATAATTGACAAGTTTTGATGCAAAAAGTGGAAAAAATAATAAAAACATACGTGGTCCTCGTCGTGGTCGGGCATTTGAGAGTTGGACGGCTGCGGGCTTCTGGCGTTAGTAATAAACATCTCATTAATCTTCCTCTGCTTGAACACGTCATTCTTCTCCAGCATTTTCCTGTGCAGCCAGTCGGGGTGCTTCACTCTTTCCACCGGGTTGGGAAGCTAAACAAACAAACAAATTCCTTAGCAAACAAACAAGCAGTTTTCTTCCTGTGCAGATAGTCGGGGTACTTCACCCTCTCCACCGGGTTGGGAAGCTAAACACACAAACACCTTATTTACCAATACTGATGAAATACAAATAAAGGCAACAAGACGCGAGACATACCCCTTGCATGGCGGCCGGAATGGTGATGATCTTCTGTATGGTCCCGCTTAGCCGCTCGATGTAGTACCCCCAGTCCAGAACGTCCCGGATGTCGATGTCGTCGGATATGGAGTTGTCCTTCATCCAGCGCCGCAGGTGGTGTCTCTTCACACTGGCGCCGGTCTGGAAGATAGCCAGTGGAATGGCCCTCTCGGTGACAGGAGCCCCGTCGGGTTTCCGCGAGATGATGAACTTGCAAGCCAAGCCGGCATCCTTCACCATCTGATCTCCCAGAAACTCGGCCAACCGTTTGGCCGTAGAAATTGACGTAGACTTTTGACCGCCATATTCTTCCAACTTTTTGGACATGGAGCGATTCTCGGAAATCAATTCAAACAACTCCGAGTCGGGCATGTTGGTGCCTTTGCTGTAAAGTACGTCCAGCCAGTAGTCCGCGATCTTGGCCACAGCCGCGTAGCAAGTCTCTAGAGTGTCTCCCTTGAGGAAAGCGTCAAACACGGAAGATTGGAATATCTTGATGAGCTGAAGTTCCCCTCTGCGTTTCACTTCAAAGCCCTTCAGCTCTGCCAGAGTTCCGTCAAAGTTGAATACGGCGTATCGCTTCTTGAGCCTTTTGCCCTCTTCTTTGGAAGCGGGTAGAACCATTCCCAAATAAGGTCCGTCAACTTCGAAGAAAATAGAATTTTCAGCTCTTTGAGAGTACTTCATGGTGACTGGGTCGTCTAGCTCGTGATATTGATCATTAGTAAAGGAGTCCTACAACAAATATACAAATTAATAACGTTTTCACAATTCATTTTCAATTTCAGTTTTCACATATGAAAAGTAAATTACCTTGACCATGGAATTCAGAACGGCGTTAGGGTAAGAGATGATCATTTTCTTCTTTTTGGCGTGAGTGGTGGTGACGGTGAAGGTCTCGGGGAAGGAAGCGGGGAGCACGCACCAGATGCCGTCGGTGTCCAGTTCCAGCGGCCTTCCCACCTGCTCGATGATCTCCCGCGCCTTCATGATGATGTGCGCACCCGTGTAGCACACGATGCCCGCCATCTCCATGCTGTGCCAGCGCGCCCTACAGAGTTACACCCTCGTCATTACATAACTTCATATAACCGGTAACTTACTATCCTGGTTTAAGAATTATTTGTCTAATCGAGAGCTTACTGTCTACATCAAAGGTCAACTGTCCTACACCTTTAAAGCTACAAGTGGCGTTCCTCAGGGCTCACATCTAGAACCCATTCTATTTAACATGTTAGATGTTACAAATGTATTTACTCGTGTCTTTATTTTGATGTTCGCAGATGATATGAAAATTTACCGAATTATAGACAATATTAATGACTGCTTATTCTTACAATCAAATCTCATTAGCTTTTCTGATTGGTGTATCCTAAATAAATTAACCCTAAATGTAAAAAAGTGTCAGGTCGTGAGATTTTATAGGAAGAAAACCCCATTGATTTTCACATATTGTATGAACAATCAAGTCTTAGTATCTGTACCCGAAATAAAAGACCTGGGGATAATATTTGACACCAAATTATCATTTATTTCCCACATTAACCACTAAAGCGATGCAAATGTTGGGTTTCATATTAACCTCTCAGAAATAGAGACTTTTGTTTATTAAGTGTCCCTTAGAAAACTGTCAAAACGTGATAATATTTGTGTTATTTACGATTTTTACTAAAAGCTTCATAAATCACGTTTTGGGGAACGTAGCCTCATTCTAAAAACTGTTTTGAAAAGGTTATGAAATAAACTTTCAAATTGTATTATTACAAATAAATAATAACATTTGTAAATATTAAAATTTAGAATGCAAACATAAAAAAATTGTAAAAATGACCCACATGATGTTTTATGTGAAAACGGTACTAAAATCACAGATTATGTAAAAAAAAAAAACACTTATTCTATTGTACAAATGTATAATAAACAATTTTGTCACCTCACTTTTTTACCATTTCATACAAAAATATTTTTATAAAAAACTAACAATGTCTTGAACAAATGACAATCAAACAAGATGGAGGTTCCATTCGGCTCAGATAATTAATCTCTACGTTCCATAGATATTTTTGAATACAGATGCGTAGCGTTGTTCATTATCGATGATCCATTTTTTATTTCATGGTAATACTAGTTGACCCTTGACTCTGTGCAGAAACGGGCGGTCCGTTTGATAGATTCTCCCATCTTAACAGACGGATTGCAATCTTTAGAGCATAGGCGTCAGGTGGGAATGCTGTCCTTGTTCTACCGGTATTACAATGGAAGATGCTCCGAGGAACTAGCGTCATTGATCCCCTCGGCACCGGTGCATAGTCGGGAAACACGCCAAACACGCGCCCAACATTTGTACACAGTTGATATTAGTCACATGAGAACGGGTCGTTTTTACGATTCGTTCTTGAGTTCAACAGCTCGGCTGTGGAACGATTTACCGGCCTCTGTGTTTCCTTCCTCCTACAACATGAGTCTCTTCAAGACCCATGTTAACTCCTTCCTTTCCTCAAAAAGACCCTCCACACAGCATCCTCAAAGATGACATAGGCCCTGAGGGAAATTATTTTCCTCAGGGCCTCCTGTGTGGAGTTAATGTAAAAAAAAAAAAAAAAAAAAAAACTAGTGATGGAAATAAATCGATTTTTGTAAAATCTCGCGCATTTACGTCAAAAGACGCTCTAATGTCTTGAATGCTTTTATTATATTTGCGTCTTTTGACGCTCTAATGTTTCGAGTGGTTAAGAACTTCAAAAGATTTCAAAAATTTAAAAACTTAAAAAATATTGTATTCATCATCCATTGACAGAAGCCATTTAGAATTCAACTCAACCATTTGGAAACCATTTTACAATATTCATGAAAAATCTATCGAGCGAATCCAACATAAATTTTTACGAAACATTAATTATTTATTTATTTATATAATACATGTTACATATATTTGACATTTCCATAGATAAGATTTATTAAATCACCATACTAGGCGAATGTCTGTTTCATGGTGATTAATTAAGGATAGTAACTTTGAGTGTAGTCTAGTGTAAACACATGGTTAAATTGGTAAAGTTATAATAAAAAATAGAAAAGAGAAAAAGAAGTGCGTAAAACAAACATGTAAATAAAATAAAATAAAATAAAATTATTAAATTATAGATTACGAATTCCTATTGAAAACATTTGCTACTGTTGAAAATTATGGGCCTTGCCACATTAAAAGAAAGAAGAATATGTACTGATCTATTTTTTCTCTATAAAATTATTAATAACATGTTTGACTACCCTGAAATCTTTAGGCTGATTAACTTTCATGTGCCTAGTAGAACGGTTCATCAGAAGGTATATATGTATGTCTATCTTGATAGCTTTGAAATGTTTATAAATTTTCAATATGTATCGAAATTTATATGAATGTGCATGCTATATTTTACACTGTTTGTTGTTTTTAAGTAAAAAAATTTATATTAGGTACTTATTTTAATTGTTGTATCTAATTGTTACACCTCTTTAATTTTATGATTATATCAAATGTATTTTTAATTTTATTTATTTATTTATAAAACACATGATACATAATTAAGACATTTACATAGAGTAGATATATAAGATCACCATACTAGGCGGCTGCCTGTTTCATGGTGACCAATGGAGTACTGTTACTTTGTGTTAAATATGAAGTCTAGTGTAAATATATAAATTATGTTAAAAATGGAAAACATTACAATAAAAAAGTAGAAAATAGAAAGGGGAAAAGAAGTAAATTAGCATTAGTTTATAAAAATGTACATAATTTTTTTTTTTTTCATTATGTGTGCATGTAAGCACATACTATATACGTAGGTGCACACATCTATACAGATATAACATACGTGCATAACTTTTTTTCAATATGTGTGCATGCAAGCACAACGAATGCGGTGCACACATACATATTATACAAACGTGCACATATCTATACTCGTACAGGTATAAACATACATATATAAACATACATATATAAACATACATATACATATCATAACATATAAAAAATACAGTTGTTCTATCTGAGAATGAGAAACAGGCCACTGGCACTGTTACATTCACTCATCAAAAAATCCCTAATCGCTTTCCTAAAAGTGTGATATTGGTCTACCGTCTTTATTTCAATTGGTAGATTATTAAAGATTTTCGGGGCAAGGAAGTTAAACTGCGACTGGGCCATTGAGGTTTTTGTAACTGGAATAATATAGTTAGATTGTTTGGAATATCTTGTACTGTAGTTTGATTCAAAAAAATTTTTTTTTTATAAATTTAAATTTGAAATAGGAAGATAGGTATTTGATATACAAGGATTTTATGTTAAGCACTTGGAGGTCACTAAATAAGTCCTTCGTGGGATGAATGTAATGTACTTTGTAAATAGTCCGTATTATCAGTTTTTGAGCTTTTATTAACAGATCTAATATTGTTTTAGACCATCCTCCCCAGATAATTATACCGTAAGATATTAATGATTGACATAGAGAAAAGTAAACTGTTTTTAGTGTATTTTTGTTTAATATGTTTCGTAATGATCTGAAGATGTATGTCAGTTTCCGTATACGGTTTGTGACATTAATTACATGGTCTTCCCACCTAAGTTTATTATCAATTATTACTCCTAAGTAAATTTATGGAATCTACTCATTCCAGTGCACATACATCTAACGAGATCTTTACAAGAATGTATTTTTAGTACATGATTAATTGAGGGTTGACTTGGGTTATTGAGGCTAAATGTTAGATATTTCATTTTAGATATGTTTAACATAAGTAGATTATCATCCAGCCACTGTTTGATATTTTGCAATATTATTTCCGCTCTACGAAATGTTTCTTCCCATGTTTTACTTTTTAGTACTAGGGCAGTATCATCGGCAAATTATCATCGGCAAAAATTGGGCGTGTACAAATAAATAAATAAATAAATCATCATCGCAAGGAAGGATATGTTTAGTGAAAGACACCCACCCTCTCCGCATGACGTATCCGTAGAATGAGTTGAGGATGCACTTGTGCGCCAGCTGCAGGGAGTCGTATAGCACCTCGCAGCTCTTGGCCAGCTTGATCTCGCCGGCGTCTCCCGTGGCCAGCGCTTCGCCCACCTTCTGCTTGGCCTGCTTGTTCAGTGCCTTGTACTCGTAGCGCCGGTCCCTGTACAGTGTACACCCACATCTTCACATTAATAATAAGCTCACTGAAAGAGGTATGTACCATATATAATGTGAGCTTACCTGAATGCTCTGACGGTGTCCACGTAGAAAGAGTTCTCCTTTTGACAAATGGTGGTAGTTTTGACTTCTTCTCTGGTGATCTTGGTTTTCCTGTAAGCGATCCGGCAATAATCAGCCAAGCGTTTCTTTTCATACGCGGCCTGAAAGATAAATCATTTTGTAAATAAGTAAGTCTGCATGTTGAATATACCAAGGACAAGGAAGTAGAAAGAAGTGAGACCTGATCCTCCTTGGGCAGGGCGTGGAAAGCGCGCGGCGGCCCTCCGGGGAACAGAGCGGGGAACTTCTCTGTCTCCAACTGCTGCTGGATTCTCTGGTACTCGCTGCGACTGGCGGGAGCTGCAAGTCAGACCGTTCAACTGTACATAAAGAATTTGTGCCATTATCGCGGCAATGATGATAATGGCCAATAATTTTGCATTACGGTAAGAAATATGATTTAAGTTGTGTTAGAAAGAGAGAATACCTCGCTTTCAGTTTGCTTACAAAAATATTTAGCATTTGAAAAACATTTGTCAAAGTTTACAAATTTTGCAGTTAAATTAATTTTTAAAATACCTTTATCTTTATAAATATGTTTTAATTTCATGTAAAGCAGTAATTACAGTTTACACCATAAAACCATCAGTAAGTGACTCAAAATTTTTAATATTTTAATTGCATAGTCGATTTGTAACAATAAAATCTAAAAACAGTATGAAATATGTTCAAAAAAAGCGAATTTATCTGGAATCGAATGTAATGTGAAAATATTTTCCATGCAACTGCATTCTGGCAATTAATTTAAAATTGCAAAAAGTCAAGAGGTTTTAGGGGTTAAGTGAGCAGTGTCTCTTACAGTAGTCTCCTCTCCACACCCACTCCATGTCTCGCTGGCAGGTGGCTCCGGGTCGGTTGAGGTCGCAGACGGCGCACACGCTGGAGTTCACCATGGCAGATGGCTGCAACCTGCCACCAACAATACATTCATTTCACTTCCATGTCTGGTATACAAACACAAACAGTATTAATAGCCTAGAGTCTGTACGGGTTGAAATTTAAGAATCCAACTAAGAATGCTACTCTGATGCCGCACCTTACGCAGAACCGTTTTCGTACATGGAGTTTGTATACAAATCTACTTTTGTAATAGAACCGAATTAAAGCAATGCCAAAAGATGGAGCCACTTAGGTTAACAGCTAGCATGAGGAGCATCGCCTGGCAGGCATAAGTACTATTGGATTTGTAATCTGGAGAGATTCACGATAATATGATTATTATTGTTTACTGGCAGTTGTGAATAATAATACCACGCACCTATATATTATATGTGACGCCATTGTCTGTCGCGGTTACTTTTGTCCCAGCAGATGCACGGATGCACACCTCAGAAGGAACATTGCATACAATATTACACATACCTGTTAGTCAAGATGATGTTGGGGTACATAGCGCCCACATCCAAGTGGTATATGATTGGGTTCTCTAGTCGGTTGGGATGATCTCTCAGAGTTTGTAGCTTCTCTTTGATCTGAGCGCAGATTTCTTCAAAGTTGGTCACCAACTCCAAGGGAACATTCTCTTCCACTTCAATGGCGTGTTTCATCACTTTAGGAATGGATTCCATTAATTTGTCAAACATTTCCGGCACCAGCTTGAATCTACAAGGTATGTCTGCCCGAAAAACACCTAGAAAGCATGACAGAAATGAAGAATTTATTAAAATACAAACGGGATATACCTATAAAGGATGTTAACCCTTAGCGGAATTGTGGTATCCCAGTGATAACACATACAAAATAATTATAACCTAGTGTAGCCGTAAGCTTTTTAAAATAACACATATAAATATATTGAAGTGACTAATACTGCCAAATATTTGTCTTTGTCAAAAACTTCATAAAAATTTTTATTGACATTTTTGTCAGTCCGTTCAAATTTTTTTTATAAAGGGTTAAGCATAAGCTTTAGACTTACTTTAACCAATGATTCCTGAAATTATTTGGAGTAAAAAATGTAAATGAAATTTTGGTCTAGTCTCCGGTGACACATTTTTTCTTATTTTTCCAACTTAAAATGTAAAAAATATAATTATTTATTTATTTGGTACAATAGTTTACATTTTACAAAATAATTTAATAATGTTGGAGTTTTACCTACCATTAAAACTCTTATTATGTTGTCTTGCTCATCCAGAATATATATATAATTTGAGATATCGCGCTTATTTCTCGCTAGCGCCCGTCGTATCTGTTGCTATATCTTGAATTTCCCGCCTTCCTTTTGAAGCTCCCTTCAGTTGTATAATTGTCACCTTGCAGTTGGCGTCCTGAGACGTCATTTCCTTCAATTTGGACTCACCAAGCAGAGCTTGAATATATATTCTGGATGAGCAAGACAACATAATAAGAGTTTTAATGGTAGGTAAAACTCCAACATTATGTGTGTCGTTGCTCATCCAGAATATATATATAATGTGAGAAGTGTTTGTTATCGCTTGGTGACAATTCTAAAGCCAAAATTGTGACTATTACTGTATTGCTTGAAATAACTTGGTCAAAGACTGAGAGTGAATGGGTGGATTCAGCACCTCAACATTGAGACCTCTGATCTGCTTTCTATAATATTTCTTGAAAGTGTTTTCTGAACGCCAGTTTCCTCTTTCCAAAATGGTGTCTATAGGACACTCTTCCAGCCAACTCCTTGAGGCTACTGCTGATCTCAAACTCCCAGGGGAGGCATCAATCCCAGCGTCCTTCAAAATTGTTTTAATCCATCCACCAATAACAGTTCTCGAGGCTGGCCTGGCAGGCCCCAATGTGGAAATAAACAGACATTCAACACCAGCTTCGTGTCTCCTGTTCTCACCCAAAGACATAAGCTTAACTAACTAACTAACCATCACGCCGTTTCCCCGCAGGGGTAGGCAGAGAGGACGGACCGCCAAACAACTCGGTCTTGGCACACACTCCTTGCCTCGTTCACATTCATACACCGTCTCATACATGCTCTTCTATTATTCTGACTCCTGACCTGGCCCGACTCAAGTATCTGATTCACTTGGTCGTGCCATGTCTTTCTCGGACGTCCCCGACTTCTTCTACCATTCACATTTGCGTCATATATTCTCCTTACACTCCTTTCCTCGTTCATTCTCTCTACATGCCCGAACCATCGGAGCGTTCCTTTCTTGATCTTACTCATTACATAAGCTTTCTCAACCAAAACATAGGATCTATATTACAATCCTCTGCTTTGCAAAGTTTCCAACCAGACTGTCTATGTGTAGAGGTGTCTGTTTTAGAACCAAAAATTGGCCATAATATAATGTGATCATCATTGTCCACAAGATTATCAGGAGATGTATGTAGCAAAGTCAGATCATGTACTCGTCTTCCTGATGCCAGAAGTAAAATCACAGAACATCTACGAGATGCTTCGATAAGAGTCAGGTCCTTTGGAGGATTTTTACAAAGCCAAGATACCAAGTATCCTGGATCCCAAGTAAATGCTCTAGGCTTCTTATTTGCAGAATTTCCTATACCTCTCATCACTCGCTTGACCAAGGGATGATTACTTATCCTCAAATCGCCGTTGGGGTCACACAAAACCGACACTGCAGACTTGTGAAGTGCTATAGTACTGGGAGCCAAGCCTTTCTTCACCCTTAAGTATGCCAAAAACCGTGCCAGCTGAGATCCTGAAGGGTTATTAGGATGCGTATTATTAATGGAGCACCATTCCTTCCAGCTCTTCCATGCCATATGATAAGTTGAAAGCGTAGATTTGCGCCAACCCGCATTCAACAGAGCTTTCTCTTGCTGTGACCAATCGTTCAATGCTTCACTCCACCCCCAATCTTCCATACCTGTAGTTGGAGCTTCTGGACCTGTTGAGGATGAAGTCCTGTCGATAAGTCTATCAAGTTGTCGACCAACATGGGTATTATGTGAGGTCGGTCTAGGGCTCTTCTCTTTAGGTCTGGTAACCAAAACACTTTTGGCCAATTTGGGGCTACGACCAGGTACACCCCTGATGACTTGTTCAGGTGTGCAAGCACTCGTGGCATTAAACAAAGGGGAGGAAAGATCCATGCCAAGGGGAAATGCCAACTCCTGCTAAACGCGTTGTGAAACATCGCTCTCTTGTCGTGGGAATCTATCGAGACATACTGATCCACGACGTGAGCCCTCGAAGAAGCGAATAGGTCCACTACTGGATTGCCCCACTTGTGAAAAACAGCTCTTATCGCTGGGGGAAGAAGGTGCCATTCTGGTAATGTCATCCCTCGGGATAGATGATCCGCGAGGCCATTGTAGCGTCCTGGCAAATATTGGACTTGTAAAGCGATTCTGCACTTGTCCAAAAGAGCAAGAATCTGAAATGTCAGATGAAGGAGACCCATCGACTTGGTGCCTCCCTCGTTCCTCAGGTACGAGTTACCTACGACTGTCCTGTTGTCTGATTGAATGAGTAACGAAGAACTTCTCAAATTCTGAGTCACAGATGTTAAGGCATTTAAGATTGCTGTCATCTCCTTTATGTTGCAATGTCCCCCCCTCTGACTGTCTGTCCAACAACCCGACAGAGGTACATCGTCGATCAGGGCTCCCCAGCCGTGATCCGCCCCATCCGTGGTCAGAAAGTGTGTTGGGCTGGGAACATGAAGAGTTGAAACATGATCTAAGTTGGTCATCCACCATTTCATTTCCGACAAGACCTCCTTCTTTATCGGGGACTTCTGCTGAGGGGTCAGCTTCAGCATTAACTGCAACTGTAATTGCATCAGCCGAGTATGGAGTCGACCTCTGGGGACCACAAAGGTAGCAAAATTCAACTTCCCGAGAATACTCTGAGCTTCTTTTAGAGTCCATCTTCGTCTTGTCACGAAGCCCCGAAGTGAATTCCAAAGACCTTGGCGTCTGAATTTGGTCAAATACTTCTGATTTAGATGAGGGTCCCACACAACTCCCAGGTATTCCACTGATTGTGCTGGCTGACTGATACACTTCTGGAGATTCAGTGACCAACCTAACCGCTCCAACAAATGAAGGGCTTCCCGTGTTTGACTGAGGAGGACCTCTCTGGTCTGATGAGCCAGGAGAAAGTCGTCTAGGTACACAATGACCCTGATACCCCGTCTCCGCAGGATTTCTGCAATCCAATTTGTGATAGCTGCAAAGGCCTGTGGTGCACTGCTCAAGCCTTGAGGCAGGCATGTCATCTGTAAGTGAAGACCTCCGTAATACAATCTCAGAAAGCAACGGTGAGCTTTTGCGACCGGTATGTGGAAGTAGGCCTGCGAAAGGTCTATTTTTGTCATCCAATCGTTGGCTTGAAGAAAGTGTGGGACTTTGTGGTGAGATATCAGAGAAAACTTTTTTTTTTTTTTTCCAAACTACATCTAAATTGAGAGCTTTTAAATTGAGGATTGGCCGTTTTGAGCCGTCGCTCTTTTGAACAAGAAAAAGTGTTGATAGGAAGGAGGCATTGTCGCCAGCTCTTTCCAGTGTACGATCTCTCATCATCTTTTTTATTTCGAGGGTCATTTCCGGGGTTACTTTCGTCTTGAACCTCCTTGCGGAAGCATGGCTTGGACTTATCAACAAGGGCTTTCGGATGAATGGTATGCGGTATCCTCTTATCATACGTAAGATGGTCTCTGGGGCATCTAGGGCCCGCCATTCTCTACAATAATCCTGTAGTTGACCCGCCCGAAATGGTTGATTGTCACTTGTTGAAGCGGCCACGAGAGGTCTGCCCCCTCGCACCACGCTTCTGTTCCCTCCCCCTACGCCTCGTACCGGAGGAATAGTGGGGGTCTCGCCCGTGGTCTGCCCGCCGGGGAAACGAGGGAAATGCCATATTTTCCTTTGATGTCTGCTTGGGGGGAAAGGCAACAACCTCCTTAGATGTTGAAGGGCGGTTGTGCGCCGAGTGGCTACCCTGAGGTAGGCGCACTGGATTAAAGCACTTTGTTACACCACCTAGTTTCTGCAACTGAGCGGACATTGCTTCTTCCCCAAAAAGATGAGTGGAAGAAGGAGGAATTCTGCTGAATAGCTTCCGTTCCACTCCCGTCTTACAGCTGCCCAAAATCTTATCCCTTCTGTGTTGTAGAAGGTTTTGGCGCTGCAGACTCCTTCAGAACAGTAGAGGGACCCGGCATCTGATACTGCCTTTCAGGCGACAACGAGCAAACGCTCCCAGATGCATGCGAAGATGCCGCTATATTTGGCGTGCTGACAGTGGTTTCCTGCGTTGACCTATCCATGACAAGATCCTGCAGGGTCTTGACCTGATATGCTAATCTTTTAAGCAGATGTCTGTCATTCCGCTTTCGTCTTTTCGTACGCCTGCGACGCCTACTACTCTTCGATGCCGAACCGCTAGATTGCGAACTCGAAGAACTGGTTGACATTGAACGGCGTGGCCTTCTTCGATCACATTATTACTATACATTAGAGGTTACATCTTCTACATGCTCCTTCTCTAAGGGCATTTTGACCCGTGCACAAAAAATGTTTGGGTACGCGAAGGAAAGCGGCGCAGTTTATTCTGCGTAGCAGTAAGACGCAAATAACTTTATAAATAATCGCACAATCACTCAGCACTAGATTTACACAAAATTACGACAATTTGCGGGTAGCAACAGATTCGTTTTCGTTAATATAATTACGAAACAAAATTTCACGACCGGCGTAGGTGAAATAGTCGCCAAAATTGAAGGAAATAACGTCTCAGGACGCCAACTGCAAGGTGACAATTATACAACTGAAGGGAGCTACAAAAGGAAGGCGGGAAATTCAAGATATAGCAACAGATACGACGGGCGCTAGCGAGAAATAAGCGCGATATCTCACATTATATATATATTCTGGATGAGCAACGACACACATAATAAAAATAAAAGAAACACTTTTATTTAACCACGAATATTTATTATTTTATACATCGACCGACCAAGCTTCATCAGCATATAATAACAAATGTGTTTGTTTTATTTTTATAAAATAGTAAACTATAAAAAGTGTTTGTTTTATTTTTATAATATAATGTATGTCTAACCATAAAGTAATTGCTTCTTATGAAAAAAAAAATTTAATAATGTTGGCCTCACTGGGTGGCTTACCCATCCCCAGGTTTAATTGATATATTTAATAATTAATTCATTAATTAATTTAATTTAATTTAATTGGTGCATTGTGTATTATGTTTAATGATGTGTGTTTTATAATAATATTGTATGTTACGTGTGTAGGTTTTATTCTTTTATGTTATAAAACTTTTGTAATATTGCCTTTTTGTTATTTAAACCCTTTTTGAAGTGAATATTTCTTTAGTACCGTTGCGATTTAAAACTTGATGAAACGGAAACGAGCGACACTAAAAAGAGACAAACACATACATCTATAGGATTTAGCCTGTGAGAATGAGATAGACTAATCGGTGTCCTCTTTATGCTGTGCTTCGTAGCCTATTTTACATATTATGTACTAAAATTCAGCTCAAAACTTAATTCCAAACTTCACAACCCAGACAGCTAGTAAATATATATAGATACCTGACTCTAGCGCTTCCACATGTCCGCCCACGTACGTCTCGTGCTCCAATAGGTGGCCGTCGGGGGTGAGCTTGTTGAGCTCCTCCAGTTGCTTGTTGGGAAACACGATGTTGGCGTGGAAGGCTTCCACCATCAGCAGCGATTCGCACAGAGTTCCCGAACCTTTCCTCAGCACCTGCAACAGAACACCTCTAAAGCTACGCCGCAACAAACAGTCTACACTTTAACTGTAAATAGAATTGTTCTTACCTCATCGGGTTCTTGGGGAATAATGGTGCAAAGGGCGAAGATGAATGGGTGCACATACTTCATGTACAAGTAGTAGGTGGCCACTGCGTCAGACACCGAGTAGTTGGATAACACCTGCACAAGAAGAGAACAAGATTCAGCAAGGAACATGGTGACAGCCACTCAGCCAGCCCAATCATAAGTAGTAATTAATAGTGTATACCTGAGGTTGCTCAACGGCCATGCGGCACATCTCTTCGGGGTCCAGTTCCACGGGATCGTAGCGCAGCTTGGCTTTGGCCACCGCCTTCAGGCCCTGCGACCCCACGGGCAGGTACGAGTCTCTCTTCACCCAGCTGAAACAGTCAGGCCAGTCGTCAGTTAGGAGACACCAAAATTGATAGACTTGCCCCAGGGTAAAATCTGGAAATTTTGTCGACGAGCTGGAGGCAAATTATGTGACCATATTTTTGGCACCAGGAGGGTTCAAGAGTGCTTTGAATTAAACCCTCAGGCCTCGACGATATTTTGTTAAAGGGTCAAAATATTTCCACTTAATAATAAAATCCATATCATCGTAAGAAAGCAATACTGCTGTAACCGCCACTTTTTGTGAAAATACGTTAATGTCATTTTGCAGCTTTTTTTTTTCTGCGTCGATCTATCTGGGTCCTGTAACTCTACAACTATAAATAAGAACTGTACGACTTAGGAAAAACTAGCTTTTTTGTCAATAATACGTTTTTTAACTGATGTATGCACCTCAAAATCCTGTGTTTTTTAACGTTTGGCGATTACGACAATATTCCATTTTAAAAGATTCAACTTACACGGAAACATTAGACGTTCGGTTGGTGCTTACAGCATTTTCAAAGATTGATTTAAGTGTTCGCGGCGGTTACTACATTTTATTTGTTTGCTTTCTAATAACACTTGTCGTTGTCAATACTTTTTATTGTGTTTACTACAATTATACAGGTCGTGTGTTATCGTTATTTGTACGTTACGGTGTTGCTGCATCTTTTCTGTTTGTTTGTTACAACGAGTTCAGTCACTGTCCGGACGCCGACGGGAGTGTTTTTGTTCGTTGTTCGAGTGAAGCTGTTAGAAGTGTGTTACAATTATTATCAAGTAAACGCATTTATAAATAATATATTTGGCTGGATTTAATTTAGCCATGGCCATGGAAATGGTATTGCCTAAAAATAACTATTATAATATAATATTTTTATTGAGTAAAGGTTACGAATACCACTGCATGATTAATAAACACTACTAAAAACAACTCTTGGTTTAAACTTAATTACTTATTTAATGTAAGAACATGTAATTGACGTCGGGGTAGTTGGTAAAAGATGCATTAAGGTACCAATTTTTTCAAGAAGTTGATATGACAGTTCCCGACTGCTATTTTTTTTACTTGTTAGTAGTTCTGCTTCGATCAAAATAGGCACACATTATTTAAATAACCCAAGCTATGAAATAAATAACCTATTTTATGCATACGTTTTCGTCTTCCCCTACATAAATATTCGTTTCTCGTAAAAATATTAAAATAATTTCATATTTGTCTTCTGTGGTATAATAATTTGTACTGCCAACATTTTAAAAGTTTCAACTAAAGATTGTCAATTACATTTACATCGTTTTCATTCCAGACACATTTTTTGTTGTATGTTGTAAAACAAACGAATTTGGCCCAAATGAATAACGATACACATCTACAGCCATTCAAAATTTTAATATTGATATACTTTGGCGCTTACAGCAATTTAAGCAGCTGAAAATTTAGTTGATTTTTCATTATTCATACATTAGCAGCGGTGTTTACAACATTTTTTGCGTTCAACAAAAAAAATTTCGACTGCTGTAAGCGCCAAAAACATTGTTCATCTTCACTTATAAAAGATTTAAATATTATTATTTGATAGATCATATTTTTTCAGTTAAGCATTTTAAAAATGGCATTTCTGTAACTACTGGTTAAAAAGTTACGATATTTTTTTTTAAATCTGAAAAGTTTTTTGGCTCTGGTGAACAATTTGGTTTTTGGCTGTTACAGCAGTATTGCTTTCTTGCGACGATATATATAGAATATTTCTGAACGTGTCCGAAAAATAAAAACTGTAATTAAACATATAATTGGATAAGTTTTTAGATTTTCACGGCCAAAAGAATTTTCATTGTTAGTTTTTGGGATGTTATGCCGTGTTGCGCTATCTCCTTCTTTAGCCGACGTCGGCTAAAGAAGGAGATAGCGCAACACGGATAATTAGACAAATGTATTTATTACAGAGGTTTTTGCCATCTCACTTTTTTGTTGTTCCATGTAAATTGCAAAGTTCCATAAATATATTTCAAATTGCGATTCGAAAATTTGGTTTCATAAATTTGTACATTTTACTTCTTTTATGGTTATTTTTTATAGCTGAATAAAAAGCATGATATTTCCTCTTTATAACACCGTTTAAATAATATTTCTCATTATGATAGTAATGAAGACACAACGGTTTTTATGAGACATATGGGTTGTTCCGAAAACCGAACAAATAGACTTTAACGGTTAACCGCTGAAGTGCGCACATTAAAATAAACAGACCCTGTGCAGAAAAGTAAAGTTCGCTAAAGTAAGGCAATGGTTTGCAGTGCTGCCCATTGACGGACTTTTCTGCACAGGATCTGAATGTTCATTTTTAACCAAACTGCCTAACATAGCGACGCTAAAAATGAGGGAGTTGGGTAAATTATAACACATTTATAAAATTGTCTAACTAAATAGTGTAACAAAATATTCCATTTTGGAAATAAACCTTTGTTTACCCAATTTGGGATTTGCAGTGAAGTTTTTACGCAGCCAGCAATTTGCGCGTCATGTAAAGAGACTAGGAATTCATAAGCAGATTTACTTTCAAGGACTAAATAGTGATTATTACAATGCGAGTTAAACTCATTAATTAACAAATCACGGAAAAGGAAACAGTCACGCCCACTCAGCTCCCCACTCAGCTCAAATTGGTTCGTTCCCCTTTCCCTGATATTTGCTGGTCTATCAATTCGAAAGTCATTGGTCAGGGGGCACCCGGCACATACATACAAACACACACTACAGAGGCAATAGAGTTACCAGAAACAATCCATGTGCATGGCAGGCCGGCAGAGGTAAGATCCTTCTCGGGAATTTTGCTTGGAAAAGCCTATTTCCTTTTTCATATTCAGTCCGTGGATTTCAGCGCGAGCCTCCACAAAGGGCCAATCGAAGAAGTCACCTTCAAAATAAATATATATTGTCAAAGTAGATGTAATGCAGAGGACATGCTCAACAAGCAGGTATGTAACTAAATAAAATTGATAAATAATTTATCACTTCCAAAGTTATTACATATTAGCTAATTACAACCAACATAATATTTGAACAAAAAATAGTATAATAGTATATAGCTCTCTAATAAAAATTTGGGTAATTTTTGGATAGGGCCTGACACGCTTATTATGAATATTTTTTAGAAAAAAACTTTAGATTCGCCTTAATTACTATAAGTGGAAACTTTCTGCATTCCGGGAGGCGGAAAATTATGCATTTTAATTTTCAATTGCGTAAACCCAAAATTCACTTCGCGAAGCGACCGGCGACTGTCAGCGGGCATTAGGTACGTCACTGTTATGTTGGTATCCCTGATGCATTAACAAGAGCTAAATACGACCGTAGCCATATTCGTGGGATATAAAAAGAGGCGCGGAATTATGGAAAACACAACAGAATTATAATAACAAACCTCTATTCGTATATTATATTATGTATATTTATTATTACCATAAAATAACGATTAGCTAGAAGTTACGTAAAATAAAAATAAAACGTGCACATTAGGTAAGCACTACTTTGACGAAATTCTGAAAATAAAATGAATAAAGGCCTTTAGGCAAGTTTTTTTACATTGAAAATTTTATTTTTACATTGAAAAAAAAATTTTTAAGTAAAAAAAAAAAACGCCGCGTTTTATATATTTAAAATTATTCGTAATAAGCGTGTCAGGCCCTATCCAAAATTTACCAAAATTTGTTTATGCATTTTCGGTGCAAATGTTTTCCAAGTATTTTATTTGAAAGCTTGTTGTATTTTCCTAATTTTACAGCATTTTTTATTAGTATTTATTTCTTTTAATTTTTTTTTTGTAGCATTATAGATGCTACAAAAATATTTAAAAAGGAATCAATTACTTTTATTACTTTCAAGACAAAGGGGAAATGTTGTCTTTTTAACCACTCAGCTACGTAAGCAAAAATACACGTTAATATGACAAAAGCAGTCAAGTACAATGAGCGTGTTTTCACGTCAACGCGTATGTTTCCACAGAAATCGTTATAACTCCATTATTGTTCTAGTGAAATCCCTAAAACAAAAAGTAGAAGCTTAATAATAAATCAAGCTACCCGTCACTTTTCAAGTTATCCATAGATATACAAAAAAAGACCTATTCTGTCAGATACATGGTAGACCGACAAATCGCCTCCCGCCGTTTGACATTGATATTTTTTGATTAAATATTCTTGTATGAAATGATAAAAAAGCGAGGTGACCAAATTGTTTATTATACATTTATAAGATAGAATAAATATTGTCTTTTATATAATCCGTGATTTTAGTACCGTTTTCACATAAAAACATCATGTGAGTCATTTTTTCATTTTTTTTATGTTTTCATTGTAAATTTTAATGTTTACAAATGTTAATATTTATTTGTAACATAACAATTTGAAAGATTATTTCATATCCTTTCAAAAACAGTTTTTAGTATTCGGCTAAGTTCGGAAATGTTTAATTTATAGAGCTTTAATTGTGAAGCGGAAATAACATAAAGTTTTCGTAAATCTGACATGTCGTTTAAGACGTAAAACGTGCATATTCGCGATGTATCGGAGTGGTTAAGAATAGAATGAGTATTTTTTTCCGTGATTTAGTACCGTTTTCACATAAAAACACCACATGAGTCATTTTAACATTTTTTTTATGTTTGCATTAGAATTTTTAGAAATTTTAATATTTACAAATGTTAATTTTGTAATATAACAATCTGAAAGCTTATTTCTTAACCTTTCAAAAACTGTTTTTAGTATTCGGCTACATTCAGAAATGTTTCATTTATAGAACTTTAATTGTGAAGCGGAAATAACACAAAGTTTTCGTAAATCTGTCCAAATGTGCATATTTGCGATAGATCGGAGTGGTTAAATACATCTGTCACTCAAAACAAACAAAACTCAAATTCTAAAATTATGTCCAGTGCAAGCTACACCTATAAACATAAATGTAAACTTTAATAATAATATTATCGAACCCTTCCAAACTTGTTCACTGCTGGGAATACAACTAGATACAAATATAAACTGGAAAGAGCATGTATCAAAAATAGTAGCAAAAATCAGTAGCTATTCTTTTGTTCTAGGTACACTAAGAAAAATATTGAACATTGAATCAGTAATAGCCGCATACTATGGTTATGTATATTCTATAATAAAATATGGTATTATTTTTTGGGGAAACTCAGTAAACGCCAAAGATGTTTTTATCACCCAAAAAAGATGCATGAGAAAAATTACAAACTCTGCTCGTCTGGATTCGTGTAGACCTGTGTTTAAAGATCTGAAAATTCTGACAGTCACAGACATAATATACGTAATGGAATTATGCATGCTAGTGCGATCATCTACAGTCAAGTTTCCACATAAAAACTCAACACATAAATACGCTACAAGATTCACAGAAAACTTATTAATACCAAAAGCAAACAAAACAATATTCCAAAAAGGACCATATTAAATGCAGAGGCGGCCCCTGCCTTAGTGCATATGTGCAATGCACTGCCCATAAATGAACTAATACTGCATTGCCAAAAATCGACAAACGTCAAAAGTGTAAATTCATACACCCACTCACAAAGAATTCCAGCCAATTCGTTATAATATCCTTAACAAACTTTCGTACTAGACTCCGGCGCATCCGAATAAGCAACGCGTGCATCTTTGGTTATGCCGAGACGTGACGTCAAATTAAGTGATATTTCAACTGGGACAGTCTACATAGGCTGGAACCGTGAAATGAGCAAGACTGGTAGAGACCCATATCGGAAATTGACGTGTTAGAGTAGTGAAGACATATAACACACGCGTGCACTAGCGGAGACGCATTCTGATTTATGACAAAACCTTAAACATGCGTGATATGGTACCGAACATTTGGAATGAATTAGTTAGGATTAACGAATTTACAACTAATCAACAATATTATGTATTAGCGCTACCAGCGCGCCGGGCATGTGAAATCAAGATTTAGTTTAGGCAGATCACTGATCAGTATTGACATAATATTAATGGTTTTCGCTAGTTTTGCTTTGTAAAAAACTTAGATATTTAAAAATGAGTAATAATGAAAACATTGCGATTAACGCCGATTTTTTCAAAAGTAACCGAATGTAATTTGAGAATAAAAATGCTTTTGGCCGTGAAAATCTATTCACTTTGAGAATAAATTGTTTTTGAAAAATAATGGCCCTCCAAAACCATTGCTGAACATAATACAAGTTTGTAAGGTTAAGGAAAAAAGAATGTGAATAGAGTTTTAAAAACAAAGTATTAAATATTCGAAAGCATCTTGGCTTTGTGAATGTGAACGTATGAACACATCTTTGTTTTCCGTGTACAATTTTCGGGGGTGATAAACCGTGGAGTGAAAGTGGTGTAAATTGAAAATGATAGCCCTCATTTCACTGAAAAAGTTAATAAACATTCATAATCCCAAGCACACATAAATAACGCATTGTAATTTAGTTTGTTAGGTCGAGTTAATAGGTATACGATGTTGGTTTTCGCGAATCTGTGAATCAATCAATTATATTTTCCCATATTAATGTTACCATTTTTTGTGAAGTGCACTGCTAGCAAATTTTGTCACGGGTCAACTCTGATTACATGGCCGTTAAAGTATACAACAACCTTCCACATAACATCAAACAAATTCAAGATACACACAAATTCAAATCATCACTAAAAACATTTCTCCTAAACAAATGTCACTATACTCTTAATGAATACCTGATGAAATCAACTCTGTTTAGTTTTTTTTTATTTTCTCATATAATGTAACATGTAATTTTTTGGTTTTAATGTCTTATAACAAATTTAATGTCATTACACCTATTTTTGTATTTTACTTGTATTTTGTGTTTTTATATGTGGTTAGCTGGAAGAAATGGGGTCTACCCATAAGCTACACCCTTTGTATTTTCATATGTACAATAATAATTTTTAGAAAAAACTTTATATTATTATTATATAATTTTAGAAAAAAACTACATATTCGCCTTAATTACTATAAAAGGAAACTTTTTGCATTTCGGACGGCGGAAAATTATGCATTTTAATTATCAATTGCGTAAAACCAAAATTCACTTACCGGTGCGGCGACAGTCCGCGGCCATTAGGTACATCACTGTTATGTCGTTATCCCTGATGCATTAACAAGAGCTAAATACGACCGTAGCCATCTTCGTGGGATACATGAAGAGGCGCGTAATTATGAAAAACAGAATTAATAATATAATGTAAACGAACCTCTAATCAGAATCACTTCAGAGTCTAGAGCTGAGGCACTGGAATGATGTTGGATTTCATCATCATCACGAATTTTTATTTTATTATCACGAAAAGTGAGTATTTATGTCGCGGGAGGCAAAAAAAAATTCAAAAAATATGCATTTAACATTTTAATTTTTTTTTTATTTCACAGACAATCAATCATAATTACACAAACCCGCTAGACAAACCCTGCTTTGCCAAACAAAGCATTCAAAACTTGGGATGTTTTTTAAAATTATGATGACATGCAGCTTTCATAGTTTAACCTCAAAGCTCGTATTATCCGTGAGGTGGACTAAATGCATATTTACCATGATTTTTAATAAAAAAATAAAAAATTACATAACATTTTTTTACATTGAAATTTTTTTTTACATTGAAAATAATTTTTTTTAATTAAAAAAATAATTTTCAAAGTAAAAAACTTGCCTAAAGGCCTTTATTCATTTTATTTCCAGAATTTCGTCAAAGTAGTGCTTACCTAATACGCATGTTTTTTTATTTTACGTAACTTCTAGCTAATCGTTATTTTATGGTAATAATAAATATATACGAATACAATGACATTACATTAATACTGGACGCGGGGTAGAAATCTCAAAATGGGAAGCCAAACACAATACGATTGTAGCTGTCTATATTTCTAGTACTTTAGTACTAAACTGCTACGCATCGAGTAAGGTCGTGTCTTACCACTAAGTAAATTGTATTGCAAAGCACCAAAATGCGCTCCTGTGTGATGAGAAAATGCTTCAATTACACGGCAAATAGTCGAAAAGGAGACAGCGAACATTGCATCACAAAGTGACATAAGCATAACAAGGACAACCTACTAACAGTAGGTCGGTTCACACAGCGTCCCGCATTTGTTTTATTCCATTGGGAAAGATGGGGTAAAACGTACAAAGGGTAAAGCGTTCATTAATTTAATAATGTCGTTGATGAAAATTGTAAATAGTAACGGTCCTAGGTGTTATAGGTGTATAGATTTGTATAATCATTTAAACCTATAACCTGTACTGTATAATAAAATATGCACTTAACAATACTCCTATAATAGTACCAATATTGTATTACTAATGATAACTCATATAATAAATATAAACATATTTGCCCGTGTGTCTCGTTTTACCCGCCTTTACCTTCCCTGTCCATTGGGTAATCGAGTGAGAGTATCTTGTTATCTCAGTCACACCCATAGGTCACAATCAGTATTCGGCGAAGAAATTAATAAGCCGCCCGACCATATATCTATCACATTCACATACTTACATTCTTTGATTGTCTATCTTTATCACGCATGAATAAAGTTTTAAATTTAGAAATAATACTGAAAACCGCTGAAAACAAAAGAGTGTTGCTTGCTTTCCACATTATATTGTGAGTATGTGAGACTATAACGAGTCTATTTATAATATATAACGTCATTGTACGAATAGAGGTTTGTTATCATTATAATTCTGTTGTGTTTTCATAATTACGCGCCTCTTCATGTATCCCACGAAGATGGCTACGGTCGTATTTAGCTCTTGTTAATGCATCAGGGATACCAACATAACAGTGACGTACCTAATAGCCGCGGACTGTCGCCGTATCGGTTCGCGAAGTGAATTTTGGTTTTACGCAATTGAAAATTAAAATGCATAATTTTCCGCCGCCAGAAATGCAAAAAGTTTCCTTTTATAGTAATTAAGGCGAATATAAAGTTTTTTTCTAAAAATTATTCGCAATAAGCGTGTCAGAGCCTATCCAAAATTTACCATATTTTTTTATTTGATTTATGAAGAAATAATAAAAAACAGTTTATATTTTCGTATAAATGTTTTTGTTTGACAGTTGTCTCCCAAATGGGAGATTTTAGTTTTTTTTTTAGTTAGCTATTCTGGGGAAATGAAATATATTTTAATAATATGTTATATTATCTGGTAAACAGAACAAATTGAAAAAAAAAAAAAGTTTTTATTTTGTCTTTTGAGCAAAACTTGCAAGGCTCCTAGAATTTTCGTCTGACATTTGAGGAGTGTATTTGAGGAGTGTGTTTGAGAAGTGTATTGAATTGGTTGATTTTGTGGGGTTTATTCCATCCAACATATTATAAGTTATGTAATATAATATAATGTTAAAGAAAAGTAATAAAAGTCCAATCTCACCGTTGTATGTTACAAATATGTGAGGTTTCACATCCAGAATATGGTCAAAGAACTTTTGAAGTAAGGCCATCTCATTGGGCTCATTGAAGATTATAAACAATCTGAAAACAATTATAATACAAAATACTCTTATTTTTTATGAAGACATTTTCTTTTTATAAATTATTTTCCTGTGTGGAGTTAATGTAAAAAAAAGACACAAAGAGCGACACAAGTGATATATAACATACATAATTTCTCGACATTTTTTCTGAATCTGTATAAATTATTGATGAAAATTTCTACTTTAGCACATTTGGGACAGAGTACGTCGGGGTGAAGTCGAGTCGATCCAAGTGTTACTCACCCTTCAAACTCTGGCTTGGGCGTGTATTCAAAGTCTTGCACATCGGTGGATATGATTTCCCTGTTGGTAATCAGGTACCCCTGGCCATCCACCATATAGGAGATCATCATTATCTGGTCGGTCTGCGAGTCGGGGAACTTGAGCGGCAACTTGGTGGTCTCGATGTCGAAGGCCAGCACGATGGGGTCCGGCCTCTCGAGCAGGTCTTCCCGCTTGGTGATGAGCGGCATCTCCGTGCTCCCGCCGCGCGGCTTCACCGTGTACCACGTGCCACAACACACCTTCAGGTCAATGGCCACCCTCACGTGGTAGGGTACGTCGTGTTCTCTGGAAACAATAGCAGAGTATAAGGTCGTACCGATTGCACGTAATGCAGGCAACTTGTAACATGGTACCTATGACGCGAGGGTCAGCAACTTACCTGATGTCCAAGATGTTCTCCATGTGATCCGTAGTCTTCTTAGCGTGTTCCAGAGCGGCAGCGCTGGTCAGAGCATTGGTCAACATCTCAGCGTAGATAGTGTCGGTCTTTTCTCTAACCTTGTTTTTGTTAACAGCCGTGAGAATCTCTTTTCGGACCTTAGTCATGTCGTTGGTGGACACAAAGGTGAGTTTGATATAAGTTTGCTTTAGACCGGACAGATGATTGGCCTAAAAAGAACATGGAATAATAATATGTATTAGATTCCTATAAATAAGAATGTTTTCTGTATGGCATGGAGGGCACCAGAAGTAAAGCTTACCAAATCCAAATCTTCCTTCTCAACTGTCTCTATTTTGGCAATGACTCCGGCGAACTTCTTAGTGAGGAACATGATGACTTCCTGCTCGCATTGCTTCCTGGCGTTGATGAGGAAGTAGGGCTGGAAGGCCAGGGACACCTTGAAGCGGGAGCCGTCCATCTCGATGAAGAAGTAATCCATGGCTGCAATCAGCCTTTTGTCTTCATCGAGGATTTCCGTCTATCAATAAACAAATAATAATTAATTTGCAGCTCGAGTCATCTTTTATATTGTATGTTAAAATTAACTTAACCCTTTACATCTATTTACCGTGTGCATGTTGAGCAGAAAGCCAGTCCTCTCGCGATGGTCGCGTAATCTGTCGAAGCCATATTTGGAATCTATCTTATCGTTTTCAATTGCTATTCTAATTCTTGATTCCGAAGTATCCTCTCTGCAAACGTACACATTTGTTATAAGTTATTTTCGATGAATCGGATAAGTAAAAGATATTTCTTTTGAAAATAAACTCACCGATATGCAGAAGAAAATCCATCACCTTTGGAAGATTCACCTTTATCAGCGCGGTATTTCCCAGTATTTTGTTTCCACACCATTATTACGCAAACAAATACACATAAATAATTGCAGCCCGGAGTTTTCGATGAGTGAAACTAACAATAAAGACAAACAAAACTAATAACTAGAACTAAAGATCGACCAACAAACGTCAAATGTCAAATTTAGGCGCCAATTTGTAAGTCGTAGATAAAAACATGTTCACGTTGACTAGAGATGGTCGATATTCCAGCGCCGGGGTTAATTTGTCCCGGTGACTTTGCTGTCACTGGAATCGTCGAAAATGTATAATGATAATATATTAAACATATTGATTTAACATTAGGTATTTAAAAAAAAAAACATTTTAAATAAAATAATACATTTAAAAGCTATCTGTCTTCAGTCTGATAGTAAAGATATCTGAAGTAAGTAATTGAAGATCTATAGTAAAATATTTATTTATTTTGAATTTCCCGACCGGCTGGGCTTTTACATGTTATTTATTTATTACAAAGAACATCTAAGTAAGCACAAAAAAAACAAAAGTGAAATCAAAAACAAAATAGAAGACAAAATCAAAAATATCTGAAGCAAAAAAAAAATCTAAAGCAAAATCAAAGTAAAAAACGAAATTACATAGAAACTAAATACTTCACCATGCATAATGGAAAAATGTAATACTAAAATAATTACAAAACATTGGCAAGATCTCGTAAGTCGATGCTGAGCTAAGTAGTTTGTTAAGTTAAATTAAATTAAATTTGATGTTCTTTTTTTCAATATAAATTGGGTAATGACTTGTTTATATTTGGTGAATGGTGTGTTGAATATATCAACAACATCTTTATAGTCACTACCCAAATTTTGTATACGACGAACGGGGGTATACAATTGTGATTCTGTGTTGGAGTTATCACAATAATAGAACGGTAAATATTGCCACGATGTTGGTTTGCGAGGTATATATGTAAAGAAATCAAGGATATTCAGGGCTGTCAATTATTGAATTTATGATTTTATATATAAACATGTTAAGTCATTAACTATTCTACGTTCAGATAATTTTAATAAATTGAGTTGACATAGTAGATAATCATAGTTGACACCACCATCAATGTAAACCAGCCGCCTCCCGTCACTTCCTCAACTTCTCAATCCTGGCCTGCGCCAAACTTTTTCAAAAGCCGTAGAATACTAGCACTAGGAGACGAAATAGGTAAACCCTACGTCATCGAGTACACGGATGAAACTACTTTTTAGTGATAATGGACATTTAGAGAAACCTAAAAAAGCTGGTCTGCCGGTGCGCCTCTTGGCAGGAGCCGCGCAGTCATGGACATAGTCAGCGTTTTTTTCAAAAAAATTACGTCATCGAGTACACGAACGGGAATGGTTTCATATGATAAAGGTCGATTAAAAAATGAGAAAAAGCAGGTCTGCCAACCGGCAGCCTGGCAAG
This sequence comes from Limnephilus lunatus, assembly GCA_917563855.2. Taxonomy (NCBI): domain Eukaryota; kingdom Metazoa; phylum Arthropoda; class Insecta; order Trichoptera; family Limnephilidae; genus Limnephilus; species Limnephilus lunatus. The sequence goes on along the minus strand of OU830602.1, from coordinate 81,517 downwards.
TTCGCAGGCAGCCGGCGTCAAAGTGGGGTAAAAAATAGTAAATTTTACGTCATCGAGTACACGAATGAAACCAATAAATAACTATAGTCAGGATCAGTGGTTTTCAACATGTGGAAAATGTTGAAAACCAAAACCCCTGGGGGTACGCGAAGCCAGACTGGGGGTACGCGGCTCGATATAGGATTTAAAACTCGGCCCAACGTGAAATTGAGCCAAAGTTTCTAAAACTTTGCTCTGCAAAGCAAGCTCAAGGATCACATTGACTGTATTAACATTATTATGGTATTAACATTATAGGAAATCGGGCTTTTATTGCAACTACCGAAAAATGAGAGTTTTTTTCATTAAAATTTTTCGAGGTTAAAAAATTCATCCTCTCAATATTTTTACTTGACTCATTTTTATTTTTAATAATTTTTTAAAAATCTTACTTCATTTTTTATTTTATTTTTTAACTCTGTTTAATTTTTGTTAAATTTAATTTCAATTTTATGTTTAATTTTTTTGTTATTTACGTTATGAATTTTATTTTCATTTTTTGTTTTAATTAGGTTTTTACGGCGACGGTGTGGTGGTTGTTAGAACTTCCAAACAATATGTTCTATTAGGTTATTTTAAAAAGACTATTATTATTATAAATTTATATAAAATGTGGGCATGCGATCGCTGCGAAGGTCTCCACGACCAGTAAGTTGTTTCGCGTCGAAACGCTCCCCCTTCAGATGGGTACACTCGGAACACTCAAAATCTTAAAAAAATCGTACACAAAAAACTGCCAGGCTGCTGGTCGGCAGACCAAAGAAGTCATGAAATGGCCGCTCTCCGAATTTCTACCGATTTCTTGCAAACCTCTCTTAAAAATTTGAAGTTTTTAAGCTATTAAAAAAAAATGTTATTTTTGAAGATAATATCTATACATTCCCGACGCCAAAACGCAAATTATATGAAATTCCCTCGATAGAAAAAAATCGCAAGATATGCTTCAAATTTTTTTTATTTTCAAGACTGTTTCCGTTATTTTACAAGTTATATGTATGAAAAAATTCACAGTGTTTCATTAAATACTGTTTTAAGGGGTCTCCACACGGTACTGCCGCAGTACCAACTGCCGCAGAACTGTAGTTGACTGTAGTCAGAAGCGCCAGCCGTATTGTTATTATAATAACAATACGGCTGGCGCTTTTGACTACAGTTCTGCGGCAGTTGGTACTGCGGCAGCACCGTGTGGAGACCCCTTTAGACAGCCCCCAAGAGATTTTTGCTCTATTTTAAACGAGTCGTGTTTTATTAAAGATTTTCGCAGTTTTGCATCGATTTTGACGCTGTAAATGGCTGAAAATTTGGATTCTCACTAGGAACCAAGGTCTGTACTCGAATCCACCAGAAAATCAGCCAACAGAAGAATTTTAATTTTCTTCATTCAAAATTTTCATCGTTTTATTAGCGCTTTGTCAAACATAGGTTCGGCCTTAACTTTGGCCCTATGGCACCAAATGGACTAAAATTTTGGATTCTTACTAAGAACCATGGTCTATAACCGAATCAATCAAAAAATATGCCAAAAGAAAATTTTGAAAAAAATATCATCGTTTTCACACTTGGGTTCGCTCGTTTTAGTACTTGGGGTCGGTGTTTTTAATACTTGGGTTCGGTCATATTTTTGGCCTTATGGCACCGAACTGGCTGAAAATTTGGATTCTCACTAAGAACCATGGTCTGTACTCGAGTACTCGAATCCATCAGAAAATCAGCCAACAGAAGAATTTTAATTTTCTTCATACTAAATTGTCATCGTTCATCGACTGAAATTTTGGATTCTTACTAAGAACCATTGTCTGTACCCGAATCCATCAAAAAATCAGCCAACTGAAGAATTTTAATTTTCTTCATACAAAATTTTCATCGTTTTATTAGCGCTTTGTCAAACATAGGTTCGGCCTTAACTTTGGCCCTATGGCACCAAATGGACTAAAATTTTGGATTCTTACAATGAGCCCATGGTCTGTACCCGAATTGAACACAAAATCAGGCAAAAGAAGATTTTGATAAAAAAATCATAGTTTTCACACTTGGGTTCGCTCGTAATAGTACTTGGGGTCGGTGTTTTTGATACTTGGGTTCGGTTATAACTTCGGCCTTATGGCACCGAACTGGCTGAAAATTTGGATTCTCACTAAGAACCATGGTCTGTACTCGAGTACTCAAATCCACCAGAAAATCAGCCAACAGAAGAATTTTAATTTACTCATACAAAATTTTCATCGTTTTATTAGCGCTTTGTCAAACTTAGGTTCAGCCAAAACTTTGGAACTATGGCACCAAATCGAATGAAATTTTGGATTCTTCCTAATAACCATGGTCTGTACCCGAATTGAACACAAAATCAGCCAAAAGAAGATTTTGAAAAAAATATCATCGTTTTCACACTTGGGTTCGCTCATTTTAGTACTTGGGGTGGGTGATTTTATAACTTGGGTTCGGTCATAACTTTGGCCTTATAGCATCCAACTGGCTGAAAATTTGGATTCTCACTAAGAACCATTGTCTGTACTCGAATCTATCAGAAAATCAGCCAACAGAAGAATTTTAATTTTCTTCATACAAAATTTTCATCGTTTTATTAGCACTTTGTCAAACTTAGGTTCGTCCAAAACTTTGGCACTATGGCACCAAATCGACTGAAATTTTGGATTCTTACTAAGAACCATGGTCTGTACGAATTGAACGCAAAATCAGAAAAAATAAGATTTTGATAAAAATATCATCGTTTTCACATTTGGGTTCGTTCGTTTTAGTACTTGGGGTCGGTGTTTTTAATACTTGGGTTGGTCATATTTTTGGACTTATGGTACCGAAATGACTGAAATTTTGGATTCCTACTAAGAACCACGGTCTGTACCCGAATTCATCAGAAAATCTGCCAACAGCAGTATTTTTATTTTCTTCATATAAAATTTTCATCGTTTTATTAGTACTTGGGTTCGGTGTTTTTAATACTTGGGTGCTATCATATTTTTGGCCTTAAGGCACCGAACTGATTGAAATTTTGGATTCCTCAAAATCAGGTTCGGCCATAAGTATGGCACTATGGAATCAAATGGACTGAAATTTTGGATTCTTACTAAGAACCATGGTCTATAACCGAATCAATCAAAAAATATGCCAAAAGAAAATTTTGAAAAAAATATCATCGTTTTCACACTTGGGTTCGCTCGTTTTAGTACTTGGGGTCGGTGTTTTTAATACTTGGGTTCGGTCATATTTTTGGCCTTATGGCACCGAACTGGCTGAAAATTTGGATTCTCACTAAGAACCATGGTCTGTACTCGAGTACTCGAATCCATCAGAAAATCAGCCAACAGAAGAATTTTAATTTTCTTCATACAAAATTTTCATCGTTTTATTAGCGCTTTGTCAAACTTAGGTTCGGATATGACTTTGGCACTATGGCACCAAATGGACTGAAATTTTGGATTCGTACTAAGAACCATGGTCTGCAACCGAATCAATAAAAAATCACCCAAAAGAAGATTTTGAAAAAATATCATCGTTTTCACACTTGGGTTCGCTCGTTTAAGTACTTGGGTTCGGTGTTTTTAATACTTGGGTTCAGTCATATTTTTTGGCCTTATGGCACCGAACTGACTGAAATGTTTGATTTCTACTGAGAATCACGGTCTGTACACGAATCCATCAGAAAATCTGCCAACAGAAGAAATTTAATTTTCTCCATACAAAATTTTCGTGGTTTTGGCATTAAATGGACTGAAATTTTGGATTCTTTCTAGTCTGTAACCGAATCAATCAAAAAATCAGCCAAAAGAATATTTTGAAAAAAATTTCATCGTTTTCACACTTGGGTTCGCTCGTTTAAGTACTTGGGTTCGGTGTTTTTAATAATTGGGTTCGGTCATATTTTTGGCCTTATGGCACCGAACTGACTAAAATTTTGAATTCCTACTAAGAACCACGGTCTGTACACGAATCCATGAGAAAATCAGCTAACAGAAGAATTTGAATTTTCTTCATACAAAATTTTTAGCGTTTTTATTTGCACTTTGTCAAACTAAGGTAAGGCTATGACTTTGGCACTATGGCACCAAATAGACTGACATTTTGGATTCGTACTAAGTACCATGGTCTGTAACCGAATCAATGAAAAAATCAGCCAAAAGAAGATTTTGAAAAAAATATCATCGTTTTCAAACTTGGGTTCGCTCGTTTACAGCCAAAAGAAGATTTTGAAAAAAATTATAATCGTGTTCAAACTTGGGTTCGCTCGTTTAAGTACTTGGGTTCGGTGTTTTTAATACTTGGGTTCAGTCCTATTTTTGGCCTTATGGCACCGAACTGACTGATATGTTTGATTCCTACTAAGAATCACGGTCTGAACACGAATTCATCAGAAATCTGCCAACAGAAGAAATTTAATTTTCTCCATGCAAAATTTTCATCGTTTTATTAGCACTTTATCATACTTAGGTTCAGCCAAAACTTTGGAACTATGGCACCAAATCGACTGAAATTTTGGATTCTTCCTAAGAACCATGGTCTGTAACCGAATCAATCAAAAAATCCGCCAAAAGGAGAATTTTTATTTTCTCCATACAAAATTTTCGTGGTTTTATGGGCACTTTGTCAAACTTAGGTTCGGCCCATAACTTTGGCACTATGGCACCAAATGGACTGAAATTTTGGATTCTTTCTAAGAACTATGGTCTGTAACCGAATCAATCATAAAATCAGCCAAAAGAAGATTTTGAATAAAATATCATCGTTTTCACACTTGGGTTCGCTCGTTTTAGTACTTGGGTTCGGTGTTTTTAATACTTGGGTTCGGTCATATTTTTGGCCTTTTCGCACCAAACTTACTGTAATTTTGGATTCCTACTAAGAGTCACGGTCTGTACACGAATCCATCAGAAAATCTGCCAACAGAAGAATTTTAATTTTCTTCGTACAAAATTTTCATCATTTTATTAGCACTTTGCCATAACTTTTGCACTATGGCACCAAATGGACTGAAATTTTGGATTCCTACTAAGAACTATGGTCTGTAACCGAATCAATCAAAAAATCAGCAAAAGGAGAATTTTTATTTTCTCCACACAAAATTTTCGTGGTTTTATGGGCACTTTGTCAAACTTAGGTTCGGCCCATAACTTTGGCACTATGGCACCAAATGGACTGAAATTTTGGATTCTTACTAAGAACCATGGTCTAAAACCGAATCAATCAAAAAATATGCCAAAAGAAAATTTTGAAAAAAATATCATCGTTTTCACACTTGGGTTCGCTCGTTTTAGTACTTGGGGTCGGTGTTTTTAATTTTTGGGTTCGGTCATATTTTTGGCCTTTTAGCACCGAACTTACTGAAATTTTGGATTCCTACTAAGAGCCACGGTCTGTACACAAATCCATCAGAAAATCTGCCAACAGAAGAATTTTAATTTTCTTCGTACAAAATTTTCATCGTTTTATTAGCACTTTGCCATAACTTGTGCACTATGGCACCAAATGGACTGAAATTTTGGATTCTTACTAAGAACTATGGTCTGTAACCGAAACAATCAAAAAATCTGCCAACGGAAGAATTTTTTTTTTCTCCATACAAAATTTTCGTGGTTTTATGGGCACTTTGTCAAACTTAGGTTCGGCCCATAACTTTGGTACTATGTCACCAAATGGACTGAAATTTTGGATTCTTACTAAGAACTTTGGTCTGTAACCGAAACAATCAAAAAATCTGCCAACGGAAGAATTTTTTTTTTCTCCATACTAAATTTTCATGGTTTTATGGGCACTTTGTCAAACTTAGGTTCGGCCCATAACTTTGGCACTATGGCACCAAATGGACTGAAATTTTGGATTCTTTCTAAGAACTTTGGTCTGTAACCGAATCAATCATAAAATCAGCCAAAAGAAGATTTTGAAAAAAATATCATCGTTTTCACACTTGGGTTCGCTCGTTTTAGTACTTGGGTTCGGTGTTTTTAATACTTGGGTTGGGTCATATTTTTGGCCTTACAGCACCGAACTTACTGAAATTTAGGATTCCTACTAAGAACCACGGCCTGTACACGAATCCATCAGAAAATCTACCAACAGAAGAATTTTCATTTTCTTCATAGAAAATTTTCATCTTTTTATAAGCACTTTGTCAAACTTGGGTTCGGCCATAACTTTTGCACTATGGCACAAAATGGACTGAAATTTTGGTGGATTCTTACTAAGAATTATGGTCTGTAACCGAATCAATCAAAAAATCAGTCAAAAGGAGAATTTTTAATTTCTCCATACAAAATTTTCGTGGTTTTATGAGCACTTTGTCAAACTTAGGTTCGGCCATAACTTTGGCACTATGGCACCAAAAGGACTGAAATTTTGGTGGATTCTTACTAAGAACTATGGTCTGTAACCGAATCAATCAAAAAATCAGCCAAAAGGAGAATTTTTATTTTCTCCATACAAATTTTTCGTGGTTTTATGGGCACTTTGTCAAACTTAGGTTCGGCCATTACTTTGGCACTATGGCACCAAATGGACTGAAATTTTGGATTCTTTCTAAGAACTATGGTCTGTAACCGAATCAATCATAAAATCAGCCAAAAGAAGATTTTGAAAAAAATAGCATCGTTTTCACACTTGGGTTCGCTCGTTTTAGTACTTTAGTTCGGTGTATTTAATACATGGGTTCCGTCATATTTTTGGCCTTATAACACCGAACTGACTGAAATTTTGGATTCTTACTAAGAACCACGGTTTGTACACGAATCCATCAGAAAATCTACCAACAGAAGAATTTTCATTTTCTTCATAGAAAATTTTCATCTTTATTAGCACTTTGTCAAACTTGGGTTCGGCCATAACTTTTGCACCGAAACAATCAAAAAATCAGTCAAAAGGAGAATTTTTAATTTCTCCATACAAAATTTTCGTGGTTTTATGGACACTTTGTCAAACTTAGGTTCGGCCATAACTTTGGCACTACGGCACCAAATGGACTGAAATTTTGGATTCTTTCTAAGAACTATGGTCTGTAACCGAATCAATCATAAAACCAGCCAAAAGAAGATTTTGAAAAAAATATCATAGTTTTCACACTTGGGTTCGCTCGTTTTAGTATTTTTGTTCGGTGTTTTAATACTTGGGTTCGGTCATATTTTTGGCCTTATAGCACCGAACTTACAGAAATTTAGGATTTCTCCTAAGAACCCCGGCCTGTACACGAATCCATCAGAAAATCTGCCAACAGAAGAATTTTCATTTTCTTCATAGAAAATTTTCATCGTTTTATTAGCACTTTGTCAAACTACAAAAATAAAATCAGTCAAAAGGAGAATTTTTAATTTCTCCATACAAAATTTTCGTGGTTTTATGGGCACTTTGTCAAACTTGGGTTCGGCCATAACTTTGGCACAATGGCACCAAATGGACTGAAATTTTGGTGGATTCTTACTAAGAACTATGGTCTGTAACCGAATCAATCAAAAAATCAGTCAAAAGGAGAATTTTTAATTTCTCCATGCAAAATTTTCGTGGTTTTATGGGCACTTTGTCAAACTTGGGTTCGGCCATAACTTTGGCACAATGGCACCAAATGGACTGAAATTTTGGTGGATTCTTACTAAGAACTATGGTCTGTAACCGAATCAATCAAAAAATCAGCCAAAAGGAGAATTTTTATTTTCTCCAGTGGTTTTATGGGCACTTTGTCAAATTTAGGTTCGGCCATTACTTTGGCACTATGGCACCAAATGGACTGAAATTTTGGATTCTTACTAAGAATCATGGTCTGTACCCGAATCAATCATAAAATCAGACAAAAGAAGATTTTGAAATAAATATCATCGTTTTCATACTTGGGTTCGCTCGTTTTAGTACTTGGGTTCGGTGTATTTAATAATTTAACGAATCCATCAGAAAATCTGCCAACAGAAGAATTTTAATTTTCTTTGTACAAAATTTTCATCGTTTTATTAGCACTTTGCCATAACTTTTGCACTATGCACCAAATGGACTGAAATTTTGGATTCTTTCTAAGAACTATGGTCTGTAACCGAATCAATCATAAAAATAAGCCAAAAGAAGATTTTGAAAAAAATAGCATCGTTTTTACACTTGGGTTCGCTCGTTTTAGTACTTGGGTTCGGTGTATTTAATACATGGGTTCCGTCATATTTTTGGCCTTATAACACCGAACTGACTGACATTTTGGATTCTTACTAAGAACCACGGTTTGTACACGAATCCATCAGAAAATCTACCAACAGAAGAATTTTCATTTTCTTCATAGAAAATTTTCATCTTTATTAGCACTTATTACAAAATTTTCGTGGTTTTATGGACACTTTGTCAAACTTAGGTTCGGCCATAACTTTGGCACTACGGCACCAAATGGACTGAAATTTTGGATTCTTTCTAAGAACTATGGTCTGTAACCGAATCAATCATAAAACCAGCCAAAAGAAGATTTTGAAAAAAATATCATAGTTTTCACACTTGGGTTCGCTCGTTTTAGTATTTTTGTTCGGTGTTTTAATACTTGGGTTCGGTCATATTTTTGGCCTTATAGCACCGAACTTACTGAAATTTAGGATTTCTCCTAAGAACCCCGGCCTGTACACGAAACAAAGGCTACCGTCTAACTGTGCCAGTGTCATTTCATTCCTCTTTACAAAATTATTCATTTTAAATAGATAATAGCTTTATAATAGTATTGTAAATTAGTGTATTATAGTTTTAACTTGTATATTTGTTTTCAAAGTAAGTATTTGTGTTGTGTAATTGGTTCTTCGGAAGCAGTAAAGGTAAGTTTTTTTTTTGTTTTGTGTCATTTAGATTTGTTGAAAAATGGTCCAAGAAAAACCATCTGATCCCCCAGATGACGGTGGTTTGCTATCTGAATCCTCGGGTGTTGGGAAAAAAATGATCGCTGTTAATATTCCGGAGGTTTCGGACTTCGTAACGATTACGTCCAAAAAAAGAAAAATGGCTAAACCAGCAGATAATAGAAATGCAACAGATTTTGAACAGATACATCGTAAAATACCCTCCACGCAAAACGACTCCCTTCAAAATAATTCTTCTGTTTTACAGGATGTAATTCCGTGCACTTCTTCCTCGATCTCAAACCCAAGTCCACCTAACCCTTCCACCACACTCACTACAGCCGCCCCACTGGTACCCTCTACTCCTTTGTCACGTTTATATAATAATCTGGATAGACCTCCTTACATAACACACGTGACTAAAATTTCAAAGGATGAAAAACAAACAAATTTATATGATGTGGACTTTGGACATTTTATGTTTAAAAATAAAATTCATCCTGTCTGGAATGGAGTTAAATCTGTTGGCCGTAACCGTCTTTCTGTTGAATTCAGGACAGCGGCTGAGGCCAATAGCTTTGTAAAATCTGATGTTGCCAAAAAAAACTCGTACAACGTTTTTATACCTACATATCAGGTTACAAGGCTAGGTGTCACAAAAGGGATCCCTCCGCACTGGTCGATAGAGGACATCCTGGAGAACATTACTGTTCCTCAAGGTTTCGGAAAAGTTTTAAAAGCGCGTCGTCTAAATTACAGGTTTAATACGGGAAACTCTGTAGAATGGAGACCCTCCCAATCCATTTTCCTGACCTTTGACAGCAAAGACCTTCCACAAAATGTTACTATGTTTAACGTCTCTCTACCAGTAGAGCTCTATGTGTTCCCAACTGTGCAGTGCTACAAGTGCTGTAGATTTGGACACACAAAGAACCTCTGCAGATCAGAACCCCGTTGCTTCAAGTGCAGTTCATCCCATAGTGGCGATTCCTGCGATAAAACTGAGGAAAATTATAAATGTTTAAACTGCTGTCAAGGCAGCGCAATATTAAACACACAATGGCCGAGAAGAGCATTTCTTATGCGGAAGCATCAAGAATGTTTAACAAATCCATTCCATCTTATTCTGAAGTAACTTCGAAAAATTCGAAAAATTCCACCCCTTCTCAACCTTCATCTTCTTCATTTAGAAAAACTGTTGAACGGGTTGTGAAACCCAGAATTCTAACAAAAAAAAATAATACTAATCACGAATCCCTTCTGTGGTTTGTAATACTTGTGAGATGTAGGAAACCCACCTTTGTCATCCGGCAGCTTATCCCAGAGCAAAAGAACATCCTTCTCAGGATGGTGGAGTCAGGGATTTGAGGTCATGCATATAAATGAAGCATCCATTTTTTCTAGTGAAATTATTATAATACTTTATTGCACTTTGCAAGGAAAATAAACACCAAAGAAGGCTTAACAAAAGGACATAAATACCTTTGAGCATTTAGCAACAGATTTGGAGAGAGAGAGTTTTTTTAAAATCACAGTTAATTTTTAGTACCGCATACGTCACGTCGTCGTGATTCTCCTCTTGCAGAGCGAAACGCCTCAAGTTCGCAAACAGCCATCCCAAAACGCCGTCCAGCGCGTCGCAGGGGGGCTGCTCGATTAAAGGGAATCCACCCCAATAAAATAGTTACGGCGGTTTCTCACCGGCGCGAGCAAATCTCGCCGGCCAAACAGACAGCAAAAGAATACTTGCGGGTCCTGCGCGTGTCGAAGAGCCGCTTCATTAAAGGGAATCCACCCAACAAAATAAGCACGGCGATTTGCCACCCCTCAGGCGGCGTTGGCAAATCTCGCCAGCAAAAGAATCCTTGCGGGCCGAACATCATCCGTTGATTCCAGTCCAAATTAACTTCCGCACGCGGATCATTTTATCCAACGACATCCGGCGAGGGATTAATAAAAATAAAAAGGCTTCAATGCCATTTGGGTCGTCACACACTCTCGTGACATAACAAAATAATATTTCCCGGCTACATTGCACTAGGATAAAAAAAACTTAAAACTCAAACGCCCCAAAAAAACCCCGCCGCCAACAAGCACTAAGTTATGTCCTCCGCCATGATTCCAAGAATGAATCTGTTTCCGGTCTCCTTCAAGTTTTGCCAACCAACAAAGTTAAAATCAGAAAAAAAAAAAATAATCAATAGACAATAAACAGTACCTACTTTGCGCAGTACCTGCTCACGAAATAGATATGTTACAGGTTCCCTAATGGACAACTTCCTTCCAGTTCAAATTTCAATACTTACCTAAAGTCATCTAGTAAAGAACAAAATTATAATATAGACATTAACTCTACACTAATCACCTCATTTTTACATATTTTACAAACTTTAAATAAAAACAACATCCAAATACCGTCCCACGTTGCTAAACAAATTACTAATATTATCAACTCAACTAGAAATGGCTCCTCTGATGAGGATTCTTCAGTGGAATTGTCATAGTCTTAGAAATAAGTCTGACGAATTTTTAAACACATTACACTCAAACTCAATTGCAGTGGCTGCCATCTCGGAGACATGGCTGGAACCGGATTCTGATTTCAGAATCAGGGGATACCACTGTCTTCGAGACGACCGTCAAGATGGAAAGGGCGGCTCCGCTCTTTTCATTAAAAAATCATTACCATTCTCCCCAGTAGATGTAAAACCAATTGGTTGTCCTTTTCAAGTGACGGCCGCAAAGGTTTTTGACACTACAATCATTTCTTTGTATATATCACCATCTAACAAACCTTCAAAATCAATCCTGAAAGCAATGTTTTCCAAGGTCACTTCCCCTTCTCTTATTCTGGGAGATTTTAATGCCCATCACGGATTATGGGGAGCTCACAATTGTGACAGAATGGGCAGAGATATTGTTGATCTACTCGACGAACTAGATTTTTGTATCATCAATGATGGTTCTCCTACCCCCGTCTTCAGGTGCCTGGTCAGCGTCCCAGCATGGTTGATCTTACTATTTGCAATTCCAGCATAGCCGCATCCCTGTTATGGAAGGTTTTGGATGACCCTCATGGGAGTGATCATTACCCCATCCTCATTGAATCCTCAAATATTTATCATTCCAATAAAATTGTCAAGTTCAGTAGTCGAAAACCAAGGTTCTTAACGGCCAGGGCAAACTGGAATGATTATTCAAATCATACAAAGTTCTCCGTGCAAAGTCTACCCTCTCCAACTACAGAAAATGTTACGGAATGTTACGATTTATTGGTGTCTGCAGTCATTACGTCCTGCTCAGACGCAGTAGATAAGAGGAAAAAATATGCGAAAATTTATTCAACAAATATGAATATGGAGAACTTCCTTCAGTATAAACAGATTGAAGCTAAGACCAAACGTCTTCTGAAAAACAAAAAACGTCAAGGCTGGAAAAATTTTTGCTCATCATTATCTCCAGAAGTTCCTCTTTCAGTTGTTTGGAATTCAATTCGTCGGTTTAAGGGTTCTCACGTCCCATCGGTGACTCGACCACTCTCTTCACAGTGGGTGAAGGAATTTGCCGATAAACTAGCTCCTCAAACTGCAAGTAATTTTAATGAAACAGAATTCACATACTCATTTAAAACACGGGGTTGGATGGACACCCACTTCAATTTGACAGAGCTTAGGGAGGTCTTAAATGATCTCACAGACTCATCTCCCGGTGTAGATGGAATTCCTTATAGCTTTATTAAAAACTGCGACGTTACCACATTAAACTATTTTCTTTCAGTTATAAATTTGATCTTTGACTCCGGCAAAATTCCATCAGCATGGAAAACTCAAATAATTGTCCCCATTCTGAAACCCCAGAAAGACCCTAACTCTGGACTTTCTTACAGACCTATAGCTCTGTCATCTTCCTTAGTTAAAATAGCTGAACATATGATTAAAAGACGCCTAGACTGGTATGTAGAAAATGAGAAAATTCTTCCCAGTTCTCAGTTTGGCTTTCGAAAAAGAAAAAGTACGATCGAAAGTGTGTCCATCCTGACTTCTGATATCCAGTTGGCCCTGGCCGATAATGAATCCCTTGTCGGTGTTTGCCTTGATGTGTGCGGAGCTTTTGACAACGTTTTATTAGATGTTTTATTTAATAAATTATTAAAAATTGGCATCCCTCGTAAGCTTTCCAGTTTTATAATTAACCTCCTTCTTACCAGGAAAATTCAAATCCAGGTGCTGGATTCTTCTCTTCTGGAAAGAATAGTAAACAAGGGTTTGCCTCAGGGCTCCGTCCTTAGTCCTATTCTTTTTAATATATATACCTTTGACCTGCATCGGAGTTTGCATCCATCTTGTAAAATACTTCAGTATGCGGATGATCTTTTCATATACATTTCAGGACGAATTATTACTATTCTGGAGGAAATAATTAACATTTGCATGAAAAACCTTGACACCTGGTTAACGAATCACGGCTTAGAAATTTCTCCGTCCAAAAGCAATGTTATCGTTTTTTCCAGAAAACGTGTTCCTCCGCGTATAAAAGTCCAAATAAATAATTCAATTCTCCCTATGGAGGTACAGATAAGATTCCTTGGGGTAATTTTAGACTCTAAGTTAACATGGAACCCGTATGTTAATTGTATCATTAACAAATGTCAAGCTGGCCTCAACATTTTACGTGCCGTTTCACGGGTTTGGTGGGGAAGTCACCCATTCACCCAAAAACTTTTTTATAACGCATATGTTAGGAGTCATTTGGATTATGCATCATTCCTCATCGAACCCACTTCTAAAAAGAACCTCGCGAGGTTGGACCGTATCCAATTTCAAAGTTTAAGATTGATTATCGGTGCAATTCGTTCTTCCCCAATTAATGCTTTACAAGTGGAAGCTGTGGAGGCTCCTCTTCATTTCAGAAGACAGTTCTTGGCAGACAAGTTTTTATTTAAATGCTTAAGACTCTCTAATCACCCACTGATAGACAAAATTACTGCACTCACTGCTCAAGTGAAATCACTTCCTTATTGGAGGAACAAATCAATCCCTCTTCTTGTTAAAAGTCTCCATACGTACAGTGCGTATAAACCCCTCTTAAATCCATCTGATAGACTTCCTTTATATGCTAACTCCTTTCGTATTCATTTACGTAAACCAAATATTCTTCTTTCTCTCGGCATAATTAACAATCACGAAGCTCCAAGAAAGCTTATCGAAATTTTAAATTCTAAATACTCCAACTGGAAAATTATTTACACAGATGGTTCCAAGTCTTCCTTATCAAACCATGTGGGAGCGGCATTCCATTGCCCATCAGATCAAGTCAATAGAAAAATCAAACTTCCAAAAGAGGCTTCCGTTTTCACTGCTGAATGTATAGCCATTTTTGAATCCCTCAAATACATTGACAATGATCACATTGGAAACTTTTTAATTCTCTCAGATTCCCTGAGTGCACTTCAAAAATTGAACTCTTCCCCCTTCCATTACCCAGAAGACGATTTCTGTGTTGGAATCCGCACTTTAATTCATAAATTAACCGACTCTGGCAAAGAAATCGTGTTGGCTTGGATACCTAGTCACTGCGGTATCCCTGGAAATGAAAAGGCAGATTCATTGGCGAAAGATGCCATTATTTCGGGGGATATTTTATATAATTTTTTAAACCCCGATGACATTTTCATTAAATTGAAAGAAAACATGATTTCCACATGGCAGAATCATTGGGATGAGTCTAGTAAAACAAAAGGATATAACTTTTTCATAATTCAGCCAACGATTCCTTCAAAACCGTGGTTTTCTAGACTCTCTTTGAACAAATTCTCAACATCCTCGATTTGCCGCATGCGGATAGGTCATTGCTGCCACAATGTTCACTTGACAAATATTCATGTTAAGAATTCTGCGATGTGTGAATGTCGTCTTGGTGAAGAGGACCTCAATCATATTTTTTTCAGTTGCCCTATAAATAATTCATACATAAATTTTATCCCTCACCTTATCAGTACGGGCATAATGCCTCCCTACAACATTGCATGTCTGTTATCTTCTCAAAACAAACGCGTTTATAGAGTATTGTATAATTTCCTGAATATTAACAGCATCAATTTGTAATTGTAAGTTTAGTTTAAAATTTTTCATTATTTAGTTTATTTTTTATGTATAATAAATTACATAAGCATATTTATTATTTTCCTGTTACTTCCACTTGTTATACATATGTAAATAATTAAAATCATCTCGTGTTGTAAGAATTTAGCGTATTATTATTTGTATAGTATTATTATATAATGTAGATATGTTCTTGATACCAAAATTGTAAATATTTACCAAAAATACACTCACAAAATTACACACAAAAATCATTCACTTGACACTGGCCAGAACACTCCTTTGGGGTGAAAAGCAATTAAAAAAAAAAAAAAAAAAATCCATCAGAAAATCTGCCAACAGAAGAATTTACATTTTCTTCATAGAAAATTTTCATCGTTTTATTAGCACTTTGTCAAATTTGGGTTCGGCCATAACTTTTGCACTATGGAACAAAATGGACTGAAATTTTGGTGGATTCTCACTAAGAATTATGGTCTGTAACCGAATAAATCAAAAAATCAGTCAAAAGGAGAATTTTTAATTTGAATTTTGAATTTTTAATTAGAAATTTTGGATTCTTACAATGAACCACGGTTTGTACACGAATCCATCAGAAAATCTGCTAACAGAAGAATTTTAATTTTCTTCAAACAAAATTTTCAGTGGTTTTATTAGCACTTTGTTAAACTTATGTTAAGCCATTACTTTGGCAATATGGAACCAAATGGACTGAAATTTTGGATTCTTACTAAGAACAATGGTCTGTACCCGAATCAATCATAAAATCAGCCAAAAGAAGATTTTGAAAAAAATATCATCGTTATCACACTTGGGTTTGCTCGTTTAAGTACTTGGGTTCGGTGTTTTTAATACTTGGGTTCGGTGATATTTTTGGCCTTAAAGCACCGAACTTACTGATATTAAGGATTTCTACTAAGAACCCCGGCCTGTACACGAATCCATCAGAAAATCTGCCAACAGAAGAATTTTCATTTTCGTAATAGAAAATTTTCATCGTTTTATTAGCAATTTGTCAACTTGGGTTCGGCCATAACTTTTGCACTATGGCACAAAATGGACTGAAATTTTGGTGGATTCTCACTAAGAATTATGGTCTGTAACCGAATAAATCAAAAAATCAGTCAAAAGGAGAATTTTTAATTTCTCCATACAAAATTTTCGTGGTTTTATGGGCACTTTGTCAAACTTAGGTTCGGCCATGACTTTGGCACTATGGCTCCAAATGGACTGAAATTTTGGTGGATTCTTACTAAGAACTATGGTCTGTAACTGAATCAATCAAAAAATCAGCCAGAAGGAGAATTTTTATTTTCTCCATACAAAATTTTCGTGGTTTTATGGGCACTTTGTCAAACTTAGGTTCAGCCATTACTTTGGCACTATGGCACCAAATGGACTGAAATTTTGGATTCTTACTAAGAATCATGGTCTGTACCCGAATCAATCATAAAATCAGCAAAAAGAAGATTTTGAAAAAAATAGCATTGTTTTCACACTTGGGTTTGCTCGTTTTACTACTTGGGTTCGGTGTTTTTAATACATGGGTTCCGTCATATTTTTGGCCTTGTAACACCGAACTGACTGAAATTTTGGATTCTTACAAAGAACCACGGTTTGTACACGAATCCACCAGAAAATCTGCTAACAGAAGAATTTAAATTTTCTTCAAACAAAATTTTCAGCGGTTTTATAAGCACTTTGTTAAACTTAGGTTTAGCCATTACTTTGGCACTATGGCACCAAATGGACTGAAATTTTGGTGGATTCTTACTAAAGAACAATGGTCTGTAACCGAATCAATCAAAAAATCAGCCAAAAGGAGAATTTTTATTTTCTCCATACAAAATTTTCGTGGTTTTATGGGCACTTTGTCAAACTTAGGTGCGGCCATTACTTTGGCACTATGGCACCAAATGGACAGAAATTTTCGATTCTTACTAAGAACTATGGTCTGTACTCGAATCAATCATAAAATCATCCAAAAGAAGATTTTGAAAAAAATATCATAGTTTTCACACTTGGGTTCGCTCGTTTTAGTATTTGGGTTCGGTGTTTTTAATACTTGGGTCCGGTCATATTTTTGGCCTTATAGCACCGAACTTACTAAAATTTAGGATTTCTCCTAAGAACCACGGCCTGTACACGAATCCATCAGAAAATCTGCCAACAGAAGAATTTTCATTTTCTTCATAGAAAATTTTCATCTTTTTATAAGCACTTTGTCAAACTTGGGTTCGGCCATAACTTTTGCACTATGGCACAAAATGGACTGAAATTTTGGTGGATTCTCACTAAGAAATATGGTCTGTAACCGAATCAATCAGACAAAAGAAGATTTTGAAAAAAATATCATCGTTTTCATACTTGGGTTCGCTCGTTTTAGTACTTGGGTTCGGTGTATTTAATAATTTAACGAATCCATCAGAAAATCTGCCAACAGAAGAATTTTAATTTTCTTCGTACAAAATTTTCATCGTTTTATTAGCACTTTGCCATAACTTTTGCACTATGGCACCAAATGGACTGAAATTTTGGATTCTTTCTAAGAACTATGGTCTGTAACCGAATCAATCATAAAATCAGCGAAAAGAAGATTTTGAAAAAAATAGCATCGTTTTCTCACTTGGGTTCGCTCGTTTTAGTACTTGGGTTCGAAGTATTTAATACATGGGTTCCGTCATATTTTTGGCCTTATAACACCGAACTGACTGAAATTTTGGATTCTTACTAAGAACCACAGTTTGTACACGAATCCATCAGAAAATCTACCAACAGAAGAATTTTCATTTTCTTCATAGAAAATTTTCATCTTTATTAGCACTTTGTCAAACTTGGGATCGGCCATAACTTTTGCACCGAATCAATCAAAAAATCAGTCAAAATCAGTCGAGAATTTTTAATTTCTCCATACAAAATTTTCGTGGTTTTATGGACACTTTGTCAAACTTAGGTTCGGACATAACTTAAGCAATACGGCACCAAATGGACTGAAATTTTGGATTCTTTCTAAGAACTATGGTCTTTAACCGAATCAATCATAAAACCAGCCAAAAGAAGATTTTGAAAAAAATATCATAGTTTTCACACTTGGGTTCGCTCGTTTTAGTATTTTTGTTCGGTGTTTTAATACTTGGGTTCGGTCATATTTTTGGCCTTATAGCACCGAACTTACTGAAATGAAGGATTTCTCCTAAGAACCCCTGCCTGTACACGAATCCATCAGAAAATCTGCCAACAGAAGAATTTTCATTTTCTTAATAGAAAATTTTCATCGTTTTATTAGCACTTTGTCAACTTGGGTTCGGCCATAACTTTTGCACTATGGCACAAAATGGACTGAAATTTTGGTGGATTCTCACTAAGAATTATGGTCTGTAACCAAATAAATCAAAAAATCAGTCAAAAGGAGAATTTTTATTTTCTCCATACAAAATTTTCGTGGTTTTATGGGCACTTTGTCAAACTTAGGTTCGGCCATTACTTTGGCACTATGGCACCAAATGGACTGAAATTTTGGATTCTTACTAAGAATCATGGTCTGTACCCGAATCAATCATAAAATCAGACAAATGAAGATTTTGAAAAAAATATCATCGTTTTCATACTTGGGTTCGCTCGTTTTAGTACTTGGGTTCGGTGTATTTAATAATTTAACGAATCCATCAGAAAATCTGCCAACAGAAGAATTAAAATTTTCTTCGTACAAAATTTTCATCGTTTTATTAGCACGTTGCCATAACTTTTGCACTATGGCACCAAATGGACTGAAATTTTGGATTCTTTCTAAGAACTATGGTTTGTAACCGAATCAATCAAAAAATCAGTCAAAAGGAGAATTTTTAATTTCTCCATACAAAATTTTCGTGGTTTTATGGGCACTTTGTCAAACTTGGGTTCGGCCATAACTTTGGCATAATGGCACCAAATGGACTGAAATTTTGGTGGATTCTTACTAAGAACTATGGTCTGTAACCGAATCAATCAAAAAATCAGCCAAAAGGAGAATTTTTATTTTCTCCATACAAAATTTTCGTGGTTTTATGGGCACTTTGTCAAACTTGGGTTCGGCCATAACTTTGGCACAATGGCACCAAATGGACTGAAATTTTGGATTCTTTCTAAGAATCATGGTCTGTACCCGAATCAATCATAAAATCAGACAAAAGAAGATTTTGAAAAAAATATCATAGTTTTCATACTTGGGTTCGCTCGTTTTAGTACTTGGGTTCGGTGTATTTAATAATTTAACGAATCCATCAGAAAATCTGCCAACAGAAGAATTTTAATTTTCTTCGTACAAAATTTTCATCGTTTTATTAGCACTTTGCCATAACTTTTGCACTATGGCACCAAATGGACTGAAATTTTGGATTCTTTCTAAGAACTATGGTCTGTAACCGAATCAATCATAAAATCAGCCAAAAGAAGATTTTGAAAAAAATAGCATCGTTTTCACACTTGGGTTCGCTCGTTTTAGTACTTGGGTTCGGCGTATTTAATACATGGGTTCCGTCATATTTTTGGCCTTATAACACCGAACTGACTGAAATTTTGGATTCTTACTAAGAACCACGGTTTGTACACGAATCCATCAGAAAATCTACCAACAGAAGAATTTTCATTTTCTTCATAGAAAATTTTCATCTTTGTTAGCACTTTGTCAAACTTGGGTTCGGCCATAACTTTTGCACCGAAACAATCAAAAAATCAGTCAAAAGGAGAATTTTTAATTTCTCCATACAAAATTTTCGTGGTTTTATGAACACTTTGTCAAACTTTAGTTCGGCCATAACTTTGGCACTACGGCACCAAATGGACTGAAATTTTGGATTCTTTCTAAGAACTATGGTCTGTAACCGAATCAATCAAAAAATCAGTCAAAAGAAGATTTTGAAAAAAATAGCATAGTTTTCACACTTGGGTTCGCTCGTTTTAGTATTTTTGTTCGGTGTTTTAATACTTGGGTTCGGTCATATTTTTGGCCTTATAGCACCGAACTTACTGAAATTTTGGATTCTTACTAAGAACCACAGTTTGTACACGAATCCATCAGAAAATCTACCAACAGAAGAATTTTCATTTTCTTCATAGAAAATTTTCATCTTTATTAGCACTTTGTCAAACTTGGGATCGGCCATAACTTTTGCACCGAATCAATCAAAAAATCAGTCAAAATCAGTCGAGAATTTTTAATTTCTCCATACAAAATTTTCGTGGTTTTATGGACACTTTGTCAAACTTAGGTTCGGACATAACTTAAGCAATACGGCACCAAATGGACTGAAATTTTGGATTCTTTCTAAGAACTATGGTCTTTAACCGAATCAATCATAAAACCAGCCAAAAGAAGATTTTGAAAAAAATATCATAGTTTTCACACTTGGGTTCGCTCGTTTTAGTATTTTTGTTCGGTGTTTTAATACTTGGGTTCGGTCATATTTTTGGCCTTATAGCACCGAACTTACTGAAATGAAGGATTTCTCCTAAGAACCCCTGCCTGTACACGAATCCATCAGAAAATCTGCCAACAGAAGAATTTTCATTTTCTTAATAGAAAATTTTCATCGTTTTATTAGCACTTTGTCAACTTGGGTTCGGCCATAACTTTTGCACTATGGCACAAAATGGACTGAAATTTTGGTGGATTCTCACTAAGAATTATGGTCTGTAACCAAATAAATCAAAAAATCAGTCAAAAGGAGAATTTTTATTTTCTCCATACAAAATTTTCGTGGTTTTATGGGCACTTTGTCAAACTTAGGTTCGGCCATTACTTTGGCACTATGGCACCAAATGGACTGAAATTTTGGATTCTTACTAAGAATCATGGTCTGTACCCGAATCAATCATAAAATCAGACAAATGAAGATTTTGAAAAAAATATCATCGTTTTCATACTTGGGTTCGCTCGTTTTAGTACTTGGGTTCGGTGTATTTAATAATTTAACGAATCCATCAGAAAATCTGCCAACAGAAGAATTAAAATTTTCTTCGTACAAAATTTTCATCGTTTTATTAGCACGTTGCCATAACTTTTGCACTATGGCACCAAATGGACTGAAATTTTGGATTCTTTCTAAGAACTATGGTCTGTAACCGAATCAATCAAAAAATCAGTCAAAAGGAGAATTTTTAATTTCTCCATACAAAATTTTCGTGGTTTTATGGGCACTTTGTCAAACTTGGGTTCGGCCATAACTTTGGCATAATGGCACCAAATGGACTGAAATTTTGGTGGATTCTTACTAAGAACTATGGTCTGTAACCGAATCAATCAAAAAATCAGCCAAAAGGAGAATTTTTATTTTCTCCATACAAAATTTTCGTGGTTTTATGGGCACTTTGTCAAACTTGGGTTCGGCCATAACTTTGGCACAATGGCACCAAATGGACTGAAATTTTGGTGGATTCTTACTAAGAACTATGGTCTGTAACCGAATCAATCAAAAAATCAGCCAAAAGGAGAATTTTTATTTTCTCCATACAAAATTTTCGTGGTTTTATGGGCACTTTGTCAAACTTAGGTTCGGCCATTACTTTGGCACTACGGCACCAAATGGACTGAAATTTTGGATTCTTTCTAAGAATCATGGTCTGTACCCGAATCAATCATAAAATCAGACAAAAGAAGATTTTGAAAAAAATATCATAGTTTTCATACTTGGGTTCGCTCGTTTTAGTACTTGGGTTCGGTGTATTTAATAATTTAACGAATCCATCAGAAAATCTGCCAACAGAAGAATTTTAATTTTCTTCGTACAAAATTTTCATCGTTTTATTAGCACTTTGCCATAACTTTTGCACTATGGCACCAAATGGACTGAAATTTTGGATTCTTTCTAAGAACTATGGTCTGTAACCGAATCAATCATAAAATCAGCCAAAAGAAGATTTTGAAAAAAATAGCATCGTTTTCACACTTGGGTTCGCTCGTTTTAGTACTTGGGTTCGGCGTATTTAATACATGGGTTCCGTCATATTTTTGGCCTTATAACACCGAACTGACTGAAATTTTGGATTCTTACTAAGAACCACGGTTTGTACACGAATCCATCAGAAAATCTACCAACAGAAGAATTTTCATTTTCTTCATAGAAAATTTTCATCTTTGTTAGCACTTTGTCAAACTTGGGTTCGGCCATAACTTTTGCACCGAAACAATCAAAAAATCAGTCAAAAGGAGAATTTTTAATTTCTCCATACAAAATTTTCGTGGTTTTATGAACACTTTGTCAAACTTTAGTTCGGCCATAACTTTGGCACTACGGCACCAAATGGACTGAAATTTTGGATTCTTTCTAAGAACTATGGTCTGTAACCGAATCAATCAAAAAATCAGTCAAAAGAAGATTTTGAAAAAAATAGCATAGTTTTCACACTTGGGTTCGCTCGTTTTAGTATTTTTGTTCGGTGTTTTAATACTTGGGTTCGGTCATATTTTTGGCCTTATAGCACCGAACTTACTGAAATTTTGGATTCTTACTAAGAACCACAGTTTGTACACGAATCCATCAGAAAATCTACCAACAGAAGAATTTTCATTTTCTTCATAGAAAATTTTCATCTTTATTAGCACTTTGTCAAACTTGGGTTCGGCCATAACTTTTGCACCGAATCAATCAAAAAATCAGTCAAAATCAGTCGAGAATTTTTTTATTTCTCCATACAAAATTTTCGTGGTTTTATGGACACTTTGTCAAACTTAGGTTCGGACATAACTTTAGCAATACGGCACCAAATGGACTGAAATTTTGGATTCTTTCTAAGAACTATGGTCTTTAACCGAATCAATCATAAAACCAGCCAAAAGAAGATTTTGAAAAAAATATCATAGTTTTCACACTTGGGTTCGCTCGTTTTAGTATTTTTGTTCGGTGTTTTAATACTTGGGTTCGGTCATATTTTTTGCCTTATAGCACCGAACTTACTGAAATTAAGGATTTCTCCTAAGAACCCCGGCCTGTACACGTATCCATCAGAAAATCTGCCAACAGAAGAATTTTCATTTTCTTAATAGAAAATTTTCATCGTTTTATTAGCACTTTGTCAACTTGGGTTCGGCCATAACTTTTGCACTATGGCACAAAATGGACTGAAATTTTGGTGGATTCTCACTAAGAATTATGGTCTGTAACCGAATCAATGAAAAAATCAGTCAAAGGGAGAATTTTTAATTTCTCCATACAAAATTTTCGTGGTTTTATGGGCACTTTGTCAAACTTAGGTTCGGCCATAACTTTGGCACTATGGCACCAAAAGGACTGAAATTTTGGTGGATTCTTACTAAGAACTATGGTCTGTAACCGAATCAATCAAAAAATCAGCAGAATTTTTATTTTCTCCATACAAAATTTTCGTGGTTTTATGGGCACTTTGTCATACTTAGGTTCGGCCATTACTTTGGCACTATGGCACCAAATGGACTGAAATTTTGGATTCTTACTAAGAATCATGGTCTGTACCCGAATCAAATCAAAATCAGCCAAAATTGATTTTGAAAAAAATATCGTAGTTTTCACACTTGGGTTCGCTCGTTTTAGTATTTGGGTTCGGTGTTTTTAATACTTGGGTTCGGTCATATTTTTGGCCTTATAGCACCGAACTTACTGAAATTTAGGATTCCTACTAAGAACCACGGCCTGTACATGAATCCATCAGAAAATCTGCCAACAGAAGAATTTTCATTTTCTTCAAAGAAAATTTTCTTCATAGAAAATTTTCATCGTTTGATTAGCACTTTGTCAAATTTGGGTTCGGCCATAACTTTTGCACTATGGCACAAAATGGACTGAAATTTTGGTGGATTTTCACTAAGAATTATGGTCTGTAACCGAATCAATCAAAAAATCAGTCAAAAGGAGAATTTTTAATTTCTCCACACAAAATTTTCGTGGTTTTATGGGCACTTTGTCAAACTTAGGTTCGGCCACAACTTTGGCACTATGGCACCAAATGGACTGAAATTTTGGATTCTTTCTAAAAACTATGGTCTGTAACCGAATCAATCATAAAATCAGCCAAAAGAAGAATTTGAAAAAAAATATCATAGTTTTCACACTTGGGTTCGCTCGTTTTAGTATTTGGGTTCGGTGTTTTTAATACTTGGGTTCGGTCATATTTTTTGCCTTTTCGCACCAAACTTACTGTTATTTTGGATTCCTACTAAGAGTCACGGTCTGTACACGAATCCATCAGAAAATCTGCCAACAGAAGAATTTTAATTTTCTTCATACAAAATTTTCATCATTTTATTAGCACTTTGCCATAACTTTTGCACTATGGCACCAAATGGAATGAAATTTTGGATTCTATCTAAGAACTATTGTCTGTAACCGATTCAATCATAAAATCTGCCAAAAGAAGATTTTGAAAAAAATATCATAGTTTTCACACTTGGGTTCGCTCGTTTTAGTATTTGGGTTCGGTGTTTTTAATACTTGGGTTCGGTCATATTTTTGGCCTTATAGCACCGAACTAACTGAAATTTAGGATTTCACCTAAGAACCATGGCCTGTACACGAATCCATCAGAAAATCTGCCAACAGAAGAATTTTCATTTTCTGCATAGAAAATTTTATCTTTTTATAAGCACTTTGTCAAACTTGGGTTCGGCCATAACTTTTGCACTATGGCACAAAATGGACTGAAATTTGGTGGATTCTCACTAAGAATTATGGTCTGTAACCGAATCAATCAAAAAATCAGTCAAAAGGAGAATTTTTAATTTCTGCATACAAAATTTTCGTGGTTTTATGGGCACTTTGTCAAACTTAGGTTCGGCCATAACTTTGGCACTATGGCACCAAAAGGACTGAAATTTTGGTGGATTCTTACTAAGAACTATGGTCTGTAACCGAATCAATCAAAAAATCAGCCAAAAGGAGAATTTTTATTTTCTCCATACAAAATTTTCGTGGTTTTATGGGCACTTTGTCATACTTAGGTTCGGCCATTACTTTGGCACTATGGCACCAAATGGACTGAAATTTTGGTTTCTTACTATGAATCATGGTCTGCCAAAATTGATTTTGAAAAATATAGCATCGTTTTCACACTTGGGTTCGCTCGTTTTAGTACTTGGGTTCTGTGTTTTTAATACATGGTTTCCGTCATATTTTTGGCCTTATAACACCGAACTGACTGAAATTTTGGATTCTTACAATGAACCACGGTTTGTACACGAATCCATCAGAAAATCTGCTAACAGAAGAATTTTAATTTTCTTCAAACAAAATTTTCAGCGGTTTTATTAGCACTTTGTTAAACTTATGTTAAGCCATTACTTTGGCAATATGGAACCAAATGGACTGAAATTTTGGATTCTTACTAAGAACAATGGTCTGTACCCGAATCAATCATAAAATCAGCCAAAAGAAGATTTTGAAAAAAATATCATCGTTATCACACTTGGGTTTGCTCGTTTAAGTACTTGGGTTCGGTCATATTTTTGGCCTTAAAGCACCGAACTTACTGATATTAAGGATTCCAACTAAGAACCCCGGCCTGTACACGAATCCATCAGAAAATCTGCCAACAGAAGAATTTTCATTTTCTTCATAGAAAATTTTCATCGTTTTATTAGCACTTTGTCAAACTTGTGTTCGGCCATAAATTTTTCACAATGGCACAAAATGGACTGAAATTTTGGTGGATTCTAACTAAGAATTATGGACTGTAACCGAATCAATCAAAAAATCAGTCAAAAGAAGAATTTTTAATTTCTCCATACAAAATTTTCGTGGTTTTATGGACACTTTGTCAAACTTAGGTTCGGCCATAACTTTGGCACTACGGCACCAAATGGACTGAAATTTTGGATTCTTTCTAAGAACTATGATCCGTAACCGAATCAATCATAAAATCAGCCAAAAGAAGATTTTGAAAAAAATATCATTTTTATCACACTTGGGTTCGCTCGTTTTAGTACTTGGGTTCGGTGTATTTAATACTTGGGTTCGGTCATATTTTTGGCCTTTTCGCACAGAACTTACTGTAATTTTGTATTCCTACTAAGAGTCACGGTCTGTACACGAATCCATCAGAAAATCTGCCAACAGAAGAATTTTATTTTTCTTCGTACAAAATTTTCATCCTTTTATTAGCACTTTGCCATAACTTTTGCACTTTGGCAACAAATTGACTGAAATTTTTGATTCTTACTAAGAACTATGGTCTTTAACCGAATCAATCAAAAAATCAGCCAAAAGGAGAATTTTTATTTTCTCCACACAAAATTTTCGTGGTTTTATGGGCACTTTGTCAAACTTAGGTTCGGCCGATAACTTTGGCACTATGGCACCAAATGGACTGAAATTTTGGATTCTTACTAAGAACTATGGTCTGTAACCGAATCAATCATAAAATCGGCCAAAAGAAGATTTTGAAAAAAATTTCATCGTTTTCATACTTGGGTTCGCTCGTTTTAGTACTTGGGTTCGGTGTTTTTAATACTTGGGTTCTGTCATATTTTTGGCATTATAGCACCGAACTTACTGAAATTTAGGATTCCTACTAAGAATCACGGTCTGTACACGAATCCATCAGAAAATCTACCAACAGAAGAATTTTCATTTTCTTCATAGAAAATTTTCATCCTTATTAGCACTTTGTCAAACTTGGGTTCGGCCATAACTTTTGCACCGAACCAATCAAAAAATCAGCCAAAAGGAGAATTTTTAATTTCTCCATACAAAATTTTCGTGGTTTTATGGGCACTTTGTCAAACTTAGGTTCGGCCATAACTTAAGCACTATGGCCCCAAATGGACTGAAATTTTGGTGGATTCTTACTAAGTAACCGAATCAAACAAAAAATCAGCCAAAAGGAGAATTTTTAATTTCTCCATACAAAATTTTCGTGGTTTTATGGACACTTTGTCAAACTTAGGTTCGGCCATAACTTTGGCACTACGGCACCAAATGGACTGAAATTTTGGATTCTTTCTAAGAACTATGGTCTGTAACCGAATCAATCATAAAACCAGCCAAAAGAAGATTTTGAAAAAAATATCATAGTTTTCACACTTGGGTTCGCTCGTTTTAGTATTTGGGTTCGGTGTTTTAATAACTTGGGTTCGGTCATATTTTTGGCCTTATAGCACCGAACTTACTGAAATTTAGGATTTCTCCTAAGAACCACGGCCTGTACACGAATCCATCAGAAAATCTGCCAACAGAAGAATTTTAATTTTCTTCGTTCAAAATTTTCGTCGTTTTATTAGCACTTTGCCATTACTTTTGCACTATGGCACCAAATGGACTGAAATTTTGGATTCTTACTAAGAACTATGGTCTGTAACCGGATAAATCATAAAATCAGCCAAAAGAAGATTTTGAAAAAAATATCATAGTTTTCACACTTTGGTTCGCTCGTTTTAGTATTTGGGTTCGTTGTTTTTAATACTTGGGTTCGGTCATATTTTTGGCCTTATAGCACCGAACTTACTGAAATTAAGGATTTCTCCTAATAAACACGGCCTGTACACGAATCAATCAGAAAATCTGCCAACAGAAGAATTTTCATTTTCTTCATAGAAAATTTTCATCTTTTTCTAAGCACTTTGTCAAACTTGGGTGCGGCCATAACTTTTGCACTATGGCACTAAATGGACTGAAATTTTGGATTCTTACTAAGAATCATGGTTTGTACCCGAATCGTTCATAAAATCAGTCGAAAGAAGAATTTTAATTTTCTCCATACAAAATTTTCGTAGTTTTATGGGCACTTTGTCAAACTTAGGTTCGGCCATAACTTTGGCACTATGGCACCAAATGGACTGAAATTTTGGATTCCTACTAAGAACCATGGTCTTTACACGAATCCATCAGAAAATCTGCCAACAGAAGAATTTTAATTATCTCCATACAAAATTTTCTTTGTCTGTACCCGAATCATTCATAAAATCAGCCGAAAGGAGAATTTTAATTTTCTCCATACAAAATTTTCGTGGTTTTATGGGCACTTTGTCAAACTTAGGTTCGGCCATAACTTTGGCACTATGGCACCAAATGGACTGAAATTTCGGATTCTTACTAAGAACTATGGTCTGTTACCGAATCAATCATAAAATCATCCAAAAGAAGATTTTGAAAAAAATATCATCGTTTTCATACTTGGGTTCGCTCGTTTTAGTACTTGGCTTCGGTGTTTTTAATACTTGGGTTCTATCATATTTTTGGCCTTATAGCACCGAACTTACTGAAATTTAGGATTTCTCCTAAGAATCACGGCCTGTACACGAATCCATCAGAAAATCTGCCAACAGAAGAATTTTCATTTTCTTCATAGAAAATTTTCATCGTTTTATTAGCACTTTGTCAAACTTGGGTTCGGCCATAACTTTTGCACTATGGCACAAAATGGACTGAAATTTTGGATAATTACTAAGAACTATGGTCTGTAACCGAATCAATCAAAAAAACAGCCAAAAGGAGAATTTTTATTTTCTCCACACAAAATTTTCGTGGTTTTTTGGGCACTTTGTCAAACTTAGGTTCGGCCGATAACTTTGGCACTATGGCACCAAATGGACTGAAATTTTGGATTCTTACTAAGAACTATGGTCTGTAACCGAATCAATCATAAATCAGCCAAAAGAAGATTTTGTAAAAAATATCATCGTTTTCATAATTGGGTTCGCTCGTTTGAGTACTTGGGTTCGGTGTTTTTAATACTTGGGTTCTGTCATATTTTTGGCCTTATAGCACCGAACTTACTGAAATTTAGTATTCCTGCTAAGAACCACGGCCTGTACACGAATCCATCAGAAAATCTTTCAACAGAAGAATTTTCATTTTCTTCATAGAAAATTTTCATCTTTATTAGCACTTTGTCAAACTTGGGTTCGGAAATTACTTTTGTACCGAACCAATCAAAAAATCAGCCAAAAGGAGAATTTTTAATTTCTCCATACAAAATTTTCGTGGTTTTATGGGCACTTTGTCAAACTTAGGTTCGGCCATAACTTAAGCACTATGGCCCCAAATGGACTGAAATTTTGGTGGATTCTTACTAAGTAACCGAATCAATCAAAAAATCAGCCAAAAGGAGAATTTTTAATTTCTCCATACAAAATTTTCGTGGTTTTATGGACACTTTGTCAAACTTAGGTTCGGCCATAACTTTGGCACTACGGCACCAAATGGACTGAAATTTTGGATTCTTTCTAAGAACTATGGTCTGTAACCGAATCAATCATAAAACCAGCCAATAGAAGATTTTGAAAAAAATATCATAAAAATATCACTTGGGTTCGCTCGTTTTAGTATTTGGGTTCGGTCATATTTTTGGCCTTATAGCACCGAACTTACTGAAAATTAGGATTTCTCCTAAGAACCACGGCCGGTACACGAATCCATCAGAAAATCTGCCAACAGAAGAATTTTAATTTTCTTCGTTCAAAATTTTCATCGTTTTATTAGCACTTTGCCATTACTTTTGCACTATGGCACCAAATGGACTGAAATTTTGGATTCTTACTAAGAACTATGGTCTGTAATCGGATCAATCATAAAATCAGCCAAAAGAAGATTTTGAAAAAAATATCATCGTTTTCACACTTGGGTTCGCTCGTTTAAGTACTTGGGGTTGGTGTTTTTAGTACTTGGGTTCGGTCATATTTTTGGCCTTATGGCACCGAACTGACTGAAATTTTGGATTCCTACTAAGAACCAAGGTCTGAACACGAATCCATCAGAAAATCTGCCAACAGAAGAATTTTAATTTTTTTTCATACAAAATTTTCATTGTTTTATTAGCACTTTGTCAATCTTAGGTTCGGCCATAACTTTGGCCCTATGGCATCAAATGGACTGAAATTTTGGATTCTTACTAAGAATCATGGTCTGTACCCGAATCATTCATAAAATCAGCCGAAAGGAGAATTTTAATTTTCTCCATACAAAATTTTCGTAGTTTTATGGGCACTTTGTCAAACTTAGGTTCGGCCATTACTTTGGCACTTTGGCACCAAATGGACTGAAATTTCGGATTCTTTCTAAGAATCATAGTCTGTACCCGAATCAATCCAAAAATTTGCCAAAAGAAGATTTTGAAAAAAATATCATCGTTTTCACACTTGGGTTCGCTCGTTTAAGTACTTGGGGTCGGTGTTTTTAATACTTGGGTTCGGTCATATTTTTTGCCTTATGGCACCGAACTGACTGAAAATTTGGATTCCTACTAAGAACCATGGTCTTTACACGAATCCATCAGAAAATCTGCCAACAGAAGAATTTTAATTATCTCCATACAAAATTTTCTTTGTCTGTACCCGAATCATTCATAAAATCAGCCGAAAGGAGAATTTTAATTTTCTCCATACAAAATTTTCGTGGTTTTATGGGCACTTTGTCAAACTTAGGTTCGGCCATAACTTTGGCACTATGGCACCAAATGGACTGAAATTTCGGATTCTTTCTAATAAACATGGTCTGTACCCGAATCAATCAAAAAATTTGCCAAAAGAAGATTTTGAAAAAAATATCATCGTTTTCACACTTGGGTTCGCTCGTTTAAGTACTTGGGGTCGGTGTTTTTAATACTTGGGTACGGTCATATTTTTGGCCTTATGGCACCGAACTGACTGAAATTTTGGATTCCTACTAAGAACCATGGTCTGCACACGAATCCATCAGAAAATCTGCCAACAGAAGAATTTTAATTTTCTTCGTACAAAATTTTCATTGTTTTATTAGCACTTTGTCAATCTTAGGTTCGGCCATAACTTTGGCCCTATGGCATCAAATGGACTGAAATTTTGGATTCTTACTAAGAATCATGGTCTGTACCCGAATCATTCATAAAATCAGCCGAAAGGGGAATTTTAATTTTCTCCATACAAAATTTTCGTAGTTTTATGGGCACTTTGTCAAACTTAGGTTCGGCCATAACTTTGGCACTATGGCACCAAATGGATTGAAATTTCGGATTCTTTCTAAGAATCATGGTCTGTACCCGAATCAATCAAAAAATTTGCCAAAAGAAGATTTTGAAAAAAATATCATCGTTTTCACACTTGGGTTCGCTCGTTTAAGTACTTGGGGTCGGTGTTTTTAATACTTGGGTTCGGTCTTATTTTTGGCCTTATGGCACCGAACTGACTGAAATTTTGGATTCCTACTAAGAACCATGGTCTTTACACGAATCCATCAGAAAATCAGCCGAAAGGAGAATTTTAATTTTCTCCATACAAAATTTTCGTGGTTTTATGGGCACTTTGTCAAACTTAGGTTCGGCCATAACTTTGGCACTATGGCACCAAATGGACTGAAATTTCGGATTCTTTCTAAGAATCATGGTCTGTACCCGAATCAATCAAAAAATTTGCCAAAAGAAGATTTTGAAAAAAATATCATCGTTTTCACACTTGGGTTCGCTCGTTTAAGTACTTGGGGTCGGTGTTTTTAATACTTGGGTTGACTGAAATTTTGGATTCCTACTAAGAACCATGGTCTTTACACGAATCCATCAGAAAATCTGCCAACAGAAGAATTTTAATTTTCTTCATACAAAATTTTCATTGTTTTATTAGCACTTTGTCAATCTTAGGTTCGCCATAACTTTGGCCCTATGGCATCAAATGGACTGAAATTTTGGATTCTTACTAAGAATCATGGTCTGTACCCGAATCATTCATAAAATCAGCCGAAAGGGGAATTTTATTTTTCTCCATACAAAATTTTCGTAGTTTTATGGGCACTTTGTCAAACTTAGGTTAAGCCATAACTTTGGCACTATTGCACCAAATGGACTGAAATTTCGGATTCTTTCTAAGAATCATGGTCTGTACCCGAATCAATCAAAAAATTTGCCAAAAGAAGATTTTGAAAAAAATATCATCGTTTTCACACTTGGGTTCGCTCGTTTAAGTACTTGGGGTCGGTGTTTTTAATACTTGGGTTCGGTCTTATTTTTGGCCTTATGGCACCGAACTGACTGAAATTTTGGATTCCTACTAAGAACCATGGTCTGCACACGAATCCATCAGAAAATCTGCCAACAGAAGAATTTTAATTTTCTTCATACAAAATTTTCATCGTTTTATTAGCACTTTTTCAATCTTAGGTTCGGCCATAACTTTGGCCCTATGGCATCAAATAGACTGAAATTTTGGATTCTTACTAAGAATCATGGTCTGTACCCGAATCAATCAAAAAATTTGCCAAAAGAAGATTTTGAAAAAAATATCATCGTTTTCACACTTGGGTTCGCTCGTTTAAGTACTTGGGGTCGGTGTTTTTAATACTTGGGTTCGGTCTTATTTTTGGCCTTATGGCACCGAACTGACTGAAATTTTGGATTCCTACTAAGAACCATGGTCTTTACACGAATCCATCAGAAAATCAGCCGAAAGGAGAATTTTAATTTTCTCCATACAAAATTTTCGTGGTTTTATGGGCACTTTGTCAAACTTAGGTTCGGCCATAACTTTGGCACTATGGCACCAAATGGACTGAAATTTCGGATTCTTTCTAAGAATCATGGTCTGTACCCGAATCAATCAAAAAATTTGCCAAAAGAAGATTTTGAAAAAAATATCATCGTTTTCACACTTGGGTTCGCTCGTTTAAGTACTTGGGGTCGGTGTTTTTAATACTTGGGTTCGGTCTTATTTTTGGCCTTATGGCACCGAACTGACTGAAATTTTGGATTCCTACTAAGAACCATGGTCTTTACACGAATCCATCAGAAAATCAGCCGAAAGGAGAATTTTAATTTTCTCCATACAAAATTTTCGTGGTTTTATGGGCACTTTGTCAAACTTAGGTTCGGCCATAACTTTGGCACTATGGCACCAAATGGACTGAAATTTCGGATTCTTTCTAAGAATCATGGTCTGTACCCGAATCAATCAAAAAATTTGCCAAAAGAAGATTTTGAAAAAAATATCATCGTTTTCACACTTGGGTTCGCTCGTTTAAGTACTTGGGGTCGGTGTTTTTAATACTTGGGTTGACTGAAATTTTGGATTCCTACTAAGAACCATGGTCTTTACACGAATCCATCAGAAAATCTGCCAACAGAAGAATTTTAATTTTCTTCATACAAAATTTTCATTGTTTTATTAGCACTTTGTCAATCTTAGGTTCGCCATAACTTTGGCCCTATGGCATCAAATGGACTGAAATTTTGGATTCTTACTAAGAATCATGGTCTGTACCCGAATCATTCATAAAATCAGCCGAAAGGGGAATTTTATTTTTCTCCATACAAAATTTTCGTAGTTTTATGGGCACTTTGTCAAACTTAGGTTAAGCCATAACTTTGGCACTATTGCACCAAATGGACTGAAATTTCGGATTCTTTCTAAGAATCATGGTCTGTACCCGAATCAATCAAAAAATTTGCCAAAAGAAGATTTTGAAAAAAATATCATCGTTTTCACACTTGGGTTCGCTCGTTTAAGTACTTGGGGTCGGTGTTTTTAATACTTGGGTTCGGTCTTATTTTTGGCCTTATGGCACCGAACTGACTGAAATTTTGGATTCCTACTAAGAACCATGGTCTGCACACGAATCCATCAGAAAATCTGCCAACAGAAGAATTTTAATTTTCTTCATACAAAATTTTCATCGTTTTATTAGCACTTTTTCAATCTTAGGTTCGGCCATAACTTTGGCCCTATGGCATCAAATAGACTGAAATTTTGGATTCTTACTAAGAATCATGGTCTGTACCCGAATCAATCAAAAAATTTGCCAAAAGAAGATTTTGAAAAAAATATCATCGTTTTCACACTTGGGTTCGCTCGTTTAAGTACTTGGGGTCGGTATTTTTAATACTTGGGTACGGTCATATTTTTGGCCTTATGGCACCGAACTGACTGAAATTTTGGATTCCTACTAAGAACCATGGTCTGCACACGAATCCATCAGAAAATCAGCCGAAAGGAGAATTTTAATTTTCTCCATACAAAATTTTCGTGGTTTTATGGGCACTTTGTCAAACTTAGGTTCGGCCATAACTTTGGCACTATGGCACCAAATGGACTGAAATTTCGGATTATCACTAAGAATCATGGTCTGTACCCGAATCATTCATAAAATCAGCCGAAAGGAGAATTTTAATTTTC
This sequence comes from Limnephilus lunatus, assembly GCA_917563855.2. Classification (NCBI taxonomy): domain Eukaryota; kingdom Metazoa; phylum Arthropoda; class Insecta; order Trichoptera; family Limnephilidae; genus Limnephilus; species Limnephilus lunatus. The sequence goes on along the minus strand of OU830602.1, from coordinate 47,510 downwards.
TCCATACAAAATTTTCGTGGTTTTATGGGCACTTTGTCAAACTTAGGTTCGGCCATAACTTTGGCACTTTGGCACCAAATGGACTGAAATTTCGGATTCTTTCTAAGAATCATGGTCTGTACCCGAATCAATCAAAAGATTTGCCAAAAGAAGATTTTGAAAAAAAAAAATCATCGTTTTCACACTTGGGTTCGCTCGTTTAAGTACTTGAGGTCGGTGTTTTTAATACTTGGGTTCGGTCATATTTTTGGCCTTATTGCACCGAACTGACTGAAATTTTGGATTCCTACTAAGAACCATGGTCTTTACACGAATCCATCAGAAAATCAGCCGAAAGGAGAATTTTAATTTTCTCCATACAAAATTTTCGTGGTTTAATGGGCACTTTGTCAAACTTAGGTTCGGCCATAACTTTGGCACTATGGCACCAAATGGACTGAAATTTCGGATTCTTTCTAAGAATCATGGTCTGTACCCGAATCAATCAAAAGATTTGCCAAAAGAAGATTTTGAAAAAAAAATATCATCGTTTTCACACTTGGGTTCGCTCGTTTAAGTACTTGAGGTCGGTGTTTTTAATACTTGGGTTCGGTCATATTTTTGGCCTTATTGCACCGAACTGACTGAAATTTTGGATTCCTACTAAGAACCATGGTCTGCACACGAATCCATCAGAAAATCTGCCAACAGAAGAATTTTAATTTTCTTCATACAAAATTTTCATCGTTTTATTAGCACTTTTTCAATCTTAGGTTCGGCCATAACTTTGGCCCTATGGCATCAAATGGACTGAAATTTTGGATTCTTACTAAGAATCATGGTCTGTACCCGAATCAATCAAAAAATTTGCCAAAAGAAGATTTTGAAAAAAATATCATCGTTTTCACACTTGGGTTCGCTCGTTTAAGTACTTGGGGTCGGTGTTTTTAATACTTGGGTTCGGTCTTATTTTTGGCCTTATGGCACCGAACTGACTGAAATTTTGGATTCCTACTAAGAACCATGGTCTTTACACGAATCCATCAGAAAATCAGCCGAAAGGAGAATTTTAATTTTCTCCATACAAAATTTTCGTGGTTTTATGGGCACTTTGTCAAACTTAGGTTCGGCCATAACTTTGGCACTATGGCACCAAATGGACTGAAATTTCGGATTCTCATTAAGAATCATGGTCTGTACCCGAATCATTCATAAAATCAGCCGAAAGGAGAATTTTAATTTTCTCCATACAAAATTTTCGTGGTTTTATGGGCACTTTGTCAAACTTAGGTTCGGCCATAACTTTGGCACTTTGGCACCAAATGGACTGAAATTTCGGATTCTTTCTAAGAATCATGGTCTGTACCCGAATCAATCAAAAGATTTGCCAAAAGAAGATTTTGAAAAAAAAAAAATCATCGTTTTCACATTTGGGTTCGCTCGTTTAAGTACTTGAGGTCGGTGTTTTTAATACTTGGGTTCGGTCATATTTTTGGCCTTATTGCACCGAACTGACTGAAATTTTGGATTCCTACTAAGAACCATGGTCTTTACACGAATCCATCAGAAAATCAGCCGAAAGGAGAATTTTAATTTTCTCCATACAAAATTTTCGTGGTTTAATGGGCACTTTGTCAAACTTAGGTTCGGCCATAACTTTGGCACTATGGCACCAAATGGACTGAAATTTCGGATTCTTTCTAAGAATCATGGTCTGTACCCGAATCAATCAAAAGATTTGCCAAAAGAAGATTTTGAAAAAAAAATATCATCGTTTTCACACTTGGGTTCGCTCGTTTAAGTACTTGAGGTCGGTGTTTTTAATACTTGGGTTCGGTCATATTTTTGGCCTTATTGCACCGAACTGACTGAAATTTTGGATTCCTACTAAGAACCATGGTCTTTACACGAATCCATCAGAAAATCAACCGAAAGGAGAATTTTAATTTTCTCCATACAAAATTTTCGTGGTTTTATGGGCACTTTGTCAAACTTTGGTTCGGCCATAACTTTCGCACTATGGCATCAAATGGACTGAAATTTCGGATTCTTTCTAAGAATCATGGTCTGTACCCGAATCAATCAAAAAATTTGCCAAAAGAAGATTTTGAAAAAAATATCATCGTTTTCACACTTGGGTTCGCTCGTTTAAGTACTTGGGGTCGGTGTTTTTAATACTTGGGTACGGTCATATTTTTGGCCTTATGGCACCGAACTGACTGAAATTTTGGATTCCTACTAAGAACCATGGTCTGCACACGAATCCATCAGAAAATCTGCCAACAGAAGAATTTTAATTTTCTTCGTACAAAATTTTCATTGTTTTATTAGCACTTTGTCAATCTTAGGTTCGGCCATAACTTTGGCCCTATGGCATCAAATGGACTGAAATTTTGGATTCTTACTAAGAATCATGGTCTGTACCCGAATCATTCATAAAATCAGCCGAAAGGGGAATTTTAATTTTCTCCATACAAAATTTTCGTAGTTTTATGGGCACTTTGTCAAACTTAGGTTAAGCCATAACTTTGGCACTATGGCACCAAATGGACTGAAATTTCGGATTCTTTCTAAGAATCATGGTCTGTACCCGAATCAATCAAAAAATTTGCCAAAAGAAGATTTTGAAAAAAATATCATCGTTTTCACACTTGGGTTCGCTCGTTTAAGTACTTGGGGTCGGTGTTTTTACTACTTGGGTTCGGTCATATTTTTGGCCTTATGGCAGCACCGAACTGACTGAAATTTTGGATTCCTACTAAGAACCATGGTCTTTACACGAATCCATCAGAAAATCTGCCAACAGAAGAATTTTAATTTTCTTCATACAAAATTTTCATTGTTTTATTAGCACTTTGTCAATCTTAGGTTCGCCATAACTTTGGCCCTATGGCATCAAATGGACTGAAATTTTGGATTCTTACTAAGAATCATGGTCTGTACCCGAATCATTCATAAAATCAGCCGAAAGGGGAATTTTAATTTTCTCCATACAAAATTTTCGTAGTTTTATGGGCACTTTGTCAAACTTAGGTTCGGCCATAACTTTGGCACTATGGCACCAAATGGATTGAAATTTCGGATTCTTTCTAAGAATCATGGTCTGTACCCGAATCAATCAAAAAATTTGCCAAAAGAAGATTTTGAAAAAAATATCATCGTTTTCACACTTGGGTTCGCTCGTTTAAGTACTTGGGGTCGGTGTTTTTAATACTTGGGTTCGGTCTTATTTTTGTCCTTATGGCACCGAACTGACTGAAATTTTGGATTCCTACTAAGAACCATGGTCTTTACACGAATCCATCAGAAAATCAGCCGAAAGGAGAATTTTAATTTTCTCCATACAAAATTTTCGTGGTTTTATGGGCACTTTGTCAAACTTAGGTTCGGCCATAACTTTGGCACTATGGCACCAAATGGACTGAAATTTCGGATTCTTTCTAAGAATCATGGTCTGTACCCGAATCAATCAAAAAATTTGCCAAAAGAAGATTTTGAAAAAAATATCATCGTTTTCACACTTGGGTTCGCTCGTTTAAGTACTTGGGGTCGGTGTTTTTAATATTTTGGATTCCTACTAAGAACCATGGTCTTTACACGAATCCATCAGAAAATCTGCCAACAGAAGAATTTTAATTTTCTTCATACAAAATTTTCATTGTTTTATTAGCACTTTGTCAATCTTAGGTTCGCCATAACTTTGGCCCTATGGCATCAAATGGACTGAAATTTTGGATTCTTACTAAGAATCATGGTCTGTACCCGAATCATTCATAAAATCAGCCGAAAGGGGAATTTTAATTTTCTCCATACAAAATTTTCGTAGTTTTATGGGCACTTTGTCAAACTTAGGTTCGGCCATAACTTTGGCACTATGGCACCAAATGGACTGAAATTTCGGATTCTTTCTAAGAATCATGGTCTGTACCCGAATCAATCAAAAAATTTGCCAAAAGAAGATTTTGAAAAAAATATCATCGTTTCCACACTTGGGTTCGCTCGTTTAAGTACTTGGGGTCGGTGTTTTTAATACTTGGGTTCGGTCTTATTTTTGGCCTTACGGCACCGAACTGAATGAAATTTTGGATTCCTACTAAGAACCATGGTCTTTACACGAATCCATCAGAAAATCTGCCAACAGAAGAATTTTAATTTTCTTCATACAAAATTTTCATTGTTTTATTAGCACTTTGTCAATCTTAGGTTCGCCATAACTTTGGCCCTATGGCATCAAATGGACTGAAATTTTGGATTCTTACTAAGAATCATGGTCTGTACCCGAATCATTCATAAAATCAGCCGAAAGGGGAATTTTATTTTTCTCCATACAAAATTTTCGTAGTTTTATGGGCACTTTGTCAAACTTAGGTTAAGCCATAACTTTGGCACTATGGCACCAAATGGACTGAAATTTCGGATTCTTTCTAAGAATCATGGTCTGTACCCGAATCAATCAAAAAATTTGCCAAAAGAAGATTTTGAAAAAAATATCATCGTTTTCACACTTGGGTTCGCTCGTTTAAGTACTTGGGGTCGGTGTTTTTAATACTTGGGTTCGGTCATACTTTTGGCCTTATGGCACTTAACTGACTGAAATTTTGGATTCCTACTAAGAACCATGGTCTTTACACGAATCCATCAGAAAATCAGCCGAAGGGTGAATTTTAATTTTCTCCATACAAAATTTTCGTGGTTTTATGGGCACTTTGTCAAACTTAGGTTCGGCCATAACTTTGGCACTATGGCATCAAATGGACTGAAATTTTGGATTCTTACTAAGAATCATGGTCTGTACCCGAATCATTCATAAAATCAGCCGAAAGGGGAATTTTAATTTTCTCCATACAAAATTTTCGTAGTTTTATGGGCACTTTGTCAAACTTAGGTTCGGCCATAACTTTGGCACTATGGCACCAAATGGACTGAAATTTCGGATTCTTTCTAAGAATCATGGTCTGTACCCGAATCAATCAAAAAATTTGCCAAAAGAAGATTTTGTAAAAAAATATCATCGTTTTCACACTTGGGTTCGCTCGTTTAAGTACTTGGGGTCGGCGTTTTTAATTCTTGGGTTCGGTCTTATGTTTGGCCTTATGGCACCGAACTGACTGAAATTTTGGATTCCTACTAAGAACCATGGTCTTTACACGAATCCATCAGAAAATCAGCCGAAAGGAGAATTTTAATTTTCTCCATACAAAATTTTCGTGGTTTTATGGGCACTTTGTCAAACTTAGGTTCGGCCATAACTTTGGCACTTTGGCACCAAATGGACTGAAATTTCGGATTCTTTCTAAGAATCATGGTCTGTACCCGAATCAATCAAAAGATTTGCCAAAAGAAGATTTTGAAAAAAAAAAATCATCGTTTTCACACTTGGGTTCGCTCGTTTAAGTACTTGAGGTCGGTGTTTTTAATACTTGGGTTCGGTCATATTTTTGGCCTTATTGCACCGAACTGACTGAAATTTTGGATTCCTACTAAGAACCATGGTCTTTACACGAATCCATCAGAAAATCAGCCGAAAGGAGAATTTTAATTTTCTCCATACAAAATTTTCGTGGTTTTATGGGCACTTTGTCAAACTTTGGTTCGGCCATAACTTTCGCACTATGGCACCAAATGGACTGAAATTTCGGATTCTTTCTAAGAATCATGGTCTGTACCCGAATCAATCAAAAAATTTGCCAAAAGAAGATTTTGAAAAAAATATCATCAATTTCACACTTGGGTTCGCTCGTTTAAGTACTTGGGGTCGGTGTTTTTAATACTTGGGTACGGTCATATTTTTGGCCTTATGGCACCGAACTGACTGAAATTTTGGATTCCTACTAAGAACCATGGTCTGCACACGAATCCATCAGAAAATCTGCCAACAGAAGAATTTTAATTTTCTTCATACAAAATTTTCATCGTTTTATTAGCACTTTTTCAATCTTAGGTTCGGCCATAACTTTGGCCCTATGGCATCAAATGGACTGAAATTTTGGATTCTTACTAAGAATCATGGTCTGTACCCGAATCATTCATAAAATCAGCCGAAAGGGGAATTTTAATTTTCTCCATACAAAATTTTCGTAGTTTTATGGGCACTTTGTCAAACTTAGGTTCGGCCATAACTTTGGCACTATGGCACCAAATGGACTGAAATTTCGGATTCTTTCTAAGAATCATGGTCTGTACCCGAATCAATCAAAAAATTTGCCAAAAGAAGATTTTGAAAAAAATATCATCGTTTTCACACTTGGGTTCGCTCGTTTAAGTACTTGGGGTCGGTGTTTTTAATACTTGGGTTCGGTCTTATTTTTGACCTTATGGCACCAAACTGACTGAAATTTTGGATTCCTACTAAGAACCATGGTCTTTACACGAATCCATCAGAAAATCTGCCAACAGAAGAATTTTAATTTTCTTCCTACAAAATTTTCATTGTTTTATTAGCACTTTGTCAATCTTAGGTTCGGCCATAACTTTGGCCCTATGGCATCAAATGGACTGAAATTTTGGATTCTTACTAAGAATCATGGTCTGTACCCGAATCATTCATAAAATCAGCCGAAAGGGGAATTTTAATTTTCTCCATACAAAATTTTCGTAGTTTTATGGGCACTTTGTCAAACTTAGGTTCGGCCATAACTTTGGCACTATGGCACCAAATGGACTGAAATTTCGGATTCTTTCTAAGAATCATGGTCTGTACCCGAATCAATCAAAAAATTTGCCAAAAGAAGATTTTGAAAAAAATATCATCGTTTTCACACTTGGGTTCGCTCGTTTAAGTACTTGGGGTCGGTGTTTTTAATACTTGGGTTCGGTCTTATTTTTGGCCTTATGGCACCGAACTGACTGAAATTTTGGATTCCTACTAAGAACCATGGTCTTTACACGAATCCATCAGAAAATCAGCCGAAAGGAGAATTTTAATTTTCTCCATACAAAATTTTCGTGGTTTTATGGGCACTTTGTCAAACTTAGGTTCGGCCATAACTTTGGCACTATGGCACCAAATGGACTGAAATTTCGGATTCTCACTACGAATCATGGTCTGTACCCGAATCAATCAAAAAATTTGCCAAAAGAAAATTTTGAAAAAAATATCATCGTTTTCACACTTGGGTTCGCTCGTTTAAGTACTTGGGGTCGGTGTTTTTAATACTTGGGTTCGGTCTTATTTTTGGCCTTATGGCACCGAACTGACTGAATTTTTGGATTCCTACTAAGAACCATTGTCTTTACACGAATCCATCAGAAAATCAGCCGAAAGGGGAATTTTAATTTTCTCCATACAAAATTTTCGTAGTTTTATGGGCACTTTGTCAAACTTAGGTTCGGCCATAACTTTGGCACTATGGCACCAAATGGACTGAAATTTCGGATTCTTTCTAAGAATCATGGTCTGTACCCGAATCAATCAAAAAATTTGCCAAAAGAAGATTTTGAAAAAAATATCATCGTTTTCACACTTGGGTTCGCTCGTTTAAGTACTTGGGGTCGGTGTTTTTAATACTTGTGTTCGGTCTTATTTTTGGCCTTATGGCACCGAACTGACTGAAATTTTGGATTCCTACTAAGAACCATGGTCTTTACACGAATCCATCAGAAAATCAGCCGAAGGGTGAATTTTAATTTTCTCCATACAAAATTTTCGTGGTTTTATGGGCACTTTGTCAAACTTAGGTTCGGCCATAACTTTGGCACTATGGCACCAAATGGACTGAAATTTCGGATTCTTTCTAAGAATCATGGTCTGTACCCGAATCCATCAGAAAATCTGCCAACAGAAGAATTTTAATTTTCTTCATACAAAATTTTCATCGTTTTATTAGCACTTTTTCAATCTTAGGTTCGGCCATAACTTTGGCCCTATGGCATCAAATGGACTGAAATTTTGGATTCTTACTAAGAATCATGGTCTGTACCCGAATCATTCATAAAATCAGCCGAAAGGGGAATTTTAATTTTCTCCATACAAAATTTTCGTAGTTTTATGGGCACTTTGTCAAACTTAGGTTCGGCCATAACTTTGGCACTATGGCACCAAATGGACTGAAATTTCGGATTCTTTCTAAGAATCATGTTCTGTACCCGAATCATTCAAAAAATTTGCCAAAAGATGATTTTGAAAAAAATATCATCGTTTTCACACTTGGGTTCGCTCGTTTAAGTACTTGGGGTCGGTGTTTTTAATACTTGGGTTCGGTCATATTTTTGGCCTTATGGCACCGAACTGACTGAAATTTTGGATTCCTACTAAGAATCATGGTCTGTACCCGAATCATTCATAAAATCAGCCGAAAGGAGAATTTTAATTTTCTCCATACAAAATTTTCGTGGTTTTATTGGCACTTTGTCAAACTTGGTTCGGCCATAACTTTGGCACTATGGCACCAAATGGACTGAAATTTCGGATTCTCACTACGAATCATGGTCTGTACCCGAATCAATCAAAAAATTTGCCAAAAGAAAATTTTGAAAAAAATATCATCGTTTTCACACTTGGGTTCGCTCGTTTAAGTACTTGGGGTCGGTGTTTTTAATACTTGGGTTCGGTCTTATTTTTGGCCTTATGGCACCGAACTGACTGAAATTTTGGATTCCTACTAAGAACCATGGTCTTTACACGAATCCATCAGAAAATCAGCCGAAAGGGGAATTTTAATTTTCTCCATACAAAATTTTCGTAGTTTTATGGGCACTTTGTCAAACTTAGGTTCGGCCATAACTTTGGCACTATGGCACCAAATGGACTGAAATTTCGGATTCTTTCTAAGAATCATGGTCTGTACCCGAATCAATCAAAAAATTTGCCAAAAAAAGATTTTGAAAAAAATATCATCGTTTTCACACTTGGGTTCGCTCGTTTAAGTACTTGGGGTCGGTGTTTTTAATACTTGGGTTCGGTCTTATTTTTGGCCTTATGGCACCGAACTGACTGAAATTTTAGATTCCTACTAAGAACCATGGTCTTTACACGAATCCATCAGAAAATCAGCCGAAAGGGGAATTTTAATTTTCTCCATACAAAATTTTCGTAGTTTTATGGGCACTTTGTCAAACTTAGGTTCGGCCATAACTTTGGCACTATGGCACCAAATGGACTGAAATTTCGGATTCTTTCTAAGAATCATGGTCTGTACCCGAATCCATCAGAAAATCTGCCAACAGAAGAATTTTAATTTTCTTCATACAAAATTTTCATCGTTTTATTAGCACTTTTTCAATCTTAGGTTCGGCCATAACTTTGGCCCTATGGCATCAAATGGACTGAAATTTTGGATTCTTACTAAGAATCATGGTCTGTACCCGAATCATTCATAAAATCAGCCGAAAGGGGAATTTTTATTTTCTCCATACAAAATTTTCGTAGTTTTATGGGCACTTTGTCAAACTTAGGTTCGGCCATAACTTTGGCACTATGGCACCAAATGGACTGAAATTTCGGATTCTTTCTAAGAATCATGTTCTGTACCCGAATCATTCAAAAAATTTGCCAAAAGATGATTTTGAAAAAAATATCATCGTTTTCACACTTGGGTTCGCTCGTTTAAGTACTTGGGGTCGGTGTTTTTAATACTTGGGTTCGGTCTTATTTTTGGCCTTATGGCACCGAACTGACTGAAATTTTGGATTCCTACTAAGAATCATGGTCTTTACACGAATCATTCATAAAATCAGCCGAAAGGAGAATTTTAATTTTCTCCATACAAAATTTTCGTGGTTTTATGGGCACTTTGTCAAACTTAGGTTCGGCCATAACTTTGGCACTATGGCACCAAATGGACTGAAATTTCGGATTCTCACTACGAATCATGGTCTGTACCCGAATCAATCAAAAAATTTGCCAAAAGAAAATTTTGAAAAAAATATCATCGTTTTCACACTTGGGTTCGCTCGTTTAAGTACTTGGGGTCGGTGTTTTTAATACTTGGGTTCGGTCTTATTTTTGGCCTTATGGCACCGAACTGACTGAAATTTTGGATTCCTACTAAGAACCATGGTCTTTACACGAATCCATCAGAAAATCAGCCGAAAGGGGAATTTTAATTTTCTCCATACAAAATTTTCGTAGTTTTATGGGCACTTTGTCAAACTTAGGTTCGGCCATAACTTTGGCACTATGGCACCAAATGGACTGAAATTTCGGATTCTTTCTAAGAATCATGGTCTGTACCCGAATCAATCAAAAAATTTGCCAAAAGAAGATTTTGAAAAAAATATCATCGTTTTCACACTTGGGTTCGCTCGTTTAAGTACTTGGGGTCGGTGTTTTTAATACTTGGGTTCGGTCTTATTTTTGGCCTTATGGCACCGAACTGACTGAAATTTTGGATTCCTACTAAGAACCATGGTCTTTACACGAATCCATCAGAAAATCAGCCGAAAGGGGAATTTTAATTTTCTCCATACAAAATTTTCGTAGTTTTATGGGCACTTTGTCAAACTTAGGTTCGGCCATGACTTTTGCACTATGGCACCAAATGGACTGAAATTTCGGATTCTTTCTAAGAATCATGTTCTGTACCCGAATCAATCAAAAAATTTGCCAAAAGAAGATTTTGAAAAAAAAATCATCGTTTTCACACTTAGGTTCGCTCGTTTAAGTACTTGGGGTCGGTGTTTTTAATACTTGGGTTCGGTCTTATTTTTGGCCTTATGGCACCGAACTGACTGAAATTTTGGATTCCTACTAAGAACCATGGTCTTTACACGAATCCATCAGAAAATCAGCCGAAAGGTGAATTTTAATTTTCTCCATACAAAATTTTCGTGGTTTTATGGGCACTTTGTCAAACTTAGGTTCGGCCATAACTTTGGCACTATGGCATCAAATGGACTGAAATTTTGGATTCTTACTAAGAATCATGGTCTGTACCCGAATCATTCATAAAATCAGCCGAAAGGGGAATTTTAATTTTCTCCATACAAAATTTTCGTAGTTTTATGGGCACTTTGTCAAACTTAGGTTCGGCCATAACTTTGGCACTATGGCACCAAATGGACTGAAATTTCGGATTCTTTCTAAGAATCATGGTCTGTACCCGAATCAATCAAAAAATTTGCCAAAAGAAGATTTTGAAAAAAATATCATCGTTTTCACACTTGGGTTCGCTCGTTTAAGTACTTGGGGTCGGTGTTTTTAATACTTGGGTTCGGTCTTATTTTTGGCCTTATGGCACCGAACTGACTGAAATTTTGGATTCCTACTAAGAACCATGGTCTTTACACGAATCCATCAGAAAATCAGCCGAAAGGGGAATTTTAATTTTCTCCATACAAAATTTTCGTAGTTTTATGGGCACTTTGTCAAACTTAGGTTCGGCCATAACTTTGGCACTATGGCACCAAATGGACTGAAATTTCGGATTCTTTCTAAGAATCATGGTCTGTACCCGAATCCATCAGAAAATCAGCCGAAAGGGGAATTTTAATTTTCTCCATACAAAATTTTCGTAGTTTTATGGGCACTTTGTCAAACTTAGGTTCGGCCATAACTTTGGCACTATGGCACCAAATGGACTGAAATTTCGGATTCTTTCTAAGAACCATGGTCTTTACACGAATCCATCAGAAAATCAGCCGAAAGGGGAATTTTAATTTTCGCCATACAAAATTTTCGTAGTTTTATGGGCACTTTGTCAAACTTAGGTTCGGCCATAACTTTGGCACTATGGCACCAAATGGACTGAAATTTCGGATTCTTTCTAAGAATCATGGTCTGTACCCGAATCAATCAAAAAATTTGCCAAAAGATGATTTTGAAAAAAATATCATCGTTTTCACACTTGGGTTCGCTCGTTTAAGTACTTGGGGTCGGTGTTTTTAATACTTGGGTTCGGTCTTATTTTTGGCCTTATGGCACCGAACTGACTGAAATTTTGGATTCCTACTCAGAATCATGGTCTTTACACGAATCCATCAGAAAATCAGCCGAAAGGAGAATTTTAATTTTCTCCATACAAAATTTTCGTGGTTTTATGGGCACTTTGTCAAACTTAGGTTCGGCCATAACTTTGGCACTATGGCACCAAATGGACTGAAATTTCGGATTCTCACTACGAATCATGGTCTGTACCCGAATCAATCAAAAAATTTGCCAAAAGAAAATTTTGAAAAAAATATCATCGTTTTCACACTTGGGTTCGCTCGTTTAAGTACTTGGGGTCGGTGTTTTTAATACTTGGGTTCGGTCTTATTTTTGGCCTTATGGCACCGAACTGACTGAAATTTTGGATTCCTACTAAGAACCATGGTCTTTACACGAATCCATCAGAAAATCAGCCGAAAGGGGAATTTTAATTTTCTCCATACAAAATTTTCGTAGTTTTATGGGCACTTTGTCAAACTTAGGTTCGGCCATAACTTTGGCACTATGGCACCAAATGGACTGAAATTTCGGATTCTTTCTAAGAATCATGGTCTGTACCCGAATCAATCAAAAAATTTGCCAAAAGAAGATTTTGAAAAAAATATCATCGTTTTCACACTTGGGTTCGCTCGTTTAAGTACTTGGGGTCGGTGTTTTTAATACTTGGGTTCGGTCTTATTTTTGGCCTTATGGCACCGAACTGACTGAAATTTTGGATTCCTACTAAGAACCATGGTCTTTACACGAATCCATCAGAAAATCAGCCGAAAGGGGAATTTTAATTTTCTCCATACAAAATTTTCGTAGTTTTATGGGCACTTTGTCAAACTTAGGTTCGGCCATGACTTTTGCACTATGGCACCAAATGGACTGAAATTTCGGATTCTTTCTAAGAATCATGGTCTGTACCCGAATCAATCAAAAAATTTGCCAAAAGAAGATTTTGAAAAAAATATCATCGTTTTCACACTTGGGTTCGCTCGTTTAAGTACTTGGGGTCGGTGTTTTTAATACTTGGGTTCGGTCTTATTTTTGGCCTTATGGCACCGAACTGACTGAAATTTTGGATTCCTACTAAGAACCATGGTCTTTACACGAATCCATCAGAAAATCTGCCGAAAGGTGAATTTTAATTTTCTCCATACAAAATTTTCGTGGTTTTATGGGCACTTTGTCAAACTTAGGTTCGGCCATAACTTTGGCACTATGGCATCAAATGGACTGAAATTTTGGATTCTTACTAAGAATCATGGTCTGTACCCGAATCATTCATAAAATCAGCCGAAAGGGGAATTTTAATTTTCTCCATACAAAATTTTCGTAGTTTTATGGGCACTTTGTCAAACTTAGGTTCGGCCATAACTTTGGCACTATGGCACCAAATGGACTGAAATTTCGGATTCTTTCTAAGAATCATGGTCTGTACCCGAATCCATCAAAAAATTTGCCAAAAGAAAATTTTGAAAAAAATATCATCGTTTTCACACTTGGGTTCGCTCGTTTAAGTACTTGGGGTCGGTGTTTTTAATACTTGGGTTCGGTCTTATTTTTGGCCTTATGGCACCGAACTGACTGAAATTTTGGATTCCTACTAAGAACCATTGTCTTTACACGAATCCATCAGAAAATCAGCCGAAAGGGGAATTTTAATTTTCTCCATACAAAATTTTCGTAGTTTTATGGGCACTTTGTCAAACTTAGGTTCGGCCATAACTTTGGCACTATGGCACCAAATGGACTGAAATTTCGGATTCTTTCTAAGAATCATGGTCTGTACCCGAATCAATCAAAAAATTTGCCAAAAGAAGATTTTGAAAAAAATATCATCGTTTTCACACTTGGGTTCGCTCGTTTAAGTACTTGGGGTCGGTGTTTTTAATACTTGGGTTCGGTCTTATTTTTGGCCTTATGGCACCGAACTGACTGAAATTTTGGATTCCTACTAAGAACCATGGTCTTTACACGAATCCATCAGAAAATCAGCCGAAAGGGGAATTTTAATTTTCTCCATACAAAATTTTCGTAGTTTTATGGGCACTTTGTCAAACTTAGGTTCGGCCATGACTTTTGCACTATGGCACCAAATGGACTGAAATTTCGGATTCTTTCTAAGAATCATGTTCTGTACCCGAATCATTCAAAAAATTTGCCAAAAGAAGATTTTGAAAAAAATATCATCGTTTTCACACTTGGGTTCGCTCGTTTAAGTACTTGGGGTCGGTGTTTTTAATACTTGGGTTCGGTCTTATTTTTGGCCTTATGGCACCGAACTGACTGAAATTTTGGATTCCTACTAAGAACCATGGTCTTTACACGAATCCATCAGAAAATCTGCCGAAAGGTGAATTTTAATTTTCTCCATACAAAATTTTCGTGGTTTTATGGGCACTTTGTCAAACTTAGGTTCGGCCATAACTTTGGCACTATGGCATCAAATGGACTGAAATTTTGGATTCTTACTAAGAATCATGGTCTGTACCCGAATCATTCATAAAATCAGCCGAAAGGGGAATTTTAATTTTCTCCATACAAAATTTTCGTAGTTTTATGGGCACTTTGTCAAACTTAGGTTCGGCCATAACTTTGGCACTATGGCACCAAATGGACTGAAATTTCGGATTCTTTCTAAGAATCATGGTCTGTACCCGAATCAATCAAAAAATTTGCCAAAAGAAGATTTTGAAAAAAATATCATCGTTTTCACACTTGGGTTCGCTCGTTTAAGTACTTGGGGTCGGTGTTTTTAATACTTGGGTTCGGTCTTATTTTTGGCCTTATGGCACCGAACTGACTGAAATTTTGGATTCCTACTAAGAACCATGGTCTTTACACGAATCCATCAGAAAATCAGCCGAAAGGAGAATTTTAATTTTCTCCAAACAAAATTTTCGTAGTTTTATGGGCACTTTGTCAAACTTAGGTTCGGCCATAACTTTGGCACTATGGCACCAAATGGACTGAAATTTCGGATTCTTTCTAAGAATCATGGTCTGTACCCGAATCAATCAAAAAATTTGCCAAAAGAAGATTTTGAAAAAAATATCATCGTTTTCACACTTGGGTTCGCTCGTTTAAGTACTTGGGGTCGGTGTTTTTAATACTTGGGTTCGGTCTTATTTTTGGCCTTATGGCACCGAACTGACTGAAATTTTGGATTCCTACTAAGAACCATGGTCTTTACACGAATCCATCAGAAAATCAGCCGAAAGGTGAATTTTAATTTTCTCCATACAAAATTTTCGTGGTTTTATGGGCACTTTGTCAAACTTAGGTTCGGCCATAACTTTGGCACTATGGCATCAAATGGACTGAAATATTGGATTCTTACTAAGAATCATGGTCTGTACCCGAATCATTCATAAAATCAGCCGAAAGGGGAATTTTAATTTTCTCCATACAAAATTTTCGTAGTTTTATGGGCACTTTGTCAAACTTAGGTTCGGCCATAACTTTGGCACTATGGCACCAAATGGACTGAAATTTCGGATTCTTTCTAAGAATCATGGTCTGTACCCGAATCCATCAAAAAATTTGCCAAAAGAAAATTTTGAAAAAAATATCATCGTTTTCACACTTGGGTTCGCTCGTTTAAGTACTTGGGGTCGGTGTTTTTAATACTTGGGTTCGGTCTTATTTTTGGCCTTATGGCACCGAACTGACTGAAATTTTGGATTCCTACTAAGAACCATGGTCTTTACACGAATCCATCAGAAAATCAGCCGAAAGGAGAATTTTAATTTTCTCCATACAAAATTTTCGTGGTTTTATGGGCACTTTGTCAAACTTAGGTTCGGCCATAACTTTGGCACTATGGCACCAAATGGACTGAAATTTCGGATTCTCACTACGAATCATGGTCTGTACCCGAATCAATCAAAAAATTTGCCAAAAGAAAATTTTGAAAAAAATATCATCGTTTTCACACTTGGGTTCGCTCGTTTAAGTACTTGGGGTCGGTGTTTTTAATACTTGGGTTCGGTCTTATTTTTGGCCTTATGGCACCGAACTGACTGAAATTTTGGATTCCTACTAAGAACCATTGTCTTTACACGAATCCATCAGAAAATCAGCCGAAAGGGGAATTTTAATTTTCTCCATACAAAATTTTCGTAGTTTTATGGGCACTTTGTCAAACTTAGGTTCGGCCATAACTTTGGCACTATGGCACCAAATGGACTGAAATTTCGGATTCTTTCTAAGAATCATGGTCTGTACCCGAATCAATCAAAAAATTTGCCAAAAGAAGATTTTGAAAAAAATATCATCGTTTTCACACTTGGGTTCGCTCGTTTAAGTACTTGGGGTCGGTGTTTTTAATACTTGTGTTCGGTCTTATTTTTGGCCTTATGGCACCGAACTGACTGAAATTTTGGATTCCTACTAAGAACCATGGTCTTTACACGAATCCATCAGAAAATCAGCCGAAGGGTGAATTTTAATTTTCTCCATACAAAATTTTCGTGGTTTTATGGGCACTTTGTCAAACTTAGGTTCGGCCATAACTTTGGCACTATGGCATCAAATGGACTGAAATTTTGGATTCTTACTAAGAATCATGGTCTGTACCCGAATCATTCATAAAATCAGCCGAAAGGGGAATTTTAATTTTCTCCATACAAAATTTTCGTAGTTTTATGGGCACTTTGTCAAACTTAGGTTCGGCCATAACTTTGGCACTATGGCACCAAATGGACTGAAATTTCGGATTCTTTCTAAGAATCATGGTCTGTACCCGAATCCATCAGAAAATCTGCCAACAGAAGAATTTTAATTTTCTTCATACAAAATTTTCATCGTTTTATTAGCACTTTTTCAATCTTAGGTTCGGCCATAACTTTGGCTCTATGGCATCAAATGGACTGAAATTTTGGATTCTTACTAAGAATCATGGTCTGTACCCGAATCATTCATAAAATCAGCCGAAAGGGGAATTTTAATTTTCTCCATACAAAATTTTCGTAGTTTTATGGGCACTTTGTCAAACTTAGGTTCGGCCATAACTTTGGCACTATGGCACCAAATGGACTGAAATTTCGGATTCTTTCTAAGAATCATGGTCTGTACCCGAATCAATCAAAAAATTTGCCAAAAGAAGATTTTGAAAAAAATATCATCGTTTTCACACTTGGGTTCGCTCGTTTAAGTACTTGGGGTCGGTGTTTTTAATACTTGGGTTCGGTCTTATTTTTGGCCTTATGGCACCGAACTGACTGAAATTTTGGATTCCTACTAAGAACCATGGTCTTTACACGAATCCATCAGAAAATCAGCCGAAAGGGGAATTTTAATTTTCTCCATACAAAATTTTCGTAGTTTTATGGGCACTTTGTCAAACTTAGGTTCGGCCATGACTTTGGCACTATGGCACCAAATGGACTGAAATTTCGGATTCTTTCTAAGAATCATGGTCTGTACCCGAATCAATCAAAAAATTTGCCAAAAGAAGATTTTGAAAAAAATATCATCGTTTTCACACTTGGGTTCGCTCGTTTAAGTACTTGGGGTCGGTGTTTTTAATACTTGGGTTCGGTCTTATTTTTGGCCTTATGGCACCGAACTGACTGAAATTTTGGATTCCTACTAAGAACCATGGTCTTTACACGAATCCATCAGAAAATCTGCCGAAAGGTGAATTTTAATTTTCTCCATACAAAATTTTCGTGGTTTTATGGGCACTTTGTCAAACTTAGGTTCGGCCATAACTTTGGCACTATGGCATCAAATGGACTGAAATTTTGGATTCTTACTAAGAATCATGGTCTGTACCCGAATCATTCATAAAATCAGCCGAAAGGGGAATTTTAATTTTCTCCATACAAAATTTTCGTAGTTTTATGGGCACTTTGTCAAACTTAGGTTCGGCCATAACTTTGGCACTATGGCACCAAATGGACTGAAATTTCGGATTCTTTCTAAGAATCATGGTCTGTACCCGAATCAATCAAAAAATTTGCCAAAAGAAGATTTTGAAAAAAATATCATCGTTTTCACACTTGGGTTCGCTCGTTTAAGTACTTGGGGTCGGTGTTTTTAATACTTGGGTTCGGTCTTATTTTTGGCCTTATGGCACCGAACTGACTGAAATTTTGGATTCCTACTAAGAACCATGGTCTTTACACGAATCCATCAGAAAATCAGCCGAAAGGGGAATTTTAATTTTCTCAATACAAAATTTTCGTAGTTTTATGGGCACTTTGTCAAACTTAGGTTCGGCCATAACTTTGGCACTATGGCACCAAATGGACTGAAATTTCGGATTCTTTCTAAGAATCATGGTCTGTACCCGAATCCATCAGAAAATCAGCCGAAAGGGGAATTTTAATTTTCTCCATACAAAATTTTCGTAGTTTTATGGGCACTTTGTCAAACTTAGGTTCGGCCATAACTTTGGCACTATGGCACCAAATGGACTGAAATTTCGGATTCTTTCTAAGAACCATGGTCTTTACACGAATCCATCAGAAAATCAGCCGAAAGGGGAATTTTAATTTTCTCCATACAAAATTTTCGTAGTTTTATGGGCACTTTGTCAAACTTAGGTTCGGCCATAACTTTGGCACTATGGCACCAAATGGACTGAAATTTCGGATTCTTTCTAAGAATCATGGTCTGTACCCGAATCAATCAAAAAATTTGCCAAAAGATGATTTTGAAAAAAATATCATCGTTTTCACACTTGGGTTCGCTCGTTTAAGTACTTGGGGTCGGTGTTTTTAATACTTGGGTTCGGTCATATTTTTGGCCTTATGGCACCGAACTGACTGAAATTTTGGATTCCTACTAAGAATCATGGTCTGTACCCGAATCATTCATAAAATCAGCCGAAAGGAGAATTTTAATTTTCTCCATACAAAATTTTCGTGGTTTTATTGGCACTTTGTCAAACTTGGTTCGGCCATAACTTTGGCACTATGGCACCAAATGGACTGAAATTTCGGATTCTCACTACGAATCATGGTCTGTACCCGAATCAATCAAAAAATTTGCCAAAAGAAAATTTTGAAAAAAATATCATCGTTTTCACACTTGGGTTCGCTCGTTTAAGTACTTGGGGTGGGTGTTTTTAATACTTGGGTTCGGTCTTATTTTTGGCCTTATGGCACCGAACTGACTGAAATTTTGGATTCCTACTAAGAACCATGGTCTTTACACGAATCCATCAGAAAATCAGCCGAAAGGGGAATTTTAATTTTCTCCATACAAAATTTTCGTAGTTTTATGGGCACTTTGTCAAACTTAGGTTCGGCCATAACTTTGGCACTATGGCACCAAATGGACTGAAATTTCGGAATCTTTCTAAGAATCATGGTCTTTACCCGAATCAATCAAAAAATTTGCCAAAAGAAGATTTTGAAAAAAATATCATCGTTTTCACACTTGGGTTCGCTCGTTTAAGTACTTGGGGTCGGTGTTTTTAATACTTGGGTTCGGTCTTATTTTTGGCCTTATGGCACCGAACTGACTGAAATTTTGGATTCCTACTAAGAACCATGGTCTTTACACGAATCCATCAGAAAATCAGCCGAAAGGAGAATTTTAATTTTCTCCATACAAAATTTTCGTGGTTTTATGGGCACTTTGTCAAACTTAGGTTCGGCCATAACTTTGGCACTATGGCACCAAATGGACTGAAATTTCGGATTCTCACTACGAATCATGGTCTGTACCCGAATCAATCAAAAAATTTGCCAAAAGAAAATTTTGAAAAAAATATCATCGTTTTCACACTTGGGTTCAATCGTTTAAGTACTTGGGGTCGGTGTTTTAATACTTGGGTTCGGTCTTATTTTTGGCCTTATGGCACCGAACTGACTGAAATTTTGGATTCCTACTAAGAACCATGGTCTGTACACGAATCCATCAGAAAATCAGCCGAAAGGGGAATTTTAATTTTCTCCATACAAAATTTTCGTAGTTTTATGGGCACTTTGTCAAACTTAGGTTCGGCCATAACTTTGGCACTATGGCACCAAATGGACTGAAATTTCGGATTCTTTCTAAGAATCATGGTCTGTACCCGAATCAATCAAAAAATTTGCCAAAAGAAGATTTTGAAAAAAATATCATCGTTTTCACACTTGGGTTCGCTCGTTTAAGTACTTGGGGTCGGTGTTTTTAATACTTGGGTTCGGTCTTATTTTTGGCCTTTTGGCACCGAACTGACTGAAATTTTGGATTCCTACTAAGAACCATGGTCTTTACACGAATCCATCAGAAAATCAGCCGAAAGGTGAATTTTAATTTTCTCCATACAAAATTTTCGTGGTTTTATGGGCACTTTGTCAAACTTAGGTTCGGCCATAACTTTGGCACTATGGCATCAAATGGACTGAAATTTTGGATTCTTACTAAGAATCATGGTCTGTACCCGAATCATTCATAAAATCAGCCGAAAGGGGAATTTTAATTTTCTCCATACAAAATTTTCGTAGTTTTATGGGCACTTTGTCAAACTTAGGTTCGGCCATAACTTTGGCACTATGGCACCAAATGGACTGAAATTTCGGATTCTTTCTAAGAATCATGGTCTGTACCCGAATCAATCAAAAAATTTGCCAAAAGAAGATTTTGAAAAAAATATCATCGTTTTCACACTTGGGTTCGCTCGTTTAAGTACTTGGGGTCGGTGTTTTTAATACTTGGGTTCGGTCTTATTTTTGGCCTTATGGCACCGAACTGACTGAAATTTTGGATTCCTACTAAGAACCATGGTCTTTACACGAATCCATCAGAAAATCAGCCGAAAGGAGAATTTTAATTTTCTCCATACAAAATTTTCGTGGTTTTATGGGCACTTTGTCAAACTTAGGTTCGGCCATAACTTTGGCACTATGGCACCAAATGGACTGAAATTTCGGATTCTCACTACGAATCATGGTCTGTACCCGAATCAATCAAAAAATTTGCCAAAAGAAAATTTTGAAAAAAATATCATCGTTTTCACACTTGGGTTCGCTCATTTAAGTACTTGGGGTCGGTGTTTTTAATACTTGGTTTGGTCTTATTTTTGGCCTTATGGCACCGAACTGACTGAAATTTTGGATTCCTACTAAGAACCATGGTCTTTACACGAATCCATCAGAAAATCAGCCGAAAGGAGAATTTTAATTTGCTCCATACAAAATTTTCGTGGTTTTATGGGCACTTTGTCAAACTTAGGTTCGGCCATAACTTTGGCACTATGGCACCAAATGGACTGAAATTTCGGATTCTCACTACGAATCATGGTCTGTACCCGAATCAATCAAAAAATTTGCCAAAAGAAAATTTTGAAAAAAATATCATCGTTTTCACACTTGGGTTCAATCGTTTAAGTACTTGGGGTCGGTGTTTTTAATACTTGGGTTCGGTCTTATTTTTGGCCTTATGGCACCGAACTGACTGAAATTTTGGATTCCTACTAAGAACCATGGTCTTTACACGAATCCATCAGAAAATCAGCCGAAAGGGGAATTTTAATTTTCTCCATACAAAATTTTCGTAGTTTTATGGGCACTTTGTCAAACTTAGGTTCGGCCATAACTTTGGCACTATGGCACCAAATGGACTGAAATTTCGGATTCTTTCTAAGAATCATGGTCTGTACCCGAATCAATCAAAAAATTTGCCAAAAGAAGATTTTGAAAAAAATATCATCGTTTTCACACTTGGGTTCGCTCGTTTAAGTACTTGGGGTCGGTGTTTTTAATACTTGGGTACGGTCATATTTTTGGCCTTATGGCACCGAACTGACTGAAATTTTGGATTCCTACTAAGAACCATGGTCTGCACACGAATCCATCAGAAAATCTGCCAACAGAAGAATTTTAATTTTCTTCATACAAAATTTTCATCGTTTTATTAGCACTTTTTCAATCTTAGGTTCGGCCATAACTTTGGCCCTATGGCATCAAATGGACTGAAATTTTGGATTCTTACTAAGAATCATGGTCTGTACCCGAATCAATCAAAAAATCAGCCGAAAGGAGAATTTTCTCCAAACAAAATTTTCGTAGTTTTATGGGCACTTTGTCAAACTTAGGTTCGGCCATAACTTTGGCACTATGGCACCAAATGGACTGAAATTTCGGATTCTTTCTAAGAATCATGGTCTGTACCCGAATCAATCAAAAAATTTGCAAAAAGAAGATTTTGAAAAAAATATCATCGTTTTCACACTTGGGTTCGCTCGTTTAAGTACTTGGGGTCGGTGTTTTTAATACTTGGGTACGGTCATATTTTTGGCCTTATGGCACCGAACTGACTGAAATTTTGGATTCCTACTAAGAACCATGGTCTGCACACGAATCCATCAGAAAATCTGCCAACAGAAGAATTTTAATTTTCTTCATACAAAATTTTCATCGTTTTATTAGCACTTTTTCAATCTTAGGTTCGGCCATAACTTTGGCCCTATGGCATCAAATGGACTGAAATTTTGTATTCTTACTAAGAATCATGGTCTGTACCCGAATCATTCATAAAATCAGCCGAAAGGGGAATTTTAATATTCTCCATACAAAATTTTCGTAGTTTTATGGGCACTTTGTCAAACTTAGGTTCGGCCATAACTTTGGCACTATGGCACCAAATGGACTGAAATTTCGGATTCTTTCTAAGAATCATGGTCTGTACCCGAATCAATCAAAAAATTTGCCAAAAGAAGATTTTGAAAAAAATATCATCGTTTTCACACTTGGGTTCGCTCGTTTAAGTACTTGGGGTCGGTGTTTTTAATACTTGGGTTCGGTCATATTTTTGGCCTTATGGCAGCACCGAACTGACTGAAATTTTGGAATCCTACTAAGAACCATGGTCTTTACACGAATCCATCAGAAAATCTGCCAACAGAAGAATTTTAATTTTCTTCATACAAAATTTTCATCGTTTTATTAGCACTTTTTCAATCTTAGGTTCGGCCATAACTTTGGCCCTATGGCATCAAATGGACTGAAATTTTGGATTCTTACTAAGAATCATGGTCTGTACCCGAATCAATCAAAAAATGAGCCGAAAGGAGAATTTTAATTTTCTCCAAACAAAATTTTCGTAGTTTTATGGGCACTTTGTCAAACTTAGGTTCGGCCATCACTTTGGCACTATGGCACCAAATGGACTGAAATTTCGGATTCTTTCTAAGAATCATGGTCTGTACCCGAATCAATCAAAAAATTTGCCAAAAGAAGATTTTGAAAAAAATATCATCGTTTTCACACTTGGGTTCGCTCGTTTAAGTACTTGGGGTCGGTGTTTTTAATACTTGGGTTTGGTCTTATTTTTGGCTTTATGGCACCGAACTGACTGAAATTTTGGATTCCTACTAAGAACCATGGTCTTTACACGAATCCATCAGAAAATCAGCCGAAAGGGGAATTTTAATTTTCTCCATACAAAATTTTCGTAGCTTTATGGGCACTTTGTCAAACTTAGGTTCGGCCATTACTTTGGCACTATGGCACCAAATGGGCTGAAATTTCGGATTCTTTCTAAGAATCATGGTCTGTACCCGAATCAATCAAAAAATTTGCCAAAAGAAGATTTTGAAAAAAATATCATCGTTTTCACACTTGGGTTCGCTCGTTTAAGTACTTGGGGTCGGTGTTTTTAATACTTGGGTTCGGTCTTTTTTTTGGCCTTATGGCACCGAACTGACTGAAATTTTGGATTCCTACTAAGAACCATGGTCTTTACACGAATCCATCAGAAAATCAGCCGAAAGGGGAATTTTAATTTTCTCCATACAAAATTTTCGTAGTTTTATGGGCACTTTGTCAAACTTAGGTTCGGCCATAACTTTGGCACTATGGCACCAAATGGACTGAAATTTCGGATTCTTTCTAAGAATCACGGTCTGTACCCGAATCAATCAAAAAATTTGCCAAAAGAAGATTTTGAAAAAAATATCATCGTTTTCACACTTGGGTTCGCTCGTTTAAGTACTTGGGGTCGGTGTTTTTAATACTTGGGTACGGTCATATTTTTGGCCTTATGGCACCGAACTGACTGAAATTTTGGATTCCTACTAAGAACCATGGTCTGCACACGAATCCATCAGAAAATCTGCCAACAGAAGAATTTTAATTTTCTTCATACAAAATTTTCATCGTTTTATTAGCACTTTTTCAATCTTAGGTTCGGCCATAACTTTGGCCCTATGGCATCAAATGGACTGAAATTTTGGATTCTTACTAAGAATCATGGTCTGTACCCGAATCAATCAAAAAATCAGCCGAAAGGAGAATTTTAATTTTCTCCAAACAAAATTTTCGTAGTTTTATGGGCACTTTGTCAAACTTAGGTTCGGCCATAACTTTGGCACTATGGCACCAAATGGACTGAAATTTCGGATTCTTTCTAAGAATCATGGTCTGTACCCGAATCAATCAAAAAATTTGCCAAAATTTCACACTTGGGTTCGCTCGTTTAAGTACTTGGGGTCGGTGTTTTTAATACTTGGGTTCGATCTTATTTTTGGCCTTATGGCACCGAACTGACTGAAATTTTGGATTCCTACTAAGAACCATTGTCTTTACACGAATCCATCAGAAAATCAGCCGAAAGGGGAATTTTAATTTTCTCCATACAAAATTTTCGTAGTTTTATGGGCACTTTGTCAAACTTAGGTTCGGCCATAATTTTGGCACTATGGCACCAAATGGACTGAAATTTCGGATTCTTTCTAAGAATCATGGTCTGTACCCGAATCAATCAAAAAATTTGCCAAAAGAAGATTTTGAAAAAAATATCATCGTTTTCACACTTGGGTTCGCTCGTTTAAGTACTTGGGGTCGGTGTTTTTAATACTTGGGTACGGTCATATTTTTGGCCTTATGGCACCGAACTGACTGAAATTTTGGATTCCTACTAAGAACCATGGTCTGCACACGAATCCATCAGAAAATCTGCCAACAGAAGAATTTTAATTTTCTTCATACAAAATTTTCATCGTTTTATTAGCACTTTTTCAATCTTAGGTTCGGCCATAACTTTGGCCCTATGGCATCAAATGGACTGAAATTTTGGATTCTTACAAAGAATCATGGTCTGTACCCGAATCATTCATAAAATCAGCCGAAAGGGGAATTTTTATTTTCTCCATACAAAATTTTCGTAGTTTTATGGGCACTTTGTCAAACTTAGGTTCGGCCATAACTTTGGCACTATGGCACCAAATGGACTGAAATTTCGGATTCTTTCTAAGAATCACGGTCTGTACCCGAATCAATCAAAAAATTTGCCAAAAGAAGATTTTGAAAAAAATATCATCGTTTTCACACTTGGGTTCGCTCGTTTAAGTACTTGGGGTCGGTGTTTTTAATACTTGGGTACGGTCATATTTTTGGCCTTATGGCACCGAACTGACTGAAATTTTGGATTCCTACTAAGAACCATGGTCTGCACACGAATCCATCAGAAAATCTGCCAACAGAAGAATTTTAATTTTCTTCATACAAAATTTTCATCGTTTTATTAGCACTTTTTCAATCTTAGGTTCGGCCATAACTTTGGCCCTATGGCATCAAATGGACTGAAATTTTGGATTCTTACTAAGAATCATGGTCTGTACCCGAATCAATCAAAAAATCAGCCGAAAGGAGAATTTTAATTTTCTCCAAACAAAATTTTCGTAGTTTTATGGGCACTTTGTCAAACTTAGGTTCGGCCATAACTTTGGCACTATGGCACCAAATGGACTGAAATTTCGGATTCTTTCTAAGAATCATGGTCTGTACCCGAATCAATCAAAAAATTTGCCAAAATTTCACACTTGGGTTCGCTCGTTTAAGTACTTGGGGTCGGTGTTTTTAATACTTGGGTTCGATCTTATTTTTGGCCTTATGGCACCGAACTGACTGAAATTTTGGATTCCTACTAAGAACCATTGTCTTTACACGAATCCATCAGAAAATCAGCCGAAAGGGGAATTTTAATTTTCTCCATACAAAATTTTCGTAGTTTTATGGGCACTTTGTCAAACTTAGGTTCGGCCATAATTTTGGCACTATGGCACCAAATGGACTGAAATTTCGGATTCTTTCTAAGAATCATGGTCTGTACCCGAATCAATCAAAAAATTTGCCAAAAGAAGATTTTGAAAAAAATATCATCGTTTTCACACTTGGGTTCGCTCGTTTAAGTACTTGGGGTCGGTGTTTTTAATACTTGGGTACGGTCATATTTTTGGCCTTATGGCACCGAACTGACTGAAATTTTGGATTCCTACTAAGAACCATGGTCTGCACACGAATCCATCAGAAAATCTGCCAACAGAAGAATTTTAATTTTCTTCATACAAAATTTTCATCGTTTTATTAGCACTTTTTCAATCTTAGGTTCGGCCATAACTTTGGCCCTATGGCATCAAATGGACTGAAATTTTGGATTCTTACAAAGAATCATGGTCTGTACCCGAATCATTCATAAAATCAGCCGAAAGGGGAATTTTTATTTTCTCCATACAAAATTTTCGTAGTTTTATGGGCACTTTGTCAAACTTAGGTTCGGCCATAACTTTGGCACTATGGCACCAAATGGACTGAAATTTCGGATTCTTTCTAAGAATCATGGTCTGTACCCGAATCAATCAAAAAATTTGCCAAAAGAAGATTTTGAAAAAAATATCATCGTTTTCACACTTGGGTTCGCTCGTTTAAGTACTTGGGGTCGGTGTTTTTAATACTTGGGTTCGGTCATATTTTTGGCCTTATGGCACTTAACTGACTGAAATTTTGGATTCCTACTAAGAACCATGGTCTTTACACGAATCCATCAGAAAATCTGCCAATAGAAGAATTTTAATTTTCTTCATACAAAATTTTCATTGTTTTATTAGCACTTTGTCAATCTTAGGTTCGCCATAACTTTGGCCCTATGGCATCAAATGGACTGAAATTTTGGATTCTTACTAAGAATCATGGTCTGTACCCGAATCATTCATAAAATCAGCCGACAGGGGAATTTTAATTTTCTCCATACAAAATTTTCGTAGTTTTATGGGCACTTTGTCAAACTTAGGTTCGGCCATAACTTTGGCACTATGGCACCAAATGGACTGAAATTTCGGATTCTTTCTAAGAATCATGGTCTGTACCCGAATCAATCAAAAAATTTGCCAAAAGAAGATTTTGAAAAAAATATCATCGTTTTCACACTTGGGTTCGCTCGTTTAAGTACTTGGGGTCGGTGTTTTTAATACTTGGGTTCGGTCTTATTTTTGGCCTTATGGCACCGAACTGACTGAAATTTTGGATTCCTACTAAGAACCATGGTTTTTACACGAATCCATCAGAAAATCAGCCGAAAGGAGAATTTTAATTTTCTCCATACAAAATTTTCGTGGTTTTATGGGCACTTTGTCAAACTTAGGTTCGGCCATAACTTTGGCACTATGGCACCAAATGGACTGAAATTTCGGATTCTCACTACGAATCATGGTCTGTACCCGAATCAATCAAAAAATTTGCCAAAAGAAAATTTTGAAAAAAATATCATCGTTTTCACACTTGGGTTCGCTCATTTAAGTACTTGGGGTCGGTGTTTTTAATACTTGGGTTCGGTCTTATTTTTGGCCTTATGGCACCGAACTGACTGAAATTTTGGATTCCTACTAAGAACCATGGTCTTTACACGAATCCATCAGAAAATCAGCCGAAAGGTGAATTTTAATTTTCTCCATACAAAATTTTCGTGGTTTTATGGGCACTTTGTCAAACTTAGGTTCGGCCATAACTTTGGAACTATGGCATCAAATGGACTGAAATTTTGGATTCTTACTAAGAATCATGGTCTGTACCCGAATCATTCATAAAATCAGCCGAAAGGGGAATTTTAATTTTCTCCATACAAAATTTTCGTAGTTTTATGGGCACTTTGTCAAACTTAGGTTCGGCCATAACTTTGGCACTATGGCACCAAATGGACTGAAATTTCGGATTCTTTCTAAGAATCATGGTCTGTACCCGAATCAATCAAAAAATTTGCCAAAAGAAGATTTTGAAAAAAATATCATCGTTTTCACACTTGGGTTCGCTCGTTTAAGTACTTGGGGTCGGTGTTTTTAATACTTGGGTACGGTCATATTTTTGGCCTTATGGCACCGAACTGACTGAAATTTTGGATTCCTACTAAGAACCATGGTCTGCACACGAATCCATCAGAAAATCTGCCAACAGAAGAATTTTAATTTTCTTCATACAAAATTTTCATCGTTTTATTAGCACTTTTTCAATCTTAGGTTCGGCCATAACTTTGGCCCTATGGCATCAAATGGACTGAAATTTTGGATTCTTACAAAGAATCATGGTCTGTACCCGAATCATTCATAAAATCAGCCGAAAGGGGAATTTTTATTTTCTCCATACAAAATTTTCGTAGTTTTATGGGCACTTTGTCAAACTTAGGTTCGGCCATAACTTTGGCACTATGGCACCAAATGGACTGAAATTTCGGATTCTTTCTAAGAATCATGGTCTGTACCCGAATCAATCAAAAAATTTGCCAAAAGAAGATTTTGAAAAAAATATCATCGTTTTCACACTTGGGTTCGCTCGTTTAAGTACTTGGGGTCGGTGTTTTTAATACTT
Source organism: Limnephilus lunatus (assembly GCA_917563855.2). Taxonomy (NCBI): domain Eukaryota; kingdom Metazoa; phylum Arthropoda; class Insecta; order Trichoptera; family Limnephilidae; genus Limnephilus; species Limnephilus lunatus. Next base: position 19,103 of record OU830602.1, on the reverse strand, counting down.
GGGTTCGGTCTTATTTTTGGCCTTATGGCACCGAACTGACTGAAATTTTGGATTCCTACTAAGAACCATGGTCTTTACACGAATCCATCAGAAAATCTGCCAACAGAAGAATTTTAATTTTCTTCATACAAAATTTTCATTGTTTTATTAGCACTTTGTCAATCTTAGGTTCGCCATAACTTTGGCCCTATGGCATCAAATGGACTGAAATTTTGGATTCTTACTAAGAATCATGGTCTGTACCCGAATCATTCATAAAATCAGCCGACAGGGGAATTTTAATTTTCTCCATACAAAATTTTCGTAGTTTTATGGGCACTTTGTCAAACTTAGGTTCGGCCATAACTTTGGCACTATGGCACCAAATGGACTGAAATTTCGGATTCTTTCTAAGAATCATGGTCTGTACCCGAATCAATCAAAAAATTTGCCAAAAGAAGATTTTGAAAAAAATATCATCGTTTTCACACTTGGGTTCGCTCGTTTAAGTACTTGGGGTCGGTGTTTTTAATACTTGGGTTCGGTCTTATTTTTGGCCTTATGGCACCGAACTGACTGAAATTTTGGATTCCTACTAAGAACCATGGTCTTTACACGAATCCATCAGAAAATCAGCCGAAAGGAGAATTTTAATTTTCTCCATACAAAATTTTCGTGGTTTTATGGGCACTTTGTCAAACTTAGGTTCGGCCATAACTTTGGCACTATGGTACCAAATGGACTGAAATTTCGGATTCTCACTACGAATCATGGTCTGTACCCGAATCAATCAAAAAATTTGCCAAAAGAAAATTTTGAAAAAAATATCATCGTTTTCACACTTGGGTTCGCTCATTTAAGTACTTGGGGTCGGTGTTTTTAATACTTGGGTTCGGTCTTATTTTTGGCCTTATGGCACCGAACTGACTGAAATTTTGGATTCCTACTAAGAACCATGGTCTTTACACGAATCCATCAGAAAATCAGCCGAAAGGTGAATTTTAATTTTCTCCATACAAAATTTTCGTGGTTTTATGGGCACTTTGTCAAACTTAGGTTCGGCCATAACTTTGGAACTATGGCATCAAATGGACTGAAATTTTGGATTCTTACTAAGAATCATGGTCTGTACCCGAATCATTCATAAAATCAGCCGAAAGGGGAATTTTAATTTTCTCCATACAAAATTTTCGTAGTTTTATGGGCACTTTGTCAAACTTAGGTTCGGCCATAACTTTGGCACTATGGCACCAAATGGACTGAAATTTCGGATTCTTTCTAAGAATCATGGTCTGTACCCGAATCAATCAAAAAATTTGCCAAAAGAAGATTTTGAAAAAAATATCATCGTTTTCACACTTGGGTTCGCTCGTTTAAGTACTTGGGGTCGGTGTTTTTAATACTTGGGTTCGGTCTTATTTTTGGCCTTATGGCACCGAACTGACTGAAATTTTGGATTCCTACTAAGAACCATGGTCTTTACACGAATCCATCAGAAAATCTGCCAACAGAAGAATTTTAATTTTCTTCATACAAAATTTTCATTGTTTTATTAGCACTTTGTCAATCTTAGGTTCGCCATAACTTTGGCCCTATGGCATCAAATGGACTGAAATTTTGGATTCTTACTAAGAATCATGGTCTGTACCCGAATCATTCATAAAATCAGCCGACAGGGGAATTTTAATTTTCTCCATACAAAATTTTCGTAGTTTTATGGGCACTTTGTCAAACTTAGGTTCGGCCATAACTTTGGCACTATGGCACCAAATGGACTGAAATTTCGGATTCTTTCTAAGAATCATGGTCTGTACCCGAATCAATCAAAAAATTTGCCAAAAGAAGATTTTGAAAAAAATATCATCGTTTTCACACTTGGGTTCGCTCGTTTAAGTACTTGGGGTCGGTGTTTTTAATACTTGGGTTCGGTCTTATTTTTGGCCTTATGGCACCGAACTGACTGAAATTTTGGATTCCTACTAAGAACCATGGTCTTTACACGAATCCATCAGAAAATCAGCCGAAAGGAGAATTTTAATTTTCTCCATACAAAATTTTCGTGGTTTTATGGGCACTTTGTCAAACTTAGGTTCGGCCATAACTTTGGCACTATGGCACCAAATGGACTGAAATTTCGGATTCTCACTACGAATCATGGTCTGTACCCGAATCAATCAAAAAATTTGCCAAAAGAAAATTTTGAAAAAAATATCATCGTTTTCACACTTGGGTTCGCTCATTTAAGTACTTGGGGTCGGTGTTTTTAATACTTGGGTTCGGTCTTATTTTTGGCCTTATGGCACCGAACTGACTGAAATTTTGGATTCCTACTAAGAACCATGGTCTTTACACGAATCCATCAGAAAATCAGCCGAAAGGAGAATTTTAATTTTCTCCATACAAAATTTTCGTGGTTTTATGGGCACTTTGTCAAACTTAGGTTCGGCCATAACTTTGGCACTATGGCACCAAATGGACTGAAATTTCGGATTCTCACTACGAATCATGGTCTGTACCCGAATCAATCAAAAAATTTGCCAAAAGAAAATTTTGAAAAAAATATCATCGTTTTCACACTTGGGTTCGCTCATTTAAGTACTTGGGGTCGGTGTTTTTAATACTTGGGTTCGGTCTTATTTTTGGCCTTATGGCACCGAACTGACTGAAATTTTGGATTCCTACTAAGAACCATGGTCTTTACACGAATCCATCAGAAAATCAGCCGAAAGGAGAATTTTAATTTTCTCCATACAAAATTTTCGTGGTTTTATGGGCACTTTGTCAAACTTAGGTTCGGCCATAACTTTGGCACTATGGCACCAAATGGACTGAAATTTCGGATTCTCACTACGAATCATGGTCTGTACCCGAATCAATCAAAAAATTTGCCAAAAGAAAATTTTGAAAAAAATATCATCGTTTTCACACTTGGGTTCAATCGTTTAAGTACTTGGGGTCGGTGTTTTTAATACTTGGGTTCGGTCTTATTTTTGGCCTTATGGCACCGAACTGACTGAAATTTTGGATTCCTACTAAGAACCATGGTCTGTACACGAATCCATCAGAAAATCAGCCGAAAGGGGAATTTTAATTTTCTCCATACAAAATTTTCGTAGTTTTATGGGCACTTTGTCAAACTTAGGTTCGGCCATAACTTTGGCACTATGGCACCAAATGGACTGAAATTTCGGATTCTTTCTAAGAATCATGGTCTGTACCCGAATCAATCAAAAAATTTGCCAAAAGAAAATTTTGAAAAAAATATCATCGTTTTCACACTTGGGTTCGCTCATTTAAGTACTTGGGGTCGGTGTTTTTAATACTTGGTTTGGTCTTATTTTTGGCCTTATGGCACCGAACTGACTGAAATTTTGGATTCCTACTAAGAACCATGGTCTTTACACGAATCCATCAGAAAATCAGCCGAAAGGAGAATTTTAATTTGCTCCATACAAAATTTTCGTGGTTTTATGGGCACTTTGTCAAACTTAGGTTCGGCCATAACTTTGGCACTATGGCACCAAATGGACTGAAATTTCGGATTCTCACTACGAATCATGGTCTGTACCCGAATCAATCAAAAAATTTGCCAAAAGAAAATTTTGAAAAAAATATCATCGTTTTCACACTTGGGTTCAATCGTTTAAGTACTTGGGGTCGGTGTTTTTAATACTTGGGTTCGGTCTTATTTTTGGCCTTATGGCACCGAACTGACTGAAATTTTGGATTCCTACTAAGAACCATGGTCTTTACACGAATCCATCAGAAAATCAGCCGAAAGGGGAATTTTAATTTTCTCCATACAAAATTTTCGTAGTTTTATGGGCACTTTGTCAAACTTAGGTTCGGCCATAACTTTGGCACTATGGCACCAAATGGACTGAAATTTCGGATTCTTTCTAAGAATCATGGTCTGTACCCGAATCAATCAAAAAATTTGCCAAAAGAAGATTTTGAAAAAAATATCATCGTTTTCACACTTGGGTTCGCTCGTTTAAGTACTTGGGGTCGGTGTTTTTAATACTTGGGTTCGGTCTTATTTTTGGCTTTATGGCACCGAACTGACTGAAATTTTGGATTCCTACTAAGAACCATGGTCTTTACACGAATCCATCAGAAAATCAGCCGAAAGGGGAATTTTAATTTTCTCCATACAAAATTTTCGTAGTTTTATGGGCACTTTGTCAAACTTAGGTTCGGCCATTACTTTGGCACTATGGCACCAAATGGGCTGAAATTTCGGATTCTTTCTAAGAATCATGGTCTGTACCCGAATCAATCAAAAAATTTGCCAAAAGAAGATTTTGAAAAAAATATCATCGTTTTCACACTTGGGTTCGCTCGTTTAAGTACTTGGGGTCGGTGTTTTTAATACTTGGGTTCGGTCTTATTTTTGGCCTTATGGCACCGAACTGACTGAAATTTTGGATTCCTACTAAGAACCATGGTCTTTACACGAATCCATCAGAAAATCAGCCGAAAGGGGAATTTTAATTTTCTCCATACAAAATTTTCGTAGTTTTATGGGCACTTTGTCAAACTTAGGTTCGGCCATAACTTTGGCACTATGGCACCAAATGGACTGAAATTTCGGATTCTTTCTAAGAATCACGGTCTGTACCCGAATCAATCAAAAAAATTGCCAAAAGAAGATTTTGAAAAAAATATCATCGTTTTCACACTTGGGTTCGCTCGTTTAAGTACTTGGGGTCGGTGTTTTTAATACTTGGGTACGGTCATATTTTTGGCCTTATGGCACCGAACTGACTGAAATTTTGGATTCCTACTAAGAACCATGGTCTGCACACGAATCCATCAGAAAATCTGCCAACAGAAGAATTTTAATTTTCTTCATACAAAATTTTCATCGTTTTATTAGCACTTTTTCAATCTTAGGTTCGGCCATAACTTTGGCCCTATGGCATCAAATGGACTGAAATTTTGGATTCTTACAAAGAATCATGGTCTGTACCCGAATCATTCATAAAATCAGCCGAAAGGGGAATTTTTATTTTCTCCATACAAAATTTTCGTAGTTTTATGGGCACTTTGTCAAACTTAGGTTCGGCCATAACTTTGGCACTATGGCACCAAATGGACTGAAATTTCGGATTCTTTCTAAGAATCATGGTCTGTACCCGAATCAATCAAAAAATTTGCCAAAAGAAGATTTTGAAAAAAATATCATCGTTTTCACACTTGGGTTCGCTCGTTTAAGTACTTGGGGTCGGTGTTTTTAATACTTGGGTTCGGTCTTATTTTTGGCCTTATGGCACCGAACTGACTGAAATTTTGGATTCCTACTAAGAACCATGGTCTTTACACGAATCCATCAGAAAATCTGCCAACAGAAGAATTTTAATTTTCTTCATACAAAATTTTCATTGTTTTATTAGCACTTTGTCAATCTTAGGTTCGCCATAACTTTGGCCCTATGGCATCAAATGGACTGAAATTTTGGATTCTTACTAAGAATCATGGTCTGTACCCGAATCATTCATAAAATCAGCCGACAGGGGAATTTTAATTTTCTCCATACAAAATTTTCGTAGTTTTATGGGCACTTTGTCAAACTTAGGTTCGGCCATAACTTTGGCACTATGGCACCAAATGGACTGAAATTTCGGATTCTTTCTAAGAATCATGGTCTGTACCCGAATCAATCAAAAAATTTGCCAAAAGAAGATTTTGAAAAAAATATCATCGTTTTCACACTTGGGTTCGCTCGTTTAAGTACTTGGGGTCGGTGTTTTTAATACTTGGGTTCGGTCTTATTTTTGGCCTTATGGCACCGAACTGACTGAAATTTTGGATTCCTACTAAGAACCATGGTCTTTACACGAATCCATCAGAAAATCAGCCGAAAGGAGAATTTTAATTTTCTCCATACAAAATTTTCGTGGTTTTATGGGCACTTTGTCAAACTTAGGTTCGGCCATAACTTTGGCACTATGGCACCAAATGGACTGAAATTTCGGATTCTCACTACGAATCATGGTCTGTACCCGAATCAATCAAAAAATTTGCCAAAAGAAAATTTTGAAAAAAATATCATCGTTTTCACACTTGGGTTCGCTCATTTAAGTACTTGGGGTCGGTGTTTTTAATACTTGGGTTCGGTCTTATTTTTGGCCTTATGGCACCGAACTGACTGAAATTTTGGATTCCTACTAAGAACCATGGTCTTTACACGAATCCATCAGAAAATCAGCCGAAAGGTGAATTTTAATTTTCTCCATACAAAATTTTCGTGGTTTTATGGGCACTTTGTCAAACTTAGGTTCGGCCATAACTTTGGAACTATGGCATCAAATGGACTGAAATTTTGGATTCTTACTAAGAATCATGGTCTGTACCCGAATCATTCATAAAATCAGCCGAAAGGGGAATTTTAATTTTCTCCATACAAAATTTTCGTAGTTTTATGGGCACTTTGTCAAACTTAGGTTCGGCCATAACTTTGGCACTATGGCACCAAATGGACTGAAATTTCGGATTCTTTCTAAGAATCATGGTCTGTACCCGAATCAATCAAAAAATTTGCCAAAAGAAGATTTTGAAAAAAATATCATCGTTTTCACACTTGGGTTCGCTCGTTTAAGTACTTGGGGTCGGTGTTTTTAATACTTGGGTTCGGTCTTATTTTTGGCCTTATGGCACCGAACTGACTGAAATTTTGGATTCCTACTAAGAACCATGGTCTTTACACGAATCCATCAGAAAATCTGCCAACAGAAGAATTTTAATTTTCTTCATACAAAATTTTCATTGTTTTATTAGCACTTTGTCAATCTTAGGTTCGCCATAACTTTGGCCCTATGGCATCAAATGGACTGAAATTTTGGATTCTTACTAAGAATCATGGTCTGTACCCGAATCATTCATAAAATCAGCCGACAGGGGAATTTTAATTTTCTCCATACAAAATTTTCGTAGTTTTATGGGCACTTTGTCAAACTTAGGTTCGGCCATAACTTTGGCACTATGGCACCAAATGGACTGAAATTTCGGATTCTTTCTAAGAATCATGGTCTGTACCCGAATCAATCAAAAAATTTGCCAAAAGAAGATTTTGAAAAAAATATCATCGTTTTCACACTTGGGTTCGCTCGTTTAAGTACTTGGGGTCGGTGTTTTTAATACTTGGGTTCGGTCTTATTTTTGGCCTTATGGCACCGAACTGACTGAAATTTTGGATTCCTACTAAGAACCATGGTCTTTACACGAATCCATCAGAAAATCAGCCGAAAGGAGAATTTTAATTTTCTCCATACAAAATTTTCGTGGTTTTATGGGCACTTTGTCAAACTTAGGTTCGGCCATAACTTTGGCACTATGGCACCAAATGGACTGAAATTTCGGATTCTCACTACGAATCATGGTCTGTACCCGAATCAATCAAAAAATTTGCCAAAAGAAAATTTTGAAAAAAATATCATCGTTTTCACACTTGGGTTCGCTCATTTAAGTACTTGGGGTCGGTGTTTTTAATACTTGGGTTCGGTCTTATTTTTGGCCTTATGGCACCGAACTGACTGAAATTTTGGATTCCTACTAAGAACCATGGTCTTTACACGAATCCATCAGAAAATCAGCCGAAAGGAGAATTTTAATTTTCTCCATACAAAATTTTCGTGGTTTTATGGGCACTTTGTCAAACTTAGGTTCGGCCATAACTTTGGCACTATGGCACCAAATGGACTGAAATTTCGGATTCTCACTACGAATCATGGTCTGTACCCGAATCAATCAAAAAATTTGCCAAAAGAAAATTTTGAAAAAAATATCATCGTTTTCACACTTGGGTTCGCTCATTTAAGTACTTGGGGTCGGTGTTTTTAATACTTGGGTTCGGTCTTATTTTTGGCCTTATGGCACCGAACTGACTGAAATTTTGGATTCCTACTAAGAACCATGGTCTTTACACGAATCCATCAGAAAATCAGCCGAAAGGAGAATTTTAATTTTCTCCATACAAAATTTTCGTGGTTTTATGGGCACTTTGTCAAACTTAGGTTCGGCCATAACTTTGGCACTATGGCACCAAATGGACTGAAATTTCGGATTCTCACTACGAATCATGGTCTGTACCCGAATCAATCAAAAAATTTGCCAAAAGAAAATTTTGAAAAAAATATCATCGTTTTCACACTTGGGTTCAATCGTTTAAGTACTTGGGGTCGGTGTTTTTAATACTTGGGTTCGGTCTTATTTTTGGCCTTATGGCACCGAACTGACTGAAATTTTGGATTCCTACTAAGAACCATGGTCTGTACACGAATCCATCAGAAAATCAGCCGAAAGGGGAATTTTAATTTTCTCCATACAAAATTTTCGTAGTTTTATGGGCACTTTGTCAAACTTAGGTTCGGCCATAACTTTGGCACTATGGCACCAAATGGACTGAAATTTCGGATTCTTTCTAAGAATCATGGTCTGTACCCGAATCAATCAAAAAATTTGCCAAAAGAAGATTTTGAAAAAAATATCATCGTTTTCACACTTGGGTTCGCTCGTTTAAGTACTTGGGGTCGGTGTTTTTAATACTTGGGTTCGGTCTTATTTTTGGCCTTATGGCACCGAACTGACTGAAATTTTGGATTCCTACTAAGAACCATGGTCTTTACACGAATCCATCAGAAAATCTGCCGAAAGGTGAATTTTAATTTTCTCCATACAAAATTTTCGTGGTTTTATGGGCACTTTGTCAAACTTAGGTTCGGCCATAACTTTGGCACTATGGCATCAAATGGACTGAAATTTTGGATTCTTACTAAGAATCATGGTCTGTACCCGAATCATTCATAAAATCAGCCGAAAGGGGAATTTTAATTTTCTCCATACAAAATTTTCGTAGTTTTATGGGCACTTTGTCAAACTTAGGTTCGGCCATAACTTTGGCACTATGGCACCAAATGGACTGAAATTTCGGATTCTTTCTAAGAATCATGGTCTGTACCCGAATCAATCAATTCGAAATTTCAGTCCATTTGGTGCCATAGTGCCAAAGTTATGGCCGAACCTAAGTTTGACAAAGTGCCCATAAAACTACGAAAATTTTGTATGGAGAAAATTAAAATTCCCCTGTCGGCTGATTTTATGAATGATTCGGGTACAGACCATGATTCTTAGTAAGAATCCAAAATTTCAGTCCATTTGATGCCATAGGGCCAAAGTTATGGCGAACCTAAGATTGACAAAGTGCTAATAAAACAATGAAAATTTTGTATGAAGAAAATTAAAATTCTTCTGTTGGCAGATTTTCTGATGGATTCGTGTAAAGACCATGGTTCTTAGTAGGAATCCAAAATTTCAGTCAGTTCGGTGCCATAAGGCCAAAAATAAGACCGAACCCAAGTATTAAAAACACCGACCCCAAGTACTTAAACGAGCGAACCCAAGTGTGAAAACGATGATATTTTTTTCAAAATCTTCTTTTGGCAAATTTTTTGATTGATTCGGGTACAGACCATGATTCTTAGAAAGAATCCGAAATTTCAGTCCATTTGGTGCCATAGTGCCAAAGTTATGGCCGAACCTAAGTTTGACAAAGTGCCCATAAAACTACGAAAATTTTGTATGGAGAAAATTAAAATTCCCCTTTCGGCTGATTTTATGAATGATTCGGGTACAGACCATGATTCTTAGTAAGAATCCAAAATTTCAGTCCATTTGATGCCATAGTTCCAAAGTTATGGCCGAACCTAAGTTTGACAAAGTGCCCATAAAACCACGAAAATTTTGTATGGAGAAAATTAAAATTCACCTTTCGGCTGATTTTCTGATGGATTCGTGTAAAGACCATGGTTCTTAGTAGGAATCCAAAATTTCAGTCAGTTCGGTGCCATAAGGCCAAAAATAAGACCGAACCCAAGTATTAAAAACACCGACCCCAAGTACTTAAACGAGCGAACCCAAGTGTGAAAACGATGATATTTTTTTCAAAATCTTCTTTTGGCAAATTTTTTGATTGATTCGGGTACAGACCATGATTCTTAGAAAGAATCCGAAATTTCAGCCCATTTGGTGCCATAGTGCCAAAGTAATGGCCGAACCTAAGTTTGACAAAGTGCCCATAAAACTACGAAAATTTTGTATGGAGAAAATTAAAATTCCCCTTTCGGCTGATTTTCTGATGGATTCGTGTAAAGACCATGGTTCTTAGTAGGAATCCAAAATTTCAGTCAGTTCGGTGCCATAAAGCCAAAAATAAGACCGAACCCAAGTATTAAAAACACCGACCCCAAGTACTTAAACGAGCGAACCCAAGTGTGAAAACGATGATATTTTTTTCAAAATCTTCTTTTGGCAAATTTTTTGATTGATTCGGGTACAGACCATGATTCTTAGAAAGAATCCGAAATTTCAGTCCATTTGGTGCCATAGTGCCAAAGTTATGGCCGAACCTAAGTTTGACAAAGTGCCCATAAAACTACGAAAATTTTGTATGGAGAAAATTAAAATTCCCCTTTCGGCTGATTTTATGAATGATTCGGGTACAGACCATGATTCTTAGTAAGAATCCAAAATTTCAGTCCATTTGATGCCATAGTGCCAAAGTTATGGCCGAACCTAAGTTTGACAAAGTGCCCATAAAACCACGAAAATTTTGTATGGAGAAAATTAAAATTCACCTTTCGGCTGATTTTCTGATGGATTCGTGTAAAGACCATGGTTCTTAGTAGGAATCCAAAATTTCAGTCAGTTCGGTGCCATAAGGCCAAAAATAAGACCGAACCCAAGTATTAAAAACACCGACCCCAAGTACTTAAACGAGCGAACCCAAGTGTGAAAACGATGATATTTTTTTCAAAATCTTCTTTTGGCAAATTTTTTGATTGATTCGGGTACAGACCATGATTCTTAGAAAGAATCCGAAATTTCAGTCCATTTGGTGCCATAGTGCCAAAGTTATGGCCGAACCTAAGTTTGACAAAGTGCCCATAAAACTACGAAAATTTTGTATGGAGAAAATTAAAATTCCCCTTTCGGCTGATTTTCTGATGGATTCGTGTACAGACCATGGTTCTTAGTAGGAATCCAAAATTTCAGTCAGTTCGGTGCCATAAGGCCAAAAATAAGACCGAACCCAAGTATTAAAAACACCGACCCCAAGTACTTAAACGATTGAACCCAAGTGTGAAAACGATGATATTTTTTTCAAAATTTTCTTTTGGCAAATTTTTTGATTGATTCGGGTACAGACCATGATTCGTAGTGAGAATCCGAAATTTCAGTCCATTTGGTGCCATAGTGCCAAAGTTATGGCCGAACCTAAGTTTGACAAAGTGCCCATAAAACCACGAAAATTTTGTATGGAGAAAATTAAAATTCTCCTTTCGGCTGATTTTCTGATGGATTCGTGTAAAGACCATGGTTCTTAGTAGGAATCCAAAATTTCAGTCAGTTCGGTGCCATAAGGCCAAAAATAAGACCGAACCCAAGTATTAAAAACACCGACCCCAAGTACTTAAATGAGCGAACCCAAGTGTGAAAACGATGATATTTTTTTCAAAATTTTCTTTTGGCAAATTTTTTGATTGATTCGGGTACAGACCATGATTCGTAGTGAGAATCCGAAATTTCAGTCCATTTGGTGCCATAGTGCCAAAGTTATGGCCGAACCTAAGTTTGACAAAGTGCCCATAAAACCACGAAAATTTTGTATGGAGAAAATTAAAATTCTCCTTTCGGCTGATTTTCTGATGGATTCGTGTAAAGACCATGGTTCTTAGTAGGAATCCAAAATTTCAGTCAGTTCGGTGCCATAAGGCCAAAAATAAGACCGAACCCAAGTATTAAAAACACCGACCCCAAGTACTTAAATGAGCGAACCCAAGTGTGAAAACGATGATATTTTTTTCAAAATTTTCTTTTGGCAAATTTTTTGATTGATTCGGGTACAGACCATGATTCGTAGTGAGAATCCGAAATTTCAGTCCATTTGGTGCCATAGTGCCAAAGTTATGGCCGAACCTAAGTTTGACAAAGTGCCCATAAAACCACGAAAATTTTGTATGGAGAAAATTAAAATTCTCCTTTCGGCTGATTTTCTGATGGATTCGTGTAAAGACCATGGTTCTTAGTAGGAATCCAAAATTTCAGTCAGTTCGGTGCCATAAGGCCAAAAATAAGACCGAACCCAAGTATTAAAAACACCGACCCCAAGTACTTAAACGAGCGAACCCAAGTGTGAAAACGATGATATTTTTTTCAAAATCTTCTTTTGGCAAATTTTTTGATTGATTCGGGTACAGACCATGATTCTTAGAAAGAATCCGAAATTTCAGTCCATTTGGTGCCATAGTGCCAAAGTTATGGCCGAACCTAAGTTTGACAAAGTGCCCATAAAACTACGAAAATTTTGTATGGAGAAAATTAAAATTCCCCTGTCGGCTGATTTTATGAATGATTCGGGTACAGACCATGATTCTTAGTAAGAATCCAAAATTTCAGTCCATTTGATGCCATAGGGCCAAAGTTATGGCGAACCTAAGATTGACAAAGTGCTAATAAAACAATGAAAATTTTGTATGAAGAAAATTAAAATTCTTCTGTTGGCAGATTTTCTGATGGATTCGTGTAAAGACCATGGTTCTTAGTAGGAATCCAAAATTTCAGTCAGTTAAGTGCCATAAGGCCAAAAATATGACCGAACCCAAGTATTAAAAACACCGACCCCAAGTACTTAAACGAGCGAACCCAAGTGTGAAAACGATGATATTTTTTTCAAAATCTTCTTTTGGCAAATTTTTTGATTGATTCGGGTACAGACCATGATTCTTAGAAAGAATCCGAAATTTCAGTCCATTTGGTGCCATAGTGCCAAAGTTATGGCCGAACCTAAGTTTGACAAAGTGCCCATAAAACTACGAAAATTTTGTATGGAGAAAATTAAAATTCCCCTTTCGGCTGATTTTATGAATGATTCGGGTACAGACCATGATTCTTAGTAAGAATCCAAAATTTCAGTCCATTTGATGCCATAGTTCCAAAGTTATGGCCGAACCTAAGTTTGACAAAGTGCCCATAAAACCACGAAAATTTTGTATGGAGAAAATTAAAATTCACCTTTCGGCTGATTTTCTGATGGATTCGTGTAAAGACCATGGTTCTTAGTAGGAATCCAAAATTTCAGTCAGTTCGGTGCCATAAGGCCAAAAATAAGACCGAACCCAAGTATTAAAAACACCGACCCCAAGTACTTAAATGAGCGAACCCAAGTGTGAAAACGATGATATTTTTTTCAAAATTTTCTTTTGGCAAATTTTTTGATTGATTCGGGTACAGACCATGATTCGTAGTGAGAATCCGAAATTTCAGTCCATTTGGTGCCATAGTGCCAAAGTTATGGCCGAACCTAAGTTTGACAAAGTGCCCATAAAACCACGAAAATTTTGTATGGAGAAAATTAAAATTCTCCTTTCGGCTGATTTTCTGATGGATTCGTGTAAAGACCATGGTTCTTAGTAGGAATCCAAAATTTCAGTCAGTTCGGTGCCATAAGGCCAAAAATAAGACCGAACCCAAGGTTAGGTTAGGTTAGGTTAGGTTAGGTTAGGTTAGGTTAGGTTAGGTTAGGTTAGGTTAGGTTAGGTTAGGTTAGGTTAGGTTAGGTTAGGTTAGGTTAGGTTAGGTTAGGTTAGGTTAGGTTAGGTTAGGTTAGGTTAGGTTAGGTTAGGTTAGGTTAGGTTAGGTTAGGTTAGGTTAGGTTAGGTTAGGTTAGGTTAGGTTAGGTTAGGTTAGGTTAGGTTAGGTTAGGTTAGGTTAGGTTAGGTTAGGTTAGGTTAGGTTAGGTTAGGTTAGGTTAGGTTAGGTTAGGTTAGGTTAGGTTAGGTTAGGTTAGGTTAGGTTAGGTTAGGTTAGGTTAGGTTAGGTTAGGTTAGGTTAGGTTAGGTTAGGTTAGGTTAGGTTAGGTTAGGTTAGGTTAGGTTAGGTTAGGTTAGGTTAGGTTAGGTTAGGTTAGGTTAGGTTAGGTTAGGTTAGGTTAGGTTAGGTTAGGTTAGGTTAGGTTAGGTTAGGTTAGGTTAGGTTAGGTTAGGTTAGGTTAGGTTAGGTTAGGTTAGGTTAGGTTAGGTTAGGTTAGGTTAGGTTAGGTTAGGTTAGGTTAGGTTAGGTTAGGTT